>CM060924.1:195047696-205047696 GCA_030737875.1 Allium sativum
GAATGGTGGTGCTACAGCATGTATACAGTTCAGCAAGTTCATGAGTTATAATGGTGCATGCAAGTAAACAGCTCAAGCAAAGAAATGGTACATGGTGATGGCATGACATCATGAAAAGTACACAATAGGCGCAGCCAAGATGTCAAGGCACATGAGTTTTACAAGAACAGCATGATCAAAATGCAGCATAGGTGAAAATACAGTCAAGCAATTCAAGCATGGAGACTGTAGCACAATACAAAGTGCTGGTGACAAGCATGACCAAGCTAGTGTGGAAATTTCATGGCAATTGGCAAGTGTAGACAAGTGTGAATAAGCTCGACACAAGTGTTTGGCATGAACAACATGTTCAAAAGCAGTTTCCAGTTCAAATGACTAGTTGCAGAAGTCACAATAATCATTTTGGGTAAGGAATAAATCCATAAATCAGAAAATGTTTCAGAGTATGCAAGTGCGTGTGATTTCCAGAAAATTAGCAAATTGAAGAATCCAGATTTGGCAAAGTTTTTTTTGGAAAATCTGTAACAATACTTTGAAGTCCTCAAATGTTTCCAACTTTCAAATGCACAACTTTTCTGAGTTTTAATTATGCATGGGACCAGAGGAATATATGGAATTCATGCTTCCAGAAGAACAAAAGTGGGAAAGTATCAATTCGGCAAATCATATTTGAGCAAGTTCTTTATGGCATGCAAACATTTCTGTATTGTTTTTTTTGGAAATCAGTTTTGAGATGAAACAAAGCTAAATGGCAAGAAATTTATCAAGCATTTTTGACAATGAATTCATTCATGCGTTAATCAAGTGTGGACATGCAAGAATTTCTCAGCAATCAATTTTTGGAAATGTTTTTTTCAAAGAGTTTGTGCTATATGGAAATCAATAAATCACGCAAGGTTTCATTCAAGGCTAGGATCATTCAAATCAAAGCAGAGAATTTCAAAAGAGGAAACACACAATTATCAGACAAGTCATCGGGGCTAATTCATGTCTGAATACAAAGCCAAAATCACGCAATTCAGTATTTTTGAAAACCACATCGGAGGCCAAATCAAAGACCAGATTCATCGATTCATTAAGAAAATAAAAAGAGGAAACCGCAAATTTCAGGTCGAATCAATGTTTTTGAAATCAGAGATTTCTAAGGGGTTGTAATCCCTATTTATAACACCAGTTCATCATCGGCTAAGGAGTGTATCGAACCCAACGCAAATCGAAACCAAACATCAAAAATTCAAGCAGAGAATTAAATTTATTTCACTCACAATTTTAGGGTTTCGGTCGCCACTGTAAATCCTAAAATCAGAGAAATCCAAATCGATAGACAAGCATGCCATAGAAGTCGAGCCTCGGAGATTCAATTCTTTTTTCAGCAATCGATCAGAGTTTTGGAGGATTTCAGAAAACCCTAGGAGATTAAGAGAGGAGCCGCCGCCATTTTTGATTTTCCAGAGAATAAAAAGGATCGGGCTAACAAATGAAGGATGGTGCAATCAAATGACAAAGAGGCCGGCCCATTCAAGCTTGAATTAAAGGGGATGACCCTTTATTTTATTTCCTAGGGCTTTAATTTTTGTTTCTCCTTTTTATTTCTTTGTGATTTTGTTGTAATTTTTCTGTAAACCAATCTGAACAGTTTATAGAGTCTGTAAAACTCTAGGGGAGTTTCAGTTAGGAGTTAACTGACAGTACTAGAATCTGTAAAATCTAGGAATACAGGTTACGGGCTTGTAATCTGGGGAAAATCTGATTCAGGGGTTTGAATCAGTCTAGGATTTTGAGCGTAGGGTTAGAATAGGAGCAGGGGTTTGCGAGTGTACATGGTCTTGTATGCGGGAACTATTCTATCACCTAGTAGAAACCTTAGAAATGCAGCAGTAGGCAGGGTTTTGCCGAAGCTGGGTATATCTGTGTGTGATTTATTTTCTGCATTTCAGTTTCTGCTATTTTCTGTGATCAGTTTATTATTATATATCTCGTTAAGTTTTTTAATTCTTGTTAAAAACTGTGAAAAACCCTATTCACCCCCCCTCTAGGGTTATTCTAGATCCTAACAAGTGGTATCAGAGCAAGGTTTTCTGTTAACTCTAGAGAAATGGTGAATCCTTGTTGTCAGTCGATAGAGAGTCAGTCCAGTTCATCTCCAACTATTTTCACTGGAACAGATTTTTTAAACTGGAAATCCAGAATGGAATTTTATTTAAAATCTGTCAATATTAAATGTTGGGATGTTGTTATCAGTGGGTACGATATGGTAGATAAAGTTTTTAATTCTCGTGCTACACATATTCTATATTCTTATCTTGACGATGATCAATACAGTCTGATCTCCCATTGTTTAACTGCGCAGGAAATCTGGATAGCTCTCAATACAAAGTTTGGACAAATTGACAACTGCAACTCAAAACCAGAGAAAGTCAACTCAGATTCAGAAGTCTGTTTAACAGGATTTACAAATGAAAATTCAGAAGGATCAGATGATGAAGAATCAACAGATGCTGAAGTTGAAAATTTCTCATACGAAGATTTGGTTTATATGTGTGTTGATTTAACTAAATCTGTTGATAAACTCAAATCTAAAAACAAATCTCTGAAATCTGGGAATTCTGAGTTGACCAGCAAAATTGATTATTTGGAATCACAGCTTGACTATTTTAAAAATTCTTCAAATTCAGATTGTAAAAATTGTTTAAAATTGAAAACCAATCTTGTTCATCTCAATAAAAATATTCAAAGGTTTGAAAAGGAAATTCTGATCTTAAAAGAAAACAAGATTGAGTTATCAAGTTTGAATAACTTTTTACAAGAGGAATTTGAAATTTTTAAGACTGATATATATTCCAAATTTGAAATTGCTGAAAATGAAAATTTGGTGAAAAGTGGTTTGATTTTGAAAGAACTTGAAAATGAGATTGAAAAATCCAAGAAGTTTGAGTCTGAAAAGCAAAAACGATTTGAATTTGAAATTTCCGAATCCCAAGCCAAAATTAAATTGCTTGAAAATGAGAATTTGGTTTTGAAACAGTCCGATGTTGAACAGAAGATTGCTATAAATAATTGCTCAAATTTACTAAAAGAAAATAGCAATCTAAAATCCAAAATTCAACGATTTGAATCAACTTTGGATAAATTTTCTAATGGGGAAAAATCGTTGAATATGCTGTTACAAAACCAAGTTTATAGTGGAAATAAATCTGGTCTTGGATTCGGGAAAAATGATGTTTTTAGAAATCAAAATTCTTATGATTTTAAAAATCCCTCAAATCACTTTAGAAATGTTTGTTTTGAAAGTTCTAACTCTGAAAACTTCAAAGGATTTGTAAATCACAATCGAGATGAGGTTTTGTTTTACAACAAATCTTTTAAACATCCTAGGATCTCAAATGGAAATAAAACGGGTTTTGTTAAATTCAAAACGTTTTGGGTTCCTAAAGGCACAAAGGTAAATTCGGATGGTTTGTTATATAAACAGGTTTGGGTACCTAAGGTTGCAAACAAAACTGTGAGTGGTTTTACTAAATTTGTTAGGCCACTCGATCTTATAAACTGTTAGGTACATGAAGTGGCTGAGGAACAACTGAGCTGAAAAGAGAAATCGATTCAAACTTCTTTACATCAATGAATCATCTACAGTTCCTGAGCCAAGTCTGGTGAGTCAGAGTTTCTGGTTTACACTGCATTTCAGGTATGACCTCTGAACTCAGCTTTGTCAATATTCCTTGTTTTTTTTTATTTTGTTTATCCCTTCTTCTTTCTTCTTCTATTTTTGTTTTTGTTTTTGTTTTGACACTGTCACATCTTTCTTTTTCTGTGCTTTCTGGAATTTCTGATTGCAGTACTCATATCTGTCTGGAAATTCATTTTATTCGTATAAAACTCTTTTGTTTATAATCTTTTCCAGATTCTGAATTTAATCGTGTAATTATCTGCAGTTGTTTAGAAGTTTGTTTTATTATTTCTGAATTCCTAACAGTGTTGATTATTCATGTCATATCTTGAATACTGTTAATTAGAATTCTAAATTTTTGAAGATCTGAAAAGTATATGGAAATTCACACACCTTTGCTGTTCTGAGTTTATTCTAATTCATTTTAGAAAAGCTCAAAATATTGTACTCATTATAGCACTCTGTTATTGATCAGTTGTGAAAATTTCATTGATTTTTGGATTGGCTTAAATCAGTGATACATCTTGGAATTTATCTCTATTCATGGTTATTTTTGTTGAAATTAGTTTGTTTGAAATCACCTGAGATTCTTGATACTATGAATATCACACACCTCTTAAATTTGAAATAATCAACCTTGTGTGACTAATTCATTATATCCCAATCTTGACATTAATTCAAATGATTTCAAATAAAATAATTTTAATTCTCTGGATCATGGATATATCTTATACTTGATGTAAATGATCTGAATTACCTTTGGACTTGTCTGAAATATGTTTGGAAAAATTCTTTGAAAACTTGTTTCTGAAATTCTCTGTTATTTCATGATGATTTGATTTGAATATTAGTTTGTTTAAAAATCATTTGAAATTATTGATTTATTGAATCACACACATATCCTGAATCCAAAATAAATAATCTGTGTGGTTGATTCATTAAATTCTGATATTTCCATATTCCATCAAATGATTTAAAATAAACGGTATTTTAATCTTAATCATGAACTGTCTGTTATGACCATCATCCGGACATGTCTGATTTGAACTGACTCTTGATTTTCTCTGATAATTAATTTGAAAAATGGTTTGGAAATTACTTGATTTAATCTGCTTGCTGCTCTGATAAAAGGAACCATCTCTGATACTGTTTTTGAAAAATGTTTGTTCTGAAATCATGCTGCTCTGGTTAGAAGAAATTGACTTGAAAATATTTGTTGATGACTGCTTGTTTTGGTATCAAATACATACCATGCTCTGATACATGAAATTAATTTGCTTGATCTGCCTGGGCTTTGTATTTAAAATTCTTTTGTCTGTGATATACTTGTTTTGTCTCCAATGTCTTGTTACCACCCTCATAAATAAAGACACCAAGTGGTATCAGTCCTTGAGTTGCTTGCTTTGTAATTAAGTCTTTTCTGTTGATTGAGATACCATTGGTAGCCACCGGGTTGTCATTAAAATCCTCGAGAAAGCGAGAACATTTGGTATCAGAAGCGCCTCATATTTGTCTCACCCATTTGTACTGAGATTCATTTTTTTTTCTTTTTTTTTTTCTCACCTTGTATAGATCTATACATTTTTTTTGCCTTATACAAATAAATGTGCTAAATTTGTCTGGCTAAGTTTCTTTAATCTGAGATATCCAGGGTGTGAATAAATTCCTCGAGAGCGAGATAACAAGCGGTATCAGCTTTTTTCATCCATCTGTTCTGAATTATTTTTTTTACTTTGTAGAGACACCATGTGGTATCAGTTTAGATGTGCTGCATATTTTTTTTTGGCTGTATATATATTTTTTCCCTCTTGTCATGTATAGATCAGCATATTACTCTTGTAATTGTTTTTCAACTTTAAAATTATTTATTGATTATTCATTCAGAAATTGAAATCAATATCCAAATTGAACTGCATTTAGAATTCATCAAAATTATTATCAGATTTTGAAATTGTGATGAATTGTGACTGCAATATATTTCACAACAAGAGGAAATTTTATTTGGATTTTCATGATGGTTGAATATTTATTATAATATCTTTGAACTGGCAATTATTTCACGACCACCTTGTTTATCTATCATCTTTCTGCCATCCATCATTCTTTTTAATGTGGAGAGTTTAATATTTGTTAAAAATCTTTTTGAATAAACAGTGGAAATATTTGTGATGGAAATGTGACTGTGTTATTATTCAGAATTAGTGAAATTGAGATTTTTCAATGATTCCGGTACGGTTGGTTATATTTCATAATATAATTAATTTAGAAATTTATTTCACAGTTCATTTCTGTACCTACCACATTTCTATCATCCATATATTGGTTTTATATACCGAGGAGTTTTTCCTTTTGAAACTGAAAATGATAAACATATATAATAAATATATAAGTGTGTCTCTAACCTCATTTAAAAATCCAAGCTCTGGTCATGCATGGTTATGAGACAACTTATAATTTAAGCTGCGACTGACCGTATTTAAAAATCCAAGCTCTGGTTATGCGTGGTCAGGGTGCTCTTAAATAAAATAAAAAAGAAAAAGGAAAATTGTGCTATAAATTGAAATTAATCTGAAATTCTCCTTGGTGTATAAAAATCATCCTATCAATCCATCTTTCTAAACTGTGAAATGTGTTGAAATTTTATGACGTATTATGATTTGTTAATTGATGGGTATTGGGATTTGAGATTATTCGATTTTGTCACTTAAGTTGAAATTATAATTATAGTCCAAATCCATCACTGTTTTTGTGCTTTAAATTTATAAAATTCTTTTGAAAATAATTGGAAATGATTTGTTTTTGAAACTCTCTCCATTTTATATAAAATTCATCGTATATCCGTCATTCTCTAAAATGTGAAATATGCCACCTGTTCTTAGAATATTATGATTTTTGTTTGACTGATTGAAATTTATGATGACTGTTCTTCCTCTTAAGCTGAAATTATATTTTTAGTCAATTTTTATCTGTATTTTAAAATCTGTATCCTTTTGATGATAACAAAAGGGGGAGAATGGATTAGATTTTGACTTATGAGTGAATATTTTATAAATATTTTTAATTTTGCAAAATTTTATTAAATTTTGTTATTCATACTTTTCACTCATGCACATCTATAGGGGGAGTTGTCTATTGTAGGGGGAGCATTTAAATAGGGGGAGTTCAAATATTCACGAACAAACACATTTACTATATTCAAAATCTTTTATTTGTTTGTCATCATCAAAAGGGGGAGATTGTTGTATATAACGGTGTTGTATACACAATTATATGATTTTTTGTTTGATGATAACAAACAAGTATATATTATTTTGAATGTGTTTGTTATATCACTGTTCAAATATACACAGTATTTTATTTAAATATAATATTTTATTTCAACAAGCAAAACAGTATAAATCTTACAACTCCACTATTTGAACATTCACTAAACAATGTACTGTAAATATACTAAATAAATTAGATAGATTTGTTTGACAACAATAAAGTAATATTTTATTTCAAACAAATTTGTTTAAATACAGATAACAGTACAATTTCAATACACAGCTCCTCACTATGACACTCACACTCTGTTTACAGTTTCATTTATACATTCACTTGACTATACAGACACTGTTGTTTACACACAGTCTTCATCTTCTATCTTCTGGACCAGTCTCATCTTTGATCTTCAGTCTTCTGTCAGTCCAGTCATCACCTGTATACCTGTCATTCAGAAACACACACACACAGTATCTTGTACAGAAATATTTTTCTAAATTATACGCAAATATAATTTTTATTTTGAAAATTTATTTGCCTCAGTTTTCGGTGTGTTTCTCATCATTTTTCTGACTCGATCTGATTTGATCAGCCTCGACATAATCACACTAGTTTGCTGATTTTTGATCAGCCTCAACTAGTGTGACTAGTCTGCTGATTTTTTTTTAAAAAAAAAAAACACAAATGTCAAAATCAAACACAAGACAGTTTCAAAGTCAAACAGCAAAGTGGTGCACAACAGCAAAATTCATGAACAAGCCAAGGTGGAATGTGGGTCACAAGTTCAAATGTTTCAGGCGAGTACAAAGTGTCGAGCCATGGTCAAGCAAGCTATCATTTCAAGTGCAAGTAAAAAAAAAAAAAGTCAAAGCATCAGTGTATGGTCATAACAAAGTGACAAGCAAATGTGCTCGACACATGTAAACATGGTTCAGCAAACAAGTGACAGCAAATACATTGTGAGATAAACAAGCCAGCAACACTAGGGAACAGTTCAGATTCATGGTGGAGCATGGATAGTTCAGAAGCAGGGCATCATACCAGCATATAAAAATAAAGCATGTAAATATGAATGGTGGTGCTACAGCATGTATACAGTTCAGCAAGTTCATGAGTTATAATGGTGCATGCAAGTAAACAGCTCAAGCAAAGAAATGGTACATGGTGATGGCATGACATCATGAAAAGTACACAATAGGCGCAGCCAAGATGTCAAGGCACATGAGTTTTACAAGAACAGCATGATCAAAATGCAGCATAGGTGAAAATACAGTCAAGCAATTCAAGCATGGAGACTGTAGCACAATACAAAGTGCTGGTGACAAGCATGACCAAGCTAGTGTGGAAATTTCATGGCAATTGGCAAGTGTAGACAAGTGTGAATAAGCTCGACACAAGTGTTTGGCATGAACAACATGTTCAAAAGCAGTTTCCAGTTCAAATGACTAGTTGCAGAAGTCACAATAATCATTTTGGGTAAGGAATAAATCCACAAATTAGAAAATGTTTCAGAGTATGCAAGTGCGTGTGATTTCCAGAAAATTAGCAAATTGAAGAATCCAGATTTGGCAAAGTTTTTTTTGGAAAATCTGTAACAATACTTTGAAGTCCTCAAATGTTTCCAACTTTCGAATGCACAACTTTTCTGAGTTTTAATTATGCATGGGACCAGAGGAATATATGGAATTCATGCTTCCAGAAGAACAAAAGTGGGAAAGTATCAATTCGGCAAATCATATTTGAGCAAGTTCTTTATGGCATGCAAACATTTCTGTATTGTTTTTTTTGGAAATCAGTTTTGAGATGAAACAAAGCTAAATGGCAAGAAATTTATCAAGCATTTTTGACAATGAATTCATTCATGCGTTAATCAAGTGTGGACATGCAAGAATTTCTCAGCAATCAATTTTTGGAAATGTTTTTTTCAAAGAGTTTGTGCTATATGGAAATCAATAAATCACGCAAGGTTTCATTCAAGGCTAGGATCATTCAAATCAAAGCAGAGAATTTCAAAAGAGGAAACACACAATTATCAGACAAGTCATCGGGGCTAATTCATGTCTGAATACAAAGCCAAAATCACGCAATTCAGTATTTTTGAAAACCACATCGGAGGCCAAATCAAAGACCAGATTCATCGATTCATTAAGAAAATAAAAAGAGGAAACCGCAAATTTCAGGTCGAATCAATGTTTTTGAAATCAGAGATTTCTAAGGGGTTGTAATCCCTATTTATAACACCAGTTCATCATCGGCTAAGGAGTGTATCGAACCCAACGCAAATCGAAACCAAACATCAAAAATTCAAGCAGAGAATTAAATTTATTTCACTCACAATTTTAGGGTTTCGGTCGCCACTGTAAATCCTAAAATCAGAGAAATCCAAATCGATAGACAAGCATGCCATAGAAGTCGAGCCTCGGAGATTCAATTCTTTTTTCAGCAATCGATCAGAGTTTTGGAGGATTTCAGAAAACCCTAGGAGATTAAGAGAGGAGCCGCCGCCATTTTTGATTTTCCAGAGAATAAAAAGGATCGGGCTAACAAATGAAGGATGGTGCAATCAAATGACAAAGAGGCCGGCCCATTCAAGCTTGAATTAAAGGGGATGACCCTTTATTTTATTTCCTAGGGCTTTAATTTTTGTTTCTCCTTTTTATTTCTTTGTGATTTTGTTGTAATTTTTCTGTAAACCAATCTGAACAGTTTATAGAGTCTGTAAAACTCTAGGGGAGTTTCAGTTAGGAGTTAACTGACAGTACTAGAATCTGTAAAATCTAGGAATACAGGTTACGGGCTTGTAATCTGGGGAAAATCTGATTCAGGGGTTTGAATCAGTCTAGGATTTTGAGCGTAGGGTTAGAATAGGAGCAGGGGTTTGCGAGTGTACATGGTCTTGTATGCGGGAACTATTCTATCACCTAGTAGAAACCTTAGAAATGCAGCAGTAGGCAGGGTTTTGCCGAAGCTGGGTATATCTGTGTGTGATTTATTTTCTGCATTTCAGTTTCTGCTATTTTCTGTGATCAGTTTATTATTATATATCTCGTTAAGTTTTTTAATTCTTGTTAAAAACTGTGAAAAACCCTATTCACCCCCCCTCTAGGGTTATTCTAGATCCTAACAGTATATAATAACAACGATAAATAATCAACCATCATCCAAAGTGCACTACACAACTGTCTGTCAACCTATCGATCGACATACAACTAAATAATTGGGATCAGTGTACGCCAAATATCATCCCAACACCCGTGTGGGGTTCAAATCAACAAACACAGATTTTTATTTGTGCAGTTAGGCGATGTGTAAAATTTATCGTCCCAATCAATATCAGTCAAATGGGTGTACATAAACAAATCGTTCGATTTGTAAATGAATATTTATTTATTCACATTCACGTTAAATTTATTTTTTTAACGATAAATAATTTATTTCAACACATGAATATATTCTATTCAATTCATTTATTCAATAAAATGATATTTTTATTTTCTAACTTATTTTAGAAAATTTCGATGGCATAACGGCGCGATACTAGAAACGGGATAAGACCTAGCCTTATCCCCAGTCTAATAATGGCCTGCACCATACACATACCAATCTAATCCATTCCATTATTCTTCCCAAACCAAATTCAAACAAATATTCCAATCAACCACCAAACAAACAAACAAGTCGTCCATGGTTTGTGGACGACGGGTGTCGGGTGCTACTAAGCACCGTCTGCATCCTAGTATATATTTTTAACTAGAAAATAAAATAAAGTGAGGAGTTCTCACTGAGAAGCTAAACCGAACGCCGCGACTCTTCACATGTAGGAAATCTTTGCCGTGCTCGCCTTTTGTCACTTTCGTCGTCCGTATTCGCTACATATATAAAAATCATATTTTTATATTCTCCATTATATAAAAATTCTATTTTTAATCCGCTACTCCTATAAAAATCGAATCTTTATTCTCACTACTTCATGATAAAAATAAAGTTCATATTTTTATTCACTTCATATACTGTAAAGATTATATTTTTATTACTCTACATCATTAAAAATCATATTTTTACCGCGCTAACTTCACAACAAAAACCAAAACTTTATTCGCGCTTTACATATATAAAAATCCTATTTTTATTATTTCTCTTTCATGACTAAAAATATATTTTTTATATACATTAAAAATCACACCTTTTCTCTAATTAAAAATCTATTCTCTTTACTATCAAAGATCAAATCTTTCTACATATAAAAATCAAAGCTTTCTAAATAAAAATCAAAGCTTTCTTTATATAAAAATCTGATCTTTCATACAAATAAAACCATAGCTCTTATGTATTTTAATAATCAAAGACTCACATCGAAGGGAGGAGCTCGCGGAGTCGTCGACTAGGTTGCTCCGGCGTTGGTGCCTCACGGTGGTGGTCGGAGCAACGGGATTTAGGCTAGGGTTAGCGGGGTTTTGGGGGAAACGACGGAGGGGAGGGGTTCAGAGGGGCGGCGCCGGGTCTGAGGTGGTGGGGGCGATCAGTGCAGGCTGTGGGGCACCTCTATCGCGGCGGCGGTGGGCTCCATGGGTGGCGCAGTGGGTTTAAGGGGGGGGTTCACTCTAGTTAGGGGAGGAGAGAGGGAGAGCTGGGGGGAGAAGCGACCAAACGCCGGAGGTGGAGGGAGGGACCATGACGGCCTGGCGGGGCTGGCCAAGGGGGAACGACGGATCTCGTGGTTGCGTTTTTTTTTTTACTTTTTCTTATTTTCTGATTTGAACTTGATAAGCGAAGGGGGGTTGACTGTGAATGAGGAGAGAAGGGGTTATATTAAATTATTTTATTATTTAATCCATTTAAATTCTATAAAGTGCATTTCACATTTGAACTCTGAATCGAACCCAACGACTGTTGCCCCTAGCTAATTCCCTCCATTTCGAACACAATGGGATATGTATCGTAAGTTGATTCGATCGTTTCGATCAGTTTCCGTCAAAATCAAAATATAAATCTATATATTGAATTTGAATGCACATTTCAATTTATTGGGGCCACATATGGACTCTAAAAATTCCGAAAAAATATTTTCTAGCTTCGTATTAATGATATGGTCCTAACAAAACTAATTTCGTCAAATTTGAAGACCATTTGAAAAATGGGCATTTTCTGGTCGATCGAAATTGACTGAAACTGTTCAAACACGCTTTCCTTCGCCAGGCTCACATATTAATCCCAAAAATTCTGAATTTTGGAACTTAGCAATAATTTGACATCCCAGATCCAATAAAAGTGGTTTCGTCAAAAACAGAGGTCGTTTGCAAAATGGCTGTTTTTAAGGGCTATATTTCCATAGCGACTATTCAGAATTTTCAACTAGGCGTAACTTTCGATTCCCTCTATGAAATTTCAATTTTTCAGATTCGTTGAAAAGATATTTTCAAATAGATTCTAATATTTTTGGTTTCGCCAAAATCTGATTTATTTTGAATCCTGTACACTCATTTGAAATTTGAAATTCGAAATCGATTTTTCAAACTACCGCGCCATTTTCAATTCCTTTTATAATTAAAATAAATATTTATAATACAACGTCGATTCAAATAAATATATACGTTCTAATTATATTCAAAATAAATTTCTCGCTTTATTATTTAAAATAATTCATTTTAAATATTCAAAATTCAATAAAATTGCCAAAATAAAATTTTTAAATTGGCTCAGATTTCCGGGTTATTACACTCTTCTTCCTTTCCAAGAATTCTAATTTCTTTTCTTATATTAATATTTAAGAATATTCAAAATGCTATCATCTTAAATACTTTTAAGAACGTATTTCTCATATCGGTCATTAGTTACTAACCGTAAACTAGTAAGAGAATAATTCCCTAAGTATCAACCCCAAAAGCCAAAACCAACATGAGATCGATACACAGAAAACCATTCAACTCACTAACCTCCAGTCAGTTTCTAATTTCCTTAACTCCATTTCTTAACTTATTAACGAATAAAAGTTCCAATTATTCATTATCACTTTAAACGAGATATTTATCTCAAACTTATCACCATTCCAAATATTTTACTTAAAATTTAGATTTACAAAACCATCATCGAATATTTCATAAATATTCTTTATAAACACCTTTATAGTTCTATTATAACTTATCTCAGTTTATTTTCAATAACTTCAAAAATATTTGTGTATGAATATCATTTGCTAATTCTTACTATTCATAATTATTATCTAAAAATCTTATATAAAATTCTTTAACATAATATAGACTATATTATTCGAATTAAGTTCGACTTGAATTCAATTAGAATTTATAAATTAAAAACAACTCTTCCTAACCTTCCTTCTACGTATTTGCAAAATATTGACTTAATCCCTTATTCATCTTAACTATGAATAATATCCCTTAATACCAATTCATATTTGACTTACTAATTCATGCTTGCAACTTCAAGTTTAAATTCTATTTTCCTTTTATAACTTCTATTTGTTATAAAATCTTCTATATATTTTCCTTTGCAAACTGGAAAAATTCAATCTATTTCAAAATTATGGTTTATTTTTCGATTTCCATTTCTTTTCCAAATTCATACGTACTTCACATTTTCCCAAATTCCCCAATAATAATTTCACATATAAAATTTCCTTTTCATCTCATTTGGTTTAAACAAATATTTTATTTTAATTTCTATTTAATTCGGATTCTAAATAAACATTTCTATTTGAAAATAAATATTTTCTTTTAAGTTCTCTTTATCTTTAATTACTATTTTGAAATCCATATATTATTTATGATATTCAAAATATTCAAAATCAAAAATCAGTGTGACTTACACATCTAAATATACCATAAGCTGTCATAGGTTATAAACACACATCATATATCAGCATATATGTAAAAACAAATAATTTAAATGTGAGGAATCTAGTTGGATTCCTCCAACCTGTTTTCCTGCATCCACAGATGTTAGTCAACAATAATAATACCCATCCTGCTTCGAGGCAGGATATCGCGGTATAGAAGGTCATCCACTATGTATATTGTGGGGAGCATAGAGAAATCATCCGCTAATGGTACTGCGGGAAATATCCAATCACCAATATTATTATATAATATTATATATATATACTAATCACTTTATATCAATCAAGTTATCATCCATCAAGCAATAAATAAATTTGAACTATTAAAAATAGTTCCCAATAATTACTGAGTGAGTTTAACTCACCTCGATTTTTCGTGCCGAATATCTGTTTAAATTTCCATATCGTCTCAGCACCGCATCTACTTGAATTGTCCACACGAATTTATTTTTCACCTATGATTATTTTAAAATTTATTAATTGGTCAAACAATTTATTAATCTAAACTAATTATTGAAATAAATTATCCTACGTGTATTTATCGATTAAATATTTATTTATTACAAATGAACAACTTAAATAAAATTTTCTATGCAATTTAAATTTATCGAAAATGTATACCTTATTTAGCTCGCAAACCTCAATCAATCCTCAAAACAAATCCTCGGGAAAGTCCAAAAAAATGCTAAAAGCCCAAACACTTCAATAAGCCATTCCAACATTTCATTAACCATCTTGTTGACAAGCTACCATTTCCTATTATCATTTCCACCACTTGTCAAAGTGCTTCCACTACCTAATCTTTACACTATCCTTTTAATCACCATCAAACCCATGTTCTATCATCACTGCTACCTTATTACACAATGCCTCAATGTATTTAGCTTCCAATACCGTGAACAACTCTCCAGTCAACATTCCATCCCCTTACTATCCAAACTACCTTCTCAAAAAAACAACCATCTTCCATTTACAGACCTTACTCACGCCTGTATCCCCATCTCCAAATACTCGGACCCAGTTCTCCAATCGATACTATCACATCCCTTAAATTAAACAGACCATGGTCCCATAACTCCTCATTTCAGATTACAGTTAAACACTGGTACACTACTCCATCATTATCGAACAACTGTTCACAACCCCAAACCAATGTCATCTTCCCATTTTCAACTGTCGAATCCTCAGTATCTTTCTCAAAATACAATGCAGTCCTCCTGGAATCGCAGTCCAATACAGTGTTGACCTTCAAGAATCGAACACCCTAGACCACCCCATCTCCTTCGAAACCCCACTCCGTCGTGATCGTCTTTTCTGAAACCGTGGCAACCCATGATCGATCTTCATTCGAACCACTGTCATACTCAATTCGCTATGCCTCCAACCTTGAGTCTAGCTTCAAAAGATCCCGTGAATCCCTGATTGCACTTTTTTCCCTTTTTTATTATCAGTGGAGCGATTTAAGTTTTTGACATTTGAAACAGACGAAAGGAAAAGTTGTGAATTTGTACTCGTTTGTTTTCAGAATAGGGGAGTCATGATGGCATGGTTTTAATTTTTTTCGCGAATGACAGAAGAAAAGAGGAGCAGAAGAAATGAAATCAATTAGTTTGAGGAGGCAGAATAACGATGGTTGGGCTTGATTTATTTAGTGCGAGGGGAGGACGATAAGAACCATGTCTAACTCAACAGGGTATAGGGTAGAATAGGGTTGCAATGTACCATCGTTGAGAAGCTTAGGGGAGATGGAAATGAATTCGTACCTGTAGTTGAAAAGAGAAGGCGTAGTAGCTGTTCAAAATAGCCTGTGCTAAAAATTTAGTTGTCCCCTATTTTATATATTTTAATTTAATTTAATTAATTAAATTAATTTAATTTAATTAATTTATTTAACCAGTGAGATTTACTTTAAAATATCCTGCTATTCTGAACCCCTATTTGAGCGCAACAAACGATATTCCTAGGGTTCTACCACCATTCTAAACACACTGGAACGTGTTTCTTAGTCTAATTTGACCATATACAGAAGATATTAAATTAAATTGATTTAACATTAAATTCGATTTAATATCAACTGAATCAAAAATAAAAACTAAATTATTATTATCATATAAATATACACAAACTGAATTCATATAATTTCCAAAATAAACTAACTCGAAATTTTAAACTCGATATTACATTTTCATGTTGAACCGATATTTAATTGATTTAAAATTGATTTATTTTATTAAATAAATTGTTATGGTTTATAAACGATTCGATAACGACTTTCCGAAAATTTGATTTGTCTATAACTAACAATATAAAATATGAAATCTCGATTTTTCTCTTTTATAACAAAATTATAGTTTAATAGCTTCGAATATTTCTTGTTTCAATGAATTTCAATTTATAACGGATTATGTACGCTCAATTTAAAGTTCATATCGCTAAATTACGAACTACCGCGCCGCTGCGAGCTCGTTTATATTTTATATATACTTATACGTTCAACTTCGTTTAATTAATATAAAATTCCATTTATATTACTAATCCAGTAATTAAACTAATTTAAATATTCAAAACTTAAGTGATAAAAATATGGGACGTTAGAAAACCTCTCAAGTTAGTTACTTGGATTGAGAATCCATTCTTTCATATTTTGGGATTTTGAATCTTGCTATCATACATTGGGTTGATTAAGGGATTGGGAATTCATTTATTCGTTTTGAGATTTCTGCGTTGGAGTTCAAAGTTTCATTTCAAGGTGTTTTTACTCATTTGAGTTATTAATGTATATAGTGATTTTCTTGGGATTTTGAGGATTAGGCTTATTGTTGTTTGAAAGTAGAGATGTACTTAGCCGAGGGCCAAGTACATAAGGCTATTTATAAGCCTTTACATTGTGAAGAGTGTTTCACCTGTCCTATTATGTTTGTTTTTATAGTCATAACTTTGGGATAAAAGAGTTGTACATCTTGTGCTTTCCTACCACATTACACTTGTTATTACTCAATGTTAACTACATTGACCTGTGTGTGTTAAAGCTTGGGTCAGCCTGAGCTTTTTCCGGTATCCAATTAATGTAGGCATCTTTTGGATTTCGTATGTATTGATCAGTTTTGTTCTAATCAGTATAGTTATTTTTTGTATATATTTATTAATGTTGTATCTGATCCATTGACTCTGATGTTGTAATTATTCTTTTGGGACTAGTTCAACCTATTGTAGTTGCATACCACTTTTGTGACACTGATGTTGTATGTTAATGTACATGCATATAATGCTGGGTAATCTATTCTATGATGTGTAATATTTTATTAGTCATATTTTTTTTTTTAGTTTTATTACAGCCACCATAGTATTGTATTGAATAAAGATTGAGGATATCGGTCCACTAAAAAAATAATAGATGACGTGTTTTATCGATACTCTTGATGTTAATTTAATACATGACTTGTGGATGGTCGCCTTCAACCAGCCCTATTCTCCGCTTTAATAGACGACATTACCCAGTAATGCTCTTTGTTAGGGTGGATTTCGAGGTGGGGCATCACATTTTCCAAGAATTATTGTACCAATACTTAGCCAGGAAGATCCATTCCACCCATTCATGTGATTTATAACATACAAAAAAATCTTAAATATTCCTCTAAAATTTTATTAAAAATCTCAGTTTTAGCCATCACTTTATGGATGGTAGGCTGAGTTAAGTTTAAGGTTGCATCCCTATAGCTTGACTAATTCCTGGCAAAAGGTACTTGTGAATAGGGCATCTCGATCACTAACAATCATCTTTGATAACCCATATAATTTAAATATTCCATTGAAGAAAACCTTGGCTGTGTCTTTTGTAATCTATGGATGACTTATAGAAAGAAGTGTGCATATTTGATGAGCCTATCTACTACTACAAATATAACTATTTTGTTGTGACTCCTTGACAAATGGGTGATGAAATCCATGTATATGTCGGTCCAGATTTTCTTTGTTATTGTATTGGATTAAGCAGTATAGGCATCTTCACATTTTTATACTTATTTCTCTGGCATGTGCCACAACTTCTTACAAAATCTTCCATTTTTTTCTTCATATGCTTCCAATAAAATATTTGTTTTGTCCTTTTCAAAGTTACCCTGATTCCTGAATGTCCTCCTTGAGGTGAAATGATGATCTTCAATAATGATTTGTACAAGTGTATCCAATTAAGGATCAGTCAGTATCTTCCTTCTGTAAAATTTTAGATTACCTATTATTTGATATTAAGTGTTGTCAACTGCCTGATCATTTGTCTTTTGCAAAAGCTGTTGGTACCATTCAGAATTCAACAAAGTCATTTTCAGCTCTTGTAGCCATGGTATCTAGACAGTAGACATAGCATATTCTTGGGGTTTATCGGTCATATCTTCTCTTCTAGAAAGAGCATCTGTCACTACATTTTCCTTCCCTTTCTTGTACTCAATTTGATAGTCAAACCTATGAAGTTTAACAACCATTTGTTTTGTAATCTAGTGTGTAATTTTTGATTCGGCAAGTGCTTCAAGCTTTGGTGATCAGTTTTGATGAAAACCCTTCTCCCCATCAAATCTTGTGTCCATTTTTTTTGTGGTAGTGATGATGGCCAGCGGCTCCTTTTCATACGTAGAGAGAGCTAGGTTTCTTCCATGTAGTGCCTTGTTTTAAAAGGAAATTGGCCTCCTTTTTTGTGAAAGCACAGCACCAACCTCTTGTCTACTTGCATCACATTCTAGAATGAAAGGTTGAGAGAAATCTGGCATAGCTAAAACTGGTGGGTTGATTGAACTCTGCTTTAGTTGCTCAAAGGCTTGTTTAGCTTCCTCGGTCCACTTAAAGGAATTCTTCTTTGACATTTCAATCATAGGCTTTGTAATGAGACCACACCCTCTTATAAATTTCCTATAGAGCCTAGTAAGCCCTAAAAATTTCCTTAGTGCCTTTATTGTAGATGGAAATAGATATTGCTTAATCGTTTGTACTTTGCTTGGATCAATAACAATCCTTGTGCAGAAATGACATGCCCTGAATATTCAATACTCTTCTTTGCAAAGATACACTTTGATGGTTTGGTCACATGCTAATTTTCTTGCAATACTGAAATGTAACTCTAAGGTGTTCTAAATGCTCAGACCATGTCTGGTTGAAAATTAGTATGTCATCAAAGAATACTATGATAAATTTTCTTAAGTAAGGTCTAAAAATGTCATTCATCAATGATTGGAATGTGGATGGGACATTGACTAAGCCAAATGGCATCACAATGAACTCATAATGCCCATCATGTGTCTTAAAAGATATTTTATGTTTATCTAAGTCATGCATCCTAATTTAAAGGTACCCAGATTTTAAGTCCAATCTAAAATAGAACTTTGAGCCATTTAATTCATCAAAAAGACCATCTATTAAAGGAATATGGTACTTATCTTTGATGATTTGAGAGTTAAACTTCTATAATCTATGCAAAGCCTCCATGTGCTACCATTTTTCCTTAGCATCACCACTAGTGAAGAATATGAACTGGTACTGGGTCTGATGATACCATGATCTAACATTTCTTGAATAATTTTTCCAATTCAGTCTTTATAAGATAGGGATAAATGTAAGCTTTACTCATAAAGGCTTTACTTCGAGTAGTAGAGGTATTTTATGGTCTTGCTTCCTTTTAGATGGCAGTTTGATTTGAGTAGAAGCAACCCTTCGGAAGTCTTGAATTAACTGGATAATTCAGGAGGGGTATTGGGTGGCAATTCTTGACCGTGAGATGATTTAATTTGGTAACTTATCATGATAGCAACCTGTTCTTGAACCATCTCTTTTTCTAGTTCCTTTTCATCCACTACTTTAACTTCATTTTGCTTGATTCATTGCCACGCATATGGCCTCTGACTATAGATGAATTTTACCAGTAATTTGTCAAGGTTTAGGGTTACTTATCCTAAGTTTTTCATCCACTATGATCCTAATACCACTTGACATCCTTTAAGAGGCAGTATTAACAAATAAACCGGCATGATGCATCCCTGGCATTTTAATAGCACATCCTTACATGTACCGGATCCATTGAGCTTCCCCCATTGGCATTGATTTTAAATCATTTATCTTGAGTTTAAGTTTATAGACTAGTTTTTCATCTATGAAGCTTTGTGTAGATCCTGAATCAATGAGTATCTGCATTGGTTTGCCTTTTATAATACCTTGAGCTTTGATTGTAAATAAGGCAGGAATACCACACATGGCTTGCGGTGTGATGGAATGTGTTTCTTCACCCAGTTCATTGTTCTCCTAAGATACGGTTTCTTCTTGAGTTTCACTATCATCCAACTCCATTAATCCTCCTATAACATACACAAATGACTTGCATTTGTGTTCCTTACTCCATTTTTCTCCACAGTCATAACATCGATTGTGTCTGTGCATTTCTATTATCTAGTTGGCAGTTAAACCTTTCCTTTTTGCAAGTTCTTCCAATGAATTGCCTTTCCGATCTATAGGCTTAGTATTACTAGGGTTAGAATTCTTGGCGTAAAGGTTCAAATGAGTATTGTCGCCTTTTTAAGAGAAGAGAGGGATTTTATGAGATTTCTTGGTGGCTTTCCACTTACTTTCATACATTTTGGCAAGGGACACTGCTTCCCTGAAATCGGTAGGTCTGGAAGTCAACACATCATATCTTATTTCCTCTTTCAAGCCTCCTATGAATCTGTCCAGCAAGAATTTGGGTGGGAATGTTTCAATGGTTGTTTGTAAGCCTTAAAATTCACTCAGATATGCAAGAGCAGTTGACGTTGCTTCAACTTGGCTAAGGTTTCATAAGGTCTCTCCATGTCCTCTGGATTAAATCTGACTAAAATTTCCTCTTTAAAGATTTTCCATGATTCATAATTTGGTACATTACATGTGTACTAGTTATACCACTTCAAAGCATCTTCCCTAAGGTAGAAAGAAGAAACTTTTACCCAGAAATGTTCTTCTGTCTGGTGAAATTTGAAGAACTGCTCCACCTTCCTGAACCATTCAGTCACCATGTCATCTCCAACATAGGTAGGGAAGTCCAATTTAAGTGATGATAAAGGGGAGTATCCATTGGTTTGAGGTGTTTCTTGATTATGGAAAGGAAGGTGGGGATTTATTAAAGGTTTGTTGGTTGTTGGTTTATGGGGTTAATGGGTGGTCTCATCATAAGTGGTGGATTTCATGAATTTGAATTGTTGATGGGTGGAGCAGAATTTGATGAAGAAGCCACACAGGGGTCATGGATTAGAATGTCTTGTGATGAATTGGCGGGATTAAGTTTTGATGGATTATTTTGTGGAGGAGTTATTTGAACCTTAATTTGATGTTAGTCCTTGGCTAATAAAGTCAAGACATTGTGCATACCCTCGAATTTTTTTCCAGACTTTTTAGCGAATAGGTTGTTTTGATGTTAAGTTCTTCCTGCCTTTTCCATGTTTCTTCTTGATCTTGCATGAAGGAGGTGATGGCAACACTGTTGATTGTACTCTAGGGGTTAGAAATTTGCCTAGATGGTTGCTTTGATACCACATTGTTTATCATGGTACAATAGCTGTCAATGATGCAGAAAGTTTGATGAAGAGGGTGTTCGAGAACTCCAAAAAGGAAGAAATGTGGGATACGGGATTAAAGAAGGGGGTGCAGTGCAGGAATTCAATGAAAAAGATAAAGAACAGAGGGTAGTTGAGGGAAACAGATGGTCAGAGTAGATGATCGGAGGAGAAATCAGAGAGTAAAGAGGCAGCAATGTAAAGAAAAGAGAATTAATGTTACAAGATACAGGAAGCAGTAAAAATAAATGTGGTTGAATTAATTTCTCATGCATTTGTACATTGTTCAGCACCCTTATATACTTGCATTTACAACGACTATATTCTGACTCAAACAACTCGAACTTAATTGATACAAGATCAAAAAAAAAACCTAGCTTAAGCTAACTATCCTAACATGAACACAGTGAACATGCACAGTGACACATCGTGCACATCCATGTTTTAGCCTCTTCCATCATCCCCAACGCCCATACCTGTTTCTTCATGCTTGTCTTCACCCTGGCCATGTCTTGACACCACCTCCGATGAAGTCATCGCAGAAACCACCTTAGCACCTCTAGACGCCAAATTTCATGCTGCAAGTGTTTACAAAGGAGAATAATGGTGGAGTTGTTACAGAACAACACCATCAGAAGGTTTGCAGCCGTCAAAAATATTCTGGAGCTCTTCGAGGATAAGAAAGTTGTACAGGGATTCAAAATAGGACCCGACTGCTTTAGAAGGAGGAGGTGGCTTGCTCGAACCTGATAAGGATGGAAAAACATGTCGTCGTCGAGAACAGAAGGTTGAGGCTTTGGTTACCCAAGGAAAACCAACAGTGGACTTGAAAAAAAAAACTAATTTCATAATATGAAGATCTTTACTAGTGATCTGGTGAAACAAAATGGATAGTAGAGTATGACGATGACGACGAATGGCGAAGGTGGGAGCAGTTTGATGGAAACAAAAGAAATGAGAAGAGGTGGACTCCCCATTTATGTGGAATATCAAAAGCAATATTCAATTTTAGATTCTATAATAGTTTATAATTTATTTTACTAAAATACACATAATTTAGACTGTAAATTAAAAAAAAGTGACATACCCTAAAATCAAATATTATACAAGGCAGATCCCTATGTATGTTTTATTGTAAAGCAGGTTCCTAAAACTATAACAATACTGTTTGTATTCTTTTTTTTTTTTTTTTTTTTTTTTTTTTTTTTTTGCTTCAGTGCTTAAAAAAAGTCAAAAAAACACAAATATTAAAAGAGATTACTGGAAAAAA
The DNA here is from genome assembly GCA_030737875.1 of Allium sativum. Classification (NCBI taxonomy): domain Eukaryota; kingdom Viridiplantae; phylum Streptophyta; class Magnoliopsida; order Asparagales; family Amaryllidaceae; genus Allium; species Allium sativum. The sequence continues at coordinate 195,070,313 of CM060924.1, forward strand.
TGTCTGCATTTACCGTGAAAAAGTAGACATATCTGCAACTATTACATCCATATACGCATGCATGATTTTAATGGACAAAAAATTTATAGATATGCCTGCAATTTTTCTGTAAAGTTACATTTTTTCAAAAGCAGGCTATTTTTCAACTGTATGAAATTTGCATTATTTTTCTGATTATTTATCTGCAACTATGCAGTTAAAGCCCCGCAATATCGCCGTTATAGCTCATAGCGCTCTTCAACCGCTACGTTATTTCAACTTAGGGCCGATGAATAGATGACCCGCTTTTAGCTGCTTTATTTCTCACTGCTTTCGCTAAATTAAAACTTTTTAGCGTTCGCTTTAGCAGTATTAATATATAGAGTTTGATCTCACTAGTTCTCATTTTAGAAAATTCAGTAAATTTAGCGTAAAGGACTAAATTTAAGGCATGCATATCTAATATATGGTAACAATCAATTACACTTATCAAATTTAGCATGCATAACTATAATACTCCTTGATTTTGTCATATAAAATTAATTAATATTAGTTTTTTGATAATACTAATTGATTTTTTTGGCTATTCATTTGCTTTAAGAGACAATGGAAAGAACTCCAATTTGTAGTTGATTATCGTTTATCCATTAGTTTTACCGTCCTTTAGGTGGATCAAAAGTCCAGCCGACCCTCATGTTCTCATACAACATGCAGCAGAAAGTATTGTAAATTAGGCGTGCACTGACCGTTGTTGATTATATCTTCTCAACAATCAGAAACGAACAACTACGCTTACAGACCAAAAGCATTCATGAAATGCACTCCTCCAATATCTCAACTGCTTATCCATTGATAAAGTAAAACAACAAATAAAGTAACAAGTAAGGAACACAAATCTTTTGCTCATATAATTAAAGCAACATCAGCATTGCACATTGAATTGAAATTGGATAATGAAATTTTCTAATGTAAAAAAGGACCATCACACTATTACTCTAGTATAAAACAAACAATAAAGCTAATAACATTGCTTAAAATGCTGATTAGACGTGAATACACCAGAATAATATGTAAACAAACAGTGAGAGTTTCAGCTAGTTAAAGAATTAGGTAGAAGCAAAACACAAGTTAATTAGTAACTAATGCCGATATCGAATCACGAAAAATGTCGTGAGCCACCGATCCTCCTCGCCAGCTGAATGTCCTTTTGCACTGCAACAATGAAAGCATGTAACGTTAATTCTGACAGGCATGTATATATCAAATTGACACGCATGTATGATAAACATATTACTAGTATATATGTTTGGAACTTACTAACTGTAACGCGTTTGGCATGTATGGCACACAAGTTTGCCTCTTGCAACAAGTTAATTAGAAAAAACTCAGCTGCCTGCAAGAAAATGACACTGATGATATATAATTGAAACATACCCTTAATTGTGTTCCAATAAATCTATTTACCTATAATAGAAAGTAAAATAGACAAAAGGCTGATTTGGGTCGTTTCTTCTTTTAGTATATCTGACGTGTCCTCAGAAGAAGCGGCCTCTGCGTATCGAGTAAATTAATTTAAAATGTAAAACTCCGTTCCAACCGTCAGTTTCACTTTCCCCGTTTTCAAAATTTCTCATCCCCCAATTCCAACTTCCACCAGTTCGTTGCAGTCCTACGCCAAATTTATTACCTGGCTCTTTTTCTCACGACGTCCCGTTTTGTGAAGAAGTAAAGCCAGATCCAATTGCAACACTATTTCGCCATTATAATTTCTGCCAATCTTCTACACTTCGCAACGACAACTCGATTTACTGCGGTGTTTGCAAATCGGATTTTGGTGCCCACTGTCTCTTCCTTTGATTTACAGTACGTTCCATTTTTCCCCTTTTATTATTATTGTCTACTAATTTACGGTTTCGATTCTTATACTCATAAGGGGAAGAACTGCGTCTATTTATATAAATGAGACAGCGTTGAAATCATTTCCCTGGTGTTGTTTGTACTGTGTTCAAATTGTTTCAGGATAGCAAATTGTTCTGTCAATTTGTCAAAAATCCTGATTTGAACATTCGTTCCATGCTTTCTGTATACTGTCGTGTGCTGTTACTTTGTTCCGCATAAACACAGTGATGTTTTTAACATTTTAATTTTGGGCGTTTTCACATGATCTTAAACTCCGAATTTAAACTATTTTTTTAATAACTTTTCGTTGTGATTGGGTTGTAACTACTAACTAGATTCAATCCTGTTCTATAAATCTACTACATGTTGTAATTTTTGTACGCGTATTCAATGAAGTGTCACGATAACTGTCTATAAACTGTTGTGGTTGTTACCACAAGCTGCACTGGTAAACCATGCATTCATAGTCTGTTTTAATTGTTTATCATTTTGCACACTAGGTTGAATTGTAGCATCAGTCAGTATGATGTTGATGATTAAATGAGCGAAACAGTTCATATGATTGTCCTCCTTGAACATATGAATTAATGGTGTACATGTCTGGTAATGAGACCGCTGAGCATGTCCGGTAATGACATTGCTAGCAAGTTTCCAGATTGTTTAAGACAGAATTTAGATAATGTGATTATTGGCAATTGATTTTATGCTTTCTGGATTAGGCATTTTTAAGAAAATATAGTGGATTACCTATGTTGGTCCACCTATATCTTTTACTGAATATAAAGTTTGATAAAGACACTATGTCGTAGTCAGATATTAATTTTCTTTAGCTTTCAATGTGCTTCCAGTTTCATTTTACTTTTGTCTACTGTGTTTTTTTTACTTATGTCTGTAGAAATTGATCTAAAATACCTGACTATATATGCTAACTGACCATAGTTAATCTATTTTAGGGCTTTCAACACACACACACATTCATATATATATATATATATATATATATATATATATATATATATATATATATATATACACACATATACAGTTAATCAACACACACACACACACACACGTTAGTTGCTAATCTAGACCACGATTTTATGTATTTTACGCCAATCCCGAATCCACGTGGTTTCCAAATCATATGGCAACAGCTAATCATGGCATCAGTATTCTCTCCCCATCATCAATGTATCTTATAACTATCCACTTAAGCTGTACGTAAAATTTTCACATTCTATCTTAGGTTTTGCCATTCAATTATGAGGATATGCTTTAACTGCTGTTAATATATATGGATGTAGACAGCTTTTCACTAAGGTATATTGCATTTGTAATTCCTGGAATGGAAAAAAGATATCTACATTGCTTAAACGAACATTACAATGTTTACAGTCTTTTCTTCATCATGTTATACAGTCAAATGTGACAATTTCTTTGCTTTTGCACAATTAAAATAGATATTTTTACTGGACATTCTATTGCCATATAACTATTGTTTATACCGCAGAAAAATCTATGTGGAACAGTAGGTAATTTAAAAAACCATGACAGACAAACTTAGTTTTTAAGACAGCCAAAATATATCAGCTTTTTATCTCTCCATTTCCCCCTTTACGTTTGTGTTATTATTACTTCAAACACAGGTATGGAAATAGTTTGGTTGATGATGTTTATAACCAAATATCGTTAACTCGCCTTTTTCTATTCAGTAGAGAAAACACTTAAGTTCCATTACCAGGACGTCCCTTTTTGTTTACAAAATAAAACACACCGCACCTTTTTTCCTTAGAAATCAAGCCTTTCTGAAATCCCACATTTTCAGCAAACTACATTTGATAACTGTTTACTTTTTTCCCCAACCCTGATATTCTCCCATTTCTCTCACCAAGCACCTCCTCCAACAATGTAGAGTTTTCCAACTAGCACCTACAAAGGCTAATCTAAAACTAGGGCAGATGTCAAAAGCTGTGCAGGAAGTCTACTGGACAAACTGTAATCCCCAACAGGTATGATTGATTCATCCGTGACCATAACAACTTCTTATTAGTCATAGTTTGCGATAATTTTCCCTTTCATTTATCTAATTTTTGAAAACAGGTATGTATAACTCTTTGTATGTTCTAAAATTAATGCACTAAATTAGATCTTTGTTTACATTTACTCGAGAGTTACTGATAAATACACTACTACAGTCTCTGCTAGGTTTTTGTGATTTCTAGCTGCATCTAATGACATTTTTTTATGTTCTTTGAAATATTTAGACATCCTAATTGACGGTAATAAAAATATGGTTATATTACTTTGTGAAAACTATTCAATATTTTGTACTTCGTTCAAAGTCTTCAACAACAGTAAGTGAATACAAGACAATGCAAATGGGAGATTTTTTATTTTGACTGTAAAATAAATGGGATCAGTTAATGGAAATTAGAGTGAAAATTAGCTTTTAAAATTGATTTAATCTTAAATGTCAAAATTCTTAGCAGATCCACATAATCTGGGTATCTCTGCACCCCTAAGTACTGCAGTGTTTATCTAAATTCAGATTCAAAATTTAGTGATTCATTCTACGAAATTCCAAAAATCCACTTGATATGTAGTCACAAAATATTGTTTGTTGTAACTTAATTTGATTATGCGACTAAAAGTAATGAGTTCAGAGTCGTGCTCATTTAATGGGTTTTCTGGTTGAAGATATATTATTTCTGTCTAAGTTTTTCATTGCTCAAAGAATTATGAAAATTGAATTTGCACTACAACACATGTTTAAATATTCCTTTCTTTCATGCACACAACGGTTAATTAGTTTCCATCTACGTGGTTGTATTTTCCTATATATTTGCATTACTACATAGGAACGTATAAACATTTGAAATTCTGAAGTGTAATACATAAAATAACTTGGGTTGATAAATTTTCTTCTTCCTTTTATAACCAACAATAATATCATAAGATTCTTCCTTATTATGGATAATGTATATGCTTTAATTCACCATACTGAATGCCCATGCAAATGTGATGTTCTATTTTTAATGAATTATGTGTAAAATGAAATGTTATTCATATAAATTACGAGTTTTGAATACCTAAAATGTTTTGTAATATTCTTAATATATATTTCAGGGTTGAACTTCATACGTGCAATTTTAAGTTCTTTAGATTTCTGCTCAGCTCAAAGAGATGAGATAATTGATGGTTCTTTAAAATGGAACATTCTTTTAATTGGTATTTTGACAAAGGAGATGTGTTATATGCTATGTGTGCTTAGATTGATGTGCTTTTCTTTTACTCTTATTTCCTACAGTTTATTACTATCACTCGACATTTCATCCAATTTGAACAATCAACACCTGTTGCTTTGCTTACAATATGATGTCATCATCAAAATGTGTGCGGAGATAAAAAAATTCTTTTCTTACTTAAAGCCCGAGTGTGATTTATATGTTGTAATTTTACATGTTACGAATTCTATGTCGGGTGGAAACAAATGAATACTGGATAAGAAAAGAATATGTTATGTTAACCAGATCCAACTTGAATATACACTCACATCAAATTTTAATGATTAACTAATGCTAAGGTTATTTTTTGTCATTTTAGAAAATCTTAACCAATCTAAAGTATTTTCATTATATAGTAGAAGATTACATTCACTATCTTGGCACGTTACATCCGTAAGGCCACTTTGTATTTGTATGCGTGTGTGTGAATGCATTTATATAACAAAAAGCATTGTTTGCTGACTACGACAAATATAAAGGGACAAATAATAGTGTAGATTTAAATACAGAGATGTTTTATCTTTGCAACTGATCCTGCCCACGATCATTAACAATTTGCGCATTTTCTTTTAGTTATATCAAGGATTTTGGTTATCCACTTTCTTGTATTACCACTAATAACTCGCCCACAATTGACGCTTCCTCTTACACAATAAACTTATCATCGAGCAAATCATAAAATCATGCATAGCTCCATATTGTATGCTGCTACATCATGAAATTACTTTATTAATCACGGAGATAGAGAGTTGTTCAAAGATTTTGGTTACTTAAATCTTTGAACTCATTTATTTATTTTTCATTTTATTTTAATCAAAATGGAATCATTTATCATCTTCTTTTCTCTTATTTCGGTTTTAATTCTTGGATTTTGGACTCACATCTTTGATGCTTTGCTTTTTAAGAACTAAACAATGATTATTTTCCATGTTGACATTATTTTGAACTAAAGCTATTATTTGATTTAATAATCATATCTTTGAAAAATATAACCTTACCTTTCTCTTGAATAAATAAAGAATAATTGCATTTTTTTCAGTTACTTTGGAGTTCAAGTGATTTTAAATAATGATTACGTAGTGGACTAGAATTTTATTCAACCTGTGCATTTTACAAGTTCGGAGTATCAATTAATTATAACAATATTCTCCAATTTGTTAGTACCCCTTTATTTGATGTGAAAGAAGTCATATACAATCAAGCTTAGGGATTCTTTTTTTTTAAGTATATAGGGAAAACAAGACGATTTTCTTTGGTTGAAAACTCATGGAATTAAGTTGGAAGGTTAACACTGAAGGTGTTGTTCATGTCAAACTATTTTTGTAGCATAGTAGACAATACATTTACAAGATTTCTCCTTATAAAACTATTGTGTTAGTATGAGTGTTCATTTAAAATATTCATGTCATAGTATTGCATCCACATAGTGGTCATTTTGCTTTGAATTTGTATCATATTCAACCAATATTTTTCTCAGTACCACCAGGGCTTATCAGTAATACATCAGCTTTCAGTTATCTCAAAATACCATATAAGCAAGTTGTACATTATTATTAGTATATTCTTAAAATATACCGAGTCAAACTTAATTTCGTAAAAAAATGCAAAAAACTATCAACCACACAATATTTAAGGAGGTCTAGCTCCTTATGAGCCTAGAGTAAATTCACCGCTGATGGTAAATAATAGTAAAAAATTGCCCACTTTCTAGACATCTGACTTTTCCTACTATAATGATATGAATATTGGTGTAAGAAAATTATACTTGGTGATTTTTTTTAACTCTTACTCGAGATAGCTGAGGGATAATCTGGAGGGATATTTATAGATTCTATAAGGAAATCGTATAACCTGAAAGCATACATGCCTTCTCAAAGCCTTGAGTACATACTTAAGAATTCTCTTAGGTCATTTATTTCGTTTCAAAAAGCCTAAGATTTTCATTCACATAACCATCGTCCTTCCATTACAATGTAATAAATTTCAGACCTATGTCGCTTATAATTTACATTAGGGATTAGCTCTTTTGACATTTTGTTGATTGTTGGACTTCTTAAATCTTCAAGTATGATAATTTTACCCATATCATTTTTTATTTAAGTTTCGCATTTACCATTTTACTTAATTGGATGTTGCAATGCATACGATAGATTAAACATTTGCTAATTTTTATTCAATGGATTTGGTGAACACATGCTCTTGAATCAAGTTGCTCAGGTGAGTTCATATTCTCTGTCTGTTTTTTTAATTTTTATCTCAGTTTTTGTTAAAGCTTCATAAATATGGTTTCTCTTTTATTAAAGCAAAAATTGATGTAATTTGTGTTTAATGGCTGGCTGAGATTATATTTCCATGGCCAATAGCACAAAATAGCTAATACTCTCTGTTCAAGCAATATTTTGTGACACATGATAAAGATTTTGTCAATGGATAACGCCAAGTAAATTTATTATTGACATTACTGTATGTGTATTATTGTGCTTGCAAAGATAAGTAGCCTGGACTATAACATGAATCAGTTGTTCATTTATCAGACAAGTGAATTATCTACTAATATTGGCAGTCATAGTGAATAAATTATGTGCGAATATTTTATGACCATAACAGTGCTAAAAGGCATATGTGCATGTGTCGAATTATTTATACCAAGCCAACCTCTTGGGGCCTTATTAGATTATTTCTTTATTTTAAAATAGAGTAAATAAATTATGCACCTCCAATGCACACACGCAAGAACATTCTCTCAACTCCTGTCATGCAGCATCAAGAGCGCTTTAGCTACACTTCTCATCTCAGCCCTATGACCGCACATCCCTCAGCTCCATCGCATTAAACATCAGTCAGCAGCGCAACCATTGATGTTTCCGTTCTTTTTGTTTCCATTGCATTTGTTCAATAAAATGAAAAAGTTTACTCTGCTTATTTTCCTATTCCTTTTGGTTGATCGAGTGATGATCCACTAGATTTGTAACAGCTAATTACGGTTTGCACGGAGAGTTTTAATAGAATACGAGTGCTCTCCTAAAAAAGGACCGCTCTTTCAATTGAAAAAAAAACATTTTATTTTTATATATTTGTGTAGAATTTATACTCTTCCGCCCAGAAGTAAGTTGAAACGATATTGTGTTAATGTTTTAATAGAATTTAAAAAAAAAACTCTTGGCGTCATGCATCATATGCGAGAGACTCCCATCATTGTCCAGTTTTATTTAAAAATCTAACCAAATTCCCAAAATGTTAAATTATTAGAAGTAAATTTGAAAAATATTTTCATTTAGATGCTGTGCACATTTTTTATGTGATAGAAATGCATAATTCTCTTCTTTATGATTGAAATAATGATCAAATTCATGATTTTATGTGCTGATTTATGTTTATGCTGCTATAGATTGACATTAATGAAGATGTCTGATTATTATTTTTAAAATCAATTATCTGTGCAGTATGCAAGCAAATCATTTATTTGTTCCTCTTTTTTACAGTCTAGATGTGATATATTAAAGATTCATTCAAGGAGAATGAACTTGATGCGTGGAATTGTGCTCAAAAAAAATTGCAGCAAAGGTGAATGGCTCTTCTGGTGCTGAGCGCAAGGCAAGTATCATCTTTCACACATGAAATGTGTCATTTGATGCCAAAATTTAACCATTATATATTGTTCATTTGGTACCACTGTCATTTGTTTAGCTTTTATGGTTTTTGTTGTTTTTATTGGTGGTATGCACAGAGGCTAGAATGTTTGCTTTGAGGGAGGGAAGAACTCAATGGATACCAGAGGAATTTGAGATGGCAGTGGGCAGAGTTATGAAGAAGGATAGCGACAAAAGTGTATCTCTTAGACAGCGGTAGAAGCGACTTTCTTCTGATTGTTATGTTCATATTTTCATTTCCCCTTTTTATTATTTGGAAGGAGAGGAAAAACTTGCTTTAATGGACTTATTCTTCGAGTACACCACTGCTGAATTTGTATGGAAGTACCATGATTATAGAAGAAGAATCTTTTAGCATTTTGCTTGCGTTAAGTGGATAGTGTGTTTTCTTCTGTCGATCTCTGACTGTGTTAGTTGAAAAAATGTGTTTTCAACTGTTTTATATTATGTAGCTTCTCTGTATTGAAATATGCAGAATGGTATTTATGCCCGAATTTTGGGAGGTGCAAATGGTTATACCTAACTTTTTAAAACTTGCATATAAATTAATGGTATTTATGTGAATTAATAATAGAAATGCTTTTATGCTAATAAATTTGGATCATTTACCTAACATTTCTAAAACATGGCAACTATTTGATATATCTTACGCTCCTTAATATATTATATACGTTTACATAATAATGCAAATTTGATGGTTAAAATTTCCATGGTAATATGTTTGCAAATATTTTAAGCTTTTACCATATTAGACGGCTGGAGTCGAAAACAATCAATAATCAAAATTAGTCATCCGCTCATTCGAAACATTTGACATCGAATCTGAAAATCAAAAATAAAGTAGCACAATGATGATTAATATAATTGTACTTCATACTTACAATCGGAAAGAAAACATAAAAACTATTTACAGTATCACATAACGTCATCTTACATCTGCCCGTGTGCGGTTGTGTGGTCGAGCAACTTCTAAGGAAGATTATCCATTCATAAGTAGCATAACATTCCTTTCGGGTAGAGGGGTTTCAATGAAGGACCTGAGATATGTGACTGCTTTGTATACATTACATTGTATGGTCTTAATACTTCAGTTGTGTATGTTCACACCTCAATTTTAATATTCTCTTTTAAATTGCTACATTTACAAGTATTTTCTGACTAATACAAAGTAAAACCAAGATCGCTTATTTTATATTACTGCTGCCATCTACATTTTCTGTATTCTTGGCAATTAGTTATTTGAACAGATTTTTTTTATATGTTTCTTTGATTAACCATGCACTGTTGAAAAGAAGTGGAAAAGGGAAATTTTCTCTTCTAAATTGGGGCAAGCACGCTCGCTCTCGAGTTCCAAATCCAAAAGTCTGAACTAGAAATGTTTAGGGTTTGGACAGATAGAGTAGCCGAAGCGATGCGAATTATTGAAAGAGTACGAAGTAAAATCTTTGCGCCTAAAAGCCAAAGAGAATTTAGTTGAGGAGAGCAATGTTCAACGAGTAGATGCTCCCTTTACTATACATGGAGATATTCAGATAGGCCAATCTATGATACGACAGAGTTATTTGAAGTTGGAGGTGACTATCCAATGACGAACTATCAATTTCTAGGTGATTTTGTTGATAAAGGATTTTACTCAGTTGGAACATTTTGTTTCTTCTAGCGTTAAAGGTTAGATATCCTGATCATATGACTATTATATGGGACAATCATGAGAGCTATTAAATTACATAGGCATATGGATTTTATGATGAATGCTTGCGTAAACGTTTAGAGATAGTGCATGGATATTTTTGACTTCTTGAGTCTATCGGCATTGATCCTGAACATAATTTTTTCTGTGCATTTAGGTTTCTACCATGCAATAACAATATTAGATCAGGTCAACATGGTAAAGTTATTCTTCATTGTATTTGGTTTTTCACCTTTTTATGAACCAGGTTACCTTTATTTTTAGAGCAGTGCTAAATATGCTATAATATGCGTTTGAACAACCCAGTAAAATGAATACATTTTCTTTTTCTTGACTAAGGTGGTGGAAATCAAAATGTTTGGATATTTTTAATGGATAATTTTTAGTGTAAAGCGTTATGTATTCAGCAATCGTCTAATTATAGTTTTGTAATTGTACAGATTAGAACAATTGTTCGAAAGCAGGAAGTGCTCGACGATGGAGCCATATGTGATATGTTGTGATCTGACCCAGAAGATGCAGTTGATAGGAAAATGTTAGGTTTTTTACAGTGTAATAATCAATGTAATTTTAGAAAAATGTTGTAAAAATAATGTTGAAATTTATAAAGAGGAATAGAATAGTGCTAACCATTGTGTATATTCTTTAATCAATGTGCATCTACGCACAAGTTGATCACATGTTATACCTAACTTGCTTGTGCTTGCGTGCACACTCATGTTAGCACCTCCATATTCGTGTCTTTGTCTTTCTCTTATTGACTATATATATTTGTGATTATTGACCATATTTATGAATCCAACTTTGTACGAGCTAAACTTTTTCCAGATGTTACATGCATACAATTCAAATAGTTCCTAAACTGACTTGCGCGGTTGAAACAGTAACAACATATATGATTGTATCTTGATTCCATATCCAGTGTATAACTCAAACTAACTTTAATAAAATTCAAACTATACTCATGTATTTTGCTGATTTGTGCATATATGACATGACATGATTTTACGCTTATTTGGACGATAACAATGTGTTTTCTGTTTTAAAGTTTTTGCCTGTAAATTAGTTTAAGATAATGTAGTAAATGGTAGACCCGTGGCATACATGTTGTAGATTTAAATTTTCATTAAATTTCAATAAATTTATAGATGTAGATTTATGTGATGACAATACATCCATGTAGGAATTAATCCCTTACAGAAATAAAATAAAAATCAATTCCATGGATAAGGCTTTAGTAAACTTAATTTTAAAATCTATGCACACTTTTGTCTAATTTTTTATTATATATGGATGCAACGTGAGTGCATATACTGAAATTCCATTTACATCAGACACGTGGGGCGTTCCAACGATGAAAATGTCAGTCTTGATGAACAAATATTGTTGGTAACCTCATATGTTCTATCTATGTTACTTACTGTATTTATAATTTAATAACTTTCTAAATTACTAAACTTTGCGACCACTGACCGTCTGGGACATAGTTTTCTACATTGTAATCATATTAAAGTGCCTGACATCATGTAGTTGGTTTGAACTAAGTTCTACCAATTTATAATATTTGAATTTGTTTGTTTTTTTTACAAGTTATTGAGGCATATTTTTATTTAAAAATAATAATTCTTTATTAAATTATAAATCATAACTTTATTGTGCTACAAAAATACGCAAGTTAAATACCTCATTCGTAGTACCAAACACATTTCCTTTTTTACCCAGCTTTCTCGCTTAAATGCTCTACTCTGATTTTACCTCTTTTGTCCGTCACATAAGCATTAATACGATAGGTGAATATAAACTTTTGTTTATTTCTCTTTGAAAATGTCATTCAATTTGAAATACAAATAAGATAATATTCATTAATTGTCATGACACATAATGAAACTACAAACTCCATCACTAAAATTTATTTGTACAATTAAACATATTGATTTTATACTTTAAAGGCGTTGCTTATACCCTTTCCTTGCAAAATAATAATGTAACATATGCATAACTATATTACATTTCCAACTATGCCCGTGTGCGTAGCACGGGTTCCAATCTAGTTATTATAGGTGGATACCCAGTGCCAAAGGCTCCCGTACCAAAGGCTCCCGTACTCAAGCGCGAGGACTTCCCAGGTCAGTCTCCCGTCCTGGTACTATTCACGGCTTTTCGGGCTCTGTGGGTGGTCGATTAGCGCGCGCAGCCTTTCCCTCGGGATCTCTTTTTGGGCTCCTTCCGAAACGAAACAACAAATATCACTCTAAATCTCCTTTCGAATATATCGCCTGAAATATTGCAATATCGAACGATATATCGACTGGAATACTGTCTGAGATCTTAGCTTTTTTGGTTAAAATTCAAATCTGTGTCTGAACTAGAACAATAATAAAAAAACTCAAATCTAGCCATGATGATCTTTTGTTATTTTGCATTTTGCATTTTAAATGACCATATTGTATGTTCATATATGTTCTACAATGCTTATGATTTTCATATCCTTCTTTTTTACATACATGTTATCTATGAAGTTATGTATTTTATGGTCAATTTATGCTGATTTTTTTAATGTTTTGGATCCTTTTAATGTTTTATGTCTAACAATATTTCTGTTTTAAGATATTACGATTTAGAGTATGAATGATCTATCGCAAAATAAAGAATAATAAAGTTATTGTTGCAATTCAAGTTTAAGTTACTATGTTTTTAATATCATTCATAAAAATCATTTAAAAATATCATTTTTAACATATCATGTATCCCGAGATTGTTCTGATATGAACTTTCAGACCCGATATGAAAATCCGAGATGAACTCCGAGTTAGACTCATCTCGTCCGAGATCTCCTCCGATACGAGATTAAGTCTATAAAATCCCCGAGACGAAACGCGACCGATATCCGAGATTTAAAACCTTGGACTCTAGTTTAGCTAAAAATACATGCATCAAAGCTTTTCTACTGCAAATTCAAGGCATTCTTGCTCAAAGAATCCTGACTTGCTCACTTTGAATTCATTTACAGGAAACAAAAAAAGCAAATATACATATTCACAACAGGCTGCGAAATCAAACAGTAAGATTGACACATGTTTACGACTTGAAATAATTAAACTGTTGAAGCATGTCCAACAAAGACCAGAAATTTTTGTGAACATGTATGTTGATGACAAATTATCATTTGTTTGCTGTGTTTATGCTACACAAAATTAGGTCCACAGCAGCAAATTTTCCACTGAGCTGTTATTATCATGCAACATGAATTAATGGAACAGCGTCAATGGTAGTACATTCAAAAACAGTAAGCTCTATAATGTTCTTAAAAGCTGATAATCAAAACAAAATAACAATTCCTAAACAGATAGACTATTCAAGTTTTTATACCAGATATTTTGCATTCCTAAAAATATGCTAAACCAGATATAAGCATTCGGCAAAATCCATGTTCTTCACAAATGTCAATCTGAAGTACACTAAAATAATGGCTGTAAGATAAGTGACAGTATGGACAAACTTTTAAGCAATATATCCCACAATCAAAAGATGCAAAAGGAATATATTGTGACACTGCCAAAACACATAGCTGTGCATATATATAAATTAAGAAAATTCATTCAGGTGATCATAAATGGGTATCATCCTCAAATAAAATACATTTTGAAGTTCCTTATAAAAAAGAACCTGTTGAAAATGTAGGGCTGCCACATGGTCTAAAAGATTCAAAAATCAAAAGTCCAGTGCCTAGGTGACCATTACATAAAGCTTTTCAACTAATATTTTTTGATGCACCAAGGTGGTGGACGGGGATACTCTTTGAACCGGGAGCGTCAAATCAACGTAATAAATGTACAAGCAGAGGTAATATGTTTAGATGGAAGCAATGTTATATAAAAAGAAAAAAAATTGAAGTAAAGCTGGAAATGTTTTTTTACATCATTCCATGACATTGTTGACGCTTTCACAACTATGACAAACAAATTTTTATACGTAGAGGAACTTTTATTTGAGATTTAGTGTAATTTTGCTAGGAAATTATTGGTGTACCCCTTAAAATATCACTTTTAACGTACTGGAAATAATGAGAGTTACTAACTGAATTCATATCCCGTAATAGTTTAAAGATTCAATTCCAGGAAACCCTTGAAGCGATACCGTCAAATTTTAGCATAAAGCATCCCAGTACAAATGAGTTTTTTAGTGCTACTTCTATCTAGATACCTCCATAAATGCTAGTGGACAGAAACATAGCTGAAATCATTTGACCTGGAATGTTTTCTTTTAAAATTTGATGATCCAAAATTAAAGGTTCCCTAAAATGAATTTTTACACTAAGATGGGAAATGAAATAAGCAAGCAACTCCGTAAATTTCTTGTGAGCTAAAAAAAAGAAATTATAAGGGGTAGACCAATTACCTTGTTGGCAAGATCACATTAACCTTTAGAAAGTTGCAGTAATAAATATAAAATTTGAGTTTGATAATAGCTGTGAATGTATCAACAATATCATGTGAAAACATGTTCATTTTAACAAGATTGAGGAAGGATAAGTGGGGGAAACCTGGTTCTAGACGGCAGCTGACTTATTATTCTAAAAAATAGACTTGTTGTTTGCACAATTCAATGTCCGTTGAGCATCCACAGCTATTATGCTTAAGTGGCAGTTATCCTACATTAAATCAAATGTATATTTTGTATAATTGATCGATAAATATATTTGACTATATATTTGACTATGAAGTACATTTACTATGAGATAATGGTTTTAATACAAAACAAATCATCTCCATAATTATAGGAGAAATCTTATTTAATTCAGTATTTTATACTTTATACACATGATCATCCAGTAAAAAGTTTCAGCCAGTACGTTGTACAATCAAAAAAAACAAAAACAAAAAAACCAAAAAAAAAAAATCAAAAGATAAAACTATCATTTATAAGTGACACATCGTCCAAAGGGAACAGTTCAACAAATCGGCTTTACCAATGTTTTAAATGTCATATTAGATATACATAGTAATGTGTTTTATTATGTATATTATATGGTGCAAATATTATCCTTTGTCGAATTTGGCGATGCTACAAGTAGAATTAAAGAGGTCGGAGACAACTCGGTAGCGGTGAGAACGGAAGCTCAAGACATAAATTTGAAGCAAGGGAACGACTGCAGTTTACATCCTGTCAATTCGGATGTGCGAGTTTGGTTCTCAGATGTCTGAGTTTGGTTGCCAGAAATTTGAATTTGGTTGCGTCTGAAAGACCACTCAGACCAGCTCTGACGTCTGATTGCCTATAGCATATAATCACATTTCTGAAGTCAAACGTTGGAGCTGAGAAATCAGATGTCTGACCTGTTCTGCTGAGTTTTTTTTTTCCAGTACTGTGTGAAGGTTTTAAGGGGCTAATTGGGTATTTGCCAAAAATGTGAATTCTTCATATAAAAACTAATTTCAAATTAGAAGAGGAGAATGGCTCATCAGATCAAATCAAGGGTTTTCTCTAATTAATCTTCTTCAATCCCTAATCTCCACTAATCAAATTTTCTAGAAATTTGAGTGGTCATTGTATTGCACTTTTTTCGTTGTGATAATGAAAGGTTCTCTCCTAAGTGAATGTTCACTATCACAATGTTAGTGGAACCACTATAAATCTAGTGTATGATTTTGCTTTCGTTGTTGCTATTTACTCGCTTGTGCTTGGGAATTAGTTTATTTAGATTATTGTTTTGAGTTTTGATGTTGAGATATAGATAAGTTGTTTATGCACATCTATTATCGATCTTGTCTTCCATGGAGTTAGGATTAGATTGTGTTTTCAAGTTCAATTTCATAACATCCTTTTAAAAGGTGACATATCAAATAACGACCGTAGTAATACGTACTACGAAATATGTACAAACATTATCCTCAATATAAAAGGTGACTAAGATCAAATATTCAACAACTTGCAATGTAACCAAAACAATAACGTAGAATAACTTCTGATAACCTTGTTAAATTAAAAATTCCAAGATGAATACCTCTTGTATGGCTAGCAATGCCTCAGGAGTCCATCTATTAACCTCCTTGGAATACAACATTGTTATTTCCCTCACCTTATATATATATAGAGAGAGAGAGAGAGAAAAGAAAGGCTAATTAGTCCAAAAAATTAATGCACAGCTAGCAATGAAATAAGCAATAAAAACTAACAAGCCTGATAAACGGAGCAGCAGGGATAAGCAATTCTGCAGTTTTTTGGTACTTTCTGATTTCCCGTAGGGCCACAGTGCCTGCCTTGAATCTATGCTTCTTTTTAACTCCGGTCCCTACAAAACTCAAAAACTAATATGTTCGCTCCGCGAAGAAGCACAACAGTGGTTCAACTATAAAACATAGAACAACCATTATGAGGGAAATAGCTTTAAACTGATGTAACATTCATACTGAAGCACAACCCATGTTTCTGCACACAACCTTTTATAAACCATCTAAACCTCACCACCAAATTGAACTAATACCACCTTTTATTCAATTGTAAGCATTTAAATCCAACAATAAGGCACAAATAAAACTGAAGGAATAGATAAAGTATAAGGGTATTTTTGGAAATAATAATCATTCAGAACCAGACCTAAAATTTCGCTTACTACAAAAATGCTGAATTCACTTCATACTTCTGAATAAATTTTCAAAGCAAACAACCTAACCTCTTCTGAACACTGCTTATAAACCAATTCAGACTTTGATTCAGCCCTTATTGTCCAAAATAAACACTGCCTAAATTTCTAAATTGGGTTTTAAGAGCATATAACTAAATTCAAAATATAGCTCAACTAAGAAAGAAACCGCTGCTAAGTTTATTATACCTCTTTCCTCTGTGACGGGAGTAGGTCTGGATTTTTTCCGTTTTACCTAAAGTTTGTGAAAACATGGTCACAATGAAAAAACGTAGAAACGACAAAGGAAATATGGTGAACGAACTCACTTCGGCCGATCGAGTTGCTGGTGTTGAAGGACCAGCTGTCAAAATATAAAAACAAATCAACAAAAAGGGGGGAAATACATTACAAAGGAGATCGGGGAAATGAGGATAAAAGATGACGACCTTCATCGACGTTCAACTTGCGGCGTATCGTTCTCTTAACCATATGTTTAGTTCTCGCCATTTTTTTTCAAGGAGAAAGTGGGTGCAAGGAAGGATATTGATTCGAATTTGATTCTGCCTTTTCTATTTTGTCCTTATAAGGCAGTTAAGATTTTGCCGTTGGGGCAAAAAAATTTGAAATAATCCGAGATTATAAGTTGCAAATTGGAATAATCAAAGATTTTGCCTTGGGTCTCGTTCTGATGTGCTAGAACGACCGGGTGTATGCTCACAGGCCACGTGGTCAGATAATAGACAGTGCAGATTAGAAGTAGCAAACTAGTATTCAGGCTGAAAAATAGGAGCATCCCACTGTTTCTTTCTGCATTCGCAACTTTTCACCGGTTATTGCCCCGGTTGAAATAGCAATTTCCGGTCTCGTTTGACGGATAGACACGTTTTCAGACACCAACTTGGCTTGGTTTGGATCGTTTTGACGGGTAGACACGTTATAAGGCAGGCCCGATATATTTAATACGAAATCAGGCCCGATAAATTAGTTCGAAATCAAGCCCCAAAAAAGATCTATTGGTTGCAGTTCCATGGCATGACTAAACTACACGATTCTTCTGATATCCTCCTATCGGGAAATGCTACTGTGACCGAAACAGTATTGATCATATTATGCGAATTGGCTAAAATAGCTGAATTTATGGGGGCATTTCCGTAATTATACAAGTACCCAACGATTAAAAGCAGAAAAGTCACGTAAATCATGTGGATAACATTGTTTCGCACCATCTGATAAACTTAATTTCGGGTACACTAGCGTTTTCGCCTCCCATCCTACAACCTTGTTTTTTGGAACTGTAAACATTGTTTAAATAGAGCTTGACGACTGTAACGTCCCGTATTTTCACGGTTGAATAATTTATTTATTTAATTATTAAATATCGATTTGGCGATATCGATAACTTGAATTAAATAATTTTTATATTTAAATAATAGAATAATATATATAATTCAGAAATAATAAAAAATGGTGGAATTCACAATATCGTGTGAATTGGATTATTTATAAGATATAATTCAGTTTAGAATTGAATTAGAATAACGAATATATTATTTGAATGACAGTTGAACGTATAATTATATTATAACTATAATCGAGTTCGAAATGGCGTTGCAGTTCGTAATTTGGCGATTCGAACTTTAAACGAATATACAGAAGCCATTTTAAATCGGATTTCTGTGAAACAAGAAACTTTCAGAGCTGGTGAAGTATATTTTTCTAATGGAAGAGAAAAATCTGGATTTCGTCGTGTAGATTTTGATGTATATCAAAATCAAATATTCGAATAATCGCTATGGAATCGTTTATAAACCATAACAATATATTTAATTTTATTTAAATATTGGCTTCGAATTTAGACAGGATCTTTGAGACGTAGGTATAGTTTAATTTTTAGAATTTTTCTAAAATTTTTATTTTGGAAAATAAGCACTTTTTATTTTGGAGTATTTTACACCCTATATCAACATTTCGGGGTTTCACAGAATAAGTTAACGGACCTATATTATTATATTTTTTGGATCGTGACACATTGCCCGACACGATGGTGTTTTCATTTCTGTCCGTAGCTGCCCGTACGTAAGCGGAATGGAGTAAATCGAAGTTCATAACTTTTTAAAACGAAATTATGTGGTGACTTTATAATGGCAACAACGCAACCAAACTTACGTTCATTCTCACAAGCTAAAATATATGTGTACGGTCTCTTTCCCTTGGCAAGAAAGGCATCCACGTCTATATATATATATGGCAGACCCTTCTTTCCTTGCGCAAACAAAGGAACGACAGCCACAAACAAAATAGATAACGTGGAAAGATAACACCCTCAAAACAAACTTTTATAAATCAAATACTCCATCCCTTTTTAACCTAACTAATTCTCTTCTGCTCAAAAACGTAAGCCGCCAGTGTTTTCCTTCCTCAAACAAAAACCCTGCCTTCACAAATTCATATAAATTCAAGTAAAAATCCTAAAATCATGGAATACATATATTCTTGATCAGTAAGTGGTGCTCCTCATTTATATATGGGTTTTGGGTTGTTCAAAATCATTTTTCGTCGCTGTTCTTGAGTACAGCGCAAGTCCTCATTGTCTAGGATTTAGGAAATTGGAATGGTGAAGCAGAAATTCGTAGAACTAAATGTAGATTTGAGTTTTTAGGAGGATTTAGCTTGGGTTGTGAATTTCTGGTAGGATTCGGTGATGAAGTTGTTCGGTTCTCTGTACTGTTGGCTTGAGGTCGCGTTTTAGAAGAGGGGTGCGAGTTTGATCTTACTGGTATGAGATCGAAGTGATTTTGAAGAGAAGAGTAATGGTAGTTCCTGTTTTCGAAATCGTGGTGGCATGCGAACTGTGTGAAGATAGGAAGGAGTGTTTAAAGGAACGGTGAACAGGAGTTTTATGTCTGGGACTTGCGGTTTAAAAACGGGCAACGGGAAGGAGGATCACGTGTGCAAGATGAAGATTGAAGGGTAAAGGTCTTGGCATACACGTGTGCACAAACTGGGCATTTGTTAGTTTCGGTTTCCTGTTTAAAAGGGTCACACGCCTAAACATAATACACTGGATTTCATGCTATTGTTTGGTGCCTGCGTAACTGCGTATTGTTACAGATGAGGTGAAGATTGTGGTGGTGGGGTTTACACTGCATTGTGGAAGCAAGTTGTTGGTTACGACCATTACAGAGCAGTTCCAACATTCGAAACAGAAGAGAAAAGGGTATATACTTGGTTACTTTAAAATGAAGTAATTAACGTTTTTATTTATTAATAATTCAACAGATAACGGTTTTGTTTTTCTTTCAAAAACAAAAGGGCACGAGGAAGAACTGGGTTTGGATTTACATGAGGAAGAAAGGGTCAAGCGGGTTTGGGTTTGAGAGTATAGGTGGGCCAAGAGTTTAAGGGTGAGGCCCAATGTAAGAAATTCAAATAGAATTTTAGTTTAATTTTATTTTGAATAACGTATTAACTTGTATAACAAATATCTGCTTCATACGATATCGGTTTTCAGCGAAACAAGATCCGTTGGGATCGTATGGACGGACACTACAACATGGAACTGACTGGGAGTGAATCGAAGCTCGTTACAATTTATTACAAAATAAATTGTTCGTCTGAATCAACAAACACAAATCGTTATTTAACGGTTAACGAGAAATGTGAGTAAAACTCACCAACTTTGAACAGTTATATTTTTATAACGTATTTTTAGAACTGATAAATATTGGTTGATTGTTGTGTTGACTGGTTGAATAACTGCTAAATAATTGGTTGAAAGTATAGATAACGATATATATAAATCGTTAATCGAATATTGATTCTGGTTATCAGAATATTTTATATTCGTGTTATTGGTGTTGATTAACATCTGTGATGCAGGGAAACAGGTTGGAGGGATCCAACTGGATTCCTCAACATTTATTTTACTGTTTTTCATATATTGCAATATATGATGTGATATATAATATGTTGTTGATTATGTGTGTTGGAATGATATCAATCATTGTTATTTGGTATTTTAAATACCGTAAGAAATATTGGGATGTAGAAAAGGGGATTTTCAAAAGTGTATTTTGAAAATAAATTATTTATATAGAATCAATGGATTTTATATATAAAAAATAAGGAAAAGGATTTTATATAAGAAATTAATTATAAAATCAAAGGGAATTGAAAAGGAGATATTTATTTGTTAAATAAATAGAATTGAAATGGAATATTTATTTAAGAAATAAATAGAAGTATAAAAGGATTATTTATTTAGAAAATAAATAGAATAAATATAAAAGGAAAATATTTGTAAAACAAATAGAAAGAGAAACATTTGTAAAACATTTACAAATAAAATAGAAAGAGAAATATTTGTAAAACATTTACAAATAAAATAGAAAGGGTAATATTTGTAAACCATTTACAAATAGAGTTATGAAAGGGAATATTTATTTATGAAATAAATAGAAGTATAAAGGGATTATTTATTTGAGAAATAAATAAGATATTATAAAAGAATTATTTATAAAATAAATAAGATTTTATAAAAGGAATATTTGGAAAATGAATAGAACTATAAAAAAGGAGATTTCAAATTATAAAAGAAAATTTGAGATGATTTATTTAAATTAGATATTAAATAAGAATATGTTTTAACAGATGAATTAAGAGGAATAATGTATAAATAATATTTTATAAATTAAGTAAAATATTTATCATTGGATAAATGGAATATATAAGTCAGGACTTATATAGGGAAGTAAGAATCAATTTCAACATCGACATTTGAAACTGAATATGAAAAAGGAGTTAATCGATTTGAGATAGAGTTAATCGAGTAGGAGTTAATCAAATATAAGTTATTCGAAGAGAGATAATCGAATATAAGTTATTCGAAAGAGAGATAATCGAATATAAGTTATTCGAAGAGATAATCGAATATAAGTTATTCGAAGAGAGATAATCGGATATAAGTTATTCGAAAGAGAGATAATCGAATATAAGTTATTCGAAGAGAGATAATCGAATATAAGTTATTCGAAAGTGAATTAATCGAATATTAGTTATTTGAAGAAAAGTTAATCGAATATTAGTTATTCGAAGAGTGTTAATCGAATATTAGTTATTCGAGGAGAGTTAATCGAGTCAGAGTTAATCGATTAGAGTTAATCGAATTGGAATTAATCGATTAGAGTAAATCGAGTTAGAATTAAAAGGAAAGGAGTTAATCGAATTTAGTTATTCGAAAGGAGTTAATCGAATTTAGTTATTCGAAAGGAGTTAATCGAATATAGTTTATTCGAAAGGAGTTAATTGAATATAGTTTATTCGAAAAAAGTTAATCGAATATAGTTTATTCGAAAGGAGTTAATCGAATATAGTTTATTTGAAAGGAGTTAATTGAATTTAGTTATTCGAAAGGAGTTAATCGAATTTAGTTATTCAAAAGGAGTTAATCGAATTTAGTTATTCGAAAGGAATTAATCAAATATAAGTTATTCGAAGGGAGTTGATCGAATATTAGTTATTCGAAGGAGTTAATCGAATAGAGATTACTCAAAAGAGAGTTATACATCGAATTCGATTATATCGAATTCGGGAAAGCATTATTTACTTTCCGATTTTTAATCAATATTTATTCATTTATAAATAAGTTGTTTATTTAGTTATTTGTTTAAATTAAGGAATAAAACTTATATTTTGAAGTTAGATATTTCAGAAGTAGGGATTATAACGCTATAGTTATAATCGATGTTTTCAATAAAGAAGTGGTTTCGTAAATAGAATCTGTGAGTTTCGTAAGGAAGTTTGTTAAAGATTAGAATGATGAACTTGATTTATTTCGAGGTTAGAAATGTTGTTCAGTTAAGGTCTGAGAGGTAGTTATACCCCAACTTGATTGACTTCATTTTTAACTAAGGAATGGTTAAGGTTCGTTAGTGAAGGCTGGTTAAGTGAATTTAGTTAATGAGTGTAATGGTTTGAGTTGGCGTCGGGATGTTTTATTTAAACATCTGTTTAAACCCAAATGAAGGAATTTTGGAAATGTTTTCCAAATAAGAATCAGAAATGTTTTCTAATATAGAAAATTAGAAATGAGAGTAAGTATGGAAATGTTTTCCAGTGATTAATAACGTATATTTTCTAAAACTAGAAAATAAGGATTTATGTATATGGAAACAGGAAATGGGTAAATGGATAAATTAATGATAATTTAATATAAAGACATAAATGCTGATTGATGAATGATCGATCGAATTTTTATCTGGAATTAAGATCGTTGTTTGCACACGTGTTTTTCTTTGATAGTTAACTCACCGATTATCGAAGTTTTTGACCATTTTCCTGTCGTCAATACGGAGAGACCGGGATCAGATTCATGACCTGAAAACCACTCTGTATGGGCGTTAGCGTTGCAAATCAAATATGATCAAGATAATTGAAGACAGAGTTATGCAAGGGCTGTTCTGGCGATCCTAGGTAGAAATTGCCTAAGGTGGATTTAAAGAATAGTGCCTTCGGTTTGTCCAGTCCCAGGACGACCTGTATGGAAGAATGTCTGACAGAGTATATTTAGTAGATCGCGTAAGTTGATCTCTTCAAACGTATATACGTTTGGTGGCAGAGGAATTCGTTTCTCTTAGCTGTATGCCCGTGGTATTTTTGGGGAAATCAATTTGTGATTTGGCGGGTATGACGATATGACATTCAAAGTGAATAAATGTGTGATCTGTCAGAGATAAGCGTGACCACTAGCCTCACAACTGGGAAATGACAAAAATCGGGCAGGTAGCATGGCTATGTGGGTTGCTTCCATTAGTGTGTATTATCACCTATCTAGAGATATTCATTTCATTCTTTAATCTATTCGATGCTATCCCATTCTGGAAACGGTTGCTGATCCCAATCGTTGGTGATATACATTCGATACACTCAAGCGAAATGAGTGGTCGGTCATATGTGGCCGGGTTGCAAGATGTTCTTGTTGGTGTATTCCTCTCTAGAGGTACACTATCGAAAGGTGGTTCCATACCTTGTCATAGTTGGAAATCTGTTATCCAATAAGTGCTTGCGATTTTGATTGTACATTATGTATGTAGAACGTGAAATGAAAGCGTTTATGCTAGATGATTATTATATTGCGGTTGATAGACATTATTATAATATCAAAATAATTTTGATATAAAGATTATTTTGGATTCTCATAAGGGAAAAACTCGTTCCGTTATACGGCGTGGTCCTATGAGATATCGTTTAATTGCTCAAATTGTTTTAAATTTTTTTATTCATACCAGTCCCATGACTGACCCAGAGTTTATTTTGTTTTGTTTTCCCTAAACTCTTGGGTGCCCAATTTGTACGGGCAGTCAAGTAGTCAGGATTTTACAGATATACTTGAAGAGCTGGAGCAGGAGGCTTCAGGATTATACAGCTATTGTTTATTTCCGCTGTGATGTAAGTGTTGTACACTAATGTACAAATACAGATTTGTGTTTCAAAGTTATTATATATACTATATTTTATTCATTTCACTGTGAGATTCAAGTTTACTATGATGTTGTATATTCTTCTTGTTCTATTCTAAGTTTCTATCTTATCTATTCTCACCCTCTCTCTTCTTTCTATTAGTTTTCTGGTTTCCAGTGTAATTGGGGTTGAACTTGTGTTATTTGGTCAGCTCAAATTGGACTGGAATTTCGGGACACTACAGCGACAGCATCCCAAAAGAAATAATGGGAATGAAAAATAGAATGCCTAAGATGTTTTTGAACATTGATTTGGATGATTATCTCGGTTGACTGGCATTTTTGGTTTAAACAAGTCCTTTGACTTTTCATATCTCAAAGCCAAAAGCACTTTGTTCTAATATTCAAAACACGACTTATTTAAATCAGTTCAAACAAAGGCTTAACTTGAAAATTGGAATTTGTACCATTTGGTGAAGCTGAATTTGTTTGTATGATAACCGCTAAAAAATTTAAGTTTTCGAGATAGTTTTTAATGATTCGAAAATTCACGCCTTTCAAATCGATCGTAAGCCACATAATTCTGATCTAAAACAGCAGAAACCCTCGAGACATTAACTTTGGGCATGCAACACAAAAGCACAAAAACAAAATAATACTTTATTGTCATTGCAACAATTTTACATCATAGTACAAGAATATCAAAGTATCAAAAAACATAGAGTATAATACATACAATACAATACACAACGAAAACATAATTACATTCAACGGAAAACTATCAAGTGTTATGGACACAGTTTTTAGCTTCAATCCAAGATCCTGCTATAAGTATCTGCAAAACAAGCTACCCAGCTTCCGGTGTAGAAATAACGGGTACCCATATTTGCAAGAGAAAAACAAACTACAGGTCAGTCATGGGACTTGTATGAGAACTCAAGTCAATTATAATTCATATTAAACCTAGGTAATTCATAAGATCATGCCGTATAACACGAAACGAGATTTCTACACATGAATACTGGTTCATAAAACTTGAAATGGAAATGGTTTCATTTCCATATTTAGATTTATCAAATCTAATAAACTTCATAATAACTCAAAACTAAACAAGTTTTATCTTCACCTTTAGATTTATTGAATCTAAATTTATTTTCAAAAGTATTTCTTTTGAAAATAATCTCTCCGGACTTAGAACCCCCATTTCATTTCAAATCATCGAAACATTAGATATTTCTTTCGTATCAAATCATACTTGACTTCGGGATCTCAAAACAAATCACTTTTGGAAAATTCTAAGTATCTATAATATAAGCATACTAAAACATATGCAACCAAGTCGGGGGGTTTCTCCCGATAACAAGGCAACTGGGGCCAAGCCTTCCCATCTATATAATCATTTGATTGTGTGTCCCTCTATTTTGAAAGGAGTCCCATACGGTATGTCCCTTTATAACCAGAGATCCCCATACCCGTTTGCCTAGATTTTTAGTCACGGGTTACTTGAATCATAGATAACATATCAAATCATTTCTATCCCGAAGTGATAAATCATTTCACAATAATAATCAGAAGTACTTTTGCTTTCCAAATCATTTAAACGTTGGGGTTTAAGCCGTCGAAATTATTGAAGAATGGAGTTTAGATGATAACAACCTTAATTCAATATTAATTGATTATAAATTATATACTAACACCTTTATTTAGAATATATATATATATATACACACACACACATATGAAGGATTTATATATAGGAATTAATATTGAAGACTGTACAGTTTTAGAGTTTTTAGAGATCTAGAATTCGGAAGATTCAAGACTCATGAGTTATCAAGATATCAAGAGTTCAAGGTAAATATAGTAATAGAATCTAGTTTATGTAAGACTCTGAATAACACCCCAAGTTCAAATTCAAAATTAAATTCTGTTTTTCAATTTCTGTTTTTCAAATTTCAAATTCTATTTTCAAATTTCATTTTCAATTTTTATTCTAATTAAGTTTCTCTATTTTACTTTTGATTTTAAACTCAAGTTTTAAAATTTATAAGTTTATATATATTTATATAGTTATATACTTTATATTTACATAGTTTTAAACTTTATAATTTTATGAATATATTTATATAAGTTATATTTAGGATTTCATATGATTTTCTACTTTATAATACTTATTTATTACACTATGTTTTAATTCAAGAATTAGATATATATCAAAACACTTAAAATATACTCAAAATTTAAATTTATACTATGATATGTCGACATACATTTATGGACATGTCGACATATAACTGTCATATTTTTTATTTTGAAAGGAAGTGTCCTTTCCTTATTTGTAATGTTCCAGAAGCGTTACAACCTTTCAAATCTTATAAATAGGGGCTGATTTCGAGTTTTTTCATCATTCTTCTTCTCCATCTTTATCCTCTTTCTTTACACCATTAATATTTCATATTTTTATGACTTCTACCCTTATACTCTGCCGAATTCAATTATATTTATATAAAACTTCTTTTCACTCTCTACTCATTAATCTCTGAATCAAAGTGCTATTGATGAGTTATAGGGTTGTTTTAATTGTTTGGGAAGTGTTTGGGAAAAGGTGTGTTCCTTGTAGCCTTGAAATCAAGGAAAGGGAGCGGTGTTAACCTTGTAACTGGGGAAATCAAGGGGAATATACTTGATCAAGGGTGTTTGGAATCGGTGGTAACATTGTGGCCGCGAAATCAAGGGTGTTGTACTTTGGATATTGATATAAAATAAAACTCTACGCAATCCAACGTTGCTTAGGATTGAACGTAGGAGTAATCCGAACCAGTATAAAATTCGTTGTTTTCTTTCCTTTTCTGCATTTTATTTCTGTTTATTTCTGTGTTTGTGTTTGATTCTATGTCTGTAATTATATTTATGGTTTGTTATTCATATAGATCATATTAGTTTTAGATTTTCTTAAATTCCATGAAAAAATATTCACCCCCCTTCCAGTGTTAGTTTTGCCTTAACGATCCATTCTGCAATCTTTAACAATTGGTATCAGAGCAAAGTCTTTCAAAAAGTTCATAATCTGATTTTTGAAAATTTTAAATGGCAAATTTTGAAATGATTTATAACACTAGTTTAAATTTATGTATTGCATCAGTATTAGATAAAGTCTGCAACCAATTTTATTGAAAAATCAAGTTACAATGATTTGATTTTTGAAATTTGAAATTTTTTAAATTTTGAAATCTTTGATAAATGGGTATGTTACAAAACCATCATGACATTGTTGTTTAAAATTTTAGATTAGTTAGTTTGAAAAGTCATTTGATTATTTGAAAAGTTATTTGATTATTTGAAAAGTTGTGTTGTTTTACAAGAAAAGATGTGTTATATGACTATTGGATATTCAAACTCTAAAAAAACAATTTTAGATAAAAATGTGAATTCTACGTATAAAATGTGAATTCTTCATATAAAAAACCAATTTCAAATTAGAAGTGGAGAATGGCTCATCAGATCAAATCAATGGCCTTCTCAAATTAATCTTCTTCAATCCCTAGTCTCCACTAATCAAATTCTCTAGAAATTTGAGTGATCATTGTATTGCACTTTTTTCGTTGTGATAATGCAAGGATCTCTCCTAAGTGAATATTCACCATCACAATGTTAGAGGAACCATGATAAATCTAGTGTATGATTTTGCTTCCGTTGTTGCTATTTACTCGATTGTGCTTGGGAGTTATTTTATTTGGATTATTATTTTGAGTTTTGATGTTGAGATATAGATAAGTTGTTTCTGCACATCTATTATCGATCTCGTCTTCCATGGAGTTAGGATTAGATTGTGTTTTCAAGTTCAATTTCATAACATTCTTATAAAAGGCGACAGATCAAATAACGACCGTAGTAATATGTACTATGAAATATGTATAACAAATGTCCTCAATATAAAGGTGACTAAGATCAAATATTCAACAACTTGCAATGTAACCAAAACAATAACACAGAATAATTTCTGATAACCTTATTAAATTGAAAAATCCAAGATGAATACCTCTTGTGTGGCTAGTAATGCCTCAAGAGTCCATCTATTAACCTTCTTGGAATACAACATTATTATTTCCCTCACCTTATATATATGGAGAAAAGAAAGGCTAATTAGTCCAAAAATTAATGCACAGCTAGCAATGAAATAAGCAATAAAAACTAACAAGCCTGATAAATGGAGCACCAGGGATCAGCAATTCTGCAGTTTTTTGGTACTTTCTGCTTTCTCGGAGGGCCACGGTGCCTAGCTTGAATCTATGCTTCTTTTTAACTCCAGTCCCTACAAAACTCAAAAACTAAATTGTTCTCTCCGCAAAGAAGCACTATAGTGGTTCAACTAAAGCACAACCCATGTTTCTGCACATATCCTTCTATAAACCATTTACATCTCCCTATCAAATTGAACTAATACCTTTTATTCAATTGTAAGCATTTTAATCCAATAATAGGGCACAAATAAAACTGAAGGAATATTTAAAGTAGAAGGGTATTTTTGGAAATAATAATTATTCAGAACCAGACGTAAAATTTCGCTTACTGCAAAAATGCTGAATTCACTTCATACTTCTGAATAATTTTTCAAAGCAAACAACCTAACCTCTTCTGAACACAGCTTATAAATCAATTCAGACTTTGATTCAGCGCTTATTGTCCAAAACAAACACTGCGTAAATTTCTAAATTGGGTTTTAAGAGCATATAACTAAATTCAAAATATAGCTAAACTGGGAAAGAAACTACTGCTATGTTTACTATACCTCTTTCCTCTGTGATGGGAGTAGGTCTCGACTTTTTCCGTTTTACCTAAAGTTTGTGAAAACATGGTCACAATGAAAAACGTAGAAATGATAAAGGAAATATGGTGAATGAACTCACTTCGGCCAATCGAGTTGCTGGTGTTGAAGGACCAGTTGTCAAAATATAAAAACAAATCAGGGGAAAAAGGGGGAAATACATTACAAAAGTGATTGGGAAAATGAGGACAAAAGATGACAACCTTCGTCGACGTTCAACTTGCGGTGTATCATTCTCTTAACCATATGTTTAGTTCTCGCCATTTTTTCAATAAGAAAGTGGGTGCAAAGAAGGATATTGATTCGAATTTGATTCTGGGTTTTCTATTTTGTCCTTATTTTCAAAGAAGTAAATATTTTGCCATTGGGGCAACTGAAAATTTTGAAATAATCCGGGATTTTCAGTAAGGGTCTCGTTTGACGGGTAGACACGTTTTCAGGCACCAACTTGGCTTGGTTTGGATCGTTTTGCCTAGTGCAACATGCTATAACGCCTTATATATTTAGCACTAAATCAGACCCGATAAATTAGTCCAAAATCAGGCCCCAAAACAATCTGTTGGTTGTAGTTCCATGGCATGACACAACTACACGATTCTTCTGATATCCTCCCATCGGGAAATGCTACCTGACCGAAACAGTATCGGTCAGATAACGCGAATTACCTAAAATAGCTAAATTTATGGGGGCATTTCCGTAGTTAAACAACAGTTAAGCAAGAAAGTCACGTGAATCATGCGGTTAACATTGTTTTGCACCATCTGACAAACTTAATTTCGGGTACAGTAGCATTTTCGCCTCTCATCCTACCACCATATTTTTGGGAACTATAACAACATTGTTTAAATCGAGATTGGCGGCAACGTCCCAAAAGAAAAGAAATAAGGGGAATGAAAAATAGAATGCCTAAGATGTTTTTGAACATTGATTTGGATGATCATCTCGGTTGATTGGCATTTTTGGTTTAAACAAGTCCTTTGACTTTTCATGTCTCAAAGCCAAAAGCACTTTGTTCTAATATTCAAAATGCGACTTATTTAAATCAGTTCAAACAATGGCTTAACTTGCAAATTGGAATTTGTACCATTTGGTGAAGCTGAATTTTTTTGTATGATAACCGCTAAAAATTTTAAGTTTTCGAGACAGTTTGTAATGATCCGAAAATTCCTGCCTTTTAAATCGATCGTAAGCCACACAATTCCGGTCTAAAATGGCAGAAATCCTCGAGACATTAACTTTGGGCATGCAACACATAAGAACAAAAAAGAAAAGAATACTTTATTGTCATTGCAACAATTTTACATCATAGTACAAGAATATTAAAGTATAAAAAAACATAGAGTATAATACATATAATACAATACACAACGAAAACATAATTACATTCAACGGAAAACAATCAAGTTTTATGGACACAGTTTTTAGCTTCAATCCAGGATCCTGCTATAAGTATTTGCAAAACAAACTACCCGGCTTCCTGTAACACCCCGTAATTTTATAACGTTAAAATTCACAAATTAAAGTATACTTAATTTTTAGAAAAGAATTAAGTGAAATGGGTTGCGCTATTATGTTCGTTTCAAAATTTTGGGTCAAGATAGACATTTGTTTTGCACAAAATGGATACCTTATGAAGAAGTTATTAAGCCATGAAGTTTGTATGCATATGAGAGAAATATATATATATATATAGATATATATAAAAATTAAATAAATAAATATTCAAAAAAAGTTCAAAACAGCGAATCGGGAGGGGGAATAGCCGAACCGCACCATTTTTGGAGTCGAGTCGAGCCCCGTTGGGTCGATTAGAGGTCAATCCAGGGTGTTTGGCTGCCAACCCGTTGCCCGATTCGTCCTTAGGGCTGATATGGCATCTGAGTGGTCCATATCAGTTCTAGGGTTAATCCTAAGGCCTAAATAACTTCCTACACCTATATATACACCCTAAGACCTAACCCTAATTCATAAATATTATCTATGACACCATTATGCGGTCAAATTCTCTCTTAAACCCTAGACGCCACCTCTAAATCAAATCTCAAGTGTTCAACTTCAACTCAAATTAAAGATTAGAGCTTCTACAACAATTCAAGAAGATAAATCAGCAATACCGCAACGTTTCTACACCAATTTCAGTGCATAATTCTATTCTTTAACCACGAAAGGTGAGTACAGTGATTTTCACAATATAATGGGATTAAAAGTAACATGATGAAGTTGTAAAGAGGATTCATATGTATGTATGTAATTTAAATCTCCTCTAAAGTCTTCACCTTTTTGATTCATGTCATCATATGTCTATATTTCTATGTAAAGTTCATACCTTTATCAGTTTATTCATGTTGAATCGGTCATTATGCCTCTATGCCAGTTTACATGCCCCTTTATTTCATGATGTTGTGTTAATTCCAATTTTCTGTGATTTGATTCTCCCTTCTTATCCCTATTCCTTTTATTTTTGGATCTGGGCTACCTTCGAGCCTATGTTAAAAATACGCGCGAATGCAAATACGTGGGAACGATGGGAATATGTGAAATATGGAAAATTGGATATTATTGGATATTTTGGATAATTGGATAATATGTGAAATTGGCATATTTAGGTATGAATTACATGGAATTGATGAAATTGCCTATAATTGTAAATTTGTAATTGAGGCTAATTAATATGTAATTAGTGACAATTTGGAATAGGCAATATTATAAACATGATTATATGTTTAATTGGATATACATGACATGAAAATTGGGTATGGGTGAAATACAATTATTAATAAACCTTTGACATGAGGTTAGGCGCAATTGTGGCGTAAGACCGCCCGGAACCGCCCGGCAAATCCAGCTGCCACAATTGGACGTCTAATGTGAGAGGTCAAAGGAATGAATTGTAGGCGCACCGGTTAATGACACGAGGTTAGACCCATGGCGTAAGACTGCCCGGAACTGCCCGGCAAATCCAGCGGCCACAAAGCGTTCGGTCTAATGTGGGAGGTCATGCACCGTTCGTCATAAGGAATGAATTAAGGAATACTAACCATAATAAGACATGGGTATGGTTAGAGGGTTAAGTGGGGTGACATGTAAATTATGACATGTAAATATGGACTTAACCGCTATAAGATAAGACATGTAAATTATGACATGTAAGTATGGACTTAACCATAGCATGTGTAAGACATGGACATTTAAATTAAAATGGTTAAGTGGGAGAAAAACCTAGTGGGGACCAAGCATAGGTAGGAGGCTTGTGTCGGATGAGGGACCCGTTTCAACCAGTAACTCGTTTGAGTATCTAACTGGGCCCGGTACTAGGCCGGGGTTGGGGCACGCTTACTGGACTTGAATGTAAGTGGTCAAAACGTGAATAGGGGTGGCAACGCGAGTCCAACGGGTTCATGTGCGTTCATGGGTCCGGGCTAGTAGGTAAGACGTTGTTGCATCGTGTAGGTATGGCCGTGCATTTTATGTTGGTATCGGGGTTGCCACTTTGGGGAGTGATACACCCCACTGTGGGGCCAGCATGGGTGCCTACGGGGTTTAGGGAGCCGATCGAATGGTTAGCGTAAGGGTACCTTAGCGGTGGTAGGAGCAAGCCGGCACCTACGATGGCAGCTAGGTACAAGTAACTACCAAGTTTTTCATGTGGGTACAGTTAGTGGGAAGGGATCAACCCTTAGTAAATAGAGACTAGTAGATGTGCGGTGTAATTAAGTAATATGGTGTAACTTAGCAAAAGTGCGGTGTAACGAAATACATGTTGGTTGAGTTGGATAGTCCTTTGGTTGCTAGTATGATGTTGACTTCGGTCTTCGGGGTTAGTACTTGGAGGGTTGTTCGCTTAGCCATGGTGTAGGATTGTCTTAGTACTTAGGAACGGAATCATCTTGTCCATCCTTTTTATCTACCTTATCTATGTTACAGCTATATCATGATGCCTATTTATGTCTTGATCATTTACCTTACCTATTATTTGTTAAGATTACTGGACTTACCAGACTTTATGTCTGACCCATTTTGTTTCCACCTCTTTTCTTTCCTTTCCCCCCCTCAGGTTTGCAAGGAGGGAATACTACAGCTTAGTGCCGATTTCTTTCAGTTGCTTGAAGAGAGTAGATGTATCGCTTTGGACTCTCTCATCTTTATGGCTTTGCTTATGCTCAGTGGGGATTTATGCATTTATGTTATTTAAGTATTTGCTTCTTTAGGTACTTTGAAGTTTTGGAAAAGACAATTGATCCTGTTGTAATGGTTTTTGGAGACTACTTATGTAAGCTTGTTTTGAAGTTATGATGCTATGAAATAAGTTTTATCTTCCGCTGTGTTTTATTTATTTATTCTTGTAATTTATCTGTTCTATACTACTATAACGCTTCATGACATTAATGCATTCCCTTTGTGAGTGACATTAATGGCCATGGGGTGTTACACGTGGTATCAGAGCTATGGTTACAGGAACAGATAAAAAGTTTTGAAAAGTGTTTTCAAAAGTATTATTTTCATAGAAAGTATTTTCAAAAACTTGTTTTAAAGAAGCTATTTTCAAGGAAAGTTTACTTTAAAGAGCATAATCCCCGCAAGCCATACATCTCCCTTTCGCTTCCCTTATTTTGAAACTCTTTCCTTTTCTTTTTAGCATGTCTGGAGCATCTGAGATACCAGAGGGTGTTCATGTACCCAGTTGGTTTCGTCAATATCTCGAGGCTAGGGCCGCGGGTCCGACCGACATTCCTCCTCCTTCTCCCCCAGCTCCAGTCATTCCTCCGCGTGGAGATGCTTTCTCTAAGATATGTAAAGACTTTCGTTCGATGGGTGGAAAACCTTTTAGTGGGTCTGAAACGTTCGTTGAAGCTAGAAATTGGTTGAAAGAAGTGGAGGATCTGTTTGGCATTTTCGATTTGGACGATTGTAAGAAGGTCCAATTAGTTGCTTGGTTGATGAAAGACGAAGCTTCGTTTTGGTGGGATGTTACTAATGGAGAGCGTGTTGTAGAGACGTGGGCACATTTTAGGGGAAGGTTTGAGTTGAAATTCCTTTCTCAAGCTGAGGAGAGTATGTACATGGAGAGGTTCTTGACATTGAAGTAGAAAAACTTGTCCGTGAAGGAGTATGTGACCGAATTTAATAAGTTGGCGAGATTTGGGCTAGAGTTGGTGAATATGCCTCACAAGAAGACCTTGAGGTTTGCAAAGGGCCTAAATGAACCGCTTCACAGTTTGGCTATGTCCCACATTCCAATGGGGGCTACGTATGAAAAGCTTGTTGATATGGCATATATGCATGAAGAAGAGAAGGGTGTAAGTACTTTTAGGCCGCAAGATAAGAAGGAGGATCCAAAGAAAGCCCAACAACAAAAGAAAGGTGGTAAAGAAAAGAGGAAGTGTCACAACTGTGGGATACCCGACCATTTGAAGAAAGACTGTAGGAAGAAGAAGAAGTTCGCTTGTTATCATTGTGGTGATCCAGGTCATGCTGTCAAGGACTGTCCTAAGAAGCAAGGGCAGAGGGCAGGTTCTACTTTGGGAGGGCAGGTTCATGCTCTCATGGCTCCGGGGCAGGAAGAAGGTAGAAAAATTTCTGTCGAAAGTTTGATTTTCTTGTTTGATCATCATGTCCGTACTTTATTCGATTCTAGCGCATCACATTCATTTATCTCTACATCATTAGTTGAAACACTGCACTTAAATACTAGTCTCGTTGTGGATCCCATTATAGTCTCAAATCCTATTGGTGGGTCGGCTCATATATCCATGGTTTGTAGGGATTTGAGATTGTCTATCTTAGGCGTTGGTTTTGAATGTAATGCTTTTGTGCTTGGTTTCATGGGCTATGGGTTGATTCTAGGGATGGATTGGCTAGCCAGACATGGTGCCATCCTAGATTGTGAACGAAGGGTCGTAAAATTGTTGACTCATAGTGGAAAGACCCTTGATATTTCTTGTGACCCTAGAGGATCGGTGATGCTTAGTTATCTTGAGTCACTTGACGCATCCAATGATGATTTACATTCTGTTCGTATAGTCCGTGAATATGTTGATGTCTTCGATGAGGTGAGGGGTCTACCCCAAAACGTGAGATAGACATTCGTATTTATCTTGTAGGCAATGCAAAACCCGTATCTCTGCCAGTACGCCACATGGCTCCTCATGAGAGGAGGGAACTCAATAAGCAAGTAGGGGAGTTGCTTGAGAAGGGGTTCATAAGACGTAGTATATCGGAGTGGGGGTGCTCCAGTAGTATTTGCCACGAAGGCGGATGGGTCCCTTAGACTTTGTGTGGACTATAGAGAACTTAATAAGCTTACTAAGAAGAATAGGCACCCACTGCCGAGGATTGACGATCTCTTCGATCAATTAGTTGGCGCCTCAGTGTTTTCGCAGTTGGACTTAGCCATTGGTTTCCATCAATTGAGAGTGGCTGAGGATAGCGTAGACAAGACTGCTTTTAGGACTCCGGACGGTTTCTATGAGTGGCTTGTGATGCCCTTCGGTTTGACAAACGCCCCCGCATACTTTGTTGACTTGATGAGTAGGGTGTTTAGGGGGTACCTTAATAAATTCGTGGTGGTCTTTGTGGATGACATCTTGATCTTTTCTAAGAGCGAGGAAGTGCATGCCCTACATCTTAGGGAAGTGTTGGAGACCCTTCGAGCGCATAACCTTAAAGCTAAATTTTCTAAATGTCACTTTTGGAGGAAGGAAGTGCGATTCTTAGGGCACGTGGTTTCCAAAGAAGGGATAGCTGTGGATCCGGCGAAGGTGGTGGCCATCCAAGATTGGAAGGTCCCTAAAAATGCTACCGAGGTGAGGAGTTTCTTGGGGTTGGCTGGCTACTATAGGAAGTTTATCAAGGACTTCGCAAAGATATCAGCCCCATTGACATGCTTGACGAAGAAGAACCTAGTTTTCACGTGGGACGTAGATTGTGATGATGCGTTCCAACGTTTAAAGAGAGCTTTGACCACAGCCCCAGTCTTAGTGTTGCCAGATGGGAGTAAGCCATTTACCGTTTATACCGATGCTTGTGGGACAGGACTAGGCGTAGTTTTAATGCAAGAGGGGAGGGTAATAGCCTATGGAGGAAGGCAGTTGAGAGTGCATGAGAGAAATTACCCTACACATGACCTAGAGTTGGCCGCTATTGTTTTCACGCTTAAGTCTTGGCGCCATTATCTTCTTGGCGAGAAATTCGAATTGTTCACAGACCACAAATCGCTAAAATACTTGTTCTCTCAGAAGGACTTGAACTTAAGGCAGCAAATGTGGATGGAATTCTTAGCGTCCTACGATTTCGAGATAGCATATACCCCTGGCAAGGGTAATGTGGTGGCAGACGCCTTAAGTAGGAAAAGGTTGTCCTTGAGTCCGTTGTTTGTTGAGCGGCGAAGCTTAGAGTTCATCTCTACGTTTGACTTTAGACCTTCCATTGACTTTGTACCTGGTTTGCTAGCATCATTAGAGGTCAGACCTACACTTTTGGGACGGATTTGTGAGGCACAACGAGATGACCCACAGTTGGTTGAGTTAGTAAAGAAGCTCATAAGGGGGAGTCATCGAGCCATCTCAGTAGGTATACCCTAGATGATAAGGGTTGGTTACGTAGGGACGGTAGACTTTGTGTACCACGAGATGAGAACTTGAGGAAGACCATTCTTGATGATGCACATCGTTTGAAGATGACCATTCATCCTGACGGGGACAAGATGTACATGGACATGAGACGAGTTTACTTTTGGGCTGGTATGAAGAGGGATGTGGCCGAGTTTGTCGCTAGATGCTTCGTGTGCCAACAAGTAAAAGCAGAGCAAAAGAAGCCCAGTGGGTTGCTTCACCCATTGGAGGTCCCACAATGGAAGTGGGAGAGTGTCTCGATGGACTTTGTTGATGGTTACCAAGATCAAGGAAGGGTAATACGGGGATATGGGTCGTGGTAGACAGACTTACCAAGAGCGCCCATTTCATTCTCGTGAAGAGTAAGAGGACTGCTCCATGGTTAGCCTCCGTATACATTTGAGAGATAGTTCGTTTGCACGGTGTTCCTTCTAGCATAGTGAGCGATCGTGATCCTATCTTTATTAGCGAGTTTTGGAAGAGCTTGCTTAGAGAGGTGGAAATAGAGCGTGATCCGATGATTCGACGAGCTCCTATATGCATTCTTGGGTCGGAGATTAAGAAGTTGAGGAATCGAGAGGTCAAGCTAGTCAAAGTGCAATGGGGAGATGATGAGAGCGACGCTACTTGGGAGATGGAAGAGAAGCTGCGTTCATTGTACCCTTTTCTTTTCGAGGGTATGTCTTTTAATTTCTCCTTTATCGCTTAGCTTGTACTTGTTCTATCTTTAGTATGTCCTCTCACTAGCATCTTAGACCTTTAGATAGGGTAGTCCTTTGGTTGAAACGTGTGTTTGAGACATGTTATGTATGGTGGATGCATGCGGATGCAAGTGTTTGCTAGTGGTTTCTCGTGGATGCATATACACACACTTTAGGCACTAGATCGGCTCAGTCATTTCATATTGCATACTGCATATAAATGGATGTATTTAGTAAAATGAAAGTACGTTAAATGTGTGTATCATATGGATGTTGCATTTAAATGAATGGTTGTGCACACATGTAGTAATGATATGTATAGGATTCTTTGCATACATGATGGATACATAGCACTATCATTATTTGCATTAAGGAGGTCGACTGAATTAGTGGACCGCCTGATTTTGCATTAGTATACGGACATATACACACACTATGCATATGTACATGAAAAGCATTAAAAATCTTTTAAGGACCATGGTTGCTAGTGGTTGATGGTTGAGTAGATGAATGATTGGATAGTAGGATACATTCTTCTTAACTTGGAGATTTCGGGGACGAAATCCTTTAAGGAGGGGAGAATGTAACACACCGTAATTTTATAACATTAAAATTTACAAATTAAAGTATACTTAATTTTTAGAAAAGAATTAAGTGAAATGGGTTACGCTATTATGTTTGTTTCAAAATTTTGGGTCAAGATAGACATTTGGTTTGCACAAAACGGATACCTTATGAAGAAGATATAAAGCCATGAAGTTTGTATGCATATGAGAGAAATATATATATATAGATATATATAAAAATTAAATAAATAAATATTCAAAAAAAGTTCAAAACAGTGAATCGGGAGGGGGAATAGCCGAACCGTACCATTTTTGGAGGTCAATCCAGGGTGTTTGGCTGCCAACCCATGGCCCGATTCGCCCGAAGGGCTGATATGGCATCTGAGTGGTCCAAATCAGTTCTAGGGTTAATCCTAAGGCCTAAATAACTTCCTACACCTATATACACACCCTAAGACCTAACCCTAATTCATAAATATTATCTATGACACCATTATTCTATCAAATTCTCTCTTAAACCCTAGCCGCCACCTCTAAATCAAATCTCAAGTGTTCAACTTCAACTCAAATTAAAGATTAGAGCTTCTACAACAATTCAAGAAGATAAATCAGCAACACCTCAACGTTTCTACACCAATTTCAGTGCATAATTCTATTCTTTAACCACAAAAGGTGAGTACGGTGATTTTCACAATATAATGGGATTAAAAGTAACATGATGAAGTTGTAAAGAGGATTCATATGTATGTATGTAATTTAAATCTCATCCAAGTCTTCACCTTTTTGATTCATGTCATCATATGCCTATGTTTCTATGTAAAGTTCATACCTTTATACGTTTATTCATATTGAATCTGTCATTATGCCTCTATGCCAGTTTACATGCCCCTTTATTTCATGATGTTGTGTTAATTCCAATTTTCTGTGATTTGATTCTCTCTTCTTATCCCTGTTCCTTTTATTTTTGGATCTAGGCTACCTTCAAGCCTATGTTAAAAATACGCGCGAATGCAAATACGTGGGAACGATGGGAATATGTGAAATATGGAAAATTGGATATTATTGGATATTTTGGATAATTGGATAATATGTGAAATTGGCATATTTGGGTATGAATTACATGGAATTGATGAAATTGCCTATAATTGTAAATTTGTAATTAAGGCTAATTAATACGTAATTAGTGACAATTTGGAATAGGCAATATTACAAACATGATTATATGTTTAATTGGATATACATGACATGAAAATTGGGTATGTGTGAAATACGATTATTAATAAACCTTTGACACGAGGTTAGGCGCAATTGTGGCGTAAGACCGCCCGGAACCGCCCGACAAATCCAGCTGCCACAATTGGACGTCTAATGTGAGAGGTCAAAGGAATGAATTGTAGGCGCAACGGTTAATGACACGATGTTAGACCCGGTTTGTGGCGTAAGACTGCCCTGAACCGCCTGGCAAATCCAGCGGCCACAAAGCGTTTGGTCTAATGTGGGAGGTCATGCACCGTTCGTCATAAGGAATGAATTAAGGAAAACTAACCATAATAAGACATGGGTATGGTTAGAGGGTTAAGTGGGGTGACATGTAAATTATGACATGTAAATATGGACTTAACCGGTATAAGATAAGACATGTAAATTATGACATGTAAGTATGGACTTAACCATAGCATGTGTAGGACATGGACATTTAAATTAAAATGGTTAAGTCGGAGAAAAACCTAGTGGGGACCAAGCATAGGTGGGAGGCTTGTGTCGGATGGGGGACCCGTTTCAACCAGTAACCCGTTTGAGTATCTAATTGGGCCCGGTACTAGGCCGGGGTTGGGGCACGCTTACTGGACTTGAATGTAAGAGGTCAAAACGTGAATAGCGGTGGCAACGCGAGTCCAACGGGTTCATGTAGGTGCATGGGTCCGGGCTGGTAGGTAAGACGTTGTTGCATCGTGTAGGTATGGC
This sequence comes from Allium sativum, assembly GCA_030737875.1. NCBI lineage: Eukaryota > Viridiplantae > Streptophyta > Magnoliopsida > Asparagales > Amaryllidaceae > Allium > Allium sativum. Next base: position 195,110,564 of record CM060924.1, read on the forward strand.
CGTGCATTTTATGTTGGTATTGGGGTTGCCACTTTGGGGAGTGATACACCCCACTGTGGGGCCAGCACGGGTGCCAACGGGGTTTAGGGAGCCGATCGAATGGGTAGGGTAAGGGCCCCTTAACGGTGGTAGGAGAAGGCCGGCACCTACGATAGCAGCTAGGTACAAGTAACTACCAAGTTTGTGTGGGAAGGGATCAACCTTTAGTAAATAGAGACTAGTAGATGTGTAGTATAATTAACTAATGTTGTAACACCCCGTAATTCTATAACATTAAGTTTAGCAAATTAAAGTATAATTAATTTTTAATATAAGAATCAAGGGAAACGGGTTGCGCCATGGCGTTCATCTCGAAATTCTGCTTGGAAACGAGTCCGAGTTTTCGAGAAACGGAGTCCGTATGAGGGAGATATGACCCTCCGAAGTTTCAAGGATCTCATAACAGAAAAACAGCTCGAATTCGAATTCGAAATTCGAATTCAAACCCCAACGCAGACTGGGCAGGAATTTTCCTGCCCAAGACCAGGTCGACCTAGGGGTCGACACTATGGTCGACCTCCCAGGGACCAGGTCGACCCTATGGTCGACCCTATGGTCGACCTGGGGGTCGACCTGGTGCTGAAACCCAGTTTTGAGCCTGGGTTCATTATGATGTTTCTGGTCTCGTTTATAGTCTAGGTTCGTCTGCCTAATCCTATATAAACAACCCCTTAGCCTCATTCTCTTTACACCATTTTATTCTCTCCTTATGTTGCCTCTGGAATAATTGAAATAAATAAATTAAAATAAAACACGAAGACTATTTCTTGAAGACTACTACTAGGAATTGCATATTGGAGATTCAAATAAAGTTAAAGCTTCAAGAAGGGAAGCAAAGGCTAATTCAACGGCTTCGAGCAACGTCATGCAAATCATAGCAAATCACCACGACGTAATCTTATTATCCTTTTCTAAAACCGATCAATGTAAGTCAGTTACTTTTTAGATTTAAACGTCTAGATCTATTTGTGGCATGAAATTAAATGGATATATGAGTATGCCTGATCCTTTCATTTGAATCTGTGCTTGTATATGCCTTTGGATCTAATTAAGAACTATTTTGATTAATTTCCGATGAGACTGTGCCTATGCCTATGACGTTGAAACTATTGTTAATGGCCTAAGACTATGACTATGAACATAAGACTGTTGCCTATGACCATGATTCATGACTATGAGATTATTGCCTATGACTATGAACATAAGATTATTGCCTACGACTATGAACATAATACTTTTATCTATGATTATGGCCTTGAAAACTATTGTGATTAATTTCCTAGGACTATTGAGGTTAATGGCCTAGGACTATTTTGGTTAACTATCCATGCCTATTGTGGTCAATCGCCTATGATTCATAATTGTGAGACTACAACCTATGACCATGACTATGACTAGTGTGGTTAATTGCCTAAGACTATTATGGTTAATTGTTTATGCCCATAACACCATAGTTACAAACCATGTTGTACACCGAACTGGCATTTTGTGGATCTCATACCTAGGGTGTGACTTGCTTAGTTTATTCCTATTCACTATTATGTACACCAAAACCATTGGATCCATTATCCTCGCTTTTGCATGCCTATTCTTCTATGTCAATTCTCTTGTTTATCCTCTATTCCCTTTTTAGTTTCATTTCTTGAGTATTCAGAAAACTTGTGAAATCATGATATACGTACATTATGAATGCGGGGTTATTTGGGTATAACATGAAATCTATATTATTTGGCATAATTTAGAGCATGTATTATAACATGACTATTAGATGCAAATTGGGGTAATTTGACGTGAATTATAGAAGATGTAATTTGATATATTGAATCTAGTATTGGCAAGTAAACTAAGCTTTAGGCATAAATTGTAAACTAGAGTATCAAATCTAGTTTTGACATGAACTGTAATGGGAATACTAGATTTAAATTGGCATAAAACTGCAGGTTGGGTTAAATGATAGGTAAATCAAGATTTGGGCCTAGAATATAGGTATGTTAGTGGGCATGACAAATGGATACGATATAGGCCAAATTTGTTTAAAAGAGTTGTTAGCAATTTACATATAAACAAAAAGGATAAATATGTAAATCTAGGAAAGACGAATATGCCTAACCCGAGGTTAGATTGAGTTACGGTATAAGACTGCCCGGAACCGCCCGGCAAATCCAACAACCGTAACAATACCTATCTAATGTGGGTGGTTAGAGCATTGAGCCCAAAAGGACCCGAGGTTAGACAGAGTTGCAGTGTAAATCTGCCCGGAACCGACCGGCACATCCAGTGACCGCAACAATACCTGTCTAATGTGAGTGGTTGGTGCTTTAAATGAGTAAATTAAAGCTAAGAAACAGTTAAGCTAGAATGGGAGGGTTAAGTCCATAGGAACACTTAACCAACTTAACATGTTAACAAGACAAGACTTGTAGGGGTTAAATAATCATTATAACATATTGACTAGACAAGTGGGTGAGGTTAAGAAAAGGTTTAACCATTATAACATGTTAACTAGACTAGAAGTTAGGGTTAAGTAAAATACACTTAGCCAATTTAACATGTTAACTAGACTAGAAGGTGGAGTTAAGTAAACTTAGAACACTTAGCCACCATAGTGTTGCAAAAGAACAAGGTTAAGTTAAAACATGAAGGGACAATACTTAACCATTAGAACATGTGAATTAAACAGACGTTAGGGTTAAGTTAACTAAGAGAACACTTAACCGTTATAACATGTTAGTTAACAGATGAGCAGGGTTAAGTTAAAGGGAACACTTAACCAATATAAGATGAAGGGTTGGGGTTAAGTAATAAGAAATACTTAACCAATATAACTTGATTTGTGGTAGGGTTAAGTCAACATGAACTACTGATAACACTTAACCAGTTTAACATGACAAATGAATGAGTTAAGTTAACTTGAATTGAATAATGATACTTAACCAGTCCAACTTGACGAGAAGGAGAACTAAGTAGTAAATCTTAGTTAAAGGGGCTAAGTAGAAAACGTTAGTTAAGAAAATGATGATTCAGGAAACTAAGTGGTAAACCTTAGTTAGGAGAACTAAGTAGTAATCCTTAGTGGAACACAAAAAGGAGCGAACGTCCATCTGATCTTAAAGAAGGCTCCAACGAACTGGGTGACGAAGCACGCAGCTTCAAGGGGATGTGAGGGTACTCTTGGTATCCCTCTGTGAGGCTACAGATGATCCTCCTGGGCTCACAGAGGTTAAGGTCTACGTTAGAAGAACCAAGGGTATGCCTTGGTTGCAATATAAGGCAACCTAAAGACTAGGATGGACCAGCGTGATTCGGCGAGACCGGTAGCCCTGTGATAGCAACTCGTCGTCTACCTATCATCTTGAGTCAGTCGAGATACGTGCAGCGGAAAGGCGGAGAACTCCAAAAGACCATATACTTGCTATCTAGTTATGGGTGCGGATGGCCTTCGGTTAGTGGGGGCATAAAGGGCCTGCGTATAGTTCTCATTTTCTTTTCAAGGGTGGCCTTTCATTAGTTGAGGGAGGGGTCAAGTGGGACCATAGCCACTGGAAAAACAAACCTTAGTATCTGCATCAGTAGATATCTGAAAGCTCCCGACCGAGTCCCATGTTTCTTGATTTGCCCTGCCACGAGACTCGGGTCGCACATATGCATCTAGACAGCAATAACGATCCACGACACATACGTGGGGAATGTCTAGGAACATATACCACTCTGGGTAGTGTGTCCTAGATTAGGGGCGTCATTCGATAGGTAGCATAATCCCTAGTTGGACCTAGGTCGCGTAAACCCTAAAGCCCGAGAAACGTTCAAAAGGTAGCATAAACCCCAGTAGCCCTGGGTAGCGTAAACCCTGGTTGGATCTAGAATGCGCTCGTTAGAAAACCCTAGATTAGATCTAGGTAATAAATAACAGATGTACACCTGAAACAACCACAATTACGGGGATTGGGATCACGTTATTGTTTTATCGGTTGATACAGATTACTAGTTAGGTGGTGCAGATATATAGAAACTAGAATAACAAGGGAGTAGCAAAGCAGAGAAAGTATAGAAGTGCATTCAGTTTATCTTACCTTATCATATCTTGTGTTAACTTCATGATTCCCGTCATCATGGTGTTGTCTTGTATTCAGTTAAATTCATGTCATGTTGCTTTTACCTATTCACATGCTGAAAGTTACTGAACTTACCAGACTTTATGTCTGACTCTGTTTTTTGCTTTCTTGTCTTCCGTCCCCCCTAGTTTCGCAGGGAGGGAATATTACTACTTAGTCCAGTTTTCTTTCCAAGCTGAAGATTAGCCGAAGTTTCCGCTGTTTTAATTTTGTCTGTCTTGTAATTTATCTGTATCTTTTACCTATAACTCTCCACCGAAGTTAAGGCATTCACTTTGTGAGTGACCTTAACAGACGTGGGGTGTTACACGTGGTATTAGAGCTGAAGGTTACCGGATCAGATAAAAAAGATTTGAAAAATTATTTTCAAAACGGTTTTAAAGAAGCATTTTCAAAAGAAAAGTTTCGTTTTAAAGGCATGTTCCCTAAAGCCATATGCACTATCTTTTGATCCTCTGTTTGAATCCTTGTTTCCTTCTTTCTGGAGTCTCCGGGGCTCTTGGCTTTCTGGGAGGTAACCTCATCGCGACACGGTCCCGTAGGCTTGATAAGACTACGATACCTATCGAAGGGCAAAGTAGTGCCCGACTCCCATCTATAGCCATAGTAGTTTCACCTGCAGCTAGTTTTCTTTCAATCTTTGAAGGGTTTTCCGTGCGATGGAGGCAACTTTTGAGAAGCTTGTCAATATGATTACACAGGGATGGTAAAGATGAGGATGAGGGAGTTTGGCTAGGGAGCTCAACGCAAGGATGAGAAATTCATGGATATAAACTCGACTCACGAAGAAAGGAATTATAAAACCTAAGACGAGAGGAAGTATCTTTTCCATGGTATAATGGGTCATATAATTAAGGATAAGGGCAAGGACGAGGGACAGGATTTTCAGAAGGGAGAGTGCATGCTTGCACCACCAGAATACCTAAGAGAGAGATAGTAAAAGTCTTTGTTGGAAAAGTTTAGCTTTTCGTTTTGATCAACCAGTTAGTACTCTTTTGATCTTAGCGCTTCGCATTTGTTCATATCTACTTCCATAGTTGAGTCTCTGCACCTTAGTACTTGCATAGTAGAAGATCCCATTAGTGTCTCAAATCCTATTGGTGGTTCGGCCCGTTTACCTTTGGTTTGTAAGGATTTGAGAATAACTATATTAAGTGTTGAGCTTAAGCGTAATGCTTATGTTTTTGGTTCCATGGGCTATGAGTTGATTCTAGGCATGGGTTGGTTGGCTAGTAATTCTGAAAGGAGGGTAGTTAGACTTTTGACTTGCCTTGGAAATACCCTCGAGATTCTGTGTAAAGAATCAGTTAGGCTTAGCTAGAATCGCTTAATGCATTTATTGACGATTTGCAATCCGTTAGGGTAGTCCATGAGTATGCAGATGTTTTTGATTAGGTTAGGGTTTGTCCCCTAAAACGCGGGATAGACTTCCGCATGTATCCAGTTGACAATGAAAAACTAGCTATCCGATCAACGACAGTTTTGGAAATGGAGGTCAAGAAGCTTCGCAATTGTGAAGATTAATTAGATAAGGTACAGAATAGTGAAGCTCAAGAAGATGCGACTTAGAAGACTGAAGACTAGATACACGCGTCATACCCTTTTTCTTAAGGGTACATCCTTGATCTCTTTTCCTAGAAATTTTATGCATACTTTCTAGCTTTTAAGATATATCCTCTAGGGCGTATCATCGATCCTTAGGTAGAAGCCAATGGACGTAAACATGTATTTGAAACATGTTATGATTGATGGTTACAAATGGTTGCTCGTGGATGCATATACACACCATAGGCGCTAGAACGACTCAGTCACTTTCATATTGCATTCGCATATATGTATTTGCTTAATGGATTTAACTTGATAGGTTATCATATGGATGTTGCATATGGATGAATGGCTATGCACACATGTAGTATTTACATAACTAGGGATGCTTGCATACATGATTGAACGCATGGCACTGACATAATTCGCATTAAGGAGGTCAACTGAATCAGTAGACCGCCTGATTTTGCATTAGATAAAGACATATACACACACTATACATATGAACATGAAAGCATTAGAAATATTTTTAAGGACAATGAATGCCTGTGATTGAATGGTTGAGTAGATGGGTGATTGGATGGTAGGATACATTCTTCCTAGCTTGAAGATTTCGGGGACGAAATCCTTTTAAGAGGGGGAGAATGTAACACCCCGTAATTCTATAACATTAAGTTTAGAAAATTAAAGTATAATTAAATTTTAATATAAGAATCAAGGGAAACGGGTTGCGCCATTGCGTTCGCTTCGAAATTCTTCCTGGAAATGAGTCCGAGTTTTCGAGAAACGGAGTCCGTATGAGGGAGATATAACCCTCCGAAGTTTCAAGGATTTTCAGAACAGAAAAATAGCTCGAATTCGAATTCGAAATTCGAATTCAAACCCCAGCGCAGACTGGGCGGGAATTTTCCTACCCAGGACCAGGTCGACCTAGGGGTCGACCCTATGGTCGACCTCCCAGGGACCAGGTCGACCCTATGGTCGACCTGGGGGTCGACCTGGTGCTGAAACGCAGTTTTGAGCCTGGGTTCATTCTGATGTTTCTGGTCTCGTTTTCAGTCTAGATTTGTCCGCCTAATCCTATATAAACAGCCCCCTAGCCCCATTCTCTTTACACCATTTTATTCTCTCCTTATGCTGCCTCTGGAATAATTGAAATAAATAAATTAAAATAAAACACGAAGACTATTTCTTGAAGACTACAGCTAGGAATTGCATATTGGAGATTCAAATAAAGTTAAAGCTTCAAGAAGGGAAGCAAAGGCTAATTCAACGGCTTCGAGCAACATCACGCAAATCATAGCAAATCACCACGACGTTATCTTATTATCCTTTTCTAAAACCGATCAATGTAAGTCAGTTACTTTTTAGATCTGAACATCTAGATCTATTTGTGGCACGAAATTAAATGGATATAAGAGTATGCCTGATCCTTTCATTTGAATTTGTGCTTGTATATGCCTTTGGATCTAATTAAGAACTATTGTGATTAATTTCTGATGAGACTGTGCCTATGCCTATGACGTTGAAACTATTATTAATGGCCTAAGACTATGACTATGAACATAAGACTATTGCCTATGACCATGATTCATGACTATGAGATTATTGCCTATGACTATGAACATAAGATTATTGCCTACGACTATGAACATAAGACTTTTATCTATGAATATGACCTTGAAAATTATTGTGATTAATTGCCTGGGACTATTGAGGTTAATGGCCTAGGACTATTTTGGTTAACTATCCATGATTATTGTGGTCAATCGCCTATGATTCATAACTGTGAGACTACTACCTATGACCATGACTATGACTAGTGTGGTTAATTGCCTAAGACTATTATAGTTAATTGTTTATGCCCAGAACACCATAGTTACAAACCATGTTGTACACCGAACTGGCATTTTGTGGATCTCATACCTAGGGTATGACTTGCTTAGTTTATTCCTATTCACTATTATGTACACCAAAACCATTGGATCCATTATCCTCGCTTTTGCATGCCTATTCTTTTATGTCAATTCTCATGTTTATCCTCTATTCCCTTTTTTTAGTTTCATTTCATGAGTATTCAGAAAACTTGTGAAATCATGGTATACGTACGTTATGAATGCGTGGTTATTTGGGTATAACATGAAATATATATTATTTGGCATAATTTGGAGCATGTATTATAACATGACTATTAGATGCAAATTGGGGTAATTTGACGTGAATTATAGAAGATGTAATTTGATATATTGAATTTAGTATTGGCATGTAAACTAAGCTTTAGGCATAAATTGTAAACTAGAGTATCAAATCTAGTTTTGACATGAACTGTAAATGGGAATACTAGATTTAAATTGGCATTAAACTGCAGGTTGGGTTAAATGATAGGTAAATCAAGATTTGGGCCTAGAATATAGGTATGTTAGTGGGCATGACAAATGGATACGATATAGGCCAAATTTGTTTAAAAGAGTTGTTAGCAATTTACATATAGACAAAAAGGATAAATATGTAAATCTAGGAAAGACGAATATGCCTAACCCGAGGTTAGATTGAGTTACGGTATAAGACTGCCCGGAAACGCCCGGCAAATCCAGCAACCGTAACAATACCTATCTAATGTGGGTGGTTAGAGCATTAAGCCCAAAAGGACCCGAGGTTAGACTGAGTTGGGGTGTAAATCTGCCCGGAACCGACCGACACATCCAGTGACCGCAACAATATCTATCTAATGTGAGTGGTTGGTGCTTTAAATGAGTAAATTAAAGCTAAGAAACATTTAAGCTAGAATGGGAGGGTTAAGTCCATAGGAACACTTAACCAACTTAACATTTAACAAGACAAGACTTGTAGGGGTTAAATAACCATTATAACATATTGACTAGACAAGTGGGTGAGGTTAAGAAAAGGTTTAACCGTTATAACATGTTAACTAGACTAGAAGTTGGGGTTAAGTAAAATACACTTAGCCAATTTAACATGTTAACTAGACTAGAAGGTGGAGTTAAGCAAACTTAGAACACTTAGCCATCATAGTTTGGAAAATGAACAAGGTTAAGTTAAAACATGAAGGGACAATACTTAACAATAAGAACATGTGAATTAAACAGATGTTAGGGTTAAGTTAACTAAGAGAACACTTAACCGTTATAACATGTTAGCTAAACAGATGGGTAGGGTTAAGTTAAAGGGAACACTTAACCAATACAAGATGAAGGGTTGGGGTTAAGTAATAAGAAATACTTAACCAATATAACTTGATTTGTGGTAGGGTTAAGTCAACATGAACTACTGATAACACTTAACCAGTTTAACGTGACAAATGAATGGGTTAAGTTAACTTGAATTGACTAATGACCCTTAACCAATCCAACTTGAAGAGAAGGAGAACTAAGTAGTAAATCTTAGTTAAAGGGGCTAAGTAGAAAACTTTAGTTAAGAAAACGACGATTCAGGAAACTAAGTGGTAAACCTTAGTTAGGAGAACTAAGTAGTAATCCTTAGTGGAACACAAAAAGAAGCGAACGTCCATCTGATCTTCAAGAAGGCTCCAACGAACTGGGTGACGAAGCACGCAGCTTTAAGGGGACGTCAGGGTACTCTTGGTATCCCTCTATGAGGCTGCAGATGATCCTCCTAGGCTCACAGAGGTTAAGGTCTGCGTTAGAACCAAGGGTATGCCTTGGTTGCAATATAAGGCAACCTAAAGACTTGGATGGACCAGCGTGATTCGGCGAGACCAGTAGCCCTGTGATAGCAACTCGTCGTCTACCTACCATCTTGAGTCAGTCGAGATACGTACAGCGGAAAGGCGGAGAACTCCAAAAGACCATATACTTGCTATCTAGTTATGGGTGTGGATGGCCATAAGTTAGTGGGGCATAGTGGGCCTGCGTATAGTTCTCATTTTTTTTCAAGGGTGGCCTTTCATTAGTTGAGGGAGGGGTCAAGTGGGACCATAGCCACTGGAAAAGAAAACCTTAGCATCTACATCAGCAGATATCTTAAAGCTCCCGACCGAGTCCCATGTTTCTTGATTTGCCCTGCCACGAGACTCGGGTCGCACATATAGAGGACATGTGCATCTAGACAGCGATAACGATCCACGACACATACGTGGGGAATGTTTAGGAACATATACCACTCTGGGTAGTGTGTCCTAGATTAGGGGCGTCGTTCTATAGGTAGCATAATCTCTAGTTGGACCTAGGTCACGTAAACCCTAAAGCACGAGAAACGTTCAATAGGTAGCATAAACCCCAGTAGCCCTGGGTAGCGTAAACCCTGGTTGGATCTAGAATGCACTCGATAGAAAACCCTAGATTAGATCTAGGTAATAAATAACAGATGTACACCTGAAACAACCACAATTGCGGGGATTGGTATCATGTTATTGTTTTATCGGTTGATACAGATTACTAGTTAGGTGGTACAGAGATATAGAAATTAGAATAACAAGGTAGTAGCAAAGCAGAGAAAGCATAGAAGTGCATCCAGTTTATCTTAACTTATCTTATCTTGTGTTAACTTCATGATTCCCGTCATCATGGTGTTGTCTTGTATTCAGTTAAATTCATGTCATGTTGCTTTTACCTGTTCACATGCTGAAAGTTACTGAACTTACTAGACTTTATGTCTGACTCTGTTTTCTTTCGCTTTCTTGTGTTCCGTTCCCCTCCCCCCCAGGTTCGCAAGGAGGGAATATTAATACTTAGTCCAGTTTTCTTTCCAAGCTGAAGATTAGTTGAAGTTCTGCTTGGATTCTCTTTTCCATTGCTATGGCTGGCTCATGCTACATTGGGGAATATAAAAGTTATTTTATGCTTCTTTATTTTGTAAGACAGATATTCTGGTATTAGAAAACAATTGTTGTACAAACTATTTTATCAATAAAGTAAAGTTCTATTTTCCGCTGTTTTAATTTTGTCTGTCTTGTAATTTATCTGTATCTTTTACCTATAACTCTCCACCGAAGTTAAGGCGTTCCCTTTGTGAGTGACCTTAACAGATGTGGGGTATTACAAATGTGGTGTAACCTAGCAAAAGTGCGGTGTAATGAATTACATGTTGGTTGAGTTGGATAGTCCTTTGGGTGCTAGTCTGATGTTGACTTCGGTCTTCGGGGTTAGTACTTGGAGGGTTGTTCGCTTAGCCAAGGTGTAGGATTGTCTTAATACTTAGGAACGGAATCATCTTGTCCATCCTTTTTATCTACCTTATCTATGTTACAGCCATATCATGATGTCTATTTATGTCTTGATCATTTACCTTACCTATTATTTGTTAAAATTACTGGACTCGCCAGACTTTATGTATGACCCGTTTTGTTTCCACCTCTTTTCTTTCCTCCCCCCCCCCTCAGGTTTGCAAGGAGGGAATACTACAGCTTAGTGCCGATTTCTTTCAGTTGCTTGAAGAGAGTAGATGTATCGCTTTGGACCCTCTCATCTTTATGGCTTTGCTTATGCTCAGTGGGGATTTATGCATTTATGTTATTTAAGTATTTGCTTCTTTATGTACTTTGAAGTTTTTGGAAAAGACAATTGATCCTGTTGTAATGATTTTTGGAGAATACTTATGTAAGCTTGTTTTGAAGTTATGATGCTATGAAATAAGTTTTATCTTCCGCTGTGTTTTATTTATTTATTCTTGTAATTTATCTGTTCTACACTACTATAACGCTTCATGACATTAATGCATTCCCTTTGTGAGTGACATTAATGGCCATGGGGTGTTACACTTCCGGTGTAGAAATAATAGGCACCCGAATTTGCAAGAGAAAAACAAACTACAGGTCAGTCATGGGACTGGTATGAGAACTCAAGTCAATTATAATTCATATTAAACTTAGGTAATTCATAAGATCACGCCGTATAACACGAAATGGGATTTCTACACATGAATACTGGTTCATCAAACTTGAAATGGAAATGGTTTCATTTCCATATTTAGATTTATCAAATTTAATAAACTTCATAATAACTCAAAACCAAACAAGTTTTATCTTCACCTTTAGATTTATCGAATCTAAATTTATTTTCAAAAGTAATTCTTTTGAAAATAATCTCTCCGGACTTAGAACCCCTATTTCATTTCAAATCATCGAAACATTAGATATTTCTTTCATATCAAATCATACTTGACTTCGGGATCTCAAAACAAATCACTTTTGGAAAATTCTAAATATCTACAATATAAGCATATTAAAACGTGTGCAACCAAGTCGGGGGGTTTCTCCCGATAACAAGGCAATTGGGGCCAAGCCTTCCCATCTAGATAATCATTCTAGTGTGCGTCCCTCTATTTTGAGAGGAGTCCGATACGTTATGTCCCTTTATAACTAGAGATCCCCATACCCGTTTGCCTAGATTTTTAGTCACGGGTTACCTGAATCATAGATAACATATCAAATCATTTCTATCCCGAAGTGATAAATCGTTTCACAATAAAAATCAGAAGTACTTTTGCTTTCCAAATCATTTAAACATTGGGGTTTAAGCCGTCGAAATTGTTGGAGAATGGAGTTTTGATTACAATAACCTTATTTCAATATTAATTGATTATAAAATATATACTAACACCTTTATTTAGAATATATATATGTATACATATGCAGGATTTATATACAGGAATTAATACTGAAGACTGTACAATTTTAGAGCTTTTAGAGATTTAGAATTCGGAAGATTCAAGACTCATGAGTAATCAAGATTTCAAGAGTTCAAGGTAAATATAGTAATAGAATCTAGTTTATGTAAGACTCTGAATAACACCCCAAGTTCAAATTTAAAATTAAATTCTGTTTTTCAATTTCTGATTTTCAAATTTCAAATTATATTTTCAATTTTTATTCTAATTAAGTTTCTCTATTTAACTTTTTATTTAAACTCAAGTTTAAAGTTTATAAGCTTATATATATTTATATAATTATATACTTTATATTTACATAGTTTTAAACTTTATAATTTTATGAATATATTTATATAAGTTATATTTAGGATTTCATATGATTTTCTACTTTATAATACTTATTTATAACACAATGTTTTAATTCAAGAATTAGATATATATCAAAACACTTAAAATATACTCAAAATTTAAATTTATACTATGATATGTCAACATAAATTTATGGACATGTCGACATATAACTGTCATATTTTTTATTTTGAAAGGAAGTGTCTTTTCCTTATTTGTAATGTTCCAGAAGCGTTGCAACCTTTCAAATCTTATAAATAGGGGCTGATTTCAAATTTTTTCATCATTCTTCTTCTCCATCTTTATCGTCTTTCTTTACACCATTAATATTTCATATTTTTATGATTTCTACACTTATGCTCTGCCGAATTCAATTCTATTTATATAAAACTTCTTCTCACTCTCTACTCCTTACTCTCTGAATCAAAGTGCTATGGAAGAGTTATATGGTTGTTGTAATTGTTTGGGAAGTGTTTGGGAAAATATGTGTTCCTTGTAGCCTTGAAATCAAGGGAAGGGAGCGGTGTTAAACTTGTAACTGGGGAAATCAAGGGGAATATGCTCGATCAAGGGTGTTTGGAATCGTTGGTAACATTGTGGCCGTGAAATCAAGGGTTTTGTACTTGGATATTGATATAAAAATAAAACTCTACGCAATCCAACGTTGCGTAGGACTGAACGTAGGAGTAATCCGAACCAGTATAAAATTCGGTGTGTTCTTTCCTTTTCTGCATTTTATTTCTGTTTATTTCTGTGTTTGTGTTTGATTCTATGTCTGTAATTACATTTGTGGTGTGTTATTCATATAGTAGATCATATTAGTTTTAGATTTTCTTAAATTCCTTGAAAAAATATTCACCCCCTTCTAGTGTTAGTTTTGCCTTAACGATCCATTCTGCAATCTTTAAAAATTGGTATCAGAGTAAGGTCTTTCAAAAAGTTCATAATCTGATTTTTGAAAATGGCAAATTTTGAAATGATTTATAACACTAGTTTAAATTTATGTATTGCATCAGTATTAGATAAAGGCTGCAACCAATTTTATTAAAAAAATCAAGTTACTATGATTTGATTTTTGAAATTTGAAACCTTTTAAATTTTGAAATCTTTGATAAATGGATATGTTACAAAACCATCATGACATTGTTGTTTAAAATTTTAGATTAGTTAGTTTGAAAAGTCATTTGATTATTTTGAAAAGTCATTTGATTATTTGAAAAGTTATTTGATTATTTGAAAAGTTGTGTTGTTTTACAAGAAAAGATGTGTTATATGGCTATTGGATATTCAAACTCTGAAAAGATCAATTTTAGATAAAAATGTGAATTCTTCGTATAAAATGTGAATTTTTCGTAAAAAAATCCAATTTCAAATTAGAAGAGGAGAATGGCTCATCAGATCAAATCAATGGGCTTTCTCAAATTAATCTTCTTCAATCCCTAATCTCCACTAATCAAATTCTCTAGAAATTTGAGTGATCATTGTATTGCACTTTTTTCGTTGTGATAATGCAAGGTTCTCTCCTAAGTGAATGTTCAACATCACAATGTTAGAGGAACCATGATAAGTCTAGTGTATGATTTTTCTTTTGTTGTTGCTATTTACTCGCTTGTGCTTGGGAATTAGTTTATTGGGTTTTGATGTTGAGATATAGATAAGTTGTTTCTGCACATCTATTATCGATATCGTCTTCCATGGAGTTAGGATTATATTGTGTTTTCAAGTTCAATTTCATAACATCCTTATAAAAGGCGACAGATCAAATAACGGCCATAGTAATACGTACTACGAAATATGTACAAACAATATCCTCAATATAAAGGTGACTAAGATCAAATATTCAACAACTTGCAATGTAACCAAAACAATAACGTAGAATAATTTTTGATAACCTTATTAAATTGAAATATCCAAGATGAATACCTCTTGAATGGCTAGTAATGCCTCAGGAGTCCATCTGTTAACCTCCTTGGAATACAACATTGTTATTTCCCTCACCTTATATATACGGAGAAAAGAAAGGCTAATTAGTCCAGAAAATTAATGCACAAATAGCAATGAAATAAGAAATAAAAACTAACAAGCCTGATAAATGGAGCAGTAGGGATCAGCAATACTGCAGTTTTTTGGTACTTTCTGATTTGACGAAGGGCCATGGTGCCTGGCTTGAATCTATGCTTCTTTTTAACTACAGTCCGTACAAAACTCAAAAACTAATATGTTCTCTCCGCAAAGAATCACTACAGTGGTTCAACTATAAAACATAGAACAACCATTATGAGGGAAATAGCTTTAAACTGATGTAACATTCATACTGAAGCACAACCCATGTTTCTGCACACATCCTTCTATAAACCATTTAAACCTCACCACCAAATTGAACTTTCACCAGCTTTTATTCAATTATAAGCATTTAAATCCAACAATAAGGCACAAATAAAACTGAAGGAATAGGTAAAGTAGAAGGGTATTTTTGGAAATAATAATCGTTCAGAACCAGACGTAAAATTTCGCTTACTACAAAATACTGAATTCACTTCATACTTCTGATTAAATTTTCAAAGCAAACAACTTAACCTCTTTTGAACATTGATTATAAATTAATTCAGACTTTGATTCAGTGCTTATTGTCCAAAACAAACACTGCCTAAATTTTTAAATGGGTTTTAAGAGCATATAACTAAATTCAAAATATAGCTAAACTGAGAAAGAAAGTGCTGTTAAGTTTATTATACCTCTTTTCTCTGAGATGGGAGTAGGTCTCAATTTTTTTCCGTTTTACCTAAAGTTTGTGAAAACACGGTCATAGTGAAAAAAACGTAGAAATTACAAAGGAAATGTAAGGAAAGAATGTACTCACTTTGGCCGATCGAGTTGCTGGTGTTGAAGGACCAGCTAACAAAATATAAAAACAAATCAGGGTAAAAAGGGGGAAATACATTACAAAAGAGATTAGGAAAATGAGGACAAAAGATGACAACCTTCGTCGACGTTCAACTTGCGGCGTATCATTCTCTTAACCATATGTTTAGTTCTCGCCCTTTTTTTCAAGGAGAAAGTGGGGCAAAGAAGGATAATGATTCGAATTTGATTCTGTCTTTTCTATTTTGTCTTTATTTTCAAAGCAGTAAAGATTCTGCCGTTGGGGTAACTGAAAATTTTGAAATAATCTGGGATTTTCAATTAGGGTTTGTTTGACGGGTAGACACGTTTTCAGGCACCAACTTGGCTTGGTTTGGATCATTTTGCCTAGTGTAGAGTGCTATAAGCCCCGATATATTTAGTACGAAATCAGGCCCGATAAATTAGTCCCAAATATGGCCCCAAAATAATCTATTGGTTGTAGTTCCCTGGCATGACACAACTACACGATTTTTCTGATATCCTCCCATCGGGAAATGCTACCGTGACCGAAACAATGTCGGTCAGATAACGCGAATTACCTAAAATAGCTGAATTTATGGGGGCATTTCCGTAGTTAAACAACAGTTTAGCAAGAAAGTCACGTGAATCATGCGGTTAACATTGTTTTGCACCATCTGACAAACTTAATTTCGAGTACAGTAGCGATTTCGCCTCCCATCCTACCGCCTTATTTTTGGGACCTGTAACTGTAATGACCCGAAAATCCAGTCCAATTTGAGCTAACTAAATAACACATGTCCAACCCATATTGTACTGGAAATCAGGAAATTAATAGAAAGAAAACAGAGGGTGAGGACAGATAAGATAGAAACTTAGAATAGAAGAAGAAGAAGAACACAACATCAGAGTAACAAGAACCTCGCAGTGGAACGAATAACATATAATATATATAACATAACTTGAAATATACATCTGTACTTGAATATACATCATTATCAAATTACAACACTTACAACACAGCGGAAATAAACTATAGCTATATGATCCTGAAGCCTCCTACTCCAGCTCTTCAGGTATATCTGTAAATCCCGACTACTTGACTGCTCGTACAAATTTAGGCACCCAAGAGTTTTAGGGAAAACAAAACAAATAAACTCCGGGTCAGTCATGGGACTGGTGTGAGTAAAACAGTTCGAACAAGTAAACGATATCTCATAAGACCACGCCGTATAACGGAACGGGTTTTTCCCTTATGAGAATCCAAATTATCTTTATATCAAAAAGCCTTTTGATATTATAATAATGTCTATCAACCACAATATAATAATCATCTAGTAGAAACGCTTTCATCTCACGTTCTACATATATGGTATACAAATCAAAACCGCAAGCACATATTGGGTAATGGATTTCCAACTATGACAAGGTATGGAGCCACCTTTCGCTAGTGTACCTCTAGAAAGGAATACATTGGGTTCAACAAGAACATCTTGCAACCCGGCCACACATGACCGACCACTCATTTTGCTTGAGTGTATCGAATGTATATCACCAACGGTTGGGATCAGCAACCGTTTCCCGAATGGGACAGTATCGACAATAAATTTTTAGAAGTAAATGAAACTCTAGATCAGGTGATTATGCACGCTACTTCGTAGCGACCGACTTAGCCATGCTGCCTGCCCGATTTCTGTCATTTACCGATTGATGAGGCTTGAGGTTACGCTTCATCATCACATCAGATTCACTTCGAATGTCACATCGTCAAATCCATCAAAACACCGATTGACGTCTACAACAGTACATTACGTGTTAGCTAAAGAAGTTTCCTTCTCCGCTTCCACTCTTGGTACGGTTGAAGAAATCAATATACGTGATCGTCTGGAAATACTCTGTCAGACATCCGTCCATACAAGTCATCCAGGAACAGGATGAACCGAAGGTACTATTCAGTATATCCATCTTAGGCACTGTAATCTAAGATTTATACAACAGCACTTGCACTTTTGTAACACCCCGTAGTTCTGTTAGTATTAATATTCACAAATTAAAGAATAACTAATCTCAGACGTGAGAATTGTGGGAAACGGGTTGCGCCATTGTGTTCGTCTCGGAATTCTGGTTGAAATAGAGTCCGAGTTTGCATGATTTGGACTTCGTATGAAGAAGTTATGGCCATCGGAAGTTTCTGAAAATTCAAAACAGCTCACAGGAAATTTAAAATTCAAAACAGAAAGTGCAGAAGCGGGCTGGGCGGGAAAAATTCCCACCCAGCCAGGTCGATTGGGGAGTTGACACTAGTGTCGACCTCCCCCCCCCCCCAGGTCGACTACCATGTCGACCTCCCCCCCAGGTCGACTATGGTGTCGACCTGGTCCATCGGCTAGGTTTTTGACTGAGCCTGTTTTTGACTGAGTGATGACCCATTAGGGTTTTGACCTAATCTGGTTGGCTGGGATTGGTTCTGTGTTGATCTGACGGTCTAAAATAAATCCTAACTCTATAAATACCTAGGTAGTCTCTCACCCTAATTCATATGAAAAATAGAATAGCTACCGTCATACCGCCGCCATGGAACTCAGTGGAGCCACCACCAACTAAGAAGGAAGAAAAGCTAATCAAAACCTAATTCTACTCAACTCTAAAGCGAATCTAGGCTATCTTTCTCTTCTAAATTGTGAGTATGATGATCTTAACAAGATTATTGTTAAACTAATTCGATTAAGTTATGAATGGATTATGAGTAGATGATGTGAATTGTCATATATGTTGTTGTAAACCATATACTATCATGTATGTTATAAATCCTATGCTATGTGGTGATGATATCCTATATGTTGTAAATTATGCTATGATGATGTTATGTATGTTGAGAGTTTCTATGCTAAATTGTGATAAATCATACATGCTTTAAAGTCATGATGTTATTGCATATGCTAATTAGTTCATGTTAATCAAATCATAATGTTGATACTATTTGGGTTATGTTGATCTATATGACAAGTCACATATGCAAGTTTAGGTTGATTAGTAAAAGTTATGAACATATGCCATGACATCTATTATGACATCTAGGATTGTGCTGTGACATATGTGAAATTCTATGCTAGTTCACACCATCATTATGCTGCCTAAAACCCCTATGCAAGTTCATACATAAATTTGGGTTATGATCATATCATGTAAATTGTGTCATTTAACAAGTTGACACCTTTAGATCCTTAACATGTGTAGTTTATGCAAGTTTCACTCCTATTATGATTAGATTCATTTTAATTGTCTATATGTTGTGATAATTTATTTTTGTGCTATAAGTTAGACTATTCGAGTCTAACGTATATTCTGCGTTGAATAAGCGAACGTATAAACGTGCAGTAGGGGTAATATTAAGGATTTAATATTAAGATATTGGGGGTGCAATTGATATGATTTTGCATGCCATGAATGGATGGCCATAATTGAGTCAATTATGGACATCATTAAAATTGGAAGTAATTAATAATTTGAATAGGGAATTATTAAAACTGGGGTAAAAGATTATAAGTGATAATCAATGCTTAGGACAAGAGGTTGGACTCGTTTGTGACGTAAACCTGCCCGGAACCGCCCGGCAAATCCAGTGGTCACAAATGTCAACCCAATGTGAGAGGTCCTAGGCCTAAACTAAAGCATAACAGTTGTAAAGACACGAGGTTAGACTCTTTTATGGTGTAAGACTGCCCGGACCCGCCCGGCAAATCCAGCTGCCATAAATGCCAGTCTAATGTGAGAGGTCTTTATGAGGTTATGGCCTGAATGAATTAAGAAATACTTAACCAGATAAACATGTAAGGTGGGACATGCGGGTTAAGTAGGTGCCTTGGGTGGCATGAGGAATCTAGTGGGTGCCCTTAGTGGCATGTGAAATACGATTAGTAAGACTTAACCAAACACACATGTAAATGAACATGACTAAGAGGGTTAAGTGGGATATACTAATGGTGACAAGCTTAGGTGGGTAGCTTGTGGGGGCCCATTTCAACCAGTATCCCAAACGTATCTTTGTGGCTCGACACAAGTCGAGGACGGGACACGCATGCTGGGCTTGACTATAAGAGGTCAAAACGGGGAGCGGTGGCAACGCAAGTCCAACGGGTTTCATATGCGTGTGTGGACCCGGGCTGGTAGGTAAGACGTTGTTGCATCGTGTAGGTATAAGCCGTGCATTCTCAGTTGTATCGGGTTGCCACTTTAGGGGAGTGATACACCACATTGTGGGGCCAGCACGGGTATCTACGAGTAGGGAGCCGATCGAAAGTGGGTAGTGGGGTACACCTAGTGGAGATAGGGGCAGACGGCAACTATGTAGTCAGCTAGGGGTATGCAAGGCTATTTATATAGTTTCTGTGTGAAGCAAGTGGGATCAGCCTTTAGGGCGACTGGTGCTGTGCAGTGTAGTAATGTGCGGTGCAGTGTAGTAATTATTCGTTAGTAATTAGGTATGCCTTTAGCATTATCTTTAGCGTTATCTTTATCGTTATCTTTATCTGCTCTTCCATGCCCAATAGTTCATAGACATTTTCTTGTTTTCCAGCTTATGCCTTGGTCTAGTTATTTTGATAATAGTATTGTTAGAATTATCATACTCGCCAGACTTTATTTCTGACCCCCTCCATTTCTATACTTTTCCCCCTCCAGGTCCTCAGGTTGGGCCCAGCTCCAGTGGAGTTTGATTGGATTGCTTTATCTCTCTTGGAAAGCTTGGACCGTTGAAGTAAAGTCCAGCTTGTTACCTTCTTTAATGGCTATTTGTGTAATGGGATTATGTATTTTGTTTTTATGAAGATGGATATTGTACTTGACTCTGATTTAAGGTTTTATGATGTAACAAACATGTTTAATTTCTGCTGCAATAAAATGAAGTTTTAGATTTCCAAGTACTGCTTATTATCTGTCTTGTTGAAATTTTTCTGTTCTATATTCACTATTAACCTCCATGGAAGTTAATGCATTCCCTTTGTGAGTGACATTAATGGACATGGGGTGTTACACGTGGTATCAGAGCTTAAGGTTACCAGAACAGATAATTTTTTTAGAAAAACTATTTTTCTAAAGTATTTTTGGAAGAAGTGCTTTCAAAACATGTCTTAATGAGAAATTTAAAAAGGAAAGTTTTTATGAAAAACATAATCCCCAATAGCCATATATCTTTATCTTTCGAATTCTCCATTTTGAATCTTTCCTTTTTCGTTTCAGCATGGCTGAAGATCTTAACCTACTTGACGGTGTAACGATACCAGGATGGTATAGGAGGTTATTAGAGGCTAAGGCCGCTGCAGGTCCAGCCAATGTTCCTCCACCACCGGTTGCACCCGTTCCTCCTCCTCCTCCTCACGTGGATACTTTTGCAAAGACGTGCAAGGAATTTAAGGCTATGGGTGGAAAACCTTTTCAAGGGTCAGAAACGTTTGTGGAAGCTAGAGATTGGCTTAAGGAGGTGGAAGAATTGCTAGAAATCTTTGAAGTAGAAGAAGGGAGGAAAGTTCGTTTAGCAGCTTGGTTGATGAAGGGAGAGGCCTCGTTTTGGTGGGAGGTCACTAATGGGGAGCATCCTGTTGATTCTTGGGCGGATTTTAGGCGTAGGTTTGTGGCAAAATTTCTCTCATGGGCGGAAGAAAATCTATATATGGAAAGGTTCTTAACATTGAAGCAAGGAAGCTCATCAGTGAAAGAATATGTTAACATATTTAATCAGTTAACAAGATTTGGCTTGGACTTAGTGAACACGCCAGAGAAAAAGGCTCTGAGGTTTGTAAATGGCTTGAATGAACCATTGCAAGGGTTGGCTATGACCCACATCCCTATGGGGGCCACCTTTAAGAAGCTAGTAGAAATGGCGCTCATGCACGAGGAGAAAAGCGCTAATGCTAATAAGGCACCCGAGAAGAAAGGGGATCAGAAGAAACCACAACAGAAAAACAAGAAGCGTGGTAAAGATAATAATGGCAAGGGAAAAAAGAAATGCTTTAACTGTGGGACACCAGGCCATCTTAGCAAGGATTGCCGAAAGAAAAAGAAGACTGGTTGTTTCCACTGTGGCGAAGCGGGACATCTAGTGAAGGACTGCCCAAAGAAGGGGCAAAGGGCAGGGACTACCTCGGGAGGACAGGTGCAGGCTCTTATAGCACCAGGGTAGGCAAGGGGACAAGTTCAGGCTCTCGCTGTCCCACCGCTGCAAGAACGAGGTAGAACCATTTCTGTTGAAAGCTTAGTTTTTCTGTTTGATCATCCTGTCCGTACCTTATTTGACTCAGGCGCATCGCATTCGTTTATCTCTACATCATTAGTTGAATCACTGCACTTAAACACCAGTTTAGTAGAGGATCCCTTAGTTTTTTCGAATCCAATTGGGGGCTCAGCTTATTTGTCCATGATGTGTTTGGATTTGAAAATTTCTATACTTAGCGTTGAATTTCGATGTGATGCTTATGTGTTGGGCTTCACGGGCTATGGGCTAATTTTAGGAATGGATTGGTTATCCAGAAATGAGGTCGTTCTTGATTGTGAAAGGAGAGTAGTTAGGCTCGTGACTCGCCTTGGCAACACTCTCGAAATCTTTTGTAGTCCCATAAATTCCGTTATGCTAAGTTATTTAGAATCGCTTGACACGTCAGTGGAAAATCTACGATCTGTTAGAGTGGTCCGAGAATATTCGGATGTGTTTGAGGAGGTGAAGGGCTTGCCTCCGAAGTGGGAGATAGATTTTCGAATATATCTTGTGGATAATGCGAAACCAGTATCTTTGCCAGTACGCCACATGGCTCCACATGGAAGGAGGGAACTCGATAAGCAAGTGAAGGAGTTGCTTGAGAAGGGGTTCATAAGACGAAGTATATCGGAGTGGGGTGCTTCAGTAGTATTTGCCACGAAGGCGGATGGGTCCCTTTGACTTTGTGTGGACTATAGAGAACTTAATAAGCTTACTAAGGAGAACAGACACCCACTGCCGAGGATTGACGATCTCTTCGATCAGTTAGTTGGCGCCTCAGTGTTTTCGCAGTTGGACTTAGCCACCGGATTCCATCAGTTGAGAGTGGCTGAGGATAGCATAGACAAGACTGCCTTTAGGACTCCGGAAGGTTTCTATGAATGGCTAGTGATGCCTTTCGGGTTGACAAACGCCCCAGCATACTTTGTTGATTTGATGAGTAAGGTGTTTAGGGAGTACCTTAACAAATTTGTGGTGGTCTTTGTAGACGACATCTTGGTCTTTTCTAAGGATGAAGAAGAGCATGCCCTACATCTTAGGGAAGTGTTGGAGACCCTACGAGCGCATAACCTTAAAGCTAAATTTTCTAAGTGTCACTTCTGGAGGAAGGAAGTACGATTCTTAGGGCACGTGGTTTCCAAAGAAGGGATAACATTGGATCCCGCGAAGGTGGTGGCTATCCAAGATTGGAATGTCCCTAAAAATGCTACCGAAGTGAGAAGTTTCTTGGGGTTGGCTGGCTACTATAGGAAGTTTATCAAAGACTTCGCAAAGATATCATCTCCATTAACACGCCTGACGAAGAAGAATCTATTCTTCGAGTGGGACGTAGATTGTGATGATGCGTTCCAACGTTTGAAGAGAGCTTTGACCTCAGCCCCAGTCTTAGTATTGCCAGACGGGAGTAAGCCGTTTACTGTTTATACCGATGCTTATGGGACAGGACTAGGCGCAGTCTTTATGCAAGAGGGAAGGGTAATAGCCTATGGTGGAAGGCAGTTGTGAGCGCATGAGAAAAATTACCCCACACATGACCTAGAGTTGGCCGCTATTGTTTTTGCGCTTAAGTCTTGGCGTCATTATCTTCTTGGCGAGAGATTCGAATTATTCACCGACCACAAATCTTTAAAATACTTATTCTCTTAGAAGGACTTGAACTTAAGGCAGCAAAGGTGGATGGAGTTCTTAGCGTCCTATGACTTTGAGATAACATATACCCCTGGCAAGGGTAACGTAGTGGCCGATGCCTTAAGTAGAAAAAGATTATCCTTAAGTCCTTTGTTTGTTGAGCGGCGAAGCTTAAAATTCATTTCAATGTTTGACTTTAGACCTTCCGTTGACTTTGTACCCGGTTTGCTAGCATCCTTAGAGGTCAGACCTACGCTTTTAGGATGGATTGGCGAGGCACAGCGAGACGACCCACAGTTGGTTGAGTTAGTAGAAAAGCTCAAAGGAGGGGAGTCATCAAGCCATCTCCGTAGGTATACCCTAGATGATAAGGGTTGGTTACGTAGGGACGGTAGACTTTGCGTACCAAAAGACGATGACCTAAGGAAGACTGTTCTTGACAAAGCACATCGTTCGAAGATGACCATTCATCCCGGCGGGGACAAGATGTACATGGACATGAGACGAGTTTACTTTTGGGCCGGCATGAAGAAAGATGTGGCCGAGTATGTCGCTAGATGCTTGGTGTGCCAACAAGTAAAAGTGAAGCAAAAGAAACCCGGTGGGTTGCTTCACCCATTGGAGGTTCCACAATGGAAATGGGAAAGTGTCTCAATGGACTTTGTGGATGGATTACCAAGATCAAGGAAGGGTAATACGGGGATTTGGGTTATAGTAGATAGACTTACTAAGAGCGCCCATTTTATTCCCGTGAAGAGTAAGAGGACTGCTCCATGGTTAGCTTCTGTATATGTCCGAGAAATAGTTCGGTTGCACGGTGTTCCTTCTAGCATAGTGAGCGACCGCGATCCTATTTTCACTAGCGAATTTTGGAGAAGCTTACAAGAGGCGGTAGGGACTCAGTTATGTTTGAGCACCACATATCATCCTCAGACGGACGGCCAGATCGAGAGGGTGAATCGCATTCTAGAGGATCTTTTGAGGCTATGTATCCTAGACTTTGGGAGTACATGGGAAGAGCATCTTCCATTAGTGGAGTTCGCATATAATAACAGCTTTCAATATAGCATTGGCATGGCACCTTTCGAAGCTCTTTATGGACGACCTTGTCGTTCACCTACATGTTGGTGGGAATCTACAGACAAGATTTTACTTGGGCCCGATATGATTAGAGAGACTTCAGAGAAGATCGACTTGATTCGAAGAAGGATGAAAGCAGCGCAAGATAGGCAGAAATCTTATGCGAACAAGAGGAGGACATATCTCGAGTTTGAAGTTAGGGACATGGTCTTTGTCAAAGTGTCTCCATTACGAAACGTAGTTCGCTTTGGGTCCGTTGGGAAGTTAGCACCAAGGTTTGTAGGGCCGAGGAGAAGATTGGACAGATGGCGTATAGAGTGGAGTTGCCGGAGAGACTTAGTGGTGTACACGATGTATTCCATGTATCACATTTGAGGAAGTGCTTACACGAGACCGCGGAGGTGGTAGAGCCAAACTTGCTTAGAGAGGTGGAGATAGAGCGTGATGCGATGATTCGACGAGCTCCTACACGCATTCTTGGGTCAGAGATTAAGAAGCTGAGAAATCGAGAGGTCAGACTAGTCAAAGTGCAATGGGGAGATGATGAGAGCAACGCTACTTGGGAGACAGAAGAGAAGATGCGTTCACGATACCCTTTTCTTTTTGAGGATATGTCTTTTAATTTCTCCTTTATCGCTTAGCTTGTACTTATCTTATCTTTAGTATATCCTCTCGCTAGTATCTTTGACCTTTAGTTAGGATCATCCTATGGTTGAAACATGTGTTTGAGACATGTTATGTATGATGGATGCAAAGTGGATGCAAGTGTTTGCAAGTGGTTGCTCGTGGACGCATATACACACACTACTAGGCACTAGATCAGCTCAATCACTTCATACTGCATATTGCATATAAATGGCTGTATTTAGTAAAATGGATGTATAATGGTTGTGCTATCATATGGATACCGCATTTTGGTGAATGGTTGTGCACGCATGTAGAAATAATATGTAGCATTAGGGAACTTTTGCATACATAATGGACGCATGGCACTATCATGGTTTGCATTAAAGGAGGTCAACTGAATCAGTGGACCTCCTGATTTTGCATTAGATATGGACATATACACACACTGTGCATTTAAACATGAGAGCATTAGAAGTCTATAAGGACAATGGGTGCCTGTGTTTGATGGTTGAGTAGATGGACGATTGGATGCTAGGATATACATTCTTCTTGACTTGAAGATTTCGGGGTCGAAATCCTTTAAGGAGGGGAGAGTGTAACACCCCGTAGTTATGTTAGTATTAATATTCACAAATTAAAGAATAACTAATCTCAGACGTGAGAATTGTGGGAAATGGGTTGCGCCATTGTGTTTGTCTCGGAATTCTGGTTGAAACAGAGTCTGAGTTTGCGTGATTTGGACTTCGTATGAAGAAGTTATGGCCATCGGAAGTTTCTGAAAATTCAAAACAGCTCGCAGGAAATTTAAAATTCAAAACAGAAAGTGCAGAAGCGGGCTGGGCGGGAAAAATTTGCTCCCAGGTAGGTCGACTGGGGAGTCGACACTAGTGTCGACCTCCCCCCCACCCACAGGTCGACTACCATGTCGACCTCCCCCCCAGGTCGACTATGGTGTCGACCTGGGGGTCGACCTGGTCATTCGGCTAGGGTTTTGGCTGAGCCTGTTTTCGACTGGTCATTCGGCTAAGGAAGAAAAGCTAATCAAAACCTAATTCTACTCAACTCTAAAGCAAATCTAGGCTATCTTTCTCTTCTAAATTGTGAGTATGATGATCTTAACATGATTATTGTTAAACTAATTCGATTAAGTCATGAATGGATTATGAGTAGATGATGTGAATTGTCATATATGTTGTTGTAAACCATATACTATCATGTATGTTATAAATCCTATGCTATGTGGTGATGATATCCTATATGTTGTAAATTATGCTATGATGATGTTATGTATGTTGAGAGTTTCTATGCTAAATTGTGATAAATCATACATGCTTTAAAGTCATGATGTTATTGCCTATGCTAATTAGTTCATGTTAATCAAATCATAATGTTGATACTATTTGGGTTATGTTGATCTATATGACAAGTCACATATGCAAGTTTAGGTTGATTAGTAAAAGTTATGAACATATGCCATGACATCTATTATGACATCTAGGATTGTGCTGTGACATATGTGAAATTCTATGCTAGTTCACACCATCATTATGCTGCCTAAAACCCCCTATGCAAGTTCATACATAAATTTGGGTTATGATCATATCATGTAAATTGTGACATTTAACAAGTTGACACCTTTAGATCCTTAACATGTGTAGTTTATGTAAGTTTCACCCCTATTATGATTAGATTCATTTTAATTGTCTATACGTTGTGATAATTTATTTTTGTGCTATAAGTTAGACTATTCGAGTCTAACGTATATTCTGCGTTGAATAAGCGAACGTATAAACGTGGGGTAGGGGTAATATTAAGGATTTAATATTAAGATGTTGGGGTGCAATTGATATGATTTTGCATGCCATGAATGGATGGCTATAATTGAGTCAATTATGGACATCATTAAAATTGGAAGTAATTAATAATTTGAATAGGGAATTATTAAAACTGGGGTAGAAGATTATAAGTGATAATCAATGCTTAGGACACGAGGTTGGACACGTTTGTGACGTAAACCTGCCCGGAACCGCCCAGCAAATCCAATGGTCACAAATGTCAGCCCAATGTGAGAGGTCCTCGGGCTAAACTAAAGCATAACAGCTGTAAAGACACGAGGTTAGACTCTTTTATGGTGTAAGACTGCCCGGACCCGCCCGACAAATCCAGCTGCCATAAATGCCAGTCTAATGTGAGAGGTCTTTATGAGGTTATGGCCTGAATGAATTAAGAAATACTTAACCAGATAAACATGTAAGGTGGGACATGCGGGTTAAGTAGGTGCCTTGGGTGGCATGAGGAATCTAGTGGGTGCCCTTAGTGGCATGTGAAATACGATTAGTAAGACTTAACCAAACACACATGTAAATGAACATGACTAAGAGGGTTAAGTGGGATATACTAATGGTGACAAGCTTAGGTGGGTAGCTTGTGGGGGACCATTTCAACCAATATCCCAAACGTATCTTTGTGGCTCGACCCAAGTCGAGGACGGGACACGCATGCTGGGCTTGACTATAAGAGGCCAAAACGGGGAGCGGTGGCAACGCAAGTCCAACGGGTTTCATATGCGTGTGTGGACCCGGGCTGGTAGGTAAGACGTTGTTGCATCGTATAGGTATAAGCCGTGCATTCTCAGTTGTATCGGGTTGCCACTTTAGGGGAGTGATACACCCCACTGTGGGGCCAACACGGGTATCTACGAGTAGGGAGCCGATCGAAAGTGGGTAGTGGGGTACACCTAGTGGAGATAGGGGCAGACGACACCTATGTAGTCAGCTAGGGGTATGCAAGGCTATTTATATAGTTTCTGTGTGAAGCAAGTGGGATCAGCCTTTAGGGTGACTGGTGTGGTGCAGTGTAGTAATGTGCGGTGCAGTGTAGTAATTATTCGTTAGTAATTAGGTATGCCTTTAGCGTTATCTTTAGCGTTATCTTTATCTGCTCTTCCATGCCCAATAGTTCATAGACATTTCCTTGTTTTCTAGCTTATGCCTTGGTCTAGTTATTTTGATAATAGTATTGTTAGAATTATCATACTCGCCAGACTTTATGTCTGACCCCCTCCATTTCTATCCTTTTTCCTCCTCCAGGTCCTCAGGTTGGGCCCAACTCCAGTGGAGTTTGATTGGATTGCTTTATCTCTCTTGGAAAGCTTGGACCGTTGAAGTAAAGTCCAGCTTGTTACCTTCTTTAATGGCTATTTGTGTAATGGGATTATGTATTTTGTTTTTATGAAGATGGATATTGTACTTGACTCTGATTTAAGGTTTTATGATGTAACAAACATATTTAATTTCCGCTGCAATAAAATGAAGTTTTAGATTTCCAAGTACTGCTTATTATCTGTCTTGTTGAAATTTTTCTGTTCTATATTCACTATTAACCTCCATGGAAGTTAATGCATTCCCTTTGTGAGTGACATTATTGGACGTGGGGTGTTACAACTTTACTCTGTCTTTAATTATCTTTGACATATATGATCCATAACGCTTATGCCAATACAGAGTGGTTCTTTGGATAATAATCCAACCGGTCTCTCCATATTAACAACGTTAAAATGGTCAAAAACTTCGATAGTCGGTGAGTTAACTATCAAAGAAAAACAAGTGTGTAAACAACGATATTATTTCCAGATGGAAATTCTATTAATCAATCATCAATCATATATATATATATATTCATATTTCCTTATTTCAGTATTTGATTTCGTTTCTGATTCTATTTGGAAAACATTTCCAAATCTTCTTTACTTGGATTTAAACGGATGTTTAAATCAATATCGCGATGACAACTCAAACCACTATACTTATTTACTAAATTCACTTAACCATCCTTTACTGCCGAACCTTAACCATTCCTTAGTTAAAAACGAAGCCAATCAAGTTGGGGTAGAATTACCTCTCTGACCTTAACTGAACAACATTTCTAACCTTGAAATAGGCAAAGTTCACTTTAAATTCCTTTAACTAACTTCCTTACTTAACTCTCTTTCGAGTAATCTCTATTCGATAACTCCTCCCTTCAAATAACTATATTCGATTAACTCTTTTCACTTAACTCTATTCGATTAACTCCTTTGGATTAACTCTGTTTGCTTTAATCTATTTGATTTACTCTATTCACTTAACTCCTGTCGAATAAACTATATTAACTCTTTTAATTTAACTCTAATCGATCAACTCAATCGAATAACTAAATTAGATAACTCCTTCGAATAACCAAATTCGATAATTCCTTTCGAATAAACTATATTCGATTACTCACTTCGATTAAACTAAACGATAACTCTTTTTGACTAAACAATAATTGGTAACTCCTTTCCTTTAACTCTATTTAATTAACCCTATCGATTTAACTCTAATTGGTTAACTCTAACTATTTGCCCCTAATTGATTTACCCTACTGGTCAACTCTAACTCATTTATTATCTTCGATTAACTCTAATTTAATAACTAATATTTTGATTAACTCATTTGAATTAAATCCTTTTATTTATCCCTTCCTATTTGTTTACTTAACAAATAACTATTCCCTTCTCAATCCTATTTACTTAACAAATAAATATTTCCTTTTAACTTTATCTATTTATTAACAAATAAATATTTCATTTCTTTTCTATTTATTCCCTAAATAAATAAATAATCCCATTTAATCTATTTGTAACTGTTTTACAAATTTCTCCTTTAAAATCCTATTTGTAAATGTTTTACAAATATTTTCTTTTGTATTTGTTGTGCAAATATATTTCCCTTTACCTTTGGTTTTCAAATATATTTCATTTCCGATTCTATTTATTTTCCCAATAAATATCTCCTTTATTCTATTCTATTTATTCTAACAAATAAACATTTCTTTTCTTTTCTATTTATTCCCTAAATAAATAAATAATTCCTTTTCGATTCTATTTATTTCCTAAATCAATAACCTTTATAATCCTATTTATTTATTTCTAAATAAATATCTCCTTTATTCTATTTCCTTTATAAAACCCTTTTTCCTTTTCTATATAAAATCCATCGATTTTATATAAATAATTCATTTTCAAAATACACTTTGAAAATCCCCTTTTCCACATCCAGTATTTATTATAGTATTTAACATACCATATAACAACGATAAATATCGTCCAAACACACATAATCAACAACAGATTATATATCACATCATATATCACAATATATGAATCACAGTGAAATAGATGTTGAGAAATCCAGTCGGATCCCTCCAACCTGTTTCCCTGCATCACAGATGTTAAACAATATAGATAACATCACTTTCAGTTCCATATGAATTATTCTGTTAAACAGAATCAATATATATATAACTATCTAACTGTTTATATATATTATATATATATATATTTTCCACTAACTGACTAGCAGTTCAATCAAACAGTCAACACACAGTCAATCAGACAATTTTTAATAGTTCTAAAAATACAACATGAAATTATAAACTGTTCAGAGTTAGTGAGATTTACTCACATTATGCATTAACCGTTATATAACGATTTGCGTTAGTTGATTCTGATCAGACAATTTATTTCACCATAAATTGTAATGAGCTCCGATGGACTTGCAGTCAGTTCCATGGTGTTGCCCTCGTCCATACGATCTCAACGCGACAGACGGTTTGAGATTCTGATACCGTATGCACAAGTTATAAGATAAATGAGTTTACATACAAATCTTAATTTAAATTAACTAAACTTCTATCTAAAATTGGGCTTTTACCCTTTGATTTTTCTCTGGCCCAATAGGAACTCACCGGCCCACCTTTCTCCAGCCCAACCCGCCCTTTTCTTAATCCATCTTCTCCCATCGCACAGCCGTAACCTGCTCCTCCTCACGTTGCCATTTCCGCACCTTTGAACACCTCGTCCTCCTTCCATGAACCACCGAAATCGAATTAGAAATCACCATCATTCCTCTCTTCACCTCCTTTTTCTTTTGATGTCCTCCTTTCTCAACTCGCAGGTACGATTCAACTTCCGTTCTCGGCCAGTTTCTAGCACGGCAGAACAAAGGTGCGACAGTTTTCTTGTTCGATCTTTGCCAAACTTCTGCAAATGAACCCTACAACACCTCAGAGACTCCAAAACATTCACGGTTTTGTGATTAATTTCCTACATCCAAGAATCGCACGAACCCTAGTTCTCACGTTGAAAAACCCCATCTCGACAGTGACGATCGAATGCCTTGAAATCGGCATCAACACGTTGGGATTCATCTCAGGAACTCAAGAAGATATACCCTGGGATTTATAGAATTTTAGGGATTTTGTTTATGATTTTCTTTTTTTGGAATTCTTGCTGTGGTGAGAAGGAGAATGTTTTTATACTTGCGTTTATGGTTGGTGAGGTTTGTGGCTAAGATAGGTTGTTGCGTGGCCTTCATATTACCCACGAAAAATATTGGGATATTTTATTTTTGATTATTTATTTTATTTTATTGATTTAATACTCGTATCCGGTCCTTAAAAATTCTTGCGACCACATACGATACCCTAAAATCACCAAACTGGACATGCACCTTCAGTTCGACATTACGGTCCCAACGAAACTGGTTTAGTCGAATTCCGACTCCGTATGCTCACACAACGTATTTTTAATCGTCAAAATACCGACTGTTTCTCACTCTAAAAATCCGTACGACCACACAGTGACTCTAAAAATCCCGAAACTGGAAATCTAACGATTATTTGACATTGCGGATCCAACAAAATTAGTTTCGTCGAATTCTGAGGTCGTATGAAAAATTGGCTATTTTTAAAGCTCTGAATGACCCATTTAAATATATAATTATATTTAAATATAATTAAATTTAATATTAAAAAAATAAATATTATCGTCTATATTCACAGTAGAATACCATACAGCTCAGAATAAATCCTATATGGATTTCTACTCGATATTTCGATCTGGGTCAACCTGATATTCGATTTATATTGAAATTCCGTTTTAAAATATAAATAATTCCTTTATAAATTATAAAGGAATTCCACAGTGACTTTTCTAAAATCTGATTTGGACGTACATCAAAATCTACACGACGAAATCCCGATTTTCCTCTTCCACTAGAAAGATATACTCCACCAGCTCCACACGTTTCTTATTTCACAGAGATCCGGCTTAAAATGAATCCTATACATTTAGTTGAAGTTCAAATCGCCAATTTTCGAACTGCAGCGCCATTTCAAGCTCGATTTTAATTATAATATAATTATACGTTCAAACTGTCGTTATTTAAATATATTCGCTATTCTAATTCAATTCTAAACTGAATTAAATATCACAGATGATCCAGTTCACACCATATCGCCATTTCAGCCAATTCTGATTATTTCAGAATTAAATATATTATTTTAAATTAAATATTCACCGTTATTTAATTAAACCACTATTTAATTCACTATATCACTATTTATATAATTAAATTAATTATAATACCTCTGCCAATGCGGGTCATTACAGTAACAACATTGTTTAAATAGAGATTGGCGACAACATACCAAAAGAAAAAGAAATAAGGGGAATGAAAAATAGAATGCCTAAGATGTTTTTGAACATTGATTTGGATGATCATCTTGGTTGACTGGCATTTTTGGTTTAAACAAGTCCTTTGACTTTTCATGTCTCAAAGCCAAAAGCACTTTGTTCTAATATTCAAAACGCGACTTATTTAAATCAGTTCAAACAAAGGCTTAACTTGCAAATTGGAATTTGTACCATTTGGTGAAGCTGAATTTGTTTGTATGATAACTGCTAAAAATTTAAGTTTTCGAGACAGTTTGTAATGATCCGAAAATTCACGCCTTTCAAATCGATCGTAAGCCACACAATTCCGATCTAAAACGGAAGAAACCCTCGAGACATTAACTTTTGGCATCAGACACATGAGAGCAAAAACAAAAGAATACTTTATTGTCATTGCAACAATTTTACATCATAGTACAACAATATCAAAGTATAAAAAAACATAGAGTATAATACATACAATACAATACACAACGAAAACATAATTACATTCAACGAAAAACTATCAAGTGTTATGGACACGGTTTTTAGCTTCAATCCAGGATCCTGTTGTAAGTATCTGCAAAAGAAACTACCCGGCTTTCGGTGTAGAACTAATGGGTACCCATATTTGCAAGAGAAAAACAAACTATAGGTCAGTCATGGGACTGGTATGAGAACTCAAGTCAATTATAATTCATATTAAACTTAGTTAATCTATAAGATCACGCCATATAACAAGAAATGGGTTTTCTACACATGAATACCGGTTCGTCAAACTTGAAACGGAAATGGTTTCATTTACATATTTAGATTTATCAAATCTAATAAAATTCATAACAACTCAAAACTAAACAAGTTTTATCTTCACCTTTAGATTTATTGAATCTAAATGTAACAACCTGAAAATCTGAGCCAATTTAAAAATTTTATTTTGGCAATTTTAGTGAATTTTGATTATTTAAAATGAATTATTTTAAATAAAAACAACGAGAAATTTATTTTGAATAGAATTCGAACGTATATATTATATAGACCGTCGTTAGAATATAAATATTTATTTTAAATTATAGAAGGAGTTGAAAATGGCGCGGTAGTTCGATAATTCGATTTCAAAATTCAAATGAATGTACCGGGTGCAAAATAAACCGGATTTTAGTGAAACCAAAAATATTTGAATCTAATTGGGAATATCTTTCCAACGAGTCCGAAAAATTGAAATTTCATAGCGGGAATCAAAAGATATGTTCAGTTGAAATTTCAGAATAGTCGCTATGGAATTTTGGCCCTTAAAAATAGCCATTTTGCAAACGACCTCGGTTTTCGACGAAACCACTTTTGTTGGATCCATGATGTGAAGTTATTGCTAGGTTTCGAATTTCGTAATTTTTCGATTCAATATGTGAGCGTGGCAAAGGAAAACGCGTTTGACCAGTTTTAGTTGATTTTAATCGATTGGAAAATGGCCATTTTTCAAACGGTCTCAGAATTCGACGAAATTAGTTTTGTTAGGACCGTATCGTCAATACAAAGCTAGAAAATATTTTTTTGGAATTTTTCGAGTTAGTATGTGACCCCAGTAAATTGAAATGCGCGTTCAAATTCAATATATAGAGTTATATGGTGATTTTGACGAAAACTGATCGAACCGATCGAATCAGCTTATGATAAATATCCCACTGTGTTCAGAATGGGGGTAATACGCTAGGGACGACAGTCGTTGGGTTCGAATCGGGGTTAGGATGAAAAGTCAACTATAAAGGAGAATATAATATTAATTTATTATATTTATTTTATAAAACTCCCTCACCTTTTCCCATATCTCTCTCCTCCACCTTCAGTATTCAAATCGATTTTTTTAAAAAAAAATGGCCGACGTTGACCTCGATCGCGCCACCCTCGATCGCACCCTCACCTCCGTGCCTTAGGCGTCGCGCCTCCCCTTCCAATCTCTGCCTTCCCTTCCCCTTCCCTTCCCCTCGACGGTGCCACAGAACCCTCCCCCAAATCAATTTGAAACCTCGTCGGAGCCCTCCCCTCGATCTCGTCCGCCGCCCTCTGCGCCAGCAGGCGACCGCCTCCGGTGAGAGCCGCCAAGCGCTCGATTCTCCCTCCAATCTTCTTCTCTCTCCTCTTCTTCTAATAAAACCCGAAACACCCAAAACCCATCCCATCTGAAAATGTCTGCCACCACCAATGGATGGCCCCACCGCCCTCCGACAGCACCGAGCCTCCCCATTCCCTCAGTCACCACTTCTCCTTGAACGCGAGCACTTCCGATGCTTGTGAAATCGCCAAAGGCTGCATTGATTTGAGCAGCTACCTACGCCAGCGACAAGAGTGACAAAGACTATGTTGGAAGTACGGGCAAATCCAAACTGTTCTGAGTATCAGAAATAAAGAATGGAGGAGTAGAACCCCAAGGTGAGAACTCCTCACTGTTATTTTATTTTATTTATTTCTAGTTTGAAATATATACTAGGATGCAGATGGTGTTTAGTAGCACCCGACACCCGTCGTCCACAGACTATGGACGGTTTGTTTGTTTGTTTGTTTGATTTTGATGTGTAGTTGATTGTGTGATGTGATGTGGAATGAAAATAAAATATTTATATAGTTAAAATATTTATAGTTGAAAATAGAATTTTAAATGTGTATATGAAATGAAATAAAAATAAAAATAAACAAATCGGACGATTTGTTTATATACACACATTTGACTGATATTGATTGGGATGATAAATTTTACACATCGCCCAACTGCACAAATAAAATCTGTGTTTGATTGTTTGAAACCCCACACGGGTATAGGGATGATATATAACATACACTAATCCCAATAATTAGTTGTATGTCGATCGATTGATTGACAGACTTTTATAAGCGTGGAATATTTATATTTGATGCTTATACAGTGTAGAATGCACTTTGGATGATGGTTGATTATTTGTCATTGTTGATATATACATGCGTTGTATGGAAATCCATAGAAATAAAATCTACGGTAATTGATTGGGACTCATTACAGTTTTGAAATAGAATATTTGAAAATAGAAATTTATGAAGCAGTGTTGATTAGTCTGACGCCATTTTGACACGAACGATATTTATATCGATTTTATTCATTTTTCAATGAATATTGAAAGTGATTTCTAAATTCGAATTATATTGAAAAGAATTGAAATTCGAACTAAACTGAATAGAATTGAAATTTGAATTAAA
The DNA here is from genome assembly GCA_030737875.1 of Allium sativum. Taxonomy (NCBI): domain Eukaryota; kingdom Viridiplantae; phylum Streptophyta; class Magnoliopsida; order Asparagales; family Amaryllidaceae; genus Allium; species Allium sativum. The sequence continues at coordinate 195,146,418 of CM060924.1, forward strand.
GTGAATAGAATTGAAATTCGAATTGGATTGAAATGGTATTGAAATCGTTTTGAATTGAATTTGAAACGTATTGAAATTGAACTGAAAATCGATTTGAATTGAAATCAATTTGAAATGAATTTAAAACGAATTTATAAGGAAAAATTCAATTTTGATTTGAATTCGAAAGGAAGTTGTAATCGTTTTGAAAACGAATTTAAAATGATTTATAAAATACGTTTTAATAGGAAATCAATGAAGTATATATTATATATATTATATATATATAATATAATGGCCTGAATAGAACGCGCCGCACCGTGGCAGTTCGCGAATTTCGACCATTGACTTCGAATGGATATTGCGGGATTTCCGACCGTCGGATTCTTCTAAAACCGGAACCGTTGGGTTCGTATCGAAAAGAGATTTCTAACGAATATTAGATATTTGAAATCTAACGGTTGGATTTGGAATTATGTCCAAATCAAATTTGGAAAAGGTCGCTGTAAGTGCAGTTCGATGGCCGTTGATGGAAATTGACTGTACGGGCCTTGATAAAATTATTAAAAATATCAATAATTTGTGTAGAATCATAAGAAATGATTTGTGAAGAATTGGGATGAAAAACTCCATATTTGAGAAGATAAAAATAGATTTTTATCGAAATGAACTAGTTTTGAACAAGAATAATAATTTATTTATTTTTAAAATAAATAAATTGAATTTGAAATGGGTTTGAAAATAACCAGGATTTCCAATAATTGAATTGGAATTGATTTGAATTGAAATCATCTTCGGAATAGTTCGATGTTGGATTTCGTAATTATACAGATGTTGTTATGGAAATTTGAAAGATATATATATATATATATATATATCGTTATTTCCAATACGATATTTGTTGGTCGTAGAATTTGATATTGAATATAAGCCGATATATTTTCTATTCAGAGCCTTGTATTTAATATCAAATGTGATTTGGGTTTGTCGTGAATGGTGTCTTCATTAACACTGTTCTTAAGTCCAGTTGTGAAAAAAAGATTAAATCTTTTTATTTAGATTTAATGAAGTGTACCAATTAAATGATATTTAATTGGAATTGAATTGGTATTGATTTTTGGGTTTATCGTGAAAAGTGTTTTAAATAACACTTGTTCTTAAACCCGATAATTAATGGAATATGATTTTGGGTTCTCGTGAACGGTATCTTCAATAATACTGTTCTTAGACCCAAAGGAGTTAAGAAAATCAGAAACTAACTGGAGATTAGTTAGGTTGAATGGTTTCTGGGGTATTGATCTGATGTTGGTTTCGGCCTTCGGGGTTAATACTTAGGTAATTGCTCACTTGATAATTTACGGTTAGGGACTGATTGAAATGTGATGTGATTTTGGGTTTATCGTGAACCGTGTTTTAAATGACACTGATTCTTTAACCTAGTTAAAGATTAAAACTAAATGGAGTTTTAATGAATCTTTAATTAGATTGAAAAGATCGAGAATGGAGTATCACCAGTTTTGCTCCAGGCGATAGTTAAATCTTTAATTAGATTTGAACGTGAAATTGTAATTGAATTTACCGATAACACCGTGGTGTTAGATATTAAGTATTACCAGTTTTACTTCATGGGATGAATAGGTTGGGATTGGGAAATAAAATAAATGATCACTTCGGTATGGATCGCTAATCCCGACTAGTTTGAATTGATATTCAAAAGTAGATTAAAGAATAAATTTAAAGGATTTATCTTTGATAAAATTAATGGGAACCTTTCCTTAAGAATGTGAAATTTAGAAACTAACTGTCGGTTAGCTAAGCAGAATGTTTTCTGGATATTGATCTGATGTTGGTTTCAGCCTTCGGGGTTAATATTTGGGGAATTATTCTCTTGTTAATTTACGGTTAGTGACTGATAAATTGGAATGAGGCGTATGTTGTGTTTGTGTAACACTTGTTTATTATATACGCGAGTTATTCGGAAAGACCGGGTTTATCCCATTCTGCATAACTGGTATGACGATAAGTCGAAGATGAAGATGGTGGTCGAAGACCAAAGGTCTTCACGTCGTTTGGATAATTACTGATGATCTTGATTGGACCGTACACCCAAGAGGAGGGAATCGGTTGGTGATCGTCCAGACGTACTTGGAGATCGATGGACACGCGGGGTACTAGGTGCCTCCGGTTTCGTTCAGACCCAGAACGAACTTGTAAATGGACTGTGTGTCTGACATTGGATTTCAGTCTGTGTGATTGATTTCTGTTAAATATATATCTGTTTGGCAGCGGAGAATTTATTCTCTTGCTTAACGCCCTTCTCTGAGACGTACGAGCTCAAGGGTTATATATTGATGGATATCAAACGCATGGAGTGAATTACCTGTGTGGCATGCCTAAGTGGTAATTGATCGAGGCTTCTGTTGAAAAGCAAAGTCTTGTGGTTGATGATCAAAGCACGACCTTTATGGCATAGCTTTGTGTAACGTGAATTCGCGAGCCTCACACCCCGGTGGTGAACCAAAAACAGGAGAGGACCTCAGGGAGGACAAGTGTTTCTTTCTAGTTAGAAGTGGCGTCAGTGGTTTTACACGCCCTGACGAGTTTGACTTATGTGGTTGTTGCTGTTGCGAGGCGCCTCGGTTAGATCGGACGATCCGGGTCCGATGGAGCCATTCGTTGGCTCATTTACGCCCCAAAGGGCGGGGAAACGCAGTGTTCAGGCATTTTAATCCACATCGGTGGACCGACCCTGTCGCTCCAAGGGCCCACCTGAGTCTGGGTCCCGAGGCTTGGGCTAGAGAGTCTCGAATCAGTGAGGACTATCTTTTGCCTCGGTTCACAGATGGAAATCCAACTTCCAAATACGTGACTTTGCGGTTTTATTTGTAGAGCCTAGTATGGCGACATAGTGGGATGGGGCGCTTATGCCGTCTATGATTGATACTTATGATTTGAAGTTGTTTTATACACTATGCACTTATAATAGTATCAAATGATTTGTTTTAAACGTATCAAGCATTCTTGGCTATTATAAGGTAAAAACCCTATCCTCTGGCTTGCGTTGCATTGTGTGATGGGACCTGGGTCTTATAATAGCTTCATTGTTCTTTAGTTAGCATTGCGCTATTGTTTTATGCACTGGTATTCTTGGGAGGAAACCCGTTCCGTGTTATACGGCGTGGTCCCTTGATTTACCTAACTTTAAAATAAAGATTAATAACTGTTTTTAGTTCTCACACCAGTCACATGACTGACCTGGAGTTTATTGTTTTAACCTAAACTCTGGGTGCCCGTATTTTGACACGGGCAGCTAGTAGTATTGGTTTTGCAGATTTATATTCATAGGATCCCGGTTTACAGCTGGAATGATATCCGGAAAGCTTTGTATCCGTATATCTCTTCTAGTTGTGTATTGTATTATTTTCCGCTGCTATGTAATGTATTGTAATCTCTGATATTTGTCGAATGTATATTATTTGTTTATACTCTGTATATTCTTGTATTCTGATGGAATTGTTGTAATATATAATGAAATGTTCTTCCGTCTGCGTTCTTTTGTGGCTTGTTCTCGACTCAATCCGGGGTTTCCTTACCGGGGAAGTTCAGGTCGTTTCACTAAATTTATTTTCAAAAGTATTTCTTTTGAAAATAATCTCTCCGGACTTAGAACCCCCATTTCATTTCAAATAATCGGAACATTAGATATTTCTTTCGTATCAAATCATACTTGACTTCGGGATCTCAAAACAAATCACTTTTGGAAAATTCTAAATATCTAAAATATAAGCATATTAAAACATATGCAACCAAGTCAGGGGGTTTCTCCCGATTACAAGGCAACTGGGGCCAAGCCTTCCCATCTAGATAATCATTCTAGTGTGTGTCCCTCTATTTTGAGAGGAGTCCCATAAGGTATGTCCCTTTATTACCAGAGATCCCCATACCCGTTTGCCTAGATTTTTAGTCATGGGTGTAACGACCCACATTTTTGACCGTTCAAAATCGACAAAAAACCACACATGTCGACCCAAACAAATCTCAAATTTAGGTAATTATTGGGAAAAGAAGAAAAAGAGGAAAGAAGAAAAAACAAAACAGAGTTCTCACAGCGGAAGGACAACAAATAATAACTAAATAACAGTTTAAAATAGTTGAAAGATACATATAGCTATAACATACAATGATTATAAGAGTTATACATATATAGGAATACATACGTGGTAGCGGAAACAAGGTGCAGCGGAAAAATATTATATATAGTAGATATATATACCAACTTCGTCTTCGTGCTCCAAGGAAGGAAAATCTTCGCTAGCTGCAACATCTGCTGACCCGAGCATATTGCATAAAAGAAAACATAACAAACACTCGGATCAGCACCAAATCATTCTCATATTAGTCAAATTTAAATACAAAATAACATCAGTGTCATGGGTACAGTAACTCAAGAGATGTTATGGGATTTTTCCATCTCTCAAGGATCCGTTAAAATAATACATAGATAGTATAATACGCTATTATGATAGTGTCTACTCAGTAAAGTATAAATAATGAAAATAGCGTAAGCGGGATTACAGTTTTACCCTTACACCGTTTATAATACCGTAGTCTATACAGTACCGTAAACCCACCGTAAACGATGGCATCAGAGGGCACTCCATAGGTACGATACAAATCAAAATCGTATGGGCTCGATAAGGATAATATGACAAGGCACTCGAGGCAATGCCCAGGGTAGGATTCTACCAATTGCACTCCCGGACCGGTGGTAACGCATAGCAGCCACTACCGGCCACCTCGGAACACACTCCCAAATCAAAAAGGGCCCTAATTCATCATCATCATAGTCATAGAAATAGTATCGGAGAAGTGTGCCCGATCAAAGGTGCTACCTCAATTAGTCACGGTATAGCTCCTGTTTTAGTCATTTCAATTCTGACCCGAAGGTCAGGGCTATTTCGTCATCGTTCATCTCCTTTGATTCAATAATCGCCTCCAAGTCATTATACTCGTTCTGGATACGTCATAACGTTCACAGTTGTCAAAGTGGTATCGACACTGACAGAGAGTATGCCTTATGTCGACTCCGGTCTCTTTGACAACCAACGCTTACATCTTTCACATCGGTTGATTCTTTTATATTTCACAAAGGTTCGCTTTCATATCAAAATATCATATTTTGTTTCGAACCAAATTTTTATTCAAAGAATATAATTTCCATATCAACATATCATAATCATTCCAAACCGGTTTATATTCTAAACTAGAATATATTTTATATCCATATATTATAGCCATATAATATTTCAAAATCGACTTATATCCAGATAGAGTATATTTCATATTCAAGATTTTCTTACCTCAACTTGATCTGTGTTTGAAACCCATTCATATACAAATAGAATATATATATTCATAGCTCATTTAAATCATTCAGGAGATAAATTTATATTCAAATAGGAAAATTCACATTTCCATATTAAAAGTCGGTTTAGAAATCGATTCATATTTAAAAGGGATATAACCTTTATCTCAACCCCATTTGAACAATGACTTAGACCAAACACTTTCCATTCGGAAGAAAATTATGATCATTTAATATAACTTGAAAAATAGATGCTTATAAATAAAAAAATCTTTATATAAAATGTATATATATAGAATATAATAGGTAGAATAAAATAAGATAATTTTTTTAAACTCTATATATATATACATAAATTAAAAGTTACTATATAGTTTAAATAATAAAAGATAAGAAAAATTAGTTATAACAAAATAGTTATAGGTAAAAGTTTTAATGAATAATTTTTTTAAGGAAAGGAATAGTTATTTGAAGACAACAGGGTAAATGTATATGTAAGAAATTCTTTAACTAAAAATCATTCCTTCCTTCCGAACTTCAATACTTGAATCTAAACTCTAGTCTCAATGGAGGTTGCATAGCCCAATGACTTATCCCAAACCCCATTCCAAACCCATTTTCCCAAATTCAAGGATTCAAACCATACTCGTATTAAATAAAAATTTCCAAGTATACTCGATTATCTTTATTTCAATATTAAATTCAATAAGAATTTATTAAATTCAAGTCTACCCAATCCTTAAAAATCCCAAATCATATAGATTTTGAATCTTTAAAACTTCAAATTCACCTTGGGAAAATTCCTTAATCATTTAAAATAACGTTCAAGATTCAGATCTTCAAAGGAAGAATAAAAATTTATCGAAATCGATACATTCCTTTAAATGAATTTTCCCTCAAATAGAATTTCAAATATTTAAATCATTTAACCAACATATGTCCATATATACTTTGCTATCTTATGGCCAAGCGATTCTTAAGTTAAATTTCTCGATATTCAGGGATGGATCTATCATTTCAATCCAAAATCAGGATCACAGAGATTTATCATTTCACTCTGTGTTCTTAATTCATTTTAATCGATAAATCCCGGGTTTATTTAATGCCCGTAACATCAAGGGGTAAAATTGGGATTCATCATCAAAATCAACATGCAACACAATATATTGAATATGTAGCATTAGCAGTGTCAACATCAATTCAGTAATAAAAATTCAAACAAATATCCATCACAATCATTTCATCCAATTAACCAGTATTAATCTTCTCTATGGGTTTGCAAGGATCAGAAATTCAACTAGTAATTAAATTAAATAACTAATTATTGGCTTAAATTTTCAGATTAATATACTTGCATGTCATTTTTAAGCAATCAATCACAAATCAACCACAACCATGCAATGAAACTTATTCATAATTCAATTTAATAAACATGAGAAGAATTTAGTTATTCGTGTGCGAAGAATCACTCACCTTTGCGTCCATAGTTGATCGAACGTCCAAATAAAGGCCAAAAATTTACAATCTCCAAACACAGCCAGGTTAGTGCAAAAACGTCCGCAATTCTGCCACGATCCTAACGCAACAAACCGTGCTTCAATCCGAGGTCGTACGAAGAAGTTACGCATGTTTTACTATTTGAAGATTTAAATATATAAATAAATTAATTAATCTCCTTACCAATTGAAGCGTGCCACGTCAACCAGGGGTCCTTCTTCCGCTCTTCAATCAACCCGCTACAGGCCCGTCACGCATAAAGAAACCCATCGACCACCGAACTTTGACCGTCGTTTCCTCTGAGCTCCGACCATCGGAAGGGCCGCGACCACCACCATATTGCTCAGCATTGAAATCCACGTCCATCCATACCCGAACCCCCGACTCCGGTGCCCTCTTCCTCTCGCGGCGCCCAGAAGAATGAAACGGGTTTCTGCCCCTAATTGAACAAATTCCGACAACCCAATCCCCGATAAATGCTCTGACTTCCATCAAACAACTCGTACAAGTCTCCTCCACCAAACCCATAACTTGATTTCCCCAATTAGCTGCCAAATCGAAAAACCCTAAATCGAAACCTAGGGTTTCGAATTTTCGAACGTTTGACCACAAATTTCAGCCAATCCGGCTACTGCATGTCGAAACTGAGACTTCCCGTGGCTTAGTTACATCGAGGGCTTCGATTCGACATATAATAAGCTAGAGTTTGTGAAGAATTGATTTTTGAGTTGGATTTTATATTTGAAACTAGGGTTTTCATTTTAATTCCAGCCATAAGAGAAAGAAATGAACGTACAGAAATGAGAAGAATATACATATGGGCTGGTGAGGGAATATGGAATTTTATTTGCCTATATTAGAAGGCCCACCAGTAGGAATAACCCAATTATCTAATTACATTGATTACTTTCACACTTTCTCTCGTACGGTCAAACGGTAAGTCGGATTGTAACGCAAATTGAAGTCCTACCATAATTCACCGTTCCGGTTCCGATGAAACTGGTTTCGTCGGATTCCGAGACAGTTGCCAAAACAGTTAAATTTCACTGTTAATTAAATAATAAAATATTCAAAAATTCCTTTAAATGTTCAATTCAATTTGAATATTCATTAAATTCAAATTTAAACCAAATTATAACTTGAATAAATTATATAAATAAATTTCACACATTTTTACATCTTAATTTGATTAATTTGAGATTTTGATTTGAATTTCAATTAAAATATAACGACCTAGACTTCCACCATTTCCAATTTAAATTTGAATCCCACTTTTAAATTAACTCACTCACATTAATTTAATTATTTAACTATTCAATATCAAATTATTGCCTTTCTAAATAAAACTAAATTTGAAAAATCTATTTATACTCAATTCCAACAATCACCATCATTTGAAAATTAACAAAACTTGATTTTTCAAATATTATTTAAATTAATTCAATTTAAATTGAAAATTAAATATGCATATAATATGGGATATTACATTCTACCCCACTTAAAATCTTTTCGTCCTCGAAAAGAGAATGAAACGATGTTAAGCACATATCTATTTTAAATTCATACCTAAAAATAGCCTTTATAAAATAAGTTATATTTGTAAAACTCATAAATTTTTCTAACTCCCGAAATCACGGAAAATTTCGGCAGCATCTCCTTTGTACCGAGAGGTCCGGAAAAAATCCCTACATACATATAACTCAAATATCATCTCCTCACAAGACGAGGCATCCCAGAAATTGGGAAAAACGCAAAACAAAACCCCAAAACCAATATAATCCCCACATACGTACCTCTTTTAGCGTTTATAAGCAATTTATTTGCCTTAGCATTTTAGAACTTAGCGCAAGCGTGCTCCAACGCGTATCGCGACTTCATAACACCTGTTACATACTCACATACACATAAGAATCAACATTTATAGAATACATAGCAAAAATATAACTTACACCACATATTTCAATCATTTCAACTACAAAAACCAACATGTTAACAACAGGTCAGCGAACTAATGGGGTATTATCTACCCTTAGATGATGGAATTTGACTAAGACATACTAGGCAAAATTTGTTGCATTCGTTTCTGGCTTTTCGAATTGTCCGGATTCGTCGAATTTGGATAATCCTTTTGAAAGTTATGACCGTTTTAGCGAAGGCGAACATTTCAGCCGAACACTGAGAATGCAGGTCTGAAATTTTCAACCCAGTTTTAGCCCTCTAAACATCAAAATTTGACACAACAAATTAAGAGAAAATTTTAGTTTACATTCTGGCCTTTTCGAATTGTGCTCGCATATCAAAAACTGACGCTCGGTTAGGAAGTTATGGTCAAAACAATATAGGTATACGCTTCAAATTTTTATTTTCTGCGCACACGACTATGATTAAAAACTTGGATTTCAACTTAATTAACTTGAAAATTCAACGATGCTCTATTAACGGAAGTTTTAGTTCAGTTTCTAAGGTTTCCAAAAAGTCCAAAATCGTCAAATTCCGATCATCCTTTCAAAAGTTATAGCCATTTTACTTTCAGCTTATCGATTATTCAGATTTTTCTCATAAACGTCGATGTATATTATTTGGAGTTTCAAACTTTCCGATTCTAAGATTTGGTAAATTCTTAACACTTAAAATCGATTATCATTTCATTATTAAGGAAATGGATCCACATTCGATTGCTTACTCTATTCAGATATATTTCCTATTCATCTTTCGTTTCATTCCAACATTAATTCTGGTTAAAACCTGAATTCACTTTACCTTTCCAACGAACTCGATTATATTAAATCTTCGCTTCACTAACATGGATCAACCCACTGAATTTCATTACTTATTCTTTTCACTTCATCCATATTTCACTGAATGTTGTTCCATTTATCCATATTCAACTAGCTATTCATTTTGAATAAACCTCGACTTTACTCATCCCAATTGTTTAAGTCCATCCTCATCTCATCTTCATTCATATTGGTTCTAAATCGACCAATTTAAATTTCCTAAGTTGATTTCATCTTATTAAATATATCCAATTCAGGTCAAGTTTTATTTTATATTTCATGACCCTTTTCTTTCTCTAAGTACTTAATTCTAAATCGATCTTCATACGGTCTTTTAACCTAACTTTTATCGGTTCAATTCATTCGACTCGACTAAATTCAGTTTCATTTCCTAGTTCATTTGCCAAATCCAATTACATTCATTTAACCATTTTCCTATTCTCTTATTCTTATTTCCATTTCCACTTAAAGTTTATTCCATTTACTCAATCTATTTATTCGACTTTCAAATCATGGATTGGGTTAAAGATAGTTTATATTCAGATCTACATTCGATATATTGCACTAATGAGATTTACCCCATTAGATTTTTTTTTCAACCACTCACATTTACTAACTAACCTGAATTTCATTTCCACTTCTTCTCGAACTAGTTTAATACACTTATTAATTATTCCAAACCAAGACTGTTGCCAATTTATTGTTGTTTATATAACTCATTCCATTTCTCCTTTTCAAACTACCTTCTATCTTTCATTTCCCAAGGTTTGTTTTTTTTCTCAAATTCATTTCATTTTAAACTAAGTCTTATTCCTTCAACTCAATTTAATTATTTGACTCGCCAAACAGGAATTTAATTAAGGACCATTTATAATTCAAGTTTTACACCTGGTTCTCAAACCACTTCTATTCGATCTCCTAATTTAAAATTTATTTAACTCGACTAACTTAATTTCCTTATAAATTAGCCAATTCATAGGCTACGCTAAATTTATTTGCACAACAAAACTTTCCAATTTAATATACTTTAGTTGGATTTCACTTCTTGGTTAATTTCAACTTTATCGAACGCTTATATCGATTAAACTTGAAATTTTCTTAAACTCTATTATTGCTAGTGCTTAAACATTTTCAACGACTACATCTCTTCTCTAAATACTTAAGTCCATTTCTTATTTTCAAAATCAAAATTCTCTAATTGAATCGAGTTGTCTTAGCTCTCAACTAACATTATTTGTTAGGATGAACCTGAGTGCCTTGATTCCGGGTTATAACTAAGTTTAAATAATATATGTATTTATACTATTTAGGGAAAACCATACCATAAATTTTTCCAAATCTAAATCTTTAAATTTACAAGGAACAAATTTCCAATTCTGGTTAAATTTAAGCCCAACTTAACAACATATATCAATACTTTTATATATATAATTTTATACCATATGGAGTTAAATTCAAAAATCCTGTCAAAACCAATTTCTATGATTATTGAGTGGTCTCTCCCTCACTTAGACTCTTCGGAATAACGTCGATAATGCGTGCACTCATTACCGAAGTCATTTCTGATGTCCGAGAAGGGATTACACACTTGTTTCTTTTAAAAATCATTTAACCCATTCCTTTCGAAAATACATATAATACGATATTATTTCAAAATTTGATAAACCTATTTCAAAAGTACCCCAGGATCAAGTTTCAAGTTCATTTCTATTTTATTTGCAAAATATATTTACACCCAATTGAACTTAAAAAGGTTTCATTATCAAATTTCTCAAACCATTTGAATTTCCACATTAGATTTATTATTTAAATAATCATAATAGGCAATAAATAAATATTATTATTACCTACTAATAACAAATCCATAAACACTTAAACCAATAATATACATTTGATATATTTAAAAATATAATCGAAAACCATATTATGTCGATCATTCTGTTCGATTGTTTATAAATTCCTATCGATTCTATGGCGTCCCATATATCGACCAGAACCTATAAATATTCAACAGAACAATCAACACAATATAAAACCATTTCATATCAAAAATACAAGTACACTCTCTCATATATACTCTCAAACTCATTCTAGGGCGTTTCTAACCCTATCTCTAATGAGTTTATTTCCAAACAGAGCCAAGGTTATCGCTAACCATCGCTCTGATACCAAATGTAACGACCCACATTTTTGACCGTTCAAAATCGACAATAAACCACACATGTCGACCCAAACAAATCTCAAATATAGGTAGTTATTGGGAAAAGAAGAAAAAGAGGAAAGAAGAAAAAACAAAACAGAGTTCTCACAGCAGAAGGGCAACATATAATAACTAAATAACAGTTTAAAACAGTTGAAAGATACATATAGCTATAACATACAATGATTATCAGAGTTATACATATACAGGAATACATAGGTGGCAGCGGAAACAAGGTGCAGCGGAAAAATATTATATATAGTAGATATATATACCAACTTCGTCTTCGTGCTCCAAGGAAGGAAAATCTTCGCTAGCTGCAACATCTGCTGACCCGAGCGTATTGCATAAAAGAAAACACAACAAACACTCAGATCAACACTAAATCATTCTCATATTAGTCAAATTTAAATACGAAATAACATCAGTGTCATGGGTACAGTAAATCAAGAGATGTTACGGGATTTTTCCATTTCTCAAGGATCCGTTAACCTAATACATAGATAGTATAATATGCTATTATGATAGTGTCTACTCAGTAAAGTATAAATACTGAAAATAGCGTAACCGGGATTACATTTTTACCCTTACACCGTTTATAATACCGTAGTCTATACAGTACCGTAAACCCACCGTAAACGATGGCATCAGAGGGCACTCCATAGGTACGATACAAATCAAAATCGTATGAGCTCGATAAGGATAATATGACAAGGCACTCGAGGCAATGCCCGGGGTAGGATTCTACCAATTGCACTCCCGGACCGGTGGTAACGCATAGCAGCCACTACTGCCCACCTCGGAACACACTCCCAAATCAAAAAGGGCCCTAATTCATCATCATTATAGTCATAGAAATAGTATCGGAGAAGTGTGTCCGATCAAAGGTGCTACCTCAATTAGTCACAGTATAGCTCCTGTTTTAGTCATTTCAATTCTGACCCGAAGGTCAGGGCTATTTCATCATCGTTCATCTCCTTTGATTCAATAATCGCCTCCAAGTCATCATACTCGTTCTAGATACGTCATAACGTTCACAGTTGTCAAAGTGGTATCGACACTGACAGAGAGTATGCCTTATGTCGACTCCGGTCTCTTTGACAACCAACGCTTACATCTTTCACATCGGTTGATTCTTTTATATTTCATAAAGGTTCGCTTTCATATCAAAATATCATATTTTGTTTCGAACCAAATTTTTATTCAAAGAATATAATTTCCATATCAACATATCATAATCATTCCAAACCGGTTTATATTCTAAACTAGAATATATTTCATATCCATATATTATAGTCATATAATATTTCAAAATCGACTTATATCCAGATAGAATATATTTCATATTCAAGATTTTCTTACCTCAACTTGATCTATGTTTGAAACCCATTCATATACAAATAGAATATATATTCATAGCTCATTTAAATCATTCAAGAGATAAATTTATATTCAAATAGGAAAATTCACATTTCCATATTAAAAGTCGGTTTAGAAATCGATTCATATTCAAAAGGGATATAACCTTTATCTCAACCCCATTTGAACAACGACTTAGATCCAAACACTTTCCATTCGGAAGAAAATTACGATCATTTAATATAACTTGAAAAATAGATGCTTATAAATAAAAAAAATCTTTATATAAAATGTATATATATAGAATATAATAGCTAGAATAAAATAAGATAAATTTTTTAAACTCTATATATATACATAAATTAAAAATTACTATATAGTTTAAATAATAAAAGATAAGAAAAATTAGTTATAACAAAATAATTATAGGTAAAAGTTTTAATAAATAAATTATTTTAAGGAAAGGAATAGTTATTTGAAGACAACAGGGTAAATGTATATATAATAAATTCTTTAACTAAAAATCATTCCTTCCTTCCGAACTTCAATACTTAAATCTAAACTCCAGTCTCAATGGAGTTTGCCTAGCCCAATGACTCACCCCAAACCCCATTCCAAACCCATTTTCCCAAATTCAAGGATTCAAACCATACTCGTATTAAATAAAAATTTCCATGTATACTCGATTATCTTTATTTCAATATTAAATTCGATAAGAATTTATTAAATTCGAGTCTACCCAATCCTTAAAAATCCCAAATCATATAGATTTTGAATCTTTAAAACTTCAAATTCACCTTGGGAAAATTCCTTAATCATTTCAAATAACGTTCAAGATTCAGATCTTCAAAGGAAGAATAAAAATTTATTGAAATCGATACATTCCTTTAAATGAATTTTCCCTCAAATAGAATTTCAAACATTTAAATCATTTAACCAACCGATGTCCATATATACTTAGCTACCTTATGGCCAAGTGATTCTTAAGTTAAATTTCTCGATATTCAGGGATGGATCTATCATTTCAATCCAAAATCAGGGTCACAGAGATTTATCATTTCACTCTGTGTTCTTAATTCATTTTAATCGATAAATCCTGGGTTTAGTTGATGCCCGTAACATCAAGGGGTAAAATTGGGATTCATCGTCAAAATCAACATGCAACACAATATATTGAATATGTAGCATTAGCAGTGTCAACATCAATTCAGTAATAAAAATTCAACCAAACATCCATCACAATCATTTCATCCAATTAACCAGTATTAATCTGCTCTATGGGTTTGCAAGGATCAGTAATTCAACTAGTAATTTAATTAAATTAAATATCTAATTATTGGCTTAAATTTTTAGATTAATATACTTGCATGTCATTTTTAAGCAGTGAATCACAAATCAACCACAACTATGCAACCAAACTTATTTCATAATTCAATTTAATAAACATGAGAAGAATTTAGTTATTCATGAGAGAAGAATCACTCACCTTTGCGTCCATAGTTGATCGAACGTCCAACTAAAGGCCAAAAATTTACAGTCTTCAAACGCAGCCAGGTTAGTGCCAAAATGTCCGCAATTCTGCCACGATCTTAATGCAACAAACCGTGCATCAATCCGAGGTCGTACGAAGAAGTTACACATGTTTTACTATTTGAAGATTTAAATATATAAATAAATTAATTAATCTCCTTACCAATTGAAGCGTGCCACGTCAGCCAGGGGTCCTTCTTCCCGCTCTTCAATCAACCCGCTACAGGCCTGTCACGCATAAAGAAACCCACCGACCACTGAACTTTGACTGTCGTTTCCTCTGAGCTCCGACCATCGGAAGGGCCGCGACCACCACCAAATTGCTCAGCATTGAAATCCGCGTCCATCCGTACCCAAACCCCCGACTCCGGTGCCCTCTTCCTCTCGCGGCGCCCAGTAGATTGAAACGGGTTTCTGCCCTTAATTGAACAAATTCCGACGATCCAATCTCCGATAAATGCTCCGACCACCATCAAACAACTCGTACGAGTCTCCTCCACCAAACCCATAACTTGATTTCCCCGATTAGCTGCCAAATCGAAAAACCCTAAATCAAAACATAGGGTTTTGAATTTTCGAACGTTTGACCACAAATCTCAACCAATCCGGCTACTGCATGTCGAAACTGAGACTTCATGTAGCTTAGTTACATCGAGGGCTTCGATTCGACATATAATAAGCTAGAGTTTGTGAAGAATTGATTTTTGAGTTGGATTTTATATTTGAAACTAGGGTTTTCATTTTAATTCCAGCCGTAAGAGAAAGAAATGAACGTACAGAAATGAGAAGAATATACATATGGGTTGGTGAGGGAATATGGAATTTTATTTGCCTATATTAGAAGGCCCACCAGTAGGAATAACCCAATTATCTAATTACATTGATTACTTTAACACTTTCTCTCGTACGTTCAAATGGTAAGACGGATTGTAACGCAAATTGAAGTCCTACCATAATTCACCGTTCCGGTTCCGATGAAACTGGTTTCGTCGGATTCCGAGACAGTTGCCAAAACAGTTAAATTTCACTGTTAATTAAATAATAAAATATTCAAAAATTCCTTTAACTGTTCAATTCAATTTGAATATTCATTAAATTCAAATTTAAACCAAATTATAACTTGAATAAATTCTATAAATAAATTTCACACATTTTTACATCTTAATTTGATTAATTTGAAATTTTGATTTGAATTTCAGTTAAAATTTAACGACCCAGACTTCCACCATTTCCAATTTAAATTTGAATCCCACTTTTAAATTAACTCACTCACATTAATTTAATTATTTAAACATTCAATATCAAATTACTGCCTTTCTAAATAAAACTAAATTTGAAAAATCTATTTATACTCAATTCCAACAATCACCATCATTTGAAAATTAACAAAACTTGATTTTTCAAATATTATTCCAATTAATTCAATTGAAATTGAAAATTAAATATACATGTAATATGGGATGTTACAACGGGTTACCTGAATCATAGATAACATATCAAATCATTTCTATCCCGAAGTGATAAATCGTTTCACAATAATAATCAGAAGTACTTTTGCTTTCCAAATCATTTAGACATTGGGGTTTAAGCCGTCAAAATTATTGGAGAATGGAGTTTTGATAACAACAATCTTATTTCAATATTAATTGATTATAAAATATATACTAACACCTTTATTTAGAATATACATGTATATATACATATGCAGGATTTATATATAGGAATTAATACTGAAAACTATACAGTTTTAGAGATTTTAGAGATTTAGAATTCGGAAGATTCAAGACTCATGAGTAATCAAGATTTCAAGAGTTCAAGGTAAATATAGTAATAGAACCTAGTTTACGTAAGACTCTGAATAACACCCCAAGTTCAAATTCAAAATTAAATTCTGTTTTTCGATTTCTAATTTTCAAATTCTATTTTCAAATTTTATTTTCAATTTTTATTCTAACTAAGTTTCTCTATTTTACTTTTGATTTTAAACTCAAGTTTAAAATTTATAAGTTTTTATATATTTATATAGTTATATACTATATATTTACATAGTTTTAAACTTTATAATTTTATGAATATATTTATATAAGTTATATTTAGGATTTCATATGATTTTCTACTTTATAATACTTATTTATAACACTATGTTTTAATTCAAGACTTAGATATATATCAAAACACTTAAAATATACTCAAAATTTAAATTTATACTATGATATGTCGACATACATTTATGGACATGTCGACATATAACTGTCATATTTTTGATTTTGAAAGGAAGTGTCTTTTCCTTATTTGTAATATTCCAGAAACGTTGCAACCTTTTAAATCTTATAAATAAGGGCTGATTTTGAATTTTTTCATCATTCTTCTTCTCCATCTTTATCCTCTTTCTTTACACCATTAATATTTCATATTTTTATGATTTCTACACTTATATTCTGCCGAACTCAATTATATTTATTTAAAACTTCTTCTCACTCTCTACTCAATACTCTCTGAATCACAGTGCTATTGAAGAGTTATAGGATTGTTGTAATTGCTTGGGAAGTGTTTGGGAAAAGATGTGTTCCTTGTAGCCTTGAAATCAAGGAAAGGGAGCGGTGTTAACTTTGTAGTCCGGTAAATCAAGGGGAATATACTTGATCAAGGTTGTTTGAATCGGTGGCAACATTGTGGCCGTGAAATCAAGGGTGTTTGTAACGCCCCGTATTCTACATATCATAGGATCGTAGAATATTTATTTCTTTCCCAAGTGAAGTAATATGGTCATGTAACTTTGGGAAACATCTATTAGAGCCATTTCCCATGTTCATGATTTTTGTCGATTTTTAAATGACCATTTTGCCCCTAGTTGGTACTGTTTTGGCCATAACTTTTGATTGGAAAGGAATTTTGACCTAAAACCACTTCCATTGGATTCGTTTGATGGTTTACCTTTCCGTAGAGTGGTCATAATAGCCAAACGGACTTACCGTTTGGGAGATATGACTGAAATAAGGTTTGGAGGGTGAAAAACTGCTTAACCGAGCCAAATCGGGTGATTAGTGAGTAGGCCCATAACCCATTTCGGGATTGGGGTTATGGGAAGGCTGAAATGAGATGGAGAATCATTCCATTTCAGTTTTCTAGCCTCCACTTATCACCAAGGAACCCTAAAAATGGCCTCCAACCTCTAAATCACCTCCAAATCATCTTTTGATCAAGGATTAAGCTTAGCAACCTCTAATCAAGGAAGATCTGCACCAAATCAACATTGGAGCTGCTGTTTGGCATTGGGATTCACATCAAATCAGAGATTTATTTCAGATCTTAGTTTATTTGTGGATAAGGTGAGTGATTTGCATAGTTTTGCACTAATTATGACTAATTAAGGGTAGTTAGTGTTAATTAGCAAATTTATACACTAATAAATTCGGGAAAAATGTCCATAAATTCCTAAATGATGTTTTGTACCTCTGATATGAATTTGGGTTAATTTGGTTAAGTTTTGCTAATCCTATCATTAGTTTCACCTAAACATGCTTAAGGGGAAATATGGGGTTTTGGGGTATGTTTGATCCATTTTAACCTATCATATTGATGTTTTGATGTTTGTGGTTGATTATGCATGTTGCTATGTCTGTATGAAATGCTTTGTGATTGATTTCAATAGTTAGAATGGTCGAAAACGTCGTCGAATGGCGTAAACACTTGCTGGAACAATTTCAGAAAGCAGTGCAGGTTTTGGATCGGATCAGATATGGGGGCTCTGATCGGATATGTTGAACTGGGCAAGGGATTTGATCGGATCGGAACCTGACACTTGAGAAAATTGGCAAAAAGGAAGGCCACGCTAACTGAACTGGGATCGGATCGGATTAAGGAGGAGGGATCGGAGCGGATAGAGGAGGATGGATCAGATCGAAGCACGTGAAGGATGAGGAGGCGGATCGGAGCGGAAGCACGAACTGGAGGGGAGATGGCACCCGACCCGACCCGAAGTGAGACACCTGACCCGACCCGAGGAGAAACACCCGACCCGCACCAGAAGAAGACCCGAACTGACGCGATGCAGTGGACCCGACCCAAACCGATAGTTTGAAAAGAACCCGACCCGACCCAGTATTGACCAATAACCCGAGATGCAAAGGTAGTCCAATATGGGAAGTTAGAGCTCAGGATCCAGTTGGGAACCGATGAGCTCACTTCATGGTTGGGCTTTGCTGCGGGACGTGTGCTAAGGATTTGTCGATGTTCATAACTTCGATTCACCACTAAAAATGAATGATGGGCTACTTATCAGTGCAGTAGAGTCATTGCGACTCGAGGGGCAAGGTGATGGTAGCAAGACTACGTTATCAGTGCAGTAGAGTCATTACGACTCGAGGGGCAAGGTGATGCGTAGTAAGACTATGAGCCAACGCAGATGGGGTGAATAACTCCATGGGGAAAGTGGACATAGTAAGGATTGGTAAGGCTATGAGCCAGCGCAGATAGGGTGAATAACTCCATGGGGCAAGTGGACATAGCGAAGGATTAGTGGCTACGTTATCAGTGCAGTGAAGCCATTTTATGACTTCATGGGGCAAAGTGATCGTAGCAAGGGTGGGCGATCGAAGTGGTGAATATTGTATGCTTTACGCACTGAGTGAGAGATGCGAGGATGGATGCTATGTTTGATTGTTTGCCATCACTATGACACGCACACCTCCCCCACCTCCGTATCTTTACACTGTTTGATATGGCACCTTAGAGTGTTGTACAGTATGTAGTGCTAACTCTTTGGTTGCAGGTCCAGGTTCAGGTATGTTTTAGTCTACCTATTATTATTCACTTTAGATGCTTATCGCTCATACCAGGCTTTATGTCTGACCCAGAGTTTTATGTCCCCTCTTATTACTCTGGGTGCTCACACGAGCAGACTAGAGACAGGTTAGTTGGTGGTGCGCGAGTAGCTGATTCGGAGGCGGGCAGGAGGCTTCCACGTATGATATATATATACACATTCTCCCTGTGTCGTTGGTGGTCGCTACTTGGGCATTAGTAGTGTACCTCCTTTATCTTGCTTTTGCTTTGAGACAGTTCGAAAAGTTGTAATAAGCTATATTTTGGATTTCCGCTGCTATGATGCTTAGTTCTGGTTTTAGCTTATGCACTGTCTCTCCTGTTTTATGTCAAGTATGTTATTATTATATTTTATTCTATGCGCTGTGAGACATTCTACAGGTTCTTTGTATGTTCATTTCCTTCTTCCTTTTTCCTTTTGACGGCCCGTTCCGTGCTAACTGGACATGTGTACAGCGCACTTTTGGAGTAAATATCGGTTGGTGCGGGGCGGGCCGTCACACTTGGTATCAGAGCTCTAGGTTGCGTAGTTAACCTAGGGAAAGACACCAGGGAGAGATAGTACGTATATGAGAGCACATATTTGTGATTACTTTGGTTTTCAAAAGCTATATATATCCTATTGGTAGTATAAGGATGAAGTCGCACTGCACTAGCACCACTATGGGGTCGTTAATCGTTTCCCTTTTTCAGATTGACGATGAGCCGAGACACGAGGGGTCCTGGTAGAGGAACCAACTATAGGAATGCTGCTGACATGAGGGCGATGTTTACTGACCTCATGAGAGACATGCTTAGAGAAGTGCAAGGGGAAGCTCCCAATCCCGGAGTTGGTGCTGGCCCAGTAGTGCAGGCGCCTAGGGTCGATTTCGCCAAGTTGTGCAAGGATTACACCAATCTTGGCGGGAAGCCGTTCCACGGGACGGAGTCAGCTACAGATGTTCAGGACTGGATGGATAGCTGTGATCGTATCTTCGATGACTTGGGTCTTGAGGATGCGATGAAGAGAAGGCTAGCGTCTCGTCAGCTGCAAGGGCGAGCGATGAATTGGTGGAATGCCATTAGAACAGCTACTCCAGAGGACCAGGTTACTTGGGTTCAGTTCAAGGCTCGCTTTAGCGAGAAGTTTATTCCAGCAGCCTAGAAGTCAGTATTGTTCAAGAGGTTCTTGGAACTCAAGCAGAATGGGAGGGCAGTTTCTGATTATATTGCTGAGTTCGACACTTTGTCGAAGTATGGACTGTCTCTCATTGACACTCCTGAGAAGAAGAATGAGAAGTTCATTACTGGTTTGGATGGATACTTGGGGGAAAGGCTTATCAACCACATCGATGAGAATTTTGAATCGATCGTGGGGAAAGCTTTGAGATCAAAGAGTCTTTACCCTAAGTCAAAGACTGAGGCTACATCGGTAGAAGGGCCAAAGCCGCGAGCAGGCGGTGGAGGCAAGAATAACTCTCAGAATAAGAGGAAGCAGGACCAATCTAAAGGTGGCCAGAAAAAGAGCAAGAAAGATGTTGAGTGCTTCAGCTGTGGTAAGAAGGGCCATTATGCTAAAGATTGTCGGGCCAAGCCAGCAGCTAAGAAGTGCTTCAACTGCGGTCAAGTGGGACATTTCAAGGATAAGTGCCCGCAACCTCTTAAGGAGAAACAGATTGTGAAAGCATATGCTATTGATGCTGTTCCTTCTTCGTCGAATGCCCCAACTACGGCGGAGAAAGGAAAGAATGTTGTTATTCAAGGTATGCTTTCTATTTATGATGTACCAGTTCGAGTTTTGTTTGATACTGGGGCTTCCCGTTCCTTCATATCTAGTGACCTGGTAGATAGGTTGGGACTGGAACCCGAGATAGTCGATAGACCATTGGTTGTGACGAACCCGATTGGTTGTTCGACTAGCCTTAGTATGATTTGTAGGAATTTGGTCTTATCGAGTCATGGATGTATGTTTGTTTGTAATTGCTTTGTTTTGGGCTTTACTGGGTATGGCATTATATTGGGAGTCGATTGGCTCCAAAAATACGGGGTGGTGGTAGACTGTGAGGGCTTTTTGGTGACAGTGAGGGCAGATGATGGGCGGAGGGTAGTGTTTGGTAGTCTACCTAGTGATGGGGTTATGGCTAGTTTTGTAAATTCCCTCGACATCCCGTAGGATAAGTTGTCAGATGTGCCCGTGGTTGGCCAGTATCCGGACGTCTTCGAGGAGGTGACCGGGCTTCCACCACACCGAGATATTGAGTTCCGTATTGATTTAGTGAAAGATGCCAGACCTATAGTGATGCCACTTCGTCGTATGGCACCAAGGGAGCAGCGAGAGCTCGGGGTGCAAGTCAGCAATCTTTTGAAGAAGGGATTTATTAGAAGGAGTGTCTTCGAGTGGGGAGCACCAGTTGTGTTTGCCACTAAGGCAGATGGTTCCCTTCGTTTGTGTGTGGACTATCGCGAGTTGAATAAGGTGACGAGGAAGAATAAGTATCCTCTGCCGCGGATAGATGATTTATTTGATCAACTGGAAGGAGCAAGAGTTTTCTCCCAATTGGACCTCGCGACAGGATTTCATCAGCTTCGAGTAGCAGATGAGAGTGTTCCGAAAACGGCATTCAGGACGCCGTCTGGATTTTATGATTGGTTGGTCATGCCATTTGGGTTGACCAATGCACCAGCCTATTTTGTGGATCTTATGAATCGAGTATTCATAGATCAGTTGAATAAGTTTGTTCTTGTGTTTGTGGATGATATCCTTGTTTATTCAAGGACAGAGGAGGAACACAAGGGACACTTGAGGATAGTGATGGAGGTGTTGAGGAAACACCAATTGAAAGCGAAATTCTCTAAGTGTCATTTCTGGAGGAGGGAAGTGAGATTCTTGGGCCATGTTGTTTCATAGAGTGGTATTGCCGTGGACCCTGCGAAGGTGGCTATGGTACAGGATTGGCCTACGCCCAAGAATGCAACAGATGTAAGAAGTTTCTTGGGATTAGCTGGATATTATCGTAAGTTTATCCAGGACTTCTCCAAGATAGCATCACCGTTGACTCAATTGACTAAGAAGAATCAGTCCTTCGTCTGGGACGAAGTGTGTGAGGATGCCTTCAAGAGTCTAAAAGAGAAGTTGACGCGTGCGCCAGTGTTAGTCATTCCTAAAGGGAATGAAGAGATGACGGTATACACGGATGCTTGTGGTACCGGACTGGGTGCTGTATTGATGCAAGGGGGTAGGGTTGTAGCTTATGCTAGTCGACAGCTAAAGCCGCATGAGAAGAAGTATCCTGCCCATGATTTGGAATTGGCAGCGATTTTGTTCGCATTGAAGATGTGGAGACACTATCTCTTGGGAGAAAGATTTGAGTTGTTCACCAATCATAAATCGTTAAAGTATCTTTTCTCTCAGAAGGATCTGAATCTCCGTCAGCAGAGATGGTTAGAGTTTTTGGCTTCGTATGATTTTGATATCGCATACACACCTGGGAAAGGTAATGCGGTAGCCGATGCCTTGAGTAGGAGACAATCCAGTTTAGGGGCAATGTTTCTTGAGTGGAAGCAACTGGAGTATATCGCGGGGTTTGATTTCAGACCAAAGTGCGAATTGGATCCAGTTATGCTAGTTAGTTTAGCGATCAGACCCACTTTGATAGAGCGGATTGGTTCCAACCAGAGGAACGATCCTAATCTATTGGAAATCATCTCCAAGTTAGAGATGGACATCGACGGTGAGGAGATGAATGCGTATGGGCTTGATCGAGATGGGTGGCTTAGAAAGAATGGAAGACTAGTTGTGCCCAACGTGAATGGTTTGAGAGATGAAGTGCTTAGAGAATGTCATCACTCAAAACTGACTATACATCCCGGTGGTAATAAGATGTATCGAGACATGAAACAGACTTACTACTGGTAAGGGATGAAAAGAGACATTGGAAAGTTTATATCCAAATGCATGAATTGCCAGCTAGTTAAAGCCGAGCAAAAGAAGCCTAGTGGGCTGTTGCAACCATTAGAAATTCCCGAATGGAAATGGGAGCAAGTCTCGATGGATTTCATCGATGGTTTACCAAGGACTAGATCGGGATATGATAGTATTTGGGTAATTGTGGATCGATTGACTAAGAGCGCAAGATTTATACCAGTCAAATCGACCAGGACGACAGCCAAGTTGGCAGAATTGTATATGAAATGGGTAGTGAGATTTCATGGAGTACCCAAAAGCATTGTGAGTGACCGAGACCCGTTGTTCACTAGTGGGTTTTGGAAGAGCTTACAAGAGGCTCTAGGGTCAGGATTACATCTCAGTACCGCATATCATCCTCAGACCGACGGTTAGACAGAGAGGGTGAATCATATATTGGAAGATCTCTTGAGTGCTTGTATATTGGATTTTGGTGGATCATGGGATGACCATTTGCATCTAGTAGAGTTTGCATATAATAATAGCTACCGATCCAGTATCGGTATGGCTTCATATGAAGCTTTGTATGGAAGACCGTGCAACTCGCCATCATGTTGGATAGAGACTGGCGAGAAGTTTGTGCTTGGACCAGATGTGGTGAGGGAAACTTCCGATAAGATCAAGATCATTCAACAATGAATGAAAGCTGCCCAAGATAGGCAGAAGAGTTATGCTGATAAGAGGAGAAGAGACTTGAAATTCTCCGTCGGTGACTTGGTGTTTTTCAAGATCTCTCCGTTAAAGAGCGTGATTCGATTTGGCAGGAGAGGCAAGTTGGCACCAAGATTTGTTGGCCCATTCCCTGTTCTTGAATTAGTCGGGAATTTGGCATATAGAGTTAGCTTACCAGAGAAGATGGCGGAAGTTCATAATGTATTTCATGTTTCCCAACTAAGGAAGTTCGTTCACGACTCAGGTGTGACTATTTCACCTGATCAGTTAGAAGACTTCGAAGTAGAACCCGAGGCGGTTGGGAACCGCAAGCCGATTCGTATTGTGGGGCACGATACGAAGCAACTTCGAAGGAAGGCGGTGAAGCTAGTCAAGGTTCAGTGGGGGCAAGAGCGAGAATGATTGTACTTGGGAAACAGAGGAGAGCATTAGGAAGGCATACCCAGAACTCCTTGCCTGGTAAGATTTACTTCATAATTTAGTTATTCCGCATGCTAGGATAGACTTGCCTTACTTGTTTTGCATGTTTGATTGTTGTTTTATGGTTGATAGGCATGCGGGAACCTTTGTGTGTGTTTTGATTACGGAATTTCGGGGGCGAAATTTCTTAAGGGGAGGGGGGGGGGGGGGAGTGTAACGACCCGTATTCTACATATCATAGGATCGTAGAATATTTATTTCTTTCCCATGTGAAGTCATATGGTCATGTAACTTTGGGAAACATCTATTAGAGCCATTTCCCATGTTCATGATTTTTGTCGATTTTTAAATGACCATTTTGCCCCTAGTTGGTACTGTTTTGGCCATAACTTTTGATTGGAAAGGAATTTTGACCTGAAACCACTTCCATTGGATTCGTTTGATGGTTTACCTTTCCGTAGAGTGGTCATAATAGCCAAACGGACTTACCGTTTCGGAGATATGGCTGAAATAAGGTTTGGTGGGTGAAAAACTGCTTAACCAGGCCAAATCGGGTGATTAGTGAGTAGGCCCATAACCCATTTCGGGATTGGGGTTATGGGAAGGCTGAAATGAGATGGAGAATCATTCCATTTCAGTTTTCTAGCCTCCACTTATCACCAAGGAACCTAAAAATGGCCTCCAACCTCTAAATCACCTCCATATCATCTTTTGGTCAAGGATTAAGCTTAGCAACCTCGAATCAAGGAAGATCTACACCAAATCAACATTGGAGCTGCTGTTTGGCATTGGGATTCACATCAAATCAGAGATTTATTTCAGATCTTAGTTTATTTGTGGCTAAGGTGAGTGATTTGCATAGTTTTGCACCAATTATGGCTAATTAAGGGTAGTTAGTGTTAATTCTCAAATTTATACACTAATAAATTCGGAAAAAATGTCCATAAATTTCTAAATGATGTTTTGGACCTCTGATATGAATTTGGGTTAATTTGGTTAAGTTTTGCTAATCCTATCATTAGTTTCACCTAAACATGCTTAAGGGGAAATATGGGGTTTTGGGGTATGTTTGATCCATTTTAACCTATCATATTGATGCTTTGATGTTTGTGGTTGATTATGCTTGTTGCTATGACTGTATGAAATGCTTTGTGATTGATTTCAATAGTTAGAATGGTCGAAAATGTCGTCGAATGGCGTAAACACTTGCTGGAACAATTTCAGAACGCAGTGCAGGTTTCGGATAGGATCGGATATGGGGGCTCGGATCGGATATGTTGAACTGGGCAAGGGATTCGATTGGATCGGAACCTGGCACTTGAGAAAATTGGATAAAAGGAAGGCCACGCTAACTAAACTGGGATCGGATCGGATTAAGGAGGAGGGATCGGAGCGGATAGAGGAGGATGGATCGGAGCGGAGCACATGAAGGATAAGGAGACGGATCGGAGCGGAAGCACGAACTGGAGGGGAGATGGCACCCGACCCGACCCGAAGTGAGACACCCGACCCGACCCGAGGAGAAGCACCCGACCCGACCCGTACCAGAAGAAGACCCGAACTGACGTGATGCAGTGGACCCGACCCGAACCGATAGTTTGAAAAGAACCCGACCCGACCCAGTATTGACCAATAACCCGAGATGCAAAGGTAGTCCAATATGGGAAGTTAGAGCTCAGGATCCAGTTGGGAACCGATGAGCTCACTTCATGGTTGGGCTTTGCTGCGGGACGTGTGCTAAGGAGTTGTCGATGTTCATAACTTCGATTCACCACTAAAAATGAATGATGGGCTACTTATCAGTGCAGTAGAGTCATTGCGACTCGAGGGGCAAGGTGATGGTAGCAAGACTACGTTATCAGTGCAGTAGAGTCATTACGACTCGAGGGGCAAGGTGATGCATAGTAAGACTATGAGCCAGCGCAGATGGGGTGAATAACTCCATGGGGCAAGTGGACATAGTAAGGATTGGTAAGGCTATGAGCCAGCGCAGATAGGGTGAATAACTCCATGGGGCAAGTGGACATAGCAAAGGATTAGTGGCTACGTTATCAGTGCAGTGAAGCCATTTTATGACTTCATGGGGCAAAGTGATCGTAGCAAGGGTGGGTGATCGAAGTGGTGAATATCGTATGCTTTACGCACTGAGTGAGAGAGGTGAGGATGGATGCTATGTTTGATTGTTTGCCATCACTATGACATGCACACCTCCTCCACCTCCGTATCTTTACACTGTTTGATATAGCATCTTAAAGTGTTGTACAGTATGTAGTGCTAACTCTTTGGTTGCAGGTCCAGGTTCAGGTATGTTTTAGTCTACCTGTTATTGTTCACTTTAGATGCTTATCACTTATACCAGGCTTTATGTCTGACCCAGAGTTTTATGTCCCCTCTTATTACTTTGGGTGCTCACACGAGCAGACTAGAGACAGGTTAGCTGGTGGTGCGCGAGTAGCTGATTCGGAGGCGGGCGGGAGGCTTCCACATATGATATATATATATATACACATTCTCCCTGTGTCGTTGGTGGTCGCTACTTGGGCATTAATAGTGTACCTCCTTTATCTTGCTTTTGCTTTGAGACAGTTCGAAAAGTTGTAATAAGCTATATTTTGGATTTCCGCTGCTATGATGCTTAGTTCTGGTTTTAGCTTATGCACTGTCTCTCCTGTTTTATGTCAAGTATGTTATTATTATATTTTATTCTATGCTCTGTGAGACATTCTACAGGTTCTTTGTATGTTCATTTCCTTCTTCCTTTTTCCTTCTGACGACCCGTTCCGTGCTAACTGGACATGTGTACAGCGCACTTTTGGAGTAAATGTCGGTTGGTGCGGGGCGGGCCGTCACAGTGTTGTACTTGGATATTGATATAAAAATAAAACTCTATGCAATCCAACGTTGCATAGGACTGAACGTAGGAGTAATCCGAGCCAGTATGAAATACGGTGTGTTCTTTCCTTTTCTGCATTTTATTTCTGTTTATTTTTGTGTTTGTGTTTGATTCTGTGTCTATAATTATATTTGTGGTGTGTTATTCGTATAGTAGATCATCTTAGTTTTAGATTTTCTTAAATTCCTTGAAAAAATATTCACCCTACTTCTATTGTTAGTTTTTCCTTAACGATCCATTCCGCAATCTTTAACAATTGGTATTAGAGCATGGTCTTTCAAAAGTTCATAATCTGATTTTTGAAAATTTTAAATGGCAAATTTTGAAATGATTTATAACACTAGTTTAAATTTATGTATTGCATCAGTATTAGATAAAGTCTGCAATCAATTTTATTGAAAAATTAAATTACTATGATTTGATTTTTGAATTTTGGAACTTTTTAAATTTTGAAATCTTTGATAAATGGATATGTTACAAAACCATCATGACATTGTTATCTAAATTTTGGATTAGTTAGTTCATTTGATTATTTTGAAAAGTCATTTGATTATTTTAAAAGTTATTTGATTATTTGAAAAGTTGTGTTGTTTTACAAGAAAAGATGTGTTACATGGCTATTGGATATTCAAACTCTGAAAAGACCAATTTTAGATAAAAATGTGAATTCTTCGTATAAAATGTGAATTCTTCGTATAAAATGTGAATTCGTCGTATAAAAAATCAATTTCAAATTAGAAGAGGAGAATGGCTCATCAGATCAAATCAATGGGTTTTCTCAAATTAATCTTCTTCAATCCCTAATCTCCACTAATCAAATTCTCTAGAAATTTGAGTGATCATTGTATTGCACTTTTTTCGTTGTGATAATGCAAGGTTCTCTCCTAAGTGAATGTTCACCATTACAATGTTAGAGGAACCACGATAAATCTAATGTATGATTTTGCTTTCGTTGTTGCTATTTACTCGCTTGTGCTTGGGAGTTATTTTATTTGGATTATTGTTTTGAGTTTTGACGTTGAGATATAGATAAGTTGTTTCTGCACATCTGTTATCGATCTCGTCTTCCATGGAGTTAGGATTATATTGTGTTTTCAAGTTCAATTTCATAACATCCTTATAAAAGGTGACAGATCAAATAATGACCATAATAATACGTACTACGAAATATGTACAAACAATATCCTCAATATAAAGGTGACTAAGATCAAATATTCAACAACTTGCAATGTAACCAAAACAATAACGTAGAATAATTTCTGATAACCTTATTAAATTGAAAAATCCAAGATGAATACCTCTTGTATGGCTAGTAATGCCTTAGGAGTCCCATCTATTAACCTCCTTGGAATACAACATTGTTATTTCCCTCACCTTATATATATGGAGAGAAAAAAGGCTAATTAGTCCAAAAAATTAATGCACAGCTAGCAATGAAATAAGCAATCAAAAGTAACATGCCTGATAAACAGAGCAGCAGGGTTCAAAAATTCTGCAGTTTTTTGGTACTTTCTGCTTTCTCGGAGGGCCACGGTGCCTGGCTTGAATCTATGCTTCTTTTTAACTCCGGTCCCTACAAAACTCAAAAACTAATATGTTCTCTCCGCGAAGAAGCACTACAGTTGTTCAACTATAAAACATAGAACAACCATTATAAGGGAAATAGCTTTAAACTGATGTAACTTTCATACTAAAGCACAACCCATGTTTCTGCACACATCCTTCTATAAACCATTTACACCTAACCACCAAACTGAACTAATACCTTTTATTCAATTGTAAGCATTTTAATCCAACAATAAGGCACAAATAAAACTAAAGGAATAGGTAAAGTAGAAGGCTATTTTTGGAAATAATAATTATTCAGAAGCAGACGTAAAATTTCGCTTACTGCAAAAATGTTGAATTCACTTCATACTTCTGACTAATTTTTCAAAGCAAACAACCTAACCTCTTCTGAACACAGCTTATAAATCAACTCAGACTTTGATTCAGCGCTTATTGTCCAAAATCAACACTACGTAAATTTCTAAATGGGTTTTAAGAGCATATTACTAAATTCAAAATATAGCTAAACTGAGAAAGAAACTGCTGCTAAGTTTTCTATACCTCTTTCCTCTGTGACGGGAGTAGGTCTCGACTTTTTCCGTTTTACGTAAAGTTTGTGAAAACATGGTCACAGTGAAAAAACGTTGAAACGACAAAGGAAATATGGTGAATGATGTAATAACCCAGAAATTCTGAACCAGTTTAAAATTTTTATTTTGGCAATTTTAGCGAATTTTGAATATTTAAAATGAGTTATTTTAAATAATGTCGACGAGAAATTTATTTTGAATGGAATTCGACGTATATATTATATGCGTCGTCGTTAGAATATGAATAATTATATATAATTATAAATAGAATTGAAAATGGCGCGGTAGTTCGATAATTTGATTTCAAACTTCAATTGAATGTACCGGGTGCAAAACAATCCGAATTTTAGTGAAACTAGAAATATTAGAATCTAATTGTGGATATCTTTCTAACGAATCCGAAAAATTGAAATTTCATAGCGGGAATCAAAAGATATGTCCAGTTGAAAATTCTGAATAGTCGCTATGGAATTCAGGCCCTTAAAAATAGCCATTTTGCAAACAACCTCGGATTTCGACGAAACCACTTTTGTTGGATCCGTGATGTCAAGTTATTGCTAGGTTTTAAATTTCATAATTTTTCGATTCAATATGTGAGCGTGGCAAAGGAAAACGCGTTTGACCAGTTTCAGTTGATTTTAATCGACTGGAAAATGGCCATTTTTCAAACGGTCTCAGAATTCGACGAAACTAGTTTTGTTAGGACCGTATCGTCAATACGAAGCTAGAAAATATTTTTTGGGAATTTTTAGAGTTCGTATGTGACCCCAGTAAATTGAAATGCGCGTTCAAATTCAATGTATAGAGTTATATGTTGATTTTGACGAAAACTGATCGAAACTATCGAATTAGCCTACGATACATATCCCATTGTGTTCAGAATGGGGGTAATTAGCTAGGGGCGATAGTCGTTGAGCCTCATTTGGGGTTCAAAGGAAAAGTCAACTTTAGGGAGAATAAAATAAATATATATATATATATATATATTATATATCCTAGGCCCTAAATCTAATTCATTATCTCAGCCGCCCCTTTTCTTCTTTGGAGACCAAATCCCGTCGCCCCTTTTCTCCGTCGACCCACCGCGCTCCAGGGCTGCCGCCGCCGTCGCAGGCATGCCTCCACCTCCCTATCCCGCCGCCTTCTCCTCCCTCAAGTCGCGATGCCTTGTTCAAGCCCCCCTTCCCTGAAGACCCGTCGTGCCCTAAACCCCCCCAGCTGTCGGAGCTCGCCTGAACCGCCTCCCTTGGTGTAGCCGCACCCTGCTCCTCCGACGAGCCACACCCACGATCCCCCTTCCGCCTGCAGACTCCGACGTGAGCACACCCTCCCCCTTTAGGCGACGCTGATAAATCCCCCCCATCCAAATCAAGGTAAAATTTGTTTACATTATTTCATTTATTTCAGTTCTTTAATTATTTATTTTATTTAAAACTGAGAATTTAAAATGATGATTTTGCTAAGAAAGATAAAAGTTTTATATTAAGAAAGTTCATGGTTTTAAATAATAAAAAGACATGGTTTTTAAAATATAAAATTAGCTTTGTTTTAAAATATAAAATTTGATTTTTTTTGATTTGTACCACCAAGGGAAAAATATGAATTTTCTTTAAACAAAGTTTTGTTTTTTTAATAAGAGTAAAAGGATTAGGGTTTTATAGTTAGAAAGCATTGATTTTTACTTATTGAATAGTTTGATTTTATAGAAAGATAAGATTTTTCAAATAGAAAAGATTAGATTTTTAAAATAGAAAAGATTAGATTTTTAAAATAGAAAAGATTAGATTTTTGAAATGAAAAAGGCGAAATCTTTATATAGAGAATAGCGTGATAAAAATATAATCTTTATTATATAAACACCGTTGAATGAAAGTATAATTTTTATCTATATAGTAGCGATGTGAAAATATAATTTTTATCTATATAGTAGCGATGTGAAAATATATTTTTTATCTATATAGTAGCGGTGTAAAAATAGAATTTTTATCCATATAGCGTGATTATAAAAATTCGATTTTTATATATTGAATAGCGAAGTAAAAATTCGATTTTTATATATTGAATAGCGAAGTAAAAATGTGATTTTTACATATGTAGTGAATACGGGCAACGAAAGTGAAGAAGGGCGAGAACGACGAAGATTTCTATGTGTGAAGTGTCGTGGAGTTGGGATAGCTATCGGTGAGAACTTCTCACTCTTCATTTTCTTTTTCTAGTTATATATATATATATATTAGGATGCAGACGGTGTTTAGTAGCACCCGACACAATCGTCCGCAGACCACGGACTTGTTTGTTTGGTTGTGTAGTTAGTTAGATTATTTGGTTTGAATTGAATTGTTTGGTGAAATGGAATGGATTTGATTGATATGTGTATGGCGTGGGCCATCACTAGACCGGGGATAAGGCTAGGCCTTGTCCCGTTTCTAGTATCGTGCCGTTATGCCGCCGAAATTTTCTAAAATATGTTAGAAAAATAAAAATATCATTTTTATTGTGTAAATGAACTGAATAGAAATTCATGTGTTGAAATAAAATATTTTATCGTTAAAAATATGATTTTTAACGTGGAAGTGAATAAAATAAAATATTCATTTAAAAACCGGATGGTTTGTTTATGTACACCTATTTGAAAGACATTGATTGGGACGATAAATTTTACACATCGCCCAACTGCACAAATAAAATCTGTGTTTGATTGTTTGAAACCCCACACGGGTATTGGGATAAAATACGACATACACTAATCCCAATAATTAGTTGTATGTCAATCGATTGATTGACGGGCTGTTATAAGCGTTAGATATCTATATTTGATGCTTATACAGTGTAGTGCACTTTGGATGATGGTTGATTATTTATCGTTGCTATTATATGCATGTGTTGTATGGAATCCATATAATTAACTTTATATGGTAATTGATTGGGCCTCATTCCAATTTAGAAAATAAAGAATATTATAAAATAAAGGTTCATGTGTTGACTGTACTCATCCGCTGAGATTAGTCATGTGTTGAACGAAATATTTTAGTAATAAAATTTACATCTTTATCTTTATAAAATAAAGGTTCATGTGTTGACTGTACTCATCCGTTGAGATTAGTCATGTGTTGAACGGAATATTTTAATAATAAAATTTACATCTTTATCTTTATAAAATAAAGTTTCATGTGTTGACTGTACTCATCCGTTGAGATTAGTCATGTGTTGAACGAAATATTTTAATAATAAAATTTACATCTTTATCATATATGAAATTAGAAATCAACTGGAAAATAGATGAGATGAGTGGTCTCCTGGATATTGATCTGATGTTGGTTTCGGCCTTCGGGATTAATATTCAGGGAATCGTTCTCTTACTAATTTACGATTGGAGTCTGATTTGAAATCAAACGACAGATACCATAATTTTTATAAAATATATTAAATAACAAAAATAGTCACACGTGGACAGTACTCATTCGTTGATATTAGTCATGTGTTGACAAAAATATAGATTCATTTGTCGAATAGAATAATGGAATTATTGAAATATATAAAGCCGTATTGATTAGAGATGCGCTATTTTGACGCGAACGATATTTATATCGATTATATTCGTTTTTAAATTTGAATTGAATCGAATAGAAAACCAATTTGAATTGAATCGAATAGAAAACCAATTTGAATTGAATCGAATAGAAAACCAATTTGAATTGAATGGAACAGAAAACCAATTTGAATTGAATCGAACAGAAAACCAATTTGAATTGAATCGAACAGAAAACCAATTTGAATTGAATCGAATAGAAAACCAATTTGAATTGAATCGAATAGAAAACCAATTTGAATTGAATCGAATAGAAAACCAATTTGAATAGAAATGGAAGTTGAAATTGTTTTTGAAACGAATTTAAAACGATTTATAAAATTCGTTTTAAATAGAAATCGACGAAATATATATTATATATATAATATAATGGCCTGAATAGAACGCGCCGCGCCGCGACAGTTCGTGAATTTCGACCATTTATTTCAAACGGACATTACGGGAGATCCGACCGTCGGATTCTCCTAAAACCAGAACCATTGGGTTCGTATCGAAAAGAGCTTTCTAACGAATATTAGAAATTTGAAATCTAACGGTTGGATTTGGAGATACGTCCAAATCAATTTTAGAAAAGGTCGTTGTATGTGCAGTTCGATGGCCGTTGATGGTAATCGACTCTACGGGCCTTGATAAAATTATTAAAAATAGTAATAATTTGTGTAAAATCATAAGAAATGATTTGGAAAAAATTGGGATGAAAAACCCCATATTTGAAAAGATAAAAATAGTTTTTTATCGAAATGAACTAGTTTTGAACTAAAATTAAAACCCATTTATTTTTAAATAAATAAATTGGATTTGAAATGGGTTTTAAATAGAATTGATCTGTGGGTTTATCGTGAACAGTGTTTTAAATAACACTAGTTCTTTAACCCGGTAATAAATAGAATGTGATTTGGGTTTGTCGTGAACTATGTTTTAAATGACATTAGTTCTTTAACCCAGTAAAAGAATTTTAATGAATCTGCAATTAGATTGAAATGTGATTTGATAATCTAAATTATCAAATTTAGAAAGTGAGCGAGAATGGAGTATCACCAGTTTTGCTCCAAAGCGATAGTTAAATCTTTAATTAGATTTGAACGTGAAATGGTAATTAATTTTACCGATAACACCGTGGTGTTAGATATGGAGTATTACCAGTTTTGCTTCATGGGATGAATAGGTTGGGATTGGGAAATAAAATAAATAATTACTTCGGTGTGGTTCGCTAATCCCGACTAGTTTGGAAAACCATAATTTGGTTTGAAATGACATTCAAAGGAAGATTAAAGAATAAATTCAAAGAATTTATCTTGGATAAAATTAATGGGAACTTTTCCCTAAGAATGTGAAATTTGGAAACTAGCTGTAGGTTAGTTAAGAAGAATGGTTTCCTGGGTATTGATCTGATGTTGGTTTCGGCCTTCGGGGTTAATATTTGGGGAATTGCTCTCTTACTGATTTACGGTTAGTGACTAATGAATTGGAATGAGGCGTATGTTGTGTTTGTGTAACATTTGTTTTTAACATACGTGGGTTGTTCGGAAAGGCCGGGTTTATACCCATTCTGAATAACCGATTCGACGATAAGTCGAAGATGATGATGGTGGTCGAAGACCGGAAGTCTTCACATCGTTTGGATAATTACTGATGATCCTGATTGGGCTGTACACCCAAGAGGATGGAAATAGTTGGTGGTCGTCCAGACGTACTTGGAGATCGATGGATATGCGAGGAAAGTGCCTCCGGTTTCGTTCAGACCCAGAACAAACTTGTAAATGGATAGTGTGTCTGACATTGGATTTTATTCTGTGTTGATTGATTTCTGTTAAATATATATCTGTTTGGCGGCGGGGAATTTATTCTCTTGCTTAACGCCTTTCTCTGAGACGTACGAGCTTAGAGGTTTTATATCGATAGATATCAATCGCATGGCATGAATTGCCTGTGTGGCATGCTGAGTTGCATGGATCAAGGCTTCTGTTGAAAAGCAAAGTCTTGTGGTTGATGAACAAAGCACGGCCTTTGTGGCGTAGATTTGAGTATAACGTGAATTCGCGAGCCTCACACCTCGGTATGAGTTAAAAAGGGATTAGGACTGCAGGGAGAGCACGACGTTTCTTTCTAGCTTTGGTGGTGTCAGTGACTTACCAGCCCTGACATTTATATACTTTTCACCTATGTGGTTGTTGGATGAGGCGCCTCGATTTTAGGTCTGTAAGGACCAGGAAACGTGTGTTCAGGCATAATTAATCCTCAAACGTAAGAGAGGACCGACCCTGAAGATCCAGGGGTTACCCAAAGTGTGTAGTCCCGAGGCATTTGCTAGAGTGTCTCGAAGCGGAGAGGAGCTTGCCCCTTGCTTCGACTCATGACGGAGATCCAATTTCCAATACGAGATATTTTGGATTTATTTGTAGAGCCTAGTATGGCAACATAGTAGCATGGGATGCTATGCCGTCTATGATTTATATTTATGATTGAAATTGTTTTGACACTATACACTTACTATAGTATCAAATGATTTGTTTTAAACGTACCAAGCATGTTTGGCTATTATAAGGGAAAACCCTATCCTCCGGCTTGCGTTGCATTGTGTGATGGGACCTGGGTCTTATAATTGCTTCATTTTTCGAAAAAGCATTGCGCTGTCTTTTCTATGCACTGGTATTCTTGGGAGGAAATCCGTTCCGTGTTATACGGCGTGGTCCATTGAATTACTCTCTTTTAAAGTAAAGTTTTAAATAACTGTTTTAGTTCTCACACCAGTCACATGACTGACCTGGAGTTTATTGTTTTAACCTAAACTCTGGGTGCCCCTATTTTCCACAGGCAGCTAGTAGTTTTGGTTTTGCAGATTTATATTCACAGGATCCTGATTTACAGCCGGAACGATGCTCGGAAAGCTCTGTATCCGTGTATCACTTTCAATTGTGTTTTGTATATTTTTCCGCTACTATGTAATTTATTGTAATCTCTGAAATTATTCGAATGTAATTTATTCATTCATACTCTGTATATTCTTGTATCTGATGGAATTGTTGTAATAACAATGAAATGTTCTTCCGTCTGCGTTCATTTGTGTGTTGTTCTCAAAGTATCCGCTCTTTCCTTCACGGGGAAGTTTCGGGTTCTCACAAATGAACTCACTTCGGCCGATCGAGTTGGTGGTGTTGAAGGACCAGCTATCAAAATATTAAAAAAAATCAGGGAAAAAAGGGGGAAATACATTACAAAAGTGATTGGGAAAATGAGGATAAAAGATGACAACCTTCGTCAACATTCAACTTGCGGTGTATCGTTCTCTTAACCATATGTTTAGTTCTCGCCATTTTTTTCAAGGAGAAAATGGGTGCAAAGAAGGATATTGATTCGAGTTTGATTCTGGCTTTTCTATTTTGTCCATATTTTCAAAGCAGTAAAGATTTTGCCATTGGGGCAACTAAAATTTTTGAAATAATTCGGGATTTTCAGTTACGGTCTCGTTTGTTGCGTAGACACGTTTTCAAGCACCAACTTGGCTTGGTTTGGATCGTTTTGCCTAGTGTAACATGCTATAACGCCTGATATATTTAGTGCTAAATCAGACCCGATAAATTAGTCCAAAATTAGGCACCAAAACCATCTATTGGTTGTAGTTCCATGGCATGACACAACTACATGATTCTTCTGATATCCTCCCATCGGGAAATGCTACCGTGACCGAAACAGTATCGGTCAGATAAGCGAATTACCTAAAATAGCTGAATTTATGGGGGCATTTCTGTAATTATACTAGTACCCAACAGTAAAAAGCGAGAAAGTCACGTGAATCATGCGGTTAACATTGTTTCGCACCATCTAACAAACTTAATTTCGGGTACAGTAGCATTTTCGCCTCTCATCCTACCGCCATATTTTTGGGAACTGTAACAACATTGTTTAAATAGAAATTGGCGACAATAAATGAAAAGAAATATGGGGAATGAAAAATAAAATGCCTAAGATGTTTTGGAACATTGATTTGGATGATCATCTCGGTTGACTGGCATTTTTGGTTTAAACAAGTCCTTTGACATTTCATGTCTCAAAGCCAAAAGCACTTTGTTCTAATATTCAAAACGCGACTTATTTAAATCAGTTCAAACAAAGGCTTAGCTTGCAAATTGGAATTTGTTGAAGCTGAATTTGTTTGTATGATAACTGCTAAAATTTTTAAGTTTTCGAGACAGTTTGTAATGATCCGAAAATTCCTGCCTTTGAAATCGATCGTAAGCCACACAATTCCGATCTAAAACGGCAGAAACCCTCAAGACATTAACTTTGGGCATGCAACACATAAGAACAAAAACAAAATATACTTTATTGTCATTGCAAAAATTTTACATCATAGTACAAGAATATTAAAGTATGAAAAAACATAGAGAATAATACATAAAATACAATAGACAACGAAAACATAATTACATTCAACGGAAAACTATCAAGTGTTATGGACACAGTTTTTAGCTTCAGTCCAGGATCCTGCTATAAGTATCCACAAAACAAACTACCCGACTTCCGGTGTAGAAATAATGGGTACCCGAATTTGCAAGAGAAAAACAAACTACAGGTTTGTCATGGGACTGGTATGAGAACTTAAGTCAATTATAATTCATATTAAAGTTAGGTAATTCATAAGATCACGCCGTATAACACGAAACGAGATTTCTACACATGAATATTGGTTCATCAAACTTGAAACGGAAATGCATTCATTTCCATATTTAGATTTACCAAATCTAATAAACTTCATAATAACTCAAAACCAAACAAGTTTTATCTTCACCTTTAAAATTTATTTTCAAAAGTAATTCTTTTGAAAATAATCTCTCCGGATTTAGAACCCCCATTTCATTTCAAATCATCGAAACATTAGATATTCTTTCATATCAAATCATACTTGACTTCGGGATCTCAAAACAAATCACCTTTGGAAAATTCTAAATATCTACAATATAAGCATATTAAAACATATGCAACCAAGTCGAGGGGTTTCTCCCGATAACAAGGCAACCGGGGCCAAGCCTTCCCATTTAGATAATCATTCTAGTGTGAGTCCCTCTATTTTGAGAGGAGTCCCACATGGTATGTCCCTTTATAACTAGAGATCCCCATACCCATTTACCTAGATTTTTAGTCACGGGTTACCTGAACCATATATAACATATCAAATCATTTCTATCCTGAAGTGATAAATCGCTTCGCAATAATAATCAAAAGTACTTTTGCTTTCCAAATCATTTAAACGTTGGGGTTTAAGCTGTCGAAATTGTTGGAGAATGGAGTTTTGATGACAACAACCTTATTTCAATATTAATTGATTTTTCTATATATACTAACACCTTTATTTAGAATATATATATATATATACATATGAAGGATTTATATACAGGAATTAATACTGAAGACTGTACAGTTTTAGAGTTTTTAGAGATTTAGAATTCGGAAGATTCAAGACTCATGAGTAACAAGATTTCAACAGTTCAAGGTAAATATAGTAATAGAATCTAGTTTATGTAAGACTCTGAATAACACCCCAAGTTCAAATTCAAAATTAAATTTTGTTTTTCAATTTCTGATTTTCAAATTTCAATTTTTATTCTAATTAAATTTCTCTATTTTACTTTTGATTTAAACTCAAGTTTTAATGTTTATAAGTTTTTATATATTTATATAGTTATATACTTTATATTTACATAGTTTTAAACTTTATAATTTTATGAACATATTTATATAAATTATATTTAGGATTCATATGATTTTCTACTTTATAATACTTATTTATAACACTATGTTTTAATTCAAGATATAGATATATATCAAAACAATTAAAATATACTCAAAACTTAAATTTATACTATGATATGTCAACATACATTTATGGACATGTCAACATGTAACTGTCATATTTTTGATTTTGAAAGGAAGTGTCTTTCCTTATTTGTAGTGTTCCAGAAGCGTTGCAACCTTTCAAATCTTATAAATAGGGGCTGATTTTGAATTTTTTCATCATTCTTCATCTCCTTTTTATCCTCTTTCTTTACACCATTAATATTTCATATATTTTTTTGATTTCTACACTTATGATCTGCCGAATTCAATTCTATTTATATAAAACATCTTCTCACTCTCAACTCATTACTCTTTGAATCAAAGTGCTATTGAAGAGTTATATGGTTGTTGTAATTGTTTGGGAAGTGTTTGGGAAAAGGTGTGTTCCTTGTAGCCTTGAAATCAAGGAAAGGGAGCGGTGTTAACCTTGTAACCGGGGAAATCAAGGGGAATATACTTGATCAAGGGTGTTTGGAATCGGTGGTAACATTCTGGCTGTGAAATCAAGGGTGTTGTACTTAGATATTGATATAAAAATAAAACTCTACGCAATCTAACGTTGCGTAGGACTAAACGTAGGAGTAATCCGAACCAGTATAAAATTCGGTGTGTTCTTTCCTTTTCTGCATTTTATTTCTATTTATTTCTGGGTTTGTGTTTGATTCTGTGTCTGTAATTATATTTTTGGTGTGTTATTCATATTGTAGATCATATTAGTTTTACATTTTCTTAAATTCCTTGAAAAAATATTGACCCCCCTTCTAGTGTTAGTTTTGCCTTAACGATCCATTCTGCAATCTTTAACAATTGGTATCAGAGCAAGGTCTTTTAAAAAGTTCATAATCTGATTTTTGAAAATTTTAAAAAGCAAATTTTGAAATGATTTATAACACTAGTTTAACTTTATGTATTACATCAGTATTAGATAAAGTCTGCAATCAATTTTATTGAAAAATCAAGTTACTATGATTTGATTTTTTAAATTTGAAACTTTTTAAATTTTGAAATCTTTGATAAATGGATTTTTTACAAAACCGTCATGACATTGTTGTTTAAAATTTTAGATTAGTTAGTTTGAAACGTCATTTGATTATTTGAAAAGTTATTTGATTATTTTAAAAGTTGTGTTGTTGTACAAGAAAAGATGTGTTATATGGCTATTGGATATTCCAACTTTGAAAAGACAAATTTCAGATAAAAATGTGAATTCTTCGTATAAAATGTGAATTCTTCGTATAAAAAACCAATTTCAAATTAGAAGAGGAGAATGGCTCATCAGATCAAATCAATGGGCTTTCTCAAATTAATCTTCTTCAATCCCTAATCTCCACTAATCAAATTCTCTAGAAATTTGAGTGATCATTGTGTTGCACTTTTTTCGTTGTGATAATGCAAGGTTCTCTCCTAAGTGAATGTTCACCATCACAATGTTAGAGGAACCATGATAAATCTAGTGTATGATTTTGCTTTCATTGTTGCTATTTACTCGCTTGTGCATGGGAGTTATTTTATTTAGATTATTGTTTTGAGTTTTGATGTTGAGATATAAATAAGTTGTTTCTGCACATCTATTATCGATCTCGTCTTCCATGGAGTTAGGATTATATTGCGTTTTCAAGTTCAATTTCATAACATCCTTATAAAATGTGACAAATCAAATAACGACCATAGTAATACGTACTACAAAATATGTACAAACAATATCCTCAATATAAAGGTGAATGTAACGTCTCGTATTTTTGGCAGTCAAATATATAATTTAATTTATTATTTTAAATATTATATTTGGAATATTAATCGATTTTAACATTGAATTCGTTATTAAAACGAAGTTTGAACATTATATATTTATATAATTATAAAACGAGCTCGAAATGGTGCGGCTGTTCGTAATATGGAGTTTTGAACTTCAACTGAGTATACAGGATCCGATATAAGTCAGATTTCTATGAAACGAGAAATATTGGAACCGTGTTGATTATAATTTTCATATGAAAGAGAAAAATTCAAATTTTGTGTTATAGATTGTCAGTTATGGCCAAGTCAAATTTTAAAATAATCGCTATGGAAAATCGTTATTAAAACATAGGCCTTTAAAATAGCCATTTTTCAAATAGTCTCTGATTTCAACGAAATTAGTGTCATTGGAACCTAACGTTAAATTATCGCACGGTATTAAATTTCATGGAGAACCGATGTCGTATGTGACCACGGCAGCCGTAAACGCCCGTTTATTTTCTATAGCGCGTAATTAAATTTATTTGATTTAATAGAGAGATATTTGGGTATAACTTGAATAGATGATCAAATTAAGCCACGAAACTTGTTCCGTTGAGTTTGTATCAACGATTAGAGTCAGGATAGGTATATAGTTTGTTATTTTTGGAAACCGTTGAATTTGGTGACCAAAATGGCATTGCGGTGCGTATAAAAATAGCCTACCGGGAAAACAGTCTCAGAATGCGACGAAACTGGTGCCTTTGGGTTCGTATTAATTAATTATTATAGAATTTCAAGGTTTCAAGTTGATTGGATTTATTTAGTGATCATGGAAAATTTAAACGCGTGTTTTTCGCTGGTTTTATAAAGGAATTTTTTTCAAATGACGTCGGAATTCGACAAAATCTGTCCCATTAGGTCCGAAATATTTTTCTATGCTAGGATAGCATTTTTATCGAATAACAGAAGTCGATTGTGGTCAGTTTCACTTGTTACTTAGCGGTGAAGTTTCAGTAAATTAAAATAATATATTTTGGTCCACTATAAATATACCACTTTGAAAACCCTAAATGGGTCAACCCCATTCTCATAGTCAACAGACATCTGCGCCTCCATAAAACAACTGAACGGCCATAAACTCTCGATCTCTTTCCTCAATTACCTTTCAATCCCTCAATCAAACTGTGAACCTTTAATTAGAGAAACCTTTAGATCAGCTAGATCTCTAGATCTAGCGGTGGTGACAGAATATAATTGGCCGAGGTGACTGGAGTTGGCTTGAAAAGGGGAGACATGGTTGAGGCGCTGCAAACGAGAACGCTGGTTGGGGAGAGGCTACTGCCAAAGACGAGGAATAGTGTGGTGAAGGTCCTGGTGGCCGTTGATGAATTTCTGGTCGAATACATGGGGTACGGCGGTTCTGGAATTCATGCGAACTATGGTCTTCAAAGGGAGCAGAGCAGATATAACGAAGCAGTACTAGTTGTGGAAGTATGGCATGGTTTTGATAAGTGTTAAAACAGGTATACACGAAGCAAGCAAATGAGGTGAACTGATGTTGGAGCACAGGGTATGTGGAGTTCGAAGAATGCAGGTCTGTCGCCGGTGCAGTAGTGTGAATGACCGTGTGAAGTGTTGATGTACTACAGCTCATTCATGGGTTCTGGGAGTCAAACGAGGAGCTGAAGTTCTAGTTTGGAACGGGTATTTTAATTGGAGGAGAGCAGTAACGATGCAGGTGTAAATGAAGTAGCGTGAAGGAGTTAAGGGGAGATTAGCCTGGGTCGTTATAGTGGTATCAGAGGTATTGGTTTAGTAATAACCTTGGCTCTGTGGTGTAACACAATAGAAATGGGGTTAATAATACTTTAGATCGAGATTGAGTGTGTGTATATATATATATATATGAGAGCGTAATTGTAAATTTCATATACAAATGTTTTGTATTGTGTTATTTGATCGATTCAAGTGTTGAAAAGCGTTGAACTGGTAATGGATACAATATTGTTTTGAAAGTAGGGTAAATGAAATAATTTTACCCAAATTATATTTTTGTATAAAAAAAATTATTATCAAATTACTGAGATATTAGTGTCTTGATTGATTTGAATGATATTCAAATTGGATTGGAAATTTGAATTGAAATTTAACTTGGTTAAGTGAAATTAAAATTAAGAATGATATAGGAACTAAATAAATAAATTTGAATTTGAATGAATAATAATCAAATAGACATCAATCAGGTATAAATCGATTGATGTTCAATCATGTGAAACCAAAATAAAATATTAAGATTGAATGTAAATTAAGTTGATTTGGTTGATTTGATTGTGTATTGGTTGTTGGTTGTGATTTGTTTGTTACTGGATGATAGTTTGTTTGAATGAGAGTAATCAACAATTTAAGGGAGCTAAATGAATTTTAAACGAAAGAATAATTTCCAGTAAAATTAAACTGGAATAAAAATGCATATAAATGGGAATTTATGGTTTAACCCGGTAACTGATAAAGAATTGGTACTATCTGCTTGAATTTGGAATTGGTATAATTATACCAGTTGATTCGTGAATATTACTTAAGAATTTCATATATCTGTTACTGATATGTGAATTGAGTTGAGTACAGGTGGCAGATGGCTTTGAGAATTGATTATAGTTGCGTATACTGCACATAAATTGGGCAAGTATACTAAATAGCGCTCGAAAAGGTACGCCTACGCGAAAATATAAATTTTGGGGTTTTTGATTTTTGTTTTCCGACCGTGTTGGTCGATGTATATATATTATTTGTTCCTGCGATATCGCAGATGTCACAACTTGTAGGGGAGACTCTGCCAAATTTTTTCGGGAATTTAAGGTGTTAGAATTTTTTTTCGATATTCTTGGAAATATTTATATATGGCATTGAATTGGTTTTTGATTTATAGTGAATGGGATTTGAAAATTAATGGGTTAGTAACGTTCTTTCTTACCTTAGAAATTTCGAGGACAAAATTATTTTAAGGGGGAAGAATGTAACGTCCCGTATTTTTGGCAGTCAAATATTTAATTTATTATTTTAAATATTATATTTGGAATACTAATGGATTTTAATATTGAATTCGTTAAAACGAAGTTTGAACGTTATATATTTATATAATTATAAAACGAGCTCGAAATGGTGCGGCTGTTCGTAATATGGAGTTTTGAACTTCAACTATGTATACAGGATCCGATATAAGTCAGATTTCTGTGAAATGAGAAACGTTGGAACCGTGTTGATTATAATTTTCATATGAAGGAGAAAAATTCAGATTTCGTGTTATAGATTGTCAGTTATGGCGAAATCAAATTTTAAAATAATCGCTATGGAAAATCGTTATTAAAATATAGGCCTTTAAAATAGCCATTTTTCAAACAGTCTCTGATTTCGATGAAATTAGTGTTAACGTTAAATTATAGCACAGTATTAAATTGCGTGGAAAACCGATATCGTATGTGACCACGGCAGCCGTAAACGCCCGTTTATTTTCTATAGCGCGTAATTAAATTTATTTGATTTAATAAAGAGATATTTGGGTATAACTTGAAATGACGATCAAATTAAGCCACGAAACCGGTTCCGTTGAGTTCGTATCGACGATTAGAGTCAGGATAGGTATATAGTTTGTTATTTTTGGAGACCGTGGAATTTGGTGTCCAAAATGGCATTGCGGTGCGTATAAAAATAGCCTACCGGGAAAATAGTCTCAGAATGCGACGAAACTGGTGCCGTTGGGTTCGTATTAATTAATTATTATAGAATTTCAAGGTTTCAAGTTGATTGGTTTTATTTAGTGATCATGGAAAATTTAAATGTGTGTTTTTCGCTGGTCTTTTAAAGGATTTTTTT
The DNA here is from genome assembly GCA_030737875.1 of Allium sativum. Lineage (NCBI taxonomy): Eukaryota > Viridiplantae > Streptophyta > Magnoliopsida > Asparagales > Amaryllidaceae > Allium > Allium sativum. The sequence continues at coordinate 195,191,028 of CM060924.1, forward strand.
TCAAATGACGTCGGAATTCAACGAAACCTGTCCCATTAGGTCCGGAATATTTTTCTATGCTAGGATTAGCATTTTAATCGGATAACAGAAGTCGATTGTGGTCAGTTTCACTTGTTACTTAGCGGTGAAGTTTCATTAAATTAAAATAATATATTTAGCTCCACTATAAATATACCACTTTGAAAACCCTAAATGGGTTAACCCCATTCTCACGGTCAACAGACATCTGCGCCTCCACAAAACAACTGAACGGCCATAAACTCTCAATCTCTTTCCTCAATTACCTTTCAATCCCCAATCAAACTATGAACCTTTAACTAGAGAAACCATTAGATCAGTCAGATCTCTAGATCTAGCGGTGGTGACGGAATATAATTGGTCGAGTTGACTGGAGTTGGCTTGAAAAGGGGAGACACGGTTGAGGCGCTGCAAACGAGAACGCCAGTTGGGGAGAGGCTACTGTCAAAAACGAGGAAGAGTGTGGCGAAGGTGCTGGTGGCCATTGATGAACTTCCGGTCGAATACATAGGGTACAACGGTTCTGGAATTCGTGCGAACTTTGGCCTTGAAAGGGAGCAGAGCAGATATAATGAAGCAGTACTAGTTGTGGAAGTATAGCATGGTTTTGATAAGTGTTGAAGCAGGGATATACGAAGCAAACAAATGAGGTGAACTGATGTTGGAGCGCAGGGTATGTGGAGTTCGAAGAAGGCAGGTCTGTCGCCGGTGCAGTAGTGTGAATGACCGTGTGAAGTGGTGAGGTACTGCAACTCATTCATGGGTTCTAGGAGTCAAACGAGGAGCTGAAGTTCTAGTTTGGAATGGGTATTTTAATTGGAGGAGAGCAGTAACGATGCAGGTGTAAATGAAGTAGCATGAAGGAGTTAAGGGGAGATTAGCCTGGGTCGTTACAGTGACTAAGATCAAATATTCAACAACTTGCAATGTAACCAAAACAATAACGTAGAATAATTTCTGATAACCTTATTAAATTGAAAAATCCAAGATGAATACCTCTTGTATGGCTAGTAATGCCTCAGGAGTCCATCTACTAACCTCCTTGGAATACAACATTGTTATACCCCTCACCTTATATATATGGAGAAAAGAAAGGCTAATTAGTCCAAAAAATTAATGCACAGCTAGCAATGAAATAAGCAATAAAAACTAACAAGCCTAATAAATGGAGCACCAGGGATCAGCAATTCTGCAGTTTTTTTGTACTTTCTGCTTTCTCGGAGGGCCACGGTGCCTGGCTTGAACCAATGCTTCTTTTTAACTCTAGTCCCTACAAAACTCAAAAACTAATTTGTTCTCTCCGCAAAGAAGCACTATAGTGGTTCAACTATAAAACATAGAACAACCATTATGAGGGAAATAACTTTAAACTGATGTAACATTCATACTAAAGCACAACCCATGTTTCTTCACACATCCTTCTATAAACCATTTACACCTCACCACCAAATTGAACTAATACCTTTTATTCAATTGTAAGCATTTTAATCCAACAATAAGGCACAAATAAAACTGAAGGAATAGGTAAAGTAGAAGGGTATTTTTAGAAATAATAATTATTCAGAACCAGACGTAAAATTTCGCTTACTGTAAAAATGCTGAATTCACTTCATACTTCTGAATAATTTTTCAAAGGAAACAACCTAACCTCTTCTGAACACAGCTTATAAATCAACTTTGACTTTGATTCAGCGCTTATTGTCCAAAACAAACACTGCGTAAATTTCTGAATTGGGTTTTAAGAGCATATAACTAAATTCAAAATATAGCTAAATTGGGAAAGAAACTGCTGCTATGTTTACTATACCTCTTTCCTCTATGACAGGAGTAGGTCTCGACTTTTTCCGTTTTACGTAAAGTTTGTGAAAACATGGTCACAATGAAAAAACGTAGAAACGACAAAGGAAATATGGTGAATGAACTCACTTCGGCCGATCGAGTTGCTGGTGTTGAAGGACCAGCTATCAAAATATAAAAACAAATCATGGGAAAAAGGGGAAATACATTACAAAAGTGATTGGTAAAATGAGGATAAAAGATGACAACCTTCGTCGACGTTCAACTTGCGGCGTATCGTTCTCTTAACCATATGTTTAGTTCTCATCATTAGTTTCAAGGAGAAAGTGGGTGCAAAGAAGGATATTGATTCGAATTTGATTTTGGCTTTTCTATTTTATCCTTATTTTCAAAGCAGTAAAGATTTTTCCATTGGGGCAACTGAAAATTTTGAAATAATCCGAGATTTTCAGTAAGGGTCTCGTTTGACGGGTAGACACATTTTCTGGCCCCAACTTGGGTTGGTTTGGATCGTTTTGCCTAGTGCAACATGCTATAACGCCTGATATATTTAGTACTAAATTAGACCCGATAAATTAGTCCAAAATCAGGCCCCAAAACAATCTATTGGTTGTAGTTCCATGGCATGACACAACTACATGATTCTTCTGATATCCTCCCATCGGGAAATGCTACCTGTAACGTCCCGCCTTTTTCCGTTGTATTAGATTCAAAATACTGGTTTCAAAATAATACTTCCAAAATGATTTACCTTCAAAGTCTATTTAAAAATACTTTCAAATTTTATATTTCAAAGCCTTTTATTTCAAGATACGTTTTTAAACTCAATAAGCTAGGCTTTGAATAAACCAAAGGTCTGATACCAACTGTAACGTCCCGCCTTTTTGACCGCTTCAAACTGGTAATTAAACCAACTTAAAACGTTCAAATCGACGGATCATTATTTAGCTTACAGAGTTTAAACACAGAATCAACACATAAACATTTAAATAACACAGTATTGAACAGTGAAATAACTTTTATATATATTAATCAAAAAAAAAAATTGATACAAAGAATTTCTATACAGCGGAATTTTTAAAAGAATAGTTTAAAATACAGGAAAAAATCTTTACTGTATTAAAATCTTCAGAGTAAATGATTCTTTACTGTATTAAAACCAAAAGATTTTTTCAAAGCCGCTATATAGAAATTTTTTCCTGTATTTTAAACTATTCTTTTAAAAATTCCGCTGTACAGAAATTCTTTGTATCAATTTTTTTTGATTAATATATATAAAAGTTATTTCACTGTTCAATACTGTGTTATTTAAATGTTTCTGTGTTGATTCTGTGTTTAAACTCTGTAAGCTAAATAATGATCCGTCGATTTGAACGTTTTAAGTTGGTTTAATTACCAGTTTGAAGCGGTCAAAAAGGCGGGACGTTACACTACCTACCAAAACAGTATCGGTCAGATAACACGAATTACCTAAAATAGCAGAATTTATGGGGCATTTCTGTAATTATACAAGTACCCAACAGTTAAAAGCAAGAAAGTCACGTGAATCATGCGGTTAACATTGTTTCGCACCATCTGACAAACTTAATTTCGGGTACAGTAGCATTTTTGCCTCTCTTCCTACAGCCATATTTTTGGGAACTATAACTAATTATTTAAATCGAGATTGGCGAGAACGTCCCAAAAGAAAAGAAATAAGGGGAATGAAAAATAGAATACCTAAGATGTTTTTGAACATTGATTTGGATGATCATCTCGGTTGATTGGCATTTTTGGTTTAAACAAGTCCTTTGACTTTTCATGTCTCAAAGCCAAAAGCACTTTGTTCTAATATTCAAAACGCGAGTTATTTAAATCAGTTCAAACAAAGGCTTAACTTGCAAATTGGAATTTGTACCATTTGGTGAAGCTGAATTTGTTTGTATGATAACCGCTAAAAATTTTAAGTTTTCGAGACAGTTTGTAATGAACTGAAAATTCCGCCTTTCAAATCGATCGTAAGCCACACAATTCCGATCTAAAACGGTAGAAACTGTCGAGACATTAACTTTGGGCATGCAACACATTAGAACAAAAAAAAAGAATACTTTATTGTCATTGCAACAATTTTACATCATAGTACAAGAATATCAAAGTATGAAAAAACATAGAGTATAATACATACAATAAAATACACAACGAAAACATAATTACATTCAATGGAAAACTATCAAGTGTTATGGACACAGTTTTTAGCTTCAATCCAGGATCCTACTATAAGTATCTGCAAAACAAACTACCTGGCTTCCGGTGTAGAAATAATGGGTACCCGAATTTGCAAGAGAAAAACAAACTACAGGTTAGTCATGGGACTGGTATGAGAACTCAAGTCAATTATAATTCATATTAAACTTAGGTAATTCATAAGATCACGCCGTATAACACGAACCGGGATTTCTACACATGAATACTGGTTCATCAAACTTGAAACGGAAATGGTTTCATTTCCATATTTAGATTTATCAAATCTAATAAACTTCATAATAACTCAAAACCAAACAAGTTTTATCTTCACCTTTAGATTTATTGAATCTAAATTTATTTTCAAAAGTAATTCTTTTGAAAATAATCTCTCCGGACTTAGAACCCCCATTTCATTTCAAATCATCGAAACATTAGATATTTCTTTCATATCAAATCATACTTGACTTCGGGATCCCAAAACAAATCACTTTTGGAAAAATCTAAATATCTAAAATATAAGCATATTAAAACATATGCAACCAAGTCAGGGGTTTCTCCCGATAACAAGGCAACTAGGGCCAAGCCTTCCCATCTAGATAATCGTTCTAGTGTGCGTCCCTCTATTTTGAGAGGAGTCCCATACGGTATGTCCCTTTATAACTAGAGATCCCCATACCCGTTTGCCTAGATTTTTAGTCATGGGTTACTTGAATCATAGATAACATATCAAATCATTTCTATCCCGAAGTGATAAATCGTTTCATAATAATAATCAGAAGTACTTTTGCTTTCCAAATCATTTAAACGTTGTGGTTTAAGCCATCGAAATTCTTGGAGAATGGAGTTTTGATGACAACAACCTTATTTCAATATTAATTGATTATAAAATATGTAACTACCCGGATTTCTGGTTGATTAATTTTGAATATTTATTTTAATCATTGATTTGAGAATCTAAATGAATTTTTATATTTAGTTATCAATTTAAAAATCGAAATATGATTTATTTCGAATATATGTAATTATCGAAATACGAAATTGAATTTATTTGAATTCAAAGTCAACACTGAATTGGAAACAGTTCAGATAATCAATTCAAGCTCCTGTTTGAATTAGAATAATAATATTAATTGATTATCGAAGAATTAATTATTTTAAAAATTAATTTATTCAGTTTAAATTAATATCTTCTACAGATGATCGAATTGGACTTCGTGACCTATTCCAGTGTGTCCGGAATAGTGGTATAATGCTAAAAATGTCAGTTGTTGGGTTCAGAAAGGAGTTCGCCATCATGGGTATTTTAATAAAAGGACACTGGTTCAAAATGAATTAAAATAAAATAATTTGTGGCCTTCTTCATTTCACTATTCACAGCTATGTGTTCCGTTCCTCACCACCAAGTAAACCAACGGAGAAAAATGGTGGCACGTTCTGCTCCATTCTCAATTATATAAACGCAGCTCCCTCTCTTTACTCCTTCCATTTTAATTCGCGATGACCCTTCCATTTTCACTCTTCAGAGGAAAAATCAAAAACCGGAATCTTTGTTTTTGTTTGGGCTAGATCTGCAAATCCGAGTACTCAACATGAAAGCGATTCTTTTCCCCAAATTTGAATCGAGCAGCCCGACAGTTCTTTTCGTGTGTTTAGATTGGGTTTTGGCGCTCACGAGTTGAAGACCGGTTACTGCTGAGATCGCGATTTGGGTCAGTGGCGTCGAACTACATCCGGTGGTCTTCAGTGATCGATTTTGGTTGCGCTCTATGTTGAAAATGGAAGTTGAGCTTATCCGATAAATAGCAGTAGCTAGTTAGGGTTGGCAATGTGGGAAATTGAACCGAGGGTGGCACAGAGTTCTGGCAACAAGGCGACATCGTTGTTAGCAGTACAGAAGGCGGGGTAAGGACTTGGGCAAACGAAGTTGACCAGATGACTACCGATGGTGGCATTCACGATTTGGTTAATGTCGAACAGTTGACTGGGAAAGAGGATCACGGTTTCTAATTTTGGTTTGAAGTAGATGTAGGAAGTAAGAGGTAATTAAGTTTGTTAATCTTTGTTTAAGTAAATGTTAAATACATAAATGGTTAGAGGTTTAAAAATACATTTTTTCTTTTGTCATTCAAGGTCCATTTGGGAATAAACTTGTACACAAATTTTGTAACAACCCGGAAAATTTGAACCAGTTTGAAAATTTTAAATTGGCTATTTTAGTGAATTTAAAATATTTAAAATGAGTATTTTAAATAATAACGACGCAAAGTAAGTTTGAATCGATGTTTGAAAATGAATATAATTAATTCTAATTATAAACAAGGCCTGAAATGGCGCGGTAGTTTCAAAATTTGAATTCAAACTTTAACTGACTGCACCGGGTGCAAAATAAAACGGATTTTACTGAAACCAAAAATATTTAAATCTGTTAGTGAATATCTTTATAACGAATCTGAAAAATCCAAGTTTCATAGCGGGAAGCAAAAGTTATGGCTAAATGATTTTTCAGAAAGGTCGCTATAGAGTTTATATAACCTGTGAAAATGGCTATTTTGCAAATGACCTCGGAATTCGACGAAACAACTTTTGTTGGATCCGGGATGTCAAATTATTGCTAGGTTTCAAATTTCATAATTTTTGAAGCTAGTATGTGAGCGTGGCAAAGGAAAAAGTGTTTGGTCGATTTCTATTAAATTGGATCGACTAGAAAAGGGCCATTTTTCAAACGGTCTCAGATTTCGAAGAAACTAGTTTTGTTGGGACCGTATCGTCAAAACATAGCTAGATTTATTTTTCGGGAATTTTTAGAATCAGTATGTGGTCCCGGCAAATTGAAATGTACGTTCAAATTAAATATTGAATGTTTTATATTTTAATTTGAATGAAAACTGACTGAAACATTCGAATGTGCCTTCGAAACATATCCCATTGTGTTCGGAATGGGGGTATTTAGCTAGGGACGACAGTCATTGGGTTTGAATTGGTGTTCATGTGTGAAGAGTGGTATTTTAGAATTTTGAAAATATATAAAAAAAATAAAAAAATTCATTGGTCGGTTATGTTTCTCTCTCCCAGATAAGCCCTCGATGCACGGCGGAAGTGATTCAAACCTTCTCTCCTCGATTCCTCCAAAACCACGCATCTATAGCCTTCACTCCAGTTGAAGATTTTGAAGAGCTCGAGACGAGATTTAAATCCATACCAGGGTTCGATTTTTTCATTGAGTAAATCGCGAGATCCAAGCCCGTGAAGTTCGCCATTTCCTCCCTCCGCCACGACCGCCAGCCTCGATCGAAGTGGGCCCCCTTACCACTATTGGGTGCACCTTTCCACGCTCCAGGCTGTGGTACAACCCGATCGTCGATCCGCTACACCATTTGATCGCAAAATCAAGACCTAGTTTTGAAGAATTCAGCGGAGGTACGACTGTAAATTATTTAAACTATATTATAGCACTTTAAAGCGCTACGGTTTTTGATTTCACTGTAAAAATCATATCTTTTTCGTTTCTTGATGAAATTCAGTGAAACAAGAGACAGTGGACTCGTGTGGACGTCTTCTACATTCTAGAAGAGACCGCATATTTTTCTGAGCCTTCTGCTATTTTTGGTGGAGTGAAACCCAATGTGAGATTTCTGAATTATAAACGATGTGGAAATGATGATGTATAAATTATATATGCGAAGTATGAGTTATATAAGCGTTGTACACCTCATGTATAAGCGTTGTAAAAGTTGTACGTTCGATGTATAAGTTATATATGCATTGTAAAAATTATATATGTGTTGAAATGGAAATGAAATATACTTATTATATATATATACGCCCCTCGTCCACAAACCATGGACGATATTTATTGGTTGTGATTGGTGTGAAAATTGGTTAATAGCGAATGGTTGATTAGAATTGTTTGTGGTTGAAATTGATTGATTGTGGTTGAAAAATACCCGTTTGTGGTTGAGAATTATTTGGTTGAAACCACATAGGATTAGTTGGTGGAAAAGAAAATAAACATGCCGCCTACGTGCGAACTAGATGCATGAAATTCCCATTTTCAAAAGCTGCGAGGCTTTAAGGTAGAGCGAGGAGCCGTACTAGGGACGACCCCGGTTTTAACTACCCTGCCGTTATGCTGCTGAAATTTTGAATAATATTCATGTGTTGAAAGAGAATTCATGTGTTGAACGACATTCATGTTTTAAATAAATTATTTTAAATATAAAAATCACCTTTTCATTGTATATATACGAACTATAGAAAACATTCATGTGTTGAATAGAAATTCATTCGTTGAATAGAAATTCATGTGTTGAATGGTATTCGTGTTTTGAAATAAATTGTTTTATAATAAAAATCATACTTTTATCATCTATAGGAACTATATAAAATAGTCGTGTTTTGAAAGAAATTGTTTTATAATAAAAATCATATTTTTTATCATCTATATGAACTAAACAAAATAGTGGTGTTTTGAAATAAATTGTTTTACATTAAAAATCACATTTTTATTATATACAAGAATTGTAAAAATAGTGAAGTGTTGAAATAAATGTCGGTTGGATAAAAATATCATTTTTATCAAAGGTATGAAAAGAATATGGTTTTGAAATCGAAGAATTGATTATATATATATATAATTAAACGAATCAAATAACGAATCTGCAGTTTGTGTTTTGAAACCGTGATTTCAAACGATTAGTGATGGAGATCCGACCATCGGATTTTCCCGAAACTGAAACCGTTGGGTTCGCTTTGAAAATATCTTTCCAATGACACCAACTTTGTGAAGATCCAACGGTTGGATTGTCTAAAATGTTTAATTCAAATCTGAAGAAAAACAGCGCCAGAATCGATTATATTTATATATATATATATATATAAATATAATTAAATCAAATCGAATAATGATGCTGCAGTTCGTATTTTGAAATCGAAACTTCAAACGAGTATACCGGGAGATCCGACCGTTGGATTTTCCCGAAACTGGAACCGTTGGCTTCGTTTTGAAAAGATCTTTCTAATGATATAAATTTTGTGAAAATCCAACGGTTAGAATTTCAGATATGTGTAAATCAAATCAGAAGAAAAACAGCGCCACGACCGCGTTATGGCCTGAAGCGTCGTTTGAATAAATTGGCTATTTTTAAATAAATAAAAATAGCGATAAATCATTATAAAATATTATAAATGATATGGAATGTGAAATTTAGAAACTAACTGAAGGTTAATTAAGTCGAATGGTTTCCTGGGTTTTGATCTGATGTTGGTTTCAGCCTTCGAGGTTAATTTTTGGGAAATCGTTCTCTTACTAATTTACGGTTAGTAACTAATGAATTTGAATAAGGCGTATGTTGTGTTTGTGTAGCACTTGTTTATTATATACGCGAGTTGCTCAGAAAGACCGGGTTTATCCCATTCTGAATAACTGAATTGAAGATAAGAAATCGATGATGAAGACGGTGATTGAAGACCAGAGATCTTCACCTCGGTTGGATGATAACTGATGTCCTGATTGGGAGGCATCCCGAAATATGGATAATGAGTGGTGATCGTCCAGACGTACATGGAGATCGATGGGTATGCGAGGTATATAGTGCCTCCGGTTTCGTTCAGACCCAGAACGGACTTGTAAATGGACTGTGTGTCTGACATTGGAATTCATTCTGTGTGATTGATAGTCATCAGTTGCATGGTGTGAATTGCCTGTGTGGCATGCTAAGATGCAGTGATCAAGGCTTCTATTGAAAAGCAAAGTCTTGTGGTTGATGATCAAAGCACGGCCTGTGTGACATAACTTTGTGTATAACGTGAATTCGCGAGCCTCACACCCTGGTATGAACCAGAAATGGGAGAGGACATCGGGGAGGGCATGCGTTTCCTTCTAGCTAGAGGTGGTGTCAGTGCTTAAACTGGCCGACATTTATATTATTTTCACCTGTGTGGTTGTTGCTGTTGCGAGGCGCCTCAGATATACCGGTGACTATGTGAAGCCGAAGGAGCCATTCGTTGGCTCATTTACGCCCCCAACGGGCGGGGAAACGCAGTGTTCAGGCATTTTAATCCACATCGGTGGACCGACCCTGATGATCCAAAGGCTTGACTAAGTACTTGCCTGAGGGGCGGGCTAGAGCATCTCGAATTCGGTGAGGACGATCCCTTGCCTCGGTTCATGACGGAAATCCAATTTCCAAATACGTGACTGTGCGGTTTTGATTGTATACCTATATATGGCGACATAGTGGTATGGGGCATTAATGCCGTCTATGATTGATACTTATGATTTGAAATTGCTTTTGAAACATATAAACACTAGTAATAATATCAAATGCTTTTGTTTTATTCGTATCAAGCATATTTTGGCCATTATAAGGTAAAACTCTATCCTCCCGTTTGCGTTGCATTGTGTGATGGGAACTGAGTCTTATAATGGCTTCATTTTTATAAAAAGCATTGCGATGTTTAAAAGAATTATTTGTTTTAAAGCACTAGCAATCCAATGGAGTAAACCCGTTCCGCGAAAGTGGCGTGGTCCTGTGATTATCCAAATTATATAATGTGTTAAGTAGATTTCTCATACCAGTCCCATGACTGACTCGTAGTTTGTTTCACTTGCAAACTCGGGTGCCCTTATTTCTACACGGGCAGCCTTGTATTTAGGTTTTAGCAGGCTCTTTCTGGATAGCTGGAGCTAAAGGAGGATTCTATCATTTATCTCTTTTTATGCTGTTCAGCTCCTATTGTACTTATTATGTTTGTTTTCCGCTGTAGACATTTATGTATAGCTGAACTGTATTTTGTACTAAGTATGATCCTGTATACTGTGTAACTCTGATGTTTATATTTTTCCAGTGTATTCTATTGTACATTATCTGGTGTATTTATTTACTTCTGTTCTGCTGTTAATTGTTTATGTGTTATATTACAAAGATTACCCTTAACACCGTTGTATGGGGTTTTGGGGTCGTCACAAATTTAGCTGCTAAGCCTAAGCCTGCAGAGCTTTTGTCTAAGTATGCTTTGCTGAATAAAAAGAAGAAAAGTTCGAATTGATTTAAAAGTAAGTATATCTTTGATAACTTTAATTCATATATGTATTCTGCAACTCCAGCTAAATATAGATAAGATATAAACATGGATTCAGTTTTAGATTTATATCCATTCAGTATATAGAATAAAATGTGTGGTTACATTAGTAACAAAAGTGTAAACTAATCGTCGAGTATGAGAGCAAGGGAAACTTAGATTTTAATTGTACCATTTAAAATCATTGATTTATAACAATGTGTATTTAATTTATACAAGGTTCAAAAATATAGGAATCAAGACGGATTAGTCCATGGTTGCGAGCTATTCGAATTAGAAGTGGTTTGAAATTTGTTCGAGCTAGCGAGAGTTTAAATTTAATTGAACGTGGTTAGATTTACTCGAAATGGACCAAATTAAAAACCAGGTGAGTAAATCTCACTCACCTTTTATTTAGAATTATTTTTGTTAGTTAAAAATAATTGTTGTTGCTTGTTTGGTTGCATTAAAATATTACTGTGGCATGTTTAAAAATATATATAGTTATTTAGGCTTGACTATGATATATGTATTGGGTTGATGATTGGATTCCTGCAGTATCATTAGCGGATGCCCGCGGTACCATAGCGGATGATTTCCCTATGCGCCCCATAAATATATATTAGTGGATGACCTTCATACCGCGATGTCCTACCTCAAAGCAGGATGGGTATTATTTATGTTGACTAATATATTTGGATGCAGGAAAACAGGTTGGATGGATCCAACTGGATCCCTCAAAAATATATTATCTGTTTGTTTATTTGTTAGCATATATACTATCATATATGATGTGTTAGAAAACCTGAAATAAATAATTGGTTGTTTGGTGTTTAAATATCATTGGGGCCAAATTGTTGATATTTAAAAATATTGTGAAAAGGAAATTTCTAGGTTTAAAGGGAAATTCTATGTTTCTAAAATAGAATTTGAATTTCGAATAGACTAGAAATATTAAATAATAAAACAAGTAGTTCATTTATAAACGAAGTTTATAAAGGAAGTGAAATGAATTATCATTGGATAATTCAGGAAATATAAATACAAGTGTTAATTTGAAAAGGGAAAATTATTTTTCCAAAGTAGAATATTGATTTCAAATAGATTTGAAATCGAGACTTGTTTAAATATATAAACAAGTAATTTATAAACGATGTTTATAAACAAAGGTGAAAAATTATCATTTGGATAATTTAAATATTTAAATTCAAAAGGGAATTTAAAGTGAGAACTTAGAATTGGTTTAAATAATATACGATTAACTTTATTCTGATATTCGGAATGTAAATGAAGTTGGATATATCCCTAGGATTTTAAATAGATTTGAATAGAACTTGTTTTATTATATAAAACAAGTTAATTTATAAACAAGGTTTATAGATACGGTAAATGAATTATCATGAGACAAATTTGGCATTTTTGAATTCAGGTATGAATCTAAAAATAGAATTTGAATTGTTTTGAAAAGGGAATAATTGTTTTTATTCTGGAAATCATAATCTAAAATGAATTGAGTTTCAAATAGATTTTTGAAATGAACTTGTTGTAAAATTTGAAAACAAGGAAGTCAATTCATAAAAGGGTTTATAAATATAGTAAGCTAGGTATCGTGGGATAGTCTGGAATTTTTAAATCCAAGTTTGAATTTAAAAGTGAATTGGATTTGTAATGTATATTCAAAATCGAATATGAAACTTGAATTGAAATTAGAATTAAATAAGTTTATAAGTAAGTTGAAATATTTTTAAGCATGTTATATTCAAATATGAAAGTGAAATAAGCAAAAGAGTTGATTAGCGAATTAATTAACGAGTTGAGTTAAAACAAGTATATTAAGTTGGAATGAATTAGAATGATTAGATATATGTTAAGCAGGTATAGAAATGAAGAAATGGAAGAGTACAAATATAATTAGAGTGCTCGACAAAAAGGTATGTATTTAATTTGAATATGAGATTTTATGCGCCATATCGGCAAGCCACTTGGCTTTTTGATTTTCTTTTTGAATAGAGAGGCCTGTGTGGCAGTTTGGGGATTTTCCCGATGCTCCCGGAACCAAGGAGGTTATGGCGAATTTTTCTGGGAATTTAAGGAGTTAGAATATTTTTAAGAAGATTTGATAAACTAGAAATCGATATAAATAAATTCGATAATGAAACGAACATAAAATAGAATATTATAAACGAAAAGGAATTTTATAAATAAAATCCTAGGAGATATACGTTTTAAAGTGAACGATGATTTAAAAGCAAATGAATTGCAGATTTAAATTGATTGTGTTCATAAGAAGTTAATCAAATGGAGTTAAAGAAATAGAGTTAAGCAGAATTAGAAACTGACTGGAAATTGGTTGAGTTGAACGACTTTTTGAGTATCGATCTGATGTTGGTTTCGGCCTTCGGGGTTTATACTTAGGAAGTTGTTCTCTTACTAGTTCACAGTTAGAGTTTGATAGATGTGGAAGAATAGTGATATGTGAATATGAAATTGGAATGTTTTCCAGTGTTAATAACATATATTTTCTAAACATAGAAAATAAGGAAAAATGAATATATATATATATATATATATGTGTGTGTGTGTGTGTGTGTGTTTGATGATGTGATCAATAATTCCATTTGGAAATAAGATCGTTGTGTGTACACCGTCATGTTTTCATTTGATAGTTAAATCATCGACTATCAAAGTTTGACCATTTTTACGTTGTTAATATGGAGAGACCGGTTGGATTCTTATCCAAAGAACCACTCCATATTGGCATAAGCGTTGCGAATCATATATGCCAAAGAAAGTTGAAGACGGAGTAAAGTGCAAGGGCTGTTGTATAGGTCCTAGGTAGAGATTGCCTAGGATGGATGTACGGAATAGTGCCTTCGGTTTCGTTCAGTCCCAGAACGAACGTATATGGACGAATGTCTGACAGAATATTTCCAATGATCGCATATGTTGGACTGTACAAATATATATATGGTGGCAACGGATTTATTCCCTTAGCATAATATCCAGAATATTTGTGTAAACCCAATTAATGATTAACGGATCTGATAATGTGGCATTCAAAGTGATCGTATTACCAATGAATGGAAAACAATCGTAGCCTAAGGCCTCAACAACTGGGAAATGGCAAAAATCGGGCAGGCAGCATGGCTATGTGGTTAGCTCCCATTAGGGTGTATCATCACCTATCAAGAGATTCATTTAATTCCTTATTCTATTCGATGCTGTCCCATTCAGGAAACGGTTGCTGATCCCAACCGTTGGTGATATACATTCGATAAACTCAAGCGAAATGAGTGGTCGGTCATGTGTGGCTGAGTTGCAAGATGTTCTTGTTGAACTTGGTGTATTCTCCTCTAGAGATACACCAGTGGCAGGTGGTTCCATACCTTGTCATAGTTGGAAATCAAATCCCCAATAAGTGCTCGCGGTTTTGATTGTATATTATATATGTGGAACGTGAGATGCAAGCGTTCCACTAAGATTCTATTTATTTGGTTTAGACACTATTATAATATCAAAGAGTTTTGATATAAAGACCTTTTGGATTCTCATAAGGGAAAACCCGTTCCGTGTTCTACGGCGTGGTCTTATGAGATATCGTTTATTTCCTCAAGCTGTTTTAACTGTTTACTCATACCAGTCCCATGACTGACCCGGAGTTTATTTTGTTTTGTTTTTCCTAAACTCTTGGGTGCCCAATTTTGTACGGGCAATCAAGTAGTTCAGGTATTCTCAGATATTTGGAGGAGCTTGGAGCATGAGGCTTCAACGTTAGTTATCTAGTGTTATTTCTACTGTATTGTAAGTGTTGTACTCTGATGATAATGTTATGTATATACAGTCAAATTTTGTATTTCAAAAGCTGTTATATATTATATTTTATTCTGCTGCGATGTGAGATTCTGTGTTATGTTTCTGTTCTTCTTCTTATATTCTAAGTTTCTTTCTTTCTATTTCTCATCCTCTAACTTCTTTCAATAACGATTCGTATTTCTATGCAATTTGGGTTGGACGTGTGTTGTATTTAGTCAACTCAGATAATGCGGATTTGCGGGTCATTACAAAATATATACTAACACCTTTATTTAGAATTTATATATATACATATGCAGGATTTATATACAGGAATTAATACTGAAGACTATACAGTTGTAGAGTTTTTAAAGATTTAGAATTCGGAAGATTCAAGACTCATGAGTAACCAAGATTTCAAGAGTTCAAGGTAAATATAGTAATAGAATCTAGTTTATGTAAGACTCTGAATAACACCCCAAGTTAAAATTCAAAATTTAATTCTGTTTTTCAATTTCTGATTTTCAAATTTCAAATTATATTTTCAATTTTTATTCTAATTAAGTTTCTCTATTTTACTTTTAATTAAAACTAAAGTTTTAAAGTATATAAGTTTATATATATTTATATATTTATATACTTTATATTTACATAGTTTTAAACTTTATAATTTTATGAATATATTTATATAAGTTATATTTAGGATTTCATATGATTTTCTACTTTATAATACTTATTTATAACACTATGTTTTAATTCAAGAATTAGATATATATCAAAACACTTAAAATATACTCAAAATTTAAATTTATACTATGATATGTCGACATACGTTTATGGACATTTCGACATATAACTGTCATATTTTTGATTTTGAAAGGAAGTGTCTTTTCCTTCATTGTAATGTTCCAGAAGGGTTGCAACCTTTCAAATCTTATAAATAAGGGCTGATTTCGAATTTTTTCATCATTCTTCTTATCCATTTTTATACTCTTTCTTTACACCATTAATATTTCATATTTTTATGATTTCTAAACTTATGCTCTGCCGAATTCAATTCTATTTATATAAAACTTCTTCTCACTCTCTACTCATAACTCTCTAATCAAAGTGCTATTGAAGAGTTATAGGGTTGTTGTAATTGTTTGGGAAGTGTTTGGGAAAAGGTGTGTTCCTTGTAGCCTTGAAATCAAGGAAAGGGAGCGGCGTTAACCTTGTAACCGGGGAAATAAAGGGGAATATACTTGATCAAGGGTGTTTGGAATCGGTGGTAACATTGTGGCCGTGAAATCAAGGGTGTTGTACTTGGATATTGATATAAAAATAAAATTCTACGCAACCCAGCGTTGCGTAGGACTGAACGTAGGAGTAATCCGAACCAGCATAAAATTCGGTGTGTTCTTTCCTTTTCTACATTTTATTTCTGTTTATTTTTGTGTTTGTGTTTGATTCTATGTCTATAATTATATTTGTAGTGTGTTATTCATATAGTAGATCATATTAGTTTTAGATTTTTTTAAATTCCTTGAAAAAATATTCACCCCCTTCCAGTGTTAGTTTTTCCTTAACGATCCATTCAGCAATCTTTAACCATTGGCATCAGAGCAAGGTCTTTTAAAAAGTTCATAATCAGATTTTTGAAAATTTTAGATGGAAAATTTTGAAATGATTTATAACACTAGTTTAAATTTATGTATTGCATCAGTATTAGGTAGAGTTTGCAATCAATTTTAT
The DNA here is from genome assembly GCA_030737875.1 of Allium sativum. NCBI lineage: Eukaryota > Viridiplantae > Streptophyta > Magnoliopsida > Asparagales > Amaryllidaceae > Allium > Allium sativum. The sequence continues at coordinate 195,207,651 of CM060924.1, forward strand.
TGAAAAATCAAGTTACTATGATTTGATTTTTGAAATTTGAAACTTTTTAAATTTTGAAATCTTTGATAAATGGATATGTTACAAAACCATCATGACATTGTTATCTAAATTTTGGATTAGTTAGTTCATTTGATTATTTTGAAAAGTCATTTGATTATTTGAAAAGTTATTTGATTATTTGAAAAGTTGTGTTGTTTTACAAGAAAAGATGTGTTATATGGCTATTGGATATTCAAACTCTGAAAAGACCAATTTCAGATAAAAATGTGAATTCTTCGTATAAAATGTGATTTTTTCATATAGAAAACCAATTTCAAATTGGAAGAGGAGAATGGCTCATCAGATCAAATCAATGGGCTTTCTCAAATTAATCTTCTTCAATCTCTAATCTCCACTAATCAAATTCTCAGAAATTTGAGTGATCATTGTATTGCACTTTTTTTTTGTGATAATGCAAGGTTCTCTCCTAAGTGAATGTTTACCATCGCAATGTTAGAGGAACCATGATAAATCTAGTGTATGATTTTGCTTTCTTTGTTGCTATTTACTTGCTTGTGCTTGGGAATTAGTTTATTTGGATTATTGTTTTGAGTTTTTATGTTGAGATATAGATAAGTTGTTTTTGCACATCTATAATCGATCTCGTCTTCCGTGGTGTTAGGACTGTATTGTGTTTTCAAGTTCAATTTCATAACATCCTTTTAAAAGGTGACAGATCAAATAATGACCGTAGAAATACGTACTACGAAATATGTACAAACGTTATCCTCAATATAAAGGTGACTAAGATCAAATATTCAACAACTTGCAATGTAACCAAAACAATAACGTAGAATATTTTTTGATAACCTTATTAAACTGAAAAATGCAAGATGAATACCTCTTGTATGGCTAGTAATGCCTCAGGAGTCCATCTATTAATCTCCTTGGAATACAACATTGTTATTTCCCTCACCTTATATATATTGAGAAAAGAAAGGCTAATTAGTCCAAAAAATTAATGCACAGATAGCAATGAAATAAGCAATAAAAACTAACAAGCCTGATAAATGGAGCAGCAGGGATCAGCAATTCTGCAGTTTTTGGTACTTTCTGATTTCTCGGAGGGCCGCGGTGCCTGGCTTGATTCTATGCTTCTTTTTAACTCCAGTCCCTACAAAACTCAAAACTAATATGTTCTCTCCGCAAAGAAGTACTACTGTGGTTCAACTATAAAACATAGAACAACCATTTTGAGAGAAATAGCTTTAAACTGATGTAACATTCATTCTGAATCACAACCTATGTTTCTGCACACATCCTTCTATAAACCATTTAAACCTCACCACCAAATTGAATTTTCACCACCTTTTATTCAATTGTAAGCATTTAAATCCAACAATAAGGCACAAATAAAACTGAAGGAATAGGTAAAGTAGAAGGGTATTTTTGGAAATAATAATCATTCAGAACCAGATGTAAAACTTCGCTTACTACAAAAATGCTAAATTCACTTCATACTTATGAATAAATTTTCAAAGCAAACAACCTAACCTCTTTTGAACGCTGATTATAAATTAATTCATACTTTGATTCAACGCTTATTGTCCAAAACAAAAATTTCTAAAATGGGTTTTAAGAGCATATAACTAAATTCAAAATATAGCTAAAAGGAGAAAGAAAGTGCTGCTAAGTTTATTATACCTTTTTCCTCTTTGACGGTAGTAGCTCTCAATTTTTTTTCATTTTACCTAAAGTTTGTGAAAACACGGTCACAGTGAAAAAACGTAGAAATGGCAGAGGAAATATGATGAATGTACTCACTTCGGCCGATCGAGTTGCTGGTGTTGAAGGACCAGCTGTCAAAATATAAAAACAAATCAGGGAAAAAGGGGGAAATACATTGCAAAAGAGATTGGGAAAATGAGGATAAAAGATAACAACCTTCGTCGACATTCAACTTGCAGCGTATCTTTCTCTTAACCATATGTTTAGTTCTCACCATTTTTTTCAAGGAGAAAGTGGGGCAAAGAAGGATAATGATTCGAATTTGATTCTGACTTTTCTATTTTGTCTTTATTTTCAAAGCAGTAAATATTTTGTCATTGGGACAACTGGAAATAATCCGGGATTTTCAGTTAGGGTCTCGTTTGACGGGTGGACACTTTTTCAGACACCAGCTTAGCTTTGTTGGCGAAAAGACGGTTGGTGAAAAGACATCAAGAAGAAATGGATATATATAATGTAAATCAACAAAGAAATGGGTACCAGATCAATTTATAACCTTGGGTTTTTATCCACAACTTGTCTTCATACTGTACTTCTCTTTATTTGCTTCGTAATTCCACTAGTTTCATGATAATCCATCAAGAACTGATCAAGTAATGATCAAATGAATTTTTGGTGAAATGAAGAGAGGAGGAAACAAAAACTATCGACGATTATCTTCAAATTGCATCAACATGTTAGACTATTTTGTTCCAAATTCTTTTCCAAATTATAGTTCTCGTTCTCGCGGTTTTTTTGATAGGTAAATCATCGAATTCCGATCAAAATTGAGTGAGACATGACTATTTGAAGTTGGTGATGCAAAACTGAAAACTGTGTACGGTATTTCTTACATCTCTCCTACTGTTTCGACTTTATGCACTCTAATACCATCCAAATTCATCCCCAAACTGTTAGTAGATTGTAGCCCTTGAATTCCTCTTCGATTTTCCACTGATTTAATCCAATTCCGTTAAGAAACGAAGAAGTTATGGCTCTTGCAAGATTGATTGAAAATGGAAAAACGAGAAGAAGAAGAAGAAGAGAAAAGATTGTGAAGAGACTTGACTTTTGGGCCTATTTATAATGGATGAAGTGTCTTTAAATTAAAATTTTTGGCACCAAGTTGGTTGAACTACTAAATCATTAATATCTTTCTCATACGATCTTCAAATTCAGCAAATGAATATACTATGCTGATCAGAAAAACGAGCCCGTCGCAATAGAGCTAATCTCATCGTCAAATTCTGAAAGATGTGAACATTTATTTCATAACAATGGAAGAATAACAAAAGGAAGGATTGTGAAAATAGGTACTTATAATTGTTTCGTAATTATCATAGAATTTAGGAATATATATATATATATATGCACATAGTTAGGAATAGAAATTCATCCTTTTTATAATTCTAGATATTTTGGTTCATATATCAATACACCATAGTATATACGTTAATACAATTAAAATATCTTCTTATTTTAAATTTAACTACTCTTTGATTTGGATTTGAAAAGACATCTTTTCAATATGAAAATGTTAATTCAAATTCTAATTATAAATTTTGTTCATCTACTTATGTTTCATATATTCTGTTTCATAAAATTATATTGAAAGTATATTAATAAATAAAACTTTATATATTAATTTTCAAACAATTGATATTGTTATAAAATATAAATATATATATCTTTTTTATGAGGTTTAAACATACATAGTTTAACATATATTTTTACATATGATTTCATAACAATTTTAGGTTATATTACCACAAATACTATTTGTAAATTAATACTAATTTTGATTTTTTTTATTAAGATTTATAAAAACTTGTATATTTAACTTAATATTTTGGTATATATATATAAGAAGTTATAGCTTTATAGATTACTTTATAATGTTTTTATAACTATAGATTTCTTTTGAAGTATAAATGGTTTTTTTAGCAAATATATATGTTTTTTTTCTATAGTTTAAATTTAAAATTGATTTGTATCAAAATATTGATGTATATCTCATAACAAATTAAATTTTAAGTTCTTTTTAAATTAGTTTTTATGTATACTTATGAATATATGTTTACATAGCTTACTTTATATGATACAATTTTCTCTTAAAAAGGATCTTCAATTTACTATATTTGCTCTACTAATATTATTTAACTCCATAACTATTTTGAATATTTTACTACTTATCATGAATATTTTTTAACTAAACTCTTATCTTTATTATTCTTTTAATCACTTTCATTAATATAATTAACCTAAGTCTAGAAATTAACATTATCTTTGTTTGATTCGAATAATTTATAATGCATAATAGTTATATAGTTCTTTGAATATATTTTACCAAAATAGGTATCATCACCAAATCATTCTACATACTATCATTATACATCTTATTTAATATCAAATTACAACTTCATTTCAAATCAAAATCATTCACATCATAAGTTGCATTTCATTTCATATTGTTTTGCATATGACATACATTTCATTCTACAGCATACTTCACACACTCCATTACATATTAACTTTTAACTCCACATAACAAGTATACTATGTAGGTAATTATTATCTTATAAATATATAGTATTATTAATTAAACACATAACATATTTACTTTGATTTAATTGACCTGTTTTACTTGATTGATTTGGTTGACTTGGTTGAATTGTTTGACTTAATTGACTTGTCTAATTTGTTTGACATGAATAACTTGTTTGACATGGTTTAATTTCATTAGTGGTGTGTTAGAAATATACATATGAATTTTGGTCGATAGGAGTTTTATAGGTTTTTAGAATAAGTAGAAGTTACAAGAAATGGTTGGCTTTATGTTAGAATTTATTTGAATTAATGTTTTGTGACAACAAAACTTAAATTGGTTGATTTTTTTGATTAAATTGCTTTACTTAACTTATATCATAGAATTATTTCTTAGTCTAAATTAAAGCCTTATTATAGTTTTAAGGGAATTATAGTATAGGCTAGGTTTAGTCTTGTATTAAATTAAGGGGGAGTTTTATAGTTTCTAGGATTAGTTGAAGGTTCAAGAAGTGTTTATTAACATATATTATTTAATTTGGTTGATTGCTTGAATTGATTGATTAAATTTCTTGTTTGGATTGATTGTAAATATTGATTGTATAGCTTAGTTTATTATCCTTTATTAGACTAGTATAGTCATAATTTTAGAGGGAGTTATGAAACGACCCGAAATCCCCCTTTCGGGAAATCACGGATTGAGCTGAGGACAAGACGAATCAGAACACAAACAGAAGAACATTTCATTGTTAATTACAACAATTCCATTAGAATACAAGAATATACAGAGTATGAATCAATATTACACATTCGATAAATATCAGAGATTACAATACACTACATAGCAGCGGAAAATAATACAAAACACAACTGATGGAGATATACAGATACAAAGCTTTCCGGATATCGATCCAGCTATAAACCCGGTTCCTATGAATATAAATCTGCAAAACCAAAACTACTAGCTGCCCGTGTCGAAAATAAGGGCACCCAGAGTTTAGGTTAAAACAATAAACTCCAGGTCAGTCATGTGACTGGCGTGAGAACTAAAACAGTTATTAATCTTTATTTTAAAGTTGAATAAATCAAGGGACCACGCCGTATAACACGGAACATGTTTCCTCCCAAGAATACCAGTGCATAAAACAACAACGTGATGCTAAATTAAGAACAATGAAGCTATTATAAGACCCAGGTCCCATCACACAATGCAACACAAGCCGAAGGATAGGGTTTTACCTTGTAATAGCCAAAGAATGCTTGATACGCTAAATTTCATCATTTAGTATTACTATAAGTGTATAGTGTCAAAACAATTTCAATCATAAGTATCAATCGTAGACGGCATGGGTACCATATATCATGTCGGCATATATAGGTTTATAATCAAAACCGCAAAGTCACGTATTGGAAGTTGGATTTCCATTTGTGAACCAAGGCCAGGGATTGTCCTCTACCGATTCGAGACAATCTAGCCTACCATGTCTCAGGATCAGAGCTCGAGTGACCCTTGGATCGTCAGGGCCGGTCCACTCAATGTGGATTAAACTTAAACCCTGAGCACTACGTTTCCCCACCCTATGGGGCGTAAATGAGCCAACAAATGACTCTATCGGAACCGGATCATCCGATCTAACCGAGGCGCCTCGCAACAGCAACAACCACACAGGTGAAAATAATATAAATGTCAGGGCTGGTAGGTCATTAATAGCACCCTAACTAGAAAGAAACGCATGCCCTCCCTGAAGTCCTCTCCCGTTTCTGGTTCACAATCGGGGTGTGAGGCTCGCGAATTAACACTACACAAAGCTACGCCACAAAGGTCGTGCTTTGATCATCAACCACAAGACTCTGCTTTTCAACAGAAGCCTTGATCATTTGCATCTTAGCATGCCACACAGGCAATTCACGCTATGCAACCGATATCAATCACATAGAATGAAATCCGATGTCAGACACACAGTCCATACAAGTTCGTTCTGGGTCTGGACGAAACCGGAGGAACCTTACTCCTCGCATATCCATCGATCTCCAAGTACGTCTGGACGATCACCAACTGATTCCCTCCTCTTGGGTGTACAGCCCAATCAAGATCATCAGATTTTATCCAAACGATGTGAAGACCTCCGGTCTTCGACCACCGTCTTCATACTCGACACCACGTCGAATCAGTTATTCAGAATGGGATAAACCCGGTCTTTCTGAATAAATCACGTATATAATAAACAAGTGTTACAAAAACACAACATACGCCTCATTCCAATTCAGAATATTCTTTTATTCAAATATTCTTATACTTTGGGAAAGGTTCCCATTAATTTTATCAAAGATAAATTCTTTAAATTTATTCTTTAATCTTCTTTTGAATATCAATTCAAACTAGTCGGGATTAGCGAACCACGCCAAAGTAATCATTTATTTTATTTCCCAATCCCAACCTATTCATCCCATGAAGTAAAACTGGTCATACTTCATATTTAACACCACGGTGTTATCGGTAAATTCAATTACCATTTCACGTTCAAATCTAATTAAAGATTTAACTATCGCCTGGAGCAAAACTGGTGATACTCCATTCTCGATCATTTCAATCTAATTAAAGATTCATTAAAACTCCACTTGGTTTTAATCTTCCCAAAAATCAATATTAATGATTGTTTAACTTGGGAAATCATATCCTGTCTTTAACTGGGTTAAAGAACCAATGTCATTTAAAACACGGTTCACGATAAACCCAAAATCACATTCCATTAGCAATGGAATTTTCATGGAAAACATATCAATATATATAATCGATATAAACTTCCATATCCGACTAATAATATAAATGGAATAGCGGCGAAGCCTTTTAAATTCCAGATATATTAGTTGTCCTCCTCCACAGAAATTCACTTCGATTATTACCAAATCGAATTCCATTCCATCCCAATTTATTTTATTAAATTGGAAAACTTTACTTTGGAAAATCTCCTTTAAATCTTAACAAAAGATTTATAAATTCCAATTCACATTTCACTATAAATCGGGTTAAAGAACTAATGCTGTTAAAACACAGTTCACGAAAAACCCAATTCACATTCCATTAATTATCGGGTTAAAGAACAAGTGTTATTTAAAAAACTGTTCACGATAAACCCAAAAATCAATTCCAATTAAATACCATTTAATTGGTATACTTCATTAAATCTAAATAAAAAGATTTAATCTTTTTCTCAACTGGGTTTAAGAACAGTGTTAATGAAGACACCATTCACGACAAACCCAAATCCCATTTGATATTAAATATAAGGCTCTGAATAGAAAATATATCAGCTTATATTCAATATCAAATACCACAACCAACGAATATCGTATCGGAAATAACGATATAAATATGTCTTTCAAATTTCCATAACAATATCTGTATAATCACGAAATTCAATATCGAAATATTCCAAAGATAATTTCGATTCAAATCCATTTCCAATCTAAATATTGGAAATTCTGGTTATTTTCAAAACCGTTTCAAATCCAATTTGTTTATTTCTAAAAATAATTGAATTATATTTCTAGTTCAAAACTAGTTCATTTTGATAAAAATCTATTTTTATCTTTTCAAATATGGAGTTTTTCATCCCAATTCTTTCCAAATCATTTCTTATGATTCTACACTGATTGTTGATATTTTTAATAATTTTATCAAGGCCCGTATAGTCGATTTCCATCAACGGCCATTGAACTGCACTTACAGCGACCTTTTCCAAATTTGATTTGGACATAATTCCAAATCTAACCGTCAGATTTCTAATTTCTCATATTCGTTAGAAATCTCTTTTCGATACGAACCCAACGGTTCCGGTTTTAGGAGAATCCGACGGTCGGATCTCCCGTAATATCCGTTCGAAGTCAATGGTCGAAATTCACGAACTGCCGCAGTGCGACGCGTTCTTTTCAGGCCATTATAATATATATATATATATAATATATACTTCGTCGATTTCCTTTTTAAAACGTATTTTATAAATCGTTTTAAATTCATTTTCAAAGTGATTTCAACTTCCATCTCAAATTCAAATCAAAATTGAATTTTCCAATATAAATTCGTTTTAAATTCATTTCAAATCGATTTCAATTTAAATTGATTTCAATTCAATTTCAACCCGTTTTAAATTCAATTCAAAACAATTTCAATTCTATTTCAATTTAATTCGAATTTCAAATCATTTCAATTTAATTCGAATTTCAAATCAGTTCAATTCAATTCGAATTTCAATTCATTTCAATTTAATTCGAATTTCAATTCATTTCAATTTAATTCGATTTTCAATTTAATTCGAATTTCAATTCTTTTCAATTTAATTCGAATTTCAATTCATCTCATTTAATTCGAATTTCAATTCATTTAAATTTAATTCGAATTTCAATTCATTTCAATTTAATTCGAATTTCAAATCACTTCAAAATATCAGATTTTGAAATCACTTTCGATATTCATTGTAAAATGAATAAAATCAACAAAATTCCCATTTGTGTTAAAATGGAGTTTAACTACTTAACACGACTTCACATTTCAATATTCACTGAATATTATTTTAAAATATTCGATAATTTTGAACTGGAATCAGACACAGTCAATTACCATATAATCTGATTATATGGATTTCACACAACAAATGTGTATAACAATAATGAAAACAGCAATCCATCATCCAGAGTGCATTCTACACTGTATAAGCATCGAATATAAATATTCAACACTTACACAGTCTGTTAATCAATCGATCGACATACAACTAATTATTGGGATTAGTGTATGCCCAATATCATCCCAATACCCATGTGGGGTTTTCAAACAACAATCACAGATTTATTCGTTTAGTTGGCCGATGTGTAAAGTTTATCGTCCCAATCAATATCAATCAAATATGTGTATATAAACAAGTCGTCTGATTTGTTTATGAATATTTTTTTATATACACGTTAAAAATTATATTTTTAACTATATAATATTTTCAACTATAAAATATTTTATTCCATTCCACATAACACAATCAACTTTCACAACACATCAATTAAACAAACAAGTCATCCATGGTCTGTGGACAACGGGTGTCGGGTGCTGCTAAGCACCGTCTGCATCCTAGTATATATTTCAACTAGAAAATAAAATAAAAGTGAGGAGTTCTCACCTAGGGTTCTACTCCTCCATTCTCTATTTCTGAAATTCAGAACAGCCTGGTTTAGCCCGATATTCAGCGCAGTCCTTTTATACACTGTTCATATTAAAAATCACATTTTTAATATGATGTTTATTTTAAAAATCACATTTTTATTCAAACACACACACACACATACATATAAATATATATATATATAAAATAAAAATCAGATTTTTATTACGCTATATATATAAAAATCGAATTTTTCCTTTAACAAAAATCTAATTTCTACCTTAATAAAAATATAATTTCTTCTTTAACAAAAATATAATTTCTACCTTTCTAAAACTTATTTCTTTATACGATAAAATATCGTATCTTCTTATAACCAAAACGATGTTTATAAAGAAAACATTATATTTTTTTCTAATAACAAAGATCAGTTTTTCTACTAACAATGATCACATTCTTCTTCAAACAAAGATCACATTTTCCTTCAAACAAAGATATCATTTTTCTTTAAACAAAGATCTCATTTTTCTTCAAACAAAGATCTCATTTTTCTTACTCAGTTATATATAATAGAACCGGATTTAAAATAAAGGCAAATAAAAAAGTAAACTCATTGTGGTTGGCTAAAGGGGAAGGAGGGCGTCGTTGAGGGTTCATCCAGGCGGTGAGTGGTGCACCGTTGCTGGCAGCGGGCCCAAGCAGGCGGTGGCGGTCGTAGCAGACTGGCGGTGGGCGGAGGAGGAACTGTGGCGGCGATTTCATGGCTACAACGCGGAGAGGGAGCTAAGAAGATCGAAGAAGAAGGGGGGAGGGCGGCGGTGGTGCCAAGGAGGGGCGGGGGCGGGTGAGCAGCGCTGTCGCGCTCAGCGCGATCGCATTTTTTTTTCTTTCTATTTTGATTTGAACAACAGTGGGGGGGGGGGGAGGGGGTTTGACCAAGGTATAGGAGAGAGGGAGGGAGAGAATTATATTATTTATTTAATTTATTTTAATCCACTAAAAAGTAACTTTTTCTTTCAAACCCACCGCCTGTCGTCCATAGCTAATTACCGCCATTCCGAACATAATGGGATATGTATCGTAAGCTGATTCGATCGTTTCGATCAGTTTTTGTCAAAATCAAAATATAACTCTATATATTGAATGTGAACGCGCATTTAAATTCACTGGGGTCACATACAGACTCTAAAAATTCCGGAAAAATATTTTCTAACTTCGTTTTGACGATACGGTCCTAACAAAACTAGCTTCGTCGAATTCTGAGACCGTTTGAAAAATGGCCATTTTCCAGTCGATTAAAATCAACTGAAACTGGTCAAACGCGTTTTCCTCCGCCACGCTCACATATTGATTCGAAAAATTATGAATTTTTAAACCCAGCAATAACTTGACATCACGGATCCAACAAAAGTGGTTTCGTCGAAAACCGAGGTCGTTTGCAAAATTTCAATTTTTAAGGGCCTGAATTCCACAGCGACTATCCTGAATTTCAACTGGACGTAACTTTTGATTCCCGCTATGAAATTTCAATTTTTTGGATTCATTGGAAAGATATTCTCAAATAGATTCTATTATTTTTGGTTTCACTAAAATCCGGTTTATTTTGAATCCTGTACATTCATTTGAAATTTGAAATCGAATTATCGAACTACCGCGTCATTTTCAATTCCTTTTATAATTAAAATAAAATATTTATAATTTAACGACGATCCATATAAATATATACATTCTAATTCTATTCAAAATAAATTTTTCGTCGTTATTATTTAAAATAATTCATTTTAAATATCCAAATTTCAATAAAATTGCCAAAATAAAAATTTTAAATTGACTCAGATTTCCGGGTTATTACAATCTCCCCTACTTAAAACTTTTCGTCCCCGAAAAGGAATGAAGCTGAAAGTTGTTTTACAAACCAACTCAACTTTCTTTATTTTTACTACGACTTAAGTTCTTCAACTTTTAATTTCTAAGAACTTTTCAAATTTTTCAAAAATTTGGCTAACACTTTAAATTTTTGAAAAATTTCTCCATAACCTCCCCTGCACCGGGAGCTTCGGGATATTTCATGTAGCCTCCCATGGCCTTCTTCAATCCAAAAGAAAAAGAAAAAGCCAAGCGGCTAGCCAATCGTCTCATAAAATCATCAAAAACCCAAGAAAAACAATAAGCATGTACCTATTTGGCGGGCAAACAATTTTATTCTTCTTCTCTAGCCTCCTTGCTATGACCTGTTCAATGTAAGTACATGTATATGCATGCAATTGCGACTAATTTTCGATACAACTCACTATTTGATAAATTTGGCTAAAGGGTTCAAATTTTAATTAATCAACCAATAATCAAACAACACAATCAGCAATCAATTTGTTGATTATCATTTCAAATTCATAACTTTGATATATAGTAAAAAATCACACATATTTTTTTTGCCAAATCACAACAACAAGCCCTATCTAGTTTTGGTTCTCACACCAGTCAAATGGAAACATATAGGCATCCCACTTTCATCACTCGAAAATAAATATTGGTGATGGTATACTTCATCATTAGGACCATGTCCGGGCGACTAGAGTGTGACTCTATATCTATCTAGTATATTAAAACTTCAAATATACGCGGATCAGACGTATACGCAAAATCTTTATATACTCGATTATCCAAATCAATATAAAAATAATGTTCAAATACGAATATTTGATTTAAATTTCAAAACAAAATTCGTTTTCATCTTTAAAATATACTCTTCAACCTCGTTCTAGGATACTACTTATCTTATCTCTAACAAGTCATTCCAATTGGATATTACTAATCCAGTCTCTGATGAATTCTTTCGTATGGTTCTAATGTGTCTTGTTCTCTGAGCTTTGTAAACCAAAGCTCTAATACCACGATGAAATGACCCGAAATCCCCCTTTCGGGAAATCACGGATTGAGTTGAGGACAAGATGAATCAGAACACAAACAGAAGAACATTTCATTGTTAATTACAACAATTCCACTAGAATGAAAGAATATACAGAGTATGAATCAATATTACACATTCGATAAATATCAGAGATTACAATACATTACATAGCAACGGAAAATAATACAAAACACAACTGAAGGAGATATACAGATACAAAGCTTTCCGGATATCGTTCCAGCTGTAAACCCGGTTCCTGTGAATATAAATCTGCAAAACCAAAACTACTAGCTGCCCGTGTCGAACATAAGGGCACCCAGAGTTTAGGTTAAACCAATAAACTCCAAGTCAGTCATGTGACTGGTGTGAGAACTAAAACAGTTATTAATCTTTATTTTAAAGTTGAATAAATCAAGGGACCACGCCATATAACACGGAACGGGTTTCCTCCCAAGAATACCAGTGGATAAAACAACAGCGCAATGCTAAATTAAGAACAATGAAGCTATTATAAGACCCAGGTCTCATCACACAATACAACACAAGCCGGAGGATAGGATTTTACCTATAATAGCCAAAGAATGCTTGATACGCTAAATTTCATCTTTTATTATTACTATAAGTGTACAGTGTCAAAACAATTTCAATCATAAGTATCAATCATAGACGGCATGGGTACCATGTATAATGTCGCCATATATAGGTTTACAATCAAAACCGCAAAGTCACGTATTGGAAGTTGGATTTCCATCTGTGAACCGAGGCCAGGGATCGTCCTCTATCGATTCGAGACAATCTGGCCTACCATGTCTTAGGATTAGAGCTCGAGTGACCCTTGAATCGTCAGGGCCGGTCCACTCGAGGTGGATTAAACTTAAACCCTGAGCACTATGTTTCCCCACCCTATGGGGCGTAAATGAGCCAACGAATGACTCCATCGGACCCGGATCGTCCGATCTAACCAAGGCGCCTCGCAACAGCAACAACCACACAGGTGAAAATAATATAAATGTTAGGGCTGGTAGGTCACTGACACCACCCTAGCTAAAAAGAAACGCATGCCCTCCCTGAAGTCCTCTCCCGTTTCTGGTTCACAACTGGGGTGTGAGGCTCGCGAATTAACGGTACACAAAGCTACGCCACAAAGGTCGTGCTTTGATCATCAACCACAAGACTCTGCTTTTCAACAGAAGCCTTGATCATTTTCATCTTAGCATGCCACACAGGCAATTCATGCTATGCAACCGATATCAATCACACATAATGAAATCCGATGTCAGAAACACAGTCCATACAAGTTCGTTCTGGGTCAGAACGAAACCGAAGGAACCTTATTCCTCGCATATCCATCGATCTCCAAGTATGTCTGGACGATCACCAACTGTTTCCCTCCTTTTGGGTGTACAACCCAATCAAGATCATCAGTAATTATCCAAACGATGTGAAGACCTCCGGTCTTCGACCACCGTCTTTATACTCGACACCGCGTCGAATCGGTTATTCAGAATGGGATAAACCCGGTCTTTCTGAATAACTCACGTATATAATAAACAAGTGTTACACAAACACAACATACGCCTCATTCCAATTCAGAATATTCTTATACTTTGGGAAAGGTTCTCATTAATTTTATCAAAGATAAATTCTTTAAATTTATTCTTTAATCTTCTTTTGAATATCAATTCAAACTAGTCGGGTTTAGCGAACCATGATGAAGTAATCATTTATTTTATTTCCCAATCCCAACCTATTCATCCCATGAAGTAAAACTGGTCATACTTCATATTTAACACCATGGTGTTATCGGTAAATTCAATTACCATTTCACGTTCAAATCTAATTAAAGATTTAACTATCGCCAGGAGAAAAACTGGTGATACTCCATTCTCGATCATTTCAAACTAATTAAAGATTCATTAAAACTCCACTTGGTTTTAATCTTCCCAAAAATTAATATTAATGATTGTTTAACTTGGGAAATCGTATCCTATCTTTAACTGGGTTAAAGAACCAATGTCATTTAAAACACGGTTCACGATAAACCCAAAATCACATTCCATTAGCAATGGAATTTTCATGGAAAACATATCAATATATATAATCGATATAAACTTCCATATCCGACTAATAATATAAATGGAATAACGGCGAAGCCTTTTAAATTCCAGATATATTAGTTGTCCTCCTCTACAGAAATTCACTTCGATTATTACCAAATCGAATTCCATTCCATCGCAATTTATTTTATTAAATTGGAAAACTTTACTTTGGAAAATCTCCTTTAAATCTTAACAAAAGATTTATAAATTCCAAATCACATTTCACTGTAAATCGGGTTAAAGAACTAATGCTGTTAAAACACAGTTCACGAAAAACCCAATTCACATTCCATTAATTATCGGGTTAAAGAACAAGTGTTATTTAAAACACCGTTCACGATAAACCCAAAAATCAATTCAAATTCAATTCCAATTAAATACCATTTTATTGGTATACTTCATTAAATCTAAATAAAAAGATTTAATCTTTTTCTTAACTGGGTTAAAGAACAGTGTTAATGAAGACACCATTCACGACAAACCCAAATCGCATTTGATATTAAATACAAGGCTCTGAATAGAAAATATATCAGCTTATATTCAATATCAAATACCATAACCAAAAAATATCGTATCGGAAATAACGATATAAATATATCTTTCAAATTTCCGTAACAATATCTGTATAATCACGAAATTCAATATCGAAATATTCCGAAGATAATTTTGATTCAAATCCATTTCCAATCTAAATATTGGAAATTCTGGTTATTTTCAAAACCATTTCAAATCCAATTTATTTATTTCTAAAAATAATTGAATTATATTTCTAGTTCAAAACTAGTTCATTTCGATAAAAATCTATTTTTATCTTTTCAATATTGAGTTTTTCATCCCAATTCTTTCCAAATCATTTCTTATGATTTTACACTAATTATTGATATTTTTAATAATTTTATCAAGGCCCGTACAGTCGATTTCCATCAACGGCCATCGAACTGCACTTACAACGACCTTTTCCAAATTTGATTTGGACATAATTCCAAATCCATCCGTCAGATTTCTAATTTCTCATATTCGTTAGAAATCTCTTTTCGATACGAACCCAACGGTTCCAGTTTTAGGAGAATCCGATGGTCGGATCTCCCGTAATATCCGTCCGAAGTCAATGGTCGAAATTCACGAACTGCC
The DNA here is from genome assembly GCA_030737875.1 of Allium sativum. NCBI lineage: Eukaryota > Viridiplantae > Streptophyta > Magnoliopsida > Asparagales > Amaryllidaceae > Allium > Allium sativum. Next base: position 195,223,229 of record CM060924.1, read on the forward strand.
GCAGCGCGGCGCGTTCTATTCAGGCCATTATATTATATATATAATATATATAATATATATTTCGTCGATTTCCTTTTTAAAACGTATTTTATAAATCGTTTTAAATTCATTTTCAAAACGATTTCAACTTCCATCTCAAATTCAAATCGAAATTGAATTTTCCAATATAAATTTGTTTTAAATTCATTTCAAATCGATTTCAATTCAATTTCAACCCGTTTTAAATTCAATTCAAAACGATTTCAATTCTATTTCAATTTAATTCGAATTTCAAATCATTTCAATTTAATTCGAATTTCAATTCATTTCAATTTAATTCTAATTTAAATTCATTTCAATTTAATTCTAATTTCAATTCATTTCAATTTAATTCGAATTTCAATTCTTTTCAATTTAATTCGAATTTCAATTCATTTCAATTTAATTCGAATTTCAATTCTTTACAATTTAATTCGAATTTCAATTCATTTCAATTTAATTCGAATTTCAATTCATTTCAATTTAATTCGAATTTCAAATCATTTCAAAATATCATATTTTGAAATCACTTTCGATATTCATTGTAAAATGAATAAAATCGACAAAATTCCCGTTCGTGTTAAAATGGTGTTTAACTACTTAACACGGCTTCACATTTCAATAATCACTAAATATTATTTTAAAATATTCGATAATTCTGAACTGGAATCAGACACAGTCAATTACCCTATAATCTGATTATATGGATTTCACACAACAAATGTATATAACAATAATGAAAACAACAATCCATCATCCAGAGTGCATTCTACACTGTATAAGCATCGAATATAAATATTCAACGCTTACACAATCTGTCAATCAATCGATCGACATACAATTAATTATTGGGATTAGTGTATGCCCAATATCATCCCAATACCTATGTGGGGTTTTCAAACAACAATCACATATTTATTCGTGCAGTTGGACGATGTGTAAAATTTATCGTCCCAATAAATATTAGTCAAATATGTGTATATAAACAAATCGTCCGATTTGTTTATAAATATTTATTTTATATACACGTTAAAAATTATATTTTTAACTATAAAATATTTTCAACTATAAAATATTTTATTCCATTCCACATCACACAATCAACTTTCACAACACATCAATTAAACAAACAAGTCATCCATGGTCTGTGGACAACGGGTGTCGGGTGCTGCTTAGCACCGTCTGCATCCTAGTATATATTTCAACTTGAAAATAAAATAAAATTGAGGAGTTCTCACCGAGGGTTCCACTCCTCCGTTCTCTATTTCTGAAATTCAGAACAGCATGGTTTAGCCCGATATTCAACGCAGTCCTTTTCTACAATGTTCATATTAAAAATCACATTTTTAATATGATGTTTATTTTAAAAATCACATTTTTATTCCAACATATATATATATATATATATAATAAAAATCAGATTTTTATTATGCTATATATATAAAAATCGAATTTTTCCTTTAATAAAAATCTAATTTCTACCTTAACAAAAATATAATTTCTTCTTTAACAAAAATATAATTTCTTCTTTAACAAAAATATAATTTCTATCTTTCTAAAATTATTTCTTTATACGATAAAATATCGTATCTTCTTATAATCAAAACAATGTTTATAAAGAAAAGATTATATTTTTTTCTAATAACAAAGATCAGTTTTTCTACTAACAATGATCACATTCTTCTTCAAACAAAGATCACATTTTCTTTCAAACAAAGATCTCATTTTTCTTTAAACAAAGATCTCATTTTTCTTTAAACAAAGATCTCATTTTTCTTACTCAGTTATATATAATAAAACCGGATTTAAAATAAAGGCAAATAAAAAAGAAAACTCACTGTGGTTGGCCAAAGGGGAAGGATGGCGTCGCTGAGGGTTCGTCCAAGCGGTGGGTGGTGCACCGTTGCTGGCAGCGGGCCCAAGCAGGCGGTGGCGGTCGGAGCAGACTGGCGGTGGGCGGAGGAGGAGCTGTAGCGGCGATTTTGTGGCTTCAACGCGGAGAGGGAGCTGAGAAGATCGGAGAAGAAGGGGGGAAGGGCGGCGGTGGTGCCAAGGAGCGGCGGAGGTCGGCTGTGCCGCTTGGGGGCGGTGGCGGTGGCCGGTGAGCAGCGTTGTCGCTCTCAGCGCGATGGCATTTTTTTTTCTATTTTGATTTTAACGACAATGGGGGGGGAGGGGGGTTGACCAAGGTATAGGAGAGAGGGAGGGAGCGAATTATATTATTTATTTAATTTATTTTAATCCACTAAAAAGTAACTTTTTCTTTCGAACTCAGAATCGAACCCACTGCATGTCGTCCATAGCTAATTACCCCCATTTCGAACACAATGGGATATGTATCGTAAGCTGATTCGATCGTTTCGACCAGTTTTCGTTAAAATCAAAATATAACTCTATATATTGAATTTGAACGCGCATTTCAATTCACTAGGGTCACATACAGACTCTAAAAATTCTCGAAAAATATTTTCTAACTTCGTATTGACGATACGGTTCTAGCAAAACTAGTTTCGTTGAATTCTAAGACCGTTTGAAAAGTGGCCATTTTCCAGTCGATTAAAATCAATTGAAACTGTTCAAACACTTTTTCCTCCGCCACGCTCTCATATTGATTCGAAAAATTACGAATTTTGAAACCTAGCAAAAACTTGACATCACAGATCCAACAAAAGTGGATTTGTCGAAAACCGAGGTCATTTGCAAAATTTCCATTTTTAAGGGCTAGAATTCCATAGCGACTATTCTGAATTTTCAACTGGACGTAACTTTTGATTCCCTCTATGAAATTTCAATTTTTATGATTCATTGGAAAGATATTCTCAAATAGATTCTATTATTTTTGGTTTCACTAAAATCCGGTTTATTTTGAATCCTGTACATTCATTTGAAATTTGAAATTGAATTATCGAACTACCGCGTCATTTTCAATTCCTTTTATAATTAAAATAAAATATTTATAATCTAACGACGATCTATATAAATATATACATTCTAATTCTATTCAAAATAAATTTTTCGTCGTTATTATTTAAAATAATTCATTTTAAATATTCAAATTTCAATAAAATTGCCATAATAAAATTTTTTAATTTGGCTTAGATTTCGAGGTTATTACAATTATTTTAAAATATTCTATAATTCTGAACTGGAATCAAACACAGTCAATTACCATATAATCTGATTATATGAATTTCACACAACAAATGTGTATAACAATAATGAAAATAGCAATCCATCATCCAGAGTGCATTCTACGCTGTATAAGCATCGAATATAAATATTCAACGCTTACACAGTCTGTCAATTAATCAATCGACATACAACAGTTATAATCCTTTAGGCTTAGAATCATAAATTTAGAGGAAGATATAAGGATATCATAGAATCATGGATAGTTATAAATATATATATATATATATATATATTAGTACTTTAGTATATAATATTATAATAGAATATGTATAGATAGATATAGGACTTAGGGGGGGTATTTTATGATTATAGATTTAGGACTCAGGGGGAGTACTTTACTTTAGTATAAGAATTATTTAGATAGTTATAGGATTTAGGGGGCGTATTTTTAGAATTTCCTTTTGATAATGCCAAAGGGGGAGAAATTATAAAATATAGACTTAGTTTATATAGAATATATAGGATTCATATAGACAGGGGGATTATTAGAGGGGTCATCATCAACACGAATGTACATGTATGATATTTTATAAACTAATGTTGTCATCATCAAAAAGGTGGAGATTGTTGGAGAATGGAGTTTTGATAACAACAACCTTTTTCCAATATTAATTGATTATAAAATATACACTAACACCTTTATCTATAATATATATACATATGCAGGATTTATACACAGGAATTAATACTGGAGTGGTTTGAGAGTTTATAGAGATTAAGAATTTGGAAGATTCAAGACTCATGAGTAATCAAGATTTCAAGAGTTATAGAGTTCAAGATAAATATAGTAATAGAGTCTAGTTTATGTAAGACTCTGAGTAACACTCCAGGTTCAAATTCAAATTCTATTTTTTTTATTTTTGATTTTCAAATTTCAAATTCTATTTTCAATTTTTATTTTCTATTTTTATTCTAATTAAGTTTCTCTATTTCACTTTGGATTTTAAACTCAAGTTTTAAAGTTTATAAGTTTATATATATTTATATAGTTATATACTTTATATTTATGTAGTTTTAAACTTTATAATTTTATAAATATATTTATATAAGTTATATTTATGATTTCATATGATTTTCTACTTTATAGTACTTATTTATAACACTATGTTATAATTCAAGAATTTCCATAATTATATATATATATATATATATATATATATATATATATATCGAAACACTTAAAATATACTCAAAAATCAAATTTATACTATGATATGCCGACATACATTTATGGACATGTCGACATATAACTGTCACATTTTTGATTTTGAAAGGAAGTGTTTTTTCATTATTTGTAACGTTCCAGAAGCGTTGCAACCTTTCAACTCTTATAAATAGGGGTTGATTTCGAATTATTTCATCATTCTTATTCTCCATCTTCATCCCATTTCTTTACACCATTAATATTTCATATTTTTATGATTTCTACACTTATACTCTACTGAATTCAATTCTATTTATATAAAACTTCTTCTCTTCTTACTCTCTACTCATTACTCTCTGAATCGAAGTGTTATTGATGAGTTATAGGTTTGTTGTAATTGTTTGGGAAAAGGTGTGTTCCTTGTAGCCTTAAAATCAAGGGAAGGGAACGGCGGTAACCTTGTAGCTGGGTAAACCAAGGGGAATATACTTGATCAAGGGTATTTGGAGTTTGGAGTCGGTGGTAACCTTGTGGCCTGAAATCAAGGAGATTGTACTTGGATATTGATATAGTAATAAAACTCTACGCAATCCAGCGTTGCGTGAGACTGGACGTAGGAGTAATTCGATCTAGTATAAAATCTGATGTGTTCTTTCCTTTTCTGCATTTTAATTTAGTTTATTTTTGTGTTTATGTTTGATTCTGTGTCTGTGATTGTTTTTGTGATGTGTGGTTCATATAGTTGGTCGTATAAGTTTTAGATTTTCTTAAATTCCTTGAAAACACTTTTCACCCCCCACTTCTAGTGTTAGTTTTTCTTTAACAATCCATTCCGCATTCCTTAACAGTTTGATTTGTGGCATAGTATACTGGGTCATCCTAGTCCAAAAATAGTCAAACGCATTGTTGAAATCAAGTTTATGACTCTTTCCCATTTGACAAAAAGTACATATATATGAGGTAGGGACTTTGTCAATAGAAGTATTATTAATCAAGCCCCAAGAAGATCTATTGGTTGCAGTTCCATGGCATGACTAAACTACACGATTCTTCTGATACCCTCCCATCGGGAAATGCTACTGTGACCGAAACAGTATCAGTCATATTATGCTAATTGGCTAAAATAGCTGAATTTATGGGGGCATTTCCATAATTATACAAGTACCCAATGGTTAAAAGCAGAAAAGTCACGTAAATCATGAGAATAACATTGTTTCGCACCATCTGACAAACTTAATTTCGGGTACAGTAGCTTTCTCGCCTCCTATCCTACAGCCTTATTTTTGGGAACTGTAACAACATTGTTTAACTAGAGCTTGGCGACAACATCCAAAAAGAAAAAGAAATAAGGGGGATGAAAAATAGAATGCCTAAGATGTTTTTGAACATTGATTTGGATGATCATCTCGGTTGACTGGCATTTTTGGTTTAAACAAGTCCTTTGACTTTTCATATCTCAAAGCCAAAAGCACTTTGTTCTAATATTCAAAACGCGACTTATTTAAATCAGTTTAAACAAAGGCTTAACTTGCAAATTGGAATTTGTACCATTTGGTGAAGCTGAATTTGTTTGTATGATAACCGCTAAAATTTTTAAGTTTTCAAGACAGTTTGTAATGATCCGAAAATTCCCGCCTTCCAAATCTATCGTAAACCACACAATTCCGATCTAAAACGGCAGAAACCCTCAAGACATTAACTTTGGGCATGCAACACATAAGAAAAAAAACAAAAGTATACTTTATTGGCATTGCAACAATTTTACATCATAGTACAAGAATAGCAAATACAAAAAAACATAGAGTATAATACATACAATACAATATACAACGAAAACATAATTACATTCAACGAAAAACTATCAAGTGTTATGGACACAGTTTTTAGCTTCAATCCAGGATCCTGTTGTAAGTATCTGCAAAACAAACTACCCGGCTTCCGGTGTAGAAATAATGGGTATCCGTATTTGCAATAGAAAAAAAAACTATAGGTCAGTCATGGGACTGGTATGAGAACTCAAGTCAATTATAATTCATATTAAACTTAGGTAATTCATAAGATCACGCCGTATAACACGAAACGGGATTTCTACACATGAATACTGGTTCATCAAACTTGAAACGGAAGTGGTTTCATTTCCATATTTAGATTTATCAAATCTAATAAACTTCATAATAACTCAAAACTAAATAAGTTTTATCTTCACCCTTAGATTTATTGAATCTAAATTTATTTTCAAAAGTATTTCTTTTGAAAATAATCTCTCCGGACTTAGAACCCCCATTTCATTTTAAATCATCGAAACATTAGACATTTCTTTCGTATCAAATCATACTTGACTTTGGGATCTCTAAACAAATCACTTTTGGAAAATTCTAAATATCTACAATATAGGCATATTAAAACATATGCAACCAAGTCAGGGGGTTTCTCCCGATAATAAGGGAATTGGGGAGAAGCCTTCCCATCTAGATAATCATTCTAGTGTGTGTCCCTCTAATTTGAGAGGAGTCCCATACGGTATGTCCCATTATAACCAAAGAACCCCTGTAATAACCCGGAAAATCAGAACCAATTTAAATTTTTTATTTTGGCTATTTTAACGGATTATGAATATTTAGAATGAATTATTTTAAATAATAATGATGGAAAATTTATTTTCTACGAAGTTAAAACGAATAAATTTATTTTAAATATAAAACGAGCCTGAAATGGCGTGGTAGTTCGAAAATTCGATTTCAAATTTCAAATGAATGTACAGGATTCAATATAAGTCAGAATTGAACGAAACACGAAATATTTGAATCTGTCTGATTATATCTTTCTAACGAAGTTAAGAAACTGAGATTTCAATTTAGAAATGAAAAGATATGTCCAGCTTAAAATTGTGAAAAGTCGCTGTGGAATTTATATATATGTATTATATATATATAAGGGCCTTAAAAATAGCCATTTTGCAAACGACCACTATTTTCGATGAAACCACATTTGTTGGATCCGAGATGTCAAATTATTGCTAGGTTTCAAAATTCATAATTTTTGAAATCAATATGTGAGCGTGGCAAAGGAAAACGTGTTTTGACAGTTTTAATCAAGTGAATATTAGGCTCACGTCCCTATTTTGAAACTTAATTAGGCTCACATCCGGTCGTAAACTTAATATAAATTAGGTCCCTGTTTTCAAAACTTATAAAATAATAATTAAAAAAAATAAAAAAAATTCGTAAATTAGTAATAAAATAAATTATGCATTATACAAAAAATTCAGTTCAAAAAACAACAAAAATAATGTCAGAAAGAAGAAAACAGCAAAAAAAAAACAGAAAAAACTGCAGTTAAATGCATAATATTATGCACTTTTTTGATTTTATTGCATGCATATATGCAATTAACTGCAGTTCTTCCAGCGGATAGATTTAACTTAATATTTCAGTTCATTTTTATTTGCATCCAAATGTACAAATTTCTCAAAAAAATGCACACATGTGTGCAACATTTTTATAGGATAAAAGTAGGGACCTAATTTATATATATAAAAAAAAAGATTTGAAAAATTTAAACTCGCCCCTTATTTTATTACTTCCGCCTTTTTTTATTTTTTTTTAAAAAAGTACGTTCCTTCATAAAAAAAAATTCTAAAATATGGAAATAATTTCAGGATTCTACTGAAATAAAAAAAAATAGTTGCATACATTTATGCAAATATTACTGATAATTGCATATATGTATGCAACTTTTCCGTAAGCTGTGTTCGGTTTGAAAATTTGAAACTAAACCTGCACAAATATGTGCAAATATTGGGTATATTTGCACACATGTAAGCATGTTTTTGTATGAATAAAAATCAACGAAGATGTATGTAGTGAAAAATATGCACGGATGTATGCAGGAAAATGATATATGTGCATACTATTATGCATTTAACTGGAAATTTCGTTTTTTTTTCCTGTTTTTTGGATTTTTGACGCCTTCTTTGATGGTTTTTTGTTCTGATTTTTTTAGTGTTTACATGTTTTATTTAAATACGAATTTACGTGATTTTTTTATATTTTTTTATATTTTTTTATGACTTTTCAAAAAATAGGGACCTAATTTACAATAAGTTTATGACCGGGTTTTTTTTTATATTTTGAAACTTAATAGGGACCTCTAAAAAACGCACCCTTTAATCAATTTGGATCGACCAGAAAATGGCCCTTTTTCAAACGATCTTCAAATTTGACGAAACTAGTTTCGTTAGGACCGTATCGTCAATACGAAGCTAGAAATAATTTTTCTAGAATTTTTAGAGACTGTATGTGGCCTTAGTAAATTGAAATGTGCTTTTAAATTGAATATATAAAGATTTGTATTTTAAATTCGATGGAAACTGATCGTAACAGTCGAATTGGACTACGATACATATCCCATTGTGTTCGGAATGAGGGTAATTAGATAGGGGTGACAGTCGGTGGGTTCGATTCGGAGTTCGAAATAAAAAAGTTACTTTATGGATTAAATAAAATAAAATAAAATAAAATAAAATAATATATTACCCTACCCCCTATACTCTCTGTAACACCCTGTATTTCTGTTAACACTAAAGTGACAAATTAAAGAATAACTAATCTCAGATGTGAGAATTAAGGGAAATGGGTTGTGTTCGTCTCGGAATTCTGGTTGAGATAGAGCCCGAGTTTGCGTGAATTGGACTTCATATGAAGAAGTTATGGCGATCGGTAGTTTCAGAAAATTCAAAACAGACTTCGAAAATTCAAATTTCAGAGTCAGAATGGGCTAGGCGGGAAATTTCCTGCCAGGGCCAGGTCGACCTGGGGGTCGACCTACCCTCACCAGGTCGACCATAGGGTCGACCTGCTCCCCCGGGCAGATTTGTTTGATTACCTGTTTATGACTGTATGCTGAGTCATTAGGGTTTCTGATCTGCTCTGAATGGCTGGGGTTAATTCTGGGTGGATCAGACGGCTTAAATTAATCTTAAACTCTATAAAAACACATGAAGACTCAAACCCTAAAATCAAATTAAAATTAGACTCATAGCCTCCATGCCGTCACCTTGCAACCTGGAATAGCCGCCACCAATTAGAGAGGAAGAAAAGCTAATCAAATTCAATTCTATTCAACTCTAACAACGAATCTACTACAAAGGAAAGCTAATTCAACTTCAGAACTCAGATTTCAGAACTCAAGAGCTTCTTTGAGTTGTGAGTTCGATTTCTTTAATAAAATAATTAACAATTTAATTGGATTGAGATATGATGTGGATTATATGGTTATGTTGTGAATTATTGATCGTATGTTATCATCTATGTTGTAAAATTGTGATGTTATCATTTATGTTGTAAATTCTATGATGTTATCATCTATGTTGTAAAGTTGTGATGTTATCATCTATGTTGTAATTCTATGATTGGCTTATGTATAATCATGTCATAATGTTATTTCATATGCTAGTTTGGCTATGTGGTTGGGACTAATTCTTATGATAAGTCATATATGCAAGTTAGGATGTAAATTAAGGCATGGATCATATGCAAGTTAGTGAAAACTATATATAACCTCACATGTTTCATGACATCTATTTTATGTGTGAATTGGATCTAAAAGTTTGGCTATGACATGTGTGAGTTATATGCTAGTATACAAAATTCTACATGCTAGTTTACATGCTTAGATGTAAGTTTACACCATCATTATGATTGCATAAATCACATATGCAAGTATATGTATATATATGTTTGGAGTATAAATCATGTAATGTAAGTTTGTGGTTAATGCCTATGCAAGTTTACCCCTTATGGTTAGATCCATGACATACATGGTTTATGCAAGTTGTGACTATTACCTAAACAAGTTCATACCTTTAGATTTAGATCTATGACATATGTAATTTTATGCAAGTTTGTGACTTTTGCCTATGCAATTTTTAGATGGAGAACCTCATTCACACATACAAGTTCACCCCTTATGTTTAGATCTAGTTTTATTTCTATGTATTTTGTGATGTTTTCTATTTATTCCATAAGTTAGACTATTCGAGTCTAATGTATATTTTACGTTAAACGAACGAACGTACAACGTGGGGGTAATGGGATAATATTAAAAGATGTAATATTGAGAAATCGCATAAATGCCTTAAAAGGCATAGAATAAATTTGTGATGATAATTGGTATGAATTTGCATACCATAAATAGATGGACGTAATTGAGTCAATTAGGGTCATAGTTAAATTTGGAATTGATTGATAATTTGAATAGGCAATTAATTCAAATTGGGGAATGATTAATTAGGTGTAATTAATCGTCTAAGACACGAGGTTAGGCTCTTTTGTGGTGTAAGACTGCCCGGACCCGCCCGGCAAATCCAGCTGCCACAAATGCCAGTCTAATGTGGGAGGTCTTAGGCATAAATTAAATGCATAACAGTTGTAAAGACACGAGGTTAGGCTCGTTTGTGGTGTAAGACTGCCCGGACCCGCCTGAAAAATCCAGCTGCCACAAAGGCCAGTCTAATGTGGGAGGTCTTTACGAGGTTACGGTCTTAATGAATTAAGAAACACTTAACTAGATAAACATGTAGTGGGACATGAGGGTGTTAAGTGGGTTCCTCGGGTCGCATGTGGAATCTAGTGGGTGCCTTGGGTGGCATTTGAAATACGATAAGAAATACTTAACCAAAATTTGAAACATGTAAGTGAACATGAATAAGAAGAGGGTTAAGTGGGATGTACTAGAGGGGACCAAGCTTAGGTGGATAGCTTGTGTCAAGTAATGGAGGCCCGTTTCAACCAGTAACCCATACGTATCTTTGTGGACTCAACCCAAGTCGAGGACGGGACACGCATACTGGGCTTGACTGTAAGAGGCCAAAACGGGTTAGCGGTGGCAACGCAAGTCCAACGGGTTCATGTGCATGTGTGGGCCCAGGCTGGTAGGTAAGACGTTGTTGCATCGTGTAGGTATAAGCCATGCATTGTTGGTGGTATCGGGTTGCCACTTCGGGGGGTGATACACCCCACTGTGGGGGCAGCACGGGTATCTACGAGTTAGGGAGCGGATCGCATGGGGGTAATGGGTACACCTAGTGGAGATAGGGGCAGGCGGCACCTATGAAGGCAACTAGGGGTGCACGAAACTACCGTTTTCATTATTAAGTTCTGTAGGCGGGATCAACCTTAGGGTGACTAGAGGTGGTGCGGTGTAGTAATTATCTTATAGTGGCTTAGGTGCGCCTTTAACTATTACATCCCGCTACATAGCGTTTTGACTATGACAACTATACATAAAACATACATATTATTATCTAACCTTGTTCTGCAGGAAGCCATTTTGACAAAAAGATTCAAGAACACAATAAATGAAGAATAAATATGTTATAAAGGTCTGTTAGTCTTAGATATTAATGTTAAAGTCTTCCTTGATGATCACACACACATTTTATATGTATATAGCTTTTCTTATATAAATTAAGCAAGGAATAGTCTGATAACAGAAAATAGACGTCTGGTCTGAAAATTTCAGACGTCTGTTTGCTGAGATAGATGCTTTTCAAAAGACAATATTCAGACGTCTGTTTCATATATTTCAGATGTCTGAATTTAGTCAGAAACGTACTGTTTCCTTTCGGCTTTAAAATTCAAACTATAAACAGACATCTGAAAATTATTCTCAGACATCTGATTCTGGAAGGTTGCAACTTTTATGAAGAGTCACAACCATTTTTCTTCGTCAAAACCTTTCACGATCAGTTGTATCTTTTGATATATTATAAATAGAGGGTTGATTAATTGTTTCAATCACCAATTCTTACTTTTATTCTATCTTATATTCTCAAAGCTCTCTGAATTCTAAAAACAATCTACTTTCATATTTGAGACCTTTTAACTTCCATATTCCTTCACGTACTTCACAATTATCATCAAGGAAAGGCTATAGGAAGGGTCTACTTAATATTCGACAATCTGTGTTATCAAGAACACAAAAGAGTCAACAATTATTCTGTATTAGTGAAGACCTCTTCAGTGGTTGAGGCAAGAAATCCCGTTCAGTGGTTCGGGTAATTGTGAACCTATTCCTCCAGGTGAAGTGAGGGTTTTAGTGTTAGTGAAATTCCAGAAGTGAGTCTGGGACTGGACATAGGACAGTGGTCCGAACCAGTATAAATCGAATGTGTGATTTACTGCTTACTATTCTATTATATACTCTACATCATATTCTACATTCTACACGATCCTATACCGTTGCATAGCCTCTTTCAATTGGTATCAGAGCAAGGCCATCCTATAACCGTAACACCGTTATTTGATATTTTGATAAAACGGAGAATAACCCAAGTACTAGCTCAACTACTTTTGCCGAAGGAAAATCCACTCAAAGACCACCACTATTCAACGGACTACACTAAAACTACTGGGCTACAAGAATGAGAATTTATATGCAAGAAAATGGTTTTAGTGCATGGAATGCAACTCAAAAAGAGTTTACAGCTCCTACTACTGAATATGCAACTTGGACAACTGTTTAAAAAGACGAAGCCAATGCAAATGCAAAAGCTATGAACATGCTATACTATGCCCTAGATCGAAATGAATTCAATCGTGTTAGCATTTGTACATCAGCTTATCAAATTTGGAAGACGCTAAAAACTATTCATGAAGGGACAAACAAAGTCAAACAAACTAAAATTTCAATGCTCAAAAATCAGTTCTAGAACTTCAAAATGAAGCAAAATGAAATTATCAATGAAATGTACTCAAGATTCCAAGATATCTTACATGCATTGATAGGACTCGGAGAAAAATATAGTGACTATGACATCATTTCAAAAGTACTAAATTCTTTAACTGACGATTGGGAAAGAAAAGTACTAGACAGTGAAGAAGCAATTGATTTATCAGCAATGAACAAGAAGAGCTAATAGGAAATCTTATGTCTTATGAAGTAAACCTTCAAGCAAAAAGGGAACTAGCTCAAGAGAAGAAAAATGTGGTCTTTCATGTTGATAAAGAGGAGTCTGAATCAGAAGACGAAGATTTAGCTTTTATTGCCAAAAACTTTAAGAAATTTCTGAAATATAGAAAAGGAAATTTCAAAAAGAATATTTCAAATAAGCCTTCATCTTCAAAACTAGAATGTTTCAATTGTCATAAGAAAGGTCACATGATAAAAGATTGTCCAGAAATGAAAGAAAATCAAAAGAACTTCGATAAAAGCAAGAAAGAAAAAATAGAACCTTACAAGAATGTGCAAGAACTTTACTTAACAGTAGTACATTACCTAAACAATTTTGGGCAGAAGCTGTAGCAACTGCTTGTTATGTTTTAAATCGTATTTCTATTCGTCCTTTAACTAAAAATACTCCTTATGAACTTTTTAACGGAAGAAAACCAAACATTTCATATTCCAAGATTTTTGGATCTAGATGTTTTATTCTAAATACCAAAGATCAACTTGGAAAGTTTGATGCAAAAGATGATCAAGGGATCTTCGTTGGATATTCAGAACGTAGTAAAGCATATCGAATTTTCAATAAACATACTAATGTTATAGAAGAATCTTTACACATTTCTTTTGATGAAAATTATAATAAAAATATAAAAAACAATGATGATGATGAAAATATTGATAATATTGAAAATACAAATAATAATATTATAAATAATAGTCCTATAGAACATATTAGATCACCTCCCAGAACATTAAAAGATCATCCTACACAAAATATAATTGGTGAAATTGACACACACGTTCGTACCAGAAGTCAATTAAATCAGATAAGTCATGTAGCTTTCCTTTCAAATATTGAACCCAATAATCCGAAAGAAGCTTCTACGGATGATTACTGGATTATCGCTATGCAAGAAGAGCTAAACCAGTTCGAACGAAATGACGTCTGGGAATTAGTACCTCGACCAATCGATCAATCAGTTATTGGTACAAAATGGGTTTACAAGAACAAAGCAGATGAACTTGGAAATATCACAAGAAATAAAGCTAGATTGGTTTCTCAAGGATACAATCAAGAAGAAGGCATTGATTATGAAGAAACATTCGCACCCGTAGCTAGACTAGAAGCAATACGGATTTTATTAGCTTATGCAAGTTTTCATAATTTTAAACTTTATCAAATGGACGTTAAAAGTGCTTTTTTAAATGGTTTTATAAAAGAAAATGTTTACGTAGAACAACCACCGCTTTTTAAACATGAAAAATATCTAGATTACGTTTATAAATTTAAAAAAGCATTATATGGTTTAAAACAAGCACCTCGTGCTTGGTATGAACGACTTAAAAGATATTTAATAAATTCTGGTTTTCGGGTAGGAAAAGTAGATCAAACTCTATTTATTAAAAATACAAACAAATATATTTTAATTGTTCAAATTTCTGTAGACGATATAATTTTCGGGTCTACAAATGAAAATTTATGTAAAGAATTTTCTACAATAATGACTAATGAATTTGAAATGTCCCATATGGGTGAATTATCATATTTTTTAAGCTTACAAATTAAACAAGTTTCAAGTGGAATTTTTATTTTTCAAGAAAAATATTGTACTAATTTAATTAAACGTTTTGGTTTAGATAATACTTCAGGGAAACCAACACCAATGAGCACATCAATTCATATTGACAAAGATGAAAAAGGAAAAAATATTGACCAAAAATTATATAGAAGTATGATAGGTTCGGTACTTTATTTAACAGCAAGCCGTCTTGATATTATGATGAGTGTATGTTTGTGTGCACGATTTCAATCTGACCCCAAAGAATCACATCTACGAGCAGTAAAAAGAATTTTAAGATATCTTAATAATACTAAGAACTTCGGATTATTCTATCCGAAAGGCTGTCCATTTGAATTAGTGTCCTACAGTGATGCTGACTTTGGTGGATCACGGACGGATAGAAAAAGTACAAGTGGTACATGCCATTTTATTGGAAAATCACTTGAATCTTGGTTTAGTAAGAAACAAAACTGTGTTTCACTCTCTACATGTGAAGCAGAATACATATCTGCTGCATTAGCATGTGCACAAGTAATTTATATGCAACAAACACTTAAAGATTTTGGAATTAATTTAACTAAATCAACAATATATTGTGACAATACTAGTGCTATCAATTTATCAAAAAATCTGATAAATCTTCTAGAACAAAACATATAGATATTCGACATCATTTTCTTCGTGACAATATAGAAAAAGATATTATAAATTTAGACTATGTATCATCTGATAATCAGATTGCAGATATTTTTTCTAAACCTTTATTAGAAAATTCGTTTATAAAATTATGCCGAGAACTTGAAATTGTCTCAGTAACTGACATATAATTTAACAATGTTTTTAAAACTTCCTAAAAACATTTCTGCAATTTTTTTTACTATTTTTACACTCTCCTAAAAACATTTCTCCTAATTTTCCTCTCATCAGTTAATTTATTTATAGTCAAAAATTTCTAATCCACAAATTCATAACTTTCTTCTCTATAAATACATGGGTTCTTAAAATAAAATTATTGTTCTATTAAAATACTAAAATTTACTATGTCATCAAGAAATTCAAATTCCTCCTTCAGTATTCATTTCACAACAAGTACCTCCTCTAATTCTATTAATCTTCCCACACCTACACCTAAATATGAACCTCAATACAAATGTAACACCCCGTAATTCTGTTAATATTAATATTTACAAATTAAAGAATAACTAATCTTAGACGTGAGAATTGTGGGAAACGGGTTGCGCCATTGTGTTCGTCTCGGAATTCTAGTGGAGATAGAGTCCGAGTTTGCGGGAAACGAGTACCGGATGAAAAAGTTATGGACGAACGAAGTTTGATGGCAAAGAGAAAATAAAAATAAAAATATAAATGCACTGGCGCACTTGGGAAGTGCGCCAGTACATATTTACACTGGCGCACCTGCCAAGTGCGCCCAGGCCGAGGCTGGAGCCTGTACAGCTTTCCGGTTCAGACTGACCCGTGTTGTTGAGTCCATTCTGACTCCTTGCTGAGTCATTAGGGCTGACTCATCACCCTATCATAATTGGTTGGTTTTGATTAACACTAAGAACATCCGACGGCTTAAATTAATTTAAAACTCTATAAAAAGACCCCTATACACAAACCCTAAATCAGAAAATAAACAAAGACCATGGCCGTCAGGCTGATATTTTGAGACCTAGAGCAGCCGCCATCAAATTAAAGATAAAGAACAACAACCAAATCAGAACTACCCAACCCTAACAGCGATTCTTCATCAAAAGAGCGCTAATTCGACTCACTTTCTTCTATAATTGTGAGTATGATAGTCTTAACAAGATTATTATCATTTTAATTTGGTTAAGTCATGAATGGATTGTGAGTAGATGATGTGAATTGTCATATGCTATCATGTATGTTATTAATCCTATGCTATGTGGTGATGATATACTATATGTTGTAAATCATGCTATGATGATGTTATGTATGCTGAAAGTTATATGCTAAGTGGCGATGAATCATACACGAAAAAAAGCCATGATGTTACTAACTATGCTAGTTAGTTCATATTAATTAAATCATCATGTTTGGGCTATGTTGATCTATATGACAAGTTACATATGCAAGTTAAATTGATTAGAAAAGTTATGAACATATGCCATGACATCTATTATGACATCTAGAATTATGCTATGACATATGTGATATCCTATGCTAGTTCACACCATCACTATGTTGCCTAAAAACCCCATATGCAAGTTTATGTATAGATTTGGGCTAAGATCATATCATGTGAATTGTGACATTTAACAAGTTGACACCTTTTGATCCTTAACATGTGTAATTTATGCAAGTTTCACCCCTATCATGATTAGATTTATTTTATTATCTATATGTTAATTTGGCTTTCTACTGTGCGTTAGATTATTCAAGTCTAGCCTATATTATGCGTTGAATAAGCGAATGTATAAACGTGGGGTAGGGGTAAAATTATGGATTTAATAATAAGATGTTGGGTGCAACTGATATGATTTTGCATACCATGAGTGGATGATCATAATTGAGTCAATTATGGACATCAATAAAAGTGGACTAAATTAATAATTTGGATAGGGAATTATTAAAACTGGGGTAAAAGATTGAAAGTTGTCAATCAATGCTTAGGACATGAGGTTGGACTCGTTTGTGACGTAAACCTGCCCGGAACCGCCCGGCAAATCCAGTGGTCACAAATGTCAGCCCAATGTGAGAGGTCCTAGGCCTAAACTAAAGCATAACAGTTGTAAAGACACGAGGTTAGACTCTTTTATGGTGTAAGACTGCCCGGACCCGCCCGGCAAATCCAGCTGCCATAAATGACAGTCTAATGTGAGAGGTCTTTATGAGGTTATGGCCTGAATGAATTAAGAAATACTTAACCAGATAAACATGTAAAGTGGGACATGGGGGTTAAGTACGTGCCTTGGGTGGCATGAGGAATATAGTGGGTGCCCTTAGTGGCATGTGAAATACGATTAGTAAGACTTAACCAAACACACATGTAAATGAACATGACTAAGAGGGTTAAGTGGGATATATTAATGACAAGCTTAGGTGGGTAGCTTGTGGGGGCCCAATTCAACCAGTATCCCAAACGTATCTTTGTGGGCTCGACCCAAGTCGAGGACGGGACACGCATACTGGGCTTGATATAAGAGGCCAAAACGGGGAGCGGTGGCAACGCAAGTCCAACGGGTTTCATATGCGTGTGTGGACCCGGGCTGGTAGGTAAGACGTTGTTGCATTGTGTAGGTATAAGCCGTGCATTCTCAGTTGTATCGGGTTGCCACTTTAGGGGAGTGATACACCCCACTGTGGGGCTAGCACGGGTATTTACGAGTAGGGAGCCGATCGAAAGTGGGTAGTGGGGTACACCTAGTGAATATAGGGGCAGACGACACCTATGTAGTCAGCTAGGAGTACACGAAGTTACTTATAAAATTTCTAAGAGGGTAGTGGGGTGCACCTAGTGGAGATAGGGGCAGACGACACCTATGTTGTCAGCTAGGAGTACACGAAATTACTTATAAAATTTCTAAGAGGGTAGTTGGGTACACCTAGTGGAGATAGGGGAAGACGGCACCTATGTAGTCAGCTAGGGGTACGTAAGGCTATTTATATGTTTCTGTGTGAAGAAAGTGGGATCAACCTTTAGGGTGACTGGTGCGGTGCAGTGTAGTGGTGTGCGGTGCAGTGTAGTAATGTGCAGTGCAGTATAGTAGTTATTCGTTAGTAATTAGGTATGCCTTTACCGTTATCTTTAACGTTATCTTAAACGTTATCTTTATCTGTTCATTCCATACCTAATAGTTCATAGACATTTACTTGTCTTCCAGCTTATGCCTTAGTCTAGTTATTTTGATAATAGTATTGTTAGAATTATCATACTCGCCAGACTTTATGTTTGATCCCCTCCATTTCTATACTTTTTCCCCTTCCAGGTCCTCTGATTAGACCCAGCTCTAGTGGAGTTTGATTGGATTGCTTCATCTCTCTTTGGAAAGCTTGGACCGTTGAAGTAAAGTCCAGCTTGTTATCTTCTTTAATGGCTATTTGTGTAACGAGGTTATGTATTTTGTTTTAAAAGATGGATATTGTACTTGACTCTGATTATGGTTTTGTGATGTAACAAACATGTTTAATTTCTGCTGCAATAAAATGAAGTTTTAGATTTTTCAAGTACTACTTATTATCTGTCTTGTTGTAATTTTTCTGTTCTATATTCACTTAAAACCTCCATGGAAGTTAATGCATTCCCTTTGTGAGTGACATTAATGGATGTGGGGTGTTACACGTGGTATCAGAGCTTAAGGTTACCAGAACAGATAAAAATACTTTAGAAAAATAGTTATTTTTGGAAGAAGTGTTTTCAAAAACATGTTTTAATGAGAAATTTAAAGAGGAAGTTTTTATGAAAAACATAATCCCTAAATAGCCATATATCTTTATCTTTCGAATTCTCCATTTTGAATCTTTCCTTTTTCGTTTCAGCATGGCTGAAGATCTTAACCTACCTGACGGTGTAACGATACCAGGATGGTATAGGAGGCTGTTAGAGGCTATGGCCGCCACAGGTCTGGCCAATATTCCTCCACCACCAGTTGCACCCGTTCCTCCTCCTCCTCGCGTAGATACTTTTGCAAAGACGTGCAAGGAATTCAAAGCTATGGGTGGAAAACCCTTCCAAGGGTCAGAAACATTTGTGGAAGCTAGAGATTGGCTTAAGGAGGTGGAAGAATTGCTAGAAATCTTTGAAGTGGAAGAAGGGAGGAGAGTTAGATTAGCAGCTTGGTTGATGAAGGGAGAGGCCTCGTTTTGGTGGGAGGTCACTAATGGGGAGCGTCTTGTTGACTCTTGGGCGGATTTTAGACGTAGGTTCGAGGCGAAGTTTCTCTCTAGGGTGGAAGAAAATCTATATATGGAAAGGTTCTTGACATTAAAGCAAGGAAGCTCGTCAGTGAAAGAATATGTCAACAAATTTAATCAATTAGCAAGGTTTTGGTTTGGACTTAGTAAACACGTCGGAGAAGAAGGCGCTGAGGCTCGTTAATGGATTGAATGAACCGTTGCAAGGGTTGGCTATGACCCACATCCCTATGGGGGCCACCTTTGAGAAGCTAGTAGACATGGCACTCATGCACGAGGAGAAAGGCACTAAAGATGATAAGGCACCCGAGAAGAAAGAGGATCAAAATAAGGGTGGCAAAGGCAACAATGCTAAGGGGAAGAAGAAATGCTTTAACTGCGGGACACCAGGCCATCTCAGCAAGGATTGCCGAAAGAAAAAGAAGACTGGCTGTTTTCACTGCGGTGAAGCAGGACATCTAGTGAAGGACTGCCCAAAGAAGGGGCAGAGGACAGGGGCTACCTCGGGAGGACAGGTGCAGGCTCTTCTGGCACCAGGGCAGGCAAGGGGACAAGTATAGGCTCTCGCGGTCCCATCGCTGCAAGAACGAGGTAGAATCATTTCTGTTGAAAGCTTAGTTTTTCTGTTTGATCATCCTGTCCGTACCTTATTCGATTCGGGCGCATCGCATTCGTTTATCTCTACATCATTAGTCGAAACACTGCACCTAGATACTAGTATTGTTACTGATCCCTTGTAGTCTCAAATCCTATTGGTGGTTCGGCTCGTCTTTCTATGATTTGTCGGGATTTGAGAGTGTTTATCTTGGGCGTTGAGTTTGAATGCAACGCCTTTGTCCTTGGTTTCACGGGCTGTAGTTTGATTCTAGGGGTGGATTGGCTAGCCAAGCGGGGTGCCATCCTAGACTGTGAAAGGAGGGTAGTTAGACTATTGATTCATTGTAGAAAAACCCTCATATTCCTTGCAACCCCAGGGGTTCAGTGATGCTTAGCTTCCTAGAATCTTCTGATGCATCTAACGATGATTAGGAACCTGTTTGTGTGGTCCGTGAGTATGGAGACGTCGTTGATAAAGCGCGGGGTTTACCCATAGGCACGGAATAAGTTTTCGTATGTGCTTAATAGATTAAGCAAAGCCCGTTATGTAATCAGCGGTAGTTTTGGAGCAAGACTGGCAAGGACGGCCAGAGTCGGTCAAGTGCTCAATTGATTGACCATCATACTAGTATCATCTCACGTAGGTCGTCTGAATTCGAAGGAGGTATCCCTTGGGTGTTTGTCTGATATTGGTTTAGGCCTTTGGGGCTTGCACTTGGGGGATGTCGAATTGGACTAGGATGGTCTGCGTGAGAGATGGATAGTTGTGACGATTTTACATGGGATAATATCTTGGTTTTCTCTAGAAGTAGAGAAGAGCATGCCCTTTGTCTTAGGGAAAGCTTAGGGACCCAACAAGTGCACTAGCTTAAAGCTAAGTTCTCCAAGATACCATTTTTGGAGGAAGGAAGTGAGGAATTTAGGGCATGTGGTCTCTAGGGAAGGGAGATATGTTAAGGTGGATGGAGTTCTTAGCATCCTATGACTTCGAGGTAGCATATACCCCTGGCAAGGGTAACGTGGTGGTGGATTCCTTAAGTAGAAAAAGGTTATCCTTAAGTCCTTTGTTTGTTGAGCGGCGAAGCTTAGAATTCATTTCGATGTTTGACTTTAGACCTTCTGTTGACTTTGTACCCGGTTTGATAGCATCCTTGGAGGTCAGACCTATGCTTTTGGGACGGATTGGCGAGGCACAGCGAGACGACCCGTAGTTGGTTGAGTTAGTAGAAAAGCTCAAAGGAGGGGAGTCATCAAGCCATCTCCGTAGGTATACCCTAGATGATAAGGGTTGATTACGTCGGGACGGTAGACTTTGTGTACCAAAAGACGATGACCTAAGGAAGACTATTCTTGACGATGCACATCGTTCGAAGATGACTATTCATCCCGGCGGGGACAAGATGTACAAAGACATGAAGCGAGTTTTCTTTTGGGCCGGTATAAAGAGGGACGTAGCCGAGTATGTCGCTAGATGCTTGGTGTGCCAACAAGTAAAAGCGGAGCAAAAGAAACCCGGTGGGTTACTCCACCCGTTGGAGGTTCCACTATGGAAGTGGGAAAGCGTCTCGATGGACTTTATTGACGGATTACCGAGATCGAGAAAGAGTAATACGGGGATTTGGGTTATAGTAGATAGACTTACTAAGAGCGCCCATTTCATTCCCGTAAAGAGTAAGAGGACTGCTCCATGGTTAGCTTCTGTATACGTCCGAGAAATAGTTCGTTTGCACGGTGTTCCTTCTAGCATAGTGAGCGACCGCGATCCTATTATCACTAGCGAATTTTGGAGAAGCTTACAAGAGGCGGTAGGGACTCAGTTATGTTTGAGCACCGCATATCATCCTTAGACGGACGGCCAGACCGAGAGAGTGAATCGCATTCTAGAGGATCTTTTGAGGCTATGTATCCTAGACTTTGGGGGTACATGGGAAGAGCATCTTCCACTGGTGGAGTTCACATATAATAACAGCTTTCAGTCTAGCATTGGTATGGCACCATTCGAAGCTCTTTATGGACGACCGTGTTGTTTGCTTACATGTTGGTGGGAATCTACCGATAAGATCTTACTTGGGCCCGATATGATTAGAGAGACTTCGGAGAAGATCGACTTGATTCGAAGGAGGATGAAAGTAGCGCAAGATAGGCAGAAATCATATGCGGATAAGAGAAGGACGGATCTTGAATTTGAAGTTGGGGACATGGTCTTTATCAAAGTGTCTCCATTACGGAACGTTGTTCGCTTTGGGTCCATTGGGAAGTTAGCACCAAGGTTCATAGGACCGTTTCCTATTAAGGAAAGGATTGGACAAATGGCATATAGAGTGGAGTTGCCAGAGAGACTTAGTGGTGTACACGACGTATTCCATGTATCACATTTGAGGAAGTGCTTGCACGAGACCGCGGAAGTGGTAAAGCCGAACTTGCTTAGAGAGTTAGAGATAGAGCGTGATGCAACGATTCGACGAGCTCCTACATGCATTCTTGGGTCAGAGATTAAGAAGCTGAGAAATCGAGAGGTCAGACTGGTCAAAGTACAATGGGGAGATGATGAGAGTAACGCTACTTGGGAGACAGAAGAGAAGATGCGTTCACGATACCCTTTCCTTTTCGAGGGTATGTCCTTTAATTTCTCCTTTATCGCTTATCTTGTACTTATCTTACCTTTAGAGTATCCTCTCACTAGTATCTTTGACCTTTAGTTAGGATCATCCTATAGTTGAAACATGTGTTTGAGACATTCTTCTTAACTTGAAGATTTCGGGGACGAAATCCTTTAAGGAGGGGCGAATGTAACACCCCGTAATTCTGTTAATATTAATATTTACAAATTAAATAATAACTAATCTCAGACGTGAGAATTGTGGGAAAAGGGTTGCGCCATTGTGTTCGTCTCGGAATTCTAGTGGAGATAGAGTCCGATTTTGCGGGAAACGAGTACCGGATAAAAAAGTTATGGACGAACGAAGTTTGGTGGCAAAGAGAAAAGAAATAAAAAAAATAAATGCACTAACGCACTTGGGAAGTGCGCCAGTACATATTTACACTGGCGCACCTGCCAAGTGCGCCCAGGCCGAGGCTGGAGCCTGCACAGCTTTCTGGTTCAGGCTGACCCGTGTTGTTGAGTCCATTCTGACTCCTTGCTGAGTCATTAGGGCTGACTCATCACCCTATCATAATTGAATGGTTTTGATTAACCCTAAGAACATCCGACGGCTTAAATTAATTTATAACTCTATAAAAAGACCCCTATACACAAAACCTAAATCAGAAAATAAACAAAGACCATGGCCGTCATGCTGATATTTTGAGACCTAGAGCAGCCGCCATCAAATTAAAGATAAAGAACAACAACCAAATCAGAACTACCCAACCCTAACAGCGATTCTTCATCAAAAGAGCGCTAATTCGACTCTATTTCTTCTTTAATTGTGAGTATGATAGTCTTAACAAGATCATTATCATTTTAATTAGGTTAAGTCTTGAATGGATTGTGAGTAGATGATGTGAATTGTCATATGCTATCATGTATGTTATTAATCCTATGCTATGTGGTGATGATATACTATATGTTGTAAATCATGCTATGATGATGTTATGTATGTTGAAAGTTCCATGCTAAGTGGCGATGAATCATACACGAAAAAAAGCCATGATGTTACTATCTATGCTAGTTAGTTCATATTAATTAAATCATCATGTTTGGGCTATGTTGATCTATATGACAAGTTACATATGCAAGTTAAATTGATTAGAAAAGTTATGAACATATGCCATGACATCTATTATGACATCTAGAATTATGCTATGACATATGTGATATCCTATGCTAGTTCACACCATCATTATGTTGCCTAAAAACCCCATATGCAAGTTTATGTATAGATTTGGGCTATGATCATATCATGTGAATTGTGACATTTAACAAGTTGACACCTTTTGATCCTTAACATGTGTAATTTATGCAAGTTTCACCCCTTTCATGATTAGATTTATTTTATTATCTATATGTTAGTTTGGCTTTCTGCTGTGCGTTAGATTATTCAAGTCTAGCCTATATTATGCGTTGAATAAGCGAACGTATAAACGTGGAGTAGGGGTAATATTAAGGATTTAATAATAAGATGTTGGGTGCAATTGATATGATTTTGCATTCCATGAGTGGATGACCACAATTGAGTCAATTATGGACATCAATAAAAGTGGACTAAATTAATAATTTGGATAGGGAATTATTAAAACTGGGGTAAAAGATTGAAAGTTGTCAATCAATGCTTAGGACACGAGGTTGGACTCGTTTGTGACGTAAACCTGCCCGGAACCGCCCGGCAAATCCAGTGGTCACAAATGTCATCCCAATGTGAGAGGTCCTAGGCCTAAACTAAAGCATAACAGTTGTAAAGACACGAGGTTAGACTCTTTTATGGTGTAAGACTGCCCGGACCCACCCGACAAATCCAGCTGCCATAAATGCCAGTCTAATGTGAGAGGTCTTTATGAGGTTATGGCCTGAATGAATTAAGAAATACTTAACCAGATAAACATGTAAAGTGGGACATGGGGGTTAAGTAGGTGCCTTGGGTGGCATGAGGAATATAGTGGGTGCCCTTAGTGGCATGTGAAATACGATTAGTAAGACTTAACCTAACACACACGTAAATGAACATGACTAAGAGGGTTAAGTGGGATATATTAATGACAAGCTTAGGTGGGTAGCTTGTGGGGGCCCATTTCAACCAGTATCCCAAACGTATCTTTGTGGGCTCGACCCAAGTCGAGGACGGGACACTCATACTGGGCTTGACTATAAGAGGCCAAAATGGGGAGCGGTGGCAACGCAAGTCCAACGGGTTCCATATGCGTGTGTGGACCCGAGCTGGTAGGTAAGACGTTGTTGCATCATGTATGTATAAGCCGTGCATTCTCAGTTGTATCGGGTTGCCACTTTAGGGGAGTGATACACCCCACTGTGGGGCCAGCACGGGTATCTACGAGTAGGGAGCCGATCGAAAGTGCGTAGTGGGGTACACCTAGTGGAGATAGGGGCATACGACACCTATGTAGTCAGCTAGGACTACACGAAGTTACTTATAAAATTTCTAAGAGGGTAGTGGGGTACACCTTGTGGAGATAGGGGCAGACGGCACCTATGTAGTCAGCTAGGAGTACACGAAGTTACTTATAAAATTTCTAAGAGGGTAGTTGGGTACACCTAGTGGAGATAGGGGCAGACGGCACCTATGTAGTCAGCTAGGGGTACGTAAGGCTATTTATATATTGCTGTGTGAAGCAAGTGGGATCAACCTATAGGGTGACTGGTGCGGTGCAGTGTAGTGGTGTGCGGTGCAGTGTAGTAATGTGCGATGCAGTATAGTAATTATTCTATAGTAATTAGGTATGCCTTTACCGTTATCTTTAACGTTATCTTAAATGTTATCTTTATCTGTTCATTCCATACCTAATAGTTCATAGACATTTACTTGTCTTCCAGCTTATGCCTTAGTCTAGTTATTTTGATAATAGTATTGTTAGAATTATCATACTCGCCAGACTTTATGTCTGACCCCCTCCATTTCTATCCTTTTTTCTCCCTCCAGGTCCTCAGATTGGACCCAGCTCTAGTGGAGTTTTATTGGATTGCTTCATCTCTCTTTGGAAAGCTTGGACCGTTGAAGTAAAGTCCATCTTGTTATCTTCTTTAATGGCTATTTGTGTAATGGGGTTATGTATTTTGTTTTAAAAGATGGATATTGTACTTGACTCTGATTATGGTTTTGTGATGTAACAAACATGTTTAATTTCCGCTGCAATAAAATGAAGTTTTAGAATTTTCAAGTACTACTTATTATCTATCTTGTTGTAATTTTTCTGTTCTATATTCACTTAAAACCTCCATGGAAGTTAATGCATTCCCTTTGTGAGTGACATTAATGGACGTGGGGTGTTACAATAAATGGGGTAACTATCACACCGGGTTTACTCCAGAATCAAAGAAAGCTAAACGAGCTTTATTTTCATCTCCTGATATGAAACGTAAAATTGACGATCTTCATCACTACCAAGAAGAACAAGTCAAGCTACAGAAGGAATTATATTTTGAACAAAAAGCAACGTCAACTCGTTTGAGCCTTCTTGAAAAGATGATATACAAGTTTTGTGGTTCAAAAGAGAAGGATATTGTTTCGCCTTTACTAACTCCACCCAATTATATTGATCCATCGGCTTCTTATCGCACAGCATATGACCCGATGAATCCAACAATGAAATATTATTCTTACTCACCCTCACGACGATCATATGATCCAAACTCATGGGATAGAAATTATCAAGCGAATGAAGGAAAGAGCACATCAACGCCGAAGAAAACTCCTCCATCTAATAATTAAGCATGTTATTATGATTATAATTTTTTTCTATCTTGTTACTTGTGTAATAATTTTTTAAACAAAAACAGACGTCTGAATATAAATAAACAGACGTCTGATTACAGTATGAAATATAATTTCCCCTTTAAAGTCAGACGTCTGCTTACAAAATATCAGACGTCTGAAATATGCCTAAAATACACTATTTTCTTTCGGAATAAAATTTCCTCCAAAACAGATGTCTGCCAAAAAATTCAGACGTCTGTTATCTACTAAGTAAAAAATTTCCCTCCAGATTCAGACGTCTAAATAAAAAATTCCAGACGTTTGAAAACACCATATTTTTTACTATTTCTTTTCGGCCTTGATTACATCCGAAAATAGACGTCTGTTTCATTTTACTCAGACGTCTGAATCGGGTCAATCAGAATTTTAACCGATGCTTGACTTTTCAACTCCATCACAACCTTTCATTTTCTCATCCACCGTTTACTATCTTTTTATCTTTTACCAATTCCATATAACCCTAGCCCCCAAATCATTTTTTCTTAGCTCAAACTTCTACTACTCTCCAACATCAAAATAATGGCACATAGAGGAAAACGAACACGAGAGGAAGAATCTCTTCCACCCTCTGAAGAGATGATTCAACGATGGCTTTGGGATGACACGGCAAAAGCTAGATACAAGGCTATGAAAGATTCGAAATTTTTTGAAGGTGCATTTGTTAAGTTTGATGCCTTTTCTAATTACCGTCTCCTTCACTATGCTAGACACTTTCATTTTGAATCTCTGGTTGATTACAACAAAAACAATGTTAAAATCTATCCTCTCTTGGTCAAATTGTTCTTAGCAAACTTAAACCTTGACCATAGAAAACCCCATGTTAAAAATGATACAATTTGGTCATGGGTATGTGGAAAACGTGTCCTTATAACCTTGCAACGCTTAGGACAAATCTTAGAATGTTCATGGCAAGGGTTAGATATTGATACAATTGAAGTTGATATGGATACACGTGATGAAGTTTCTCATCAATTTCTTTCCGACGATCTGATTAACATGGGACATCTTACCTCCACTCATCTTCGTCCACAAGCTCGCCTACTTAACCGTATACTTGTACGCACTATTCAACTACGAACAGGGAGCTATGGAAAAGTGTACAAAAGGGATTTTCAAGCTATATATGCTTTATATTCAAACAAACAAATTTACTGGGCCAAAATTATAATGGACGAATGGGTTGACATCACGTACAAGCGAAAGTATAAAACTCTACACTACGGTGCCTACATTACTAGAATTCTTGAAGCTTGTGACGTAAACATACCGACCAACATTCCATCCCTATCCATCAAAGAAATAGGTCCTAAAACTTTAAAGCTAATGGACATTCCTCAAAATCCTCCTACCTTAGAATTTATGTCTTTTGACACCTGGAAAGGACAAGTTGCTGGCAATCCTGAATCTATCATTCCTGAACCGTCTCATCGACGCCAAACTAGACAACAAGAAGACGATAATGATATTCAGGTTATTTCTCCCGAAACATCTACCAAGCAAGCCATCCTATTGCTATCTCAAAATCAAGCCATACTTCAAAAAGAAATAAGAAATTATCATAAACAGACAACCAAGAAGTTTGAGTCCATCAAAGGTTTCTTGAATAAGATTTGGGAAAAGGTTTCTTTCACTGGTACTTCTTCAACCCAAGCTCAAGCACCTGCTCCATTCCAATGGTCTTCAAGCTCTGCTGAAGTTCCAGACTCAGAGGAAGGCTCTCGTAAAGATGGTGGAACGACTGTTGTTGGGTCTACTTCGGAAGATTGGTAAGCATGGTTCGTAAGAATTCTAGCATTAGTATCTTGCATTAGTATTTTGCTTTAGTCTTTTGATTCTCTCCGAATATTTCCATGGTTTGTAATATTTTTTGCTACTACTTCGCACAAACCTTCAGTATGTGCTACTTATGTTACGTTGGTATGCTACACTCTGTTTAATTATCTGTTTCTACATATGTTTCTCTGTGTTGTGTGTATACAACATCTCTTATAAGTATTCCTTTTTGTCGAATGACAAAGGGGGAGAAACATGTTATATAATATGCATATTGACAAGAGGAGTTTATATAGTTGTCATTAGTCAAAAAGGGGGAGAATGTTACATCCCGCTACATAGCATTTTGACTATGACAACTATACATAAAACATACATATTATTATGTAACCTTGTTTTGCAAGAAGCCATTTTGACAAACAAATTCAAGAACACAATAAATGAAGAATAAATATGTTATAAAGGTCTGTTAGTCTTAGATATTAATGTTAAAGTCTTCCTTGATGATCACACACACACATTTTATATGTATATAGCTTTTCTTATATAAATTAAGCAAGGAATAGTCTGATAACAGATCGTTTTCAAAAGACAATATTCATACGTCTGTTTCATATATTTCAGACGTCTGAATTTAGTCAGAAACGTACTGTTTCCTTTCGGCTTTAAAATTCAAACTATAAACAGACATCTGAAAATTATTCTTAGACATCTGATTCTGGAAGGTTGCAACTTTTATGAAGAGTCACAACCATTTTTCTTCGTCAAAACCTTTCATGATCAGTTGTATCTTTTGATATATTATAAATAGAGGGTTGATTAATTGTTTCAATCACCAATTCTTACTTTTATTCTATCTTATATTCTCAAAGCTCTCTGAATTCTAAAAACTATCTACTTTCATATTTGAGACCTTTTAACTTCCATAATCCTTCACGTACTTCACAATTATCATCAAGGAAAGGCTATAGGAAGGGTGTACTTAATATTCGACAATCCGTGTTATCAAGAACACAAAAGAGTCAACAATTATTCTGTATTAGTGAAGACCTCTTCAGTGGTTGAGGCAAGAAATCCCGTTCAGTGGTTCGGGTAATTGTGAACCTATTCCTCCAGGTGAAGTGAGGGGTTTAGTGTTAGTGAAATTCCAGAAGTGAGTCTGGGACTGGACGTAGGACAGTGGTCTGAACCAGTATAAATCGACTGTGTGATTTACTACTTACTATTCTATTATATACTCTACATCATATTCTACATTCTACATGATCCTATACCTCTGCATAGCCTCTTTCATTAATGTTATCTTTGTTCATCTTATTTCCTTGTTTACTCTGCTTTACCCAATTGTTCACAGTCATTTCCTTATTTTCCAACTTTTGCCTTAGCCTAGCTATTTTGGTAATTATATTGTTAAAGTTATCGCACTCGCCAGACTTTATGTCTGACCCCCTTTGTTTCCACCTCTTTTCTCCCTTCCCCCACCAGGTGCTCAGGGTGGAACTAGCACCAGTGGAGCTTGATTTTGGACAGCTGTATCTCTTGCTTTTAGAAGCAGCTTGGATCGCTAAAGTAAAAGTTCAGCCTATCTTATTTATGGCTATTTTGTATTGGGGTTATGTCTTTCAATTTATGTACTCTGATTTATTCAAGATGGATATTATGTACTTTGACTCTGGCTTTTGATGATGTAATCAAACCTATGTGTTTACCGCTGCAATGAATAAAATTTTAAAGTTTTAGTACTGTTTATATCAGTCTTGTTGTTAAGTTTCTGTTCTATACACACTTAAAATGCTCCATAGAAGTTAATGCATTCCCTTTGTGAGTGACATTAATGGACGTGGGGTGTTACATGTGGTATCAGAGCTGAAGGTTACCAGAACAGATATGAATTTTTAAAAACTGTTTTTCAAAAACACTTTTATAAAGAAGTACCTTCAAAAGTATGTTTTAAGAAAATTATTTTCAAGAGAAAAGCTTATTTTAGAAAACATAACCCCAAGAGCCATATGTCTTTCCTTCGGTTCTTTTGTATTGAATCTTTCCTTTTTCGTTTCAACATGTCTAGAATACCCGAGATATCCGAGGGAATAACGATACCAGGATGGTTTAGGAGGTATTTGGAGACTAGGGCCACCACCGCAGGTCCAGCAAATCCTCCTCCTCCTCCTCCTCCTCCTTGTGTCGATACTTTTGCAAAGATATGTAAGGACTTTCGGGCAATGGGTGGAAAACCTTTTCACGGGACGGAAACATTTGTTGAAGCTCAAAATTGGCTAAAGGAGATGGAAGAATTGTTTGGAATCTTCGAAGTGGAAGATGGAAGAAAGGTCCAGTTGGCTGCCAGGTTAATGAAGGATGAGGCCTCGTTTTGGTGGGAGGTCACTGATGGAGAGCGTCCAGTCGATACATGGCCAGATTTCAGGCAGAGGTTTGAGGCAAAGTTTCTCTCACAAGCTGAAGAAAATCTATACATGGAAAGGTTTTTGGCGTTGAAGCAAGGGAATCTGTCGGTGAAAGAATACGTCAACAAGTTCAATCAGTTGGCGAGATTTGGCTTGGACTTGGTGAATACACCAAAAAAAAAGGCCCTGAGATTTTTTAAGGGTTTGAACGAGCTGATTCATGGGTTAGCTATGACCCACATCCCTATGGGGGCCACCTTTGAGAGGCTAGTTGACATGGCACTTATGCATGAAGAGGAGAAGGGCGCCAATGCTAATAAGGCACCCAAGAAGAAAGGGGATCAAAAGAAACCGCAACAGTAACAACAGAGCAAGAAAGGTGGTAAAGGCAACAATGGTAAGGGAAAGAAAAGATGCTTTAACTGTGGGACACCAGGCCATCTAAGCAAAGATTGTAGGAAAAAAAAGAAGACTGGCTGTTTTCACTGTGGCGAAGTGGGACATCTGATTAAGGAATGCCCAAGGAAAGGGCAGAGGGCAGGGTTTACCTCGGGAGGACAGGTAAAGGCTCTTATGGCACCAGGACAGCAAAGGGGCAAGTTCATGCTTTCGTGGTCCCACCGCTGCAAGAACGAGGTAGAACGATTTCCGTTGAAAGTTTAGTTTTTCTGTTTGATCATCCTGTCCGTACTTTATTCGATTCTGGCGCATCACATTCGTTTATCTCTATATCATTAGTTGAAACACTGCACCTAAATACTAGTCTAGTTACAGATCCCTTAGTAGTCTCAAATCCTATTGGTGGTTCGGCTCATCTTTCTATGATTTGTCGGGATTTGAGAGTGTTTATCTTGGGCGTTGGGTTTGAATGAAACACCTTTGTTCTTGGCTTCATGGGCTACGACTTGATTCTACGTATGGATTGGCTAACTAGATACGAGGCCATCCTAGATTGTGAAAGAAGGGTAGTTAAATTGTTGACTCGTTGTGGAAAGACCCTTGATATTTCTTGTGACCCTAGAGGTCCAGTAATGCTTAGCTGCCTAGAATCCCTTGACACATCCGATGATGATTTACATTCTGTTCATATAGTCCGTGAATATGTTGATGTCTTTGATTAGGTGAGGGGTCTACCCCCAAAACGTGAGATAGACTTTCGAATATATCTAGTAGATAATGCAAAGCCAGTTGCATTGCCATTGCGCCATATGGCTCCAAGAGAGAGAAGAGAACTCAGTAAGTAAGTAAAAGAATTGCTTGAGAAGGGGTTCATCAGACGTAGTATATCGGAGTGGGGTGCTCCAGTAGTATTTGCCACGAAGGCAGATGGGTCCCTTAGACTTTGTGTGGACTATAGAGAGCTTAATAAGCTTACTAAGAAGAATAGGCACCCACTATCGAGGATTGATGATCTCTTCGATCAGGTAGTTGGCGCCTCAGTGTTTTCGCAGTTGGACTTAGCCACGGGTTTTCATCAGTTGAGAGTGGCTGAGTATAGCATAGATAAGACTGCCTTTAGGACTCCAGACGGCTTCTTCGAGTGGCTTGTGATGCCCTTCGGTTTGACAAACACCCCGGCATACTTTGTTGACTTGATGAGTAGGGTGTTTAGGGAGTACCTTAATGAACTTGTGGTAGTCTTTGTGGACGACATCTTGATCTTTTCTAAGAGCGAGGAAGAGCGTGCCCTACATCTTAGGGAAGTGTTGGAGACCCTTTGAGTGCATAGCCTTAAAGCTAAATTTTCTAAATGTCACTTTTGGAGAAAGGAAGTGCGATTCTTAGGGCACGTGGTTTCCAAAGAAGGGATAGCTGTGGATCCCACGAAGGTAGTGGCCATCTAAGATTGGAAGGCCCCTAAAAATGCTACCGAGGTGAGGAGTTTCTTAGGGTTGGCTGGCTACTATAGGAAGTTTATCAAAGACATCGCAAAAATATCAGCCCCATTAACACGCCTGACAAAGAAGAACCTAGTTTTCACATGGGACGTAGATTGTGATGATGCGTTCCAACGTTTAAAGAGAGCTTTGACCACTGCCCCAATCTTAGTGTTGCCAGATGGGAGTAAGCCATTTACCGTTTATACCGATGCTTGTGGGACAGGACTAGGCGCAGTCCTAATGCAAGAGGGAAGTGTAATAGCCTATGGTGGAAGGCAGTTGGGAGTGCATGAGAAAAATTACCCTACACATGACCTAGCGTTGGCCACTATTGTTTTCGCACTTAAGTCTTGGCGCCATTATCTTCTTGGCGAGAAATTCGAATTGTTCATAGACCACAAATCGCTAAAATACTTGTTCTCTCAGAAGGACTTGAACTTAAGGCAGCAAAGGTGGATGAAATTCTTAGCTTCCTACGATTTCGAGATAGCATATACCCCTGGCAAGGGTAACGTTGTGGCAGACGCCTTAAGTAGGAAAAGGTTGTCCTTGAGTCCGTTGTTTGTTGAGCGGCGAAGCTTAGAGTTCATCTCTACGTTTGACTTTAGACCTTCCATTGACTTTGTACTCGGTTTTCTAGCATCCTTAGATGTCAGACCTACGCTTTTGGGACGGATTGGCGAGGCACAGCAAGATGACCCGCAGTTGGTTGAGTTAGTAGAGAAGCTCAAAAGGGGGGAGTCATCGAGCCATCTTAGTAGATATACCCTAGATGATAAGGGTTGGTTACGTAGGGACGGTAGGCTTTGTGTACTACGGGACGAGAATATGAGGAAGGCCATTCTTGATGATGCACATCGTTCGAAGATGACCATTCATCCCAACGGGGACAAGATGTACATGGACATGAGACGAGTTTACTTTTGGGCCGGTATGAAGAGGGACGTGGTCGAGTTTGTCGCTAGATGCTTGGTGTGCCAACAAGTAATAGCAGAGCAAAAGAAGCCCGGTGGGTTGCTTCACCCGTTGGAGGTCCCACAATGGAAGTGGGAAAGTGTCTCGATGGACTTTATTGATGGGTTACCAAGATCGAGGAAGGGTAATACGGGGATTTGGGTTGTGGTAGACAGACTTACTAAGGGCGCCTATTTCATTCCCGTGAAAAGTAAGAGGACTGCTCCATGGTTAGCCTCCGTATACATTCGAGACATAGTTCGTTTGCACGGTGTTCCTTCTAGCATAGTAAGCGACCGCGATCCTATCTTTACTAGCGAGTTTTGGAAGAGCTTGCAAGAGGCGATAGGGACTCAGTTATGTTTGAGCACCGCATATCATCCTCAGATAGACGGCCAGACCGAGAGGGTGAATCGTATTCTATAGGACATATTGAGGTTGTGTGTCTTAGATTTCGGAGGTACATGGGAGGAACACCTTCCGTTGGTGGAGTTCGAATATAATAATAGCTTTCATTCTAGCATTGGCATGGCATCGTTCGAGGCTCTTTATTGACGGTCGTGTCGTTCGCCTACATGTTGGTGGGAATCTACAGATAAAGTCTTGCTTGGGCCCGATATGATTAGAGAGACTTCGGAAATGATCGATTTGATTCGAAGGAGGATGAAGATGGCGCAAGATAGGCAGAAATCTTATGCGGACAAGAGGAGGACAGATCTTGAGTTTGATATTGGGGACATGGTCTTTGTCAAGGTGTCTCCTTTACGAAATGTTGTTCGCTTTGGGTTTGTTGGGAATTTAGCAGCAAGGTTAGTAGGGCCGTTTCCTATTAAGGAGAGGATTTGACAGATGGCGTATAGAGTGGAGTTGCCTGAGAGACTTAGTGGTGTACACGATGTATTCCATGTATCACATTTGAGGAAGTGCTTGCATGAGACCGCGGAAGTGGTAGAGCCGAGCTTGCTAGGGAGGTGGAGATAGAGCATGATGCGATGATTCGACGAGCTCCTACGTGCATTCTTGGGTCGGAGATTGAGAAATTGAGGAATCGAGAGGTCAAGCTAGTCAAAGTGCGATGGGGAGATGATGAGAGCGACGCTACTTGGGATACGGAAGAGAAGATGCGTTCATTGTACCCTTTTCTTTTCGAGGGTATGTCTTTTAATTTCTCCTTTATCGCTTAGCTTGTACTTGCTTTATCTTTAGTATGTCCTCTCGCTAGTATCCTTGACCTTTATATAGGGAAGTCTTATGGTTGAAACATGTGTTTGAGACATGTTATGTATGATGGATGCATGTGGATGCAAGTGGTTGCTAGTGGTTGCTCGTGGATGCATATACACACACTTTAGGCACTAGATCGGCTCAGTCACTTCATATTGCATATTGCATATAAATGTGTGTACATATTTAAGTGATGGATGTATAGTGGTTGTACTATCATATGGATGTTGCATTTTGGTGAATGGTTATGCATACATGTAGAAGTAATATGTATCGATAGGATTCTTTCGCATACATAATGGACGCATGGCACTATCATGGTTTGCATTAAGGAGGTCGACTGAATCAGTAGACCGCCTGATTTTGCATTAGATAGAGAGCATATACACACACTTCTTGCATATGTTCATACAGCATTAGGAATTTTATAAGGACAATGGATGCCTGTGTTTGATGGTTGAGTAGATGGTTGTTTAGATGGTAGGATATGCATTCTCCTTAACTTGGAGATTTCAGGGGCGAAATCCTTTAAGGAGGGGAGAATGTAACACCCCGTATTTCTGTTAACACTAAAGTGACAAATTAAAGAATAACTATTCTCAGATTTGAGAATTAAGGGAAACGGGTTACGCCATTGTGTTCGACTCGGAATTCTGGTTGAGATAGAGTCCGAGTTTGTGTGAATTGGACTTCGTATGAAGAAGTTATGGCAATTGGAAATTTCAGAAAATTCAAAACAGATTTCGAAAATTCAAATTTCAGAGTCAGAATGGGCTAGGCGGGAAATTTCCCGCCAGGGCCAGGTCGACCATAGTGTCGACCTGGGGGTCGACCTACCCTCACCTGGTCGACCATAGGGTCGACTTGCCCCCCTCACCCCCCCGGCAAATTTGTTTGATGACCTGTTTATGACTATATGCTGAGTCATTAGGGTTTCTGATTTGCTCTGAATGGCTGGGGTTAATTCTGGGTGGATCAGACGGCTTAAATTAATCCTAAACTCTATAAAAACACATGAAGACTCAAACCCTAAAATCAAATTAAAATTAGACTCATAGCCTCCATGCCGTCACCTTGCAACCTGGAATAGCCGCCACCAATTAGGAGGAAGAAAAGCTAATCAAATTCAATTGTATTCAACTCTAACAACGAATCTACTACAAAGGAAAGCTAATTCAACTTCAGAACTCAGATTTCAGAACTGAAGACCTTCTTTGAGTTGTGAGTTCGATTTCTTTAATAAAATAATTAACAATTTAATTGGATTGAGATATGATATGGATTATATGGTTATGTTGTGAATTATTGATCGTATGTTATCATCTATGTTGTAAAATTGTGATGTTATCATTTATGTTGTAAATTCTATGATGTTATCATCTATGTTGTAAAGTTGTGATGTTATCATCTATGTTGTAATTCTATGATTGGCTTATGTATAATCAAGTCATAATGTTATTTCATATGCTAGTTTGGCTAAATGGTTGGGACTAATTCTTATGATAAGTCATATATGCAAGTTAGGATGTAAATTAAGGCATGGATCATATGCAAGTTAGTGAACACTATATATAACCTCACATGTTTCATGACATCTATTTTATGTGTGAATTGGATCTAAAAGTTAGGCTATGACATGTGTGAGTTATATGCTAGTATACAAAATTCTACATGCTAGTTTACATGCTTAGATTTAAGTTTACACCATCGTTATGATTGCATAAATCACATATGCAAGTATATGTATATATATGTTTGGAGTATAAATCATGTAATGTAAGTTTGTGGTTAATGCCTATGCAAGTTTACCCCTTATGGTTAGATCCATGACATACATTGTATATGCAAGTTGTGACTATTACCTAAACAAGTTCACACCTTTAGATTTAGATCTATGACATATGTAGTTTTATGCAAGTTTGTGGCTTTTGCCTATGCAAGTTTTAGATGGAGAACCTCATTCACACATGCAAGTTCACCCCTTATGTTTGATCTAGTTTTATTTCTATGTATGTTGTGATGGTTTCTCTTTATTCCATAAGTTAGACTATTCGAGTCTAACGTATATTTTACGTTAAACGAACGAACGTACAACGTGGGGTAATGGGATAATATTAAAAGATGTAATATTGAGAATTTGCATAAATGCCTTAAAAGGCATAGAATAAATTTGTGATGATAATTGGTATGATTTTGCATACCATAAATAAATGGACATAATTGAGTCAATTATGGCCATAGTTAAATTTGGAATTGATTGATAATTTGAATAGGGAAATTAATTCAAATTAGGGAATGATTAATTAGGTGTAATTAATCGTCTAAGACACGAGGTTAGGCTCTTTTGTGGTGTAAGACTGCCCGGACCCGCCCGGCAAATCCAGCTGCCACAAATGCCAGTCTAATGTGGGAGGTCATAGGCATAAATTAAATGCGTAACAGTTGTAAAGACGCGAGGTTAGGTTCGTTTGTGGTGTAAGACTGTCCGGACCCGCCCGACAAATCCAGCTGCCACAAATGCCAGTCTAATGTGGGAGGTCTTTACGAGGTTACGGTCAATGAATTAAGAAACACTTAACTAGATAAACATGTAGTGGGACATGAGGGTGTTAAGTGGGTGTCTGGGGTCGCATGTGGAATCTAGTGGGTGCCTTGGGTGGCATTTGAAATACGATTAGAAACACTTAACCAAAATTTGAAACATGTAAGTGAACATGAATAAGAAGAGGGTTAAGTGGGATGTACTAGAGGGGACCAAGTTTAGGTGGATAGCTTGTGTCAAGTAATGGGGGCCCGTTTCAACCACTAACCCATACGTATCTTTGTGGGCTCGACCCAAGTCGAGGACGGGACACGCATACTGGGCTTGACTGTAAGAGGCCAATACGGGTTAGCGGTGGCAACGCAAGTCCAACGGGTTCATGTGCGTGTGTGGGCCCGGGCTAGTAGGTAAGACGTTGCATCGTGTAGGTATAAGCCGTGCATTGTTGGCGTTATCGGGTTGCCACTTTGGGGAGTGATACACCCCACTGTGGGGCCAGCACGAGTATCTACGAGTTAGGGAGCCGATCGCATGGGGGTAGTGGGTACACCTAGTGGAGATAGGGGCAGGCTACACCTATGAAGGCAACTAGGGGTGCACAAAACTACCATTTTCATTATTAAGTTCTGTAGGTGGGATCAACCTTAGGGTGACTAGTGGTGGTGCGGTGTAGTAATTATCTTATAGTGGTTTAGGTGCGCCTTTAACGTTTTCTTTGTTCATCTTATTTCCTTGTTTACTTTGCTTTACCAAATTGTTCACAGTCATTTACTTATTTTCCAATTTATGCCTTAGTCTTGTTATTTTGGTAATTATATTGTTAAAGTTATTGCACTCGCCAGACTTTATGTCTGACCCCCTTTGTTTCCACCTCTTTTCTCCCTTCCCCCCCAAGGTGCTCAGGGTGGAACTAGCACCAGTGGAGCTTGATTTTGGACAGCTGTATCTCTTGCTTTTAGAAGCAGCTTGGATCGCTGAAGTAAAAGTTCAGCCTATCTTATTTATGGCTATTTTGTATTAGGGTTATGTCTTTCAATTTATGTACTCTGATTTATTCAAGATGGATATTATGTACTTTGACTCTGGCTTTTGATGACGTAATCAAACCTATGTGTTTACCGCTGCAATGAATAAAATTTTAAAGTTTTAGTACTGTTTATATCTATCTTGTTGTTAAGTTTCTGTTCTATACATACTTAAAATGCTCCATAGAAGTTAATACATTCCCTTTGTGAGTGACATTAATGGACGTAGGGTGTTACACTCTCCCTCCTCTCTCTCTTCTGTTTCCAATCGAACAGAATATATAAGAAAAAGAAGGCAATTCACGATCGCGGAAGCCGCCGCCGCCCAGGCCTCCGGCCATCGCGCCCAGCGCCGCCGCGCTCCGGCGGCCCTCGCCTCCTGCTCCTCTCCCCTTCAATTTCTGCCAACCCTAGCCCCAGTCACGAAGACGCCGCCGCCACCTCCTCACAGCTTGCACCACCCCTCCTGACATCAGCAGCCACCCCCGATCCCTCCTCTCTCCCCCTACCCTCTCTTTCTTTAATTCAAACCTCCCCCTTCGCTGAAAATCGAAAATGGTGAGCTTTTTATTTTATTTTATTTATTTAGTTTAAATAGATTTTAGGGATTAAGTAAAATCAGTTTTTATATAGCATTAAAAAGAAATGATTTTTAATAATAAAAAGGAGAGGATTTTTATATGATAAAATATATGATTTTTAAAAACTGAAAATATACGATTTTTATTTGTTTAAGGGCGAGATCTTTATTTGTTTAAAGTTTTGATTTTTTATTTTTATATGTAGAAAAGATTATATTTTTGTAGAAAAGATTATATTTTTATAGTGAAAGATTATATTTTTATATGAAAGCTTATATTTTTATAGTAAAAGATTATGTTTTTATATGAAAGATTATATTTTTATGATGTTAAAGTTTACATTTTTATGATGTTAATGACTATATTTTTAAGATGTAAAAGATGAGATTTTTATAATTAGAAAAATATAATTTGTATGATTAGAAGAATATGATTTTTACGATGATAAAAATATGGTTTTTGTTCATATATAGTAGCGATAAAAATATGGGTTTATTTACATATATGGTTCGAAATAAAAATTCGATTGTTATGTATGAAGATTTGAAATAAAAATTCGATTTTTATTTTATATGAAGTGAGATAAAAATATGAACCTTATTTTTTGTCATGAAGTAGCGTATATAAAGATTCGATTTTTTTTATGAGTAGCGGATTAAAAATAGAATTTTTATATAATAGAGAATATAAAAATATGATTTTTATTTATGTAGCGAAATAAAAATCTGATTTTTTATTATATATATAGTGAAATAAAAATTTGATTTTTATTGCGTTGAAATAAAAATGTGATTTTTAATGTGGACAGCATGAAAAAGATTGCTTTGGAAGTTTGGCCAAATCCAGGCGGTTCTGAAATTAAAAAATAAAACTGGCGGAGTGGATCCCTAAGGTGAGAACTTCTCACTTTATTTTATTCTCTAGTTATAAATATATAATAGGATGCAGACGGTGCTTAGTAGCACCCGACACCATCGTTCACAAACCATGGACGGCTTGTTTGGTTGATGGAATTATTTGATTAGATGATTTGGTTTTTGGGTTGAACGAATTGATTAGAATTTGGTTTGTGTATGGCGCAGGCCATTATTAGACTGGGGATAAGGCTAGGCCTTATCCCGTTTCTAGTATCACGCCGTTATGCCGCTAAAATTTTCTAAAATATATTAGAAAAATAAAAATATCATTTTTATTGTGTAAATGAACCGAATAAATATTTTATCGTTAAAAATATAATTTTTAACGTGTATGTGAATAAAATAAATATTCATTTACAAATCAGACGATTTGTTTATGTACACTGATTTGACTGATATTGATTGGGACGATAAATTTTACACATCGCCCAATTGCACAA
Source organism: Allium sativum (assembly GCA_030737875.1). Lineage (NCBI taxonomy): Eukaryota > Viridiplantae > Streptophyta > Magnoliopsida > Asparagales > Amaryllidaceae > Allium > Allium sativum. The sequence goes on from CM060924.1 coordinate 195,263,738, forward strand.
ATAATATTCAGTGTTTGTTGATTGAAATCCCGTACGGGTGTTGGGATGATATTTGACGTACACAAATCCTAATTGTTTAGTTGTATGTCGATCTATTGGTTGACAAGCTGTTGTAAGCATTAAATATTTATATTTAATGCTTATACAGTGTAGTATGCACTCTGGATGATGGTTGATTGTTTATCATGGTTGTTATATACATGTGTGTATGAAATCCATGTAATCAACATTATATGGTAATTGACTGTGTCTACTTCAAGTTCAGAAAGAAGGAATATTTTAAAATAACGAATATTTTAAAATAATATTCAGAAAAAAATTGAAATCTGATTTTGATGTCCGATTTGGGATATATAAAGCCGTGTTGATTTGATTAACACCATTTTGACGTGAACAATATTTATATCGATTTTATTCATTTTTATAATGTATATTGAAAATGAAGTGATTTCAAAATCTGATGTTTGAAAATATTATCATTTATATGTTAATGATATTGAATATTCAATTTTGATTTAAAATTGAATATGAAGTTGAAATTATTTTGAAAACTAATTTAAACACGATTTATAAAATATGTTTTGAATTGAAATCGATGAAATATATATAATATATATTATATATATTTAATTGCCTGAATAGAACGCGCCGCGCTGCGGTAGTTCGCGAATTTCGACCATTGACTTCGAATTGACGTTACGGGAGATCCGACCGTCGGATTCTCCTGAAACCGGGACCGTTGGGTTCGTATCGAAAAGAGCTTTCCAACGAATATTAGAGATTTAAAATCTAACAGTTGGATTTCGAATTGTGTCCAAATCAAATTAGGAAAAGGTCGCTGCAAGTGCAGTTCGATGGTCATTTATGGAAATCGACTGTACGGCCTTGATAAAATTATTAAAAATATTAATAATTTGTGTAAAATCATAATAAATGATTAAGAAAAATTGGGATGAAAAATTCCATATTTGAAAAGATAAAAATATATTTTTATCGAAATGAACTGGTAATAACAAGGATTAAATCCAATTATATTTAAATAAATAAATTGGATTGAGAATGGATTTTGATATAACTGGAATTTCCAATATATGAATTGGAGTGGATTTGAATCGAAATCATCTTCGGAATATTTCGATTTTGGATTTCGTGATTATACAGATATTGTTATGGAAATTTGAAATATATATTTATATCGCTATTTCCAATATGATATTTGTTGGTTTCAGAATTTGATATTGAATATAAGCCGATATATTTTCTATTCAGAGCCTTGTATTTAATATCGGATTAGATTTTGGGTTTGTTGTGAACGGTGTCTTCATTAACATTGTTCTGAAATCCAGTTGAGAAAAGAGTAAATCTTTTAATTAAGATTTAGAGAAGAATATACCAGTTAATTAACCTTTAATTGGGATTGAAATGAAATGTGAATTGGGTTTATCGTGAACTATGTTTTTAACGACGTTCGTTCTTTAACCCGATTTGCAGTGAAATGTGATTTGGAATATATAAATCTTTTATTAAGATTTAATGTGATTTTCCAAAGTAAATTTTTCCAGTTTAACAAAATAAATTTGAATGAAACGGAATTCGATTTGGTAATAATCAAAGTGAACATCTATGGAGGAAGGTTGTTACTATATATGGAATTTAAAAGGCTTTGCTGTTATTCCATTTATATTATCGGTTTGATATGGAAGTTTATATCGATTATATATATTGATTTGTTTTACGTGAAGATTCCATTGTTAATGGAATGTGATTTTGGGTTTATCGTGAACTCTGTTTTAAAGGACAATAGTTCTTTAACCCAGTTAAAGATAAGATTAATTTCTTAACTTTGAAAAAACCATTAAGTAATGATTTTTGGAGATTAAATCTGAATTAGAGTTTTAACGAATCTTTAATTAGATTGAAATGATCGAGAATGGAGTATCACCAGTTTTGCTCCAAGCGATAGTTAAATCTTTAATTAGATTTGAACGTGTAATGGTAATTAAATTTACCAATAACACCAAGGTGTTAGATATGAAGTATTACCAGTTTTGCTTCATGGGATGTATAGGTTGGGATTAGGAAATTTAACAACTAATTACTTCGGTAAGGATCACTAATCCCGATGTAACAACCCGTATTTTTGAATACCATATTATAATGTAAATCAAGACAGAATTAAATTGTAAAATCTGAATCAAGGGAAACGGGCTGTGCCATTGCATTTGTCTCAGAAAAATACGCGAAATAGAGTCCGAGTTTTCGAAAAACGAAGTCCGTATGACCAAGTTATGGCCCAATGAAGTTTTCAGAAAAATCCAAGCCCGAAAACAATTCAAATTCGAATTCAGATTTAAAATTCAACCAAGGCAGAATGGGCGGGAATTTTCCCGCCCCAGGCAGGGTCGACACAGGGGTCGACACCAGTGTCGACCCCCCCCCAATGGGTCGACACCCATGTCGACCCAGGGGTCGACCCCCCTGGTCGGACCAGTTTTTCTGGTGCACCATTGGTGACCTGTGAGTCTTGCTCTAGAAGTTTCTGACGGGATTTGACGGACCTGATGTGTTTTAGGGTTAATCCTATGGTCTTAATTAACCTAATCACCTATAAAAAGACCCCTAGACCTAGCCTAAACCCTCATTAATCATTCCTACAACTAAATGCTGTCCAAATATTCACCAATCATGGCCTCCACCTTCTTCATGAGAGCATGAGTGTCTCAAATCAATCTACGTCATAAAAGAGCCATCTTTCTTTGTCATTGGAGTTATTACTTCTTGTTTCAAGGCGTTTAAGTGGAGCTTATTATTTTCTTTGCGGATTTTGCTTGTGGCTTCGTCTCAATCTTTATATATATTGATCTAGATCGCATAACCGCTCATTGTAAGCCCTATACTATTCTTAGATTCTAACTATGAAGTTAAATGTAACATGTTGCAAGTTGAGTTTGGGGCCTAAGTATGATATATGCTTCGATCTTACCATGTTATGCATGAATATATTTTATGCATGTTTGTAAACCTATGATCTTATCATGTTATGCATGAATATATTCTATGCATATCACCTTGACCTTGTGGGCTAAAAGCTATAAGCTTTATGTTGAAATGTTGCATTATACAACATGAGAACTCTCATAACCTTTATGATAACTTGCATATAATGTTATATGCGAACTTCTAGTCATCATCCTATGTCATTCATGATCATGCTCCACCTATTTGCTTAAATTGATATTATGCATGTTTTGAGGCCTATGATGTAATATGCAAGCCTACGAACATATTTATGCCTCATATGCCACCATGTTTAATTTGTGGCCAACCTTATTACCTTATGACCCTTTTTGTCATGCTTTTGCCAAGTTCCCTCTTTGATCTATGTTATGTTATGCGAAACGTACATGCGATGGGAATGCGTTGGGTTTGGGTAATATTAATGACATGAAAACATGGTTTTAAAATATGACATGAACATTGACTTGTGATTATGTTTGTAAACATAATGGTGGACATGACACTTAGAAAATATGAATGTGGCCAACTCGAGGTTGGGTTGAGTTTGTAGCATAAATCTACCCGGAACCGACCGGCTTAACTAGTGGCTATAAGCAATAGGACCCAATGTGAGTAGTTGGTCATGTTTCACTAGAAACCCGAGGTTAGACCAAGTTGTGGTGTAAAGCTACCCGGACCCGCCCGGCTTAACTAGTAACCACAACAAAGTCTAATGTGAGAGGTTGGGTGCATTAAAATAATTAATGCCACATGATAGGGTTAAGTCATGGACCACTTGAATACTTAACCAATTAAACATGATGGGTTGACGCGGTTAAGTCATGAACCTGGGGTACACTTAACCAACTTGATACTTGATTAGGTAGGGTTAACCACATTTAACCCGCTAAAAACCCTAGTTACGTGGTCCTTTTCACCAGTAACCCTCTTGATTGTATCATGATACCCTAGGGACTAGGCTAGGGTGGGGCACGATTACTGGGTTGACATGTAAGCAACCAAAACGACGGCTGAGTAGGTGCGCCGGTGTAGGTTCAGGCGGACCATGGTCGTGCACATGGTCCGGAGTTGAAAAAAAAACAGACACGGGCACCCATAGGTTTAGACTGTGCGTGCTTGATCTATGTCCGTGGTTGGCACCCTAGGGCTTGATACACCCTAGGGTGGACCTAGCACAGTTTGACTACACTTCGTGATTGGGCCGTATGACACCGACACTTGACGAGTTAGGCTTATAGGGAGCCGATCGACTAGACCGAGTAGTTGGACCTCGATTTAGGTCATTTCATGATGTGGGCCAGCTTTGGGCCAAGGGATCATTTCTTGAATATACTTGACATGGATTGGAATGCTAGTACACTCCTGGTGCAACTTAACCTTGTATATGCGATGCCACACTTGATCTATCTTGTTAACTTTTCACCATGCCAGTTATCACCCTACATCTCATCTCTGTTTACATGCTCAGTTAACTTTATTAGTTTTTATACTAATAGTAGATAGGACTTACCAGTCTTTTTGACTGACCCGTTTTCTTTCGCCTCTTTTCTTCCGTTTCCCCCCCAGGTTTGCAGGGTGGGAATACTGTTGCCTAGATGGATCTTTAGCCGCATTTCTGGATAGCTCACGTATGGTTTGAGCATGCTATGGCCTTATACTACTTTGGGGATAGTTACTTTATGTTTCTTTTTCAGTTTATGTACTAGACTTTGTTTTATGGGAAAATAATGACTAAATACTTTGATGTAACTTGACTATGGTTTTGAAATGCTAGTTTTATCCGCTGCTTTATTTACTCTGTTTTTACTTATATGTTCTGTCTTGTGATATCTGCATGCATGTTTACCTCGTTTAACGCCCCTCCAAAGTTAGTGTCCTTGCAAGAGTGGCACTGGCGGAGGTGGGGTGTTACATTTGGTATCAGAGCCAGGTTTACAAGATTTGAGCAAAAGGTTTTTAAAACTTACCTTTTGAAAAACTATTTTTCAAAACCAATTAAGTATTTTCCAAGAAAAGTCTAGTTATTTTAAAAGGCTATTCCCCAAAAGCCATTAGCACTATCCTTCGTTTCCTTGTTCTAAATCTATCTTTTCCTTTTTCAGTATGGCCGATCTTAACCTTCCCGAGGGAGTGACCATTCCCGGGTGGTTCCGGAGGTACTTGGAAGCTAGGGCCAACAATGTGGGCCCAGCAACCACCCCCACCATAACTGAGGTTCCTCCTCCTCCTCCTCAGAATCCACAAGCAGATTTCACTAAGATTTGCAAAGACTTTAAGGCGATGGGTGACAAGAATTTCATTGGGACGGAGACTTTTATGGAGGCACGAAATTGGTTGAAAGAAACTGAGGATCTCTTCGCTATCTTTGATGTGGAAGACCATAGAAAGGTTTTATTGGCAGCATGGCTATTAAAAGAAGAAGCTGCTTATTGGTGGAAGGTCACCAATGCTACGAGGCCTATAGAGACTTGGGCCGACTTTAGGACAAGATTTGGGCTTAAGTTTCTATCATCAGCTGAGGCGAATCTGCAATTGGAGAAGTTTATATCTTTGAAGCAAGGGGACATGACAGTGAGGGAGTATGTGAATCAGTTTAACCAGCTCGCTCGATTCGGTTTGGACATGGTTAATACTCCCCAGAAGAAGGCTTTACGCTTTGCACGAGGATTGAATGAGCCATTACAAGGTTTAGCCCTATCTCATATACCCATGGGGGCCACTATTGAAGGACTAGTAGACATGGCATTGCTTCAAGGAGACGATAAGAATGGCAAAAAGGAAGTCAGGACTAATGAGACTCAAGCCAAGAAGACAAACTCCAAGTGGGGAGGAAATCAGAGCAATCAGAGCAGTCAAAACAACAAGAACAACAAGGGCAACAAGGCCAAGGCAAAGGACCCAAGAAAATGCAACTTCTGTGGGATTGTTGGGCACATAGCCAAGGATTGCAGAAAGAAGAAGAGGAAGCGGGGCGAATGCTTTCATTGTGGAGAGACTGGACACTTTAGCAAGGATTGCCCCAAGAAGCAAGGGCAAGGGCAAGGGCAGAATCAGCGTGCAGGACCTTCTGGAGGGCAAGTGCATGCTCTCAACACTGCTCCAGTTCAGGACCGAGGTAGTATTTCTGTAGAAAGCCTTGTTTATATTTCTAATTATCCTGTTCGCACCTTATTTGATTCTGGCGCATCGCATAGTTTTATTTCTTCTGACATTGTTGAAAGTTTGCCCCTAAGTACTAGTCTAGTTGAGGATCCCGTCTGTGTTTCAAATCCAATTGGGGGTTCCGCCCATCTATCTATGATTTGTGTGGATTTGAAGATTTCTATCTTGACCGTAGAATTCACGTGTAATGCTTATGTTCTCGGGTTCACGGGATACGGGTTAATCTTGGGCATGGATTGGTTGTCCAGTTATGGAGCCATTCTCGATTGTGAGCATAGGGTGGTGAGGCTCACGACTCGCCTTGATAATACCCTAGAAATTTCTTGTAACCCTAGAGGTCCCGTCATGTTATGTTATCTTGAATCTCTTGACTCGTCCATCGATGATCTGCAATCTGTAAGGGTGGTCCGAAACTATCCTGATGTCTTTGAAGAAGTTAAGGGGTTACCCCCTAAACGAGAGATAGATTTCCGCATTGATCTAGTCGATAATGCCAAGCCAGTATCATTGCCCGTTAGGCACATGGCCCCACGTGAGAGAAGAGAGCTCAGTAAGCAAATCAAGGAGCTTCTTGAGAAGAATTTTATTAGGCGAAGCATTTCTGAATGGGGTGCTCCGGTGGTATTCACTACTAAGGCGGATGGTTCGCTTCGTCTATGTGTTCATTATCGAGAGTTGAACAAGCTGACAAAGAATAATAGGCACCCGTTAACGAGGATTGATGATCTCTTTGACCAGCTTGTAGGTGCTTCTGTTTTCTCTCAACTCGATCTAGCCACCGGATTCCATCAGCTTAGAGTAGCTGAGGATAGTATCGATAAGACTGCGTTTAGGACTCCAGATGGATTCTTTGAATGGCTTGTCATGCCATTCGGTTTGACTAATGCACCCGCCTACTTCGTAGATTTGATGAGTAGGGTGTTTAGGGAGTTCCTTAACAAGTTTGTGGTTGTCTTCGTGGATGATATTCTGATCTTCTCAAAGGATGAGGAAGAACATGCCAGACATCTCAAGGAAGTGATGGATACGCTTAGAGCGCATCAGTTGAAAGCCAAGTTCTCCAAATGTCATTTTTGGAGAAGGGAAGTTCGGTTTCTTGGACATATAGTTTCTAAGTAAGGCATAGCGGTGGATCCCGCGAAAGTGGTTGTGGTTCAAGATTGGAAGACTCCTAGGAATGCAACCGAAGTAAGAAGCTTTCTCGGTCTGGCGGGCTACTATAGGAAGTTCATCAGGGACTTCGCTAAGATTTCGGCCCCTCTTACTAAGTTGACAAAGAAGAACTTAGTCTTTGCATGGGACTTGGAGTGCGAGCTTGCTTTTCAAAGGCTCAAGAGAGCCCTTACCACAGCTCCAGTTTTGGCATTACCCGATGGCAGTAAGATGTTTACCGTGTACACCGATGCATGTGGTACGGGGTTAGGTGATGTTCTAATGCAAGAGGGAAGAGTGATATGTTATGGGGGTAGGCAACTTAAAGTTCATGAGAAGAACTATCCCACTCATGATTTGGAGTTGGCAGCGATCGTCTTTGCACTCAAATCCTGGCGCCACTATCTTCTAGGCGAAAGGTTTGAGTTGTATACTGATCACAAGTCACTCAAATACCTCTTCTCGCAGAAAGATCTGAATCTAAGGCAGCAAAGGTGGATGGATTTCTTGGCATCATATGACTTCGAGATAGCTTACACCCCTGGCAAGGGTAATGTTGTGGCAGATGCACTAAGCAGAAGGAGGTTGACTTTGAGTCCCTTGTTTATTGAGATGAAGAACTTAGAGCTCTTGGCAACCTTTGATTTCACGACGGCTGTTGAGTCGATGACGGGTTCATTAGCATCCCTTGAGCTTAGACCCACACTTCTTGATCAAGTTGGGGCTTCGCAGAAGGAAGATCCGCAGATAGTCGAGGTCATGGATAAGTTGATTCGTGGTAAGACGTCTAGTCACCTTACTAGATATACTATTGATGATAAAGGTTGGCTAAGGCGTGATGGAAGGCTATGCATTCCACAAGTAGGAGACTTGGTGCATAAAGTTCTTGAAGAAGCACATCACTCGAAGATGACTATACATCCGGGAGGAGATAAGATGTATAGAGATATGAAGCGCATTTTCTTTTGGGCCGGAATGAAGAGAGATGTGGCAGAGTATGTTTCAAAGTGCATGGTGTGCCAACAAGTGAAAGCCGAGTCAAAGAAACCAGGTGGGCTATTACATCCATTGGATGTCCCGCAATCGAAGTGGGAGAGTATTTCTATGGATTTTGTGGATGGATTGCCTAGGTCAAGGAAAGGAAACACGAGCATATGGGTCATAGTTGACAGACTTACGAAGAGCGCTCACTTCATCCCAGTAAAGAGCAAGAGGACCGCATCATGGCTAGCATCTATTTATCTTCGAGAGATAGTGCAGTTGCATGGAGTTCCTTCTAGCATAGTTAGCGATCGTGACCCAATCTTCACTAGCCAATTCTGGAATAGTTTGCAAGAAGCAATGGGTACGCGATTGAATATGAGTACAGCCTATCACCCCCAGACGGATGGCCAAACCGAAAGGGTGAATAGAGTGCTAGAAGATCTTTTGAGGCTTTGTGTTCTTGACTTTGGTGGTACTTGGGAAGACCACCTTCCTCTCGTAGAATTTGCTTATAATAATAGCTATCAAGCCAGCATAGGGATGGCACCATTTGAAGCTTTGTATGGGAGGCCGTGTAGGTCACCATCTTGTTGGTGGGAGACAACAGATAGACTTATACTTGGGCCCGATATGATACGGGACACATCCGAAAAAGTTGAATTGGTGAGAAGACGGATGAAAGCGGCCTAAGATAGACAGAAATCCTATGCTGACAAGCGAAGGGCAGATTTGGAATTCGAAGTGGGAGACAGGGTTTTCGTGAAGGTTTCCCCTTTGCCTAATGTGGTACGTTTTGGAGTAGTTGGGAAGCTGACACCAAGGTCCGTAGGACCCTTCCCTATCATAGAGAGAATTGGAAAGATGGCTTATAAGGTGGAATTGCCCGAGAAGCTAGCCGGAGTGCATAATGTCTTTCATGTCTCGCATCTCCGAAAGTGCCTGCATTAATCCGCTGAGGTGGTTGAACCAAGCATTCTAGAAGACATTGAGGTAGAGAAAGAGGCAACCTTGAGAAGAGCTCCGATTCGTATTTTGGGAACAGAGATCAAGAAGTTAAGGAATCGAGAAGTCAAATTGGTGAAAGTTAGTGGAGTGAAGCCGATGAAGATGCAACTTGGGAAACCGAGGAGAAGATGCGCGGGCTTTATCCATTCCTTTTTGAGGGTACATTCTCAATCTCCTTTCCTAATTAGCATACCTTTCTTTTGCTATCCATGTTTACCTTGTTTATCTTGTTATCTCGTAATCGTGTCATGAGAACCTTAGGTAGAAACCCTTTGGATGAAACATGTATTTGAAACATGTTATGCTTGATGTTTGCCAGTGGTTGCAAGTGTTTGCAAGTGGATACTCGTGGATGCATGATACACATTAGGCACTAAGATCGGCTCACACACTTTTATGTTGCATACGCATGAGTGTTTATGCTTATTCATGGATGAAACTTGTTGTGCTATCACGTGGATGTTGCATATGAATGAATGTTATGTGCACTCATGTAGAGATTATAAATTATGTTAGGAATTTGCATACATATGGACTCATTTCACTAACATGTTTTGCATTAAGGGGGTTTACTAAATCAGTAACCTTCTGATTTTCGCATTAGATAAGTACATATACACACACCTTTGCATATGATCATACAACATTTAGAATCCTTTAAGGACAATGACTGCACGTGGATGATGTTTTGAGTAGATGGATGATGGATGGTAGGATACGTTCTTCCTAACTTGGAGATTTCGGGGACGAAATCCTTTAAGGAGGGGAGAATGTAACAACCCGTATTTTTGAATACTATATTATAATGTAAATCAAGACAGAATTAAATTGTAAAATCTGAATCAAGGGAAACGGGCTGTACCATTGCGTTCGTCTCGGAAAAATACGCGAAATAGAGTCCGAGTTTTCGAAAAACGAAGTCCGTATGACCAAGTTATGGCCCAATGAAGTTTTCAGAAAATTCCAAGCCCGAAAACAGTTCAAATTCGAATTCAGATTTAAAATTCAACCAAGGCAGAATGGGCGGGAATTTTCCCGCCCTAGGCAGGGTCGACACAGGGGTCGACACCAGTGTCGACCCCCCCCAATGGGTCGACACCCATGTCGACCCAGGGGTCGACCCCCCTGGTCGGACCAGTTTTTCTGGTGCACCATTTGTGACCTGTGAGTCTTGCTCTAGAAGTTTCTGACGGGATTTGACGGACCGGATGTGTTTTAGGGTTAATCCTATGGTCTAAATTAACCTAATCACCTATAAAAAGACCCCTAGACCTAGCCTAAACCCTCATTAATCATTCCTACAACTAAATGCTGTCCAAATATTCACCAATCATGGCCTCCACCTTCTTCATGCGAGCATGAGTGTCTCAAATCAATCTATGTCATAAAAGAGCCATCTTTCTTTGTCATTGGAGTTATTACTTCTTGTTTCAAGGCGTTTAAGTGGAGCTTATTATTTTCTTTGCGGATTTTGCTTGTGGCTTCGTCTCAATCTTTAGATATATTGATCTAGATCGCATAACCGCTCATTGTAAGCCCTATACTATTCTTAAATTCTAACTATGAAGTTAAATGTAACATGTTGCAAGTTGAGTTTGGGGCCTAAGTATGATATATGCTTCGATCTTATCATGTTATGCATGAATATATTTTATGCATGTTTGTAAACCTATGATCTTATCATGTTATGCATGAATATATTCTATGCATATCACCTTGACCTTGTGGGCTAAAAGCTATAAGCTTTATGTTGAAATGTTGCATTATACAACATGAGAACTCTCATAACCTTTATGATAACTTGCATATAATGTTATATGCGAACTTCTAGTCATCATCCTATGTCATTCATGATCATGCTTCACCTATTTGCTTAAATTGATATTATGCATGTTTTGAGGCCTATGATGTAATATGCAAGCCTACGAACATATTTATGCCTCATATGCCACCATGTTTAATTTGTGGCCAACCTTATTACCTTATGACCCTTTTTGTCATGCTTTTGCCAAGTTCCCTTTTTGATCTATGTTATGTTATGCGAAACGTACATGCGATGGGAATGCGTTGGGTTTGGGTAATATTAATGACATGAAAACATGGTTTTAAAATATGACATGAACATTGACTTGTGATTATGTTTGTAAACATAATGGTGGACATGACACTTAGAAAATATGAATGTGGCTAACTCGAGGTTGGGTTGAGTTTGTAGCATAAATCTACCCGGAACCGACCGGCTTAACTAGTGGCTATAAGCAATAGGACCCAATGTGAGTAGTTGGTCATGTTTCACTAGAAACCCGAGGTTAGACCAAGTTGTGGTGTAAAGCTACCCGGACCCGCCCGGCTTAACTAGTAACCACAACAAAGTCTAATGTGAGAGGTTGGGTGCATTAAAATAATTAATGCCACATGATAGGGTTAAGTCATGGACCACTTGAATACTTAACCAATTAAACATGATGGGTTGACGCGGTTAAGTCATGAACCTGGGGTACACTTAACCAACTTGATACTTGATTGGGTAGGGTTAACCACATTTAACCCGCTAGAAACCCTAGTTACGTGGTCCTTTTCACCAGTAACTCTCTTGATTGTATCATGATACCCTAGGGACTAGGCTAGGGTGGGGCACGATTACTGGGTTGACATGTAAGCGACCAAAACGACGGCTGAGTAGGTGCGCCGGTGTAGGTTCAGGCGGACCATGGTCGTGCACATGGTCCGGAGTTGAAAACAAACAGACACGGGCACCCGTAGGTTTAGACTGTGCGTGCTTGATCTATGTCCGTGGTTGGCACCCTAGGGCTTGATACACCCTAGGGTGGATCTAGCACAGTTTGACTACACTTCGTGATTGGGCCGTATGACACCGACACTTGACGAGTTAGGCTTATAGGGAGCCGATCGACTAGACCGAGTAGTTGGACCTCGATTTAGGTCATTTCATGATGTGGGCCAGCTTTGGGCCAAGGGATCATTTCTTGAATATACTTGACATGGATTGGAATGCTAGTACACTCCTGGTGCAACTTAACCTTATATATGCGATGCCACACATGATCTATCTTGTTAACTTTTCACCATGCCAGTTATCACCCTACATCTCATCTCTGTTTACATGCTCAGTTAACTTTATTAGTTTTTATACTAATAGTAGATAGGACTTACCAGTCTTTTTGACTGACCCGTTTTCTTTCGCCTCTTTTCTTCCGTTTCCCCCCCCAGGTTTGCAGGGTGGGAATACTGTTGCCTAGCTGGATCTTTAGCCGCTTTTCTGGATAGCTCACGTATGGTTTGAGCATGCTATGGCCTTATGCTACTTTGGGGATAGTTACTTTATGTTTCTTTTTCAGTTTTCAGTTTATGTACTAGACTTTGTTTTATGGGAAAATAATGAGTAAATACTTTGATGTAACTTGACTATGGTTTTGAAATGCTAGTTTTATCCGCTGCTTTATTTACTCTGTTTTTACTTATATGTTCTGTCTTGTGATATCTGCATGCATGTTTACCTCGTTTAACGCCCCTCCAAAGTTAGTGTCCTTGCAAGAGTGGCACTGGCGGAGGTGGGGTGTTACACCCGACTAGTTTGGAAAACCATAATATGGTTTGAAATGATATTCAAAGGAAGATTAAAGAATAAATTTTAAAGAATTTACCCGTGATAAAATTAATGGGAACCTTTCACTAATAATGTGAATATTTGAATAAAAGAATATACTGAATTGGAATGAGGCGTATGTTGTGTTTGTGTAACACTTGTTTATAAAATACGCGAGTTATTCGGAAAGACCGGGTTTATCCCATTCTGAATAACTGATACGACGATTAGTCGAAGATGAAGACGGTGGTTGAAGACCGGAAGTCTTCACATCTTTTGGATAATTACTGATGATCTTGATTGGGCTTTACACCCAAGAGGAGGGAATCAGTTGGTGATCATCCAGACGTACTTGGAGATCAATGGATATGCGAGGAATAAGGTTCCTCCGGTTTCGTTCAGACCCATAACGAATTTGTAAATGGACTGTGTGTCTGACATTGGATATCACTCTGTGTGATTGATGGATATTGGTTGCATGGGTGGTTTGCCTGTGTGGCATGCTGAGATGCAGTGATCATGGCTTTTGTTGAAAAGCAGGGCCTTGTGGTTGATGATCAAAGTGCGGCTTTAATATAGCATAGCTTTGTGTAGCGTTAATTCGCGAGCCTCACACCACGGGTATGAACCAGAAACGGGAGAGGACCTCAGGGAGGGCATGCGTTTTCTTCTAGCTAGAAGTGGCGTCAGTGGTTTACAAGCCCTGACGAGTTTGACTTATGTGGTTGTTGGAAGCGAGGCGCCTCGGTTATATCGGTCGATCTGGGACCAATGGAGTCATATGACTCATTTATGCCCCATAGGGCGCGGAAACGCATGTTCAGGCATTTTAATCCACTCCGTGTGGACCGGCCCTGACGATCCAAGGGACGATGCGTTCTGTTCCTGAGACACGGGCTAGAGCGTCTCAAATCGGTAAGGACTATCTTTTGTCTCGGTTCATAGATGGAAATCCAAATTCCAATACGTGGCATTGCGGTTTTAGTTGTAAATCTATATATGGCGACATAGTGGTATGGGGCATTCATGCCGCCTATGATTGATACATTTATATTTGAGGTTGTTTTCTTCACTTATAGTAATAATAAAAGATGAAATTTAGCGTATCAAGCATTCTTTGGCTATTATAAGGTAAAACCCTATCCTCCGGCTTGCGTTGCATTGCGTGATGGGGCCTGGGTCTTATAATAGCTTCATTGTTCTTTACTTAGCATTGCGCTGTTTGTTTTATGCACTGGTATTCTTGGGAGGAAACCCGTTCTGTGTTATATGGTGTGGTCCCTTGATTTATCTAACTTTAAAATAAAGATTGATAACTGTTTTAGTTCTCACACCAGTCACATGACTGACCTGGCGTTTATTGTTTTAACCTAAACTCTGGGTGCCCTTATTTTCCACACGGGCAGCTAGTTGTTGGGTTTTACAGATATTATATTCACAGGATCCTGGTTTATAGCTGAAGGGATATTCGGAAAGCTCTGTATCCATATATCTGTTTTAGTTGTGTTTTGTATTATTTTTCCGCTGTAGTAATGTATTTAAAACTCTGATATTTTTCTGATGTATAATATTTATTCATACTCTGTATATTCTTGTATTCTGATGGAATTGTTGTAATATGCAATGAAATGTTCTTCTGTTTGTGTTCTGATTCGTCTTGTCCTCAACTCAATCTGTTCTTTCTTTCACGGGGAAGTTCAGGTCATGTCATCTTGGTATCAGAGCTTTGGTTTACAGAGCTCGAGAAAAAGACACGTTAGAACCATACGAAAGAATTCATCAGAAATTGGATTAATAATATCCAATTAGAATAACTCGTTAGAGATGGGATCAGTAGCATCGTTGAACGAGTGTAAAGAGTGTTGTTTTTAAAAATAAAAATGAAACCAAATTTAGTTTTGAAAATTCAAATCTTATTATACGTATTTGAATATTTATTATATATTGATTTGGACAATCAGGTATATAAAGATTTTGCATATACGTCTGATCCACGTGTATACGAAGTCTTAATATACTGGATAGATATAGAATCACACTCTAGTCGCCCGGTGATAATACTTAGGGTGGTTCGAAACATCATCAGTGTTTGTGTTCGAGTTTCAAAAGTGGATATCTATATATTTCCAATTGACTGGCGTGAGAACCAAAACTAGATAGGGCTTATTTGTTGTGATTTGGCATCAAAAACATGATTTTGTGCATATATACCAAAGTTATGAAGTTGAAAATTTATCAACTAATTGATTGCTGGTTGTGTTGTTTGTTTATTAGTGCAACTTATAAAAATATTGGAATGATAATCCATTTAAACCCACATGTGAAAGTAAGTGAAATTTAGCCAAATCAAATGAATGTTGAACGGCATTGAAATTTGGTTGAAATTGCATGCATATACATGTATATACATAGAACTGGTCATAGCAAGGAGGCTAAAGAAGAGGAATAAAATTGTATGCCCGACAAATAGGTACATGTTTACTAATTTCTTGGGTGATGATGATTTACGACCCGATTGGCGTTTTCATTTTCTTTTTGAGATGAGAGGGCCTGTGTGGCGGTTTGGGGATTTTCCCGGTGCTCCCATACAAGGGAGGTTATGGCGAAATTTTTCGAAAATTCAGGGTGATAGCCAAATTTTTGAAGAATTTGAAAAGTTTTTAGAAACTGAAAAGTTGAAAAACTTAAGCCGTAATGAAAATAATGAAAGTTGAGTTGATTAGTTAAACAACTTTCAGCTCCGTTCCTTTTCGAGGACGAAAAGATTTTAAGTTGGGGAGATTGTAACAACCCGGAAAATCAAAACCAATTTATAATTTTTATTTTCGCTATTTTAACGGATTTTGAATATTTAGAATGAATTATTTTAAGTAATAACGACGGAAAATTTATTTTCGTCGAAGTTAAAACGAATAAATTTATTTTAAATATAAAACGAGCCTGAAATGGCGCGGTAGTTCGAAAATTCGATTTCAAATTTCAAATGAATGTACAGGATTCAATATAAATCAGAATTGAACGAAATAAGAAATATTTGAATCTGTCTGATTATATCTTTCTAACGAAGTTAAGAAACTGAGATTTCAATTTAGAAATGAAAAGATATGTCAGTTTAAAATTCAGAAAAGTCACTGTGGAATTTATATATTATATATATATAAGGGCCATAAAAATAGCCATTTTGCAAACGACCTCTATTTTCGACGAAACCACTTTTGTTGGATCCGGGATGTCAAATTATTACTAGGTTTCAGAATTCATAATTTTTGAAATCAATATGTGAGCGTGGCAAAGGAAAACGTGTTTTGACAGTTTTAGTCAATTTGGATCGACCAGAAAATGGCCCTTTTTCAAACGATCTTCAAATTTGACGAAATTAGTTTTTTAGGACCGTATCATCAGAAATAATTTTTCTGGAATTTTTAGAGACTGTATGTGTCCCCAGTAAATTGAAATGTGCGTTTAAATTGAGTATATAAAGATTTATATTTTAAATTCGATGGAAACTGATCGTAACGGTCGAATTGGCCTATGATACATATCCCATTGTGTTCGGAATGAGGGTAGTTAGCTAGGGGCGACAGTCGGTGGGTTCGATTCTGAGTTCGAAATAAAAAAGTTGCTTTATTGATTAAATTAAATTAAATAAATTAATATATTATATTACCCTACCCCCTATATTTTCCCTCCTCTCTATCTTCAGTTTCAAATCGAATAGAATATAAAAAAAAGAAGGTGATTCATGATAGCGGAAGCCGCTGCCGCCTAGGGCTCCGGCCAACGCGCCCAACGCCGCCGCGCTCCGGCAGCCCTCCCCCTCGCCTCCCGTTCTCTTCCCTCCGCTCCTCTCCCCTTCATTTTCTGCCAACCCTAGCCCCAGTCACAAAGACGCCACCTCCACCTCCTCACAGCCTGCACCGCCTCCCCTGACGTCAGCGGCCATCCCCGATCCCTCCTCTCTCCCCCTACCCTCCCTTTCTTCAATTCAAACCTCCCCCTTCGCTGAAAATCCAAAAGGTGAGCTTTTTATTTTATTTTATTTATTTATTTAGTTTAAATAAATTTTAGGGATTAAGTAAAATCAGTTTTTATATAGCATTAAAAAGAAATGATTTTTAATAATAAAAAGGAGAGGATTTTTATATGATAAAATATATGATTTTTAAAAACTGAAAATATACGATTTTTAATTGTTTAAGGGAGAGATCTTTTTTGTTTAAAGTTTTGATTTTTTATTTTTATATGAAGAAAAGATTATATTTTTATAGTGAAAGATTATATTTTTATAGAAAAGATTATAATTTTATAGTGAAAGATTATATTTTTATATGAAAGCTTATATTTTTATAGTAAAAGATTATATTATTATATGAAAGATTATATTTTTATGATGTTAAAGTTTATATTTTTATGATGTTAAAGACTATATTTTTAAGATGTAAAAGATGAGATTTTTATAATTAGAAAAATATAATTTGTATGATTAGAATATGATTATTACGACGATAAAAATATGGTTATTGTTCATATATAGTAGCGATAAAAATATGGGTTTATTTACATATATAGTTAGAAATAAAAATTCGATTGTTATGTATGAAGATTTGAAATAAAAATTCGATTTTTATTTTATATGAAATGAAATAAAAATATGAACCTTATTTTTTATCATGAAGTAGCTTATATAAAGATTCGATTTTTATATGAGTAGCGGATTAAAAATAGAATTTTTATATAATAGAGAATATAAAAATATGATTTTTATTTATGTAGCGAAATAAAATTCTGATTTTTTATTATATATATAGTGAAATAAAAACGTGATTTTTATAACATTGAAATAAAAATGTGATTTTTAATGTGAACAGCATGATAAAGATTACGTTGGAAGTTTGGCCAAATCCAGGCGGTTCTGAAATTCAAAAATAAAACTAGTGGAGTGGATCCCCAAGGTGAGAACTTCTCACTTTATTTTATTCTCTAGTTATAAATATATAATAGGATGCAGACGGTGCTTAGTAGCACCCGACACCGTCATTCACAAACCATGGACGACTTGTTTTGTTGGTTGTTTGGTTGATGGAATTATTTGATTAGATGATTTGGTTGTTGGGTTAAACTAATTGATTAGAATTTGGTTTGTGTATGGCGCAGACCATTAATAGACCGGGGATAAGGCTAGGCCTCATCCCGTTTCTAGTATTGCGTCGTTATGCCGTCGAAATTTTCTAAAATATATTAGAAAAATAAAAATATCATTTTTATTGTGTAAATGAACCGAATAAATATTTTATCGTTAAAAATATAATTTTTAACGTGTATGTGAAAAATAAATATTCATTTACAAATCAGACGATTTGTTTATGTACACTGATTTGACTTATATTGATTGGGACGATAAATTTTACACATCGCCCAATTGCAAAAATAGTATTCAGTGTTTGTTGATTGAAACCCCGTACGGGTGTTGGGATGATATTTTACGTACACTAATCCCAATTGTTCAGTTGTATGTCGATCGATTGGTTGACATGCTGTTGTAAGCGTTAAATATTTATATTTAATGTTTATACAGTGTAAAATGCACTCTGGATGATGGTTGATTGTTTATCATGGTTGTTATATACATGTGTCTATGAAATCCATACAATCAACATTATATGGTAATTGACTGTGTCTAATTCCAGTTCAGAAGGAAGGAATATTTTAAAATAACTAATATTTTAAAATAACAAATATTTTAAAATAATATTTAGAAAAGAATCAAAATCTGATTTTGATGTCCGATTTGGGATGGACACGAATATATTTAAATATATAAAACTGTTTTGATTAGATTAACGCCATTTTGACTTGAACGATTTATAAAATACGTTTTGAATTGAGATCGACGAAATATATATAATATATATATTATATATATTTAATGACCTGAATAGAACGCGCCGCGCTGCAGTAGTTCGCGAATTTCAACTATTGACTTCGAATTAACATTACGGGAGATCCGACCGTCAGATTCTCCTGAAACAGGGACCGTTGGGTTCGTATCGAAAAGAGATTTGAAATCTAATGGTTGGGTTTGGAATTATGTCCAAATCAAATTTGGAAAAGGTTGCGGCAAGTGCAGTTCGATGGCCGTTTATGGAAATCGACTGTACGAGCCTTGATAAAATTATTCAAAATATTAATAATTTGTGTAAAATCATAATAAATAATTAAGAAAGAATTGAGATGAAAAATTCCATATTCGAAAAGTAAAAAATATATTTTTATCGAAATGAACTGGTAATAACAAGGATTAAATCCAATTATATTTAAATAAATAAATTGGATTGAGAATGGATTTTGATATAACCGGAATTTCCAATATATGAATTGGAATGGATTTGAATCGAAATCATCTTCAGAATATTTCAAATTTGGATTTCGTGATTATACAGATATTGTTATGGAAATTTGAAAGATATATTTATATCGCTATTTCCAATACGATATTTGTTGGTTTCAGAATTTGATATTGAATATAAGCCGATATATTTTCTATTTAGAGCCTTGTATTTAATATCGACTTAGATTTTGGGTTTGTCTTGAACGGTGTCTTCATTAACACTGTTCTTAAATCCAGTTGAGAAAAGAGTAAATCTTTTAATTAAGATTTAGAGAAGAATATACCAATTAATTAACCTTTAATTGAGATTGAAATGAAATGTTAATTGTGTTTATCGTGAATTGTGTTTTTAACGACATTCGTTCTTTATCCCGATTTGCAGTGAAATGTGGTTCGGAATATATAAATCGTTTATTAAGATTTAATGTGATTTTCCAAAGTAAAGTTTTCCAGGTTAACAAAATAAATTGGATTGGAACGGAATTTGATTTGGTAATAATCGAAGTGAAATTCTGTGGAGGAAGGCTGTTACTATATATGAAATTTAAAAGGCTTTGTCGTTATTCCATTTATATTATCGTTTGGATATGGAAGTTTATATCGATTATATATATTGATCTGTTTTTTGTGAAGATTCCATTGTTAGTGAAATGTGATTTTGGGTTTATCGTGAACTCTGTTTTAAAGGACAATAGTTCTTTAACCCAGTTAAAGATAAGATTAATTTCTTAACTTTGAAAAAATCATTAAGTAATGATTTTTGGAGATTAAAACCGAATTAGAGTTTTAATGAATCTTTAATTAGATTGAAATGATCGAGAATGGAGTATCACCAGTTTTGCTCCAAGAGATAGTTAAATCTTTAATTAGATTTGAACGTGTAGTGGTAATTAAATTTACCGATAACACAGTGGTGTTAGATATGAAGTACTACCAGTTTTGCTTCATGGGATGTATAGGTTGGGAATGGGAAATTTAATAAATAATTACTTCGATAAGGATCGCTAATCCCGACTAGTTTGGAAAACCATAATATGGTTTGAAATAATATTCAAAGGAAGATTAAAGAATAAATTTTAAAGAATTTATCTTTGATAAAATTAATGGGAACCTTTCCCTAATAATGTGAATATTTGAATAAAAGAATATTCTTAATTGGAATGAGGCGTATGTCGTGTTTGTGTAACACTTGTTTATAAAATACGCGAGTTATTCGGAAAGACCGGGTTTATCCCATTTTGAATAACTGATATGACGATTAGTCGAAGATGAAGAAGGTAGTTGAAGACCGAAGGTCTTCACATCGTTTGGATAATTACTGATGATCTTGATTGGGCCGTACACCCAAGAGGAGGGAATCAGTTGGTGATCGTCCAGACGTACTTGGAGATCAATGGATATGCGAGGAATAAGGTTCCTCCGGTTTCATTCAGACCCAGAAAGAACTTGTAAATGGACTATGTGTCTGACATTGGATATCATTCTGTGTGATTGATGGATATTGGTTGCATGGAGTGGTTTTCATGTGTGGCATGCTGAGATGCAGTGATCAAGGCTTTTGTTGAAAAGCAGGGCCTTGTGGTTGATGATCAAAGCGCGGCTTTTATATAGCTTAACTTTGTGTAGTGTTAATTCGCGAGCCTCACATCCCGGGTATGAACCAGAAACTGGAGAGGACCTCAGGGAGGGCATGCGTTTCCTTCTAGCTAGAAGTGGCGTCAGTGGTTTAAAAGCCCTGACGAGTTTGACTTATGTGGTTGTTGGAAGCGAGGCGCCTCGGTTATATCGGTCGATCCGGGACCGATGGAGTCATATGACTCATTTACGCCCCATAGGGCGGGGAAATGCATGTTCAGGCATTTTAATCCACTCCGTGTGGACCGGCCCTGCCGATCCAAGGGACGATTCGTTCTGTTCCTGAGACACGGGCTAGAGCGTCTCGAATCGGTGAGGACTATCTTTTGCCTCTGTTCATAGATGGAAATCCAAATTCCAATACGTGACATTGCAGTTTTAGTTGTAAACCTATATATGGCGACATAGTGGTAAGGGGCATTCATGCCGCCTACGATTGATACATTTATATTTGAAGTTGTTTTCTTCACTTATAGTAATAACAAAAGATGAAATTTAGCGTATCAAGCATTCTTTGGCTATTATAAGCGAAACGACCCGAAATCCCCCTTAAGGGAAATCACGGATTGAGTTGAGGACAAGACAAATCAGAACACAAACAGAAGAACATTTCACTGTTAATTTCAACAATTTCATCAGATTACAGGAATATACAGAGTAATGAATAAATATTACACATCATAAAATATCAGAGATTACAATACATTACATAGCAGCGGAAAATAATACAAAACACAACCGAAGGAGATATACGGATACAAATTTTGCGAATATCATTCCAGCTGTAAATCAGGATCCTGTGAATATAATCCGCAAAACCAAAACTACTAGTTGCCCGTGTCGAAAATAATGGCACCCAGAGTTTAGGTTAAAACAATAAACTCCAGGTCAGTCATGTGACTGGTGTGAGAACTAAAACAGTTATTAATCTTTATTTTAAAGTTAGGTAAATCAAGGGACCACGCTGTATAACATGGAATGGGTTTCCTCCCAAGAATACCAGTGCATAAAACAACAGCGCAATGCTAAATAAAGAACAATGATGCTATCATAAGACCCAGGTCCCATCATACAATGCAACACAAACCGGAGGATAGGGTTTTCCCTTATAATAGCCAAAGCATGCTTGATACGTTTAAAACAAATCATTTGATACTATAATAAGTGTATAGTGTTTAAAACAATTTCAATCATAAGTATCAATCATAGAAGGCATGGGTACCATATATCATGTCGCCATACTAGTTCTACAATTAAAACCGCAAAATGTCATATTTGGAAGTTGGATTTCCATATGTGAACCGAGGCAAGGGATCGTCCTCACCGCTTCGAGACTGTCTAGCCCGAGTCTCAGGACCCAGACTCAGGTGGGCCCTTGGATCGTCAGGGCCGGTCCACCGATGTGGATTAAAATATGTGAACACTGCGTTTCCCCGCCCTTTGGGGCGTAAATGAGCCAACGAATGACTCCATCGGTCCGGATCGATCGACATAACGAGGCGCCTTGCAACAGCAACAACCACACAGGTGAAAATAATATAAATGTCAGGGCTGGTAGGTCACTGACACCACCCTAGCTAGAAGGAAACGCATGCCCTCCCTGATGTCCTCTCCCGTTTCTGGTTCACAACCGGGGTGTGAGGCTCGCGAATTAACGCTACACAAAACTACGCCACAAAGGCCGTGCTTTGATCATCTACCACAAGACTCTGCTTTTCAACAGAAGCCTTGATCATTTGCATATCAGCATGCCACACAGGCAATTCACGCTATGCAACCGATATCAATCACACAGAATGAACTCTGATGTCAGACACACATCCATTTACAAGTCCGTTCTGGGTCTGAACGAAACCGGAGGCACCTTGTACCTCACATATCCATCGATCTCCAAGTACGTCTGGACGATCACCAACTGATTCCCTCCCCTTGGGTGTACAGCCCAATCAAGATCATCGGTAATTATCCAAACGATGTAAAGAACTCCGGTCTTCGACCACCGTCTTCATCCTCGACACCACGTCGAATCAGTTATTCAGAATGGGATAAACCCGGTCTTTTAGAATAACTCGCGTATATAATAAACAAGTGTTACACAAACTCAACATACGCCTCATTCCATTTCAGAATATTCTTTTATTCAAATATTCACAATTACAGGGAAAGGTTCCCATTAATTTTATCGAAGATAAATTCTTTTAAATTTATTCATTAATCTTCTTTTGGATTTCAATTCAAACCAAATTATGGTTTATCCAAACTAGTCGGGATTAACGAACCTTACCGAAGTAATCAATTGTTAAATTTCCCAATCCCAACCTATTCATCCCATGAAGTAAAACTTGTAATACTTCATATCTAACACCACGGTGTTATCGGTAATTTCAATTACCATTTCACGTTCAAATCTAATTAATGATTTAACTATCGCCTGGAGCAAAACTGGTGATACTCCATTCTCGATCATTTCAATCTAATTAAAGATTCGTTAAAACTCTAATTCAGTTTTAATTTATAAAAATCATTACTTAATGATTATTCAAATCTAGAAATAAATCAAATCTTTAACTGGATTAAAGAACCAATGTCATTTAAAACACGGTTCACGATAAACCCAAAATCACATTCCATTCATTATCGGGTTAAAGAACAAGTGTTATTTAAATCACTGTTCACGATAAACCCAAAAATCGATTCTAATTCATTTCCAATTAAATATCATTTAATTGGTATACTTCATTAAATCTATATAAAAAGATTTAATCTTTTTCTCAACTGGGTTTAAGAACAGTGTTAATGAAGACACCATTCACGACAAACCCAAATCTCCCTTGATATCAAATACAAGGCTCCGAATAGAAAATATATCGGCTTATATTCAATATCAAATTCTGAAATCAACAAATATCGTATTGAAAATAACGATACAAAATATATCTTCCAAATTTCCATAACAATATTCGTATAATCCCAAATCCAATCATCGAAATATTCCGAAGATAATTTCGATTCAATTCCATCCCAATCTATATATTGGAAATTCTGGTTATTTTTAAAACCATTTCAAATCCAATTTATTTATTTTAAAAATATTGAATTTATAATTCTAGTTCAGAACTAGTTCATTTTGATAAAAATACATTTTTATCTTTTCAAATATGGGATTTTTCATCCTAATTCTTTCGAAATCATTTATTATGATTTTACACAAATTATTAATATTTTTAATAATTTTATCAAGGCCCGTATAGTCGATTTCCTATAACGGCCATCGAACTGCACTTACATCGACCTTTTCTGAAATTGATTTGGACATATCCCCAAATCCAACCATCAGATTTCAAATTTCTAATATTCATTGGAAAGCTCCTTTCGATATGAACCCGACGGTTCTGGTTTTAGGAGAATCTGACGGTCGGATCTCCCGCAACATCAATTCGAAGTCAATTTTCGAAATTCGCAAACTACCGCAGCGCAGCGCGTTCTATTCATGCCAATATATATATATATATATATATTTCGTCGATTTCCTTTTAAAACATATTTTATAAATCGTTTTAAATTCGTTTTCAAAATGATTTCAACTTCCATTTCAAATTCAAATCAAAATTGAATTTTCCAATATAAATTTGTTTTAAACTCATTTCAATTTAATTCGAATTCCAATTCATTTCAATTTAATTCGAATTTCAGTTCATTTCAATTTAATTTGAATTACAATTCATTTAAATTTAATTCGAATTTCAGTTCATTTTAATTTAATTCGAATTTCAATTCATTTTAATTTAATTTGAGTTTCAAATCTTTTTAATTTAATTCGAATTTCAATTCATTTCAATTCAATTTCATTTCAATTCAATTTCAATTCATTTCAAAATATCAGATTTTGAAATCACTTTCGATATTCATTGTAGAATGAATAAAATCGACCAAATTCCCGTTCGTGTTAAAATGGCGTTTAACTACTTAACACGGCTTCACCTTTCAATATTCACTAAATATTATTTTAAAATATTCGATAATTCTGAACTGGAATCAGACACAGTCAATTACTATATAATGTTGATTATATGGATTTCACACAACAAACGTGTATAACAATAGCGAAAACAGCAATCCATCATCCAGAGTGCATTCTACACAATATAGACATTGAATATAAATATTCAACTCTTACATAGTCTGTCAATCAATCGATCGACATACAACTAATTATTGGGATTAGTGTATGCCCAATATCATCCCAATACCCGTGTGGGGTTTCAATCAATCAAACACAGGTTTTATTTGTGTAGTTGGGCGATGTGTAAAATTTATCGTCCCAATCAATATCAGTCAAATGTGTGTATATAAACAAATCGTTCAATTTGTTTATAAATATTTATTTCTTTTTAAATACATCTTAAAAATTATATTTTTAACTATAAAATATTTTTAATTATATAAATATTTTATTTCATTCACAACACACAATCAACTATACAACAACATACAATCAAACAAACAAGCCGTCCATGGTCTGTGGACGATGGGTGTCGGGTACTGCTAAGCACCATCTGCATCCCAGTATATATTTTAACTAGAAAAAGAAAATTAAAGGTGAGAAGTTTTCACTGAGGGTTCCACTCTGCCGTGCTTTACTTCTGAACTGCTGAACCGTCTATATCGGTTTGAAATTCCAATGCAGTCCTTTTCACGTTGTTCACAATAAAAATTATATTTTTATTGCTTCATTCAATAAATAGAAATCATATTTTTATTTCTACTTCATGTACATTTACAACGCTTCTTTCTATATAAAAATTATATTTTTATATTTCTACTTCTTATATAAAGATTGAATTTTTATCTCATCGCTATAAAAATCACATTTTTACTTCAACGTATATATAAGAAAAATCAGATTTTCATTTCGCTACATATATAAAGATAATATTTTTATATTCTCTATTATATAAAAATCATATTTTTAATCTTTCTATTAACCAAAAATCTCCTCTCATTTTGTTGTTCACATAGATAAAAATCCTATCTTTCTAAGCAAGGCTATAGCATATAAAACTGATTTTTATCTCTTTCTTTCTTCTTATAAACTGATTATTCAAAAATAAATTAAAATAAATAATTAAAACTTACAATTTTTGAAGGGGGAGGGGACATCGTCATAGTTAGGGGTCGTGGAGGCGCAGGAGGAGGTGTGGAGGGTGGCGCAGGTGGTGGGAAAGGGCTCTGCAGGCCAGGGGAGGCAGTGGCTAGGCGGAGGCGGGCCCACGTGGCGATTGGCGGTCGATTCGAGGTTGGGGGCTTGGGGTTTTGAACGATGGAGGGGGGCTTGGAGATGGCGGCGGACTGGAGGGGGGTGCTCCGGCGAGGTCCCCTGGCGATGGAGGTGGCTGGCCAGGAGGGCGACGCGGTGCGATGAGGGAAGAGGAGTAGCGAAATCGATCAGGGTTCTTCCCCCCCTTTTTTTTCTTTTGACCGTTGACTTAATGAGAGAGAAAGGGAGGCCTTATATATGTAAATATATATTTTATTTAATTTAGTTCCGAAAAGTAATTTTTTTTATTCAAACTCTAAATCGAACCAACCGATTGTCACCCCTAGCTAATTACCCCATTCCAAACACAATGGGATATGTCACGTAGGCCAATTCGATCATTTCGATCAGTTTCTATCAAAATCAAAATATAAATCTATATATTGAATTTGAACGCACATTTCAATTTATCGAGGCCACATACGAACTCTAAAAATTCCCGAAAAATATTTTCTAGCTTCGTATTGACGATATGGTCCTAACAAAAATAATTTTGTCAAATTCCGAGACCGTTTGAAAAATGACCATTTTCCAGTCGATTAAAATCAACTGAAACTGGTCAAACGCGTTTTCCTTCGCCATGCTCACATATTGATTCGAAAATTATTAATTTTGAAACCTAGCAATAACTTGACATCACGGATCAAACAAAAGTGGTTTCGTCGAAAACCGAGGTCGTTTGCAAAATTTCCATTTTTAAGGGCCAGAATTCCATAGCGACTATTCTAAATTTCCAACTGGGCATATCTTTTGATTCCCGCTATGAAATTTTGATTTTTCGGATTCGTTGGAAAGATATTCTCAATTAGATTCTAATATTTCTGGTTTCGCTAAAATCCGGTTTATTTTGAATCATGTACATTCACTTGAACTTTGAAATCGAATTATCGAACTACCGCGCCATTTTCAATTCCTTTTATAATTAAAATAAATATTTATATTCTAACGACAATTCAAATAAATATGTACGTTCTAATTCTATTCAAAATAAATTTTCCGTCGTTATAATTTAAAATAATTCATTTTAAATATTCAAAATTCATTAAAATTGCCAAAATAAAATTTTTAAATTGGGTCGGAATTTCCGGGTTGTTACAATCTCCCCCACTTAAAACTTTTCATCCCTGAAAAGGAACGAAGCCGAAAGTTGTTTAACAAATCAACTCAACTTTCATTATTTTCATTACGACTTAAGTTCTTCAACTTTTCAGTTTCTAAGAACTTTCCAATTTTTTCAAAAATTTGGCTAACACCCTAAATTTTCGAAAATTTTCGCCAAAACCTCCCCTGCACCGGGGACTTCGAAATATTTCATATAGCCTCACATGGCCTTCTTCAATCCAAAAGAAAAAGCCAAGTGGCCCATAAAATCATCCAAACCCAATAAATTTGAAAACATGTACCTATTTGTCGGGCAAACAATTTTATTCCTCTTCTCTAGAGTTCTTGCTATGACCTGTTCAATGTAAGTACATGTATATGCATGCAATTGCGACAAATTTTCAATACAATTCACTATTTGGTACAATTTGGCCTAAATATTCAACATTCAACTAATCAAATAATGATCAAACAACACAACCAACAATCAATTAGTTGATTATCTTTTCAAATTCATAATTTTGATATATGGTCAAAAATCACATTTTTGATGCCAAATCACAACAATAAGCCCTATCTAATTTTGGTTCTTACACCAGTCAATTGGAAAAATATAGATATCACACCTTCGTCACTCGAACATAAAATTCTGATGACGTTTCGAACCACCATCAGAACATTCACGGGCGACTAGAGTGTGATTCTATATCTATCCAGTATATTAAAACTTCAAATACACGCGGATCAGATGTATACGCAAAATCTTAATAAACTGGATTGTCCAAATTCAATATAAAATAAACAATCAAATACGAATAATTGATTCAAATTTTCAAAACAAAATTTGTTTTCATTTTCGAAAATATACTCTTCACACTCGTTCTAGATACTACTGATCCCATCTCTAACGAGTCATTCTCATTGGATATTACTAATCCAATTTCTGATCAATTCTTTCGGATGGTTCTAATGTGTCTTATTCTCGACCTTTGTAAACCAAAGCTCTGATACCACGCTGAAACGACCAGAAATCCCCCTTACGGGAAATCACAGATTGAGTTGAGGACAAGACAAATCAAAACACAAACAGAAAAACATTTCATTGTTAATTACAACAATTTCATCAGATTACAGGAATATACAGAGTAACGAATAAATATTACACATCATAAAATATCAGAGATTACAATACATTACACAGCAGCGGAAAATAATACAAAACACAACTGAAGGAGATATACGGATACAAAGCTTTCCGGATATCATTCCAGTTGTAAACCAGGATCCTGTGAATATAATCTGCAAAACCAAAACTACTAGCTGCCCGTGTCGAAAATAAGGGTACCCAGAGTTTAGGTTAAAACAATAAACTCCAGGTCAGTCATGTGACTGGTGTGAGAACTAAAACAACTATTAATCTTTCTTTTAAAGTTAGGTAAATCAAGGGACCATGCCGTATAACACGGAACGGGTTTCCTCCCAAGAATACCAGTGCATAAAACAACAGCGCAATGCTAAATAAAGAACAATGAAGCTATTATAAGACTCAGGCCCCATCACACAATGCAACACAAACCGGAGGACAGGGTTTTCCCTTATAATAGCCAAAGCATGCTTGATACGTTTAAAACAAATCATTTGATACTATAATAAGTGTATAGCGTTTAAAACAATTTCAATCATAAGTATCAATCATAGACGGCATGGGTACCATATATCATGTCGCCATACTAGTTTTACAATTAAAACCGCAAGATGTCGTATTTGGAAGTTGGATTTCCATCTGTGAACCGAGGCAAGAGATCGTCCTCACCGCTTCGAGACTGTCTAGCACGAGTCTCAGGACCCATACTCAGGTTGGCCCTTGGATCGTCAGGGCCGGTCCACCGATGTGGATTAAAATGCCTGAACACTGTGTTTCCCCGCCCTTTGGGGCGTAAATGAGCCAACGAATGACTCCATCAGTCCTGGATCGACCGATATAACCGAGGCGCCTCGCAACAGCAACAACCACACAGGTGTAGATAATATAAATGTCAGGGCTGGTAGGTCACTGACACCACCCTAGCTAGAAGGAAACGCATGCCCTCCCTGCTGTCCTCCCCCGTTTCTGGTTCACAACCGGGGTGTGAGGCTCGCGAATTAATGCTACACAAAGCTACGCCACAAAGGCCGTGCTTTGATCATCTACCACAAGACTCTGCTTTTCAACAGAAGCCTTGATCATTTGCATCTCAGCATGCCACACTGGCAATTCACGCTATGCAACCGATATCAATCACACAGAATGAAATCTGTTGTCATACACACATCCATTTACAAGTCCGTTATGGGTCTGAACGAAACCGAAGGCACCTTGTACCTCGCATATCCATTGATCTCCAAGTACGTCTGGACGATCACCAACTGATTCCCTCCTCTAGGGTGTACAGCCCAATCAAGATCATCTGTAATTATCCAAACGATGTGAAGACCTCCGGTCTTCGACCACTATCTTCATCCTCGACACCACGTCGAATCAGTTATTCAGAATGGGATAAACCCGGTCATTCTGAATAACTCGCGTATATAATAAACAAGTGTTACACAAACACAACATATGCCTCATTCCAATTCAGAATATTCTTTTATTCAAATATTCACATTTATAGGGAAAGGTTTCCATTAATTTTATCAAAGATAAATTCTTTTAAATTTATTCTTTAATCTTCTTTTGGATTTCAATTCAAACCAAATTATGGTTTATCCAAACTAGTCGGGATTAACGAACCTTACCGAAGTAATCAATTGTTAAATTTCCCAATCCCAACCTATTCATCCCATGAAGTAAAACTGTCATATCTAACACCACGGTGTTATCAGTAAATTCAATTACCATTTCACATTCAAATCTAATTAAAGATTTAACAATCGCCTGGAGCAAAACTGGTGATACTCCATTCTCGATCATTTCAATCTAATTAAAGATTCATTAAAACTCTAATTCAGTTTTAATTTCTAAAAATCATTACTTAATGATTATTCAAATCCAGAAATAAATCAAATCTTTAACTGGGTTAAATAACCAATGTCATTTAAAACACGGTTCACGATAAACCCAAAATCACATTCCATTAATTATCGGGTTAAACAACAAGTGTTATTTAAATCACCGTTCACGATAAACCCAAAAATCGATTCCAATTCAATTCTAATTAAATATCATTTACTTGGTATACTTCATTAAATCTAAATAAAAAGATTTAATCTTTTTTTCAACTGGTTTAAGAACAGTGTTAATGAAGACACCATTCACAACAAACCCAAATCTCCTTTGATATTAAGTACAAGGCTCTGAATAGAAAATATATCGGCTTATATTCAATATCAAATTCTGAAATCAACAAATATCATATTGAAAATAACGATAAAAATATATCTTCCAAATTTCCATAACAATATTCATATAATCCCAAATCCAATCATCGAAATATTCCGAAGAAAATTTCGATTCAATTCCATCCCAGTCTATATATTGGAAATTCTGGTTATTTTTAAAACCATTTCAAATCCAATTTATTTATTTTAAAAATATTGAATTTATAATTCTAGTTCAAAACTAGTTCATTTTGATAAAAATACATTTTTATCTTTTCAAATATGGGATTTTTCATCCCAGTTCTTTCGAAATCATTTATTATGATTTTACACAAATTACTAATATTTTTAATAATTTTATCAAGGCCCGTACAGTCGATTTCCTATAACGGCTATCGAACTGCACTTACACCGACCTTTTCTGAAATTGATTTGGACATATCCCCAAATCCAACCGTCAGATTTCAAATTTCTAATATTCATTACTAAGCTCCTTTCGATACGAACCCAACGGTTCCGGTTTTAGGAGAATCCGACAGTCGGATCTCCCGCAACGTCAATTCAAAGTCAATGGTCGAAATTCGCGAACTACCGCAGCGCAACGCGTTCTATTCAGGCCATTATATATAATATATATATATAATATATTTCGTTGATTTCCTTTTAAAACGTATTTTATAAATCATTTTATATTCGTTTTCAAAATGATTTTAACTTCCGTTTCAAATTCAAATCAAAATTGAATTTTCCAACGTAAATTCGTTTTAAATTCATTTCAATTTAATTCGAATTCGAATTCATTTCAATTTAATTCGAATTTCAATTCATTTCAATTTAATTCGAATTTCAATTTAATTCGAATTTCAATTTAATTCGAATTTCAATTTAATTCGAATTTCAATTCATTTTAATTTAATTCGAATTTCAATTCATTTTAATTTAATTCGAATTTAATTCATTTATTTAATTCGAATTTCAAATCTTTTTATTTAATTTGAATTTCAATTCATTTCAATTTAATTTCAATTCAATTTCATTTTTGTTCAATTTCAATTCATTTCAAAACATCAGATTTTGAAATCACTTTCGATATTCATTGTAAAATGAATAAAATCGACAAAATTCTCGTTCGTGTTAAAATGGCGTTTAACTACTTAACACGGCTTCACCTTTCAATATTCACTGAATATTATTTTAAAATATTCGATAATTCTGAACTGGAATCAGACACAGTCAATTACCATATAATGTTGATTATATGGATTTCACACAACAAACGTGTATAACAACAATGAAAACAACAATCCATCATCCAGAGTGCATTCTACACTGTATAGGCATTGAATATAAATATTCAACGCTTATAAAGTCTGTCAATCAATCGATCGACATACAACTAATTATTGGGATTAGTGTATGCCCAATATCATCCAATACCGGTATGGGGTTTCAATCAATCAAACACAGGTTTTATTTGTGTAGTTGGGCGATGTGTAAAATTTATCGTCCTAATCAATATCAGTCAATTGTGTGTATATAAACAAATCGTTCGATTTGTTTATAAGTATTTATTTCTTTTTAAATACATCTTAAAAATTATATTTTTAACTATATAAATATTTTATTTCATTCACAACACACAATCAACTATACAACAACATACAATCAAACAAACAAGCCGTCCATGGTCTGTGGACGACGGGTGTCGGGTGCTGCTAAGCACTGTGTGCATCATAGTATATATTTTAACTAGAAAAAGAAAATTAAAAGTGAGAAGTTCTCACTGAGGGTTCCACTCCGCCGTGCTTTACTTCTGAACCGTCTGGATCGGTTTGATATTCCAATGCAGTCCTTTTCACGTTGTTCACGATAAAAATTATGTTTTTATTGCTTCATTCAATAAATAAAAATCTTTTTTTTATTTCTACTTCATGTACATTTACAACGCTTCTTTCTATATAAAAATTATATTTTTATATTTCTACTTCTTATATAAAGACCGAATTTTTATCTCATCGCTATAAAAATCACATTTTTACTTCAATATATATATATAAGAAAAATCAGATTTTCATTTCGCTACATATATAAAGATAATATTTTTATATTCTCTATTATATAAAAATCATATTTTCAATACTTCTACTTTATAAAAATCATATTTTTAATCTTTCTATTAACTAAAAATCTCCTCTCATTTTGTTGTTCACATAGATAAAAATCCAATCTTTCTAAGCAAGGCTATAACATATAAAACTGATTTTTATCTCTTTCTTTCTTCTTATAAACTGATTATTCAAAAATAAATTAAAATAAATAATTAAAACTTATAATTTTTGAAGGGGGAGGGGACATCGTCATAGTTGGGGGTCGTGGAGGTGGAGGAGGAGGTGTGAAGGGCGGTGCAGGTGGTGGGAAAGGGCGCTGCAGGCCAGGGGAGGCGGCTGCTAGGCAGAGGCAGGCCCACGTGGCGATTGGTGGTCGATTCGAGGTTGGGGGCTTGGGGTTTTGAACGGTGGAGGTGGGCTTGGAGAAGGCGGCGGACTGGAGGGGGGTGCTCTGGCGAGGTCCCCTGGCAATGGTTGTGGCTGGCCAGGAGGGCGACACGGTGCAATGATGGAGGAGGAGCAGCGAAATTGATCAAGGGTTCTTTCCCCCTTTTTTTTATTTTGACCGTTGACTAAATGAGAGAGAAAGGGAGGGCTTATATATATAAATATATATTTTATTTAATTTAGTTCCAAAAAGTAATTTTTTTTATTCGAACTCCAAATCGAACCAACCGACTGTTACCCCCAGTTAATTACCCCATTCCAAACACAATGGGATACGTCACGTAGGCCAATTCGATCGTTTCGATCAGTTTCTGTCAAAATCAAAATATAAATCTATATACTGAATTTGAACGCGCATTTCAATTTACCAAGGCCATTTACGAACTCTAAAAATTCCCAAAAAATATTTTCTAACTTCGTATTGACGATACGGTCCAAACAAAACTAATTTCGTCAAATTCCTAGACCGTTTGAAAAATGACCATTTTCCAGTCGACTAAAATCAACTGAAACTGGTCAAACGTGTTTTCCTTCGCCATGCTCACATATTGATTTGAAAAATTATGAATTTTGAACCCTAGCAATAACTTGACATCACGGATCCAACAAAAGTGGTTTCGTCGAAAACCGAGGTCGTTTGCAAAATTTCCATTTTTAAGCGCCAGAATTCCATAGCGACTATTCTGAATTTTCAACTGGGCATATCTTTTGATTCCCGCTATGAAATTTTGATTTTTCGGATTCGTTGGAAAGATATTCTAAATTAGATTCTAATATTTCTGGTTTCGCTAAAATTCTGTTTATTTGAATCCTTTACATACATTTGAACTTTGAAATTGAATTATCGAACTACTGCGCCATTTTCAATTCCTTTTATAATTAAAATAAATATTTATATTCTAACGACGATCCAAATAAATATATACGTTCTAATTCTATTCGAAATAAATTTTCTGTCGTTATAATTTAAAATAATTCATTTTAAATATTCAAAATTCATTAAAATTGCCAAAATAAAAATTTTAAGTAGGCTCGGAATTTCCGGGTTGTTATAATAAGGTAAAACCCTATCCTCCGGCTTGCGTTGCATTGTGTGATGGGACCTAGGTCTTATAATAGCTTCATTGTTCTTTACTTAACATTGCGCTGTTTGTTTTATGCACTGGTATTCTTGGGAGGAAACCCGTTCCGTGTTATACGGCGTGGTCCCTTGATTTACCTAACTTTAAAATAAAGATTGATGGCTATTTTTGTTCTCACACCAGTCACATGACTGACCTAGAGTTTATAGTTTTAACCTAAACTCTGGGTGCCCTTATTTTCCACACGGGCAACTAGTAGTTGGGTTTTGCAGATATTATATTCACTGGATCCTGGTTTATAGCTGAAGGCATATTCGGAAAGCTCTGTATCTGTGTATCTATTTCATTTGTGTTTTGTATTATTTTTCCGCTGCAGTAATGTATTTAAAACTCTGATATTTTTCTGATGTGTAATATTTATTCATACTCTGTATATTCTTGTATTCTGATGGAATTTTTGTAATATACAACGAAATGTTCTTCTGTTTTTGTTCTGATTCGTCTTGTCCTCAACTCAATCCGTTCTTTCCTTCATGGGGAAGTTCGGGTTATGTCATCCCCATACCCGTTTTCCTAGATTTTTAGTCACGGGTTACCTGAATCATAGATAACATACCAAATCATTTTTATCCCGAAGTGATAAATCGTTTCACAATAATAATTAGAAGTACTTTTGCTTTCCAAATCATTTAAATGTTGGGGTTTAAGCCATCGAAATTATTGGAGAATGGAGTTTTGATGACAACAACCTTATTTCAATATTAATTGATTATAAGATATATACTAACACCTTTATTTAGAATATATATGTATATATACATATGCATCATTTATATACAGGAATTAATACTGAAGACTGTATAGTTTTAGAGTTTTTAGAGATTTAGAATTCGGAAGATTCAAGACTCATGTGTAATCAAGATTTCAAGAGTTAAAGGTAAATATAGTTATAGAATCTAGTTTATGTAAGACTCTGAATAACACCCCAAGTTCAAATTCAAAATTAAATTTTGTTTGTCAATTTCTTATTTTCAAATTTCAAATTCTATTTTCAAATTTTATTTTCAATTTTTATTCTAATTAAGTTTCTCTATTTTACTTCTGATTTTAAACTCAAGTTTTAAAATTTATAAGTTTATATATATTTATATAGTTATATACTTTATATTTACATAGCTTTAAACTTTATAATTTTATGAATATATTTATATAAGTTATATTTAGGATTTCATATGATTTTCTAATTTATAAATATTATAACTCTATGTTTTAACTCAAGAATTAGTCATATATCAAAACACTTAAAATATACTCAAAATTTAAATTTATACTATGATATGTCGACATACATTTATGGACATGTCGATATATAACTGTCATATTGTTGATTTTGAAAGGAAGTGTCTTTTCCTTATTTGTAATGTTCCAGAAGTGTTGCAACCTTTTAAATCTTATAAATATGGGCTGATTTCGAATTTTTTCATCATCTCCATCTTTATCCTCTTCCTTTACACCATTAAAATTCCATATTTTTTCTGATTTCTACAATTATACTCTGCCGAATTCAATTATATTTATATAAAACTTCTTCTCACTCTCTACTCATTACTCTTTGAATCAAATTGCTATTGAAGAGTTATAGGGTTGCTGTAATTGTTTGGGAAGTGTTTGGGAAAAGGTGTGTTCCTTGTAGCCTTGAAATCAAGGAAAGGAGAAGTGATAACCTTGTAACCAGGGAAATCAAGGGGAATATACTTGATCAAGGGTGTTTGGAATCGGTGGTAACATTGTGGCCGTGAAATCAAGGGTGTTGTACTTGGATATTGATATAAAAATAAAACTCTACGCAATCCAACGTTGTGTAGGACTGAATGTAGGAGTAATCCGAGCCGGTATAAAATTCGGTGTGTTCTTTCCTTTTCTGCATTTTATTTCTGTTTATTTCTGTGTTTGTGTTTGTTTCTGTGTCTATAATCATATTTGTGGTGTGTTATTCATATAGTAGATCATATTAGTTTTAGATTTTCTTAAATTTCTTGAAAAAATATTCACCCCCCTTCCAGTGTTAGTTTTGTCTTAACGATCCATTCCGCAATCTTTAACAATTGGTATCATAGCAAGGTCTTTCGAAAAGTTCATAATCTGATTTTTGAAAATTTTAAATGGCAAATTTTGAAATGATTTATAACACTAGTTTAAATTTATGTATTGCATCAATATTAGATAAAGTCTGCAATCAATTTTATTGAAAAATCAAGTTACTATGATTTGATTTTTGAAATTTGAAACTTCTTAAATTTTGAAATCTTTGATAAATGGATATGTTACAAAACCATCATGACATTGTTGTTTAAAATTTTAGATTAGTTAGTTTGAAAAGTCATTTGATTGTTTTGAAAAGTCACTTGATTATTTGAAAAGTTATTTGATTATTTGAAAACTTGTGTTGTTTTACAAGAAAAGATGTGTTATATGGTTATTCAAACTCTGAAAAGACCAATTTCAGATAAAAATGTGAATTCTTCATATAAAATTTGAATTCTTCGTATAAAAAAACAATTTCAAATTAGAAGAGGAGAATGGCTCATTAGATCAAATCAATGTGTGACCACCCCAAAACCCCAATCTGCGGTGGAAAGTGTAATCTTTGGAATATAACACATGAACAGATAACAGCAGAACAGAAATAAATAAATACACCAGATAATGTACAACAGAATATACTGGAAATAATAATCATTAGAGTTACACATCATACAGGATCATACTTAGTACAAAATACAGTTTAGCTTTACATAAATGTCTATAGCAGAATCAAAACACAATGTGTACAATAGGAGCTGAACAGCATAAAAGAGATAAATGATAGAATCCATCTTCAGCTCCATAGCTATCCAGAAAGAGCATGCTAAAACCTGAATACAAGGCTGCACGTGTAGAAATAGGGGCACCCGAGTTTGCAAGTGGAACAAACTACGAGTCAGTCATGGGACTGGTATGAGAAATCTACTTTAACTTATTTTATAATATGGTCAATCACAGGACCATGCCACTAACGTGGAACGGGTTTACTCCATAGGATTGACAGTGCTTTAAAACAAGTAAATCTTTTAAACATCATAATGCTTTTCATCAAAATGAAGCCATTATACGACTCAGTTCCCATCACATAATGCAACGCAAACCGGAGGATAGAGTTTTATCTTATAATGGCCAAAATATGCTTGATACGAGCAAAATAAATCATTTGATATTATTGCTAGTGTTTATATGTTTCAAAAAAATATACAATTTCAATCATAAATATAAATCATAGACGGCATGGGTACCATATATCATGTTGCCATATATAGGTATAAAATCAAATTCGCTTGATGTCGTATTTGGAAATTGGATTTCCGTCATGAACCAAGGCGAGGGATCGTCCTTACCGCTTCGAGACTCTCTAGCCCGAGCCTCAGGCAAGTACTCAGCCAAGCCTTGGATCTTCAGGGCCGACCCACACAGAGTGGATTAAAATGCCTAAACAATGCGTTTCCCCACCCTATGGGGTGTAAACTGGTCATATTCGACCAGGCCATCAGCTCCGAAGAGACCGAACTAACCAAGGCGCCTCGCTATCCATCATCCACATAAGTAAAATGCCCGGGCGTTTAAAACCCAAAGCACCACTCCTAGCTAGAAAGAAACGCATGCTCTCCCTGCAGTCCTCTCCCGTTTCTGGTTCATACCGGGGTGTGAGGCTCGCGAATCAACGCTAAACACAAAGCTAGCTATTCAAAGTCGTGCTTTGATCATTAACCACAAAGCTCTGCTTTTCAACAAAAGCTTTGATCACAGCATCTCTACATGCAACGTTGTCAATATACAACGTCAGACACACATCCATTTCAAGTCCGTTCTGGGTCTGAACGAAACTGGAGGATCATTTATTCCTCGCACATCCGAACGATCAACAAGTCCGTTCGGACAACTACCACTATAACCACGTCAGGGCAGCAACTCCCATCACGGTATCAGTAGCCATCCATTCGACGTGAAGATCATCGGTCTTGCACCGTCTTCATATCTTTGTGAAACGACCCAAAATCCCCCTTACGGGAAATCACGGGTTGAATTGAGGACAAGTCAAATCAGAACCCAAACAGAAGAACATTTCATTGTTAATTACAACAATTCCATCAGATTACAAGAATATACAGAGTATATACAAATAATATACATTTGATAAACATCAAAGATTACAATACATTAAATAGCAGTGGAAAATAATACAAAACACAAGTGAAGGAGATATACGGATACAAAGCTTTCCGGATATCATTGCAGCTGTAAACCAGGTTCCTGTGAAGATAAATCTGCAAAACCAAAACTACTAGCTGCCCGTGTCGAAAATAAGGGCACCCAGAGTTTAGGTTAAAACAATAAACTCCAGGTCTTGTTTATAATTAAAATTAATTATATTTATTTTCAAACATCGATTTCAAACATACTTTTCATCGTTATTATTTAAAATACTCTATTTTAAATATCTAAATCCACTAAAATAGCCAATTTAAATTTTTTAAACTGGTTCAGATTTTCCGGGTTGTTACACTTTGACTTCTAATCATCGACCAATTATTTGAAATGAGAATTAACTCGTCCTTTTCAAACAATTCATGTATAATTAGAATTTCAAATCAATTCATTTCAATTGTTAAATTATTCGACATCCATAATTCAATTCATTAATATAATTTTCACATCAAACACATTCAACCATCAAATATCCAATAAACCGAGTAAGTTCAGTTTATTTTCATTGCATATTGTTTATAATATTTTATCACGATTTATCACTATTTTTATTCATTTAA
The DNA here is from genome assembly GCA_030737875.1 of Allium sativum. Taxonomy (NCBI): domain Eukaryota; kingdom Viridiplantae; phylum Streptophyta; class Magnoliopsida; order Asparagales; family Amaryllidaceae; genus Allium; species Allium sativum. The sequence continues at coordinate 195,302,960 of CM060924.1, forward strand.
AAATAGCCAATTCATTCAAACGACGCTTCAGGCCATAACGCGGCCATGGCGCTGTTTTTCTTTAGATTTGATTTACACATATCTGAAAATCTAACTGTTGGATCTTTGCAAATTTAATATCATTAGAAAGATCTTTTCAAAACGAATCCAACGGTTCCAGTTTCGGGAAAATCCGACGGTCGGATCTCCTGGTACAATCGTTTGAAGTTACGATTTCAAAATACGAACTGCAGCGTCATTATTCGATTTATTTTAATTACATTTTTATATTTATATATAATCAATTCTGGCGCTGTTTTTATTCAGATTTGAATTTAACATTCCAGACAATCCAATCGTTGGAACTTTACAAAGTTGGAGTCGTTGGAAAGATATTTCCAAAGCGAACCCAACGGTTTCGGTTTCGGGAAAATCCGATGGTCGGATCTCCTGCAATAATCTTTTGAAATCACATCAAAATACTAACTACAGCTTCGTTATTCGATTTATTTTGATTATATATATAAAATCCGTTCTTCGATTTCAAAACCATTCATTTCATGTATGTGATAAAAATAATATTTTTATCCAATAGATATTTATTTCAGCACATGACTATTTTTAACAATTCATATATATAATATAAATGTGATTTTTATTGTCGAAACAATTTATTTCAAAAGTGTAGATTTTTAGCAATTCACATATATTATCAAAATGTGATTTTTATTGTCGAAACAATTTATTTCAAAACACGATTATTTTATATACTTCATACATTCAATAAAAATATGAATTTTATTGTCGAAACAATTTATTTCAAAAATTGTAGATTTTTAGCAATTCATATATATTATAAGAATGTGATTTTTATTGTCCAAACAATTTATTTCAAAACACGATTATTTTACATACTTCATACATTCAATAAAAATGTGAATTTTATTGTCAAAACAATTTATTTCAACCATTCGATAAAAATGTCATTTTTATCGTCAAAACCATTTTTATTTTATTCGTTCAATAAAAATGTTATTTTTATCGTTCAAACCATTTTATTTCATTCATCACATGAATATATTTCAATACATGAAAATAAATCAAACACTGAAATATTTCAGAAAATTTCGGTAGCATAACGGCAGGGTAGTTGAAACCGACACCGTCCCTAGTACGCCTCCTCGCGCTACCTTAAAGCCTCGCAGCTTTTGACAATGTGGATTTCAATATCTAGTTCGTACGCAGACGAATTTTTCCATATACTAATCCTATTGGGATTTCAACCACAATCAATCATTTCCAATCAACCATTCATGATATTCACCAAATTTCACATCAACCAAATTCAAACAATATCACAACCAATATATATCGTCCATAGTCTGTGGACGAGGGATGTATATATACATATATATAGATATACGTATATAACCATATTTCAATTTCATTTCAATATATTTCAATTCATTTCAACGCATATATCATTTTTATAATGAATATATAACTTATACATCGCACATACAACTTATACAACGCTTATACATGAGGTGTACAATGCTTATATAACTCATACATCGGCTGTATAATTTATACATCGTCATTTCCATTCGTTTATAAATCAGAAATCTCACCTTGGGTTCCACTCCTCCAAAAATTGTAGAAGGCTCTGAAAAATATCCGGTCTCTTCTAGTTTGTAGAAGACGTCGTCATGGTCCCAGTGTTTCTTGTTTCACTGGATTTCGACCACATAGCAAAAAGATATGATTGTTAGAAGTTCACACGCATAAAAGTGTAAAAATCAGTTCAAATATGCCAAACCCGTACCTTTCTTTCGATGTTCAAAACTAGGTTTAGCTTTTAATCCAAATCCATAGCACTAGGTTGTAATCAAGCTACACCACACTGAAGACCTCCGTGAGGCGTGCCTGAGCCCCCCCCGCTTTGATGAACTCGACGGCGCCTAGGGGGTGGGAGGAAGCCTCGAACGGCGGCACTTTCAGCGAGTGAATCAAACGAAATAATCAACGATGGGAGGTGTAGTTTGTATGGATGTGAAGCCCTCGCGATTTACTACAGAATTCCCAAATGAATTGCTCGATTTCGTTGAGCGATTTGGAAGTTAAGGAGGAGGGAAGGAATCAGCTTCTACCGCCGTTGATTTTGAGGGCATCCGGGAAGAGAGATGAAAACGGGAATTTGTGATTGGCCAATAGATTTTTATTTATTTATATATTTTTAAAAATCGTAAAATACCCCTTACCTCATACGAACTCCAATCAAACCCAAAGACTATCGTCCCTAGCTAAATACCCCCATTCCGAACACAATGGGATATGTTTCATAGGCTCATTCGACTTTTCCAGTCAGTTTCTCTTCAAATTAAAATATATAACATTCAATATTTGATTTGAACGTACATTTCAACTTGCTGGGGGCTACATACTAATCCCAAAAACTCCAGAAAAATTAACCTAACTATGTTTTGATGATACGGTCCCAACAAAACTAGTTTCGTCGAATTCTGAGACCGTTTGAAAAATGGCCATTTTCTGGTCGATCCAATTTGACTGAAATCAACCCAACACATTTTCCTTCACCACGCTCACATATTAACTTCAAAAATTATGGAATTTGAGACTTAGCAATAATTTGACATCCCAGATCCAACAAAAGTGGTCTCGTCAATAATAGAGGTCGTTTGCAAAATGTCTACTTTTAAGGGCTATATAAACCCCATAACGACCTTTCTGAAAATTCATTTGGCCATAACTTTTGATTCCCGCTATGAAACTTCGATTTTTTAGATCCGTTAGAACAGTTTTAAATATTTTTGGTTTCACTATAATCCATTTTATTTTGCACCCGATACAGTCAGTCAAAGTTTGAATTCAAATTTTCAAACTATCGCGCCATTTCAGGCCTTGTTTATAATTAAAATAAATATATTTATTTTCAAACATCGATTCAAATAGACTTTTCGTCGTTATTATTTACAATAATTTATTTTAAATATTTGAAATCCACTAAAATAGCCAAATTAAAAATTTTAAACTGGTTCTAATTTCCGGGTTGTTACAATCTCCCCCACTTAAAATCTTTTCGTCCCCGAAAAGGAACGAAGCCGAAAGTTGTTTAATTAACCAACTCAACTTTCATTCTGGCTTCCATTCTTCAACTTTTCAGTTTTTAAGAATTTTCTAATTCTTCAAAAATTTGGCTAACACCCTAAATTTTCGAAATTTTTTGCCATAACCTCCTTTGTACGGGTAGGGGTTTGGAAATTTATTGGGCCATATTAGGTACCCAATAAATCCTAATAAGCATATACATATTTATAGTGATATATTCTAGTGTCCACAGGGGAGTGTGTATAGATTATAACTCCAGAGAATAAATTCTCGTCACCATACAAATGGTTTTTTTGTGCCTTATAGACTAGAGAGATGTGTTTATTGTCATCTCCAGACCCGTGTGGGGTTTTTATTAATCTGGCAATTTATCGTTTCATTTTATATAGTCCATATCAGTCATCAGTTCAACCTGTAATAAATAGTCATCGCCATACAAGCCTCTCACTCGTATGGTAAATCTTCAACCTCGTCACACAAGCTCCAAATGCTTATGTGGTATATGATGAAGTATGCCACCTTCAAGAAGTATGCCATGTAGTGTAGTTCAAAATTAATTGTTACTATCCTATGGCGACGTTTATTTATTACACACAGAATAACTAGCACTCCGCATCCAATGGCATTCACATGAGTTGAAATAATAATAAAATTGTGCATCCAACTCATTAAGGTTTACCTATATGTCGGGCACGCAAGTAAATTCTTTACTCAACAGCTAATCCATTTACCTGTTCAAACATATATAATGTACATGTATATATATTTCTATCTATTCTCTAGTCAGTTTAATACTTGATTCATTCAAATAAATTTACCATTCATTCTCTTATTGATTAAATTATCATTCCAATAATTTGATAATCAAATTTTTTTCCACACAACACAAACATCAATCAATTTACTTTTAACTTTTCAAAAATATACCAAATAATTCATATACTCTTTTAAAATCATTCAGACTATATAATTAAAAATTATACATCCATGAAAAGAGAACAACAACAAAGTAGAGAACAAAACGAAAATGCAAAATATGGTAAATGTACCTTGCACCAGAGTCAATCAGAGATATCCACCCTGCAATTGGGATAGGCTTTCTTAATGCTTTCCTCAGTTTCCCAAGTACAATCTCGCGGATCTCCACTCCATTGCACTTCGACTAAGTGAACCTTCTTGTTCCTCAGCTCTTTTGTTTCTTTGCCAATAATCTTGGTCAGCTCTCTTCTTACAGCCAATTCTGGAGTAATTTCTATATCCCATTGCACTGCTTCTTCCACGATCAAATCTGGATCATGAACATGCTTTTGAAGTTGAGATACATGAAATACATCATGCACCCCAGGCAACCAATCAGGCAATTGAACCCTATAAGCGAGAGTCCCAATCCGTTCTAGAATAGGAATCGGACTAATAAATTTTGGCGCCAATTTACCTGTTTTACCGAACCGGACTACTCCTCTCATCGGAGATACCTTCAAATACACATAGTCGCCAACAGCGAATGATATATCCCTTCTTCTCTTATCTGCATAGCTCTTCTGTCGGCTTTGAGCAGCGAATAATCGTTTCTTAACGAAGTCGACTTTATCCGCAGCTTCGCGAATCATATCTGGCCCCAATACGAGTCTATTACCAGGTTCTACCCAACAAGCGGGTGATCTGCATGTTCTACTATACAATGCTTCAAATGGAGACATTTTCAAGCTCGCTTGGTAGCTGTTGTTATATGAGAATTCGACCAAATGAAAATGGTCTTCCCATGATCTGCCAATATCAATAATACAAGCCCGTAACAAATCTTCTAGAATACGATTCACCCTCTCAGTTTGACCATCTGTTTGTGGATGATAAGCGGTGCTCAAGTTCAGCTTCGTTCCCAATTCTGCTTGGAATGCTTCCCAGAATTTACTAGCAAAAATCGGGTCATGATTGCTAACGATACTCATGGGAACTCCATGCAGTCTAACAATTTCTCTAAAATTAATCTACACCAGACTCTGAGCAGTTCTATTCGATCTGACAGGTATGAAATGGGTGGTCTTCATGAAACGATCTACGAACACCCAAATGCTGTCATTTCCTTTCCTGGACCTGGGCAAACCATCTATGAAATCCATAGAAATCTGTTCCCACTTTCCACCTGGAATTTCCAACGGTTGCAACAATCCAGCGAGTTTCTTTTGATCGCTTTCGACTTGTTGACAAGTAGAACACCGGCTAACATATAAAAAGTGTCTCGTTTCATCGATCTCCACCAGAAAGTGTGTTTGATATCATTATACATCTTGCTCACTCCTGGATGGATACTAAGCTTGGCTTTGTGACATTCATCTAATACTTCTCTCCAGAGTTCAGAAATGTTTGGAACACAGATCCGACCCTTTAGCCTCAGAATCCCATCATTATCAATCTGAAAACTTGAGGGCTTGCCTTTTTGAATTCTCTCTCTGATCTTCTGAATGAAGTGATCATCCTTTTGAAGAACAGATATGTTATCAATCAAGGAAGGAGTGATGATGATACCAGCGATAATTACATTCTTTCTGCTGAGCGCATCTTCTACAACATTGGCTTTCCCCGGAGTATATAAAATATCAAGGTCATATGCCGCGAGAAATTCTAACCAACGTTGCTGCCTCACATTCAGATCTTTCTAGGTGAATAAATACTTCAATGATTGATGATCAATATACAGTTCAAATTTCTCACCCAATAGATAATGCCTCCAGATTTTCATAGCAAATATGACGGCTAATAATTCAAGATCTTGAGTTGCATAATTCTTCTCATGTGGCTTCAATTGACGGCTAGCATATGCGACTACCTGGCCTCTTTGCATTAATACTGCACCAAGACCTTTTTTAGAAGCATCTGTCCAGATTTTCAAGTCTTGATTGCTATCAATAATTGTTAACACTGGAGCAGTTGTCAGTTTTAACTTCAGCTCTTGGAAAGCTGCCTCACATTCGGAAGTCCAGTTGAATCTCGAATGTTTCTTAGTAAGCTTCATTAAGGAACTAGATGTCTTCGCAAAATTCTTAACGAACTTCCAATTATAACTGGCTAATCCGAGAAAACTCCGGACTTCTGTGGGTGTACGAGGCTGTTTCCAATTATAAATAGTAGTGATTTTACTGGGATCCACTGAAATTCCTTCCTTTGACACGACGTGGCCAAGAAATTTTACCTCTTCTTGCCAGAATATACATTTGGAAAATTTTGCTTTTAAAACGTTCGTTCTGAGAATTTCTAACACTTGTTCCAAATGTTTTTCATGCTCGCTCTCTGGCTTAGAGAAGATTAGAATATCATCAATGAAAACCAGAACAAATTTATTCAATACTTCTCTGAATACCCTGTTCATTAGATCGATAAAATAAGCTGGAGAGTTACATAAGCCGAACGGCATTACTAACCACTCGTAAAATAAGACTGGACCTCTGAGTGATGTCAAAGGAACACACTCTTCAACAATACGAAGCTGATGGAAACTTATAGCTAGGTCCATTCGTGAAAATACTTGTGATCCATTCAGTCGATCCAATAAATCATCAATCCACGGCAATGGATATTTATTCTTCAGCGTCTGCTTATTCAAGTCACGATAATCCACACATAGTCTGAGGGTACCGTCTGACTTCAGGACAAATACCACTGCTGCTCCGCTATCAGAGAAACTAGGTCTGATTAGACCTTTCCATACAAGCTGTCGAGTTTGACTGTCTAACTCTTATTTCTCCTTCAAGGTCATTCTTCGAATAGCGTGAACTACCGGCCTTGCATTCAGAACTAAGGAGTTTTTGAAATCAATTTCTCTACGCGGAGGTAAGTTAACAACTTCTTTGAAAACATCTGCATAGTTCTTGACAACTGGAATATTTTCTATGTCGACCGGAATATTCTCCGGAACGACAAGAACAGGTTCTATTTGAGCCGGAGAAACATCTAAAGCTGACCAAAAGTTTTTTCTATTAGAATTTGGTCCTTCACACGGAATGGATATATATCCAAGCTTTGTTTTAACTTTAACAACTCTTTCTGCACAGTTAAGTTCCGCTTCATATTTGGTTAACCAATCCAATCCCAGAATAAGATCAAACTCTGTAAAATTCATGACAATAGAGATAGTAGGGAACCAATAATAGGAAAAAGAAACAGGCACTCCACAAATCCAACTAAGATCCAGGGAAACCCCAACCGGATTATGGACAGTCATGGGTTCTTTAAGCTTTTTCAGTTTCAAATCTAACTTCTTTACCACCTTAGTAGAAATAAAACTTCGTGACGCGCCTGTATCAAACAATACTTTAACCGGAATATTTTTGACATTAAGCGTGCTTTCTAAAACATCTGGCCTTTCCTGACTAGCCGAGGGTGCTGGAGTTTCTGCCACTTCATTTACTTGAACTACCTCGAATCTCCCTGATAGCCGGCAATTCCTAGCAAGATGACTTGTCCGGTGACACTTATAGCATCCCCTTGTACCATGAGATTTCTTTTGCTTATCATTGGGTTTAGACCCACCCTTTATTCGTTTCTTCAGAGATTTGCAACTTATCGACAGATGTCCTTGCTTATTGCAGTTATAGCATATGGCAGTCATTACTGGCACTATTTCTCATTTAACCTTCTTTCGATTGACTTTAGGTTTCTTTCTGACTCATACGTCGTACTTGCCTCAGGCTGTGTACTCGTATCTAGGCTATCGGTTTCGAATTTCCTTTTACTGCTAGTACTGACTTCCTCTTCAACAACCAAAAGGCCTTGTTTATCAAGATCGTCATACTGATAATCCATGTATATCATTTCAGAAAAAGATTGTTGCACATGAGCAGTTACTTTACTTTGATACTTCCGTTGAAGCCCGTTAATAAATCTCAGATTCATCATCTTTGGATTCTGAATTAAATGCGGGGCAAAACAAGAAAGTTCATTGAATTTCTTATGATATTCTGGAATGGTCATATCTCCTTGAATCAAATAGTAGAATTCATCACTTAACCGCTCAGTTGCTTCTGGAGGAATAAATCTTTGATTGAATATTTCTTTGAATCTATCCCAGGTGATATCACCTTCTGGATGATCTTTAATGACGGTATCCTACCAGATTAGAGCTTCTTCTTTGAGCACCCAAGATGTCAGTAATCTTTTTTGATCATCTCTCAGCTTGAAACCTTCGAAAATTCTCTCAACAGAGCGCATCCAGGGTTGAGTTTGAACAATAGATTCATAGCCTGAGAATGGTACTCCACTCAGATTTCGATATCTCTTCAGTAGAGCTTCTATATCCGATCCTGGCTGAGGGAGCACGACTGGCTCATTAATTTGCTGAACCATAGGATTATTTCTTCTGCTTCTGCCACTCATTTTTCTATGTATGCAAATAGCAGACAAAGTGTCAGGCCAACAGAAAAGATATTTTAAAGCATAGAGACATATACTTGAATGTAATTGTGTCTACCGAGGTGTATTTCCTTCTGCTCCACTCATTCTAGGATATTATTGATCCTATCTGAAATGAGTGATCCATCATAGAATACTACTGATTCTATTTCTGACGAGTTCGTTAATATGTTATATACCAGAACTAAGCTTAACCAAAGCTCTGATACTACGTTGTGACCACACCAAACCCCCGATCCGTGGTGGCAAGGGTAATCTTTTGAATATAACACATGAACAGATAACAGCAGAACATAAATAAATAAATACACCAGATAATGTACAACAAAATATACTGGAAATAATAATCATCAGAGTTACACAGCATACAGGATCATACTTAATACAAAATACAGTTCAGCTTTACATAAATGTCTACAGTGGAATCAAAACATAATATGTACAATAGGAGCTGAACAGCATAAAAAGAGATAAATGATATAATCCATCTTCAGCTCCATAGCTATCTAGAAAGAGCCTGCTAAAACCTGAATACAAGGCTGCCCGTGCAGAAATAGGGGCACCCGAGTTTGCAAGTGAAACAAACTAAGATTTAGTCATGGGACAGGTATGAGAAATCTACTTTAACTTATTTTATAATATGGTCAATTTTAGGACCACGCCACTAACGCGGAACGGGTTTACTCCATTGGATTGCCAGTGCTTTAAAACAAGTAAATCGTTTAAACATCGCAATGCTTTTCATAATAATGAAGCCATTATAAGACTCAGTTCCCATCACACAATGCAACGCAAACCGGAGGATAGAGTTTTACCTTATAATGGCCAAAATATGCTTGACACGAGCAAAACAAATCATTTGATATTATTGCTAGTGTTTATATGTTTCAAAAAAAAAAACACAATTTCAATCATAAATATCAATCATAGACGGCATGGATACCATATATCATGTCACCATATATAGGTATACAATCAAAATCGCATGATGTCGTATTTGGAAATTGGATTTCCGTTATGAACCAAGGCAAGGGATCGTCCTTACCGATTCGAGACTCTCTAGCCCGAGCCTCATGCAAGTACTCAGTCAAGCCTTGGATCTTCAGGGACGGTCCACACGGAGTGGATTAAAATGCCTGAACAATGCGTTTCCCCACCCTATGGGGTGTAAACTGGTCATATCCGACCAGGCCATCGGCTCCGAAGAGACAGAACAAACTGAGGCGCCTCGCTATCCATCATCCACATAAGTAAAATGCCCGGGCATGTAAAACCCAAAGCAACACTCCTAGCTAGAAAGAAACGCATGCTATCCCTGCAGTCCTCTCCCGTTTCTGGTTCATACCGGGGTGTGAGGCTCGCGAATCAACGATAAACACAAAGCTAGCTATTTAAAGCCGTGCTTTGATCATCAACCACAAAGCTCTGCTTTTCAACAAAAGCTTTGATCACAGCATCTCTGGATGCCACGTTGTCAATATACAATGTCAGACACACATCCATTTCAAGTGCGTTCTAGGTCTAAATGAAACCGGAGGATCTTTTATTCCTTGCACATCCGAACGATCAACAAGTCCGTCCGGACAACTACCACTGTAACCACGTCAGGGCAGCAACTCCCATCAACGACATCAGTAGCCATCCATTCGACGTGAAGATCATCGGTATTGCACCGTCTTCATATCTTTGACTTCTAATCATCGACTAATTATTTGAAATAAGAATTAACTCGGCCTTTTCAAATAATTCACGTATAATTAGAATTTCAAATCAATTCATTTCAATGGTTAAATTATTCGACATCCATAATTCAATTCATTAATGTAATTTTCACATCAAACACATTCAACCATCAAATATCCAATAAACCGAGTAAACTCGGTTTATTTTCATTCCATATCGTTTATAATATTTTATTACAATTTATCGCTATTTTTATTCATTTAAAAATAGCCAATTCATTCAAACAACGCTTCAGGCCATAATGCAACCGTGGCGCTGTTTTTCTTTAGATTTGATTTACACATATCTGAAAATCTAACTGTTGGATCTTTGCAAATTTTGTATCATTAGAAAGATCTTTTCAAAACGAATTCAACGGTTCCAGTTTTGGGAAAATCCGATGGTCGAATCTCCCGGTAAATCGTTTGAAGTTACGATTTCAAAATACGAACTGCAGCGTCATTATTCGATTTATTTTAATTATATATATATATATATAATCGATTCTGGCGCTGTTTTTATTCAGATTTGAATTTAACATTCCAGACAATCCAACCGTTGGATCTTTACAAAGTTGGTGTCATTGGAAAGATATTTCCAAAGCGAACCAAACGGTTTCAGTTTTGGAAAAATCCGATGGTCGGATCTCCCGCAATAATCGTTTGAAATCATGGTTTCAAAATATGAACTACAGCTTCGTTATTCGATTTATTTTAATTATATATATATATATAATCCATTCTTCGACTTCAAAACCATTCATTTCATGTATGTGATAAAAATAATATTTTTATCCAACAGATATTTATTTCAGCACATGACTATTTTTAACAATTCATATATATAATATATTTTATTGTCGAAACAATTTATTTCAAAAATGTAGATTTTTAGCAGTTCATATATATTATAAAAATGTGATTTTTATTGTTGAAACAATTTATTTCAAAACACGATTATTTTATATACTTCATACATTCAATAAAAATGTGAATTTTATTGTTGAAACAATTTATTTCAAAAATGTAGATTTTTAGCAATTCATATATATTATAAAAATGTGATTTTTATTGTTGAAACAATTTATTTCAAAACACGATTATTTTGTATAATTCATACATTCAATAAAAATGTGAATTTTATTGTCAAAACAATTTATTTCAGCCATTCGATAAAAATGTCATTTTTATCGTCAAAACCATTTTTATTTTATTCGTTCGATAAAAATGTTATTTTTATCGTTCAAACCATTTTATTTCATTCATCACATGAATATATTTCAATACATGAAAATAAATCAAACACTGAAATATTTCAGAAAATTTCAGCAGCATAACGGTAGGGTAGTTAAAACCGGCACCGTCCCTAGTACGACTCCTTGCTCTACCTTAAAGCCTCGCAGCTTTTGACAATGGGGATTTCAATATCTAGTTCGTATGCAGACAAATTTTTCCATATACTAATCCTATTGGGATTTCAACCACAATCAATCATTTCCAATCAACCATTCATGATATTCACCAAATTTCACATCAACCAAAGTCAAACAATATCACAACCAATATATATCGTCCGTAGTCTGTAAACGAGGGGAGTATATATATATAGATATACGTATATAACCATATTTTAATTTCATTTCAATATATTTCAATTCATTTCAACGCATATATCATTTTTACAACGCATATATAACTTATACATCGCACATACAACTTATAAAACACTTATACATGAGGTGTACAACACTTATATAACCCATGCGTCGACTGTATAATTTATACATCGTCATTTCCATATCTTTTATAAATCAGAAATCTCACCTTAGGTTCCACTCCTCCTAAAATTGTAGAAGGCTCAGAAAAATATCCGGTCTCTTCTAGTATGTAGAAGACGTCGTCCCGGTCCCGGTGTTTCTTGTTTCACTGGATTTCGACAACATAGCAAAAAGATATGATTTTTAGAAGTTCGCAACGCTTAAAAGTGTAAAAATCAGTTCAAATATACCAAACCCGTACCTCTCTTTCGATGTTCAAAACTAGGTTTAGCTTTTAATCCAAATCCATAGCACTAGGTTGTAATCGAGCTACACCATGCTGAAGACCTCTATGAGGCGCGCCAGAGCCCCCCTCCTTTTGATGAACTCGACGGCGCCTAGGGCGTGGGAGGAAGCCTCGAACAGCGACACTTTCAGCGAGTGAATCGAACAAAATAATCGACGATGGGAGGTGTAGTTTGTATGGATGTGAAGCCCTCGCGATTTCCTACAGAATTCCCAAAAGAATTGCTTGATTTCGTTGAGCAGTTTGGAAGTTAAGGAGGAGGGAAGGAATCAGCTTCTACCGCCATTGATTTTGAGGGCATCGGGGAAGAGAGATGAAAAGGGGAATTCGTGATTGGCCAATATATTTTTTTATTTATATATTTTTAAAAATCCAAAAATACCGCTTACCTCATACGAACTCCAATCCAAACCCAACAACTGTCGTCCCTAGCTAAATACCCCCATTTCGAACACAATGGGATATGTTTCATAGGCCCATTCGACTGTTTCAGTCAGTTTCTCTTCAAATTAAAATATAAAACATTCAATATTTGATTTGAACGTACATTTCAATTTGCTGGGTCTACATACTGATCCCAAAAATTCCAGAAAAATTAATCTAGCTATGTTTTGACAATACGGTCCCAACAAAACTAGTTTCGTCAAATTCTGAGACCGTCTGAAAAATAGCCATTTTCGGGTCGATCCAATTTGACTAAAATCAACCAAACACATTTTCTTTCGTCACGCTCACATATTAACTTCAAAAATTATGGAATTTAACACTTAGCAATAATTTGACATTCTGGATCCAACAAAAGTGGTCTCGTTGAAAACAGAGGTCATTTGCAAAATGTCTATTTTCAAGGGCTCTATAAACTCCATAGCGACCTTTCTAAAAATTCATTTGGTCATAACTTTTGATTCCCGCTATGAAATTTTGATTTTTCAGATCCATTAAAAAGATAATCATAAACAGATTTAAATATTTTTGGTTTCACTAAAATCCATTTTATTTTGCACCCAGTAGAGTCAGTCAAAGTTTGAATTCAAAATTTCAAACTGTCGCGCCATTTCAGGCCTTGTTTATAATTAAAATAAATATATTTATTTTCAAACATCGATTTAAATAGACTTTTCATCGTTATTATTGAAAATAATTTATTTAAAATATTTAAAATCCACTAAAGTAGCCAAATTAAAAAAATTTAACTGGTTATGATTTTCCGGGTTGTTATATGGGTTTTCTCAAATTAATCTTCTTCAATCCCTAATCTCCATTAGTCAAATTCTCTAGAAATTTGAGTGATCATTGTATTGCACTTTTTTCGTTGTGATAATGCAAGGTTCTCTCCTAAGTGAATGTTCACCATAACAATGTTAGAGGAACCATTTATTTTATTTGGATTATTGTTTTGAGTTTTTATGTTGAGATATAGATAAATTGTTTTTGCACATCTATTATCGATCTCGTCTTCCATGGAGTTAGGATTTATTGTGTTTTCAAGTTCAATTTCATAACATCCTTATAAAAGGAGACAGATCAAATAACGACCGTAGTAATACGTACTACGAAATATGTACAAACAATATCCTCAATATAAAGGTGACTAAGATCAAATATTCAACAACTTGCAATGTAACCAAAACAATAATGTAGAATAATTTCTGATAACCTTAATAAATTGAAAAATTCAAGATGAATACCTTTTGTATGGCTAGTAATGCCTCAGGAGTCCATCTATTAACCTCCTTGGAATACAACATTGTTATTTCCCTCACCTTATATATATGGAGAAAAGAAAAGCTAATTAGTCCAAAAAATTAATGCACAACCAGCAATGAAATAAGTAATAAAAACTAGCATGCCTGATAAATGGAGCAGCAGGCATCAGCAATTCTGCTTTTTTTTGGTACTTTCTGCTTTCTCGGAGGGCCACGGTGCCTGGCTTGAATCTATGCTTCTTTTTAACTTCATTCCCTACAAAACTCAAAAACTAATATGTTCTTTCCGCAAAGAAGCACTACAGTGGTTCAACTATAAAGACTAGGACAACCATTATGAGGGAAATAGCTTTAAACAGATGTAACATTCATACTAAAGCACAACCCATGTTTCTGCACACATCCTTCTATAAACCATTTACACCTCACCACCAAATTGAACTAATACCTTTTATTTAATTGTAAGCATTTTAATCCAACAATAAGGCACAAATAAAACTGAAGGAATAGGTAAAGTAGAAGGGTATTTTTGGAAATAATAATTATTCAGAAATAGACGTAAAATTTCGCTTACTGCAAAAATGTTGAATTCACTTCATACTTCTGAATAATTTTTCAAAGCAAACAACCTAACCTCTTCTGAACACAACTTATAAATCAACTCAGACTTTGATTCAGCGCTTATTCTCCAAAATCAACACTGCGTAAATTTCTAAATTGGGTTTTAAGAGCATATAACTAAATTCAAAATATAACTAAACTGAGAAAGAAACTACTGCTAAGTTTGTTATACCTCTTTCCTCTGTGACGGGAGTAGGTCTCGACTTTTTCCGTTTTACGTAAAGTTTGTGAAAACATGGTCACAATGAAAAAACGTAGAAACGACAAAGGAAATATGGTGAATGAACTCACTTCGGCCGATCGAGTTGCTGGTGTTGAAGGACCAGCTGTCAAAATAAAAGAACAAATTAGGGAAAAAAGGGGAAATACATTACAAAAGTGATTGGGAAAATGAGGATAAAAGATGACAACCTTCGTCGATGTTCAACTTGCGGCGTATCGTTCTCTTAACCATATGATTAGTTCTCGCCATTTTTTCAAGGAGAAAGTGGGTGCAAAGAAGGATATTGATTTGAATTTGATTCTGGTTTTTCTATTTTGTCCTTATTTTCAAAGCAGTAAAGATTCTACCATTGGGGCAACTGAAAATTTTGAAATAATCCGGGATTTTCAGTTAGGGTCTCGTATAACGGGTAGACACGTTTTCAACCACCAACTTGGCTTGGTTTGGATCATTTTGCCTAGTGCAACATGCTATAACGCTTGGTATATTTAGTACTAAATCATACCCGATAAATTAGTCCAAAAGTAGGCCCTAAAACAATCTATTGGTTGTAGTTCCATGGCATGACACAACTACACAATTCTTCTGATATCCTCCCATAGGGAAATGCTACTGTGACCGAAAAAGTATCGGCCAGATAAGCGAATTACCTAAAATAGCTGAATTTATGAGGGAATTTATGTAATTATACAAGTACCCAACAGTTAAAAGCAAGAAAGTCACGTGAATCATGCGGTTAACATTGTTTCGCACCATCTGACAAACTTAATTTTGGGTACAGAAGCATTTTCTCCTCTCATCCTACCGCCATATTTTTGGGAACTGTAACAACGTTGTTTAAATAGAGATTGGCAACAAGACCCCAAAAGAAAAGAAATAAGGGGAATGAAAAATAGAATGCCTAAGTTGTTTTTGAACATTGATTTGGATGATCATCTCGGTTGACTGGCATTTTTGGTTTAAACAAGTCCTTTGACTTTTCATGTCCCAAAGCCAAAAGCACTTTGTTCTAATATTCAAAACACGGCTTATTTAAATCAGTTCAAACAAAGGCTTAACTTGCAAATTAGAATTTGTACCATTTGGTGAAGCTGAATTTGTTTGTATGATAACCGCTAAAAATTTAAAGTTTTCGAGACAGTTTGTAATGATCGGAAAATTCCGTCCTTTCAAATCGATCGTAAGCCACACAATTCCGATCTAAAATGGCAGAAACCCTCGAGACATTAACTTTGGGCATGCAACACATAAGAACAAAAACAAAAGAATACTTAATTGTCATTGCAACAATTTTACATCATAGTACAAGAATATCAAAGTATAAAAAACATAGTGTATAATACATACAATACAATACAATACACAATGAAAACAAAATTACATTCAACGAAAAACTATCAAGTGTTATGGACATAGTTTTTAGCTTCAATCCAAGAATCTGCTATATGTATCTGCAAAACAAACTACCCCGCTTCCGGTGTAGAAATAGTGGGTACCCGTATTTCCAAGAGAAAAACAAACTATAGGTCAGTCATGGGACTGGTATGCGAACTCAAGTCAATTATAATTCATATTAAACTTAGGCAATTCATAAGATCACGCCGTATAACACGAAACGGGATTTCTACACACGAATATTGGTTCATCAAACTTGAAACGGAAATGGTTTCATTTCCATATTTAGATTTACCAAATCTAATAAACTTCATAATAACTCAAAACCAAACAAGTTTTATCTTCACCCTTATATTTATTGAATCGAAATTTATTTTCAAAAGTAATTCTTTTCAAAATAATCTTGTAACAACCCGGAAATTCTGAGCCAATTTAAATTTTTTATTTTGGCAATTTTAATGAATTTTGAATATTTAAAATGAATTATTTTAAATAATAACGACGAGAAATTTATTTTGAATAGAATTAGAATGTATATATTTATTTGAATCGTCATTAGAATATAAATATTTTATTTTAAATATAAAAGGAATTGGAGCGGTAGTTTAAAATTTTGAGTTCAAAATTCAAACGAATGTACAGGATTCAAAATAAACTGGATTTTAGCAAAACCAAAAATATTAGAATCTATTTGAAAATATCTTTCCAATGAATCCGAAAAATCAAAATTTCATAGCGGGAATAAAAAGTTATGTCCAGTTGAAAATTCAGAATAGTCGCTATGGAATTCTGGCCCTTAAAATAGCAATTTTGCAAGCGACCTGTGTTTTCGACGAAACCACTTTTGTTGGATCCGTAATGTCAAGTTATTGCTGTGTCCCAATTTGCATAATTTTCTGAATTAATATGTGAGCGTGGCAAAGGAAAACGTGTTTGACCAGTTTCAGTTGATTTTAATCGACTTAAAAATGGCCATTTTTTAAATGGTCTCAGAATTCGACGAAACTAGTTTTGTTAGGACCGCATCGTCAATACAAAGCCAGAAATAATTTTTCTAGAATTTTTAGGGTCCGTATGTTGCCCCGGTAAATTGAAATGTACGTTAAAATCAATTTTGAAAGTTATATTAATTTAATTTCAGCGAAACAGAGCAAAACAGCCGAATTGGGTTACGAAACATATCCCATTATGTTCAGAATGGGGGTAATTAGCTAGGGACGACAGTCGTTGGGTTCGAATCGGGGTTCGGATGAAAAGTCAACTATTGGTGAAGTAAATTAAATAAATAATTAATTATAATATATAAAACTTCTCTCCTTACCTCCCTCCTCTTCATCGTTAAAATCAGAAATAAAAAAAGGAAAGAAAAGAAAAGAAAAACCGACGATGGAAGGGGGAAACCGCTCCTCCAAGCGGAGCGCCACCGCCGCTCGCAGCCGGCGCCGCCCCCTCTGGCACCTCCGCACCCCGCCTCCCCATCTCCTTCCAATTCGAGTTCCCCAAAACGCCCCTTCCCAATCCCTAGAACCCGATCCAGCCACCCTCGACACTCCCCTCTGCAGTGCCCCTTCTCCGCCGGCCAGAACCGAGCGCGCCACCACCTCCTGCAGACGACCGACGCTGGCCAACCACCCCCTCAGCGCTGCAACGCCCTCCCGGGCCCCACTCTCTCTCCCAGCCACCCCCTTCGCGTTTAAACCCACCACAACCCGAAAACAACGCCTTCTCCACCTCAAGCGAGCGTGCAAAACCCCCTTCCCCGACGATGAGCTTTAGTTCATCAGAGAAGTGAGTTTTCTTTTTTATTTCTTCGCTTTAAAACAGAGTTTTTTATATAGAAAAAGGCGATATTTTTATATAGAAAAAGGCGAGATTTTTATATAGAGAAAGGATAGGAATTTATCATGAAGAAAGAGGAGATTTTTAGATATACGATAGCGATGTAAAGGTATGATTTTTATTTATACCATAGCATGATAAAAATATGATTTTTATATATTAGAGAATATAAAAATGTGATTTTTATATGAGTGGCGATATAAAAATATAATCTTTATTAGAAGAAGAGCGATATAAAAATATATTTTTTATTATGAAGTTAGCATGATAAAAATATGATCTTTATTATATGAACACCGTTTTAAAAATCGAATTTTTATCTATATAGTAGTGGTATAAAAATAGAATTTTTATCTATATAGTAGTGGTATAAAATTTGAATTTTTATCTATATAGTAGCAGTATAAAAATGTGATTTTTGTCCACATAGCGTAGTTATAAAAATGTGACTTTTATATACATAGCAACAATATAAAGATGCGATTTTTATATATGTAGTGGATACGGACAACGAAATGACAAAAGGCAAGCACGGCGAAGATTTTCTACATATGAAGAGTCGCGACGTTTGGTTTAGCTTCTAGGTGAGAACTTCTCACTTTAATTCTTGTTTTCTAGTTAAAAATATATACTAGGATGCAGACGGTGCTTAGCAGCACCCGACACCCATTATCCACAGACCATGGACGACTTGTTTGATTTTGTTGTGCGGTGAAAATTGATTGTGATGTGGAATAAATGGAAATATATTCATGTGTTGAAATAAATCATTTATCGTTAAAAATATTAATTTAACATTAATGTGAATAAATAAATATTCATTTACAAATCGAACGATTTGTTTTATGTACACCCATTTGACTGATATTGATTGGGACAATAAATTTTACACGTCGCCCAACCGCACAAATAATATTAAGTGTTTGTGGATTGAAACCCCACACGGGTGTTAGGATGATATTTGGCGTACACTAATCCCAATTATTTAGTTGTATGTCGATCGATTGGTTGATAGACTATGTAAGCGTTAATTATTTATATTTAATGCTTATGCAGTTGTGTGGTGCACCCTGGATGATGGTTGATTATTTATCGTTGCTATTATATACATGCGTTGTATGGAATCCATATAATTAACATTATATGGTAATTGATTGGGCCTCATTCCAATTTGGAAAATAAAGAATATTATAAAAGAAAATTCATGTGTTGAATAGAATAAATACTCATGTGTTGGATAAAAGAAAATTCATGTGTTGAATAAAATATATATTCATGTGTTGAATAAAAGAAAATTCATGTGTTGAGAAAAATCTCTAAACGATAAAACTCACGTCTTTATCATATATAAAATTAGAAACTAACTGGAAATCAGTTAAGATGAATGGTTTCCTGGGTATTGATCTGATGCTGGTTTCGGCCTTCGGGGTTAATACTTAGAGAATCGTTCTCTTACTAATTTACGGTTAGAGGCTGATTAAGAATTAAACGATATAAAACACAACTTTATCATATATATTAAATAAAAAATAGTCATGTATTGACAATACTCATGTGTTGAGAATATTCATGTGTTGAAACTATTCGTGTGTGAACGAAATACTTTATACAATAAAATTCACATTTTTATTGTAAGTAAGAACTAATAAATATTCATGTGTTGAATAAAATATATATTCATGTGTTGAAGAAAATATTCATTTGTTGAATAAAATAACGAAGTTATTGAAATATATAAAGCCGTGCTGATTAGATTTGCGCCATTTTGACGGGAACGATATTTATATCGATTATATTCGTTTTTGTAATGAGTATGGAAAACGAAGTGATTTCAAAATATAATATTTTGAAAATATTATCTTTTATATATTTATGATATGGAATATTCAATTTTGATTTAAAATTGAATACGAAGTTGAAATTGTTTTGAAAACGAATTTAAACGAATTATAAAATACGTTTAGAATTGAAATCGATGAAATATATATAATATACATATATATTATATATATTAAATGGCCTGAATAGAACGCGCCGCGCCGTGGCAGTTCGCGAATTTCGACCATTGACTTCGAATTGACGTTGCGGGAGATTCGACCGTTGGATTCTCCTGAAACCGGAACCGTTGGGTTCGTATCAAAAAGAGCTTTCCAATGAATATTAGAAATTTGAAATCTAATGGTTGGATTTGGAATTATGTCCAAATCAAAATTGGATAAGGTCGCTGTAAGTGCAGTTCGACGACCATTATTGGAAATCGATTGAACGGGCCTTGATAAATTATTAAAAATATTAATAATTTGTGTAAAATCATAATAAATGATTTAGAAAGAACTGGGGTGGAAAATCCCATATTTAAAAAGGATAAAAATATACTTTTATTGAAATGAACTAGTTATGAAATAGAATTATAATCCAATATTTTTGAATAAATAAATTGGATTTGAAGTGGTTTTAAAAATAAACAGAATTTCCAATATACGAATTGGAATGGATTTGAATCGAAATTATCTTCGGAATATTTCGATGTTGGATTTCGTGATTATACATAAATGTTTGTGGAAATTTGAAATGTATCGTTATTTCCAATATGATATTTGTTGTTTTCAGAATTTGATATTGAATATAAGCCGATATATTTTCTATTCAGAGCCTTGTATTTAATATCAAATGGGATTTTGGGTTCGTCGTGAATGGTTTCTTAAATAACATTGTTCTTGAACCAAGTTTAGAAAAGAATAAATCTTTTAATTATGATTTAGTGAAATTGTCCAGTTAATTAGTATTTAATTGGAATTGAATTTAAATTGGTTTTTGGGTTTATCGTGAGCGGTGTTTTGAATAACACCTGTTCTTTAACCCAATTAACAATGGAATGGGATTTCGGGTTTGTCGTGAACCGTGTTTTTAAATGACATTGATTCTTTAACCCAGTTAAAGATAAGATTAACTTCTTAGCTTGAATAATCATTAATATTGATTTTTGGGAAGATTAAAATTAAGTGGAGTTTTAATGAATCATTAATTAGATTGAAATAATCGAGACTCGAGTATCACCAGTTTTGCTCCAAAGCGATAGTTAAATCTTTAATTAGATTTGAACGTGAAGTGGTAATTAATATTTACCGATAACACCGTGGTGTTAGGTATGAAGTATTACCAGTTTTGCTCCGTGGGATGAATAGGTTGGGATTGTGAAATAAAATAAATAATTACTTCAGTGTGGTTCGCTAATCCCGATTAGTTTGGAAAACCTTAACATGTTTTGAAATGATATCCAATGGAGGATTAAAGGATAAATTTAGAAGAATTTATCTTTGATAAAATTAATGGGAACCTTTCCCTAAGAGTGTGAATATTTGAATAAAAGAGTATTCTGAATTGGAATGAGGCGTATGTTGCGTTTGTGTAACACTTGTTTATTATATACGCGGGTTATTTGGAAAGGCCGGGTTTATACCCATTCTGAATAACCGATTCGACGATAAGTCGACGATGAAGACGGTGGTTGAAGACCAGAGGTCTTCACAACGTTTGGATGATTATTGATGATCTTGATTGGGCTGTACACCCAAGAGGAGGGAATCAGTTGGTGATCATCCAGACGTACTTGGAGATCGATGGATATGCAAGGAATAAGGTTCCTCCGGTTTCATTCAGACCCAGAACGAACTTGTAAATGGACTATGTGTCTAACATTGGATTTTATTCTGTGTGATTAATTTCTATTAAATATATATATCTATTTGGCGGCGGAGAATTTATTCTCTTGCTTAACGCCCTTCTCTGAGACGTACGAGCTCAGTGGTTATATATTGATGAATATCAATCGCATGGCATGAATTGCCTGTGTGGCATGCCTAAGTGGAAAATGATCAAGGCTTCTGTTGAAAAGCAAAGTCTTGTGGTTGATGATCAAAGCACGGCCCGCGTGGCATAGCGTTGTGTTTGGCGTTAATTCTCGAGCCTCACACCTCGGTATGAGTCAAAAACGGGATAAGGACCCAAGGAGTGCACGACGTTTCTTTCTAGCTATGGGTGATGTCGGTGACTTACCAGCCCTGACAATTTTATACTTTTTTACCTGTGTGGTTGTTGGAATGCGAGGCGCCTCAGATATAGGTCCTATACGACCGGGAAACGTGTGTTCAGGAATACTAATCCTCAAAAGTAAGAGAGGACCGGCCTTGGAGGTTCCAAGGATCGCTGTGTGTGGTCCTGAGACATTTGCTAGAGTGTCTCGAACGGAGAGGAGCTTTCCCTTGCCTCGACTCATGACGGAAATCCAATTTCCAATACGTGACATTTCGGTTTTATTTGTAGAGCCTAGTATGGCGACATAGTGGTATGAGGCACTTATGTCGTCTATGATTTATACATTATGATTGAAATTGTTTTGACACTATATGAAGCGACCCAAACTTCCCCATTCTCCGAAGAGAAGAGAAAGGACGAATTACCGTGAGTACAAGACGAATCAAAACACAAACAGAAGAACATTTCATTGCTTATTACAACAATTTACATCAGAGTACAAGAATATTACAGAGTAAGAATAAATATTACACATTTGATAATTATCAGAGATTTAAATTACATTTAAATACATAGCAGCGGAAAAATAATACAACATATAACTGAAAGAAATACACAGATACAGAGCTTTCTGAATATCACTTCAGCTATAAACCAGGATCCTGTGAATATAATTCTGCAAAACCAAAAGTACAAGCTGCCCATGTGGAAAATAAGGGCACCCAGTGTTTAGTTTAAAACAATAAACTCCAAGTCAGTCATGTGATTGGTGTGAGAACTAAAACAGTTATTAATCTTTATTTTAAAGTTAGGTAAATCAAGGGACCAGTCCGTATAACACGGGACGGGTTTCATCCCAAGAATACCAGTGCATAAAACAACATCGCAATGCTAAATAAAGAACAATGAAGCTATTATAAGACCCAGGTCCAATCACACAATGCTACGCAAGCTGGAGGATAGTGTTTTACCTTACAATAGCCAAAGAATGCTTGATACGCTAAATTTCATCTATTATTATTACTATAATTGTATATTGTCAAAACAATTTCAATCATAAGTATCAATCATAGACGGCATGGGTACCATATATCATGTCGCCATACTAGGCTCTACAAATAAAACCGCAAAGGTCGTATTGGAAATTGGATTTCCGTCATGAGTCGAGGCAAGGGGCAAGCTCCTCTCCGATTCGAGACACTCTAGCTAATGTCTCAGGACCACACACAACGATCCTTGGAACCTCCAAGGTCGGTCCTCTCTTACTTTTGAGGATTAGTATTCCAAAACACACGTTTCCCGGTCCTATAAGACCTATATAATGGTCCGTACGTCGGCTCACATAGTGCTAGTTATCGACCATATATTCGAGGCGCCTCGCATCCAACAACCACACAGGTAAAAAGTATATAAATGTCAGGGCTAGTAGGTCGCTGACATCACCCATAGCTAGAAAGAAACGTCGTGCACTCCTTGGGTCCTTATCTCGTTTTTGACTCATACCCAGGTGTGAGGCTCGCGAATTAATGCCATACACAAAGCTATGCCACACAGGCCGTGCTTTGATCATCAACCACAAGACTTTGCTTTTCAACAGAAGCCTTGATCATTTGCTACTTAGGCATGCCACATAGGCAATGCATGCAATGCGATTGATATCCATCAATATATAACCTCTGAGCTCGTACGTCTCAGAGAAGGGCGTTAAGTAAGAGAATAAATTATCCGCCTCCAAACAGATGTATATTTAATAGAAATCAATCACACAGAATAAAATCCAATGTCAGACACACTGTCCATTTACAAGTTCGTTCTAGGTCTGAACGAAACTGGAGGCACTTTCCTCAAATATCCATCGATCTCCAAGTACGTCTGGACGATCACCAACTGATTCCCTCATCTTGGGTGTTGTAATAACCCGGGTTTTCGGTCAACTAATTTTAAATTTTAATATGGATTTAAATATTTAGTTGATAATATAAATGGAATTTTATATTGAGTTATCAATTTAATAATCGATTTCGATTTAATGTTGAATAAATTAAATTATCGTAATGCAGTAATAATTTAAATTAAAAATATACAGCTGAATCGAATCAGTTCAGATGATCAATACAAACGTCGGTTTGAATTGAAATAATAAAATTAATTTATTATTCAAGAATTTATTGGTTTGAAATTTAATTTTATATTAGTTTAAATTAATATCTCCTCCATATGACCGAAATGGACTTCGATACTTGTCCCAGTGTGTTCAGAATAGTGTGATAACCCTAGGAATGTCTGTTGTTGGGTTCGAAAAGGAGTTCAGAATCACAGGGTAATTTAAATTAAATTGTACCAGTTTAAATAAAATAGAATAAATATAAATAAATAAAAAATCGAATAAGGAAATTCATTTCAAGTGAAAAGGGCCGCTACTTGTCTCGTTCACAACCAGAGAAGATCAAAGCCGTGGCCTCTCTATTCTCCTCAAAATCGAAAGCTTAAATTCATATATAAATGGCCGATCTTTATTTTTAGTTTCAATCTGAAATAGAGCTTCAATTCAACAATTTAAAATGGTCGTGACCTCTCCTTCTCATTGCAAAACATAATCGACATCAGTATTAAAAAACGGCCTCTTCAAATTAAATGCATTAAATCCCTAATCCGTTGAACTCATCTGAGGTTCCTTCGCACGTTAGGGTTACTTGATTTGGGTTCTCCCAAATCATCGGTCATGGAAATTTAGATCCAACGCAAGCTAGTGTTTGCGATTTCAGGTGGAGTTAGATGAGGGGCCACTGCGTCAAGTCGGGGTGATGGTTGGTTCGCCGTGTCAGGTTTTGGAGTGGATTTTCATACGAGTAGGTTTTCATGATTTTTGCCAGTCACAAGCAAGAACCTGGTATCGCGATGTAGAAGAGGGGAGGCCATCGAGCTCTAAGAAAGGGGTCGCGATGTCTGGAGGGGTCAGAGAACCTGCGTTGTTGTTTTCGAAAGTGTGTTCAGGTGTGCGATGAGGATCAGTGATCAGTATTGAATGCATTTCCTGGAGGGATGTTGGATGGGTTCTGTTGACCTGAATAGAAAGTTTAATTTTTGTTGACAAATTAAGGTAGGATATTCAGATCAATTTTGTTTGTTTGGCATTAGCACAACAAACGTGAGGAGGAAGTTGTCTGAATAAGGATGGACTAGGGGTTTGGTTCCACAACATGGAGTTAGTGAATGTAGATCTATGATATGGGGATTATGCAATGTCAGTGGGAAGTCTGGGCTGACAGTAAGATGGTGTGGTGTTTGCAACTATATGGAGTTCAGTTTTTATGTGATGTCAATTAGGGGAGTGAAACAGTACAACAGTGAGCAAGCAGTGGTCGGATGTTAGTCATGGTAATGCTGATAGCCGTACTAATTAGGCACTAGAGTCCGACCGTGGAGTGATCGAATAATTGCCAAGGCCGTAAGGTATATACATTTTACAAAGTTTAAGTACATAGAAAAGCTTTCCATTTTAGTGAATTAATTTAATTTGATAATGGTTAATTGATAAACAAAATCATATAAATCGTAGGTGCGTGATAGATTATTCAAGACAATTTATAGCCAGGAGACTTGGAAATTTTAATTGGATATTCGGCAAATGAAAACCAATGTGAGTAAATCTCACTCACCTGTTATTTAGAATTATTTTTATTCATTAAAAATAATTGTTGTTGCTTGTTTGAATGCTGTTTGGTTGATTTAAATATATTATTTGTTTAGGGTTGACTATTATATATATTGGGTTGATGATTGGTTGGATTCCCGCAGTCTCATTAGCGGATGCCCGCGGTTTCATAGCGGATGATTTCCCTATGCGCCCCACAAATATATATTAGTGGATGACCTTCATACCGCGATATCCTGCCTCGAAGCAGGATGGGTATTACTATGTTGGATAATGACTGTGGATGCAGGAAAACAGGTTGGAGGGATCCAACTGAATTCCTCAAAAATATATTATCTATTTGTTTATTTGTTTGCACTTATACTGTCATATATGATGTGTTAGAAAACCTGAAATAAATATTTGGTTGTTTGGTGTTTGAATATCACTGGGCCTAAGTGTTAATTTATAAAAATATCATGAAAGGGATATTTGAGATTTAAAAGGGAAATTCTATTTTTCGAGAATAGAATTTGAAATTCGAATAGATTTGAAATATAAACTTGTTTTGAAAAATAAAAACAAGTTATTCATTTATAAACGAAATTTATAAAGGAAGTGATATGAATTATCATTTAGATAATTCAAGAAATATAAACACAGGTGTGAATTTAGAAAAGGGAAATTTATTTTTCCAAAGTAGAAATTTAATTTCAAAAATGAATTTGAAATCAGGACTTGTTTAAAAAAAGAAAACAAGAAAAATAGATGGTGCTTGTAAATGAAAAGGCAAAAATATCATTTTGATAATTCAAAATTTTAAATTCAAATGTGAATTTAAAAATAGAAATGGGAAATCGGTTTAAAGAAATAAACGATGGAATTTATTCTGATATTCAGAATATAAATTTAACGGAAATAAATCGATAAGGATTTATGATTTGAATTCGATTTATTCGAATTTATTTAAATAGAAGTTAAATTGAATAAAGAGAATTCAAATGGAATTTGAATAAAGAAATTTAAATGGGATTTAAATATAGAATTTAAATATAGAAATTCAAATGGGATTTAAATATAGAATTTGAATATAGAAATTCAAATGGGATTTATATATAAAATTTGAATATAGAAATTCAAATGGGATTTAAATATAGGATTTGAATATAGAAATTCAAATGGGATTTGAATATTGAATTCAAATAGAATTGAACTGAAATTTGAATATTGAATTCAAATAGAATTGAAGTGGGATTTGAATATAGAATTCAAATAGAATTGAAATGGAATTTGAATATAGAAGATCAAAGTATTAATAAATTTATTTCCGAGTTTGGAAAATCGACAATTTTAGCAGATCGGAAATATTATGTTGAATTGGAAAATTGGATTTGATATATATTAAAAATATATCAGAATGGAGTTGAATTTGTTATAAACCAAGTTTAAACGTTTATATATATATAAATATAATTATAACGAACTCGCCGCAGCGCTGCAGTTCGTAACTTGGCGTTTCGAACATCGTTTGAGTATACAGAACTCAATTGAAGTCAGAATTCTTTGAAACAAGAATTATCTGGACCGATTTGATAATAGCTTTCTAATGGAAGAGAAAAATATGGATTTCGTCTTATAGATTTTGTGTTATGTCAAAATCAAATTTCTAGAAAAGCAGCGCCATAATCGTTTAAAATCCATAACGGTTTATTTATATAAATAAAGGGATTTTAAGTAAATAAAATCCGAATGACCAATAGAAAAATCTAGGCTTGAGTTATAAAATAAATATGAACCCAAGTGAAGTAAATGAAATGATTTCTGAAACAATAATCATATTTTTTTATTATTGAATAGAATTAACTAAATAGAAGAAAAATTAGTTAATCAAGGTTTGAATCGAAATGAGACTTTGAAAAGTGAATTGGATTTGTAATGTATATTCGAAATCGAATATGAAACTTGAATTGAAATTAGAATTCAATTAGTTTACAAACAAGTTAGAATATATTTGGATATGTTATATTCAAATATAAAAGTGGAATACGCAAAAGAGTTAATCAACAAATTGATTAATTAAGTTAAAACGATTGAATCAAGTGAACTTTGAATAAGTAAATTAACTTGTGATTTCATATTCAAATCGAAGATGAAACTAGAATGGAAAATGGAATTTGATTGTATAAGCAAGTTGGAATCAAATTTGAACATGTTTTGTAAAATGAGCAATAGGGCCAATTCATGAATTAGTTAAAGAACTGAGTTAAAAATGATTAGAGTAAGTTGTAGTGAATTGGAAATGCTTGGAATTATGTTAGACAGGTTTGGAATGAAGTGTAAGAAGAGATATATTTAGAATGCTCTACAAAAAGGTATGTATTTAATTCATATATGAGATTTTATGCGCCGTATTGACAAGCTGCTTGGCTGTTTCTTTTTCTTTTTGAATGGAGAGGCCTGTGTGGCGGTTTGGGGATTTTCCCGATGATACCAGTACAAAGGAGGCTATGGAGAATTTTTCCGAGAATTTAAGGAGCTAGAATATTTTTAAGATAATTTGATAGTTAGAAATCAATGTATCGATTTATATAGAATTCGATAAGGAAACGAACTTAAAAATAGAATAGTATAAACAAAAAGGAAATCGAAAATCTGGTAATAGAAAGAGAAATGTATATACGTTTTAAAAATGAATAATTGGTTTGTTTGGTGATATTGTTCGAGCTAAGTGGTCTTGTCCGTTTTGAAGTTAAGGATGTTTTCAGTCAAGGTCTGAGAGGTAATTATACCCCAACTTGATTGATTTCATTTTTAACTGATAAATAGCAAGGTTCAGTCTCGAAGAGGAATGTTTGAATAAGAGTTAGCTGAATGCAGTGTTTTGGGTTGTCGTAACAATGTTTTACACAATATTCGTTTTAACCCGAAGAAGTGAAAGTTTGGAAATATGATTATAAATATTTCCTAAGTATAGAAATAAACAAGTTCAGGAAAGAGACAAGTAATTGGAATATTTTCCAATTATAAATAAAAGATATTTTCTAAGTACAAAAAATAAAAGAAGACGATATATGGAAATGTTTCCCAATTAACGTAAAAGGTCAAGATGATTATCGAAAATATTTGGTTAACAAATATTGATAAGGAAATGGAGAAGAGATTTAATTAATGAAATATTAATTAAAGAGCCCAGTGATTTGTTAAAAATGTTGAATGTACACTTGTTTTTATTCGATAATTAAATCACTGACTATCGAAGTTTTCACCATCGTTGTTAATATGGAGAGACCGGTTGGATTCTTATCCAAAGAACCACTCCGTACTGGCATAAGCATTGCAAACCAAGTATGCTGAATATATCGAAGACGGAGTAAAGTGCAAGGGCTGTTTATAAGTCCTAGGTAGAGATTGCCTAGGATGGATATACTGAATAGTGCCTTCAGTTTCGTTCAGTCCCAGAACGAACATATATGGATGAATGTCTGACAAAATATTTCCAATGATCGAATTTGTTGGTCTGTATAAATATATATGGTTGCAACGGATTTATTCCCTTAGCATAACATCTAGAATATTTGTGTAAACCAATTAATGATTAACGGATCTGATAATGTGGCATTCAAAGTAATTGTGTTATCAATTAGAGAAGTAATCGTAGCCTCTGGCCTCAATAACCGGGAAATGACAAAAATCGGGTAGGCAGAATGGCTATGTGGGTAACTTCCATTAGGGTGTATCATCACCTATCTAGAGATTCATTTAATTCCTGATTCTATTCGATGCTGTCCCATTCGGGAAACGGTTGCTTATCCCCACCGTTAGTGATATACATTCGATACACTCAAGAGAAATGAGTGGTCGGTCACGTGTGGCTGAGTTGCAAGATGTTCTTGTTGAACTCGGTGTATCCTCCTCTAGAGATACACCAGCGGAAGGTGGTTCCATACCTTGTCATAGTTGGAAATCCATTACCCAATAAGTGCTTGCGGTTTTGATTGTATACTATATATGTGGAACGTGAGATGAAAGCGTTCCACTAGATTCTATTTATTTAATTTAGACATTATACTAATATCAAAAGAGTTTTGATATAAAGATTATCGTTTCTTTTAAAAAGGATTTGAAAGTTAAGTCAAGTGGTTGGATTCTCATAAGGGAAAAACCCGTTCCGCGTTATACGGCGTGGTCTTATGAGATATCATTTAGTTTTCTGAAACTGTTTTAAACTGTTTACTCATACCAATCCCATGACTGACCCGGAGATTATTTTGTTTTGTTCTACCTAAACACTTGGGTGCCTAAATTTGTACGGGCAGTCAAGTATTACAGGATTTTACAGATCTATATAAAGGAGCTTGGAGCAGGAGGCTTCAGCATTAGTTATATAGAGTTTTGTTCCACTGTGTTGTAAGGGTTGTACTCGGGTAAGTGTATGTTATACAGTTGAAATTTTGTATTTCAAAAGTTATGATATATTATATTTTGTTCCGCTGCGATGTGAGATTCTGTGTTGTTATTTCTGTTCTTCTTCTACCTTTTTCTTCTAAAAAAAGATTCGTATTTTTCATGATATTTGGGTTAGACGTATGATGTATATAGTCAACTCTGGTATTATGGATTTGCGGGTCACTACAGTTGGTATCAGAGCTTAGGTTGAGCGAATACCTAGGCTTTGTGGAATTGTGCTCGTTAGAGATTGGGTCAGTAGTACCCTAGAATGAGTTGAGTGTATATATATACGAGAGTGTGTATTTGTTAATTGATATAAAGACTATTTTATATTACGTTGGCTGGTATGTTTTGTGGTTTATGGATTCTGGTCGAATCGTGGGACGCCACGACGTCGATAAGAGTTTATAAACTCTTGAACAGAAGATTGAACACGATATTGTTTTTAAGTGAGTAAATGAAATAATTTTACTCCAAATTCTATTTTTATAGAAAACGAATAATTTTCTGAAATTATTATCGTATATATGGATGCGTATATATCGTATATATGGATGTTAATATTATAATCAAATGAGATTATAAAATGGAAATGGTTATTTATAACCAAATAAGAATTTGTATGTGAATAAAATAAACATATGAAATGAATTAAATTGGAGTCAGAACCATAATTTGGTATTTAATCCTGGGAAGCTAGAAAATATTTTATGAAGTAAATATATTGATTGTTCAAATAAAAGGAATGTAAACCAAAAGTTTTGGTAGAACTGAAATTTATTGAAGTATGAAATGTTGAGTTCAACATAAGTAAGTTTTTGAAAGGTTAATAGGTTAGTAACATTTTCCTACCTTACTAATTTCGAGGACGAAATTCTTTTAAGGGGGAAAGATTGTAATAACCCGGGTTTTCGGTCAACTAATTTTAAATATTTAATATGGATTTAAATATTTAGTTGATAATATAAATGGAATTTTATATTGAGTTATCAATTTAATAATCGATTTTGATTTAATGTCGAATAAAATAAATTACTGTAATGCAGTAATAATTTAAATTAAAAATATACAGCTGAATCGAATCAGTTTAGATGATCAATACAAACGTCAGTTTGAATTGAAATAATAATATTAATTTATTATTCAAGAATTTATTGGTTTGAAATTTAATTTTATATCAAATTAAATTAATATCTTCTCCATATGACCGAAATGGACTTCGATACTTGTCCCAGTGTGTTCAGAATAGTGTGATAACCCTAGGAATGTCTATTGTTGGGTTCGAAAAGGAGTTCAGAATCACAGGGTAATTTAAATTAAATTGTACCAGTTTAAATAAAATAAAATAGAATAAATATAAATAAATAAAAAATCGAATAAGGAAATTCATTTCAAGCGAAAAGGGCCGTTACTTGTCTCGTTCACAACCAGAGAAAATCAAAGCTGTGGCCTCTCTATTCTCCTCAAAATCGTAAGCTTAAATTCATATATAAATGGCCGATCTTTATTTTTAGTTTCAATCTGAAATAGAGCTTCAGTTCAACAATTTAAAATGGCCGTGACCTCTCGTTCTCATTGCAGAACACAAACGACCTCAGTATTAAACAATGGCCTCTTCAAATTAAATCCATTAAATCCCTAATCCGTCGAACTCATCTGAGGTTCCTTTGTACGCTAGGGTTACTCGATTTGGGTTCTCCCAAATCATCAGTTATGGAAATTTAGATCCAAGGCAAGCTAGTGTTTGCGATTTCAGGTGGAGTTAGAGGATGGGTCACTACATCAAGTCGGGGTGAAGGTTGGTTCGCCGTGTCAGGTTTTGGAGCAGATTTTCATACGAGTAGATTTTCATGATTTTTGCCAGTCACAAGCAAGAACCTGGTATCGCGATGTATAAGAGGGGAGGCCATCGAGCTCTAAGAAAGGGGTCGCGATGTCTGGATGGGTCAGAGAACCTGCGATGTTGTTTTCGAAAGTGTGTTATGGTGTGTGATGAGGATCAGTGATCAGTATTGAATGTGTTTCCTGGAGGGATGTTGGATGGGTTCTGTTGACCTGAATGGAAAGTTTAATTTTTGTTGAAAAATTAAGGTAGGATATTCAGATCAATTTTTTTTGTTCGGCATTAGCACAACAAACTAGAGGAGGAAGTTGTTTGAATAAGGATGGACTAGGAGGTTGGTTCCACAACATGGAGTTAGGGAAGGTAGATCCAAGATATGGGGATTATGCAATGTCTGTGGGAAGTCTGGACTGACAGTAAGACGGTGTGGTGTTTGCAACTATATGGAGTTCAGTTTTTATGTGGTGTCAATTAGGGGAGTGAAACAGTACAGTGGTGAGCAAGTGGTGGTTGGATGTTAGTCGTGGTAATGCTGATAGTCGTACTAACTAGGCACTGGAGTCCGACCGTGGAGTGATCGAATAATTGCCAAGGCCATAAGGTATATACATTTTACAAATTTTAAGTACATAGAAAAGCTTTTCATTTTAGTGAATTAATTTAAATTGATAATGGTTTGATCGATAAACAAAATCATATAAATCGTAGATGCGTGATAGATTATTCAAGACAATTTATAGCCAGGAGACTTGGAAATTTTAATTGGATATTCGACAAATGAAAACCAATGTGAGTAAATCTCACTCACCTGTTATTTAGAATTATTTTTACTCATTAAAAATAATTGTTGTTGCTTGTTTGAATGTTGTTTGGTTGATTTAAATATATTAGTTATTTAGGGTTGACTATTGTATATATATTGGGTTGATGATTGGTTGGATTCCCGCTGTCTCATTAGCGGATGCCCGCAGTTTCATAGCGGATGATTTCCCTATGCGCCCCACAAATATATATTAGTGGACGACCTTCATACCGCGATACCCTGCCTCGAAGTAAGATGGGTATTACTATGTTGACTAATGACTGTGGATGCAGGAAAATAGGTTGGAGGGATCCAACTGGAATCCTCAAAAATATATTATCTGTTTGTTTATTTGTTTGCACTTATACTGTCATATATGATGTGTTAGAAAACCTAAAATAAATAATTGGTTGTTTGGTGTTTAAATATCACTGGGCCTAAGTGTTAATTTATAAAAATATCATGAAAGGGATATTTGAGATTTAAAAGGGAAATTCTATTTTTCTAGAATAGAATTTGAAATTCGAATAGATTTGAAATATAAAATTGTTTTGAAAAATAAAAACAAGTAGTTCATTTATAAATGAAATTTATAAAGGAAGTGATATGAATTATCATTTGGATAATTCAGGAAATATAAACATAGATGTGAACTTAGAAAAGGGAAATTTATTTTTCCAAAGTAGAAATTTAATTTCAAAAATGAATTTGAAATTGAGACTTGTTTAAAAAAAGAAAACAAGAAAAATAGATGGTGCTTTTAAATGAAAAGGGAAAATTATCATTTTGATAATTCAAATATTTAAATTCAAATGTGAATTTAAAAATAGAAATGGGAAATCGGTTTAAATAAATAAACGATGGAATTTATTCTGATATTCAGAATATAAATTTGACGGAAATAAATCGATAAGGATTTATGATTTGAATTCGATTTATTCGAATTTATTTAAATAGAAGTTAAATTGAATAAAGAGGATTCAAATGGAATTTGAATAAAGAAATTTAAATGGGATTTAAATATAGAATTTGAATGTAGAAATTCAAATGGGATTTAAATATAGAATTTGAATATAGAAATTCAAATGGGATTTAAATATAGATTTTGAATATAGAAATTCAAATGGGATTTAAATATAGAATTTGAATATAGAAATTCAAATGGGATTTGAATATTGAATTCAAATAGAATTAAGGTGAAATTTGAATATTGATTTCAAATAGAATTGAAGTGGGATTTGAATATAGAATTCAAATAGAATTGAAATGGAATTTGAATATAGAAGATCAAAGTATTAATAAAATTATTACCGAGTTAGGGAAAATCGACAATTTTAGCAGATCGGAAATATTATGTTGAATTGGAAAATTGGATTTGATATTATATTAAAAATATATCAGAATGGAGTTGAATTTGGTATAAACAAAGTTTAAACGTTTACATATATATAAATATAATTAAAACGAACTCGCCGCAGCGCTGCAGTTCGTAAATTAGCGTTTCGAACTTCAATTGAGTATACAGAACTCAATTGAAGTCGGAATTCTTTGAAACAAGAATTATCAGGACCGATTTGATAATAGTTTTCTAATGGAAGAGTAAATTCTAGATTTTGTCTTATAGATTTTGTGTTATGTCAAAATCAAATTTCTATAAAAGCAGCGCCATAATCGTATAAAAACCATAACGGTTTATTTATATAAATAAAGGGATTTTAAGTAAATAAAAACCAAATGATCATTAGAAAAATCTAGGCTTGAGTTATAAAATAAATATGAACCCAAGTGAAGTAAATGAAATGATTTCTGAAACAATAATCATATTTTTTTATTATTGAATAGAATTAACTATGTAGAAGAAAAATTAGTTAATCAAGATTTGAATCGAAATAAGACTTTGAAAAGTGAATTGGATTTGTAATGTATATTCGAAATCGAATATGAAACTTGAATTGAAATTAGAATTCAATTAGTTTACAAACAAGTTAGAATATATTTGGATATGTTATATTCAAATATAAAAGTGGAATACATAAAAGTGTTAATCAGCAAATTGATTAATTAAGTTAAAACGATTGAATCAAGAGAACTTTGAATAAGTAAATTAACTTGATGATTTCAAATTCAAATCGAAGATGAAACTAGAATGGAAAATGGAATTTGATTGTATAAGCAAGTTGGAATCAAATTTGAACATGTTATGTAAAATGAGCAATAGGGCCAATTCACGAATTAGTTAAAGAACCGAGTTAAAAATGATTAGAGTAAGTTGTAGTGAATTGGAAGTTCTTGGAATTATGTTAGACAGGTTTGGAATGAAGTGTTAGAAGAGATATAATTGGAATGCTCAACAAAATGGTATGTATTTAATTCATATATGAGATTTTATGCGCCGTATCGGCAAGCCGCTTGGCTGTTTCTTTTTCTTTTTGAATGGAGAGGTCTGTGTGGCAGTTTGGGGATTTTCCCGATGCTCCCAGTACAAAGGAGGTTTTGGCGAATTTTTCAGGGAATTTAAGGAGTTAGAATATTTTTAAGATAATTTGATAGTTAGATATCAATGTATCGATTTATACTGAATTCGATAAGGAAACGAACTTAAAAATAGAATAGTATAAACAAAAAGGAAATCGGAAATCTGGTAATAGAAAGAGAAATGTATATACGTTTTAAAAATGAATAATTGGTTTGTTTGGTGTTGATTATTTGAGGTAAGTGGTCTTGTCCGTTTTGAAGTTAAGGATGTTTTCAGTCAAGGTCTGAGAGGTAATTATACCCCAACTTGGTTGATTTCATTTTTAACTGATAAATAGCAAGGTTCAGTCTCGAAGAGGAATGTTTGAATAAGAGTTAGTTGAATGCAGTGTTTTGGGTTGTCGTAACAATGTTTTACACAATATTCGTTTTAACCCGAAGAAGTGAAAGTTTGGAAATATGATTATAAATATTTCCTACGTATAGAAATAAACAAGTTCAGGAAAGAGGTAAGTAATTGGAACATTTTACAATTATAAATAAAAGATATTTTCTAAGTAGCAAAAATAAAAGAAGATGATATATGGAAATGTTTCCCAATTAACGTAAAAGGCCAAGATGATTAACGAAAATATTTGGTTAACAAATATTGATAAGGAAATGGAGAAGAGCTTTAATTAATGAAATATTAATTAAAGAGCCCAGTGATTTGTTTGATATGTTGAATGTACACTTGTTTATATTCGATAGTTAAATCACAGATTGTCGAAGTTTTGACCATCGTTGTTAATATGGAGAGACCGGTTGGATTCTTATCCAAAGAACCACTCCGTATTGGCATAAGCGTTGCAAACCAAGTATGCTGAATATATTGAAGACGAAGTAAAGTGCAAGGGCTGTTGTATAAGTCCTAGGTAGAGATTGCCTAGGATGGATATATTGAATAGTGCCTTCGGTTTCGTTCAGTCCCAGAACGAACATATATGGACGAATGTTTGAGAAAATATTTCCAATGATCGAATGGGTTGGTCTATATAAATATATATGGTTGCAACGGATTTATTCCCTTAGCGTAACATCTAGAATATTTGTGTAAACCAATTAATGATTAACAGATCTGATAATGTGGCATTCAAAGTAATTGTTTTATCAATGAGAGAAGTAATCGTTGCCTCTGGCCTAAATAACCAGGAAATGCCAAAAATCGGGAAGGCAGCAAGGCTATGTGGGTAGCTTCCATTAGGGTGTATCATAACCTATCTAGAGATTCATTTGATTCCTTATTCTATTCGATGCTGTCCCATTCGGGAAACGGTTGCTGATCCCAACCGTTGGTGATATACATTCGATACACTCAAGAGAAATGAGTGGTCGGTCATGTTTGGCTGAGTTGCAAGATGTTCTTGTTGAACTTAGTGTATCCTTCTCTAGAGATACACCAGCGGAAGGTGGTTCCATACCTTGTCATAGTTGGAAATCCATTACCCAATAAGTGCTTGCGGTTTTGATTGTATACTATATATGTGGAACGTGAGATGAAAGCGTTCCACTAGTTTCTATTTATTTGATTTAGACATTATTATAATATCAAAAGATTTTTGATATAAAGATTATCGTTTCTTTCAAAAAGGATTTGAAAGTTAAGTCAAGTGGTTGGATTCTCATAAGGGAAAAACCTGTTCCGTGTTATACGGCGTGGTCTTATGAGATATCATTTAGTTTTCTGAACTATTTTTACTGTTTACTCATACCAGTCCCATGACTGACCCGGAGTTTATTTGTTTTGTTCTACTTAAACTCTTGGGTGCCTAAATTTGTACGGGCAGTCAAGTAGTTCAAGATTTTACAGATCTATCTAAAGGAGCTTCGAGCAGGAAGCTTCAGCATTAGTTGTATAGAGTTTTGTTCAGCTGTGTTGTAAGGGTTGTACACGGATAAGTGTATGTTATACAGTTGAAATTTTGTATTTCAAAAGTTATGATATATTATATTTTGTTCCGCTGCGATGTAAGATTCTGTGTTGTTATTTCTGTTCTTCTTCTACCTTTTTCTTCTAAAAAAAAGGTTCGTATTTTTCGTGATATTTGGGTTGGACGTATGATGTATATAGTCAACTATGGATTTGTGGGTCACTACAGGTGTACAGCCCAATCAAGATCATCAGGAATCATCCAAACGATGTGAAGACCTCTGGTCTTCAACCACCGTCTTCACCTTCGACATATCGTCGGATCGGTTATTCAGAATGGGTATAAACCAGCCTTTCCGAATAACCCGCGTCTATAATAAACAAATGTTAAACAAGCACAACATACGCCTCATTCCAATTCAGGATATTCTTTATTCAAATATTCACATTCTTAGGGAAAGGTTCCCATTAATTTTATCAAAGATAAATTCTTCTAAATTTATTCTTTAATCTTCCTTTGGATATCATTTCAAACCATGTTAAGGTTTTCCAAACTAGTCGGTATTAGCGAACCACACCGAAGTAATTATTTATTTTATTTCCCAATCCCAACCTATTTATCCTATGGAGCAAAACTGGTAATACTCCATATCTAACACCACGGTGTTATCGGTAAAATTAATTTCCATTTCACGTTCAAATCTAGTTAAAAATTTAACTATCGCTTGGAGCAAAACTGGTGATACTCCATTCTCGATCACTTCAATCTAATTAAAGGTTCATTAAAACTCCACTTAGTTTTAATCTTTAACTGGGTTAAAGAGCCGATGTCATTTAAACCACGGTTCACGATAAACCCAAAATCACATCCCATTGTTAATCGGGTTAAAGAACAGGTGTTATTCAAAATACCGCTCATGATAAACCCAAAAATCAATTTAAATTCAATTCCAATTAAATACTAATTAACTGGACAATTTCACTAAATCTTAATTAAAAGATTTATTCTTTTCTAAACTTGGTTCAAGAACAGTGTTATTTAAGACACCATTCACGAAGAATCCAAAATCCCATTTGATATTAAATACAAGGCTCTGAATAGAAAATATATCGGCTTATATTCAATATCAAATTCTGAAACCAACAAATATCGTATTGGAAATAACGATATAAATATATCTTTCAAATTTCCACAACCATATCTGTATAATCACGAAATCCAACATCGAAATATTCCGAAGATAATTTCGATTCAAATCCGTTCTAATTTATTTATTCAAAAATATTGGATTATAATTCTAGTTCATAACTAGTTCATTTCGATAAAAAATATATTTTTATCCTTACAAATGTGGAATTTTTCATCCCAGTTCTTTCCAATTCAAATATTATGATTTCACACAAATTATTAATATTTTTAATAATTTTATCAAGTCCCGTACAGTTGGTTTTCAATAACGGCCACTGAACTGCACTTACAACGACCTTTTCCAAATTTTATTTGACCATAATTCCAAATCCAACCGTCAGATTTAAAATTTCTAATATTCATTTGAAAGCTCTTTTCGATACGAACCAAACGGTTCCGGTTTCAGGAGAATCCAACGGTCGGATCTCCCGTAACATCAATTCCAAGTCAATGGTCGAAATTCGCGAACGGTCGCGGCGCGGCGCGTTCTATTCTGGCCATTTAATATATATAATATATATATTTTATATATTTCATCGATTTCAATTCAAAACGTATTTTATAATTCGTTTTCAAAACAATTTCAACTTCATATTTAATTTTAAATCAAAATTGAATATTCCATATCATTAATACATAAATGATAATATTTTCAAAACGTTATATTTTGAAATCACTTCTTTTTCGATATTCATTATAAAACTAGATAAATTCGATATAAATATCGTTCGCATCGAAATGGCGCAAATCTAATCAACACGGCTTTATACATTTCAATAACTTCGTTATTATATTCAACAAATGAATATTTTCTTCAACATATGAATATATATATTTCTTTCAACACATGAATATTTATTAATTCTTACTTACAATAAAAATGTGAATTTTATTGTATAAATATTTCGTTCAACACATGAATTGTTTCAACACATGAATATTATCAACACATGAGTATCGTCAACACGTGACTATTTTGTTTATTCAACACATGAATAATTATTTTATAATATTCTTTATTTTCTAAATTGGAATGAGGACCAATCAATTACCGTATAATGTTAATTATATAGATTCCATACCACCCATGTATATAATAGAAATGATAAATAATCAACCATCATCCAGAGTGCACCACACAACTACATAAGCATTAAATATAAATAATTAAATCTTACACAGTCTATCAACCAATCGATCGACATACAATTAAATAATTGGGATTAGTGTACGCAAAATGTCATCCCAACACCCGTTTGGGATTTCAATCCACAAACACTGAATATTATTTGAGCGGTTGGGCGACGTGTAAAATTTATCGTCCCAATCCATATCAGTCAAATAGGTGTACATAAACAAATCGTTCGATTTGTAAATGAATATTTATTTTATTC
The DNA here is from genome assembly GCA_030737875.1 of Allium sativum. Classification (NCBI taxonomy): domain Eukaryota; kingdom Viridiplantae; phylum Streptophyta; class Magnoliopsida; order Asparagales; family Amaryllidaceae; genus Allium; species Allium sativum. The sequence continues at coordinate 195,342,773 of CM060924.1, forward strand.
ACCGACTCGTTAAAAATTATTTTTTTAACGACCAAAATATTTTATTCGACCTATGAATATTCTGTTCAGTTCATTTATTTAATAAAATGATATTTTTATTTTTCTAACATATTTTAGAAAATTTCGGCGGCATAACGGCACGATACTAGAAACGGGACATGGCCTAGCCTTATCCCCAGTCTAATAATGGCCTACGCCATACACATAACAATCTAATCAATTCCATTTCACCAAATAACCAAATTCAAACCAATCATCCAATCAACTACACAACCAAACAAACAAGTCGTCCGTGGTCTGTGGACGACGGGTGTTGGGTGCTACTAAGCACCGTCTGCATCCTAGTTTATAATTAACTAGAAAATAGAATTTAAAGTGAGAAGTTCTCACCTTGGGGATCCACTCCGCCATTTCATTTCTGAACGGTTCGAATTCAGATTTGTTTTCCGACAGTATCATCGCAATCTGTATAACGCAGTTGATTATTAAAAATCATATTTTTATATTGTTACTTCATACATAAAAATCATGTTTTTATGTTGATGTTTATAATATAAGGATCATATTTTTATTCTAAACCTTTTCTGTAAAAATCATATTTTTATACCGCTACTATATATATATATATAATTTGCATTTTTATTACATTATTTTCATAATAAAAATCATATTTTTAACCTGCCATTCGTATAATAAAAATCGTATTTTTATATTGATCTTTTCATTGTAAAAGTTAAATTTTTACTTTGCTACTCACATGAGAAAAATCACATTTTCTTCCTATGCAACCAATATGACAAAAATCATGTCTTTATATTTCTTTTAAAATCAAGTCCTTTCCAATTATAAAATCTTAACTTTTTACTGATAAAAATCAAAGCTTTTCAAATCAAAGAATTCATATTTTTCCTAAACAAAGAAATCATATTTCTTTAACAAACAAAAAATCAAATCTTTAGACAAACAAAAATCTCATCTTTCTAAATAAAAATCATTTCTTTATTTTTTATAAAAATCTAACCTATATTCAATATATAAAAAAGATCGAAACTTTTATATATATTTTATATAAACTGAAAAGAAATTAAAAAAAACTAAATAAATAAAGAACGTACAACGTTCAAGACCGGGGGGTGGGGGGGAATGGCGCATCGGAGGTCTTGCTGGTGGAGGGGGAGGCGCGCGCCTGCGCTGGCGGAGCATGGTCTTGGCGGCGGTTGGATCCATGGGCGGCGCAGTCTTCAAATTGGGGGTGCAGATATGGAGAGGAGAGGGGCGCGCCACCAATGAGAGGGGGGGGGGGAGGTCTCGCCGGAGGATGACTGGGGGATGGCGACTAGCGCGGTGGTGGAAGGGGGGAGTCGCCATAGACGATCGATTTGGGGGGGGATGGGGTAAAAGGAATAGCGGGTTTTATTTTTTTATTTGATCGGGGAAAATAACTGAAGGGGGGGTGTTGACCTGAGATATAGGGGAAAGGGAGAGGTTTTTATTTAATTTAATTTCAAAAAGGTACCATTTTATTTTGACCTCGAAACGAGACCCACCGCCTGTCGTCCCTAGCTAATTACCCCCATTCCGAACACAATGGGATATGTATCGTAAGCTAGTTCAATGGGTTCGATCAGTTTCCGTCCAAATAAAAATATAAATCTATATATTGAATTTGAACGCGCATTTCAATTTACCGGGGCCACGTATGAACTCTAAAAATTCCCGAAAAATATTTTCTAGCTTTGCATTGACGATACGGTCCTAACAAAACCAATTTCATCAAATTCCAAGACCGTTTGAAAAATGGCCATTTTCCAGTCGATTAAAATCAACTGAAACTGGTCAAACGCGTTTTCCTTTGCCACGCTCACATATTGATTCAGAAAACTACGATTTTTGGAATCAAGCAATAACTTGACATTATGGATACAACAAAAGTGGTTTCATCGAAAATCGAGGTCGTTTGCAAAATTTCCATTTTTAAGGGCCAGAATTCCACAGCGACTATTCTGAATTTTCAACTGGACGTAACTTTTGATTCCCGCAACGAAATTTTGATTTTTCAGATTCGTTGGAAAGATATTCTCAATTAGATTCTAATATTTTGGTTTCGCTAAAATCCGGTTTATTTTGAATCATGTACATTCATTTGAAATTTGAAATCGAATTTTCGAACTAGCGCGCCATTTTCAATTCCTTTTATAATTAAAAATAATTATTTATATTCTAACGTCGATTCAAATAAATATATATGTTCTAATTCTATTCGAAATAAATTTCTCGTCGTTATTATTTAAAATAATCCATTTTAAATACTGAAAATTCATCAAAATTGCCAAAATAAAAATTTTAAATTGGCTTAGAATTTCCGGGTTGTTACAATCTCCCTGACTTAAAACTTTTCATCCTCGAAAAGGAACGAAGCTGAAAGTTGTTTTACAAACCAACTCAACTTTCATTATTTTCATTACGGCTTAAGTTCTTCAACTTTTCAGTTTCTAAGAACTTTTTAAATTCTTCAAAAATTTGGCTAACACCCTAAATTTTCGAAAAATTTCGCCATAACCTGCCCTGCACCTGGAGCTTCGGGATATTTCAAATAGCCTCCCATGGCCCTCACCAATCCAAAAGAAAAAGCCAATCGGCTCATAAAATCATCCAAAACCCAAGAAATTAGTAAACATGTACCTATTTGTCGGGCAAACAATTTTATTCCTCTTCTCTAGCCTCCTTGCTATGACTTGTTCAATGGTATACATGTATATGCATGCAATTGTAATCATTTTCAATGCAGTTCAATATTCAGTTCAATTTGGCATAATGGTTCAAAATTTTAATAAATGAAACCAATAATCAAACAACACAACCATCAATCATTTAGTGGATTATCGTTTCGAATTCATAATTTTGATATATATACAGAGAATCATGTTTTTGTTGCCAAATCACAACAATAAACCTATCTAGTTTTGGTTCTCACACCAGTCTAATGGAAATATATAGACATCAAACTTTCGAAACTCGAACATAAATATTGATAATGCAGCCGCATTACCAGAATCATCTCCGGGCGACTAGAGTGTGATCCTATATCTATCCAGTATATTAAAACTTCGAATATACGTTCATGACGCGTATATTCAAAATCTTTATATATTGGATTGTCCAAATTCAATACAAATAAGATATTCAAATACGTATCATTAGATATAAATTTTCAAAACAAAGTTTGTTTTCAATTTTATTTTTAAAAATAACACTCTTTCGACTTGTTCTAGGATACTACTGATCCCATCTCTAACGAGCCATTCTTATTGGACATTACTAGTCCAATCTCTGATGAATTCTTTCGTTTGGTTCTAATGTGTCTTGTTCTCGAGCTCTGTAAACCAAAGCTCTGATAACAAATGAAGCGACCCGAACTTCCCCATTCTCCGAAGAGAAGAGAAAGGACGAATTACCGTGAGTACAAGACGAATCAGAACACAAATAGAAGAACATTTCATTGCTTATTACAACAATTTACATCATAGTACAAGAATATTACAGAGTAAGAATAAATATTACACATTTGATAATTATCAAAGATTTAAATTACATTTAAATACATAGCAGCGGAAAAATAATACAACACATAACTGAAAGAAATATACGGATACAGAGCTTTCCGAATATCACTTCAGCTATAAACCAGGATCCTGTGAATATAAATCTGCAAAACCAAAACAACTAGCTGCCCATGTGGGAAATAAGGGCACCCAGAGTTTAGGTTAAAACAATAAACTCTGTGTCAGTCATGTGACCGGTGTGAGAACTAAAACAGTTATTAATCTTTATTTTAAAGTTAGGTAAATCAAGAGACCACGCCGTATAACACGGGACGGGTTTCATCCCAAGAATACCAGTGCATAAAACAACAGCGCAATGCTAAATAAAGAACAATGAAGCTATTATAAGACTCAGGTCCCATCACACAATGCAACGCAAGCCGGAGGATAGGGTTTTACCTTATAATAGCCAAAGAATGCTTGATTCGCTAAATTTCATCTTTTATTATTACTATAAGAGTATAGTGTCAAAAAAATTTCAATCATAAGTATCAATCATAGATGGCATGGGTACCATATATCATGCCACCATACTAGGCTCTACAAATAAAACTGCAAAGGTCGTATTGGAAATTGGATTTCCGTCATGAGCCTAGGCAAGGGGCTAGCTCCTCTCCGATTTGAGATACTCTAGCTAATGTCTCAGGACCACACACAGCAATCCTTGGAACCTCCAAGGCCGGTCCTCTCTTACTTTTGAGGATTAGTATTCTTGAACACACATTTCCCGGTCCTATAGGACCTATATAATGGTTTGTACGTCGGCTCACATAGTGCCAGTTATCGACCATATATTCGAGGCGCCTCGCATCCAACAACCACACATGTAAAAAGTATATAAATGTCAGAGCTGGTAGGTCACTGACATCAACCATAGCTAGAAAGAAACATCGTGCACTCCTTGGGTCCTTATCCCGTTTTTGACTCATACCGAGGTGTGAGGCTCGCGAATTAACACCATACACAAAGCTATGCCACACAGGCCGTGCTTTGATCATCAACCACAACACTTTGCTTTTCAACAGAAGCCTTGATCATTTACCACTTAGGCATGCCACACAGGCAATTCATGCCATACGATTGAAATCCATCAAAATATAACCTCTGAGCTCGTACGTCTCAGAGAAGGGCGTTAAGCAAGAGAATAAATTCTCCGCCGCCAAACAGATGTATATTTAATAGAAATCAATCACACAAAATAAAATCCAATGTCAGACACACAGTCCATTTACAAGTTCGTTCTGGGTCTGAACGAAACCGGAGGCACTTTCCTCGCATATCCATCGATCTCCAAGTACATCTGGACGATCACCAACTGATTCCCTCATCTTGGGTGTACAGCCCAATCAAGATCATCAGGAATCATCCAAACGATGTGAAGACCTCTGGTCTTCGACCACCGTCTTCACCTTCGACATATCGTCGGATCAGTTATTCAGAATGGGTATAAACCCGGCATTTCCGAATAACCCGCGTATATGATAAACAAATGTTACACAAGCACAACATACGCCTGATTCCAATTCAGGATATTATTTATTCAAATATTCACATTCTTGGGGAATGGTTCCCATTAATCTTATCAAAGATAAATTCTTCCAAATTTATTCTTTAATCTTCCTTTGGATATCATTTCAAACCATGTTAAGGTTTTCCAAACTGGTCGGGATTAGCGAACCACACCGAAGTAATTATTTATTTTATTTCCCAATCCCAACCTATTTATCCTATGGAGAAAAACTGGTAATACTCCATATCTAACACCACGGTGTTATCAATAAAATTAATTTCCATTTCACGTTCAAATCTAGTTAAAGATTTAACTAACGCTTGGAGCAAAACTAGTGATACTCCATTCTCGATCATTTCAATCTAATTAAAGATTCATTAAAGATCCACATAGTTTTAATCTTTAACTGGGTTAAAGAACCGATGTCATCTAAAACACGGTTCACGATAAACCCAAAATCACATCCCATTGTTAATCGGGTTATAGAACAGGTGTTATTCAAAACACCGCTCATGATAAACCCAAAAACCAATTTAAATTCAATTCCAGTTAAATACTAATTAGCTGGACAATTTCACTAAATCTTAATTAAAAGATTTATTCTTTTCTAAACTTGGTTCAAGAACAGTGTTATTTAAGGCACCATTCACGACGAATCCAAAATCCCATTTGATATTAAATACAAGGCTCTGAATAGAAAATATATCGGCTTATATTCAATATCAAATTCTGAAACCCACAAATATCATATTGGAAATAACGATATAAATATATCTTTCAAATTTCCACAGCCATATCTGTATAATCACGAAATCCAACATCGAAATATTCCGAAGATAATTTCGATTCAAATACATTCTAATTTATTTATTCAAAAATATTGGATTATAATTCTAGTTCATAACTAGTTCATTTCGATAAAAAAAAAGATATTTTTTATCCTTACAAATGTGGAATTTTTCATCCTAGTTCTTTCCAATTCAAATATTATGATCTACAAATTATTAATATTTTTAATAATTTTATCAAGGCCCGTACAGTCGGTTTTCAATAACGGCCACCGAACTGCACTTACAGCGACCTTTTCCAAATTTGATTTGGACATAATTCCAAATCCAACCATTAGATTTTAAATTTATAATATTCATTGGAAAGCTCTTTTCAATACGAACCCAACGGTTCCAGTTTCAGGAGAATCCGACAGTCGCATCTCCCGTAACGTCAATTCGAAGTCAATGGTCGAAATTCGCGAACGGTCGCGGCGCGGCGCGTTCTATTCTGGCCATTTAATGTATATAATATATATATTTTATATATTTCGTCGATTTCAATTCAAAACGTATTTAATAATTCGTTTTAAATTCGTTTTCAAAACAATTTCAACTTCATATTCAATTTTAAATCAAAATTGAATATTCCATATCATTAATATATAAATGATAATATTTTCAAAACGTTATATTTTGAAATCACTTCTTTTTCGATATTCATTATAAAAATGAATAAATTCGATATAAATATCGTTCGCGTCGAAATGGCGCAAATCTAATCAACACGGCTTTATATATTTCAATAACTTCGTCATTCTATTCAACAAATGAATATTTTCTTCAGCACATGAATATATACTTCTTTCAACACATGAATATCTATTAATTCTTATTTACAATAAAAATGTGAATTTTATTGTATAAATATTTCGTTCAACACATGAATCGTTTCAACATATGAATATTCTCAACACATGAGTATCTTCAACACATGACTATTTTTTTATTCAACACATGAATATTTATTTTATAATATTCTTTATTTTCTAAATTGGAATGAGGCCCAATCAATTACCATTTAATGTTAATTATATGGATTCCATACAACACATGTATATGATAGCAATGACAAATAATCAATCATCATCCAGAGTGCACCACACAACTGAATAAGCATTAAATATAAATAATTAACGCTTACACAGTCTGTCAACCAATCGATTGACATATAATTAAATAATTGGGATTAATGTACGCTAAATGTCATCCCAACACCCGTGTGGGGTTTCCATCCACAAACACTGAATATTATTTGTGCGGTTGGGCGATGTGTAAAATTTATCGTCCCAATCCATATCAGTCAAATGGGTGTACATAAACAAATTGTTCGATTTGTAAATATATATATTTGTTTTATTCACCTACTCGTTAAAAATTATATTTTTAATGACCAAAATATTTTATTCGACTTATGAATATTCTATTCAGTTCATTTATTCAATAAAATGATATTTTTATTTTTCTAACATATTTTAGAAAATTTCGGCGGCATAACGGCACGATACTAGAAACGGGACAAGGCCTAGCCTTATCCCCAGTCTAATAATGGCCTATGCCATACACATACTGTAATACCCCGTAATTCTGTAACACTAGGATTCACAAATCAAGGCAGAATTAAATTTTAAAATCAAAATCAAGGGAAACGAGTTGCGCCATTGCGTTCGTCTCGAATTTCTTCTTGGAAACGAGTCCGAGTTTGCGAGAATCGGAGTCCGTATGAGGGAGATATGACCCTCCGAAGTTTCAGGAATTTTCAGAATCGAAAACAGCTCGAAATTCGAATTCAAACCCGGAAGCGGGCTGGGCGGGAAAATTCCCGCCCAGAACCCAGGTCGACTGGGGAGTCGACCCACCCTACCAGGTCGACTGCCCAGTCGACATGGGTGTCGACCTAGGTGCAAAAACCCACTTTTGGGACTGGGTGCATTCTGATGTACCTGGTCTCGTTTTCTGCCTAGATTCATCCGCCTAATCCTATATAAACAGCCCCTAGTCTCCTTCACTATTCACAAATCTTCTCTAACCTTATGCTGCAAAGATTCTTGGTGAACATGGCTTCTTCTCCTCCTCTTAATTAAATAATAAATAAAATATTATGTAAAATAAATCAAGACGAGGAAATGCTGCTCAAGACTTTCAAGAGGAGATTCAAAACAAGCTAGGATTCAAGTGAAGATTCAAACGACTGTTTTTCTACGAATCTCTGTAAGTTGGTTACTTTTTAGATTTGAAAGTTTTCTCTATTCGTGACATGAAATTAAAGGAATAAAAGAATATGCCAAATCTTTCTATTCGAATCAGTGCTTATATCTTTGGACCTAATTAAGAACTGTTATGATTCGATGACCAATAAGACTGTGACTATGAAACTATCGACCTTTAAACCATATGCCTCTTTGACTATGAACATTGCCTATGACTATGAACATTGCCTACAACTGTGACTCATGACTATGAGAATTATTTCCTTTGACTATGAACACAAGCCTATGCATTTGATTAGGAAACATAAACTATTTCCTACGACATAACAAGGACAACTGTGACTAAACACCTATGATTCATGACTAGGAAAGTGTTGCTTAAGTTTTGTGACTAAACCTGATTATCTATTCTGTCTATTCTTGATTTTCTTTGGATTTTGATCTTGGGAATTTACCTATTAAGTTAGGTCTACCCATGTTCTTGAACCTACATCGTTATTCAACCCTTTTTATGTCATTTTCAGATCTATAGGCCTTCGATGTTTTAGATCAGTTTATTTCAGTTTAATTCGTTAGGTCTGTAATTAGTAAGTTATCATTTTATGCCAGTTAATATGTCTATCTTTTTCGTAGCATCTTTGGTTCATTCCCTTTTTATCTACGAATCTAGATTTATTTATAATCTAGATTGAATCACGATTATACGAACGATGGGAATACGATTTGGGCAAAATATGAAATTTACTAAAACGTAGTTATAAACTTGGAAATTGGCATAAATTGGGAACATGTATTATGGCATGTTTATAAAAAGGCAAATTGGATAAATTTGACATGAATTATAGGATGTGTAATTTGAATCTAGTATGGACTTGTAAATCTAGCATTTACATGAACTATGAACTATAATAATAAGTCTAGTTTGACATGAACTGTAATTAGAATGTTAAATCAGAATTGGATTAGCTAATTTGGCATAATAAGTATGTTGGCATAAATTTGAAATTGGCCATAATTGTGAGTAATTGTCATGTTTAGCAAAATCATGGTTAGTGACACTTAATTTGGTATAGTTTACATACCAAAAAGCATAAATATGATATAGAGAGGGAAAATGGGCCATAATAATAAATGTTGACAATTTACATTAAAAGAGTAATTAGGAAATAAGTAAATTAGGAATAATTTACATATAGAATTTTCCTAAATGAGAAAATGGAAATTTAGACAAATTAAAGGTTTATTAATGACATCTCTTTTAATAATACATACACCAGAAAGTTCTAGGGAGACAGAGAGGATAGTTTCTAGGCTTGGGTTTGGAAAATACAAATTTCCTGCTCTCCCTGGCTATCCCTAACTGATCCGACGGACGGGATGGTTACTTTCAAAACCTGATTTGAAAATTTATCAAAATCCTTTGAACTTAGAAAACACGAATATGCCTAACCCGAGGTTAGACTGAGTTGTGATGTAAATCTGCCCGGAACCAACCCGCACATCCAGTAATCGCAACAATATCTGTCTAATGTGAGTGGTCGCGGCTTTAATTTATTTAGTTAAAGCTAGAACAAGAATGGTAGGGTTAAGTTAACTAAGAAACTTTACCAATTCAACATGATAACCAAACCGATGGGTGGGGTTAGGTTCATACTGACACTTAACACAGTTAAGCTAGAATGGGAGGGTTAAGTCCATAGGAACACTTAACCAACTTAACATAGTTAAGCTAGAATGGGAGGGTTAAGTCCATAGGAACACTTAACCAAACTTAACATCGTAACAAGACAAGATTTGTAGGGGTTAAGTAACTAAGGAAACACTTATCCAAATTAACATGTTAACTAGACCAGAAGGTGGGGTTAAGTAAAGTTAATACACATAGCCAAATTAACATGTTAACTAGACTAGAGGTTGGGGTTAAGTAAAATTTAATACACTTAGCCAATTTGATATGTTAGCTGGACTAGACCGTAGGGTTAAGTAAACTTGAACACTTAACCATCAGATTGTGATAAATGAATAGGGTTAAGTCTAAAACATGAAGGGATAATACTTAACCATTAATAAAGTGTTAGTTAAAACAGATGGGCAAGGTTAAGTTAAAAAGGAACACTTAACAATACAGGATGAATGAACAGGGTTAAGTAATAAGAAATACTTAACCAATATAACTTGGTTTGTGGTAGGGTTAAGTCAACATGAATTATTGATAAAACTTAACCAGTTTATCAGGATAAATGAAGAGGGTTAAGTTAGCTTGAATTGACTAAGGACACTTAACCAATCCAAATTGACGAGAAAGAGAACTAAGTAGTAAACCTTAATTAAAAGGAGCTAAGTAGTAAACCTTAGTTAAGAAAACAACGATTCTGGAAACTAAGTGGTAAACCTTAGTTAGCAAAACTAAGTAGTAATTCTTAGTATAACAAGGAAAGGAGCGAACGTCCGTCTGATTAAAACGAAGGCTCCAACGAATTGGGTTACGAAGTCCGAGGCTTCGAGGGGACGTGAGGGTACTCTTAGTCTCCCTCTGTGAGGCTGCAGACGATCCTCCTGGGCTCACAGAGGTTAAGGTCTGCGGTAGAAGAACCAAGGGTATGCCTTGGTTGCAAAATATGGCAACCTAAAGACTAGGATGGACCAGCGTGATTCAGCGAGAAACTGGTAGCCCTGTGATAGCAACTCGTCGTCTACCATCCATCTTGAGTCAATCGAGATACGTGAAGCAGAAAGGCGGAGAACTCCAAAAGACCATATACTTGCTATCTAGTTATGGGTGAGGATGGCCATAGGTTAGTGGGGCATAGGGGGCCTGCGTATAGTTCTCATTTTTCAAGGTGTGCCTTTCATTAGTTGAGGGAGGGGTCGAGTGGGACCATAGCCACTGGAATAAAAGCAGACTTTAGCATCTGCATCGGTAGATATCTGAAAGCTCCCGACCGAGTTCTGTGTTACTTGATTTGCCCTACCACAGGACTCGGGCCGCACATTACAGGACATGTGCATCTAGACAAGCGATAACGATTCGCGATACATGCGTGGGGAAGTCTAGGAACGTATACCACTCTAGGTAGTGTGTCCTAGACTTGGGGGCATCGTTCGACAGGTAGCGTAATCCCTAGTTGGACTAGGTGGCATAAACCCTGAATCCGAGAAGCGTTCAGCAGATAGCGTAAACTCTAGTTGAATCTAGAAAGCACTTAATAGAAAACCCTAGATTAGATCTAGGTAAAAATAATAAATGTATGCCTGAAGGCAACGGAAATACAGGAATTGGGATCACATTATCGTTACTAGTTGGGACACTAGTTAGGTGGTGCAGAGATATAGAAACCAGTATAACAAGGAAATAGCGAAGCGGCGAAAGTATTAGAGCATATCCAGTTTATCTTGTCTTAGCATATCTTGTGTTAATCTTGTTTAATCTTGCTGACCCTATCATCATGGTATTATCTTGTATTCAGTTAATTCATGTCGTTTTTTTTTTCCATGTTCACATGCTAGAAGTAACTGAACTTACTCAGGCTTTATGTCTGACTCTGTTTTTCTTTCGTCTTCTTTTCTTCCGTTCCCCCCCCCAAGGTAGTAAAGGAGGGAATAGTATAGCTCAGGTTAAGTTGGACTGTCACTCTTTCCCAGCTTGAAGATTTGTCGAAGTTTTGCTTGGATTCTCCTTTCAGATGCTATGGCTGGCTCTTGCTACATTGGGGAATATAAATGTTGTTTTATGCTTCTTTATTTTGTAAGACAGATGATACTCTGATATTGTAAAGAAATCATTGTACAAACTATTTTATCAATAAAGCAAAGTTTTATTTTCCGTTGTTTTAATTTTTGTCTATCTTGTAATTTATCTGCATCTTTTACCTTAAAAGCTCCACAGAATTTAGTGCATTCCCTTTATGAGTGACACTAACGGACGTGGGTTGTTACACATGGTATCAGAGCTGATGGTTACCAGATTAGATAAAGGATTTGAAAAATTATTTTCAAAACGGTTTTAAAAGAAGCATTTTCAAGAGAAAAGATTTGTTTAAAAGGCATATTCCCCAAAGCCATACGCACTATCTTCTCTTCCTCTGTTTGAATTCTTGTCTCCTTCTTTCTTGAGTCTCTAGGGCTGCTGGCTTTCTGGGAGGTAACCTCATCGATGGGCGAAGTCGTGCCTGACTTCCATCCATAGCCGTAGTTGTTTCACCTACGGCCAGTTTTCTTTCAAGCTTATAGGGTTTTCTGTACGATGGAAGCATCTTTCGAGAGATTTGTCAACATGACTACACACGGAAGAGGATGAGGAATTCATGGATGTAGATTTAGCTCACAAAGAAGGAAGGAATTATAAAACCTAAGACAAGAGAAAGTATCTTTACTATGGTGTAATAGGGCATGTAATTAAGGGCAAAGGACAAGATTTTCAGAAGTGCAAGTACTTACCTTCGCCACCATGCGTACCTAGGAGAAAGGTAGTAAAGTTCTGTTGGAAGAGCCTAGTTTTGTTGTTCGTACTCTTTCCTTTGGTTTTAGCTCTTCGCATTTGTTCATATCCACTTCCATAGTTGAGTCTCTACACCATAGTACTTGTATAGTAGAAAGATCTCACTAGAGTCTCAAATCCAATTGGTGGTCCAACCAGTTTATTTTTGGTTAGTAGGGATTTGAGAATAGCTATCGAGTTTGCTTATATCATCTCACGTAGATCATCTAAATTCGGAGGAGATATTCCTTGGGTGCTTGTCTGATATTGGTTTAGGCCTTTGGGGCTTGGACTTGAGGAATGTCGAGTTCGACTAGGATGGTTTGCGTGAGAGGCGAATAGTTGTGGCAGGCACTCTAAAAAGTACGTAGTGACCTTTCGACCCTTATAGTTATGGCATGGTGGATAAGAGGGAGACCTCTAATCATCTTAGTGCATACACTTGGTACCGTGATTGACATCTGTTTATTTTGGAATTGGAGGTCAGAAACTTCACAATCGTGAAGTTAAATTAGTTAAGATACAATGAAGTAAAGCTCAAGAAGGCTAGATACTATCATCATACCCTTTTCCTTAAGGGTGCATCCTTGATTTCTTTTATTTGTAGGAGCTTTACGCATAATTGTTTCTCTCTTTCCAAAGTATATCCTCTAGGTCGTACCTTCGATCCTTAGGTAAAAACTATTTTGGATGTAAACATGTATTTGAAACATGTTATGGTTGATGGTTGCGAGTGGTTGCTAATGGTTTCTCGTGAATGCATATACATACGTATTAGGCACTAGATCAGTTCGGACGCTTTCGTATTGCATTTACAGATATGTATTTGTTTGTAAGTTGAACTTGATATGTTATCATACGGATGTTGCATATGGATGAATGGCTGTGCACGCATGTAGTATTTACATAACTAGGGATGCTTGCATACATGATTGGACGCATGGCACTGACATGATTCGCATTAAGGAGGTTAACTGAATCAGTAGACCGCCTGATTTTGCACTAGATAAAGACATATATGCACACTATGCATATAAACATGAAAGCATTAGAAATCTTTTAAGGACAATGAATGCATGTGATTGAATGGTTGAGTAGATGGGTGATTGGATGGTAGGACACATTCTTCCTAACTTGAAGATTTTGGGGACGAAATCCTTTTAAGTGGGGGAGAATGTAACACCCCGTAATTCTGTAACACTAGGATTCACAAATCAAGGCAGAATTAAACTTTAAAATCAAAATCAAGGGAAACGAGTTGTGCCATTGCGTTCGTCTCGACATTATGCTTGGAAACGAGTCCGAGTTTGCGAGAATCGGTGTCCATATGAGGGAGATATGACCCTCCGAAGTTTCAGGAATTTTCAAAATCGAAAACAGCTCGAAATTCGAATTCAAACCCAGAAGCGGGCTGGGCGTGAAAATTCCCTCCCAGAACCCAGGTCGACTGGGGAGTCGACTGGGGAGTCGACCACCCCTACCAGGTCGACTGCCCAGTCGACATGGGTGTCGACCTGGGTGCAAAAACCCACTTTTGGGACTGGGTGCATTCTGATGTACCTGGTCTCGTTTTCTGCCTAATTCATCCGCCTAATCCTATATAAACAGCCCTTAGTCTCCTTCACTATTCACAAATCTTCTCTAACCTTATGCTGCAAAGATTCTTGGTGAACATGGCTTCTTCTCCTCCTCTTAATTAAACAATAAATAAAATAATATGTAAAATAAATCAAGATGAGGAAATGTTGCTCAAGACTTTCAAGAGTAGATTCAAAACAAGCTAGGATTCAAGTGAAGATTCAAACGACTGTTTTTCTACGAATCTCTGTAACTCGGTTACTTTTTAGATTTGAACGTTTTCTCTATTCGTGACATGAAATTAAAGGAATAAAAGAATATGCCAAATATTTCTATTCGAATCAGTGCTTATATCTTTGGACCTAATTAAGAACTGTTATGATTCGATGACCAATAAGACTGTGACTATGAAACTATGGACCTTAAAACCATATGCCTCTTTGACTATGGACATTGCCTATGACTATGAACATTGCCTATGACTGTGACTCATGACTATGAGAATTATTTCCTTTGACTATGAACACAAGCCTATGCCTTTGATTAGGAAACATAAACTATTGCCTATGACATAACAAGGACAACTGTGACTAAACACCTATGATTCATGACTAGGAAAGTGTTGCTTAAGTTTTGTGACTAAACCTAATTATCTATTCTGTCTATTCTTGATTTTCTTTGGATTTTGATCTTGGGAATTTACCTATTAAGTTAGGTCTACCCATGTTCTTGAACCTACATCGTTATTCAACCCTTTTTATGTCATTTTCAGATCTATAGGCCTTCGATGTTTTAGATCAACTTATTTCAGTGTAATTCGTTAGGTCTGTAATTAGTAAATTATCATTTTATGCCAGTTATTATGTCTATCTTTTTCGTAGCATCTTTGGTTCATTCCCTTTTTATCTACGAATATAGATTTATATATAATCTAGATTGAATCACGATTATACGAACGATGGGAATACGATTTGGGCAAAATATGAAATTTACTAAAACGTAGTTATAAACTTGGGAATTGGCATAAATTGGGAACATGTATTATGGCATGTTTATAAAATGCAAATTGGATAAATTTTACATGAATTATAGGATGTGTAATTTGAATCTAGTATGGACTTGTAAATCTAGCATTTACATGAACTGTGAACTAGAATAATAAGTCTAGTTTGACATGAACTGTAATTAGAATGTTAAATCAGAATTGGATTAGCTAATTTGGCATAATAAGTATATTGGCATAAATTTAAAACTGGCCATAATTGTGAGTAATTGTCATGTTTAGCAAAATCATGGTTAGTGACACTTAATTTGGTATAGTTTACATACCAAAAAGCATAAATATGATATAGAGAGGGAAAATGGGCCATAATAATAAATGTTGACAATACACATTAAAAGAGTAATTAGGAAATAAGTAAATTAGGAATAATTTACTTATAGAATTTGTCCTAAATGAGAAAATGTAAATTTAGACAAATTAAAGGTTTATTAATGACATCTCTTTTAATAATACATACACCAGAAAGTTCTAGGGTAACAGAGAGGATAGTGTCTAAGCTTGGGTTTGGAAAATACAAATTTCCTGCTCTCCCTGGCTATCCCTAACTGATCCGACAGACGGAATGGTTACTTTCAAAACCTGATTTGAAAATTTATCAAAACCTTTTGAACTTAGAAAACACGAATATGCCTAACCCGAGGTTAGACTGAGTTGCGATGTAAATCTGCCCGGAACCAACCGGCACATTCAGTAATCGCAACAATATCTGTTTAATGTGAGTGGTCGCGGCTTTAATTTATTTAGTTAAAGCTAGAACAAGAATGGTAGGGTTAAGTTAACTAAGACACTTAACCAATTCAACATGATAACCAAACCGATGGGTGGGGTTAGGTTCATACTGACACTTAACACAGTTAAGCTAGAATGGGAGGGTTAAGTCCATAGGAACACTTAACCAACTTAACATAGTTAAGCTAGAATGGGAGGGTTAAGTCCATAGGAACACTTAACTAAACTTAACATCGTAACAAGACAAGATTTGTAGGGGTTAAGTAACTAAGGAAACACTTATCCAAATTAACATGTTAACTAGACTAGAAGGTGGGGTTAAGTAAAGTTAATACACTTAGCCAAATTAACATGTTAGCTAGACTAAAGGTTGGGGTTAAGTAAAATTTAATACACTTAGCCAATTTGATATGTTAGCTGGACTAGACCGTAGGGTTAAGTAAACTTGAACACTTAACCATCATATTGTGATAAATGAATAGGGTTAAGTCTAAAACATGAAGGGATAATACTTAACCATTAATAAAGTGTTAGTTAAAACAGATGGGCAAGGTTAAGTTAAAAAGGAACACTTAACCAATACAGGATGAATGAACAGGGTTAAGTAATAAGAAATACTTAACCAATATAACTTGGTTTGTGGTAGGGTTAAGTCAACATGAATTATTGATAACACTTAACCAGTTTATCAGGATAAATGAAGAGGGTTAAGTTAGCTTGAATTGACTAAGGACACTTAACTAATCCAAATTGACGAGAAAGAGAACTAAGTAGTAAACCTTAGTTAAAAGGAGCTAAGTAGTAAACCTTAGTTAAGAAAACAACAATTCTGGAAACTAAGTGGTAAACCTTAGTTAGCAAAACTAAGTAGTAATTCTTAGTATAACACGGGAAGGAGCGAACGTCCGTCTGATTAAAACGAAGGCTCCAACGAATTGGGTTACGAAGTCCGAGGCTTCGAGGGGACGTGAGGGTACTCTTGGTATCCCTCTGTGAGGCTGCAGATGATCCTCCTGGGCTCACAGAGGTTAAGGTCTGCGGTAGAAGAACCAAGGGTATGCCTTGGTTGCAAAATTTGGCAACCTAAAGACTAGGATGGACCAACGTGATTCAGCGAGAAACTGGTAGCCCTGTGATAGCAACTCTTCGTCTACCATCCATCTTGAGTCAATCGAGATACGTGAAGCGGAAAGGCGGAGAACTCCAAAAGACCATATACTTGCTATCTAGTTATGGGTGAGGATGGCCATAGGTTAGTGGGGGCATAGTGGGCCTGCGTGTAGTTCTCATTTTTCAAGGTGTGCCTTTCATTAGTTGAGGGAGGGGTCGAGTGGGACCATAGCCACTAGAATAAAAACAGACCTTAGCATCTGCATCGGCAGATATCTGAAAGCTCCCGACCGAGTTCTATGTTACTTGATTTGCCCTGCCACAGGACTCGGGCCGCACATTACAGGACATGTGCATCTAGACAAGCGATAATGATTCGCAAAACATGCGTGGGGAAGTCTAGGAACGTATACCACTCTAGGTAGTGTGTCCTAGACTTGGGGGCATCGTTCGACAGGTAGCATAATCCCTAGTTGGACTAGGTGGCATAAACCCTGAATCCGAGAACCGTTCAGCAGATAGCGTAAACTCTAATTGAATCTAGAAAGCACTTGATAGAAAACCCTAGATTAGATCTAGGTCATAAATAATAAATGTATGCCTGAAGGCAACGGAAAATACAGGAATTGGGATCACATTATCGTTACTAGTTGGGACACTAGTTAGGTGGTGCAGAGATATAGAAACTAGTATAACAAGGAAATAGCGAAGCGGCGAAAGTATTAGAGCATATCCAGTTTATCTTATCTTAGCATATCTTGTGTTAATCTTGTCTAATCTTGCTGACCCTATCATCATGGTATTATCTTGTATTCAGTTAATTCATGTTGTTTTGTTTTTCCATGTTCACATGCTAGAAGTAACTGAACTTACTCAGGCTTTATGTCTGACTTTGTTTTTCTTTCGTCTTCTTTTCTTCCGTTCCCCCCCCAGGTAGTAAAGGAGGGAATAGTATAGCTCAGGTTAAGTTGGACTGACACTCTTTCCCAACTTGAAGATTTGTCGAAGTTTTGCTTGGATTCTCCTTTCAGATGCTATGGCTGGCTCTTGCTACATTGGGGAATATAAATGTTGTTTTATGCTTCTTTATTTTGTAAGACAGATGATACTCTGATATTGTAAAGAAATCGTTGTACAAACTATTTTATCAATAAAGCAAAGTTTTATTTTCTGCTGTTTTAATTTTTGTCTATCTTGTAATTTATCTGCATCTTTTACCTTAAACGCCCCACAGAACTTAGTGCATTCCCTTTGTGAGTGACACTAACGGACGTGGGTTGTTACACATACCAATCTAATCAATTCCATTTCACCAAACAACCAAATTCAAACCAATCATCCAATCAACTACACAACCAAACAAACAAGTCGTCCGTGCTCTGTGGACGACTGGTGTCGGGTGCTACTAAGCACCATCTGCATCCTAGTATATAATTAACTAGAAAATATAATTTAAAGTGAGAAGTTCTCACCTTGGGGATCCACTCCACCATTTCATTTCTGAACGGTTCGAATTCAGATTTGTTTTCTGACAGTATCATTGCAATCTGTATAACGCAGTTGATTATTAAATATCACATTTTTATACTGTTACTTCATACATAAAAATCATATTTTTATGTTGATGTTTATAATATAAAGATCATATTTTTATTCTAAACCTTTTCTGTAAAAATCATAATTTTATACCGCTACTGTATATATAAAAATCACATTTTTATTACGTTATTTTCATAATAAATATCATATTTTTAACCTACCATTCGTACAATAAAAATCGTATTTTTATATTAATCTTTTCATTGTAAAAGTTATATTTTTATTTTGCTACTCACATGAGAGAAATCACATTTTCTACCTATGCAAACAATATGACAAAAATCATGTCTTTATATTTCTTTTAAATCCTTTCTAATTATAAAAAACTTAACTTTTTACTTATAAAAATCAAAGCTTTTCAAATCAAAGAATTCATATTTTTCCTAAACGAAGAAATCTTATTTCTTTAACAAACAAAAAATCAAATCTTTAGACAAACCAAAATCTCATCTTTCTAAATAAAAATCATTCCTTTATCTTTTATAAAAATCTAACCTATATTCTATATATATATATATATATAAAGATCAAAACTTTTATATATATTTTATATAAACTAAAAAGAAATTTAAAAAACTAAATAAATAAAGAACGTACAACGTTCAAGACCGGGGGGAAATGGCGCATCAGAGGTCTTGCTGGTGGAGGGGGAGACGCGCGCCTGCGCTGGCGGAGCACGGTCTTGGCGGCGGCTGGATCCATGGGCGACACGGTCTTCAAATTGGGTTTGCAGATATGGAGAGGAGAGGGGCACGCCACCAACGAGAGGGGGGGGAAGAGGTCTCTTCGGAGGATGACTGGGGGATGGCGACTGGAACGGTGGTGGAAGGGGGGAAGTCGCCATCGATTATCGATTTGCGGGGGGGGGGGGGGGGGGAGGGTGTAAAGTGAATAGCGGGTTTTATTTTTTTATTTGATCGGGGAAAATAACCGAAGGGGGGTGTTGACCTGAGATAAAGGGGAAAGGTAGGGAGAGGTTTTTATTTAATTTAATTTAATTTCAAAAAGGTACCTTTTTATTTTGACCTCGAAACGAGACCCACCGCCTGTCATCCCTAGCTAATTACCCCCACTCCGAACACAATGGGATAAGCTGATTCGATGGTTTCGATCAGTTTCCGTCCAAATCAAAATATAAATCTATACATTGAATTTGAACGCGCATTTCAATTTACCGGGGCTACGTATGAGCTCTAAAAATTCCCGAAAAATATTTTCTAGCTTTGTATTGACGATACGGTCCTAACAAAACCAATTTCATCAAATTCCAAGACCATTTGAAAAATGGCCGTTTTCCAATCGATTAAAATCAACTAAAACTGGTCAAACACGTTTTCCTTTGCCCTGCTCACATATTGATTCAGAAAACTACGAATTTTGGAATCTAGCAATAACTTGACATCACGGATCCAACAAAAGTGGTTTCATCAAAATCGAGGTCATTCGCAAAATTTCCATTTTTAAGGGCCAGAATTCCACAGCGACTATTCTGAATTTTCAACTAGATGTAACTTTTGATTCCCGCTATGAAATTTTGATTTTTCGGATTCGTTGGAAATATATTCTCAATTTGATTCTAATATTTTTGGTTTTGGTAAAGTCCAGTTTATTTTGAATCCTGTACGTTCATTTGAAATTTGAAATTGAATTTTTGAACTACCACGCCATTTTCAATTCATTTTATAATTAAAAATAATTATTTATATTCTAACGTCGATTCAAATAAATATATATGTTCTAATTCTATTCAAAATAAATTTCTCGTCATTATTATTTAAAATAATCCATTTTAAATATTCAAAATTCATCAAAATTGCCAAAATAAAAATTTTAAATTGGCTTAGAATTTCTGGGTTTTTACACTATACACTTATAGTAATATCAAAATAATATGTTTTTAAACGTATCAAGCATTATTTGGCTATTATAAGGTAAAACCCTATCCTCCGGCTTGCGTTGCATTGTGTGATGGGACCTGGGTCTTATAATAGGTTCATTTTCTTTATTTAGCATTGCGTTGTTGTTATATGCACTGGTATTCTTGGGAGGAAACCCGTTCCGTGTTATACGGCGTGGTCCCTTGATTTACCTAACTTTAAAATAAAGATTAATAACTGTTTTAGTTCTCACACCCGTCAAATGACTGACCTGGAGTTTGTTGTTTTAACCTAAACTCTGGATGCCCTTATTTTCCGCACGGGCAACTAGTGGTTTTGGTTTTGCAGATTTATATTCACATGATCCTGGTTTATAGCTGAAGGGATATTTGGAAAGCTTTGTATCCACGTATTTCTTTCAGTTATGTTTTGTATTATTTTTCCGCTACAGTAAGGTATTTAAATCTCTGATATTCTCTGTTGTATAATATTTATTCTTACTCTATAATATTCTTGTACTCTGATGTAATTGTTGTAATAAGAAATGAAATGTTCTTCTGTTTGTGTTCCGATTTGTCGTGTTCTCAAAACAATCAGGGGTTTCGAACGGTCTTGGTCGGTTTAGCGATCGATTCGGATCGAGCGGAATTCCTTGTTGTTACATTTGATATTAGAGCTTTGGTTTACAGAGCTCGAGACCAAGACGTATTTGAACCAAACGAAAGAATTCATCAGAGATTGGATTAGTAGTATCCAATGAGAATGACTCGTTAGAGATGGGATCAGTAGTGTCCTAGAACGAGTGTAAAGAGTGAAACTTTTGAAATAAAATTTTGAAAACAAATTTTGTATGGAAAATTTAAACCATTTTATACGTATTTGAATATTTTATTTGTATTGATCTTGGACAATCAAGTATATAGAGATTTGGCATATACGTGTGATGAACATATATTCGAAGTTTTAAGTATACTTGATAGATATAGAATCACACCCTAGTCGCCCGGAGATGATTCTACTGATGACGTACGACATCAGTAGTTTATGTTCGAGTTTCTAAGTTGGGATTTCTACATATTTCCATTAGACTGGTGTGAGTACCAAAACTAGATAGGATATATTGTTGAGATTTGCACCAAAAATATGATTATTGACTATATATAAAAAATTATGAATTTGAAACGTTAATTCACTAATTGATTGCTGATTGTGTTGTTTGATTATTGGTTTCATTTATTGAAATTTTGAACCATTATGCGAAATTGAACTAAATATTGAACTGTATTGAAAAAATGATTACAATTGCATGCATATACATGTATATCCATTGAACAGGTCATAGCAAGGAGGCTAGAAAAGAGGAATAAAATTGTTTGCCCGACAAATAGGTACATGTTTATTGTATTTCTTGGGGATTTGATGATTTTATGAGCCGATTGGGTAGCCGCTTGGCCTTTTCTTTTTCTTTTGGATTGGTGAGGGGCCTGGGAGGCTATTTGAAATATCCCGATGCTCCCGGTGCAGGGGAGGTTATGGCGAAATTTTTCGAAAATTTAGGGTGTTAGCCAAAATTTTGAAGAATTTGGAAAGTTCTTAGAAACTGAAAAGTTGAAGAACTTAAACCGTAATGAAAATAATCAAAGTTGAATAGATTAGTTAAACAACTTTGAGCTTCGTTCCTTTTCGAGGACGAAAAGATTTTAAGTGGGGGAGATTGTAACAACCCGGAAATTCTGAGCCAATTTAAAATTTTTATTTTGCAATTCTAATGAATTTTAAATATTTAAAATGAATTATTTTAAATAATAACGACGAGAAATTTATTTTGGATAGAATTAGAACGTATATATTTATTTGAATCATCGTTAGAATATAAATATTTTATTTTAAATATAAAAGGAATTGGAAATGGCGCGGTAGTTTGAAAATTCGATTTCAAATTTCAAATGAATCTACAGGATTCAAAATAAACCGGATTTTAGCGAAACCAAAATTATTAGAATCTATTTGAAAATATCTTTCCAACCAATCCGAAAAATCAAAATTTCATAGCGGGAATAAAAAGTTATGTCCAGTTGAAAATTCAGAATAGTCGCTATGGAATTCTGGCCCTTAAAAATAACAATTTTGCAAACGACCTCTATTTTCGACGAAACCACTTTTGTTGGATCTGGGATGTCAAGTTATTGCTAGATCCCGGTTTGCATAATTTTCTGAATCAATATGTGAGCGTGATAAAGGAAAACGCGTTTGACCAGTTTCAGTTGATTTTAATCGACTAGAAAATGGTCATTTTTCAAATGTTCTCAGAATTCAACAAAATTAGTTTTGTTAGGACCGTATCGTCAATATGAAGCCAGAAATAATTTTTCTGGAATTTTTAGGGTCCGTATGTGGCCCCGGTAAATTGAAATGTACGTTAAAATCAATTTTGAACGTTATATTAATTTAATTTCAGCGAAAACAGAGCGAAACAGCCGAATTGGGTTACGAAACATATCCTATTGTGTTCAGAATGGGGGAAATTAGCTAGGGATGACAGTCGTTGGGTTCGAATCGGGGTTCGGATGAAAAGTCAACTTTTGTTGAAGTAAATTAAATAATTAATTAATTATAATATATAAAACTTCTCTCCTTACCTCCCTCCTCTTCACCGTTAAAATCAGAAATAAAAAAAGAAAAGAAAAACCGACGACAGAAGGGGGAAACCGCTCCTCCAAGCGGAGCGCCACCGCTGCTCGCAGCCGGCGCAGCCCCCTCTGGCACCTCCGCACCCCGCCTCCCCATTTCCTTCCAATTCGAGTTCCCCAAAACGCCCCTTCCCAAACCCTAGAACCCGATCTAGCCACACCCGACACCCCTCCTCTGCAGCGCCCCTTCTCTCCTCTTTCGATTTGAGGGCCCCCAAACCGCAACCCTTCAGGCACCGTAAACTCCACCTCCGCCGGCCAGAACCGAGTGCGCCACCACCTCTTATAGACGACCGATGCTGGCCGACCACCCCCTCAGTGCTGCAACGCCCTCCCCGGCCCCACTCTCTCTTCCAGCCACCCCCCTTCGTGTTTAAACCCACCACAACCCAAAAACAACTCCTTCTCCACCTCAAGCGAGCGTGCAAAACCCGCTTCCCCGACGATGAGCTTTAGTTCATCAAAGAAGTGAGTTTTCTATTTTATTTCTTTTCTATAAAACTGAGAAGGCGAGATTTTTATATAGAAAAAGGCAAGATATTTATATAGAAAAAGGCGATATTTTTATATAGAAAAAGGCGAGATTTTTATATAGATAAAGGATAGATTTTTATCATGAAGAAAGAGGAGATTTTTAGATATACAATAGCGATGTAAAGATATGGTTTTTATTTATACCTTAGCATGATAAAAATATGATTTTTATATACTAGAGAATATAAAAATGTGATTTTTATATGAGTGCCGATATAAAAATATAATCTTTATTAGAAGAAGAGCGATATAAAAATATAATTTTTATTAGGAAGTTAGCGTGATAAAAATATGATCTTTATTATATGAACACTGTTATAAAAATAGAATTTTTATCTATATAGTAGCGGTATAAAAATAGAATTTTTATCTATAGTGTAGCAGTATAAAAATGTGATTTTTATCCATATAGCATAGTTATAGAACTGTGATTTTTATATACATAGCAACAATATAAAGATGCGATTTTTATATATGTAGTGGATACGGACAACGAAAGTGACAAAAGGCGAGCATGGCGAAGATTTTCTACATATGAAGAGTCGCGGCGTTTGGTTTAGCTTCTAGGTGAGAACTCCTCACTTTAATTCTTGTTTTCTAGTTAAAAATATATACTAGGATTCAGATGGTGCTTAGCAGCACCCGACACCCATTGTCCACAGGCCATGGACGACTTGTTTGATTTTGTTATGTGGTGAAAATTGATTGTGATGTGGAATAAATGGAAATATATTCATGTGTTGAAATAAATTATTTGTCGTTAAAAATATAAATTTAACATGAATGTGAATAAATAAATATTCATTTACAAATCGAACGATTTGTTTTATGTGCACCCATTTGACTGATATTGATTAGGATGATAAATTTTACACATCGCCCAACCGCACAAATAATATTCAGTGTTTGTGGATTGAAACCCCACATGGGTGTTGGGATGATATTTGGCGTACACTAATCCCAATTATTTAGTTGTATGTCGATCGATTGGTTGACAGACTGTGTAAGCGTTAATTATTTATATTTAATGCTTATGCAGTTGTGTGGTGCACTCTGGATGTTGGTTGATTATTTATTGTTGCTATTATATACATGTGTTGTATGGAATCCATATAATTAACATTATATGGTAATTGATTGGGCCTCATTCCAATTTGGAAAATAAAGAATATTATAAAAGAAAATTCATATGTTGAATAGAATAAATATTCATGTGTTGGATAAAAGAAAATACATGTGTTGAATAAAATATATATTCATGTGTTGAATAAAAGAAAATTCATGTGTTGAGAAAAATCTCTAAACGATAAAATTCACGTCTTTATCATATATAAAATTAGGAACTAACTGGAAATCAGTTAAGATGAATGGTTTCCTGGGTATTGGTCTGATGTTGGTTTCGGCCTTTGGGTTTAATACTTAGGGAATCGTTCTCTTACTAATTTACGGCTAGAGGCTGATTAAGAATTAAACGACATAAAACACAATTTTATCAAATATATTAAATAAACAAAATAATCATGTGTTGACAATACTCATGTGTTGAGAATATTCATGTGTTGAAACTATTCATGTGTGAACGAAATACTTTATACAATAAAATTCATATTCTTATTGTAAGTAAGAATTAATAAATATTCATGTGTTGAATAAAATATATATTCATGTGTTGAAGAAAATATTCATTTGTTGAATAGAATGGCAAAGTTATTGAAATATATAAAGCCGTGCTGATTAGAATTGCGCCATTTTGATGCGAACGATATTTATATCGATTATATTCATTTTTGTAATGAATAAAGAAAAGGAAGTGATTTCAAAATCTAATATTTTGAAAATATTATCATTTATATATTAATGATATGGAATATTCAATTTTGATTTAAAACTGAATATGAAGTTGAAATTGTTTTGAAAACGAATTTAAACGAATTATAAAATACATATAGAATTGAAATCGACAAAATATATATATTATATATATTAAATGGCCTGAATAGAACGTGCCGTGCCGCGGCAGTTCCCTAATTTCGACCATTGACTTCGAATTGACGTTGTGGGAGATCCGACCGTCGGATTCTCCTGAAACAAGAACCATTGGTTCGTATCGAAAAGAGCTTTCCAATAAATTTTAGAAATTTGAAATCTAATGGTTGGATTTGGAATTATGTCTAAATCAAATTTGGAAAAGGTCGTTGTAAGTGCAGTTCGACGACCGTTACTGGAAATCGACTGAACGGGCCTTGATAAAATTATTAAAAATATTAATAATTTGTGTAAAATCATAATAAATGATTTAGAAAGAATTGGGGTGGAAAATCCCATATTTAAAAAGGATAAAATATATTTTTATCGAAATGAACTAGTTATGAACTAGAATTATAATCCAATATTTTTGAATAAATAAATTGGATTTGAAGTGGTTTTAAAAATAATCAGAATTTCCAATATGCGAATTGGAATGGATTTGAATCGAAATTATCTTCGGAATATTTTGATTTTGGATTTTGTGATTATACATATATGGTTGTGGAAATTTAAAAGTTATATTTATATCGTTATTTCCAATATGATATTTGTTGGTTTCAGAATTTGATATTGAATATAAGCCGATATATTTTATATTCAGAGCCTTGTATTTAATATCAAATAGGATTTTGGGTTCGTCGTGAATGGTGTCTTCAATAACACTGTTCTTGAACCAAGTTTAGAAAAGAATAAATCTTTTAATTAAGATTTAGTGAAATTGTCTAGTTAATTAGTATTTAATTGGAATTGAATTTAAATTGGTTTTTGGGTTTATCTTGAGCGGTGTTTTGAATATCACCTGTTCTTTAACCCGATTAACAATGAAATTGGATTTTGGGTTTGTTATGAACCATGTTTTTAAATGACATTGGTTCTTTAACCCAGTTAAAGAAAAGATTAACTTCTTAGCTTGAATAATCATTAATATTGATTTTTTGGGAAGATTAAAACTAAGTGGAGTTTAATGAATCTTTAATTAGATTGAAATAATCGAGAATGGAGTATCACCATGGTGTTACCAGTTTTTCTCCATGGGATGAATAGGTTGGGATTGGGAAATAAAATAAATAATTACTTCGGCGTGGTTCGCTAATCCCGACTAGTTTGGAAAACCTTAACATGGTTTGAAATGATACCCAATGGAAGATTAAAGGATAAATTTAAAAGAATTTAACTTTGATAAAATTAATGGGAACCTTTCCCTAAGAATGTGAATATTTGAATAAAAGAATATTCTGAATTGGAATGAGGCGTATGTTGCGTTTGTGTAACACTTATTTATTATATACGCGGGTTATTTGGAAAGGCCGGGTTTGTATCTGTTAGACCGAAATTTGGGCCTAACACCCAAACTCTATGTGAAATCCTCACAAATCACAGATTAATACAGAAAAAGCAGTAAAATAAGAGGAGACACACGAGATTTTTATAGTGGTTCGGCTCAATCCAAGCCTACGTCCACTTTATAGTTTCTCATATCCTGAGGAATTACAATTACAATGGTGTCTCACAATCCGTGAGATTCGATTATACACAATAGCCTTGTGTTGTAATGAAGAATAGGAGAAAAGAGATTGAATTTATGCACGATAGCCTCGTGTTTGATTGAGTTGACGAGTACCCAAAGTCCTTGAATACTTGGTAATGGAGGTCGAGAGGTATTAGTGCCGGAAAAAAAAGTCCCTTGAAATGACCATCTCGTGGTGTATTTATAGGCGTAGAGAAGCTGGTAGGTGCTCTGAACCGGATCGGATCGGGTGTGACGTGGTGAGCGGAGAGGACATCTCGGAGAGAGTGGAGAAGTGGCCTTTCAGATCGTGTGCATACAGGTGGCGGCCGATCCGGATTAGTAGGAGGTAGTTATCCCTTAAGAAGCGGTCAAACTTGCTACGTCTGAGCAGGTACAGGGGGATCGGTTCGGGTCGGACCCGAACCGAGCTGGTGTCTTCAATCCGAAGACTTCATGTGCCAGGTTAGTGCGATGGAGGTCGGATCGGTTCGGCTCCGAACCGAACCGAGGAGGAGGCTCCGAACCGGAGTTATGATGTATACTTCTGAGCTGAGTGCAAGCCGGGTCGGGTTCTGATAGTCCGATCCGATCCGGTTAGAGGTGATATCAAATTTCCAAGTCTAAGTTTCCGGTTCTGCATGCGTTCACGGAAACGGGCATAACTTTCAAACCGTAAGTCCGATTGACCCAAACCAAAGCTCAAACTGAAGCTAATTCAGAGATCTACAAGAGTTACAAAGCTTAGCTCCGTAATCGCTGTTTTCAAGCCCAAAAAAGGTCATCTGGTAGGAGTTTCGGGCCATTCTTTGTTTGTGATGCGATTTCAACCAAATCACTTCATGTCTTCTGACGATATTCCCAACACTTGAGTGTATTGTTGAGAAGAGATTCCATGTGTGACTGCTTTGACTAAAAAGCGGGTCAACATTTTGCCCCTCAGAACATATCTTGCTGAATGAAGGAAGATGTGTTCTGGATAATCCAAGGCTACGCCGGGCCTGCCAGCTGCAAGTATAATCCATACCTGCGAAGAAAAGAGAGCAGAAAGGTGTGTCAAATCCTGACAAAACTAATTACACTTTCGAGCATAAACCATGCTTGGGCGCTTGTTTGAGCGTAAACCATACTCAAGACACGTTCGAATCATCCTGCCAAAACCTGACGAGGGACCTAACCTTCCGGGTATAAGCCATACCAGGAAGTTCAAACTGAGCATAAACCATACTCGAGTTTTATTGAGTTCCTTTGCCAGATCCTGACAAAACAATAAGCCGTTCCAGAGTACAATCCATACTTAAGAATCCTAGTGAGTACAATCCATACTCATGTCGGGATAGAGCTATGCTTGCCAAAACCTGACAAGTCAGTCTGTCCCTAGGCATAATCCATGCCTAGGGGTCCGAGATAAGTATAAGCCATACTTTAGTTGAGATTGAGAATCCTGCCACAACCTGACAAGATACTTAAATTGCCAAACATAATCCATGCTCGGAAAGTCCTTCCTTATTCAATTCAAAGTACAAAACCAAAGCAAATCCTGATTGGTTTGTCATCGAGTGCAGAGCACGATTTGGAGCTAAATCCTAACCCCGAACGTGTGTACTCCGATTTAGCCAATCGGAAAACCTAAAGAAAGCAAAGAGACATAACTTAAATCCTAAGAAATGCTGAAAATGCAGAGTGATCCAATCCAGATTAGTTGATGACGAGCCGATGGGAGCTCGTTCCAGGGTCATTCCCTCTCCGGGGAGCAGGTGGTGGCAGCACAGGTACAGGTGCTGTTGGTTGTTTCACATACTCGGGTAGCTCTCCACGTCTAACCCGTTCCTCAATCAGATCTCGCAAGTGTCTACAGTCATTTGTGTCATGACCGTCCATATCGTGAAATATGCAATATTTCCCAGAATCGCGTTCTCTTTGTGATGGCTCCCTCCTGGGAGGCTTTCGATAGGAGACGTCACCGTTTGTGTTCACGTAGATGTCAGTTAGTGGCGAATTGAGTTCTGTGTACTTTTCATATCTGGGCCCTCTCCGGGGCTGAGCGTTGGGGTTATTTTTGACGGCAGCTTTTCCTTTGCCTTTATCAGGATCAGACGGTTCTCCGTCTTTGAGCATGTTAACATCGAGAACTTTCTTTTCGGAGGTTGCATCTTCTTCACGCAAAAACCTATCCGATTCAAGGTAGAATTCGCTAAGATTCCTTGGTGGGTCCCGGTACAAGGATTTTTTGAACTCTGAGTTGTCTATAACGCCAGATACTGCCGCCATTAATACCATAGATGGCTCGGGTCGATCAACTGATGCTGCTGCAACGTTGAACCTCTCTAGAAATGACCGCAGAGTTTCTTTAGGTCTCTGCTTGATTGTAGTTAGTGACATTACATTCTTGGGTCGAGCGATATGGACCCGAAATTGTTCAATAAAGCGAGCGACCAACATGTTCCAGCTGTTGATCGATTCAGATTCCAGCTGCCGAAACCACATAGCAGCAATATCAGTCAAAAAGAGGGGAAAGCATTTAGCCATGACGTTTTCCGACGCCGATTGAACTTCCATATGCCGTTTATAGCGCATTAAGTGCACGGTAGGATTTGCCCTGCCGTTGTAGGGTTCCTGTTGTGGAAGTTTGAAATCTGGAGGATTGCGGGAATTCCTGATTTCCGGTGTGAATGGATTGTGATTGACATCATCCATGTCATTTTGATAGGTGCGGCCTCTCGAGAGGCGTTCAATGAGATTGGCGAGCCGATCGCCTTCAAAGAGCTGTTGCAGGTTGACAAGTCCAGAGCTGGTGCCCCCAGCGTTAAGTTCAGAAGTGTGTGGAAGAGTATAAGGAGCTTGGAAGGCCATCCGGTTCGGTTCAGAGGTGCCCCCTTGCTGCGGCTCGGAGAGGCGAGGGGGGTTATGGAGGGGTGCACGGTTCGGATCGGAGGTGCGGATCCGAACAGGTTCGCCTGTTCCGAACTGGGGAGCTTGATGCTGAATTTGTGTGGTATTTCCGACCTGAACCGGTGCGGATGTAGGTCGAACAGGAGCGAAGCCTTGATTTCCAGAGGGGAGGCTGCTGCCCCTAGGCTCATGCAGGGTTGCTGGTCGGATCGGGTCCGAACCGATCCTGTGGGGAATGTCCCCCATTTCCATCTGCATTGGATTCAGATTTTGGCCCTCGGTTCGGATCGGATCCGAACCGATCCGGTTTGTTATTCCTACTGGAGCCATTTCAGTACCATTTCCAGTGAGTTGCGCATTGCCGCTCGGCCTTCCTTCCATCCGAGCGAAGAATTGGTCGATCATCTCCTGTTGTTTGCGGAGGTGATCATCTTGTCTTGCCATTTGAGTTCTCAATTCAGCGAGAACGCCATCCATTTCATCTCTGGTTAAGTATGCTGATGGATTTTCATGAGAGGAAGCCTCCTGGCTTGCCTCGTTCCTTGTGCCTTCAGTGCCAACATCCTCAGCACGAGAGAAGGTTCCGTCTTTCTTTCGCTTGACCATTGATCCAATAGCCAAATAATCTGCTTCCGTTCAAGCTAGTAGAAGAAGTTGTATCGTGTGCCCCCCTTCTTGGCGCGCCAAAATGTTAGACCGAAATTTGGGCCTAACACCCAAACTCTATGTGAAATCCTCACAAATCACAGATTAATACAGAAAAAGCAGTAAAATAAGAGGAGACACACGAGATTTTTATAGTGGTTCGGCTCAATCCAAGCCTACGTCCACTTTATAGTTTCTCATATCCTGAGGAATTACAATTACAATGGTGTCTCACAATCCGTGAGATTCGATTATACACAATAGCCTTGTGTTGTAATGAAGAAGAGGAGAAAAGAGATTGAATTTATGCACGATAGCCTCGTGTTTGATTGAGTTGATGAGTACCCAAAGTCCTTGAATACTTGGTAATGGAGGTCGAGAGGTATTAGTGCCGGAAAAAAAAGTCCCTTGAAATGACCATCTCGTGGTGTATTTATAGGCGTAGAGAAGTTGGTAGGTGCTCTGAACCGGATCGGATCGGGTGTGACGTGGTGAGCGGAGAGGACATCTCGGAGAGAGTGGAGAAGTGGCCTTTCAGATCGTGTGCATACAGGTGGCGGCCGATCCGGATTAGTAGGAGGTAGTTATCCCTTAAGAAGCGGTCAAACTTGCTACGTCTGAGCAGGTACAGGGGGATCGGTTCGGGTCCGACCCGAACCGAGCTGGTGTCTTCAATCCGAAGACTTCATGTGCCAGGTTAGTGCGATAGAGGTCGGATCGGTTCGGCTCCGAACCGAACCGAACCGAGGAGGAGGCTCCGAACCGGAGTTATGATGTATACTTCTGAGCTGAGTGCAAGCCGGGTCGGGTTCTGATAGTCCGATCCGATCCGGTTAGAGGTGATATCAAATTTCCAAGTCTAAGTTTCCGGTTCTGCATGCGTTCACGGAAACGGGCATAACTTTCAAACCGTAAGTCCGATTGACCCAAACCAAAGCTCAAACTGAAGCTAATTCAGAGATCTACAAGAGTTACAAAGCTTAGCTCCGTAATCGCTGTTTTCAGGCCCAAAAAAGGTCATCTGGTAGGAGTTTCGGGCCATTCTTTGTTTGTGATGCGATTTCAACCAAATCACTTCATGTCTTCTGACGATATTCCCAACACTTGAGTGTATTGTTGAGAAGAGATTCCATGTGTGACTGCTTTAACTAAAAAGCGGGTCAACAGTATCCATTCTGAATAACCGATTCGATGATAAGTCGACGATAAAGACGGTAGTTGAAGACTAGATGTCTTCACATTGTTTGGATGATTATTGATGATCTTGATTGGGCTGTACACCCAAGAGGAGGGAATCAGTTGGTGATCGTCCTGACGTACTTGGAGATCGATGGATATGCGAGGAATAAGGTTCCTCCGGTTTCGTTCAGACCCAGAACGAACTTGTAAATGGACTGTGTGTCTGACTTTGGATTTTATTCTGTGTGACTGATTTCTATTAAATATATATTTGTTTGGCGGTGGAGAATTTATTCTCTTGCTTAACGTCCTTCTCTGAGATGTACGAGCTCAGAGGTTATATATTGATGGATATCAATCGCATGGCATGAATTGCCTGTGTGGCATGCCTAAGTGGCAAATGATCAAGGCTTCTATTGAAAAGCAAAGTCTTGTGGTTGATGATCAAAGCAGGCCTGCGTGGCATAGCTTTGTATATGGCGTTAATTCGCGAGCCTCACACCTCGATATGAGTCAAAAACGGGATAAGGAACCAAGGAGTGCATGACGTTTATTTCTAGCTATGGGTGATGTCAGTGACCTACCAGCCCTGACATTTATATACATTTTAACTGTATGGTTGTTGGAATGCGAGGCGCCTCGGATATAAGTCCTATAGGACCGGGAAACGTGCGTTCTGGAATACTAATCATCAAAAGTAAGAGAGGACCGGCCTTGGAGGTTCCAAGGATCGCTGTGTGTGGCCCTGAGACATTTGCTAGAGTGTCTCGAACGGAGAGGAGCTTGCCCCTTGCCTCGACTCATGACGGAAATCCAATTTCCAATACATGACATTTCGGTTTTATTTGTAGAGCCTAGTATGGCGACATAGTGGTATGGGGCACTTATGCCATCTATGATTTATACATTATGATTGAAATTGTTTTGACACTATACACTTATAGTAATATCAAAATAATCTATTTTTAAACGTATCAAGCATTATTTGGCTATTATAAGGTAAAACCCTATCCTCCGGCTTGTGTTGCATTGTGTGATGGGACCTGGGTCTTATAATAGCTTCATTTTCATTATTTAGCATTGCGCTTTTGTTATATGCACTGGTATTCTTGGGAGGAAACCCGTTCCGTGTTATACGGCGTGGTCCCTTGATTTACCTAACTTTAAAATAAAGATTAATAACTATTTTAGTTCTCATACCAGTCACATGACTGACCTGGAGTTTATTATTTTAACGTAAACTCTGGGTGCCCTTATTTTCCGCCCGGGCAGCTAGTAGTTTTGGTTTTGCAGATTTATATTCATAGGATCCTGGTTTATAGCTAAAGTGATATTCGGAAAGCTCTATATCCGCGTATTTCTTTCAGTTATGTTTTTTTTATTATTTTTCCGCTGTAGTAAAGTATTTAAATCTTTGATATTCTCTGCTGTATAATATTTATTCTTACTCTGTAATATACATATACTCAGATGTAATTGTTGTAATAAGCAATGAAATGTTCTTCTGTTTGTGTTCCGATTTGTCGTGTTCTCAAAACAATCAGGGGTTTCGAACGGTCTTGGTCGGTTTACTGATCGATTCGGATCGAGCGAAATTCCTTGTTGTTACAAATCTCCGCGGACTTAGAACCCCCATTTCATTTCAAATCATTGAAACATTAGATATTTCTTCCATATCAAATCATACTTGACTTGGGGATATCAAAACAAATCACTTTTGGAAAATTCTAAATATCTACAATATAAGCATATTAAAACATATGCAACCAAGTCGGAGGGTTTCTCCCGATAACAAGGCAACTAGGGCCAAGCCTTCCCATCTAGATAATCATTCTAGTGTACATCCCTCTATTTTGAGAGGAGTCCCACACGGTATGTCCGTTTATAACTAGAGATACCCATACCCATTTGCCAAAAAAATTAGTCATGAGTTACCTGAATCATAGATAACATTAAATCATTTCTACCCCGAAGTAATAAATCATTTTGCAATAATAATCAGAAGTTGTAACACCCCGTATTTATAATAATAGTGATGTTCACAAATTAAAAAAAATGGTTAATTATGAAGAAGTTATTAAGCCTTGAAGTTTGTATGCATATGAGAGAAATATATATAGATATATATAAAAATTAAATAAATAAACATGCAAAAAAGGTTCAAAACAGCGAACTGGGAGGGGGAATAACCGAACCGGCCCATTTTTGAGGTCGACCCGAGCTCTGCTGGGTCGACTAGGGGTTAATCCAGGGTGTTTGTCTATCATCCCGTGGGCTGATTCGCTCAAATGCAGGTTTTGCATTTGAATGGTTCTCATGATTCAGGGTTAATCTAATGGTCCTAAATAACTTCCTACACCTATATATACATCCCTAACCTAAACCTAAATCTCATATACAATTCTCTAGCCTCCATTGCTCTCTTCCTCTCTAAAAATAAATAAATCAATGGCGTCTCTACTCTGCTGAAACCTAAGCTAGGACTTGTGCTTCTTCTTCCTCCAATTCTGATTAGGATTAAAAGAGAACAGCTACAACACCTTTTTCTTTTAGAATCCAACCAAGGCAAGTGCAGTTATTTTCCGATATAAACTTTAATTATAATTGTGACATGATTGTAAATCTGAATTTGAGATTGCGTATGTTCTGTTCTGATCTATTTTATTCTATATCTCTTTCTTCTTTCTGTTCTATAGCCAGGCTACCCCGAGCATGCGCCAAATCTCATAAGAGATTAACGCACGGACGTTAAACTTTAGGACAAATAATGAATGATGGCATAATTGGACATGGCTAATCTGTGACTAAAAGGACATAGCTTGTAAACTAGATTTAGATCTGTGCATATTCTGTGAATTGGAAGAAGAGGAACCATTGTATATTAACATGTGACTTGAGACATTGGACATAACGCATATTTTTGAATTAAAGATCTGTTATAATTTAAAGTTCTAGATTGTTGGGCATATTGTTTATATAGAGATTCATGATTTGGGATAAAAAGGGAATATGACTTAGGTGTGAAGATTTATGTTAAGATTTGATAACTATTAAATGTGAATAACACCTAAGTGGGAGATTTTTGAATATATGACATGCATTGAAATCGATGGCTATATTTGGTATAATTTATATGTGAATCTTTTGTACTAGGCAAGTTTAACTAAATTTGAGACGTGTGTTATATGGTAAATTATGACCATAATCTGTGCCATGTAAATTCAATGCAAACGTGGGGTATATGATCATAATGTGAATAATGACAACTATTTAGGCATGCAAACTTAGGCCAGATTTATAATTAGGCAAGATATGTTATGAAACTTTAAGGAATGATTAAATCTGTTATATGGCCTAATCTACTAGTTCTGTTATATTGCCTAATTTGCTAGTTCTGTTATATTGCCTAATCTGCTAGTTCTGCTATAATCTGTTATATCTGTTCATATACCAAATCTGTCATCTGCTAAGTCTGCTGAAGATGCCTAAACTGTTATATGCTAAATCTGCTAAACTGCTTAATCTGCTGAATCCGTTAAGTCACCTAATCGCTAAATCTGTTATCTGCCATATCTATTGAGTTGATATATTTAGTCTGTTATTGACATAATCTGAATTGGCTATAATTATGAAAATTGACATGTATATTAGGCGTGGGTATAAATGGTAAATCATTAATTAATTGGCCGCAAAGATAAACATGACTAACTCGAGGTTAGAATGAGTTTGCGGCGTAATCCTGCCCGGAACCGCCCAGCATATCCAGTGGCCGCAAACAATAGGTTCTAATGTGAGAAGTTAGTCATAACGTGCTTGAAACCCGAGGTTAGACTCAGTTTGCGACAGAAACCTGCCCGGAACCAACCGGCCTAACCAGTAGCCGCAAACTGTCAGTCTAATGTGAGAGGTCTGGGCATTAATATTTAATTAATGAAAATCTGAGATAAATATAATGTGTTGGGCGGATAGGGTTAAACTCACTAGACTGATGAATGTAATAAATCTGTTCCGTGAATCTATAGGCCCAATTACAAAGTTAGACAAATCTGTAAGTCTGTTAATCTGTAACTAGTTAATTTGTAAGCCTGAAAATCTGAAATAAGCTAATCTGTAAGTCTGTTAATCTGTATATCTGATCTGTTAGTCTGAAAACTTGTCTGTGAACTAGTTGATCTGAATTCTGTATGTCTGAACCTATAAACAAGTTAATTTGAAATCTGTTAGTCTGGGGACACAAGGTTAGGAGGGGAATTACTTGTGTCATCTGTTGTTTGGGACCCATATTAGTCAGTAACCCTTTCTGGTATCAAAACTTTGACCCAACAGTAGG
This sequence comes from Allium sativum, assembly GCA_030737875.1. Lineage (NCBI taxonomy): Eukaryota > Viridiplantae > Streptophyta > Magnoliopsida > Asparagales > Amaryllidaceae > Allium > Allium sativum. Next base: position 195,379,160 of record CM060924.1, read on the forward strand.
TAGGGTCCGGGCACGCTTACCGAACTAATTATAAGCGGTTCATTCTGATAATGGCGAGGGGTGTTGATGGTGTGTTCCAACCGGGTCATGTGCGTGCATGGATCCCGGTTTGCCTCTGAGGATGTAAGATGCCGTGACATCTGTAAATAGGTCTATGCCAATTGGTTGTCACTTTAGGGAGTGATACACCCTACTGTGGGGTCGACACAGGATATTTATGTATTAGGGAGCCGATCGCTTGGGGGTAGGGTTTTAGGGTACACTTAGTTCTGTCTGTTTCTGTTGGTACCGTCTGTTTCTGTTGGGTGGTAACACTTGTCTGTTTCTGCGTGGTACCGTCTGTTCGGGTGGTAAAGGCCCATTACTGGTGTACACCTAATTCTACATTCTGTTTCCATAGGGATTAATCTGTTTCTGCTTCTGTCTGTTTCTGATCGGGTAGTAAAGGCCCATTATTAGCATCCTGTTTCTGTTAAATTATTCTGTACCCGTTTCCGTTTCAGTTTAGACATTAGGGTGACACCGTAATTCTGTTATACTAGTATTAGTGCAGAGAAGTGTAAAGCAATAGTTTATGTCATTCTGTTCTTCTGTTATATCTGCTACAACTGTTACAGTTATCTCTCATCCAGTTTCATGTTCACGTCATATTATTATTATCTATTCATATGCTGAAAGTCACTGGACTTGCCAGACTTTTTGTCTGACCCTTGTTGTTTCGCCTCCTTTCTTCCGTTTCCCCCCAGGTTATCCAAGGAGGGAATACTTTAGCTTGATCCGGATTTCTCTCTGCTTGAAGTGCTTAAAGTATGGCTTGGCTCTGTATAGCTCCCGTTCTATGGGGATTATGATTTTAAACCATGCATTTTGAAGGCTTTTGTACAAGACTGATATTTGTACTTGAATTCTGAGATTTGAAAGGATGTAACCATATTGATTTCTGTTTCCGCTGTAATAAAGATAAAATTTTCCATGTACTGTTTTATCTGTCTTGTAAGTTTCTGTTCTGTTTACTAAAATTCTCCACCAAAGTTAAGGCATTCCTTTTGTGAGTGACCTTAATGGAGGTGGGGTGTTACAGAAGTACTTTTGCTTTCCAAATCATTTAAATGTTGGGGTTTAAGCCGTCGAAATTGTTGGAGAATGGAGTTTTGATGACAACAACCTTATTTCCATATTAATTGATTATAAAATATATACTAACACCTTTATTTAGAATATATATATATATATATATATACACATACATATGCAGGATTTATGTACAGGAATTAATACTGAAGGCTGTACAGTTTTAGAGTTTTTAGAGATTTAGAATTCGGAAGATTCAAGATTCATGAGTAACCAAGATTTCAAGAGTTCAAGGTAAATATTGTAATAGAATCTAGTTTATGTAAGACTCTGAATAACACCTGAAGTTCAAATTCAAAATTAAATTCTGTTTTCCAGTTTCTGATTTTCAAATTTCAAATTCTATTTTCAAATTCTATTTTCAATTTTTATTCTAATTAAGTTTCTCTATTTTACTTTTGATTTAAACTCAAGTCTTAAAGTTTATAAGTTTATATATATTTATATAGTTATATACTTTATATTTACATAGTTTTAAACTTTATAATTTTATAAATATATTTATATAAGTTATATTTAGGATTTCATATGATTTTCTACTTTATAATACTTGTTTATAACACTATGTTTTAATTCAAGAATTAGATATATATCAAAATAATTAAAATATACTCAAAATTTAAATTTATACTATGATATCTCGACATACATTTATGGACATGTCGACATATAACTGTCATATTTTTGATTTTGAAAGGAAGTGTCTTTTCCTTATTTGTAATGTTCCAGAAGCATTGCAACCTTTCAAATCTTATAAATAGGGGCTGATTTCGAATTTTTTCACCATTCTTCTTCTCCATTTTTATCCACTTTCTTTAAACCATTAATATTTCATATTTTTATGATTTTTACAATTATGCTCTGCCGAATTCAATTCTATGTTTATAAAACTTCTTCTCACACTCTACTCATTACTCTCTGAATCAAAGTGCTATTGAAGAGTTATATGGTTGTTGCAATTGTTTGGGAAGTGTTTGGGAAAAGTTGTGTTCCTTGTAGCCTTGAAATCAAGGAAAGGGAGCGGCGGTGTTAACCTTGTAACCGGGGAAATCAAGGGAATATTCTTGATCAAGGGTGTTCGGAATCGGTGGTAACATTGTGGCCGTGAAAACAAGGGTGTTGTACTTGGATATTGATATAAAAATAAAACTCTACGCAATCCAACGTTGCGTAGGACTGAACGTAGGAGTAATCCGAACCAATATAAATTTTGGTGTGTTCTTTCCTTTTCTGCATTTTATTTCTGTTTATTTCTGTGCTCGTGTATGATTCTGTGTCTGTAATTATATTTGTGGTGTGTTATTCATATAGTAGATCATATTAGTTTTAGATTTTCTTAAATTCCTTGAAAAAATATTCACCCCCCTTCCAGTGTTAGTTTTGCCTTAACAATCCATTCCGCAATCTTTAACAATGGGTATCAGAGCAAGGTCTTTCAAAAAGTTCATAATCTGATTTTTGAAAATTTTAAATGGCAAATTTTGAAATGGTTTATAACACTAGTTTAAATTTGTGTATTGCATCAATATTAGATAAAGTCTGCAATCAATTTTATTGAAAAATCAAGTTGCTATGATTTGATTTTTGAAATTTGAAACTTTTTAAATTTTGAAATCTTTGATAAATGGATAGGTTACAAAACCATCATGACATTTTTGTTTAAAATTTTAGATTAGTTAGTTTGAAAAGTCATATGATTATTTTGAAAAGTCATTTGATTATTTGAAAAGTTATTTGATTATTTGAAAAGTAGTGTTGTTTTACAAGAAAAAATGTGTTATATGGCTACTGGATATTCAAACTCTGAAAAGACCAATTTCAGATAAAAATGTGAATTCTTCGTATAAAAAACCAATTTCAAATTAGAAGAGGAGAATGGCTCATCAGATCAAATCAATGGGCTTTCTCAAATTAATCTTCTTCAATCCCTAATCTCCACTAATCAAATTCTCTAGAAATTTGAGTGATCATTGTATTGCACTTTTTTCGCTGTGATAATGCAAGGTTCTCTCCTAAGTGAATGTTCACCATCACAATGTTAGAGGAACCATGATAAATCTAGTGTATGATTTTGCTTTTGTTGTTGCTATTTACTCGCTTATGCTTAGGAGTTATTTTATTTGGATTTTTTTTTTGATTTTTGATGTTGAGATATAGATAAGTTGTTTCTGCACATCTATTATCGATCTCGTCTTCCATGGAGTTAGGATTATATTGTGTTTTCAAGTTCAATTTCATAACATCCTTATAAAAGGTGACAAATCAAATAACGACCGTAGTAATACATACTACGAAATATGCACATACAATATCCTCAATATAAAGGTGACTGTCACGTCCCGTATTTTTGGCAGTCAAATATTTAATTTAATTTATTATTTTAAATATTATATTTGGAATATTAATGGATTTTAATATTGAATTCGTTATTAAAACGAAGTTTGAACGTTATAAATTTATATAATTATAAAACGAGCTCGAAATGGCACGGCTGTTCGTAATATGGAGTTTTGAACTTCAACTGAGTATACAGGATCCGATATAAGTCAGATTTCTGTGAAACGAGAAACGTTGGAACCGTGTTGATTATAATTTTCATATGAAAGAGAAAAATTCAGATTTCGTGTTATAGATTGTCAGTTATGGCCAAATCAAATCTTAAAATAATCGCTATGGAAAATCGTTATTAAAATATAGGCCTTAAAAATAGCCATTTTTTAAATGGTCTCTGATTTCGAAGAAATTAGTGTCATTGGAACCGGAACGTTAAATTATTGCATGGTATTAAATTGCATGACAAACCGATGTCGTATGTGACCACGGCAGCCGTAAACGCCCATTTATTTTCTATAACACGTAATTAATTTTATTTGATTTAGTAGAGAGATATTTGGGTATAACTTGAACAGACGATCAAATTAAGCCACGAAACTGGTTCCATTGAGTTTGTATCAACGATTAGAGTCAAGATAGGTATATAGTTTGTTATTTTTGGAGACCGTGGAATTTGGTGTCCAAAATGGCATTGGGTGCATATAAAAATAGCCTACCAGGAAAACAGTCTCAGAGTACAACGAAACTGGTGCCGTTGGGTTCGTATTAATTAATTATTATAGAATTTCAAGGTTTCAAGTTGATTGGATTTATTTAGTGATCGTGGAAAATTTAAACGCGTGTTTTTCGCTGGTTTTATAAAGGATTTTTTTTAAACGACTTCGGAATTCGACGAAACCTGTCCCATTAGGTCCGAAATATTTTTCTATCCAGGATTAGCATTTTTATCAGATGATAGAAGTCGATTGTGGTCGGTTTCACTTGTTACTTAGCGATGAAGTTTCATTAAATTAAAATAATATATTTTGGTCCACTATAAATATACCACTTTGAAACCCTAAATGGGTCAACCCCATTCTCACAGTCAACAAACATCTGCACCTCCACAAAACAACTGAACGACCATAAACTCTCGATCTCTTTCCTCAATTACCTATCAGTCCCTCAATCAAACTGTGAACCTTTAACTAGAGAAACCTTTAGATCAGTCAGATCTCTAGATCTAGCGGTGTTGACAGAATATAATTGGCCGAGGTGATTGGAGTTGGCTTGAGAAGAGGAGACACGGTTGAGGCATTGAAAACGAGAACACAGGTTGGGGAGAGGCTACTGTCAAAAACGAGGAATAGTGTGGCGAAGGTCCTGGTGGTCGTTGATGAACTTCCAGTCGAATACATGGGGTACGGCGATTCTGGAATTCATGCGAACTATGGTCTTGAAAGGGAGCATAGCAGATATAACGAAGCAGTTTAGTTGTGGAAGTATGGCATGGTTTTGATAAGTGTTGAAGCAGGGATACACGAAGCAAACAAATGAGGTGAACTGATGTTGGAGCGCAGGTATGCGGATTTCGAAGAAGGCGGGTATGTCGCCGGTGCAGTAGTGTGAATGACCGTGTGAAGTGGTGAGTTACTGCAGCTCATTCATGGGTTCTGGGAGTCAAACGAGGAGCTGAAGTTCTAGTTTGGCACGAGTATTTTAATTGGAGGAGAGCAGTAACGATGCAGGTGTAAATGATGTAGCGTGAAGGAGTTAAAGGGAGATTAGCCTGGGTCGTTACAGTGGTATCAGAGCTATTGGTTTAATAATAACCTTGGCTCTGTGGTGTAACTCGATAGAGATGGGGTTAGTAATACCCTAGATCGAGATTGAGTGTGTGTGTATATATATAAATATATATATGAGAGCGTAATTGTAAATTTCATATAAAAATGTTTTGTATTGTGTTATTTGATCGGTTCAAGTGTTAAAAAGCGTTGAACTGGTAATGGATACAATATTGTTTTGAAAGTAGGGTAAATGAAATAATTTTACCCAAATTATATTTTCGTATAAAAAAATTATTATCAAATTACTGAGATATTAGTGTGTTGATTGATTTGAATGATATTCAAATTGGATTAGAAATATGAATTGAAATTTAACTTGGTTAAGTGAAATTAAAATTAAGAATGATATTGGAACTAAATAAATAAATTTGAATTTGAATGAATAATAATCAAATAGACATCAATCAGGTATAAATCGATTGATGTTCAATCATGTGAAATAAAAATAAAATATTAAGATTGAATGTAAATTCAATTGATTTTATTGTGTATTGGTTGTTGGTTGTGATTTATTTGTTACTGGATGATAATTTGTTTGAATGCGAGTAATCAACAATTTAAGACAGCTAAATGAATTTTAAACGAAAGAATAATTTCCAGTAAAATTAAACTGGAATAAAAATGCATATAAATGGGAATTTATGGTTTAACCCGGTAACTGATAAAGAACTGGTACTATCTGCTTGAATTTGGAATTGGTATAGTTATACAAGTTGATTCGTGAATATTACTTAAGAATTTCATATATCTGTTACTGATATGTGGATTGAGTTGAGTACAGGTACTAGATGGCTTTGAGAATTGATTATAGTGGCGTATACTGCACATAAATTGGGAAAGTATACTAAATAGCGCTCGAAAAGGTACGCCTACGCGAAAATATAAATTTTGGGGTTTTTGATTTTTGTTTTCCGACCGTGTTGGTCGATGTATATATATTATTTGTTCCTGCGATATCGCAGATGTCACTCCGTGCAGGGGAGACTCTGCCAAATTTTTTCGGGAATTTAAGGTGTTAGAATTTTTTTCGATATTCTTGAAAATATTTATATATGGTACTGAATTAGTTTTTGGTTTATAATAAATGGGATTTGAAAATTAATGGGTTAGTAACGTTCTTTGTTACCTTAGCAATTTCGAGGACGAAATTATTTTAAGGGGGGAAGAATGTAACGTCTCGTATTTTTGATAGTCAAATATTTAATTTAATTTATTATTTTAAATATTATATTTGGAATATTAATGGATTTTAATATTGAATTCGTTATTAAAATGAAGTTTGGATGTTATATATTTATATAATTATAAAACAAGCTCGAAATGGCGCGGCTGTTCGTAATATGGAGTTTTGAACTTCAACTGAGTATACATGATCCGATATAAGTCAGATTTCTGTGAAACGAGAAATGTTGGAACCATGCTGATTATAATTTTCAGATGAAAGAGAAAAATTCAGATTTCGTGTTATAGATTATCAGTTATGGCCAAATCAAATTGTAAAATAATCGCTATGGAAAATCATTATTAAAATATAGGCCTTTAAAATAGCCATTTTTTCAAATGGTCTCTGATTTCGATGAAATTAGTGTCATTAGAACCGTAACGTTAAATTATTGCACGGTATTAAATTGCATGGAAAACCGATGTCGTATGTGACCACGGTTGCCGTAAACGCCCGTTTATTTTCTATAGCGCGTAATTAAATTTATTTGATTTAGCAGAGAGATATTTGGGTATAACTTGAACAGACATTCAAATTAAGCCACGAAACCGGTTCCGTTGAGTTCGTATCGACGGTTAGTGTCAAGATAGGTGTATAGTTTGTTATTTTTGGAGATCGTGGAATTTGGTGTCCAAAATGGCATTGCGGTGCATATAAAAATAGCCTACCGGGAAAACAGTCTCAGAATGTGACGAAACTGGTGCCGTTGGGTTCGTATTAATTAATTATTATAGAATTTCAAGGTTTCAAGTTGATTGGATATATTTAGTGATCATGGAAAATTTAAACGCGTGTTTTTCGCTCGTTTTATAAAGGATTTTTTTTCAAACGACGTCGGAATTCGACGAAACCTGTCCCATTAGGTCTGGAATATTTTTCTATGCTAGGATTAGCATTTTTATCGGATAACAGAAGTCGATTGTGGTCAGTTTCACTTGCTACTTAGCAGTGAAGTTTCATTAAATTAAAATAATATATTTTGGCCCACTATAAATATACCACTTTGAAAACCCTAAATGGTTCATCCCCATTCTCACGGTTAACAGACATCCGCGCCTCCACAAAACAACTGAACCGCCATAAACTCTCGATCTCTTTGCTCAATTACCTTTCAATCCCTCAATCAAAGTGTGAACCTTTAACTAGAGAAACCTTTAGATCGGTCAGATCTCTAGATCTAGCGGTGGTGATGGAATATAATTGGCCGAGGTGACTGGAGTTGACTTGAAAAGGGGAGACACGGTTGAGGCGCTGCAAACGAGAATGCGGTTGGGGAGTGGCTACTGTCAAAGACGAGGAAGAGTGTGGCGAAGGTCCTGGTGACCGTTGATGAATTTCCGGTCGAATACTTGGAGTACGACAGTTCTGGAATTCATGCGAACTATGGTCTTGAAAGGGAGCAGAGAAGATATAACGAAGCAATACATGTTGTGGAAGTATGGCATGGTTTTGATAAGTGTTGAAGCAGGGATACACGAAGCAAACAAATGAGGTGAACTGATGTTAGAGCGCAGGGTATGTGGAGTTCGAAGAAGGCAGGTCTGTCGCTGGTGCAGTAGTGTGAATGACCGTGTGAATGGTGAGGTACTGCATCTCATTCATGGGTTTTGGCAGTCAAAAGAGGAGCTGAAGTTGTAGTTTGGAACGGATATTTTAATTGGAGGAGAGCAGTAACGATGCAGGTGTAAATGAAGTAGCATGAAGGAGTTAAGGGGAGATTAGCTTGTGTCGTTATAGTGGTATCAGAGCTATTGGTTTAGTAATAACCTTGGCTTTGTGGTGTAACTCGATAGAGATAGTGTTTATAATACCCTAGATCGAGATTGAGTATGTGTATATATATATATATATATATGAGAGCGTAATTGTAAATTTCATATACAAATGTTTTGTATTGTGTTATTTGATCGGTTCAAGTGTTGAAAAGCGTTGAACTGGTAATGGATACCCTATTGTTTTGAAAGTAGGGTAAATGAAATAATTTTACCCAAATTATATTTTCGTACAAAAAAAAATTATTATCAAATCACTGAGATATTAGTGTGTTGATTGACTTGAATGACATTCAAATTGGATTGGAAATTTGAATTGAAATTTAACTTGGTTAAGTGAAATTAAAATTAAGAATGATATTGGAACTAAATAAATAAATTTGAATTTGAATGAATAATAATCAAATAGACATCAATCAGGTATAAATTGATTGATGTTCAATCATGTGAAACCAAAATAAAATAATAAGATTGAATGTAAATTCAATTGATTTGGTTGATTTGATTGTGTATTGGTTGTTGGTTGTGATTTGTTTGTTACTAGATGATATTGTTTGAATGAGAGTAATCAACAATTTATGGGAGCTAAATGAATTTTAAACGAAAGAATAATTTCCAGTAAAATTAAACTGGAATAAAAATGCATATAAATGGGAATTTATGGTTTAACCCGGTAACTGATAAAGAATTGGTACTATCTGCTTGAAATTGGTATAGTTATACCAATTGATTCGTGAATATTACTTAAGAATTTCATATATTTGTTACTGATATGTGAATTGAGTTGAGTACATGTGCTAGATGGCTTTGAGAATTGATTATAGTTGCGTATACTGCACATAAATTGGGCAAGTATACTAAATAGCGCTCGAAAAGGTACGCCTACATGAAAATATAAATTTTGGGGCTTTTGATTTTTGTTTTCCGACCATGTTGGTCGATGTATATATATTATTTGTTCCTGCGATGTCACTCCGTGCAGGGGAGACTCTGCCAATTTTTTTCGGGAATTTAAGGTGTTAGAAATTTTTTCGATATTCTTGAAAACATTTATATATGGTATTGAATTGGTTTTTGATTTATAATAAATGGGATTTGAAAATTAATGGGTTAGTAATGTTCTTTCTTACCTTAGCAATTTCGAGGAAGAAATTATTTTAACAGGGAAGAATGTAAAGTCCCATATTTTTGGCAGTCAAATATTTAATTTAATTTATTATTTTAAATATTATATTTGGAAAATTAATGGATTTTAATATTGAATTCGTTATTAAAATGAAGTTTGAACGTTATATATTTATATAATTATAAAACGAGCTCGAAATGGCGCGGTTGTTCGTAATATGGCGTTTTGAACTTCAACTGAGTATATAGGATCCGATATAAGTCAGATTTCTGTGAAACGAGAAACGTTGGAACCGTGTTGATTATAAAATTTTTATGAAAGAGAAAAATTCAGATTTCATGTTATAGATTGTCAGTTATGGCCAATCAAATTTTAAAATAATCGCTATGGAAAATCGTTATTAAAATATAGGCCTTTAAAATAGCCATTTTTCAAATGGTCTCTGATTTAGACGAAATTAGTGTCATTGGAACCGTAATGTTAAATTATTGCACGGTATTAAATTGCAGGGAAAACCGATGTCGTATGTGACCACGGCAGCCGTAAACGCCCGTTAATTTTCTATAGCGCTTAATTAAATTTATTCGATTTAATAGAGAGATATTTGGGTATAACTTGAAGATCAAATTAAGCCACGAAACTGGTTCCGTTGAGTTCGTATCGACGATTAAAGTTAGGATACGTATATAGTTTGTTATTTTTGGAGACCATGAAATTTGGTGTCCAAAATGACATTGCGGTACGCATAAAAATAGCCTACCGGGAAAACAGTCTCAGAATGCGACGAAACTGGTGCCGTTGGGTTCGTATTAATTAATTATTATAGAATTTCAAGGTTTCAAGTTGATTGGGTTTATTTAGTGATTGTGAAAATTTTAAACGTGTGTTTTTCGCTGGTTTTATATAGGAATTTTTTTCAAACGACGTCGGAATTCGACGAAACCTATCCCATTAGGTCTGGAATATTTTTCTATGCTAGGATTAGCAATTTTATCGGATAACAGAAGTAGATTGTGGTCAGTTTCACTTGTTACTTAGCGGTGAAGTTTCATTAAATTAAAATAATATACTTTGGTTCGCTATAAATATACCACTTTGAAAACCCTAAATGTGTCAATCCTATTCTCACGGTCCAACAAACATCTGCGCCTCCACAAAACATGTAATAACCCGCATTCTACGCATCGGAGGATCGTAGAATATTTATTTCTTTCCCATATGAAGTCGTATGGTCATGTAACTTTGGGAAACAACCATTTTACTCATTTCCCATGTTCATGATTTTTGTCGATTTTTAAATGACCGTTTTGCCCCTAGCTAATCTTGTTTTGGCCATAACTTTTGATTGGAAAGGAATTTTGACCTGAAACCACTTCCATTAGATTCGTTTGATGGTTTACCTTTCCGTAGAGTGGTCATAATAGCCAAACGGACTTACCTTTTGGGAGATATGGCTGAATTAAGGTTTGTAAGGTGAAAAACTGCTTAACCGGGCCAAATACGGTGATTAGTGAATGGGCCCATAACCCATTTCGGGATTAGGATTGTGGGGAGGCTGAAATGAGTTAGAGAATCATTCCGTTTCAGTTTTCTAGCCTCCACTTATCTCCAAGAAACCCTAAAAATGGCCTCCAACCTCTAAATCACCTCCAAATCACCTTTTGATCAAGGATTAAGCTTAGCAACATTAAATCAAGGAAGATCTACACCAAATCAACATTGGAGCTGCTGTTTAGCATTGGGATTCGCATCAAATCAGAGATTTATTTCAGATCTTAGTTTATTTGTGGCTAAGGTGAGTGATTTGCATAGTTCCTCACTAATTATGTCTAATTAAGGGTAATTAGTGTTAATTAGAGAATTTAAACATGATAAAATTCTGGAAAAATGTTCATAAATTTTTAAATGATGTTTTAGGCCTCTGATATGAATTTGGGTTAATTTGGTTAAGTTTTTCTAATCCTATCATTAGTTTCACCTAAACATGCTTAAGGGGAAATATGGGGTTTTGGGTATGTTTGATTCATTTTTAACCTATCATATTGATGTTTGTGGTTGATTATGCATGTTGCTATGACTGTATGATATGCTTTGTGATTGATTTCAATAGTTATAATGGTCGTGTCGTCGAATGGCGTAAACACTTGCTGGAAGAGTTTCAGGAAACACTACAGGTTTTCGGATCGGATATGGTGGCTCGGATCGGATAAGTGGACTGGGCAAGGGATTCGATCGGATCGGAACTTGACACTTGAGAAATCTGGCAAAAAGGAAGGCCATGCTAGCAATATTGGGATCGGATCGAATAAAGGAGGGGGATCGGAGCGGCTAAAGGAGGAGGATCGGATCGAAACAAATGAAGGGCGAGGGAGTTGATCGGAGCGGGAGCACGAACTAGATGAGAGATGGCACCCGACCCGACCCGAAGTGGGACACCCGACCCGAACCGACGCAATGCAGTGAACCCGAACCGAACCGTTACCAGAGGAAGACCATGAACCGACGCAACGTAGTGCACCCGACCCGAACCGATGGCTTGAAGGGGAACCCGACCTAGTATTGACCAATAACCCGAGATGCAAAGGTAGTCCAAATGGAAGTTAGAGCTCAAAATCCAATGGGGAGCCAACGAGTTCACTTCATGGTTGGGCTTTGCTGCGGGACGTGTGCTAAGGAGTTGTCGACGTTCATAACTTCGATTCACCACTAAAAATGGATGATGGGCTACTTATCAGTGCAGTAGAGTCATTATGACTCGAGGGGCAAGGTGATGGTAGCAAGACTACGTTATGAGTGCAGTAGAGTCATTATGACTCGAGGGGAAAAGTGATGCGTAGTAAGACTATGAGCCAGTGCAGTGGGGTCATTGTGACTCCATGGGGAAGAGTGGACATAGTAAAGGATTAGTAAGGCTATGAGCCAGTGCAGTGGGGTCATTGCGACTCCATGGGGCAAAGTGGACATAGCAAAGGATTAGTGGCTACGTTATCAGTGCAGTGAAGCCATTTATGACTTCATGGGGCAAAGTGATCGTAGCAAGGTATATTGGGTGATCGAAGTGGTGAATATCGTATGCTTTACGCACTGAGTGAGAGATGTGAGGATGGTTTCTATGTTTGATTGTTTGCCATCACTATGATATGCACACCCCCACCTTCGTATCTTTACACCGTTTGATATGGCACCTTAGAGTGTTGTACAGTATGTAGTGCTAACTCTTTGGTTGCAGGTCCAGGTTCATGTATGTTTTAGTCTACCTGTTATTGTTCTGTTTAGATGCTTATCGCTCATACCAGGCTTTATGTCTGACCCAGAGTTTTATGTCTCCTCTTATTACTCTGGGTGCTCACACGAGCAGACTAGAGACAGGTTAGCTGGTGATGCGCGAGTAGCTGATTCGGAGGCGAGCAGGAGGCTTCCACGTATGATATATAGATATTCTCCCTGTGTTGTTGGTGGTCGCTACTTGGGCATTAGTAGTGTACCTCCTTTATCTTGCTTTTGCTTTGAGACAGTCTGAAAAGTTGTAATAATGTTTAACTTTGGATCATAAGCTGTACTTGGATTTCCGCTGCTATGTTAGTTGTTTCAGCTTATGCACTGTCTCACCTGTTTTATGTCAAGTATGTTATTATTATATTTTATTCTATGCGCTGTGAGACATTCTACAGGTTCTTTGTTAGTTTATTTCCTTCTTCCATTTTTCCTTCTGACGTCCCGTTCCGTGCTAACGGGATATGTGTACAGCGCACTTTTGAAGTAAATGTCGGTTGGTGCGGGGCGGGCCGTCACAAAACAACTGAACGGCCATAAACTCTCGATCTCTTTGCTCAATTACCTTTCGATCCCTCAATCAAACTGTGAACCTTTAACTAGAGAAACCTTTAGATCAGTCAGATCTCTAGATCTAGCGGTGGTGACGGAATATAATCAGCTGAGATGACTGGAGTTGGCTTGAAAAGGAAACTCACGGTTGAGGCGCTGCAAACGAGAACGCCGATTGGGGAGAAGCTACTGTCAAAGATGAGGAAGATTGAGGCGAAGGTCCTGGTGGCCGTTGATGAACTTCCGGTCAAATACATGGGGTACAGCGGTTCTGGAATTCATGCGAACTATGGTCTTGAAAGGGAACAGAGAAGATATAATGAAGCAGTACTAGTTGTGGAAGTATGGCATGGTTTTGATAAGTGTTGAAGCAGGGATACACGAAGCAAACAAATGAGGTGAATTGATGTTGGAGCGCAGGGTATGTGGAGTTCGAAGAAGGCAGGTCTATCGCCGATGCAGTAGTGTGAATGACCGTGTGAAGTGGTGAGGTACTGCAGCTCATTCATGGGTTCTGGGAGTCAAAAAAGGAGATGAAGTTCTAGTTTGGAACGGGTATTTTAATTGGAGGAGAGCAGTAACGATGCAGGTGTAAATGAAGTAGCGTGAAGGAGTTAAGGGGAGATTAGCCTGGGTCGTTACAGTGACTAAGATCAAATATTCAACAACTTGCAATGTTACCAAAACAATAACGTAGAATAATTTCTGATAACCTTATTAAATTGAAAAATCCAAGATGAATACCTCTTGTATGGCCAGTTATGCCTCAGGAGTCCATCTATTAAACTCCTTGGAATACAACATTGCTATTTCCCTCACCTTATATATATGGAGAAAAGAAAGGCTAATTAGTCCAAAAAGTTAATGCATAACTATCAATGAAATTAGCAATAAAAACTAACATGCCTAATAAATGGAGCACCATGGATCAACAATTCTGCAGTTTTTTGGTACTTTCTGCTTTCTCGAAGGGCCACGGTGCCTGGCTTGAATCTATGCTTCTTTTTAACTCCAGTCCCTACAAAACTCAAAAACTAATTTGTTCTCTCCGCAAAGAAGCACTACAGTGGTTCAACTATAAAACATAGAACAACCATTATGAGGGAAATAGCTTTAAACTGATGTAACATTCATACTAAAGTACAGCCCATGTTTCTGCACACATCCTTCTACAAACCATTTACACCTCACCACCAAATTGAACTAATACCTTTTATTCAATTGTAAGCATTTTAATCCAACAATAAGGCACAAATAAATCTGAAGGAATAGGTAAAGTAGAAGGGTATTTTTGAAAATAATAATTATTCAGAACCAGACGTAAAATTTCGCTTACTGCAAAAATGTTGAATTCACTTCATACTTCTGAATAATTTTTCAAAGCAAACAACCTAACCTCTTCTTAACACAGCTTATAAATCAACTCAGACTTTGATTCAGTGCTTATTGTCCAAAACAAGCACTGCGTAAATTTCTAAATTGGGTATTAAGAGCATATAACTAAATTCAAAATATAGCTAAACTGGGAAAGAAACTGCTGCTATGTTTACTATACCTCTTTCCTTTGTGACGGGAGTAGGTCTCGACATTTTCTGTTTTATGTAAAGTTTGTGAAAACATGGTCACAATGAAAAAACGTAGAAACGACAAAGGAAATATGGTGAATGAACTCACTTAGGCCGATCGAGTTGCTGGTGTTGAAGGACTAGCTGTCAAAATATAAAAACAAATCGGGGAAAAAGGGGGAAATACATTATAAAAGTGATTGGGAAAATGAGGATAAAAGATGACAACCTTCGTCGACGTTCAACTTGCGGCGTATCGTTCTCTTAACCATATGTTTAGTTCTCGCCATATTTTTCAAGGAAAAAGTGGGTGCAAAGAAGGATATTGATTCGAATTTGATTCTGGCTTTTCTATGTTGTCCTTATTTTCAAACCAATAAAGATTTTGCCGTTAGGGCAACTGAAATTTTTAAAATAATCCAGGATTTTCAGTAAGGGTCTCGTTTGACGGGTAGACACGTTTTCAGGCACCAACGTGGCCTAGTTTGGATCGTTTTGCCTAGTGCAACATGCTATAACGGCTGATATATTTAGTACAAAATCAGACCCGATAAATTAGTCCAGAATTAGGCCCCAAAACAATCTATTGGTTGTAGTTCCATGGCATGACACAACTACACGATTCTTCTGATATCCTCCCATCGGGAAATGCTACCTGACCGAAACAATATCGGTCAGATAACGCGAATTACCTAAAATAGCTGAATTTATGGGGGTATTTCCGTAATTATACAAGTACCCAACTGTTAAAAGCAGAAAAGTCACGTAAATCATGAGAATAACATTGTTTCGCGCCATCTGACAAACTTAATTTCGGGTACAGTAGCATTTTCGCCTCCCATCCTACAGCCATATTTTTGGGAACTGCAACAACATTGTTTAACTAGAGCTTGGCGACAACTTCCCAAAAGAAAAGGAAATAAGGGGAATGAAAAATAGAATGCCTAAGATGTTTTTGAACATTGAGTTGGATGATCATCTTGGCTGACTGGCATTTTTGGTTTAAACAAGTCCTTTGACTTTTCATGTCTCAAAACCAAAAGCACTTGGTTCTAATATTCAAAACGCGACTTATTTAAATCAGTTCAATCAAAGGAATAACTTGAAAATTGGAATTTGTACCATTTGGTGAAGCTGAATTTGTTTGTATGGTAACCGTTAAATTTTTTATGTTTTCGAGATAGTTTGTAATGATCCGAAAATTCCCGCCTTTCAAATCGATCGTAAGCCACACAATTCCGATCTAAAACGGCAGAAACCCTCGAGACATTAACTTTGGGTATGCAACACATAAGAACAAAAAAAGAATACTTTATTGTCATTGCAACAAATTTACATCATAGTACAAGAATATCAAAGTATAAAAAACATAGAGTATAATACATACAATACAATACACAACGAAAACATAATTACATTCAACGGTAAACTATCAAGTGTTATAGACACAGTTTTTAGCTTCAATCCAGGATCCTGGTATAAGTATCTGCAAAACAAACTACCCGGCTTCCGGTGTAGAAATAATGGGTAACCGAATTTGCAAGAGAAGAACAAACTACAATTCAGTCATGGGACTGGTATGAGAGCTCAAGTCAATTATAATTCATATTAAACTTAGGCAATTCATAAGATCACGCCCTATAACACGAAACGGGAATTCTACACATGAATATTGGTTCATCAAACTTGAAACGGAAATTGTTTCATTTCCATATTTAGATTTATCAATTCTAATAAACTTCATAATAACTCAAAACTAAACAATTTTTATCTTCACCTTTAGATTTATTGAATCCAAATTTATTTTCAAAAGTATTTCTTTTGAAAATAATCTCTCTGGACCTAGAACCCCCATTTCGTTTCAAATCATCGGAACATTAGATATTTCTTTCGTATCAAATCATACTTGACTTCGAGATCTCAAAAAAAAATCTCTTTTGGAAAATTCTAAATATCTTTAATATAAGCATATTAAAACATATGCAACCAAGTCGGGGGGTTTCTCCCGATAACAAGGCAACTGGGGCCAAGCCTTCCCTTCTAGATAATCATTCTAGGGTGTGTCCCTCTATTTTGAGAGGAGTCCCATGCGGCATGTCCCTTTATAACCAGAGATCCCCCTGCCCGTTTTCCTAGATTTTTAGTCACGGGTTACTTGAATCATAGATAACATATCAAATCATTTCTATCCCGAAGTGATAAATCGTTTCACAATAATAATCAGAAGTACTTTTGCTTTCCAAATCATTTAAACGTTGGGGTTTAAGCCGTCGAAATTGTTGGAGAATGGAGTTTTGAAGACAACAACCTTATTTCCATATTAATTGATTATAAAATATATACTAACACCTTTATTTAGAATATATATGTATATATACCTATGTAGGATTTATATACAGGAATTAATACTGAAGACTGTATAGTTTTAGAGTTTTTAGAGATTTAGAATTCGGAAGATTCAAGACTCATGAGTAATCAAGATTTCAAGAGTTCAAGGTAAATATAGTAATAAAATCTAGTTTATGTAAGACTCTGAATAACACCCCAAGTTCAAATTCAAAATTAAATTATGTTTTCCAATTTCTGATTTTCAAATTCTATTTTCAAATTTTATTTTCAATTTTTATTCTAATTAAGTTTCTCTATTTTACTTTTGATTTTAAACTCAAGTTTTAAAATTTATAAGTTTATATATATTTATATAGTTATATACTTTATATTTACATAGTTTTAAGCTTTATAATTTTATGAATATATTTATATAAGTTATATTTAGGATTTCATATGATTTTCTACTTTATAATACTTATTTATAACACTATGTTTTAATTCAAGAATTAGATATATATCAAAACACTTAAAATATACTCAAAATTTGAATTTATACTATGATATGTCGACATACATTTATGGACATGTCGACATATAACTGTCATATTTTTGATTTTGAAAGGAAGTGTCTTTTCCTTATTTGTAATGTTCCAGAAGCGTTGCAACCTTTAAATCTTATAAATAGGGGCTGATTTCGAATTTTTTCATCATTCTTCTTCTCCATCTTTATCCTCTTTCTTTACACCATTAATATTTCATATTTTTATGATTTCTACACTTATACTCTGCCGAATTCAAATATATTTATATAAAACTTCTTCTCACTCTCTACTCATTACTCTCTGAATCAATGTGCTATTGAAGAGTTATACGGTTGTTGTAATTGTTTGGGAAGTGTTTGGGAAAAGGTGTGTTCCTTATAGCCTTGAAATCAAGGAAAGGTAGCGGTGTTAACCTTGTAACCAGGGAAATCAAGGGGAATATACTTATTCAAGGGTGTTTGGAATCGGTGGTAACATTGTGGCCATCAAATCAAGAGTGTTGTACTTGGATATTGATATAAAAATAAAACTCTACGCAATCCAACGTTGCGTAGGACTGAACATAGGAGTAATCCGAGCCAGTATAAAATTTGGTGTGTTCTTTCCTTTTCCGCATTTTATTTCTGTTTATTTCTCTGTTTCTGTTTGATTCTGTGTCTATAATTATATTTTTGGTGTGTTATTCATGTAGTAGATCATGTTAGTTTTAGATTTTCTTAAATTCCTTGAAAAAATATTCACCCCCCTTCCAGTGTTAGTTTTGCCTTAACGATCCATTCCGCAACCTTTAACAATTGGTATCAGAGCAAGGTCTTTCAAAAAGTTCATAATCTGATTTTTGAAAATTTTAAATGGAAAATTTTGAAATGATTTATAACACTAGTTTAAATTTATGTATTGCATCAGTATTAGATAAAGTCTACAATCAATTTTATTGAAAAATCAAGTTACTATGATTTGATTTTTGAAATTTGAAACTTTTTAAATTTTGAAATCTTTGATAAATGGATATGTTACAAAACCATCATGACATTATTGTTTAAAATTTTAGATTAGTTAGTTTGAAAAGTCATTTGATTATTTTGAAAAGTCATTTGATTATTTGAAAGTTATCTGATTATTTGAAAAGTAGTGTTGTTTTACAAGAAAAGATGTGTTATATGGCTATTGGATATTCAAACTCTGAAAAGACCAATTTCAGATAAAAATGTGAATTCTTAGTATAAAAAACCAATATCAAATTAGAAGAGGAGAATGGCTCATCGGATCAAATCATTGGGTTTTCTCAAATTAATCTTCTTCAAACCCTAATCTCCACTAATCAATTTCTTTAGAAATTTGAGTGATCATTGTATTGCACTTTTTTCGTTGTGATAATGCAAGGTTCTCTCCTAAGTGAATGTTCACCATAACAATGTTAGAGGAACCATGATAAATCTAGTGTATGATTTTGCTTTCGTTGTTTCTATTTACTCGCTTGTGCTTGGGAGTTATTTTATTTGGATTATTGTTTTGAGTTTTGATGTTGAGATATAGATAAGTTGTTTTCGCACATCTATTATCGATCTCGTCTTCCATGGAGTTAGTATTATATTGTGTTTTCAAGTTCAATTTCATAACATCCTTATAAAAGGTGACAAATCAAATAACGACCGTAGTAATACGTACTACGAAATATATACAAACAATATCCTCAATATAAAGGTGACTAGGATCAAATATTCAACAACTTGCAATGTAACCAAAACAATAATTTAGAATAATTTCTGATAACCTTATTAAATTGAAAAATCCAAGATGGATACCTCTTGTATGGCTAGTAATGCCTCAGGAGTCCATCTGTTAACCTCCTTGGAATACAACATTGTTATTTCCCTCACCTTTTATATATGGAGAAAAGAAAGGCTAATTAGTCCAAAAAATTAATGCATAGCTAGCAATGAAATAAGCCATAAAAACTAACATGCTTGATAAATGGAGCAGCAGGGATCAGCAATTCTGCAGTTTTTTGGTACTTTCTGCTTTCTCGGAGGGCCACGGTGCCTGGCTTGAATCTATGCTGCTTTTAAACTCCAGTCCCTACGAAACTCAAAAACTAATAAGTTCTTTCCGCAAAGAAGCACTACAGTGGTTCAACTATAAAACATAGAACAACCATTATGAGGGAAATAGCTTTAAACTGATGTAACATTCATACTAAAGCACAACCCATGTTTCTGCACACATCCTTCTATAAACCATTTACACCTCACCACCAAATTGAACTAATAACTTTTATTCAATTGTAAGCATTTTAATCCAACAATGAAGCACAAATAAAACTGAAGGAATAGGTAAAGTAGAAGGGTATTTTTGGAAATAATAATTATTCAAAAGCAAATGTAAAATTTCGCTTACTGCAAAAATGCTGAATTCACTTCATACTTCTGAATAATTTTTCAAAGCAAACAACCTAACCTCTTCTGAACACAGCTTATAAATCAACCCAGACTTTGATTCAGCGCTTATTGTTCAAAATCAACACTACGTAAATTTCTAAATTGGGTTTTAAGAGCATATAACTAAATTCAAAATATAGATAAACTGAGCAAGAAACTGCTGCTAAGTTTACTATACCTCTTTCCTCTATGACGAGAGTAGGTCTCGACTTTTTCCGTTTTACGTAAAGTTTGTGAAAACATGGTCACAATGAAAAAACGTAGAAATGACAAAGGAAATATGGTGAATGAACTCACTTCGGCCGATCGAGTTGCTGGTGTTGAAGGACTAGCTGTCAAAATATAAAAACAAATCAGGGAAAAAAGGGTGAAATACATTACAAAAGTAATTGGGAAAATGAGGATAAAAGATGACAACCTTCGTCGACGTTCAACTTGCGGCGTATAGTTCTCTTAACCATATGTTTAGTTCTCGCCATTTTGTTCAAGGTGAAAGTGGGTGCAAAGAAGGATATTGATTCGAATTTGATTCTGGCTTTTCTATTTTGTCCTTATTTTCAAAGCAGTAAAGATTTTGCCGTCGGGGCAACTAAAAATTTTGAAATAATCCGGGATTTTCAGTTAGGGTCTCGTTTGACGGGTAGACACGTTTTCAAGCACCAACTTGGCTTGGTTTTGATCGTTTTGCCTAGTGCAACATGCTATAACGCCTGATATATTTAGTATTAAATCAGACCCGAAAATTAGTCCAAAATCAGGCCCCAAAACAATCTATTGGTTGTAGTTCCATGGCATGACACAACTACATGATTGTTTTGATATCCTCCCATCGGAAAATGCTACCGTGATCAAAACTGTATCGGTCAGATAAGCGAATTACCTAAAATAGATGAATTTATGGGGGCATTTCTGTAATTATACAAGTACCCAATAGTTAAAAGCAAGAAAGTCACGTGAATAATGCAGTTAACATTGTTTCGCACCATCTGACAAACTTAATTTCGGGTACGATAGCATTTTCGTCTCTCATTCTACTGCCATATTTTTGGGAACTATAACAACATTGTATAAATAGAGATTTGCGACAACATCCCAAAAGAAAAGAAATAAGGGGAATGAAAAATAGAATGCCTAAAATGTTTTTGAACATTGATTTGGATGATCATCTCGGTTGATTGGCATTTTTGGTTTAAAAAAGTCCTTTGACTTTTCATGTCTCAAAACCAAAAGCACTTTGTTCTAGTATTCAAAACGCGACTTATTTAAATCAGTTCAAACAAAGGCTTAACTTGCAAATTGGAATTTGTACCATTTGGTGAAGCTGAATTTGTTTGTATGATAACCGCTAAAATTTTTAAGTTTTCGAGACAGTTTGTAATGATCCGAAAATTCCCGCCTTTCAAATCGATCGTAAGCCACACAATTTCGATCTAAAACAGCAGAAACCCTCGAGACATTAACTTTGGGCATGCAACACATAAGAACAAAAACAAAAGAATACTTGATCGTTATTGCAAAAATTTTATATCATAGTACAAGAATGTCAAAGTATAAAAAGACATAGAGTATGAGATGACCTGAACTTCCCCATGAAGGAAAGCACGGATAGAATTGAGAACAACACACATCAAAACCCAAACAGAAGAATATTTCATTGTTAATTACAACAATTCCATCAGATACAAGTGTATACAGAGTATAAATGAATATTATACATTCGATAAACATCAGTGATTACAATAAATTACATAGCAGCGGAAAAACAATACAAAACACAACTGAAAGTAATACACGGATACAGAGCTTTCCGAGCATCGTTCCACCTGTAAATCAGGATCCTGTGAATTTAAATCTGCAAAATCGAAACTACTAGCTGCCCGTGTCGAAAATAAGGGCACCCAGAGTTTAGGTTAAAATAATAAACTCCAGGTCAGTCATGTGACTGGTGTGAGAACTAAAACAGTTATTTAAAACTTTACTTTAAAAGAGAGTAATTCAAGGGACCACGCCGTATAACACGGAACGGGTTTCCTCCCGAGAATACCAGTGCTTAGAGTAAACAACGCAATGCTTTTTCGAAAAATGAAGCTATTATAAAACCCAGGTCCCATCACACAATGCAACGCAAGCTGGAGGATAGGGTTTTCCCTTATAATAGCCAAACATGCTTAGTACGTTTAAAACAAATCATTTGATACTATTATGAGTGTATAGTGTCAAAACAATTTCAATCATAAATATCAATCATAGACGGCATGGGTACCATATATCATGTTGCCATACTAGGCTCTACAAATAAAACCGAAATATCTCGTATTGGAAATTGGATTTCCGTCATGAGTCGAGGCAAGGGGCAAGCTCCTCTCCGCTTCCACACACTCTAGCAAATGTCTCAGGACTACACACTCTGGTAACCCTTGGATCTTCAGGGCCGGTCCTCTCTTACGTTTGAGGATTGACAATTCCTGAACACACGTTTCCCGGTCCTTACAGACCTATAATCGGGGAGCCTCGCATGCAACAACCACATAGGTGAAAATAATATAAATGTCAGGGCTGGTAAGTCACTGACACCACCATAGCTAGAAAGAAACGTCGTGCTCTCCCTGCAGTCACTATCCCGTTTTTGACTCATACCGAGGTGTGAGGCTAGCGAATTCACGTTATACACAAAGCTACGCTGTATTAAAGCCGTGCTTTGATCATCAACCACAAGACTCTGCTTTTCAACAGAAGCCTTGATCATTGCATCTCAGCGTGCCACACAGGCAATTCAAGCCATGCGACTGATATCTATCGATATATAACCTCTGAGCTCGTACGTCTCAGAGAAAGGCGTTAAGCAAGAGAATAAATTCCCCGCCGCCAAACGGATATATATTTAATAGAAACCAATCATCACAGAATAAAATCCAATGTCAGACACACAATCAATTTACATGTTCGTTCTGGGTCTGAACGAAACCGGAGGCACTTTATACCTCGCATATCCATTGATCTCCAAATACATCTGGACGACCACCAACTATTTCCCTCCTCTTAGGTGTACAGCCCAATCAGGATCACTGGTAATCATTCAAACGATGTGAAGACCTCTAGTCTTCGACCACCGTCTTCATCTTCGACTTACCGTCGAAACAGTTATTCAGAATGGGTATAGACCCGGCCTTTCCGAATAACTCGCGTATATAATAAACAAGTGCTAGAAAACACAACCTACGCCTCATTCCAATTATGAATATTCTTTTATTTAAATATTCACATCTTCTGGGAAAGGTTCCCAATAATTTTATCGAAGATAAACTCTTTAAAATTTATTCTTTAATCTTCCTTTGGATGTCATTTCAAACCAAATTATGGTTTTCCAAACTAGTCGGGATTAGTGAACCACACCAAAGTAATAATTTATTTTATTTCCCAATCCCAACCTATTCATCCCATGGAGCAAAATTGTTATTACCCTATAACTAATACCATGGTGTTATCGGTAAATTTAATTAGCATTTTCCGTTCAAATCTAATTAAAGATTTAACTATCGCTCAGAGCAAAACTGGTGATACTCCATTCTCGATCATTTCCTATATTTGATAATTTAAATTATCAATTCTCATTTCAATCTACTTAAAGATTCATTAAATCTGCTCTTAGTTTCAATCTCCCCAAAAATCAATATTAATGATTATTTAACTTTGGAAAATCTCATTAAATCTTTATAAAAAGATTTATAAATTCCAAATCATATTGCACTGTAAATTGGGTTAAAGAACGAATGTCATTAAAGACACAGTTCACAATAAACCCAATTCGCATTCCACTTATAATCGGTTTAAAGAACATGTGTTATTTAAAACACCATTCACGATAAACCCGAAAACAAATTCTAATTTGATTCCAATTAAATATATTAATTAATTGGTATACTTCATTAAATCTAAATAAAAAGATTTAATATTTTCTCAACTGGGTTTAAGAACAGTGTTGATGAAGACACCATTCACGACAAACCTAAATCCCATTTGAAATTAAATACAAGGCTCTGAATAGAAAATATATCGGCTTATATTCAATATCGAATTCTGAAATCAAGAAATATCGTATTAGAAATAACGATATAAAATATATCTTCCAAATTTCCATAACAATTTTCGTATAATCCCGAATCCAATCATCGAAATATTCCGAAGATAATTTTGTTTCAAATCCATTCCATTTCTTATATTGGAAATTCTGGTTATTTTTAAACCCATTTCAAATCCAATTTAGTTATTTTAAAAATATTGAATTTATTGTTCTAGTTCAAAACTTGTTCATTTTGATAAAAATACCTTTTTATCTTTTCAAATATGGGATTTTTCATCCCAGTTCTTTCCAAATCATTTATTTTGATTTTACACAAATTATTGATATTTTTAATAATTTTATCAAGGGCCGTACAGTTGATTTCCTATAACGGCCATCGAACTTCACTTACAGCGACCTTTTCTGAAATTGATTTGGACATATTTCCAAATCTAACCGTTAGATTTCAAATTTCTAATATTCATTGGAAATATCTTTTCGATTCGAACCCAATGGTTCGGTTTCAGGAGAATCCGACGGTCGGATCTCCCACAATGTCCGCTCGAAGTCAATGGTGGAAATTCACGATCTGCCGTGGCGCGACGCGTTCTATTCAAGCCATTATACATATAATATATATATTATATATATTTCGTCGATTTCCTTTTAAATCATATTTTATAAATCGTTTTATATTCGTTTCAAAAACAATTTCAACTTCCATTTCAAATTCAAATCAAAATTGAATTTTCCATTATAAATTCGTTTTACATTCATTTCTATTTATTTCAATTCAATTTCAATTCGTTTTCAATTAAATTTCAATTCGATTTGAATTCATTTTCAATTCAATTCAATTTGAATTCGTTTTCAATTCAATTTCAACTCGATTTGAATTCGTTTTCAATTCAATTTCAATTCGATTTGAATTCATTTTCAATTCAGTTTGAATTCAATTTGAATTCGTTTTTAATTCGATTTTAATTCAATTTGAATTCGTTTTCAATTCAATTTCAATTCGATTTGAATTCGTTTTCAATTTCAATTCGATTTGAATTCGTTTTCAATTCAATTTCAATTCGATTTGAATTCGTTTTCAATTCAATTTGAATTCGTTTTCAATTCAATTTCACAATTCCAATTCAATTTTAATTCGTTCTCAATTCAATTTGAATTCGTTTTCAATTCAATTCAATTTCAATTCAGTTTGAATTCGTTTTCAATTCAGTTTCAATTCAATTTGAATTCGTTTTCAATTAAATTTCAATTCGATTTGAATTCATTTTCAATTCACTTTAATTCGAAATATATTTTCAGAATATTCGATTTTGAAATCACTTTTCAATATCCATTATAAAACAAATAAAATTGACAAAATTCCCTTTCGTGTTAAAATGGCGTTTAACTACTTAACACGGCTTCACATTTCAATATTCATTGAATATTATTTTAAATTATTCGATAATTTTGAACTGGAATCAAACACAGTCAATTACCATATACTTTCAGTTATATGGATTTCATCCAATTCATATATACAACAACGACGTTAAACAATCAACCATAATCCAAAGTGCGTCCTACACTTTATAAGCATCAAATATAAATATTTAACGCTTATAACAGTCTGTCAATCAATCGATCGACATACAACTAGTTATTGGGATTAGTGTATGTCATATATCATCCCCATACCCGTGTGGGGTTTCAAACAATCAAACACAGATTTTATTCGTGCAGTTGGGCGATGTGTAAAATTTATCGTGCCAATCAATATCAGTCAAGTGTGTGTATATAAACAAATCGTTCGATTTGTTTATAAATATTTATTTCATTTACACGTTAAAAATTATATTTTTAACAATAAAATATTTTTAACTATAAAATATTTCATTTCACATCACACAATCAATTTTCCACAACAACATACAACCAAACAAACAAGCCGTCCACGGTCTGTGGACGACGGGTGTCGTGTGCTGTTAAACACCGTCTGCATCCTATTATATATTTTAACTAGAAAATTAAATTAAAGGTGAGAAGTTCTTACAGCGGGTTCCACTCTGCCGTGGTTTACTGTTGAACTGCTTGAACTGTCTAGATTTATTTGAAATTCCAATGCAGTCCTTGTCCCGCTGTTCATAATAAAAATTATATTTTTATTGCTTCATTTCAATAAATAAAAATCATATTTTTATTTCTACTTCATATATTTTTACAACGCTTCTTTCTATATAAAAATTATATTTTTATATTTCTACTTTATATATAAAGATCGAATTTTTATATCATCGCTATAAAAATCACATTTTTATACCGCTACTATATAGATAAAAATTCTGTTTTTATAACGGTGTTTATATAATAAAGATCATATTTTTATTCTTTCTGTAATATAAAAATCATATTTTTATTCTTTATATAATATGAAAATCATATTTTTATTCTTTCTATAATATAAAAATCATATTTTTAATTTTTCTATAATATAATAAAAATCATATTTTTAATCTCTACATATAATAAAAATCATATTTTTAATCTCTACATATAATAAAAATCATATTTTTAATCTCTTCATATAATAAAAATCATACCTTTTCTATTTCAAAAAAAAAAAAAAAAATCAAATCTTTCTACTTAATAGAAATCTGACCTTTTACTTACTAAAAATATATTCTTTTGCTTAATAAAAATCTATTATTTTGCTTAATAAAAAAATCTATTCTTTCCTAAGAAAAAAACATATTTTTATTATGGAATTGCTAAACTCACATTGATTGGTTGGAGGGGGGATCTTAGGGTTAGGCGCCGGACGTTTTCATGGCACGAAGTGTCGCTGCAGGTCAGGGAGGGGGTCTGAAGGCGGGCTCGCGGTTTGATGGGGTTAGGAGAATCGAAGTGGAGAGAGGAAGGAGGAGAGGTGGGAGGCCGGTGGAGGATGTGGTCAGGTAGATGGGTGCAGCGCGGTTTCTGGTGGGGTTTGGGGCTCTCGAACGAAGAGGGAGGAGATGGGGTGGTGGTGGAGGCTGTTGGAGGCGGAGGGGGGAGGAAGAAGAAGAAGCGGCGGCGGCGGCGATGGCCCACGCTGGGGCGCGGCGGCCGATGGCAGAGGAGGATGGAGGAGCGCGCCTCTTTTTTTTCTTCTGATAGTCGATTTTGACTTTGAGGGGAGAGAGAAGGGCCTTAGGCCAATATATATTAATATGTATATTTATTTTATTTTAATCCAAAAAGTAACTTTTTATTTCGACCTCAAAACGAGACCCACCGCTTGTCATCCATAGCTAATTACCCCAATTCCAAACACAATGGAATATGTATCGTAAGCCAGTTCGGCCGTTTCGATCAGTTTTCGTTAAAATCAACATATAACTCTATATATTGAATTTGAACGCGCATTTCAATTTACCGAGGCCACGTATGAACTCTAAAAATTCCCGAAAAATATTTTCTAGCTTCGTATTGACGATACGGTCCTAACAAAACTAATGTCGTCGAATTCTGAGACCGTTTGAAAAATGGCCATTTTCCAGTCGATTAAAATCAACAGAAACTGGTCAAATGCGTTTTCCTTTGCCACGCTCACATATTGATTCGGAAAATTATGAATTTTGAAACCTAGCAATAATTTGTCATCCTGAATCCAACAAAAGTGGTTTCGTCGAAAACCGAGGTCATTTGCAAAATTTCCATTTTTAAGGGCCAGAATTCCATAGCGACTATTCTGAATTTTCAACTGGGCATATCTTTTTATTCCCGCTATGAAATTTTGATTTTTCGGATTCGTTGGAAAGATATTCTCATTTAGATTCTATTATTTTTGGTTTTGCTAAAATCCGGTTTATTTTGAATCCTGTACATTCATTTGAACTTAGAAATCGAATTATCGAACTACCGCGCCATTTTCAATTACTTTTATAATTAAAAATAAATGTTTATATTCTAACGATAATCTAAATAAATATATACGTTCGAATTCTATTCAAAATAAATTTCTCGTCATTATTATTTGAAATAATCCATTTTAAATATACAAAATTCATCAAAATTGCCAAAATAAAATTTTTAAATTGGTTCATATTTTGCGGGTTGTTACAATCTCCCCCACTTAAAACTTTTCGTCCCCGAAAAGGAACGAAGCTAAAAGTTGTTTAACTAATCATCTCAACTTCCATTATTTTCAGTACGGCTTAAGTTCTTCAACTTTTCAGTTTCCAGGAACCCAAGAAAAAGCCAAGCGGCTAGCCAATCGGCTCATAAAATCATCCAAAACCCAAGAAATACAATAAACATGTACCTATTTGTCGGGCAAACAATTTTATTCCTCTTCTCTAGCCTCCTTGCTATGACCTATTCAATGTATACACATGCATTTCCAAACAATTTACAATACAGTTCAATATTTGGTTCAATTTGGCCTAAATTTATCTTTCATTCACATAATGGTTTAAAGAAATAATCATACAACACAACCATCAATCAATTAGTTGAATTAATGTTTCAAACTCATATTATTGATATATAGTCAAAAATCACATTTTTGGTGCCAAATCACAACAATAGATCCTATCTAATTTTGGTTCTCACACCAGTCTATTGGAAATATATAGATATCACAACTTCGAAAATCGAACATAAATTCTGATGATGATCGATCAATCATCAGAACCATCTCTGGGCGGCTAGAGTGTGATTCCATATCTATCCAGTATATTAAAACTTCGAATATACGTTCATGACGCGTATATGCAAAATCTTTATATACTCGATTGTCCAAATTCAATACAAATAAAATATTCAAATACGTATAATTGAAATTAAATCTTCAAAACAAATTTGTTTTCATTTTAAAAATATACTCTTTACACTCGTTCTAGGATGCTACTAATCCTATCTCTAACGAGTAATTCTCATTGGATATTATTAATCCAATTTCTGATGAATTCTTTCGTTTGGTTCTAATGTGTCTTTTTCTCGAGCTCTGTAAACCAGAGCTCTGATACCAAACTGAGACGAGCCGAACTTCCCCGTGAAGGAAAGCACAGATAGAATTGAGAACAACACACATCAAAATGCAAATAGAAGAACATTTCATTGTTAATTACAACAATTCCATCAGATACAAGAGTATACAGAGTATAAATGAATATTATACATTCGATAAACATCAGAGATTACAATAAATTACATAGCAGCGGAAAAACAATACAAAATACAACTGAAAGTAATACACGGATACAGAGCTTTCCGAGCATCGTTCCAGCTGTAAATCAGGATCCTGTGAAAATAAATCTGCAAAACCGGAACTACTAGCTGCCCGTGTCGAAAATAAGGGCACCTAAAGTTTAGGTTAAAACAATAAACTCCAGGTCAGTCATGTGACTGGCGTGAGGACTAAAATAGCTATATAAAACTTTACTTTAAAAGAGAGTAATTCAAGGGACCACGCCGTATAACACGGAACGGGTTTCCTCCCGAGAATACCAGTGCTTAAATGTGACGACCCCAAACCCCGTTCTGACGGCGGCAAGGGTAATCTTTGGAATATAACACAGAAACAGATAACAACAGAGCAGAATTAAATAAATCCACCAGAAAATGAACAAATAATACACTGAATAAACATAAACATCAGAGTTACACAGTATACAGGATCATACTTAGTACAAATACAGTTCAGCTATACATAAATGTCTACAGCGGAAACAAACATAATATGTACAATAGGAGCTGAACATCATAAAAAGAGATAAATGATAGAATCCATCTTCAGCTCCAGCTATCCAGAAAAGCCTGCTGAACCTGAACACAAGGCTGCCCGTGTAGAAAAAAGGGGCACCTGATTTTGAAAGTGAAACAAACTACGAATCAGTCATGGGACTGGTTTGAGAAATCTACTCAACACACTTAAAATATAGCTAATCACAGGACCACGCCACTTTCGTGGAACGGGTTTACTCCATTGGATTGCCAGTGCTTTAAAACAAATCATTCTTTTAAACATCGTAATGCTTTTTATAAAAATGAAGCCATTATAAGACTCAGTTCCCATCACACAATGCAACGCAAACCGGAGGATAGAGTTTTACCTTATAATGGCCAAAATATGATTGATACGAATAAAACAAAAGCATTTGATATTATTACTAGTTTTTATATGTTTCAAAAACAATTTCAATCATAACTATCAATCATAGACGGCATGCGTACCATATATCATGTCGCCATATATATATACAATCAAAACCGCATAGTAACGTAATTGGAAATTGGATTTCCGTCATGAACCAAGGCATAAGATAGTCCTTACCGAATTCGAGACTGCCTAGCCCGAGCCTCGGGATCAGAGCTCGAGTGACCCTTGGATCGTCGGGGCTGGGCCACCGATGTGGATTAAAATTCCTGAACAATGCGTTTCCCCGCCCTTTGGGGCGTAAGTGAGCCAACGAATGACTCCATCGGACCCGGATCGTCCGATCTAACCGAGGCACCTCGCAACTTTAACAACCACATAAGTCAAACTCGTTAGGGCGTGTAAAACCACTGACGCCACTTCTAGCTAGGAAGAAATGCATGTCCCCCCTGAGGTCCTCTCTCGTTTCTGGTTCATACCGGGGTGTGAGGTTTGCGAATTCACGTTGTACACAAAGCTACACCATACAGGCGGTGCTTTGATCATCACCACAAGACTTTTCTTTTTCAACAGAAGCCCTGATCACTGCATCTTAGCATGCCACACAGGCAATTCACACCGTGCAACTGATGGCTATCAATCATGCAGAATAAATTCCAATGTCAGACACACTGTCCATTTGCAAGTCCGTTCTGGGTCTGAACGAAACCGGAGGCACTATATAGCTCGCAAACCCATCGATCGCCACGTACGTCTGGACAATCACCACTCATTATCCATATTTCGGGATGCCTCCCAATCAGGGCCTCGGTTACCATCCAAACGAGGTGAAGATCTCCGGTCTTCGACTACCGTCTTCATCTTTGATTTCTTATCGTCGATTCAGTTTTTCAGAATGGGATAAACCCGGTCTTTCTGAGAAACTCGCGTATATAATAAACAAGTGCTACACAAACACTACTACGCATCATTTCAATTCATTAGTCACTAACCGTCAATCAGTAAGAGAACGATTCCCAAATATTAACCCCGAAGGCCGAAACCAACATCAGATCAACACCCAGGAAACCATTCGACTTAGCCAACCTTCAGTTAGTTTCTAAATTTCACATCCGTATCGTTTATAATATTTTATAATGATTTATCGCTATTTTTATTTATTTTAAAATAGCCAATTTATTCAAAACGACGCTTCGGGCCATAACGCGCCCGTGGCACTGTTTTTCTTCAAATTTGATTTACACATATCTGAAAATCTAACCATTGGATCTCCACAAAATTTACATCATTAGAAAGATCTTTTCAAAACGAATCCAACGGTTCCAGTTTCGGGAAAATCTGACAGTCGGATCTCCCGGTATAATCGTTTGAAGTTTCGATTTCAAAATACGAACTGCAGCGTCGTTATTCGATTAAATATAATTATACTTATATATATATATATACAAATATAATCGATTCTGGCGTTGTTTTTCTTCAGATTTGAATTAAACATTCCGGACAATCCAACCGTTGGATTTTTACAAAGTTGGTGCCGTTGGAAAGATATTTCCAAAGCGAACCCAACGGTTGCGATTTCAGGAAAATCCGATGGTCGGATCTCCCGGCATAATCGTTTGAAATCACGGTTTCAAAATACGAACTGCAACGTCGTTATTCGATATATTTCAATTCTATTTATATATATATCGATTCTTTGATTTCAAAACTATGTGATTTTCATACATTTCATAAAAATGATATTTTTATCCAACTGTCTTCTATTTCAACACATCTCAATTTTTAACAATTCATGTATATAATAAAAATATGATTTTTAATGTAAAACAATTTATTTCAAAACTCGACTATTTTATATAGTTAATATAGGAGATAAAATAGGATTTTTACTATAAAACAATTTACTTCAAAACCAGATTATTTTATATAGTTCATATTGATGATAAAAATAGGATTTTTATTATAAAACAATTTCTTTCCAAATATGAATACCATTCAACACATGAATTTCAATTCAACGATTGAATATCGATCCAACACATGAAGGTTTTCTATAGTTTATATATATAGATAAGAAGGTGATTTTTATATTTAAAACACGAATACCATTCAACACATGAATTTCAATTCAACGAATGAATTTTAATTCAACACATGAAGGTTTTCTATAGCTTGTATATATAGATAAGAAGGTGATTTTTATATTTAAAACACGAATACCATTCAACACATGAATTTCAATTCAACGAATGAATTTCGATTCAACACATGAAGGTTTTCTATAGTTTGTATATATCGATAAAAAGGTGATTTTTATATTTAAAACACGAATACAATTCAACATATGAATTTCAGTTCAACGAATGAATTTCGATTCAACACATGAAGGTTTTCTATAGTTTGTATATATCGATAAAAAGGTGATTTTTATATTTAAAAACACGAATACCATTCAACACATGAATTCTATTCAACGAATGAATTTCAATTCAACACATGAAGGTTTTCTATACAACGAATAAATATAGTTTCAACAAATGAAAATAATTCTAACACATGAATATTATTCAAAATTTCGGCAGCATAACGGCAGGGTAGTTAAAACCGGGACCATCCCTAGTACGGCTCCTCGCTCTACCTTAAAAGCTCGCTGTTTTTGACAATGGGGAATCATGCATCTAGTTCGCACGCAGGCGGCATGTATATTTTTTCATTTCCACAATCTAATCCTATGTGGTTTCAACCAAATATTTTTCAACCACAAATGGGTATTTTTCAACCATAATCAATCAATTCCAACCACAAACAATTTCAATCAACCATTCGCTACCAATCAATTTTCACACCAATCACAACCAATAAATATCGTCCATGGTTTGTGGACGAGGGGCGTATGTGTGTGTGTATATATATATATATATATATATAGCATTTCACTTCTATTTCAACACATTTATAATTTTTACAATGCATATATAACTTATACATCGAACGTACAACTTATACAACGCTTATACATGAGGTATACAACGTTTATATAACCCATACATCGACTATATAATTTATACATCGTCGTTTTCCATATCGTTTATAAATTAGAAATGTCACATTGGATTCCACTCCACCAAAAATAGCAGAAGGCTCAGAAAAATATGCGGTCTCTTCTCGAATGTAGAAGACGTCCACACGGTCACGATGTTTCCTGTTTCATCGAATTTCGTCAAGAAACAAAAAAGATATGATTTTTCAAAGTTTGCAACGGTTTAAAGGTGTTAAAATCAGTTCAAAAAAAATCAGCCGTACCTTTTAGAGGAGGTTCAAAACTAGGTTTTGATTTTTCGTGAAATCCGTTGCTCGATACGACGATCGGCCACTGCCACGTGGAAGGGCTTGGAGAGGCGCACATGCGCCAGGGGGGGGGTTGAACTCGGCGGCTCCAGGTGATGGCGGCAGCGGCTTGAAGACGTTGACTTCCAGGCGTCGATTCTCACTCCACAGGCGACGAAAAATTCCAAACTATATATGGATTTGAAGATCTCGAGGAGCTCTACAAAATCTTCAACTGGAGGAGGGGCTAATTTTGCGTGGATTGATCGGAAATCGAACGGGAATGATTGAATGGTTTTCCGCCTTCGATCGCGATACTTCGGGGAGAGAGAAAGGATGCCTGGCCAATGAAATATTTTTTTATATTTATAAATTTTTAAAATCCAAAAATACCCCCCTTTACGTACTAACACCAATCCAAACCCAACGAGTGTCGTCCCTAGCATTTTACCCCCATTCTAAAACCAATGGGATATGTTTCGAAGGCCCATTCGAATGTTTCAGTCAGTTTTTCTTCAAATTAAAATATAAAACATTCAATATTCGATTTGAACGTACATTTCAATTTGCCAGGCCACAAACTGATTCGAAAAATTCCAGAAAAATAAATCGGGCTATGTTTGGATGATACGGTCCCAACAAAACTAGTTTCGTCGAATTCTGAGACCGTTTGCAAAAAGGCCCATTTCTGGTCGATCCAATTTAACTATTATTAACCAAAACACGTTTTTCTTTGCCACGCTCACATACTAGCTTCAAAAATTATGAAATTTGAAATCTAGCAATAACTTCACATCCCGGATCCAACAAAAGTGGTTTCGTCGAATTCCAAGGTCGTATGCAAAATAGCCATTTTCACGGGCTATATAATTTCTATAGCGACCTTTCTGAAAATTCATTTGGCCATAACTTTTGCTTTCCGCTATGAAACTTCGATTTTTCAGATTCGTTACAAAGGTATTCACTAATTGATTTAAATATTTTTGGTTTCACTCAAATCCATTTTGTTTTGCACCCGGTATAGTCAGTCAAAGTTTGAATTCAAATTTTGAAACTACCGCGCCATTTCAGGCCTTGTTTATAATTAGAATTAATTATATTTGTTTTCAAATGTCGATTCATTTGCTAGCCCTGACCTATAATCGAGGCGCCTCGCATCCAACAACCACTTAGGTGAAAATAATATAAATGTCAGGGCTGGTAAGTCACTAACACCACCATAGCTAGAAAGAAACGTCGTGCTCTCCCTGTAGTCACTATCCCGTTTTTGACTCATATCGAGGCGTGAGGCTCGAGAATTCATGTTATACACAAAGCTACGCTGTATTAAAGCCGTGCTTTGATCATCAACCACAAGACTCTGCTTTTCAACAGAAGCCTTGATCATTGCATCTCAGCGTGCCACATAGGCAATTCATGCCATGCGACTGATATCTATCGATATATAACCTCTGAGCTCGTACGTCTCAGAGAAGGGCGTTAAGCAAGAGAATAAATTCTCCGCCGCCAAATAGGTATATATTTAATAGAAACCAATCAGCACAGAATAAAATCCAATGTCAGACACAAAATCCATTTACACGTTCGTTCTGGGTCTGAACGAAACCAGAGGCACTTTATACCTTGCATATCCATTGATCTCCAAATACGTCTGGACGACCACCAACTATTTCCCTCCTCTTGGGTATACAGCCCAATCAGGATCACTGGTAATCGTTCAAACGATGTGAAGACCTCTGGTCTTCGACCACCGTCTTCATCTTCGACTTACCGTCGAAATAGTTATTTAGAATGGGTATAGACCCGACCCTTCCGAATAACTCGCGTATATAATAAAAAAGTGCTAGAAAACACAACCTACGCCTCATTCCAATTCTGAATATTCTTTTATTTAAATATTCACATCTTCTGGGAAAGGCTCCCATTAATTTTATCGAAGATAAACTCTTTAAAATTTATTCTTTAATCTTCCTTTGGATGTTATTTCAAAACAAATTATGGTTTTCCAAAGTAGTCGGGATTAGCGAACCATACCGAAGTAATAATTTATTTTATTTCCCAATCCCAACCTATTCATCCCATGGAGCAAAACTGTTATTACCCCATAACTAATACCATGGTGTTATCGATAAA
Organism: Allium sativum; assembly: GCA_030737875.1. Taxonomy (NCBI): domain Eukaryota; kingdom Viridiplantae; phylum Streptophyta; class Magnoliopsida; order Asparagales; family Amaryllidaceae; genus Allium; species Allium sativum. The sequence continues at coordinate 195,414,931 of CM060924.1, forward strand.
TTTAATTACCATTTTCCATTTAAATCTAATTAAAGATTTAACTATTGCTCAACGCAAAACTGGTGATACTTCATTCTCGATCATTTCCTATATTTGATAATTTAAATTATCAATTCTCATTTCAATATAATTAAAGATTCATTAAATCTGCTCTTAGTTTTAATCTCCCCAAAAATCAATATTAATGATTATTTAACTTTGGAAAATCCCATTAAATCTTTATAAAAAGATTTATAAATTCCAAATCATATTGCACTGTAAATCGGGTTAAAGAATGAATGTCATTAAAGACACAGTTCACAATAAACCCAATTCACGTTCCACTTATAATTAGGTTAAAGAACAAGTGTTATTTAAAACACCGTTCACGATAAACCCAAAAACAAATTCTAATTCAATTCCAATTGAATATATTAATTAATTGGTATACTTCATTAAATCTAAATAAAAAGATTTAATATTTTCTCAACTGGGTTTAAGAACAGTGTTGATGAAGACACCATTCACGACAAAACCAAATCCCATTTGAAATTAAATACAAGGCTTTGAATAGAAAATATATCGGCTTATATTCAATATCAAATTCTGAAATCAACAAATATCGTATTGGAAATAACGATATAAAATATATCTTCCAAATTTCCATAACAATATTCCTATAATCCCGAACCCAATCATCGAAATATTCCAAAGATAATTTCGTTTCAAATCCATTCCAATTCTTATATTGGAAATTCTGGTTATTTTTAAATCCATTTCAAATCCAATTTATTTATTTTAAAAATATTGAATTTATAGTTCTAGTTCAAAACTAGTTCATTTTGATAAAAATACCTTTTTATCTTTTCAAATATGGGATTTTTCATCATAGTTCTTTCCAAATCATTTATTTTGAGTTTACACAAATTATTGATATTTTTAATAATTTTATAAATGCACGTACAGTCGATTTCCTATAACGGCCATCGAACTGCACTTACAGCGACCTTTTCTGAAATTGTTTTGGACATATTTCCAAATCCAACCGTTAGATTTCAAATTTCTAATATTCATTGGAAAGCTCTTTTCGATTCGAACCCAACGGTTCCGGTTCAGGAGAATCTGACGGTCAGATCCCCCGCAATGTTCGCTCGAAGTCAATGGTCGAAAGTCACGATCTGCCGCGGCGCGGCACGTTCTATTCAGGCCATTATATATATAATATATATATATTATATATATATTTCGTCGATTTCCTTTTAAATCGTATTTTATAAATCATTTTAAATTCGTTTCAAAAAAAAATTCAACTTCCATTTCAAATTCAAATCAAAATTGAATTTTCCATTATAAATTCGTTTTATATTCATTTCTATTTGATTTCAATTCAATTTCAATTTGTTTTCAATTCAATTTCAATTCAATTTGAGTTCGTTTTCAATTAAATTTCAATTCGATTTGAATTCGTTTTCAATTCAATTCCAATTCGATTTGAATTCGTTTTCAATTCAATTTTAATTCAATTTGAATTCGTTTTCAATTCAGTTTGAATTCGTTTTCAATTTCTATTTGATTTGAATTCGTTTTCAATTCAATTTCAATTCGATTTGAATTCGTTTTCAATTTCAATTTGATTTGAATTCGTTTTCAATTCAATTTCAATTCGATTTGAATTCGTTTTCAATTGAATTTCAATTCGATTTGAATTCGTTTACAATTAAATTTCAATTCGATTTGAATTCGTTTTCAATTCAATTTCAATTCGATTTGAATTCATTTTCAATTCAATTTCAATTCAATTTGAAATCGTTTTCAGTTCAATTTCAACAATTTGAATTCGTTTTCAATTCAATTTCAATTCGATTTGAATTCATTTTCAATTCAATTTAATTCGAATTATATTTTCAAAATATTCGATTTTGAAATCACTTTTCAATATTCATTATAAAACAAATAAAATCGACAAAATTCCCGTTCGTGTTAAAATGGTGTTTAACTACTTAACACGACTTCACATTTCAATATTCATTGAATATTATTTTAAATTATTCGATAATTTTGAACTGGAATCAGACACAGTCAATTACCATATACTTTCAGTTATGGATTTCATCCAATTCATATATACAACGACTATAAACAATCAACCATCATCCAAGGTGCGTCCTACACTGTATAAGCACCAAATATAAATATTTAACGCTTATAACAGTCTGTCAATCAATCGATCGACATACAACTAATTATTGGGATTAGTGTATGTCATATATCATCCCAATACCCGTGTGGGGTTTCAAACAGTCAAACAATATTTTATTCGTGCAGTTGGGCGATGTGTAAAATTTATCGTCCCAATCAATATCAGTCAAATGTGTGTATATAAACAAATCGTTCGATTTGTTTATAAATATTAATTTCAGTTACACGTTAAAAATTATATTTTTAACTATAAAATATTTTATTTCACATCACACAATCAATTTTCCACAACAACATACAATCAAACAAACAAGCCGTCCATGGTCTGTGGACGACGGGTGTCGGGTGCTGCTAAACACCGTCTGCATCCTAGTATATATTTTATCTAGAAAAATAAATTAAAGGTGAGAAGTTCTCAGAGAGGGTTTCACTCCGCCGTGCTTTACTGCTGAACTTCTTGGACTGTCTGGATCTGTTTGAAATTCCAATACAGTCCTTGTCCCGCTGTTCATAACAAAAATTATATTTTTATTGCTTCATTTCAATAAATAAAAATCATATTTTTATTCCTACTTCATATATTTTTACAACGCTTCTTTCTATATAAAAAATATATTTTTATATTTCTACTTTATATATAAAGATCGAATTTTTATATCATCACTATAAAAATCACATTTTTATACCGCTACTATATAGATAAAAAATCTGTTTTTATAACGGTGTTTATATAATAAAGATCATATTTTTTTCTTTCTATAATATAAAAATCATATTTTTATTCTTTCTATAATATAAAAATCATATTTTTATTCTTTCTATAATATAATAAAAATCATATTTTTAATCTCTACATATAATAAAAATCATATTTTTAATCACTATATATAATAAAAATCATATTTTTAATCTCTACATATAATAAAAATCATACCTTTTCTATTTCAAAAAAATCAAATCTTTCTACTTAATAGAAATCTAACCTTTTACTTACTAAAAATCTATTCTTTTGCTTAATAAAAATCTATTTTTTTGCTTAATAAAAAAATCTATTCTTTCCGAAGAAAAAAAATATTTTTATTATGGAATTACTAAACTCACATTGATTGGTTGGAGGAGGGATCCTAGGGTTTGGCGCCGGACGTTTTAAGGGCACGAAGTGGGACTACAGGTCAGGGAGGGGGGTCTGAAGGCGGGCTCGCTGTTTGAGGGGGTTAGGAGAATCGAAGTGGAGAGAGGAAGGAGGAGAGGTGGGAGGCCGGTGGAGGCTGTGGTCAGTAGGAGGGTGCGGCGTGGTTTCTGGTGGGGTTTGGGGTTCTCGAATGAAGAGGGAGGAGATGGGGTGGCGGTGGGGGTTGTTGGAGGCGGAGGGGAGGAAGGAGAAGAAGCGGCGGCGGTGGCGATGGCCCATGCTAGGGCGCTGCGGTCAATGGCAGAGGCGGATGGAGGAGCGTGTCTTTTTTTCTTCTGAAAGTCGATTTTGAATTTGAGGGGAGAGAGAAGGGCCTTAGGCATATTAATATATATATTTAATTTATTTTAATCCAAAAAGTAACTTTTTATTTTGACCTCGAAACGAGACCCACCGACTGTCGTCCATAACTAATTACCCCTATTCCGAACACAATGGAATATGTATCATAAGCTAGTTCGGCCGTTTCGATCAGTTTTCATCAAAATCAACATATAACTCTATATATTGAATTTGAACGCGCATTTCAAATTTACCGAGGCCTCGTATGAACTCTAAAAATTCCCGAAAATATTTTCTAGCTTCGTATTGACGATACGGTCCTAACAAAACTAATTTCGTCGAATTCTGAGACCGTTTGAAAAATGGCCATTTTTCAGTTGATTAAAATCAACTAAAACTGGTGAAACACGTTTTCCTTTGCCACGCTCACATATTGATTCGGAAAATTATGAATTTTGAAACGTAGCAATAATTTGACATCCCGGATCCAACAAAAGTGTTTTTGTCGAAAACTAAGGTCGTTTGCAAAATTTCCATTTTTAAGGGCCAGAATTCCATAGCGACTATTCTGAATTTTGAACTGGGCATATCTTTTTATTCCCACTATGAAATTTTGATTTTTCGGATTTGTTGGAAAGATATTCTCAATTAGATTCTATTATTTTTGGTTTTGCCAAAATCCGGTTTATTTTGAATCATGTACATTAATTTGAACTTAGAAATCAAATTTCGCCATAACCTCCTTTGTACGGGGAGGGGTTTGGAAATTTATTGGGCCGTATTAGGTACCCAATAAATCCTAGTAAGCATACACATATTTATAGTGATATATTCTAGTGTCCATAGGGGAGCGTGTATAGATAATAACTCCAGAGAATACATTCTCGTCACCCTACCAACGGTTTTTGTGCCTTACAAGACTAGAGAGACGTGTTTATTATCATCTCTAGACCCGTGTGGGTTTTTTTTTATTAATCTGGCAATTTATCGATACAATTTTTTATGCTCCATATCAGTCATCAGTTCAACCTGTAAAATATAGTCATCGCCATACAAGCCTTTCGGTCATATGGTAAATCTTCAATCCCGTCACATAAGCTCCAAATGCTTATGTGGTATATGATGAAGTATGCCATCTTCAAGAAGTATGCCATGTAGTGTAGTTCAAAATTAATTGTTACTATCCTATGGCGACATTTATTAATTACACACAGAATAACCAGCACTCCGCATCCAATGGCATTCACAGGAGTTGGTATAATAATAAAATTGCGCATCCAACTCATTAAGGTTTAACTATTTGTCGGGCACGCAAATAAAATCTTTACTCAACAGCTAATCCATTTACCTGTTCAAACATATATAGTGCACATGTATATATATATATTTCTATCTATTCTCTAATCAATTCAATGCATGATTTAATCGAATAAATTCTACCATTCATTTTCTTATTGATTAAATTAGTTATCATTCTAATAATTCAATAAATCAAATCCACAATCACACAATACAATCATCAATCAATTTATTTTTAACTTTTCACAAATATTCTAGTTAATCCATATTCTTTTAAATCATTTAGATTATATGATTAAAAATTCACATCCATGAAATGAAAATAACAACAAAGTAGAGAACATAATGGAAATTGCAAAATATGGTAAATGTACCTTGCACCAGAGTCAATCATAGATATCCACCCTGCACTTAGGATAGGCTTTCTTAATGCTTTCCTCAGTTTTCTAAGTACAGTCTCACGGATCTCCACTCCACTACACTTTGACTAAGTGAACCTTTTTGCTCCTCAGCTCTTTGGTTTCTTTGCTAATAATCTTGATCGGCTCTCTTCTCACAGCCAATTCTGGAGTAATTTCTATATCCCATTGAGCTGCTTCTTCCATGACCAAGTCTGGATCATGTACATGATTTCGAAGTTGAGATACATGAAATACATCATGTACTCCAGGCAACCAATCTGGTAATTGGACCCTATAAGCGAGAGTTCCAATCTGTTCAAGAATAGGAAATGGACCAATGAATTTGGGCGCCAATTTCCCTGTTTTACCGAATCAGATGACTCCTCTCATCGGAGATACCTTCAAATAAACATAGTCGCCAACAGCGAATGATATATCTCTTCTTCTCTTATCTGCATAGCTCTTTTGTCGGCTTTGAGCGGCTAGTAATCGTTTCTTCATGAAATCGACTTTATCTGCAGCATCGTGAATCATATATGGCCCCAATACTAGTCTATTACCAGGTTCAACCCAACAAGCAGGAGATCGGCACGGTCTACCATACAATACTTCGAATGGTGACATTTTCAAGCTCGCCTGGTAGCTGTTGTTATATGAGAATTCAGCCAAATGCAAATGGTCTTCCCATGATCCGCCAAAATCAATAATACAAGCCCGCAACAAATCTTCAAGAATACGATTCACCCTCTCAGTTTGACTATCTGTTTGAGGATGATAAGCGGTGCTCAAGTTCAGTTTCATTCCCAATTCTGCTTGGAATGCTTCCCAGAATTTACTAGCAAAAATCGGGTCACGATCACTAACGATGCTCATGGGAACTCCGTGCAGTCTAACTATTTCCTTGAAATAAATTTGCGCCAGACTCTGACCAGTTCTGTTCGATCTGACAGGTATGAAATGGGCGGTCTTCGTGAAACGATCCACGATCACCCAAATACTGTCATTTCCTTTTCTGGTTCTGGGCAAACCATCTATGAAGTCCATAGAAATTTGTTCCCACTTTCCACCTGGAATTCCCAAAGGTTGCAACAATCCAGCGAGCTTCTGCTGATCGCTTTTGACTTGTTGACAAGTGGAACATCGGGTAACATATATAGAGATATCTCTTTTCATTGCCTTCCACCAGAAAGTTCGCTTGAGGTCATTATACATTTTGCTAACCACTGGGTGGATGCTCAGTGTGGACTTGTGGCTCTCGTCCACTACTTCTCTTTTGAGCTCAAGATTGTCGGGAACACAAATTCTCTCTTTCATTCTCAGAACTCCTTCGCCATCCACCTGGAAGCTGGAGACTTCGCCCCTTTGAATTCTTTTGATCATCTCTTTAACAAAACTATCGTCTTTTTGAAGAATAGTTATTTTATCAATCAACGATGGTGTAATGATAATAATGGAGATGATCACATTCTTTCTGCTGAGCGCATCAGTTACAACATTGGCTTTCCCTGGAGTATATAAAATATCCAGATCATAGGCTACAAGAAATTCTAACCAACGTTGTTGCTCATATTCAGATCTTTCTGGGTGAATAAGTACTTCAAAGACTGATGGTCAGTATATAATTCGAACTTCTCACCCAATAGATAATGCCTCTAGATTTTCATTGCAAACACGATGCCTAATAATTCAAGATCGTGAACTACATAGTTCTTTTCATGTGGCTTCAATTGACGGCTAGCATAAGCAACTACTTGGCCTCTTTGCATTAATATAGCACCAAGACCTTCTTTAGAAGCATCTGTCCAGACTTTCAAGTCCTGATTACCATCAATTATTGTTAACACTGGAATAGTCGTCAATTTAAACTTTAGCTTCTGGAATGCCTCCTCACATTCGGGAGTCCAATTGAACCTCGAATGTTTCTTTGTAAGCTTTGTTAAGGAGCTAGATATCTTCGCAAAATCCTTAATGAATTTCCGATAATAACTGGCCAATCTGAGAAAACTTCGGATTTCTGTTGGTGTACGCGTCTGTTTCCAATTCTGAATAGCCGTGATTTTACTGGGATCCACTGAAAATCCTTGTTTTGACACGACGTGGCCAAGAAATTTGACTTCTTCTTGCCAGAATATACATTTGGAAAACTTTGCTTTTAAAACATTCCTTCGCAGAATTTCTAACACTTGTTCCAAATATTTTTCGTGCTCACTTTCTGACTTAGAAAACATAAGGATATCATCAATGAAAACCAGAACAAATTTATTCAATACTCCTCTGAATACTCCATTCATCAGATCGACAAAATAAGCTGGAGCGTTACATAAGCCGAACGGCATTACTAACCACTTGTAGAATAAGTCTGGACCTCTGAATGCTGTCAAAGGAACACACTCTTCAGCAATACGAAGCTGAAGAAAACCTGTAGCTAGGTCCATTCGAGAAAACACTTGCGCGCCGTTCAATCGATCCAACAAATCATCAATCTGCGGCAATGGATATTTGTTTTTCAATGTCTGCTTGTTCAAGTCACGATAATCTACACATAGTCTGAGAGTACCGTCTGACTTTGGGACAAATACCACTGCTGCTCCTCAATCAGAAAAACTAGGCCTGATTAGACCTTTCCATACAAGCTGTCGAGTTTGATTATCTAACTCATCTTTCTCTTTCAAGGTCATTCTTCGAATAGCGTTAACCACTGGCCTTGCATTCGGGACTAAGGATATTTTGAAATCAATTTCTCTCTGCGGAGGTAAGCTAACAACTTCTTCGAACACATCCGCATAATTCTTCACGACAGGAATATTTTCAGTGTCGACCAGAATATTCTCCATATCGGAGTAGGAGAAACATCCAAGCTGCCCAGAAGTCTTTTCTATTAGAATTCGGTCCTTCGCATGGAATGGTTATATAATTGCCTGATTTAATCTTCGCCCTTACGACTCTGTCGGCGCACTTAACCTCAGCTTCATATTTGGTAAACCAATCCATCCCCATAATAAGATCAAATTCTCTAAAATTCATGACAATAGAGATAGTAGGGAACCGATAGCAGGAAAAAGAAACAGGAACCCCGCAAACCCAACTAAGATTGAGGGAACCCCCAACCGGATTATGAACAGTCATCGGTTCTTTGAGCTTCCTCAAATTCAAATCCAGCTTCTTAACCGCAGTCTTTGCTATAAAGCTTCGTGACGCGCCTGTATCAAACAGTACTTAAACTGGAATATTTTTGACAGTAAGAGTGCCTTCTAAAACATCTGACTTTCTCTGAGTAGCAGAGGGTTCTGAAGTTTCAGCCACTTCATTTACTTGTACTATTTCAGATTGCTTTAATAACCAGCAATCCTGCTTCACATGGCCAGCCCGATGACAAAGGTTGCATTTTCTATTCTCCTGAAACCTGTTCTGGCGTCGAGATTTATCCTTCTTTCGTTTATTCCAAGATTTTCAATTTACCGCCAAATGTCCTTGCCTATTGCAGCTCGAGCATGTGGCAGTTGTTATTGGTACTTTCTCAGATATAACCTTTCTCTTATCGATTCTAGGTTTCTTTCTGGCCCCAGACGTTGTACTTGCCTCAGCCTGTGTGCTTGTCTCTGGGCTATCAGTTTCAGTTTTCTTTTTGTTGCTAGAACTGACTTCCTTTTCATTATCAAAAAAGCCTCGCTTATTTAAATACTCATACTGATAAGCCAAGTAAATCATTTCGGCAAAAGGAAGCTTCACGTGCCCCATTACACTATTCTGGTATTTTCTGTGGAGCCCGTTAATAAACCTCAGATTCTTCCTCTTCGGATTTTGAATTAGATGTGGGGCAAAATGAGAAAGTTCATTGAATCTCTTATGATATTCAGGAATATTCATATCTCCTTGTATCAAATAGTAGAATTCATCACATAACCGCTTGGTTGCTTCTGGAGGAATAAATCTTTCACTGAAAATTTCTTTAAATCTATCCCAGGTGATATCACCTTCTAGATTATCTTTAATAATCGAATCCCACCAGAACAAAGCTTCGTCTTTGAGTGCCCAAAATGCCACTAATCTTTTCTGGTCATCTCTTAGCTGGAGACGTTCAAGAATTCTTTCAGCAGAACGCATCCAATCTTGGATTTGACTAATGGATTCATTTCCCGAGAATGGTACTCCACCCAGATTTCGATACTTCTTTAATAGAGCCTCTAGATCTGGTTCTGCATTCCTTTTGTTTCTGACACTCATTTTCTAGTACTTCTGCAAATGGCAGATCAAGTGTCAGGTCAACAGAAAAGATATTACATATCATAGAAACATATGCTTAAATGTAAATGTGTCTATCGAGGTGTATTCCATCCTGATATACTCACACTAGGATATTACTGATCCTATCTGTATTGACTTATTCATCCTAGAACACTACTGGTTCTATTTCTGACGAGTTCGTTAATATGTTATATTCCAGAACTAAGCTTAACCAAAGCTCTGATACCACGTTTGTGACGACCCAAACCCCATAACACGAAGGCAAGGGTAATCTTTGGAATATAACACATAAACAGATAATAGCAGAACATAAATAAATAAATACACCAGATGATGTACAACAGAATATACTGGATAAATATAAACATCATAGTTACATAGTATATAGGATCATACTTAGTACAAATACGGTTCAGCTATACATGAATGTCTACAGCGGTAATCAAACATAAATGTACAATAGGAGCTGAACAGCATAAAAAGAGATAAATGATAGAATCCATCTTCAGCTCCAGCTATCCAGAAAGAGCCTGCTAAAACCTGAATACAAGGCTGCCCATGAAGAAATAGGGGCACCCGAGTTTGCAAGTGAAACAAACTACAAGCCAGTCATGGGACTGCCATGAGAAATCTACTTGACATCTTTTACAATATGGCAAATCAAAGGACCACGCCACTTTCGCGGAACGGGTTTACTCCAGTGATTGCCAGTGCTTTAAAACAAGTAAATCTTTTTAACATCGCAATGCGTTTTATAAAAATGAAGCCGTTATAAGACTCAGGTCCCATCACACAATGCGACACAAACCGAAGGATAGAGTTTTACCTTATAATGGCCAAAATAAGTTTGATACGAGGAAAACAAATCATTTGATATTATTGCCAGTGTTTATATGTTTCAAAAACAATTTGAATCATAACTATCAATCATAGACGACATTAATGCCCCATACCACTATGTCGCCATATATATATGTATACAATCAAAACCTCACGATATCGTATTTGGAAATTGGATTCCGTCATGAACCAAGGCCAGGGATCATCCTCACCGCTTCGAGACGCTCTAGCCCGGCCCTTAGGAACAGTCGCAACTGGCCCTTGGATCATCAGGGCCGGTCCACCGATGTGGATTATGATGCCTGAACACTGCGTTTCCCCGCCCTATGGGGTGTCACTGGTCATATCCGACCAAATCATCGGCACCAAAGAGATCGAACTAACCGAGGCGCCTCGCAATCCATCATCCACATAAGTAAAATGTCAGGTCGTGTAAAATCTGACACCACTCCTAGCTAGAGGGAAACACAGGTCCTCCCTGATGTCCTCTCCCGTTTCTGGCTCATACCAGGGTGTGAGGCTCGCGGAACAATGCTAAACACAAAGCTATGCCACACAGGTGGTGCTTTGATCATCAACCACAAAGCTCTGCTTTACAACAAAAGCTTTGATCACTGCATCTCAGCATGCCACACAGGCAATTCACGCCATGTAACTGACGTCTATCAATCACTTAGAATGAAGTCCAATATCAGACACACAGTCCATTTACAAGTCCGTTCTGGGTCTGAATGAAACCGTAGGGTCTTTATTCCTCGCACATTTGTACAATCAACACGTACGTCCGGAAGGCTACTACTTTAGCCCCTTCAAGATAGCTACTCCTATCATGAGCATCAGTAGCACCCCTCCATTCAATGTGAAGATCATCGATCTTGCACCGTCTTCATATCTTCGACTTTCAATCGTCGGTCAATTATTTGAAATGAGAATTAACTCGGCCTTTCCAAATAATTCACGTATATTTAATATTTCAAATCAATTCATTTCAATGGTTAAATTATTCGACTTCAATAATTCTGTTCTTTTAATGTAATTTTCACGCCAAACACATTCAATCATCAAATCTCTAATAAATCGAGCAAATTCAATTTATTTTCGTTCCATATCGTTTATAATATTTTATCACGATTTATCGCTATTTTTATTTATTTAAAAAAAGCCAATTCATTCAAACGACGCTTCGGGCCATAACGCGGCCATGGCATTGTTTTTCTTCAGATTTGATTTACACATATCTGAAAATCTAACCGATGGATCTTTACAAATTTTATATCATTAGGTAGATCTTTTCAAAACGAATCTAACGGTTTCATTTTTGGGAAAATCTGAAGGTCGGATCTCCCAGTACAATCGTTTGAAGTTTTGATTTCAAATATCAAACTACAGCGTCGTTATTCGATTTAATTTAATTAATTATATATATATAATCGATTCTGGTGCTGTTTTTCTTCAGATTTGAAATAAACATTCCAGACCATCCAACCGTTAGATCTTTACAAGGTTGGTGCCGTTGGAAAGGTATTTCTATGGCGAACCCAACGGTTGTGGTTTCGGGAAAATCCGATGGTCGGATCTCCCGCAATAATCGTTTGAAATCACGGTTTCAAAATACAAACTGCAGCTTCGTTATTCGATTTATTTTGATTGTATTTAAATATATATATATAATTGATTCTTTGATTTCAAAACCATACTCATTTCATACATTTGATAAAAATGATATTTTTACCCTACAGATTCTTATTTCAACACATCACGATTTTTATCAATTCATATATATAATAAAAATGTGATTTTTTTTATAAAACAATTTATTTCAAAATACGATTATTTTATATAGTTCGAATAGGTGATAAAAATGTGATTTTTAATAAAAAACAATTTATTTCAAAACACACGATTATTTTATATAGTTCAAACAGGTGATAAAAATGTGATTTTTAATATAAATCAATTTATTTCAAAACATGATTATTTTATATAGTTCAAACAGGTGATAAAAATGTGATTTTTAATATAAAATAATTTATTTCAAAACACGATTATTTTATATAGTTCAAACAGGTGATAAAAATGTGATTTTTAATATAAAACAATTTATTTCAAAACACGATTATTTTATATAGTTCAAACAGGTGATAAAATGGTGATTTTTAATATAAAACAATTTATTTCAAAACACGATTATTTTATATAGTTCAAACAGGTGATAAAAATGTGATTTTTAATATAAAACAATTTATTTCAAAACACGATTGTCACTCAACACATGAATTTCTATTCAACACATGAATATAGTTTCAACAAATGAAAGTAAATCAAACACAGAAAGATTTCAAGAAATTTTGGCAGCATAACGGCAGGGTAGTTAAAACCGGGACCGTATCGGTGTACGGCTCCTCGCTCTACCTTAAAACCTTGCGGTTTTTGACAATGGAGATTTCATGCACCTAATTCACACGCAGGCGAGCATGCTTTTCTTTCATTTCCACAACCTATTCTAATTTTGTTTTCAACCAGAAATGTAACGACCTAGATTTTTGCGATCTTGGTTATCCGATATACAACACATATCGTACATCAAGAGTCGAAAATAACCGAATTGTTAATGAAAGAAATTAGAGGGTGAGAATAGATAAGGTAGAACTAATAGAATAGAAGAAGAACATCATCATCAGAGTAAACACGAATCTCACAGCGGAATGAATAAAATATAACATAACTTTTGAAATACAAACAGTTATATATACAATAGCACTTATCAGAGTGCAGCACTTACAACAACAGCGGAAATAATAATAGCTACAGAATCCTGAAGCCTCCTGCTCCAAGCTCTCCAAGTGTATCTGTAAAATCCCGACTACTTGACTGCCCGTACAAATTAGGCACCCAAGAGTTTAGGGAAAACAACAAAGTAAACTCCGGGTCAGTCATGGGACTGGTATGAGTAAACAGTTTAAAACAGTTTGAACAAGTAAACGATATCTCATAAGACCACGCCGTATAACGGAACGGGTTTTTCCCTTATGAGAATCCAAACAACTTTGAAAAGCAATATCATTCTGATGTTATAACAATGTCTAAATACAAATAGTTATCAATCTAGCAAAAACGCTTTCATCTCACGTTCTACATATATAGTATACAATCAAAACCGCAAGCACGTATTGAGTAATGGATTTCCAACTATGACAAGGTATGGAACCACCTTCCGATCAGTGTACTCTAGGAACGATGCACTGGAGTTCAACAAGAACATCTTGCAACTCAGCCACACATGACCGACCACTCATTTCGTATCGAATGTATCGAATGTACATCACCAACGGTTGGGATCAGCAACCGTTCCCCGTATATATATGGGACAACATTGATAGATTAAAAGAAGCAAATGAATATTATCTAGATAGGTGATTATACACCCTACTTCGGTGCGACCGACTTAGCCATGCTGCCTGCCCGATTTCTGTCATTTACTGGTTGATGAGGCTAGAAGCTACGCTTTATCATCACATCAGATTCACTTCGAATGCCACATTGTCAGATCCATCGAAAATCACTAATTGACGTATACAACAGTACATTACGTGTTAGCTAAAGAAGTGCCCTTCTCCGCTTCCACTCTTGGTACGGTTGAAGAAATCATTGTACGTGACCTTTCTGGAAATACTCTGTCAGACATTCATCCATACAAGTCATCCAGGAACAGGGTGAACCGAAGGCACTATTCAGTACATCCATCTTAGGCATTGTTATCTAAGACTTATACAATAGCCCTTGCATTTTACTCCATCTTCAATATCTTTGGCATATATGATTCGCAACGCTTATGCCAATACAGAGTGGTTCTTTGGATAATAATCCAACCGGTCTCTCTCTATCAACAACGTTAAAATGGTCAAAAACTTCGATAGTCGATGCGTTAACTATCAAAGAAAAATACGTGTGCAAACAACGATATTATTTCCAGATGGAAATTCTATCAATAAATCATCATTCAACATTATCTCTTTAGTTCATTAATTTACTTATCTCCTGTTTTCCATATATTCAACATTTCTTATTTTCTAATTATAGAAAATATACCTTATTAACAATGGAAAACATATACATTTCCTGTTTCCTATATTAGAAAAAATTTCTGATTTCTTATTTGGAAAACATTTCCAAAGTTCCTTCATTGGGTTTAACAGATGTTTAAATAAACATCACTATGCCAACTCGGACCCTTTATTAAATCCACTTAACCATCATTCACTATCAAACCTTACCATTCCTTAGTTAAGATGGAAGTCAATCAAGTTGGGGTGTAATTACCTCTCAAACCTTAACTGAACAACGTTATAACTTCGAAATAGTAACAGTTTATCTTTTAAACTTTTAACAACTTCTTTACGTAACTCTCGGATTCAATTTACGAATCCACTTCTTTATTGAAAACATTGATTATAACGATAACATTATAATCCCTACTTTCGAAATATCTAACTTCAATTATAACCTTTATTCTTTGTAACACCCCACTCCCGCTATGATCACTCACTAAGGGAATGCCATAACATCGGTGGAGTATTTTAAGTGAATATAGAACAGAAAAATTACAACAAGACAGATATAAGTAATACTTGAAAATTTTAAAACATCATTTCATTGCAGCGGAAAGTAAAACATGTTTGGTTACATCACAAAACCATAATAAGAGTCAAGTACAAAATATCCATCCTGATAAATAAAAGTACATAATCCCAATACATGAACTGATAGCCATAAAAGAAAGGGTAAAGCTGAGCTCTACACCTATGGTCCAAGCTCCAAAAGAGAATAAAGCAGCCTGATCAAAGCCCACTCGTACTGGGCCCACTCTGATAACCTGAGGGTTGGGAAAAAGATAAAAACAACGGGGTCAGACATAAGTCTGAGCGAGTCCTATAACTTTAACAATACAATCATTAAAGTAACCAGAGAAGACATAAGCTTGATATACGGTAACGTCTGGGGATGAATGGCTACACTAAGCAGCTTGGTAGACTTAGGATAAACTAAGATAACCGTAAAGACGCATTTACCCACCCAAGGATAATTACTACACTGCACCACACCAGTCATTCCTACTTAAAGGTTGATCCCTCCCAAGGACTTAGAAAAATTACCCAGTAGTTTCGTGTACCCCTAGCTGACTACCTAGGTGCCGTCTGCCCCTATCTTCACTAGGTGTACCCACTACTCCCAAGCGATCGGCTCCCTACCGTAGATACCCGTGCTGGTCCCACAATGGGGTGTATCATTCCCCAAAGTGGCAACCTGATAATATCAACGGTGCACGGCTTTATATCTACACGATGCAACAACGACTTACCAACCAGCCCGGGTCCACACACGCATATGAAACCCGTTGATCCTACGTTGCCACCGCTAACCCATTTTGGCCTCTTATAGTCAAGCCCAATATGCGTGTCCCGTCACTCGACTAGAGTCGAGCCTACTAAGATACGTTTGGGATATTGGTTGAAATGGGCCCCCACAAGCTACCACCTAAGCTTGTTATTTCTAGTGAATCCCACTTAACCCTTTAACCATGTCCACTTACATGTTATAAATTTTGGTTAAGTCATTAATCATATTTTAATTGCCATTCAA
This sequence comes from Allium sativum, assembly GCA_030737875.1. NCBI lineage: Eukaryota > Viridiplantae > Streptophyta > Magnoliopsida > Asparagales > Amaryllidaceae > Allium > Allium sativum. The sequence goes on from CM060924.1 coordinate 195,431,008, forward strand.
GGCACCCACTAGATTTCCACATGCCACCCAAAAGCACTTACTTAACCCTTTAACCATGTTTTAATTACATGTTCCACTTTGGTTAAGTATTCTAATCGTATTTTCTATTGCCACCTAAGGCAACCCACTAGTTTCCTCATGCCACCCAAGGCACCCACTTAACCCCTCATGTCCCACTACATGTTAATATGGTTAAGTGTTTCTTAATTAATTAAGACCGTGATCTCCCATAAAGACCTCCCACATTAGACTGGCTTTTATGACAACTGGTTAAGCCGGTAGGGTCCGGGCAGTTTTACGTCATAACAGAGTCTAACCTCGTGTCTTTACTTTAATCACGTATTTAATTTGTGCCTAAGACCTCCCACATTGGGCTAACATTTGTAGCAACTGGTTAAGCCGGTAGGGTCCGGGCAGTTTTACACTACAAATGAGTCCAACCTCGTGTCTTAGTCGATTAATTACACCTAAGTAATCACCCCCATATTTATTAATTATCCCTAATTAATATTCACATTTACAAGAATATGGGTAGACCTAACTCAATAGGTAAATTCCCAATTCCATAACATGGGTAGATCTAACTCAATAGGTAAATTCCCATGGGGTAGACCTAACTCAATAGGTAAATTCCCACTTATGCTTATTCATTTTATGGTATGCTTAATCATAACCATTTCACACCATTTCATTAACATGTCTATTAACCCCATCGTTTCCCACGTACTTATGCTAACACGACATATTTCCAAGAGAAGATTCTTTCACAATTAACATGGATTTCACTTAGCATACATTAGCATTAACATGGGTTAAAAGGTGTCCACTTACATCATGATATTAACCCAACTAGCATTGCTAAATAACCCAACTTGCATGAACATACATATGTCATGTATAAAGGAAACTTACATAAGTGTTCATAGGTTATACAAAGGTGAACTTGCATGTGTCTTAAAGGTGTGAACTTGCACAACATGTTACATGTTAACTTGCATAACATCATACACATAACTTGCATAATATCATAAACATAACTTGCATATCAACATACACATAACTTGCATAACATCATGCACATAACTTGCATAACATCATACACATAACTTGCATATGAACTTGCATAACAACATGCACATAACTTGCATAACATCATACACATAACTTGCATAACATGTTGAACTTGCATATAAGCATACACATAACTTGCATAACATGTTGAACTTGCATATAAGCATACACATAACTTGCATAACATGTTGAACTTGTATATAAGCATACACATAACTTGCATAACATGTTGAACTTGCATATATGACTTGCATCTTAAAGGAGGGTAAACATGCATATATATATATATATACATAGCATATATAGGTGTCATCTTGCATATGTATGCATCACATTTAAAAGGGTAAACTTGCATGTCATGATTTATGCATAATACCAAACACTTAGCATGCATAAAACCACATACTTAGCATGCATAGAATCAATTACTTATTATGCATAAACCCACCACTTAACTTGCATAAACCCACATACTTAACTTGCATGAACACACATATCCAACTTGCATAAACTCACATATTCAACTTGCATAAACTCACATATTCAACATGCATAAACATAGGATTAATATTAACATAGATTAGCATATTCACATCATATCATATGACTTGAAAACCCATTAATCCTCATGCAAAACCATAGATCTCATCATATCTCATCTACTTAATTTAGCAATTGATCATCAAAGTGATAGAAACTCACCACTAGCAAATTTGCACTCCAAATGAAGAAGATTAAGATGCTTAGAATGGATTAGAGGTTGATTAGAGAGTGATTAGCTTGCAACCCTCTTCATAAATTAGTGGAGGCTCCTTTCAAGTTTGATTTTGGCGGCATGGTGGCATCATTTCTATTTTTAGTATGAATTAGGGTAGTATTAGGGTGTATTTATAGATTAGGTGAGTGTTTTAGGCCCTTAGATTAACCCTAAATTAGATTAGATCCGTCAGATTTAGGAAATCTCTAGAACACAGCCCAAGACTAACCCAAAAACCAGATCTGGTGCACCCAGATCAACAGGGCCGACACCCTGTGTCGACACCCCTGTCGACATGCCTGTCGACACCCCTGTCGACATGCCTGTCGACACCCCTGTCGACATGCCTGTCGACACGGGGCTAGGCGGGAACTTTCCCTTCCTTTCCGCTTTTGGCTCCAAACTTGTTTTAGAAATGAATTTTAAATCTGTTTTTAACTTTGAATTTTCTGCAAACTTCATTGGGCCATAACCGGGCCATACGGACTCCGATTCTCGAAAACTCGGACTCTATTTCGCGTATTTTTCCGAGACGAACGCAATGACGCAGCCCGTTGCCCCCAATTCTCACATCTGGGATTAGTCATTCTTTAATTTGTGAATTTTAGCATTAACCGAAATTCGGGGTGTTACATTCTCCCCTCCTTAAAGGATTTCGTCCCCGAAATCTCTAAGCTAAGGAGAATGCATATCCTACCATCCAAACAACCATCTACTCAATCCATCAAACACGGGCATCCATTGTCCTTAAAACAATTTCTAATGATGTATGAGCATATGCAAAGAGTGTGTGTATATGTTCCCTATCTAATGTATGAACATATGCAAACCATGATAGTGCCATGCATCCATTATGTATGCGAGAGAACCCTATCGACACATACAATATCTACATGAGTGCACAATCATTCACCAAAATGCATCATCCATATGATAACACAATCATTATACATCCATAAATATAGCTTCCTACACACAATTTTATGCAATATGCAATATGAAGTGATTGAGCCGATCTAGTGCCTAGAGTGTGTATATATGCATCCACGGGCAACCACTAGCAACCACTTGCATCCACATGCATCCATCAAACATAACATGTCTCAAACACATGTTTCAACCATAGGTTTACCCTATCTAAAGGTCAAAGGTACAAATAAGAGGACATACTAAAGATAAGATAAGTACTAGACAAACGATAAAGGAGAAGTTAAAAGACATACCCTAAAAAAGAAACGGGTACAATGAACGCATCTTCGCTTCCGTTTCCCAAGTTGCGTTGCTCTCGTCTTCTCCCCATTGTATTTTGACTAGTTGAACCTCTCGATTCCTCAATTTCCTAGTCTCTGACCCAAGGATGCGGGTAGGAGCTCGTCGAATAGTCGCATCACGCTCTACTTCCACTTCTTTAAGCAAGCTCGGCTCTACCACCTCTGCGGTCTCATGTAAGCACTTCCTTAAATGGGACACATGGAATACATCATGTACACCACTAAGTCTGTCGGGCAACTCCACTCTATATGCCATCCGTCCAATCCTTTCCTTAATAGGAAATGGCCCTACGAACCTTGGTGCTAACTTCCCAACAGATCCAAAGCGAACCACATTTCGTAACGGAGACACTTTGACAAAGACCATGTCCCCAACTTCAAATTCAAGATCCGTCCTCCTCTTGTCCGCATAAGATTTTTGCCTATCTTGCGCTGCTTTCATCCTTCTTCGAATCAAGTCAATCTTCTCAGAAGTCTCCCTAACCATATCAGGCCCAAGCAAGATCTTATCTGTAGATTCCCACCAACATGTAGGCGATCGACAAGGCCTTCCATAGAGAGCTTCGAAAGGAGCCATACCAATACTGGACTGAAAGCTATTATTATATGCGAACTCCACCAATGGAAGATGCTCTTCCCATGTACCTCCAAAATCCAAGATACAAAGCCTCAAAAGGTCTTCTAGGACACGATTCACCCTCTCAGTCTGGCCGTCCGTCTGAGGATGATATGCGGTGCTCAGACACAATTGAGTCCCCACTGCTTCTTGCAAACTTCTCCAGAACTCGCTAGTGAAGATAGGATCTCGATCACTCACTATGCTAGAGGGTACCCCATGCAATCGAACTATCTCTCGAAGATATACTGAAGCTAGCCATGGAGCAGTCCTCTTGCTCTTCACAGGTATGAAATGGGCGCTTTTAGTAAGTCTGTCTACCACCACCCAAATTCCCGTATTACCCTTTCTTGACCTGGGTAACCCGTCAATAAAATCCATCGAGACGCTATCCCACTTCCATTGCGGAACTTCCAATGGGTGAAGCAACCCACCTGGTTTCTTTTGCTCCGCCTTCACTTGTTGGCATACCAAGCACCGAGCAACATATTCAGCCACATCTTTCTTCATACCGGCCCAGAAGAAAACCCGCCTCATGTCTTGGTACATCTTGTCCCCACCGGGATGAATGGTCATCCTAGAACGGTGTGCATCATCAAGAATAACCTTCCTCAAACCCTCATCTTGCGGTACACAAAGTCTACCGTCTCTACGCAAGCACCCCCTATCGTCTAGGGTGTACCTACTCAAATGGCTGGACGATTCCCCCCTTATGAGCTTCTCTACCATCTCAACCAACTGTGGGTCGTCCCTCTGTGCTTCTCCGATCCGCCCCAAAAGAGTAGGTCTGACCTCCAAGGATGCTAGCAAACCGGGTACATACTCAATGGAAGGTCTGAAATCAAACATCGAGATAAATTCCAAGCTTCGTTGTTCCACGAACAATGGACTTAAGGACAACCTTTTTCTGCTCAAGGCGTCCGCCACCACATTACCCTTGCCAGGGGTATAGGCTATCTCAAACTCATAGGATGCTAAGAATCCCATCCACTTTTGCTGTCCTAAGACTATGCGCTCGAAGAGTCTCTAACACTTCCCTAAGATGTAGGGCATGCTCTTCTCCACTTTTAGAGAAAACCAGGGTATTACCCCTTCAAAAATCATCACAACTGTCCATCTCTCACGCAGACCACCCTAGTCGAACTCGACATCCCCCAAATGCAAGCCCCAAAGGCCTAAACCAATATCAGACAAACACCCAAGGGATACCTCCTTCGAATTCAGACGACCTACGTGAGATGATACTAGTAAAAACGGCTAAATAATTAAGCCCTTGTCCAACTCTGGATGTCCTCGCCAGTCTCGCTCCAAAACCACCGTTTATCCCATAACTGGCTTTGCTCAACCTATTTAGCACATACGAAAACTCATTTCGCTCCTAGAAAAGACCAAGATGTCATTTACAAAGACCATCACGAACTTATTTAGGTACTCCCTGAACACCCTTCTCATCCAACAAAGTATGCGGGGGCGTTCGTCAAACCAAATGGCATCACCAGCCACTCATAAAAACCATCCGGAGTCCTAAAGGTAGTCTTCTCTATACTATCCTCAGCCACTCTCAACTGATGAAATCCCGTGGCTAAGTCCTACTACGAAAACACTGAGGCGCCAACCAACTGATCAAAGAGATCATCAACCCTCGGCAATGGGTGTCTATTCTTCTTTGTGAGTTTATTTAGTTCTCTTTAGCCTACACAAAGTCTGAGGGACCCATCCGCCTTCATAGCAAAAACTACTGGAGCACCCCGCTCCGACATACTTCGTCTTCTAAACCCCTTCTCAAGCAAATCGCCTACTTGCTTATGGAGTTCCCTCTTCTCACGAGGAGCCACGTGGCACACTGGCCAAGATACTGGTTTGGCATTGTCTACCAGATATATTCGGAAGTTAATCTCCCGCTCCGGAGGTAAGCCCTTCACCTCCTCAAACACATCCGAGTATTCCCGGACCACTCTAACAGATTGCAAACTCTCGACCGAAGCGTCAAGCGATTCAAGATAACTTAGCATAACCGAATCCATGGGATTACAAGAGATCTCGAGAGTGTTACCCAAGCGGGTCATGAGCCTAACAACTCTCCTTTCGAAATCAAGAACAGCACCATTACTGGATAACCAGTCCATGCCCAAAATCAACCCATAGCTCGTGAAGCCTAAAAAGCATCACATCTACTCTCAACGCTAAGTATAGCAACTTTCAAACCCAAACACTTCATGGAGCCCCAATTGGGTTTGAAACAACTAAGGGATCATCTACTAACTGGTGTCTAAGTGCAGTGACTCAACTAACAATGATGAGATAAACGAACTCGATGCGTCAGAATCTAATAAAGTTCGAACCGGATAATAAAGAAATCCTAATTCCAACCTAAACGGTTTATCCCCATTTGGTGCCCTAGTCGTGAGGGAATACAACTACCCTCTAGGAGATTTCGTACCTTGCCCTTGACTCTTTGGGCAATCCTAATAAGGTGTCCCATTCCTCCAAAAGGATAACTACTCGCCTTCTTCATCCCTTTCTCCACTCGTAACCTCCCACCAAAGAGGTTTCATCCTTCATTAACCAAACAACTATTTGAGCCTTCCTCCCATCGTCTATCCAATAGATACCTACCAGTCCTCCTCCTTCTTGAGCCAACTTCTAATCTGACTAACGTATAAGTCCCTTGAAGTGGTTTTCCGTTCTTATCTATCTTAGAAAGGTCATCTATACGCGGAGGGGAAACTCAAAACGAGAGAGGAAGAGATTCAAAATGGAGAATTCGAAAGATAAAGATATGGCTATCGGGGATTATGCTTTTCTTTCAAAAACTTTTCTCTTAAAAGACATGTTTTTGAAAATACTCCTTTCAAAAATATTCTTAGAAAATAGTTTTTCTAAAAATTTTATCTGTTCTGGTAACCTTAAGCTCTGATACCACGTGTAACACCCCACTCCCGCTATGATCACTCACTAAGGGAATGCCATAACATTGGTGGAGTATTTTAAGTGAATATAGAACAGAAAAATTACAACAAGACAGATATAAGTAATACTTGAAAATTTTAAAACATCATTTCATTGCAGCGGAAAGTAAAACATGTTTGGTTACATCACAAAACCATAATAAGAGTCAAGTACAAAATATCCATCCTGATAAATAAAAGTACATAATCCCAATACATGAACTGATAGCCATAAAAGAAAGGGTAAAGCTGAGCTCTACACCTATGGTCCAAGCTCCAAAAGAGAATAAAGCAGCCTGATCAAAGCCCACTCGTACTGGGCCCACTCTGATAACCTGAGGGTTGGGAAAAAGATAAAAACAACGGGGTCAGACATAAGTCTGAGCGAGTCCTATAACTTTAACAATACAATCATTAAAGTAACCAGAGAAGACATAAGCTTGATATACGGTAACGTCTGGGGATGAATGGCTACACTAAGCAGCTTGGTAGACTTAGGATAAACTAAGATAACCGTAAAGACGCATTTACCCACCCAAGGATAATTACTACACTACACCACACCAGTCATTCCTACTTAAAGGTTGATCCCTCCCAAGGACTTAGAAAAATTACCCAGTAGTTTCGTGTACCCCTAGCTGACTACCTAGGTGCCGTCTGCCCCTATCTTCACTAGGTGTACCCACTACTCCCAAGCGATCGGCTCCCTACCGTAGATACCCGTGCTGGTCCCACAATGGGGTGTATCATTCCCCAAAGTGGCAACTGATAATATCAACGGTGCACGGCTTTATATCTACACGATGCAACAACGACTTACCAACCAGCCCGGGTCCACACACGCATATGAAACCCGTTGATCCTACGTTGCCACCGCTAACCCGTTTTGGCCTCTTATAGTCAAGCCCAATATGCGTGTCCCGTCACTCGACTAGAGTCGAGCCTACTAAGATACGTTTGGGATATTGGTTGAAATGGGCCCCCACAAGCTACCACCTAAGCTTGTTATTTCTAGTGAATCCCACTTAACCCTTTAACCATGTCCACTTACATGTTATAAATTTTGGTTAAGTCATTAATCATATTTTAATTGCCATTCAAGGCACCCACTAGATTTCCACATGCCACCCAAAAGCACTTACTTAACCCTTTAACCATGTTTTAATTACATGTTCCACTTTGGTTAAGTATTCTAATCGTATTTTCTATTGCCACCTAAGGCAACCCACTAGTTTCCTCATGCCACCCAAGGCACCCACTTAACCCCTCATGTCCCACTACATGTTAATATGGTTAAGTGTTTCTTAATTAATTAAGACCGTGATCTCCCATAAAGACCTCCCACATTAGACTGGCTTTTATGACAACTGGTTAAGCCGGTAGGGTCCGGGCAGTTTTACGTCATAACAGAGTCTAACCTCATGTCTTTACTTTAATCACGTATTTAATTTGTGCCTAAGACCTCCCACATTGGGCTAACATTTGTAGCAACTGGTTAAGCCGGTAGGGTCCGGGCAGTTTTACACTACAAATGAGTCCAACCTCGTGTCTTAGTCGATTAATTACACCTAAGTAATCACCCCCATATTTATTAATTATCCCTAATTAATATTCACATTTACAAGAATATGGGTAGACCTAACTCAATAGGTAAATTCCCAATTCCATAACATGGGTAGACCTAACTCAATAGGTAAATTCCCATGGGGTAGACCTAACTCAATAGGTAAATTCCCACTTGTGCTTATTCATTTTATGGTATGCTTAATCATAACCATTTCACACCATTTCATTAACATGTCTATTAACCCCATCGTTTCCCACGTACTTATGCTAACACGACATATTTCCAAGAGAAGATTCTTTCACAATTAACATGGGTTTCACTTAGCATACATTAGCATTAACATGGGTTAAAAGGTGTCCACTTACATCATGATATTAACCCAACTAGCATTGCTAAATAACCCAACTTGCATGAACATACATATGTCATGTATAAAGGCAACTTACATAAGTGTTCATAGGTTATACAAAGGTGAACTTGCATGTGTCTTAAAGGTGTGAACTTGCACAACATGTTACATGTTAACTTGCATAACATCATACACATAACTTGCATAATATCATAAACATAACTTGCATATCAACATACACATAACTTGCATAACATCATGCACATAACTTGCATAACATCATACACATAACTTGCATATGAACTTGCATAACAACATGCACATAACTTACATAACATCATACACATAACTTGCATAACATGTTGAACTTGCATATAAGCATACACATAACTTGCATAACATGTTGAACTTGCATATAAGCATACACATAACTTGCATAACATGTTGAACTTGCATATAAGCATACACATAACTTGCATAACATGTTGAACTTGCATATATGACTTGCATCTTAAAGGAGGGTAAACATGCATATATATATATATATATATATATATACATAGCATATAAAGGTGTCATCTTGCATATGTATGCATCACATTTAAAAGGGTAAACTTGCATGTCATGATTTATGCATAATACCAAACACTTAGCATGCATAAAACCACATACTTAGCATGCATAGAATCAATTACTTATTATGCATAAACCCACCACTTAACTTGCATAAACCCACATACTTAACTTGCATGAACCCACATATCCAACTTGCATAAACTCACATATTCAACTTGCATAAACTCACATTTTCAACATGCATAAACATAGGATTAATATTAACATAGATTAGCATATTCACATCATATCATATGACTTGAAAACCCATTAATCCTCATGCAAAACCATAGATCTCATCATATCTCATCTACTTAATTTAGCAATTGATCATCAAAGTGATAGAAACTCACCACTAGCAAATTTGCACTCCAAATGAAGAAGATTAAGATGCTTAGAATGGATTAGAGGTTGATTAGAGAGTGATTAGCTTGCAACCCTCTTCATAAATTAGTGGAGGCTCCTTTCAAGTTTGATTTTGGCGGCATGGTGGCATCATTTCTATTTTTAGTATGAATTAGGGTAGTATTAGGGTGTATTTATAGATTAGGTGAGTGTTTTAGGCCCTTAGATTAACCCTAAATTAGATTAGATCCGTCAGATTTAGGAAATCTCTAGAACACAGCCCAAGACTAACCCAAAAACCAGATCTGGTGCACCCAGATCAACAGGGCCGACACCCTGTGTCGACACCCCTATCGACAGGGCTGTCGACACCCCTGTCGACATGCCTGTCGACACCCCTGTCGACATGCCTGTCGACACGGGGCTAGGCGGGAACTTTCCCTCCCTTTCCGCTTTTGGCTCCAAACTTGTTTTAGAACTGAATTTTAAATCTGTTTTTAACTTTGAATTTTCTGCAAACTTCATTGGGCCATAACCGGGCCATACGGACTTCGATTCTCGAAAACTCGGACTCTATTTCGCGTATTTTTCCGAGACGAACGCAATGACGCAGCCCGTTGCCCCCAATTCTCACATCTGGGATTAGTTATTCTTTAATTTGTGAATTTTAGCATTGTTAGACCCAAAAGTGGTTCTAACACCCGATTTGATTATAAGCAAGATGAAATGAGACAAAAATAAAAAATGAACACGCAGGATTTATAGTGGTTCGGCGAAGAAATGCCTACGTCCACTTATCTTTCACTATATTCAATAATTCAGTTGCAAATACAATGTAAGATTCACTCAATTCCACTCACAACTCACTTATGTTAACTCAATTAACTAAAACAAAGAACGAAAGAAGATTTGGATTCTCCGGGAGTAATGGAGTTCGGATGATGGAGGTAGTTGAATTCTCAAAGTGCTGAAAAAAGATCCTTCTCTTTGTCTCCAGACGGGGTATTTATAGGTGTGAATTTGCTTGAAACTTGATCCGGGTCGGGGCCACATGCCGTCCATCCCACTATCTTCGGGTTCGGATGAACTATTATGTTGACAGCGCATCAAAGGAACGAACGTTATGGGTAGGAACTGGTCATAGCCGGTCCGGATATCCAGGCGATTTTGCAGGAGAGTAACATGGAGCATGGGTTCGGGTCGGAGACGCGCAGATAAGGGGATCGGATCGGGATACCCGATCCGAACCGGATTAGCTTAGATGCGATGCTCTTTTCTTCTCTAATCTGCTCCGCTCCGATCCATTTTCGTGGCAAACAGGTGGCTTTCCGATCCAATCGAGATTTAGTTGCCCTCCGATCCGATTAGATATGCTTTACCAATTTACTCAGTAGGAGTTCACCGATCCGAACAGATGACTCTTTCCGACCCGAACCGATGGTTTGCTCTGACCCGATCCGAACAGCTGCTGTTATCTAATCTAGATTGTAGTGTCTTCTCCAATCCGAACCGAAGTCTTCTAATTAAAAATGCCCTTCAATGTTTGGTTTCTTGACTTTGTGTTGCCTAGTTCACAAAGTAGGCTAACATTTTGCCCCCTCAAAGGATGCTTCTGTTGTATACGAAGCGTGCTTTGATGTCGTTTGAAATGCTAGTCCTTGAATCAGAACAGTCAGAAAGTCACTTCTGTTCGTTTGTGAAGATGCGTTGCTTCATGAAGACATGTCTCTTATTGCTTACATATATATGTCATGAAATACTTGATTCATTTTCTTCATTCTTGAGTTAAGTCCAGAAGTCCTTCTCAACATATAGTATTCTTCTCAAGTATGTTCTTTCCTAGTTTTTCTTTTAAATCCAATTCGAATACTAGAGGAATGCACAGATTTCTACCCGGTTCGGTGGCGCGACCCGGTTCGGTGGCGCGACCCGGTTCGGTGGCGCGACCCGGTTCGGTGTCCGACTCGAGCACCTTTTCTGCCTGTTTCACTTTGCACTGGGTTGATGGGCCAGAAGTTGTGGGCTGGCTTGGACTCGATCCGAACGGAGTAAAACACGGGGAATACAAAGAGCCATCTCACGTCTTATATAAACTCGACCATCCAAACTCTTCTACCTTCTTTACTCCCACAATTCTCGTTCTCCCAGTTTTACACCGAAACCACACTTCCTAAAAAATCTAAAAACTCCAAACACCTCGTTTCAATCTTCGAATAACATATCTAGGTATTTAAATCTCCGATTATTTATGTAATAACTAATTTCAACCAGAATTTGCGTTTAAATCGTGCGATTGGAGTGTGGTGTTTGTTGAACTCCGACGCCTGGATCTCCTCCACCGTTTGTCATCGTCGTTGATGGCGTCTTCGCCGTCTCGAGGTAGCAACGGGGGTCATTGGGATCCAGCGTTGAGTGTTCAAGCAAATAAACGCTTAATTTCATCTGAGTCTAGTGAAATTTGAAGACGAGAAAGGGGAGAATAGGAATTGGGTTCGGTTCGGGTAAGGAAGTGCTGTAGCAGCGGAGGGGAGGACAAGTTCATACGTTAGGATCGGGTCGGAATGAAATGCAATGTGGAGAAAGCCATGCTTGCCCGACCAGGTCGGATTGGAGGAAGAGATGGAGAAAGGAAAAGGACGTATGGATCCTTTTGTTTGCTGATCCGTTCCGAATGCTTATTCCGATCCGGTGTTAAACTGCTAAATATGAACGTCTTCTCCGAACCAAACAATACGCAGACCCGGGCCGATCCCAGCTATATGCACATCCGATCCGAACCCAACAATTAGCACATCCGATCCGAACCCAACAATTAGCACACCCTACCCGAACTGAATGATATGCATATTCCAACTCAAAGCACAAGACTTTATCCAACCAGGGTTAATCAATGCCTGACATAATCTTCGACTTAATGAACAGTTAGGGTAGTGCCTTATGAACGTAAACGATCATCAAGATTTATTCTGAACATCGCCGCTCCGTTAGAACCTCGCATTATGCTTTTAAGTGTTTTTCTTCTCATGTTTTGCACACCACACACAATTTAGCTCACACATATGCACAGGGGGGCACGGGATATGTAACACCCCGCGAATTCTATAACTGTGAAACTCACAAATTAAAGTATAATTAATTTCAAATCAAAGAACTAAGGGAAACGGGATACGCCATTGCGTTCGTCTCGGAAAAATACGCGAAATAGAGTCCGAGTTTTCGAAAAACGGATATCGTATGAAGAAGTTATGGACGAACGAAGTTGGGCGAAAAACCGAAAAAGGGTCAGAATGCACTGGCGCACTTGGGAAGTGCGCCAGAACAAAAATGAACTGGCGCACCTGTGAAGTGCGCCAGTACATTTTTGACCTGGCGCACCTGCCAAGTGCGCCCATGTCAAAAATGACCTGCTGGCCAGGTCTGGTCTAGCCCTGGCTGGCCAGGTCTGTGTTTGGCCGATTTTCAGAAGCTTGCTTTGTCATTAGGGCTAGGTGGCAGGCTCTAATTGGTCTCTCTTGCGAATGAATGGCTACGATCAATCCAAGCAACATCAATGGTCCTAATCAGTTTATAACCTCTATATAAATAACCCTAGACTAACCCTAATCTATTCATTCAAAAATAAGAACAAAGCCGCCATGTTGCTGAGGAACGACTAGGGGTAGCCACCAATTGGAGAGAGGATTAGGAGGCAAATTCTAAGGCATAAAGCAACTCAATCAAATCAAACCGCATCTTCAAATTCCTAAATTTGAGAATTCGCCTCACCATTGTAAGTAGAGTATTACTTTGGTATGAACAAATAATTGTGTTGGTTTTTATGCTTGAATTGTGGCAATAAAGTAATTCATATTTGTGCGTTCTTATCAATTTGAAATATTATATACGTTTGGATATTCTTGAATTATGTTATTCAATTATAAAGAACTACATGCGGTAGTTCTATGCAAGTATACGTTTGGAATATTTCGCAAATTATGTAATCCATGTTGAAGCTACATGTATGTAGTTGATTTAAATTCATGCAAGTTTGGGGCTTTGCTACTATGCCATCATAATGTGTATTTTTATACAAACGTCATTTTTATGAAGTAATTGGAATAGGTTTGGGTTATCATAATCCATATGAAATTATGTTGAAAATTGGGCATCATGTATTAACCCATGCTTTTGTACTAGAAAACCTATTTGCAAACTTATGAATATGGCTAGGCTATGAATGATATTTGGCATAATTGAAATCCATGATTAAGTCTATATTGTTAGCAAGAATTATATGATGACATATGTGAGACATGGCTAGGTTAGACTCAAAAATCCCTTTTTGCAAGTTTACATGACTAAAGTAAGAATCATGATTTCATGATTTATGCCATGGTTATGTGAACAAATTTAACTGTACTTATGCCATGCATATGTTTGACATTATGCCATGCTTATGTTTGACATTATGCCATGTTTATGTTAGAAATATTTATGCCATGCTTATGTTTGACATTATGCCTAAATAAAAATATAGGTTCATGTTGTAGTTATGACTATGTGCCAATAATGATACCCAATTTAGATTCTTATCTCAACTACAAGTTCACATGCTTTGATTCATGTCACCTATGCTTTATGACCAAAGTATATATGCAAGTACACCAGTTTCTATTTTGTATTTCCAACGTCATATTGCAAGTTCATACGCTCACCTTCCCCTCTTTGTGCATGTAATCACGCTTTAAGCCTCCCCTTTTCGCATGGCTAAGTTGGGCTTAAAAAGGCTAAGCCCAACATATAATAAACGGACGTGTTAAACGGGGGAAAATAACGTTGGGTTAAAATTACTAATGAATGAAAATATAAAAGGGCCCAAATTCAAGTATGGGTTGGGCCCATGATTGGTGTAACCTTTACACCATTAACTTAATAATGGGCCGCAAATATTTACATATAAGAAAATAAAGAAGAAAGACAAAATATGTAAATGTAGAACATACGATGTGTTTAACCCGAGGTTGGATTGAGTTGTGATGTAAACCTGCCCGGAACCGCCCGGCTGTCCAGTAGTCACAACAATACCTATCCAATGTGGGAGGTTAAACATGGAGCCCAATAAGGACCCGAGGTTAGACTGAGTTGTGACGTAAGACTGCCCGGAACCAACCGGCAACAGGCAGCCACAACAATACCTGTCTAATGTGAGAGGTCAGGGCCTTAATAGGACAATTAAGGCTGAGTCAGGATTGTTAGGATTAAGTGAACTAAAGACTTAATCAAAATGGAACATGCTAAACTAAACGGACTGGTGGGGGTTAGGTTAGAAAACACTTAACCAACTTAGCATGGTGGCTAGAGATAGAAAACCTAGTAACGGGGGACCCTTTTCAGCAGTAACCCTAAAAGGTGTATCATGATACCCTGAAACTAGGCAGGGTGGGGCACGATTACTGGGCTGATTGTAAGAGGTCAAATCGACGGCGGTGGTGTAGCAGTGTAGGTTCTAACGGGGTGCGGGCGTGCACACACTCCGGCGCAGAAAAATAAGGCACTGGGCACCAGTAGCATACCTGTGCATTCTAGGGTTGTGTCGGGCCGCCACCATGGGACTTGATACACCCCATGGTGGGACCAGCATAGGTAACTACAACATCGGGGGCCGTAAGACACATGTAACTATGTGAGTAGGAGCCGATCATCATAGAATGGATCACATCACCCTGATTATGGGGTGCCAGTTGGAAACTAGTTTATATGGGTTCAGAGATTAACATGGGGTACGATAGTATATTCGACCCTAGTCAACTTAACCAAGTTATAGTGCTTTCCCACTTCTTGTTTATACTTATCATACCCAGTTCTTTATTCATAGACAGAATAGTACTAGACTTACTCATGCTTTATGTCTGACTCTACTTTTATTTTGTCTTCTTTTCTTCCGTTCCCCCCCCCCCCAGGTCCACAGGGAGGGAACACAGCAGCTTGACCAACCTTAACATCCAGCTTGAAGAAGAGAAATGTATTGCTTGGACTTTCCTGTTTTGAACTATGGCTTTGGACAATCCACTATGGGGCTTTTGCAGTTTACCTATGTTTTATTTATGCTTCTTTAAATAATGTAATCAAGACAGATTATGAAAGTGTTATGTTATGTTTTTGGAAAGGATGTAAGACAATCATGGTGATGTTGTTGTAACACGTATTTGACTTTATGAAATAAAGTTTGTTGTTTTTCCGCTGTTTACAAATATGTGTTCTTATATCTGTCTTGTATATCTGTGACTTATACTTATAAACCTCCACCAAAATTAGGGCATTCCCTTTGAGAGTGACCCTAACGGAGGTGGGGTGTTTCACTTGGTATCAGAGCATAGGTTTACCAGATAAGATAAAAAGTTTTGAAAAATTATTTTCAAAAAGGAAATTTAAAGAAGCATTTTTAAAAGAAAAATATTATTTTATTTTATTTTAAAAAAAAAGGCAAAGTCCACTCCCCAAAGCCATAGGTACTATCTCTTATCCTTCGTTTTGAATCTATCCTTTTTGTTTCAGCATGTCCCAAGAACTTAACTTGCCGGAAGGGGTGCCAATACCTGGTTGGTTTAGACGGTTCTTAGAAGCAAGGGCCACTCAGCCAGGTCCTACCATTCCTCCTCCCCCAGCTGAAGGAAATCATCCAGCTGCAGCAGCACCTTTTCCTCCACCTCCTCCACGGGGAAACACATTTGCTAAGATATGTAAAGATTTTAAAGCTATGGGAGGAAAGGATTTCCATGGAACTGAGTCCTTCGTGGCAGCTAGGAATTGGCTGAAAGAAACGGAGGACCTATTCATCATCTTTGAGGTAGAAGATAGACAAAAAGTACAACTGGCAGTATGGCTATTGAAGGGCGAGGCTTCCTACTGGTGGGAAGTCACTAATGCTGAAAGACCAGTGGAGACATGGGAGGACTTTAGGGCAAGGTTTGAGACTAAATTTCTCTCAGATGCGGAAAGAAGTTTGCAGTTGGAAAAATTCTTATTTCTTAAGCAAGGGGACAAGACAGTCAGAGAGTATGTGAATCAGTTCGATGAGTTGGCTAGGTTTGGGCTTGATCTAGTCAACACCCCGCACAAGAAGGCTCTCCGTTTCGTCAAAGGGTTGAATGAGCCATTACACAGTTTGGCCATGACCCATATACCCATGGGAGCCACGTATGAAAGATTGGTGCAAATGGCATTGCTAAATGAAGAGGATAAGGGCAAGAAGGAGACAAAGGCAGAAAGCTCTCAAGGGAAGAAAGAGGGTTTGCAGCCTAAGAAGACAGACTTTAAGAAGGGCGGGAAAGGCAACAAAGAGAAGAGGAAGTGCAATTTCTGTGGCAAAGTGGGGGCACTTAGTAAAGGACTGCCGGAAAAAGAAGGCCAAGGAGAGTGGTGGGTGCTTTTCTTGCGGTGAGACGGGCCACAGGGCTAAGGACTGCCCAAAGAAACGAGGACAGGGGCAGAGGGCTGGATCCACCCCAGGGGCACAGGTTCATGTGCTGGAAGCGCCACCTCTGCAACAGCGAGGTATAAATACTTCTGTAGAAAGCGTAGTTTATCTTTATGATCACCCCGTTCGCACTTTATTTGATTCTGGCGCATCACACTCCTTTATCTCGTCTGCTTTAGTAGAATCTCTGCACCTAAAAACTAGTATGGTAGAGGACCCCTTAATTGTTTCAAACCCAATTGGGGGCCCAGCTCATTTGTCTATGATCTGTGTGGGATTGAAAATTTCTATTCTAAGTGTAGAATTCCAATGTAGTGCCTTTGTTTTGGGCTTTTCGGGGTATGGTTTGATTTTGGGTATGGATTGGCTATCCAGTAATGGGGCCATCCTTGATTGTGAGAAAAGGGTGGTTAGGCTCCTAACCCAGCTCGGTAATACTTTGGAAATTTCTTGTAATCCCTCGTATGCGGTTATGCTTAGTTATCTTGAATCGCTAGATGCCTCTGTTGAAAATTTGCAATCAGTTAAAGTGGTCCGGGAATATCCGGATGTCTTCGAAGAGGTGAAGGGCTTGCCTCCGAAGCGGGAAATAGACTTCCGCATATATCTTGTAGATAATGCAAAGCCCGTTGCGTTACCCGTTAGACATATGGCTCCACGGGAAAGGAAAGAGCTCAGTAAACAGATTAAAGAGCTTCTAGAAAAGGGGTTCATTAGGAGGAGCATTTCAGAATGGGGCGCTCCAGTGGTGTTCGCTACAAAGGTGGATGGTTCACTCCGTCTATGTGTTGACTATAGGGAGCTCAACAAGCTAACGAAAAAGAATAGGCACCCTCTTCCTAGAATTGACGATTTATTTGACCAGCTTGTAGGAGCGTCTGTTTTCTCCCAACTCGATTTAGCAACCGGTTTTCATCAGCTAAGGGTGGCTGAAGATAGCATCGATAAAACGGCGTTCAGAACCCCAGACGGCTTCATTGAATGGCTTGTCATGCCTTTCGGCTTGACAAATGCACCTGCGTACTTCGTGGACCTGATGAGTAGGGTATTTAGAGATTTCCTCAACAAGTTCGTAGTAGTCTTCGTAGATGATATCCTTATCTTCTCAAAGAGTGAAGAGGAACATGCTCAACACTTGAGGGCAATCATGGAAACTTTGCGAGTCCATCAACTTAAAGCCAAATTCTCCAAATGCCACTTTTGGAGAGAAGAGGTGAGGTTCCTTGGGCACATAGTATCCAAACAAGGGTTAGCGGTGGACCCTGCTAAGGTAGTGGCGGTACAGGATTGGAAGACGCCAAGGAATGCAACTGAGGTCCGAAGCTTCCTAGGACTAGCAGGTTTCTATCGAAAATTCATAAGGGATTTTGCGAAAATCTCAGCTCCACTCACGAAATTGACTAAGAAGAATCTAGTGTTCAATTGGGATTTGGATTGCGAATTTGCTTTCCAACGACTGAAAAGGGCTCTTACAACAGCCCCAGTTTTGACGCTGCCAGATGGGAGCAAGATGTTCACTGTTTATACGGATGCATGTGGGACAGGGCTAGGCGCCGTCTTAATGCAAGAAGGAAGGGTAGTAGCTTATGGCGGAAGGCAGTTGAAAGTGCACGAAAAGAACTACCCAACCCACGATCTTGAGTTAGCCGCCATCGTCTTTGCACTCAAGTCTTGGCGACACTATCTCCTAGGTGAGAAGTTCGAACTTTACACTGACCATAAATCATTGAAATATCTTTTCTCGCAGAAGGATCTTAACTTGAGGCAACAAAGATGGATGGAGTTTCTTGCCTCGTACGATTTCGAAATCTCCTACACTCCGGGCAAAGGCAACGTAGTAGCAGACGCGTTGAGCCGAAAGAAATTGACCCTAAGCCCGTTGTTTGTTGAAAGACAAAGCCTAGAGTTTATAGCCAGCTTCGACTTTAGGCCTTCCTCCGATTTCGTACCAGGCTTGCTAGCATCTCTCGAAGTGCGCCCAACTTTAGTGGATTCGGTAGGGGCAGCACAACGCGAAGACCCTCAGCTTGTGGAAACAATTGATAGGCTAATTAGGGGTGAGACTTCAAGTCACCTCAGCAGATACTCCATCGACGATAAGGGTTTGCTAAGGCGAGATGGAAGACTATGCGTCCCACAGACAAAAGATTTAGTAAAGAAGGTTCTCGAGGAAGCACATCACTCCAAGATGACGATACACCCAGGCGGAGATAAAATGTACAAAGACATAAAAAGGACTTTCTTCTGGAACGGCATGAAAAAGGATGTGGCAGAGTTCGTTTCTAAGTGTATGGTGTGCCAACAGGTTAAGGCGGAACAGAAAAAGCCTGGCGGACTGCTACATCCTTTGGAGGTCCCGCAGTGGAAGTGGGATAGCATCTCAATGGACTTCATCGATGGGCTGCCTAGGTCTAGGAGAGGCAACACTAGCATTTGGGTAATAGTGGATAGGCTTACTAAAAGCGCCCACTTTTTACCTGTCAAAAGTAAAAGAACTGCCTCATCCCTAGCATCACTTTACCTCAAGGAAATCGTTCGACTCCATGGAATACCGTCTAGCATTGTTAGTGACCGAGACCCCATCTTCACCAGCGAGTTTTGGCGGAGTCTGCAAGAAGCAGTAGGAACGCAGTTATGCTTGAGCACAGCCTATCATCCCCAAACCGACGGCCAAACAGAGAGAGTGAACAGAGTTTTGGAAGACCTTTTAAGACTGTGCGTCCTTGACTTCGGAGGGACATGGGAAGACCACCTTCCTTTGGTGGAATTTGCCTACAACAACAGCTATCAAGCAACCATCGGAATGGCGCCCTTCGAAGCTCTATATGGAAGACCGTGCCGATCGCCCACTTGTTGGTGGGAGTCTACTGATAAGCTCATACTTGGACCAGATATGATCCGAGAGACTTCAGAGAAAGTAGACTTAATACGAAGAAGGATGAAGACGGCCCAAGACAGACAAAAGTCCTATGCCGACAAGAGAAGGACCGACCTTGAATTCGAGGTTGGAGACAGAGTTTTTCTCAAGGTATCACCACTAAGAAACGTTGTTCGTTTTGGAACCACAGGAAAACTTGCACCAAGGTTCGTAGGGCCATTCCCTATCATCGAGAAAATTGGGAAAATGGCCTATAGATTAGAGCTACCCGAGAAGTTGGCTGGAGTCCACAACGTTTTTCACGTTTCACATCTCCGAAAATGTCTACATGAGTCTGCTGAGGTGGTAGAGCCAAATATCCTCGAAGAGGCCGAAGTGGAACGCGAAGCAACCATAAGGAAAGTTCCAACCCGCATATTAGGAACGGAAGTGAAGAAGCTACGCAACCGCGAAGTCAAGCTCGTCAAAGTCCAGTGGAGCGACGCCGAGGGAGACGCGACTTGGGAAACTGAAGCTAGAATCCGTACAGCCTACCCTTTTCTGTTCGAGGGTACATCCTTGATCTTTCTCTTTCCTTAAGTTGCGCTTTTATCTATCTTTTTAGGTATATTTCCCCGACCTTATCTTTTAGGTAGAAACCCTTTGGATGGAAACATGTAGTTGAAACATGTTATGTATGATGGTTGCAAGTGGTTGCAAGTGATTGCTAGTGGTTGCTCGTGGTTGCATATACACACACAATCTAGGTATTAGATCGGCTCAGTCACTTCATATTGCATATGCATATATGTTTGCATTCATATGTGGTTGAACTTTAATGTGTTGTCATGTGGATGCTGCATTTGTATTGAATGATTGTGCACTCATGTAGAATCATGAATAGGAAAATTTGCATACATAATGGATTCATGGCACTTACATAATTCGCATTAAGGAGGTCAACTGAATCAGTAGACCGCCTGATTTTGCATTAGATAAGTACATGTACACACACACTTCGCATATGATCATGAAGCATTAGAAGTCTTTTAAGGACAATGGATGCTCGTGTTTGATGGATGAGTAGATGGATGATTGGATGTTAGGATATACATTCCTCCTAACTTGAAGATTTCGGGGACGAAATCCTTTTAAGTGGGGGAGAATGTAACACCCCGCGAATTCTATAACTGTGAAACTCACAAATTAAAGTATAATTAATTTCAAATCAAAGAACTAAGGGAAACGGGATACGCCATTGCGTTCGTCTCGGAAAAATACGCGAAATAGAGTCCGAGTTTTCGAAAAACGGATATCGTATGAAGAAGTTATGGACGAACGAAGTTGGGCGAAAAACCGAAAAAGGGTCAGAATGCACTGGCGCACTTGGGAAGTGCGCCAGAACAAAAATGAACTGGCGCACCTGTGAAGTGCGCCAGTACATTTTTGACCTGGCGCACCTGCCAAGTGCGCCCAGGTCAAAAATGACCTGCTGGCCAGGTCTGGTCTAGCCCTGGCTGGCCAGGTCTGTGTTTGGCCGATTTTCAGAAGCTTGCTTTGTCATTAGGGCTAGGTGGCAGGCTCTAATTGGTCTCTCTTGCGAATGAATGGCTACGATCAATCCAAGCAACATCAATGGTCCTAATCAGTTTATAACCTCTATATAAACAACCCTAGACTAACCCTAATCTATTCATTCAAAAATAAGAACAAAGCCGCCATGTTGCTGAGGAACGACTAGGGGTAGCCACCAATTGGAGAGAGGATTAGGAGGCAAATTCTAAGGCATAAAGCAACTCAATCAAATCAAACCGCATCTTCAAATTCCTAAATTTGAGAATTCGCCTCACCATTGTAAGTAGAGTATTAATTTGGTATGAACAAATAATTGTGTTGGTTTGTATGCTTGAATTGTGGCAATAAAGTCATTCATATTTGTGCGTTCTTATCAATTTGAAATATTATATACGTTTGGATATTCTTGAATTATGTTATTCAATTATAAAGAACTACATGCGGTAGTTCTATGCAAGTATACGTTTGGAATATTTCGCAAATTATGTAATCCATGTTGAAGCTACATGTATGTAGTTGATTTAAATTCATGCAAGTTTGGGGCTTTGCTACTATGCCATCATAATGTGTATTTTTATACAAACGTCATTTTTATGAAGTAATTGGAATAGGTTTGGGTTATCATAATCCATATGAAATTATGTTGAAAATTGGGCATCATGTATTAAGCCATGCTTTTGTACTAGAAAACCTATTTGCAAACTTATGAATATGGCTAGGCTATGAATGATATTTGGCATAATTGAAATCCATGATTAAGTCTATATTGTTAGCAAGAATTATATGATGACATATGTGAGACATGGCTAGGTTAGACTCAAAAATCCCTTTTTGCAAGTTTACATGACTATAGTAAGAATCATGATTTCATGATTTATGCCATGGTTATGTGAACAAATTTAACTGTACTTATGCCATGCATATGTTTGACATTATGCCATGCTTATGTTTGACATTATGCCATGCTTATGTTAGAAATATTTATGCCATGCTTATGTTTGACATTATGCCTAAATAAAAATATAGGTTCATGTTGTAGTTATGACTATGTGCCAATAATGATACCCAATTTAGATTCTTATCTCAACTACAAGTTCACATGCTTTGATTCATGTCACCTATGCTTTATGACCAAAGTATATATGCAAGTACACCAGTTTCTATTTTGTATTTCCAACGTCATATTGCAAGTTCATGCGCTCACCTTCCCCTCTTTGTGCATGTAATCACGCTTTAAGCCTCCCCTTTTCGCATGGCTAAGTTGGGCTTAAAAAGGCTAAGCCCAACATATAATAAACGGACGTGTTAAACGGGGGAAAATAACGTTGGGTTAAAATTACTAATGAATGAAAATATAAAAGGGCCCAAATTCAAGTATGGGTTGGGCCCATGATTGGTGTAACCTTTACACCATTAACTTAATAATGGGCCGCAAATATTTACATATAAGAAAATAAAGAAGAAAGACAAAATATGTAAATGTAGAACATACGATGTGTTTAACCCGAGGTTGGATTGAGTTGTGATGTAAACCTGCCCGGAACCGCCCGTCTGTCCAGTAGTCACAACAATACCTATCCAATGTGGGAGGTTAAACATGGAGCCCAATAAGGACCCGAGGTTAGAATGAGTTGTGACGTAAGACTGCCCGGAACCAACCGGCAACAGGCAGCCACAACAATACCTGTCTAATGTGAGAGGTCAGGGCCTTAATAAGACAATTAAGGCTGAGTCAGGATTGTTAGGATTAAGTGAACTAAAGACTTAATCAAAATGGAACATGCTAAACTAAACGGACTGGTGGGGGTTAGGTTAGAAAACACTTAACCAACTTAGAATGTTGGCTAGAGATAGAAAACCTAGTAACGGGGGACCCTTTTCAGCAGTAACCCTAAAAGGTGTATCATGATACCCTGAAACTAGGCAGGGTGGGGCACGATTACTGGGCTGATTGTAAGAGGTCAAATCGACGGCGGTGGTGTAGCAGTGTAGGTTCTAACGGGGTGCGGGCGTGCACACACTCCGGCGCAGAAAAATAAGGCACTGGGCACCAGTAGCATACCTGTGCATTCTAGGGTTGTGTCGGGCCGCCACCATGGGACTTGATACACCCCATGGTGGGACCAGCATAGGTAACTACAACATCGGGGGCCGTAAGACACATGTAACTATGCGAGTAGGAGCCGATCATCATAGAATGGATCACATCACCCTGATTATGGGGTGCCAGTTGGAAACTAGTTTATATGGGTTCAGAGATTAACATGGGGTACGATAGTATATTCGACCCTAGTCAACTTAACCAAGTTATAGTGCTTTCCCACTTCTTGTTTATACTTATCATACCCAGTTCTTTATTCATAGACAGAATAGTACTAGACTTACTCAGGCTTTATGTCTGACTCTACTTTTCTTTTGTCTTCTTTTCTTCCGTCCCCCCCCCCAGGTCCACAGGGAGGGAACACAGCAGCTTGACCAACCTTAACATCCAGCTTGAAGAAGAGAAATGTATTGCTTGGACTTTCCTGTTTTGAACTATGGCTTTGGACAATCCACTATGGGGCTTTTGCAGTTTACCTATGTTTTATTTATGCTTCTTTAAATAATGTAATCAAGACAGATTATGAAAGTGTTATGTTATGTTTTTGGAAAGGATGTAAGACAATCATGGTGATGTTGTTGTAACACGTATTTGACTTTATGAAATAAAGTTTGTTGTTTTTCCGCTGTTTACAAATATGTGTTCTTATATCTGTCTTGTATATCTGTGACTTATACTTATAAACCTCCACCAAAATTAGGGCATTCCCTTTGAGAGTGACCCTAACGGAGGTGGGGTGTTTCAGGATAATTTACTCTAATCTGTGCTATTGCTTCTTCAATAGTTCTATGACAATGAGGCCCAGACGCTCTTCCCGTCTAGCTGAGAGGAAAGAAGCCCCGGAAACTTCTAACAAAATCACTCTTGGGGATATATCTTCTTCGTCTGATCCAGAATGGGACAGCGAGGGTCCATATTACGGGGTTGGACATCGGGAAAATGACGAGGTGTCTTCAGAGAATGAAGTTTCTCTGGGTTTTGAGGAGGAAGGAGGGATTGGTGACAATCGAGCACCCGACGAATTTGAATCAGCCATCATATTGGAATCACCCTCGGACTCCGTTGAATCAACAATTGACAACGATCGACTTGTCCGAATTTGCCTAAAATATGGAATAATGAAAAGAGACACCCTAGTGCCCTCACGCTCTGACCTTCCCCACAACCCTCCAGAAGGATATATGACGGTCACTCGATTGATGTGCATGGTCGGCGCCATTCCTCCATTCTCTCCTTTCATCGTTGATTTCTTAAGACAAATGCGGATTGCCCCCATGCAGTTGCATCCCAATTCATATGCCTATTTGCACACCTTGTACATAGCATATCGTGAAATCCTAGGCATAGAGCTCACGTTCGATGACGTTCATTTCTTTTATAATTTCAAGCATCGGACCCGAGAGACTCCATCCTTCTGCTACTTTGAATCAGTCCCAAAAAGGAAGATAATCTCTGCACCATTTAGCAGTAAAGCTGGGGATTCCAGACTAGAATGGTTCTACATAAAACAACAGTCTGGATGCGCCAGGAGATGGACAAAATCAAGTAAAGCGTTGATTTTCTGAACCCGGACTCTATACAGTTGAATCATCACCCTGACCTGTTTTCCTTTTTGTTTGCAGTCGACAATCCCAAACAGATATCAGATCAGGTGTTCTTTGATCGGATGCACCGACTTCTTAATGGCGATCAAAAATTCTTGACTATCGACGAGGTCCTTAAAGATGAATACCTTCACTTCCATGGGCTGCTATCCGTTTTTCGTAGCATCGGTCATGGGACGGTCCCTTACGCATACATTCCTCCAGTGGAGATAGTTCCAGAGACAGGAGAAGGTTCGGGAATTCCTACAGTGCCTCTTCAAACTTCACCTTCTCCATCTTCCACACAAGATGATGAATTGGCTAATCTGGCCGAAAAACATCGTGAGGGGTATATTGCCCCCAAGGAAACTACCTCTCTAGACAAGTCAAAATCCTCCCAAGAGTCACCACTTCATGCTTCCGAAGGGGATGTTCCTAGCACTGATGAGCACATATTTCAGGGTTTAGGGGATCTCCCTTTACCTGAGACTATATATACTTCAGAGGATTTCAGAAAGGATCCCTTAGTCTTCACCTCTTCTGAAGAAACTACTACCGCTAAGGCCAAAGAGCCTGCCCGCACTAGTCTAGCTTCAGACTCGGGTTGGTTGGGGGGAAACACACCACTTAGGATGCACTTTACACCACACCATTAGCATTCGTTGCACTTCTTTCTCCATGAATCCGTTAATTCTAAACTTCGTTTATTTTATCGTGCAGGTACAATGTCTCGATCCTACTACGATATAAGAAAACTTCGTCGTAGCATGTCCAATCCTCCTCAGGATGTCGAGTATGATCGCCGGGATGATCGTGGTAGGGAGGAGAGAAGACCTTATGATCCTTATCGTTCTCGACCCTCACGTTCCCGCTCACCAGTTAGGCCGGAACAAGAGAAATACAAAGGTTACCAAAGCCGTAGGGAGGAGGACAGACCACAATCCAAAGACTCCTCCTCTTCCTATGAGAAACGCAGTAGAGAGAAAAGTCCTCCAAAGGAAACCGGGTCTCGAAGTAAGCAAAAGGTCCCTGCTACTAAACGACCTAGGACAGACAAAGAGACTACAGAATCCTCTTCAGGAAGGGACACCGAATTGACAATCCTCGCTCCTCCCCCACCAGATGCGGGAACTGCAATAAAGCGGGCATATTTGAAAGAGCAATTTCCCGAACACTACTTCGAAACTCTGACTTTTTTACCTGCCCTTGAACCTATTTCGTCTAATTGGGCAGATGAGGCCAAAGCAAAGATTGATGCGGTGCAAAAACAATATACTGAGATGTTCAAATATTCGCGCAATCTTTCTAAAATCATCCGCACTCTAATCACAAATACTGATTCAATGCAAAAGACCGCGGAGGAGGATACTAAGGCCTTAAAAGCTCTAGGAAAAGATTTGGAAGACACTCAATCTCAGCTAGCGGTCGCTCAAAGGGACGCTTCTAATTTCAAACAGCAATTCGAGGACATGCAAAAACGTTATCACGATTTGCATGAATCTCATACTCAGGAGCGTTCTGAATTAAAAAAGCAAGCTGACGAGGCCAAATCAGAGGCTGCTAAGACACGCATTGCTTATGCTGAGCTTGAGCGGAAAAACGCCGAGTTAGCAAAGAGGAGTGCTGAATTAGAAAAGAAGAATGCTGATTTGGCTTCAAAATTGTTGGAGGCAGAGAACAGGGCTGCTCTGGCCGAGGGCAATGTGGAGTGTGCTATTAAATCTGCGGAGGATGCCCGCAAGCAACTATCAGAGGCGGAGGCTGATATTCAGGGCTTCGGCGAGCTAATGATTGAATTCTTCGCACACATCATTCGTCGTCGAAACATTTCTTGGATCGAGGACTATCCATCCACTCTGGTTCAAGTATGGAATCAAATCGTTGAGTGGGAAAAAGAGGAACTTAAGGTCGATTCCCTCGATGAAGATAAACTGATGGAAAAATACTTGAGAGACGATGAACCGGAGCGCCTAGCTGAAGGGCGCCGCCTTATTGCTGAGGCCATGGAAGAAGAGAGGCGGAAGTCTAAACAAAAAACCATCCTCAAAGCTGGTTCCTCTTCTTCTGCCCCTGCAACCTCCGAAGTAGAAGGGTACGATCCCGAAAATCCGGGAATTCCTCGAACAACCCTGCTATCCCCTATTCCTGAACTAACCCCCGAGGTAGTGGTCACCCCCGCTGATAAGTCTTCGGAAGGTATCGCTATCTTTTCTCCTCAATTTGCCAAAGCTATTTCTACCTTTCGCCACGTGATTGAACAATCGATGAGAGCCCCTTTGTTTTCGCCTGAGCTGATAACCGTTGTTTCTCATTCTGTAGGTGTTGAATCATCCGAAAAGACAGATGTAGCTCAAGGAGCTGTCGCTGGGACAAAGCCCGCTGATAGGGCCAAAGAAGGGGAAGACAAGGCTGCTTCCATAGACTTGGGGGAAGGAAGTGAGCCAACTAAGGTCACCACTCCCCATGATGAAGAAATGATAGCAGCTTTAAAGGACGACGGAGGAGACGGGGGGCATGAAGAGGAACCGGAAGTTGCAATAACTGGGGAGTCGAAAAGCGCTGATGACGTTACCTTGGCTGCCATGAAGGCTGATCAAGATAAGCGCTTGCAATTAAAGGCCGAAGAACTAGACCCTGAGGTCCTCAAGCCCCTCGCAGTTGTGGATGCGGGATCAAGGTTAGTTGTTAAGCTCTCAACTAGATCTATTACAGAAGAACTTGCTAAAAAATCTTCTCTTGATTCCAGTGCCCCGCCCTCCGGGAAGAAGTCTACTGGCTCAAGTACCGCATCTTCAGGGAAAAAGAAATCAAAACGAATCTTGACTGAAGCCGAGAAGGAAGCAAAGGATGCGGAGAAAGCCGCCAAGAAATCCAAGGCTCATTCCAAATCCAAATAGTGGATTGTCCTGTGTCTTTTTAGCATCTTTGTGAACCAATAATTGGTGCCACAAAAGCAGCTCCTACACTTTCTTTTTTAGCTATTTCCCTGTACAAATCCATTCATCTGTAAATAAAAATAATTCACTTTTTGCAATGTTTGTTTGTTAGTAGTTATGCATGTCTACAGTTGTGAAACGAAACTGTGGAAGGGGAAATATGTGTACGCACATGTATCCCCAGTCAATTTCCACAAGTTATTCAATGCTTAACCAAGCAATCTGAATGCTCCCAATTCTCTGACGGGATAACACTTCCTGTGTCGTCAGTACCTGTCGTTTTTTCTGGCATTTCTTTTATACTCTCCCTCTTTCTCTTGAGAGTTAGAGTTCGAGTTCAGTCATCTGTTTATTCCCCGGTCGTTCAACGAGGAAATACTTCTTTCTCGGCGCTCAGTCGGAGATGCCTTTATACTCTCTTTCTCTCTGGAAAGTTAGAGTTAGGAGGAGAATTTCTTTTTCAGCGCTCAGTAGGAGACGCTTTTATACTCTCTCTCTTTCTCTGGAGAGTTAGAGTTAGGAAGAGAATTTCTTTTTCAGCGCTCAGTCAGAGACGCTTTTATACTCTCTCTCTTTCTCTGGAGAGTTAGAGTTAAGAATGTCGTTTTCTCATTCTTTTATGTCTTATTGCACAAATAATCGTTGTGCTTCTTTTTATGTCTAAATTGTTTTCAACCTTTTTAGGCTCTGAGTTATCCTGTATTTTATAATCACAACAGAATAACTGATGAATGTAAATGCATAAAAGTAAATAACACACAATATTTTTATAGTGGTTCAGCTAAGTCGTAGCCTACATCCACTTTATAGTCCTTTATTCATATCATCAGATTTTCCCAAGGCAAGGCGTGCCTTATTACAGAGTTCACAGGAAAAATAACAAAAAGTACAGTATTTCTAATCCAAATATCGCATTAAGTGTTGGGCATTCCATGCTCGAGGGACTTCTTCGCCATCTACGGTCGTTAACTTGAAGGTTCCTTTTTCAAGTTTCCGTTGGATGACAAAGGGTCCTTCCCATTTTGGACCAAGGTGAGGAAGGGATGGAAAAACTCTCTTTAGCACCAAATCTCCTGGTTCAAAAGTTCTGAGGCGAACTTTTTTGTCATAATAGCGTGCCATCTGACGCCGATGCCTTGCTGCACGCAAGTCTGCTTCGTCCCTTTTCTCTTCGATTTCATCAAGAGACTTAAGTAAGAGTGCCCGATTCGTCATTGGGTCATAATACGTCACCCTGTGGGAAGGAACTTCCAGTTCAACTGGAATTACTGCTTCTGAGCCAAAGGAGAGAGAGAAAGGGGTATGACCGGTGGCTGTCTTAAATGTTGTTCGATATGCCCACAAAGCTAGGGGCAATTCATCAACCCACTTTGCCTTTGCACGCTCTAATCGCTTCTTGAGGATGGATTTTATTACCTTGTTTATTGCCTCTACTTGCCCATTCGATTGCGGATAGGCAACTGCAGTATACCGTTTGTTTATCTTATACTTCTGGCAAAAATTTCTGAATTCAGTGCTATCAAATTGGGTCCCGTTGTCAGTAACAATCGTCCTTGGGATCCCGAATCGGCATATAATATTTCTGACCACAAAACTTATCACCTTTCTTGTTGTGATCTTAGTCAAGGGCTCAGCTTCCACCCACTTCGTAAAATAGTCCACGGCTACTATTGCATACTTAGCTCCTCCTTTTGCAATTGGTAAAACTCCAATGATATCAATTCCCCATGTGGCAAATGGCCAAGGACTCACCATCGATTTAAGCTGGGTTGACGGTGCCCTGGGGATTTTGGCGAATCTCTGGCACTTATCGCAGCGTCGTGAATAATCAGCTGCATCTTTGTTGATCGTAGGCCAGAAGTATCCGTACCGCAATATTTTCTTTGCTAAAGTTTGACCTCCTGTATGATCTCCACACTCACCTTCGTGTACTTCTCTTAGTACACGCTTGATGTCGTCGTGTGCTATACATCGTAACAGGGGCATAGAAAATCCTTGTCTATAGAGAGTATCATCTTGTATGACATATCTGGTAGCTTTGCGAACTACAGCTCTTTTCTCACTCTTCTTTGATGGGAGTGTCCCATTCTTAAGGAAATTCTTAATTGGAGTCATCCATGACTCCTTCTCTGGTTCCGCTTCAAAAGCGAATTCAATTTCCATCGACTCAAAGCTTGGCGACTCCAACGTTTCAATTGGAATTACTTCAGTCTCTTCTGGATTGTCGGAACTAGCCAGCTTTGCCAGTCTATCCGCTTTCTGGTTTTCAACTCTGGGAATATGTGTTATGTTGTACCGCTCTAAGCTATTCAATAGCTCTTTCACTTTCTTGAGGTAGGCGATAAGTCGAGGTCCTCGAGCCACAAATTCCTCTCGTACTTGACAAACAACAATCTTAGAGTCACAAAATATGTCCATCATTTTTACTCCGAGGTCTTTAGCAAGTTTCAGCCCGGCAATCAGGGCTTAATATTCAGAGTCATTGTTAGTTGCCGAAAATTCTAATCGCAGGGCGTAATATAACGACCGTCCCTCGGGAGTGACTAAGACAATTCCAGCTCCAGACCTTCGGTCATTCTTAGCTCCATCTGTATATAATTTCCATGGATTCATCTCTAGCTCATCCTCGGATTTAACCACTCGGTCGTTGATTATTTCCTCCTCTGGAATGGTGAACTCCGCAATAAAGTCCACTAGAGCTTGCCCCCTGATTGACTTTCGTGGTTGAAAATTCAAATCAAACTGACTTAGTTCTATATTCCATTTGATCAACCTTCCCGATGCTTCGGGTCTCTGCAACACCTGCCTTAAGGGCTGGTCGGTGTATATGGTTATTGGATGGGCTTGGAAATAGTGACGAAGTTTTTGGGATGCGATCAGGAGGCTGTAAGCGAGCTTCTAAATTTTTGGGTAGTTGCGCTCTGCCGCTGCTAATTTCTTGCTTACATAATACACCGGCCTTTGTACTTTGTCTTCTTCTCGAACCAGAGCCGTGCTGACAGCATGGGCCGAGACTGCCAAATAAACAAATAATTCTTCGTGATCTACGGGCTTTGATAAAATCGGCGGCTTCTCTAGCAGTTCTAACAGATTTTGAAAGGCCTCAACACAATCCGGAGTCCACTGGAAGTTCTTCTTTCCCCTTTTTATCAAATCAAAAAACGGAACACATTTATCTGTGGCTTTGGAGATGAATCTACTCAGCGCCGCTACTTTCCCTGCCAGACTTTGGACGTCTTTAATTCTCCTCGGTTCTTCGATGTTTCTAATCGCTGCTATCTGGCTAGGGTTGATTTCAATTCCTCGGGAACTCACAATAAAGCCAAGGAACTTTCCCGATGCCACTCCAAATGAGCATTTCAGAGGATTCAATTTCATCCGGTACTTTCGCAAGATACCAAACATTTCCGCTAAGTCTTGCGTATGACTGGAAGACTGCTTTGATTTGACAAGCATATCATCCACATAAACTTCCATAGTTTTTCCTATTTGATCATAAAACATTCTATTTACCAAGCGCTGATAAGTAGCTCCAGCGTTTTTTAACCCGAATGGCATTACAACATAACAATATAGCCCCAAATTCGTAATGAAACTCGTATGCTCTTGGTCTGGTACGTGCATAGGAATTTGGTTGTATCCAGAATATGCGTCCATGAAAGAGAGAAGTTCATGACCTGCTGTCGAATCTACAAGCTGGTCAATCCTGGGAAGTGGGAAACTATCTTTCGGGCAAGCCTTATTTAAATCTGAAAAGTCAATACAAGTCCGCCACTTTCCGTTTGGCTTCTTTACTAAGACGGGATTCGATATCCAGTCGGGATATGTCGAATCTCGAATAAATCCATTCTGCTTCAACTTCTCTACTTCCTCTTTGAGAGCAGCCGACCTCTCTGGGCCCAGCATGCGTCTCTTTTGCTTCACAGGTGGATGCTTCGGATTTACATTCAATTGGTGACTTATAATGGATGGCGATATCCCACACATGTCAGCATGGGTCCAGGCAAACACGTCCAGGTTTGCCTTCAAGAAGTCCGTTAGTTCTTTAGCTCGACGTGGATCCAATTGAGAACCAATTTTCAAAACTTTTGTCGGATCAGCTTCATCAATGGGAATTTCCACTGTCGCTTCATTAGGAGTTGCATTCCTAGCCTCTGGTTCCTCGTCTTTTCTAGGATCCAGGTCTTCAGGTGTTCCTTTGGGCAACTCCTTTGGGGTCAATTTCTCTAATTGCTATGCCAAGTCCCCTTTTGAGGGAGACGAGGCATCCTTACTCTCAACGTCAAGTCCTTTCATCAACATTTTTAACTCGGCCACATAGCAGGCCCGTCCGGAAACCTGATCCCCTCTCATTACTCCAGTTCCGGCTTCGGTTGGGAACTTAAGTAACAGACACCAAGGGGCGATACAAACTCTAAATTCAGCGAGGGCAGGTCTCCCCAAAAACGCGTTATAAGGCGAATCTACGTCCAATACTACGAACTGAAGCATTCGCACTCTTCTACGTTCTCCTTGCCCCAGGGTCACGGGCAACTCTATGTATCCCAGGGGAGCTGTCGACGCCCCGTTGAAGCCTCTAATCCATCCTTCACAAGGCTTCAGATCTTCGGATTCAAGCTTCATCTGATCAAATGACTTCTTGAACAAAATATTAACGGAACTTCCGTTGTCTACTAATACCTTATGGACCAAGGCCGGCCCAATGGTGGTAGTAATAACCAACGGATCATTGGTGGGTGATTGTATTCCAGTATTGTCTCGGCTTCGAAATACCACGTCGTCGAACATAGTCTTCTGTTGTTTTATTGGGGTGACATCTTCCAAATCATCACCTTCATTCACATCTAGATGCTTGGCAGCATTCACATATTGATCCATTGATCTGAAACTTCGGATTGCCGGGTGAGGTCCGCCTACTATGGAGTTGATGGCAATTCCTTTACCTTTCTGCTGCGCTGTAGACTTGGGAGCAGGTAGAATCTGTTTTGGAGCCTGCTCACCTTGCCCCCTGTCTCTCGGGGCAACCTTGTACTCATCCAACTTCCCTTCACGCAACAGTTTCTCAATCACATCCCTCAAATGCCGACATTCATTAGTTGAATGCCCGTGAGTTCCGTGGAACAAGCAAAATTTCCCTGTCGCCATTTCTTTCTCGGTCGAATCACGAGGTGGCGGTCTTTTGTACTGCAACACATTGTACGTATCCAGGTAAATATTTTCCAGGGTGTCGTTCAATGGTGTATAATTCTCGTAGTTCTGGAATCGGGGTCTTTTGTTAGGGTCACTTCCCCGATTTCTGTTTCTTCTGTTACCGTTCGAATTACGGTTATTGTTGTTGTTTCCCCCACTTCCAGTATTGCTATTTCCACCCTTGTTTCCTACATTTACTTCAACCTTGCCAGAATTCTCCCCCGACTGCTTCACGGCGATATTACTCTGCACATTCTCCTTTGAAGCCGTCTCAGACTTTCTCTTTCGGTTTGCCCTGGCCTCCTCTCGCCTTAAATAAATATCGGCCTTTTCGTAGAATATCTCCCTTGTGGGGGGTGTCTTCCCAGAAAGGTAGTCTCCAAACTCAAATTCAGGATCGACTCCTTCCTTCAGTGCCATCAGAATAGTGGGCTCATGCGGGTCACTGACCTCAGTTACAGCTTGGTTAAAACGATCAAGATATGCCCTTAAAGATTCTCCTGGTGCCTGTTTGATTCTCGATAATTCAATAACACTTTTGGACTTTCGGGCATGTAGTCGGAACTGGTTCATGAAACGCTCGCTTAGTTCCTTGTAATTAGAAATTGAACGAGGAGGAAGTCGGGTAAACCAGAACAATGCCACATCTTCTAGGTAGATTGGGAATGCTTTGCACTTCACTTCATCTGGGGCAGCAGCAGCATTCATGAGCCACGAATACCGCATCAAATGCTGTCCCGGATCAGTCCTTCCGTTGTACTTGTCCATTTGTGGCAAGTTAAAGCGTCGGGGAAATTGGAAGTCGAGGATATCGTCGGTGAAGGGAGTATGGCTTCGCTCAATGCCATAGTCTTCATTTGTATAATTCCGGCTCTCGGACATAATTTGGCGAACCATTGCCTGTACATCAGCATTAGTTAGGGGTCGCTCAGGTTCCCTGGCCCTAGTATCCGAGTTCCTTCTGGGCTCTTGCTCAGGAGATGCCCTTCTTCTTCGAGCTGCCTTTGCTCGATTCCGTTCCCTGCGTTCCCGGTCGATCTCGGGAGAAGGGGACTGGAGTCTTTGCCCCCGAGTGGGGTCATTGTTTCCTAATGCTCGTGCGATATCCTCACGAGATCCCAAAGATCCAAATGTCAGCTGCTCCACGTTCTGAGGTCGCTCGAGTGGCCTTCGTTCACGGGGCCTCTCTTCCTCGGAAGATGAAGATTGATCTACCGGTGTGTGACGAACCGGTGATGGAGTTCTCTGTCGACGGAGTTCACTAATCTCCCGACTCATGAGCCTCATATTTTCCTGCATCATGAGATTAGTGCGTTCGTGAACTTTCATGGCTTCCCTTGTGCTCTCAAGCATGTCAAGCAAGCGCGAAAAATCTCCTTGAGTGATGGGCGCAGATGGATTGACCTGATCACCAACCCTGGCAGCTGGAATTGGAGCATTCGTAGGGACTCGAGTAGAGGTTCCAGCTTCACCAAGCATCGGGTCGGGTCGGAGGTAAGAGGTCGGATCGGAGCTGGGGTGCCTGGTCGGATCGGTACGCAGCGAGCAGCTCGGGTCGGTTCAGATTGGGGGAATGCACTGCTTCAGAGTCTCCTACCCGGATCGGATCGGAGCTCTCCCCCTGCTGTCGGCTCGGATTTCCTGCATTGATTCTTCCTGCTGCTGAACTCTGCCCCCGAGACCTTGTTACAACAGCATTTTGCTGATCTTCGCCAGCTCCATTTCCTCGAACAGACTGAACTTCCTTGCCTTTTCCTTTGGCCATGAGTCTTTGACAATCACTTCAACGAATGTAAAAAAAGCGGAGAAACTTAAGGATTCACTTCTTTGAACTCAACGGTCCAAAAAGTAGAAAGAGATCCCGGAAAATAAAGAATTTAGATGAGGGTTCTCAGTGAAAGCACCAAAATGTTAGACCCAAAAGTGGTTCTAACACCCGATTTGATTATAAGCAAGATGAAATGAGACAAAAATAAAAAATGAACACGCAGGATTTATAGTGGTTCGGCGAAGAAATGCCTACGTCCACTTATCTTTCACTATATTCAATAATTCAGTTGCAAATACAATGTAAGATTCACTCAATTCCACTCACAACTCACTTATGTTAACTCAATTAACTAAAACAAAGAACGAAGGAAGATTTGGATTCTCCGGGAGTAATGGAGTTCGAATGATGGAGGTAGTTGAATTCTCAAAGTGCTGAAAAAAGATCCTTCTCTTTGTCTCCAGACGGGGTATTTATAGGTGTGAATTTGCTTGAAACTTGATCCGGGTTGGGGCCACATGCCGTCCATCCCACTATCTTCGGGTTCGGATGAACTATTATGTTGACAGCACATCAAAAGAACGAACGTTATGGGTAGGAACTGGTCATAGCCGGTCCGGATATCCAGGCGATTTTGCAGGAGAGTAACATGGAGCATGGGTTCGGGTCGAAGACGCGCAGATAAGGGGATCGGATCGGGATACCCGATCCGAACCGGATTAGCTTAGATGCGATGCTCTTTTCTTCTCTAATCTGCTCCGCTCCGATCCATTTTCGTGGCAAATAGCTGGCTTTCCGATCCAATCGAGATTTAGTTGCCCTCCGATCCGATTAGATATGCTTTACTAATTTACTCAGTAGGAGTTCACCGATCCGAACAGATGACTCTTTCCGACCCGAACCGATGGTTTGCTCTGACCCGATCCGAACAGCTGCTGTTATCTAATCTAGATTGTAGTGTCTTCTCCAATCCGAACCAAAGTCTTCTAATTAAAAATGCCCTTCAATGTTTGGTTTCTTGACTTTGTGTAGCCTAGTTCACAAAGTAGGCTAACAAGCATTAACCGAAATTCGGGGTGTTACATTCTTTAATTCGAATAATTAAACCTAACCCTAATTATTAGTGTATACTCTTGTTTTAAAAACCGGAAAGTAAATATTACTTTCCCGAATTCGATATAATTGAATTCGACGTATAATTCTCTTCCGAGTAATCTCTATTTGATTAACTTTTCTTCGAATATCCTATATTCGATTATCTCTCTTCGAATAACTTATATTCGAAATCCCTCTCTTTCGAATAAACTATATTCGATCTCTTTCTTTCGAATATGCTATATTCGATAATCTCCTTTTGATTAAACTAATCGATAGCTCCTTTCGATTAAACTATCCGTTTAACTCTATTTAACTCCATTCGAATAACCAATATTCGATTAACTCTGTTTAACTCCGTTCAAATAACGATTTTTCGATAATTTATTTAACTCCATTCGAATAACTACTATTCGATTAACTCTAGTTAACTTCATTCGAATAACCAATATTCGATTAACTATATTTAACTCCGTTCGAATAACTAATATTCGATTAACTCTATTTAACTTTATTCGAATAACCAATATTCGATTAACTATATTAACTCCATTTGAATAACTATTATTCGATTTACTCTATTTAACTCCATTCGAATAACTACTATTCGATAACTCTATTTAACTCCATTCGAATAACTACTATTCGATTAACTCTATTTAACTCCATTCGAATAACTACTATTCGATTAACTCTATTTAACTCCATTCACTTAACTCTAGATTGCAGCGATCACAATGGTTACGCCTGATTCCCTCAGGAAACATCCGACCGCCTTAGGCTATCTGCAGCCCTGCGAATTACGCTAGCAGTCGTGCTAAATGGAAACTCATTTGGATTAACCTTAACTGATTAACTCTATCAGTTTAACTCTAACTGATTTACTCTAACTGGTTAACTCTAACTGGTTAACTCTAACTGATTAACTCTACTGGTTAACTCTAACTGGTTAGCTCTATTTGACTAATTCGACTCGACTAACCCCTTTCGAATAACATATTCGATTAACTAACTTCGAATACCATATTCGATTAACCAACTTCGAATACCATATTCGATTAACCAACTTCGAATACCATATTCGATTAACCAACTTCGAATACCATATTCGATTTACTAACTTCGAATACCATATTCGATTAACCAACTTCGAATACCATATTCGGTTAACCAACTTCGAATACCATATTCGATTTACTAACTTCGAATACCATATTCGATTTCTCCTTTTTGATAACGTTTATTCATTTAAAAAGATTCACTTTTTAACAACGTTTATTCATTTATATAGATTTACTTTTTAGTAACGGTTCTTCACTTTATAAATGTTCTTTTAATAACGTTTGCCCACTTATAAAGATTTCCTTTTAATAACGTTTTCCTTTTTATAAACAACCTATTCAGTTATAAACAAAATTTCTTTTTTATAACTCTATTTATTTTCTAAATATTTCCTTTTCAAAATTTATTCTTCAAAATATTCTAACTCCTTAAATTTTGGAAAAAATTCGCCATAACCTCCTTTGTATCGGGAGTATCGGGAAAATCCCCAAACCGCCACACAGGCC
Source organism: Allium sativum (assembly GCA_030737875.1). NCBI lineage: Eukaryota > Viridiplantae > Streptophyta > Magnoliopsida > Asparagales > Amaryllidaceae > Allium > Allium sativum. Next base: position 195,468,676 of record CM060924.1, read on the forward strand.
TTTCCATTCAAAAAGATAATGGTTTGAAATTATTTTCCTTTTTGAATATCTCATATTTATATTTATTCCAAATTTATAAATATTCTTTATTTATAAATATTCCATTTATAAATATCTCTTATTTACAAATATTCCATTTATAAATATTTTTATTTCAATATCACTTTGAAATTATTCCTTACCAACATTCCGGTATGTTATGGTATTTAACATACCATACAACAATGATCAGTATCATTCACACATATAAAATCATCAACAGATTTCATATCCCATCGTATAACACAGTATATAAAACAAAATAGTATTTATATATTGAGGAACCCAGTTGGGTCCCTCCAACCTGTTTCCCTGCATCCACAGACGTTACACAGTATAATCAACATCCATTACAGTTCAGTATGAATTATTCTGATAAACAGAATCAATATTTATATTTATATTTAACAGTTTATATATATATATATAATTTCAACTAACTGACTAGCAGTTCAATCAATCAACCAACACACAACAATCAACAGATGATTAACAGTTCTAAAAATACGTTATAAAAATATAACTGTTCAGAGTTGGTGAGTTTTACTCACATTTGCAGTTCATCGTTAAAGAACGATAAACTGTTATTTGATTTGAATCAAACAATTTAATTTGTCGTAAATTCAAACTAGCTCCAATCCACTCCCAGTCAGTTCCATTGTGGAGCTCTCGTCCATACGGTCCCAACGGATCTGACCGTTCGAATTTCTGACATTGTACGAGAGAGATACATCATCTATAAGATTGTGTACATATTTAAATTAAATAAAAACTTTAATTAACATTCACTTGGGCTTAACCTCTCGAATAAGGCCCAATACCCCTCTTAATAGCCCAACCCGCTCCCTACATCCATCTTCCCCAAAACGTGGACTTCGCTCCTCCAATCAGTTATACTGGCCATTGTCGGTCCCTTCTTTCCTCCCTAACACCTTTTCTATCCAACGAAATTCACAACAGAAAACACCAATGTCAAACACTTATCTCCCTCTTCAACCCCATCTCGATGATGCTCAACTCGCCTCCAATAACCCAATATGCGACTCCGACTACCCACTTACGGTGCCTGAAGACAGCGACATGTTTTCATACGAGGATACCCAAAAATTCGAATATACATACTAAACATTGCCATCAAACCAAAAATGATATCGATCTCATGATTTAAAGCTTCGATCTTTATTAATACCAAACCCTACGGCTGCTACTGCGTCCGACTTTCAGGAACTTTGATCGAACCCAAAAATAAGCACTCCAGTGGGAAGTTCTGGCCTTCACGAGCGCAAGACATTTGATTTAGGATTTTTAGGATTTACTTTCCATTTTCTTTTAATTTTCTTTGTTTCGTTTTTCATTGAAATGGCGGCCAGATATTTCTTGACCTGAGAACGAAATTGAATTAGGTTTAGATTTAGAAATCTTCACTATATTTATAGAGGAAATTAGGTCCAAATAAAATATTTTATAATATATTACTTAATGATGAGATACTTCCCTTAAAACCAATTCATACGATATCTTTTTTTGACAAACTAAGCTATTCCTAGCATAGAAAAATATTCCGGACCCAATGGGACAGGTTTCGTCGAATTCCGACACCGTTTGCGAAAATCCCTTAGAAAATATCGACGAAAAACACCGAGCATTAATTCCTTAAAATTACAGAAAAAATCCTAAAAATATGAGGCCTTGACGTTTCACTAGACCTCTTCCTAAGGTTTCGTATGAAACTTGTTTCGTTGAATTTCGAGTTCGTTTGACCAGTTAACCATTCAGTTTAGTTTGTTTTAAGTTAAAAACATAGCGTACCCCACTATGAAATATTCTGTTCACATAGGGACTTTTATGGACAGAAACAAAAATATCATTTAAATGAGTGATGTGCTCTGGTCCCAAAAATGTAATAATACCGGTAGATGAACTCATATTGTGTAACCCCGAAATGTCGATATAGGGTGCCAAATACTCCAAATAAAAAGTTGCTTATTTAATTAATTAAAAATTACAGTAAAATTCTAAAAATTAAATTATCGCTATTTCCCAAAAGGACCTTGTCTAAATTCAAACCCGATCTCTAGTTATATCGAATAAACCGATACGGTCGATAAACGATTCTATAGCGACTATTTCAAATTTTGATTTGGACATATCTCAAAATCTACACGACGAAATCCAGATTTTTCTCTTCCATTAGAAAACTATTATCAAATCGGTCCTGACGATTCTTGTTTCATAGAAATCCGACTTAAAACGGACCCTGTATATTCAGTTGAAGTTCAAATCGCCAAACAGCGAACTGCAGCGCCATTTCAAACTCGTTTTTAATTATAATATAAATTATAAATTCAACTGGCTTATATAAATATATTCGTCAATATGATTCAATATAAACTGAATTATATATTTTCAACTGTCCAGTTTACACAATATTGTGAATTCCGTTATTCCCGATTATTTCGAAAATATATTATCCTATTATTTATATTAATTAAATATAAATATTATTTAATTCCAGTTATTGATATCGTTAAATCGATATTTAATAATTAAATTAGTTAATTATTCTCCTGCCAAATTACGGGTCATTACAAGAAATGGGTATTTTTCAACCACAATCAATCATTCTCAACCACAAACAATTCTATCAACCATTCGTATTATTCACCAAATTTCACATCAACCAAATAATCCAAACAATATCACAACCAATAATTATCGTACATGGTCTATGGACGAGGGGAGTATATATATATATATATATATATATATATATATATATATATATTCGTATATAAATATATTTCAATTTATTTCAATTCATTTCATTGCATATATAATTTTTACAATGCATATATAACTTATACATCGAGCATACAACTTATACAACGCTTATACATGAGGTGTACAATTCTTATATAACTCATACATCGACTATATAATTTATACATCGTCGTTTCCGTATCGTTTTTAACACAGAAATCTCACATTCGGTTCCACTCCACCAAAAATTGCAGAAGGCTCAGAAAAATATGCGGTCTCTTCTAAAATGTACAAGACGTCCTCACGGTCCTGATGTCTCCTGTTTCATCGAATTTTGTTAACACACGATAAAGATAGGATTTTTCAAAGTTCGCAACACTTAAAAGTGTTTAAATCAGTTTAAAATGGCCAAAGTCAATACCTTTCAAGGTGGGTTCGAACTAGGGTTTGGATTTTTAGCCAAAATCCGTGAAGTATTGCGTCGATCAGGTGGTGCGATGTCGAAGGGGGGTCTGAGGCACGCCTGTGCGTAGGGAAGGGGGAAGATCCGATCGCCTCTGGCGATTGGGGCGTCGGTGGGAAGTCGCTGACTTCGTGGGCACGATTCACGAGACACAGACGATGAGGGGTGGCGTGGCTTGTCTTGATTTGAAGAGGGGAGGCGGTGCTTCAAAGGACGGGTGGTGGCGGAGGTAATCGTCGCCTATGGCGGTGGGAAAAGGTTCTGGAAGGGAGGAGTGTTGTGCGTCGTCGAAAGCTGAAGGGGGCGGAGGGTTTTGAGCGATTTTTTTTATTTTTAATTTATGAAAGGAGAAATCCTATTGGTCGATGGTTTTATTAAGTTTTTAAAATGGTGTTTCTCCACACGGACACCAATTCAAACCCAATGACTGTCGCCCTACCTAAATACCCCCATTCTGAACACAATGGGATATGTTTCGAAGGCCCATTCGACTGTTTCAGTCAGTTTTCCTTCAAATTAAAATATAAAACATTCAATATTTGATTTGAATGTACATTTCAATTTGCCGGAGCCACACACTGATTCTAAAAATTCCCGCAAAATAATTCTAGCTATGTTTTGATGATACGTTCCCAATAAAACTAGTTTCGTCGAATTCTGAGACCGTTTGAAAAATGGCCATTTTCTGATCGGTCCAATTTAACTGAAATTGACCAAAACACATTTTCCTTCGCCACGCTCACATATTAACTTCAATAATTATGAAATTTGAAACCTACCAATAATTTGACATCCCGGATCCAACAAAAGTGGTTTCGTCAAATTCTGAGGTCATATGCAAATTGTTTATTTTCAAGGGCGATATATTCTCTATAGCGACCTTTCTGAAAATTCATTTGTCTATAACTTTTGATTCCCGCTATGAAAATTCGATTTTTCCGATTCGTTAGAAAGATATTCACTAACAGATTTATATATGTTTGAAGGGCAAGCTGGCTATTTATAGTGGGCCGTGCCACTGTTTATTAGAAGAAGAGAAAGAAAAGGAATCTGCACAAGCACAGAAACACAAACTGGTTTGAAGTGCCAGTACACTATAAAAACAAAGATCACATATGCCTAGAGATAGCGAGCACCATTAAGTGTTTCGAAGTAGACACGCCTCCAAACACTCGAATGTTCCTCTCCATCCAAACCATGTACACAAATATCTTGAGAATTTTCAACAAAAGAGTCCCTTTAGTAGTCTTCCATCTAGTCGCTTTGAAAATGTTGAACCACTCAACTTTGGAAATGCATGAAGGATAATGTAAGTTAAAGCGCAGCAAGATCTTTTCCCAAATGAAAAGAGTGTACACACATTCAAAAAATAAGCGATCCGGAGTTTCTTCCTCTCTATTACACAGGCAGCATAAGGAGGTATTGATCACCTTAATTTTCTTAAGTCTGGACAGAGTAATGAGTCCATTATTTAATACCTTCCACAGATGAATGTTCTCCTTCGGCGCACTACCACATTCCCAAATCCGAGCATGCCAAGGATTAGGCTGTCTACCATCATCATTGATCATTTTGTAATATACACCCCTAATACTATGCAAGCAACCATTCCAAACCGCATGATAATCCGTGGCCATGTAATTGTTGCCAACGATAAGCTTCCATGCATTAGTTACATCAGCCGAACTAGTGTTAGGTAGAAGTATCACACCATCATGCCAGTACCTATCCACCTTCGCATTTTCTGAAATGCCAGACATGCATCTTTGATTATAAGACACAGTACTATTGAGAATAACACCCTTATCCACCCAAGCATCATGCCAAAAATTGATATTATTCTTGTATTTCATTCCAACCTGAAACATAGGCAAGAAAGTCTCCCTATAATGCAGCATGTTTCTCCATGTCCAACTGCAGTCAAGATGAGGAAGCATAGTCCAAAAGTGGTCGTCTTTAATAAGTTATCGCCGCACCCAAGAAGCCCAAAGGTTACTATCAAAGTGGAACAATTTATCTATTCGTGCAGAAACAGCAGCTCTGTTCCATAATTTGATGTTCATGACTCCAAGACCTCCTTTCTCTTTAGGACAACATACAAGTTTAAAGGATATGGGGATCATCTTCTTTGAATAGGGGTTACCATGCCATAAAAAATGATTAAGCGCCGAATTAATCATGTTAATAAGTTTGGATGGCAGAATGAAAATTCTAGCATAGTATATGCACATTGACGTAGCAACTGATTTAAAAATAACTAGTCTACCAGCTAAAGAGAATTTTGAGCATGGCCAACTTGAGATCTTAGCAATAATTTTCTCATAGAGTTGCAAACATTGAAACATCTTGATTCTGGTGGTGCATAATGGGACACCCAAGTAATACTCATATTCGTCGAAAGGAGAAAGGCCAGTAGTTTCATAAATATCATTTTTAACATGGTCAGGCACTCCAGCAATCCTTATCTTGGATTTGTTTCTATTGATAGATAAACCAGTCAAATCATGAAGTTGAGTAAGGATATTGAGAATACCATCAATTGATTTCTGGTTCGGCTTAGAAAAGAACAGTAGATCATCAGCTAAAAGCAGGGTCGATAGAGAAATTCTCTTGCACAAAGGGTGGTAGTCTAACTGTTTGCGGAAAAGAGCAAGTTTCAAAACAGCAGTAAATACCTCCATTACGCAAACAAAAATATAGGGAGACATTGAGTCCCCCTGTCGTATACCACGTGTTGCTTTGAAGTAGCCAAAATAAGATCCATTACAACTTAGAGAGTATTCAACAGTAGAGATGCACGTGTATATCCAACACAGGAACGGGACTGGGAATTTCATGGAATATAGGATGTATATTATGGATTTCCAGTGAATAGAGTCATAAGCTTTCTGCAAGTCTAGTTTGAGAACGCATCTAGGGGAAACCTACTTCATATTGTTTATAATATTTATATATTTTTGGTTTCACTAAAATCTGTTTTATTTTGCACCTGGTACAGTCTGTTAAAGTTTGAATTCAAAATTTGAAACTGCAGCGCCATTTCAGGCCTTGTTTATAATTTAAAATAATTATATTTATTTTCAAACATCGATTCAAACATACTTTTCGTCGTTATTATTTAAAATATTTATTTAAAATATTTAAAATCCACTAAAATAGCCAATTTAAAATTTTTAATCTGGTTCAGATTTTCCAGGTTGTTACAGATAAGTTGTTTCTGCACATCTATTATCGATCTCGTCTTCCATGGAGTTAGGATTATATTGTGTTTTCAAGTTCAATTTCCTAACATCCTTATCAAAGGTGATAGATCAAATAACGACCGTAGTAATACGTACTACGAAATATGTACAAACAATATCCTCAATATAAAGGTGACTAAGATCAAATATTCAACAACTTGCAATGTAACCAAAACAATAACGTAGAATAATTTTTGATAACCTTATTAAATTGAAAAATCCAAGATGAATACCTCTTGTATGGCTAGTAATGCCTCAGGAGTCCATCTATTAACCTCCTTGGAATACAACATTGTTATTTCCCTCATGTTATATATATGGAGAAAAGAAATGCTAATTAGTCCAAAAAATTAATGCACAGCTAGCAATGAAATACGCAATAAAAACTAACAAGCCTGATAAATGGAGCAGCAGGGATCAATAATTCTGCAGTTTTTTGGTACTTTCTGCTTTCTCGGAGGGCCACGGTGCCTGTCTTGAATCTATGCTTCTTTTTAACTCCAGTCCTTACAAAACTCAAAAACTAATATGTTCTCTCCGCAAAGAAGCACCACAGTGGTTCAACTATAAAACATAGAACAACCATTATGAGGGAAATAGCTTTAAACTATGTAACATTCATACTAAAGCACAACCCATCTTTCTATACACATCCTTCTATAAACCATTTACAGCTCACCACCAAATTGAACTAATACCTTTTATTCAATTGTAAGCATTTTAATCCAACAATGAGGCACAAATAAAACTGAAGGAATAGGTAAAGTAGAAGGGTATTTTTGGAAATAATAATTATTCAGAACCAGGCGTAAAATTTCGCTTACTGCAAAAATTTTGAATTCACTTCATACTTCTGAATAATTTTTCAAAGCAAGCAACCTAACCTCTTCTTAACACAGCTTATAAATCAACTCAGACTTTGATTCAGCGCTTATTGTCCAAAACAAAGACTGCGCAAATTTCTAAATTGGGTTTTAAGAGCATATAACTAAATTCAAAATATAGCTAAACTGAGAAAGAAACTGCTGCTAAGTTTACTATACCTCTTTCCTCTGTGACGGGAGTAGGTCTCGACTTTTTCTGTTTTACATAAAGTTTGTGAAAACATGGTCACAATGAAAAAACGTAGAAACAACAAAGGAAATATGGTGAACGAACTCATTTCAACCGATCGAGTTGCTGGTGTTAAGGACCAGCTTCAAAATATAAAAACAAATCAGGAAAAAAAGGGGGAAATACATTACAAAAGTGATTAGGAAAATGAGGATAAAAGATGACAACCTTCGTCGACGTTAAACTTGCGGCGTATCGTTCTCTTAACCATATGTTTAGTTCTCGCCATTTTTTTTGAGGAGAAAGTGGGTGCAAAGAAGGATATTGATTCGAATTTGATTCGGGCTTTTCTATTTTGTCCTTATTTTCAAAGCAGTAAACATTTTGCTGTTGGGGAAACTGAAAATTTTGAAATAATCCGGGATTTTCAGTTAGGGTCTAGTTTGACGGGTAGACACGTTTTCAAGCACCAACTTGGTTTGGTTTGGATCGTTTTGCCTAGTGCAACATGCTATAACGCCCGGTATATTTAGTACTAAATTAGACCCGATAAATTAGTCCAAAATCAGGCCCCAAAACAATCTATTGGTTGTAGTTCCATGGCATGACAAAACTGCACGATTCTTTTGATATCCTCCCATCGGGAAATGCTACCATAACCGAAACAATATCGGTCAAATAACGCAAATTACCTAAAAGAGCTGAATTTATGGGGGCATTTCTGTAATTATACAAGTACCCAACAGTTAAAAGCAAGAAAGTCACGTGAATCATGCGGTTAACATTGTTCTGCACCATCTGACAAACTTAATTTCGGGTACAGTAGCATTTTCGCCTCTCATCCTACCGCCATATTTTTGGGAACTGTAACAACATTGTTTAAATAGAGATTGGCGACAACATCCCAAATTAAAAGAAATAAGAGGAATGAAAAATAGGATGCCTAAGATGTTTTGAACATTGATTTGGATGATCATCTCGGTTGACTGGCATTTTTGGTTTAAACAAGTCCTTTGACTTTTCATGTCTCAAAGCCAAAAGCACTTTGTTCTAATATTCATAACGCGACTTATTTAAATCAGTTCAAACAAAGGCTTATCTTGCAAATTGGAATTCGTACCATTTGGTGAAGCTGGATTTGTTTGTATGATAATCGCTAATTTTTTTAAGTTTTCGAGACAGTTTGTAATGATCCGAAAATTCCCTCCTTTCAAATCGATCGTAAGCCACACAATTCCGATCTAAAACGGCAGAAACCCTCGAGACATTAACTTTGGGCATGCAACACATAAGAACAAAAACAAAGAATACTTTATTGTCACTGCAACAATTTTACATCATAGTACAAGAATATCAAAGTATAAAAAAACATAGAGTATAATACATACAATACAATACACAAAGAAAACATAATTACATTCAACGGAAAACAATCAAGTGTTATGGACATAGTGTTTAGCTTCAATCCAGGATCCTGCTATATGTATCTGCAAAACAAACTGCCCGACTTCCGGTGTAGAAATAAGGGTACCCGAATTTGCAAGAGAAAAACAAACAACAGGTCAGTCATGAGACTGGTATGAGAACTCAAGTCAATTGTAATTCCTATTAAACTTAGGTAATTCATAAGATCACGCCATATAACACGAAACGGGATTTCCACACATGAATACTGGTGTAACAACCCGGAAAATCAGAACCAATTTAAAATTTTTGTTTTAGCAATTTTAATGGATTTTGATTATTTAAAATGATTTATTTTAAATAATAAACGATGTTAAATTTATTTTTGACGAAGTTAAAATGAATAAATTTATTTTAATTATATAACGAGCCTGAAATGGCGCGGTAGTTCGAAAATTCGATTTCAAATTTCAAATGAGTATATAGAATTCAATATAAGTCAGAATTGAACGAAACAAGAAATATTTGAATATGTTTAGTCATATCTTTCTAATGAAGCTAAGAAACTGAGATTTCACTTTAGAAGTTGAAAGATATGTCCAGTTTAAAATTTAGAAAAGTCGTTATGGAATTTTATATATTATTTATATTTATAATATATATAAGGCCCTTAAAAATAGCCATTTTGCAAACGACCTCCATTTTCGATGAAACCACTTTTGTTGGATCCGGGATGTCAAATTATTGCTAGATTCAAATTTACATAATTTTTGAAATCAATATGTGAGCGTGGCAAAAGAAAATGTTTCAGTCAATTTGGATCGACCAGAAAATGGCCATTTTTCAAACGGTCTTCAAATTTGATGAAATTAGTTTTTTTTAGGACCGTATCGTCAATACGAAGCTAGAAGTAATTTTTCAGGAATTTTTAGAGTCCGTGTGTGGCCCAGTAAATTGAAATGTGCATTCAAATTCAATATATAGATTTATATTTTGATTTTGATGAAAACTGATCGTAATAGCCGAGTTGGCTTATGATACATATCCCATTGTGTTCGGAATGAGGGTAATTAGCTAGGGGCGACAGTCGTTGGGTCTCGTTTGGAGATCGAATAAAAAAGTGACCTTATGGTAAAGAAATTAATTAAATATATATATATATATATATATATATATTTCCCTTAACCCCCCTTGTCTTCCTTCAGTTCAAAATAAAAAAAGGGAACCGCGTTGAACCCTAAATCGCTGACGCTACTCCCCCAAATCGATCGACGCGCTCCAGCCTCCGCCTCACTATAGTTTTCCACCACCCAGCCGCACCCTCCGGTCCTCTTCACCCCCTACCTCTGCTACCCCCTCTCTCCATTTCGCCCTACCCGACGGAAAAGCCACCGCCCCGCCTAAGAAGACCACCATGCCATTTCTGTCGTCAAGCCCCTCCGCCGACCTCTCCCCCACACCTCGAGCGATTGTGGCCCCCCTTTCTTCCAATTCAACTGAAAGCTTTTTATTTTTTTTATTTAGTTATTTGTGTAAAATAATTAGTATAAATTAATTAAAATCAGTTTTTAAAAGTTCGGATCTTTGTAAATCAATATGGAATTGTTTTTAAAGATAAAAATTCGATTTTTACATTAAATGGCAAGAAAAAGATTTGATTTTTATGTATATAAAGTTTAGATTTTCAATATACATGAAGTCGATATTTTTATATATAAAAAGCTGGGATTTTTATACGAACCAAGTTGTGATTTTTTCATTATACGAAGATGAGATTTTTGTATGGAGAAGATTATATTTTTTAACATTGAAAAGATCATATTTTTCTAAACAAAAAGATTTGATTTTTATGACATAAAGATATGATTTTTAGTTTAGGAAAGTTGAGATTTTTAATGAGATAAAAATAGGATTTTTACTAGGATAAAGACTAGATTTTTAACCGTATAAAGGTAAGAATTTTATTTGTTTAAAGATAAGATTTTGTTTGAAGGAAAATATTAGAAAGATTTGATTTTTAATTTAGAAAGCTTTGATTTTTATGGTTAGAAAAGAATAGGATTTTTATGGTGTAAAGGAAATATTTTTAGAAAGGTAAAAATAGGATTTTTAGCCTATGTACAATATTAATAAAATAGTCATGTTATGGAATAATTTTTAATTCGATAAAAATATGATCTTTATAGAGAAAACTAATTTATAAAAATGTGATTTTTATAAATATAGTAGCGGCATAAAAATATGATTTTTATTATACGAATAGCGATATAAAAATGTGATTTTTATATGAATTCTCTTTACATAAAAAAACGATTTTTATATATGAAGTAACGCAATAAAAATGTGATTATTCTATATATAGTAGCATTGTTAAAAATATAATTTTTAATATGAATTTTTAATATAGTAGCGCCATTAGTAGATTGGGGATAAGGCTAGACCTTATCCTAGATCTAGTATCATGCCGTTATGCTGCCGAAATTTTCTAGAAAGTGTTAGAAAAATTTAGTTAAGTAAAAATATTATTTTTAGCTTATAACGGCGATAAATAAATAATTATTGGATAGTTAAAATAAGTTTACACATACGTATACAAGTCGATCGACTTGTTTATGCTCGCCTATTTTTATGATATCGATTGGGTCGATAATTTTACACATCGCCCAACTGCACGAATAATAATATGTGTTTGTTGTTTGAAACCCCACACGGGTATCGGGATGATATTTGACGTACACTAATCCCAATTGTGTTAGGATATGTCGACTGATTGGTCGACAAACTGTGATAAGCCTTATTTATTTATTTTAAGGCTTATACAATGTAGAAAGCACTTTGGATGGTGGTTGATTATTTATTTGCTTATTATATACATGTGTGCATGAAATCCATATAACTAACCTTATATGGTAACTAATTGGGTCTGATTCCAGTTCAAAAACAACAAATATTTTAAATAAGGAATATTTTGAAATAATATCCAGTGAAGGATTAAAATATTGAAATACGCAAAGCCGTATTGATTAGAGTTGCGCCATTTTAATGTGAACGATATTTATATCGATTTTATTCATTTTTATAATGAATATCGAAAAGGAAAAGATTCCAAAATCTGATATTCTGAAAAGATTATCATTAAAATATTTTAATGGTAAAGATTATTCAATTTTGGTTTAAAATTGAAGTAAAAGTGGGTATCATTTTAAAATGAATTTATAAAACACGTTTTGAACGAAATATATATTATATATATTAATGGCCTGAATAGAACGCGCCGCGGTCGTTCGCGAATTTCGACCATTGACTTCAAATGGATATTACGGGAGATCCGACCGTCGGCTTCTCCTAAAACCGGAACCGTTGGGTTCATATCGAAAAGAGCTTTCTAACGAATATAAGAAATTTTAAATCTAACGGTTGGATTTGGAATTATGTACAAATCAAATTTGGAAAAGGTCGCTGCAAGTGCAGTTCAGCGACCGTTTATGGAAATCGACTGTAAGGGCCTTACTAAAATTATTAAAAATATTAATAATTTGTGTAAAATCATAATAAATGATTTGGGAAGAATTGGGATGAAAAACTCAATATTTGATAAGATAAAAATAGATTTTTTATTGAATTGAACTAGTTATTAACTAGAATTATAATCCAATTATTTTTAAATAAATAAATGGTATTGAGAATGGGTTTTAAAATAACCAAAATTTCTAATATATGAATTGGAATGGATTTGAATGGAAATCATCCTCGGAATATTTCGATATTGGATTTCGTGATTATACGGGTATTGTTATGGAAATTTGGAAGATATATTTTATATCATTATTTCCAATACGATATTTGTTGGTTTTAGAATTCGATATTGAATATAAGCCGATATAATTTCTATTTAAGGCCTTATATTTAATGTCGAATTGGATTTTGGGTTTGCCGTGAATGGTGTCTTCACTAACATTGTTCTTAAACCCAGTTGAGTTAAGAAAATTATAAATTAACTGGAGATTAGCTAAGTTGAATGGTTTCCTGGGTATTGATCTGATGTTGGTTTCGGCCTCCGGGATTAATACTTAGGGAATTGTTCTCTTAATAATTTACGGTTAGAGAATTAATGGAATGTGAATTGGGTTTATAGTGAACTGTGTTTTTAACGACATTCGTTCTTTAACCTGATTTACAATGAAATGAGATTTGGAATTTATAAATCTTTTTATTTATATTTAACGGGAATTTTCCAAAGTAAAGTTTCGAATTTAATAAAATAAATTGGAATGGAATGGAATTCGATTTGGTAATAATCGAAGTGAGCTTCTTTGGAGGAAGACTGTTAATACATATGGAATTTAAAATGCTTTGTCATTATTCCATTTATATTATTGGCTGGATACGGAAGTTTATATCGATTATATATATATATATATATATATATATATATATATACATATATCGATCTGTTTTCCTTGAAAATTCCATAATTAATGGAATGTGATTTTGGGTTTATCGTGAGCTGTGTTTTAAAGTACATTAGCTCTTTAACCCAGTTAAAGATAAGATTAATTTCATAACTTTGAAAAGTCATTAAGTAATAACTTTTGGAATTAAAAATGAATTAGAGTTTTAATGAATCCTTAATTAGATTGAAATGATCGAGAATGGAGTATCACCAGTTTTGTTCCAAGCGATAGTTAAATCTTTAACTAGATTTGAACGTGAAATGGTAATTAAATTTACTGATAACACTGTAGGTGTTAGATATGGAGTATTACCAGTTTTGCTACATGGAATGAATAGGCTGGGATTGGGAAATTAAATAAAGAATTACTTCGGCAAGGTTCACTAATCCCGACTAGTTTGGAAAACCATAATAAGGTTTGAAATGATATCCAAAGGAAGACTAAAGAATAAATTTAAAAGAATTTATCTTTGATAAAATTAATCGGAACCTTTCCCTAAGAATGTGAATAATTGAATAAAATAATATTCTGAATTGGAATGAGGCGTATGTTGTGTTTGTGTACACTTGTTTATTATATACGCGAGTTATTCGGAAAGGCCGGGTTTATACCCATTCTGAATAATTGATGCGACCATAAGTTGTAGATGAAGATGGTGGTTGAAGACCAGAGGTCTTCACATCATTTGGATAATTACTGATGATCTTGATTGGGCTGTACACCCAAGAGGAGGGAATCAGTTGGTGATCTTCTAGACGTACTTGGAGATCGATGGATATGTGAGGAATAAGGTTCCTCCGATTTCGTTCAGACCTAGAACGAACTTGTAAATGGACTGTGTGTCTGACACTGGATTTAATTCTGTGTGATTGATAGATATCTGTTGCATGGTGTGAATTGCCTGTGTGGCATGCTGAGATACAAATGATCAAGGCGTCTGTTGAAAAGCAGAGTCTTGTGGTTGATGATCAAAGCACAGCTTTAATATAGCGTAGCTTTGTGTATAGCATTAATTCGCGAGCCTCACACCCGGGTGTGAATCAGAAATGGGAGAGAACTTCAGGGAGGACATGTGTTTCGTTCTAGTTAGGAGTGGGGTCAGTGGTTTTACACGTCCTGGCATTTTACTTATGTGGATAATGGATAGGAGGCGCCTCGGTTATATCGGTCGTTCTGGGACCGATAGTTTGGTTGGGATATGACTATTTTACGCCCCATAGGGCGGGGAAACGTAGTTCTCAGGCATTTTAATCCACATCGTGTGGACCGGCCCTGTCGCTCCAAGGGCCCACCTATGTCTGGGTCCTGAGGCTCGGACTAGACAGTCTCGAAGTGGTTAGGACGATCCCTTGCCTAGGTTATTAGATGGAAATCCAACTTCCAATACGTGAATTTGCGGTTTTGATTGTAGAGCCTAGTATTAGCGACATGATATATGGTACCCATGCCGCCTATGATTGATACATTTATATCTGGAGTTGCTTTCTTCACTTACAGTAATAATAAAGGATTAAATTTCGCGTATCAAGCATTATTTGGCTATTATAAGGTAAAATCCTATCCTCCGGCTTGCGTTGCATTGTGTGATGGGACCTGTTTCTTATAATAGCTTCATTTTATTTATTTTAGCATTGCGTTGTTTGTTATATGCATTGGTATTCTTAGGAGGAAACCCATTCCGTGTTATACGGCGTGGTCCCTTGATTTACCGAACTTTAAAATAAAGATTAATAACTGTTTTAGTTCTCACACTAGTCACATGATTGACCTAGAGTTTATTGTTTTAACCTAAACTTTGGGTGCCCCTATTTTCCGCACGAGCAGCTAGTAGTTTTGGTTTTGCAGATTTACATTCACAGGATTCTGGTTTATCACTGGAGATATATTCAGAAAGCTCTGTATCCGTATATTTTATTCAGTTGTGTTATGTATTATTTTCTGCTGCATAGTAATTTGTAAATCTCTGATATTTATCAAATGTAAATTATTTGTTTATACTCTGTATATTCTTGTACTATGATGTGAATTGTTGTAATAAGCAATGAAATGTTCTTCTGTTTGGGTTCTGACCTGTCTTTTCCTCATAACAATACGGGTTTTGAACGGTCTTGGTCAGTTTAGCGATCGATTAGGTCCGGGCGAAATCCGTGTCGTTATAACTGGTTCATCAAACTTGAAACGGAAATGGTTTCATTTCCATATTTAGATTTATCAGATCTAACAAACTTCATAATATCTCAAAACCAAACAAGTTTTATCTTCACCTTTAGATTTATTGAATCTAAATTTATTTTCAAAAGAAATTCTTTTAAAAATAATCTCTCCAGACTTAGAACCCCCATTTCATTTCAAATCATCGAAACATTAGATATTTATTTCGTATCAAATCATACTTGACTTGGGGATCTCAAAACAAATCACTTTGGGAAAACTCTAAATATCTACAATATAAGCATATTAAAACATATGCAACCAAGTCGGGGGGTTTCTCCAGATAACAAGGCAACTGTGGCCAAGCCTTCCCATCTAGATAATCATTCTAGTGTGCGTCCCTCTATTTTGAGAGGAGTCCCATACGGTATGTTCCTTTATAACTAGAGATCCCCATACCCATTTGCCTAGTTTTTAGTCACGGGTTACCTGAATCATAGATAACATATCAAATCATTTCTATCCCGAAGTGATAAATCGTTTCACAATAATAATCAGAAGTACTTTTGCTTTCCAAATCATTTAAACGTTGGAGTTTAAGCCGTCGAAATTATTGGAGAATGGAGTTTTGATGACAACAACCTTATTTCAATATTAATTGATTATAAAATATATACTAACACCTTTATTTAGAATATATATATATATATATATACATATGCAAGATTTATATACAGGAATTAATACTGAAGACTGTACAGTTTTAGAGTTTTTATATATTTAGAATTCGGAAGATTCAAGACTCATGAGTAATCAAGATTTCAAGAGTTCAAGGTAAATATAGTAATAGAATCTAGTTTATGTAAGACTCTGAATAACACCCCAAGTTCAAATTCAAAATTAAATTCTGTTTTTCAATTTCTGATTTTCAAATTTCAAATTCTATTTTCAAATTCTATTTTTAATTTTTATTCTAATTAAGTTTCTCTATTTTACTTTTGATTTAAACTCAAGTTTTAAAGTTTATAAGTTTATATATATTTATATAGTTATATACTTTATATTTACATAGTTTTAAACTATATAATTTTATGAATATATTTATATAAGTTATATTTAGGATTTCATATAATTTTCTACTTTATAATACTTATATATAACACTATGTTTTAATTCAAGAATTAGATATGTATACATATATATCAAAACAATTAAAATATACTCAAATTTTAAATTTATACTATGATATGTCGACATACATTTATGGACATGTCGACATATAACTGTCATATTTTTGATTTTGAAAGGAACTGTCATACATTTATGGACATGCCGAATTTAATTCTATTTATATAAAACTTGTTCTCACTCTCTACTCATTACTCTCTGAATCAAAGTGCTATTGAAGAGTTATATGTTTGTTGTAATTGTTTGGTAAGTGTTTGGGAAAAGGTGTGTTCCTTGTAGCCTTGAAATCAAGGAAAGGGAGCGGTGTTAACCTTGTAACCGGGGAAATCAAGGGGAATATACTTGATCAAGGGTGTTTGGAATCGGTGGTAACATTGTGACCATGAAATCAAGGGTGTTGTACTTGGATATTGATATAAAAATAAAACTCTACGCAATCCAATGTTGCGTAGGACTGAATGTAGGAGTAATCCGAACCAGTATAAAATTCGGTGTGTTCTTTCCTATTCTGCATTTTATTTCTGTTTATTTCTGTGTTTATGTTTGATTCTGTGTCTGTAATTATATTTGCGGTGTGTAATTCATATAGTAGATCATATTAGTTTTAGATTTTCTTAAATTCCTTGAAAAAATATTCACCCCCCCCTTCCAGTGTTAGTTTTGCCTTAATGATCCATTCTGCAATCTTTAACAATTGGTATCAGAGCAAGGTCTTTCAAAAAGTACATAATCTAAGTTTTGAAAATTTTAAATGGCAAATTTTGAAATGATTTATAACATTAGTTTAAATTTATGTATTGCATCAGTATTAGATAAAGTCTGCAATCAATTTTATTGAAAAATCAAGTTACTATGATTTGATTTTTGAAATTTGAAACTTTTTAAATTTTGAAATCTTTGATAAATGGATATGTTACAAAACCATCATGACATTGTTATTTAAAATTTTAGATTAGTTAGTTTGAAAAGTCATTTGATTATTTTGAAAAGTCATTTGATTATTTGAAAAGTTATTTGATTATTTGAAAAGTTGTGTTGTTTTACAAGAAAAGATGTGTATATGGTTATTGGATACTAAAACTCTGAAAAGACCAATTTCAGATAAAAATGTGAATTCTTCGTATAAAATGTGAATTCTTGTATAAAAAACCAATTTCAAATTAGAAGAGGAGAATGGCTCACCAGATCAAATCAATGGGCTTTCTCAAATTAATCTTCTTCAATCCCTAATATCCACTAATCAAAT
Organism: Allium sativum; assembly: GCA_030737875.1. NCBI lineage: Eukaryota > Viridiplantae > Streptophyta > Magnoliopsida > Asparagales > Amaryllidaceae > Allium > Allium sativum. The sequence goes on from CM060924.1 coordinate 195,486,676, forward strand.
TCTCTAGAAATTTGAGTGATCATTGAATTGCACTTTTTCGTTGTGATAATGCAAGGTTCTCTCCTAAGTGAATGTTCACCATCACAATGTTAGAGGAACCATGATAAATCTAGTGTATGATTTTGCTTTCGTTGTTGCTATTTACTCGCTTGTGCTTGGGAATTAGTTTGTTTGGATTATTGTTTTGAGTTTTGATGTTGATATATAGATAAGTTGTTTCTGCACATCTCTGATCGATGTCGTCTTCCATAGAGTTAGGATTATATTGTGTTTTCAAGTTCAACTTCATAACATCCTTATAAAAGGTGACAGATCAAATAACGACCGTAGTAATACATACTACGAAATATGTACAAACAATATCCTCAATATAAAGGTGACTAAGATCAAATATTCAACAACTTGCCATGTAACCAAAACAATAACTAGAATAATTTGTGATAACCTTATTAAATTGAAAAATCCAAGATGAATACCTCTTGTATGGCTAGTAATGCCTTAGGAGTCCATCTATTAACCTCCTAGGAATACAACATTCTTATTTCAATCACCTTATATATACGGAGAAAAGAAAGGCTAATTAGTCCAGAAAATTAATGCACAGCTAGCATTGAAATAAGCAATAAAAACTAACAAGCCTGATAAATGGAGCAGTATGGATCAATAATTCTACATTTTTTGGTACTTTCTGATTTCACATAGGGCCACGGTACCTGGCTTGAATCTATGCGTCTTTTTAACTCTAGTCCCTACAAAACTCAAAAACTAATATGTTCTCTTCGCAAAGAAGCACTACAGTGGTTCAACTATAAAACATAGAACAACCATTATGAGGGAAATAGCTTTAAACTGATGTAACATTCATACTGAAGCACAACCCATGTTTCTGCACACATCCTTCTATAAACCATTTAAACCTCACCACCAAATTGAACTAATACCACCTTTTATTCAGTTGTAAGCATTTAAATCCAATAATAAGGCACAAATAAAACTGAACGAATAGGTAAAGTAGAAGGGTATTTTTGGAAATAATAATAATTATTTAGAACCAGACGTAAAATTTCGCTTACTACAAAAATACTGAATTCACTTCATACTTCTGAATAAATTTTCAAAGCAAACAACCTAACCTCTTCTGAACACTGATTATAAATTAATTCGGACATTGATTCAGCACTTATTGTCCAAAACAAACACTACTTAAATTTCTAAAGTGGGTTTTAAGAGCATATAACTAAATTCAAAATATAGCTAAACTGAGAAAGAAAGTGCTGCTAAGTTTATTATACCTCTTTCCTCTATGACGGGAGTAGCTCTCGATTTTTTCCGTTTTACCTAAAGTTTGTGAAAACACGGTCACAGTGAAATAAACGCAGAAATGACAAAGGAAATATGATAAATGTACTCACTTCGGCTGATCGAGTTGCTGGTATTGAAGGACCAGCTGTCAAAATATAAAAACAAATCAGGGAAAAAAGGGGGAAATACATTACAAAAGAGAATGGGAAAATGAGGATAAACGATGACAACCTTCGTCGATGTTCAACTTGCGGCGTATCATTTTCTTAACCATATGTTTAGTTCTCGCCATTTTTTTCATGGAGAAAGTGGGGAAAAGAAGGATAATGATTCGAATTTGATTCTACCTTTTCTATTTTGTGTTTATTTTCAAAGCAGTAAAGATTTCGCCGTTGGGGTAACTGAAAATTTTGAAATAATCCAGGATTTTCTGTTAGGGTCTCGTTTGACGGGCAGACACATTTTCAGGAACCAACTTGGCTTGGTTTTGATCGTTTTGCCTTGTGCAGAGTGCTATAAGGCCCTATATATTTAGTGTGAAATCAGGCCCAATAAATTAGTCCCAAATCAGGCCCCAAAACAATCTATTGGTTGTAGTTCCATGGCATGACACAACTACATGATTCTTCTGATATCCTCCCATTGGGAAATGGTATCGTGACCGAAACAGTATTGGTCAGATAACGCATAATACCTAAAATAGCTTAATTTATGAGGGCATTTCCGTAATTATACAAGTACCCAACAGTTAAAAGCAAGAAAGTCACGTGAATCATGCTGTTAACATTATTTCGCACCATCTGACAAACTTAATTTCGGGTACAGTAGCATTTTCGCCTCCCATCCTACCGCCTTATTTTTGGGAACTGCAACAACATTGTTTAAATAGAGATTGGCGACAACATCCCAAAAGATAAAGAAATAAGGGGAATGAAAAACAGAATGCCTAAGATGTTTTTGAACATTGATTTGGATGATCATCTCGGTTGACTGGCATTTTTGGTTTAAACAAGTCCTTTGACTTTTCATGTCTCAAAGCCAAAAGCACTTTGTTCTATTATTCAAAACGCGACTTATTTAAATCAGTTCAAACAAAGGCTTAACTTGCAAATTGGAATTTGTACCATTTGGTGAAGCTGAATTTCTTTGTATGATAACCACTAAAAATTTTAAGTTTTCAAGACAGTTTGTAATGATCCTAAAATTCCCGCCTTTCAAATCGATCGTAAGCCACACAATTCCGATCTAAAACGGCAGAAACCCTCGAGACATTAACTTTGGGCATGCAACACATAAGAACAAAAACAAAAGAATACTTTATTGTCATTGCAACAATTTTACATCATAGTACAAGAATATCAAAGTATAAAAAAACATAGAGTATAATACATACAATACAATACACAACGGAAACATAACTACATTCGACGGAAAATGTAACGATAGGGATTTCGCCCGGACCGAATCGGTCGCTAAACCGACCAAGACTGTCAAAACCCACATCGAAATGAGGGCAAGACGAATCAAAACACAAACAGAAGAACATTTCATTGTATATTACAACAATTTCATCAGAATACAAGAATATACAGAGTATGAATCAATACTACACATTATAAAATATCGGAGATTACAATACAATAAACAGCAGCGGAAAATAATACAAAACACAACTGTAGGAGATATACGGATACAAAGCTTTCCGGATATCGTTCCAGCTGTAGCAGGACCCTGTGAATATAAATCTGCAAAACCAAAACTACTAGCTGCCCGTGTCGAAAATAGGGGCACCTAGAGTTTAGGTTAAAACAATAAACTCCAGGTCAGTCATGTGACTGGTGTGAGAACTAAAACAGTTATTAATCTTTATTTTAAAGTTGGGTAAATCAACGGACCACGCCGTATAACACGGAACGGGTTTCCTCCCAAGAATACCAGTGCATAAAATAACAGCGCAATGCTAAATAAAGAACAATGAAGCTATTATAATACCCAGGTCCCATCACACAATGCAACATAAGCCGGAGGATAGAGTTTTCCCTTATAATAGCCAAAGCATGCTTGATACGTTTAAAACAAATCATTTGATACTATAATAAGTGTATAGTGTTTAAAACAATTTCTATCATAAGTATCAATCATAGACGGCATGGGTACCATATATCATGTCGCCATACTAGACTCTATAATCAAAACCGCAAAATGTCGTATTGGAAGTTGGATTATCATTTATAATATGAACCGAGGCTAGGGATCGTCCTCACTGCTTCGAGACTGTCTAGCCCGAGTCTCAGGATCAGAGCTCAAGTGACCCTTGGATCGTCAGGGCCGGTCCACCGATGTGGATTATAATTCTTGAACACTGCGTTTCCCCGCCCTATGGGGCGTAAGTGAGCGAACGAATGACTCCATCGGACCCGGATCGTCCGATCTAACCGAGGCGCCTCAAAATCCATCATCCACATAAGCAATGTCAGCCAGTTCAAGCACTGACACCACTTCTAACTAGAAAGAAACGCATGTCCTCCCTGATGTCCTTCTCCCATTTCTGGTTCACACTGGGGTGTGAGGCTCGTGAATTAATGCTACACAAAGCTACGCCACAAAGGTCGTGCTTTGATCATCAACCACAAGACTCTGCTTTTCAACAGAAGCCTTAATCATTTGCATCTCGGAATGCCACACCGGTAATTCACGCTGTGCAACTGATATCAATCACACAGAGTGAAATCCGATGTCGGACACACATCCATTTACAAGTCCATCCTAGATCTGAACGAAACTGGAGGAACCTTATTCCTCGCATATCCATCGATCTCCAAGTACGTCTGGACGATCACCAAGTGATTCCCTCCTCTTGGGTGTACAACCCAATCAAAATCATCAGTAATTATCCAAACGATGTGAAGACCTCCGGTCTTCGTCCACCGTCTTCATCTTCGACTTATCGTCGTATCCGTTTTTCAGAATGGGATAAATCCAGTCTTTCCAAATAACTCGCGTATATAATAAACAAGTGTTACACAAACACAACATACGCCTCATTCCAATTCGTCTGTCACTAACCGTAAATTAGTAAGAGGACAATTCCCCAAATATTAACCCCGAAGGCCGAAACCAACATCAGATCAATACCCAGGAAACCATTCATCTTAACTAATCTTCAGTTAGTTGCTAAATTTCACATTCTTAGGGAAAGGTTCCCATTAATTTTATCAAAGATAAATTATTTAAATTTATTCTTTAATCTTATTTTAAATATCAATTCAAACCAAGTTATGGTTTATCCAAACTAGTCGGGCTTAACGAACCTTACTGAAGTAATCAATTGTTAAATTTCCCAACTCCAACCTATTCATCCCATGAAGTAAAACTGGTAATACTTCATAACTAACACCACGGTGTTATCGGTAAATTCAATTACCATTTCACATTTAAATCTAATTAAAAATTTAGCTATCGCCTGGAGTAAAACTGGTGGTACTCCATTCTTGATCATTCCTTGAATTTGATAATTTTGATTATCAAATTCACTTTTCAATCTATTTAAAGATTCTTTAAAACTCCACTTAGTTTTAATCTTTAACTGGGTTAAAGAACCAATGTCATTTAAAACACGATTCACGATAAACCCAAAATCGCATTCCATTTCCACCAGCCTTTAACCGTAAATTAGCAAGTGAACAATTCCCCAAGTAATAACCCCGAAGGCCGAAACCAACATCAGATCAATACCCAAGAAACCATTCAACTTAACTAATCTATAGTTAATTTCTGATTTTCTTAACTCCATTGGGTCTAAGAACAGTATTATTAAAGATACCGTTCACGACAACCCAAAATCACATTCCCTTAACTGTCGGGTTAAAGAACAAATGTTATTCAAAACACCGTTCACGACAAACCCAAAAATCAATTACAATTCAATTCCAATTAATATTATTTAATTGGTACACTTCATTAAATCTAAATAAAAAGATTTAATCTTTTTCTCAACTGGGTTTAAGAACAGTGTTAATGAAGACACCATTCACGACAAACTCAAATCCCATTTGATATTAAGTATAAGGCTCTGAATAGAAAATATATCGGCTTATATTCAATATCAAATTCTACGACCAACAAATATCGTATTTGAAATAACGATATATATATATATATATTTCAAATTCCCATAACAATATCTGTATAATCACGAAATCTCGAATCGAAATATTCCGAAGACAATTTCGATTCAAATCCACTTCCAATCTATATATTGGAAACTCCGGTTATTTTCAAAACCATTTCAAATCATATTTATTTTAAAAATATTGAATTTATAATTCTAGTTCAAAATTAGTCCTTTTTGATAAAAATCCATTTTTATCTTTTCAAATATGGGATTTTTCATCCTAGTTCTTTCCAAATCATTTCTTATGATTTTACATTAATTATTAATATTTTTAATAATTTTATCAAAGCCCGTACAGTCGATTTCCACCAACGGTCATCGAAATGCACTTAAAGAGACCTTTTCCAAATTTGATTTGGACATAATTCCAAATCCAACCGTTAGATTTCCAATTTCTAATATTTGTTAGAAAGCTCTTTTCGATACGAACCCAACGGTTCCGGTTTTAGGAGAACCCGACGGTCGGATCTCCCGCAACGTCGATTTGAAGTCAATGGTCGAAATTCGCGAACTACTACAGCGCGGCACATTCTATTCAGGCCATTATATATATAATACATATATATTATATATATTTCATCGATTTCCTTTTAAAACATATTTTATAAATCATTTTAAATTCGTTTTCGAAACGATTTCAACTTCCATCTCAAATTTAAATCAAAATTGAATTTTCCAATATAAATTCGTTTATATTCATTTCAAATTGATTTCAATTCAAATCAATTTCAATACCTTTTAAATTCAATTCAAAATGATTTCAATTCTATTTCAATATAATTCGAATTTCAAATCATTTCGATTTAATTCGAATTTCAATTTAATTCGAATTTCAATTCTTTCAAAATATCAGATTTTGAAATCACAATATTCATTGTAAAATGAATAAAATCGACAAAAATCACGTTCGTGTTAAAATGGCGTTTAACTACTTAACACGGCTTCACATTTCAATATTCACTGAATATTATTTTAAAATATTCAATAATTCTGAACTGGAATCAGACACAGTTAATTACCATATAATGTGATTATATGGATTTCACACAACAAATGTGTGTCACAACAATGAAAACATCAACCCATCATCCAAAGTGCATTCTACACTGTATAAGAATTGAATATAAATATTCAACGCTTACAGAGTCTGTCAATCAATCGATCGACATACAGCTAATTATTGGGACTAGTGTATGCCCAATATCATCCCAAGACCTGTGTGGGGTTTCAATCAGTCAAGCACAGGTTTTATTTGTGCGGTTGGGCGATGTGTAAAATTTATCGTCCCAATCAATATCAGTCAAATGTGTGTATATAAGCAAATCATCCGATTTATTTATAAATATTTATTTCATTTATATACACGTTAAAAATTATATTTTTAACTATAAAATATTTTTAACTATATAAATATTTTATTTCACATCACACAATCAATTACACATCAAAATCAAACAAACAAGCAAACAAGCCATCCATGGTTTGTGGACGACAGGTGTCGGGTTCTACTAAACACTGTCTGCATCCTAGTATATATTATTAGCTAGAAATTAAAATAAAGGCGAGAAGTTTTCACCGAGGGTTCCACTCCGCCGTGCTTTGCTGTTGAACTGCTGAATCGTCTGGATCTGTTTGCAATTCTAATGCAGTACTTTAACGCTGTTCATAATAAAAATTATTTTTTTATCACCTCATTTCAATAAATAAAAATTATATTTTTATTTCTACTTCATATGTATTTACAATGCTCCTTTCAATATAAAAATTATATTTTTATATTTCTACTCCATATATAAAGATCAAGTTTTTATATCATCGCTATAAAAATCACATTCTTATTTCAACATATATATAAGAAAAATCAGATTTTTATTCTGCTACATATAAAAAATTATATTTTTACTATCTATATAATATAAAAATTGTATCTTTATTCTTTCTACAATATAAAAATCATATTTTTAATCTTCTACATCATATAAAAATCATATTTTTAACCTTTCTATAATATAAAAATTATATTTTTATTATCACTACATGTACAAAAATCACTTCTTTATTTGGTTTAAAAATCCAACCTTTTTTCACGATTAAAAATTCTAACTTTGCTAATTAAAAACTCTAACTTTGCATAAACAAAAATTTTATCTTTATATGATAAAAACACTAACTTTATATAATAAAAATTGTTAACTTCATATACTAAAGCTAAAAACTGATTTATATATATATAAACTAATTACACTAAATAAATAAGTGAATATATTTATAATTAAACTCACCACGAAATTGGGTTGAGGGGCTGTCATCGATCGGAGAGGTGAGAGGAGCTGAGGAGGGAGGGGTTCAACGAGGTGGCGGTCTCCGGGAGTGGTGGCGCTCCTCCTGTGGAAGCGCGATGGCGTAAGGGTGGGGCTAGGGTTCAGGGGGTCCGCGTTTAGAAGGGTAGGGGCACGGCTGTTTAAAAGGCGTGGGGTTTTGGGGGTAGAAGAAGAGAGAGAGAGGGGACCGGAGGCGAGGAGGGGGAGGTCCGACGGGGAGGCGCGGCGGTTGGAGCCCACCGACGGTGGCGCGATGCTGAGCGGCAGTTTCCCGCTCTCGATTTTTTATTTTATTTTATTGATTTGTGAATAGAGAGAGGGAGGTGAGGGTTTAGAAGGAAAATATATATATTTTATTATTTTAATTTCAAAAAGTTGACTTTTTTATTCGACCTCTAAACGAGGCCCACCGCCTGTCGTCCATAGCTAATTACCCTCTTTCCGAACACAATGGGATATATATCGTAGGCCGATTCGATCGTTTCAATCAGTTTTTGTTAAAATCAACATATAACTCTATATATTGAATTTGAACGCGCATTTCAATTTACTGGGGCCACATACTAACTCTAAAAATTCTCGAAAAATATTTTCTAGCTTCGTATTGACGATACAGTCCTAACAAAACCAATTTCGTCAAATTCTGAGACCATTTGAAAAATGGTCATTTTCCAGTCAATCAAAATCAACTAAAACTGGTCAAACGCGTTTTCCTTTGCCACACTCACATATTGATTAGAAAAATTACGAATTTTGGAATCTAGCAATAACTAGACATCACGGATCCAACAAAAGTGGTTTCGTCGAAAACCGAGGTCGTTTGCAAAATTTCAATTTTTAAATTGGCTCAGAATTTCCAGGTTGTTACAATATCCCTCACTTAAAACTTTCGTCCCCGAAAAGGAACGAAGCCGAAAATTGTTTTACAAATCAACTCAACTTTCATTATTTTCTTTACGGCTTAAGTTCTTCAACTTTTCAGTTTTTAAGAACTTTTCAAATTTTTCAAAAATTTGGCTAACACCCTAAATTTTTGAAAAATTTCGCCATAACCTCCCCTGCACCGGGGACTTCGGGATATTTCATATAGCCTTCCATGGCCTTCTTCAATCCAAAAGAAAAAGAAAAAGCCAAGCGGCTAGCCAATCGGCTCATAAAATCATCCAAAACCCAAGAAATACAACAGACATGTACCTATTTGTCGGGCAAACAATTTTATTCCTCTTCTTTAGCCTCCTTGCTATGACCTGTTCAATGTAAGTACATGTACATGTATGCAATTTCAAACAATTTTCAATACAATTCACTTTTTTGGTTCAATTTGGCCTAAACGGTTCAACATTCAATTAATCAAACAACACAATTAGCAATCAATTAGTTGATTATTTTTTCAAATTCATAACTTTGATACATAGTCAAAAAATCACATTTTTGGTCCCAAATCACAACAATAAGCCTATCTAGTTTTGGTTCTCACAACAGTCAATTGGAAATATATAGAAATCCCACTTTCGTCACTCGAATATAAACACTGATGATGGCGCGCCATCATCAGAATCAGATTCGGGCGACTAGAGTGTGATTCTATATCTATCGAATATATTTGAGGCTTCAATACACGTGGATTTGACGTATACTAAAATCCCTATATACTTGATCGTCCAAATCAATTCAAATAAATATTCAAATACGAATAATTGATTTAAATTTTCAAAACAAATTTTGTTTTCATTTTTAAAATATACTCTTCACACTCGTTCTAGGATACTACTGATCCCATCTCTAACGAGTCATTCTCATTGGATATTGCTAATCCAATATCTGATGAATTCTTTCGTTTGGTTCTAACGTGCCTTGTTCTCTGAGCTTTGTAAACCAAAGCTCTGATACCAAATGGAATGATAGGGATTTCGCCTGGAATGAATTGATCGCTAAACCGACCAAGACCGTTCAAAACCCGCATCAAAATGAGGACAAGATGAATCAAAACACAAACAGAAGAACATTTCATTGTATATTACAACAATTTCATCAGAATACAAGAATATACAGAGTACGAATCAATACTGCACATTATAAAATATCAGAGATTACAATACAATATATAGCAGCGAAAAATAATACAAAACATAACTGAAGGAGATATACGGATACAAAGCTTTCCGGATATCGTTCCAGCTGTAGCAGGACCCTGTGAATATAAATCTGCAAAACCAAAACTACTAGCTGCCCGTGTCGAAAATAGGGGCACCCAGAGTTTAGGTTAAAACAATAAACTCCAGGTCAGTCATGTGACTGGTGTGAGAACTAAAATAGTTATTAATCTTTATTTTAAAGTTGGGTAAATCTAGGGACCACGCCGTATAACACGGAACGGGTTTCCTCCCAAGAATACTAGTGCATAAAATAACAGCGCAAAGCTAGATAAAGAACAATGAAGCTATTATAAGACCCAGGTCCCATCACACAATGCAACACAAGCCGGAGGATAGGGTTTTCCCTTATAATAGCCAAAGCATGCTTGATATGTTTAAAACAAATCATTTGATACTATAAGAAGTGTATAGTGTTTAAAACAATTTCAATCATAAGTATCAATCATAGACGGCGTGGGTACCATATATCATGTTGCCATACTAGGCTCTACAATCAAAACCGCAAAATGTCGTATTGGAAGTTGGATTATCATTTATGATATGAACCGAGGCTAGGGATCGTCCTCACCGCTTCGAGACTGTAACGACCCAAAAATCCATACCAATTTGAGCTGATAAATATCCTACACATTCAACCCAAAGTGCACGAAAATTCAGATCATTAATAGAAAGAAATAAGAGGATGAGAAAGATAAGATAGAACTAATAGAATAGAAGAGGAAGAAGAACTCAACTGAGCAGAATCAGGGTAAACACGAATCTCACAGCGGAATGAATAAAATGTATTATATAATATAACTTTGAAATACAAAACTGTATTGTATATACATATCATTATCAGAGTACAATACATCATATCACAGTGGAAAATTTATCTCTAAATACTAACGGTGAAGCCTTCTACTTTTAGCTCCTCTAAGTGTATTTGTAAAGGCCTGAAACACTTGACTGCCCTTATAAATTTGGGCACCCAAGAGTTTAGGGAAAACAAACAAAATAAACTCTGGGTCAGTCATGGGACTGGTGTGAGTAAATTCCAACCATACGGTTTAACTTTGAAAATCCTTTTGAAACAAAAGGATAATAGTAAGACCAACCCATACATAAACATGGACGGTTTTTACCTTACTGTAACCCAAAATATTTTGATATCAAAATCCAGTGATATTATAATAATGTCTAATCAAGTAAATAATCAAATGGCAGAACGCTTGCATCTCACGCTCTACATACATAGTATAAAATCAACAACCGCAGGGCGCTTATTGGAAATTGGATTCCAATTATGACAAGGTATGGGACCACCTACCAATCATGTATCTCTAGAGATGAATACACTGGGTTCAACAAGAACGTCTTGCAACCCGTCCCACACATGACCGACCACTCATTTCGCTTGAGTGTATCGAATGTATATCACCAACGGTTGGACTCAAACCACCGTTTCCCGAAAAGGGACAGCATCGAAATAGATTAAAGAAGCAAAAGAATTTTCTCTAGACAGGTGATTATACACCCTAATGGGAGCGACCCACATAGCCATGCTGCCTGCCCGATTTTTGTCATTTCTAGGTTGTGCAGCTTGAGGCTACGTCCATCTTTTAGAACATCTGGCCACCATACACTTTGAATGCCACATCATCAAACCCATCAAATCACTAGTTGATCTTCCCAAAAATATTATGGGTATAAAAGCTAAGAGAAACGAATTTCTCCGCCGCCAGACGTCATACCTTGTAAAGAATGTCTTATGTGACCGTTAGGAATACTCTGTCAGACATTCGTCCATACAAGTTGTCCTGGGACTGGACAAACATAACAGCTCTTGCATTTCACTCCGTCTTCGATTATCTTTAGCATGATCTAATTCGCAGCGCTTATGCCTATACAGAGTGGTTTTCGGATAATAAATCTAATCGGTCTCTCCATATTGACAACGATGGTTAAAACACTTTGATAGTCGGTTATTTAACTATCGAAGTAAAAACAACATCCATTCTAATGTATAACTAAACATCACACAACCATAAGCATTTATTTTTTATTTAACATTCGTTTTCTTATTCGCATTTCCATATCTTCCCAGATATTTCTCAAACCCCGTTTTAGCACTTTCACACTTCTTGGAAAACATTCTCTGTTATTATAAACTCTTATTCTTATATTTCATTGGACAACATCGTTACTTGTTACTTTAGAATAAGTGGATTTCAAACCAAATTGTTTCCATTCCCTAGGGAGTAGTGCTATATATAAAAATCACGCTTAAGCTTGGTTAACGCTAATTTATCGCCATAGTTCAAAACTTGTCATACGCTGTAATATTCCCCTTTATAACTAATCTCGACATAATAGTCACGCTTAAGCCTAGTCAACAACGTTATTTTATCGTTATAGTTCACAGACTTGCAATACGCTACGGTATTCCACTTTATAATTAATCACAACACTTCTTTCTATTACAAAAATCTTGACATCTCTTTCCGTTACAAAAATCTTGACATCTCTAATTCAATAACATTTTAAATGAGGCCCACTTAAGAATCAATTATTTAATTAAAAACAATTAACTAATATTTTACTTTATAAAATGATCTATAAAGTAACAGTTTATAGTAGAATTTCTATTACAGTTTAAAACTTCGCTTTAATTATAAAAATCTAATTATTTTATAATCGACTTCGTTGATTCGCCTGACGGCCAATCAACTTCTTACAAAACGATGTGTTTATGGTCGACTGTTGCCACTTTCTAAATCGATATCATTTATTTATTAAAACAAAACAAATGTTAAATTTTTATTCAACACGGTTCAAACAGTGCATATATAAAACAAACAGTACATATAAATATTGAGGAATCCGGTTGGATTCTCCCAACCGGTTTCCTGTATCCACAGATGTTAGTCAAACAATTTACACTGATTCCTACTAGGTAATATTATAACTGATGGAATCAGTATCCAACCAAATGATGTGTACGTATGCAACGATATATATTTTTCAACCAATTTAATTGTAATCTACCGAAGCAACCATCACACAGCATTCAACCAATATTATAATATTTTAAAATAGATCAAAGTCAGTGAATTTACTCACCTTGGCGCGTTAACCGTTAAATAACGATTTGCATCAATTGGTTATACCCGGCGCTTTAATTGCCTAAAACTGTAATGTGCTTCAAATCACTCCAAACTGGTTCCATTGCGTAACTTCCGACCGTATGATCCAAACGCATCAGACCATTCGAAATTCTTTCAAAACCGGTTCACCCTTTGTAACAACCTGTATTTTAATAACATGTTAAAACCATAAATCAAGGCAGAATTAAATTTTAAAATAAGAATCAAGGGAAACAGGTTGCGCCGTTACGTTCATCTCGAAATTCTGCTTGGAAACGAGTCCGAGTTTTCGAAAAACGGATTCCGTATGAGGGAGATATGACCCTCCAAATTTTGAGGAATTTTCAAAATCAAAAACAGCTCGAAATTCAAATTCGAAATTCGAATTTAAACACCAGGGCAGACTGGGCGGGAATTTTCCCGCCCAGGACCAGGTCGACTTGGGGGTCGACACTGTGGTCGATCTCCCAGGGACCTGGTCGACCCTATGGTCGACTTGGTGCCAAAACCTGGTTTATAGCCTGGGTTCATTCTGATGTATTTGGACTAATTTTCTGACTAGATTTGTGACTCTAAACCTATATAAACAGCCTCCTAGCCTCATTCTCTTGACACCATTCTTCTCTAACCTTATGCTGCACAAATTCTTGATGGACATGGCTTCTTCTTCTCCCTCTAAAGTAAATTAAGATAAATTAAAATAAAACACGAAGACTAATTCTTGAAGATTACAGGTAGGAAATTGCTTATTGGGGATTTGCTTCTGCAATCAAATCAGAATTCATCAAATCAACAAATCGACGACTAGTTTCTAGATTCAACTTTTGCATCCCAATTTCTTAGACCACGATCTGTAAGTTCTAGTTACTTTGAGATTGAAACTTATTAAATTTAATATGGACATGAATAAAATGAAATTGGACCTAAGCTTGATTATCTATTTGGATATGTTCTTGTCTCTTCTTGATCTATGATTTTAGGTTATTTCTTATCAACTGAATCATGCCCATTCATGTTGTTTATCCGAGTTTATTATTCAACCGCTAGATTGTAAAATGATTTCTTGGATTTTGACTTGATGATAAGCCTTTTTAATTCAGCTTTCACCCTATCCTCGCTTGAATCTTGAATTTGGGAATATTGCTATGAAATCAGTTTGGACTTATTCATGTTATAAATTGGAATTGGACCTATGTATGATAATTGATCCATATCTATTCTTGTTCATCTTGGACCTTGACTTTTGGAAATATTGCTATAAAAATTAATCTGGGCCTATTCATGTCGTAAATTAAATCCTTTCATGTCCATAATATTATTAAACCTGTGATGCTGAATCAGTTATTATCCACAAGTTTGGGACTATCACCTTATGCCAACTTTTATCATGACTATCACCTTATTATGATAGACCTGTAATCCAATGTTTCGGGACTATTATTCTATATGCCAGTGATGTTATGATCAATTATCTCAAGTTGTATCATGCTAGATTTATCACCTTGTGCTCGATCTTTTGCCTATCATAGTTTGGATGTTGTTATATTTTACTTGGACTTGGATTTACTTGTAATTTAGATCGATTCACGTTTACATGCGATCGGAATACGATTTGGGTAGATTAGGCAAACATGAATTGGTTATGAATATGAATTATGAACTTGATAATAGGCATAAGTTGAAACCTGAAAACTTGACATGAAACTCGCTTAGAAACTTGACACGAACTGGACATGAAAATTGAACATGGACATGACACTTAGAATGAACTTGAAAATGGCCAACTCGAGGTTGGGTTGAGTTTGCAGTGTAATTCTGCCCGGAACCACCCGGCAAATCCAGTGATTGCAAACAATAAGATCCAATATGGGTAGTTGGTCATATCGCGCTTAAAACCCGAGGTTAGACTAGGTTGTGGTGTAAATCTGCCCGGAACCGCCCGGCACATCCAGTAACCACAACTACAAGCCTAATGTGAGAGGTTGGGGTGCACTAATTTATTTAATGCCACATGATAGGTTTAAGTCATGAACCGCTTGATATACTTAACCAATTTGACACGATGATTTGATAGGGTTAAGTCGTGAACCACTTGAATATAATTTAACAATTTGACACGATGATTTGGTAGGGTTAAGTCATGAAACGCTTGAATATACTTAACCAATTTGACACGATGATTCGGTAGGGTTAAGTCATGAACTGCTTGAATATACTTAACCAATTTGACACGATGATTTGATAGGGTTAAGTCATGAACCGCTTGAATATACTTAACCAATTTGACCCGATGATTTGGTAGGGTTAAGTCATGAAACGCTTGAATATACTTAACCAATTTGACACAATGATTCGGTAGGGTTAAGTCATGAACCGCTTGAATTTACTTAACCAATTTGACATGATGATTTGGTAGGGTTAAGTCATGAACCACTTGAACATGCTTAACCAACTGGACACTTGATTCGTAGGGCTAAGTCATGAACTTGAACGACAACACTTATCCAATTTGACATGACACGTAGACGGGTTAAGTCACGAACTTGAATGACCACACTTAACCAACTTGACATGCTAGACTGATGGGGTTAAGTCTCGAATTTAAATGACAATACTTAGCCTACCGGACGGAAACCTTAGTTACGCGGTCCTTTTCAGCAGTTACCCACTAGATGTATCATGGTACCCTGGAACTAGGCAGGGTGGGGCATTATTACTGGGCTGATGGTAAGCGACAAGGACGATGGCTGAGTTGGTGCGCCATTGTAGGTTCAGGCGGACTATGGTCGTGCACGTAGTCCGGAGTTGAAAAAGCAGGCATTGGGCACCAGTAGGTTTACACTATGCTTGCTTGATTCGTGTTGGTGGTTGGCACCCTAGGGCTTGATACACCCTTTGGTGGACCTAGCACAGGTGACTACATTTGTGATAGGGCCGTATGACACAGACACCTGACGAGCTAGAACTTATAGGGAGTCGATCGATTAATAGATCGTTTCGTGGGACCAAGTAATGGGTCATTTCATGATATTAGGCAAGGGATCATTTCATAGTTAATACATGACACGGGTTGGGTTACTAGTACAGGTGATAAAGGCCCATTTCTGTTTCTGTTTCTGTTTCGGTTTAGACGTTAGGATAACACCTAATCTAGTTAGACTAAGTATTGGTGCAGAGAATGTTGAACATGTGATGCTATAGCGTAGTTTATCTTGTTACCTTATTTTATCTCGTTTGCGTAGTTTATCTTGTTATCTTAGTTTAACTTGCCTATCTTGTCATCATCCTTATGTTTACTTTCAGTTTATATATGTCATGTTATCTTTACTTGTTTCTATGCTGAAAGTCACTAGGACTTACCAGTCTGTATGACTGACCATTTTTGTTTCGCCTCTTTTTCTTCCGTTTCCACCCCCCCCCCCCCCCCACAAGGATCTCAGGGAGGAAACACTACTACTTAGTTTGGACTTCTTTCTGCTTCAAGATCATCATATATGGCTTGGACCTTTCTTGGCTATGGCTGCTTTACTGTTTTACTTGGGGAATGATTTATGACTATGGTTTTATGCTTCTTTACTATTGCAAGACAGATTTCAATGTAATGAATTTAATGGTATTTTGATGTAAAAGGTTTTAGACCTTACTAGATTTTAAAGAAATGAAATTTGGTTTTCCTTCCGCTATTTTATATGTTCTGTCTTGTAATATTTATGTGTATGTTTACCTAGATAATGCTCCACCAAAGCTAATGCATTCCCTATGTGAGTGACCCTAGCGGAGGTGGGGTGTTGCATTTGGTATCAGAGCAGAAGGTTACCAGACTGGGCAAAAGTTTTAAAAACCTTCTGAAATTATTTTCAAAACGTTTACAAAGAAGCATTTTTCTAAGAAAAGTTTTGTTTTGCGAAAGGCATATTCCCCAAAGCCATATGCACTAACTTTTGATTCCCTCCTCGATTCTCTTCTCGTTTTCTTTTTCACGATAGTTTGTAGGCATACAACGCATGTAGAAGGGCAAAGAAGTGCCCAACCTCCATCAAGAGCTACAGTAGTTCCATCTACGACTAATCTTATTTCAAGCTTTGTAGGGTTTCCGTGCGATGGAGGTAGCTTTCGGGAAACTTGTCAACAAGCTATACAAGGATAGTAAGAGCGAGGATAAAAGAACACAAGCCTAAGGATAAGAAACTTGTTGATAGGGCTTAATCCATGAAGGAGGAAAAGGTGGAAGGGAAGAAGCCAAAGTGAAAGAATAATAAAACCCATGACAAGAAAGAGTACCATTAGTATGGTAAAAAGGGACATGTAGTTAAGTGTTATAGGACAAGGACAAGGGCAAAGGATAAGATCGTCGAGAGGGCAATTGTATGCTCTCACTACTAGCATACCTAAGAGAGGTGGTAACGTTTCTGTTAAAGGTTTAGTTTTTCTTTTCTATCATCCCGTTAGAACTTTGTTTTTGTTCATCGCATCTGTTTAATTCTGCTTCGATAGTTGAGTCTCTGCACCTTAGTACTAGCGTAGTAGAGGATCCCATTTTTGTCTCAAATCCTGTTGGGGAATCGGCTCATTTATTCATGACTTGTTTGGATTTGAGAATGTTTATGCTAAGCGTTGAGTTTAGAAGAAATGCTTATGTTTTTGGGCTATGGGTTAATTCTAGGGATGGGGTGGTTATCCAGAAATGGTACCATTCTCGAGTATGAAAAGAGGGAAGTTAGACTCTTGACTTGCCTCGGTAATTCCCTCGAAGTCTAGTGTAACCCTTAGGATTCTGTCATGCTTAGTTACCTAGAATCTCTTGATACATTTGTTGATCCGCTCGAGTAGTGTTCGCCACTAAGGCGGATGGTTCATTTCGCTTATGCATGAGTTATAGGAAATCAACTTAGTAAGTAAATTTGGCAACATGGCTGACATCTGTTTATTTTCAAGAGATAGTTCTTCTGCGTGGAATACCTTATAATGAATTTTGGAGAGCTTGCATGAAACCATGAGTAGCAGTTATGTTTGAGCCGAGTATACTAGAAGGAGAATAAGTGAAAGTGGGACGAAAGGCAACAGTGAAATGAGTTCCAACTCAAATTTTGGAAACAAGAATTAAGAAGCTACGAAATTATGAAGTTAAAGACGGTCAAAGCATAATGGAGTTAAGCTCAAGGGAGTGTGACTTGGAAGATTGAAGACTAGATACGCGCATCATATCTCTTTTTAAGAGTGTATCCTTGATCCCTGTTTTCCTGTAGAGCTTACTTGCATGCTATCTTCTATGTATATCGTCTCGGTCCTATTTCTCGATCCTATTTCTGTTTTAAACCCCATAGGGAGTATGACTCATCTGTTAGTAATACATGTTAGGGCTAAAGGGTGTTCGTTGGGTTGACTAAACTTTTTGGGCTTTATAGGATATGGGTTGGTTTTAGGAAGGGATTTCTTGTGACCTAAAAGGAGTTTATCATGCTTAGTTTCCTAGAAACATATATATTGGTTGGGTTGAGTAATTCTCTGGGTGTCAGCCTGATGTTAATTTCGGTCTTCGCGGCTGGTGTTTAGGGGAATTATTCTCCTAATCAGTATACATGTGAGGAAGATTCCCAGTTTTGACATTGCCTAATGGGTACAAAGTTTTTCTTTACTTTCTTCTATCATTCGACTATACCCTTAGGTAGGAACTAATGGATGTAAACATGTGTTTAAGACATGTTATGGTTGATGATTGCAAGTGGTTGCTAGCGGTTGCTCGTGGTTGCATAACAAACATTAGGCACTAGATCGGCTTAGTCACATCTCATATTGCATATGCAAGTGGTTGCTAGCGGTTGCTCGTGGTTGCATAACACACATTAGGCACTAGATCGGCTCAGTCACATCTCATATTGCATATGCATGAATGTTTGTACTAGTACATGGATGGAAACTTGATATGCTATCATTTGGATGTTGCATATGAATGAATTTGGGCACTCATGTAGAAATTGTGAAATGTAATAAGAATTTGCATACATGTTGGACTCATCGCACTAGCATACTTTGCATTAAGGAGGTTTACAGAATCAGTAACCGCCTGATCTTTTGCATTAGATAATTACATATACACACACTTTTCACATATATACATACAGCATTAGGAATCTTTTAAGGACAATGATTGCTTGTGGATGATTTTTTGAGTAGATGGATGATGTATGGTAGGATACATACTTCCTAACTTAGAATTTTCGGGGACGAAATACTTTAAGGAGGGGAGAATGTAACAACCTGTATTTTAATAACATGTTAGAACCATAAATAAAGGCAGAATTAAATTTTAAATTAAGAATCAAGGGAAATGGCTTGCGCCATTGCATTCGTCTCGAAATTCTACTTGGAAACGAGTCTGAGTTTTCGAAAAATGGATTCCATATGAGGGAGATATAACCCTCCAAAGTTTCAGGAATTTTCAGAATCAAAAACAGCTCGAAATTCGAATTCGAAATTCGAATTCAAACGCCAGGGCAGACTGGGCGGGAATTTTCCCTCCCAGGACCAGGTCGACTAGGGGGTCGACACTGTGGTCGACCTCCCAGGGACCAGGTCGACCCTATGGTCGACCTGGTGCCAAAACCTGGTTTTCGGCCTGGGTTCATTCTGATGTATTTGGACCAATTTTCTGACTAGATTCGTGACTCTAAACCTATATAAACAGCCTCCTAGCCTCATTCTCTTGACACCATTCTTCTCTAACCTTATGCTGCACAAATTCTTGATGGACATGGCTTCTTCTTCACCCTCTAAATTAAATTAAGATAAATTAAAATAAAACACGAAGACTAATTCTTGAAGACTACGGCTAGGAAATTGCATATTGCGGATTTGCTTCTGCAATCAAATCAGAATTCATCGAATCAACAAATCGACGACTAGTTTCTAGATTTAACTTTTGCATCTCAATTTCTTAGACCACGATCTGTAAGTTCTAGTTACTTTGAGATTAAAACTTATTAAATTTAATATGGACATGAATAAAATGAAATTGGACCTAAGCTTGATTATCTATTTGGATATGTTCTTGTCTCTTCTTGAGTCTATGATTTTGGGTTATTTCTTATCAACTGAATCATGCCCATTCATGTTGTTAAGCCTAGTTTATTATTCAAACGCTAGATTGTAAAATGAATTCTTGGATCTTGACTTGATGATAAGCCTTTTTAATTCAGTTTTCACCCTATCCTCGCTTGAATCTTGGATTTGGGAATATTGCTATGAAATCAAGTTGGACTTATTCATGTTATAAATTGGAATTGGACCTATGTATGATAATTGATCCATATCTATTCTTGTTCATCTTGGACCTTGACATTTGGAAATATTGCTATAAAAATTAACCTGGGCCTATTCATGTTGTAAATCAAATCCTTTCATGTCAATAATATTATTATGCATGTGAGGCTGAATCAGTTATTATCCACAAGTTTGGGACTATCACCTTATGCCAACTTTTATCATGACTATCACCTTATTATGATAGACCTGTAATCCAATGTTTCGGGACTATTATTCTATATGCCAGTGATGTTATGACCAATTATCTCAAGCTGTATCTTGCTAGATTTATCACCTTGTGCTCGATCTTTTGCCTATCATAGTTTGGATGTTGTTCTCTTTTACTTGGAATTGGATTTACTTGTAATTTAGATCGATTCACGTTTACATGCGATGGGAATACGATTTGGGTAGATTATGCAAACATGAATTGGTTATGAATATGAATCATGAACTTGATAATAGGCATAAGTTGAAACCTGAAAACTTGACATGAAACTCGCTTAGAAACTTGACACGAATTGGACATGAAAATTGAACATGGACATGACACTTAGAATGAACTTGAAAATGGCCAACTCGAGGTTGGGTTGAGTTTGCAGTGTAATTCTGCCCGGAACCACCCGGCAAATCCAGTGACTGCAAACAACAAGATCCAATGTGGGTAGTTGGTCATATCGTGCTTAAAACCCGAGGTTAGACTAGGTTGTGGTGTAAATCTGCCCGGAACCGCCCGACACATCCAGTAACCACAATCACAAGTCTAATGTGAGAGGTTGTGGTGCACTAATTTATTTAATGCCACATGATAGGGTTAAGTCATGATCCGCTTGATATACTTAACCAATTTGACACGATGATTTGATAGGGTTAAGTCATGAACCGCTTGAATATACTTAACCAATTTGACACGATGATTTAGTAGGGTTAAGTCATGAAATGCTTGAATATACTTAACCAATTTGACATGATGATTCGGCAGGGTTAAGTCATGAACCTCTTGAATATACTTAACCAATTTGACACGATGATTTGATAGGGTTAAGTCATGAACTGCTTGAATATACTTAACCAATTTGACACGATGATTTGGTAGGGTTAAGTCATAAAACGCTTGAATATACCTAACCAATTTGACACAATGATTCGGTAGGGTTAAGTCATGAACCACTTGAATATACTTAACCAATTTGACACGATGATTTGGTAGGGTTAAGTCATGAACCGCTTGAACATACTTAACCAACTGGACACATGATTCGTAGGGCTAAGTCATGAACTTGAAAGACAACACTTAGCCAATTTGACATGACATGTAGACGGGTTAAGTCACGAACTTGAATGACCACACTTAACCAACTTGACATGCTAGACTGATGGGGTTAAGTCTCGAATTTAAATGACAACACTTAACCTGCTGGACGGAAACCCTAGTTACGCAGTCCTTTTCAGCAGTAACCCACTAGATGTATCATGGTACCCTGGAACTAGGCAAGGTGGGGCACGATTATTGGGTTGATTGTAAGCGACCAGGACGATGGCTGAGTTGGTGCGCCATTGTAGGTTCAGGCGGACTATGGTCGTGCACGTAGTCCGGAGTTGAAAAAGCAGGCATTGGGCACCAGTAGGTTTACACTGTGCGTGCTTGATTCGTGTCAGTGGTTGGCACCCTAGGGCTTGATACACCCTATGGTGGACCTAGCACAGGTGACTACATTCGTGATAGGGCCATATGACACAGACACATGACGAGCTAGAACTTGTAGGGAGCCGATCGATTAATAGATCGTTTCGTGGGACCAAGTAATGGGTCATTTCATGATATTGGGCAAGGGATCATTTCATAGTTAATACATGACACGGGTTGGGTTACTAGTACAGGTGATAAAGGCCCATTTCTATTTCTGTTTCCGTTTCGTTTTAGACATTAGGATAACACCTAATCTTGTTAGACTAAGTATTGGTGCAGAGAATGTTGAACATGTGATGCTATAGCGTAGTTTATCTTATTACCTTAGTTTATCTCGTTTGCGTAGTTTATCTTGTTATCTTAGTTTAACTTGCCTATCTTGTCATCATCCTTATGTTTACTTTCAGTTTATATATGTCATGTTATCTTTACTTGTTTCTATGCTGAAAGTCACTAGGACTTACCAGTTTGTATGACTGACCCATTTTTGTTTCGCCTCTTTTTCTTCCGTTTCCACCCCCTTCCCCCACCCCCAAGGATCTCAGGGAGGAAACACTACTACTTAGTTTGGACTTCTTTCTGCTTCAAGATCATCATATATGGCTTGGACCTTTCTTGGCTATGGATGCTTTACTGTTTTACTTGGGGAATGATTTATGACTATGGTTTTATGCTTCTTTACTATTGCAAGACAGATTTCGATGTAATGAATTTAATGGTATTTTGATGTAAAAGGCTTTAGACCTTACTAGATTTTAAAGAAATGAAATTTGGTTTTCCTTCCGCTGTTTTATATGTTCTGTCTTGTAATATTTCTATGTATGTTTACCTAGATAATGCTCCACTAAAGCTAGTGCATTCCCTATGTGAGTGACCCTAGCGGAGGTGGGGTGTTACACCCTTATACGTTCACCCCGGACCCGCTCCTTGTAGCTATCTTCCAAAAACAATTCGCGTCCTCATTTCCATTTCACAGTATAACTTCATACAGATATTGACATCCACAAATAAAATAGCCGTGGCCGAGTACTCGCCTGCCATTATCCCATTCATTGAAAACCTGGTTACACCGAACAGTAAACACTCATTACCCCCTTCTCCATCACTTCTCCTATACATTATTCTTCTACCGCCAGAACAACTTGCCTTCGCTGAAACCTCCCCATTCAATCTGCACGTGCATGCCTCTCGTGAAATGCTCCAGCTTTCTTATGTTTCCATCCCCTAATGTCCAACAAACTCATCCCATCCTCATCAGGAAACACCTGAGCTGCTCACCCCACTCGCGAGTTCACTTCATTGCAGACACAAAACCTCCTCCTTATCCCGCAACTTCACTTCACCAACATTTAGACCAACTCATGCAAATACACGTACGGGTTACCACAACCAAACGTGTTGATCCTCTTCTAAATCTCCACCCTTTTTACCAACGCAGGTCCATGCGCCATCCTACCCTTGAAACAGCACCACTCCATCCCACCGTGACTCATTTATGTACCAACTTTTTACCCATACTACTGCACCACACTTACTTCAACCTATATATATATTATAATATCATACACTCTTCACTCATCAGCTATTTAATCCACGTCCCACTACACCCGCTGGTCCCTGTCCAAAAACCATCACCAAGTGATGCTCAACTCTCCCATGAACTTGTGTACACAAACTACTCCTCCTGCTAACGTATACACCCCACCCGTTCACTCCCAAGCTTCCCTGTTGGAATTTCGAATTCAAAAAGAAAGGGTCGAGCTGCACGAGAATGACCTGAGCTTGAAGCTACTCTGTAGCCGAGTCCAACCAACTTGGTTTCATATTTTTTTTATTAGAGGAGAACTTGTATTTTGGTTCGAAAAATGGAGTTTTGTTTTGGTTCTCCGTAGAGAAAGAAGGAACAGCTTGCCTCGTTATTTATAGTTTTAGATACCTTAACGGCTAAGGATTTTTCTACGTAGGTCTGCTGCTATTACCAGGTAGGTACTGTCTTGGGTTTTCACTTCATGGACCGTGGATTTCGAAGTAACTGTGATGCTTCCTTACACCTGAAGTTTTCGAGAGGCAGTGTGTTGTCAAGTGTAAGTCTGTCATAGCTCAATAAATTGATTTGATCTCTGCTTTTAAAATCCTTCGCCATGAAGTTTCTAAGTCTAAAATCGGACAGCTGTTTGTGATGTGAAAACACATACATGCTATTGAAATAGAGGACGTACAAAGTATTTAGGTTGGACAATTACTTTGTTGGCAAGGTTTCTAAAGTAGGCGTGAGGCACATGGAATAGGTCTTCAGCACTTTATAGTAGGGTATGGGTATATTGTTTTGAATTTAAAATAAATGGTCCTTATTTCTTCAAATTTTGTGCAAGTTCCTATGGCTCCCAACATTACTTGAGCAATGTTTGTATATATAGGTTTCCCCTTAAAAGTTGAGATTTATGCAGAAGTAAGCTGCGTGAATACCGGTTATAGGACTGTAGGGTTATGGGTGTAGGTGGCTAGTGTTTGTTTTACATCTTCACGGTACCGCGTTACGAAATGTTTTGTTCATGTCCGAGCCACTACGGACAGAAATAAGAATACAATCGTGTCCAACGAGGTGCACCGATCCCAAAAATATAATAATATCGGTAATTTAACTCATATTTTGAAACCCCAAAATACTGCTATAGGGTGTAAAATACTCCGAATAAAAAGTTGCGTATTTAATTAATTAAAAATTACAGTAAAATTCTAAAAATTAAATTATAACTACGTCTCAAAAGAACCTTGTCTAAATTTGAAACCGATATCTAGTTATATCGAATAAACCGTTATGGTCGATAAACGATTTCTACAGCGACTATTTAAAATTTTTATTTGGATATAGCTCGCAATCTATAACGCAAAATCTCGATCTTTCACTTCTGTTTGAAAGATACAGTTCAACAGATTACAACATTTCTTATTTCGAAGAAATCCTACTTGTAACGGATCCCGTACGCTCAATTGAAGTTCAGAACGTTAAATTACGAACTGTCGCGACATTACGGGCTCGATTATATTATATTTTTTTTTTATACGTTCAACTTTGTTTTTAATTAATATATAAATTCACTTATATTATGAATTCAATATTTAAACTGATTTAAATATTCAAATACAAACCGATAAAAATGCGGGACGTTACATTCCTTCCCCCTTAAAAGAATTTCGTACCCGAAATTACTAAGGTAGAAAAATGTTACGAAACTTATTATAACCAGATTAAAATCTTTTATTTAATTCCTTAAATTCAGTTTCAACAGAACTGATTAATTCTAATTAAAATATTAATTCCTTCTTATTAACGAATATTTTCAGAAATTTTTGAAAATTTCCTAACAGCTTAAATTTTCGGAGAGCTTTGCCAGCATCTCCTCTGCACGGCTCATTCGGTGTTAGTACAACTCGCCACTCTGGGCCTTCTCCAATCAAAAGAAGATAAAACAGCCCAACGGCTTGCCAAACAGACTCATAAAAATCTCATACTCATATAAAATATAAACGTGTATCTTCTCTGTTGGGCATTCAACTCTATCTCCGCCATCTGCTATCAACCCAACATACATCCAAACATTTCCAACTGATCTCCAATCATTCACTTATACCCAATCCAAATTCCAGTTCAAACTCCGATTCCAATCTCGACTCCAGATCCTTACTCAACAATCCAATTTCATAACCAAGTTTTGGTTCCATTCCAAATCCTAATTTTGCAAGTTCAATATCTTTGCCAAGTGAAATCTTATCCCAATACGGCTCTCACTTAACTGGCTTAATTAGATTCTAAGTTTTAATTTAAATTCAAATTTATCAAGTTTTACCATTTCAATCTATTTAACTTCTTAAGTTAAATTCAAACTTAAGAATTCTAATTCCTGGGTTTTATTTCAAATTAGTTTGAAATAAAATATATATATTTGCATATAATAATAGTAATTCAAAACATTTGAATTTTTAACAACTCGTTTTCTCAAAACAATTCAAAAATGAAATCTTTTGGTAGTAAACCGTCACTCCGAAACTCAAAAACAAACACTGATAATGCGGCCGTCATCATCAGAATTTATTTTCCAGTGATCAAAGTGAGTTCAATACTATATTACTTTTCAAAATTCATTTTAAAACACTTCCATTTTGAATTTTACTTCAAAATATCTTCCACAGCACTTGGAAAACAATTTCAAATCTCCCACGATTTTAAAATTCCCATATATTTAATCCAAATATTATTTCCATCTCTTTTCCAAGTTTCTAGAGTTTATTTCAATTCTAGTTTTAAATTCAGATTCAGTTCATCTGATTTTGCGTATTATATTTATATAATATTTCAATTGGTTATTTATATAACCAACTCAACTATAAATCTTATTTGATCACAATAACGATCAACTCTACAGTATTCTTAAGATGGATACTCCTTTTTATGTCAAAATATATTTTGGGTAAAATTATTTCATTTACCCTCTTTTCAAAATATACTATGTCGAATTACTCTGTTCAAGAGTTTAGAAACACCTATCGATACAGTTTGCAATCCAGTATCGACCAGAATTCATAAACCACTTGACAAACCAATCAACACAATATAAAACAATTTTTATATCAATTTACAAATATGCGCTCATATATATACACTCAAACTCAACCTAGGGTATTACTAACCCCATCTCTATTGAGTTAAGCCACAAAGCCAAGGTAATCATATAACCTTCAGCTCCGATACCAACTGTAACGACCCAAAAATCCGTACCAATTTGAGCTGATAAATATCCTACACATTCAACCCAAAGTGCACGAAAATTTAGATCATTAATAGAAAGAAATAAGAGGATGAGAAAGATAAGATAGAACAAATAGAATAGAAGAGGAAGAAGAACACAACTGAGCAGAATCAGAGTAAACACGAATCTCACAGCGGAATGAATAAAATGTATTATGTAACATAACTTTGAAATACAAAACTGTATTGTATATACATACCATTATCAGAGTACAATACATCATATCACAGCGGAAAATTTATCTCTAAATACTAACGGTGAAGCCTTCTGCTTTTAGCTCCTCCAAGTGTATCTGTAAAGGCCTGAAACACTTGACTGCCCGTACAAATTTGGGCACCCAAAAGTTTAGGGAAAATAAACAAAATAAACTCTGGGTCAGTTATGGGACTGGTGTGAGTAAATTCCAACCATATGGTTTAACTTTGAAAATCCTTTCGAAACAAAAGGATAATAGTAAGACTAACCCACACATAAACATGGACGGTTTTTACCTTACTATAACCCAAAATATTTTGATATCAAAATCCAGTGATATTATAAT
The DNA here is from genome assembly GCA_030737875.1 of Allium sativum. Classification (NCBI taxonomy): domain Eukaryota; kingdom Viridiplantae; phylum Streptophyta; class Magnoliopsida; order Asparagales; family Amaryllidaceae; genus Allium; species Allium sativum. Next base: position 195,514,095 of record CM060924.1, read on the forward strand.
AATGTCTAATCAGGTAAATAATCAAATAGTAGAACGCTTGCATCTCACGCTCTACATACATAGTATAAAATCAAAAACTGCAGGGCGCTTATTGGAGATTGGATTCCAATTATGACAAGGTATGGGACCACCTACCGATCGTGTATCTCTAGAGACGAATACACTGGGTTCAATAAGAACGTCTTGCAACCCGGCCCATACATGACCGACCACTCATTTCGCTTGAGTGTATCGAATGTATATCACCAACGGTTGGACTCAAACCACCGTTTCCCGAAAAGGGACAACATCGAAATAGATTAAAGAAGCAAAAGAATTTTCTCTAGATAGGTGACTATACACCCTAATGGGAGCGACCCACATAGCCATGCTGCCTGCCCGATTTTTGTCATTTCCAAGTTGTGCAGCTTGAGGCAACGTCCATCTTTTAGAACATCTGGCCACCATACACTTTGAATGCCACATCGTCAAACCCATCAAATCACTAGTTAATCTTCCCAAAAATATTACGGGTATAAAAGCTAAGAGAAACGAATTTCTTCGCCACTAGACGTAATACCTTGAAAAGAACGTCTTATGTGACCGTTAGGAATACTCTGTCAGACATTCGTCCATACAAGTTGTCCTGGGACTGGACAAACATAACAACTCTTGCATTTCACTCCGTCTTCGATTACCTTTAGCATGATCTAATTCGCAGCGCTTATGCCTATACGGAGGGGTTTTCGGATAATAAATCCAACCGGTCTCTCCATATTGACAACGATGGTTAAAACACTTCGATAGTCGGTTATTTAACTATCGAAGTAAAAACAACATCCATTCTAATGTATAACTAAACATCACACAACCATAAGCATTTATTTTTTATTTAACATTCGTTTTCTTATTCGCATTTCCATATCTTCCCAGATATTTCTCAAACCCCGTTTTAGCACTTTCACACTTCTTGGAAAACATTCTCTTTTATTATAAACTCTTATTCTTATATTTCTTTGGACAACATCGTTACTTATTACTTTAGAATAAGTGGATTTCAAACCAAATTTTTTCCATTCCCTAGGGAGTAGTGCTATATATAAAAATCATGCTGAAGCTTGGTTAACAGCGCTAATTTATCATTATAGTTCAAAACTTGTCATACGCCGTAATATTCCCCTTTATAACTAATCTCGACATAATAGTCACGCTTAAGCCTAGTCAACAGCGTTATTTTATTGTTATAGTTCACAGACTTGCAATACGCTACTATATTCCACTTTATAATTAATCTCAACACCTCTTTCCGTTACAAAAATCTTGACTTCTCTTTCCATTACAAAAATCTTGACATCTCTTTCCGTTACAAAAATCTTGACATCTCTAATTCTATAACATTTTAAATGAGACCCACTAAATAAGCAATTATTTAATTAAAAATAATTAGCTAATATTTTACTTTATAAAATGATCTATAAAGTACCAGTTTATAGTAGAATTTCTATTATAGTTTAAAGCTTCGCTTTAATTATAAAAATCTAGTTCTTTTATAATCGACTTCGTTGATTCGCCTGACGGCCAATCAACTTCTTACAAAACGATGTGTTTATGGTCGATTGTTGCCACTTTCTAAATCGATATCATTTATTTATTAAAACAAAACAAATGTTAAATTTTTATTCAACACGGTTCAAACAGTGCATATATAAAACAAATAGTACATATAAATATTGAGGAATCCGGTTGGATTCTCCCAACCGGTTTCCTGTATCTACAGATGTTAGTCAAACAATTTACACTGATTCCTAATAGGTAATATTATAATTGATGGAATAAGTATCCAACCAAATGATGTGTACATATGCAACGATATATATTTTCCAGCCAATTTAAGTGTAATCTACCGAAGCAACCATCACACAGCATTCAACCAATATTATAATAATTTAAAATAGATCAAAGGCAGTGAATTTACTCACCTTGGCGCGTTAATCGTTAAATAACGATTTGCGTCAATTGGTTATACCCGACGCTTTAATTTCCTAAAACTGTAATGTGCTTCAAATCACTCCAAACTGGTTCCATTGCGTAACTTCAGACCATATGATCCCAACGCATCAGACCATTCGAAATTCTTTCAAAACCGGTTCACCCTTATACGTTCACCCCGGACCTGCTCCTTGTAGCTATCTTCCAAAAACAATTCGCGTCCTCATTTCCATTTCACAGTATAACTTCATACAGATATTGACGTCCACAAATAAAATAGCCATGGCCGAGTACTCGCCTGCCATTATCCCATTCATTGAAAACCTGGTTACACCGAACAGTAAACACCCATTTCACCCTTCTCCAACGCTTCTCCTATACATTATTCTTCTACCGCCAGAACAACTTGCCTTCGCTGAAACCACCACGTGCAATCTGCACGTGCATGCCTCTCATGAAATGCTCCTTCTTTCTTACGTTTCCATCCCCTAACGTTCAACAAACTCCTCAGATCCTCATCAGGAAACACCTGAGCTGCTCACCCCACTCGCGAGTTCACTTCATTGTAGACACAAAACCTCCTCCTTATTCCGCAACTTCACTTCACCAACATTTAGATCAAATCATGCAAATACACGTACGGGTTACCACAACCAAACGTGTTGATCCTGTTTTAAATCTCCAACCTTTTTACCAACGCAGGTCCATGCGCCATCCTACCCTTGAAATAGCACAACTCCATCCCGCCGTGACTCATTTCTGTACCAACTTCTACCCATACTACTGCACCACACTTACTTCAACCTATATATATATTATAATATCATACACTCTTCACTCATCAGCCATTCAATCCACGTCCAACTACACCCGCTGGTCCCTGTGTCCAAAATCCATCACCAAATGATGCTCAACTCTACCATGAACTTGTGTACACAAACTACTCCTCCTGCTAATGTATGCACCCCACCCGTTCACTCCCAAGCTTCCCTGTTGGAATTTCAAATTCAAAAAGAATGGGTCGAGCTGGACGAGAATGACCTAAGCTTGAAGCTCCTCTGTAGCCGAGTCCAACCAACTTGGTTTCAGATTTTTTTTATTAGAAGAGAACTTGTATTTTGGTTCGAAAAATGGAGTTTTGTTTTGGTACTCCGTACAGAAAGAAGGAACAGCTTGCCTCGTTATTTATAGTTTTAGATACCTTGACGGCCAAGGAATTTTCTACGTAGGTCTGCTGCTATTACCAGGTAGGTACTGTCTTGGGTTTTCACTTCATGGACCATGGATTTCGAAGTAACAGTGATGCTTCCTTACACCTGAAGTTTTCGAGAGGCAGTGTGTTATCAAGCGTAAGTCTGTCATAGCTCAATAGATTGATTTGATCTCTGCTTTTAAAGTCCTTCGCTATGAAGTTTCTAAGACTAAAATCGGATAGCTGTTTGTGATGTGAAAACACATACATGCTATTGAAATAGAGGACGTACGAAGTATTTCGGTTGGACAATTACTTTGTTGGCAAGGTTTCTAAAGTAGGCGTGAGGCACATGGAAAAGGTCTTCACCACTTTATAGTAGGGTATGGGTATATTGTTTTGAATTTAAAATAAATGGTCCTTATTTCTTCAAATTTTGTGCAAGTTCTTATGGCTCCCAAGATTACTTGAACAATGTTTGTATATATAGGTTTCCGATTAAAAGTTGAGATTTATGCAGAAGTAAGCTACGTGAATATCGGTTATAGGACTGTAGGGTTATGGGTGTAGGTGGATAGTGTTTATTTTACATCTTCACGGTACCGCGTTATGAAATGTTTTGTTCATGTCCGAGCCGCTACGGACATAAATAAGAATACAGTCATGTCCAAAGAGGTGCACCGGTCCTAAAAATATAATAATATCGGTAGTTTAACTCATATTTTGAAACCCCAAAATACTGCTATAGGGTGTAAAATACTCCAAATAAAAAGTTGCTTATTTAATTAATTAAAAATTACAGTGAAATTATAAAAATTAAATTATAACTACGTCTCCAAATAACCTTGTCTAAATTTGAAACTGATATCTAGTTATATCGAATAAACCGTTATGGCCGATCAACGATTTCTATTGCAACTATCTGAAAATTTGATTTGGATATAGCTCGCAATCTATAACACAAAATCTCGATCTTTCACTTCTGTTTGAAAGATACAGTTCAACAGATTCCAACGTTTCTTATTTCGAAGAAATCCGACTTGCAACGGATCCTGTACGCTCAATTGAAGTTCAGAACGTAAAATTACGAACTGTCGCGACATTACGAGCTCGATTATATTATATCTATATTTTTATACGCTCAACTTTGTTTTTAATTAATATATAAATTCACTTATATTACGAATTCAATATTTAAACTGATTTAAATATACAAATACAAACCGATAAAAATGCGGGACGTTACAGAGACTGTCTAGCCCGAGTCTCAGGTTCAGAGCTCGATTGACCCTTGGATCGTCAGGGCCGGTCCACCGATGTGGATTATAATTCCTGAACACTGCGTTCCCCTGCCCTATGGGGGCGTAAGTGAGCCAACGAATGACTCCATCGGACCCGGATCGTCCGATCTAACCGAGGCACCTCAAAATCCATCATCCACATAAGCAATGACAGCCAGTTCAAGCACTGACACCACTTCTAACTAAAAAGAAACGCATGTCCTCCCTGATGTCCTTTTCCCGTTTCTAGTTCACAACGGGGTGTGAGGCTCGCGAATTAACGCTACATAAAGGTCGTGCTTTAATCATCAACCACAAGACTCTGCTTTTCAACAGAAGCCTTGATCATTTGCATCTCGGCATGCCACAACGGCAATTCACGCTATGCAACTGATATTAATCACACGGAATGAAATCCGATGTCAAACTCACATCCATTTACAAGTCCGCCCTGGGTCTGAACGAAACCGGAGGAACCTTATTCCTCACATATCCATCGATCTCCAAGTACGTCTAGACGATCACCAACTGATTCCCTCCTCTTGGGTGTACAGCCCAATCAAGATCATTAGTAATTATCCAAACGATGTGAAGACCTTCGGTCTTCGACCACCGTCTTCATCTTCGACTTATCGTCGTATCCATTATTCAGAATGGGATAAACCCGGTCTTTTCGAATAACTCGCGTATATAATAAACAAGTGTTACACAAACACAACATACGCCTCATTCCAATTAATCTATCACAAACCGTAAATTAGTAAGAGGACAATTCCCCAAATATAACCCCGAAGGCCGAAACCAACATCAGATCAATACCCAGGAAACCATTCATCTTAACTAATCTTCAGTTAGTTGCTAAATTTCACATTCTTAGGGAAAGGTTCCCATTAATTTTATCAAAGATAAATTATTTAAATTTATTCTTTAATCTTCTTTTGAATATCAATTCAAACCAAATTATGGTTTATCCAAACTAGTCGGGCTTAACGAACCTTACCGAAATAATCAATTATTAAATTTCCCAACTCCAACCTATTCATCCCATGAAGTAAAACTGGTAATACTTCATATCTAACACCACGATGTTGTCAATAAATTCAATTACTGTAACACCCCACCTCTGTTAAGGTCACTCACAAAGGGAATGCCTTAACTTTGATGGAGCATTTTAGTAAACAGAACAGAAACTTACAAGACAGATAAAACAGTACTTGAAAATTTTTGACTTTATTACAGCGGAAACAGAAATTAATATGGTTACATCCTTTCAATTTCAGAATTCAAGTACAAAATATCAGTCTTGTACAAAAGCCTTCAAAATGCATAGTTTAAAATCATAATCCCCATGGAACGGAAGCTATACAGAGCCAAGCCATACTTTAAGCACTTCAAGCAAAGAGAAATCCGGATCAAGCTAAAGTATTTCCCTCCTTGGATAACCTGGGGGGGGGAAACGGAAGAAAGGAGGCGAAACAACAAGGGTCAGACGAAAAGTCTGGAAAGTCCAGTGACTTTCAGCATATGAACAGATAATAATAATATGATATGAACATAAAACTGGATGTGAGATAACTGTAACAGATGTAGCAGATATAACAGAAAAACAGAATGATATAAACTATTGTTTTACACTTCTCTGCACTAATGCTAGTATAGCAGAATTAGGTGTCACCCTAATGTCTAAATTGAAGCAGGAACGGGTACAGAATATTTTAACAGAAACAGAATGCTAATAATGGGCCTTTACTACCCGATCAGAAACAGACAGAAGCAGAAACAGATTTATCCCTACGGAAACAGAATGTAGAATTAGGTGTACACTAGTAATGGGCCTTTACCACCCGAACAGACGGTACCACACAGAAACAGACAGGTGTTACCACCCAACAGAAACAGACGGTACCAACAGAAACAGACAGAACTAAGCGTACCCTAAAACCCTACCCCAAGCGATCGGCTCCTTGATACATAAATATCCTGTGTCGGCCCCACAGTAGGGTGTATCACTCCCTAAAGTGACAACCAATTGGCACAGACCTATTTACAGATGTCACGGCGTCTTACATCCTCAGAGGCAGACCGGGATCCATGCACGCACATGACCCGGTTGGAACGCACCATCAGCACCCCTCGCCATTATCAGAATGAACCACTTATAATTAGTTCTGTAAGCGTGCCCGGACCCTACTTACTGTTGGGTCAAAGTTTTGATACCAGTAAGGGTTACTGACTAATGTGGGTCCCAAACAACAGATGACACAAGTAATTCCCCTCCTAACCTTGTGTCCCCAGACTAACAGATTTCAGATTAACTTGTTTACAAGTTCAGACATACAGAATTCAGATTTACTAGTTCACAGATTAAGTTAACAAGTTTTCAGACTAACAGATCAGATGTACAGATTTTTCAGATTTGTCTAACTTTGTATTGGGCCTACAGATTCATGGACGGGTTTACTACACCTATTAATCCAGTTGGTTTAACCCTATTTTACCCCAATACGTTTTAGACGTCATTCTTATCTTAGATTTGCATTAATTAATTATTAATGCCCAGACCTCTCACATTAGGTCGCTAGCTTGTGGCCGCTGGATGGGCCGGGCGGTTCCGGGCAGACTTCTGCCACAAGCCAGACCTAACCTCGTGTCTTAAGCAGGTTATGACTAACTTCTCACATTAGAACCTATTGTTTGCGGCCACTGGATGTGCCGGGCGGTTCCGGGCAGAATTACGCCGCAAACTCATTCTAACCTCGAGTTAACCATGTTTATCTTTGCGGCCAATTAATTAATAATTTACCGTTTATGCGCACGCCCAATATATATATATGCCAATTCAGATTATATCAATACAGCAGATAACAGATTTTAGCAGATAGCAGATTTTTCCAGATTATATGACTTAACGGATTTAATAGATTTAGCAACTTAGCAGATTTTGGCATATAACAGGTTAGGCATCTCAACAGACAAATTTAACAAATTTGGCATTTCAATCTAATTAGCAGTCTATGCAATATAACAGAACTAGCAGTTTTAGGCAACTTAGCAAATTAGCAGATTTAGCAAATTTAATATTTCTAAAGGTTCTATTTACATGCCTTGCCTAATCATAAATTAGGCCTAAATTCATATGCCTACATAATTGTCATGATTCACAGTATGAACATATATTCCATGTTTGCATAAATTTACATAGCGCAGAATATGGACATAATTTACCATATAACATATGTTCCAATTTTTGTTAAACTAGCATTTTACAGCAGATTCACATGTAAATTATACCAAATATAATCATTAATGCATGCCATATATCCAAAAATTCTTATTTAGGTGTAATAACAATAATAGATATCCTAATTAATGTAAATCTAACTTTCCATATCCTTCTTCTTTTCAAGTCATGAATCATAATGCAAAATATACCCAATAATCTAAATCTTTAAATTATATCTTCTAAAAATCAGATCTTGACTTTTATATGCATTTTGTCCAAAGTCTCCAAATCATATGTAATCATACAATGGTTCCTCTTTTCCCTTATCACAGAATATGCATAGATCTAAATTTAGTTTACAACATATTCTCATTTTTCTAATTAATTACAAATCTAAATTACAACATAACTATGCATACAACATGCATAAATTATATGTTCATAGTCAAATTTATGCATCCAATCCCAAGTCACATGTCCAATATATTTTATGCCTCAGACCTAAAGTCATACATTCAATTTAGTCTTGTCAAATTTCGCCTCATTCATCCCAAAATTTGCGTTCATACGTTCATCTCTTATGAGATTAGGCACAGGCTCGTGGTAGCCTGGCTATAGAAACAGAAAAGAAGAAAAGGGATACAGAACAGTCACAGAAAAACAGATCTGACAGAAGAGAATATATATATATACAATCTCAGATTCAGAATTAAAAACATATCAAAATTATAATTAACGTCTATAGCGGAAAATAACTGTACTTGCCTCGATTGGATTAAAGAAAGAACTTTAGTTGTTACAGATTTGTTGCAGAAGCTTTTATCTCAAATTTGAATTTAGGATGATGTTGATTGACTTCTAGTTTTGATTCTAGCAGAGTAGCGACGCCATTTTTATTTTTAATTAGAAGAAGAGAGCAATGGAGGCTAGAGAATTGTGTTAGAGACTTAGGTTAGGTAGAGTCTAGGGCCGTTTTTATAGAGTTTATGAACTGATTAGGACCATCGATGTTGCTTGGATTGATCGTAGCCATTCATTCGAAAGAGAGACCAATTAGAGCCTGCCACCTAGCCCTAATGACAAAGCATGCTTCAGAAAATCGACCAACATAAACTAGGCCAGCCAGGGTGGACTGGGTTCGACCTGGGTCTGGACCAGGTCGACAGCCCTGTCGACAGCCCTGTCGACCTGGCTAGACCAGGTCGACAGCCCAGTCGACCTGGGTGTCTTAGGCGGGAATTTTCCCGCCTTGGCCAATTGGGCCCGATTTTGGAATTTAAACTTGTTTTTCTGAGCTGTTTTATTCTGTTCGAATTTTAAACTTAATTCAGAAACTTCCGAAGGCCATATCTTCTTCATACGGACTCCGTTTTTCGAAAACTCGGACTATATTCCGCGTATTTTTCCGAGACGAACGCAATGGCGTATCCCGTTTCCCTTAGTTCTTTGATTTGAAATTAATTATACTTTAATTTGTGAATTTCACAGTTATAGAATACACGGGGTGTTACATTCTCCCCCACTCAAAAGGATTTCGTCCCCGAAATCTTCAAGTTAAGAAGAATGTGTCTTACCATCCAATCACCCATCTACTCAACCATCATCCACAAGCATCCATTGTCCTTAGAAAACTTCTAATGTTGTATGAACATATGCAAAAGTGTGTGTATATGTTCCTTATCTAATGCAAAGATCAGGCGGTCTACTGATTCAGTTGACCTCCTTAATGCGAATTATGTCAGTGCCATGAGTCCAACATGTATGCAATAGAATTCTGATGATATATATTATTTCTATATGAGTGCACAACCATTCACTCAAATGCAACATCCATGTTCTGAATCAACCATTTTGCATCCACAAGAATTGAAAAATGCTCACCCATCCATATGCAGTATGAGAGTGTTTTCGAGCCGATCTAGTGCCTAGTGTGTGTATATGCATCCACGGGCAACCACTAGCAACCACTTGCATCCACTTGCAACCATCAAACATAACATGTCTCAAACACATGTTTACACCCATTAGTTTCTACCTAAAGTTCAAATATTCGATCGATAGGATACAGTCGGGTGATGGAAGCGAGTACAGATAGAACGAAAATTTGGTTCCCATTAGACATGGGTCCTAAGTATCGGCTCCAAAAACCGAAACCAATATCAAATTGACACCCAGAGGAGTACCTTCTTTAGACAATGTCAAAACTGGAAATCTTATAAAATGTATTTAGATATTTACAGACTACTTGTACAGATCAGGTTCCCTAATGATTCTTAGGAAGCTAAGCATGATAAAATCATACCCTACGAAAACTCAGAATGTATGCGTCATACTTGACGCCTAACACAGATATCCCTCAAACCCCAATCTCAAACAGATGATCCATAACCCTTATGGGTCTGAGTCTATAGCGGAATTCAGAAATAATACTAGCATTAAAGTGCAGAGTATCGATTACAAAATCAAAATACCAGAATCAGAAAAAGTCAAAATCAGATAAAGAAATTAAACCTACTATAGAAATTTTCCTATTTCTATCCTAGCCACTAGCCTCAAGAGTGTTTGCCTGCCCTCCTTGTCCTCGTCTCTTCGGGCAGTCCCTAGTGAAGTGTCCCATCTCCCCACAGTTGAAGCAAGCGCCCTTCCTTTTTCTGCAATCCTTGTTCAGATGAGTTGAGCTCCCACAAGTAAAGCACTTTTTCCCCTTCTTATCTTCAGACTTCTCATCCTTCTTTTGTGTTTCCTTTTTGGGCCCCGCTTTCTTATTCTGTGGTTCTTCCTTCTTTGTCTCTTTCGGGCCCTTGTCTTCCTCGTGCAGTAGTGCCATATCCACCAATTTCTCGTAAGTTGCTCCCATGGGTACATGGGTCATGGCTAGGCTGTGCAGTGGCTCATTCAATCCTTTAACAAAGCGGAGAGCCTTTTTATGCTGAGTGTTGACTAAATCCAATCCGAATCTTGCTAGTTGGTTGAACTGGTTGACGTATTCCTTGACCGTCATACTTCCTTGCTTAAGAGACAAGAACTTTTCCAATTGTAAACTTCGTTCAGCTTGCGAGAGGAATTTTGTCTCAAACCTTGTTCTGAAATCCATCCATGTCTCAACCGGCCTCTCGGCGTTAGTGACTTCCCACCAGTAGGAAGCTTCGTCTTTGAGCAGCCATACTGCCAACTGTACCTTCTGCCTATCGTCCACCTCGAAGATAACGAATAGATCCTTAGTTTCTTTGAGCCAATTCCTTGCTTCTACGAATGATTCAGTTCCTTTGAAATCCTTCCCACCCATGGCCCTAAAATCTCTACAGATCTTTGAGAAAGCAATTGCACGAGGAGGGGGTGGAGGAGGGGGATCATTTGCTGGACCTGCAGCGGCGGTCCTAGCCTCAAGATATTGACGAAACCAACCGGGTACATGAACACCCTCTGGTATCTCAGATGCTTCAGACATGCTGGAACGAAAAAGGAAAGGTTCAATACAAAAAGGACTGAAAGAAAGATATATGGCTCTTGGGGATCATGTTTTTCAAAATAAGCTTTATTTTTGAAAATACTTCCTTTCAAAACCTTTTTTTTTTTTGAAAATAATTTTTCAAAACTTTTTTATAAAATCTGGTAACCTTCAGCTCTGATACCACGTGTAACACCCCACCTCTGTTAAGGTCACTCACAAAGGGAATGCCTTAACTTTGGTGGAGCATTTTAGTAAACAGAACAGAAACTTACAAGACAGATAAAACAGTACTTGAAAATTTTTGACTTTATTACAGCGGAAACAGAAATTAATATGGTTACATCCTTTCAATTTCAGAATTCAAGTACAAAATATCAGTCTTGTACAAAAGCCTTCAAAATGCATAGTTTAAAATCATAATCCCCATGGAACGGAAGCTATACAGAGCCAAGCCATACTTTAAGCACTTCAAGCAAAGAGAAATTCGGATCAAGCTAAAGTATTTCCCTCCTTGGATAACCTGGGGGGGGGAAACGGAAGAAAGGAGGCGAAACAACAAGGGTCAGACGAAAAGTCTGGCAAGTCCAGTGACTTTCAGCATATGAACAGATAATAATAATATGATATGAACATAAAACTGGATGTGAGATAACTGTAACAGATGTAGCAGATATAACTGAAAAACAGAATGATATAAACTATTGTTTTACACTTCTCTGCACTAATGCTAGTATAGCAGAATTAGGTGTCACCCTAATGTCTAAATTGAAGCAGGAACGGGTACAGAATATTTTAACAGAAACAGAATGCTAATAATGGGCCTTTACTACCCGATCAGAAACAGACAGAAGCAGAAACAGATTTATCCCTACGGAAACAGAATGTAGAATTAGGTGTACACTAGTAATGGGCCTTTACCACCCGAACAGACGGTACCACACAGAAACAGACAGGTGTTACCACCCAACAGAAACAGACGGTACCAACAGAAACAGACAGAACTAAGCGTACCCTAAAACCCTACCCCAAGCGATCGGCTCCTTAATACATAAATATCCTGTGTCGGCCCCACAGTAGGGTGTATCACTCCCTAAAGTGACAACCAATTGGCACAGACCTATTTACAGATGTCACGGCGTCTTACATCCTCAGAGGCAGACCGGGATCCATGCACGCACATGACCCGGTTGGAACGCACCATCAACACCCCTCGCCATTATCAGAATGAACCACTTATAATTAGTTCAGTAAGCGTGCCCGGACCCTACTTACTGTTGGGTCAAAGTTTTGATACCAGAAAGGGTTACTGACTAATATGGGTCCCAAACAACAGATGACACAAGTAATTCCCCTCCTAACCTTGTGTCCCCAGACTAACAGATTTCAGATTAACTTGTTTACAAGTTCAGACATACAGAATTCAGATTTACTTGTTCACAGATTAAGTTAACAAGTTTTCAGACTAACAGATCAGATGTACAGATTTTTCAGATTTGTCTAACTTTTTATTGGGCCTACAGATTCATGGACGGGTTTACTACACCTATTAATCCAGTTGGTTTAACCCTATTTTCCCCCAATACGTTTTAGACATCATTCTTATCCTAGATTTGCATTAATTAATTATTAATGCCCAGACCTCTCACATTAGGTCGCTAGCTTGTGGCCGCTGGATGGGTCGGGCGGTTCCGGGCAGACTTCTGCCACAAGCCAGACCTAACCTCGTGTCTTAAGCAGGTTATAACTAACTTCTCACATTAGAACCTATTGTTTGCGGCCACTGGATGTGCCGGGCGGTTCCGGGCAGAATTACGCCGCAAACTCATTCTAACCTCGAGTTAGCCATGTTTATCTTTGCGGCCAATTAATTAATAATTTACCGTTTATGCGCACGCCCAATATATATATATATGCCAATTCAGATTATATCAATACAGCAGATAACAGATTTTAGCAGATAGCAGATTTTTCCAGATTATATGACTTAACGGATTTAATAGATTTAGCAACTTAGCAGATTTTGGCATATAACAGGTTAGGCATCTGAACAGACAAATTTAACAAATTTGGCATTTCAATCTAATTAGCAGTCTATGCAATATAACAGAACTAGCAGTTTTAGGCAACTTAGCAAATTAGCAGATTTAGCAAATTTAATATTTCTAAAGGTTCTATTTACATGCCTTGCCTAATCATAAATTAGGCCTAAATTCATATGCCTACATAATTGTCATGATTCACAGTATGAACATATATTCCATGTTTGCATAAATTTACATAGCGCAGAATATGGACATAATTTACCATATAACATATGTTCCAATTTTTGTTAAACTAGCATTTTACAGCAGATTCACATGTAAATTATACCAAATATAATCATTAATGCATGCCATATATCCAAAAATTCCTATTTAGGTGTAATCACAATAATAGATATCCTAATTAATGTAAATCTAACTTTCCATATCCTTCTTCTTTTCAAGTCATGAATCATAATGCAAAATATACCCAATAATCTAAATCTTTAAATTATATCTTCTAAAAATCAGATCTTGACTTTTATATGCATTTTGTCCAAAGTCTCCAAATCATATGTAATCATACAATGGTTCCTCTTTTCCCTTATCACAGAATATGCATAGATCTAAATTTAGTTTACAACATATTCTCATTTTTCTAATTAATTACAAATCTAAATTACAACATAACTATGCATACAACATGCATAAATTATATGTTCATAGTCAAATTTATGCATCCAATCCCAAGTCACATGTCCAATATATTTTATGCCTCAGACCTAAAGTCATACATTCAATTTAGTCTTGTCAAATTTCGCCTCATTCAACCCAAAATTTGCGTTCATACGTTCATCTCTTATGAGATTAGGCACAGGCTCGTGGTAGCCTGGCTATAGAAACAGAAAAGAAGAAAAGGGATACAGAACAGTCACAGAAAAACAGATCTGACAGAAGAGAATATATATATACAATCTCAGATTCAGAATTAAAAACATATCAAAATTATAATTAACGTTTATAGCGGAAAATAACTGTACTTGCCTCGATTGGATTAAAGAAAGAACTTTAGTTGTTACAGATTTGTTGCAGAAGCTTTTATCTCAAATTTGAATTTAGGATGATGTTGATTGACTTCTAGTTTTGATTCTAGCAGAGTAGCGACGCCATTTTTATTTTTAATTAGAAGAAGAGAGCAATGGAGGCTAGAGAATTGTGTTAGAGACTTAGGTTAGGTAGAGTCTAGGGCCGTTTTTATAGAGTTTATGAACTGATTAGGACCATCGATGTTGCTTGGATTGATCGTAGCCATTCATTCGAAAGAGAGACCAATTAGAGCCTGCCATCTAGCCCTAATGACAAAGCATGCTTCAGAAAATCGACCAACATAAACTAGGCCAGCCAGGGTGGACTGGGTTCGACCTGGGTCTGGACCAGGTCGACAGCCCTGTCGACAGCCCTGTCGACCTGGCTAGACCAGGTCGACAGCCCAGTCGACCTGGGTGTCTTAGGCGGGAATTTTCCCGCCTTGGCCAATTGGGCCCGATTTTGGAATTTAAACTTGTTTTTCTGAGCCGTTTTATTCTGTTCGAATTTTAAACTTAATTCAGAAACTTCCGAAGGCCATATCTTCTTCATACGGACTCCGTTTTTCGAAAACTCGGACTATATTCCGCGTATTTTTCCGAGACGAACGCAATGGCGTATCCCGTTTCCCTTAGTTCTTTGATTTGAAATTAATTATACTTTAATTTGTGAATTTCACAGTTATAGAATACACGGGGTGTTACATTCTCCCCCACTTAAAAGGATTTCGTCGCCGAAATCTTCAAGTTAAGAAGAATGTGTCTTACCATCCAATCACCCATCTACTCAACCATCATCCACAAGCATCCATTGTCCTTAGAAAACTTCTAATGTTGTATGAACATATGCAAAAGTGTGTGTATATGTTCCTTATCTAATGCAAAGATCAGGCGGTCTACTGATTCAGTTGACCTCCTTAATGCGAATTATGTCAGTGCCATGAGTCCAACATGTATGCAATAGAATTCTGATGATATATATTATTTCTATATGAGTGCACAACCATTCACTCAAATGCAACATCCATGTGCTGAATCAACCATTTTGCATCCACAAGAATTGAAAAATGCTCACCCATCCATATGCAGTATGAGAGTGTTTTCGAGCCGATCTAGTGCCTAGTGTGTGTATATGCATCCACGGGCAACCACTAGCAACCACTTGCATCCACTTGCAACCATCAAACATAACATGTCTCAAACACATGTTTACACCCATTAGTTTCTACCTAAAGTTCAAATATTCGATCGATAGGATACAGTCGGGTGATGGAGGCTAGATTTTACTATCATTTATATTTTATGATAATATATTTTATGCCTCAGACCTAAGTTCAAATACACGGGGTGTTACAATTACCATTTCACATTTAAATCTAATTAAAGATTTAACTATCGCTTGGAGTAAAACTGGTGGTACTCCATTCTCGATCATTCCTTGAATTTGATAATTTTAATTATCAAATTCACTTTTCAATCTATTTAAAGATTCTTTAAAACTCCACTTAGTTTTAACTGGGTCAAAGAACCAATGTCATTTAAAACACGGTTCACGATAAACCCAAAATCGCATTCCATTTCCACCAGCCTTTAACCATAAATTAGCAAGTGAACAATTCCCAAAGTAATAACCCCGAAGGCCGAAACCAACATCAGACCAATACCCAAGAAACCATTCAACTTAACTAATCTTTAGTTAATTTCTGATTTTCTTAACTCCATTGGGTCTAAGAACAGTATTATTAAAGATACCGTTCACGACAACCCAAAATCACATTCCCTTAATTGTCGGGTTAAAGAACAAATGTATTTAAAATACCGTTCATGACAAACCCAAAAATCAATTCCAATTAAATATTATTTAATTGGTACACTTTATTAAATCTAAATAAAAAGATTTAATCTTTTTCTCAACTGGGTTTAAGAACAGTGTTAATGAAGACACCAATCACGACAAACTCAAATCCCATTTGATATTAAGTATAAGGCTCTGAATAGAAAATATATCGACTTATATTCAATATCAAATTCTACGACCAACAAATATCGTGTTGAAAATAACGATATATATATATATATATATATATATATATCTTTCAAATTCCCATAACAATATCTGTATAATCACGAAATCTAACATCGAAATATTTCGAAGACAATTTCGATTAAAATCCACTTCCAATCTATATATTGGAAATTCTGGTTATTTTCAAAACCATTTCAAATCATATTTATTTTAAAAATATTAAATTTATAATTCTAGTTCAAAACTAGTCCTTTTTGATAAAAATCCATTTTTATCTTTTCAAATATGGGAATTTTAATCCCAAATCTTTCCAAATCATTTCTTATGATTTTACATTAATTATTAATATTTTTAATTATTTTATCAAGGCCCATACAGTCGATTTCCATCAACAGTCATCGAACTGCACTTACAGCGACCTTTTCCAAATTTGATTTGGACATAATTCCAAATCCAACCGTTAGATTTCGAATTTCTAATATTCGTTAGAAAGCTCTTTTCGATACGAATCCAACGGTTCCGGTATTAGGTGAACCTGACGGTCGGATCTCCCGCAACGTCGATTTGAAGTCAATGGTCGAAATTCGCGAACTGCCGCAGCGCGGCGCGTTCTATTCAGGCCATTATATATATATAATATATATATATATATATATATATATTTTGTAGATTTCCTTTTAAAATGTATTTTATAAATCGTTTTAAATTCGTTTTCGAAACCATTTCAACTTCCATCTCAAATTTAAATCAAAATTGAATTTTCCAACATAAATTCGTTTTAAATTCATTTCAAATCGATTTCAATTCAAATCAATTTCAATACGTTTTAAATTCAATTCAAAACGATTTCAATTTAATTCGAATTTCAAATCATTTCAATTTAATTCGAATTTCAATTCATTTCAATTTAATTCGAATTTCAATTCTTTCAAAATATTAGATTTTGAAATCACTTTCGATATTCATTGTAAAATGAATAAAATCGACAAAAATCACGTTCTTGTTGAAATGGCATTTAACTACTTAGCACTGCTTCACATTTCAATATTCACTGGATATTATTTTTAAATATTCGATAATTATGAACTGGAATCAGACATAGTTAATGTAACGATACGGATTTCGCTCGGACCTAATCGATCGCAAAACCGACCAAGACCATTCGAATCCTGTATACGCTAACTCTAAGCATACAACACATTAAAACAAATAACAAAAGACTTTTATATACATCATAATAATGTTACATCAGATTACAGAATATCAGAGTATATCGAAAAATAATAATACAGCGGAAGGTTAATTTACACTAAATGTAATACAATGCACAGCGGAAATATAAACTACACAGCGGAAGACTGTAAATGCCTGGACACAACTTAAAGCTTCAATTCAGAGTCCTGCTCAAAAGAAGTATCTGCAAAACAAGCTACTCAACTGCCCGTGCGGAAAATAAGGACACTCGAGTTTGCAAGGGAAAAACAAACTACAGGTCAGTCATGGGACTGGTGTGAGAAACTCTACAGTTAAAATTAACTTATTTAGTCATAAGACAAATCACAGGACCACGCCGCTAACGCGGAATGGGTTCAGCCCCATGAATGCTAGTGTATAAACAACAATCAATATAGATATACGGATCTACTATGCATCAATCAACATGTAATATCCTAATCTACCCATTTAGATTAATCACCACACTTAGATTTTCCAAATCCAATTCAATTTACAGAAATTATTCCTTTGGATTTTATTCCCGATTTCTTATTTCAAATCATTTGAAATACATATCTAACTTTCAATATCAAAGTGGATTTCACTTCGGGATCTTAAATCAAATCGTTTGGAAATATGAATTCCAAAACATAACAATGCATACAAACAAGTATGCAACCAAATATCATGCTCCCCATCGACAAGGCAAAGGGTACGCACCTAGCAACTCGATATATAAATGTGCACCTACCCCACATAGGAGCAGGCTACACCGACGATGCACCTCCCACACATGGAGAGCATACACCACCCTCTCACTCATACTTTTAGTCTCAGGGTTACCTGAATCTTTAGCCATGTACTAAATCATTTCATATCCTGAAGTAGGGAAAATCATTTCCCAACATAATAATCACAAGTAGTTTCAAAATATAGTACTTCACATCAGTAATTCACACATATGATCAGTCACCATTAATTACATAACCTTTGAGCTCGTATGTCTCAAAGAAGGGTGTTAAGCAAGAGAATAAATTCTCCGCCACCAAACAGATATGTTATCAATAGAAACTAATCAATACGCGATGAAGTACAATGTAAAACCATAATACATTTCTAAATCATTTTAGAAATCATTGGGTTTAGGCCTCGAAATCCTTTCTGTTTTATAAAACATTTCTATAAAACATTCCCTGTCCAAAATCGGGAATATATTTCTTTTCACTTAAGAAAAACATCATTTCAAAATCATTCATTAAATTTTGAAATATATATGATCGCTAAACACCTTATAGTCAAATCGTGAAGTGTTTCACAAGGTGTTAACACACAGATATTTTTACCCAACCCAATGCTAAATGTAAAAGCATATTCTCCTCATAAACTGGTCAAGCACCATCCAAACAATCAATCAATCACAATCAATATCAACAACTACGTATATTTGGTTTACACTACATCTCATATTTTGGTAAATTTAATCACCATTCATTCATTCAAATCTAATTAAAGATTTATTCAAACTCCAATTGGTTTCATCTCTAAAATCATTTCATATTGATTGTTCTGCTTTTTGGAAATTAATCCTGCTTTTACTCAGGTAAAAGAACTAATGTCATTTAAACACAGTTAATGACAAACCCCAAATCCAATTTGATATTAAATACAAGGCTCTGAATAGAAAATATATCGGCTTATATTCAACATCGAATTCTGAAACCAACAGATATCATATCGGGAATAACGATATCGATATGTTCCAAATTCCCATCACAATATCCGTATAATCACAGAATCCAATATCGAAATATTCCGAAGATAATTTCTATTTAAATCCATTCCAATTCAAATATTGGAAATTTTGGTTATTTTTAAAACCATTTCAAATCCAATTTATTTATTCAAAAATATTAGATTAATTTTTCTAGTTCAAAACTAGTTCATTTCGATAAAAATCTATTTTTATATTTTCAAATATGGAATTTTTCATCCTAATTATTTTCAAATCATTTCTTATGATTTTACACTAATTATTTATATTTTTAATAATTTTATCAAGGCTCGTACAGTCGGTTTCCAATAACGGCCACCGAACTACATGTTGGATCTAGATTAACCCTAGAGGGGGGTGAATAGGGTTTATCACAGTTTTTAACTGAATTAAAATTCTAATAATAAATAGATCACAGAAAATAGCAGAAACATAAATGCAGGAAATAAATCAAACACAGATATACCTAGCTTCGGCAAAACCCTGCCTACTGCTGCATTCCTAATATTTCTACTAGGTGATAGAACAGATCCCGCATACAAGACCATGTACACTCGCAAACCCTGCTCCTATTCTAACCCTATGCTCAAAATCCTAGACTGAACGATATCCCCTCGATCAGATTTCCCGTATTACAAACCCGTAACACGTAACCCAGATTTTACAGACTCTGTCAACTGTCAGTCAACACCCTGACTGATTCCCTAGAATTTTACAGACTTCTAGAAACTGTTCGTTTGACGGTTTTACAAAAACAAATTAAAATACAACAAAAAAATAAAGAAGAAAAACCCTATAATAAAAACAATTTAATTTCCCCTTTTAAATATAAGCTTGGCTTAGCCAAGTGAAACATAGGTCGGTCTCCTCCTATTCTTTAGCCTGATGCTTTTCTCTTTTGCTCTGGAGATTAAAAAAAATGGCGGCGCTGAAAATTGGGGATTAGGGTTTCTCAATCTTCAAATCACAGTCTTGAATTGCTTGAAAGATTGATTCATTGATGCTCAAACTCGTTTGTCTCTTTGCTTGGCGATTTGGAGAGTTTGCGATCGAAAAAGAATGTGAGTATCTTCAATTTGATTTTTTTTTGGATTTTTTTTGTTGTTGTTGCTTGTTTCGATCTGCATTGCCAGTGATGATAGGTGTGTATAAATAGGGTAATTCGATCCCTAATTCACTCTGATTTCATATGAATGACTCGATCTGATTTTATTGCTTTCCCTCTTTTGGCTGGTTCCTTGATTGTTGCCTGCGTGATTTTGGCTTTGAAAAGCATGTGAAAATTGTTGACTTTTGTTCTCCTTGAAATGATACTGTCGAGATTCAAAAGCAGGAAACAAAAAAATGTTTTCCCTGCGTGATATTTCTTACCAAAAACTGATTTGCCATTTCTGGAATCCCATGCACTGAATTGTTTTTCAAAAAATGTTTCTTGCCTTTACAACACTTTGTGCAAAAACTGGATCAATCTTGTATGCTTGAAAAACAGGAAAGAAATAAGTGATTCCTTTGCAGATCACATTGATTTCATTCTTGTAAAAAAAATGTTCCTTGCTTGAATGAATTCATTTCTGGAAAACAATATTATCTTGCCTAAAAAGAAATTTCTTGCATGATTATATGCTGTTATGTATGCCCTCCATTAATTCTTGTTCATGTAGAAAAATATTTTCTTGCCAAATTTAATTCTTTGCAAAAAATTACTTGCTCAAATTTGGAGTGCGTTAAAACTTGCCAAACATTGTTTCCTTGCGAGATTACTAAATGAATCTTTCCCCAAATTAGTCACGTGCATTTCAAAAAATGGTTTGGTCATAAACTGGAAAGAGATATTCAATGAATTTCCAAATTTGATGAATTTAATGTTTTCCAAAAATCTTTCTCTTAGAATAAAGAAATGAATGTTAAGATTAAAACAGGAAACAAAAAATTTGTTTCCAATAGCTCGTTGCTTGATTTCTGGAAAACATATTAAGTTTGCCATTTTTTTTTTTTTACTCGAGATTGATTTGTGCTAATCTGAAATTAACACTAAGCACTTGCCAACATTGTAAAAAAAAACTGGGAAACAATTTGTGTCCTTCAAAAACAGATTTGTTGCCAAGTTTTAATTTTGCTTAGTCACCACTATATTGCCATTAGTTGCTGCCATGTTTGTCAAAATATATATTTGCATGTGTGTCTCCAAAACACATTCATGTGTGCTGGCCTGATCTGCACCATTGTGTACTTGCCTGTGTTAACCTGAATATGACTTTACTTGTACCTTCTATGATTTGTGGTCATGCAATGGCTTGTACATGTCATGCATATTCATTTGTTGTCTTGAGCACTTAAGTTTCATTTACTTCACATTTGTAAGAAGCTGCTTGTACACTTTGTAAATTGAACCACTAGCTTGATTCTTTTTGTACTCATGAAACATGTGACCATCTGAACTATGCTGAACCTTTGGCTTGACCATTTCTATGTCGAGCTCGCTTTGCTGATAAAAAATAAATAAACAAATGTTGAAGCTTGTTGCACCATGTTTGAACTTTGATCTGTTTTGATCTTTCACTTGAATGTTTGTTGTGCCACTGAGTCGAGTTGGTCCTCGCGGCTGCTCCTCAGTTGCTCCCTATATTCTGATTGGCGAGGCAGTGCACACGTGTATATTCATGCACGTGTGTACATGCAGCCATCAGACGAGTTTTCCTGTCCCTGTACTATATATATACAAATTGAATAGACACAGATGAATTAGATCAAGTCATGAAAAATGATGAGAAACACACCAAAATTTTGAGGCAAATAAATTTTAAAAATAAAAATTTATATTCGGATGTGTATAGTTTTATTTCTATTGCAGTGTGTGTGTTTCTGTTTTATGTGACAAGTGAGCAGATGGTGACTGGACTGGCTGGAAGCTGTGAAAACTGGACTGACATAAGATAAAGAATACAAAGATAAAGAATGCAGAGTGTATATGAGTCAGTGAATGTATAAAAGTTTGTACAAATGAGTGTGTGAGTAAATCTGTAGTGAAGAGCAGTGTATGAGAAAAAAATGTGAAAAAGTATTGAAATACCGTGTGTTGTGCAAATAGTGGAGTTATAAATTTGTACTGTTTAAATGTTGAAATAAAATATTATATTTAAATAAAATATTGTTTGAATTTCTAATTCTTGTGCAATAGTATTCATTTAAATATTAATATTATATTTCTGTTCTGAGATGTAGATATGAAACAGTATAGTAACAAACACATTTAAAATAATATACACTTGTTTGTTATCATCAAACAAAAATCATATAATTGTGTATACAACACCGTTATATACAACAATCTCCCCCTTTTGATGATGACAAACAAATGTTAAGATTTTGAATATAATAAATGTGTTTTCAGTAAACAACAAAAACTCCCCCTATTTGAAAGCTCCCCCTAGAACAGAGACTCCCCATATAACTGTGCATGAGTGAAATGAATAATAATGAATTTTCAAAATTAAAAATATTTATAAAATATTCACTCATAAATTTCATAAATTTTCAAAAATTAAAAATATTTATAAAATATTCACTCATAAATCAAAATCTCAACCCATTCTCCCCCTTTTGTTATCATCAAAAGGATATAGAATTTAAAATATAGATGAAAAATGACTAAAAAATGTAATTTCAGCATAAGAGGAAGAACAGTTATAAATCTCAATCAGTCAAACAAAAATCATAATATTCTGAGAACAGGTGGCATATTTCACATTGTAGAAAATGACGGATTTACGATGAATTTTATATATAATGGAGAGAGTTAAAAAAAATGATTTTCAATTATTTTCCAATAAGATTTTTTATAAAAATAAAGCACAAAAACAGTGATGGATTTGGACTATAGTTAATAATTCAATTTAAGTGACAAAATCGAATAATCTCAAATCTCAATATCTATCAATCAACAAATCATAATACGTCATAAGATTTCAACACATTTCACAAATTAGAAAGATGGATTGATAGGCTGGTTTTTTAAACACCAAGGAGAATTTCATATTAATTTTAATTTATAACACATTATTTCCTTTTTCTTTTTCTTTTATTTAAGAGCACACTGACCATGCATAACCAGAGCTTGGATTTTTAAATGAGGTCAGTCGCAGCTTAAATTATAAGTGTCTCATAACCATGCATAACCAGAGCTTGGATTTTTAAATGAGATTAGAGACACACTTATGTATTTATTATATATGTTTATTGTTTTCAGCTTCAAAAGAAAAACTCCTCGGTATGTAAAACCAATATGAATGATAGAAAAGTGGTAGGTACAGAAATGGACTTGTGAAATAAATTTCTAAAATTAATTATATTATGAAATATGCTCGACTGTACTGGGACTATTGAAAATTTTCAATTATCACTAATTCTGAATAATAATAACGTAGTCCAATTTCTATCACAAGTATTACATTGTTTATTCAAGATGATTTAAAAAAAATTTAAACTCTCCACATTAATTTAAAAAAAACATGATGGATGGCAGAATAACGGTAGATAAAGAAGGTGGTCGTGAAATAATCGCCAATTCAAAGATATTATAATAAATGTTCAACCATCATGAAAATCTAAATATGTTCTCCTCTTGTTGTGAAACATACTGCAGTCACAATTCATCACAATTTCAAAATCTAATAATAATTTTGATGAATTATAAATACAGCTCAATTTGGGTATTGATTTCAATTTCTGAATGAATAAAAAGTAAATAATTTAAAACTGAAAATCAATTACAAGAGGAATATGAAGAGCTATACAGGACAAGAGGAGTTAAAATATATAAAACAACACTTCTGATACCAATTGGTGTCTCTATTAATGAGGATTGAAACAAGATACTGGAGACAAACAAGAATATCATAGACAAAAGAATTATAAGTACAAAGCTCAAGCAGACAAGATAACAGATTATGCACATGTATCAAAGCAGCAAACAGATGATTCCAAAACAACCATTTTTCAAAACAGTATCAGAGCAGCACAAAGAATCGGTTTCAAAGTAGACTTGTCAAATAGATGGTCAGAAAAAATGATTCATGATCCAAGATTAAAAAATATTGTTTATTTTAAATCATTTGAAGGAATATGAAAATATCAGAATTTAATGAATCAATCACACCAGATTATAAATTTTTGATTCTAGATATGTGTGTGATTCAGTAAATCAATAATTTCAAATGATTTTAAACAAACAAATGTTTAAATCAAATAACCATGAAATAATAGAGAGATTTAAGACCATTTTTTCAAAGATTTTTTCAAAATTATTTCTGACATGCACAAGGAATTTTTCAGAATATTTACATCAAGTTTGAAGACATATTCATGATCCCAAAAAAATTATTTATTTGAAATCACTAGAATGGATGTTGATCATGAGATACAATGAATCAATCACACAGAATTAATAATTTCAGATCTGAGAGGTGTGTGAGATTCAACATATCAGAAATTTCAAATGATCTCAAATAAACAAAGATCTAAACCAGATGATCATGAATAACAGTGAATATCAAGGTATAAGCAATGATTCAAGACAGATCAAAAATATCCAAGCCAATCTGAAAATCAATGAAATTATCACGATTGAGGAGTAGCAGTGTGCTGTAATGAGTATAATATTTCAAACTTTTCTAAAATGAATTAGAAGAAACTCAAAACAGCAGTGGTGTGTGAAACTTCATCAAATTTTCAGATCTTCAAGAATTTAGAATTCTAATTAACAGTGTTCAAGATATTACAAGAATACATCAGCACTGTTATGAATTCAGCAATTAGAAAATAACTTCAAAACAATTGCAGATATTTACAAATTTAAATTCAAGATCTGGAAATGATTAAAACGTTAGAGTTTCATACAAATGAAGTGAATTTCCATAAAATATGAATTCTACAATTGGAAGTTTAAGAAAGCACAATTTTTTTTTACAATGATATGACAGTGACAAACCAAACAGACAAAGAAAGATAAACAGATGAGATAAAGAAAATAAACAGAAGGGGTAGAAGGAGGAATACACAAAGAAAAAGAAAAATATTTACAAAGGTTGAGTTTAGAGGTTATACCTGAAATTGACGTGAGTAAATAAATCTCTAGCTCAACAAGCTTGGCCAAGGAACTCTGAAAGATACAGAAAATATACAACAGCATGAAAACATCCTCTTTTCGCCACAACAGTTCCTCAGCCATCCTTTGGTACCTATGAATTTATTGAATCGAGTGGTCTAACAAAATTAGTAAAACCACTCACAGTTGTGTTCATAGCTTTAGGTACCCAAACTTGTTTATATAACAATCCATCAGAATTTACCAAAGTACCTTTAGGGACCCAAATCTGTTTGAAATTAAATGAATTCACTGTATTTCTTTTTGGGGCCTGGAATGATTTAAATGGATTGTTATCAAACAAATTCACATCACGTTATGATTTAAAAATCCTTTGAATTTATCAGAGTTCAAATTATCAAGTTGATTCTTTTGAAAGAAGTTTGAAGGATTTTTCAAATCATTTGAATTTTGTTTTTCAAAAACATTAATTTTCCCAAAGCCAAGACCACATTTATTTCCAACAGAAACTTGGTTTTGCAACAGCATATTCAACGATTTTTCCCCATTAGAAAATTTATCCAAAGTTGATTCTAATCGTTGAATTTTGGATTTTAGATCGCAATTTTCTTTTATTAAATTTAAGCAATTATTTATAGCGATCTTCTGTTCAGCATTGGACTGTTTCAAAACCAAATTTTCAGTTTCAAGTAAATTTATTTTGGCTTGGGACTCAGCAATCTCAGACTCAAACTTAGTTTGCTTTTCAAATTCGGATTTTTCAAAATCTTTGAATTTTTCAATCTCATTTTCAAAATCTTTCAAAATTGACTCACTTTTCAGCAAACTTTCTTTTTCAAAAATTTTATGTTTGGAATTAATACTATCCAACTCTTTTTGCAAAGCGTTATTTTTATGAATTAGCTCACCTTCGTGATTTTTCAAAATCAAAAATTCATTTTCAAACTTTCTAGAATTTTCATTAAGTTGAGCTAAATCAGTTTTCAAATTAAAACAATTCTTGCACTCAGAGTTTTCAATTTTTAATTTCAACATATTGTTATTGTAGGTTAACTCAGAATTTTCAGATTTCAAAGACTTGTTTTTCCGTTTGAGACGATCAATAGTTCTTGTCAAATTATTACAAAGAGATACCAAATCTTCATATGATAAGTCCCCATCGTCTGAATCGACATGAATAGCTCCAATTAAGCTCCGATCTGAATCTGAGTTGACAGTTGAGGGTTTTGAGAAGTTGTTGTCATTTCCATATCTTGTATTGAGAGCTGTCCAGATTTCCTGCGCAGTCAAACAATGGGAGATAAGACAGTATCGATCATCATCAAGATGTGAATATAAAATATGCGTAGCACGATTATTAAAACATATATCTATCATATCAAATCCATTAACAATAACATCCCAACATTTAAAATTGACAGATTTCAAATAGGATTCCATTTCAGATTTCCAATTCAAAAAATCTGTACCATTAAAAATAGTTGGAATACGACTGGACTGACTCTCTAAGAACTGACAACTAGGATTACCCATGTCTCTAGAGTTAAAAATACCTGCTCTGATACCACTTGTTGGATCTAGATTAACCCTAGAGGGGGGGTGAATAGGGTTTATCACAGTTTTTAACTGAATTAAAATTCTAATAATAAATAGATCACAGAAAATAGCAGAAACATAAATGCAGGAAATAAATCACACACAGATATACCCAGCTTCGGCAAAACCCTGCCTACTGCTGCATTCCTAAGATTTCTACTAGGTGATAGAACAGATCCCGCATACAAGACCATGTACACTCGCAAACCCTGCTCCTATTCTAACCCTATGCTCAAAATCCTAGACTGAACGATATCCCCTCGATCAGATTTCCCGTATTACAAACCCGTAACACGTAACCCAGATTTTACAGACTCTGTCAATTGTCAGTCAACACCCTGACTGATTCCCTAGAATTTTACAGACTTCTAGAAACTGTTCGTTTGACGGTTTTACAAAAACAAATTAAAATACAACAAAAAAATAAAGAAGAAACACCCTATAATAAAAACAATTTAATTTCCCCTTTTAAATATAAGCTTGGCTTAGCCAAGTGAAACATAGGTCGGCCTCCTCCTATTCTTTAGCCTGATGCTTTTCTCTTTTGCTCTGGAGATTAAAAAAAATGGCGGCGCTGAAAATTGGGGATTAGGGTTTCTCAATCTTCAAATCACAGTCTTGAATTGCTGGAAAGGTTGATTCACTGATGCTCAAACTCGTTTGTCTCTTTGCTTGGCGATTTGGAGAGTTTGCGATCGAAAAAGAATGTGAGTATCTTCAATTTGATTTTTTTTTTGGATTTTTTTTGTTGTTGTTGCTTGTTTCGATCTGCATTGCCAGTGATGATAGGTGTGTATAAATAGGGTAATTCGATCCCTAATTCACTCTGATTTCATATGAATGACTCGATCTGATTTTATTGCTTTCCCTCTTTTGGCTGGTTCCTTGATTGTTGCCTGCGTGATTTTGGCTTTGAAAAGCATGTGAAAATTGTTGACTTTTGTTCTCCTTGAAATGATACTGTCGAGATTCAAAAGCAGGAAACAAAAAAATGTTTTCCCTGCGTGATATTTCTTACCAAAAACTGATTTGCCATTTCTGGAATCCCATGCACTGAATTGTTTTTCAAAAAATGTTTCTTGCCTTTACAACACTTTGTGCAAAAACTGGATCAATCTTGTATGCTTGAAAAACAGGAAAGAAATAAGTGATTCCTTTGCAGATCACATTGATTTCATTCTTGTAAAAAAAAATTCCTTGCTTGAATGAATTCATTTCTGGAAAACAATATTATCTTGCCTAAAAAGAAATTTCTTGCATGATTATATGCTGTCATGTATGCCCTCCATTAATTCTTGTTCATGTAGAAAAATATTTTCTTGCCAAATTTAATTCTTTGCAGAAAATTACTTGCTCAAATTTGGAGTGCTTTAAAACTTGCCAAACATTGTTTCCTTGCGAGATTACTAAATGAATCTTTCCCCAAATTAGTCACGTGCATTTCAAAAAATGGTTTGGTCATAAACTGGAAAGAGATATTCAATGAATTTCCAAATTTGATGAATTTAATGTTTTCCAAAAATCTTTCTCTTAGAATAAAGAAATGAATGTTAAGATTAAAATAGGAAACAACAAATTTGTTTCCAATAGCTCCTTGCTTGATTTCTGGAAAACATATTAAGTTTGCCAAATTTTTTTTTTTTTTTTACTCGAGATTGATTTGTGCTAATCTGAAATTAACACTAAGCACTTGCCAACATTGTAAAAAAAACTGGGAAACAATTTGTGTCCTTCAAAAACAGATTTGTTGCCAAGTTTTAATTTTTCTTAGTCACCACTATATTGCCATTAGTTGCTGCCATGTTTGTCAAAATAAATATTTGCATGTGTGTCTCCAAAACACATTCATGTGTGCTGGCCTGATTTACACCATTGTGTACTTGCCTGTGTTAACCTGAATATGACTTTACTTGTACCTTCTATGATTTGTGGTCATGCAATGGCTTGTACATGTCATGCATATTCATTTGTTGTCTTGAGCACTTCAGTTTCATTTACTTCACATTTGTAAGAAGCTGCTTGTACACTTTGTAAATTGAACCACTAGCTTGATTCTTTTTGTACTCATGAAACATGTGACCATCTGAACTATGCTGAACCTTTGGCTTGACCATTTCTATGTCGAGCTCGCTTTGCTGATAAAAAAAAAAATTAAATAAATGTTGAAGCTTGTTGCACCATGTTTGAACTTTGATCTGTTTTGATCTTTCACTTGAATGTTTGTTGTGCCACTGAGTCAAGTTGGTCCTCGCGGCTGCTCCTCAGTTGCTCCCTACATTCTGATTGGCGAGGCAGTGCACACGTGTATATTCATGCACGTGTGTACATGCAGCCATCAGACGAGTTTTCCTGTCCCTGTACTATATATATACAAATTGACTAGACACAGATGAATCAGATCAAGTCATGAAAAATGATGAGAAACACACCAAAATTCTGAGGCAAATAAATTTTAAAAATAAAAATTTATATTCGCATGTGTATAGTTTTATTTCTATTGCAGTGTGTGTGTTTCTGTTTTGTGTGACAGGTGAGCAGATGGTGACTGGATTGGCTGGAAGCTGTGAAAACTGGACTGACATAAGATAAAGAATACAAAGATAAAGAATGCAGAGTGTATATGAGTCAGTGAATGTATAAAAGTTTGTACAAATGAGTGTGTGAGTAAATCTGTAGTGAAGAGCAGTGTATGAGAAAAAAATGTGAAAAAGTATTGAAATACCGTGTGTTGTGCAAATAGTGGAGTTATAAATTTGTACTGTTTAAATGTTGAAATAAAATATTATATTTAAATAAAATACTGTTTGAATTTCTAATTCTTGTGCAGTAGTATTCATTTAAATATTAATATTATATTTCTGTTCTGAGACGTAGACATGAAACAGTATAGTAACAAACACATTTAAAATAATATACACTTGTTTGTTATCATCAAACAAAAATCATATAATTGTGTATACAACACCGTTATATACAACACTGCACTTACAGCGACCTTTTCCAAATTTGATTTGGACATAATTCCAAATCCAACCATTAGATTTCTAATATTCGTTAGAAAGCTCTTTTCAATACGAACCCAACGGTTCCGGTTTTAGGAGAATTCGACGGTCGGATCTCCCGTAATGTCCGTTCGAAGTCAATGGTCGAAATTGGCGAATTGCCGCAGCGTGGCCCGTTCTATTCAGGCCATTATATATATATACTATATATTATATATATATTGTCGATTTCCCTTTAAAACGAATTTTATAATTTGTTTTAAATTCATTTCAATTTCTATTCTGGCTCAAGTTCTTCAACTTTTCAGTTTCTAAGAACTTTCTAATTTTTCAAAAATTTGGCTAACACCCTAAATTTTCAAAAAATTTCGCCATAACCTCCCCTGCACCGGGAGCTTCGGGATATTTCAAACAGCCTCCCATGGCCCTCATCAATCCAAAAGAAAAAGAAAAGGCCAAGCGGCTCATAAAATCATCATACCCAAGCAAAACAATAAATATGTACCTATTTGTCGGGCATACAATTTTATTCCTCTTCTGTAGCCTCCTTGCTATGACATGTTCAATATATATGTATGTACATGTATGCTATTCTAATCAAATTTCAATTCAGTTCAATATTTGATTCGATTTGGTTCGCTTTACCATTCATTATCTTATTGGTTTGATTATTCCAATTCTTATTTAACTTCTTAGCTTTGCCAATTCTAGTTTGGCATTTAAACTATCTAAGCTTACATGATGATCAACAATGAGGTTATTATATAGCTAATCACTTACTTGAATAATAATAAATGTTTATTATTATTCCACAACACTTATATATTTTCTTACAATGTATATATACATTTTCATACAACGTATATGTATATTTTCATACTACGTATACATTATCATATAACGTTTACATATTTTCGCACAACGCCTATATAGTTTATACAATGCATATATATTTTCTATATGGCCTACATACGTTAAAAACATATTTTTAACGAACTAGTAATTTTTCTTTAGCATTACTATTTTATTCACTTCATTATCATGTTAAAAATAATATTTTTAACTAACAAATATTTATTCCAACACTTGGTTATTTTTAACACTTCATACATATGATAAGAATGATATTTTTGGCGAACAAAAATATATTTCGACAACTGTCTATTTTATTTACTTCATATACACAATAAAAATGTTATTTTTATCGTTCAAACAATTTATTCAACATATGAATATATTATTTACTTCATATATACTTTTATCGTTTAAACAATTCATTCAACATATGAATATTTTATTTACTTCATATATACGATAAAAATTTGAATTTTATCGTTCAAACAATTTATTCAACATATGAATATTTTATTTACATCATATACACAATCACAATCAATTTGCACAACACAATCAAACAAACAAGTCGTCCATGGTCTGTGGACGACGGGGAACAGTTCATATATGCAGTTATGAAATAAATAACTGTATAAGAAAATTTATAGTGAGAAAATTCTCACTTTTGGGATCCACTCCTCCGTTCTCTATTTCTGAACGGTTCAGATCTACCCAAAATTCCAACAAAATCTTTTCCGGGCTGTTCATAGTAAAAATCACATTTTTATTTTGTTGTCTTCATAATAAAAATCATATTTTTATTTCGCTAAAATATAGATAAAAATCATATTTTTACAATTTAGTTTTCTATATAAAAATCATATTTTTACTTCGCTAACTTCATAGTAAAAATTATATTTTTGTTTCGCTACTTCTCATATAAAAATCAAATTTTTATCGCTATTTCATATATATAAAAATCGAATTTTTATCGCTACTTCATATATATATATAAATCGAATTTTTATCGCTAATTCATATATACAAAAATCAAAACTTTCATATAAATAAAAATCATATTTTTCCTATGAATAAAAATTATAACTTTAATATGCTACCTTGTAAATAAAAATCAAAATTTTATTATGCTTCTACATATTTAAAAATAATAATTTTATATTGTTATTCCTAAAAAAACTGATTTTTTTTTCTTTTTTCTACATGGCTTTTCATAAAAATAATCCGATTTTTCCTATATTGCTTTTGGTAAAAAATCTGATTTTTCCTATATTGCTTTTCATAAAAAAACTGATTTTTCCTATATTGCTTTTCATAAAAAAACTGATTTTTTAAAAACTAATTAAAATAAAAATAATAAAATAAAAACTCACTGTTCGGAGTTAGGATTGAGAGGGGCGTTGGAGTCGGGGTTTGCTGGCCAGAGAGGAAGGCGGCGCAGGTGGTGCTGAGGTGGCGGTTTGGGGCATTTTGGGTTTTAGGGTTTTCAATTTGAAGAGAGAAAGAGGAGAGAAGGAAGAGGAGGAGGAGAGGAGGAGGAGGGAGTGGTGGTGGCAGTGAAGGGGGCCTGGAGTGCGGTGGTCGAGCGTGCGTTCCTCTTTCTTTTCTTTTTTCTGTGCGTTGGATCGGGAGTGAGAAGAGAGAAAGAAGGGGGAGCATATATAATTATTTATTTATTTTAATTATCCAAAAGGTTGACTTTTTATTCGAACCCCAAACGAGACCCAATGACTGTTGCACCCAGCTAAATACGCTCATTCCGGACACAATGGGATATGTCCCGTAAGCCAATTCGACTGTTTCGATCAGTTTCCATCAAAATCAAAATATAAAACTTTATATTCAATTTTGAACGTACATTTCAATTTACCGGGGCCACATACTAACTTTAAAAATTCCAGAAAAATTATTTCTAGCTTCATATTGACCATACGGTCCTAACAAAACTAATTTCATCAAATTCTGAGAACTTTTGAAAAATGGCCATTTTCTGGTCGATCAAAATTGACTAAAACTATCAAAACACGTTTTCCTGTGCCACGCTCACATATTGATTCAAAAAATTACAAATTTTGGAATCTAGCAATAATTTGACGTCCCGAATCCAACAAAAGTGGTTTCGTCGAAAACCGAGATTGTTTGCAAAATTGCTATTTTTAAGGGCCGAAATTCCATAGCGACTATTCTGAATTTTCAACTGGGCGTAACTTTTTATCCCCGCTTTGAAATTTCAATTTTTCGGATTCGTTGGAAAGTTATTCTCAAATAGATTCAAATATTTTTGGATTCACTAAAATCCGGTTTATTTTGAATCCTATACATTCATTTGAACTTCGAAATCGAATTTTCAAACTACCGCGCCATTTTCAATTCCTTTTATAATAAAAATAAAATATTTATATTCTAACGACGATTCAAATAAATATATACGTTCTAATTCAATTTAAAATAAATTTCTCAATGTCATTATTTAAAATAATTCATTTTAAATATTCAAAATTCACTAAAATTGCCAAAATAAAAATTTTAAATTGGCTCGGATTTTCCGGGTTGTTACAATCTCCCCCACTTAAAACTTTTCATCCCCGAAAAGGAACGATGCCGAAAGTTGTTTTACAAACCAACTCAACTTTCATTATTTTCTTTACGGCTTACATTCTAGGGCATTTCTAACCCCATCTCTAATGATATACTCATTCTAGATTGCTACTGATTCTATCTCTAATGAGGATTCTTCAATAGGATATAACTAATCCTACTTCTGATGAGTCTTTTATTCTGTTATAACGAGTTGTACCCCAAAGATTTGAGTTAACCAAAGCTCTGATACCACCTGCAATGATACGGATTTCGCCCGGACCTAATCGATTGCTAAACCGAACAAGACCATTCGAATCCTGTATACGCTAACTCTGAGCATACAACACATCAAAAAAAACAACAAAAGACTTTTATAAACACCATAATAATGTTACATCAGAGTACAGAATATCAGAGTATATCGAAAAATAATAATACAGCGGAAGGTTAATTTACACTAAATGTAATACAATGCACAGCAGAAATATAAACTACACAGCAGAAGACTGTAAATGCTTGGATACAGCTTAAAGCTTCAATCTAGAATCCTGCTCAAAAGAAGTATCTGCAAAACAAACTACTCGACTGCCCGTGTGGAAAATAAGGGCACCCGAGTTTGCAAGGGAAAAACAAACTACAGGTCAGTCATGGGACTGGTGTGAGAAACTCTACAGTTAAAATTAACTTATTTAATCCTAAGACAAATCACAGGACCACGCCGCTAACGTGGAACGGGTTCACCCCCATGAATGCCAGTGTATAAACAACAATCAATATAGATATATGGATCTACTATGCATCAATCAACATGCAATATCCCAATCTACCCATTTAGATTAATCACCAAACTTAGATTTTCCAAATACAATTCAATTTACAGAAATTATTCCTTTGGATTTTATTCCTGATTTCTTATTTCAAACCATTTGAAATACATATCTAACTTTCTATATCAAAGTAGATTTCACTTCGGGATCTCGAACCAAATCGTTTGGAAATATGAATTCCAAAACATAACAATGCATACAAACAAGAATGCAATCAAATATCATGCTCCCCATCGACAAGGCAAAGGATACGCACCTAGCAACTCGATATATAAATGTGCACCTACCCTACATAGGAGCAGGCTACACCGACGATGCACCTCCCACACATGGAGAGCATACACCACCCTCTCACCCATACTTTTGGTCTCAGGGTTACCCGAATCTTTAGCCACATACTAAATCATTTCATATCCCGGAGTAGGGAAAATCATTTCACAACATAATAATCACAAGTACTTTCAAAATATAGTACTTCACATCAGTAATTCACACATATGATCAGTCACCATTAATCACGTAACCTTTGAGCTCGTACGTCTCAAAGAAGGGTGTTAAGCAAGAGAATAAATTCTCCGCCACCAAACAGATATGTTATCAATAGCAACTAATCAGTACGCGATGAAGTACAATGTAAAACCATAATACATTTCTGAATCATTTTAGAAATCATCGGGTTTAGGCCTCGAAATCCATTCTGTTTTATAAAACATTTCTCTAAAACATTCCCTGTCAAAAATCGGGAATATATTTCTTTTCACTTAAGAAAAACATCATTTCAAAATCATTCATTAAATTTTGAAATATATAAGATCGCTAAACACCTTATAGTCAAATGGTGAAGTGTTTCACAAGGTGTTAACACACAGATATTTTTACCCAACCCAATGCTAAATGTAAAAGCATATTCTGCTCATAAACTGGTCAAGCACCATCCAAACAATCAATCAGTCACAATCAATATCAACAACCACGTATATTTGGTTTACACTACATCTCATGTTTTGGTAAATTTAATCACCATTCATTCATTCAAATCTAATTAAAGATTTATTCAAACTCCAATTGGTTTCATCTCTAAAATCATTTCATATTGATTGTTCTACTTTTTGGAAATTAATCCTGCTTTTACTCGGATTAAAGAACTAATGTCATTTAAACACAGTTCACGACAAACCCCAAATCCAATTTGATATTAAATACAAGGCTCTGAATAGAAAATATATCGGCTTATATTCAACATCAAATTCTGAAACCAACAGATATCATATCGGGAATAACAATATCGATATCTTCCAAATTCCCATCACAATATCTGTAATGACCCGGATTCTTATGGGTTAATTTTAAATATTGAATACGGATTAAAATATTGGGTGGATAATATAAATGGAATTTTATATTAAGTTATTAATTTAATAATCAATTTCAGTTAAATATCGAATATATTAAATCATCGTAATGCGAAAATATAATTCAGTTCGATATTTAAAAACTGAATTAAATACAGTTCAGACTTCTGTTTGAATTCGAATAATAATATTAATTTATTTTCGTTGAATTTATTGTTCTGAATTTAATTTATATCAATTTAAATTAATATCTGCTACAGATGATCGAATTGGACTTCGTGACTTATCCCGGTGTGTCTGGAATAGGGGTTAAACTCTAGGATTGACAGTTGTTGGGTTCAAAAGGGAATTTAGAATCAGGCGTAATTTTATTTAAAAGATATCGGTTTAATTTAAATTAAAAAAAATAAAATAAATGAAAATTTGTGTGTGGACATCGAAAGAACACGGGTTCCCCTTTTTCTCCACCTATATACGGCCTTGTTGTTCAATTAAAAACCATCTCCTTTCCCTTATAACCGCAACCTTCCCCCTTTTAATTTGAAAACAAAATCGAATTCTTCTGTTTTAAAAAAGGGAGAAGAGGAAATCCGATAAAGGTGGCTGTTTCCATCCTGATTGTTCCTCCACCTCCTATCTCTTCTTGCTCTTTAATCGACTTCCCTGCTGAAGTTGGGTATCGCGATTTGAGATTTTCCGGAGTTCGTGAAGCTTGAGGACGTTTGTAGCACTCGCGTTTGGGGGGTTCGCGACAATGGTTTTGTTCGAAGTTTGCAGTAATGAATCCGACTTCAAGGGAGGTGTGCGGTTGGATTAATCACTATCGATTAGGGAAGAGGAAGTGCGAAGACGTGGTTCAAAGAGGGTTTCCTAGGGTTATTGGCGGAGTTTTTCATTCCTTTGGATCTCGAATCAGGTGCGATGACAACACTCAAAGTCGACAACCAGCGTTAATAGTAAGGTTCAGGTTTTTTCAATAGCAAGAGAGGTCGAGTCTTGCTAAGAGTGTTCGAACTTAAAGTCAGGGGGATGAACGTGTAAAGGAGCTGACAAGGAGGAGTATTAGCAACAGATCCAAATTTAATTAAGGTAATTTATTAAGTTAATTTAGTAATTTAAAATATATATTGACATTTCGAATTATTTAAAATGGTACCAAGTTTTTAAAATGCGAATATATATATAAAGTCATGAACTAAGGAATGTAATATTTAAGTATACCTTTTACCGAAATTTTAAAAATACACAGAATAATTTATTTATTCATGGGTTAGTTAAGTTAGTAATCATTTAATTATCGAATAAAATAAAATATTATAGGAATGAATTCATTCAAGACAATTCGAGATGATAGTGGTCGAGACAAGTTGGAAATAAATTGGATATTCAACAATGGAAAATTCTGGTGGGTAAACCTCACTCACCTTTATTTAGAATTATTTTTATCAGTTAAAAATAATTGTTTGCTGCTTGTTTGGTTTCATTTAATATCACTGTGCATGTTTAAATATATATAGTTATTTAGGCTTGACTATTATATATATTGGGTTAATGACTGGATTGTTCCCGCAGTCTCATTAGCGGATGCCCGCAGTATCATTAGCGGATGACCCTATACGTCCCACGCTATGATAGTGGATGACCTTCATAGCGCGATATCCTGCCTCGAAGCAGGATGGGTATTATTATGTTGACTAACGTCTGTGGATGCAGGAAAAACAGGTTGGAGGAATCCGACTGGATTCCTCAAAAATATATTATCTGTTTTGTTATTTGTTTGCATATAAACTGTCATATATGATGTGTAGAAAACCTGAAATAAATAATTGGTTGTTTGGTGTTTAAATATAACTGGGCCTAAATATAGATATTTAAAAATATCAGGAAAAAGAACTTTTCAGATTTAAAAAGGGAATTCTATTGTTCTAAAATAGAACTTGGAATTTCAAATAGAATTTAAAAGAAGTTTGAATATTTGAATTTCAAATAGAATTAAAATGGAGTTTGAATATTTGGAATTCAAATAGAAGTTTAAATGGAATTTGAATATATGAAATTCAAATAAAGAAATTCAAAAGGAATTTGAATTAAAGTGGAATTTAAATAAAGGATTTTAAATGGAATTTGAATAAAGGATTTAAAATGAGAATTTGAATAAGAGAAATTCAAACAGAGTTTGAATGGAATTTGAATATATAAGATTCAAATAGAGTTAAAATAGGATTCAAATAAAGGAAGTTCAAATATAGAACTTGAACATAGGAATATAAAATATGGTATTTGAATTTAAGAGAATTTAATTCAAATGGAATTTAAACTATGGAATTTGAATATAGAATTCAAATAGAAAAGGAAATGGAATTTTGAATAACAAACCAAGTGATCTAGCGATGATTGTCAAGTTATTTAAATGATCTGGCACTTGGCGAATCACCAGATTTGACAAGTGATCGGACGCAGTAAAATCAAGTGATCGGGCAATGATTGCCAAGTTATATAAAGTGATCGGCACTTGGCAAATCACCAGATTTGAAAAGTGATCGGCCACGAGAAAACCAAGTGATCTGGCAATGATTGTCAAGTTATTTAAAGTAATCAGCACTTAGCAAATCACCAGATTTGAAAAGTGATCGGCCACGAGAAAACCAAGTGATCTGGCAATGATTGTCAAGTTATTTAAATGATCTAGCACTTGGCGAATCACCAGATTTGACAAGTTATCGGATGCAGTAAAATCAAGTGATCTGGCAATGATTACCAAGTTATTCAAGTGATCTGGCAAATCGAGTTATGAATCGAATTTGAACTTGGATAAGTAAACTGGATTTGAGAATTCGTGATCGAATTCGAATATGAAACTTAAATGGAAATTGGAAATTTAATTAGTTGTAAACAAGTACAAATATATTTGAACATGTTATGTTCAAATATAAAAGTGAAATAGGCAAAGGAGTTAATTAGCAACTAAATTAACGAATTGAGTAAAACGATGGGATTAAGTAGGAAATAAATTGGGCAGGTATAGATATACATGAGACAGGTATGGAATGAAGTTAATGAAGATATATAAATAGAATGTTCGACAAAAAGGTATGTATTTAATTCACATATGAGATTTTATGTGCCGTATCGGCTAGCCACTTGGCTTTTCTTTTCTTTTTGATTGGAGACGGCCTGTGTGGCAGTTTGGGGATTTTCCTGATGCTCCCGGTACAAAGGAGGTTATGGCGAATTTTTCCGGGAATTTAAGGAGTTAGAATATTTTTAAGAAAATCTGATAACTAGAATTCTATATATCAATATATATATATATATATAAGTCAATAAGGGAACGAACTTAAAAATAGAATAGTACAATCAAAGAGGAAGTATAAGAATAAAATCTAGTAAGAATAGAAAGAGTATACGTGTTTAAAAGTGGAGAAGTAGTCGTATGGTATTGATTATTCGAGTAAGTAGTCATATCTGTTTTGACGTTACAAATGTTATTCAGTCAAGCTCTGAGAGGTAGTTATATCCCAACTTGATTGATTTCATTATTAACAAATAAATAGTAAGATTTCAGGCTCGAAGATCAATGTTGAATAAGAGTTAGTTGAATATAGTATTTGGGTTATCGTAACGATGTTTTACACAACATTCGTTTTAACCCAAATAAGTGTAGACTTAGAAATAGAGTAATAAATATTTTCTAAGTATAGAAATAAACGAGATGAGGAAAGAGATAAGTAATTGGAATATTTTCCAATTATAAATAACATATATTTTCTAAGTTTAGAAAATAAAGGAAGGCGATATTTGGAAATGTTTGCCAAATAGCGTAAAAGGCCAATATGGTTATTGAAAATATTTGGTTAACAAATATTGATAAAGAAATAGAGAAGTGATTTAATTAATGGAATATTAATTAAGGGTTCAGTGATTGTTTGAAATTGGATGAACACTTGTTTTCTTCGATAGTTAAATCATCGACTATCGAAACACTTGTTTTATTCGATAGTTAAATCACAGGCTATCGAAGTTTTGACCCTCGTTGTCAATATGGAGAGACCGGTTGGATTATTATCCAAAGAACCACTCTGTATTGGCATAAGCGTTGCGAATCATATATGCCAAAGATAATTAAAGACAGAGTAAAGTGCAAGGGTTGTTGTATAAATCTTAGATAACAGTGCTTAAGATGGATATACTGAATAGTACCTTCGGTTCATCCTGTTCCTGGGTGACTTGTATGGATGAATGTCTGACACAGTATTTCCAGAAAGGTCACGTACATTGATTTCTTCAACCGTACCAAGAGTGGAAGCGGAGAAGGAAACTTCTTTAGCTAACACGTAATGTACTGTTATAGACGTCAAGTAGTGATTTTGATGGATCTGACAATGTGGCATTCGAAGTGAATCTGATGTGATGAGAAATCGTAGCCTCTGGCCTCAACAACCGAGAAATGAAAAAAATCGGGTAGGCATCATGGCTATGTAGGTCGCACCTATTAGGGTGTATAATCACCTGAACTAGAGTTTCATTTACTTCTAAAAATCTATTGTCGATGCTGTCCCATTCGGTTGCTGATCGCAACCGTTGGTGATATACATTCGATACACTCAAGCGAAATGAGTGGTCGGTCATGTGTGGCTGAGTTGCAAGATGTTCTTGTTGAACTCGATGTATTCTCCTCTAGAGATATACCAGTGGCAGATGGTTCCATACCTTGTCATAGTCGGAATCCAATATCAAATAAGTGCCCGCGGTTTATGATTGTATATCACATATGTGGAACGTGAGATGCAAACGTTCCACTAGATTGTATTTACTTGATTTAGACACTATTATAATATCAAAAGAGTTTTTGATATAAAGCTATCGTTCCTTTCAAAAGGGATTTTTGGAAGTTAAATCAAGTGTTTGGATTCTCATAAGGGAAAAACCCGTTCCGTGTTATACGGCGTGGTCTTATGAGATATCATTTAGTTTTCTGAAACTGTTTAAAACTGTTTACTTATACCAGTCCATGACTGACCCGGAGTTTATTTTGTTTTGTTCTACCTAAACTCTTAGGTGCCTAAATTTGTACGGGCAGTCAAGTAGTTCAGGATTTGACAGATCTATCTAAAGGAGCTTGGAGCAGGAGGCTTCAGCGTTAGTTATATAGTGTTTTGTTCCGCTGCGTTGTAAGTGTTGTACTCTGATAAGTGTATGTTATACAGTTGAAATTTTGTATTTCAAAAGTTATGATATATTATATTTTATTCCGCTGCGATGTGAGATTCTGTGTTGTTATTTCTGTTATTCTTCTACCTTTTTCTTCTAAAAAAAATGTTTCGTATTTTTGTGATATTTGGGTCGGACGTATGATGTATATAGTCAACTCTGATATTATGGATTTGCGGGTCATTACAGTTGGTATCAGAGCTTAGGTTGAGCGAATACCTGGGCTTGTTGGAATGTGCTCATTAGAGATAGGACCAGTAGTACCCTAGAATGAGTTGAGTGTGTATATATACGAGAGAGCGTACTTGTTATTTGATATAAAAACTATTTTATATTTTGTTGACTAGTCTGTTGAGTGAATTATGAATTCTGATCGAATCGTGG
This sequence comes from Allium sativum, assembly GCA_030737875.1. Lineage (NCBI taxonomy): Eukaryota > Viridiplantae > Streptophyta > Magnoliopsida > Asparagales > Amaryllidaceae > Allium > Allium sativum. The sequence goes on from CM060924.1 coordinate 195,555,234, forward strand.
GACGCCATGATGTCAATAGGAGTTTATAAACTGTGACGACCCAAACTTCCCAGTAAAGGAAAGCCTGGATTGCCTGGAGAACAACACACATCAGAATACAAACTGAAGAACATTTTTATTGCTGATTACAACAATTACATCAGAGTACAAGAATATAACAGAGTATGAATACTTATTACATAATAAAAATACAATAATATCAGAGATTAAATTACATTAAAATAGCAGCGAAAAAAATATACAAATATACAACTGAAAGGAATATACGGATATAGAGCTTTACGAATACCGCTTCAACTGTAAATCAATATTCTGTAAATATATCTGCAAAAAAAGCTACTCGACTTCCTGTGTGAAAAATATGGGCACCCGAGCTTGCCAGTGAAACAAACTACAGGTCAATCATGGGACTAGTATGAGAAATCTTAACTTATCTAATTAAAAGGCTAATCACAGGGCCACGCCGCTAACGCGGAACGGGTTTACTACATTGGATTGCCAGTTCATAAAATAAGGTAAATCGTTAAAAAACGCAATGCTTTTTAGACAAATAAAACCATTATAAGATCCAAGTCCCATCACACAATGCAACACAAACCGGAGGATAGGGTTTTACCTTATAATGGTCAAGAGATGCTTGATACGATAAAACGGATTTGATATTAGTGAGTATAAGTTTTTAAAAACCATTTCAATCATAAAATATCAATCATAGACGGCATGGGTACCATATATCATGTCGCCATACTAGTTCTACATTCAAAACCGCAAGGTCGTATTGGAAATTGGATTTCCATCATGAGTCGAGGCTTGGGGCAAGCTCCTCTCCCATTCGAGACACTCTAGCAAATTCCTCAGGATCACACATATGGGCAACCCTTGGATCTTCAGGGTCGGTCCCCGCCTATCGGCAATGGATTGGTTCTGCCTGAACATACGCTTCCCGTTCCCTTTGGACCTATAGTATGACTACTAACGGCCTATAAAAATCTGAGGCGCCTCAAAATCCATCATCCACATAAGTAAAGTGTCAGCCAGTTTAAGCACTGACACTACTCCTAGCTAGAAAGAAATGTGTGCACTCCCTGTAGTCCTAATCCCGTTTTTGACTCATACCGGGGTGTGAGGCTCGCGAAGTCACGATATACACAAAGTTATGCCGTAATAGGCTATACTTTGATCATCCCGCAAGGCCCTACTTTTCAACAAAAGCCTTGATCATTTGCATCTTGGCATGCCACATTATCAGACTATACCATATCATTGATTCATCTATCGATATATAATAGGGTGTTAAGCAAGAGAATAAATTCTCCGCCACCAAACAGCTATATATTAAATAGAGATCAACGAATAGAATATAAAGGAATACAATGTCATACACACAATCCATTTATCAGTCCGTTCTGGGTATGAACGAAACCATATCCGGTAGATCTCCAAATAAGTCTAAATGATCACCAATTTTTCCCTCATTTTGGGTGTACGGTCCAATCAAGATATCAATAATCATCCATTCGATATGGAAATTTCCCGGTCTTCAATAACCGTCTTCATCATCGATCTTTAATCGTCGTATGAATTATTCAGAATGGGTTAAACCCGGTCTTTCTGAATAATTTGTGTAATTTAAAATCATCAATCAAGAGTATTCTTTGATTTTAATTTAAATCAAATTAAGGTTTATTCAACTAGTCGGGATTAACGCCTTACCGAAGTAATTATTGATTAATATCCCATCCCCCCCCCCTACACAACCCATGGAGTAAACTGGTGGTACTCCATATCTAACACCCAATGTGTTACAGTTAACTTAATTACCGTTTTATCGATCAAATCTAATTAAAGATTTAACTACGGCTTGGAGTAAAACTAGTGGTACTCCATTATCGTTCATTTCTTGAATAAAGTAAATTTAATTACTTTTATCCTCATTCAATCCAATTAAAGATTCATTAAAACTATATTCAGTTTTAATCTTCAAGAATCATTATTTAATGATTATTTAACTTTCAAGAAATAATCTTTCCTTTATCTGGGTTAAAGAACAAATGTTGCTTAAAAACATCGTTCACAATAAACCCAAAATCGTATTTCAATTTAATATGTCAAATTGAAACTTCTCTTTAGAATATTTCACTAAATCTTAGTTAAAAGATTTATGAATTACCAATCTAAATTTCACTGTCAATCGGGTTTAAAGAACTAATGTCATTTAAAAACATTGTTCGCAATCAACCCAAAAGTCAGTTTCACTTAATTTCAATTATGTTTAATTATTGGAAACCTTATTTAAATCTTAATTAAAATATTTATTCTTTCCCAAATGGGTTTAAGAACAGTGTTATTTAAGACACTATTCACGACAAACCCAAATTTTAATCTGAAATTAAATATCATGCTTTGAATAGAAATTAAATCGATTTATGTTCAATATCAAATTCTGAAAATTAACCTGTATCAAAATGGGAATAACGATATTAATATCTTCCAAATTCCCACAATAATATCCGTATAATTACAAAATCCAATACTGAAATAATCCGAAGATTATTTCCATTAATAACCATTCCAATGTATGTACTGGAAAATCTTGGTGCTATTTAAAACCACTTTAATCCTTTTATTTATTTTAATTAATTTATTAAAATAAATAAATCACTCATTCTTTTACATTGAAATGTATATCTACATTAAAATGAATCTTTTTCCTTCTTTTGAAACAAATTAACTAAAAAAAAGTATTCTTTCTAATGTAATCAATCTTAAATAAAAATGAAATCTTTTAATGTAATCTTCTTAGTTTAACCTTTATTACGTTGAAAATTGTAATATTTTCATTTCAATCTTTATTACATGGAAAATGTAATGTTTTCATTTCAAACTTTATTTTCAATTCAGTCTTTATTACATTGAAAAATATAATATTTTCATTTCAACTTTATTTCCAATTCAGTCTTTATTACATTGAAAAATATAATATTTTCATTTCAACTTTATTTTCAATTCAGTCTTTATTACATTGAAAAATATAATATTTTCATTTCAACTTTATTACATTGAAAAATGTAATATTTTCAAACTTTATTCTAAAATGTTTATAAATTCGTTTATAAAACGATTCCAACTTTTATTTCAATTTTAAATTCAAATTGAATATTGTATCTATTATCATATTAAAATAATATTATTTCCAAAATATTTATTTTGGAATTAGCTCTTTAAAACATGCATTATAAAGTGTATAAAATAAGTTGATAAACACGTTCGGGTTAAAATGGTGTTGCTATTTAAAACAGATTAAATAGCTCAATCCATTATCTTATTCATTTATATTTTACACTGGGCCAGACCTCCCACATTAAGCCTACAACTTGTGGATGCTATATATGTCGGTTGGTTCCGGGCAGACTTATCCCATAAGTTGGGCTTAACCTCGTGTCATGGGCCAATTCATATTTGCGCACTTGGACCTCTCACATTAGGCCCAACATTTGTGGCTGCTGGATAAGCCAGGCGGTTCCGGGCAGACTTCCACCACAAATGTGACCTAACCTCGTGTCCAAGTACAATTATAATTTTATAATTATAATTAACTTTTCTAAAACGTACTCTTTGAAAATATCCTTTCCATTAAAGAATCTTAATTTTAAATATTCTTTAATTCTAAAATGTCGTGATTCCAAATATCTTCACTTACCTTTCAAATCTTTATAAATATTTGAACTTTCCATATTGTTATAACAATTAATAATAATCTTCCCAAAATGTCTAATTTTGAAATCAAATCTATTTATTTCCACATAATGACAAATAAATGTAATGTTTCCAAAACGTTCAAATTTCGAAATCAAACTTTCTTATCTTAAAATGTGGACAATAAATATATAATCTTTTTAGTTGAATTTCCTCTATTATAACTTTTAAACAATAAAGATATAATCTTTTTAAATCAACGCCAATTAATTCTATTAAATGATTATAAATTAAAATATTCATTAATTCAAAATTGATAACAATAATATTAATCTTTTCAAGATGTTCAGTTTTGAAACAAATCTTCTTAATTTAACATGTTGACAATTAAAAAGGGTATCTTTTAATTCTAATCTATTATTGTAACTTTTTACTAAGAAAAAAATGTTATCTTTCCAATTCACTCTTTTTATTGTAATTTTGACAATACATACCTTCCCATTTGAAAACTTGGAAACCATCCTTTGGTTCTTTTAATTGAATACTGGATTATAATATTCTTTAACTCAAAATTGGAATGAGACTCACACAATTTCCATGTAATTTAATTACTCGGATTTCAAACATTGCACTTATTCCATAATAATGTCAACCATTCACATAACAGCCAAAGTGCAATTTACACTAAACACAAGGGTGATGTGTAGTCAAATATCAACCCAAGACCCGTGTGGGGTTTCAGCTAACACATAATTTTGTGCACTTGGGCGAGGTGTAAAATAATCGTCCCAATCAACATCACCAAGTCAGGTAACTTGTCAATGGCAGTGTAACATCATTTTAAATTATCATAAATAATAAATCATTAGTTTAACCTATCAAATATTTCCAATTTCAAACATAACATGACATGACATCCAAATCCACAATCCGTTCAATAAACAATTGCTTCCATCACCAATAATTTATTTACATTTAATTATAAAAATAAATAACTATTCGAAAATTGAGTGAGCAAAAGAGTTCTCACCTTCGCCGGCTTTAAATGACGGTTCGGGCCCAATTTTGGCCCAAGATCCAACATGCTCCAAATTGGGCGTAGTTAGTGTCGTTGCGAAGCTCTCGACTCGCTGATCGCAGCAAATCCTGTTTCACGCGATTTCGAGTTCGTATCACAAAGTTATGAATTTTCGAAGTTTGTAATAATTAAATAATTAATTTAAAGTGAAAATTAGGGACACATCCCTATTTTCAAACTTAATACACCTCACATCCCTATCCTCTTTCTTCTATAAACCCGCCCCTTGTTTTAGCTGCCGCCTCCTCCTTTTTAGGTACTCCCACCTTCCTACTTCATACACTACGCCTTTTTCATTTTCTAGCCAAAAAAAGCGGCTCTGATTTAAAAAAAAAAATTCTAAAATCTTGAAATAAACACAGAAGTCCACGGAAAAAAAAGTTGCATATATGTATGCAATTTTTGCAATTAGTTGCATATATATATGCAACTATTTGAATACACATGCACATATTCAGGCCCTCCTCTTGAATAACTGCATACATATATGTAGTTTTTCTGTATAACTGCATATATGTGTGCATATATGTGAAAATAAACGCAAAAGTGAAAAGTTGCACTTATGTACGTTGTTTTCAAATAATTGCATGGGTAGATGCATGTTTTTACAATATGTGCATACATGTATGCGTTTATACTGCAGTTTTGACGTAGAATAGAAATAAATGCATACATGTATGCAACTTATTAAATTATATGCATCTTTTGATGCATTTTACTGCATTTCGTTGTTTTTTTATGTAATTCTTGATTTTGACGTTGTTTTTGATGTTCTTTCGATCTGATTTTTTTCACAGTTAATTATTTAATTAATTACGAATTTACGTGATTTTTTTAATACTTTTTTGTTGATTTTTTGAAAAATAAGGACTAAATTTACAATTAGTTTATGACCGGATGTGAGCCTAATTTTAAAACTCAATACGGACCTCTAAAAAAGCACCCAAATTTAAATTATGAAAATTACCCAAATTTTCAACTTGCTCAGAATTGGACAAAATTACTGCTCTCTCTCGAAGCTCTCTACATAACAATCTCAACGGATTCAGTTTCATGCAATTTTGATAACATGACAAAAAGTTATGCACTTGCGAAGTTAACAAATCGATTTAAATAATATTTAAATTTGTTAAAATTACCCAAAATTTCAACTTCCCCCAAATTGGACAAATTTTGTGTCCACGCGAAGCTCTCGTCGCCATGATCGCAGCAGGCCTGAAATCGTCAAATTTCGATCTCGTATGTAAAAGATATTGCATTACGAACATTGAATATAAAATTAAATAAATGTTTCGCGTTTAAGCTCTTAACCTTTTTTTTTCAAACAGCACCCTGAACTTAAAATGCTCGCCTCAGCCAAACCGTAAGTCGGAATTGCACGAAACTAGCGCCATTCTCTCCAGCTTCTCCCCCTCTTTCCACGCCTGGTGGTCCCCCCTTCCAATTCACCACGTGGGGCCCACGATCTGCAGTTGAACGGAAAAGTGCAGTTTCCGTTCATCTCAGTGCTGCGGCCGCCTCGGTACTCCAAATGCCACCAATTTTTGTCAGTAGCTAGATCTCGACCTCCCGAACAACTTCTATTTGGGTCACTTCGCCTGAAAATGCACGGATCGATGGGAAATTGCTCATCTTTGCGATTGTCCTATTTTCATCACCCCTCCAGTAAAATTGACATTCCGGCCAACTCCGGCCACCTGAGACAATGCTACCACAGCCAAAAGAACCGTATGCTTCCCCTCTACCACAGCCTGAAGTCGCTCGACCTATCTCTCTTCGTAGGACCCGCAGCGAACAAATAACCGAAATCAGCTTTCTGTCTTTTAAGCTAGATTCCGGTGAATCCGTGCGACGATAGGTCTTAAATTTTTCGTGGTAGATAGAGGATAAGAAGATGAACAAAACCCAGAAAGGGTTTGGTCTGATTTTGTTCTGATTGAGAGACATAAATTATTTTGTTTTCAGGGGCTAATTTGCAAAATAAATTTTAGAGGAGAGAGCCGCCATGAAATAGAGGAAGAAGAAAGTGGCTATGTTTTGTCTTAGGGTTCAGCTAATGACAACACTTATGATATTTTATATGGGTTAATAATTAAATTAGGCCTACTACCCTTATTTTAACCTCTTATGTATTTTATCTTCTTCAAATTTTGTCTGTTTTTTTAGTTTAAAAATCCATGTTAACACCTGCGAATTCCATTTTTTATGAAAATTGAAACATAATTACTTCTTGACATTACGAATCCATAGAAACTGGATTCAATGAATTCCGAGTCCGTTTGAATAAATAGCGAATTTTTAAAGTCTGAAAATTGACTGTTTTTCACTGTAAAATTTATTACGACCACATACTAGCTTCAAAAATTATGAAATTTGGAATCTAACAATAATTTAATATTCCGAATCCATAGAAATTGGTTTCGTTGAATTCGGAGGTCGTTTGCAAAATTCCCATTTTTAAGGCGTGTATATTTAATATTAAAAATACAAATAAATACGAATAATTTCCGAAACTCGAAATATATAAGTGTTTATACTTTTTCTATGCAAAACATCATTTTAAACTCAATGGAAGTGGTTTCGAGTCCCAATTCATTCGTATGTAAAAAGTAGCATTTTGGGTCCTATATATTATATATAAATTCCATAGCGTTTTTTTTTTTTGAGATTTTGAATTGGACATAACTTTTGATTCCCGCTATGAAATTTCAATTTTTCGGATTCGTTGGAAAGATATTTTTAATTAGATTCTAATATTTTTGGTTTCGCTAAAATCCGATTCATTTTGCATCCTGTACAGTCAGTCAAAGTTAAAATTCAAATTTTAAAACTACCGCGCTATTTCTAACTCCTTTTATAATTTAAATAAAATTTATTCATTTTAACTTCGATTAAAATAAATTTATAGTCGTTATTATATAAAATAAATTATTTCAAATAATAAAAACCCATTAAAATAAAAAATTTAAATTCGGCCCAATTTTCCGGGTCGTTACAATCTCCCCCACTTAAAATCTTTTCGTCCTCGAAAAGGAACGAAGCTAAAAGTCGTTTAATTCACCAACTCAACTTTCAATTCTAATCGATTTCCAATTCAGTTCAATATTAAATTTGATTTAACTAAATTTATCATTCTATTATATAGTGGTTAACTTAATTATCATTCCAATATTTTATTAGTTAAACTAATAATTAAACATCACAACCAGCAATCAATTAGGTGATTAACTTTTCAAACATGTGTAATTTTTATATATAATCAAAAATCATGTTTTTACTGCAAATCACAACAATAGACCCTATCTAGTTTTGGTTCTCACACCAGTCAATGGAAATATATAGATATACCACTTTCGAAACTCGAACATAAACTCTGATGATGATGCATCAATCATCAGAATTATCCCCGGGCGACTAGAGTGTGATTCTATTCTACCCAGTATATTAAAACTTCGAATATCCGTTAATTACTCGTATATTCGAAATCTTTATATACTCGATTGTCCAAATTAAAATATAATAATATACTCAAATACGCATATTAAGATAAAATTTTCTAAACTAAATTTGTTTTCATTTTTATTTTAAAGAAAATAATACTCTTTACACTCGTTCTAGGATGCGACTGATCCCATCTCTAATGAGTCATTCTTGTTGGATATTACTAATCCAATCTCTGATGAATTCTTTCGTTCGGTTCTAATGTGTCCTGTTCTCGAGCTCTGTAAACCAAAGCTCTGATACCAAATGTGATGACCCAAACTTCCCAGTAAAGGAAAGCCTGGATTTCCTTGAGAACAACACACATCAGAATACATACTGAAGAACATTTTCATATCTGATTACAACAATTACATCAGAGTACAAGAATATAACAGAGTATGAATACTTATTACATAATAAAAATACAATAATATCAGAGATTAAATTACATTAAAATAGCAGAGGAAAAAATATACAAATATACAACTGAAAGGAATACACGGATACAGAGCTTTCTGAATACCGCTTCAGCTGTAAATCAGGATCCTGTAAATATATCTGCAAAAAAAGCTACTCGACTGCCCGTGTGGAAAATATGGGCACCCGAGTTTGCCAGTGAAACAAACTACATGTCAGTCATGGGACCGGTATGAGAAATCTTACTTATCTAATTATAAGGCTAATCATAGGGCCACGCCGCTAACGCAGAACGGGTTTACTCCATTGGATTGCCAGTGCATAAAATAAGGTAAATCATTAAAAAACGCAATGCTTTTTAGAAAAATGAAACCATTATAAGACCCTAGTCCCATCACACAATGCAACGCAAACCGGAGGATAGGGTTTTACCTTATAATGGTCAAGAGATGCTTGATACGATAAAACGAATTTGATATTAGTGAGTATATGTTTTTAAAAACCATTTCAATCATAATATATCAATCATAGACGGCATGGGTACCATATATCATGTCGCCATACTAGTTCTACATTCAAAACCGCAAGGTCGTATTGGAAATTGGATTTCCATCATGAGTCAAGGCTAGGGGCAAGCTCCTCTCCGATTCGAGACACTCTAGCAAATGCCTCAGGATCACACCTATGAGCAACCCTTGGATCTTCAGGGCCGGTCCCCGCCTATCGGCAGTGGATTGGTTATGCTTGAACACACGCTTCCCGGTCCCTTTGGACCTATAGTATGACCACTAACGGCCTATAAAAATCCGAGGCGCCTCAAAATCCATCATCCACATAAGTAAAGTGTCAGCCAGTTTAAGCACTGACACTACTCCTAGCTAGAAAGAAATGTGTGCACTCCCTGCAGTCCTAATCCCGTTTTTGACTCATACCGGGGTGTGAGGCTCGCGAAGTCACGATATACACAAAGTTATGCCGCAATAAGCTATACTTTGATCATCCAACAAGGCCCTGCTTTTCAACAAAAGCCTTGATCATTTGCATCTTGGCATGCCACATTATTAGACCATACCATATCATTGATTCATCTATCGATATATAACAGGGTGTTAAGCAAGAGAATAAATTCTCCCCCACCAAACACCTATATATTAAATAGAGATCAACGAATAAAATATAAAGGAATACAATGTCAGACACACAATCCATTTATCAGTCCGTTCTGGGTCTGAACGAAACCATATCCGGTAGATCTCCAAATACATCTGAATGATCACCAATTTTTCCCCATTTTGGGTGTACGGTCCAATCAATATATCAATAATCATCCATTCGATATGGAAATTTCCCGGTCTTCAATAACCGTCTTCATCATCGATCTTCAATCGTCGTATGAATTATTCAGAATGGGTTAAAACCGGTCTTTCTGAATAATTTGTGTAATTTAAAATCATCAATCAAGAGTATTCTTTGATTTTAATTTAAATCAAATTAAGGTTTATTCAACTAGTCGGGATTAACGCCTTACCGAAGTAATTATTAATTAATATCCCATTCCCCACCTACACAACCCATGGAGTAAACTGGTGGTACTCCATATCTAAAGCAAAATGTGTTACGGTAAACTAAATTACGGTTTTATCGATCAAATCTAATTAAAGATTTAACTACGGCTTGGAGTAAAACTAGTGGTACTCCATTATCGTTCATTTCTTGAATTAAGTAAATTTAATTACTTTTATCCTCATTCAATCCAATTAAAGATTCATTAAAACTATATTTAGTTTTAATCTTCAAGAATCATTATTTAATGATTATTTAACTTTCAAGAAATAATCTTTCCTTTATCTGGGTTAAAGAACAAATGTTGCTTAAAAACATCGTTTACAATAAACCCAAAATTGTATTTCAATTTAATATGTTAAATTGAAACTTCTCTTTAGAATATTTCACTAAATCTTAGTTAAAAGATTTATGAATTGCCAATTTAAATTTCACTGTCAATCGGTTTTAAAGAACTAATGTCATTTAAAAAAATTGTTCGCAATCAACCCAAAAGTCAGTTTCACTTAATTTCAATTATGTTTAATAATTGGAAATCTTATTTAAATCTTAATTAAAAGATTTATTCTTTCCCAAATGGGTTTAAGAACAGTGTTATTTAAGACACTATTCACGACAAACCCAAATTTTAATCTGACATTAAATATCATGCTTTAAATAGAAATTATATCGATTTATGTTCAATATCAAATTCTGAAAATTAACGTGTATCAAAATGGGAATAACGATATTAATATCTTCCAAATTCCCACAATAATATCCGTATAATCACAAAATCCAATACTGAAATAATCCAAAGATTATTTCCATTTAAATCCATTCCAATGTATGTACTGGAAAATCTTGGTTTTATTTATAACCACTTTAATACTTTTATTTATTTTAATTAATTTATTAAAATAAATAAATCACTCATTCTTTTACATTGAAATGTATATCTACATTAAAATGAATCTTTTTCATTCTTTTGAAACAAATTAACTAAAAAAAGTATTCTTTCTAATGTAATCAATCTTAAATAAAAATGAAATCTTTTTAATGTAATATTCTTAGTTCAACCTTTATTACATTGAAAAATGAAATATTTTCATTTCAATCTTTATTACATTGGAAAATGTAATGTTTTCATTTCAAACTTTATTTTCAATTCAGTTTTTATTACATTGAAAAATATAATATTTTCATTTCAATTTTATTTTCAATTCAGTCTTTATTACATTGAAAAATATAATATTTTCATTTCAACTTTATTACATTGAAAAATGTAATATTTTCAAACTTTATTCTAAAATGTTTATAAATTCGTTTATCAAACGATTCCAACTTTTATTTCAATTTTAAATCCAAATTAAATATTTTATCTATTATCATATTAAAATAATATTATTTCCAAAATATTTATTTTGGAATTAGCTCTTTAAAACATTCATTATAAAATGTATAAAATAAGTCGATAAATACGTTCGGGTTAAAATGGTGTTGCTATTTAAAACAGATTAAATAGCTCAATCCATTATCTTATTCATTTATATTTTACACTGGGTCAGACCTCCCACATTAAGCCTACGACTTGTGGATGCTGGATATGCCGGTTGGTTCTGGGCAGACTAATCCCACAAGTTGGGCTTAACCTCGTGTCATGGCCCAACTCGTATTTGCGCACTTGGACCTCTCACATTAGGCCCAACATTTGTGGCTGCTGGATAAGCCGGGCGGTTCCGGGCAGACTTCCACCACAAATGTGACCTAACCTCGTGTCCAAGTACAATTATAATTTTATAATTATAATTAACTTTTCTAAAACGTACTCTTTGAAAATATCCTTTCCATTAAAGAATCTTAATTTTAAATATTCTTTAATTCTAAAATGTCGTGATTCCAAATATCTTCACTTACCTTTCAAATCTTTATAAATATTTGAACTTTCCATATTGTTATAACAATTAATAATAATCTTCCCAAAATGTCTAATTTTGAAATCAAATCTATTTATTGCCACATAATGACAAATAAATGTAATGTTTCCATAACGTTCAAATTTCGAAATCAAACTTTCTTATCTTAAAATGTGGACAGTAAATATATAATCTTTTTAGTTGAATCTCCTTTATTATAACTTTTAAACAATAAAGATATAATCTTTTTAAATCAATGCCAATTAATTCTATTAAATGATTATAAATTAAAATATTCATTAATTCAAAATTGATAACAGTAATATTAATCTTTTCAAGATGTTTAGTTTTGAAACAAATCTTCTTAATTTAACATGTTGACAATTAAAAAGGGTATCTTTTAATTCTAATCTTTTATTGTAACTTTTTACTAAGAAAAAAAATGTTATCTTTCCAATTCACTCTTTTTATTGTAATTTTGACAATACATACCTTCCCATTTGAAAACATGGAAACCATCCTTTGGTTCATTTAATTGAATACTGGATTATAATATTCTTAAACTCAAAATTGGAATGAGAATCACACAATTTCCATGTAATTTAATTACATGGATTTTAAACATTGCACTTATTCCATAATAATGTCAACCATTCACATAACAGCCAAAGTGCAATTTACACTAAACACAAGGGTGATGTGTAGTCAAATATCAACCCAAGACCCATGTGGGGTTTTAGCCAACACATAATTTTGTGCACTTGGGCGAGGTGTAAAATAATCGTCCCAATCAACATCAACAAGTCAGGTAACTTGTCAATGGCAGTGTAACATCATTTTAAATTATCATAAATAATAAATCATTAGTTTAACCTATCGAACATTTTCAATTTCAAACATAACGTGACATGACATCCAAATCCACAATCCGTTCAACAAACAATTTCTTCCATCACCAATAATTTATTTACATTTAATTATAAAAATAAATAACTATTCGAAAATTGAGTGAGAAAAAGAGTTCTCACCTTTGCCGGCTTTAAATGACGGTTCAGGCCCAATTTTGGCCTAAGATCCAACATGCTCCAAATCGGGCGTAGTTAGTGTCGTTGCGAAGCTCTCGACTCGCTGATCACAGCAAATCCTGTTTCGTGCGATTTCGAGTTCGTATCACAATGTTATGAATTCTCAAAGTTTGTAATAATTAAATAATTAATTTAAAGTGAATATTAGGCTCACATCCCTATTTTGAAACTTAATTAGGCTCACATCCGGTCATAAACTTATTGTAAATTAGGTCCCTATTTTTTGAAAAGTCATCAAAAAAATATAAAAAAATCACATAAATTCGTATTTAAATAAAACATGTAAACACTAAAAAATTCAGAATAAAAAACCATCAACGAAGGCGTCAAAAATCAAAAAAACCAAAAAAAAAACGAAATTTCCTGTTAAATGCATAATAGTATGCACATATATCACTTTCCTGCATACATCCGTGCATATTTTTCACTACATACATCTTCGTTGATTTTTATTCATGCAAATAAATGCATGCATGTGCGCAAAAATTTCAAATACTTGCATACATTTGTGCAGGTTTATTTTCAGATTTTAATCTGAAAACAGCTTACAGAAAAGTTGCGTACATATATGCAATTATCAGTAATAATTGCATAAATGTATGCAACTATTTTTTTTCGATTTCCGTAGATTCCTGACATTATTTCCATATTTTAGAATTTTTTTTTTATGAACGTACGCACATTTTTTTAAAAAAAATACAAAAAGGCGGAAAAAATAAAATAGGGGACGGGTTTAAAAATTTTCAGAACTTTGTTTTTTTTTTTTATAAATTAGGTCCCTACTTTTTATCCTATAAAAATGTTGCACACATGTGTGCATTTTTTTGAGAAATTTGCACATTTGGATGCAAATAAAAATGAACTGAAAAATTATGTTAAATCTATCCGCTGGAAGAACTGCAATAATTGCATATATGCATGCAATAAAATCAAAAAGGTGCATAATATTATGCATTTAACTGCAGTTTTTTCTATTTTTTTGCTGTTTTCTTCTTTCTGACATTATTTTTGTTGTTTTTTGAACTGAATTTTTTTTATAATGCGTAATATATTTTATTACTAATTTACGATTTTTTTTTTATTTTTTTTTAATTATAATTTTATAAGTTTTGAAAACAGGGACCTAATTTACAATAAGTTTATGACCGGTTTTTTTTTTATATTTTGAAACTTAATAGGGACCTCTAAAAAACGCACCCTAATTTAAATTATGAAAATTACCCAAATTTTCAACTTGCTCAGAATTGGACAAAATTACTACTCGCTTGAAGCTCTTTACATAACGATCTCAACGGATTCAGTTTCATGCAATTTTGATAACATGACAAAAAGTTATGCACTTGCGAAGTTAACAAATCGATTAAATAATATTTAAATTTGTAAAAATTACCCAAAATTTCAACTTCCTCCAATTTGGACAAATTTTGTGTCCACGCGAAGCTCTCGTCGCCACGATCGCAGCAGACCTGAAATCGTCAAATTTCGATCTCGTATGTAAAAGATATTGCATTACGAACATTGAATATAAAATTAAATAAATGTTTCGTGTTTATGCCCTTAACCTTTTTTTCAAACAGCACCCTGAACTTAAAATGCTCGCCTCGGCCAAACCGTAAGTCGGAATTGCACGAAACTAGCGCCATTCTCTCCGGCTTCTCCCCCTCTTTCCACGCCTGGTGGTCCCCCTTCCAGTTCGCGACATGGGGCCCACGATCTGCAGTTGAATGGAAAAGTGCAGTTTCCGTTCATCTCAGTGCTGCGGCCGCCTCGGTACTCCAAATACCACCAATTTTTGTCAGTAGCTAGATCTCGACTCCCGAACAGCTTTTATTTGGGTCACTTTGCTTGAAAATGTACGGATCGACGGGAAATTGCTCATCTTTGCTACTGTCCTATTTTCAGCACCCCTCCAGTAAAATTGACATTCCGGCCAACTCCGGCCACCTGAGACCATGCTACCACTGCCAAAAGAGCCGTATGCTTCCCCTCTACCACTGCCTGAAGTCGCTCGACTTATCTCTCTTCGTGGGGCCCGCAGCGAACAAATAACCGAAATAAGCTTTCTGTATTTTAAGCTAGATTCCGACGAATCCGTGCGACGATAGTTCTTAAATTTTTCATGGTAGATAGAGGATAAGAAGATGAACAAAAAACAGAAAGGGTTTGGTCTGATTTTGTTCTGATTGAGAGATATAAATTATTTTGTTTTCAGGGGCTAATTTGCAAAGTATATTTTAGAGGAGAGAGCCGCCATGGAATAGAGGAAGAAGAAGGTGGCTATGTTTTGTCTTAGGGTTCAGCTAGTGACAGCACTTACGATATTTTATATGGGTTAATAATTAAATTAGGCCCACTACCCTTATTTTAACCTCTTATGTATTTTATCTTCTTCAAATTTTGTCTGTTTTCTTAGTTTAAAAATCCGTGTCAACACCCGCGAATTCCATTTTTTATAAAAATTGAAACATAATTATTTCTTGACATTACAAATCCATAGAAACTGGTTTCAATGAATTCCGAGTCCGTTTGAATAAATAGAGAATTTTTAAAGTCTGAAAATTGACTGTTTTTCACTGTAAAATTTATTACGACCACATACTAGCTTCAAAAATTATGAATTTGGAATCTAACAATAATTTAATATTCTGAATCCATAGAAATTGGTTTCGTCGAATTCGAAGGTCGTTTGCAAAATTCCCAATTTTAAGGCGTATATATTTAATATTAAAAATACAAATAAATATGAATAATTTCCGAAACTCGAAATATATAAGTGTTTATACTTTTCCAATGCAGAAACATCATTTTAAACTCAATGGAAGTGGTTTCGAGTCCCAATTCATTCGTATGTAAAAAGTAGCATTTTGGGTCCTATATATTATATATAAATTCCATAGCGTTTTTTTTGAGAGATTTTGAATTGGACATAACTTTTGATTCCCGCTATGAAATTTCAATTTTTCGGATTCGTTGGATAGATATTTTTAAATAGATTCTAATATTTTTGGTTTCGCTAAAATATGATTTATTTTGCATCATGTACAGTCAGTCAAAGTTAAAATTCAAATTTTAAAACTACCGCGCTATTTCTAACTCCTTTTATAATGTAAATAAAATTTATTCGTTTTAACTTCGATTAAAATAAATTTATAGTCATTATTATATAAAATAAAGTATTTCAAATATTAAAAACCCATTAAAATAATTAAAATAAAATTTTTAAATTTGGCCCAATTTTCCAGGTCGTTACATAAACACTTGAACAAAAGATTTGACACGATATTGTTTTTAAATGGTTGGGTTGATTGTTAGGATTATAATCAAATTAGATTATAACAAAAATAGTTATATATAACTAATAGAATTTGTATAAGAATGAAATATATACAAATGAGATGAATTAAAATTGAATTCAAACCAGAATTAAGAATTTAAAATCCTGGGAGTTTGGAAAATATTTTTCTAAATGAATATCAAATAATATAGCACTGAACCCATTCAATAGCTGGGAAACAATTCTGATGATGGTCGCAACAACATTAGTGTTCATTTTCGAGTTTCTAAGTGATGAATTGATGCCTTAGAAAAGTTTTTGATGGAAATTTATTTGAAAAGAAAAAAAGTTGTTTGAAAATTCAAATGTTTTGAATTTGAGATGGATATAAATATATGTATATATTTATATTACTTCAAAGGAGTTTTGAACCCTGGGAATTTGAATGATTGAAATTAAATTTAACTTAAGTAAGTTAAATGGATCGAAGTGAATAAATTGACAAGAATCAATTTGAATAGATTTGAAATGAGTTTGAATAAATTAATGCAATACATATTGGATTAGTGTATTGATTGTAAATCGTTCAAAGTAAATAAATGAAGACCAAAAATTTTGGTAAGACTAAAATTTGTGAAATTTGAAATGTTGAGTTTCAACATAAATGGAGTTCGAAAAGTAATAGGTTGGTAGCACTTTTCCTACCTTAGCAATTTCGAGGACGAAATTATTTTATGTGGGGAAGAATGTAATGACCCGGATTCTTATGGGTTAATTTTAAATATTGAATACGGATTTAAATATTGGATGGATAATATAAATGGAATTTTATATTAAGTTATTAATTTAATAATCAATTTCGATTTAATATCGAATATATTAAATCATCGTAATGTGAAAATATAATTCAGTTCGAGATTTAAAAATTGAATTAAATACAGTTCAGACTTCTGTTTGAATTCGAATAATAATATTAATTTATTTTCATAGAATTTATTGTTCTAAATTTAATTTATATTAATTTAAATTAATATCTGCTACAGATGATCGAATTGGACTTCGTGACCTATCCTAGTGTGTCCGGAATGGGGGTTAAACCCTAGGATTGACAGTTGTTGGGTTCAGAAGGGAATTCAGAATCAGGGGTATTTTTATTTAAAAGATATCGGTTTAATTTAAATAAAAAAATAAATAAAAGAAATGAAAATTTGTGTGTGGACATAGAAAGAACACAGGTTCCCCTTTTTCTCCACCCATATACTACCTTATTGTTCAATTAAAAACCACCTCCTTTCCCTTATAACCGCAACCTTCTCCCTTTTAATTTCAAAACAAAATCGAATTCTGTTATAAAAAAGGGAGAAGAGGAAATCCGATAAAGGTGGTCGTTTCCATCCTGATTGTTCCTCCACCTCCTATCTCTTCTTGCTCTTTAATCGACTTCCCTGCTGAAGTTGGGTATCGCGATTTGAGATTTTCCGGAGTTCGTGAAGCTTGAGAACGTTTGTAGCACTCGCATTTGGGGGGGGTTCGCGATAATGGTTTTGTTCGAAGTTTGCAGTAAGGAATCCGACTTCAAGGGAGGTGTGCGGTTGGATTAATCACTATCGATTAGGGAAGAGGAAGTGCGAAGACGTGGTTCGAAGAGGGTTTCCTTGGGTTGTTGGCGGAGTTTTTCATTCCTTTGGATCTCGAATCAGGTGCGATGGCAACACTCGAAGTCGACAGTCAGCGTTAACAGTAAGGTTCAGGTTTTTTCAATAGCAAGAGAGGTCGAGTCTTGCTAAGAGTGTTCGAACTTAAAGTCAGGGGGATGAACGTGTAAAGGAGTTGACAAGGAGGAGTATTAGCAACAGATCCAAATTTAATTAAGGTAATTTACTAAGCTAATTTAGCAATTTAAAATATATATTGACATTTTGAATTATTTAAAATCGTACCAAGTTTTTAAAATGCGAATATATATATATAAAGTCATGAACTAAGGAATGTAATATTTAAGAATACCTTTTACCGAAATTTTAAAAATACACAGAATAATTTATTTATTCATGGGTTAGTTAAGTTAGTAATCATTTAATTATCGAATAAAATAAAATATTATAGGAATGAATTCATTCAAGACAATTCGAGATGATAGTGGTCGAGACAAGTTGGAAATAAATTGGATATTCAACAATGGAAAATTCCGGTGGGTAAACCTCACTCACCTTTATTTAGAATTATTTTTATCAGTTAAAAATAATTGTTTGTTGCTTGTTTGGTTTCATTTAATATCACTGTGCATGTTTAATATCACTGTGCATGTTTAAAAATAATTGGGCTGATGATTGGATTTTTCCCGCAGTCTCATTAGCGGATGCCCGCAGTATCATTAGCGGATGACCCTATACGTCCCACGCTATGATAGTGGATGACCTTCATATCGCGATATCCTGCCTCGAAGCAGGATGGGTATTATTATGTTGACTAACGTCTGTGGATGCAGGAAAAACAAGTTGGAGGAATCCGACTGGATTCCTCAAAAATATATTATCTGTTTTGTTATTTGTTTGCATATATACTATCATATATTATGTGTAGAAAATCTGAAATAAATAATAGGATGTTTGGTGTTTAAATATCACTGGGCCTAAATATAGATATTTAAAAATATCAGGAAAAGGAACTTTTCAGATTTAAAAAGGGAATTCTATTGTTCTAAAATGGAGTTGGGAATTTCAAATAGAATTTAAAAGAAGTTTGAATATTTGAATTTCAAATAGAATTAAAATGGAGTTTGAATATTTGGAATTCAAATAGAAGTTTAAATGGAATTTGAATATAAGAAATTCAAATGGAATTCAAATATAGAAGTTCAAAAGGAATTTGAATTAAAGTGGAATTTAAATAAAGGATTTCAAATGGAATTTGAATAAAGGATTTAAAATGAGAATTTGAATAAGAGAAATTCAAACAGAGTTTGAATGGAATTTGAATATATAAGATTCAAATAGAGTTAAAATAGGATTCAAATAAAGGAAGTTCAAATATAGAACTTGAACATAGGAATATAAAATATGGTATTTGAATTCAAGAGAATTTAATTCTAATGGAATTTAAACTATGGAATTTGAATATAGAATTCAAATAGAAAAGGAAATGGAATTTTGAATAACAAACCAAGTGATCTGGCAATGATTGTCAAGTTATTTAAATGATCTGGCACTTGGCGAATCACCAGATTTGACAAGTGATCGGACGCAGTAAAATCAAGTGATCGGGCAATGATTGCCAAGTTATATAAAGTGATCGGCACTTGGCAAATCACCAGATTTGAAAAGTGATCGGCCACGAGAAAGCCAAGTGATCTAGCAATGATTGTCAAGTTATTTAAAGTGATCGGCACTTGGAAAATCACAAGATTTGAAAAGTGATCGGCCACAAGAAAATCAAGTGATATGGCAATGATTGTCAAGTTTTTTAAATGATCTGGCACTTAGCGAATCACCAGATTTGACGAGTGATCGGACGCAGTGAAATAAAGTGATCTGGCAATGATTACCAAGTTATTCAAGTGATCTGGAAAATCGAGTTATGAATCGAATTTGAACTTGGATAAGTAAACTGGATTTGAGAATTCATAATCAAATTCAAATATGAAACTTAAATGGAAATTGGAAATTTAATTAGTTGTAAACAAGTACAAATATATTTGAACATGTTATGTTCAAATATAAAAGTGAAATAGGCAAAGGAGTTAATTAGCAACTAAATTAATGAATTGAGTAAAACGATGGGATTAAGTAGGAAATTAATTGGGCAGGTACAGATATACATGAGACAGGTATGGAACGAAGTTAATGAAGATATATAAATAGAATGCTCGACAAAAAGGTATGTATTTAATTAACATATGAGATTTTATGCACCGTATCGGCTAGCCGCTTGGCTTTTCTTTTCTTTTTGATTGGAGAAGGCCTGTGTGGCAGTTTGGGGATTTTCCCGATGCTCCCGGTACAAAGGAGGTTATGGCGAATTTTTCCGGGAATTTAAGGAGTTAGAATATTTTTAAGAAAATCTGATAACTAGAATTCTATATATCAATATATATAGAAGTTGCAACAACCCGGAATTTGATGGCCAATTTAAAATTTTTATTTTAGAAATTTTATTGGATTTTAAATATTTAAATGTATTTATTTTAAATAATAACGACTAAAAAATTTATTTTTATTGAAGTTAAAACAAAAAATTTAATTTAATTCTAAAAGAAGTTTAAAACAGCGCTGCAGTTTGAAAATTTGAATTTGAACTTTGACTGACTGTATAGAGTTCATTTTAAATCAGAATTGAGCGAAATCAGAAATATTTGAATCTGTTTAATCATATCTTTCTAACGAATCTAAAAAACTAAAATTTCACTTTATAGTTTGAAAGTTATGCCCAATTTAAAATTTAGAAAAGTCGCTGTATAATTTATATATATTTTAATATAATATATAGCCCTTAAAAATAGCCATTTTTCAAACAACCTCGGTTTTCGACGAAACCACTTTTGTTGGAACCGGAATGTCAAATTATTGCTAGGTTTCAATTTTCATAATTTTTCGAATTAATTCGACATCAAAGAACATCGCCTGACGCAGGCGCTAGACGTGCTAGAAGAGATAGAAGTGCAGATCCTGGACCTGCGCTGACTAACGTTGAAGTAGAAGCAATGATACGCCAAATCATGGCTGATAGTCACCGATATACCATTGGAGATTGGGTATTGAGCGTAGTCACACTCCATTTACCGATGACATCTTGGATTTTCAATTTCCTCGATGGTTCAACCTGCCGTAGATGGATCGATATGTTGGGAGAACTGATCCAGGACAACATCTGATGAGGTGCGCGTGGTATATGAACGCCACCGCCGCACCTGATGCTGTAAAGTGT
Source organism: Allium sativum (assembly GCA_030737875.1). Taxonomy (NCBI): domain Eukaryota; kingdom Viridiplantae; phylum Streptophyta; class Magnoliopsida; order Asparagales; family Amaryllidaceae; genus Allium; species Allium sativum. Next base: position 195,576,648 of record CM060924.1, read on the forward strand.
AAAGGCTTCCCGATATATCTAGAGGATGTGGCGTTAATGTGATTTACTCGACTTCCCCCATGATCGGTGTCGAACTTTCAAGAGCTAAGCGAGCTTTTTATGAAACAGTTTCGACTCCTCGCCCGAAAAGCTAAAAGTGTTATCGAACTATCTAGAATCAAACAGGCCCCTGGAGAATCTCTGAAGTCGTACCTGGACCGCTTCAACTTAGCAGTTACCGAAGTAAGTGACCCCCACAAACTGACTATTTTGATGGTTTGATAGACAGGATCGACCCAGATACTGAATTCGGTGGATACCTATCCGGAAAGCCACTATTAACCAGAGATGCATTCTATGAAAAAGAAAATATTCGCCTACGACGAGAAGAGATATACGCTAGTCGAAAAAGAAAATCTGACGGAGCTTCAAAAGAAGACATTCAAAGTAACGTTGTTGTGAAGCAATCCGGTGATAGTTCGGGAAAAGTCGAGGTAAATGTTGGCAACAAAAACGAAGGAAGTAACAACAGGAATGTAAACGACAATAGGAGGAATAGGAACCGAGGAAACAAACTCGGTAAAAGACCCTGATTCCAAACCTTTGAAAACTACTCGCCGTTGGGATACACGTTGGAAAACATATACCTGAACACATACAACGTTCTTCAATACAGGAAACCGCCACCCAGGGACTCCATTGAGAAAGAGGTTGCAAGGGGAAATTTTGTTTGTTCCATGGGACTCATGGACATACCACGATGAATGTCGTCATTTAAGGGATGTCGTTGAGAAATTACTTCGAGAAGGAAAGATGGATGAGTATAAAGTCGCACCGAGAGACAAGGGGCAAGGAAAGCCCCAAATCAAAATCCACCTGCTCTTAAACCCACAACCCAACAAAAAGGTAAGAGGAATTGTTATCAATACTACAGTAGGGGGGCCCTATCCTGCTGCCCACAACTATAGGGCAATGGACCAATATGTTAATGTGGCCAAACACCTTGTAATGGGAGAATGTAGTAACCTCGAAGATAACGTCCTAGTGAAGCAACAGATAACGATGTCAGATGATGTCATATTTCGTGATAGAGATGACACCGGAGTTCAATCGCCTACTGAAGACCCGTTGGTGATTACTACCACTATCGGCCCAGCTCTAGTTCAGAAAGTATTAGTGGATAATGGGAGCTTGGGTAATATCCTCTTTAAGAAAGCGTTCGATCAAATGAGACTCGAAGCGAAATACTTGAAGCCTTTCGAGGGATGGATACGAGGTTTCAATGGATCCTCGACAGCTCCAATGGGATATGTAGAATTGTCAGTGACATTGGGGCATGGAGATCGCCAGAGAGTGAGAATCCTCCCGTTTGTGATTCTAGACATCGACTCACCCTACAATGCCTTTTTGGGTCGACCAGCCCTTGCAGAATTCAGAGCCTACATCACGCCATGGTATCTATTGTTAAAATTCTCAACCGAAGCAGGAGTGATGAGAGGTGATCAGGTCACTGGACGAGCCTACTACATGGCGGAGTTGAAAACGTTGTTAAAAGGATTGAGCATAGAAACTAAAGATGCTCCTCCCCTACGAAGGAGGGCTCAGCATAGCAATTAAAGAGATTAACCCCGAGGGAATGTCCTAGAGAACTGTTCGAGGATATAGATCCCAAAGAGGATGAAGAACCTGGCGACAGGAAGGCGACCCTCAATAAAACGACTGTGGACATTTCCATTGACAATGTTGATTCGACTAAGGTCTTGAAGATCGGATCTCAGCTAGATCCATTCCGAGCAAAGGAATTGACCGACTTTTTAAAGGCAAATTTGGATGTGTTTTCCTGGACCCATGCTGACATGTGTGGGATATCCCCCTCCGTGATGAGACACTCATTGAGTATCAACCCAAAACATCCACCCGTTAAGAAGAAGAGACGTATGTTGGGTCCAGAGAGATTAGCAGCCTTAAAAGAAGTGGGTGAGAAATTGAAAGATAACGGGTTCATTAGAGATTCGACGTATCCCGACTGTATATCGAATCCTGTCTTAGTTAAGAAATCAAATGGGAAATGGTGAACGTGTATTGATTTTTCGGATTTGAACAAAGGTTGTCCAAAAGATAGCTTCCCACTTCCTAGGATTGACCAACTGGTAGACTTAACGGTTGGGCATGAACTTCTCTCCTTCATGGATGCATATTCAGGGTATAACCAGATTCCCATGCATGTGCCAGACCAAGAGCACACAAATTTTATTACAAACTTGGGATTATATTGCTATGTGGTGATGCCATTCGGACTACAGAATGCTGGACCCACGTACCAGCGCTTGGTGAATCAAATGTTCTATAACCAGATTGTAAAAACCATGGAAGTTTATGTAGATGACATGCTCGTGAAATCCATACAATCCTCTAGTCATACACAAGATCTGGCAGAGATGTTTAACATCCTACGGAGGTACAGGATGAAGTTGAATCCCTTAAAATGCTCATTTGGGGTTGCATCAGGGAAATTCCTCGGGTTCATCATAAGTTCTCGAGGGATTGAGATTAATGCTAGCCAGATAGCAGCAAAGTAACATAGAAGAGCCAAGAAAGATTAAGGATGTTCAAAGCCTGGCAGGGAAGGTTGCTGCATTAAGCAGGTTCATTTCCAAAGCCACGGACAAGTGTGAACCATTCTTCGATTTAATCAAACGGGGAAAACATAATTTCGAGTGGACTCCCGACTGTGTAGAGGCCTTCCAAAATCTGTTGGACTTATTGGAGAAACCCCCGATATTGTCAAAGCCGATAGATCACGAAGATTTGTTCGTCTACCTAGCATTATCATCTCATGCTCTCAACACAGCCTTGGTACGTAAAGAAGACAGGGTCCAAAGGCTAGTGTACTATGTAAGCAAGAAGTTAGCAGCTGCAGAAAACAATTATCCAAGAATAGAAAAACTTGCTTATTGCCTCATGATTGCCTCCTGAAATCTCCGCCATTATTTCTAAGCTCATCTGATAGTCGTATACACTGATCAACCTCTAAGACAAGTAATACAAATGCCCGAAGCATAGGGGAAATTACTTAAGTGGAATATTGAGTTGAGCCAATTTGATTTGAATTTTTAACCAAGGAGGTCAATAAGGGGGCAGGCCTTAGACGACTTCATAGCAGAATTCATGATTCCCGAAGAAGAAACGGTGGATGACAAAGTTGTTACTTCAGAGCATAAGTTAGAGCTTAGTCCGTGGAAATTATATACGGATGGGGCCAAGAATGATCGAAGATATAGCGCCGGAGTTGTTTTGAGTACTCTTGAAGGAAGATCCATTTACTATGCCCTACGGTTGGAATTCTCTGCCACCAATAATGATTATGAGTACGAAGCCCTAAATACCGGGATGAAACTCACTAAGGAACCAGGGGTAAGAGTATTGGATATATTCTGTGACTCCATGATAGTTGTTTGCCAAGTTAGAAAAGAATTCTAGACCAAGGGACCTCGGCTTATTACTTATCTTGAAAAGTAGAAGAGTTACTAGGGAACCTGGAGCATTATAGCATAACTAACATCCCGAGAACAGAAAGCCAAAAGTTAGATCAACTAGCTAAGTTGGCAAGCTCTGATAACCCAGAAGAAACCGAGATGGTTCCGATAGAAATATTGGAGTCACCAAGCTTTGATCAAATGGAAGTCGAAATGGCCCTGGAAGCTGAGCCAGAAAGGGAGTCATGGATGACGTCGATTAAGAATTTCTTAAGTGTGGAATTCTACCATCAAAGAAGAGCGAAAGAAGAGCTGTAATACGTAAAGCCACCAGATTCGTCTTGTAGGACGACATCCTTTACCGCCAAGGATTTTCTATGCCCCTACTCTGGTGTGTAGCACAAGACGACATAAAGCATGTACTGAGAAAAGTACACGAGGGTGAGTGCGTAGATCATACGGGAGGCCAAACTTTGGCAAAGAAAGTATTACGATATGGCTATTTTTGGCCTACCGTGAATAAAGATGCAGTTGACCATTCACGACGCTGCGAAAAATGCCAAAGATTCGCTAAAATCCTAAGGGCACCTCCAAGGCAGCTTAAAACAATGGTCAGCCCATGGCTTTTCGCTATGTGGGGATTAGACATCATCGGAACCCTACCAATCGCTAAAGGAGGAGCCAAGTACGCAATCGTGGCCGTGGATTACTTCACAAAATGGGTAGAGGCTGAACCCTTAACCACGATCACGATAAGAAAAGTGATAAGCTTCGTGGTCATAAATACCATTTGTCGATTTGGGATACCAAAAACTATTATAACTGATAATAGGGCCCAATTCGATAACTTTGAATTTAGAAACTTTTGCCTGAAGTACAAGATTGATAAGAGAAATACTGCCGTAGCTCACCCATAGTCAAACGGACAGGTTGAAGCAATAAATAAAGTTATCAAATCCATTCTTAAGAAACGGTTAGACCGAGCTAAGGCCAAGTGGGTAGACGAATTACCACTAGCTTTGTGGGCCTATCTGTCGACCTTCAAGACGGCTACTGGTCACACTCCTTTTTCACTTTCCTTCGGATCCAAAGCAGTAATCCCGGTGGAGCTTGAAGTCCCTTCTCATAGGGTGACATATTATGATCCAATGACAAACAAAGTGCTCCTTCTAGAGTCCCTGGACATGATTGAAAAAAAGGGATGAAGCAGACTTGCGTGCCTCGAGATGCCGACGCCAAGTGGCACGTTATTATGACAGAAAAGTTCACCCTCGAAACTTTGAACCCGTAGATTTAGTATTAAAGAGAGTCTTCCCACCTCCAACTCACTTAGGTCTGACATGGGAAGGGCCATATGTCATCCAACGGAAGCTTGATACGAGAGCTTTCAAGCTAACGACCGTGGATGGTGAAGAAATCCCCAGAGCGTGGAACGCCCAACATTCGTGGCGATACTTGACTTGATTATTATATTATTTTCTTTTGTTTTATAAGCCATGTAAAAAGGCACGACTTGCCTAGAAAAGTCTGGTTAATATAAACAAAAGATTATAAAGTGGATGTAAGTCACGACTTGGCCGAACCACTATAAAAATACTGTGTGTGATTTACTTTTCCCGCCTGACTCTTGTTTATATACACTTTGTGATTCTCATGACATAACCTGAAAACATTAGAAATTCATATCAATACCAATGCAAATGTAACAATCATTTGCATAACGGTATGAAAAAGGACGGGAAGTCAATGTCCTAAATTCTAGCTCTCATAAGTCGAAAGAGAGTATAAAGGACGGGAAGACAACGTACATGAGGCGTGAAGGTGCACCAAGACAAAAGACCGCCTCTAATCCACTGTAACCTGACCATGCGACAGGAGAGTATAAAGGTACAAGGAACGAGTACTGATAAAGAAAAATTTAAACCCTGCCAAAATAGATGGGGGAAGCTTAATCAATCTCGAACAAGCCTTAGTCAAGCGCTATATTCAAGATTGAGTGTGGGCATACACACCTACACACCCCTTGTCATTAATTATGCACTTTATAAGTATGATGATTCCTATGAATAATGTTTTCCCTATGTTTATATGTTTGCAGGGAAATACTATCATGACTTAAGTTGTTTATCGCTTATGTTTATCAACATCTTGACATTGGTAGAGATGAATAACACATTGACAAGCATTTGGCATAGTGGAAAACAAACTATTCTATTTACACAAATGCAGGCTTATACAAAAGAACTGGACAAGCAAAAACAAAAAATACAACTGTCACTCATTTGGACTTCGGAGTAGACTTCGCCTTTTTGGCAGCTTTGAGTTTTTCTTTATCCTTTTCGGCATCAACCATGATTCGCTTTGGCTTCTTTTTCTTCTCTGGAACAGGAGCACAAGGATCAGTAGAAGATTTTTTAGCAAGCTCTTCAGTAATTGATCCGGTTGAAAGTTTGACAACTAACCTGGATCCAGGAGGAATTGTTGCGAGAGGTTTTTCAACCTCGAGATCTTCTTTCTCAGCCATGGCTTTCAAAAGTTTGTCTTGCCTGACCTTCATATCAGCGAAGGTCATGTCGCTAACGTTCTCTAAACCCCCGGTTATGACAACATCATCCTCTTCCTCATGCCCATCATTGCCACCGTCGTCTTTTAGGGCGTTTATCACATGACCGTCCTGGGGGTTTTCAATGGTAGATGGCATCGGAACTTTCTCAGCAACCTTGTGCTTGTCTCCAATTTTTTTCCACAGGTTTAGAGCCAGTGACTTCAGTATGCTTCTTTTGGATTTCTTCAGCAGACTTGGTGTCAGTGGTCACCTCTTGTTGCTCATCGGCTTTTCGACCGGTTTTGCACCTATAGAATGAGAATTAACTGGTATTAGTTCAGGTGAAACGATAGGATCTTCAGTTGACATCCCAATAATATAGCGAAAGGTTGAAATGGCTCTAACGAACTGAGGAGAAAAGGTAGGAATACCTTCGGATGATTTCTCGACGGGGGCAGCTAAAGTCTCTGGTGCCACTTCGGGAATAAGAGACAAGAAAGACATCTTGGGAATGCCTGGATTTTCTGGATCATATCCTTCCGTTCCGGTACCGCCGGGGGCAGCAGATGAAGAACCAGTGTCAGGGATATTTTTCCCCTTCGCTTGACGTTTCTCTTCTTCCATAGCTATAGCAATAAATCTGCGCCCCTCAGCCAAATGCGATGGTTCTTCACCCCTCAGAAATTTCTCCATGAGTTTGCTTTCATTAATGGAGTCCACCCTGATCTCTTTCTTCTCTTACTCAATGACTTGGTCCCACACATAAACCAAAGGTATCCAATAATCCTCGATCCACGTAATGTCCGGATAACAGATTACTTAGGCGAAAAATTCTATAATTAGCTCACCATAACCATCAATTCTTTCTGGATCTCAGAAAGTTGTGTGTTGGCCTCTTCGGCGGATTTAATAGCACTGCTCACATTCCCCTCGGCCAAGACTGCTCTAGACTCAGCCTCCATCAGTTTGGCTTCCAATTCAGCTTTCCGCTTCTCCAACTCAGCATTCTTCTTCGCTAACTCATCCTTTTCCTGCTCGAGAGTAGTGCACGCCAGTTGTGCCTTAACACTCTCCGACTTAGCATCTTTGGCCTGTTTCTTCAGAGCTAAACGTTCATGGCTATGAGATTCAATTAAAGTGTGATAACGCTTTTGTAACTCCTTAAGTTGTTTCTTGAAGTTATCGGTGTCCCATTGAGCAAGAGCAAGTTGAGCTTGTGTATCTTCCAAATCTTTTTCTAAAATTTTCTAGATGTTATCATCAAGATTGGCCACTTTATTCATCTGATCAATGTCAGCAATTAGGTACCGAATAATCTTGGAAAGATTGTGTGAGTATATGTACATCTATGAATATTGCTTCTCCACTAAGTCTATCTTTGCCTTAGCATCGTCTGCCCACTTCAAAGAAACGGGCTCAAGTGCAGGAATAAATTGCAAATGCTCAAAATAATGGTCTGGAAATTGCTTCTTCAGATACGCCAGTTTTGCTTTAGAATCAGAATCAAGTGGCGCAGATTTGGATTGAGATAGCTCGATATTTCTTCGCTTGGTAGGTACAATAGATGTATCACCCTTGCCTGATCGTTTCTCGGAAACTTCCTATTTATCCTGCGAATCAATATGTTTTGGCGGCGGTTTCTCTTGAGGATGTTTATCTTTAGGAGGGATCGAGTCTTTGGAGTGTGGTTTGTCCCCTTCGCGACGGTCTTGGTAGCTCTTGTGCTTGTCCGGGTCTGATCGAAGGGGAGAATGAGAGCACAAAGAATGAGGTCGATGGGGATCATAATACCTTCTGTCATCCCTGCCGCAGCTCTCACGACGGTCATGCTCAGTGTCGGAATCATGTCTGGGCATGCTGGTGCGAATTTTCCTGACATCATAGCGGGGGCGTGTCATTCTCCCTGCAAGAAAATATAAGAAGGATTCAGAGCTAATATTTATATAAGGCACAAGAATTGTGACGTGCAGTGCTAGTGTGTCATGCATAGCCTAGGTGATATTCCCCCAACCAATCAGTGCCCGAAGTTAGGCTAATATCTACAGTCTCCTTAGCCTTCACAGGAGTAACTTCTTCTGAGGAAGTAAAGGTAAGAGGATTTATTCCAAAATCTTCTAGAGTATAAAGAGTCTCAGACAAGGGATTCCCAAATCCCAAAACATAGAGTCATCTACATTAGGGACATCTCCTTGAGGAGCGTCTGACGGCAACTCTCTTGGAGAAATTGGTTTTTCAGGAGTGGCAGCATCTTCGGGAGTGATGTATTTATTCCTATCTCTTTCTGCTATATTTGCTAATATATCATCTTGGGTTGAAGAGGGGGAAGGAGGATCCCTAAGGGGTATTATTGGATCTTTTGAGCTTCCTCCCCTTTCGAGTAGAGTATCGATTGGCCCTTCAACTAGGGGTATGTACACGTAAGGGCCTTCTCCATGTCCTATGCTACGAGTTATAGCAACTAGGCGGTGTCGATGAAGATATTCATCCACCAGGCAGTCTTTAATAGTCAAGAATTTTTGATCGCCATTGAGTAATTGGTTTAAACGACCAAAGTACGTGGAATGCTTCTCCTGTGATGGATTGGGAACTACAGAGTAAAAACAAATGGACATTAGTATCTCAACAATGGTAAAGAAAGGTAAATTGAATAGGACTTTACTTTATTTAAGCCACCTTTTGGCGCACCCAGGCTGCAGTTTAATGTAAAACCATTCGGATTTCGGATCACCAACTTTGCTACTGAAAGGAACGCTGATGGTCCTTCTTTTTGGAACAGCCTCAAAATACACAAACGATGGAGAATATTGAATCGGATGCTTGAAATTATAGAAAAAGTGAACGTCTTCAAAAGAAGGTTCGATACCCAAGATTTCCTTATAAGCAACGTACAATGTATGTAAATAAGAATAAGAGTTGGGTTGAAGCTGCATGGGAGCAATGCACATTCGTCTTAAGAAATCAACTACGAATGGTGAAAATGGAGGTATCGCTCCAACAAGGCACATTAGTCTGCTAATGGCCATAAACCCTTCGGGTGGATTGTGGGGCCGATCTGTTTGTGTATGCACCTTAGTATCTCTTCGGAGGATCCCATGCTTTAAACATATTCGTGCGAGTTTATCGTTGTCGATTATTGATTCTACAAAATCCTTGGGTTTTTCTAAGATTTCAATATTTTCAAATTCACCAGGAGCACGATTATCTCCTACTCCCCCTTCACTCTCTTCATCCATGGAGACATCACCCCCGGATGATACTTCACTGTTATGGGTCTCCATCTCATAATAGGGACCTTTGCTATCCCATTCCGGATCTGAAGTGGAAGATAAGTCTTCAACAAGGGGATTCTCAGATGATCTAGCGGCATCTCTCCTTTCTGCTAATCTAGACGAGCGTCTCTCAGCCATGGTTGCTAAACTATCAAAGAAACAATAGAAGGAACTAGAGTAAAATTACCCGTGTCCCCCGTGCGTGTATGCGCCAATGTGTGTGCAGTGACAGAATTAAAGAAATACAAAGTAAGCGTATAAGAATGCAATGCAAGAGATTAACAAAGTAGTTGTGTATTCATGATGGCCTCGAAAGCTTAGTTTTGATCGCAAGGCTCTATCCTAACTGTCCATAAAGTTACAGGCCATAGTCATTGTTTGATTAAGTTAGTTTAACCATTCTTGCACATCATGTTGAATCATTTCGGATCGGTTCGGATATATATGACATACACTGATCGATCCCGTCCCCTTTTTGTGTTGGAATCAGATCGGTTCAGATATTCAAGTTAGAACTAGATCGATTTGAATGTCTAACTTATAAGTAGATCGGTTTGGATGTATCATCCAAGCGGTTCGGATCAGAGCATGAAAAGAAGAGGGGATCGGATCAGATAGAATTAAAGGTAGATGACTGTGATTGGATCGGTTGACACCGAACCGAACCGCAACAACACCCCAAAACCTATCCATTCATCTCAACCTTCTACTGCAACCACTGTCATCTTCTCCGACCCAAACCCATACCACATGCCTGAACCCAAGAGCTCCTGGACCATCCACTCTGCTTCCAACCGATCCGTCTCTTTCTCCTCCTTCCCCTCCAACTTCGCTTCTACAGCATCACCAAATGCGTTCCCTTTTCAAAAGCGCAGACATGGCAGTCCAGCTATGAATCAACACGTTCTATGCTAGTTCAAATTCCCTCCGCGACCGCCTCGAGGAGGCGACGAGGTCACCAACGACGACGGCGGCGGAGCACCAGTCACAGTGCCTTGGCTGACGTGAACCCTAGTATAATTGATTAAATCGCTCCTAAGTTTGGGTTTAAATTGATCAAAACTAAATTAATCAAAGGTCAAGACCCTACCTATGATTTTATTTCAGAGATTGAAAAAAAATCCTCTTTGAAATCTGAAGTTAGGGTTTCTGGAAATAAGGCAGGCAAGGTAGGCTCTTTAACGCCGAACCCCTATAAATTGTATTCATATTTAAATTCTCATTCAACAAAGTTCAAAGTGGACGTAGGCTCTTTAACGCCAAACCACTATAAATTGTGTGTTTTCTTTTTCTTTATTTTCATTTCATTTAGAATCATCATTAGTTCGGGTGTTAGAACCATTTTTGGATCTAACATAGGTCAATACAGGTCCTGGCGCTGTTTTTATTCTAGTTTGATTTGGATTTATCTCAAGATCTAACCATTGGATCTTAACATTCTTAGATTCATTTGAAAACTCTTTTCATTCGGACCCAATGTTTTTCGTTTCGGGAGAATCCAACGGTTGGATCTCCTAGTACATCAGTTTGAAGTTAACGGTCGACATTCGCGAACTGTCTTTATGCGACAAGTTCTATTCAAACCAAACTTCGATTTATATTAAAAACCAAATCAAATTCCAATCAAAATAGTTATTAACTATTTAATAACTACCGAAAACTATATATTCCATTTTCAACTTCTATTTCAAACATTATTTTAAGTCCAAATTTTCCGGACACTCGTTATAAAAATAAACAAGAAAGTTTCGTAAAGGAAGTTGTTTTAAAACATTCCCTAAATATCCTAACTGAACTTCATTTTTATCGGTTACTATTCATTTTGAAAATAAAACTTGAATACGCCATAACTAGAGGAAAATTAATCCAAATCCTTTTGTTCCAATTACGAATATTTATCAATATTTTATAATCTTAGTGTCCATCCAAAATCGGACGTCAAATTCAAATTTTGATTTTTAGCCTATTATTATATTAATAATATATTCATTAAAAATCCATTTTGATTGATGGAGACTTAATCAATGAACCAATAATCATATTTATTATTCATTTTCAACCAGTGTATCATGTAACACTCAATCAACCATCCAACAACATCCAATCCACATACAAGGTGGAATTCACCGTATAAGCCTTAAATCAATAACGCTCATACGGGTTTGTCAATCAAAAGATTAATAGTAAATTCATACAATTGGGATTTGTGTCAAATAATTATCATACCAATACCCGTGTGGGGCTTACATCACATTCAATAATCGGTAATTGGTAAATTACTTCATCAAGACCATTTAAGGTTCTACTGCTTTCAAATCGACATTATTTATGTTTTAAGTGTCATATACCCAAGCAATCACACACATAGCAAATAAAAATGACATTTTTACCATACTATGCATTATTTAACATCATATTAAACTTGCATAATCAATTAATAATCGTCACTAAACTCAAATTAGTTAATAACAACAGCTAATTTGTAACTAACCTTTATTGAGTTTTGTTTTCTCACCGTGGGTTCCACTCCGCCAATCTTTGACAGGGATGAACTACGAACACTTGCACATGACTACTACACTCTTCCGGTGTAATTTTTTTTCAAAGCTTATCGGACTAAGTTTGGAAGCTATGGGGTTTCAGAATTCGCAAAACATTCAAATACTCACAGATCTGCGAGTACGGGGCAAGCAGGAGGGGAGGCATGGCTTGTGGGAGTTCGAGCTTGTAGTGGGACCCACATTTTTGACTGGAGAGTGGTTGTAGGGCGTTGTGGGGCCCAAGCGTGGGGTTTAAAGGGGTGTAGGAGGGTATATCTAGGTGTGTTTTGAGGATAATTTCATTTTTGGGGTTAAAAATTGGATATTTGGAAGTTAGAGGGGGAGAGAAGCTTATGGCAAGAGGGGAGGGAGCAGTTAGGCTTAAGGGAAGAGTGAAAAGGAAAGGAGGAGAAAGGAAGGGAAGGAGAGTTTTATAAGAAAAGGGGAGCTTGCAGATTGATGAGGTATCGAGGGAGGAGGGTAGAAGAAAAAAAACACATGAGGCACTTGATCACTTGACACCTCATTTCACCTTTTTGGGCTTAAGTTCTTTATTAAACCGTTGAACGTGTTTTAGTTCAACATCACGTCTTTTGCTCGCACAGTGATTAGCACAGAAATGTGTTTATTTTATGCTCTTATATCTTATTTTTTTGTAAATAAATAAATATTACTTTGGGTATTTTTTTCGTGTGTTCTCACAGGTTCAATAATTATCTCCATTATTCAATTAAAGACCACTTAATAAGAAAAAGATGCTACTTTCCCATCTCAACAAGTTTTCAATCACAAAGGAAGCTGTAGCACACTGGTTAAGGCATGGAAATCTGGACAATGAGACATGAGTTCGATCCCCGTCAAGCCATCTTTTTGCTGAAGAAAAGAACATTCACACTGCCTCTTTTTCTCTGAAGAATTATGGACTAGTGTTATATTATATATATATATATATATTCATATGTATGTATGTATGATATACACTAATAAAAATTTCAGGAATAGCCATATTCTTCTCATGGAAATCAATTCAAATCATTCATTTTTCAACTGCCATTTAGAAGAATATTTCATTGAATTATTGCCAAGGAAAAGCCAATCAATCTGCTACATGTCACTAATCAGGAGAGGAAATCTGCATGGAATATCTCAAGTCTATCTTCATATTTGTAAATAGATTATTTCATGGGATTCATTCTTGGCCCAAATTATTCTGATAGAGAGGAGTCTGTATCCCTACAAATACACGTGATATCCCATTGTAAACATATCTATTATTTTGTACTTCTTTTCTCCATTAATAAAGTTTTCTTTTACTTTTCAGCATTTTTATTTTCTTAGCAATTAGTGACGTTTACACAATAAGATTTGGTAGAGCACTATTTGTATTTTTCACTTATTTTCATTAGCGATTGACCGCCTGATTAGATTAAGCGGTAATCCTAATTTATTTTCTGTTTGTTATTTAATTTCTACAATTTTAATTTCTGTCCTTCTTATTGCTTTCCTAGGTCATATTGGATTGAATATAGATTTGATTAGATCCAGATCTGATTCAATTCAATAATAGTTTCATTACATGTTTAATTTTATTTGTTTTCAAACCAACCACCAAGATTTGTCTAAATCACCCAAGAAATATATAAATAATAAAATTTAAATTTACCTCCCTATGATTTGACATGCATATTACACGATCTGTGCGCTTGCAGTTATTATTACATAACTCGCGCTTTTCTAGTTCTTCGAAAATGTCGATCACACGACCACACGTAATTCTGTTTTATATGAAATTTTGAAATCTAATATAAAACGTAGTTATTGATCCAACGGAATATGTCTCGTCGAGTTTGGAGTTCGTTTGACCTTCCTTTTTATTTTTTTATTGCGTTTTCGCTTAATTTTAACTGGTTGATTCGGTATACGTTTAATTCTCGCACGCTCACATACTAACTCCAAAAATTATTAAATTTAGAATCCTACCATTTTCGACATTACGAATCCGATAAAATTGGTTTTGTAGAATTCCAAAATCGTTTGAAAAATGTTCCTTTGTAAACTATCGAAATCAGCATTAAATCATCGAAATCAGCATTAAATCATTGTGTTTAATTTCTGATTCGTGTTAGTTTTTATTTTACTTTTCCTTTTATTTTCTTGTATATATAGAATAAAATTCTTGACTAGTTGATTTGGTATTACTTGTTGATACCATAATCTCTAAAATAAAAAAAATAAAAAACTTTGCCTTTTTTTGAATTTCTTTCCATTTTTTATAATCCTTTCCAATTTCTTACAAATCTCACCCAAAAAAAAAATTGCCAGATTTTCATCCATCTTTTCCAATCTCCAACCTCCTTTCCATTTTTTTACAGTAGTTTCCTTTTTTTTTACGTTCAAATAAATAAATAGAGAATTCTTTCCTACCTTCCTCTTCAAATTCTTCCATAAACATCAAACAATTTCTCCCACAAATACTCCTTCCATCAACCAATTCTGTTTCTTCCTGCCTACCCTCCACACACAAACATCTTCTTGCCCAGAAACAAACAACACTTCACCACCTTCCGTCAAAACCACCATATCCCATTGCCACCTCTTCCAAACCATAACGTCCAAACCGAATCATCCCCATACCAAACCAGCCTTCACAAAATCTACCATCATCTCAAACTCATTACAAACCCCTCGCAGCAATAGTTACCACAGTTCATACTCCAAACACCTCTTTTATCATCACCCTTCACAAAAACCCAACGTCAGTTCCACCCATAAACCCATCACCGCACTTTTACACCTTCAGCCTAGCATCTTTGGCAGTCCAGGCCTCACCCCATCCACAACAAAACACTTCATACCCTTCATCAACCAAAGCCATACACATAATTCACCAATTCAGTTCGCCGTCCTTCATTATCAACCACCAAGACCCTTGTGCACCCTCCCCCCCCCCTCAAACCAATTCCGAGCAGCTACCACTTCAACCCCAAAACAGTTGTGAACCCTTCTGCCTCCTAGATCTGAACTTCATCATCACAAGTCCAAACAAGTTCAACCTACCGCGTCTACTACATCTCAACTCAAGCAACTACAAGAACCCATAACCCTCGTTCATCCCTTTCACCTTGCCAACCCCTATTGCTTAACGCGTAAATCCACTTCAGTTCTCTGAAAGATCCGAATACCCCAACCCCAGACTTGGCAAGCCAACCTCACACAGCAAGATCATCCACCGATCAACCATTACAATCCGATTTGAACACCAACAAGCCACTGCAAACCACCGTCCACATAACCTGTACTCAACTTCATCACACAGTCATCCCCAGTTGGCACCCCCAACTCGCAACTTCCACCCAAATCGCGAGCCTTTTCAAATTCGATCTCGAGAAAAAAGGAACTGGGGTGTGTTTTTGGAGGTGTTTTGATTTCCAGAAATAAAGGGGGAGCGTTGATCTTTTTTAATTTTCTCATCTGTTGTGTTTTGGGTATTGGGAAATTGGAGAGTGACTGCCTTATGTTGACTATATTGACGTGGCTGTTGAAGTGGTTGGACCGTTTATTTTTATTTTTTTGTTTTCTGAGAATAAAGGGGTGTGCCCGTTTGGTTCGAGGGCATGTAATTTCTGGATTGCTCTCTTCATTTTTTGCCTTTGATTTTATTTTATTTTTATATTTTTTTCTAGGAAGGTTTATTTTCTTTTGCTTTTGTATTCGAGTTAGTTTCAGTTTTCATTTCTTTTGTTTAATTTTCTTCTTTTCAAAAAAAAAAAATTATTTCTAACCATAGGCCAAGGCGAGCATACTTCAAGAAAATAAATAAGAAATCATAGGTGAGGCGATTACAAACGGTTGATTGAATTATCAGTGCTATTCAATTTCTCTGGAAGGACAGCCATACCCCGCTCTGTAAAATTTTCTAAACTCTACAGGTTCTGCAACTGCTTGAAAAATATAGAAATTGCTTGTAAAAATCTTCTGCAGGGGCAGCGGCTTGCTTGTACAATATTTTAAATTTTGCAGTTATTATTGTCTGATTTTTGTGGTTGACTGATATTTCCATAACTAAAATCTTCATTCTCATTGCTTTCAACAATAAAAACAGACGTTGTAAAATAATATAATTGAAAAGTGGTGCTTTGTGAAGTTGATTGTCTCGTATAATTGGATCGCGGATATATAGTAGTTCAATTTATTGAACTATTAGCAAAAGAGGTTGCATACTACCCATAAAACATTGGTCGTATCCCTTAGTATTCATACTATACGTGAACGGCCATAAGGCCCTCTTCCCCCTTCTAATTGAGTCAGTTAATTAATAGAGCACAACTTAGTATTTTATACCATTTTGAACTGAGAATAATTTCCGTCTTGCCTTGATTTCATTCAAATGCCTGATTCAAAAAAATCTTTGAGAGAATTGTGGGATGATAACTTGAGAAGACGTTCCCTGGAAGAGTATGAGTATGAATTACAACTCATGAGACAAGATTTTCCAAAATTTCGTGACCCCAATGTCAATAATTTTCAAGATTTTCCAAATGACCAACATTTTCAAAATCTTAGAAATGATCGAAATTGCGATTTCAATTCAAATTTCAATAATTTCGATTATGGGCCACATCCACATCAAAATAGTTTTGAATCCCAATATAGCTTGGATCCACATCAATATGGGTTTGTAAACCAAAATTTTCAAAATTATAGCCCATATCAACATCTTGAAAACAACCAAAATTGCAATTTTCCCTCAAATTTTAACAATTTTGGATACGAACATAATTTTTATAATCAAAACATTTTCCAATATCATTATCATTTTTTTGAAAATTCGATCAACCACCATATCGAAAATAATATTAATCATGAAATTGAAGTGGACTGTAATTTTGAGAATCAAGTAATCCAAAACGTGAACTCTCAAATCAGCAATTCTGAAGAATATCATCTTAACATTCTTAGAGAGAGGACTGTTGAACTTCTTTGAAAGAACAACGCGAGCAACAAAATCAAATGGTTATTGAATCAAAAAATAATTCATTCTTTACTAACAGTGAAAATTTTCAAATAACAACTTTGGAAATTGAGAATAACGATCTAAATGAGGTTGTTCAAAATCCAATAAATGATTTGGACTTCGACTCTTTTCAAGAAAAATATTTAATCTCGGATTTTGATCTTTCTCTTTCAGGCTGCGAGAAACTGGAAATTTTAGAAATTGAACAAAATAATAATGTTGAATTTTTAAAAAACTCAAAAGTGGAGAAGGATTCTATTGGACATGAATTTTTTCGATTGTATGAGGATGAGTTTCCAAATGAGGATGAAAGCTATAATTTGGTCAACCCAGTCACAAATCTTAGGCCCGAAAAAACGATTAAAAATAATGTCAGCAATCTCGATAATCCATCGATTCCAACCTGTAACACCCCGAATTTCGACGACATTAAAGAGAAAAAATAAATTAACAATTAATTTAATATCCGGAATTAGAGGAAATAGACTACACCATTGTGTCCATCTCGAAATTCTGGTCAAGATAGACATTTGGTTTGCGTAAAACGGACATCGTATGAGGAAGTTATGAGGGTTTTAAGTTTGTATACGCGTAGAAAAATTATATATATATGCATGAGTCAGAGGTGAGTCAGCAGTGAGTCAGAATCTTATCCAGAAATTCAAAATTCGAAAAATTCCTCTAAGCGGTCAAGTTCCCGCTCTAGGGGGTCGACCCCCCTAGAGGGGTGTCGACACAGGGGTCGACCCCCCTTAAGGGGTGTCGGCCCAGGGGTACCCACAGGGTTGTCGACACCCCTAGGGATGACGTGGCAGTCTATTCAGAAGCCCTAACAGCTATATATATGTAGTCATTTCGACTGTCTTCTTCATTTTGAGGATTAGTGTGGCCAAACTCTGCTGGCGGTTGAACTGAACCAAGTCATCTTCTACAACGTGCTTTGCAAATCAAATTCAAAATTCAAGATCTATTCTTTCTCTCTATTCTCTGAACCTTACGCTGTGAGTTTCTAGTTATTTTTAGGTTTAGAAAATTAAAAGTTAATTGTGAAAGACTATGACTTGGATATGTTGTAAAGTATGATTTTGTGCAAGTATTAAATCCTATACTATGTCATGGAAGATCTATTTTCCTAAATCTAATACAAGTGTGGTAATTCTATTATGTTGCCTATGTAGATCTTGACTTGTAACCCTGTTATGGTGAATATATACTTATTAAACTGGACAATTGTAACAATTGCTAGATCTAGTTTCTTATAAAGTCACCTTTCACCTGTCATATTGTGATTAGTCTAAATATGTTGTAGGCTTGACATGTGAAACCATTTATAGATCTAAACATGTTGCTATGTTGTCCTAATTATGCTAGATCTAAATAGTTGGACACCTAAAAGGATTAATTTAGACCTCATTATGTTGCTTTGACATCGTAGTAATGGCCACAAATCATCAGTTTTATGTGTGCCTTATTATGATGTTGATCTCATGTCCAATCACCTTGTTATCATGCTAGTTATGCTAATGCCAAGATATGTTGAAACTATCACCTTTGTCATATTCCCTTTTTATTATGGATAGGCTACTGTATAGCCTAGATGCCGCCAAAATACGTGTGAATACGTTAGGTAAGGAACGGGGAAAAAAAGGGTTAAAATGGCATAATTTGAATATGAACATTTCTGGACATGTAATGTAGATTATTGGGTAAAATAGGTATTGACGCCTATAAAAGGAAAGGATTAATTAATTGGTAAATTAATTAAAAATGGAATGTTAGTAATTACAATTAGGAATTGTAATTGTACTTATGACACGAGGTTAGGTTACATTAGTGGTGGAAGTCTGCCCGGACCCGACCGACATATCCAGCAGCCACTATTGTTGAACCTAATGTGGGATGTCTAAGTACGTCAATACAAATCGGGCTAAGACACTAGGTTAGGCCCAACTGTGGAACAAGACTGCCTGGACCCGACCGACATATCCAGCATCCACACATTGTAGGCCTAATGTGGGAGGTATAGCCCATTATGGAACCATAATTGGACATGGTAATAAAATGGACTACTTAACCTAATTTAATCATAAAGGTTGTATGACTATGAACTTAAGTTAGGGTTAAGTAAAACTGGATGGATAGTGGGTGGGTTAAGTAAATTAGAGGAGGTGGGTAATATATAGACATATAGGCCCACAGACATAACCCAATAAGGTTACGTAATTAAAGACACCTAGTGGTATACATAACCAATGGAAAATATAATAGAGTTATATAATTAAAGACACCCTTTAGGGTAAGTATAACTGGTATAGGACTATGTAATTAAAGACACCTAGGGGTATACATAGTCAGTGAAAACCTAGTAGGGATACAAGACAAAGGGGAGGGCTTGTATCATATTGTGTGGGACCCATTTCAATCAGTTCCCGGAGTAGGATCAAGTAAAGAACTCCGTACTAGGCGGAGATAGGGGCACGCTTACTGATTGATAGTAAGAGATCCAAAACGGGACGGGCGGTTTGGGCGGCGCAAACTGACCGAGGACATATGCGTGCATGGGCCGGGCAGAGGTGGCTAAGACGACCGTGACACTAGTAGATATGGTTGTACACACCTTAGGTTGCCACTTTAGGAAGTGATACCTCATACCGTGGGGCCAGCATAGGATATCTACGGGATAGAGAGCCGATCGATCAGGGTAGTAGTTAGGGTACACTCGGATGTATACCCTAAGTCTACCAACTTGTTGTGGAAGGGAGCATCTCAGTTTAGTTATGCTAGTAATAGTGCAGAGTAATAATTAGTGAAGCATTCACACCTTATCTTGCTTGCCTTGTCACACTTGCCATTTATGTAGTGATCTTTCCTGTCCACTTTTATGCCTATCATGTTGCTTTTATTTATCTATTGACTAAAAGTAACTAGACTCGCTAGACTTTATGTCTGACCCTTTGTTTCTCCTTCTTTCTTCCGTTTCCCCCCAGGTTCTCAGGGAGGAAACACCCAGGCTTCGTCCAGATTCGGATATCATCTTGCTAGGAGCTACTTCTGATGTATGGCTCAAGTTCTTGTCTGTGCTATGGCTTAACTCTTTTCATTGGGGAATTATGCTTTTTACTTATTTATGTACTCTGATGGTGCAAGACAGAAGTATTTTAATGTAATGGTTTTTTGTGATTTATGGAATTATGGACCACGATATTTTGATTTTATGTTGAAATAAAAGTTTAAAATTTCTGCTGCTGCCTTATTATATCTGTCTTGTAATTATTATGTGTCTATTTACCTATAGCACTTTACAGAACTTAATGGATTCCCTTAGTGAGTGACATTAACAGACGTGGACTTGGTATCAGAGCTGAAGGTTACCAGATTAGATAAAAGATTTTGAAAAATTATTTTCAAAAAGCTTTTAAAAGAAAGCATTTTCAAAAAGAAAAGTCTATTTTGTAAAACATTCCCCAAAAAGACATATGTAGTATCCTTCGGTCCTCTATCTAAATCTCTTCCTTTTCCTTTTTCAGCATGTCTGGGGAACAGAACATCCCAAATATCCCAGAGGGCGTCACAATACCCTGGTGGTACCGTCGGTATTTAGAGGCCATGGCGCTTGCCGAAGGCCAAGGAAATTTTCCTCCCCCAGCTGCACCAGTCATCCCTCCTCCCCCTCCAAGAGCAGATAACTTCGCCAAGATCTGCAAGGACTTCCGTGCTATGGGAGGGAAGCCATTTCATGGGAACGAGACACTCGTGGAAGCTCGGAATTGGCTTAAGGAGACTGAGGACTTATTCATAATCTTTGAAGTGGAGGACTGAAGAAAGATTAAGTTAGCTGCTTGGTTATTAAAGGACGAAGCCTCATTTTGGTGGGAAGTCACCCAAGCTGGACGTCCGGTGGAAACCTGGGAAGATTTTAGACAAAGGTTCAAATTGAAATTTCTTTCCCAAGCTGAGAGGAGCATCCAGATGAAGAGGTTCTTGACACTCAAACAAGGAAATTTGACAGTGAAAGAGTATGTGAACAAGTTCAACCAGCTGGCTAGGTTCGGGTTAGAGTTGGTGGATACGCCACACAAAAGGGCTTTGCGGTTTGCTAAAGGGCTGAATGAGCCTTTGCAAGGTTTAGCTCTATCCCATATTCCAATAGGGGCCACTTTCGAAAAGCTTGTTGACATGGTCCTAATGCACGAGGAGGGTTAGGGAGAGAAGAAGGAAGCAAAGACTGAGGGGACACAGCAGAATAAGAAGATGTGGCCCAAGAAGGGGTAGCAACAACAGCAACCACAGCAGCAACAACAAAAGAAAGGAGGGAAAGATGACAAAGGCAAGGATAAGAGAAAATGTCACAATTATGGGAAGGAAGGTCACTTGATCAAGGACTGTAAGAGAAGGAAGGTCAATTGCTTTAATTGCGGAGAGTTCAGACACTTTTCTAAGGAGTGTCCGAAGAAACATGGACAAGGTCAGAGGGCAGGAACTTCTAGAGGGTAGGTGCATGCTCTTGCTATCAGTTCTCCTGAAAGAGGTAGAAAATTTTCCGTATAAAGTTTAGTTTCTCTTTCAAATCACCCAGTTGGAACACTTTTTGATTATGGTGCTTCACACTCGTTTATATCTAGTTATGTGGTTGAATCTCTGCACTTAGTTACTAGTATTATAGTAGATCCCGTATTTGTTTCAAACCCCATTGGTGGTTCGGCTCATTTATCGATGATTTGTCGGGGTTTAAAATTATCTGTGTTAGGCGTCGAGTTTGAATGCGATGCGTATGTGCTCGGGTTTATGGGCTATGGGTTGATTCTAGGAATGGATTGGCTTACCACATATGGGGCCATTCAAGATTGTGAAAGGAGGGTTGTTAGGCTCCTAACTTGTCATGGGAGGACCCTCGAAGTTTCTTGTGACCCCCAAGGGTCTGTTATGCTTAGCTTCCTAGAGTCTTTAGATGCATCCATAGATGACTTGCAATCTGTTCCAGTGGTTCGGGATTATTCCGATGTTTTTTATGAGGTACAGGGTTTACCTCCAAGGCGCGAGATCAACTTCCGTATATATCTGGTGGACAATGCAAAGCCAGTTGCATTACCAGTGTGCCACATGACTCCAAGGGAAAGGAGGGAGCTGAGTAAGCAAGTAGGGTAGCTACTTGAGAAAGGGTTCATCAAACAAAGCATATTTGAATGGGGTGCTCCAGTAGTATTCGCACCTAAAGTGGATGGTTCACTTCGTCCGTGTGTTGACTATAGAGAATTAAATAAGCTCACCAAGAAGAATAGACACCCGCTTCCGAGGATTGATGATTTATTTGATTAGCTTGTTGGTGCCTCGGTATTTTCCCAGTTGGACTTGGCTATGGGGTTCCACCAATTGAGAGTGGCTGAGGATAGCATAGATAAAACTACTTTCAGAACTTCGGACGGTTTCTTTGAATGGCTAGTTATGCCTTTTTGGTTGACTAATGCACCCACTTATTTTGTTGACTTGATGAGTAGAGTGTTTCAGGAATTCCTAAACAAATTTTTCATGGTCTTCGTTGATGATATTTTGATCTTCTCCAAGAGTGAAGAAGAGCATGCCCAGCATTTGGGAGAAGTTTTGAAAACTCTCCGTGACCATCAGCTAAAAGCAAAGTTCTCCAAATGCCATTTCTGGAGAAAGGAGGTGAGATTCTTGGGGCATGTAGTTTCCAAAGAAGGGATAGCTGTAGATCCCGTAAAGGTGTTTGCAGTGCAAGATTGGCAGATTCCTAAAAATGCAACCGAGGTGAGAAGCTTTCTTGGGTTGGCAAGTTATTATAGGAAGTTCATTAAGACTTCGCAAAGATATCAGCCCCTCTCACCAGGCTAACAAAGAAGAATTTGGGATTCTCATGGGACATAGACTGTGACGTTACTTTCCAACAACTGAAAAGGGCTCTGACAACAACCCCAGTCTTGACCTTTCCCGATGGAAGTAAAGTGTTTACTGTTTACACCGATGCATGCGATACTGGGCTTGGTGCGGTGTTGATGCAAGAACGAAAAGTAGTATGTTATGTGGGCAGACTATTGAGAGTTCATGAGAAGAACTACCCCACCCATGATCTAGAGCTAGTTGCCATAGTGTTCGCATTAAAGACATGACGTCATTATTTACTTGGAGAAAAGTTCGAGTTATACACCGATCATAAATCTCTCAAGTATCTATTCTTACATAAGGATCTCAAATTAAGGCAACAACGGTGGATGGAGTTCTTAGCTTCATATGATTTCGAGATTTCTTATACTGCTGGCAAGGGTAATGTGGTGGCAGACGCACTAAGTAGGCAGAGGGTGGCTCTAAGTCCTCTGTTTGTGGAAAGAAAGAACTTGGAGTTCATATCAGCTTTTGATTTTAGACCCTCCATCGAGGTTTTTCCTAATTTATTTGTATCCTTGGAGATATGATCGACTCTTGTGGATCAGATAGGAGCCTCGCAACAAGGTGATCCACCGATTCTATACATTATGGATAAGCTCAGAAGAGGGGAGACATCTAGTTACCTCAGTAGATATGCCATAGATGAGAACGGGTGGTTGCGACGAGATGGAAGACTTTATGTTCCTCAAACTGGAAGTTTAATTAAGGCAGTCCTAGAAGAAGCCCACCATTCTAAGATGACCATTCATCCAGGCGGTGACTAGATGTATAGAGACATGAAAAGGGTTTTCTTTTGGGCTAAAATGAAGAAAGATGTGGCTGGATTTGTTTCTCAGTGTTTAGTTTGCCAGCAAGTCAAAGTTGAGCAAAAGAAGCCCGGTGGATAACTTCATTCATTGGAAGTTCCACAGTGGAAGTGGGAGAGCGTCTCTATGGATTGCATAGATGGGTTTCCTAGATCAAAGGAAGACAATACTGGTATTTGGGTGATTGTAGATAGACTCACTAAGAGCGCTCACTTTATTCTAGTGAAGAGTAAGAGGACGACATCGTGGTTGGTAGCGATTTATGTTCACAAGATAGTTCGCCTCCATGGGGTACCTTCCATCATAGTAAGCGATCGTGACCCCATCTTTACCAGTGAGTTTTGGAGGAGTTTGCAAGAAGCATTAGGTATATAGTTGCGCTTAAGCACTGCTTATCATCCTCAGACCGATGGGCAGACGGAGAGGGTGAACATAATTCTAGAAGATCTTTTGAGACCGTGTATCGTAGACTTCGGAGGAACTTGGGAAGAACATCTTCCTTGGGTAGAGTTTGCTTATAATAACAGTTATCAAGCTAGCATCGGTATGGCACCGTTCGAAGCATTGTATGGGCTACCCTGTAGATCACCGACTTGTTGGTGGGAATCTACAGAAAGATTATTACTTGGACCGGATATGGTTAGGGAAACGTCCGAAAAGATTGACCTTATTCGACGACGGATGAAGACAGCTCAAGATAGAAAAATGTCCTATGCTGACAAAAGAAGAACTGACATCGATTTCAAAGTGGGAGACTTAGTTTTTATCAAAGTGTCACCTCTGAGGAATGTGGTTCGCTTCAGAGCAGTAGGGAAGTTGGCACCTAGGTTTGTCGGACCATTTCCCATAACCGAAAGGATTGGCCAAATGGCTTATAGGGTAAAGCTCCCAGAAAATCTATCCGGTGTTCATGATGTTTTCCTTGTCTCTCATCTGCGGAAGTGCTTGCATGACACCGCAGAAGTTGTTGAGCCAAGCATGTTGGAAGAAGTCGAGGTGGAACGGGAGGCGACAGTCAGACGAGTCCCTACCCGTATTCTTGGGTCAGAAGTTAAGAAGCTGCGCAATAAGGAGAACAAGTTGCTAGAGGTTCAATGGGGAGATAACCCAAAAGATGCGACTTGGGAGACCGAAGACAAGATTCTTGTTTCATACCTTTTTCTTTTCGAGGGTATGTTCTTAACTCCTTTCCTAAGTTTTATTAGTGCTTGTTTCTATCCTTAGAGTATATCTTATCCATAGTATTTTCGACCTTTAGATAGGAATCATATGGGTGAAAACATGTATTTGAAGCATGTTATGTTTGATGGATGCAAGTAAATGCAAGTGTTTGCTAGTGGTTGCCTGTGGACGCGTATACACACATTAGGCACTAAGATCTGCTCAATCACTTTCATACTGCACATGGATGTGTGTGCATTTTCTGTTCTTTTATGGATGAAATAGCATATGGATGTTGCATTTGGACGGATCGGTATGCACACATATAGAACTTATATGATATAATAGGATTATTTTCATACATGTTGGATTCACGGCACTAACATACATTGCATTAAGGAGGTCATCTGAATCAGTAGACCGCCTGATCTTCGCATTAGTGTTGGTGTAACACCCCATAATTTTATATCATTAAGATTTCACTAATTAAAGTATACTTAATTTTTAGAAGAAGAATTAAGTAAATTTGGTTACGCCATTGCATTCTTCTCGGAATTCTTCTTGAGATAGAGTCCGAGTTTGCGTAAAACAGATACAGTATGAAGAAGATATGGAGGTTAGAAAATTTGAAATCAAATCAGAAATTAAATAATCCAAATTCAAAACAGCAGAAGGGAGGGCTGGCGGGAAAATTCCCACCAGAGGGTGTCGACCCCCCTATAGGGGTGTCCACATAGGTGTCGACCCCCCTGTAGGGGTGGACCCCTGTACAGCAGTTCGAGCTGAGATGATTTTTACCCCTTTAGTGCTATGTGGCGACTTCTGGTTGGTTGGGTGAGGTGTATTTCAGATTTGGAGAGTTTAGATGGAACCTAACCTAATCCTAAGGCCCTAATTAAATCACTACACCTATTTAAACACCTCTAGACTTAAACCCTAATTCATTAATCAAAGTAATGGCGCCTCCATGCTGCTAAAACCTAAAGTGATCTGGCCTCCACCATTAATCAATCAATTCAAGTAGAAGTTAAGGAGAACAACAATCAATGCCTACATCAACGGATAGCTTTCCAACTTCAGAAATCAAATCTCAGAATCTTTCTTTTCTCTCTTAAACCACGATCTGTGAGTTCAATAACATTAACAAGATAATTAGTCTAAAGTTGGCATGATAAGTGATAAATTGTGTTAATATGTTATGCCTGTAATGAAATTCACCAAGTTTGCAAGTTTACCATTCTTTACCTAAACCTATCATGTGCTTAATCATGTTCATATGTCACCTATGTTACATGCCTGTTATGATCATATGTTACATGCCTGTTTATGTTCAGATTTATGCCGTTTTGACACTCTTCCCTCTCCTTTTTCCTTTTTCTTTTTATGAGGTTAGGCCACCTTTGGGCCTAACCATTCTTCGTCAAATTATGCGAACGAACAACGTGGGAACGATGGGGAAAAATTTGGGAAAATTATTATGACATGTAATTTGGCCTATGTTTGTGGTAATTGTGATAATTTGGGCATAAAATTGATGTTGGCCATAGTTGGGCAAATTTGGGTACAACATGTAATTATGGCATAATTGGGTTTGGGTGTAAAATTTGGCATAACCTATAAACTTGTGATTATAGGCATAAAGTGATTAGAAACTTGTCGCCTAAATTTGGGGTAAACGGGATAACCTAATTTGTATGAACTTAGGTTAATAAACGCCTACGACATGAGGTTAGGTATGTTTGTGGTGTAAGCCTACCCGGAACCGCCCGGCACGTCCAGCGACCACAAACATTACCTAATGTGAGAGGTCAAAGGCATGAACTAAATGCGTAATAAGGCAAAGACACGAGGTTAGATGGGTTTACGGTGTAAAACTGCCCGGAACCCCCCGGCATATCCAGTAACCGCAAACGGTGTCTAATGCGAGAGGTCATGCAGAATTACGGTTAAAATTAACTAAAGAACACTTAATCTAGACATGTAGTTGACATGGGAATATTGAGGGGTTAAGTGGGAAATTCCTAGTGGGGACCAAGCTTAGGAGGGAGGCTTGTGTCAAGTGTGGGGACCCTTTTCAACTAGTAACCCATTTAGTATCTTAGTGAGCTCGAATTAGGTCGAGGACAGGACATGCTTACGTGAGTTGATTGTAAGAGGTCAATTAAAGGATAGCGGTGGCAGTGCAAGTCCAACGGGGTCATGTGTGTGCATGGGTCCGGGCTGGTAGGTAAGACGCTGTTGCATCGTGTTGGTATAAGACGTGCCTTCTAGTGTATCGGGTTGCCACTTTAGGGAGTGATACACCCTACTGTGGGACCAGCACGGGTATCTACGAGTTAGGGAGCCGATCGAATGGTGCAGGGTAGTGGGTACACTTAGTGGAGATAGAGGCAGGCGACACCTATGACAACAGCTAGGGTGCACGAGAGACTACCATTATTACTATTAGTACCATCTTTATGGTTGTGTTAGTGGGACCAAGGTTCTAAATCTCGGATATCGGTCACGTTTCGTCTCGAGGATTTTATAGACTCGGTCTCATATCGGCGGAGATCTCGGACGATATGGGTCTAGCTCGGGAGTTCGTCACGGATTTTCATCTCGGGTCTGAAAGTTCATATCGGAACAATCTCGGGGTACATGATATGTTAAAAATGATATTTTAACAAAATAATTTTTACGAATGCTTTAAAAAACATAGTAACTTAAACTTAAAATGCAAAATAACTTTATTATTCTTTATTTTGCGAAAGATCATTCATACTCTAAATCATAATATGCTTAAAACAGAAATATTGTTAGGCGGGAAACATTAAAAGGATCCAAAACAATAAAAAAAACAGCATAAATAAAACATAAAATACATAATTTCATAATTAACATGTATGTAAAAAGAAGAATATGAAACTCATAAGCATTGTAAAACTTATACGAACAAACATTATAGTCATTTAACATGCAAAATGTAAAATAAAAAAATATTGCTATGGCTAGATTTGAGTTTTTTAATTATTGTTCTAGTTCAGGCACAAATTTAAATTTTAACCAAAAAAACTAAGATCTCGGACGATATTCCAGTATTTCGTCTCGGTCGATATATCGTTCGATATTGCAATATCTAAGGCGATATATTCGAAAGGAGATTTAGAGTGATATTTGCTGTTTCATTTCAGAAGGAGCCCAAAACAAGATCTCAGAGGAGATCTCGGGCGATATTTGTGAGATTTGAAACAGTGAGTGGGATCATATCGTTTAGCAAGTTAGTGCGGTACAGAGCATATTTCGTATAGTTAGGAGCGCAATCTTTCTGACCTTATTTACCTTGTCGTACCTGTTATGTTACAGTCATTCCACTTATCCAGTTTATTTCCTTATCCTGTTGCTTTACTTAATTGTATTGTTAAAGTTACTGGACTTGCCAGACTTTATGTCTGACCTCGTTTTGTTTCCACCTCTTTTCTTCCTTTTCCCTCCCAGGTCCTCAGGGTGGGAATAGCGGAGCTTAGCTTGGATTTCTTTCTTGGAGAGCTTTGGAGTGCTGAGAGTAAAGCTCAGCTTCATTTATCTTTATCTTTTCTTTTATGGCTATTTGTAGTAGTGGGATTATGTCTTTATTTTATGTACTCTGATTTTGTCAAGATGGATATTATGTACTTGACTCTAGTCTTTGGTTTTTGATTATGTAATCAACTTATTTGCTTTCCGCTATTATGGAATGAAGTTTTAAATTTTAAGTACTGTTTTATATCTGTCTTGTTGTTAAGTTTCTATTCTATACACACCTAAATGCTCCATGGAAGTTAATGCATTCCCTTAGTGAGTGACATTAATGGACGTGGGGTGTCACACGTGGTATCAGAGATGAAGGTTACCAGAACAGATAAAAGATTTTAAAAACCGTTTCAAAAATTATTTTTGGAAAGAATCATTTTCAAAAACATGACTTAAAGAGAGTATTTTTAGAGAAAAGGTTTTTTAAGAAAAGCATAATCCCCAATAGCCATATATCTATCTTTCGAATCTCCGTTTTGAATCTTTACCTTTTTCCTTTCAGCACGACTGATCAAACCGAAATTCCCGAGGGCGTATAGATACCATCTTGGTTCAGAAGGTATCTGGAGGCAAGGGCTACGGCCGCAGGCCCAGCAGACGCTCCTCCTCCTCCTTATGTAGACGCTTTTTCGAAGATATGCAAGGACTTCCGTGCAATCGGCGAGAAAACATTTAATGGAACTGAGACATTTGTTGAGGCTCGGAATTGACTCAAGGAATTGGAAGACTTATTTGGTATCTTTGAGATAGATGATGGGAGGAAAGTTCAATTGGCTGCTTGGTTAATGAAGGATGAGGCTTCTTATTGGTGGGAAGTAACTAATGGGGGACGTGTAGTAGGAACTTGGGAGGATTTTAAGCAAAAGTCCGAGCTGAAGTTTCTTTCACAAGCGGAGGAAAGTCTTTATTTGGAAAGGTTCTTGGCATTGAAGCAAGGAAGTTTATCGGTGAAGGAGTATGTGAACAAGTTCAACCAGTTGGCTAGATTTGGGATGGAGTTGGTTAATACGCCGCATAAGAAGGTCTTGAGGTTTGTTAAAGGTCTGAATGAGCCGTTGCATGGGTTGGCTATGTCCCACATTCCTATGGGAGCTACTTTTGAAAATCTGGTTAATATGGCACTGATTAATGAAGAGGAGAAAGGCGCCAATGCCAACAAGGCATAGGATAAGAAGGTGGATCCAAAGAAAGCACAACAACAGCAACAACAAAAGAAAGGTGGTAAAGATAACAAGGGCCAAGGAAAGAAGAGGTGCTTTAATTGTGGAACACCTGGTCACTTGAGCAAGGACTGTAGGAAGAAGAAGACAGGCTGCTTCCAGTGTGGTGAGGAAGGACATATGATTAAAGACTGTCCAAGAAGGCAAGAGCAAGGGCAGAGGGCAGGAACTACTTATGGAGGGCAGGTGCACGCTCTTATGGCACCCCCGCAAGAGAGAGGTAGAACTATTTCCATTGAAAGCTTAATTTTCCTTTGTGATCATCCTGTTCGTACTTTGTTTGATTCTGGCGCTTCACATTCATTTATTTTTGCTTCTATTGTTGAGTCTCTGCACCTAGAAACTAGTATAGTAGTGGATCTTGTTAGTGTCTCAAATCCTATTGGGGGTACAACCCATCTTTCTATGTTATGTAGAGGATTGAAAATTTTTGTGTATGACGTTGTGTTTGAATGCAATGCTTTTGTGCTTGGTTTCATGGGCTATGGGTTGATTCTAGGAATGATTGGTTAGCCAGATATGGTGATATTTTTGATTGTGAAAGGAGGGTAGTTAGATTATTTTCTAGTTTGGGTAATACTCTCGAGATCTCATGCGATCCTATGGGTTCTGTGATGCTTAGCTACCTAGAATCTCTTGACGCTTCTATCAATGAAATTTGCGATCTGTTCAAGTCGTCTGTGAATTCTCTGATGTCTTTGAGGAGGTTAGGGGTTTACCTCCAAAGCGTGAGATATATTTCCGTATATACTTGGTGGACAATGCAAAGCCAGTTGCATTGTCGGTGCGCCACATGGCTCCTAGGGAGAGGAGGGAGCTTAGTAAACAAGTGAAAGAGTTGCTTGAGAAGGGGTTTATAAGAAGAAGTATCTCGGAGTGGGGTGCTCCAGTTATTTTTGCTACGAAAACTGATGGTTCACTTAGATTGTGTGTGGACTATAGAGAGCTAAATAAACTCACTAAGAAGAATAGATATCCATTGCCGAGGATAGATGATTTGTTCGATCAGTTAGTTGGTGCTTCAATTTTCTCGCAGTTGGACTTAGCTACTGGGTTACATCAGCTGAGGGTGGCTGAGGATAACATAGATAAGACTGCATTTAGAACTCCTGATGGTTTCTTTGAATGGCTTGTTATGCCTTTTGGTTTGACTAATGCACCCGCGTATTTCGCAGACTTGATGAGTAGGGTGTTTAGGGAGTTTCTAAATAAGTTTATGGTGGTCTTCGTGGATGATATTTTGATATTTTCTAAAAGCGAGGATGAGCATGCCCTACATCTTAGGGAAGTATTAGAGACCCTTCAAGCACATCAACTCAAAGCTAAGTTCTCCAAATGTCATTTTTGGAGGAAGGAAGTGAGGTTCTTTGGGCACGTGGTCTCTAAGGAAGGGATAACTGTGGATCCCGCGAAAGTAATGGCAATCCAAGATTGGAAGATTCCTAAGAATGCGACAGAAGTAAGAAGTTTCCTTGGTTTGGTGGGCTATTATAGAAAGTTCATTAAAGACTTTGCTAAGATATCAGCCCCACTTACTCGATTGGCGAAGAATAATTTGGTCTTTTCTTGGGATGTTGACTGCGATGATGCATTCCAATGTTTGAAGAGGGCTTTGACGACAACTCCAGTTTTAGTTTTGCCAGATGGGAGTAAGCCATTCACAGTTTATACCGACGCTTAGGGGACAGGGATTAGCGCGGTGTTAATGCAAGAGGGAAGGGTGATATGCTATGGTGAAAGACAGTTGAAAGTCCATGAGAAGAATTACCCTACCCACGAATTAGAGTCTCAAGTCTTGGCGTCATTATTTGCTTGGAGAGAGGTTTGAGTTGTATACAGACCATAAGTCACTTAAGTAATTGTTCTCTCAAAAAGATTTAAACTTGAGGCAACAGAGATGGATGGAGTTCTTAGCATCCTACGATTTTGAGATTGCATATACCCCTGGCAAGGGTAACGTTGTGGCAGATGCCTTGAGTAGGAAGATGTTGACTTTGAGTCCTTTGTTCGTAGAGCGGAAGAGTTTGGAGTACATCTCTACCTTTGACTTTAGAGCCTCGATTGATTATGTGTTCGATTTGTTGGCATGATTAGAGTTGCGACCTACCCTTATGGGGCAGGTAGGGGCGGCACAGCTAGATGACCCACAGTTGATAGAGATAGTGGATAAGCTCATAAGAGGGGAGTCCTCAAGCCATCTTAGTAGATATACTATTGATGAGAGAGGTTGGTTGCGTAGGGATGGAAGACTTTGCGTATCATGAGATGAGAGTTTGAGGAAGGCAATTCTCGAAGAAGCACATCGTTCTAAGATGACCATACATCCTGGTGGTGACAAGATGTATAGGGATATGAAGAGAGTTTTCTTTTGGGCCGGAATGAAGAAGGATGTGGCTGAGTTCGTTTCTAGATGCTTAGTGTGTCAGCAAGTTAAAGCTGAACAAAAGAATACCGGTGGTTTGCTTCACCCTCTAGAGATTCCACAGTGGAAGTGGGAAAGAGTTTCTATGGATTTTGTTGATGGGTTGCCAAGGTCAAGGAAGGGTAATACGGGGGTTTGGGTAGTGGTAGATATATTTACCAAGAGCTCTCATTTCATTCCCGTTAAGAGCAAGAGGACAGCGGCATGGTTAGCTTCAGTTTATCTCCGAGAGATAGTTCGTTTACATGGCATACCATTAAGCATTGTGAGTGATCGAGATCCTATTTTCACTAGCGAATTTTGGAAGAGCTTGCAAGAGGCGGTAGTAACGCAGTTGTGTTTGAGCATCGCTTATCATCCTCAAACGGACGGCCAAACCGAAAGGGTGAATCTGATTCTTGAAGACCTTTTGAGGTTATGTATCTTGGACTTTGGAGGGACATGGGAAGAGCACCTTCCATTGGTGGAGTTCGCCTACAACAATAGCTATAAGACTAGTATTGGCATGGCTCCTTTTGAGGCTTTGTATGGACGACCGTGTCGATCACCGACTTGTTGCTATGAGTCCACGGATAAGGTTTTGCTTGGGCTAGACATGGTTAGAGAGACTTCAGAGAAGATAGACTTGATTCGAAGACGAATGAAGATGGCACAGGATAGGCAGAAGTCAAATGCTGATAAGAGAAGTACCGATCTTGAGTTCGATGTTGGAGATATGTTCTTTATCAAAGTATCACCATTAAGAAATTAGTTCACTTTGGAGCAGTTGGGAAATTGGCACCAAGGTTCGTAGGACCATTTCCTATTATAGAGCGAATTGGATAGATGACCTACAAAGTACAGTTGCCTGAGAAGCTTAGTGGAGTGCATGACGTGTTTCATGTGTCACATTTAAGGAAGTGTTTGCATGATACCGCAGAAATAGTAGAGCCGAGTATGCTTAGGGAAGTGGAAGTAGAGCGAGATGCCACAGTCAGACTAGCTCCTACATGCATCCTTGGATCAGAGGTCAAGAAGTTGCGCAACCGAGAGGTCAAGTTGGTTAAAGTTCAATGGGGAGATGATCAAGGAGACGAGACTTGGGAGATGGAAGATAAGATTCATACATTATACCCTTTCCTTTTTGAGGGTATGTTCTTAACTTCTCCTTTTTCTACCTCTTTGTTTGTACTTGTTCTATAGTTTAGGATATTCTCTCGAGTATGTCTTCAGTCTTTAGGTAGGAGTCCTATGGTTGTAAACATGTGTTTGAGACATGTTATGTTTTGTGGATGCAAGTGGTTGCTAGTGGTTGCTCGTGGATGCATTTATACATACACTTTAGGCACTTAGATTGGCTTAGTCACTTCATATTGCATATTGCATATATGTGGTTGTTTATTGAAATTTTATGTGTTATCATGTGGACGTTGCATTTGGATGTATGATTGTGCACTCATGTAGGAATGATATGCATTATTAGGTTTCTATTGCATACATATTGGACTCATGGCACTGACATAATTCGCATTAAGGAGGTCAACTGAATCAGTGGACCGCCTGATCTTTGCATTAGATAAGGAACATATACACACACTTTTGCATATGTTCATATAGCAATTAGAAATCATTTAAGGACAATGGACGCTTGTGGATGATGGTTGAGTAGATGGATGATTGGTTAGTAGGATACATTCTTCTTAACTTGAAGATTTCGGGGACGAAATCCTTTAAGGAGGGGAGAATGTAACACCCCTTAATTTTATAACATTAAGATTTCACTAATTAAAGTATACTTAATTTTTAGAAGAAGAATTAAGTAAAACTAGTTACGCCATTACATTCGTCTCGGAATTCTACTTGAGATAGAGTCCGAGTTTGCGTAAAACGGATACAATATGAAGAAGATATCGAGGTTAGAAGATTTGAAATCAGATCAGAAATTAAATAATCCAAATTCAAAATATAAGAAGGGAGGGCTGGCGGGAAATTTCCCGCCAGAGGGTGTCGACCCCTCTATAGGGGTGTCGACATAGGTGTCGACCCCCCTGTAGGGGTCGACCCCTGTACAGCAGTTCGGGCTGAGACGATTTTTACCCCTTTAGGGCTACGTGGCGACTTCTAGTTGGTTGGGTGAGGTGTATTTCGGATTTGGAGGGTTTAGATGGAACCTAACCTAATCCTAAGGCCCTAATTAACTCACTACAACTATTTAAACACCTCTAGACTTAAACCCTAATTCATTAATCAAAGTAATGGCGCCTCCATGCTGCTAAAACCTAAAGTGATCTGGCCTCCACCATTAATCAATCAATTCAAGTAGAAGTTAAGGAGAACAACAATCAATGCCTACATCAACGGATAGCTTTCCAACTTCAGAAATCAAATCTCAGAATCTTTCTTTTCTCTCTTAAACCACGATCTGTGAGTTCAATAACATTAACAAGATAATTAGTCTAAAGTTGGCATGATAAGTGATAAATTGTGTTAATATGCTATGCCTGTAATGAAATTCACCAAGTTTGCAAGTTTACCATTCTTTACCTAAACCTATCATGTGCTTAATCATGTTCATATGTCACCTATGTTACATGCCTGTTATGATCATATGTTACATGCCTGTTTATGTTCAGATTTATGCCGTTTTGACACTCTTCCCTCTCCTTTTTCCTTTTTCTTTTTATGAGGTTAGGCCACCTTTGGGCCTAACCATTCTTCGTCAAATTATGCGAACGAACAATGTGGGAACGATGGGGAAAAATTTGGGAAAATTATTATGACATGTAATTTGGCCTATGTTTGTGGTAATTGTGATAATTTGGGCATAAAATTGATGTTGGCCATAGTTGGGCAAATTTGGGTACAACATGTAATTATGGCATAATTGGGTTTGGGTGTAAAATTTGGCATAACCTATAAATTTGTGATTATAGGCATAAAGTGATTAGAAACTTGTCGCCTAAATTTGGGGTAAACGGGATAACCTAATTTGTATGAACTTAGGTTAATAAACGCCTACGACATGAGGTTAGGTATGTTTGTGGTGTAAGCCTACCCGGAACCGCCCGGCACGTCCAGCGACCACAAACATTACCTAATGTGAGAGGTCAAAGGCATGAACTAAATGCGTAATAAGGCAAAGACACGAGGTTAGATGGGTTTACGGTGTAAAACTGCCCGGAACCCCCCGGCATATCCAGTAACCGCAAACAGTGTCTAATGCGAGAGGTCATGCAGAATTACGGTTAAAATTAACTAAAGAACACTTAATCTAGACATGTAGTTGACATGGGAATATTGAGGGGTTAAGTGGGAAATTCCTAGTGAGGACCAAGCTTAGGAGGGAGGCTTGTGTCAAGTGTGGGGACCCTTTTCAACCAGTAACCCATTTAGTATCTTAGTGAGATCGAGCTAGGTCGAGGTCGGGACACGCTTACTTGAGTTGATTGTAAGAGGTCAATTAAAGGATATCGGTGGTAGTGCAAGTCCAACGGGGTCATGTGCGTGCATGGGTCTGGGCTGGTAGGTATGACGATGTTGCATCGTGTAGGTATAAGCCGTGCCTTCTAGCATATCGGGTTGCCACTTTAGGAATTGATACACCTACTGTGGGACCAGCACGGGTATCTACGAGTTAGGGAGCCGATCAAATGGGGTAGGGCAGTGGGTTCACTTAGTGGAGATAGAAGCAGGCGACACCTATGACAGCAGCTAGGGGTACACGAGAGACTACCATTATTACTATTAGTACCATCTTTATGGTTGTGTTAGTAGGATCATATCTTTTAGTCAGTTAGTGCGGTGCAGAGCATATTTCGTATAGTTAGGAGCGCAATCTTTCTGACCTTATTTACCTTGTCATACCTGTTATGTTACAGTCATTCCACTTATCCAGTTTATTTCCTTATCCTATTGCTTTACTTAATTGTATTGTTAAAGTTACTGGACTCGCCAGACTTTATGTCTAACCTCATTTTGTTTCCACCTCTGTTCTTCCTTCCCCCCCCCCCTCCCCAGGTCCTCAGGGTGGGAATAGAGGAGCTTAGCTTGGATTTCTTTCTTTGAGGGCTTTGGAGTGCTGAGAGTAAAGCTCAGCTTCATTTGTCTTTATCTTTTCTTTTATGGCGATTCATAGTAGTGGGATTATGTCTTTATTTTATGTACTCTGATTTTGTCAAGATGGGTATTATGTACTTGACTCTAGTCTTTGGTTTTTGATTATGTAATCAACTTATTTGCTTTCCGCCGTTATGGAATGAAGTTTTAAATTTTAAGTACTGTTTTATATATGTTTTGTTGTTAAGTTTCTGTTCTATACACTCCTAAATGCTCCATGGAAGTTAATGCATTCCCTTAGTGAGTGACATTAATGGACGTGGGGTGTCACAGTTGGGACATATACACACACCTTTGCATATATTCATATAAGCATTAGAAATCCTTAAGGACAATAGATGCCTGTGGTTCGTGGATGAGTAGATGGATGATGGATGGTACGATATGCATTCTTCTCAAAACTTAGAAATTTCGGGACGAAATCCTTTGAGTAGGGGGGAATGTGACACCTCGAATTTTAAAGACATTAAAGAGAATAAATAAATTAATAATTAATTTAATATTAAGAATTAGAGGAAACGGACTGCACCATTGCGTTCGTCTCGAAATTCTGGTCAAGATAGACATTTGGTTTGCATAAAACGGACACCGTATGAGGAAGTTATGAGGGTTTTAAGTTTGTATACACACAGAAAAATTATATATATACGCATGAGTCAGAGGTGAGTTAGTAGTTAGTCAGAATCTTATCCAGAAATTAAAAATTCGAAAAGTTCCTCTGAGCGGTCAAATTCTTGCTCTAGAGGGTCGATCCCCCTAGAGGGGTGTCGACAACGGGGCAATCCCCCTTAAGGGGTGTCGACCCAGGGGTCGACCCACCCACAGGGGTGTCGACACCCGTAGGGCTGACGTGGCAGTCGGTTCAGAAGCCTAGCAGCTATATATGTGTGGTCATTTCGATTGTTTTCTTCATTTTGAGGATTCATGGTGGCCAAACTCTGCCAGCGGCTGAACTGAACCAAGTCATCTTCTACAAAGTGCTTTGCAAATCAAATTCAGAATTCAAGATCTATTCTTTCTCTCTATTCTCTAAACCTAACGCTATGAGTTTCTAGTTATTTTTAGGTTTATATAATTAAAAGTTAATTGTGCTATGACTTGGATATGTTGTAAAGTATGATTTTGTGCAAGTATTAAATCCTATACTATGTCATGGCAGATCTATTTTCCTAGATTTAATATAATCGTAGTAATTCTATTATGTTGCCTATGTAGATCTTGACTTGTAACCATGTTATGGTGAATATATACTTATTAAACTGGACAATTGTAACATTTTCTATATCTAGTTTCTTATAAAGTCACCTTTCACCTGTCATATTGCGATCAGTCTAAATATGTTGTAGGCTTGACATGTGAAACCATTTATAGATATAAATATGTTGCTATGTTATCCTAATTATGCTAGATCTAAATAGTTAGACACCTAAAAGGATTAATTTAGATCTCATTATGTTGCTTTGACATCATAGTAATTGCCACAAGTCATTAGTTTTACGTACACCTTATTATGATGTTGATCACATGTCCAATCACCTTGTTATCATGTTAGTTATTCTTATGCCAAGATATGTTGAAACTATCACCTTTGTCATATTCTCTTTTTATTATGGCTAGGCTACCGTATAGCCTAGATGCCGCCAAAATACGTGCGAATATGTTAGTTAAGGAACGGGGAAAAAACAGGGTTAAAATGGCATAATTTGAATATGAACATTTCTGGACATGTAATGCAAATTATTGGGTAAAATAGGTATTGATGCCTATAAAAGGAAAGGATTAATTAATTGGTAAATTAATTAAAAATGGAATGTTAGTAATTACAATTAGGAATTGTACTTATGACACGAGGTTAGGTTACATTAGTGGTGGAAGCCTGCCCGGACCTGTCCGGCATATCTAGCAGCCACAAATGTTGAACCTAATGTGGGAGGTCTAAGTACGTAAATAAGAATCGGGCTAAGACACGAGGTTAGGCCAACCTGTGGAATAAGACTGCCTGGACCCGACCAACATATTCAGCATCCACACGTTGTAGGCCTAATGTGGGAGGTCTAGCCCATTATGGAACCATAATTGGACATGGTAATAAAATGGACTACTTAACCTAATTTAATCACAAAGGTTGTATGACTATGAACTTAAGTTAGGGTTAAGTAAAACTGGATGGATAGTGGGTAGGTTAAGTAAATTAGAGGGGGTGGGTAATATATAGACATATAGGACCACAGACTTAACCCAATAAGGTTATGTAATTAAAGGCACCTAGTGGTATACATAACCAGTTGAAAATATAATAGAGTTATGCAATTAAAGACACCCTTTTGGGTAAGTGTAACATGCCTAAGTCCCACATCGTGGAAGCATGTGTGAAGTGGGTACTTATATAGTAGAGCCCATCTCTTACTAACGCTGAGGCCTTTTGAGGAATAAAACCCCACACCTATACGGTGGCTAAGTTGGGGACAATATTTTGTGCGAATGGAGGTGCGGGCTGTTACAATGGTATCAGAGCCATTACCCAATCGGAATTGTGGCTCATGTGTGGACCACAACGCCTGGGTGAGGTGTTTGTGAGCCAACGGGTACGTTGGGCTCTGTAGGAGGGGAGAATGTAACACCCCTAAGTCCCACATCATGGAAGCTTGTGTGAAGTGGGTACTTATATAGTAGAGCCCATCTCTTACTAACGCCGAGGCCTTTTGAGGAATAAAACCCCACACCTATACGGTGGCTAAGTTGGGGAAAATATCTTGCGCGAACGGAGGTTCGGGCTGTTACAGTGGGGAGAATTAACACCCCTAAGTCCTAAATGTGACAACCGCAGGTCTCGAACCCCCGACCTCCCGTTAAGCAAAACCACGCACTAACCACTGTGCTAAAAGATCTTTGTGTAAGCTTTTCGAGAGGGGTATTACAGACTACCCCCTTAAAGAGCCCGACATCCTCGTTGGCTCATATCACTCACCACCTAAGCATTGTGCATGTAACCCGCATCAGTACCACACCGACTGACATCCACGACATTACACACACAATTCCGACTGGGTATTGGCTCTGATACCAAATGTGACAACCGCGGGTCTCGAACCCCCGACCTCCCGTTAAGCAACACCACGCACTAACCACTGTGCTAAAAGATCTTTGTGTAAGATTTTCGAGAGGGGTATTATAGTAAGCATAACTGGTATAGGACTATGTAATTAAAGACACCTAGGGGTATACATAGTCAGTGAAAAACCTAGTGGGGATACAAGACAAAGGGGAGGGCTTGTATCATATTGTGTGGGACCCATTTCCTCAGTAACCCGGAGTAGATATCAAGTAAAGAACTTCGTACTAGGCGGAGGTAGGGGCACGCTTACTGATTGATTGTAAGAGATCCAAAACGGGATGGACGGTGTGGGCAGCGCAAACCGACCCGGGACATGTGCGTGCATGGGCCGGGCAGAGGGGGCTAAGACAACCGTGACACCAGTAGATATGGTTGTGCACACCTTGGGTTGCCACTTTAAGAAGTGATACCTCCTACCGTGGGGCCAGCACAGGATATCTACGGGATAGGGAGCCGATTGATTAGGGTAGTAGTTAGGGTACACTCGGACATATACCCTAAGCTACCAACTTGTTGTGGAAGGGAACATCTCAGTTTAGTTATGCTAGTAATAGTGCAGAGTAATAATTAGTGAAGCATTCACACCTTATCTTGCTTGCCATGTCACACGTGCCATTTATGTAGAGATCTTTCCTGTCCACTTTATATGCCTATCAAGTTGCTTTTATTTATCTACTGACTAAAAGTAACTAGACTCGCTAGACTTTATGTCTGACCCTTTGTTTCTCCTTCTTTCTTCCGTTTTCCCCCAGGTTCTCAGGGAGGAAACACCCAGGCTTAGTCCAGATTCAGATATCATCTTGCTAGGAGCTATTTCTGATGTATGGCTCAAGTTCTTGTCTCTGCTATGGCTTTACTCTTGTAATTAGGGAATTATGCTTTTTACTTATTTATCTACTCTGATGGTGCAAGATAAAAGTATTTTTGTTGTAATGGTTTTTTGTGATTTATGGAATTGTGGACCACGATATTATGATTTTATGTTGAAATAAAAGTTTAAAATTTCCGCTGCTGCCTTATTATATATGTCTTGTAATTATTCTGTGTTTGTTTACCTATAGTGCTTCGCGGAACTTAATGCATTCCCTTAGTGAGTGACATTAACGGACGTGGGGTGTCTCAATACCTCAAATCAAAATCTTGACGCTCTTCCGATGGCAACCAAGGCCAATTCGTATGTACCTTCCAAATTTCCATTTTCTTCGAATGTCGGCAATCCCAACATCTCTTCTTCTGATGTCGGAAACCCCGACAATATCTCTTCTTTGAATATTGGCAATCCCAACAAACCATCTTCCATACCTTTACCTCCTTCACTTCCCATGTTAGCACCTTCTTCTTCAAATGACCATGATTCTAAAACAGGACAAGTCGACATGATAGAAACCGTTGTTGATGACACGATACATTTACCAATTCAGAAAGTCTCTCACACTTCACTAACGTATCTACTATATCTTTTGAAGAGCTTTTTGAAGACGAACTCAGACTTTTAAATGACGAGAATGAGTATATGGAACGTCTCAAAGATAATCTTAAGCCAGTTTCGTCGATTGTTATTCACATGCCTCTTGTACTTCAAATTTTAGATACAAAATCATCGTACATCATTTTCGATAGAGGCAAGTGTGGGGGAAAAAGAGAAATCTCATTTTTCATATAATACTCATCATCATGGTAGATTTCATTCTGCATATGAATTTCATTCACATATAGTGGCTAAAATTCATTTCATTTTACAAATCATATTGCATTTAATCCATCTTTGGGTACTATCTTTCAAATTTAGAAAAAATTACAGTGTGGACACTGTTTAATTCTAGTGTGGGGGGAGTCTTCATTACATCCTTTTCTTTTTCTTTAATTTCTTTCTTTCTTTTCATATGGGACCATCATGCATTTTAAATCGTAATAACATGCAATTATTTTTGAAATACGACTCATTTTAGATTGATATAACAAAATAAGTTAACGATTGTTAATCAGTTGATTGTATTTTTTTCTCTCAACTAAGATCGAATAAGAAATATAATGAAAAGTTGAATTTTGAGGGATAATAGTGTAATTGGTACATAAGGAGATCCATAGGTGATGGCCATGAAGTCTATTGTAAATTGTAGTCTTTGTTTAATGAGTGGAGGACTTAAAAGACTTATGTTGGCTTTTCAAATCTTTAAAACTAAGTTGCGTTAAGATGAATTCGCGTAATCTCTCTTATTCTTATATTTTCAATAATAATAATAATAGTAATCCAAGGGTATCCAATATTGTTTGTAAAAGTCAGCGTCGGTGTGCA
Organism: Allium sativum; assembly: GCA_030737875.1. Classification (NCBI taxonomy): domain Eukaryota; kingdom Viridiplantae; phylum Streptophyta; class Magnoliopsida; order Asparagales; family Amaryllidaceae; genus Allium; species Allium sativum. The sequence continues at coordinate 195,618,039 of CM060924.1, forward strand.
AACCTGCCAAGCTCTATCCGACGTATTGTTGACAAAGTCAGCGTCGGTATATCTTGGTCTCATTTTATGAGTTGGACACCTAAGGATTACCGACATCTTGTTGACAAAGTCAACGTCGGTCTGCATAATCCGCCAAGCTCTGTGCCAACTCTCCGTCAGTCCGCAAGGCAGTGCATGGATTGTATACCTTGGTCTTTAAGTTTGGTGTATGTAATTAATTATAAAGCTTCATTTTTATGGAGATTAATAATAAGCAATGATGCCCAAACACATCTTGACTTTATTTATTTGACTAGTCATACACAAGGAATTTAGAATACCACTTTGTGAACTGTGACATGCAAACTAAGAATTTATTTCATGGCTGCACTATGTTATCGACTGATGTGACGTCCCGCAATGCACCAAGCGACATTTACTCCAAAAGTGCGTTGTACACATGTCTAGTTAGTACATGACGGGTCATCAGGAGAAAAGGGAAGAAGGAAAGAACTAACAAGGAACTTGTAGAATGTCTCACAGCGCATAGAACAAAATATAATAATAACATACTTGACATAAAACAGGTGAGACAGTGCATAAGCTGAAACAACTAACATAGCAGCGGAAAATCCAAGTACAGCTTATGTTCCAAATTTAAACTTTATTACAACTTTTCAAACTGTCTCAAAAGCAAAAGCAAGATAAAGGAGGTACACTACTAATGCCCAAGTAGCGACCACCAACGGCACAGGGAAAATATCTATATATCATACGTTGAAGCCTCCTGCTCGCCTCCGAATCAGCTACTCGCGCACCACCAGCCAACCTGTCTCTACTCTGCTCGTGTGAGCACCCAGAGTAATAAGAGGAGACATAAAACTCTGGGTCAGACATAAAGCCTGGTATAAGCGATAAGCTTCTAAACAGAACAATAACAGGTAGACTAAAACATACCTGAACCTGGACCTGCAACCAAAGAGTTAGCACTACATACTGTACAACACTCTAAGGTGCCATTTCAAATGGTGTAAAGGTAACGGGGGTGGGGTGTGCATGTCATAGTGATGGTAAACAATCAAGCATAGCAACCATCCTCACATCTCTCACTCAGTGCGTAAAGCATACGATGTCCACCACTTCGATCACCCAACATACCTTGCTACGATCACTTTGCCCCCATGAAGTCACAAATGGCTTCACTGCACTAATAACGTAGCCATTAATCCTTTGCTATGTCCACTTTGCCCCATGGAGTCATAAATGGCCCCACTGCACTGGCTCATAGCCTTACTAATCCTTTACTATGTCCACTCTGTCCCATGGAGTCACAATGACCCCACTGCACTGGCTCATAGTCTCACTGCGCATCACTTTGCCCCTCGAGTCATAATGACTCTACTGCACTGATAACGTAGTCTTACTACCATCACCTTGCCCCTCGAGTCGTAATGACTCTACTGCACTGATAAGTAGCCCATCATCCATTTTCAGTGGTGAATCGAAGTTATGAACGTCGACAACTCCTTAGCACACGTTCCGCAGCAAAGCCCAACCATGAAGTGAACTCATTGGTTCCCCATCGGATCCTGAGCTCTAACTTCCCATTTGGACTACCTTTGCATCTCGGGTTGTTGGTCATTGCTGGGTCGGTTCGGGTTCCCCTTCTAGCCATCGGTTCGGGTCGGGTCCTCTACCATGAGTTGGTTCGGTTCGGGGTCATCCTCTAGTAACGGTTCGGTTCGGATTCACAACGTCGCATCGATTCGGGTCGGGTGTCCCACTTCGGGTCGGGTCGGGTTGCCATCTCTCATCCAATTCGTGCTCCAGCTCCTGTTGCCTCGTCTGGTCCCGTTCCCTATTCTAATCCGATCCGATCCCTTCACCATACTCCGGTCCGAGCCCTTCGTCCTTAAGTCGATCCGATCCCCAGCTTAACCAACATGGCCTTCCGTTTTGCCAAGCCTCTCCAGTGTCAAGTTCTGATCCAGTTCGGATGTCCTTGCCCGGTCACTATTCCGATCCGAGCCCCCATATCCGATCTGATTCGGTCCAGAACCTGCACTTTTCCTGCAACCTTTCCTGCAAGTGTTTTACGCCATTCGACGACGTTTTCGACCATTCTAACTATTGAAGTCCATCACAAAGCATACCATACAGTCATAGCAACATGCATAATCAACCACAAACATCAAAACATCAATGTTATAGGTTAAAGTGGATCAAACTTACCCAAAACCCCATATTTCCCCTTAAGCATGTTTAGGTGAAACTAATGATGTGGTTAGCAAAACTTAACCAAACTAACCCAAATTCATATCAGAGGTCTAAAACATCATTTCGGATTTTATAAATATTTTTCCAGAATTTTATCATGTTTAAATTCGCTAATTAACACTAATTACCCTTAATTAGCCATAATTAGTGAGGAACTATGCAAATCACTCACCTTAGCCACAAATAAAACTTAGATCTGAAATAGATCTCTGATTTGGTGCGAATCCCAATGCTAAACAGCAGCTCTAATGTTGATTTGGTGTAGATCTCCCTTGATTTGATGTTGCTAAGCTTAATCCTTGATTAGAAGATGATTTGGAGGTGATTTAGATGTTGGAGGCCATTTTTAGGCTTTCTTGGAGATAAGCGGAGGCTAGAAAACTGAAATGTAATGATTCTCTAACTCCTTTCAGCCTCCCCATAACCCTAATCCCGAAATGGGTTATGGACCCATTCACTAATCACCCTATTTGGCCCGATTAAGCAGTTTCTCACCTTCCAAACCTTATTTCATCCATATCTCCCAAACGGTAAGTCCGTTTTTCACATATGACCACTCTACGGAAAGGTAAACCATCAAACAGATCTAATGGAAGTGGTTTCAGGTCAAAATTCCTTTCCAATCAAAAGTTATGGCCAAAACAAGATCAGCTAGGGGCAAAACGGTCATTTAAAAATCGACAAAAATCATGAACATGGGAAATGAGTCTAATGGTTGTTTCCCAAAGTTACATGACCATACGACTTCATATGGGAAAGAAATAAATAGTCTACGATCCTTCGGTGCGTAGAATGCAGGTTGTTACATTCTCCCCCCCCCCCCCCCTAAGAAATTTCGCCCCCGAAATTCCCTAATCAAAACACACAAAGGGTCCTGCATGCCTATCAGTCATAAAACAACAATCAAACATGCAAAACAAGCAAGACAAGTTTATCCTAGCATGCGGAATACTAAATTACAAAGTAGATCTTACCAGGCAAAGAGTTCTGGATACGTCTTTCTAATGCTCTCCTCTGTCTCCCAAGTATGGTCATTCTCGTCCTTGCCCCACTGAACTTTGACTAGCTTCACCGCCTTCCTTCGAAGTTGCTTCGTATCGTGCTCGATAATACGATTCGGCTTGCGGTTTCCAACCGCCTCGGGTTCTACTTCAAAGTCCTCTAACTGATCAGGTGAAATAGTCATATCTGGGTCGTGAACAAACTTCCTTAGTTGGGAAACATGAAATACATTGTGAACTCTCGCCATCTTCTCTGGTAAGTCAACTCTATATGCCAAATTCCCGACTAGTTCAAGAACAGGGAATGGGCCAACAAATCTTGGTGCCAACTTGCCTCTCCTGCCAAATCGTATCACGCTCTTCAACGGAGAAATCTTGACAAACACCAAGTCACCAATGGAGAATTTTAAGTCTCTTCTCCTTTTATCAGCATAACTCTTCTGCCTATCTTAGGCAGCTTTCATTCGTTGTTGAATGGTCTTAATCTTATCTGAAGTTTCCCTCACCAATTCTGGTCCAAGCATAAATTTCTCGCCAGTCTCTATCCAACATGATGGTGAGGTGCACGGTCTTCCATACAAAGCTTCATATAGAGCCATACCAATACCGGATTGGTAGCTATTATTATATGCAAACTCTACTAGATGCAAACGGTCATCCCATGATCCACCAAAATCAAATATACAAGCTCTCAAGAGATCTTCCAATATACGATTCACCCTCTCCGTCTGACCGTCGGTCTGAGGATGATATGCGGTACTGAGATGTAATTCTGACCCTAGAGCCTCTTGTAAGCTCTTCCAAAACCCACTAATGAACAACGGATCCCGGTCACTCACAATGCTCTTAGGTACTCCATGAAATCTCACTACCCACTTCATGTATAATTCTGCTAACTTAGTTGCTGTTCTGGTCGATTTGACTAGTATAAATCTTGCACTCTTAGTTAATCGATCCACAATTACCCAAATGCTATCATATCCCGATCTAGTCCTTGGCAAACCATCGATGAAATCCATCAAGACTTGCTCCCATTTCCATTCGGGAATTTCTAATGGTTGCAACAAACCACTAGGTTTCTTTTGCTCGGCTTTAACTAGCAAGCAATTCATGCATTTGGATATAAACTTCCCAATGTCTCTTTTCATCCCTTCCCAGTAGTAAGTCTGCTTCATGTCTCGATACATCTTATTACCACCGGGATGTATAGTCAGCTTTGAGTGATGACATTCTCTAAGCACTTCATCTCTCAAACCATTCACGTTGGGTGTAACTAGCCTTCCATTCTTTCTAAGCCATCCATCTCGATCAAGCCCATACACATTCATCTCCTCACCGTCGATGTCCATCTCTAACTTGGAGATGATTTCCAATAGATTAGGATCGTCCCTCTGGCTGGAACCAATCCGCTCTATCAAAGTGGGTCTGATCGCCAAACTAGCTAACATTTCTGGATCCAATTCGCACTTTGGTCTGAAATCAAACCCCGCGATATGCTCCAGTTGCTTCCATTCAAGAAACTTAGCCCCTAAACTGGCATGTCTCCTACTCAAGGCGTCGGCTACCGCATTACCTTTCCCAGGTGTGTATGCGATATCAAAATCATACGAAGCCAAGAACTCTAACCATCTCTGCTGACGGAGATTCAGATCTTTCTGGGAGAAGAGATACTTTAACGATTTATGATCGGTAAACAACTCAAATCTTTCTCTCAAGAGATAGTGTCTCCACATCTTCAGTGCAAACACGATCGCTGCTAATTCCAAATCATGGGTAGGATACTTCTTCTCATGCGGCTTTAGCTGCCGACTAGCATAAGCTACAACCCTACATCCTTGCATCAATACAACACCTAGTCCGGTACCACAAGCATCCGTGTATACCGTCATTTCTTCATTCCCTTTAGGAATGACTAATAATGGCGCACGCGTCAACTTTTCCTTTAGACTCTTGAATGCATTCCCACGCACTCCGTCCCAGACGAAGGACTGATTCTTCTTAGTCAACTGAGTCAACGGTGCTGCTATCTTGGAGAAGTCCTGGATAAACTTACGATAATATCCAGCTAACCCCAAGAAACTTCTTACATCTGTTGCATTCTTGGGCGTAGGCCAATCCTGTACCGTAGCCACCTTCGCAGGGTCCATGGCAATACCATTCTCTGAAACAACATGACCCAAGAATCTCACTTCCCTTCTCCAAAAGTGACACTTAGAGAATTTCGCTTTCAATTGGTGTTTCCTCAACACCTCCATCACTATCCTCAAGTGTCCCTTGTGTTCCTCTTCTATCCTCGAGTAAACAAGGATATCGTCTACGAACACAAGAACAAACTTATTCAACTAATCTCTGAATACTCGATTCATAAGATCCACAAAGTAGGCTGGTGCATTGGTCAACCCAAATGGCATGACCAACCACTCATAGAATCCAGACGGCGTCCTAAATGCCGTTTTCGGAACACTCTCATCCGCTACTCGGAGCTGATGAAATCCTGTCGCGAGGTCCAACTAGGAGAACACTCTTGCTCCTTCCAGTTGATCAAACAAATCATCTATCCGCGGTAGAGGATACTTATTCTTCCTCGTTACCTTATTCAACTCGCGATAGTCCACACACAAACGAAGGGAACCATCTGCCTTAGTGGAAAACACAACTGGTGCTCCCCACTCGGAGACACTTCTTCTAATAAATCCCTTCTTCAAAAGATTGCTGACTTGCACCCCAAGCTCTCGCTGCTCCCTTGGTGCCATACGACAAAGTGGCATCACTATAGGTCTGGCATCTTTCACTAAATCAATACGGAACTCAATCTCTCGGTGTGGTGGAAGCCCGGTCACCTCCTCGAAGACGTCCGGATACTGGCCAACCACGGGCACATCTGACAGCTCATCCTGCGGGATGTCGAGGGAATTTATAAAACTAGCCATTACCCCATCACTAGGTAGACTACCAAACACTACCCTCCGCCCATCATCCGCCCTAACTGTCACCAAAAGCCCTCACAGTCTACCACCACCCCGTATCTTTGGAACCAATCGACCCCCAATATAATGCCATACCCAGTAAAGCCCAAAACAAAGCAATCACAAATAAACATACATCCATGACTCGATAAGACCACATTTCGGCAAATCATAATAAGGCTAGTCGAACCACCAATCGGGTTCGTCACAACCAATGGTCTATCGACTATCTCGGGTTTCAGTCCCAACCTATCTACCAGGTCACTAGATATGAAGGAACGGGAAGCCCCAGTATCAAACAAAACTCGAACTGGTGCATCATAAAAAGAAAGCATACCTTGAATAACAACATTCTTTCCTTTCTCCGCCGCAGTTGGGGCATTCGACGAAGAAGGAACAGCATCAATAGCATATGCTTTCACAATCTGCTTCTCCTTAAGAGGTTGCGGACACTTATCCTTATGATGTCCCACTTGGCCACAGTTGTAGCATTTCCTTTCCGCTGGCTTGGCCCGACATTCTTTAGCATAATGACCCTTCTTACCACAGCTGAAGCACTCAACTTCTTTCTTGTTCTTTTTCTGGCCACCCTTAGATTGGTCTTGCTTCCTCTTATTCTGAGAGTTATTCTTGCCTCCACCGCCTGCTTGCGGCTTCAGCCCTTCTGCAGATGCAGCCTCAGTCTTTGACTTAGGGTAAAGACTCTCTGATCTCAAAGCTTTCCCTACAATCGATTCAAAAGTCTCATTGATGTGGTTGATAAGCCTTTCCCCCAAGTATCCACCCAACCCAGTAACGAACTTCTCATTCTTCTTCTCAGGAGTATCGATAAGAGATAGTCCATACTTCGACAAAGTGTCGAACTCAGCAATATAATCAGAGACTGCCCTACCATTCTGCTTGAGTTCCAAGAATCTCTTAAACAACACTGACTTCTGGGCAGCTGGAACGAACTTCTCTCTAAAGCGAGCTTTGAACTGATCCCAAGTAACTTGATCTTCTGGAGTAGCTGTTCTAATGACATTCCACCAATTCATCGCTTGCCCTTGCAGCTGACGAGACGCTAGCCTTCTCTTCATCGCATCCTCAAGACCCAAGTCGTCGAAGATAAGATCACAACTATCCATCCAATCCTGAACATCTGTGGCCAACTCCGTTCTGTGAAACGGCTTCCCACCAAGGTTAGTGTAATCCTTGCACAACTTGGCGAAATCGACCCTAGGCGCCTGCACTACGGGACCACCACCAATTTCGGGATTGGGAACTGCTCCTTGCACCTCCCTAAGCATGTCTCTCATGAGGTCAGTAAACATCTCCCTCATGTCAGCAGCAATCCCATTATTGGCTCCCCTACCAGCACCTCTAGCATATCGGCTCATCGTCAATCTGTAAAAGAGAAACGATTAACGACCCAATAGTGGTGCTAGTGCAGTACGACTTCATTCTTATACTACTAATAGTATATACATATAGCTTTTGAAAACCAAAGTAATCACAAATACGCGCTCTCATATACGTACTATCTCTCCCTAGTGTCTTTCCCTAGGTTAACTACGCAACCTAGAGCTCTTATACCAAATGTGACGTCCCGCCCTACACCAACCGACATTTACTCCAAAAGTGTGCTGTACATATGTCTAGTTAGCACGGGACGGGTTGTCAGGAGAAAAGGGAAGAAGGAAAGAACTAACGAGGAACCTATAGAATGTCTCACAGTGCATAGAATAAAATATAATAATAACATACTTGACATAAAACAGGTGAGACAGTGCATAAGCTGAAACAACTAACATAGCAGCGGAAAATCCAAGTACAGCTTATGTTCCAAAGTTAAACATTATTACAACTTTTCAAACTGTCTCAAAAGCAAAAGCAAGATAAAGGAGGTACACTACTAATGCCCAAGTAGCGACCACCAACAACACAGGGAGAATATCTATATATCATACGTGGAGGCCTCCTGCTCGCCTCCGAATCAGCTACTCGCGCACCACCAGCCAACCTGTCTCTAGTCTGCTCGTGTGAGCACCCAGAGTAATAAGAGGAGACATAAAACTCTGGGTCAGACATAAAGCCTGGTATGAGCGATAAGCATCTAAACAGAACAATAACAGGTAGACTAAAACATACCTGAACCTGGACCTGCAACCAAAGAGTTAGCACTACATACTGTACAACACTCTAAGGTGACATTTCAAACGGTGTAAAGGTAACGGGGGTGGGGTGTGCATGTCATAGTGATGGTAAACAATCAAGCATAGCAACCATCCTCACATCTCTCACTCAGTGCGTAAAGCAAACGATGTCCACCACTTCGATCACCCAACATACCTTGCTACGATCACTTTGCCCCCATGAAGTCATAAATGGTTTCACAGCACTGATAACGTAGCCACTAATCCTTTGCTATGTCCACTTTGCCCCCATGGAGTCATAAATGGCCCCCACTACACAGGCTCATAGCCTTACTAATCCTTTACTATGTCCACTCTGTCCCATGGAGTCACAATGACCCCACTGCACTGGCTCATAGTCTCACTACGCATCACTTTGCCCCTCGAGTCATAATGACTCTACTGCATTGATAACGTAGTCTTGCTACCATCACCTTGCCCCTCGAGTCGTAATAACTCTACTACACTGATAATTAGCCCATCATCCATTTTCAGTGGTGAATCGAAGTTATGAACGCCGACAACTCCTTAGCACACATCCCGCAGCAAAGCCCAACCATGAAGTGAACTCATTGGTTCCCCATCGGATCCTGAGCTCTAACTTCCCATTTGGACTACCTTTGCATCTCGGGTTATTGGTCATTGCTGGGTCGGTTCGGGTTCCCCTTCCAGCCATCGGTTCGGGTCGGGTCCTCTTCCATGAGTTGGTTCAGTTCTGGGTCTTCCTCTAGTAACGGTTCGGTTCGGATTCACAACATCGCATCGGTTCGGGTCGGGTGTCCCACTTCCGGTCGTGTCGGGTTGCCATCTCTCATCCAGTTCGTGCTCCAGCTCCTGTTGCCTCGTCTGGTCCCGTTCCCTATTCTAATCCGATCCGATCCCTTCACCATACTCCGGTCCGAGCCCTTCGTCCTTAAGTCGATCTGATCCCCAGCTTAACCAACATGGCCTTCCTTTTTGCCAAGCCTCTCCAGTGTCAAGTTCCGATCCAGTTCGGATGTCCTTGCCCGGTCACAATTCCGATCCGAGCCCCTATATCCGATCCGGTCCAGAACCTGCATTTTTCCTGCAACCTTTCCAGCAAGTGTTTTACGCCATTCGACGACGTTTTCGACCATTCTAACTATTGAAATCCACCACAAAGCATACCATACAGTCATAGCAACATGCATTATAAACCACAAACATCAAAACATCAATGTGATAGGTTAAAGTGGATCAAACTTACCCAAAACCCCATATTTCCCCTTAAGCATGTTTAGGTGAAACTAATGATGTGATTAGAAAAACTTAACCAAATTAACCCAAATTCATATCAGATGTCTAAAACATCATTTCGGATTTTATAAATATTTTTCCAGAATTTTATCATGTTTAAATTCGCTAATTAACACTAATTACCCTTAATTAGCCATAATTAGTGAGGAACTATGCAAATCACTCACCTTAGCCACAAATAAAACTTAGATCTGAAATAGATCTCTGATTTGGTGCGAATCCCGATGCTAAACAGCAGCTCTAATGTAACACCCGTAATTCTGTTAATATTAATATTCACAAATTAAAGAATAAATAATCTCAGACTTGTGAATTTTGGGAAACGGATTGCGCCATTGTGTTCGTCTCGGAATTCGGGTTGGAATAGATTCCGAGTTTGCGTGATTTGGACTTTGTATGAGGTAGTTATGGCCATCGGAAGTTTCAGAAAATTTAAAACATGTTTCAGAAAATTTAAAATTCAAAATTCCAGGTCAAACAGGCTAGGCGGGAAATTTCCTGCCCAGCACCCAGGTCGACTGGGGAGTCGACTGGGCAGTCGACACCCCAGGGACCAGGTCGACTGCACGGTCGACCTGGGTGTCGACCTGGTCCAGGCGGCTAGGTTTTTACTGAGCCCAATCTTGAGCTGCTGATGTGTCTTTAGGGCTGAGTTGGAAAATTAAACGGTTCATTTAGTTCTGAGTTGATCTGACGGCCTAAATAAACCCTAAACTCTATGTATACCTAGGTAGTCTCTCACTCTAATTCACATGAAAAATAGAATAGCCACCGTCATACCGCCACCATGGAACTCAGTGTAGCTGCCGCCAAATAAGGAAGAAATCTAATCAAAACCCTAATTCTACTCAACTCTAAAGCAAATCAAGACTCTCTTTCTTCTCTAATTGTGAGTATGATGATCTTAACAAGATTATTGCAAACTAATTAGATTAAGTTGTGATTTGGATCATAAGAAAATGATGTGAATTGTCATATATGTTGTTGTAAACCTTATGCTATCATGTATGTTGTAAATCTTATGTTATGTGATGATGATATCCTATATGTTGTAAATCATGCTATGATGATATTGTATAGGTTGTAATTTTCTATGCTAAGTTGTGATAAATCATACATGTTATAAAGTCATGATGTTATTATCTATGCTAATTAGTTCATGTTAATCAAATCATAATGTTTGGGCTATGTTGATTTATATGACAAATCATGTATGCAAGTTTAGATTGATTAGTAAAGATTATGAACACATGCCATGACATCTATTTAGATCTAGAATTATGACATCTAGAATTATGCTATGACATATATGAATTCTATGTTTTAGATGCTAGTTCACACCATCATTATGTTGCATAAAACCCCATATGCAAGTTTATACATGAAATTGGGTTATGATCATATCATTTAAATTGTGACATTTAACCAAACAAGTTGACACCTTTAGATCCATGACATATGTAGCTTTATGCAAGTTGTAGTTTTTTCCTATGCAAGTTTAGGTGTTGTACATCTATCACACATGCAAGTTTCACCCCGTTTATGATTAGATCTATTTTATTTGTCTATATGTTGTGATAATTTATCTTTGTGCTATGACTTAGACTATTCGAGTCTAACGTATATTTTGCGTTGAATAAGCGAACGTATAATGTGGGGTAGGGGTAATATTAAGGATTTAATATTAAGAAATTGGGGTGCAATTGATATGATTTTGCATACCGTAAGTGGATGGCCATAATTGAGTCAATTATGGACATCATTAAAATTGGAATTAATTAATAATTTGAATAGTGAATTATTAAAACTGGGGTAAAAGATTATAAGTGTTAATCAATGCTTAGGACACGAGGTTGGACTCGTTTGTGAGTAAAACTGCCCGGACCCGCCCGGCAAATCCAGTAGTCACAAATGCCAGCCTAATGTGAGAGGTCCTAGGCCCAAACTAAAGCATAACAGTTATAAAGACACGAGGTTAGACTCTTTTATGGTGTAAGACTGCCCGGACCCGCCCGGCAAATCCAGCTGCCATAAATGCCAGACTAATGTGAGAGGTCTTTATGAGGTTATGGCCTGAATGAATTAAGAAATACTTAACCAGATAAACATGTAAGGTGGGACATGGGGGTTAAGTAGGTGCCTTGGGTGGCATGAGGAATCTAGTGAGTGCCTTTAGTGGCATTTGAAATACGATTAGTAAGACTTAACCGAACACACATGTAAATGAACATGACTAAGAGGGTTAAGTGGGATGTACTAGTGGACAAGCTTAGGTGGGTAGCTTGTGGGGGCCCATTTCAACCAGTAACCCAAACGTATCTTTGTGGGCTCGACCCAAGTCGAGGACGGGACGCTCATACTGGGGTTGACTATAAGAGGCCAAACGGGGTAGCGGTGGCAACGCAAGTCCAACGGGTTTCATATGCGTGTGTGGACCCGGGCTGGTAGGTAAGACGTTGTTGCATCGTGTAGGTATAAGTCGTGCACTCTCAAGTTGTATCGGGTTGCCACTTTAGGGGAGTGATACACCCCACTGTGAGGCCAGCACGGGTATCTACGAGTAGAGAGCCGATCGAAAGTGGGTAATGGGGTGCACCTAGTGGAGATAGGTGCAGGCGACACCTATGTAGTTAACTAGGGGTACACGAAGCTGTTGATATAATTTCTAAGTGAAGAAAGCGGGATCGACCTTTAGGGAGACTGGTGCGGTGCAGTGTAGTAATTATTCATTAGTAATTAGGTGTGCCTTTAACGTTATCTTTATCTGCTCTTCCATACCCAATAGTTCATAGGCATTTCCTTGTTTTCCAGCTTATGCCTTAGTCTAGTTATTTTGGTAATAGTATTGTTAGAATTATCATACTCACCAGACTTTATGTCTGACCCCTCCATTTCTATCCTTTTTCCCCCTCCAGGTCCTCAGGTTGGGCCCAGCTCTAGTGGAGTTTGATTGGATTGCTTCATCTCTCTTTGGGAAAGCTTGGACCGCTGAAGTAAAGTCCAACTTGTTATCTTCTTTAATGTCTATTTATGTAATGGGGTTATGTATTTTGTTTTATCAAGATGGATATTGTACTTGACTCTGATTTATGGTTTTTATGATGTAACAAACATGTTTAACTTCTGCTGCAATAAAATAAAGTTTTAGATTTTCCAAGTACTACTTATTATCTGTCTTGTTGTAATTTTTCTGTTCTATATTCACTTAAAACCTCCCTGGAAGTTAATGCATTCCCTTTGTGAGTGACATTAATGGACGTGGGGTGTTACACGTGGTACCAGAGCTTAAGGTTACCAGAACAAATAATTTTTTTAGAAAAACTATTTTTCTAAAGTATTTTGGAAGAAGTGTTTTCAAAAACATGTCTTGATGAGTAATTTAAAGAGGAAAGTTTTTATGAAAAACATAATCCCCAATAGCCATATATCTTTATCTTTCGAATTCTCCATTTTGAATCTTTCCTTTTTCGTTTCAGCATGGCCGAAGATTTTAACCTTCCGGATGGTGTAACGATACCAGGATGGTATAGGAGGTTATTAGAGGCTAGGGCTGCTGCAGGTCCAGCCAATGTTCCTCCACCACCAGTTGCACCCGCTCCTCCTCCTCGTGTTGATACTTTTGCAAAGACATGCAAGGAATTTAAGGCTATGGGTGGAAAACCTTTTCAAGGGTCAAAAACGTTTGTGGAAGCTAGAGATTGGCTTAAGGAGGTGGAAGAATTGCTAGAAATCTTTGAAGTAGAAGAAGGGAGGAAAGTCAAATTAGCAGCTTGGTTAATGAAGGGAGAGGCCTCGTTTTGGTGGGAGGTCACTAATGGGGAGCGTCCTGTTGATTCTTAGGCGGATTTCAGACGTAGGTTTGAGGCAAAGTTTCTCTCAAGTGCAGAAGAGAATCTATATATGGAAAGGTTCTTGACATTAAAGCAAGGAAGCTCATCAGTGAAAGAGTACGTCAACAAATTTAATCAGTTAGCAAGGTTTGGCTTGGACTTAGTGAACACGCCGTAGAGGAAGGCTCTGAGGTTCGTTAATGGATTGAATGAGCCGTTGCAAGGGTTGGCTATGACCCACATCCCTATGGGGGCCACCTTTGAGAAGCTAGTAGACATGGCACTCATGCACGAGGAAAAAGGCGCTAATGCTAATAAGGCACCCGAGAAGAAAGAGGATTAGAAGAAACCACAACAGCAAAACAAGAAGGGTGGTAAAGACAATAATGGCAAGGGAAACAAGAAATGCTTTAACTGTTGGACACCAGGCCATCTTAGCAAGGATTGCCGGAAGAAAAAGAAGACTGGCTGTTTTCACTGTGGTGAAGCGGGACATCTAGTGAAGGACTGCCCAAAGAAGGGGCAGAGGGCAGGAGCTACCTCGGGAGGACAGGTGCAGGCTCTTATGGCACCAGGGCAGGCAAGGGGACAAGTTCAGGCTCTTGCGGTCCCACCGCTGCAAGAACGAGGTAGAACCATTTCTGTTGAAAGCTTAGTTTTTCTGTTTGATCATCCTGTCTGTACCTTATTCGATTCGGGCGCATCGCATTCGTTTATCTCTACATCATTAGTTGAATCACTGCACTTAAACACCAGTTTAGTAGAGGATCCCTTAGTTGTTTTGAATCCAATTGGGGGCTCAGCTTATTTGTCCACGATGTGTTTGGATTTGAAAATTTTTATACTTAGCATTGAGTTTAGATGTGATGCTTATGTTTTGGGCTTCACGGGCTATGGACTAATTTTAGGAATGGATTGGTTATCCAGAAATGGGGCTGTTCTTGATTGTGAAAGGAGAGTAGTTAGGCTCGTGACTCACCTTGGCAACACTCTCGAAATCTTTTATAATCCCATAAATTCTGTTATGCTAAGTTATTTAGAATCGCTTGACGCGTCGGTGGAAAATCTACGATCTGTTAGAGTGGTCCGAGAATACTCGGATGTGTTTGCGGAGGTGAAGAGCTTGCCTCCGAAGCAGGAGATAGATTTTCGAAAATATCTTGTGGATAATGCAAAACCAGTATCTTTGCCAGTACGCCACATGGCTCCACGTGAAAGGAGGGAACTCAATAAGCAAGTGAAGGAGTTGCTTGAGAAGGGGTTCATAAGACGAAGTATATCGGAGTGGGGTGCTCCAGTAGTATTTGCCACGAAGGCGGATGGGTCTCTTAGACTGTGTGTGGACCATAGAGAACTTAATAAGCTTACTAAGAAGAACAGACACCCACTGCCGAGGATTGACGATCTCTTCGATCAGTTAGTTGGTGCCTCAGTGTTTTCGCAGTTGGACTTAGCCACTGGTTTCCATCAGTTGAGAGTGGCTGAGGATAGCATTGACAAAACTGCCTTTAGGACTCCGGACGGTTTCTATGAATGGCTAGTGATGCCCTTCGGTTTGACAAACGCCCCCGCATACTTTGTTGATTTGATGAGTAGGGTGTTTAGGGAGTACCTTAACAAATTTGTGGTAGTCTTTGTAGACGACATCTTGATCTTTTCTAAGAATGAAGAAGAGCATGCCCTACATCTTAGGGAAGTGTTGGAGTCCCTACGAGCGCATAACCTTAAAGCTAAATTTTCTAAGTGTCACTTCTGGAGGAAGGAAGCACGGTTCTTAGGGAACGTGGTTTCCAATGAAGGGATAGCTGTGGATCCCGCGAAGGTGGTGGCCTTCCAAGATTGGAAGGTCCCTAAAAATGCTACCGAAGTAAGAAGTTTCTTGGGGTTGGCTGGCTACTATAGGAAGTTTATCAAAGACTTCGCAAAAATATCAGCTCCGTTGACACGCCTGACGAAGAAGAACCTAGTCTTCGCGTGGGACGTAGATTGTGATGATGCGTTCCAACGTTTAAAGAGAGCTTTGGACTTCAGCCCCAGTCTTAGTGCTGCCAGACGGGAGTAAGCCGTTTACTGTTTATACCGATGCATGTGGGACAGGACTAGGCGCAGTCTTAATGCAAGAGGGAAGGGTAATAGCCTATGGTGGAAGGCAGTTACGGGTGCATGAGAAAAATTACCCCACGCATGACCTAGAGTTGGCCGCTATTGTTTTCGCGCTTAAGTCTTGGCGTCATTATCTTCTTGGCGAGAAATTCGAATTATTCACTGACCACAAATCTTTAAAATACTTATTCTCTCAGAAGGACTTGAACTTAAGACAGCAAAGGTGGATGGAGTTCATAGCGTCCTATGATTTCGAAATAGCATATACCCCTGGCAAGGGTAACGTGGTGGTAGATGCCTTAAGTAGAAAAAGGTTGCCCTTGAGTCCGATGTTTGTTGAGCAGCGAAACTTAGAATTCATCTCTATGTTTGACTTTAGACCTTCCGTTGACTTTGTACCCGGTTTGCTAGCATCCTTGGAGGTCGGGCCTACGCTTTTGGGATGGATTGGTGAGGCACAGCGAGACGACCCATAGTTGGTTGAGTTAGTAGAAAAACTCAAAAGAGGGGAGTCATCAAGCCATCTCCGTAAGTATACCCTAGATGATAAGGGTTGGTTACGTAGGGATAGTAGACTTTGTGTACCTCGAGACGAAGGTTTGAGGAAGGCTATTCTTGACGAAGCACATCATTCGAAGATGACCATTCATCCCGGCTGGGACAAGATGTACAAAGACATGAAGCGAGTTTTCTTTTGGGCCGATATGAAGAGGGACGTGGCCGAGTATGTCGCTAGATGCTTGGTGTGCCAACAAGTAAAAGCGGAGCAAAAGAAACCCGGTGGGTTGCTCCACCCATTGGAGGTTCCACAATGGAAGTTGGAGAGTGTCTCGATGGACTTTGTGGATGGATTACCAAGATCAAGGAAGGGTAATACGGGGATTTGGGTTATAGTAGATAGACTTACTAAGAGCACCCATTTCATTCCCGTGAAGAGTAAGAGGACTGCTCCATGGTTAGCTTCTGTATATGTCTGAGAGATAATTCGTTTGCATGGTGTTCCTTCTAGCATAGTAAGCGACCACGATCCTATCTTCACTAGCGAATTTTGGAAGAGCTTGCAAGAGGTGGTAGGGACTCAGTTATGTTTGAGCATCGCATATCATCCTCAGACGGACGGCCAAACCGAGAGGGTGAATCGTATTCTAGAGGACCTTCTGAGGCTATGTATCCTAGACTTTGGGGGTACATGGGAAGAGCATATTCCATTGGTGGAGTTCGCATATAATAATAGCATTCAGTCCAGCATTGGCATGGCACCTTTCGAAGCTCTTTATGGACGATCCTGTCGTTTACCTACATGTTGGTGGGAATCTACCGATAAGATCTTACTTGGACCCGATATGATTAGAGAGACTTCGGAGAAGATTGACTTGATTCGAAGGAGGATGAAGACGGCGCAAGATAGGCAGAAATCTTATGCGGATAAGAGGAGGACAGATCTTGAGTTTGATGTTGGGGACATGGTCTTTATCAAAGTGTCTCCATTACGGAACATTGTTCGCTTTGGGTCCGTTGGGAAATTAGCACCAAGGTTCGTAGGGCCGTTTCCTATTAAGGAGAAGATTGGACAGATGGCGTATAGAGTGGAGTTGCCTGAGAGACTTAGTGGTGTACACGACGTATTCCATGTGTCACATTTGAGGAAGTGCTTGCACGAGACCGCGGAAGTGGTAGAGCCGAGCTTGCTTAGAGAGGTGGAGATAGAGCGTGATGCGACGATTCGACGAGCTCCTACATGCATTCTTGGGTCGGAGATCAAGAAGTTGAGGAATCGAGAGGTCAGACTAGTCAAAGTGCAATGGGGAGATGATGAGAGCAACGCTACTTGGGAGACAGAAGAGAAGATGCGTTCACGATACCCTTTTCTTTTTGAGGGTATGTCCTTTAATTTCTCCTTTATCGCTTATCTTGTACTTATCTTAACTTTAGAGTATCCTCTCGCTAGTATTCTTGACCTTTAGTTAGGATCATCCTATGGTTGAAACATGTGTTTGAGACATGTTATGTATGATGGATGCAAAGTGGATGCAAGTGTTTGCTAGTGGTTGCTCGTGGATGCATATACACACACTATTAGACACTAGATCGGCTAAGTCACTTCATATTGCATATAAATGGATGTATGAGGATTTTTTTTATCATATGGATGCTGCATTCAGATGATGATTGTGCACGCATATAGAGATAATATGTAGCATTAAGGAACTTTTGCATGCATAATGGACGCATGGCACTATCATGATTTGCATTAAGGAGGTCAACTGAATCAGTGGACCGCCTGATTTTGCATTAGATATGGAAATATACACACACTGTGCATTTAAACATGAAAGCATTAGAAGTCTATAAGGACAATGGATGCCTGTGTTTGATGGTTGAGTAGATGGATGATTGGATGTTAGGATATACATTCTTCTTAACTTAAAGATTTCAGGGTCGAAATCCTTTAAGGAGGGGAGAATGTAACACCCCATAATTATGTTAATATTAATATTCACAAATTAAAGAATAACTAATCTCAGACATGAGAATTTTGGGAAACAGGTTGCGCCACTGTGTTCGTCTCGGAATTCTGGTTGGAGTAGACTCCGAGTTTGCGTGATTTGGACTTCGTATGAGGAAGTTATGGCCATCGGAAGTTTCAGAAAATTTAAAACAGATTTCAGAAAATTTAAAATTCAAAATTAGAAGTCAAACAGGTTAGGCGGGAAATTTCCCGCCCAGCACCCAGGTCGACTGGGGAGTCGACTGGGCAGTCGACACCCCAGGGACCAGGTCGACTGCGCAGTCGACCTGGGTGTCGACCTGGTCCAGGCGGCTAAGGTTTGATTGAGCCCAATCTTGAGCTGCTGATGTGTCTTTAGGGCTGAGTTGGCAAATTAAACGGTTCAGGTTAGTTCTGAGTTGATCTGACGGCCTAAATAAACCCTAAACTCTATATATACCTAGGTAGTCTCTCACTCTAATTCACATAAAAAATAGAATAGCCACCGTCATACCGCCGCCATGGAACTCAGTGTAGCTGCCGCCAACTAAGAAGGAAGAAAGCTAATCAAAACCCTAATTCTACTCAACTCTAAAGCAGATCAAGACTCTCTTTCTTCTCTAATTGTGAGTATGATGATCTTAACAAGATTATTGCAAACTAATTAGATTAAGTTGTGATTTGGATCATAAGAAAATGATGTGAATTGTCATATATGTTGTTGTAAACCTTATGCTATCATGTATGTTGTAAATCTTATGTTATGTGATGATGATATCCTATATGTTGTAAATCATGCTATGATGATATTGTATAGGTTGTAATTTTCTATGCTAAGTTGTGATAAATCATACATGTTATAAAGTCATGATGTTATTATCTATGCTAATTAGTTCATGTTAATCAAATCGTAATGTTTGGGTTATGTTGATTTATATGACAAATCATGTATGCAAGTTTAGATTGATTAGTAAAGATTATGAACATATGCCATAACATCTATTTAGATCTAGAATTATGACATCTAGAATTATGCTATGACATATGTGAATTCTATGTTTTAGATGCTAGTTCACACCATCATTAAGTTGCATAAAACCCCATATGCAAGTTTATACATGAATTTGGGTTATGATCATATCATTTAAATTGTGACATTTAACCAAACAAGTTGACACCTTTAGATCCATGACATATGTAGCTTTATGCAAGTTGTAGTTTTTGCCTATGCAAGTTTAGGTGTTGTACATCTATCACACATGCAAGTTTCACCCCGTTTATGATTAGATCTATTTTATTTGTCTATATGTTGTGATAATTTATCTTTGTGCTATGAGTTAGACTATTCGAGTCTAACGTATATTTTGCGTTGAATAAGCGAACATATAACGTGGGGTAGGGGTAATATTAAGGATTTAATATTAAGAAATTAGGGTGCAATTGATATGATTTTGCATACCGTAAGTAGATGGCCATAATTGAGTCAATTATGGACATCATTAAAATTGGAATTAATTAATAATTTGAATAGGGAATTATTAAAACTGGGGTAAAAGATTATAAGTGTTAATCAATGCTTAGGACACGAGGTTGGATACGTTTGTGACGTAAAACTGTCCGGACCCGCCCGGCAAATCCAGTAGTCACAAATGCCAGCCCAATGTGAGAGGTCCTAGGCCCAAACTAAAGCATAACAGTTGTAAAGACACGAGGTTAGACTCTTTTATGGTGTAAGACTGCCCGGATGCGCCCGACAGATCCAGCTGCCATAAATGCCAGTCTAATGTGAGAGGTCTTTATGAGGTTATGGCCTGAATGAATTAAGAAATACTTAACCCGATAAACATGTAAGGTGGGACATGGGGGTTAAGTAGGTGCCTTGGGTGGCATGAGGAATCTAGTGAGTGCCTTTAGTGGCATTTGAAATACAATTAGTAAGACTTAACCGAACACACATGTAAATGAACATGACTAAGAGGGTTAAGTGGGATGTACTAGAGGACAAGCTTAGGTGGGTAGCTTGTGGGGGCCCATTTCAACCAGTAACCCAAACGTATCTTTGTGGGCTCGACCCAAGTCAAGGACGGGACACGCATACTGGGGTTGACTATAAGAGGCCAAACGGGGTAGCGGTGGTAACGCAAGTCCAACGGGTTTCATATGCGTGTGTGGACCCGGGCTGGTAGGTAAGACTTTGTTGCATCGTGTAGGTATAAGCCGTGCACTCTCAAGTTGTATCGGGTTGCCACTTTTGGGGAGTGATACACCCCACTGTGGGGCCAGCACGGGTATCTACGAGTAGGGAGCCGATCGAAAGTGGGTAGTAGGGTACACCTAGTGGAGATAGGTGCAGGCAGCACCTATGTAGTCAGCCAAGGGTACACGAAGCTATTGATATAATTTCTAAGTGAAGCAAGCGGGATCGACCTTTAGGGTGACTGGTGCGGTGCAGTGTAGTAATTATTTGTTAGTAATTAGGTGTGCCTTTAACGTTATCTTATCTGCTCTTCCATACCCAATAGTTCATAGACATTTCCTTGTTTTCCAGCTTATGCCTTAGTCTAGTTATTTTGGTAATAGTATTGTTAGAATTATCATACTCGCCAGACTTTATGTCTGACCCCTCCATTTCTATCCTTTTTTCCCCTTCAGGTCCTCAGGTTGGGCCCAGCTCTAGTGGAGTTTGATTGGATTGCTTCATCTCTCTTTGGGAAAGCTTGGACCGCTGAAGTAAAGTCCAGCTTGTTATCTTCTTTAATGGCTATTTATGTAATGGGGTTATGTATTTTGTTTTATCAAGATGGATATTGTACTTGACTCTGATTTATGGTTTTTATGATGTAACAAACATGTTTAACTTCTGCTGCAATAAAATAAAGTTTTAGATTTCCAAGTACTACTTATTATCTGTCTTGTTGTAATTTTTCTGTTCTATATTCACTTAAAACCTCCGTGGAAGTTAATGCATTCCCTTTGTGAGTGACATTAACGGACGTGGGGTGTTACATCTAACGTTGATTTGGTGTAGATCTCCCTTGATTTGATGTTGCTAAGCTTAATCCTTGATTAGAAGATGATTTGGACGTGATTTAGAGGTTGGAGGCCATTTTTAGGGTTTCTTGGAGATAAGTGGAGGCTAGAAAACTGAAATGGAATGATTCTCTAACTCCTTTCGGCCTCCCCATAACCCTAATCCCGAAATGGGTTATGGGCCCATTCACTAATCACCCTATTTGGCCCGGTTAAGCAGTTTCTCACCTTCCAAACCTTATTTCAGCCATATCTCCCAAACGGTAAGTCCGTTTTTCACATATGACCACTCTACGGAAAGGTAAACCATCAAACGGATCTAACGGAAGTGGTTTTTGGTCAAAATTCCTTTCCAATCAAAAGTTATGGCCAAAACAAGATCATCTAGGGGCAAAACGGTCATTTAAAAATCGACAAAAATCATGAACATGGGAAACGAGTCTAATGGTTGTTTCCCAAAGTTACATGATCATACGAATTCATATGGAAAAGAAAAAAATATTCTACGATCCTTCGGTGCATAGAATGCGGGTTGTTACAACTGAACCAACTGGCCAAACTGGAATTTAACATTTGAAAACTTGAATTGTGTAGGAAATTTGTGACTAGTTGAGGTATCTAAAATAAAATCAACTAACTAGAAATTGTCAATTTAATATGTTGTACCACTTTCCTGAAACAAGTTGTGTTTTCATTTTTTTTTTTCCAAATGCATAAGTCCTCTTCATTCATGTAGTTGCATTAGAACCGTAACATACTGCATTTGGATTTTGTGGGTACTATCCGCTGAAAACCCTCATGAGACACCACTCCTCCTACTAGGGACACCTAGAGGTTTAACGGCTTGTTGCATATGCTCAATGCAATCATGTTTCCTACAAAAGTGTGACCTATCTAGTTTAGTTTTTTTTCTCAATTTTTCATTTTGCTTTCTTTTTACTCGAGGACGAGTAAAAGATCAGTGTGGGTGTATTTGATTAGCACAGAAATGTGTTTATTTTATGTTCTTATATCTTATTTTTTTGTATATTAATAAATATTACTTTGGGTATTTTTTTCGTGTGTTTTCATAGGTTCAATAATTATCGCCTTCATTCAATTAAAGACCACTTAATAAGAAAAAGAAGCTACTTTCCCATCTCAATAAGTTTTCCAACACAAAGGAAGCTGTAGCACACTGGTTAAGGCATGGAAATCTTGACAATGAGACCTGAGTTCGATCCCCTCAACCCCTCTTTTTGCTGAAGAAAAGAACATTCACACTGCCTCTTTTTCTCTAAAGAATTGTGGACTAGTGTTATATACTATATATATATATATATTCATATGTATGTATGTATGATATACACTAATAAACATTTCAAGAATAGCCATATTCTTCTCATGGAAATCAATTCAAATCGATCAATTTTCAACTGCCATTTAGAAGAATATTTGATTGAATTATTGCCAAGGAAAATCCAATCAATCTGCCACATGTCACTAATCAGGAGAGGAAATCTGCATGGAATATCTCAAATCTATCTTCATATTTGTAAATAGATTATTTCATGGGATTCATTCTTGGCCCAAATTATTCTGATAGAGAGGAGTCTACATCCCTATAAATACACATGATATCCCATTGTAAACATATCTATTATTCTGTACTTCTTTTGTCCATTAATAAAGTTTTCTTTTACTTTTCAACAATTTTATTTTCTTATCAATTAGTGTTGTCTACACAATTAGATTTGGTAGAGCACTATTTGTATTTTTCACTTATTTTAATTAGTGATTGACCGTCTGATTAGATTCAGCGGTAATACTAATTTATTTTCTGTTTGTTATTTAATTTCTGCAATTTTAATTTCTGTCATTTTTATTGCTTTCCAACGTCATATTGGATTGAATATAGATTTGATTAGATTTAGATCTGATTCAATTCAATAATAGTTTCATTACATGTTTAATTTTGTTTGTTTTCAAAATCAACCACTAAGATTTGTCTAACTCTCCCAAGAAATATATAAATAATAAAATTTAAATTTACCTCCCTGTGATTCAACCTGCATATTACACGATCTGTGCGCTTGCCGTTATTATTACATAACTCGCGCTTTTCTAGTTCTCAGAAAATGTCGATCACACGACCACACGTATTCTGTTTTATATGAAATTTTGAACTCTAATATAAAACGTAATTCTTGATCCAACGGAATATGTCTCGTCGAGTTTGGAGTTCGTTTGACCTTCCTTTTTATTTTTTTATTGCGTTTTCGGTTAATTCTAGTACACGTTTAATTCTCGCACGCTCACATACTAACTCCAAAAATTATTAAATTTAGAATCCTACCATTTTCGACATTACGGATCCAATAAAATTGGTTTTGTCGAATTCCGAAAGCGTTTGAAAAATGTTCCTTTGTAAACTATCGAAATTAGCATTAAATCATCGAATTTTCAAAATTCACCATAAATTCTCATAAAATTAAATTAAAAACAAATTTTAAATTGGTTTCAAAATTCTGGGTCATTACAGGAAGTGAAGATAAAGAGAAGAAGTAAAAACTTGACAAAAAACGAAACAATGACAAAGTTGGTAAAAATAATTTTTTTCCTTTAATAATGTGTATACTCCTCGTCCTAATTTTATTTTAGGTGGAGTACTTTTAAAATTTGTCATCCTCTAATCTAAATATGAAGTGTCATTAACAATGCATTAATTAAAAAGTGATGAAGACGAATAAAAAAAATCGACTACAAATCATCGATACTCGTACAAAATTAACAGTCATAATACCCTCACTCAAATGTAAAGTGCAATATATTTAAGCTAGCATCTAGTGCTAATCTGTCTTTTTATAATGCAGTTGCACCTTGATTTTGGATGAATGGCTAGCTCGGAAATCGGGTATGGTGGATATATGAGGTCACAAAAACTCGGAAATGCTTGGAAAAAGCGTTCGGATGGAAATAACTTGGTTTCGTGAAATTGAGAAATTCGGATCGACCAAGCCTATATAACCAGGATCAGATCGGTTAATTACTCAAAGGTCAGATAATCCTAAGTACCTCACACCGGATTGGCGTTCTCTGATCATGACTAAACACATCAAATTGGAATGTATATGATATTAGATCAACACATCACAACTTAGATTTGACTTAGCGGAAGATTGGACATGGATTTCTACACCTGGGATCGGATTGGCCAGTCTACTTGGGATTCGGGTTAGTGCCGATCTGAACCCATCAGATTGGTACCGATCCGAACCCATCAGATTGGTACCGATCTAAACCCATCGGATCGGTCATTAGTCCCACTTATATTTTGCTAACTTGGTCATCATGGATTTTCTAGTTTTTTACCAAATACTTGGGCTGATCCAAGCTCATTTGGAGGATTCTTTGGCGATTGGCGGGATTGTCTTGTCAAGATTCGAATTGTCTCAATCGTATCCTGTTCATTTCGGGCACTCGAAATTCTAAAAATCTACTTAACTACATACTTCCAACGTTGGAAGCTTACGACAGGATGAAGGATTTGATTCTTCATCTTATGAGATACATGCGTTACATGGAAGTACCGAGGCCACCAGATGAGGTTATGCTAAATGTTTCCCTTTTTTATTGGATATTGTTTTCATATGGTTTCGACGGTTGAAAAGAAATTCTATCGGAAGTTGAAATGATTTAGTGGAAAGGTTTATTGAGAAGTTTCGGGTTCACATTTGTCGACCCAAGAATGTTACAACACTTACAACCATCAATCATCGGATTAGAAAGACTTTGCTTAAGTTCTTAGAAAGGTTTAACACAGTAGTTGCTTCGATGGATCAACCGGACCGGTCCATGGTGCTAATAGTTACAGTCTCCAGTATATTGGACAACTCCAACTTCAAGGTTTCATTTGAAAGAGATCCATCGAGGGATCTCAGTGAGTTTTGCTATACGGTGGATAAGTTTCTCAGGCAAGAGGATGCGAGACAGCTAGAGAGGCTCTTAAAGTTAATGATATCAAATATGAAGGACCATATGAAGTTAGGAAAGATAAAGGAAAAAGGAGGGCTATTGGTGGATTTAATCGGAATAACAGGAAATGAAGGAAATCAAAATTTTCTTTGTACACAGATCTTAATGCTACTTTGGAAAAGATTTATTTCAATACTTAGGGTACTCTTTCATTTAGGAGACTATCTAGGAGGGAGCCTATAGAAAGTGAAAGGAATTTTGGAAAGCATCGTTTTTCCATGATTTGGGTGGCCATGATACGAATAAGCATTGGCATTTGAATGATATGATCGAGGAGCACATCAAGCATGAACAACTAGCGTAATCCATTCAAAATAGGACTACGATGACAGAACATAAGCAACCGCTCACCACCCAGAACAGAAGCGATTCATGACCAAGCTCGCATGTGAGTATCTTGGATTTTCGATTTTGGATGGCTAAGTTTGCCTACCATATACGGATTAGGATCAAATCCTTAGGCATTCCCTTTACGGATGATCAACCACCCAACTTCTTTCACCTAATAAATTTGAAAATAGAACGGTTAGGTCGGTCTACCCATGTACGAGATTAGGATTTAGTCTCTAGGCTTGCTTTGTAATCGACGATAAACAATTAGTTTTCTTTTTGGAAATTGTATTAAAATTGGCCTTTGGAACTTTAATAAGGTCGCTTTGCTTATATGGATTATGCTTGAGAAGTATGGAATCAAAATGTGATGACTCGCCTCCCTTCCTGAATCAAACCGATGATTAAACCGACTTAAATTGATCAACAAGACATATCGCTTGGGGTTACAACACAAAAGAATTGAAGAAAAAAACTTTTCATTATCATTGCAATAACTTTTACATCATAGTACAATAATAAATACTTGCACAACAGAAATAACTATATCAGAGTGTATCATGTACACAACGGAAAACATAAACTCTGTGATGACCCGGAAATTCCCACCCTGTGGATCGACCATAAACCACACAGGTCTGAACCAAAGAATGGAAATCTGCGGATACATCAACTTTGGGCATACAACACATTAGAACAAATACAGAAGACTTTTATAACATCATAATAAATGTTACATCAGAGTACATTGGATGATATTACAGCGGAAGATAAATTACAAAAAAAATAATACATTTCAGCGGAACTAATCTCAGTGGAAGGCTATCAACATTCTGGCCACAGCTTCAGTCTTCAATCCAGGATCTTTGCTTAATATATCTGCCAAATGAGCTACTCGACTGCCCGTGTGGAAAGAGGGCACCCGAGTTTGCAAAGTGAAGCAAACAACAGGTCAGTCGTGGGACTGGTGTGAGAATTCTTAACTTAATTTTAACTAGTAATAAGGCTAATCACAGGACCACGCCGCTAACGCGGAACGAGTTTACTCCATTGGATTGCCAGTGCATAACCAAAGTAAATCATCGAATAACACAATGCTTTTTAGAAAAATGAAACCATTATAAGACCCAGGTCCCATCACACAATGCAACGCACACCAGAGGATAGGGTTTTACCTTATAATGGTCAAGAAATGATAAATACGCAAAATACGATATTATTATTAGTGTGTATATATTTTAATTAAAACATTTCAATCATAATATCAATCCTAGACGGCATAGCTACCATCTACTATGTCTCCGTACTAGTAATACAATCAAAACCGTAAAAGGGCGTATTGGAAATTGGGTTTCCATCATGAGTCAAGGCTAGGGAGGAAGTCCTTACCGATTCGAGACACTCTAGCAATGTCCCAGGATTCGGACGCTGGCGAACCCTTGGATCCTGCAGGGTCGGTCCACAACTGCTTTAGCGGATTAGTTATTCCTGAACACACGCTCCCCGGTCCTATTGAACCTATAATACGGCCGAGGGCGACCACATAAATCCTAGGCCTCTAAAAATCCAACAACCACATAAGTAAATGTCTGGGCTCCATACCATGACACCACTTCTAGCTAGAAAGAAACGTGTGCACTCCCTGCGTCCCCTTCTCCCGTTTTAGACTCTACCGGGCTGTGAGGCTCGCGAAGTCACGATATACACAAAGCTATGCCTAAATAGACTGTGCTTTGATCATCAACCACAAGGCATGCTTTTTCAACAAAGCCTTGATCAATTGCATCTTAGCATGCCACATTGTCAAACTCTACCATATCATTGATCATCTACCAATATATATATATATATATATATATATATACCTCTAAGCTCATACGTCTTAGAGAATGGTGTTAAGTGAAGAATAAATTCTCACCACCAAACTGAAATATATAATCAGTAGCGTTCAACAAATACAGTAGAAAAGAATACAATGTCAAACACACAATCTATTTACAAGTCCGTTCTGGGTCTGAACGAAACAACGTATCCGTCGATCTCCAGTACGTTTGGAAGATCATCACTTATTACCTTGCCTTGGGGGATCAGTCCCAATTCAAGATATCAGTCATTATCAACCAAACGATGTGAAGCTCTCCGACCTTCAGTCACCGACTTCATCTTCGACTCTTGATCGTCGTGATGATTATTCAGAATGGGTTAAACCCGGTCTTTCTGAATAACTCGCGTATTTGGTGATTAAAAATCAAATATTGGAAAATCACACACTACGCCACATTCCAACTCAGAATATTCTTTTAATAAGATATTCATATTAAAATCTTCTCATTAATTTTATCAAAGATAAATTAATAAATTGTAACACCCCGCCTCCGCCAGGGTCACTCGCAAAGGAATGCACTGGCTTTGGAGGGGCATTATTGGTAAACATGCATAATGATATAGCAAGGCAGGACATGACATATATATATGTAAATAACAGAGTAAGTAAATAAAACAGCGGAAGATTTAAAAAGCATTCCAAAACACAAGTCTGGTACATCAAAATGTCAATTTCCCAAAATTACAAGTCTAGATAAATACATCATCTGATAAACTGAAATACATAAGTGCTATCCCCAAATAAGAGTGATAAACCATAGCGGCTCAAGTCCAAAGCATACTTGAGCTATCAAGGAAGCAGCTAAAATCCAAGCTAGGCTCCAGTATTCCCTCCCTGAGAACCTGGGGGGGGGGAAACGGAAGAAAAGAGGCGAAACAAAACGGGTCAGTCAAAAAGACTGAGTAAGCCCTGCTACGATCAGTCTATAAACTAATAAAGTTAACATCATGATGGAAACTGAGATGATCATAGATAACAACATACTGGCATGATAAATCAACTACAAGACGGATAGAGGTGTCATCGCATAAAACAAGGTTAGGTTTTTGCACCACGGTGTACTAGCAAACCAACATAACAGGAATTGATCCTTTGGCCCAAGCTTTGGCCCAATAACATGAAGTGACCTTAGTATGAGGTCCAGCCCCCGGTCTAGTCGATCGGCTCCCTATAAACCTAACACGTCAAGTGTTGATGTCCATACGGCCCACATATGGATGTAGGTAGTCTGTGCTGGGCCCCACCTTTGGGTGTATCAAGCCCTCGGTTGTCGACCCCGGACACTTAAGCAATAATGCACAGCCCTAACCTACTGGTACCCGTGCCTCGAGTTTTGTCCAACATCGGACTACGTGCACGTCCGTAGCCCGCCGGACCCGCACCGCTGTACCACTCGGCCATCGCCCTTGGGTCGCTTACATCCGTCCAGTAATCGTGCCCCGCCCTAGCCTAGTCTCTAGGGTTGTGATGATACCAAACTGGGATTACTGCCGGAACAGACCCGCCGCTAGGGTTTCCTAAGAGGGTTAGGTGTGATTTAACCCTTCACTAATCCTGGATTAAACTGGTTAAGTGTGGCTTAACCCCGTTCTAATCCCTTGAACTCCCAAATGGATTAAACTAGTTGAGTGTAACCAACGGTTCAGAACTTAACCACATTCTAATCCCTCGAATCCCCAAATTGGTTAAGTATTAGTGGACCCTGACTTAACCCTAATCATGAGGCATTAATTAATTTAATGCACCTTAACCTCTCACATTAGACCTTGTTGTGGTTACTAGTTAGGCCGGGCGGGTCCGGGTAGCTTTACACCACAACTTGGTCTAACCTCGGGTCTTGGCACCCCATGACCAACTTCTCACATTGGGTCCTATTGTTTGTAGCCACTAGTTAAGCCGGTCGGTTCCGGGTAGAATTACGCTACAAACTCAACCCAACCTCGAGTTGGCCACACTTATGTTTTCTAAGTGTCATGTCCACTTTATTTCAAAACATAATCACAAGTCAAACAATTTCTTGGGTAGACCTAACTTAATAGGTAAATTCCCAAGGGGTAGACCTAACTTAATAGGTAAATTCCCAATCTTATATTTTCATGTATTTTAAGTTTACCCCAAAACCCCCAACGTCATTCTATCGCTTACATATTCGTAGTAACGCATAAAGGATAGGAAGAGGGAACTTGGCACAACATACATGATAAACTTGCACAATGATCATGCATAACATGTTAGACTTGCACAACTTAGCCTAGTGAACTTGCATATTACCATAATCATACATAACATGTTAAACTTTGCATAACTTAGCATAGTGAACTTGCATATTACTATAATCATGCATAACTTGTCAAAACATGCACAACTTGTCAAAACATGCACAACTTGTCATTTTAAACTTGCATAAACATGCACAACTTGCCAAAACATGCACAACTTGTCAAAACATGCACAACTTGTCATTTTAAACTTTCATAAACATGCATATCTTAGTAAACATATAAATCATAGCTTAACAAACTTGCATAAACATGCATAACTCATTTAACTTGCAAATCAAGGCTTATCAAACTTGCATATACATGCATAACCCATTTAACTTGTAAATCATGGCTTAGCAAACATGCATAAACATGCATAACTCATTTAACTTGCAAATCAAGGCTTAGCAAACTCGCATAAACATGCATACTCAAATAAACTTGCAAATCATGTCATAGTAAATCCGCATATGCATGCATAACTTGTGAAACATGTAGAACATGGCATAGTAAATCCGCATATGCATGCATAACTTGTGAAACATGTAAAACATGGCGTAGTGAGTTCGCATAAGCAAGCATAATCAAATAGACTCACATAAATCTCAATTTTCACCACATATTAACTTTAGAGTTTTCAAAGTGAAGGTAAGAGGGCTTACAATGCTTATGCGGACTCAAATGAGTATAACCAATGCAAGAAACCCCTTATGCAACTAATTAAAGCCCCCAAATGCAAGCAACTTGATCAAGACTCCTCCTTTATGATGCCAATAGAAAAATAAGCCTTTAATGCAAGCTAAGGAGGATCATACAAGCCTAAATACCCTTGTATGCATGGAAATCTCTTAGGGATTTGATTAGGAATTGTATGAAGAGGGTGGAGGCCATGAGAGTTTAGATTTTGGCATAGTTTTGTTGCTAGAATGATTTATGGGGTTTAAGGGTAGGATTAGGGGCTTATTTATAGAAGATTAGAGTGATTTAGACCATAGGATTAACCCTAGGTGAATTTTGGCCCGTCAGATCTCGGAACTCTCTAGAACCAAGCCACCCAATCAAGCCCAAATCAGAAATGGTGCACCAGGCTAGACTGCCTGGGCACCCCCTGTCGACAGGGCTGTCGACAGGGCAGTCGACATGCCTAGACCCCTGTCGACAGGCCTGTCGACATGGGGTCCTGGGCGGGATTTTCCCCGCCTTGGCCCAGCTGGCCCAAACCTTTGTTTTTAATTTAAATTTAAATCTGTTTTAATTATGGAAATTTCTGAAAACTTCCATGGGCCTTAACTGGGTCATACGGACTCCGATTTTCGAAAACTCGGACTCTATTTCGCGTATTTTTCCGAGACGAACGCAATGGCATAGCCCGTTTCCCTTGATTCCCATTTTATAATTTAATTCTGCCTCAATTTATGTTATAACAGATTATTAAAAATACGGGTTGTTACATTCTCCCCTCCTTAAAGGATTTCGTCCCCGAAATCTTCAAGTTAGGAAGAACGTATCCTACCATCAATCATCCATCTACTCAAAGCATCATCCACGAGCAATCATTGTCCTTACAAGATTCTAAATGCTGGATGAACATATGCAAAAGTGTGTGTATATGTACTTACCTAATGCAAAAATCAGGCGGTTACTGATACAGTAAACCTCCTTAATGCATATGTATGTAAATCAGGCGGTTACTGATACAGTAAACCTCCTTAATGCATATGTATGTCAGTGAAATGAATCCATATGTATGCAAATTCCTAACATAATGTATAATATCTACATGCGTGCTCAATCATACGTCCATATGCAACATCCATGTGATAGCATACGAATTTCATCCAAGAATAAGCATAAACACTCATGCACATGCAATATGAGGAGTGTGTGAGCCGATCTAGTGCCTAATCGTGTATAATGCATCCATGAGCAGCCACTTGCAAACACTTGCAACCACTTGCAACCATCAAGCATAACATGTTTCAAACACATGTTTCAACCAAAGGGTTTCTACCTAAGGTTCTCATGACAAGATAGACACGATAAACTAGATAAACTCCTTCTTGGATTTTCAAGAAATCCATTCCCATTCTGACATACAGTACTAACCGATGAGTCTTAACCCCCTTATGGAGTTTACAACAGAAATAGGATCGAGAATGGGACCGAGAGGATATATGCAAAAGATAACTTGCAAGCAAGTTCCACCGGAAAACAAGGATCAAGGATGCACTCTTAAAAAAGAGATATGATGCGCATATCTAGTCTTCACTCTTCTTAGTCACGTTTCCTTGAGCTTAACTCTACTGTGCTTGACTATCTTTCACTTCATGATTCCTTGGCTTCCTAACTCCTATTTCCGAATTCGAGTTGGAACTCATTTCATTATCGCCTCTCGTCTTCCTTTTCCACTTATTCTTCTTTCAGTATACTTGGCTTAAACATAACTATAACCTCATGATTTCATGCAAGCTCTCCAAAATTCACTAGTGAATCCTGGATCTCGTCTACTTACTATAAAGTATTCCATGCAGCAGAATTTTTTTCTTGAAGATACCAATCCACGTTGCCAATTGCCCTTATAAACGTGATTTTCTATGAACCATCCGCCTATAGACCATGCCTAGATTCAGTTGCCTACCCCTGGCTTCCTGTAGGCTATTTCAAAACTGGCCAACTACTCGAGGGTAAACCGTTGCTAACCATGATGCAGTCCTCTCGCTCTTCACCGGACGGAAATGAGCACTCTCCGTGAGTCTACCCACATACCCGTATTCCCTTTCTTTGATCTAGGTAATCTATCCACATAATTTATCGAGATGTTTTCACACTTCCCTTGCGGAACTCCCAATGGAGGTAATGGCCCACTGGGCTTCTATGACTTGGCCTCAACCTGGTGGCACAACATGTATCCCGAAACCAACTCGGCCACCTCCTCGAGTGATGCGCATCTTCAAGAACCTTCTTTACCAAGCCTTTCACTCGAGGAACACATAATCTCCTGTCGCGCCTTAGTCATCCTTTATAATATATCTAGCGAGGTGACCTAACATCTCGCCTCGAATCGACTGGTCCATGTTCTTGACCAACTGCGGGTCTTCTTCCCGTGAAACCCCCTTCTTGATCTAGAAGAGTAAGTCTAAGCTCCGGGAATGCTAACTAGCCAAACGGAGAAAGTTTCTTACTTCAATTGCCCTTCTCAGAGCTTTCCGGTCTCAAACCGCAGCCACTTCAGCGGAATCCACCGCTAAGCCTTACTTAAGAACTATGTGCCCAAGAAATCCAACTTCTTTCCTCCAAAGTGACATTTGGAGAACTTGACCTTCAACTGGTGGCTCTAAGCGTATCCATCTCCTTCTTGAGATGTCTAACATGCTCTTCCTCGTTCTTTTGAGGAGATCAAATATCGTCTACGACGACCCTGACAAACTTGTTCAAGGACTCCCTAGACACCCTACCCATCTAAATCACGTAATATGCGGGTGCATTAGTCAAACCAAATAGCATGACTAGCCATTCTAAAACCCATCTAGAGTCTTAAACGCAGTCTTGTCAATTCCATCCTCAGCCATCCTAAGCTGATGGAATCCGGTAGCTAGATCAAAAGAAAACAGATGCTCCTACAAGCTGATCAAACAAATCATTGATCCTTGGTAACGGTTATCTATTCTTCTTACGAAGATCAACATACAAGTGAAGCAAACCGTCCACATCAGTAACGAATACTACTGGAGCACCCTACTCGAAAATGCTTCGTCTCAGGAAGTTCTTCTAAAGCAACTCCTTGACTTGCTTTCTTAACTCTCACCTCGTGAGGTCATGTGCCTATTCGGCCACGAAACTGGCTTGGCCTTACCAACCAGATAATACGGAAATCTATCCCCAGATATCAGGATATTCTCGGACCACCCTCACAGATTGCAAACTATCGATAGACGAGTTGAGGGATTCAACATAACATGACGGGACCCATAGGGTTGCTAGAAATTTCTAGGGTATTACCGAGGAGAGTCATGAGCCCCACACCCTATATACAAAAACCCAGAATGGCCCAAAACAGGACGACCATTCCATGCCCAAAACCAACCCATATCCCCTGAAACCGAGAATATAAACATCCCACAAGAATTCTATACTCAAGATAGAAATTTCCAAATCCACTCAGACTACGGACGAACGGGCAGAACCCCCAATTGGATTTGAAACTTATACGGGATCATCAACCAGACTAGTACTTAGGTGCAAAACTTTCAACTGGATCAGATGAAATAAAACTATGCGATGTGTCAGAATCAAACAAAGTTCGAACAGAGAAAATCAGAAAATGCAAACAAGATTTTCAACAGAAACACTACCTCTATCTTGATCTGGAAGAACGGGGTTGAGGGGATGAATTCGCCCTCCAGATAGTCCTGCACACTGAGTCTGACCTTGCCCTTGTTTCCTCGGGCAATCCTTGCTGAAATGTCCAAACTCACCACAATCAAAGCATTCGCCCCGCTTTCTCTTCTCCTTCTTCCTACATTCCCTGGCCATATGTCCAACTTTACCACAGAAGTTACATTTCATATTCTTGCCCCGTTTCCCGGAATTTACTCCTTTGCCTTGAGACTCATTTGCCTTGACCTCTTTCTTATCATTGCTACCTTCTTCTTGAAGTAGGGCCAAATTCACTAAACTCTCGAAAGTCGCCCCCAAGGGTATATGAGACAGGGCCAAATCATGTAATGGCTCGTTTAATCCTAGAGCAAAGTGTAGGGCCTTCTTCTGAGCTGTATTAACCAAGTCTAAATCGTCCTGAGCCAATTGATTAAACTTATCTATGTATTCCCTAATAGTCATGTCCCCTTGCTTCAGTGATAAGAATCTCAGTCCAAACCTTCCTCTAAAGTCATCCCAAGTCTCAATTGGCCTAGTAGCGGTGGTGACTACCCACCAACGTGCAGCTTCTTCCTTTAGCAACCATACTGCCAACAGAACCTTCCTGCGGTCACCTATATCAAAGGTGGCTAAAAGATCTTCGGTCTCTTTCAACCAATTCCTTGCCTCTACAAAAGTCTCGGTTCCAAAGAAATTCTTGCAACCCATCGCCTTAAAATCTCGGCAAATCTCGGCGAAGTCAATTTGAGGATGCTGAGGGGAAGGAGGAAGAGGAACATCAACTACGGGAGGAGGAGGAACAACGGCCTCGACTGGGGAGACAACATTAGAGACGTCCGGGACCGGTGCCGTGACTTCCAAGTACCGACGAAACCAATCGGGTATCGTTACTCCTTTGGGCAAGATGAGATTATCAGACATGCTGGAAACGAAAAGAAAAGAGTTCAAACGAGGAGTCAAAGGATAGTGCTGATGGCTTTTGGGGAATAGCCTTTTAAAGATAACTAGACTTTTCTTTGGAAAATACTTTATACTTGGTTTTGAAAATAGTTTTTCAAAGAGTTTTAAAAACCTTTTTATCCCTT
This sequence comes from Allium sativum, assembly GCA_030737875.1. Classification (NCBI taxonomy): domain Eukaryota; kingdom Viridiplantae; phylum Streptophyta; class Magnoliopsida; order Asparagales; family Amaryllidaceae; genus Allium; species Allium sativum. The sequence continues at coordinate 195,653,117 of CM060924.1, forward strand.
CTCGTAAACCATATGCTCTGATACCAAATGTAACACCCCGCCTCCGCCAGGGTCACTCGCAAAGGAATGCACTGGCTTTGGAGGGGCATTATTGGTAAACATGCATAATGATATAGCAAGGCAGGACATGACATATATATATGTAAATAACAGAGTAAGTAAATAAAACAGCGGAAGATTTAAAAACCATTCCAAAACACAAGTCTGGTACATCAAAATGTCAATTTCCCAAAATTACAAGTCTAGATAAATACATCATCTGATAAACTGAAATACATAAGTGCTATCCCCAAATAAGAGTGATAAACCATAGCGGCTCAAGTCCAAAGCATACTTGAGCTATCAAGGAAGCAGCTAAAATCCAAGCTAGGCTCCAGTATTCCCTCCCTGAGAACCTGGGGGGGGGGAAAACGGAAGAAAAGAGGCGAAACAAAACGGGTCAGTCAAAAAGACTGAGTAAGCCCTGCTACGATCAGTCTATAAACTAATAAAGTTAACATCATGATGGAAACTGAGATGATCATAGATAACAACATACTGGCATGATAAATCAACTACAAGACGGATAGAGGTGTCATCGCATAAAACAAGGTTAGGTTTTTGCACCACGGTGTACTAGCAAACCAACATAACAGGAATTGATCCTTTGGCCCAAGCTTTGGCCCAATAACATGAAGTGACCTTAGTATGAGGTCCAGCCCCCGGTCTAGTCGATCGGCTCCCTATAAACCTAACACGTCAAGTGTTGATGTCCATACGGCCCACATATGGATGTAGGTAGTCTGTGCTGGGCCCCACCTTTGGGTGTATCAAGCCCTCGGTTGTCGACCCCGGACACTTAAGCAATAATGCACAGCCCTAACCTACTGGTACCCGTGCCTCGAGTTTTGTCCAACATCGGACTACGTGCACGTCCGTAGCCCGCCGGACCCGCACCGCTGTACCACTCGGCCATCGCCCTTGGGTCGCTTACATCCGTCCAGTAATCGTGCCCCGCCCTAGCCTAGTCTCTAGGGTTGTGATGATACCAAACTGGGATTACTGCCGGAACAGACCCGCCGCTAGGGTTTCCTAAGAGGGTTAGGTGTGATTTAACCCTTCACTAATCCTGGATTAAACTGGTTAAGTGTGGCTTAACCCCGTTCTAATCCCTTGAACTCCCAAATGGATTAAACTAGTTGAGTGTAACCAACGGTTCAGAACTTAACCACATTCTAATCCCTCGAATCCCCAAATTGGTTAAGTATTAGTGGACCCTGACTTAACCCTAATCATGAGGCATTAATTAATTTAATGCACCTTAACCTCTCACATTAGACCTTGTTGTGGTTACTAGTTAGGCCGGGCGGGTCCGGGTAGCTTTACACCACAACTTGGTCTAACCTCGGGTCTTGGCACCCCATGACCAACTTCTCACATTGGGTCCTATTGTTTGTAGCCACTAGTTAAGCCGGTCGGTTCCGGGTAGAATTACGCTACAAACTCAACCCAACCTCGAGTTGGCCACACTTATGTTTTCTAAGTGTCATGTCCACTTTATTTCAAAACATAATCACAAGTCAAACAATTTCTTGGGTAGACCTAACTTAATAGGTAAATTCCCAAGGGGTAGACCTAACTTAATAGGTAAATTCCCAATCTTATATTTTCATGTATTTTAAGTTTACCCCAAAACCCCCAACGTCATTCTATCGCTTACATATTCGTAGTAACGCATAAAGGATAGGAAGAGGGAACTTGGCACAACATACATGATAAACTTGCACAATGATCATGCATAACATGTTAGACTTGCACAACTTAGCCTAGTGAACTTGCATATTACCATAATCATACATAACATGTTAAACTTTGCATAACTTAGCATAGTGAACTTGCATATTACTATAATCATGCATAACTTGTCAAAACATGCACAACTTGTCAAAACATGCACAACTTGTCATTTTAAACTTGCATAAACATGCACAACTTGCCAAAACATGCACAACTTGTCAAAACATGCACAACTTGTCATTTTAAACTTTCATAAACATGCATATCTTAGTAAACATATAAATCATAGCTTAACAAACTTGCATAAACATGCATAACTCATTTAACTTGCAAATCAAGGCTTATCAAACTTGCATATACATGCATAACCCATTTAACTTGTAAATCATGGCTTAGCAAACATGCATAAACATGCATAACTCATTTAACTTGCAAATCAAGGCTTAGCAAACTCGCATAAACATGCATACTCAAATAAACTTGCAAATCATGTCATAGTAAATCCGCATATGCATGCATAACTTGTGAAACATGTAGAACATGGCATAGTAAATCCGCATATGCATGCATAACTTGTGAAACATGTAAAACATGGCGTAGTGAGTTCGCATAAGCAAGCATAATCAAATAGACTCACATAAATCTCAATTTTCACCACATATTAACTTTAGAGTTTTCAAAGTGAAGGTAAGAGGGCTTACAATGCTTATGCGGACTCAAATGAGTATAACCAATGCAAGAAACCCCTTATGCAACTAATTAAAGCCCCCAAATGCAAGCAACTTGATCAAGACTCCTCCTTTATGATGCCAATAGAAAAATAAGCCTTTAATGCAAGCTAAGGAGGATCATACAAGCCTAAATACCCTTGTATGCATGGAAATCTCTTAGGGATTTGATTAGGAATTGTATGAAGAGGGTGGAGGCCATGAGAGTTTAGATTTTGGCATAGTTTTGTTGCTAGAATGATTTATGGGGTTTAAGGGTAGGATTAGGGGCTTATTTATAGAAGATTAGAGTGATTTAGACCATAGGATTAACCCTAGGTGAATTTTGGCCCGTCAGATCTCGGAACTCTCTAGAACCAAGCCACCCAATCAAGCCCAAATCAGAAATGGTGCACCAGGCTAGACTGCCTGGGCACCCCCTGTCGACAGGGCTGTCGACAGGGCAGTCGACATGCCTAGACCCCTGTCGACAGGCCTGTCGACATGGGGTCCTGGGCGGGATTTTCCCCGCCTTGGCCCAGCTGGCCCAAACCTTTGTTTTTAATTTAAATTTAAATCTGTTTTAATTATGGAAATTTCTGAAAACTTCCATGGGCCTTAACTGGGTCATACGGACTCCGATTTTCGAAAACTCGGACTCTATTTCGCGTATTTTTCCGAGACGAACGCAATGGCATAGCCCGTTTCCCTTGATTCCCATTTTATAATTTAATTCTGCCTCAATTTATGTTATAACAGATTATTAAAAATACGGGTTGTTACATTCTCCCCTCCTTAAAGGATTTCGTCCCCGAAATCTTCAAGTTAGGAAGAACGTATCCTACCATCAATCATCCATCTACTCAAAGCATCATCCACGAGCAATCATTGTCCTTACAAGATTCTAAATGCTGGATGAACATATGCAAAAGTGTGTGTATATGTACTTACCTAATGCAAAAATCAGGCGGTTACTGATACAGTAAACCTCCTTAATGCATATGTATGTAAATCAGGCGGTTACTGATACAGTAAACCTCCTTAATGCATATGTATGTCAGTGAAATGAATCCATATGTATGCAAATTCCTAACATAATGTATAATATCTACATGCGTGCTCAATCATACGTCCATATGCAACATCCATGTGATAGCATACGAATTTCATCCAAGAATAAGCATAAACACTCATGCACATGCAATATGAGGAGTGTGTGAGCCGATCTAGTGCCTAATCGTGTATAATGCATCCATGAGCAGCCACTTGCAAACACTTGCAACCACTTGCAACCATCAAGCATAACATGTTTCAAACACATGTTTCAACCAAAGGGTTTCTACCTAAGGTTCTCATGACAAGATAGACACGATAAACTAGATAAACTCCTTCTTGGATTTTCAAGAAATCCATTCCCATTCTGATTCATATCGTTCTGATTCATATCTAAATTACATGTAAAAATGTAATTTTTATCCTACCATGTACATTCATGCTTTTATTACATATAAAAATGTACTTTTTCTCATATTCATTTTTAATACATTAAAAATGTACTTTTTTCTCTAATTCATTTTTAATTTATCCAATGTCGTAATTTCAATGTCAACGAATAAAAATATATTTTATTCGTTGTTCAAATTCTATTGTAAATAAACAAATAAAAATAATATTTTATTTGTTGTTCAAATTCCAGTTGTAATGCAAACAAATAAAAATAAGATTTTATTTGTCATTCAAATTCTATTGTAAAATCAACAAATAAAAATAATATTTTATTTGTCGTTCTAATTCTATTGTAAAATCAGCAAATAAGAATAATATTTTATTTGTCGTTCTAATTCTATTGTTAAATCAATAAATAAGAATAATATTTTATTTATATAAAATAAATTTCAACATCTAGATCTGAATAAATATGATTAAATCTGAAATAACTATGTTTTAGATCTAATTTTAGGTCTAATTCTATAACTGCAAATAAATCTAATAATATCTGCAATTTTTCAATGCGAATCTAACACACCGTACACAACAAATCATATCACAAGCGCAATCAATAATTCATACAACATAGAATATTTCAGAACTGAATAAATATGATAATTCAATCATTTTAACGTGAGAAAAACAATTTATAATTAATTAAACAAAATAAAAATTTAGAACTCTCACATTGATTTTTGGCTGAAATTCAAAGTGCTCTGTTTCAGGTCTGGTCTGCGCCATCATGAAGCTCTCGGAGAGACGAGTCCAACGCAACAAACGGTTCGTAAAACGGACCTCGTATGAAGAAGTTATGTATTTTTAAAAAATGGAAAGTTAAAATATTAAATAATAAAATAATATTAAAATAAGAAGGATCGGACCTTCTTCTTCCTTCTACTTGCCACGGCCGAACCCATCTTCCTCTTCCTTGGCCAAAAACGCACCTCTCTCCGTTTATCTAAGCACCGATCAGATTGCACCACATCGAAGCTCATACCAACACCTACTAGCACCACCAACCCCTTGCCGCTCAGCCTCCCCATCGTTCACCAAAACCCACCCAAAACTGCCATGTTTTCAGCCAAAATCCGCAAAATCCGTGAATCAAAAGCCGATCTTGACCGTATGGATGGAAAGCTCTCTGAATTCTCTTCGATTTGGTATATCATACGTCAAATTTCGTTGAACGGATTGAGAGATCTAAGCATTTGAAAATCGGATGATTTCAGCCCTTGAATTCTGGGCGGCGGCTGCCATTAGGGTTTCAGCCCGATTTTTAAATATTATTTAATTAATAAATCTCGAAATTTGTGCTAAAAAGGTGGATTTTCGGACTTTCTCCGATTTGGGCCTGCTTACTGTCGATCTTAATGTTTTGAGGCCTTCTGAACGCGATGGGCTATGTCCCGGGATCCAATTCTGATGTCTATATGTTTTTTCGGTTTTAATTTAAAAATACAATATTAAATAAATAATTTAATTTCTACCGTACATTTAAATATGCCGGGGCCACATACGGACTCCGAAAATTCTAAAAAGGATATTTTTAGCTTTCTTATGACGATACGGTTCTAACGTGACCAATTTCGTTGAATTCTGAGACTGTTTGAAAAATGGCCTTTTTCAAGTCGTTTAAAATTTACTGTAAATTGACAAAACTGAAATCTTTTTGCCACGGCCACAAAATAATTCCAAAAATTATGAAAAATTAAACTTAACAATATTTTCACATTCCGGATCCAACAAAAGTAGTTTCATCGAAAACGGAGGTCGTTTGAAAATTGACTATTTTCAAGGGCTATATATTTAAATATTAAAAATACATTTTTAAACAAATAATTTCCGAAACTCGAAATATATAAGTGTTTACTGTTTTTCAATGCAGAAACACCATTCCAGACTCAATGGAAGTGGTCTCGAGTCCAAATTCCTTCGTATGTGAATAGTAGCTTTTTGGGCCATATATATTATATATAATTAAATTCTACCGCGACTTTTCTAAAAATTGAATTGGCCATAATTTTTTATTTTTAAAACGAAATTTCAATTTTTCAGATTCGTTAGAAAGATATGATTAAACAGATTTAAATATTTTTGGTTTGACTCAATTCTGATTTATTTTGAATCATGTACATTCAGTCAAAGTTTAAAATTAAAATTTCAAACTATCGCGCTATTTCAGGCTCGTTTTATAATTAAATTAAATTTATTCGTTTTAACTTCGATTAAAATAAATTCTAGCCATTATTATTTATATAAATTATTTTATATTCTTAAAATTCATTAAACTTTTCTAAAATAAAATTTTAAATTGGTTCAGAATTTGCGGGTTGTTACAATCTCCCCCACTTAAAATCTTTTCGTCCTCGAAAAGGAAATGAAGCTAAAAGTCGTTTATTCAACAAATTTATTTTTCATTCTTTTATTGTTTAATAATTTAATTAGATGAATTTAAATTTGCACAATACAATTTCTAATCAATTAGTTGAGTATATTTTCAAAATATATTAATTTCATGTATTCAAAAATCATATTTTCTAAAATCGAATTATATATATAATTACAAGTACGTTAATTATAGACTTTTCACTCTGAACTCATTCTAGGGCATTACTAACCCCATCTCTAATGAGTTTTCTCATTCTAGGAGATTGTTGATCCTATCTCTAATGAGAATTCTGTTTTATAGGACATTACTAATCCTACCTCTGATGAGTCTTTTGTTCAGTTCTAACGAGTTGTACCCCAAAGATTTGGGCTAACCAGAGCTCTGATACCAACTGTGATATCCCGCAAATTCCCACCCTCTGGATCGACCATAAACCACACAGGTCTGAACCAAAGAACGGAAATATGCGGATACATCAACTTTGGGCATACAACACATTAGAACAAATACAGAAGACTTTTATAACATCGTAATAAATGTTACATCAGAGTAAAGAATATATATCAAAGTGCATTGGATGATATTACAGCGGAAGATAAATTACAAAAAAATTAATACATTTCAGCGGAACTAATCTCAGTGGAAGGCTATCAACATTCTGGCCACAGCTTCAGTCTTCAATCCAGGATCTTTGCTTAATATATCTGCCAAATGAGCTACTCGACTGCCCGTGTGGAAAGAGGGCACCCGAGTTTGCAAAGTGAAGCAAACAACAGGTCAGTCGTGGGACTGGTGTGAGAATTCTTAACTTAACTTTAACTAGTAATAAGGCTAATCACAGGACCACGCCGCTAACGCGGAACGGGTTTACTCCATTGGATTGCCAGTGCATAACTAAAGTAAATCGTCGAATAACGCAATGCTTTTTAGAAAAATGAAACCATTATAAGACCCAGGTCCCATCACACAATGCAACGCACACCAGAGGATAGGGTTTTACCTTATAATGGTCAAGAAATGATAAATACGCAAAATACGATATTATTATTAGTGTGTATATATTTTAATTAAAACATTTCAATCATAATATCAATCCTAGACGGCATAGCTACCATCTATTATGTCGCCGCACTAGCAATACAATCAAAACCGTAAAAGGGCGTATTGGAAATTGGGTTTCCATCATGAGTCAAGGCTAGGGAGGAAGTCCTTACCGATTCGAGACACTCTAGTAATGTCCCAGGATTCGGATGTTGGCGAACCCTTGGATCCTGCAGGGCCGGTCCACAACTGCTTTAGTGGATTAGTTATTCCTGAACACACGCTCCCCGGTCCTATTGAACCTATAATACGGCCGAGGGCGACCGCATAAATCCGAGGCCTCTAAAAATCCAACAACCACATAAGTAAATGTCTAGGCTCCATACCATGACACCACTTCTAGCTAGAAAGAAACGTGTGCACTCCCTGCGTCCCCTTCTCCCGTTTTAGACTCTACCGGGCTGTGAGGCTCGCGAAGTCACGATATACACAAAGCTATGCCTAAATAGACTATGCTTTGATCATCAACCACAAGGCCTGCTTTTCAACAAAGCCTTGATCAATTGCATCTTAGCATGCCACATTGTCAGACTCTACCATATCATTGATCATCTACCAATATATATATATAACCTCTAAGCTCATACGTCTTAGAGAAGGGTGTTAAGTGAAGAATAAATTCTCACCACCAAACTGAAATATATAATTAGTAGCGTTCAACAAATACAGTAGAAAAGAATACAATGTAGACACACAATCCATTTACAAGTCCGTTCTGGGTCTGAACGAAACAACGTATCCGTCGATCTCCAATATGTCTGGAAGATCATCACTTATTACCTTGCCTTGGGGGATCAGTCCCAATTCAAGATATCATTTATTATCAACCAAACGATGTGAAGCTCTCCGGTCTTCAGTCACCGACTTCATCTTCGACTCTTGATCGTCGTGATGATTATTCAGAATGGGTTAAACCCGGTCTTTCTGAATAACTCGCGTATTTGGTGATTAAAAATCAAATATTGGAAAAACACACACTACGCCACATTCCAACTCAGAATATTCTTTTAATAAAATATTCATATTAAAAGCTTCTCATTAATTTTATCAAAGATAAATTAATAAATTAAATCTTAAATCTTCCTTAAAAGATTTATTAAAACTCTAATTTTGATTTAATTTCAAAAATCATTATTACAAGATCATTTATTTAAGGAATAAATCTTGTTTTAAACGGGTTAAAGAACTAATGTCATTTAAAACACAGTTCACGATAAACCCACAAAACAATTTTCAAAATATGAAATTCCACAGAAATCAATCAATACATAATCGATATAAATTTCTGTATCGGACTAACAATATACATGGAATAACGGCAAAGCCTCTTAAATTCCATATATAATATCGGTCTTCTATTACAGAAGCCCATCTCGATTATTACCAATCGAATTTCCACTTAATTCCAATTTATTTTATTAAATTGGAAAACTTGATTTTTAGAAAATGCCTTTTTAAATCTATAAAATAGATTTATAAATTCCAAATAATAATTTCTATGTAAATTGGATTAAAGGACAAATGTCGTTTAAAAACACTGTCCACGATAAATCCACTTCACATCTCAATTAATTTCATATCACAAAGTATAATGGCAAATTCTAATAATCTTAATTAAAGGATTTCTCTTTAAATATTAATTATTATAAAAAAACATATTTAAAATAATCATTAAAAATATTCTTTATACAACAGATTTTTATCTTTTACAAATATTCTTTGTTTAACATATACTGAATTAAAAATATATTTTTATATTAAAATATATTCTTTATATAAAAAGAATTTCTAATGTAAGAATATTTTTATTTAAAAGAACATCTGAATCAAAATGCGACTCAAACATTTACCATATAATTTTGGATTATATGGATTTCACACATATCATATATAACAATAACAGTAAAATCATCCATTTCATCCAAAGTGTAAATTTCACTGTGTAAGCGTTAAAATTAAATAATAAAACTCATCGCAGCCTGTCGATCTAACGATCAACATACAACTAAATATTGGGATTAGTGTATGTTAATTTTCATCCCAACACCCGTGTGGGGTTTCAACCAATAAACAAATAATAAATTTATTTGTGCACTTGGGCGATGTGTGAAAATAATCGACCCAATCACATAAACATGTCAGGTAACTTGTCTATGATAGTGTAATCACAATATATAACACGACGATAAAAATATCTCTTTTTATCTCTATCCTTTTTATCATATGTAAAATTTAAATAAGAATGAATTCTTTATTTCTATTCTTTTATCGCATGTAAAATGACGATAAAAATATAATCTTTTATTTCAATTCCTTTCATTATAAATAAATGAGAAGAAAGATATAATCTTTAATTCCATTTGTAATAGGGAATACAAATAATAACAAAATATATAACTTTTCATTTTATGCTTTATTTGCAATAGAGAATACAAATAAAGATTCAGCTTTTTACTTTGATGTTTATTTACATAGAAGAATGTAAATAAAAATTGTAACTTTTCATTTCATAATTTATTTGCATTAAGGATTGCAAATGAAAATATTTCTTTTATTCTCCTGTTTTATTTGCGTTGAGTAAAGCAAATAAAAGTGTAATATTAAATTTCTAGTTTTATTTACATCAAGAAATGTAAATAAAAGAACAACTCTTTATTTTATGTTTATTTACATCAAGTGAAGTAAATAAATAAATAAAAATGTAACTTTTATTTTAATGCTTTGTTCACATTTAAAAATTTCAACAAAAATGTAACTTCTGTTTTTAATAAATTTGTTTGCAACTAAATTTATAAACAAAATGTAAATTTTATCTTCTTGTTTGTTTGCAACTTAGGTTGCAAACAACAAATGAAATTTTATCTCTTTATTTTATTTTCATGATAGGATGCAAATAAAAATGTATTTTCTATTTTCTACATTTCGTTTGCATCGTAGAATGCAAACAATTCTTTTATTTCTAACTTACATTTTGAATGTAAATTTTTTTATTATTGTTTATTTACATCAAAATGTAAATGTCCCCTTTTTCATTGTTTATTATTAACAAATAAAAAAAATCCCATCTTCTATATTTATTCTTTTCAATGAAAGCAATTTTACATAAAAATGTAATTCTTATAATTTTATTCTTTTCATTGTCTCTAGAAGGACAAATAAAATGTTACACAAAAATATATTCTTTTTATCGCACCAAAAATGTCGATAAAATGCATCACTAACATTGTCTATTTTTATCGCACTAAAATGTCGATAAAAATGAATCACTAACATTGTCTATTTTTATCGCCCTAAAAATGTCGATAAAAATGACAACATTAACCATTCTATTTTCACCGCATTCAAAATGACGGTAAAATATTCAACATAAAGAGATGAAAGCAAAATGTTCTTTTTTTTATTTCTAAAAAGAAAAACAACAAAAATGCTTCTTTTAATGCTAAAAAGAAACATGACAGAAAAATGTTCTTTAAATGTTAAAAAGAAGAAGCGACAAAAATGACCCTTTTTATGTTAAAAAGAAAAGGTGACAAAATATGCTTTTTAATTCTAAAAAGAAAAAGCGACAAAAATTATCTTTTTATTCTAATGCAATATCTTTAACAAAAGTGTTATTTTAATATCAATGCGAATTCTCAATTTCTTACTACATATAAAAATGTAAATTTTATCTTACAATTGTATATCTCATCCTAAATTACATATAAAAAAGTAAGTTTAATTTTATTTGCAAATCCCATTTCTAATTACATATAAAGAAATGTAATTTTTATTTTTGCATTGTAAATTCATGTCTCAATTACATAAAGAGGTGTAATTGTTATAATGCAATACAAATTTATATTCTAATTACATTGAAAAATGTAATTTTTATCATACCAATATAACTCATATATAAATTACATATAAAAATGTCATTTTTATTTTACCGTTCTAATTTACATCTAAATTACATAGAAAAATGTAATTTTTATCATGCGGTACAAATTCAATTTTAAATTACATAGAAAAATGTAATTTTCATCATGCGATGGAAATTCATATTTTAATTACATAGAAAAATGTAATTGTTATCATACGACATAAATTCGTATTTAAATTACATCTAAAAATGTATTTTTTATCTTACAGTGTAAATTCACATTTTAATTACATGTAAAAATGTAATTTTCATCATGCCATTCTAATTTATATATATACTACATAAAAATGTAATTTTTATCATGCAATGTAATTTTACATTTTTAATTACATGTAAAAAGGTAATTTTTATTCTATCATTCTGATTCATATCTAAATTACATGTAAAAATGTAATTTTTATCCTACCATGTACATTCATGCTTTTATTACATATAAAAATGTACTTTTTCTCATATTCATTTTTAATACATTAAAAATGTACTTTTTTCTCTAATTCATTTTGAATTTATCCAATGTCGTAATTTCAATGTCAACGAATAAAAATATATTTTATTCGTTGTTCAAATTCTATTGTAAATAAACAAATAAAAATAATATTTTATATGTTGTTCAAATTCCAGTTGTAATGCAAACAAATAAAAATAAGATTTTATTTGTCATTCAAATTCTATCGTAAAATCAACAAATAATATTTTATTTGTCGTTCTAATTCTATTGTAAAATCAGCAAATAAGAATAATATTTTATTTGCCGTTCTAATTCTATTGTTAAATCAATAAATAAGAATAATATTTTATTTATATAAAATAAATTTCAACATCTAGATCTGAATAAATACAATTAAATCTGAAATAACTATGTTTTAGATCTAATTTTAGGTCTAATTCTCTATCTGCAAATAAATCTAATAATATCTGCAATTTTCAATGCGAATCTAACACACCGTACACAACAAATCATATCACAAGTGCAATCAATAATTCATACAACATAGAATATTTCAGAACTGAATAAATATGATAATACAATCATTTTAACGTGAGAAAAACAATTTATAATTAATTAAAAAAATAAAAATTTAGAACTCTCACATTGATTTTTGGCTAAAATTCAAAGTGCTCCGTTTCAGGTCTGGTCTGCGCCATCGCGAAGCTCTCGGAAAGACGAGTACAACGCAACAAACGGTTCGTAAAACGGACCTCGTATGAAGAAGTTATGTATTTTTAAAAATTGGAAAATTAAAATATTAAATAATAAAATAATATTAAATAATAAAATAATATTAAAATAAGGAGGATCGGACCTTCTTCTTCCCTCCTACTTGCCACGGCCGAACCCATCTTCCTCTTCCTTGGCCAAAAACGCACCTCTCTCCGTTCATCATAGCACCGATCAGATTGCACCACATCGAAGCTCATACCAACACCTACTAGCACCACCAACCCCTTGCCGCTCAGCCTCCCCATCGTTCACCAAAACCCACCCAAAACTGCCACGGTTTCAGCCAAAATCTGCAAAATCCGTGAATCAAAACCCGATCTTGACCGTATGAATGGAAAGCTCTCTGAATTCTCTTCGATTTGGTATATCATACGTCAAATTTCATTGAACGGATTGAGAGATCGAAGCATTTGAAAATCGGATGATTATCAGGCCTTGAATTCTGGGCGGCGGCTGCCATTAGGGTTCCAGCCCGATTTTTAAATATTATTTTATTAATAAATCTCGAAATTTGTGCTAAAAAGGTGGATTTTTGGACTTTCTCCGATTTGGGCCTGCTTACTGTCGATCTTAACGTTTTGAGGCCTTCTGAACGCGATGGGCTATGTCCCGGGCTCCAATTCAGATGTCTATATGTTTTTTTTTGTTTTAATTTAAAAATACAATATTAAATAAATAATTTAATTTCTACCGTACATTTAAATATGCCGGGGCCACATACGGACTCCGAAAATTATAAAAAAGATATTTTTAGCTTTCTTATGACGATACAGTTCTAACGAGACCAATTTCGTTGAATTTCGAGACTGTTTGAAAAATAGCCTTTTTCAAGTCGTTTAAAATTTACTGTAAATTGGCAAAACTGAAATCTTTTTGCCACGGCCACAAAATAATTCCAAAAATTATGAAAAATTAAACTTAACAATATTTTGAAAATCCGGATCCAACAAAAGTGGTTTCGTCGAAAACGGACGTCATTTGAAAATTGACTATTTTCAAGGGCTATATATTTAAATATTAAAAATACATTTTTAAACAAATAATTTCCGAAACTCGAAATATATAAGTGTTTACTGTCTTTCAATGCAGAAACACCATTCCGAACTCAATGGAAGTGGTCTCGAGTCCAAATTCCTTCGTATGTGAAAAGTAGCCTTTTGGGCCATATATATTATATATAATTAAATTCTACAGCGACTTTTCTAAAAATTGAATTGGCCATAACTTTTTATTTTTAAAATGAAATTTCAATTTTTCAGATTCGTTAGAAAGATATGATTAAACAGATTTAAATATTTTTGGTTTCACTCAATTCTGTTTTATTTTGAATCCTGTACATTCAGTCAAAATTTAAAATTAAATTTTCAAACTACCGCGCTATTTCAGGCTCATTTTATAATTAAATTTAATTTATTCGTTTTAATTTCGATTAAAATAAATTCTAGCCATTATTATTTATATAAATTATTTTATAATCTTAAAATTCATTAAAATTTTCTAAAATAAAATTTAAATTGGTTCAGAATTTGCGGGTTGTTACAAACTCTTAGCAGAAGAAATAAAATGCTCTGGACATAGGTCTAGCTTCAATCCAACACCAACTCTATAAATATTTGCAAACCAAAATTACTGGACTTCTTGTGTGGAAAATATGGCACCCAATGTTCTGTTGGAAGAATAATAAACTCCAGATCAGTCATGGGAGTGATGTGAGAACTAAAATCAGTTATTTACTTTATTTTAAAGTTGGGTAAATCATAAGACCACGCCGTATAACACAGAACGAGTTTCCCCTTATGAATACTAGTCATAAAACTACTCGCAATGCTTTTTGAAAATGAAGATACCATGAGACACGCATCCCATCGCACAATGCAAACACAAATCATTAGAAGCAAGTTTTGCCTTTTGATAACCAAATATGCTTGATATGTGAAAGTCTCTTTTATTATTACTAGTACATAGTGTGGAGATCACTTTTGAAAGTAAATTTATACATCTTAGCAGACGTAGGTACCATATATAACGTCTACAAACATAGATTACAACTAAAGCCGTAAAAGGTTCATATTAGAAGTTAGGTTATGACCAAGGTAAATATTCTTCCTTAACCGCGATTCGGAACACCTCTAGCGGGATGTCCCAGGATCAACAAAATGCTCCTTTTGTAGCGGCAAAGCCGGCCCGCCTATACCAGGTTGAGTTCGGGTTTCTCCATAACATAGCGTCTCCTGGTCGTTGTTGATGATTATTCAAGGCGCCTCGTTCTATCAACCACTAAGAAAATATGCTGGGATCCATACCATGGCATCACTTTCTCAAACTAGAAGGAAACGTTATTCCTTAACTTTCCGGTACTTTATCCTGTTTTGGCTCATTCCTGTTGTGAGTCCCAGAAGTCACACTTCCACATAAAGCTATGCTTTTTAACAAAAAGATTTGATCATCAATGGCTCATCACTTAGCATGCCACATTGTTCATTCACACCATATAATCGGTGTCTATTAATGTATATCCCTCTGAGTACATATATCTCAGAGGAGGGTGTTAAGCTAAGAGGATTAATCCTCCACTACCAACAGATATATCATCAATAGAAACCAGTTGGTTATACCGTAAAATACAACGTTAGACACACATCCATTTACAAGTTCATTCTGGGTTGTGAACGAAAACGAAGGTACCTTATTCCTCGTCTAATAAAGGAGAGATGCCCTTGCAAATCTGGACAATCTCCAAGTACATCTGGACGACTACCACTTATAACCTCGTATTGGGTGTACACCCCAACCGAGACATCAACAATCAATCCAAACGATGTGAAGATCCTCGATCTTCAACCACTGTCTTCGTTATCTTCAATACTCGTCGTATAATTATTCAGAATGAGTTGAAACCCGTTCTTTCCGAATAACTAATGCATCTTTACAAACCATAATTGATATACAAAAATATCATGAGTCTTATTCCATCTCGTGAGTATTCTTTTACTCAAATCATTTTTTACACTGGGAATTACTCCCTTAGATCTTATCAATGATTTACATATTTTAAATTCTTGTTTAAATCTTTCCTTGGAAATCATTTCGAATGATTATAAAATCTCATTTCACAAATTTAACTCAAATCAAGGTTCTACACTCTACCGAGATTATTGAATCTCACGAAAAAGGTAATTTCTCAAATCATAATCCCATTCCTATCCTATTCATCCCACGGAGCAAAACTGACAGTACTCCATATCTAGTTGCCCTCGTATTTTGGTAATTTTAATTACCCTCTTTCATTTCAACTTTGATTAAAGATTTCAAGTATCATTACGGGAAAACATATTTATCCAAACTCTACCCATTCGTTGATCATTGATTTAGGATAAACTACTTTATCTTTCCTTGATCATATCTCTAGCCCAAATCGTACTTACGATTTATTATTCTTATCTTTACGCGATAAACACGCTTACTCAAATCTTAATCATCCATTAACCATATTTATGGTAAGTTGCTTCTAACTTCGTTCCCATTGTCGTTTTCTAGTGGAAACTCTTTCATTAAATCTTTATAGTCAAATTAAATAAAGATTTCAACTCAAATCGACTTGGAAAATCATCTTTGCTTTTAAATGGGTTAAAGAACAAATGTTATTTGAGAGATCGTTCATGATAAACTCAAAATCATACTTCCATTTTAAATGAAATCTTCACGGAAATCATATTAGCTCATAATCGATATGAATTCCCGTATCGGACTAATACTATAAGTGAAACAACGGCAAAACCTTTTAAATTCCTTAAATAGTAAAGGTCTTCATTTATAGAGACCCATCTCGATTATTACCGAATCGATTCCCATTCGATTCCAATTTAATTCGTTAATTGGAAAACTTCTCTTTGGAAAACTTCATTAATCTTAATTAAATGATTTATCATTTCTTTCTATTCCAAATCATCTCTTACTCACGGTTGGGTTAAAGAATAACGTTATTTATGACGTCATTCACAACAACCCTAAAATTAAATTGATATCAAAATATAAGATTCTAAACATAATTTACAACAACTTATATTCAACACCAATTCTCATAGCCAATGAATACTATAAGTGGAATAACGATATAAACATGTTCCAAATTCCTCGAAATAGTAAACTTCGACACAACGATAATCAATATCAAATATTCGATGATTATTTCTACCAAAATCCAATTTTATTTTAAATTGGAAAACTTTTTCTTAATCAAAAGATTTACCAAGTTCCTAAAACGTCATTTTACCGTATTCAACAAGTTAGGTTGAAAACAAAAAAATTGAAATATAGATTAAAACTTCATATTTCTTATCCAAATCACTAATTATCATTTATTATAATTTTTCCCTATTTTAAATAATAAATTATAAGGCCATTTCGATCGATTTCCAACTACGGTCATCGAACTACGTTTACAGTGACCTTTTTAAAAATAGATTTAAACATAACTCGAAATCTATAAGTTTAAATTCAAAATTTCTTCTTTTATTTGAAAGTTACCATCAATAGAAAACAAACATTTTTCTTTTGGCAGAATCTGATTTAAACTGCATTAGTTATGGTCGTTTGAAGTTTATGGTTGAAATTTGCAAACTATTGCTGCGCGACACGTCCTATTCAAACCATATTATTATTTAAAATAAAACTCATCCGATTCAAAACAAATATATTTTATAAAACATTTATAAACTCATTTAAAAACGATTCCAACTTAAAATTCAATTACAAATCAAAATTGAATATTCTATTACTATAATATTAAAATAATAAAAAAATTCAAGATTAAATCTTTTGAAATCCAAACTTTGCAGAAATTAGTTTAAAGGTTATATAAAAATAACTGAATAATCAATTCGAGTTAAAAACATCATTTTTATATAACTCAAATTCACTTTTGAATTTACTATTCAAAATCTATTTTAAATTAGAACAAGTCATTTCTAACTCTAAACTCTTTCAAATTCATTTCAACCTCTCCAATAGTTGTTTGAAATCATCTTAACTTCATTTCCAAATAGTTTCAGATATAAGACCCAATTTCCATTTTCATGTCTAATTTCACTTAAATGAATATATTTTCATTTAATATTCCAAATGGAACAAGACTCAATCAACTCCCAAATTATTCCATATTCGTGGTGTCAATTTGTGTGAAAAAATATAATAAAAACCACAACGGTTAACATCTATCAATCAACAGTTATAATAAAAGCGTTATAATAGTTAACACTTATATGTGCATAAATAGTAAATATAAACTGTAATCAACATCCATGAGCCACGAAGCAACCATAACTACCACAAGCAATCAATATATATTCAGTTGACGATTATAAATAACTTTTCGAATTCATTTAAGGGAGTTCTCACATTGATTTCTGACCGTTGCAATAACGATCATTTTAAATTAAATTAAATGAAGGTTTAATTTAACTCAAATTTTCAATTAACTCCAGTCTCGTCCAATTCAGTTTTTACATGTAGTGTTCTCCTCCATGATTCCAACAGATCTTATTTTGTCAGACTCTGAATTCATACGAGCAAAATATAATTGTTCAAACTCTAAATAATTTAATAAGGTCATTAGTTTAATTAATTAAAATAATTAACCATTATTAATCTTCTTCCTTATTCACGTTCGCGCTCCCCTTGCCTAAATTGCCACCACGCCGCCTACGGCCACCTCCAAACCACTGTAACCCCACAACTTGAACCACCATTCCACGGAGACCCCACGCCGAAAAGCCCGACCCCACCACCTGTACCGCTAACCACGACTTCCCCATGCTGAAAAGCCCGACCCCCTATGCCTCGCCAAATCATCAGAATCCCCCCATGAACCAAAACCACGTCGAACGCCTCCATCGGCCATGAAATTTGAGTTGTAGACGTGCCTCACCATACTTGACATCATTCCAATTGATACCATCTCATACAAACACCTTTAGCTCTGCCAATCAACCAAAATTCGAAGGTTGCTTCACCTAACAATCCATCTCCGATCATCTCGACGCCACAACCACCATATGCCATATCAGGCCAACCTTCTAACATGAAACTTGTCGACCTCACTCTCCTCTACAACTTTCCTTTAGACACTAACAAATAACTCTCCTCCGTTTGCACGCAAAACCGCAAAATCCAAAAGTGAACAGTTCGTTGTTCTGGGCGATTTTCGACCACCTCAGGTGATCGTTGGCCATGAAATTTGGTCAGCGTGTCGCCCTTAACACGATCTACAACTTTCATGTTGGAAACTTCACATAATTCTCACTCATTTGGGAATTAAAATTAAAAAGATTGTTTTTGCAAATATTGAAATTGTAGAGGTAATGACTGCAAACTTTAGAGAAGAAGGAGTGAATGAGGGTTAGGGAGTTAGGGATATAATATAGGTCAGATATTTTGGCATATTATTATTTTATTCGATTGTTATATTATTTCATGCATATCACTATCCCCGTTCGACATTTATCAATTCGTCCAATCACACACGAACTCCGTACATGGTGAAAATAGATATACTACTACATTTTGACATTACAGTCCTAATAAAACTTGTTTCGTCGAAATCCGAGTCTGTTTACTCAAATAGCGCTAGTTTGAGCTTAAATTATTGATTTATTATACATATGTATTTACATTGAACGTTTATAGCTAGCACTGTCACATACTAACTTCGATTGATCCGAATTTTGGAATCTTACAGTAATTTAATGTTCTGGATGTGATAAAATTGGTTCATTGAAATCCGAGATCATTTGCAAAATGGTTATTTTCCAACATTCAATTAAATCGATAAAATATAATTTAATTTCAAAATATTCAAATTCAATTAAAATAAATTATAATCATCGTGTGTATATATATAAATATATATATATTCAAATAGAACTTCATATAGCTTCATAATAGCTATATCAAATTTTAAACTTGATATTCCATCTTCAAGCTAAATCAATATCCAATTTATTTTAAAATCCGTTAATTTTATTTAATAAATCATTATGGTCTATAAACAATTTCATAATGACTTTATGAAAATTTGATTTCGACATAACTCGCAATCTACAAGATGTAATATCGATTTTTCACTTTCATTAGAAAAATATAGTTCAATAGATTCGAATGTTTCTTGTTTCAACAAATTCTGACTTATATTAGATCCTATACATTCATTTAAAGTTCAAGTGTAGTATTATGAACTACCGCATTGTTGAGAGCTCGCTTTTAATTATATTATAAATTTTGCATTCAAACCTTATATTAAATTAATTCCAAGTCGTTAATTCTTAAATAAATCATTTTAAATATTTAAATTAATTAAATATTCTTTAATAAATTCTGGCTCGTTACACAAAACCAGATTTTAACTTTAATAATCGGATCCTCAAGTATGGACTATACTTGGGAAGGTTCAGGCCGCTGCGTTAGGACTTGGTGAAGATCTCTAATCGATCCACGAGTATGGATCATACTCAGGAAGGTCCAAACCATTTTGTCAGGATTTGGCAAAGTCGTCTAATTAATCGTCAAGCATGGACTGTGCTTGGCAAGGGTTGGGTCATCTCAGAAATGAGAATGCTCAATCGAATTTTGCAGGTACGGATTATACCGACGAAGGCTAGGTTCAAAAAGGAAAGGGATTTCATATTTTAGAATTGGATTTGGATTTCATGAATATTCTGGATTTTGAATTTTGATAATGGATTTCTCAGATTTATGGATTTCTTGGACTTCTTGGATTGTCAGATTTAGTTTAAATATTTCAAATTTGGATCTGTTGGTTTTCAGATTTTAATTTGGTTTTCGGATGGCTTATATTAATGATTCAGCGTAATCGTGATTTTTTGGATTTCTGGCTTTCAAATATTGGTCTTCTTACGAAGATCTCTTAAATTATAGGCTTCAGATATTGGATTTATGGATTTTACAAAACATTTCCATCAAAACATATGTTTTTATAGGAAAGTGTTAACTTATCATTTTTAAGGTTGTTGCATTTTTGTAATAACCCGCACCGGAATGGGCCTAAATCCCAACCCAGCAAAAATCTATCTGAACATAGAGTCATTCTAAACGGATCGTTGGTTCCTATAAGATTACATAAATAGAGTCAAACTAAAAATAAAATCAGAATTTCATAGTGGAAGGAATAAAATATGATAATTGAAAATAGATGTACCATTAAATAAAACTGCAATAATGTTGATTACATCTGGTTTCAACTACCATATAAGGTACATCAATAATAATATCTCACGAATAAAGTAAACATCCAAACATGATGATAATAATAATAAGTTAAGGAATCTCCTTCGCCAGGCTCTAGTCTCCACGACTTCATAAATTAAGCATTTCCATCTACAAACCTGTTTAATTGTTATGAGAAGGGAGGTCAGAACAACAAGTTCTGATGAATGAAAATCACATAAGTTTAGAGAATGTTTATTTCGTATACTTGGTAGTATGAATTCATCAAATTATGTCAATGCAAATTTAACACGCAATTAAAAACGTCGTACATGTATTAATTTGGCGAACAACCCTATAGTCACTTAACGCCACATGTTTATATAAGGGCAGATTTCTATTATCACTTAATACCTTATGGGGCGGACTACCATTTGGTCACTTAACACCATTATCTATATTTATTTATGGGATGATTTCCACTATCGCTTAATATCCTACAGAGGGCCCTTGTCACTTAATACCTCATATTCTAATCGTCATCGCTATTAAATATACTCTCAATGTAAATCGAGAGATGGTAATCTTCCACTTAATACCGGGTTTCATGCAGACACTCATCACCATTTATGACCCTCTCAATGAATCTATGTGTTACTATCTGGTTGTTATTACATGTGAACTCCTAGCTACTTAATACTTTCCTTGGGCAAACAGTCTCATTATATGTTCTTTAAAACTCTTTTTTGCCCATCTCTATGTATACCCTCATGTAACCCTTAGATAAGAAGCAGACAACTTCCGGAGAACTACCTTACTCATGTATATACCTTCTAATTAGGACCATTTAATACTTTATAAGAGAAAGGAGGACCCTATGACCACTTAAAACCTAATAGGGTCAGGTCACATGACTTTAGTCCAAAACCAAAGAGTGAACCTTAAAAACGGACCTAGTCCTAACCACTTAATACCCAAACAAGGTGGCTCATCCACTTAATATCATCGCAAGGCATTCCTACTTCACATAAATATATATATATATATATATATATATACACACACACACACACAAAAGACATCTCACAATAAACCAAAAACTTGTAGACACTGGATTTGTCGGGCGGTTTTGGATAGACTTTACTACAAGTTGGGCTTAACATCGCGTCCTTATGTACCACTTATAACGGCCCAAGGCACCTAAACCTTACACATTAACCCGACTTCCTTGTGGATGCTTTGTAACAACCCAAAGATTTTAATATCAGATTTTAATTTTTTAATAAATTTTAAAATTTTAAATGATTAGAGTTATGAAATTGAATAAGTTGAATTCCAATTTAATGGTTATTTATATAACTGAATTTGTGATTAAGTATTACGAAAACGAAATTGATAATTTCATTTGTTAAATTTTAGTTAATATCGATTTTAAATCCATTTTGTAAATTTATTGACAATAATAAATAGTTTGGATTTGATTTGGTATTTAGATTTTAAAAATAATATTTTAAAATGAAAAATAGCCATTTTCAAATGAAAAATAACCAGTTTATAGAACCGGAATAGTATATTATTGTAAGATTTCAATTTCCGTACCCATCGGAGTTGTTTTGCGGTCATAGCGATATAAACGCGTATCGATAGACGATTTGAATTTGTGATTTGATTTTAAAAATAACTGTTATATATGTTCAAAATGACTTTCGAAACAAGTTCCATTATTTTCGAAATATGGGTTATTAACTATGAAGGACAGTGAGCACGCTTCATTTGGAGTTCGTAATTTTTCAAACGTGAATAGTAAGTGAATAGTGTTTTTAATTATTTATAAATACAAGTCTTAGCTTCACTTTTTAACCCTAACCCTAAGATAATCTCAGCCGCCATTTTCTTATAACTTCGTCCTATGGCCGTAATCAATCGTTGAGCTAGTTGCCAAATCGTTCGATGGCGTGAACTAAGAATAGGTGAAGGACGACTTCGGGTGTTGATCGTACCTAGGTAATCGTCGTTTGGTGCTAGGTTTATAGTGGATCTAGAGTTGTAGTCGGCGGGTTTTGGGATTGTTTGGTTCTCGATTTTTCGAAGATGGTGGTAGCATCATTGGTCATGGGGTGTTGACACCTGAAGGAGAATAGTCGACGACGAGGTAATGCTCCTTTTAAGGGTGGTGCAATCGTGAATGGTGTCCTGTGGCGAACGAATTTTGGAGTTGAACGGGTATTAGTTACTTCCCGTCATCTCGTCGTCGGTGGAGCCATTACGGGTAGGATTGGTGTTGGAAGGGAGCTCTTGGAAGTGGCGATGCTGGGGGATTGTAGTGGTGGATTCTGGTGGCTGGTGTGATGAGGTGGAGGAGTTTCTCGTGAATGTTGTCGGGTTTCGGTTTTTTTCTGGAGTGTTTAGCAGGGTGTTTAGATTTGCTTAATTAGTGATTAAGTTGAGTTAATTAAGTTAGCCAATTAAGTTTAATTTACTATTTTAGTTAATCAAACTCTAATAAATCTTGTAACTATCTTATACGCGATCTAAATTAAGAGCCATCAATCACGTTGTGTTGTTTAAGATGTCTTCTATATTTTGGAATTGGTTTGGACGTTGTTTGAGCTTGTCGAAATTTACGCTAAAATCAAACGCCCGTTTGAATTTAGTTTAAATAATATAAAGTTAACTCTCATACTTTCTGGAGTACTATATTATCATGTTATACAGTATAAATATCTATTGTTGAATCGATGTTTATTTGTGTGATATGTTCGATTGTTAATTTTTTTGACTCGGTGATTTATTGCTGGATTTGTCGATATATATTGTCGTCTATGAACGGATGACCTTTATACCTGCTTTTAAGTGGAAGATCCATTTTAAATGAACTAGATTATATTATATGTTCTATATGCATAAAAATAACCATTTTGTTGCAAGGGCAATATAAAAGGAAAGATGGAGTATTGACTATTGTATGTTGATTGTTAATTTATGTTCTATTAATATGTGGACATTTATTAACAATTTACTATATTGGAATCGAACCCCTTGTGAATTAAGTTTCACATTTTGACTATAAGGTGTTCGATATGAATATTAAGTTAAAACCAACATTTAATAGAAGATTAATTAACATAATCTTAATGGTAAATTGAACATTTAGAAAAGAAAATTTTGAGTGTAACGACCCGGGGGATTTTCGACCTCGAAAATCGATATAAGAACACCATATCGACTATTCGAGTATCGAAAATACCGGAATGTAAATAGAAAGAAGTTAGAGGGTGAGAAATAGAAAGATAGAAAGTTGGAATAGAAGAAAATAGATAGAGGATCGAAATGAACAATAACACAGAGTCTCACAATCGCAGCGGAATAAAATATAATATATAAATAATCACTTTGAAATACAAACTTTGTTTTTACTTACATATATCATCAGAGTACATCACATATACAATACAGCGGAAATAAACTCTAAATATCTAACGTTGAAGCATCCTGCATCAAGTTCCTTCTGATAAATATGTAAAATCCTGAACTTTTGGACTGCCCATACAAATTTGGACACCCAAGAGTTTAGGAAAATCATAGAAAAATAACTCTTGGTCTGTCATGGGACTGGTGTGAGTAAACAATTAAAAACAGTCTGATTTTAACTTTCAAAAACCTTTTGAAAGAAAAGATAATCATAAGACTGATCCACACATAAATTGGGATGGTTTTTACCTTACGATAACCCAAAACATTTTTGAAACAATATTATTCTGATATTGTGATAGTGTCCAAATACAAATAGGTATCAATCTAGCAGAACGCTTGCATCTCACGCTCCACATATATAGTATACAATCAAAACCGCGGGCGCTTATTGGATAATGTATTTCCAACTATGACAAGGTATGGAACCACCTGTTGATAGTGTATCTCTAGAGGGGAATACACTGGGTTCAACAAGAACGTCTTGCAACCCGGCCCACACATGACCGACGACTCAATTCGCTTGAGTGTATCGAATATATTGTCGCCAACGGTTGGGAGCTACCTACCGTTCCCCGAAAGGGACAACATCGAAAGATTTAAGAAGCAAAAGGAATTTCTCTAGATAGGTGACAATACATCCTAATAGGAATGACCCACATAGCCATGCTGCCTGCCCGATTTTTGTCATTTTCTGGTTGTGAGGCTTGAGGCTGAAACTTACCTTTTGATATAACACGGCTTCATTCACTTTGAGTACCACATCGTCAAACCCGCTAAATCACAAATTGATTTCCACAAAAATACCATGGCTATAAAGCTAAGAGAAACGAATTCCTCCGCCACCAAATGTAAATACGTTTGAAGAGATCAACTTACGCAATTTATTAGGCATACTCTGTTAGACACTCATCTATACAAGTTGTCCTGGGACTAGACAAACCAAAGGCACCATCCTGTAAACAGAACAACCCTTGCAATACTCCGTCTTCAATGGTATCTCTTTCTCGTAACGTATATCGAATCGAAGTGGAATTAGATTCCGGTCCCTTCGAAACGATAACGAAAAGGTCCATATTCGATAGTCGGTGATTTAACTATCAAATATAAAATAAAATTAACAGATTTATTTTCATTGGATATGCTAAGCTTAATTTAAATAGAACTTTGATTATTTAAATACAAATATTATCTTTGTATATATTTTAATTTGAAAATATAATTATTAACAAAACTCCTATTATCAATCTTACGTGATAATCTCACTTTCGAACTTCCTTTTCATAACTGAAATGATATTTAACTCACACTTATTCTGAACACAAACTAATACGAATTATCGGATAATGGTGAAATCGATCAAGTTGGGGTATTTTAATTACCTCTAAGACCTTGAGTCGAAATCAATCTTATCGTCAAGATTCGTAGAAGTTATATGTCCAAAATTTTAGACAAACCATAATTTGTAAATCCAATTTGATTTTCAAACCTTAAACCATTTTTACACAATTATGTTGTTTTTAACCATCGATCAAGTTCACTTAAATAATAAATCGGGGAGTTTAAAATCTAAACATTTGACTTGATTTTTCCTATCCTTTGATAGTTGAATTATCATTTAAAACTTAACTAAGATATTAATTAAGTTTAAAAACATCCTTCTGATATAATTTGTCTAGATTAAAACTACTATTTAACTACACTATTTTCTTATCAAAAATTGTTAATTAAATACTAGTCAACTTCATACCTTTCATTTAACAAAACGATTAGCTAAAACGATTTCAATTAATCCTTTCTTTCTAAATAAATAAAATAATTAATTTATATTAATCTATTTAATTGTTTCTATAAAATAATTTTTATCTAATTACCAAAACTTAAGTCTATTTCTGAGTTACTTTACAGAAAATCACTTAACAATTCCAACGGTATATAACAGTTCAAACGACATTCAAGTTGTTAATCCAATTTGCATAAACAATCATATCAATACAATCCAGTATTATCAATTGATAATATAATAGTTCAACAAAAGATATTAACTGATAAAACGTGTTAAACAAATATAATAACAAAACGGTGTTTATTTCTGCTAACAGGGTGTTTAAACAATTCGGTCAATACAGTTGTATAGTGGAATGGTGTTTATTTCCACTAACAAATGTCAATAAAAATATATAATTATGTTTAACGTAATTAACCACAACTTATTAATAAATAATCAATCAATTGGACTAATAATTCAGAATTTATGAATTACATATCATTACTGATCAATAATTTACGCGTTATTTTAGTTTGACAATTAAATTTACGTTCAATACTTTTTAATTGATATTTATTATTTCGATCATTTTAATTATCAATTCACTTAAACTCGATAACTTCGTCGAGTTACATACATTTACACACACATATTTGTGTTGATCATTGATGTATTTTCATTAGAATTATAACTTGTGACCGTGTATGGACTAAACAATACATTGGTTACTGTTATGTACTCCATCCATGCACGGTACCCGGCATAGTAACTGCCAAAGCTTCCAATAGCTTTCATATATGCCAAAGATGTTGTTCCGGTCATAAATGTATGAACTTTATTAACAAAACATTTCGAGTGGTCTCTCAAGTAAAATTAGCGCTACAAAGGATTACTTTTCCAGTTCTTTTTTTTAATTAAATTAAATGGGCTGAAGCCCAAGCCCACAAACCAGTTTCCAACGTAGAAAAGGAAGAAAATAGCACGTCCTTACCAACCTTGCCTGCACCCATTTTCAACGCCCCATCCACTTCTTTTACTCTTTCCAGTTGCTTCCCCTTCAGTATTTCCTTCCTTGTCTGTTGTTCGTTTCTTTACCCTTTCTATTGTCATATCGTTCGTTTTTTTTTTCATTTTTTGTTTGTATATATGAGATTGCCGAAAGAGCTTAAAGACGTTCTCACTTAATCATTCATTGGATTTTCCACTATTTATATTATAGCATGCTGTTACTCCAACACTGAAGATTGATCAACCATGAATTATCTTTATTTATATTGTAACGTCCCGTATTTTTGGCATGCAAATATTTAATTTAATTTATTATTTTAAATATTATATTTAGAATATTAATGGATTATATATTTAATTCGTTATTTAAAACGACGTTTAAACGTTATAATTTATAAAATTATAAAACGAGCTCGAAATGGCGCGGGTGTTCGTAATATTGAGTTCTGAACTTTAATTGACAGGATCCAATATAAGTCTGATTTCTGTGAAACGAGGAACGTTGGAACCGTGTTGTTGATAATTTTCATATGAAAGAGAAAAATCCAGATTTCGTGTTATAGATTGTAAGTTATGGCCAAATCAAATTTTGAAATAATCGCTGTGGAAATCGTTATTAAAATATAAGCCGTTAAAATGGTCATTTTGCAAACGGTCCCCGATTTCGATGAAACCAGTTCCATTGGAACCGTAACGTTAAATTATTGCACGGTGTCGAATGGCGTGGCAAACCGATGTCATATGTGGCCACGGTAGCCGTAAACGCCCGTTCAATTTCTATAACGCGTAATTTATTAAATAAAGGGTTATTTGGGTATAACTTGAACAGACGATCTAATTAGGCCACGAAACCAGTCCCGTTGAGTTCGTATCGTCGATTAGAGTCAGCATAGGTATATAGTTTGTTATTTTTAGAGACCGGCAAATTTGGTGTTCGGAATGACATTGTGGTGCGCGTAAAAATAGTCTACTGGGGAAACAGTCTCAGAATGCGACAAAACTAGTGCCGTTGGGTTCGTATTGAAGAATTATTATAGGATTGCAAGGTTTCATGTTGATTTGATTTATCTGGTGAACGTGAAAATTTTAAATGCGTGTTCTGGTTTTATAAAGGAATTTTTTTCATACGACCTCGGATTTCGACGAAACCTGTCCCATTGGATCCAGAATATTTTTTTACACCAAGATTAGCCTTTTTATCAGTAAACAGAAGTCGTTTGTAGTGGTTTTAATCAATTACTTTACCCATAAGTTTCGTTAAAATAAATTTTTTTATATATATTAGTACAAATAAAATGCAGCGTCTACAGAGAAAGGAACTCACCCTTATGTATTATCACTTCAGCAAACACATCAAGGACAAGCCTAGATGAATCTGCACCTATGTACTTTCCAATCAAAATACAAATCACAGTCCAGCTAAATCACGTATGAAACCGTACTGCTACTATAACCTATTTTATGAAAACCTATATTAACTTTACTTGGCCCTCACGTATTAACTTACTTGAACCCCACGTATTTCTTCCCCTATATAAATCGTTGCTCCATTTCCTTGTTTTCGCCTCAGCTTGGCTAAACCGCATCTTCCATCCAAATAAAAAAAAGAACGGACGGGATAGACGAGAGGAGGGGGAGTATCGACCAACGGGGATGGAGCAGTGGGGGACAATGGCTTGGGAAGCGGTGCTTGCATGGCAGCATGATAATTCGTTGAGGACATGGGATCAAGGTTGGGCAGTTAAGCAACACGTGGTGGAAGAAGTAACAGGAAATACAAATGGGAGAGATGGCATCAGGTGGCACGCTATATGTTTTGGGAAGATCGTCCTGTAGCATACAGGTATTATGCGGAAGCGGGCTTGGCTGTTGGCCTGGGCCAGGCCCATTTTAAAAAAAAAGGAAAAAAAAAGAGAAAAAGAGAGAAAAAAACGATGAAGTGCTTGCGGAAAGGAAAAAGGAGAGTAGGGGAGGTGAGAGTTTGGGTTCAGGGATTCAGTAATACGTAGGAAGGGAGAAAGAAAAGTGGTTGGCAGTGGGCCAAAAATTTCTTTGGCCTGTGAAGAAAGAATAAAAGTAAAACAAAATGAAGAGATAAAAAGAATATGGGAAGGGGGATGTACGTTTCGAATATGAAGATGGGAAATGCTGCAGGTGAAAGAAATGTTAACGTAACTTAACTAGGTAAATACTTTGTTAATAATTAACGTTTATTATTATTATTTAATTAGGAGTTAATTAGTTTAAATCATTTACCAAATTAATGTATAACGTGTAGAATTCAACAGAGCGTTGGAACTACTGAGAAGCACAAATTGGTGGAGTGGTGATTATAGTAGAATTCATGAAAATGGTTCAACATCAGGATGTGCAATTAGAAGAGAACTTGAGATTATATGTACACGTCTTGACCATATAAACAGCGTTTCTTTTGTTGACATATATGGTCCAAGATTTAAGTACGAGATGGGGCAGCAATAGCATCTAATATGAGAGGTATTAACAGATTATGCGTCAAGTCCGAGCTGTTCAAACGAAGAAGTGGATGGCTGTTTTCACGTGAATTTCATTGCGAAGATGGAAGGAGGAAATGGACGGTTCAAGGATGGAGTTGAGGGGGAACGTTAGCAGGAAGAGCAAGCAAATGAACTACAAATTTCTAGCCGAGATTTTAAAGATCGAACCAAACGAGGAGACGTGTAAACATCTCGACGGACAGAGACCAAGGCGAGTTAAACTCACTCAGTTTTCCCATTTATATTTTATATAAATTAGGATTTTTTTCTTTTTTGTGTGTTCTGCCTGCTGATGGTTGACTGTTTGCTAATTATATTTGTTGATTTGATTAATGAAATTAAACCGTCGTTTAATTTCAATGAAATACCAAATCGTTATTCTAACGATTGGTTCCAATAAAGGTAACTTACATTGTTGGTAACATTTATAAAATAAACGTGTTTAATTGGTTGAATTGTTTGAATTGCTTGTGGTTGGAATTAAAACGTCGCTATTTATTTTATCAGTTAAATGAAATTGAAAGATCTGTTTGGTGATAACCATTTGTATACAGGGAAGAACAGGTTGGAGGGATCCAACCGGATTCCTCAAATATATTATTTATTTTCATATTATCATATATGAACTGTCATGATTAGATAATTGATTTTGGTAGTGACCATTGACTGAAAATTCAACCTGTGTTGTGTTTTAACCAATGAGGAGTATTGGTTGGGTAATCAGCAGTAAATGGCCTAAAAGTAAATTAATTAATTTATATCGATTTACCATCAGGCAAATCGATCGAACTGAAGTTATAAAATTTACTTTATAACTAAAGATAGATTTGAAATATATAATTTGAATAAAAACTTATTTAAAGGGAAATAGATATTTATGTTTATAACTAAGTGTAAATTAATTTGATAAAGTCAAATCTGATGTTAATCAGATCTGAAAATGTGAGAATAAGGAAATTAAACTAACGGTTAAATTTGGATAACTGTGTTGTTGAGGAACAATTTAATGGAATGATTTAAATTAATTGATTATATTTTTTTAAAATTATTTAAAGGGAGAACGAAATGGGAATTGGTAAAAGAAGTGAGTCAAAGGATTTGATAACCAAATCTGAATCATAAAATGAAGTGGTTCAAAGAGATAGAGATTAAAAAGTGGTGTATTATAAGGGGATACTTGATTGAATTAAGAAATAATGGAATATTAGAGAAAGAGATTTTCAAAATGATAATAAGTTTTACAAACCGTATTTTAAATCAAATAGTTAAATAGAATTTGCATCAGAAGGAAATATTGGTTGTGGATTACCGCTTATATTTATCTTAAGATATGAACGTTATTGATCAAGGTCTGAGAGGTAATTAAAATACCCCAACTTGAACGACTTCAGAATTATCTGAGGATGATATAAGTTGTAATGGTAAAAGAGATTAGTAAAGCTTATTATTTCATTGGGGAAATAATAACGCAACATGTTGGTGAAACTTGGAATATATATATATATATATATATATATATATATATAATGGGAATTCCTAGGTAAAGACGAAAGAAAAAGGGGTTGTCGCAAATATAACTATAATTTCAAGTTAGAAAGGAATTTTAAAGTGAGTTTTATTCTCTAAAAATAAACATTGGATTTTGTCTTCAAGTAATGGATAGAAGATATCTCGTAACACCCTTTTATGAGAAACAGTTGAATGGATTTTCCAGTATAGATAATAACTTGGCTAATGTTTTGAAAGTGGAATGGAAACTGGATATGATATGGAATTTTCCTAAATAATAAAAATGAACTCGTTAAAAAGAATAACCTTATGTTAGATAAGAAACGAAGAACTATATTTGCAATATCGAAAGATTTAAGAGTTTTGAATTTACATTTGTTTTAATTAAAAGGCCAAGTGGTGCTGAATACTGAACCAGTGAAACCATTGGATTGTCATGATTGAAACACTGATTATTTTGATAGTTCAATCACCGACTATCAAATCTGACCCATATGATTGTTGGTAAGGAATGACCGGGATCAAACTTAGGTTCGAAAACCATTCCGACCAACAAATATGTGAAGATATCAAAAGATGGTCGAGATGTAGTATTGAAGACCGTGGATCTTCATAAGCGGAAGGATTACTTATAATCTCTGGCTTAGCGGCCCGAGATAAATTGTGATTCTGTCGTGGTTGAAATTTACGATTTGCAAAAACTTCTCGCTACTGATCCTTGGGGTGATTCCTATAAAGATGCAGTAGGAGAATACCTTCGGTTCATCCTGTTCCTGGATGACTTGTATGGACGAATGTCCGACAGAGTATTTACTGAAACCACGTACGTTGATTTTTACAAATATACCGAGTGGTGGCAAAGAGGGGCACTTCTTTTATACCTAGAGTATATTTGTGGACGTCAATTAGTGACTTGGCGGATCTGACGATGTGGCATTCAAAGTGAATGGTGACCAGATATTCCAAAAAGGGAATTCTTGCCTGAAGCCTCATCAACCAGGAAATGACAGAAATCGGGCAGGTAGCATGGCTATGTGGGTCGCTCCCATTAGGGTGTATAGTCACCTATCTAGAGAAATTTCTTTTGCTTCTTTAATCTATTTCAATGCTGCCCCTTTTCGAGAAACGGTGGTTTGAGCCCAACCGTTGGTGATATACATTCGATACACTCAAGCGAAATGAGTGGTCGGTCATGTGAGGGCCGGGCTGCAAGACGTTCTTGTTGAACCCAGTGTATTCGCCTCTTGAGATACACTATAGGTAGGTGGTCCCATTCCTTGTCATAGTCGGAATCCAATCTCCAATAAGCTCCCGCGGTTTTGATTGTATACTATATACGTGGAGCGTGAGATGCAAGCGTTCCACTAGATTGTTATTTACTTGTATTTAGACATTATTATAATATCAGAAAAGATATTGATTGCAAAAATGATTTGGGTTATTGTAAGGTAAAAACCGTCTGCGTTTATGTGTGGATTTGGTCTTACGATTACCCTTTGCTTTTGAAAATATTTTGAACTTACAAGTTGTGTGTTACCTAAATATTGTGCGAGTTTTTCTCACTCCGGTACACCAGACTGACCCGGTGTTTTGTAAATGCTCGGGTTAGCCCGGGGTGTACAGGTCCAGATCATCAGATGTTGCAAAGTCCAGAGATGAGCTGGAGTTGTTCAGACGTATTGTATCTAGTATTTATTCCGCTGTGTGATGTATATGAGGACAGGTTATTATAACCGTCCAGTTGTGTGTTGTACTCTGATATTGTAAGTATTTTTAAAGCTCTCAATAAAGTTTTATTTCTGTATTATATTTTGTTCCGTTGCGATGTGAGACTTTGTGTTGTGTTGTTTCCTCTTTTTCTTCTATTCTTATATTTCTTTCTTATCTCACCCTCTAATTTCTTTCTAAAAACGTTCTATTGTTTTTCGGTGTTTGGAAGGTCGGCATGAATTATGGGAGATGTATTTATGTTGATTTTCAAGGCCGAAAATCTCTGGGTCATTACATGTATAGACACATTTCAGCATGTATAATGCCCATCCATCACCAAAGGGACTTCCAGCTATGATACTGGGTGATCAACAACTACTTTTAACCGTTTACAGATACTTCTAACCATTTGTTATATATGAACCAGATATAATAGTAAACCCTGTTACAAACATAGTTGAGTAGATAAGTATTCGCCTATGTTTATAGTGGAAAGTAAAATTTGGTCCATGCATGCAGTACACTGAGTATTCATAGCTTTCACTGTATTTCCATTATAATTCGGACCTGGACTTGTATAAACTTTCATGTCTTCGTCAGAGAACACATGAGCTTTTCTGCTTGCTTGTACATGCCCTCTGTTCGCAAATTCGTTTAAAATACACGTGCGTGAATTTTGTTATGTTTACATTTGGTTAAGATCCTTTTTGTTTAAAGTCTCATTGCCTATGTTGAAACCAAACTGCATGCTTGCCCATTCTTTCTCTTCCTTTCTTCTGCTCTTTCTTTCATACTTTCTTTCAGACACACACATGCACCTCGGTACACTGGTGCACATGCACGTACACCTTAGTTGATCTGCACTGCTCACGATTCCCCAAACACACGCGACTCCACCTACTGACCCAATTCACGATCCCATTTACCCCTCTGATCATCAGTATCAGATTTAGATGCTTCACCCTAAAACAATAAACATACGAACAAAAAAACCCGATCACCTTCCTCCCTCTTTACGCCACTACCCTTGCTTGTTTTACCTCAAACTTCACCATCGCGAAGACGACACCCAACTCGACCTCTACCCCCCAAAACTGATCCAACTCGACACCCCCATTTTGTTGCAGTTCAACGTTGAAGTTGCCCCTTCAAATCAGCTGTCGAAGACCTAAATGGAGGCCAATCTCCTCGATAAGGTTAGGGTACTTTTTTTATATTTTTCGGGTGATCTACACTTATCTATGCTTCTCCAGACCAAACTTTATGGTTTCCGAGCAACCAAATCACCAGGAAAAGCATCGTTTCTATTTTTAGATGATCCTATGGATTACACCCAACCTCACCACTAAAAATCGTGAAATGCCACTATAAAATCATGATTTTCATCAATGAATGCCACTATAAATTTGAATCTCAAAGTTATGATGTTTGAGAATTTGAGTTTAAACTTCCTACTGTAATGAATACTTATATCTAGTTACCTATAGAATTGTTTTAGTAAAAACACTTTTCTGGATATACTACAGACATAACAAACAACATTCTAAAAAATCTATTCCTATAACTCCTTCGGATCCAGGTCATTGATTTTCAAGTAACAGGGGATGTTTTTCACTGGGTTAGATACACCGATATGTTGCTACAGGTTTAAACAACAGAGTCTCAACACTTCATTCATCTAAAGGGTTTAGATTTCAACCGATATAACATATCATAAACATGCAAATATATGTATCTAAATGCATCATATAATACACAGACAATGGTGACTTAAACTAGATGATTAAAGTGAGTTTACTCACGTTTGTGTTTACTGTCTTTAGCATTTCCAGGTTCCAGTTTTCGGACAGCTTCTCCTACCATGTTTGCTTCCTGGGTTTAGTTATTTTGGATGTTGCATTTCTTAGCAGTTATTCTCTGGTTTCAGATTCATGGTTTCTTGCTACTATTATTTTCACTTTCAGTTTTCAGTGAGAACTAAATGAGGGTATATGTTTGTATTTGTATGTGAAATTAACTAGTAGCAATAGGGTGGCTTATTGGGGTAGATAGTGTAGATAATAGGCTATATTACTTGTTTGATTTAGACACACTGCTAAGTCACTTCCCATTTAACCCCATACACTATAAGACCATGTGCAAATTTGTTAGCTGAGGAGCTAGCTGGAAGGTAGGCTGCACATTTGGGTTAGCTGCAGCACTTGTTTTGATTGGCTTCATATGTTTGTAGGCAGGCTAGTCCCCTCAGAAGTACTTATAGATTGGTACAAAGCACATGTGTAATGGTGAAAAGGTACATACTTTGCTCGTAAGTAATTCTAGTTGTCAATGGCAGGGGATTTGATAACATAGGCCAGCTACGCTCTAGGCTTTGAAAAATGTGAATGTGCTTGAAATCTACCTTTCCTGCACATGTATCTTGTACCATCCCCATGTACTAAAGTGTAAAAGAAAACAACTTAGCTCCTAAGTCATGTGTCATGGCTTGCTAGGTGCTTGCAGCCTACCTATGTGTGTACAAGTATGTTTCGAACTTCAATTCAAAGCAAATCCAAGTATTATATTTCCTGTGTACTAAACGCATTAATAAACTAACTTGGCAGCCAAGTATTAAATCATTTATTGATTCATAAATTTAGATGTTCGAATATGGCAATCTTAGCTTCTAAGATAATTATAAGCCATTTATAACTATGTACATTATAGATTTTAAAATAGCAAATCAATGTACAAATAATTGTTCTTATTCATTTTCCTATGTAATTCTATATTTGTGTGGATTAAAAGAAGTTTGAATGCTAATAACAATGTTAAACAACAGTTTCCTGAATATATGTAAAAATATAACAAGCAAACATACACATACAATATTTTTAACTAATGACTGTTCTAATTTTCTATCCCTTTTAGATTCAGTATTATCTAATTTTACAAAATAAATTGGCAAAACATTATTTACCGCTTTTATATACTTATATACATTGGTTAAATATAATTTAAATCATTTATATATATATATTAAATTCTACCCAAAATAGAATTCTAATTTATTTAATTAATAAGATAAACTATATTACAAACTTAATCAAAAACCGGGACATTACAATCTACCCCCCCTTAAAAGAATTTTGTCCTCGAAATTGAAGTGTAACGAGGAGATTATAGTTATATCTATATTCAGTCTTATACACATACATGGGTCATCGCCTAATAATCACAACAAACACAGCGTCCAAAATAAACAGTTTACCTACCAAACATTTCATAGCAATCAAAATACTCAGTACATCACTAATTAGTTATCGATCACAGTTAATCCTATAACTAGAAATATCTGTTACTTGGTTGGAAAAAATTTCATTACTTATTTACACACTTCTACTCTTTAGCATTCATCGATCCCTAACCGTAAATTGGTAAGAAAATAATCCTTAGAGTATCAACCTCGAAGACCGAAATCAACATCAGATTAGTACTCAGAAATCTCCAGTTAGGTTCCAATTTCTTTAACTATAGTTAAAATTTTAAAAATCTATATTCCAAGTTTCCGATTTTTATTCCAAATCAGTTTAAAATCTCATATCTTGATTCCACTATAAATCTATAGCCCTTGAACTTTCCCAAAACAATTTTCCACATTGTACTATTTATATATCTCTTGCTTATATAAATTCAATTTGGTTCAATATATAACTGTTTCAATGTTTATAATCTTATTTGATTGTAATAACAACAATCGACACGTCCATATATAATAATAATTTCAGAAAATTATTCTTTTATAACAAAATAAATTTTGGCAAAATTATTTAATTTACCCATATTAAAACACTACTGTGTCGAATTGTTCTGCTCGAGAGTTTAGAAACACCTATCGATACAGTTGTACACCCTGCACCGACCAGAATTCATAAACTGATCAACAAACTAATCATCACAATATAAAAAAGTTTTAAATCAATTAACAAATACGCGCTCATATATATATACACTCAAACTCAATCTAGGATACTCAACCTTATGCTCTGATACCACTGTAACGACCCATGGGATTTTCGACCTCGAAAATCGATATAAGAACACCATATCGACTATTCGAGTATCGGAAATACCGGAATGTAAACAGAAAGAAGTTAAAGGGTGAGAAATAGAAAGATAGAAAGTTGTAATAGAAGAAAATAGATAGAAGATCGAAATGAACAATAACACAGAGTCTCACAATCGCAGCGGAACAAAATATAATATATAAATAATCACTTTGAAATACAAACTGTGTTTTTACTTACATATATCATCAGAGTACATCACATATACAATACAGCAGAAATAAACTCAAAATATCTAACGTTGAAGCCTCCTGCATCAAGTTCCTCCTGATAAATCTGTAAAATCCTAAACTATTGGACTGCCCATACAAATTTAGACACCCAAGAGTTTAGGGGAATCATAGCAAAATAACTCTGGGTCAGTCATGGGACTGGTGTGAGTAAACGATTAAAAACAGTTTGATTTTAACTTTCAAAAACCTTTTGAAAGAAAAGATAATTGTAATACCGATCCACACATAAGTAGGGATGGTTTTTACCTTACGATAACCCAAAACATTTTTGAAACAATATTATTCTGATATTGTGATAGTGTCCAAATACAAATAGGTATTAATCTAGCAGAACGCTTGCATCTCACGCTCCACATATATAGTATACAATCAAAAACGCGGGCGCTTATTGGATAATGTATTTCCAACTATGACAAGGTATGGAACCACCTGTTAATAGTGTATCTCTAGAGGGGAATACACTGGGTTCAACAAGAACGTCTTGCAACCCGGCCCACACATGACCGACGACTCATTTCTCTTGAGTGTATCGAATATATTGTCGCCAACAGTTGGGAGCAACCCACCGTTCCCCGAAAGGGACAGCATTGAAAGATTTAAGAAGCAAAAGGAATTTCTCTAGATAGGTGACAATACACCCTAATAGGAGTGACCCACATAGCCATGCTGCCTGCCCAATTTTTGTCATTTCCTGGTTGTGAGGCTTGAGGCTGAAACTTACCTTTTGATATAACACGGCTTCATTCACTTTGAGTACCACATCGTCAAACCCACCAAATCACAAATTGATTTCCTCAAAAATACTATGGGTATAAAGCTAAGAGAAACGAATTCCTACGCCACCAAATGTAAATACGTTTGAAGAGATCAACTTATGCAATTTATTTGGCATACTCTGTCAAACACTCGTCTATACAAGTTGTCCTGGGAATGGACAAACCGAAGGCACCATCCTGTAAATAGAACAACCCTTGCAATACTCCGTCTTCAATGATATCTCTTACTCGTAACGTATATCGAATCGAAGTAGAATTAGATTTCGGTCTCTTCGAAACGATAACGAAAAGGTCCAGATTCGATAGTCGGTGCTTTAACTATCAAGTATAAAATAAAATAAACAGATTTATTTTCATTGGATCTGCTAAGCTTAATTTAAATAGAACTTTGATTATTTAAATACAAATATTAACTTTGTATATATATTAATTTGAAAACATATTTATTAACAAAATTCCTATTATCAATCTTACGTGATAATCTCACTTTCGAACATCCTTTTCATAACTGAAATGATATCGAACTCACACTTATTCTGAACACTAACTAATACGAATTATCGGATAATGGTGAAATCAATCAAGTTGGGGTATTTTAATTACCTCTCAGACCTTGAGTCGAAATCATTCTTATCGTCAAGATTCATAGAAGTTATATGTCCAAAATTTTAGTGAAACCATAACTTGTAAATCCAATTTGATTTTCAAACCTTAAACCATTTTTACACAACGTTGTTGTTTTTAACCATCGATCAAGTTCACTTAAATAATAAATCGGGGAGTTTAAAATCCAAACATTTGACTTGATTTTTCCAATCCTTTGATAATTGAATTATCATTTAAAACTTAATTAAGATATTAATTAAGTTTAAAAACATCCTTCTGATATAATTTGTCTAGATTAAAACTGCTATTTAACTAAACTATTTTCTTATCAAAAAAATGTTAATTAAAAACTAGTTAACTTCATACCTTTCATTTAACAAAACGAATAGCTAAAACGATTTCAATTAATCCTTCCTTTATAAATAAATAAAATGATTAATTTATATTAATCTATTTAATTGTTTCTTAAAAACAATTTTTATCTAATTATCAAAACTTAAGTCTATTTCTGAGTTACTTTATAGAAAATCGCTTAACAGTTCCAACGATATATAACAGTTCAAACGACATTCAAGTTGTTAATCCAATTTGCATAAACAATCATATCAATGCAACCCTGTATTATCAATTGATAATATAATAGTTCAACAACAAATATTAGCTGATAAAACGTGTTAAACTAATATAATAGCAAAACGGTGTTTATTTCTGCTAACAGGGTGTTCAAACAATTCAATCAATAAAGTTATATAGTGGAATGATGTTTATTTCCACTAACAGATGTCAATAGAAATATATAATTATGTTTAACATAATTAACCACAACTTATTAATAACTAATCAATTAATTGGACTAACAATTCAGAATTTATGAATTACAGATCATTACTGACCAATAATTTACGCGGTATTTTAGTTTGACAATTAAATTTACGTTCGATACTTTTTAATTGATATTTATTATTTCGATCATTTTAATTATCAATTCACATAAACTCGATAACTTCATCGAGTTACATACCTCTATGCACACATATTTGTGTTGATCAATGATGTATATTCATTAGAATTATAACTTGTGACCGTGCATGGACTAAACAATACATTGGTTACTGTTATGTACTCCATCCGTGCACTGTACTCGGCATAGTAACTGCCAAAGCTTCCAATAGCTTTCATATATGCCAAATATGTTGTTCCGGTCATAAATGTATGAACTTTATTAATAAAAAATTTCGGGTGGTCTCTTAAGTAAAATTAGCGCTACAAAGGTACTTTACTTTTCCAGTTCTTTTGTTTGTTTGTTTGTTTTATTAAATTAAATGGGCTGAAGCCCAAGCCCACAAACCAGTTTCTAACGTATCAAAGGAAGAAAACAGCACGTCCTTACCAACCTTGCCTGCACCCATTTTCAACGCCCCCATTCACTTCGTTTACTCTTTCCAGCTGCTTCCCCTTCAGTATTTCCTTCCTTGTCTGTTGTTCGTTTCTTTACTCTTTCTATTGTCATATCTTTCGTTTTTTTTTCGTTTTTATTTTATTTTTTGTTTGTATATATGAGATTGCCGAAAGAGCTTAAAGATGTTCTTACTTAATCATTCATTGGATTTTCCATTATTTATATTGTAGCATGCTGTTACTCCAACACTGAAGATTGATCAACCATGTATTATCTTTATTTATATAGACACATTTCAGCATGTATAATACCCATCCATCACCAAAGGGACTTCCAGCTATGATACTGGGTGATCAACAGCTACTTTTAACCGTTTATGGATACTTCTAACCATTTTTTATATATGAATCGGAATAGTAGTAAACCCTTTTACAAACATAGTCGAGCAGATACGTATTCGCCTATGTTTATAGTGGGAAGTAAAATTTGGTCCATGCATGCATTACACTGAGTATTCCTAGCTTTCACTCTATTTCCATTATAATTCGGACCTGGACCTGTATAAACTTTCATGTCTTTGTCAGAGAACACATGAGCTTTTCTTCTTGCTTGTACACGCCCTCTGTTCGCAATTTTTTTAAGATACATGTGCGTGAATTTTGTTATGTTTACATTTGGTTAAGATCATGTTTGTTTAAAGTCTTATTGCCTATGCTGAAACCAAACCGCACGCTTGCCCATTCTTTATCTTCCTTTCTTCTGCTCTTTCTTTCATACTTTCTTTCAGACACACACATACACCTCGGTACACTGGTGCACATGCACGTACACCTCAGTTGATCTGCAATGCTCACGATTCCCCAAACACACGCGACTCCACCATCTGACCCAATTCACGATCCCATTTACCCCTCCGATCATCAGTATCAGATTTAGATGCTTCACTCTAAAACCATAAACATACGAACAAAAAAACCCGATCACCTTCCTCCCTCTTTACGCCACTACCCTTGCTCGTTTTACCTCAAACTTCACCATCGCGAAGATGACACCCAACTTGACCTCTACCACAAAACTGATCCAACTCGACACCCCCATTTTGCCGCAGTTCAACGTTGAAGTCGTCCCTTCAAATCAGTTGTCGAAGACCTAAATGGAGGCCAATCTCCTCAATCAGGTTAGGGTACTTTTTTTTATATTTTTCGGGTGATCTACACTTATCTGTGCTTCTCCAGACCAAACTTTATGGTTTCCGAGCAATCGGATCACCAGGAATAGCATTGTTTCTATTTTTAGATGATCCTAGGAATTACACCCTACCTCACCACTAAAAATCGTGAAATGCCACTATAAAATCATGATTTTCGTCAATGAATGCCACTATAAATCCGAATCTCAAAGTTATGATGTTTGAGAATTTGAGTTTAAACTCCCTACTGTAATGAATAATTATATCTAGTTACCTATGGAATTGTTTTAGTAAAAACACTTTTCTGGATATACTACAGACATAACAAACAACATTCTAGAAAATCTATTCCTATAACTCCTTCGGATCCAGGTCATTGATTTTCAAGTAACAGGGGATGTTTTCATTGGGTTAAATACACTGATATGTTGCAACAGGTTTAACAACAAAGTCGCAACACTTCATTCAACTAAGGGGTTTAGATTTCAACTGATCTAACGTATCATAAACAGGCAAATATATGTATCTACATGCATCATAAAATACACAGACAATGGTGATTTAAACTAGATGATTAAAGTGAGTTTACTCACATTTGTGTTTACTGTCTTTAGCATTTCCAGGTTCCAGTTTTTGGACAGCTTCTCCTACCATGTTTGCTTCCTGGGTTTAGTTCTTTTGAATGCTGCTGTTTACACCAAAAATGGTCTAAACATCCAAGGTACTAAGATTGCACTTCACTGATTCGTTAAGGAGGTTATGGAGCCGTGTTTAGTAAGTAATCAAAAAACAGAAAATGCAGATAAAGTAAATAGAGACGAGGTTTAGAGTGGCTCGGCCGTTAACTAGGCCTACGTCCACTATGATGGTGATTTCCGTTCATATAATGAGGATTACAAAGTACATCGGTTCTCTCTTTCATACATCTCAACATTCACTCAATATACCCTTGTTTTTATACTTCAATCTAGGAATTATATAAGAGAATGGTTGTAATGACCCACATTTTCAGCCATATAATAATTAATTTATTTAATTATTTAAAGAGTGATTTAGAGAATATAATGGTGGTTTAATCAAATAACTTTGAATATTTAATTAAAATAATAATTAAATAATATATTTAATTCTGTAATAATCAAAATTAGCTAAAATGGCGATATGGTGTGAATTGGGAAATTCAAAATATATAATTCAGTTTAAAATTTGATTACGATAACGAATATATTATATAAACGACCGTTGAACGTATAAACTATAATATAATTATAATCGAGCTCGAAACGGCGCGGCAGTTCGCGATTTGGCGATTCGAACTTTAAACGAATATACGGAAGCCGTTTTAAATCGGATTTCTGGGAAACAAGAAACGTTAGGAGCTGGGGAAGTATATTTTTTTAGTGGAAGAGAAAAATCGAGATTTCGTCGTATAGATTTTGATTTATGTCCAAATCAAATTTTAGAAAAGTCGCTATGGAATTCCTTTATAATTTATAACGATTTAGTTATATTTTTAAGGGAATTTCATTATAAATCGAATATCGATTTAATCGGGATTTGAAATATCAAGTTATAAATCCAATGAGAGTTTTATGGTATTCCACTGTGAATATATACGATAATATTTATTTTTAAAAATTAAATTTAATTGTTTTTAAATATATTTATATATTTAAAAGGGTTATTTAGAGCTTTAAAATAGCCAGTTTTGCAAATGACCTCAGAATTCGACGAAACTAATTTCGTTGGATCCGCAATGTCAAATTATTGTTAGATGTCAAGTTTCGTGATTTTTAGAGTCAGTATGTGGCCGTACCGATTTTTAATGTGAGAAACAGTCGATATTTTGACGGTTAAAAATATGCTGTGTGAGAAAACGGAGTTGGAATTCGATGAACCCAGTTTCGTTGGGACCGTAATGTCAAACTCTAGCTGCATGTCAATTTTCGTGATTTTTGGGTATCGTGTGTGATCGTAGGAATTTTTAAGGACCAATGGAATCAGCGTTTGCAATATAAATCATTATAAAAAGGAATGAAAAAATATCCTAAATTCTCCTAAGGCCTAAACAAAGCCACGTCCACCATCATTCTCAGCCACAACTTCACAGTATAATGCACGAACAAAAATCTCATTCACCAAAACTCAAAACGCAGGAAAGAAAAATCAACAATAATTCAAAAGAAAATCTATAAATCTCAGAATTTATATAGCTAAGTTCGCATTGTGATTCTCTACGGTATAATATGCGTTTTGTTAGGTCCGAGCACCCTGTTTGTCGCACCAAAATGGACACAGCGGCTTCTGTGTTAGGGTTGGGATTTTGATGGATGATTGAGGCTTCAATCCATGAGATAGTTGTTGAATTTGTGGTTCAAATGGGAAAGAGCACTTATTGGTGGAGTTCTGAAGGGTGCGATGGGGTATAGGGGTCCGCGATTTCTTACTGTCGCTAGTTGATGAGCGGGTGCGAGAGGATCAGAGTGGTGTTGAGGCAGTAGAGTTTGGGAAGAGGAGAAGGATGGTTTGATTTGTTGTTGAATTCATGGAGAAACAGTGGATAGCATGTTCGGTGAAGTACTGTGATGGAGTGGGTGGTAAATTTCCTGAAGCCGATAGTTTGGTTTAGGTAAGACAAAGCGAGGCGGGTCGGGCTTTATTGTTCAATGGGGAGTTGGGCCGGAAAGAAGGTTAAAGCCCAAATGTTATACAATTCTAGTTTTTATTTTAATTTATTTTGTATAAACTTGTATAATGTATAACTTGAGCATACGTTGTCAGAATTCAGCGAAACCAGATCCGTTGGGAACGTATGGAAGGTGGCTACACCATGGAACTGACTGGGGGTGGATTGAAGCTCGTTTGAATTTATAGCGAAATAAATTGTTTGATTCAAATCAAACAAACAGTTTATCGTTCTTTACCGATGAACTGCCAAGGTGAGTAAAACTCACCAAATCTGAATAGTTCTATTTTTATAACGTATAATTAGAACTGATAAATGATGACTGATTGTTGTTTGTTAATTGTTTGGTTGAATTGTTTGTGTATTGATTGAAATTATAGATAACGATATATATATATGAATCGTTAACCGAATATTGATTCTGTTTATTAGAATATTCTATATTCGTGTTATTTGCGTTGTTTAACATCTGTGATGCAGGGAAGCTGGTTGAAGGGGTCCAACTGGACTCTTCAATATTTATGATACTATTCTGTTAATATATTGTAATATATGATGCGATATATAATCTTTTGGATTATGTGTGTTTAAATGATATCAATCATTGTGGTTTGC
Organism: Allium sativum; assembly: GCA_030737875.1. Classification (NCBI taxonomy): domain Eukaryota; kingdom Viridiplantae; phylum Streptophyta; class Magnoliopsida; order Asparagales; family Amaryllidaceae; genus Allium; species Allium sativum. The sequence goes on from CM060924.1 coordinate 195,697,534, forward strand.
TATTTTAAATATCATAAGAAACCCTGGGATGTAGAAAGAAATATTTCAATGTATATTGAAATAAAGAATTTTATAATATCAATCGATTTTATAAAAGGAAATATTTTGAAAATGAAGTATTTATAAAATCATAGGATTTTAGAAAGGAGAACATTTATTTCGAAAATAAATAGGAGTTTTTAAAGGAGGATATTTATTTATAAGACAAATAGAATATCATAAGGAAATATTTATTGGGAAAATAAACAGGATGAAGATAAAAGGAAAATATTTATAAAACGAATAGAATTTTATAAAAGGAATATTTATTTGATAAATAAATAGAATTAAAATGGAATATTTATTTAGAAAATAAATAGAAGTGTAAGAGGATTATTTATTTAGAAAATAAATAGACAAATATAGAAAGAGAAATATTTGTAAAACATTTACGAATAAAGGTTATAAATGGAATTATTTATTTACGAAATAAATAGAATTATAAAAGGGAATTTTAAATAAGACTTAAATGTTAGAAACGTAATGGATTATATAAAGGAATTAATCGAGTTAGAATTTGTCGATTAGAGTTAATTGAATATAAAGTTATTCGAAATAGAGTTTATCGAATATTAGTTATTAGTGATAGAGTAAATCAAATAAAGTTAAGCAAAATTAGAAACTGACTAGAGATTAGTAAATTTAATGGTTTTCTAAGTGTCTATCTGATGTTGGTTTCGGCCTTCGGGATTAATACTTAGGGAATTGTTCCCATACTAGTTTACAGTCAGGGACTGATAGTTGTGGAAGAACAGTGATACGTAATTAAGCCATGAAATTTTTTTCCAGTGTTAATAACAAATATTTTCTAAACATAGAAAATGAGGATATATATATATATACACACAGACATGTTTTCATTTGATAGTTAAATCACCGACTATCAAAGTTTTGACCATTTTAACGTTGTTAATATGGAGAGACCGGTTGGATTATTATCCAAAGAACCACTCCGTATCGGCATAAGCATTGCGAATCGAGTATGCTGAATATATTGAAGACGGAGTAAAGTGCAAGGGCTGTTGTATAAGTCTTAGATAACAATTGCCTAAGATGGATGTACTGAATAGTGCCTTCAGTTTGTCCAGTCCCAGGACAACTTGTATGGAAGAAGGTCTGACAGAGTATATCTAATAGATCGCGTAAGTTGATCTCTTCAAACGTATTCACGTTTGGTGGCGGAGGAATTCGTTTCTCTTAGCTGTATACCCGTGTTATTTTTGGATAAATTAATTTTTGGTATGACGATGTGACACTTTAAGTGAATGAAGATGTGGCGTGTAAAAGATAAGCGTAGCTTCTAGCCTCACATCCGGTAAATGACAAAAATCGGGCAGGCAGCATGGCTATGTTGGTAGATCCCATTAGGGTGTATTATCACCTGATCTAGAGTTTCATTTACTTCTATAATCTATTGTCGATGCTGTCCCATTCGGGAAACGGTTGCTGATCCCAACCGTTGGTGATATATATTCGATACACTCAAGCGAAATGAGTGGTCAGTCATGTGTGGTCGAGTTGCAAGATGTTCTTGTTGAACCCAGTGTATTCCTCTCTAGAGGTACACTAGCGTAAGGTGGATCCATACCTTGTCATAGTTGGAAATCCATTACCCAATACGTGCTTGCGGTTTTGATTATATACTATATATGTAGAACGTGAGATGAAAGCGTTTATGCTAGATGATTATTATATTGTGGTTGATAGACATTATTATAATATCAAAAGGTTTTTGATATAAAGATTAATTTGGATTCTCATAAGGGAAAAACCCGTTCCGTTATACGGCGTGGTCTTATGAGATATCATTTACTTGCTCAAACTGTTTTAAACTGTTTTACTCACACCAGTCTCATGACTGACCCAGAGTTTATTTTGTTGTGTTCCCTAAACTCTTGGGTGCCCAATTTTTTACGGGCAGTCAAGTAGTCAGGTTTTACAGATATACTTGAAGAGCTTGGAGCAGGAGCTTCAGGATTATATAGCTATAGTTATTTCCGCTGTGTTGTAAGTGTTGTACTTGATAATGATATGTATATTCAAGTACGATCTTTTATTTCAAGGATATGTTATCTATTATATGTTATTCGTTCCGCTGTGAGGTTCGTGTTACTTTGGTGTGGTGTTCTTCTTCTTCTTCTTCTTCTATTCTAAGTTTCTATCTTATCTATTCTCACCCTTTAATTTCTATCATTAACCATTCGGTATTTTCCGATGTTTGGTTAGTCGTCATTGAGTTTATGTCGATAACCAAAGTCGCTAAAAACCGGGTAGTTACAGTTGGTATCACAGCTTAAGGTTAAGTGAATTACCTTGGCTCTGTGGCGTGACTCAGTAGAGATGGGGTTAGTAATACCCTAGATTGAGTGAGTGTATATATACGAGAGAGTATTTGCTATTCAATATAAAATTGTTTTATATTGTGGAGATTTATTGATTGAGTGGCTTATGAATTTCTGGTAGATCAGTTTGATCCACTGTATCGATAGGAGTTACTAAACACTTGAATACGATGAACCGTCGTAGTATGTTTTGAAAAGGGGTAGATGAAATAATTTTACCCAAATTATATTTTGATATAAAGGATTTATATCAAAGTGATTATAATATATTGGATATATTGGTTGTTATTATAATCGAATAAGATTATAAAAAGTGAGATTGGTTATAGATAACCAAGTAGAATTCATATAAAGTATAATATATGAGAATTTTAAAATCCTGGGAGATCTTAAATTTGGTTACCAACATTGGAAGGATATTTTGAACTGATTTCAAAATGAAAATGTTAAGAATGGTTTAAAAAGTTATAGTATTGAACTTACTTTGTCGCTGGGAAATAAATTCCGATGGTGCATCATCGGTGTTCATTTTCGAGTTTCTAAGTAACGGATTACTACCAAAGATTTTGTTTTGAATTGTTTTGAGGAAACAATTTATTTAGAAATTCAAAGGTTTTGAATTGGTATTATGATTTCAAATTGATTTGAAATAAAAACCCAGGAATTTAAATTCTAGAATTTAAATTTTACTTGTTAAATTAAATAAATCAAGATGGTAAAGATAAATAAGTAAATTAGAATTTAACGTAAACCAAGTTAAATAAAACTGGATTTGGTTAAAGAAAATTTGTAATGGAATTGAACTGATAAGTTAAGAGTTCAGAATCAAGAATGGAATCTGAGTTAAGAACAGATATTGATTGGAAATTGGTTGAGATGACATTGGTATATGGTGAATTGATAGCAGGTGAAAGTGATAAGGTTGATTGCCCGACAAAAAGGTACAAGTTTATATTTCATATGAGTTTGGTGATTTATGAGCCGATTTGGCAAGCCGCTTGGCTGTTTGATTTTCTTTTGGGATGGAGAAGGCCTAGAGAGGCAAGTTGTAGTTTTACCGATAGGGCTGTACAAAGGAGGGGCTGGCGAAATTTTTCTAAAAGTTAAGGCATTAGAAAATTTCCAGGATTTTTGAAAATTTTCGTTGATAAGAATTAATTAATAATTTAATTGAAAATTAAATTAGTTTAGTTGAAACTGAATTTAAGAAGTGAACAAATAAGTTCTAACCAATCGATAGGGTTTGTTTTCTACCTTACCAATTTCGAGGACGAAATTATTTTAAGTGGGGAAGAACGTAATGACCCGCATTTTCAACGATATAATAATTAATTAATTTAATTATTTAAAGAGTGATTTAGAGAATATAATGGTCGTTTAATTGAATAACTTTGAATATTTAATTAAAATAATAATTAAATAATATATTTAATTCTGAAATAATCAGAATTAGCTGATATGGCGGTATGGTTTGAATTGGGAAACTCAAAATATATAATTCAGTTTAAAATTTAATTACGATAACGAATATATTATATAAACGACCGTTGAACGTATAAATTATAATATAATTATAATCGAGCTCGAAACGGCGCGGCAGTTCGCGATTTGGCGATTCGAACTTTAAACGAATATACAGAAGCCGTTTTAAATCGGATTTCTAGGAAACAAGAAACGTTAGGAGCTGGGGAAGTATATTTTTCTAGTGGAAGAGAAAAATCGAGATTTCGTCGTATAGATTTTGATTTATGTCCAAATCAAATTTTAGAAAAGTCGCTGTGGAATTCCTTTATAATTTATAACGATTTAATTATATTTTATAAAGGAATTTCATTATAAATCGAATATCGATTTAATCGGGATTTGAAATATCGAGTTATAAATCCAATGAGAGCTGTATGGTATTCCACTGTGAATATATACGATAATATTTATTTTTAAATATTAAATTTAATTGTTTTTAAATATATTTATATATTTAAAAGGGTTATTTAGAGCTTTAAAAATAGCCAGTTTTGCAAACGACCTCAGAATTCGATGAAACTAATTTCGTTGGATCCGCAATGTCAAATTATTGTTAGATGTCAAGTTTCGTGATTTTTAGAGTCAGTATGTGGCCGTATCGATTTTTAATGTGAGAAACAGTCGATATTTTGAAGGTTAAAAATACGCTGTGTGAGCAAACGGAGTCGGGATTCGACGAAACTAGTTTCATTGGGACCGTAATGTCAAACTCTAGCTGCATTTCAGTTTTCGTGATTTTTGGGTATCGTGTGTGATCATAGGAATTTTTAAGGACCAATGGAATCAGCGTTTGCAATATAAATCAATATAAAAAGGAATGAAAAAATATCCTAACTTCTCCTAAGGCTAAACAAACCCACATCCACCATCCTTCTCAGCCACAACTTCACAGTATAATACACGAACAAAAATCTCATTCACCAAAACTCAAAACGCAGGAAAGAAAAACCAACAACAATTCAAAAGAAAATCTATAAATCTCAGAATTTATATGGCTGAGTCCGCATTGTGATTCTCTACGATATAGTATGTGTTTTGTCAGGTCCGAGCACCCTGCTTGTTGCACCAAAATGGACACAGCGGCTCCTGTGTTAGGGTTGGGATTTTGATGGATGATTGAGGCTTCAATCCATGATATAATTGTTGAATTTGTGGTTCGAATGGGAAAGAGCACTTATTGGTGGAGTTCTGAAGGGTGCGATGGGGTATAGGGGTCCGTGATTTCTTACTGTCGCTAGTTGATGAGCAGGTGCGAGAGGATCAGAATGGTGTTGAGGTAGTAGAGTTTGGGAAGAGGAGAAGGATGGTATGATTTGTTGTTGAATTCATGGAGAAACGGTGGATAGCATGTTCGGTGAAGTACTGTGATGGAGTGGGTGGAAAATTTCCTGAAGCCGACAGTTTGGTTTGGGGAAGACAAAGCGAGGTGGGTCGGGTTTTATTGTTCAGTGAGGAGTTGGGCCGGAAAGAAGGTTAAAGCCCAAATGTTATATAATTCAAGTTTTTATTTTAATTTATTTTGTATAAACTTGTATAACGTATAACTTGAGCATATGTTGTCAGAATTCAGCGAAACCAGATCCATTGGGATCGTATGGAAGGTGGCTACACCATGGAACTGACTAGGGGTGGATTGAAGCTCGTTTGAATTTATGGCGACATGAATTGTTTGATTCAAATCAAACAAACAGTTTATCGTTCTTTAATGATGAACTGCCAAGGTGAGTAAAACTCACCAACTCTTAACAGTTCTATTTTATAACGTATATTTAGAACTGATAAATGATGATTTATTGTTGTGTGTTAACTGTTTGGTTGAATTGTTTGTGTATTGATTGAAATTATAGATAACGATATATATATATAAATCGTTAATCAAATATTGATTCTGTTTATCAGAATATTTTATATTCGTGTTATTTGCGTTGTTTAACATCTGTGATGTAGGGAAACAGGTTGGAGGGGTCCAACTAGACTTCTCAATATTTATGATATTGTTCTGTTAATATATTGTGATATATGATGCGATATATAATCTGTTGGATTATGTGTGTTTAAATGATATCGATCATTGTGGTTTGCTATTTTAAATATCATAAGAAACCCTAGAATGTAGAAGGGAATATTTCAATGTATATTGAAATAAAGGAATTTTGTAATATCAATCAATTTTATAAAAGGAAATATTTTGAAAATAAAGTATTTATAAAATCATAGGATTTTATAAAGGAGAACATTTATTTAGAAAATAAATAGGAGTTTATAAAGGAGGATATTTGTTTATAAGACTAATAGAATATCATAAGGAAATATTTATTGGGAAAATAAACAGGATGAAGATAAAAGGAAAATATTTATAAAACGAATAGACTTTTATAAAAGGAATATTTATTTGATAAATAAATATAATTAGAATGGAATATTTATTTAGAAAATAAATAGAAGTATAAGAGGATTATTTATTTAGAAAATAAATAGACAAATATAGGAAGAGAAATATTTGTAAAACATTTACGAATAAAGGTTATAAAAGGAATTATTTATTTACGAAATAAATAGAGTTATAAAAGGGAATTTTAAATAAGACTTAAGTGTTAGAAACGTAATGGATTATCTAAAGGAATTTATCAAGTTAGAATTTGTCGATTAGAGTTAATTGAATATAAAGTTATTCGAAATAAAGTTTATCTAATATTAGTTATTCGAGATAGAGTAAATCAAATAAAGTTAAGTAAAATTAGATACTGACTAGAGATTAGTAAATTGAATGGTTTCCTAAGTGTCTATCTGATGTTGGTTTCGGCCTTTGGGATTAATACTTAGGGAATTGTTCTCATACTAGTTTATAGTCAGGGACTGATAGTTGTGGAAGAACAGTGATACGTAATTAAGCCATGGAAATGTTTTCCAGTGTTAATAACATATATTTTCTAACAATAGAAAATGAGGATATATATATATATATATATATATATATGATGATTGGATCGATAATTCCATTCGGAAATAAGATCGTTGTGTGTACACAGACATGTTTTCATTTGATAGTTAAATCACCGACTATCAAAGTTTTGACCATTTTAACATTGTTAATATGGAGAGACCGGTTGGATTATTATCCAAAGTACCACTCCGTATCGGCATAAGCGTTGCGAATCGTGTATGCTGAATATATTGAAGACGGAGTAAAGTGCAAAGGTTGTTGTATAAGTCTTAGATAACAATTTCCTAAGATGGATGTACTGAATAGTGACTTAGGTTTGTCCAGTCCCAGGACAACTTGTATGGAAGAAGGTCCGACAGAGTATATCTAATAGATCGCGTAAGTTGATCTCTTCAAACGTATTCACGTTTGGTTGTGGAGGAATTCGTTTCTCTTAGCTGTATACCCGTGTTATTTTTGGATAAATCAATTTGTGATTTAAAGGGTATGACGATGTGACATTCTAAGTGAATGTAGATGTGGCATGTAAAAGATAAGTGTAGCTTCTAGCCTCACATCCGATAAATGACAAAAATCGGGCAGACAGCATGGCTATGTGGGTAGCTCCCATTAGGTGTATTATCACCTGATCTAGAGTTTCATTTACTTTTATAATCTATTGTCGATGCTGTCCCATTCGGGAAACGGTTGCTGATCCCAACCATTGGTGATATACTTTCGATACACTCAAGCAAATGAGTGGTCGGTCATGTGTGGCCAGGTTGCGAGATGTTCTTGTTGTACCCAGTGTATTCCTCTCGAGAGGTACACCAGCGTAAGGTGGTTCCACACCTTGTCATAGTTGGAAATCCATTACTCAATATGTGCTTGCGGTTTTGATTGTATACTATATATGTAGAACGTGAGATGAAAGCGTTTCTGCTAGATGATTATTATATTGTGGTTGATAGACATTATTATAATATCAAAAGGTTTTTGATATAAAGATTAATTTGGATTCTCATAAGGTAAAAACCCGTTCCGTTATACGGCGTTGTCTTATGAGATATCATTTACTTGCTCAAACTGTTTTACTCACACCAGTCCCATGACTGACCCAGAGTTTATTTTGTTTTGTTCCCTAAACTCTTGGGTGCCCAATTTTGTATGGGCAGTCAAGTAGTCAGGTTTTACAGATATACTTGAAGAGCTTGGAGCAGGAGGTTTCAGGATTATATAGCTATAGTTATTTCCGCTGTGTTGTAAGTGATGTACTCGATAATGATATGTATATTCAGGTACAATCTTTTATTTCAAGGATATGTTATCTATTATATGTTATTCGTTCCGCTGTGAGGTTCGTGTTACTCTGATGTGGTCTTCTTCTTCTTCTATTCTATGTTTCTATCTTATCTATTCTCACCCTCTAATTTCTTTCATTAACCATCCGGTATTTTCCGATGTTTGGTTAGTCATCATTGAGTTTATGTCGATAACCAAAGTCGCTAAAAACCGGGTCGTTACAATGGTATAGTTTGAAGAGGAAGAAGATGGATGAATGATTAAGGAGAAGAGCGCCTTCATCGTCACAAAGCCGCCATGGCTGAATTAGTTGTTGAGGATGGAATTTTGCAGCACTTCGTGGTATCGAAGATTGGATCCCCTTCTTGTTGATGGTAATGGTGTATTGATAGGTCAGTCCCCCCAGGAAATGGTCTGGAATCTCTTTATGTAGTGTATGGGCCACTCGTTCCGTTAATTACTATCATGCCATTGGCCAGCTGTAGTCAGCTGTCCAGAGTTGTAGTCGGTTATCATGTGCGAGCGACTCAATGGAGTGAGTACCTTGATCATCTTATGTGAGTGAATCTTTAGTTAAGGCTCTTCTGTTGTAGCTGTTTCTATCAGTTGACGAGCGGGAACGTGATTTACTTAATGAAGATATGAAGGAGCGATTGACCATCGTTCCATAATGAGGTTGCGCCCGACCTGAACGGGCGAGTGAAAGTCTTTATAGTCTTTGGGATGGCCGATCGATGTTTTGCTGCTCTGAGATGTAATGGTGCTTCTTTCTGAGAAGTTGGAATGTGGTCGTTCCATAGATTTCTGGTTTGAGCGCTGAGTGGTAGATGTTGCAATTAGTGGGCGGTCGTCAAGTATATGCACGATCTGGCCTCCTGGTCTTGATTCATGTGATCGGACTATGATTTTTGGATTTAATGCTTTTCTGTTGCCATGAGTGAGCTTCCAAAGTATGCGGCCTTTAACCTTATCAAGTCGCACTTTCCATGGTATATTGTACTGCTATGGTTGGTCGTAGCGGATGGTCGTCCTTCCTTGGACTTGATGGTCGGATCTCACTTCATGTGTTTGTCCAAGTGCTTTGGATTATACTATGCGCGACCGACCCAGAGGGTGTCCATTTAGGATCCTTTTCTCAATGTGCGTATGGATTTTTAGGGATTAACAATTGCCATTTCTTAGCAGTTATTCTCTGGTTTCAGATTCATGGTTTCTTGCTACTATTATTTTCACTTTCAGTTTTCAGTGAGAACTAAATGAGGGTATATGTTTGTATTTATATGTGAAATTAACTAGTATCTACAGGGTGGCTTATAGGGGTAGATAGTGTAGATAACAGGCTATATTACTTGTTTGATTTAGACACACTACTAAGTCACTTCCCATTTAACCCCATACACTATACGGCCATGTGCAAATTTGTTAGCTTAGGAGCTAGCTGGAACGTAGGCTGCACATTTAGGTTAGCTGCAGCACTTGTTTTGATTGGCTTCATATGTTTATAGGTAGGCTAGTCCCCTCAGAAGTACTTATAGATCGGTACAAAGAATATGTGTAATGGTGAAAAGGAACATACTTGGCTTGTAAGTAATTCTAGTTGTCAATTGCAGGGGATTTGATAACATAGGGAAGCTACACTCTAGGCTTTGAAAAATGTGAATGTGGTTGAAATCTACCATTCCTGCACATGTATCTTGTACCATCCCCATGTACTAAAGTGTAAAAGAAAACAACTTACCTCCTAAGTCGTGTGTCATGGCTTGCTAGGTGCTTGCAGCCTACCTATGTGTGTACAAGTATGTTTCGAACTTCAATTCAAAGCAAATCCAAGTATTATATTGCCTATGTACTAAATGCATTAATAAACTAACTTAGCAGCCAAGTATTAAATCATTTATTGATTCATAAATTTAGATGTTTGAATATGGCAATCTTAGCTTCTAATATAATTATAAGCCATTAATAACTATGTACATTATAGATTTTAAAATAGCAAATCAATGTACAAATAATTGTTCTTATTCATTTTCCTATGTAATTCCATATTTGTGTGGATTAAAAGAAGTTTGAATGCCAATAACAATGTTAAACAACATTTGCTTGAATATATGTAAAAATATAACAAGTAAACATACACATACAATATTTTTAACTAATGACTGTTCTAATTTTCTATCCCGTTTATATTCAATATTATCTAATTTTACAAAATAAATTGACAGAACATTATTTACCACTTTTATATACATATATACATTGGTTAAATATAATTTAAATCATTTATATATATGTATATTCTTTAAATTCTACCCAAAATAAAATTCTAATTTATTTAATTAATAAGATAAACTGTATTACAAACTTAATCAAAAACCGGGACATTACATTGAGAAAATTTTATTATAATTTAAGTTGATTATATGTATATTTGCAATTAAGTAAGTATGATGATGAAATTTATTTTGAAAATAATTTTGATTGAAATAATCTTGATATTACTTAAAAATGATTTTATAATAGATTATTAGAATAGAAATAGTAGTACTACTTAAAAATATTTGGAAGTTTAGATATTTCAGAATTTTAAGTTTTCTTATAAGAAATTGTTGTGAATTAAAAATCTATTTTGTATAGTGAGTTTATAATTAGAAAATTTAAATTCTTAATTATCAAAGAAACCTTATTGGCTCAGGTTCAAATGATTTAAGTCAGTTAGAGGGTTTTAAATAAGCTCGTTTTATTTAAAACCATAAATTCGTATAAACATCTAAGTTAAATAAATCATTTGATGTTATTTGTGCTAATACATAGTCGTCTTTTCTTTAGACCCCAGACGTAAATGTGTTGAAGGAGTTGACTCAATTGGAAATCCCATATTTTGTTTGGGTGCCTATTTGAATTTTTGAATGAATTAAATAAATTGATAAGTGAAGATAAATTTATTGCTATGTATATGCTCTTAAGAATTAAAAGAGTATTATACAGAATAAGTTGAATTAGATTTGTTTGATTTTGTTTTTCATTTGATATGATATTTCATAAGTTAATTTTAAATGACATGGAATATACAATGATTTTGGATAGTCAAGATTTCCAAGTTGAATTTGATAACATAGCTTAGTTTATAAGAAAACTTAAGAGTGGATGAGTATAATTTATTAATTTAACGAAGCTGAACGTATAAATTAAATTATAATAAATCAAGCTCGCTGTGTAGCGGTAGTTCTTAAATTTATGATTTGAAGTTCAAATGAATTCACATGATCTAATTTGAGTTTGAATTCTTTGAAACAAGAATCTTCCTGATCCATTGGATTATAGTTTCCTAATGAAAGAGAAAAATCAAGATTCCATCTTGTAGATTTTGAGTTATGTTAAAATTAAGTTTTCAGAAAAATCACGGTTTGGTAGTTCATAAATTAAAATTAATAATTTAATATAATAGTGAAGTGATTTAGTAAATATTGATACAATTAAGAAACCGGTCAAAATGGGTCATTAGGATATACATGGATTTTTTGGTTCGCATGATGTATGGTCTGGAGTTTGGATACATGACTTCATGGTAATTTACACCAATCAGAAAAAGGATTTCTCATTTGATTCTAATAGCGAACACTTAATTTGGATCCTTAATATGATACAGAAGTTCTCCATCATAGTCGAAGGCTATGTAAGGAAGACAGTGTTCTAATCGAGAAACCCGATCAAAGTCCGCACTAGGAAGGCGATCGAGTGAGAGAAACTTCTACAAAATCAGTCTGTTGAGTCACCTTGTTTGCAACTGTTGGTTGAATAACCAATACAAATAACTTTATTTGCGACTGGTTTGATTCGACAATAGTAGCAAGTATGACAACATTAGAGTTTGAAGTAATTGGAAACTAATATGTGACTGCTTTTATTTACAACAATAGCAAAAACAATGTTTTTGCGTCTGTTTTGCTTTATTCGGTAGCAAATGCTTTTGCAATTTGCTTCCTTCTTTGACTTGCAATAATAATTTTGTTAACCCTTTGTTAACTTTCTCTTCGTTTCCAAAAAGAAAACATCTGTGGTTCTATTATTAAAACTTAGTTCATTCCCACCAATTGATCGATCCCTCCTTCATCTCCAACCGATCCCTGCTTCATCCCCAATGATCGATCCCTCCTTCTTTTCCAGAAATCGATCCTAGATCCAGAAAATGATCCCTTCTTCGCTACTACAAAGCCTTGTTCGTTTTCAGAAAAAGATCGATCAACGCCTGAAGGCTGTCACAAGTCATTCTCTGGTTGTCTTTTGGTGTCGACCAATGTGAGATTTGATACCATAGTTGATTTTTTTATAATTATATTGTTTGTATTGTCATATGTTTTTCTATTCAACTTTGGATATGATTCTGTCATCCTTCTAATCTCTTGTAGTCAAGCAGCAGAAATAACTTTTATGTCATATGCTTAATTTAATTTATCCCTAAAATAGAAAATAAGATGCTTTTTTGCAAACGTTTTGTTGTAATTTTACGCGTTCATTCATATATATCGAAAATGTTTTTTTGGAAATGTTTCCAATCAACTGTACATTATCAGCTGAATTCCTCTATTCTTATGTTCACTATTCCATTGCACCAAGTTCAATCTTAACATTGCATGTAATTGTTGATCCTGAAAATGAATGGCTGAGACATTATGTGATAGGATATGGGTGAAAAGGGACAAGAATTCAGTTGTCTATTCTTTAGTTTGGTTGAATTAAAACCAACTAAATTGGTTAGTTAGGTTAGATTTTATTTATTTGATTATTTTTACCTTAACATTCTTTCACATTTTTCATTGTAAAATCAGCAGAACTAACAAAAGATGGTAATCACAATTTTAATGTACTTTGAAATTGAATTATCATGATCAATATTTAAACTAATACCAATGATGTAGCATACCTCTTTATTCTATCAAGCTATATTCATAACTGAACCTTAAAATGCTTAACCAATCCCTTACATTGAAACTGAAAAAAGGGAAAAAAATATGTTTTATTTACTTGTAAAGAATGGTGGTGATGATTGAACTTGTTGTGGTTAGCTGGAGTGACTGTTTGGTGGTGGATGTTTCTGTGGCTATTGGGATCTGTAGTGATGAAGTTGTAGAGATAAGTGAACGATGATCAGTGGTAGGTAGGGAATTATATGATGGCTAGTTGATTGAGTCAAGGAGGTGTTTAAGTTAGAGTTCTACAAATTGATGAGGAAGTAAGGTTTGATTGGGTCTGCCTCCCATTGATGGTATAAAGTGGTTTGTAATAATAGCAGATTTATGATGTTGAGGAGGCGGAAAGGTTGAGAAGATGATGTTCAATTTGTTGATTGCAGGATGGTTTGTATTTGTTGTCAAAGTCTAATTGTTGCTTATATATTGTAGTTGAATAGTTGGAGATTGGTTAGAAAGTGCAATGCAGAAGCAATTTGTGCAAATGAGGTTAGAGTTGTAAAATGAATGGAATAATGAAGTGAAAGTTGGTGTTTAAGATTTTTTTGTTTAGGTGGGTGGGAAGTTTCTTGTGAGGGATTTAGTTTAGCTGGTCGCCTCTCATCCCCAGATAGGACGGGTGAGGTTAGATGCCACCCTTCATTTTTTAAGTCTTTCAATATCTCCACTCTTTCTTATTTAGCAATATGGGACTTTAGTTTACATGATTTATAATCAAGAGATGATAAAATTCAATCAACTGTCAGCTAGATTGTAAAAGCTTTACGTTGGAGATGTTGTTGAAATTTTGGATAAATCAATCTCCACCGCCAACTGAAGCTTAAATGATTTTCAATCTACTATCAGATCTACATGTTTACTAGTAGTAGTATGTTAAAACTAAATTGTGCCAATTGTAGATCAAAACTAATCTTAGATCAACATTAATGTAAATTTCATTATGTGCTTCTGAAAATTCTACTGCTATTGTATATGAATAAGGATGCAAAGGCATGATTTGTTATAGATGAGTTGTAAAAAATATGTAGCAGGTGCAGATGTCTAAGGTGGGTTTAGATATCAATAAAAACCAAGCAGTTACCCAACATGCTACACTCTCTATATAGACGTGCGGTATCATATATTAACAAGGTATATATGAATGAAGGAGACAAATATATCAAACATCAAAGTGCATTGAGAAGAGTTGTTAAGTTAAAAGGGTAGTCAAAGTCAAAAGTATTTGAACTTTGAAACATAAGGCTAGAAGTTAGGCAACACATGCAGCAATGAAGGTAAATGTATCAAATATCAATGAATCCAAAAATAATTAAAAAATGGACATATGTGCACGTATATAGTGCATTTATACCAACTGGTGATCTAAAATCGAACCAAGTACACAAGAATAATGTTGACAATATTTTTTGTCAACACCAAAATGTAGGGTATAGTTGTTGACTTGGGGTAATCTAGTCCTTTGAAGCTTGACTGAATCCACCATTTCCTAGATATAAATGTCCCAAGTATGAAGATTAGTTACTCTTCTTTCAAGAGGTGAGTATCACGCTTGCAATACTTTGGGAAAAAGTTATCTTGGGGGAAGGGCTTCAAAAGTTGTTGCTAATCGAAGTTAGAATACACATAATGGGTAGATTGGTAATTATTTGGAATGCTGGAATGGAAAATGATGATACTCGTAAGGAAAATAATATGCAGTAAAATATGCGAGAAAGTAAATAACACAACAATTTATAATGGTTCGGTTTGGATTGAACCAACATCCATTTTGAAGGCTTTGAGGATTTTATTCATGGTGGGGGTTATAGTAGATATCCTGTAACACCCCATATTTTTCTGTTAACATTAATGTAACGAATTAAAGAATACTTAATTTCAATTGTGAGAATTAAGGGAAACGGGTTACGCCATTGCGTTCATCTCGGAATTCTGCTTGAGAAAGAGTCCGAGTTTGCGTGAATTGGACTTTGTATGAATAAGTTATAGCCTTCAGAAGTTTCAGTAATTTAAATAAATTAAAATAGCTCGAATTAAAGTTCAAATTCAAACAAAGAAGCGGGCTCGGTGGGATTTTTCCCGCCCCAAGCCAGGTCGACCAGGGGGTCGACCTCCCCCATACAGATCGACCAGGAGGTTGACCTGGGGGTCGACCTGGGTGTCGACCTGCCACTCGAGCAGATTTGAACAGTGACGAATTATGAATCTTTGCTGAGTCATTAGGGCTTGTGTGGCAATTTCTGGTTGGTTCTATTTGGTCTGGATGGCTATGATTGTTCCTAGGTTGATCTAATGGCTCTTATTAAATCAAAATTCTATATAAGCAACCTTAACCCTCAAACCCAAATCACACAAATTCATATCAAGAGCCGTCACGCTATCAGTTGTCCACCTAGAGTAGCCGCCGTCCTCCACCAACTAGAAGAAAGCTAGAGACTATGAATCAAATCAAATCAAGCCTAAAACTATAACAACAAATTAGTCTACATCAAAGGAACGCTAATCAGTTTCAGAAAATAGATCCCAGAACTCAAGACTTTCTTTTCGTTTGTAAGTGCAGTTATCTTCTAGATGTGAACGAAATTAAAATCACGATTTGTAATAAAGTGAAAACTAGAACTGTGCGTATGTTGTATGATAATGGTGATGCTGATTTATGTCTGTTTCTGGTGATAATTCTGTCATACATGCCTTAGAGACTATTGTGGTTTATTAAATCTATCATGTTATTTAGAATTTGGTGAATGAACCCATTTATGTTGTATGGAAATTTGGGAATGAAATTATCATGATGTAACAAGTTGGTGATTTATAATGTTATGTTAACATGCAAGTTTTTAGGCTAAAATCATGTCATATATGCCTAAAAGTTTAGATCTACATTCTTCTATGTTAAACCTATGTTAACTTGATTCAACCCAAATTGCAAGTTCACATCTATATGCCAAATCAAGTTGTGTAGTTCTATGTAAATTCCCATATATATGCTTATGGTTCATGTTGATTATGTCCAAACTGCAAGTTCATAGTTAATGTTGATTTTATGCCAAATTTAAGTGACATATGTTGGATCCAAATTATGCTTATTGGAATGTTACATATTCCTCTTTTCCCTTCTTGTTTACGAATCCGGCCAAGTTACTAGCCTAATATTTTGTGTGAATCATGCGAACTTATAACGGGGGTACCATTTAGAATATATCAACTTACTTGTTAATGGCATAATTTGGCTCATGACTATGTAATTCACTTGTAGCATGAAACAGTATAATTTACATACCTAAAAAAAATTATGAACATGATTTGGGTAATTGGGCAAGACATGAACGACTTGAATTGTGGTAAATTTACATATAAATAAAAGGGTAAATATGTAAATTAGCAAAAGACGAATAACCTAACCCGAGGTTAGGTTGAGTTACGGTGTAAGACTACCCGAAACCGCCCGGCACATCCAGCAACCATAACAATATGACCTAATGTGATAGGTTAGCGTATTAAGCCCAAAAAGAACCCTAACTTAGATTGAGTTGCGGTGTAAGGTTGCCCGGAACCAACCGGCACATCCAGCGACTGCAACAATATAAATCTAATGTGAGTGGCTAGTGCTTTAATGAATAAATTAAAGCTAAGGAACAAGCAAGTTAAGATTGGTAGGGTTAAGTTAATTAAGGAAACACTTAACCAATTCAACATGTTAACTAAAATGATGGGTGGGGTTAGGTAAATTTGGACACTTAACCAATTTAACATGTTGACTAGAAAAACCCTAGTAACGGGGACCCATTTTAGCAGTAACCCACATAGATGTATCATGGTACCCTGAACTAGGCAGGGTGGGGCACGATTACTGGGCTGACTATAAGCGGTCAAAACGACGGCAGGTGGTGCGTCAGTGTAGGTTCCGACGGAGTACGGGCGTGCACGTACTCCGGAGTTGAAAAAGCAGGCACTGGGCATCAATAGTTATACACAGTGCATCTTGAATTGTGTCGGGTTGCCAACATAGGATTTGATACACCCCATGGTGGGACCAGCACAGGTATCTACAATTAAGCGAGGCCGAATGACACAAGTAGAAAACGTATACGTGTAGGAGCCGATCGAAAAAGGGATCACTTTGTTATGAACATGTGGTGCTAGTTAGAACAAGTATGAATAGGTGCAGAGAAATAATAATGAGTGCGAATAGTATATTTAGTTATTCTGGCTTATCCTGTCTTGTGTTATCCTGTTTTCTGATATTGTCCTATTTTTCAGTTTGTTCATGTCATGGTCTTTTTCTTGTTCTCATGCTAGAAAATAACTGGACTTACCAGACTTATGTCTGACTGACCCATTTTTCTTTCGCTTCCTTTTCTTCCATTCCCCCTCCGGCCCCCTTAGGTCCACAGGGAGGAAATACCTCAGCTTAGTCAGACTATTTCCAGCTAGAAGACAAAGATGTATTGCTTGGATTTGTTTCCTTTTGGCTATGGCTTTGGACACACTCATTTTGGGGATTTATGCTACTTTATTTATGCTTTATGCTTCTTTATGTTTTAATCAAGACAGAGATATTGTTTTAATTTGCTTTTGAGACAGTTATTGTTATGTTTTGAATGAACCACGTATTTATGAAATAAAGTTTGTTTTTCCGCTGCTTATATGTGTCTGTCTTGTAAATTTTCTGTGCCTTTTACCTATAATGCTCCACCGAAGTTAAGGCATTCCCTTTTTGAGTAACCTTAATGGAGGCGGGGTGTTTCACTTGGTATCAGAGCATAGGTTTACTAGATCAGATAAAAGTTTTGAAAAGTATTTTTCAAAAAGAAGTTTAAAGAAGCATTTTTCAAGAAAAAGTGTTGTTTTTAATTTAAAGAGGCATAATCCCCCAAAGCCATATGCACTATCTTTCTATCCTTTGTTTTGAATCTTTCCTTTTTCGTTTCAGCATGTATGGGGATCCTAACATTCCAGAGGGCGTGCAGGTACCTGGCAGGTTCAGAAGGTACCTTGAGGCTAGGGCTAATGACGCAGGCCCAGCAAACGTTCCTCCTCCCCCAGCTGCAGCCGCTCCTCCTCCTCCTCTACGTGCTAATTCTTTCTCAAAGATAGGTAGAGACTTTCGAGCCATGGGCGGAAAGATTTTTAGTGGAACCGAATCATTCATAGAAGCGAGGAACTGGCTCAAAGAAACTAAGAATTTATTTGTTATCTTCGAAGTAGATGATAGGAAAAAGATACAGTTGGCAGTGTGGTTGCTTAAAGACGAAGTCTCTTATTAGTGGGAGGTTACTAATGCTGAGAGACAAGTTGAAACTTGGGAGGATTTCAGAATGAGGTTTGAAATGAAATTCCTCTCACAAGCTGAACGGAGCCTACAGATGGAAAAATTCTTAGCTCTCAAGAAAGGAAGTATGTCGGTCAAGGAGTATGTCAACCAATTCAATCAGCTGGCTAGATTTGGACTGGAGTTAGTGAACACTTCACACAAGAAAGCTCTCTATTTTCCTAAAGGGTTAAATGAGCCACTACATAGCCTAGCTATGTCCTATATACCCATGGTTGCGACTTATAAGAGACTGGTGGACATGGCATTGTTACAGGAGGAAGACAAGAGTGGCAAGAAAGAGGCAAAGGTGGAAGCCCCTCAAGATAAAAAAGTGGAGGGATCTCAGAATAAGAAGATGGATTCCAAGAAGGGCGGGAAGAACTACAAACCCCATGACAAGAGGAAGTGTAATTTTTGTGGCATTCCTAGACATCTGGTTAAGGACTGCAGAAAGAAGAAGAGGAAGATGGGTGGTTGTTTCCATTGCGGCGAGACATGACACATGGCTAAGGATTGCCCAAGAAATCAAGGGAAAGGGCAGAGGACTGGGTCTACTTGTAGAGGGCAGGTTCATGCTCTCATAGCACCTCTGCAAGAACGAGGTTGAACTATTTCCGTTGAGAGTTTAGTTTATCTTTTTGATCATCCTATTCGTACATTCTTTGATTCTGGCGCATCGCACTCTTTTATATCTACTGCTTTAGTTGAATCTCTGCACCTAGACACCAGTATAGTAGAGGATCCCTTGGTTGTTTCAAATTCAATTGGGGGCTCAGCTTATTTGTCAATGATTTGTTTAGATTTGGAAATTTCTATACTAAGCGTTGGGTTTAGATGTAATGCCTATGTTTTGGGCTTCACGGGCTATGGGTTGATTCTAGGAATGGATTGGTTATCCAGTAATGGTGCCTTCCTCGATTGTGAAAAGAGAGTGGTTAGGCTCATGACTCGCCTCGGTAACACTCTCGAAATCTCTTGTAATCCCATGAACTCTGTTATGCTTAGTTATCTAGAATCTCTTGATGCGTCTGTTGAGAATTTGCAGTCTGTTAGAGTGGTCTGTGAATACTCGGATGTATTTGAGGAGGTGAAGGGCTTACCTCCGAAGCCGGAGATAGACTTCCGCATATACCTCATTGATAATGCAAAACACCTTGCTTTACCCGTTAGGCACATGGTTCTGAGGGAGAGAAAAGAGCTCAGCATGCAAATTAAAGAGCTGCTTGAAAAGGGGTTTATAACGCAGTATTTCTGAATGGGGTGCTCCAGTAGTGTTAGCAACCAAAGCGGACAGGTCACTTCGCCTATGCGTTGATTTTAGGGAGCTGAACAAGCTGACCAAGAAGAATAGGCACCCACTTCCAAGAATAGACGACTTGTTCGATCAGCTTGTAGGTGCATCAGTTTTCTCCCAACTAGATCTGGCTACCGGGTTTCATCAGCTAAGAGTGGCAGAAGACAGCATTGATAAGACCACGTTCAGAACCCCGGATGGTTTCTTTGAATGGCTTGTCATGCATTTCGGCTTGACAAATGCACCTGCTTATTTTGTTGACTTGATGAGTAGGGTTTTCCGGGAGTTCCTTAATAAGTTTTTAGTGGTCTTCGTAGACGACATTTTGATCTTCTCGAAGAATGAGGAAGAGCATGCTCTGCATTTAAGGGAAGTAATGGATACCCTAGGTGCACATCAGTTGAAACCCAAATTCTCCAAATGCCATTTCTGGAGAGAAGAATTAAGGTGTCTTGGACATGTGATGTCCAAAGAGGGGATAGCCGTGGACCCCGCAAAAGTAGCCGCGGTGCAAGATTGGAAGGTTCCACGGAATGCGACCGAAGTCCGAAGCTTTCTCGGGCTAGCGGGCTTTTACCGAAAGTTTATCAAAGACTTTGCGAAAATCTCAGCTCCACTTACAAGGTTGACGAAGAAGAACCTAACTTTCACTTGGGATTTGGATTGCGATATTGCTTTCCAACGTTTGAAGAGGGCTCTAACAACAGCCCCAGTTCTGACAATGCCTGATGGGAGCAAGATGTTTACAGTATTCACGGATGCATGGGGTACGGGACTAGGCGCTGTCTTGATGCAAGAAGGGAAGGTAGTAGCTTATGGTGGAAGGCAGTTGAAAGTGCATGAGAAAAACTACCCAACCCATGATCTAGAGTTGGCTGCCATCGTTTTTGCGCTTAAGTCTTGGTGCCATTATCTCCTAGGTGAGAAATTTTAATTGTATACTGACCATAAATCGTTGAAGTACCTTTTCTCGCAGAAAGACCTAAATCTAAGACAACAAAGATGGATGGAGTTTCTTTCCTCAGACGACTTTGAGATTTCCTATACCCCTCGCAAGGGCAATGTAGTAGCTGATGCGTTGAGTAGAAAGAAGGTAACCTTAAGCCCTCTCTTTGTAGAAAGGCAAAGCTTGGCATTCATAGCAAACTTTGACTTTAGACCCTCTGTCGATTATATGACTTGTCTGATGGTAATGCCAGAGGTGCGGCCTACTTTGTTCGACTCAATAGGAACCGCGCAACGTGAAGACCCTCAGCTAGTTGATGTGATAGATAAGCTAATTAGGGGTGAGACTTCTAGTCACCTCAATAGATACTCCATCGATGGTAAGGGTTGGTTGAGACGGGATGGAAGGCTATGCGTCCCACAAGCAAGGGATTTGGTGAAGACGGTTCTCGAAGAAGCACACCATTCCAAGTTGACCATACACCCAGGTGGAGACAAGATGTATAAAGACATAAAAAGTATTTTCTTTTGGAATGGCATGAAGAGGGATGTAGCTGAATTCGTTTCTAAGTGCCTGATATGCTAGCAAGTCAAGGCGGAGCAGAAGAAGCCTGGTGGTTTGCTTCATCCTCTAGAGGTCCCAGAGTGGAAATGGGATAGTATTTCGATGGACTTTGTTGACGGGTTGCCTAGGTCAAGAAGGGGCAATACCAGTATTTGGGTAATAGTAGACAGGCTCACAAAAAGCGCTCACTTTATACCTGTCAAGAGTAGAAGGACTGCCTCATCATTAGCATCTATTTATCTTAAAGAGATAGTTTGACTCCATGGGATACCCTCCAGCATAGTGAGTGATCGAGACCCTATCTTTACGAGCGAGTTTTGGAGGAGTTTGTAAGAGGCTGTAGGCACATAGTTATGCTTAAGCATGACCTATCACCCTCAAACCGATGGTCAGACGGAAAGGGTGAACAAAGTACTAGAAGATCTTTTGAGACTGTGCATTCTTGACTTTGGAGGAACATGGGAGGATCATCTTCCTTTGGTGGATTTCACTTACAACAATAGCTACCAAGCCACCATAGGCATGGCACCCTTCGAAGCTTTATATGGAAGACCACGCCGATCACCAACTTGTTGGTCGGAGTCTACAAACAAGCTCATACTTGGGCCAGACATGATTAGAGAAACTTCAAAGAAAGTGGACTTGATACGAAGAAGAATGAAGACTGCCCAAGATAGACCGAAGTCCAACGCAGACAAAAGAAGGACCGCCCTTGAGTTTGAGGTGGGGACAGGGTGTTCCTTAAAGTATCTCCTTTGAGGAATGTCATTCGCTTTCGGTCCATTGAAAGGATTGGGACGATGACCTACAGAGTAGAGCTGCGCGAAAGACTAGCTGGAATACATAAATTTTTTCATGTTTCTCAACTACGAAAGTGCTTACATGAGTCTGCGGAAGTTATGGAGCCATGCATACTAGAGGAAGTTGAAGTGGAACGAGAAGCGACTGTGAGAAGAGTTCCAACTCGTATCTTGGGGACAAAAGTCAAAAAGCTACGCAACCGTGAAATCAAGCTTGTTAAAGTTCAATGGAGCGACGCCGAGGAAAATGCGACTTGGGAGACTGAGACCAAAATACGCGCAGCCTACCCTTTTCTTTTTGAGGGTACATCTTTGATCTCTTTTTCCTTAAGTTTATGCACGCTTGTATCTAGCTTTTTAGTATATCTCCTCGGTCATATTCTTTGTCCTTAGGTAGAAACCAATGGATGTAAACATGTATTTGAAACATGTTATGATTGATTGTTGTAAATGGTTGCAAGTGGTTGCTTGTGGATGCATACACACACACACACATATTAGGTGTTAGATCGGCTCAATCACTTTCATATTGCATATGCATATATGTATTTGTATATGGATTGAAACTTGATGTGTTATCATATGGACGTTGCATTTGTATGAATAATTGTGCACACATGTAGAATTATGAGTAGGAATAATTGCATACATAATGGATTCATGACACTGACATAATTTGCATTAAGGAGGTCAACTGAATCAGTAGACCGCCTGATTTTGCATTAGATAAGGACATGTACACACTATGCATATGATCATGAAAGCATTAGAAGTCTTTTTAAGGACAATGGATGCCGGTGTTTGATGGTTGAGAAGATGGACGATTGGATGGTAGGATATACGTTCTTCATGACTTGAAGATTTCAGGGATGAAATCCTTTAAGGAGGGGAGAATGTAACACCCCGTATTTTTCTGTTAACATTAAAGTAACAAATTAAAGAATACTTAATTTCAAATTTGAGAATTAAGGGAAATGGGTTACGCCATTGCGTTCATCTCGGAATTCTGCTTGAGACAGAGTCCGAGTTTGCGTGAATTGGACTTCGTATGAAGAAGTTATAGCCTTCAGAAGTTTAAGTAATTTAAATAAATTAAAAAAGCTCGAATTAAAGTTCAAATTCAAATTCAAACCAAGAAGTGGGCTGGGTTGGATTTTTCCCGCCCCAGTCCAGGTCGACCAGGGGGTCGATCTCCCCCATACAGGTCGACCAGGGGGTCGACCTGGGTGTCGACCTTCCCCTCGGGCAGATTTGAACAGTGACGAATTATGACTCTTTGCTGAGTCATTAGGGCTTGTATGGCAATTTCTGGTTGGTTCTATTTGGTCTGGATGGCTATGATTGTTCCTAGGTTGATCTAACGGCTCTTATTAAATCAAAATTCTATATAAGCAACCTTAACCCTAAAACCCTAATCACACAAATTCATATCAAGAGCCGTCATGCTGTCAGTTGTCAACCTAGAGTAGCCGCCGTCCACCACCAACTAGAAGCAAGCTAGAAACTTCGAATCAAATCAAATCAAGCCTAAAACTAGAACAACAAATTAGTCTACATCAAAGGAACGCTAATCAGTTTCAGAAAATAGATCCCAGAACTCAAGACTTTCTTTTCGTTTGTAAGTATAGTTATCTTCTAGATGTGAACGAAATTAAAATCACGATTTGTAATAAGTGAAAACTAGAACTGCGCCTATGTTGTATGATAATGGTGATGCTGATTTATGTCTGTTTCTGGTGATAATTCTGTCATACATGCCTTAGAGACTATTGTGGTTTATTAAATCTATCATGTTATTTAGAATTTGGTGAATGAACCCATTTATGTTGTATGGAAATTTGGGAATGAAATTATCATGATGTAACAAGTTTGCTGATTTATCATGTTATGCTAACATGCAAGTTTTTAGGCTAAAATCATGTCATATATGCCTAAAAGTTTAGATCTACATGCTTCTATGTTAAACCAATGTTAACTTGATTCAACCCAAATTGCAAGTTCACATCTATATGCCAAATCAAGTTGTGTAGTTCTATGTAAATTCCCATCTATATGCTTATGGTTCATGTTGATTATGTCCAAACTGCAAGTTCATAGTTAATGTTGATTTTATGCCAAATTTATGTGACATATGTTTGATCCATATTGTGCTTGTTGGAATGTTACATATTCCTCTTTTCCCTTCTTGTTTACGACTTAGGCCAAGTTACTAGCCAAATATTTTATGTGAATCGTGCGAATGTATAACGGGAGTACCATTGGGAAAATAACAACTTGCATGTTAATTGCATAATTTTGCTCATGACTATGTAATTCACTTGTAGCATGAAACGGTATAACTTACATACCTAAAAAAAATTATGAACACGATTTGGGTAATTGGGCAAGACATGAGTGACTTGTATTGTGGAAAATTTACATATAAATAAAAGGGTAAATATGTAAATTAGCAAAAGACGAATACACCTAACCCGAGGTTAGATTGAGTTACAATGTAAGACTTCCCGGAACCGTCCGGCACATCCAGCAACCGTAACAATATGATCTAATGTGAGAGGTTAGCGTATTAAGCCCAAAAAGAACCCGAGGTTAGATTGAGTTGCGGTGTAAGGCTGCCCGGAACCGACCGGCACATCCAGCGACCGCAACAATATAAATCTAATGTGAGTGGTTGGTGCTTTAATGAATAAATTAAAGCTAAGGAACAAGCAAGTTAAGATTGGTATGGTTAAGTTAATTAAGGAAACACTTAACCAATTCAACATGTTAACTAAACTGATGGGTGGGGTTAGGTAAATTTGGACACTTAACCAATTTAACATGTTGACTAGAAAAACCCTAGTAACGAGGACCCATTTCAGCAGTAACCCACATAGATGTATCATTGTACCCTGAACTAGGCAGGGTGGGGCACGATTACTGGGCTGACTATAAGCGGTCAAAACAACGGCTGGTGGTGCATCAGTGTAGGTTCCGACGAAGTACGGGCATGCACGTACTCCGGAGTGGAAAAAGCAGGCACTAGGCATCAGTAGTTATACACTGTGCATCTTGAATTATGTCGGGTTGCCACCATAGGATTTGATACACCCCGTGGTGGGACCAGTACAGGTATCTACAATCAAGCGGGGTCGAATGACACAAGTAGAAAATGTATACGTATAGGAGCCGATCGAAAAAGGGATCACTTTGTTATGAACATGTGGTGCTAGTTAGAACAAGTATGAATATGTGCAGAGAAATAATAATGAGTGCGAATAGTATATTTAGTTATCCTACCTTATCTTGTCTTGTGTTATCCTGTTTTCTGGTATTGTCCTATTTTTCAGTTTATTCATGTCATGGTCTTTTTTTTGTTCTCATGCTAGAAAATAACAGGACTAACCAGACTTATGTCTGACCCATTTTTCTTTCGCTTCCTTTTCTTCTGTTTCCCCCCTTCAGGTCCGCAGGGAGGAATTACCTCAGCTTAGTCAGACTATTTCCAGCTAGAAGAGAGAGATGTATTGCTTGGATTTCTTTCCTTTTGGCTTTGGCTTTGGACACACATATTTTGGGGATTTATGCTAATTTATTTATGTTTTATGCTTCTTTATGTTTTAATCAAGACAGAGATATTATTGTAATTTTCTTTTGAGACAGTTGTTGTTATGATTTGAATGAACCACGTATTTATGAAATAAAGTTTGTTTTTCCGCTACTTATATGTGTCCGTCTTGTAAATTTTCTGTGTCTTTTACCTATAATGCTCCACCGAAGTTAAGGCATTCCCTTTGTGAGTGACCTTAATGGAGGTGGGGTGTTTCAAATCCCCAATTTGATTTCCAAACTAGGTTTTGTATCTTAGAATGGAGTATAGGTTTTTAGAATGAGGAAAAGTCTAGATTCCCCCCCAAATGTGACCCATGAGGGTCTTATTTATAGAGGTTTTGGGCCCTCTTTCGTAGTGGCTTCTCGGTGTCGTCATGCTTCCCTGCTCCATGGTTTCGGTGCCGTGGTTTCAGAATCGACTTAATTGCTTTTCTTCTCTTTGTGTTAGGCCTTCGGTATTTGAATCCGCCTTCGATGTTTGTATTAATGGGTGTTGCCCTTGTGCATTGGTATCGGTATTGAGTTTATTGGTATAGATAGCTCTCTTTTGCTCCATCATACTTGTTTCTAGCTCTTCTCTTTCCTTCATTAGTTTTGTTTCGGTATCACCTCTGACGATACTGGTTCTCAGGATTTGGCTTCATCCTTGTTGCTTTCACATTGAATATCAAATCCATGTTTCCACCTTTGAGTCTTTGGTTTCATGTCTCTTGCTTTTTAATCTCATTTCTCTTTTGGTGTCGGCTTTATATACTTGCCTTATTGTTTTGATGTCGACACTAAGCTAATTGCTAATTGCATGTTGGTGTCGACACCGAGCCTTCATTCTCTTCTTTTCTTTCTATTTTGGTATCGTTGTTGTTCTTCCCTTTGCTCCCGGTGTCAGCTCTACTGACTTTCTCTCGAACTATTTCCTATCGATGTCGGCTTTATTGGCTTCCTCTTGAACCATTTACTATCAGTGTCGGCTCTATTGGCTTCCCCTTGAGTCATTTGCTATCGGTGGGCTTCTTCTTGAACCATTTGCTATCGGTGTTGGCTTTATTCCCCTTATGATTTCCACTACCGGTATCAGTTTTGTAGCTTTCATCCCTTGTTTTTGGTGTCGATCTAGCTGTCACAAAAGCCTTTCTTTCTTCGTTTCGATTTTATTGCCTCAAGCCACCTGTTCTTAGTATCTTATTATGGTTTCAAAGCTTTTACTTCTTTTCATTAGATCGATGCCAATTTTAGTGTTAACATTTAGCCCCCCAATATAAAGAGGCTTTTGTTCTTTAGGACAAAAATCATATGATTCCTGCAACGCCTTTCTTTAACTCAAGAAACATCAAGGAAATTTTGTTATTAGTTTTTTATAATCCAAAATAATGATATAAGAGAGGATTTTTTTAAATGGGAGTATTGGAGTTTAAACCTCGAGTCATGAAATTTTTATGAGTTCGAATATATATAATGTGTAAACCCAATAATGTATCTATGTGGGTCCTTATAATGAAAATTTAGAGATGAAGGACCTTTTTTTTAAATAGAAATAGGAAATCCAAGATTCTAATTCGAGTAGTAAGATCAAGATCCATTCTTGAAAATGTGAGATAGTAACCAAAGATCCAGACTTGGATATTTGCAATAGAAATCCAGAAATCCACTTCTAGTGCTATAAACAAAGAGATTGAAACCCATATTCGGGTTCTTTGGAGAGAAGATAATGAAACCACTTCCGGAAATAATAGAAATCCCGAATCCTAGATTCGGACATTTAATAGAAAACCAGAATTCCATCTCTAGAAATAGTAGCCATCCCGACAAAATTACGTCGACCTTTTTGCTAATTTCTTCTGCGTTTTCATGCATAAAATACAAGTACAAACATTTTTTGCGTTGGTCCCTTGCATAGTGTTTAATATTTTGCTCATATTGTGTCAAACATTGTTTTAATCAAAATTACATTAATAATGAAATTTTGTGATAAAAGTAACATAATTGTTTTGACTAACATGAGTTTAGAGAACTTCCCTATTTTGAAGTGTGAAGAGTATAATCTTCGTTTGGAGATTTCAAATAAAAGACTTGAGGCACCAATCGAAGTGTTAATTTAAAAATCCTCTTATCAATAATAAGGTAGTAGACCCATATTCCATACTTGGGAATGATAATGGAAGCCCAGAAATCCTTTCTTGAAAATGAGAATAGAAAATCTATAACCCAAATTCATGTGTTAGAATAATGTAAATATAAGGATTCATTTATTGAAGTATCATGAGTCCAGAATATCCATCTGGAAATATGATGGAAAGGTCCAAAGCTCTAACTGAGGTTTGTGTAACAGAATTCCAGAAACCCATTTTTCAGGATATAAGAACCACAGTCTTGAGACCCAGATTCAAGTATTGTAATAGAAGATCATAAATCCACTTCTGGCAAAAATAGAAGTCCCGAACCAATACCCATATTTAGGTGTTAATAATATAAGACCATAAATTCGCATATGCAAATAATAGAAGTCCCAAACATATGCCCAGGTTCAGTATTAATAATAGAAGACTAGAATTCCACCTCTGGCAATAACAGAATCCCCGAACCAATATCCAGATTCAGGTATTAAAAATAGAAGACCAGAAATTCGCATCTGGAAATAATAGAAGTCCTAAACCAACACCCATATTCAGGTATTAATAATAGAAGACCAGAATTCCACCTCTTGCAATAATAGAAGTCATGAACCAATATCCAAATTCAGGTATTAATAATAGAAGACCAGAAATTTACATTTGGAAATAATAGAAATCTCGAAACTCAAATTCGGGTATTAAATAAAAGAACAGAAATCCTCATTTAAAAATAATAGGAAACCAGAAATCATTCAAAGAATCATATCCTTATTGGAATTTACTAGGAAATGTCATAGTCAGATAGAATGCCTCAATTAAAGTATAAAATAATCATTAAAAATTATTCGAAGATCATCCGTGTGGATAATCCTGAGCAATCCAAATATCATTCAAAGTAACCAAGAAAACATAAATTATTTTTGGGTTCCTCGAAATGTTGTTAAGAACGTCCAAAGAAATTACATGGGCAAAAGAGTCTTAAATATCCTAAGAAATAATTTTTGGATGAATATATAGAGGACTGCTTTCAGAATAAATTAACCCTACCCTGAGCCGATTAGTCATTCAACAGAAGTTCTGTTCTGTTTTCTAGCCATTTGACCCTTCAACAGTAGTTCCATTTAGTTGTTTCATCATTTAACCATTCAGCGGTAGTTCGGTTCAATCATCCAATTTATTCAATTGTTTGGTTTTTCAGCAGAATAGTTCCATTTGGTTATTTGACTACCCAACCGTTCAACGAGATAGTTATGTTAGGTCATCTAGCCGTCCAATCGTTTAGCTAGATAGTTCCGTTGGATTATTCAGCTATTGGGCATTTAACAACTAGTCATGTTCCTAACTTATAGGATATGCAAATGAATGATTACTCTCTAAGAGAGTGACACTGATCCCTATATACGGGGGGATGCACTTATTATTATTATCCTCACTTAGGGGAAGTCCACTTGCTGGAGGTGTAGATATTATTATTAACCCCACTCAGGGGATACTCCACTTGGTGGAGATGTAAATTTGTAGCCTCTCTTCTTGGAAGCTTTATTTGTTTCTCCTCTTCTTCGAAGCTTTATTTGTTGTTGCTTCTCTTCCTGGAAGCTTTTTTTGTTGTTGCTTCTCTTCCTGGAAGCTTTGTTTGTTGTTGCTTGTAACATCCCAGAATTTTAGCGATTTAATAATTTATTTATTTAATTATTATAATATATTGGATTGGAAAATTAAATAGTTTGAACTCAAATATTTCAAATATTTAATTAATATAAATAACGGAACAATAAATTTAATTTTCGAAATACTCGGAAATTGTTGAATCGGCAATATTGTGTAATTTGGATGATATACGATATTTAATTTAGTTATATTCGAGTTATAACAACGAATATATTATTTAAACGACAGTTGAACGTATTAATTAGAATATAATTACAATTCGAGCACATAACGTCGCGGTAGTT
The DNA here is from genome assembly GCA_030737875.1 of Allium sativum. Taxonomy (NCBI): domain Eukaryota; kingdom Viridiplantae; phylum Streptophyta; class Magnoliopsida; order Asparagales; family Amaryllidaceae; genus Allium; species Allium sativum. The sequence goes on from CM060924.1 coordinate 195,727,197, forward strand.
CGTAATATTGAGTTTTGAACTTCAATGGAATACACAGAATCCGTTTTAAGTCAGAATTCTATGAAACAAGAAACGTTTGAATCTATTAGATCATATTTTGCTAATGGAAGTGCAAAATTGAGATTTCGTCCAATAGATTGTAAGTTATTTCAAAATCAAATTTACAAATAGCCGTTATGGAATTGTTTATTAGCCATAACGATGTATTTAATATAATAAATCGTGGATTTCGAATTTGAATAAGATTTTCAAGATGTATTTTTAGTTTAATTTATAAAAAAAATCTGTAATTTTTATTTTGAAAAATAAGCAACTTTTCGTTTGACGTATTTTGCACCATACATCAGCATTTTGGAATTTCATAGAATAAGCTAACTTGTCTATTTTATTTTTGTTTTGTGATCGTAATACATTGCTTGATACAATGATATTTTTATTTCCGTCTATAACGGTCCGTGCAACAATGAAATCTTGTGTAACGGGAACCGTAAAAAAAAACTTCGCTTTGGAAACAAAACATAATCATAAACTCCATGTACATCCTCTTTTGCATAGCAAGCAAGAAATGCTTATATAAATAAATATACACTGTTCCTTACCTGTTAAGTTTTGGGTACAAGTATATTTCAACGCCTAACTAATATGAGAAACGCAGGCTATTCTATAGGAACACGCAGACCTATTACCTAAACCTTCTCCTCTAAGTAAACTATATCCTAGCAGCTAACCTACTTAGGACATTGAAAAATCACCATCAGCTCATGCAAATTGTACAGGCTACCAAGCTATGCTATGTGTCCCTATGTCGTGCGTCGCAAGGAGTGGAACTGTATAAATATTGGACGATACTTTCTTCTTCTTCAGCAAACTACCGAAGCTTCTATGGTTTAAAAAAAATTATCTATGATACCCAACAAAAAGTTTCAAAACCCACAAGTCTGAAATCGTCATCCCAAGAGCTTTCCGCTTAGATTCACCTTGTTATGTGCGATTCAAGTCTAGGAATGGTTTTTTTATGGTACGTCTATGGCGAAGGGTACCGATGGGTGCGGTAGAAGATAGGACACGAGTGTGAGTGAATTGTTCTTCTGGACGGAAGCAGAGAATTTTGGCAAAGTTGTGTGGGGTTTCCTATCAAAAGTTGTCGCACCGTGTACAGTTCCTAAAGGAGAGGCAGTGCGATGTCGGAATCTTGGAGGAGCCGTTGAGGTCAAGGGTGTGGGGTCCAGAAGTTCAAGCAGAGGAAGGCGAACTAAACGATGAAGTTTTAGATGATATTTGTGGGGGTAAGATGATAGTTGTTGGGGGGGAGAAGGAGGAGCTTGCGGTCTGGGGAAAATGGCCATTTTTTGTTTTTGCGTGATCATACTGGGGAATCGCGTTCTATTTTTGTGTAGGAGGAGCTCGCGAGTTTTTATTTGAGGAGAAGACACTGTGGTAAACGGGCATACAAGTTTGGGCCAAGAAAATAAAGAGTGTAAACCCAGAAATAAAGAAATAAAAAAAGAAAACGGGATAATGGAAAATTAACGTGGGACTAGAAGCTTGAGTTCAGAACACAAGGGAAAGAAGCTTCACTGTTTTCATGCAAGCATGGATTGAAGGTTGGTAGTGGGCCGGCTTGAGGATGTGGAAAGACCCAATTACAAAATAAATTATGTATATGTAATTAAATACGTATACAAACTTAATAATAAGATATATCATTCATACAAGCTCAGTTTTATGAACTGTCGGATCCGCTGGGGTCATATGGACGCAGGCTGCATAATGGAATCAGTCTGGAGTGATTGGGAGATCGTTTCAATTTTAGGAAAACTAAAAATGCTCGATTGAATCAACCAAATGTTAATCGTTATTTAATGATTAACGACCAAGGTGAGTAAACTGACTAACTCTGTCCAGTTTTATAATTTTATAAACTTTATTTAATATTCGTTAATAATGATTGAGTGTTTGTGTGATGGTTGTTTGGTTGATTTCCTAATTAATGGGTTGAAATATATATAGTTATATATATAAATCATTGATTAAATACCGAATATGTTCATTATAACATTTCATATTGATATGAAATTGGTATTATTTATGTTGATTAACATCCGTGGATGCAGGGAAACAGGTTGGAGGGATCCAACTGGATTCCTCAACAATTATATTGTTGTTTTTCATATATATTGCATTATCTAATGTGGCAAATAATCGGTGATTGATTATTGTGTACTTCGGGATGTTTGAATAACATTGACATGAAATAATTGGTATTTAAATACCATAAAATATATTTGAATATATAGGAAAAGAATTTGGGGTTTTAAAAAGGGAAAATCTATTTTTAATTAGAAATTGTATTTCGATTTGGATTGGGAAGTAATAACTTGTTTTAATTATAATAAAACAAGTAGTTTGATTTATTAACGATATTTATAAATGGAATAAAATAATTATTGTAAAAAATTTATTATTAATAAATATGTGATTGTTAATTCGAAAATGAGTAATGGAAAGGGAAATCGTTGAATTTGTTTTATTTTCGAAATGTGAATATGAATTGAATAAAACTATAAGGATTTTTAATTATAATTCGATGATGTCGAATGCTATTAAGGTAATTAATTATGTTATTATATTGTATAATTTAGAATTTGACCACATATTTAATGTAACGACCCGACTTTCGAACACTTCGGAAGTCGTGCCATTAATTAAGAATAAGAATAGATAAAATATAGAACCAAAGAAAAACATCATAATTACACAGCGGAACTTGAACAAAATATAATATCACATTATACGATACATCAGAGTCATAATACATCATAGTACATTACTTCGGATACAAGGATATATGCCCATATCAACATACAACTTCATAATTATACGTAGATACTGATAACTGATTTGTGAACTTCATTGATAAATATACAGACCATCTTGCAGAACTATCCCAACCAATTATGCCCAAAAAGTTTATGCAACACCTGGTTCACTTGTCTACTCATAAGAAGTGTTATGATTACCCAAGAGTTTAGGGAAAACACAGAAAAATAAACTCCGGGTCATTCAGGGGACTGGTATGAGTAAACGATTTAAAACAAGTTAAGAAATAAAACATATCTCATAAGACCACGCTGTAAGTACGGAATGGGTTTGTACCTTATGAGAATAAAACATTTTGTATACTTTAAATCAGATATTATCATAGTGTCTAGGGTTTTCCACAAATAATTTAGAATCTAGAAGAATGCGTGCATCTCACATTCCACTATATAGTATACAAACAAAACCGCTTGGCACTTATGGATAATGGATTTCCAACTATGACAAGGTATGGAACCACCTTCCGATAGTGTATCTCTAGAGAGGAATACACTGAGTTCAACAAGAACGTCTTGCAACCCGGCCCACACATGACCGACCACTCATTTCTCTTGAGTGTATCGAATATATTGTCACCGACGGTTGGGCCTACATAACTGTTATCCGAAGATACAGAAGCGAAAGAAGTAACAAAGTGAATATTCTCTAGATGGTGCCAATACACCCTAATGGGAGCGACCCACATAGCCATGCTGCCTGCCCAATTTTTTTCATTTTCCGATTGTGAAGCTTGAGGTCAATTTCGTCCTTTTTGACAGATCACTTCTTCAATTACTTTGGATGCCACACCGTCATATCTGTTAGAACACACAATTTATTTTCCCAAATACGTTACGGGCATAAAGCTAAAAGAAACCAATTCCTCCACCACCAGCATAATATACTTCAGAAAAGTCAATGTGTAAGATCTGATAGATATACGTTGTCAGACACCCGACCATACAAGTTGTCCTGGGACTGGACAAACCGAAGGCACTATTCTGTAAAACAAAATAGCCCTTGCATATCTCCGTCTTCAATTTACTTCAATAAATTCTGACACGAGGTGTACAAATAAAATCGAAGTGAAATATTAATTCCGGTCTCTTCGAAATGATTAGCATAATGTCTTTTACGGTTAATCGATACTTAAGAAACAAATTTTAATATTCATTATTATCAAAATATTCCTTTAAAGAAATAGTTATCGGCTTAAAATGAACTGGATTAAGTATAATTAAGTTTATATCCTCTCTAATTTATAAGCCTCGACTAACGAGAATAGCATATTTCTGTATTGGTAAAAATCCAGATATTTGACGGTCTATTAAAAATGAACAACCAAAGTTTGTGCTTCGCACACGGTACTTCTTTCCAAAATGTTAGCTTGTTTATACGACAATTATATGCATTTTATACCTTGGTCACACTTTGTAAATTATCTTTTTATTTCAAAACAATCATTAATAACTAAATTTATACCGCTTTCTATTTTAATTTATTTTAATTTCCTTTTTCGTTTGATTTCTAAACTTGTCGAAAACCCCTTTAAACCCATCTACCTACGATTACTCTTCCTCTTAAGGTTTCCCTTCTACCGGACCATGATGTTGACTTCCTTCTTCCTATTAATTTTTTAATGTTTTGTATTTATCTCGACGACTTCTATTTTAAGTTTTTATTATAAAGTCGATAAAATCACTCCGTAGTATTTACGGATTTTAAACAAAACATTTATTTTCGACATTGTTTAACTTTTCCTATTTCTATTTTCTTTCCTTGCTTTTCTATTTATTTATTTTACTTTATTCCATTTTAAGCAATCCACTAAATTTAGTTATATAAATTTGGGGGTATTACCGACATTTGTTTAATATATCTTGGATTTACTTCTTCTTTCTATTATTCCTTCCTATAATATTCTTTCTTTATTTCCTTATTCTATTTATATTCCTTAACTAAGCATGTGGCCCAATCCTGCTGGCCAATTTCCTCTTTTCTTTATCCTATTTAATTCCTTATTTATTTATTTATTTTACCAGCCCAAAACTGGACCAAATCGTTCAAAGAAAATTCCGTTGGACCAAAAGCCTAATCCCACGCTCACACCCTTTTAATTCGTTACCTGCTAATACTCCCCATCCAACTTTCAGTCCTTTGATTTAATTTTCCCACTTCTCTCTTTACTGGTTTGCACGCAGGTGCCATATACTAATCCTCTTCCTGCTTTTGCTACTGCTCTTTTCACTTAATTTATTTATACTTCAATTCTTCCTTTTGTTTGATTCTATTCTTGGTCTAATCTTACTGCTCTTGTCCTAGAACAACTAAAAGAACTAGATGATGGTATCTTTGATCCAATTATTCACTAATTAGTCTTCCTATGCTCTAATATTGTATCAAAGGGTTCGATCAAAACTGGCATTTTATATTGGATGAACTGGTTATATTACTTTCACCTGTATAATATGTTATTTGTGTCCAAACAAAGTGTCCATATTGTGAAGGGTCAGAGACTATATCATACTCAACATAAAGTATGTGCATGTTAGCATAGATTCTAAAGTGAAGATCTGCATACCGTGAAGGGTTCACATAGGAACTTCAATAATTCAAACAGGAAATATAAAGTTCAAGCTTTCTAAAACCTTAATTACCATATTTGTCTTAATTAGAGAACATCTTACTTGAGCATGTTGCTTTAAAAATGGGGAATATTTAATGTAAACTGGAGCATGTACTTATTGGAAATGCGCGCTTTAAATGAGATGTAAGAACATCTCTAAATCATTGTTGTTGTCTCCTGGCCACTAGCTCCATACTTCTTCTTCTCTAACATCTTGCCAAGCTCCAAACTGATCGACGATCCACCCTCCTCAGTAGCTACCATGCCCCAGCTTCCTTGTTATCTCTCTCCTGTCGTGATACTGTTCTTGCTTGTACGTTCTTCTCAGTGCACAACTCCTGTGCACAAGCACACATCATCGAGCCCCACTGCATCGGTCGCAACTACTACCAAAAATGCACCATCACCTGCTGATCATGTTCATGAACTCCGAACAACTCCTGACAACCCCGACCAGATTTTTCCCCTCCGATCCGTATGAAGAAAACAACACCCCCAAACCTCTATTACAAAAACCCTTACTGCCGTTAGTACAAACCACCGTTCAACTTCAGATTCCCACGTGATGGCGATACCTAGGCCCACTTTCTTCCCAGGTATCTCCACACTCGATCGACTATTGGCGACGCAGTCCACCTTTTAACTTGGATGTAAAGCAGTCACCCAAAACCTTATTTCCACCTCAAACTCTTCAATTTCTTACTGGAAAAATTGTCTATTATTTTTCCTTGATTCACTGACCTTCCGTGCTCTTCCATACTAAACTCTAAACCCCTACAACCTCCCAGATTGCCAGGATCTGCCTCATTTCCCTTCCCAATTTATCCACGATATCTCATTAATCCCAAAGTTAAAAATGGTGATTTTTCTTCCTAAATTCGTGGTTTGGTCATACGAAAACATTTACATACCTGAGATTTCGAAATTAAAATAGTTCAAAATGTTGGTTTTTACTCTTCTTTTCACCATAGCTATTATAACCCTGTAGAGAGGGTTTATTTTACAACGATATGATTTTTAATCTATAACTTAGATCTAACAATTTATCTTTCATTAAACACTCAAATTTTAAGTAATGGATTTTTAAAGTGTTTGCGTGGGGAAAGTGTTTAACAGTATCATACACAGTTAAGAAATAAAAGGGGTTTCAGGTTTTAATTTGATACCATCAATGGTTCGGTTCTAAAATGAGTTCAGCATATATATGTACAGGTGCAGAAATAAATACATAAGCATCAAGGACTAGTTATGATCATGGCATAATTAAAATGAAAAATACAGTGAATGTTTAATCACTTATTTTGGTATTTTCTGTTCTTTATTTTCATTTTCCTGGTTATGACTTTTCTTTCTTCTATGATCCAATTTCAGGTTTAACAGGAAGATATGAATAATTAAAACAACACACTCAGTACATAGATGCGTGTATGTTTGTAAGATCATCAGTAGCTATGTAAGATAGTTTACTCACCTGTTTTCTTCTCTGTTTTTAGTTTTGCCTGTATTTCTCTTTACAGATCTCTTGTTCAATTTTTCTTCGAGTGATCAGTGAGGGAAGTTTGTGTAAATGTGTGGGTATAGGTACATATTTACAGGTAAAATAAATGACTAAACTAATGAGGTACCTACTAGCTTATAGGACGTGAAACAACAGAGGGTAGCTGATGTTTTTTAGTGGCTGTACACTAAATGTTTGATTGAAAAAAAAGATCATGTCATAGCTGTGCATACAGATCTTTAGAGAAGAATATGTGAACCTCTTTTCATGTCTAAATCATCCCTTCCAGGCGTATATGGCCAGGTAATATCAGGTACAAGAACATATGCAAGAAATTCATTAAAAATGAGTGCTTGGTTCTCAAGCAAACTACTCTTTCTTCTCTGATGGGTTGTCGCAGACTTCTAGTGTGCTAAGGCTAGATGATTTTGATGTTGAATTATATAAATTTTGTACCCAAGCCATGCGCAAGTTTCCAAGCTATTTTAGCTTCTTTGCAGCTGTGTATAAAGAAGCTATAACTAGTATCTCATGGTACTTAATATAGGCTGCAAAGATAGGCTCTGATTTCAATTTCTAGTATAGCAGCTGAATTTGCACAGCCTACAGCCTCAACTACTTAAAAATTTGCTTGTGTATACTGGCCTAGGTAGTTTAGCTGTGCAAGAGTGAAAAAGGAAGTTACGGCCACTTGCAAATCTCATGTACAACATATGGATTTTAAATTTTACTTTTGTTCTTAAGCTTTCCAGTTCCTAGGCATCTTAGTGTTTTAAATAGCATATTTGCACACATCAAAAGATTTCATGAATTGATTTATGAATTAAGTTATATAGTGGTTTTAGAAATTGTGCAAGTCCCTTATTCTCTGATATATGAAGTAGTATCATATCTTACTTATTAATGATATCTTCCGCTGGTTAAAATTTCAATTAAATTGAAAAACAAAAGATGAAACCATTTCTTATTCCCTTATTTCACATATATACCTATGCTAAAGATTTTTATAACAAACTATTATATATATTTATATATACAACATATATACATACATATAAACACACATACATAAAAAATTTATTTTAAATATTTCTCAAGTATTAACTCGAATTATAATTATTTTAATTTAATTAATCATTGAAAAATCAATAATCTATCGATTAACGAAGTCGGTAATAATCCGGGCCATTATAATCTACCCTCCTTAAAAGAATTTCGTTCGCAAAATTAAAGGTTAATGAGTAAATTCCGGTTAATTAGAGTTATAGCACATGTCACTAATCAGTTATCAAACTCATTTATACAACTAGAAATATCCATTACTATGGTCGAAAAATATTTCCATTTCTACATTACTATCCCTCAACATTCATTAGTTCCTGACCGTAAATCGTTAGGCGAATAACCTTTTAAGTATCAACCCGAAGACCGGAATCAACATCAGATCGATACCTAGAAAATCATTCAACTCAGCCAATCTACAGTTAGGTTCCAATTTCTTAACTCCTAATCTTAATTCCTCATTAACTCATATTACTCCCAAAATATCCTCGATTATATTTGGAAAATAAATTCCAAATTTTATTTTACTTCCTTGAGTCGAATCAACCCGTTCAAATATATTTGTTTGCTCCAAATTCTCCTTTAAACTCAACTCCATATTCAATTCACCAGGCTAATTCACTTAACTCCATTAAGTTCCATTCACAGTCTCCCTTAACTAATTTATTCTTAAATTAGTTATCTCCATTTCAGAACTAAGAAATCTGATTTTTATATTTCAAAAATCTAACCTGTTCAATTTCCATGAGTTCACACCCAGTTAAGTCTGGACTTTAATTTACTGGAAATATCAAAATTTTAATTTAATTTTCATTAATTTGATTAGATATTATTATAATTTAATTCAACTTTATTCAACCAATTCTTACGCCGTCCCTAATTAATTTAAATCTTTTTATTTAAAAAGATAGAGTACCTTCCAGAATTTCTTCTATTTAACTGGCTTAAGTAAAAATTTATTTCCAAAATTCAAATTCCTGGGTTTTTATTTCAATTTTTTAGGAAATCGCACAAATATATACATAGAACTATCTCAAATTCAAAACATTTGAATTCTCAAACCACTTGTTTTCTTTCAAACAACTTTCGATCAAAAAATTTTCTAAGGTAGCAATTTGTCACTTAGAAACTCGAAAACGAATATTGATGATGCTACAGTCACTATCAGAATTATTTTCCAGCGACTGAAGTGAGTTCAGTGCTTTATCACTTATAAAATCCATTAAAATGGTTTTTATCCAAATTTTCAAAGTAATACTATATTAGTTTATATTTATTCAGAACAATATTTTTCCAAACACCCAGGATTTTAAATTCCAAAATCTGGTTTGAATCCAACCTTAATTCGTCTTATTTTGTATATACATCAAGTTGATCCTCCTATATATATAATATAAAATTAAAAATACGCTCTCTCAATACTCACCCAAAGCCCAGGTATTCAATAACCTAAGCTCTGATACCAACTGTAACGACCCGACTTTCGAACACTTCGGAAGTCGTTCCATTAAAGAACCAAATAAAAACATCAGAATCTCACAGCGGAACTTGAACAAAATATAATATCACATGATACGATACATCAGAGTCATAATACATCATAGTACATTACTTCGGATACATGGATATATGCCATATCAACTTACAACTTCATAATTATACATAGATACTGATAACTGACTTGCGAACTTCATAGATAAATGTATAGACCATCTTGCAGAACTATCCCATCCAATTATGCCCAAAAAGTTTATCCAACACCTAGTTCGCTTGTCTACTCATAACAGGTGTTATGAGTACCCATGAGTTTAGGGAAAACACAGAAAAATAAACTCCTGGTCAGTCAAGGGACTGGTATGAGTAAACGATTTAAAAAAAGTTAAGAAATAAAACATATCTCATAAGACCACGCCGTAAGTACGGAATGGGTTTTTACCTTATGAGAACAAAATATTTTGTATACTTTAAATCAGATATTATCATAGTGTCTAGGGTTTTCCACAAATAATTTAGAATGTAGAAGAATGTTTGCATCTCACATTCCACTATATAGTATACAAACAAAACCGCTTGGCGCTTATGGCTAATGGATTTCCAACTATGACAAGGTATGTAACCACCTTCCGATAGTGTATCTCTAGAGAGGAATACACTGAGTTCAACAAGAACGTCTTGCAACCCGGCCCATACAAGATCGACCACTCATTTCTCTTGAGTCTATCGAATATATTATCACCGACGGTTGGGCCCACATAACCGTTATCCGAAGATACAGAAGCGAAAGAAGTAACAAAGTGAATAATCTCTAGATGTTGAAAATACACCCTAACGGGAGCGACCCACATAGCTATGCTGCCTGCCCGATTTTTGTCATTTTCCGGTTGTGAAGCTTGAGGTCAATTTCGTCTTTTTTGACAGATCACTTCTTCAATTACTTTGGATGCCACACCGTCATATCTGTCAGAACACACAATTTATTTTCCCAAATATGTTACGAGCATAAAGCTAAAAGAAACGAATTCCTCTGCCACCAACATAATATACTTCAGAAAAGTCGATGTGTAAGATCTGATAGATATACGTTGTCAGACACCCAACCATACAAGTTGTCCTGGGACTGGACAAACCGAAGGCACTATTCTGTAAAACAAAATAGGCCTTGCATATCTCCGTCTTCAATTTACTTCAATAACTTCTGACACGAGGTGTATAAATCAAATCGAAGTGGAATATTAATTCCAGTCTCTTTGAAATGATTAGCGTAATGTCTTTTACGGTTAATCGATACTTAAGAAACAGATTTCAATATTCATTTGTATCAAAACATTCCTTTAAAGAAATAGTTATCAGCTTAAAATGAACTGGATTAAGTATAATTCATTTTATATCCTCTCTAATTTATAAGCCTCGACTAAACAGAATAGCATATTTCTGTATTGATAAAAATCTAGATATTTGACGGTCTATTAAAAATGAACAACTAAAGCATGTGCTTTGCACACGGTACTTCTTGCAAAAATGTTAGCTTGTTTATACGACAATATATGCATTTTATACCTTGGTCACACTTTGTAAATTATCTTTTTATTTCTAAATAATCATTAATAACTTAATTTATACCGCTTTATATTTTAACTTATTTTTATTTTCTTTTTTGTTTGATTTCTAAACTTGCTGAAAACCCCTTTAAACCCATCTACATACGATTACTCTTCCTCTTAAGGTTTCCCTTCTACCGGACCAAAATGTTGACTTCTTTCTTCCTATTAATTTTTTAAAATTTCATATTTATCTCGACGACTTCTATTTTAAGTTTTTATTATAAAGTCGGTAAAATCACTCCATAGTATTTGGGGATTTTAAACAAAACATTTGTTTTCGACATTGTTTAACTTTTCCTATTTCTATTTTCTTTCCTTGCTTTTCTATTTATTTATTTTACTTTATTCCATTTTAAACAATCCACTAAATTTAGTTATATATATTTGGGGGTATTACCAACATTTGTTTAATATATGTTGGATTTACTTCTTCTTTCTATTACTCCTTCCTATAATATTCTTTCTTTATTTCCTTATTCTATTTATATTCCTTAACTAAGCCTGTGTCCCAATCCTGTTGGCCCATTTCCTCTATTTTATCCTATTTAATTCCCTATTTATTTTTTTTACCAGCCCAAAACTGGTCCAAATCGTTCAAAGTAGATTCCGTTGGCCCAAAAGCTTAATCCCACGCTCACACCCTTTTAATTCGTTACCTTCTAATACTCCCCATCCAACTTTCTGTCCTTTGCTTTAATTTTCCCACTTCTCTCTTTACTGGTTTGCATGCAGGTGCCATGTACTAATCCTCTTCCTACTTTTGCTACTGCTCTTTTCACTTAATTTAATTGTACTTCAATTCTTCCTTTTATTTGATTCTATTCTTGGTCTAACCGTACTGCTCTTGTCCTGCAACAACGAAAAGAACTAGATGATGGTATCTTTTATCCAATTATCCACTAATTAGTTTTCCTATGCTCTGGTATTGTATCAAAAGGTACGATTAAAACTAGCATTTTATATTGGATGAACTGGTTATATTACTTTCACCTGTATAATATGTTATTTGTGTCCAAACGAAGTGTCCGTACCGTGAAGGGTCAGAGACTATATCATACTCAACATAAAGTACGTTCACTTTAGCATAGATTCTAAAGGGAAGATCTGCATACCGTGAAGGGTTCACATAAGAACTTCACTAATTCAAACAGGAAATATATAGTTCTAGCTTTCTAAAATCTGAAATACCATATTTGTTTTAATTAGAGAACATCTTACGTGAGCATGTTGCTTTAAAAATGGTGAATATTTAATGTAAATTAGAGCCTGTACTTATTGGAAATGCGTGCTTTAAATGAGATGTAAGAACATCTCTAAATCCTTGCTGTTGTCTCTTGGCCGTTGGCTCCATACTTCTTCTCTAACATCTTACCAAGCTCCAAACTGATCGACGATTCACCCTCCTCAGTAGCTACCATGCCCCAACTTCCTTGTTATCTCTCTCCTATTGTGATACTGTTCTCGCTTGTACGTTCTTCTCAGTGGACAACTCCTGTACACATGCACACATCACCGAGCCCCACTGCATCGGTCGCAACTACTACCGAAAACGCACCATCACCTGCTGATCATGTTCATGAACTCCGAACAACTCCTGACAACCCCGACAAAAATTTTCCCCATCGATCCGTATGAAGAAAACAACACCCCCAAACCTTTGTTACAAAAACCCTTACTGCCGTTAGTACGGACCACCGTTCAACTTCAGATTTTTCCCACGTGATGCCGACATCTAGGCCGACTTTCTTCCCAAGTATCTCCACACTCATTCAACTATTGGCGACGCAGTCCACCATTTAACTTGGATGTAAAACAGTCACCCAAAACCATATTTCCACCTCAAACTCTTCAATTTCTTACTGGAAAAATTGTCTATTATTTTTCCTTGATTCACTGACCTTCCGTGCTCTTCCACACTAAACTCTAAACCCCTACAACCTCCCAAATTGCTAGCATCTGCCTTATTTCCCTTCCCAGTTTATCCACAATATCTCATTAATCCCAACGTTATAAATGGTGATTTTTCTTCCTAAATTCATGGTTTGGTCATACAAAAATATTTACATACCTGAGATTTCGAAATTAAAATAGTTCAAAACATTGGTTTTTACTCTTCTTTTCACTATAGCTATTATAACCCTGTTGAGAGGGGTTATTTAATAACGAGATGATTTTTAATCTATAACTTAGATCTAACAATTTATCTTTCATTCAACACTCAGATTTTAAGTAACGGATTTTTAAAGTGTTTGGGCGGGGAAAGTGTTTAACAGTATCATACACAGTTAAGAAATAAAAGGGGTTCCAGGTTTTAATTTGATACCATCAGTGGTTCGGTTCTAAAATGAGTTCAGCATATATATGTACGGGTGCAGAAATATATACATAAGCATCAAGGACTAGTTATGATCATGGCATAATTAAAATGAAAAATACAGTGAATGTTTTCTCACTTATTTTGGTATTCTTTGTTTTCATTTTCATTTTCCTGGTTATGAATTTTCTTTCTTCCATGATTCATTTTCAGGTTTAACAGGAAGATATGAATAATTAAAACAACACACTCAGTACATAGATGCGTGTATGTTTGTATGATCATCAGTAGCAATGGAAGAAAGTTTACTCACCTGTTTTCTTCTCTGTTTTTAGTATTGCCTGTATTTCTCTTTACATATCTCTTGTTCAATTTTTCTTCGACAGATCAGTGAGGGAAGTGTATGTAATTGCGTAGGTATAGGTACATATTTATAGGTAAAATAAATGACTAAACTAATGAGGTACCTACTAGCTTATAGGACGTGAAACAACAGAGGGTAGCTAATGTTTTTTATCTGCTGTACACTAAATGTTTGATTGAAAAAAAGATCATGTCATAGCTGTGCATACAGATCTTTAGAGAAGAATATGTGAACCTCTTTTCATGTCTAAATCATCCCCTTCTAGGCATATATGGCCAGGTAATATCAGGTACAAGAACATATGCAAGAAATTCATTAAAAATGAGTGCTTGGTTCTCAAGCAAACTACTCTTTCTTCTCTGATGGGTTGTCATAGACTTCTAAGGTGCTAAGGCTAGATGATTTTGATGTTGAATTATATAAATTTTGTACCAAGCCGTGTGCAAGTTTCCAAGCTATTTTAGAGTCTTTGCAGCTGTGTATAAAGAAGCTGTAACTAGTATCACATGGTTCTTAATATAGGCTGCAAAAGATAGGCTTTGATTTCAATTTCTAGTATAGCAGTTGAATTTGCACATGCCTATAGCCTCAACTACTTAAAATTTTGCTTGTGTATACTGGCCTAGGTAGTTTAGTTGTGCAAGTGTGAAAAAGGAAGTTACGGCCACATGCAAATTTCATGTACAACATATGGATTTTAAATGTTACTTTTGTTCTCAAGCTTTCCAGTGCCTAGGCATCCTAGTGTTTTAAATAGCATATTTGTACACATCAAAAGATTTCATGAATTGATTTATGAATTAAGTTATATAGTGGTTTTAGAACTTGTGAAAGTCCCTTAATCTCTGATATATAAAGTAGTGTCATATCTTACTTATTAATGATATCTTCCGCAGGTTAAAATTTCAATTATATTGAAAAACAAAAGATGAAAACATTTCTTATTCCCTTATTTCACATATATACCTATGCTAAAGATTTTTATAACAAACTAGTATATATATATTTATATATACAACATATATACATACATATAAACACACATACATAAAAAAATTATTTTAATTTTTTCTCAAGTATTAACTCTAGTTATAATTATTTTAATTTAATTAATCATTGAAAAATCAATAATCTATCGTTTAACAAAGTCGGTAATAATCCGGGCCATAACATTTAATATTGGTGTGTAACCAATAATTTATAATAGAATATGTAATCGAGATGAAGTTATAAACTTGATATATAATTAACAAGAAATTGACTTGTAAAATGAGTTTATGGAGTGAGATATCAAGTATGAATTTATAAATTAACTCGGTAGAAAGGAGTTAAAACTTAAATGGTAATTATAAATAAAAATCAAGAATTTTTGGGTAAAATGAATTCAATTTTCTGTAAAGAAATAATATTCACGTTTAGAGTGAATAATGATTTAAATGAAAACGTTTTGCAAATTAAATGATGATAAAAGGAAATTAGTAAAAGTGGAAGTGATAAATTAAAAAGTGAATTTAGAAATTTGTGTTGACCTAAAACAGCGAGTTTATTCCGAAGTCGGAATGTTAATCGAATATAGATTATTCGAAAGAGAGTTATGCATTGAAATTCAGTTATATCAAATTCAGGAAAGTACCATTTACTTTCCGGTTGTAATCAAGATTTATTTATTTATTTATCTAATTAATTAATTATTTGTTGATTTATTTAAATAAATGTTATATTTTGAAATTAAATATTTAAAAGGCAGAGATTATAACGTTATCGTTATAATCAATATTTTCCGTAAAAGAAGTGTATTCGTAAACCGAATCCGAGAGTTGTGTAAGAAATGATTTGATAAGAAGTTATGAAATATAGTTAAGGAAATTAGAAACTGACTGGGGATTAGTTATGTTTAATGGGTTTCTGAGTATCGATCTGATGTTAGTTTTGGCCTTCGGGGTTGATACTTAGGAAGTTGTTCTCTTACTAGTTAATGGCTAGGGACTGATGAATGTAGAAGAATAGTAATGCGCGAATAAGAAATGGAAATGTTTTCCAATGTTAATAACATATATTTTCTAAATATAGAAAATAAAAAGTTGTAGATATATGGAACTGTTTTTCTGAAAATCGTGAAAAGGCTAAAAGGGGTTTGGAGAAATATCGAAGGAAAGGGAAATTGGGAAATGGAGAAATTTATGATAAATTAATAAAAGGGCTCAATATTGATTGATGATTTATTGATAATATTTTCATTTGGAAACAAGATCGTTGTTTGTACGGATGTTTTCCCTTGATATAACCGGCTATCAAAGTTTTTGACCATTTCCGTTGTCAATACGGAGAGACCGGGATCAGATTTATTATCTGAAAACCACTCTCTATTGGCATTAGCATTGTGAAGCAAATATGATGAAGTATATGAAGGCTGAGTTTAAGCAAGGGCATTCCTGGCATCCTAGGTATAAATTGCCTAAGATGGATTTATAGAATAGTGCCTTCAGTTTGTCCAGTCCCAGGACAACTTGTATAGACGTATGTCTGACAGAGTATATCTAATAGATCGCGTAAGTTGTTCTCTTCAAACGTATTCACGTTTGGTGGCGGAGGAATTCATTTCTCTTAGCTTTATACCCATGGTATTTTTGGAAAAATCAATTTGTGATTTGGTGGGTATGACGATGTGATGTTCAAAGTAGATGAAGGTGTGATCTGTTAAAAGATAAGTTATAACCTTAAGCCTCAACAACCAGAAAATGACAAAAATCAGGCAGGCAGCGTGGCTAAGTGGGTTGCACCCGGTTAGGGTATATTGTCACCATTTAGAGAATATTCATATTTGTTACTTCTTTCATTTCTATATCTCCCAGGAACGATGTGAGAACCCGTAACTTCCCCGCGAGGGAAAGAGCGGATACTTTGAGAACAACACACAACAGAACGCAGACGGAAGAACATTTCATTGCTATTACAACAATTCCATCAGATACAAGAATATACAGAGTATAATTGAATAAATTACATTTAATAAATATCAGAGATTACATTAAATTACATAGCAGCGGAAAATAATACAAAACAAAATTGAAAGTAATACACGGATACTGAGCTTTCCGAGCATCGTTCCAGCTGTAAATCAGGATCCTATGAATATAAATCTGCAAAACCAAAACTACTAGCTGCCCGTGCGGAAAATAGGGGCACCCAGAGTTTAGGTTAAAACAATAAACTCCAGGTCAGTCATATGACTGGTGTGAGAACTAAAACAGTTATTTAAAACTTTACTTTAAAAGAGGGTGATTCAAGGGACCACGCCGTATAACACGGAACGGGTTTCCTCCCAAGAATACCAGTGCATAGAATAAACATCGCAATGCTTTTTCAAAAAATGAAGCTATTATAAGACCCAGGTCCCATCACACAATGCAACGCAAGCCGGAGGATAGGGTTTTCCCTTATAATAGCCAAACATGCTTGGTACGTTTAAAACAAATCATTTGATACTATAATAAGTGTATAATGTCAAAACAATTTCAATCATAAATATCAATCCTAGGCGGCATGGGTACCATCTATCATGTCGCCATACTAGGCTCTACAAATAAAACCGAGATACACGTATTGGAAATTGGATTTCCGTCATGAGTCGAGGCAAGGGGCAAGCTCCTCTCCGCTTCGAGACACTCTAGCAAATGCCTCGGGACTACACACTCTGGGTAACCCCTGAATGCTTCAGGGCCGGTCCTCTCTTACGTTTGAGGATTAATTATGCTTGAACACACGTTTCCCAGTCCTTACAGACCTAAAATCGAGGCGCCTCATCCAACAACCACATAGGTGAAAAGTATATAAATGTCAGGGCTGGTAAGTCACTGACACCACCAAAGCTAGAAAGAAACGTCGTGCTCTCCCTGCAGTCCTTATCCCGTTTTTAACTCATCCCGAGGTGTGAGGCTCGCGAATTCACGTTATACACAAAGCTGCCACGTAGGCCGTGCTTTGATCATCAACCACAAGACTTTGTTTTTCAACAGAAGCCTTGATCCATGCAACTCAGCGTGCCACACAGGCAATTCATGCCATGCGATTGATATCTATCAATATATAACCTCTAAGCTCGTACGTCTCAGAGAAGGGCGTTAAGCAAGAGAATAAATTCTCCGCCGCCAAACAGATATATATTTAACAGAAATCAATCAACACAGAATAAAATCCAATGTCAGACACACAATCCATTTACAAGTTCGTTCTGGGTCTGAACGAAACCGGAGGCACTTTCCTCGCATATCCATTGATCTCCAAGTACGTCTGGACGACCACCAACTGATTCCCTCATCTTGGGTGTACAGCCCAATCAAGATCATCAGTAATCACCCAAACGATGTGAAGACTTCCGGTCTTCAACCACCGTCTTCATCTTCGACATATCGTCGAATCGGTTATTCAGAATGGGTATAAACCAGGCCTTTCCGAACAACCCGCGTATATTAAAAACAAATGTTACACAAACACAACATACGCCTCATTCCAATTCAGCAGCCACTAACCGCAAATTAGCAAGAGAACAATTTCCCAAATATTAACCCCAAAGGCCGAAACCAACATCAGATCAATACCCAGGAAACCATTCTTCTTAACTAACCTACAGCTAGTTTCTAAATTTCACATTCTTAGGGTAAAGTTCCCATTAATTTTATCCAAGATAAATTCTTGAATTTATTCTTTAACCTTCCTTTGGATGTCATTTCAAACCAAATTATGGTTTTCCAAACTAGTCGGGATTAGCGAACCACACCGAAGTAATTGTTTATTTTATTTCCCAATCCCAACCAATTCATCCCATGAAGCAAAACTGGTAATACTCCATATCTAACACCACGGTGTTATCGGTAAAATTAATTACCATTTCACGTTCAAATCTAATTAATGATTTAACTATCGCTTTGGAGCAAAACTGGTGATACTCCATCCTCGCACATTTTCCAAAGTTGATAATTTAGATTATCAATTCACATTTCAATCTAATTGCAGATTCATTAAAACTCCTTTTACTGGGTTAAAGAACTAGTGTTATTTAAAACACAGTTCACGATAAACCCAAATCAGATTCCATTTATTATCGGGTTAAAGAACAAGTGTTGTTTAATACACTGTTCACGATAAACCCACAAATCAATTCTATTTACAACCCAATTCAAATCCAATTTATTTATTTAAAAATAAATGGGTTTAATTTTAGTTCAAAACTAGTTCATTTCGATAAAAATCTATCTTTATCTTTACAAATGTGGGATTTTTCATCCCAGTTCTTCACAAATCATTTCTTATGATTTTACACAAATTATTACTATTTTTGATAATTTTATCAAGGCCCGTACAGTCGATTTCCAACAATGGCCACCGAACTGCACTTACCCCGACCTTTTCCAAATTTGATTTGGACGTATCTCCAAATCCAACCGTTAGATTTCAAATTTCTAATATTTGTTAGAAATCTCTTTTCGATACGAACCCAACGGTTCCGGTTTTAGGAGAATCCGACGGTCGGATCTCCCGTAATGTCCGTTCGAAGTCAATGGTCGAAATTTACGAACTGCCGCGGCGCGACGCGTTCTATTCAGGCCATTATATTATATATATAATATATATTTCGTCGATTTCTATTTAAAACGAATTTTATAAATAGTTTTAAATTCGTTTCAAAAACAATTTCAACTTCCATTTCAAATCAAAATTGAATTTTTCCTTATAAATTCATTTTAAAATTCATTTCTATTCAATTCAAATTTCAATTCAATTTGAATTCATTTCAAATCGATTTTTATTCTATTTCAATTCGTTTTCAATCCAATTCGAATTTGTTTTATATTCAATTTAATTCGAATTCGTTTTCTTTTCAATTCATTTCGAATTCGTTTTATATTCAATTCGAATTCGTTTTATATTCAATTCAAATTTAAAAATGAATATAATCGATATAAATATCGTTCGCGTCAAAATAGCGCATCTCTAGTCAATACGGCTTTATATATTTCAATAATTTCATTATTCTATTCAACAAATGAATCTATATTTTTGTCAACACATGACTAATCTCAACGAATGAGTAATGTCCACGTGTGACTAATTTTGTTATTCAATATATTTTATAAAAATTATGGTATCTATCGTTGGATTTAAATCAGACTCCAACCGTAAATTAGTAAGAGAACGATTCCCTAAATATTAACCCCGAAGGCCGAAACCAACATCAGATCAATATCCAGGAGATCACTCATCTCATCTATTTTCCAGTTAGTTTCTAATTTTATATATGATAAAGATGTAAATTTTATTGTTAAAATATTTCGTTCAACACATGACTAATCTCAACGGATGAGTACTGTCAACACATGAACCTTTATTTTATAATATTAAGGATGTAAATTTTATCGTTAAAATATTTCGTTCAACACATGACTAATCTCAACGGATGAGTACTGTCAACACATGAACCTTTATTTTACAATATTCTTTATTTTCTAAATTGGAATGAGGCCCAATCAATCACCATATAGCGTTAACTATATGGATTCCATACAACACATGTATATAATAGCAACGATAAATAATCAACCATCATCCAAAGTGCACTACGCTGTAAAAGCATCAAATATAGATATCTAATGCTTATAACAGCCTGTCAATCAATCGATCGACATACAACTAATTATTGGGATTAGTGTATGTCGTATTTTATCCCAATACCCGTGTGGGGTTTCAAACAATCAAACACAGATTTTATTCGTGCAGTTGGGCGATGTGTAAAATTTATCGTCCCAATCAATGTCCTTCAAATAGGTGTACATAAACAAACCGTCCGGTTTGTAAATGAATATTTATTTATTCACATTCACTATATTCATATTCACGTTAAAAATTATATTTTTAACGATAAAATATTTTATTTTAACACATGAATTTCTATTCAGTTCATTTACAAAGTAAAAATGATATTTTTATTTTTCTAACTTATTTTAGAAAATTTCGGCGGCATAACGGCACGATACTAGAAACGGGACGAGGCCTAGCCTTATCCCCGGTCTAGTGGTGGCCCACGCCATACACATCAGTTTCATTTCACCAAACAATTCAATTCAAACCAAATAATCTAACTAATCTATGCAACCAAACAAACAAGTCCATGGTCTGTGGACAGTGGTGTCGGGTGCTACTAAACACCGTCTGCATCCTAATATATATTATAATATAACTAGAAAAAAATTTGAAGAGTGAAATTCTCACCAAAGCTATCCCAATTCCACGACTCTTCATTGATAGAAATCTTCATCGTTCTCGCCTTTTTGTCACCTTCGTTGCCCGTATTCTCTACATATGTAAAAATCACATTTTTAATATCTACATTATATAAAAATCTTATCTTTATATCTTCTATAAGTTAAAAATCGGATTTTTATTCTCTCTATAATATAAAAATCATATTTTTATTTACTTCATATGTCAAAAACTGTAGAAGCTTTAAGACGGAGAAAACTCACATTTTTTCTAACGCCCGGATTCGCTGTTCTGGTTCCAGAATTTGCAAACGAGCTTCAATCTTCACACTATCTTTTTATCTAGCTTAAACGCGCCATTCCGGACAACTTTCGCCTAAGAGACTTTTTGCCAAAAATGCTCCAATTCGCCAGAATTCGCGAAAGTACACGAATTTTACCGCTTTTGAACAGCAGACTTCGAACGCGTTTTCCGAGCAGCTCCGTACTCCAAAACATGACTTCCATATAGCCAAATCGAAGAGAATTTCGTGCTCTACAACTTTGGTCTAGAGGGACTTTGGCCAAAAACGCACTGTTTGAGAGTTATTGGCAAAATACGGTCAGGGGCTTATTTGCAAAACGGGCGATTAGTGTAAAATGGGTTTTTGGTGACCGGGGGGCCCACGGCCGGAATTGAGGGGGGGAAGGGGGCGCCGGACCTAATGTGAGGTGGGGAGGCGGCTAAGGGGCGGCGGCGGCGGTGGTGGGGCCCATGGTGGTGGCGGTGGCTTAGGGTTTTGCAAAACAAAGAGGGAAAGAGGAGGAGAGAGAGAGGAGGAGGAAGAGGAGGAGAGGGAGAAGGAGGAGGCCGACGGTCGGCGATGGAGGTGGTGGAGGGGCGGCAGCGGCGGCGGGTGGGTGGAGGTGCCCATTAAAGAGGAAAGAGGAAGAAAGAAGAGGAAGAGAAAAGTGAGGAAGAAAAGGAAGGAAAAGTGATTATATGCTAGTTTCTCGCGTATCGCCTGAACGCTAGCGATCTCCGATGACCACGGATTTCGGACACGAGATAGTAGACGTGAAGACGAGTTCAACGAAATAAGTTTCGTCGAATTCCGAGTTCGTTTGACCATTCAAAAAAAATCACAAAAATGCTCAGATAAGCTCTAAAAATGCGATTTTGGCGCACCTTTTCTTCTCGCACGCTCACATGCTAACTTCAAAAATCATGCCCTTTTGGATTTAACCATTTTTAGACGATACGAATCCAAAAAAAAAAACGAAATCGAATTCTGAGGTCGTATCAATAATGTTCCTTTGTAAAATGACTGCTCGCTTTACCCTGAACTGTTTCAGCTCGCACGGCCACATACTAACTCCATTCGACGCGCCATTTGGAACTCAACAATGATTTGTCATTGTGAATCCATAAAAAATTATCTCGTCGAATTCTGAGCTCGTATGCAAAATTTACTTTTTAAGGGCTATGCTTTGTTAACCGAAAAGCTCCTATCCATAGCCACTATTCCGGATATCGGAATATATCGAAGTTTATACTTTTCGGAGTTCTAAATGGCATTTTGAACTCAATGGAAGTGGTTTCGAGTCCAAATTCATCCGTATGCAAAATTTGACTTTTTGGGCCTTGTATAATTTACATAGCGACTATTCTGAATTTTCAACTGGGCATAACTTTTGATTCCCGCTGTGAAATTTCGATTTTTCAGATTCGTTGGAAAGATATTCCCAATTAGATCCTAATATTTTTGGTTTCACTAAAATCCGGGTTGTTTTGCACCCGGTACATTCAATTGAAGTTTGAAATCGAATTATCGAATTACCGCGCCATTTTCAATTCTATTTATAATTATATAT
This sequence comes from Allium sativum, assembly GCA_030737875.1. Lineage (NCBI taxonomy): Eukaryota > Viridiplantae > Streptophyta > Magnoliopsida > Asparagales > Amaryllidaceae > Allium > Allium sativum. Next base: position 195,750,131 of record CM060924.1, read on the forward strand.
AATTATTTATATTCTAACGACGACATGTATAAATATATTCGTTCGAATTATATTCAAAATAAATTTCTCGTCGATATTATTTAAAATAATTCATTTTAAATCTTCAAAATACGTCGAAGTTGCCAAAACAAAAATTTTAAACTGGCTCAGAATTTCCGGGTTATTACAAACGATTATGTTGGTATACCACATGTTATGTGACAATATATTTGGAACATTCAAGTGAAATGAATGACCAGTCATGTGTGGCTGAGTTGCAAGATGTTCTTGTTGAACTCCAGTGTATCCCCTCTAGAGTACACTGATCGGAAGGTGGCTCCATACCTTATCATAGTTGGAAATCCATTCTCCAATAAGAGCCCAGGGTTTTGATTGTATATTATATATGTAGAACGTGAGATGCAAGCATTCTGCTAGATTGCTATTTACTTGAGTTAGACACTATTATAATATCAGAAAAGTATCGATTTTAAGAAAAGGTTTGGGTTATCTTAAGGTAAAAACCATCCTTGTTTATGTGTGGATGGGTCTTACGTTTATCTTTTCTTTTGAAAAGGATTTTGAAAAGTTAAACCGAATGGTTGGAGTTTACTCACACCAGTCCCATGACTGACCCAAAGTTTATTTTTTTTGTTATCCTAAACTCTTGGGTGCCCAAATTTGTTCGGGCAGTCAAGTAGTCGGGATTTTAAAGATACCCTTGGAGGAGCATGGGCAGGAGGCTTCAACATTAGATATATATATAGAGAGAGAGAGTTTATTTCCGCAGTGATATATATATATATATATATATATATATATATGTATGTATGTAATAATATATACTTTTTTTGCTCTCAAAAAATGGCGGACTCTGTCCCGTCGGATGAAAATTCATTTCCTCAATCAGATCCACTTTCTCATCAATCGATCCCGATTAAATCTAATCAGACTTCTCAAAATCGATCTACTGAAGAAGATTTTGAATATCTCCACTTCATACAACCTTCAGATGATGTCTTTATTCCTGAAGAGTCTTTTCAAGTATCTGCTGAATCATGGCGGAATACCATTGTTTTGCATCCAGTTGATTTCAAGTTAACAGTAACGAAATTGAAAGAGTATATAATGAAGGTATGGAAACCTAAAGGCACTTTCAGAATTCATATTGCTTCAGCGTTTAACTATCCTGTTCAGTTCGATGAGATGTTTAATGTATTGTCTGTTATTAGAACTTCTACTTACTCTTTTTTTGGAAGACTGTTGATGGTTTTCAAATGGTTTTCGGGTTATAGATTTGAGGATTTCAATGCTAGAAGAGTTCAAATTTGGATTAAACTTTTGAATTTAGATAGGAAATGTGGACTAATTCGGGATTTTCTAGAATTGCTAGTTATATTAGAGAGCCTATTCGATCAGATAATAACACTGCTTGTAAAAGGATTACAGAGTATGCCAGAATACTTATTGAAATTTATTTGGAATCTATTCTTGGTGAGTGCATCCCTATTAAACTGCATAATGGTGTCACAAATGAGATTTCTGTTGAATATGAGTATTTACCCCATAAGTGCATGAAGTGTAATAGATTTGGCCTAAAACTCTTGTTCATGAATTATCTAAAAACACATCATGGAATTCGACCCAAACAGAGCCTGTTACTCATGTTGGTGATGCTTCAAATATTGCTAGTTCTTCTACAAACATCCCCAATGATGAAGTAATTAATAATGAAGCTCATAATGATGATGGTTATGAAGTAGAGGCTGATCTTGAAGGCACATATTGCAATAAAGAAGCTGAGTTGGACTTTCTTAATCCAGAGTTACCTAAAGACATTGTACCTAATTTCATAAATCAAGTTTTTGATAATATAAATGAGGAACCACCTTCTGATGAGCTTACTGATGTCTCAGCTAGAATTACGAAGAATGAAGAATATCTTGCTTATTTAAAGGGTAAAAAGCTGGTTACTACTACTGCTCCTAAAAGGCCTTTAAGGAGCAATGCTACAGTTAAATGACGATATTGTCATGGAATGTCAGAGGGATGAATACGTCAAAACGTATTTCTGTGTTATCCTTACTGGCTAAATACAGGCCAACTATTGTTGGTCTGTTGGAGAACAAATTAAATCCAGATAATTTGAATACCTTTAGTAGATTAGTTCCTCGTAGATGGGATATTATGCCTCGCTCAAATACTTCATATTTTGGGAGAATCTTACTGTTATGGGATTCTGTTGTTTGGTCTGTTAGCGAAATTTCTTCTTCTAGTCAACATTTAACAGTACATGCAAAAAATGTTGGAGGGCTTTCTTTATTTCTCTCGGTTATTTATGCAAGCAATAGTTTCAATGAAAGGCAAGATCTCTGGAATAACATTGTGCAAGAATCTAGTAGATTAATTGGTGAATGGGTACTGATTGGAGATTTTAATAACTAAACTTCTCATCTAGATAAAAGAGGTGGACTCCCTGTGCCTTTCAAACATATAAGAACCTTGAATAATTGTTTAACTCAAGCTGGTTTATTCGAGATTAAGGCTTCTGGTTTCAATTTCACCTGGCGAAGAAGAGGTATGGCTCATAATATTGATAAAATCTTCATAAGTCATGCCTGTCTTCAAAAGTTTACTGATATTAAAGCTCTTGCACTATCTCATTTATCAAGTGATCATAATCCTCTTTTTTTGGATCTTATTGTTTCTGAAAAATCTAAGGGCACTCCTTTTAGATATTCAAATGAATGGCATTTGAAAAATGGCTATGAAGCATGTTTCATTAGAGGTTTTCAAACTCATTTCATGGGATTTGCTAGTTATTTGTTCTTGAAAAAATTATATGCCTGCAAAATTAAGTTTAAAAACTGGAATAAAAAAATGCCATATGATAATTCACTCCTCATGGAAGCTGAAGCTTTATTCAAAAAAAGGAAAGCTGCATGTGATCTTGATCCAGAAAATCTGAATTTATTTGAAAGTATGCTTGAAGCCAAACAGATACTATACGTGCAAAAACATATTAAGTCTTTGAGTTATAGGCAAAAGTCTAAGATTTCATGGCTTCAAGATGGTGACACCAATTAAAAAAAATTCACTCCAAAATGACAACTAGAAGACATGTCAATAATTTGAATGCTCTGTTTAAAGCTGATGGAACACTTTTGTACAAGTCAAATGAAGTTGCGGCTGAAGCTATTAATTATTTTCTGTCCCTTTTCAATGGTGAAAACATTAATGATCTTCCTTCATTCCAACCAATTGCTACCATAAATGAAGTTGGATAGCAGCATATACTACAAGATATTACAATAGAGGAAGTTAAGAAAGCAGTTTTTTCATTTCACATTGATTCTAGTCCTAGTCCTGATGGTCTCAACTCAAAATTCTTCTTGATACATTGGGAAACTTTAAAGTTCGATCTCTTAGTGGCTATGCAGGATATTTTCGAGTCTGGTAAACTTCCAAAAGGTAGCAATCGCACTTTTATTACCTTAATTCCTAAGGTAGATAGACCCACACATATTTCACAATACCGTCCCATTTCTTGTTTTAACATGTTTTATAAAAAAATTAGTAAAATTTTGTGCAATAGAATTAAGTGGTATATGCCTCATCTCATATCAGCAAATCAATGTGTGTGTATTCCTAACAGACACATTGGTGAAAATATAATGTTGGCACATGAATTGTTAAGAGATTTTAAAAAAAATGGAGTGAGTAAATTCTGTGTGAAGGTTGATCTCCATAAAGCATGTGATATGATTAATAGAAGATTAATCTGTCACTTAATGTTTAAAATAGGATGTCCTGTCCATCTTATTAACATCATTTATGAATGCATTTCTTCTCCAACTTTATCCATATTGATTCAAGGCATTCCTAATGGTTTTATATCATCTAACCGTGGGCTTAGACAAGGAGATCCTATTTCTCCTTATTTGTTTTCGACTGCCATAGAGTACTCATATTGTTTGAATGAAGCTGTTGCAATGAAAAGATTTATGCCTATCCACAATGTTAATCCAGTTGTATCCCATCTTATGTACGCAGATGACCTCGTGATTTTTGGTAGATGTTTCACTCATTGTGTTGTTGTATTAAATGATTGCTTTGATAATCTAAAGAAATTATGTGGTCTTTCAGTTACTATCCTTAAATCTAAGATATATTTCAGCTTGAATGCAAAGTATACTCATGAAATTTTTCATGTTTTGGGTTTTCAAGTTGATTATTTGTCAGTGAGATATGTTGGTGTGCCATTATCGTCAAATTATATACACTATAGTGAATGCCAATCTATACATAAAATTCAAGCAAAGATTCAGTCATGGGATGCTATATATTTAAGCTATGCTGGCAGAGCAGAATTGATACAATCAGTTATTAATCCCACAATCTTATACTGGCTTTCAGTTTATCAATTACCTGAGCATGCCATTTCTATATTGCACTCTATGTGTTTGGATTTTTTTTATGGAGGATCTTCTCATAAAGTCAGTTGGGATAAGCTATGTTTGCCAAAGCATGAGAGTGGTATTAGAGTGAAATCCTTAACTGATTTGAAGAAAGCTTCTAGCATCAAGTTAATGTGGAAATTTTTGGAAGGAAATTATCTTTGGAGTAAGTGGATGAAAAGAAAATACTGTGCAGATAGATTGTTTTGGAGCATGCGTGCTGATAATAACTCATCATGCACATGGAAGTCTATCTTAAGATGGAGAACTACCGGTGAGAAATTATTTCGTAAAATTATTGTTACTGGTAGTAATACTCTTGTTTGGTTTGAGCCGGGGATTAACTCCAAATGCCTTCTTGATATATTGGGTTTCTCTAGATTTAGTAGCATTGGTAGAAATAATGAACTAGTTTCTTCTTTAATTTTTGATGGGAGGATCAATGGCAATATGCACCCTGCTACTAGAGAGATTCAAAATGAAGTTAATTCTATTGCTATCAATTCTGAAGCCAGAGTTGATTTCTACGAATGGAAAGATGGTGGAGCTTTTTCATTTCATAAGGCATGGAATCATGTAAGAGATAAGCAAGAAGGCAAAAGTTGTTTTGATTTGATCTAACATACAAAAAATGCGAAGAGAATGGCATTAATCTCGTATTTAGCAGTTATTGACAGACTTTCAACGAAGGACAGATTGATGAAATTTGGTGTTAGAAGTGATACAGTTTGTGTTCTTTGCCAAGCTCAAGATGAAACTGTAATGGCCCGCAAATCCGTAATATCAGAGTTGACTACATACATCATACATCCAACCCTAATACCACGAAAATACGAAACAATTTTTTTAAGAAGAAAAAGATAGAAGAAGAACAGAAATAACAACACAGAATCTCACATCGCAGCGGAACTAAATATAATGTATCATAACTTTTGAATTACAAAATCTTAACTGTATAACATACACTTATCAGAGTACAACACTTACAACACAGCGGAACAAGACACTTTATAACTAAAACTAAAGCCTCCTTCTCCAAGATCTTTCAAATAAATCTGTAAAATCCTGAACCACTTGACTGCCCGTACAAATTTGGGCACCCAAGAGTTTAGGTAAAAGAAAATATACTCCGGGTCAGTCATGGGACTGGTATGAGTAAATGATTTAAAACAGTTTGAGAAACTAAATGATATCCCATAAGACCACGCCGTATAACACGGAATGGGTTTTTCCCTTATGAGAATCCAAAACACTTGATTCAACTTTCAAATCCTTTTGAAAGAAAACTATAATCTTTATATCAAAACTCTTTTGATATTATAATAATGTCTATATCAAATAATTAGAAATCTAGTGGAACGCTTTCATCTCACGTTCCACATACATATATACAATCAAAACCGCGGGCACTTATTGGGTAATGAATTTCCAACTGTGACAAGGTATGGAACCACCTTCCGATAGTGTATCTCTAGAGGAGAATACACTGGGTTCAACAAGAACATCTTGCAACCCGGCTTGACCGACCACTCATTTCGCTTGAGTGTATCGAATGTATATCACCAACGGTTGGGATCATCAACCGTTCTCCCGAATGGGACAACATCGAATAGAATAAGGAATTAAATGAATTTCTCTAGATAGGTGATTATACACCCTAATGGAAGCTACCCACATAGCCATGGTGCCTGCCCGATTTTTGTCATTTCCCGGTTGTTGAGGCCTGAGGCTATGCTTACTTGCCATTCATTGATAACACAATCACTTTGAATGCCACATTGTCAGATCCGTTAATCATTAATTGATTTGCACAAATATTCTGGATGTTATGCTAAGGGAATAAATCCGTTGCAACCATATATATTTATACAGACCAACCCATTCGATCATCGGAAATACTTTGTCAGACATTCGTCCATTTACGTTCGTTCTGGGATTGAACGAAACCGAAGGCACAATCTCTATTAATCCATCTTAGGAAATTTCTGCTTAGGATTAACTAAAAAAGCCCTTGCACTTTACTCCGTCTTCAATATATTCAGCATAATTGGTTCGCAACGCTTATGCCAATACGGAGTGGTTCTTCGGATAATAATCCAACCGGTCTCTCCATATTAACAACGTTAAAATGGTCAAAACTTTGATAGTCGGTGATTTAACTATCAAATGAAAAATGTCCATGTACACACAACGATCTTATTTCAAAATGGAAATATCGATCACGTCATCAAAAATGTATATATATATTCATATTTTCTTATTTTCTATATTAAGAAAATATATGTTATTAACTCTGGAAAACATTCCCATTGCATATTTACATATCACTATTCTTCCACATCTATCAGACTCTAACTGTAAACTAGTAAGAGAACAACTTCCTAAGTATAAACCCATAAGGCTGAAACCAACATCAGATCGATACTCAAAAAGTCGTTCAACTCAACTAATTTCCAATCAGTTTCTAATTATGCTAAACTCTATTTCTTTAACTCCATTTGATTAACTTCTTGTTAACACGATCATTTTAAATCTGCAAATCATTTGCTTTTAAATCATTGTTCACTTTAAAACATATATCTCCCAGGATTTTATTTATAAAATTCCTTTTCGTTTATAATATTCTATTTTAAGTTCATTTCATTATCGAATTCTATATATATCGATATATCGATTTCTAGTTTATTAAATCTTCTTAAAAATATTCTAACTCCTTAAATTTCTAGAAAAATTCGCCATAACCTCCTTTGTACGGGGTCACCGGAAAAAGTCAAATCTTGCCACACAGGCCTCTCCATTCAAAAAGAAAATCAAAAAGCCAAGCGGCTAGCCGATACGGCGCATAAAATTTCATATTCAATTTAAATACGTACCTTTTTGTCGAGCATTATATTTATACTCTTCCATTTCTTCATTTCTATACCTACTTAACATATATCTAATCATTCTAATTTATTCCAACTTAATACACTTGTTTTAACTCAACTCGTTAATTAATTCGTTAATCAACTCTTTTGCCTATTTCACTTTCATATTTGAATATGACATGTTCAAGTATGTTTTAACTTACTTATAAACCAATTCAATTCCACTTTTCAAACTCAGGTTTCATATTCGATTTTAATATGAATTCACAAGTTTAATTTACTTATTCAAAGTTGAACTCAAATCTTAAACATAATTAACTAATTTCCTTTTGCTTAGTTAATTCTATTTAACAATCGAAAATATGATTTCGTTTCAGAAATCATTTCATTTACTTCACTTGGGTTCATATTTATGTTATAACTGAAATACCCCACCTCCATTAAGGTCACTCACAAAAAGGGAATGCCTTAACTTTGGTGGAGGTTTATAAGTAAAAGCCACAGATGAACTCAAGACAGATATAAATACACGTATTTTAAACAGCGGAAACCAAACAAACTTTTATTTCATCAATACGTGTATCAAACAAAGATTCCCATAATTGTCTCAAAATACTTTCAACATTACAACCTCATAACTGCCTTGATTATTAAAGAAGCATGAAAACATAAATAAAGTGACAAAAATCCCCATAGTGATATCCAAAGCCATTATCTGAGCAAGAAAGATCCAAATCATACATCTACGTTCTTGGTGCTTGTAAAGAGCCTGACTGAGTTGAGTTGTTTCCTCCCTGTGGACCTGGGGGGGGGACGAAAGAAAAGAAGACGAAAAGAAAATAGGGTCAGACATAAAGCCTGAGTAAATCGAGTAACTCTTCAATATGTGAATAAGAAAAAGGTATGATGGATATAAACTAAAAATAGGAAAGTGTCACAGGCTAAGGAAGTGTCGAATGTACTATTACACCCATACTATATCTCTGCACCTACTCGAGTTTATTCTAACTGGCACCCCATGGTGAGGTTGAAGTGATCCCCATTCTTATTAAAGATCGGCTCCTACTCGCGTTAACATGTGTCATACGGCCCCCAAGAATTGTAGATACCTATGTTGGTCCCACCATGGGGTGTATCAAGACCCATGGTGGCGGCCCCGACACAAAACTAGAAGACATAGGTTATACAATTGGTGTCCCCAGTGCCCTGGTTATCTGCTCCAGAGTGTGTGCATGCCCGCACCCCGTTAGACCTGCACTGTGCACCCACCGCCGTCATTTGACCGCTTACAATCAGCCCAGTAATCGTGCCCCACCCTGCCTAGTTTCAGAGTACCGTTGATACCTAACTTTGGGTTACTGCTGAAAAGGATCCCTCGTTACCAGGATTTTCTAGTCAAACATGTTAAGTGATTAAGTGTCTGTATTTACCTAACCCCACCCATCAATTCTTGTTAACATGTTGAATTTGGTTAAGTGTTATAGTTGACTTAACCCTACCATATGTCCTTAGCCTCTTAGGAGCACCAGACCACTCACATTAGACAGGTATTGCTACGGTTACTGGATATGCCGGTCGGTTCCGGGCAGGTTTACACCGTAGCTCAGTCTAACCTCGGGTCCTTATTGGTCTCAATGCTTACCCACCCACATTGGATAGGTATTGTTGTGACTACTGGACAGCCGGGCGGGTCTGGGCAGGTTTACATCACAACTCAATCCAACCTCGGGTTAAGCATATCGTGTTTTCTAATTTACATATTTGTCTTTATTACTGAATATATGTAAATTTGTTAACAATTAAATATTATGGCCCACATTCCAAGTTTAACATTTTTGGTATAAGAATTTATACCGTTTAAATGCCAACCATTTTTGGCATGTGACAAACATGCCAACTTCATATATTTTTACGTCAAGTTTTCAAATATTCCCAACGTTACCCCGTTTAAACATTAGGCTAACAATCTTAGCCTAATCTTTGTTCGCATAGTTTTTAACATATAATATTAGGCTAAAAAAACTTAGCCTAATTTAGCACACACAAATAGGCATAAGGGAATTCATAAACGTAAACGTGACATAAGTGTAAACTTGGCATTTTTGGCATAATCAATATGAACATCATAGGTATGAACTTGCAATTTGGCGATTCAACTAACATATAACATGGGTCATGTGAACTTGCATTCAAATCAAAGTATGACTAAGTAGGTGACATATGAAACGACATAGTTTAGACAAATACAAACTTGTGTTTAAACATGTTTAACTTGGCATAATATCAACCACAAAACTAGCATGTTACATATTCATCAAAAATGTACAATTTTTACATCTAATCATATAGCCTATTTCAACTTGAACTTGGATAGTTTATGAAACCCAAACGATGTTTGACATAGAACCAATTATAATTTGCAAATAAACATGAAATTGCATAGTTTATGAAACATAGATCCAATTATGCTTGCAAACATAGATCTAATTATACTTGCCAATAAACATAAGAATGATATCATAGGTTTTGGGTCATGTAGGCATAAAAGGTCTATAATATGTTTACATAAATTCTGATTTAGACTGAAGGAATATACATAGTCTATGCCATCGACACATACAAAAAGGGATAAATTTCTAGTTTTTGCCACAAGCTTGCAAGTGCCATTGTTCTTCATATACCATTGCTCAATAGGCTTGCATTAATTCATTTATGCCACAAACATCAATACACAAGTCATGATAGAACCATCACAATACACAAAGATTATAACAACATGATTCTATTTTCATTTACATCGAATCACATCACGGTTTTTATTCATATTTTGAAAGGTCACTATACTTACAACGTGTGATGAATTCTTGTTTTCTGATTTCTGTTATTCTGATTTGGAGATGCTCTCCTTTGGGTAGCAAAGTTGCGTTGAATGATTTGATTAAGCTTTGATCTTCTTTTAATTTGATTCGTCTCTTAGGCTTGTTGGCTTGTCTCTAGGCTTCCTAATTGACGGTCATTCCTAGTTCCTCTCTAGCAACATGACGGCTTTTGTATTCTATTATTTGTGTGAATTTAGGGTTAGACTTGAGTTGTATTTATAGAATTTTAAATTGTTTTGAGCCGTCGGATGAAGACAGGAAGAATCTAGACCATAAAAAGTTCAAAGAGCCACTCAAAAGGTGACACGTAAGCCCTAGTGACTCAGCCAAGCATCAGAATTCGACAAGACCCTGATCAGGCCAGCCAGGACCTCACCAGCAGGTCTTTCTGACCTGGGCGCACTTGGCAGGTGCGCCAGGCCAAAATTGTACTGGCGCACTTCCCAAGTGCGCCAGTTCAACTTTGTTATGGCGCACTTCACAAGTGCGCCAGTGCATTCTGACCCGTTTTCCGGTATTTCTGCCCAACTTCGTTCGTCCATATCTTCTTCATACGATATCCGTTTTACGCAAACCTGAACTCTATCTCAAGAAGAATTTTGAGACGAACGCAATGGCGTAACGCATTTCCCTTGATTTCATTATTTATAATTAATTATACTTTAATTCGTGAAGCTTAACGTTATAGAATTCACAGGGTGTTACAATAACCCAAGTCTGGATTTATATAATAAAAATCTAAGTTTTTATTTGCTCAAAATCCCTTTATTTATTTATATAAACCATTATGGTTTAGTAACGGTTAGGCGTTGCTTTCCTGAAAATTTGATTTTGACATAACTCAAAATCTATAATACGAAAACTAGATTTTTATCTTTCATTCAAAAAATATTATTCAATCGGTCCCGACGATTCTTGTTTTACAGAATTCCGACTTAAATTGAGTCCTATATACTTAATTGAAGTTCGAAACGCCAAATCACGAACTACCGCGCCGCGACGAGTACGTTTTAATTATTTTAAATATATAAACATTTTAACTTCGTTTATATATAAACTCTAACTTCATTCTAACATATTTCAATATTAAACCAATTTTTCCCAATTCCAACTTATTTTTCCGATTATCCTTATTTGTCGATTATTTCACTGCTCAGTTAAAATTTCATTTATAAACAACATTTATAATTTCACTTCAAATCTCGTATTATTAATTTATAAACAACGTTTATAATTTCACTACTTGTTTTATATACTCAAACAAGTTAATATATTTATAGCCCAATTGAAATTCAAATTTTACTTTAGATAAATAGATTTTTCCCTTTAACTTTAAAAATATCATTTTTCTGATATTTTTATATATCAATCTTTCAGGTCCAGTGATATTTTAACCAATCAAAATTATAAGTCATCAAATCACGGATTTCCTAATACATCGCATATAATACATATATGAGAATAAACAAATAATAATATTTTTGAGGAATCCAGTTGGATTCCTCCAACCTGTTTTTCCTGCATCCAAAGACGTTAGCCAACAGAAATAATACCCATTCTGCTTCGAGGCAGGATATCGCGGTATGAAGGTCATCCAATAATATATTTGTGGGACGCATAGGGAAATCATCCGCTAATGGTACCGTGGGCATCCGCTAATGAAACTGCAGGAACAATCAAATCATCAACCCAATATATATATAATAGTCAACCCTAAATAACTAATATATTTAAATCAACCAGAAAGCATTCAAACAAGCAACAACAATTATTTTTACCGAATAAAAATAATTCTAAATAACAGGTGAGTGAGATTTACTCACCGAAATTGCAGTTGTCGCATATCCTGCTTATTTCCAAATTATCGACTATTAATCTTCTCTAATGAATTCGCACCTGCGATAATTTTATTTAAATTTACCGATTAACAATTATTCATTTAAATTAACGAATAAATAAATTTCTTATATATATATATTCTCTTTTTCCATTATTTTTAATCATCAAATCATTTTAAATTAAATATTCAAACCATGATTATAACCTTGATACCCCTAGTATAATATCCCTTAGTTAATAAGACATTATGTATACAAACTTGTATTTAAAATTTCATACCATTTTTAAATAATTCAAAATGTCATTAGATATTTATTAGATCAACTTTACTTAGAAAATTACCTTAGTCGTCCAGAAACCCTTATGAAAATCATGCTTTCCACCTGAGATTCACGCACAACCTCCTTCTTTTTTAATTGGAAATTTCACTAACCTCCTTCTAGTAAAATCAGCAAGGGTTGTGACTTGTTTTACCAATACCACGCCCTACAGTGGAAACCCAAACTGTCGTGCCTGTATTCCTTCACCATCACAACAACAGACCGAACTCCTTAACATCACACTGTCGCAACCCATTCTTCCCAGTTCAACTCTCGCCTACAGTATTCCTCACGTAATCCTTTGTTGGCCGGCAATGGTTATTTTCTTCAGACAGAGATCGCAACTTCCCTTTCTCAAATTAATCGAACCCAAAACTAGCCTCAACTCCACGTCGAACACTTCCTAACGCGAGTTTTCCAGTCTTGATGTCGAGCATCAATGAGCCAGCGACCTTCGATTTCGATCCCCCTTTACAACCCTAAATCGCGAGTCTTTGAGCTTCAGGAATCCAGTCTTGAATTGCGATCTCCCTTGGCAACTTCGAACACTCATGAATGTCGTCCCCTTTGAACCCAATTCCAGTTCGGATACCAGACCTCGCGAGCGCCTCGCTGAGCTTCTCGCTACTGATAAAAGCATCGCGACTTCGGTTATTGGTGGATTAGTTTTGCGGTTGATAGGAAGAAAAAAATTGAAGAGAATTGAAATGAATCGGTTTTAGAAATGGGGAATTACCATAAGCGTTGGCCATTTTAAATGTGGTTTCAGAATTTTTTTTGTTTGTGGACATAAATGAACCACGGTTTGTTTTAAATTTGTGGACATCAAAGAACCACAGTTTGTTTTAATTTTTTTATAATCGTTATCCTTTAATTTAAATTATCACTTTGATTTCAAACTCCTATTTGAGCCCAACAACAGGCCATCCTAGGGTTAAACCACTATTCTAAACCTGCTGGGACCAGTTTCGAAGCCTCATTCGATCGCATGGAGAAGATATTAATTTAAATCAACATAAATTAAATTCAAACGATAAATTTATTATTATTAAATTATCCTTATTATCGTTTATACTCAAATAAGATTTATATTGATCATCTCTGAATCGTCTCGAATCAATATTGGATTTCAAATTCAATTATTTCTGTATTGCGATAATTCAATTTATTCTAAATTAAATCATATTTCGATATTAAATCGATAACTCAATATAAAAATTCATTTATATTGTCAACTCAATATTTAAAACGATATTAAATATTTAAAATAAACTGGCCAAAAATCCGGGTCGTTACAGAAACAGTGGGACACTTGTTTTTTGCATGTGAGTATTCAAAGTTTATTTGGATGTCTTTATTATCAAAACTGGGCGTGTCTTGAATGTTGTAGGTTCAATGGAGAATGAAGCTGAGAAACTTATGAATCTTTTCAAAGACAAGGATCAAACTCAAGACCTTTCTTGTGTAGTGTTTACCTGTGCTGTATATCACGTTTGGCTTGAAAGAAATGGAAGAATTTTTAGTAACAAGAAAATCCATGAAGAAGTTAAATTGAAGATTATTGAAAAAGATGTGATGTGGTTGGTGAAAGATAATGGTAATTCATGCACTCGAACGCAAATGAAGGTGGATTTATTGAAGAAATGGGGTATTGATCTTCATGATTCGGGTTAATATATACATGTATGTTTAGATGTATGTTTTGTTTGTTTGTGTCTTTGTTGGGTGTTGCGAGGAGATGTTGTTGTTATACGTGTTTTTGTATTGTCAATATATGGCGTTTATATGTGCTCTTTTCCCTTTTGTGGTACCCATCTAGGTTAGGGGAGGCATAAAGTTTTAATGAGGCATATAAACAAAGTATATGATTGGTAAATAAAGATTACCAATTCTCAATATATATATGTATGTATGTATGTGGTAACCCTGATGATATATGTAAGTACAAGTATAGTTTTGTATTTCAACAGTTGTTATATAATATATTTTATTCGTTCTGCTGTGTGATTCGTATTTACTCCGATTTTGTTTTGTTGTGATCTTCTTCTTCTTCTATTCTAAATTTCTTTCTTTTTATTTCTCACCCTCTAACTTCTTTCTATTAATGATCTAGTATTTCCGATGCTCGAATAGTCAACATGGTGATTTGTGTTGATTTTCAAGGTCGAAAGTTCATGTTCGTTACAGTGGTGTCTGAGCTGAAGGTTAAGTAATTACATTGGCTATGTGGCGTAACTCAATAGAGATGGGGTTAGTAATACACTAGATTGAGTTTGAGTGTATATATACGATGAACGTATTGGTAGATTATATAAAAATGCTTTATATTGTGGAGATTTATTGGTTGAGTGGCTTATGAATTTTTGTCGATGGTGGGGCACCACAATGTCTTTAGGGGTTTCTAAACACTCGAATACGATGAACCGACACGATATGTTTTTGAAAAGAGGGTAAATTAAATAATTTTACCCGAAATATATTTTGTTATAAAAAGAAGTATATATATTTGAATTATTACAATATATTGGATGTGTTGGTTATAATTATAATCGAATAAGATTATAATCGAAATGGTTATAAATAACTAATTAGAATTTGTATACGAGTATATATAATTTCAAATGAATTAAATATGGATTTAAACCAGAACTGAGAATAAAACTCTGATAAATTGGAATTAGGTTTAAAAATGAATTTGGGATTAAATATATGGAAATTTTAAAATCCTGGGAGATTCTTGATATGTTTTCCAAGCACTGTCAATGATATTTTTGAATTGATTTCAAAATGGAAGTATTTAAAAATATGTTTTGAAAGTGAAATAGTATTGAACTCACTTCGGTCGCTCGAAAATGATTCTGATGATGACGGCTGCATCATCAGTGTTCATTTTCGCGTTCTGATGGGTTACTACCAAATATTTTGTTTTTTAAATTGTTTTAAGAAAACAAGTTGTTTTGAAATTCCAGAAAAGGATATTTTATTTTTGGAAAAGCTAAACTATTTGAAACTCCTAGGTAAAGATTGTTTGAATTAAAAACAAACTAAATAGAAATTCGTAAAAGCAAATTGGAATTGAATTGAAACAAGTTATGTAGGAATTGAATTGGAGTAGAATTTAACTTGGTTGAGTAATTGGATTTATAAGATAGAATTTTGGAATGGGATTTGATTGTTGAGCAAGAATTTGGAATTTGAATGGTAACTGGAGTTTTAGAATGGAAGTTGGCTTGGATATGAGCGAAGATTGGATTTGAAGATAAATTGTTTGGAAATTAATTGAGAATGCATGAGTATATGCTGAATTAATAGCAAACGGAAGAGACGGAGTTGAATGCCCGACAAAAAGGTACAAGATTATGTTTTAATTGAGTATGAGATTTTTATGGACCTGTTTGGTAAGCCACTGGGTTGTTTTATTTTCTTTTAGATTGGAGAAGGCCTAGAAAGGCGAGTTGTAACGATAAAGCCGTGCAAAGGAAACGTTGCGAAATTTTTCGGAGATTTAGAATGTTAGAAAATTTTCAGAAATTTTCTTTAATTGGAATAAATTAATATTTTGATTAAAATTTATTGGCTCAGTTGAAACTAAAATCTAGAAGCAAAACAAATGATCTTTAACCTAGTTAATAGGGTTTGTAGCATTTTCCATACCTTAGTAATTTCGGGGACGAAATTCTTTAAGGGGGAAGGAATGTAACGTCCTAGAATTTTAGTGATTCAATAACTAATTTATTTAATTATTATAATATATTGGTTTGGTAAATTAAATAGTTTGTATTCAAATATTTAATTAATATAAATAATGGAACAATAAATTTAGTTTCCGAAATACTCGGAAATTGTTGAATCGGCAATATTGTGTAATTTGGATAATATATGATATTTAATTTAGTTATATTCGGTTATAACAACAAATATATTATTTAAATGACAGATGAACGTATTAATCATAATATAATTATAATTCGAGCACGTAACGTCGCGGTAGTTCGTAATATTGAATTTTGAACTTCAATGGAATATACATATTCCATTTTAAGTCGGAATTCTGTGAAACAAGAAATGTTAGAATCTATTAGATCATATTTTTCTAATGGAAGTAAAAATTTGAGATTTCGTCTTAAAGATTGTAAGTTATGTCCAAATAAAATTTTCAACTAGTCGCTATGGAATCATTTATAAGCCATAACGATTTATTTAATATAATAAATCGTGGATTTTGAATTTGAATAAGACTTTCAAGATGTATTATCAGTTTAATTTATAGAAATATTCTGTAATTTTTATTTTGGGAAATAAGCAACTTTTCGTTTGACGTATTTTGCACCCTATATCAACGTTTTGGTATTTCACAGAATAAGCTAACTTGCCTATTTTATTTTTGTTTTGTGATCGTAATACATTGCTTGATACAATGATATTTCTATTTTTGTCTATAACGGTCCATGCAACAATGAAATTTTGTGTAACGGATACCGTAAAAAAAACTTCGCTTTTTAAACAAAACATAATCATAAACTTCATGTAAATCCTCTTTTGCATAGCAAGTAAGTAAAGCTAATATAAATAAATATACATTGTTCCTTACCTGTTAAGTTTTGGGTACAAGTGTATTTCAACGCCTAACCTATAGGAGAAACACAGGCTATTCTATAGGAACACGCAGACCTATTACCTAAACCTTCTCCTCTAAGTAAACTATATGTCATCATCTAAGCTAACTAGGACCTTGAAAAATCACCATCAGCTCATGCAAATTGTACAAACTACCAAGCTATGCTATGCGTCCCTATGTCATGCATCGCAAGGAGTGGAACTGGATAAATACTGGGCGATACTTTCTTCTTCTTCAGCAAACTACCGAAGCTTCCATGGTTTAAAAAAAATCACCTATGATACCCAACAAAGGTTTCAAAACCTATATGTCTGGAATCGCCATCCCGAGATCTTTCCATATATATTCACCTTGTTATGTGCGATTCAAGTCTAGGAATGGGTTTATTTTTTTACAGTACGGCTATGGCGGAGGGTACCGATGGGTGCGATGGAAGACAGGACACGAGAGTGAGTGCATTGTTTTTCTGGATGGAAGCCGAGAATTTTGGCAAAGTTGCATGGGGTTTCCTGCCAAAAGTTGTCGCACCGTGTACAGTTTCTGAAGGAGAGGCAGTGCAATGTCGGAATCTTGGAGGAGTCGTCGAGCTCAGGGGTGTGGGGTCCGGAAGATCGAGCACAGGAAGGGGAACTGAACGGTGAAGATGGAGACACTACACCAGAAATGCCAATTTGGCAGTGCTCATGACCGTATCAAAATCGATTTGGCAGTGCCCTGGACCGTATCAAAAAATGGCGTCTCTGTTGCTTTGATACGGTTTAAAACCGTATCAAATTAATAAAGTGATACGGTTTTAAACCGTATCAAATTGATTAACAGATAAGGTTTTAAGCCGTATCAATTGAGAAATTTGATACAGTTTTAAGCTGTATCAATTTATTAATTTGATAGGGTTTTAAGCCGTATCAAATTTCCCAATTGATATGGCTTAAAACCGTATCAAATTAAAAAAAATACAAAAAAAGAAAAAAAAATACAATTAGCTACATAGAATAACACAAAAATAAACTACATCAGAACAAAATCTCATATAACTGATCAACAATCTTACATTTAAATATCGAGTACATACTACATACACAAACCAGTCCTCTTGAGGTTTCAAGAAATTCAAGAAATACATATACAAACAAACCAATTCTTATCAATAAAATAAACTTTGTGGTGGTTGGTTATCGAACACTATAGCCATATCAAAGTCCAGAATATCTTGCGAATGTCATTAGGAAGTCCGAATGCCTGTATGACTTACTTGAGTGTCATTAGGAAGTCTAAACACAGTTATAATATATACAACATGGTACGTTCGACAAACTTACCTGAATGCCTACATGACTGCAGAGGTAAAAATCAAACTCGGTTGGATGACAAATGCTTGAATCAACAACGGTACCTGAAATCAAGTAACTTGCAAGTTTAAAAATACAAGTAAAACTGGCTGCAAAAGAAAGGGAAAAAAACAGTATGCCAACATGATTTTTGTGTGCATGAAAACGATATTGTGAATAGCAATATGTATAAGAATCAGACCTAAAACACAAATAACTGGTCAATAGCCAATAGCAACCTATGTACCCAATGTCGATAGCCTGAAGAACATAAATAACAGTCAGACCAAATGAACTACAAATAAGAATAAGGCTGGAAAAAGTACCATTTATTTTTTATTCTGGCCTGATCTCCAACCAATGTAGCACTGGTTGTAATTTTTCTGAAATTGCAGGGTGGATCTGCGAAGAAGAATAAGAAAAAGCTTGGTAAAATTACCAATTATTTGTAATTTGTTATATTGATGCAGCAGGACCAGAAGCCACATGAATATCAATGAGACCAAAGAGCTGCAAGCGGACGACAGACCAAAGAGCTGCAAGAGGACAGCAGGGAAAAAAGGATCAAACACTTTGATAGACAAACACTTCCAGAACAAACCTATTTTCTACTACTCTATCACATTCAGTCAATTCACATCAGCTAAAAGTAAAACTACTCAAACATGCAATTCATATTTAATATAAGAAGTAAAACACACACAGGTTCAACGCAAACAATGATGTGCACCAAAACATATGCCTGGCTTGCTAAAATAGCAAGCTGGCTTGCGGTTTTCGTAAGCCTGAGCTTGCTTTGAAACAGCTAGCAAGCTTGCTGTTTGAAACAGCAAGCTTGCTTGCTGTTTCCGCAGCAAGCTGGCTTGCGGAAACAAACAGCAAGCTGGCTTGCTGTTTCCGCAAGCCTGAGCTTGCTGTGAAACAGCAAGCAAGCTTGCTGTTTCCGCAGCAAGCTGGCTTGCGGAAACAAGCAGCAAGCTGGCTTGCGGAAACAAGCAGCAAGCTGGCTTGCTGTTTCCGCAAGCCTGAGCTTGCTGTGAAACAGCAAGCAAGCTTGCTGTTTCCTCAGCAAGCTCCCATACTAATGTCCGCAAATTTTATAAAAAGAAGATCAATGAACTAACAGCAAGTATGGAATGAGAAATATATATTACAAAGGAGAGAATAGCCTCTGTTAGAAACTTTGCTTACAAATTTTTTTCTTACTTACAAGATAAGTACACATATGACTTTATAGTAATTCATCTCGCTAAATGGATGGTGGAGATGTATTCGATCTTGTAGGTAATAATCATTCTCCATAATTTCTCTAGCACTTACAGAAAATACACTAGATATATGTAACCATAGATGAAGATAATTCTTAAAACTTATCACCATAAAAACATATTCATAGTATTTATTTATCTTCCAAGTTTCTGCCGGCTCCAACATTGTTAATTGTACACGGTATTTAACTAAATCCCAAAATAAATGTAGCCAAAATTGAGTTTAATTTTCACTTTTCAGTATAGCTTACCTTATGGAAATTGAAGACCAAATCGAGCTCGCATACATTGCTGAAAAAATGATCTAGAATCTCCACAAATAAATGGATGCACTCCAAATATGCTAGCTCGTTATCTGTTATGTCAACGCACAAGGAGAAAAAAGTGAGAGTAATTAAGATGTATCCAGCTATAAAGGTACATGATTCTGAGACAACATTCATTAACATACTTGTATTACAATTATTTGAAAATGCAAGTAAAATGACAGGTCTTATCTATTTGACAATGACAACAAAACAACATTTAAACGATAGATAAGAAATGTGTGCAAACTGTTGAGCGACGTATCTTTCCTAAAGTTGCATTCTTCCACTGCATATTTCAAAGTCAATGACATTCTGTTAGAGCATATTTCAGAACCAACAAGACTAAGATGTTTAAATTATACAAAAGTTTATAACTGCAATGGCTCATATATTAATGCAGTAACAAGTAGAATATCTGCTAAAATTAGTCATTTTTACAATAAATCCTACTGAGTGTTGGATTGTAGCAAATGTAGTTACCAGCACTTATGCCTTCACTGTGTTGGCAGCATAGAATAACAACATCCATTAGCTTCACTTATTTAGGCATAATATATCAAGTGTTAGTGCAAAACGCAAAGGATTTTATCTAATACTGATTGATGCCTTTTTTCCTTTTTACAAATATAATAGATATAAATACAAATAACCAATATTTCAAACTACGAACGTACTTATAAAAAGGTGCAAAGATTGATCATTCATGCCCACAGTAGTATGTGTGTACCACCTAGGAGTACTACCAAAAATTGAGTCAGAAAGTAATAGAAGAGAATTGTTTAGCTAATATATATACGGATAATCAGATAGGCTGCAAACAACTAGCACTGAGTTCAGTCTTTTAAATTTCGACAAAGAACCTCATAAGCGAAGTCACAGAACAAAAGACTTTAAGCAACAACATCTCAAAATTCTCAAACTGTCCTCTAGAATCACGGTTCCAAGTGAGAAAACACCCATTGCAAGATTAGTCTACAAATCACTGCATCTTCGTTGGAAGGAACCAATTACAAGTTTAGACTAGGAACACTTTCATATTGCACATAAATACATGAAGTTTACCTTTTCTGTTCGGCAACATAAAGCTTTGCTTCAAGACGCTGACCAAGATCCTCTTCTTGAGATGACCAAGAAGGACTTCTTGACTTTGGCCTTGCTTTGTTTGCTAAGAACTCGTGAAATTGCTGTTTAAACAAAATATGATTATTATACACAGATTTTAAAAGCTACACTAAATGAGAGCGAAATAAACTATACACATCCAGCCTTAATAACAATTTTACAGCATGGCTAGTATTAACATGACAACTCGGAGATAATTTTTTTAAACCAGTATTGTTTTTATCACGGGAAAGTATGCAAAAATAATTATAATAAAGCTAGTGACTGTGATAGCAAAGCTTAAGAGATGCAACTTTACAAAATAATATCCATAACCACCTTTAAATAAATTTATCGTAAAATAACACGAACCTTATACTTATTGTCTTTAATAATACTTAAGCTTTACAAATAAGTCACATAGACTAAGTTATGTAAATGTAAATCTTCACAAACTGAATTGTATGTGCTTAGATTTTGATCAAGTAATCAGCACATCAGTAAACAGAAATATCATAACTCCTCCTCGGTTAAAGAATACCACATATTCATTCTTTACCAAATTTTACGCCTTTCAACAGCCACAGCCGACTCCATCAAAGATGTTAAAAATAAAACTTGTAGACAACTTCAAATATAAGTGAAGCATTTTTTTCACTAATAGAAGACAAAATTAGACTAAAAACGTGCTTAATTTCATCAGCTAATACATTCTGAATCTTGTTAAAAAGAAAAAAGATAGATAAGCACGCAAAATATGGAAAAGATACCTGTCTTCTAAGATCGGCTTCTTTAAGCCTCGCCTCAATTTCATCAACGCTTCTAAAAGGAGGGCTGGTTCCAATTCTCGCATCTAAAGGCCTCTTTTTGGTCCTCCACGGTACTTTGACAGCAGACGATGTCTTTATCGCATCATCGACTGGAAATTCCAAAGCCATGGGCGAGATCGACCCGCTTGTTTATGGGAATTTATTTGGATCGAAGAATTGAGATTCGCCCTTTTTTTAGGTTTGGTAATTTATTTTGTTGCGGCCGAAATGGAAAAGCGGAGAGGAGAAAGCTGAAAATAATGACACGGAAACAGGTAGAATTACCATTCCAATTTGGTACGGTTGCAAGCCCGATCAAAAAGTACTGATCCGAACCATTCAGGATCTAGGGTGAGATTTCAACTATTAGAGGTGGTGCGGATTGTAAACGAAAATTTGATACGGCTTATCAAATTTGATACGGCTATAAGCCCTATCAAATTTGATACCGCTTAAAGCCCTATCAAATATCCACATCCCGGTGTGCCAAATTGGCTGTTTTGGTGTAGTGAGATGATATTTTTGGGGGTAAGATAATAGTTGTTGCGGGGAAGAAGGAAGAGCTTGCGGTATGGGGAAAGATGGACATTTTGTATTTACGTGATCATACTGGGGAACAACATTATATTTTTGGGTAGGAGGAACCCGCGAGTTTTTATTTGAGGAGAAAACACTGTGGTAAGTGGGAGTACAAGTTTGGGCCGAGAAAATAAAGAGTGTAAGCCCAGAAATAAAGAAGTAAAAAAAGAAAAAAAGAGAATAAATGGAGACAATAGCAAATAAACGTGGGACTGGAAGCTTGAGTTCAAAACGCAAAGGGAAGGAGCTTCACTATTTTCACGTAGGCGTGGATTAAAGGTTGGTAGTGGGCCGTCTTGAGGATATGGCAAGGCCCAATTACAAAATAAACTAAGGTTATGTAATTAAATGTGTATACAAACTTAATAACGTGATATATCATTCATATAAGCTCAGTTTTACGAACGGTCAGATCCGTTGGGATCGTATGGACACAGGCTGGAAAATGAAATCAGTCTGGAGTGATGTGGAGATAGTTTCAATTTTAGGCAAAATAAAATGCTCGATTGAATCAACCGAATGTTAATCGTTATTTAACAATTAACGACCAAGGTGAGTAAACTCACTAACTCTGTCCAGTTTTATAATTTTATAAACATTATTTAATATTGATTAATAATGATTGAGTGATTGTGTGATGGTTGTTTGGTTGATTTGCTAATTAATTGGTTGAAATATATATATATATAGTTATATATGTCATTGATTAAATATTGAATCTGCTAATTATTATATTTCATATTGATATGAACTTGGGATTATTTATGTTGATTAACATATGTGGATGCAAGGAAACAGGTTTGAGGGATCCAACTGGATTCCTTAATAATTATATTGTAGTTTTTCATATATATATTGCATTATATGATGTGACAAATAATCGGTGATTGATTATTGTGTGCTTTCGGATGTTTGAATAACATTGACCTGAAATGATTAGTGTTTAAATAACGTAAAATATATTCGAATATGTGGGAAAAGAATTTGGGGTTTTTAAATGGGAAAATCTATTTTTAATTAGAAATTGAATTTCGATTTGGATTGGAAAGCAATAACTTGTTTTAATTATAACAAAACAAGTAGTTTGATTTACTAACGATATTTATAAATGGGATAAAATAATTATTATTAAAAAATCTGTGAATTTTAATTTGAAAATGAGTTATGGAAAGGGAAATCGTTGAATTTGTTTCGAGGTACGAAATGTGAATATGAATTGAATAAAACTAAGGATTTTTAATTACAATTGGATGATGTTTAATGTTATTAAGATAATTTATTTTTAGAAATTATATTATATAATTTAGAATTTGACCACGCGTTTAATATTGGTTTGTAACCAGTAATTTATAATTGAGATGAAGTTTTAAACTTGATATATAATTAACAAGAAATTGACTTATAAAAGGAGTTTACGGAGTGAGATATCAAGTATGAATTTATAAATTAACTCGGTAAACATGAGTTAAATCTAAAATGGTGATTATAAATAAAAATCAAGATTTATTAGGTAAAACGAATCCAATTTTCTGTAAAGAAATAATAGTCACGTTTAAAGTGAATAATGATTTAAAAGAAAACGTTTTGCAAATTGAATGGTGATAAAAGGAAATTGGTAAAAGTGGAAGTGATAAATTCAAAAGTGAATTTAGAAATTTGTGTTGAGCTGAAACGATGAGTTTATTCCGAAGTCAGAACGTTAATCGAATATAGATTATTCGAAAGAGTGTTATACATTGAAATTCGATTATATCGAATTTAGGAAAGTACCATTTACTTTCCGGTTATAATCAATATTTATTTATTTGTCTAATTAATTAATTATTTGTTGATTTATTTAAATAAAAGTTATATTTTGAAATTAAATATTTCAAAGGCAGAGATTATAACGTTATCGTTATAATCAAGTTTTCCGTAAAAGAAGTGTATTCGTAAATCGAATCCGAGAGTTGCATAAGAAATGATTTGATAAGAAATTAAGAAATGGAGTTAAGTAAATTAGAAATTGACTGGTGATTAGTTATGTTGAATGGCTTTCTGAGTATCGATCTGATGTTGGTTTCGGCCTTCGGGGTTGATACTTAGGAAGTTGTTCTCTTACTAGTTAACGGTTAGGGAGTGATAAATGTAGAAGAATAGTAATGCGTGAATATGAAATGGAAATGTTTTCCAATGTTAATAACGTATATTTTCTAAATATAAAAAATAAAAGTTTATAGATATATGGAAATGTTTTTCCAAAAATCATGAAAAGGTAAAAGGGGTTTTGAGAAATATCGAAGGAAAGGGAAATTAGGAAATGGAGAAATTTATGATAAACTAATAAAAGGGCTCAGTATTGATTCATGATTGATTATATTTCCATTTGGAAATAAGATCGTTGTTTGTATGGATGTTTTCTTTTGATGGTTAAATAACCGACTATCAAAGTTTTTGACCATTTCCATTGTGAATACGGAGAGACCGGGATCAGATTTTTATCTGAAAACCACTTCGTATTGTCATTAGCGTTGTGAGGCAAATACGATGAAGATAATTGAAGACAGGGTTTATGCAAGGGCTATCCTTACAATCCTAGGTAGAAATTGCCTAAGATGGATTTACAGAATAATGCCTTCAGTTTGTCCAGTCCCAGGACAACTTGTATGGACGTATTCCTGACAGAGTATATCTAACAAATCGCACAAGCTGATCTCTTCAAACCTATTAACGTTTAGTGGCAGAGGAACTCGTTTCTCTTAGCTTTATACCTGTGGTATTTATGGAAAAATCAATTTGTGATTTGGCGGGTATGACGATGTGGCATTTAAAGTAGATGAATGCGTGATTTGTTAAAAGATACGTAATAACCTCAAGCCTCAACAACCGGAAAATGATAAAAATCGGGAAGGCATCATGGCTAAGTGGGTCGCAACCAATTAGGGTATATTGTCACCATATAGAGAATATTCATATTTGTTACTTCTTTCATTTATGTATCTCCCGGGAACGGTTATGTTGGTATAACAACCGTTAGGTGATAATATATTCGGAATATTCAAGCAAAATAAATGGTTGATCATGTGTTGCTGAGTTGCAAGATATTCTTGTTGAACTCCAGTGTATCCCCTCTAGAGTACATTGATTGGAAGGTGACTCCATACCTTTGCCATAGTTCGAAATCCATTCTCCAATAAAAGCCCACAGTTTTGATTGTATATTATATATTTAGAACGTGAGATGCAAGCGTTCTACTAGATTGTTATTTTCTTGAATTAGACAGTATTATAATATCAGAAAAGTATTGATTTTAAGAAAAGGTTTGGGTTATCGTAAGGTAAAAACCATCCTTGTTTATGTGTGGATCGGTCTTACGATTATCTTTTCTTTTGAAAAGGATTTTGAAAAGTTAAACCAAATAATTGAAGTTTACTCACACCAGTCCCATGACTAACCCAGAGTTTATTTTGTTTTGTTACCCTAAACTCTTGGGTGCCCAAATTTGTACAGGCAGTCAAGTAGTCGCGATTGTACAAATACCCTTGGAGGAGCTCAGAGTAGGAGGCTTCAGCATTAGATATATATAGAGAGAGTTTATTTCCTCTGTGATATATATATATATATATATATATAGGTGTGTGTGTGTGGTATACCCTTATGATATATGTAAGTACAAGTATAGTTTTGTATTTCAACAGTTGTTATACAATATATTTTATTCGTTCCCTGTGGGATTTGTATTTACTCCAATTCTGTTCTATTGTGATCTTCTTCTTCTTCTATTCTAAATTTCTTTCTTTCTATTTCTCACCCTCTAACTTCTTTCTATTAATGATTTGGTATTTCCGATGCTCGAATAGTCAACATGGTGATTTGTGTTGATTTTCGAGGTCGAAAATTCTTGTTCGTTACATTGCTTCTCTTCCACGAAGCTTTATTTGTTGCTTCTCTTCCTGGAACCTTTATTTGTTGTTCCTTCTCTTCCTAGAAGCTTTATTTGTCTCGCCTTTTCTTCTAAGGTCTTTATTGATTCGCCTTTTCTTCTAAAGACTTTATTGATTCACCTTCTCTTCTATAGGCTTTTTTTATTCCCCTTTTCAGATATCGTTCATCAAAGGCATGCTCCGCACTTTCATAGAAATATTCAGATGTATTAATATAATAGTTTGATGAGGTTAGTTTGTGAGATTTTTAAGACCAAGGAGACAAAAATTTAAGAAGTCTTATTCAATCCAAGCAATAATTAGCATTTAATCGTTTCTTCATTGCATATTTATCAGGATTGCTTATATCGAAGCTGACTAATAGCTTTGTCATGCTCTTATTCATGCATTGGCTTCTTCAAGTGCTCCCTTTTGAGACTTCATTCCCATCTACGGGACGAGACATAAGCAAAGGCTAGGCGCGCTTTAAGTGCTCCCTTTGAGCTTTTGCTGTAATGCACAAGCTTAAACATGTTTTAGATTTTACCTATAATAGCACTTGAACTTATATTAATATCTGTTCGGTTGTAAGCAAAAAGACAACGTTAGATGACTAATGAAAGTAATCATTTGAGATAAGAAAATTATTGTTAAATTTTAATTCTACGTTGTAGTGTCTTTGGCCACTTTTCTCACTGGTCATCCTTCAACCTTCTCAAATAGGCTTTCTTTACTTTTTGGCTTGGCTTATCAAAACATTGACTGGTTTTGTGTCCTTCTACCTTGTGATAGTAACAATAATCTTTTTCTTTGCTTGACTTTGAAGATCCTTCAGCATAGGAATTGGAACCAAGCTTTTCTACCTTCTGATCTTGCTTCAAGCTTTCCTTTGTGCTATGTATCCCATCCATACGAATGAATTTGTCGGCTCTAGAATAGCAATCCTTTAAGCTTTCACATTCATTAAGGATAATCTCCTTCCAAAATGGGGTTGGTAAAAAAAATACTGATCGCACAACCATTAGCTTCTTTATGTCCGTTGCCCCCTTTACTTTGAGCGACTTAATATGAAATCTCTTCAAATAGCGGTCAAGTGACTCTTCCGGTCTTTGTTTGATTCTAGCTAAATCATAAATACTGATTGCTGAGTCTTTTTGCACATGGAACTGTATGTTAAATGCGGTGGATAATTGTTTCCATGTTGTGATGATCGGGCCATGATAATGTCTACGACATTTGTTAGCTTCTTTATGGATAGTTTTCATGAAGATCTTGCATCGAAATGCTTCAAAAGAGTTACATAAATCCATGTAACTCTCAAAGATGGAGAGTTGCTCTTCGGGGTGTGTAGTCCCATCATATATGAGCTATGGCACTTTCATTCCAGATGGAACTTTATCCTTCATTATTTCCCTAAAGGAGGAGATTCCTTGTAACTTCCTGTCTTCTGGAGAAATTAGGCTTTCTTTTTATTCTGAACTGACCACCTCTCTTAATGCTTGATTGTTTCTTCACAAACCTGAACTATTCTGTAGATTTGATGGGGAATTAATTTGGATTTTAAATTCTTGAGGTGCCAACATTTTTGATTTCACCTTATAGGGTTCTATATCAGAGGACCTTTGACACAAGTTTGCTTCAATAAATCTTCTAGTGGTATCAATCTGTGAAGCCAAACGTAATATTTCCAATTCATTACTTGCTCCTTTCATTAAGATCAAAGGTTCTACGGTTTCCAATTTTGCTGAGTTGGAATTTGAAAGCATGCCATTTTCAAGAGCGGATGATGTGTTGTAATCTTGTTCACAATTCTTTCTCTAACTAACCATCTTTGGTTGATCTTTAGAGTATCTCATATAACAGAATGAGAAATAAGGACGGAGGTTCAGGTCCTCCTTCTAGCACCAAAATGTTGATAATATTTTTCATTAACATTGAAATGTAGGGTACAGTTATGTACTTGGGGTAATCTAGTCCTTTGTATCAATGTCCCAAGTATGAAGATTAGTCACTATTCCTTCAAGAGCTAAGTATCAAGCTTGCAATACTTAAGGAAAAATTTATCTTGGGATAAGGGCTTCATAAGTTGTTGCTAATCCGAGCTAGAATACACATTAGGGGTAGTTTGGTAATTATTTGGAATGTTGGATTGGAAAATGTTGATACTTGTAAGTATAATGGTATGCAGTAAAATATGCAAGAAAGTAAATAACACAACAATTTATAGTGCTTCGGTTCAGATTAAACCTACATCCACTTTGAAGGCTTTGAGGATTTTATTCATGGTAGAGGTTACAATAGAAATCCCCAATTTGATTTCCAAATTGCGGTTTTGTTTCTTAGAATGGAGTACAAGATTTTATAATGAGGAGAAGTCTGGATCCCATCCAAAATGTGATCCCTAGGGTCTTATTTATAGAGGTTTTGGGACCCCTTTTATAGTGGCTTCTCGATGTCGACCCGCTTCCCTGCTCCGTGGTTTCGATATCGACTTAATTGCTTTTATTCTTTTTGTGTTAAGCCTTCGATATTTGATTCCGACTTAATTGCTTGTATTAATGGGTTCC
The DNA here is from genome assembly GCA_030737875.1 of Allium sativum. Taxonomy (NCBI): domain Eukaryota; kingdom Viridiplantae; phylum Streptophyta; class Magnoliopsida; order Asparagales; family Amaryllidaceae; genus Allium; species Allium sativum. Next base: position 195,778,952 of record CM060924.1, read on the forward strand.
GCCTTTGTGCATCGGTATCATGTCAAGTTTATTGGTATATATAGCTCTCTTTTGCTCCATCATACTTGTTTCCATCTCTTCTCTTTCCTTCATGAGTTTAGTTTCGGTATCACATCCCATGATACTGGTTCTCAGCATTTAGCTTCGTCCTTCTTGTTTTCACATTGAATTATCAAATCCATGTTTCCACCTTTGAGTCTTTGGTTTCGTGTCACTTGTTTTTTTAATCTCGTTTCTCTTTTGATGTCGGCTTTATATATTTGCCTTCCTATTTCGGTGTTGACATCAAGCTAATTTCTCATTGCACGTTGGTGTCGACACCAAGCCTTCATTCTCTTATTTTCTTTCTATTTTGGTATCGTTGTTATTATTCCCTTTTCTCTTAGTGCTGGCTCTACTGGCTTTCTCTTGAACCATTTGTTATCGGTTCCAGTTCTATTGTCTTCTTCTTTAGCCATTTGCTGTCGGTGCCGTCTCTATTGGCTTCCTCTTGAACCATTTGCTATCGATGCCGGCTCTATTGGCTTCCTCTTGAACGATTTGATATTTTTGCTGACTCTATTCCCTTTATGCTTTCTGCTACCGGTATCAGTTTCATAGCTTTCATCCTCTACTTTTGGTGTCGATCTAGCTATCCCAAGATCCTTTCTTTCTCGGTTCCAGTTTTATTGCCTCAAGCCACCTGTTCTTAGTATCGTTTTCTGCTTTCGAAGCTTCTACTTCTTTTCATTCAATCATTGTCAATTTTAGTGTTAACAAATATAAATCGGGATTGCTTAATGTTCCAGGAATATGTCTAAGGTCAAACTATAAGTAGAGAAAACATAATATTGTCCTTTTCATGACCATTGCTTAGGTTGTATGCCACTTTCATTCTAAAACTTGCTTCAAACGAATAGTAGTAAAACAACTATAAATTACAAAATTGGTTTTACCAGCTTACGCTAGATTTCTTAGAACGTTACACTATGAGCTTAATCTCATATTGGCTATAGTTGTACAAACTGAAATAAGCAAAGGCTATTCATCTTGGCTTGAGATTAAATTTCGTTTGAGATTCATCTTAGGGACATCCGCTTATTTAATGCAAACAAATACAACAACTGCCTAGTGGAGTTGGTACATGCTACAAGCTAAAACAAACAATTATAGAATAAAAAAGCCATAGAATCCAGTCTTATCTACATAGTACTGATTATTGGCTGATGGAAAGAGTGGTAATTAATTGTCGTTGCAAGCAATCCAAGTTACTGATATTATGTAGTAAAATGTCCTCTCATGTTGGATTTATTTAAGTTGTCTAATGATATTTTTAAGAGAAAAACATAATACAAGTATAGAAATAGATTCATAGTATAGCGCTGAACATTTATATAATGAGTTCACTTGATGTCTTTGTAATGTCTCGTTTTTTTGGGTAGCCAAATATTTAATTTATTATTTTAAATATTATATTTGGAATATTAATGGATTTTAATATTAAATTCGTTTATAAAACGAAGTTAGAACGTTATAATTTATAATTAATTTAAGATGAACTCGAAACGTTGCGGTAGTTAGTAATATTGAGTTTTGAACTTTAATTGAATATACAGGATCCGATATAAGTCGGATTTCTATGAAACAAGAAACGTTTGAATCTTGTTGATTATAATTTTCAAATGAAAGAGAAATATTCAGATTTCATGTTACAAATTGTTTGTTATGTACAATTCAAATTTTAAAATAGCAACTATGGAATTCATTAATAAACGATAACGTTTATTTAATAAATTTAAAAGGGTTTTTAAATATAATTTGGATACTATTTAATTCAGGATGTTGATATTGAGTTGTATAAATCCATATTGTTTATATATGGAACTATATGATAATTTTATTTGGTTATTTATGATGATAATAATTTATTATTATTTAGTTTGATTATTTTGAAATTTAATAATATATTTTATTTATATTATATACGAGCCTTAAGAAAGGTCATTTTGCAAACGGTCTCGGTTTTCGATGAAATTAATTTCATTAGAACTGTAACATTAAATTATTGTATGATATTAAATTTCATGGTAAAACAATGTCGTATGTGACAACGGCAGCCGTAAACTCCCAGTCATTTTCTATAGCTCGTAATTAAATTAAATTAAATCAATAGAGGGGTATTTGTGTATAACTTGAGCAGAAGATCGAATTAAGTCACGAAACCAATTCTGTTGAGTTCGTATCGACGATTAGAGCCAGTATTGGTAGGTAGTTTGTTATTTTTGGACATCGGGTATTTCGGTGTCCAAAATAGCGTCGTTCAGCGTATAAAAATAGTGTACCGGGAATTAGTCCAGGAATGCGATGAAACTTGTGCAATTGAATTCATATTAGTTAGTTATTATATGATTTCAATTTTCGTGTCAATCAGACTTACCGTTTGATCGTGACAACAATAAACGCCTAGATTTTTATTTAATCGTTTATATTATTTTGGCCAATATAGACAGGGATAATTTTAAAGGAATAAATGACTAGCCAAACAAACTCTAATTTTAATGAAACAAATTTCATTGGATCTGTATGGAAAAGGACATGTAGAATTTCTAAGTTTCAGGTTGATTGGATTTATTTTGTAACCGTGGGAAATTTTGACACGTGATTTTTCACTTGTGAATTATGAAGGGATTTTTACAAATGACCTCAAAATTCGACGAAACCTATCCCATCGAGTCCGGAATATATTTTTGCTAGGATTAGGAGTTTCATCTCCATTGGACATCGTATGTGAGTGTTTTGATCCGATACTTCGAGTGCAAGTTTCATATATAATAAAGTATTAATATTTATACCCATTCCTATATAAATATAACCTTTACACAAACCTTATTTTTCCGTCAAACCAACATCGTGGTCAACGCTACTTTTGGCCGCCATCAGAAATGAATCAACAAACTGAAACGCACGAACTTCTTGCCCTTCTATCTCTTGATCCATGCACCATTACCCAAATGTTCGTATTAGTGTGGCTAACTAGTAAAACTTCGTATTAGTGTGGTTCATCAGGTGACCGGTGGTGATCAACCAATGTTCACCGACGTGACCAGAATTCGAGCACAAGCTCACAGTGTTTAGAGGTGGATTACTGGAGATTGGCCATGGCTAGTGAGCGATACTGCTGCCAAAGGAGGAGGAGGTGAAGCCGCTCAGTTTGCCCAGCCCTGATCAATCTCCAGTCTACCACGCGTTGTGACTGTGGGATGTTCAACCTGTGCGTGAGGGTTAGAATTCGAACAAGGCAGAATGGTTTTGGGACGATGCACAAGGCTTCAAGGATAGCTCGGTCGTATATTCTTTAACATGTAATTAGGTTAAAATAAAAGTTAATTAAGGGATTTTTATCTAATCAAAATTTGTAACTTAAATACCAGTGTTTACTGTTAATACAGGACATGATTGAGGCACAAATTGGTTGCATGCTCGAGAGTAGCAGACAATCTGGAATGAAGAAACAAAGTGATGCGTTGATAAATATCGGTCAATTTAAAAGTGATTAACTAATTAAAATTTTAATTAAGGAATTCTATTTTAAATTAAACCATAACCAAATTATATCTATAATTAATGCCTATGTTATTAGAAATGGGACCAAATGTGTTGCATTGGAACCGTTGGAACAGTGCTGACAAAGACTACATTTTGGAACTATTTTGGACAGAACGGGGAATATTGGAAATTTACTGTTAAATTAAACACTTTTTTAATTTAATGGTAACCAAATCACCAAACAAAATCAAGGTGAGTTAAACTTACTCAGTTCTTCCTACTTATATTTTATATAAGTCGGGTTTTATAATTGTATGCTATGGTTGCTAATGGTTGACTGTTTGTTAAATATATCTATTCATATATTAATTGAACCAATGAAAGTAAACGTTTGTTTAATTTCAATGAAAAGCAAATCGTTATTTTATAACGATTGGAACCAATTGAGGTAACTTACCTTGTTGGTCACATTTATATTATAAAGGTGTTAAATTTAATGAATTGTTTGAATTGGATGTTAATGCTAAATAAATTGGTTGATGTTAAATTGTCGTTATTTACTGTTATTGAAATTGTCAGTTAAGTTGAATTGAATGAGTTATTTGAGATAATCTATTTTGATACAGGGAAGAACAGGTTGGAGGGATCCAACTGGATTCCTCAAATATATTAGATTTCATTTAATTTCGTATTATCATTATACGACCTGTTCTGAATCGATGATTGATTTGGTTGTTGATCCTTGACTTGAAATTCAATGTTTTTTTATTTTAACCAATGGGCAGTATTGGTTGAGTAAATGGCAGTATATAGCCTATAAATAAATCATTTTCTAAGGTAAATCGACGGAAATGAAGTTATAAAATTTATTTTATAACTGAAGACAGGTTTTTAATTCAGTATTTTGAATGAAGGTTATTAAAAGAGAATAATTACTATTAAGTCGACCGTTTTTTGAGTGGATTAAGTCAACCATTTTAACTGATTGATTATTAAATAAGTTTGTTTTGAATTAATACAGCGAAATAGCTAAACGGATATTTGTTTAATTTTAAATAAGATTTTAAAAAGAAAATTACTATTTATTTTAGTTAATAAAGAAATTAACTACTACTACTACAGTAGTTAATGATGAAGTAAATTATTATTTTTTATAATTTAAGAGATTACTTTTTAATTGAAATTTATTTAAAAAGTAATCGAAGTTGGAACGAAATCTAATTGAATTGTGAAAGGAGTTTATCAACGGGTTTTAATATTAAAACCTGAGTTTTTATGACGAAGTTATAAAAGGGATTTTGAGCGAATATGATAACTTAAATTAAATATTTACTTACATTTGAAGTTAGAAGGAGGAAATTGAGAAGTTGGAAAATGGTATGAAATGGATAAGTGAGATTTATTCCGAGGTTCGGAATGTGATATTATGAAGTTCGGAATGTTAAGCGGAGTTGGAATCATTCCGAGGTTCGAAATGTGATATTCCGAAGTTCGGAATGTTAAGCGGAGTTGGAATCATTCCGAAGTTCGGAATGTAATGTTCTAAAGTTCGAAATGTTAACCGAAGGCGAGAATATTAGCTAAATAAAAGGTTTCGGAAATTACAACGAATATAACTTGTCGTTAATGATTTATAAACGATTTTGTAAATGGAAGTTAAGAGTTTAGAAATGTAATCGAAATATTAGTTATCGATAATAATTTACAAATGGAATTTGTAAATAAAGTAAGAGTTTTTAAATATGAATTTTGTAACAATTGTTACAAATAATAAATTGAACTATTTGATTTATAAATTGAAGATCGTTAAAAAAGATCGCTATGTGATTTTAGACAACGCATAAGTCATCAGAATGATTTGAAAAGGGTATAAATAAATAAAATAAAAAGTTTTGAAATGAAATCTGTAACGTTGGTTACAGATGATAAGTGAATTGTTTTGATAAAAATAAATATAAGGATTCATAAGAGATGTCAATGTAAGATTTGTAAAGATATTTATATAAGATTGGTAAAGATATTTATATTAGATTTGTTAAAGACAGATATATGATTTAAAAACAAATATACCATTGTTGTTGCAAACTGGTTGAAGAATATTTATAAAGAGATGTTGGAGAAATAATAATGCAACGTTAAATGCAAGATTCAATAATATGTAATGATGTTTCCAAAAGTAGAAGGAAATAAAAAGTTGAGTTTTTGGAATGAGTTTATTCTGAAAGAATAGGAGTTGGATATTGTTTTCAAGTAACGATGTTTTACATGAAATGTGTTAAAATGAAAGTTGGGAATATATATATATATATGATTTAATTCTAATGTATTTGAAATAGTTGGGCGGATACTCTTTAAAATAAGAAGTAAATATTATGTTAAAAATATTGAGATATTTAGAAGTTTAATTAACCATTCGTTAATTACTTTTAATTAAAAAGGCCATGTAATGCTGGTACTGAACCAGTAAACTCATTTTATTCTCGTGATTATTTATTTGATAGTTAAATAACTGACTATCAAATCTGACTTATACGATTGTTGATACGGAAATACCGGGATCGAATTTATATTCGCAAACCATTCTGAATTAGCAAATATGTGAAAGATACTGACTGAAGATGGAGCAATCGAAGACCGTCGATCTTCATGAGCGGAAGGATTACTTGATAAATTTGTCTGGGTTGCTCCTGGAGATACCAATGTAGGATGCGGTAGGAGGGTATCTTCGGTTCATCCTGTTCCCGGATGACTTGTATGGACGAATGTCTGACATAGTATTTCCTAAAAACCATGTACATTGATTTTTACAAATATACCGAGTCGGTGGCAAAGAGCGGCACTTCTTGTATATCCAGAGTATATTTGCGGACGTCAATTAGTGATTTAACAGATCTGAAGATGTGGCATTCAAAGTGAATGGTGGCCAGATGCTCTAAAAGAATAAATAAATAAACAAATAAAAAATTGTGACCTCAAGCCTCATAAACTGGTAAATGATATAAAATCGGGTAGGTCGCATGGCTATGTGGGTCGCACCCATTAAAAGGGTATATCATTACCTGGTCTGGAGAAATCAAATGCCTTCGGTTGTCCCTTTTTATTTTTGTATGTATGCTATCGGTTCAGTTGGCTGGCCCCTAACCGTGGTAATGATATATTCGGTACTCTCAAGTGAAGTGAGGGACTAGTCATGTTTAGCCTGGGTTGCAAGATGTTCTTATTGAACCCCATTGTATTCATCTCCGAAGGTACATTGTCGGAAAGGTAGTTGTCCATACCTTGCCATGGAAATCCATTCTCTAATATGATCCCGGGGTTTTGATTGTATACCATGTATGTAGAGCGTGAGATGCAAGCGTTCTGCTAGATTGATATTTATTTGTATTTAGACACTATTATAATATCAGGAACGATATTGATTTTGAAAAGGTTTTAGGTTATCGTAAGGTAAAAACCGTCTGTATTTATGTGTGGATTTGGTCTTACGATTATCCTTTTCTTCGAAAAGATTTACTCTAAAATCAAGTTGAATGATACTATTAAACTTAGTGTGTTTTTCTCATTCTGGTTCACCAGACTAATCTGGGGTTTGTAATGCTCGGTTTAGACCAGGTTTTACAGGGTTAAATTTGGATGTTGCGAACTTCACAAGACGTGCTGGAGGTGTTTAGACGTATGCTATCTAGTATTTATTCCATTGTGTGTTGTATATGAGGGCAGGTTAATATAATTGTCCAGATGTATTGAGTACTCTGATGCTTGTTATTTAAAGCTCTTTATAAAGATTTATTCCTATATTATATTTTGTTCCACTATGATGTGAGACTCTGTGTTGTGTTGGTTCTTCTTCTTCTTCTATTCTAATATTTCTTTCTTTCTTTTCTCACCCTCTAACTTCTTACTTTTTGCATTTTGGATTTTCGGTATTCGAATTTGGACGCGGGATATATTTGTGTCGAAAATTCGAGCATCAATTTTTCTGGTTCGTTACAGTTCGAGTTGCATTGCTGACATAAATGACCAATTTTTTTCTATCTTTTAAATATGTTTTTTTACATTTAGTATAACCAGATAAAATTATAACCAAGTGATATGTTTCAATCAATTAGCTGTAATTATTTATAGTGTACATGTTTGCCTTTGTTTAATTTTACAATCATTAAGATCATTTCGAATAGAACACTTAAGATATTTTTTTATCTTTTGTTGGGAGTTTATAGCATTTAGACGTGGATTGTGGTTGGATGTACAATGTGAAAGGTACCGATGCTGAGTTCTTGAACAAAATCGACGACTTCATCAATTGTGAGTTGAATAATCAATCAAGAAGAGGAGATGTAACCATTTTATGTCCTTGTAAACTCTGCAGAAATACTGGAAGGTTTCGTAACATTGATCAGATTAAGGATCATATAATTCCTAATGGATTTAGACAAAATTATATGTGGTGGATATGACATGGTGAAAGTATACTTAGCGGAGTTAGTGCAAGTAATCATGGAAATGATGAGAAAGACAATAATGCACTGGGAGATAATATGAATGATGAGGTGAATGATGAGAATGATCATGTTCAGGAGATGTTTTGTGATGTTGAAGAATAGTTGATCGAAGAGACAAAGTTGTATGAAAGAATATTAATTGACACTGACAAGCCTATATTGGATGGATGTGATAAGTTCGTAGTATTGTCTTCTGTGTTTAAACTATTCAATTTTGAAGCAAAACATAGTTGGAGCGATAGAAGTTTTACATCATTGTTTGAGCTTTTGAAAGATATGCTTCCGGAAGGTAATGGGTTTTCTACTTCAAATTATGAGGCTAAAAAAATTATGTGTCCAACTGGTATATGATACAAAAAGATACATGCATGTCCAAATGATTGTATACGATATGGAAATGTATATGAGAGCTTGCATGAGTGTCCTAAGTGTGGCTTATCTCGTTACAAAACACGAGATTGTTCATAATAACTCAGGCAAGTAGCATCCTCCGGCAAAAGTATTATGGTATTTTTCTACTATATGTATTCTCATCATAAATACAAATTTGTAAAATAAATTCCTTATACTATATGTATTCTCATCATAAGTACAAATTTGTTGGACATCACATTGTTCAGTGTTGATTTCATGATTTGGTTGGTTTTCCGTTTTTATCAGTCCACCAATTTTTCAGGAAAGATGATATAAACATTACATTGTAGAGTAGAACAGTGATAAAATTTATAGGCTTCTTAATTAGGGCTAATAGTTCAGTTATCGATTAATTATAATTTATGTAAGTACATCAATTACCCGTCAATAAGGAAACAAGAATTTTTAGGAGGGCACTATCAAGAAAACTGAAATGGGTAATGGGTAAACATTACTTTATAAAATGGTCCTCATTTAATTCTAAGTATCAACATCTGTGTAAGTTTTAAAGTGGGTTAATTAAGGTACCCATGTACTTAGTTGTCTCTCAATCTAATTTTCAAATTAGCTGGACTGGAATGCACCATCTTACAATTCAAACTATTTATTTACTCTTTTGTTTTTATGTGCTTAATGTTTCAATATTTTCCTGGAATTTGAAAGGTGTGCTGTAATCAACGAACTACCTGATCAAATAGTATAACTTTTATCATCATACATTGAAATATTTCAACTTTTACTAACCGAAACATGTAAGCATTGATACTTTCTTAAACTCTAATTAAGGTCGTCTTTACATTTCAACATAGAAATAAACTTCTGATTATTGTTGCACTTGATTCATTTTACATGAACCAATTATTAGAAAATGATTTCTGTCATATCAAGGGAAGTGGTTGTGGAATATGATTTAACTATACACAGATCATTCCACTCATTTAGTGTTTTGATATCATTTATGTGTGTAACTTATGCGCTTGGGGAATGAAATTTGCTAATAAATTTATGAACCTATAGGATGTACCAATCGTTAAAGGCTAAATTGTTTGAATAGTGGACCTGGAATCTATTTTCCATGTTTTCATTTCTAGTTTTACTTTATTTGCACTTATTTCATAATTAATGTCGTAAAATAGCGAAAAAGTGAGAAGGCTAGGGAGAATCAGGCATGTAATGAAAATCCTCACAGTTCGGAACAAGTTGGGTATGTCGGAAAGAAGGCTAAATGGATAGCCCAAGTGTATAGTTCCTCAACTACATTACTTAATGGACCTATTTTGGATCGAAGCATTGATTGGATTTTGGCAAGATAAAAAACAGAGTTAATGGAAATTATGCAATTCCTAATGAGAAAACATGATAGTTGTAGATAAAATAGTAAGAGTGTATCTTTTGGTTATTTATTTTTTTTGCTAAATATAGTAATAAATTATTAAGAAAACTATTTTTATTTGATAGAACGATTGGAGAGAAAAAGCGATTGAAGGGACATGGGTTCCAAATAGACATTATGGTGTCTTAAGTCACGCTCTTGAAAAAAAAAACATCTAGGTCGAGTTACAGGAATTGGTGGGATGGTCGATATCAAAGACATATCTGGGGAGGGAGAGAAAAATAAAGGTCGAAGTGGTGTAATAGCAGCAGACCAATTACATCTTATCATTCACCAAATAGAAGCTAAAGTGAGTCAAAAATTTGAATCTATGGTGGACGCAAAAGTTGAACAGAAGTTTGCAGACATGTTGAATAGGGTGGGTATGAACATACCTAATGATGCGATGATCGACAACCTACCATCGCTTGAGAGACGTAGTAGCTGCCAATCAGCATAGTTGGACAAATTTCAGCCTACAACCAGCAATAAAGAGACGGATCCATATGCAGACTTACAAGTAAAAAATTACTATCCCATAATTCATTATCTTTGTTGTATAGTGGGTTAGAACTTTCTTTTCGTATTTCACTTAAGAGACAAGTGTTAATACCTGAAAGCAAATAAACTGACGCTTGGTAGACTGAACGAGTTATGTATGTTGTATCACATTATGAATATCCATCAGCTTTTGTTCTGTTTACTTCTGTAGTTGTTTTTTTTAACTGGCCTGCATATATTAATGTATGTATACTATTTCCGCACGATCGCTTATGATAGAAGAAATGGTAAAAGCTAAAAAAGATTTTTTTTTCTCCCATCAAATAACCTAAATAATTTCTAGCAAAATACAGCTGGTGCTTTTACAATACTTATATAAGATGGTAATTACTCTTCATTTTCATTTATTTCTGTTCATTCATGATTCACCTCTTTCACAATTTTTAATATTATCTCCAGTATAACAAGTCAATTATTTCTCAACAATATTTATTTCCTTATCTGTTTTATCTATCCTTTGACGCCATAGTTGGTTGCTATCAATTTTTTTGGCATTTTTCTCTGTAGTCTCACAAAACTGACGATTGTATGCTACCTTCTATTTTTTTGTATTTTCTAGATCTTGTCAGTGGATACTTTTTTCGGTAATACATGATAAATTGTAATGTTTTATATCTATTTTTTGGTCTTGACATTACAGAAACCAATTCAATGTCGTTTAGCTGTGAATTTGGACGGTAAAACTATCATAGTGGGTCATGGCATGGTACATCCCGCTTCAAGGGCAGAAGATCATTGTCATAATCAACAAAATTTTCCCGATCATGTAAAGGTTGGAATTGGCGAAGTGGACCCTATTCATGAACAAACTCCACTCCCGGTTCGAACTAAACATTTCATCATAATAGGAGAAGCCTTTGGTAGTTTTTCTCAGCAGCTGAAAAATCTTGTGCTTCTCAGAGGCAACGATATGGTAAATATACACTTTGTATTTTGTTTGTTGAGTTTGACATATTTGGTTTTTTTTTGTATAATAACCGACACAAGATCTTATAATCTTCAAGTTTTATGTGTGCATATTACGCCTACTATAGGCAAAGACAAAGTGGAAACTTGTGTTGTTAAGGTCTTGAATAGTAATGAACATGTGATGAATACGACCACAAATGAGTCAATAAAATGCAATACAATCGTAGATGAAGAGATTTTAAAACTTTAACGGATAAGTGTAGACATTTCCATGACTTGATAGTTCAAGTGTCACCTAATGGTGATCCCATCAATGCAATTCAAGTGAATAAGGATTTATTTACGTATGATGAGGACTTCAAAATTCATATTACGGTGGAAGACATTATTCAATTCCCTAGTACGACATGGTTAAATGAATCATGGTTGCAAATTTACACCATGTATGTTTTTTTCTATATATGTAACACCCCACCTCCGCTAGGGTCACTCACAAAGGGAATGCACTAGGTTTGGTGAAGCATTATCGAGGTAAACATGCACAGAAACATTACAAGACAGAACATATATAAAACAGCGGAAGTAAAACAAATTTTCATTACCTTATAAAATAAGGTCTAAAGCCTTTTACATCAGAATACATCAAAACCTGTCTTGCAATAGTAAAGAAGCATAAATCCTTTTCATAAATTATTCCCCAAAATAAAGCGGTGAAGCAGCCATAGCCAAAAGAAGACCAAGCTATACATGATGACCTTCAAGCATAAAAGGTCCGAACTAAACAACATCATTTCCTCCCTGAAACCTGGGGGGGAAACGGAAGACAAAGAGGCGAAAGAAAACAGGGTCAGTCATAAAGACTGGTAAGTCCTATCTACTTCCAGTATAAAAACAGGTAAAGGTAACATGACATGCATAAACTGAAAGTAAACATAAGGATGACGACAAGATAGATAAGCTAAACCAAGGTAACTGGATGAACTACTGTAGCAAGATAAACTAAGGTATCATGATAAACTACGGTGTCAAGATAAATCAAGGTATCACATCGTCAGGTTCCTGTCAAGTATACTATCCCAAGGTATCTATCATGTATATTTGCTCTGCACCTCTCGTACTAGTATCCCAACCCGCGTCATGTGTTAACTATGAATGTCCCTTGCCCAATGTCATGTAATGGTCCATGTCAACCTAATATATATAGCATATGTAGGTTTTCCCAACTCGTATGTTTCTTTCCATGTATAAGTTCAGTCCTTTGCCGTAGGTCGTACGGGCTTTCCCATGTGAATCTATACCACCTCAACGTAGTACCATTTTATTCTTGAAGTTGTTTTGGACTGCTACCCTTGGTCTGGTTATGTTTTATGAACTATCGCGTGTTCACCTAGGGTTTATGCCACTTAGGACCGCTAGGGATTATGCTACCTGATGAACGTTTTCGTGTCTCGGTTTGGGTTTTAGCCACCTAGGGCTACTAGGGATTATGCTACCTGATGAACGTTTTCGTGTCTCGGTTTGGGTTTTAGCCACCTAGGGCTACTAGGGATTATGCTACCCGTCAACCGCGCCCTTTTCTCCCACGTATGAATCGTGAATCGTTTCCATGTCTAGACGCACATGTATCTCAATGTGCCATCCGAGTTCCGTGCCAGGGCAAATCAAGAAATACGGAACTCGGTCGGGAGTTTTAAGTCATCTACCGATACAGATATCAAGGTCTGTTTTTTGTATTCGTGGCTATGGTCCCACGTGACCCCTCCCTCAACTACTGAAAGGCAAAACAAGAAAAGTCATGTATGAGAACTAAACTACAGCCATCGATGCCCCCTTTCCGGACGGCCAACCTCACCCATACCTAGATAGCAAGTATGGTTTGTTGGGTGTTCTCTGCCTTTCCGTACGTACACGATTGACTAAAGATGGTAGGTGGCTGACGAATGTGCTATCTAGGGCTACAGTGAAAATATCGCCGACCCCACGCTAATCCACCCCAGTCTTTAGGTTGCTCGCACAGCAACCAAGGCATACCCTTGGTTCTCCTACCGCAGACCTTAACCTCTGTGAGCCCAGGTTTCATGGACCATCCGCAACCTCACAGAGGGATACCAAGAGTATCCTCACGTTTCCTCGAAGCTATCGCTTCGTCAACCAGTTCGTTGGAGCCTTTATCTAAATCAGATATTGCTCCACCTCGTATATTTGCTGAAACGACGACCTACCGAATCGGGTTACTCATCTATTTAGAAACTGGTCCAACTTCGTTGACTAAGAATTATTACTTAGTTATCCTTAATTAAGGCTTACCACTTAGCTTCTCTTCCCGTTATCCTTGTTAACTATGATTTTCCACCTAGTCCCCTGAACTAGGGTTTTAATCAAATGGGTTAAGTGTTGTCATTCCAGTTCATGACTTAACCCGCCTACGAATCATGTCAAGATTGGATAAGTATTTAAGCCCAAGACTTAGCCTTACAAGTTGGTTAAGTATACCAAGAAGCTCATGACTTAACCCTATTCAATTATCAAGTCAAATTGGTTAAGTATTAGTTTGTCTTGACCCTATCAGATTATCGTGTTAGATTGGTTAAGCATAGATTATCTTAACCCCATCAGATTATCGAGTCGGATTGGTTAAGTGTGGGTTAGTTCAACCCCATCCACTAATCGTATTACGATGGTTAAGTATATTTAAACGGTCTTGTGACTTAACCCTATCAAGTTCTCATATTAGATTGGTTAAGTATGGTTGCTTAACCTCATCAAATCATCATGTATAATTAGTTAAGTATAAGTCACTTAACCTCATTGAATTACCAAGTTTAGATTGGTTAAGTGTTTAACTTTAACCCCATCGAATTACCGTGTTTAGATTGGTTAAGTGTAAGTTACTTAACCTCATCTAATTGCCGCGTTCAGATTAGTTAAGTGTAGGTTACTTAACCCCATCTAATTACTGTGTTTAGATTAGTTAAGTATAGATTAGTTAACCCCATCTAATTACCGTGTTTAGATTAGTTCCGTATAGATTAGTTAACCCCATCTAATTACCGTGTTTAGATTAGTTAAGTATAGATTAGTTAACCCCATCTAATTACCGTGTTTAGATTAGTTAAGTATAGATTACTTAACCCTATCTAATTACCAAGTCGGATTAGTTAAGTGTAAATTACTTAACCCCATCCCCTAATTGTCTTGTTTGGTTAAGTGTCGTTAAGAAATCAAGTCTGGTTCCACTTAACCTACCCATTCGTGTCATATCGGTTAAGTGTCATTAGTCAAAATTACTTAACCTTTTCATGTGGCATTAATTAGATTAATGCACCCCAACCTCTCACATTAGACTTTGTTGTGGTTACTAGTTAAGCCGGGCGGGTCCAGGTAGATTTACACCACAACCTAGTCTAACCTCGGGTTTTAAGTGCTATATGACCAACTACTCACATTGGGTCCTATTGTTTGTAGCCACTAGTTAAGTCGGGCGGGTCCGGGTAGATTTATGCTACAAACTCAACCCAACCTCGAGTTGGACACTTTCATGTTTTTCTGCGTGTCATGTTCATGTCAAATTTAGACCCCTTCTTAAGTCCGTGTTTTCATGTAGCCTCATGTCAAGTTTTCGCGTCATATTCACGTTATTTATCATTACATGTTACATGAAATTTCATGTCAAGATCATAGCCTATTTTCAAGTTTGCCTAAACTACCCAAAGCGTGTCCCCAACGCACATGAAAACGAATCAACATATTTGGGATAATATGACAAAGATGGGTACAAGATGGCAATGATGAATCACAAGTTAAACATGGTGAAAATTGAGGCAAAGGTGTTCACATAACTAGCATATTGCATATTGGCCTCTAAACATGCACAATGTCATAAAGGGAATTAGCCACAAACGTGAATAATATCATAAAGGATTTGGCCTCAAGCATGCATAGTATCATAAGGGAATTTGGCCACAAACATGCATAGTATCATAAGGGAATTTGGCCACAACCATGCATGATAACATAAGGGGTTTGGGTTCATCTACATGCATAAGCCCCAAAGTCAAGTCTTTGCCAATGTTTCACAAGTCAAATGGTTCCCAAAGGTTCATGCTAACATTCCATAGATAAAGATTCAAACTTGCAAGATAAACTAGGTTAAACATAACATGAGTGGCATGATTAAGTCGCTAAAACTTAGCCCAAGGTCATAGATCATAAAAAAGGGGCAAAGTTAGGTTCACATAGGCTAGCATACTTATGTTTCATCGCATTTTATTCCATGCCATTATTAAAACTACCGTTTAGATCTAGAAGTAGCTAGAACTTACATAGCATGGCAAGAGGGCTAGGAACATGAATCGTCTTGACAAAGAATCCATGTTGAGATGATGATCAAAACCCTTGATTTGGTGTAGAAAGCTTGCACCTTCGTCTTGGATCTAGTTTGAATGCATAGGCTCTTGAAGTTGGAGATGGAGGCCATGATCAAGAGGGATTTGGGCAACACTTCGTTGTTAGATTGATTTTGAGTGATTTAGGTTAGGTCCTAGGGTGTTTTTATAGAGATTAGGAGTAGTTTAGGCCGTAGGATAAACCCTAGGATAGATCTGAGCCCTCAAAATCCGTCACAGGTCTATAGACCAGACCCAAAAGCATGTCTTGAGGAACAAGTCAGGCACACCCAGGCCAACTGGCCGACCACCCAAGTCGACAGGGGTGTCGACTGGGCAGTCGACACCACCTGGGGTGTGTCGACTCCCAAGTCGACTCCCCAGTCGACTTGGGGGTGGCGGGAATTTTTCCCGCCACTTCTGCTTGGCTGAGTTTGAAATCTGAATTCAAATTTGAACTGTTTTTTAACTTGAAATTTTCTGAAAACTTTGACGGGCCATAACTTGGTCATACGGACTCCTATTTTCGTAAACTCAGACTCTATTTCGCGTATTTTTCCGAGACGAACGCAATGGCATAGCCCGTTTCCCTTGATTCAGATTTTATAATTAAATTCTGCCTTGATTCTCGTCTTAGCATGTTGTAAAAATCCGGGTTGTTACAATATATTAGCTTGCTTGATTACACAATATACTTTTATGTATAATATGAGTCTAAAAGCTGATAATAAAAGTAGTATGTAGAAACATAAATTTAGCCCAAAAATAATTTGTTTGATAAACCATTGAATAAACTGTATTGATTTTAAAATATACTTTCAATTACTTTTTGGTTGGCTTCTTGTCACAAATAATGTGTAGGTGGTTATATCGTATGTGCAATGATCTTGAAGTGGATACCATCGGGTATGTGTCCGCATAAGCTTTCACAAGTAAGGAAATATTTGGATGTGAAAATTTTATTTATCATGAAAGTATAGCTTGCATCGCAATCTAAATGCTTACTCTTAGCCTCTCACTACGAAGGATATGAAACTTTTAGTAATTAGTTTACAAATTTGTTGTTTGTTTAAATTTCATATAAATCTTGTAATGCAGGAAACATTGCCTACTACTTGTTTTTCATATGGAAAATAATAAGGTTTATGTTCTTGATCCCTAAGCCGAACGCAAATGTAGACTGGAAATTAAACCGGAAGTGAACATGTATGGTGTATTTATTTTCTTTTTGGTTCCATTTATGACTTGAATGCAAACATAGATAATTGTTTTTCTTTGAACACCGGTTTAATAGTGTTTAATGAATATAAGGTGGCATTTATAACTTATATACTATAGTCCCCTTCATTTCAGTATATTGCAGAATTATTTAAAAAAATTATATAACTATATGATACAATAAACTCTTTATTTGTATTCGAATTATTTATACGTGAATAAGTTATTATTTAACCATTTTTTCATATGTTCAGGGCCTTTAAAGCTTATAAGGCATATGGAGATAAAGCTCAAGGAACGCACTTAAAGTGGATCAATGTTAAGGTGATTTGCTTTCTAGCAAACATAAAAAAACTTGTATTTCATATAAATTCATTTTAACTGACTATTGAATCATCCTATAATATTGGTATAGTGTCCTCAACAATCTGGATCAACAGATTGTGTGTATTATGTGATGAGGTATATGCATGAGATAGTAAAAAACCAGCTTCAAAACATCAATCTAAACGAGGTACACTTTAATTTTTCTTTAATATTTTATGTCAAGTCATTATATGATGAATGTCTGGAAACAGTCTCTTAATTGCATTATTTTGTACAAGTTAGTTCTTATAATCAACAAAAGATGTATGAGGTTTGGGATAATTTAGCAGATTATATCATGCATAACTGGATGTAGTCTTCCTATATGTTATAATACAGTGAGTATTAAATCTACTTAATTGATGTAGATCGATGTTTTCATTATCATAAGTAGGCTTTGGTTGAAAATTTCAAATTAATAATTACTCACCGTGTGGACGGTATCAGCTTAGAAAATGCACTCTAGGGTTGACGGACATAAAACTTGTACAACATTAAGAAGAAGTATATGGTATAATGTAGTTTTGGTAACAGAACTACAGTTTCAGCTTAATGTTTTTATTCCAGAATAACTCAGATGTAAATTTAATAAAATATTTTATACCATAAAGGAAGAAACTAATATAATAATCCATGTTTTAGGAGTCAGATTTTATACTAAGAATTTAACTATCAAGCTAAATGGTTTACTACACAAGCATCAAATATGGTAGCACTATTACATGTATTCTTACTCTTACTATTTTGGTGGTTGTTTTTTTAAACCAAATATACAAGCGAAAACTTTATGGAGGCTAGAACATGATATATATCGCCAAAAAAAGTATGTCATGCAGTCATTAAGGTGTGAATGGCTTACTTCCAGCCATGTTCTTCTAAAGCTTTATTCGTAGAAGCAAAAACATTTGTAGAATCACCTGGCCTTCTTGGGCACAATTTAATTGGAGTTTTCTGAAATAAGAGAACTCTTTTAAGAATATTTATCACGAATTTATTTACGCGCTTGTAGTCATGCATGAATACACCAAAAGACATATGTAAATAGCTTGCTCACCTTCCTATATGACTTTTCAAAGGCAGCAACCATATCAAGCACATATGTGCCACATCCAATACCCAATTGTAAGCAACACAACTTGAAAAATGTCAACCTCTTAATAGTCTCTAGCATGGTGACCCCTTTGTTAAAAAGATGATCCCTATAGCATTTTCAAAGCTTTGTCATGATAAGAGGAGTGGAGGATTGGGTATCATTAATTTATTTCATTGGAATAAAGTAGCCATTTCTTTTCATATCAACAAGATTTTTTCTGATGAAAATTGTTTGTGGTCGAAGTATGTGAGGAATAATTTGATTGGAAAAAAAGACTTTTGGACAATGCAAATACCCAGTTTTTGTAGTTGGAGTTGGAGGCAGATTCATAAGCTCAGAAGTGTTTTTCTTCCATTTATTCAATGCAATTCATCACATCAGTCAGGTTCTTTTTGGCACACAACATGGGCATCCAGAGGTTTAATTTTGCATAATGTTGTGGAGTATAATTTGAGAAGGAATTGTGGCATTCCTGCCTCAGCCAAAATTGAAGATTTTGTGCATGATGGTTAATTGATATTACCACACAGCTGTTCTGCAGTATTGAGGAAGCTCTGGTACGAAATTTCAACCAATTTTAAACTGGATAATAATTGTATAACTTGGATGGGTAAGTCTCACTCCATCAGTTTAGTGTACAATCTGTTATGTGGTGAGAGGCTTTGTTTTCCATGGTATAAGCGAATGTGGAATTTAATGAGTAATGCCAAGCAAAATTTTCATCTATGGAAGGTGATGTCCAATGCCTTAATTACTAAAGATAAGCTTTTCAAGTTAGGCATTATCACTGATGATTTTTGTGTTTTCTGTCATGATGAGGTTGAATGTAATACTCACTTGTTTTTTGAGTGCAAATTTGTGTTTCATGTTTGGAAGAGAATTCTAGATTTTGGTAAGCTTCATCAGCCATCAATCATAAGTTGTGATGAATGGTTTAACTTGTTCAAGGCAACAAGATGGAAGGCAAAAGAAAGCATGTTGCTGTTAAGAATTTTGAAGATCTTTCTGTTGGAGGTTTGGTCAGAGAGGAATCGTAGAGTATTTTCATCAGTTGAGCTGACTTCTGATGCATTGTACTCTGTTATACTCAAGGCAATTCTCAAAAAGACAAGTAGTTGATGAAGTTTTATTGAATTGTGATGGGGTTATTCTTGTCTGTAATGTTCTGTTATTTGGTTATAGGTAGTTTTGTTGAGGTCTATTATGCTGGAGCCTTCAAGATGTAATTTGGTTTTGCTGTGTTAGCATTGAGGTTTTTCTGTTTTCATGTATAGATCCAAGTTTATTTTCCTTAATGCTAACAGTATAGGAATGTTGTAATGTAATTATATAAGTTGTAAATAAAATTTACTTGCTTTTCAAATAAAAAAAACTCAAGAATATATATAAAAAAATTATAAAGGAAAAGAACCTATATTTTCTGATTTGTTACATAGCCATTAGCTAAGTCCATCACATGAATATAATCCTGAATATGATTTGTTATATGCATATATGTATATTTTCCAAATTTACAATATAAAGAAAATAAAACCATAATGTCTAGGGTGTGTAAATGCAATATTTAAATTCTTACTGCACTACCTTCCTTTGTCGGGTAATCATGTCCATACACATTTAACTCGGGAAATCTTTCTACTTCCACTTGTTGAATATAAGGCATCAGATTATTGGGAATTCCTTTGTGATCTTCACCAATGTGACCACTTTCATGAGCTCCAACTGGATTGAAATACCTTAATAGAATTATTCACCATTCTGGATCTGCCTTTTGAATATCTCTGGCTATTTCTTCAAGGAAAAGCTAAATCATAAAAAAAATCAATGTCATTTTCACGAGTTCCCACATTTAATGAAGTAACCACTGTAAAATATTATGTTAATTACTTTTGTTCGACCATAAGGGTTCATGGCCTTCAGATCAATATCTTCAACACATGGGATTTTCTCTGGTTGGTCATAGGCAGTTGCAGAGGAAGAAAAAACATCTGAAATAAAATTACTATACATAAGAGAATTCACTACACCACAAAGCCTATTTTGTCACTCCCCTATCCTTTAAATTTGATACGGTCTATAACCGTATCAAATTAGAGAGGGTTCTGAGCCGTGCCTTTCTATTTAGAAAAGGCTTAGAGCCTTATTCGAATTTGGCCCAAATTTTGACCGTATCAAACTTACGAATAAATTTTTTAGCAAGGCAGACGTGCTCCCCCTAAATCTCGATGACCGTACCAAATGTTCTTTCCTACAACCTACCAATCCACACCTCCTCCACCGCTTCACATCTAACCCTACATCTTAAACATTATGGATCGGTTCATTTGGTCTGTCTCTTCTCCGTATCAAATCTGGATCAATTTTCGCTCCCGCTGTTTTTTTTTTCATTTTCCCCAATTGGTGCCAAATTCATTTCCCTCTTTTTTTGTTCGCTTTTCATTTTTGGGGCAAAATCATACCAGTTTTTTTCGAATCCAAAGGGAGTAAATTCATACCAGTTTTTGGGGCAAATCCATGACTCCTCTCGTTGATTTCTTCCACACCCGAACTTTGTGAAAAAAAGGTAAAATCCCTAAATCTCGTCCTTCGTGTTACTGCTTATTAGGCTACGATTTGTTTTACCGCTTATTTATGCTTATTTATTCAAGAGAGGTCGATACTACTTTCCGTTGCTGATCTACACAGGAGGAAGACTACTTGAAGAAATTAAAGGCAAGTTTTCACGTTTTATTCTACTTCTGTTGGTCTTAGTTTTCTGAATGATGCTTGGGCTAATTTTGAGACCACCGTAGTCTTTGATGACAGCAGGGTTCAATGTAGTTTTCGTTATCAGCATTTTTGAAAACCACAGTTACCTGGTTTTGTAGAAATTTTGACAGTCTCAGTTATTGTTTCAACAATTTCCATTATCTTTGTAAATTCATAGGTCATGGTAATGAATCCCTTTGATATATATCTAAGATTGACATCTGAGTTCTTACACTTTCGTATTTTGACTATCTCGTAATAAGTTATGAGTCTAAATTTGACGCTTCTTAATGACTGCTATTCTTAAGAAAAGAAAGGAAGTAAGAATTATTGATAACATACTTGATTTGCTAGTTGATGATTTGGAAAGAGATAAAAAATAGTAGTAGCTTGATGTATTTGATGATTAATGAAGAATCCTTATTAAACCATTAACAGAAGAAGAAAATAACAGGAAGTCATTTGTTGCGATTTACCCACACAAAATGTAAGCAGGATTATGGGAATTACTAGATAATTATTGGTAGAATATTTTCTTTTGGATCAAAAACAAAAAGGTTGTGTAATTGATATTACAATCTCGGATTGTGATTTTGATTCGAATTTTGGTTGTTGTCGACAATATCTCCAGACGAAATGAGCTTGGCACAAGATATGAATGAGATTTGACATGTTTTCTTGCTAAAATTTAAAAGCCAGAACTTGGACAAGATTCAAAACTCTCTAGTTAGAGATGATTATTAATAAAATGGATCTGGGTAAAGCAATTTTGACATTTTTATGATTGTTTTGCCCATTTCTATTTTCTGAATAATGAAGGCTATTGCTATATAAATTCAATTTTGGTTACCGTGTAACTATGCAAGTTGATTTGTTGCTAATTGACATGTTTGAACAAATAATCCAGTTTGAACAAATAATCACTGTAAGAACTGGTTCCAGTTTGAACAAATAATCCAGTTTGAAATTCAGTTTTTTTTTCTTAACTAATAAAAGAAAGATATGAGGAAGATATGCCTAAATGAAAGTTTTCACATGTTTCAACCTAGGATAACATAAGTACTTATTGAAATCAATCAATTGCATGCATTTATTATACGATAAAATATATGATATGATCCTTGGGTCGCAAACTGGACTCAGTTTGCAAATGAGTCGCAAACTGGACTCAGTTTGCGACTCAGTCGCAAACTGAGTCGAGTTTGCGACTCGCAAACTGAGTCCCGTTTGCAACTCAGTTGCAAACTAGACTCGCAAACTGGACTCGTCGCAAACTGAGTCCAGTTTGAGAGTTGCAAACTGATTCCAATTTGCAACTGAGTCCAGTTTGCTGCTCAGTTGCAAACTGGAACCAGTTCAACCAGTTTGCAACTGGCAAACTGGACTCAGTTTGTACCAAAACCAGTTTGTACCATATACTTCAAACTAGTGAACTTCAAACTATGATTAGTCACTTACTGACAGTTTCCTCTGTTTAAATATACTTCAAACTAGTGAATTCGGGACACAGTAATCAAACAATAATTTCATTGGTTAATTATTTCTCTTATGTAATGCACCATGTATCATATTTGCTAAGGTCAAGTCTTAATAGTTGTGCATATAATCTGGAACACGAAACCATGCGAGAATGGATTCAAATATGCGCCTTTTGATGATTATAAAATGGAGTTTGCATAGGCAGTGATAGCGTCAATACAGCACCCTTGCATGTGATTATAGCTTAAACATAAAAAGCATGTTTTCTTTAATAAATGCATTTAAGCACGTATTAGATGTTTTAATAAGTTTGTTCACTTCAGTTTTCAGTATACGTTTCACATCCGTTTTAATAAGCATTTGAGTAAGTGAAATAATAGATGTAAGAATGTAAAACAAAATAGATAAACTGAAAAAACATCTACAAACAAAATTATAGTTCTTTTTAGTGATGGGATTTGAGTTTCAGCGAATCAGATGACAAATTGTTCAATTGTAAACTGAATCCACTGATTGCATTGCTAATATTATAATAATGCATTTTCAATTGCTCTTCAAACTGATATATGTTTATCAATTGATTCAGGAATGCAACCAGTCTAAGAGACATAGAAATGTCAAATGATCCAACTAAAGCAATAATTATTTATCTACGGTATGTGAAATTGTATAAGAGCTAAATAACCAATTTCAATGAAGCATATTTAAAAACATCTATATTGTCATACATTAGATGCTGCAAGCATCAGCATCTACATCAAGTCACCTGCAAAGATCACCAAGTTTATGAAAACAAATTGGGTTAATCCACTCATGAGTCAGAATATTATAATAAATTGGCAGCAAAAGGAAACAATATGGAGAAAAAAACTTAAAATGTAGCTTGATTGACTTATCTTGTTTTATTTTCTCAAAATCTTCGCATGACTATTAATTTAATATGAAAAAGTTACATTTCTGCGAATATCTGAATAGGTCCATAGTTAGTATATGTAGATAAAAAAAAGTATAGTTGGTAACTAAAAAGTTATAAATCTCCACCACATAATAATATATAAAAATAATAATTTATAACCAAACAACACAATTGCACAAAATCTTGAACATATTGCCCCACTTTAACTACTAATATAATTGTCTATTTATAAAGCAGGCGAAAAATCTATGATGGTAGCTTAAGGAAACATATATCACCAAACATGGTAATCACATACATGGCAATCGAACTATTTAGTACAAAAATCATCTATATAATTGCCAAAATGGACTGCTTTACCCAAATCAGCAGTACTAATATAGTAAAATAATAAGAAATTTATTTTAAATGTGAAGAAAAAGCGGTGAAAATAATATGTGCTCTGTTGCATCACTCACATACCTAGCTAGTGTTCTGTTGCAATAGGCGTGAATAAAAGATGCTGGTTCATTGTTGCAGTAGATTACTTCAAACTAGATGCATTTATTTATTTATTTTTATGTCGATTCAAACATGTTTGTTTGAAGTCTGTTAAGCTATCTTGAATATTTTTTCAAGTTCACTGAGTGAGATTAGTAGCAAATATGAAAGTATAAAAATAAGGAAGAAATTTTATATGTGAAAACGCACTAGTACTAGTTTTATATCTGGTTTCAAATGGTTGTTGCACTGCCTTTACCTAATAGTTTTATATGAGAAAATTTTGTTGACTATCAGATGCGATATAAAGAAAAAGAGGAACTGGTGTTCATAAAGATATTATTTTCAATGTTATGTCCCCTTGGTTGCTCTTGTAGTCATGTTCGTCACCGCATGCCTGCGCTGCCTCTTACCGAGACATGGTTATCCCTTTGGTCTATCAACTGTGTAAAACTGGACTCAGTTTGCAAATGAGTCGCAAACTGGACTCAGTTTGCGACTCAGTCGCAAACTGAGTCGAGTTTGCGAGTTGCAAACTGATTCCAGTTTGCAACTGAGTTGCAAACTGATTCCCGTTTGCAACTTAGTTGCAATCTGGACTCGCAAACTGGACTCGTCGCAAACTGAGTCCAGTTTGCAACCGAGTCCAGTTTGCGACTCAGTTGCAAACTGGAACCAGTTCAACCAGTTTGCAACTCGCAAACTGGACTCAGTTTGTACCAAAACCAGTTTGTACCAAAACCAGTTTTAAAATTAATCTTTGATAATTTAAAAGGTTGCACCTGAAACAAATGTGTTGTAGCCAAGAATGCTTGCTTGTTTGCAATGTAATGCTTAGTTATCTCGACTAACTCTTGCTCCTCTTCTTTTTCTTCTTATAGGTAATGCTTAGTTATCATGGAACCCCTGTTTTCATTCGAAAATGGACTGTCATGTTAACTTATGCGCATGCAAATTAGATATATACAAGTATGAGTTTTTTTGCTAGAAAAAAACTGCACTACAAAATGCTACTAGAAATGATAAATTTAGTGATAAAAAACATAGATTAGTAGCTACGAAGTCACAAATGCAATTTCGGAACTAAAACGATCACAAATTCAATAAATTTAATTGTTTAAAACATAACTCTTTAAACTTTAAATTAATACATAACTCAATAAATTTTAAAATATATCTGAATTTTGGTTTAAAATTTAGAACATAACTCACTAAATTAACTAACAAGTTTAGATTAAAGTTTAAATCTTTAAACTAATTAATTTGAGAATGATGGATTGTGGTACTGCAGTACTTAAGAATTTGTGATAATGCGAATGGTTGAGAATGATGGATTGTGGTTGAAAATATTTGTTTGTGGTTGAAACAAAATTAGAATAGGTTGTGGAAAAGAAAAATATTGCTTAGTCGTTTCCTTGACAATAATACATGTTCTTTGAGTATCATTAATTGGAAGAAAGCAAGAGCGTTAATTCATTGAAGGAGCGATCAAGGGATAACTGAAAATGAGCATATTGTCCGGGGGGGTGGGCCCATTTGGTTGATGCGATGATATATGTAGTAATTCTATTATATAAACTGAAAATGAGCATATTGTCCGGGGGGGTGGGCCCATTTGGTTGATGCGATGATATATGTAGTAATTCTATTATATAGATAGTAGCAATTTTTGAGTTGTATCAGCATTTATAAATTATAGTAATTTTTAGAAGCATGTACAACTTTAACTTATAAACGCTATTTTGTAATAAACTTCTTTAAGTTGATTACATTGCAAATATATTATATTTACGTCTCATGTTCTATTATATAGGATATAGCAGGGCAACATGTCATTCAATATAGACAAAAAGTGGATAAATGAATCTGATCAAAGAACTATGTACTATAGAGACGGGGTGGATAAGTTTATTAGTTTTGTTCAAGAAAACGGTGGTAACAAAGGAGTGTATTTATGCCCTTGCACTCAGTGTCAAAATATGAAGAAGATAAAATTAGATGACATTCATTTTCATTTGTTTAGATGGGGTTTTATCCAATCATATATCGTGTGGTATTTTCATGGAGAAAAAATGGTGGAGATAGAAAAACAACAACTAGTTAGTTATGCCACAAATATTGACGAGGTTGAACATATTAGGATGGAAGATCTAGTCAATGATGCAGATAGATTTCATAATTTTCAACCTGAAAATCCGTTGTCTGATCATGCTAATGCTGGAGAGCAGTCTACGGATGATGGCAATTGGCAGGCCAATGAAAATAAGAAGTATAAACCACTTTTTGATAGCGCAAAAGAGCCACTGTATCATTCATGTCCAAAAGGGATAACGAAGCTGTATGCCATTGTGAAATTGAATAGCTTGAAGACTCAATACGACTTTTCAGATAAGGGTGTGACTGCACTTCTCGAACTAATAAAGGAGTTACTCCCCGAGGGTAACACGTTGCCGACAAAATACTCCGACGTGAAGAAGTTCATTAAGCAAGTTGGGATGAATTACATAACTTATGATGCATGCATCAATGATTGCATATTGTACTGGAAAGATGATGCGAACAGAGTTTCTTGTAGAAATTGCAAGGAACCAAGATATATGACATCATTCAACGAAGAGAGAAAAGGCACCACGGTACCTCGAAAGACGTTAAGACATTTTCCTTTAATTTCTAGATTGAAGAGATTATATACTGTACCATGGATAGCAGACGTTAAGACCATAAAGATAAGTCAAAAGACGACATCAATGCACGCAAGGATTTAAAAATCATGGCTATAAAACAAAAGTTGTGGGTGATGGAAGATCCTAAAACGAATAGAATTATCATACCAAAGGCAACTTTTACTTTGAGCAAAGAAGAAAAGATACGGTTTTGCACCGTATTGAAAAACCTGAAAGTACCTAACAAATTCCCTTCTAACTTCCGCAACAATGTGAGCATCAATCCTCCCGAACTAAGAAATATGAAATCACATGATTACCACGTCATATTGCAACATTTGCTTCCGGTATTGCTTCAACATTCTTATACACAACATAAGGATCTACAAAATGTCGTTCATCGTATTAGTTTATTCTTTAACATTTTGTGCTCAAAGGTGATTAATAGGGAACACCTTATAAAAGCAAAAGCTAGTTTGGTAGAAGCAATGTGTGTTTTTGAAAAACATTTTCCACCTGCATTTTTTGATATCAGCATCCATCTTATGATTCATTTAGCTGATCAGGCATTGACTGGTGGTCCTGTCAGATATAGATGGATGTATCCTTTTGAACGGTAAATAAATAATTTCAGTTATGTGTATTATTATTCGGTATAAATAGCTATCTTGTACAATATATAATTGATTACATTCACAGATTGATGAAAACATATAAAGGATATGTGCGCAACAAAAGATATATTGAAGGGTGTATTGCAGAAGGATATATTATAAAAGAAGCTAGCCTTTACTGCATGGAATATATGCCAAACGGAGGTTATGGCAATCATAAACACACCCGCGAAGCATTTTTAGATGAGGATGATGAGTTTGCTGATGAGATACCATTAGATAATGGTAAAAATATAACGTTAACCCAAGTACAGTTTGAACAAGTGCGTAGATGGGTTCTTAATAAGTATGATGGATTGGATGAATGGAAGAAGTAAGTTCATGAATTTATTTCGAATTTCAATGTTTTAATTTATTTTGTATATTTATTTCGATGTGTTTTCCATAGAAGGTATAACTCCTACGCGAAAAGCACTAGATTTCAACCACGAGGCAGAGGTACAACTGTCGAAGCCATTCAAGATTTTACTCTATGGTTACGTAATGAGGTATTACATCATCTTAAGTATTTCACGTGTTTATACGTTGGCAATACGTGACCATGCTTTTTTCACTTGTGTTTTATGTAGTTGTTGAACTGCAAGGATGCTGATCCAACTCTTTGGCGGCTATTACACGGGCCGAACTTCACGACGATTAGTTATACGAAGTACCTAGTGAATGGATATATTTTTTCTACAAAAATGTACGAAAATCGTATGGTAACACAAGATAGCGGTGTATGCATGAGAGCAATTACAAAATTTAGAGCGAGTGGTAAAGATAAAAATTATAAGGAAGCAGAAACAACGTATTATGGAGTAATTCAACAGATACTTGAGTTGGATTACACTGACTTCAAACAAACAGTTTTTTATTGTGATTGGGTAAAGGTCGAGGATAAGATCAATTGTTGCAAAATAGACCCCGTTTCAAACTTGATCATGGTTAATTTAGGAAAATTGAAGAACAAAGACAACATAAATAATGAACCATTTATTCTTGCATCAGAAGCGAGCCAAGTGTTCTACTCAAAAGATTTAAAAAATAACGAATGGTCTGTGGTTTTGCATACACCAAAACGGTTGACTACAAATGTGGATGACATTGAGCTTCCTGTAACACCCCACACCCGCTACGGTCACTCACTAAGGGAATGCCATAACATCGGTGGAGTATTTTAAGTGAATATAGAACAGAAAAATTACAACAAGACAGATATAAGTAATACTTGAGAATTTAAAACATCATTTCACTCCAGCGGAAATTAAAACATGTTTGGTTACACCAAAACCATAAATAAGAGTCAAGTACATAATATCCATCCTGATAAAAACAAAAGTACATAATCCCACTACATAACCTAATAGCCGTAATAGAAAAGATAAACTGAGCTTTACATCCACGGTCCAAGCTCCAAAAGGTAGATAAAGCAGTCTGATCAAAGCTCACTAGTGCTAGGCCCACTCTGAAAACCTGAGGGTTGGGAAAAAGATAAAGAAACAACGGGGTCAGACATAAGTCTGAGTGAGTCCTATAACCCTAACAATACAATCATTAAAGTAATTAGGGTATGATATAAACAAGGTACGGTACCTCTGGGGATAATGACTACCCTACGTAGCCAACTAAACACAGGATGTACTAAGATAACCGAAAAGACGCATTTATCCACCCAAGGATAATTACTAGATTGCACCACCCCAGATCTACCCACCCAAGGGTAATTCCTACACTGCACCACACCAGTTCTACCCACCCAAGGGTAATTCCTACTTAAAGGTTGATCCCACTAAGTGTACTTAGTAATTTTACCCAGTAGTTTCTTGTACCCCTAGCTGACTACATAGGTGCCGTCTGCCCCTATCTCCACTAGGTGTACCCACTACTCCCCAAGCGATCGACTCCCTACCGTAGATACCCGTGCTGGCCCCACAGTGGGGTGTATCACTCCCCAAAGTGGCAACCCGATCATCAATGGTGCACGGCTTATACCTACACGATGCAACAACGTCTTACCTACCAGCCCGGGTCCACACACGCATATGAAACCCGTTGGACTCGCGTTGCCACCGCTACCCCGTTTTGGCCTCTTATAGTCAAGCCCAATATGCGTGTCCCGTCCTCGACTTGGGTCGAGCCCACAAAGATACGTTTAGGATATTGGTTGAAATGGGCCCCCACAAGCTACTACTTAAGCTTGTTATTTTATCTAGTGCATCCCACTTAACCCCTCTTATAATCATACCCACTTACATGTTAAGGTTTGGTTAAGTCATCTAATCATATTTCAATTGCCACTCAAGGCCCCCACAAGCTACTACTTAAGCTTGTCATTTAATCATATTTCAATTGCCACTTAAGGCCCCCACAAGCTACTACTTAAGCTTGTCATTTAATTATATTTCAATTGCCACTTAAGGCCCCCACAAGCTACTACTTAAGCTTGTCATTTAATTATATTTCAATTGCCACTTAAGGCCCCCACAAGCTACTACTTAAGCTTGTCATTTAATTATATTTCAATTGCCACTTAAGGCCCCCACTAGATTTCCACATGCCACCCAAGGCACTTACTTGATTCCCACATGCCACCCAAGGCACTTACTTAACCCTTTAATCATGTTTAATTACATGTTCCACTTTGGTTAAGTATTCTAATCGTATTTTCTATTGCCACCCAGGGCAACCCCCACTAGTTACTACATGCCACCCAAGGCACCCACTTAACCCCTCATGCCTCACTACATGCTAATTTGGTTAAGTGTTTCTTAATTAATTAAGATCGTAACCTTTGTAATGACCTCTCACATTAGACTGTCTTTTATGGCAGCTGGATATGCCGGTTGGTTCCGGGCAGCCTTACACCATAACAGAGTCTAACCTCGTGTCTTTACACTTGTCACGTATTTAGTTTATGACTAAGACCTCTCACATTGGGCCAATCATTTGTAGCCGCTGGATTTGCCGGTCGGTTCCGGGCAGTCTTATGCTACAAAAAGGGTCCAACCTCGTGTCTTAGTAGATTAATTACACCTAATTAATCACCCCCATAATTTGTATTAATTATCCCTAATTAATTACAAATATTTAAGAATATGGGTAGACCTAACTCAATAGGTAAATTCCCAATTCCATAATATGGGTAGACCTAACTTAATAGGTAAATTCCCAATTATGTCCATCCACTTTATGGTATGTTTAATCATACCCACTTCACACAATTTTATGTGTTCATTAATTTTTACCCCACCGTCCCACGTAAATACGTTAACATGACATACTTTAAAAGAGAAGATTCATCATACACACAATGGGTTCAACTTAGCATATCATTAGCATTATCATGGGTTTACAAGGTGTCAACTTGCATATATGACCATAAACCCAACTTGCATAAATAACCAACCCAAACTTGCATGAATCACATATGTCATAAAGATGGTAACTTGCATAAATGTTCATGTCATAGACCTATCATAAAGGTGTCAACTTGCATACATGTCATAGGTCTAAAAGGGATGAACTTGCACATGTACTTATGTCATATATAGAGGCAAACTTGTATATGAACTTGCATCGTAACTTGCATATGAACTGGCATCATAACTTGCATATGAACTTGCATCATAACTTGCATCATAACTTGCATATGAACTTGCATCATAACTTGCATCATAACTTGCATAACGTGCCATACTTAGAGGCAAACTTGCATATATTATGCATATCATAAAAAGAGACAAACTTGCATAAAACCAAATACTTATCATGCACAAAACCCAATACTTAGCATGCATAAAACCAATTACTTAGCATGCACAAAACCAAATACTTAGCATGCACAAAACCAAATACATAACTTGCATAGCATGTTACATATAACTTGCATATAATCTCACATATAGTTTGCATAACATGTTACATATGCATAAATGTTCAACATAGTGTTTTGCATAGTGAGCATCATAAAACATAGCATTAAACTTGCATATGGCATAAAATTTGCAAAACACACAACATTCAACACATTTATCCACAAACATAGCCATATCTTATCATATCCTACCATAATCAATTTAACAATTGATTATTAAGGCTATAGGAACTCACCACTAAGCTCCCATAAGCAAACCCTTGCCACAAATTACCCAAAAGCTCTAGCCTTGAACATAAAGCTTGCAACTTGATGATGAATGCAAGCTAATGATCACTTATACAACTCAAAGATGCTTGTATGAACATGAAAGCTTTCATAGAAATAGTTTCATAAGAGGATGGAGGCTAGGACTTTGAGTGGAGGCCATGATCATAGAAAATTTTGGCATAGTTTAGTTAGGAGATAGGATTATGATCATTTAGGGCTAGCTTAGGGTCTTATTTATAGGATTAGGATGTGTTTTAGGCCCTTAGATTAACCCTAGGTTAGTTTAGGACCATCAGATCTCGGAAGCTTCCAGAAACCAGCCCCATAACACAGCTCAAACACTAAAATGGTGCACCAGGCCATACTGGCCGGGCACCCCCTGTCGACACCCAAGTCGACAGGGCTGTCGACTTGGTCCTAGCCAAGTCGACTGCCCAGTCGACAGGCCTGTCGACTTGGGTAGCCAGGCGGGAATTTTCCCCGCCTGCGCCAAATGGCCCAATTTTGATTTTTGAACCTGAATTTTTAAATCTGTTTTAAACTTTGAATTTTCTGCAAACTTCATTGGGCCATAACTGGGCCATACGGACTCCGATTCTCGAAAACTCGGACTCTATTTCGCGTATTTTTCCGAGACGAACGCAATGACGCAGCCCGTTTCCCCCAATTCTCACATCTGAGATTATTTATTCTGCAATTAGTGAATTTTAGCATTACCCGAAATTCGGGGTGTTACATTCTCCCCTCCTTAAAGGATTTCGTCCCCGAAATCTCTAAGCTAAGGAGAATGCATATCCTATCATCCAAACAACCATCTACTCAATCCATCAAACACGAGCATCCATTGTCCTTAAAACAATTTCTAATGATGTATGAGCATATGCAAAAAGTGTGTGTATATGTTCCCTATCTAATGTATGAACATATGCAAACCGTGATAGTGCCATGCATCCAATATGTATGCGAAAGATCCTTATCGACACATACTATTTCTACATGAGTGCACAATCATTCACCAAAATGCATCATCCATGTGATAACACAACCATTATACATCCATTAATATAGTTACCTACACGCAATTTTATGCAATATGCAATATGAAGTGATTGAGCCGATCTAGTGTCTAGAGTGTGTGTACATGCATCCACGAGCAACCACTAGCAACCACTTGCATCCACATGCATCCATCAAACATAACATGTCTCAAACACATGTTTCAACCATAGGTTTACCCTATCTAAAGGTCAAAGGTACTAATGAGAGGACATACTAAAGATAAGATGAGCACTAGATAAACGATAAAGGAGACGTTTAAAGGACATACCCTCAAAAAGGAATGGGTATAACGAACGCATCTTCACTTCTGTCTCCCAAGTAGCATTTCTCTCACCTTCTCCCCTTTTCACTTTGACTAGTCGAACCTCTCTGTTTCTCAACTTCCTAATCTCTGACCCAAGGATGCGGGTAGGAGCTCGTCGAATAATCACATCACACTCTACCTTTACTTCTTTAAGCAAGCTCGGCTCTACCGCCTTTGCGGTCTCATGTAGGCACTTCCTCAAATGTGACACATGGAATACGTCATGTTTCCTATGCAACCGAACTATCTCTCGAATATAAACTGAAGCTAGACATGGAACAGTCCTCTTGCTCTTCACGGGTATGAAATGGGCACTTTTAGTAAGTCTATCTACCACAAACCCGTATTACCCTTCCTTGATTTCGGTAATCCATCGAGACACTATCCCACTTCCATAGCGGAACCTCCAAATGGGTGAAGCAACCCACCGGGTTTCTTCTGCTCTGCTTTCGTTTGCTAGCACACC
This sequence comes from Allium sativum, assembly GCA_030737875.1. NCBI lineage: Eukaryota > Viridiplantae > Streptophyta > Magnoliopsida > Asparagales > Amaryllidaceae > Allium > Allium sativum. Next base: position 195,812,212 of record CM060924.1, read on the forward strand.
AAGCATCTAGCGACATACTCGGCCACATCTTTCTTCATACCGGCCCAAAAAGAAAACTCGCTTCATGTCTTGGTACATCTTGTCCCCACCGGGATGAATGGTCATCTTCGACCGATGTGCATCATCCAGTATAGCCTTCCTCAAACCCTCGTCTTGCGGTACACAAAGTCCACCGTCTTTACGCAATCACCCCTTACCATCTAGGGTGTACCTACTCAAATGGCTGGACGACTCCCCCCCTTATGAGTTTCTCTACTAACTCAACCAACTGTGGGTCGTCTCGCTGTGCTCCGCCAATCCGCCCCAAAAGAGTAGGCCTAACCTCCAAGGAGGCTAGCAAACCGGGTCCAAAGTCAACGGAAGGTCTAAAGTCAAACATAGAAATAAAGTCTAAGCTCCGTCGTTCCACGAACAATGAACTCAAGGACAACCTTTTTCTACTTAAGGCGTCCGCTACCACGTTACCCTTGCCATGGGTATACGCTATCTCAAACTCATAGGATGCTAAGAATTCCATCCACCTTTGTTGTCTTAAGACAATGCGCTCAAAGAGTTTCCAACACTTCCCTAAGATGTAGGGCATGCTTTTCTCCACTTCTAGAGAAAATCAGGATATTCTCCCATGCAAAATCATCACAACTATCCATCTCTCACGCAGACCTCCTTAGTCGAACTCGACATCCCCCAAATGCAAGCCCCAAAGGCCTAAACCAATATCAGACAAACACCCAAGGGATGCCTCCTTCGAATTCAGACGACCTACGTGAGATGATACTAGTAAAAATGGCTAAACAATTAAGCCCTTGTCCAACTCTGGATGTCCTTGCCAGTCTCGCTCCAAAACCACCGTTTACCCTATAACTGGCTTTGCTCAACCTATTGAGCACATACGAAAACTGATTTCGCCCCTAGAAAAGACCAAGATGTCATTTACAAAGACCATCACAAACTTATTTAGGTACTCCCTGAACACCCTTCTCATCAAATCAACAAAGTATGCGGGGGCGTTCGTCAAACCAAATGGCATCACCAGCCACTCATAAAAACCATCCGGAGTCCTAAAGGTAGTCTTCTCTATACTATCCTCAGCCACTCTCAACTGATGAAACTCCGTGGCTGAGTCCACTACGAAAACACTGAGGCGCCAACCAACTGATCAAAAAGGTCATCAATCCTCGGCAATGGGTGTCTATTCTTCTTTGTTATCATGTTAAACTCTCTATAGTCTTCACAAAGTCTGAGGGACCCATCCGCCTTCGTGGCCAAAAACTACTGGAGCACCCCACTCCGATATACTTCGTCTTATGAACCCCTTCTCAAGCAAATCGCCTACTTGCTTATGGAGTTCCCTCCTCTCACGAGGAGCCATGTGGCACACTGGCCAAGATACTGGTTTGGCATTGTCTACCAGATATATCCGGAAGTCAATCTCCCGCTCCGGAGGTAAGCCCTTCACCTCCTCAACCACATCCGAGTATTCCCGGACCACTCTAACAGATCGCAAACTCTCGACCGACGTGTCAAGCGATTCTAGATAACTTAGCATAACAGATTCCATGGGATTACAAGAGATCTCGAGAGTGTTACCCCAGCGGGTCATAAGCCTAACAACTCTCTCTTCAAAATCAAGAACGGCACCCCTACTGGATAACCAGTCCATGCCCAAAACTAACCCATAGCCCGTGAAGCCCAAAAAGCATCACATCTAAACTCAACGCTAAGTATAGAAACTTTCAAACCCAAACACATCATGGAGCCCCAATTGGGTTTGAAACAACTAAGGGATCATCTACTAAACTGGTGTCTAAGTGCAGTGACTCAACTAACAACGGTGAGATAAACGAACTCGATGCGTCAGAATCAAATAAAATTCGAACCGGATAATAAAGAAATCCAAATTCCAACCTAGACGGTCCTATCCCCATCTGGTACACTAGCCGTGTGGGAATACAACTACCCTTCAGGAGATTCCGTACCTTGCCCTTGCCTCTTCGGACAATCCTAATAAGGTGTCCTATTCCTCCCAAAAGGATAACTACTAGCCCTCTCCTTCCCATTCTCCACTCGTAACCTCCCACCAATGAGGTTTCATCCTTCATTAACCAAACAACTATTTGAGCCTTCCTCCCATCGTCTACCTAATAGGTACCTACCAGTCCTCCTCCTTCTTGAACCAACTTCTAATCCGACTAACTTGAAGTGGTTTTCCATTCTTATCTATCTTAGAAAGGTCATCTACACACGGAGGGGAAACTCAAAACGAGAGAGGAAGAGATTCAAAACGGAGAATTCGAAAGATAAAGATATGGCTATCGGGGATTATGCTTTTCTTTCAAAAACTTTTCTCTTAAAGACATGTTTTTGAAAATATTCCTTTCAAAAATATTCTTAGAAAATAGTTTTTCTAAAAAATTTATCTGTTCTGGTAACCTTAAGCTCTGATACCACGTGTAACACCCCACACCCGCTACGGTCACTCACTAAGGGAATGCCATAACATCGGTGGAGTATTTTAAGTGAATATAGAACAGAAAAATTACAACAAGACAGATATAAGTAATACTTGAGAATTTAAAACATCATTTCACTCCAGCGGAAAGTAAAACATGTTTGGTTACACCAAAACCATAAATAAGAGTCAAGTACATAATATCCATCCTGATAAAAACAAAAGTACATAATCCCACTACATAACCTAATAGCCGTAATAGAAAAGATAAACTGAGCTTTACATCCACGGTCCAAGCTCCAAAAGGTAGATAAAGCAGTCTGATCAAAGCTCACTAGTGCTAGGCCCACTCTGAAAACCTGAGGGTTGGGAAAAAGATAAAGAAACAACGGGGTCAGACATAAGTCTGAGTGAGTCCTATAACCCTAACAATACAATCATTAAAGTAATTAGGGTATGATATAAACAAGGTACGGTACCTCTGGGGATAATGACTACCCTACGTAGCCAACTAAACACAGGATGTACTAAGATAACCGAAAAGACGCATTTATCCACCCAAGGATAATTACTAGATTGCACCACCCCAGATCTACCCACCTAAGGGTAATTCCTACACTGCACCACACCAGTTCTACCCACCCAAGGGTAATTCCTACTTAAAGGTTGATCCCACTAAGTGTACTTAGTAATTTTACCCAGTAGTTTCTTGTACCCCTAGCTGACTACATAGGTGCCGTCTGCCCCTATCTCCACTAGGTGTACCCACTACTCCCCAAGCGATCGGCTCCCTACCGTAGATACCCGTGCTGGCCCCACAGTGGGGTGTATCACTCCCCAAAGTGGCAACCCGATAATCAATGGTGCACGGCTTATACCTACACGATGCAACAACGTCTGACCTACCAGCCCGGGTCCACACACGCATATGAAACCCGTTGGACTCGCGTTGCCACCGCTACCCCGTTTTGGCCTCTTATAGTCAAGCCCAATATGCGTGTCCCGTCCTCGACTTGGGTCGAGCCCACAAAGATACGTTTAGGATATTGGTTGAAATGGGCCCCCACAAGCTACTACTTAAGCTTGTTATTTTATCTAGTGCATCCCACTTAACCCCTCTTATAATCATACCCACTTACATGTTAAGGTTTGTTTAAGTCATCTAATCATATTTCAATTGCCACTCAAGGCCCCCACAAGCTACTACTTAAGCTTGTCATTTAATCATATTTCAATTGCCACTTAAGGCCCCCACAAGCTACTACTTAAGCTTGTCATTTAATTATATTTCAATTGCCACTTAAGGCCCCCACAAGCTACTACTTAAGCTTGTCATTTAATTATATTTCAATTGCCACTTAAGGCCCCCACAAGCTACTACTTAAGCTTGTCATTTAATTATATTTCAATTGCCACTTAAGGCCCCCACTAGATTTCCACATGCCACCCAAGGCACTTACTTGATTCCCACATGCCACCCAAGGCACTTACTTAACCCTTTAATCATGTTTAATTACATGTTCCACTTTGGTTAAGTATTCTAATCGTATTTTCTATTGCCACCCAGGGCAACCCCCACTAGTCACTACATGCCACCCAAGGCACCCACTTAACCCCTCATGCCTCACTACATGCTAATTTGGTTAAGTGTTTCTTAATTAATTAAGATCGTAACCTTTGTAATGACCTCTCACATTAGACTGTCTTTTATGGCAGCTGGATATGCCGGTTGGTTCCGGGCAGCCTTACACCATAACAGAGTCTAACCTCGTGTCTTTACACTTGTCACGTATTTAGTTTATGACTAAGACCTCTCACATTGGGCCAATCATTTGTAGCCGCTGGATTTGCCGGTCGGTTCCGGGCAGTCTTATGCTACAAAAAGGGTCCAACCTCGTGTCTTAGTAGATTAATTACACCTAATTAATCACCCCCATAATTTGTATTAATTATCCCTAATTAATTACAAATATTTAAGAATATGGGTAGACCTAACTCAATAGGTAAATTCCCAATTCCATAATATGGGTAGACCTAACTTAATAGGTAAATTCCCAATTATGTCCATCCACTTTATGGTATGTTTAATCATACCCACTTCACACAATTTTATGTGTTCATTAATTTTTACCCCACCGTCCCACGTAAATACGTTAACATGACATACTTTAAAAGAGAAGATTCATCATACACACAATGGGTTCAACTTAGCATATCATTAGCATTATCATGGGTTTACAAGGTGTCAACTTGCATATATGACCATAAACCCAACTTGCATAAATAACCAACCCAAACTTGCATGAATCACATATGTCATAAAGATGGTAACTTGCATAAATGTTCATGTCATAGACCTATCATAAAGGTGTCAACTTGCATACATGTCATAGGTCTAAAAGGGATGAACTTGCACATGTACTTATGTCATATATAGAGGCAAACTTGTATATGAACTTGCATCGTAACTTGCATATGAACTTGCATCATAACTTGCATATGAACTTGCATCATAACTTGCATCATAACTTGCATAACGTGCCATACTTAGAGGCAAACTTGCATATATTATGCATATCATAAAAAGAGACAAACTTGCATAAAACCAAATACTTATCATGCACAAAACCCAATACTTAGCATGCATAAAACCAATTACTTAGCATGCACAAAACCAAATACTTAGCATGCACAAAACCAAATACATAACTTGCATAGCATGTTACATATAACTTGCATATAATCTCACATATAGTTTGCATAACATGTTACATATGCATAAATGTTCAACATAGTGTTTTGCATAGTGAGCATCATAAAACATAGCATTAAACTTGCATATGGCATAAAATTTGCAAAACACACAACATTCAACACATTTATCCACAAACATAGCCATATCTTATCATATCCTACCATAATCAATTTAACAATTGATTATTAAGGCTATAGGAACTCACCACTAAGCTCCCATAAGCAAACCCTTGCCACAAATTACCCAAAAGCTCTAGCCTTGAACATAAAGCTTGCAACTTGATGATGAATGCAAGCTAATGATCACTTATACAACTCAAAGATGCTTGTATGAACATGAAAGCTTTCATAGAAATAGTTTCATAAGAGGATGGAGGCTAGGACTTTGAGTGGAGGCCATGATCATAGAAAATTTTGGCATAGTTTAGTTAGGAGATAGGATTATGATCATTTAGTGCTAGCTTAGGGTCTTATTTATAGGATTAGGATGTGTTTTAGGCCCTTAGATTAACCCTAGGTTAGTTTAGGACCATCAGATCTCGGAAGCTTCCAGAAACCAGCCCCATAACACAGCCCAAACACTAAAATGGTGCACCAGGCCATACTGGCCGGGCACCCCCTGTCGACACCCAAGTCGACAGGGCTGTCGACTTGGTCCTAGCCAAGTCGACTGCCCAGTCGACAGGCCTGTCGACTTGGGTAGCCAGGCGGGAATTTTCCCCGCCTGCGCCTAATGGCCCAATTTTGAATTTTGAACCTGAATTTTTAAATCTGTTTTAAACTTTGAATTTTCTGCAAACTTCATTGGGCCATAACTGGGCCATACGGACTAAGATTCTCGAAAACTCGGACTCTATTTCGCGTATTTTTCCGAGACGAACGCAATGACGCAGCCCGTTTCCCCCAATTCTCACATCTGAGATTATTTATTCTGCAATTAGTGAATTTTAGCATTACCCGAAATTCGGGGTGTTACACTTCCTATCGTCTATCAATCAGCTTTTGAAGACAATGAAAAATTAGAAGATCTTACCAAAACCATATGTTAGCTAATGAATTGTTGAATGCTTTTTTTTGCAAGAGAATCACATGTATTTAGAATGTTATGAATTGTTGAATGTTTTTTGTTTACCAAAACCATATGTTAACTTATGAATTGTTGAATGATGCTTTTTTTAAAGGGAATCACATGTGTTAACTTATGACTCGTTGAATATGTTTTTTACAAGGGAATCACATGTATTCGGAATGCAATGAATTGTTGAATGTTTTTTTATCAAAACCATATGTTAACTTATGAATTGTGGATAATCTATTGAGCATGGTAGTGATATGCACATGTATTAGTAATATTATATTTTGTAGGAAACTATGTCACAAAATCAAACATCATCACATGCATCATGTTCAAAATAGCACCAAGTTGATCAAAACCTACTTGGTACTCCAGTCTCAGAAAACGCTTCAAAAGTCGCTACTATGCTTGGTAAACTAGTAAGAGTTCATGTGCCGATATCATTCACAAGTTGGGATAAAGTACCCAAAACATATAAGGACGACGTTTGGAACCAGTTAGTGGTAAGTTTATACTTGAGCAATTTAGTGATATAACACTTAAATGTCTATGGTCTATTTTTACAGTTGCCTCTTAATTTTTGTAGAAAATGTATGCGCTTGAGCCGCTTTCAAAGGAAATTGTTTTTTAAAAGAATGGTCGAGGCTTTTAGGAGGCACAAGAAAAACTTGAGAGCAAGTTTTTATGACATTTTCGACAATGACGAAGAACGGCTTAAAAATTGCCCGCATAAAATTGCTCAAGAAGATTGGAGTGAGTTCATAAAAAATGAAGCAACGCCTGAAGCGAGCGAAAGAAGGAAGTCAGGCAAAAAAAATAGATTATTGCTCAACTATGCTCACCATGCAGGACGTAAAAGTCACGCTAGAATAGAAAACGAAATGGTAATTTATATTCATTTTATTTCAAAAATAGTAAAATACCCCCAATTATGACAAAAAATGTACACAAAATGACATATATTGCAGATCGTTGCAGATCCATCTGCAAATATTAACCGTCGTCAAATATGGGAGAAGACACACACGAAAAAAGATGGTAGCATATCAGATGCCGCTTCTGTGTACTTTGTAAGTTTTAAAAAAAAATACTAAATTGCGTATTATTTGAAATTTCTTTATTCATATAAAAATTGTCATGTCTCAGGATCAAATTGCTAAATTGAAGGAAAAGATTACAGATAGTGATGAAGAAAAATTGACAGTGGATGAAGATATCTTATCACAGGTGTTGGGTAAGGATACAAAGGGTAGGAGCCGCGGTGTTGGGTCTGTCATATCAAAGACTAATGTTAAGGCTTGTGCTATTGCACAGAAACGATTCAAATATGTTCATCAAGACAACAATGAGTTGAAAACGAGGGTGAGAAATTTAGAGGGTAACGTGGGAAGTTTGTCTGGGCAAATGGAGCTTCTGATTCGAATGGTAGGAAACATCGAACAAAGAATCAGCGCACCGTTAAATCCTTCTGATGGAGGACACTGTACAAAACGCGGTTCTTCTAAAGTCGTTGCTTCTCAGTTGCTGGATATGACCAATGTTTCGAACAATCAAAAATGTGAAATTCTCAACTCTGATCTAGAAATAGTAGCAATATGTATTTATTACATGTTTTTTTATTATTAGTTGATTTTGATGCAGTTATTTTGTTGGATATATCTTGACAACTTTATTGCAACAGGTACTGTACGTCGAGATTCTACATCATCCAAATGTCATGGGAAAAATGTACCATCTACACATGAAAAGTTGGTTTTAGACAGTATACTGGTACCAAATGAGAAAACCAACAAAATAAATCATCAGTTTGCAGATACCTATGATGAAGTCGGAGTGGGTGGGTATTTGTGTCATCCGAAGAGTCTAATTCGATATCTTTAGACGTTGGAGCAGGTATATATTTTTTTATTTATGCTACTTAAATGGTTGTGTATGAAAATTTACTTGTGGATAAGTATGTGAGTTTTTAAGGTACGAGCACGAACTTAACAATTTACTGATAATTCAAGATTAAAAAACACATTGCGCCTTTCATAGATGCAGAAACATTGTTTTCCGGTTAGTTCATGCCTCACCATTTATTGATTTAATACTCACTAAATCACCGTATATGTCTTAAAGTGCATACTACTAAATGATATTCCTTTCCGTATCCATGAATGCATGGTGCACATCTTGTTAAATGGCTTGTCGGATTCATGAAAGCATGGTGCCATTCTCAGTAAATGGCTCGCCGAGTCACTATTTAACACTAAATAAATCATTGCATTTAACTTAAAATACAAAATAGTAACTAAATGTTATTCATCTCAGTGTAAGTGAAAGCATGATATTCCCAGTAAACGTTGTTCCTTTCAGCATATTAACTATTATAGAATTTGCTAAGTTACTTATATTTGGTATACAATGTCATATTCAATTATCAGAATGGAAACTTTGCATGCAAAGTACACTATACTAACCAATGGTATCCCAAATTTTATCAGACAAATGCTTATATTATGATTCCTATAGTGTAAAAGGTGGCAAAACTTGTAAAGTATGGGACTAACTATAAGGGATTTTTTTCTTTCTGAAAGCATCAATCAGTCCACGTTCATAATTTTTCAGTGAATACACAGCCATGTGTGTGTGTTTTTGAATCATAAGTTGAATCATTTTCCTTGGTCGAACTCTAAGTGATTTAAAACAACATGTATATAAGTTGAAAGTGAATACACAGCCATGTTATGGTGTTAAACATGTTGTTTTTAAATCCATTTTTGAATCATAAGTTGATCTTAAACTCTAAGTTGATCTTAAAAATGGATTTTTTTTTCCAGTGAATACACAGCCATGTGTGTGTGTTTTTGAATCATAAGTTGATCTTAAACTCTAAGTTACAGACTTTTTTTTCCAGTGATTTAAAACAACATGAACAACATGTATATAAGGTGTTAAACACCCAGTAGCAATGATATGAACATCATGTGTCTGAATCCAATTATCCAGACAACTCTAAAATGGATTTAAAAGGAAAGATAAGAGTTTATTGTACACATGGCTGTGTATTCACTTTCAACTTGGTTTAATGTACACATGGCTGTGTATTCACTTTCAACATGGTTAGTGTCAAGAATTGTTAGTACTTCTAGAGCTTTTTTTCTTTACCAAAATGGCAATACTACTGTTGCTGTTTACGCCTAGAATGTGGGGCTAAGTGAACATACTCTCAGAAGTTTGAGGCTAGTCTAACATAACTTTGTGCAAACTAAATCTGTTGTGCGTCCTTTATACATATAAACGCATGCACACATGCATTTGAGTCATGTACATTAAACCTGATATCTTTACATACATATGGTTTAAGCTGCTAAAATTAATAGTAAGAAATTTAAGTATTTACTCAGCATTCAAAAAGATTGATGAGTTGAAATTTGGTATCTTCATTGCACTGTGGAGGATCAATCTTCCTTAAACCTATGACCTGATTAGTTTTTAGAAACTCCTTCAGCAAAGCCTTGTGCAATTGGTTTGATTTCTCTAGTTTTTCTGAAACCCCTGTAACGACAAATACATTCAGAGAATAACCATCCATCGTTGACCACAAAGAGAATTCTTTAACCGTTATACCCATCGAAGCAAAAACACGTATGAAATGAGAGAGAAGCATCGAATTGGTATTATAAGCACATGTTATTTCATGCAACATTTGCCTCGGCCAATTAGTCTCTACATCAAGAGGATGAACCTCAAAACGGTCAACATCAATTGCTGGAAGATTAGCCGGGGTTTTTGCTAAATCCAAGAGTTTCATGTGTTTCAAAACATCCTTGAACCCATCAAATTGTACAATCCTTGCATAACTTGCAGGCATTTTATTGAAATGTGAACAAAGCTTTTGATAAAATGCGGGAGATCGAGAACCCATATAACATCCATATCTCTGTCAACTTTGTTGTCTATACTTTCCATTAAGAAACAGAATTTAGGTTTCCTCTTTTTACGGCGAAACAAATAAAGCGGATCTGGAATTAACCGAATGATTGGAATGCAACTTAACTTGATCTAAGACAGCAAAGGGATGAAAGCAAAAATTAAATGTCAGTCAATGTTTCATGATACTAAATCACATGAGATGTAAGCATACAGATATATTTATTTAGAATCATACATGACAATTCCAAACCATGGCTGTGTAACATGACAAATCACATGAGGTGTTGGAACAAGCGGCTCGACTACTGCAGTTTAGTTATCTCCAATTTTTTTCTTTAGAGCAAGAACTTCGTTCGAACACTACGCTTTGTATAAACTGTGTTATGCTTTGTGTATTGACTGAAATTATGCTTTGTGTATTAATTGAAGTTATGTTTTATGTATTAATTGAAGTTATGCTTTGTGTATTTTCTTTATGTACTGTTACATGGGTGCATCGTATTTTCTTTGTTGTGTATATATATCAATGGGTGAAGTAGCGTACATTAGATACGTATCTGGATGATCAGTAGTAATTTGATATGCCTAACCCGTATCAAATTTACCAGTTTGATACGCGTTAAACCCGTATCAAATTTCAATTCGATACGCCTTAAAGCCTTATCAAATTTTCAATTCGATACGCCTTAAACCCGCATCAAATTATCAAATTGACAAGCCTTAAACCCGTATCAAATTTTCATTTTGGCACGCCTTAAACCCGTATCAAATTTTCAATTTGGCACTCCTTAAACCTGTATCAAATTATCAATTTGGCACTCCTTAAACCCGTATTAAATTATCAAATTGATACACTTTATAGCCGTATCAATTAGTGGACTGATACGCTCAAGGCGCACCAATCCACTAATTTGATAAGGTTATAAGGCGTATCAATTTGATAATTTGATACGGGTTTAAGGAGTGCCAAATTGATAATTTGATACGGGTTTAAGCAGTGCCAAATTGAAAATTTGATACGGGTTTAAGGCGTGCCAAAATGAAAATTTGATACGGGTTTAAGGCGTATCGAACTGGTAAATTTGATACGGGTTAGGCGTATCAAATTACTAATTTGATACGGCTCTAGGGCGTGCCTAAGTAACAAACACGCATTAATTTGATACGGATCTGAGCACTGCCAAATTGCATTTGATACGGATTTGAGCACTGCCAAAATGAGCTTTTTGGTGTAGTGATTGGTAATCTTTTCATGTTAGTAAGTATAATGCAGAATAGAGCTTCTAAGATGTTGCAGACAGAATTTATCCAGAGCAAGAAGTAGAAGTCGCATGTTTAACTGTTTATGATGTGAAAGTAAAAGAATGATCTAATGCATGCTTATTTTTATTTGCATGAACAAACTATCCATGTTAATGCTATCATTGTGCACGTGCACATGGACATGCGTGTTTTCATTGTATGCAATATACCAAATACATATTTTTGCATTTTCTAACCTGTTGATTTTCTTTATTCTCTGCTATGTAGTTGATAAAGTGGATGCATCTTGCGAACTCTAAAGATAAATGGTTCTTTGCATCGATGAGTGATTATGGATTATGGTCCCTGTCAGCTCTTTTGGATTTATCCTTTATAGTGAATTATAAACTACTCATGTAAACCATACTTTTTTATTTATATATATTTTTCAGAGTGCTGTAAACAGTTCAGATTACATATGAGAATAGTGTTCTGTACATTTGCTTCGAACTAATTATAACAAACATGCTCTTTTGTGCACCTTTTCAACTGCAAATATTGTTTTATTGTAGTATGACATTTATTTTCAGTTTTGATATTAGAATTAAATAATTGGTAGATATTTTGCGACTGTTGTGATAAACAACAGTAGTAGAACTGTACAGTTTTGGAAGTAAAATACCACCTTCTTACTACTGTTGTAGAAAAAAATAGTCGCTAGAACATCAAGGTTTTGCGATGGTTTCTTTAGTCACCAGTCGCATAAGGATGCCACAAGGAAGAAAAACTGTCGGTTTTTTGCTACTGTTATGGATGTACACTGTCGTAAAAAGTCTCTTCTTGCGACTGTTTAAATAAAGAACAATCGCAAAAAACATGTTTCTACGACGGTTGAAAGCCAGTATATAAAAGGTTTATGTCCATTGTGATGTCTGTATTTGCTACTGTTGTTAAACTGAAGCAAATAGGGATTGACAACCGATGCAAATGACCTATTTTGTAATAGTGTGGTATTGGTTCTGAAGTGAAGTCTATGTATTCGAGCAAGTGATCAGATCAAATTTAGCGTACAAATGATTTATGTATATCATATGAACTTGATCATAATTGATTTAGTAGTTTGTGACTCATCAAAAAATCCGAGTGATATTTATTTGAAATTTTAAATGATGTCAAGTGTTAGGTTTTCTTTTATGGAATTTATTTGATTATTGTATTAATTTATTCCATTTTTGAACTGGATTGTTGTGGGTTGGTTGATTTTGTGCTTATATAGACTACGGTTTACCAAAAAATGTTGCTTGATTAGAACTTAAATATCGAAAATTTTGAAGAAAAAAAATCGTTTGATGTATTTCAAATATTTAGTTATGACTAAAAAGGGCCTATGGGAGTTTTTTCGATCGAAAGACTCGCTAGGTAGATTTATTCACTCTATTTGTTGTTGCAGGAGGGACCAAAATACCATTGGATGCCCATATTCTTTACCATGCTTCGGTAAGAGGAGCCCTCTTCTAGTCATAATTTATTTTGGTTGTGTTAACCAACTTTTTGGCAAAAGCCGTTCCAATAACCAGAAGGAGCCATTGTCAGATATCGGCCCATACTAGGCTTTAAGGGATATTTGTTATCATAGGTCGACTAATCATAAGCCGACCCTAAGCCATTACAGCATTAAACTAGTCGGTCGAGCCATCGCCAGATCAACCGACCGAGCCGTCTAGCAATAGATTGAGCCGATCCCATAACACCAGGTCATGCCTAAAGACTCGGGTCTCACCAGAAGTATCTTAAGAGTTATGTGCTACCGGACGAAGACCTACTCCCAAGGTAGTTGATTCAAATAAGCTTTTGACCAGCTCTCTTTTTTATACTCCAAATATCAAGCTCCACGTCGTCAGCGATTTCCGAGGAGAACTATTCATCAATAGTAGACCGGGTCCCCCGCCGCAACTACTTTAATGGGTCAAGCGCCACGTATCCAAGCTCCGAAAAAGAGGCAAGCCATGTGGCATACAGCTCAGTCTACCTTCTTCATCTATAAATACCCCCATTTCTTAAAATGGAAAGGCATGTTGAATTCTCCACTTCCAACCTATGCTCGGTGTACTGGAAACATTCAACTGTGCGCTTCAAACAATACAGTATTCTTGTAATCTCTACTTTTCTTCACCAAAAAAACTACTATAACCTATAATCAAAAAAATAATCAAAGGTTGTAAGTGGACACAGGCATTGATATAAGCCGAACCACTATAAAATATTGTGTCTCCCTTGTTCATTTACTTTTTCTCGCATCTCTGTGATTATTATTCATGTGTGCTCAACACATGATTGGGGGTTGATCGTCACTAGACCAACTTTTGATGTCAATACTTTGGTGCACCAGGAAGGGGGGCACGCAGCCATACTCTATGACCTTCGACCGCCTTCAGCAATTTCTAAGCCAAATGATGGAAAACAAGAGGAAGAAGGATGCTTCATCTTACCATCCTATACTTGCAGATGCAACAGAAACAGCAGCAACGGAGGCGAGCCGCAAGGCTTCCTCTCACGAAGACGCGTCCCAATACCTTACCAGGGACGACATGGATAAAATCTTGTCTAAATTCAGAAATTAGATGGCATCTCAGGGTGAACTTCAAAACATTAGCAGGAAGTGATGAACAACCTCCTTTCTCGGATGGAAAAGGGACCTTACATTCCAGTATCATTTCCTACACCGGGCGAGGCTGGGGAAACAACTGATCTTCGGTCTGCGAAGAACCAAGCCCCAAATCAGTCTACACTTTTCTTCCTCTTGGCTCAAATTCACTTCCCGATCGGCCACAGCAAGGGGCATCACTTTCAGCTTTAAGTGGAGCTTTGGTAACTGAAGATTCTCAGGTTAATCCTGAGCAAGTTCAAGACCAGTCGACCAGCCTGCCTCCGGTCCAGGGAACGGCTTAACTCCCTGGACAAATATTTCCAGAACAAGTGCAAACTATGAGTCGACCAGAACCAGGAACATTGTTACATCCGGTTCGACCCAACGTCTTACTACAAACTCGTCTTATGCCACCTCTCCTTCAACGAAGAGCTGGTGATGACAACCCTCCGTGTCACCAAGACCAGTCTACCATACCAGTCCCCAACGTGACGGAGGTAAACACTACAGTAAATCCTTCTAACATCGCTCTGAGCGGGGGAAATGCCGAGCCCCAAATGGGTACCACTCGCCTGAGCCAATTACTCCCAATAGGATTAGGTACAGTTCGGTCTAATAATAACCTGGCGACTTTAGCTGCGGCCGAACCAACTCCCGAGGCTAAGATACACCTCGCCCTCACCGTCAATCAACTCTCAGAGGACAAGCCCGACTGTTGGCCTTATGAGCTTGCTTTCGGCGGATCCTAGTATTGGGATTCTCACCCACGTCCCCAATGCATAATTGGATTCGTGGCAACGACTTCTCGGAGATGGAAGTCAGCTTCCAAGCATCATTAAATGCTTCGCCCGGGGAACATCTTCATAGCAAGAATTGGATGATATCCATCGTAGTCCATTTACACGAGAAATCAGAAACTCCCGAAATCCTCCAGACTTCACGCTTCCGGTTCTGGTGTAACAACCCGCATTCTACGTACCTAGGATCGTAGAATATTTATTTCTTTTTCGTATGAAGTCGTATGTTCGTGTAACTTTGGGAGACAACTATTGGGGTCATTTCCCATGATCATGATTTTTGCTGATTTTTAAATGACCATTTTGCCCCTAGCCGATATTGTTTTGACCATAACTTTTGATTGGAAAGGAATTTTGACCTGAAACCACTTCCAATAGATTCATTTGATGGTTTACCTTTCCGTAGAGTGGTCACATTAGCCAAACGGACTCACCGTTTGGGAGATATGGCTGAAACAAGTTTCAGATAGTGAAAAATAGCTTAATTGGGCTTAACCGGGTGATTAACAGCTAGGCCCAAAGGGGGATTTCAGGATTAGGGTTATGAGAGGGCTGAAAGGGTTAGGAAAATCATTTCATTTCTGTTTTCTCAGCCGCCACAAACCTTCCTTAAGCTCTAGCAATGGCCTTCATCTTCTAAAACACTCCAAAACACCTTTTTGTCATGTCAAATCACATATTAGCCTAATCTACATCAAATCAAGGCGGATTAGCATAAGGATTGGGATAGAGCTGCTGGAACACATAGAGATTGGATCCAAATCAGAGATTATTTCAGATCTATAGTTTATTTTGTAGCAAAGGTGAGTGATTTGCATTGTTTTTCACTAATTACGGCTAATTATGGTAATTAGCGAAGATTAGCGAAATTATGGCTCAGAAAAATCTAGAAAAATTCCTAAAATTCTAAAACATCATTTTATGCCTCTGATATGAATTCGGGTTAATTTCGACTAATTTTGCAAATCCCGGAATTTAGGGGATTAAGGGGTGATTAGTGATAATTAGCGAATTTATACATGTTAAAAATCTGGAAAAATATTCAAAAATTCTGAAATATTGTTTTAGACCTCTGTTAGAAAATTTGGCTAATTTGGATAAGTTTTGCTAATTATATGCTTAAACATGATTAAGAGGGATTAAGGGAAAATATGGGGTTTTGACTATGTTTGATCTATTTTAACCTATCAAGATGATGTTTTGGTGTTTGTGGTCACTTCTATTTGTTGCTATGACTGTATGGTATGCTTTGTGATTGTTTAGAATAGTTAGAATGGTCGAAAACGCCGTCGAGTGGCGTATAAACAGTCGCTGGAAGTTGCAGGAAAAGTGCAGGCTAAGACCCGAACCGGATCGGATCGGATGGGGAGGCCCGGACCGAACCGTTGTGAAGCCCTTCCCCACGAACCGCTAGCGGAGCGTCTTCTCCGACCCGACCCGTGTAGTCTTCTCCGAACCGAACCGCCTGGAAGAAAGTGAGCTGATGGCCAAGGAGTTCTCCGACCCGATCCGCCAGAAGCATTCCGATCCGAACCATTTACCTAACTCCGACCCGACCCGGAGATAAGACGAGGACTTGAGCTGCTTGCACCACGAACGGAGATTAATTACGAACCGAACCGGAGATGGAGACAATGAACCGAACCGATGGCTAGGCAAGATCCAAACCGATCCGAAGTAGAATGAAGAAAGAAGACCAAACCGATCCGGTGAAGACTAAAACCCCGAGATGCAAAGGTAGTCCAAATAGGAAGTTAGAGCTCAGGATCCAGTTGGGAACCAATGAGTTCACTTCAAGATTGGGCTTTGCTGCGGGACGTGTGCAAAGGGGTTGTCGGTATTCATAACTTTGGTTCACCACTGAGAGATGGATAGTGGGCTTGCAGTGATAGTTGTACGGGATTGGATTCCGTCATGGCCCAAAGGACTAGGTGACCAAAGTGTTGAATATCGTATGCTTTATGCACTGAGGGAGAGATGTGAGGATGGACGCTATGTTTGATTGATTGCCATCACTATGACATGCACACCCCCACCCCCGTTATCTTTACACCATTTGAAATGGCACCTTAGAGTGTTGTACAGTATGTAGTGCTAACTCTTTGGTTGCAGGTTCAGGTATGTTTTAGTCTACTTGTTATTGTTCTGTTTAGATGCTTATCGCTCATACCAGGCTTTATGTCTGAGCCAGAGTTTTATGTCTCTTCTTATTACTCTGGGTGCTCACACGAGCAGACTAGAGACAGGTTAGCTGGTGTTGCGCGAGTAGCTGATTCGGAGGCGAGCAGGAGGCTTCCACGTATGATATATAGATATTCTCCTTGTGTCGTTGGTGATCGCTACTTGGGCATTAGTAGCGTACTTCCTTTATCTTGCTTTGCTTTTTGAGACAGTTGGAAAAGTTGTAATAATGTTAACTTTGGATCATAAGCTGTACTTGGATTTTCCGCTGCTATGTTAGTTATTTTAGCTATGCACTGTCTCACCTGTTTTATGTCAAGTATGTTATTATTATATTTTGTTCTATGCGCTGTGAGACATTCTATAGGTTCCTTGTTAGTATATTCTCTTCTTCCCTTTTCTTCTGACGACCGTCCCGTGCTAACTGGACATGTGTACAGCACACTTTTGGAGTAAATGTCGGTTGGTGCGGGGCGGGCCGTCACATTTGGTATCAGAGCTCTAGGTTGCGTAGTTAACCTAGGGAAAGACACTAGGGAGAGATAGTACGTATATGAGAGCGCGTATTTGTGATTACTTTGGTTTTCAAAAGCTATATATATACTATTAGTAGAATAAGAATGAAGTCGTACTGCATTAGCACCATTATGGGGTCGTTAATCGTTTCCTCTTTATAGATTGAACGATGAGCCGATATGCTAGAGGTGCTGGTAAGGGGACCAATAACGGGAATGCTCCTGATATGAGGACGATGTTCACTAACTTTATGAGGGAGATGCTTTGGGATGTTCAAGGAGCAGTCCCCAATCCCGGAAATGGTGGTGGTCCAGTAGTGCAGGCGCCTAGGATCGATTTCGCCAAGTTGTGCAAGGATTACACTAACCTTGGTGGGAAGCCGTTCCGCGGAATGGAGTCGGCCACAGATGTTCAGGATTGATTGGATAGCTGTGATCGTATCTTCGACGACTTGGGTATCGATGATGCGATGAAGAGAAGGCTAGCGTCTCGTCAGCTGCAAGGGCGAGTGATGAATCGGTGGAATGCCATTAGAACAGCTACCCCAGAAGATCAGGTTACTTGGGATCAGTTCAAGGCTCGCTTTAGCGAGAAGTTCATTCCAGCTGCCCAGAAGTCAGTGTTGTTCAAGAGATTCTTGGAGCTTAAGCAGAGTGGTAGGGCAGTCTCGGAGTATATTGCTGAGTTCGACACATTGTCGAAGTATGGATTATCCCTTATCGATACTCCCGAGAAGAAGAACGAGAAGTTTATAACAGGCTTGGATCAGTACTTGGGGGAAAAGCTTATTATCCACATCGATGAGACGTTTGAATCGATTGTGGGGAAAGCATTGAGGTCAGAGAGTCTTTACCCTAAGCCAAAGACTGAGATTGCTATTGCATCTGCAGAGGAGCCAAAGCCGCAAGCAGGCGGTGGAGGCAAGAATAATTCCCAGAATAAGAGGAAACAAGACCAAACCATGGATGGTCAGAATAAGAAAAATAAGAAAGGTGGCGAGTGCTTTAGCTATGGTAAGAAGGGCCACTATGCCAGAGATTGTCGGGAAAAGCCTGGGGAAAGGAAGTGCTTTAATTGTGGCCAAGCGGGACATCACAAGAATGAATGTCCAGAATCTCCTAGGGAGAAGCAGATCGTGAAAGCATATGCTATCAACGCTGTTCCTTCTTCGTCGAATGCCCCAACTGCGGCGCAGAAGGAAAAAGGTGTCGTTATTCGAGGTATGCTTTCTATTTAAGATGTTTTGATCGGGTTTTGTTTGACAAAACCTGAGTTAGTCGATAGACCTTTAGTAGTGACGAACCCGATTGGTGGTTCGACTAGCCTCAGTATGATTTACCGTAACGTGGTCTTATCGAGTCATGAATGTATGTTTGTTTGTGATTATTTTGTTTTGTCTTTACTGGGTTTAGCATTATTTTGGGGAGTCAATCTACTCTAAAGGAATGGGGTGGTATTAGGTACCTACCTAGTGATGGTGGTAACAACTGGAGTTAGGGAAGCTGAGAGGTTATCGTTGTATTAAGTCCTAGTTGTCTCTAGGAGGCAAATGTGTGCTCCAGTGCTTAGTTGTTTTGCTAGTATCACTTCACGTGGATTGTCCGAATTCGGAGGAGATGTTCCTTAGGTGCTTGTCTGATATTGGTTTAGGCCTTTGGGGCTTGTGCTTAGGGAATGTCGAGTTCGACTAGGATGGTTTGCGTGAGAGATAAGTAGTTGTGGTGTTTTTCATTGGATGATATCTTGGTTTACTCGAGGAGTAATGGGCAGCTGTGACAGGATAAGACTATTCAGTGGTATGGACTGCCCTGAGTTAGACTCGATAGGATTATAAGATGACTCGAGTGGGACTCGAGAAAGATGCAAAGTAATGGATTGTTTAGGACCTTATGTTGATGTTCTTTTTGAAGAAATAGGATGTATTCGTCGATCATGGAAGATGCAATGAAGATTAGGACGATTCAAGTTGGACTTGAACTCATAAAAGAAAATGGGTGTTCGTTGATCTTGGAGATGCAACGAATAGGGAGACGACTCACGTTGGACTAGGGTCTGTAGGTAATGGGTACTCAAGACTGGGTCTGAGTTTATGGGTAATAGATTGACTCGAGTTGGACTCGAGAAGACTGCAAAGAATTGGATTGACTCGAGTTGGACTTGAGAGGGCAGCAAGATAATGGATAGACTTGGGTGGGACTCGAGTGTTTCAGGTAGACTAAAAGCAGGGGTATCTGTGGACACCCGTTACCTTGGATCCGTTGGACGTGATCTAGTTATCCTTGGAGGATAAACGTGCGTTGGACGTATGGTAGTCCGTCTGGAGGCTGGGCTTCCATTGGTTCTTGATGTTGGTTGGACCAGACATACAAGAATCGACATATTGGAATTGGTTAGACCAGTCATGTAGGTGTCGACGTATTCATGGCTTTAGCAGGTGATAGACAGGATTTGTTTGATGGATGCTATGGTTGTTGTGTTTGTTCTTACCTTTCATCTCTTGAGTATCACCTGTAGGATCCTGTTGAATGGAAATAGATAAGTTCGTTGATCATGGTGATATGACGGGTGTAAGATACTTTACGTTAGACTTGAAGTATGTTGGGCATTGTGGAGCGTCCGTTGTCTTGGAGATTCAACGGATATAGGAGTCTCAGTTGGACTTGGACTCATAGGTAGAGTACCTAGATTCATTGGATGAGTCTAGTTCACCTTTGGAAGGTGAATGTACGTTGGACGTACAGTACGGATATAGGTAGTGTACCTAGATTCATTGGATGAGTCTAGTTCACCTTTGGAAGGTGAATGTACGTTGGATGTACAGTACAGATATAGGTAGAGTACCTAGATTCATTGGATGAGTCTAGTTCACCTTTGGAAGGTGAATGTACGTTGGACGTACAGTACAGATATAGGTAGAGTACCTAGATTCATTGGATGAGTCTAGTTCACCTTTGGAAAGTGAATGTACGTTGGACGTGCAGTATGAATATGTGTAGGGTACCTGGGTTCATTGGATGAATTTAGTTCACCTTTAGAAGGTGAATGTACGTTAGACGTATAGTGCAGATGTTGGTGTAGTGCCTAGGGTCATTGGATGAGTCTAGTCTGCCTCTAGGAAGTGAATGTACGTTGGACGTGCAATACAAATGTAAGAAGGACTCAATTTGGACTTGAAAGGACATTTGGAATGTAGTTGAAAACTTGGCATATAGGTTTGGATTACCTAAGAAAATGACAGTATGGACGAATGCCATAGTATCGGACTGGGTGCGATAGCTGATGCATTGAGTAAGAGACATGCCAATTTAGAGGCTATTTTTCTGGAATGGAAGCAACTAGAGTATATCACGGGATATGACTTCGGACCTAAGTGTGAATTGGATTCAGAAACGCTAGTAAGCTTGACCATTAGATCGATCTTGATTACGTGGATCGGTTCCAGTTAGAGGAACGATCCCAACCTATTAGAAGCTACCTCTAGGGTAGAGATGGGAATCGATGGCGAGAGAACGACTGTACTTGGGAAGTAGAGAATGACATAAGAAAGTCGTATCCAAAGCTCTTTGCCTGGTAAGATTTTAGCGGCGATGATTCTTCCCTTGTTAGTAAACCGCAAGTTAGGGCAGAATGGTTCTGTTTGTTTTGCATGTGTGATTGTTGTATATGGTTGGTAGGCATGCGGGATCCTTTGTATGTTTTGGGTTAAGGAATTTCGGGGACGAAATTTCTTAAGGGGGGAGAATGTAACAACCCGCCTTCTACGTATCTAGGATCGTAGAATAATTATTTCTTTTTCGTATGAAGTCGTATGGTCGTGTAACTTTGGCAGACAACTATTGGGGTCATTTCCCATGTTCATGATTTTTGCCGATTTTTAAATGACCATTTTGCCCCTAGACGATATTGTTTTGACCATAACTTTTGATTGGAAAGGAATTTTGACCTGAAACTGCTTCCATTAGATTCATTTGATGGTTTACCTTTCCGTAGAGTGGTCACATTAGCCAAACGGACTCACCGTTTGGGAGATATGGCTGAAACAAGTTTCAGATAGTGAAAAACAGCTTAATTGGGCTTAACCGGGGGATTAACAGCTAGGCCCAAAGGGGAATTTCGGGATTAGGGTTATGAGAGGGCTGAAAGAGTTAGGAAAATCATTTCATTTCAGTTTTCTCAGTCGCCACAAACCTTCCTTAAGCTCTAGCAATGGCCTCCATCTTCTAAAACACTCCAAAACACCTTTTTGTCATCTCTAATCACATATTAGCCTAATCTACATCAAATCAAGGCGGATTAGCATAAGGATTGGGATAGAGCTGCTGGAACACATAGAGATTGGATCCAAATCAGAGATTATTTCAGATCTATAGTTTATTTTGTGGCAAAGGTGAGTGATTTGCATTGTTTTTCACTAATTACGGCTAATTATGGTAATTAGCGAAGATTAGCGAAATTATGGCTCAGAGAAATCTAGAAAAATTCCTTAAATTCTAAAACATCATTTTATGCCTCTGATATGAATTTGGGTTAATTTCGACTAATTTTGCAAATCCCGGAATTTAGGGGATTAAGGGGTGATTAGTGATAATTAGCGAATTTATACATGTTAAAAATCTGGAAAAATATTCAGAAATTCTGAAATATTGTTTTAGACCTCTGTTAGAAAATTTGGCTAATTTGGATAAGTTTTGCTAATTATATGCTTGAACATGATTAAGAGGGATTAAGGGAAAATATGGGGTTTTGGCTATGTTTGATCCATTTTAACCTATCAAGTTGATGTTTTGGTGTTTGTGGTCACTTCTATTTGTTGCTATGACTATATGGTATGCTTTTTGATTGTTTAGAATAGTTAGAATGGTCGAAAACGCCGTCGAGTGGCGTATAAACAGTCGCTGGAAGTTGCAGGAAAAGTGCAGACTGAGACCCGAACCGGATCGGATCAGATCGGATGGGGAGGCCCGGACTGAACCGTTGTGAAGCCCTTCCCCACGAACCGCTAGCGGAGCGTCTTCTCCGACCCGACCCGTGTAGTCTTCTCCGAACCGAACCGCCTGGAAGCACGTGAGCTGATGGCCAAGGAGTTCTCCGACCCGATCCGCCAGAAGCATTCCGATCTGAACCATTTACCTAACTCCGACCCGACCCGGAGATAAGACGAGGACTTGAGCTGCTTGCACCACGAACGGAGATTAATTACGAACCGAACCGGAGATGGAGACAACGAACCGAACCGATGGCTAGGCAAGATCCAAACCGATCCGAAGCAGAATGAAGAAGGAAGACCGAACCGATCCGGTGAAGACTAAAAACCCGAGATGCAAAGGTAGTCCAAATAGGAAGTTAGAGCTCAGGATCCAGTTGGGAACCAATGAGTTCACTTCAAGATTGGGCTTTTTTGCGGGACGTGTGCAAAGGGGTTGTCGGTATTCATAACTTTGGTTCACCACTGAGAGATGGATAGTGGGCTTGCAGTGATAGTTGTACGGGATTGGATTCCGTCATGGCCCAAAGGACTAGGTGACCAAAGTGGTGAATATCGTATGCTTTATGCACTGATGGAGAGATGTGAGGATGGATGCTATGTTTGATTGATTGCCATCACTATGACATGCACACCCCCACCCCCGTTATCTTTACACCATTTGAAATGGCACCTTAGAGTGTTGTACAGTACGTAGTGCTAACTCTTTGGTTGTAGGTCCAGATTCAGGTATGTTTTAGTCTACCTGTTATTGTTCTGTTTAGATGCTTATCGCTCATACCAGGCTTTATGTCTGAGCCAGAGTTTTATGTATCTTCTTATTACTCTGGGTGCTCACACGAGCAGACTAGAGACAGGTTAGCTGGTGATGCGCGAGTAGCTGATTCGGAGGCGAGCAGGAGGCTTCCACGTATGATATATAGATATTCTCCCTGTGTCGTTGGTGGTCGCTACTTGGGCATTAGTAGCGTACTTCCCTTATCTTGCTTTGCTTTTTGAGACAGTTGGAAAAGTTGTAATAATGTTAACTTTGGATCATAAGCTGTACTTGGATTTTCCGCTGCTATGTTAGTTATTTCAGCTTATGCACTGTCTCACCTATTTTATGTCAAGTATGTTATTATTATATTTCGTTCTATGCGCTGTGAGACATTCTACAGGTTCCTTGTTAATTTATTCTCTTCTTCCCTTTTCTTCTGACGACCGTCCCATGCTAACTGGACATGTGTACAACGCACTTTTGGAGTAAATGTCGGTTGGTGCAGGGCGGGCCGTCACATTTGGTATCAGAGATCTAGGTTGCGTAGTTAACCTAGGGAAAGACACTAGGGAGAGATAGTACATATATGAGAGCGCGTATTTGTGATTACTTTGGTTTTCAAAAGCTATATATATATACTATTAGTAGTATAAGAATGAAGTCGTACTACATTAGCACCACTATGGAGCCGTTAATCGTTTCCTCTTTACAGATTGAACGAAGAGCCGATATGCTAGAGGTGCTGGTAGGGGACCAATAACGGGAATGCTCCTGATATGAGGACGATGTTCACTAACTTTATGAGGGAGATGCTTAGGGATGATCAAGGAGCAGTCCCCAATCCCGGAAATGGTGGTGGTCCAGTAGTGCAGGCGCCTAGGATCGATTTCGCTAAGTTGTGCAAGGATTACACTAACCTTGGTGGGAAGCCGTTCCGCGGAACGGAGTCGGCCACAGATGTTCAGGATTGGTTGGATAGCTGTGATCGTATCTTCGACGACTTGGATATCGAGGATGCGATGAAGAGAAGGCTAGCGTCTCGTCAGCTGCAAGGGCGAGCGATGAATTGGTGGAATACCATTAGAACAGCTACCCCAGAAGATCAGGTTACTTGGGATCAGTTCAAGGCTCGCTTTAGCGAGAAGTTCATTCCAGCTGCCCAGATGTCAGTGTTGTTCAAGAGATTCTTGGAGCTTAAGCAGAGTGGTAGGGCAGTCTCGGAGTATATTGCTGAGTTCGACACATTGTCGAAGTATGGATTATCCCTTATCGATACTCCCAAGAAGAAGAACGAGAAGTTTATAACAGGCTTGGATCAGTACTTGGGGAAAAAGCTTATTAACCACATCGATGAGACGTTTGAATCGATTGTGGGGAAAGCATTGAGGTCAGAGAGTCTTTACCCTAAGCCAAAGACTGAGATTGCTATTGCATCTGCAGAGGAGCCAAAGTCGCAAGCAGGCGGTGGAGGCAAGAATAATTCCCAGAATAAGAGGAAACAAGACCAAACCATGGATGGTCAGAATAAGAAAAATAAGAAAGATGGCGAGTGCTTTAGCTGTGGTAAGAAGGGCCACTATGTGAGAGATTGTCGGGAAAAGCCTGGGGAAAGGAAGTGCTTTAATTGTGGCTAAGCGGGACATCACAAGAATGAATGTCCAGAATCTCCTAGGGAGAAGCAGATCGTGAAAGCATATGCTATCAGCGCTGTTCCTTCTTCGTCGAATGCCCCAACTGTGGCGCAGAAGGAAAAAGGTGTCGTTATTCGAGGTATGCTTTCTATTTAAGATGTTTTGATCGGGTTTTGTTTGACAAAACCTGAGTTAGTCGATAGATCTTTAGTGGTGACGAAGCCGATTGGTGGTTCGACTAGCCTCAGTATGATTTACCGTAACGTGGTCTTATCGAGTCATGAATGTATGTTTGTTTGTGATTATTTTGTTTTGTCTTTACTGGGTTTAGCATTATTTTGGGGAGTCGATCTACTCTAAAGGAATGGGGTGGTATTAGGTACCTACCTAGTGATGGTGGTAACAACTGGAGTTAGGGAAGCTGAGAGGTTATCGTTGTATTAAGTCCTAGTTGTCTCTAGGAGGCAAATGAGTGCTCCAGTGCTTAGTTGTTTTGCTAGTATCACTTCACGTGGATTGTCCGAATTCGGAGGAGAAGTTCCTTAGGTGCTTGTCTGATATTGGTTTAGGCCTTTGGGGCTTGTGCTTGGGGAATGTCGAGTTCGACTAGGATGGTTTGCGTGAGAGATAAGTAGTTGTGCTGTTTTTCATTAGATGATATCTTGGTTTACTCGAGGAGTAATGGGCAGCTGTGACAGGATAAGACTATTCAGTGGTATGAACTGCCCCGAGTTAGACTCGATAGGATTATAAGATGACTCGAGTGGTACTCGAGAAAGATGCAAAGTAATGGATTGTTTAGGACCTTATGTTGATGTTCTTTTTGAAGAAATAGGATGTATTCGTCGATCATGGAAGATGCAATGAAGATTAGGACGATTCAAGTTGGACTTGAACTCGTAAAAGAAAATGGGTGTTCGTTGATCTTGGAGATGCAACGAATAGGGAGACGACTCACGTTGGACTAGGGTCTGTAGGTAATGGGTACTCAAGACTGGGTCTGAGTTTATGGTAATAGATTGACTCGGGTTGGACTCGAGAAGGCTGCAAGGAATTGGATTGACTCGAGTTGGACTCGAGAGGGCAGCAAGATAATGGATAGACTTGGGTGGGACTCGAGTGTTTCAGGCGGACTAAAAGCAGGGGTATCTGGGGACGCTCGTTACCTTGGATCCGTTGGACGTGATCTAGTTATCCTTGGAGGATAAACGTACGTTGGACGTACGGTAGTCCGTCTGGAGGTTGGGCTTCCATTGGTTCTTGATGTTGGTTGGACCAGACATAGAAGAATCGACATATTGGGATTGGTTAGACCAGTCATGTAGGTGTCGACGTATTCATGGCTTAAACAGGTGATAGACAGGATTTGTTTGATGGATGCTATGGTTGTTGTGTTTGTTATTACCTTTCTTCTCTTGAGTATTACCTGTAGGATCCTGTTGAATGGAAATAGATAAGTTCGTTGATCATGGTGATATGACAGGTGTAAGATACTTTACGTTAGACTTGAAGTATGTTGGGCACTGTGGAGCGTCCGTTGTCTTGGAGATTCAACGGATATAGGAGTCTCAGTTGGACTTGGACTCATAGGTAGAGTACCTAGATTCATTGGATGAGTCTAGTTCACCTTTGGAAGGTGAATGTACGTTGGACGTACAGTACGGATATAGGTAGTGTACCTAGATTCATTGGATGAGTCTAGTTCACCTTTGGAAGGTGAATGTACGTTGGACGTACAGTACAGATATAGGTAGAGTACCTAGATTCATTGGACGAGTCTAGTTCACCTTTGGAAGGGGAATGTACGTTGGACGTGTAGTATGAATATGGGTAGGGTACCTGGGTTCATTGGATGAATCTAGTTCACCTTTAGAAGGTGAATGTACATTATACGTATAATGCAGATGTTGGTGTAGTGCCTAGGGTCATTGGATGGGTCTAGTCTGCCTCTAGGAAGTGAATGTACGTTGGACGTGCAATACGAATGCAAGAAGGACTCAAGTTGGACTTGAAAGGACATTTGGAATGTAGTTGAAAATTTGGCATATAGGTTTGGATTACCTAAGAAAATGACAGTATAGACGAATGCCATAGTATCGGACTGGCTACGATAGCTGATGCATTGAGTAAGAGACATGCCAGTTTAGAGGCTATTTTTCTGGAATGGAAGCAACTAGAGTATATCACGGGATATGACTTCGGACCTAAGTGTGAAGTGGATTCAGAAACTCTAGTAAGCTTGACGGTTAGATCGATCTTGATTACGTGGATCGGTTCCAGTTAGAGGAACGATCCCAACCTATTAGAAGCTACCTCCAGGGTAGAGATGGGAATCGATGGTGAGAGAACGACTGTACTTGGGAAGTAGAGAATGACATAAGAAAGTCGTATCCAAAGCTCTTTGCTTGGTAAGATTTTAGCGGCGATGATTCTTCCCTTGTTAGTAAACCGCATGTTAGGGAAGAATGGTTCTGTTTGTTTTGCATGTGTGATTGTTGTATATGGTTAGTAGGCATGCGGGATCCTTTGTTTGTTTTGGGTTAAGGAATTTCGGGGACGAAATTTCTTAAGGGAGGAGAATGTAACAACCCGCATTCTACGTATCTAGGATCGTAGAATATTTATTTCTTTTTCGTATAAAGTCGTATGGTCGTGTAACTTTGGGGGACAACTATTAGGGTCATTTCCCATGTTCATGATTTTTGCCGATTTTTAAATGACCATTTTGCCCCTAGCCGATATTGTTTTGACCATAACTTTTGATTGGAAAGGAATTTTGACCTGAAACCACTTCCATTAGATTCGTTTGATGGTTTACCTTTCCGTAGAGTGGTCACATTAGCCAAACGGACTCACCGTTTGAGAGATATGGCTGAAACAAGCTTTAGATAGTGAAAAACAGCTTAATTTGGCTTAACCGGGTGATTAACAGCTAGGCCCAAAGGGGAATTTCGGGATTAGGGTTATGAGAGGGCTGAAAGGTTTAGGAAAATCATTTCATTTCAGTTTTCTCAGCCGCCACAAACCTTCCTTAAGCTCTAGCAATGGCCTCCATCTTCTAAAACACTCCAAAACACCTTTTTGTCATCTCTAATCACATATTAGCCTAATCTACATCAAATCAAGGCGGATTAGCATAAGGATTGGGATAGAGCTGCTGGAACACATAGAGATTGGATCCAAATCAGAGATTATTTCAAATCTATAGTTTATTTTGTGGCAAAGGTGAGTGATTTGCATTGTTTTTCACTAATTACGGCTAATTATGGTAATTAGCGAAGATTAGCGAAATTATGGCTCAGAAAAATCTAGAAAAATTCCTAAAATTCTAAAACATCATTTTATGCCTCTCATATGAATTTGGGTTAATTTCGACTAATTTTGCAAATCCCGGAATTTAGGGGATTAAGGGGTGATTAGTGATAATTAGCGAATTTATACATGTTAAAAATCTGGAAAAATATTCAGAAATTCGGAAATATTGTTTTAGACCTCTGTTAGAAAATTTGGTTAATTTGGATAAGTTTTGCTAATTATATGCTTAAACATGATTAAGAGGGATTAAGGGAAAATATGGGGTTTTGGCTATGTTTGATCCATTTTAACCTATCAAGTTGATGTTTTGGTGTTTGTGGTCACTTCTATTTTTTGCTATGACTGTATGGTACGCTTTGTGATTGTTTAGAATAGTTAGAATGGTCGAAAACGCCGTCGAGTGGCGTATAAACAGTCGTTGGAAGTTGCAGGAAAAGTGCAGGTCGAGACCAGAACCGGATCGGATCGGATAGGGAGGCCCGGACCGAACCGTTGTGAAGCCCTTCCACACGAACCGCCAGCAGAGCGTCTTCTCCGACCCGAACCATGTAGTCTTCTCCGAACCGAACCGCCTGGAAGCACGTGAACTGATGGCCAAGGAGTTCTCCGACCCGATCCGCCAGAAGCATTTCGATCCGAACTACCTAACTCCGACCCGACCCGGAGATAAGACGAGGACTTGAGCTGCTTGCACCACGAACGGAGATTAATTACGAACCGAACCGGAGATGGAGACCACGAACTGAACCGATGGCTAGGCATGATCCGAACCGATCCGAAGCAGAATGAAGACCGAACCGATCCGGTGAAGACTAAAAACCCGAGATGCAAAGGTAGTCCAAATAGGAAGTTAGAGCTCAGGATCCAGTTGGGAACCAATGAGTTCACTTCAAGATTGGGCTTTGCTGCGGGATGTGTGCAAAGGGGTTGTCGGTATTCATAACTTTGGTTCACCACTGAGAGATGGATAGTGGGCTTGTAGTGATAGTTGTACGGGATTGGATTCCGTCATGGCCCAAAGGACTAGGTAACCAAAGTGGTGAATATCGTATGCTTTATGCACTGAGGGAGAGATGTGAGGATGGATGCTATGTTTGATTGTTTGCCATCACTATGACATGCACACCCCCACCCCCGTTATCTTTACACCATTTGAAATGGCACCTTAGAGTGTTGTACAGTATGTAGTGCTAACTCTTTGGTTGCAGGTCCATGTTCATGTATGTTTTAGTCTACCTGTTATTGTTCTGTTTAGATGCTTATCGCTCATACCAGGCTTTATGTCTGACCCAGAGTTTTATGTCTCTTCTTATTACTCTGGGTGCTCACACGAGCAGACTAGAGATAGGTTAGCTGGTGATGCGCGAGTAGCTGATTCGGAGGCGAGCAGGAGGCTTCCACGTATGATATATAGATATTCTTCCTGTGTCGTTGGTGGTCGCTACTTGGGCATTAGTAGCGTACTTCCCTTATCTTGCTTTGCTTTTTGAGACAGTTGGAAAAGTTGTAATAATGTTAACTTTGGATCATAAGTTGTACTTGGATTTTCCGCTGCTATGTTAGTTATTTCAGCTTATTTACTGTCTCACCTGTTTTATGTCAAGTATGTTATTATTATATTTTGTTCTATGCGTTGTGAGACATTCTACAGGTTCCTTGTTAGTTTATTCTCTTCTTCCCTTTTCTTCTGACGACCGTCCCGTGCTAACTGGACATGTGTACAGCGCAATTTGGGAGTAAATGTCGGTTGGTGCGGGGCGGGCCGTCACACCTGGAGCCCTACAACGGCTGGGCCAACCCGACCATTCATGTTATGCGATACATGCATCACATGGAAGTACTCTCTGCGTTGACCAACGTCATGGCCAAGTGCTTCCCTCTCTCCCTCACCAACATAGCTGGCATGTGGTTCCAGCAGTTAACAACTGTGTCGATCAACAGCCGGATTATGTTGGTCACCCGCTTCATCGAACAATTCAGAGTCCTCAATTCCCGACCAAAGAGCGTCATGTTCCTTACCTCCATCAAGCAGCGGTCCGGCGAGATCCTCCGATCCTTCTTAGAAAGATTCACTGCGGCCGTAGCATCAGTCGATCGACCCAAGCCATCGATGGTGCTAATGGCCGCCATTGTAGGTGTTCAGAACCGATTAGAATTCAGGATCTCTTTGACTAGAAATCCCTAAGGACATCGAAGACATCTATGCCAAATCCAATAGATTCCTCTAACAAGAAGACGCCAGCATCGAGATGGAAAGCCTCGAGGTGCTTGCCACCAAGGACAGAGGTCCATCCAACACCAATGGCCAGAACGAAGGAAAAGAAAAAGTCTTGGAAAAGAATGATTGCAACGTATGACTTCGGAGAGAGAATAAGTATGATCAGTACACCGAGCTCAACTCATCCCTACTTGACATCTACCTTGACGTACGAGGATCTCTACCCTTTCCTAAACCTCCTCGAAGGGAGCCGACCCAAAAAGAACTCGACTTTGGAATGAACTGCATGTACCACAACATGGCAGGCCACAACACCAATTATTGAAGGTATTTGTGCGATCTCATTAAGGATAGGATTAGGTGTGGAGAACTGGTTGAGTATGTCAAGAAACCTACATAGGCCATGCAGTCACAATCTTCAGTCCAAGCTCCTCAGGTCTATCCTTGAGCTCCTCGAAACGGAAAGGACCCTAAGCCTAGCGATCGCGACATCATCATTAATTAATAAGATTTTGATTTTTCCTATTTCTTAGGATATAAGAAATGTACTTTTATTATTTCCAATAATGTGGTTATGTTAATGTACACACGTACGGGGTTAGGATTTAGCTTCTAGACATGCCCCGGATTCAATTATCACCCACTTAGAATTTATTTTTATTTTCTTGTAATATCTCTTTAGCAGCAATAAACTTTCTTTTTTGAACTTGAATTTTGTTTGAACAATTCAAGTCGAGCATGATTAACAATCGCGGACCCAAATATGGTCAGTGCTAGCCACCGTTTCTAAATCACGGTCGATGCCCGCCACTATATCTAACCAACTTCAAAAGCCGGGTATGGTTAATACTTACAAAGCCGAGTATGGTTAATACTCGCCATCTCCATAAGCCGAGTATGGTTAAACTCGCCATCTCCATAAGCCGTGTATGGTTAATACTCGCCATCTCCATAAGCCGAGTATGGTCAATACTCGCCAATTCCATAAGCCGAATATAACTAATACTCGCCAACACTTTAAGCCGAGTGTAATTGCCACTCGCCAAACTTCACAAAATGTTGTCAGGATTTGGCAAGTTAAAACTATCAATTCAAGAACACGGTTTATACTCAAACCTCCTAATCAATCACTAAACATGGTCAAAGACCAACCTTTGAAATCCTGGAACAACCGATTACACCGTCTCACCAGGCACAGCCGAGTATGATTGATGTAACACCTCGTAATTTTAACAAACGCTATAATGATAAACTAAAGAATACTTTGTTAAATATTGATAATTAGGTAAAACGAACTATGCCATTGCGTTCGTCTCGGAATTCTACTTGAGATAGACTCTGAGTTTGCGTAAAACGGACATCGTATGAAGAAGATATTAAGGTTTGAAGTTTGTATACGCAATAGAAAATTATATATATTAAACAGTTCAAAATAATTCAAATCAGTTTGAATTCGTAGGTGGGAACCAACGCGAGAATCAGACCCGTTCGGTGTCGACCGCACCAAGGGGTGTCGACCCATGGGTCGACACCTACACAGGGGTGTCGACACCCATGTCGACACCCCCCAAATCCGAGGCAGATTCAGTTCTGCGTATGTGGACTTGTTTTATGACCAAATTCGTTGACCCTAGGCTACAAATATGACCTTAATCCCATTGTTTTATTCATCTAAATCAATGGCGAAAACGAGGTGCTGCCCCAACTCAGAGTAAAATAGCATATTCTTCTTCAACAACAAGTTATACGAATTCAGAGAACTGTGCTTCATCATCTACGATTGATTCTCTATTCTTTAGATCCAATCATAGTGAGTCTGTGTTATTTTTAGACATAAACACTTAAAAATGTAATCTTGACATGCCTATAAGTTTGGATCTAAGCTTGTGCCTGATAGTAATCTAAAATCACAACAGATCTGCCATTACTTGTATATCTAATTCACCGTTTAGGTCTTAGTATGCCTATTTATGATATCCTTATTTTGTTAGTTTTCCTAACCATGTCACCGTATGCCTATTATGCTAGTTTTCCTAGCCGATTATGTTAGTTTGCCTAATTATGTCATTTTATGCCAGTTTTTATTTGTTATGCCTATTCTTGTTCTATTCTCTCCCTTTCTTTCCTTTTTTTTATAGCTAGGCTACCTTCGAGCCTAAACCTATCGCTGAAATACACGAACGCATGAATTTGGGAATGATTGGAAATGGTTAATTTGGAGCATAAGTCATATTGTAAACATGATTGGGAATTGTGGTAATAATTTGTACGTTGAGCCAAAACTTGGGATTTGGGGGCATAATCTATATCTTGGTCTAAACCTTAATTGGGGGCATAACTTGTACCGTAGGTAGGACGGGGATTTGGGGCATAATAAACATGAAAATTGGTTAGTTATGAAAATGCCTAGATTTACTGTAACCGCGCTTAGATACGAGGTTAGATTACACTTATGGTAGGAGTATTACCGGAACCGCCCGATATCTAGCGACCATAAGTGGTGAATCTAATGTGAAAGGTCTAAGTGCATAAACGTACATGTGACGGTGCTAAGACATGAGGTTAAATCCGACTTGTGGAAGAAGTCTGCCCAGACCCAACCGACATATCCAACATCTACAAGTGGTAGACTTAATGTGGGAGGTCTAGCGCATTATAACCATAAATGAATGAATGGTGATGAACTTGTAATACTTAACCTGTTGAATCCATAGGAAACACATGAACCTGTTAACTTGAGTAGGGTTAAGTAAACTTGCTTGAATTTGTGGGAGGGTTAAGATAATCTTGTCAAATACGTGGGGATGGGTTATATAAAATCGACAAACTTAACCTATTGGGGTTAAGCGATCTTGTTAAACTAATAGGCATAACCTGTTGGGGTTATGCGATCTTGTTAAACTAGTAGGCATAACTTGTTGAAATCCTAGTAGTGGGGATGCCAGCCTAGGGGGAAGCTTGTATCATATGGTGTGTGGGGGCCCTTATCAGTCAATAACTTATCTAACGGGAAACCCCGAACTAGGTCAGGGTCAGGGCACGCTTACTGGGCTGATTATAAGAGGTCACTTGGGTAAAAGTGTCTGACGGCGTGTTCCATCAGGGATATGTGCGTGCATGGTTCCGCCTGCTCGGGAAAATAAGACATTGTGGCATCAGTTGGTATAGTCGTGCATCTTGGAAATAATGAGGTTGCCACTTTAGGAAGTGATACATCCTAATGTGGGGCCATCACAAGTATCTACGGAGTTAGGGAGATGATCGATTGGGGTAGTAATTAGGGTACACCTAGTCTCGCCTTTTTGGGAGCCCGTTATTATCGTTGGGGGTGACATCCGTTAGTTCTGTTGGGGTGCCTGTTATTGTATGGGGTAAAACCTCTCACTAGAAGTACACCTAAGTCTACCATCTTGTACTTGTTGCGATCATCTTGTTTCGGTTATACTAGTATTGGGGCAGAGGAATAGTGTTAGAGAAGCGCAATATATTCTATTCTGTTTATCCTGTTTACCTTGTCATGCTTGCCTTATATACTATACCTCTCTTATCCAGTTTATATGCCTGTCATGATGCTTTTACTTATTTATATGCTAAAAGTAACTGGACTCGCCAGACTTTATGTCTGGCCTATTTTTTCCTCTTCTTTCTCTTCCGTTCCCCTCCAGGTTCTCAGGGTGGAAATACTCAGGATTGATCTTGATTTTTCTTTTATTCTGCTTAGAGCTTCTTAGATGTACTGCTTGATTTAGTATCTTCTCTACTATGGCTATATTTTGGGGATTATGCTTCTTTTATTATTGTACTATAATGATTTTAGTACAAGACAGAAGTTTTAAGTTGATGTATTGGTTTTATATATTTCAGGCATATGATTAACTATGTTTTGAACCACGATGTTTTCTGCTTAATAAAGTTTTAAATTCCGATGTTATTTTATATCTATCTTGTAATATTTCTATTTCTGTTTACCTATAACGCTTCACGAAACTTAATGCATTCTCTTAAAGAGTGACATTAACTGTAGTGTCCCGAAATTCCGGTACAATTTGAGCTGACCAAATAACACAAGTCCAACCCACATTGCACTGGAAACAAGAAAACTAATAGAAAGAAAACAGAGGGTGAGAATATATAAGATAGAAACTTAGAATAGAAGAAGAAGAAAATACTATATCATAGTAACACGAATCTCACAGCGGAACGAATAAAATATAACATAACTTTAAAATAAAAGATTGTACTTGAATATACATATCATTACCAAAGTACAACACTTACTACACAGCAGAAATAAACAATAGCTACACAAACGCTACTGAAGCCTCCTGCTCCAGCTTTCCAAGTATATCTGTAAAATCCCGACTACTTGACTGCCCGTACAAAATTGGGCACCCAAGAGTTAAGGGAAGACAAAACAAAATAAACTCTCGGTCAGTCATGGGACTGGTGTGAGTAAAACAATTTAAAACAGTTTGAGCAATAAAACGATTTCTCATAAGACTACGCTGTATAACGGAACGGGTTTTCCCTTATGAGAACCCAAAATAATCTTTATATCAAAATTCTTTTGATACTATAATAGTGTCTATAAACACAATATAATAATCATCTATCAGAAATGTGACGGCCCGCCCCGCACCGACCGACATTTACTCCAAGAGTGCGCTGTACACATGTCCAGTTAGCACGGAACGGATCGTCAGAAGAAAAGGGAAGAAGGAAATGAACTAACAAAGAACCTGTAAAATGTCTCACAGCGCATGGAACAATATATAATAACAACATACTTGACATAAAACAGGTGAGACAGTGCATAAGCTGAAAACAACTAACATAGCAGCGGAAAATCCAAGTACAGCTTATGATCCAAAGTTAACATTATTACAACTTTTCAAACTGTCTCAAAAAGCAAA
The DNA here is from genome assembly GCA_030737875.1 of Allium sativum. NCBI lineage: Eukaryota > Viridiplantae > Streptophyta > Magnoliopsida > Asparagales > Amaryllidaceae > Allium > Allium sativum. The sequence continues at coordinate 195,847,612 of CM060924.1, forward strand.
AGCAAGATAAAGGAGGTACACTACTAATGCCCAAGTAGCGACCATCAACGACACAGGGAGAATATCTATATATCATACGTGGAAGCCTCCTGCTCGCCTCCGAATCAGCTACTCGCGCATCACCAGCTAACTTGTCTCTAGTCTGCTCGTGTGAGCACCCAGAGTAATAAGAAGAGACATAAAACTCTGGGTCAGACATAAAGCCTGGTATGAGCGATAAGCATCTAGACCGAACAATAACAGGTAGACTAAATCATACCTGAACCTGGACCTGCAACCAAAGAATTAGCACTACATACTGTACAACACTCTAAGGTGCCATTTCAAATGGTGTAAAGGTAACGGGGGTGGGGGTGTGCATGTCATAGTGATGGAAAACAATCAAACATAGCAACCATCCTCACATCTCTCACTCAGTGCGTAAAGCATACGATATTCACCACTTCGATCACCCAACATACCTTGCTATGATCACTTTGCCCCATGAAGTCATAAATGGCTTCACTGCACTGATACATAGCCACTAATCCTTTGCTATGTCCACTTTGCCCCATGGAGTCACAATGACCCCACTCCACTGGCTCATAGCCTCACTAATCCTTTTCTTTGTCCACTCTGCCCCATGGAGTCACAATGACCCCACTGCACTGGCTCATAGTCTTACTACGCATCACTTTGCCCCTCGAGTCATAATGACTCTACTGCACTGATAACGTAGTCTTGCTACCATCACCTAGCCCCTCGAGTCATAATGACTATACTGCACTGATAAGTAGCCCATCATCCATTTTCAATGGTGAATCGAAGTTATGAACGTCGACAACTCCTTAGCACACGTCCCGCAGCAAAGCCCAACCATGAAGTGAACTCATTGGTTCCCAACTGGATCCTGAGCTCTAACTTCCATTTGGACTACCTTTGGATCTCGGGTTATTGGTCATCACCGGATCGGTTCGGATCTCCCATAGTCATCAGTTCGGTTCGGATCGTAGTGCTCCTTCTTCACTGGATCGGATCGGGTCATCATCACCTCAGCGGATCAGATCGAGACTCCACGTCCAGTCGCCATCACCAGTTCGGGTCGGGGTCCTCCAGTTTGCCACGGTTCGGATCGGCTTCATCTTTCCAAGCCTCGTCGAAGTACATCGGTTCAGGTTGGGGTGCCATGGAGGATCGGGTCAGAGAACACCAGGCGGGTCGGATCGGATGATGCGTGCCACGAGAAGTACAAGTGAATTGAAGTGTGGAGTGTGAGGGCGGATCGGGTCCTCCTACCGATCTGATCCGGTTCGGATGCCTTCCTGCACTTCTTCCAACAAGCAATTTACGCCACTCGACGGCGTTTTCGACCATTCTACCTATTCTAATCAATCACAAAGCATACCATATAGTCATAGCAACAAGTAGAAGTGACCTCAAACACCAAAACATCAATATGATAGGTTAAAATGGATCAAACGTACCCAAAACCCCATATTTCCCCTTAAGCATGTTTAGGTGAAACTAATGATATGATTAGCAAAACTTAACCAAATTAACCTAAATTCATATCAGAGGTCTAAAACATCATTTCGAATTTTATAAATATTTTTCCAGAATTTTATCATGTTTAAATTCGCTAATTAACACTAATTACCCTTAATTAGCCATAATTTGTGAGGAACTATGCAAATCACTCACCTTAGCCACAAATAAGACTTAGATCTGAAGTAAATCTCTGATTTGGTGCGAATCTCAATGCTAAACGGCAGCTCTAATCTTGATTTGGTGAAGATCTTCCTTGATTTGATGTTGCTAAGCTTAATCCTTGATTAGAAGATGATTTGGAGGTGATTTAGAGGTTGGAGGCCATTTTTAGGGTTTCTAAGAGGTAAGCGGAGGCTAGAAAACTGGAATGGAATGATTCTCTAACCCTTTTCAGCCTCCCCATAACCCTAATCCCGAAATGGGTTATGGGCCCATTCACTAATCACCCTATTTGGCCCGGTTAAGCAGTTTTTCACCTTCCAAACCTTATTTCCGCCATATCTCCCAAATGGTGAGTCCGTTTTTCACCTGTAACCACTCTACGGAAAGGTAAACCATCAAACGAATCTAAAGGAAGTGGTTTCAGGTCAAAATTCCTTTCCAATCAAAAGTTTTGGCCAAAACAAGATCAGCTAGGGGCAAAACGGTCATTTAAAAATCGACAAAAACCATGAACATGGGAAATGACTCTAATGGTTGTTTCCCAAAGTTACATGACCATACGACTTCATACGGGAAAGAAATAAATATTCTACGATCCTCCGATGCGTAGAATGCGGGTTGTTACATTCTCCTCCCCTTAAGAAATTTCGCCCCCGAAATCCCCTAACCAAAACACACAAAGGGTCCCGCATGCCTATCCACCATAAACAAAATCAAACATGCAAAACAAGAAAAACAAGTCTATCCTAGCATGCGGAATAATTAAATTACAAGGTAAATCTTACCAGGCAAAGAGTTCTGGATACGTCTTTCTAATGCTCTCCTCTGGCTCCCAAGTACAATCATTCTCGTTCTCGCCCCCACTGAACCTTGACTAGCCTCACCGCCTTCCTTTGAAGTTGCTTCGTATCATGCTCGACAATACGAATCAGCGTTCGGTTCCCAACCGCCTCGGGTTCTACTTCGAAGTCCTCTAACTAATCAGGTGAAATAGTCATATCTGGGTCGTGAACGAACTTCGTTAGTTGGGAAACATGAAATACGTTGTGAACTCCCACCATCTTCTCTGGTAATTCAACTCTATACGCCAAATTCCCAATTAGTTCAAGAACAGGGAATGGGCCAACAAATCTTGTTGCCAATTTGCCTCCCCTGCCAAATCGTATCACGCTCTTCAACGGAGAAATCTTGACAAACACCAAGTCACCAACGGAGAATTTTAAGCCTCTTCTCCTTTTATCAGCATAACTTTTCTGCCTATCCTGGGCGGCCTTCATTCGTTGTTGGATGATCTTAATCTTATCTGAAGTTTCCCTCACCACATCTGGTCCAAGCATAAACTTCTCGCCAGTCTCTATCCAACACGATGGTGAGTTGCATTGTCTTCCATACAAAGCTTCATATGGAGCCATACCGATACTGGATTGGTAGCTATTATTATATGCAAACTCTACTAGATGCAAATGGTCATCCCATGATCCACCAAAATCCAATATACAAGCTCTCAAGAGATCTTCCAATATACGATTCACCCTCTCCGTCTGACCGTCGGTCTGAGGATGATATGCGGTACTGAGATGTAATTCTGACCCTAGAGCCTCTTGTAAGCTCTTCCAAAACCCACTAGTAAACAACGGGTCTCGGTCACTCATAATGCTTTTGGGTACTCCATGAAATCTCACTACCCATTTCATATACAATTCTGCCAACTTAGCTGCCGTTCCGTTCGATGTGACTGGTATAAATCTTGCACTTTTAGTCAATCGATCCACAATTACCCAAATGCTATCATGTCCCGATCTAGTCCTTGGTAAACCATCGATGAAATCCATCAAGACTTGCTCCTATTTCCATTCGGGAATTTCTAATGGTTGCAACAAACCACTAGGCTTCTTTTGCTCGGCTTTAACTAGCTGGCAATTCATGCATTTGGATATAAACTTCCCAACGTCTCTTTTCATCCCTTCCCAGTAGTAATTCTGCTTCATGTCTCGATACATCTTATTACCATCGGTATGTATAGTCAGTTTTGAGTGATGACATTCTCTAAGCACTTCATCTCTCAAACCATTCACGTTGGGTACAACTAGTGTTCTATTCCTTCTAAGCCATCCATCTCGATCAAGCCCATACAAATTCATCTCCTCACCATCGATGTTCATCTCTAACTTGGAGGTGATTTCCAATAGATTAGGATCGTCCCACTGGCTGGAACCAATCCGCTCTATCAAAGTGGGTCTGATCGCCAAACTAGCTAGCACTTCTGGATCCAATTCGCACTTTGGTCTGAAATCAAACCACGCGATATACTCCAGTTGCTTCCATTCAAGAAACATAGCCCCTAAACTGGCATGTCTTCTACTCAAGGCATCGGCTACCGCATTACCTTTCCCAGGTGTGTATGCGATATCAAAATCATACGAAGCCAAGAACTCTAACCATCTCTGCTGACGGAGATTCAGATCTTTCTGAGAGAAGAGATACTTTAACGATTTATGATCGGTAAACAACTCAAATCTTTCTCCCAAGAGATAGTGTCTCCACATCTTTAATGCGAACACAATCGCTGCCGGTTCCAAATCATAGGTAGGATGCTTCTTGTCATGCGATTTTAGCTGCCGACTTGCATAAGCTACAACCCTACCTCCTTGCATCAACACAGCACCTAGTCTGGTACCACAAGCATCAGTGTATACCATCATTTCTTCATTCCCTTTAGGAATGACTAGCACTGGCGCACGCGTCAACCTTTCCTTAAGAATCTTGAATGCATTCTCACACACTCCGTCCCAGACGAAGGCCTGATTCATCTTAGTCAACTGAGTCAACGGTGCTGCTATCTTGGAGAAGTCCTGGATAAACTTACGATAATATCCAGCTAACCCCAAGAAACTTCTTACATCTGTTGCATTCTTGGGCGTAGGCCAATCCTGTACCGTAGCCACCTTCGCAGGGTCCACGGCAATATCATTTTCTGAAATAACATGGCCCAAGAATCTCACTTCCCTTCTCCAAAAGTGACACTTAGAGAATTTCGCTTTCAATTGGTGTTTCCTCAACACCTCCATCACTATCCTCAAGTGTCCCTTGTGTTCCTCCTCTGTCCTCGAGTAAACAAGGATGTCGTCTATGAACACAAGAACATATTTATTCAACTGATCTCTGAATACTTGATTCATAAGATCCACAAAGTAGGCTGGTGCATCGGTCAACCCAAATGGCATGACCAACCACTCATAGAATCCAGACGGCGTCCTAAATGCCGTTTTCTGAACACTCTCATCCGCTACTCGGAGCTGATGAAATCCTGTCGCGAGGTCCAACTGGGAGAACATGCTTGCTCCTTCCACTTGATCAAACAAATCATCTATCCACGGTAGAGGATACTTATTCTTCCTCGTTACCTTATTCAACTCGCGATAGTCCACACACAAACGAAGGGAACCATCTGCCTTAGTGGCAAACACAACTGGTGCTCCCCACTCGGAGACACTTCTTCTAATAAATCCCTTCTTCAAAAGATTGCTGACTTGCACCCCGAGCTCTCGCTGCTCCCTTGGTGACATACGACGAAGTGGCATTACTATAGGTCTGGCATCTTTCACTAAATCAATACGGAACTCAATCTCTCGGTGTGGTGGAAGCCCGGTCACCTCCTCGAAGACGTCCAGATACTGGCCAACCACGGGCACATCTGACAACTCATCCTACGGGATGTCGAGGGAATTTATAAAACTAGCCATTACCCCTTCACTAGGTAGACTAACACTACCCTCCGCCCATCATCCGCCCTAACTGTCACCAAAAAGCCCTCACAGTCTACCACCACCCCGTATCTTTGGAGCCAATCGACTCCCAATATAATTCCATACCCAGTAAAGCCCAAAACAAAGCAATCACAAACAAACATACATCCATGACTCGATAAGACCAAATTCCTGCAAATCATACTAAGGCTAGTCGAACCACCAATCGGGTTCGTCACAACCAACGGTCTATCGACTATCTCGGGTTCCAGTCCCAACCTATCTACCAGGTCACTAGATATGAAGGAACGGGAAGCCCCAGTATCAAACAAAACTCGAACTGGTACATCATAAATAGAAAGCATACCTTGAATAACGACATTCTTTCCTTTCTCCACCGCAGTTGGGGCATTCAACGAGGAAGGAACAGCATCAATAGCATATGCTTTCACAATCTACTTCTCCTTAAGAGGTTGCGGACACTTATCCTTATGATGTCCCACTTGGCCATAGTTATAGCACTTCCTATCCGCTGGCTTGGCCCGACATTCTTTAGCATAATGGCCCTTCTTACCACAGCTGAAGCACTCAACATCTTTCTTGCTCTTTTTCTGGCCATCCTTAGATTGGTTCTGCTTCCTCTTATTCTGAGAGTTGTTCTTGCCTCTACCGCCTGCATGCGGCTTCAGCCCTTCTGCAGATGCAGCCTCAGTCTTTGACTTAGGGTAAAGACTCTCTGATCTCAAAGCTTTCCCCACAATCGATTCAAAAGTCTCATCGATGTGGTTAATAAGCCTTTCCCCCAAGTATCCATCCAACCCAGTAATGAACTTCTCATTCTTCTTCTCAGGAGTATCGATAAGAGATAGTCCGTACTTCGACAAAGTGTCGAATTCAGCAATATAGTCAGAGACTGCCCTACCATTCTGCTTGAGTTCCAAGAATCTCTTAAACAACACTGACTTCTGGGCAGGTGGAATGAACTTCTCGCTAAAGCGAGCCTTGAACTGATCCCAAGTAACCTGATCTTCTGGAGTAGCTGTTCTAATGGCATTCCACCAATTCATCGCTCGCCCTTGCAGCTGACGAGACGCTAGTCTTCTCTTCATCGCATCCTCGATACACAAGTGGTCGAAGATACGATCACAGCTATCCAAACAATCCTGAACATCTGTGGCCGACTCCGTTCCATGGAACGGCTTCCTACCAAGGTTAGTGTAATCCTTGCACAACTTGGAGAAATCGACCCTAGGCGCCTGCACTACTGGACCACCACCAATTCCGGGATTGGGAACTGCCCCTTGCCCCTCCCTAAGCATGTCCCTCATGAGGTCAGTAAACATCGCCCTGATGTCAGCAGCATTCCCATTATTGGCTCCCCTACCAGCACCTCTTACATATCGGCTCATCGTCAATCTGTAAAAGGGGAAACGATTAACGACCCCATAGTGGTGCTAGTGCAATACGACTTCATTCTTATACGACTAATAGTATATATATAGCTTTTGAAAACCAAAGTAATCACAAATACGTTCTCTCATATACGTACTATCTCTCCCTAGTGTCTTTCCCTAGGTTAACTACGCAACCTAGAGCTTTGATACCAAATGTGACGGCCCGCCCTGCACCAACCGACATTTACTCCAAGAGTGCGTTGTACACATGTCCAGTTAGCACGGAACGGATCGTCAGAAGAAAAGGGAAGAAGGAAATGAACTAACAAAGAACCTGTAAAATTCTGACAGCGCATGGAACAATATATAATAACAACATACTTGACATAAAACAGGTGAGACAGTGCATAAGCTGAAAACAACTAACATAGCAGCGGAAAATCCATGTACAGCTTATGATCTAAAGTTAACATTATTACAACTTTTCAAACTGTCTCAAAAAGCAAAAGCAAGATAAAGGAGGTACACTACTAACGCCCAAGTAGCGACCATCAACGACACATGGAGAATATCTATATATCATACGTGGAAGCCTCCTGCTCGCCTCCGAATCAGCTACTCGCGCATCACCAGCTAACCTATCTCTAGTCTTCTCGTGTGAGCACCCAAAGTAATAAGAAGAGACATAAAACTCTGGATCAGACATAAAGCCTGGTATGAGCGATAAGCATCTAGACAGAACAGTAACAGGTAGACTAAACCATACCTGAACCTGGACCTGCAACCAAAGAATTAGCACTACATACTGTACAACACTCTAAGGTGCCATTTCAAATGGTGTAAAGGTAACGGGGGTGGGGGTGTGCATGTCATAGTGATGGCAAACAATCAAACATAGAAACCATCCTCACATCTCTCACTCAGTGCGTAAAGCATACGATATTCACCACTTCGATCACCCAACATACCTTGCTATGATCACTTTGCCCCATGAAGTCATAAATGGCTTCACTGCACTGATACATAGCCACTAATCCTTTGCTATGTCCACTTTTCCCCATGGAGTCACAATGACCTCACTGCACTAGCTCATAGCCTCACTAATACTTTACTATGTCCACTCTGCCCCCGTTGAACAATGACCCCACTGCACTGGCTCATAGTCTTACTACGCATCACTTTGCCCCTCGAGTCATAATGACTCTACTGCACTGATAACGTAGTCTTGCTACCATCACCTTGCCCCTCGAGTCATAGTGACTCTACTTCACTGATAAGTAGCCCATCATCCATTTTCAGTGGTGAATCGAAGTTATGAATGTCGACAACTCCTTAGCACACGTCCCGCAGCAAAGCCCAACCATGAAGTGAACTCATTGGTTCCCAGCTGGATCCTGAGCTCTAACTTCCATTTGGACTACCTTTGGATCTCGGGTTATTGGTCATCACCGGATCGGTTCGGATCTCCCATAGTCATCAGTTCGGTTCGGATCGGAGTGCTCCTTCTTCACTGGATCGGATCGGGTCATCATCACCTCAGCGGATCGGATCGAGACTCCACGTCCAGTCGCCATCACCGGTTCGGGTCGAGGTCCTCCAGTTTGCCACGGTTCGGATCGGCTTCTTCTTTCCAAGCCTCGTCGAAGTACATCGGTTCGGGTCGGGGTGCCATGGCGGATCGGGTCAGAGAACACCAGGTGGGTCGGATCGGATGATGCGTGCCACGAGAAGTACATGTGAATCGAAGTGTGGAGTGTGAGGTCGGATCGGGTCCTCCTACCGATCCGATCCGGTTCGGATGCCTTCCTGCACTTCTTCCAGCAAGCAATTTACGCCACTCGACGGCGTTTTCGACCATTCTACATATTCTAATCAATCACAAATCATACCATACAGTCTTAGCAACAAGTAGAAGTGACCTCAAACACCAAAACATCAATATGATAGGTTAAAATGGATCAAACGTACCCAAAACCCCATATTTCCCCTTAAGCATGTTTAGGTGAAACTATTGATATGATTAGTAAAACTTAACCAAATTAACCTAAATTCATATCAGAGGTCTAAAACATCATTTCAAATTTTATAAATATTTTTCCAAAATTTTATCATGTTTAAATTCGCTAATTAACACTAATTACCCTTAATTAGCCATAATTAGTGAGAAACTATGCAAATCACTCACCTTAGCCACAAATAAGACTTAGATCTGAAGTAAATCTCTGATTTGGTGCGAATCCCAATGATAAACAGCAGCTCTAATCTTGATTTGGTGAAGATCTCCTTGATTTGATGTTGCTAAGCTTAATCCTTGATTAGAAGATGATTTGGAGGTGATTTAGAGGTTGGAGGCCATTTTTAGGGTTTCTAAGAGGTAAGTGGAGGCTAGAAAACTAAAATGGAATGATTCTCTAACCCTTTTCAGCCTCCCCATAACCCTAATCCCGAAATGGGTTATGGGCCCATTCACTAATCACCCTATTTGGCCCGGTTAAGCAGTTTTTCACCTTCCAAACCTTATTTCAGTCATATCTCCCAAACGGTGAGTCCGTTTTTCACATGTGACCACTCTACGGAAAGGTAAACCATCAAACGAATCTAATGGAAGTGGTTTTAGGTCAAAATTCCTATCCAATCAAAAGTTATGGCCAAAACAAGATCAACTAGGGGCAAAATGGTCATTTAAAAATCGACAAAAATCATGAACATGGGAAATGACTCTAATGGTTGTTTCCCAAAGTTACATGAACATACGACTTCATGTGGGAAATAAATAAATATTCTACGATCCTCCGATGCGTAGAATGCGGGTTGTTACAAGAAACGTTTCATCTCACATTCTACATACGTAGTATACAATCAAAACCGCGAGCACTTATTGGGTAATGGGTTTCCAACTATGACAAGGTATGGAACCAGCTTTCGATAGTGTACCTCTAGAGAGGAATCCACTGGGTTCAACAAGAACATCTTGCAACCCGGCCACACATGACCGACCACTCATTTCGCTTGAGTGTATCGAATGTATATCACCAACGGTTGGGATCAGCAACCGTTTCCCGAATGGGACAGCATCGAATAGATTAAAGACTGAAATGAATGTCTCTAGATAGGTGATAATACAGCCTAATGGAAGCAACCCACATAGCCATGCTGCCTGCCCGATTTTTGTCATTTCCCGGTTGTGAGGCTAGAGGCCACGCTTATCTCTGACAGATCACACATTTATTTACTTTGAATGTCACATCGTCATACCTGCCAAATCACATATTGATTTCCCCAAAAATACCATGGGTATACAGCTAACAGAAACGAATTCCTCCGCCACAAAACGTACATACATTTGAAGAGATCAACTTACGCGATCTATTACATATACTCAGTCAGACATTCTTCCATATAGGTCGTCCTGGGAGTGGACAAACCGAAGGCACTATTCTTTAAATCCATCTTAGGCAATTTCTACCTAGGATCACCAGAACAGCCCTTGCATAACTCTGTCTTCAATTATCTTGATCATATTTGATTCGCAACGCTAACGCCCATACAGAGTGGTTTTCAGGTCATGAATCTGATCCCGGTCTCTCCGTATTAACGACGGAAAAATGGTCAAAAACTTCGATAGTCCGTGAGTTAACTATAAAAGAAAAATATGTGTACAAACAACGATATTTATTTCCAGATGGAAATTCTATCGATCAATCACCAATCATCATTTATCTCTTAAATTAATTTATCATTAATTTATTTCATTTCCCTATTCCCGTTTTCATATATTCGTAAATTCTTATTTTCTAAATTTAGAAAATATACGTTATTAATCATTAAAAAACATTTCCATTTCTTATTTTCTATATTAGAACATATTTCTGATTCCTATTTGGAAAACACTTCGAAAACTCATTCATTGGATTTAACAGATGTTTAAATAAAACATCGTCATGCCCACTCAAACCATTACACTCATTAACTAAATTCACTTAACCAACCTTCACCATCAAACCGTAACCATTTCTTAGTTAAAAACGAAGTCAATCAAGTTGGGGTATCGCTACCTCTCAGATCTTAACTGAACAACATTTCTAACCTCGAAATAGATCAAGTTCATCCTTTTAATCTTTAACAAATTTCCCTGCGAAACTCACGGATTCCATTTACGAATCCATTTCTTTTATAAAAACATTGGTTATAACGATAACGTTATAATCCCTACTTTCGCAATAACTAACTTCAAATATAACTTTTATTCTTTAATTTGAATAAATAAATAAACATCTAATTTATAAATAAATAAATCTTGATTTAATTACCGGAAAGCATAAGTACTTTCCCGAATTTGATATAATCGAATTCGACGATTAACTCTCTTCAAATAACTAATATTCGATTAACTCACTTCGAATAACTAATGTTCGATTATCTCTCTTCGAATAACTTATATTCGATAATCTCTTTTTGAATAACTTATATTCGAAAATCTCACTTTTGAATAAACTATATTCGATAGTCCCTTTTCGAATAACTTATATTCGATAATCTCACTTTCGAATACACTATATTCGATAATCTCTTTTCGAATAACTTATATTCGATAATCTCACTTTCGAATAAACTATATTCAATAATCTCATTTCGAATAACTCTTATTCGATAATCTCACTTTCGAATAAACTATATTCGATAATCTCTTTTCGAATAACTTATATTCGACAAATCTTTTCTTCGAATAAACTATATTCGATTTACTACTTTCGAATAAATTATATTCGATAACTCCTTTCGAATTAACTCTGTTTGAATAACTAATATTCGAATAACTTATATTCGACTAACTCTATTCGACTAACCCTATCTCGATTACTTTATTCGACTAACCCTATCTCGATTACTTTATTCGACTAACCCTATCTCGATTACTTTTTTTGATTAACTCTAATTCGATTAACTCCTTTGGATTAACTCTAATCGATTAGCTCCTATCAATTAACTCTATCTCAAATCGATTAACCCTAACTCTAATCGATTAACTCTATTCGATTAACTCCCTTCAAATAACCAATATTCGATTAACTCCCTTCTCGAATAACCAATATTCGATTAACTCCCTTTTCGAATAACCAATATTCGATTAACTCACTTCGAATGACTTATATTCGATTTAACTCTAATCGATTTCTCTAACTGATTAACTCTAATCGATTACTCTAATTCGATTAACTCTACTGATTAACTCTAATCCGATTAACTCTAATCGACTTACTCTTATTCAAATAAATTATATTTGATAACTCAATTCGATTACAAACAATTCCTTTTCTATTTGTTTATATTTATTTCATATAAATATTTCCTTTATATAATTCTATTTATTTCATAAATATTTCCTTTTATAACCTTATTTATTTACCAAATAAATATTTCCTTTTAACTCCATTTATTTATCAAATAATTCCCTTTTTATCTTTATTTATTTTCTAAATAAATAATTCTTTTTAATTCTATTTGTAAATGTTTTACAAATATTTCTCTTTCTATTTTATTTATAAATGTTTTACAAATATTTCTCTTTCTATTTTATTTGTAAAAATTTATAAAATATTTATTTTCTTGAATTCTATTTATTTTCCAAATAAATATTCCTCTTATAAAATTCTATTTATTTTCTAAATAAATATTCCTTTTATAAAATTCTATTTATTTCTTAAATAAATATTTCATTTCAATTCTATTTATTTAACAAATAAATATTTCTTTCCAATTCTATTTGTTTAACAAATAAATATTCCTTTTATAAAATTCCCTGATTTTATAATTATTTTCTTTTATAAAACCCTTTTCCTTTTATACATAAAATCCATTGTTTTATATAAATAATTTATTTTCAAAATACACTTTGAAAATCCCCTTTTCTACATTCCAATCTTACGGTATTGACAATACCAAATAACAATGATCGACATCATTCAAACACACATAATCAACAACAGATTATATAGCACATCATATATCACAATATATGAAACAAAACAGTATTTTATGTATTGAGGAACCCAGTTGAGTCCCTCCAACCTGTTTCCCTGCATCACAGATGTTAAACAATATAATCAACATCGATTCCATTCAATATGAAATATTCTGCTAACATAATCAATATTTGATTTACGATTTATATATATATCGTTATCTATAATTTCAACCAATACATAAGCAATTCAACCAAACAATCATCACACAACAGTCAACCAATATTTATCAGTTCTAAAAATACGTTATAAGAATATAACTGTGCAGAGTTAGTGAGTTTTACTCACATTGGACGATTATCGTTAATAATGATAACCATCGCTTGATTCTGACGGACAAATTATTTTACTATAAATTGTAACGAGCTTCAGTTCACTCCAGACCAGTTCCATTTCGTAGCCACCGTCCATACGATCCCAACAGATCCAGTTTTGTCCAATTCTGATATCATATGACCAAGATATTATAAATACAAGTTAATACTTTATTTGAATTAAATTAAAACATATACTTATTCACCATTGGGCCCATCCCTTAAAATAAGGCCCACTTACTCCTTAATCAGCCCAGACCCGTTTCAACCTTTCTTCCCCCAATTCTTGCTCCAGGAAAAATCCCGTACCCTCTTTACACCATTTCCCGATCTTCCTTCCATCACCATTCCATGTTTACTTCACCGTTCTTCAAACCACAACCACTACTGAACTCCGCGACCAACCCTCTATCCGACCATTCCCCTACCTTCGAACTCGGCCTCCAATTTCCGTCATGATCTCGAGCAGCTCCCAGTAGTCCACGGTGACAGCACCGATCAAAATTATCACTGAAATCCACCCAAACTTGCGTACATACTCCAAGTCAAACCCTGAATCGATCGATAACACTCAAACGTTGAATTGATGCTCACAACTCTCGAATACTACAACCCTAGTTCACGATGGTTTACACAGAGTTTGGAGAAGACGTTGAACCCAACAAAAATCACATGGAAATGAAGAGCAGCTAAAGAGGAGCTTATATATGTATTCATTTCGATTTGTAGATTTTATTTGCATTTGATTTTGATTTTACAAAGATGGAAATAAATTTCCTGAAGATAAAAGTTACGACGGAATAACTTTATAAATTAGGTTTAGAGATAGTTAAGGATTATTTATAGGATTTTTATAATATTTTTTAGTCGATTTTTTTATTAATATTTAAGCTATCGCTGTTTGCATTCGTGTTTAAAAATCCTTGTGATCCCATAAAATACCTAAAAATCACAGAAATGGACACGCAGCTACAGTTTGACGTAACGGACACAACGAAACTGGTTTCGTCGAATTCCGACTCCGTTTGCTCACACAGCATATTTTTAACTGTCAAAATATCGAATGTTTTTCACATTAAAAATCCGTACGGCCACACACTGACTCTAAAAATCACGAAACTTGATATCTAACAATAATTTAATATTGCGGATCCAACAAAATTAGTTTCGTCGAAAATGGAGGTCGTTTGCAAAACTGGCTATTTTTAAAGCTCTAAATAAACCCTTTTAAATATTAAATATATTTAAAAACAATTAAATTTAATATTTAAAAATAAATATTATCGTATATATTCACAGTGGAATACCATATAGCTCCAATTGGATTTATAACTCGATATTTCAAAATTCCCAGTTATATCGATATTCGATTTATATTAAAAATCCTATTATAATATAAATATATATTTAAAAATTTCGAAGGAATTCCATAGCGACTTTTCTAAAATTTGATTTGAAAATAAATCAAGATCTACACAATGAAATCCCGATTTTTCTCTTCCATTAGAAAAGTGTACTTCCCCAGCTCTGAACGTTTTTTGTTTCATAGAAATCCGACTTAAAACGGTTTCTGTATATTCGTTTAAAGTTCGAATCGCCAAATTGCGAACTGCCACGCCATTTCGAGCTCGATTATATTTATAATATAATTTATACGCTCAACCATCATTAATTAAATATATTCGTTATCGTAATTCAATTTGTAACTGAATTATATATATTTTGAATTTCCCAATTCACACAATATTGCCATTTCGGCTAATTCTGATTATTTCAGAACTAAATACATTATTTAATTATTATATTAATTAAATATTCAAAGTTATTTAATTAAACGACCATTTAATTCTCTAAAACACTCTATAAATAATTAAATAAATTAATTATTATCGCTGAAAATACGGGTCGTTACATTCTTCCCCCTTAAAATAATTTCGTCCTTGAAATTGCTAAGGTAGAAAACAAACCCTACTAACTGGTTAAAAATTATTGGTTTACTTCTTAACTTCAGTTTCAACTGAACCAATTTATTCCAATTAAATTATTAATTAATTCTTATCAACGAAAATTTTCAAAAATCCTAAAAAAATTTCTAACACCTTAACTTTTCGAAAAATTTCGCCAGCACCTCCTTTGTACTGGTCAATCGGTACAACTCGCCTCTCTGGGCCATCTCCAACCCAAAAAAAATCAAACAGCCAAGCGGCTTGCTAATTCGGCTCATAAAAATCTCATACCCATATAAAATATAAACTTGTACATTTTTGTCGGGCATATCATTATATCCCTTCCATCTGTTACAAATTCAACATATACCAATGTCATTCCAATCAAACTCAAATCACTTTTATCTCCAACACAACCATTCGCTTCTCAATCCCAAGTATCAGTCTTGACTTTCAATTTCTTAACTGACCAATCAATATACTCAACCAAGTTAAGTTCCATCCCATATTTCATTAACTGGTTAATTTCTCTAATCAGAGATATTTATCTCATAACACAATCAGATTTTTTATATTCAAAAATCAATCCATTCAACTCACATGGGTCCAAGTATATTCAAGAATCCAATTTTTCTTGATATCATTCTATTCCAATTCAATTTTCGCTTAATTGGCTTTTAATTCAATCTCAATTTGCTTTCACAAATTTCAATTCAAATTTGGTTTTAATCTAACAAATCTTTCCTTGGGAATTTTAACCGTTTACCATATTGAAAATCAACTTTCCTTTTCAGGATTCAAAACAACATGCTTTTCTCAAATCAATTCAAAAACAAAATCTTTGGTAGTAATCTGTCACTTAGAAACTCGAAAATGAACACCGATGATGTCATGATCATCATCGGAATCTGTTTCCCGCTATCGAAGTGAGTTCAATACTATACCACTTTCAAAACCATATCTAAACACTTCCATTCTGAAATTCATTTCAAAATACTATTCCCAATGCTTGGAAAACATTTATAAAATCTCCCAGGATTTCAAAATTCTCTTATACTTAACTCGAATTCATTTACAAACACTTATTCAAATCTCCAGGGTTTTAATTTCGATTCTGATTTAAATTCAGATTTAATTCATTTCATAACACTTATACGAATTCTACTTGGTTATTTATATAACCATTTAATTTTTAATCTTAATCGATTATAATAACAACCAATATATCTAATATATTATTATATTTCCAATATATATATTTTCTTTATATCAAAATATATTTGGGTAAAATTATTTCCTTTACCCTTTTTCAAAACATATCGTGTCGGTTCATCATATTCGAGTGTTTAGAAACTCCTACCGATACAGTGGATCAAACTGATCGACCAGAACCCATAAACAACTCAACCAATAAATCTCCACAATTTAAAACAATTTTATATTAAATAACAAATACGCACTCATATATATACACTCAACTCAATCTAGGGCATTACTAACCCCATCTCTACTGAGTCACGCCATAGAGCCATGGTAATTCACTTAACCTTAAGCTCTGATACCAACTTTAGTGTCCCGAAATTCCAGTACAATTTGAGCTGACCAAATAACACAAGTCCAACCCACATTGCACTGGAAACCAGAAAACTAATAGAAAGAAAACAGAGGGTGAGAATAGATAAGATAGAAACTTAGAATATAAGAAGAAGAAGAACATACTACATCAGAGTAACACGAATCTCACAGTGGAACGAATAAAATATAACATAACTTTGAAATAAAAGATTGTACTTGAATATACATATCATTATCAAAGTACAGCACTTACAATACAGCGGAAATAAACAATAGCTACACAAACACTGCTGAAGCCTCCTGCTCCAGCTTTCAAAGTATATCTGTAAAATCCCGACTACTTGACTGCCCGTACAAAATTGGGCACCCAAGAGTTAAGGGAAAACAAAAAAAATAAACTCTCGGTCAGTCATGGGACTGGTGTGAGTAAAACAATTTAAAATAGTTTGAGCAATAAAACGATATCTCATAAGACCACGCCGTATAACGGAACGGGTTTTCCCTTATGAGAATCCAAAATAATCTTTATATCAAAATTCTTTTGATATTATAATAGTGTCTATCAACCACAATATAATAATCATCTAGCAGAAACGCTTTCATCTCACGTTCTACATACATAGTATATAACCAAAACCGCGAGCACTTATTGGGTAATGGGTTTCCAACTATGACAAGGCATGGAACCACTGTTCGATAGTGTACCTCTAGAGAGGAATACACTGGGTTCAACAAGAACATCTTGCAACCCGGCCACACATGACCGACCACTCATTTCGCTTGAGTGTATCGAATGTATATCACCAATGGTTGGGATCAGCAACCGTTTCCCGAATGGGACAGCAACGAATAGATTAAAGAATGAAATGAATATCTCTAGATATGTGATAATACACCCTAATGGAAGCAACCCACATAGCCATGCTGCCTTCCCGATTTTTGTCATTTCCCGGTTGTGAGGCTAGAGGCCACGCTTATCTCTGACAGATCACACATTTATTTACTTTGAATGTCACATCGTCATACCCGCCAAATCACAAATTGATTTCCCCAAAAATACCATGGGTATACAGCTAAGAGAAACGAATACCTCCCCCACCAAATGTACATACGTTTGAAGAGATCAACTTATGTGATCTATTCCATATACTCTGTCAGACATTCTTCCATACAGGTCGTCTTGGGACTGGACAAACCGAAGGCACTATTCTTTAAATCCATCTTAGGCAATTTCTACCTAGGATCGCCAGAACAGCCCTTGCATAACTCTGTCTTCAATTATCTTGATCATATCTGATTCGCAACGCTAACGCCCATACAGAGTGGTTTTCATGTCATGAATCTGACCCCGGTCTCTCCGTATTGACGACGGAAAAATGGTCAAAAACTTCGATAGTCGGTGAGTTACCTATCAATGAAAAATATGTGTACAAACAACGATATTTATTTCCAGATGGAAATTCTATCGATCAATCACCAATCATCATTTATCTCTTAAATTAATTTATCATTAATTTATTCATTTCCCTTTTCCCATCTTCATATATTCGTAAATTCTTATTTTCTAAATTTAGAAAATATATGTTATTAATCGTTAGAAAACATTTCCATTTCTTATTTCCTATATTAGAACATATTTATGATTCCTATTTGGAAAACACTTCGAAAACTCCTTCATTGGATTTAACAAATGTTTAGATAAAACATCGTCATGCCCACTCAAACTATTACACTCATTAACTAAATTCACTTAACTAACCTTCACCATCAAACCGTAACCATTTCTTCGTTAAAAACAAAGTCAATCAAGTTGGGGTATAGCTACCTCTCAAACCTTAACTGTGATGACCCCAAACCCCCGTTCCACGGTGGCAAGGGTAATCTTTGGAATATAACACATAAACAAATAACAGCAGAACAGAAATAAATCATTACACAACATAATGAATATCAAAATACACTGGATAAATATAATCATCAGAGTTATACAACAGAATAGGATCATGCTTAGCACAAAATACAGTTTCAGCTTTATATAAAATGTCTACAGCGGAATCAAACATAATATACATAACAGTGACTGAAACAGTAAAGCATAAATGATAAAGTCCAACTCCAACTCCTTAGCTATCCAAAATGAGTCTGCTAAACCTGAATACAATGCTGCCCGTATAGAAAATAGGGGCACCCCAGTTTGCAAGTGAAACAAAATACGAGTCTGTCATGGGACTGGCATGAGAAATCAACTTAACTGGTTAAACAACAATAATAAGGCGAATCATAGAACCATGCTGCTAACGCGGAACGGGTTTACTCCAGTGATCGCCAGTGCATAAAACAAGTAAATTATTTAAACAACGCAATGTTTTTTTGTAAAATGAAGTCATTATAAGACCCAAGTCCCATCACACAATGCAACGCAAACTGGAGGATAGAGTTTTACCTTATAATGGCCAAGATATGTTTTATACGTATAAACAAATCATTTGATATTATTACTAGTGTCTATATGTTTCAAAAAAATATCAATCATAGGCGGCATGGGTACCATCTATCATGTCGCCATACATAGGTCTACAATCAAAACCGTACATGTCGTATTTGGAAATTGGATTTCCATCATGAACCGAGGCAAGGGATCGTCCTCACCACTTCGAGACAATCTAGCCTACCATGTCTCAGGACCCAAACTCAGGTGGGCCCTTGGATCGTCAGGGCCGGTCCACTCGATGTGGATTAAAATTCCTGGACACTACGTTTCCCCGCCCTATGGGGCGTAAATGAGCCAAATGACTCCATCGGACCCGGATCGTCTGATCTAACCGACGCGCCTCAAAACCCATCATCCACATAAGTGAAATGTCAGCCAGTTCAAGCACTAACACCACTTCTAGCTAGAAGAAAACGCATGTCCTCCCTGAAGTCCCCTACCGTTTTTGGTCCATACCGGGGTGTGAGGCTCGCGAATCAACGCCATACACAAAGCTAGCTATGTTAAAGCCGTGCTTTGATCATCAACCACAAGGCTCTGCTTTCCAACAAAAGCCTTGATCACTGCATCTCAGCATGCCATGTTGTCAATCTACAACGTCAGACACACATCCATTTACAAGTCCGTTCTGGGTCTGAACGAAACCGGAGGCACCATATTCCTCGTATATCCGTACCATCAACAAGTACGTCCGGACGGCTACCACTGTAACTGTAACACCCCGTAATTTTATAACATTAAAATTCATAAATTAAAGTATACTTAATTATTAGAAAAGAATTAAGTGAAATGGGTTGCGCAGAGAAATATATATATATTGATATATATATAAAAATTAAAAATTAAACAAATAAATATGCGAAAAAGTTCAAAACAGCGAATTGGGAAGGGAAATAACCGAACCGGGCCATTTTTGAGGTCGACCCAAGCCCCGCTGGGTCGACTAGGGATTAATCCGGGGTGTTTGGCTGTCAACCCGTGGGCCGATTCGCTCAAATGCAGATTTTGCATTTGATTGGTTCTCATGGTTCAGGGTTAATCGAATGGTCCTAAATAACTTCCTACACCTATAAATACATCCTAATGCTAACCCTAAACCTAATTAAAATAGAATAGTTACCGTCGCCATGGAAATCAATGGAGTCGCCGCCAACTAAGAAAGAAGAAAAGCAAATTCAATTCTAATTCTCTCAACCCTAAAGCAAAGCAAAACTCTCTCTTTTCTTCTCTAAATTGTGAGTATGATGATCTTAACAAGATTATTATCATTTTAATTAGGTTGAGTTATGAATGGATTATGAGTAGATGATGTGAATTATCATATATGTTGTTGTAAACCCCTTTTGCTATCATGTATATTGTAAATCCAATGTTATGTGATGATGATATCTTATATGTTGTAAATCATGCTATTATGATGTTATGTATGTTGAAAGTTTCTATGCTAAGTTGTGATGAATCATACATGTTAAAAAGGCCATGATGTTACCATCTATGCTAGTTAGTTCATATTAATTAAATCATCATGTTTGGGTTATGTTGATCTATATGACAAGTCACATATGCAAGTTAGATTGATTAGAAAAGTTATGAACATATACCAAGACATCTATTATGACATCTAGAATTATGCTATGACATATGTGATATCCGATGCTAGTTCACACCATCATTATGTTGCCTAAAAACCCCATATGCAAGTTTATGTATAGATTTGGGCTATGATCATATCATATAAATTGAGACATTTAACAAGTTGACAACTTTTAATCCTTAACATGTGTAGTTTATGCAAGTTTCACCCCTATTATGATTAGATTTATTTTAATTGTCTATATGTTGTGATAATTTATCTTTGTGCTAGGTGTTAGACTATACAAGTCTAGCCTATATTATGCGTTGAATAAGCGAACGTATAAACGTGGGGTAGGGGTAATATTAAGGATTTAATATTAAAAAGTTGGGGTGCAGTTGATATGATTTTGCATGCCATAAGTGGATGGCCATAATTGAGTCAATTATGGACATCATTAAAAGTTGATTTAATTAATAATTTGAATATGGAATTATTAAAACTGGGGTAAAAGATTTTAAGTGTTAATCAATGCTTAGGACACGAGGTTGGACTCGTTTGTGACGTAAACCTGCCCGGACCCGCCCGACAAATCCAGTGGTCTCAAATGTCAGCCCAATGTTGGAGGTCCTAGGCCTAAACTAAAGCATAACGGTTGTAAAGACACGAGGTTAGACTCTTTTATGGTGTAAGACTGCCCGGACCCGTCCGGCAAATCCAGCTGCCATAAATGTCAGTCTAATGTGAGAGGTCTTTATGAGGTTATGGCCTGAATGAATTAAGAAATACTTAACCAGATAAACATGTAAGGTGGGACATGGGGGTTAAGTAGGTGCCTTGGGTGGCATGAGGAATCTAGGGGGTGCCCTTAGTGGCATGTGAAATACGATTAGTAAGACTTAACCAAACACACATGTAAATGAACATGACTAAGAGGGTTAAGTGGGATATACTAGTGACAAGCTTAGGTGGGTAGCTTGTGGGGGCCCATTTCGACCAGTATCCCAAACGTATCTTTGTGGGCTAGACCCAAGTCGAGGACGGGACACGCATGCTGGGTTTGACTGTAAGAGGCCAAAACGGGGAGCGGTGGCAACGCAAGTCCAACGGGTTTCATATGCGTGTGTGGACCCGGGCTGGTAGATAAGACGTTGTTGCATCGTGTAGGTATAAGCCGTGCATTCTCAAGTTGTATCGGGTTGCCACTTTAGGGGAGTGATACACCCCACTGTAGGGCCAGCACGGGTATCTACGAGTAGGGAGCCGATCGAAAGTGGGTAGTGGGGTACACCTAGTGGAGATAGGGGCAGACGGCACCTATGTAGTCAGCTAGGGGTACGTAAGGCTATTTATAAAGTTTCTGTGTGAAGCAAGTGGGATCAAACAATAGGGTGACTAGTGTGGTGCAGTGTAGTAATGTGCGGTGCAGTGTAGTAATTATTCGTTAGTAATTAGGTGTGCCTTTACCGCTATCTTTAACGTTATCTTAAATGCTATCTTTATCTTCCTAAGAGTTCATAGACATTTACTTGTCTTCCAGCTTATGCCTTAGTCTAGTTATTTTGATAATAGTATTGTTAGAATTATCATACTCGCCAGACTTTATGTCTGACCCCCTATATTTCTATCCTTTTTCCCCCTCCAGGTCCTCAGGTTGGGCCCAGCTCTAGTGGAGTTTGATTGAATTGCTTCATCTCTCTTTGGAATGCTTGGACCGTTGAAGTAAAGTCCAGCTTGTTATCTTTTTAATGGCTATTTATGTAATGGGATTATGTATTTTGTTTTTATGAAGATGGATATTGTACTTGGTTATGATCTATGGTTTTATGATGTAACAAACATGTTTAATTTCCGCTGCAATAAAATGAAGTTTTAGATTTCCAAGTACTATTTATTATCTGTCTTGTTGTAATTTTTCTGTTCTATATTCACTTATAACCTCCATGGAAGTTAATGCATTCCCTTCGTGAGTGACATTAATTGACATGAGGTGTTAAACGTGGTATCAGAGCTTAAGGTTACCAGAACAGATAAAAATACTTTAGAAAAATAGTTATTTTTGGAAGAAGTGCTTTCAAAAACATGTTTTAATGAAAAATTTAAAGAGAAAAGTTTTTAAGAAAAAAAAACATAATCCCCAATAGCCCATATCTTTATCTTTCGAATTCTCCATTCTGAATCTTTCCTTTTTCGTTTCAGCATGGCTGAAGATCTTTATCTACCCGACGGTGTAACGATACCGGGATGGTATAAGAGGTTATTAGAGCCTAGGGCCGCTGCAGGTCCATCCAATGTTCCTCCACCACCAGTTGCACCCGTTCCTCCTCCTCCTCCTCGCGTAGATACTTTTGCAAAGACGTGCAAGGAATTCAAGGCTATGGGTGGAAAACCATTTCAAGGGTCAGAAACGTTTGTGGAAGCTAGAGATTGGCTTAAGGAGGTGGAAGAATTGCTAGAAATCTTTGAAGTAGAAGAAGGGAGGAGAGTTCGTTTAGCAGCTTGGTTGATGAAGGGAGAGGCCTCGTTTTGGTGGGAGGTCACTAATGGGGAGCGTCTTGTTGACTCTTGGGCGGATTTCAGACGTAGGTTCGAGGCGAAGTTTCTCTCAAGGGCGGAAGAAAATCTATATATGGAAAGGTTCTTGACATTGAAGCAAGGAAGCTCATCAGTGAAAGAATATGTCAATAAATTTAATCAGTTAGCAAGGTTTGGCATGGACTTAGTAAACACGCCGGAGAAGAAGGCTCTAAGGTTCGTGAATGGCTTGAATGAACCATTGCAAGGGTTGGCTATGACCCACATCCCTATGGGGGCCACCTTTGAGAAGTTAGTAGAAATGGCGCTTATGCATGAGGAGAAAAGCGCTAAAGCTGATAAGGCACCCGAGAAGAAGGGGGATCAGAAGAAACCACAACAGCAAAACAAGAAGGGTGGTAAAGACAATAACGGCAAGGGAAAGAAGAAATGTTTTAACTGTGGGACACCAGGCCATCTCAGCAAGGATTGCCGAAAGAAAAAGAAGACAGGCTGTTTTCATTGTGGCGATGCAGGACATTTAGTGAAGGACTACCCAAAGAAGGGGCAGAGGGCAGGAGCTACCTCGGGAGGACAGGTGCAGGTTCTTATGGCACCAGGGCAGGCTATGGGACAAGTTCAGGCTCTCGCGGTCCCACCGCTGCAAGAACGAGGTAGAACCATTTCTGTTGAAAGCTTAGTTTTTCTGTTTGATCATCCTATCCGTACGTTATTCGATTCGGGCGCATCACATTCGTTTATCTCTACATCATTAGTTGAATCACTGCACTTAAACACCAGTTTGGTAGAGGATCTCTTAGTTGTTTCGAATCCAATAGGGGGCTCAGCTTATTTGTCCACGATGTGTTTGGATTTTGAAAATTTCCATACTTAGCGTTGAATTTAGATGTGATGCTTATGTGTTGGGCTTCACGGGCTATGGGCTAATTTTAGGAATGGATTGGTTATCCAGAAATGGGGCCGTTCTTGATTGTGAAAGGAGAGTAGTTAGGCTCGTGACTCGCCTTGGCAACACTCTCGAAATCTTTTGTAATCCCATAAATTCGTTTATGCTAAGTCATCTAGAATCGCTTGACACGTCTGAGGAAATTCTACGATCTGTTAGAGTGGTCCGAGAATATTCGGATGTGTTTGAGGAGGTGAAGGGCTTGCCTCCGAAGCGGGAGATAGATTTTCGAATATATCTTGTGGGTAATGCGAAACCAGTATCTTTGCCAGTACGCCATATGGCTCCACGTGAAAGGAGGGAACTCGATAAGCGAGTGAAGGAGTTGCTTGAGAAGGGGTTCATAAGACGAAGTATATCGGAGTGGGGTGCTCCATTAGTATTTGCCACGAAGGCGGATGGGTCCCTTAGACTGTGTGTGGACTATAGAGAACTTAATAAGCTTACTAAGAAGAACAGACACCCACTGCCGAGGATTGACGATCTCTTCGATCAGTTAGTTGGCGCCGTAGTGTTTTCGCAGTTGGACTTAGCCACTGGGTTCCATCAGTTGAGAGTGGCTGAGGATAGCATAGACAAGACTGCCTTTAGGACTCCGGACGGTTTCTATGAATGGCTAGTGATGCCCTTCGGTTTGACAAACGCCCCAGCATATTTTGTTGATTTGATGAGTAGGGTGTTTAGGGAGTACCTTAACAAATTTGTGGTAGTCTTTGTAGATGACATCTTGATCTTTTCTAAGGATGAAGAAGAGCATGCCCTACATCTTAGGGAAGTGTTGGAGACTCTTCGAGCGCATAAGCTTAAAGCTAAATTTTCTAAGTGTCACTTTGGAGGAAGGAAGTACGGTTCTTAGGACACGTGGTTTCCAAAGAAGGTATAGCTGTAGATCCCGCGAAGGTGGTGGCCATCCAAGATTGGAAGGTTCCCAAAATTGCTACCGAAGTGAGAAGTTTCTTGGAGTTGGCTGGCTACTATAGGAAGTTTATCAAAGACTTCGCAAAGATATCAGCTCCATTGACACGCTTGACGAAGAAGAACCTAGTTTTCACATGGGACGTAGATTGTGATGATGCGTTCCAACGTTTGAAGAGATCTTTGACTTCAGCCCCAGTCTTAGTATTGCCAGACGGGAGTAAGCCGTTTACCGTTTATACTGACGCTTGTGGGACATGACTAGGCGTAGTCTTAATGCAAGAGGGTAGGGTAATAGCCTATGGTGGAAGGCAGTTGAGAGCGCATGAGAAAAATTATCCTACACATGACCTAGAATTGGCCGCTATTGTTTTCGCGCTTAAGTCTTGGCGTCATTATCTTCTTGGCGAGAAATTCGAATTATTCATTGACCACAATTCTTTAAAATACCTATTCTCTCAAAAGGACTTGAACTTAAGGCAGCAAAGGTGGATGGAGTTCTTAGCGTCCTACGACTTCGAAATAGCCTATACCCCTGGCAAGGGTAACGTGGTGGCAGACGCCTTAAGTAGAAAAAGATTATCCTTAAGTCCTTTGTTTGTTGAGCGGCGAAGTTTAGAATTATTTTCGATGTTTGACTTAAGACCTTCCGTTGACTTCGTACCCAGTTTGCTAGCATCCTTGGAGGTCAGACCTACGCTTTTGGGATGGATTGGCGAGGCACAGCGAGACGACCCACAGTTAGTTGAGTTAGTAGAAAAGCTCAAAGGAGGGGAGTCATCAAGCTATCTCCGTAGGTATACCCTAGATGATAAGGGTTGGTTACGTAGGGACGGTAGACTTTGTGTACCAAAAGACGATGACCTAAGGAAGACTATTCTTGACGAAGCACATCATTCGAAGATGACCATTCATCTCGGTGGGGACAAGATGTACAAAGACATGAAGAGAGTTTACTTTTGGGCCGGCATGAAGAAAGATGTGGCCGAGTATGTCGCTAGATGCTTGGTGTGCCAACAAGTAAAAGCGGAGCAAAAGAAACCCTGTGGGTTGCTTCACCCATTGGAGGTTCCACTATGGAAGTGGGAAAGTGTCTCGATGGATTTTGTGGATGGGTTACCGCGATCAAGGAAGGGTAATACGGGGATTTGGGTTGTAGTAGATAGACTTACTAAGAGCGCCCATTTCATTCCCGTGAAAAGTAAGAGGACCACTCCATGGTTAGCCTCCGTATACGTTCGAGAAATAGTTCGTTTGCACGGTGTTCCTTCTAGCATAGTGAGCGACCGCGATCCTATTTTCACTAGCGAATTTTGGAGAAGCTTACAAGAGGCGGTAGGGACTCAGTTATGTTTGGGCACCGCATATCATCCTCAGACGGACGGCCAGACTGAGAGGGTGAATCGCATTCTAGAGGATCTGTTGAGGCTATGTATCCTAGACTTTGGGGGTACGTGGGAAGAGCATCTTCCATTGGTGGAGTTCGCATATAATAACAGCTTTCAGTCCAGCATTGGTATGGCACCATTCGAAGCTCTTTATGGACGACCTTGCCGTTCACCTACATGTTGGTGGGAATCTACGGATAAGATCTTACTTGGGCCCGATATGATTAGGGAGACTTCGGAGAAGATCGACTTGATTCGAAGGAGGATGAAAGCAGCACAGGATAGGCAGAAATCTTATGCGGATAAGAGGAGGACAGATCTCGAGTTTGAAGTTGGGGACATGGTCTTTGTCAAAGTGTCTCCATTACGAAACGTTGTTCGCTTTGGGACCGTTGGGAAATTAGCACCAAGGTTTGTAGGGCCGTTTCCTATTAAGGAGAGGATTGGACGGATGGCGTATAGAGTGGAGTTGCCCGAGAGACTTAGTGGTGTACATGACGTATTCCATGTGTCACATTTGAGGAAGTGCTTGCACGAGACCGCGGAAGTGGTAGAGCCGAGCTTGCTTAGAGAGGTGGAGATAGAGCATGATGCGACGATTCGACGAGCTCCCACGCGCATTCTTGGGTCGGAGATCAAGAGGTTGAGGAATCGAGAGGTCAGACTAGTCAAAGTGCAATGGGGAGATGATGAGAGCAACGCTACTTGGGAGACAGAAGAGAAGATGCGTTCACGATACCCTTTTCTTTTTGAGGGTATGTCCTTTAATTTCTCCTTTATCGCTTAGCTTGTACTTATCTTATCTTTAGTATATCCTCTCGCTAGTATCTTTGACCTTTAATTAGGATAATCCTATGGTTGAAACATGTGTTTGAGACATGTCATGTATGGTGGATGCAAAGTGGATGCAAGTGTTTGCTCGTGGATGCATATACACACACTATTAGGCACCAGATCGTCTCAGTCACTTCATATTGCATATTGCATATATATGGATGTATTTAGTAAAATGGATGTATAATGGTTGTATTATCATATAGTTGCTGCATTCGGGTGGATGGTTGTGCATGCATATAGAATTAATATGTATTATTAGGAATCTTTTGCATACATATTGGATGCATGGCACTATCATGAATTGCACTAAGGAGGTCGACTGAATCAGTAGACCGCCTAATTTTGCATTAGATATGGACATATACACACACTAAGCATATAAACATTAAAGCATTAGAAGTCTTTTAAGGACAATGGCTGCTGGTGTTTGATGGTTGAGTAGATGGATGATTAGATGGTAGGATATACATTCTTCTTGACTTGGAGATTTCGGGGACGAAATCCTTTAAGGAGGGGAGGATGTAACACCCCGTAATTTTATAACATTAAAATTCATAAATTAAAGTATACTTAATTTTTAGAAAAGAATTAAGTGAAATGGGTTGCGCAGAGAAATATATATATATTGATATATATATATATAAATTAAAAATAAAATAAATAAATATGAGAAAAAGTTCAAAACAGCGAATTGGGAGGGGAAATAACCGAACCGGGCCATTTTTGAGGTCGACCCAAGCCCCGCTGGGTCGACTAGGGGTTAATCCAGGGTGTTTGGCTGTCAACCCGTGGGCCGATTCGCTCAAATGCAGATTTTGCATTTGATTGGTTCTCATGGTTCAGGGTTAATCTAATGGTCCTAAATAACTTCCTACACCTATAAATACATCCTAATGCTAACCCTAAACCTAATTAAAATAGAATAGTTACCGTCGCCATGGAAATCAATGGAGCCGCCGCCAACTAAGAAAGAAGAAAAGCAAATTCAATTCTAATTCTCTCAACCCTAAAGCAAAGCAAAACTCTCTCTTTTCTTCTCTAAATTGTGAGTATGATGATCTTAACAAGATTATTATCAATTAAATTAGGTTGAGTTATGAATGGATTATGAGTAGATGATGTGAATTATCATATATGTTGTTGTAAACCCCTTTTGCTATCATGTATATTGTAAATCCAATGTTATGTGATGATGATATCTTATATGTTGTAAATCATGCTATGATGATGTTATGTATGTTGAAAGTTTCTATGCTAAGTTGTGATGAATCATACATGTTAAAAAGGCCATGATGTTACCATTTATGCTAGTTAGTTCATATTAACTGAATCATTATGTTTGGGTTATGTTGATCTATATGACAAGTCACATATGCAAGTTAGATTGATTAGAAAAGTTATGAACATATACCAAGACATCTATTATGACATCTAGAATTATGCTATGACATATGTGATATCCTATGCTAGTTCACACCATCATTATGTTGCCTAAAAACCCCATATGCAAGTTTATGTATAGATTTGGGCTATGATCATATCATATAAATTGAGACATTTAACAAGTTGACACCTTTTGATCCTTAACATGTGTAGTTTATGCAAGTTTCACCCCTATTATGATTAGATTTATTTTAATTGTCTATATGTTGTGATAATTTATCTTTGTGCTAGGTGTTAGACTATACAAGTCTAGCCTATATTATGCGTTGAATAAGCGAACGTATAAACGCGGGGTAGGGGTAATATTAAGGATTTAATATTAAAAAGTTGGGGTGCAATTGATATGATTTTGCATGCCATAAGTGGATGGCCATAATTGAGTCAATTATGGACATCATTAAAAGTTGACTTAATTAATAATTTGAATAGGGAATTATTAAAACTGGGGTAAAAGATTTTAAGTGTTAATCAATGCTTAGGACACGAGGTTGGACTCGTTTGTGACGTAAACCTGCCCGGACCCGCCCGGCAAATCCAGTGGTCACAAATGTCAGCCCAATGTGAGAGGTCCTAGGCCTAAACTAAAGCATAACGGTTGTAAAGACACGAGGTTAGACTCTTTTATGGTGTTAGACTGCCCGGGCCCGCCCGGCAAATCCAGCTGCCATAAATGCCAGTCTAATGTGAGAGGTCTTTATGAGGTTATGGCCTGAATGAATTAAGAAATACTTAACCAGATAAACATGTAAGGTGGGACATGGGGGTTAAGTAGGTGCCTTGGGTGGCATGAGGAATTTAGGAGGTGCCCTTAGTGGCATGTGAAATACGATTAGTAAGACTTAACCAAACACACATGTAAATGAACATGACTAAGAGGGTTAAGTGGGATATACTAGTGACAAGCTTAGGTGGGTAGCTTGTGGGGGCCCATTTCGACCAGTATCCCAAACGTATCTTTGTGGGCTCGACCCAAGTCGAGGATGGGACACGCATGCTGGGTTTGACTGTAAGAGGCCAAAACGGGGAGCGGTGGCAACGCAAGTCCAACGGGTTTCATATGCGTGTGTGGACCCGGGCTGGTAGATAAGACGTTGTTGCATCGTGTAGGTATAAGCCGTGCATTCTCAAGTTGTATCGGGTTGCCACTTTAGGGGAGTGATACACCCCACTGTGGGGCCAGCACGGGTATCTACGAGTAGGGAGCCGATCGAAAGTGGGTAGTGGGGTACACCTAGTGGAGATAGGGGCAGACGTCACCTATGTAGTCAGCTAGGGGTACGTAAGGCTATTTATAAAGTTTCTGTGTGAAGCAAGTGGGATCAAACAATAGGGTGACTGGTGTGGTGAAGTGTAGTAATGTGCGGTGCAGTGTAGTAATCATTCGTTAGTAATTAGGTGTGCCTTTACCGCTATCTTTAACGTTATCTTAAACGCTATCTTTATCTTCCTAAGAGTTCATAGACATTTACTTGTCTTCCAGCTTATGCCTTAGTCTAGTTATTTTGATAAAAGTATTGTTAGAATTATCATACTCGCCAGACTTTATGTCTGACCCCCTATATTTCTATCCTTTTTCCCCCTCCAGGTCCTCAGGTTGGGCCCAGCTCTAGTGGAGTTTGATTGAATTGCTTCATCTCTCTTTTGGAAGCTTGGACCGTTGAAGTAAAGTCCAGCTTGTTATCTTTTTAATGGCTATTTATGTAATGGGATTATGTATTTTGTTTTTATGAAGATGGATATTGTACTTGGTTATGATCTATGGTTTTATGATGTAACAAACATGTTTAATTTCCGCTGCAATAAAATGAAGTTTTAGATTTCCAAGTACTATTTATTATCTGTCTTGTTGTAATTTTTCTGTTCTATATTCACTTATAACCTCCATGGAAGTTAATGCATTCCCTTCGTGAGTGACATTAATGGACATGGGGTGTTACAGTAACCCATTCAAGGTAGCTACTCCAATCATGGGCACCAGTAGCACCCCTCCATTCGACGTGAAGATCGTCGGTCTTGCACCGTCTTCAATCTTCGACTTTTAATTGTCGATCAATTATTTGAAATGAGATTTAACTCGGCCTTTTCAAATAATTCACGTATATTAGAATTTAAATTAATTCTTTCCTTGCTTAAGTTATTCGACACTCACTTTTCAGTTCTTTAATATAATTTTTGTGTCAAACACATTCTACCATCAAATATCAAGCAAACCAAGTGAAAATCGATTTATTTCCATTCTGTGACGGCCTGCCCCGCACCAACCGACATTTACTCCAAAAGTGCGTTGTACACATGTCCAGTTAGCACGGAACGGGTCGTCAGAAGGAAAAGGAAGAAGGAAATGAACTAATCAAGGAACCTGTAGAATGTCTCACAGCGCATGGAATAAAATATAATAACAACATACTTGACATAAACAGGTGAGACAGTGCATAAGCTGATAACTAAAATCAACATCAATCATCAGAGCAACGGAAATCCAAATACAGCTTATTACAATTTTCCAAATTTACTGTCTCTAAACAAAAGAAAACTAAAGTAGAAGATGCACCACCAATGCCCAAGCAGTGATCTTCAACAACACAGGGAGAATATTATATATATATTACGGGGAAGCCTCTTGCTCGTCTCCAGATCATCTACCCGTGCATCACCAGCTAACCTGTCTCTAGTCTGCTCGTGTGAGCACCCAGAGTAATAAGAGGAGACATAAAACTCTGGGTCAGACATAAAGCCTGGTATGAGCGATAAGCATCTAAACAGAATAATAACAGGTATACTAAACCATATCTGAACCTGGACCTGCAACCAAAGAGTTAGTACCACATACCGTACAATACTCTAAGGTACCATAATAAATAGTGCAAGAATACGGGGGTGGGGTGTGCATGTCATAGTGATAGCAAACAAATCAACCATAGCAACCATCCTCACATCTCTCACTCAGTGCGTAAAGCATACGATATCTACCACTTTGGAATACTAGACAAATTGAGGTAACGACGAATCCCGATTTGTAGGAACCCTGCTGTGACCAAGCTAAACACATGGAGTCATGACCAAACATTTCAATGACCCACTTCATTGGTCGTAGGCCTTGGTTCTACCGATGCCATAATGGCCCTGAATCCGCCTTTATACCTCCTACCATAGTGGTCCAAAGCTTTAGACACCGATAACCCCTTGGCACGCGTCCCGCAGCAAAGCCCAACCATGAAGCAAACTCGTTGATTCCCATCTAAATCTTGAGCTCTAACTTCCCGTTTGGACTTCCTTTGCATCTCGGGTTTTGGTCGAGTTGGAGTTGGCCTTCAAAAGAGTCGTCGCGTAATCGCAGCTCCAATCCGGTTCGGTTCGGCATGTTTCAACTCCCATTTCTCACTCCGGTTCGGTTTGGTCACAGTACTCCATCCGGTTCGGTGCTCCTTCGGTTCGGGTTCTCCACTCGGTTCGGTTCGGGTGTCCTGCTTCTGCCGTCATTTCTTCAACAACTTCCGAGTCCTTCAGAGTCGCGGTCCGGGTCTCCCTTGTTGCCCCTGAAGTTCCACGCTGCTGGAGATGCCACCACCTTGGTTCGATTTGGCTATCCGACCCGATCCCCTTATCCGATCCCCTTATCCGATCCGATCCCGCTCTTTAGCTTACTCCGATCCGATCCTGCTCCATGGCTCCGATCCGATCCCCTGTCAACTCCAACTCTAAGTAAACGGCCTTCCTTCTCGCCAAGACTCCTCCAGTGACAAGTTCCAATCCAGTTCGAATTCCCTTGGTCAGTTCACAAATCCGATCCGACTCCTACTCCGATCCGATCCGGTTCGGAACCTGCACATTTCTGTAACTTTCCAGCGAGCTTTCTACGCCATTCGACGGCGTTTTCGACTAATCTAACTATTCTAATCAATCACAAAACATACCATAGAGTCATAGCAACATATAAGAGCAACCCCAAACACCAAACAACAATTCAAATGAATCAAAATGGATCAAAAGTGGCTAAAACCCCACATTTTCCCATAACCACTCTTAATCATGTTTAAGCACATACTTAGTAAAACTTAATCAAATCGTCTAAATTTTCTAACAGAGGCATGAAATATTATTTAAGAATTTCTAAACATTTTTCCAGAATTAATTAGTGTATCAATTCGCTAATCTTAACTAATCATCCTTAATTAACTGTAATTAGTGCAAAAACTATGCAAATCACTCACCTTGGCCACAAATGAAACACCAAATCTGAAATACTCTCTGTTTGGGTCGAATTCCTATGTATAGCAGCAGCTCCAACCTTGCTCTATTGCTATTTGGCCTTGTTTTGATGTAGTTTAGGCTTAATCTTCACTAAAAATGTGTTTTGGAGTGGTTTTAGAGGATGGAAGCCATTACTAAGGTCTCAAGAAGGTTTGTGGCAGCTCAAAACTGAAATGAAAGTGATTTCCTAACCCTAATCAGTCCTCCTATACCTCTAAACCCGAAATTCCCCTTTGGGCCTAGCTGCTAATCACCCGGTTAAGCCCAATTAAGCTGTTTTTCACCATCCGAAACTTGTTTCAGCCATATCTCCCAAACGGTGAGTCCGTTTGGCTAATGTGACCACTCTACGGAAAGAGAAACCATCATCCGGAGCCGATGGAATTGGTTTCAGGTCAAAATTCCTTTCCAGTAAAAAGTTATGGCCAAAACAGTGCCAACTAGGGGTAAATTGGTCATTTAAAATCGGGAAAAATCATGAACATGGGAAATGACCCCAATAGTCGTCTCCCAAAGTTATATGACCATACGACTTTGTATGTGACAGAAATAAATATTCTACGATCCTATGATGCGTAGAATGCGGGTCGTTACACTCTCCCCCCTTAAGAAATTTCGTCCCCGAAATTCCTTAACCCAAAACATACAAAGGATCCTGCATGCCTAACAACCACATACAACAATCAAACATGCAAAACAAGCAAACAAGCCTATCCTAGCATTCGGAAAACTAAATCGAAGTCAAAATCTTACCAGGCAAAGAGTTCTGGGTGTGTCTTCCTAATGTTCTCCTCTGTCTCCCAAGTACAATCATTCTCGTCCTCGCCCCACTGAACCTTGACTAGATTCACCGCCTTTCTTCGAAGTTGCTTCATGTCGTGCTCGACAATACGGGCCGGCTTGCGGTTCCCAACCGCCTCGGGTTCTACTTCGAAGTCCTCTAACTGATCAGGTGAAATAGTCATATCTGAGTCGTGAACAAACTTCCTTAGTTGGGAAACATGAAATACGCCGTGAACTCCCGCCATCTTCTCTGGTAAGTCAATTCTGTATGCTAAATTCCCGACTAGTTCAAGAACAGGGAATGGGCCAACAAATCTTGGTGCCAACTTGCCTCTCCTGCCAAATCGTATTACGCTCTTCAACGGAGAAATCTTGACAAACACCAAGTCACCAACGGAGAATTTTAGGTCTCTTCTCCTCTTATCAGCATAACTCTTCTGCCTATCTTGGGCGGCCTTCATTCGTTGTTGAATGATCTTGATCTTATCTGAAGTTTCCCTCACCACATCTGGTCCAAGCATAAACTTCTCGCCAGTCTCTATCCAACATGATGGTGAGTTGCACGGTCTTCCGTACAAAGCTTCAAACGGAGCCATAGCGATACTGGATTGGTAGCTATTGTTATATGCAAACTCTACTAGATGCAAATGGTCATCCCATGATCCACCAAAATCCAATATACATGCTCTCAAGAGATCTTCCAAAATACGGTTCACCCTCTCCGTCTGACCGTCGGTCTGAGGATGATATGCGGTACTGAGATGTAATTCTGACCCTAGAGCCTCTTGTAAGCTCTTCCAAAACCCACTAGTGTACAACGGGTCTCGGTCACTCACAATGCTTTTAGGTACTCCATGAAATCTCACTACCCACTTCGTATACAATTCTGCTAACTTAGCTGCCGTTCTGGTTGATTTGACTGGTATAAATCTTGCACTTTTAGTCAATCGGTCCACAATCACCCAAATGCTATCATGTCCCGATCTAGTCCTTGGTAAACCATCGATGAAATCCATCGAGACTTGCTCCCATTTCCATTCGGGAATTTCTAATGGTTGTAACAAACCACTAGGCTTCTTTTGCTCGGCTTTAACTAGCTGGCAATTCATGCATTTGGATATAAACTTCCCAATGTCTCTTTTCATCCCTTCCCTGTAGTAGGTCTGCCTCATATCTCGATACATCTTGTTACCACCGGGGTGTATGGTCAGTTTTGAGTGATGACATTCTTTAAGCACTTCATCTCTCAATCCATTGACATTGGGTATGACTAGTCTTCCATTCTTTCTAAGCCATCCATCTCGATCAAGTCCATACTTGTTCATCTCCTCATCGATACCCATCTCTAACTTGGAGATGATTTCCAATAGGTTAGGATCGTCCCTCTGACTAGAGCCGATCCGCTCAATCAAAGTGGGTCTGATCGTCAAACTTGCTAACATTTATGGATCCAATTCGCACTTTGGTCTGAAATCAAACCCCGCGATATACTCTAGTTGCTTCCATTCAAGGAACATAGCCCCTAAGCTGGCATGTCTTCTACTCAATGCATCAGCCACCGCATTGCCCTTTCCCGGTGTATATACGATGTCGAAATCATAGGAAGCCAAGAATTCTAACCACCTTTGTTGCCGGAGATTTAGATCCCTCTGGGAGAAGAGATACTTCAACGACTTATGATCTGTAAACAGCTCAAATCTTTCTCCCAAGAGATAGTGTCTCCACATCTTTAACGCGAACACGATCACTGCCAATTCCAAGTCATGGGTAGGGTATCTTTTCTCGTGCGGTTTCAATTGTCGACTTGCATAAGCTACAACCCTACCGCCTTGCATCAATACAGCACCCAGTCCGGTACCACAGGCATCCGTGTATACCGTCATCTCTTCATCCCCCTTAGGAATGACTAACACTGGTGCGCTCGTCAACTTGTCCTTTAGACTCTTGAATGCATTCTCGCACCTTTCATCCCAGACAAAAGCTTGATTCTTCTTGGTCAACTGGGTCAATGGTGTTGCTATCTTGGAGAAACCTTGGATAAACTTACGATAATATCCAGCTAATCCCAAGAAACTTCTTACATCTGTTGCATTCTTGGGCGTAGGCCAATCTTGTACTGTAGCCACCTTCGCCGGGTCCACGGCAATACCATTCTCTGATACAACATGGCCCAAGAACCTCACTTCCCTCTTCCAGAAGTGACACTTAGAAAACTTTGCTTTTAATTGGTGTTTTCTCAACACCTCCATCACTACTCTTAAATGTTCCTTGTGTTCTTCCTCTGTCCTCGAATAGACCAAAATATCATCAACGAACACAAGGACAAACTTATTCAACTGATCTCTGAATACCCTATTCATAAGATCCACAAAATATGCTGGGGCATTGGTCAGCCCGAATGGCATGACCAACCACTCATAAAATCCAGACGGCGTTCGAAATGTCGTTTTAGCTATACTCTCAGCTCCCACTCTAAGCTGATGAAAACTTGTCGCGAGATCCAACTGAGAAAATACTCTCGCGCCACTCAACTGATCGAACAAATCATCTATCTGCGGTAGAGGATACTTGTTCTTCCTCGTCACTTTATTCAACTCGCGGTAGTCTACACATAAACGAAGGGAACCATCTGCCTTGGTAGCAAACACAACTGGTGCTCCCCATTCAGAAACACTCCTTCTGATAAATCCCTTCTTCAAAAGATCGCAGACTTGCACCTCGAGCTCTCGCTGCTCTCTTGGTGCCATACGACGAAGTGGCATCACTATAGGTCTGGCATCTTTTACCAAATCAATACGGAACTCAATTTCTCGGTGTGGTGGAAGCCCGATCACTCCTTCGAAAACATCCGGATACTGGCCAACCACGGGCAAACCTGACAACTCACTATGCGGAATGTCAAGGGAGTTTAGAAAACTAGCCAATACCCCCTTACTGGGTAGACCACCAAACACTATCCTCCGTCCATCATCCGCTCTAGCTGTCACCAAAAAGCCCTCACAGTCTACCACCACCCCGTATCTTCGGAGCCAATCTACTCCCAAAATAATGCCAAACCCAGTAAAGCCCAAAACAAAGCAATCACAAACAAACATGCATCCATGACTCGATAGGACCACATTACGACAGATCATGCTAAGGCTAGTCGAACCACCAATCGGGTTCGTCACTACTAAAGGTCTATCGACAATCTCGGGCTCCAATCCCAACCTATCTACCAGGTCACTAGATATGAAAGAACCGGAAGCTCTGGTATCAAACAAAACTCTAACAGGAACATCATAAACAGAAAGCATACCTTGAATGACGACATTCTTTCCCTTCTCTGTCGCAGTTGGGGCATTCGACGAAGAAGGAATAGCATTAAGGGCGTAGGCTTTCACCATTTGCTTTTCTTTAGGGGGTTGCGGACACTTGTCCTTGTGATGTCCCATTTGGCCACAGTTGAAGCACTTCCTATCCGCTGGCTTGGCCCGACAATTACTAGCATAATGGCCCTTCTTACCACAGCTGAAGCACTCAACATCTTGCTTATTCTTTTTCTTCTGGCCATCCTTTGCCTGATTCTGCTTTCTCTTATTCTGGGAACCACCCTTGCCTCCACCACTTGTTTGTGTCTTTGGCTCATCTGCGGATGCAACCTCAGTCTTCAGCTTAGGGTAGAGACTTTCCGATCTTAATGCTTTCCCCACAATCGACTCAAACGTCTCATCGATGTGGTTAATAAGCCTTTCCCCTAAGTACTGATCTAAACCAGTTATGAATTTCTCATTCTTCTTCTCGGCAGTATCAATAAGAGATAACCCATACTTCGAAAGAGTGTCGAATTCAGCAATGTACTCCGAGACAGCTCTGCCATTCTGCTTGAGCTCCAAGAATTTTTTAAACAACACTGACTTCTGAGCAGCTGGAATGAACTTCTCGCTAAAGCAAGCTTTAAATTGCTCCCAAGTAATCTGATCTTCGGGAGTAGCTGCCTTTATAGCATTCCACCAATTCATTGCCCGCCCTTGCAGCTGACGGGACGCTAGCTTTCTCTTCATCGCATCCTCGGTACCCAAATCCTCGAAGATACGTTCACAACTATCCAACCAATCCTGAACATCCGTGGCCGACTCCGTTCCGTGGAACGACTTCCCACCAAGACTAGTATAATCCTTATTAAGCTTGGCGAAGTCGACTCTTGGCGCCTGCACTATTGGACCACCACCATTTCCACCATTGGGAGCTGCCCTCTGTACATCTCTAAGCATCTCTCTCATGAGGTCAGTAAACATCGTCCTCATGTCAGCAGCATTCCCATTATTGGCCCCTCTACCGGTACCTCTAACATATCGGCTCATCGTCAATCTGAAAAAGGAAACGATTAACGACTCCATAGTGGTGCTAGTGCAGTACGACTTCATTCTTATACTACTAATAGTATATATATATATAGCTTTTAAAAATCAAAATAATCACAAATACCCTCTCTCGTATACGTATATTATCTCTCCCTGATAACTTCCCTAGGTTAACTACGCAACCTAGAGCTCTGATACCAAATGTGACGGCCCGCCCCGCACCAACCGACATTTACTCCAAAAGTGCGCTGTACACATGTCCAGTTAGCACGGAACTGGTCGTCAGAAGGAAAAGGAAGAAAGAAATGAACTAATCAAGGAACCTGTAGAATGTCTCACAGCGCATGGAATAAAATATAATAATAACATACTTGATATAAACAGGTGAGACAGTGCATAAGCTGATAACTAAAATCAACATCAATCATCAGAGCAGCGGAAATCCAAATACAGCTTATTACAATTTTCCAAATTTACTGTCTCTAAACAAAAGAAAACTAAAGTAGAAGATGCACCACCAATGCCCAAGCAGTGATCTTCAACAACACAGGGAGAATATTATATATATATATTACGTGGAAGCCTCTTGCTCGTCTCCAGATCATCTACCCGTGCATCACCAGCTAACCTGTCTCTAGTCTGCTCGTGTGAGCACCCAGAGTAATAAGAGGAGACATAAAACTCTGGGTCATACATAAAGCCTGGTATGAGCGATAAGCATCTAAACAGAATAATAACAGGTATACTAAACCATACCTGAACCTGGACCTGCAACCAAAGAGTTAGTACCACATACCGTACAATACTCTAAGGTGCCATAATAAATAGTGCAAGAATACGGGGGTGGGGTGTGCATGTCATAGTGATAGCAAACAAATCAACCATAGCAACCATCCTCACATCTCTCACTCAGTGCGTAAAGCATACGATATCTACCACTTTGGAATACTAGAAAAATTGAGGTAACGACGAATCCCGACTTGTAGGAACCCTACTGTGACCAAGCTAAACACATGGAGTCATGACCAAACATTTCAATGACCCATTTCATTGGTCGTAGGCCTTGGTTCTACCGATGCCATAATGGCCCTGAATCCGCCTTTATACCTCCTACCATAGTGGTCCAAAGCTTTAGACACCGATAACCCCTTGGCACGCGTCCCGCAGCAAAGCCCAACCATGAAGCGAACTCGTTGATTCCCATCTAAATCTTGAGCTCTAACTTCCCGTTTGGACTTCCTTTGCATCTCGGGTTTTGGTCGAGTTGGAGTTGGTATTCAAAAGAGTCGTCGCGTAATCGCAGCTCCAATCCGGTTCGGTTCGGCATGTTTCAACTCCCAGTTCTCACTCCGGTTCGGTTTGGTCACAGTACTCCATCCGGTTCGGTGCTCCTTCGGTTCGGGTTCTCCACTCGGTTCGGTTCGGGTGTCCTGCTTCTGCCGCCATTTCTTCAACTACTTCCGAGTCCTTCAGAGTCGCGGTTCGGGTCTCCCTTGTTGCCCCTGAAGTTCCACGCTGCTGGAGATGCCACCACCTTGGTTCGATTTGGCTATCCGACCCGATCCCCTTATCCGATCCGATCCCGCTCTTTAGCTTACTCCGATCCGATCCCCTTATCCGATCCGATCCCCTGTCCAACTCCAACTCTAAGTAAACGGCCTTCCTTCTCGCCAAGCCTCCTCCAGTGACAAGTTCCAATCCAGTTCGAATTCCCTTGGTCAGTTCACAAATCCGATCCGACCCCTACTCCGATCCGGTTCGGAACCTGCACATTTCTGTAACTTTCCAGCGAGCTTTCTACGCCATTCGACGGCGTTTTCGACTAATCTAACTATTCTAATCAATCACAAAACATACCATAGAGTCATAGCAACATATAAGAGCAACCCCAAACACCAAACAACAATTCAAATGAATCAAAATGGATCAAAAGTGGCTAAAACCCCACATTTTCCCATAACCTCTCTTAATCATGTTTAAGCACATACTTAGTAAAACTTAATCAAATCGTCTAAATTTTCTAACAGAGGCATGAAATATTATTTAAGAATTTCTAAACATTTGTCCAGAATTAATTAGTGTATCAATTCGCTAATCTTAACTAATCATCCTTAATTAACTGTAATTAGTGCAAAAACTATGCAAATCACTCACCTTGGCCACAAATGAAACACCAAATCTGAAATACTCTCTGTTTGGGTCGAATTCCTATGTATAGCAGCAGCTCCAACCTTGCTCTATTGCTATTTGGCCTTGTTTTGATGTAGTTTAGGCTTAATCTTCACTAAAAATGTGTTTTGGAGTGGTTTTAGAGGATGGAAGCCATTACTAAGGTCTCAAGAAGGTTTGTGGCGGCTCAAAACTGAAATGAAAGTGATTTCCTAACCCTAATCAGTCCTCCTATACCTCTAAACCCGAAATTCCCCTTTGGGCTTAGCTGCTAATCACCCGGTTAAGCCCAATTAAGCTGTTTTTCACCATCCGAAACTTGTTTCAGCCATATCTCCCAAACGGTGAGTCCGTTTGGCTAATGTGACCACTCTACGGAAAGAGAAACCATCATCCGGAGCCGATGGAAGTGGTTTCAGGTCAAAATTCCTTTCCAGTCAAAAGTTATGGCCAAAACAGTGCCAACTAGGGGTAAAATGGTCATTTAAAAATCGGGAAATGACCCCAATAGTCGTCTCCCAAAGTTACATGACCATACGACTTTGTTTATGACAGAAATAAATATTCTACGATCCTATGATGCGTAGAATGCGGGTCGTTACACATTCCATATCGCTTATACTATTTTATAACGATATATCGCCATTTTTATTTATTTAAAAATAGCCTAATTTAATTAAATGACGTTTCAGGTCGTTACGCGGCCCTAACGCTGTTTTTCCTTAAATTTGATTTACATATATGTCAAAATCTAACCGTTGGATCTTAACGAACTTAGTATCATTGGAAAGATATTTCCAAAGCGAACCCGACGGTTCCAGTTTTGGGAAAATCCGTTGGTCGGATCTCCCGCTACAATCGTTTAAAGTTACAATTTCAAAACGTGAACTACCGCGCATTATTCGTTTTATTTTAATTTATATATATATAAATATAATTCATTCGACGATTTTTAAATCGTTTATACTTCAAAATTTTGGCTAACGCCTTAA
Source organism: Allium sativum (assembly GCA_030737875.1). Taxonomy (NCBI): domain Eukaryota; kingdom Viridiplantae; phylum Streptophyta; class Magnoliopsida; order Asparagales; family Amaryllidaceae; genus Allium; species Allium sativum. The sequence goes on from CM060924.1 coordinate 195,888,965, forward strand.
TTTTTCCGAAAATTTCGCCATAACCTCCTTTGTACGGGAAGGGGTTTGGAAATTTATTGGGCCGTATTAGGTACCCAATAAATCCAATATAAGCATACAATATTTTTAGTGACCTATTCTATGCCGGAGGGAGTATGTAATGCTGCTCCAGAGATAAATCTCGTCACCTCGTCCCATGTGAGAAAATAAATGATCCATGTGTCGTATCTAATAACTAGAGAGACGTGATTATTGTCAACTCCAGACCCGTGTGGGGTTTTTATTAATCTGGCAATTTATCGTTATATTTTATAAAATCCATGTCAGTCTTCGGTTCAACCTGGAATATAGTCATCGCCATACAAGCCTCTCGCTTGTATGGTAAATCTTCAACCTCGTCACACAAGCTCCAAGTGCTTATGTAGTATATGATAGAGTATGTTATCTTCTTGCAGTATGCCATGTAGAGTAGTCAAAATTAATTGTTACTATCCTATGGCGACGTTTATAATCTCACATAGAACAACCGGCACTCCGCATCTAATGGCATTCAAAGGAGTTTATATAATAATAAAATGCGCAACCAACTCATTAAGGTTTACCTATTTGTCGGGCACGCAAATAAATTCTTTACTCAACAGCTAATCCCATTTCCTATTCAGCATATGTATATACATGCATAGCTAAGCTAAAAATAATATTTATAGCAAACAAATATCTATTTTCACACATGGTTATTTTTATCACCTCCTATACATGTTAAAAATGATAATTCCAACTAACCAATATTTATTTCAACACTTGGTTCTTTTTAGCAAGTCATATATGTGATAAAAAGGTTATTTTTATCGTTCAAATATTTTATTCAACACTTGGTTATTTTTAGCAAGTCATATATGTGATAAAAAGGTTATTTTTATCGTTCAAATATTTTATTCAACACTTGGTTATTTTTAGCAAGTCATATATGTGATAAAAAGGTAATCTTTATCATTCAAATATTTTAAACAACACTTGGTTATCTTTAGCAAGTCATATATGTGATAAAAAGGTTATTTTTATCGTTCAAATATTTTATTCAACACTTGTTAATTTCTAGCAAGTCATATATGTGATAAAAAGGTTATTTTATTATTCAAATATTTTATTCAACACTTGGTTATTTTTAGCAAGTCATATATGTGATAAAAAGGTTATTTTTATCGTTCAAATATTTTATTCAACACTTGGTTATTTTTAGCAAGTCATATATGTGATAAAAAGGTTATTTTTATCGTTCAAATATTTTATTCAACACTTAGTTATTTTTAGCAAGTCATATACGTGATAAAAAGGTTATTTTTATTCACTAAGCAATTCATTTCAGTCATGGATAAATTATCAACACATGAATATATTTTAATACATGAATAAGGTTCAATACATGAATAAAATTCAAACATAGGAAGATTTCAGAAAATTTCAGCAGCATAACGGCAGGGTAGTTAAACCGGCACCGTCCCAAGTACGGCTCCTCGCTCTACCTTAAAGCCTCGCAGCTTTTGATAATGGGGATTTCATGCATCTAGTTCGCATGCAGGCGACATGTTTTTTTTTCCTTTTCTATTCTATAACCTATCTTAATTTTGTTTCAACCACAAACGGGTATTTTTCAACCACAAAGGTATTTTTCAACCACAAAGGCATTTTTCAACACAAAGGTATTTTTCAACCACAAAGGCATTTTTCAACCACAATCCAACCATTCGCAATATCAACCATTCGCATTACCAACCATTCACATTACCAACCATTCGAGTTATTTACCATTCGCATTTTAAACCATTCGAATTATTTACCATTCGCCTTATAAACCATTCGAATTGTTTACCATTCGCATTATTCACCAAATTTCATGCCAACCACAATCAATAAATATCGTCCATGGTTTGTGGACGAGGGGAGTATATATATGTGTATATATAAGTATATTTTATTTCCATTCCATCGCACATATGATTTATACAATGCGTGTATAATTTATACATCGCTCATATAACTTATACAACACATGTACATGAGGTATACAATGCGTATATAATATATACTTTGCTTATATAACTTATACAACACATTTCCATTCGCATTTTGAATTTAGAGTTCTCACATTGGGTTCCACTCCTTCAAAAATTGTAGGAAGCTCAGAAAAATATCCGGTCTCTTCTAGAATGTAGAGGACGTCGCCACGAGTCCAATGTTTCCTGTTTCATCAAATTTCATTATCGTATGAAAAAGATACGATTTTTATATGATAATCAACTTTTGCGACACTTTAAAGTGTAAAAACCTATTTTATTTACAAAGGCCGTTACCTCAGGCGTTTGGTTCAAAACTAGGGTTCGCTGTAACTTCCAATCTATGGCTCTAGGTGACGATCAGCAGGCGCGACGTCGAAGAGCTACGAACGGCGCCCAGATCGCCGGTGGTGGGGCCAGGTGCGACGGCGAATCCTGATGGTGGCGGCGCTCCGAAGTGCTGAACTTCGAGGGGCTCGTTCGTGATGTAGGTGCGATGATATGGGGAGCTCCTTATATGGATTTGAAGAGTGGAAGGAGAGCTTCAAAAAGTTGCAAAGGGGGAGGGTGTTTTGATGATCAGGGTGGTCAGAAAATGGACGGGAAGCGGTGATGAACAGCCGCCGTATATCGCGAGGGTTACGGGATGGTTTTTTCCTGAAGCGATAAAGTGAACTGAATTTTGATTGGCCCATGGGTTATATAATTTATTATTTAATTTATTTAAATCTTAAAATACCCTTTTCTCCATACGAACACCAATTCAAACCCAACGACTGTTGCCCTTAGCTAAATACCCCCATTCCGAACACAATGGGATACGTTTCATAAGCCAATTCGACTGTTACAATCAGTTATTCTTCAAATTAAAATATAAAACATTCAAATTCTGTTTTGAATGTACATTTTAATTTGCTGGGGCTACATACTGATTCTAAAAATTCCAGAAAAATTATATCTAGCTTTGTATCGACGATACGGTCCTAACAAAACTGATTTCGTCGAATTCTGAGACCGTTTGAAAATTGGCCATTTTCTGGTCGATCAGATTTGACTGAAACTGACAAAACACGTTTTCCTTTGCCACGCTCACATATTAATTCAGAAAATTATGAATTTTGGAACCTAGCAATAATTTGACATCTCGGATCCAACAAAAGTGGTTTCGTCGAATTCTGAGGTCGTTTGCAAAATGGCTATTTTTAAGGCCTTTATATATATTAAAATATATATAAATTCCACAGCGACTTTTCTGAATTTTAAGTTGGACATATCTCTCAACTTTTAAAGTAACATCTCAGTTTCTTAGCTTCGTTAGAAAGACACAATTAAACAGATTCAAATATTTCTTGTTTCATTCAATTCTGACTTATATTGAATTTTGTATATTCGTTTGAAATTTGAAATCGAATTTTCGAACTACCGCGCCGTTTCAGGCTTGTTATATAATTAAAATAAATTTATTCATTTTAACGTCGTCGAAAATAAATTTATCGTCATTATTATTTAAAATATACCATTTTAAATACTCAATAATCCGTTAAATCGCCAAAATAAAATTTTTAAATTGGTTCAGATTTTCCGGGTTGTTACATTAACTGAACAACATTTCTAACCTCGAAATAGATCAAGTTCATCCTTTTAATCTTTAACAAACTTCCCTGCGAAACTCACAGATTCTATTTACGAATCCATTTCTTTTATAAAAACATTGGTCATAACGATAACGTTATAATCCGTACTTCCGCAATATCTAACGTCAAATATAACTTTTATTCTTTAATTTGAATAAATAAATAAACACCTAATTTATAAATAAATAAATCTTGATTTAAACACCGGAAAGTATAAGTACTTTCCCGAATTCGACGACTAACTCTCTTCGAATAACTAATATTCGATTAACTCACTTCGAATAACTAATATTCAATTATCTCTCTTCGAATAACTTATATTCGATAATCTCTTTTCGAATAACTTATATTCGAAAATCTCACTTTCGAACAAACTATATTCGATAATCTCTTTTCGAATAACTTATATTCGATAATCTCACTTTCGAATAAACTATATTCGATAATCTCTTTTCGAATAACTTATATTCGATAATCTCACTTTCGAATAAACTATATTCGATAATCTCTTTTCGAATAACTCGTATTCGATAATCTCACTTTCGAATAAACTATATTCGATAATCTCTTTTCGAATAACTTATATTCGACAAATCTTTTCTTCGAATAAACAATATTCGATTTACTCCTTTCGAATAAATTATATTCGATAACTCCTTTCAAAATAACTCTGTTTGAATAACTAATATTCGAATAACTAACGTTCGACTAACTCTATTCGATTAACTTTATTCGACTAACCCTATCTCGATTACTTTATTCGACTAACACTATCTCGATTACTTTATTCGACTAACCCTATCTCGATTACTTTTTTTATTAACTCTAATTAGATTAACTCCTTTGGATTAACTCTAATCGATTAACTCCTATCAAATAACTCTATCTCAAATCGATTAACTCTAACTCTAATCGATTAACTCCCTTCGAATAACCAATATTCGATTAACTCCCTTCTCGAATAACCAATATTCGATTAACTCCCTTCTTGAATAACCAATATTCGATTAACTCCCTTTTCGAATAACCAATATTCGATTAACTCACTTCGAATAACTTATATTCGATTTAACTCTAATCGATTTCTCTAACTGATTAACTCTAATCGATTACTCTAATTCGATTAACTCTACTGATTAACTCTAATCCGATTAACTCTAATCGACTTACTCTTATTCAAATAAATTATATTTGATAACTCTATTCGATTACAAACACTTCCTTTTCTATTTGTCTATATTTATTTCATATAAATATTTCCTTTATATAATTCTGTTTATTTCATAAATATTTCCTTTTATAACCTTATTTATTTACCAAATAAATATTTCCTTTTAACTCCATTTATTTATCAAATAATTCCCTTTTTATCTTTATTTATTTTCTAAATAAATAATTCTTTTTCAATTCTATTTGTAAATGTTTTAAAAATATTTCTCTTTCTATTTTATTTGTAAATGTTTTACAAATATTTCTCTTTCTATTTTATTAGTAAATATTTTAAAAATATTTCCTTTGTTGAATTCTATTTATTTTCCAAATAAGTATTCCTCTTATAAAATTCTGTTTGTTTTCTAAATAAATATTTCTTTTATAAAATTCTATTTATTTCTTAAATAAATATTCCATTTCAATACTATTTATTTAACAAATAAATATTTCTTTCCAATTCTATTTGTTTAACAAATAAATATTTCTTTTATAAAATTCCCTGATTTTATAATTATTTTCTTTTATAAAACCCTTTTCCTTTTATATATAAAATCCATTGATTATATGTAAGTAATTTATTTTCAAAATACACTTTGAAAACCCCTTTTCTACATTCCAGTCTTACGGTATTGACAATACCAAATAACAATGATCGATATCATTCAAACACACATAATCAACAACATATTATATAGCACATCATATATCACAATATATAAAACAAAACAATATTTTATATATTGAGGAACCCAATTGGGTCCCTCCAACCTATTTCCCTGCATCAAAGATGTTAAACAATATAATCAACATCGATTTCATTCAATATGAAACATTCTGCTAACAGAATCAATATTTGATTTACGATTTATATATATATCATTATCTATAATTTCAACCAATACATAAGCAATTCAACCAAATAATCGTCACACAATAGTCAACCAATATTTATCAGTTCTAAAAATACGTTATAAAAATATAACTGTGCAGAGTTAGTGAGTTTTACTCACACTGGACGATCGTCATTAATAACGATAACCATCGCTTGATTCTGACGGACAATTTATTTTACTATAAATTGTAACGAGCTTCAGTTCACTCCAGACCAGTTCCAATTCGTAGCCACCGTCTATACGATCCCAACAGATCCAGTTTTGTCCAATTCTGATATCATATGGCCAAGATATTATAAATACAAGTTAATACTTTATTTGAATTAAATTAAAACATATACTTATTCACCATTGGGCCCATCCCTTAAAATAAGGCCCACTTACTCCTTAATCAACCCATACCCGTTTCAACCTTTCTTCCCCTAATTCTTGCTCCAGGAAAAATCCCGTACCCTCTTCACACCATTTCCCGATCTTCCTTCCATCACCATTCCATGTTTACTTCACCATTTTTCAAACCACAACCACTACTGAACTCCGCGACCAACCCTCTATCCGACCATCCCCCCACCTTCGAACTCGGCCTCCACTTTCCGTCATGATCTCGAGCAGCTCCCAGTAGTCCACGGTGACAGCACCGATAAAAATTATCACCAAAATCCACCCAAGCTTGCGTACATACTCCAAATCAAACCATGAATCCATCGACAACACTCAATCGTTGAATCGATGCTCACAACTCTCGAATACTACAACCCTAGTTCATGCTGGTTTATACACAGAGTTTGGAGAAGACGTCGAACCCAACAAAAATCACATGGAAATGTAGAGCAGCTAAACAGGAGCTCACATATGTATTCATTTCAATTTGTAGATTTTATTTGCATTTGATTTTTATTTTACAAAGATGGAAATAAATTTCCTGAAGATAAAAGTTATGATGGAATAACTTTGTAAATTAGGTTTAGAGATAGTTAAGGATTATTTATAGGATTTTTATAATATTTTTTAATTGATTTTTATATTAATATTTAAGCTATCGCTGTTTACATTCGTGTCTAAAAATCCCTGTGATCTCATACAATACCTAAAAATCACGAAAATGGACATGCAGCTACAATTTGACGTAATGGACCCAACGAAACTGGTTTCGTCGAATTCCGACTCCGTTTGCTCACACAACATATTTTTAACTGTCAAAATATCGACTGTTTTTCACATTAAAAATCCGTACGGCCACACACGACTCTAAAAATCACGAAACTTGATATCTAACAATAATTTAATATTGCGGATCCAACAAAATTAGTTTCGTCGAAAACGGAGGTCATTTGCAAAACTGACTATTTTTAAAGCTCTAATTAAACCCTTTTAATATTAAATATATTTAAAAACAATTAAATTTAATATTTAAAAACAAATATTATCGTATATATTCACAGTGGAATACCATACAGCTCCAAATGGATTTATAACTCGATATTTCAAAATTCCCAGTTATATCGATATTCGATTTATATTAAAAATCCTATTATAATATAAATATATATTTAAAATTTTCAAAGGAATTCCATAGCGAATTTTTCTAAAATTTTATTTGAACATAAATCAAAATCTACACAATGAAATCCCAATTTTTCTCTTCCATTAGAAAAATATACTTCCTCTGCTCTGAACGTTTCTTGTTTCACAGAAATCCGATTTAAAACGGCTTCTGTATATTCGTTTAAAGTTCGAATCACCAAATTACGAACTATCGCGCCATTTCGAGCTTGATTATATTTATAATATAATTTATACGCTCAACCATCGTTAATTAAATATATTCGTTATCGTAATTCAATTTTAAACTGAATTATATATATTTTGAATTTCCCAATTCACACAATATTGCCATTTCGGCTAATTCTGATTATTTCAGAATTAAATATATTATTTAATTATTATATTAATTAAATATTCAAAGTTATTTGAATATTTAATTAAGCTACCATTTAATTCTCTAAATCACTTTATAAATAATTAAATAAATTAATTATTATCGTTAAAAATACGGGTCGTTACATTAACGGACGTGGGGTGTCACACTTGGTATCAGAGGTGAAGGTTACCAGATCAGATAAAAGAGTTTGAAAATTGTTTTCAAAAAGGTTTTAAATGAAAGCATTTTCAAAAGGAAAAGTTTGTTTTGAAAAACATATTCCCCAAAGCCATATGTAATATCTTTCGATTCTCTATTTGAATGCCTTTTTCCTTTTCTTTTCAGTATGTTTGGGGAACCTAATGTTCCAGAAGGATACAGATACCATCTTGGTTTCATAGGTAACTGAAGGCTACGACACCTGCCGAAGGCCAAGCAGATGCCCCTCCCCCAACTGCAGCCGCTGTTCCTCCTCCTCCGCATGCTGATAATTTCTCTAAGATATGCAAAGATTTCTGAGGAATTGAGACTTTTGTAAAAGCAAGAAATTGGTTCAAAGAGACAGAGGATTTTTTTGGAATTTTCGAAGTTGATGATCGTAGGAAGATTCAGTTGGTCATCTGGCAGCTGAAAGATAAAGCTTCATTCTAGTGGGAAGTGACGCAATCAGGGCGTTCGGTGAAGACATGGGGTGATTTCCGATAGAGATTCGAAATGAAGTTTCTTTCTCAAGCCGAGCAATGTATGCAAATGGAAAGGTTTTTGGTGCTTAAGCAAGGAAGCATGTCTGTGAAAGAGTATGTTAATAAATTATATCAATTGGCGAGGTTTGGTTTGGAGCTAGTGAATACCGCGCACAAGAAAGCATTGAGGTTTGCTAGAGGATTGAATGAACACTTCTATGGGTTGGCTATGTCTCATATTCCGATGGGAGCAACTTTTGAGAAACTTGTTGATATGGCATTAATGCATGAGGAAGATAAAGGTGAAAAGAAAGAAGCTCAGGTTGAGGAAACACAAAATAAGAAAGTGTGGCCTAAGAAAGGACAAGAATAACAACAACAAAAGAAGGGCGAAAAGAACGACAAGGCTAAAGATAAGAGGAAATGTCGTAATTGTGGACGCGAGGATCATTTGGTTAAAGACTGCAAAAGGATGAAAAATGCTTGTTTCAATTGTGAGGTCAAACACTTTTCTAAGGAGTGCCCAAAGAAGCAGGGACAAGGTCAAAAGGCAGGATCTTCGGGAGGGCAGGTGCATGCTCTCGTGGTCGGTGCACCAGATAGAGGTAGGAAAGTTTTCGTTGAAGGTTTGATTTCTCTTTCCAATCATCTTATTAGAACACCTTTTGATTTGGGCGATTCGCATTCATTTATATCTGATTCTGTGGTTGAGTCTCTACTCCTTAGTACTAGTATGGTTTTGGATCCCGTTGTCACAAACCCCATTGGGAGTACGGCTCATCTATCTACGATTTGTCGGGGTTTGAGAATATCTGTGTTGGGCGTCGAATTTGAATGCGACGCATATGTGCTTGGTTTCATGGGCTATGGTTTGATTCTAGGGATGGATTGGTTAGCCATGTATGGTGCCATTCTGGATTGTGAGAGGATGGTCGTTAGACTTTTGACTTGCCATGGGAGGACCCTCAAGATTTCTTGTGACCCTAAAGGATCTGTCATGCTTAGTTTCCTAGAGTCGGTTGATGCATCTATCGATGATCTACGATCTGTATCAGTAGTCTGTGAGTATCCTGTTAAGAGCAAGAGGACTTTTGACTTGCTATGGAGGTGGGAGAGCGTCTCGATGTATTTCATTGATGGTTTGCCTAGATCGAGGAAGGGTAACACTAGTATTTAGGTTATAGTGGACAGGCTTACTTAGAGCACTCATTTCAGTCCTGTTAAGAGCAAGAGGACAACAACATGGTTGGCAGTAGTTTATCTTCGTGAGATAGTCAGTCTGCGTGGAGTACCTTGCAGTATCGTAAGTGATCGTGGCCTCATTTTCACCAGTGAGTTTTGGAGGAGCTTGGAAGAAGCATTAGGTACACAGTTGTGTTTGAGCACCGCCTATCACTCTTAGACCGATGGACAGACGGAAAGGGTGAATAGGGTTCTTGAGAATCTTTTAAGGCTGTGTATCCTAGACTTTGGAGGGACTTAGGAAGAGCATCTTCCATTAGTAGAGTTCACCTACAACAACAATTATTAGGCTAGTATTGGCATGGCACCCTTCAAAGCATTGTACGGACGACCCTGTAGGTCACCAACTTGTTGGTGGGAATCTACAGATAGACTTCTACTTGGACCTAAGATGGTTAGAGAAACTTCAGAAAAGATTGATCTTATCTGCAGGAACATGAAGACAGCTCAGGATAGGCACAAGTCTTACGTAGATATGAGAAGGACTGACATTGAGTTTGAGGTGGGAGACATGGTTTTCCTTAAGGTATCACCTTTGAGGAATGTGGTTCAATTTGGATCTGTAGGGAAATTGGCACCAAGATTTGTAGGACCATTTCCCATAACAGAAAGGATTGGCCAAATGGCCTATAGAGTAAAGCTACCAGAGAGACTGTTCGGTGTTTATGATGTTTTCCACATTTCTCATTTAAGAAAGTGTTTGCATGATACCGCAGAAGTAGTTGAGCCGAATATGCTTGAGGAAGTAGAGGTGGAATGGGAGGTGACAGTTAGACGAGTTTCTACCCGTATTCTTGGATCAAAGGTTAAGAAGCTATGCAACCGAGAGGTCAAGTTGATGAAAGTACAGTAGGGAGATATCCAAGAGGATGCAACTCGGGAGACTGAAGACAAGATTTGCGCTTTGTACCCTTTTCTTTTCAAGGGTATGTTCTTAACTTCTTTTTCCAAAGCATTTATTCATGCTTGTTTCTATCATTTGAATATATCCTATCGAATTTTCGACCTTTAAATAGGAATCCCATGGATGTAAATATGTGTTTGAGACATGTTATGTTTGATGGATGCAAGTGGTTGCTAGTGGTTGCTCGTGGATGCATATACACACACATTAGGCGCTTGATCGGCTCAATCACTCTCATATTGCATATGTATGTGTGTGCATTTTTTTCTTCTTTTAATGGATGAAAGTGGGTGTACCATAATATGGATGTTGCATTTGGACGGATGATTGTGCACGCATATAGTATTTACATGGTATATTAGGATTATTTGCATACATGTTGGATTCATAACACTAACATACATTGCATTAAGGAAGTCGACTGAATCAGTAGACCGCCTGATCTCTCGCATTAGTATAGGGACATATACACACGCCTTTGCATATGTTCATATCAGCATTAGAAATCTTTTAAGGACAATGGATGTCTGTGATTGGTGGATGAGTAGATGTATGATGGATGTTAGGATATACATTCTTCTTAACTTGGAGATTTTGGGGACGGAATCCTTTGAGTAGGGAAGAATGTGACACCCCGTAATTTTGACAAACACTATAGTGATAAAATAAAGAATACTTAATTAAATATTGAGAATTAAGTAAAACGGACTGCGCCATTGCGTTCGTCTAGTAATTCTGCTTGAGATAGACTCCGAGTTTATGTAAAACAGACATCGTATAAAGAAGATATTAAGGTTTGAAGTTTGTACACGCACAAGAGAATTATATATATATATATATATATTAAACAGTTAAAAATAATTCAAATCAGCTCGAATTCGTAGGAGGGAACCAACGCGGGAATCAGACCCATTGGGTGTCGACCCCAGCCAAGGGGTGTCGACACCCATGTTGACACCCCTATATCCGAGGCAGATTCAGTTCTACGTATGTGGACTCATTTTCTGACCAGATTCGTTGACCCTAGGCTATAAATAGGACCTTAATCCCATTGTTTTATTCATCTAAATCAATGGCGACAACGAGGTGCTGCCCCAACTCAGAGTAAAATAGCCTATTCTTCTTCAACATCAAGTTATACGAATTCAGAGATCTGTGCTTCATCATCTACAATTGATTCTTTGTTCTTTTGATCCAATCACGGTGAGTCTATGTTACTTCTTGATATAAACACTTAAAAATGCAATCTTGACATACCTGTAAGTTTGGATCTAAGCCTACGCCTGTTAGTAATCTAAAATCACAACAGATCTGCCATTACTTGTATATCTAATTCACCGTTTAGATATCAGTATGCTTATTTATGATATCCCTATTTTGTTAGTTTGCCTGATCATGTCACTGTACCTATTATGCCAGTTTTCCTAATCATGTCACCTTATGCCTATTATGCTAGTTTACCTAATTATGTCATCCAATGCTAGTTTCTATTCGCTATGACTATTCTTGTTCTATTCTTTCCCTTTCTTCCCTTTTTGTTTTCGTAGCCAGGCTACCTTCGAGTCTGTGCCTATCGCTGAAATACGTGAACGTGCGAATTTGGGAATGATTAGGAATGGTTAAGTTGGGGCATAAGTCATATTGTAAACATGATTGGGATTTGTGAGCATAATTTGTACCTTGAGCTAAAACTTGGGATTTAGGGGCATAATCTATATCTTGGTCTAAACTTAATCAGGGGCATAACTTGTATTGTAGATCGGATGAGGATTTGGGGCATAATAAACATGAAAATTGGTTAGTTATAAAAAGTCCTAAATTTACAGTAATTAAAAACTGTAGCCGCGCTTAGACACGAGGTTAGATTACACTTATGGTAGAAGTCTGCCCGGAACCGCCCGACATATCCAGCAACCATAAGTGGTGAATCTAATGTGAGGGGTCTAAGTGCATAAACGTACACGTGATGGTGCTAAGACACGAGGTTAAGTCCGACTTGTGGACGAAGTCTGCCCGGACCCAACCGGCATATCCAGCATCCACAAGTGGTAGACTTAATGTGGGAGGTCTAGTGCATTATAACCATAAATGAATGTGTAACGACCCGTATTTTGGCCATCAAATATTTAATTTAATTTATTATTTTAAATATTATATTTGGAGTATTAATGAATTTTAATATTTAATTCATTATTAAAAATGATATTTGGACGTTAAATTTATATTTAATATAAATCGAGCTCGAAACAGCGCTGTAGTTCATAATATTGAATTTTGAACTTTAATTGAATGTACAGGATCCGATATAAGTCGGATTTCTGTGAAACAAGAAACGATAGAACCGTATTGATTATAATTCTCATATGAAAGGGAAAAATTCAGATTTCGTGTTGTAATTTGTTAGTTATGACCAAATCAAATTTTGAAATAGTCGCTATCGAAAATCATTATTAAAATATACGCGTTAAAATAGCCGTTTGGCAAACGGACTCAGATTTTGATGAAATCGGTTTCATTGGAACCGCATCGTTAAATTATTGTACGGTGTTGAATGGCGAGGCAAACCGATGTCGTATGGGACAACGGTAGCCATAAATGCCCGTTCAATTTCTATAGCGCGTAATTAATTTAATAAAGGGTTATTTGGCTATAACTTGAACAGACGTTTGAATTAGGCCGCGAAACCAATTCCGTTGAGTTTGTATCGTCGATTACAGTTTGGATAGGTATATAGTTTGTTATTTTTGGAGACCGTATAATTTGGTGTCCGAAATGGCATTTGCGGTGCGCGTAAAAGTAGCCTACCGGGGAAACAGTCCCAGAATACGACGAAACTGGTGCCGTTGGGTTCGTATTGAAGAATTATTACAGGATTGCAAGGTTTAAAGTTGATTTGATTTATCTGGTGATCGTGGAAAAATTAAACGCGTGTTTATTTCTGGTTTTATAAAGGAACCTTTTTCAAATGATGTCAGATTTCGACGAAACTTGTCCCATTGGGTCCGGAATATCTTTTTACACCAAGATTAGCTTTTTTATCAGTAAACAGAAATCGTTTGTGGTAGTTTTTATCAACAACTTCACCGTGAAGTTTCGTAAAATAATATTATAACTAAACGTCTGCACTATAAATACCAACCAACATGGTCATAACCCTAGGTTTTATCTGCCATAATCAAACCCCCTTCAAAACTGCGCCTCCACCTTAAAATTCCACGGCTGGAAATCAGCAGCACTCTCCACGATTTAACCTTTCAATCCACTAATCTATCGATGAAAACTCCGACTCCAACTATGTCCAGCTTGACGAGAGATCAAAGTTAAACGGCGAAGATCCGATCTCTCGAACGATGGTGGTCGGAAATCCATTCGGAAGAGTCGCCGGTTTTGGGGTCTTTGAGGGCGAACTAGAGAACCAGGGATGTCGAGGCTTTGGTGAGAGGGAGGAAGGGCTAAGGTGCATCGGCCAGGACCGGTGGATGAGCTTCCGATCATCAGAGTAGCGTGCGACATTGGATTCATTTCAGGCACATGGGTTCGAACTTCTCAAACTCGGGAACAACGTGAAAGGCTTGTGACCGATTGTTCAGTAACGTAATTAGTTGATTTTAATCAAATCAAGACAAGTTTTAGTAATTAAATCAGGTTGGGCATTTCAGGAAAGTTCGGGCGTGGGTTCTGAAATGAGGAATAAGGGGAGAAAGGATTGGAAAAGAGAAGGATACTGGAACGAGAAGCTTGTTCATTTGTGGGTGCTAAAAACAAGGGTCTACATGTTTCTATAATGAGTAATTTGGACCCATTAGTTGAGAAATTAGTTATGTTGGATTTAAAAGCCATTGATATCAGCCTTTGACCAATGCAAGAATTTAACCCAGAAGGGAACGATGAATCCTATAATCGGCCTGGGTAAATTAAATCATGTAGTTAGTTTAAGTTAAACTATGCTTAACAATTAATTATATAATTAAAGTGTATTAATTCAAGTGTAGGTTTTTGGCTTGGAACAAAATACCTGAAACGAGAATACAGTGGGGTTCAGATTTGCCTGTATAGCCTTACGCTAACGTAATCACCGTTTATATTATTTATAATTCACCGAATAGTTTTGTTTATATAAAAAACGTACTGATTTGGTATTGAACAGGAACCAAAGGCAATGAGGAAAGAAGTATGCTCAGCCAGTTAATCTCTTGATAACGTAAATTGTATAATTATTTAGTTCAATAATTAAGGGTTACGATAATATTTAATTCAACGTTGAAACGTTAATAACTTGTTATCTGATCAACAGAATGGAACGAAACGAGTTACACTGGAATTTTGGTAACGAGCGGAACATTTCGGAATTTATCTGGATAGAGCAGGAGACGACGAGAATTCACAGTTAACATTTAACGACTGTTTAATTTAACTGTGACCAAACCATTTCAACGAAAAATCGGAACAAGGTGAGTTAAAATTACTCAGTTTTTCGCATTTATATTTTATATAAATTGGGATTTTATTTTGTGTGCTTTGTTTACCGATGGTTGACTGTTTGCTTGTTATATATTTATTTGTTGATTTAACTGATGAAATTAAAACGTTGGTTAATTTCAGTAAAATACCAAATCGTTATTTTAACGATTGGTTCCAATTAAGGTAACTTACCTTATTGGTCACGTTTATTAATAAACGTGTTTAATGGTTTGGATTGTTTGATCTGTTTGAATTGTTTGATCTGTTTGAATTGTTTTAAACTGTGTGGAGATAACCGTTTGTATACAGGGAAGAACAGGTTGGAGGGATCCAACCGGATTCCTCAAATATATTATTTATTTTCATATTATCATATATGAACTGTCGTGATTGGGTTATTGATTTTAGTAGTGATCATTGACCGAAAAGTCAACATGTGTTATGTTTTAACCAATGGGCAGTATTGATTGAGTAATCGGCAGTAAATGGCCTAAAAGTAAATTATTTTATTTACATCGATTTACCATCAGGTAAATCGATAGAACTGAAGTTATAAAATTTATTTTATAACTAAAAATAGATTTTGAAATAGATATTTTGAATAAAAACTTATTGGAAAGGAAATAAATATTTATGTTTATAATAAATTGGATTGATTTTATAAAGGCAATTCTGATGTTAATCAGATTTGTAAATGTGAGATTAAGGAAATTAACCTAACGGTTAAAAAGTGAATAATGGTTTTGTTGAAAAACATTTAAATGGGATTATTTAAATTAATTATAAATAAATTTAAAGGGGAAAACGAATTAGAATGGGTTGATGAGATAACCGTCTTTTGAGTTGAATAAATCAACCGTTTTAGATTAAGATTGATTATAAAATTGGTGCGTTTTGAATAAAATAGTTTAATGAATATTGTTTTAATTTTGATAAGATTTTAAAAAGGGATTTATTGTTTATTTTAATTAATATAGAAATTAACTACTAATGTAGTTAATGGTTGAAATAAATTATTATTGTAATTAATAATAATTTAGAAAATTACTTTTTAACGGGAAATCATTTAAAAAGTAATCTAAGTTAAAATGGAATTCAATTGAATGACGAAAGGAGAGTGTGAACAGGTTTTGTTTAACACTTGAGTTTTATAACAAAGTTATGAAAGAAATGGTTAAGCAAATGTGTTAGTGTAAAATAAATGTTACTTAATTATTCGAATTAAGTAAAAGGAAAGTAAGATAAAGAGTTTGATGATAAACCAGAGTTATATAAAAGAGGTGAAATGGTAAATCGTTAATTTTATATTAACGTTACTTAATAATGGGATTAAGTAGAATTGGGAATTGAAATGAGATTTCCAAAGCGGGATATGGCTAAATGGATTTGAAACGAGATTGGTAAAAGTGAATTTGATAGGCGAAGTAAATCATAAGATTTGTAAACCTATCCGAATTATAAAGTGAATTTGTTTGAAAAGAGGAAGGTGTTAGAAGTGGCATTTTTATAAGAAGTTGCTTAATTATTAAATTTAGGGATAATGGTTATAATCAAGAAAGAGAATTTCAAAATAATAAGAAGGGTTTTAAAAACCGTATTTTGAATAAAATAGTTCAATGGTATTTGTATTGGGATTAGAATGAAATATTGGTTTTGGGTTACAACTTGTATCTATTTGAAGATATGAAAGCTATCGATCAAGGTCTGAGAGGTAATTAAAATACCCCAACTTGAACGACAGAAGGAGTATTTGAAGATGATATTAGTTGTAATGGTTAAAGAGAATAGTAATGACGTATTATTTCATTAGAGAAATAATAACGTAACATTTCTGAAGAAGATTTGGAATAGATATGTATATGTTAAGGATTCCAAGGTAAAAGGAGAATAAAAAGAGTTGCGTGAATTATAACGATATTGTCGAGATATAAAGAGTAAAGGTAAAAGATGAATTTTGTTCTATAAGAATAAACATGGATGATGGTTTTTAAGTATTAAATAAAAGGTATTTCGTAACTTTATTTTACTAGTAATAGACTAAATGGATTTCCCAATATTATAATAACGTGGCTAAGGTTTGAAAGTGAAAATAGACCAACTGGATATGATATAGGATTTCCTAAGTATTAAAATGAACTCGTTTAAAGAATAATCTTATGCAAATAAGAAGCGAGAAAACTATTTTTAAGATATCGAGAGATTTAAGAGTTTGAATTTACATTTGTTTAATTAAAAGGCCAAATGATGGTGAATACTGAACCAGTGAACTCACCGAATTGTCATGATTGAAAAAATGTCTATTTTGATAGTTAAATCACCGACTATCAAATTTATCCAATACGATTGTTGGTATGGAAAGACCGGGATCGAATTTATATTCGAAAACCATTCCGACCAACAAATACGTGAAGAGGTCAGAAGATGATCTAGATGGAGCATTGAAGACCGTACATATTCATAAACGGAAGAACCGCTACTAATCTACGGTTTAGCGGCCAGAGATAAACTGTGGTTCTGTCGTGGTTGGAATCTACGGGTTGCAAGGACTTCTGGCTACTGATCCATGGGGTGATTCCTATATTGGATGCAGTAGGAGAGTACCTTCGGTTCATCCTGTTCCTGGATGACTTGAATGGACGAGTGTCTTACAGAGTATATCCTGAAACCACGTACGTTAATGTTTACAAATATAGCAAGTGGTGGCAAAGAGGGGCACTTCTTTAAACCCAGAATATATTTGTGGACGTCAATTAGTGACTTAACGGATCTGACGATGTGGCATTCAAAGTGAATGGTGACCAGATATTCAAAAAGAGAATTCAAACCTCAAGCCTCACAACCGGGAAATGACAAAAATCGGGCAGGCAGCATGGCTATGTGAGTCGCTCCCATTAGGGTGTATAATCACCTATCTAGAGAAATTCCATTTCATTCTTTAATCTATTTCGATGCTGTCCCTTTCCGGGAAACGGTGGGTCGCACCCAACCGTTGGTGATATACATTCGATACACTCAAGCGAAATGAGTGGTCGGTCATGTGAGGGCCGGGTTGCAAGACGTTCTTGTTGAACCCAGTGTATTCGCCTCTAGAGATACACCATCGGCAGGTGGTCCCGTACCTTGTCATAGTTGGAATCCAATCTCCAATAAGCGCCCGCGGTTTTGATTGTATACTATATATGTGGAGCGTGAGATGCAAGTGTTCTACTAGATTCTATTTACTTGTATTTAGACATTATTATAATATCAGACAAGATATTGATTTCAAAACTGTTTTGGGTTATCGTAAGGTAAAAACCGTCTGTATTTATGTGTGGATTTGGTCTTACGATTATCCTTTTCTTTCGAAAGGATTTTAACTTAAAAATCAAGTTGTGTGATACCTTAATACTATGCGAGTTTGTCTCACTCTGGTTCACTAGACTGACCCGAGGTTTTGTAAATGCTCGGGTTAGCCCGGAGTGTACAGGTTCAGGTTATCGAATGCTGTGAACTCTAGAGACGAGCTGGAGATGTTCGGACGTATGATATTATATAGCTACTATTCCACTGTGTGTTGTATATGGGAACAGGTTATTATAGTTATCCCATTGTGTGATGTACTCTGATATTGTAAGTATTTTTAATGCTCTCAGTAAAGATTTATTTCTGTATTATATTTTGTTCCGCTGCGATGTGAGACTCTGTGTTGTGTTGTTTCTTCTTCTTCTTCTTCTTCTTCTTCTATTCTAATATTTCTTTCTTTCTTATCTCACCCTCTAATTTCTTTCTAATAACTATCCAGTGTTTTCGTGTTTGGGAGGTCGACATGAGTTACGCTAAAGGTATTTATGTCGATTTCCGGGGCCGAAAATCCCTGGGTCGTTACAGTGGTATCAGAGCTATTTGTTTAGTGATAACCTTTGCTCTGTGGCGTAACTCGATAGAGATGGGGTTAGTAATACCCTAGATCGAGATTAAGAATATATATATATATATATATATATATATATATATATATATATATATATATATGAGAGCGCGCATTTGTAAATTGATATTAAAATTATTTTTGAAATTATTTTTGCCCAATTTATTTTATAATAGAAGTAATTACTTTCTCAGTTTATTATAATATGGGAAATCGATTGATTTGTTAATGTTGATTTGAATGATATGTTTAAATTGTGTTGTTGTTTGCTTGAATATAAATCTGAAAATGATAGACTTGGTTTAAACCAATACGAAATAAATAAGTTGGATAAATTAATCCAGATTAATAAACCTGAATGGATAATTAAAGAAATAAATGAAGTGATTATAAATAATTATAATCTCATGTGGATTAGATTGTGTGTAGAACTGGTTGGATCGTATGATATGGATATTTGAACCTAATTGATGTTGTTTTGGGGACTAATGAAATTCATTTGAGTTGAGAACAGGTGCAGAAGTGCCAATTCAGCTTTAAAATCCATCCAAGAGAAAATTCTGGAGTTAATTGAATCCAGTTTTAATAGAGCTGCATGATAACTAAGCAAGCTCGAATATAAAATATTGCTTACCGCGTAATAATGCTCGCAAAAAGGTACGCCTATGCAGAATATGAAATTTTTGGTTTTATTTGGGATTTGAGTTTGGTTTTTGAATTTTGCCGACCCTGTTGGTCGATGTATATATATTTCTTGAACCTGCGATATTGCAGATGTCCTCCGTACATGGGAGACTCTGCCAAAAAATTTCCAAAATTTAAGGTGTTAGAAATTTTTTAAGATTTTTGGAAAATTCTTTTATTTGGAATAAATTGGTTTTAAGACCAATTAGATTAGTTGTGGAAATAAAAATCGAGTTTTAAATTTATTATTTTTGTAAAGATAATGGGTTTGTAACGTTCTTTCTTACCTTAGCAATTTCGAGGACGAAATTATTTTAAGGGGGTAAGAATGTAACGACCCGTATTTTGGCCGTCAAATATTTAATTTAATTTATTATTTTAAATATTATATTTGGAGTATTAATGAATTTCAATATTTAATTCATTATTAAAAACGATATTTGAACGTTAAATTTATATTTAATATAAATCGAGCTCGAAACGGTGCTGCAGTTCATAATACTGAATTTTGAACTTTAATTGAATGTACAGGATCCGATATAAGTCCGATTTTTGTGAAACGAGAAACGATAGAACCATATTGATTATAATTTTCATATGAAAGGGAAAAATCCATATTTCGTGTTGTATTTTGTTAGTTATGGCCAAATCAAATTTTGAAATAGTCACTATGGAAAATCGTTATTAAAATATACGCGTTAAAATAGCCGTTTTGCAAACGGACTCAGATTTTGACGAAATTGGTTTCAGTGGAACCGTATCGTTAAATTATTGTATGGTGTTGAATGGCGTAGCAAACCGATGTCGTATGGGACCACGACAGCCATAAACGTCTGTTCAATTTCTATAGCGCGTAATTAATTTAATAAAGGGTTATTTGGGTATAACTTGAATAGACGATCGAATTAGGCCACGAGACCAATTCCGTTGAGTTCGTATCGTCGATTATAGTCAGGATAGCTATATAGTTTGTTATTTTTAGAAACCGTGTAATTTGGTGTCCGAAATGGCATTTGCGGTGCGCGTAAAAATAGTCTACCGGGGAAACATTCTCAGAATGCGACGAATCTGGTGCCGTTGGATTCGTATTGAAGAATTATTACAGGATTGCAAGGTTTCAAGTTGATTTGATTTATCTGGTGATCGTGGAAAAATTAAACGCGTGTTTATTTCTGGTTTTATAAAGGAATTTTTTTCAAACGATGTCGAATTTCAATGAAACTTGTCCCATTGGGTCCGGAATATCTTTTTACACCAAGACTAGCTTTTTTATCAGTAAACAAAAATCGTTTGTGGTAGTTTTTATCAACTACTTCACCGCGAAGTTTCGTAAAATAATATTATAACTAAACGTCCACAATATAAATACCAAACAACATGGTCATAACCCTAGGTTTTATCTGCCATAGTCAAACCCCCTTCAAAACTGCGCCTCCACCTTAAAATTCCACGGCTCGAAATCACCAGCACTCTCCACGATTTAACCTTTCAATCCACTAATCTATCGATGAAAACTCCGACTCCAACTATGTCCAGCTCGACGAGAGATCAAAGTTAAACGGTGAAGATCCGATCTCTCGAACGATGGTGGTCGGAAATCCATTCGGAAGAGTCGCCAGTTTTGGAGTCTTTGAGGGCGAAATATAGAACCTGGGATGTTGAGGCTTTAGTGAGAGGGAGGAGGGGCTAAAGCGCATCGGCCAGGACCGGTGGATGAGCTTCTGATCATCAGAGTAGCATGCGGCAGTGGATTCATTTCAGGCGCATGGGTTCGAACTTCTCAAACTCAGGAACAACGTGAAAAGCTTGTGATCGATTGTTCAGTAACGTAATTAGTTGATTTTAATCAAATCAAGTTTTAGTAAATAAATCATGTTGGGCATTTCAGGAAAGTTCGGGCGTGGGTTCTGAAATGAGGAATAAGGGGAAAAAGGATTGGAAAAGAGAAGGATACTGGAACGAGAAGCTTGTTCATTTGTGGGTGCTAAAAACAAGGGTCAACATGTTTCTGTAATGAGTAATTTGGACCCATTAGTTGAGAAATTAGTTATGTTGGATTTAAAAGCCACTGATATCGGCCTTTGACCAATGCAAGAATTAAACCCAGAAGGGAACGATGAACCCTATAATCGGCCTGGGTAAATTAAATCATGTAGTTAGTTTAAGTTAAACTATGCTTAACAATTAATTATATAATTAAAGTGTATTAATTCAAGTGTAGGTTTTTGGCTTGGAACAAAATACCTGAAACGAGAATACAATGGGGTTCAGATTTGCCTGTATAGCCTTACGCTAACGTAATCACCATTTATATCATTTATAATTCACCGAATAGTTTTGTTTATATAAAAAACGTACTGATTGGGTATTGAACAGGAACCAAAGGCAATGAGGAAAGAAGTATGCTCAGCCAATTAATCTCTTGATAACGTAAATTGTATAATTATTTAGTTCAATAATTAAGGGTTACGATAATATTTAATTAAACATTGAAACGTTAATAACTTGTTATCTGATCAACAGAATGGAACGAAACGAGTTACACTGGAATTTTGGTAACGAGCGGAACATTTCGGAATTTATCTGGATAGAGCAGGAGACGACGAGAATTCACAGTTAAAATTTAATGACTGTTTAATTTAACTATGACCAAACCATTTCAATGGAAAATCGGATCAAGGTGAGTTAAACTCACTCAGTTTTTCCCATTTATATTTTATATAAATTGGGTTTTTATTTTGTGTGCTTTGTTTACTGATGGTTGACTATTTGCTAGTTATACATTTATTTGTTGATTTAACTGATGAAATTAAACCGTTGGTTAATTTCAGTAAAATACCAAATCGTTATTTTAACGATTGGTTCCAATAAAGATAACTTACCTTATTGGTCATGTTTATCAATAAACGTGTTTAATGGTTTGGATTGTTTGATCTGTTTGAATTGTTTGATCTGTTTGAATTGTTTTAAACTATGTGCAGATAACCGTTTGTATACAGGGAAGAACAGGTTGGAGGGATCCAACCGGATTCCTCAAATATATTATTTATTTTCATATTATCATATATGAACTGTCGTGATTGGGTTATTGATTTTAGTAGTGATCATTGACCGAAAAGTCAACATGTGTTGTGTTTTAACCAATGGATAGTATTGGTTGAGTAATCGGCAGTAAATGGCCTAAAAGTAAATTATTTTATTTATATCGATTTACCACCAGGTAAATCGATAGAACTGAAGTTATAAAATTTATTTTATAACAAAAAATAGATTTTGAAATAGATATTTTGAATAAAAACTTATTGGAAAGGAAATAAATATTTATGTTTATAATAAATTGTAAATTGATTTTATAAAGGCAATTCTGATGTTAATCAGATTTGTAAATGTGAGATTAAGGAAATTAACCTAACGGTTAAAAAGTGAATAATGGTTTTGTTGAAAAACACTTAAATGGGATTATTTAAATTAATTATAAATAAATTTAAAGGGGAAAACAAATTAGAATTGGTTGACGAGATAACCGTGTTTTGAGTTGAATAAATCAACCATTTTAGATTAAGATTGATTATTAAATTAGTGCATTTTAAATAAAATAGTTTAATGAATATTGTTTGAATTTTGATAAGATTTTAAAAAGGGATTTACTGTTTATTTTAATTAATAAAGAAATTAATTACTAATGTAGTTAATGATTGAAATAAATTATTATCGTAATTAATAATAATTTAGAAAATTACTTTTTAATGGGAAATCATCTAAAAAGTAATCTAAGTTAAAATGGAATTCAATTGAATGACGAAAGGAGAGTGTGAACAGGTTTTGTTTAACACTTGAGTTTTATAACGAAGTTATGAAAGAAATGGTTAAGCAAATGTGTTAGTGTAAAATAAATGTTACTTAATTATTCGAATTAAGTAAAAGGAAAGTAAGATAAAGAGTTTAATGATAAACCAGAGTTATATAAAAGAGGTGAAATGGTAAATCATTAATTTTATATTAACACTACTTAATAATGGGATTAAGTAGAATTGGGAATTGAAATGAGATTTCTAAAGCGGGATATGGTTGAATGGATTTGAAACGAGATTGGAAAAAGTGAATTTGATAGGGGAAGTAAATCGTAAGACTTGTAAACCAATCCGAATTATAAAGTGAATTTGTTTGAAAAAGGAAGGTGTTAGAAGTGGCATTTTTATAAGAAGTTGCTTAATTATTATAATTAAGGAATAATGGTTATAACCGAGAAACAGAATTTCAAAATAATAAGAAGGGTTTTAAAAACCGTATTTTGAATAAAATAGTTCAATGGTATTTGTATTGGGATTAGAATGAAATATTGGTTTTGGGTTACAACTCGTATTTATCTGAAGATATGAACGCTGTCGATCAAGGTCTGAGAGGTAATTAAAATACCCCAACTTGAACGACAGCAGGGGTATTTGAAGATGATATTAGTTGTAATGGTAAAAGAGGATAGTAATGACGTATTATTTCATTAGAGAAATAATAACGTAACATTTTTGATGAAGATTTGGAATAGATATGTATATGTTAAGGAGTCCAAGGTAAAAGGAGAATAAAAAGAGTTGCGTGAATTATAACGATATTGTCGAGATTTAAAGAGGAAAGGTAAAAGATGAATTTTCTTCTATAAGAATAAACATGAATGATAGTTTTTAAGTATTAAAAAAAGGTATTTCGTAACTTTGTTTTACGAGTAATAGACTAAATGGATTTCCCCATATTATAATAACGTGGCTAAGGTTTGAAAGTGAAAATAGACCAATTGGATATGACATAGGATTTCCTAAGTATTAAAATGAACCCGTTTAAAGAATAATCTTATATTAAATAAGAAGCGAGAAAACTATATTTAAGATATCGAGAGATTTAAGAGTTTGAATTTATATTTGTTTAATTAAAAGGCCAAATGATGTTGAATACTGAACTAGTGAACTCACTGGATTGTCATGATTGAAACATTGCCTTTTTTGATAGTTAAATCACTGACTATCAAATCTGTCAAATACGATTGTCGGTACGGAAAGACCGAGATCGAATTTATATTTGAAAACCATTCCGACCAACAAATACGTGAAGAGATCAGAAGATGATCGAGATGGAGCATTGAAGACCGTACATATTCATAAACGGAAGAACCACTACTAATCTCCGGTTTAGCGGCCAGAGATAAACTTTGGTTCTGTCGTGGTTGGAATCTACATGTTGCAAGGACTTCTCGCTACTGATCCATGGGGTGATTCCTATATTGGATGCAGTAGGAGAGTACCTTCGGTTCATCCTGTTCCTGGATGACTTGAATGGACGAGTGTCTGACTGAGTATTTCCTAAAACCACGTACGTTGATTTTTACAAATATATATGTGGACATCAATTAGTGACTTGACGGATCTGACGATGTGGCATTCAAAGTGAATAGTGACCAGATATTCAAAAAGAGAATTCAAACCCCAAGCCTCACAACCAGAAAATGACAAAATTCGGGCAGGCAGCATGGCTATGTGGGTCGCTCCCATTAGGGTGTATAATCACCTATCTAGAGAAATTCCATTTCATTCTTTAATCTATTTCGATGCTGTCCCTTTTCGTGAAACGGTGGGTCACACCAAACTGTTGGTGATATACATTCGATACACTCAAGCGAAATGAGTGGTCGGTCATGTGAGGGCCGGGTTGCAAGACGTTCTTGTTGAACCCAGTGTATTCGCCTCTAGAGATACCCTATCGGCGGGTGGTCCCATACCTTGTCATAGTTGGAATCCAATCTCCAATAAGCGCCCGCGGTTATGATTGTATACTATATATGTGGAGCGTGATATGCAAGCGTTCTACTAGATTCTATTTACTTGTATTTAGACATTATTATAATATCAGACAAGATGATGATTTCAAAACTGTTTTGGGTTATCGTAAGGTAAAAACCGTCCGTATTTATGTGTGGATTTGGTCTTATGATTATCCTTTTCTTTCGAAAGGATTTTAACTTTAAAATCAAGTTGTGTGATACCTTAATACTGTGTGAGTTTATCTCACTCTGGTTCACCAGACTGACCTGGTGTTTTGTAAATGCTCGGGTTAGCCCGGAGTGTACAGGTTTAGGTTATCGAATGCTGTGAACTCCAGAGACGAGCTGGAGATGTTCAGACGTATGATATTATATAGCTACTATTCCGCTATGTGTTGTATATGGGAACATGTTTTTATAACAGTCCCATTGTGTGATGTAATCTGATATTGTAAGTATTTTTAAAGCTCTCAGTAAAATTTATTTCTGTATTATATTTTGTTCCGCTGGGATGTGAGACTCTGTGTTGTGTTGTTTCTTCTTCTTCTATTCTAATATTTCTTTCTTTCTTATCTCACCCTCAAATTTTGATTCTAATAACTATCCAGTGTTTTCGGTGTTTGGTAGGTCGGCATAAGTTACAGTAAAGGTATTTATGTCGATTTTCGGGGCCGAAAATCCCTGGGTCATTACAGAATGAATGGTGATGAACTTGTAATACTTAACCTATTTGAATCCATAGGGATTACATGAACCTGTTAACTTGAGTAAGGTTAAGTAAACTTGCTTGAATCTATGGGAGGGTTAAATTAATCTTTTTAAATATGTGGGGACGGGTTATAGATATAAACCCGACAAACTTAACATGTTGGGGTTATGTGATCTTGTTAGACTAGTAGGCATAACTAGTTGAAATCCTAGTAGTAAGGATGCAATCCTAGGGGGAAGCTTGTATCATCTGGTGTGTGGGACCCTTATCAGTCAGTAACCTATATTGGTATCAAACGGGAAACCCCAAACTAGGTCGGGGTATTGGGCTGATTATAAGAGGTTGCTTGGGTAAAGGTGTCTGACGGCGCATTCCATCGGGGCCATGTGCGTGCATGGTTCCGCCTGCTCGGGAAAATAAGACATTGTGGCATCAGTAGGTATAGCCGTGCATCTTGGAAATAATGGGGTTGCCACATTAGGAAGTGATACATCCTACTGTGGAGCAAGAACGGGTATCTACGGAGTTAGGGAGTCGTTTGATTGGGGTATTAATTAGGGTACATCTAGTCTCGCTTGTTTAGGAGCCCGTTATTATCATTGGGGGCGACACCCGTTAGTTCTGTTGGGCTGCTTGTTATTGTATGGGGGTAAAACCTCTCACTAGAAGTACACTTAAATCTACCATCTTGTACTTGTTGTGATCATCTTGTTTCGGTTATACTAGTATTGGTGTAGAGGAATAGTGTTAGAGAAGCGCAATATATTCTATTCTGTTTATCCTGTTTACCTTGTCATACCTGCCTTATATACTGCACCTTTCTTAACCAGTTTATATTCCTGTCATGATGCTTTTACTTATTTATATGCTAAAAGTAACTGGACTCGCCAGACTTTATGTCTGACATATTTTGTTTCCTCTTCTTTCTCTTCCGTCCCCCCTCCGCCCCCCCCCCTAAGTTTCTCATGGTGGGAATACTCAGGCTTGATCAGAATTCTTCTTTCATTCAGCTTGGCGCTGCTTAGACGTACTGCTTGATTTAGTATCTTCTCTACTATGGCTATATTTTGGGGATTATGCTTCTTTTATTATCGTACTCTGATGATTTTAGTACAAGATAGAAGTTTTAAGTTGATGTACGGGTTTTATGTATTTCAGGCTTATGATGTAACTATGTTTTGAACCACGATGTTTTCTGCATAATAAAGTTTTAAATTCCGCTATTATTTTATATCTATCTAGTAATATTTCTATTGCGGTTTACCTATAACGCTTGACGAAACTTAATGGATTCTCTTAAAGAGTGACATTATCGGACGTGGGGTGTCACAATTGATACTCGATATATCTCTAAGCCGAGTATGGTTGATACTCACCAACTCTCAAAGCTGAGTATGGTTGATACTCGCCAATAATCTAAGCTGAGTATGGATGATACCTGCTAACCTAGCAAAACCGAGCATGACTTATGCTTGTCCCTCGGTCTATACCGTCTCACGAAAAGAAACCGAACATGATTCAATGTTGTACCCCTGTCCTTTACAGGTATCACATAATTGGTGGAATCCCGGTTCTTCTGTTGTTATCAAAGATCAACTCAGAATGATCGACTTATTCACAAGTTTTTCGGCCTTAATACGGTCTCCAGTGGTTGTCGGTTTCCTGGCCTTAATACGATCCTTGGTGGTCGTCGGACTTCTGGCCTTAATACAACCAACGTCGATCAGCGGTTTTCCGACCTCTCTCATCATGGCTTCACATAAAAGACTTCAGATCAATGCTACCTGGAAGAACCAGAACACATCTCCTTTCCTCGAGAAGATGTATTCTGGGGGTAAAGTGTTGACCTACTTTTTGGCAAAAGCCGTTCCAATTAACAGAAGGAGCCACAGCCAGATATCGGCCCATACCAGGCTTTATAGGATGTTTGTTATCATAGGTCGACCAATTATAAGCCGATCCCAAGCCATAACAGCATTAAACCAGTCAGCCGAGCCATCGATAGATCAACCGACCGAGCCGTCTACCAGTAGATCTAGTCGATCCCATAACACCGGGTCATGCCTAAAGACTCGGATCTCACCAGAAGTATCTTGAGAGTTATGCGCTATCGGACGAAGATCTACTCCTAAGGTTGCTGATTCAAATATGCTTTTGGGAAGATCTCCTTTTATACTCCAAATATCAAGCTCCACGTCGACAGCGATTTTCCGAGGAGAACTACTCATCAACAGTAGACCCGGTCCCCCGCCGTAACTACTTTATTGGGTCCAGCTCCACGTGTCCAAGTTCCGAAAAAGAGGCAAGTCATGTGGCACACAACTCATCCCACCTTCTTCATCTATAAATACACCATTGCTGAAAATGGAAAGGCATGTTGAATTCTTCACTTCCAACCTACGCTCGGTGTAATGGAAACATTCTACCATACGCTTCAAACAATAGAGTATACTTGTAATCTCTACTTTTCTTCACCGAAAAAACTACTGTAACCTGTAATCGACAGTACAAACAAAGATTATAAGTGGACGTAGGTATTGATATAAGTCGAACCACTATAAAATATTGTGTCTCCCTTGTTCATTTACTTTTTCTTGTATCTCTGTGATTATTATTCGTGTGTGCTCAATGCATGATTGGGGTTTGATCGTCACTAGAGAAACTTTTGACGTTAGGTTGTATTCAATGAGACTTAGAAGTATGATTTTAATATAAAAAACCAAGAAGGTAGTTCTAAAATTTTCTTTTGGAAAATTGGATGCGTTTTGGTTAGTTATAGGATAACCCTATGTAATTTTGTATCGTATGCTTGTTTGTTGGTTATAGTATCATTATTGACAGTTGCATCACGGTTGGTTTTCACTATAATTGTTTTGTTGGTTATACATATGTTAGTTGTTGCTATATTACTTGTTTATTTTCTCAACTCTCTTTTGGGTTATGTTAGTATTTACAGGTTGATGGAAGAAAAAGCTTAGTTGCTTGCTTATAGCTTTTGGTTTCATCGTAAAGATTAATTTTCTCGACATAATGGTGCATATTTCTGATTACATACCGTATGCGGGTCTTGTATATTGTTTCACCATGGTTTGGGATGCCTCATCATTGAGATGAGACGTATAGTGTCATAATTTGATGTTGTGAATTTTTTTTGGATCGAGCCGTACAAAGGAAGTGCTGCTGAAATTTCCAAAAATTTCAGGTATTAAAACAATTTAACATAATTTTAGTAAGAAATGTTTTTGAAGTAATCTCAACCTATAGTTTAATCTTAGGGATTTGTTGTCACTCCTTTTATTTAGGAATTTCAGGGACGAAATTCTTTTAAGGGTGGTAAATGTAACAAATCAAAATATTAGTTATTAGATTTTAAATATTTAATTATTTTTAAATATTTAAATGATTGATGGATGGGATTTATGATGTGCATGTCACTGTAGGTTTGCGATGTTGTTCTCCTTAGTATGTGCATATTTATGTTAATTTTATGCTAATTGAACTTATGGGATGGTACCTTAATCCTGAACCTATTATTTTGGCTACCGATCAAGCTTGTTGATCGGATATGTTTTATTATCTATGGTAATTAATCGGCTGTGCAGCGCCATGCTGCATATCCGCCTACTCCAAAAAAAATATTTATGTTACGATTTTTGGAATTTAACAAGTTGAATTCAAATTTAATGGTTATTTAAATAATTGAATTTATGATTAAGTATTAACTTAAACAATTTCATTTGTCATGGTTTAGTTAATATTGATTATAAATCCATTTGGTAAATTTATTGACAAAATAAATAGTTTGGATTTGATTCGATATTTAGATCGTATTTCAAAATAATATTTTAATATGAAAAATGGACATTTTCAAATGATCTTGGAATTCGACGAAACCAGATTCATCGGATCCATAAAAGTATATTTTTGTTAGATTTCAATTTTCGTATCCATCGTAGTTGTTTTGTGGCCTTATATGATATAAACATGTATCAATAAACGAATTGAATTATTGTAAGTTTCCTTTTACTTCGGTTTTCTCGTGTTAGTATTTCAAACAGATTCGTATATTATTTCATTATAATGCTTAGGTCAGATCGAGCATGTTTCCAGGTTATCTTTTATTGCAGGTGGAGCTCATGGAGTAGAGTTGAAAGTTTGCATGCCGCATTATTTTTATTTCCGCTGTATTTTATTTTACCTATCAACATTTGTATGGTCAGAATTTTATAACTTTCCAGCTGATAGTATTTGTTTTTAACTCTGATATACATTGGGAAAGTGTAACATGTGATGTTGTATGTATGCAAAACACCATAATATGCATATAATTTCTACATGAGTGTTTGATGCATTTGTGTTGCAAATAACTCCTACTATCCAATCTAGCAACCACAATGCGACCACAACGGAATTTTGGAGGAAGTAATTACCCTTTAAAATCTCTGGACGAGTTTGCCTCATCTTTTCTTTTGTTTCCCATGTTCTTTCTGCAAGGTTATCTCCCCATTGTACTCGGATGAAGTTGGTGGATTTGTTACGAAGCCTTTTGATTCCGTGCTCACAATCCTTGCGGTGATACGGGGAACTCTAGGCTCAAACTCAAAGCTCCTTAAGTCTCTAATCCGATCAAAGCCGACTAAATTATCATTCAGTAAAACGATTATTAAGTTTTAGTTAACCATTAGTTAAAATAATTAATTAAAACAAGGTTTCAATATCTATAATAATTAATTAAATTATAATATCATTGATTAGAATGAATAATCAACTTTCAATTTGTTACCTATATGCAAAATTAGACTAAAATGTCATTCGTTAAAATAGATAAGTGAATCTGATTATTATTAACTCGAATAATAAATAAAATTAAAAATATCATTAATTAAAATGATATTTTTATTCAAATATCAATTCTATGAAAACACAAGCCTAAATTAAACGGAACATTTAATTTACTTCAATCATCGACAATATAAACAATGTGGAATTACAAGCAAGTAAATGAGGGTGATAAAAGAGCATAAGCAAACGAATGCAAACAGAGTATAAATATAAATGAATAGATCAATGCGAATAACATACGAATATAAAAAAGGAATAATTTATTCCTTATTGAGCATACACAATTGTGTAAATTTTGAAGTGTTCCAATGCGAGCTAATTCGCTGTGTACACTCCGTCTTTCCTTTTATATTGTCCCCTGCAATAAAATAGTTGTTTTTATGCATATAGAATGAATAATATAATCTAATTCATTTAAGATGAATCTTCAACTAAAAAGCAGGTAATGTCAAAGGTCATCTGTAAATAGATGGGAATATATATATCGACAACCACCAACCAAGCAATAAATCACCCAATCAATAAAATAAACAATCAAACATATCACATAAATAAATATTGATCCAATTATAGATATTTATACTATATGACATGATAATATAGTACTTCAGAAACTGTGAGAGTTAATTGATCTTGATTTTAGTTATCGCTAAAGTGATATTATATATGCTAAAATCAAATGGGCGTTTGATTTTAGCGTAAATTTCAACAAGCTCAAACAACATCCAAACCAATTCCGAATTGCAGAAGACATCTTAACGAACGCAATGTGATCGATGACTCTCAATTTGGACCTCATACAAGATATGTACAAAATTTATTAAAGTTTGATTAATTAAAATAGTAAATAAAACTTAATTAACTCAACTTAATCACCAATTAACCAAATCTAAACACCCTGCTAAATAACCCAGGCTAAAAATAAAACCCGACAAGCCACGACCATCCCCCGGCGTAGCCAATTCTAAGAGCTCCCTTCCAGCGTAGGTCCTACCTCTAATGGCCCCACCAACGACGAGTTAGTGGGCATGAACTGATACCCGTTCAACGCCAAAATCCGATCGCCACAGGCCAACATTCACGATCTCACCACCCTAAAAAGGAGCACCACCTCGGCATTTAATATTCTCCTTCAGGTGCCAACACCCCACGACCAACGGTGCTACCATCATCTTCAAAAAACCGAGAACCAAACAACCCCAAAACCCACCGACTTCAACTATAGATACACGATGAACTCTAATGGCAAACAATGATCAACTACCTTGTATCAACACTTGAGGTCGTCCTCCACCATTTCTTAGTTGACACCATCGTACAATTTAGCCTCTAGCTCATCCATTGATTACGACCATAGGATTAAGGTATAAGAAAATGGAGGCTGAGAATGTCTTAGGGTTGGGGTTAAAAAGTGAAGCTAAGACTTGTATTTATAAACAATTAAAAACTCTACTCGCTCACTATTCACATTTGAAAAATGATGAACTCCAAAGGAAGCGTTCTGGTAATAAATACAAGACAGTAGTAGAAACCCCATACATGTGATCTTTTGTACCCGCTTCAAGATATGATAATTGGTCAAAGAATTTTAACCTTGGGTAAATAGTTTCATTTGATAACCTGAGTCATTCTTTGATAAACGATCACGATGAGTCATACTCAATAGAATTTGATCAATCCTTTTTTCTGTCATTAAGGTGGAGAACGGAACTAAGAATTCTCTTTCTTCATCATTAATTAAATCACTTTTCGCAACCTAGGATTCCATTTTATCATCAATCCAATCACCATTCACATTTTTTCTTTTTCTTAAACTTCTAACCTCTAATGCATTGAGGAACCTTCTATTCTTAAACATCTTCTATCTTCGCATGGCCTATGGCCAATCCTTTCCCCGAAACTATGTGTCCAAAAAACTTGACTTCCCATTTCCAAAATGGCACTTTGAAAACTTAGCCTTGAGTTGTTTCTCCCTCAAAATCACGATGACCTTCTTAGGTGAACTTCACGCTCTTTAAAGTCCTTGGAAAATATGAGAATATCATTGTTGACGTGGGGAATTGGTCACTCGCACATGCCAACACCCAATGGGTTAATATTAAGTGAATTATCCAAATTAACCAAACAATTCAGATAAAGAGATGCAGAAAATTAAAAAAACATCGAGTTTATGGTGGTTCAGCACTAACGTCTACGTCCACTTCATAGCAACTATTCATCATCATTGTTACAATTACAAGAGTTATCAAAGTTTCAACACTATGAGTTTACAAAGTTATTAATCGAAAGTGATAAAGTCCTTGTCAGCTTCCTACAAAGCCAAAAAAACCACTAAAATCCTTCTATGTCCAAAAAGCTTCAAGTGTGCTCCAATGTCCGAAAAGCAAGCCAAAAGTCAATCCAAATGCCAAAATATAGCAAGTAAATTTCTTTGTGAAGTATATAAGTCCAAAAGCTCTTCCAAAGCCATAGAAAACAAGTGGGAAGCTATTAAAATGCTCTAAGAAGAAATTCCCACGTGCAAGAAATGAATATTCAAAAGGTCCCCTCAAGTGTCACATCAATAGGGTATTTATATGTAAGGTTGGTGGCAAAAGTCCAAAATTTAGTATCCTGGGAGTCGTACCGATCCCGGGATCGCAACGTATCTCGAGAGTCGGCTAAAATTCAAGTGGTTTGCCAAAAATTCGTATTCAACCTCAAGTGCTATGAAAACAGGTAATCCACACGTGGTGACACTACTAGAAAACTACCTACGACGTTGGTTTTTTGTCGATGTCTGAAAAAATTTCGACCGATGTCTTGGCATGTGTAGAGAAAGTTCAGGGTCTTTCACATCGCTTTTTGGCCGATGTCTAAGATGGCTTTATACAATGTTTTTAACAGGATATCCGATGATTTATGACTGATGTTTCATGCAAATTATACATCAGTTATTGATGAAGAACAGCTGTTAAAAAAGATGATTACATCAGTCACTTTAAAAGAACCGATGTTACTTGTTGTTATATACATTGGTTTTTCTACAGCAAGCAATGTAAAATATGGTTTATTCTATCACTTTTTTTGAATGTCTGATGCTATAAGCTCCTTATTACATCAGTTTGTACAAACATAACTGATACGGATTAGTATTGCTATTGCAAAGAATCAAAATATTCAAACAGTATTTTTTATTCAATAAATATTTTATACACCGTTGTACATTACACTGTTATTCATATATTCTATTTCATATACATTACATCTGTCACTACAATACACTTAATGTCACTCAATATATACACAGATTCATATAAACAGAGTCTTCGTTTGCTTCTAGTTCAGTCCAGTCACATGCATACATGTCACAGAAAAGACCAAACAATACAGGGTTCTTAAGTCATGGCAAAAGAAATAAACGAAGCATGCACACAAGACCAAAATCGTGTACATAGCAAAACTGTTATTATTGTATATGTATTTCTTATGCACACAGTAAAACTAGATGGCCCAACAGTTTGGGAGCGCACTCTCCTAGTCATTATTTTTATATGTGATGGTTGCCGCACATACGTGTATATGTAAACATTTTGTTTGCGTATATATGTATCGGCACATGCGTACATACAACAAACCCACCTTGTCTTATACCATCCGTGCATCTTCCCTGTTGCTTTTGTTGTGCTTTATGTATGACTATCTTATCCATTTTTGTGATTTGGGGACCGAATCCAAGCTCTTACTACGTTCCTAAGGTGCATAGCGGTCAGTAAGGATGCACAGTCATATCTTCACCCTTCATCTCAAGACAGGAACTCGTGAGAATTCTACCCTCATCCAAGATGAAGCGGTAGCACAATACACTGGACTTGCCAGTATATGCTACGAACCTCGCTCTGTCGTATAATCGAAACGCTCTGCCGAAATGCACCAGTTCAAAACTCGGTTGTTTCGTTGCTACGACGTCTCATATATGGGGGCGTTCAAGAGATCTTGGATGAGAACCGGCCCAAGCAGTAGTAGAAAACCAGTTGATGTATTTAAAGTCGCTTTGGAGCCAACCGGCATAAATAGTTCTCTCCAACCCACCTAGATTAATGTATTTGGACCTCCCAATTAATATACTGACCGTTCAGCTCCATTACCTTCTTGACTAGACTTCACTAATCAATAACATTCACTTGATGATTAATATACTGGCCTTGTTGGTTGTCGCCTAATATCCATCGTTTACGGCTAGGACTACTGGGGTATCTAATCCCATTTGCTCCCCTAGCTTTCATCTCCATATGTCGGCCCAGTAGAGTGCTTTCACCACTTTTCCTGATCTCTGCGCATTTCACCGCTCCAACGGAAATTCACGTACTCCATCTTGGTAGTTTCCACCGCCTGTCCAGGGTTGAACCTTGGGATTTGACGGTAGACTTGAAAAGCCACCTACATACGCTTTACGCCCAATCATTCCGGATAACGCTTGCATCCTCTGTATTACCACGGCCGTTGACATAGAGTTAGCCGATGTTTATTCTTTATATACCATCAATGCTTCTTCTATGAGAAAAGAAGTTCATGACCTGTGGGTTTTCTACCTCCATGCGGCATTGCTCCATCACGCTTTTGTCCATTGCGGAAATTCCACACTGCTGCCTTCCATAGGAGTTTGGGCCGTGTCTCAGTCCTAGTGTGGCTGATCATCCTCTTGGACCATCTACTGATCATCGCCTTGGTACTCGGGTGGATTCCTCTTTTCGCTCCTTAGCCTACAGGGTATTAGCAACATTTTCCATTTTTTGTTCCAGGCAAGTTCTTACGCGTTACTCGCCCGTCCGCCACTGGAAACACCATGTAACAACCCGAAAAGTTCCGATCCTGATTATCGATACTAATACGTTTCCGGTATCAAATATCGACTAATCAACCATCATAAATTAACAAATCAATAATAGAAAGAAGTTAGAGGGTGAGAAATAGAAAGAAAGAAAATTTAGAATAGAAGAGAAAGAAGAAATGAACACAACAGAATCAGAGTATAACGAATCTCACAGCGGAACTGAATAAAATATAATATATAACATCTTGAAATACAAAACTGTATTTTACTTGCATACATCATCAAAGTACACTCATATACAACACAGCAAATATAAACTCTATATGTATAAAATGTTAAAGCCTTCTGCTCCAAGCTCCTTCAAGCGAATCTGTAAAAAATCCTGAAACCACTTGACTGCCCGTACAAATTTGGGCACCCAAGAGTTTAGGGAAAACATAGGAAAATAAACTCTGGATCAGTCATGGGACTGGTGTGAGTAAACGATTTTAAAACAGATTGATTTAACATTCAAAAACCCTTTTTGAAATAAATGATAATCGTAAGACCGATCCACACATAAATACGGATGGATTTTACCTTACGATAACCCAAAACATTTTTGAAAACAATTTTATTCTGATATTATGATAATGTCTAGGTACAAATAAATATCAATCTAGCGGAACGCTTGCATCTCACGCTCCACATATATAGTATAAAATCAAAACCGTGGGCGCTTATTGGAGATTGGATTCCGACTATGACAAGGTATGGAACCACCTGCTGATAGTGTATCTCTAGAGGCGAATACACTGGGTTCAACAAGAACATCTTGCAACTCGGCCCACACATGACCGACCACCCATTTCGCTTGAGTGTATCAAATGTATATCACCAACGGTTGGGATCAGCAACCGTTTCCCGAAAGGGACAGCATCGAAATAGATTAAAGAAGCAAATGGAATTTCTCTAGAAAGGTGATTATACA
This sequence comes from Allium sativum, assembly GCA_030737875.1. Lineage (NCBI taxonomy): Eukaryota > Viridiplantae > Streptophyta > Magnoliopsida > Asparagales > Amaryllidaceae > Allium > Allium sativum. The sequence goes on from CM060924.1 coordinate 195,925,685, forward strand.
CCCTAATGGGAGCGACCCACATAGCCATGCTGCCTGCCCGATATTTGTCATTTCCCAGTTGATGAGGCTTGAGGTTAGAATTCACCTTTAGAATATCTGGTCACCATCCACTTTGAATGCCACATTGTCAGATCCGTCAAATCACTAATTGACGTCCACAAATATACTCTGGATGTAAAAGAAGGGCTATTCTTTGCCATCAACTCAGTGTATTTGTAAAAATCAATGTACGTGGTTTTTAGGAAATACTCTGTCAGACATTCGTCCATACGAGTCATCTAGGAACAGGATGAACCGAAGGAACTCTCCTACTGCATCCATTATAGGAATCACCCCATGAATCAGTAGCGAGTAGTCCTTACAATCCGAAGATTTCAACCACGACAGAGTCACTGTCAAACTATCCCCAGGAGCTACCCAGATAGTTTCAACAAGTAGTTCTTCCGCTTATGAAGATCTATGATCTTCAATCCTTTAAATCGTATAATCGTCTCTGCAAGTTAGTAAATTCGATTCGAAGTGGTTTTGGGTCCAGTTCTCATCCCGGTCTCTTCGAACTAACACGTAGGGACTATTTATTTGATAGTCAGTGTTTTAACTATCAAATTTTAACCAGTGTATCATAACATAAGTAATTTGCATGACATATCCGTTTTATTTAATTAACTTATACAAATCTAAATCCTAATTCAGGACAGTAATCAGCACAAGACGATTTAGATACAGTAAAATGTGTCAATGTTTTATTTTAACTAATCCAGATTTGATTTATCACTTCATAGCATACATACAAGTAACAACAATCATTCATCGCAATAACAAACAACGATGATTTTAATTTCAAACTAGTAGTAGTATGAAGATATTCGATCCTGGGTAACGGCTTATTTTGCAATTCTTATAATATATTATTTGTCCAACATCTCCCAAGAGTAAATTCATTTAAATTCAGCGTTATACCACTTATTCTGTAAACTATAAATATACCAATTATGGAGATTCAAATTGACAACTGCTACCTAAAATTTTAGTTTGTCATTATGAAATCCATATGACGTTTCTCGGAACCCATTATATTATTTTAGATATAAATCTCTAATTATATTATTGTATTAATTTTTTTTAAATGGTTGAAATTATAAATTTAGAACCTTATCTTTTTTATTTATTATTATGGGCCTAACTCGGCCCATCCACACTTCCGCTGCGTCCTGTTCACATCAGTGTATCCAATTTTCCATGGATCTCGTCCTCCTCTTGTTCCTATGCCCATGAGAACACATGAATTCCTAAGACCATCAGCGGGTTATTTGCGTTTATAAATTTTGATTTATTATGTTCAAATTTATTAAGGTTTACAAAGTACGCAAAGACCTTATAACTAAATTTGCTACTTCCAGCAAGCTTCTATAGAGAAACTTTTACTTCCTTCTTAATTATATAAATACATATATGTGTTTGAGAAACTTAAGAACTTATACAAAATGCACAGGAACTAGAAATCCAAAACGTGGGTATTTGGCAACAAGAACACCACCCACACTATTCATCACGTATATAGGTCCATTATGGTAGGCGAGCAATTGCTTTTTATTTTATTTTTCTATTTTTATTTTCTTGTTTTTTCTATGTTGCCACTCAAATTGAAAAAAAAAACCATAGAAATAAGGTATTGGTACTGTAAAAGACATGGATCATGCGATCTCATTTTCTTTCATACCCCAACTCTTTGCTCTCCCTTCCCTTTTGCTACTGTCATGCAAACAAAACAAAAAGGCAAAACTTGTGTTCGGCTCCATGAAAATATTGATAAGCACGAGATAACCACTATCTTTCCTACCATTTTCTGTTACTTTTCTTTTATCATTTTTTCCTGTTCGTAATCTTTCATACAGTGGATGTTATATTCATGTTACTCACAGTTTGCATGCATGAAAACGTTTTCTTCCTTTTTCATTTATGTGAATTGTTTACATTCTAAATCCATTTTAAAATAAACATTGCACAATTAAGTTTTTCTCTAGTTTAAGCTACAAAAGTTTTTATGCAATCGTCGACCAGACAGCTTCACCTGGCAGCTCGGATGTTTTGAAGTTTTGTTACTTAGGACATATGTTGTTTATCTTAATGTATGAAACAAAGTGGTTATACAATAATTTGATTGTTTAATTGTTGAGTTTTGTCAGTAAAATAATTACTGATATTCACAAAGTGTTCATGATATCAAGCATCAATGCACACTTTACTGAAGTAACAATGCCCCCTTAACATCTTTGAATTTAGTTTAGTAGTGGATTTATTTCACATTCTTTTTTCTTTCTTTTATGTTCTCTTTTCTCCTGTGCACTCCTTCGACCGTGCACATGCACACCGCACTCCATCGCTATCCTACCCTTATGATAATTGCCGCACATCAGGTGCCCTTACCCGATCCTAGCTCCACCTCTGGAAGGACTGATGTTCCACTGTTTCAAAATACTAAAGCTCCAACGGACCATCCCTAGAAACAGCACTCACCAAAACCGCCATGCCTCGCCATTAAGCCCAGTCTCCACCGTAAGTTAGCCATTCAAACTGACAAGCATCCCCAACTTTTTGTTTGGGTATCTAAGCTCCAGGGGTTTACGGATCTGCACCCTTCTTGGAAGCATTTTTTTTATTTAATACGTTAGGCACATCTCGGCCCCTTCAAACGTACGGCCCCGTGATCCCCTCTTTCTATTTTCTTTTGTCATACCATGCTCTTCGAAAGAACAGATGCCAAGTCTGGCCAAAACACGGATCCTCCCACTTGGATCCCTACTATCTTCCTTGCATGATTCTCCTTTTTCTTCTAGTTAAAACGCATTGTTTTTGTTTTGTTTTTATTAGCTTTACATCTCAAATTTCAGATCTTTAAGAAAAACCATTTTCACATCATTATTCCAACTTCCACTTGAAAAGTGAGCATATTACCATAAACGCAAAAAAGTCAGTGGTGCCATGTACCCACTGATAAACCGTATACTATCATTCCTATTTATGTATGAACTATATCATCAAATACCATAGTCATGTACGCTGAAACTTCGAATTTTGGTGAAATCATTTATAAGTTAGCAATAATCACTAATTTGTACAGTAATACTTACTTTAACAGTTTCACTCAATAACTAATACTCACATGCTCTCTTTCTTGCCAATCTCGGAACCAAATAATTTCCGCAACACTCGACTCGAACGATTATCAAGGTCGATCAATTAACTGATTATTAGATCGGTTTGGCGTAGGTTGTTTAAGACGGTTAAGTAGATGTGGTTAGTCAAATGCTTATACATAATTTTTATTTTATTTTAAGAAACTGTTCAGTAGTAGAAGGATTTGGCCTGCAGTCACCATTTCTATTCACCAATGTAAAATCTATTGCAAGGGAAGAAGTCACAGAAGATAAAATAGCAAGCATGTTACTTTATAAGGAAAATGATATATCCACGTTTAAATTCATTGCATGAACCAATATGGCATAAACTAAGGACAAATGGGGTGGATTTATTATTCACAGTACATATGTACTGTGCTTAGTATATCTTTCCAAGATTTTTCCACACTGACCAATGTCATAGATTATTTCCTTAAACCATTCAAATATTTGAATTTAATAGGGTGTGTTCATTTCAACATATACCAAGTTCGAATCTAGTAAAAAGTTTATATACACAGTAAAGGGGTTTTGATGTTCATTCACACATTATATTACAGTGCTCTGTATTTTTCCACTATCTTGCTAATTTACTCAGTTTATTCATATGATGATCAACTCTCATATCATAGTTTAAATGTATGCGAACCATAATAGGACATTCATAGACTTTGGAGAGAATAAGAGTTTACTCACAAAAATTTACACTGCGCTAGCTCACTGTTTATTGTATTCTGTTCCAAATTTGTGCTCCACTGTTCTCGGCCATTTCTACTGCCATTTCTTCAAAATTCCACTGAACTTATGTGTGTATGTGTTTAGTTTTCATGTGTATTTATAGAGGCAGGATTTCAAGGCTTTAACTTGGTCAGGTATTTGCGGCAGCTTATTCATGATTGAAGTGAAGTTGTGTATAGTCATTTTCACTTAGGCCCTGTTTGATTAAAAAGCTAAAAGCTGAAATGAACGCTGAACGTTGAAAGCTGAAATCTGAATATTGAACGAATGATACAATGTTTGACTGTATGCTGAATAGGAAAAAGAATTGTTATTACAAATATTTATTTGACAAAATTACCCTTATCATAAATTGTAAAATAATTACACATATATGTTGATATATGTTGTACTTTATGTAGAATAAAGAAACCTAAGGGCATATAACATACAATAATGCACACGGGTACAACATATCTGATGTACACCATGAACACCATGACATATAACATACAACGTAAGGACATATACATGCTATACTTCCCCACCCTTACTATTTCAACATTGCCAAGGGAAAATAAAATGATGCGGGTTGAGCAACGAAGCGTTCTTTAATAACACTGCCTAGGAAGTCACCGGCAGTACGAGATAAAGTCATAAAACCTGTTTACATAGAGCAGCAGTAAGGGTATTATAGGCAAATAATGTTTATTCAGATCCAGCATTCAATTAAGCATTATTTTAACGCTTATTGAAAAAGCGTTGAATTGACTGAATCCCGCTGAATGATATGGTAAAGCAAACACCTTCAAAACTTCTGAACACTGAATCTGTAAGTTTTCAGAAGCTTATTCAGAGCCACTGACTGGAAACAAACAATACCTTAATCTTTTCTAGGCTATATGAAATACACAGCTAGCTAGTGTGATGTGTGATTGAAGGGTGGCTCTATATGGTCCCTAGCATCTATTCAATTTAGGCTACTAAGTGCACAGTTATGTGCTTGAAACTCATGTGGATGGGTACCTAATGGTTTATAGCAATGTGCGGAAATGGGTCTAAAAGTTAGGCTGGTTTACAACAGTTTGATGCAGAAAGGTATATATGCAGTAGTATGGAAATGATGGGCGATGTATGCATTCCCAAACTTAGCTCTTAAGCAGCAAAGTATACCCTGTTCTTGCTGGAAAATTTCACATGTGCACGTATGTGTATTGATTTGAAATAACAATCCTATGTACACTTGCATATATATGCTTATTTATGTTGGAACTTGCAACAACCTATTTAGACGAGGTGTGTGTGTATGGTGCAGCCTTATATGATGTGAATCTTGTCCAGCAGTAAACATATCCCAATGTTCTTAGCTGTAAATGTGCATATGTGCATATATATAAGTTGATGTACGATTGAACATCACCAAGAAATGTTTGCGACTTAGCTTCTAAATGATCTTCCTGCGCAAATATGTATTGATTTGAAAAGGGTGTATGCTAGTAGATTTCCATGATTTGAAAAGACTCTAAAGAGCTACACGTACATGTAAGGTAAGATGGATTTTACCTTGTGTTTATTACATTAGTTAAATTAAGTGATCTTATCTTTACCAGACTTATAAAAGCAAGTTTATATGTAAACCAATAAGTTAAAATATCCAACACTTATCTCTTTCTATTTATAAATACATATGTATTAAGATATACACACATGAAGTTACAAAACAATTGTCCTAATTTTATATGAATTTAATCTCATTAACCTTATCAAATTAATGAAATTCTTGTATTAATGAATATACACTCGTATTTTCTTCCATATAAAGTAAACAAGTTTTACGTAAGTCATTTCTTATTTAAAAATCTAATTATTTTCCCGATGAAGAAATTCACTATTTACTTAACCAATTTCTTATACACATGAGTTTTAAACAAATTTTAAAATACAATAATATAAACACTCATTACTTGTTAAATATACAAATATTCTTTTGGTTAAGGAATTTTAAACCGTCAGCAAAATGTTTGGAATGTTCCTTGATATTTCCCAAATATGTAAATCTCATTTATTTAATCACATTACTAGTATAATCTATATATTATAGATTATAAAATTTGTCGAAAACTCGGGTCGTTACACACCACTTTCCGTCCGACTTGCATGTGTTAAGCATGCCGCCAAAGTTCATCCTGAGCCAGGACCGAACTCTCCATGAGATTCATAGTTGCATTACTTATAGCTTCCTTGTTTGAAGACAAAGCTGGTTCGGAATTCTCTCATTCCAAGCAAGCAAACTGGTCGGAAACAAGAGAAGATCCGGTCAGACCAAAGTAAGGAATGAGATTAGCATTCACTCATTGAAGTCCAGCCAGAAACAGGAGTTGTCCTCTTCCTTAGTCGTAGTCATTTTTTCATTCTCGGAAAGTCAAGCAAGAATGAGGGCCCCATAGTTTGGTAGCATCACCATGGATACAAATAATTAAACATCGTGAAGGTTTTATCTTCCCGATGCAATTAAATTTGGAAACTCATAAATTCGGGATCAAAGAAATAGAATGAGAAAATTTGCTCTAAATAATGACTAGGAGAGTGTGCTTCCCTGACCAAAAGTATACCTATAGAATATACAGAGAACTCCGATGGCTCACGGAAACGTCCAAGTCGGACCCTGTACAATATCCGAGAATCTAAGTATCTCGCATCTGCACGCGTAAACAACTGAATCCAATTTAGAGTAGATGTAATAATACCTTAACGGGAGAAACCCACATAGCTTAACTTCCACTCGCTCTTTTGGTTTAACTATTTCAAACAAAGGATAACAATGCTCTAAGAGCAACAAATCATTTTAGTCTGACGATACAACTCTAGAAAGCTGAACCAATAGTTGTTAAATCAACTGTCATGGATATTTAAAAATGATCGTATACAGAAATTAAATCACATTCCCTTATCACTATTTATCGATTCCAAACTTGTATTATCCCTTGGCTAAAAATAAAGTCGGGCAATTGCGGTAGTGTTACCTCTAGGCATCGCCTTGATAATGTTTCCAACCTTCAAGATAGGCGAAAGTTTTTATACTTCAACGTCTAGTGATAAGAGTATAACTAAATATTTTCCATATAAACAATATTGTTTATGGAAATTTCTTTCCATATCCATATCGAAAACCTCTAAACTTCAAAACTTGTACTTGTGATTGGTTTTCACATTTTAGATATTTGAAAGGAAACATTTTTAACAATATTCTTCAAAATATATGTTTTAAAGAAATAATTAATATTCTAAGTGTATTTATAAGAAAAGTTGAAACCAATGTTAATTTAAAATATCGATTTCGATAAAACCTAACACACTTTACACTTAGATTAAATTTCAAACCATTTCAATTTAAAAAGGGTATTCTTATTCAAAGCTACCGTTTATAAGACCTAAGCGATATTATTTATCCAAAAGATATTAAATTAAAATTTAAATACTTTAATATACTTAAAACAAATATTAATCATCTTGAAAGATAATTTAGAGGAACCCTTTTATAACTTTTAAAACAATCTTTACTATTCTCGAAGGGGACCAAATACAAAGATTTGCTTAGCTTTAAAACAAAAATGATTATTGCGTAATATAATTAATCGTATTTATGATCTTTTATAATCAATAAATAGGTCATCTACAAACCTTAATTAAATAAATAAATCAAGTTTAAAACCTTTTATGTATCGGTTGATCATTCTTGGCTATTGGGTTAAGAACATGCTAAGGAAAAGTTTTTTTAAAAATATTTGCAAAGAAAATTGAATATGCTAAGGAATGGTTAATGATTTTGGAAATGGAATCCATAATGTTGTTTTACGAACGATAAGTTGAACTGATTTGGGTTAATAAACTTATATTTTATATAAAAAGGATTATTTCCCAATTAGAGATAATGAATAATGATTTCAATAAATGATTTTTTTTCATGGTAAAAATATAAACAAGCATATTTTTCAGTAAATGTTTTGAAAATGATAGTAAAATGGGAAATTTTTATATGGCTATAAGATATTTTCCAAGTATTGAAAAAGAAATGGTTTTGAGGATATTATTATATTAATATAAGAAGTGAAATGTTATGTTCCAATCATTGAAAGATTTTTAATGTAAATTAACGAGTAGTAAACTAAAGAGGCCAAGTGATGCTATGTACCAAACTAGTGATTTCATTTTATTTTTTATGGTTGTATGGTTGTTTATTTGACAGTTAAATAACCGACTACCAAATCTGGCCTATTATCGATTGTCGGTACAGAAAGACCGAGATCGAATTTATTTTCGAAAACCATTCCGACCAGCAAATACGTAAACACTAAAGATATCGGAAGATGGACGAGATGCAACATTTGAAGGCCGTAGATCTTAATAAAACGACAGTATTACTTATATTACCTGAGTAGCTCCCAAGAGATAAACCATGCTCCGGTCGTGGTTGAAATCTATGGTTTTGCGAGGACTTCTCGCTACTGATCCTTAGGGTGATTTCTATATAGGATGCGGTAGGAGGGTGCTTTCGGTTCATCCTGTTCCTGGATGACTTGTATGGACGAATGTCTGACAGAGTATTTCCTAAAGGTCACGTACGTTGGTTTTTACAAATACACAAAGTTTGTGGTAGAGAAAAATCTTCTCTTAGCTTAACACCTAGAGTGAATTTGAGGACGTCAATTGGTGATTTGATGGATCTGATGATGTGGCATTCAAAGTTATGAGATGTTTTTTGAAAGGTAAATCGTGACCTCAAGCCTCATCAGCTGGGAAATGACAGAAATCCGGAAGGCAGCATGGCTATGTGGGTCATTCTCATTAGGGTGTATTATCACCATCTAGAGAAAATTACTTTTGTGTCTTCTATCATTTTTGTATCTTCGCGGAATATGGTGGTTGCTGATCCCAAACGTGGGTGACGATATATTCGATATACTCAAGTTGACTAAGTGGTCAGTCATGTGTGGTCGGGTTGCAAGATGTTCTTGTTGAACCCTAGTGTAATTTCTCTAGAGGTACACTATCGGAAGGTGGTTCCATAACTTGTCATAGTTTTAAATCCATTCTCCAATAAGTTCCGTGTGGTTTTTGATTATATTCTATATATGTGGAGTGTGAGATGCAAGCGTTCAGCTATATGGTTATTTATTTGATATAGAAACTATTATAATATCACTAGATTTTTATATCAGAATTGTTTTATGTAACTTCCCGTATTTTTAAAGATTGAAGAGTTAATTTATTTAATTATTTCAATATTTATTTGGCAATTTAAATGGTTTGAATGAAATAATTTTGAATATTTAATTATTATAAACAATGGAGTAATAAATTTAATTTCCGAAATAGTCAGAAATAGTCGAATTTGCAATATTGTGTGAATTAGATAATTCAAGAGATTTAATTGAGTTTAGATTCAAATTTAATTAACCAATTTATTTATTAAACAACTGTTTGCTCCAAAAATGGGACAAACACCAATCGATGCTAGAAAAGCACGTCACCAAATAAATGGTATGAAATTGTGAGGCCACAAACACAAAACAAAAGCAAAAAGCAATAAGAAGACAAAGGAGTTTTTATAATGGTTCGATTCGATATGAGTCCACATCCACTTTTGGCCAATTCTCATTATGATATTCAAGCTTACAACACAATAATTATCCCTCACTACAATCTTTTCTCTCTCTTTATGATTTGATTTCGCTAGAAATTGGCAAAGAAAAGTGGAGAGGCCTTTAGCTTTGTGATGAATATTCGATCACTTGGGTGCTTTCATCCTTCTCCATGATCTTCATAGTGAATTAGCATTCAATTTCAACTTCGGGATGGATTAGAGAAGATTCGAGATCCTTAGATTCAATTGGAGAGAGATTTTATGATCCTTGATTTGGATTGGATCTTCATGAAGTTAGAAAAGTGTTCATCAATCCATGGACGCCATTAGAGAATTTGTAGATAAGTTTTCAATTTGGTAGAGTCTCCCCCTTGGAATGAATTTTCGGTCCCCCCCCCCTCAAATGAATTATGAGGGTTATTTATAGGTTATTTTAGCCCTGGTGGCAATTCTGTACTTATGTAGGAAAAACGCCATGACTCACCGCGCCATGTCTTGGAACGCCATGACATCGAACGCAATGACTTTCTTGCGGCCTGAATGGTTTCGTCTTTGAGGTATGTGGTATTAAAAATGCGACATGACTCCTTTATACCGTGGCGCGACATGACTGAATAATCCAAATAGTCCTTTACAGCTGTCAATCGCATGCGATGGCATGGCTGAATTCAACGACATGTGATATAAATTGGAACCGTGTGACTTCAATATGTCCCCACGCCTTGGTGTGAATGCCTTGCTTTTATACACATCTATCAATGAAAGGTGACGGTATGACTTCACATAACACTCCTGCATTTGTACTGCTGGTGAACGGCATAATTTAAGCAAACTTTCCTCATCATCTAAATGGACGGAACGACTTGCTCTGGGATGCCAATGTCAACGATACGCGGCATGACAAGTGCCAACGACATGCAAACATGTCGTATGATCTGAACGTTTTGATTGTTCACATGCAAAACTTGCGACATGCCTTCTTTTCTATTGACAATCTGATTCCTTCGTTAGTACGTGATGCTCTGCTTTTGGCCATTCAGTACTATATGCTATGCGGCATTCCCCTATGTCAAATGACATGGTTGCACATTATGGTCTAGGACCTTCTCAAACAATGACATGGATATTGCGGATTGGGGGTATATGACATGGAACATTCGCACTCTAAAATAATGCGGCATGGAAGCCTTCCGCTTCTTACGGTATGAGTCCGTATGGCGAACAACTTGGCCCCATGTATAATAATACGACTTGCTTCAGAATACTTGTTGCGACACGATTTCATCCCGCACGAACGACATGCCACAAATTGAGTGCAACGGCATGACAGGAGCGGTATGGTAGCAGCAGTATGGTTGATGTCGTTTAGCACGGCATGACTTGATGCGGCATGACGACTTTAACGTCTTATCACTTGAGTCACGCCGTACAGTTGATATATAATTTCCTGACCCGCATTTTATAAAGGAGTTAACATTTTCCCCTCGAAGTTTGTATTTCTCGCTTGCGAGAGATGCGGGCTTCGAAATGAACACAATTTATACTGAAATTTAGTCGTTGTTTTTTGTTTTGCTATGATGAACCATTCTTTGAACTCGTATGCTTCGTGTCACCTGTTCCGTAATAAAAACAAGCATTTGCACGATTTGTGGACTTATACTTTGTCATTGATCGCCCACATCAATAACAGATTAGTTTAATCATTAGAAAATGAATTATAGCGTATTTTATTTTTGAACCGAATGAAATATCTGTACAAAATTGTTTTACTCAGCGGTTAATAACCCACTGAATACTGTTTGTACAAATACAATATTCAAATTCGAATTCACATTAAATGCTTAAATTAGCTAATCGACTAGAGCCGACTGTGGATTTCAAACACTATCGTTTTATGATATATATGATGGTGTACGGTACTTATTATTTGAGAAATACGCATCTGTGATCATTTTCTATTTCTCTTTGGAGAATCTTTAATTATCTGTGCCCCAGCTCTGGAGGTCGTCACTGGTCTTCATTATGAGAAGAATTTTTATAGCTCAATTTTTGTTTGTCATACTGATCAGTTTTGACGTTAGAGATTTCGTTGGATGCCCCTTGTTTTAGTGAGGTCCAACATCTTGTCTTTCTCTTGTGATTGAACTAACATGATGGATTTCATTGACTGTCGTTGATTTTTCCTGTGGAGAAGTCATTTTCTCTATGGAAAGGGATTTTTGGTTGTTTTGATCCATGGAGAGGGCTTAAAGCACCTGGACCTCCATGAACCATGAGGTAAGGTTAAGGTTGATCCGTGGAGCGGGTGTCAGCCTTCAGTTAGAGCTCACTTACCTTAGGTAAGCAATCGCAGCCCGGCTGAACATCCTGGACCTCCACGAACCGTGAGGTAAGGTTGGGTTGATCCACGGAGCGGGCTCGAAGCGCCTGGACCTCCATGAACCGCGAGGTAAGGATTAAGGTTGATCCATGGGGAGGGTGTCAGCCTTCGGTCGGAGCTCACTTACCTTAGGTAAGCAATCGCAGCCCGGCCGAACATCCTAGACCTCCATGAACCGTGAAGGAAGGTTGGGTTGATCCACGGAGCGGGCTCGAAGCGCCTGGACCTCCATGAACCATGAGGTAAGGATTAAGGTTGATCCATGGAGCGGGTGTCAGCCTTTGGTCGGAGCTCACTTACCTTAGGTAAGCAATCACAGCCCGGCCGAACATCCTGGACCTCCATAAACCGTGAGGTAAGGTTGGGTTGATCCACGGAGCGGGCTAGTAGCGCCTGGACCTCCATGAATCGTGAGGTAAAGATTAAGGTTGATCCATGGAGCAGGTGTCAGCCTTCGGTCGGAGCTCACTTACCTTAGGTAAGCAATCGCAGCCCGGCTGAACATCCTGGACCTCCATGAACCGTGGAGTAAGGTTGGATTGATCCATGGAGCGGGCTCGAAGCGCCTGGACCTCCATGAATCGTGAGGTAAGGGTTAAGGTTGCATCGATCCACAGAGAAAAGGTCAGCCATTGGTCCGAGCTCCCTCACCTTTGGTAAGTAATTGCTGCCCGACTAACGTGCCCTAGACTCCCGCGAACCTTCGGGGGATGGATTTTCGAATCCGGGATCGCTTGTTGCTTTATTATGTATTTGACTCGTCGGCGCTCTCTTAATCAACCACTGAGTTGGCATCATCGGAGTTGTCTCACTTAGTCGGGTTGTGAGAAAGCAAGCGCTCATCGGATAGCCTGTAATGAAAAATTGTCTGTTAGCAAATTTTATGTAAATTTGGTAAGTCAGAGATTTATACAGGCAGGTAATACTTCATTCACGGTGCTTTTGTTCGGTACAATGTATGTAAATTACTATAGAATATTTACAAGAAAGTAGAACATAGCAAAGAGTAAAGTAATGCAGGAAGGAAAGTAAGGGCGATAGTGATCGCTTATTCTGAGCCGCAGATATCAGATCATCAACGGTCGTCAATTGATTATCAGCCTTGGAATAGCTTGAGCAGAAGCTACGTTGCTTGGACCGGACTGGTCATTTGATGCCCCTTGCCCTTGGTTAGTTGCAGAAGGATTTGCATCTTGGGAATTCTTCACATACTGTTTAAGGCGGTTCTTCTTAATCAACTCTTCAATCAATGATCTCATTTGCCTGCACTTGTTGGTGTTGTGGCCTGGCTGATTATGAAACCGGCAAAACTTCCCAGATTTGGTCAGATGATCATTCATTCTTATTGGCCGAGGCTCTGGATAATCTTCTGCATCTTTTGTGGCAAGGTAAATGTTCTCAGGATTGTCATTCAGAGGCATCAGACCAGATGAGTCAAGAGGACGAAACTTTTTATTAGCTTTATTGTCGTTTCCGTCATTGGCTCGCTTCTGCCCCTGGGTATTCTTCTGATTAGGGTGAGCAGTGATGCTTTTGGGAGCTTCCAGAAGTTGGTTACCACCAATGATTTGAAGAGGTATAGGATTATCGTCCACTCTCATGTACTCTTCCGCCTTCTTATAGAACTTGTCAAGCGTAGTTGGTTCTTTCATTTTTATCCATCTTCCAAAGTCGCTTGTTTTGTCTATAGCATCGAGTAAAGCCATGATAATTATGCGTGGCTCTGGATTCCTTACTTCAGACAAAGCAACATTGAATCGGCTGAGGAAGGCTTTGACCATTTCTCCTGGATTCTGTTTCATGGCTGAGAGCGTTATAGCATCCTTGGCTTTAGTAGCGTACAGGCGGAACTACTCCTTGAACTTTTTGGTGAGATCAGAAAATCGATCGATGGATTTGGGTGGCAGCTTTGTGAACCATAATGATGCAGCACCTTCTAAGTAGAGAGGAAAGTATGTGCATCTCATCTCATCGGTTGCTTTAGCCGCATTCATATGCCACTCGTATTTGAATGGGAAGTAGTTGGGATCAACAAGGCCGTTGTACGGAGGCAGAGTTGGAGGATTAAATTTCTTAGGACATTCTGCTTCGAGGATTCTTTCGGTGAACGGGGTCCTGTCAGCAGAGAAGTCCCATTCTCTTTCATCGTCTTAGCGAGCTTGATTCTTTTTCATGGCTCGTTCTATCATGTCCGAGATGTATTCTTCAGTGTTGCGGTGCTTTGTGAAGCTGAGCTCTTTACCAAATGTTCGCCTAGGCATACGATCTCGATTAGGGAGTTTTGGCTCTTTGCCTTCTCGACGAAGAGGTGCCCCCGCGATAGGATTGGCGGCTTTTTGAACATTCTCTTCAGAATGGTTCTTAGCTTTTGGTCTTAAATTCTCGATGTTAGCCTCGTCTCTGTCGCTTGCCCAATTATAATCATCTTCCATATTGTCGTTATGGTTATGATCGGAAGCAGGTGATTTGTCATTTTCGTCGAAATTAACATGGACTTTCGGAGGAGCTTGAATTGGTTGGGCGTTTAGAAGAGCGTTCATTTTCTCCATTAGAGCATCATTAGCATCCAACAAAGTTTTGTTTGAAGTTTCAATTTGGCGGTTCACGTGGGCAATAACGGCGTTTAGTTCATTCCAAGTCACGCCAGCTCCACTTATCGAGTTTTCACCAACATCGAAACGGTTAGTAAGCGGTGCCTCTTCTAGCAACATTATCGGCGTTATCGGCGTTTTCCACATCTTTACTCATGGTGTTCTTAGATTTGGCCATGATTTCGGAGAAAAATGCGGTTTAGAGCTTTAATGCAAGGATCTCAACTTTGGGAGAGTGTGAGAAGAGGTAGAAGATGCGAGCGTGGCCCCACGGTGGGCACCAAATGTTTGCTCCAAAAATGGGACAAACACCAATCGTTGCTAGAAAAGCACGTCACCAAATAAATGGTATGAAATTGTGAGGCCACAAACACAAAAAAAAATCAAAAAGCAATAAGAAGACAAAGGAGTTTTTATAGTGGTTCGATTCGATATGAGTCTACATCCACTTTTGGCCAATTCTCATTATGATATTCAAGCTTACAACACAAGAATTATCCCTCACTACAATCTTTTCTCTCTCTTTTAACTCTCTTTATGATTTGATTTCGCTAGAAATTGGCAAAGAAAAGTGGAGAGGCCTTTAGCTTTGTGATGAATATTCGATCACTTAGGAGCTTTCATCCTTTTCCATGATCTTCATAGTGAATTAGCATTCAATTTCAACTTCGGGATGGATTAGAGAAGATTCGAGATCCTTAGATTCAATTGGAGAGAGATTTTATGATCCTTGATTTGGATTGGATCTTCATGAAGTTAGAAAAGTGTTCATCAATCCATGGAGGCCATTAGAGAAGTTGTAGATAAGTTTTCAATTTGGTAGAGTCTCCCCCTTGGAATGAATTTTCGGTCCCCCCTCCCCCTCAAATGAATTATGAGGGGTATTTATAGGTGATTTTAGCCCTGGTGGCAATTCTGTTATTATGCAGGAAAAACGCCATGACTCACTGCGCCATGACTTGGAACGCCATGACATCGATCGCAATGACTTGCTTACGGCATGAATGGTTTCGTCTTTGAGGTATATGGTATTAAAAATGCGACATGACTCCTTTATACTGTAGCACGACATGACTGAATAATCCAAATAGTCCTTTACAGCTGTCAATCGCATGTGATGGCATGGCTGAATTCAACGACATGTGATATAAATTGGAACCGTATGACTTCAATCCATCCCTACGCCTTGGTGTGTACGCCATGCTTTTGTACGCATCTATCAATGAAAGGTGACGGTCTGACTTCACATAATACTCCTGCATTTGTACTGCTGGTGAACGACATAATTTAAGAAAACTTTCCTCGTCATCTAAATGGACGGAACGACTTGCTCTGGGATGCCAATGTCAACGATACGCGGCATGACAAGTGCCAACGACATGCAAACATGTCGTATGATCTGAACGTTTTGATTGTTCACATGCAAAACTTGCGACATGCCTTCTTTTCTATTGACAATCCGATTCCTTCGTTAGCACGTTATGCTCTGCTTTTGGCCATTCAGTACTATATGCTACGCGGCATTCCCCTATGTCAGATGACATGGTTGCACGTTATGGTCTAGGACCTTCTCAAACAATGACGTGGATATTGTGGATTGGGGGTATACGACATGGAACATTCGCACTCTAAAATAATGCGACATGGAAGCCTTCCGCTTCTTACGGTATGAGTCCGTATGGCGAACGACTTGGCCCCATGTATAATAATACGACTTGCTTCAGAATACTTGTTGCGACATGATTTCATCCCGCACGAACGACATGCCACAAATTGAGTGCAATGGCATGACATGAGCGGTATGGTAGCAGCGGTATGGTTGATGTCGTTTAGCACGGCATGACTTGATGCGGCATGACGACGTTAACGTCTTATCACTTGAGTCACGCCGTACAGTTGATATCTAATTTCCTGACCCGCGTTTTGTAACGGGGTTAACAACAACATTCGTAATTTTATATTTTGAACTTTAAACGACTATACAAGATCGAATATAAGTCGGATTTCTTTGAAATAAGAAAAGTTCGAATCTATTGAACTATATTTTTCTAATGGAAAAGAAAATTGGAGATTTTGTCTTGTAGATTGTGAATTATGTCCAAATCAAAATTTCAGAAAGTCGCTACGGAATCGTTTATAAACCATAACGATCTATGTATATAGTAAAAGGATTTTTATATAAATTGAATATCGATTTAACTTGGATTTCGAAATATCGAGTTATAAATCCAAGTATTTTATTTTGGAGCTATATGGTATTCTATTTCGATATATACAATATTATTAATTTATTATTGTTAAATTGAATTGTTTTCGAATTTATTAATATTTTATTGGTTTTACTTAAGTTTTAAAAATAAAAATAACCATTTTGCAAACGATCTCCATTTTCGACGAAATGAATTTTATTAAATTCGCAGTGATTATTTAATGTTGGATTTCAAATTTCACGCCAAATCAAAGTTGTTTTGTGACCGTGTGTAATTTAAATATAAATCGATCAATAATTTGACTTTAAAATAATGTTGTGTGAGCAGACGAATTTGGATTTCGACGAAACAAGTTTCATTTGATTCGTAATGTCAAATTTTAGCTGTATGTCCATTTTCATTGAAATTGGATATCGTATGTGATCAAACAAATTTTTAAACGATAATTGTAAGCTGCAACTGAATAAAAGTGAATATAAAAATAGAATTAAAATAATATTTATCTATCCTATAAATATTCCCTTATCCCCTAACCCTAACCTATTTTCTTCCTCTGGTCAAAAACTCACGCCGCCACTCTTCTTTCATAAATCGTTGAAAACGTGAATTGTAACATAGATTAAAATTCAAATAAAACTCCATAAATTGCTAAACTTATATGTTTGAGATTGTATGCTACTTCTCTTCATTTTGGTATCAATTTCGTTGGGTTTAGTGAAAAATTTGTTCGCTGTTTCATTTTTGGCGTGATCCTTGGGTGATTTTTTCAAGAATTTTGATCATCAATGGATTAAACACAGTTGAGATTTGGATCGAGGGATGAAAATAGCATGAAGTTTGAATTTTCAGGGAACTAATAAAAAAATGTCACATAGTTGCTATTGTTGTGTGCGTTTATGCTGGAAATTGCGATCTCTATTTGGAGTTCGAGTGGAGATAATGTGTGATGAGGTTGTTGAGCTTGCGAAGAGGGGAAACTTGGTGTTTTCGATTTGTATATTCTTGATGTGTAAATGAACATATGTGGATTTGAATCTTCAGCAATGGAGTAAGTGAAAGTCTATATGATTATCATATGTTTGTCTTAACTATGACAAGCAATGATAATTGCTAGTAATTAGTAAAGTAGGTAAGGTAAGAAAACAATCACACCATTATTTTATCCTCGTTCAGACCTCCAGTCCTACGTCTAGTGCCGAAGCTCCCCTTCGGCTTTCTTACTAACACAAACTACCCTCGCTTCGCCCGGAGGAATAGTCTTACAATAAGAAAAGTAGATTTGCCAATATTATGTTGTTTACAACACGTATTTTGACTAAATAGTACAAAGTTCTCCTATAATCTCCTTGCATTGATATGAGAATTGAATGCCTGGAGAATATAGAAGAAATTAAGTGCTTTACTGAAATCTTTAGAGAGATAGTAAGTATAGGAAGTTATAGAAAGTATAGAATAGATTCAGAAAAGATTCGGTAAATAAAACCTTTAATCCAAGATGTATTTATAGAAGATGAAGGGCTTTTATGAATGGATGTAATCTTTGAAAACAAAACTCTTCATTTGAAAAAATATTTCAATTGAAAATTTTGTTTAGGGTTGAATAGAAGAGTTATGACCTTTGAAAATGAAGAAGCATCTTTTCATAATATAATAGTCATTTGCCAGAATAGACGTCTGTCCATACGATCAAACATCTGTCTATGTATTCTGGAACGTTTCAAATACAAAGACAGACGTCTTTCCGTATGGGGACAGACGTCTGTGGTTACATAAAATATTTTTCGAAACCATGAACAAACATCTGTCCCTATATAACAGACTTTGTGCTTAGTGCAGGAATATTTCCCGAACCTAGTACCTAATGTCTGTCGTATATAGACAGAAGTATTATATGCACAGACTGATATATATGTATATTTTAAAAGCCCGTATAATCACAAGGAGATTTTACATAGATCTAATACTCAACACATAATATAATCTTTCAATGATGTCTTCGAGTATGTCTTGTGATCTTGATCGTGAGTTCATCTCCTTTTTGAATAAAACCTGCAAGAATATATGATAGCAATATATACTTTCTATAGTCGTATGGTTGTTGTCATTAAAACATTAAATAGAGGATCTAACAGTAAGATGTGTTTCCTGTACGCGGTGAAGAAGGAGGATGAGTGGGTTGTTAAGTGATAATGGCGTGGATTAGTTATAAGGTTAGTTAATTAATTAATTAATTTGTTTAATGTTAATGGCCTTATTATTGTATTCAAACTTGTAAAAAGCATAACTTATTCATACATCATCCAAATTCAACGAAATATGATTTGTTGGAACCGTATAGACGAAGGCTACACAATGAAATTGGTTGGAAGTGATTTGGAGTTCGTTACAATTTATGGTGAAATAAAATGCCTGATCGGATCTATTGACCGTTTACCATTATTTAACATAAACGACCAAGGTGAGTAAACTCACTAATTCTGTCCAGTTTTATAATGTTATAAACATATTTTAATGTTGATAAATGATGATTGAATGTTGTGTGATGATGGCTGTTTTGATGAATTGCTAATAAATTGGTTGAAATGATAAATATAGTGTTATATATATATATAAATCACTGGTTAAATATTGAATCTATTTATTATGATATCTCATATTGAAATGAAATTTATGTTATTTACATTAATCAACATCTGTGAATGCGGGGAAACATGTTGGAGGGATCCAACTGGATTCCGCAAAATTTATTACTGTTTGTTTGCATATATTGTGATATATGAGTGTTAAATGTTTAATGATATTTTTTTTTGTTTGGATGCTTAAATAACATTGACCCTAAAATAGTATAAATATATTCGAATAAAAGGAAAAAGGATTTTAGGTTTTAAAATGGAAAATCTATTTTTTAATAGAAATTTAATTTCGAATGGTCTAGGAAAAAATAACTTGTTTTTAATAATAAAAGCAAGTAGTTTAACTTGTAAACAATGTTTATAAATGAAGTAGAATAATTTGTAGGATCTAGATTAATCCTTGAGCGGGGTGAATAGGGTTTATTGTAGTTTTATGAGGTATTAAAATTATCACGGCGCAGATTGCAGCAAAGATAATAAATGCAGAAAATAAATGACACGGATTTTACTCAGCTTCGGCAAACCCTGCCTACTACTGCATTCCCCAAGGTTTCTACTAGAATTAAAACAATCTCTACGCTTACGAAATCCCTGTAAACTCGCGATACCCGCTCCCAACTGTTCTAATCCTACGCTCAACACCCTGCACTGATCTTTATCCCCAAGATCAGATTTTCCCCGAATTACAAACTCGTAACTCGTAAGCCCTAACTATAAATTCTATAGCTACCCTAGTTTATATAAAACTAGTGGACCGGTTACAAAAGAACTATAAAAACAAACCAATAAAATAAAACAAAGACCCCCTTTCATATTAAAATTAGCCGTCCCATTTATCATTTTAAAAGATCGGGTTCCTCTTATATTCAATGCCCAGATTAACAAAATTATGGTTTTGTTTATGTACCCAAATCGCGACGTCTTAAAATCTGGAAGAATTGTAACACCCCACCTCCGCTAGGGTCACTCTCAAAGGGAATGCACTAGTTTTGGTGGAGCATTATCAAGGTAAACATACACAGAGATATCACAAGACAGAACATAAATAAAGCAGCGGTAGAAATTAAAAACCAAATCTCATTACTTTCAAGAAAAGAGTCAAAACCTCATATATCCATAGTACAAATTATTCCATTACATCAAGTTCTAAATAAGAAGCGTAAAATTAGAATAACAAAAGTAAATTATTCCCCAAAGATAGCAGAAATGCAGCCATAGCATAGCTCAAGACCAAACCGTATATGAGTTGAACAGAAAGCAAGCTAAGTCCAAGCTAAGAGCTAGAGTTTCCTCCCTGAGAACCTAGGGGGAAACGAAAGAAAAAGAGGCGAAAGAAAAAGGGTTAGTCATAAAGACTGGTAAGTCCTAGTAACTTTCAGTATAAAAACTAGTAAAGTTAACAAGACATGAGTAAACGGTAAGTAAACATAGGGATGATGATAAGCTTGGCAAGATAACTAAGATAACAAGATAAATCAAGTCTAACATCGCATATTCAAGATTCGCTGCACCAACTGTACTAGTATTCTAACGCATGTCAAGTATTAACCATGAAATGATCCCTTGGCCCAATATCATGAAGTGACCCAATTCGGGGTCCCACAGAATGATCTATTAATCGATCATCTCCCTACAAGTTCTAGCTCGTCATGTGTCTGTGTCATACGGCCCAATCACGAAATGTAGTCACCTGTGCTAGGTCCACCATAGGGTGTATCAAGCCCTAGGGTGCCAACCACCGACACGAATCAAGCATGCACAGTGTAAACCTACTGGTGCCCAATGCCTGCTTTTTCAACTCTGGACTACGTGCACGACCATAGTCCGCCTGAACCTACAATGACGCACCTACTCAGCCGTCGTTCTGGTCGCTTACAATCAGCCCAGTAATCGTGCCCCACCCTGCCTAGTCCCAGGGTATCGTGATACATCTAAGTGGGTTACTGCTGAAAAGGACCGCGTAACTAGGGTTTCTAAAGGGTTAAGTGTTGTCATTCAAATTCGTGACTTAACCCTATCCAATCATGTATCAAGTTGGTTAAGTGTGTTCAAGCGGTTCATGAATTAACCCTATCAAATCATCATGTCCAATTGGTTAAGTATATTCAAGTGGTTCATGACTTAACTCTATCAAATCATCATGTCCAATTGGTTAAGTATATTCAAGTGGTTCATGACTTAACCCGATCATGTGGCATTAATTCATTCATGCACCCCAACCTCTCACATTAGACTAGTTGTTGTGGTCACTGGATTCGCCGGGCGGTTTCGGGCAGATTTACACCACAACATAGTCTAACCTCGGGTTTTACTGCGATATGACCAACTACCCACATTGGATCCTATTGTTTGTAGTCAGTGGATTCGCCGGGCGGTTCCGGGCAGATTTACGCTGCAAACTCAACCCAACCTCGAGTTGCCCATTTTCAAATTCATTCTAGTGTCATGTCCATGTTCAAGTTTTCATGTCAAGTTCATGTCCATATCCAGGTTCAAGTTTTAACAATGTTCATGTTTCAAGTTCATAGTAAATTCAGGTTTTGCCTAATCTACCCAATCGCATTCCCATCGCACGTAAGCTCAAATCGATACAAACAAATCTAATTAGGGAATAACATAGAAAGAACGGGCATAAGGTGGCAAAAGTGATTATTAAGTCAAGCATTGTATAACTTGAGATAAATGATTACAACAATACTAGCATATGGAATAGTGGTCTCAAATATCAAATCTAGCAAAATAGGGTGATAGTCATGGTAGCAGTTGACATAAGATAATAACCCCAAACTTGTGAATAACAACTTGATTCAACATCACAGGCATGAATATTATGGACATTAGGGGTTTTAGATCTACAACATATATAGGCCCAAATCAGTTTCATATACATATTCCCACAAGTCAAGATTCAAGATGAATAGATCCAAGTTGAACAAATAGTAGATTCAAAATACTAGATCCAAAATAAACAATGGTAGATCCAAGATATACAATGATAGATCCAAGATAATCATCATACTTAGGTTCAATTACAATTTACAACATGTCCATATTATGTTTATAGTTTAGATCTAAAAGTAACTGGGACTTACAAATCGTGGTTAGAGAATTAGAAAACAAAGAGGCGATGTAGAATCTTGAGTCTGACAGAAATCCCCCAAACAGCAAAACTCTACACGTAGTCTTGTTGGAGAAGAAGCAATCCCTTTTCTCTAACTTTTCAACCAGAATTTGAGCAGCATAAGGCTAGAGAGAATTTGTGTATAGAGACTAGAGCTAGGGTCTGTTTATATAGGGTCAGGCCAACGAATCTAGACTGGAAATCGGACTGGAAACATCAGAGTGAACTTTGACTCAAAAATGGGCTCGGCAACCAGGTTGACACTATGGTCGACCTGGTCCTGGGCAGGTCGACTCTATAGTCGACCCCCAGGTCAACCTGGTCCTGAGCGGGAAATTTCCCACCCAGTCCATTCTGGGGTTTGAATTCGAAATTTGAATTCGAATTCTGAGCTATTTTGAACTTGAAAATTTCTGAAAACTTCGAAGAGTCATAACTTGGTCATATGGACTCCGATTTTCGAAAACTCTGACTCGTTTCCAAGCAGAATTTCAAGACGGATGTAATGGCGCAACCCGTTTCCCTTGATTCTTATATTAAAAAATTAATTCTGCCTTAATTTATGGTTATAACACGTTATTAAAATACGGGTTGTTACATTATCCCCTCCTTAAAGGATTTCGTCCCCGAAATCTCTAAGTTAGAAAGAATATATCCTACCATCCAATCATCCATCTACTCAAAACATCATCAACAGGCAACCATTGTCCTTAAAAGATCTCTAGTGCTGTATGAACATATGCAGAAAGTGTGTGTATATGTACTTATCTAATGCAAAAGATCAGACGGTTACTGATTCAGTAAACCTCCTGAATGCAAAATATGTTAGTGTAATGAGTCCAACATGTATGCAAATTCCTAACATAATTTATAATTTTTACATGAGTGCACAAAACATTCATTCATATGCAACATCCAAGTGATAGCATAACAAGTTCCATCCATGTACAAGTATAAGCACTCATGCATATGCAATATGAAAATGTGACTGAGCCGATCCAGTGCCTAATGTGTGTCATGCATCCACTAGCAATCACTTGCAAACACTTTGCAAACATCAACCATAACATGTTTCAATCACATGTTTACATTCGTATGGTTCTACCTAAGGTTCTCAAGATAAGATCGAGAAGATAACAAGACAAACATAGGTAGTAAAAGCATGATACGAAAGGTTTTCAAGTTTATAGGAAAAAGAGATCGAGAATGTACCCTCTAAAAGAAACGGGTAAAGCGCGCGTATCTTCTACTCGGTTTCCCAAGTTGGGTCTTCTTGGGCTTCACTCCACTGTACTTTAACTAGCTTGACTTCTCGATTCCTTAGTTTCTTGATCACCGTCCCTAAGATACGAACCGGAACTCGCCTCAATGTTGCTTCTTTTTCCACTTCTACGCCTTCAAGGATGCTTGGCTCAACCACTTCGGCCGAATCATGTAAGCACTTTCGGAGATGCGAGACATGAAAGACATTGCGTACTCCGGCCAGCCTCTCGGGTAATTCTACCTTATAGGCCATCTGCCCAATCCTCTCAGTGATAGGGAATGGTCCTACGAACCTTGGTGCTAGCTTTCCAACCGCTCCAAAACGAACCACATTGCGTAAAGGAGAAACTTTTATAAGGACCATATCTCCGACTTCGAACTCTAGGTCTGTCCTTCTCTTATCCGCATAAGATTTCTGTCTATCTTGGGCCGTTTTCATCCGTCTTCGTATCAACTCAACCTTCTCAGAAGTGTCCCTTATCATGTCGGGCCCAAGTATAAGCTTTTCTATCGTCTCCCACTGTAATAACCCGGAAATCCGAGCCAATTTAAAATTTTTATTTTGGCAATTTTAATGAATTTTGAATATTTAAAATGAATTATTTTAAATAATAAACGACGAGAAATTTATTTTGAATAGAATTCGAATGTATATATTTATATAGATCGTCGTTAGAATAAAAATATTTATTTTAAATTATAAAAGGAATTGAAAATGGCACGGTAATTCGATAATTCGATTTCAAACTTCAAATGAATGTACAGGATTCAAAATAAACCGAAATTTAGCAAAACCAAAAATAATAGAATCTATTAGAGAATATCTTTCCAACGAATCCGAAAAATCAAAATTTCATTGCGGGAATCAAAAGTTATGGTCAAATGAATTTTCAGGATAGTCGCTATGGAATTCTGGCACTTAAAAATGGAAATTTTGCAAACGACCTCGGATTTTGACGAAACCACTTTTGTTGGATCCGTGATGTCAAGTTATTGCTAGGTTTCAAAATCCGTAATTTTTTGAATCAATATGTGAGCGTGGCGAAGGAAAACGCGTTTGACCAGTTTCAGTTGATTTTAATCGACTGGAAATTGGCCATTTTTCAAACGGTCTTAGAATTTGACGAAACTAGTTTTGTTAGGACCGTATCGTCAATACGAAGCTAGGAAATATTTTTATGGAATTTATAGAGTCAGTATGTGGCCCCGGTAAATTGAAATGCGCATTCAAAATTCAATATATAGAGTTATATTTTGATTTTGACGAAAACTGATCGAAACGATCGAATCAGCCTACGATACATATCCCATTATGTTCGAAATGGGGGTAATTAGCTGTGGACGACACGCGGTGGGTCCCGTTTCGAGTCCGAAATTTTAAATTGCTTTTTGAAAATAAAAATAAATAAATAAAATAATTATATATAAAGTCCCTCCCCCCTCTATACTCTCTCTCCTCTCAGAATCGAAATTAAAAAACCTAACTAAAAACCAACCCGCTACCCCCCCCCCCCCCGTTGACCCGTCGCCTGCGATGACCGCTCCCCCTCCCCTCTGATCGACGACGCCTCACCCTCCCCGGCCTCCTTCTCCTCTGTCTCCCTCCTCCTCCGTTCCTCTCTTCTCTCTCTTCTCCCAAAACCGCTCCACCCCCTGACAATCGAACGCAGCCGTCGACCCTCGCCTGGCCCCCCTCCTCGTCGACTCCCCCCGCCACCTCCCCAAGCTCCAGACCTCGTCCGCCCCTTCCCTCCACCTCAGGCGAAGCAACCCACCCCCTTCCTCTCGTTTTACTGTAAGTTCTTTTTATTTTTACTGCCCCTTCGATTTTTTTTCTGGTTTGATTATAAAAATATGGTTTTAAACATTATAAAAATATGTTTTTATATATATTTCAAACCAAAAAGATGGGATTTTTCAAACCAAAAAGATATGATTTTTAACAACAAAAGATTTGATTTTTAATTTATATAAAGAAGAATAAAAATAAAATTTTTAATCATGTAGAGATAATAAAAATATAATTTTTATATGATGTAGATAATATTATTTTTATATAATGTAGATAATAAAAATATGATTTTTATTAGATGTGAAGAATAAAAATACGATTTTTATATTATAAAGATAGTAAAAATATAATCTTTATATGTGTAGCGAAATAAAAATCTGATCTTTATTATATATATGTTGAAATAAAAATGTGATTTTTATAGCGACGATATAAAAATTCGATCTTTATATAAGAAGTAGAAAAATATAATTTTTATATAGAATGAAGCGTTGTAAAAATATATGAAGTAAAAATAAAAATATGATTTTTATTTATTAAATGAAATCATAAAAATATAATTTTTATTATGAACAGCGTAGTAAAGACTGCATTGGAATTTCAGTCAGATCCAGACGGTTCAGCAATTCAGAAACAAAGCACGGCGGAGTGGAACCCTCAATGAGAACTCCTCACCTTTAATTTTCTTTTTCTAGTTAAAATATATACTAGGATGCAGACGGTGTTTAGTAGCACCCGACACCCGTCGTCCACAGACCATGGACGGCTTGTATGCTTGTTTGTTTGATTTTGATGTGTAGTTGATTGTGTGATGTGATGTGAAAGGAAATAAAATATTTATATAGTTAAAAATATTTTATAGTTAAAAATAGAATTTTTAACGTGTATTTATAATGAAATAAATATAAACAAATCGGATGATTTGTTTATATACACACATTTGACTGATATTGATTGGGACGATAAATTTTAAACATCGCCCAACTACACAAATAAAATCTGTGTTTGATTGATTGAAATCCCACACGGGTATTGAGATGATATATGACATACACTAATCCCAATAATTAGTTGTATGTCGATCGATTGATTGACAGACTGTCATAAGCGTTAAATATTTATATTTGATGCTTATACAGTGTAAAATGCACTCTGGATGATGGTTGATTATTTATCGTTGTTATTTTATACATGTGTTGTGGAAAATCCATATAATTAACATTATATGGTAATTGATTGGGCCTCATTCCAGTTTTGAATAAAAATATTTGAAATAGAAATATTTGAAGAAATATATGAAGCGGTGTTGATTAGATTTGCGCCATTTTGACGTGAACGATATTTATATCGATTTTATTCAAATTGAAATGAATATTAAAGTGAATTGAAATTCGAATTGAAATTGAATAGAATTGAATTCGAATTAAAATTGAATAGAATTGAATTCGAATTGAAATTTAATAGAATTGAATTCGAATTAAAATTGAATAGAATTGAATTCGAATTAAAATTGAATAGAATTGAATTCGAATTGAAATCTAATTGAAACGAATTCGAATTGAATTGAAATTGAATAGAAATCGATTTGAAATAAATTCAAAATCGAATAGAAATTGAATCGAATTGAAAACGAATTGAAATTGAATTAAAAATCGATTTGAATTAAAATCAATTTGAAATGAATTTAAAACGAATTTATGAGGAAAAATTCAATTTTGATTTGAATTTGAAATGAAGTTGAAATCGTTTTGAAAACGAATTTAAAACGATTTATAAAATACGTTTTAAAAGGAAATCGACGAAATATAATTTATATATATATATATTATATATATAATGGCCTGAATAGAATGCGCCGCGGCAGTTCGCAAATTTCGACCATTGACTTCGAATGGATACTGCGGGAGATCCGACCGTTGGATTCTCCTAAAACCGGAACCGTTGGGTTCGTATCGAAAAGGGTTTTCTAATGAATATTAGAAATTAGAAATCTAACAGTTGGATTTGGAATTATGTCCAAATCAAATTTGGAAAAGGTCGCCGTAAGTGCAGTTCGATGGCCATTGATGGAAATCGACTGTACGGGCCTTGATAAAATTATTAAAAATATCAATAATTTGTGTAAAATCATAAGAAATGATTTGTGAAGAATTGGGATGAAAAATTCCATATTTGAAAAGATAAAAATAGTTTTTTATCGAAATGAACTAGTTTGAACTAGAATTAAAATCAATTTATTTTTGAAATAAATAAATTGGATTTGAAATGGTTTTAAAAATAACCAGAATTTCCAATAATTGAATTGGAGTGGATTTGAATCGAAATTGTCTTCGGAATATTTCGATGTTGGATTTCGTGATGATACAAGTATTGTTATGGGAATTTGAAAGATATATTAATATCGTTATTTCCAATACGATATTTGTTGGTCGTAGAATTTGATATTGAATATAAGCCGATATATTTTTGTTAGACCAATAAGTGGTTCTAACACCCAAATTGACTAAAATTTTGATAAAATGAGATCAAAAACAAAAAAGAGACACAAGATTTATAGTGGTTCGGCGTTAAAGAGCCTACGTCCACTTTATATCACTTTGTTTGATGATGTAGATGAAAATACAACAAGATATTCACTCAATCTCACTCACTTTTCATATACATTCACTCAATTATCTCAAAATACGCTATGTATGACGATTTGGATTGTTTGGGAGTGTTGGAATTCGGTTCTCTAAGAAGCTCAAGCTCTCAAAGTGCCAAAAGATCCCTTCAAATGACCCTTGGAGGTCTATTTATAGTTGGAAAACCTTCCTGGATTCGGTTCGGATCGGAGCTACGTGGCCTTCTCTCCGCTACTTTCGGGATCGGGTGAGTTCTGGTGTTGCCAGCGCATCAAGTTAGTGGTCCGTCGTGGGTAGAAAGTAGTTGTAACTGCCCTGAATATCTAGGAGATCATGGAGTGAAGCGTTTGGAAACTTCTGGGATCGGATCGGGTCCTTCTAATGGCATGGGGTTCGGATCGGTGTATTCTATCCGACCCGGTCCGATCTGCATCAATCTTCGAACTCATCTATACTATGTTCCGCTCCGTTCTGGTAACAACAATCTGATTCGATCCGACTCATTTGGAAGTAGTGTTCCTCAATTTTTGATATTTTAACTTTTTGACTTTGTGTAGCCTAGTTCACAAAGTAGGCTAACATTTTGCCCCCTCAAAGGATGCTTCTGTTGAACACGGAGCGGGCTTTGATGTTATCTGCACATCAATCTTTCATTTTGAATCATTGAGAAGTCGTTCCCACTGATACATAAAGATACGTTGTTTCAGAAAGTTGTGTCTCTTGATGTCTATATATATGTTGCATACTGTGTGGATCCCTTTCTTTATTTTCAAACAATTTGGAGAACTCTTGTTAACATCTAGTTATTCTTCCAGGTGATTTTCTTCTTGATTTCTTTTGAGTTTAATTTATACTTCAAGCTATTGCATTCAATCCATTCGGCCCGGATCCCGACCCGTGCAGTCTCCTCTTTCTTTTTGCTTAACACTGGGCTAGCAGGCCAAAAAATGAGTTGGTGGGCTATGATCCGGTCCGAGCGGGAAAGGAGGAAAGGGATACGAATGGTCACCACATATTTATATAAACCCATCCTCCGTCTTCTTTTCACTTTCTTTTTCTTTCATTGCGTTCGTTTGATAAGTCTCGCTCCGAAACCCTAGGTCCCAAAAAGAAAGCTCTTACAATTCTCGTGCTGGTCTCCAAATTAAACGCCTTGGTAGGTTTAAATCCTCGATTAACTTCATAATAATTGGTTTCAATTGAAATTTACGGTCAATTCGACCGGTTTGGGTGTGGCTTCAACGCTACAGCCTCCTCCTCCTTCGCTATCGTCGTTGGTGGCTCCGTTGCCACTTCGAGGCGCTGGAAGAGGGAGTCTTGGCTTGTTCGATCATAACTAGTGTTTCGGAGACGGAATTGGGTTTAAAATTAGAGAAGAGGAAGAAGAAGGAGATTACCGGGGGTCGGTTCAGGTGATGGAGTGTGGAAAAACGGAGAAGAAGAAAAGGAAGAGAGATTTAGAAGGCCAGATCGGGTCGGAGCAAAAAGTTGAAGAGGGAAACAGAGCTCACTTAACCGGATCGGGTCGGACTGTGAAATAAAGGAGGAGAGAGGCATGGCTGCTTAATTCGATCCGGACCGTTCGAGAAGTCTACTTCCGAACCGATCCGACTTTGATCCCTGGGCTTCAATGTTTATCCGAGTCCAAGGCAAGGCTGTGCCTCCGATCCGATCCCAATGAATGCATCCGAATCGAACCGAAGGAAATAGTTCAATTTAATACATAAGACTTTATTTAATTGGCTAAACCAATATTTGACATAACATTCAGCTTTATGGACAGTTAGGGTAATGCCTTGCGAACATACACGAACATCAAGAACTGCTCTGAACATTATTGCTTTGCCAAGATTTTGCATTACACTTTCGAGTGTTAACTTTACGTCTTCTGCGCACACTGTTCACACTTTAGTTCATACACATGCACGGGGGGATACGGGCTAATTTACTCTAACTTGTGCTATTGCTTCTTCAATAGTTTAGTGACCATGACAGCAAGACGTTCATCTAGATTAGCAGAGAAGAAAGAGATCCCGGAGACATCCAACAAAATCACTCTTGACGACATATCTTCTTCCTCAGACCCTGAATGGGATGACGAGGGATCAGATTATGAAATAGGGGTGCATAACAGCGGAACGCCTTCTGACAGTGAAGTTTCTCTGGGTTATGAAGAGGAAAGAGGGGTTGGAGATAATCGAGCTCCTGACGAATTTGAGTCTGCCATCATATTGGAATCACCTCAAGATTCTGTTGAATCGACGATTGACTACGACAGGCTCCTTCGAATATGTTTAAAGTACGGGATACATAAAAAAGGTACCCTAGTGCCATCTAAAACCGACCGTCCTCATAATCCTCCTGAGGGATTTATGGCAATCACCCGATTGATGTGCATGGTTGGGGCTATCCCTCCATTTTCTCCTTTCGTCGTCGATTTTCTAAGACAAATGCGGATTGCCCCCATGCAGCTGCATACCAACTCCTATACTTACCTGTGTACCTTATATGTAGCATACCGCGAGATCTTAGGCATAGAGCTCGCTTTTGATGAAGTTCATTTCTTTTATAACTTCAAGCACCGGACTCGAGAAACTCCTTCTTACTGTTACTTCGAGTTTGTCCCAAAAAGGAAAATAATTTCAGCACCGTTCAGCAGCAAAGCGGGTGATTCCAAGCTGGAATGGTTTTATATAAGGCGACAGCCAGGGTGTGCTAGGAGATGTACAAAATCAAGTAAAGCACTGGTTTTCTAAATCTCGACTCTGTATGTCCACGCCACCACATTAATCCGTTTTCTTTTTGTTTGCAGTTGATAACCCGAAACAAATATCGGATCAAGTGTTCTTTGATCGGATGCACCGGCTCCTCAATGACGATCAAAAGTTTTTAACTATCGATGAAGTCCTTAAGGATGAATATCTTCATCTTCATGGGTTGCTGTCCATTACCCATAGCATAGGTTACGGGTCGGGTCCATATGTATATATCCCCCCAGTGGACGTAATCCCAGAAACGGGCGAAAGCTCGAAAGCTCCTACAATACCGCTTCAGGCTTCACCTTCTCCATCTTCGACTCAAGATGATGAACTGGCCAACATGGACGAAAAGCACCGTGAGGGGTACACCGTCCCCGAGGATGCCATCTCTCCGTAGAAGTCAACGTCTTCCAAAGAGCCGCCAATTGATGCTTCTTAGGGAGATGCCCCTAGTACCGATGATCCAACATTTCAGGGTTTAGGGGATCTCCCCTTACCTGATACTATTTACACTTCAGAGGATTTTGGAACAAATCCTTTAGTTTTTACTTCTTCAGAAGAGACCACCCCTGCTAAGGCCAAAGCGCCCACTCGCACTAGTCTAGCTTCGGACTCGGGTTTGTCGGGGGGAAAACACCACTTAGGATGCACTCAACACAATAGCACCACATTTCACATCACTTTCCTTTTGTGAGAACACTGATTCTGAATTCCATTTGCATTGTTGCGCAGGTACAATGTCTCGCTCCCATTATGATATCAGGAAACTTCATCGCAGCATGTCTAGACCCCCTTCTGATGCTGAGCATGATCGTCGTGAAAGTCGCGGTAGGGAGGATAGAAGGACCTATATTCTTATCAGTCGCGGTCCTCGCGCTCTCGCTCTCCCGTTCGGTCAGATCCAGAGCGATATAAGGGCTACCAAGGTCGTCGAGAAGATGGAAGGCCGCAGTCAAAAGAACCAACTTTTTCTTAAGAAAAGCGCAGTAGGGAAAGGAGTCCGCCGAGAGATACCGACTCGTGAAGCAAGCACAAGGTTCCTGCTAAACGGCCTAGAAGGGATGAGGAGGCTATTGAGCCCTCCACATAAGGATACCGAGCTGACATTCCCTGCACCTCCACCACTGGATGCTGAAACTGCAGTTAAGCGGGCGTATCTGGAGGAGCAATTTCCCGAACACTACTTCGAAAACTTGACTTTCTTACCTGCTCTTGAGCCTATTTCCTCGAGGTGGGCAGATGAGGCCAAAGCAAAAATTGATGCGGTCGAGAAACAATATTCAGAGATGTTCAAGTATTCACGTAACCTTTCCAGAATCATCTGAAATCTAATCACGAATACTGACTCGATGTAGAAGACCGCAGAAGACGACGCAAAGGCCTTGAAAATTTTAGGGAAAGACCTTGAGGATACACAGGCCCAACTTTCTATCGCTCAACGGGATGCTGCTAGCTTCAAGCAACAATTGGAGGACCTACAAAAACGCTACCATGACTTGCTTGAGTCCCATACTCAAGAGCGTTCGGAGCTGAAAAAGCAAGTAGAAGACGCCAAGTCAGATGCTGCCAAAATGCAACTCGCTTACGCTGACCTTGAGTGAGAGAAGGCCGAGTTAGCGAAGAAGAACGCTGAATTGGAGAAGAAAAACGCTGACTTGGCTTCCAAGTTGGTGGAGGCTGAGAACCGGGCTGCCCTAGCGAAGGGTAATGTCAAAAGTGTTATTAAATCTGCCGAAGAGACCCGCAAGCAGCTGTCAGAGGCTGAGGAGGAGGTGCATGGTTTCGGCGAATTAATGATTGAATTCTTTGCGCATATAATCCTCCGCCGGAACATCTCTTGGATTGAAGATTATCCATCTACCTTGGTCCAAGTATGGAGTCAAATCGTCGAATGGGAGAAAGAGGAGCTCAAGGTTGATTCCATTGACGAAGACAAGCTTATGGAAAAATATCTAAGAGATGATGAACCAGAACGCCTAGCCGAGGGATGCCGCCTCATTGCTGCTACTATGGAGGAAGAGAAGCGGAAGGCTAAACAAAAGAACATCCCTGAGGCTGGTTCTTCTTCTACTGCCTCTGAAACCTCTGAAGTAGAGGGATATGACCCCGAAAACCCGGGGATCCCTCGGGCATCTCTTTTACCCCCCATACCCGAAACGGCGTCGGAGACGGCGGTCACTCCAGCTGAGAAGTCATCGGAAGGTATCTCTACCTTTTCACCTCAATTCGTCAAAGCTATCTCTACTTTTCATCACATAATCGGGCAATCGATGAAGGACCCTTTATTTTCTCCTGAGTTGATAACTGTTGCTTCTCACTCTGTAGGTGTTGAACCGTCCGAAAAGACAGGCATGTCCCAGGGAACCACCGCTGGAGCAAAACCCACGGAGAAGGCTAAAGGGGGAAAGGACAAGGCTGCCACTATTGATTCAGGAGAAGGAACTGAACCGTCTAAGGCTGATGCTCCTTATATGATGAAATGTTAGATGCCTTGAAAGATGATGGCGGCAACGAGGGACACGGGGAAGACACTGAGGTGGCTATAGTTAGGGAGTCAAAAAACGCTGATGACATCACTTTGGCTGCATTGAAAGCCGAACAAGACAAACGCATGCAGCTTTAAGTTGTAGACCTAGACCCCGAAAGCCTTAAGCCTCTCGCAGTAGTGGATGCTGGATCAAGGTTAGTTGTTAAGATTTCGACTAGATCTATCACAGAAGAACTTGCTAAAAAGTCTTCTCTTGATTCCAGCGTTCCGACTCCCGAGAAAAAATCAATCGATTCCAGCACTTCAGTCTCAGGGAAGAAAAAACCAAGGCACATCTTAACTGATGTTGAAAGAGAGGCGAAGGATGCTCAGAAGGCTGCTAAGAAATCCAAGTCCACTTCAAAGTCTAAGTGATGAAGTGCTTTGCTTTATTTTAGCATTTAATTGGCCCACAATTGTTGCAGCGAGTGTGGCCTTCGCATCTCCTTTTTGCCTGTTTTCCTGTACAAATTCATACATTTGTAAATAAAAATAATTCATCTCCTGCAATGCCTGTTAGTCGTCAGTTCATTACTTATGTAAAAATGCAAATGCATGTCCTACTCAAGTTGTGTAATGGAGTTATAGCGGGGCGGGGGGGGGGGGGAGGGGGGGAATATGTGTGTACATATATGCCCCCAGTTAGTCTTGAAAAACAATTCAAGATTAAATTAAAAAGCCCGAATGTCCCCGATTCTCTGATGGGGGTCACATTCCTTTTGTCATCGATGCCTGTTCTTTTCTGGCATCTTTTATACTCTCCGGTCCTATATTCAGGTTAGAGTTCTTGCTGAGGCGGTCTCTCATCTGGGTGCACCTTCACGCCTCGGAGGATGTCGTCTTCCCATCCTTTATACTCTCTCTCAATTCTTGAGAGTTAGAGTTAAGAATGTCGTCTTCCCATTCTTTTATGTCTTATTGTACAAACAGTCATTGTGTTTGTTCTTGCATATAAGCCATCTCCAACTTTCCAGATTTTAATTTAACATCTCGCATTCCAAGGTCACAATAGAATAATAGTTGAAGATATAAATAATGCAGGAAAGTAAATGGCACACGATATTTTTATAGTGGTTCGGCTAAGTCGTAGCCTACATCCACTTTATAATTTCTTGTTCGTGTCAACAGACTTTTCTAAGGCAAGTCGTGCCTTTTTACAGGGTTCATAAGAAAAACAAAAGAAAATACAACATCCCTAATTCAAATATCGCATCAAGTGTTGGGCATTCCAAGCCCTCAGCACTTCTTCGCCATCTACGGTCGTTAACTTGAAGGGTCCTGTCTCAAGTTTCCGTTGGATGATGAATGGTCCTTCCTACTTTGGACCGAGGTGAGGAAGGGATGGAAAAACTCGCTTTAGCACCAAATCTCCTGGTTCAAAGGTTCTAAAACGAACTTTTTTGTCATAATAGCGTGCCATCTGGCGTCGATGTCTTGACGCACGCAAGTCTGCCTCATCCCTTTTCTCTTAGATTTCATCAAGGGACTCGAGGAGGAGTGCCCGATTCGTCATCAGGTCATAATATGTCACTCTGTGCGAGGGATCTTCAAGCTCTACCGGGATTACTGCTTCTGAGCCAAATGAGTGAGAGAAAGGAGTATGACCGGTAGCTGTCTTAAACGTTGTCTGATATGCCCACAAAGCCAAGGGCAATTCATCCACCCATTTTGCTTTTGCACATTCCAATCGCTTCTTGAGGATGGACTTTAGACTTTATTTATCGCTTCTACTTGCCCATTTGACTGTGGATGGGTGACTGCAGTATACCGCTTGTCGATCTTGTATTTCTGGCAGAAATTTCTGTATTCGGCACCATCAAACTGGTTCCATTATCAGTTATAATGGTCCTTGGAATCCCCAATCGGCATATGATATTTCTGACCACGAAACTTATCACCTTTCTCGCTGTGATTTTAGTTAAGGGCTCGGCTTCCACCCACTTCGTAAAATATTCCACGGCGACTATTGCATACTTCGCTCCTCCTTTGGCGATCAGTAGAACTCCGATGATGTCAATTCCCCACATGGAAAACGGCCACGGACTCACCATCGACTTGAGCTGGGTCGGTGGTGCTCTGGGGATCTTGGCGAACCTCTGGCATTTGTCGCAGCGTCGTGAGTAATCAGCTGCATCTTTATTAATTGTGGGCCAGAAATACCCATACCGTAATACCTTTTTTGCTAAAGTCTGACGCCCAGTATGATCTCCACACTCACCTTCGTGTACTTCCCTTAGTACATGCTTGATGTCGTCGTGCGCTATACACCGTAACAGGGGCATAGAAAATCCTTGCCGATAAAGGGTATTATCTTGAAGGACGTATCTAGTAGCTTTGCGAACTATGGCTCGCCTCTCACTTTCTTTGGCGGGAGTACTCCATTTCTAAGGAAATTCTTGATTGGAGTCATCCACGACTCCCTCTCCGGTTCTGCTTTGAAAGCTAATTCAATTTCCATTAACTCAAAGCTTGGCGACCCCAACGTCTTAATTGGAACCATTTCGGTTTCCTCTGGATTGTTGGAACTTGCCAGCTTTGCTAGTCGGTCTGTCTTCTGGTTTTCAGCTCTCAGGATATGCGTTATGTTATACTGTTCCAGGTTGCTCAACTGCTCCTTCACCTTTCCAAGATAGGTAATAAGTCAAGGTCCCCGGGCCACAAACTCCTCTCGCCCTTGGCAGACGACTATTTTGGAATCGCAGAATATATCTAATGCCTTTATTCCGAATTCCTTAGCAAGTTTCAGCCCGGCAATCAGGGCTTCATATTCGGAGTCATTATTGGTGCTCAAAATTCTTGTCGCAGAGCATAATATAACGATCGCCCTTCAGGAGTAACTAAGACGACTCCAACTCCGGACCTTCGGTCGTTCTTGGCTTCGTTTGTGTACAATTTCCATGGGTCTAATTTTAATTCCTCCTCTGACTTGACCACCTTATCATCGATCGTCTCTTCCTCCAGAATTGTGAACTCTGCTATAAAGTCAGCCAGAGCTTGCCCCCTGATCGATCTCCGCGGCTGAAAATTTAAATCAAACTGACTTAATTTGATATTCCACTTGATCAACCGTCCCGATGCTTCGGGTCTTTGCAACACCTGTCTCAGAGGTTGATCAGTGTATATGGTTATTGGGTGAGCTTGAAAATAATGGCGAAGTTTTCGGGAGGCAATCAGAAGGCTGTAAGCAAGCTTCTCAATCCTTGGGTAGTCACGTTCTGCAGCTGCCAATTTCTTACTTACGTAATATACCGGCATTTGCACCTTGTCTTCTTCCCAGACCAAGGCGGTGCTAACGGCATGAGCCGACACTGCTAGATAAACAAACAGCTCTTCATGATCCACTGGCTTCGACAAAATCGGTGGTCTCTCTAGTAAGTCCAACAGATTTTGAAAGGCCTCAACTCAGTCCGGAGTCCATTCGAAATTTTTCTTTCCCTTTTTTATCAAGTCAAAAAACGGGACGCATTTGATTGTTGCTTTGGAGATTAATCTACTCAACGCAGCCACTTTCCCTGCAAGACTTTGGACATCCTTGATTCTTCATGGTTCCTAGATGTTCCTTATCGCTGCTATCTGACTGGGATTAATTTCAATTCCTCGAGAGCTCATGATGAAACCTAGAAACTTTCCAGATGCCACCCCAAACGAGCACTTCAAAGGATTTAGCTTCATTCGATACTTTCGCAGGATACCGAACATCTCTGCCAAGTCTTGCGTATGGCTAGAGGACTGTCTCGATTTGACAAGCATATCATCCACATAAACTTCCATAGTCTTCCCTATTTGGTCATAAAACATCCTGTTCACCAAGCGTTGGTAGGTAGCTCCAGCATTTTTCAATCCAAACGGCATGACCACATAGAAATACAACCCCAAATTTGTAATGAAGCTCGTGTGCTCTTGATCGGGCACATGTATGGGAATCTGGTTGTATCCGGAATATGCGTCCATAAAAGAAAGAAGTTCATGTCCCGCCGTCGAATCCACAAGCTGGTCTATTCTGGGGAGTGGGAAACTATCTTTCGGGCAGGCTTTGTTCAAATCTGAAAAATCAATACACGTCCGCCATTTTCCGTTTGACTTCTTTACCAAAACAGGATTCGATATCCAGTTGGGATATGTCGAATCTCTAATAAATCCGTTCTCTTTCAGCTTCTCCACTTCTTCTTTCAGAGCTGCCGACCTCTCTTGGCCCAGCACACGTCTCTTTTTCTTTACAGGTGGGTGTTTCAGGTTTATACTCAGCGAATGACTCATGATGGATGGTGATATCCCACACATGTCAGCGTGGGTCCACGCAAACACATCCAGGTTTGCCTTCAAAAAGTCAGCCAGTTCTTTAGCTCGATGCGGATCCAATTGGGATCCAATCTTCAAAACTTTTGCTGGATCACCTTCATCAATGGGTATGTCCACTGTCATTTCGTTAGGAGTTGCTTTTCTATCCTCAGGTTCCTCATCTTCTCTGGGATCCAGTCTTCAGGCATTCCCTTGGGCAACTCCTTCGGCGCTGATCCCTCTAATTGCTACGCAGAACCCTCCTTCGGAGGAGGTGAAGTACTTTTAGTATCGATGTTAAGTCCCTTCATCAGCATCTTGAATTCAGCAATATAAAAAGCTCGCCCGGAGACTTGGTCTCCCCTCATTACTCCTGTTCCGGCTTCAGTTGGGAACTTTAGCAATAAGCACCATGGTGCAATACAAGCCCTGAACTCTGCAAGGGCAGGCCTTCCCAAAAATGCGTTGTAGGGCGAATCGATATCTAGCACTACGAACTGAAGCATT
This sequence comes from Allium sativum, assembly GCA_030737875.1. Taxonomy (NCBI): domain Eukaryota; kingdom Viridiplantae; phylum Streptophyta; class Magnoliopsida; order Asparagales; family Amaryllidaceae; genus Allium; species Allium sativum. The sequence continues at coordinate 195,963,910 of CM060924.1, forward strand.
CGTACTCTTCGACGATCCCCTTGTCCCAATGTTACGGGCAATTCTATATACCCCATTGGAGCTGTTGATGCCCCATTGAAGCCTCGGATCCAACCTTCACAGGGCTTTAAATCTCCAGACTCGAGTTTCATCTTATCAAACGACTTCTTAAACAAAATGTTGACAGAGCTTCCATTGTCTACTAGTACCTTATGGACCAGTGCCGACCCAATGGTAGTGGTAATAACCAATGGATCTTCGGTAGGTGATTGGATTCCGGTGTCGTCTCTGCTACGGAACACTACATCATTGAACATTGTCTTCTGCTGTTTCATGGGGGTGATATCTTCCAAATCACCGCACTCGTCCACATTTATGTGCTTAACTGCATTAACGTATTGGTCCATTGCTCTGAAACTATGGATAGCCGAATGGAGTCCACCTATTATGGTGTTAATGACAATCCCTTTGCCTTTTTGTTGTGCTGTAGGCTTGGGAGCAGGCTGACTCTGGTTTGGGGCTTGTCCTCCTTGCCCCCGTCCCTTGGGGAAGCCTTATACTCATCCAACTTACATTAACGCAACAACTTCTCAACTACATCTCTCAAGTGTCGACATTCGTTCGTTGAATGTCCCTAGGTTCCGTGAAATAAACAAAACTTTCCAGTAGCAATTTCTTTTTCTGTCGAATCTCGCGGTGGCGGTTTCTTGTATTGCAAAACATTGTACATATCCAAATAAATGTTCTCCAAAATGTCATTCAATGGTGAATAATTCTCAAAGGTCTGGAACCGGGGTCTTTTGTCAGAATTACTTCCTCGGTTCCTGTTTCTCCTATTACCATTCGCATTATGGTTGTTGTTGCCCCCGTTTCCATTATTATTGTTTCCATTCTTATTGCCAACGTTCACTTCGACTTTCCCAGACTTTCTCCAGACTGCTTTACAGCAACATTACTCTGAACAACTTCTTTTGAGGCCGCTCCGGACTTCCTATTTCTGTTTGCCCTTGCTTCCTTCAGTCTTAACTGAATATTGGCCTTCTCATAAAACAACTCTGTTGTGGGAGGTGGCTTCCCAGAAAGATAATCTCCAAACTCCGAATCAGGATCAACTCCCTCAATTAAGGCCATCAAGATCGTAGGCTCATGAGGGTCGCTGACTTCTGTTACAACTAAATTGAAACGGTATAGATACGACTTCAAGGACTCACCCGGTGCTTGCTTAATTCTCGATAATTCGATAACAGTCTTAGACTTTCGGGCGTGAAGTCGGAATTGATTCATAAAACGTTCACTCGGTTCTTTGAAATTCGATATCGATCGAGGAGGAAGTCGGGTAAACCATAGTAATGCTACGTCTTCTAAGTAGATCGGGAAAGCCTTACACTTTACAGCGTCAGGGGCAGCGACAGCATTCAAAATCCATGCTTATCGCATCAAATGTTGTCCCGGGTCAGTTCTCCCATTATATCTGTCCATCTGCAGCAAATTAAAACGTCGGGGGAACTAAAAGTCAAGAATGTCATCAGTAAAGGCAGTATGGCTTCGCTCAATACCATAATCTTCATTGGTGTAATTTCGACTCTCAGACATGATTTGGCGCACCATAGCCCATACATCAGCATTGGTTAAAGGCCGATCAGGCTCCCTGGCTCTGATGTTCGGGTTTCCTCTAGGCTCCTGATCAGGGGACATCCTCCTTCTTCTAGCGGCTTCTGCTCTGCTTTGCTCCGTACGTTCCCGGTCGATCTCGGGTGGAAGGGGCTAAAGCATTTGTCCTTGAGTGGGGTTGATAAGATTAAGATCTCTAGGCAAAACGTGGGATCCTCGCATTGGTAATAGCATAGGCTCTCTCAAGCTCAGGTCATTGGGTCCTAGCACACGAGCAGCGTCCTCGTGGGATCCCAGGGATCCGAAAGTCATTTGTTCCAAATTCTGAGGTCGTTCGAGCGGCCTTCTTTCACGAGGCCGTTCTTCCTCGGAAGAAGAAGACTGATCCATTGCAGTGTGGTGAACTAGGGAAGGGGTTCTCATCCTGCGGAGCTCGCCAATTTCCCTACTCATGATTCTCATATTCTCTTGCATCATAAGATTGGTGCGCTCGTGGATTCTCATAGCCTCCCTAGTGCTCTCAAGCATGTCGAGAAGGCGCAAAAAATCTCCTTGTGTGACAGGCGCAGATGGATTGATCTGATCATTGATCCTGGTGGCTGGAGTCGGAGCATTTGGAGGGGCTTGAGTAGAGGTTCCAGCATCACCTAAAGTCGGGTCGGATCGGAGCAAGGTGACTTGGCCGGATTGGTTCGGGCTGGGGGAGTGCACTTCTTCAACGTCTTCTACCCGGTTCAGATAGGAGCTCTCCCTATGCGATTGGTTCAGATTTCCTAAACCTGTCCGATCCGCTCTCGAACTCTGCCCACGAGACCTCGTCACGACCGGATTTTACTGATCTTCACCAACTTCGTTCCCTCGACTGGTTTGGACTTCCTTGCCTTTTCCTTTGTCCATAATTCTTCAACAATCAACCAACAAGTACTTAAAAGTGTCGAAAAGTGGGGATTAACTTCTCCGAACTCAACAGTCCAAAAAGTAGAACGATAATCCAGAAAAACAGAGAATTCAAATGATTCTCAGTGAAAGCACCAAAATGTTAGACCAAAAAGTGGTTCTAACACCCAAATTGACTAAATTTCGATAAAATGAGATCAAAAACAGAAAAGAGACACAAGATTTATAGTGGTTCGGCGTTAAAGAGCCTACGTCCACTTTATATCACTTTGTTTGATGATGTAGATGAAAATACAAAAAGTTACTCACTCAAATCTCACTCACTTTTCATATACATTCACTCAGTTATCTCAAAATACGCTATGTATGATGATTTGGATTGTCTGGGAGTGCTGGAATTCGGTTCTCTAAGATGCTCAAGCTCTCAAAGTGCCAAAAGATCCCTTCAAATGACCCTTGGGGGTCTATTTATAGGTGGAAAATCTTCCTGGATTCGGTTTGGATCGGAGCTACGTGGCCTTCTCTCCGCTACTTTCAGGATCGGGTGAGTTCTGGTGTTGCCAACGCATCAAGTTAGTGGCCGTCGTGGGTAGAAAGTGGTTGTAACTGCCCCGAATATCCAGGAGATCATGGAGTGAAGCGGTTGGTAACTTCTGGGATCGGATCGGGTCCTTCTAATGACATGGGGTTCGGATCGGTGTATTCTATCCGACCCGGTCCGATCTGCATCAATCTTCGAACTCATCCATACTCTGTTCCGCTCCGTTCTGGTAACAATAATCCGATCCGATCCGATTCGTTTGGAAGTAATGTTCCTCAGTATTTGATATTTTAACTTTTTGACTTTGTGTAGCCTAGTTCACAAAGTAGTCTAACAATTTTCTATTCAGAGCCTTGTATTTAATATCAAATGTGATTTTGGTTTGTCGTGAATGGTGTCTTTATTAACACTGTTCTTAAACCCAGTTGAGAAAAATGATTAAATCTTTTTATTTAGATTTAATGAAGTGTACCAATTAAATGGAATTTAATTGGAATTGAATTTGAATTGATTTTTGGGTTTATAGTGAACCATGTTTTAAATGACATTGGTTCTTTAACCCAGTTAAAGACTGAATATTGATTTCTATGAAGATTAAAACTAAGTGGGGTTTTAATGAATTTTTAATTAGATTGAAAAGGTCGAGAATGGAGTATCACCAGTTTTGCTCCAGGCGATAGTTAAATCTTTAATTAGATTTGAATGTGAAATGGTAATTGAATTTACCGATAACATCGTGGTGTTAGATATGAAGTATGACCAGTTTTACTTCATGGGATGAATAGGTTGGGATTGGGAAATAAAATAAATGATTACTTCGGTGTGGTTCACTAATCCCGACTAGTTTGAATTGATATTCAAAGAAGATTAAAGAATAAATTTAAAGAATTTATCTTTGATAAAATTAATGGGAACCTTTCCCAAAGTATACGAATATTTGAATAAAAGAATATTCTGAATTGGAATGAGGCGTATGTTGTGTTTGTGTAACACTTGTTTATTATATATGCGAATTATTCAGAAAGACGGTGTTTATCCCATTCTGAATAACTGATTCGACGTGGTGTCGAGGATGAAGACGGTGGTCGAAGACCGGAGGTCTTCACGTCGTATGGGTGATTACTGATGATCTTGATTGGGTTGTACACCCAAGAGGAGGGAATCAGTTAGTGATCGTCCAGACGTACTTGGAGATCGATGGATATGCGGGGTACTAGGTGCCTCCGGTTTCGTTCAGACCCAGAACGAACTTGTAAATGGATGTGTGTCTGACATCGGATTTCATTCTGTGTGATTGATATCGGTTGCATAGCGTGAATTGCCTGTGTGGCATGCTAGGATGCAAATGATCAAGGCTTCTATTGAAAAGCAAAGTCTTGTGGTTGATGATCAAAGCATGGCCTTTGTGGCATAGCTTTGTGTAGCGTAAATTCGCGAGCCTCACACCCCGGTTGTGAACCAGAAACGGGAGAGGACCTCAGGGAGGACATGCGTTTCTTTCTAGCTAGAAGTGGCGTCAGTGGTTTTACACGCCCTGACGAGTTTGACTTATGTGGTTGTTGCTTTTGCGAGGCGCCTCGGATATATCGGTGACTATGTGAAGCCGATGGAGTCATTCATTGGCTCATTTGCCCCCAAAAGGGCGGGGAAACGTAGTGTTCAGGCATTTTAATCCACATCGTTGGACCGGCCCTGACGATCCAAGGGTCACTCGAGCTCTGATCCTGAGACATGGTAGGCTAGATTGTCTCGAATCGGTAGAGGACTATCTTTTGCCTCGGTTCGCAGATGGAAATCCAATTTCCAATACGTGACTTTGCGGTTTTGATTGTAATCCTATATATGGCGACATAGTGTGACGGGGCGCTTATGCCGTCTATGATTGATACTTATGATTTGAAGTTGTTTTATACACTATACACTTATTGTAGTATCAAATGATTTGTTTTAAACGTATCAAGCATTCTTGGCTATTATAAGGTAAAAACCCTATCCCCGGGCTTGCGTTGCATTGTGTGATAGGACCTGGGTCTTATAATAGCTTCATTTTTCTTTATTTAGCATTGCGCTGTTTGTTTTATGCACTGGTATTCTTGGGAGGAAACCCGTTCCGTGTTATACGGCATAGTCCCTTGATTTACCTAACTTTAAAATAAAGATTAATAACTGTTTTAGTTCTCACACACCAGTCTCATGACTGACCTGGAGTTTATTGTTTTAACCTAAACTCTGGGTGCCCTTATTTTCGACACGGGCAGCTAGTAGTTTTGGGTTCTGCAGATTTATATTCACAGGAACCTGGTTTACAGCTGGAACGATATCCAGAAAGCTTTGTATCCACGTATCTTCTTCAGTTGTATTTTGTATTATGTTCCGCTGTTATGTAATGTATTGTAATCTCTGATATTTTCCAGGTGTATATTATTTGTTTTTACTCTGTATATTCTCGTATTCTGATGGAATTGTTGTAATTAACAATGAAATATTCTTCCGTCTACGTTCTGTTGTGGCTAGTTCTCAACTCAATCCGGGATTTCCCGTAAGGGGGATTTCGGGTCGTTTCATCGTGGTATCAGAGCTTTGGTTTACAAAGCTCAGAGAACAAGACACATTAGAACCATACGAAAGAATTCATCAGAAATTGGATTAGTAATATCCAACGAGAATGACTCGTTAGAGATAGGATAAGTAGTATCCTAGAACGAGTGTGAAGAGTATATTTTTGAAAATGAAAACAAATTTTGTTTTGAAATTTAAATCCTTTTATACGTATTTGAATATTTATTTATATTGATGTGGACAATCCAGTATATATAGATTTTGCATATACGTCTGATCCGCGTGTATTTGAAGTTTTAATATACTGGATGGATATAGAATTACGCTCTAATCGCCCGTAGATGATTTTGATGATGGAGCTCCATCATAAGAATTTATGTTCGAGTGACGAAAGTGAGGTTTCTATATATTTCCAATTGACTGGTGTGAGAACCAAAATTAGATAGGGTCTATTGTTGTGATTTGGCATCAAAAATATAATTTTTGACTATGTATCAAAGTTATAAATTTGAAAAGCTAATCAACTAATTGATTGTTGGTTGTGTTGTTTGATTATTGTTTGAATTAATTAAATGTTGAACCGTTTAGCCAAATTGAATCAAATAGTGAATTGTATTGAAAATTAGTCGCATTTGCATGCATATACATGTACTTATATTGAACAGGTCATAGCAAGGAGGCTAGAGCAGAAGAATAAAATTGTTTGCCCGACAAATAGGTACATGTTTACCATAATTTACTGTTTTGTTTGGGTGATGATGATTTTGTGAGCTGATTGGCTAGCCACTTGGCTTTTTCTTTTTCTTCTGGATTAAAGAAGGCCATGGGAGGCTATATGAAATATCCCGAAGTCCCTGGCGCAGGGGAGGTTATGGCGAAATTTTTTCGAAAATTTAGGGTGTTAGCCAAATTTTTGAAAAATTTGAAAAGTTCTTAGAAACTAAAAAGTTGAAGAACTTAAGCCGTAGCGAAAATAGTGAAAGTTGAGTTGATTTGTAAAACAACTTTCGGCTTCGTTCCTTTTCGGGGACGAAAAGTTTTAAGTGGGGGAGATTGTAATAACCCGGAAATCCGAGCCAATTTAAAAATTTTATTTTGGCAATTTTAATGAATTTTGAATATTTAAAATGAATTATTTTAAATAATAAACGACGAGAAATTTATTTTGAATGGAATTCGAACGTATATATTTATATAGATCGTCGTTAGAATACAAATATTTTTTTTTAAATTATAAAAGGAATTGAAAATGGCACGGTAGTTCGATAATTCGATTTCAAACTTCAAATGAATGTACATGATTCAAAATAAACTGGAATTTAGCGAAACCAAAAATAATAGAATCTATTAGAGAATATCTTTCCAATGAATCCGAAAAATCAAAATTTCATAGCGGGAATCAAAAGTTATGGTCAAATGAATTTTCAGGATAGTCGTTATGGAATTCTGGCCCATAAAAATGGAAATTTTGCAAACGACCTTGGATTTCGACGAAACCACTTTTGTTGGATCCGTGATGTCAAGTTATTGCTAGGTTTCAAAATTCGTAATTTTTCGAATCAATATGTGAGCGTGGCGAAGGAAAACGCGTTTGACCAGTTTCAGTTGATTTTAATCGACTGGAAATTGGCCATTTTTCAAACGGTCTCAGAATTTGACGAAACTAGTTTTGTTAGGACCGTATCGTCAATACGAAGCTAGGAAATATTTTTCTGGAATTTATAGAGTCAGTATGTGGCCCCGGTAAATTGAAATGCGCGTTCAAAATTCAATATATAGAGTTACATTTAGATTTTGACGAAAACTGATCGAAACGATCGAATCAGCCTACGATACATATCCCATTGTGTTCGGAATGGGGGTAATTAGCTAGGGATGATAGGCGGTGGGTCCCGTTTCGAGTTCGAAATTTTAAGTTGCTTTTTGAAAATAAAAATAAATAAATAAAATAATTATATATAAAGTCCCTCCCCCCTCTATGCTCTCTCTCCTCTCAGAATCGAAATAAAAAAACCTAACTAAAACCCGACCCGCTACCCCCCCCCCCCCCGGTTGACCCGTCGCCTACGATGACCGCTCCCCTTCCCCTCCGATCGATGGCGCCTCTCCCTCCCCGGCCTCCTTCTCCTCCGTCTCCCTCCTCCTCCGTTCCTCTCTTCTCTCTCTTCTCCCAAAACCGCTCCACCCCATGACGATCGAACGCCGCCGTCGACCCTCGCCTGACCCCCTCCTCGTCGACTCCCCCCGCCACCTCCCCAAGCTCCAAACCTCGTCCGCCCCTTCCCTCCTCCTCAGGCGAAGCAACCCACCCCCCTTCCTCTCGTTTTACTGTAAGTTCTTTTTATTTTTACTGCCCCTTCGATTTTGTTCTGTTTTGATTATAAAAATATGGTTTTAAACATTATAAAAATATGTTTTTTTTATATATATATTTCAAACCAAAAAGATTTGATTTTTAACAACAAAAGATTTGATTTTTAATTTATATAAAGAAGAATAAAAATATAATTTTTAATCATGTAGAGATAATAAAAATATAATTTTTATATGATGTAGATAATATTATTTTTATATAATATAGATAATAAAAATATGATTTTTATTAGATGTGAAGAATAAAAATACGATTTTTATATTATATAGATAGTAAAAATATAATCTTTATATGTGTAGCGAAATAAAAATCTGATCTTTATTATATATATGTTGAAATAAAAATGTGATTTTTATAGCGATGATATAAAAATTTGATCTTTATATAAGAAGTAGAAAAATATAATTTTTATATAGAATGAAGCGTTGTAAAAATATATGAAGTAAAAATAAAAATATGATTTTTATTTATTAAATGAAATCATAAAAATATAATTTTTATTATGAACAGCGTAGTAAAGACTGCATTGGAATTTCAGTCAGATCCAGACGGTTCAGCAATTCAGAAACAAAGCACGGCGGAGTGGAACCCTCAGTGAGAACTCCTCACCTTTAATTTTCTTTTTCTAGTTAAAATATATACTAGGATGCAGACGGTGTTTAGTGGCACCCGACACCCATCATCCACAGACCATGGACGGCTTGTATGCTTGTTTGTTTGATTTTGATGTGTAGTTGATTGTGTGATGTGATGTGAAAGGAAATAAAATATTTATATAGTTAAAAATATTTTATAGTTAAAAATAGAATTTTTAACGTGTATTTAAAATGAAATAAATATAAACAAATCGGACGATTTTTTTATATACACACATTTGACTGATATTGATTGGGACGATAAATTTTACACATCGCCCAACTGCACAAATAAAATCTGTGTTTGATTGATTGAAACCCCACACGAGTATTAGGACGATATATGACATAAACTAATCCCAATAATTAGTTGTATGTAGATCGATTGATTGACAGACTGTCATGAGCGTTAAATATTTATATTTGATGCTTATACAGTGTAGAATGCACTCTGAATGATGGTTAATTATTTATCGCTGTTATTTTGTACATGTGTTGTAGAAAATCCATATAATTAACATTATATGGTAATTGATTGGGCCTCATTCCAGTTTTGAATAGAAATATATGAAATAGAAATATTTGAAATAGAAATATTTGAAAATAGAAATATATGAAGCCGTGTTGATTAGATTTGCGCCATTTTGACGTGAACGATATTTATATCAATTTTATTCAAATTGAAATGAATATTAAAGTGGATTGAAATTCAAATTGAAATTGAATAGAATTGAATTCGAATTAAAATTGAATAGAATTGAATTCGAATTAAAATTGAATAGAATTGAATTTGAATTGAAATTGAATAGAATTGAATTCGAATTAAAATTGAATAGAATTGAATTCGAATTGAAATCAAATTGAAATGAATTCGAATTGAATTGAAATTGAATAGAAATGAATTTGAAATAAATTCAAAATCGAATAGAAATTGAATCGATTTGAAAACAAACTTAAATTGAAATAAAAATCGATTTGAATTAAAATCAATTTGAAATGAATTTATGAGGAAAAATTCAATTTTGATTTGAATTTGAAATGAAGTTGAAATTGTTTTGAAAACGAATTTAAAACGATTTATAAAATACGTTTTAAAAGGAAATCGACTAAATATATATTATATATATAATATATATATAATGGCCTGAATAGAACGCGTCGCGCCGTGGCAGTTCGCAAATTTCGACCATTGACTTCGAATGGATATTGGGGAGATCCGACCGTCGGATTCTCCTAAAACCGAAACCATTGGGTTCGTATCGAAAAGAGTTTTCTAACGAATATTAGAAATTATAAATCTAACAGTTGGATTTGGAATTATGTCCAAATCAAATTTGGAAAAGGTCGTTGTAAGTGCAGTTCGATGGCCATTGATGGAAATCGACTGTACGGGCCTTGATAAAATTATTAAAAATATCAATAATTTGTGTAGAATCATAAGATATGATTTGTGAAGAATTGGGATGAAAAATTCCATATTTGAAAAAATAAAAATAGATTTTCATCGAAATGAACGAGTTTGAACTAGAATTAGAATCAATTTATTTTTGAAATAAATAAATTGGATTTGAAATGGTTTTAAAAATAACCAGAATTTCCAATAATTGAATTAGAGTGGATTTGAATCAAAATTGTCTTCGGAATATTTCGATGTTGGATTTCGTGATGATACAGATATTGTTATGGGAATTTGAAAGATATATTAATATCGTTATTTCCAATACGATATTTGTTGGTCGTAGAATTTGATATTGAATATAAGCCGATATATTTTCTATTCAGAGCCTTGTATTTAATATCAAATGTGATTTTGGTTTGTCGTGAATGGTGTCTTCATTAACACTGTTCTTAAACCCAGTTGAGAAAAATGATTAAATCTTTTTATTTAGATTTAATGATGTGTACCAATTAAATGGAATTGAATTTGAATTGATTTTTGGGTTTATAGTGAACCATGTTTTAAATGACATTGGTTCTTTAACCCAGTTAAAGACTGGATATTGATTTCTGTGAAGATTAAAACTAAGTGGGGTTTTAATGAATCTTTAATTAGATTGAAAAAGTCGAGAATGGAGTATCACCAGTTTTGCTCCAGGCGATAGTTAAATCTTTAATTAGATTTGAACGTGAAATGGTAATTGAATTTACCGATAACATCGTGGTGTTAGTTATGAAGTATGACCAGTTTTACTTCATGGGACGAATAGGTTGGGATTGGGAAATAAAATAAATGATTACTTCGATGTGGTTCACTAATCCAGACTAGTTTGAATTGATATTCAAAGAAGATTAAAGAATAAATTTAAAGAATTTATCTTTGATAAAATTAATGGGAACCTTTCCCAAAGTATACGAATATTTGAATAAAAGAATATTCTGAATTAGAATGAGGCGTATGTTGTTTTTGTGTAACACTTGTTTGTTATATACGCGAGTTATTCAGAAAGACCGAGTTTATCCCATTATGAATAAATGATTCGACGTGGTGTCGAGGATGAAGACGGTGGTCGAAGATCGGAGGTCTTCACGTCGTTTGGGTGATTACTGATGATCTTGATTGGGCCGTACACCCAAGAGGAGGGAATCAGTTAGTGATCGTCCAGACGTACTTGGAGATCGATGGATATGCGGGGTACTAGGTGCCTCCGGTTTCGTTCAGACCCAGAACGAACTTGTAAATGGATGTGTTTCTGACATCGGATTTCATTCTGTGTGATTGATATCGATTGCATAGCGTGAATTGCCTGTGTGGCATGCTAAGATGCAAATGATCAAGGCTTCTGTTGAAAAGCAAAGTCTTGTGGTTGATGATCAAAGCACGCCCTTTGTGGCGTAGCTTTGTGTAGCGTGAATTCGCGAGCCTCACACCCCGGTTGTGAACGAGAAACGGGAGAGGACCTCAGGGAGGACATGCATTTCTTTCTAGCTAGAAGTGGCATCAGTGGTTTTACATGCCCTGACGAGTTTGACTTATGTGGTTGTTGCTGTTGCGAGGCGCCTCGGATATATCGGTGACTATGTGAAGCCGATGGAGTCATTCGTTGGCTCATTTGCACCCCAAAGGGCGGGGAAACATAGTGTTCAGGCATTTTAATCCACATCGGTGGACCGACCCTGACGATCCAAGGGTCACTCGAGCTCTGATCCTGAGACATGGTAGGCTAGATTGTCTCGAATCGGTAGAGGACTATCTTTTGCCTCGGTTCGCAGATGGAAATCAAATTTCCAATACGTGACTTTGCGGTTTTGATTGTAATCCTATATATGGCGACACAGTGGGATAGGGCGCTTATGCCGTCTATGATTGGTACTTATGATTTGAAGTTGTTTTATACACTATACACTTATTATAGTATCAAATGATTTGTTTTAAACGTATCAAGCATTCTTGGCTATTATAAGGTAAAAACCCTATCCCCCGGCTTACGTTGCATTGTGTGATAGGACCTGGGTCTTATAATAGCTTCATTTTTCTTTATTTAGCATTGCGCTGTTTGTTTTATGCACTGGTATTCTTGGGAGGAAACCCGTTCCGTGTTATACGGCATGGTCCCTTGATTTACCTAACTTTAAAATAAAGATTAATAATTGTTTTAGTTCTCACACCAATCCCATGACTGACTTGGAGTTTATTGTTTTAACCTAAACTCTGGGTGCCCTTATTTTCGACACGGGCAACTAGTAGTTTTGGGTTTTGCAGATTTATATTCACAGGAATCTGGTTTACAGCTGGAATGATATCCGGAAAGCTTTGTATCCGTGTATCTTCTTCAGTTGTATTTTGTATTATTTTCCGCTGCTATGTAATGTATTGTAATCTCTGATATTTTCCGGGTGTATATTATTTGTTTTTACTCTGTATATTCTCGTATTCTGATGGAATTGTTGTAATTAACAATGAAATGTTCTTCCGTCTACGTTCTATTGTGGCTCGTTCTCAACTCAATCTGGGATTTCCCATAAGGGGGATTTCGGGTCGTTTCACCCACCAAGTTGGTGACTTGCACGGTCTTCCATACAAGGCTTCGAACGGTGCCATTCCTATGCTAGCTTGGTAGCTATTATTGTATGCAAACTCCACGAGAGGAAGATAGTCTTCCCAAGTACCACCAAAGTCAAGAATGCATAGCCTTAAAAGATCCTCTAGTACCCTATTTACCCTTTCGGTTTGTCCATCCGTCTGTAGGCGATAGGCCGTGCTTAAACTCAGTCGTGTACCCATTGCTTCTTGCAGACTATTCCAAAACTGGCTAGTGAAAATCGGGTCACGATCACTAACTATACTAGAAGGAACCCCGTGCAACCATACTATCTCTCGAAGGTAAATAGACGCTAGCCATGATGCGGGCCTCTTGCTTTTCACCGTAATGAAGTGAGCACTTTTCGTGAGTCTATCAACTATAACCTATATGCTAGTATTTCCCTTCCTTGAACTAGGCAGTCCATCCACGAAATCCATCGAGATACTTTCCCATTTCCATTGTGGAACCTCCAAAGGATGTAATAGCCCACTGGGCTTCTTCGACTCGGCCTTTACTTGTTGGCACACCATGCACTTCGAAACAAACTCTGCCACGTCCTTTTTCATTCCATCCCAAAAGAAAATGCGTTTCATATCCCTGTACATCTTATCCCCTCCGGGATGTATGGTCATCTTCGAGTGAAGCGCCTCTTCGAGAACTTTATTTACCAAGTCTCCCACTCGTGGGACGCATATCCTTCCATCGCGCCTTAGCCATCCCTTGTCATCTATGGCATACCTACCGAGGTGACTTGACGTCTCACCACTAATCAGCTTGTCCATTATTTCGACTATCTGTGGGTCTTCCTTCTGTGAAATCCCTACTTGATCTAGAAGTGTAGGTCTTAACTCAAGAGATGCTAGTGTAGCAGCCAATGACTCAACGGAAGGTGTAAAATCAAAGGTTGCTATAAACTGAAGGCTTTTCCTTTCAACAAACAAGGGGCTCAAAGCCAACCTTTTTCTACTTAGCGCATCCGCCACCACGTTACCCTTGCCAGGGGTATAAGCTATATTGAAGTCATATGATGCCAAGAATTCCATCCACCGCTGTTGTCTCAGATTCAAATCTTTCTGTGAGAAGAGGTACTTAAGCGATTTGTGGTCGGTATACAGCTCGAACCTTTCCCCTAGAAGATAATGGCGCCAAGATTTAAGTGCAAAAACAATCGCGGCCAACTCCAAGTCTTGTGTGGGATAGTTTTTCTCATGAGCTTTAAGTTGTCTGCCCCCGTAGCATATCACTCTTCCATCTTGCATTAGGACAGCACCTAATCCTATGCCGCATGCATCTGTGTACACCGTAAACATCTTGCCTCCGTCGGGTAACGCCAAAACTGGAGCTGTGGTAAGGGCTCTCTTAAGCCTTTGAAAAGCAACATCACATTCTATGTCCCATGCAAAAGCTAGGTTATTCTTTGTTAACTTAGTCAGAGGGGATGAAATCTTAGCGAAGTCCTTAATGAACTTCCTGTAGTAGCCCGCCAAACCGAGAAAGCTTCTTACCTCCGTTGCATTCTTAGTAATTTTCCAGTCTTGCACCGCAACTACCTTTGCGGGGTCCACAGCTATACCTTGCTTAGAAACTACATGTCCAAGAAACCGAACTTCCTTTCTCCAAAAATGGCATTTGGAGAACTTAGCCTTTAACTGGTGTGCTCTAAGCGTATCCATGACTTCCTTGAGATGTCTAGCATGCTCTTCTTCATCCTTTGAGAAGATCAAAATATCGTCCACGAAAACCACCACAAATTTGTTAAGGAACTCCGGAAACACCCTACTCATCAAATCTACAAAGTACGTGGGTGCATTCGTTAACCCAAACGGCATGACGAGCCATTCGAAGAACCCATCTGGAGTCCTAAACGCAGTTTTGTCAATGCTATCCTCGGCCACTCTAAGCTGATCGAATCCTGTGGCTAGATCGAGTTGAGAGAAAACAGATGCTCCCACAAGCTGGTCAAACAAATCGTCGATTCTCGGTAGTGGGTGCCTATTCTTCTTAGTCAGCTTGTTTAACTCACGATAATCTACGCATAGACGAAGCGAACCATCCGCCTTAGTAGCGAATACCACCGGAGCACCCCATTCAGAAATGCTTCGTCTTATGAAATTTTTCTCAAGCAACTCCTTGACTTGTTTACTGAGCTCTCTTCTTTCTCGCGGGGCCATGTGCTTAACGGGCAATGAAACTGGCTTGGCATTATCAACAAGATAAATTCAAAAGTCTATATCACGTTTAGGGGGTAACCCCTTCACCTCATCAAAAACATCTTAATATTCTAGGACCACTCTTACAGAGTGCAAATTGTCGATGGACGATTCAAGAGATTCAAGATAACACAACATGACCGGACCCCTAGGGTTACAAGAAATTTCAAGGGTATTACCAAGGCGAGTCATGAGCCTCACTACCCTTCGTTCACAATCAAGAATGGCTCCATATTTGGACAGCCAATCCATACCTAGGATCAAACCGTATCCCATGAATCCGAGAACATAAGCATTACACGTGAATTCTACGCTTAAGATAGAAATCCTCAAATCCACACACATCATAGATAAATGAGCGAAGCCCCAAATTGGATTTGAAACTATAGTGGTATCCTCAACTAGACTAGTACTTAGGTGCAGATTTCCAACAATATCAGAAGAAATAAAAGTATGCGATGCGCCAGAGTCAAATAAGGTTCGAACTGGAAAGTTAGAAATGTAAACAAGGCTTTCTACAGAAATATTACTACCTCGGTCAAGAGCTGGAGTGGTGTTGAGAGCATGCAACTGCCCTCCAGAAGGTCCTGCTCGCTGGGTCTGCCCTTGCCCCTGTCCTTGCTTCTTAGGGCAACCCTTACTGAAGTGTCCAGTATCCTCGCAATGAAAGCATTCACCCAATTTTCTCTTCTTCCTTCTACAGTCTTTAGCTAGATGTCCCGTAATACCACAAAAGTTACACTTCCTTGTCTCACGTGGTTTGTTAGCATTGTAGTTGTTATTACCCTTGTTATTCTTGTTGCCTCCCTTCTTGAAGTCAACCTTCTTATTCTGAGTCTCATTAGGCTTAACCTCCTTCTTGCTATTCTTGTCTTCCTCATGAAGTAGGGCCATATCCACCAAGCTTTGAAAGGTCGCCCCCATGGGTATATGAGTTATGGCCAAACTGTGTAGTGGCTCGTTCAATCCTCGAGCAAAGCGTACAGCCTTTTTCTGGGCTGTGTTGACCAAGTCCAAACCGAACCGAGCAAGCTGATTAAACCTATTCACGTACTCCCTAACAGACATGTCCCCTTTCTTGAGTGCTAGGAACCTCTCCATCTGAAGGTTCTCTTCTACTGACGATAAGAATTTAAGCCCAAACCTCTCTCTAAAGTCTGCCCAAATCTCCACTGGCCTGGTAGCATTGGTGACTTCCCACCAAAATGCAGCTTCCTCTTTCAACAACCATGCTGCCAACTGAACTTTCCTATGATCCTCCACATCGAAGATAACAAACAAGTCTTCAGTCTCTTTTAGCCAGTTTCATGCCTCAATGAAGGTTTCAGTTCCAACGAAGTTCCTGCTGCCCATTGCTTTAAAGTCTTTGCATATTTTGGCAAAGGCGGTACCAGGAGGAGGAACCGCGGCCACTGGGGGAGGAGGAGGAGGGATATCTGCCGGGCCCGCGCCGTTGGCCCTAGCTTCTATGTACCTTCGGAACCATCCAGGTATGGGTACTCCCTCAGGAAGGTTAAGGTCAGCCATGCTGAAAAATGAAAAGAAAACGATTCAAACGAGGAAACAAAGGAAAGTGCTAATGGCTTTTGGGGAATAGCCTTTTCTGAAAAATGAAACTTTTCTTGAAAAATGCTTCTTTATAAATGGTTTTGAAAATAGTTTCAGAAGGTTTTTAAAACTTTTGCCCAGTCTGGTAACCTTCTGCTCTGATACCAAATGTAACACCCCACCTCCGCTAGGGTCACTCTCAAAGGGAATGCACTAGTTTTGGTGGAGCATTATCAAGGTAAACATACACAGAGATATCACAAGACAAAACATAAATAAAGCAGCGGTAGAAATTAAAAACCAAATCTCATTACTTTCAAGAAAAGAGTCAAAACCTCATATATCCATAGTACAAATTATTCCATTACATCAAGTTCTAAATAAGAAGCGTAAACTTAGAATAACAAAAGTAAATTATTCCCCAAAGATAGCAGAAATGCAGCCATAGCATAGCTCAAGACCAAACCGCATATGAGCTGAACAGAAAGCAAGCTAAGTCCAAGCTAAGAGCTAGAGTATCCTCCCTGAGAACCTAGGGGGAAACGAAAGAAAAAGAGGCGAAAGAAAAAGGGTCAGTCATAAAGACTGGTAAGTCCTAGTGACTTTCAGTATAAAAACTAGTAAAGTTAACAAGATATAAGTAAATGGAAATTAAACATAGGGATGATGATAAGCCTGGCAAGATAACTAAGATAACAAGATAAATCAAGTCTAACATCGCATATTCAAGATTCGCTGCACCAACTGTACTAGTATTCTAACGCATGTCAAGTATTAACCATGAAATGATCCCTTGGCCCAATATCATGAAGTGACCCAATTCGGGGTCCCATAGAACGATCTATTAATCGATTGGCTCCCTACAAGTTCTAGCTCGTCATGTGTCTGTGTCATACGGTCCAATCACGAAATGTAGTCAGCTGTGTTAGGTCCACCATAGGGTGTATCAAGCCCTAGGATGCCAACCACCGACACGAATCAAGCATGCACAGTGTAAACCTACTGGTGCCCAATGCCTGCTTTTTCAATCCGGACTACGTGCACGACCATAGTCCGCCTGAACCTACAATGGCGCACCTACTCAGCCATCGTTCTGGTCGGTTACAATCAGCCCAGTAATCGTGCCCCACCCTGCCTAGTCCCAGGGTATCGTGATACATCTAAGTGGGTTACTGCTGAAAAGGACCATGTAACTAGGGTTTCTAATGGGTTAAGTGTTGTCATTCAAATTCCTGACTTAACCCTATCCAATCATGTATCAAGTTGGTTAAGTATGTTCAAGCGGTTCATGACTTAACCCTATCAAATCATCTTGTCCAATTGGTTAAGTATATTCAAGTGGTTCATGACTTAACCTTATCAAATCATCGTGTCCAATTGGTTAAGTATATTCAAGTGGTTCATGACTTAACCCTATCCTATGGCATTAATTCATTAATGCACCCCAACCTCTCACATTAGACTAGTTGTTGTGGTCACTGGATTCGTCGGGCGGTTTCGGGCAAATTTACACCACAACATAGTCTAACCTCGGGTTTTACGTGTGATATGACCAACTACCCACATTGGATCCTATTGTTTGCAGTCACTGGATTCGTCGGGCGGTTTCGGGCAGATTTACACTGCAAACTCAACCCAACCTCGAGTTGGCCATTTTCAAATTCATTCTAGTGTCATGTCCATGTTCAAGTTTTCATGTCAAGTTCATGTCCATATCCAGGTCCAAGTTTTAACAATGTTCATGTTTCAAGTTCACAGTAAATTCAGGTTTTGCCTAATCTACCCAATCGCATTCCCATCGCACGTAAGCTCGAATCGATACAAACAAATCTAATTAGGGAATAACATAGAAAGAACGGGCATAAGGTGGCAAAAGTGATTAAAAGTCAAGCATGGTATAACTTGAGATAAATGATTACAACAATACTGGCATATGGAATAGTGGTCTCAAATATCAAATCTAGCAAAATAGGGTGATAGTCATAGTAGCAGTTGACATAAGATAATAACCCCAAACTTGGGAATAACAACTTGATTCAACATCACAGTCATGAATATTATGGACATTAGGGGTTTTAGATCTACAACATATATAGGCCCCAATCAATTTCATATACATATTCCCACAAGTCAAGATTCAAGATGAATAGATCCAAGGTGAACAAATAGTAGATCCAAAATAAACAATGGTAGATCCAAGATATACAATGATAGATCCAAGATAATCGTCATACTTAGGTTCAATTACAATTTACAACATGTCCATATTAAGTTTAAAGTTTAGATCTAAAAGTATCTGGGGCTTACAGATCGTGGTTAGAGAATTAGAAAACAAAGAGGCGATGTAGAATCTTGAGTCTAACAGAAATCCCCCAAACAGCAAAACTCTACACGTAGTCTTGTTGGAGAAGAAGCAATCCCTTTTCTCTAACTTTTCAACCAGAATTTGAGCAGCATAAGGCCAGAGAGAATTTGTGTAGAGAGACTAGAGCTAGGGGTTGTTTATATAGGGTCAGGCCAACGAATCTAGACTGGACATCGAACTGGAAATATCAGAGTGAACTCTGACTCAAAAATGGGCTCGGCAACCAGGTCGACACTATGGTCGACCTGGTCCTGGGAAGGTCGACTCTATAGTCGACCCCCAGGTCGACCTGGTCCTGGGCGGGAAATTTCCTACCTAGTCCATTCTGGGGTTTGAATTCGAAATTTGAATTCAAATTCTGAGCTGTTTTGAACTTGAAAATTTCTGAAAACTTCGAAGGGTCATAACTTGGTCATACGGACTCCGATTTTTGAAAACTTGGACTCGTTTCCAAGCAGAATTTCGAGACGAACGTAATGGCACAACCCGTTTCCCTTGATTCTTATTTTAAAAATTAATTCTGCCTTGATTTATGGTTATAACACGTTATTAAAATACGGGTTGTTACAAGAATATTCTTGATGGTTTCGATTACTACTTGTTCTCTGGTCGACGATTGGCATTGCTTGTGATCGAAAACTGGATATGTTGTGAGTACTCTGAATTGGTTTTCTTTTTCTCTCAATTTTGTTGCTTGGTTTTGATATATGTCCGATGATGAAAAAGGTCTTTATTTATAGGGTTTAGAAACCTATAAATCTCTGATTTCAAGTAATACTTAGCTCTTGATTATTGCGTTTATTAATGCTTGATGAATTGTTTGAATCCTGGAAATCCTCGATTGGTCTTTATGCCCAAAAATGTGTCTTGTGATTTTATTTGTGGAATTGAACACTTTCCAGAAATTCTTGCATGTTGTGAAGTTCATTCTTGCTGATTTTTCCGTGGATGCATTTATTGAATACTTTACTACCTGCTCGAAATAAAACTTTCCATGTATACTCAATTGATTTCCAGGGGAAACTAATTCTGTTAATTCTGGAAACTACGAATATTGTCTTCATACCAATTTTGCATGAAACCATCATGCCAAGTATAACCAATTTATGATTTCATGAAATATCATTAGATTTTCATTCTTGCCAATTTAATACAAGAAACTTGATGCTGTGCACTGTGTTCAGGTGCAAGTTGTATTACTGTGACTAGTTCATGTGCATGCATTTGCTTGTGAATTATCGCATGCATGATTACACCTCAGTTCAAGACTTGAACTTGTACAATTTTAAAATGCTTGTGTTCTGCCATATATACACACACACACACACACATGTGTATACTCTTGTGCACTTGTTGACTTGAAATTATTATCCATGTTTCCCATTGTCATACTAACACACACAAACACACACACCACACACACACACACACACACACACACACATATATATATATATATATTCATATATGTGAATGTATATACATATATATGTACACACACAGATATGTGTGTGTGTGTGTATGTTTATATAACTATGTCCACTGCCTTGATATTTTGGCATTTATATGTTGACACTCCTTATTTTGCCGGAGCTTCATTGTACCTTCTGCCTTGTAACTATGTTGCACTTGTATCTCTTTCCCTTGTGCATGATTTTTGTTGGAACTGCATGTATTAGTTTGCATGTCACTTGTGTTTTGTTGACCAGATTTAAACTTGGTTTACATCTTTCTGCATCTTTGTATTGTCATGACCCTTTGCTCAGTTCTATGCTGAAACATGTCTCTACACATATACTTGTATACATTGCAACTTGTTGTCTTGGTATTTTTATGGCATTCTAGTTGTGTCTGTCCATTTTCACTAGTGTTGTACCTGTATATGTGAATCTAACCTCTTGTATTCGTGGCATTGATCACCTCTTTGTGTGCATGCATATTTGTGTACACTTGTTCCTTTGCCTGGCTTGACCAATATGAGATGCTCCTGAATTAGAACTGTGTGGCTTGACATGTTGTATTTCTAGTGTGTGCTCATGCATTTTGCTTGCACTTGTATTTCATGTAGCCTTGTACACCTTGTTGCTTCACATTTTAAATCTGACTCGTTACACCTTGCTTGCCATGTGCATGAGTTCTTGATTGCTTGAACTAGGTTTTAAGTTTTCCAGTTTCCATGTGGTGCCACTGTGCTTCCTTGCACCATATGTCATGTTGCACATACATCATGTATTTGAGCTTGCTGCATAGATCATGTTGTGCCCATAGCCGCTTAGATTTGCTTGTCCATCTGGTTTTTGTCACTGGCTTGTTGTACTTTGGCTTTCGCTACTAGTCATGTACACGTGTATATATATATATATATATATACATAGTGATGTGTGTGTGTATATATATGAGTTATTATTGTGAATACCACGTCCTTGCTTTGTTTACTGTCCTTGTTGCAAGTGCTTGCAAATGAAAACCTTATGCATGTAACATTTTTGTGCGTGCCACTTGTCTTGGTTTGAGTCTCAGGCAAGTATTGATTCTCCATGTAGTACTTGTATCATGTGTTCTTGGCCATGCAGAACCATGTTGCATGTACTTGTTGCTTTTACCATTTCTCTCGCCCTATTTGGCTTGTGTTGTGCACTCACTATGTTTGACCATATTGCCCAAACACATTATAAATATATGTGTATATACATACACATGTATGTATATACATGTATAGTGCATGTGCAATTATAATTTTTTATTTACATCAGCAGACCACTATAGGTGTGTCGTGGCTGGTCAGGATCAACAGACCACAATTGTAAGTTGAGGCTGGTCTTGATCAGCAGATCACTATAACTGTGTTGTAGCTGATCTGCAGGCATAAGATATATAGTCTACCTTGTGGTATTTGCATTGAATCACTTTGAATATAACAAGCAGTTTGGTCACAAATAAATGTATATACATATCAGACCAAGTCAAGAAATATGATGAGAAACACACCAAAATTCCGTGGTAAATAAAATTTAAAATAAATTTATATATGATAGAATTTAAATCTATTTTATTCCAATTTACAATGTGTGTTTCTGTGACAAGTATACATGTGACTGGACTAAATCTGAAGCAGAGCGAAGACAAGTGAGTCAGTGTATGAGTAAATGAAATTAGACGTGTCTGTACATGAGAGAGTGAATGTAACTGAGTGAATATGAACATAGTGAAATGAGTGAACCGCATTGAGGAACCAATGTATATGAATTAGAATATGAAATTGAATGTATTATATCAGTGGAATGTACCATAGTGGAGTTAGAAGATGTACTATTCAAATGTTGAAATAAAGTATATTTTTTGAATAAAATACTGTTTGGATATTTAAATTCCTATGCAATAGTATTCTATTCAAAAATAAATTATTTATTTCTATATGTGATGTAGAATAGAATAGTACAGTTACAAACACATTTATATTATAATATATATGTTTGTTATCATCAAACATAAATCATATTGTTATATACAACAATCTTTATTTTTTGATGATCACAAACATATATTAAGATTTTGAATACAATAAATGTGTTTGACAGTGAAGTGAAGAACTCCCCTATATGTATGCTCCCATTACAACAAAACTCCCCGTATATATGTGCATATGAGTGACAGAATTGATATTTCCAATAGTAAAAATATTCATGAAATATTCACTAATTAATCAAAATCTTAATCATTCTTCCCCTTTTTTTTATCATCAAAAGGATATAGAAATCGAAATAGTGATGAAATAAAGACTAGTAATATAAAATGAGATAAAGAAAAGAATGCATATCATAAATCTCATTAAATCGAACAAAAATCATAATATTCTTCAAACTAGTGGCAAATTTCACATTTTAGAATGATGAATTTTGTGATGGATTTTATAAAATGGAGAGAGTTACTAACCATATGAATTCCACCTATTTTCAAATAATTTTTTTAAAAAAAAAATGAGCACAAAATAGCGATGGATTTGGACTATAATTATAAATTCAAGTCAAGAGAAAGAAATCAAATTATCGCAAATCCCAAAACTATCAACAAAAAATCATAATATATCATCATAAAATAGAAACACAATTCAAAAAATGGATTGATAGGTTGGTTTTTACATAACAAGGAGGATTTCATATATATAAATTTATTTTCCATTTTTCTTTGCCTTTTCTTTTTATTTTAAGAGCACACTAACCATGCATAGCTTATAAGCACTTTTAAATGTGATCAATTGCACTTAAATTACAAGTAATCTCTAACCATGCATGACCATATCTAGGCTTTTTAAATGAGGTTAGAGAAACACTTATTTTATAAAAATCTGCTCAGTATATAAAACCGAAACGAATGATAGAATTATGTTGTGTACAGAGATGGTTGTTAAATAAATTTATAAATTATTCATATTATGAAATATGATCAACCTACCAGGATTTTTGAAACTTTTTCAATTATCTCTTATTCTGAAAATTAATATAGTCACATTTTCATCACAAAGTTTGAAACTGTATATTCTTTAATGATGAAAAAATAAACTCTCCACATTAAACAAAACCATGATGGACGACAAGAAGGTGATAGGATTTGAACATGTTCGTGAAATAAGCACCAATTCAAAGACATTATAAACTCTGTTCAAACATCATGAGAATTTAAATAAATAACACCTCTTATTGTGAGATATATTATAGTCTCAGCTCATCACAATTTCAAAAATCTGATTATAATTTTGATGAGTTCCAAAATATTGTTCAATTTGATCAATGATTTCAATTTTCGAATAAATAACCAACAATGATTTCAAAATTGAAAATATCAATTACAAGAGGGATTCTGAAAGAACTATACAAGTTTAAAATCAGTTTAAAAAAAATCAAACAATTGAATGAGAAAATTTTCAAGACTTCTAAGATTGGTACTTCTTGGGGCTCCTAATTGCCCATAGAAGTCAATGAAAAACTAAACACTAAATTTATAGAATAAATCAATCCTAATCCAACAAATCTAACAATTCAATCTCATCCATCAAAGCAGCAATCTTTCAATTTTAGAACATAATTCAAAGGAGAATTTTTCTTAATTATTTGTAACAAGCACAAGAGACAGATCATGATCCAAGATTAAAGTAGTTCATTTGAAATCACTTGAAGGGATGTGTAAATTTCAAGATTAAATAAATCGATCACACTAGATTATCAATTTCAAAATCAAGAAGTGTGTGAGATTCAAGATATCAACAATTTCAAATGATTTCAAAAAATTAAATATCCAAGCCAAATGATGAAGATTAAAAAATGAGTTTCAAGATGCACAACAATCCATACCAAATGAGTTTCAATTCAAAATAGTCAAGCCCATCCAAAAACCAATGAAATTGTCATAACATAAAAAATGGTAGTGTCCTGTAATGAGTGTAGTTTTTCAAGTCTTTCCAAAATGAATTAGAAGAAACTCAAAAATAACAAAGTTGTGTGAAATTTCAATAGCTTTTCCGATCATTTTTTTTTTGGAATTCTGAATAATAGCGTTCAAGATATGATAAAATTAAAAATAATTTCAAAATATTTACAATTTTAAATTCACAATAAAGAAATCAATAAAGCATGAG
Source organism: Allium sativum (assembly GCA_030737875.1). NCBI lineage: Eukaryota > Viridiplantae > Streptophyta > Magnoliopsida > Asparagales > Amaryllidaceae > Allium > Allium sativum. Next base: position 195,988,283 of record CM060924.1, read on the forward strand.
AGTTTTAGATAAATGAATCTAATTTCCAGAAAATCAAGAATTTTGCAATTTGAAGTTAAAGAAAGCTCAAAAAAATTATGGCAGTGTCAAAACAATTCAACATTAACAGAAAGGAAGAAAAAGAAGAAGAGTAGAAGGAAGAACAAAAATAATAGAAGAAGTAACATGAGTTTAGAGATTATACCAGAAATCGATATGAAACAATGAATCTCTAACTTAACAATCTTAACTAAGGAACACCAAGTGATTCCATAATATAGAACAACTTGAATTCAATATCTCTTTCGCAAAATTGTTCCTTAGCCTCTTCTAGTACCTAAATGTTTATAGGATCAAGTGGTCTAACAACAATCATTTTACCACTCATAGCTTCATTTAGATGTTTTGGTACCCACACTCATTTATATAACAATCAGTTAGCATCAACAAAGTGCCCTTAGGAACCCAAATTTATTTAGTCTTACTCGAATTCATTTTATTATTTTTTTGGGATCCATAAACGTTTAACGGGGTTGTTTCTAAATAGGTTCTCTTCTCAACTATGATCTAAAAATCCTTTGAGATTTTCAGAGTTCAAAATTTTAAATTGATCTTTTTCAAAACACTTTGAAGGATTTTTGAAATCATTAGAAGTTCGCTTTTCAAAATCATTAATTTTCCCAAAGCTAAGACCACTCTTATTTCCAACAGAAAATGGGTTTTTCAACAACATATTCAATGATTTTTACCAGTTAGAAAATTTAGCCAATGCTGATTCAAGTCGTTGAATTTTGACTTTAAGATCACTATTTTCTTTCATTAAGTTTGAACAACGATTAATAGTTATCTTACGCTTTTCAGCATTATTTTGTTTCAAAACCAAATTTTCGTTTTTAAGTAATTTTATTTTGGCCTTAGACTCAGAAATCTCATATTCAAATTGATTTTTCTTTTCAATCTCAAAAATCTTGAATTTTTCAATTTCATTTTCAACCTCTTTCAAATTAATTCTGTTTTCAACAAATTTTCCTTTTTAACAAGTTCATATTTGGAATTTTTGGCCGTCTTAAAATTATCCAATTCCTTTTACAAAATATTTTTTTACAAATTTAATCATCCTCGTTTTCTTCTAAAAACATAATTTCTTTTTTAAGCTTTTGAAAATTTTCACCGTGATGGGCTAAATCAGTTTTCAAATTGAAACAATTTTTGCAATTGGAATTTGAAAATTTCTTAACGTTTTTTAGTTTTAATTCCAAACCATTATTTTTGTTGGTCAACTAATGACTTTCATATTTTAGATGTTTATTTTTCCGTTGGAGACTATTAACAGTTTTAGTTAAATCAGTGCAAAGATGAACTAAATCTTTAAAAGAAACTTCACCAAACCTATCATCTGTTGAGTCTCCAACACTGTCATCATCTGATTCATCTTCTGTAAATCTAGTTAAGCATACATCTGAATTTGAGTTGACAATTGAGGGTTTTGAGCATTCGTTGCCCTTTCTTCCATATAATGTATCGAGAGAATTCCAGATTTCCTGTGAAATTAAACCGTGGGAGATATGGTTAAATTGATCAATACTAAGATAATAAATATAATATGCATAGCACGAGCATCAATTACAATATCATTCTTATTTACCATATCATATTCATTTTTAATAAAATTCCGATATCTACTATTAACAGATTTTAAATAGAATTTCATTTTGGGCTTCCAATTTAAAAAATATGCCATTAAAAATAGCCGGAATTTTACTAGACTGACAACTCGGGAAAACATTACTCTAAAGTTAATAAAATACTTGCTCTGATGCCATGTGCACTAACTGCCTATAGTGGCACTTAAGTGTACCTCAAACACTGATTTTACATATGGCCTCTCGACACGGACTAACCAATCCCAGGGCATATGGGAGTAAGAGCCAATGCTTCACCACACACATTATCGATCACAAGGCGATAACCCCCCATCACAACTGAACTAGTTCTGATACCGCTTATAGGATCTAGATTAACCTTAGAGGGGGGTTGAATAGGGTTTATTGTAGTTTCATGAGATATTAAAATTATCACAACACAGATTGCAGTAGAGAAAATAAATACAAAAAATAAATGACATAGATTTTACCCAGCTTCGGCAAACCCTGCCTACTGCTGCATTCCTCATGGTTTCAACTAGAATTAAAAAAATCTGTATGCTTACAAAATCCTTGTAAACTCGCGATACCTGCTCCTAACTGTTTTAGTCCTACGCTCAAAACCCTGCACTGATCTTTATCCCCATGATCAGATTTTCCCCGAATTACAAACTCTTAACTTGTAAACCCTAACTATAAATCCTATAGCTAGACACCCTAGTTTGCAGAAAACTAGAAAATTGATGGATCGGTTACAAAAGAAATATAAAAACAAAACAATAAAATAAGACGAGGCCTATCATTTATATCAAAATTAGTCATCCCCTTTGTCACTTTAAAAGATCGGGTTCATCTTCTATTCAATGGTCATCTTAACAAAATAAGGGTTTTGTTTCTAGTCCCAAGTCGCGGCGTCTTAAAACCTGGAAGAATATTCTTGATGGCTTTGGTTGCTACTTGTTCTCTTGTCGACGATTGGCATTGCTTGTGATCGAAAATCTGATAAGTTGTGAGTACTCTAAATTGATTTTCTTTTGCTCTCAAATTTGTTGCTTGGTTTCGATATCTTGCCAATGATGAAAAAGGTGTTTATTTATAAGGTTTAGCAATGCGTAAATCTCTGATTTCATGCATGACTTGGCTCTTGATTATTGCATTGATTAATGCTTGATGAATTGTTTGAATCATGGAAATCTTCAATTGATCTTTATGTCCAAAAATGTGTTGTGATTTTGTTTGTGGAGTTGAACACTTTCTAGAAATTCTTGCATGTTGTGAAATTCATTCTTGCTGATATTGCCGTGGATGCATTTGTTGAATACTTCACGACTTACTCGAAATAAAAATTTCCATGTATACTCAATTGATTTCTGGAATAAATTAATTCGGCTAATTCTGGAAATTATGAATATTGTCTTCGAGCCAATTTTTCATAAAAACCTCTTGCCACCAATTTTTGATTTCAGGAAATATCATTTGATTTTCATTCTTGCCAATTTAATACTGGAAACTTGATGTTGTGCAATGTGTTCAAGTGCAAGTTGTATTACTGTGACCAGTTCATGTGCATGCATTTGCTTTTGAATTATCCCATGCATGATTACACCTCTGTTCATGACTAGAGCTTGTACACTTGTACAGTGCTTATGTTCTACCATATATATATACATGTGTATACTCTTGTTAACTTGCTGACTTGAAATTCTTATCCCTTTTTCCCATTGTCATACTGACATATATATATATATATATTCATACACACACACATACATACAGATGTGTGTGTGTGTATATATATGTTTATCTAACTATGTCCAATGCCTTGATGTTTTGGCATTTATATGTTGGCACTCCTCGTTTTGCCTGAGCTTCATTGTACCTTCTGCCTTGTAACTATGTTGCACTTGCATCTCCTTTCCTTGTGCATGTTTTTCTTGGAACTGCATGTATTTGTTTGCATGTCACTTGTGTTTTCTTCACCAGATTTGAACCTTGTTTTACATCCTTTTGCATCTTTGTATTGCCATGACCCTTTGCTTAGTTCTATGCTGAAACATGTCTCTACACATATACTTGTATATATTGCAGCTTATTGTCTTGATATTCTTGTGGTATTCTAGTTGTGTCTATCCATTTTCACTAGTGCTGGACCTGTATATGTGAATCTGACATCTTGTGTTCATGGCATTGACCACTTCTTTATGTGCATGCATATTTTTGTACACTTGTTCCTTTGCCTGGCATGACCAATCTGAGATGCTCCTGAATCAAAACTGTGTGGCTTGACATGTTGTATTACTAGTGTGTGCTCATGCACTTTTCTTGAACTTGTATTTCTTGTAGCCTTGTACAACTTATTGCTTCACATTTTAAATCTGACTTGTTACACCTTGCTTTCCGTGTGCATGAGCTCTTGATTGTTTGAACTGGGTTGAAGTTTTCCAGTTGCCATATGGTGCCACTCTGCTTCTTTGCACCACATGTCATGCTGCACATACATCATGTATTTGAGCTTGCTGCATAGATCATGTTGTGCCCATAGCCACTTTGATTTGCATGTCCATCTTGTTTTTGTCACTTGTACTTTGGCTTTTGCTACTGGTCACGTACATATATATGTATATATACACACAGTGATGTGTGTGTGTGTGTGTATATGTATGTATGTGTGTGTTATTATTGTGAATGTCATGTCCTTGCTTTTTTGACTGTCCTTGTTGCAAGTGCTTGCAAATGAAAACCTTGTGCACTTGAATTTTTTTGCATGCCACTTGTCATGGTTTGAGTCTCAGGCCAGTACTGATTCTCCATGTAGTACTTGTACCATGTGTACTTGGCCATGTTGAACCATGTTGCATATACTTGTTGCTTTTGCCATTTCTCTCGACCTATTTGGCGCCAGCTGTGCATTTACTGATGTTTGACTATGTTTCCCTAGCACATTATAAATATATGTGTATATACATACACATGTATGTGTATAATAGTGCGTGTGCAATTATAATTTTTATTTACATCAGCAGACCACTATATGTTGTGTCGTGGGTTGTCAAGATCAGCATATCACAATTGTGAGTTGAAGCTAGTCTTGATCAACAGACCACTATATTTGTGTTGTGGCTGATTTGCGGGCACAAGATATATAATCTACCTTATGGTATTTAGAGTGAATCAATGTGAATATCAGAAGCAGTCTAGACATGAATAAATATACATACATATTAGACTAAGTTAAGAAATATGATGAGAAACTCACCAAAATTCAGAGGCAAATAAAATTTAAAATAAATTTATATCTGCTAGAATTTAAATCTATTTTGTTCCAGTTTACTATGTGTGTTTCTGTGATAGGTATACAAGTGACTTGACTAAATCTGAAGCAGAATGGAGACAAGTGAGTCAGTGTATGAGTGAATGAAATTGTATGTGTCTATACATGAGAGAGTGAATGTAACTGAGTGAATATAAACAAAGTGAAGTGAGTGAACTATAGCGAGGAACCAATGTATATGAAATTGAATATATTATATCAGTGGAATGTACAATAATGAGTTAGAGGTATGTACTATTCAAATGTTGAAATAAAATACTTTGTGGATATTTAAATTCTTTTGCAATAGTATTCTATTCAAATATAAATTATTTATTTCTGTATGTGATGTAGTATAGAAAAGTACAGTTACAAACACATTTATATTATAATATATATATATGTTTGTTATCATCAAACAAAAATCATATTGTTATATATAACATAATTATCATTGGATAATCTGGGAACGTAATTTTAATATTGAATTAAAAGAGAAAATGGAAATCGTTTAAAAAGGAAACGATCAAATTTATTCCGATGTTCGGAATGTGAATAGAATTAAAATAAATCCATAAGGACATATAATTAGAATTCGACTGTGTCGAATGCTATAAAAATAATTTATTTTCAGAAATTATATATTATATAATTCGGAACCTGACAAGATAATTAATAATCGGTTTGAAAGCTATATTTTATAATCGAATGTAAAGGCAATATAAAATTATAAACTTATTAAATAAAATAGACTAGAGAGTTGATGTGTAAACGAGATTTGATCATATAAGGGGAATGTGAATGAGGAGTTATAAAATGACTCGATATATGGAATTTTAACCTGTAATGGTATTTATAATTTAAATTAAGATTTATTTGATAAAATTAGTCTAGATTTCTATAAAGGAATGATATTCACATTTTAAAGTGAATAATGGTTTAAAAGTAAACGTTTTGCAGATTGGAATGGTTATAAGGAAATTGGTAAGGATTTGGAGGTAATAAATTCTAAAGTGAATTTAGATATGAATGTAGAATTTGAGTGGAACTGAACGTTAAATTTATTTCAAAGTTCGGAACGTTATTCGAAAGAGAGTTATCGAATAGAAATTATTCGAAAGAGAGTTATATATTGTAATTCGACAATGTCGAATTCAGGAAAGTACTATTTACTTTCTATTTTTAATAACATTAATTAATTAACTAATCATTATTTATTCAAATAAATGAATAAAAGTTATATTTTAAAGTTAAATATTTCGGAAGCGGGGATTATAACATTATCATTATGATCAATGTTTTCTGTAAAAGAAGTGGATTCTTAAACTAAATTCGAAAGTTACGTAAGAAATGTTGTTTCAAATAGAAGATGTGATCTTTGTCTATTTTGAAGTTAAGAATGTTTTTCAATTAAAGTCTGAGAGGTAATTATACCCCAACTTTATTTATTTCATTTTTGACTAAGGAATGGTTAAGGTTTGATGGTGAAGATTAGTTAGAAATATAATTAGTTAATGAGTCAACAATAGGTTGAGTTGTCGTAACGATGTTTATACAACATTCATTTAAACCCATATAAATGAGTTTTGGAAACGTTTTCCAAATATAATCAAAGATGTTTACTAAGCATAGAAAATGGAATGTTGTGGTTAATTAGAAATATGAAAATACGAATATATGAAAATAAGAAATACGAATATATGGAAATAAGAAATACTAATATTTGGAAATAAGAAATACGAATATATAAAAATAAGAAATACAAATATATGGAAATAAGAAATATGAATATATGGAAATAAGAAATATGAACATATGGAATTAAGAAATACGAATATATAGAAAAAAGAAATATGAATATATAGAAATATGAAAACACGAATATATGGAAATTAGAAAAGTAAATATATGGAAAAAAATCCCAGTAATTAATAACTTATATTTTCTAAATATAGAAAATAAGAATTTGTGAATATATGGAAATGTTTTCCGATGTTAATAAGAGATATTTTCAACAATATAGAAAATGAATAGTTATAATAGATGTAAATGTTTTTCCAAGAATTATGAGAGGCTAAACGGGTTTTGAAGAATATCTAGGTAAAGATATTGAAAGGAAACTGGGAAACGAATAAATTAATGATAAATTAACCTAAAGGGCTCAGTGTTGGTTGACGCTTAATCAATAGAATTTCCTTTTGAAAATAAGATCGTTGGTTGTATGGATGTTTCCTTTGATAGTTAAATAACTGGCTATCAAAATTTTGGCTCATTTTATATTCCAGTTGTTAATACGGAGAGACCGGGATTAGGCTTATTATATGAAAATCACTCCGTATGGGCATAAGCGTTTCGAAACCAATATGTTGAAGATAATTGAAGACGAAGTAAAGTTCAAGGGCTATTTTTTTAATCCTAGGTAGAAATTGCCAAAGAAGGATTGATGGGATTGTGCCTTCGGTTTGTCTAGTCCCAGGACAACTTGTATGGACGAATGTCTAATAGAGTATGCCTAACAAATCATCTATATTGATCTCTTCAAAAGTACTTACGTTCGGTGGTGGAGGAATTCGTTTCTCTTAGCATTATGCCCATAATATTTGTAGGGAAATTAATATATGATTTGGCGTGTTTGATGATGTGGCATTCAAAGTGAATGATGCGGTGGTATTAAAATGGTAACTATGGCCTCAAGCCTCACGACTGGGAAATGGAAAAAATCGAGGAAACAGCATGGCTAAGTGGGTACTCCCATTAGAGTGTATTGCCACCTGATATAGAGAACAGTCTATTTACTTCTTTATCCTATCGCTAGTGTATGCTTCGGTAACGGTTGATGATCCCAACCGTTGGTGATAATACATTCGATACACTCAAAGGAAATGAGTGGCTAGTCATATGTGGCCTCGGTTATAAGATGTTCTTGCTGAACCCTGTGTATTCCTCTTTAGAGATATACTATCGGAAGGTGGTTCCATACCTTGGCATAGTTGGAAATCCATTACCCAATAAGTGATCACGGTTTTGATTGTATATTATGTATGTGGAGCATGAGATGCAAGTATTCCGCTAGATTGCTATTGATTTGATTAGACACTATTATAATATCAGAATAGTGTTGATACAAAGAATATTTTGGGTTATCGAAAGGTAAAAAACATCCATTTTTATGTGTGGATTGGTCTAGATTGCTATTGATTGGAGTTTACTCACACCAGTCCCATGAATGACATAGAGTTTATTTTGTTTTGTTTTACCCTAAACTCTTGGGTGCCAAAATTTGTACGGGCAATCAAGTAGTCGGGATTTTACAGGTATTATTGGAGGAGCTTGGATCAGGTAGCTTCAGTATTATATAGCTATTGTTTATTTCCGTTGTATTGTAATTTACTCTTATAATGGTATGTGAGTACAGTTACAAATGTGTATTTCAAAAGTTATGTTATATAATATATTTTATTCGTTCCGCTGTGAGATTTGTATCTGCTCTGATTTTGTTGTGATATTGTAATCTTCTTTTCTTCTATTCTAACTTTTCTTTCTTTCTATTTCTCACTCACTAACTTCTTTCTATTAACGTTTCGGTATTTATGGTACTTGAAGGTTGGCATGTTATACGGTAAATGTAATTATGTCAATTTTCGGGGTCGAAAATCTCTCGGGCCGTTACATTTTGGGTTACCGTAATGTAAAAATCGTATGTGTTTATGTGTGGACTGGTCTGACGATTATCCTTTTCTTTCAAAAGGATTTTTAACTTTAAATCGGTTTGAAGTTACCTATAAACTTAGTGAGTTTTCTCATTTTGGTTCACCAGACAGATCCGTGGTGTTTGCAATGCTCGGGTCAGACCGAGTTTTACGGGTCCAGGTTAGGATGCTATGAACTTAAGAAGACATGCTTGAGGAGTCCAGACATTTAGTGTTTATTCCGCTGCGTTTTATATGAGAACATGGTTTATAATTGTCTAGATTATCTGTTGTACTCTGATGAATGCAGGTATTTATTCAAGTTCTTTATAAAGATATATTTTTATATAATATTTTATTCCACTTCTTTGTGAGACTCTGTGTTGTGTTGGTTAGTTGGTTTTTCTTCTTTTTCTTCTATTATAATATTTCTTTCTTTCTTTTCTGGCCCTCTTATTTCTTTCTATCAACTATTTGGTGTTTTCTATACTTGGGTTTTGGAAAGTAATATAGAATTAGTTGTTATTGTCGAAATCCGGGTGTCGAATTTCTCCGGATCATTACAATATTCGAGTTCAAGCATAAACATAATCCATGCTCAAGATAAGATGATAGATCAAGCAAAATAGAAAACAAAATCACTTACAATTTTCCAATTGCTACCGTGCTTGAGATAAGAGGACGGATCTAAAAGCAAATCATCAGTTCTTATCAAAAACCCTAATTTGAAGGAGGAAAATTCTTCCACTTTCATTCGTGCTCAACTGGTAGTGGTGGCTCGTGATTTGCAGGTGGTAGCGAGGCAATTTGGAGGTGTCTAGGTGAGGTGATTGAGGAAACAACGGAGGGTTTCGTTTGCCTTTTTTTTTAAAGAATAGAAGGCATGAGAAATGATTTTGGAAGATGCATTTTTCACGGTCAAATGTAATAGGATTTTTTTTTAAAGATAGAGATTGGATGTTTTAACAACCGATGTTTAAAGAACCATTTAACATCGCTCTAAATTTTACTGATATCAAAAGAAGCTTTTACATCGGTGGTTTTACATACCAATGTTAAAAGGGTGATTCTATTCCACTTTATCTAGTAGTGTAATCACCACTTTTTGAATGATCTTCTCATGCTTGGCACGTTTCCAAACTTGCTAGGTCAAAAGAATAATTTCGTATCCCATTTCCAGGATTGGCGATCTGAAACTCGATGAGTGCAAGCGCTTTAAAGTGATCTACACATGTCGATCAACATATTTTCACTGATCCGCACGTACCCGACACAATGTTGATTCGTGCCAAGCTCAACCAAATCCATTGTATACGTCATACCGATCATGGTGTTTCCACCTCGATGTACGGTGCAAGCAAGTGTTTTTGAGTGATAGCTTTGGTTTGATTGGGATAAGAAATATGATTTCCGATCCAGGGATCGACATTTGAATGTTGCGAAAATCTCTAGCATGTGCACCGGTTTTAAGGCGATCTGCATGGCCATGGCAAGTTTTTAGAGATGACCCAAGATTGTGCGTGCCAAATAGCCAAACATGCAAATCCCGGTTCGATTTTTTTCCTTGTTCATCTCGTGTTCGACACACATTTTGAGCTAATTCGATCCAAGCCATCTCCAAAATTTGTGAAATGCGGAATACAAAATTTCCACTAGCCAGCCAACTCTGATTCGAACTAAAACTTCATTGATCTGAAATGCATCGAATTGGGAATGTCGATCAAAGAGTTAACCATATTTTCAAGAATTCAAACTCTTCATGAAATTGATCGAATCGCTACACGTTTCCATGAGTTCGTGCTCAAGTTTCAAGTACCTAAAAAATCGTAAATCCTTCATGTGACTGCCTTAGGCGATTCAACACTTTGGCCCCCCAAAACATGTCTTTCTTGTAAGAAGAAGACGTGTTTTGAATAATCCAGGAGTATAAAAATTTGAGAATCCAGAAGTCGTGGACCAAAGAAGTCTGCATAGAAATTCAGTAGCCGAGACCCCAAAAACCAAAAGCCACGATCGCGTCAGATCGTATTGATGGAAAACCATAAGTCCAAAAAACCAAAGAAAACCAACGATTGCTCAGGACTGTGCTAACCAAAAGACTAAAACCAAATAGCCTCGTCGTTCGCTCCGTATCGTATTATGAGGGATAACAAAGATAGCTAGAATAACCGAGAATTAGGAAAACCGGAGTGACCCAAAATCTAGAAAACCAGAGTAGCCAATAACCACATAACCAAATCAGATGATCGGATGAATCTGAAAGCCAGAATAACTAATAACCGGATAATCAGATGAGTCCAAGACGCCCTTGACAAAGCTTGGAAAGAGGACCATGGATAAGCTAAAAAAAGTCAAGGACGCCCTTGCTAGAGTGTGACAAGTGCACCATTGGAAAGCCAGAAGAGTCCAAGATGCCTTTTCCAGATCATGACAAAAGGACCAAGGAAAAGAAAATTGGGCAGGTTTGTACCCGCCACTAGGCAAGACAGTCTTGCTAAGTCCTTACAGGACCACCCGCCTCTTCCCAAGCAAGTTCTTACTTGGGGACCAAGATTTTTATACTTAGCGAGCAAAGTCCTTACTATGCCAGGTCCTTAAAGTTTGAAATTCTGATTCCAGATTTCCTTACCCCGCAAGTAGCGTCCTGACAAGAGAAGTAATTATTATTGAAGTTTTCAAGGGTTGGATTTTTTAATAAATCCAAAGGAAAACCCATCGGTTTATTATCAAGCAGAGAGCATGCCTAAAAGTTAAGGCCTAATCCCATACGTAGGTGATTCGACTTAGCCGCTCTTGATTTCAAGTTTATCGAGTTTCGTTAAGTTTGAAGCGAATGGACTAGCGTCGGGCATAGAGCATACCTGGGGGTCACACCGGTCCTTATACCTGGGTAGGTCGATGTAGCCATACTTAAGCCAGAAAATGAAAAATAAACAAAGGAGGTTGGATGGTTTATCACCCATAAAAAGCATGCCTAGGGATTAAAAGCTAATCACATGCATGGGTAGGCAGGCTTAGCCCTCCAAACTCCCGAGCCAGGTAATTAGAAATGAGTGAAGGACGTCCAAAGGTTTATCGTCTATAAAGATCATGTCTAAGGATTAAGACTTAATCTAGTACATGGGTAGGCAGACTTAGCTCTCGAAAATTCCAAGAAATAGAACCGAAGATGAGAGTCGAAGATCAGACAATTTGTCATCTACAGAGAGCATGCCTAGGGGTTAAGATCTAATTACATGGGTTAGTAGGCTTAAGCCCTCTAAAATCTAAAATCAAATAACCATAAATGAGAGTGGGAGATCAGATGGTTTCTCGCCCACAAAGAGCATTCGTAAGGATTAAGAGCTAATCCCATACATGGGTAAACAGACTTAGGCCCTTTGACTCCCTAACCAGACAACTAAAGGTGAGCGTAGGATATTGGACGGTTTCTCGTCCATAAAGAACATGCCTAAGGATTAAGGCCTAATCCCGTACATAGGTAGGCAGACTTAGGTCCTCCGCGCTCCTAAAATCGTGTAAACCAAAATGATTAGTTAATTGTGAGGTAGATGGTTTGTAGTTGGGTACAGAGCACGCCTAGGGATTAAGTCATAATCATGCATGTGCGTGATCCAACTAAAAGCCACCCACAACCAGTAAACCAGAGGTGTAATATCAAGAAGCATAATATCCAGGAGGACGAAGCCAATATAACGAGAATCCAGAGAACCTGATTTTTAATCCCTAAATAGCCAAAATACATAAGCCGAAAACTTGGATAAACAACCACAAGCCAGAAGACCAAATAACCACATCCACAATCCAAAAGACAAGAATACGTGAAAACCAAAAGTATGATCGCCAGAAACCAAATGCAACAGCCTGCATTTTACGTATCGGAGGATCGTAAAATATTTTTATTTAATTCCCTGAGGGTTGGATCATTCTCATATTTTGATATGTTGGTTATGGGGATCTGAGACATGTCCATAATTTTTACCAATTTTATTTGTGATCATTTTGCACTTATCAGTTTTGTACAGGACATAACTTTTGATTGGGATCGATTTCATTGGAAAGGAAATGATGTTTCCAATTTCGTAGAGTGGTCACATTAAAGATTTGGTTTAGCGGTTTGGGAGGAAAAGTCGTTTTAGTGTTTCACAATTCATGTACAGTTTTGGCTAATCATTAATGAGCTAAATTGGTGTGGCCCATTAGTGGGCAGGTTAGAGGCTATAAATAGGGGGTTAGAGGCATGGAGAGAGGTTCAGTTTTCTTCACACTCTCATTTGGTTGATCTTGTGATCCTCCTTGCTCAATCTAATACATTTTTCCTCCATTAAAATTCTAGATCTACGCAAGAAGATTGAAGATCTACATCAAGTAAAGCTAGATCTACATCAAGTGAGGGAAGATCGCATCAAATTGAGAGGTTTGAAGGTTGATCATCGTTGTCCGAATTTGAGATGAGTCGAATTCAAGTTATTTTGAAAAATTGGTGAGTGATAAGCATCTTTCTCGCTGATCCAATCGAGTATATGGGTTATTTGATCTTATTTTCATAACTATTGTTTTCACCTAGATCTACATCATGGTATGTATATTTCTATTTGATTCACCATAGGATCTAATTTATCAACTTAAATCAGTGAATTTCTGTGTTAATTCATGAATAATTGCAAGTTAGATCCATCTGCGTAATTCGTTTATTGTTTATCATGATTTTGGTGAATTTTTAATGTTTGGATGATGATTGATCGTTGTATGGATACTTGTTGATGGTTGAATCTGATTGAATAATGGAATTGAGTGTTTTCGCGAGTTTTGGATCGGATTGGAGATGGATTGGGTGGGAAATGGTATGTATCGGGCGTACGTATGATGGTTCAGAACATGTTGATGGACTGGATCATGTTGATGGATCGAACATGTTGATGGATCAGAGCATGTTGATGGACTGGAGCATGTTGATGGATCAGATCATGTTGAAGGACTGGAGCATGTAAATGGATCGGAGCATATTGATGACTGGAGCATGTTGATGGATCAGACCAAGACGATGGACCGGACAAGGATGACATCATTTCTGAAATGCTGTAAAAGGCAGTTTAAATGATGTTCTTAGTTTTTCAAAGCGAAGAAGCTGGAAATGCTATGAAATGTAATATCGACCAAATGATGCATATTTTGGGTCGACGATAGTCATGGCTTCGACACAAATTCAAGTAGGAATGTTGAAGTGTTCGTTAATCGATGAAATGCAATGAATATGCAGACAACTCAAAGACGTTGAGTTTTGGATAATGGGTGCCCGAGAAGGCGCTTGAGCTATGGATAGTCGCCGGTGATGACAATTAAAGTTATGGAGGCCGAGGAATTATCGTTGTCGTAGGTTCTAGCGGACTCAAAGCAGGGGTATAATAGGGACGCCTAAAAGACCGGTCGAATGGTCGAGTACCCTGGGAAGTCATGATGGGCCTAGAGATACGAATCACGATGGCGTATGGAGTTTTTGCTAGAACCAGGGTTACCATTAGCCCTTGCCAAATGGCATGTCATAGCCGTAATACGATTAACAATGGTTTCAAAGCAAGATAGGCGTTGATAGCCAGAGTCATGGATGTTGATTGCTTTACTTGTATCAGCTTGTGTGGATTGTTCGACATCGAAGGTGATATCTCTTGGGTGTTGTCTGATGACTGTTTACGCCTTCAGGACTTGTACTTGGGAAATGTCGATATCGATTAGGATGGTTTACGCTTGATAAATGGTTGCCATGAGTGACTGTATGTTTCTACTTGATTATTTTAAAGACTATCAATGTTGGATGTGGGGAAGATGGGTTTGGGTTCTTCTTCTTTGTTGATTGGTAGATTAGTTGATTAATCCACCTATTCTCATATACTTTATTGATGATGTTAGATAGTTGTTTTATCGCTCATTAAGACTATTGTCTGACTCAAGGTTTTATGTCTTCCTCTTATCACCTTGGGCTGCTCATCCGGTTATGGATGGGCATACTGAGTAGCAAGTGACAGGTAGTACATCTTGATGAGGACGATGCTGTTGAGCGACGACGAGCAGGAAGCTGGCGTATTATTTCCTACTATCTACTACTTTTGTTTTTCGATGTTTGATATATTCTTTGAGTGACATGTAGTGAGGAACATTGTACATAATTTGATGTTGTATCCAGTTTGATGTTTGAATGATTCATGATGATATGAAGTTAAAATTCATGTTATATTATTAATGCTTGTTGTATATGTTCTATTATATTTTATCCTTGCGTTGTGAGCTATACGACAGGTTCCGCTTACATTATCTACCTTGGTGATCGTCTATAGCTGCTTGGCACATCTTTCAGCGCATTATTTCCCTTGTTAAGTGCAAGAGTTGTGGGCGGTCGTCACACCAAAGGATGATATGCCAAAAGACCAAAATCTACAAAGACAAAATCCAGGGTGCGAAGAGATGAAAGGCCAATAAGCCAAGAAAACCAGAAACCAAGAGAACCAAAGTCTAAAAGCTTCAAATACAGAGAACTTTATCAATGGATGACCAAACCACCGGGCGCAGGTCCCGGTCCATTCTTATCCCAAGCCGGAGCAGGAAGTTGTGCCTATCCTGGTATTACAGCTCGATTTTGAACGTATTCTGCTAGCTCGCCATGTCTGTTATGTTCTTCAATCATATCACTGAGATGCCTGCAGTCTTTGGTATCATGACCATCTAGGTCATGAAATAAGCAATGCCCACCAGAATCTTTCTCCTTCTGGGTCGACTCTCTTGCGCGAGGCTTCCTGAAGGGAGCAACCTGGTGGACTTCTAGATGAATCTTCTCCATAGGGTGAGTAAGCTCCATGTATAAAGGGAATTTGGGCTGATTCCACACATTCCGATCATTACGGAAGCAGCCTTTCCTTTTCCTTTACCAGAATTAGACGATTATTTGCCCTAAATTGAATTATCCTCGAGAATTTTCTTGTCAGTCCTCGCATCAAATTCCCTAAGAAACTGATCTGCCTCAAAATAGAATTTACCAAGGTCTCTCGGTGGATCCCGCTGAAGTGAGATTTTGAAGCCCGTCTTTCCAAAGACACGAGAAACCGCAACCATCAAAACCATAGAAGGGTCTGGTCGATCGACCGAAGCTACAGTAGCATTCAACCTTTCCAAAAACTTACACAAAGCCTCGATATCCCTTTGCTTGATCGTCGTAAGATTCATTACGTTCTTAGGTCGAGCAATATGAACCTTGAACTGTTCAATGAATTTCCTAAGAAAAATACTCCAAGAATTTAATGATCCATTTTCAAACTGTCGAAACACATAGCAGTAATATTAGTAAGATAAAGAGGAAAGCACTTCGCCATAACATTCTTCGAAGTCGAAAGTACTTCCATGTGGCACATATAGTGCGTCAAATGAACTGTAGGATCCTTCATACTATAAAAAGCTTCCAACATCAGCAATTTGAAATCCAGTGGGTTTCGAGAATTCCAAATATCCTGAGTGAATGGACTACGAGCAACGCAATACATTTCTACAAGAGAAGATCTGCCTCGAGTGTATCATTGAATAATATCGGCGATCTAAGCACCATTACCATTACCAAGCAAGTGATTCCAATCATTTAAATCCACACCCGTGCCCTTGGTGCCAAGTCCAACATTAGCGAACTTTTGAGCCCCAACAAGAATATCTGGCTCAATCCTAGCCTATGGTGCCTCGACCGACACGAACCTAGCCTCTGGAACTACAGGAGTTCCTACATCCAAAACTGTGTGCACTGACGCTTGAGCGACTTTACCAACTCCTGAGCCGAAAACCTGAGCCTAACCTTGAAAAGGACTGGGGGTGGTACCCCCGAGCCTAGCTGATCTAGTACCGGTTTGCGGATTGACGTCGACACAGGGTTGTACCTCGGGAATTGCCTCCAGGTCCTGAGCTAAAACTTGAGGAACACTAGTATTTATTCTCGCAACATTTCCTAGGCCCGACGGCCTTCCGATACCTTTAATCCTAGTCAGAAGAGTATTCAAAGTAACTCGATGTCTTCGAAATGCTCTTCTTGTTATTCCAACTGAGAAGTTAGATCCTTAGTCAAATCCTTTACGACTCCGTCGATATCCTCATGAGTAACATAGTTCAACAGATGTCTAGTAGAGGATACTTCCCGACTTTCCTCTACACCTTCTCCATTCGAATAAGCCAAACTTATTTGTTTCCTTTTAACCATAGCGAAATTCAAGAGAAATCCAAGAGAATCTCTTTCCTTAACAATCCAAAATCCAAAGGAAATCCAAGTCACCTTCCTTGCGCCAAAATGATAACATGGGGAATTGGTCACTCGCACACGCCAACACCCGATGAGTTAATATTAAGTGAATTATCAAAATTAGCCCAACAATCTAGATAAAGAGATGAGGAAAAGTGAAGAACACCGAGTTTATAATGGTTTGGCACTAACGCTTACGTCCAATTCATAGTAACTGTTCATCATCATTGTTACAATTATTGGAGGTATCCAAGTTTCAACACTTTGAGTTTACAAATTTTTCAATGGAAGGTGATAAAGTCCTTGTCAACTTCCTGCGATGCCAAAAAAACCATTAAAATCCTACTATGTTCAAAAAGCTTCAAGTGTGCTCCAATGTCCGAAAAGCAAGGAAAAAGCTAATCCAAATGCCAAAATGTTGCTAGTAAACTTCTATGTGAAGTTTATAAGTCCAAAATCCCTTCCAAAGCTATAGAAAACGGGTGAGAAGCCATTAAATGCTCCAAGAAGAAGCTTCCTACATGCAGGAACTGGACAGCCAAAAGGTCCCTTTAGGTGTCACATCAGTAGGGTATTTATAGGTGAGGTAAGTGGAAAAAGTCCAAATTTCGTATTCCGGGAGACGTACTGATCCCGGGAGTTAGCCAAAATTCAAGTAGTTTTCCTAAAATTCGTATCCAAACTCAAGTGCTAAGAAATAGGTGCTCCACACGTGGTGATTGTTAGAGTTTATGCCGTAGAGGCAATCAATTTGATGTTATTAATAACGCTGCTGATGTTATTATTTTATTCGGAACAAAATTATTCTATTATGTTATATATACTGCATAATATATAAATGTTAACATAATAGAAGTCCTTAGAATAATAATACGAAATTATATGGTTTAAGTAAGTGACTTGAAATTAGATTATATAATATATTAAGTGTTATAATTCTTAAAATGTCCCTAGTCAAGTGTTGATGACCAAAAATGTCGCAAACACCAAAGATTCCTAATTACTAGGAATTATAAATATGGTAGCATAGACAATAACATAAAATAGAACATAAGCGGTAAATGACACAAGAAATTTACAGTGGTTTGGCCTTAGTGAGGGCCTACGTCCACTTTGAAGAGTTGTAGGAATTTTATTGATCACTTGAAAGATTACAAGGTTGAGATCCTCTCATTACATTTGTTGACTATGATATATGAAGCTACAATAGTCATATTTGCAAGAAATAGTAAAATGGACAAGTTTGCCCTTCTTCTTCCTTAAAGAGGAGATTCCATTAATGAAGCTTTATGGAGGTCTCAAAGCCCAAGAATCTCCCCTCTTTGAAGTGTGAGGCCATTGGGTAGTTATAGGAAGTGGTTAGGTAGGGGTTAGGTAGGAGTAGGTAGAAATGGGGACCATCTTCAGGAAATTCGCACCTCCAGCTGTCGGCCGCTGAAAATTCATACCTGGGTGGAGGTACGAAATTTCGTACCTGCTAGGCACAAAATTTCGTACCTACAAGGTACGAAATTTCGCACCTTCTGGGTACGAAATTTCGTACCTAGTAGGTACGAAATTTCGCACCTTGGCTGGGTGCGAAGTTTATTTCGGGCGTAGCCAAGGTTTGTCGGCGCAGTCCCTCTTCGGTCTTCCTCCCGTGCTTCCTGAGTTTCTCCCTTGGCCCTGGCTTCACGCGATGAGTTGATTCGAGCGTGTCTTGAGTACATTTGGTAAACGGACCAATAGGCCGGTTAACATTTGCCCCCCAAAGTACGTCTTGTCTGGACATGATGTGCTTTGGAATGAGAGTTGGGATGATACGTGGATTGCGGATTTATCCTGCAAATTATAGGAAAAAATATGTTAGCTAGTGGGCTCGCCCGTTAGGGGAAGGCGGGCGAGTCGCTGTTGGTTTGGTGTCGCGCTCATGTCGCTAAGTGTTCGCACGGCGTCGTCATCGCGCGTTTTCAGCGGTTGACGCTTTGCAGGGAATACGCGTACACGAGCGCGAGGGTCGAGAGGAGGCGTGTTTTTTTTTGGGAAGGTACGAAATTTCGAACCACTTGGGTTCGAAATTTCGAACCGTAAGGGTTCGGACCCATGACCGTAGTGCCCGGTGACTTCGAACCGAGAGACTCGAAATTTCGAGCCCTTAGGTTCGAAATTTCGAGCCTGGGGTCGGAATACGAAGAGACTTTTTACTTTTTATTATAAATAGGCCCCTCCCTCCTCACTTTTCTTCCTTCTTCTATTTTTCATTGTTGTTCTGAAAGTTTCGATCCTCGACCCTTCGACCAAAAGGAGAATTTTTTAGGTAATGAATTGGTCGACGGAGGGCAGGAAGAGAGGAGGTCGAGGTGCGACAGCTGGACGATGCTCGAGGCCTCGAGCCTGACGCGATAGGTTCGGAGGCTCGAACCTGATGGGACCAAACCTTCGAACCCTGTTGGGTTCGAGGTTTCCGAACACTGACGGGTTTGAAACTTCGACGCTGTGGGGTTCGAATTCTCGAACCCTGGAGGTTCGGTTCTTCGACCCTCTGTGGTACGAGTTCTCGAACCTTGAGGGTTCGAATTTTCGACCCCTTGGGGTCCGAGTCCTCGATCCTTGAAGGTTCGAATTTTCGACCCCTTGGGGTCCGAGTCCTCGAACCCTGGGGGCTCGACACCCTGAACCACTAGGGCACGAAATTTCGAACCTGAGTGGTTCGAAATTTCGAGCGACCGTGGTTCGAGTTTTTCGAACCCCAGGGGTTCGAATTCTCTGGATGCCCGGGTTCGAACTTCTGGACCTTGGATATTTGAATCTTTGAGCCCGCGGAGAGTCTAAGCGTACTGCCTTGGCCAGACGTCGGCTTTCGCAACTTCGGACTTCGATTTCCTGACTGCCTGCCCCTGGACTCATGTACTGCATGTTTGACTTTCTGAATATACCAATGCACATATTAACAACCGCATGGACTGGAACTTAAAATTTTCACATAGGATAGAGCATATATATGGACTATGATCGAACTGTTGGGATTTTTTATAGTTTCTATGCATATTCTCATTCTTTGCATGACACCGCACACACTTGTTAATCTTCACCAGCACGAGGGGTACAGGTTATTTCACTATGATGTCTAACACTGATGTATTAAAGTATAGAAAGCCATGCAAACAAGGTCACAGACCGGAAAACTTCTGGGAGCCGAGGCTTCCCCACCATCGTCTCATACTTCTGATTCTACGAACAACACCAGCTCCGGAAGTAGTGAGCCTGAGACTACCGAGGGGTCGGTTCCTTCTCAGTCATGGAGCTCGCCTAAGGTGTCGGAGAACGGGGAACATGTTGAAAGGCTACATTCTCCAGTTGTATATGCCGAGATGGAAAACGCAGATATTATGGGTGGCGACAAGCCGCCTGCCCCGGTAGCTCCGGTAGCTCCGGACATGCTACCCGATGCAGATATTTTGGACAATCCACCGGATTCGGTGCCATCGAGCATGGATGTTGCGGCAGTTAATAAGATGTCGCTGCGATTTGGTATCCCGGAGGGAGAGGCCCGTGCCCCTAGAGCGAACGAGAGGGCCCATGCATCGCCCGAGGGTCTCACTGCTTGGAATCGACACGCTTGCGTTGTGGGGTGTGTGCCCCCGTCCAATGATTTCATTCGGTAAATGTTGTTCTACTTCCGACTCACGCCTTCACAGCTGCACCTGAATGCTTACTCCGCGCTCTTGGGTACTTGCGTTCTTTTCCGAGAATTTCTATGCCGGGATCCTCCCAGAGAGGATATTCGGTATCTTTTTCACTTTAGGCGATCAACTGGTGGGTCGTCTTCCCAGTGGTTCTTGGAAGCATCTCCCGCTACTAGATTCTTTGTTGGAAAGTGGCCCAGGCCATCCGTGATTAAGCATGACTGGTTCTTTGTTCGCTACCCTCCTGGATTTGCGAGGAGGTGGATTCAAGGAAGTGAGTACCTTCGACCCCTTCTTATAACGTTGTCGGGTTCCGCATCTTACTGCTTCCGGATTATGGCAGGAAATCCCGTGGCGCTCACTGGTGATGTGTATCAGCAACGTCTTGATGCTTTGCGGGCTATCCCTGAAGCTTCTTGTAGGACGGATACTGAGGTAGACCAGGACCGCCTTCGGCGTTTTGGGTTGCTTTCAGTCGGTCAAGCCATACTTAGGCCCGCCGTGGCAAGTGGTGTGTCAAGAGAGAGGACGACGGAAGCCTCCACTGCTTATGCTCTAAAAAGGAAAACAACCCCTACCAAGCTTGGGCCGAAAAAGGCCGTTAAGTTCCAAGAAGATGTCGAGGGAAGCAAAGCTGGTGACGCGGAGACGGTTGCTCGGAATGAGGGACTTCTTGACGCCTCTGTCCTTCCCCGATGGGAGGGGCGGGGGTAGAAACGTCGGATAGTCCTCACTCTCCTGTGACCTCTCTAGAAATTACCGCTTCCCTCGAGAAGGCTGATTAGTTTGCCGGTCTGGGTACCGTTCCTGTGGACTTATCTCTGTGGCAGAGCGTAGCTAGCATTGAGGATCTAGCTCGTGCCACGGAGGGACTAACTCCCTCGATTGGGGAACAATCTGGTCTGTTGAGATAGCACTTAGGGCATACACTTATACACATCATATTGCATAGAGGAGTACCTATGCGTATCGTTTGACTGATTTCGCTTCATTTCTTTGACAGGTGACATGGCTAGAGGAAGTGGAGGACGAGGTAGTGGAGACTTTCATCGCCCCGAGAGTGCTTTTCTTAGCTCCTTCAGGAGGGGAGCTAGTTTGTATGGCAACGTTCTGCCCCCGCGGGGTCACGGCAGCGGGGATCGTCACCAGGATAAACCTCAATCTTCTACTAGTCCCCCCTCCTTCTTCGATTCGGGTGCCTAGATGAGATTCATGGTTTGATCTTGGAGGGCCGAGTCGCACGTCGTCAATAACTCCGCCCGTCACCGCTCCGTTGGCTCCCGTTCAGACCTCGAAGGGGAGGGAACCACCGCTCACCCAGCCGAGGCCGGATAGGGTAACTATGATAAGGAAGCAGGATTTGACAGCGCCCCAAATCCAGGAGCTTTCCCTCGAGGAGAAGAGAGCGTTCTTGGAGCATCACTTTCCTCGATTTTACTTTGACGAGCTGTCATCTCTCCTTGACCTTCGCCCACCTCCTAATAGGACATCCGGAGAGATAGGGACGCATGTGGAGGCCGCGTATCACCAGGTCAACGTGCTTACCACATACTCCCACCATCTACCAGACCTAATCAGGGAGAAGAACATGCACCTCTTGAATCGTCAAATTACCATTGACGCTGAGAAGACTTCCGTCGCTAACTTAAATGCGGAAATTGGTAGGTCTTCCTTTTCCTCCTCCTTTTCTGTTTATTTGAAGTCTTTTGTGCTTGCATCATTTAATACTGACTTATGGATCTTTTGGTTTTGTCAGCCGAGCTGAAGCAGGGATACGAGACGCTCAAAAAGGAGGCTGACGATTCTCGTGCTATGTACACAGAGACTATAGCCGATCTAACCACCCAGAACACGACTCTGAAGAGGGAAATGGCTGAGATGGACCAGGCTTGTATGGACTTGGAGAGAGAGAACGCCAAGGTCTTCGAGCTGCAGGAAGAAAATAAAGCTTTATTAACGGAGAATGACCGCTTGAAGAGGGAGCTTGATGTGAAAACCCGCTACTTCCCCGTAAAGGAAAGCGTCGGATAGTTCGAGAACAAACCACAACAGAACGCATACAGAAGAACGTTTCACTGTATATTACAACAATGCATCAGATTACAAGAATATACAGAGTATAAATGAATATTACACAGAAATATCAGAGATTTAAATTACATTTAAATACATAGCAGCGGAAAATAATACAATACACAACTAGAAGAGATATACGGATACAAAGCTTTCCGGATATCGTTCCAGCTGTAAACCAGGATCCTGTGAATATAAATCTGCAAAACCAAAACTACTAGCTGCCCGTGTCAAAATAAGGGCACCCAGAGTTTAGGTTAAAAACAATAAACTCCAGGTCAGTCATGGGACTGGTGTGAGAACTAAAACAGTTATTAATCTTTATTTTAAATCATTAGGTAAATCAAGGGACCACGCCGTATAACACGGAACGGGTTTCCTCCCAAGAATACCAGTGCATAAAACAAACAGCGCAATGCTAAATAAAGAAAAATGAAGCTGTTATAAGACCCAGGTCCCATCACACAATGCAACGCAGCCGAGGATAGGGTTTTCCCTTATAACAGCCAAAGAATGCTTGATACGTTTAAAAAAAATCATTTGATACTACTATAAGCGCATAGTGTATAAAACAACTTCAAATCATAAGTATCAATCATAGGCGGCATGAGCGCCCCATCCCACTATGTCGCCATATATAGGATTACAACTAAAACCGCAAAGTCACGTATTTGGAAATTGGATTTCCGTCTATGAACCGAGGCAAAAGATAGTCCTCAACCGATTCGAGACAATCTAGCCCATGTCTCAGGCAAGCGCGCAGGCAAGCCTTGGAGCGACAGGGCCGGTCCACCGATGTGGATTATTATGCCTGAACACTACGTTTCCCCGCCCTTTGGGGCGTAAACGAGCCAACAAATGACTCCATCGGTTCGAGAACGACCGATCAATCCGAGGCGCCTCGCAACAGCAACAACCACATAAGTCAAACTCGTCAGGGCGTGTAAAACCACTGACGCCACTTTTTATCTAGAAGGAAACGCATGCCCTCCCTGAGGTCCGTCTCCCGTTTTTGGTTCATACCGGGTGTGATACTCGCGAAGTAAACGTTACACAAAGCTACGCCACAAAGGCCGTGCTTTGATCATCACCACAAGACTTTGCTTTTCAACAGAAGCCTTGATCATTTGCATCTTAGCATGCCACACGGGCAAACCATCCTATGCAACCGATATCAGTCACACAGAATGAAACCCGATGTCGGACACACAGTCCATTTACAAGTCCGTCCTGGGTCTGAACGAAACCGGAGGCACCTAGTACCCCGCATATCCATCGATCTCCAAGTACGTCTGGACGATCACTAACTGTTTCCATCTTCTTGGGTGTACAGCCCAATCAAGATCATCAGTTATCACCCAAACGACGTGAAGACCTCCGGTCTTCGACCATCGTCTTCATCTTCGACTTATCGTCGTATCAGTTATCCAGAATGGGATAAACCCGGTCTTTCCGAATAACTCGCGTATATTTTAAATAAGTGTTACACAAACACAACATACGCCTCATTCCAATTCATTAGTCACTAACCGTAAATTAATCAAGAGAATAATTCCCCAAATATTAACCCCGAAGGTCGAAACCAACATCAGATCAATATCCAGAAAACCATTCTGCTTGGCTAACCGACAGTTAGTTTCTAAATTTCACATTCATAGGGAAAAGTTCCCATTAATTTTATCCAAGATAAATTTCTTGAATTTATTCTTTATTCTATTCTTTGAATCTCAATTCAAACTAGTCGGGATTAGCGAACCTTACCGAAGTAATCATTTATTTTAATTTCCCCATCCCAACCTATTTATCCCATGAAGTAAAACTGGTAATACTTCATATCTAACACCACACTGTTATCGGTAAATTCAATTACTATTTCACGTTCAAATCTAATTAAAGATTTAACTATCGCCTGGAGCAAAACTGGTGATACTCCATTCTCGATCATTTCAATCTAATTAAAGATTCATTAAAACTCCACTTAGTTTTAATCTTCGACTGGGTTAAAGAATCAGTGTCGTTTAAAAACACGGTTCACGATAAACCCAAAATCACATTCATTAATTATCGGGTTAAAGAACAAGTGTTATTTAAAACACTGTTCACGATAAACCCAAAAATCAATATCGATTCAATTCCAATTAAATGTTATTTAATTGGTACACTTCATTAAATCTAAATAAAAAGATTTAATCTTTTTCTCAACTGGGTTCAAGAACAGTGTTAGTGAAGACACCATTCACGACAAACCCAAATCACATTCGATATTCAATACAAGGCTCTGAATAGAAAATATATCGGCTTATATTCAATATCAAATCCTACGACTAACAAATGTCGTATTGGAAATAACGATATAAATATATATCTTTCAAATTTCCATAACAACATCTGTATAATCACGAATTTCAACATCGAAATATTCCGAAGACAATTTCGATTCAAATCCACTCCAATGCAATCATTGGAAATTTTGGTTATTTTCAAAACCCTTTTCAAATTCAATTTATTTATTTAAAAATAAATAGAATTATAATTCTAGTTCAAAACTAGTTCATTTCGATAAAAATCTATTTTTATCTTTTCAAATATGGAGTTTTTCATCCCAAATCTTCACAAATCATTTCTTATGATTTTACACAAATTATTACTATTTTTAATAATTTTATCAAGGCCCGTACAGTCGATTTCCACCAATGGCCATCGAACTGCACGTATAGCGACCTTTTTCTAATTTGATTTGGACATAATTCCAAATCCAACCGTTAGATTTCAAATTTCTAACATTCGCTAGAAAGCTCTTTTCGATACGAACCCAACGGTTCCGGTTTTAGGAGAATCCGACGGTCGGATCTCCCGTAACGTCCATTTGAATTCAATGGTCGAAATTCGCGAACTGCCGCGGCGCGACGCGTTCTATTAAGGCCATTATATTATATATATAATATATACTTCGTCGATTTCTATTTAAAACGAATTATATAAATAGTTTTAAAATTCGTTTCAAAATCTATTTCAACTTCCATCTCAATTCAAAGCAAAATTGAATTCTTCTCTATAAATTCGTTTTAAAATTCATTTCTATTCAATTCAAATTTCAATTCAATTTGAATTCATTTCAATTTGCTTTCAATTCATTTTGAATTCGTTTTCAATTCAATTCATTTCGAAATCGTTTTCAATTCAATTCATTTCGAAATCACTTTCAATTCAATTCACTTTGAATTCGTTTTCAATTCAATTCATTTCGAAATCACTTTCAATTCAATTTGAATTCGTTTTCAATTCAATTCATTTCGAAATCACTTTCAATTCACTTTGAATTCGTTTTCAATTCAATTCATTTCGAAATCACTTTCAATTCACTTTGAATTCGTTTTCAATTCAATTCATTTCGAAATCATTTTCAATTCAATTCATTTCGAAATATTTGATTTCAAAATTACTTTTTAATATTCATTTTAAAATGAATAAAATCGATATAAATATCGTTCACGTCAAAATGGCGTCACTCTAATCAACACGGCTTCATATATTGACATTTTCAAATATTCCATTTCGAATATTTCTATTTTAAATATTTCGATTTTAAAACTGGAATGAGGCCCAATCAATTACCATATAAAGTTAATTATATGGATTTTCATACAACACATGTATAATAGCCTTGAAAAATAATCAACCATCAACCAAAGTGCACTACACTGTATAAGCATCAAATATAGATATCTAACGCTTATAACAGCCTGTCAATCAATCGATCGACATATTTAATCAATCAGGATGAGTGAACTTCAAATTTCATCCCAACACCCGTGTGGGGTTTCAAACAATCAAACACAGATTTTATTCGTGCAGTTGGGCGATGTGTAAAATTTATCGTCCCAATCCATATCAGTCAAATCAGTGTACATAAACAAACCGTCTGGTTTGTAAATGAATATTTTATTTTATTCACATTCACGTTAAAACTATATTTTTAACGATAAAATATTTATTCCAACACATGAATTTTCTTTTCAGTTCATTTATTCATTAAATGACTTTTTTTATTTTTCAAACATATTTTAGAAAATTTCGGCGGCATAATGGCACGATACTAGAAACGGGACAAGGCCTAGCCTTATCCCCAGTCTAGTGAAGGCCCACGCCATTCACACATCAATCAAATCAATTTCATCTCACCAAACAATTCAATTCAACCAAATAATTCAACTAATCTATGCAACCAAACAAACAAGTCCATGGTCTGTGGACGATTGTGTCGGGTGCTACTAAGCACCGTCTGCATCCTAGTATATATATATAATTAGAAAAGAAATTGAAAGGTGAGAAATTCTCACAGATAGCTATCCTAGCTCCACGGCACTTCACTGATAGAAAACTTCATCGCTATCGCATCTTCGTCATCTTCGTTGCCTGTATCCTCTACATATGTAAAAATCGAATTTTGACTTCGTTATTCAATATATAAAAATCGAATTTTTTCTTCGCTATTCAATATATAAAAATCATAACTTTATACTAGCATAAACATCGTATTTTTATTTTACTATTTTTTTTTAAAACCCATTGTATTTATATTTATAAAACCATATTTTTATTTTTAACACAATTCTATTTATATTTTCAAAGCAACGTCAATTTCAGTTTTTTTTTTTTTATACAATGAAAAATTCAGTTTTTAAACAATGTGAAAATCAGTTTTTAAACAATTTGAATACAATGTGAAAATCAGTTTTGAATACAATGTAAAAATCAGTTTTGAATACAATGTAAAAATCAGTTTTGAATACAATGTGAAAATCAGTTTTGAATACAATGTAATACAATGTAAAAATCAGTTTTGAATACAATGTAATGCCAATTAAAATCTGAAGAACACTCACTGTTCAACTCGTTTCACTCAGACATCTTGAACCCGTCGTCAATGAGAAACCCTCCCTGTCGCTCCTCCATAGCCCAACCTGACGCCGATCGAACTAGCCCTCATCCACCGCCTTGAAGTCACCTGCCATCACCCTGAGTCGCCGACGGTTCGACGGACCCACCTGCTCGCAATTCGAGTCCGAGCGCCGCTGCTTCCTGAGCCAAAATCCCTCAAATCTCGCAATAATAAATCATCCTCCATATATGAAATTGAAGATCGTCGATAGCTCTTGGATTTTTGTCTAATGGGTTGGGATTACAACGAGATGGGTTGGACGAATTTTGGGAGAGAAAGTTTGAAGAATTCCGCCGTTCAAATGAGGGAGGCGGCGGATTTCTTTCTGGGGTTTGACCACGGTTTGAACGAATGTTGGCGTTGACTTAGTTTTAGGGTTATAGCACATATATATTTTTATATTTTTAATTTATTTAATTCTGAAAATACTTGTGTAACACCATGAACTCTAACTCAAACCCAACGAGTGTCGCCCCTAGCGTATTACCCCTATTCCGAACACAATGGAATATGTATCTTAAACCTGATTCGACTGATACAATCAGTTTCCGTTAAATTTATATTTAAATCGCTATATTGAATTTTAAACGTGCATTTCAATTTATCGGGGTCACATACTAAATCGAAAAATTCCATAAAAATATTTTCTTGCTTCGTATTGACGATACGGTCCTAACAAAACTAGTTTCGTCGAATTCTGAGACCGTTGGAAAAATGGCCAATTTCCAGTCGATTAAAATCAACTGGAACTGGTCAAACGCGTTTTCCTCTGCCACGCTCACATATTGATTCGAAAAATTATGAAATTTGGAATCTAGCAATAACTTAACATCCCGGACCCAACAAAACTGGTTTCGTCGAAATCCGAGGTCGTTTGCAAAATGTCCATTTTTAAGGGCCTGAATTCCATAGCGACTATTCAGAATTTTCAATTGGACATATCTTTTGATTCCCGATACGAAATCTTGTTTTTTCGGATTCGATAGAAAGATATTATCAATTAGATCCTATCATTTTTGGTTTCACTAAAATCCGGATTGTTTTGCACCCGGTACATTCAATTGAAGTTTGAAATCGAATTATCGAACTACCGCGCCATTTTCAATTCTATTTATAATTATATATAAATATTTATATTCTAACGACGACGCGTATATTATATACGTTCGAATTATATTCAAAATAAATTTCTCGTCGATATTATTTAAAATAATCTATTTTAAATATTCAAAATTCGCTTAAAATCGCCAAAATAAAAATTTTAAACTGGCCCAGATTTTCGGGTTGTTACAATCTCCCCCACTTAAAACTTTTCGTCCCCGAAAAGGAACAAAGTCGAAAGTGGTTTGATTAATCAACACTACGCTCGGTCTAACTTCCATTCTCCAACTCTTTAGTTTCTGAGAATTTTCAAAATTTCAAAAATTTGGCTAACACCCTAAATTTTCGAAAAATTTCGCCATAACCTCCCCTGCACCGGGAGCATCGGGGAATTTCAAATAGCTTCCCCGGTCCTTCAGATCTCAAAAAGAAAAAGAAAAAGCCAAGCGGCTAGCCAATAGGCTCATAAAATCATCATCACCCAAACAAAACAGTAAATTATGTATTAAACATGTACCTATTTGTCGGGCAAACAAATTTTATTCTCTGCTCTAGCCTCCTTGCTATGACCTGTTCAATATAAGTATATGTATATGCAAGCAAATGCGACCAATTTTCAATACAATTCAATATTTGGTTCCATTAGGCTAAATGGCTAAAAATTAGCAAACAAATAAACAAACAACACAAACATCAATCAATTAGTGAATTAGAGTTTCAAATTGATAACTTTGATACATAGTCAAAAATCAGGTTCTTGATGCCAAATCACAACAATAGGCCCTATCTAATTTTCGGTTCTCACACCAGTCTAATGGAAATATATAGATATCACACCTTCGTTACTCGAACATGAATACTAATGACGACTAGTCAATCATCAGAATCCTCTTCGGGCCACTAGAGTATGATTCTATATCTATCCAGTATATTAAAACTTCGAATACACGCGGATCAGACGTATACGCAAAATCTATATATACTGGACTGTCCAACTCAATATAAATAGATAATCAAATACGAATAATTGACTTAAATTTTCAAAACAAAAATTGTTTTCATTTGAAAAAAATATACTCTTCACACTCGTTCTAGGATACTACTGATCCTATCTCTAACGAGTCATTCCCATTGGATATTGCTAATCCAATATCTGATGAATTCTTTCGTATGGTTCTAATGTGTCTTGTTCTCTAGCTTTGTAAACCAAAGCTCTGATACCAACTGTGAAAACCCGCTACTTCCCCATAAAGGAAAGCGTCGGATAGTTCGAGAACAAACCACAACAGAACGCATACAGAAGAACGTTTCACTGTATATTACAACAATGCATCAGATTACAAGAATATACAGAGTATAAATGAATATTACACAGAAATATCAGAGATTTAAATTACATTTAAATACATAGCAGCGGAAAATAATACAATACACAACTAGAAGAGATATACGGATACAAAGCTTTCCGGATATCGTTCCAGCTGTAAACCAGGATCCTGTGAATATAAATCTGCAAAACCAAAACTACTAGCTGCCCGTGTCAAAATAAGGGCACCCAGAGTTTAGGTTAAAAACAATAAACTCCAGGTCAGTCATGGGACTGGTGTGAGAACTAAAACAGTTATTAATCTTTATTTTAAATCATTAGGTAAATCAAGGGACCACGCCGTATAACACGGAACGGGTTTCCTCCCAAGAATACCAGTGCATAAAACAAACAGCGCAATGCTAAATAAAGAAAAATGAAGCTGTTATAAGACCCAGGTCCCATCACACAATGCAACGCAGCCGAGGATAGGGTTTTCCCTTATAACAGCCAAAGAATGCTTGATACGTTTAAAACAAATCATTTGATACTACTATAAGCGCATAGTGTATAAAACAACTTCAAATCATAAGTATCAATCATAGGCGGCATGAGCGCCCCATCCCACTATGTCGCCATATATAGGATTACAACTAAAACCGCAAAGTCACGTATTTGGAAATTGGATTTCCGTCTATGAACCGAGGCAAAAGATAGTCCTCAACCGATTTGAGACAATCTAGCCCATGTCTCAGGCAAGCCTTGGAGCGACAGGGCCGGTCCACCGATGTGGATTATTATGTCTGAACACTACGTTTCCCCGCCCTTTGGGGCGTAAACGAGCCAACAAATGACTCCATCGGTTCGAGAACGACCGATCAATCCGAGGCGCCTCGCAACAGCAACAACCACATAAGTCAAACTCGTCAGGGCGTGTAAAACCACTGACGCCACTTTTTATCTAGAAGGAAACGCATGCCCTCCCTGAGGTCCGTCTCCCGTTTTTGGTTCATACCGGGTGTGATACTCGCGAAGTAAACGTTACACAAAGCTACACCACAAAGGCCGTGCTTTGATCATCACCACAAGACTTTGCTTTTCAACAGAAGCCTTGATCATTTGCATCTTAGCATGCCACACGGGCAAACCATCCTATGCAACCGATATCAGTCACACAGAATGAAACCCGATGTCGGACACATAGTCCATTTACAAGTCCGTCCTGGGTCTGAACGAAACCGGAGGCACCTAGTACCCCGCATATCCATCGATCTCCAAGTACGTCTGGACGATCACTAACTGTTTCCATCTTCTTGGGTGTACAGCCCAATCAAGATCATCAGTTATCACCCAAACGACGTGAAGACCTCCGGTCTTCGACCATCGTCTTCATCTTCGACTTATCGTCGTATCAGTTATCCAGAATGGGATAAACCCGGTCTTTCCGAATAACTCGCGTATATTTTAAATAAGTGTTACACAAACACAACATACGCCTCATTCCAATTCATTAGTCACTAACCGTAAATTAATCAAGAGAATAATTCCCCAAATATTAACCCCGAAGGCCGAAACCAACATCAGATCAATATCCAGAAAACCATTCTGCTTGGCTAACCGACAGTTAGTTTCTAAATTTCACGTTCATAGGGAAAAGTTCCCATTAATTTTATCCAAGATAAATTTCTTGAATTTATTCTTTATTCTATTCTTTGAATCTCAATTCAAACTAGTCGGGATTAGCGAACCTTACCGAAGTAATCATTTATTTTAATTTCCCCATCCCAACCTATTTATCCCATGAAGTAAAACTGGTAATACTTCATATCTAACACCACAGTGTTATCGGTAAATTCAATTACTATTTCACGTTCAAATCTAATTAAAGATTTAACTATCGCCTGGAGCAAAACTGGTGATACTCCATTCTCGATCATTTCAATCTAATTAAAGATTCATTAAAACTCCACTTAGTTTTAATCTTCGACTGGGTTAAAGAATCAGTGTCGTTTAAAAACACGGTTCACGATAAACCCAAAATCACATTCATTAATTATCGGGTTAAAGAACAAGTGTTATTTAAAACACTGTTCACGATAAACCCAAAAATCAATATCGATTCAATTCCAATTAAATGTTATTTAATTGGTACACTTCATTAAATCTAAATAAAAAGATTTAATCTTTTACTCAACTGGGTTCAAGAACAGTGTTAGTGAAGACACCATTCACGACAAACCCAAATCACATTCGATATTCAATACAAGGCTCTGAATAGAAAATATATCGGCTTATATTCAATATCAAATCCTACGACTAACAAATGTCGTATTGGAAATAACGATATAAATATATATCTTTCAAATTTCCATAACAACATCTGTATAATCACGAATTTCAACATCGAAATATTCCGAAGACAATTTCGATTCAAATCCACTCCAATGCAATCATTGGAAATTTTGGTTATTTTCAAAACCCTTTTCAAATTCAATTTATTTATTTAAAAATAAATAGAATTATAATTCTAGTTCAAAACTAGTTCATTTCGATAAAAATCTATTTTTATCTTTTCAAATATGGATTTTTTCATCCCAAATCTTCACAAATCATTTCTTATGATTTTACACAAATTATTACTATTTTTAATAATTTTATCAAGGCCCGTACAGTCGATTTCCACCAATGGCCATCGAACTGCACGTATAGCGACCTTTTTCCAATTTGATTTGGACATAATTCCAAATCCAACCGTTAGATTTCAAATTTCTAACATTCGCTAGAAAGCTCTTTTCGATACGAACCCAACGGTTCCGGTTTTAGGAGAATCCGACGGTCGGATCTCCCGTAACGTCCATTTGAATTCAATGGTCGAAATTCGCGAACTGCCGCGGCGCGGCGCGTTCTATTAAGGCCATTATATTATATATATAATATATATAATATATACTTCGTCGATTTCTATTTAAAACGAATTATATAAATA
This sequence comes from Allium sativum, assembly GCA_030737875.1. Classification (NCBI taxonomy): domain Eukaryota; kingdom Viridiplantae; phylum Streptophyta; class Magnoliopsida; order Asparagales; family Amaryllidaceae; genus Allium; species Allium sativum. Next base: position 196,021,243 of record CM060924.1, read on the forward strand.
GTTTTAAAATTCGTTTCAAAATCTATTTCAACTTCCATCTCAATTCAAAGCAAAATTGAATTCTTCTCTATAAATTCGTTTTAAAATTCATTTCTATTCAATTCAATTTGAATTCATTTCAATTTTCTTTCAATTCATTTTGAATTCGTTTTCAATTCAATTCATTTCGAAATCGTTTTCAATTCAATTCATTTCGAAATCACTTTCAATTCAATTCACTTTGAATTCGTTTTCAATTCAATTCATTTCGAAATCACTTTCAATTCAATTTGAATTCGTTTTCAATTCAATTCATTTCGAAATCACTTTCAATTCACTTTGAATTCGTTTTCAATTCAATTCATTTCGAAATCACTTTCAATTCACTTTGAATTCGTTTTCAATTCAATTCATTTCGAAATCATTTTCAATTCAATTCATTTCGAAATATTTGATTTCAAAATTACTTTTTAATATTCATTTTAAAATGAATAAAATCGATATAAATATCGTTCACGTCAAAATGGCGTCACTCTAATCAACACGGCTTCATATATTGACATTTTCAAATATTCCATTTCGAATATTTCTATTTTAAATATTTCGATTTTAAAACTGGAATGAGGCCCAATCAATTACCATATAAAGTTAATTATATGGATTTTCATACAACACATGTATAATAGCCTTGAAAAATAATCAACCATCAACCAAAGTGCACTACACTGTATAAGCATCAAATATAGATATCTAACGCTTATAACAGCCTGTCAATCAATCGATCGACATATTTAATCAATCAGGATGAGTGAACTTCAAATTTCATCCCAACACCCGTGTGGGGTTTCAAACAATCAAACACAGATTTTATTCGTGCAGTTGGGCGATGTGTAAAATTTATCGTCCCAATCCATATCAGTCAAATCAGTGTACATAAACAAACCGTCTGGTTTGTAAATGAATATTTTATTTTATTCACATTCACGTTAAAACTATATTTTTAACGATAAAATATTTATTCCAACACATGAATTTTCTTTTCAGTTCATTTATTCAATAAATGACTTTTTTTATTTTTCAAACATATTTTAGAAAATTTCGGCGGCATAACGGCACGATACTAGAAACGGGACAAGGCCTAGCCTTATCCCCAGTCTAGTGAAGGCCCACGCCATTCACACATCAATCAAATCAATTTCATCTCACCAAACAATTCAATTCAACCAAATAATTCAACTAATCTATGCAACCAAACAAACAAGTCCATGGTCTGTGGACGATTGTGTCGGGTGCTACTAAGCACCGTCTGCATCCTAGTATATATATAATTAGAAAAGAAATTGAAAGGTGAGAAATTCTCACAGATAGCTATCCTAGCTCCACGGCACTTCACTGATAGAAAACTTCATCGCTATCGCATCTTCATCATCTTCGTTGCCCGTATCCTCTACATATGTAAAAATCGAATTTTGACTTCGTTATTCAATATATAAAAATCGAATTTTTTCTTCGCTATTCAATATATAAAAATCATAACTTTATACTAGCATAAACATCGTATTTTTATTTTACTATTTTTTTTAAAACCCATTGTATTTATATTTATAAAACCATATTTTTATTTTTAACACAATTCTATTTATATTTTCAAAGCAACGTCAATTTCAGTTTTTTTTTTTTTTTTATACAATGAAAAATTCAGTTTTTAAACAATGTGAAAATCAGTTTTTAAACAATGTGAAAATCAGTTTTGAATACAATGTAAAAATCAGTTTTGAATATAATGTAAAAATCAGTTTTGAATACAATGTAAAAATCAGTTTTGAATACAATGTAATGCCAATTAAAATCTGAAGAACACTCACTGTTCAACTCGTTTCACTCAGACATCTTGAACCCGTCGTCAATGAGAAACCCTCCCTGTCGCTCCTCCATAGCCCAACCTGACGCCGATCGAACTAGCCCTCATCCACCGCCTTGAAGTCGCCTGCCATCACCCTGAGTCGCCGACGGTTCGACGGACCCACCTGCTTGCAATTCGAGTCCGAGCGCCGCTGCTTCCTGAGCCAAAATCCCTCAAATCTCGCAATAATAAATCATCCTCCATATATGAAATTGAAGATCGTCGATAGCTCTTGGATTTTTGTCTAATGGGTTGGGATTACAACGAGATGGGTTGGACGAATTTTGGGAGAGAAAGTTTGAAGAATTCCGCCGTTCAAATGAGTGAGGCGGCGGATTTCTTTCTGGGGTTTGACCACGGTTTGAACGAATGTTGGCGTTGACTTAGTTTTAGGGTTATAGCACATATATATTTTTATATTTTTAATTTATTTAATTCTGAAAATACTTGTGTAACACCATGAACTCTAACTCAAACCCAACGAGTGTCGCCCCTAGCGTATTACCCCTATTCCGAACACAATGGAATATGTATCTTAAGCCTGATTCGACTGTTACAATCAGTTTCCGTTAAATTTATATTTAAATCGCTATATTGAATTTTAAACGTGCATTTCAATTTACCGGGGTCACATACTAAATCGAAAAATTCCATAAAAATATTTTCTTGCTTCGTATTGACGATACGGTCCTAACAAAACTAGTTTCGTCGAATTCTGAGACCGTTGGAAAAATGGCCAATTTCCAGTCGATTAAAATCAACTGGAACTGGTCAAACGCGTTTTCCTCTGCCACGCTCGCATATTGATTCGAAAAATTATGAAATTTGGAATCTAGCAATAACTTAACATCCCGGACCCAACAAAACTGGTTTCGTCGAAATCCGAGGTCGTTTGCAAAATGTCCATTTTTAAGGGCCTGAATTCCATAGCGACTATTCAGAATTTTCAACTGGACATATCTTTTGATTCCCGATACGAAATCTTGTTTTTTCGGATTCGATAGAAAGATATTATCAATTAGATCCTATCATTTTTGGTTTCACTAAAATCCGGATTGTTTTGCACCCGGTACATTCAATTGAAGTTTGAAATCGAATTATCGAACTACCGCGCCATTTTCAATTCTATTTATAATTATATATAAATATTTATATTCTAACGACGACGCGTATATTATATACGTTCGAATTATATTCAAAATAAATTTCTCGTCGATATTATTTAAAATAATCTATTTTAAATATTCAAAATTCGCTTAAAATCGCCAAAATAAAATTTTTAAACTGGCCCAGATTTTCGGGTTGTTACACTTGAGGAGGCAAAGAAGGCGAAGGAGGATGCGTAAGCTAGCAGTCAGGATGTGTTAGTCACCGTAGAGGGGTCGAAGGCCGAGCTCCTGAGGGAGGCGGAGCAGTTAAGAAATGAGCTAGCGGATGTAGAGTATCGGGCACAGTCGTCCATGGAGGAAGATATTAAGGACATGCTTGTTAAAGTCCTAAAATTCCGTGGAATTTTTTGGATGGATGACTACTCCCGTGAGCTAGCTCGAACCTAGGAAAGGCTGGTTTCGTACGAGGCCTTCTTGCATAAGGTAGAGGTTGGGACCTTGGATGAGCGACAACTTATGATCGACCTCTTGAACGAGGAGGAGCGCAAGAAGTTGGAGGAGGGTAGGAAGTTGCTGCTCGAGGTTGCGGAGAGAGAGGGGTTGAGGAGACATGCGGCTGAGAAGGGGAAGTCGGCCATGCCTGGTAGCGTTGTGGCCGTGGAGGATTTTGCGGAGATAAGTTCTTATCGGTCGCCCGCTCCTGGGTCGGCCACAGCGATTGACCTGGCAGTTCCGACTCGGGTTTCAACCGAGCATGATCATGAGCATCTGGAGCCAGGGGAGATTGGATTTACATTGCCTTTCGTGTCGGATGCCCTTCTGCTCTTGCTATGCCATCATTGGCTGGAGGTAAATTTCCTTTACAACGCATCCCAGGGGATATGTGATTACCGAATTTATGGCCTAAAAGATTGTGTTTTCCTTGTGTAGTCCCTTCTGGCTCAACTACGGCACTGGACCCTGCCCCCGTGATTCCCCAAGTGACCGAGTCTGGGCTAGGACTCGAGGGGATGCAATTTGGAGGGAGCGGAGATCAAATTGACACCTTCTCGAGGATAGGGATAACTCCCAGCCTTTACGAAGGTCTCATTGACGGCGATAGAGAGGAGGTAGACGGGCAAAGTGCAGCTGCCCATGGTCTGGTAAGGGAAGAATTGAGGCAGGTTGATGTGACAGGATAGTGGGTCGCTACCAAGACCAGGGAGGATACTATGGAGAAAACTGTCGTAACTGTTACACAGGAGCAGATTGACGAGGAAGCGGAGAGGAAGACGGTGGCTGATGAGGAGGCTCAACGAAGGGCCATCGAATCTCGTAAGAAAACTAGGGCCGTTGACCCGAAGCACAAGTCCCAAAAGCTCATTGAGCGACGAGCTGCTAAGGAGGCTAAGGAGAAAACTAGACGGGAAAGGAAAGTTGTCCTAGAGACGAGTGTCGCAGTGATAGGTCTCGCTGCTGGTGGTACCCCCAGGCCTTTGCCGCTTATTGCCCCTGCTGATATTACTGAGATTTCTAGCGGTGATGGGGAGGATGAGAGGAGTCTCTCAGCTTCTCACGAGCCAGCCACCTCCCGAAAGGGGCGAAGCGGAAAAGGCGGGTCTGGAAAGAAGAGGCCCAGCTCCAAGGATGAACCGTCGAGTGCTGAATCTGCAAAGAAGAAGCATAAAGACAGGAAGAAGCACGATTAGTGTTAGTTGCTTACGTATAAGTTTAGCGGTCATTTTGGTAGTGTAGGCCAGTAGTTTACGCGAGTTCGGCCCTCGCTTTGGTTTTTCAAGACATGGTGTGGTTCTCATGTACACCCTGTCATTAAAAAGAAAGATATTAGTTACGTAGTGGGTTGTAACGTGTGTGTATGTGTTGTAATGAAATATGAATTAGTAAAGATCACATTTTGTGTTAAATTTTTGGATGTTCTTCCTATGTTTTCAGGCGTCCCATACTTGCACAGGCCTACTTATCGTTACACTTAACAAAAAAGTGATTGCGAGTTCCACGCCCTGGGTTGGTCATTCTTGGGGGGTGTGACAGTGTACCGCGCTCTGGGTCGTTGTTCCAGAGGGGTGTGATAGAGTACCGCACTCTGGGTTGTTGTTTCAGAGGGGTGAGATAGTGCGCAGGCTTCTAGTAGGTTTCCCTCAGCTCAGGAAACCCGTAATTTGCGAAGCCAGGCTTGAGCGCCTTCTATTTTTTTCTTGGGTTGCCCAGGGTTAACCCCAAGAGTAGCGAAGGCACGTGACTTCACGTTGTGTGGTCCGTCCGGTGTAGGCTCTCCTGTCGTTCATCGGGTTGAGGCGAGCCTGTAGGCGTCGTCTTTCGCCAGGAAAGAGAAGCCCGGATCATTAGTACGTATGGTCCGATCGTGGCCATGGGCTACCCCTTAGCCTTGAGAGCTTCGGGGAAGAGACGATTTAAGGTCGGTTTCGGACCTTCGGTGCTGCGCCAAGATTCGACCATCACCCATAGTTCGGGGGGAGTTTGTATCGCCCCGTCTGGCTGTTGGGTGGTTGAACGATTTATCCTCGGCCTTGGCGTTGGGCTTAGGTTCGAGTTAGAGGTTATTTATACTCGGCCGCGCCGCGGGCCGGCGACTCGAGTAGCGTGGCCGGCTCCCGAGCTCGGGGTGACGGTCGATGCCAATGTGGTTAGATTGCGAGGTTGGCTTGCGGACCGTACGACGGTGTCGGCCCCCGTACTAGAGGTCGACACAGCGGTCGGTAGTTTACACGAAAGCGAGCTGTTAGGATTAATCAAACATGTCATGTGAGGAGTAAACACAGGATAAAGAGATAGAAAGCTGAACATCATTTTCATTTATAACTTTCGGCATGAATAGCCTTTACAATGCCTTGAATTGCTAGAAAACAAAACATCACTGAAAAGCGTACACAGCCATGTACTGAGTTATGTGAAGTAGCGGCGAAGATGTTCGTTGTTCCAAGCCCTTGGTAGTTTAATCCATCCACAGTCGCTAGCTTGAAATTTTCGTCACTGAGCTTTCGTGTAATAGAGTATGGGCCTTCCCAACGAGGAGCGAGACCTGTTGGAGGAGGGAATACCCGCTTTAGGACGAGGTCGCCGATGTTGAGATCCTTGTGGCGGACTCGAGAGTTGAAGTACCTGGCGACACATTGTCGTTGGGTAGCTGCTCGTAGATCGGCTTCGTTCCTTTTTTCTTCTAGTAAGTCGAGCGATCCCATAAGTAAATCTTGGTTTGTCTTTGGATCGAAGTAGGTGAATCGGTGAGATTGAAGCTCGAGCTCGATGGGGATGACAACTTCAGACCCGTAGGAGAGGGCGAAGGGAGTGTGCCAGGTTGCTGTCTTGTGGGTGGTCCGGTAGGCCCATAGGGCTAAAGGAAGTTCATCTGCTACATGCCCCTGGCCTTCTCGAGGCGCTTCTTGATGATGGACTTGATAACTTTGTTAATTACCTCAACTTGCCCGTTAGCCTGGGGGTGTACTACGGCCGAGAACCTCTTTTCGATGTCGTGTCGCTGGCAGAAGGATTTGAACTCTGCGCTCTCGAATTGAGTGCCATTGTCTGAAATGATGGCTTGGGGGACCCCGTACCTGGTGATGATGTTGCGTACCACGAAGTTGATCATTTTCTTGGTAGTGATTGTGGCGAGGGCTTTGGCCTCCGCCCATTTGGTAAAATAATCGACGGCGACGACAGCGTATTGTGCCCTACCTCTGGCCATGGGAAGAGTCCCAATGATGTCGATCCCCTACATGGCGAATGGCCATGGGCTGGTCATCTGTGTTAGTTCCGTTGGTGGGGCTCTGGGGATCTTTGAGAAGCGTTGATATTTGTCGCACTTGCGGGGGTAATCAGCGGCATCTTGGTCGAGTGTGGGCCAGTAATAGCCGTGTCGGAGTATCTTCCTGGCTAAGGTTTTCCCACCGGTGTGGTCACCGCATTCTCCTTCGTGTATGCTTACTAGGATCTTGATGGCTTCCTCATGGGCCACACATCTGAGTAAGGGGGCAGAGAAGCCTCTTCGATAAAGTATCCCATCCATAAGGAGATAGCGGGTTGATTGGCGGGTGAGCGCTCGCTTTTCTTTGCGGCCTTCTGGGAGGATCCCCTGTTGTAGGTAGTTTCGGATCGGCGTCATCCACGATTCCGGCTCAGGTCCAGCGCTCATGGCCGTACTGGTTTGTGTTGGCTTAATGCTGAGGGAGTTGAGTACCTCAACGGGGGCGAAGCCCGACAGCTATAGATCTTCGGAACTTGCTAATCTGGCCAGTGAGTCGGCCTTTTCATTTTGCTCTCATGGAATATGAGTGATAACGAAATGGTCAAAATGAGTGAGTAGTTCCAGTACTCGAGTTAGGTATAGGGAAAGTTGTTCCCCCTTTGTTTGGTACTCTTCCTTTACTTGTCATATGATGAGCTGTGAATCGGAAAAAATCTGAATGATCTTCAGCTTGAGTTCGATTGTGATTCTTAGTCCAGCTATCAACGCCTCATATTCTGCATCATTGCTGGTAGCGAGGAAATTTAGCTTTAGTGCGTAGTGTATTGAGTGTCCCTCGGGAGTGATGAGTACAATGCCGGCTCCCGAGCACTTGTCGTTGGAGGACCCATCCACAAATATCTTCCATGTGTCGTCGGGGGCCTCAGTGTCCTCCGTAGAAGCTTCTTCGGGGGTTGTGAACTTTACTATGAAGTCGGCGAGGGCCTGTCCGAGAATGGCTCGACGGGGGATAAACGTTATCTCGAACTGGCTTAGTTCCACACTCCGTTTTAGTAGTCGACCAGATGCCTCGGGTCGTTGTAGAACCAGGCGCAGTGGTTGGTCGGTGAAAACTTTTATAGGATGAGCCTGGAAATATGGCCGGAGCTTTCGAGAGGAAATCAGTAAGCAGAACGCCATCTTTTCGAGCTTTGGGTAGTTCTTTTCTGCCCCCGTCAATCGCTTGCTGATATAGTAGACAGGCCGTTGAATGTGGTCTTCAAGTCGTATTAGCGCTGAGCTGATTGCCTGCGCAGAAACAACCAAGTAAACATATAAGTCTTCATGGTCTACCGGTTTAGACAAGATGGGTGGTCGCTCTGAGTGGCCCAGGAGTTCCTTGAATGCGGAAACACACTGAGGGGTCCAATCGAAGTTGAGCTTCCCCTTTAGAAGTAAATCGAAGAAAGGAATGCACTTGTCGGTGACCCTTGAGATGTATCGACTTAGATCGGCGACCTTTCCGTTTAGACTTTGAACATCTTTGATGTTTTCAGGGACTTGGATGTCCCGAATGGCTTGGATTTTCTCGGGATTAGCTTCGATGCCCCAGGCGTTGACGATGAAACCGAGGAACATTCCTGAGGCGACGCCAAAGGAACACTTTAGAGGGTTAAGTTTCATGTCGTATTGGCGGAGGACATTTAACATTTCGGAGAGGTCGTCGACGTGGTTGCTTTCAGTCGATCCATGCCCCAAATTCAGAAGTTGGGAGGATGCCCTTGGCTAGTTAGAAGAGTATAGTGCACGGGTCTGGATCTTTGACCTCGGCGAGGGCGATGTTGAACCTAGAAAGGTAGCTTTTAAGCGACTCTGCAGGCCTTTGGTATAAGTTGGAAAGGGCAAGGGAATTCTTTGGAGTCGGGATATGCATTCGGAATTGCTTGACTAACTGTGTTGCTAATTGGCCGAAATTGTTGATGGAGTCAAGCGGAAGGCGAGAGAACCATAATAGGGCGGTTCCGGAAAGGAGGACTGGAAAGCACTAGCATTTGACTAGATCGTTGCCTCTGCATGAGTCTATTTGCCATTCATAACGGTTTAAGAAAGCACAAGGATCAGTGGTGCCGTCGTAGAGCAGCATCTGCGGCATGCTGAAATGTTACGGCCATTCAGCCTCATTAACTCTTCGAGTGATAGGGTTGCGCCTAATGTGCGCTTCCCATGAGTCATGCACATTCCTTCGCATCTCCCTCATGATCCTTCGGACCATGTCGGGAAGGTAGGTCGGATGAGGGTCCGCCATTGGAACACATGGGTTTTGGTGAGGTTCCGGAGTTCGGGTGCGAGGACGTCTCCTATGGTGGACGTCCGGGCTATTTTCTTCCATGTCCTCGACGTCTATAACGGGATCCGCATGTGCATGAGGATGTGGGGAGGGGGCGCGCGGATCCTGTTCTGGATAGGTTCGGGCCGCCAAAATAGTTGGTTCGTTGTTTCGGTGGGCGGCCGTTGGGTCTTGTCGAGGAGGAGGTTGGTTAGTAGGAGCGGGTCCGTCATTGATGACTAAGCGAGAGCTGTCCCGATATTGGGCGCCCTCGCTATAGGTGACAGTGGTACAGTCGCCGTTGTCGTTGGCATGCCCGTCGCCATTGCCGTTGTCGAGGGCGTTTGTTCGGACGGCGACATTGTTGATGAGGCTAAACCTCCTTCGTTGGAGCGGGCCCCTCGACTCGGAAGAGGAAGTTTCCGAAGATGGTGGTCGAGGTCGGGCATTGTTCCGAGCTAATTGCAGTCGAGCAACGATGCACTGACTTTCTTGGAGTTGCCGCATAAGGTCGATGTTATTCCTTAGCGCTTGGTTAAGCTCGACAGCCGTACTCTCGTACCTTTCATTAAGCGTGCGGATTTGTGCTTGGGTTACGGGCGCTTCGGGGTCCGCAATTGGAGGTTCATTTTCATTAGTGGTCGGGATGTCTGCCGGTGGAGGTGGATGAGATGTACCGGCCTCGGCGGTGGCTGGGGAGCTGATCATTGCGTTCTTTGACTTTTTCACCATCGTAAGCGGACTCGACAGCAGGTTAGGCAAGGAACCTTAAGCTCGTCGAAGTCAAGATGGTAAGGTGCGAGAAAGACGTAATATCCGAGTTTTCTCAGTGAAAGCACCAAATGTTGATAAAAATGTCGCAAACACCAAAGATTCCTAATTATTAGGAATTATAAATATGGTCGCATAGACAATAACATAAAATAGAACATAAGCGGTAAATGACACTAGAAATTTATTGTGGTTCGGCCTCAGTGAGGGCCTACGTCCACTTTGAAGATTTGTAGGAATCTTATTGATCACTTGAAAGAATATAAGGTTGAGATCCTCTCATTACATTTGTTGACTATGATATATGAAGCTACAATAGTCATATTTGCAAGAGATAGTAAAATGGACGTTTGCCCTTCTTCTTCCTCAAAGAGGAGATGCCATTAATGAAGTTTTATGGAGGTCTCAAAGCCCAAGAATCTACCCTCTTTGAAGTGTGAGGCCATGGGGTATTTATAGGAACTGGTTAGGTAGGGGTTAGGTAGCAGTAGGTAGAAATGGGGACCATCTTCAGAAAATTCGCACCTCCAGCTGTTGGCCACTGAAAATTCGTACCAGGGTGGAGGTACGAAATTTCGCACCTGCTAGGTACGAAATTTCATACCTGCAAGTTATGAAATTTTGTACCTGCCAGGCACGAAATTTCGTACCTACAAGGTACGAAATTTCGCACCTTCTGGGTACGAAATTTCGTAACTAGAAGGTACGAAATTTCGCACCTTGCTGGGTGCGAAGTTTATTTAGGGCATGGCCAAGGTTTGTCGGCGCGGTCCCTCTTCGTGTCTTCCTCCCGTGCTTCCTTAGTTTCGCCCTTGGCCCTGGCTTCACGCGATGAGTTGATTCGAGCGTGTCTAGAGTACTTTTGGTAACCGGACCAAAAGGCCAGTTAACATCAAGTTTTGTTGTTTAGATAGGACAACAGTAAAACATTGAGACTAGTATGTTGATTGAGTGATGATCATATCTCATTGATCATTAACATACATGATATTAATATCAATACATGAATACATATTGGAGAATAGCGTATTGGGCTGACCCACCATGAGAAAACTACATGGAATATAATTAACAGTATCATAAGTTATTCTCATAGTGACGGTGATGTAATTGTCCTCAGACCTAAAATCATTATAATTTTATTCGAGGATATTTGTGTTTTGATATCATCAAAAGTTACTTTTAACCGAGTAGACGATAACGGTGATTATCGGATACATCTCAAATCGAATGAAAATTATGAATGATCTAGATGGAATTTAACCATATGATATAAGTAAAGATATCCATGGGCCTCTTGATTGAGTGGGACTATGAAATGCGTAGCTGTGCTCAAATATTGATTTGTTTTATATAGTCTACTCATCGATCAAGATAAAAGAATTAAATTATAAAGAGGATGGTACGTTCCATGCCTCGAGTTTAATCTTGGATATAATGGTTAAAAGGATTATAATACATTGAAACATAAAAAAGCTTGTATCGAATCGTTGATATTATTATAACTTGGGTAGCAATGACGTATTACTTGATGCCAATCACTGTTTATGATTTTATATATGATTTAAAATCATTGTCAACGTTGTAATAACCTAAAGGGTCACACACTTAGAACGTTACAATGGATAAAACTATTCTTTGTATAAATAAAATATCTGTCAATTGATATTTTAGTTTGACGTTAGAATTGGCAAATGGGTTGGTTATTATTATTTGGTTAACGTTTATATTATAAAAGGGACGATGTCTACTTCCCATTATATTTTAGAGATATATGAATACCAAATTAATGAATATGATTCCTCTTAAATATCATAACCTAACCCTAATGCCATGGCAGCTAGTACCACAATTCCTTCTTCATCTTCGATTCGATCGAAGATGAAATCCATTCGTATGGATACCTCTAGAGGCATGGTGCTTTTTCATGCTATCGGTTTGGTGCTTCAGTCCTCTTTTGATTTCGAGATTAATCTGGTTCTCATGGATTCGACGTCCCAGGTATGAAACCCTAACCTAACTTGATTTTGATTTATAGTTTTTCGCCTAGATCCTAATTCACAGATGTTTTTTTTTTAAATTCTGGTTAACGAATATATCATCTAAACCAAACAGTGGTATAAGAGCCCTGTGTTGCAAAATTACTGTATTTTGAATCATGATTTGGTTTGCATGTTTAGTTAATTACATAAATGAATATGACAGAAACTCGGTTCATATTTGAAATTATTTCAAGGTTAACAAAAAATGTTTTTGTTATCTGTTGTGAATCCAAAACTAATATTTGATATTGAATCGATTATATGTATTTAAAGTTTCCAATTCTTACCTGTTAGAACATTTAATAACGATTATATATTCGAGCACTACTGAATTCAAATATTGTTTGGATTTAACATTATAAACCATATTATAGTGCGAATCCGTGTATTCTAATTACTCACACACACATATATATAATTGAATGGTTAGAATTATTACGAGATTTTGTCTTCGCTATATGTTATGTATTTGGAACTTTTGGGACTAATCATCCTAGCTTTGACATAGTATTTTCTAAAATAAAATTGTTTTGTTTAAACACAAATTAATATTAGATATTAATTCTGATTATACATTACTTGATTTTAGATCTGTTTATATGAGTAAAGTATGTTAAAATTTATAATCAAAATCTGTTTGATCCATAAGTATTAAAATCATGTTCCTGTGTAACACCCTGTAATTTTAAAGGACATTATAATGATAAACTAAAGAATACTTAAATAAATATTAGGAATTAAGGGAAACGGACTATACCATTACATTTGTCTCAGAATTTTGCTTAAGATAGACTCCAGTTTGCGTAAAACGGACATCGTATGAAGAAGTTATTAAGATTTGAAGTTTGTATAAATATAAGCAAAACCAGTCCAAAAAAATCAAATTTGAAAAGCGGGAAGACACGCGGGAAATCGACCCGTTGGGGGTTGACCCTAGGGTCGACCCCGAGGTTGACCCCAACCAGATCTGGGGTAGATCCATTCCGTGCACTTGAACTTCTTTCTTGACCTGATTCGCTGGCTTGAGGCTATAAATAGGACCTCATTTCTATTTATTTATTTTTGATGCAAAAGGTGGTGAATCGCGAGATTCACGCCTTACTTCATTAACCATAAAAGTCTAATACATAGTAGTTTCAAGCATACATGTATTTACAAGATTATGTACAGCCTAAAAGCACATGTACGCAGGCACAGTTATACAGTGGCCAAAAAAATAAAGGTACATAACATAATTACATAGTAAAGCAAACTGAACCAAAGTCTTCAAGCTCGTCTGCCGCGAGCTTTGTCCATGACCCTAGCACCAATGGTATCCATGAACTTCACATCTTCGCTGCCTGACCATAAAGAAACAAATCTGAGAATGCAGGCGGTTTCATTTTACATTTTAACTTTCTTGAGTTCCTCTCATGCCATAGAATCCAAACATAAGCAAAATTCAAAACAGCAAACATGAATCGCATATGTGTTTCAGGGAGTGAAGAAAAAATGGTGTGCCAAAAATGAAATTGGTCGGTGATGAAGTCAGCCCAGTCTAAACTAATGTTGAGGCTAACAAAGCATTTCATCCAAACATAAAACACGAAGTCACAATTAACGAACAAGTGCAAATAATTCTCGTCATTTTCATCACAAAAGGGACAACCACCATTGACATGGACTCCTTTCTGACACAATCTACATACCGTGTTAAGCCTATTATGCATGATCGTCCACATATGAATTTTTACTTTGGCAGGCACCGCTTTGCAGCTCCACATACGTTCGAAACCAATGCATCTCCTTCCTGCAAAATTCATCAACTTATAAAGATGACCAACCCTAAAAGATTTGTTGTTTCCATCAAGCTTCCAATAAAATTCATCCTCCCCATCATCTGAAAGTTGAACGTTCTCAAGCAATCTAACCAGACAACCCAGCTATATCAGAGCATTTCCAGCCACAATTCGACAAAAAGACAACCTCCATCGGAAAGTAACATCATCCATATTGTACATTTCATAGACAGTGTAATTCTGATTGCAAGCAATATCAAATAAATCAGCAAACTTGAATCTCAGTGGAATGGGAAGCAGCCAACTATCAAACCAAAATGAAGCATTACGTCCACTCTTAACGACGATGCTCGTACCAATCTTAATCCAGTGAACATTCTTCATAACTCCACGCCAAAAAACCGAGCAATGAGACATCTTTGCATTCCAATCAAAAGAACCTCCATAACAAGTATTAGCGATCCATTCTTTCCATAAAAGCTTCTTGTCGCTTAACATTGTCCATAACCATTTGCACAGTAAAGCCGAGTTCATGTTTCACAAATTTAAAACACCCAGTCCTCCTTGGCTTTTGGATTTGCAAACCTGATCCCAAGACACAAGACAACTAACTTTGCGAGTATCCTTCGTGCCAGTCCAGAAGAAATTTCGACGAATAGCATCGATCTTCTCAATCACCCATCCTGGACATGGGTAAAAAGATAGCCAGTACAGTGGTATAGCACAGAGGACTGAATTCACCAACACCAGCCTTCCCGCCTTAGAAAGACAATTCCCCTTCAATCGCGCCCACCTACGATCAACTTTGTCAATGACAAGCTGCCAGTCCCTCTTCATCAATCGTTTTGGACGAATGCAGGCCCCAAGATAGTTGAGTGGAAATGAATCTGCCTTACAATTAAGCATCTCAGCACAGCTCCTGTTCACATCAACACTACAACCCAGAGTGTAAACACTACTCTTATGAAAATTAATTTTTCAGCCCGATAAACCTTGAAAAGCATAAAGCAAAAATTTTAAAGAAGCAATGTACTTGCAGTCAGGATTGATAAAGATAATGGTGTCATCTGCATATTGCAAGGAGTTGATACCCCTAATTATGCGTTCCCTACCAAAGCTTTGAATAATATTGTTAGCACTTGCCACCTTCAAAATCCGACAGAAGATATCTGCTGCCAAGTCAAAAAGAAGAGGGGAGAGAGGGTCTCCTTGTCGCAAACCACGTTTAGAGACAATAGTATTACCAGACACACCATTAACACAAATATTTGATTGACTTGATGTTAAGATGCTATGAATCCAGCTTATCCATCTAGCAGGGAAACCTCTGGCCTTAAGCAAATTCATAATGAATCTCCAACCAATTGTTTCGAAAGCCTTAGAGAAATCCAACTTTAAAATTGCACAAGGTACATTATGCTTGTCACTGTGAGAAATGCCTCATTTCTATTTTTTTATTCACCCAAAACAATGGAGACAACAAGATGCTGCCCTAGCTTAGATTGAATTAGCCTATTCTTCTGCAACAACTACTTATACGTATTAGGAATCTCTGCTTCAACATCAACACTTTTTGCTCAGTTCTTTAGATCCAGTCTGTGTGAGTTTATGTTCCTTTAGATATAAACATTTAATAAGTAATCCTGACATGTCTATAAGTTTCGATCTAAACCTATGCCTGATAATAACCTAAATCATAACTAAACAGTTCTGCCATTACTTGTACACTTGATAAACTGTTCAGTTCTCATATGCCTATTCATGATATGCCTAATTTTGTCACTATAAGCCTATTTTGTTATTATGCCCAATTCTGTCATCATATGCCTATTCTGTTATTATGCCCAATCCTGTCACCATATGCCTATTCCGTTACTATGCCTACTTCTGCCATCATATGCTTTTTCTGTTATTATGCCTATTCATGTTCTCTTCTCTCCCTCTTTCCATTTTTAATTTTATAGCCTAGGCTACCTTCGAGCCTAGGCCTATCGCTGAAATATGCGAACAGACGAAATTGGGAGAGGTTGGGAAAGATAAATTGGGGCATAACTTGTCTCGTGAATCAGGACCGAGATTTGGGGGAATAACCTATGATGAACATGAATAATTGTCTAAGAACGAATATGCCTAAATTTACAGTAAATAGAAACTGTAACCGTACTTAGACACAAGGTTAGATTACACTTGTGGTAGATGTCTGCCTGGAACCGCCCGACAAATCCAACATCCACAAGTGTTTAATTTAATGAAAGAGGTCTAGTGTGTAAATGTACACATAACGGTGCTAAGACACGAGGTTAAGTCCAACTTATAGTAGAAGTCTGCCCGGAACCGCCCGGCATATCCAGCATCCACAAGTGGCTGACTTAATGTGAGAGGTCTAGTGCATGAACATACATGAACGGAAATGTTAATAACCTATTAACCTGTAGTACTTAACCTATTTAAATATGAGGGGGTTACATGAACCTATCAAATTGTTTAAGGGTTAAGTAAATCTATTTAAATCTGTGGGGGGGTTATACGAACCCGACAAACTTAATCTGTTTTATATGTTGGGGTTATGTAGGCTTGTTAATCCGTTAAGCATAACCTGTCAAAATCCTAGTAGTGGGGATGCAAGCCTAGGGGTGGCTTGTATCATCTGTTGTGTGGGACCCATATTAGTCAATAACCCATACTGGTATCCAAAAGGGGACCCCGAATTAGGTAGGGGTCAGGGGCACGCTTGCTGAGTTGATTATAAGACGTTCATATGGGTGTAGGTGTTGATGGCACATTCCAACGGAGTCATGTGCGTGCATGGGTCCGGATGGATCGGGAAATTAATACGTTGTAACCTCAATAGATATGGTTGTGCCTGTCGAAAAAAGGGGTTGCCACTTTAGGAAGTGATACATCCTACTGTGGGGCCAGTACAGGGAATCTACGGGATATGGAGCCGATGGATTAGGGTAGTAATTAGGGTACATCTAGTTCTGCCATTTTAGGAGCCCGTTATTATCGTTTGGGGTAACACCCGTTATTTCTGTTGAACTACCTGTTATTATCATTGGGGGTAAAACCTGTCACTAGAAGTACACCTAAGTCTACCATTTTGTTTCTGTTATACTAGTATTGTTGCAAAGAAAAGTATTTGGGAAGCGTAATCTATTCTGTTCTGTTTATTCTGCTTATCCTGCTCATTCTGTTATACCTGTCTTATGATATTGTCATCTCTCGCATCCAGTTTATATGCCTATCATTATGCTTTTACTTATTTATATGCTAAAAGTAACTGGACTCGCCATACTTTATGTATGGCCAGTTTTGTTTCCTTTTCTCTCTCATCCTTTACCCCTCAGGTTCTCAGGGTAGGAATACTCAGACTTGATTAGGATTCTCTCTTCTGTTTTCGCTTGGAGCTGCTTAGATGTACCACTTTGATTACCTGTCTACTCTAATATGGCTCTTTTTGAGGACTATGATTTTATATTAATATACTCTGATGATTTAAGTACAAGGCAGATATTTTAATTTGATGTAATGGGTTTTTTTGTACTTCGGACTTATGTTGTAACTAGATTTTGGACCACGATGTTTTCTGTTTGGAAAATAAAGTTTTAAATTCCGCTGTTATTTTATATCTGTCTTGTGATGTTTCTATTTCTGTTTACCTATAACGCTTCCCGAAACTTAATGCATTCTGTTAAAGAGTGACATTAACGGAAGTGGGGGTGTCACACCCTGTCATATTATTATTTTGAATGAAACCAAATTTACGGATTGTCAATCAGTACAGCAATTTTCAATCAAAATTGATTTAATTAAATCGATTTGTATGAAAATTGTTAAGATAGTTTTTTTAGTTTTGATTTTATTCTTTGAGTATAAAATCAAAACACCTGATTATGTTTTGATTTTGGATCCAAAACTGGTCAAAAGGATCATACAACATGAATTAGAGGTTCACACATAAATTTTCTTGGTTTTGATTTCTCATTATATTGATAAAGACCAAGAATAAGTTCAGGTCATAACAAATGTTTTATGATTTGATCATTCCATAAAATTTATATGTGATGTATTTTAGAAGTAAATATGCATTAACATATGTGTACTTGACATATATGTAAGGGTGCAATCTACTAATCCCATATTTATAATGATAAATATGTATATAATGTAATCTGTTTTTAAAAGCTGTAGGAAATATGATTTGCTAATTTATTCATACTATATATATAAATACTTGTATCAAGATACAATATTGATTTTAAAATCATTTTATATTTTGCAGCAGAGGATATAGTACCATTTGTTTTCTACATATAATAATTGATCTACAAAATTCCAATTTATGTAATACATGTTGCTTAAACATACACTGCAATTATAAGTATTAAGATACTAAGTTGGTTTTAGAACCAAATATCATGTGGCTACATGAACTTTTAAACGTTGATGAATGTTTCGATGCAGTATTGTGTAAATGTTTATGCGCTATCTTTTGATACTAGATGGACATGTATTTTAAAATGCTAAATGTTCTATAACTTACATTTATACATATATAATACTAGAATTATGGGGTTAATTTTACTAATTTGATTTCTCCCCTGTGATCATATGTGTAGTGCAAGCACATTAACATAATTCCTGTGAATAGGTATATATTAGAACTTTTTCAATGTGCTGCTACTCATTGAATTCTATATACTGTAATTTGTGTATGGTATGATTACCAGTTATACGTATCATTAGAACATGGTAATATTAATACAAATTTGTTGTGTGATAATTATGGGGTTCTGTTTTGAATAATATAGATATACAAAATCTAAAATACTGCAAAACTGTGTGCAGTTCCACTCATATGAGTATTATTAAAGTTAAAACAAATACCGTTTATTTTGATTTTATGAGGATCCAAATGATTTAAGGCTACTGCAAGAATCAATAATACTATATAAGCTTCTAGGTATTCAGATAGGATATAAAAACTGTTTTATGTACAAATATGAGATATCTAGACATATATATTCAGATTTATTGTATGCACTTTATAACATTAAACTGCATTGTTTTGAATTGAAGTATGAACATATAAATATATTGTATGTGTAAGAACCCATAACTTCCTCGGGAAGGAAAGAGCGGATACTTCGAGAACAACACACAAAAGAACGCAGACAGAAGAACATTTCATTGTTAATTACAACAATTCCATCAGATACAAGAATATACAGAGCATAAATGAATAAAATACATTCGATAAATATCAGAGATTACAATACATTACATAGCAGTGAAAAATAATACAAAACACAACTAGGAGTAATATGCGGATACAAAGCTTTCCGAGTACCGTTCCAGCTGTAAATCAGGATCCTGTGAATATAAATCTCCAAAACCAAAACTACTAGCTGCCCGTGTCAAAAATAAGGGCACCCAGAGTTTAGGTTAAAACAATAAACCCCAGGTCAGTCATGTGACTGGTGTGAGAACTAAAACAGTTATTTAAAACTTTACTTTAAATCAGATATATCAAGGGACCACGCCGTATAACACGGAACGGGTTTCCTCCCAAGAATACTAGTGCATATAACAAAACAACGCAATGCTTTTTGGAAAAATGAAGCTATTATAAGACCCAGGTCCTATCACACAATGCAATGCAAGCCGGAGGATAGGGTTTTCCCTTATAATAGCCAAACATGCTTAGTACGTTTAAAATAAATCATTTGATACAATTATAAGTGCATAGTGTATAAAACAACTTCAAATCATAAATATTAATCATAGACGACATGGGTACCATATATCATGTCGCCATACTAGTTCTAAATTAAAACCGCAAAATCACGTATTTGGAAATTGGATTTCCATATGTGAACCGAGGCAAAAGATAGTCCTCACCGACTTCGAGACTCTCTAGCCCGAGCCTCAGGGTCAGAGCGCATCGACCCTTGGATCGTCAGGTCCGGTCCATCGATAAGGATTAAAATTCCTGAACACTGCGTTTCCCCGCCCTTTGGGGCGTAAATGAGCCAACAAATGACTCCATCGGCTTCACATATTCACCGATATATTCGAGGCGCCTCGCAACAGCAACAACCACATAAGTCAAACTCGTCAGGGCGTGTAAAACCACTGACGCCACTTCTAACTAGAAAGTAACGCATGTCCCCCCTGAGGTCCTCTCCCATTTTTGGTTCAAAACCGGGGTGTGAGGCTCGCGAATCCACGCTACACAAAGCTATGCCACACAGGTCCCGCTTTGATCATCAACCACAAGACTTTTCTTTTCAACAGAAGCCTCGATCATTTGCTACTTAGGCATGCTACACAGGCAATTCACTCCATGCGTTTGATGTCCATCAATATATAACCCCTGAGCTCGTACGTCTCAGAGAAGGGCGTTAAGAAAGAAAATAAATTCTCCGCCGCCAAACAGATATATATTTAATGGAAATCAATCACACAAACTAAAATCCAATGTCAGACACACAGTCCATTTACAAGTTCGTTCTGGGTCTGAACGAAACCGGAGGCACCTAGTACCCCGCATATCCATCGATCTCCAAGTACGTCTGGACGATCACCAACTGATTCCCTCCTCTTGGGTGTACGGCCCAATCAAGATCATCAGTAATTATCCAAACGACGTGAAGACCTCCGGTCTTCAACCACCGTCTTCATCTTCGACACCACGTCGAATCAGTTATTCAGAATGGGATAAACCCGGTCTTCTTGAATAACTCGCGTATATAATAAACAAGTGTTACACAAACACAGCATACACCTCATTCCAATTCATCAGTCACTAACCGTAAATTAATCAAGAGAATAATTCCCCAAATATTTACCCCGAAGGCCGAAACCAACATCAGATCAATACCCAGGAAACCATTCTTCTTAGCTAACCGACAGTTAGTTTCTAAATTTCACATTCTAAGGGAAAGGTTCCCATTAGTTTTATCAAAGATAAATCCCTTTAAATTTATTCTTTAATCTACTTTTGAATATCAATTCAAACTAGTCGGGATTAACGAACCTTACCGAAGTAATCGTTTGTTTTAATTTCCCAATCCCAACCTATTCATCCCATGAAGTAAAACTGGTCTTACTTCATATCTAACACCACAGTGTTATCGGTAAATTCAATTACCATTTCACGTTTAAATCTAATTAAAGATTTAACTATCGCTTGGAGCAAAAACTGGTGATACTCCATTCTCGATCTTTTCAATCTAATTAAAGATTCATTAAAACCCCACTTAGTTTTAATGTTTGACTGGGTTGAAGAATCAGTGTCATTTAAAACACTATTCACGATAAACCCAAAAACCAATACCAATTCAATTCCAATTAAATATCATTTAATTGGTACACTTCATTAAATCTAAATAAAAAGATTTATTCTTTTTCTCAACTGGGCTTAAGAACAGTGTTAATGAAGACACCATTCATGACAAACCCAAATCACATTTGATATTAAATACAAGGCTCTAAATAGAAAATATATCGGCTTATATTCAATATCAAATTCTCCGACCAACAAATATCGTATTGGAAATAACGATATATATATATATATATATATATATATATATATATATATATCTTTCAAATTTCCATAACAACATCTGTATAATCATGAAATCCAACATCGAAATATTCCAAAGACAATTTCGATTCAAATCCCTTCCAATGCAATTATGGGAAATTCTAGTTACTTTTAAAACCCTTTTCAAATTCAATTTATTTATTTTAAAAATAAATAAATTACTATTCTAGTTCAAAACTAGTTCATTTCGATAAAAATCTATTTTTATCTTTACAAATATGGGGTTTTTCATCCCAATTCTTTACAAATCATTTCTTATGATTTTACACAAATTATTGATATTTTAAATAATTTTATCAAGGCCCGTACAGTCGATTTCCATCAACGGCCATCGAACTGCACTTACAGCGACCTTTTCCAAATTTGATTTGGACATAATTCCAAATCCAACCGTTAGATTTCAAATTTCTAATATTCATTGGAAAGCTCTTTTCGATATGAACCCAACGGTTCCGGTTTTTGGAGAATCCGACGGTCGGATCTCCCGAAATATCCATTCGAAGTCAATGGTCGAAATTCGCAAACTGTTGCGGCGCGGCGCGTTCTATTCATGCCGTTATATTATATATATATAATACATACTTCATCGATTTCCTTTCGAAACGAATTTTATAAATCGTTTTAAATTCGTTTTCAAAACGATTTCAACTTCCATCTCAAATTCAAATCAAAATTGAATCTTTCCAATGTAAATTCGTTTTAAATTCATTTCAACTCGATTTCAATTCAAATCTATTTCGATTCAAATCGGTTTTAATATAAATCGATTTCAGCTCAATTTCAATACGTTTTAAATTCAATTCAAAACGATTTCAATTCTATTTCAATCTAATTCGAATTTCAATTCTTTTCAATTTAATTCGATTTCAATTTAATTCGAATTTCAATTCTTTTCAATTTAATTCGAATTTCTATTCTTTTCAATTTAATTCGAATTTCTATTCAATTTCAATTTTAATTCGATTTTATATTCAATTTCAATTTTAATTCGATTTTATTTTCTAAAATATTCGATTATTGAAATCACTATTCAATATTCATTTAAAAATGAATAAAATCGATATAAATATCGTTCGCGTCAAAATGGCGTCAATCTAATCAACACGGCTTCATATATTTCTATTTTCAAATATTCTGTTTCAAATATCTCTTTTCAAATATTTCTATTCAGATATATTTCAAAACTGGGATGAGACCCAATCAATTACCATATAATGTTAATTATATGGATTTTCTACAACACATATATAAAATAACAACGATAAATAATCAACCATCATCCAGAGTGCACCACACAACTGCATAAGCATTAAATATAAATAATTAACAATTACACAGTCTGTCGACCAATCGATCGACATACAGCTAAATAATTTGGATCAGTGTACGCCAAATATCATCCCAATACCCGTGTGGGGTTTCAAACAATCAAACACAAAATTTATTTGTGCAGTTGGACAATGTGTAAAATTTATCGTCCCAATCAATATCAATCAAATCAGTGTATATAAACAAATCTCCGATTTGTTTATAAATATTTATTTTATATACACGTTAAATATTATATTTTCAACTATAAAATATTTTTAACTATATAAATATTTTATTTCGTTTCACATCACATCACACAATCAACTACACATCAAAATCAAACAAGCATACAAGCCGTCCTTGGTCTGTGGACGACGGGTGTCGGGTGCTACTAAACACCGTCTGCATCCTAGTATATATTTTAACTAGAAAATTAAATTAAAAGTGAGATGTTCTCACCGACTAGCTAAACCAAACTTCTCGACTCTTCATATGTAGAAAATCTCCGCCATTTCTTCTTTCATCACTTTCGTCATCCGTATTCACTACATATATAAAAATCGAATTTTTACTTCGCTATTCAATATATAAAAATCGAATTTTTACTTCTCTATTCAATATATAAAAATCGCATCTTTATATTCTCTATCTTATAAAAATCATATTTTGTTAATCTCTTTCCTATATAAAGGCCCTTTTTTAAATATAAAGTTTTCAAGCTTTCTATTATTCAAAAATCATTTCTTTTCTTTGTCAAAAACCATATCCTTTCTTTGTAAGAGGTTCTTATATTTATACCACTAAAACCCATATTTTTATTACTCTAGCAATATAAAAATCATATTTTTACTTCCTTATGGGTTAAAAATTATATTTTTAACAACAAAAAAAAATCCTAACTTTTTTTCATTTCATTGAAAATCGAATTAAAACAAATAAATGAATAAAAAAATTAAAAACTAACCTATAGGGGGCGCTGGGGACTGTAGGCGGGTAGAGGGCTTGCGCGTAGGGGAGGGAAGGCTCGGGGGTGGCGTTTGCTGGCCGCTGGTGACGGGGCTCCGGAGCTTGGTGCGGCGGTGGCCAGAAAAAGGGGCTCGATTGATTTTGGGTCTCGGGGGTTTCATCGATTGGGGAAGAGGGGGGAGCGTTGCTGAAGAGAAGAGAGATGGGGGGAGGGCGGTACGCCGATCTGAGGTGGAGGGGGGGTCGGCGCGACCATCAGCGGTGGTGGATTGAGGAGCGCGGTTTTTTTTTTTGATTTTAAATGAACGATAAAGGGGGGGATCAGTGGATAAAGGAGTTGACCTAGGTTAGGAGAATATAAATATATATTTTAATTATTTTAATTTCCTCCAAAATGTAACTTTTTATTTCGAATTCGAAACGAAACCCACCACTTGTCGTCCATAGCTAATTACCCCTATTCCGAACACAATGGGATATGTATCGCAGGCTGATTCGACTGTTTCGATTAGTTTTCGTCAAAATCAAAATATAACTCTATATATTGAATTTGAACGCGCATTTCAATTTACTGGGGTCACATAATCACTCTAAAAATTCCCGAAAAATATTTTCTAGCTTCGTATTGGCGATACGGTCCTAACAAGACTAATTTCATCGAATTCTGAGACCGTTTGAAAAATGGCCATTTTCCAGTCGATTAAAATCAATTGAAACTGGTCAAACGCGTTTTCCTTTGCCATGCTAACATATTGATTTGAAAAATTATGAAATTTGAAACCTAGCAATAATTTGACACCATGGATCCAACAAAAGTGGTTTCGTCGAAATCTGAGGTCGTTTGCAAAATTTCCATTTTTAAGGGCCAGAAATTCCATAGCGACTATTCTGAATTTTCAACTGGACATATCTTTTGATTCCCGCTATGAAATTTTGATTTTTCGGATTCGTTGGAAATATAATCTCAAATAGATTCAAATATTTTTGGTTTCGCTAAATTCCGATTTATTTTGCACCCGGTACATCCATTTGAAGTTCGAAATCAAATTATCGAACTACCGCGCCATTTTCAATTTCTTATATAATTATTTATATTCTAACGACGATCTATATAATATATACGTTTGAATTCTATTCAAAATAAATTTTTTCGTCGTTATTATTTAAAATAATTCATTTTAAATCTTCAAAATTCATTAAAATTGGCAAAATAAAAAAAATTAATTGGCTCGGATTTCCGGGTTATTACAATCTCCCCCACTTAAAACTTTTCGTCCCCGAAAAGGAACGAAGCCGAAAGTTGTTTAACTAATCAACTCAACTTTCCATATTTTCATTACGGCTTAAGTTCTTCAACTTTTCAGTTTCTAAGAACTTTTCAAATTTTTCAAAAATTTGGCTAACACCCTAAATTTTCAAAAAAATTCGCCATAACCTCCCCTGCACCGGGGACTTCGGGATATTTCATATAGCCTCCCATGGCCTTCTTCAATTCGAAAGAAAAAGAAAAAGCCAATCGGCTCATAAAATCACCCAAAACTCAAGAAATACAATAAACATGTACCTATTTGTCGGGCAAACAATTTTATTCCTCTTCTCTAGCCTCCTTGCTATGACCTGTTCAATGTAAGTACATGTATATGCATGCAAATGCGACTAATTTTCAATACAACTCACTATTTGATACAATTTGGCTATAGGTTCAACATTTAATTAATCAACCAATAATCAAACAACACAACCATCAATCAATTGGTGAATTTGCTTTTCAAATTGATAACTTTGATACATAGTCTAAAAATCAGATTTTTGATGCAAAATCACAATAATAGGCCCTATATAATTTTGCTTCTCAGACTAGTCAATTGGAAATATATAAATATCACACCTTCGAAACTCGAACACTAATTCTGATGATGTAGCTACAATCATCAGAATCATCTCCGGGCGACTAGAGTGTGACTTATATCTATCCAGTATATTAAAACTTCGAATACACGTGGATCAAACATATATGCAAAATCTATATATACTGGATTGTCCACATCAATATACATAATCAAATACGAATAATTGATTCAAATTTTCAAAACAAAGTTTTTTTCACTTTAAAAATATACTCTTCACACCCGTTCTAGGATATTACTGATCCCATCTCTAACGAGTTATTCTTATTGGATATTACTAATCCAATTCTGATGAATTCTTTCGTTCGATTCTAATGTGTCTTGTTCTCTGAGCTTTGTAAACCAAAGCTCTGATACCAACTGTAAGAACCCGTAACTTCCCCGGGAAGGAAAGAGAGGATACTTCTAGAACAACACACAAAAGAACGCAGACAGAAGAACATTTCATTGTTAATTACAACAATTCCATCAGATACAAGAATATACAGAGCATAAATGAATAAAATACATTCGATAAATATCAGAGATTACATTTCATAGCAGCGGAAAATAATACAATACACAACTAGGAGTAATACGCGGATACAAAGCTTTCCGAGTACCGTTCCAGCTGTAAATCAGGATCCTGTGAATATAAATCTGCAAAACCAAAACTACTAGCTGCCCGTGTCAAAAATAAGGGCACCCAGAGTTTAGGTTAAAACAATAAACCCCAGGTCAGTCATGTGACTGGTGTGAGAACTAAAACAGTTATTTAAAACTTTACTTTAAATCAGATATATCAAGGGACCACGCCGTATAACACGGAACGGGTTTCCTCCTAAGAATAACAGTGTATATAAAAAAACAACGCAATGTTTTTTTGGAAAAATGAAGCTATTATAAGACCCAGGTCCTATCACACAATGCAACGCAAGCCGGGGGATAGGGTTTTCCCTTATAAAAGACAAACATGCGTAGTACGTTTAAAACAAATCGTTTGATACTATTATAAGTGCATAGTGTATAAAACAACTTCAAATCATAAATATTAATCATAGACGGCATGGGTACCATATATCATGTTGGCATACAAGTTCTACAATTAAAACCGCAAAATCACGTATTTGGAAATTGGATTTCCATCTGTGAACCGAGGCAAAAGATAGTCCTCACCGACTTCGAGACTCTCTAGCCCGAGCCTCAGGGTCAGAGCGCATCGATCCTTGGATCATCAGGGCCGGTCCACCAATGTGGATTAAAATTCCTGAACACTGCGTTTCCCCGCCCTTTGGGGCGTAAATGAGCCAACAAATGACTCCATCGGCTTCACATAGTCACTGATATATCCGAGGCGCCTCGCAACAGCAACAACCACATAAGTCAAACTCGTCAGGGCATGTAAAACCATTGACGCCACTTCTAACTAGAAAGAAACGCATGTCCCCCCTGAGGTCCTCTCCCGTTTTAGGTTCACAACCGGGGTGTGAGGCTCGCGAATCCACGCTACACAAAGATATGCCACACAGGTCGTGCTTTGATCATCAACCACAAGACTTTGCTTTTCAACAGAAGCCTTGATCATTTGCCACTTAGGCATGCCACATAGGCAATTCACTCCATGCGTTTGATATCCATCAATATATAACCCCTGAGCTCGTACGTCTCAGAGAAGGGCGTTAAGCAAGAGAATAAATTCTCCGCCGCCAAACAGATATATATTTAATAGAAATCAATCACACAGACTAAAATCCAATGTCAGACACACAGTCCATTTACAAGTTCGTTCTGGGTCTGAACGAAACCGGAGGCACCTAGTACCCCACATATCCCTCGATCTCCAAGTACGTCTGGACCATCACCAAATGATTCCCTCCTCTTGGGTGTACGGCCCAATCAAGATCATCAGTAATTATCCAAACGACGTGAAGACCTCCGGAAGATCACCAACTGATTCCCTCCTCTTGGGTGTACGGCCCAATCAAGATCATCAGTAATTATCCAAACAACGTGAAGACCTCCTTTCTTCAACCACCGTCTTCATCTTCGACACCACGTCGAATCAGTTATTCAGAATGGGATAAACCTGGTCTTCCTGAATAACTCGCGTATATAATAAACAAGTGTTACACAAACACAACATACGCCTCATTCTAATTCATCAGTCACTAACCGTAAATTAATCAAGAGAATAATTCCTCAAATATTTACCCTGAAGGCCGAAACCAACATCAGATCAATACCCAGGAAACCATTCTTCTCAGCTAACCGACAGTTAGTTTCTAAATTTCACATTCTTAGGGAAAGGCTCCCGTTAATTTTATCAAAGATAAATCCCTTTAAATTTATTCTTTAATCTACTTTTGAATATCAATTCAAACTAGTCTGGATAAACAAACCTTACCGAAGTAATCGTTTGTTTTAATTTCCCAATCCCAACCTATTCATCCCATGAAGTAAAACTGGTCTTACTTCATATCTAACACCACGGTGTTATCAGTAAATTCAATTACCATTTCACGTTTAAATATAATTAAAGATTTAACTATCGCCAGGAGCAAAAACTGGTGATACTCCATTCTCGATCTTTTCAATCTAATTAAAGATTCGTTAAAACCCCACTTAGTTTTAATGTTTGACTGGGTTAAAGAATAAGCGTCATTTAAAACACTGTTCACGATAAACCCAAAAACCAATACCAATTCAATTCCAACTAAATATCATTTAATTGGTACACTTCATTAAATATAAATAAAAAGATTTAATCTTTTTCTCAACTGGGCTTAAGAACAGTGTTAATGAAGACACCATTCACGACAAACCTAAATCACATTTGATATTAAATACAAGGCTCTAAATAGAAAATATATCGGCTGATATTCAATATCAAATTCTCCGACCAACAAATATCGTATTGGAAGTAACGATATATATATCTTTCAAATTTCCATAACAACATCTGTATAATCACGAAATCCAACATTGAAATATTCCAAAGACAATTTCGATTCAAATCCCTTCCAATGCAATTATGGGAAATTCTGGCTACTTTTAAAACCCTTTTCAAATTCAATTTATTTATTTTAAAAATAAATAAATTACTATTCTAGTTCAAAACTAGTTCATTTCGATAAAAATCTATTTTTATCTTTTCAAATATGGAGTTTTTCATCCTAGTTCTTCACAAATCATTTCTTATTATTTTACACAAATTATTGATATTTTTAATAATTTTATCAAGGCCTGTACAGTCGATTTCCATCAACGGCCATCGAACTGCACTTACTGCGACCTTTTCCAAATTTGATTTGGACATAATTCCAAATCCAACCGTTAGATTTCAAATTTCTAATATTCATTGGAAAGCTCTTTTTGATACGAAGCCAATGGTTCTGGTTTTAGGAGAATCCGATGGTCGGATCTCCTAAAATATCCATTCGAAGTCAATGGTCGAAATTCGCGAACTACCGCGGCGCGGCGCGTTCTATTCAGGCCATTATATTATATATATAATATATATAATATATACTTCGTCGATTTCCTTTCGAAACGAATTTTATAAATCGTTTTAAATTCGTTTTCAAAATGATTTCAACTTCCATCTCAAATTCAAATCAAAATTGAATCTTTCCAATGTAAATTCGTTTTAAATTCATTTCAACTCGATTTCAATTCAAATCTATTTCGATTCAAATCGGTTTTAATTTAAATCGATTTCAGTTCAATTTCAATACGTTTTAAATTCAATTCAAAACGATTTCAATTATATTTCAATCTAATTCGAATTTCAATTCTCTTCAATTTAATTAGAATTCCAATTTATTTCAATTTAATTCGAATTTCAATTCTTTTCAATTTAATTCGAATTTCTATTCTTTTCAATTTAATTTGAATTTCTATTCAATTTCAACTTTAATTCGATTTTATATTCAATTTCAATTTTAATTCAATTTTATTTTCTAAGATATTCGATTATTGAAATCACTATTCAATATTCATTTAAAATGTATAAAATCGATATAAATATCGTTCGCGTCAAAATGGTGTCAATCTAATCAACACAGCTTCATATATTTCTATTTTCAAATATTCTATTTCAAATATCTCTTTTCAAATATTTCTATTCAGATATATTTCAAAACTGGAATGAGGCCCAATCAATTACCATATAATGTTAATTATATGGATTTTCTACAACACATGTATAAAATAACAACGATAAATAATCAACCATCATCCAGAGTGCACCACACAACTGCATAAGCATTAGATATAAATAATTAACGCTTACACAGTCTGTCGACCAATTGATCGACATACAGCTAAATAATTGGGATTAGTGTACGCCAAATATCATCCCAATACCCGTGTGGGGTTTCAAACAATCAAACACAAAATTTATTTGTGCAGTTGGGCGATGTGTAAAATTTATCATCCCAATCAATATCAATCAAATCAGTGTATATAAACAAATCTCTGATTTGTTTATAAATATCTATTTTATATACACGTTATAAATTCTATTTTCAACTATAATATATTTTTAACTATATATTATTCCGTTTCACATCACATCACATAATCAACTACACATCAAAATCAAACAAGCAAGCATACAAGCCGTCCATGGTCTGTGGACGACGGGTATCGGGTGCTACTAAACACCGTCCGCATCCTAGTATATATTTTAACTAGAAAATTAAATTAAAAGTGAGAAGTTCTCACCGACTAGCTAAACGAAACTTCTCGACTCTTCATATGTAGAAAATCTCCGCCGTTTCTTCTTTCATCACTTTCGTCATCCGTATTCACTACACATATAAAAATTGAATTTTTACTTCGCTATTCAATATATAAAAATCGAATTTTTACTTCGCTATTCAATATATAAAAATCGAATTTTTACTTCGCTATTCAATATATAAAAATCGCATCTTTATATTCTCTATCTTATAAAAATCATATTTTTATAATCTCTTTCCTATATAAAGTTTTCGCCCTTTTTTAAATATAAAGTTTTCAAGCTTTCTATTATTCAGAAATCATTTCTTTTCTTTGTCAAAAACCATATCCTTTCTTTGTAAGAGGTTCTTATATTTATACCACTAAAACCCATATTTTTATTACTCTAGCAATATAAAAATCATATTTTTACTTCCTTATTGGTTAAAAATTATATTTTTAACAACACAAAAAAAAATCCTAACTTTATTTCATTTCATTGAAAATCGAATTAAAACAAGTAAATGAATAAATAAAAATTAAAAACTAACCTATATGGGGCGCTGGGGACTGTAGGCGGGTGGAGGGCTTGCGCGCAAGGGAGGGGAGGCTCGGGGGTGGCGTTTGCTGGCCGCTGGTGACGGGGCTCCGGAGCTTGGTGCGGCGGAGGCCAGAAAAAGGGGCGTGATTGATTTTGGGTCTCGGGGGTTTCATCGATTGGGGAAGAGGGGGAGCGTCGCTGAAGAGAAAAGAGATGGCGGGAGGGCGGTGCGCCGATCTGAGGTGGAGGGGGTTCGGCGCGGCCATCAGCGTTGGTGGAGGGTGGATTGAGGAGCACGGTTCCTCTTTTTTTTTTGATTTTAAATGAACGATAAAGGGGGCACAGTGGATAAAGGAGTTGACCTAGGTTAGGAGAATATAAATATATATTTTTATTATTTTAATTTCCACCAAAAAGTAACTTTTTATTTCGAATTCGAAATAAAACCCACCACCTGTCGTCCATAGCTAATTACCCCCATTCCAAACACAATGGGATGTGTATCGCAGGCTGATTCGACTGTTTCGATTAGTTTTCGTCAAAATCAAAATATAACTCTATATATTGAATTTGAACGCGCATTTCAATTTACTGGGGTCACATAATCACTCTAAAAATTCGCGAAAAATATTTTCTAGCTTCGATTGGCGATACGGTCCTAACAAAACTAATTTCATCGAATTCTGAGACCGTTTGAAAAATGGCCATTTTCCAGTCGATTAAAATCAACTAAAACTGGTCAAACGCGTTTTCCTTTTCCACGCTCACATATTGATTCGCAAAATTATGAAATTTGAAACCTAGCAATAATTTGAGACCGCGGATCCAACAAATGTGGTTTCGTTGAAATCCGAGGTCGTTTGCAAAATTTCCATTTTTAAGGGCCAGAAATCCCTTAGCGACTATTCTGAATTTTCAACTGGACATATCTTTTGATTCCCACTATGAAATTTTGATTTTTCGGATTTGTTGGAAAGATATTCTCAAATAGATTCTAATATTTTTGGTTTCGCTAAATTCCGGTTTATTTTGCACCCGGTACATCCATTTGAAGTTCGAAATCGAATTATCGAACTACCGCGCCGTTTTCAATTCCTTTTATAATTATTTATATTCTTACGACGATCTATATAATATATACGTTCGAATTCTATTCAAAATAATTTTTTTCGTCGTTATTATTTAAAATAATTCATTTTAGATATTCAAAATTCATTAAAATTGCCAAAATAAAATTTTAAATTGGCTCGGATTTCCGGGTTATTACAGTATGCATGAAGTGATATATATATAATAGTTATGTATATACCCAAAAATCATATACATTTTTGTGCAATACATGAGGATACTCAGTGAGTCAAATTGTTTGATTTTAACCTGACCAGTCTATTTAAGTTTGTATCACTGCACATATATATAAAACTGCGCACATATTTAAAATTTCCTTACATACATTTGCTTGGTATGATTTGTATGACACAACATGCACAATTGAGATCTTAATACACATGTATATATTTTGCAAGTACGAATTTAAAGGCTCTAAACATATATGTATATATATAGTTGCAGAATACATTGAACCCAATACGAATCAATATGTTGTATCATTTTATAACCTGATGTTTTTCAATTTCTCTTCATGATGCATGCTTCTGAAAAAAATTAATAGGCTTTAGAAACTATTTCATATACATGGATACACACACATACACCCCAGTTAGATGAAAATATACCGTTGTATATAAGTTACTACACATGTTCTATATGTACATTTGATGTACATATGAATTACTGCACACATATGATATATGTACATTTGATGTATATATGAGTTACTAAATATGTATATGAAATTAAATACATTTTATGTATCTATCTCATGCTAACCCTGTGAATTAAAACTGTTTTAACAGGGCAATAGTGCTACTTCCTGAAATTGTTTTAGTGGGAGCACAACTCCATCAAAATAAGGGTTCGGAAATTGCTAAAACTGCAAATCTTTGTTTGTATTTTATTGATGAGTCAATATATGTATAAATGTCTATACTGCTAGCAATTGATATGCATACGTTTAAATAACTGTATAAGACAGTGAAGGAAGGAGAGGTAGTGTGAGTAAACTATTCGATATGTATTGTTGTATACACAACCCTTATACTTTGCAATTTGTATAAATGTGAGATATATGCATAATTAATGAAACTTGCCCATTTAGTGTTTGTTAATATGCTTGTATGTAAAAGGACCTTGTTATGTTTATATTTATATGTATAATATATATGGTCTGGTCATATATGTATTTTGAATATTTTTGTTTATATGGAATGGATGGCTAGATTACAAAATTATACAAATGATGGACACGTTTTATGGCAAACAAGAAGTTGATTCTTTATTATGCGAATACGTTATATAAGATTGCCTCTGAGATATGAATATAAATCTGAAGATATGCGGTAATTTTGGTTACCTAAAATATTGAAATGTTCAAAACATAGAAAATAATTTTTCTAGTGATATAAAAATTAAAATATTTATTCATATATATTATATATATAATGTGTGTGTATATATATATATGTGTGTATATATATATGTGTATATTAATGCAAAATACCTATATTTTGATATATGTAAATGACATTAATATTGTTTGTCACTGCAAATTATAAATGCCTTCATGCAAATTTTGTTATATTAAGTCGTGGTGAAGTCTTCCAATAAATACACTCATCAATGCCAAAATCACTGGATGTAAGTAATGCCATGCACCTTTTATTTTTGTTATATGTGAAGGAGTAAATGTGATACTCTACTGTATAAATGGGTCTTACTTAACTAGGCTGCATAATAAGATTATGGCCTTAGAGACAAAGAGCATGAAATATTTAATATTTAAATGAACAAAATTGTTCATCATATCCAAGAGTTATATAAGAGATATAATTGACATAAGTTGTCTACCTAAAAGATTGTGTTTTGGGCGATCAGCCAAAGCTGACTTAAGGCATGATTAGATATGGATCTTAAACATGCAAAATTGATCATTATGATATCCAAGAGTTATATAAGAGATATATTTGACACAAGTTATCTACCTAAAAGATTGTGTTTTGGGCGATTAGCCAAAGCAAACTCAAGCCATGATTAAATATGGATCTTGGACCACCAATATATACATATATATACACACACATATATATATATATATACACATATATATATACACACTGATATATATATATAAAGAGAGGGATGTTACTTTTAATGGGAGGATATTTTAGTTTAAATTATACATTGATATTATTTTGCAATATTCTATGTACTTTTGATTGTTAATTTTTTTTCGTATAAAGACATTGCAAAACATCTATCATTGTTTTATTGTTTATTATCTAATGTAGATATTAAATGAAAACAACCCCGATAATTTATTACTAAAATTGATCCGTAAGAAGGATAAAATAAATTAAATAAAATTTCTTGACTAACATTAGAATTTAGGGATTGTCCTCAAACAAAATTGAAATGCAATTATTTTACAAATATAGAAGATCAAAAAGGAAAATAAAGTATGACTTCAACTAAACAAAGTATAAATGTTATTAATATCTACTTATACATATCTAGTATTAGATACTAGATATGGATCACATATATGTATGTGAATTGCGTGAATTGCAAAAGGTAGAAATCTAACAAAATAAGAAATGGATTTACGAGTAGAAATAAAACAAACATTGTTACATTATCCATAGGAAGCTGCTTCTTGTTCTATGTACCGGCTTAATTAAAGAATTAAAATATTATTGTTATAAAATTCCATTTAAAATAATGTTATTCTGTATCTTGTTTAGACAAATTTGAATTCCATTTGTAATAAAAGAATAATTGTTATTCATTTTATTAAAATGAATTATCTTATGCAATTTCACAAATAGTTAATGATCTTTACAAATCCTTAACTACGATGTATTTGATTATAACATAAATACTGAGCGGATTAAATTTAATTATTTAAATCTAGCATACCTTAGTATTGTCAGTTAGGCCAAATAAACAAGAAAAACATATCGAAATTCCATAATGATGGAATTTTGGAATCATTTGATTTCGAATCATATGAAGAATGCAAATCCTATTTATTAGGCAAAATAACTGAATCACCTTTCACTCGACACAGTAAATGGGTTAGTAAGCATTGGGTCTCATACATAATGATGTATATAGAGCAATGGATACATAGGCTAGAGGTAGGTTTTATTACTTCGTTACATTTACTTATGATGTCAGTAGATATAGATATGTGTAACTTATGAAACACAAATCAGAATCCTTTGAAAATTTCAAAAAAAATCAAGAATGAAGTTCAAGACCAATTTTGAAAGAGTATAAAGATTCCTTGAACATATCAAAGAAAATATTTAAGCCAATAATTAATGATTATCTAAAAGAGTGTGAAATTGTCTCGTAACTCACTCCACCAAGAACACCACAACAGAATGGTGTCTGAAAGGAAAAGTCGCACCATATAAGATATTGTATGATTAATGATGAGTCATATAGATCTTCCAATAAATATTGAGAATATCCCTTTAAATAATTACATTCATATTTAATTGTAATCCAACTAAAAAAATTTGAAGATAATCCTTCTAAAACAATTCTGAAGACGCCATACAAGATATGGACTAGGAAACGTCCTATTATGTCTACCATGAAGATTTACGATATTAGGCGTTTATTAAACGTCTTGCCTCTGATAAGATCGGACCCAAATCTGATAATTAATTTTGTGGAATATCCAAAAGAATCAAAAGGTTAATATTTCAATAAATCCTCAGAGAATAAAATGTTTATTGCTCGAATTGGTATCCTTTTAAAAGGAGAGCCAGTCTCTAAAATACCTATGGGAATATAATAGAATTCAAAACTTCTCGAGAACCACAAAATACCATTGAACTTTGTATGAACAAGGAATTGAGTGGGAGTGACACAATAATTCAAATGTTATATATTGATAAATATTACTTATTGTGAATGATATTAGTTTAAAACAAGAAATAAATAATAATTCTATAAAGGAGGATGTTGGATTAAAAGTTTATCTTTGAACTTAGTTATATGTATTGTTGATCCAATGATTTTACATTATGATAACAATGGAGCCATTGATCAGGCCTAAAGACCTTGATCTGCTTAACGATCCAAATATATATTTAAGAAATATAAATTTCTTATGTGAAATTGTTCATAGAGAAGAAAAACATATCTGCAAAGTTACAAAAGATTGTAATGTTGAAAACTTATAGACTTAAACTCTATCACAACAGAAGTTTAATAGCCACACTAGTTTCATAGGTATATGATACATGATTGATTGATTCTAGTGTAAGTGGGAGATTGTTAGAGTTTATGCCCTAGAGGCAATCCATTTGATGTGATTAATAACACTGTGGATGCTACTATTTTATTTGGAATAAAATTATCTTGTTATGTTATATTTACTGCGTAATATATAAATGTTAACATAATAGAAGTCCTTAGAATAATAATACGTAATTATATGGTTCAAGTATGTGACTTGAACATGATATTATATAATATATTAAGTGTTATAATTCTTAAATGTCCCTAGTCAAGTTTTATTGTTTACATAGGACAATAATAAAATATTGAGACTACCATTTTAATTTACTGATGATCATATCACATTGATCATTAATATACGTGATATCAATGTCAATACATAAATATGTATTGGAGAATAGCGTATTGGGTTGACCCACCATGAGAAAACTACATGGAATATAATTAACAGTATCATAAGTCATTCTCATAGTGACAGTGATGTAATGGTCCTCAAACCTGAAATCATTATAATTTTATTTGAGGATATTTGTGTTTTGATATCATCAAAAGTTACTTTTAACCGAGTAGATGATAACGGTGATTATCGGATACATCTCGAATCGAATGAAGATTATGAATGATCTAGATGGAATTTAACCTTATGATATAAGTAGAGATATCCATGGGTCTCTTGATTGAGTGAGACTATGAAATGCATGGCTGTGCTCAAATATTGATTTGGTTTATATAGTCTACTCTTCGATCAAGATAAAAGAATTAAATTATAAAGAGGATGATACGTTCCGTGCCTCGAGTTTAATCTTGGATATACTGATTAAAAGGATTATATTACATTGAAACACTGGTCACAAAAATGGTTGTATCGAATCGTTGATATTATTATAACTTGGGTAGCCGTGACGTATTACTTGATGCCAATCACTGTTTATGATTTTAAATATGATTTAAAATCATTGCCAACGTTGTAATAACCTAAAGGTTTCATTGCTATTACAACAATATTACATCAGAGTACAAGAATACCAGAGTATGAATAAATATTACACAGCGGAAAAATTATATCAGAGATTAAAATACATAGCAGCGGGAATAAAATACATAAATACAATGCATAGTGGAAATACATCAACTAACACAACCGAAAGAAATACACGGATACAAAGCTTTCCGAATATACATAAACTCCGAGTCATTCATGGGACTGATGTGAGAACTTAAAACAGTTATTAAACTTTTCTTTAAAATAGGGTAAATCATGGGACCACGCCGCATGACATGGAACGGGTTCACTCCCATGAATACTCCAAAATAAAAACAATTTATAAACAATGCGGTGCTTTTTGGAAAATGAAGCTATTATAAGAGACAGTCCCATCACACAATGCAACACAAACCAGAGGATAGAGCTTTACCTTATAATAGCCAAGCGATCTTGGTACGCTTTAAAACAAATATCTTTGATGTTATTATAAGTGCATAGTTTGGCAAATAACTTCAGATATAAATGTATCGATCATAGACGGCATAATACCCCATCCTACTATGTCGCCATATAGGTTTACAGCTAAAACTGAAAAGTCGCGTATTGGAAGTTGGATTCCATAATGAGTCAAGGCAAGGGATGGTCTCCTTACCGATTCGGATCACCTCTAGCAAGATGACTCAGGATCATACCTATGGGAAACCATTGAATCCTACAGGGCCAGTCCACGCCTAACGTTTGTGGATTGGTTATTCCTGAACAATACGTTTCCCAGTCATATCAGACCTCGTAAATGGCCATTGTCGACCAAACATATCTGAGGCGCCTCGCTATCCATCATCTACAAAGTAAAAATGCCTGGGCTCCATACCATGGCATTACCTCTAGCTAGAAAGAAACGTATGCACTCCCTGCGTCCCTTATCCCAATTTAGACTTGTACCGGGGTGTGAGGCTCGCGAATTAATGCTACAACACAAAGCTATGCTATATTAAAGCCATGCTTTGATCGTCAACCACAAGAGCCTGCTTTTCAACAAATTCCTTGATCATTGCATCTCAGCATGCCACACGGACAATTCATGCCATACAACCGTTGTCTATCAGTATATTACCTATAAGCTCATATGTCTCAGAGAAGGGTGTTAAGCAAGAGAATAAATTCTCCGCCACCAAACAGATACATATTTAATAGAAATCAATCAATACAGAAAGAAATACAATGTCAGACATACAATCCATTCACAAGTTCGTTCTGGTCTGAACGAAACCGGAGGCACTTATTCCTCGTCCCATATGTCCAATACAGGAGAGAGGTCCTTGCATATCCGGTCGATCTCCAAGTACGTCTGGACGATCACCACTTATTACCTCATCTCGGGCATACAACCTAATCAAGACATCAGTAATCATCCATTCGATGTAAAGATCTCCGGTCTTCAACCACCGTCTTCATCGTCGACTTTTAATCGTCGTATCAGTTATTCAGAATGGGTCAAACCCAGTCTTTCCGAATAACTCACGTATCTTATAATCAAGTGCTATAATAATGCATCATACGCCTCATTCCAGTCCAGAATATTCTTTTATTCAAATATTCATTACATTGGGAATTATTCAGATATTCTACTCATTGAAGGGAAACTTCAATACGATTAACTCCATTCTAAAACATGAAGTACATCAAAGGAGGTTCCAAGATGCGAACCACAGAAGTAACCCCTTAGAAAAACCTCACCGTGGATGACATGTGCAAAGGGTCATCAATACGTAAGGTTTATACCGGTACTCGGGATTAAGCAGTAGTAAGCGTATGATTCACATGGACCAGGTTCGGGTCCTGTTCTCTAGGTTCGTGGAATTAGTGACACACAGAACCAGGTTTGGGTCCTTATCTAGGGGTACCAAAAGGGCCAAGCATTATTGTATATCCAAGGCATTGAGTGAGTGAACATGAGGATGGATGCCATGCTTGGATGCTTGCTACCACCTTATCACACACACTTCCAATTGCATTCTGTGATGTAGTGACCTTAGAGTATAGTGCATTATCATATGTTCTAACACTTTGGGTGCAGGGACATGTCAAGTATGACTCTTCATACCTATTGTAACAACCCGCCCGGAATGGGCCTAAATTCCAACGTAGAAAAGACGCATCGGAACTTAAAGCCACTCTAAATAGATTGTTGGTTCCTATAAGGATTAACTTAGAAGATATACAGCACAATCAAAAATGGAAATCACAGCTCCAACAGCAGATGGGAAAAATATAATAATATAAATACAAGATGTACCAATTGTTAAAAACCATAATTTATAAATATAACATGTCTCAATCTTCATGGTACATCATTATTATTCATCCCAATTACATAACAATAGTAGTAGATAAGCAATAGCCACAATAACTAGATCTTCAAGAGGATCCTCCTCCAAGAGATCATCCTCCATCCTTAATCACATGTATCACCTATTGTCCTGTTAATGTTAAGAGAAGAGAGGTCAGAACATACAGATTTGGAGAATGAAATATAAGAAAGTTAAGAAGTCTATTCTCTATAATTGGAAGTTGTAAACTTTTCAGGTTATGTCTTTGTTACAAACACACAAAGAAAACATATAAGGCGGACATCCTAACAGTCACTTAATACCCC
Source organism: Allium sativum (assembly GCA_030737875.1). NCBI lineage: Eukaryota > Viridiplantae > Streptophyta > Magnoliopsida > Asparagales > Amaryllidaceae > Allium > Allium sativum. The sequence goes on from CM060924.1 coordinate 196,060,885, forward strand.
AGAATTAAATTAATGGTGGACATCTTCCTGCAGTCACTTAATACCATATTTGTTTAGGGCGGACACCATTCTAGTCACTTAATACCCAATGGCGGACCCCATGCCACTTAAGATCCCATTCTAATGTTAATACGTTATAAGTGATAACTCTCTTGTAGGGAGAGAAATAATAATGACTACTTAATACCAGGCTATAGGTCAGGAACATGGCTTCTTATAAGAAGGAACTCCCTAGTGAACCCTCTTATTACTATCTAAATGTCCCTATGGGTGAACTCTTAGCCACTTAATACTTCCCTTAGACTGTGGTTCCTTAGGCCATGTATATATAATCTGTCCTTAGGTCATCCCTCACTAGCCTCCTTGATAAGAAGCAGACATTATTTGGAGAACTACCCCCACACATGTCATCTATCAGGACCATTTAATACCTTATAGGAGAAAGGAGGACGCAACAACCATTTACTTCTCAAGTGTGGGACCAATGACTTAGGTAATGAACCAAGGAGTGGACCTTAGGAACAAACCTAGTCCTACCCACTTAATACCCAATAAGAGAAAGGCCACCCACTTAATACCTTTTTCCCAAGCAGACCTACATCGCGCACACACAATATACATATATATATATATATACATACTAGATATCTCACATTAGACCTACCACTTGTAGATGCTAGATTTGTTGGGTAGTTCCGGACAGACTTCTACTACAAGTTGGGACTAACCTCGCATCATAGCATACTTATAATAATGGCCCATGACACCTAGACCTCTTACATTAACCATATTTACTTATAGATGTTGGATATGTCGGTCGGTTCTAGGCAGGCTTCTACTACAAGTAACGGTTAACCATGTGTCTTTGTGTCATTAATATTAATTAAGCCATTAAATCACACATATACAAGCAAACAAATCCCATGGGGACATTTAAATTCTATTCCTATTTTAATTGTATTTATAACGCACTAATACGCATTTATATACGTTGATTACGTTATAGATATATATATATAATTTAAGCGAATGGAATTAACGTCTTTACCACGTATTTGAAATGTCAATCCTATCAAATTCATAAGGTGTACAAGTCAAATTTCCCATATTTTCCACACTCCATAACATAAGTGTGCATATGACAATAAAATGGGAAAAACAATCACAATAACATATATGCTTGCAATCCAGGTCTTAACTTGGTTATTACAACAATAAAAGATGACCATCTCGTTAACTATATACGTTTATAACTTCAATTTTGAAAAGATTCCTTTTTCTAATGTTTGTTCATTCGCAAAACATTAATATTTAGATATATAGAAATTAATACGTTCAAATTCTCTATTTGGAAGAGATTTAAGCCTATTGAACTAAATCTTAATCTTTTGCCCAAAAATCAAACATGTGAATTTATAATAAAAATAGAATAAAAAGGAATGAATTCAGTATAGAAAATACAAATGATATAGAAAATCATACAAAAGAACTATGTCCTTTTATTATTACAACAACCCAAATCCCAAATAACTTGATAGAACATTTCTACGAACAATAAAGCAAACAGAGGATTTGGGGGGTTTCATCATATTTTCTTTTTGTATATCCCAAACTCCCAAGGCACAACAATCCAAATCCATAACTATCATATTATATTAAATAGTAAATTAGTTAGATTCCACTCACAAAGTTACAAGAAGAAGCAACAAGATAATGGGATGGGTAAAAGTATGGATTTAGCCTTCGATAACGAACAAGCTCCAACCTTTCAAATATAGGAATAACATATATCGAAATTCTTATATTTATAATTCTAAATCCGGAGTAATTCAAAATCTAAATCTAACAGAATAGAATATATAGAAGAAATGAAAATAGATTAAGAAGGTAGAAGAACCTATTTTCTTTTTCGAAGATTAGCAATGGAAGAAAGGCAAGGCGGAGGCAGCGAAGAGAATGGAGATAGGGTTTAGAATGAGGGTTTAAGGGGATATTTATAATTGCTATCATGTGTTTGAACTATTATATTAAATTGATTAAATCTAGACAGTCCAATTGATATATATTATAAATAAGTCCCTACCTAAAACAACCCTCACTGGGTTACCCAGTATAAGGGCGGCCGACACCCTCAATAGAAGGGCGGTTGACCCCTCCTTATAGGGCGAGGCGAGGAGAAAATTCTTCCAAAACGTTACTTTTTCATTGTTCTTTAATTATTCCTTTTATTTCTTTCCTTAGTTAATTTATTCTTGTCCCCTACTACGTGTGAATATATACACATAAATCTGAAACAAAAAGGGAATGTTATTTTCATGCTTATCCTATTTAATATATTCCCAACATGTACATATATTTATTTGAAATTCAAACCTTTGTGTATTAATATATATGTACAAATTAATTAATTAATAACTTTTACATACGGACTCCGTTTTCAGCAAATAAAATATGAATACGGATCAGAATCTCGCGACGAACGCAATTATAATACTTTCATGGCATAATTCTTAATTTTCCAAAATTCCATTTTCAGACTTGTAATATATTATTAATTATTACTGTTTATTTTTAAATTAAATAATATATTTATAAATTAGGTATATCTTACGGGGTGTTACACCAATTGTATTACCTTGTTAGTACTTAAGATACTACCACTCAAACTTGGTTTTGTCTAACCTGGGTTATATGTATTACTTCTCATCACTCTGGGTGCTCTTAAATGAGCAGACTGGAGACATGTTAGGTGTGCACGAGTAATTGGGTAGAGGACGAGCAGGATGTTATTTTATATATTATTTTATTATATACCTTATTTACTTCCATTGTTCACTACTTTAGGCAAAGTAGTGTTTTATGTAGTGATAGTTATTTAGAGTTATCTCCATGTATGACTTTATTGATGTTATGTTGTATTATGGATTTATTACTCTAATGTCTATGATTCATTATCAGCTTATACTACCTCGCATGTTTTATATTTGTATGTTATTATTATACTTTATTCGATGCGTTATGAGATATACGACAGGTTATTTAGGTTATCTCAACCTTGATAATCGTCTTACATTGGTCGAACATCGCTGTAGTGCATTTCTTGGTGTTGGTAGTATAGGGAGGTTATCACATTTGGTATCAAAGCTTAGGTTGTATAGTTTAACCTAAGTGGGAAGTAATTGGGGGAGGGTGTACTTATAGGAGAGCGTGTACATGTGATATTTTGGTTTTCAAAACTATACTTATACTATTAGTCTATTTTAGGATGAAGTCACAATGCGCACATGCATTGCTGAGTAGAATTCCTTGGGAAGGTGATTAATTGTTTCCTTTATAGAATGAATGATGAATCGTCAGATGAGGAACACTATTAGTAATTCCACTTCCGGAGTTGAGGAAGGACCTGGCTTCAGAGCCAATAATGCAAATAATCCCGATATTTAAACAATGTTTACCGCTTTCATAAAGGATATGTTAAGGAATACTCAAAGACCGGCTCCTAATGTTGCTGAGTGGGTTGGTGCATTAGTGTAGGCACCTAGAGAAAACTTTTCTAAGCTTAATAAGGACTTTGCCAGTGTAACACCCCGTGTATTCTATAACAGTGAAATTCACAAATTAAAGTATAATTAATTTCAAGTCAAAGAATTAAGGGAAACGGGATACGCCATTGCGTTCGTCTCGGAAAAGTACGCGAAATAGAGTCCGAGTTTTCGAAAAACGGAGTCCGTATGAAGAAGATATGGCCTCCGGAAGTTTCTGAATTTAAATATAAAATTCGAACATAAGAAAAACAGTCAGAAAAACAATTCAAAATTCAAAATCGGGCCCAATTGGCCAGGGCGGGAAAATTCCCGCCTAAGGCACCCAGGTCGACTGGGCTGTCGACCTAGGCTAGCCATGTCGACAGGGCTGTCGACAGGCCTGTCGACAGGGCTGTCGACCTGGTCCAGAGCCAGGTCGAACCCAGCCCACCCTGGCTGGCCAGGTCTGTGTTTGGCCGATTTTCAGAAGCTTGCTTTGTCACTAGGGCTAGGTGGCAGCCCCTGATTGGTCTCTCTTTCGAATGAATGGCTACGATCAATCCAAGCAACATCGATGGTCCTAATCAGTTCATAAACTCTATAAAAATGACCCTAGACTCTACCTAATCTATTCATTCAAAAATAAGAACGAGGCCACCATGCTGCTGAGGAACGACTAGGAGTAGCCACCAATTTGAGAGACGATTAGGAGGCAAATTCTAAAGCATAAAGCAACTTAAACAAATCAAATCAACGCCTACGTCAAGGGAGTCGCATCTCCAAATTCCTGAATTGGAGAATTCGTCACACGATTGTAAGTAGAGTATTATTTCGGTATGAACAAATAACTGTGTTGGTTTGTACACTTGATTTGTGGTGATAAGTAATTCATATTTGTGCGTTACTATGATTCTTATCGATTTGGAATGTTGTATAACGATTGGATATTCGCAAAGTATGTTATTCATTATAAAAACTACATGTTTGCGGTAGTTTTATGCAAGTATACGTTTGGATATTCGAAAAGTATGTAATTCATGCTGAAGCTACATGTATGTAGTTGTTAATTGAAATTCATGCAAGTATGTGGTTTTGCTACTATGCCATCATAATGTATATTTTTGTACAAAAATCATTTTGTGTGTAATTGGAACAAATTTGGGTTATTGTAATTCATATGAAAGTATGTTGAAAATTTGGCACCATGATCTATGTATAAGACTATACTTTTGTATTAGAAACAAAAGTAAGCCTCTTTGCGAACTTACGAATATGACTAGGCCATGTTTGATATTTTGCATAATTGAAAAACATGTTAGGTCTATATTGTTAACAAGAATTATATGATGACATATGTGGTACATAGCTAGGTTAGATTTAAAATCCCATTTGCAGGTTTGCATGACTAAAGTAAAAAAAAAAAACCATGATTTCATGTTTAGGAATATTTATGCTATAAGTATATTTGTGCCATGGTCATGTGAATAGATTTAAAACCATGATTAAGTTGGAATAATTCTAGTGGAATTATACTTTTGTATTATTAACAAAAGTAAGCACCTTTGTAAACATGTGGTAATCTTATAAACATGATTTGCTTATGTTTGACATTATGCCTAAATAAAAATATAGGTTTATGTTGTAGTTAAGACTATGTGTCAATAGTGATATACAATTTAGATTCTTAACTTAACTACAAGTTTACATGGTTTGATTTATGTCACTTATGCTTTATGACCAAAGTATACGTTACTACTATGCAAGTACACCAGTTTCTATTTTGTAGTTCCAACGTTATGTTGCAAGTTCATGCGTTCACATTCCCCTTTTTGTGTATATAATCGCGCTTTGAGCCTCCCCTTTTTCACATGGCTAAGTTGGGCTTAAAAAGGCTAAGCCCAACATATATATAATAAACGAACGTATTAAACGGGGGAAAATAGCGTTGGGTCAAATTAATTAATAAATGAAAAGATAAAGTAGAGGGGCCCAAATTCAAGAATGGGTTGGGCCCATGATTGGTGTAACCTTTACACCATTGATTTTTAATAATGGGCCGCAAATATTTACATATAAGAAAGTAAAGAAAAAAGACAAAATATGTAAATGTAGAAAATACGATGTGTTTAACCCGAGGTTGGATTGAGTTGTGATGTAAACCTGCCCGGAACCGCCCGGCTGTCCAGTAGTCACAACAATACCTATCCAATGTGGGTGGTTAAACATGGAGCCCAATAAGGACCCGAGGTTAGACTGAGTTGTGGCGTAAGACTGCCCGGACCCAACCGGCAACAGGCAGCCACAACAATACCTGTCTAATGTGAGAGGTCAAGGCTTTAATAAGACAATTAAGGCTGAGTCAGGATTGATAAGATTAAGTAAATCATATTAATACTTAATCAAAATGGAACATGCTAAACTAAACAGACTGATGGGGGGTTAGGTTTATAAAACACTTAACCAACTTAGCATGTTGGCTAGAAATAGAAAACCTAGTAGCGGGGGACCCTTTTCAGCAGTAACCCTATAAGGTGTATCATGATACCCTGAAACTAGGCAGGGTGGGGCACGATTACTGGGCTGATTGTAAGAGGTCAAATCGACGGCGGTGGTGCAGCAGTGTAGGTTCTAACGGGGTGCGGGCGTGCACACACTCCGGCGCAGAAAAATAAGGCACTGGGCGCCAGTAGAATACCTGTGCATTCTAGGGTTGTGTCGGGCCACCGCCATGGGACTTGATACACCCCATGGTGGGACCAGCATAGGTAACTACAACATCAGGGGCCGTAAGACACATGTAACTATGCGAGTTGGAGCCGATCATCATAAAATGGATCACTTCAGCCAGATTATGGGGTGCCAGTTGGGAACTAGTTTATATGGGTTCAGAGATTAATATGGGGTACGATAGTATATTCGACCCTAGACAACTTAACTAAGTTTATAGTGCTTTCCCATTTCGAGTTTATACTTATCATACCCAGTTCTTTATTCATAGACTGAATAGTCCTAGACTTACTCAGGCTTTATGTCTGACTCTACTTTTCTTTCGTCTTCTTTTCTTCCGTTTCCCCCCCCCCCAGGTCCACAGGGAGGGAATACCGCAGCTTGACCAGCCTTCGTATCCAGCTTGAAGAGAAAGAATGTATTGCTTGGATCTTTTCATTTTGGACTATGGCTTTGGACAGCAACTATGGGACTTTTGCAGTTTATTTATGTTTCCTTTATGCTTCTTTAAATAATGTAATCAAGACAGTTATAAAGATGTTATGTTTTTGGAAGTATAGTAAAACAAATTATGGCATGAATTGTGTAACACATATTTTAATGAAATAAAAGTTGTTGTTTTCCGCTGTTCAAAAATATGTGTTCTTATATCTGTCTTGTATATCTGTGACTTATACTTATAAACCTCCACCAAAATTAGGGCATTCCCTTTGAGAGTGACCCTAACGGAGGTGGGGTGTTTCACTTGGTATCAGAGCATAGGTTTACCAGATAAGATAAAAAGTTTTGAAAATTTATTTTCAAAAAGGAAATTTAAAGAAGCATTTTTAAAAGATAAAATATTATTTTATTTTAAATGGCAAAGTCCCCCCAAAGCCATAGGTACTATCTCTTATCCTTCGTTTTGAATCTACCCTTTCTGTTTCAGCATGTCTGGAGACCTTACTCCCCAGCTGCTGACGCTTTCACTCCTCCTCCACGTAAACCAGCAAGCGGAAGAGTCCCAGAGTAGGAAGACGAATAACAGTCAAACAAGAAAGGATCGTAATAGTAATAATAAGAAACGAGAAAAAAGGAAATGAAATTTTTGTGGTATGGAAGGGCACATAGCCAAGTATTGTAGAAAGAGGAAAAGAAAGCAAGGAGAATGTTTTCATTGTGGGGAGACTGGACACATCAGCAAAGACTGCCCAGAGAAGACAGACTTTGAGAAGGGCGGGAAAGACAACAAGTCCCGAGAGAAGAGGGAGTGTAAATTCTGTGGCAAAATGGGGCACTTAGTAAAAGATTGCCGGAAAAAGAAGGCCAAGATGAATGGTGGGTGCTTTTCTTGCGGTGAGACAGGCCACATGGCTAAGGACTGCCCAAAGAAACGAGGACAGGGGCAGAGGGCTGGATCCACCTCGGGGGCGCAGGTTCATGTGCTAGAAGCGCCACCTCTGCAACAACGAGGTATAAATACTTCTGTAGAAAGTATAGTTTATCTTTATGATCACCCCGTTCGCACTTTATTTGATTCTGGCGCATCACACTCCTTTATCTCGTCTGCTTTAGTAGAATCTCTGCACCTAAAAACTAGTATGGTAGAGGACCCCTTAATTGTTTCAAACCCAATTGGGGGCCCAGCTCATTTGTCTATGATCTGTTTGGGATTGAAAATTTCTATTCTAAGCGTAGAATTTCAATGTAGTGCCTTTGTTTTGGGCTTTTCGGGATATGGTTTGATTTTGGGCATGGATTGGCTATCCAGTAATGGGGCCATCCTTGATTTTGAGAAAAGGGTTGTTAGGCTCCTAACCCAGCTCGGTAACACTTTGGAAATTTCTTGTAATCCCTCGTATGCGGTTATGCTTAGTTACCTTGAATCGCTAGATGCCTCTGTTGAAAATTTGCAATCAGTTAGAGTGGTCCGGGAATATCCGGATGTCTTCGAAGAGGTGAAGGGCTTGCCTCCGAAGCGGGAGATAGACTTCCGTATACATCTTGTAGATAATGCAAAGCCCGTTGGGTCGCCCGTTAGACACATGGCTCCACGGGAAAGGAAAGAGCTCAGTAAACAGATTAAAGAAGCTTCTAGAGAAGGAGTTCATTAGAAGGAGCATTTCAGAATGGGGCGCTCCAGTAGTGTTCGCCACTAAGGCAGAAGGTTCATTTCGCTTATGCATGAGTTGCAAAGTATCACCTTAGTAAATACATTTGGCAACATATTTGACATTTGTTTATTTTCAAGAGATAATTCATCTATGTGGAATATCTTCTAGTAAGTGAACAAGATCCAAGATTCACTAGTGAATTTTGGAGAGCTTGCATGGAACCATGAGTACGCAGTTATGCTTGAGCCAAGTATACTAGAAGGAGAATAAGTGAAAGTGGAACGAGAGGCAACAGTGAAATAGGTTCCAACTCATATTTTGGAAACAAGAATTAAGAAGCTACGAAATTGTGAAGTTAAAGACGGACAAAGCATAATGGAGTTAAGCTCAAGAAATGCGACTTAGAAGATTTAAGACTAGATTCGTGCATCATATCTCTTCTTAAGAGTATATTCTTGATCCCTCTCTTCCTGTAGAGCTTACTTGCATGCTATCTTTTGTGTATATCCTCTCGGTCCCATTCTCAATCCAATTTCTGTTGCAAACCCCAAAGGGAGTATGACTCATCTGTTAGTAACACATGTTGGGGCTCGAGGGTGTTCATTGGTTTGACTAAAGTTTTTGGGTTTTATAGGATACGGATTGGTCTTAGGAAGGGACTCCCTTGTGACCTAAAAGGAGTCCATCATGCTTAGTTTCCTAGAATCATATATGGTGGTTGGGTTGAGCAATTCTTTGGGTGTCAGTCTGATGTTGATTTCGGTCTTCGGGGCTGATGCTTAGAGAGTTCTTCTCCTAATCAATATATATGTGGCATAGATCTCCAGTTTTGACATTGCCTAATGGGCACAAAGTTTTTACTTGCTTCTATCATTCGACTATACCTTTAGGTAGGACCATTTCCTATCATTGAGAAAATTGGGAAAATGGCCTATAGATTAGAGCTAACCGAAAAACTGGCCGGAGTTCACAACGTTTTTCATGTTTCACATCTCCGAAAATGTCTACATGAGTCTGCTGAAGTGGTAGAGCCAAATATCCTAGAAGAAGCTGAAGTGGAACGCGAAGCAACCGTGAGGAAAGTTCCAACCCGCATATTAAAACGGAAGTAAAGAAGCTACGCAACCGCGAAGTCAAGCTCGTCAAAGTTCAGTGGAGCGACGCCGAAGAAGATGCAACTTGGGAAACTGAAGCTAGAATACGCGCAGCCTACCCTTTTCTTTTCGAGGGTACTTCTTTGATCTTTCCTTTTTCCTTAAGTTGCGCTTTTATCTATCTTTTTAGGTATATTTCCTCGACCTTATCTTTTAGGTAGAAACCCTTTGGATGAAAACATGTAATTGAAACATGTTATGGATGATGGTTGCAAGTGGTTGCAAGTGATTGCTAGTGGTTGCTCGTGGTTGCATATACACACACAATCTAGGTTTTAAATCGGCTCAGTCACTTCATATTGCATGTGCATATATGTTTGCATTCGTATATGGTTGAACTTTAATATGTTGTTATATGGATGTTGCATTTGTATGAATGATTATGCACTCATGTAGAATCATGAATAGGAAAATTTGCATACATAATGGATTCATGGCACTTACATAATTCGCATTAAGGAGGTCAACTGAATCAGTAGACCGCCTGATTTTGCATTAGATAAGTACATGTACACACACACTTCGCCTATGATCATAAAGCATTAGAAGTCTTTTAAGGACAATGGATACTCGTGTTTGATGGATGAGTAGATGGATGATTGGATGTTAGGATATACATTCCTCTTAACTTGAAGATTTCGGGGACGAAATCCTTTTTAAGTGGGGGAGAATGTAACACCCCGTGTATTCTATAACAGTGAAATTCACAAATTAAAGTATAATTAATTTCAAGTCAAAAAATTAAGGGAAACGGGATACGCCATTGCGTTCGTCTCGGAAAAGTACGCGAAATAGAGTCCGAGTTTTCGAAAAACGGAGTCCGTATGAAGAAGATATGGCCTCCGGAAGTTTCTGAATTTAAATATAAAATTCGAACATAAGAAAAACAGCTCAGAAAAACAATTCAAAATTCAAAATCGGGCCCAATTGGCCAGGGCGGGAAAATTCCCGCCTAAGGCACCCAGGTCGACCGGGCTGTCGACCTGGGCTAGCCATGTCGACAGGGCTGTCGACAGGCCTGTCGACAGGGTTGTCGACCTGGTCCAGAGCCAGGTCGAACCCAGCCCACCCTGGCTGGCCAGGTCTGTGTTTGGCCGATTTTCAGAAGCTTGCTTTGTCACTAGGGCTAGGTGGCAGCCCCTGATTGGTCTCTCTTTCGAATGAATGGCTACGATCAATCCAAGCAACATCGATGGTCCTAATCAGTTCATAAACTCTATAAAAATGACCCTAGACTCTACCTAATCTATTCATTCAAAAATAAGAACGAGGCCACCATGCTGCTGAGGAACGACTAGGAGTAGCCACCAATTTGAGAGACGATTAGGAGGCAAATTCTAAAGCATAAAGCAACTTAAACAAATCAAATCAACGCCTACGTCAAGGGAGTCGCATCTCCAAATTCCTGAATTGGAGAATTCGTCACACGATTGTAAGTAGAGTATTATTTCGGTATGAACAAATAACTGTGTTGGTTTGTACACTTGATTTGTGGTGATAAGTAATTCATATTTGTGTGTTACTATGATTCTTATCGATTTGGAATGTTGTATAACGATTGGATATTCGCAAAGTATGTTATTCATTATAAAAACTACATGTTTGCGGTAGTTTTATGCAAGTATACGTTTGGATATTCGAAAAGTATGTAATTCATGCTGAAGCTACATGTATGTAGTTGTTAATTGAAATTCATGCAAGTATGTGGTTTTGCTACTATGCCATCATAATGTATATTTTTGTACAAAAATCATTTTGTGTGTAATTGGAACAAATTTGGGTTATTGTAATTCATATGAAAGTATGTTGAAAATTTGGCACCATGATCTATGTATAAGACTATACTTTTGTATTAGAAACAAAAGTAAGCCTCTTTGCGAACTTACGAATATGACTAGGCCATGTTTGATATTTTGCATAATTGAAAAACATGTTAGGTCTATATTGTTAACAAGAATTATATGATGACATATGTGGTACATAGCTAGGTTAGATTTAAAATCCCATTTGCAGGTTTGCATGACTAAAGTAAAAAAAAACCATGATTTCATGTTTAGGAATATTTATGCTATAAGTATATTTGTGCCATGGTCATGTGAATAGATTTAAAACCATGATTAAGTTGGAATAATTCTAGTGGAATTATACTTTTGTATTATTAACAAAAGTAAGCACCTTTGTAAACATGTGGTAATCTTATAAACATGATTTGCTTATGTTTGACATTATGCCTAAATAAAAATATAGGTTTATGTTGTAGTTAAGACTATGTGTCAATAGTGATATACAATTTAGATTCTTAACTTAACTACAAGTTTACATGGTTTGATTTATGTCACTTATGCTTTATGACCAAAGTATACGTTACTACTATGCAAGTACACCAGTTTCTATTTTGTAGTTCCAACGTTATGTTGCAAGTTCATGCGTTCACATTCCCCTTTTTGTGTATATAATCGCGCTTTAAGCCTCCCCTTTTTCACATGGCTAAGTTGAGCTTAAAAAGGCTAAGCCCAACATATATATAATAAACGAACGTATTAAATAGGGGAAAATAGCGTTGGGTCAAATTAATTAATAAATGAAAAGATAAAGTAGAGGGGCCCAAATTCAAGAATGGGTTGGGCCCATGATTGGTGTAACCTTTACACCATTGATTTTTAATAATGGGCCGCAAATATTTACATATAAGAAAGTAAAGAAAAAAGACAAAATATGTAAATGTAGAAAATACGATGTGTTTAACCCGAGGTTGGATTGAGTTGTGATGTAAACCTGCCCGGAACCGCCCGGCTGTCCAGTAGTCACAACAATACCTATCCAATGTGGGTGGTTAAACATGGAGCCCAATAAGGACCCGAGGTTAGACTGAGTTGTGGCGTAAGACTGCCCGGACCCAACCGGCAACAGGCAGCCACAACAATACCTGTCTAATGTGAGAGGTCAAGGCTTTAATAAGACAATTAAGGCTGAGTCAGGATTGATAGGATTAAGTAAATCATATTAATACTTAATCAAAATGGAACATGCTAAACTAAACAGACTGATGGGGGGTTAGGTTTATAAAACACTTAACCAACTTAGCATGTTGGCTAGAAATAGAAAACCTAGTAGCGGGGGACCCTTTTCAGCAGTAACCCTATAAGGTGTATCATGATACCCTGAAACTAGGCAGGGTGGGGCACGATTACTGGGCTGATTGTAAGAGGTCAAATCGACGGCGGTGGTGCAGCAGTGTAGGTTCTAACGGGGTGCAGGCGTGCACACACTCCGGCGCAGAAAAATAAGGCACTGGGCGCCAGTAGAATACCTGTGCATTCTAGGGTTGTGTCGGGCCACCGCCATGGGACTTGATACACCCCATGGTGGGACCAGCATAGGTAACTACAACATCGGGGGCCGTAAGACACATGTAACTATGCGAGTAGGAGCCGATCATCATAAAATGGATCACTTCACCCAGATTATGGGGTGCCAGTTGGGAACTAGTTTATATGGGTTCAGAGATTAATATGGGGTACGATAGTATATTCGACCCTAGACAACTTAACTAAGTTTATAGTGCTTTCCCATTTCGAGTTTATACTTATCATACCCAGTTCTTTATTCATAGACTGAATAGTCCTAGACTTACTCAGGCTTTATGTCTGACTCTACTTTTCTTTCGTCTTCTTTTCTTCTGTTTCCCCCCCCCAGGTCCACAGGGAGGGAATACCGCAGCTTGACCAGCCTTCATATCCAGCTTGAAGAGAAAGAATGTATTGCTTGGATCTTTTCATTTTGGACTATGGCTTTGGACAGTAACTATGGGACTTTTGTAGTTTATTTATGTTTCCTTTATGCTTCTTTAAAATGTAATCAAGACAGTTATGAAGATGTTATGTTTTTGGAAGTATTGTAAAACAAATTATGGCATGAATTGTGTAACACATATTTTAATGAAATAAAAGTTGTTGTTTTCCGCTGTTCAAAAATATGTGTTCTTATATCTGTCTTGTATATCTGTGACTTATACTTATAAACCTCCACCAAAATTAGGGCATTCCCTTTGAGAGTGACCCTAACGGAGGTGGGGTGTTTCAGCCAGTCTGGGTGGTAAACCATTCCAAGGAAAGGAGTTAGCTATTGAAATCCAGGGTTAGCTTGATACATGTGAGCGCATGTTTGAGGATCTCGAACTGTATGATGTTGTGAAGAGGTGGTTGGCCTTGCGTCAACTTCAGAGTAGAGCTATGAACTAGTGGAACACCATTGAAGCTGCTACTCTCGATGATCAAATTACTTAGGATCAGTTCAAGCATTGTTTTTGCGAGAAGTTTATCCCGGTTACCCAGAGGTCAGAACAGTTTTAGAGTTTTGTTGAGCTTAAGCAGGGAGATATGACAGTCTCCAAATATATTGTTAAGTTCGACGCTCTATCGAAATATAGGATGTCTTTCGTCAACACTCTCAAAAAGAAGACGATAAGTTCATCACAGGTCTAGACGATTACATAGGGGGAAAGTTCATTAACAATATTGATGAGACTTTTGAGTCTATTGTTGGAAAAGCTCTAAGATCGGAAAGCCTTCACCCCAAGTCAAAGTCCGAAGTTACTATTGTACCTAAGGAGGAGCCAAAGCCGCACGGTAGCAGCGGAGGCAAGGAAAAGTGAAACAATAATAGGAAACTCTTCCGGGCCAAGGATGGAAAGAATAAAAGGCCCAGATCCAAGGTGGAATGTTTCAAATGCAGAGAGAAGGGCCATTATATCATAGAATGCAAGGTTAGGGACCAGAGGTGTTGTAACTGCAACAAGCCTGATTACGTCAAAAGGGATTGCCCGACCCGACCTAGCAGAAGCGAGTAGTGAAAACATATGTCATTAATATTATTACTTCTTCGTCAAATTCCCTAACAGTGGAAGAGAAGGGAAATGGTGTTGTTATTCAAGGTATTCTTCCCATTTATGATATTCTTATTCGAGTTTTGTTTGATACTGGGGCTTCTTATTCCTTCATATCCAGTGACCTGGTAGATTAGTTGAGACTGGAACACGAAATTATTGACCGACCATTGGTTGTGAAAAACCCAATTAGTGGCTCTACTAGCTTTTGCATGATTTATCGTAGGTTGGTTTTATTGATCCATGGATGCACCTTTGATTGTGATTGCTTTATCTTGGGTTTCATTGGTTTTTGGTATTATCCTTGGGGTTGATTGGCTCCAGAAATATGGGGTAGTGGTAGACCATGAGAGGTCTTTGGTAACCATCAGGGAGGATGATGGGCAGAGGGTGGTGTTGGGCCGTCTACCTGGTGATGAGGTGATGGATAGTTTTTTATATTCACATGATATTCCACACGATTATGTTAAGTGTACCTATTATTGGAAAGTATTGGAACATCTTGGAGGAAGTAAACCGTACTTCCACCACATAGGGAGATTGAGTTCCATATCGATTTAGTGAAAGATGCCAGACCCAAAGTAATGCCTCTTAGGAGGATAACACCTAGGGAGCAATGAGCTTGAGGTGCAAATGAAGGACCTTTTGAGAAAAGGGTTTATTCGAAGAATTATATCCGATGAGAGAGAAACTGTTGTATTCACCACGAAAGCAGATAGTCCCCATTGATTGTGTATAGATTATCACGAGCTGAATAATGTGATGGGGAAGAATAGTTATCCTTTGATGTGCATAGATGATTTGTTTGACCAGCCGAATGGTGCAAGAATATTTTCTCAGTTGGATATCACAACAGGATTCCATCAACTGCAAGTAGGAAAGGAGAGTGTTCCCAAAATGATGTTTCGAATTCCTCCTGCTATTTATGAGTGGTTGGTAATGCCATTTAGGTTGACCTATACACCAAAAATTTCGTGGATCTCATGAATTATGTCTTCAGGGTTGTACTTGTGTTCGTCGACAACATTCTTTTCTATTCACAGACAAAGGAGGAACAAGAGGAACATCTGAGGATCGTATTAGAGATCTTGAGGATGCACTAACTAAAAGCTAAATTTTCCAAATGCCACTTCTGGAGGAGAGAAGTGAGGCTCTTAAATCATATTGTTTTGGAAAATAGTACGGTTGTGGATCTCGCAAAGGTAGTGACAATAAAAGATTGGACTACACCCAAGAATGTTGTTAATGTAAGGAGTTTCTTGGGACTAGCTAGATACTACCTTAAGTTTAATCAAAATTTCTGCAAGATAGTGGCACAGTTGACTCAGTTAACAAAGAACAATAAGGCTTTAGTTTAGGATGGAGTTTTGAGCTTGCATTTATAAGTCTAAAGGAAAGGTTAACGTGTGCGCAAGTGTTGGTTATTCTACGAGGGAATGAGGAAATGATAGTATACACCGATGCTTGTGGTACAAGATTAAGTGCAGTATTAATGAAAAGGGACGAGGTTTTCGCTTATGCTAGTCGACAACTGAAGCCTCATAAGAAGAAATATCCCATCTATGATTTGGAATTAGTGGCGATTGTCTTTGCGTTGAAGATGTAGAGGCATTACCTTCTGGGAGAAAGGTTCGAGTTGTTTACCTACCTTGATTGAGTGGATTGATTCTAGTCAGAAGAGCGATGCTAAATTGGTAGAGATCGTTACCAAAGTCGAGACCAATATTCATACTAAGGATATGAGGGTGTACGAACTCAACCGTGGTGGTTGGCTTTGGAAGAATGGAAGATTAGTTGTACCCAACATCGATGAGATGAGGAATGAAGTACTTCAGGAGTGTCATCATTCGAAGCTGACTATACATCTTGGTGGTAATAATAAGTATAGTGATATGAAATAACCCTATTATTAGGAAGGTAAAGGTATGAAGAAATGTGTTGGGATATTCATCTCTAAATGCACAAATTGTTAGTTGGTCAAAGCAAAGCAGAAGAAGCCTATAATTTTTCTACAGCCATTAAAAGTTTCTGAATGGAAATGGGAGCAAGTCTCGATGGATGTCATTGATGGTTCTCCAAGGACCGGAGCGGGGAATGACAATATTTGGAACATCGTGGATTGAATGATCAAGAGTGCCAGATTTATACCCATTATGCCAAGTAGAATAGAAGCCAAGTTGGTTGAATTTAATACGAAATGAGTTGTGTGATTCCATAGAATTCCAAAAGGCATTGTGAATGACCAAAACCCATTGTTTACTAATTGGTTTTGGAATATCTTACAGGAACCTTTGAGGTCTGAGTTACACTTCAGCATAGCTTATCATCCTCAAACTGCAGCCAGAGCGAATGCGTGAACTGTATAATGGAAGTTCTCTTACGGGCTTGCATCTTATACTTCAAAGATTCGTGGATGATCATTTACATCTTGTTGAGTTCACATAAAATAATAGTTATCAGTCTAGCATTGGTATGGCTTCGTATAAAGCTTTATATGGAAGACCGTACAATGATCCTTCATGTTGGTTGGAAGCAGGTGAAAAACTTATACTTGGACCAGATATTGTTAAAGAGACCTCTATGAAGATTGGTATCATTCGACAATGGATGAAAACTGGTCAAGACAGGAAGAAAAGATACATTGATAAGAGACTTATAAATATATAGTTCTCCACCGACAATTTGGTACTTGTTAAGATTTCTCCATTCAAAAGTGTGATTCAGTTTGGTAGAAAAGGAAAGTTTGTACCAACGTTCGTTGATTCTTGAACGGATTGGAAGCGTGGCTTATAGAGTTGATTTACCTCAAAAGATGGCTAGGGTACACAACGTGTTTCGTGCTTCTCATTTGTGTAAATTCATACATGATTCCAACGCGACTATCACTCCAAACCAATTGGATGATATTAAGGTGGAATCGGAAACTATTGAAGTTCACAAGCCTATTCGTATGAACATGATACGAAGCGACATAGAAAGAAAATCATAAAGCATGTCAAAGTCCAATAGGATGAAAGAGAGGGCGATTGCACTTGGGAGATCGAGAAGAGCATGAGTACGTCATATCTAGAGCTTTATAGTTGGTAAGATTTTAATTAATCGCTCTTAAACCCATTTGCGATATCATCAGCTTTCCTTTGTTTAGTAGTCTGCATGTTCGAAGAGGTCTATGCTATCTCTTTCCATTATGATTGCTATGTATGTGTGGTTGATTATGATGACTGGTAGGCATGCAGAATAACTTTATTAACTTGTTTGGGAATTTCAAGGGTGAAATTCCTAAGGTGAAGAATGTAACAACCTGTATTCTACATATCACGGATTCATAAAATATTTACATTATTAGCATACGAGGTCGTATGGTCATATTACTTTATAAAATGACTATCAGGGACATTTCTTACCTTCACTATTTTTGATGAATTTTTATGTGACAATTTTACCTTTGGAGAATCTTGTCCTGTCGATAACATCTGATTGGTAGGGAGTCAAGACCTAAACCCATTTCCATTGGATTCAAATGATGGTTTTAAATTTTGTAGAGTGATCACATTATGCAAACGGACTTACCATTTAGGAGGAATGGGTGAAATAAGGTTTTAAGGAGGTTTGGATAGTTTAAGTTAGCTTGAGGGGTCAATAAGGAGTGGGTCATGGGCTTATTTCAGGAACTAAGGGTTATGGGGGCAGAAGTGATGGGAGAATCGTCTTCTATTCATTTCACAACTCCCAAAATAGATTTCAAGCTCTAGTAATTCCATCCACCCTCCTAATCAATCATTAAACCTTACTTTAATTTGCCAAATCCCATCATTAGTAAAGGATTAGCACAACACAACATCAAATCAAGGTTAGAGCTACTACAACACCTAGGATTCCATGATAAAAACTATTCACTTTGAATCTAAGAAGGGTTTAGTAATTAAGGCGAGTAATTATTATCTTTACTCACTAACCATGGTATATATCTTATAATCACCTTCTAAAAATATAGAAAAATGCTTATAAATCATAGTTAATCATTATCACACATATGTAAATCTGGGGTGATTTGGATAATATTTTTGAAACATGGAACTTAAGGGGGGGTTAGATGCTACCATATGAACATATGTTGTTTTCTTTGTTTGGTGCTTTACTTTGCTTTGATTGAACAAAATGTTGTTCAAGGATGCTTTATATGTTAGAACCCTGCCTAGGAATGTTACGATGGGTTCAAGCGCCGACGAATGACGGATTAGGGATTGGAAGTCATTCGATAAAAGGTAGTAGGTTTCGGTTTTGTATAGACTAGATCGACATGGGAGTTCTTGGGAATGACAAGGAAGGTCCCAAGAGGCCTCAGGCAAAGTTTCAAGTCGCTAGGCGTTTCAAGGATCGAGTTATGGCATCAACAACTCTAGATCAACGTATGCAAAAGGAGAAGGTTCCGGTTCAGCATGGAGATGGAGTCTTTGGCTCGGAATGAAGTGTGGGGAAACTTGGATGTGCAAAGATGAGGATGAGAGAGTACTTGGTTCGGTAGGCAGAACATGATCCGGTTCGGCCATACCGATCCAAATCCGGAATGGCGTACCAAACCGATCCCTGGTTCAGTAGCCGAACCGAACTCGGGTCAACACCAACCCGAAGTTGGTTTAGTCATGTCGAAACGATCCCAGGGGATGTCCTAGCTGGGTCGGGTGATATATGGGTGGGAGTTCTTCTTGGTAAGATGATTCTTAACGGTGATGATTCTACTCATTGAAGGGCAACTCGAATTCGACTAACTCCATATTAAGACGTGAAGTATGTCTAAGTTAAGGAGTTTCCAAGATGGGAACCATAGAATTGATCCCTTAGAAAAACCTCACTGTGGATAACGTGTGCAAAGGGATCATTGATGCGTAAGGCTTATACGGGTACTCCAGATTAAGCAATAGTAAGTGTGTTATTCACTTGGACTAGGTTCGGGTCCTCTTGTCCAGGTTCGGGAGATTTATTCCAGGTCCGTGAAATTAGTGACACACGAGACTAGGTTTGGGTCCTTTTCTAGGGGTACCAAAGGGGCCAAGTGTTATTGTATATCCAAGACATTAAGTAAATGAACGTGAGGATGGATGTTATGTTTGGATGTTTGCTATCTGCTTATCACACACACTTTCATTTACACTCTGTGGTGCAGTGACCTTAGAGTAGAGTGTATTATCATATGTGCTAATACTATGGGTGCAATTATAAGTCATGTATGACTCTTCATACCTATTGTATTACCCTGGTAGTACTTAAGATATTATCGCACATACAAGACTTTGTCTGAGTTAGAGTTATATGCATTTCTTATCGCTCTATGTACTCTTAATTGAGCAAATAGAGACAGGTTAGGTGTGCATGAGTAGCTGGGCACAGGACGAGTAGGAGGCTATTCTACGTATTGTTCTATTGTATACCATGTTTACTTCCGTTGTTCACTTCATTGGGCATAGTAGTGTTTTATGTAGAGACATATATTTAGAGTTATCCCCATGTATGACTTTATTGATGTTATGTTGTATTATGGATCTATTACTCTAATGGCTATGATTCATTATCAGCCTATACCGTCTCTCATGTTTTATATCTATATGTTGTTATAATAATTTATTCCATGCGTTGTGAGATATATGATAGGTTGTTTGGGTTATCTCAACTTTGATGATTGCCTTACATTGGTCGAACACCATTGTAGCGCATTACTGGGTGTTGGTAGTGTAGGGCGGTTATCATAGAGGTCTTCCCAAAATCAATTCTATAGTAAATAATTTATGCCAATTATGGAGACTCAGAAAAAGTTCTTTTATGTCAAACGAAATTTTTTCTACATCTCAGCCCCTTGAACTCCTTCATCTAGATCTCTTTCGTCCTTCGTAAGTACAGTCTATAAATATAAATAAACATGTGTTTGTAATAGTAGATAATCATTCTAGATTTACATGGATAATTTTCTTAAAACATAAAAGTGAGGCTGATGAATAATTTAAAATCTTGGTTAAAATAACTCAAAATCAACTTCCTATTAAAATTAAAACTATATAAAGTGTTCATAGTGGAGAATTCAAAAATAAAAAAGTTCATAAATTTAGCAGTAAGAAAAAGATAATCCATAATTATTATTTTCCTAGAGCTTTTCAACAAAGTGGAGTAGTACCACATAAAAAAAGGACGATTTAAGAATGCATTGATCTTTCTTAAATGATAGCAATTTATCTTTAAAAAAATTGGGTTAAAGCAGTAGATACAACTTGTTATATTTTAAACAAAACTTTAATTAGATCATTAACTAATACAACATCATATCATTTATTTTATAATAAAAAGCCTAAAGTATCATATCATATATTTTTTAGGAGAGCCGATCAGTTCTTAAAGTGACCACAAACACTTATTATTATAAAAAATAATAATTACAATGTCACATGAGGTTGGCAAAGTGCTAGCCTACTAGTTTGGTTTTTAAGGTGGACCATCCACCACTTTCAGAGTTTAAAGTGGTCCGTCCACCATATCTAAACTAGATTACATGACCAAAGCTAAACATTATTTCCAGTCTTCGAATTACATTCATAAAATCCACGTAGAGAGAATAACATTGTTCATTACATACTTCAATGGAAGTGAAAAAATCATAGCAATGCAATAGACACAATACATACATACACAAACTAAGTATACTATTCACTATTAAATAGTATCATCACAATACAAATAGTTATGTATATCCGCACTGTGAATCTAAAGCACAAGGTATCATAGACATCTGACATGGAGAGGTCACCAGCCATGCAACCCCTACCACATGACTAACATTGGCATCTGACATGCTAAAAGGAATGACAAGCATTTGGCCTGTAGTGAAAGAAGTATGTAGAAGGAAGTGGAACACCATCAAGACGGCATGTACGAGAGCTTATGCTTCACCTTGTTTGCCTAAGACGGAGATAACATTGACCAGCTCACCAACAAATAATCAACCATAACAAAACAATGAAAATTGTCAAGAACAGTGACATGGAGCGCTCACACATCAATCTCCTTATACCCAAAATCAAAGACCAAACACATTATCAGAAAACCACAACCATAAAGCACTACAGCCAACAAACAAATGTTTTAATTTAAATACTAAAGATAATTTGGATAAATTTGATTCTAAATTAGGCATAAATTTTATTGGATATTAAAATAGAATTAAAGCCCATAGAGTTATTAATAGTATAACTCAAGCCATTGAAAAATGAAAATTTCAAACCAATTAATAATAATAATACTTACGAGAAAGATAATTTCATAAATGAATTATCAGATAAAGAGTTTAATGATAATGAAAATAATGATAATTCAGAAGAATTACATCTTAATAAAAGAACTAGAATATTAAAAGATCATGAGCAATGTTACATTTCTCTCACTATTGAACCCAAGAATCCAAAAAAATCTCTGTTGATGAATTATGGGATTTTGCAATGCAAGAAGAACTAATCAATTTATAGGAAATGTCGTTTGGGAATTAGTTCCAAGACAAAAAAAACATGTCAGTAATTGGAACTAAATGGGTGTATAAAAATAAAATGAATGAACAAGGAGAGTTTATAAGAAATAAAGCTTCCTGCAAGGTTATTGTCAAGAAGAAGGAACTGCCTATGACTAAACCTTTGCACCCGTAGTAAATTAGAAGCTATTGAAGTCTTATTTGCTTTGGAAAATCATTATAAATTTAAATAATATCAAATGGATGTTAAGAATGCATTTTTAAATGGTTTTTTAAAGGAAGATGCATATGTAGAGCAAATCCCTTTTTTTGAAGATAAAAATTACCAAATTATGTATATAAACTAAATAAAGCTTTGTAGGTACTAAAATAGGCTCCCAAAGCTTAATATGATAGACTTAAATCTTATTCACTTAAATCTAATTTTGAAATCGGTAAAGTAGATAGTCCATTATTTACTAAAAGGTATAAAAATGATATTTAATTAAACAATTACATCTAGATGATATTACTTTTGGATGTAAAAATGATAAAATTAAATAAAGAATTTTGTGAAATAACGACTAAGGAATTTGTGATGAGTCACATGAGGGAATTAAATTATTTCCTAGTAATTCAAATAAAACAATTAGATAATGGAATATTTATATGTCAAGAAACCATGCTAAGGATTTAGTAAAGAAATTTGGAATGACAAATACCAGTGGAAAACCAACCCATATAGAAAAAAATGAAAATTTAAATAAAGAAGAAATTTTTATAGATGTTGATAAAAAATTATGTAGAGGAATAATTGAATCACTACTCTATATAACTGCGAGCATACCTGATATAATGTATAGTGTATGTCTTTGTGCAAGATAAAAATCTGAGTCTGAGAAATCACACTTAAAAAGAATATTAAGATACGTTAATAATACACTAGATTACTTACTATTTCATCTGGAAGATGATACATTTGAATTAATTTCATATAATGATGCTAACTATGCTAGTGGTGAATCAATTTGAAAAGGTATAAGTGGAACTTTTAACTTTTTGGGATACTCACTAGTGTCTTGGTTTAGCAAAAAGAAAATTACCGTGCATCTATCTACGACAAAAGCAAAATATATTTCAAGTGCTCTAGTTTGTTCATAAGTTATTTACATACAAAAAATCTATGAGATTTTAGTATAAATTTCACAAAATTACCAATTTACTACAATAATACAAGTGCGGTAAATCTATCTAAGAACTCGTTATGCTAGAACTAAATATATTGATCTAACCATCATCTCTTAAGAGATAGTATACATATATAAATTATAAATCTAGGATATATCAATACTAAAAACCAAATAGCTGATATATTAACCAAACCCTTGAATCAACAATCATTTATTAAATAAAAAGATAATTAGGTGTACTTTCTTTATTTGAAATTTAAAAACAAAAAATGTTAAAATTTAACAATGTATGTCGACATATTATGGTAATCTATGTCGTCATATAACGGCAATTTTTTTAATTCCCCTTCAAAATTAGTTTTATGGTTATATAAATAGTACCAATTCGTAATTCCTATTCATTTCACTTTATTTTCACTATAATAAACCTCTGAAAATATAAAGCATGGCCTCCTCTTCAAATAACAACAACATTTTCATTCCCTTCTCAAGGCCCATTTCAATATATAACCTTGGCAAGGATCACCAAGATAGAAGAAGAAATTAGGAATTTTCCAAAAATGCTAACAGAATTGCAAGTCAAGCAAATTATAATGGAAAAAATAGGGATGACAAGGAAAGATCTGCCAGAATTTACAGAAACACCTTCTAGATAATTCTATGAATTCAATTATCATTGATGATGAATCATCAAACCTAGCCTTTCATTGTCCTATTCGGGATAGTGAAGAAGAAGAAGAAGAAGACGAGGAGGAGGAAGAAGAATACGATGATATGGAAGAATATAATGATGATGATGAGGTCCATTGCGTGCTTGAAGTTTGTTTTGATAAATATGGAAATCATAACGAACGAAAAGGCAACTTCTGTCTTCATTATCCATTTTGTGTCATTCACATGTTCCCATCATTAACAACTCTCGATAAATATGTGTGTATGTGTTTGTACGCATATACACACACACACAAAAACACCAAAAAATCTGTTGTATGTATTTACCCATGCTAGGATTGGATTAGTTTGTTGTAGATATACTTATGAATTGATAATGAATAAATATATAATTTGGATTGGTTACTATTAATGATTAGTGTTATCACTTATCATTTCTTATATATTATTTTTATCATTTCTATTATATAAACGTCATACCTATTTGGAGTATATTTAGAGAGAGATAGGATTGATTAAGATTGATTAGTAATTAAAAGAATTTTGAACAGCGAAGTTTCGTTGATAACAAAAGGGGAGAAATATGTAATATACACAGATTAAGGGGGAGTTAAGAAATATTTAATAAATAGATTGTCATCATCAGAAAGGGGGAGATTACTAATACCATGAATTGTAGTTTTGATGGTAACAACCTTACGTAATGACCTAAAATATATTTACACATGTACTAATTATTAAGTAAATATATTTTGTATATAGTATAGGTTATTAAACAAGTGGTGATGATGAAGACTGTACAGTACCAGGATAGAAGATCCAAATTGATGCTGATACGAAGATTCAAGAATGAAAACTTATGAGTATTGAAAAGTTCAAAATTTAAGATGTTATAGATAAAATTATTGAGTCTTAGATTAAAAGTTAAAACTCTAATTGCACGTACCTGATCTCTCTTTATAAAGAATTTTCAAAATATTCCTAGTTTAAAATATTTCCAAAATATTTTTTTTTCAAAGTGTTTTCAAAAAGGAATTATAAGTTTTAATTATTATTATTTGCTTTTAAATACTTTCTGTAGTATTGATTTTGATTTCAATATTACACTTGTATTTTTTATTTCAATATTTACACTTCTATTTTTATACTAAAATTTTAATTTAAAATTATATTTTAAACTTTGGATTTCTATTATAATAGTGCCTTAATAATTATAATTTGATATTATAGTTTGATACTTTAATAATTATAATTTAATACTATGGTTTGATACAGCAGTTTTGATATTTATATTTTAAATCTAATGTATTATTATATATTGATTTTGAATATATATATATATTATACTTTAGTTTAGATTCTTTAAAATTATTTTGATCAGTTTTCTTTGGCTTTATTATGTTTGAAATATACATTTTCTATGTTTAAATAGTTTTACAAAGTTTCAAATTACCATATATAGTTTACATTTTCAAAAAATATTAACAAATATTATTTTTAAAATACGCCACATATATGTCTACATATGCATAGGGACTATGTCGACATGCTAGCCATTCAAATTTGAACTAAAGTGCCATTTCATTGTAACCTTTCATGAATGGTCACTTCTCTTCACTCCTATAAATACACTTCTTCCAGATTTGAATTTAAATAGAAAATTTACTCTTTCTTAACACCTCTCTCTTCTCTCTCATTTTCTAAGAAATCTATAACCAAACTTTGTCAATTTTCAAACCAAATCAAGTCAACAACTTTGATTTCATCATATATCCATCTCTCATCATTTTCTCAAGATCGTAGTGCAATTCTAAGTTACAAGAACAATTTTAATCAAGGTTGAAAAATCCAAATCTGTATACTTTGTAAAACCAATAGCAAACAACTATAAGGTATGACTTATTAGACCGAAAATCAAGTTGGGTTTGGTTGTGCTAGGAAAAGAATTGGGAGTGACTTGTTTGTTTGGAAATCAAATTGTCTATTCCCAAAGGTTTGAGATTCTAGAGGGTGCCTTCTTGTAGCCTTAAAATCAAGAAGTGTAATAATATTGATTATGTCATAACGGAGTTTGTGAGATACTACATGTCAGGTAACTCCGAACGAGTACAAAATCCGGTATGTTCTTTTGTTTTTGTTTTTTACTTTACTTGCTATTTGATCTTGTGATCAATAGGTTCATATTTATAAGTATAATCCTAAAGATTTCAAACTTCATTAACTTAACTAAACACCATTCACCCCCTTTATAGTGTTAATGTAGCCTTAAGATCCTCACTTTCATTAAATGAGGAAAATAATAGCGAAAAAATTGGTATAGTCAAATTCGATCCAACCCATTTTGACCTAATCAAACCCAACTCACTTGATAGGTCGAACTATAGCTGCAAAATTAGAGTTACTAGCCATATGCACTTGGTTTTATTATCATGACACCCACTGATATTTCAATCCTTCCAGTGGAAGCAAACTTTTGCTTACGTCTAGTTTTTTCGCAAATTCAACTACCACCATTTACCTTGAATTCCTTTTCTTTTAATGCAAACTAAGAACCTTTTATTGAACTATTCCTCCTTTTGTTTTGCAAATTGGGTTTTGTTGGATGATCCTTTTGCAATGTTTCATATAACTTTGTACGTTGAGCTATTATTCTTCTCATTTATTCCATTTCCTTCTCCGACCCGAAGCTTTAGAACTATATTTTTAATTAACAAATCTTCAATATATCATTTTAGTTCATGTCTGAAATCTTTTTGGGATGGATAATTTCTCATGACACATTTGGAATTTCTTATCAAGATTCATGCCTTTAGTGTAGTCCATGGATGCTATTTTTAATTCCTTAACTTGATTAAGAAAAAATAATTGTTGCCCATAGTTATACAATTTATAAATTTAATGGGGATTACACTCGCTGTGTTTACTACATAAATAAGTGTAAAAGGAAGAAATAAAACATAAAAGAAGGAGAACAAAAAATTTGGTTTGGTAAACTCATTACCAAGGTTCACTAAGTTTTTTTAGCTAATGAATTAAATCTCTTCAGAATACACAATTTATAATATATATCGAGTTACAATCAGGTAGATCTCGGTTTTAACTAAAGAGGTTAAGAGAAGAAGAAATCCTATTTTTTCCCTCTTAGTTTAAAGTAAGTTGGTATTTAAATGCGAAACCCAACATAAATTTTTCCATTTAGGGTTGAATGAGTTGATTTTCCAATGCCTGAAGTTTCAGCGTGAAAAATATGCCATCGCACACTTTTTTTTCAAGGTAGCCAAATAAATTAGTACCAAACTACTTTGCATTTCCAAAAATTAGGGTGTATTTATAAGTAACAGTAACAGAATGTTTTAATGAGGTATTTTAATGAAGCTGAAAGTTAAATGGGTTATGTGTTTGAGTCTTTAAGCAGGGAATTTAGACGGAGCATTTAAATGGAGTATTTTAATTTTTGATTTTTGATTTAATTTGTTGTTTAATTAATTAATAATTTTTGTAATAGTGTAATATGTGTTTAATAATTATAGTTAAAATACAGTGGAGTAAACTCGACATTTCATTCAGTCACAACAACACATTTTTTTACTCAAATACCAGCTAATCAAATAGACTAGAAAACAAGCAGTCTATAACAAATAGAACAAACTACATATATACTACTACTAAGTATCGCTAAAACTCCTCAACAGATAACTAAGATATCCAATTAGATCAATATCATAAAGCGTCTATATCGCATCCAAGACTACGGGATCATTGTGAAATATCTCTGTAAGCTCTCACCTCTAAACACCGGTAACACTATACATAATAGAATAGAATCGGTTCACCGTCTCAACGAAACGCTCTGTCGGAACTGAAGACTATGACCTATAAGAAGTCACAACCCTGTTGGAGGAGGGACGTCTAAGCTCGGCCTGTGAGGCATTACCAATCATTCAGTCATTGTACATAAATGCATTAACAACAGTGAAAGGCTGAGGTTGGGCCTAGGGAGGTGCATCTACATGCATATGATATTAGCAAGTACCCCTTCCTATGCACCCACGAAACATCTCGTCTAGCACCCTAAATTTAAGAAAAGCAGTTCATCTAAACCTCTGGTACTTCTGTGTGACACTGTTCCACTAGTCATTAGATCAATCTAGGTAATCATGCTTGACATTCCACTCATCTCCGAGAAGCTGTAACAAGCTATTTCACGCCCTCCAAAGACGCTTCAAATTGTCTAACTTATTCTTCATCTGCATCTTAATTTGTTCAACCATTGTTGAATTTGTCGTCAAATTCCACTGCATTAGCTGCTAAAAATGACTGGTTGCTTCCCCTTAGGCTTATATTACTAATGTATATATCAATGAACATTGCCGTGCACTCATCTGTCCAATTCGCAATAGGCGTGAATGATTGTCAACAGTAGAAGCAGAACCAGATGAGTGACTCATATCACTGAAAAGAAAAAAATTCAAACTAACATAAAAAAAATGTTTTGAAGAACTAAAAAATAAGCATAACTATAAAAAAATTACCAATAAAAGAAATAGTGTTATCGAAGCTGGAAAAATTGAGAAGAGAATAGGAGGTAATTGTGGTTCGGGTTTGTGGAGAAAGAGTGAAAGGGGGTTAAATAGGCCAACGGATATAATTCTATTCGTCAGCAAAGGTGACCAAAATGGTCAGATGGGTTTATCGACTCGTCGGACACATCGATATACGAATCGGCGATTTTGCTGGGCCTTTTGGCCAAATATTTTGATTTCTGCAATTTTAACACCTTTCAAGTTGTTGGTTATGGGCAACTATATATATATATATGTTAGAATTTTTATTAAAAAGACAAGCTTTTGAACAAAAGCATTAAAACTAAGAAAAGCAAACACTTTCGATCGACAAAAGCTTACGAATGTGAACATCTAGTCGGGAGACACCAAAAAAACTATAGTATACAAAGAAGGAAAATTCCGTAAGATTAAAATAATGGCTTCCGCTTCTTCCTCAGCGTTCTTTAATGGCGTGAAACATTGGGTTAAGTCAATTTCGTCTTTTATCCAATCTGATCTGAAATTCCCGCGTGCTTCACATAATTCATCTGTTAATCCTCACGTGCCTTCAAACAAAGAAATAATATTAAATCCAGTTTCGAAAATCGAGGAAAAGTATCCATCATCATATGTGCGCAAGGCTCTTCGTATTCCGATAATTTCAGTGATGTTAAATCGCAGAAAAAATGTTTTTGCTGTGGTGAATCTGACCATTGGATCAAAGATTGTCGAAATCCGATCATCTGTTTCAAATGTAAGAAAACGGGGCATAAGGGATTTCAGTGCTAAACTCAAGAAATTCTAGAAAAGTGGAGACAGGTAATTTCAGAAACATGGCGACAGGAAATGAAATTAATCTTTCGCCATTTGTTCTTGATGAGGACATTCAGCAATTCAGTTCTTGGTTGACTATTTCTATCTTCTTAGGGGAGTTCTCGATTGTGCATATTGAGAAAGCACTGAAGAAGGAGTTTGGGTATTTGCATGGTAGGGGGTGGAAAGTTAAGAAGTGCGGTAATATTTTTCTTGCTAAGTTTCCCATGAATTTCTTTGCGGGAGACTTTTACTCCATTATAAATGAAATGGGGACTTTGCATGTTAGACCATGGAGTTTGAATTATGTTTCTTCAAGGCCGAAGGAAGATGTTACTTTGTGGATCACTTAAAGAATCTTCCTCTGATCTTCAGGAATCTCAAAATGGTAAGGATCATCTTATCTAAGATTGGGAGTGTTACTAGATTGCAAGAAGGAGCTTGAGATGTTGCAGACTTTACTTATCTTCATGTGGAAGTGGTGGTTCCATCTCCGATCAATATTCCATCTCTGATAAGGTTGTTCACAAGAAATTCATATCATGAAATTGAAGTTGACAGATTTTTGGAGGATCCAAATGATCCTTCTAAACCATTTGATTTTTGTAATTGGGTGTTTCGGAAAGATCGAGACGGTTTTTTGATGGTTTGGAAACCGAAGGGCAAGGTGAAGAAATCAAGGGTTTTTGTGGAAGCGGGAGCATCTTCA
This sequence comes from Allium sativum, assembly GCA_030737875.1. Lineage (NCBI taxonomy): Eukaryota > Viridiplantae > Streptophyta > Magnoliopsida > Asparagales > Amaryllidaceae > Allium > Allium sativum. Next base: position 196,090,682 of record CM060924.1, read on the forward strand.
TCAAATCCTTTTTCTATTCTTTCTGAGCTGAATGGAGAAGAGGAGGTGCATTTCGGAGGACGGAGAGGAGGATGGCGAGAAGGTAGTCTTTGATGTTAATCTGTAAGAGGCTTTTGCTCAAGAGTCTGGTGTCTCTGTTTTAAATGCTGAAGAGTCTGTAGTGCATGTTAATGATGTTGGATAGAATGAAACTGCTTATGCTCAGATGGGATACAGGAAAGGTGTAACACACCGTAATTTTATAACACTAAAATTCACAAATTAAAGTACACTTAATTTTTAGAAGAAGAATTAAGTGAAATGGATTGCGCTATTATGTTCATCTCAAAATTTCGGGTCAAGATAGACATTTGGTTTGCATAAAACGGATACCTTATGAAGAAGTTATTAAGCCTTGAAGTTTGTATGCATATGAGAAAAATATATATATATATATATATAAATTAAATAAATTAATATTCAAAAATGTTCAAAACAACGAATCGGGAGGGGGAATAGCCGAACCGCACCATTTTTGGGGTCGACCCGAGCTCTGCTGGGTCGACTAGGGGTCGATTCAGGGTGTTTGGCTGTCAACCCATGGCCCGATTCGCCCAAGGGCTGATGTGGCATCTGAGTGGTCCTGATTATTTCTGGGTTAATCTAAATGTCCTAATACACCTAATGCTCCTATAAATGGACACCTAAACCTAACCCTAATCTCATTTCTCTCTTCAACCCTAGCCTCCATGCTGCTAATTTCTCATCTAACCTAGTCGCCGCCTCAAATCTAAAAATAAAAGTAGAGAGCTTTTCTTCTTCAAATCAAATGGAGATTATTCAAGATTAGAGGTGCAACAACAAACGATTCAATTTTCTTTTCTTAATTCTAGCAAGGTGAGTTCATGTCACTTTCAGAAATGAAATTTAATTGTAATCCTGACCTGTTAATAAATCTGAATCTGAGACCATGCCTATTTCTGTTCATAAAATTTGTTCTTATATGCCTATTTCTGCTACTGCATGCTTAATTCGTTATTATGCATGTTTGATTCTCTTCTCTCCCTCTTTCTCTTTTTTTTATTTTTATAACCAGGCTACCTTCGAGCCTAGGCCTATCGCTGAAAGATGCGAATGCGCGATATTGGGAATCGATGGGAAGATAAATTTGGGGGCATAATACATGTGGTAGTTTAAGATCTAAAATTTGGGGTATAACCTATGTTTGGGTAATTTGAGGCATACTTTGTATGATGATTTGTGACTTGGAAGAAGGGGATTATTGTGTATAGTGATATATGATTTAGGCATGAGAACCTATATTGAAATAGGGATAACTGATAATTATGAACATGCCTAAATTGGGATTTTTGGGTAATTGGCATACACTGTAATCAAGGCCGATAATTTGACATAAGTTGTATTATGAATCATGACTGGGTTTTTGGGGCATAACGTGTACTGTGCAATTTAACTAAAAATTGGGGCAAATGTTTTATTGTGAATTATGACTGTAATTTGGGTATGCAAATTTGTAGGCTTAATTTATGATTAAGCGACATATGTTAATAGAGAAATAAAAGAATCTGTGTAGCTTGTTTAATCTGTTGAAACTGAATACTGTAGTTGGGAAGCCTACGATGTATATGAATAAATTGGCTAAGATAAGCATGCTGAGACTCAAGGTTAGACTCCGTTTGCGGTAGAAGCCTGCCTGAAACCAACCGGCCTAACCAGCAACCGCAAATGGTCAGTCTAATGTGATAGGTCATAGGCATAATTAAAAGATGCTTAGACACGAGGTTAAGTATGGCTTGTGGCAGAAGTCTGCCCGGAACCGCCCGGCACATCCAGCGGCCACAAGCTATTGACTTAATGTGAGAGGTCTGTGCATTAATAACTTATTAATGCTAATTAAAGATGAATATGATACCTAAATCATGTTAGGTGGGTGGGGTTAAGTTAACTTGTGTAAGATGACAACTTAACCAATATTACATGAACAAGTGGATAGGGTTAAGGCAAGTTTAACCAATAATACATAGTGACTTGATAAGTGGATGGGTTAAGTCAATTGGGCTGATGAATCTGATAAACCCGTTCGTAAATCTGTATGCTTAACGCAAGGTTAAGTGAAACGTATTAATCTGTAAGACCGTTAATCCGTACATCTGATCTGTTAATCTGTAAACCTATTAATCTGTATGTTTGATCTGAAAACATGTTAATCTGAAATCTGTAATCAAGTAAAACTGAAACCTGTTAGTCTGGGGACACAAGGTTAGGAGGGGTAATTACTTGTGTCATCTGTTGTGTAGGACCCATATTAGTTAGTAACACTTTCTGGTATCAAACTATGACCCAACACTAGGTAGGGGTCCGGGAAAGCTTACTGAACTAATTATAAGAGGTTCATTCTGATAATGGCGAGGGGTGTTGATGGGGCGTTCCAACCAGGTCATGTGCATGCATGGACCCGGTCTACTCTGGGGAAGTTAAGATGCCGTGACATCTGTAAATAGGTCTGTGTCTTTCCTTAGGTTGCCACTTTAGGGAGTGATACACCATTCTGTGGGGCCGACACAGGGTATTTATGTATTAGGGAGTCGATCGCTTAGGGTAGAATTTAGGGTACATCTAGTTCTGTTTGCTTCTGTTGGGGTACCGTCTGTTTCTGTTGGGGTGGCAACACCTGTCTGTTTATGTATGTTACCGTCTGTTGGGGTGGTAAAGGCCCGTCACTAGAGTACACCTAATTCTAACATTTTGCTTACATAGGGATTATTCTTTTTTTGTCTCTGACTCCGTTTTTGCTTCTGTTTCTATATCGTCTGTCTCTGTTGGGGTGGTAAAGGCCCATTACTAGCGTTCTGTTTCTGTAGAGATCATTCTGTTTCCGTTTCAGTTTAGACATTAGGGTAACACCTAATCCTGATATACTAGTAATTGGTGCAGAGAAGTAAGTAAGTTGGAAACATAGATTGGTCTATATCATTCGGTTTAACCTTTGTACACCTGCTGCTCCTGTTACTATTATCTCTCATCCAATTTTACTTACATGTCAAGTTACTATTATCTGTTTATTTTTGGAAGTCACTGGACTCGCCGGACTTTATGTCTGACCCTCTTTGTTTCGCTCCTTTTTTCCGTTTCCCCCCCCCCCCCAGGTTCTCAGGGAGGAAATACTCAAGCTTGATAAGGATTTCTCTCTGCTAGAAGTGCTTGAAGTATTGCTTGACTTTGACTCTACTTATTTATGGCAAATTTCTGTTGGGGATTATAGTTATAAAATTTTGTACTCTGATGGCTTTTGTAAGAGACTGATATTATGTACTTGGTTTTATTTTGGTTTTGAAAGATGTAACCAAACTTAATTTTGTTTCCGTTGCAATCAAGTTTAGATTTTTTTTTCAAGTACTACTTTATGTATCTGTCTTGTAAAGTTCTGTTATGTTTACTTAATACGCTCCATGAAAGTTAATGCATTCCCTTTGAGAGTGACATTAATGGACGTGGGGTATTACACTTGGTATCAAAGCTGAAGGTTACCAGATTAGATAAAAGTTTTTGAAAACTTTTTTCAAAAAGATTTTAAAAGGAAGTATTTTCAAAAGGAAAGTTTATTTTGAAAAACATAATCCCCAAGAGCCATATATCTTTCTTTCGATTCTCCATTTTGAATCTCTTCCTTTTTCCTTTGTGAATCTCTTCCTCCGCATTTAGATGCTTTTCCTAAGATATGTAAGGACTTCCATGCGATGGGCGGAAAACCGCTTCATGGGACTGAGACGTTTGTCGAGGCTAGAAATTGGCTCAAGGAAGTGGAGGACTTGTTTGGTATCTTTGAGATAGACGATGGAAGGAAAGTTCAACTAGCTGCTTGGTTAATGAAGGATGAAGCTCCATCTTGGTGGGAGGTCACGAATGGAGAACGTTCAGCGGAGGCATGGATATGACACAGGATAAGAAAGTAGAACCTAAGAAGGGTGGAAAGAATAATAAACTCCGTGACAAGAGGAAGACATGTGGTTGTTTCCAGTATGGTGAAGCAAGGATAAGGATAGAGGGCGGGATCTTCTGGAGGGCAGGTGAATGCTCTCGTGGCTGGTGGACAGGATAGAGATAGGAAAATTTCTATAGAAGGTTTTATTTCCTTATCTGATTGTTGATTTAGAGCTCTTTTTTGATTCTAGCATTTTGATTCTGTAGTTGAGTCTCTGCACCATAATACTAGTCTTGTTTCTGATCCCGTTATAGTTTCGAACCCCGTAAGGGTTACGGCTCATATGTTTGTGATAGATTGGGGTTTGAGGGTATCTATGTTAGGTGTTGAGTTGATTGTGATGCGTACGTTCCGAGTTTTGTGGGATATGGCTTGGTTTTAGAAAGGGATTTCTTATAACCCAAAAGGGTCTATCATGCTTAGTTTCCTAGAATTATTTGATAATCTGCGATCTGTACCCGTAGTCTGTATGTGTCCGGATATTCTTGACAAGGTTAGGGGCTTACCTCGAGGCATGAGGTAGATTTCCAGTTTTGACATTGCCTAGTGGGAACAAAGTTTTTTTTATTTGTACTTGCTTCTATCACTCGACCGTATCCTATCGATCGAGTCTTCGACCCTTAGGTAGAAACCAATGGATGTAAACATGTGTTTAAGACATGTTATGTTTGATGGTTTCAAGTGGATGCAAGTGGCTGCTAGTGGTTGCTCGTGGATGTATATACACACACTAGGCACTAGATCGGCTCAAAAACACTCTCATACTGCATATGGATGTGTGTGCATTTTCAATTTTTATGGATGCAAAATGGTTGACTCATGACATGGATGTTGCATTTGAATGAATGACTGTGCACTCATGTAGAAATAACATGTATCATTAGGGTTCTATTGCATACATGTTGGACTCATGGCACTGACATAATTCGCATTAAGGAGGTCAACTGAATCAGTGGACCGCCTGATCTTTGCATTAGATAAGGAACATATACACACACTTTTGCATATGTTCATATAGCATTAGAAATTTCTTTAAGGATAGTGGACGCTTGTGGATGATGGTTGAGTAGTTGGATGATTGGTTGGTAGGATACATTCTTCTTAACTTGGAGATTTCGGGGACGAAATCCATTAAGGAGGGGAGAATGTAACACCCCGCAATTTTATAACATTAAAATTTACAAATTAAAGTATACTTAATTTTAAGAAGAAGAATTAAGTGAAATGGATTGTGCTATTATGTTCGTCTCAAAATTTCGGGTCAAGATAGACATTTGGTTTGCATAAAACGGATACCTTATGAAAAAGTTATTAAGCCTTGAAGTTTGTATGCATATGAGAAAAATATATATATATATATAGATATATATAAAAATTAAGTAAATAAATATTCAAAAATGTTCGAAACAGCGAATCGGGAGGGGGAATAGCCGAAGCGCACCATTTTTGGGGTCGACTCGAGCCCCGCTGGGTCGACTAGGGGTCGATTCAGGGTGTTTGGCTGTCAACCCGTGGCCCGATTCGCCCAAGGGCTGATGTGGCATCTGAGTGGTCCTGATGATTTCTGGGTTAATCTAAAGTCCTTAATACACCTAATGCTCCTATAAATGGACACCTAAACCTAACCCTAATCTCATTTCTCTCTTCAACCCTAGCCTCCATGCTGCTAATTTCTCATCTAACCTAGCCGCCGCCTCAAATCTAAAAATAAAAGTAGAGAGCTTTTCTTTTTCAAATCAAATAGAGATTATTCAAGATTAGAGTTGCAACAACAAACGATTCAATTTTCTTTTTTTTTAATCCTAGCAAGGTGAGTTCATGTTACTTTCAGAAATGAAATTTAATTGTAATCCTGACCTGTTAATAAATCTGAATCTGAGACCGTGCCTATTATGTTCATAAAATATGTTCTTATATGCCTATTTCTGCTATTCCATGCTTAATTCGTTATTATGCCTGTTTGATTCTCTTCTCTCCCTCTTTCTCTTTTTTTTATAGCCAGGTTACCTTCGAGCCTAGGCCTATCGCTGAAAGATGCGAATGCGCGATATTGGGAATCGATGGGAAGATAAATTTGGGGGCATAATACATGTTGTAGTTTAAGATCTAAAATTTGGAGCATAACCTATGTTTGGGTAATTTGAGGCATACTTTGTATGATGATTTGTGACTTGGAAGAAGGGGATTATTGTGTATAGTGATATATGACTTAGGCATGAGAACCTATATTGAAATAGGGATAACTGATAATAATGAACACGCCTAAATTGGGATTTTTGGGTAATTGGCATACACTGTAATCAAGGCCGATAATTTGACATAACTTGTTTTATGAATCATGACTGGGTTTTTGGGGCATAACGTGTACTGTGCAATTTAACTAAAAATTGGGGCAAATGTTATATTGTGAATTATGACCGCAATTTGGGTATACAAATTTGTAGGCTTAATTTATGATTAAGCGAAATATGTTAATAGAGCAATAAAAGAATCTGTGTAGCCTGTTTAATCTGTTGAAACTGAATACTGTAGTTGGGAAGCCTACGATGTATATGAATAAATTGGCTAAGATAAGCATGCTGAGACACGAGGTTAGACTCCGTTTGCGGTAGAAGCCTGCCTGGAACCAACCGGCCTAACTAGCAACTGCAAATGGTCAGTCTAATGTGAGAGGTCGTAGGCATAATTAAAAGATGCTTAGACATGAGGTTAAGTATGGCTTGTAGCAGAAGTCTGCCCGGAACCGCCCGGCACATCCAGCGGCCACAAGCTATTGACTTAATGTGAGAAGTCTGTGCATTAATAACTAATTAATGCTTATTAAAGATGAATATGATACCTAAGTCATGTTAGGTGGGTGGGGTTAAGTTAACTTGTGTAAGATGACAACTTAACCAATATTACATGAACAAGTGGATAGGGTTAAGGCAAGTTTAACCAATAATACATAGTGACTTGATAAGTGGATGGGTTAAGTCAATTGGGTTGATGAATCTGATAAACCCGTTCGTAAGTCTGTAGGCTGAACGCAAGGTTAAGTGAAACGTATTAATCTATAAGACTGTTAATCCGTACATCTGATCTGTTAATATGTAAACCTATTAATCTGTAAGTCTGATCTGAAAACGTGTTAATCTGAAATCTGTAATCAAGTAAAACCGAAACCTGTTAGTCTGGGGACACAAGGTTAGGAGGGGTAATTACTTGTGTCATTTGTTGTGTGGGACCCATATTAGTCAGTAACCCTTTCTGGTATCAAACTATGACCCAACACTAGGTAGGGGTACGGGCACGCTTACTGAACTAATTATAAGAGGTTCATTCTGATAATGGCAAGGGGTGTTGATGGCGCGTTCCAACCAGGTCATGTGCATGCATGGACCCGGTCTACTATGGGGAAGTTAAGACGCCGTGACATCTGTAAATAGGTCTGTGTCTTTCCTTAGGTTGCCACTTTAGGGAGTGATACACCATTCTGTGGGGCCGACACAGGGTATTTATGTATTAGGGAGACGATCGCTTAGGGTAGAATTTAGGGTACATCTAGTTCTGTTTACTTCTGTTGGGGTACCGTCTATTTCTGTTGAGGTGGCAACACCTGTCTGTTTCTGTGTGTTACCGTCTGTTGGGGTGGTAAAGGCCCGTCACTAGAGTATACCTAATTCTAACATTCTGCTTACATAAGGATTATACTGTTTCTGTCTCTGACTCCGTTTCTGCTTCTGTTTCTGTACCGTCTATCTCTGTTGGGGTGGTAAAGGCCCATTACTAGCATTCTGTTTCTGTAGAGATCATTCTGTTTCCGTTTCAGTTTAGACATTAGGGTAACACCTAATCTTGATATACTAGTAATTGGTGAAGAGAAGTAAGTAAGTAAGTAAGTAGAAACATAGATTGATCTATATCATTAGGTTTAACCTTTGTGCACCTACTGCTCTTGTTACTGTTATCTCTCATCCAGTTTTACTTACATGTCAAGTTACTATTATCTGATTATTTTTGGAAGTCACTGGACTCGCCAGACTTTATGTCTGACCCTCTTTGTTTCTCTCCTTTTCTTCTGTTTCCCCCCAAGGTTCTCAGGGAGGAAATACTCAAGCTTGATAAGGATTTCTCTCTACTATAAGTTCTTGAAGTATTGCTTGGCTTTGATTCTACTTATTTATGGCAAATTTCTGTTGGGGATTATAGTTATAAAATTTTGTACTTTGATGGCTTTTGTACGAGACTGATATTATGTACTTGGTTTTATTTTGGTTTTGAAAGATGTAACCAAACTTAATTTTGTTTCCGTTGCAATGAAGTTTAGATGTTTTTTTTCAAGTACTACTTTATGTATCTGTCTTGTAAAGTTTTGTTTTGTTTACTTAATACGCTCCATGAAAGTTAATGCATTCCCTTTGAGAGTGACATTAATGGATGTGGGGTGTTACAAAAGGAAAGGAGGTGACTAGTTCATCTGGAGTAACTTTGATTAGACGAAGTGCAAGGAGAAGCCTAGCTCTGATCATCCATTGGAAGGTATTGTTTTTGTACCTGTTGTTCTTAATACTCTAGAAAATAATCAGTTGTTTGAACTAGCTGTTAAGTCTGGTTTTGCTCTTAATAATGCTGAAATGATATTGTTGAATTTAGAAAGAAAGAATTAGAGAGAATTAGCTCGATTAAATGATTATAGTTTCTTGGAATGTAAGGGGTTTAGGCAAACCCAAAAAATGCCTTAGGGTTAAGAATTTGCTTGCATCTTTAAACCCTGATATTGTGTTTTTCAAGAAACTAAAATTGCTAGTCATGTTAATTTTCCTTTTATGTCTTTGGTAGGTGTCATCTTGGATGGTTGGAGTTTTTTGAATGCAAATGGAAGTGTTGGTTGTTTACTGGTGGGTTGGAATTGCAATAAGTGGGAGTTTAAGCAAGAATGTAAAGGAACTCACTGTTTGCATGTAGCTCTTTGTTTGAAAAGTTCAGGGGTGAACTATTTCTTCTCAAATGTGTATGGACCACGCACTAGAGAAGAAAGGAAACTTCTTTAGGGATAATGTATGTCATTTGAAGCTTCTTTTCAAGGTCCATGGCTAATTGGGGGGATTTCAATGTTACTTGATTTCCTTTTGAGAGAAACAGAAGAATGGAAAATTATGGGGAGGACATGGAGGAGTTTGGTGATTTTGTGAGAAATTGTAATTTGATTGATTTATCTCTATCCAATAGAAAATATACATAGAGTAGTGGAAGAGATGAACCAACTTTGGTGAAATTGGGCAGGTTCTTTATTAATCCTGCTTTTGAAGATCTTCATCCTCTGACTTCTCAGAGAGGTCATGCTTCTTTAATTTCTGACCATTGCCCAACTATTTTTGATTCGGGTGATGGTGAGCAAAGGAGAGCTATTTTCAAATTTGAGAAAATGTGGTGTCTGGAGGAAGGTTTTGATGACTTAATCATGTCAAAATGGGCAGAATTTCCTAATTTAGAGAGTGTTGCTGGCTCTCTAAGCAAAAAGTTGAAGTTGATGAGGAGTTTTCTCAAGAAGTGGAACAAATAAGTATTTGGCTCTATCAAAAAGAAGAAAGAAGTTTTGGAGAATGAAATTCTGAATTTAAATATTATTGCAGAGTAACGTTCTCTGACGATTAATGAAAGTTGCAATTTGAAGGACAAAGAAAAAGAATTGCTGAAATTAATTGATCAAGAGGAAATTTACTGGAAACAGAGATCTAGATCAGTGGGTGAAGGAGGGTGATAAAAATACTGGATACTTTTATCGCACTGCTAATGGTAAAAGGAGATCTAATCTGATAAGTAGCATTGAGCAAGATGGTGTTGAAGTGTGCAATCAAGTTGAACTTAACAAGATCTTCACTGAATATTATAAGAGGATTTTTGGGTCCTGTAATAATTCAAAAGTCGATGTGCACTGGAATCTCTTATATCCAAATAATCTAGATTTATCTGCTCTTGATAACAACTTTTCAGAGGAGGAGATTTGGGCTACTTTGAATGGTATGCCAAATGAGAAGGCTTCTGGGCCTGATGGATTTCCCAATTTTTTCTTTAAGAAGTATTAGAGGTGGATTAAATCTGATGTTTTAAGGATTTTCAGAGATTTAGAGGAAGGGATTATTGATTTTGAGATGATTAGCTATGCTAATGTGGTGCTTATTCCTAAAAAAGAAGGTTGTACATATCCTTTTGACTTCAGACCCACCAGCTTACTCAACTACACGTACAAGTTAATTACTAAAGTAATGGCAAATAGGCTTAAACTGGTGGTGGACAAACTCATTGACAAATCTCAAACAACATTTATCAAGGGAAGATACATATTAGAGGGTGTTTCTCTGGTACAAGAAGTTGTTTCTTACTGTTCCAATAATTCAATACCTTGTGCTATTTTGAAATTAGATTTTACTAAAGCATTTGACACTGTGGATTGGAGTTTTATTATTGATTTGCTGACTGCTAGAGGGTTTGGTGTCAAATGGATTTCTTGGATTAAAAGTATCTTTGCTGCTAGCAAGGCTAATATTTTTGTTAATGGTGTTGCTCGGAAGATTATTTGTTCTAAAAGAGGGTTGAGGCAAGGTGATCCATTGTCTCCCTTATTGTTTGATCTGGCGGCAGATGTTTTTTCTCAAATTTGAGAGTAAGTTTTGAAAATGGTTTGTTAAAGGGCTTTGGCAATGATTTTATTTCAGGTGGTATTTCCTCTTTACACTATGCAGATGACACTATTATTTTTAGTAGTCCTGAGTGTAAATATATCGCCACCTTGAAATTCATTCTTTATGCTTTTGAAGGCTTGTTTGGTCTTCAAATCAACTTTCATAAGAGTTCAGTTTTGACTATTGGGATGATTGAAGAGGTGAACAACTGCATTGCTGATATGTTGAACTGCAAGGTTGGCACATTTCCTATTAATTATCTGGGTCTGTGTATTAGACCAGGTAAGCTCTTGAAAGAAGATCGGTTTTCCCTTGTTAACAAAGTGGATTCAAGGCTATCTAAATGGAAAGGCAATTCACTTTCAAAAGCTGGTAGATTGATTTTGGTGAATTCAGTTTTATCAGTGGTTCTTTTATATTAGTTATCTTTTTATAAATTTCCTCAATGGGTTTTGAATAAGATTGACAGTATAAGGAGAAGCTTTCTTTAGTCAGACAAGAGTGATTCGAGTGTTGTAGCTTGCTTAGTTGCTTGGGATCAGGTATGCAAATCAAGGATACAAGGTGGTCTAGGAGTTGTGAATTTTAAGGAAATGAATTGTGCTCTGTTATGTAGATGGTTATGGAGTATTTTGTCGCATAAAAATTCTTTGTGGTGTGAGTGGGTGTCAAATACTTACTATAATGGAGTTTTCTCTTTATATGTAGATGTTAAACATCCATCTTCTTTTTGGAAGGGGATTCTCAGTTCAATCTATGTTTTCAGATTTAATGTTAACTTAAAGATTAACAGTGGGAAATGGTGCTCTTTCTGGTTTGACAAATGGTTGCTGCCAATTCCATTGGCTTTTGAATTTGATGACTTGTTTGGAATTTCAAGTGATAAATTTGCTTGTGTGGCAGAGGTTTATGATAATGAGCTTGTTGGTTTCAAATGGAAGCTGAGTTTTAACCGCATCATTGAAGGGAGAGCTTTAATGCAGCTATTAGATATATTCAAGTTGTTGGAGCCAGTGAGACTGAATGATGATGATGATATAATTGAATGGGGAGACAAGCAAAAGTTTTCTGTGAATAGTTGTTATAAACTGATAATTTTCTCGAGGAGGAAATTTTATGGGTTTGAGAATATGTGGAAGCATCAGAAGATTCCCTTGAAAGTCAGGCTGCATATGTGGACATTGATGCATGGAAAATTAAATATAATGAGCATGCTAAAAGGAAGAATTTAAATATTGAAGAGAAGTGTTTGTTTTGTGAAGATTTGGTGGAAGACTACTTGCATTTATTCTGTGATTGTGATGTGGCCTTTTATGTGTGGAGTAAATCATTGGTACAGTTAGGAATTGATCTGCGTTGGAGAGAAGCTATTCGAGATCAATTTCTTTTTTGGGAAACTTGCAGCACTAACGAACTAGCACACATAAATTTTTCTTTTTGTTGGGTTCTGTGGCGTGAAAGAAACTGTAGATGTTTTAACAATATTGCTAAATCATCTAATGCTATTCTTTTTCAAGTGCTAAAGTTTTTCTATAAATGGGCAGGAGTGGAGCATTGGTTGTATGCAGATTTGCTAGAAGACTGCTTTGGCAGTAGAGAGCATAGCAGGTGGATGCAGTAGTTTGTGTAGTTGCGGTTTGTATAGTTGCGGTTTGTATTTTGCGTGGGTATGTTGTTTTTTGGCTCCTGCATGGGCATGGTATGTAATAGTTTGTTGTATATTTCTTGTTGTTATGCAAGCTTTCACTTTTGAGTTGTAACGGCTACCATGTATGTTTATGGCGTTATTTATATATAATGTGAAACTCTGTCTACCTTTCGCGTTTAAAAAAAAAACACAACTATAGTATAATAATCATATATTTATAGAATGCTGCTAAAAGCACCCAAATTTCTTCTTCTTAATACCATGCGTGGTATTAAAAAGTGTAAGCCTGGATGCTTTTAGCATCACATGGTGGTATTGTGCTAAAAACACCTGGTTTTACACTTTCTAATACCACTCATGGTATTAGAAAGAAGAAATTTGGGTGCTTTTAGCAACACACTATTTCTATGATCCGAACAAATCAATATTTTTGAACGTTTTTGAGAAAAATTATAATATCTGCAGACATTATATTCTCAGGATGACCATCACGATACTGAATCGCTTTGATATATAAAGGGATCCAATCCTTGTTTTTCCAGGACTATTACGCTACGCATTCCTAATTTCCGACAAAATGTTATTCATTATTTTGTTGCATGCTGCTGGAAATAAGCATATGGACTCCTATCACCATACGCACCCAAGAAGAAAATAACGAGGTATGGAGCAAATCAAGCGATTACTATTTCTCAAGAAGATAACAAATAGAAGAAAATGAAAATAAAGAGGCATGAATTACTGTGACTGCTCACATCACACTGAGCTAAAACCGCACATACGTTGTCACCTTCTTCCCAAACCTTCCATATAACCCACTTTGATAGTTTCAAAATTGCACAAACTTTCAAACCTTTTTCACCAATTTCACTACATTTTTTTCCATATTTATCTCATTTTGAGCAAAAATATAGAACTGATACAATCAATGGATTCACAAAATTTGGCTCTTGGAAGCATTATCAATGTAAAAGTGTATAATTACTTTTCAAGGAGCATGCTTTTTGGCCATGAGGTGAAATGTAACCTAATGGAAAAAGCTAGATTGAGAACAAAAGATATGAGTTTGAAAAGTAGAAGAGGAATTGTTGTTCACTCTATTCTCACTTCGGATATTTTCAGAGAAACAATGGTGAGAAAGTACTTTAACTTTTTTGTCAAACCATGTTTAAAGTTGAAATCTCAATCCTTTAGAGCTTTCAGTGGACATGGCTCTCATACTAAATTGTGTTTGGATGCTGAGCACTTGATGTATACTGTTTACTTGATGTAATTAATGGTGTGTTATATAGAAAGTTACTGTTTTAGAGCATCATTATTACTATGTGTTGTGCTTAGTATATGCAACAATTTTCACCCCTAATTAAGTTTGTGTGTTCAGTTTTTGGAGGAAACTATGTTCAAGCATCAAAAGGCAGATCCTAAGAATGTAGCTTCAATCATATTGGGAGGAGGGGCAGGAACTCGACTTTTTCCACTTACAAGTCACAGAGCAAAACCAGCAGTAAGAATATACATTATGATTACTGCATTCGTAGTTGAATGAAATCATATTTTAATTTTGAATTAGTGGTATATCTTATGGTTAGCACTAAAAAATGTCATGTATGTTGTTACTCAGAATGTTTCTCATTCGTTTTGATGGAAAACATAGCAGGGCATCCGTCAAACATAGTGTAAAATATATGGATTTGGACTGAAGAATAAAATGTGATGCTTTTCAATGTAGGTACCAATTGGAGGATGCTATAGGCTTATTGATATCCCAATGAGCAACTGCATTAATAGCGGAATAAACAAAATATTCATTATGACTCAATTTAATTCGGCTTCTCTTAATCGTCACCTTGCTCGCACTTATACTTTTGGCAATGGGATAAACTTTGGAGATGGATTTGTTGAGGTACTATATTTCTATAAGCTGATATATGGCATCTTCAAGTCAACCCAAAGTATCAAGATACATTGATTGCTACTGAAATACTCTGTTTCCTCGTTTTATTTGATAATAAAGTCCGATCAAACGAATTATTTAATAACTTATGAAGAAGAAGAAGAAGAAGAAGACCGCAAGGTATTTAAAACAATTCAATAGCAAGTTAAAAAAAATAAGAGATGTTCGAAAGATGAAGAAAATATTGTTATGAACTTTGTGAAGATTTTGGTCGATTACTAAATGACTATATGCTTCCCTGCAGACAAAGGGTGCAGAATTATTCAATTCAAACCCCACCCAGCATACACAAATATATATATGCACACACAAATTATATATATGTTAGAGAACCCCGGAGTATCACAAAACCAATTGGCAATGTGAAGGATGAACTCATTATAGTTGTACATGATTCATTTTACAAATTCCTCAATATGGGACTTGTCTCAACTATATATATATATATATATATATATATATATATATATATATATATATATATATATATATATATATATATATATATATATATATAGAGAGAGAGAGAGAAAGAGCAAAAAAGTTTAACATTCAAATGATATTCTTCAGATATGATCTATACAGAAATTTCAAAAACTTAATTAAAGTAAAAAAACATTGCAATGCATGTACATATCCCCATTACATTCAAACAAACACACATAGAATTACAAACACATGGGGTTTACCAAGACCCTTTTCTGAAGTAAAAATGATAGCTAGCCACCGATTTTGATGTGTTCATTTCCCTCTCCTTTGGCATTAAATATGTGTTCAAGGAGAAATTTTGCAGCTTCATTTTGTATTTGGGTTGGACTGTTAATCATACATTTCTCAAAATCAAAAGGTTAGTAATGTAATTTGATGCGAATTTCGATGTTATAACTGGTTGTGTTTTTATATTACGCCAGTTACAGTATGTGCGTTCCAAACACGAACATCTCTTATCTAAACAATTTTTATTCTTATATTTTGAGTAAGGTTTTGGCAGCAACACAGCGACCGGGTGAAGCAGGCATGAATTGGTTTCAAGGTACAGCTGATGCTGTCCGACAATTCATATGGGTTTTCGAGGTTAGTTCATGTTTTTATCCAATTCATGTGTTTTGCCGGTTTTTGAGGTTAGTTCATGCTTTCTTTTTACTAGTTTATATATCTGTAAGTTTTCTAGCCAACCCCAACTTGTTTGAGATTTATGGTTTTGTTGTTGTTGTTGTTATAGTCTATTTTGACGTACGTTTTGCTGGAAGCCAAAGATAAATAGAATCAATTTGTTGATATGCCATTTTATGGCTATATATAGGATGCCAAAAACAAGAACATCGAGCACATGTTGATCTTGTCAGGGGATCACTTGTACCGTATGGACTACATGGACTTTCTTAAGGTATGTTATCTCAGGTGGTTATTTATTTTATTTTATTTTTTATTTGGTTGGGTGTGTGGGTGTTAATGATCTTTTTTTATAATCCCAGCTAATGCCCTATTACTAATTGAAATAACTGCAGAAACATATAGATACTGGTGCAGATATTACAGTTTCATGTGTCCCTATGGACAACAGGTAGATATACATACCACTATAATATACATTATACGGTTGGTTGTTTCAGTTAAATATTTTGCTTAACATTACTAACATAATACGGCTACATAATTTGCATCAGTGCTTATAACACATGAAACCAATGTATGTGCTAAACATTGGATTATCTTTTGCATATACTTCCCATTTGCCATTCTGCGATGATGTATAAATTGAAAAAAAAAAAAAAAAAAAAAAAAGAAAAAAAAAAAAAAAGAACACAAGATCATTAACAATATTTCTTGCTTGCTTCATTTCCTAATTCACTACTGATGGAAGAGGCAAAGGACTATGGCTACTTAATTATATTTATAAACAACCAAATAAGATTTCAACTTCAAACATAATTTTATTGTTATGCTTTATATGATGAATCTTATCCACTAAAGTATATGTAAAACATACTGTTAATATCATACGATAATTTGAAGGCATATATAAATATTTCCCATGAATCACTTAAATATTAATAGGGCTGCCAACGGATAGTTTTGGATACGGATAGTGCAATATCTGTATCCGCATCCAAAACTGTTTTCGGATATCGGATCCGCATCCAAAACTGTTTTCGGATATCGGATATCCGTATCCGTGGATACGGACGGATATCGGATAATTATCTTATCCGCTAACGATCGATAATTAAAGAAACATATATTGAAATTTTATGTTTAACATGATACTTTTTAATGTCATGAATTATAAAAGTATACAAAATCAAATAAGTAAAATGATTATATGCATTAAATATAAACTATTAACTTTACAAAATTATAAATTATCATTGATTATTATGTTAAAATACATATAAAATAAGCTATAATTTTGACAAAAACCGGATTGATAATTTTCGAATGCGGATACCTTCGTATCCGCATCCGCATCTACTTTTTCGGATATTGGATATATCCGTTTTTTCGGATACGAA
This sequence comes from Allium sativum, assembly GCA_030737875.1. Lineage (NCBI taxonomy): Eukaryota > Viridiplantae > Streptophyta > Magnoliopsida > Asparagales > Amaryllidaceae > Allium > Allium sativum. The sequence goes on from CM060924.1 coordinate 196,107,444, forward strand.
TGCGGACGGATTTCGGATTTTTCGGGCATCCATTGTCAGCACTAAATATTAGCTCGCATAGCATGAGCTTAAGAATGCGTGTATTATTATACAAAAAAATCTTTGTAAATAAAAGCAATAGTGTTGCTATATCTTTGAAATTTTATTCATGCACATTTGAAACAATTCCTTATTGCAAGGTATTTTCTTGCTTATATGATTAATGTTTGCTGACGAATACTTCATTCCTAAAGTCGGGCTTCTGACTACGGATTAATGAAGATAGACAAGTCAGGCCGGATTATACAATTCTCAGAGAAACCTAAAGGAGCCAATTTAGAAGCAATGGTAAAATTGTAGATGTTTAATACCCTTTGGTATTTCAATTATATTCTTTATTTAGACTATAAAAATGGGTATTCATTTTTAATTAAATCTTTCACTCAATTTCAGAAAGTAGATACCTCAATTCTCGGGTTGTCTCATCAAGAAGCCATAGGATCTCCCTTTATTGCATCAATGGGTGTGTACCTCTTTAAAAGGGACGTTCTTTTAAAGCTTTTGGGGTAAATTTTATCTTCTTAGCCTAATTTCAAAATCCAAGAAGCAAAACTTTAAAAGATATATACTAGGGTACTAGTTCTTCAACACTTATTCACATACTAAAACAAACGTTTTTCTTCTTCTATTTTATTATATTAGGAGGGTTTATACCATAAACAAATTCAATTTTGTACTTCTCACTTTCTAAAGATACTACATTTCAGTAACTCTCCTTTCTGTGCAACTTTAGGTGGAGGTATCCAATGTCCAATGATTTTGGATCTGAAATCATACCTTCAGCAGTGATAGATCACAATGTACAGGTGACTTCATAGCATTACTAATTAGTAAATTTATGTGAATTTATAACAACGACTCTATAGTTTATACTCAAGGACACTAAACATTATAGCATTGACAGGCATACTTGTTTAATGATCACTGGGAGGACATTGGGACAATCAAGTCGTTTTTTGATTCAAATTTGGCGCTTACAGAGCAGGTTTCTATATTATATCTTCGGATATACACTTCCTACTTTCATCCTGAGCGACAATGATTTTTTTCTCATTCTTTTAATATGTAGTCTTCAAGGTTTCAGTTTTATGATTCAATGACTCCATTCTTCACATCACCTCGATTTTTGCCCCCTACTAAAATGGAAAAATGCCGGGTATGGTAGCATACAAGTTTTGCCTTGATAGTTTTCAACAAACTGCTATTTTCTCATTCTTATTTTTTACATTATGTAGATCGTTGATGCAATAGTTTCACATGGTTGTTTCTTGCACGAGTGCAAAGTTAAGCATTCTGTTGTTGGAGTTCGATCGCGCTTAGAATCTGGTGTTGAACTAATGGTAAGATCCGATGGTCCTCGTTAACGTGATTCAAATCAGTGTCATACTCAAGACCGTCTCCATGAAATTAGATCACATTTGAATGCATATAACATGATGAACTTCATATATATTTTAAATCAATAACTGAAATAGATGTCTTAGAATTTCAAACCAAACATGTGGGGTGGGGGGTTGAATGATAATATTTGTGATTTTACCTAGGTTAAGGGCTACTGCTCTTTATCATATCAACATACATAGTATATTGTCAGGTTTAGGACTTAAGGTATTATGTTGTAATTCAATAGTGTTGCACTGTTTTTACTAGGCACAAGTCTTAAAATAAGTAAATATTGTCAGGCTACTACTCTTTATCATCTCAACATACATAGAAAAGAGAGTTTGTACGATGTAATACAGACTTTTATATTAGTTATATTTTGTAAGAATTTAGTTACTCAAAAGTGGTTTAACTCACAAATTATTGTAATTTCAGGATACGATGATGATGGGAGCCGATTTTTATCAAACTGAATCAGAGATCGCATCTTCACTAGCAAAGGGCAAAGTTCCTATAGGAGTAGGAAAGAACACAAAGATCAGGTATAAGTTGCATATCATGTACATTAACTCATATACATATACATATAGTGGCTATGATGGTTACTGAAAGCATCAGTTATATATGTCAGGAAATGCATCATTGACAAAAATGCGAGAATTGGAAAAGATGTGGTTATTACAAACAAAGAAGTAAGTTTGATCATATATCTTTATCTTATTTGACTGTGTATTTTCTTCTACATGGGTTGAGCAAGGCATTTTATTTTTCCTCCTGTATAAACAGAATGTTCAAGAAGCTGACAGGCCCGAAGATGGTTTTTATATTCGATCTGGTGTCACTGTAGTCCTAAAAAATGCAACCATCAAAGATCAAACTATCATATAATTAATTTCTTATAAAATAAGAGAGCATGTAGTCATATGAATTTGGTCCAGAAAACCTTTAAGTATTGTGTCATAAATATAATAAGAGTCGAAGTGCCCTCGAGTTTTTGTTTCTGTAATATTAATTTGCCGATATTATGCTTAGGGTAGATGAATTATATATGTTTGGTGCTACACATAGAATTGCAAGATATGAGACTTCTCAGAATAATTTGTTTGTTCAATTCATCTAACTTAACAAATGATAGTTTGACATCATCAACATTATGTCAAATTTAGCCTTGCAAAACAAACATTATGTCAAATTTGGCGATACATTCATATGTAATTAGTGCATACCATCATTTGTGGATGGTGTTTTACATGAAGTATATTTTCAAACACTTTGAACTGCAGTATAGGAGAAAAAGTGTTTGAATTCCTAATCAACAAAAATTCGACATCACACAAGCTGTTGAATTGCTTATTTTAACGTAAGGATATCAGGTGTTTCCACAAACAGATTTTGCACATCATTGCCATAAAGCAATCAAATCAACCACCATTACCCATAAAACAAAGTTCGTTGTTGATTAAGAAAATGCGGGTCAGGGATGGAAGGAGCTTGCTGATTGGCATCTTTAGATTGTGCATGCACATCCACAGCTGTGCCCAAGATCATTTGAAAGTCAAGGGGTTGAATTATTTGGTTTTTTTTAGAGATTATAACTGAATTGTTTCTAGTGATATTTGATGAATTGTATTTTGAGTTTTGACACTCTAGCGCGTGTCCCATGTACACACGCTTTATTGTATGTTATGCCATTATGGTTGAGCATCCTTTCATCGCCTTGGAACGATGCTCTTGCTCTTGACAAAACTTACTTATCACAAAATGAATTTCTAATAACTTACGTCATCACCAATTATACGTATGTATATGTGTGTGTGTACACACACACACACAGAGATATATATATATATATACATATACATATACATATATATATATGTGTGTGTGTGTGTGTGTGTACAGACGCAACATTATACATCATATTTCTTGCGATGTAGGTATTGTTTGTTTAACCCACACATCCAAAATGTAAGTCGCACCTTAAGACGAGTACTTCCGGTCAAATCAACCTGGAGATCTCCAATCATCAACATGGAGAGGAGAGCTGCATATTCATGAGTCTTCTTCTAGCAGTAGAATCAGCGGTTTAACTATGTCCCCATCTTAACAACACATTCCCCATAGCTCGAGTCTCACGAAGTCATGCTTCAGTCACTTCCGCATTGTATACAGTGCTGGTCCTATGCTCCGGGTAGCACCAGACAAAATGAAATAATGTTGCCTTTAGTTGAAGAAAACAACAGTAATATTACAACTAATGTTGCTATCGATAAATAATATGAATCTAACTATACTTTCAATTTCATTGAAATGCAGAACTATAACTATTAACCGTATACTTGTTCCGTAGAACTATTGAGAATCTTTTATATATACACATATTTTGATCAGATGGTTGCCCTTGAAGGGGGTTGCTATGGACGATTGGCTTGCTCGCCTTACCCTATGGCCGACCCTGATTGTACAATGGTCCTCGGCCTTGTTACCATGTTGAGTTTTGATACTGCAAGGCGTATTCATGTATGTATGCATGGTCATGTGTGATGACATCATCTAATGGAGCTTCCAATTTGCGAACATTCTGAATATCCCTTAATTGCCTCTTAACTAGGGCATACTTGATATTGCAACACTTGTTTATAACAAAAGAAATTTATAATATTGCGTGTGTGCCATCAATCTTATATATACCATGATGTACATCATATTTCTATTAATTGGAACTTATCCTTCTAGCATACGCATCCATAATGCAAGTCACACCTAATCGAAGCAAACATCTCATCGTACTCCGCGCCTAAACAGAAAGTTTAATTTGTATATGCCTGATATGATGCCTTTTTAATTTGCTACAAGAATAAGATAATCAATAAGATATTGATTTATGATCATAAAGCAACTACTTCAGTTACACAGACAATATTATATGAATTGTATGTTGACTTTTGACACTCTAGGGCGTGTCCCATGTACACATGCTTTATTGAATGTTATGCCATTATGGTTGAGCATCCTTTCATCGCCTTGGAACGATGCTCTTGCTGTTGACAACACTTTCTTATCACAAAATGAATTTCTAATAAATTACGTCGCCATATATGCGTGTGTGTGTGTATATGTAAGTATATTTGTATATACATACATACATATTATTATTATTATTGAAACTGGGCTAACTATTTTATACATACATACACATATATACATATACGTGTGTGTATATGTATGTATATACAGACACAACATTATACATCATATTTCTTGCGATGTCGGTATTATTTGTTTAACCCACACATCCACAATGTAAGTCTCACCTTAAGGCGAGTACTTCCGGTCAAATCAACCTGGAGATCTCCAATCATCAACATAGAGAGGAGAGCTGCATATTCATGAGTCTTCTTCTAGCAGTAGAATCAGCGGTTTAACTATGTCCCCACCTTAACAACACATTCCCCATAGCTCGAGTCTCAGAAGTCATGCTTCAGTCACTTCCACATTGTACACAGTGCTGGTCCTATTCTCTGGGTTGCACCAGACAAAATGAAATAATGTTGCCTTTAGTTGAAGAAAACAACAGTAATATTACAACTAATGTTGCTATCGATAAATAATATGAATCTAACTATACTTTCAATTTCATTGAAATGCAGAATTATAACTATTAACTGTATACTTGTTTCGTAGAACTATTGTGAATCTTTTATATATACACATATTTTGATCAAATGGTTGCCCCTTGAAGGGGGTTGCTATGGACGATTGGTTTGCTCGCCTTACCCTAGGTCCAACCCTGATTGTATAATGGACCTCGGCCTTGTTACCATGTTGGGTTTTGATACTGCAAGGCGTATTCATGTATGTATGCATGGTCATGTGTGATGACATCATCTAATGAAGCTTTCAATTTGCAAACGTTCTAAATATCCCTTCATTGCCTCTCAACTAGGGCATACTTGATATTGCAACACTTATTTATAACAAAAGAAATTTCTAATATTGCGTGTGTGCCATCAATCTTATATATACCACGATATACATCATATTTCTATTAATTGGAACTTATCCGTCTAGCATACGCATCCACAATGCAAGTCATACCTAATCGAAGCAAACATCTCATCGTACTCCACGCCTAAACTGAAAGTTTAATTTGTATATGCCTGATATGATGCCTTTTTAATTTGCTACAAGAATAAGATAATCAATAAGATATTGATTTATGATCATAAAGCAACTACTTCGGTTATAAGAAATAATCTTTATATAAATATATAGTCATTCTTTGAGATTATAATCATCTTTTGAAATTGGATTTGTTATTATTCTTCTTACCTTCCACGATCGATCTTGTAAAATTTTATTTTCTAAAAAAGTAATAAAATCTCTTCTTCGTAAGTTGGATGTACACTGTCTCGCATAGTGGAATCAGTATAAATCCATGTGTGAACAGTCTTTTTGTTTTTTCTATGACTCGAAGTTTGGATTCTCTACAATACAATTTTATTGTATTTGCATTTATTTGAGTTTATTTGCAATCATTTATGTGAGTTTACATCAACAATCAATTATACGGGATTTGAACACTGTTGTTGTTGAAGCCTAAGGCTAAAATTTGATGGATAAAATGACATATTATGAAGATGGAAGTGACTTTAGACTTACCAAGGAATATGCACCATGCCAGTCCACTCCACACCTAAATAGTAAGTTTAATTTGCTTATGCCTGATATGATGTCTTTTCTATTTGCTACATGAATAAGGGAATCAATGAGATGTTGATTTATAATCATAAAACAACTACTTCAATTATAATAAATAATCTTTATAGTATATAAAGATAGTCATTCTTTAGAGATTATAATCATCCTTTGAGATTGGATTTCTTATTCTTCTTCTTAGTGATCAATCTTGTAACCTTTGTTGTCTAAGAAAGTAAAAAATCTCTTCTTTGTAAGGTGAATGTACACTTCTAGCATAGTGGAACCACTATAAATCCATGTGTGGACACTCTTTTTGTTTTTTTCTATGATCCAATATTTGGATTCTCTTGTTGATATCTGTTTTATTTCATTACAATACGATATTATTGTACTCGCATTTATTTGAGTTGATTTTCAACCATTTATCTAAGTTTACACCAACAATCAATTATAAGGGCTTTGAACATTGTTGTTGTTGAAGCCTATGGTTGAAAATTAATGGACAAAATGACCAATTTTGAAGATGGAAATGAGTTTAGACCTACCAATGCATATGCATCATGTTGGGTTTTATGGAGAATTCGACCTGCAATCATCTACAGAAAAGTGGAATTAATATAATAGTTTTTAGAAGCGGTAATGAAAGATAAAGTTGATGCCGAGAACAAATTGTGTTCATTGAGTTGTGTTTGACGTAGAATTGTTGCCAGTGGACATCTAAGAATTGGATAGGAAAGAGATAAAAGAACGAGCCTTTACTATCCTCCATTTGACCAAGAGTGAGAATTTCATTCTAGATATTAACAATGAAACTATTGTTCGAGGATTTTGAAATAAATTAGTGTTAAATTTTGCAATACTATATGGTAGAATTGAAGTAGTTGGAAGAAGCTTTGCAACAGAGAAGACAATTCACAAATCGAAGCTCGTAGGAAGAAGTTAGAAACGAAATGGTGCGGTTGGATTTTAACTTAGACATCCGAGCTAAAGAGACAGATGCCTAAGCATGGGTGTTGTGCAACTATAGAGTTGCAACATATGCCAGACCAAAGCCAGAGAGTTGCAACAGACGTTTGTCCAAAACCAGAGAGTTGCAACAGACGTCTGACCATTTTGGTCATGCATTTGAGCTGAAGCAGTGGGCAAATTCAGACGTTTGGCAAATGGAATAGACGTATGATCGAGGCAGGAAACTTTTCCCTAGGCTAACGACAGATGTCTGACCTAAAATTCAGATGTCTAAGACGACTTCTGGAGCTATTTCGGGCTATGGCTTGATATTTTGGCTTGTGAAGGTCCAAGAGGCAATTTTCGAAATTGCAAAGATTAGTCTCTCCCAATATAAACTATTCTTAGATTCAAAGGTTCATTATGGGATTGATTAGGTTTATTCTAATTAGGGTATTGGCAATCCTAATTTTCTTTAATTCTCATCTCCATAAAGTCAATTTTTCCTGAGAATTTTGATTATTGTATTCAATCTCTTGTACTCTTCTATTATTATATAATAAAGTTTCTCCCTCAAAGTGGATGTACACAAACAAGACGTTAGTGGAACCACTATAAATTTCTATGTGATTTACTTTTCGTTATTGCTCTATTACTTCTCTTGTTTGGTGATTGTGATTGATTATTAGATTGGATTGAGATTGTTTTGAGATATTGGTTGGTTGTTTCTGCACATTTACCACAATCTTGTCTTCCGCTGTGTTTGGAGTTTGATTTGAGCGGTCTTGAGTCGAATTCTCCATAATAATTGGTATTAGAGCTTTGGCATTGGTAGATAGTTGTAGAAATTCCGAAATTAGATAATAGTTCGGGAAGTCCATCAACGGTAAGTCCAAATGGTGTGGCATCTTATGTAAGTGGTTTGTATGAGGCGTCGGGATCTCAATTGGTAATAGACCAGTGGAACGGGGATGATGACTTTGAGAAGTGACAGTGGAAGTGAAAGAGGTTCTTATGAGGAATCGGGTTAACCAAGTGGTATTTGATACTCATTGTCCAAATGATATCTCGGATGTTGAGAGGGAAGATATGGAAGAATGGGTGTACGTACAGTATTCTTCAATTTGCTATGGGGGAGAATATGGTCTCCAAAATTACTGGTGAGACAACCACTAAAGGAATTTGGGAAAAGTTGAAGGATTTGTATATGAAGAAGTCACTCGCAAACCATTTGATCTTGTTGCGAATGTTTTTTACCTTCACGATGAAGGAGGGTAACTAGCTTAAGACACAATTAAATGCTTTTGATGACTTGCTAATGAAGACAAAGGCTGTTGATTTGAAGATAAGTGTTAAAATTTTCTAATGAAGATGAAGGCTGTTTGAGGCTTTTGAAAGAAATTAGTGTTAAATTTTGTGACACTATATGGTAGAATTGAAGTGGTTGGAAGTCGCTTTGCAACAGAGAAGATGATTTGCAAGTCGTAGCTCGTAGGACGAAGTTAGAGATGAAATTGTGCGGCTAGATTTCAACTCAGATGTCTGAGCTAAAAAGACAAACGCCTAAGTGTAGGTGTAGTGCAACCATAGAGTTGCAATAGACATCTGGCCAAAACCATAGAGTTGAAGAACGTCTAAGCTGAAGAAGTGGACAAATTCAGTCATCTGGCAAATGGGATAGACGTCTGACCGTGGCAGTAAACTTTTCCTTAGGCTAATGACAGACGTCTGACCTAAAATTCAGACCTCTGAGGTGACTTCTTAAACTATTTTGGGCTTTGGGCTTGACAGACTGATTTGTGAAGGTTCAAGGGGCAATTTGGGAAATTTCCAAAGATTAGTCTCACCCAATATAAGTTATTCTCATATTCAAAGGTTCATTATGGGACTGATTAGGTTTATTCTAATTAGGATTTTGGCAATCTTAATTTTCTTCAATTCTCATCTCCACAAAATCAATAATTTCTGAGAACTTTGATCATTGTACTCAGTCTCTTGTACTCTTCTATTAGTATATAATAAAGGTTCTCTCTCAAAGTGGACATACACAAACAAGACGTTAGTGGAACCACTTAGAACATAAACATGTGCTCTATCGGGTACGTGCCCCCGTCATGCTCATACATCTAAGATATTTTGTTCTTTTTTCGTCTAGCATCGACGCAACTTCACCCAAATGTGTTTGCCTTCCTGCTCGACACTTATATTCTGTATATAGAAAAATTGGGCGTGGAGCCGACTAGGGAAGACATCTGATATCTCTACTCCCAAAAGAGAAGAATCATCTCGCCTTCACTCGTCTATTTAGAGGCGCATGCCAATAGTTGCTTCATCTTGGGAGTGTGGAACAAGCTCAACTACTTCAAACATGATTGGTTCTACGTTCGATGCCTTCTAGGATTTGCAAGGAGGTAGTTTGATGGCCACAAGTGTTTTATACTCACATTGCGCCCCAAGTTAATTGAGTCTTAAGCTCTAAACTAACTTGAGTTTTTATGTGGTAGGTATCCATCTGATTCCAAGGGGTGGTATTTATCTAAATATAGTATTGGCACTGAGGGATGTCCTGAACGCATTCTGTTGTAACAACCCGTGTTTCGATAACATGTTAAAACGAGAATCAAGGCAGAATTTAATTTTAAATTCTGAATCAAGTAAAACGGGCTATGCCATTGCGTTCGTCTCGGAAAAATACGCGAAATAGAGTCTGAGTTTTCGAGAATCGGAGTCCGTATGACCAAGTTATGGTCCGACGAAGTTTTCAGAAAATTCAAGTTCAAAAACGAGTTCTAATTTCAAAGGTTAGGGCTGGAATGTTAGGCGGGAAGAATTCCCGCCAGGAACCCCAAGTCGACAGCCCTGTCGACTTGGGAGTCGACATGCTAGACCCAAGTCGACAGCCCTGTCGACTTGGGGGTCGACCTATGGTGGCCGGGCAGTTTTGCCTGGTGCACCTATTTTCTATCTTGGCTAGGTTTTTGGGCCTGGTTTGAAATCTGACGGTTCAGGTTGGTCCTAGGGTTAATCTAAGGGTCCTAACTAATCCTAATCTCTATAAATAAGCCCCTAACCCTCTCCTAAATCCTCATTATTCATTCATGCAACTAAACTATGGCAAAATTGCTCCTCTCATAGCCTCCACTCAAAATCCTAGCCTCCACTTCATTTCTATGAGAGGTTTCATGATCATGTGAGTATTAGAGAGTCCCTATGTTAGTATGAGAGCTTCTCAAGTTGATTTCAAGGCAAAAGCTTTGATCTTTGTTCATCAAGATGGGGTTTTTATTGAGTTGGAGCTTTCATCTTTGGGTTTTTGAATGATGGCATGCATAGGCTTCATCACAATCTTTGTTTTGCATTTCGGTTTGTGCCTTCATAGCAATGTAAGCCCTTTCCCTACTCTTAGATATTAACTATGAAGTTAAATGTTCATGTTGCAAGTTTGGGTTTGATCATTGAGAATGATACATGCTATCATGTCATGCAAGTTTATGAAGTCATTATCTTGATCTTGTGGGCTAAAAGCTACAACCTTTATGTTGAAATGTTGCATTATGTAACATGAGAACCCTCATAACCTTTATGTCAACTTGCATATGAAGTCATAACCCTTATGTGATGATATATGCGAGTTACTAGTCATCATTCCATGTCTTTTGTCACCATGATTCGCTTATGTGCCAAGTTTGGGTTTATGCATGTTTTTGAGGCTTGAGAATGTAACATGCAAGTTAATGAACACATTATGTCTCATTTGCCACCATGTTCAACTAGTGGCTTTATACCCCCTTTTGTCATGCCTTTGGCAAGTTCCTTCTTTGAATCCATTATGCGAGTTTAAAAGCGTTGGGGTCACGTTATGGGAAAACATAATGACATGAACATGATTTGGGTAAATGGGTATAAACATGACAACATGTAACGTTAAATATGACAAGTGTTTATAATTGAAAACATGACTTGAAATATAACATGGAAGTTGACATGTAAGTATGCTTAAAAACATAAGCTTGGGAATTTACCTATTAAGTTAGGTCTACCCATTGGGAATTTACCTATTAAGTTAGGTCTACCCAATTGCTTGAAAACTTATAATATGTGTTTTGGAAAAACGATGGACATGACACTTAGAAAATATAAGTGTGACCAACTCGAGGTTGGGTTGAGTTTGCAACGTAAAACTACCCGGAACCGACCGGCCTAACTAGTAGTTGCAAACGATAGGACCCAATGTGAGAAGTTGGTCATGTTGTGCTTGAACCCGAGGTTAGACCAAGTTGTGGTGTAAAGCTACCCGGAACCGACCGGCTTAACTAGTAACCACAACAAAGTCTAATGTGAGAGGTTGAGGTGCATTAAGTAATTAATGCCACATGATAGGGTTAAGTTAATTTGATTAATGACTCTTAACCAAATATGACATGGACAAATGGGTTAAGTAATTTGATTAGGCTAATGATACTTAACAAAACATGACAAGGTTGGGTAGGTTAAGTAACTTGATTTGCCTAATGACACTTAACCATTTTTATACGACTAGTGGACGGGGTTAAGTTAACCAACACTTAATCAATCCAACACGATAATTTGGTAAGGTTAAGTAAGTTTTCTTAAAGACGCTTAACCGAAAGATACAGTTAATGGATGGGATTAAGATTAGACTCAACTAGTCTAAACATGGAAATCGGATAGGGTTAGGTTAGCCTAGACTTAATTAATCCCACTTGGTAGTTTGATGGGGTTAAGTTAAACACTTAACTAATCTGACACGAGGATTTGAAGTGGTTAAGTTAACCAACACTTAACCAATCTAACTCGGTAATTTTGAAGTGATTAAGTAACCTATACTTAAACACTCCAACTCGGTTATTTGATAAGGTTAAGTTAACCAATACTTAACCAATCTAGCGTGATAACATGATAAGGCTAAGTCACGAATCGTTTGAATACACTTGACCAATTTGACTCAGTAATTTGATAGGGTCAAGTTAATACATACTTAACCAACTTGAACATGGTTTGTAGGGTTAAGTCTTGGACTTGGATACTTAGCCAATTTTGACATGATTTGTAGACGGGATTAAGTCATGAACTTAAGTGACACTTAATCTATTATATAAACCCTAATTCGGAGAATTAGGTGGATAACCGTAATTAACAAGAATAACGGGAATAAGGCTAAGTGGTAAACCTTAGTTGAAGAATAGCTAAGTAATAATTCTTAGTCAAGGAGATTTGGACCAGTTCATAGATAGATGAGTAACCTGATACGGTAGGTCATCGTTTAAGCACACGAGTAGGAGCAAGTTATCTGATTTAGATAAAGGCTCCAGCGAACTGGGTAACGAAGCAGCGGCTTCGGGGAACGTGAGGGTATTCTTGGTATCCCTCTGTGAGCTGCCAGGTGATCATACTAGGCTCATGAGAGGTTAAGGTCTGCGTTAGAAGAACCAAGAGTATGCCTTGGTTGCTATACGAGCGACCTAAAGACGGGGATGGATAGGGGATAGTCGACGATACACGGTCGTGCCCTAGATAGCATTTTCGTCAGGCTACCTACCATCTTTGGTCAAGCGTGTACGTACGGAAAGGCAGAGAACACCCAAAAGACCATAATTGCTATCTAATTATGGTTGCGGTAAGGCTAGATTGTGGTTTGGCCAGTAGTGTGTTCTCATACAGGATTTATCCTGTCTTGTCTTTCACTAGTTGAGGGAGTGGTCTCGTGGGACCATAGCCACGTATAGGAAAAACAGACCTTAGCATCTGCATCGGCAGATAAATCTAAAGCTCCCGACCGAGTCCAGTACTTCTTGATTTGCCCTGTGACAGGACTCGGATGGCACGATGTGATATATGTGCATACAGTCATGGAAAAACGATTCACGATGAATGCATGGGAAAAAGGGCGCGGTTGACGGTTAGCGTAAATCCTAGTGGCCCTGGGTGGTTGAACCAAGACCGAGATACGAAAACGTGCAATAGGTAAGCATAATCCCTAGTAGTCCTAGGTAGCATAAGTCCTAGTTGTACAAACAATGATTCATGTTGAAAGACCCTAGTTAGATATAGGGTGACTGTCCAAAACGATCATAAGGATCATAGAACTATGTTGAAGTAGTATAGAATCTCATGGGAAAGCCCGTATGGTCTACGGCAAGGGACTGAACATTTAATAAAACATACGAGTTGGGTAACCTATATATATATGCGACATATTAGGTTGACATGGACCATTACATGACTTTTGAGTAAGGGTCATTCATGGTTAACACATGATACGGTGGGGATACTAGTACGGTAGGTGCAGAGCTAAAAGACAGGGTAGATACCATGGGATGTTATACGTGATAGATATCTTGGGGATATTATACTTGACAGGAACTTGACGATGGGATACCTTGTTTTATCTTGACACCGTAATTTATCATGACACCTTAGTTTATCTGAGTTCAGTAGTTCATCCTGTTATTTTGATTTAGCTTATCTATCTTGTCATCATGCTTATGTTCATCTCAGTTTCTCATGTCAGTTAACTTTACTAGTTTTTATGCTGATAGTAGATAGGGCTTACTCAGTCTTTTTGACTGACCTGTTTTGTTTCGCCTCTTTTCTTCCGTTTCCCCCCCAGGTTACAGGGAGGAAATACTGTTGTTTAGTTCGGACTTCTTCTGCTTGAAGGTCATCATGGATGGCTTGGACTTTTCTTGGCTATGGCTACTTTACTGTTTTTACTTGGGGAATAATTTATGAAAAAGTCTTTATGCTTCTTTACTATTGCAAGACAGGTTTTGATGTACTCTGATGTAAAAGGCTTTAGACCTTATTTATTCATGTTATGAAAGTTTGATTTTACTTCCGCTATTTTATATTTTCTGTCTTGTGATATTTCTGTGCATGTTTACCAATAATGTCCCTCTAAAGCTAGTGCATTCCTTTGCGAGTGACCCTGGCGGAGGCGGGGTGTTACATTTGGTATCAGAGCAGAAGGTTACCAGACGGAGCAAAAGTTTTTCTTAAAGACCTTCTGAAAACTATTTGAAAATCGTTTACAAAGAAGCATTTTTCAAGAAAATTTTCTTTTAAAAGAAAAAGGCTATTCCCCAAAGGCCATTAGCACTATCCTTGTTTCCTTAGTTGAATCTCTTTTCCTTTCTTTCCTACATCTGTAGTCACAGTGGTTTTAACTGCGACTAGTCTTTTCTATCTACGAAAGTGCTTTCCATACGATGGAGGTGGTTCTCGAGAGACCAGTGGCCGCGTTATAAGAAAGGATAGCGAGAAAGAGGATAAAGGATACGAGCTTAAGGATGAGCAACTTGTTGGTATGGCTTAGTCCTCAAAAGAGGGAGAAAGATGAACAATGAAACCCATGACAAGAGAGTACCTTTGGCATGGTAAAACGGGGCGGATAGTTAAGTATTATGGGACAAGGACAAGATCATCGGGAGGGCAATAGTATGCTCTCATTTCTAGGGTACCTCGGAAGGAGGGTAACGATCTTGTTAAAGGTTTAGCTCTTCTTCTCTATCATCCCGTTAGGACTTTGTTTTGATCATCGTATCATTTAAGTCTGCTTCGATAGTTGAGTCTCTGCACCTTAAGTACTAGCGTAATAGAGAATCCCATTTTTGTCTCAAAGTCCTATTGGGGAATCAGTCCATTTATACATGACTTGTTTGGATCTGAGAATGTCTATGCTAGGAGTTGAGTTTGGAAATAATGCTTTTGTTTATAAGTTGTGGATGGATTCAAGGGATGAAGTGGTTATCCAGTAGGGGGTGCCACTCTCGGCTTTGATAGGAGGGTAGTTAGACCTTTTGACTAGCCTTGGTAATACCCTCGAAGTATCGTGTAACCTTTTTGAGGTTCTGTCATGACTAGTTACTTAGAATCCCTTGATGCCTTTATTGGGAATTGAAACCCGATCGAGTGGTGTTCGCCAATAAGACGGATGGTTCATTTCACTTATGTAAGGGGTATAGAAATCACCCTAGTAAGTGCACTTGGTAACCTGGTTGACATCTGTTTACTTTCAAGAGAAAGTTCTTCTACATGGAATACCTTATAGTATATAAACGAGATCCAAGATTCACTAGTGAATTTTGGAGGGCTCGCATGGAATCATGAGTACGAAGGTTTGAGCCAAGTATTCTAGATTAAGAATAAGTGGAAGTGGAACGAAAGGCGACGAGGAAATGAGTTCCAACTCATGTTATGGAAACAGGTAAAATAAGGAGCTACGAAACCATGAAGTTGAAGGATGGTCAAAGCACAAAGGAATTAAGCTCAAGGAAATACGACTTTGAAGGTCAAAGACTAGATACGCGCATGATATCTCTTTTTGGGAGAATATCCTTGATCCCTGTTTTCTATAGAGCTTACTTGTAGGCTATCTTTTGTGGACATCCTCTCGGTCCTATTTTCTGTTACAAACCCCGTAAGGAGTTTGTCTTGTTTATCTTCTCGACCCTGTTTCAGGGAATCCTAGGTAGAACCCTATGGATGTAAACATGTATTTGAAACATGTTATGATTGATATGGTTGCAAGTGGTTGCAAGTGGTTGCTCGTGGATGCGCGAATACACATTAGATACTAGCTCGACTCGGTCACATTTCATATTGCATATGCACGAGTATTTATACTTGTTTATGGATGAAATCGAATGTATTATCATGCGGTTGTTGCATATGAGTGAATGATTGTGCACGCATATAGTATCTATATGACTAGGATTATTTGCATACATGTTGGATTCATGGCACTATACATATTTTGCATTAGAAAGATTATTCAGGCCTGATCATTAGCATTAGCTAAGGAACATGTACACACACGTTTTGCATATATTCATACAGCATTAGAAATCATCTAAGGACAATGATTGCTTGTGGATGATGTTTTGAGTAGATGAATGATGGATGGTAGGATATGTTCTTCCTAACTTGGAGATTTCGGGGACGAAATCCTAAAAGGTGGGGAGAATGTAACAACCCGTGTTTCGATAACATGTTAAAACGAGAATCAAGGCAGAATTTAATTTTAAATTCTGAATCAAGTAAAACGGGCTATTCCATTGCGTTCGTCTCGGAAAAATACGCGAAATAGAGTCTGAGTTTTCGAGAATCGGAGTCCGTATGACCAAGTTATGGTCCGACGAAGTTTTCAGAAAATTCAAGTTCAAAAACGAGTTCTAATTTCAAAGGTTAGGGCTGGAATGTTAGGCGGGAAGAATTCCCGCCAGGAACCCCAAGTCGACAGCCCTGTCGACTTGGGAGTCGACATGCTAGACCCAAGTCGACAGCCCTGTCGACTTGGGGGTCGACCTATGGTGGCCGGGCAGTTTTGCCTGGTGCACCTATTTTCTATCTTGGCTAGGTTTTTGGGCCTGGTTTGAAATCTGACGGTTCAGGTTGGTCCTAGGGTTAATCTAAGGGTCCTAACTAATCCTAATCTCTATAAATAAGCCCCTAACCCTCTCCTAAATCCTCATTATTCATTCATGCAACTAAACTATGGCAAAATTGCTCCTCTCATAGCCTCCACTCAAAATCCTAGCCTCCACTTCATTTCTATGAGAGGTTTCATGATCATGTGAGTATTAGAGAGTCCCTATGTTAGTATGAGAGCTTCTCAAGTTGATTTCAAGGCAAAAGCTTTGATCTTTGTTCATCAAGATGGGGTTTTTATTGAGTTGGAGCTTTCATCTATGGGTTTTTGAATGATGGCATGCATAGGCTTCATCACAATCTTTGTTTTGCATTTCGGTTTGTGCCTTCATAGCAATGTAAGCCCTTTCCCTACTCTTAGATATTAACTATGAAGTTAAATGTTCATGTTGCAAGTTTGGGTTTGATCATTGAGAATGATACATGCTATCATGTCATGCAAGTTTATGAAGTCATTATCTTGATCTTGTGGGCTAAAAGCTACAACCTTTATGTTGAAATGTTGCATTATGTAACATGAGAACCCTCATAACCTTTATGTCAACTTGCATATGAAGTCATAACCCTTATGTGATGATATATGCGAGTTACTAGTCATCATTCCATGTCTTTTGTCACCATGATTCGCTTATGTGCCAAGTTTGGGTTTATGCATGTTTTTGAGGCTTGAGAATGTAACATGCAAGTTAATGAACACATTATGTCTCATTTGCCACCATGTTCAACTAGTGGCTTTATACCCCCTTTTGTCATGCCTTTGGCAAGTTCCTTCTTTGAATCCATTATACGAGTTTAAAAGCGTTGGGGTCACGTTATGGGAAAACATAATGACATGAACATGATTTGGGTAAATGGGTATAAACATGACAACATGTAACGTTAAATATGACATGTGTTTATACTTGAAAACATGACTTGAAATATAACATGGAAGTTGACATGTAAGTATGCTTAAAAATATAAGCTTGGGAATTTACCTATTAAGTTAGGTCTACCCATTAGGAATTTACCTATTAAGTTAGGTCTACCCAATTGCTTGAAAACTTATAATATGTGTTTTGGAAAAACGATGGACATGACACTTAGAAAATATAAGTGTGACCAACTCGAGGTTGGGTTGAGTTTGCAACGTAAAACTACCCGGAACCGACCGGCCTAACTAGTAGTTGCAAACGATAGGACCCAATGTGAGAAGTTGGTCATGTTGTGCTTGAACCCGAGGTTAGACCAAGTTGTGGTGTAAAGCTACCCGGAACCGACCGGCTTAACTAGTAACCACAACAAAGTCTAATGTGAGAGGTTGAGGTGCATTAAGTAATTAATGCCACATGATAGGGTTAAGTTAATTTGACTAATGACTCTTAACCAAATATGACATGGACAAATGGGTTAAGTAATTTGATTAGGCTAATGATACTTAACAAAACATGACAAGGTTGGGTAGGTTAAGTAACTTGATTTGCCTAATGACACTTAACCATTTTTATACGACTAGTGGACGGGGTTAAGTTAACCAACACTTAATCAATCCAACACGATAATTTGGTAAGGTTAAGTAAGTTTTCTTAATGACGCTTAACCGAAAGATACAGTTAATGGATGGGATTAAGATTAGACTCAACTAGTCTAAACATGGAAATCGGATGGGGTTAGGTTAGCCTAGACTTAATTAATCCCACTTGGTAGTTTGATGGGGTTAAGTTAAACACTTAACTAATCTGACACGAGGATTTGAAGTGGTTAAGTTAACCAACACTTAACCAATCTAACTCGGTAATTTTGAAGTGATTAAGTAACCTATACTTAAACACTCCAACTCGGTTATTTGATAAGGTTAAGTTAACCAATACTTAACCAATCTAGCGTGATAACATGATAAGGCTAAGTCACGAATCGTTTGAATACACTTGACCAATTTGACTCAGTAATTTGATAGGGTCAAGTTAATACATACTTAACCAACTTGAACATGGTTTGTAGGGTTAAGTCTTGGACTTGGATACTTAGCCAATTTTGACATGATTTGTAGACGGGATTAAGTCATGAACTTAAGTGACACTTAATCTATTATATAAACCCTAATTCGGAGAATTAGGTGGATAACCGTAATTAACAAGAATAACGGGAATAAGGCTAAGTGGTAAACCTTAGTTGAAGAATAGCTAAGTAATAATTCTTAGTCAAGGAGATTTGGACCAGTTCATAGATAGATGAGTAACCTGATACGGTAGGTCATCGTTTAAGCACACGAGTAGGAGCAAGTTATCTGATTTAGATAAAGGCTCCAGCGAACTGGGTAACGAAGCAGCGGCTTCGGGGAACGTGAGGGTATTCTTGGTATCCCTCTGTGAGCTGCCAGGTGATCATACTAGGCTCATGAGAGGTTAAGGTCTGCGTTAGAAGAACCAAGAGTATGCCTTGGTTGCTATACGAGCGACCTAAAGACGGGGATGGATAGGGGATAGTCGACGATACACGGTCGTGCCCTAGATAGCATTTTCGTCAGGCTACCTACCATCTTTGGTCAAGCGTGTACGTACGGAAAGGCAGAGAACACCCAAAAGACCATAATTGCTATCTAATTATGGTTGCGGTAAGGCTAGATTGTGGGTTGGCCAGTAGTGTGTTCTCATAAAGGATTTATCCTGTCTTGTCTTTCACTAGTTGAGGGAGTGGTCTCGTGGGACCATAGCCACGTATAGGAAAAACAGACCTTAGCATCTGCATCAGCAGATAAATCTAAAGCTCCCGACCGAGTCCTATACTTCTTGATTTGCCCTGTGACAGGACTCGGATGGCACGATGTGATACATGTGCATACAGTCATGGAAAAACGATTCACGATGAATGCGTGGGAAAAAGGGCGCGGTTGACGGTTAGCGTAAATCCTAGTGCCCCTGGGTGGTTGAACCAAGACCGAGATACGAAAACGTGCAATAGGTAAGCATAATCCCTAGTAGTCCTAGGTAGCATAAGTCCTAGTTGTACAAACAATGATTCATGTTGAAAGACCCTAGTTAGATATAGGGTGACTGTCCAAAACGATCTTAAGGATCATAGAACTATGTTGAAGTAGTATAGAATCTCATGGGAAAGCCCGTATGGTCTACGGCAAGGGACTGAACATTTAATAAAACATACGAGTTGGGTAATCTATATATATATGCGACATATTAGGTTGACATGGACCATTACACGACTTTTGAGTAAGGGTCATTCATGGTTAACACATGATACGGTGGGGATACTAGTACGGTAGGTGCAGAGCTAAAAGACAGGGTAGATACCATGGGATGTTATACGTGATAGATATCTTGGGGATATTATACTTGACAGGAACTTGACGATGGGATACCTTGTTTTATCTTGACACCGTAATTTATCATGACACCTTAGTTTATCTGAGTTTAGTAGTTCATCCTGTTATTTTGATTTAGCTTATTTATCTTGTCATCATGCTTATGTTCATCTCAGTTTCTCATGTCAGTTAACTTTACTAGTTTTTATGCTGATAGTAGATAGGGCTTACTCAGTCTTTTTGACTGACCTGTTTTGTTTCGCCTCTTTTCTTCCGTTTCCCCCCCCCAAGGTTACAGGGAGGAAATACTGTTGTTTGGTTCGGACTTCTTCTGCTTGAAGGTCATCATGGATGGCTTGGACTTTTCTTGGCTATGGCTACTTTACTGTTTTTACTTGGGGAATAATTTATGAAAAAGTCTTTATGCTTCTTTACTATTGCAAGACAGGTTTTGATGTACTTTGATGTAAAAGGCTTTAGACCTTATTTATTCATGTTATGAAAGTTTGATTTTACTTCCGCTATTTTATATTTTCTGTCTTGTGATATTTCTGTGCTTGTTTACCAATAATGCCCCTCTAAAGCTAGTGCATTCCTTTGCGAGTGACCCTGGCGGAGGCGGGGTGTTACATCTGTGATGCTCAGACTCTGTTGTCAGACCATCCCCTCCATGTATTAGGCTTACTTCCTGAAGGTTTCTCGATGGATTGAAAGAATGAGGATGAAGAAGAAGAAGTGGCGGAAGCTGAGGGAGGAGATGTTCCTCTGGGTCCGTAAATGGAAGTTCCCCCTTTCGTGCTTCCCAACGTGCTCGTAGAAGAAGTGGAGGTGGTTGGAGCTCGGGAGTAAGTTATTGCCCATAACGACGGTAATGAGGAGGAGATTACCAGAGGAGATGGTTTGCAACCCACTCCCATTCCCTCTTGAACGTAGGAGACGATATTGGGAAAAACTTCCAAACTAATTTTACCATTTACAACCTCGAGACCACCACATCGATAGAGATGGAGGGTCAGTTCAAATACCTGGACTGACTCCCTAATCGAAACGTCCTCATTTGGACTCAGCGAGACAAACGTTGAAAGTTTATTGTTTAATGTTAGGGAGATTACCCCTTCAACAAGCCAACAGCTGATCTATGGAGGGAACACTAGAAAACACACGCATGCGCGCACACACACACACACTCAAAAGCATTGCATAACACAACACCTAACTTTTGCATGAGTGGGATGTTTGATTCTAATTCAAAATTTTCTTTGTGCAAGTGCTACGACTCGAGAAGGTGATAAAGACAGAGACCGGGAATCTAGGAGTTCCCGATATCCATAGACGCAAATTGTGGGCTCCTTCCTCAAGAGTGCAGATTTGCAAAAGTCCAAATCTAGGCGGCCTCATGATTAAGAAAGCAGTCGTTGCCGCCGAGACTATCCTCAGCGATCGGTGTCTCCGCCACCAAGCAAGTGGCTGGTTGATGTGGAAAGGCGAACAAAGACAATGAGCATAAAGTAATCTGCATCTCGCATATTTCCTCCTCACTTTTCTATGACACAGTATTTACCCCCTGCACCAGTGATTAAAGACACAGGCAGGGTTAGGATAGACGGTGGATTGGGACTAGGATGAAAGAAAGAGCAAAGGCTTGGTCCTGTGATTGAGAGGACTTCTGAGCTCCCAGAGATGTCTCAAGAGGAGAGAAAAGTTTACTAATGAAGCATTTCCCAAGTTTCTATTCGAAGAGATGATCTGGATGCCTAAATTACAACCTATCCAGATGGAGATAGATATGAAGAAACCTAGACCCAGGTATTTGATGTTTATAACCAATACTGAGTTATGTGGCAATACAATAAGAGACTCTCTGAGTTGATCTTTTAGAAGAGTGCCGATATTTAGGGTTTAAAACTGGAGGTTACCGCTGATCAGGAGAGGAACCAGTCTCGGGATGCCAAAATTAGTGAAACAAGATTCTAACTAGTGTCTATTTTTATGTGTTCGAGTAGAATATTTATGTGCTAACTCTTTCTTGTCGAAATAGATGAGTTGAAGAAGGAACCGGAGGCTGCGAATAAAAGGACGAATGAAGTCCTTGCAGCGATGGCTCAGATGAAGGATTAGCACAAAGATGTAGCAGCTTACCTCTTGGCTCGAATTGCCGCAGTGGAGAAAGATAATAAAGTGTTTTCCAAGGAGAACCTCCTGATGTGGAAAGACAACGAGGAGGTAAAGCGGCTCAGAAAGGAGAATCATGCGTTGCTCGAGAAAATGAAAGGATGCGAAGAGAGAATGAGGAAACTCGGTGCCTGATGAGGGACAACGAGGATCTCAATAAAATAATAGAAACTTATCGCACTGAGCTTGAGCAGGCTAAGAAGGAGAGGGAGGCGACAAAGGCATACAACAGAGAGGTGATGGTCCAAGCTGAAGCGGTGATTGAGGGAAAATTCAAGTCCCAGCTAGTGGAGCTTAGAGCCCAAGCAAGAGAGGCTCAGGTGGAGGCAGAGAAAGCATGGATCCATCCATCTTGGGACTTTATTTTAAAATCCTTCGATATCATAGAATCGCATGGATCGAGGATTACGCTCGGATGCTAGTTCTAGCCTGGGATAAGCTTTTGGAAGATAAGGCTGCCGCCAGGGAGGTGGATGTAGAGATGGTGGATAATAAGGCACTGATTGCTGAATATTTGATCGAATAAGAGCACCGAGTATTGGAAAAGGGAATATAATGCTTTAGGAAGACACTGAAGTAGAAGCGGCGGAAAGACTTGCTGTAGAAAAGGGGAAGGACATCATTACTGAAAGCATTGTAGTTTCTCACGAAATTGAAGGTGGTGCTTGCCATCAACAACAAGTCGTTCCGTCTTCTTCAACTAGTGGCGGCCCATCCATACCAACTTATAAACACTCAAAGTATGATCACGAGCATCTAGGGATGGGAACCAGGAGTTTCCTTCTTTGAATAGCTCAAGCCACAACGCCAATGATAGTTACTCAATAAATGCTTGGAGGTATATCCACTTCCTCTCTAATATTTGAAAGAATGATAACAAGAAGTAGAAGTAGACTAACACATATTCCTCTCCAACGTGTAGGTATAATTAAAATAAGGATCCTAGCCGGCTTTGAGACAACTATGCATGTTGGGCTCGCATTTAATGTCGAGGCGAATAAGAGGTAGATAAGTGAAGAGTTTGGGGCTGGTGACATCTATATAGGCTTGAGTTTGAGTGAGACTGATTAGAGCCGACTGTTTGGGGGAGATAGCGGAGTTTTCCCACATTCTTGAGGGGGATAAAGAGAAGGATGAAGTGGATCCCAAGGTGCTTCGACAGATGGAAGCAGGCAGGTTGTCGATGCATGACTTGGTTTAACAACAACGAGCTCAAATGCTAGCGAAGTCTAAAGAGACCGAGGCGAAGAGAAGGGCAGATAAGGAGGCATTCCTGAATGCTCAAGAGGAGTTCAGGGAAAAAACTAAAGTGGAGGCCCAGACCAGGGTCCAGGAAGAGGCCCTTAAGAAGGATGAGGAAAAGGCAGCTTAAAAAAGAGTAGAGGAGAAATTCAGGAAGCTTAAGGCCGAGGAGGTGGCAAAGTGGAAATATGAGCAGGAGGCTTGGAAAAAGTCTAAGAAGGAGGCCAAGAAAACCACTGATCTCCAAAAGTCAGCACAACACCAAGGATTTCCACGCAATTGGAAATAAATGTAAAACGAGGATATTTATTGGAGAATCGCAGTAAAGTAAATGACAGGAGTTTATAGTGGTTTGGTCCGTGAGAACATACTCCATTTTGAAGGTTTTTGCTTTTTATTCACTTCTAAGTCAAGATTACAATGATGTAATCAATGCTCCCAAGTAGTTACAATGGAAATAGCAGAAAGAGTCCAAAAAGGTTCAAGAAGGAGCTTTATTTCTTCTAGCTAAAATGCCAACGTGATCCCAAATGTCTCAGTGCCCAAGGTGAAGCTAAACTTCTTCTCGAAGTGATGGAGTGAGCTATGGAGCGCAAGATGCCAAGAATTCTTCCTAAGTTGTCAAGTGAGCAAGGAACCGACCCTTGATTCATATTTGAGGGGGTACTTATAGGAAAGGTTGGGAAGGTGAGTGTAGGGAGGCTAGGAAGCCCATGGCCCAAATCCCCATGTATCGGGATCAGTACCGATCGTGGAACACTTAGTGTTTCAGGATTTAGGTCATTGCTAGTCCTTTTCCACTATTATGTCTTCTGGCCAGGTCTGGTTGGAAGTGAGTTGAAGGATTAGGTAGTGTGATGGCTCAAAGTTACTTGTCTGGTCGGAAGTGAGTTGAAGGATTAGGAAGTGTGAAGGCTTGAAGTTACATGTCGAAATTCAGAACTTCGGGATTCATACCGACCCCACATGCATTGGGTGATTTCTAAGTTGCTTTGCGATTTCTACCGATCTGGAAGAACTTTGTGAATTCCTGAATGGCTTCATATTCCGTACCAATCGCGGAGATCTGCTATGATTTGTACTGATCTTGGATATATCCATGATATGCATCGACCTTATGGTACTTAGGAAACTCTGTGAATTAGCAGAAGGTGTATCGATCCAAAAAAGTAGGGGAAGGCGCACTGATCCAGGAGTTGTTGGGAATGCACACAGAAACCAGTACACTAGCCATATTTCTTGAAATGTCTTGAGTGTGGGGATACGTATCGATCCAAAGGATGGTTTATTCCGATACTCAAATAGTCAATCATTTGAGAGTAGTTTTGACGAGCTGGGACAAACCTACCTACACGACTCCAACCAGACTTAACTTATGGGTGTTTGGACGACCCTTCTAAGTCTTTTAGCCATGTGATGGTCGAGCCATGTAGGCCTGGATTTCTTTTGGTAACCAGGTGAAAAGGCCGGGTAACAATAACAAAAAAAAATTCAGTCTCTGACCATTTTTATTCACTATATTTCTACATTATAATATAAAAATTTCAGTCTTTGACCTTTCATATTCTCTTTACTTATAAGTTAGCAAATAGAAAATTTTCTGTTACAATTTATTACATTTATAAAAGAACTGATATAAGGAAGATGTGCATAAGTTACTAACTTACATTTGTGTAATAGACTAAATATTTGGCTAAGTATAGAAATAGGCTAATAGCTTTGGTTAATGATCCATTAACCCATATCTAGAAGCTTTTATGGTGAAAATTTTCTATCACTTTGACTTTTCGTTTCACACTTTTCCTCATAGATCATTCTTATTCTGATCCTATATTCATTAATTTTATGCAATCTAATTAAGTTATCTTCCTCTCCTAGCACATTCAGTGCTAATGAAAATTATTATTTCCTTATTTTTTACATCTCTAATTTCTTCTCTTTCTTCTCGCTAATTCGTATCTTCTGTATTTCTAGATTCATACGAAAATACTCAATCCTAGATCAGAAACAAGATAAAACTTTTTTCCAATCAATTTATTTACTTATCCCATAATAATTTTATCCTTACTAAAATACGATTGATTTACCTTTTTAATCATCTTTTTTTCACTAATATTGCATTGTTGTGGTATTTCTACCAATTGATGTAATGGGTTAATAAGTACAATTTAAAATGTAGATCTCTATTTTATTTTATGTCTCTTATTACAGTTCCAGGTTGTGTTGTTGCATTCTAAAATTATGAATTTATTTATTGATTAATGTTATACATCATAATTTTCTTCATATTCTGATTTTGATTTGGTTATTATGCTTACAACCTTGGTTTTCTTTAGTTATTTTGCAATTTTTCTACGTTATTAATTCAAAGAACATAAAACCTGTTATTATTCAATTGGATTTACTATAGGTAAAGTTGAAGTATTTCTTACTTCACATGTTTTATATCTAGTTATGCTTTCATATGTTTGTTTTATTACAAAGAATACTAATTTAGGTTCTTTCACTTATTCTACATAGATTTACATGCTTTAATACCTTTAGTTTTTCTCTGTGATAAGAAATAGAAGTAAAGTTTATCTTTTGTTTATCCTTAAATAAGCAAACATATGAAACATAATATGCAAAAAAACATCCACTATTATTGCTAAAGTCTTAGTGATCTCATAAAATAATCAATTACATTAAATTTTACGTAGTTCAGTAATTTTTTAAATAACCATAAACTAGAGACATAGTTACTTACGACTATTATTATGAATTAATTTTAACTAAGAATGATAATACCAAATAATCTTTTACTATACAATATGAATAAAAGTTACTAATTGCTTTTAATTATAACTCAATTTAAAAAGATAATTAATCACATATTAGTCTCTTTATGGAAATCAATAAGAACTTTAACATGTAGTAAATTAATCATGCTTTGTACTTTTGTATGAGACTTTCCAAGTGCATAACAATCTAGAAGGTTATGTTGGATCTTAAGGCTATTTGAACACTAGAGATGTGAAGTGTATATTCCAAATCTATAGAACTAACTTATGAATCTAATACTATATCTACTTAAATTGCAAACAAAAAAAAGTAATAATGAAAACATTGAAGTAAAGTAAATAACATCCGTATTTTTATACTAGTTCAGATTAACCAATCTTACATCCAGTTTTGCACTCCAACGTGCAGAACTTCACTATAACTTCTTTCTTTACATGGTTGGAAAGAACACCTTTTGTGCTTGATTTCACGGACCATAAGACACACCCTCTTGATTTCACAACCTACAAGAGCACCTTCTCTTTTTCGCATACAGCAATAGACTATGGCAAGTAGTTGTATCTTCAATATGGATTCTTGGAGATTTAGTACAATGATCCTATAGACTTCCAATGACAATATATATTTAAAATCTTTGAATAATACGACGAAATCAAAGAAAGAATGATATGAATTCAGTAGAAACTCTTTAATATTGTATGTTTTCCAAATCGGTGAGGAATTAGAGTGAAATGGTATTGATTTGCAACGATCATGGAAGAGGATTCAATGGTTTCTTATCCAAAAGTATAGAAGAGAAAGAGGAAGAAAATGAAGAGAAAATTGACTGGAAAATTAGTTTTCCAGAGCCTTTATATAGTGGTTGAAGAGTCATGTCTTTTGGTGAAGAGATGGCGGAAAATCCATTGATTTGAATTTTAAAAAATTCTTCCAGACCGTCATATGTCGACACAGTCAAACCCGCTAAGTCGACATACTATTATTGCAAAAGTATCACAAAATTCAGATTTTTCCGGTTACCTCTTGTTTGTGAATTCTTGTGATCCTATTGAAGTCAATGGTTAATGTCCTTCAAGTATAATTGTCATGGGGTCTTTAACAAGATATCATAAGGTTCAAACAAATGATCACCACTTCAAACACCACTATCATTTCATCATTCTTCCTTAATTAATCTTGTTCTTCCATGTCTCTGATTATTCTTCATGCATAATTCATTTACTTCCATGGAATTCTTGGTTATGTCTGTAAGTATCTTCATGATATATCTAAAATAACTGAATAACTTGAAGCTACATTAGTAGTAATATTTATATGGCTGTTGTCATCAAAATCAATAATTAGAGTATTAACATTCTCCCTATTTTTGATGATCAAAACCATATAAATATTTGATAGATAAAATTTAATACTTATATATTTGACTCTCCTTGACTTTATGCATTCCTCCTAGCATTTTTCCTAGTATATTTATATAATTTCTCCCTTTTTTCATCAACAGAAAAGGTGAATAATAATCATTTAATCACAACTAGACAATATTTGCTTATAGAGATAATTGTATATATAAAGAGAACTTGTGAGGGGAATCAAAATCAATATAAATCATGAAATAAATAGTTTAAAATAACATAAATTTTAGAGCTAATGAATTTTCTGATGCCAATATATCCAACTCACCATCTTTGTATGTAATCTTTCTTTGATGCCAATATATACAACTCACCATCTTTGTATGTAATCTTTCTTTGATGCAAATATATACAACTCACCATCTTTGTATGTAATCTTTATTAATATCTATTATTCGGTACCCAAAAAATATAAAATATATGCATTGGTACCCTGTTGTTCTGGGTCAATGGGGCTAAGTTTTGGGAAACCAAACCTATGAAGAGTTGTAATTCCCTTTCAAAACATAGTCATTGATAAATAAACTTTATTAATAAAACTATCAATATATTTCTCTTTCTCGTTATTATCTAAACTTTTAGGAACCCATAAATTAATAGACTTACAAAGGGATTTGAACTTAGTACCCTTAACAAATTTAGTATATTGAGTACTACTTTTCTTTGATTTAGGCTTAGAGGTATATCCAAGTCCTTGTTTATTATTAAAGTGTTTAGATATAGAAAATAAATTTTCTAAATTATCCTTTTCTTTGTTAAATTTATCAATATATGTTTTCATTTTATTAATATCCTTGTTACAGTTAAGAAAAACATTATCCATATATGTTACTTTATCATTCAGATTAGTGATCTCTAACTTCATTGAAAGATTTTCTGATTTTAAAGACTCATTTTCACTTTTCTGTTTTTCAAACCTTCCAAGTGTTAAATCCTTCCCATTTTTATGACCACTAAATCTTTCAATTTCATCTTCTAGACATTGTTTTTCTTTACTCAATTTTTTATTAAACATTTTTAACTTATCCATCCCTATTAAAATATTCTCATACTCTTTCTTAAGCATTTTGTATCCCTTATACATATCATTTAAGACATTAGTAATCTCTTTATTAAAATTACATACCTGGTTATCCTTTGCTACGAAGCACATGTTGGCATTTTATGTTTTTGAATCACTATCACTCGATGATGAATCTGAATCATCCCATGTTGTATTGAAAGCTTGTTTCCTCTTTTTAATGAAAGTGTTTGAAAAGTACTTTGGTTTCTTCAGATTTTGGCAGTTTGTTTTCAAATGACCGAGTATATCACATTCAAAACACTTAACAATATTTCCTTTTTTTGAGTTATTATTGTCAGTTTTTTGAAGTTTGTTCATTTTCCATTGTTTCAAGAATTTCTTGAAATTCCTGGTCATGAAATCAATTTCCTGGTCATCATCATCATCAATTTTTTTCCTTGATTGTCATTTGTAGTGCTGACTATTGCCAGTGCTATATTCTTATTTGCTTAAGTCTCGTTCCTAACTTGCAACTTTACTTCAAATGATACTAGATTACCAATTAAATCTTCTATTTTCATAATGCTAATATCATTGACTTCTTCAATTGCTAGAGTCTTCAGATCCTATTCACTAGAAAGTGAATTCAAGATTTTTCTGACTTAGTCCTCTTTAGTAATTTTATTTCCTAATGGTTTTAATGCATGTACTATGTCCTAAATCTAGAATAAACGTCAGAAATAGAATCACTTGATTTCATTTGAAAAAGATGAAATTGATTAGTTAAACTAGATATCTTAGTTTGTTTTACTATACTAGTGCTATCATTTGTAACTTGTAATGTTCTCCAAATTTAATATGCATAATTAAAAATATAAACTCATTTAAATTCATTTCTATCTAAAGAGAGAAATAAAATGTTCACGGCCTTTGGATTGCTAAGTGCTTATGCCTTTTGGTGTAGTTTCCATTTTGAATATTCAATTCGGGGATCAGTGTACTTAATTTGGGTAATATTCCAAATATATAAACTATTAGATTACAAATAAAATTGCTTCCTACAAGCCCAATATGCATAATTACTACCATTAAATAGAAGAGGCTTATTGGAAGAATTCTTCCATAAAAGTGTTACTAATGCCATTAACCATTTAATTTTTTTTCAAAAGTCAGATTATAAACACTTTGAAAAACCTTGCTCTGATACTAATTATTGGATCTTAAGGCTATTTAAACACCAGAGGGGTGAAGTACATATTTCAAATATATAGGACAAGCTTATGAATTTAATACTATATCTATTCAAATTGCAAACAGAAATAAATAAGTGATTAAGCAGTAAAGTAAAGTAAATAACACCCAGATTTTTGTACTGGTTCGGATGAACCAGTCCTACATCTAGTCCTGCACTCCACCCAGTAGGGTTTCACTATTACTTCTTGCTTTCCATGGGTAGCAAGGAAACCTTTACAATCTTGATTTCTCGGGCCACAAAATATACCCTCTTGATTTCACAGGCTACAATAACACCTTCTCCTTTTCAGAAACAGTAATAGACTATGACAAGTAGTTGTATCTTCAATACAGATTCTTGCAGATTCAGTACAATGAACCTATAGACCTCCAACGACATTATATGTTTGAATTCTTTTAGGAATAAGATGAAATCAATGAGAGAATGATATGAATTCAGCAGAAGCACTCTGATATTGTGTGGTTTGCAAATCAGTGAAAAATTAGAGTGAAATGGTATTGATTTGCAAAGATAATAAAAGAGGATTTTATGGTTTTCTTATGCAAAAGTATGGAAGAGAAATAGGAAAAGAATGAAGAGAAAATTGAATGGAAAATTCATTTTCCAGAGCCTTTATATAGTATTTGAAGAGACATGTTTTTTGGTAAAGAGGTGGCGGAAAAATTCTTTGATCTGAATTTTTAAAAATTTGCTAGACCGTTATATGTTGACATAATCAAATCCACTATGTCGGCATACTAGTGTTGCAAAAGTGTCGCGAAAGTGTCAAAAATTTCGGATTTTTCAGATTACCTCTAGTTTGTGAATTCTTGTGATCCGATTGAAATCAATGGTTGATGTCCTTTAAGTATAATTGGCATGGGGTCTTTACCAAAATATTCTAAGGTTCAACCAACTGCTCACCACTCCAAACACCTTAGTTGTTTCATCATTCTTCCTTAATTAGTTTTGTTCTTCCATTGCTCTGATTATTCTTCAAACATAATTCAATTGCTTCCATTGAATTCTTGTTTATTCTGCAACTGTCTTCGTGATATATCTGAAATAACTACATAACTTAAAGCTACGTTAGTTGTAATATTTATGTAGTTGTTCTCATCAAAATCAATACTTAGAGTATTAATATGTTATATTGTTTTATTTATAATTGTTAGCCTGCTACGTAATCAGACTATACAAAACTTGGGAATTGAATGTTGGGTTTACTTAAAGGTGAGAGATGCAATCAATCGAGAAGAGGGATCAATAGGATCAGTTGTGAGATGACTTCTCGGATTGAGAGAGCTATTGTCTTCGCTTTCACCAAGCACCAGTAAGTCGGGTTGGATTGGATTTCTCGGATCGGCCTCATTTCATTCACCAACAAAATCGGGAACCGGCTGATGAACGTCGGGTCGGTTCAGTGTTCCTCTTACTGATCCGATCCGATGATTGTTACCTTGAAATAGTTACACGTCATGTCGTTACAAACGCGGGACGGTTACAACCCATTTACCCACGATGTCTATGCGCTATCTTCATCATAATGCATCCATTTCCGAGATTTGTAGGATGGGCCCCACGTGGCATCCGACCTGCCTGCGTTCTGCACCTATAAATACCCATAGCACACTATTTTGAAGGATCTTTTAGCACTTTAAATACTCTAACTCCACCATTATCACATATGACATTCTGGATTTTCACAAACGTGGCAGCCATACCCCTTTCACGTATGACATTCTGGATTTTCAGTTCCCCAGAAGGTTCAATCTACCCACAATGGGTCGATATGGAGGAAGAACCGATCCAACGCAACATTTGATGAGATACTCATGGTACACAAATGCCGCGAGAGCTCTTGGTGCTGTAAAGTGCAAGGCTTTTACAATATATCTTGAAGACATTGCACTGATGTGGTTCAACCGGCTCCCACCTCGATCGATCTCCAATTTTAGAGAACTAAGTGAGAGTTTAATGAATCAGTTCCGACTCCATGCCCGGAAATCCAAGAGTGTCATTAAGCTGTCTGTAATCAAACAAGCTACAGGGGAGACTCTGAAATCATACTTGGATCATTTCAATTTGGCAGCTACTGAAGTAAGTGATCCACATGAGAAGACCATCCTAATGGCACTCATAGACGGAGTTGATAAAGACAATGAGTTTGGAAGGTACCTGGCCGGAAAACCACCATTGACATGAGAGCTATTTTATGAAAAAGCAAATATTCATCTGCAACGAGAAGTGGTATATGCCAACCGAAAGAGAAAGTCTGACGAAATCCCGAGAGAGGAAACGTCACCATCAAGCAGTCCGGTGATAACGCCGGAAAGGTCGAAGTGAATGTCGGCAACAAGAATGGAGGGAATGACTGCCAAGGTGGAAGCGGCGGAAAAAGAAACAGGAATCGAAGAAATGATTCCAAAAAGAGGCCTCAGTTTCAGTCCTTTGAGAATTACACGCCACTAAGTGATACTTTGGAAAATATCTATTTGGATACTTACAATTTTGTCCAATACAAGAAACCTCTACCCAGAGATTCGACTGAAAAGGAGCGTGAAACCGGGAAGTTCTATTTATTCCACGAGACTTATGGTCACTCTACAAATGAATGTCGTCATTTAAAGGATGTTGTAGAAAAATTGCTTCGCGTCGGGAAGCTATATGAGTACAAGGTCTCCCCAAAGGATAGGGGGAAAGGAGGTCATGCTACGAAGCAAAACCAACCTTCCCCTAGGCCTACAGCCCAGCAAAAAGGGAAAGGCATAGTCATCAACACTATAGTCGGGGGCCACATCCAGCTGGATCTAGTAATGGAACAATGGAATAGTATGTTAACGTTGCTAAACACCCGGAGGTGGGAGAATGCAGCAACCTTGAAGAAGCTATGCCTATGAAACAAAAAAAGACAGTAGCGGATGATGTTATTTTCCGAGACAGAGAGAGTGTAGGAGTTGAAACACCTAGTGTAGGCCCATTGGTAATAACTACTACCGTCGGGCCGGCATTGGTACGGAAGGTCCTAGTAGATTGTGGAAGTTCTGTCAACATCTTGTTCAAGAAAGCATTCGACCAAATGGAGTTAGAAATGAAGGACTTAAAACCATGTGGAGGTTGGATACGTGGCTTTAATGGATCTTCGACAGCTTCGATCGGTAAGGTAGACTTATCTGTAGAGCTTGGAGAGGGATATCGTCGAAGAGTAAGGATCCTCCCGTTCATGATTATGGATATTGATTCGCCTCACAACGGCTTTTTAGCCCGACCGTCCCTTGCAGAGTTCAGAGCCTACATTGCACCTTGGTTCCTATTGATGAAATTCCCAACTGAAGCAGGAGTGGGAATGGTTCACGGCGACTAAGTCACTAGAAGAGCTTGTTATATGGCAGAATTAAAGATGCTATGCAACGAAAAAGACGTATAACCTAAGAGTACTTCCCCTCATGCTGGGGAATGCTCGGCATAGCAAGTAAAGAGAACGTCGCCGAAGGAATCTCCTAATGACCTGCCTGAGGACATCGATACTAGAGAGGAAGAAAAACCAGGATGCCAGAAGGCGATGCCTAATGAAGCAATTGTAGACATACCAATCGATGATACTGACCTAGCGAAGATCTTAAAGTTTGGATCTCACTTGGATTCCCTTCAAACGAGGGAGTTAACGAACTTTTTACGTGCGAATTTCGATGTGTTCGCTTGGACCCACACTGATATGCATGGAATTTCTCCTTCAATCATGAGTCATTCACTAAGCATAAACCCAAAGCATTCTCCGGTGAAACAAAAAAAGAGTATGCTGGGCCCGGAAAGGTTGGTCGCATTAAAATAAGAAGTGGAAAAGTTGAGTGATAATGGATTTATTAGAGACTCGACATATCCTGACTGGATATCAAACCTCGTCCTAGTTAAGAAAGCCAACGGGAAGTGGCGTACGTGTATTGATTTTTCAGATCTGAAGAAAGCTTGCCCAAAGGACAACTTTCCACTTCCCAGGAATGACCAATTAGTGGATTCAACAACAGGGCACGAACTTCTCTCTTTCATGGATGCTTATTCGGGTTACAATCAGAATCCTATGCACGTACAGGATCAAGAACACACCAGTTTTATCACAGACTTGGGATTGTAATGTTACGTGGTAATGTCCTTCGGATTAAAGAATGCCAAAGCGACATACCAGTGCTTAGTGAATTGAATGTTCTATAATCAAATCGGGGGAAGATTGGAGGTTTATGTGGATGATATGCTAGTAAAATCCAAGCGATCGTCTGATCACACAACGGATTTGGCAGAGATGTTTAAAATCCTCTAACGATAAGGGATGAAGCTTAATCCTCTGAAATGCTCATTCGGGGTTGCATCCGGATAATTCCTTGGCTTCCTAGTCAGCTCTATGATAACCGAGATAAATCCTGACCAGATTACAGCGGTAAGGAACATTAAGGATCCACAAAAGATCAAAGATGTCCAAAGCTTAGCAGGGAAGGTCGCGACATTAAGCAGATTTATTTCCAAGGCCACAGACAAGTGCGTTTCTTTATTCGACCTGATAAAACAAGGAAAACACAGCTTTGAATGGTATTGAAGCCTTCAAAAACATCTTGGATTTTTTAGAGAAACCTCTGATATTGTCTAAGACATTGGATCATGAAGATTTGTTCGTTTATTTGGCCGTATCGTCTCATACAATTAGCTCGGCATTAGTACGTAAGGAGGACAAGGTTCAAAGACTAGTATATTATGTGCGAAAAAAGTTGGCGGTAGTAGAACACAACTATTCGAAAATAGAAAAACTTGCTTATAGCCTGTTGATTGCTTCTAGAAAACTCCGTCATTATTTCCAAGCCCATCCAATCGTTGTATACACCGACCAACCACTTCGACAGGTCCTATAGCGACCTGAGGTATCTGGGCACTTGCTCAAGTGGAACATTGAACTGAGCCAATTCGATCTAAGTTTCCAACCCCAAAAATCGATAAGCGGCAAGATTTAGCCAATTTCATTGTTGAATTCACGATCCCGGAAGAGGATGTGTTAGATAAAACGGTCGGTCGCTCAGAGAAGAAATTGGAACTTAGCCCCTGGAAACTATACACAGATGGTGCTAAAAATGATAGATGGTCCGGCGCCGGAGTTGTTTTGATTACTCCTGAAGGACGGTCGATTTACTATGCTTTGTGATTAGAGTTTTCGGCTACTAACAACGACTTCGAATATGAGGCTCTGATTGCCGGATTAAAACTTGCTAAAGAATTGGGCGTAGCAACGTTGAGCATTTTTTGTGACTCTAAAATTGTTGTTTGTCAGGTTCAAAAGGAATTTCAGACAAATGGACTGCGGCTCATAGCTTACTTGGAAAAAGAAGAGGAACTTTTGGATGTAATGGATCATTACAGCATATCCCATATCCCGGGAACCGAGAATCAAAAGGCAAATAGTTTGGCTAAGCTAGCTAGCTCTGACGATCCGAGATGGTTCCAATCGAAACACTAAACATTCCATGCATTGAACGGATGGAAAATGATCCGGTGCTGGAAACCAAACCCAAAAAAGGGTCATGGATGACACCGATAAAGAACTTCCTGAGTGCTCCAAACAAAAAGGAGTGAGAAGTGCGTTGTCGTTCACAAAGCCTCAAGATACGTTATGCAGGATGAGGTTCTTTATCGTCAGGGATTTTTGATGCCCTTACTCCGGTGTATAGCACATGACGACATTAAACGTGTACTAAGATAGGTGCAGGAGGGTGAATGTGGGGATCACACCGGAGGTTAAACATTGGCAAAGAAAATACTACGGTACGACTACTTCTGGCCTTCCGTAAATCGGGATGCAGCTGATTATTCACGATGCTACAACCTGCGATAGGTGACGGAAATTTGCGAAGATTCCTAGAGAACCTCCGAGTCAATGGTGAGTCCATGGTCATTCACCGTATAAGGAATAGACATCATTGGAAGCCTCCAATCGCCAAAAGCGGAGTAAAGTACGCAATTATGGCCGTTTACTTTACCAGATGGGCAGAAGCCGAGCCATTAACCATGATCACAACAAAGTGGGTGATTAATTTTGTTGTTAGAAACATAATTTACCGATTTGGAATTCCTAAAGCCATCATAACTGATAATGGAACCCAGTTCGACAGTACTGAATTCAAAGATTTATGCCAAAAATACAAAATCGAGAAGAGATACACCGCAGTAGCTCATCCGCATTCAAATGGACTGTTGGAGAATGGAGTTTTGATGACAATAACCTTATTTCAATATTAATTGATTATAAAATATATACTAACACTTTTATATAGAATATACACATATGCAAGATTTATATACAGGAAATATTACTGAAGACTGTACAGTTTAAAGATATTAGAGATTCAAAGTTCAGAGACACTTCAAGACTCATGAGTATTCAAGATTTCAAGAGTTCAAGAGTTCAAGACTAATATAGTTATAGAGTCTAGATTATGTAAGACTCTAAATAGCACTCCAGGTTCAAATTCAAATTCTGATTTTCAAATTCTATCTTCAATCCTCTTTATTTTATTTTCTCTCTATTTTATTATCTATCCTTTCTATTTTCCTTTCTTACTTTACTTTTGTTTTCAAACTCAAGTTTTATAAGTTTTATATATTTATACTTTTATACACTTTATATTTACATAGTTTTAATTCTATAATTTTATAAATATGTTTATAAGGTTTATATTTATGTTTTTATATGATTTCCTACTTTATAGTATTTATTTATAACACTATATTTTAATTCAATAATTTCCATAATTATATTTTTATCAAAACACTTGAAAAATGCTCAAAAATTAATTTTATACTATATGTATGTCGACATATAAAAAACTATATGTCGACATATAACTGTCATTTTTTCAATTTTGAAAGGAAGTGTCTTTTCACTAATTGTGACGGTTCTGAAGCATGACATCCTTTCATACACTATAAAAAGGGCTTGAATTCGATTTTTTTATCATCTCTTCTTCTCTAACTTCACTCTCTTCCATTACACCATTATTCTTAATCATTTTTATGATTTCTACACTTATACTCTGTCGAATTCAACTCTGTTTTGATCAAACTTCTTCTCTTCTCACTCTCTACTCATTACTCTATGAGTCAAGTGCTATTGAAGAGTTATAGGGTTGTTTGTAATCGTTTGGATGAGTAAAGGAATCGATGGTATACCTTGTAGCCGTGAAATCAAGGACATGTAATCGATGGTATCCCTTGTAGCCATGAAATCAAGGAAGGTATACTTGATCAAGTGTGTGGGTGAAAACGGTGGTATCCATTGTAGCTGTGAAATCAAGGAAGGTTGTAATTGGATTTTGATATAGTAATAAAACTCTATGCAATCCAGCGTTGCGTGGGATTGGGCGTAGGAGCAATTCCGAACCTGTATAAAATCCGGGGTGTTCTTTCCTTTTCTGCATTTTTAAATCTGTTTATTTTGCATCTGTGTTTGACTCTTTATCAGTGATTGTTTCTGTGGTGTTTGATTCATATAGTTTATAACATAAGTTTTAGATTTTCGTTAAATTCTCAAAAACACTATTCACCCCCCTCTAATGTTTGTTTTTCCTTAACGATCCTTTCCGCAATCCCTAACAATTGGTATCGGAGCAAGGTCTTTCAAAAAGTTCATAATCTGATTTTTGAAAATAGTAATTGTGACGGCCCGCCCCGCACCAACCGACTTTTACTCCAAAAGTGCGCTGTACACATGTCCAGTTAGCACGGAACGGGTCGTCAGAAGGAAAGAAGGAATTGAACATACAAAGAACCTGTAGAATGTCTCACAGCGCATAGAACAAAATATAATAATAACATACGTGACATAAAACAGGAGAGATAGTGCATAAGCTGAAAATCAGAACTAAACATCATAGCAGCGGAAATCCAAAATACAGCTTATTACAATTTTCAAACTGTCTCAAAGCAAAAGTAAGATAAATGAGGTACACTACTAATGCCCAAGTAGCGACCGCCAATGACACAGGGAGAATGTGTGTATATATATATATATCATACGTGGAAGCCTCCTGCCCGCCTCCGAATCAGCTACTCGCGCATCACCAGCTAACCTGTCTCTAGTCTGCTCGTGTGAGCACCCAGAGTAATAAGAGGAGACATAAAACTCTGGGTCAGACATAAAGCCTGGTATGAGCAATAAGCATCTTAAGTGAACAATAACAGGTAGACTAAAACATACCTGAACTTGGACCTGCAACCAAAGAGTTAGCACTACATACTGTACAACACTCTAAGGTACCATATCAAACAGTGTAAAGATACGGAGGTGGGGGAGGTGTGCATGTCATAGGGATGGCAAACAATCAAACATAGCATCCATCCTCACATCTCTCACTCAGTGCGTAAAGCATACGATATTCACCACTTCGATCACCCAACATACCTTGCTACGATCACTTTGCCCCATGAAGTCATAAATGGCTTCACTGCACTGATAACATAGCCACAAATCCTTCGCTATGTCCACTTTGCCCCATGGAGTCACAAGAACCCCACTGCACTGGCTCATAGCCTTACTAATCCTTACTATGTCCACTTTGCCCCCATGGAGTCACAAGAACCCCACTGCACTGGCTCATAGTCGTACTACGCATCACCTTGCCCCTCAGGTCATAATGACCCTACTGCACTGATAACGTAGTCTTGCTACTATCACCTTGCCCCTCAGGTCGTAATGACCCTACTGCACTGATAAGTAGCCCATCATTCATTTTTAGTGGTGAATCGAAGTTATGAACGTCGACAACTCCTTAGCACACGTCCCGCAGCAAAGTCCAAATCATGAAGTGAACTCATTGGACTGGTTCCGGGATCCTGAGCTCTAACTCCCATTTTGGACTACATTTGCGTCTCGGGTTATTGGTCATCACCATCGAATCGGATCGGATCAGCCTTCACATTCTTCATCGGATCGGATCAGCCTTCACATTCTTCATCGGATCGGATCGGCCTTAGACATTCGGATCGGGTCGCGCCTCCTGCGTCGGATCGGGTCGTGGTCCTCCAGCTCGTGGCTCCTCCTCCTGGTTCGGATCGGCGTCACCACTTCGGGTCGGATCGGGTTGCTTCATCCGGGTCGGGTCGCGCCTTCTGATCGGGTCGGTTCGTCACGCCCTAGTACCCATCGACTCGTGAGCTCCTCCTCCTGGTTCGGATCGTGAATACTCGTTGGTTCGGGTCGTGCTTCTACTACCGGACCGTGCCACTTAGCTAAGTCGTGACTTGCTCCCTCAAACGGATCGTGACGCCCACGCTGGAACGGGTCGAGTCGCGCTCCCCTCCACCGATCCGATCCGGATTCTGGGTCATTTCCTGCATGTTTTCCTGCGACTGTTTCTACGCCATTCGACGGCGTTTTCGACCAATCTAACACTTCTAAACAATCACCAAGCATACCATACAGTCATAGCAACATGTAATATCGATCCCAAACATCAAAACATAAATCATAGCATGTAAAATGGATCAAACATACCCAAAATCCCATATTTTCCCCTTAAGCATGTTTAGGTGAAACTAATGATATGATTAGCAAAACTTAACCAAATTAACCCAAATTCATATCAGAGGTCTAAAACATCATTCCGAATTTTATAAACATTTTTCCAGAATTTTATCATGCATAAATTCGCTAATTAACACTAATCACCCCTAATTAGCCATACTTAGTGCAAAACTATGCAAATCACTCACCTTAGCCACAAAATAAACTAAGATCTGAAATAAATCTCTGATTTGATGTGAATCTTTATGCTAAACAGCAGCTCCAATGTTGCTTTGGTGAAGATCTTCCTTGATTAGGGGTTGCTAAGCCAAATCCTTAACCAAAAGGTGATTTGGAGGTGATTTAGAGGTTGGAGGCCATTTTTAGGGTTCCTTGGTGATAAGTGGAGGCTAGAAAACTGAAATGGAATGATCCTCTATCTCATTTCAGCCTCCCCATAACCCTAATCCCGAAATGGGTTATGGGCCTACTCACTAATCACCCGATTTGGCCCGGTTAAGCAGTTTTTCACCCTCCAAACCTTGTTTCAGCCATATCTCCCAAACGGTAAGTCCGTTTGGCTATTATGACCACTCTACGGAAAGGTAAACCATCAAACGAATCTAATGGAAGTGGTTTCAGGTCAAAATTCCTTTCCAATCAAAAGTTATGGCCAAAACAGTACCAACTAGGGGCAAAATGGTCATTTAGCAATCGACAAAAATCATGAACATGGGAAATGACTCTAATGGATGTTTCCCAAAGTTACATGACCATACGACCTCATACGGGAAAGAAATGAATATTCTACGATCCCCCGATACGTAGGATACGGGTTATTACACTCTTCCCCCCTTAAGAAATTTCGCCCCCGAAATTCCCTAATCCAAACACACACAAAGGTCCCGCAAGCCTATCAACCATAAAACAACCATCAAACATGCAAAACAAGTAAAATAAGTATATCCTAGCATGCGGAAAAACTAAATCGCAAAGCAAATCTTACCAGGCAAAGAGTTCTGGATATGCCTTTCTAATGCTCTCCTCTGTCTCCCAAGTACAATCATTCTCATCCTCGCCCCACTGAACCTTGACTAGCTTCACCGCCTTTCTTCGAAGTTGCTTCGTATCGTGTCCCACAATACGAATCGGCTTGCGGTTCTCAACCGCCTCGGGTTCTACATCGAAGTCCTCTAACTGATCAGGTGAAATAGCCACATCTGAGTCGTGAACGAACTTCCTTAGTTGGGAAACGTGAAATACATTGTGAACTCCCGCCATCTTCTCTGGTAAGCCAACTCTATATGACAAATTCCCGACTAATTCAAGAACAGGGAATGGGCCGACAAATCTTGGTGCTAACTTGCCTCTCCTGCCAAATCGTATCACGCTCTTCAACGGAGAGATCTTGACAAACACCAAGTCACCAACGGAGAATTTCAAGTCTCTTCTCCTCTTATCAGCATAACTCTTCTGCCTATCTTGAGCAGCTTTCATCCGTTGCTGAATGATCTTGATCTTATCCGAAGTTTCTCTCACCACATCTGGTCCAAGCACAAACTTCTCGCCAGTCTCTATCCAACATGATGGTGAGTTGCACGGTCTTCCGTACAAAGCTTCATATGGAGCCATACCGATACTGGATTGGTAGCTATTATTATATGTAAACTCTACTAGATGCAAATGGTCATCCCATGATCCACCAAAATCCAATATACAAGCTCTCAAGAGATCTTCCAATATACGATTCACCCTCTCCGTCTGACCGTCGGTCTGAGGATGATATGCGGTACTGAGATGTAATCCTGACCCTAGAGCCTCTTGTAAGCTCTTCCAAAACCCACTAGTGAACAACGGGTCTCGGTCACTCACAACGTTTTTGGGTACTCCATGAAATCTCACTACCCACTTCATATACAATTCTGCCAACTTGGCTGCTGTCCTGGTCGATTTGACTGGTATAAATCTGGCACTCTTAGTCAATCGATCCACAATTACCCAAATGCTATCATATCCCGATCTAGTCCTTGGTAGGCCATCGATGAAATCCATCGAGACTTGCTCCCATTTCCATTCGGGAATTTCTAATGGTTGCAATCACCCACTAGGCTTCTTTTGCTCGGCTTTAACTAGCTGGCAATTCATGCATTTGGATATAAACTTCCCAACGTCTCTTTTCATCCCTTCCCAGTAGTAAGTCTGTCTCATGTCTCGATACATCTTATTACCACCAGGATGTATAGTCAGTTTTGAGTGATGACATTCTCTAAGCACTTCATCTCTCAAACCATTCACGTTGGGCACAACTAATCTTCCATTCTTTCGAAGCCATCCATCTCGATCAAGCCCATACACATTCATCTCCTCATCGATACCCATCTCTAGCTTGGAGATGATTTCCAATAGATTAGGATCGTCCCTCTGGCTAGAACCAATCCGCTCTATCAAAGTGGGTCTGATCGTCAAACTAGCTAGCATAACTGGATCCAATTCGCACTTTGGTCTGAAATCAAACCCCGCGATATACTCCAGTTGCTTCCATTCAAGAAACATTGCCCCTAAGCTGGCATGTCTCCTACTCAAGGCATCGGCTACCGCATTACCTTTCCCAGGTGTATATGCGATATCAAAATCATACGAAGCCAAGAACTCTAACCATCTCTGCTGACGGAGATTCAGATCTTTCTGAGAGAAGAGATACTTTAACGATTTATGATCGGTAAACAACTCAAACCTTTCTCCCAAGAGATAATGTCTCCACATCTTCAGCGCAAATACAATCGCTGCCAATTCCAAATCATGGGTAGGATACTTCTTCTCATGCGGCTTTAGCTGTCGACTAGCATAAGCTACAACCCTACCTCCTTGCATCAATACTGCACCCAGTCCGGTACCACAAGCATCCGTGTATACCGTCATCTCTTCATTCCCTTTAGGAATGACTAACACTGGCGCACGCGTCAACTTCTCCTTTAGACTC
Organism: Allium sativum; assembly: GCA_030737875.1. NCBI lineage: Eukaryota > Viridiplantae > Streptophyta > Magnoliopsida > Asparagales > Amaryllidaceae > Allium > Allium sativum. The sequence goes on from CM060924.1 coordinate 196,149,625, forward strand.
TTGAAGGCATCCTCACACACTTCGTCCCAGACGAAGGACTGATTCTTCTTAGTCAACTGAGTCAACGGTGCTGCTATCTTGGAGAAGTCCTGGATAAACTTACGATAATACCCAGCTAATCCCAAGAAACTTCTCACATCTGTTGCATTCTTGGGCGTAGGCCAATCCTGTACCGTAGCCACCTTTGCAGGGTCCACGGCAATACCACTCTCTGAAACAACATGACCCAAGAATCTCACTTCCCTTCTCCAAAAATGACACTTAGAGAATTTCGCTTTCAATTGGTGTTTCCTCAACACCTCCATCACTATCCTCAAGTGTCCCTTGTGTTCCTCCTCTGTCCTTGAGTAAACAAGGATATCATCCACGAACACAAGAACAAATTTATTCAACTGATCTCTGAATACTCGATTCATAAGATCCACAAAATAGGCTGGTGCATTGGTCAACCCAAATGGCATGACCAACCACTCATAAAATCCAGACGGCGTCCTAAATGCCGTTTTCGGAACACTCTCATCTGCTACTCGAAGCTGATGAAATCCTGTCGCGAGGTCCAACTGGGAGAACACTCTAGCTCCTTCCAGCTGATCAAACAAATCATCTATCCGCGGTAGAGGATACTTATTCTTCCTCGTCACCTTATTCATCTCGCGATAGTCCACACACAAACGAAGGGAACCATCTGCCTTAGTGGCAAACACAACTGGTGCTCCCCACTCGGAAACACTCCTTCTAATAAATCCCTTCTTCAAAAGATTGCTGACTTGCACCCCGAGCTCTCGCTGCTCCCTTGGTGCCATACGACGAAGTGGCATCACTATAGGTCTGGCATCTTTCACTAAATCAATACGGAACTCAATCTCTCGGTGTGGTGGAAGCCCGGTCACCTCCTCGAAGACGTCCGGATACTGGCCAACCACGGGCACATCTGACAACTCATCCTGCGGGATGTCGAGGGAATTTACAAAACTAGCCATAACCCCATCACTAGGTAGGCTACCAAACACAACCGTCTGCCCATCATCCGCCCTCACTGTCACCAAAAAGCCCTCACAGTCTACCACCACCCCGTATCTTTGGAGCCAATCAACTCCCAATATAATGCCATACCCAGTAAAGCCCAAAACAAAGCAATCACATACAAACATACATCCATGACTCGATAAGACCAAATTCCTGCAAATCATACTAAGGCTAGTCGAACCACCAATCGGGTTCGTCACAATCAATGGTCTATCGACTATCTCGGGTTCCAGTCCCAACCTATCTACCAGGTCACTAGATATGAAGGAACGGGAAGCCCCAGTATCAAACAAAACTTGAACTGGCATATCATAAATAGAAAGCATACCTTGAATAACAACATTCTTTCCTTTCTCCGCCGCAGTTGGGGCATTCGACGAAGAAGGAACAGCATCAATAGCATATGCTTTCACAATCTGCTTCTCCTTAAGAGGTTGCGGACACTTATCCTTATGATGTCCCACTTGACCACAGTTGTAGCACTTCCTTTCCGCTGGCTTGGCCCGACATTCCTTAGCATAATGGCCTTTCTTTCCACAGCTGAAGCACTCAACATCCTTCTTGCTCTTTTTCTGGCCACCCTTTGATTGGTCCTGCTTCCTCTTATTCTGAGAGTTATTCTTGCCTCCACCGCCTGCTTGCGGCTTTGGCCCTTCTGCAGATGCAGCCTCAGTCTTTGACTTAGGGTAAAGACTCTCTGATCTCAAAGCCTTCCCCACAATCAATTCAAAAGTCTCATCGATGTGGTTGATAAGCCTTTCCCCCAAGTATCCATCTAAACCTGTAATGAACTTCTCATTCTTCTTCTCAGGAGTATCGATAAGAGACAGTCCATACTTCGACAAAGTGTCGAACTCAGCAATATAATCATAAACTGCCCTTCCGTTCTGCTTGAGTTCCAAGAACCTCTTAAACAATACTGACTTCTGGGCAGCTGGGATGAACTTCTCGCTAAAGCGAGCCTTGAACTGATCCCAAGTAACCTGGTCCTCTGGAGTAGCTGTTCTAATGGCAGTCCACCAATTCATCGCTCGCCCTTGCAGCTGACGAGACGCTAGCCTTCTCTTCATCGCATCCTCAAGACCCAAGTCATCAAAGATACGGTGACAGCTATCCATCCAGTCTTGAACATCTGTGGCCGACTCCGTTCCGTGGAACGGCTTCCCACCAAGGTTAGTGTAATCTTTGCACAACTTGGCGAAATCGACCCTAGGCGCCTGCACTACTGGGCCAACACCAACTCCAGGATTGGGAACTGCCCCTTGCACTTCTCTAAGCATGTCTCTCATGAGGTTAGTAAACATAGCCCTCATGTCAGCAGCATTCCCTTGGTTGGTCCCTCTACCAGCACCCCTCGTGTCTCGGCTCATCGTCAATCTGAAAAAGGGAAACGATTAACGACCCCATAGTGGTGCTAGTGCAGTGCGACTTCATTCTCATACTACTAATAGTATATATATACATAGCTTTTGAAAACCAAAATAATCACAAATACGCGCTCTCATATACGTACTAACTCTCCCTAGTGTCTTTCCCTAGGTTAACTACGCAACCTAGAGCTCTGATACCAAGTGTGACGGCCCGCCCCGCACCAACAGACATTTACTCCAAAAGTGCGCTGTACACATGTCCAGTTAGCACGGAACGGGTCGTCAGAAGGAAAGGGAAGAAGGAATTGAACATACGATATTCACCACTTCGATCACCCAACATACCTTGCTACGATCACTTTGCCTCATGAAGTCATAAATGTCTTCACTGCACTGATAACGTAGCCACAAATCCTTCGCTATGTCCACTTTGCCCCATGGAGTCACAAGAACCCCACTGCACTGGCTCATAGCCTTACTAATCCTTACTATGTCCACTTTGCCCCATGGAGTCACAAGAACCCCACTGCACTGGCTCATAGTCGTACTACACATCACCTTGCCCCTCAGGTCATAATGACCCTACTGCACTGATAACGTAGTCTTGCTACTATCACCTTGCCCCTCAGGTCGTAATGACCCTACTGCACTGATAAGTAGCCCATCATTCATTTTTAGTGGTGAATCGAAGTTATGAACGTCGACAACTCCTTAGCACACGTCCCGCAGCAAAGTCCAACTCATGAAGTGAACTCATTGGTTCCCAACTGGTTCCGGGATCCTGAGTTCTAACTCCCATTTGGACTACCTTTGCATCTCGGGTTATTGGTCATCACCATCGAATCGGATCGGATCAGCCTTCACATTCTTCATCGGATCGGCCTTAGACATTCGGATCGGGTCGCGCCTCCTACGTCGGATCGGGTCGTGGTCCTCCAGCTCGTGGCTCCTCCTCCTGGTTCGGATCGGCGTCACCACTTCGGGTCGGATCGGGTTGCTTCATCCGGGTCGGGTCGCGCCTTCTGATCGGGTCGGTTCGTCACGCCCTAGTACCCATCGACTCGTGAGCTCCTCCTCCTGGTTCGGATCGTGAATACTCGTTGGTTCGGGTCGTGCTTCTACTACCGGACCGTGCCACTTAGCTAATTCATGACTTGCTCCCTCAAACGGATCGTGACGCCCACGCTGGAACGGGTCGAGTCGCGCTCCCCTCCACCGATCCGATCCGGATTCTGGGTCATTTCCTGCATGTTTTCCTGCGACTGTTTCTACGCCATTCGACGGCGTTTTCGACCAATCTAACACTTCTAAACAATCACCAAGCATACCATACAGTCATAGCAACATGTAATATCGATCCCAAACATCAAAACATAAATCATAGCATGTAAAATGGATCAAACATACCCAAAATCCCATATTTTCCCCTTAAGCATGTTTAGGTGAAACTAATGATATGATTAGCAAAACTTAACCAAATTAACCCAAATTCATATCAGAGGTCTAAAACATCATTCCGAATTTTATAAACATTTTTCCAGAATTTTATCATGCATAAATTCGCTAATTAACACTAATCACCCCTAATTAGCCATACTTAGTGCAAAACTATGCAAATCACTCACCTTAGCCACAAAATAAACTAAGATCTGAAATAAATCTCTGATTTGATGTGAATCTTTATGCTAAACAGCAGCTCCAATGTTGCTTTGGTGAAGATCTTCCTTGATTAGGGGTTGCTAAGCCAAATCCTTAACCAAAAGGTGATTTGGAGGTGATTTAGAGGTTGGAGGCCATTTTTAGGGTTCCTTGGTGATAAGTGGAGGCTAGAAAACTGAAATGGAATGATCCTCTATCTCATTTCAGCCTCCCCATAACCCTAATCCCGAAATGGGTTATGGGCCTACTCACTAATCACCCGATTTGGCCCGGTTAAGCAGTTTTTCACCCTCCAAACCTTGTTTCAGCCATATCTCCCAAACGGTAAGTCCGTTTGGCTATTATGACCACTCTACGGAAAGGTAAACCATCAAACGAATCTAATGAAAGTGGTTTCAGGTCAAAATTCCTTTCCAATCAAAAGTTATGGCCAAAACAGTACCAACTAGGGGCAAAATGGTCATTTAGCAATCGACAAAAATCATGAACATGGGAAATGACTCTAATGGATGTTTCCCAAAGTTACATGACCATACGACCTCATACGGGAAAGAAATGAATATTCTACGATCCCCCGATACGTAGGATACAGGTTATTACAGTAATAATGGCAACCAACACTGGTAGTAATAATAGTTCTTTCATAGAGGGTCAGTCCATTTTAAGACCACCATTGTTTAATGGTAGTAATTATTCATATTGGGCATGTAGAATGAAAATTTATTTGCAATCAGCAGGTTTAGACACATGGAATAGTACACAAAATGAATATGTTGAACCCACAACTGCATTTGCATAATGAAAAAATGAACAAAAGGCTGCTGCACAAAGCAATTCAAAAGCCAAGAATATGTTATTTTGTTCATTAGATAGGAATGAGTTTAATAGAGCGTCAGTATGTAAAACTGCTTATGAAATTTGGAGAATTTTACAAGTTACTATGAAGAAACTAGTAGAGTTAAACAAACTAAAATAGCAATGTTAGTAAATCAGTTTGAATTATTTAAAACAAATGAGAATGAGTCTATTTCAGATATGTATTGCAGATTTCAAGAGATAATGCATTCATTAACAACATTTGGAAAAACTTATTCTAAAACTGATCAAGTCGGAAAAATATTAAGTTCATTAACCCCGGAATGGGATCAGAAAACTTCGGTAATTGAAGAAGCCAATGATGTGAATGAAATGAAGATTGAAGAGTTAATCGGAAATCTGATGTCGTACGAAGTCCAATTACAGAAAAGAAAAGAAAAAAGACCAACAGAGAAGAAATCTATTGCATTGAAAGCAACAGCAAATGATTCTGACTCAAGTAGTGAAATTGATGAAGAAACAGCTCTTATGACAAGTCATTTTAGAAAAATTTTGAGATATAGAAGGAAAAATTATAATCAAGGAAGTTCAAGAAGTAATAATGGTCGATATAACTGCAACAAACCAGGACATATAAAGAAAATGTGTCCATATCCAGATAAATCGACTCAATAAACAGACAACAACAATTCGTCAAGAAAGAGAAAGAAAGCATACGCAGCAACATTAGATGATTCAGATTCATCATCAAGTGATGAAGCACCAGAAACCGGAAATACAAATATATCCTTTATGGCAATTCAGAGTTTCAGAAAATTTTGAAGAAAATGTTCTAAAAACCAGGTACACTTTATTTAATTTTTAATTTCATTTGGTTGAATGGTTGCTTTATTTGTTTGCTTTGATTTGAATTTAAAAACTTTAAAATTTAAACTTGAAATTTAAAATTCAAATTTGAATTTTGAAATTCAAAATAATAATATAATAATAAATAACAAATCAAATAATAAAATAAAATGTTTGTATGTTTGATAGGAGTAGAATTATTTCAGGACACCGTTAAACCTGAAATATATTCGTCAATTTAAAATAAAAATCACCAAAACCAAATTCTCTTTGAAAATTAGCCTATATGTCGACATATCAGTCAGAAACTTGAAATTTGAAATTTGAAATTCAAAAGTTTAAACCTTCAAACTTCCCACCAACTTTTCACCAACTCCCAAGGTCTGAAAAGTTGTGCCTATTCAATTTATATCCATTCAGATTCTACGTATACATCTAATTCTCTTTACCTTTCATTCACAAATCAAAACAATATTCTTCATGTCTATTCTCTTCAAAATTATCAATTCAATGGCTTCATCTAGTTCATCTCAAAATTTGAAGATAACCAAAACAATCAAAGGCTATCTTCATAATGACAAAGAGGCTATCAAAACTTATGGTAACTATTTAGCAAGTGCTACAGTTAACACTGGTGCTTTTGCCGTCTTTAGTGATTTTCCCTTTTATGATCTTACATCTCTCTTCCAACACAACGAAGTCTTGAGTCTATTTGACTTTCGTGATAATGACGAAGTGTGTTATCCCAAACTTGTCAAGATGTTCTATGCGAATCTCAATCGAGAATTTTACAAAGGCAATGAAGACCAAATTTGGAGTAGTGTTAAAGGCACTCAAATTGTTATTGATGCCGAACTCTTAGGCACTATTCTAAATTATAGGAGCACGGGCTAGGATTTTTTCAATTTTTTTATCGACGAAAATGATTTGGAAATCTATCACGACATATTTGAAGATGGTGCTCCAATGGAATTCAAAAATCGCTACTTTCGTCCAAAAACAAGAATTGTCAACCTTCTCCTCCAACATACCATCACCCCCACTCCGGAAATTTCAACAATCCAAATCTCAAAGTCCAAAAGGCTCTCTTTACTATTATGGATGGCTATACTATCAATTGGGCCGAAATGATTTTAAATGAAATTAAGCCTATAGAATTGTCGTCAAGAGAAATACTATGGTGTTTATCTCACTCATATTTTCAAATATTTTAATGTTGATCTTCATGGAGAAGAATTTGTGCCTAGAAAAGTGTTTGACTCATCAAACATTCATCTCATGCAAATTTCTCTCACTTTCAAACCATATGAGACATTTGAAACCAAACAAGATCGAATGCAACAAGAAAGGTATCCAATGGAAGTTGAAGAAGAAGAGGCCTCTTTGGAAAGTCTTGAGTAACCAACCGACACTAAACGCATTTACAAAGAGACGATTATTCAAAATCAAGTGAAAATCGTCAACAATCAAAAGAATCTCAACAAGAAACTTTACAAAATATCCAAATTCATGATCAAGATAGGAAGAAAGCTTAGATTTTCATCTTCCTCGTCATCATCTAAAAACTAGGCCATCTAGTTTAATCTATCATTATGTATTCGTCTAAATTGTATTTGCTTTCGAATCTCGTATTTAAGTGTGTCATGATTAGTTGGATGTATTTGCTTTCTATAAAGTAATGAATGGAATTTAATTTATGATAAAATCATCTTTATGTCTCTGTAAAAACTTTAGAACTATTTATAATATAATAGAGTTCAAAAGAATTCAAATTTCGAAAGTTTTCCAAATTTTTTACTATAGTATGTCGACATAAAAATAAGTATATGTCGACATATAACTGCCAGATTTTAAAATTGTTTCAAATTTTAAAATTAAAACAACTACTCATGTCCATTCAAAATCCAACGAATTCCAGACCCTATTAAGGTCTATTTCTTCCAGAAAAATTCATTATTCTATTTCTCCTTCTTCCTTATTCATTTCTACTCAAAACCATGGCAAATCATATTCATAATCTTAGTGAAAATCTAGAAGAAACCTTGAATTCTTTCAAAAATATTCTCTCTATCATTCTACAAAACATGCATCATCTCGAACTAAGTCAAATAAAGATGTTTGAACAGCAAGAAAAGCATTTTGATGCAATGCAATGGCTAATCTCCTCTCTTTTCAGAGATGAGGATAATAACCTTGCAAAGGCTTCGCCAACCAAAGAAGATGAGGATTGGGAAGTCATTAAGAAGAATCCTATCTTTGGAGAAGATGGTTGGGTTGAATCCCTAGGAAACATTTAATTGTTCGGTACGATTTGATTGATTTGTTTGAATTTAATTCGGGTTCTATGATTTGAAACTTGTATATATATTAATACATATGGTGTGTTGTGATTTGATTTGGTTTGTATATATATATCAAAAAACATATGTAATTATAATACTTGGATTGGTTTGTATATTGCTGGGAATTATCATTATAGGTTTGTATAGATTAAGGGGGAGTATTCTTACTTTGAATTAGTTATAGGTTAAGGGGAATATCATAATTAGGTTAGTGACTTAAGTTCTATTTAGATAGTTATATAATTTAGGGGGACTACTTTTAGAATTTCTTCTTGATAATGCCAAAGGGGGAGAAATTATAAAATATAGATATAACAAAATTCATATAGACAGGGGGAGTATTTGAAGGGTCATCATCAACAGGTATGTATAAGTATGATATTTTATAAACTAGGGTTGTCATCATCAAAAATGGGGAGATGGTTGGAGAATGGAGTTTTGATGACAACAACCTTATTTCAATATTAATTGATTATAAAATATATACTAACACTTTTGTATAGAATATACACATATGCATGATTTATACACAGGAAATATTGCTGAAGACTGTACAGTTTAAAGATATTAGAGATTCAGAGTTCAGAGAAACTTCAAGACTCATGGGTATTCAAGATTTCAAGAGTTCAAGAGTTCAAGACTAGTATAATTATAGAGTTTAGAATATGTAAGACTCTAAATAGCACTCCAGGTTCAAATTCAAATTCTGATTTTCAAATTCTGTTTTCAAATTCTATTTTCAATCCCCTTTGTTTTATTTTCTCTCTATTTTATTTTCTATCGTTTTTATTTTTCTTTCTTACTTTACTTTTGTTTTTAAACTCAAGTTTTATAAGTTTTATATATTTATAATTTTATACACTTTATATTTATATAGTTTTAATTCTATAATTTTATAAATATGTTTATAAGGTTTATATTTATTTAATATGATTTCCTACTTTATAATATTTATTTATAACGCTAATTTTAATTAAAGAATTTCTAGAATTATATTTTTATCAAAACACTTGAAAAATGCTCAAAAATTAATTTTACACTATATGTATGTCGACATATAAAAAACTCAATGTCGACATATAATTGTCATTTTTTTCAATTTTGAAAGGAAGTGTCTTTTCACTAACTGTGACGGTTCTGAAGCGTACCAACCTTTCATACACTCTAAAAAAGGGCTTGAATTCGAATTTTTTATCATCTCTTCTTCTCTAACTTCACTCTCTTCCATTACACCCTTATTCTTAATCATTTTTATGGTTTCTACACTTATATTTTGCTTATACTCTGCCGAATTCAATTCCGTTTTGATCAAACTTCTTCTCTTCTCAATCTCTACTCATTACTCTTTGAATCAAGTGCTATTGAAGAGTTATAGGGCTATTTGTAATCGTTTGGGTTGAGTAAAGGAATCAGTGGTATCCCTTGTAGTCGTGAAATCAAGGACACGGGTAATCGGTGGTATCCCTTTTAGCCGTGAAATCAAGGAAGGTATACTTGATCAAGTCTGTGGGTGGAAATGGTGGTATCCCTTGTAGCCGTGAAATCAAGGAGGGTTGTAATTGGATTTTGATATAGCAATAAAACTCTATGCAATCCAGCGTTGCATGGGATTGGACGTAGGAGTAATTCCGAACCAATATAAAATCCAGTGTGTTCTTTCCTTTTCTGCACTTTTATTGATGTTTATTTTGCATCTGTGTTGGATTCTGTGTCAGTGATTGTTTCTGTGATGTTTGATTCTTATAGTTTATAACGTAAGTTTTAGATTTTCGTTAAATTCTCAAAAACCACTATTCACCCCCCATAGTGTTTGTTTTGCTTTAACGATCCTTTCTGCAATCCCTAACATGGACAAATCGAGGCAGTAAACAAAATCATTAAATCCATTCTAAAGAAATGATTGAAGCAGACAAAAGCCATGTGGGTCGATGAATTGCCATTAGCATTGTGGGCTTACCGAACAACTTACAAATCAAAAACACTATTCTCTCTTTCATTTGGATCAGAGGCAGTCATCCCAGTAGAATTGAAGTCCCCTCCCATAAGACAACATATTATGATCCAATGACGAATAGAGACCTTCTTCTCGAGCCCTTAGACATGATCGAGGAAAAGAGAGATGAAGCAGACTTACGTGCCTTGAGGCATAGACGCCAAGTTGCACGATATTACAACAGGAAGGTTCGACCTCGGACCTTTGAACCTGGAGACTTGGTCTTGAAACGTGTCCTCCCTACCCCAGTTTTCTTGGATCCAAAATGGGAAGGACCATATGTCATTCAACGGAAACTTTATAAAGGAGATTTCAAGCTTACGACTGTAAATGGCGAGGAAATCCCCAGAGCATGGAATACCCAGCACTTGCGGCATTATTTGACTTAAGATTGTATGATTCTTTTGCTTTATAAACTATGTAAAAAGGCGTGACTTTCCTAGAACTGTCTAGTTAATATAAGAAAAAGATTACAAAGTGGACGTAGGCTATGATTTGGCCAAACCACTATAAAAATATAGCGTGTCATTTATCTTTCTTACGTTTATTTCTCTATATTCTGTGATTATTTTGCTCTGGGTTTGAAATATAGAACTTGAGTTAAAATCGAGAGCGAGTATGGCACTCGAACCGATAAGATCCCGGCCAGAGAAATAGGGTGCAGAAGGAAAGCTGGAGCGAACAGGATGACCGTTTGCATGGTCAACTCTAAATCTCATGGTCTGAGAGAGAGTATAAAGGACGGGAAGACGATGTCCCCATGGCGTGATGGTGCACCACGATAAAAGACCGCCTTGACCACACTCTAACCTGGACATACGACATGAGAGAATAAAGGCGCTGAGAGTAAGTGCCAATGAAGCTGGGCTCCTACCCCGCTTAAGGATCGGGGGCATGAATGAAATCTGAGCTCGCATTTCCCACAAGATTTGTTTGGAGAAATATAATGTCGATCCTAATCAATCCCGAACAAGCCCTGGCCAGGCACTTTATTCAAGAATAATTGGGGGCATACACATACACATCACAACCATGTTTTCTATTACTTAGTTTAGTATTGGCCTTATATTATATTGATTATTGTTTGCACAGAGCTGGGTTGGAACTTTTGTTTGATCTGTGATGTGATTTATTGTTTGTTACTTAGATTAGTAATGTTTTGACTACGAGTGCATTTAATTGAAACAAATGACAAACTTGCGAATATTTGTCATTGCAGGAAAACAAACTACTTTTTTTTATACAGAAGTGCAGGTTTACATAAGGGAACTAATCAAAAGACATGAGGGACGCACTTGCTACAACAAAAAAGGCCAGTGGAAAACAAAATGAAAAGGCTAAACTACATTTCACTTGGGCTTTGGGGAAGCTTTGGGCTTTTTGGCAACTTTAAGCCTCGCTTTCTCTTCCCGTTCAGCATCAGTGAGAATACGTTTCTTCCTTTGTCTGAAGGAATTTCACTTGGATCAGTTAAGGATTTCTGAATTAAGCCTCCAGCGATCGATCAAGTAGAAAGCTTGACAACCAATCCCGACCAGGGAGCTACTTCCTAGAGAGGATCAATGTTAAGGGGATTTTCCTCGACCTTGGCTTTCAAAAGCTCATCATTCTTTGCCTTAATCTCCGCTAAAGTCAAGTTCTCGGTCTCTCCCGAGCCCCCAGTAACAATAATATCGTCATCTCCCTCGCCTCCTCCATCGCCATCAAAATCTTTTAGAGCCTCTATCACATCCCCGCCTTTGGGAACTTTGACACAGGGAAACACGATGGTCTTATCAGCAACCACTTCTTGTTTCTCCTCGTCTCCTTAGCAGACTCTGCACCTGAAGAAAGAGAAACAACAGTTATTAATTTAGGAGAAAATTCAGGTTCTTCGATCGTCTCTCCTAACAATGTGACGGAAAGTGGAAATGGCTTTAATAAATTAAGGCGAAAAGGTGGAGATACCTTTGGATAACTTGTCAGCAGGAATAGCAGAAGTGTCAGGGGTCGATTCAATGATTGGAGATAGGAGAGATGCCTTTGGGATCTCAGGACTGTCAGGAATGTACCCTTCTGTTTCAGTAACCCTAGGGACTGTGAAAACCCGTAACTTCCCCGTAAAGGAAAGTGGCGGATAGTTCGAGAACAAGCCACAACAGAACGCATATAGAAGAACATTTCATTGTATATTACAACAATGCATCAGATTACAAGAATATACAGAGTATGAATAAATATTACACAGAAATATCAAAGATTTAAATTACATTTAAATACATCGCAGCGGAAAATAATACAATACACAACTAGAAGAGATATACGGATACAAAGCTTTCGGGATATCATTCCAGCTGTAAACCAGGATCCTGTGAATATAAATCTGCAAAACCAAAACTACTAGCTGCCCGTGTCAAAATAAGGGCACCCAGAGTTTAGGTTAAAACAATAAACTCCAGGTCAGTCATGTGACTGGTGTGAGAACTAAAACAGTTATTAATCTTTATTTTAAATCATTAGGTAAATCAAGGGACCACGCCGTATAACACGGAACGGGTTTCCTCCCAAGAATACCAGTGCATAAAACAAACCGCGCAATGCTAAATAAAGAAAAATGAAGCTATTATAAGACCCAGGTCCCATCACACAATGCAACGCAGCCGAGGATAGGGTTTTCCCTTATAATAGCCAAACATGCGTAGTACGTTTAAAACAAATCATTTGATACTACTATAAGTGTATAGTGTATAAAACAACTTCAAATCATAAGTATCAATCATAGGCGACATGAGCGTCCCATGCCACTATGTCTCCATATATAGGTTTACAAATAAAACCGCAAAGTCACGTATTTGGAAATTGGATTTCCATCTATGAACCGAGGCAAGGGATCGTCCTCAACCGATTCGAGACAATCTAGCCCATGTCTCAGGACCCAGACTCAGGTGGGCCTTGGATCGTCAGGGCCGGTCCACCGATGTGGATTATTATGCCTGAACACTACGTCTCTCCGCCCTTTGGGGCGTAAATGAGCCAATGAATGGCTCCATCGGACCCGGATCGTCCGATCTAACCGAGGCGCCTCGCAACAGCAACAACCACATAAGTCAAACTCGTCAGGGCGTGTAAAACCACTGACGCCACTTCTAACTAGAAAGAAACGCATGTCCTCCCTGATGTCCGTCTCCCGTTTTTGGTTCATACCGGGTGTGAAACTCGCGAAGTAAACGTTACACAAAGCTACGCCACAAAGGCGTGCTTTGATCATCACCACAAGACTTTGCTTTTCAACAGAAGCCTCGATCAATTGCCACTTAGGCATGCCACACAGGCAATTCACTCCATGCGTTTGATATCCATCAATATATAACCCCTGAGCTCGTACGTCTCAGAGAAGGGCGTTAAGCAAGAGAATAAATTCTCCGCCGCCAAACAGATATATATTTAATAGAGATCAATCACACAGACTAAAATCCAATGTCAGACACACAGTCCATTTACAAGTCCGTTCTGGGTCTGAACGAAACCGGAGGCACCTAGTACCCCGCATATCCATCGATCTCCAAGTACGTCTGGACGATCACCAACTGTTTCCATCTTCTTGGGTGTACAGCCCAATCAAGATCATCAGTAATCACCCAAACGACGTGAAGACTTCCGGTCTTCGACCATCGTCTTCATCTTCGACTTATCGTCGTATCAGTTATTCAGAATGGGATAAACCCGGTCTTTCTGAACAACTCGCGTATATATTATAAAAGTGTTACACACACATAACATACGCCTCATTCCAATTCATCTGTCACTAACAGTAAATTAATCAAGAGAATAATTCCCCAAATATTAACCCCGAAGGCCGAAACCAACATCAGATCAATATCCAGAAAACCATTCTGCTTGGCTAACCGACAGTTAGTTTCTAAATTTCACATTCATAGGGAAAGGTTCCCATTAATTTTATCCAAGATAAATTCCTTGAATTTATTCTTTATTCTATTTTTGAATCTCAATTCAAACTAGTCGGGATTAGCGAACCTTACCGAAGTAATCATTTATTTTAATTTCCCAATCCCAACCTATTCATCCCATGAAGTAAAACTGGTAATACTTCATATCTAACACCACAGTGTTATCGGTAAATTCAATTACCATTTCACGTTCAAATCTAATTAAAGATTTAACTATCGCCTGGAGCAAAACTGGTGATACTCCATTTTCGATCATTTCAATCTAATTAAAGATTCATTAAAACTCCACTTAGTTTTAATCTTTGACTGGGTTAAAGAATCAGTGTCATTTAAAACACAGTTCACGATAAACCCAAAGTCACATTCCATTGATTATCGGGTTAAAGAACGAGTGTTATTTAAAACACTGTTCACGATAAACCCAAAAATCAATACCAATTCAATTCCAATTAAATATCATTTAATTGGTACACTTCATTAAATCTAAATAAAACGATTTAATCTTTTCTCAACTGGGTTCAAGAACAGTGTTAGTGAAGACGCCATTCACAACAAACCCAAATCACATTTGATATTCAATATAAGGCTCTGAATAGAAAATATATCGGCTTATGTTCAATATCAAATTCTACGATTAACAAATGTCGTATTGGAAATAACGATATAAATATATATCTTTCAAATTTCCATAACAACATCTGTATAATCACGAATTCCAACATCGAAATATTCCGAAGACAATTTCGATTCAAATCCACTCCAATGCAATCATTGGAAATTCTGGTTATTTTTAAAACCCTTTTCAAATTCAATTTATTTATTTAAAAATATATAGAATTATATTTCTAGTTCAAAACTAGTTCATTTCGATAAAAATCTATTTTTATCTTTTCAAATATGGAGTTTTTCATCCCAAATCTTCACAAATCATTTCTTATGATTTTACACAAATTATTACTATTTTTAATAATTTTATCAAGGCCCGTACAGTCGATTTCCATCAACGGTCATCGAACTGCACTTACAGCGACCTTTTTCGAATTTGATTTGGACGTATCTCCAAATCCAACCGTTAGATTTCTAATTTCTAATATTCGTTAGAAAGCTCTTTTCGATACGAACCCAACGGTTTCGGTTTTAGGAGAATCCGACGGTCGGATCTCCCGTAATGTCCGTTTGAAATAAATGGTCGAAATTCACGAACTGCCGCGGCGCGGCGCGTTCTATTCAGGCCATTATATTATATATATAATATATATAATATATATTTCGTCGATTTTTATTCAAAACAAATTATATAAATAGTTTTAAAATTCGTTTCAAAAGCAATTTCAACTTCCATTTCAATTCAAATCATTTCGTTCACGTCAAAATGGCGTCAATCTAATCAACACGGCTTCATAAATTTCTATTTTCAAATATTCTATTTCAAATATTTCCTTTTCAAAATAGTTGTTATTATCAAAATATTTCATTCAACACATGACCAATCTCAATGGATGAGTACTGTCAACACATGAACCTTTATTTTATATTGATAAAGATGTAAATTTTATTACTAAAATATTTCGTTCAACACATGACCAATCTCAATGGATGAGTACTGTCAACACATGAACCTTTATTTTACATTAATAAAGATGTAAATTTTATTACTAAAATATTTCGTTCAACACATGACCAATCTCAATGGATGAGTACTGTCAACACATGAACCTTTATTTTATATTAATAAAGATGTAAATTTTATTACTAAAATATTTCGTTCAACACATGACCAATCTCAATGGATGAGTACTGTCAACACATGAACCTTTATTTTATATTATTCTTTATTTTCTAAATTGGAATGAGGCCCAATCAATCACCATATAATGTTAATTATATGGATTTTCATACATTACACACATATAATAGCATTGAAAAATAATCAACCATCAACCAAAGTGCACTACACTGTATAAGCATCAAATATAGATATCTAACGCTTATAACAGCCTGTCAATCAATCGATCGACATATTTAATCAATCAGGATGAGTGAACTTCAAATTTCATCCCAACACCCGTGTGGGGTTTCAAACAATCAAACACAAATTTTATTTGTGCGGTTGGGCGATGTGTAAAATTTATCGTCCCAATCAATGTCATTCAAATAGGTGTACATAAACAAACCGTCCGGTTTGTAAATGAATATTTTATTTTATTCACTTCACGTTAAAAATTATATTTTTAACGATAAAACATTTTATTTTAACATATGAATTTCTACTCAGTTCATTTATTCAATAAAATGATATTTTTATTTTTCTAACTTATTTTAGAAAATTTCGGCGGCATAACGGCACGATACTAGAAACGGGACAAGGCCTAGCCTTATCCCCGGTCTAGTGAAGGCCCACGCCATTCACACATCAATCAAATCAATTCATTTCACCACACAATTCAATTTCAATCTAATAATCTAACTAATTTTTTCAATCAAACAAACAAGTCCATGGTCTGTGGACGATTGTGTCGGGTGCTACTAAACACCGTCTGCATCCTAGTATATATATATAACTAGAAAAAGAAATTGAAGAGTGAGGAGTTCTCACCAATAGCTATCCTAGCTCCACGGCACTTCATTGATAGAAATCTTCATCGTTATCGCATCTTCGTCACCTTCGTTGCCCGTATCCACTACATATATAAAAATCAAATTTTTACTAGGTTATTCAATATATGAAAATGGAATTTTTTTACTTTGCTATTCAATATGGAAAAATCGAATTTTTACTTTGCTATTCAATATGGAAAAATCGAATTTTTACTTCGCTATTATATAGATAAAAATTCTATCTTTATACCGCTACTTTCCATATAAAAAATATATTTTTATACCTCTACTTTCTATGTAAAAATCATATATTTTTCTATTTCTAAAATCAATATTTTAAAAATCTGATTTTTAACTTTGTTATTCACATTAAAGACAATGCTACTTCATTTTTATTTCAAAACCTATATGTTGTTTATTATTTTATAAAAACAAAAAATCATAATTTGATAGAAACAAAATCATATATTTTTATAGATCATTATTCTTTTATAAAACGACACTAATTTTATTTTATGCTCCTATTTTTAAAAAAAATCATATCATTCTTTTTATAACTACATATCTTTTTATATAATGCTTTTTCTATATATTTATAAACAATGCTACGTATAATTTACAAATCTAAAAATTAAATCTGAAAATAAATCATATATTTTTCTCTAAGGCATTTTATATAAAAATTCTCATTTTTGATTAATTACTAATTTACCTAAACTAATTACCTTGATAAAGATAATTAATAAAATAATTAGTTTAAAATAAACCTTTCTTCTTCACTGTTAACACCCCAGGCTTCGGCCTTCTTCTTCGTGATGTTCTGGATAAACCAAACCCATCCGTCGACTTCCAACTTCCTCCATCGCGCCTTCATCATTCCGCCAGACTCCGATCATCTGCCACCACGCTGAGCGCCGAAGTGCTGCCATCCACCTCCGCCGGTGGGGCCCAAATCGCAGCCACCCATCCCCTTGAATTTCCGTTCAAAATCGCACGCTTTAAGCCCAAAAATCGAACCCTTTACCAAATAATAATCGATCACTACCGTTGGTTGTATAGATCCTAGTGAGATATACAAGATTGCTTTGGAGGGTCTCGAATTAAATTCTTGGATTGCGACAATTTTTTAGATTGAAATGGGAAAAATCGGGCCTTCAAACTGATGGTGGCGGCTGCGTTCTGAATATAGGAGATGAGGGTTTAGAAATTTCCCTTTTTACCCTTATATTTTAATTTATTTAATATTTAATTCTAATTTTACTTGTTTAATATCATGAACTTCAAATAAAACCCAACGACAGTCGCCCCTAGCTAATTACCCTCATTCCGAACACAATGGGATAGGTATCGTAGGCTGATTCGGCTGTTACAATCAGTTTCCATTAAAATCAACATATAACTCTATATATTGAATTTGAACGCGCATTTCAATTTACCGGGGTCACATACTAACTCTAAAAATTCCAGAAAAATATTTTCTAGCTTCGTATTGACGATACGGTCCTAACAAAACTAATTTCGTCGAATTCTGAGACCGTTGGAAAAATGGCCATTTTCCAGTCGATTAAAATCAACTGAAACTGGTCAAACGCGTTTTCCTTTGCCACGCTCACACATTGATTCGAAAAATTATGAAATTTGAAACCTAGCAATAATTTGACACTGCGGATCCAACAAAAGTGGTTTCGTCGAAATCCGAGGTCATTTGCAAAATTCCCATTTTTAAGGGCCTGAATTCCATAGCGACTATTCAGAATTTTCAACTGGGCATATCTTTTGATTCCCGCTATGAAATCTTGATTTTTCGGATTCGTTGGAAAGATATCATCAATTAGATCCTAATGTTTTTGGTTTCACTAAAATCCGGATTGTTTTGCACCCGGTACATTCAATTGAAGTTTGAAATCGAATTATCGAACTACCGCGCCATTTTCAATTCTATTTATAATTGTATATAATTATTTATATTCTAACGACGACGTATATAATTTATACGTTTGAATTCCATTCAAAATAAATTTCTCGTCGATATTATTTAAAATAATTCATTTTAAATAATCAAAATTCGCTAAAATTGCCAAAATAAAAATTTTAAACTGGCCCAGATTTTCGGGTTGTTACAATTTTCCTCGACCTTGGCTTTCAAAAGCTCATCATTCTTTGCCTTAATCTCCGCTAAAGTCAAGTTCTCGGTCTCTCCCGAGCCCCCAGTAACAATAATATCGTCATCTCCCTCGCCTCCTCCATCGCCATCAAAATCTTTTAGAGCCTCTATCACATCCCCGCCTTTGGGAACTTTGACACAGGGAAACACGATGGTCTTATCAGCAACCACTTCTTGTTTCTCCTCGTCTCCTTAGCAGACTCTGCACCGGAAGAAAGAGAAACAACAGTTATTAATTTTGGAGAAAATTCAGGTTCTTCGATCGTCTGCCCTAACAATGTGACGGAAAGTGGAAATGGCTTTAATAAATTAAGGCGAAAAGGTGGAGATACCTTTGGATAACTTGTCAGCAGGAATAGCAGAAGTGTCAGGGGTCGATTCAATGATTGGAGATAGGAGAGATGCCTTTGGGATCTCAGGACTGTCAGGAATGTACCCTTCTGTTTCAGTAACCCTAGGGACAACAGATGAAGAACTGGAACCTAGTTTGATAGTATCCTTCCCTTTAGCTTGGGGTCTTTCCTCCTCCATAGCTGTCTGGATCAGCCTCCTCCCCTCAGCCAGATGCTCTGGTTCCTCTCCTTTTATATAATTTCTCGTGGGCTCTTCCTCGTCAATGGTATCCACCTTAAGCCGCCGTTTTTTCCAATCAACAATCTGGTCCCATACATCGACCAGGGTCGCCGGATAATCCTTGATCCAGGAAATATCTCGGCATTGGATCACTTGAGCAAAGAACTCTATCATGAGCTCGATGTATTCATCCAACTCCTTTTGGGCCTCGGCAAGTTGCACATTAGCATCGGCGACGAACTTAAGAGCAATATTTACATTCCCTTCGGCGAAGATTGCCCTTTCTTCAACCTCTGCTAGTTTGGCCTCTAATTCAGCATTCTTCCTCGCCAATTCTTCTTTTTCTTGTTCAGGGCGAGAACAAGATAGTTTCGCTTGGTAATCTCCGACTTCGCATCTTCTACTTGCTTTTTAAGGCGGCACACTCTTGACTATGAGAATCAAGCTCGGAATAGTAGCACATTTGTAGTTCCTCATATTTTTTCGTATGGTTCTCGATGTCACGCTGTGCTAAAGCAAGTTGAGCTTGTGCATCCTCAAACTCTTTCTCTGTGTTATTCAGGATACTCTCATCATATTCGACCATCTCTTTCATATGATTCACGTCGGCTAGTAAATCCCGAATGATTTCGGAAAGGTTTCGCGAGTACTTGCGCATTTCCATGTATTGCTTATCCACTATATCTATTTTAGCCTTGACTTCGTCCGCCACTTTGGAGGCACTGGCTCGAGAGCAAGAACAAAAAGCATATTCCCGAAATGATGATCTGGAAATTGCTTCGGGTCGGGTCAAAATCCTATGAGAGATTATATCTGTTCGGATCAGATCGAAAAGCCCGAAGCGGACTAGTGAAACCCTACCCGAACCAACCCAACTCGCTGCAACTCAATTACTTCACTTAGGCAATTCTCATTTCGCTTTAGAGTCATTTATTCCAATCCGAACTGTGCCTATCCTCTCTAATTCTCCATCTTCTTCCTTTTTTTTCACCACAACAAGAACCGAATTTCCATCATACCTCCTTTTTCATCAAGATAAGGAGCCAACCCTAGTATCAAGCCCCTCGACCCCCGAGCAAAATTCGTCCATGCCACCGCTTGGAGGCGATGGTGACATCACCATTAACAGCGGCGATTAGTCCAGATGATCTCAATACTGGCTTCACCATCGATTTGGAAAAAAGGACGTGGATAAACATAAGGATTCAAATTTTATTTACACAAAACCGAAGATCAAAACATGCGTGATAAGAAACTCAAGCACCTACCTATGTTTGAGTTTGAGAATTGAGACAAAATCAAAGAAAAAGGGGGATTGGATTTTCGGTCGAGCAAAAGTAGTTCGGTGAAAATAAAATAAAAGGAAATGGAGGAGAACAATTTATATAGTAATCATTGGAGGCTATTTGTATTCCTTGAGAGGGCGGCCCAATCCGATCCACCACAACCTTAAGACAACAGTGGCTTAAAATATGGTCGGTTCGAATGCATGAACGGGTCGAGTAATCCCGATCTGATCTGTTGCTCAAACCCCAACTTAATGTTATAAAAGTGAATTCGAGCAAGTTTGGAAACAGAGAAAATTCAGAAGGGTTATTCGAGAACACAAATCTGAAAATTTACCTGGAAACTTGTTTATCTCCGAGTTAAAAACTCCAGTGTGTTGAGTGCAATGGAAATGACCACGAGTTGGACCCCGTATTTATAGATATATCGCCAGAGTCAAGAAGCATGGTTTCTACCAAGCATCACGACTCTACAGATGGGCACGACTGTTAATTGCCATCGATTCAAGAATAGACAGGTTGACATTTTCGAAGCACGTCCCATCTCCAATGAAAATGTACTTCGAGGGGGGAAATTGTTAGCCTTCTTTGTAACCAGGCTATACAAAACTTGGGAATTGAATGTTGGGTTTACTTAAAGGTAAGAGACACAGTCAATCGAGAAGAGGGATCAATAGGATTAATTATGAGATGACTTGTCGGATTGAGAGAGCTATTGTCTTCAGTTTCACCAAGCACCGGGAAGTTGGGTCGGATTGGATTGCTCGGATTGACCTCATTTCATTCACCAACAACATCGGGAACCAACTGATGAACGCCGGGTCAGTTCGGTGTTCCTCTTACCGATCTGATTCGATGATTGTTACCCTGAAACAGTTAAACATCACGTCGCTACAAAAGCGGGACAGTTACAACCTACTTACCCATGATGTCTATGCGTTGTCTTCATCATAATGCATCAATTTCCGAGATTTTTGGGATCAGCCCTACGTGGCATCCGACCCGCCTGTGTTTCGCACCTATAAATACCCCATAACACATCATTTTGAAGGATCATTTGGCACTTTAAATACTCTAACTCCGCCAATATCACATCTTCTCTTATTTATTCATATTTATACTCTAAATTGCTGAACATAATTCAACCAATAGTTGAGAGATACTTGATTGTATTTGAAAGGTTGAGTGGCTATTACTATTGTACTTGTAATTGATTCATCAATTAAAGACGGATAAAGTGGACATAGGCTCGGTAACGCCAAACCACTATAAATCTTGTGTGTTGATTCCCTTTTTTATCTGTTTTGAGTTGTTATCTTCTGAAATTATTAGTCAATTGGGTGTTAGAACCACTTTTTGGTCTAACAACAGTATAGGCAAAAGTTGGAATTGTTCAAAAAGTATTAATTTTTTCTACATAATCAGAAAGATGAAAAGTTGATTAGCATTTCATTTTCAAACATAAATACATAAAAAGTTAAGCAAAAGAAAAATATTATGTATGAAGTGGAGTAATATTCGATAAACAATCCTCATACAATATTCAGGGTAAAGAATAAATGTATAAGCAATGCTTTTATTCTTGGTTTGATATTCAATCTTAAATTTTTTTTGTTAATGGTTTGCTTCCCATAGTTAAAACTTCTTTATGGTTGTAAATTTAGACGTTGTCCTTTTAATTAATTTATCCTTATAATATTTTTATGTTATGATATTTAGGGAAGCGTGAAATGTCCGTTAGCAACACGAAATAATAAGGTAATTATTTGCAATATTTCACAAAATAGATTTTGTCATGTTAATTAAATTTATTTGCACTTTAATGTATTTTTGTTGGACTATCAAAATATTGTTATTCTTAATGGTCATAACTGAACTATTTTCAAGTTGAAAGTATCAAATTATGATATAATAAATTAATTTCCCTTAATTTGATTTTAAAATACAAACATTGATTCAATTTAATGAGATAATTAATTACATATTAATTCACATTAATTATAATTAATTATAGAATCAATATGATTCAATTTGATGAGATAATTAATTACATATTAATTTTAATTAACTATAAAATTAATATGATTCAATTTGATGAGATAATTAATTACATATTGATTCACATTAATTTTAATTAATTATAGAATTAATATGTAAATAACTGATTGTATTTGTTTATTTTTTTATTAGCAACATTTTAGATATATATAAATATGTAACATGAAATGTTCAGCAAGTTTAACTAACACTTCAACGATGTAGGAAATATTTATTTGGAGGACCTTTGAAAC
The DNA here is from genome assembly GCA_030737875.1 of Allium sativum. Classification (NCBI taxonomy): domain Eukaryota; kingdom Viridiplantae; phylum Streptophyta; class Magnoliopsida; order Asparagales; family Amaryllidaceae; genus Allium; species Allium sativum. The sequence continues at coordinate 196,172,536 of CM060924.1, forward strand.
TCATTATTTATAAGAAAACAGGTTGAACGAAATAGTTTAAGGTATTTCCTTAACCAAGAATGTGGATGAAAAAATTTAATAATGCTATATGTATATTATAGCGTTTGCTGTAAATTCACTCTTTATATTTATACATCATCTGCTAAAAATATAGTATTTCTTGATGTAAGTATAACTGTATAATGCTAATTTTTTTTATTAATTTTTTAGAAGCAACAGAATATGAATGTTGTCAGGTACCAATGCTACAACAATTTGCCTAATACCCAAAATTGAGTACCTTAGTTTTGTTAATCACTTTAGACCTATTAGCTACTGTAACACCATATATAAATGCATCTCCAAACTCCTCGTGCACAGGCTGAAGGCTATCCTCCATGATCTGATCTCTTTCAACTAGAGTTCCTTCTTAGATGGCAGAAGTATCATTGATAACAGTTTAATGCCCCATGAATTACTTCGTGGTTACAAACGTAAGCATGTGATCTTCCAAGATGTTGTATAAAGATAAATCTTATGAAAGCTTACGATTACATTGAATGGAGCTCAATCTTCTATGCCCTTCAGAGAATGTGTTTTCCACCTTCTTTCATTAAATGGTTAGAAGTCTGTATATCCATTTCTTCCTATTCTATTTTAGGTACGTAATTGTTGCGTCAGATGGTATTTTCAAGTAAAGCGAGCGTGGTATCAAACAGGAAGATCCGCTAAGCTCCTACCTATTTTTGGTTGTAATGGAAACACTTAATTACTGCCTTATTCAATGACAAATACACGAGAAAAGAGATTGGCTTTCATCCTAAAAGTAATCCACTCATAACTACCCTATGTTTTCACTACAAGAAGCGGCTGAAACTGCAACGGGGGAGGACGACGGCTTGCGACGGCTAAAAAAGCGGCCGTCGCAAGCCGTTGCACGGGACGAGATAATTAACTGTTACTCCTTCTTCCCCAAATCACTTCTGCAACGAAAATTAAAAAAAACCTCTCTCCGCCGTCGCTCCCCCTTGCTCCGATTTCAGCCCCTCCAATCCTCTCAAATCGTGCCGGTATGTCTTCTAAACTCTATTTCATGTTTAATTAGGGTTATTTAGAGTTATTTAGGGTTAATTTGTATGTTTAAATTGGGTTGTAAATTCAGTGTCTATGGACATGAAATTGGTTGTCTTGTGAGATGCATATGATGTTGCTTTTGTTATACATTGATTTGAGAATAAGTGGAATTGATTAGGAGGTTGAAATCATTGATTATCACATATGTACTTTGATTTAGGAGCATGAAAACGACGATTATCATGTATGTAAACGTGATTGGTTTGCTGTAGTAACTTGATTATGATTATCACATATTTATAACGTAACACCTTAAATTTGAATTGAAATTAAATAATTAACTTGAAAGCTTAGTTTGTATTTCAAAAATTGAAACTAATTTATTAAAATTAACTTCATAATTTATACATTAAACTAAAATTAACTAAAACTAATTTATACTTCATAATTTTCACTGTCATGTTATTTTACAAATTGAAATTAGGCAAAAATATTATATAAACGCTATGTAGTTAACGCGCGAGCGTAGACGGAAAAAGGCGCAAGGCGCAACTAAGGGGCTTTTTTGAAGTTTAAGGCGCACCTATTAACAAAGCGCAAAAAAGCCCAAAGCACATAAAGCGCGCTTTTTTCATTTGAATTGTTTTTTTGATTTAAACTTAGGTTAAATGTTTTTTTGACTATTTATGTGAACCCCTTAGATAAATTTGGCCCCGTCCGACATTTGTTGTATATGATCGTTATATGGGTATTCGTTTTTATACAAAACGGAAATCTATATTCATCTGATACAATATTGTTGGATTTGTCCTAGTATTTCGGACAAGTTACAAATATAATAACGTAAGCATATTTTATAAATCATTCCAGGTTAAACGGTTAACAAAATTTCGATGGCACTTCCTTTTTGTTCCCTGTGTACACGCATTTGTGTACGATACAGGGACCAAAGGGAAGTGCTGCCGAAATTTTGTAGAACCGTTTAACCTGAAATGATTTATAAAATATACTTGCATTATTATATTTGTAATGGGAAGTAGGTAGACTGGCCGTCAAAGCAAAAAGGTAATAAACGAAAACATGTAGTAGTTATAAATGAAATTTTACAAGATTTCAATTAATATAGTATTCGATCGAATTTTCTAACATATTTGTTGAAAATCAGGAAAATGTCCGATTATTTTCGTGATCGTAGTTGGATGTATCAACCCCGAACTGGTAAGAAAGGGTCGATAAAGAAACATTTTTGTAATGGGGTCCAAGAATTTATTAGATTCGCTATATCTAACAATCGGGGCAACGTAGATGTTCGTTGTCCGTGTAGTAAGTGCAAACATCTGAAGCATTGGAAGCCAGATGTAGTAGAAGTACTGAAGAAAATGATATAGAGTATGAGACTGAGTCTGAATCCGAACAAGATGAAGACTGATGTTATAAGTACTTATGTTATGTATTATTATGAGCTATGTATTATGTTATGTACTATTCTGAGCTATGTAATTAATAATGATGTTGATTGTTCTTAGCTAGGAATTTACTTACGTTATTTACTATTCTGATTTATGTAATGATAATGTTGACTATGTATGTTATGCAATATTGTTCTTCTCGTTTACGAATTATGTAATGATAGCGATGACTGATGTTAATAATTCAAGTTATTTTGTATGCACATTATATGATTGCAACAGATATGTCGGATGATAGACAGCGACGACGATCGAGGAGTACATCTCAGCCTACTCCTTCACCATCTCCGCATACTCCTTCACCATCTCAGCATACTCCTTCGCCAGGAGCAGGTCCGAGCAGCTTTGTTCCAGATCAGCGTACTCCTGTGCAGATTGTTCCCAAAAGTGCCGGGTAAATGTCAATTTAATTTTATTTCAATTTGGATTATTCAAAATATATGATCAAATTTTTATATCAACATCTACGCAGAGGATTACAGTTTCAGCCAATACAGTTCGTATTAGATATATCGAGGAATTCTTACATAAGCAGGATGTCGGGGGCTTGGCCGCATTGGGATTCTCTTCCACCCCATATTAAGAATGCCATTCTGGCTGATGTACTTGTAAGTAATTTTTTAAACGAGTGTTGAAAATTGATATACTGTAAATAATTGAAAATAAATCTAATATGCAGGTCGTTGTCCGTGTTGAGGAGCATGACATGAACACTTTTTTGGATATTTGGAATACGAAGATGCGTAAAAATTATCGGGAGACAATTTCAAGGGCGAAGACAGGTGGAAAAAAGCCTTCGTGGATGAGTGATGATGTTTGGGCAGCATTTCAACAGTACTGGCAGACGGAAAAAGCTAAAGTAAGATATAATGAAAATATTTACATTTATATTGATTGCAGTATTTTACATAATCGTGTATCAAATGTAATAGGAAGTAGCATCCAGAAATAAAGCGAACAGAGAAAAGAATCCTGGTCTACACCGTGGTGGCTCTAAATCATTTCAAGATCATAGGAGAGAATTGGTATAAATTTTAAATATTTGTAGCTTATGTTCACGTTAAAATTTAGTGTATATCATTTATTCATATTTTCAATAATTTTATTACTGTATGTTTACTCAGCATGCAAAGATCGGAAGAGAGCCTTCGATGGCAGAGGTATTCAGACGTACACATGCGGTGGAGCATACCGACGAGGAAGGAAATGTTACGTATGAATGGGCGGATTCGAAGAGTGCGGGTGTAATGGTAAATATGCTTATCCGTATGAATTAAAATGTTTCATATTCGTTCATATCACAATATATAAGTAAATTTTACAACATTGGTGTTAAAATTATATTGGTATGTAGGAGAGATACTACACAGAGTCTACTAGAGTGTTGCAGGCTAGTGGACAAGAGGAGCTTACAGTCGCGCAGTCTGATCGTATATGGGACTCTATCATAAAGCCGCCTTCTCGTAACAGGCGATATGGATACGGTAATCAGGAGGTAAGACTTAAATTACAAACTTAATAATTTACAACGATGTGATGCCATAAATATATAAATTGTGGGTATTAATTAGTGCATTTTATATTAATGTTTTGAATTGGAAACATAACGCGTTTTATTTTACAATCAGGAGCTAATAAATTTAATGTGAACTTAATTATTTCGCCGGCTACTCAGAGTGCTTTTAGGAGGTCGATGGAGGAGGACACTATTGCTCGGATGCAGGAGCAGATGACCGAAATGATGGACTGGCGAAAAACCCAGATGCAACATGACGTAGATGAGCGCATTGCAGCTTACCTTCAGGAGTATGGGTTTATGCCTGGGCAGGGAGGAGATGCTACAAGTGAAGGAGGCGAAGACGACGACGACGAGGCGGCGGAAGATTAGTTTGGATGACATATACTTTGGTTTATGCTTAGGTATGTACATATACTTTGCTTTCATGACGATATGGTATGTTTGACGATGTTATGGTGTGTTTTGGTGACGTTATGGTGTGTTTTCATGACGATATGGTATGTTTTGATGTGTATGACGACGATATATGACGATGGTTATAGTGTTTTGGATGTTATGTGATGATATTTTATGATGGTGGTTTTAATTTTGGTTTCTTTTTCATTTGGTTTGAGTTGGTGACGAATTGATGGGATAATAGTGGTCTGATAGTGGCCAATGTGATGGTATTGGATTGGTTTGTGGTTGTGTGGCTTGAAGGAATGGAACTGCTGTTTGCGGTGCAATTTTTTTTTTCCAGAATTGCGACGGTTTGCGACGGCTTGCGACGCCAATTTGGTTGGTATATTGCGACGGCTTGCGACGGCAACATTGTAACGCTTAACAACGGTTTGCGACGGCTTGGCGGTAAAATCAACTACTTGCCACGTAAGCAATTTACCGTTGCCAGCCGTCGCTAAAATGGCAACGGAGCCGTCGCTCAAGCCGTTGCAGTTTTGGCATCGCGACGACTAAAATTGCGACGGCACTTTGCGACAGCTTGCGACGGCCGCCAACGCCTATTTGCCGTCGCAATTCCCTGTGCATTTTGTAGTGTTTGCTGATGACCTGATGGTTTGCTCCAAACCCAACTTAAACTCCATCCAAAATATATTTCTCACATAGCATGGTGATTTCTAAGATCTCAAGCCTTGGGGCATCTCCAACAAAGCATCCGAAATCCAAAATTTTGAAATTCAAAAAGTCATCCCAATAGCGTGTACATTCTTCCAGGTGGTTGGATTTCAGTGGGAAAAATTTCGGAATGTAGAAACTTTTAAGGCGTTTGTTCAACAAACGCATGAAATCATGCGTCTGTTCAACAAACGCCCGATATCCTTTTAATTACTTTTCACCTCCATGCGGCACCTTTATTTTTGTTCATGCTGAAACTTAATTGGTCCATATAGCAAATTATTCCCAACGTGAATACTTTTGTACCCTATGCTGCAAAGTAATTAGTCCACCATATGCTGCAAAGTAGGTCCACGCAGCAAATAATTCACTTGTTCCACACGGCAACTTGTTGAATTGTTCCAGCTTTACCAAGTTTTACCCAACTTTATTTTGGATGGGTCCACGTACCCCACAATTCTCTAAAAAAAAATAGTTGTTCAATTTTTTATTCCTCAGATACTTGTTCAACAAATGCCTGATTTTAAAAACTATTGGGAAAATTTATGGTTTCAACAATTCAGGGTGCGAAAAAAATAAAATCCGCACCCGAACTGTTGGAGATGCTCTTAGAATCAATTTATCTGAACCTTCTATTACTGTCTGTGGCATTTCCTTAGACTATAGAACTACACTTGCTGCCCCTTTTGGCATTCATCTTGAACATGCTGGTCTCATATATTTGGGAGTACCCCTTACTGCTTGTAAGGTCCAAATGAAGCATTGCCTCAAGGTATACGAAAAAATCAATTCCAAACTCAATATGTCGTTCGTGCAACAAATCCATATTTATGGCTGGCAGACTAATGATCATCAAGTCTATAATATTTCCCATGCAATTATATTACTCGCATATTTTAATCCCCACTAAAAAACTTCTCTACTTGATTCCAAAAGCATGTTTCTAACTCATTTGGTTTGGGATCCTTTATCCACAAATTCATCCCTATTGCTTTTTCGAAAGGTAGTGTTTAGTTTTGTTTTGTGTTTTTAGCTTTGAGTTTTCAACGTTAATTTCGAAAGATGCGAAGATTCAAAGGGTAACGGAGATAACAGACTAAAGACGGAGGGAATGACAGAGGAGATGGAGGATGGTGGATGGATGAATTTGACGTCATTCTTACGTTGTTTCCTAAAATAAGGAAAATGATAAAAAATTGTTTTTTGTTTTGTAGGTTAACTTCGTTTTGTAAAATAATCGTTTTCTACGATATGTGTGTGTTGTTCGTACTAAAACGGAAAACTAAAAAATAGAAAACACCCTTAGGGTGCGTTCGGTTTAAATTTTTTTAATTTGAGTTTTTGTACATACAAAAGTACGAACGATACACGCATATCGTGAAAAACGATCGTTTTACAAAATGAAGTTAACACACAAAACCGAAAACAACTTTTTATTATTTTCCATACTTTAAGAAACAGCGAAGGACGATAACAACTTCCCTTTTTTCCCTCCGCTGTTAATCCGTCACCTTCGCTATACTTCTAATCTTCATAACTTTCATAATTGACGCTGAAAACTAAAACCTCAAAACACAAAATAAATCAAACACTATTTTAATTTTTAAGGAAAATGGTGTATTGGGGATCATTGATATCCTAAAATGGAATAATGTAACCTTTTCTGTTCACTTGGACAACTTGACCGATGATCGTAAATCTATTTGCATTAATTGGTGTAGAAAGTATTCTTTAGGGAGGGAGGACTCTGGCAAACTGAAAAGAGGCAAAATGTGAGCTGGATTTGGAAGGAGATCTTAGATTCCAAAGAGAAACTCCTTCCGTATATGCAAATTGTTGTATGCAGTTTCGGGTTCACCTCTTGGTCTAAAAGAGGTGTCATTCTCCATGAAAAATTGATTTACAATGAGAAAGATCAAACTATAGTTTTCTGAAATAAAGGTGCGTTTACCAATAGTTTTCTGAAATGACGTATCTTCTTTAAAATAATACCATTGCCCTTAGCCGTCTTTATAAAATTCGGTTAAGGGCAACGGTCTTTCAATTGACTTTCAGATGACCGTTGCCCCTTCCATTCGGTTAAGGGCAACATCATCTTTCTTTCAACCAAACACACAACTCTCTTCAATTACCACTATCTTCTTTACAAACCAACAATGTCAAAACAACAGAAAGGAAAAGGAAGTGCTTCACAACCCCGACCCAATGTTCAATTTCAAAGACAACGAATTCAAAACCCATTTAAATCGCAGCAAAATCCGAATCATTATCAGCCCCAATTTGAAAACAACTCTTATCAACCTCCTCAAAATCCAAATTACTATAATTCCCAGCAAAATTCGTACATGTACCAAAACTCTTAAAATGCAAATTACTAACAAAACTATACGTTTTAGCAAAACTGCAATTTCGACCAAGATTGTGTTTCTCCTACTAGCAAAAGTCAGATACTTTCTCCTTACCTGCCTCAAAATTTGAGGAGAAATCTGAGTAATCAATTTGGGAATATCGATTGGGGAATTGAAGAAACTCAGTTTGAAATTCTAGAAGGGAGCAATTCTGGAGTAAACGTCAATGAAATGCCTGACGATGAATTTGGAGAGCAAGTGCCCACTGAGTTTAAGAAATTCCGTAAAGGGTGCGTTTAGCACAGGTCCCTATTAAGTTTTAAAATTAGGCTCACATCTGGTCATAAACTTATTGTAAATTTAGTCCCTATCTTTCGAAAATTCGATAAAAAATATTAAAAAAATACGTAAATTTGTATTTAATTAAAACACGTAAACGTAAAAAAATTCAGGCAAAAAAACCATCAATAACCACGTTAAAACAAGAAAAACAGCAAAATAACAAAACTACAGTTAAATGCATAATAGTATGCATATATTTGAATTTTCTTTCATACATCTATGCAATTACTTCTGTTACTCATATGTGTTGATTTTCTTGCATACATCTGTACAAGTTGTAACGACCCAGAAAATCTGAACCAATTTAAAAATTTTAAATTGGCTAAAATAATGAATTTTAAATATTTAAAATAAATATTTTAAATAATGGCAATAAAAACTGAGTTTGAATCGACAATTGAAAACGAATATAATTAATTCTAATTATAAACAAGGCCTGAAATGGCGCTGCAGTTTCAAAAATTGAATTCAAACTTTGTCGGGCTGTACCGGGTGCAAAACAAAATGGATTTGAGTGAAACCAAAAATATTTAAATCTGTTAGTGAATACCTTTCTAACGAATCTAAAAAATCGAATTTTCATAGCGGAAAGCAAAAGTTATGGCCAAATGAATTTTCAGAAAGGTCGCTATGGAATTTATATAGCCCGTGAAATTGGCCATTTTGCAAACGACATCGGAATTCGACGAAACCACTTTTGTTGGATCCGGGATGTGAAGTTATTGCTAGGTTTCAAATTTCATAATTTTTGAAGCTAGTATGTGAGCGGGGCAAAGGAAAATGTGTTTTGGTCAATTATAGTTAAATTGGATCGACCAGAAATGGGCCTTTTTGCAAACGGTCTCAGAATTCGACGAAGCTAGTTTTGTTGGGACCGTATCGTCAAAACATATCCAGATTTATTTTTCTGGAATTTTTCGAATTAGTTTGTGGCCCTGGCAAATTGAAATGTACGTTCAAATTGAATATTGAATGTTTTATATTTTAATTTGAAGGAAAACTAACTGAAACAGTCAAATGGGCCTACGAAACATATCCCATTGTGTTCAGAATGGGGGTAAAACGCTAGGGACGACAGTCGTTGGGTTTGGATTGGGGTTCGTGAGTTAAAGAGGGTAGTTTTAGAATTTTAAAAGCTATAAAAAAAACCATTCGCCCACGTCAGCCCCCCCCCCCCCCCCCGGCGTCTTCTCTCTCTCCCCAATCGCGATTAACGGCGGCGGAGCCTTCATGTAAAGACCCGAAAATTCCCGCTCTTTGAATCGACCATAAACCACACAGGTCTGACCCAAAGGTTGGAAATCTTCGAATACTTTAACTTTGGGAATACAAAACATTAGAACAATAACAACAGACTTTTATTACATTACATATAATGTTACATCAGAGTACATCAATTAAAGGAATGATACAGCGGAAGTTAAATTACAATACAATACAAAGCGGAAGACTATAAATGCTCTGGACACAGCTTTAAGCTTCAATCCAGGATCCTGCTAAAAGAATAGATATCTGCAAAACAAGCTACTCGACTGCCCGTGTGGAAAAATATGGGCACCCGAGTTTGCCAGTGAAACAAACTACAGGTCAGTCATGAGACTGGTATGAGAAATCTTGACTAAACTAATCTATTGATAAGGCTAATCACAGGACCATGCCGCTAACGCGGAACGGGTTTACTCCATTGGATTGCCAGTGCATAAAATAAAGTAAAATGTTAAAACAACGCCATGCTTTTTAGAAAAATGAAACCATTATAAGACCCAAGTCCCATCACACAATGCAACGCAAACCAGAGGATAGGGTTTTACCTTATAATGGTCAAGAGATGCTTGATACGATAAAACGGGTTTAATACTAGTGTGTATATGTTCTAATAAAAACATTTCAATCATAATGTATAAATCATAGACGGCATGAGTACCATATATCATGTCGCCATACTAGTTCTACAATCAAAACCACAAGGTCGTATCGGAAATTGGATTTCCATCATGAGTCGAGGCTAGGGGCAAGCTCCTCTCCGATTCGAGACACTCTAGCAAATGCCTCAGGATCCCCCGCAGTGAACCCTTGGATCTTCAGGGCCGGTCCCCGCCTATCGGCAGTGGATTAGTTATGCCTGAACACACGCTTCCCGGTTCCTTTGAACCTATAGTATGACCACCAACGGCCTATAAAACACGAGGTACCTCAAAATCCATCATCCACATAAGTAAAATGTCAGCGCTGGTAGGTCCCTGACATCACTCTAGCTAGAAAGAAACGTGTGCACTCCCTGCAGTCCGTATCCCATTTTTGACTCATACTGGGGTGTGAGGCTCGCGAAGTTACGCTATACACAAAGCTACGCCTAAACAGACCGTGCTTTGATCATCGACCACAAGGTCTGCTTTTCAACAAAAGCCTTGATTCATGCATCTTGGCATGCCACATTGTCAATCCATACCACACCATTGATTTCTACCAATATATAACCTCTAAGCTCGTACGTCTCAGAGAAGGGCGTTAACCACCAAACAGATATATATTAACAGAGATCAACGAATGTAGTATAAAGGACTACAACGTCATACATATATTCCATTTATAAACTTATGCTCTGGGTCTGAGCGAAAGTCAAATCCGTACAAATCAACACTACGTCCGAACGGCCACCACTGAACCCCTTTCAAGGTAGCTACTCCTCTCATGGGTCTCAGTAGCAACACATCCATTCGATGTTGTAAAGACCCGGAACTTCCCCGTAAAGGAAAGTGTCGGATAGTTCGAGAACAAACCACAACAGAACGCATACAGAAGAACATTTCATTGTATATTACAACAATGCATCAGATTACAAGAATATACAGAGTATAAATGAATATCACACAGAAATATCAGAGATTTAAATTACATTTAAATACATAGCAGCGGAAAATAATACAATACACAACTAGAAGTAGATATACGGATACAAAGCTTTCCGGATATCGTTCCAGCTGTAAACCAGGATCCTGTGAATATAAATCTGCAAAACCAAAACTACTAGCTGCCCGTGTCAAAATAGGGGCACCCAGAGTTTAGGTTAAAACAATAAACTCCAGGTCAGTCATGTGACTGGTGTGAGAACTAAAACAGATATTAATCTTTATTTTCAAAGTTAGGTAAATCAAGGGACCACGCCGTATAACACGGAACGGGTTTCCTCCCAAGAATACCAGTGCATAAAACAAACAGCGCAATGCTAAGTAAAGAAAAATGAAGCTGTTATAAGATCCAGGTCCCATCACACAATGCAACGCAGTCGAGGATAGGGTTTACCCTTATAACAGCCAAAGAATGCTTGATACGTTTAAAACAAATCATTTGATACTATTATAAGTGCATAGTGTATAAAACACTTCAAATCATAAGTATCAATCATAGGCGGCATGAATGGCCCATAACACTATGTCGCCGTATATAAGTTTAAAATCAAAACCGCAAATGTCGTATTGGAAGTTGGGTTATCATTTATGGTATGAACCGAGGCTAGGGGCAAGATCCTCTCCGATTCGAGACGCTCTAGTCCGCCCCTCAGGCAAGTACTCAGTCAAGCCTTTGGATCGTCAGGGCCGGTCCACCGATGTGGATTAAAATTCCTGAACACTGCGTTTCCCCGCCCTTTGGGGCGTAAGCCTGGCCCGTCAGCCGACCAGAAGCATCGGCCGAAACCGATATCACGAGGCGCCTCGCTTTTCAGCAAGTAATAATAAGTAACATCCACATGAGTCAAACTCGTCAGCCAGTTCAAGCACTGACGCCACTCCTAACTAGAAAGAAACGCATGTCCTCCCTGATGTCCGTCTCCCGTTTTTGATTCATACCGGGTGTGATACTCGCGAATCAACGTTACACAAAGCTACGCCACAAAGGCCGTGCTTCGATCATCAACCACAAGACTTTGCTTTTCAACAGAAGCCTTGATCATTTGCATCTTAGCATGCCACACAGGCAATTCACTCCATGCGATTGATATCCATCAATATATAACCCCTGAGCTCGTACGTCTCAGAGAAGGGCGTTAAGCAAGAGAATAAATTCTCCACCGCCAAACAGATATATATTTAATAGAGATCAATCACACTGACTAAAATCCAATGTCAGACACACAGTCCATTTACAAGTCCGTTCTGGGTCTGAACGAAACCGGAGGCACCTAGTACCCCGCATATCCATCGATCTCCAAGTACGTCTGGACGATCACTAACTGTTTCCATCTTCTTGGGTGTACAGCCCAATCAAGATCATCAGTAATTACCCAAACGACGTGAAGACCTCCGGTCTTCGACCATCGTCTTCATCTTCGACTTCGTATCAGTTATTCAGAATGGGATAAACCCGGTCTTTCCGAATAACTCGCGTATATTTTAAATAAGTGTTACACAAACACAACATACGCCTCATTCCAATTCATTAGTCACTAACCGTAAATTAATCAAGCGAATAATTCCCCAAATATTAACCCCGAAGGCCGAAACCAACATCAGATCAATATTCAGAAAACCATTCTGCTTGGCCAACCGACAGTTAGTTTCTAAATTTCACATTCATAGGGAAAAGTTCCCATTAATTTTATCCAAGATAAATTCCTTGAATTTATTCTCTAATCTTCCTTTGAATTTCGATTCGAATTAGTCGGGATTAACGAAACTTACCGAAGTAATCATTTGTTTTAATTTCCCAATCCCAACCTATTCATCCCATGAAGTAAAACTGGTTATACTTCATATCTAACACCACGGTGTTATCGGTAAATTCAATTACCATTTCACGTTCAAATCTAATTAAAGATTTAACTATCGCCTAGAGCAAAACTGGTGATACTCCATTCTCGATCATTTCAATCTAATTAAAGATTCATTAAAACTCCATTTAGTTTTAATCGTTAACTGGGTTAAAGAATCAGTGTCATTTAAAACACGGTTCACGATAAACCCAAAATCACATTCATTAATTATCGGGTTAAAGAACGAGTGTTATTTAAAACACTGTTCACGATAAACCCAAAAATCAATATCAATTCATTCCAATTAAATATTATTTAATTGGTACACTTCATTAAATCTAAATAAAAGATTTAATCTTTTCTCAACTGGGTTCAAGAACAGTGTTAGTGAAGACACCATTCACGACAAACCCAAATCACATTTGATATTAAATACAAGGCTCTGAATAGAAAATATATCGGCTTATATTCAATATCAAGTTCTACGACCAACAAATATCGTATTGGAAATAACGATATATATATCTATATCTTTCAAATTCCCATAACAATATCTGTATCATCACGAAATCCAATATCGAAATATTCCGAAGACAATTTCGATTCAAATCCATTACAATATAATTATTGGAAATTCTGGTTATTTTTAAAAACCTTTTTCGAATTCAATTTATTTATTTAAAAATAAATAGAATTATAATTCTAGTTCAAAACTAGTTCATTTCGATAAAAATCTATTTTTATCTTTTCAAATAGGGAGTTTTTCATCCCAATTCTTTCTAAATCATTTCTTATGATTTTACATAAATTATTACTATTTTTAATAATTTTATCAAGGCCCGTACAGTCGATTTCCATCAACGGCCATCGAACTGCACTTACAGCGACCTTTTTCAAATTTGATTTGGACGTATCTCCAAATCCAACCGTTAGATTTCAAATTTCTAACATTCGTCAGAAAGCTCTTTTCGATACGAACCCAACGGTTCCGGTTTTAGGAGAATCCGACGGTCGGATCTCCCGTTATGTCCGTTTGAAATAAATGGTCGAAATTCGCGAACTGCCGCGTCGCGGCGCGTTCTATTCAGGCCATTATATTATATATATAATATATATATATAATATATATTGCGTCGATTTCTATTTAAAACGAATTATATAAATAGTTTTGAAATCGTTTCAAAAGCAATTTCAACTTTCTTTTCAATTCAAATCAAAATTGAATTCGTTTTAAAATTCAATTCTATTCAATTCAAATTTCAATTCACTTTGAATTCATTTCAATTCGCTTTCATTTCAATTTGAATTCGTTTTCAATTCATTTCGAAATCGTTTTCAATTCAATTCATTTCGAAATCGTTTTCAATTCAATTCATTTCGAAATCATTTTCAATTCAATTCATTTCGAAATCGTTTTCAATTTAATTCATTTCGAAGTCGTTTTCAATTCAATATAAATATCGTTCACGTCAAAATGGCGTCTATCTAATCCACACGGCTTCATAAATTTCTATTTCTCAAATATTCTATTTCAAATATTTCTTTTTTTTTTTCAAAATAGTTGTTATTATCAAAATATTTCGTTCAACACATGACCAATCTCAATGAATGAGTACTGTCAACACATGAACTTTTATTTTATATCGATAAAGATGTAACTTTTAATATTAAAATATTTCGTTCAACACATGACCAATCTCAATGAATGAGTACTGTCAACACATGAACTTTTATTTTATATCGATAAAGATGTAACTTTTAATATTAAAATATTTCGTTCAACACATGACCAATCTCAATGAATGAGTACTGTCAACACATGAACTTTTATTTTATAATATTCTTTATTTTTCAAATTGGAATGAGGCCCAATCAATTACCATATAAAGTTAATTATATGGATTTTCATACAACACATGTATATCATAGCATTGAAAAATAATCAACCATCAACCAAAGTGCACTACACTGTATAAGCATCAAATATAGATATCTAACGCTTATAACAGCCTGTCAATAAATCGATCGACATATTTAATCAATCAGGATGAGTGAACTTCAAATTTCATCCCTACACCCGTGTGGGGTTTCAAACAATCAAACACAGATTTTATTTGTGCAGTTGGGCGATGTGTAAAATTTATCGACCAAATCAACGTCATTCAAATAGGTGTACATAAACAAACCGTCTGGTTTGTAAATGAATATTTTATTTATTCACATTCACGTTAAAAATTATATTTTTAACGATAAAACATTTCATTTCAACACATGAATTTCTATTCAATTCATTTCTTCAATAAAATGGTATTTTTATTTTTCTAACTTATTTTAGAAAATTTCGGCGGCATAACGGCACGATACTAGAAACGGGACAAGGCCTAGCCTTATCCCCGGTCTAGTGAAGGCCCACGCCATTCGCACATCAATCCAATCAATTCGTTATGCAAACGACAAAATTTGGAGTAAGAGTCTAACCTAGCCTTACTCCTTCGCCTTATAACGGCGCACGTCTAATCCTAACCAATTTATCGATTCGATTTTTCACACCATAAATCACATTCAAACCAATATCGCAATCAATCACCAAACAGTCAAACAAACAAGTCCATGGTCTGTGGACGATTGTGTCGGGTGCTACTAAGCACCGTCTGCATCCTAGTATATATATATAACTAGAAAAGAAATTGAAAGGTGAGAAATTCTCACAGATAGCTATCCAATCATCTTGACTCTTTCTTTGCAGAAGCCTTCGTCGTTTCGCCTTTTTGTCACCTTCGTTGCTGCTTTCACTACATACGTAAAAAATCACATTTTTACTTCGCTATTCAATATATAAAAATTGAATTTTTACTTCGATGTTCAATATATAAAAATCATATTTTTACTTCGAAGTTCAATATATAAAAATCCTATTTTTCTATCGAAGTTCAATATATAAAAATCCTATTTTTCTATCGAAGTTCAATATATAAAAATCCTATTTTTCTATCGAAGTTCAATATATAAAAATCCTATTTTTCTATCGAAGTTCAATATATAAAAATCCTATTTTTCTATCGAAGTTCAATATATAAAAATCCTATTTTTCTATCGAAGTTCAATATATAAAAATCCTATTTTTCTATCGAAGTTCAATATATAAAAATCCTATTTTTCTATCGAAGTTCAATATATAAAAATCCTATTTTTCTATCGAAGTTCAATATATAAAAATCCTATTTTTCTATCGAAGTTCAATATATAAAAATCCTATTTTTCTATCGAAGTTCAACATATAAAAAATCATATTTTTCTTTCGAAGTTCAACATATAAAAATCCTATTTTTCTATCGAAGTTCAATATATAAAATCCTATTCTTCTATCGAAGTTCAATATATAAAAAATCATATTTTTCTTTCGAAGTTCAATATATAAAAAATCACTTTTTTACTATGATGTTCATTATATAAAAATCATTTTTTTTTCTATGATGTTCATTATATAAAAAAATCAAAAGAAATCATATTTTATATTTTAAAATTATTTTATATATATTCCATTTTCAAATATGTATTTTATTTTATTATATATTTTTAAACAAAATATATACTTCATTTTCATTTTTCATTTTCAGTTTTCATTTTCAGTTTTCACTAGAAATCAATTCTATTTTCCTGTTTTTAAAAACAATGCAATTTTATTTAAACTGCTAAAATATACTAAAAACTGAAAATAACTTAAAATAAAATAAAATAAACTGTTAAACCTTTCTCTGCAAAACGATCAGCCACCTTCGAACTAGCCTCGTCGCCTAGGGTTAGGAATTGCGCCTCCACCAGTCCAGTTGAGCTCGATCAGAGACCACCGCTTCCACCGCCGTCATGACTCGCCCCTGCGCCCAGACTGCTGACCCATTCGGCGTTACCGTTGCCCCAGAAATTGAGCCCGAAGTCGCTGCCTTTGAGCAGCGCTTTCCCCCAAATCTCGCCGACGTATATGATTAGACTTATCTCAATTGAAAGATCGAACTAGGATGTGGAATTTTCGTTTATGCGGTTTCAAATTTCATTGTAGGGATTGAGAGAAAAAGGGATCTAAAGATCTGAAACAAAACCACCGTCCATCGCTGAAACGCGGCTCAGATAAAAGAAATGGTCAAGGGTTTTGACCTTGTGACCATATATATTTATATATTTTTAATTTAATTGAATTTATTCTAAAAAGTAACTTTTTATTTTGGACTCAAAATCGAACCCACCGACTGCCGCCGCTAGCTAATTACCCCCATCCCGGACACAATGGGATATGTATCGTAGGCTGATTCGATCGTTACGATCAGTTTCCGCTGAATTTACATTTAAACCACTATATTGAATTTTAAACGTACATTTCAAATTACCGGGGTCACCAGAAAAATATTTTCTAGCTTCGTATTGACGATACGGTCCTAACAAAACTAGTTTCGTCAAATTCTGAGACCGTTAGAAAAATGGCCATTTTCCAGTCGATTAAAATCTACTGAAACTGGTCAAACGCGTTTTCCTTTGCCACGCTCACATATTGATTCGAAAAATTATGAAATTTGGAATCTAGCAATAATTTGACATCACGGACCCAACAAAACTGGTTTCGTCGAAATCCGAGGTCGTTTGCAAAATTGCTATTTTTAAGGGCCTTATATATATAAAAATATATATAAATTCCACAGCGACTATTTCTAATTTTAAACTGGACATATCTTATCATTTCTAAAATGAAATCTCAGTTTGTTAACTTCGTTACAAAGATATAGTTATACAGATTCAAATATTTCTTGTTTCGTTCAATTCTGACTTATATTGAATTCTGTATATTCATTTGAAATTAGAAATCGAATTTTCGAACTACCGCGCCATTTTCAATTCCTTTTATAATTATATATAAATATTTATATTCTAACGACGACGCGTATAATATATACGTTCGAATTATATTCAAAATAAATTTCTCGTCGATATTATTTAAAATAATTCCATTTTAAATATTCAAAACTCGCTAAAATTGCCAAAATAAAAATTTCAAACTGGCTCGCATTTTACGGGTTGTTACAATCTCCCCCACCTAAAACTTTTCGTCCCCGAAAAGGAACAGAGTCGAAAGTGGTTTGATTATTCAGCTCTACGTTCGATCTGGCTTTCATTCTCCAACTCTTTAGTTTCTGAGAATTTTCCAAATTTCAAAAATTTGGCTAACACCCTAAATTTTCGAAAAATTTCGCCATAACCTCCCCTGCACCGGGAGCATCGGGGAATTTCAAATAGCTTCCCCGGTCCTTCAGATCTCAAAAAGAAAAAGAAAAAGCCAAGCGGCTAGCCAATAGGCTCATAAAATCATCATCACCCAAACAAAACAGTAAATTATGTAGTAAACATGTACCTATTTGTCGGGCAAACAAATTTTATTCTTCGGCTCTAGCCTCCTTGCTATGACCTGTTCAATACAAGTATATGCATATGCAAGCAGATGCGACCAATTTCCAATACAATTCAATATTTGGTTAAATTAGGCATAATGGTTCAAAATTATCAAACAAATAAACAAACAACACAATCATCAATCAATTAGTGGATTAGAGTTTTCAAATTCATAACTTTGATATATATACAGAAAATCATGTTTTTCATGCCAAATCACAACAATGTATTCTAGCTATATTAGTTTTGGTTCTCACACCAGTCTAATGGAAATATATAGAAAATCACACCTTCGAAACTCGAATACCAATTCTGATGATGTCTAGACTATCATCAGAATCGTCTCCGGGCGACTAGAGTGTGACTCTATATCTATCCAGTATATTAAAACTTTGAATATACGTTTGCAAGGCGTATATGCAAATTCTTTATATACTGAATTGTCCACATCAATATAAATAGATAATCAAATACGAATAATTGATTTAAATCTTCAAAACAAAACTTTGTTTTCATTTTAAAAATATACTCTTCACACCCGTTCTAGGATACTACTGATCCTATCTCTAACGAGTCATTCTAATTGGATATTACTAATCCAGTATCTGATGAATCCTTTCATATGGTTCTAATGTGTCTTGTTCTCTGCTTTGTAAACCAAAGCTCTGATACCACGTGTAAAGACCCGCAACTTCCCCGTAAAGGAAAGTGTCGGATAGTTCGAGAACAAACCACAACAGAATGCATACAGAAGAACATTTCATTGTATATTACAACAATGCATCAGATTACAAGAATATACAGAGTATAAATGAATATCACACAGAAATATCAGAGATTTAAATTACATTTAAATACATAGCAGCGGAAAATAATACAATACACAACTAGAAGTAGATATACGGATACAAAGCTTTCCGGATATCGTTCCAGCTGTAAACCAGGATCCTGTGAATATAAATCTGCAAAACCAAAACTACTAGCTGCCCGTGTCAAAATAGGGGCACCCAGAGTTTAGGTTAAAACAATAAACTCCAGGTCAGTCATGTGACTGGTGTGAGAACTAAAACAGTTATTAATCTTTATTTTCAAAGTTAGGTAAATCAAGGGACCACGCCGTATAACACGGAACGGGTTTCCACCCAAGAATACCAGTGCATAAAACAAACAGCGCAATGCTAAGTAAAGAAAAATGAAGCTGTTATAAGACCCAGGTCCCATCACACAATGCAACGCAGTCGAGGATAGGGTTTTCCCTTATAACAGCCAAAGAATGCTTGATACGTTTAAAACAAATCATTTGATACTATTATAAGTGCATAGTGTATAAAACACTTCAAATCATAAGTATCAATCATAGGCGGCATGAATGGCCCATAACACTATGTCGCCATATATAAGTTTAAAATCAAAACCGCAAATGTCGTATTGGAAGTTGGGTTATCATTTATGGTATGAACCGAGGCTAGGGGCAAGATCCTCTCCGATTCGAGACGCTCTAGTCCGCCCCTCAGGCAAGTACTCAGTCAAGCCTTTGGATCGTCAGGGCCGGTACACCGATGTGGATTAAAATTCCTGAACACTGCGTTTCCCCGCCCTTTGGGGCGTAAGCCTGGCCCGTCAGCCGACCAGAAGCATCGGCCGAAACCGATATCACGAGGCGCCTCGCTTTTCAGCAAGTAATAATAAGTAACATCCACATGAGTCAAACTCGTCAGCCAGTTCAAGCACTGACGCCACTCCTAACTAGAAAGAAACGCATGTCCTCCCTGATGTCCGTCTCCCGTTTTTGATTCATACCGGGTGTGATACTCGCGAATCAACGTTACACAAAGCTACGCCACAAAGGCCGTGCTTCGATCATCAACCACAAGACTTTGCTTTTCAACAGAAGCCTTGATCATTTGCATCTTAGCATGCCACACAGGCAATTCACTCCATGCGATTGATATCCATCAATATATAACCCCTGAGCTCGTACGTCTCAGAGAAGGGCGTTAAGCAAGAGAATAAATTCTCCGCCGCCAAACAGATATATATTTAATAGAGATCAATCACACGGACTAAAATCCAATGTCAGACACACAGTCCATTTACAAGTCCGTTCTGGGTCTGAACGAAACCGGAGGCACCTAGTACCCCGCATATCCATCGATCTCCAAGTACGTCTGGACGATCACTAACTGTTTCCATCTTCTTGGGTGTACAGCCCAATCAAGATCATCAGTAATTACCCAAACGACGTGAAGACCTCCGGTCTTCGACCATCGTCTTCATCTTCGACTTATCGTCGTATCAGTTATTCAGAATGGGATAAACCCGGTCTTTCCGAATAACTCGCGTATATTTTAAATAAGTGTTACACAAACACAACATACGCCTCATTCCAATTCATTAGTCACTAACCGTAAATTAATCAAGCGAATAATTCCCCAAATATTAACCTCGAAGGCCGAAACCAACATCAGATCAATATTCAGAAAACCATTCTGCTTGGCCAACCGACAGTTAGTTTCTAAATTTCACATTCATAGGGAAAAGTTCCCATTAATTTTATCCAAGATAAATTCCTTGAATTTATTCTCTAATCTTCCTTTGAATTTCGATTCGAATTAGTCGGGATTAACGAAACTTACCGAAGTAATCATTTGTTTTAATTTCCCAATCCCAACCTATTCATCCCATGAAGTAAAACTGGTTATACTTCATATCTAACACCACGGTGTTATCGGTAAATTCAATTACCATTTCACGTTCAAATCTAATTAAAGATTTAACTATCGCCTGGAGCAAAACTGGTGATACTCCATTCTCGATCATTTCAATCTAATTAAAGATTCATTAAAACTCCATTTAGTTTTAATCGTTAACTAGGTTAAAGAATCAGTGTCATTTAAAACACGGTTCACGATAAACCCAAAATCACATTCATTAATTATCGGGTTAAAGAACGAGTGTTATTTAAAACACTGTTCACGATAAACCCAAAAATCAATATCAATTCATTCCAATTAAATATTATTTAATTGGTACACTTCATTAAATCTAAATAAAAGATTTAATCTTTTCTCAACTGGGTTCAAGAACAGTGTTAGTGAAGACACCATTCACGACAAACCCAAATCACATTTGATATTAAATACAAGGCTCTGAATAGAAAATATATCGGCTTATATTCAATATCAAATTCTACGACCAACAAATATCGTATTGGAAATAACGATATATATATCTATATCTTTCAAATTCCCATAACAATATCTGTATCATCACGAAATCCAATATCGAAATATTCCGAAGACAATTTCGATTCAAATCCATTCCAATATAATTATTGGAAATTCTGGTTATTTTTAAAAACCTTTTTCAAATTCAATTTATTTATTTAAAAATAAATAGAATTATAATTCTAGTTCAAAACTAGTTCATTTCGATAAAAATCTATTTTTATCTTTTCAAATAGGGAGTTTTTCATCCCAATTCTTTCTAAATCATTTCTTATGATTTTACATAAATTATTACTATTTTTAATAATTTTATCAAGGCCCGTACAGTCGATTTCCATCAACGGCCATCGAACTGCACTTACAGCGACCTTTTTCAAATTTGATTTGGACGTATCTCCAAATCCAACCGTTAGATTTCAAATTTCTAACATTCGTCAGAAAGCTCTTTTCGATACGAACCCAACGGTTCCGGTTTTAGGAGAATCCGACGGTCGGATCTCCCGTAATGTCCGTTTGAAATAAATGGTCGAAATTCGCGAACTGCCGCGTCGCGGCGCGTTCTATTCAGGCCATTATATTATATATATAATATATATAATATATATTGCGTCGATTTCTGTTTAAAACGAATTATATAAATAGTTTTGAAATCGTTTCAAAAGCAATTTCAACTTTCTTTTCAATTCAAATCAAAATTGAATTCGTTTTAAAATTCAATTCTATTCAATTCAAATTTCAATTCACTTTGAATTCATTTCAATTCGCTTTCATTTCAATTTGAATTCGTTTTCAATTCATTTCGAAATCGTTTTCAATTCAATTCATTTCGAAATCGTTTTCAATTCAATTCATTTCGAAATCGTTTTCAATTCAATTCATTTCGAAATCGTTTTCAATTTAATTCATTTCGAAGTCGTTTTCAATTCAATATAAATATCGTTCACGTCAAAATGGCGTCTATCTAATCCACACGGCTTCATAAATTTCTATTTCTCAAATATTCTATTTCAAATATTTCTTTTTTTTTCAAAATAGTTGTTATTATCAAAATATTTCGTTCAACACATGACCAATCTCAATGAATGAGTACTGTCAACACATGAACTTTTATTTTATATCGATAAAGATGTAACTTTTAATATTAAAATATTTCGTTCAACACATGACCAATCTCAATGAATGAGTACTGTCAACACATGAACTTTTATTTTATATCGATAAAGATGTAACTTTTAATATTAAAATATTTCGTTCAACACATGACCAATCTCAATGAATGAGTACTGTCAACACATGAACTTTTATTTTATAATATTCTTTATTTTTCAAATTGGAATGAGGCCCAATCAATTACCATATAAAGTTAATTATATGGATTTTCATACAACACATGTATATCATAGCATTGAAAAATAATCAACCATCAACCAAAGTGCACTACACTGTATAAGCATCAAATATAGATATCTAACGCTTATAACAGCCTGTCAATCAATCGATCGACATATTTAATCAATCAGGATGAGTGAACTTCAAATTTCATCCCAACACCCGTGTGGGGTTTCAAACAATCAAACACAGATTTTATTTGTGCAGTTGGGCGATGTGTAAAATTTATCGACCAAATCAACGTCATTCAAATAGGTGTACATAAACAAACCGTCTGGTTTGTAAATGAATATTTTATTTATTCACATTCACGTTAAAAATTATATTTTTAACGATAAAACATTTCATTTCAACACATGAATTTCTATTCAATTCATTTCTTCAATAAAATGGTATTTTTATTTTTCTAACTTATTTTAGAAAATTTCGGCGGCATAACGGCACGATACTAGAAACGGGACAAGGCCTAGCCTTATCCCCGGTCTAGTGAAGGCCCACGCCATTCGCACATCAATCCAATCAATTCGTTATGCAAACCACAAAATTTGGAGTAAGAGTCTAACCTAGCCTTACTCCTTCGCCTTATAACGGCGCACGTCTAATCCTAACCAATTTATCGATTCGATTTTTCACACCATAAATCACATTCAAACCAATATCGCAATCAATCACCAAACAGTCAAACAAACAAGTCCATGGTCTGTGGACGATTGTGTCGGGAGCTACTAAGCACCGTCTGCATCCTAGTATATATATATATAACTAGAAAAGAAATTGAAAGGTGAGAAATTCTCACAGATAGCTATCCAATCATCTTGACTCTTTCTTTGCAGAAGCCTTCGTCGTTTCGCCTTTTTGTCACCTTCGTTGCTGCTTTCACTACATACGTAAAAAATCACATTTTTACTTCGCTATTCAATATATAAAAATCGAATTTTTACTTCGATGTTCAATATATAAAAATCATATTTTTACTTCGAAGTTCAATATATAAAAATCCTATTTTTCTATCGAAGTTCAATATATAAAAATCCTATTTTTCTATCGAAGTTCAATATATAAAAATCCTATTTTTCTATCGAAGTTCAATATATAAAAATCCTATTTTTCTATCGAAGTTCAATATATAAAAATCCTATTTTTCTATCGAAGTTCAATATATAAAAATCCTATTTTTCTATCGAAGTTCAATATATAAAAATCCTATTTTTCTATCGAAGTTCAATATATAAAAATCCTATTTTTCTATCGAAGTTCAATATATAAAAATCCTATTTTTCTATCGAAGTTCAATATATAAAAATCCTATTTTTCTATCGAAGTTCAATATATAAAAATCCTATTTTTCTATCGAAGTTCAACATATAAAAAATCATATTTTTCTTTCGAAGTTCAACATATAAAAATCCTATTTTTCTATCGAAGTTCAATATATAAAATCCTATTCTTCTATCGAAGTTCAATATATAAAAAATCATATTTTTCTTTCGAAGTTCAATATATAAAAAATCACTTTTTTACTATGATGTTCATTATATAAAAATCATTTTTTTTTCTATGATGTTCATTATATAAAAAAATCAAAAGAAATCATATTTTATATTTTAAAATTATTTTATATATATTCCATTTTCAAATATGTATTTTATTTTATTATATATTTTTAAACAAAATATATACTTCATTTTCAATTTTCATTTTCAGTTTTCATTTTCAGTTTTCACTAGAAATCAATTCTATTTTCCTGTTTTTAAAAACAATGCAATTTTATTTAAACTGCTAAAATATACTAAAAACTGAAAATAACTTAAAATAAAATAAAATAAACTGTTAAACCTTTCTCTGCAAAACGATCAGCCACCTTCGAACTAGCCTCGTCGCCTAGGGTTAGGAATTGCGCCTCCACCAGTCCAGTTGAGCTCGATCAGAGACCACCGCTTCCACCGCCGTCATGACTCGCCCCTGCGCCCAGACTGCTGACCCATTCGGCGTTACCGTTGCCCCAGAAATTGAGCCCGAAGTCGCTGCCTTTGAGCAGCGCTTTCCCCCAAATCTCGCCGCCGTATATGATTAGACTTATCTCAATTGAAAGATCGAACTAGGATGTGGAATTTTCGTTTATGCGGTTTCAAATTTCATTGTAGGGATTGAGAGAAAAAGGGATCTAAAGATCTGAAACAAAACCACCGTCCATCGCTGAAACGCGGCTCAGATAAAAGAAATGGTCAAGGGTTTTGACCTTGTGACCATATATATTTATATATTTTTAATTTAATTGAATTTATTCTAAAAAGTAACTTTTTATTTTGGACTCAAAATCGAACCCACCGACTGCCGCCGCTAGCTAATTACCCCCATCCCGGACACAATGGGATATGTATCGTAGGCTGATTCGATCGTTACGATCAGTTTCCGCTGAATTTACATTTAAACCACTATATTGAATTTTAAACGTACATTTCAAATTACCGGGGTCACATACTAACTAGAAAAATTCCAGAAAAATATTTTCTAGCTTCGTATTGACGATACTGTCCTAACAAAACTAGTTTCGTCAAATTCTGAGACCGTTAGAAAAATGGCCATTTTCCAGTCGATTAAAATCTACTGAAACTGGTCAAACGCGTTTTCCTTTGCCACGCTCACATATTGATTCGAAAAATTATGAAATTTGGAATCTAGCAATAATTTGACATCACGGACCCAACAAAACTGGTTTCGTCGAAATCCGAGGTCGTTTGCAAAATTGCTATTTTTAAGGGCCTTATATATATAAAAATATATATAAATTCCACAGTGACTATTTCTAATTTTAAACTGGACATATCTTATCATTTCTAAAATGAAATCTCAGTTTGTTAACTTCGTTACAAAGATATAGTTATACAGATTCAAATATTTCTTGTTTCGTTCAATTCTGACTTATATTGAATTCTGTATATTCATTTGAAATTAGAAATCGAATTTTCGAACTACCGCGCCATTTTCAATTCCTTTTATAATTATATATAAATATTTATATTCTAACGACGACGCGTATAATATATACGTTCGAATTATATTCAAAATAAATTTCTCGTCGATATTATTTAAAATAATTCCATTTTAAATATTCAAAACTCGCTAAAATTGCCAAAATAAAAATTTCAAACTGGCTCGCATTTTACGGGTTGTTACAGATGTGAAGATCGTCGGTATTCAATCACCGTCTTCAACTCTTCGACTTAGATCGTCGTATAATCATTTGAAATGAGATTGAACTCGGACTTTTCAAATGATTCTCGCATATATATATAACTTGAAATCATTTCATATCGTTATTGGTATTTAATAACGACCTATTTCTATTTAAATAAAAATAACTTAAATTAATATAACGACGCTTCGGGTCAATGGGCGACCCTGGCGCTGTTTTCAACCAAATTTGATTTACACTTATCTCGAAAACTAACCGTTGGATTTTGATGAAGTTTATATCGTTGGAAAGATCTTCCCAAAGCGGTCCTAACGGTTCCAGTTTTGGGAAAATCCGATGGTCGGATCTTTCGGTATAACTAGATTGTCGATACGCGAACTGTCGCGCGCGTGTCATTAAATTTATAATTTATATTTATATATATATAAATATAAATCATTTGGCGATTTTAATTATAAAAATTTATTCTTTTTATCGCATATAAAATGACAATAAAAATATCACCTTTATTATCTCTGTTTTATTTACACTAAATGTAAATAAATTATTCTTTTCTACCATTTGCTTTATTTACTCTAAATGTAAATAAATTATACTTCTCTATCTTCTGGTTTTATTTACCCTAAATGTAAATAAATTATTCTTTCCTATCATTTATTTATTTACCTAGATATACATAAATGTTTTCATTTTCCTTTTCTTATTTATTTACCTAAATAAATGTTTTTACTTTTCTTTTTCCTATTTATTTACCTAAATGTAAATAAATATATTCTTATCCTTTTGTTATTTATTTACCTAAATATAAATAAATGGTTTCATCTTCTTTTTCTTCCTTATTTACACTATTTGTAAATAAAGGGTTTTAATTTCTTGTTCTTATTTATTTACTTAATTCCTCTCCAATCTAATTAAAGTTTTAATTAAAACCTTATTTCGTTTTAACCTTCCAAAGTCATTATTAAATAATTAATCAAAAATTAGGAAATTAATCCCCTCATTAATCCGGGTTAAAGAATAAATGTTATTTAAAACATAATTCACGATAAACCCAAATTCAAATTTCATTGTAAATCCGTAGTTATAATAAAACCATTTTTAATTCCTTTTATTTATTTTAACATAAATAAACCATTTATTCTGATCAAAATATTATTTCTCATATTAAAACATTATTTTCAAAATATTAATTTTGAAATTAACTCTTTTAATATTCATTATAAAATGGATAATATAAGTTAATAAACTTATTCAGGTTAAAATGATGTTTCTATTCACAATGGATTAAATAATCCAATTCGTTATATTATCCATTTATGTTTTATAATGGGCCAGACTTCTCACATTAGGCCTACAACTTGTGGAAGCTGGATATGCCGGTTGGGTCCGGGCAGACTTATTCCACAGTTGGGCTTAACCTCGAGTCAAAACCCAATTTGTATTCGTGTACTTGGACCTCTCACATTAGGCCCAACATTTATGGCAGCTGGATATGCCGGTTGGTTCCGGGCAGACTTCCGCCATAAACGTGACCTAACCTCGTGTCCAAGAACAATTATAATTATAATTATAATTATTTTCTAAAAATGTTATTTTAAAATATTTCATATTTTAAAAATATTTAACTTCTGAAATATCATATTTTCCAAAGTATAACTTTACATTGAAATATTCTTTATATTGCATACAATTCTATTTCAACAACGAATGAAAAATAATAACTTTTTCTTTGTTGACAATTTCCATTTGTAAATTCTAATTCGACAAAAAAGGTTATTTTTATCCTAATGTATATTTTCTAACAAGAATGTCCTTTTTATTCTAATTTACATTTTCTAACAAAAATTTGTCCTTTTTATTCACAATAACAAAATGTAAAAAAAAAGATGTCATGTTATTGTAAACAAGTTTCTATATTATTCAAATGACAATTAAATGGTCATTTATTTGTAATCACTTTCTATGTTATTCAAATGACAATTAAATGGTCATTTATTTGTAATCACTTTCTATGAATCTTTAATGATACATAAATGCACCTTTATATATAAACAATTTCCTATGAATCTTAATGACACATAAAAGAGTATTTGACATATTCACATTTTTCTATGGTTTCTAATAATATAAAAAGAGCAAATCTTATTTGCATACAAATTCCAAGTTTCCTAATGACAAATAAAAAGTGAATTTTATTTGTATGTCAAATTTAAAGTTTCCAATGACAATAAAAGTAAATTTTATTTGTCAAAACAAACTCTAAGTTTCTAATCAAATCTTAACAAGTAAAAATGGTATTTTTACTTATTTACGAATTCTAATGACAAAACGACAATTTTGCATTGACATAAATGCCATAATTTATATTGTCAATTTTGATTCATATGAATGATATGCTTATATACTTATTTACGAATTCTACTTCATATGAATGATATGCTTATTTGGTCAAATTTGATTCAACATAAATGCCATAATTTATATTGTCAATTTTTAATACAGCAAAATTGACAATTTGTTTCTAATATAACATGATTTAAAATGAATGACATTTTATATTCTAACATAACATGATTTTTTTTAATGACATGTTTTGACACAAATGAGAGCTTTTATTTCAGTTTACATGTTTTGACAAAAAGGTTATTTTTATTGCAACTAACGAGTTTTGACAAAAATGATTATTCCCAATTCGTTAACATGTTTTGACAAATAAGTGTTTGAGTTTATATAAACATGATTCTAACTAATTTACATTTCTAAATGAATGACATTCATTTATTGACAAAAACAAATCTTGACTAAGTGACATGTTTTTATCGGCAAAACACATCTTACTAAATGGCATGTTTTTATTAAAAAAAAACATGTTTTCTAATAGAAACGACATATTTATTCTAACATATGACATTTCCTAATAATGACCATCCCTATATTGTATATGACAATAAAAAGAAAGAACGTTTTTAATTTCAACAAATTACTAACTTTAACATAACAAATAAAAGTGTATACTTTTATTCGCATATTATTTTAATATTTAACGTCACACATAAAAACAACATTTTTATTCGCATTTAATTCTAATTTCAACAAGGCGAATAATAATAAAAAAACAATACTTTTATTCGTATACCATTTCTAATTTTAAACATGACGGATAAAAGCAATATTTTTATTTGCGCGTAATTCCTAATCTAACATGACAAAATGAATGTTGAAATCAACACAAACAACAAGTTTCCATCACAACATCACAGCTCTAATATCATACATACATACATCGATTTCTAATAACAATAAAATAATTAAAATTTTAATTTATTATTAAAAATAGAAATCTTACATCACATAACAAATTTTATCGCACACACAATTCTATCACATGAACAATTGGGTATGTTTATAGATAAATCCTATTTAACAACTAGATTTAATTAACCATTTTAACTAAATTTAAAATTAATTAAATTTGAGTTCTCACCAGTTATGCTTTCCAATTCTTCACTGTCAAAACTTTGCGTCTATTGCGGAGCAAGCCTGTGAATGATCGCATGCAAATTTCACGAACAACGCGTTATTCCCTCTAGCTTCAACCGTTTGTATATATAAATATATGTACACTTTATACTTAAACACACGTCAATATTCCTCAAAGCAAGAGAAGGCCAAGGTGTTTGGTGTTGCTTGAATCACGGTCAAGAGGGGGTAGAGGTGCGGTGAGGTTTGCTGAAGCTTTAAGGTGCGGTTTGGCATAGTGCGAAGAAATGGGTGAAGCTTCTTTTTTTCCTTGTGTTTCTCACGTGAAGAAAGGTAGTCACGCAGAACTTGGGGTAGAAAAAAAATGAGTGAAGTAATTTAGTGTTAGAGGAAATGGGTTAGGATTTGGAAAGGTTTAAGATGTTATAAAGTAGGAGGAAATAACCTTTTTTTTTTATATATATATATATTTTTATTTTATTCCCCACTTGTGTCTCTACATATGTAATAGGTTACAAGCGAGACAAATTTGTTGACTAGACATGACATGTCAACACTAATTTCTCTTTCAAATTCAAAAGTAAAACAAAGAAGAAAAGAGAACAAATGGAAAGGAATAAATGCATTATTGATTGCCTGATAGAGAATTGTGTAACTTCTTAAATTCCAAAATACTTAATATTAAAATTCCATAATTGAAGGAATCTTTTCAATGAGCATGCGAGAATATAAAGAAGAGAAATATATATATATATATGTGTGTGTGAGTTCATTAGTATTTGGAGAGAAACAAGAGATAAAGGGGAAAGAAATTGATAAAATGAAGGGAAGGAATAAATGTTGTATTAAAACACAACGAAGAGGGAATGGCATTGAAAACTGTTGTAACTATTCATGATGTAAATAAATAAATTAATAAGCTTTTACAAATTCTTTAATGTTACATTTTGAACAAAATAGGGAAATAATTAAGGTGGAGAGAGATGAGACAATGAATTTGGGAAAGTAGAAAAAGAAGGGGAAAGACTTGATTTGTTCTTTATAAATGGTGTGTGTGAATGCTCATCTTAACACGAACTAACAGGCAGCGTTATTTAGTTATTTCATAACGTTATAAATTCAATCGTTATGCACCGTTAATTAAGTTCAAATTGTAATGAATTTATTGCACAATTTATTTTCTTTCTTATAGTGCGCATTTCTTATATAAATATGGACTAGCTTTTACAGCTTGTATTTACAAAGTTACATTCGTTGTTTTTTTTAAACGAACTAAATTACTATATATATTAAATTTCAATTTGAAATTTCCAATGATAAAATCTTCCTTCCTTAATATATTACTCTCTTCAATTCAAGGTTTAAATTACATATAAAGTTAGAGTGTCCCTATTACATTCATTGTACTATGAATAATATGGTAATAAAATTAAACTTATTAGTCTACAAAAATTAATCACCATCAAAGCTTCAACATATATTTGAGATTAATTAACGTTTATTACGCCATTTATACATATAATTTGATAAATTAGTTTTTATGATATGTCACTACACAAATAAAATCCTTGTTTAAGATTAAATTAAATTGCATGGTTTATTATTTAAAATAAATCATGTTAAATATTTAAAATTCATTAAAATTTCTAAATTTAAAATTTTTAAATTGGCCCCCCAAAATTCTGTGTTGTTACAATCGCCCCCACGTAAATTCTTTTCGTCCTTGAAAAGGAACGTAGCTAAAAGTTGTTTAATTAACTAACTCAATTTAAATTGGTCTCAAAATCTTTCTTAGTTTCAATAATTTTATTAGTTGACTAACTTTTAAAAATATATAATCTTTACAGATTCAAAAACTATATTTTCTAAGATCGGATTGTATATATAATCAAAATACGTTAATTATGAACTTATTACTCTTAACTCATTCTAGGGCATTGCTAACCCCATCTCTAACGAGTTTTCTCATTCTAGGATACTACTGATCCTATCTCTAATGAGTATTCTTATTGGATATTACTAATCCAATCTATGATGAGTCTTTTGTTTAGTTCTAACGCGTTGTACCCCAAAGATTTTGAGCTAACCAGGGCTCTGATACCAACTGTAAAGACCCGGAAATTCCCGCTCTTTGAATCGACCATAAACCACACAGGTCTGACCCAAAGGTTGGAAATCTTCGAATACTTTAACATTGGGAATACAAAACATTAGAACAATAACAGCCGACTTTTATTACATTACATATAATGTTACATCAGAGTACATAATATCAGAGTACATCAATTAAAGGAATGATACAGCGGAAGTTAAATTACAATACAATACACAGCGGAAGACTATAAATGCTCTGGACACAGCTTTAAGCTTCAATCCGGGATCCTGCTAAAAGAATAGATATCTGCAAAACAAGCTACTCGACTGCCCATGTGGAAAAATATGGGCACCCCGAGTTTGCCAGTGAAACAAACTACAGGTCAGTCATGGGACTGGTATGAGAAATCTTGACTAAACTAATCTATTGATAAGTGTAACAACCCGTATTTCGATAACACGTTAAAACAAGAAATCAAGGCAGAATTAAATTTTAGAATTTGAATCAGGTAAAATGGACTTCACCATTGCGATCGTCTCGGAAAAATACGCGAAATAGAGTCCGAGTTTTCGAAAATCGGAGTCCGTATGACCAAGATATGGCCTCGCGAAGTTTCACGAAAAATTCCCAAATTAAAGTATACTGAATTAAGTGAAATGGGTTGCGCAGAGAAATATATATATTGATATATATATATATAATTGAAAATTAAATAAATAAATATGCAAAAATGTTCAAAACAGCGAATTGGGAGAGGGGAATAACCGAACCGGCCGATTTTTGAGGTCGACCCGAGCTCGCTGGGTCGACTAGGGGTTAATCCAGGGTGTTTGGCTGTCAACCCGTGGGCCGATTCGCTCAAATGCAGATTTTGCATTTGGATGGTTCTCATGGTTCATCTTTAATCTAAAGGCCCTAGATGGTTCCTACACTTGACTTCTTCCCCAAGACATGCTTTGATGGCTTGGATTGAATCTAGGTTTAATCCTATGGCCTAAAACACTTGCCTAATCTATAAATAAGACCCTAACCTATCCTAAATCCTCATTATTCATTCATGCAACTAAACTATGGCAAAATTTTACCTCTCATGGCCTCCACTCTCTTCATAAAATTTCTAAATGGTTTCTATGAGAGATTTTCCATGCATACAAGTGTTTTCAAGCTTGTATGAGTGTCATTAGCTTGCATTCAAGTCAAGTTTCTATCTTTGCATCATAAAGCAAGGGTTTTGATCATTTTGGCTCAAGGGTTTTTATGTTAGAACTTGCATTTTGGGTCTATTTGATTGCATAAGGGCCTTGTCATATCTTTTGTGCCTTCATAGCAATGTAAGCCCTTTCCCTACTCTTAGATATTAACTATGAAGTTAAATGTTCATGTTGCAAGTTTGGGTTTGATCATTGAGTATGATACATGCTATCATGTCATGCAAGTTTATGAAGTCATTATCTTGATCTTGTGAGCTAAAATCTACAACCTTTATGTTGAAATGTTGCATTAGGCAACATGAGAACCCTCATAACCTTTATGTCAACTTGCATATGAAGTCATAACCCTTATATGATGATATATGCGAGTTACTAGTCATCATTCCATATCTTTTGTCACCATGATTCGCTTATGTGCCAAGTTTGGGTTTATGCATGTTTTGAGGCTTAAGAATGTAACATGCAAGTTAATGAACACATTTGTGCCTCATTTGCCACCATGATTAACTTGTGGCTTAATATCCATTTTTGTCATGCCTTTGCCAAGTCTCTTCTTTTAATCCATTACGTTGTCGCGAACGTATATGCGAGTTTAAAAGCGTTGGGTTATGTTATGGGTAATTTCTAATGACATGAAAATACAACTTGAAAACATGACTTGAAATATAACATGGAAGTTGACATGTAAGTATGCATAAAAACATAAGCTTGGGAATTTACCTATTAAGTTAGGTCTACCCTTTGGGAATTTACCTATTAAGTTAGGTCTACCCAAATGCTTGAAAACTTGTAACATGTTTTGGGAAACATGATGGACATGACACTTAGATAATATAAGTGTGGCCAACTCGAGGTTGGGTTGAGGTTGCAACGTAAAACTACCCGGAACCGACCGGCCTAACTAGTAGTTGCAAACAATAGGACCCAATGTGAGAAGTTGGTCATGTTGTGCTTGAACCCGAGGTTAGACCAAGTTGTGGTGTAAAGCTACCCGGAACCGACCGGCTTAACTAGTAACCACAACAAAGTCTAATGTGAGAGGTGAAGGTGCATTAAGTAATTAATGCCACATGATAGGGTTAAGTTAATTTGATTAATGACTCTTAACCAAATATGACATGGACAAATGGGTTAAGTAATTTGATTAGGCTAATGATACTTAACAAAACATGACAAGGTTGGGTAGGTTAAGTAACTTGATTTGCCTAATGACACTTAACCATTTTTATATGACTAGTGGATGGGGTTAAGTTAACCAACACTTAATCAATCCAACGCGATAACTTGGTAAGGTTAAGTAAGTTTTCTTAATGACGCTTAACCGAAAAATACGGTTAACGAATGGGGTTAAGATTAGACTCAACTAGCCTAAACATGGAAATCGGATGGGGTTAAGTTAGCCTAGACTTAATTAATCCCACTTGGTAGTTTAATGGGGTTAAGTTAAACACTTAACTAATCTAAACATGATGAATTGATGTGGTTAAGTGACCTATACTTATCCAATCTAACTCGTTAATTTATTGTGGTTAAGTTAACCAATACTTAACCAATATAACGTGAAAACATGATAAGGCTAAGTCACGAATCGCTTGAATACACTTGACCGATTTGACTAAGTAAATTGATAGGGTCAAGTTAATATATACTTAACCAATCTAGAATGATAATTGGACGAGGTTAAGTCGTGAATTTCTTAATATACTTAACCAACTTGAGCATGGTTTGTAGGGTTAAGCCTTGAACTTGGATACTTAGCCAATTTTGACAGGATTTGTAGACGGGTTAAGTCATGAACTTAAGTGACACTTAATCCATTATGTAAACCCTAGTTCTGAGGATTAGGTGGATAACCGTAGTTAACAAGGATAACGGGAACAATGCTAAGTGGTAAACCTTAGTTGAAGAATAACTAAGTAATGATTCTTAGTCAAGGAAGTTTAGACCAGTTCATAGATAGATGAGTAACCTAATATGGTAGGTCATCGTTTAAGTATACGAGTAGGAGCAAGTATCTGATTTGGATAAAGGCTCCAGCGAACTGGGTAACGAAGCAGCGGCTTCGGGGAACGTGAGGGTATTCTTGGTATCCCTCTATGAGCTGCCAGGTGATTATACTAGGCTCATGAGAGGTTAAGGTCTGCGTTAGAAGAACCAAGAGTATGCCTTGGTTGCTATACGAGCGACCTAAAGACGGGGATGAATAGGGGATAGTCGACGATACACGGTCGTACCCTAGATAGCATTTCGTCAGGCTACCTACCATCTTTGGTCAAGCGTGTACGTACGGAAAGGCAGAGAACACCCAATAGACCATAATTGCTATCTAATTATGGTTGTGGTAAGGCTTGGATGTGGGTTGGCCAGTGTTGTGTTCTCATACAGGATTTATCCTGTCTTGTCTTTCACTAGTTGAGGGAGTGGTCTCGTGGGACCATAGCCACGTATAGGAAAAAACAGACCTTAGCATCTGCATCGGCAGATAAATTGAAAGCTCCCGACCGAGTCCTGTATTTCCTGGTCTGCCCTGTGACAGGACTCGGATGGCACGATGTGATACATGTGCATACGGTCATGGAAAAACGATTCACGATATATGCATGGGAAAAAGGGCACGGTTGGCGGTTAGCGTAATCCCTAGTGGCCCTAGGTGGTTGAACCCAAACCGAGATACGAAAACGTGCAATAGGTAAGCATAATCCCTAGCAGCCCTAGGTAGCATAAGTCCTAGTTGTACAAACAATAATTCATGTTGGAAGACCCTAGCTAGGTTTAGGGTAACAGTCCAAACCGATCTTAAGGATCATGGAACTATGTTAAAGTAATATAGAATCTCATGGGAAAGCCCGTATGGTCTACGGCAAGGGACTGAACATTTACATGGAATAAAACATACAAGTTGAGTAACCTATATATGCGATATATTAGGTTGACATGGACCATTACACGACTTTTGAGTGAGGGTCATTCTTGGTTAACACATGACACGGTGGGGATACTAGTACGGTAGGTGCAGAGCTAAAATACAGGATAGATATCACGGGGCGTTATACGTGAAAGATATCTTGGGGATATTATACTTGATAGAAACCTGACGATGTGATACCTTGTTTTATCTTGACATCGTAATTTATCATGACACCTTAGTTTATCTGAGCTCAGTAGTTCATCCTGTTATTTTGATTTAGCTTATCTATCTTGTTATCATGCTTATGTTCATCTCAGTTTCTCATGTCAGTTAACTTTACTAGTTTTTATGCTAATAGTAGATAGGGCTTACTCAGTCTTTTTGACTGACCCGTTTTGTTTCGCCTCTTTTCTTCCGTTTCCCCCCCCCCCAGGTTACAGGGAGGAAATACTGTTGTTTAGTTCGGACTTCTTCTGCTTGAAGGTCATCATGGATGGCTTGGACTTTTCTTGGCTAATGGCTACTTTACTGTTTTTACTTGGGGAATAATTTATGAAAATGTCTTTATGCTTCTTTACTATTGCAAGACAGGTTTTGATGTACTCTGATGTAAAAGGCTTTAGACCTTATTTATTCATGTTATGAAAGTTTGATTTTACTTCCGCTATTTTATATGTTCTGTCTTGTGATATTTCTGTGCATGTTTACCAATAATGCCCCTCTAAAGCTAGTGCATTCCTTTGCGAGTGACCCTAGCGGAGGCGGGGTGTTACATTTGGTATCAGAGAAGAAGGTTACCAGACTGGGCAAAAGTTTTTAAAGACCTTCTGAAAACTATTTGGAAAAAAAACCGTTTACAAAGAAGCATTTTTCAAGAAAATTTTCTTTTAAAAGAAAAAGGCTATTCCCCAAAGGCCATTAGCACTATCCTTGTTTCCTTAATTGAGTCTCTTTTCCTTTCTTTCCTCCATCTGTAGTCACAGTAGTTTTAACTGCGACTAGTCTTTTCTACCTACGAAAGTGCTTTCCATACGATGGAGGTGGTTCTCGAGAGACCAGTGGCCGCGTTATAAGAAAGGATCGTGAGAAAGAAGGATAAAGGATACGAGCTTAAGGATGAGCAACTTTTTGGTATGGCTTAGTCCTCAAAGGAGGGAGAAAGATGAACAATTAAACCCATGACGAAAAAGTATCTTTGGTATGGTGAAACGGGACGGATAGTTAAGTATTGTGGGACAAGGACAAGATCATCGTGAAGATAATTGTATACCCTCACTAGAGTACCTGAGTAGGGGGATAACATCCTTGTTGAAGATCTAGTTATTCTTTTCTATCATCCCGCCAAGACTTTGTTTTGATCCCCGCATCATTTAAGTCCGCTTCGGTAGTTGAGTCTCTGCACCTTAAGTACTAGCGTAATAGAGGATCTCATTTTTGTCTCAAAGTCCTATTGGAGAATCAGTCCATTTATACATGACCTGTTTGGATTTGAGAATGTTTATGCCAAGTGTTGAATTTGGAAATAATGCTTATGTTTATAAGCTATGGATGGATTCTAGGGATGAAGTGGTTATCCAGTAGGGGGTGCCACTCTTGGTTTTGATAGGAGGGTAGTTAGACCTTTTGACTAGCCTTGGTAATGCCCTCGAAGTATCGTGTAACCTTTTTGAGGTTCTGTCATGACTAGTTACTTAGAATCCCTTGATGCCTTTATTGGAAATTTGAAGCCCGATCGAGTGGTGTTCGCCAATAAGACGGATGGTTTACTTCATTTATGCATGGGTTATAGAGATCACCTTAGTAAGTGCGCATGATAACCTAATTGTAACGACCCAGATTTTTAGCTATTTTGTAATGAATATTTGAATTAATTTAAATATTTAACTGGCAATATAAATGAATATTTATATTGAATTTATCGATTAAATAATCGATATAGGATATAATTTCGAATATATCGAGTTATTAACAAGCAATTTAATTCACAGTTAACACTGAATTGAAGAAAAAACCGTTCAGTTGATTTATATAAACTCTGTTTGAATTTAAAAGGATAATCATAG
This sequence comes from Allium sativum, assembly GCA_030737875.1. NCBI lineage: Eukaryota > Viridiplantae > Streptophyta > Magnoliopsida > Asparagales > Amaryllidaceae > Allium > Allium sativum. Next base: position 196,210,135 of record CM060924.1, read on the forward strand.
TTTATATTCGTGAAATTTTATTATCTGAAATCCAAATTTATTTAGATTGTTAATTTAAATTGTTTTCTGTTCTATATAGTTGAGTTAAAATTCAGAATCCGTCCTGTTGAGTTTGAAATAGCATTTCACCCTTGAAACATCGATCGTGGTGTTAAAATAACAGTTCAGGATTGTGTGTTGCGAACCATGAGATATTTTGGTACAGTTTATAAAACAAAATCCTAACTAGTCTAATCAATTAAACAAAGCCGACCTATCTCTTCTCTAGCAGACCTATCTAACTATGCTAGAGCTGCTGCTTTCATTTCACGTACCCGATGTCTTCCATTTTTGAGATCAAGGAGACAAACATTTTAATGGCCGTGTACGAGATGTTCCCCATTCCATCCCTATAAATCGCACTCAACCCTTTCCATTCCTCCACTCAGAGAAAAAAAACAATCGAAATTACCTCTTTAAAATGGAAACCGTTCCCTTATCTCTTCCAAACAAAATCATTCCGTTTCTTCAGATTGAAAAAAAAAAAAAAAAAAATTGAAATCGCGAACTGCGATTCGAGGACCACCGAGAACTTTGAGGCCGAGGATCTGAAGCTCGTCCCAACTCTTGAAGTAATCGCATACAAAAGGGAGTGGGGTTGAGGTCGACGCTGACCTTTGGGAGGTGAGGCAAAGCGTCGCTGCTTCTTTTTGGGCGCGAGTGATACTTCATGATCAAAGTGACAAGGAAGGGCTCGACGTTGTGGATCCGATAGATGGAGGCATGCTGATTAATTTGGGTTCGAAGATCAATCCTGGAGTTTATGGGTTCTAATTTACAGTTCAAAGTCAAACGTTGTTTTGGGATGGGGATTCAAAGGTCAATGATTTAGGAGAGTTCAACTCTATCTACTGTCGATGATTCTTTGTTGGAAGAAGTCGTTTTTTTTGGATGTTCGAGCTCGATGAGGGTATGCTTCGTCGATTGGTCGAGGGCAGCGAGGTACATTTTTACTAAAATTTATAAGCTAATTAATTTATGTTAAGTTAGTTTAAATGAAAAATTGTTAATCGATAATTAAATTAAATAAATCATAGGTGGGAAGTAGATTTATTCGAAAAGATCCAATCTGATGGAATGGAATTCAATTGGGTATTCGACACAAATAAAAATACGAGGTGAGTAAATCTCACTCACCTTTAGAATTATTTTTATTTCATTAAAAATAATTGTCTGTTGCTTGTGTGAATGTTTTATGGTTGTTTTATATATATTAGTTATTTAGGCTATATATATATATTGGGTTGATTGATTGGTTGGATTCCCGCAGTCTCATTAGCGGATGCCCGCAGTTTCATAGCGGATGATTACCCTATACGCCCCACGCTATGATTAGTGGATGACCTTCTATACCGCGATATTCTGCCACGAAGCAGAATTGGTATTATTTATGTGCTAACATCTGTGGATGCAGGAAACAGGTTGGAGGAATCCAACTGGATTCCTCAAAAATATATTATCTGTTTGTTTATTTGTTTGCATATATATTGTTATATATGATGTGTTAGAAAAATAAATAATTGGTTGCTTTGTGTGTTTTATCACTGGGCTTAAGTAATGATATTTAAAAATATCGTGGAAAGAGTATTTGAGATTTAAAGAGAAAATTCTATTTTTAAATAGAATTTGAATTTTTAATGGAATAAAAATATAAACTTGTTTTTTTTAAAAATAAAACAAGTAGTTCTTTATAAACGAAGTTTACAAATAGTTCTTTTATAACGAAGTTATAAATGAAGTGAAAAGAATTATCATTTGATAATTCAGAAATAGAAATACAAGCGTGAAATTGGGATTTGAAATGAAATTTCAAAATAGGATGTGGAATGAAATTTTTAAATATATAACTCAAATGAATTTTGAGTATAACATTTGAATTTTAAAAGGAGTTTAAATATTTGAATTTAAAAAGGAGATTGAATATTCGAAATTCAAATAGAAGTTCAAATAGAATTTGAATTCAAAGGAATTAAAATAACATTTGAATTCAAAGAAATTTGAATAAAGAAATTCAAATAGAGATTTGAAAGTAGAATTTCAAAATAGAATTTGAAATAAACTTTGAAATAGGATTTTCAAAGTAGAATTGGAAATAGAATTTCAAATAGGATTTCAAAATAGGAAATCCAAATGGTTTTGAAATGGAATTTGGATTCAAGGGAACTCAAATGAATTTAAGTGAAGAAATTCAAATGGTGTAAAAATAAGTTTGAATATTAGAATTCAAATGGGGTTGGAAATGAATTTGAATATTAGAATTCAAATGGAAAAGGAAAATGGAATTTGAATATAAGAGATTCAAATCGAATTCAAATAGGATTTGATCTATGGAGTTTGAATATGAAATTCAAATGGGTTTTAAACTATGGAATTTTGAGTATAGAATTTAAAAAGGAGTTGAATATTTGAATTCCAATAGAATTCAAATATAGAAATTGGAATATAGAAAGTTCAAATGGAATTTAAATATAGAGTTTGAATAAAAGAATTCAAATGAATTCGAACATAGAATTTGAATTCAAATAGAAATTCAAGTATTGAATTTGAATATCAAATAGAAAAGGAATTGGGATTTTGAAATATAGAATTCAAAAGTGAGATTGGAATTTGAATCAAGGAATTCAAATAGAGTTAAAATGGAATTGAATTCATTTTAAGAAGTTTAAAGGTTTATATATATAAATATAATTAAAACGAACTCGCCGCAGCGCTGCAGTTCGTAAATTGGCGACTCGAACTTCAATCAAGTATACAGGACTCAATTGAAGTCGGATTTCTTTGAAACAAGAAACGTCAGGACCGATTTGATAATAATTTTCTAATGAAGGAGAAAAATCTGAATTTCGTCGTATAGATTTTGAGATATGTCAAAATCAAATTTTCAGAAAAACAGCGCCAAAATCGTTTTAAACCCATAACGGCTTATTTAATTTTATAAAAGGATTTTAAGCGGAAAAAAATCCGAATTTATCTATGTAGAAAATTTCAGAGTTGAGTTGTAAAATATATGCGAATTCAATTTGTGTAAATAAATATGATTTTTGAAACAGGAACCAGATTTTGATTTATTGAATAGAATTTACTAATTTGAACGGAAATTAGTTAAATGAGATTTTGAATGGATATTGAACTTTAAATAAGAAAATTCGATTTGAAATTTATATTCGAAATAGAAAAGAGAACTAGAATTGAAATTGAAATTCAATTTAGTTATGAACGAGTTAAACATTTTGTTTGAACATGTTATGTTCAACAAAGAAGTGAAATAGGCAAAATGGCCGATTTAAAGAGTAAACGGGCGAAACTGAATTCAAACGATTAGATGGTATTGAATTGAATTGAAAACAGGTGAACAGGTGTTAAACAGATATGGGATGGAGTATATGAAGATTTTTATTTATGTGCCCGACAAAAAGGTACATGTTTAAATTCATATATGAGTTTTATGCGCCGTATCGGCTGGCCGCTTGGCTTCTTCTTTTTCTTTTTGAGATTAGAAGGACCGGGAAAGCTATTTGAAATTTCCCGATGCTCCCGATACAGGGGAGGTTATGGCGAAATTTTCCGGGAATTTAAGGAGTTAGAATATTTTTAAGAAATTTGACAATTAGAAATCTATATATCGATATATATAGAATTCGATAAGGAAACGAAATCAAAAATAGCGAAAAGGGCCAATATGGTTATTGAAAATATTTGGATAACAAATATTGATAGGGAAATGGGAAAGTGATTTGATTAATGAAAAATTAATTAAAGGGCCCAGTGATTTGTTTGATATGTTTGGATGAACACTTGTTTTTATTCGATAGTTAAATCACAGACTATCGAAGTTTTTGACCATCGTTGTCAATATGGAGAGACCGGTTGGATTATTATCCGAAGAACCACTCCGTATCGGCATAAGCGTTGCGAACCAAGTATGCTGAATATATTGAAGACGGAGTGAAGTGCAAGGGCTTTTCTATTTATAGAAATAGTGCCTTCGGTTTCGTTCAATCCCAGAACGAACGTAAATGGAAGAATGTCTGACAGAGTATTTCCAATGATCAAATGGGTTGGTCTGTATAAATATATATGGTTGCAACGGATTTATCCCTTAGCATAATATCCAGAATATTTGTGCAAACTCAACTAGTGATTAACGGATCTGACAATGTGGCATTCAAAGTGATTGTGCTATCAATGAATGGTAAGTATTCGTAGCCTCAGGCCTCAACAACCGGGAAAGGACAAAAATCGGGCAGGCAGCATGGCTATGTGGGTCGCACCCATTAGGGTGTATAATCACCTATCTAGAGAAATTCCTTTTGTTTCTAAATCTATCGATTCTGCCCATTCGGGAACGGTGGTTTGAGTCCAACCGTTGGTGATATACATTCGATACACTCAAGCGAAATGAGTGGTCGGTCATGTGTGGGCCGGGTTGCAAGACGTTCTTGTTGAACCCAGGTGTATTCGCCTCTAGAGATGCACTATCGAAAGGTGGTCCCATACCTTGTCATGTTGGAAATCCAATCTCCAATAAGAGCCATGTGGTTTTTGAGTTTATAATATATATGTGGAGCGTGAGATGCAAGCGTTCTACTATTTGGTTATTTACTTGATGTAGACATTATTATAATATCACTGGATTTTTGTATCAAAGTGTTTTGGGTTATAGTAAGGTAAAAACCGTCCGTGTTTATGTGTGGGCTGGTCTTACTATTATCTTTTCTTTCGAAAAAGATTTTGAAAGTTAAACAAGTGGTTGGAGTTTACTCACACCAGTCCCACGACTGACCCAGAGTTTATTTTGTTTTGTTTTCCCTAAACTCTTGGGTGCCCAAATTTGTACGGGCAGTCAAGTGTTTCAGGCTTTTACAGATACACTTGGAGGAGCTTGAAGAAGGAGGCTTCAACGTTAGTTATTTAGAGTTACTTCCGCTGAATCAAATGTTATGTGTACTCTGATGATGGTATGTATGTATGTACAAAACAGATTTGTATTTCAAAGCTTATGTTATAGAATATATTTTATTCGTTCCGCTGTGAGTTGTGATCTTCGTTTTTCTTCTATTCTAATATTTCTTTCTTTCTATTTCTCATCCTCTAACTTCTTTCTAATAATGAGTCGTATTTCTGTGTTATTTGAGTTGGACGTGTGGTGTTTTTAGTCAACTCAGATAGCACGGATCTGCGGGGCCTTTACAGTGGTATCAGAGCTTAGGTTGAGCGAACACCTAGGCTTGTGTGGCACGTGCTCATTAGAGATAGGGTCAGTAGTACCCTAGAATGAGTTGAGCATATATATACGAGAGAGCGTATTTGTAATTTGATATAAAAACTGTTTTATATTGTGTTGGCTAGTCTGTTGAGTGGTTTATGAATTCTGGTCGAATCGTGGGACGCCACGAAGTCGATAGGGATTTCTAAAAACTTGAACAGAAAATACAACATGGTATTGTTTTCAAATGGGTAGATGAAATAATTTTACCCAAAATTTCTATTTTGATATAGAAAGAATAATTTTCTAGAATTATTATATGGATGTATTGGATGTTGACTTTATAATCAAATGAGATTATAAATTTAGAATGGTTATTTATAACCAGAGTAGATTTGTATAGAAATTAAATATACAAATGAGATGAATTAGAATTAAATTCAAACTGGAATTAAGAATTCAAAATCCTGGGAAGTTGAAAAATATTTTTCAAAGTATATTAAAATAATATAGATTTGTTTTAGAAGGATTTGAATAAAAATCATTTTTAATGGATTTTGAATGTGGTAAAGCACTGAACTCACTTCAGTGGCTGGGAAATAATTCTGATAATGATTGCAACATCATCAGTGTTCATTTCCGAGTTTCTAAGTGATGAATTGCTACCTTAGAAAGTTTGATGGAAATTTGTTTGAAAGAAAACAAATTGGTTTGAACATTCAAATGTTTTGAATTTGAAATGGGAATAAATATAAGTATACATTTATGGGATTTCAAAAGAATTTGAAGTGAAAACCCAGGGATTTGAATTCTGGAATTGAAATTTAACTTAAACAAGTTAAATGGGTCGAAGTGAATGAATTGATTAGAATCAATTTAAATAGATTTATTGAAATAAATTGAAATAAATATGAATTGAATGTGAAGGCATATGAAAGGAAGAAGACCAAAAGTTTTGGTTGAAAATAAAGTCATAGAAATATGAGGAGTTGAGTTTCAACATAAGTGAGATGTTGAAAAGGAATGGATTTGTACCCTTTTTCCTACCTTAGCAATTTCGAGGACGAAATTATTTTAAGGGGGAAAGAATGTAACGACCCAGATTTTTAGCTATTTTGTAATGAATATTTGAATTAATTTAAATATTTAACTGGCAATATAAATGAATATTTATATTGAATTTATCGATTAAATAATCGATATAGGATATAATTTCGAATATATCGAGTTATTAACAAGCAATTTAATTCACAGTTAACACTGAATTGAAGAAAAAACCGTTCAGTTGATTTATATAAACTCTGTTTGAATTTAAAAGGATAATCATAGTTTATATTCGTGAAATTTTATTATCTGAAATCCAAATTTATTTAGATTGTTAATTTAAATTGTTTTCTGTTCTATATAGTTGAGTTAAAATTCAGAATCCGTCCTGTTGAGTTTGAAATAGCATTTCACCCTTGAAACATCGATCGTGGTGTTAAAATAACAGTTCAGGATTGTGTGTTGCGAACCATGAGATATTTTGGTACAGTTTATAAAACAAAATCCTAACTAGTCTAATCAATTAAACAAAGCCGACCTATCTCTTCTCTAGCAGACCTATCTAACTATGCTAGAGCTGCTGCTTTCATTTCACGTACCCGATGTCTTCCATTTTTGAGATCAAGGAGACAAACATTTTAATGGCCGTGTACGAGATGTTCCCCATTCCATCCCTATAAATCGCACTCAACCCTTTCCATTCCTCCACTCAGAGAAAAAAAAACAATCGAAATTACCTCTTTAAAATGGAAACCGTTCCCTTATCTCTTCCAAACAAAATCATTCCGTTTCTTCAGATTGAAAAAAAAAAAAAAAAAAATTGAAATCGCGAACTGCGATTCGAGGACCACCGAGAACTTTGAGGCCGAGGATCTGAAGCTCGTCCCAACTCTTGAAGTAATCGCATACAAAAGGGAGTGGGGTTGAGGTCGACGCTGACCTTTGGGAGGTGAGGCAAAGCGTCGCTGCTTCTTTTTGGGCGCGAGTGATACTTCATGATCAAAGTGACAAGGAAGGGCTCGACGTTGTGGATCCGATAGATGGAGGCATGCTGATTAATTTGGGTTCGAAGATCAATCCTGGAGTTTATGGGTTCTAATTTACAGTTCAAAGTCAAACGTTGTTTTGGGATGGGGATTCAAAGGTCAATGATTTAGGAGAGTTCAACTCTATCTACTGTCGATGATTCTTTGTTGGAAGAAGTCATTTTTTTTGGATGTTCGAGCTCGATGAGGGTATGCTTCGTCGATTGGTCGAGGGCAGCGAGGTACATTTTTACTAAAATTTATAAGCTAATTAATTTATGTTAAGTTAGTTTAAATGAAAAATTGTTAATCGATAATTAAATTAAATAAATCATAGGTGGGAAGTAGATTTATTCGAAAAGATCCAATCTGATGGAATGGAATTCAATTGGGTATTCGACACAAATAAAAATACGAGGTGAGTAAATCTCACTCACCTTTAGAATTATTTTTATTTCATTAAAAATAATTGTCTGTTGCTTGTGTGAATGTTTTATGGTTGTTTTATATATATTAGTTATTTAGGCTATATATATATATTGGGTTGATTGATTGGTTGGATTCCCGCAGTCTCATTAGCGGATGCCCGCAGTTTCATAGCGGATGATTACCCTATACGCCCCACGCTATGATTAGTGGATGACCTTCTATACCGCGATATTCTGCCACGAAGCAGAATTGGTATTATTTATGTGCTAACATCTGTGGATGCAGGAAACAGGTTGGAAGAATCCAACTGGATTCCTCAAAAATATATTATCTGTTTGTTTATTTGTTTGCATATATATTGTTATATATGATGTGTTAGAAAAATAAATAATTGGTTGCTTTGTGTGTTTTATCACTGGGCTTAAGTAATGATATTTAAAAATATCGTGGAAAGAGTATTTGAGATTTAAAGAGAAAATTCTATTTTTAAATAGAATTTGAATTTTTAATGGAATAAAAATATAAACTTGTTTTTTTTAAAAATAAAACAAGTAGTTCTTTATAAACGAAGTTTACAAATAGTTCTTTTATAACGAAGTTATAAATGAAGTGAAAAGAATTATCATTTGATAATTCAGAAATAGAAATACAAGCGTGAAATTGGGATTTGAAATGAAATTTCAAAATAGGATGTGGAATGAAATTTTTAAATATATAACTCAAATGAATTTTGAGTATAACATTTGAATTTTAAAAGGAGTTTAAATATTTGAATTTAAAAAGGAGATTGAATATTCGAAATTCAAATAGAAGTTCAAATAGAATTTGAATTCAAAGGAATTAAAATAACATTTGAATTCAAAGAAATTTGAATAAAGAAATTCAATAGAGATTTGAAAGTAGAATTTCAAAATAGAATTTGAAATAAACTTTGAAATAGGATTTTCAAAGTAGAATTGGAAATAGAATTTCAAATAGGATTTCAAAATAGGAAATCCAAATGGTTTTGAAATGGAATTTGGATTCAAGGGAACTCAAATGAATTTAAGTGAAGAAATTCAAATGGTGTAAAAATAAGTTTGAATATTAGAATTCAAATGGGGTTGGAAATGAATTTGAATATTAGAATTCAAATGGAAAAGGAAAATGGAATTTGAATATAAGAGATTCAAATCGAATTCAAATAGGATTTGATCTATGGAGTTTGAATATGAAATTCAAATGGGTTTTAAACTATGGAATTTTGAGTATAGAATTTAAAAAGGAGTTGAATATTTGAATTCCAATAGAATTCAAATATAGAAATTGGAATATAGAAAGTTCAAATGGAATTTAAATATAGAGTTTGAATAAAAGAATTCAAATGAATTCGAACATAGAATTTGAATTCAAATAGAAATTCAAGTATTGAATTTGAATATCAAATAGAAAAGGAATTGGGATTTTGAAATATAGAATTCAAAAGTGAGATTGGAATTTGAATCAAGGAATTCAAATAGAGTTAAAATGGAATTGAATTCATTTTAAGAAGTTTAAAGGTTTATATATATAAATATAATTAAAACGAACTCGCCGCAGCGCTGCAGTTCGTAAATTGGCGACTCGAACTTCAATCAAGTATACAGGACTCAATTGAAGTCGGATTTCTTTGAAACAAGAAACGTCAGGACCGATTTGATAATAATTTTCTAATGAAGGAGAAAAATCTGAATTTCGTCGTATAGATTTTGAGATATGTCAAAATCAAATTTTCAGAAAAACAACGCCAAAATCGTTTTAAACCCATAACGGCTTATTTAATTTTATAAAAGGATTTTAAGCGGAAAAAAATCCGAATTTATCTATGTAGAAAATTTCAGAGTTGAGTTGTAAAATATATGCGAATTCAATTTGTGTAAATAAATATGATTTTTGAAACAGGAACCAGATTTTGATTTATTGAATAGAATTTACTAATTTGAACGGAAATTAGTTAAATGAGATTTTGAATGGATATTGAACTTTAAATAAGAAAATTCGATTTGAAATTTATATTCGAAATAGAAAAGAGAACTAGAATTGAAATTGAAATTCAATTTAGTTATGAACGAGTTAAACATTTTGTTTGAACATGTTATGTTCAACAAAGAAGTGAAATAGGCAAAATGGCCGATTTAAAGAGTAAACGGGCGAAACTGAATTCAAACGATTAGATGGTATTGAATTGAATTGAAAACAGGTGAACAGGTGTTAAACAGATATGGGATGGAGTATATGAAGATTTTTATTTATGTGCCCGACAAAAAGGTACATGTTTAAATTCATATATGAGTTTTATGCGCCGTATCGGCTGGCCGCTTGGCTTCTTCTTTTTCTTTTTGAGATTAGAAGGACCGGGAAAGCTATTTGAAATTTCCCGATGCTCCCGATACAGGGGAGGTTATGGCGAAATTTTCCGGGAATTTAAGGAGTTAGAATATTTTTAAGAAATTTGACAATTAGAAATCTATATATCGATATATATAGAATTCGATAAGGAAACGAAATCAAAAATAGCGAAAAGGGCCAATATGGTTATTGAAAATATTTGGATAACAAATATTGATAGGGAAATGGGAAAGTGATTTGATTAATGAAAAATTAATTAAAGGGCCCAGTGATTTGTTTGATATGTTTGGATGAACACTTGTTTTTATTCGATAGTTAAATCACAGACTATCGAAGTTTTTGACCATCGTTGTCAATATGGAGAGACCGGTTGGATTATTATCCGAAGAACCACTCCGTATCGGCATAAGCGTTGCGAACCAAGTATGCTGAATATATTGAAGACGGAGTGAAGTGCAAGGGCTTTTCTATTTATAGAAATAGTGCCTTCGGTTTCGTTCAATCCCAGAACGAACGTAAATGGAAGAATGTCTGACAGAGTATTTCCAATGATCAAATGGGTTGGTCTGTATAAATATATATGGTTGCAACGGATTTATCCCTTAGCATAATATCCAGAATATTTGTGCAAACTCAACTAGTGATTAACGGATCTGACAATGTGGCATTCAAAGTGATTGTGCTATCAATGAATGGTAAGTATTCGTAGCCTCAGGCCTCAACAACCGGGAAAGGACAAAAATCGGGCAGGCAGCATGGCTATGTGGGTCGCACCCATTAGGGTGTATAATCACCTATCTAGAGAAATTCCTTTTGTTTCTAAATCTATCGATTCTGCCCATTCGGGAACGGTGGTTTGAGTCCAACCGTTGGTGATATACATTCGATACACTCAAGCGAAATGAGTGGTCGGTCATGTGTGGGCCGGGTTGCAAGACGTTCTTGTTGAACCCAGGTGTATTCGCCTCTAGAGATGCACTATCGAAAGGTGGTCCCATACCTTGTCATGTTGGAAATCCAATCTCCAATAAGAGCCATGCGGTTTTTGAGTTTATAATATATATGTGGAGCGTGAGATGCAAGCGTTCTACTATTTGGTTATTTACTTGATGTAGACATTATTATAATATCACTGGATTTTTGTATCAAAGTGTTTTGGGTTATAGTAAGGTAAAAACCGTCCGTGTTTATGTGTGGGCTGGTCTTACTATTATCTTTTCTTTCGAAAAAGATTTTGAAAGTTAAACAAGTGGTTGGAGTTTACTCACACCAGTCCCACGACTGACCCAGAGTTTATTTTGTTTTGTTTTCCCTAAACTCTTGGGTGCCCAAATTTGTACGGGCAGTCAAGTGTTTCAGGCTTTTACAGATACACTTGGAGGAGCTTGAAGAAGGAGGCTTCAACGTTAGTTATTTAGAGTTACTTCCGCTGAATCAAATGTTATGTGTACTCTGATGATGGTATGTATGTATGTACAAAACAGATTTGTATTTCAAAGCTTATGTTATAGAATATATTTTATTCGTTCCGCTGTGAGTTGTGATCTTCGTTTTTCTTCTATTCTAATATTTCTTTCTTTCTATTTCTCATCCTCTAACTTCTTTCTAATAATGAGTCGTATTTCTGTGTTATTTGAGTTGGACGTGTGGTGTTTTTAGTCAACTCAGATAGCACGGATCTGCGGGGCCTTTACACTAATTGACATCTGTTTACTTTCAAGAGAAAGTTCTTCTACATGGAATACCTTATAGTATATAAACGAGATCCAAGATTCACTAGTGAATTTTAGAAAGCTTGCATGAGATCATGAGTACGCAGTCATGTTTGCGTCAAGTATTCTAGGAAAAGGATAAGTGCAAGTGGAACGAGAGGCGACGAAGAAATGAGTTCCAGCTCATGTTATGGAAACAGGAAATAAGAAGCTACGAAATCGCGAAGTTAAAAGACGGTCAAGGTACAATGGAATTAAGCTCGAGGAAATACGACTTTGATGGTCAAAGACTAGATACGCGCATGATATCTCTTTTTGGGAGTATATCCTTGATCCCTGTTTTCTGTAGAGCTTACTTGTAGGCTATCTTTTGTGGACATCTTCTTGGTCCTATTTTCTGTTACAAACCCCGTAAGGAGTTTGTCTTGTTTATCTTCTCGACCCTGTTTCAGGGAATCCTAGGTAGAACCCTATGGATGTAAACATGTATTTGAAACATGTTATGATTGATATGGTTGCAAGTGGTTGCAAGTGGTTGCTCGTGGATGCGCGAATACACATTAGATACTAGCTCGACTCGGTCACATTTCATATTGCATATGCACGAGTATTTATACTTGTTTATGGATGAAATTGAATGTGTTATCATGTGATTGTTGCATATGAATGAATGATTTTGCACGCATATAGTATCTATATGACTAAGACTATTTGCATACATGTTGGATTCATGGCACTATACATATTTTGCATTAGAAAGATTATTCAGGCCTGACCATTAGCATTAGCTAAGGAACATGTACACACACGTTTTGCATATATTCATACAGCATTAGAAATCATCTAAGGACAATGGTTGCTTGTGGATGATGTTTTGAGTAGATGGATGATGGATGGTAGGATATGTTCTTCCTAACTTGGAGATTTCGGGGACGAAATCCTAAAAGGAGGGGAGAATGTAACAACCCGTATTTCGATAACACGTTAAAACAAGAAATCAAGGCAGAATTAAATTTTAGAATTTGAATCAGGTAAAATGGACTTCACCATTGCGTTCGTCTCGGAAAAATACGCGAAATAGAGTCCGAGTTTTCGAAAATCGGAGTCCGTATGACCAAGATATGGCCTCGCGAAGTTTCACGAAAAATTCCCAAATTAAAGTATACTTAATTAAGTGAAATGGGTTGCGCAGAGAAATATATATATTGATATATATATATATATAATTGAAAATTAAATAAATAAATATGCAAAAATGTTCAAAACAGCGAATTGGGAGAGGGGAATAACCGAACCGGCCGATTTTTGAGGTCGACCCGAGCCCGCTGGGTCGACTAGGGGTTAATCCAGGGTGTTTGGCTGTCAACCCGTGGGCCGATTCGCTCAAATGCAGATTTTTCATTTGGATGGTTCTCATGGTTCATCTTTAATCTAAAGGCCCTAGATGGTTCCTACACTTGACTTCTTCCCCAAGACATGCTTTGATGGCTTGGATTGAATCTAGGTTTAATCCTATGGCCTAAAACACTTGCCTAATCTATAAATAAGACCCTAACCTATCCTAAATCCTCATTATTCATTCATGCAACTAAACTATGGCAAAATTTTACCTCTCATGGCCTCCACTCTCTTCATAAAATTTCTAAATGGTTTCTATGAGAGATTTTCCATGCATACAAGTGTTTTCAAGCTTGTATGAGTGTCATTAGCTTGCATTCAAGTCAAGTTTCTATCTTTGCATCATAAAGCAAGGGTTTTGATCATTTTGGCTCAAGGGTTTTTATGTTAGAGCTTGCATTTTGGGTCTATTTGATTGCATAAGGGCTTTGTCATATCTTTTGTGCCTTCATAGCAATGTAAGCCCTTTCCCTACTCTTAGATATTAGCTATGAAGTTAAATGTTCATGTTGCAAGTTTGGGTTTGATCATTGAGTATGATACATGCTATCATGTCATGCAAGTTTATGAAGTCATTATCTTGATCTTGTGAGCTAAAAGCTACAACCTTTATGTTGAAATGTTGCATTAGGCAACATGAGAACCCTCATAACCTTTATGTCAACTTGCATATGAAGTCATAACCCTTATATGATGATATATGCGAGTTACTAGTCATCATTCCATATCTTTTGTCACCATGATTCGCTTATGTGCCAAGTTTGGGTTTATGCATGTTTTGAGGCTTAAGAATGTAACATGCAAGTTAATGAACACATTTGTGCCTCATTTGCCACCATGATTAACTTGTGGCTTAATATCCATTTTTGTCATGCCTTTGCCAAGTCTCTTCTTTTAATCCATTACGTTGTCGCGAACGTATATGCGAGTTTAAAAGCGTTGGGTTATGTTATGGGTAATTTCTAATGACATGAAAATACAACTTGAAAACATGACTTGAAATATAACATGGAAGTTGACATGTAAGTATGCATAAAAACGTAAGCTTGGGAATTTACCTATTAAGTTAGGTCTACCCTTTGGGAATTTACCTATTAAGTTAGGTTTACCCAAATGCTTGAAAACTTGTAACATGTTTTGGGAAACATGATGGACATGACACTTAGATAATATAAGTGTGGCCAACTCGAGGTTGGATTGAGTTTGCAACGTAAAACTACCCGGAACCGACCGGCCTAACTAGTAGTTGCAAACAATAGGACCCAATGTGAGAAGTTGGTCATGTTGTGCTTGAACCCGAGGTTAGACCAAGTTGTGGTGTAAAGCTACCCGGAACCGACCGGCTTAACTAGTAACCACAACAAAGTCTAATGTGAGAGGTGAAGGTGCATTAAGTAATTAATGCCACATGATAGGGTTAAGTTAATTTGATTAATGACTCTTAACCAAATATGACATGGACAAATGGGTTAAGTAATTTGATTAGGCTAATGATACTTAACAAAACATGACAAGGTTGGGTAGGTTAAGTAACTTGATTTGCCTAATGACACTTAACCATTTTTATATGACTAGTGGATGGGGTTAAGTTAACCAACACTTAATCAATCCAACGCGATAACTTGGTAAGGTTAAGTAAGTTTTCTTAATGACGCTTAACCGAAAAATACGGTTAACGAATGGGGTTAAGATTAGACTCAACTAGTCTAAACATGGAAATCGGATGGGGTTAAGTTAGCCTAGACTTAATTAATCCCACTTGGTAGTTTAATGGGGTTAAGTTAAACACTTAACTAATCTAAACATGATGAATTGATGTGGTTAAGTGACCTATACTTATCCAATCTAACTCGTTAATTTATTGTGGTTAAGTTAACCAATACTTAACCAATATAACGTGAAAACATGATAAGGCTAAGTCACGAATCGCTTGAATACACTTGACCGATTTGACTAAGTAAATTGATAAGGTCAAGTTAATATATACTTAACCAATCTAGAATGATAATTGGACGAGGTTAAGTCGTGAATTGCTTAATATACTTAACCAACTTGAGCATGGTTTGTAGGGTTAAGCCTTGAACTTGGATACTTAGCCAATTTTGACAGGATTTGTAGACGGGTTAAGTCATGAACTTAAGTGACACTTAATCCATTATGTAAACCCTAGTTCTGAGGATTAGGTGGATAACCGTAGTTAACAAGGATAACGGGAACAATGCTAAGTGGTAAACCTTAGTTGAAGAATAACTAAGTAATGATTCTTAGTCAAGGAAGTTTAGACCAGTTCATAGATAGATGAGTAACCTAATACGGTAGGTCATCGTTTAAGTATACGAGTAGGAGCAAGTATCTGATTTGGATAAAGGCTCCAGCGAACTGGGTAACGAAGCAGCGGCTTCGGGGAACGTGAGGGTATTCTTGGTATCCCTCTATGAGCTGCCAGGTGATTATACTAGGCTCATGAGAGGTTAAGGTCTACGTTAGAAGAACCAAGAGTATGCCTTGGTTGCTATACGAGCGACCTAAAGACGGGGATGGATAGGGGATAGTCGACGATACACGGTCGTACCCTAGATAGCATTTCGTCAAGCTACCTACCATCTTTGGTCAAGCGTGTACGTACGGAAAGGCAGAGAACACCCAATAGACCATAATTGCTATCTAATTATGGTTGCGGTAAGGCTTGGATGTGGGTTGGCCAGTGTTGTGTTCTCATACAGGATTTATCCTGTCTTGTCTTTCACTAGTTGAGGGAGTGGTCTCGTGGGACCATAGCCACGTATAGGAAAAAACAGACCTTAGCATCTGCATCGACAGATAAATTGAAAGCTCCCGACCGAGTCCTGTATTTCCTGGTCTGCCCTGTGACAGGACTCGGATGGCACGATGTGATACATGTGCATACAGTCATGGAAAAACGATTCACGATATATGCGTGGGAAAAAGGGCGCGGTTGGCGGTTAGCGTAATCCCTAGTGGCCCTAGGTGGTTGAACCCAAACCGAGATACGAAAACGTGCAATAGGTAAGCATAATCCCTAGCAGTCCTAGGTAGCATAAGTCCTAGTTGTACAAACAATAATTCATGTTGGAAGACCCTAGCTAGGTTTAGGGTAACAGTCCAAACCGATCTTAAGGATCATGGAACTATGTTAAAGTAATATAGAATCTCATGGGAAAGCCCGTATGGTCTACGGCAAGGGACTGAACATTTACATGGAATAAAACATACAAGTTGAGTAACCTATATATGCGATATATTAGGTTGACATGGACCATTACACGACTTTTGAGTGAGGGTCATTCTTGGTTAACACATGACACGGTGGGGATACTAGTACGGTAGGTGCAGAGCTAAAATACAGGATAGATATCACGGGGCGTTATACGTGACAGATATCTTGGGGATATTATACTTGATAGAAACCTGACGATGTGATACCTTGTTTTATCTTGACATCGTAATTTATCATGACACCTTAGTTTATCTGAGCTCAGTAGTTCATCCTGTTATTTTGATTTAGCTTATCTATCTTGTTATCATGCTTATGTTCATCTCAGTTTCTCATGTCAGTTAACTTTACTAGTTTTTATGCTAATAGTAGATAGGGCTTACTCAGTCTTTTTGACTGACCCGTTTTGTTTCGCCTCTTTTCTTCCGTTTCCCCCCCCCCCCCAGGTTACAGGGAGGAAATACTGTTGTTTAGTTCGGACTTCTTCTGCTTGAAGGTCATCATGGATGGCTTGGACTTTTCTTGGCTAATGGCTACTTTACTGTTTTTACTTGGGGAATAATTTATGAAAATGTCTTTATGCTTCTTTACTATTGAAAGACAGGTTTTGATGTACTCTGATGTAAAAGGCTTTAGACCTTATTTATTCATGTTATGAAAGTTTGATTTTACTTCCGCTATTTTATATGTTCTGTCTTGTGATATTTCTGTGCATGTTTACCAATAATGCCCCTCTAAAGCTAGTGCATTCCTTTGCGAGTGACCCTAGCGGAGGCGGGGTGTTACAATAAGGCTAATCACAGGACCATGCCGCTAACGCGGAACGGGTTTACTCCATTGGATTGCCAGTGCATAAAATAAAGTAAAACGTTAAAACAGCGCCATGCTTTTTAGAAAAATGAAACCATTATAAGACCCAAGTCCCATCACACAATGCAACGCAAACCAGAGGATAGGGTTTTACCTTATAATGGTCAAGAGATGCTTGATACGATAAAACGGGTTTAATACTAGTGTGTATATGTTCTAATAAAAACATTTCAATCATAATGTATAAATCATAGACGGCATGGGTACCATATATCATGTCACCATACTAGTTCTACAATCAAAACCACAAGGTCGTATCGGAAATTGGATTTCCATCATGAGTCGAGGCTAGGGGCAAGCTCCTCTCCGATTCGAGACACTCTAGCAAATGCCTCAGGATCCCCCGCAGTGAACCCTTGGATCTTCAGGGCCGGTCCCCGCCTATCGGCAGTGGATTAGTTATGCCTGAACACACGCTTCCCGGTTCCTTTGAACCTATAGTATGACCACCAACGGCCTATAAAACACGAGGTACCTCAAAATCCATCATCCACATAAGTAAAATGTCAGCGCTGGTAGGTCCCTGATATCACTCTAGCTAGAAAGAAACGTGTGCACTCCCTGCAGTCTGTATCCCGTTTTTGACTCATACTGGGGTGTGAGGCTCGCGAAGTTACGCTATACACAAAGCTACGCCTAAACAGACCGTGCTTTGATCATCGACCACAAGGCCTGCTTTTCAACAAAAGCCATGATTCATGCATCTTGGCATGCCACATTGTCAATCCATACCACACCATTGATTTCTACCAATATATAACCTCTAAGCTCGTACGTCTCAGAGAAGGGTGTTAACCACCAAACAGATATATATTAACAGAGATCAACGAATGTAGTATAAAGGACTACAACGTCATACATACATTCCATTTATAAACTTATGCTCTGGGTCTGAGCGAAAGTCAAATCCGTACAAATCAACACTACGTCCGAACGGCCACCACTGAACCCCTTTCAAGGTAGCTACTCCTCTCATGGGTCTCAGTAGCAACACATCCATTCGATGTGAAGATCGTCGGTCTTCAATCACCGTCTTCAACTCTTCGACTTAGATCGTCGTATAATCATTTGAAATGAGATTGAACTCGGACTTTTCAAATGATTCTCGCATATATATATATAACTTGAAATCATTTCATATCGTTATTGGTATTTAATAACGACCTATTTCTATTTTTATTTAAATAAAAATAACTTAAATTAATATAACGACGCTTCGGGTCAATGGGCGACCCTGGCGTTGTTTTCAACCAAATTTGATTTACACTTATCTCGAAAACTAACCGTTGGATTTTGATGAAGTTTATATCGTTGGAAAGATCTTCCCAAAGCGGTCCTAACGGTTCCAGTTTTGGGAAAATCCGATGGTCGGATCTTTCGGTATAACTAGATTGTCGATACGCGAACTGTCGCACGTGTGTCATTAAGTTTATAATTTATATTTATATATATATAAATATAAATCACTTGGCGATTTTAATTATAAAAATTTATTCTTTTTATCGCATATAAAATGACGATCAAAATATCACCTTTATTATCTCTGTTTTATTTACACTAAATGTAAATAAATTATTCTTTTCTACCATTTGCTTTATTTACTCTAAATTTAAATAAATTATACTTCTCTATCTTCTGGTTTTATTTACCCTAAATGTAAATAAATTATTCTTTCCTATCATTCATTTATTTACCTAGATATACATAAATGTTTTCATTTTCCTTTTCTTATTTATTTACCTAAATAAATGTGTTTACTTTTCTTTTTCCTATTTATTTACCTAAATGTAAATAAATATATTCTTATCCTTTTGTTATTTATTTACCTAAATATAAATAAATGGTTTCATCTTCTTTTTCTTCCTTATTTACACTATTTGTAAATAAAGGGTTTTAATTTCTTATTCTTATTTATTTACTTAATTCCTCTCCAATCTAATTAAAGTTTTAATTAAAACCTTATTTCGTTTTAACCTTCCAAAGTCATTATTAAATAATTAATCAAAAATTAGGAAATTAATCCCCTCATTAATCCGGGTTAAAGAATAAATGTTATTTAAAACATAATTCACGATAAACCCAAATTCAAATTTCATTGTAAATCCGTAGTTATAATAAAACCATTTTTAATTCCTTTTATTTATTTTAACATAAATAAACCATTTATTCTGATCAAAATATTATTTCTCATATTAAAACATTATTTTCAAAATATTAATTTTGAAATTAACTCTTTTAATATTCATTATAAAATGGATAATATAAGTTAATAAACTTATTCAGGTTAAAATGATGTTTCTATTCACAATGGATTAAATAATCCAATTCGTTATATTATCCATTTATGTTTTATAATGGGCCAGACTTCTCACATTAGGCCTACAACTTGTGGAAGCTGGATATGCCGGTTGGGTCCGGGCAGACTTATTCCACAGTTGGGCTTAACCTCGAGTCAAAACCCAATTTGTATTCGTGTACTTGGACCTCTCACATTAGGCCCAACATTTATGGCTGCTGGATATGTCGGTTGGTTCCGGGCAGACTTCCGCCATAAACGTGACCTAACCTCGTGTCCAAGAACAATTATAATTATAATTATAATTATTTTCTAAAAATGTTATTTTAAAATATTTCATATTTTAAAAATATTTAACTTCTGAAATATCATATTTTCCAAAGTATAACTTTACATTGAAATATTCTTTATATTGCATACAATTCTATTTCAACAACGAATGAAAAATAATAACTTTGTCTTTGTTGACAATTTCCATTTGTAAATTCTAATTCGACAAAAAAGGTTATTTTTATCCTAATGTATATTTTCTAACAAGAATGTCCTTTTTATTCTAATTTACATTTTCTAACAAAAATTTGTCCTTTTTATTCACAATAACAAAATGTAAAAAAAAGATGTCATGTTATTGTAAACAAGTTTCTATGTTATTCAAATGACAATTAAATGGTCATTTATTTGTAATCACTTTCTACGAATCTTTAATGACACATAAATGCACCTTTATATATAAACAATTTCCTATGAATCTTAATGACACATAAAAGAGTATTTGACATATTCACATTTTTCTATGGTTTCTAATAATATAAAAAGAGCAGATCTTATTTGCATACAAATTCCAAGTTTCCTAATGACAAAAAAAAAGTGAATTTTATTTGTATGTCAAATTTAAAGTTTCCAATGACAATAAAAGTAAATTTTATTTGTCAAAACAAACTCTAAGTTTCTAATCAAATCTTAACAAGTAAAAATGGTATTTTTACTTATTTACGAATTCTAATGACAAAACGACAATTTTGCATTGACATAAATGCCATAATTTATATTGTCAATTTTGATTCATATGAATGATATGCTTATATACTTATTTACGAATTCTACTTCATATGAATGATATGCTTATTTGGTCAATTTTGATTCAACATAAATGCCATAATTTATATTGTCAATTTTTAATACAGCAAAATTGACAATTTGTTTCTAATATAACATGATTTAAAATGAATGACATTTTATATTCTAACATAACATGATTTTTTTTAATGACATGTTTTGACACAAATGAGAGCTTTTATTTCAGTTTACATGTTTTGACAAAAAGGTTATTTTTATTGCAACTAACGAGTTTTGACAAAAATGATTATTCCCAATTCGTTAACATGTTTTGACAAATAAGTGTTTGAGTTTATATAAACATGATTCTAACTAATTTACATTTCTAAATGAATGACATTCATTTATTGACAAAAACAAATCTTGACTAAGTGACATGTTTTTATCGGCAAAACACATCTTACTAAATGGCATGTTTTTATTAAAAAAAAAACATGTTTTCTAATAGAAACGACATATTTATTCTAACATATGACATTTCCTAATAATGACCATCCCTATATTGTATATGACAATAAAAAGAAAGAACGTTTTTAATTTCAACAAATTACTAACTTTAACATAACAAATAAAAGTGTATACTTTTATTCGCATATTATTTTAATATTTAACGTCACACATAAAAACAACATTTTTATTCGCATTTAATTCTAATTTCAACAAGGCGAATAATAATAAAAAAACAATACTTTTATTCGTATACCATTTCTAATTTTAAACATGACGGATAAAAGCAATATTTTTATTTGTGCGTAATTCCTAATCTAACATGACAAAATGAATGTTGAAATCAACACAAACAACAAGTTTCCATCACAACATCACAGCTCTAATATCATACATACATACATCGATTTCTAATAACAATAAAATAATTAAAATTTTAATTTATTATTAAAAATAGAAATCTTACATCACATAACAAATTTTATCGCACACACAATTCTATCACATGAACAATTGGGTATGTTTATAGATAAATCCTATTTAACAACTAGATTTAATTAACCATTTTAACTAAATTTAAAATTAATTAAATTTGAGTTCTCACCAGTTATGCTTTCCAATTCTTCACTGTCAAAACTTTGCGTCTATTGCGGAGCAAGCCTGTGAATGATCGCATGCAAATTTCACGAACAACGCGTTATTCCCTCTAGCTTCAACCGTTTGTATATATAAATATATGTACACTTTATACTTAAACACACATCAATATTCCTCAAAGCAAGAGAAGGCCAAGGTGTTTGGTGTTGCTTGAATCACGGTCAAGAGGGGGTAGAGGTGCGGTGAGGTTTGCTGAAGCTTTAAGGTGCGGTTTGGCATAGTGCGAAGAAATGGGTGAAGCTTCTTTTTTTCCTTGTGTTTCTCACGTGAAGAAAGGTAGTCACGCAGAACTTGGGGTAGAAAAAAAATGAGTGAAGTAATTTAGTGTTAGAGGAAATGGGTTAGGATTTGGAAAGGTTTAAGATGTTATAAAGTAGGAGGAAATAACCTTTTTTATATATATATATATTTTTATTTTATTCCCCACTTGTGTCTCTACATATGTAATAGGTTACAAGCGAGACAAATTTGTTGACTAGACATGACATGTCAACACTAATTTCTCTTTCAAATTCAAAAGTAAAACAAAGAAGAAAAGAGAACAAATGGAAAGGAATAAATGCATTATTGATTGCCTGATAGAGAATTGTGTAACTTCTTAAATTCCAAAATACTTAATATTAAAATTCCATAATTGAAGGAATCTTTTCAATGAGCATGCGAGAATATAAAGAAGAGAAATATATATATATATATATGTGTGAGTTCATTAGTATTTGGAGAGAAACAAGAGATAAAGGGGAAAGAAATTGATAAAAAGAAGGGAAGGAATAAATGTTGTATTAAAACACAACGAAGAGGGAATGACATTGAAAACTGTTGTAACTATTCATGATGTAAATAAATAAATTAATAAGCTTTTACAAATTCTTAAATGTTACATTTTGAACAAAATAGGGAAATAATTAAGGTGGAGAGAGATGAGACAATGAATTTGGGAAAGTAGAAAAAGAAGGGGAAAGACTTGATTTGTTCTTTATAAATGGTGTGTGTGAATGCTCATCTTAACACGAACTAACAGGCAGCGTTATTTAGTTATTTCATAACGTTATAAATTCAATCGTTATGCACCGTTAATTAAGTTCAAATTGTAATGAATTTATTGCACAATTTATTTTCTTTCTTATAGTGCGCATTTCTTATATAAATATGGACTAGCTTTTATAGCTTGTATTTACAAAGTTACATTCGTTGTTTTTTTTTAAACGAACTAAATTACTATATATATTAAATTTCAATTTGAAATTTCCAATGATAAAATCTTCCTTCCTTAATATATTACTCTCTTCAATTCAAGGTTTAAATTACATATAAAGTTAGAGTGTCCCTATTACATTCATTGTACTATGAATAATATGGTAATAAAATTAAACTTATTAGTCTACAAAAATTAATCACCATTAAAGCTTCAACATATATTTGAGATTAATTAACGTTTATTACGCCATTTATACATATAATTTGATAAATTAGTTTTTATGATATGTCACTACACAAATAAAATCCTTGTTTAAGATTAAATTAAATTGCATGGTTTATTATTTAAAATAAATCATGTTAAATATTTAAAATTCATTAAAATTTCTAAATTTAAAATTTTTAAATTGGCCCCCCAAAATTCCGGGTTGTTACACTTCACCATTTCCCGACCAAATTCCGATCGATCCAAGGCGTTTCAGCACCTCCGCCAGTTGAAGCTTTTGAAGCCCTCCTCCTCCTCTACAAATCCGACTCGACCTCGTCACCCCTCATCGCTCCTAGCTCGAGAACCAATCCCTCAAACCCGCCGCGTTTCGCCCTGAATTCCTCCGCAGATCCTTCGTCGAGTTCATCAAAGGAGGGACCAACAGGAGCGCCTCTCGGAGCTGGAGATCGTGGTGCAACCTGATCGGCCTCACGTGCTACGGTTTGGAAGAAATCGGGCGACCTAGTTTTGAACGAAATAATGAGGTATACGGTTTATATTATTTAAACTGATTTCAATAGTTTTAAAGTGTTGCAAACTTTGAAAAATCATATCTTTTTCGTTTCTTGACGAAATTCAGTGAAACAAGAGATAGTGGATCCGTGTGGACGTCTTCTACCTTCTAGAAGAGACCGCATATTTTTCTGAGCCTTCTGCTATTTTTGGTGGAGTGGAACCCAATGTGAGATTTCTAATTTATAAACGATATGGAAAACGACGATGTATAAATTATATAGTCGATGTATGAGTTATATAAGCGTTGTATAAGTTGTACGTTCGATGTATAAGTTATATATGCGTTGTAAAAATTATATATGTGTTGAAATAGAAGTGGATTGCTACATATATATATATATATATATATATATACGCCCCTCGTCCACAAACCATGGACGATATTTATTGGTTGTGATTGTTGTGAAAATTGATTGATAGCGAATGGTTGATTGGGATTGTTTGTGGTTGATATTGATTGATTGTGGTTGAAAAATACCCATTTGTGGTTGAGAAATATTTGGTTGAAACCACATAGGATTAGTTTGTGGAAATGAAATAAATATATACATGCCGCCTGCGTGCGAACTAGATGCATGATCCCCATTGTCAAAAACCGCGAGGTTTTAAGGTAGAGCGAGGAGCCGTACTAGGGACGGTCCCGGTTTTAACTACCCTGTCGTTATGCTGCCGAAATTTTGAATAATATTCATGTGTTTGAATTGTTTTCATTTGCTGAAACTATATTTATTCGTTGAATAGAAAACCTTCATGTGTTGAATTGAAATTCATTCGTTGAATAGAAATTCATGTGTTGAATGGTGTTCGTGTTTTAAATATAAAAATCACATTTTTATCTATATATATAAACTATAGAAAACCTTCATGTGTTGAATTGAAATTCATTCGTTGAATAGAAATTCATGTGTTGAATGGTGTTCGTGTTTTAAATATAAAAATCACATTTTTTATCTATATATATAAACTATAGAAAACCTTCATGTGTTGAATCGATATTCATTCGTTGAATAGAAATTCATGTGTTGAATGGTATTCGTGTTTTAAATATAAAAATCACATTTTTATCTATATATATAGACTATAGAAAACCTTCATGTGTTGAATCGATATTCATTCGTTGAATAGAAATTCATGTGTTGAATGGTATTCATGTTTTGAAATAAATTGTTTTATAATAAAAATCCTACTTTTATTACCTATATAAACTATATAAAATAATAGTGTTTTGAAAAGAATTGTTTTACAATAAAAATCTCATTTTTATTATATACATGAATTGCTAAATATAGTGAAGTATTGAAATAGAAGACGGTTAGATAAAAACATCATTTTTATCAAATGTATGAAAAGAATATAGCTTTGAAATCGAAGAATCGATATATATATATATATAGAATTAAAATATATTGAATAACGACGCTGCAGTTCGTATTTTGAAACCGTAATTTCAAACGATTATACCGAGAGATCCGACCATCGGATTTTCCTGAAATCGCAACCGTTGGGTTCGCTTTGGAAAAAAATTTCCAACGGCGCCAACTTTGTAAAAATCCAACGGTTGGATTGTCTGGAATGTTTAATTTAAATCTGAAGAAAAACAGCGCCAGAATCGATTATATATATATATATAAATATAATTATATTTAATCGAATAACGACGCTGCAGTTCGTATTTTGAAATCAAAACTTCAAACGATTATACCGGGAGATCCGACCGTCGGATTTTCCCGAAACTGGAACCGTTGGATTCGTTTTGAAAAGATCTTTCTAATGATGTAAATTTTGTGAAGATCCAACGGTTAGATTTTCAGATATGTGTAAATCAAATCTGAAGAAAAACAGCGCCACGGCCGCGCTATGGCCCGAAGCGTCGTTTTGAATAAAATGGCTATTTTAAAATAAATAAAAATGGCGATAAATCGTTATAAAATATTATAAACGATATGGATGTGATTTAGAAATTAACTGAAGGTTGGCTAAGTCGAATGGTTTCCTGGGTGTTGATCTGATGTTGGTTTCGGCCTTCGGGGTTAATATTTGGGAAATCGTTCTCTTGCTGATTGACGGTTAGTGACTAATGAATTAAAATGATGCGTGTATATGTTAGTGTTGCACTTGTTTATTATATATGCGAGTTGCTCAAAAAGACCGGGTTTATCCCATTCTGAATAACTGAATCAACGATAAGAAATCGAAGATAAAGACGGTGGTCGAAGACCGGAGATCTTCACCTCGTTTGGATGGTAACCGAGGTCCTGATTGGGAGGCATCCCGAAATATGGATAATGAGTGGTGATCTTCCAGACGTACGTGGTGATCGATCGGTTTGCGAGGTATATAGTGCCTCCGGTTTCGTTCAGACCCAGAACGGACTTGTAAATGGACTGTGTGTCTGACATTGGATTTTATTCTGCGTTGATTGATCTATGTTAAATATACATCTATTTGGCGGCGGAGAATTTATTCTTTTGCTTAACGCCCTTCTCTGAAACACACGAGCTCAGAGGTTGTATATCGATGGACATCAGTCGCATGGCATGAATTGCTAGTGTGGCATGCCTAAGTGGAAAATGATCAGGGCTTCTGTTGAAAAGCAAAGTCTTATGGTGATGATCAAAGCACCGCTTGTGTGGCGTAGCTTTGTGTATAACGTGAAATCGCGAGCCTCACACCCGGTATGAACCAGAAACGGGAGGAAGGACCTCAGGGAGGACATGCGTTTCTTTCTAGTTAGAAGTGGCGTCAGTGGTTTTACACGCCCTGACGAGTTTGACTTATGTGGTTGTTGCTGTTGCGAGGCGCCTCGGTTAGATCGGACGATCCGGGTCCGATGGAGTCATTCGTTGGCTCGTTTACGCCCCATAGGGCGGGGAAACGCATTGTTCAGGCATTTTAATCCACATCGGTGGACCGGCCCTGTCGCTCTAAGGCTTGCCTGCGCGCTTGCCTGTGGCTCGGGCTAGAGAGTCGCGAATTCGGTAAGGACTATCTTTTGCCTTGGTTCATGACGGAAATCCAATTTCCAAATACGTGACTGTGCGGTTTCGATTGTATATATATATGGCGACATGATATATGGTACCCATGCCGCCTATGATTGATAGTTATGATTCAAATTGTTTTTGAAACATATAAACACTATTAATAATATCAAATGCTTTTGTTTTATTCGTATCAATCATATTTTGGCCATTATGAGGTAAAACTCTATCCTCCGGTTTGCGTTGCATTGTGTGATGGGAACTGAGTCTTATAATGGCTTCATTTTATAAAAAGCATTGCGATGTTTTAAAAGAAAGATTTGTTTTTAAAGCACTGGCAATCCAATGGAGTAAACCCGTTCCACGAATGTGGCGTCCTGTGATTAGCCATATTATAAATGTGTTGAGTAGATTTCTCATACCAGTCCCATGACTGACTCGTAGTTTGTTTCACTTTCAAACTCGGGTGCCCCTTTTTCTACACGGGCAGCCTTGTATTCAGGTTTAGCTGGCTCTTTCTGGATAGCTGGAGCTGAAGATGGATTCTATTATTTATCTCTTTTTACGCTGTTCAGCTCCTATTGTACATATTTTGTTTGTTTCCGATGTAGACATTTATGTGTAGCTGAACTGTATTTGTACTAAGTATGATCCTGTATACTGTGTAACTCTGATGATTACTTTTATCCAGTATATTCTATTGTTCATTATCTGGTATATTTATTTATTTCTATTCTGCTATTATCTGTTTCTGTGTTATATTCCAAAGATTACCCTTGTCTCCGTCTGTACGGGAAATGGGGTCGTCACACAAGTATTGCAGAATTCTTGCATAAAAATGTGCAATAATTCACAGCCTTGCAAACCAGTTCACATTTGTTTGCATCCAGGTGTGCAAATAAAACAGAAAAGTAGCGCACATGTGTGCAACAGTCTGCAGGCAAAATTTCAATCAAGTTTTCTTCATGCAATACTTGCATACATGTATGCAAGTATTTCAAAATAGTTGCATACATGTATGCAAGTTTCTGTCCAAATTTTCAATAGAAAAAGCATATGCAATAGTTGCATACATGTGTGCAACTATTGGTAATAGTTGCATATATGTGTGCAACTTTTTTTTATTTGTGTAGACTTTCGAGAATATTTACAGATTTTAAATTTTTTTTTTTACCTGACAGCACTTTTTTTGGCATAAAAACGTAAAAGGCGGAAGCTTCAAAAAGAGGGACCGAGTTTGCATTGAAAACATGGGAGGGACATGAGCCTAATTAATTTTCAAAATAGGGATGAGTGCCTAATATTCACTTCCGTAAATGGTCGGCGGACGAGCAAGCCGAGCTTTCCTTTTGTTGTGTTGAATGTTCGAAGGACAAAAGAAAAGGTACTAGCCAAACCGATAGTTCTTTTTGGAATTCTGTTTGCGGTTTGTTCAACGAGCGACGTTCAACATGCCCAACTAGAGTAGTTGATTCGTTGAAGCAGTCATGGGAAAGAATAAATTATGCTTGTCAAAGCTGGAAAGAAATAATGGCGGGTTTGCATTCAAGACAGCAACAAGGACGTTGATATGGTAATGTTTTTTATATCACTTAGTATTTTCCCTTTGTATTTTGAGTTCGTTGTAATGTACTCTATCAAATACAGCACAATCAGGCACATCCATTATATTTGGCTGAGAATAGTGACATGGGCCTGACCACCTTGTACAGGTCTCCGATTCTCACGAGCCTGAGCCCGGAATCGCGGATAGAATAGTGATAATGCTGGATCTAGTGTCGGGTTGTGGAAGTACTAGTAGTACCAGTACTGTATAATCTTCCAAAACCCACAGGTAGACGTACCCCACTCTCTAATAACACACTGATGGTCTAAACAGCGATAGAGATAAGCTAGTATGAGCGTCCCTCAATCATATACAACTGGCCAATCAAAAGACAAATCAGCGACCACCGCTACATGTCCAACGGGAAAGGCGTTCGATGGGTTTGAAAAAGATAGGTTACCTGTCAAATATACGATAAAGCGTCGTGCAATCTCTAAAATGTTGTTTTCTTGCCTTGAATTATCGATCAAATCAATGAGGTTTTTTTTAATAGCACTAGTCCGCAGCTGTAATCCAGGAGTCAAAGCGTGATGAAAGTCAAGATGAGGAAATAAACACGATAATACGTCTCCACGCTGATAATACTCATCATAAGGTAAGGTCTCACCCAAATCTATCGAAATCCCAGTAAGAACTGTAAAATCTAGTGGAGTGATTCCTAACTCACCAAGCCCAAAATGAAATGTGTGTGTGGTCTTCCACCAACACGATGATATCGCACGAATCAACTGAACATCCGAGTTGAGCAAGTTTGTTATACCTAATAATAAAATGTTTAAGAACTAAATGTAGCTATTTAAAAGTGCAAAATAATTTGATGATAGTTAAGTGAACACGTACTTATGAAGTCACCAAGACCACATTCACCAAGAAACGTGTGTATAATGTCAGTTGTGTCGTATGTGCAAATCTTAGAATTTAAACGAATAACAGTAGGCCATGACACACGTGTTTTATGTCGTTGTGCCTGTTTATAAAAGGGTCGATATATTATTTCTAATTTACACAATATTGCTATTTAATGTTGAAAAAAATGATAAACTTACAGCTACTTCCACAAGCGTGCTAATATGCTCCTTGTTGTTCGGAAGTACACGAAAATTTTTAAGCGCTTTGCCTGAGCCTAAATTCTAGTCAATGTTCGGATCCAGATCTTTTTCCTCTGAAGCCCTACATCGTCTGGCTACTTCTCGTTGAGGAGGAGGCACAGATTCTTCTTCAAATGGAACATCTTCTTGAACTTCAAATGTTTCGTGCTCTTCTTTAGGTGGCACATCCGCACACTTTGACTCCTGCTACCTCGCATAGCTCGTACTGCTTTACCAAATCTTCTCATTTTTTTCTTGTGATTGATGGTGGAATGGAAGAAGGAGGAAAGGGATAGAAAATTTTGTGGTGAGAAGAATGCCCCCATATTCGGCCTTTTAATAGCCGGCTATGGGGTCCTTAGTCGGCTTTTAGAAAGTCGGCTAAGGCGACGGTCTGGATTTAATTCCAGTCCGTCACGCGGATTACAATCCAACGACAGAGGATTGTAATCCGCGTTATAATCCTTAGCCGGCTTTCTAAATTCCGGTAAGGGAAACACATCAACCCAATTGGGGTAGTTGTGTTTCTCCCAATTGGGGTGGGTTGGGTGTCAAACCATGGGGATGGGACGCCTAATCTCACCCCTATTGGGAATGATCGTACAGTCACTGAAAGTTGTCATTAAATATGTTTGGAAGGAAATGAATTCTACATTGTTTGACAACACTTTTCTTTCTGGTCTTGTGGTGGCCTTAAAGTGTCTACAAACAATTAGATGGAAGGTTCTAACTTGGAAACATATGCTAACTGAAACACTAATGATAATATATATTATGATAGGTGCCTTGGTTTTTGTATGTAACCCAAGTCTTTTGTTTTCTATTAATAAAAAGAGGTAAGGGTCCTCTTTAAAACCCTGCTTGCCTTGCCAAAAAAAAGTACAATGCTAATAATTTAGTATTTACATAGGTATCTATAAATTAATATAGCATTCTGTTAATGTTTTTTCTCTAGACTAAACTTTTGATGTGGTCTCCTTGGTTCAAATTTTTTTCTAAACTTTATCTTTTTATCTAATTAGCTATATTACTTATTTTCGAAATTAGTTTTCTTTTCAAAAAGGCATGTATGAAATTAAAATGATTGAAAATAAACATATTTATAGATTATTTTCTTCAACATGCATATGCTTTAAAAGCTATATGGTATTTTTGCCACTTCTGTATATTCATATCAAATACCTTTGAAACTTATTAATTATCGGAAAATAGGTTGAAGGTAATAGTTTAAAGTTTTTCCTTAGCTAAGTACGTGGGCCAAAAAAATTAGGCTAAAGGGCAACTTATTTTTATCTATATACAAAATTTGCTATAAAGTAACTCTATATATTTATATAGCATTTTCTAAAACTACAGTATTTTGTTTGTAAGTACAATCCTAATCCAGTTTATAATTTATATAGATAGTGTTATATTAATATAGCATTTCTTATTGTTTTTTCATCCAAACTAAACTTTAAATGTAGTGTCCTTAGTTCAAAAAATTTCCAAAACTTTATCCATTTAGATAATTTACTATATTACTTATTAAAGAAGTTTACTTTTCATTCAACAAGACATGTATGAAATAAATTGATTGAAAATGAATACATTTGCAGATAATTTCCTCCAACATGCATATGCTTTATAAGCAGTATGATGTATTGGCACTTTTGTTTATGTTTAACATCAAACATTATATATTTAACGTATTTTGAAGCAGAAGAAAAATATATAATTTTAAATTTATGTGCATAAAAATTGAATTGGTCTATAAATATTCTCGATTGGATGTGCATTTTTTTTAGATAGTCATAACGAACTAAATGCATTGTATTTTAGCAGCTAGCGGCATTAACCATGTTTTCTTATGTCATTCAATCATATAGTTATCTTAAATATCATATATTATTTATATCTATCACGGGTATTTATTTAGGGTGATATATCTTCCTTTTTTGAGTTAAGCTAAAATTTATATTGTAGATTCATTATGGCAATATGATTATATAAAGTAGGACAAAAATTATTTAATACTATTATGAATATTAGACGTGTAACAACCCATATTTTCAATGTCAAAATATTTAAATATGAATGTGATTATTTTAGAAGTTGAAATGACTCTAATTAAAAATATACGAGTTATCTAATATAACTGAATAATGAAATAGTAATTTGAATATTGGAATTACTCAAATAAGTGAATTTTGAATTTAATACGAAATTAAATTGATTTTGAAGTGTATGTAAAATTCTATTTGAAAGTGAACGATAATAAAAAACTATTATCGAATAATTGAAGTATTCTGAAATTGATTTCACTCGATTTTATTTTGGCAAAGCCATTTTTTGGCAAGGCCGGCCGGTTTTTATAGTGCTCCATAACACTTTTTATTATATTAAAATAATGAATACAAGAGAAATAGGTGATACACATTGCTCATATCAACTAAAAGAAGAAAATCCTTCCACCCAGGGCAGGATGAATGTACACACTAGGTCAACATTACATAAAAACAATCCCAGATTGGCAACAAGACATAACACTAGACAAAATGCATATCATTTGAAAGATTTCAAGTTATATCACCACTGGCAACACATGACCAAGCTTGCAGCAGCACTGAACTATGAGAAGTTTAGAGGACCTCCCTTCAACATTTCACTTTTTCTACTTTTAGTGATAGGAGAATTAAGCTCTTTACTATCAAGAATAGAAGTAGACAGCAAGGAACATGGCAAAGCTACTATATCAGGCGATGCCTTGTATGCAGCACGGAGAATCAAATACGCATAGGGATTTGATTGTTTGGGTTTACCTTTCCTCTTAGTATCTGAGGAAGAAGATGCTTCATCAAATTTGTTGCCTACAGGAATGTCACATTTGGGCATAGAAGAAGACTGTAGTTTATTTAAGTCAGGCTTGGGAGGTGGACTCGATTTGTTTAGAAATCCAGGCTTGAAGTTGAAGGTGCTTGGTTGTGAAGCACTGGTATAATGACTTTCCTGGTTAATTGTCACACCATCGCCAAATACCATAGCATCTACAAACTCCTTTACATCATTAAGAAGTTACTTAAAAAAATCCTAAGTAGAAACGGTATCATCCTCACTAGAAAATTTAAGACCATTGCATGCCTTATCTACTTTTTCAGGTGTCATACCTTTATCAGAAACCCTTGGCTATTTGCACTGCACTTTAGGATCTGCCTTGATGTCATCAACTTTAGAACCGATAGTGCTATCATCCATCTTGCCTTTCTGATTTTCACGAATTTCAAAGTCACCTTCTTCTAAGACATTGCCATCATTTCCAATAACTATAGCAGCAACAAACTTATTCGAAGTGCCAAAGATATCCACTACATTATTCTTCTCTACGTACTTTTCTTTTTCAATGGATTGGTCCTCTGCATTTTGTGCAAACACAATATCAAGTGAAACATTACCTTGAATATGTTGTTGTACATTTGGCACTTTTCCAAATCGCCTACCAACATATTTCCTGCTTTCCAAGAATGATTTAAATTTCCAATCGTTCTTCACCTGCTTCCAGGCTTACTTTTTCTTTGGTGCTTGAGGAAAAACATTAGGATCTATTAAAATAGGAGACTAAAATGATGTTACCTATAATAGTTTCCACTTCACTCTGACATGTTGCCTTAACTTGTTCGACCCTATTATCATTGATAGATTTAGTTTGCAAGACAGATTGAACACACTCATTATGTTCATGACTAAACACAACACATTTTTACACACTGTAGGAATCCAAAGATACTGAACTTGCACCATATGATATGATCCATCCACTAACTTAACCGGAAACTCCAGAGGGATATCGTTCTTCAGGGAGATTTCAACCATGCATTTGGGAAATTGCAACCTATCTAAACGCTCAGTTGACGAATCCGTGCGCAAGAACCTACCTACTCTCGAGGCAAGCCAACTTATTTCAAGTAAACACCAAGCATATAATGGTAAGTTAAGCAACTTGATCTAGATAGGGACTAGCCTAATGTTGCTATTAGAAGTACTCAGGGTTGATTCCTATTTCTTAAGAATAAACAGTTTATTCCTAACTATAACGGGCCAACCTCAATGTAACGTCCCGGATTTTTCGGCCATTTAAAATAGAATATTTAAATCAGTTTATATATTATATTTGAAATATAATGGATTTTTAATCGAATTTATTTAATTAAAATAGAGTTCAAATATATATATTTATATATTAATTAAAACGAGCTCGAAAACATCACGGTAGTTCGTAATTTTCGATTTGAACTTTAATTGGATATACAGGATCCGATATAAGTTGGATTTCTGTGAAACGAGACACGTTTGAACCGGTTCGATCATATTTTTCTAATGAAAGAGAAAAATCGAGATTTCGACTTGTAGATTTCAAATTACGTCCAATTCAAATTTCTAAATAATCGCAATGGAAATCGTGAATAACCGATAGCGTTTAATTAATAATTTAATAACATAAATTAGACATCGATTGACTTGAACTTGTTAAGGCAGAGTTATAATTCGATATTAATTAAATTTGAGGTGATATGCTATTCCAATTGGATATATCTGGTGATAATAATTTATTTTTGAAATTAATGATTTCAGAATTTAATTTGATAATTTATTAATGATCATACAACATTTTAAAACATATTGCAAAAACAACATTTCAATGTGAGTAGATTGATTATATATCTTGTCATAGTTTACCCTTCATAACTATGAAATTCAAATAGAAGACTTTGTTGGTAAAACTGTTTATTTTAGAAAAACTATGACATCCCAACTCTAACTTTGTTGGTAGATTTATCCGGACCCATTCATACATTCGTTCACTAACCAGAATGCCAAAACCATGACAAGCACTGATAAGTTTAACCTTAAAACCAAGTAAATGCAAACAAGGCATAAAAAATGATAAAACGTGCAACATGTAGAATTTATATCATCGCTGTATTCAAGAATGGTAACAAACAATAAAGAAGAGTAAGGACAGTACATCAAGAAAGAACAAATTATATAAATATAATTATAAACAAATTAAAACAGTTACACAGCTAAATGAACAGTTGAGTCCATATACAATCACTGTTATCTCACATCAAAACAAAAAAAACACAAAGAGGAAAATCAATATTGGTAAGATTCACTTCTGCAATGCCTCGTCTTTCCAGCACTAGTGGATCCATCTCGGAATCCATCTCGGTCAGTGTGATCAGCAAATCCAAGCAGAAATCATGAACAGTAAAAACAAGACAACAAAAAATTAATGCAACAAATTTGTACAAAATCAATCAGCTAAAGGAAGCAGATATGAACGGCTAGGACTCTATACATCAACAGCTAAGAAAAATGTCATGAACAGCTAGCATATACAGTACCTCTGGAAAAAAAAAGTGTACCTATAATATATGTTTCAATTTCAAAATCTATGATTTGAAATAATAGGACATAGATGAACAGCTAAGAAATTTAGAGGAACAGCTAATACGGATTTTATATCCATACATCATGTATAAGGAACAACATCAAAACATATATGGATATATTTATCCAAGGCACGGCCTAACCAAACTAGAAAACTGTATATATGTATTTTTCCCCTCTGATCTACACTGTCAGAATCCACTTCGAACCAACCAACATGTGACGATCCCAAAATCCGAGTGGCGGTATTAAGGATAATCATTAGGAAATAACAGATTAATCATCATAGCAGAGTACAGATAATAGCAGAAACAATAAATAAAATACTTTTACATGGATATGACAGCGGAATCACAACATGTAGGAATATCAGAATAGCATAACGTGGGATATACTTAGTAAAAAAAAAGGGAAGTGATCAGTCATCATCGCCAGAGGCGGAATACATACATGCAGTGACATAATAAGAGTATCAGTCTACATCGCCGAAGGCGGAATACATATACATATAGTGAGAAATACGGAAAGTAAATCAGTCTGCATCGCCAGTGGCGGAATCATAATATAAATACAGTAATGGTGGAAAATATCTAAGTCATCTCTATGAAGTCAGCCTCGCCATGAGCCAAAAGTGCACGCTATGCAGCAGTGCAGAACCAAAAACCAACTGTCACCTGTGTACTAGGCTGCCCGTGTGGAAATAAGGGCACCCGCGTTTGCAAAGTGAAACAAACAACGAGTCAGTCATGGGGACTGGTATGAGGAATCTATTTATCAGTTAAACAACAGTAATAGCAAATCATAGCACCACGCCACTTTCGTGGAACGGGTTTACTCCAGTGATTGCTAGTGCATTTAAAATAAAGTAAATTCTTTTAAAACAATCGCAATGCTTTTAGAAAGAATGAAGCCAGTATAAGACTCAGGTCCCATCATACAATGCAATGCAAGCCGGAGGATAGAGTTTTACCTTATAAGGGCCAAATATGCTTGATACGTATAAAGCAAAGTCATTTGATATTATTACTAGTGCATATATGTTTCAAAAACGAATAGCATCATAAATATCAATCATAGGCGGCATAGCTACCATCTACTATGTCTCCATACTAGTTCTACAATCAAATCCGTTATCTCGTATTGGAAATTGGATTTCTATCATGAGTCGAGGCAAGTGGAAAGCTCCTCTCCGCTTCGAGACACTCTAGCAAATGCCTCGGGACTACGCACTCTGGGTAACCCCTGGATGCGGCTGGGCCGGTCCTCACTTACGTTAGAGGATTGGTTATTCCTGAACACACGTTTCCCGGTCCTTACAGACCTATAGTCGAGGCGCCTCGCATTCCAACAACCACAAAGGTGAAAAGTAGATATATATGTCAGGGCTGGTAAGTCACTGACACCACCATAGCTAGAAAGAAACGTCGTGCTCTCCCAGCGGTCCGTATCCCGTTTTTAACTCATACCGGGGTGTGAGGTTCGCGAATCTACGAAATACACAAAGCTAGGCCACGTAGACCTTGCTTTGATCATCATCCACAAGACTTTGCTTTGCAACAGAAGCCTTGATCACAGCATCTTGGCATGCCACATAGGCAGTCCACTCCATACGATTGATTTCCATCGATATATAACCTCTAAGCTCGTACGTCTCAGAGAAGGACGTTAAGCAAAAGAATAAATTCTCCACCGCCAAACAGATATATATTTAACAGAGATCAATCAATATAGAACAAAATCCAATGTCGGACACACAGTCCATTTACAAGTCCGTCCTGGGTCTGAACGAAACCGGAGGCGTCCATTCCTCGCAAATCCGTCCGATCAACACATACGTTCAGACGGCTACTACTTCCGTCCCCTTCCGGTAGCTACTCCGGTTAGGAACCTCAGTAGCGCCCATCCAACCGATACGAAGATCGTCGGTCTTGAATCGTCTTTGCATCTTCCAATTCGAATCGCTCGATAAATTATTTGAAATGAGGGTTAGCTCGGCCTTTTCAAATAATTCTCGTCATTAGAATTTAAATCGATTCATTTTATGGTTATGTTATTCGACATCCATCCTTTGGGTTCTTTGGTGTTATTTTCATGTCATTCACATACAACCATCAAATATCAAACAATTCAAGCCCAATTGGTTTATTTGCAACCTATGTTGCTTATAATATTTTATAACGATTTTTCGCCATTTTTATTTATTTAAAAATGGCCATATTTAATTAAACGACGTTTCAGGTCGTGTCGTGGCACTGGCGCTGTTTTTCCCTAAATTTGTTTTACACATATCGGAAAATCTAACCGTTGGATTTCTACAAAGTCTATATCAGTGGGAAGATATTCCCGAAGCGAACCCAACGGTTCCAGTTTCGTGAGAATCCGACGGTCGGATCTTCCACACTAGTCGTTTGAAGTTACGGTTTCAAAATTCGAACTACAACGTCGTTATTCGATTAAATTTAATTATATTTATATTTATATATAAATATAAACGATTCTGGCGCTGTTTTTCTTCGGATTTGAATTAAACATTCCGGACAATCCAACTGTTGGATTTTTACAAGGTTGGTGCCGTTGGAAAGATATTTCCAAGGCGAACCCAGCGGTTGCGGTTTCGGGAAAATCCGATGGTCGAATTTCTCGTACTAATCGTTTTAAATTACGATTCCGAAACGCGAACTGCACGGCCTCTATTCCTTTTAATTATATTTATATTTATATATATAAATATAGTTCATTCCATAGTTTCAACTATAGTTCATTTTATGTTTCAACTTCGTTTTCCCTTCAAATATTTCACTAACGCCTTAATATTTCGAAAAATTTCTCCATAACCTCCTTTGTACGGGGAGGGGTTTGGAAATTTATTGGGCCGTATTAGGTACCCAATAAATCCTAAAAAGCATTCACATATTTTTAGTGATATATTTTGGTGTTTACGGGGGAGTATGTACTGATAATCACTCCAGAGAATAAATTCCCGTCACCCCGTTTCCGTGTGGAAATAAATAGTCCATGTGCCGTATCTAATAACTAGAGCGACGTGATTATTGTCTACTCCAGACCCGTGTGGGGTTTTTATTAATCTGGCAATTTATCGTTATAATTTATATAGTCCATATCAGTCATCAGTCCAACCTGTAGTACTTAGTCATCGCCATACAAGCCTCTTGCTTGTATGGTAAATCTTCCACCTCGTCACACAAGCTCCAATTGCTTATGTGGAATATGATGAAGTATGCCTATCGTCAAGAAGTATGCCATGTAGTGTAGTTCAAAATTAATTGTTACTATCCTATGGCGTTGTTTATTATTTCACACAGAAAAACCAGCACTCCGCATCCAATGGCATTCACAGGAGTTGATATATAAATAAAATTGCGTAGCCAACTCATCAAGGTTTACCTATTTGTCGGGCACGCAAATAATTTCTTTACTCTACAGCTAATCCATTTTTCCTATTCAACACATGTATATATATGCAGAACAAAGCTAATAATAATATTTCTAGCAAACTATTATTTATTTCAACACGTGTGTATTTTTAACTAAGCGTATACATGATAAAGGGAATATTTTTATCATCAAAAATATTTATTCGACACATGTGTATTTTTAACTAAGCGTATACATGATAAAGGGAATATTTTTATCATCAAAAATATTTATTCGACACATGTGTATTTTTAACTAAGCGTATACACGATAAAAGGAATATTTTTATCATCAAAAATATTTATTCGACACATGTGTATTTTTAACTAAGCGTATACATGATAAAAGGAATATTTTTATCATCAAAAATATTTATTCGACACATGTGTATTTTTAACTAAGCGTATACATGATAAAAGGAATATTTTTATCATCAAAAATATTTATTCGACACATGTGTATTTTTAACTAAGCGTATACATGATAAAAGGAATATTTTTATCATCAAAAATATTTATTCGACACATGTGTATTTTTAACTAAGCGTATACATGATAAAAGGAATATTTTTATCATCAAAAATATTTATTCGACACATGTGTATTTTTAACTATTCTTATTCACTATAAAAATATAGTTTTCATTGTCGATTCATTTTATTTTTAGAAGACGATAATATTCAACACATGAATTTCAACTCGACGAACAAATTGCAACTCAACACATGAATATTCTATATCGTTTGTATATATATAAAAATGTGATTTTTATCGCTAAAGCCATTTGTTTAAATTTGAATTATATTCAACACATGAATTTCAACTCAACGAATGAATTGCAACTCAACACATGAATATTCGATATAGTTTGTATATATATAAAAATGTGATTTTTATCGCTAAAGCCATTTGTTTAAATTCGAATTATATTCAACACATGAATTTCAACTCAACGAATGAATTGCAACTCAACACATGAATATTCGATATAGTTTGTATATATATAAAATGTGATTTTTATCGCTAAAGCCATTTGTTTAAATTCGAATTATATTCAACACATGAATTTCAACTCAACGAATGAATTGCAACTCAACACATGAATATTCGATATAGTTTGTATATATATAAAAATGTGATTTTTATTGCTAAAGCCATTTGTTTAAATTCGAATTATATTCAACACATGAATATTCGATATAGTTTGTATATATATAAAAATGTGATTTTTATTGCTAAAGCCATTAGTTTAAATTCGAATTATATTCAACACATGAATTTCAACTCAACGAATGAATTGCAACTCAACACATGAATATTCGATATAGTTTGTATATATATAAAAATGTGATTTTTATCGCTAAAGCCATTTGTTTAAATTCGAATTATATTCAACACATGAATTTCAACTCAACGAATGAATTGCAACTGAACACATGAATATTCGATATAGTTTGTATATATATAAAAATGTGATTTTTATCGCTAAAGCCATTTGTTTAAATTCGAATTATATCCAACACATGAATTTCAACTCAACGAATGAATTGCAACTCAACACATGAATATTCGATATAGTTTGTATATATATAAAAATGTGATTTTTATCGCTAAAGCCATTTGTTTAAATTCGAATTATATTCAACACATGAATTTCAACTCAACGAATGAATTGCAACTCAACACATGAATATTCGATATAGTTTGTATATATATAAAAATGTGATTTTTATTGCTAAAGCCATTTGTTTAAATTCAAATAATATTCAACACATGAATATTCGATATAGTTTGTATATATATAAAAATGTGATTTTTATTGCTAAAGCCATTTGTTTAAATTCAAATAATATTCAACACATGAATTTCAACTCAACGAATGAATTGCAACTCAACACATGAATATTTGATATAGCATATGTAAATAATTTCAATGAATGAAAATTATTCTAACACATAATTATTTCAGAAAATTTCAGCAGCATAACGGCAGGGTAGTTAAAACCGGGACCGTCCCTAGTACGGCTCCTCGCTCTACCTTAAAACCTCGCGGTTTTTGACAATGGGGATCATGCATCTAGTTCGCACGCAGGCGGCATGTTTTATTTTCAATTCCACAATCCTATTCTATTTTGTTTCAACCACAAGAGGGTATTTTTCAACCACAAAGGTATTTTTCAACCATAAAGGTATTTTTCAACCATAATATCAACCACAAACAATTATTTCCAACCATTCGTCCAACCATATGATATCACGTCAATCACAAGCAATAAATATCGTCCATGGTCTGTGGACGAGGGGAGTATATATATATATATATAATATAATAATTCACTTGCATTTCATCTCAATTTAAAGCATATATGTTTCAAACAACGCTTGTATAATTTATACTTGCTAATATAACTTATACAACACATGTACATGAGGTATACAATGCGTATATAATTTACACTTCGCTTATATAATTTATACAACGCGATTACATTCACACAAATAGTTTAGATTCCTCACATTGGTTCTTGCGGTGCTAAAAATCGTAGGAAGGTCAGAAAAATCCGCGGCTTCTTCTAAAATGTAGAGAGCCTCCTTGCGGTCACGGTGTCTCCTGTTTCATCGAATTTCGTTAACATAGCAAAAAGATATGATTTTTACAAATTTGCAACGCTTTAAAGTGTAAAAATCAATTTAGCCGTATACCCCTTTTTGGTTTCGAAACTAGGGTTCGGATTTTCAGACAATCCGTGAACCTATGCTCCGATCAGAGAGTGGGACTTGAAAGAGGGAAGCGAGGCGGTCCTATCGGTGGTCGGAGGAGCAGGTGCGATCGCCTCTGGCGGTCGTGGCGTCGACGTGAAGTCGGCGGCTTTCTGGGCGTTTTTCTCGACGCTGGCGAAGGGAGGAAGGGCGGGGGTTGGTCGGATTTGAAGAGGGAGGTGGGCGGCGTCGATTGAGGGTGGTGGCGTTGGCTGGCGTCGCCTGTGGCGGCGGGATTCTCTTCGGAAAGTTTTGAACGACGAGCGTCGTTCGTTTCGTCTGGCGGCTTAGGGTTTTTAGGTTTTTTTTTTAAAAGAAAATTTCCTATTGGTCGATATTTATAGAAAATTTTTAAATAGTGTTTTTGCAAACGGACTCCTTTTTAAACCCAACGACTGTCGCCCCTAGCTAAATACCCCCATTCCGGACACAATGGGATATGTTTCGTTGGCCATTTCGACTGTTACAGTCAGTTATTTTTCAATTTAAAATATAAAACATTCGATATTTAATTTAAACGTACATTTCAATTTGCCAGGGCTACAAACTGAATCCAAAAATTCCAGAAAAATAAATCTAGCTTTGTTTTGACGATACGGTCCTAACAAAACCAGTTTCGTCGAATTCTGAGCTCGTTTGCAAAACGGCCATTTTTAGGTCGACCCATTTTAACAGAATTTGACCAAACACGTTATCTTTTGCCCCGCTCACATACTAGCTTCAAAAATTATGAAATTTGAAACCTAGCAATAATTTGACATCCCGGACCCAACAAAAGTGGTTTCGTCGAATTCCGAGGTCGTATGCAAAATCTCAATTTTCAAGGGCTATATATACTATATAGCGACCTCTCTGAAAACTCATTTGGCCATAACTTTTGATTTCCGTTATGAAATTTCGATTTTTCAGATTCGTTAGAAAGGTATTGATAAACAGATTTAAATATTTTCAGTTTTGTTAAAATCTGTTATACTTTCCACCCGGTACAGTCAGACAAAGTTTGTATTCTAAATTTCAAACTGCCCTATCATACCAAATCCTATATTTTATTGAAATATGCTATTTTAATCATTCAAATTTCTTGGTAATAACCTAATTAAAAAAATTTAAACTGGTTCACAATTTCCGGGTTATTACAATCTCCCCCACTTAAAACTTTTCGTCCTCGAAAAGGAAATAACAGTTAAGCAGGAAATAAAATGTAAATGCAAAGTATTGTAAAGGTACCTTGCACCGGAGTTAGTCAGAGATGTCCACTCTGCATTTGGGATAGGCTTGTTTAATGCTCTCCTCAGTCTCCCAAGTACAGTCTCTAGGATCACTACTCCACTGCACTTTGACTAAATGAATCTTTTTCCTCCTTAGCTCTCTAGTTTCTTTGCCAACTATCTTTAATGGCTCTCTACTGAGTGATAATTCTGGAGTTATGTCAATATCATGTTGTGCTGCTTCTTCCACAATAAGGTCAGGATCATGAACATGTTTTCTGAGTTGAGATACGTGGAACACATCATGTATACCAGGCAACCAATTAGGTAATGAAACCCTATATGCAAGAGTTCCAATCCGTTCAAGTATAGGAAAGGGACCAATAAATCTCGGTGCCAACTTCCCAGTCTTGCCAAATCTGATTACCCCTCGCATGGGAGAAACTCTTAAATAAACATAATCGCCAACGGCAAATGATATATCCCTTCTTCTCGCATCAGCATAACTTTTCTGTCGGCTCTGTGCGGTTTTTAATCGCTTCTTAATGGAATCGACTTTATCCGATGCTTCTTGAATCATATTGGGTCCTAACACAAGTCTGTTGCCAGGTTCTACCCAACATGCGGGAGATCTGCACGGTCTACCGTATAATGCTTCGAATGGAGACATCCCCAAACTTGCTTGATAGCTATTGTTGTAAGAGAATTCGGCTAAATGTAAGTGATCTTCCCATGAGCCTCCAAAATCGATAACGCAAGCCCGCAATAGATCTTCTAAAATTCTATTCACCCGCTCAGTTTGGCCGTCTGTCTGAGGGTGATAAGCGGTGCTTAGATTTAATTTGGTTCCCAATTCTTCCTGGAATGCTTCCCAGAATTTGCTAGTGAACAGGGGATCTCTATCGCTGAATATATTGAGCGGTACTCCATGAAGTTTGACAATTTCCTTGAAGTAAATATGTGCTAGACTTTGAGCCGTTCTGTTGGATCGGACAGGGATAAAATGGGCAGTCTTCGTGAAGCGATCTACGATTACCCATATACTGTCGTTTCCTTTTCTAGTTCGAGGCAGGCCATCGATGAAATCCATCGAGATTTGTTCCCACTTCCAACCTGGAATTTCTAATGGTTGCAATAATCCAGCCAATTTCTGCTGATCACTCTTAACTAGCTGACAAGTGGGGCATCTGCTAACATATAATGAGATATCTCTTTTCATAGCTCTCCACCAGAATGTGCGTTTGATATCGTTATACATTTTGCTCACACCGGGATGGATACTTAATTTGGATTTGTGGCACTCATCAAGTATTTCTCTTCTGAGCTCGGGAAGGTTTGGGATGCAAATCCTACCCTTTAATCTTAGAACCCCTTTGTCATCGAGTCGAAAGCTTGTGGATTCACCTCCTTTGATTCTTTGACTGATTCTTTGAATAAATTCATCGTCTTTTTGAAGAGTCGAGATCCTGTCTATTAATGAAGACGTGATGACAAAACTGGCGATGATTTCATTCTTTCTGCTGAGCGCATCTGCCACAACATTGGCTTTCCCTAGAGTATATATAATTTCAAAATCGTATGCTGCAAGGAATTCTAACCAACGCTGTTGTCTCAAGTTTAGATCTTTCTGAGTGAAAAGATATTTCAAGGATTGATGATCGGTAAATAGTTCGAATTTCTCGTCCAGTAAATAATGCCTCCAGATTCTTAAAGCAAACACGATGGCTAATAACTCAAGATCATGAGTAGCATAGTTTCTTTCATGCGGCTTTAGTTGACGGCTGGCATAAGCGATCACTTGGCCCTTTTGCATTAACACTGCGCCTAGCCCTCTAATAGAAGCATCTGTCCATACTGTCAAGTCTTGGTTACCTTCTATTATTGTCAATACCGGAGCGGTTG
Organism: Allium sativum; assembly: GCA_030737875.1. Taxonomy (NCBI): domain Eukaryota; kingdom Viridiplantae; phylum Streptophyta; class Magnoliopsida; order Asparagales; family Amaryllidaceae; genus Allium; species Allium sativum. The sequence goes on from CM060924.1 coordinate 196,254,366, forward strand.
TCAACTTCAGTTTTAGCTCTTGAAAAGCTTCTTCACATTCGGGAGTCCATTTGAATTTCTCATGCTTCTTTGTAAGCTTTGTCAAAACTCCTGATATCTTTGAAAAATCCTGAACGAATTTCCGATAGTAACTAGCCAATCCAAGGAAACTTCGAACTTCGGTGGGTGTAGTAGGTTGTTTCCAGTTCTGAATCGCTGTAATTTTGCTTGGGTCTACAGCAATTCCTTCTTTTGACACGACATGGCCAAGGAATTTAACTTCATTCTGCCAGAAGACACACTTAGAAAATTTAGCTTTTAAGACGTTTCTCCTCAGAATTTTCAGCACTTGTTCTAAATGTTTTGCATGCTCTTCTTCCGACTTAGAGTAGATTAAAATGTCATCGATGAAGACTAGAACAAATTTATTCAATACACCATGGAACACCCTGTTCATAAGATCAACGAAGTATGCCGGAGCGTTACACAAGCCGAACGGCATTACTAACCATTCGTAGAATAAATCGGGACCCCGGAAGGCTGTCAAAGGAACACAGTCTTCAGCTATACGCAATTGGTGGAAACCTGTAGCTAGGTCCATTCTGGAGAATACTGTTGCTCCATTTAATTGATCTAACAGATCGTCTATTCGGGGCAAAGGATATTTGTTCTTTAGTGTTTGTTTATTGAGATCTCGGTAATCAACGCAAAGTCTTAGAGTACCGTCTGATTTCGGGACAAATACTACTGCGGCTCCCCACGCTGAAAAGCTTGGTCTGATCAGACCTTTCCAAAGTAATTCTCGGGTTTGACTACTTAGCTCTTCTTTTTCTTTTGGGGCCATTCTTCGTATTGGATGTACTACTGGTCGGGCGTTAGGAATTAGATCTATCCTAAATTCAATTTCTCTTTGCGGTGGTAAGTTTTCTACTTCTTCAAACACATCCGCATAGTTTTTAACGACTGGTATCTTTTCTATCGAAGGGGGAATAACTTCTAAAGAAGACCAAAATTCTGTTCTATCTATTTCTGAGCCATGGCATGGTATATATATAGGTCCAAGCTTCGTTTCGACTTTAATGATTCTTTCGGCACATCGAACTTCGGCCTTATATTTTGTCAACCAATCAAGTCCCAGAATAATATCAAATTCGGAAAGGTCCATGACAATCGAATCAAAAGGAAATCGGTATCGAGAAAAGGAAATAGGTAATCTACAACATATACCGAGACTAACAGAACCTCCTATCGGGTTTTGAACTTTAATTGGTTCCTTAAGTTTTCTTCGCTTCAATTTTAATTTGTGAACAATGTTACCAGAAATGAAGCTACGTGATGCACCAGTATCAAAAAGTACAAAAACAGGAATATTTTTAATGGTAAGGGTACCTCCCAAGACATCGGGTTTACCTGATCCATCGGTGGTAGCTGGCGGGGTATTCCCGTCATAGACATAGGCCACTTGTGCGCTCTTCTTCAAAGGACAATTCTTGCTATAGTGCCCCTTCTTGTGGCAGTTGTAGCATTCGGCTGAGTCATTGGCCCTTGGCTTCTTTGGGGCTTTGCACACATTAGAGAAATGACCGGGCTTCCCACAATTGTAGCAGTTTCCTTTCAGGATCTTTGCGGGTTTTTGAGTAGCGGCCGCGGAAATGCTAGATTCGGGTTGGTCCGTTGAGGCTTTGCGCTTATTCCCTGCTTGGCTTTTAGCGCGGTCTTGGCTAGCATGCCTCTCATCCATGTCTTCGTAGTTGCAAGCCATCTCTACTAATTCTGTAAAAGAGAGTTTGATGTTGCTCATAGCTCTATCGTGATACTTGTGCTTCAGCCCAAATATGAATCTCTTATTCTTCGCTTTGTCGGTCAAAACCAGCTCTGGAGCATAGCGCGATAGCTGAGTGAACTTATTCAGATAGTCTTGAATAGAGAGGTCTCCCTGCTGGAGATTAGCAAATTGCTCCCGCATCCTCTCTAGAGCTTGTTCCGGCACAAACTTCTCATTGAATAAAGTCCTGAACTGCTCCCAAGTCCGGATAGTACCAGCTGCATCCCCAGAGGTAATGGCATCCCACCACAGCTCTGCCTCTTCCTGAAGGAGCCAAATGCCAAGTCGGGCTTTGTTGTTAGTTCCCATGCCCATTCCCTCGAAGATTTTCTCACAGGTTTTCAGCCAAGCGATAGCTTCGGTCACTGTGCCAGTGCCAGTAAAAGGTTTCCCTCCTAGATTTCTGTACCTCTTAGCTACTTTGTCGAGCTCAAAGTCTTCTGGTGCTGGTGGCGGAATAATAGGACCTTCCACTACTACGGGGATATTCCCCCGTCCTCCTGCTGCATCTCCTCGGCCTCCACGGCCTCCTCTAGCTGCTGCTCCACGCGTAGCCATCTAAGAGTACTGTATAAGCAAGAAAAAGAGTCAAGCTCACAGATTTGATAATTTTCATAAATGATAAAGCAAGGGAATACAAGGAAAGATAATGATGATGTACTGATCAAATTGTTTTGCTAATCTGCTTAGCTCATTCTAGGACATTGCTAATCCTATCTCTAATGAGCTACTCGTATTAGAACACTACTGATTCTATTCTGACGAGGTGTTTAATGTGTTAGATCCCTGAACTAAGGTTAACCAAAGCTCTGATACCAACTGTGACGATCCCAAAATCCGAGGGGCGGTATTAAGGATAATCATTAGGAAATAACAGATTAATCATCATAGCAGAGTACAGATAATAGCAGAAACAATAAATAAAATACTTTTACATGGATATGACAGCGGAATCACAACATGTAGGAATATCAGAATAGCATAACGTGGGATATACTTAGTAAAAAAAAAGGGAAGTGATCAGTCATCATCGCCAGAGGCGGAATACATACATGCAGTGACATAATAAGAGTATCAGTCTACATCGCCGAAGGCGGAATACATATACATATAGTGAGAAATACGGAAAGTAAATCAGTCTGCATCGCCAGTGGCAGAATCATAATATAAATACAGTAATGGCGGAAAATATCTAAGTCATCTCTATGAAGTCAGCCTCGCCATGAGCCAAAAGTGCACGCTATGTAGCAGTGCAGAACCAAAAACCACCTGTCACCTATGTACTAGGCTGCCCGTGTGGAAATAAGGGCACCCGCGTTTGCAAAGTGAAACAAACAACGAGTCAGTCATGGGGACTGGTATGAGGAATCTATTTATCAGTTAAACAACAGTAATAGAAAATCATAGGACCACGCCACTTTCGTGGAACGGGTTTACTCCAGTGATTGCTAGTGCATTTAAAATAAAGTAAATTCTTTTAAAACAATCGCAATGCTTTTAGAAAGAATGAAGCCAGTATAAGACTCAGGTCCCATCATACAATGCAACGCAAGCCGGAGGATAGAGTTTTACCTTATAAGGGCCAAATATGCTTGATACGTATAAAGCAAAGTCATTTGATATTATTACTAGTGCATATATGTTTCAAAAACGAATAGCATCATAAATATCAATCATAGGCGGCATAGCTACCATCTACTATGTCTCCATACTAGTTCTACAATCAAATCCGTTATCTCGTATTGGAAATTGGATTTCTATCATGAGTCGAGGCAAGGGGCAAGCTCCTCTCCACTTCGAGACACTCTAGCAAATGCCTCGGGACTACGCACTCTGGGTAACCCCTGGATGCGGCTGGGCCGGTCCTCACGTACGTTAGAGGATTGGTTATTCCTGAACACACGTTTCCCGGTCCCTTACAGACCTATAATCGAGGCGCCTCGCATTCCAACAACCACAAAGGTGAAAAGTAGATATATATGTCAGGGCTGGTAAGTCACTGACACCACCATAGCTAGAAAGAAACGTCGTGCTCTCCCAGCGGTCCGTATCCCGTTTTTAACTCATACCGGGGTGTGAGGTTCGCGAATCTACGAAATACACAAAGCTAGGCCACGTAGACCTTGCTTTGATCATCATCCACAAGACTTTGCTTTGCAACAGAAGCCTTGATCACAGCATCTTGGCATGCCACATAGGCAGTCCACTCCATACGATTGATTTCCATCGATATATAACCTCTAAGCTCGTACGTCTCAGAGAAGGGCGTTAAGCAAAAGAATAAATTCTCCGCCGCCAAACAGATATATATTTAACAGAGATCAATCAATATAGAACAAAATCCAATGTCGGACACACAGTCCATTTACAAGTCCGTCCTGGGTCTGAACGAAACCGGAGGCGTCCATTCCTCGCAAATCCGTCCGATCAACACATACGTTCAGACGGCTACTACTTCCGTCCCCTTCCGGTAGCTACTCCGGTTAGGAACCTCAGTAGCGCCCATCCAACCGATACGAAGATCGTCGGTCTTGAATCGTCTTTGCATCTTCCAATTCGAATCGCTCGATAAATTATTTGAAATTAGGGTTAGCTCGGCCTTTTCAAATAATTCTCGTCATTAGAATTTAAATCGATTCATTTTATGGTTATGTTATTCGACATCCATCCTTTGGGTTCTTTGGTGTTATTTTCATGTCATTCACATACAACCATCAAATATCAAACAATTCAAGCCCAATTGGTTTATTTGCAACCTATGTTGCTTATAATATTTTATAACGATTTTTCGCCATTTTTATTTATTTAAAAATGGCCATATTTAATTAAACGACGTTTCAGGTTGTGTCGTGGCACTGGCGCTGTTTTTCCCTAAATTTGTTTTACACATATCGGAAAATCTAACCGTTGGATTTCTACAAAGTCTATATCAGTGGGAAGATATTCCCGAAGCGAACCCAACGGTTCCAATTTCGTGAGAATCCGACGGTCGGATCTTCCACACTAGTCGTTTGAAGTTACGGTTTCAAAATTCGAACTGCAGCGTCGTTATTCGATTAAATTTAATTATATTTATATTTATATATAAATATAAACGATTCTGGCGCTGTTTTTCTTCAGATTTGAATTAAACATTCCAGACAATCCAACCGTTGGATTTTTACAAGGTTGGTGCCGTTGGAAAGATATTTCCAAGGCGAACCCAGCGGTTGCGGTTTCGGGAAAATCCGATGGTCGGATTTCTCGTACTAATCGTTTTAAATTACGATTCCGAAATGCGAACTGCACGGCCTCTATTCCTTTTAATTATATTTATATTTATATATATAAATATAGTTCATTCCATAGTTTCAACTATAGTTCATTTTATGTTTCAACTTCGTTTTCACTTCAAATATTTCACTAACGCCTTAATATTTCGAAAAATTTCGCCATAACCTCCTTTGTACGGGGAGGGGTTTGGAAATTTATTGGGCCGTATTAGGTACCCAATAAATCCTAAAAAGCATTCACATATTTTTAGTGATTTATTTTGGTGTTTACGGGGGAGTATGTACTGATAATCACTCCAGAGAATAAATTCCCGTCACCCCGTTTCCGTGTGGAAATAAATAGTCCATGTGCCGTATCTAATAACTAGAGCGACGTGATTATTGTCTACTCCAGACCCGTGTGGGGTTTTTATTAATCTGGCAATTTATCGTTATAATTTATATAGTCCATATCAGTCATCAGTCCAACCTGTAGTACTTAGTCATCGCCATACAAGCCTCTTGCTTGTATGGTAAATCTTCCACCTCGTCACACAAGCTCCAATTGCTTATGTGGAATATGATGAAGTATGCCTATCGTCAAGAAGTATGCCATGTAGTGTAGTTCAAAATTAATTGTTACTATCCTATGGCGTTGTTTATTATTTCACACAGAAAAACCAGCACTCCGCATCCAATGGAATTCACAGGAGTTGATATATAAATAAAATTGCGCAGCCAACTCATCAAGGTTTACCTATTTGTCGGGCACGCAAATAATTTCTTTACTCTACAGCTAATCCATTTTTCCTGTTCAACACATGTATATATATGCAGAACAAAGCTAAAAATAATATTTCTAGAAAACTATTATTTATTTCAACACGTGTGTATTTTTAACTAAGCGTATACATGATAAAGGGAATATTTTTATCATCAAAAATATTTATTCGACACATGTGTATTTTTAACTAAGCGTATACATGATAAAGGGAATATTTTTATCATCAAAAATATTTATTCGACACATGTGTATTTTTAACTAAGCGTATACATGATAAAAGGAATATTTTTATCATCAAAAATATTTATTCGACACATGTGTATTTTTAACTAAGCGTATACATGATAAAAGGAATATTTTTATCATCAAAAATATTTATTCGACACATGTGTATTTTTAACTAAGCGTATACATGATAAAAGGAATATTTTTATCATCAAAAATATTTATTCGACACATGTGTATTTTTAACTAAGCGTATACATGATAAAAGGAATATTTTTATCATCAAAAATATTTATTCGACACATGTGTATTTTTAACTATTCTTATTCACTATAAAAATATAGTTTTCATTGTCGATTCATTTTATTTTTAGAAGACGATAATATTCAACACATGAATTTCAACTCGACGAACAAATTGCAACTCAACACATGAATATTCTATATCGTTTGTATATATATAAAAATGTGATTTTTATCGCTAAAGCCATTTGTTTAAATTCGAATTATATTCAACACATGAATTTCAACTCAACGAATGAATTGCAACTCAACACATGAATATTCGATATAGTTTGTATATATATAAAAATGTGATTTTTATCGCTAAAGCCATTTGTTTAAATTCGAATTATATTCAACACATGAATTTCAACTCAACGAATGAATTGCAACTCAACACATGAATATTCGATATAGTTTGTATATATATAAAATGTGATTTTTATCGCTAAAGCCATTTGTTTAAATTCGAATTATATTCAACACATGAATTTCAACTCAACGAATGAATTGCAACTCAACACATGAATATTCGATATAGTTTGTATATATATAAAAATGTGATTTTTATTGCTAAAGCCATTTGTTTAAATTCGAATTATATTCAACACATGAATATTCGATATAGTTTGTATATATATAAAAATGTGATTTTTATTGCTAAAGCCATTAGTTTAAATTCGAATTATATTCAACACATGAATTTCAACTCAACGAATGAATTGCAACTCAACACATGAATATTCGATAAAGTTTGTATATATATAAAAATGTGATTTTTATCGCTAAAGCCATTTGTTTAAATTCAAATTATATTCAACACATGAATTTCAACTCAACGAATGAATTGCAACTCAACACATGAATATTCGATATAGTTTGTATATATATAAAAATGTGATTTTTATCGCTAAAGCCATTTGTTTAAATTCGAATTATATCCAACACATGAATTTCAACTCAACGAATGAATTGCAACTCAACACATGAATATTCGATATAGTTTGTATATATATAAAAATGTGATTTTTATCGCTAAAGCCATTTGTTTAAATTCGAATTATATTCAACACATGAATTTCAACTCAAGAATGAATTGCAACTCAACACATGAATATTCGATATAGTTTGTATATATATAAAAATGTGATTTTTATTGCTAAAGCCATTTGTTTAAATTCAAATAATATTCAACACATGAATATTCGATATAGTTTGTATATATATAAAAATGTGATTTTTATTGCTAAAGCCATTTGTTTAAATTCAAATAATATTCAACACATGAATTTCAACTCAACGAATGAATTGCAACTCAACACATGAATATTTGATATAGCATATGTAAATAATTTCAATGAATGAAAATTATTCTAACACATAATTATTTCAGAAAATTTCGGCAGCATAACGGCAGGGTAGTTAAAACCGAGACCGTCCCTAGTACGGCTCCTCGCTCTACCTTAAAACCTCGCGGTTTTTGACAATGGGGATCATGCATCTAGTTCGCACGCAGGCGGCATGTTTTATTTTCAATTCCACAATCCTATTCTATTTTGTTTCAACCACAAGAGGGTATTTTTCAACCACAAAGGTATTTTTCAACCATAAAGGTATTTTTCAACCATAATATCAACCACAAACAATTATTTCCAACCATTCGTCCAACCATATGATATCACGTCAATCACAAGCAATAAATATCGTCCATGGTCTGTGGACGAGGGGAGTATATATATATATATATATATTATATAATAATTCACTTGCATTTCATCTCAATTTAAAGCATATATGTTTCAAACAACGCTTGTATAATTTATACTTGCTAATATAACTTATACAACACATGTACATGAGGTATACAATGCGTATATAATTTACACTTCGCTTATATAATTTATACAACGCGATTACATTCATACAAATAGTTTAGATTCCTCACATTGGTTCTTGCGGTGCTAAAAATCGTAGGAAGGTCAGAAAAATCCGCGGCTTCTTCTAAAATGTAGAGAGCCTCCTTGCGGTCACGGTGTCTCCTGTTTCATCGAATTTCGTTAACATAGCAAAAAGATATGATTTTTACAAATTTGCAACGCTTTAAAGTGTAAAAATCAATTTAGCCGTATACCCCTTTTTGGTTTCGAAACTAGGGTTCGGATTTTCAGACAATCCGTGAACCTATGCTCCGATCAGAGAGTGGGACTTGAAAGAGGGAAGCGAGGCGGTCCTATCGGTGGTCGGAGGAGCAGGTGCGATCGCCTCTGGCGGTCGTGGCGTCGACGTGAAGTCGGCGGCTTTCTAGGCGTTTTTCTCGACGCTGGCGAAGGGAGGAAGGGCGGGGGTTGGTCGAATTTGAAGAGGGAGGTGGGCGGCGTCGATTGAGGGTGGTGGCGTTGGCTGGCGTCGCCTGTGGCGGCGGGATTCTCGTCGGAAAGTTTTGAACGACGAGCGTCGTTCGTTTCGTCTGGCGGCTTAGGGTTTTTAGGTTTTTTTTTTTTTTTAAAGAAAATTTCCAATTGGTCGATATTTATAGAAAATTTTTAAATAGTGTTTTTGCAAACGGACTCCTTTTTAAACCCAACGACTATCGCCCCTAGCTAAATACCCCCATTCCGGACACAATGGGATATGTTTCGTTGGCCATTTCGACTGTTACAGTCAGTTATTTTAAAATTTAAAATATAAAACATTCGATATTTAATTTAAACGTACATTTCAATTTGCCAGGGCCACAAACTGAATCCAAAAATTCCAGAAAAATAAATCTAGCTTTGTTTTGACGATATGGTCCTAACAAAACCAGTTTCGTCGAATTCTGAGCTCGTTTGCAAAACGGCCATTTTTAGGTCGACCCATTTTAACAGAATTTGACCAAACACGTTATCTTTTGCCCCGCTCACATACTAGCTTCAAAAATTATGAAATTTGAAACCTAGCAATAATTTGACATCCCGGACCCAACAAAAGTGGTTTCGTTGAATTCCGAGGTCGTATGCAAAATCTCAATTTTCAAGGGCTATATATACTATATAGCGACCTCTCTGAAAACTCATTTGGCCATAACATTTGATTTCCGTTATGAAATTTCGATTTTTCAGATTTGTTAGAAAGGTATTGATAAACAGATTTAAATATTTTCAGTTTTGTTAAAATCTGTTATACTTTCCACCCGGTACAGTCAGACAAAGTTTGTATTCTAAATTTCAAACTGCCCTATCATACCAAATCCTATATTTTATTGAAATATGCTATTTTAATCATTCAAATTTCTTGGTAATAACCTAATTAAAAAAATTTAAACTGGTTCACAATTTCCGGGTTATTACACAACAAGTGCTGAAAATCAAATCCGAACCCAAAATCTAACCTAAGGATTCGAGATTTTGATTGAAATAACAACTCGCACCCCTTGATAAACATCTGAACCAAGCTAACGCTATAAATATGGGTCACATGGAAGTGTTTCAGGACACCAAACACAATTCAAACAATACAGTAAAACTAGGATAATCCATTCGGTAGAGATCAGAGAAAAAATCACAAACAAACTATACTAGAATCAAGATAAATCGAAAGAAAAAAACTTAGCTTTCATTTGTTGAAGTCGTTCGCTCGACGACGATGGGGGCCTTAATCGCGACGTCAGGGTGATGGATCGAAGGGCGGGAACAGGTTGCGATGCCATGGATCTCGGTTGCTGAAATTAAATTGGGGGATTAGGGTTTTTCTCTTTGTTTCGGTCTGGAGTATTTTTTTTGAGGCGGCTACTGAATGAACAAGGGATCGGTGGTGAGGGTTTTAAGTGGAGAAGCGGGTCGGGTTCTTGTTTGGGCCGGTGATCAAAGAGGTAAGCCCAAACTTTAATTCAAAGGGAAATGTAGGTTTTAAAATTTAAGTTTTATTTCAAATTTGTTAATACGATTTCTCTTTCATACGATGTTGGATTTACAGACGGTCAGTTGCGTTGGGACCGTGGAGAAGAGTACTTCGAGATGGAGCAGGCCTAGTCCGGATCTGAAGTAACAGGAATTTTTATTCGAATTAAATGTCAGTTTAATTTGATTAAATTAGACTGTTCATCGACAAATCAAAATCCAGGTGAGTTAAACTCACTCAACCCTTCCCGTTTATATTTTATATAAACTGGGTTTTTATTTTACGTATTTTGATTTTGAGTGGTTGACTGTTTGCTGGATAATATATATATACATTGTCAATTTAACAAAGGAAATTAAACGGTTGTTTAATTTCAGGAAAATACCCACTGTTTTGAGTCGACCCAGATGAAATAATTTCCCCTTGATTATTCATGTTTATAAAATCAACGTGATTGAAATGGTTTGAACTGTTTGTGTCATCTGTTTGCTAATTGATGGTTGTTATTGTCAGATAAGGGAAATAGTTGTGATTAGGCAATTGATTTGATCGATAACAGTTGAATTGAAATTCAACATCTAGTTTGGTTAACCGGTAGAAATATTGGTTGAATAACCTGGCATCACATCATCTGTAAACCAGTCATGATACAAATATGGATTTTTATCTACAAGTGGGTCGACCTTTACGAGGATTACAAATTTATTTTAGGCTTTAAATATATTATTTTGAATAGAGAAATTTTAAAAGAAAAAGGTATTACTAGTATTCAAGGGTTCATAAGTTATTATTAAATTGTTTTGATAAAGTAAATACTTGTGTTCGTAGAATATGTAAGCAGATGAGATGAGGATAACCTAACGGTTGAGAATTCGATTAATTGTCCCCTAAGAACAGTTAAATAAAGTTAGTTATATTTTTAATTAATTTAAAAGAGGAATTAACTTGAATAGGCAAAAAGATAGTGTGGTTTGAATTTACCAAGTGAGTTTTGAAAAAGTGGAGTTATAAACAAGTTTATATTTGAACTCGGGTTTTAAGACAAAGTAATAAAAGGTTCTAAACGAATACGATAGGAGATGTTACTTAATATTTGAATTGAGTAAAAGGAGATGTAAATGTAAAGGGTTTATTTGAAACTGAAATTTATAAACAAGGTTTATAAATGGAACGTGAGTTAAACGTTGTTTTGAATTGGAAATACTGGATCATGGTATTAAGTTGAATCAAAGGATTTGAAAGGGAATTTCCCGAAAGGGAAAGGGAATTGAAAAGGGGTTTGTTTTGAGGTTGGTAAACCAGGTTGGAAATAGGTTTTTGTAATTCAGTTTGTGAAACAATGTTATTTAAATAAGTTGAGAATTTATAATAGTGATGTTAATAAGAAATTATTTGATTAAGCGATATTAATTATATTTCCAAAAGATAAAAAGTATTGTAAAGCCATATTTTAAACTGGTAAGATGTGATTTGTTCTTGAATTACAACCCGTATTTACCTGGAGATAAGAACGTTGTTGATCAAGGTCTGAGAGGTAATTAAAATACCCCAACTTGAACGGCTACAGGACTATCAAAGGGTAATACTAGTTGGTAATGGCAAGAATGGGTAATAAGATTTCCAAAGTAGTGGAAATGATATGTGATAATATTTTACCGAGTAACGAAATTTAAAGATTGGGCAATTAATTTTGAAAAGCCAGGTGATGCTAAGTACTAGACCTGGGAATCCACTTTTGTGATTTTATGGATGTTTACTTGATAGTTAAATAACCGACTATCATGTCTGACCTTTACGATTGTTGGTATGGAAAGATCGGGATCGAATGTATATTCGAAAACCATTCCGACCAACAAGTACGAAATATATAGAGGATCAGGCGACGATCGAGATGGAGCATGTGAAGACCATAGATCTTCATAAAGCGGAAGAACCACTTACAATCTTTGATTCGACCCGGATAGATACTGGGGTTCTGTCGTGGTTGGAATATGTGGATTGCAAGGACTATCGCTACTGATCCATGGGGTGATTCCTATATGGGATGCAGTAGGAGAGTACCTTCGGTTCATCCTATTCCTGGATGACTTGTATGGACGAGTGTCTGACAGAGTATTTCCAATGGGCCACGTACGTTGATTTCTTCAAACGTATCATAGTTGGTTAGCTCCCAACTAGGGTATTTTTGTGGATGTCAATTAGTGATATCCAGAGGATCTGACGATGTGGCATTCAAAGTAAAGGATGGCTAGATGTTCTGGAAGTAAATTTTAACCTCAAGCCTCACAGCCGGGAAATGACAAAAATCGGCAGGCAGCATGGCTATGTGGGTCGTTCCCATTAGGGTGTATAATCACCTATCTAGAGAAATTCCTTTTGTTTCTTACTTTATCGATTCTGCCCATTCGGTAAACGGTGGTTTGAGTCCAACCGTTGGTGATATACATTCGATACACTCAAGCGAAATGAGTGGTCGGTCATGTAAGGGCCGGGTTGCAAGACGTTCTTGTTGAACCCAGTGTATTCGCCTCTAGAGATACACGAGCGGCAGGTGGTCCCATACCTTGTCAAGGTCGGAATCCAATCTTCAATAAGTGCCCGCGGTTTTGTTTGTATATATATACATGGAGCGTGAGATGCAAGCGTTCCACTAGATCGATATTTACTTGTATTTAGACGTTATTATAATATCAGAAAAGATATTGATTTCGAAAACTGTTTTGGGTTATCGTAAGGTAAAAACCGTCTGTGTTTATGTGTGGATTTGGTCTTACGATTATCCTTTTCTTTCGAAAGGATTTTGAATTAAAAATCAAGTTGTGTGATACCTTAATATTGTGCGAGTTTTTTCTCACTCTGGTCCACCAGACTGACCCGGTGTTTTGTAAATGCTCGGGTTAGCCCGGAGTGTACAGGTTCGGGTTATCAGGTACTCCGAAGTCCAGAGACGAGCCGAAGATGATCAGACGAATGATATTCCGCTGTGTAATTATATGTGAGGACATATTATTATAACTGTCCAGAGATGTGATGTACTCTGATATTGTAAGTATTTTCAAAAGCTCTCAATAAAGATTTATTTCTGTATTATATTTTGTTCCGCTGCGATGTGAGACTCTGTGTTGATTTCTCTTCTTCTTCTATTCTAACTTTCTTTCCTTCTTATCTCACCCTCTAATTTCTTTCTAATGACTATCCAGTGTTTTCGATGCTTGGAGGATCGGCATGAGATACGATAAGGGTATTTATGTTGATTTTCGGGGCCGGAAACTGCTGGGTCGTTACAGTGGTATCAAAGCAATTGGTTGAGTAGTAACCTTGGCTCTGTGGCGTAACTCAATAGAGATGGGGCTAGTGACACCCTAGATTGAGTTGAGTATATATATGAGAGCGTATTTGTAAGATTTTATATATAAATGTTTGTATTGTGTTATTTGACTGGTTCAAGTGTTGAGAAGCGTTGAGCTGGTGAATTGACACGATATTGTTTTATAGAGAAGGTAAATGAAATAATTTTACCTAATGTATACTTTTATATATATAAAAAAAAGAATTTATTTTCTATATTATAGTAATATTGGATGTTTGGTTGTTTGCTCTGATTGATTTGATTTGAAATCAAATTTGAAATATGGAATAAAGTTGAACTAATGAGAAAAATTAAATCGAATATGAAAATGAAACTGAACCTGGTTAAGTGAATTTAACCAGTCGGGGTTAATGAGAAACTGTATGAATGGAAAATAAGGAGATAAACCCCAGTATGGTTGATTGGAAATAGGATTGGGTGGTGGAATGAAAACAGAATTTTCTAACCTAGATTTTTATTTGCCTTGTAAGTGGAATAAATGCAGAATCTTGGAGGTTGTGGAGATAATCTGGTTATGCAGATTAAAAATGCAGACGATAAGCAGTTGCTTGATACGCTTCGAAAATTGGAATTTGAGTTGGAATGCTCGACAAAAGGTAAACCTTAATATTATGGGTTGAGCGATTAATTTTATACCCTGAGTGGGTTGCCATTTGGATTTGGATTTTTCTTTTTCGAAGAAGTTGAGGCCAGAGTGGCAGTTGTAGTCGTACCGATCGAGCCATGTAGAGGAGGTGCTGGAAAAATTCTCGAAAAATTTTAGAGTTCGAATTTATTTTGAAATTAGTTCAAAAGGTAATAATTTTAAAATAATTCGATTCGGAATATTCTTCTTACTTTGCAATTTCGAGGATGAAATTATTCTAAGGGGGGAAGAATGTAACGTCCTGGATTTTTCGGCCATTTAAAATAGAATATGTAAATCAATTTATATATTATATTTGAAATATAATGGATTTTTAATTGAATTTATTTAATTAAAATAGAGTTCGAATATATATATATTTATATATTAACTAAAACGAGCTTGAAAACGTCGCGGTAGTTCGTAATTTTCGATTTGAACTTTAATTGGATATACAGGATCCGATATAAGTCGGATTTCTGTGAAACGAGACACGTTTGAACCGGTTCGACGATATTTTTCTAATGAAAGAGAAAAATCGAGATTTCGACTTATAGATTTCAAGTTACGTCCAATTCAAATTTCTAAATAATCGCTATGGAAATCATGAATAACCGATAGCGTTTAATTAATAATTTAATAACATAAATTAGACATCGATTGACTTGAACTTGTTAAGGCAGAGTTATAATTCGATATTAATTAAATTTGAGGTGATATGCTATTCCAGTCGGATATATCTGGTGACAATAATTTATTTTTGAAATTAATGATTTCAGAATTTTATTTGATAATTTATTAATGATCATACAACATTTTAAAACATATTGCAAAAACAACATTTCAATGTGAGTAGATTGATTATATATCTTGTCATAGTTTACCCTTCATAACTATGAAATTCAAATAGAAGACTTTGTTGGTAAAACTGTTTATTTCAGAAAAACTATGACATCCCAACTCTAACTTTGTTGGTAGATTTATCCAGACCCATTCATACATTCGTTCACTAACTAGAATGCCAAAACCTTGACAAGCACTGATAGGTTTAACCTTAAAACCAAGTAAATGCAAACAAGGCATATAAACTGATAAAACATGCAACATGTAGAATTTATATCATCGTTGTATTCAAGAATGGTAACAAATAATAAAGAAGAGTAAGGACAGTACATCAAGAGAGAACAAATTTTATATATATAATTATAAACAGATTAAAACAGTTATACAGCTAAATGAACAGTTGAGTCCATATACAATCACTGTTTTCTCACATCAAAATAAAAAAAAACACAAAGAGGAAAATCTATATTGGTAAGATTCACTTCTGCAATGCCTCGTCTTTCCAGCACTAGTGGATCCATCTCGGTCAGTGTGATCTGCGAAAGAAAAGAGGAGAAAAACCCATTAAAAAAGGGTGATTTCATGACATCATTTGAGCAGAAAAAGGAAATGAAAAGATCAGTGTTAAAAAGAAAATAAAATATATGAACTAGGGTCATAGGTTCAATAGGAAATGTGATCAGCAAATCCAAGCAGAAATCATGAACAGTAAAAACAAGACAACACAAAATTAATGCAGCAAATTTGTACAAAATCAATCAGTTAAAGGAAGCAGATATGAACAGCTAGGGCTGTATACATCAACAGCTAAGAAAAATGTCATGAACAGCTAGCATATACAGTACCTCTGGAAAAAAAAGTGTACGTATAATATATGTTTCAATTTCAAAATCTATGATTTGAAATAACAGGACATAGATGAACAGCTAAGAAATTTAGAGGAACAGCTAATACAAATTTTATATCCATACATCATGTATAAGGAACAACATCAAAACATATATGGATATATTTATCCAACGTACGGCCTAATCAAACTAGAAAACTGTATATATGTATTTTTCCCATCTGATCTACACTGTCAGAATCCACTTCGAACCAACCAACAAGTGCTGAAAATCAAATCCAAACCCAAAATCTAACCTAAGGATTCGAGATTTTGTTTGAAATAACAACTCACGACCCTTGATAAACATCTGAACCAAGCTAACGCTATAAATATGGGTCACACGGAAGTGTTTCAGGACACCAAAAACCATTCAAACAATACAGTAAAACTAGAATAATCCATTCAGCAGAGATCAGAGAAAAAATCACAAACAAACTATACTAGAATCAAGATAAAGCGAAAGAAAAAAAAACTTAGCTTTCATCTGTTGAAGCCGTTCGCTCGACGACGATGGGGGCCTTAATCGCGACGTCAGGGTGATGGATCGAAGGGCGGGAACAGGTTGCGACGCCATGGATCTCGGTTGCTGAAATTAAATTGGGGGATTAGGTTTTTTCTCTTTGTTTCGGTCAGGAGTATTTTTTTTGAGGCGGCTACTGAATGAACAAGGGATCGGTGGTGAGGGTTTTAAGTGGAGAAGCGGGTCGGGTTCTTGTTTGGGCCGGTGATCAAAGAGGTAAGCCCAAACTTTAATTCAAAGGGAAATATAGGTTTTAAAACTTAACTTTTATTTCAAATTTGTTAATACGATTTCTCTCTCGTACGTTGTTGGATTTACAGATGGTCAGTTGCGTTGGGACCGTGGAGAAGAGTACTTCGAGATGGAACAGGCCTAGTCCGGATCTGAAGTAACAGGAATTTTTATTCAAATTAAATGTTAGTTTAATTTGATTAAATCAGACTGTTCATCGACAAATCAAAATCCAGGTGAGTTAAACTCACTCAGCCCTTCCCGTTTATATTTTATATAAACTGGGTTTTTATTTTACGTATTCTGATTTTGAGTGGTTGACTGTTTGCTGGATTATATATATATATTGTCAATTTAACAAAGGAAATTAAACGGTTGTTTAATTTCAGGAAAATACCCACTGTTTTGAGTCGACCCAAATGAAATAATTTCCCCTTGATTATTCATGTTTATAAAATCAATGTGATTGAAATGGTTTGAACTGTTTGTGCCATTTGTTTGCTAATTGATGGTTATTATTGTCAGATAAGGGAAATAGTTGTGATTAGGCAATTGATTTGATCGATAACAGTTGAATTGAAATTCAACATCTAGTTTGGTTAACCAGTAGAAATATTGGTTAAATAACCTGGCATCACATCAACTGTAAACCGGTCATGATACAAATATGGATTTTTATCTACAAGTGGGTCGACCTTTACGAGGATTACAAATTTATTTTAGGCTTTAAATATATTATTTTGAATAGAGAAATTTTAAAAGAAAAAGAAAAAGGTATTACTAGTATTCAAGGGTTCATAAGTTATTATTAAATTGTTTTGATAAAGTAAATACTTGTGTTCGTAGAATATGTAAGCAGATGAGATGAGGATAACCGAACGGTTGAGAATTCGATTAATTGTCCCCTAAGAACAGTTAAATAAAGTTAATTATATTTTTAATTAATTTAAAAGAGGAATTAACTTGAATAGGCAAAAAGATAGTGTGGTTTGAATTTACCAAGTGAGTTTTGAAAAAGTGAAGTTATAAACAAGTTTATATTTGAACTCGGGTTTTAAAATAAAGTAATAAAAGGTTCCAAACGAATACGATAGGAGATGTTACTTAATATTTGAATTGAGTAAAAGGAGATGTAAATGTAAAGGGTTTATTTGAAACTGAAATTTATAAACAAGGTTTATAAATGGAACGTGAGTTAAACGTTGTTTTAAATTGGAAATACTGGATCATGGTATTAAGTTGAATCAAAGGATTTGAAAGGGAATTTCCCGAAAGGGAAAGGGAATTGAAAAGGGGTTTGTTTTGAGGTTGGTAAACTAGGTTGGAAATAGGTTTTTGTAATTCAGTTTGTGAAACAATGTTATTTAAATAAGTCGAGAATTTATAATAGTGATGTTAATAAGAAATTATTTAATTAAGCGATATTAATTATATTTCCAAATGATAAGAAGTACTATAAAGCCATATCTTAAACTGGTAAGATGTGATTTTTTCTTGAATTACAACCCGTATTTACCTGGAGATAAGAATGTTGTTGATCAAGGTATGAGAGGTAATTAAAATACCCCAACTTGAACGGCTTCGGGACTATAAAAGGGTAATACTAGTTGGTATTGGCAAGAATGGGTAATAAGATTTCCAAAGTAGTGGAAATGATATGTGATAATATTTTACCGAGTAACGAAATTTAAAGATTGGGCTATTAATTTTGAAAAGCCAGGTGATGCTAAGTACTAGACCTGGGAATCTATTTTTGTGATTTTATGGATGTTTACTTGATAGTTAAATAACCGACTATCAAGTCTGACCATTACGATTGTTGGTATGGAAAGACCGGGATCGAATGTATATTCGAAAACCATTCCGACCAACAAGTACGAAATATACAGAGGATCAGGCGACGATCGAGATGGAGCATGTGAAGACCATAGATCTTCATAAAGCGGAAGAACCACTTACAATCTCTGATTCGACCGGGAGATATACTGGGGTTCTGTCGTGGTTGGAATCTGTGGATTGCAACGACTATCGCTACTGATCCATGGGGTGATTCCTATATGGGATGCAGTAGTAGAGTACCTTCGGTTCATCCTGTTCCTGGATGACATGTATGGACGAGTGTCTGACAGAGTATTTCCAATGGGCCACGTACGTTGATTTCTTCAAACGTATCATAGTTGGTTAGCTCCCAACTAGGGTATTTTTTGGACGTCAATTAGTGATATCCAGAGGATATGACGATGTGGCATTCAAAGTAAAGGATGGCTAGATGTTCTGGAAGTAAATTTTAACCTCAAGCCTCACAGCCGGGAAATGACAAAAATCGGGCAGGCAGCATGGCTATGTGGGTCGCTCCCATTAGGGTGTATAATCACCTATCTAGAGAAATTCCTTTTGTTTCTTACTTTATCGATTCTGCCCATTCGGGAAACGGTGGTTTGAGTCCAACCGTTGGTGATATACATTCGATACACTCAAGCGAAATGAGTGGTCGGTCATGTGAGGGCCGGCTTGCAAGACGTTCTTATTGAACCTAGTGTATTCGCCTCTAGAGATACACGAGCGGCAGGTGGTCCCATACCTTGTCAAGGTCGGAATCCAATCTTCAATAAGCGCCCGCGGTTTATTTTGTATATATAAACGTGGAGCGTGAGATGAAAGCGTTCCACTAGATCGATATTTACTTGTATTTAGACATTATTATAATATCAGAAAAGATATTGATTTCGAAAACTGTTTTCGGTTATCGTAAGGTAAAAACCGTCCGTGTTTATGTGTGGATTTGGTCTTACGATTATCCTTTTCTTTCGAAAGGATTTTGAATTAAAAATCAAGTTGTGTGATACCTTAATACTGTGCGAGTTTTTTCTCACTCTGGTCCACCAGACTGACCTGGTGTTTTGTAAATGCTCGGGTTAGCCCGGAGTGTACAGGTTCAGGTTATCAGGTACTCCGAAGTCCAGAGACGAGCCGAAGATGATCAGACGAATGATATTCCGCTGTGTAATTATATGTGAGGACAGATTATTATAACTGTCCAGAGATGTGATGTACTCTGATATTGTAAGTATTTTCAAAAGCTCTCAATAAAGATTTATTTCTGTATTATATTTTGTTCCGCTGCGATGTGAGACTCTGTGTTGATTTCTCTTCTTCTTCTATTCTAACTTTCTTTCCTTCTTATCTCACCCTCTAATTTCTTTCTAATGACTATCCAGTGTTTTCGATGCTTGGAGGATCGGCATGAGATATGATAAGGGTATTTATGTCGATTTTCGGTGCCGGAAACTGCTGGGTCGTTACACTCAAGAATTTTCTTTCTATCATCAGTGTTGGCTAAGTGAAAGAAGAAATGATTATGGTTGGATCTTACTTTAATCGGTCTTGAAGGTTTCCATAACCTTTTCAAGTACGTGACGACTACGAGTATTGTAACGACCCGCCTTTTTTCTCGTTTCAAACCGGTAATTAAACCGACTCAAAACGTTCATAAAGACGGATTGTTAGGGGCACTTACACATTGCAACATAACAAAAGAACTTTTTATCATCATAACAATAATTTTACATCAGGGTTACAATGATTATCATAGTACAATAATACACAGTGGAAAAATATAAACTCTCAGCGGAAGAATAATTATCCAAATAACAGCTCCCATCCCATTCCAGCACTGGCCCTAAAACTGATTCCAAGACTAATCTAAAAAACAAAACCACTAGGCAGCCCGTGTGGAAAATTATGGGCACCCAAAGTTTAGGTGGAAGAATAATAAATTCCATGTCAGTCATAGGACCGGTGTGAGAAACTTAAAAATATCAGTTAGTTTCATTTTAAAGTGAGGTAAATCATAAGATCACACTGTATAACACGGAGCCGGTTTTTCCCTTATGAATACCAGTGCAGAAAATTCGCAATGCTTCTTGGAAAATGATGCTACCACAAGGTCTCGCGACACACACACAATGCAAACGCAGACTTGGACGAGGTTTCTCGTTATGATAACAAAAAATGCTTGATACGTGGAAAACCCTCTGTATTATTATTAGTGCATAATATGGAAAAAAATCATTTCGCAAGTAAATATATCACTTTTAGCCAGCATAACACCCCATCCTATTATGTTGACATATAGTATAAAACTAAAATCTTATGGGCTCGTAGTGGAGAATGAATTTTCAACAAATAACCAGGCTAAGGAACTTTCTTATCTGATGGGTACACCTCTAGAGGGATGTCCCGAGAACCAACTGGCTCTCTACTAACATAAGGTCAGTCTATACCTTAACTATGACTATGCATTATCAGTCCTTCCTCTTCCCGTTGGTCACCTTCGGTCCCCAATTAATATACTGTCCTTGCTTTGGAATTTGGAAGTGATTGTTTCAATCTCAATAGGAGGTTTCTATCACTCTCAAGATATTAACTCCTCCCTAGAGGTCTATTTATACTGGTTGATTAGACCTCGCCTAAGTATGCCATGTCCCGGTTGTTACCAACCTTTAATCGAGACCCCACAACATCAACATCCACATAAGTAGAAGTTGCCACATAAGTAATACTTGGCCTCCAAACCATGTTACACTTTTTATAAATAAGGAAACAACACACCCATATCCTTGCCTCATTTTTCCTATTTTGGCCATTCCCGAGGAGTGAGGCTTGTCGAAGTCTCGTTACACAAAGCTAAGCCATGCTTTGATCGTCAATAGCTCAAACACTTGGTATGCCACATTATCATTTCATGACATATAATTGATAATCACTAACCATATCACCTTTGAGCTCGTATGTCTCGAAGAAGGATGTTAAGCTATGAGAATATATTCTCCGCCACCAATCAAAATTATGCGTAGTAAAGATCAACCAATACATTAAAAAAATACAATGTTAGACATACATTCATACAAGTTCATTCTGGATCTAAATGAAACCGAAGGCGCTTTATTCCTCGTCCAATAAGGGAGAGAATCCCTAGCAAATCCAGAAAATCTCCAAGCATGTTTGGACCACTATTATAGTATAATCTCATAGTGGGTGTACAGCCCGCTCAAGACATCAACAAGCAGTCCGTTCGATGTGAAGATCTCCTGTCTTCAACAACCGTTTTCAATATCTTGATTTGCTCCATTTCGTCGTATGATTATTCGAAAAGGTTTTTTGATAGAAATCCAATCCCGGTCTTTTAGAATAATCAACGCAATTTAAAAATAATTATGGATTATATCGGATCTAATCAAGTCTTCTTCCACTTAAGCTCTAGTTAGTCAAAACCATTCTTGATTCTCTTATCCTTTAACAAAATCCTTGTTTAATAACTCAATAATCCAAAATCCATTTCTTAAATCCTTTTAAACCAAGATTTCATTAATCTTAACCAAAGCTCTTTCTTCGAATTCGTGATCCAAATAAAATCAAAAGACATATTCATAAATTATAACATGTCCTTTTTAGAAATCAAGAATCATGACAAAACCGATTGATATTAAATATAAGATTCGTATAGAGATTATATCAACTTATATCCAACTCTAATTCTCATAATCAAATAATACTATAAGTGGAATAACGATATAACAATTTTTAAATTCCTCAGCTAGTATACGTCTAACAACATAATTTCATATCAAATATCCAAAGATGATTTCTATCCAAACCTATGTTATTTAAATTTTAAAACCTTTAGCTCAATCAAAAGAGTAATCAAAACTATATGATACAAGAATTGGATAGATATTTAGCAGCTCATGTTCAATATTAATTCCTGCGTTTAACTAACACTATGAGCAGAATAACAGTATCTCTACCTTTTAAATTTCGCAAATAATATAAGTTTTATCCATGGAATTAATGTCAAACATTCGAAGCTTACTTCCAACCATTCCCAATATTGTTAATAATTGGAGAACCTTTTTATCTTAAATTAAACTAGATTTTACTTAAAACCAATATGTTTAAGTTCTATAATCTTATGAAAATATTTCATTAATCATTTAAAAATGATAATTTAAGGTTTGAATAATAAATATTAAGTTTGAAACTTCAAAACATAATATTTCGTAAGAAAAAAACGTTACAAAAGCGTTACTAAATAGCTTATATTAGCTAGTTTGATCAAAATAAATTTTATATCATTCAAAACTATATTTTCCCAATTCAAACCACTTTTAAATGATTTATCATGATTTTTAACAATTTTTGTAAATCTTTTTATATCGATTTCTAATTACGGTCACCGAACTGCAAAATCACGATTTTTTTTGAAAATATATTTGAACATGACTTGAAATTTATACATTGAAATCCAAATTTTCTTCTTCTATTTGAAAACTATTATCATTAGAAAGTGAACGTTTTTCGTTTCACGTAAATCCGATTTATATTGTATGTGTTACAAGCATTTGAAGTTTATGGTCGAAATACACAAACTGCCGTACGCAGCGCGACTAGTCCTATTCAGACCATATTACAACTTAAAATAAAGATTCATCCGACTCCTTATAATATGACTATAAACCCTTATAAACACATATGGGGTGGTGGGCATCACGATGGTGGTGGTCGGGCGTAGCATCGATGTCGGTCGTCGGAGCACGGATGAGTTGAACGCATTTAGGGGTGTGTTTCATTCTATGTGGTCACGCAGGTCTTACAAGGTCTTAGAGGTGGTGGGTCTGGCTAACGTGGTGAGTAGGGAGGAGGCGTTTCTGCTTGCTAGGGTGAGTGGATGGCTAGTGAACAAAGGTGGAACAGTGGTAAGACGAACATCAACATGGAAGCGGGTTTCGTTTGAAACTCGGGAACGGTCATGAACGTAATCAATTATGTTAATCAGGTAATTAACGATTAATTAATTACATAGGTTTAAAATATGAATATTCTAAGTTGTGTATTAACTTGTAAATGCAATATATAGCTCACACGAGGTCGACTTGGGATGAAATGAGTTACATTGGATTCGTATCGAAAAATATTATGTGTACGAAGTGGATTGGACGAATTCTAGATAATTTGGAATTTGTCTAATTTCAAATGCCTTTTTGAAATTAGATAAAAACAACGTGAAATCATCATTTGGAATGGATGATGAGTTCAACTCACGCTCTTGGATATACTATTGTACGATGTATTATTATTGACTATGATTTACATATTTATGTGTGATTGGATGTTTGGATGATTTACTACATATTCAATTGGTTTGTGGTTATATATACTCGTCCATGGAGCGGATGACCTTTAACATTACCTTGTTGTGCTGAAGACTCATCTTATATGAATTGGCTTATCTGAAAATCATTATATGTATATGTGCTAACATATGAGATGTGATGCAGGAGGACAGGTTGGAGGGATCCAACAGGATTCCTCAGTATGATTGTTATGTTATTTATATTCATATGATATTATTTGAAGATATTGAATGTAAAACCTGATTGTGGACCACATTGGTTATATAACATTATTATATATGAACTTGTGGTGAAGTAAATATGGTATACTATATAATATATTAAGTTTGTCTGTTTCACACGTTTTGGTGTGTTTGGCATAACTGAACTGAATAGGCAAATTGTATGAACTGGAACAGGAACTGGGAAAATCGAAAGTTAATGGTTTTGAAAATTAAAATAGGCTTTTTATTCTTTTACTTCAAACTTATTTTTAAGTTATTTTATATATATTTTGAAATAAATTGAGCATGTTTATATGATTTAGAAATGATTCTGGATTCTAACACTTATTATAATAAATGATTTAGAAACCACTATTATTTTGCCTTGTTGAATATCTATCGATATTTAAATCTTAATGAAATTTTAACGAATTAATTTAATTTAATTAAAACGAGCTCGTTACGTAGCAGTAGTTTGAAATTTTCAAAATTAAAGTTCAATTGAATGTATATGTTCCAATATAAGTTGGAATTATTTAAAACAGTAATCTTTTGGATTTACTGGGAGACAGTTTTCTAATGGAAGAGAAAAAAAATTAGATTTCATGTCATAGATTTTAAGATTGTGTAAACCAAAATTTCAGAAAAAATCACGGTTTGGTAGGTTGCGAACCTGAAACTAAAACTTAATGAGATTGAAGTTTTAGAATACGGAATTTGAGAAGTATTAAGTTTAAACCAGTTTTGAATTGTTGAACTAGTTGAGTTTAGTAAAGCAAACATGTTACTGGTTATACACATAGTTAAAATAAGAGTGTGTTGAAATGTGGATATAAGTATTGAATCAATTACACATGTATATGAAATTGATTATGTTTATAATAAGAATTTAAATACGTAAGAACTAAAGTTATATAATCGTATTGATTATAGAAAATAATTCAGAATTTAAGTGCGTGAAAGTGAAAGGTCTAGTTTATATAACACTTGAATTAAGTTGGAAAGTAAGAACAAGGTCTAAATTTGTTAAACATACTTATTAAGCAGAACTAGTTTGTTGTTTGTATATATTTGTGAGTTGCATTGGAATATTATATATGTATGAACTTAAGTTATACAATGTTTACTAACTTAAAGTAAAGATTTATAAAATGATATTAGTATACGATAATATACTAAGAATGAAAATGAAGATGAATAAGAAGATTAGTATAATAAACCAACTGGAATCAGTACGTAGGATTTGCGTACATCATTTTATTCGCTTTGTGATTTGATCCAGATTCGAGTGCGTGAGTTTGTGGTAGCTTATACCAATCTGAGTTAGTATATATTCTTCACTCATTTCTTTACTAATAAGTTAGATACAGGGTTTTTGATATGATTTTGGGATTTTCTATCGTAGTATATTGAAATAAAAGGAGAATGATAGTTTCTAATCAAAGAACCATATTTGAGTTCGTACTAGAGTGATCAAGTGAGCGATACTAGTCTAGAAGCGAAATTATGTGATCAAGCGAGAGATCAAATTTGATATTGCGTATAAATAGCTTACGTATATCGTATGGGCTTTAAGAATAATTCATGTTATGGTTGACTCGAGGAGAATTTGAGAATTGAATCTTTGAAATGTTTAATGTAGAATGAATGATCGGTTAAGTGATAACGTAAGGTTGTTGAGCGTAAAGTGTAGGGTTTATAGATCTGATCGATATACCCAAATAGACGATTTAACTAACTTAAATCTAGGATCTATGCGATAAAATTAAAATCAAAAATAGATTTAGGATGAATTCATACCTCTTTGCGATGACGAATCGGATGAACCGCCGCCTCGAAGAAGTTTGGATTTATTGAATCGCAAGGCTCGACATAGCACCGGCCCTCTACAGGATATCCACACGAACGCTCTCTATCTCGATCAAATCGAAAGGAAAAAGAAGATTAGGTGCTAGCCGCCATAATCAGGTTTTTGGGAAAGGTCGGTTTCCAGAGTTATTTTTTAATCTAATCTCATTAAAATGACGGTCCCCTAAATATCAATATAAAAGGAATGGTTAAAACCCTATTAAAACCAAAATGTGCTCCTTCAAATAAGGGAACCACTTATATACCGTTTCAACACAATATAAAATATCAACAAATTTGATATTTTATTTACCCAATACATTTTCTTTCTTTATAACGTTCTAAGTGTGTGACCCGATAGGTTATTATAACGTTGGCAATAATTTAAATCGTATTTAAATTATAAACAGTGATTGGCATTTAGCAATGCGTCGCTACTACCCAGGTTATAATAAGATCAACGATTGGATACAACCTTTCTGTAACTAGTGTATCAATGTAATATAATCCTTTTAACCATTATATCCGGGATTAAACTCGAGGCATGGATCATATCATCCTCTTTATTATATAATCTGTTTATCTTGATCGATGAGTAGACTGTTTAAACAAATCAATATTTGAGCACGGCCATGCATTTCACAGTCTCACTCAATCAGGAGGCCCATGGATATCACTGCGAATATATTGTAGGGTTAAATTCCATCTAGATCATTCATATTCGATTCAAGATGTATCCATTAATCACCGTTATCATTACTCTGTTACGAATAACTTTAGATGATATCAAAACACAAATATCCTCGAATAGAATTATAATGATTTCAGGTCTGAGGACCATTACATCACGGTCACTATGAGAATAACTTATGATACTGTTAATTATATTCCATGTAGTTATCTCAAGGTAGGTCAGTCCAATATGCTATTCTCCAATACGTATTTATGTCTTGACATTAATATCACGTATATTAATGATCAATGAGATGTGATCATCTGTTAATCAACATACTAGTCTCAACGCTTTGTTGTTGTCCTATATAAACAATAAAACTCGACTAGGGACATTTAAGAATTACAATACTTAACACATTATATAATCTCAAGTTCAAGTCACTTACTTGAACTATATAACTCTGTATTATAATTCTAAGGACTTCTATTATATTAATATTATATTACGCAGTAAATATAATATAATAGAATATTATTTTATTCCAAATAAAATAATAACATCAACAGTGTTATCAATCTCATCAAATGAATTGCCTCTAGGGCATAAACTCTAACAATCTCCCACTTGCACTAGAGTCAATTATTCATGTATCATATACTCATGAAACTAGTATGACTATTAAACTTCTGTTGTGACAGAGTTTAATTCAGTAGGCCTGCAACATTACAGCATTTGTAACTTTGCAGATATGTTTATTTCCTCTGTGAACAACTTCACATAGGAATTATATTTCTTAAATATATATATTTGGATCGGTAATGAGTTTAAGGTTTTAGGCCTGAGCAATAGCCACATTGTTATCGCAATGTATATCATTGGATCAACAATGAATTAAGTTCAATCATGAACTTCTTAATCCAAACATTTTACTTTCTTAGAATCAGTATTTATTTCTTGTTTTAAAACTAACATAATTCACAATAATTAATGTTTATCAAATAATATTAGAATTATTGTGTCACTCCCACTCAATTTCTTGTCTATACAAGATTCAATGGTATTTTGTGATATTTCGAAATCTATTTCGTTCCCATCAGTATCTTATGGACTGGCTCGTCTTCAAAAGGATACCAAATCCAGCAGTAAACAATTTATTTTCAGAGAATTTATATCCACAAAATAATTATCTGATTTAGGTCTGATCTTATAAGAGAAAGGACGTTTAATAAACATCTTTACATCCCAAATCATCGTATTAGACACACTAGGACATTTCCTGGTCCGTATCTTATATGGCATTTTTAAAATCATTTTAGTAGGACTAAATGTAATTATTCTAAATTTAATTTCTTGGAGGATCTTTATGACTTATCATTAATTGTACTAAATCAAATAAGGTGCGATTACTCCTTTCAGACACACCATTCCAATATGGTGTTCTAGATGGAGTGAGTTGTGAAACAATTTCAAACTCGTCTGGATAGTCATTAAATAGTTGGCTTGAATATTTTCTTTCGATATGTTCGAAAGGTATTTAATTTTCTATTAAAATTGGTTTCTAGCTTCATTTTGAATTCTTTGAACTTTTCAAAGGATTCTGATACGTGTTTCATAAGATACACAAATCTGTATCTACTGATATCATTAGTAAATATAATGAAGTAATAAAACCAGCCTCTAGTTTATGTATTCATTGCTTCATATACATCATTATGTACGAGACCCAATACTTATCACTCATTCGCTGTGTCAAGTGAAAGGTGATTCAGTTATTTTGCCTAAGAAACAAGATCTGTATTCTTCATATAATTCAAAATCAAATGATCTCAAAACCCATCATTATGGAGTTTTGATATACTTTCTTGTTTACTGGGTTAACTGGTAATACTAAAGGTATATTGGATTTAAATCACTAAATTTAATCCAGTCATTTTTAATGTCAAGTACATTATAGTTAAGGATTTACAAATATCATTAACTGTTTGTGAAATTCCATACGATATTTCATTTAAATAAAATGAATAACAATTATTCTTTTATTACAAATGAAATTCAAACTTGTCTGAACAAAATATATTATAACATTTATTTTAAGTGGAATTTCATAATAATAATTATTTTAGTTATTTAATTAAGCCACTATAATTAACAAGAATCTACTTCCTATGGATACTCTAGCAACATTTGCTTCATTTCCAATCATAAGTCCACTTGTCCTTTTATCAGATTTCTACTTATTCTGCAATTTCTGTAAATTCACATACACTTATGTTATTCATATCTAGTATCTAATACTAGAGATGTATAAGTAGATTCTATAACATTTATATCTTAATTGTTTGAAGTCATACTTTAACTTATTTTAGATCCTCTCTTTATTTCTAAAAAAAATATGTTTAAATTGTTTGAGGACAATCCTCAAATTTCAATGTCAGTCAAGAAATTCGATTTAATTCAATTTATCCTTCTTAAGGATTAATTTAAATTATCGGAGTTATTTATTATTTAATATCTACAGTAGATAATAAATAATATCGGATTCTTTAATATTTATTTAATATAAACTTTGACAATCAAAATTTTATATTAACATAAATGTGTAATTTAAACTAAAATATGCTCCCACTCAAATTAACATCCCTTTATTTATATACATATATCAGTATATATATATATATATATTGGTGTTCCAAGACCCGTATCTAATCATGCCTTGACCTAGCTTTGGCTAATCCCCAAAACACAACCTTTTAGGTAGACATCTTATGTCAATTATATCGTATACATAATTCCTGGATCGCATGATGAACATTTTGTTCATTATTATTCGTTTGCTCAAATATAGAATAATTCACGCTGTTGTCTCCAAGCCATAATCTTATTATACAACTCAGTTAAGTCAGACCCAATAATACAATTCAAGTATCACTTTTACTCCGTCGCATATAACCAAAATAAAAGGATGCACAATGCTTTGGCATTACCTACTTCCAGTCATTTTGGGCATTGATGAGTGTATTATTGGAAGACTTCACCATGACTCAATATAACAAAATTTGCTTTAAAGGGAATTTATAATTTATAGCAGCGAACAATATCAGAGTTATTTATACATATCAAAATATATGTACTTTATATTCATAATATTAATTTCAATTTAAATAAAATATGTAATCATATATTTGTATTTAAAATATAACAATATATATGCCAACAAATTATTTTTGAACATTTCAAATTAATGGTTATCTTAACATCTAGAATAAGAGACCAAATTCAATTTAGTATTACTGCTTTAACATTCGGTCCCAATATAAAATCACACTCACATTTTACATAGTTGTTGTATCATTTTTCAAAACAATACAATACATATATATGCGTCGTGCGCGCGACCATCATTATATTTTGAACATTTCAACAGTTTGCATTTTTCTAATACAAGCAAATCGCTTAACTAAAATTACATTAATATCATATATTGTATGTACACAGATATTTACATATACAAACAGCCATCAGAACTGGTCCTTGATTTTATAATTAAGAGCATATGTTAACATGACATTTTAGTGGCATGCATTCATTCACAGAATTAACTTAGATAGTAAACAAATTTACATTCAGTCACTGCTACAAATTACAAGCAAATCGAACTTGCAGTTTATATGTATAGATCTATACTATATTCATCGTTCAAGCAATGTCGAGACTCTTGCTGAAACAATTTCAGCGCCCAGCAAAAAAATATGCTTCCACTTCCTATAGCCTGTGACAAATCTGCATTTAATTATCATCATAAATAATAGCAGATTTAAACATTCAATTGAAAAATAAACAGTACATATAAATGTACATGTGTGTATGCATATATATCAAATTTATATACACACACATGTATAACACTGTTTAAATCCAGTTTTATGCCCAAATACACATATATGTCATACATATATGCATGTGTGTGTATATATATAAAGATAAGCGTATATACATACAATTTTCATTTTTAATTCATGAAGGGGCATTAAAGTCCATGTTTTAGTATTTCAACAAGAGAAAAGAAATATCTGGACACAATCAAAATTGTGTTAAATAGCATGCCTCAATTTTAGGTAAACTGAAAATTTTGATTTATATTCTCATACAAAAATATAATCCAGTGTGCAGGTTCCTTATTAAATCAAATAATTAAAAGGGGAATTTTTGATCTGATATGATGACTAATCATCCATCGAACAGAATACCATATATGTAAACTGTGCAATCCACTATGATCATAACAAAATATATACACATATTTATAACTTGTTAGATATAATAAGTGAACAGACCACACTTTTATAACAAATATAACCTATCATATTGGGTGCAGTGTATGTATACATTGTATACTAACTCATCTATATGTTGGTTTTACAGTGTATTAAACTGATATACTTGAATGTAGATAGCATAGCAATGTTGTACAACAGTGATTACAAAGGAAATGTGCAATCATATATGCGGTTTAGTCATTATTTCAACTGAAAATTCAAGTAATGTATGTCTATGTATATATATGTCTGCATATATATAGATAAACATATGTATTCCCATATACCAACATAAATTATGCAAACAAATATGGTCAGTTATCAAGAAGCATCATAGGTAAAATGTCAAACATCCATAGTAAATCAATCAATCATTTATGTTGTAAATATGTTTGTTTACGGTCGTGTGAATTTTGACTTTACAGATGATGACAGTTCATCACATTCACATGTAGCTGCATTCAAATGCAGTCTATTCATATAATACAGTCTATATATCGATACTAATCAGATTTGAATATCCAATGTATATTTCACTGATTAGATTCTTAATCATGCAAAATCATATTTTCATCAAATATATATTTTGATATGGTGACATATAAACAGTATTTAATTAACCAACAAATCCAAATTGTTGTGTCTTTAAAATTCATAATGTGTTACATATGTATCGGTATATGCACAGACACACATGAATGTTTTACAGGTGTAAACAGTCAAAGATGAATATTCACTTGTTCATATTTATGTAAACAAACCATTCTGGCTGGAAACAAATGAAATATCATGTAATCTAATGTGGGCTTGAACAGACAGGTTTCGAGATATACATGACACACATATATATATATATATATATATATATATATAATATTTTAGTTAGTATGTATAAACAATTTAACACACACATATTTACTTTAAATATATGATGATGACTGATATGATGAAATCAAAACATCTTTTGATTTCAAATAATATAGCCCTACAATTACAATACAAAACTAAGTTAAAGATTCTCAATGTTGCACTAACTATATACCATTAATCGTCTAATAAGAATGAGATATGAAATTACAAATCAAAATTTGTACCACTCACTATGTTGATATTATAATAAATATACACCTATAGGATAATACCAAACAGTAAAACACATTTGCTTTTGTCCTTACAAAATAGATTTACAGAACAAAATTATTTATTCTGTTACATAATCTCTACTACAGCATATTAAAACGACTTTGATATTAATTTAGAGTCTCAATATTATATAATAATAATTAAACAGGAATTCAAATATCCTGTAGAGTTTGAAATCATATCATACCATATATTTATCATTATAAACATATGATCAGAACATTCAAAGTGCAAATGCATCTTACATAACATGTCGAATACACATATGTCAATATACATATGCAATACACTCACATAAAATATACATCATTTATATTTTAGAGAGTCGACAAATTCACAATTTGTTTGTTATGATATGATGCAATTAATTTCATTATCGATATAATGAGAATTCAAAACCAAGTAAATTTATGTATGAATCTTTAATTCACATTGTTCAATCCTACTGACTATTTTTGATCTAAGGTCAAATATAATCAGATATTCTGATTTTATACTAGAATAAAATCAGAAAATACTGTTTTAACAATTTACATACAATTGATTTCGGTAAATCAAATATAATATGAAAAACCATCTTACTGACTTGTTAATCAGTAAAATATATTTTGACCTAAAGAAGGAAATTCATAAGACAGTCAGGTCATTAATTATATATATCATTATATACACAATTGCTTGAAAGCCATGATATAGTTATGATCAATATCAAAACTGCAAAATACTCTCGGCTATGAATCTTGTATTCTCCCATTTGATCAAAATCAAAATCATGCCTTTCAAATTATTCATCATCTACTTTTCGATTACAAAGTTTGCAAAAGTTCGGACAATTTCAGCGTACAATGTTGTGTAGTAGAACAACATATGGGTTGTTAATTCCGAACCTTGTCCGAAATGTCCTTCTTCTTCTTTGTTGAGTGAAAAGTATGTTGACTTGGTCAACAATGTCCAAGAAATGGCTTCAATATCCAAAAGTATGAGAGTATGTCCAAAAATAATGGGAATGTCCAAGAGCTTGTCCAAGCGATGAATAAAAACGTGTATGCAACGTTGGTAGTCCACGCTATGTCCAATTGCCGCGAAGAAGGAGATGGCAGCCATTAATGATGCTTTTGGAGCTCCAGAATGTCAAAAATCCAACTTCTTTAATGAATGAGGTAGGACTATTTATAGGAAGTGGGTTGGGTAGGAGTATGTGAGATTTGGGGACAGTAATACGAAATTTCTCATCCTTGGAAGGCGGGATACGAAATTTCGTATCCCTTGCATCCATCACTTCTGCTTGGTGAAGTGGAGAAAGTTTCATCCCCCATGCGTGGCTGGAATTTTCGCATCCCCTTTAGGGGATGCGAAACTTGTATCCCTGCACTACAACAAAAAGATCTTATTACAGCTGCCATAAAAAGGAGTTGTAATAAAGACCTTTTACAGCTCTTTTAAAAAAAATTATAATAGACTTATTTTCAACAACTCTTTTGTTTCGCCAGTTGCAATAGATGTATATCACAACTTTACATTTTTGTCAGTTGTGATTGATGCATCTTTTTAACAACTCTTTTCTTTGATTAGTTGTAACATATGCCTATTACAACCTTTTTCATTTGCCAGTTGTAATATGTGACAATTTTAACAAGTTCACTTTTTTGCCAATTGTAATAGGTGCTTGTTGCAACTTTTTTCATTTACCTATTTTAATAATACATTAATAATTACAATTAAAAGATTATACTCAATAATTAATAATCAAATAATAATTAAAAATATTAATAATTGATAATCACTATTAAATAATATTAATTTGAAAATATAAAATGATTAATATTAAAAATTGATATTCAATGACTAATAATTAGTATAATACTTGAAGAAAAATGAATAATAAAATTTTATTAAATAATTAAAATTTAATAGATAAATTATTATCAAATAATTAATAAACTAAAATTAATTTTTAATAATGAAAAATTAATATTAATTAAAGATTTAAAATTAAAAAGCATTAATTAATATTAACAATTGAAAAGCAATAATTAAGAAGTAATACTTAGTACGTGGAAACTAACTTCTGATAATTCATAGAAAAATTACGAATAAATAATAAATAATACTTAAATAATAAGTTAAAATAAATGTAAATATATAATGATTAATATCTACTATTAAATGACAATAATTAATAATTAATTCTAAATATGAAATAATTTCTATTAATAAGTATTAGTGATTAATACTTAAACAATAATTAATGATTAATAAATTATTAAGAAATTAAAAATATATAATTAAAAAATAAAAAAACAATATAAAATAACAGTGACTAACAGTAAATATATAACAATTTTCATACTAAATAATAATTAAAAGTTAAAAATCAGTATTAAATAAAAATATTAATTAATGTACAATAATTAAAAACTACTAATGAATAATAAAATTTTAATATTTAATTTAGAAAATGAAATAATTTTTACTAATAACTAGTAATTAACAATCAGTTAGTAGTTAATAATTAATAGTTACTTGATAATTATTTGATTAATAATCAATAATCAATTATTAAATATTAAATACATAATTTAATTAATAATTAAAAAATAATTCACTATTAAATACTAGTAATTAGTATTTAATAATAATTTTTTAAAATATGTACAAGTAGTTACAAGTTAAAATTCAATATTTACTAATTACACTAATAAATTTGAACAAATAAGTAGAAAATTATGTGTCATGTTTGATGCAAATGGTATGTAACGTAACATGTTAGAGGCTGATTTCGTTGGATCCAAAGAAATTTTTTGTTTGGCTCCACAACAAAATTTATAGGCTCCAAACCAAAATTTTGGAACCGCTTCCTTTTTCACTTACCATATAAATTCAATCTCCAGCCTCCAGCCGTTATTCTTCCAAACCCTAACCTGTATTCGAAACCAGCTAAAATTATCCTATCCCGAACCTAATGGAATAAATCCGGCCCCGTCATGATTTTCTTTTGAAGAGGAAACGAAGTTTCCTTTATTGGTTCAGAGGTGAATCCCCTATCGGGTCCACTGTGTATCCAGTTCGAAGTCGTCAGATCTCAACTATTTGGTTGAGGTTTCGGATGAAAATCTCGGTTTCCCTCCAGAAGATTATGCCAGCTACTTATGTGTTTCCTTCTGGTACTTTGTTCTTCTTGTTTTGTATGATTTTATTTGGGTTTGGTATAATGATCTTTATTCTGTTCGCTTCTAGAAATCTAAGATATTATCGATCTTTAAATATTCTTTTACACTAAATGAGTTGAAGATGTTCAATTTCGGTCCATGTAATATCTGTTTTGCTCATGATTTGATGTTCTTTCAGATTTTAGTTAAAGGAATTAAATGATAGAT
Source organism: Allium sativum (assembly GCA_030737875.1). Taxonomy (NCBI): domain Eukaryota; kingdom Viridiplantae; phylum Streptophyta; class Magnoliopsida; order Asparagales; family Amaryllidaceae; genus Allium; species Allium sativum. Next base: position 196,289,824 of record CM060924.1, read on the forward strand.
TTGGATTTTCCCAAACTCTGCTTTGCTCATGTTTTGATTTAAGCAGTAGGTAACTAGAATTAGATGATAGTTTTGTATATATTAATTATTTGTGTAGCTATTAACCATCTGCCAACATAATTTTCATTTCCTATATAAGTTTATTTTAACTAAAAAGCTCCAGTTGCAAAAGTAAAATATTGTATATGTTTATATACAAACTTTCTGATTTTCTATGCAAAAAAATCAGATATAAGACGCATATTTTTTTTGGAAGCAAGCAATAAATAAATGATTCCTACTAGAATCGTACATTTTCCTTCAGAAAAAAAAAGACATTGCTGTAAAATAATCCTTGTTTAATGTTACTGAGATTGCAATATTATTACACAATAAATCTTTGAACTTTCACCATACATTTTAATGATATACATCGTAATAAAGTGACTTTGCCGAACAAGCTGAGAATGTTGACTTTGCCAAAGGTATACATTATAATAAAGTCTGCACCAAGACAAGATGAGAATGTTGACTTTTCCAAAGGTTTCTTACAAATATATATGTGACTTTCCGAACATCATAGGACCATGCCCAAAGGTTTTTTTAATGATCTAAATATTATATTACTAGATTCTACCCTTATATTTATACTGAAATAAATATACAATATCACTTCCTTTTGCAATGTTTAAAGAAACCTTCGCGTTACGGGAGTGATCGATGACTATTTATTAACTTCTCATATTATTCCATATTATTTGTTTAATTCACCAACACATGTTGATTTTTTGATTAGTTGGAAATGTTATCTCATAGCCATGGCTAAGAAGCAGTTCCATGCAAGATCCAATGGCACATAGGTAGAAAAATGGGTCAATGTGAGAGTAGCAGATAATTCATTGAAGTTTGCACTAAATTTAGAATGCTGCATATTTGGTAACATTATGGTAATGTGTTGAAATAACTTTTGGCATGCTATCTATCATCCAATACCAATATGTATCTTCAATTTTAGATGCGATGAAGAAGTTCATGATCTCATAAATAGGTTTTTCTTTGACTAGGTACATTGAATAGTGGAAGAGTTCAAACAGGATAAATGAAACCAAAGTAATAAGAAGCTTTCGTTTTATTATCTAGACGTTATTCGTACATGAATTCATATAAAAAATCATAATTAATTCCTGATGTGTACAAAAGCTATTATTGGACATGTATAATATTTTGTTCATGTCAATCTTTTTCAAAGGCAAGTCCTGCTTTAACACCTTGCTTACGGTTTTGATTTTCAGATGCCAGTTAATAAAGATCAAAGATGGACTGCCGATTTTATCTGATTCTGTTTTCCTCTTAACCGATTTCATGATCAAAGATGCAACTCGAATGTTCTCTGTGATAGATTTATCCGTGTAATCCACTTCATGAGTGTGCTCATCTAACATTACATTCTCCAACACGGTGCCAAATTTGATAGCATTCCAGTTGTAGCAGCAAGTATGTTGAATTAATTGTGTAAAATAAAGTAAATACACGATGAAAAAGTCACACGCGCGCGCACACACACACATATATATATATATATATATATATAACTTAGAAAATTATTTATCAATCAGGAATTAACGTGTAGCATAAGTAAAGTGCAGATCAACCAAATATATATTGAGGTCCAATACTGAGAGAAGTACATATATTACCAGTTTTAGATAGTATCGTTCATCATTACAAATTCTTTTTGTTACCCAAGCAGCCTGTGCTATTTTGAATGCTATTACTTAAATAATACAAGGTCAGGGCATGTTGATAGATTCCATGTATTCTGTGTTATCCTAGTCATATCAAGTAGCGAAAGGCTATTGATGTGCCTTTCTGGATTTTCTTTTTAGTTTAATGCATGTCAAATTCTGTGGTTTTAAGTATCTTGTCTTTTTGTTGTACGTGTATTGGTTGATAATTTAGTACTTATGAAATTAAGTTATCCACACCATGTGAGTACTCTATGTTACATTTTCTACTAACATAAATTGTTTTGTCTGCATCATTTATTTTTAGACATCATCGTCATATTATGTTCAGATGTGTGTATTTACAGGATTAGCGAATTATTGATACCTACACTAACTCAGGTAATGGAGTTATTTTCGATTGCACAGCTTGACACTTGAGCAATGGGGAAGAGATGGACAATATAATAATTGTAAAAGAACGGAGATGCACAGGATTGTGAGTTTGGGGTGGACTTTACAAACTGTTGTTGCTTCCATGACCGGAACTGTCAAACTGTTGTTGCAAAAGATTTTGCTAGGTTGTGCAAGGTGTGATGGTGCTAAAGATTTTGCTAGGTTATGCAAGGTGTGATGGTGTTGCATGCTAAGGTAATTCTAATAATGAGTTGACAACAAGAGTGATGCACTTCAACTTTGAAGCACAGACTTTAGTAGCATAGAAGGAAGCTTAAGTAGGGTTGGAAAAAGAAATCTTACAGGGCAAAAATAGGTGAAATAATGTTGGAGATGCTCGATGAAGCTTTGTTTTTTAATTACATTGAGATGTACTAGACTTTGTAGTAATGTCATCTTATTTAGTTTGTCTGTATTTGAATTTTGACCTATGCACTTTGTTGTTTTGGGTTTTCTAAATGGGTTTCTATTAAATAGAATATTTGGAATTCTCTACAGTTTTTTTTGTTTTGCATTAATTTTAATAACTGCTAAAAACAGTAGTAAATATTCTTTTTACATCTACTAGCATCCTTTTGCAAGTGCTAAAAACAGTTGTAATAGATTTATTACAACCATCATCCATTGGTCGTCATACGCTGAGTTGTAATAGAATGACACTTTTTACAACAATATTCGACGGTTGCAAAAAGAGTTTTACAACTGCTTCTAGTTGTTGTAAAATGGCTGTTTACAACTGTTGTAAACAGATGTAAAAAATCAAATTATTAAAACTTCGAATATAAGGACTGATGGATAGCAGTTGTAATAGGTCTATTACAATAGTTTTTAGCAGTTGCGAAAAAGTATTTTTGTTGAAGTGCTGGGATATGAAGTTTCGTATCCCGAGGGATGTAAAACTCGTATCCCGAGGGATACGAGATGCGAAGAGGGAATGCGACGATGGAAGGATGTGAGCTTCTAGAGGCGAGACGGGGGGATATGGAGCGAGGGAGTCGAGGTGAGGGATGCGAGGCGCACAGGAGGGAGTCGAAGTGGAAGGATGCTGACTGTATCAATTGAGGGATACGAAATCGCATCCTTAGAGGATTGCGATTCATATCCCTAGGGATGCGATATTTCGCATCCCTCGAGGGATATGAAATACGCATCCTCGCATCCTAGGGATGCGAAAATCCTGGGCTTTGCTTGCCGCATCTCGAGCTTGCCATGTTGAGTGATCGGTGCGGTGCGCGCAAGCTTTTCGGATGAATCGACACGTGCTTGTCACACGCGACTGAAACGATGCTGATTCTGGGAATGAATATATACCTCGACTCGATTACAAGCGTGTTGTTGAGCATGATCTTGACGTGTGAAGGTTTTGACTAAAAACCACATCAATATTTTGCCCCTAAAAACATGTCTTTCTTGATTGAAGGGAGATGTGTTTTGCAAGTGGTCCGAAAAGCTGTAAATCCTCGGGCTAGGATTAAAGAAAAGTCAGACGATTAATGAGACCTTAGTAGAATAGAAACTCGACGACCGCTGAGGTCGCCATAAGATTAGAAATCTGACGATCACTAAGATCGTAATAGAAAAGAAGTCCGATGATTGCCAGGATCGCATTAAAAATGGAAATCCGACGATCACTGGGACCGTTTTAAGATGGAATGTCATGCCCGGGATGCTAAGAACCCAGAAAATAGGAAGCCATAGGCATGCCAAGTCATGGCGGAGCAAGTATGTATTTGTAAAAGAGGATTTTGCACTTGGTTGACCATGTTATGAAATGTTGGATGTATGAAGGGCCAGGATGTCAAGATCCTTATGATAAGAGGGTTACGATACAGAACTCTTGTTCTTTGCGGACCAAGTCGGTAATTCTTACGTTTGGCAAACTTATTCAGGAGATCTTGACGCCCGATAAGCCCAATTTTTTAGGGAAGTCGTGGACTGGAGTCCGAAGCTAAGAATCGGAGTTCAAATTCCATGCCCGACTGATCAGGGAGGAGGAGACCGCAGTCTTATGTTTATACTGGATGGATCTAGTGCGGGGGAGACTGAAGTATGATTTTTATGCTGGACTGATCCAGTGTGGAGCCGGAGGCTGAATTTTATACTGGAATGATCCAGTGTAGAGCCGGAGCTCCAAGGCAGTATTTTATTAACCCACATGGGTACAATGGTTGTTAGTCCAACCCCGAACACGACTGGAAACCACAAGCTGGTTCCATGCATGTGGGTCGATGTTGCCGCTTTGATTACATGGAAAGGGAATGAAAAGGCGAGAAGTCGCCAACAACAAGAAAAAACATAAAAGTTGAACCAGGGTCTAGAAAAGCCGAGGGAAATTCGTAAGGTCGAATTAGTTGATGACTATGCTCTTAAGGCGGCCAATTCTGCCTCTATCCTGAGATGTTATAGAGGACAGAGCAAGTGGTGCAACTATCATTGCTGGATTTAAGACGTATTGATGTAGATCGCCACGCCTGATGCAGGCTTCAACAAGATCGCTAAAGTGCCTGCAGTGGTCGATTTCATGACCAGGCAGTTCATGGAATAAGCAGTATTTGTCGGAGCTTGCTTGTCTCGGAGTCGGGTCTCTCCTGGGAGGCTTCTGGAAAGGCGCAGTTTCATGTATGTCAAGATAAATCCTTTACAGGCTATGAGTGAGCTCAGTGTAAGCTGGGAACTTTGGCTCGAAGCATGGCCATGAGTTTTGGTTGTCCGGAGATTTACCCTTGCCTTTGTCGAACGTAGATGGCCCTGAGCCGGCTGTGAAGTTGGTTCGATGCACAGTGTAACACCCCACCTCCGTTAAGGTCACTCACAAGGGAATGCCTTAACTTTGGTGGAGCATTTTAGTAAACAGAACAGAAACTTACAAGACAGATAAAACAGTACTTGAAAAATTTATAACTTTATTTCAACAGAAGCTTGGTCACATCCTTTTAAATCACAATATCAGAATTCAAGTACAAAATATCAGTCTTGTACAAAAGCCTTCAGAATGCATAGTTTAAAATCATAATCCCCACAGAAGAAGACAAGCCTAACTTTAAGCACTGCAAGCGGAAGAAATCTGGATCAAGCTAGAGTATTCCCTTCTACAAAACCTGGGGGGAGAAACGGAAGAAAGGAGGCGAAACAACAAGGGTCAGACAAAAGTCTGGCAAGTCCAGTGATTTTCAGTTATGAACAGATAATAATAACATGACATGAAAATAAAACTGGATGAGAGATAACTGTAACAGATGTAGCAGATATGACAGAAGAACAGAATGATATAAGCTATTGCTTTACACTTCTCTGCACTAATACTAGTATAACAGAATTAGGTGTCACCCTAATGTCTAAACTGAAACAGATACAGGTACAGAATAATTTCCACGCTAGTAATGGGCCTTTACCACCCGACCAGAAACAGACAGAAGCAGAATGTAACATAAGGTGTACACTAGTAATTGGGCCTTTACCACCCGAACAGACGGTACCACGCAGAAATAGACAGGTGTTGCCACCCAACAGAAACAAACGGTACCAACAGAAACAGACAGAACTAAGTGTACCCTAAAACCCTACCCCAAGCGATCGGCTCCCTAATACATAAATACCCTGTGCCAGCCCACCGAAGGGTGTATCATTCCCAAAAGTGGCAACCTTTGAATGACACAGACCTATTTATAGATGTCACGGCGTCTTACATCCTCAGAGGCAGACTGGGATCCATGCACGCACATGACCCGGTTGGAACGCACCATCAACACCCCTCGCCATTATCAGAATGAACTGCTTATAATTAGTTTAGTAAGCGTGCCCGGACCCTACCTACTGTTGGGTCAAAGTTTTGAAACCAGAAAGGGTTACTGACTAATATGGGTCTCAAACAACAGATGACACAAGTAATTCCCCTCCTATCCTTGTGTCCCCAGACTAACAGATTTCAGATTAACAAGTTCAGACATACAGAATTCAGATCAACTAGTTCACAGGTCAGACAAGATTAAGACTAACGGATCAGATATATGGATTTAACAGATTTACAGATTTGTCTAACTTTGTAATTGGGCCTACCGATTCATGGAACAGATTTATTAAACTCATCAGTCTAGTGGGTTTAACTCTATCCGTCCAACACGTTTTAGACATTATATTTATCTCAAATTTTCATTAATTAAATATTAATGCCCAGACCTCTCACATTAGACTGATAGTTTGCGGCTACTGGTTAGGCCGTTTGGTTCCGGGCAGATTTCTGCCGCAAACTGAGTCTAACCTCGGGTTTCAAGCACGTTATGACTAACTTCTCACATTAGAACCTATTGTTTGCGGCCACTGGATGTGCCGGGCGGTTCCGGGCAGGATTACGCCGTAAACTCATTCTAACCTCGAGTCAGCCATGTTCATCTTTGCGGCCAATTAATTATTCATTTACCATTTATGCCCACGCCTAATATACATGTCAATTTTCATAATTATAGCCAATTCAGATTATGTCAATAACAAACTAAATATATCAACTCAACAGAAATGGCAGATAACAAATTTAGCAGATTAGGCGACTTAACGGATTCAGCAGATTAAGCAGTTTAGCAGATTTAGCATATAACAGTTTAGGCATCTTCAACAGACTTAGCAGATGACAAATTTGGTATATGAACAGATATAGCAGATTATAGCAGAACTAGCAGATTAGGCAATATAACAGAACTAGCAAATTAGGCAATATAACAGAACTAGCAGATTAGGCCATATAACAGATTTAATCATTCCTTAAAGTTTCATAAACATATCTTGCCTAATTATAAATTTGGCCTAAGTTTGCATGCCTAAATAGTTGTCATGATTCACATTATGATCATATACCCCACGTTTGCATTGAATTTACATGGAACAGATTATGGTCATAATTTACCATATAACACACGTCTCAAATTTAGTTAAACTTGCCTAGTACAAAAGATTCACATATAAATTATACCAAATATAGCCATCGATTTCAATGCATGTCATATATTCAAAAATCTCCCACTTAGGTGTTATTCACATTTAATAGTTATCAAATCTTAACATAAATCTTCACACCTAAGTCATATTCCCTTTTTATCCCAAATCATGAATCTCTATATAAACAATATGCCCAACCATCTAGAACTTTAAATTATAACAGATCTTTAATTCAAAAATATGCGTTATGTCCAATGTCTCAAGTCACATGTTAATATACAATGGTTCCTCTTCTCCCAATTCACAGAATATGCACAGATCTAAATCTAGTTTACAAGCTATGTCCTTTTAGTCACAGATTAGCCATGTCCAATTATGCCATCATTCATTATTTGTCCCAAAGTTTAACGTTCGTGCGTTAATCTCTTATGAGATTTGGCGCAGGCTCGGGGTAGCCTGGCTATAGAACAGAAAGAAGAAAGAGATATAGAATAAAATAGATCAGAACAGAACATACGCAATCTCAAATTCAGATTTACAATCATGTCACAATTATAATTAAAGTTTATATCGGAAAATAACTGCACTTGCCTTGGATGGATTCTAAAAGAAAAAGGTGTTGTAGCTGTTCTCTTTTAATCCTAATCAGAATTGGAGGAAGAAGAAGCACAAGTCCTAGCTTAGGTTTCAGCAGAGTAGAGATGCCATTGATTTATTTATTTTTAGAGAGGAAGTGAGCAATGGAGGCTAGAGAATTGTATTAGAGATTTAGGTTTAGGTTAGGGATGTATATATAGGTGTAGGAAGTTACTTAGGACCATTAGATTAACCCTGAATCATGAGAACCATTCAAATGCAAAATCTGCATTTGAGCGAATCGGCCCACGGGATGACAGCCAAACACCCTGGATTAACCCCTAGTCTACCCAGCGGGGCTCGGGTCGACCTCAAAAATGGGTCGGTTCGGTTATTCCCCCTCCCAATTCGCTGTTTTGAACCTTTTTTGCATGTTTATTTATTTAATTTTTATATATATCTATATATATTTCTCTCTTATGCATACAAACTTCAAGGCTTAATAACTTCTTCATAATTAACCATTTTTTTTAATATTCTCATAAAATACGGGGTGTTACATTCTCCCCTCCTTAAAGGATTTCGTCCCCGAAATCTTCATGTTAAGAAGAATGTATCCTAACATCCAACATCCATCTACTCAACCATTCAATCACAGGCATCCATTGTCCTTAAAAGGTTTCTAATGCCGTATGAACATATGCAAAGTGTGTGTATATGTTTCTTATCTAATGCAAAATCAGGCGGTCTACTGTCCAGTTGACCTCCTTAATGCGAATCATGTTAGTGTCATGAGTCCAAATATGTATGCAAGAAATCCTATTTGATACACATCATTTCTATATGAGTGCATAACCATTCATCCAAATGCAACATCCATGTGAGGAGTCAATCATTCTGCATCCACAAAAATTGAAAAATGCACACACATTCATATGCAGTATGAGAGTGTTTTTGAGCCGATCTAGTGCCTAGTGTGTGTATATGCATCCACGAGCAATCACTAGCAACCACTTGCATCCACTTGCAACCATCAAACATAACATGTCTCAAACACATGTTTACACCCATTAGTTTCTACCTAAAGTTCGAAGATTCGATCGATAGGATATAGTCGAATGATGGAAGCGAGTACAGATAAGACAAAGACTTGGTTCCCATTAGACATTGGTTGAGAAATTAATTACCCTAAGTATCAACCCCGAAGACCGAAATCAATTTCAGATTGACACCCAGAGGATTACCTCCTTTAGACAATGTCAAAACTGGAAAGCAGAATTATTCAAATATTTATAGACTACTGGTACAGATCAGGTTCCCTAATGATTCTTAGGAAGCTAAGCATGATAAAATCATATCCCACAAAAACTCTGAATGTATGCGTAATACTTGACGTCTAACACAGATATCCCTCAAACCCCAATCTATCATAAACAGATGAGTCATAACCCTTATAGGTTTGAGTCTACAACGGAATCAGAAACAATACCAGTATTAAAGTGCAGAGTATCAATTACAAAATCAAAATACCAGAATCAGAAAGAGTCTTAACTCCATAATCAGATAAAGAAATTAAACCTACTATAGGAATTTTCCTACTTCTATCCTAGCCACTAGCCTCAAGAGTGTTCGCCTACCCTCCTTGTCCTCGTCTCTTCGGGCAGTCCCTAGTGAAGTGTCCCATCTCCCCATAGTTGAAGCAAGCGCCCTTCCTTTTTCTGCAATCCTTGTTCAGATGAGTCGAGCTTCCACAAGTAAATCACTTTTTCCCCTTCTTATCTTCAGACTTCTCATCCTTCCTTTGCGTTTCCTTTTTGGGGCCTGCTTTCTTATTCTGTGGTTCTTCCTTCTTTGTCTCTTTCGGGCCTTTGTCTTCCTCGTGCAGTAGTGCCATGTCCACCAATCTCTCGTAAGTCGCTCCCATGGGTACATGAGTCATGGCTAGGCTGTGCAGTGGCTCGTTCAATCCTTTAACAAAGCGGAGAGCCTTTTTATGCTGAGTGTTGACTAAATCCAATCCGAACCTAGCTAGTTGGTTGAACTGGTTGACGTATTCCTTGACCGTCATACTTCCTTGCTTAAGAGATAAGAACTTTTCCGGTTGTAAACTTCGTTCAGCTTGCGAGAGGAATTTTGTCTCAAACCTTGTTCTAAAATCCATCCATGTCTCAACCGGCCTCTCGGCGTTAGTGACTTCCCACCAGTAGGAAGCTTCGTCTTTGAGTAGCCATACCGCCAACTGTACCTTCTGCCTATCGTCCACCTCGAAGATAACGAATAGATCCTCAGTTTCTTTGAGCCAGTTCCTCGCTTCTACGAATGATTCAGTTCCTTTGAAATCCTTCCCACCCATGGCCCTAAAATCTCTACAGATCTTTGAAAAAGTAATTGCACGAGGAGGGGGTGGAGGAGGAGGATCATTTGCTGGACCTGCGGCGGCGGTCCTAGCCTCAAGATATTGACGAAACCAACCGGGTACGTGAACACCCTCTAGTATCTCAGATGCTTCAGACATGCTGAAACAAAAAAAAGGGAAAGATTCAATACAAAAAAAGGACTGAAGGAAGGATATATGGCTCTTGGGGATCATATTTTTCAAAATAAGCTTTATTTTTAAAAATACTTCCTTTCAAAACCTTTTTGAAAATAGTTTTCAAAAACTTTACCCAATCTGGTAACCTTCAGCTCTGATACCAAGTGTAACACCCCACCTCCGTTAAGGTCACTCACAAGGGAATGCCTTAACTTTGGTGGAGCATTTTAGTAAACAGAACATAAACTTACAAGACATATAAAACAGTACTTGAAAAATTTATAACTTTATTTCAACAGAAGCTTGGTCACATCCTTTCAAATCACAATATCAGAATTCAAGTACAAAATATCAGTCTTGTACAAAAGCCTTCAGAATGCATAGTTTAAAATCATAATCCCCACAGAAGAAGACAAGCCATACTTTAAGCACTGTAAGCGGAAGAAATCTGGATCAAGCTAGAGTATTCCCTTCTACAAAACCTGGGGGGGAACGGAAGAAAGGAGGCGAAACAACAAGGGTCAGACAAAAATCTGGCAAGTCCAGTGATTTTCAGTTATGAACAAATAATAATAACATGACATGAAAATAAAACTGGATGAGAGATAACTGTAACAGATGTAGCAGATATGACAGAAGAACAGAATGATATAAGCTATTGCTTTACACTTCTCTGCACTAATACTAGTATAACAGAATTAGGTGTCACCCTAATGTCTAAACTGAAACAGATACAGGTATAGAATAATTTCCACGCTAGTAATGGTCCTTTACCACCCGATCAGAAACAGACAGAAGCAGAATGTAGCATAAGGTGTACACTAGTAATTGGGCCTTTACCACCCGAACAGACGGTACCACGCAGAAACAGACAGGTGTTGCCACCCAACAGAAACAGACGGTACCAACAGAAACAGACAGAACTAAGTGTACCCTAAAACCCTACCCCAAGCGATCGGCTCCCTAATACATAAATACCCTGTGCCAGCCCCACCGAAGGGTGTATAATTCCCTAAAGTGGCAACCTTTGAATGACACAGACCTATTTATAGATGTCACGGCGTCTTACATCCTCAGAGGCAGACCGAGATTCATGCACGCACATGACTCGGTTGGAACGCACCATCAACACCCCTCGCCATTATCAGAATGAACTGCTTATAATTAGTTCAGTAAGCGTGCCCGGACCCTACCTACTATTGGGTCAAAGTTTTGATGCCAGAAAGGGTTACTGACTAATATGGGTCCCAAATAACAGATGACACAAGTAATTCCCCTCCTATCCTTGTGTCCCCAGACTAACAGATTTCAGATTAACAAGTTCAGACATACAGAATTCAGATCAACTAGTTCACAGGTCAGACAAGATTTAGACTAACGGATCAGATATATGGATTTAACAGATTTACATATTTGTCTAACTTTGTAATTGGGCCTACCGATTCACGGAACAGATTTATTAAACTCATCAGTCTAGTGGGCTTAACTCTATCCGCCCAACACGTTTTAGACATTATATTTATCTCAGATTTTCATTAATTAAATATTAATGCCCAGACCTCTCACATTAGACTGATAGTTTGCGGCTACTGGTTAGGCCGGTTGGTTTCGGGCAGATTTCTGCCGCAAACTGAGTCTAACCTCGGGTTTCAAGCACGTTATGACTAACTTCTCACATTAGAACCTATTGTTTGCGGCCACTGGATGTGCCGGGCGGTTCCGGGCAGGATAACGCCGCAAACTCATTCTAACCTCGAGTCAGCCATGTTTATCTTTGCGGCCAATTAATTATTAATTTACCATTTATGCCCACGCCTAATATACATGTCAATTTTCATAATTATAGCCAATTCAGATTATGTCAATAACAGACTAAATATATCAACTCAACAGATATGGCAGATAACAGATTTAGCAGATTAGGCGACTTAACGGATTCAGCAGATTAAGCAGTTTAGCAGATTTAGCATATAACAGTTTAGGCATCTTCAGCAGACTTAGCAGATGACAGATTTGGTATATGAACAGATATAGCAGATTATAGCAGAACTAGCAGATTAGGCAATATAACAGAACTAGCAAATTAGGCAATATAACAGAACTAGCAGATTAGGCCATATAACAGATTTAATCATTCCTTAAAGTTTCATAAACATATCCTGCCTAATTATAAATTTGGCCTAAGTTTGCATGCCTAAATAGTTGTCATGATTCACATTATGATCATATACCCCACGTTTGCATTGAATTTACATGGCACAGATTATGGTCATAATTTACCATATAACACATGTCTCAAATTTAGTTAAACTTGCCTAGTACAAAAGATTCACATATAAATTATACCAAATATAGCCATCGATTTCAATGCATGTCATATATTCAAAAATCTCCCACTTAGGTGTTATTCACATTTAATAGTTATCAAATCTTAACATAAATCTTCACACCTAAGTCATATTCCCTTTTTATCCCAAATCATGAATCTCTATATAAACAATATGCTCAACCATCTAGAACTTTAAATTATAATAGATCTTTAATTCAAAAATATGCGTTATGTCCAATGTCTCAAGTCACATGTTAATATACAATTGTTCCTCTTCTTCCAATTCACAGAATATGCACAGATCTAAATCTAGTTTATAAGCTATGTCCTTTTAGTCACAGATTAGCCATGTCCAATTATGCCATCATTCATTATTTGTCCCAAAGTTTAACGTTCGTGCGTTAATCTCTTATGAGATTTGGCGCAGGCTCGGGGTAGCCTGGCTATAGAACAGAAAGAAGAAAGAGATATAGAATAAAATAGATCAGAACAGAACATACGCAATCTCAAATTCAGATTTACAATCATGTCACAATTATAATTAAAGTTTATATCGGAAAATAACTGCACTTGCCTTGGATGGATTCTAAAAGTAAAAGGTGTTGTAGCTGTTCTCTTTTAATCCTAATCAGAATTAGAGGAAGAAGAAGCACAAGTCCTAGCTTAGGTTTCAGCAGAGTAGAGATGCCATTGATTTATTTATTTTTAGAGAGGAAGAGAGCAATGGAGGCTAGAGAATTGTATATGAGATTTAGGTTTAGGTTAGGGATGTATATATAGGTGTAGGAAGTTATTCAGGACCATTAGATTAACCCTGAATCATGAGAACCATTCTAATGCAAAATCTTCATTTGAGCGAATCGGCCCACGGGATGACAGCCAAACACCCTGTATTAACCCTTAGTCTACCCAGCGGGGCTCGGGTCGACCTCAAAAATGGGCCGGTTCGGTTATTCCCCCTCCCAATTCGCTATTTTGAACCTTTTTTGCATGTTTATTTATTTAATTTTTATATATATATCTATATATATTTCTCTCTTATGCATACAAACTTCAAGGCTTAATAACTTCTTCATAATTAACCATTTTTTTTAATATTCTCATAAAATACGGGGTGTTACACACAGGCTTTTCGTTGTGGGAGTCCACCTCCCTAAGAAACCATTCAGCCTCGAAGTAGAATTCAGCAAGATCCCTGGGCGGGTCTCGACGCAAAGAAACCATAAAGTCGTTCTTGTCGAGAATGCCAGAGATGGAGGCCATTAGAACCATGGACGAATCTAGTCTATCAACAGAAGCCACCGCCGCATTGAATCTTTCGAGAAATCTGTGTAGAGTCTCTCATGTTCTCTTCCTGACTGATGTCAACGCCATGAGGTTCCTTGGTTGAGCGATATGAACTCTGAATTGTTCAACGAACTTTCCAACCAAGATGCTCCAGCTGTTAATAAATTCTGGTTCTAGCTGTTTGAACCATAGAACCGCAATGTCTGTAAGGTAAAGCGGGGAACGCTTGGCCGTGATGCCATCTAAGCCTGTGTGTACTTCCATATGGCGCATGTAGCACTTGAGATGAATAGTAGGATCCTTCCTACCCTCGAAAGCTTCCAACACCGGAAATTTGACGTACGATGGGTTTTAACAGTTTCCGATGTCTGGAGTGAAGGGGCTGCGAGTAATGCAGTCCAAGCTGGCATGAGGTGCCCCTCCACGGGAGTAGTGTCAAATGGCATCGACGACTTGACTTTCACTGCCCATGCCAAGAAATGGATTTAGATTATGCAAGTTTACGTCGGTGCCCCTAGTGTTATGTCCAACATTAGCGAAAGATCGAGCGCCAAGCAAAATATCTAGCTTGATCCTGACTTTAGGTGCATCGGCGGGCACAAATCCATGATTAGGAACGATGGGAGTTCCTATGTTTGAAGCTACGCGTAGTGGAGCTTGGGTGGCATTTCCAATGCCTGATCTTGAGATCATATTGGCTACAACCTGAGCCTTGCCTTGAAAGGGATTGGGAGTGTTTCCCCTAAGCTTAGCCAATCCAATAGTTGTCTGTGGATTGGTGTCGACACGAGGTTGTTCTTCAGAAATTGCCCCCAAGTCCCAAGCTAAGCCTTGCGGAACACTAGCACTTTGTCCAACAAGATTCCCTTAGCCCGATTGCCTTGTAAATCCTTAGAGTCGGGTGAGAAGAGTGGCCATGTTGGCCTCTTTACGACAGAAGTGCTCTTTCTGCTGTTCTAAGCAAGAAATAAGATTTTTAGTTAATTCTTTGACGACTCCATCGATGACGTCTTGAGTGAAAAAGTTAGATGGATATCCAATTAAGGAGAGTATTTGCTCTTCCTCAACACCCGCTCCTTTCGAGCGAATTACTTGTTTTCTTTGCCCATGGCAGGAAGCGAGTAAAGTTCATTTCCAAAAGAAAGTTAAGGTTGAATTCCAAAATCCGAAGACCAAAGTCGAACGCTAAGGCCGAAAAATAAAGCTGAAAACAAAAATCGAGAACTGAGACTGAATTTGTGCGCCCTTCCTGGTGTGCCAAAATGTTGACGTGGGGAATTGTCGCTATTTGCATGTGCCAACACCCGGGTGTATGTGTCATAGAAACACAGTAATCTAAATCCGAAATAAAGTAAATGCAGGTTGAACACAACTTTTTATAGTAGTTCGCCACTGGCACCTACGTCCACTTTATAGTAATTATTCGTCATCTGTTTGTCGACTGCAAAATTTGCACAAGTTCGGACAATTTCAGCGTACAATGTTGTGTAGTAGAACAACAAATGGTTTGCTAATTCTAAACTTTGTCTAAAATGTCCTTCGTATTTGTTGAGTGAAAAGCGTGTTGACTTGGTCAACAATGTCCGAGAAATGGCTTCAATGTCCAAAAGTGTGAGAGTATGTCCAAAAATGGTGGGAATATCCAAGAGATTGTCCAAGTGATGAAGGAAAACGTGTACATAGCCTTTTAGTGGTCCATGCTATAGAGAAGGAGTCCAAGCCCTTTAATGAATGAGGTAAGGGTATTTATAGGAAGTGGGTTAGATAGGAGTAGGTGAGATTTGGTGACCGCAATAATAAATTTCGCATCCCTGGGAGGCATGATACAAAATTTCGTATCCCTCACATCGCATCCCAAGTAATCTCATCACTTTTGGTTGGTGAAGTGGAGAAAGTCCCATCCCCCGTGCGTGGCTGGAAATTTCATGTCCCCTTTGGGGGATGCGAATTGTACATCCAAAGGATGCGAAATTTGTATCCTTTGGGGATACGATATCTTATATCCTCAAGGGGATACAAGTTATATCCCTAGGACACGAGGTTTCGTATCTCGAGGGATATGAAACTCGTATCCAATGGGATACAAGATCCGAAGAGGAGCATGCAACGATGGAGGGATGCGAGCTTCTGGAGGTGAGGTGAAAGGACACGGAGCGAGGGATGAGATGCGAGGGAGTCGTAGTAAGGGATGTGAGGCACACCGGAGGGAGTCGAAGTGGAGGGACGTGGATCGTATCCCTTGAGGGATACACAATCGCATCCTCAAAGGGATGTTATTTCGTATCCCTAGAGATGTGAAATGCATATTCTGCATCCCTTGAGGGATACGAAATACACATCCTCGCATCCCAGGGGATGCGAAAATCCTAGGATTTACGCGAGCAGTTTTAAGTGATCGGTGTGGTGCACGCAAGCTTTTCGGGGGGATCGACACGCGCTTGTCACACACGAGCGAAACAGTAACAACCCGGAAATCTGAGCCAATTTAAAATTTTTATTTTGGCAATTTTAATGAATTTTGAATATTTAAAATGGATTATTTTAAATAATAACGACGGAAAATTTATTTTCGACGAAGTTAAAACGAATAATTTTATTTTAATTATATAACGAGCCTGAAATGGCGCTGTAGTTCGAAAATTCGATTTTGAATTTCAAATGAATATTCAGGATTCAATATAAGTCGGAATTAGATGAAACAAGAAATATTTGAATCTGTTTAATCATATCTTTCTAACGGATGTAAGAAACTGAGATTTCACTTTAGAAGTTGAAAGATATGTCCAGTTTAAAATTCAGAAAAGTCACTGTGGAATTTATATATATTTTAATATATATAAAGGTCCTTAAAAATAGCCGTTTTGCAAACGACCTCGGTTTTCGACGAAACCACTTTTGTTGGATCCGGGATGTAAAATTATAGCTAGATTCCAAAATTCATAATTTTTTGAATCTATATGTGAGCGTGGCGAGGTTAAACGTGTTTTAACAGTTTCAGTCAATTTCGATCGACCAGAAAGTGGCCATTTTTCAAACGGTCTCAGAATTTGACGAAATTAGTTTTGTTAGGACTGTATCGTCGATACGAAGCTAGAAATAATTTTTTTGGAATTTTTGGAGACTGTAAGTGGCCCCGGTAAATTGAAATGTGCGTTTAAATTGAATATATAAAGATTTATATTTTAATTTAAGAGAAAACTGATCGTAACGGTCGAATTGGCTTGCGAAACATATCCCATTGTGTTCGGGATGGGGGTAATTAGCTATGGGCGACAGTCGTTGGGTCTCGTTTGGTGGTCGAATGAAAAGTTAACCTTTGGTGGAATAAAATATTATAAATTAATTTATAAAAATCCTTTTTCCTTATAGCCCCCTCCCTTTCCCCTTTCTTCCTTCAATTCAGATCGAAAGAGAAAAAATAAAAAAAACCACGAACGAAATCGCGCCCCCCCTCCAACCTCGTCCGCCGCGCCTCCCACTGGCCAACCGCCACCTCGCGCCACCGTCCCCCTCTCCTTCACCTCAACCGCGATTCCACTCCACCGCCATCGACGTTCGCCCCCTCTCCTCCTTGCTCCATCCTCCTCCGTTCTTCCCTTCCTGTTCCTTCAACCGACGCACCTCCGCCCTGAAGACCCGCCTACCCCAACCTCCTCCCCGTTATACTCTCCCTCTCTCTCTCTCTTAAACCCCGTTCTCCCTCCAATACAGCCCTCCGCCATCACCATGATTCCGTCCATCAGCCACCAGCGACGAACCCCATTCTTCGATCAAAACCCTAATAAAAATTTTAAGTTTTCCCTTATTTATTTCTTTAATGAAGTTGTTATTTTTTTTCTTTTATGAAGTATACGATGTTTAGTGTAGGAAAATGATGATTTTTATCATAAGGAAAGTTAGGATTTTATTTACATAAAGATTGGATTTTTAACAAAGTAAAGATTCGATTTTTAAATATAGAAAGATTCGATTTTATCATGAAGTAGTGAATATAAAGATTTGATTTTTACGATATGAACATCGCCATAAAGATATGATTTTTCTTATATAGATAACATTATAAAAATGTGATTTTTATATGAAATCTATTAGGATAAAAATTCGATTTTTATATACATGAAAGCGAGCTAAAAATACGGTTTTTATGTGTAAGGATTTGAGGTAAAAATATGATTTTTATGTGAAAGGTGTTAACATAAAAATGCGATCTTTACTTAGGTAAAAATACGGTCTTTAACTAGATAAAAATAAGATCTTTGCTTTCATGAAGTTATGATTTTTATAGCGTGAACTTATGATTTTTAAATAGAGAAGTTAGGATTTTTATTACGAAAAGATTATATTTTTATATATAAAAAGATTACATTTTAAAACAAGGAAAGGTTATATTTTTAAAAATAAAAAGATCTGATTTTTAGAGGTGAAAAGATTATATTCCTAGAAGCGAAAAGATTAGATTTTTAATTATATAAAGAAGTGATTTTGAATCCTATAAAAATATAATTTTTATATAATAGAGAATATAAAATTGTTATTTTTATATATGTAGCGAACACGGACGACGGTAGTGACAAAAGGCGAGCACGGAGATTTCCTACAAATGAAGAGTCGCGGTGAATTGGTTTAGCTAGTTGGTGAGAACTTCTCACTTTAAATTTACTATTCTAGTTAAAAATATATACTAGGATGCAGACGGTGCTTAGCAGCACCCGACACCCATCGTCCACTGACCATGGACGACTTGTTTGTTTGGTTGTGTAGTGGGTTAGATTATTTGTTTGAATTTGGTTGTTTGGGTGAAATGGAATTGATTAGATTGGAATGTGTATGGTGTAGGCCATTATTAGACTGGGGATAAGGCTAGGCCTTGTCCCGTTTCTTGTATCATGCCGTTATGCCGCCGAAATTTTCTAAAATAAGTTAGAAAAATAAAAATATCATTTTATTGAATAAATGAACCGAATAGAAATTCATGTGTTGAAATAAATATTTTATTGTTAAAAATATATTTTTTAACGTGTGTGTGAATAAAATAAAATATTCATTTACAAATCAGACGATTTGTTTATGTACACTGATTTGACTGATATTGATTGGGACGATAAATTTTACACGTCGCCCAACTGCACAAATAAAATCTGTGTTTGTTGATGTGAAACCCCACACGACTATTGGGATGATATTTGACGTACACTAATCCCAATAATTAGTTGTATGTCAATCGATAGGTTGACACACAGTTGTGTTGTGCACTTTGGATGAAGGTTGATTATTTATCGTTGCTGTTATATACGTGTGTTGCATGGAATCCATATAATTAACTTTATATGATAATTGATTGGGCCTCATTCCAATTTGGAAAATAAAGAATATTATGAAATAAAATATATATATCCATGTGTTGAAATAAAATATATATTCATGTGTTAAAATAAAATATATATTCATGTGTTGAAATAAAATATATATTCATGTGTTGAAATAAAATACATATCCATGTGTTGAAAGAAATATATATTCATGTGTTGAAGAAAATATTCATTTGTTGAATAGAATAACGAAGTTATCGAAATATATAAAGCCGTGTTGATTAGATTTGCGCCAATTTGACGCGAACGATATTTATATCGATTTTATTCGAATAACGAAAAGGAAGTGATTCCAAAATATAACGTTTTGAAAATATTATCATTTATATATATTGATATATGGAATATTCAATTTTGATTTAAAATTGAATGTGAAGTTGAAATCGTTTTGAAAACGAAGTTAAAACGATTTTAAAAATACGTTTTAAAGGGAAATCGACGAAATATATATAATATATTATATATATTTAATGGCCTGAATAGAACGCGTCGCGCCGCGGCAGTTTGCGAATTTCGACCGTTGACTTCGAATTGACGTTACGGGAGATCCGACCGTTGGATTCTCCTAAAACCGGAACCGATGGGTTCGTATCGAAAAGAGCTTTCCAAAGAATATTAGAGATTTGAAATCTAACGGTTGGATTTGGAGACACATCCAAATAAAATTTAGAAAAGGTCGTTGTAAGTGCAGTTCGACGACCGTTATTGGAAATCGACTGTACGGGCCTTGATAAAATTATTAAAAATATCAATAATTTGCGTAAAATCATAATAAATGATTTAGAAAGAACTGGGATGAAAAATTCCCTATTTGAAAGGATAAAAATATATTTTTATCGAAATGAACTAGTTATGAACTAGAATTAAAATCCAATATTTTTAAATAAATAAATTGGATTTGTAGTGGTTTTAAAAATAATCAGGATTTCCAATATACGTATTGGAATGGATTTGAATCGAAATTATCTTCGGAATATTTCGGTGTTGGATTTCGTGATTATACAGATATGGTTGTGGAAATTTGAAAGATATATTTATATCGTTATTTCCAATACGATATCTGTTGGTTTCAGAATTTGATATTGAATATAAGCCGATATATTTTCTATTCAGAGCCTTGCATTTAATATCAAATGGGGTTTTGGGTTCGTCGTGAATGATGTCTTAAATAACACTGTTCTTGAACCCAGTTTAGATAAGAATAAATCTTTTAATTAAGATTTAGTGAAATTGTCCAGTTAATTAGTATTTAATTGGAATTGAATTTAAATTGGTTTTTGGGTTTATCGTGAGCGGTGTTTTGAATAACACCTGTTCTTTAACCCGATTAACACTGGGATGTGATTTTGGGTTTATCGTGAACCATGTTTTAAATGACATTGGTTCTTTAATCCAGTTAAAGATTAAAACTAAGTGGAGTTTTAATGAATCTTTAATTAGATTGAAAGGATCGAAAATGGAGTATCACCGGTTTTGCTCCCAAGCGATAGTTAAATCTTTAATTAGATTTGAACGTGAAATGGTAATTAATTTTACCGATAACACCGTGGTGCTAGATATGGAGTATTACCAGTTTTGCTCCATGGGATGAATGGGTTGTGATTGGGAAATAAAATAAATAATTACTTCGGGGTGGTTCACTAATCCCGACTAGTTTGGAAAACCGTAATATGGTTTGAAATGATATCCAAAGGAAGATTAAAGAATAAATTTTAAAGAATTTATCTTTGATATAATTAATGGGAACCTTTCCCTAATAATGTGAATATTTGGATAAAAGAATATTCTGAATTGGAATGAGGCGTATGTTATGTTTATGTAACATTTATTTATTATATACGCGGGTTGCTCGGAAAGGACGGGTTTATACCCATTCTAAATAACCGATTTGACGATAAGTCGAAGATGAAGATGGTGGTTGAAGACCATAGGTCTTCACATCATTTGGATGATTACTGATGATCTTGATTGGGTTGTACACCCAAGAGGAGGGAATCAGTTGGTGATCGTCCAGACGTACTCGGAGAGCGACGGATATGCGAGGAAAGTGCCTCCGGTTTCGTTCAGACCCAGAACGAACTTGTAAATGGACTGTGTGTCTGACATTGGATTTCATTCTGTGTGACTGATATCGGTGGCATAGAGTGGTTTGCCTGTGTGGCATGCTAAGATGCAAATGATCAAGGCCTCTGTTGAAAAGCAGAGTCTTGTGGTTGATGATCAAAGCATGGACTTTGTGGCATCGCTTTGTGTAGCGTTAATTCGCAAGCCTGATCACACCCCGGTATGAACCAAAAACGGGAGAGGGCCTCAGGGAAGGCATGCGGCTCTTTCTAGCTAGAGGTGGTGTCAGTGCTTAAACTGGCTGACATTTATATTATTTTCACCTGTGTGGTTGTTGCTATTGCGAGGCGCCTCGGATATATTGGTCGTTCTCGAACCGATGGAGTCATTCGTTGGCTCATTTACGCCCCAAAGGGCAGGGAAACACAGTGTTCAGGCATTTTAATCCACATCGGTGGACCGGCCCTGACGATCCAAGAGACGATGCGTTCTGTTCTTGAGACATGGGCTAGATTGTCTCGAATCGGTGAGGACTATCTTTTGCCTCAGTTCATAGATGGAAATCCAACTTCCAAATACGTGATTTTGCGGTTTTAATTATAAACCTATATTTGGCGGCATAGTGGTATGGGACATTCATGTCGTCTAGGATTGATACTTATGATTGAAATTTTTTTGACACTATACACGTATAGTACTATCAAAATAATCTGTTTTAAACGTATCAAGCATTCTTTAGCTATTATAAGGTAAAAACCCTATCCTCCGGCTTGCGTTGCATTGTGTGATGGGACCTGGGTCTTATAATAGCTTCATTGTTCTTTATTTAGCATTGCGCTGTTTGTTTTATGCACTGGTATTCTTGGGAGAAAATCTGTTCCGTGTTATACGACGTGGTCCCTTGATTTACCTAACTTTAAAAATAAAGATTAATAACTCTTTTAGTTCTCACACCAGTCACATGACTGACCTGGAGTTTATTGTTTTAACCTAAACTCTGGGTGCCCTATTTTCCGCACGGGCAGCTAGTAGTTTTGGTTTTTGCATATTTATATTCACAGGATCCTGGTTTACAGCTGGAATCATATTCGGAAAGCTCTGTATCCGTATATCTTCTTCAGTTGTGTTTTGTATTATTTTTCCGCTGCGGTAATGTATTTAAATCTCTGAAATTTTATAATGTGTAATGTTTATTCATACTCTGTTATATTCTTGTATTCTGATGGAATTTTTGTAATAAGCAATGAAATGTTCTTCAGTTTTTGTTCTGATTTGTCGTGTTCTCAAAACAATCAGGGGTTTCGAACAATCTTGGTCGATTTAGCGATCGATTCAGATCGAGCGAAATTCCTTTTCGTTATAGTTGGTATCAGAGCTCTGGTTTACAGAGCTTGAGAAAAAGACACATTAGAATCGAACGAAAGGATTCATCACAGATTGGATTAGCAATATCTAATAATAATTACTCGTTAGAGATAGGATCAGTAGTATCCTAGAACGAGTGTGAAGAGTATATTTTTCAAATAAAGATGAAAACAAATGTTGTTTTGAAAATTAAATTCAATTATCCGTATTTGAATATTTTATTTGCATTGAATTTGGACAATCTAGTATATGAAGATTTCGCGTATACGCATCATGAACGTATATTCGAAGTCCCAAATATACTGGATAGATATAGAATCATACTCTAGTCGCCCGGATATGATCCTGATGATGAAGTATACCATCACCAGTATTTATTTTCGAGTTTCGAAAGTGTGATATCTATATATTTCCATTAGGCTGGTGTGTGAACCAAAACTAGATAGGTTTATTATTGTGATTTGGCATCAAAAACATGATTTTCTGTATATATATCAGAAAAATATGAATTTGAAATGATAATCCACTAATTGATTGCTGATTGTGATGTTTGATTATTGGTTTCATTTATTGAAATTTTGAACCATTATGCCAAATTGAACCGAATATTGAACTGTATTGAAAAATTATTACAATTGCATGCATATACTAGTATATCCATTGAACAGGTCATAGCAAGGAGGCTAAAGAAGAGGAATAAAAAATTTTGCCCGACAAATAGGTACACATTTACTGTTTTGTTTGGGTGATGATGATTTTATGAGCCGATTGGCTTTTTCTTTTTCTTTTTGAGATAAGAGAGCTTGTGTGGCGGTTTGGGGATTTTCCCGATGCTCCCGGTGCAGGGGAGGTTATGGCGAATTTTTTTGTACATTTAGGGTGTTTGTAACGACCCGGAAAATCTGAACCAATTTAAAAATTTTAAATTGGCTAAAATAGTTGATTTTAAATATTTAAAATAAATATTTTAAATAATAGCAATGAAAAGTGAGTTTGAATCGACGTTTGAAAACGAATATAATTAATTCTAATTATAAACAAGGCCTGAAATGGCGCTGCAGTTTCAAAAATTGAATTCAAACTTTGTCGAACTGTACCGGGTGCAAAACAAAACGGATTTGAGTGAAACCAAAAATATTTAAATCTGTTGGTAAATACCTTTCTAAAGAATCTAAAAAATCGAAGTTTCATAGAAGAAAGCAAAAGTTATGGCCAAATGAATTTTCAGAAAGGTCGCTATGGAATTTATATAGCCCGTGAAATTGGCCATTTTGCATACGACCTCGAAATTCGACAAAACCACTTTTGTTGGATCCGGGATGTGAAGTTATTGCTAGGTTTCAAATTTCATAATTTTTTAAACTAGTATGTGAGCGTGGCAAAGGAAAATGTATTTTGGTCAATTATAGTTAAATTAGATCGACTAGAAATGGGCCTTTTTGCAAACGGTCTCAGAATTCGATGAAACTAGTTTTGTTGGGACCGTATTGTCAAAACATAGCTAGATTTATTTTTCTGGAATTTTTCGAATCAGTTTGTGGCCCTGGCAAATTGAAATGTACGTTCAAATCAAATATTGAATGTTATATATTTTAAATTGAAGGAAGACTGACTGAAACAGTCGAATGGGCCAACGAAACATATCCCATTGTGTTCGGAATGGGGGTAAAATGCTAGGGATGACAGTCGTTGGGTTTGGATTGGCGTTCGTGTGGAACAGGGGGTATTTTTGGGATTTTAAAAATATATAAATAAATAAACAACTCTCATTGGACAGGAATTCTCTCTCTCCCCGTAACCCATCAGAACGCACGACGGAAGCTGTTCTTCACCTTCTCTCCTCTTTTTCTTCTAATCCGCTAAATGAAATCCACCACCACAGTTACGGTTTTTGTAGTACTTCTCATGATCTTCACATCCATATAAGGTTTGATAATTTTCGTTGAGTGTGGAGGGAGAATCGCGCCTCCAAAGTTCAGAAGTTCCTCCAGCCGTTTCTCGCGCCTGCCGCCACCGAACTAGGGCCCACCTCCGGCGAACCAGCGCCCCACCTCCCCCTTCGACCTCGCGCAACCCGATCGTGAAACCGTTACTCCGTTTGATCGCAAATTCAAAACCTAGTTTTGAGCGATTTCTGAAAGGTACGGCTTTGGCCATTTTGAACTGATTTTCACATTTAAAAGCGTTGCAAACTTTGAAAAATTGTATCTTTATCATACGATGACAAAATTCGATGAAACATGAGACAATGGACTCGTGTGGACGTCTTCTACCTTCTAGAAGAGACCGCATATTTTTCTGAGCCTTCTGCTATTTTTGGTGGAGTGGAACCCAATGTGAGATTTCTAATTTATAAACGATATGGAAAACGACGATGTATAAATTATATAGTCGATGTATGAGTTATATAAGCGTTGTTCACCTCTTGTGTAAGTGTTGTATAAGTTGTACGTTCGATGTATAAGTTATATATGCATTGTAAAAATTATATATGTGTTGAAATAGAAGTGAAATGCTATATATATATAGCCCCTCGTCTACAAACCATGGACGATATTTATTGGTTGTGATTGGTGTGAAAATTGATTGATAGCGAATGGTTGATTGGAATTGTTTGTGGTTGATATTGATTGATTGTGGTTGAAAAATACCCGTTTGTGGTTGAGAAATATTTGGTTGAAACCACATAGGATTAGTTTATGGAAATGAAATAAATATACATGTCGCCTGCGTGCGAACTAGATGCATGATTCCCCATTGTCAAAAACCGCGAGGTTTTAAGGTAGAGCGAGGAGCCGTACTAGGGACGGTCCCGGTTTTAACTACCCTGCCGTTATGCTTCCCAAATTTTGAATAATATTCATGTGTTAGAATTATTTTCATTTGTTGAAACTATATTTATTCGTTGTATAGAAAACCTTCATGTGTTGAATTGAAATTCATTCGTTGAATAGAATTCATGTGTTGAATGGTATTCGTGTTTTTAAATATAAAAAATCACCTTTTTACCTATATATACAAACTATAGAAAACCTTCATGTGTTGAATCGATATTCATTCGTTGGATAGAAATTCATGTGTTGAATGGTCTTCGTGTTTTAAATATAAAAATCACATTTTTATCGATATAAATAAACTATAGAAAACCTTCATGTGTTGAATCGATATTCATTCGTTGGATTGAAATTCATGTGTTGAATGGTATTCGTGTTTTAAATATAAAAATCACTTGTTTATCTATATATACAAACTATAGAAAACCTTCATGTGTTGAATTGAAATTCATTCGTTGAATTGAAATTCATGTGTTGAATGGTATTCATATTTTGAAATAAATCGTTTTATAATAAAAATCCTATTTTTATCACCTATATGAACTATATAAAATAATCTTGTTTTGAAATAAATTGTTTTACAATAAAAATCACATTTTTATTATATGCATGAATTGTTAAAAATAGCGAAGTGTTGAAATAGAAGACAGTTAGATAAAAATATCATTTTTATCAAATGTATGAAATTCATATGGTTTTGAAATCGAAGAATCGATATACATATCTAAATAGAATTGGAATATTTCGAATAACGATGCTGCAGTTCGTATTTTGAAACCGTGATTTCAAACGATTATACCTGGAGATCCGACCATCGGATTTTCCTGAAACCACAACCGTTGGGTTCGCTTTGGAAATATATTTCCAACGGCACCAACTTTGTAAAAATCCAACGGTTGGATTGTCTGGATGTTTAATTCAAATCTGAAGAAAAACAGCGCCAGAATCGATTATATTTATATATATATATAAATATAATTATATTTAATCGAATAACGACGTTGCAGTTCGTATTTTGAAATCGAAACTTCAAACGATTATACCAGGAGATCCGACGGTCGGATTTCCCCGAAACTGGAACCGTTGGATTCGTTTTGAAAAGATCTTTCTAATGATATAATTTTGTGAAGATACAACGGTTAGATTTTCAGATATGTGTAAATCAAATCTGAAGAAAAACAGCGCCACGGCCGCGTTATGGCCCGAAGCGTCGTTGTGAATAAATTGGCTATTTTAAAATAAATAAAAATAGCGATAAATCGTTATAAAATATTATAAACGATATGGATGTGAAATTTAGAAACTAACTGAAGGTTGGCTTAGTCGAATGGTTTCTTGGGTATTGATCTGATGTTGGTTTCGGCCTTCGGGGTTAATATTTGGGAAATCGTTCTCTTACTGATTGACGGTTAGTGACTAATGAATTGAAATGATGCGTAGTAGTGTTTGTGTAGCACTTGTTTATTATATACGCGAGTTGCTTAGAAAGACCGGGTTTATCCCATTCTGAATAACTGAATCGACGATAAGAAATCGAAGATGAAGACGGTGGTCGAAGACCGGCGATCGTCACCTCGTTTGGATGGTAACCGAGGTCCTGATTGGGAGGCATCCCGAAATATGTATAATGAGTGGTGATCGTCTAGACGTATGTGGTGATCGATGGGTTTGCGAGGTATATAGTGCCTCTGGTTCCGTTCAGACCCAGAACGGGCTTGCAAATGGACAGTGTGCCTGACATTGGAATTTATTCTGTGTGATTGATAGTCATCAGTTGCACGGTGTGAATTGCCTATGTGGCATGCTAAGATGCAGTGATCAGGGCTTCTGTTGAAAAGCAAAGTCCTGTGGTGATGATCAAAGCACCGCCTGTGTGGCGTAGCTTTGTGTATAACGTGAATTCGCGAACCTCACACTCGGTATGAACCAGAAACGGGAGGAAGGACCTCAGGGAGTGCATTGGTTCTTTAACCGTGATTTTAAATGACATTGGTTCTTTAACCCAGTTAAAGATTAAAACTAAGTGGAGTTTTAATGAATCTTTAATTAGATTGAAAGGATTGAAAATGGAGTATCACTAGTTTTGCTCCCAAGCGATAGTTAAATCTTTAATTAGATTTGAACGTGAAATGGTAATTAATTTTACCGATAACACCGTGGTGTTAGATATGGAGTATTACCAGTTTTGCTCCATGGGATGAATAGGTTGAGATTGGGAAATAAAATAAATAATTACTTCGGTGTGGTCCGCTAATCCCGACTAGTTTGGAAAACCGTAATATGGTTTGAAATGATTATCCATAGGAAGATTAAAGAATAAAATTTAAAGAATTTATTTTTGATAAAATTAATGGGAACCTTTCCCTAATGATGTGAATATTTGAATAAAAGAATATTCTGAATTGGAATGAGGCGTATGTTGTGTTTGTGTAGCATTTGTTTATTATATACGCGGGTTGTTCGGAAAGGCCGGGTTTATACCCATTCTGAATAACCGATTCGACGATAAGTCGAAGATGAAGACGGTGGTTGAAGACCGAAGGTCTTCACATCGTTTGGATGATTATTGATGATTTTAATTGGGCTGTACACCCAAGAGGAGGGAATCAGTTGGTGATCGTCCAGACATACTCGGAGATCGACGGATATGCGAGGAAAGTGCCTCCGGTTTCGTTCAGACCCAGAACGAACTTGTAAATGGACTGTGTGTCTGACATTGGATTTCGTTCTGTGTGACTGATATCGGTGGCATAGAGTGGTTTGCCTGTGTGGCATGCTAAGATGCAAATGATCAAGGCTTCTGTTGAAAAGCAGAGTCTTGTAGTTGATGATCAAGGCACGACCTTTGTGGCATCACTTTGTGTAGCGTTAATTCGCGAGCCTCACACTCCGGTATGAACCAAAAACGGGAGAGGACCTCAGGGAGGGCATGCGTCTCTTTCTAGCTAGAGGTGGTGTCAGTGCTTAAACTGGCTGACATTTAGATTATTTTCACATGTGTGGTTGTTGCTATTGCGAGGCGCCTCGGATATATCGGTCGTTCTCGAACCGATGGAGTCATTCGTTGGCTCATTTACGCTCCAAAGTGCGGGGAAACCCAGTGTTCAGGCATTTTAATCCACATCAGTGGACCGGCCCTGACGATCCAGGGACGATGTGTTCTGTTCCTGAGACATGGGCTAGATTGTCTCGAATCGGTGAGGACTATCTTTTGCCTCGTTTCATAGATGGAAATCCAAATTCCAAATACGTGATTTTGCGGTTTTAATTGTAAACCTATATTTGCCGGCAGAGTGGTATGGGACATTCATGTCGTCTAGGATTGATACATATGATTGAAATGTTTTTGACACTATACCCTTATAGTACTATCAAAATAATCTGTTTTAAACATATCAAGCATTCTTTGGCTATTATAAGGTAAAAACCCTATCCCCCAGCTTGCGTTGCATTGTGTGATGGGACCTGGGTCTTATAATAGCTTCATTGTTCTTTATTTAGCATTACGCTGTTTGTTTTATGCACTGCTATTCTTGGGAGGAAACCCGTTCCGTGTTATACGGCGTGGTCCCTTGATTTAACTAACTTTAAAAATAAAGATTAATAACTGTTTTAGTTCTTGTAATGACCCGCAAATCCGCAACATCAGAGTTGACTATATACATCATACATCCAACCCAAATATCACGAAAATATGAAACATTTTTTTTTTAGAAGGAAAAGATAGAAGAAGAACAGGAATAACAACACAGAATCTCACATCGCAGCGGAACAAAATATAATATATCATAACTTTTGAAATACAAAATTTCAACTGTATAACATTCTCTTATCAGAGTACAACACTTACAACACAACGGAACAAAACTCTATATAACTAACGCTGAAGCCTCCTGCTCCAAGCTCCTTTAGATAGATCTGTAAAATCCAGAACTACTTGACTGCCCGTACAAATTTAGGCACCCAAGAGTTTAGGTAGAACGAAACAAAAAAACTCCGAGTCAGTCATGGGACTGGTATAAGTAAACAGTTTAAAACAGTTTCAGAAAACTAAATGATATCTCATAAGACCACGCCGTATAACACGGAACGAGTTTTTCCCTTATGAAAATCCAAACACTTGATTTAACTTTCAAAATCCCTTTGAAAGGAACGATAGCTTTATATAAAAACTCCTTTGATATTATAATAGTGTCTAAATTAAGTAAATACAATCTAGTGGAACGTTTGCATCTCACGTTCCACATAAATAATATACAATCAAAACCGCAAGCACGTATTGGGTAATGGATTTCCAACTATGACAAGGTATGGAACCACCTTCCGCTGGTATATCTCTAGAGGAGAATACACCGAGTTCAACAAGAACATCTTGCAACTCAGCCACACATGACCGACCACTCATTTCGCTTGAGTGTATCGAATGTATATCACCAACGGTTGGGATCAGCAACCGTTTCCCGAATGGGACAGCATCGACAATAGATTTTTAGAAGTAAATGAAACTCTAGATCAGGTGATTATACACCCTAATAGGTGCGACCTACATAGCCATGATGCCTACCCAATTTATGTCATTTACTGGTTGATGAGGCTTGAGGTTACGCTTTATCATCACACCAGATTCACTTCGAATGCCACATTGTCGGATCCATCGAAAATCACTAATTTTGACGTCTACAACCATACATTACGTGTCAGCTAAAAGAAGTTTCCTTCTCCGCTTCCACTCTTGGTACGGTTGAAGAAATCAATGTACGTGACCTTTCTGGAAATACTCTGTCAGACATTCATCCATACAAGTCACCCAGGAACAGGATGAACCGAAGGCACAATTTCTATTAATAGAAAAAGTCCTTGCTCTCTACTCCATCTTCGATTATCTTCATATAATCTGATTCGCAACGCTACTACCAATATGGAGTGGTTCTTTAGATAATAATCCAACCGGTCTCTCCATATTGACAATGATGGTCAAAACTTCGATAGTATGTGATTTGACTATCGAATAAACACAAATGTTTCGATAGTCGATGATTTAACTATCGAAGAAAACAAGTGTTCATCCAATTATCAAACAATCACTAAGCCCTTAATTAATATTCCATTAATTAAATCACTTTTCCATTTCTTTACCAATATTTGTTAACCAAATATTTTCAATAACCATATTGGCCCTTTACGTTATTTGGAAAACATTTCCGAATATCGCCTTCCTTTATTTTCTAAACGTTAGAAAACATATGCTATTTATAATTGGAAAATATTCCAATTACTTATCTCTTTTCCGATCTCGTTTATTTCTATACTTAGGAAATATTCTTTATTATATTTCCAAGCTTACACTTATTTGGGTTAAAACGGATGTTGTGTAAAACATCGTTACGTCAACCCAAAAACTCTATTCAACTAACTCTTATTCAACATTGTTCTTCGAGCCTGAAATCTTACTATTTATTTGTTAATAATGAAATCAATCAAGTTAGGGTATAACTACCTCTCAGACCTTGACTGAATAACATTTATAACGTCAAAACAGATAAGACCACTTACTCGAATACTCAATACCATACGACTAACCATTCACCTTTAAACACGTACACACTTTCTCTTTCTATTCTTTCGAGATTTTATTCCTAGTCTTCCTTTTTTTATTATATTATTCTATTTCTAAGTTCGTTTCCTTATCGACTCCTATATATATCGATACGTTGATTTCTAACTATCAAATTATCTTAAAAATATTCTAACTCCTTAAATTCCCGGAAAAATTCGCCATAACCTCCTTTGTACCGGGAGCTTCAGGATATTTTAAATAGCCTCCCATGGCCCTCACCAATCCAAAAGAAAAAGCCAAGTGGCTAGCCGATACGACGCATAAAATCTCATATATGAATTAAATACGTACCTTTTTGTCGAGCATTATATTTATACTCTTCTAACACTTCATTCCAAACCTGTTTAACCTATATCCAACCATTTCCATTTTTGTTTCAACTCAATCAAAAAGTTTTAACTCGTTTCGTTAAGTACTTCGCTAATTAGCTCTTTTCCTTATTGCACTTTATATTTGAACACAACATGTTCAAATCTAAGTTTTTACTTGTTTATAACTAATTGAATTCCTTTTTCAACTTACGTTTCATATCAAATTTCGAAATCTAAGTTCTCGAATCCCATTTACCTTTCAAAGTTCAATTTTAATTAAAAATTCCATTAACTAACTTCTAGTTAACTGTTTTGCCTATTTCCCCCTTTCATTTTGAATATAACCTATTCAAATATAAGTTTAACTTATATATATCACTAGTTGGATTCCGTTTTCAATTCTATTTGAATTCTATATTCAAATTCTATATCAAATTCATATTTGAACTACTCTATTCAATTTCTATTAGAATTCTCTTTATTCTAATTCTATATTTTCTTCTATTTGAATCTTCTATATTCAAATTTCAAATTCAATTCTATGCATTATTTATAAACAACGTTTATAACTTCACTTAAAATCCCACAATATATATTTATAAACAAAGTTTATAAATTCAATCCAAATCCCACATTTTGATTTATAAACAAAGTTTATAAATTCAATTCAAATCCCACATTTTGATTTATAAACAATGTTTATAAATTCCATTCAAATCCCACATTTTGATTTATAAACAAAGTTTATAAATTCCATTCAAATCCCACATTTTGATTTATAAACAAGTTTATAAATCCAATTCAAATCCCACATTTTGATTTATAAACAAAGTTTATAAATTCCATACTTGTTTTATATATTCAAACAAGTTAATATTTTCCCTAGTTCATTTAAAATTCGAATTCTATTTATAAAAATAGAATTCCCTTTTTAAATCTCAAATATCCTTTTTCGATATTTTTATTAATCAAATATCCCGGCCCCAGTGATTTTTAAACACCAAACAACCAATTATTTATTTTCCTAACACATCATATATGACAGTATATATGCAAACAAATAAACAAACAGATAATATATTTTTGAGGAATCCAGTCGGATTCCTCCAACCTGTTTTCCTGCATCCACAGACGTTAGTCAACATAGTAATACCCATCCTACTTCGTGGCAAGATATCGCGGTATGAAGGTCATCCACTATCATAGCGTGGGGCGTATAGGGTAATCATCCGCTAATGGTACTGCGGGCATCCGCTAATGAGACTGCGGGAATCCAAACAATCTCAACCCAATATATATATAATAGTCAACCAATCCTAGATAACTAATATATTTAAAACAATCATACAATATTCAAACAAGCACAATAATTATTTTTAACAACTAGAAATAATTCTAATTAAATGGTGAGTGAGTTTTACTCACCGGAATTTTTGTAGTTGTTGAATATCCATATTTCACGGCTACGCATCTATTCGAACTATCTCAAATGAATTCATCTAACCTTATAGATTTCCTTCCTCGACTTCAAGTTCGAGCCATCTACTGTACATGGTCCTCATCGTTATACTCACTGTTGACTGATGCCTGATACCCTCACCAGACTGCTCCTTCTAGCATAGAAACTGCACACCGACAAATGGTCGAACTCCCTCCGCTCCTACACCATCCAGGAAAATTCGATACCCCCTTTTTAGCTGCTACAGTGAACTCCGGTCCTCACTTTCTACCCAGTCGAGCCCCTCAACTGGTTCGCACCCTTCACCGAACGGAATCCACACCTCACGACAAAACAACCACCCTTCATGTCAGTCAATACCATCATCGCAGGTCTCTGCTCGTCGAGGAACCCTAGACCAGGTCGCTTCGCCCCTTCTCTGTCTCGCCTAGCCTCCATAACTCCATCGCGCACTACCCAGTAACCATGATTGAATCCATCTTCGAACGCGCCCTCCTTTCCGAATTCGCGATGGCTCAGTTCGACGTTGAGCTCTCGGTTCTTTCACGACTTCAAGTCGTGATGCCTCTTTCGATTTTGATTTAAAGGGATTTTCCCCTTTTAAATTTGTGAGGGACGGTATTCTATTTTTGATTTGGTTTGTGGAAAACAGGGAAGGAAGGGCACAGTATTTATAAGAGGAAGGGAACGAGAAAAGGGGAAACGTGTTTCATCTTCCTCTCTTCCATTTTCTGCGGATTTTGAATCTAACAGCATGGCCATTCTCATTTGCCTTGTTGCTTGGTTTTGGTCCACCCTAAAGAAAAGGAAATTCCTTTATAATTTATTTTATTTTATTTTATTCAAACCGGTACAATTCAATTTAAACTAACCTGTGATTTTGAACTACTTTTCGAACCCAACAACTGTCAATCCTAGGGTAATACCACTATTCCGGACACACTGAGATAGGTCACGAAGTCCAATTCGATCATCTGACGGAGATATAAATTTAAATCAATATAAATTAATTTCAGACAATTTATTCTCCTCGATAATAAATAAATATTATTCTTCTAATTCAAGCAGGACTTTGAATTGATTTTCTGAACTGTTTCTAATTCAGTTTCAACTTCTCGAACTGACGTATTACGATAATTTAATATATTCGATATTAAATTGAAATTGATAATTAAATTGATAACTTAATATAAAATTTCCATTTATATTTATGCACCCAATATTTAAATCCATATTAAATATTTAAAACTAACCCATAAGAATCCGGGTCATTACAATCTTCCCCACTTAAAATAATTTCGTCCTCGAAATTGATAAGGTAGAAAAAGTGCTACAAACCCATTTATCTTTTCAAAACTTATTTATGTTGATACTCAACATTTCAAACTTCCTTACGTAACTCTTTTTCGAATAAATCCCTATTCGATAACTCTTCCCTTCGAATAACTATATTCGATCATCTCTCTTTCGAATAACTAGATTCGGAAACCTTTCTTCGAATAAACTATATTCGATTTACTCTATTCAATTTACTCTTATCAATTAACTCTATTTGATTAGTTCTTTTCACTTAACTCCTTACGAATAAGCTATATTCGATAACTCCTTTAACTCTATTTGTAACACCCTGTATGTTGAATAACTTGTGATAATATAAATCAGGGCAGAATTAAATTTTATAATCTGAATCAGGGGAAACGGGCTATGCCATTGCGTTTGTCTCGGAAAAATACGCGAAATAGAGTCCGAGTTTTCGAAAATCGGAGTCCGTATGACCCAGTTAGGGCCCGAAGAAGTTTTCAGAAAATTCAAAACATATTTAAAATATTCAAATTCTAGTTTCAGAAGAGGCGGGAAAATTCCCGCCAGACAGAGGGTGTCGA
The DNA here is from genome assembly GCA_030737875.1 of Allium sativum. Classification (NCBI taxonomy): domain Eukaryota; kingdom Viridiplantae; phylum Streptophyta; class Magnoliopsida; order Asparagales; family Amaryllidaceae; genus Allium; species Allium sativum. The sequence continues at coordinate 196,324,539 of CM060924.1, forward strand.
CACAGGGGTCGACATGGGTGTCGACCCCCCCCCCCCAAGGGGTCGACCCATGTGTCGACCCAGGGGTCGACCCCCCCTGTCGACCAAGTTGGGCCTCGGTGCACTGGTTTGAGCTTTGGGCTGGGTTTTGGTGGCTTGTGACGAAATCTGACGGCTCTAACCTAATCTAGGGTTAATATAAGGGCCTAAACTACATCCTAAATCTATAAATACACCCTAAGACTACCCTAATTCATACTAAAAATAGATACAACGTCGTTATGCCGTAAAAATGCAACTTGAAGGAGCCTCCATCAAATTAAAGAGGAAGATAGCTTCTCAAATCAACTTCTAATCAACTCTAGCAACTTAATCTTCTTCATTGAAGTGCTAATCAACAAGTTGTGAGTTTCTATTCCTTTAGCAAGCAATTGCTAAACTAATTATGATAGGATATAATGAGGTTATGGTTATGTATGTGGATCAATGCAAGTTATGTTATCATATGCTATGTGTTCATGATGTTATGCAAGTTATGCAAGTCATATGCTATGTGTTCATGAGGTTATGCAAGTCATATGCTAAGTGTTCATGATGTTATGCAAGTTATGCAAGTCATATGCTATTTGTTCATGATGTTATGCAAGTTATGCAAGTCATATGCTATGTGTTCATGATGTTATGCAAGTTATGCAAGTCATATGCTATGTGTTCATGATGTTATGCAAGTTATGCAAGTCATATGCTATGAGTTCACGATGCTAGTTGTGCAAATCACTATGATAAACATTGATCCATTATGACACCATGTTATGCAAGTTTGGTGTTTGATTATATGCAAGTTCGTATATGACATGTTATGCAAGTTTTGTGTTTGATTATATGCAAGTAACATGTGCAAGTTTACACCTTTGTATGATATGCATACATATGCAAGTTAACCCCTTTGTATGTCATACATATATATATGCAAGTTTACCCCTTTGTATGACATAAGTAGCCTATGCAAGTTACCCTCTTTATGACATATGTGATTCATGCAAGGTTGGGTTGATTATTTATGCTAGTTGGGTTTGATGCTATATGCATGTTGACACCTTTTAAACCCATGTTGATGCTAATGTTATGCAAGTTGAACCCATTGTATTTGTGATGAATCTTCCCTTTTAAGTATGTCATGTTAGCGAATTACGTGGGGAACGATGGGGTTAATATTCATGTTAATAAAATGGTGTGAAGTTGGTATGATTATGCATACCATAAAGTGGATGGACATAATTGAGTCAATTATGTACATCGTTAAATTTGTAATTAATTAGGGATAATTAATACAAATTATGGGGGTGATTAATTAGGTGTAATTAATCGACTAAGACACGAGGTTGGACCCTTTTGTAGCATAAGACTGCCCGGAACCGACCGGCAAATCCAGCGGCTACAAATGATTGGCCCAACGTGAGAGGTCTTAGGCATAAACTAAATACGTGACAAGTGTAAAGACACGAGGTTAGACTCTGTTATGGCGTAAGGCTGCCCGGACCCGACCGGCAAATCCAGCTGCCATAAAAGATAGTCTAATGTGAGAGGTCTTTACAAAGGTTACGTTCTTAATCAATTAAGAAACACTTAACCAGATAAGCATGTAGTGGGGCATGAGGGGTTAAGTGGGTGCCTTGGGTGGCATGTGGAAATCAAGTAAGTGCCTTGGGTGGCATGTGGAAATCTAGTGGGTTGCCTTGGGTGGCAATAGAAAATACGATTAGAATACTTAACCAAGTGGAAACATGTAATTAAACATGATTAAAGGGTTAAGTGGGATGCACTAGAAAAAGGGACAAGCTCAGGTGGGTAGCTTGTGGGGGCCCATTTCAACCAGTAACCCATATGTATCTTATTGGGCTCGACCCATGTCGAGGACGGGACACGCGTACTGGGCTTGACTATAAGAGGCCAAAACGGGTTAGCGGTGGCAACGCAAGTCCAACGGGTTTCATATGCGTGTGTGGACCCGGGCTGGTAGGTAAGACGTTGTTGCATCGTGTAGGTATAAGTCGTGCACCGTTGATTGTATCGGGTTGCCACTTTGGGGAGTGATACACCCCACTGTGGGGCCAGCACGGGTATCTACGGTAGGGAGCCGATCGCTTGGGCAGTAGTGGGTACACCTAGTGGAGATAGGGGCAGACGGCACCTATGTAGTCAGCTAGGGGTACACGAAACTACTAGTTAAATTTTCTAAGTCCTTGGGTGGGATCAACCTTTAAGTAGGAATGACTGGTGTGGTGCAGTTAGTAATTACCCTTGGGTGGGTAGATGCGTCTTTACCGTTATCTTAGTTCATCCTATGTCTAGTTGGCTGCTTAGTGTAGTCATTTATCCCTAGTCATCACCGTACCAAGTTTATATCATACCCTAATTTCTGTTGAAAGTCTGGTTTTTCTGTTTGATCATCCTGTCCGTACTTTGTTTGACTCTGGCGCATCGCATTCGTTTATCTCATCATCATTAGTTGAGTCACTGCACTTAGACACCAGTCTAGTAGATGATCCCTTGGTTGTTTCAAACCCAATTGGGGGCTCCATTTGTCCATGATATTTTTGGGTTTGAAGATTTCTATACTTAGCGTTGAGTTTAGATGTGATGCTTTTGTTTTGGGCTTCACGGGCTATGGGTTGATTTTGGGCATGGACTGGTTATCCAGTAATGGTGTCATTCTTGATTGCGAAAGGAGAGTTGTTAGGCTCATGACCCGCTTGGGTAACACTCTCGAGATCTCTTGTAATCCCATGGATTCTGTTATGCTAAGTTATCTTGAATCGCTTGACGCTTCGGTCGAGAGTTTGCGATCTGTTAGAGTGGTCCGAGAGTACTCGGATGTGTTTGAGGAGGTGAAGGGCTTACCTCCGAAGCGGGAGATAGACTTCCGAATATATCTGGTGGACAATGCTAAGCCAGTATCTTTGCCAGTGCGCCACATGGCTCCTCGTGAGAGGAGGGAACTCCATAAGCAAGTAGGGGAGTTGCTTGAGAAGGGGTTCATAAGACGAAGTATATTGGAGTGGGGTGCTCCAGTAGTTTTTGCCACGAAGGCGGATGGGTCCCTCAGACTTTGTGTAGACTATAGAGAACTCAACAAGCTCACAAAGAAGAATAGACACCCATTGCCGAGGATTGATGATCTCTTTGATTAGTTGGTTGGCGCCTCAGTGTTTTCGCAGTTGGACTTGGCCACGGGGTTTCATCAGTTGAGAGTGGCTGAGGATAGAATAGACAAGACTGCCTTTAGGACTCCGGATGGTTTCTATGAGTGGCTTGTGATGCCATTTGGTTTGACGAACGCCCCTGCATACTTTGTTGATTTGATGAGTAGGGTGTTCAGGGAGTACCTTAATAAGTTCGTGGTGGTCTTTGTGGATGATATCTTAGTCTTTTCTAAGAGTGAAGAAGAGCATGCCCTACATCTTAGGGAAGTGTTGGAGACTCTTCGAGCGCATAGCCTTAAGGCTAAATTCTCTAAATGTCACTTTTGGAGGAAGGAAGTACGGTTCTTGGGGCACGTAGTCTCCAAGGAAGGGATAGCTGTGGATCCCGCGAAGGTAGTATCCATCCAAGATTGGAAGGTTCCGAAGAATGCTACCGAGGTGAGGAGTTTCTTGGGGTTGGCTGGCTACTATAGGAAGTTTATCAAGGACTTCGCGAAAATATCAGCCCCATTAACTCGCTTGACAAAGAAGAATCTAGTCTTCGCATGGGGCGTAGATTGTGATGATGCGTTCCAACGGTTAATGAGAGCTTTAACCACAGCTCCAGTCTTAGTGTTGCCAGATGGGAGTAAGCCATTTGTTGTTTATACCGATGCTTGTGGGACAGGACTAGGCGCAGTCTTATTGCAAGAGGGAAGGGTAATAGCCTACGGTGGAAGGCAGTTGAGAGCGCATGAGAAAAATTACCCTACCCATGATTTAGAGTTGGCCGCTATTGTTTTTGCGCTTAAGACTTAGCGCCATTATCTTCTTGGCGAGAGATTCGAATTGTTCACTGACCACAAATCATTGAAGTACTTGTTTTCTCAGAAGGATTTGAACTTAAGACAGCAAAGGTGGATGGAGTTCTTAGCATCCTATGATTTCGAGATAGCGTATACCCCTGGCAAGGGTAACGTGGTGGCGGACGCCTTGAGCAGAAAAAGGTTGTCCTTGAGTACATTGTTCGTGGAACGACGAAGCTTGGAATTTATCTCGATGTTTGATTTCAGACCTTCTGTTGACTTTATACCGGTTTGCTAGCATCTTTAGAGGTCAGACCTACTCTTTTGGGACGGATTGGCGAGGCACAGCGGGACGACCCACAGTTGGTTGAGTTGGTAGAGAGGCTCATAAGGGGGAGTCGTCCAGCCATTTGAGTAGGTACACCCTAGACAATAGGGGGTGCTTGCGTAAAGACGGTAGACTTTGTGTACCGCAAGACGAGGGTTTGAGGAAGGCTATTCTTGATGATGCGCATCGTTCAAAGATGACCATTCATCCCGGTGGGGACAAGATGTACCAAGACATGAAGCAAGTTTTCTTTTGGGCCGGTATGAAGAAAGATGTGGCCGAGTATGTCGCTAGATGCTTGGTGTGCCAACAAGTGAAAGCGGAGCAAAAGAAACCTGGTGGGTTGCTTCACCCATTGGAAGTTCCGCAATGGAAGTGGGATAGCGTCTCGATGGATTTTATTGATGGGTTACCAAGATCGAGGAAGGGTAATACGGGAATTTGGGTTGTGGTAGACAGACTTACTAAGAGCGCCCATTTCATACCCGTGAAGAGCAAGAGGACTGCTCCATGGCTAGCTTCAGTTTACCTTCGAGAAATAGTTCGATTACATGGGGTACCTTCTAATATAGTGAGTGATCGAGATCCTATCTTCACTAGCGAGTTTTGGAAGAGTTTGCAAGAGGCGGTAGAGACTCAGTTGTGTTCGAGCACCGCATATCATCCTCAGACGGTCGGCCAGACCGAGAGGGTGAATCGTGTTCTAGAAGACCTTTTGAGGCTATGTATCTTAGATTTTGGAGGTACATGGGAAGAGCATCTTCCATTGGTGGAGTTCGCGTATAATAACAGCTTTCAGTCTAGTATTGGCATGGCTCCTTTCGAAGCTCTTTATGGAAGGCCTTGTCGATCACCTACATGTTGGTGGGAATCTACGGATAAGATCTTGCTTGGGCCTGATATGGTTAGAGAGACTTCGGAAAAGATTGATTTGATTCGAAGAAGGATGAAAGCAGCGCAAGATAGGCAGAAATCTTTCGCGGATAAGAGGAGGACGGATCTTGAGTTTGATGTTGGGGACATGGTCTTTGTTAAAGTATCTCCATTACGGAATGTTGTTCGCTTTGGGTCCGTTGGGAAGTTAGCACCAAGATTTGTAGGGCCGTTTCCTATTAAGGAAAGGATTGGACGGATGGCATATAGAGTGGATTTACCCGAGAGACTTAGTGGGGTACATGACGTATTCCATGTGTCACATTTGAGGAAGTGCCTACATGAGACCGCAGAGGTGGTAGAGCCGAGATTGCTTAGAGAAGTGGAGGGAGAGCGTGATGCGACTATTCGACGAGCTCCTACTCGCATCCTTGGGTCAGAGGTTAGGAAGTTGAGAAACAGAGAGGTTCAACTAGTCAAAGTGCAATGGGGAGAGGATGAGAGCAATGCTACTTGGGAGACAGAAGCGAAGATGCGTTCATTGTACCCATTCCTTTTTGAGGGTATGTCTTTTAACTTCTCCTTTATCGTTTGTCTAGTACTTATCTTATCTTTAGTATGTCCTCTCATTAGTATCTTTGACCTTTAGATAGGGTAAACCTATGGTTGAAACATGTGTTTGAGACATGTTATGATTGATGGATGCGTGTGGATGCAAGTGTTTGCTAGTGGTTGCTCGTGGATGCATATACACACACTTTAGACACTAGATCGGCTCAGTCACTTCATATTGCATATTGCATATAATTGTGTGTAGGTAGCTATATTAATGGATGTATAATGGTTGTGTTATCATATGGATGATGCATTTTGGTGTATGGTTGTGCACACATATAGAAATAGTATGTGTAGATAGGTTTCTTTCGCATACATATTGGATGCATGGCACTATCATGGTTTGCATTAAGGAGGTCAACAGAATCAGTAGACCGCCTGATTTTGCATTAGACAGGGAACATATACACACACTCTTTGCATATGTTCATACAGCATTAGAAACTTTAAGGACAATGGATGCCAGTGTTTGATGGTTTAGTAGATGGTTGTTTGGATGGTAGGATGCGTTCTTCTTGACTTAGAGATTTCGGGGACGAAATCCTTTAAGTAGGGGAGAATGTAACACCCTGTATGTTGAATAACTTGTGATAATATAATCAGGGCAGAATTAAATTTTATAATCTGAATCAGGGGAAACGGGCTATGCCATTGCGTTCGTCTCGGAAAAATACGCGAAATAGAGTCCGAGTTTTCGAAAATCGGAGTCCGTATGACCCAGTTAGGGCCCGAAGAAGTTTTCATAAAATTCAAAACGGATTTAAAATATTCAAATTCTAGTTTCAGAAGAGGCGGGAAAATTCCCGCCAGACAGAGGGTGTCGACCCCCCCCAAGGGGTCGACCCATGTGTCGACCCAGGGGTCGACCCCCCCCCTGTCGGCCAAGTTGGGCCTCAGTGCACTGGTTTGAGCTTTGGGCTGGGTTTTGGTGGCTTGTGACGAAATCTGACGGCTCTAACCTAATATAGGGTTAATCTAAGGGCCTAAACTACATCCTAAATCTATAAATACACCCTAAGACTACCCTAATTCATACTAAAAATAGATACAACGTCGTTATGCCGTCAAAATGCAACTTGAAGGAGCCTCCATCAAATTAAAGAGGAAGATAGCTTCTCAAATCAACTTCTAATCAACTCTAGCAACTTAATCTTCTTCATTGAAGTGCTAATCAACAAGTTGTGAGTTTCTATGCCTTTAGCAAGCAATTGCTAAACTAATTATGATAGGATATAATGAGGTTATGGTTATGTATGTGGGTCAATGCAAGTTATGTTATCATATGCTATGTGTTCATGATGTTATGCAAGTCATATGCTATGTGTTCATGAGGTTATGCAAGTTATGCAAGTCATATGCTAAGTGTTCATGATGTTATGCAAGTTATGCAAGTCATATGCTATGTGTTCATGATGTTATGCAAGTTATGCAAGTCATATGCTATGTGTTCATGATGTTATGCAAGTTATGCAAGTCATATGCTATGTGTTCATGAGGTTATGCAAGTTATGCAAGTCATATGCTATGTGTTCATGATGTTATGCAAGTTATGCAAGTCATATGCTATGAGTTCACGATGCTAGTTGTGCAAATCACTATGATAAACATTGATCCATTATGACACCATGTTATGCAAGTCTGGTGTTTGATTATATGCAAGTTCATATATGACATGTTATGCAAGTTTGGTGTTTGATTATATGCAAGTAACATGTGCAAGTTTACACCTTTGTATGATATGCATACATATGCAAGTTAACCCCTTTGTATGTCATACATACATATGCAAGTTTACCCCTTTGTATGACATAAGTAGCCTATGCAAGTTACCCTCTTTATGACATATGTGATTCATGCAAGGTTGGGTTGATTGTTTATGCTAGTTGGGTTTGATGCTATATGCATGTTGACACCTTTTAAACCCATGTTGATGCTAATGTTATGCAAGTTGAACCCATTGTATTTTTGATGAATCTTCCCTTTTAAGTATGTCATGTTAGCGAATTACGTGGGGAACGATGGGGTTAATATTCATGTTAATAAAATGGTGTGAAGTTGGTATGATTATGCATACCATAAAGTGGATGGACATAATTGAGTCAATTATGTACATCGTTAAATTTGTAATTAATTAGGGATAATTAATACAAATTATGGGGGTGATTAATTAGGTGTAATTAATCGACTAAGACACGAGATTGGACCCTTTTGTAGCATAAGACTGCCCGGAACCGACCGGCAAATCCAGCGGCTACAAATGATTGGCCTAATGTGAGAGGTCTTAGGCATAAACTAAATACGTGACAAGTGTAAAGACACGAGGTTAGACTCTGTTATGGCGTAAGGCTGCCCGGACCCGACCGGCAAATCCAGCTGCCATAAAAGATAGTCTAATGTGAGAGGTCTTTACAAATGTTACGTTCTTAATCAATTAAGAAACACTTAACCAGATAAGCATGTAGTGGGGCATGAGGGGTTAAGTGGGTGCCTTGGGTGGCATGTGGAAATCAAGTAAGTGCCTTGGGTGGCATGTGGAAATCTAGTGGGTTGCCTTGGGTGGCAATAGAAAATACGATTAGAATACTTAACCAAGTGGAAACATGTAATTAAACATGATTAAAGGGTTAAGTGGGATGCACTAGAAAAAGGGACAAGCTTAGGTGGGTAGCTTTTGGGGGCCCATTTCAACCAGTAACCCATATGTATCTTATTGGGCTCGACCCATGTCGAGGACGGGACACGCGTACTGGGCTTGACTATAAGAGGCCAAAACGGGTTAGCGGTGGCAACGCAAGTCCAACGGGTTTCATATGCGTGTGTGGACCCGGGCTGGTAGGTAAGACGTTGTTGCATCGTGTAGGTATAAGTCGTGCACCGTTGATTGTATCGGGTTGCCACTTTGGGGAGTGATACACCCCACTGTGGGGCCAGCACGGGTATCTACGGTAGGGAGCCGATCGCTTGGGGAGTAGTGGGTACACCTAGTGGAGATAGGGGCAGACGGCACCTATGTAGTCAGCTAGGGGTACATGAAACTACTAGTTAAATTTTCTAAGTCCTTGGGTGGGATCAACCTTTAAGTAGGAATGACTGGTGTGGTGCAGTTAGTAATTACCCTTGGGTGGGTAGATGCGTCTTTACTGTTATCTTAGTTCATCCTATGTCTAGTTGGCTGCTTAGTGTAGTCATTTATCCCTAGTCATCACCGTACCAAGTTTATATCATACCCTAATTACTTTAATGATTGTATTGTTAAAGTTATAGGGCTCACTCAGACTTATGTCTGACCCCGTTGTTTTTATCTTTTTCCCCCTCAGGTCCTCAGGTTGGGCCTAGCACTAGTGGGCTTTGATCAGATTTCTTTATCTATCTTTTGGAGCTTGGACCGTGATGTAAAACCCAGCTTATCTTTTCTATTATGGCTATTTGTTTTGTAGTGGGATTATGTACTTATGTTTTTATCAGGATGGATATTTGGTACTTGATTCTTTTATGGTGTTGTAACTAAACATGTTTACCTTCTGCTGCAATGAAATGATGTTTTAGATTTTCAACTAAACATGTTTACCTTCTGTCTTGTTGTAATTTTTCTGTTCTATATTCACTTAAAATACTCCACCGAAGTTAAGGCATTCCTTTAGTGAGTGATCTTAGCGGGTGTGGGGTGTTACACTATTCGATAACTCCTTTAACTCTATTCGAATAAACTATATTCGATAACTCCTTTAACTCTATTCGAATAACTAATATTCGATAACTTCTTTAATTCTATTCGCTTGACTCTAGATCGTAGCGATCACAATGGTTACGCCTGATTCCCTCAGAAAACACCCGACCGCCCTAGGCTATCTGCAGCCCTGCGAATTACACTAGCAGTCGTACGAAATGGCAACTTATCCTGAGTAACTATGTTTGAATAACTCTATCCCAATAACTATACTCGATCAACTTTAATTGAATAACTAACATTCAATTAAATCCTAATTTGATTAACTATGTTCAATTTACTCTATCTGGTTAACTCTTAATTTGAATAACTAATATTCGATAAATTCTAATTGAATAACTAATATTCAAGTAACTCTACGGATTAACCCTAACTGATTAACTCTAACTGGTTAATTCTTACTCTAATCAATTTATTCTAACTCTAATCGATTATTTCTAACTCTAATCGACTTCTCCTATTCGAATAACTCATATTGGATAACGTTTATTCATTTATAAAGATTTACTTTTAGTAACGGTTCTTCACTTTATAAATGTTCTCTTTAATAACGTTACTTCACTTATACAAGTGTTGTGTACCCCTTCTATTTAAAACTATCGGTGTTAAAAACCAATATCTCTTCTCTATATAAGTTCAGACTTATATATTCCATTTATCGAGTGATAAATATTTAATTTAATTTATAAACTGTTATTTATAAATTAAATCTTTTCTATTTATCTGTTAAAAACAGATTTCCATTTTCTATTCATCTTCTAAATATTCCTTTGATTAAATTCTATTTATTTAACAAATAAATATCTCATTTATAACATTCTATTTATTTCTATAAATAAATATTTCCATTTAATATATTTGTAAATGTTTTACAAATATTCCCTTTTAAATTCTATTTGTAAATGTTTTTACAAATATTTCTCCTTCTATTTGTTTGCACATAACTTCCCTTGTACTTGTTTTACAAATATATTTCCTTTATACTTGTTTTACAAATATATTTTCTCTTATCTCTTTTGGTTTTTCCTTTATTCACACCCAATTCATATTTCATTCACATTGATTTTACTCAATTTATTCATTTCGATCCATTTAACTTACTTAAGTTAAATTTAATTTCAATCATTCAAATTCCCATTAACTAGTTGCTAATTAACCGTTTTGCCTATTTCACTCTTTTTATTTGAATATAACTTGTTCAAATATATGTCAACTTAATTATAAACTAATCTAATTATATTTTCAACTAGAGTTATATATTCGATTTCGAATATAAATTCTCATTCTCTTTCACTTATCCAAAAACCCAATTTCGATTCAAATTTCCTTTAACTAATTATTCTCCAATTTAGTTAATTCTATTTAACCATTTGAAAAATGATTTTTGTCTTAAAAATCATTTCACTTACTTCACTGGAGTTCATATTTATTATATATCTCCAGTCTAGATTTTTCTAATGCCAATTCGGATTTTATTTCCTAAAAATCCTTTTATTTATTTAATTAAACCGTTATGGTTTTATAATGGTTCTGGCGCTGTTTTTCTAAAAATTTGATTTTGACATAACTCAAAATCTATACGACGAAATCCATATTTTTCTCTTTCATTAGAAAATTATTGTTCAACCGGTCTCGACGATTCTTGTTTCAAAGAATTCCGACTTCAATTGAGTTCTGTATACTAAATTGAAGTTCGAATCGCCAATTTACGAACTGCCGCGCTACGGCGAGCTCGTTTTAATTATATTTATAGATATAAACGTTTTAACTTTGTTTATAATAAATTCAACTCCATTCTGATATATTTTTAATATATATCAAATCCATTTTTCCATTTCAACATAATATTTCCGATCTATATCACTTCTATTTGAAATCCTATATTCAAATTCCGTTTCACTTCTATTTGAATTCTATATTCCAATTCCCATTTCAAAATTCCATTGAAGTAATATAAATATATACATATATTTATATCTATCTCAAATTCAAAACATTTGAATTTTCAAACAACTTGTTTTCTTTTGAAACAAATTTTCCATCAAAAACTTTTCTAAGACAGCAATTCATCACTTAGAAACTCGAAAATGAACACTGATGATGTTGCGACCATCATCAGAATTATTTCCCAGCCACTAAAGTGAGTTACGTGCTATATCACTTGACATTCATTTAGAAAAAAATATTTTCCCAAACTCCCAGGATTTTAAATTCTAAATTCTGGTTGGAATTCAATATCAATTTATCACATTTGTATATTTGATTTCATATACAAATTCCATTGGTTATATATATAACTATTTCAGTTTTTTTTTCAATCTAATTTTATTATAATCCTAACAATCAACCCAACCATTTAAAAATAATATCGTGTCCAATCTTCTGTTCAAATGTTTATAAACTCCTATCGACATCGTGGCGTCCCATGATTCAATCAGAATTCATAATTCACTCAATAGACTAGTCAACACAATATAAAACAGTTTTTATATCAAATAACAAATACGCTCTCTCGTATCTATATACACTCAACTCATTCTAGGGTACTACTGACCCTATCTCAAATTAGCACATTCCAACAAGCCTAGGTATTCGCTCAACCTAAGCTCTGATACCAACTGTAATGACCCGCAAATCCGCAACATCAGAGTTGAATATATGCATCATACGACCAACCCAAATATCACGAAAATACAAAACATTTTTTTTAGAAGGAAAAGATAGAAGAAGAACAGGAATAACAACACAGAATCTCACATCGCAGCGGAACAAAATATAATATATCATAACTTTTGAAATACAAAATTTCAACTGTATAACATTCTCTTATCAGAGTACAACACTTACAACACAGCGGAACAAAACTCTATATAACTAACGTTGAAGCCTCCTGCTCCAAGCTCCTTTAGATAGATCTATAAAATCCTGAACTACTTGACTGCTCGTACAAATTTAGGCACCCAAGAGTTTAGGTAGAACAAAAAAAAAAATAAACTCCGGATCAATCATGGGACTGGTATGAGTAAACAGTTTAAAACAGTTTCAGAAAACTAAATGATATCTCATAAGACCACGCCGTATAACACGGAACGGGTTTTTCCCTTAAGAAAATCCAAACACTTGATTTAACTTTCAAAATCCCTTTGAAAGGAACGATAACTTTATATCAAAACTCCTTTGATATTATAACAGTGTCTAAATCAAGTAAATACAATCTAGTGGAACGTTTGCATCTCACGTTCCACATAAATAATATACAAACAAAACCGCAAGCACGTATTGGGTAATGGATTTCCAACTATGATAAGGTATGGAACCACCTTCCGCTGGTATATCTCTAGAGGAGAATACACCGAGTTCAACAAGAACATCTTGCAACTCAGCCACACATGACCGACCACTCTTTTCGCTTAAGTGTATCGAATGTATATCACCAACGGTTGGGATCAGCAACCGTTTCCCGAATGGGACAGCATCGACAATAGATTTTTAGAAGTAAATGAAACTCTAGATCAGGTGATTATACACCCTAATAGGTGCGACCTACATAGCCATGCTGCCTGCCCAATTTCTTTCATTTACCGGTTGATGAGGCTTGAGGTTACGCTTTATCATCACACCAGATTCACTTCGAATGCCACATTGTCAGATCCATCGAAAATCACTAATTTTGACGTCTACAACCATACATTACGTGTCAGTTAAAAGAAGTTTCCTTCTCCGCTTCCACTCTTGGTACGGTTGAAGAAATCAATGTACGTGACCTTTCTGGAAATACTCTGTCAGACATTCATCCATACAAGTCACCCAGGAACAGGATGAACCGAAGGCACAATTTCTATTAATAGAAAAGTCCTTGCACTCTAATCCGTCTTCGATTATCTTCATATAATCTGATTCGCAACGCTACTGCCAATATGGAGTGGTTCTTTGGATAATAATCCAACCGGTCTCTCCATATTGACAACGATGGTCAGAACTTCGATAGTCTGTGATTTAACTATCGAATAAAAACAAGTGTTTCGATAGTCGATGATTTAACTATCGAAGAAAACAAGTGTTTATCCAGTTATCAAACAATCACTAAGCCCTTAATTAATATTCCATTAATTAAATCACTTTTCCATTTCTTTACCAATATTTGTTAAACAAATATTTTCAATAACCATATTGGCCCTTTACGTTATTTGGAAAACATTTCTGAATATCGCCTTCCTTTATTTTCTAAACTTTAGAAAATATATGCTATTTATAATTGGAAAATATTCCAATTACTTATCTCTTTTCCGATCTCGTTTATTTCTATACTTAGGAAATATTCTTTATTATATTTCCAAGCTTACACTTATTTGGGTTAAAACGGATGTTGTGTAGAACATCGTTACGACAACCCAAAAACTCTATTCAACTAACTCTTATTCAACATTGATCTTCGAGCCTGAAATTTTACTATTTATTTGGTAATAGTGAAATCAATCAAGTTGGGGTATAACTACCTCTCAGACCTTGACTGAATAACATTTATAATGTCAAAACAGATAAGATCACTTACTCAAATACTCAATACCATACGACTAACCATTCACCTTTAAACACGTACACACTTTCTCTTTCTATTCTTTCGAGATTTTATTCCTAGTCTTCCTTTTTTATTATACTATTCTATTTCTAAGTTCGTTTCCTTATCGACTTGTATATATATATCGATACGTTGATTTCTAACTATCAAATTATCTTAAAAATATTCTAACTCCTTAAATTCCCGGAAAAATTCGCCATAACCTCCTTTGTACCGGGTGCTTCGGGATATTTTAAATAGCCTCCCATGGCCCTCACCAATCCAAAAGAAATAGAAAAAGCCAAGCGGCTAGCTGATATGGCACATAAAATCTCATATGTGAATTAAATACGTACCTTTTTGTCGAGCATTATATTTATACTCTTCTAACACTTCATTCCAAACCTGTTTAACCTATATCCAACCATTTCCATTTTTGTTTCAACTCAATCAAAAAGTTTTAACTCGTTTCGTTAAGTACTTCGCTAATTAGCTCTTTTCCTTATTGCACTTTATATTTGAACACAACATGTTCAAATCTAAGTTTTTTACTTGTTTATAACAAACTGAATTCCTCTTTCAACGTACGTTTCATATCAGATTTCGAAATCTAAGTTCTCGAATCCCATTTACCTTTCAAAGTTCAATTTTAATTAAAAATTCCATTAACTAACTTCTAGTTAACTGTTTTTACTATTTCCCCCTTTCATTTTGAATATAACCTATTCAAATATAAGTTTAACTTATATATATCACTAGTTGGATTCCGTTTTCAATTCTATTTGAATTCTATATTCAAATTCTATATCAAATTCATATTTGAACTTCTCTATTCAAATTCTATTAGAATTCTCTTTATTCTAATTCTATATTTTCTTCTATTTGAATCTTCTATATTCAAATTTCAAATTCAATTCTATGCATTATTTATAAACAACGTTTATAACTTCACTTAAAGTCCCACAATATATATTTATAAACAAAGTTTATAAATTCAATTCAAATCCCACATTTTGATTTATAAACAAAGTTTATAAATTCAATTCAAATCCCACATTTTGATTTATAAACAAAGTTTATAAATTCCATTCAAATCCCACATTTTGATTTATAAACAAAGTTTATATATTCCATTCAAATCCCACATTTTGATTTATAAACAAAGTTTATAAATCCAATTCAAATCCCACATTTTGATTTATAAACAAAGTTTATAAATTCCATACTTGTTTTATATATTCAAACAAGTTAATATTTTCCCTAGTTCATTTAAAATTCGAATTCTATTTATAAAAATAGAATTCCCTTTTTAAATCTCAAATATCCTTTTTCGATATTTTTATTAATCAAATATCCCGGTCCCAGTGATTTTTAAACACCAAACAACCAATTATTTATTTTCCTAACACATCATATATGACAGTATATATGCAAACAAATAAACAAACAGATAATATATTTTTGAGGAATCCAGTCGGATTCCTCCAACCTGTTTTCCTGCATCCACAGACGTTAGTCAACATAGTAATACCCATCCTGCTTCGTGGCAGGATATCGCGGTATGAAGGTCATCCACTATCATAGCGTGGGGCGTATAGGGTAATCATCCGCTAATGGTACTGCGGCATCCGCTAATGAGACTATGGGAATCCAACCAATCTCAACCCAATATATATATAATAGTCAACCAATCCTAGATAACTAATATATTTAAAACAATCAGACAATATTCAAACAAGCACAACAATTATTTTTAACAACTAGAAATAATTCTAATTAAATGGTGAGTGAGGTTTACTCACCGGAATTTTTGTAGTTGTTGAATATCCATATTTCACGGCTACGCATCTATTCGAACTATCTCTAATGAATTCATCTAACCTTATCGATTTCCTTCCTCGACTTCAAGTTCGAGCCATCTACTGAACATGGTCCTCATTGTTATTCTCACTGATGCCTGGTACCCTCACTAGACCGCTCCTTCCAGCATAGAAACTGCACACCGACAAATGGTCGAACTCCCTCCGCTCCTACACCATCCAGGAAAATTCGATACCCCCTTTTTAGCTGCTACAGTGAACTCCGGTCCTCACTTTCTACCCAGTCGAGCCCCTCAACTGGTTCGCACCCTTCACCGAACGGAATCCACACCTCACGACACAACAACCACCCTTCCTGTCAGTCAATACCATCATCGCAGGTCTCTGCTCGTCGAGGAACCCTAGACAAAGTCGCGTCGCCCCTTCTCTGTCTCGCCTAGCCTCCATAACTCCATCACGCACTACCCAGTAACCATGATTGAATCCATCTTCGAACGCGCCCTCCTTTCCCAATTCGTGATGGCTCAGTTCGACGTTGAGCTCTCGGTTCTTTCACGACTTCAAGTCGTGATGCCTCTTTCGATTTTGATTTTAAGGGATTTTCCCCTTTTAAATTTGTGAGCGACGGTATTCTGTTTTTGATTTGGTTTGTGGAAAACAGGGAAGGAAGGGCACAGTATTTATAAGAGGAAGGGAACGAGAAAAGGGGAAACGTGTTTCATCTTCCTCTCTTCCAATTTCTACGGATTTTAAATCTAACAGCAAGGCCATTCTCATTTGCCTTGTTGCTTGGTTTTGGTCCACCCAAAAGAAAAGGAAATTCCTTTATAATTTATTTTATTTTATTTAAACCGGTACAATTCTATTTAAACTACCCTGTGATTCTGAACTCCTTTTCGAACCCAACAACTGTCAATCCTAGGGTAATACCACTATTCCGGACACATTGAGATAGGTCACGAAGTCCAATTCGATCATCTGACGGAGATATTAATTTAAATCAATATAAATTAATTTCAGACAATTTATTCTCCTCGATAATAAATAAATATTATTCTTCTAATTCAAGCAGGACTTTGAATTGATTTTCTGAACTGTTTCTAATTCAGTTTCAACTTCTCGAACTGACGTATTACGATAATTTAATATATTCGATATTAAATCGAAATTGACAACTTAATATAAAATTTCCATTTATATTTATCCACCCAATATTTAAATCCATATTAAATATTTAAAACTAACCCATAAGAATCCGGGTCATTACAGTTCTCATACCAGTCACATGACTGACCTGGAGTTTATTGTTTTAACTTAAACTCTGGGTGCCCTATTTTCCGCACGGGCAGCTAGTAGTTTTGGTTTTTGCATATTTATATTCACAGGATCTTGGTTTACAGCTGGAATGATATTCGGAAAGCTCTGTATCCGTATATCTTCTTCAGTTGTGTTTTGTATTATTTTTCCGCTACAGTAATGTATTTAAATCTCTGATATTTTATAATGTGTAATATTTATTCATACTCTGTTATATTCTTTTATTCTGATAGAATTTTTGTAATAAGCAATGAAATGTTCTTCTGTTTGTGTTCTAATTTGTCGTGTTCTCAAAACAATCAGGGGTTTCGAATAGTCTTGGTCGGTTTAGCGATCGATTCAGATCGAGCGAAATTCCTTTTCGTTACAGAAACGATGCTGATTCCGGGAATGAATATATACCTTGACTCGATTCCGAGCGCGCCGTTGAGCGTGATCTTGAAGTGTGACGATTACCAGAAAGCACGTCAACACACATCACTTTCAAAATATCATTATATTTGAAAATATCATTTACATTTTTCAAAGTAAACGTTAGATATTTTGTTAAACTTTCTCAAAGTTTGAAATATTTATAAACAATTTTCAAAGTAGAATAAAAATCAATAAAATATTTTTCAAAGTATAAGATTTTAAGAACATCCATTTTTAACTATAGCTTTCCGACACACCCATGTTCAATTGTTGATATACATAACGCCATGCAAGTTTTGAACTTCGAATAGAAGTACCTATTCGTCGTAACTCTACATAAACAGGCACATCTATATATTCACTGTATAAATAAGTCTAAAATTAGGGATATCTTCCTAGTTTTCAGTTACGGGTATGAAGCTTAACAACATGATTAATTTCCCTAACTATCTTTCCCATTCTAAAACATTCCTCTACCAGTTGTAGCATTTCTTCCTTCATAATATTCTAATGTAGTTTATAGATTCTAGCATTCAAACTATCTAGGTTGGAGATGTTTCGTCCCTAACACTAACTATCGCTTCTTTCACTTCCTCTATTTCGATTGCATAACTAAGAAAATATATGCTATCATTAGTTGTCACGTACCTACATATTATGTGTTGAAGTGCAAGTTGGCTTAGTCTTGTTTATACATGTTTTCAGAAAAATGTATTGCCTTTAAGCTAAATCCTTGGTGTCCTTATAAAATGTGTCCCTGGCCCTTCATTATTCCATTTGTTAATTTACTTTTCTACTCAATACCTTGACTTAGAAAAAAGTTTTAGCCTCGCCATTAACATTATATCGGTCACACTTATCTTTTTTGCTTGACTTTCATAAACTCATGTCGCATAGCTTCTTCTACCTTACTCCTCTCCTCCTATAATTATACTATTGCATCCGCACTTGATTCTCTTCTATTTCTTTTGTACTTCACATCTCCAACTATATATTTCTAATTCTTTTATCATGTTACATTTATATTTTCTCCGTTTCTAAATAAATCTTTCATTCTCTACCTTTTTGTAACACATGGTGGTTTAATGGACTATTGCATTCTCTTTCAAAAGTGCAGCCATAATCTTATTATTTAATCTTGTGGTTCATATCATGATTTTCTTTCCTTTGCTCTAATGTTACCATGATAAGAGTGTTATCACTACTGCTAGTCGAAGTATATTCTTATATACACTTATATATACTCACCATCGCAAAAACATTAATCCTTTAACGCTCAATTTCGAAAGACTGCACCTTACCATGCCCTTATCAATCTCAAGTATCTTATTGAATTGAATTTTACTAACCCTTTGTTTTTTCATTTGCAAAACTTATGCAATTATAATCCCCTAAAAGCACCCAATGACTATAAAGATCTAAATGCATTTTCCTTCAAATTATACCATAAATTTGTTTGGGATAATCGAATTTTAGCATAAATAAATGAACAAGCAAAAACTGTTATTAGATTTAGAGAGGAGGAGAGAGATTAAATGTAGAATAATTGAATGACTACATTTTTATTGCTACGATGGTCATAAACTGAAATTACAAAGCTATTTATAGGATACTAAGCACTACCTAAGAATTAGATCTCTCCTACATGATTGGATCTCTCCTGCATTATTGCTAATGGCTGGGACAACAAAGAACTATTATTTATTTCTAATTATTCATGAACTAATTACTTTGAAGCACCAATATAACTTTAACACACCCAACAAAAACAATGCCATCTTTATCTCTCAACAGTAGGGACAAATGTTTCTCATTTATGCTTATGACATTAATATTTTAGACCTCCATATTGATCAAGATGACTAATACAATGTTATCTTGATTGGAAAACCTAAGGTTTAAGGTTCTGAGGGTCCAACTGATAGGACCGTCAGAACTATTCATGTTGATTTTTTGACAAAATTTGAAAATTAAAGGATCAGATACATTACCGTTAAAATAAATTAGTTACACTAGAAAATAAAATAGCAAATCTTATCACAAATTTCATTGTTTTATTGTCATCATAAACTATATATTATCGAATATAATTGATGTTATCGATCAATTACATTATCATTACAATAAATTAGCAAAGAATAAAAGAACTTTCAGTCAATCAACTCGATTATGGTTTTATGTAACAGTCTATCCGCATACAAACAAACACCTTGCTTATACAACTTATTCTAGATTTTGTTAAATAATTATTATAAGTTGAGTTATTCTATCTTGTACAGTCTTCTTTGGTGCAGGAAGATTTTGTTTTTTTTACTATGATGAGGCATGAGTTTGCAGCGTAGACATGTTTCTTAGTTTCATCACTATAAATGTAGCATACAAAATAAAGTAAACAAAAGGGAAAGTTAAATACATATGCAAAACTTTCGGCCATGGCAACAAGAACGGTTGATGTAGCAACTAGAATCAAAGGTGGTTACAAACAGTGGAACTGGATGGCAGCTGCAATGGACGTTGCGTAGGTGTTAGATTTCTCAATTTGGGGGGAAAATAATGAGAATTAACAAGATGCTGTTATGAGAAGAGGGTTTTAGGGCACGGCTGAATCACATTTTCAAGGTTCAGCCGACGATCTCTACACGTAACTGTCTGATTAAACTCCCGACCAACGCCGCTAATGGTCAACGATTACTAACGGTTGAATCTTGATTCGGTCCAGTCATGATAACACTGGGTTAATATTTTACACTCGCAAAGACATGTGACATTGCGCACTGTGCTCCATCTCAACTCGGTTCTTTATTTTCGAGCATAATCTTCTTCTCCTCTTAATTTATTATGGAACAATCCAATACTATAAAATTTATTTTCGTACCTACTATTTATAACATTTAATTTTCTAGAAGGTTTGTGCAACCTCAGAACTACAATGACACATACTTTTAACTGTTGAATATTTAAATATCTATGGTTCCAAAATATTATTTTCCACATACAATCGAGTCTAGATTTGAAATCACTTCCATTGAGTTCAGGTAGTTCGTTATGTGAAGAAAAGTATATCACTGTGTTTTGAAATCGGGAGTTTAATGGTCAAAATGGTTTCTAATTATGTGAAATTTATTGTTTAGGGCGCAGTCTCAGATTATGACAAAACCTATATCATCGAAACAATAATGGTGAGGTGACGCACATGATCGAGTTTTGTTGCGATCGGATGCACCGTTTGATCATGCATGCCTAAAACACATGTGAGTTTTTAGGTGAGAACTTAAAACAATAACAAATATAATATTTTAGATAAACAGTAACCTTCCTCCCAAATTACGATTACTGTTCCATCCAATTTCCATGGCCATCTCCTTCTTCCTCTTTCCCTTCACTTAAAAAAATATTTTCTCTCAAAATGCTCCATCTATATTCACGAAACAAGTTTCATTAATCCTGTATCCATGAGATATTCGTGAAGATCGTGGTTGATATTGAACGATGTCGCTTGGTCGACATCTATTTTAAGAGCCATGATTAGGGTTGGACCCAGTTGTAGATATAAGGGTTGATGGTCAACTCGAAAATGGCACTGTGTTTCTCGTGTGAAGGTAAATATACAACATCGAAAAGGGGAAGCACGGTGTCTTAGAGAGGATGATGTCGCATGGGGTGGGGCCTTTCGGTCGGCAAGTCACGATCCAAAAGACCAGGCCAGTCATCATATGGTCTAATTAATCGCAGGGCGCACACATAGGGGAGTTCGCCAGCATTGTCGTTGTCGATTTCGGGGATGGGAGAAAACGTAATTGAGGAGAGGAGGTGTCACTCTAATGGGTTGTTGCATAGGATGTGTACACGTAATTAGGGTATGGGGGGAAGAAGGAATTGGCTCTAGTTTAAGCTACTTATCAATTGAATTGATTAAATTGTTTTAAATAACTCGCCATCTTGTATTTGAGATATATAGGAGGTTTGTTTGGATGTTGTTTCTTGCATTGGACTTGTGGTAATGAACTCTACGTTTTGAAGCAGGTTTGGACTGATTTGACTGAGGTAAATGACTTTGTCTTTCACTTACTAACTATTGTTTTTGAACAATTTCTAAATTTTAAAACGGAATTTCTAAAATAGTTAGATCTATGCATTAACTTATAAAACGTTTAAAATAGCATTTTAGATAGTTTAAATATTAAATATCACACTTTATGCATTTACCACTCTGCACACTATTTGATGATACTACTAGATTTTTGCTATTTTGACATTTATTCCACGATGATTGCTTCATACAGATTCTACTTGTTTCACTGATGTTGTTATAGATGTTTGTATGTTATCTTTGGCATTTCTAGGGTTATTGGTTACATGACTAATTGCTTCCTTAGTTCGGTTGAAAGCATCGGTCATTGGCAATTAGGACTAGGAAAATCTCATTCGCAAAATTTTGGTGCTTATCGATCAAGCGCACAAATTATACATTGATTGAGCGCACAAAGATGATAGATGCGATCGAATGAAATCGAATGAGATAAACTCACAATGGAATCAGAGAATGTAGATTGATTGAAAGACAAAGCAACATTGAAGTGTGTCGATCGATCATAATATAGAGTAGCACCGGATTGTGCGAACTGAATGGAAGATGGTACAACGTTGGAGCATGCCGATTAGATTGAAGATAGAGGATGGACTCGACGACGAGATTGAATTATATAGCGAATGTTGGATGTTTCACTTAATGTGTATTTAATCGAATTGTGTGTCATATTTGGTTCGAGTCATGAGTGTGTCCATGTGTCGTGTGCGTGCGATCATGATCCACATCAAGTGGATCATTGTCGAGGTGAGTGTTTGATCACTCACACTAACTAGCATAATCATACATGTTAATGAGCTTAATAAATTCGCTATTTGAATTTTAATCAATATATGAATTGGTTTGGATGTGTATGAATTGGTTGTGATGTTTGTGCACATGTTAATATGATATACGTATATCATACTTGTTTGGATATGGACACATGTGTAAGAAATAAGTATTTCACTTATAATTTTACGCCCATGTTATCGACACTTGATTATTTTATATATGATAATAAAGTGCCATAGTTTTTATTGTAAATTCCTTGTTGATATCGTAAATGTTTGGGCATATTCACTTATGACATTGGAAAGGGTTTAAATGATATGTACGTGTATTTAAATTATAATATTTTACTTGGTCTTGATAGAAAATTAAATTATAAACAACTTTAGTCAAAATGAATTGTTTTATAAATTGAATTCCGTAACTTTTGGCTGGTCAAGAATCCAGGCCTAAAACCGCTTCCAATAGATTCAGATGATGGTTTCTCATTCTGTAGAGTAGTTACATTAAGCATCAGACTTGCCGTTTAAGAGGAATGAATGAAATAAGGTTTGAAGGGGTTTAGAAAGCTTAGTTGGGGTATTAGTGAGTGGGTCCGAGCCTGTTTCACGATTCACATTTGTGGGGAGCTGAAAGGGTAGGAGAATCTTCTCATATTCACTTACATAACTTCCATAATATATCTCATACCTTATTAATGTCTCTCACCTCACAAATCTCCAATTAAACCTTACTATAACTAACCAAACCTCATCATTAGTGAAGATTAAGTCAAATCAACATCAAATTGAAGTAAAAGCTGCTGCAAACATCTAGAGATTCATGCAAACCGCTATTTATTTAAATCTAGTAATGCTTGAGTGATTAAGGCGAGTGATTAGTATCTTTACTTACTAACTAGGGTGTATTAGTCTATAATCACCATCTAAAAATATGGAAAAACATTCATAAATCATGATTAATTATGCAGTCATACGTATATAAGTTTGGGATGATTTGGGCCATGTTTGTAAAACTCGAAATTTAAGTGGAAGGTATACCTAGACTGCCAAATGAACATATGCTTCTCTTCTTGTTTGATGCATTGTTTTGCTTTGACTGAACTAAGTATTGTTCGATGATGCTCTATATGCTAGAAACTTGCTTAGGAATGCTTGAATGGGTATAAATGTCGAACGAATGGTGGACTAGAGATAAGAAGCTATTCGGGGGAATGACATGGTCTTGGTTCGGCTTAGCCCGTATAGATATGAAATTCTTACGGGACAAAAAGGAAGATCCCAAGAAGCTATAAATAAAGTTTAAAGTCGTTTGGGAGATCAAGATATGACGAAACAAGTTTGGATCAGTGTGGAGGGGTGGACTTCGAATCGACCTACTTCTTGGATCGTCTTATTTTTGGGATCGGCATAAGTGGAGATTGCCCTCGGATTGGCATGACAGGGGTTGAAGGGGATCTTCCCAGATCGGCATCTGATCCGGTCTAATCCGGATTGGCATGGTTGGTTTACCACTCCAAATCTGGATCGGCATGACTAGTATATCAATCCAGAGTTAACTCGGATCGGTGTGGTAGCAACAC
Organism: Allium sativum; assembly: GCA_030737875.1. Taxonomy (NCBI): domain Eukaryota; kingdom Viridiplantae; phylum Streptophyta; class Magnoliopsida; order Asparagales; family Amaryllidaceae; genus Allium; species Allium sativum. Next base: position 196,348,598 of record CM060924.1, read on the forward strand.
CGACCTGGATCGGGTACACCAAACCAAACCCAAATGGGCTCGGGTCAAGTGACCCTAGGGGGTTTAGATCAGTCTTCTAGAGTTGGTGGTGGAGCGCGACTCGAAGCTTGCAGCATGGAGGTTCATACGATGTTCTACTTTGGTGATAACTCTTCCTTCTTGAAGAACAACTACAATACGACTATTTAATCCTAAGATGCGGAACGAACGACAAGAGGTCGCATTGATGGACTGTTTGAGAGATATATGATAAAGGTGGTGGTATCCTACAATGACAGTTAGGATGATCCTTAAAGTGTAGATACTTCAAATGGGAGTCATACAGACAGTCCAAAGATAGATTCTACTGCGGGAAAAATGTATGCAAAGGAGTCAATGGTATTCATGGCTTTGGTGCACATTTGAGATAAGAGAATAAAGACAAATCGTAACCAATTGTAGTGTAGATTGATTGGAATAGATCCCAGATCTTGTTGCAATGTGAAATGGATACGGTTATCTGCTATAGTCCGGTGTAGTTGGATATGGCGATAGTCTGATGGAGTCCCATGCAATTGGACCTGCTAGTGCTTTGAGGGATTAGGTAGCTAAAGTATTGAGTATTGTGTACTCAACGCACCAGGTAAAAGGATACCAGAATGGATGCTATTCTCGATTGTTTGCCATCACATTATCACACACCTTTATTTATACTCAGCGATATAATGACCTTAGAGTAATACATTATTATATGTGCTAACTCTTTGCATGCAGGGACATATCATGTATAACCCTTTATACGTATTATGTTACTTTGTTAGTACTTGAGGTACTATCGCTCACACCAGACTTTTTCTGGCCCAGAGTTATATGCATTGCTTCTTATTACTCTAAGTGATCTTAAATGAGAAGAATAGAGACAGGTTAGGTGTGCACGGATAGCTAAACAGAGGACGAGCATGAGGCTATTCTACGTACTATTTATATACCTATACCTTGATTACTTCTGTTTTTCGTTACTTTGGGGTATAATAGTATATATGTAGAGACGGTTCATTCTGAGTTATCTCCATGTAGGACTCTGTTATTATTATGCTGTATTTGAAGTTGCTACTAAGATGTTATCAGTTCATTATCATCTATCTACAGTCTCGCCTGTTTTATTTCTGTTATGTTACTATTATACTTTGTTTCATGCTCTGTGAGATAAACTATAGATAATTGGGTTGTTTCTCTTATTTCAATCTTGATGATCGCTTTACATTGGCCGAGCACCATCACAACGCATTGAATGGGCATTAGAGGTGTAGGGCGTTCGTCATAGAATCTCATAATGAAACGAGAAAGTATAATATCACAAAACTCTTTCCTATAAAAGATTAATATATATATATATACCTATTCACATATATAAACAACATATATTATCAAAGTGGAACAAATAAATTAGTCTGGACAGTTATAACAATCTGTCCTTACAAATACTGATATATGCAATACATAACATGGAGGAAATATAACATCAATCATCATAACACAATGGAAAAATAGATAATACAAAAAATACAACGTCTCGACTCGATCTTTGCCTCTTGAAGCTCTAAGAAAATCCAAATATAATCTGAAAAATATACTCAGTCTGACCCCAGCATTGAGGAAACCAATGCTTAGTGTAGAATACAAAAGTGAGAAAAATCACATCATAAACAACTTGTTTTTTTTGAATGAATGGAATTCTCATAAGACATGACCACTTATAAATATGGCACATATTAATACAAATGATGCGATATTATTATAATGTATATTGTGAGACAAAACCCAGTAAAGTAAATCAAATCAACGGGAAAAATTGTTACCATTATTAAATTTTGCACACCTATCTGGCTTCACAATACAAATTGGTTGGTTTATATTGGAAAATGGATTCGATACAAATAATAGGTAAGGGACCACCTTCCATACAATACACCTCTAAAGGGATGTACCTGAGGACACCAACAACCCTCTCGCCAATAGCAAGATCAGCTCAGCTACACAGACTCGAAGGTGGTGCCCCGACCGAATATGTCATCACCTTAGTCTCCAAATCTATCCTAGTGCGCTCAACATCATTATACTCGACATACAGAGAGTATAATATCTAAAAGGGTGATGAACACATCCTAGTGGGTGTGACCCACATAGCCTCACAACGTACCCTTTTTCGTCATTTATAGGGTGGTGAGACCAAAGGTAGCGTATACCTTTCATACATATCCTGACCATCTTTGGATGCCACATTGTCATTCCATCAATCACTAATTGACGTCTACAAAAGTACAACCTCCAAGCTCATATGTTTCATAGAAGAGTGTTAAGTTAAGAGAAGTTGCCTTCTTCGTCATCAAACAGATGCATGTTTCTTGAAATCAATGTAAGTGATTTAAGAAATGCAATATCAGACATCCATCCGTACAAGTTGTCCAAGAATAGGACTAACCGAATGTACTTTTGTGCCGCATCCTATTGGGTATCACCACTAGGATTAGTAACAAAAGTCCTTGCATCATGCAGAACTCCAGAACATAGGGACCACTGCTAAAAGTATAAATTTTACACTGCGAGCTAAGTACATCAACAAGTAGTCGTTTTTGTCTCGAAGGCATAGGCCTTCATGTCATAGTCATAAGCATGGTCATAGTCATCAAGATACCTATGTATATGTTTTGAAAGCCAAGCCAATTCAAAGTGGTTTCAGATCCATTCTAATCCCGGTTCCTTGAACCAATACGTTATTAGTAAAAAGAAATTTTAGGTTATATTTGGTTCTTTCGCCATCAACCATATTCGTATAATCAAGCATATCAGCAACATAATCCCTTTTTATTAATCGTTTATTAAAATCATTTCATCTATTCTTTTAAAATCAATTCCATATATTTATCTTATCAGAATAAGCATATTTACAAATATCTTCATTTCATGTTTGGAAATCATATCCATACGCTTAGCTCAATATAATAAAAGTATTCACAAACCATAGTTTTGATACTTTGAAAACATATCTATACTTAACACAAAGGTATAGTTACAGTCACAAACGATAGATGGGTCATAAACAATGTCATGGAAGACATCATTTCCTATAAAACCCAAAACTATTCGGATTGAGTACAAATGAAATGTAAAGTGATAAAAATGATCATACTCAATATCATTCTCCAAATTCCTCATATATGGTTCGTCGAATAACGATGATACACCATTCCAATTCATACATATAATATTTGAATTCATTACAACTCAAATCTGAATATTAAATAATCTCCTTTAAAACATGTTAAGTCTTTGAAACACAAATCTTAATTTTAAATCTTATAAAATCTTATTTGATCATAAATCAAATCATTTAGAATTTAACTTATAAAACCATTTCAAACCATTATAAGTTCTTGTTTAGATTTCTAAGCTTTATAAATCTCTATTATAAGTTCTACTTTACAAACCTTATTCAAAAACAATTATAAATCATTTGTAACAAATTATTTATTGATAAAGCCGCATTTAATAACTTGATAAAACCTTCTATTGTAAATGTTTAAATGCTTAGATATAAGTTATCAGACTTAGTCATTTATTAAATCTTCGTTTGTAGCTTCATAAAACTTAATCTTGAAACTTAGTTAAGTTTCAACACTTGAAAATTTTATTTATGAAACTTGATTATAAATAGGAGTCTGTTATAAAATGTTTAATAATTTCCGATTATAAATCATGGTTTATTTGAAAACCTTTATTTTATAAATCTTATATAAAATCGAGTCAGAGTCCTTTTTTTCTTATAAAAAGTTTATAACTTCAAAACTTGTAAATTTTACCTTACGACAAATCATCATATTCAAATGCTGAACTTAGGCCATTTGCCCCCAGTCACTTAACTAATAACGTTTACCGATACATAGCAATATTGAATATAATTTAGCAATCATCATCCAAATCAGCTTTTAGTGATATTTAGGTTAGATAGTTCATGGGTGTATGATATGAAAGCGAATAACATCCAAAACATTGAGGATCCTATTGGAACCTTTTAACCCGTCCCCTTACATCACAACTCATTTGTCAACACATACATGCATAATATTTAGATAATAAAATCTAATTCATGTAAGATGAACCTTTCGCTTAGAGCAGGTAGTGTCAAAGGTCATCCGCTCCACGATAGGAATATATCAATAACCCAAAACATCTGAATAAGCAGTAAATCATACAATCGCACAAATAAATATGTAAATCAATAGTGGATACTATCATATAGTATGTATGAGTTTTAACCCACAAATATAGACATAGTGTGTTAGGGTTAACTCACCATCCAAATCCAAAGCCAACCAACGATTTTACATCGTTGAATGTTAAAATCGAAAGTGTTCGATTTTAACTAAAAATCTAACAAGCTCCAAATCAGATAATCCAACCAGTACATGTAGATTACGCAAATACGAATCCGGCGGAACTTGTCATGCCCAAAACTGATCTCGTATGAACAAGACACACATGTAATAATATTTAAATGGATTAAAATAAGTATATTTATTAACTACATCATTAATTTATCATTAATTACTGTATTGACCCTAAATCATGTCATTAGCGCTTAAACTAATCCATGTTGTTATTGAATTCGAACCCTATTTAACATGCTTCTCCCCAAATCTTCACCATTGTCGACGATCTACAATGCCGGATCCCCGACCATTCCTCGCACCGCCTTCCCTGACCAACGCAACACTACCACAATGAAAACCTACCCCGACCATCCTCCTAATGCCTGGAAATTGCACATAATCAAAAATTGGTCAACCCAGATTCGGACGCTGTCCGACCACCAATGTGACAACCGCAGGATTCAAACCCCCGACCTTCCGGAAAGCAATGCCATGCACTAACTACTGTGCTAAAAGATCTTTGTTTTTACTTTTACAAAAGGATGTTACAGACTACCTCCCTTAAAGAGCGTAATGTCCTCGTTGGTTCATCTTCACTTACCACTCAAGTATTGTGCATATTGCCCGCATTAGTTCCACGACAATGACATCCACAGCGTTACACACAAAATTTCAGTTAGGTTTAGGCTTTGATACCATATGTGACGTTCACCATAACTGGTGGTGGCTACAACTTGGTAACCTCAGCAACTAGGTTTACGTCAGCCCCTCGACTCCAGGCCACCCTCCAGACTTCCTCCCTGACCAACCCATTTCCTAACACATGTAGGGGCAAGAGACAAAGCTTCGCCACAAACAATGAGAGGCCCTCTGTCATGCATCATCTACCTATGATACCAACCGTAATGTACACCATAACCAGTAGTGGCTACAACTTGGTAACCTCAGCAATTGGTTTCACGGTCAGTCTCTTGACTCCACGTTAGCCCTTTAAACTGACTGTCCGACTAACTTATTCCCTGGGACATGTAAGGATAAAAGACAAAGCTTCGCCACAGTTCCCAATGCAAGAAACCCGTATCATGCTTCAACCAGCTCTAACACCAAATGTGACAATCGCGGGATTCAAACCTTGACCTCCTAAAAAGCAACGCCATGTACTAACCACTATGATAAAAGATATTTGTATTGACTTTTCGAAAGGGGTGTTGCAACCAATGTCGACCAGACCGGTGCCAAAAGGTGAGCACCTCCTCCTTTACAACTTCCCTTCAGGCGCCATCACCTACAAGCTGATGTGGCGGTCGCTACAGCAAAAACACAAAATGCACTGATTCTTGGTTTTGGCCAGATTTCGGCCAACTCCAATGCCCGTTGGATGAATGACCAACTCAGGTGCGTTCATATCATTGATACACACAACTTTCATGTTGAGAGTGTTAGCTTGCTGTGGACAGATTGAAATAAGCATTTTAGGCCATCATTTTTCTTGTGATGGCTAAAGTATTGTGAATGAGGAGTTGATATCAATTTATAGCTTTCTCCAAAATACAATTCATCGAGCTTGAAAAATTCCAAACTCGAAAAAGGGACGTGTTCATTGTCACTCATAGCTAATAACCTGCATTTCGAACACAATGAAACTAGTTTCAAGAGATAATTCGATCATATGAAAAAAATATCCTTTGAAATCATATAATAATATTTTAATTTTATGTAGTTTATCGATGTGTTTTTTTGGCGTACAGTCACACAACAAGTCTGATTGATACGAAAGCTGGAATCTTACAATAATTAACCATTACAGATCCGGTAAAATTGATTTCGTCGAATACTGAGATCGTTAGCAAAATTGTTATTTTCACGTGTTAACAAAATTGAGTAAATATAAATTAATTTCCAAACACTCAAATTTATCAATTATAATTTCTTATTATCACTCTAATTCAATCAGAATTATAATTAAACTTCAAATCAGTTTAATTTGATTTAAACTCAAGATTCAGAATTTAAAGTTCATTCTAGTATTCGAATTCTCATATAAAATTAATTCAAGTCTTATTAAATTTTAAATTCATTCATTTTAATATTTAAATTCTCTAAATATTCAAATTTCAAAATTTCAGGTTTTTATGAAAATTTCTTGAATCGTAATTACATAGTTCCTATTTCAAATTGATTAGTTAATGTATTAAAATTTTGAAATTTATGTAATATTAATTTGTTGAAAGGACACTTCTGATTAAATTTTGTTATAAGCTTCTCTCTCTGTTAATTATTTTAGAATTTTTAATTTTATATAACCATGGTCCATGATTCTTAACACCTAAAATTAAATATATGCTTATTTTGTTGTCATTTATAATAATTTTTAAGATTAAAAATGGCAGATTGTAACAACCCGTATTTTCAATAACCTGTAATAACATAAATCGAGGCAGAATTTAATTCTAAAATGGGAATCAAGGGAAACGGGCTATGCCATTGCGTTCGTCTCGGAAAAATACGCGAAATAGAGTCCGAGTTTTCGAAAATCGGAGTCCGTATGACCAAGATATGGCCTCGCGAAGTTTCACGAAAATTCCCAAATTAAAGTATACTTAATTAAGTGAAATGGGGTGTGTAGATATATATATATATATATATTGATATATATATATATATATATATATATAATTGAAAATTTAATAAATAAATATGCAAAAATGCTCAAAACAGCGAATTGGGAGAGGGGAATAACCGAACCGGCCGATTTTTGCTGGGTCGACTAGGGGTTAATCCAGGGTGTTTGGCTGTCAACCCGTGGGCCGATTCGCTCAAGTGCAGATTTTGCATTTGAATGGTTCTCATGGTCCATCTTTAATCTAAAGGCCCTAGATGGTTCCTACACTTGACTTCTTCCCCAAGACATGCTTTGATGGCTTGGATTGAATCTAGGGTTAATCCTATGGCCTAAAACACTTGCCTAATCTATAAATAAGACCCTAACCTACCCTAATTCATTCATAATTAAACCTAGTGACTAAACTATGGCAAAATGCTAGCTCTCATGGCCTCCACTAATTTTATGAAGAGGGTTGCATACTAATCACTCTCTAATCAACTTCTAATCCCTTCTTAGCATCTTAATCTTCTTCATTTGGTGTTCAAAGTTGCTAGTTGTGAGTTTCTATCACTTTGATGATCTTTTGGTAAACTAATTAGATGAGATGTGATGAGATTTATGGTTTTGTATGTGGGTTAATGAGCTTTGAATCATATGATATGATGTTAGCATTAATCTTATGTTTATGCATGTTGAGTATGTAAGCTTATGCAAGTTTAATATGATGTATGTTATGTTTGCATGATGCTAAATATGCAAGTTGTGGGCTATGTAATCATATGCATGTTATGCAAGTTCATGGTAATATGCTATGCAAGTTACATGTATGTAAATATGCAAGTTACATGTTTGTTAATATGCAAGTTACATGTATGTAAATATGCAAGTTACATGTTTGTTAATATGCAAGTTACATGTTTGTTAATATGCAAGTTACATGTATGTAAATATGCAAGTTACATGTTTCTTTATATGCAAGTTACATGTTTGTTAATATGCGAGTTACATGTATGTAAATATGCAAGTTACATGTTTATTAATATGCAAGTTCATGATGACACATTATGCAAGTCTATAAGCTAATATGCAAGTTTGTTATGCAAAATGAATATGTAAGTTATGTGACATATTATATGCAAGTTATGTGACATGTTATGCAAGTTCATATGCAAGTTATGTGTTTGTTAATATGCAAGATGGCACCTTTGAAACATGTTCATTCATATGCAAGTTGACACCTTTTATATGTGTTATATCATGAACGAAATTACGTGGGAACGATGGGGTAATTAAATGCATAAGTTAATAAGATTGTGTGAAATTAATATAATTATGCATAACACAAAATAAATAAACATAGTATGGGAATTTGCCTATTTGGTTAGGTGTACCCATACTATGTGTTGGGAATTTACCTATTGAGTTAGGTCTACCCCATGGGAATTTACCTATTAAGTTAGGTCTACCCATGTTAAGAAAACTTGATTAATTAGGGATAATTAATATAAAATTATGAGGGTGATTAATTAGGTGTAATTAATTGACTAAGACACGAGGTTGGACTCAGTTGTAGCGTAAAACTGCCCGGACCCAACCGGCTTAACCAGTTGCTACAAATGTTAGCCCAATGTGAGAGGTCTTAGGCACAAACTAAATACGTAATTAATGTAAAGACACGAGGTTAGACTCTGTTATGACATAAGGCTGCCCGGACCCAACCGGCTTAACCAGCGGTCATAAAAGACAGTCTAATGTGAGAGGTCTTTACAAAGGTTACGTTCTTAATTAATTAATTAAGAAACACTTAACCACATTAGCATGTAGAGGGACATGAGGGGTTAAGTGGGTGCCTCGGGTGGCATGAGAAAATCTAGTGGTTGCCTTGGGTGGCAATAGAAAATACGATTAGAATACTTAACCAAAATGGAACATGTAATTAAAACATGATTAAAGGGTTAAGTGGGATATACTAGAAAAAGGGACAAGCTTAGGTGGGTAGCTTGTGGAGGCCCATTTCAACCAGTAACCCATACGTATCTTTGTGGGCTCGACCCATGTCAAGGACGGGACACGCATACTGGGCTTGACTGTAAGAGGCAAACGGGTTAGCGGTGGCAACGCAAGTCCAACGGGCTTCATATGCGTGAGTGGGCCCGGGCTGGTAGGTAAGCCGTTGTTGCATCGAGTAGATATAAGCCGTGCACCTTTAGTTTCATCAGGTTGCCACATTGGGGAATGATACATCCCACGGTGGGGCCAGCACGGGTATCTACGTTAGGGAGCCGATCGAATGGGAAGTAGTGTGTACACCTAGTGGATTGTAGGGCCCCGTGGCGCCTACTTGGTCACCTAGGGGTACGCAGGTACTAATTAGTAAATTTTATAAGTCCTTGGGTGGGATCAACCTTTAAGTTAGGAACGACTGGTGTGGTGCAGTTTAGTAATTTACCTTAGGGAGGGTAGATGCGTCTTTATCCTTTATCTTCGTTTAGTTGACTGCTTAGGGTAGCCATTCATCCCTATATGTTACCGTATATCAGTTTATGTCTTCTCTGGTTACTTTAACGATTGTATTGTTAAAGTTATAGGACTCGCTCAGACTTATGTCTGACCCCGTTGTTTTTATCTTTTTCCCAACCCTCAGGTCCTACGGTGGATCCTAGCAGTAGTGGAGCTTGATCGGATTGCTGTTCCAGTCTTTAGGAGCTTGGATAGATGTAAAGCTCCAGTTATCCAGTTATCTTTTCTTTTGTTTGGCTATTGTATGAGAGTGGGATTATGTACTTCTTTATTTTGATGGATATTGTACTTGACCTTTATTGTGGTTTTATGATGTAACCAGACATGTTTTACTTCCGCTGTTATGAGATGATGTTTTAAAATTTCAAGTACTATTTATATCTGTCTTGTTGTAATTTTTCTGTTCTATATTCACTAAAATACTCCACCGATGCTATGGCATTCCCTTAGTGAGTGATCATAGCGGGAGTGGGGTGTTACACGTGGTATCAGAGCTTAAGGTTACCAGAACAGATAAAATTTTTGAGAAAAACTACTTTCTAAGAGTATTTTCGAAGAAAGTATTTTTAAAAAGCATGTCTTCTAAGAGAAAAAGTTTTTGAAAAAGAAAAGCATAATCCCCAATAGCCATATCTTTATCTTTCGGAATCTCCTTTTTGAATCTTTCCTCTTTCGTTTCAGCATGGCTGAAGATCTTAACATCCCGGAGGGTTTAGTTATACCACTATGGTATAGGAGGTTGCAAGAGGCTAGGGCCGCGGCTGCGGGTCCGGCCAATGCTACTACACCAGAGACAACCGCTCCTCCTCCTCAGCCTAGAGTGGATAATTTTGCTAAGGTTTGCAAGGAGTTCAAGGCTATAGGAGGAAAACCTTTTCTTGGTTCAGAGACTTTCGTAGAGGCTAGAGATTGGCTTAAGGAAGTGGAAGAGTTGCTAGATATCTTTGAAGTGGAAGAGGGAAAGAAAGTCAAGTTGGCGGCTTGGTTAATGAAGGGAGAGGCCTCATTCTGGTGGGAGGTCACTAATGGAGAACGCCCTGTTGACTCTTGGGCAGATTTTAAGCAAAGGTTTGGGGCTAAGTTTCTCTCAAGGGCGGAAGAGAATCTGTTTATGGAGAAGTTCTTGAATTTGAAGCAAGGGAATCTCACGGTGAAAGAATATGTCAACAAATTCAATCAATTAGCAAGGTTTGGCATAGAGTTGGTGAATACACCGGAGAAGAAGGCTTTGAGGTTCGTTAGAGGCTTGAACGAACCATTGCAAGGAATAGCTATGACTCACATTCCTATGGGGGCCACTTTTGAGAAGCTTGTCTACATGGCACTTATGCATGAGGATGATAAGAATTCTAAGGCACCAGAGAAAAAGGGGGATCAGAAGAAACCGCAACAACAACAACAAGGCAAGGGCGGAAAAGGCAATGGTGACAAAAAGAAGACGAAGAAGAAGTGCTTCAATTGTGGAACACCAGGACACCTTAGTAAGGATTGTCGCAAAAAGAAGAAGACCGGTTGCTTTCATTGTGGTGAAGCAGGGCATCTTGTGAAAAACTGCCCAAAGAAGGGGCAGAAGACGGGGTCTACCTCAGGAGGCCAGGTGCAAGCTCTTATAGCACCACCTCAGTCAGGGGGGCAAGTTCAGGTTCTCTCAGTTCCACCGATTCAGCAGAGAGGTAGAACTATTTCCGTTGAAAGTCTGGTTTTTCTGTTTGATCATCCAGTTCGTACTTTGTTTGACTCTGGCGCATCGCATTCTTTTATCTCATCATCGTTAGTTGAGTCACTGCACTTAGACACCAGTCTAGTTGATGATCCCTTGGTTGTCTCAAACCCAATTGGGGGCTCCATATATCTGTCTATGATATGTTTGGGTTTGAAGATTTCTATACTTAGCGTTGAGTTTAGATGTGATGCTTTTGTATTGGGCTTCACGGGCTATGGGTTGATCTTGGGCATGGACTGGTTATCCAGTAATGGTGCCGTTCTTGATTGCGAAAGGAGAGTTGTCAGGCTCATGACCCGCTTGGGTAACACTCTCGAGATCTCTTGCAATCCCATGGAATCTGTTTTGCTAAGTTATCTTGAATCGCTCGATGCTTCGGTCGAGAGTTTGTGTTCTGTCAGAGTAGTCCGGGAATATCCGGATGTGTTTGAAGAAGTAAAGGGTTTGCCTCCGAAGCGGGAGATAGATTTCCGAATTTATTTGGTGGATAATGCCAAACCAGTGTCTTTGCCAGTACGCCACATGGCTCCTCGTGAGAGAAGAGAACTTCATAAGCAAGTAGGGGAGTTGCTTGAGAAGGGGTTCATAAGGCGAAGTATATCGGAGTGGGGAGCTCCAGTAGTGTTTGCCACGAAGGCGGATGGGTCCCTCAGACTTTGTGTGGATTATAGAGAACTTAATAAGCTCACGAAGAAGAATAGACACCCATTACCGAGGATAGATGATCTCTTTGATCAGTTGGTTGGCGCGTCAGTATTTTCGCAGATGGACTTAGCTACAGGGTTTCATCAGTTAAGAGTGGCGGAGGACAGTATAGAGAAGACTGCTTTCCGGACTCCGGATGGTTTTTATGAGTGGCTAGTGATGCCATTTGGGTTGACAAACGCCCCCGCATACTTTGTTGATCTCATGAGTAGAGTGTTCAGAGAGTATCTGAATAAGTTTGTAGTAGTTTTTGTGGATGACATCTTGGTCTTTTCCAAGAATGAAGAAGAGCATGCCTTACATCTCAAGGAAGTGATTGGAGACTCTTCGAGCGCATAGTCTTAAAGCTAAATTCTCTAAATGCCATTTTTGGAGAAGAGAAGTGCGATTCTTAGGGCATGTGGTCTCTAAGGAAGGGATAGCTGTGGATCCCGCAAAGATAGTATCTATCCAGGATTGGAAAGTTCCTAGAAATGCTACCGAGGTAAGAAGTTTCTTGGGGTTGGCAGGATATTATAGGAAGTTCATCAAAGACTTCGCGAAGATATCAGCCCCATTAACCCGCTTGACGAAAAAGAATCTGGTTTTCTCGTGGGATGTAGATTGTGATGATGCTTTCCGACGGTTAAAGAGAGCTTTGACCACCGCTCCAGTTTTAGTGCTCCCGGATGGGAGTAAGCCGTTTGTTGTTTATACCGATGCTTGTGGAACAGGATTAGGCGCAGTCTTGATGCAGGAGGGAAGGGTAATAGCCTATGGAGGGAGACAATTGAGAGTGCATGAGAAGAATTACCCTACCCATGATCTAGAGTTGGCCGCGATTGTTTTCGCACTTAAGTCTTGGCGCCATTATCTTCTTGGTGAGAGATTCGAGTTGTTCACCGACCATAAATCATTGAAGTACTTATTCTCTCAGAAGGATTTAAACCTAAGACAGCAAAGGTGGATGGAGTTCTTAGCATCCTATGATTTCGAGATAGCGTATACCCCTGGTAAGGGTAACGTGGTGGCAGACGCCTTAAGTAGAAAAAGGCTATCTTTGAGTCCATTGTTCGTGGAACGACGAAGCTTGGAGTTTCTTTCTTTGTTTGACTTCAGACCTTCTGTTGATTTTGTACCTGGTTTGTTGGCATCCTTGGAGGTTAGACCTACTCTTTTGAGACGGATTGGCGAGGCTCAGCGAGACGACCCACAGTTGGTTGTGTTGGTAGAGAAGCTTATAAGAGGGGAGTCGTCCAGCCATTTGGGTAGATACACCATAGATGATAAGGGATGGTTGCATAGAGACGGTAGACTTTGTGTACCGCAAGATGAGGGTTTGAAGAAGGCTATTTTGGATGATGCACATCGTTCAAGAATGACTATTCATCCCGGTGGAGACAAAATGTACCAAGACATGAAGAGAGTTTTCTTCTGGGCCGGTATGAAGAAAGATGTGGCCGAGTATGTGGCTAGATGCTTAGTGTGCCAACAAGTTAAAGTGGAGCAAAGGAAACCCGGTGGGTTGCTACACCCATTGGAAGTTCCACAGTGGAAGTGGGATAGTGTCTCGATGGATTTCATCGACGGGTTACCGAGATCGAGGAAGGGCAATACGGGAATTTGGGTTGTGGTAGACAGACTTACCAAGAGTGCCCATTTTATACCCGTAAAGAGTAAGAGGACCGCTCCATGGCTTGCTTCAGTCTATGTTAGAGAGATTGTTAGATTGCATGGCGTACCATCCAGCATTGTGAGTGATCGAGATCCTATTTTCACTAGTGAGTTTTGGAGAAGTTTGCAAGAGGCGGTAGGGACTCAGTTGTGTTTGAGCACCGCATATCATCCTCAGACGGACGGTCAGACTGAGAGGGTGAACCGTATCTTAGAAGATCTTTTGAGGCTTTGTATCTTGGATTTTGGAGGTACATGGGAAGAACATCTTCCTTTGGTGGAGTTCGCATATAATAACAGCTTTCAGTCCAGTATTGGTATGGCTCCTTTCGAAGCTCTTTATGGAAGGCCTTGTCGATCTCCTACATGTTGGTGGGAATCTACGGATAAGATCTTGCTTGGGCCGGATATGGTTAGAGAGACTTCAGAGAAGATTGATTTAATTCGAAAAAGGATGAAAGCAGCGCAAGATAGACAGAAATCTTATGCGGATCGGAGAAGGACGGATCTTGAGTTTGAGGTTGGGGACATGGTTTTTGTCAAAGTATCTCCATTGAGAAATGTTGTTCGCTTTGGGTCCGTAGGGAAGTTAGCACCGAGATTTGTTGGGCCGTTTCCTATTAAGGAAAGGATTGGACGGATGGCATATAGGGTGGAGTTGCCCGACAGACTTAGTGGTGTTCATGATGTATTCCATGTATCACATTTGAGGAAGTGCTTACATGAGACCGCGGAGGTGGTAGAGCCGAGCTTGCTTAGAGATGTAGAGGTAGAGCGTGATGCGACGATTCGACGAGCTCCTACTCGCATCCTTGGGTCAGAAACTAGGAAGTTGAGGAACAGAGAAGTTCAGCTAGTTAAAGTGCAATGGGGAGATGACGAAAGCAATGCTACTTGGGAGACGGAAGCAAAGATGCGTTCTTTGTATCCATTTCTTTTTGAGAGTATGTCTTTTAACTTCTCCTTTATTGCTTGTCTAGTACTTATCTTATCTTTAGTATATCCTCTCGCTAATACCTATGACCTTTAGATAGGGTAAAACCTATGGTTGAAACATGTGTTTGAAACATGTTATGGTTGATGGATGCATATGGATGCAATTGTTTGCTAGTGGTTGCTCGTGGATGCATATACACACACATTAGGCACTAGATCGGCTCAGTCACTTCATGTTGCATATTGCATAAATGGATGTGGTAGTTAGATTGATGGATGTATCATGGCTGTGTTATCATATGGATGATGCATTTTTGTGTATGGTTGTGCACGCATGTAGAAATTTGTATGTGTCAATAGGGTTTCGCATACATATTGGATGCATGGCACTATCATGGTTTGCATTAAGGAGGTTTACTGTATCAGTAACCGCCTGATTTTCGCATTAGGTAAGTACATATACACACACTTTTGCATATATCCATCCAGCATTTAGAATCTTGTAAGGACAATGATTGCTCGTGGATGATGCTTTGAGTAGATGGATGATTGGATGGTAGGATACGTTCTTCCTAACTTGAAGATTTCGGGGACGAAATCCTTTAAGGAGGGGAGAATGTAACAACCCGTATTTTCAATAACCTGTAATAACATAAATCGAGGCAGAATTTAATTCTAAAATGGGAATCAAGGGAAACGGGCTATGCCATTGCGTTCGTCTCGGAAAAATACGCGAAATAGAGTCCGAGTTTTCGAAAATCGGAGTCCGTATGACCAAGATATGGCCTCGCGAAGTTTCACGAAAATTCCCAAATTAAAGTATACTTAATTAAGTGAAATGGGGTGTGTAGATATATATATATATATATATATATTGATATATATATATATATATATAATTGAAAATTTAATAAATAAATATGCAAAAATGCTCAAAACAGCGAATTGGGAGAGGGGAATAACCGAACCGGCCGATTTTTGCTGGGTCGACTAGGGGTTAATCCAGGGTGTTTGGCTGTCAACCCGTGGGCCGATTCGCTCAAGTGCAGATTTTGCATTTGAATGGTTCTCATGGTCCATCTTTAATCTAAAGGCCCTAGATGGTTCCTACACTTGACTTCTTCCCCAAGACATGCTTTGATGGCTTGGATTGAATCTAGGGTTAATCCTATGGCCTAAAACACTTGCCTAATCTATAAATAAGACCCTAACCTACCCTAATTCATTCATAATTAAACCTAGTGACTAAACTATGGCAAAATGCTAGCTCTCATGGCCTCCACTAATTTTATGAAGAGGGTTGCATACTAATCACTCTCTAATCAACTTCTAATCCCTTCTTAGCATCTTAATCTTCTTCATTTGGTGTTCAAAGTTGCTAGTTGTGAGTTTCTATCACTTTGATGATCTTTTGGTAAACTAATTAGATGAGATGTGATGAGATTTATGGTTTTGTATGTGGGTTAATGAGCTTTGAATCATATGATATGATGTTAGCATTAATCTTATGTTTATGCATGTTGAGTATGTAAGCTTATGCAAGTTTAATATGATGTATGTTATGTTTGCATGATGCTAAATATGCAAGTTGTGGGCTATGTAATCATATGCATGTTATGCAAGTTCATGGTAATATGCTATGCAAGTTACATGTATGTAAATATGCAAGTTACATGTTTGTTAATATGCAAGTTACATGTATGTAAATATGCAAGTTACATGTTTGTTAATATGCAAGTTACATGTTTGTTAATATGCAAGTTACATGTATGTAAATATGCAAGTTACATGTTTCTTTATATGCAAGTTACATGTTTGTTAATATGCGAGTTACATGTATGTAAATATGCAAGTTACATGTTTATTAATATGCAAGTTCATGATGACACATTATGCAAGTCTATAAGCTAATATGCAAGTTTGTTATGCAAAATGAATATGTAAGTTATGTGACATATTATATGCAAGTTATGTGACATGTTATGCAAGTTCATATGCAAGTTATGTGTTTGTTAATATGCAAGATGGCACCTTTGAAACATGTTCATTCATATGCAAGTTGACACCTTTTATATGTGTTATATCATGAACGAAATTACGTGGGAACGATGGGGTAATTAAATGCATAAGTTAATAAGATTGTGTGAAATTAATATAATTATGCATAACACAAAATAAATAAACATAGTATGGGAATTTGCCTATTTGGTTAGGTGTACCCATACTATGTGTTGGGAATTTACCTATTGAGTTAGGTCTACCCCATGGGAATTTACCTATTAAGTTAGGTCTACCCATGTTAAGAAAACTTGATTAATTAGGGATAATTAATATAAAATTATGAGGGTGATTAATTAGGTGTAATTAATTGACTAAGACACGAGGTTGGACTCAGTTGTAGCGTAAAACTGCCCGGACCCAACCGGCTTAACCAGTTGCTACAAATGTTAGCCCAATGTGAGAGGTCTTAGGCACAAACTAAATACGTAATTAATGTAAAGACACGAGGTTAGACTCTGTTATGACATAAGGCTGCCCGGACCCAACCGGCTTAACCAGCGGTCATAAAAGACAGTCTAATGTGAGAGGTCTTTACAAAGGTTACGTTCTTAATTAATTAATTAAGAAACACTTAACCACATTAGCATGTAGAGGGACATGAGGGGTTAAGTGGG
The DNA here is from genome assembly GCA_030737875.1 of Allium sativum. Taxonomy (NCBI): domain Eukaryota; kingdom Viridiplantae; phylum Streptophyta; class Magnoliopsida; order Asparagales; family Amaryllidaceae; genus Allium; species Allium sativum. Next base: position 196,365,824 of record CM060924.1, read on the forward strand.
TGCCTCGGGTGGCATGAGAAAATCTAGTGGTTGCCTTGGGTGGCAATAGAAAATACGATTAGAATACTTAACCAAAATGGAACATGTAATTAAAACATGATTAAAGGGTTAAGTGGGATATACTAGAAAAAGGGACAAGCTTAGGTGGGTAGCTTGTGGAGGCCCATTTCAACCAGTAACCCATACGTATCTTTGTGGGCTCGACCCATGTCGAGGACGGGACACGCATACTGGGCTTGACTGTAAGAGGCAAACGGGTTAGCGGTGGCAACGCAAGTCCAACGGGCTTCATATGCGTGAGTGGGCCCGGGCTGGTAGGTAAGCCGTTGTTGCATCGAGTAGATATAAGCCGTGCACCTTTAGTTTCATCAGGTTGCCACATTGGGGAATGATACATCCCACGGTGGGGCCAGCACGGGTATCTACGTTAGGGAGCCGATCGAATGGGAAGTAGTGTGTACACCTAGTGGATTGTAGGGCCCCGTGGCGCCTACTTGGTCACCTAGGGGTACGCAGGTACTAATTAGTAAATTTTATAAGTCCTTGGGTGGGATCAACCTTTAAGTTAGGAACGACTGGTGTGGTGCAGTTTAGTAATTTACCTTAGGGAGGGTAGATGCGTCTTTATCCTTTATCTTCGTTTAGTTGACTGCTTAGGGTAGCCATTCATCCCTATATGTTACCGTATATCAGTTTATGTCTTCTCTGGTTACTTTAACGATTGTATTGTTAAAGTTATAGGACTCGCTCAGACTTATGTCTGACCCCGTTGTTTTTATCTTTTTCCCAACCCTCAGGTCCTACGGTGGATCCTAGCAGTAGTGGAGCTTGATCGGATTGCTGTTCCAGTCTTTAGGAGCTTGGATAGATGTAAAGCTCCAGTTATCCAGTTATCTTTTCTTTTGTTTGGCTATTGTATGAGAGTGGGATTATGTACTTCTTTATTTTGATGGATATTGTACTTGACCTTTATTGTGGTTTTATGATGTAACCAGACATGTTTTACTTCCGCTGTTATGAGATGATGTTTTAAAATTTCAAGTACTATTTATATCTGTCTTGTTGTAATTTTTCTGTTCTATATTCACTAAAATACTCCACCGATGCTATGGCATTCCCTTAGTGAGTGATCATAGCGGGAGTGGGGTGTTACACAGATCATCACCATTTATAAAGAGAAGATTAAGAAGTCAGAGTTTGTTAGGAACAGAAAATAGAATTGACATTAGACGTTTTTTACTGACAACATATCAAATCCAATGACTTCATCGAGTGTATCATTCTGCCTCCTTACCCATTTCAATGCCAGATGCGAGATCGGCTATGACAATGAGAAAAAGGCGGTGAACAAAACAATAATGTGTATCCTTTTCAAATATAAAAATATATGTTTTTGAATTCATCAAGTTGATTATATAAAATAATATTTCTCCAACTATGTCTTCATTATATTTTTGTCATCGATGTTGTCTAAAATGTAAAAAGAAAGGAGGAAACAATTGATGTTCCAATATTTAAAAGATATTGAGTCACCATACATACCCACGACAAATTAGCTAGCCTATTCAGCATATATTGAATTGTTAAACGACTAAAAATTGAATTTTGTAAATCCAAATTATATCATTTTATCATCCAAGCGTGTGTTATATATATTCTAATTATTTATATTGTTATCCCATATAAGGAACACTTGTCTAAGAAACACTTGTCATTTGTGTTAATTATTAATCCATATAGACTTTTGTCGTAATTACTAATATATATATCTTTAGAATTTCATTATATTTTTCGCAAAACTTCTTAAAAGTTATAGTGATTATTGGTTTTGTTTCCTTTGGATTCTTTATTATCATGTGTCTTATTGATGTTGTTTACAGTATAAACTAGATCAATCTCAGAATCATTTGTTAAGTCTATTAGTTCTTCAGTGTATTTATTTTTAAAATCAGTCACTATTTCGTAATATTGTTTTTCATTTATTTTTAGATTTTTCATTATATAAAATATTTTTGATAAAAAAAGTCTTCTAAGTACTGCTCTAATATTTTCATTTTTCTAGAGGGGAATAAGTTCTTTTATATGCTTCTGATATATATATATATATATATATTTCTTCTACAAAAAAATAAAGTTGTTTTTGATTTATTTTGAGGAGTTAGTCGGAGCTTTTAGAAATAGTCAGATAAGTGCTTGTCAGTATTGAAGAAAATTTCTTACCTTGATACAGATTTTTAAAACATTATAAATGTATATAACTGATTAGTTTTAGATTAAAATGCAGACTAGAAATATTTGAATTATTAACAAAATTCTTTTTCCTAACAAGAATAAGTCCTCACTTTTTCACTCTTAACTTACTATTTCCCCCTAAATGGTACTATTCACCTAAGCGGGTACTTTTTCAGTTTTAAACAAGCTTACGTCTTTTGGATTACAGGTTAAGATAGAGAATATTTTTGTTCAGTAAATCGTGTCAAAGAAAAATATTTTAGCCAGATAATATCTAAAATAACTATCATATAGCAATAGTAAGTAGGTAAATCTGAAGCAAACAGAAAAATTTCTTACATAGCTACTTAAGCGTTTATTCTTTCTTTTTTTTAGCTCTGACTAGAGAAGTTAGTTGCAGATTATAATGAAGGAAACAGTTACCATTAAGAAGTAAGAAAATGAACTTATTGTTTCTTGCGGAGGGTTTTTCTTACAATATGGAGTTTTGACAATAGTTTTTTGATACTTGTTATGAAGGCTTTACATGCTTCTTTATAGCCTTAACAGAACCACCATCATAACTTACAAATGTAGGTTATATGATTACCACTTATAAAAGAAGCACTACATAACGATAGTACAATAATTTACATTGATTATTGGTGCACAACTCATAAAGATAGTACAATAATTTACATTATTGGTGGCCAGCTCATAAAGATAGTACAATAATTTGCATAAATCAAATCATTCTAGAGTATGCTGATTGATAGCCAACTCATGTCTATTTTACAGAGATATTTTATCTTTATGGATATCTTTATGTCATATCAATCATTCAAGTCTTCAGTTCTGTATTGAGAAGCTCTGTCTTCTTCTCTAGTTTTGTGTATCTTTTTATAGTTAGCGGTTGTATTTGGTTTAGGGTGGTAGATATCAAACATCTTGAACTCGGGGTTGAATAATTGTATATCAATACTGATATATATCTTGATAATAGGAGTTTTAGATGCTAGGAGATCATCTCTGTTATCTATCCATCCTCGGTTTACTCCAAAATATAAGCACGATATCTTTCATATGTACTTTTCTCAAACATCTTTATCGTAGAAAAATTACAGGGAATAAAATGTGTATCCCACTCAGGATAATATGGATCAAAGTTATATACTTTTAATTTTATCAATTTTTTTGTAGGATCAAATATATTCTTACCAAAATGAGGTAGTATGGAGGCTATTTCAAAGCATACTTCTGAGAAATAGTCTGCAATATTTTCAATAGTCTTAGGCAATTCCATTAGTGTCCATGCATCCAAATATAGTTTATGAATAAATCCATAATTTAGAAGAAAATGTGGGTCATATGTAATGCCTTCATTTGTCAACAGTTTGTATTGGGACATTTTTATGTTTACCCGCAAATAGGATGTTACAATTGTACAATTACATTCAGTCATAAAGTCTGAACAATCTTTATGCTTATTTATACATGATATATTTTTGTTTCTGACTACTTCCCATTTTATCTATATTCCTTCCATCGGTTTCTCTGAAATGGCTAAAAATGAATTTATAGGCCTTTTTATATTTTATGTTATTTAGGTCTATTGGATGATAAAGAAAGTATAACTCTCTGTGTAACTGAACCGGAAGGTAAGTTGATGTTCTTCTAATGGTTTGTATGGTTTTAGTGATAAGGTCTGAGGAGGAGTACCGAGGTTTACCATCTTTTCTTTGCCTCTCATGGTTTTATCTACAAATGTGCTTCATAGTCTAAGACTTAAAGGAGTACTAGAAGGTAGTTCTTCTTATACCAGTTTTCCAGAGGATATATTTTGAATTTGTTCTAGAGTATATGAAATTATATAGTAATTTCCAAGTATTTTTTCTATTGCTTTTAAGCAGTATCTTTATCATAATATCCTTTAAAATGGAATATCCCAAATTTTGGGTTCTGTTCTATGTACCTTATTTTAGTGGTCATCTCTTCTCATGAGGTATATATTCCGATGTCTGGACTGTTAAATAGACAATAGTAGGAGAATCTTTTATTTTTGAGAACAAATCTACCAAGGTATATAAGTTTCTCTTTTTTGTTTATTGTCTCGAGGGGCGGTTGATACATTCCATATATTGTCTAGCACAAGTTTATGACATTCAATCAATAGAGCCTTTGTCACAAATTTGTTTTGTGTATATATGTAGGTATATCATTTATGCGTAGCAGTATATCTGGCTTTGTAAGAGGTTGCATATAGGATATTTTTATAGTATCTGGGATACATACCCAATCTTTATCTATATAAACAGTCAAGTTAAAGAATATCAGAGAGCTTAGTTCTTTTTCCCTTGATGTTTTCCCAAATAACTTTGGTATCACTATTGTTTATTGTGGATTTTTATTTTCTTTTATCAACATATTTTACTACAACATCACGGTTAGTTATGATTGTAATTTCTTTATGAGATATAATAAATAAATGGAATGCTTTAATGCAATATATTATAGCTAATATCTCATAATATAAGGTTGTCATATATCCTTTTTCTTTATAAGTACCTGAATAATATCTACATATTTTTATGTAGATTTAGGGTCGTATCCATTGGTTTTTGATAACATGGTACCAGCCCATCCATGAGATGATCCATCTGTTTCTATCGTTAAAATTTCCGATTCATATGGTAATGTTAATGGTTTTAAGTTTTTAATTAGCTATTTAATTTTTTGAACTTGTTTTATATTTTCTTCATTAAATTCTATTTTTCCTTTAGGGCTTGCTTTGTTATACTAAGGTCCTGTGTATTTTGATAAATTTTGTAAAAGGGGTCTAGTATAATTTATTAACCCAAGAAATGATCGTAATTGTTTCAAGTTTTCTATTTTATTTGGGAATTCTAATATTTTTCTAGATATTTGAGGTTGCAATTCGGTTTGCCCTTTTCCTATTTTTACTCTTGAAAAACCAATTGTCTATTCGGACAGTTCGATTTTTGTTTTGGATATAATTAAACCATGTGTCTCAAATAATCTTAGTATAGTATATAAATGTGTTCTTTCTTTGTTTTAGAGAAAACAAGTACATCATCTATGTAAATGCAAGTAAATTCACTACAATATCTGAATATGTTATTAATTTTCCTTTGGAATATTTATCAAGTTTTAATCCAAATAGCATAACTAGCCGTTCATAGTGTCCTTTACCACATGTTAATGATGTCAGGGTATAGATTCCAAGTGCATTTTTACTTGCTAAAATCAAGATTTTTGGTCAAATTTAGAAAACCGATAATTATTTTATATTTTATTAATTAGAATGTCTTTATCAGGTATACAATAACCATTTTCATTTGTATTATCATTTAGTCTAGTACAGTCTTATAGATTGTCCTCTTTTCCTTCCAGATTCTTTCTGCACAATAAATGTTGTGTTCTATGTCTAGAATCTGTTTTTTCTTATGGTTACTGATTTGTTTAGTATTTCTATATGCATTTTTAATTCTTCTATCATTCAATTTTCATATTTGGTTGATCTAGTTTTTATTGTTATATCCGGGTTAATTATATCAAGTTTACAATAAATTGAATTTTTTCCCAATATTTTAAGAGTTTCTTATCCTATTATTTTTATTTTTTCTAACTTACTAATTATTTAATCAATGTCATCAGTATATAGTAATAACTTACTTAACTTTTTTGAATTATTAATTCTAAACTAAATTTTGTATTTTCATATTCATCTAATTCAAAATTATCTAATTTTGTAAAATTTTCTTGTTTTTTACAGTACAATTTTTTCTTTCTGTTCACCACGTTCCTTATGCGTATATTGCGATAAAATCGGTGTTAATGTAGTTTTTTTTGGATATTTGAAGATAGTCTTTATTAAAGGAGAATTGTCCACTATCGCTTAATAAAAAGTCTAATATAAGTATTAAACTTATATTTCCTATATTTAATTCTGTTACCCATAGTTGTTTTAAGGGATAATGTTACGACCAGTCATTACAAGTGGTGTTAAATTGTATTCGTGTATTTTTTACATCTTTTATTATGTTGGTTTTTCCACCAAGTCATATACTTTGCTTAGGTTTGTCTGCTTTATAGACTAAATAATGTGGTATTAATCTTGAACATATTGTAGAGCTTGTAGCATCTGTATTTATAACTGCTAATAATTGTATTTCTATTCCTTTTATATTCAACAGTGTTAGAACTCTTAGTTCTCTTAGGTTTTCAATATTACATATCAAATGTATTTGTAACATCCCGCCCGGAATGGACCTAAATTTCAACCTAGAAAAGACCCATCGAAACTTAGAGACATTCTAAATGGGTCGTTGGTTCCTGTAAGGATTAATTTGCACAGATAATAATAACATATACTTCGAATTGAATTCTCACACAGCGAAAAGAGAAAATATAATACTGAAATAAGATGTACCATTTATTTGAAAATCTTAAAAATACAATAGTCATAGTTACATCTATTCAATGGGTACATCAACTAGTTCATTCTCACAAGATTCCAAAAGAAGTAAAGCAGTAACTACTATAATAACATAACAACTTCGTCTTCTTCATCGGCTTCAATCATGACTTCATCCATGGCTTTTACCCCATTTACTGACCTGTTGGATGTTAAGGAGAGGTGTTAGAACATAAAGTTCCGTGTGACTGAAATATAGTGTTACTTAATGTCCATACCCTATATTTTTAGCAGGTTACATATGTCAAGGTATGTCTACGCAACACACAAGATTTTGTGAAAACCCGTAACTTCCCCGGTGAGGAAAGCGCGGATAGTTCGAGAACAAGCCACAGAATAACGCAGACGGAAGAACATTTCATTGTATCTTACAACAATTCCATCAGAATACAAGAATATACAGAGCATAAATAAATATTACACAGAAATATCAGAGATTTAAATTACATTTAAATACATCGCAGCGGAAAATAATACAATACACAACTAGAAGAGATATACGGATACAAAGCTTTCCGGATATCATTCCAGCTGTAAACCAGGATCCTGTGAATATAAATCTGCAAAACCAAAACTACTAGCTGCCCGTGCCGAAAATAAGGGCACCCAGAGTTTAGGTTAAAACAATAAACTCCAGGTCAGTCATGGGACTGGTGTGAGAACTAAAACAGTTATTTATCCTTATTTTCAAAGTAAGGTAAATCAAGGGACCACGCCGTATAACACGGAACGGGTTTCCTACCAAGAACACCAGTGCATAAAACAACAGCGCAATGCTAAATAAAGAAAAATTAAGCTATTATAAGACCCAGGTCCCATCACACAATGCAACGCAAGCCGGAGGATAGGGTTTTTACCTTATAATAGCCAAGAATGCTTGATACGTTTAAAACAAATCATTTGATACTATTATAAGTGCATATTGTATAAAACATCTTCAAATCATAAGTATCAATCATAGACGGCATAAGCGCCCCATCCCACTATGTCGCCATACTAGGCTCTACAAATAAAACCGAAATACACGTATTGGAAATTGGATTTCCATCATGGTGGCTCCTGATTCGAAAGATCGATCGCGTAATGCAATTCCCCACGTCTTACGTCCCAATAAGAGAAAACACCGTCTGCACATCCGCACTTTTGGGACTAGAGTATCACCGCGGCTTACGTCCCAGCGAGAGAAAACACCGCTTACTCTATATATCCCTGAGCACTAAGCTCATCTCGGTCGACCGAATCCACGACACCACTAAGGTGCCCATCCACTAAAAGCATACTGATCAAACCATCAGTTTACCACCATACCGAGGTGTGAGGCTCGCGAATCAACGCTATACACAAAGCCATTGTAACACCCCGTATTTCAGTTAATGCTAAAATTCACTAATTGCAGAATAAATAATCTCGGATGCGAGAACTGGGGGAAACGGGCTGCGTCATTACGTTCGTCTCGGGAAAATACGCAGAATAGAGTCCGAAATTTTGTAAATCGGAGTCTGTATGGCCCAGTTATGGCCCAATGAAGTTGGCAGAAAAATCAAGTTAAAAACAGATTTAGAAATGCAAAACCAGATTTTGAAATTGGAGCCAGCGGGGCCAGGCGGGAAAGTTCCCGCCCTAGCCATGTCGACAGGGCTGTCGACAGGCCTGTCGACTGGGGGGTCGACTTGCCTGTCGACACGGCGTGTCGAGCCAGAGGGCCTGGGTGCACCAGGTCTGGTTCTCTGGCTAGGGCTGGGCTGGGTTCTAGAGATTTCCTAAATCTGACGGACCTAATCTAACCTAGGGCTAATCCTATGGTCTAAAACACACCCTAATCCTATAAATACACCCTAATGCAAGCCTAATCCATACTAAAAATAGAAATGATGCCATCATGCCGCCAAAATCAAACCTAAGAGGAGCCTCCACTAATTTATGAAGGAAGTTGCAAGCTAATCAACCTCTAATCATCATCTTCTTCATATTTAGCAACTAGTTCTACTTCATAAGTTTGCTAATCTTGGTTTTGGTGAGTTTCTATCACTTTAACATCAATTGCTAAAGTAAGTAGATTAGGTGTAATGAGACTTATGGTCTTAAATGCGGATTAGTGAGTTTGAATCATTTGTAATGATATGCTACTCTATGTTTTCCTATGTTTATGCATATTTAATAAGTGGGTTTATGCATGTTTAATAAGTTGGTTTATGCATGTTTAACAAGTGGGTTTATGCATGTTTAATAAGTGGGTTTATGCAAGCTATGTGTATGATGTTATGTAAGTTATGTGTAGGTTGTTATGCAAGTTCATATGCAAGTTATGTATATGCTTAAATGCAAGTTTAACATGATATGCAAGTTATGCATGCTTATGCAAGTATGTGAATGCTTATGCAAGTATGTGAATGCTTATGCAAGAATGTGAATGCTTATGCAAGTTATGTGTATGCTTAAATGCATGTTTAACATGTTATGCAAGTTATGAGAATGCTTATATGCAAGTTCCACATGTTATGCAAGATATGTGTATGATAATATGCAAGTTCATATGCAACATGTTATGCAAGTCATGTGTATGATAATATGCAAGTTTGGGTTAAATGTAGTTGGGTTAATATATGTTCATATATGCAAGTTGACATCCTCTTAACCCATGACAAAGTTATATGCTAAGATTTGGTTAAACCCATGATATTTGTGATGGATCTTCCCTTTATTATGTCATGAAATGACAACGATTTACGTGGGGAACGATGGGGTTAATAAATATGTTAATAAAAGTATGATTGGGTATGATTAAGCATACCATAAAAATAAATTAACATAAGTGGGAATTTACCTATTGAGTTAGGTCTACCCCATGGGAATTTACCTATTGAGTTAGGTCTACCCATGTTATGAAAAACTTGATATTAATTAGGGATAATTAATATGGGGGTGATTAATTAGGTGTAATTAATCGACTAAGACACGAGGTTGGACTCGTTTGTAGTGTAAAACTGCCTGGACCCTACCGGCTTAACCAGTTGCTACAAATGTCAGCCCAATGTGAGAGGTCTTAGCCATAAATTAAATACGTGATTAAAGTAAAGACACGAGGTTAGACTCTGTTATGACGTAAGACTGCCCGGACCCTACCGGCTTAACCAGGCGGTCATAACAACCAGTCTAATGTGGGAGGTCTTTATGGGAGATCACGGTCTTAATTAATTAAGAAACACTTAACCATATTAGCATGTAGTGGGACATGAGGGGTTAAGTGGGTGCCTTGGGTGGCATGTGGAAATCTAGTGGGTGCCTTGGGTGGCAATTGAAATATAATGACTTAACCAAACTTTAAACATGTAAGTGAACATGATTATTAAAAGGGTTAAGTGGGTTACACTAGATGAATGACAAGCTTAGGTGGGTAGCTTGTGGGGGCCCATTTCAACCAGTAACCCATATGTATCTTATTGGGCTCGACCCATGTCGAGGACGGGACACGCGTACTGGGCTTGACTATAAGAGGCCAAAACGAGTTAGCGGTGGCAACGCAAGTCCAACGGGTTTCATATGCGTGTGTGGACCCGGGCTGGTAGGTAAGACGTTGTTGCATCGTGTAGATATAAGCCGTGCACCGTTAATTATATCGGGTTGCCACTTTGGGGAGTGATACACCCCACTGTGGGGCCGGCACGGGTATCTACGGTAGGGAGCCGATCATTTGGGAGTGGTGGGTACACCTAGTGGAGATAGGGGCAGACGACACCTATGTAGTCAGCTAGGGGTACACGAAACTACTGGGTAAATTTTCTAAGTCCTTGGGAGGGATCAACCTTTAAGAAGGAATGACTGGTGTGGTGCAGTGTAGTAATTATCCTTGGGTGGGTAAATGCGTCTTCACGGTTATCTTAGTTTATCCTAAGTCTACCAAGCTGCTTGGTGTAGCCATTCATCCCCAGACATTACCGTATGTCAAGTTTATGTCTTCTCTGGTTACTTTAATGATTGTATTGTTAAAGTTATAGGACTCGCTCAGACTTATGTCTGACCCCGTTGTTTTTATCTTTTTTTTCCAACCCTCAGGTTCTCAGAGTGGGCCCAGCACAAGTGGGCTTTGATCAAGCTGCTTTTATTACTCTCTTGGAGCTTGGACCCTAGATGTAGAGCTCAGCTTACCCTTTTTCTTTTATGGCTATCAGTTCATGTATTGGGATTATGTATTTTTATTTATCATGATGGATATTTGTACTTGACTCCTATTATGGTTTTATGATGTAACCAGACATGTTTTATTTTCCGCTGCAAGTGAAATGATGTTTTAAATTTTCAAGTATTACTTATATCTGTCTTGCTGTAATTACTCTGTTCTATATTCACTCAAAATACTCCACCGATGTTATGGCATTCCTTTAGAGAGTGACCATAGCGGGCGTGGGGTGTTACAGCCATGCTATATTAAAGCTGTGCTTTGATCATCATCCACCAAACTTTTCTTTTCAACAAAAGTCTGGATCACTGCATCTCAGCATGTCACACTATCAATCCATATCGTACCACTGATTTCTGCCAATATATAACCTCTGAGCTCGTATGTCTCAGAGAAGGGCGTTAAGCAAGAGAATAAATTCTCCGCCGCCAACAGATATATATTTAGCAGAGATCAACGAATACAATATAAAGGAATACAATGTCAGACACACCATCCATTTACAAGTCCGTTCTAGGTCTGAACGAAACCGGAGGCACTTTCCTCGCATATCCGTCGATCTCCAAGCACGTCTGGACGACCACCAACTGATTCCCTCATCTTGGGTGTACAGCCCAATAAAGATCATCAGTAATCACCCAAACGATGTGAAGACTTTCGGTCTTCGACCACCGTCATCATCTTCGACTTTTCGTCGAATCGGTTATTCAGAATGGGTATAAACCCGGCCTTTCCGAACAACCCGCGTATATAGTAAACAAATGTTACACGATCATGACATACGCCTCATTCCAATTCAGTAGTCACTAACCATAAATTAGCAAGAGAACAATTCCCCAAATATTAACCCCGAAGGCCGAAACCAACATTCGATCAATACCCAGGAAACCATTCTTCTTAGCTAACCTACAGTTAGTTTCTAAAGTTCACGTTCTTAGGGAAAGGTTCCCATTAATTTTATCAAAGATAAATTCTTTAAAATTTATTCTTTAATCTTCCTCTGGATATCATTTCAAACCAAATTATGGTTTTCCAAACTAGTCGGGATTAGCGAACCACACCGAAGTAATTATTTATTTTATTTCCTAATCCCAACCTATTCATCCCATGAAGCAAAACTGGTAATACTTCATATCTAACGCCACGGTGTTATCGGTAAATTCAATTAACATTTCACGTCCAAATCTAGTTAAAGATTTAACTATCGCTTTGGAGAAAAACTGGTGATACTCCGTTCTCGATCTTTTCAATCTAATTAAAGATTCATTAAAACTCCGCTTAGTTTTAATCTTTAACTGGGCTAAAGAATCAGTGTCATTTTAAAACACGGTTCGTTATAAACCCAAAATCACATTACATTTCAATCAGGCCCTAACCATAAAATTAGCAAGTGAGCGATTCCCTAAGTATTAACCCCGAAGGCCGAAATCAACATCAGATCAATACCCTAGAAACCATTCAACTTAACTAATCTCCAGTTAGTTTCTGATTTTCTTAACTCCTTTGGGTCTAAGAACAGTATTATTGAAGATACCATTCACGACAACCCAAAATCACATTCTATTAATTATCGGGTTAAAGAACAAGTGTTATTTAAAACACTGTTCACGATAAACCCAAAAATCAATATCAATTCAATTCCATTAAATATTATTTAATTGGTGTACTTCATTAAATCTAAATAAAAAGATTTAATCTTTTCCTCAACTGGGTTTAAGAACAGCGTTAATGAAGACGCCATTCACAACAAACCCAAATCACATTTGATATTAAATAAAAGGCTCTGAATAGAAAATATATCGGCTTATATTCAATATCAAATTCTACGACCAACAAATATCGTATTGGAAATAACGATATATATATCTATATCTTTCAAATTTCCATAACAACATCTGTATAATCACGAAATCCAACATCGAAATATTCCGAAGACAATTTCGATTCAAATCCATTCCAATGAAATCATTGGAAATTCTGGTTATTTTCGAAACCATTTCAAATCAAATTTATTTATTTAAAAATAAATAGAATTTTAATTCTAGTTCAAAACTAGTTCATTTCGATAAAAATCTATTTTTATCTTTTCAAATATGGAGTTTTTCATCCTAATTTTTCCCAAATCATTTCTTATGATTTTACACAAATTATTGATATTTTTAATAATTTTATCAAGGCCCGTACAGTCGATTTCCATCAACGGCCATCGAACTGCACTTACAGCGACCTTTTCCAAATTTGATTTGGACGTATCTCCAAATCCAACCGTTAGATTTCCAATTTCTAATATTCGTTAGAAAGCTCTTTTCGATATGAACCCAACGGTTCCGGTTTTAGGAGAATCCGACGGTCGGATCTCCCGTAATGTCCGTTCGAAGTCAATGGTCGAAATTTACGAACTGCCGCGGCGCGGCGCGTTCTATTCAGGCCATTATATTATATATATAATATATATTTCGTCGATTTCTATTTAAAACGAATTTTATAAATAGTTTTAAATTCGTTTCAAAAACAATTTCAACTTCCAATTCAAATTCAAATCAAAATTGAATTTTCTCTTATAAATTCGTTTTAAATTCATTTCAATTCGATTCAAATTTCAATTCAATTCGAATTCGTTTCCTTTTCAATTCAATTCAATTCGAATTCGTTTTCTTTTCAATTCAAATCAAATTCATTTTCTATTCAATTCAAATCAAATTCGTTTTCTATTCAATTCAATTCGAATTCGTTTTCTATTCAGTTGAATTCGAATTCGTTTTCTATTCAATTCAATTCGAATTCGTTTTCTATTCAACTCAATTCGAATTCCAATTCTTTTCAAAATATCATATTTTGAAATCACTTTCGATATTCATTATAAAATGAATAAAATCGATATTCATTATAAAATGAATAAAATCGATATAAATATCGTTCACGTCAAAATAGCGTCAATCTAATCAACACGGCTTCATATATTTCTATTTTCAAATATTCTATTTCAAATATTTCTATTTCAAATATTTCTATTTCAAATATTTCTTTTTCAAATATTTCTATTTCAAATATTGAATGAAGCCCAATCAATTACCATATAATGTTAATTATATGGATTTTCTACAACACATGTATACAATAACAACGATGAATAAGCAACCATCATCCAAAGTGCATTCTACACTGTATAAGCATCGAATATAAATATTTAACGCTCATAACAGTCTGTCAATCAATCGATCGACATACAACTAAACAATCGGGATTAGTGTACGTCAAATATCATCCCAATACCTGTGTGGGGTTTCAAACAATCAAACACAGATTTTATTTGTGTAGTTGGGCGATGTGAAAAATTTATCGTCCCAATCAATATCAGTCAAATGTGTGTATATAAACAAATCGTCCGATTTGTTTATTTTTATTTCATTTCATATACACGTTAAAAATTCTATTTTTAACTATAAAATATTTTCCACTATAAAATATTTTGTTTCAACTATATAAATGTTTTATTTCATTTCACATCACATCACACAATCAACTACACATCAAAATCAAACAAACAACCATACAAGCCGTCCATTGTCTGTGGACGACGGGTGTCGGGTGCTACTAAACACCGTCTGCATCCTAGTATATATTTCAACTAGAAATAAAATTAAAAAGTGAGAAATTCTCACCAAAGCCATCCCAACTCCACGACACCTCATATGTAGGAAATCTTCGCTGTCTGACACTTTCGTTGCCCGTATTCACTACATATATAAAAATCACATTTTTACTTTGCTATTCAATATATAAAAATCGAATTTTTACTTCGCTATTCAATATATAAAAATCGAATTTTTACTTCGCTATTCAATATATAAAAATCGAATTTTTACTTCGCTATTCAATATATAAAAATCCTATTTTTACTACTCTACCTATATAAAAATAATATTTTTATATCTTCTATTATATAAAGATCACATTTTTAATTTGCTATAAGTATAAAAATCATATTTTTATCGCTAATCTAAATACATATATATAAATTCTCGTCTTTCCCTTTATAAAAATCTAATTTTTACCTTATGAAAATCTAATTTTTATTACTTTAAAAATCGTATCTTTTTGTTTATACAAAACTAACCATTCTCTTCGTATAAAAAAAAATCTGACCTTTCATTTTTTTTTTAATCATCATACTAATAATATATTTATTAAAATCAATGCTTTTCAAAACAAATTAAAATAATAAATGAGAAAAGAAAAACTTACAGCTCCATTTGAAAAGGGGGGTTCACCGAAGGAGGCGTCGCTGGTGGGGTCGGAGTCCTGGAACTCGCGCTGGCGAGTCGCGCGATGGATGCGCAGGTGGTGGATGCGCGAGGTGATGCTCGTCGTTCTGGTGGTATTTGGCTGAAGGAGCGGAGGCGACGAGCGGGGTGTTGGGTACTTCGTGGGTTCGAACGGTGGGAGGGGGGAGGCCTGAGGAGGGAGGAACTCGGCGGTGGAAGGGGCGCTGACAGGAGAAGGGAGGCGCGCGTGTTGGAGGCCCTCCGGCGGCGTTGACTTCAAGGATCGACTTCGTCGTTTTTTTTTTCTTTCGGATCTGAGAAAACGGGGGGGGGGGGGGGGGCTGAGTGGTTTTAAGGAGGAGAGATAGGAGAGTTTTTATTTATTTAATTTTAATTTCGAAAAGGGTACCTTTTATTTCGACCTCGAAACGAGGTCCACCGCCTGTCGTCCATAGCTAATTACCCTTATTCCGAACACAATGGGATATATATCGCAGGCTGATTCGACTGTTTCGATTAGTTTTCGTCAAAATCAAAATATAACTCTTTGTATATTCAATTTAAACATACATTTCAAATTACCGAGGCCACATACAGTCCCTAAAAACTACAGAAAAAATATTTTCTAGCTTCGTATTGACGATACGGTCCTAACAAAACTAGTTTCGTCGAATTCTGAGATCGTTTGAAAAATGGCCATTTTCCAGTCGATTAAAATCAACTGAAACTGGTCAAACGCGTTTTCCTTTGCCACGCTCACATATTGATTCGAAAAATTATGAAATTTGAAACCTAGCAATAACTTGACATCACGGATCCAACAAAAGTGGTTTCGTCGAAATCCGAGGTCGTTTGCAAAATTTCCATTTTTAAGGGCCTGAATTCCGTAACGACTATTCAGAAATTTCAACTGGACATATCTTTTGATTCCCGCTATGAAATTTTGATTTTTCGGATTCATTGGAAAGATAGTCACAATTAGATTCCATTATTTTTGGTTTAACAAAAATCCGGTTTATTTTGCACCTGGTACATTCATTTGAAATTTGAAATCGAATTATCGAACTACCGCGCCAATTTCAATTCCTTTTATAAATATAAATAAATATTTATATTCTATCGACGATCTATATAATATATACATTCGAATTCTATTCAAAATAAATTTCTCGTCGATATTATTTAAAATAATTCATTTTAAATATTCAAAATTCGCTAAAATTGCCAAAATAAAAATTTTAAATTGGCCCAGATTTCCTGGTTATTACAGATTCATACAAACATAAGTATCTAACCAATGGGGTGGATATCCAAGTCAATATCCCATTAGTATTTTTAGGCTAAAGACCAAACGAGGTAGCATTCTCGGTCACTTATGACCCTATCAAAAGTGGATTCTTACGATCTCTTATAACCCTGAAGCGGACCCCTAGCCCTTAAAGACCTCATCCTAATATGTTAACGTTCTTAAGTCTATTCTCTCATTTGTAATATGAGAAGTAGTATAAACAATAGAAGGCTAAAATTTAGACATGAAATTTCCAATTGTTGAACTAATATCTGTTGGGAACACATAAAAGGGAAAAATAATTTCCTACCTGATCAATTATGACACCCCACATCCGTTAATGTCACTCACTAAGGGAATGCATTAACTTTCGTGAAACGTTATAGGTAAATAAGAACATAATAGCACAAGACAGACATGTAAAATAGCAACGGAAAAAAAAACTTTATCATAACATCATGGTCCCAAATACCGAGTTTACATCATAGGTTCGAAATAACCAGTTACATGTTTAATAATCTGTCTTGCCAAAAATATTAGTGCCATATTTCCCAAGCAAAGCCATAAGAGTACCGACAATAAGTCAAAGCTGTACATCCATATCCAAAACCCAAGCTAAGCTGAAAGAATCCAAATTAACTCTAAGCACTTCCACCCTAAGAACCCGGGGGGAAACGGAAGAGAGAGAAGAGGAAATAAAAAGGGTCGGACATAAAGTCTGGCGAGTCCAGTTACTTTTAAATATAAACAAATAAAAGTATCATGACAGGTATATAAAAATTGGAAGAACAAGATAACAATAGCAAGGACAAGTGTGAACTGAACAAAATAAGTTTGGACAGAATATACTGCACCTCTTAAATGCATTTCTGTAACACCCCACATTTTTAATGAAATTATAAATATGTAAATATGTATATATATTGTATGTATAGATATATTTGAGAGAGAAATTAAATAATGGCAATAAAATTGCATGTAATAAGTTAATGCAGTGAAATGAAGAAATAAATAAATAAAAGAAATTACATGCAATACATGAAATGCGAATAAATGCATGCGAACATTTAAAAAAGAAATAAAATTGATAATTTGAAGAGCCTCCAGAATTTGGTCATGAAATTAGCGTCATTGCGTTCGTGGCGATTTTCTAGTCAATTTAGACCTATAGCTTGTAGAAAACTGATTTAAAATGAAGAAGATATCTTTAAATTAAATATTGCAGCAAAACATGAAAAAGGGGAATGAGAGAATAATGTGTAGCATTGTCCTAAGTCTTGTTAGCAAAATACTTAATAGCTCATTTGGTTAGTACATGTGACTTGTACGCAAGAGGTTCTGAGTTCAATCCCCGCCAGTGCCATATTTTTGTTTTAGGGGAATAACTAAAAATTGGCCTAGTGTGAACGCAGTTTAATTAAAAAGCGGTTTAGTGTGAAAAGGGCCAATTGGAGGATTAATTGAAAAGATGGTTAAAAAGAAATATATATATATATACATATATATATATATATAATGATATATAGATATATATATGACGTGTGGGTGTCAACACCCCTGTTGTTGCGCATCATGTTGCACACATGGCGCATTTTTATTGGTTAATAACGATTTTTGAGTGTTAGGCCAGACGTGGCCTCTTCTGGTTGGCTGAGTGATGTGTCTTTTTAGTCTGAATGGTTTAGATGAATCCTAGTCAGATCTAAAGGCCTTTATTCATCACATACACCTAAATAAACATACCTAGACCTAAACCTAATTCACAATACACCAATTCATGGAGCCTCCATGCTGACAAATCTAAACTAGTCTTTCTTCTATGCTAAAGCAAATTAGAATAGGAGTATTCGTATTGGAAGATAAGAATAGACCTACAACTACAACACCTATTTCTCTTCTTTTAGATCCAGCCAAGGTGAGTTCATGTTACTTTCAAATATGAAATTTAATTGTAATCCTGACATTGTTAATAAATCTGAATATTAGATTATGCCTATTTCTATTTAGATCAGTCCTTCTATACCCATTGGATCTATTTTCTTGTTCTATGCCCACTCATACTTCATATGTCTATTTTATGCCAGTTTTGATGATTCTCTTCCCTTCTCTTCTTTTCCTTTTATTTAGGAGATTAGGCTAACTTCGAGCCTAATTATATTTTACGTTGAATTATACGTACGAATGACGTGGGAAAAGTTTGGGAAAATATTGAATGATATGCAAATGGGGCATAAATTGAATTGTAAACATGTAATTGATTTGAGGGCATAACACATGTTGTTATTTAAGACCTAAATTTGGGGCATACTTTATATGATGGTTTATGATTTGGAAGAAGGGGATTATTGTGTATAGTGATATATGACTTAGGCATGAAAACCTATATTGAAATAGGGATAACTGTTAAATATGAACACGCCTAAATTGGGATTTTGGGTAATTGGCATACACTGTAATCAAAACCGATAATTTGGCATAACTTGTATTATGAATCATGACTGGGGTTTTTGGGCATAACCTGTACTGTGCAAGCTAACTAAAACTTGGGGCAAATGTTATATTGTGAATTATGACTGTAATTTGGGCATGCAAATTTGTAGGCTTAATTTATGATTAAGCAAAATATGTTAATGGAACCGTAAAAGAGTCTGTGGAGCCTGTTTAATCTGTTGAAACTGAATACTGTAATTGGAAAGCCTACGATGTATATGAATAAATTGGCTAAGATAAGCATGCTGAGACACGAGGTTAGACTCTGTTTGCGGTAGAAGCCTGCCCAGAACCAACCGGCCTAACCAGCAACTTCAAACGGTCAGTCTAATGTGAGAGGTCGTAGGCATAACTAAAAGATGCTTAGACACGAGGTTAAGTCTGGCTTGTGGCAGAAGTCTTCCCGGAACCGCCCGGCACATCCAGCGGCCACAAGTTATCGACTTAATGTGAGTGGTCTGTGCATTAATAACTAATTAATGCTGATCAAAGATGAATATGATACCTAAAACATGTTAGGTGGGTGGGGTTAAGTTAACCTGAGTAAGATGACAACTTAACCAATATTACATGAATAAGTGGATATGGTTAAGGCAAGCTTAACCAATAATACATATTGATTTGATAAGTGGATGGGGTTAAGTCAACTGGGCGGATGAATCTGACAAACCCATTTTGTAAATCTGTGGGATTAATGCAAGATTAAGTGAAACATGTTAATTTGTAAGTCTGTTAATCCATACATCTGATCTGTTAATCTGAAAGTCTGTTAATCCGTAAATCTGATCTGTTAATCTGTAAACCTATTAATTTGTATGTCTGATCTTTAAACTAGTTAATTTGAAATCTGTACATCTGAAATCTGTTAGTCTGGGGACACAAGGTTAGGAGGGGTATTTACTTGTGTCATCTGTTATGTGGGACCCATATTAGTCAGTAACCCTTTCTGGTATCAAACGGTGACCCAACACTAGGTAGGGGTCAGGGCGCGCTTACTGAACTAATTATAAGAGGTTCATTCTGATAATGGCGAGGGGTTTTGATGGCGCGTTCCAACCTGGTCATGTGTGTGCATGGATCCGGTCTACTCTGGGGAAGTTAAGACGTTGTGACATCTGTAAATAGGTCTGTGTCTTTCTGTAGGTTGCCACTTTAAGGAGTGATACACCCTTCTGTGGGGTCGACACAGGGTATTTATGTATTAGGGAGCCGATCGCTTGGGGTAGAATTTAGGGTACAACTAGTTTTGTCTGTTTCTGTGGGGTACCGTCGGTTCCTGTTGGGTGGTAACACCTATCTATTTTTGTGTGGTACCGTCTGTTGGGGGTGGTAAAGGCCCGTTACTAGTGTACACCTAATTACTAGCATTTTGTTTCTGTACCGTCTTTCTCTGTTAGGGTGTTAAAGGCACATTATTAGCATTTTGTTTTTGTACCGTCTGTCTCTGTTAGGATGGTAAAGGCCCATTACTAGCACCCTGTTTCTGAAGAGATCGCTCTGTTTCTGTTTAGACATTAGGACAACACCTAATTCTGTTATACTAGTATTGGTGCAGGGAAAAGTAAGTGAGAAGCATAGCTTGGTCTAGATTATTCTGCTCTGTTCTGTTTATCTCGTTTATACTTGTTATTCTGATTCCTATTATTTCTCATCCAGTTTTATTTTCATGTCATGATACTATTATCTGTTTATATGCTGAAAGTCAGTGGACTCACCAGACTTATGTCTGACCTAGTTTGTTTCACCTCTTTTTTTCCGTTTCCCCCCCAGGTTCTCAGGGAGGAAATACGCAAGCTTAGTTCGGATATCTCTTTCTTCCAGCTTGAAGTTGAAAGATGTATTGCTTGGCTTTGATTCTGCTTATTTATGGAATTTTTTGTTGGGGATTATAGCTTTAAAATTATGTACTCTGAAGGCTTTTGTACAAGACTGATATTATGTACTTGGTTTTGTTGTTTTGAAGATGTAACCAAGCTTATTTCTGTTACTGCTGCAATAAAGTTATAAAATTTTCAAGTACTACTTTATCTGTCTTGTAATATCTTGTTATGTTTACTTATAACGTTCCACGAAACTTAATGCATTCCCTTTGTGAGTGACATTAACGGACGTGGGTGTTACAATTTCTCTGTACCGCACAGATACTAGTATATCAGAAGTGGAATCATCCCTACCAATACCGTTCTATTACATTTTCTTGAGTATTAGGTTACATGGGTTAATAGCACTCAAGACTTATACGCGCATCGTACCCATTTACTTTCCCATGGATTCACCTAATACAATATATATAGCTATCTCTCAATATTGAGATACACCCCATGGTAACCCACTCGCATGGGCTCCACCGAAATGAACGCAGTCCCTCATCCTACGCCGGAGTGACGCACGGATCCCTATATAATAATGTTACGTTCCGCATAGATCTGTCATTACTATGCTATGTAAGCGTATGGACTGCCACCATCGATCGAATCAGATTCTATATCGGAATAATGCCCTCTAGTCTACGATACACCACCCAGAGCAGATATGCATGTATCTAGATTGTTCCACGTATGCACCGTAATTGTAGCTCGATGCCTCAATCGCACGTCCTCTAATGTGCACCGAGTTCCATGGTAGGGCTAAACAATAAACACGGAACTCGGTCGGGAGCTTATCCATACCTGTACAGGCCCGTCTTTATGAACCTCTATGTACAGATAATCCTAGGGTCTGTTTTTCATGGTGTCAATGGCCCCACCTCGGCCCCTCCCTCAACTAGTAAAGACTACAAGAGCTAAGCGACCGCCCCTAAAACAACCAATCTAAACATCCATGTGGCATCTCCCCTCAACCTCGCACCTCGATAGTGAAAGATGAAATGATATCTTGGGGTTAGCTCTAGTCTTTTCGCATCCCGCTGGCTGTCGAAGATGGATAATCCGACGATCTACTATCCTTGTTAGTCGTGACCCTCTCTACCTCCTTGTGAGGCAACCGTCGAATCACCCTAGTGTCACCTCGTCACAACATTCTAACTGCATAGCTACATCTGCAGTCAAGGCCCACCCACCTAGTAGTTACGCGCAGATCCAACCTCAGCGAGTACAGCCTAAGACATCTGTCACCGCACAGAGTACTACTAGGAGCACCTTACGTACCTCAGGAAGCTGCATGCTTCCCCTTCCAGTCCTTTGGGGCTGTCATAACAATCAAATGGATGTGTGCTCCCCTCTTGTCTTATAACATCTCGACGGTCTATCCCGGTTGGTTATTCACCCTCAATCGTACGGAATGTTCCAAGCGCCTTTCTTTAATATGTTGTTAGAACCTATGTCTAAACATTCTTTTACGCGCTTGCCTCACCTCATTAGGTTTCCAGTTAATTTGGTTATTCCAATTCATATTGAATTCTTATTCAAATTACCAAGTTTCTCTTGCTTATTAATTTTAGCCATACAACTTAATTCATTTAAGTTCATTAATAAGCTTACAACATGTTATTCTCTAGATTGTGGCCCAAGGTCTGTAATGCACAATCTATTATATATTCTTGTTGATTTCATCATTACAATAACATGTTTTACTTAATATGTAATTAATTATATCCAATTCACATGTTTTCTAATTAACATGTCGCTTACCATTTATGATTAAATATAACTTATTTCATTTTACAAGTTTTTCCTCATCCTTTCTCATTTAATCATAAATTCAATTTACACCGTCCCTACAACTTATCGTTGTTTACTTAGCAGACTATTACGCATATCTAATTCTATCATTCCTACAAGTTATGATTACCCTACAAGGGTGTCTTTAATTACATAACTTTATTGTTTCTACCGGTTATGTATACCACTAGGTGTCTTTAATTACATAACTTTACCGAGTTAAGTTTATGGGCCTATACGTAAATATTACCCACCCCTCTAATTTACTTAACCCACCCACTACCCATCCAATTTTACTTAACCCTAACTTAAGTTCATAATCATACAATCCTTATGGATTTAATTAGGTTAAGTAGTCCAATTCATTACCATGTCCAATTATGGTTATAATGGGCTAGACCTCCCACATTAGGCCTACAACATGTGGATGTTGGATATGCCGGTCGGGTCCGGGCAGTCTTATTTCACAGTTGGGACTAACCTCGTGTCTTAGCCCGATTCGTATTTACGTACTTCGACCTCCCACATTAGGTTTAACACTAGTGGCTGCTGGATATGTCGGTCGGGTCCGGGCAGACTTCCACCACTAATGTAACCTAACCTCGTGTCATAAGTACAATTACAGTTCCTATTTGTAATTACTAAACATTCCATTTTTATTCAAATCTACCTATGTCATTATAGGTAATTATCTTGTGTTTTCCCCATTTGAATTATGTCTAATTCACTATTTAAATTATAGAACTTTATGCCTCTTTTTAATTCACCATTTAATTATGCACCATATGCCCCTTATCATAAATTAAGGCATATATATATGAATATATATATATATATATATATTGCACAAAGCCAAACCCACATATTTTCCAACTTATGCCCCAAGTCCATATTCACCCATTTCAATGCAAGTTATACCCAAATCCACATTCACATAATTTATGCCTAAAATTCATATTCACATATGTTCAAATTTACGTCCCAAATCAATATTTAGACATGTCCATTTTATACCCAATTCCATATTCACATATATTCCAATGCATGCCTAAATTTATATTATCCAACAAGACATATGCCCTCAAACCCGTATTCGTATATCTCCAAATTTATGCCCAAATTTAGATCCATAATTTCCAATATCAATTATACCCCAAATTATGTCTTTTCCCATTATTCCCAATTTCACACGTTCGCATTTTTCAGCGTTTGGCCTAGGCTCGAAGGTAGCCTGGCTATATAAAAATAAAAAGGAAAGGAGGGAAAGAAGAGAATAAAAAATAGGCATAGTGACGAATCAATAATAAATTGATAAAACATGCATAAACTGAATAAGCATATTATGACAAGATTTAACATGGTGATGATATAAACATATAAGAACAGATCAATGGAATATGTCATAATATAACTGATTAGGCACCGATTCAAGATCCAACTATTATATACATATCAAGATCACTATTTAGATATTTAGATCTAAAAGCAACATGAACTCACAGTGAATTTGTTGCGAAGAACATGTTGAATAAGTTGTTGTAGCCATCGTCTAATTTGTTGTAGCAATCTTCGAATATGTATAGTCTTTTTCTTTTGAATTGATTTAGAAGAAGAAGAAGAACCATTTTAATTTCCATCGCAGCAGAGCTTCGCCGTCACCATTTTTTTTCAATGAACAAAACCTAGGTTTAGGGTCCCTTATATAGGAGTAGCGGAGCAACCAAGACCATCGGATTAGATCAGGAGCCATAAGAATCGTTCACGTCATAAAAGAAGCTTCTAGAGCCACGGGTGGGTCGAGCCCCCTTCAGGTGGGTCGACCCCTCGGTCGACCCCCCTTCAGGGGTGTCGACCCCTGGGTCGACCCCGGGGTCGACCCCCATGAGCCTGGGTCGACCCCTAGGTCGACCCAGCCGGGTCTCGGGTTGACCTCAAAATGTCGGCCCTTTCTCGATTTGCGCGCCGGATTTCTGGTTTTGCTAATTTTGAATATTTTTGAGTTATATATATATATATCTTCCTTATATGCGTACAAACTTCAAACCCTAATAACTTCTTCATACGAAGTCCATTTTGCGCAAACTTGGTGTCTATCTTGACCAGAATTCTGAGATGAACGCAATGGCGCAGTCCATTTCACTTAATTTTGATTATTAAAATAAGTTTTCCTTAATTCATTGTTAATAGTGTATTTCACATTGATTATTCTTTTAATTCATCATCTTTAATGTCGTTAAAATTTTGGGGTGTTACATTCTCCCTTACTCAAAGGATTTCGTCCCCGAAATATCTAAAAGGAAAACGTATATCCTAACATCCAACAATCATACATCCATCTAGCAATCACAAGCATCCATTGTCCTTAAGGAATTTCTAAAGCTTTTATGAACATACGCAATAGTGTGTGTATATGTCCGTAAACTAATGTGAAAGATCAGGCGGTCTACTGATTCAGTTGACCTCCTTAATGCAATGTATGTTTGTGCCATGTAACCAAAATGTATGAAAATCACCCTAGCATAACATGTAAGTTCTATATGGGTGCACAACGATCCATCCAAATGCAACATCAATGTAATAATAATCCTATCTTCATCCATAAAAATTTAAAATGTACACACATCAATATGCAATATGTAAATGATTGAGTCGATCTAGTGCCTAATGTGTGTGTATATGCATCCACGAGCAATCACTAGCAACCACTTGCATCCTTCAACCATAACATGTCTCAAACACATGTTTACATTCATTAGTTTTCTACCTAAATACTTGATCGATATGAGATATTCAAACGATAGATACAAGTATTAATTCGAAGCTTGGAAAACGGAGTTAAGAACATATTCTCGAAAAGGAAAGGATATGAAACGCGAATCTTGTCTTCAGCCTCCCAAGTAGCGTTCTCGCGGCCCTTTCCCCATTGCACTCTTACTAGCTTCACTTCTTGGTTGCATAATTTCTTAACCTCCGATCCAAGTATGCAAGTTGGAACTCGTCCTATCATTGCTTCCTTCTCTACTTTCACTTCCTCTCGCAAGTTTGGCTCCACTATCTCGAACTCTATACCTTTTATCGCCTCTTGAATGAATAGTCATCAATCAAACCTCTTCTCAAGTAGCTCCCCTACTTGCTTACAAAGTTCCCTCTTTTATTTTAGGAGTCACAGGTCGCACAGGTAATGCAACTGGCTTTGCATTGTCCACCATACATGCGGAAACCAATCTCGTGCCTCGGGGTAAACCCCGAACCTCATCAAAACATCAGGATACTCACAACTATTGATACAGATTACAAATCATCAATAAATATACCAAGAGGTTCTAGGAGACTAAGCATGACAGACCCTTTTGGGGTCGTAAGAAATATTGAGAGTCAATCTATGGTAAGTCAGAAGTCTAACGACCCTCCGCTCACATCTAGAATGGCTCCATATATGGTTAACCCATCCATCCTAGAATCAAACCATATCTTATGAACTCAAGAACATATGCATCGCAATCAAACTCGACGCCTAACATAGAGATTCTCAAACCCCGACAAATCATCTATAAATGAGCCGTACCTCCACTGGGGTTTGAGGCAATAACAAGATCCAAAACCATACTAGTATCTAGGTGCAGGGACTCAACTAAAGGATCAGATATAAAAGAATGCGAAGCGCCAGGAAAAGAATCTTAATAGGATGATCAAAAATAGAAATCAATCCTTCGATGGAAACTTTTCTACCCTTATCCTGTCCACCGGCTATGAGAACATTAGCTTGCCCCCTAGAAGTTCCTGCCCTCTGGCCTTGTCTTTGTCTCTTCGGGCACTCCTTAATGAGGTGTTCTGCCTTACCAAAGTGGTAACAAACGCCTTTTCTCTATCTGCAATCCTTTTCCAAATGACCCACCATTCCGAAATTATGGTATTTCCTCTTTTCTTCTTTGGGCTGTGCTCCTTAGCCCTGACTCCCTTATTCTCCTTTTTACCATCCTTGTGCAACATGCTAACAAGTCTCTTGAAAGCTGCCTCCATCGCACGGAAATCCTTATGAGGCTTGAGAGAAAATAAGCCGTAGGTGAAAATACTGTGACTACAGATGGAGGTTGGGCACTTCTTTGCCCTTCGACATGTACCATGGTTTTAACGTGCCTTCAGAACCATGCCAAAATAGGAATACCCTTTCGGGAAGAAACGGTTCCCCAAACAAACAGCAAAAGGAATCAAGTGGAGAATCGAGAAGATAATTATGGCTTTGGGAAATATGCTTTTCAAAAACAAACCTTTTATTTTAAAATACTTTGTTTTTGAGACCTTTTTGAAAACCATTTTCAAAATACTTTACTCGATCTTATAACCATATGCTCTGATACCAAATGTGACACCCCACGTCCGTTAATGTCACTCACTAAGGGAATGCATTAACTTTCGTGAAGCGTTATAGGTAAATAAGAACATAATAGCACAAGACAGACATGTAAAATAGCAGCGGAATTTTTATTTATTTAAATCATAACATCATGGTCCAAAATACTGAGTTTACATCATAGGTTTGAAATAACCAGTTACATGTTTAATAATCTGTCTTGCCAAAAATATCAGAGTACAAAAGCATAAACCATATTTCCCAAGCAAAGCCATAAAAGTACTGACAATAAGTTAAAGTTGTACATCCATATCCAAAACCCAAGCTAAGTTGAAAGAATCCAAATCAACTCTAAGCACTTCCACCTTGAGAACCTGGGGGGGGGGGGAATGAAGAGAGAGAAGAGGAAACAAAAAGGGTCAGACATAAAGTCTGGCGAGTCCAGTTACTTTTAAATATAAATAAATAAAAGTATCATGACAGGTATATAAAACTAGAAGAACAAGATAACAATAGCAAGAAAAGTGTGAACTGAACAAAATAAGTTTGGACAGAATATACTGCACCTATTAAATACATTTCTCTGTACCACACAGATACTAGTATTTCAGAAGTGGAATGATCCCTACCAATACCGTTCTATTACATTTTCATGATTATTAGGTTACATGGGTTAATAGCACTCAAGACTTATACGTGCATCGTACCCATTTACTTTCCCATGGATTCACCTAATACAATATATGTAGCTGTCTCTCAATATTGAGATACACCCCATGGTAACCCACTCGCATGGTCTCCACCGAAATGAACGCAGTCCCTCATCCTATGCCGGAGTGACGTACGGATCCCTATATAATAATGTTACGTTTCGCATAGATCTGTCATTACTATGTTATGTAAGCTTATGGACTGCCACCATCGATCGAAACAGATTCCATATCGGAATAATGCCCTCTAGTCTATGATACACGACCTAGAGCAGATATGCATGTATCTAGACTGTCCCACGTATGCACTGTAATTGTAGCTCGATGCCTCAATCGCACGTCCTCTAATGTGCACCGAGTTCCATGGTAGGGCTAAACAAGAAACACGGAACTCGGTCGGGAGCTTATCCATACCTGTACAGGCCCGTCTTTATGAACCTCTATGTACAGATAATCCTAGGGTCTGTTTTTCATGGTGGCTATGGCCCCACCTCGGCCCCTCCCTCAACTAGTAAAGACTACAAGAGCAAAGTGACCGCCCCTAAAACAACCAATCTAAACATCCATGTGGCGTCTCCCCTCAACCCCGTACCTCGATAGTGAAAGGTGAAATGATATCTTGGGGTTAGCTCTAGTCTTTTCGCATCCCACTGGCTGCGGATGACGGATAATCTGACGGTCTACTATCCTTGTTGGTCATGACCCTCTCTACCTACTCGTGAGGCAACCGTCGAATCACCCTGGTGTCACCTCGTCACAGCATTCTGACTGCATAGGTACATCTACAATCAAGGCCCACCCACCTAATAGTTACGCGCAGACCCAACCTCTGCGAGTACAGCCTGAGACATCTGTCACCGCACAGAGGACTACTAGGAGCACCTTACGTACCTCAGGAAGCCACGTGCTTCCCCTTCCAGTCCTTTGGAGCTGTCATAACAATCACATGAATGTGCGCTCCCCTCATGTCTTATAACATCTCGATGGTCTACCCCGTTAGGTTATTCACCCTCAATCGTACGGAATGGTCAAAGCGCCTTTCTTTAATATGTTGTTAGACCCTATGTCTAAGCATTCTTTTACGCGCTTGCCTCACCTCATTAGGTTTCCAGTTAACTTGGTTATTCCAATTCGTATTGAATTCTTATTCAAATTACCAAGTTTCTTTTGCTTATTAATTTCAGTCATACAACTTAATTCATTTAAGTTTATTAATAGGCTTACAATATGTTATTCTCTAGATTGTGGCCCAAGGTCTGTAATCCACAATCTATTATATATTCTTGTTGATTTCATCATTACAATAACATGTTTTACTTAATATGCAATTAAGTATATCCAGTTCACATGTTTTCTAATTAACATGTCACTTACCATTTATGATTAAATATAACTTATTTCATTTTACAAGTTTTTCCTCATCCTTTCTCATTTAATCATAAATTCAATTTACACCGTCCCTACAACTTATCGTTTTTTACTTAGCAGACTATTACGCATATCTAATTCTATCATTCCTACAAGTTATGATTACCCTACAAGGGTGTCTTTAATTACATAACTTTATTGTTTCTACCGGTTTTGTATACCACTAGGTGTCTTTAATTACATAACCTTATCTGGTTAAGTTTATGGGCCTATATGTAAATATTACTCACCCCCTCTAATTTCCTTAACCCACCCAGTACCCATCCAATTTTACTTAACCCTAACTTAAGTTCATAATCATACGATCCTTATGGATTTAATTAGGTTAAGTAGTTCAATTCATTACCATGTCCAATTATGGTTGTAATGGGCTAGACCTCCCACATTAGGCCTACAACATGTGGATGTTGGATATGCCGGTCGGGTCTGGGCAGTCTTATTCCATAGTTGGGTCTAATCTCATCTCTTAGCCCGATTCTTATTTACGTACTTAGACCTCCCACATTAGGTTCAACATTAGTGGCTGCTCGATATGCCGGTCGGGTCCGGGCGGACTTCCACCACTAATGTAACCTAACCTCATGTCATAAGTACAATTACAGTTCCTATTTGTAATTACTAAACATTCCATTTTTATTCAAATCTACCTATGTCATTATAGGTAATTAATCTATGTTTTCCCCATTTGAATTATGTCTAATTCACTATTCAAATTATAGACCTTTATGCCTCTTTTTAATTCACCTTTTAATTATGCACCATATGCCCCGTATCATAAATTAAGGTATATATATATATATATGAATATATATATATATATTAATATATATATATATATTGCACAAACCCAAACCCATATATTTTCCAACTTATGCCCCAAGTCCATATTCACCCCTTTCAATGCAAGTTATACCCAAATCCACCTTCATATAATTTATGCCTAAAATTCATATTCACATATGTTCAAATTTATGTCCCAAATCAATGTTTAGACATGTCCATTTTATACCCAATTCCATATTCACATATATTCCAATGCATGCCTAAATTCATATTATCCAACAAGACATATGCCCCCAAACCCATATTCGTATATCTCTAAATTTATGCCCAAATTTAGATCCATATTTTCCAATAACAATTATGCCCCAAATTATGTCTTTTCTCATTATTCCTAATTTCGCATGTTCGCATTTTTCAGCGTTAGGCCTAGGCTCGAAGGTAGCCTGGCTATATAAAAATAAAAAGGAAAGGAGGGAAAGAAGAGAATCAAAAATAGGCATAATGACGAATCAATAATAAACTTATAAAACAGGCATAAACTGAATAGGCATATTATGGCAAGATTTAACATGGTGACGATATAAACATATAAGAATAGATCAATGGAATATGTCATAATATAACTGATTAGGCACCGATTCAAGATCCAATTATTATATACATATCAAGATCACTATTTAGATATTTAGATCTAAAAGCAACATGAACTTTTGCTGCGAAGAACATGTTGAATAAGTTGTTGTAGCCATCGTTTAATTTGTTGTAGCAATCTTCGAATATGTATAGTCTTTTTATTTTTGAATTGATTTAGAAGAAGAAGAAGAATAAGAACCATTTTAATTTCCATCGCAGTAGAGCTTCGTCGTCACCATTTTTTTCAATTAACAAAACCTAGGTTTAGGGTCCCTAATATAGGAGTAGCGAAGCAAGCAAGACCATTGAATTAGATCAGGAGCCATAGGAATCGTCCACGCCATAAAAGAAGCTTCTGGAGCCACGGGTGGCTCGACCACCCTTCAGGGGTGCCGAGCCCTGGGTCGACCCCCACGAGCCTAGGTCGACCCAGCCGGGTCTCGGGTCGACCTCAAAATGTCGGTCCTTTCTCGATTTGAGCGCCGGATTTCTGGTTTTGCTGATTTTGAATATTTTTGAATTATATATATATATCTTCCTTATATGCGTACAAACTTCAAACCTTAATAACTTCTTCATACGAAGTCCATTTTATGCAAACTTGGTGTCTACCTTGACCAGAATTCTGAGACGAACGCAATGGCGCAGACCATTTCACTTAATTTTGATTATTAAATTAAGTTTTCCTTAATTCATTGTTAACAGTGTATTTCACATTGATTATTCTTTTAATTCATCATCTTTAGTATCGTTAAAATTTCGGGGTGTTACATCAATTTTCCAGATTATTAAGATAAATATTTCCATGTATCTTATTAATATT
Source organism: Allium sativum (assembly GCA_030737875.1). Classification (NCBI taxonomy): domain Eukaryota; kingdom Viridiplantae; phylum Streptophyta; class Magnoliopsida; order Asparagales; family Amaryllidaceae; genus Allium; species Allium sativum. The sequence continues at coordinate 196,397,137 of CM060924.1, forward strand.
TAGTTTGAAGAATGGATATGGATGGTCTAAATGCTTCTATGCACTTGAAGACATATAAAACAAATCATTTTGTAACAAAGACAAAGATCACAGAAGAACAACAACTTGTTCTAGACAACATATGGAACATGAAGACTCCACAAGAGTGCAACAAACAAAAACTAAGTGTGCTATACACCTTAATTAAAATATTTACAAAGAAAAAATATCTTTACTATGGTCTTTTTATAGGACCTGATGCTGGTGTTTATACCACATGGGAACAAATGATTGTTAAGATCAGATTTCTAGAACAAAATCCTAGATACAGGAAACCATTGTATAAAGGCTTTAATTCCTTTGAAGATGCTACAACCGAATTACAAAAGGTATTTGGAAAAGATTATATTATTTCTAAGGATACACAAAGCCTTCAACAAATAACCTTAGGAAAAAAAATAAAAAATGAACTCCCCAAAACCTCTTCAACAATAAATCTCAGACCACAAACGTCCTCTTTTGCCAACATAATCAAAACAAATGAACCCAACAAATTCATAAGCCTTGGAATACCCAAACAAGTCCATACTAACCAGAATGGTCCAAGTCCAAACCAAACCCCATAATCCTGCCCAATTTTCCATAATAACTAATAAGGGAATTATATTTTCTACAACATCCAATAGAACTCTCCCTTGTTATCTTCAACAAAAATTGCAAATTCCTTTCTAGCATTTCAGGAATGAAGATAGAAGGATTACAAATTGAATGAGAAATCTTTAGGAATACCAATATATACCTTGCACAAAACAATATGAAGGATGCCTCAACACATCCACAAATTGCCCTTGTACAATAATTTGTGCAGTACCACAAATGAAACTTAACCTTTCAAATTATAAGTGCCTAGTCCATGAAGGCATCACATATGACCCAAATACTCTCATAAACTATGGCCTGATTAAAAGAATTTATTTTGATGAATAGGCCCAAGATGACTTACCGGAACCCATTGGAAGTATAACAGAACACCTGACAAATATCTAGCCACAGATATATACATGGATTTTAGATCAGTTCCCCCTCATTTTTGAAAAATGGTATTTGAACCTACAAAACACATAGTTCAAATAGAAGCAAAATTCATAGATTCAGATTTTGAAAATTGGAATGAAATTTTTATTCCAAACAAAACAGAGAGCGTCAAAATAAATGAACAAACATATGAACGATACAGAGCAGCCAGGATTACGGATAGTGAAGAATGGGACAACAAATTATATTTATATGCAGAAACTCCAGTAATCAAGTTATATATTACAGATTCATTGGATGAACATGAGTTGGAACATAAAAGTTGTGATATTTATCATCCAAAGCCTTCCACGATAAAAAGCTACAAGAAAGGAAGAACTACAATAAACAATGCTGGAAATAAAAATAACAGAGATGATGTGAAATTCCACTACAATGTCCACAGATGAATAAGAGAACTAGACAAAAATTATGAAGATTTGACAGAAGTAAAGTCTATGCTACTTGGTGAGAATCTTATAAATAAAGAGAAAATGAAGGTGTGTCAGAAAAGAAGGCTATTTTACTTAGTTGGAATATAATAAACAAAAAATCGTAAAGATTAGACATAAAAGAGTTTATTTCACTTAGTGAGAACTTTATATATATATATATATATATATATATATATATATATATATATATATATATATATATATAATGTGAAAATTTGACAGAAAGAAGCATTTCCATTTAGTTGAAATTTTATAAACAAAGAAGATGTGACAAGTTACCGTCGTTTGTAAATAGCAAAGGACAACTGTCTATTCATATATTGTAAATGCTCAGTCTATAAAATGAGCATATGTGTGTTGTAACTTGTAATTGACATCGAACTAATATCTCCGTAATATATATATATATATATATATATATATATATATATATATATATATATATATATATAATAACACACACCTCCTTAGCGGTGGACTCAATGGCACTGGACGTTGATAAGTACAAAACACAAGAAATACGGGGAACGGAAAAAATACGTTGAAAATGAGGTACATCCAAATGTCTTCTCGCTTCACAAATATTCCTTTTCTTCGGCAAACAAGGCATACGTCAATGGATATGATGGATCATCCACGTCCGGACCAACCCTACTGGGCCCCAAATCGAGCCCACATCTTACCCGTTCTATTATTCTTCTTAACACATCCATCCGTCCATTTCTAATCCAACGGTATCAAACAGCTTCTGGCCCACTTCAAACCAAATTCATCAATCTACACAACGAGCCATTGTGTAGAAAATCCGCCAGCTGGAAACGTTTAATTTCCAGCTACTCGATTCATCCCAGACAAACTCACTATCTTTCAGAACAAGTGAAAACCTCGCATATATAATCATTGACGTGGTCTCAATTCAGTGGTTTCTTCCGTGTTCGCTGGTAGTGGTGATGATAACCGATCCACTATATTCTCTCCTCTCCTTTTCATTTTAATCTTTCTGCTTCTGGTCGCGGCGATCTGAAACTATCTGCTTTTTCTTGCTGTTCGGTTTCTAGTTCATTTTAATTTTGTTGAACAGAGAGAGAGAGAGAGAGAGAGCGATAGTGTAATGGCGTTTAGTGGGACTTTGCAGAAATGTCAGGTGTGTGAAAAGACGGTTTATTTTATGGATCAATTGTCTGCGGATGGGATCTCTTATCATAAGGCTTGTTTCAAGTGCTTTCATTGCAAGGGAACCTTAAAGGTACTTGTTTAAGCTCGATTTGTTTAATTATCAGTATTTTCAAGTATTCGTACTGATTGGGGGTTAATGTTTTTTCAACTATTCAAAATTTCGGGTGTTGATTCGAAAATAGTTTGTTTTTGATTCGTAAGTATCTAGATGATGAGAGTTTGGAAGAAATGTTCTCAGTATCTGTGATATTGATCATAAAGTATATCTACGTCTGAATCGTTGTTTATTGTGGTTTTCGATGTGATTGTCTTTCATTTCCCCAGCTATCATTTCCCTCTTTATACTGTGTTGATCTTCCACGTCCAAAATCAATATCAATGATGTATGTAGATTTTAAGGTTCCTTATGGACATATTTTCATATATGTCAAATTGAATAATTTTTGATTGGGTTCATTTAGAAAAAATATTAGGACAAACTGATTTAGATATATAGCACATGGTCAGCAACAACGTATTTCACTTCCTTTTAACGTGAAAGAAACTTCTTCATACAAGTGTTTTTGAGCTCAGTTGTTTGACTTGTAAATCAATTTAATAGAAACTATAAAGCTTTTTTTTTTTTTTTTTTTTGACTTGTAAGTTAAAACATATTCAAGTTATTTTTAAGCATTATATCCAAATTGTTCCCAGACAATTCCTGTACTTGAAGAGGAGTTCTCTGATGGTTCCCGTGATGCAGAATTGTGTAAAACGCAGTAAAACAATCACAATATATAGTACGATCAGGAGACAGACTTGTATCTGCTCCAATAGAGAAGGGACTTGCTATGTAATGGTCAACATGCTTTAGTGCTTGGATTGCCGTAAAGGCTAGTAGGGGCGAGCATTATTTGGTTAAAACAAATAAATCGATCAAACCAATTTCTTTTTGTTGATTTGGTTCGGTTTGGTTTGATTTTGAAATTAAATCAGTTCATTGTTGGTTTGGAAAATATTAAGTTTGGTTATCGGCTTAATCAAATTAACCGAATTTTTATTATATTTTCAAAATTATCGATGTTATAATAAATATTTTAGGTTATTTTAGTTATCCATGTAAATTTAAATCATCATATATGTATCAGAATTACTTTTAGACAACATAAGAATCATAAATACGAATAATTTAATCATATGTTTGTATTTTCTTTCAAATTACAGAGAATATTCCAAACATAAAGCGTAAAACATTTTTAGTTTGGTTAAATCGGATAACCAACTAAACTTAGTTTGGTTGGTTTGATTTTTAGTTTTATTGGTTTTTTGTTCCTTTTAACAATTTTCATAATTGGATAAACCAAATCAACCAAACGTTCATCCTAGAAGGCTGGTACTTTTACATTCATTTGGAGTCTCCAATTTTGGAGTTATCAAAAGGCATGAAAAATAATAAATAATGTTGACGATTGAATCTTAATTATAAAAAATCCGAAATTGCACACACCTTGAAGGATGGTTGATTTTAATAGGTCTGTCAACGAATGTTCGTATCTGTATCTGAAATCATTTTTAGATATCAGATATTCGATAGATATCAGATAATTTTACAATCCACTAATGATCTATAAATTAAGAAACATAAATGAATTTTTTAATTTAGTATAAACATTTTTCAATTACATTAGTTACTAAAATGCTAAAGACAAATAAATATGATGATACTAAATAATTTTGAGCAGTTATTATGCATTATATGCATATGACATACACTTTAAACTTAATAAAACAATAAAAAAAAATCTTTTAATGTATCAAAATACACATAATTTAAGCTATAATCTTGAATAAAAATGTATGGATGATTTTCGGATGTAGATGTTTTCATATCCGCATTCGCTTCTATTTTTTGATATTGAATATTTATTCGCTTTTCAAATACAGATGAATTTAGAAATTTTTGGGTATCCATTGACATCTCCATATTTCAATGAAGTTTTAGAGAGTTGCAAGAATTAATGGCCGTGTTGCGTTTGGTTGGTTAATATTGATGAAATAACTGTTTTCAATTATATTGATATCGTAAATGGAGAAGAATAGTTTAATGAATCTTAGAATGAGGAATCCGACACCATGTTGGAGCTTTGATTTCATAAAATTGAATTTTTAGTTCTTATTGACAAGGCGGTACAAATACATATGTATTATACAGTGGTAGACCCTTAATTCACATGAAGAGAGTGCTGCGTGATAACTTAATATTCTTTACTATTTGAAATTTAAACGGGAATTTGAATTTGGGTCCTCATAACCATCAATATGAATGAGACGGTTAGTTATAGGTCCTTGTTTTCGTATGCTTAACCATAAAGGCATAAACCACTTAGACCTTTATTTTCTGTTTTTTGAATCTTGAATGCATTTCTCTGCTTTTACCCTAGTGATTATTAAGTTTTGATCCCTATTTTTTCATTTCCACTGAAAAGTCCGTAGTTCTTTTCTTTCCTAAAATGTATTTCTTTATGTAACTAAGATGGCATGTTGTTTGAAGATAATTTTTGTTTGAATTGGTACTTTATATACAAGTCATAGGTAGTTTGTAGAATACTATATGTCAATATAAGTTGAATCACGCTAAACAAATTTTGAACCTATGACCTTTTGCATCCAAGTCGAAGTGTCTAACCACTGGGACAATGTGCTGGTTGATAATTATTTATATTCCATTTTCAACATTTTATTATTTATATCATTTATCTTCATACAACATGTCATCTTAATTACATAATTTAAGACATTTTAGCAGAAATAAATAAATTCACATTTATCAAGTAGCTTGAATTATAAACAGCGAGTTAGAATTGCATAAAGTATTACGACACTGTACATGATCTTAAGGAAAAAGAAAACGAAAAATTTAAGTTGCAACTTCAAAATTTGAAATATCGATCTGCTTCATGTTATGAAAAGAAGTGGGTTGTCTGAGTAAAAATTTAAAAAGGATCGAAACATCGTTACTACATTATAAAAAGTGTAAATATTCTACAATTTTCAAAAATGTAGAAATGAATTGAATGAAATTACAAAATATCTACAAACTTTTAAATCTAACATAAAGTTACGTGCTTTAGTCTATTTAACCAAAATATAAAATCAATTTCAAACATATAGAAAAATATACATGTCAAAATGTGAATTATGTCCAAGAACATGGAATACAACTATTTATTGCATTCTTTATGTTAAAACACGTAAAACGAATAAACATGATAGTATGTTTGAATAGAATGTATATATGTTGCACTTTCCCAGAAGAACAAATATAAGTGCGTACCGAGCGATACATTTAAGAATCGATATGATTCAAATATGGTTCGGGTGGCCGGAGCTTGTTCCAGGTCGAGTTGATGTTTACTCAGAGTTTGCTCTGGGTTGAGCTGCTGGTAACTTGAGGATTGTTCTGGGTTGAGCTGCTACTAACTCAGGGATTGTTTTAGGTTGAGCTGGTGCTTGTTTTTAGTGCTGTGCTGTACATTTTAAAAATTGATACAACTTGAATGCAACTCAAAAATGCAAATAACAAACACTTGCAATAAAAATGTTTGAAATAAACAAGTTTTGCACATCTTTGAAAGGTAAAATCTTTACACTTTTTCTAGGAACAATAAAGTATTATGCATAAGTGCAAGTTATCTACAATAAATTTGAATATGACCAAAATTTTACATCCATTGTTAAAAAAAATACTCAAAATATACATTTTATAATTGTGCATTTTGAGAAAGCATTAAGCAGTATATACAGAATTGCAGATTTTGTTCAATCGTTTTTCTAGTAAACAATAGCACAATTACTAATTTACCATTGTCTTATCATCTTTTCTCCTTTTTCACGTAGTATTCTTCCGTCTCCATAATTTTTTTTAATGCCTTTTCAGTCCCAACCCTAATTTTTAGTTCAATAATTTGAATTTCAGAAAATACAATTAAATTTGAAGATGTAGGTTCATATCAGTCTCCACACATACAGTAAAATTTGAGTATATGGTTTCATATCAATCTCCACAAATACAAGATAACTTGCATATTGATTTAGTGTAAATCAAGATCTAAGAAGTTAAACATAAACATTAAGTGTTGTAGTTTGGTAACATTTATGATTTATGGGGGATATAATTGAAGGAGTGGAAAAGGAAGTATCAAGAGGACTAGTTGGTAAATTAACCAAGGACTTGTAGATGTAGGAATTAGTTATGAAAAAATAAATAATGATGCGACCTCGGGGTTGGAGGAAGGGGTAACAAGGAATTAGAAATTTAATGAAATGAAAAAGGATAATTTGAGATCATGAAGTATCAAAAAATAAATTCTTACCTGACTATTTTACACAATTACATTTCATGGTTTTACCAAACCTTATCCTATTTGATGACCTCGGTCACCGACTTCCTTAGCCATTTAAATTTCCCCTTAAATAATTCCTAAAAATAGCAAAGAAACCATTCCCAAAGATAATTTCAATTCAATAGTTTGATATCTTCTTCAATCACATGCTTTAGTTTGTATCATAGAGGGAACATGCATCGTGCGTGCATGAGAAAATATTTTGTATACTGGAATGCTCCTCGCACATGGTGAGGAATTTTGTTGCTGTAATATATATATAATAGATAGAGAAGAACACCTTACGTTTAAAGGCAAATTAACCATCATGACGTGTTTGAATCAATGTATATTTTTTGCAAAGTAAATTTTGTTCGAACCCTAATAATTGTTGTCTAAAATGTTTAAATCTTACCATTCATACCCCATTTGAGGCTGGATCCCTTCCTTTCCGATTCGATTTACATTTTGATTCAAACTTTGTTAGAACCGCAATTAAAAATGCATTCAATTCATACTAATATATCTAACATACTTATTTAGATTAGCAATTCCCATTATAATGTTTTTAAAGCAAATATAAAATGGAGTTAGATATTTGAGTTTTAATGTTGATTTTATATGTTAAAAAATCTAAATCAATTCAACGTGTGTACAACCCATGAAGTGTGGAATATGGAATATGCAATATAAGTCTTGTTTCAAAATAAATTTCAAATCTTGCAATTTACGATTTAAATCCCATTTTGAAAACCTTGTTATTGATTATGACCACATAAGTACATATTGCTAACATGATGGCATTGTTTACCCTTTTGCTATGTTTATGAAGCATTTCTTGCATTGATGGAAATGAACTATTTTTCCAAGCCATTGGAAAGGTCAGGGACATGTTGCAGAATGAGATTGTAGACCGAAGAAGTGGATATGAATGTGCTGTTACGTGAAATTTGGACCTTATATATAAATATAAAACAGCATGGCCACAATAATTCAATGTTATGATGCAAGTATTTATGTAGTTCATATGCATCATATAAACTATTGCCCACAAATATAGAAAACTTAAAAGACTCATTAATTCAAAAATGTATATCCATAATCCAACCTTTTCTAAACTTAATTTCTTTTGGGAAAATATAATTTTATTTTATTAAATTTGCTTGATTTCCATGAATATTCTATATCTAAATTGATCACAACACCATCAGTAAAAATAAAAATGATCCTTTTGGCAATGAGTCTCACGACTTGAGTTGCTTTTTTTTTAAATGTTAGAAGAGCAGCTAGCAAAAAAATATATCAACCAATTAATGAATTGTATATGGAACTTTTTTGTCTAGCTTTTTCAAACTTCAAATATAAAGTGTTATATATTTCATAAAGATCTGAGTTCTTATTCACATTTTTTTGCACCAAAGAAAATATATGATAGATATTCAAAACAGAAAAAGCAGTGTAGTCTATCGCGCATAGCGCAAGGCTTGCGTTATAGCGTGCGCTATTGCGTTCATTTGGAGAGAAAAAATGTAATCAAGTATATTTTGCCTAACCGATTTTTTTTTGTTCTTGTTTTGTATATTTTGCGTCATATCCAAACCGTTCAAGACTCCAAATACAAGCACTACCATACTTTATGCATGTATTAATTTTTTTTTTTATATAAAATGTAATTGTATTATAGAAAATTAGATAAGTTCATATTGTACATTTAAAGTAATTGATGGATATAATATATTTGTGTCTTACAAATTTGAGATTTATTCTTATAACTGTGAGTTATAATGAAAATTATTTCTATTTATCAATTATGATGATATAAAACTCTAAGCAACAATGAATGAAATTACACCTTTGTACAATGTTTAACAAAAAATACTAACAAGTACTAAGAAAAAAATTATAAATAAGAAAAGTTGTAAAGTGAAAATAAGATAAAAAACAATAACTAAGCCATAAATCTCAAACAAGTTGGGGTTGGCTAGATATGGAACCGCAAAAAAAGATTAAAAACTTTCGTAAAAGTAGAATCAAGGTTTGAGGAGAAAAGAAAACGAAGATTAAAAACTTTCGAAAAAGTAAAATAAAGGTTTGAAAAAAAAAATCTAAGGTTATGATACATGAATTGCTAACTTCCATGCACTCCTATCTGAAATCAGCTCTTCAGATATATTCCAATTTCTTATGTCTCTTTTTACTATCTTCTCCCATGTCATTTTAGGTCGGCTCCTATCTCTCCTTGGGCGTTTGGCGCGACCTATAATTCCAACGCGCACTGGTGCATCGTGCGGTCTACGTTGGAGGTGTCCGAACCATCTCAAGCGTTGTTCGACTAACTTCTCTTCAACAAATGCAACCCAAGTTTGTCTCGAATATCATCATTCCTAATCCGATCTCGTCTGGTATGCCCACAGCTCGAACGCAACATACGAATCTCTGCTACACTTATCTTATGGACGTGTTGCCTTTTAGTAGGCTAACATTCTGCACCATATAACATCGTCGGCCTGATTGCTGTTCTATAGAACTTTCCTTTAAGCTTCCGAGGGATTTTCGTATCACAGAGAATGCCAGATGCAAGTCGCCGTTTAACCCATTCTGCTTGAACTCTAAAACTAACATCCTTATCAATCTCCCCATCAAACTGCAACATATAACCTAAATATTGAAAGGATTCTTTCTTGGGTACTACTTGATCGGCCAGGGTGACATCTCCGTCATTTGATCTGACACCGCTGAACTCACACTTCATGTACTCCATTTTAGTTTTGCTAATCCTAAACCCTTCGACTCCAAGGTCTCCCTCCACAACTCTAGTTGTCTATTAACCCCAATTCTACTTTCATCAATCAGCACAACATCATCAGCAAAGAGCATACACCAAGGAATCTCTCATTGTATATCTTTTGTGATCTCATCCATCACTAAAGCAAAAATGCAGGGGCTCGAAGTCGAACCTTGATGTAACCCTATGTTAATGGGAAAGTCACTGATCTCACCATCGTATGCCCTGACACTAGTCACAACCCCCTCGTACATATCCTTAATAAGTGTAATGTACTTTGATGACACCCTCTTCCTTTCTAGCGCCCACCACAACCACATAACCTTCATCGGTACTCTGTCATAAGTTTTCTTCAAATCGATAAAAAACTATGTGAAGATCTTTCTTCTGCTCCCTGTATCTCTCCATGAGTTGATTAATCAAGAAAATTGCCTCAGTAGTTGACCTTCCAAGCATGAAACCAAATTGATTCCTAGAGACATTTGTCAACCTCCTCAAACGTTGTTCGCAGACTCTCTTCTAAAGCTTCATTGTATGACTCATGAGCTTAATTCCTCTGTAGTTTGTGCAACTTTGAATAATTCCTTTATTCTTGAAGATTGGAACTAAAATGCTTCTCCTCCACTCATCTCCACACCCCAATAGGAATGTCATCGGGCCCTACCGACTTATCTGTCTTCATCCGTTTCAACGCCCCCTTTATCTCAGCCTTTTGAATTCTCCGAACGAAATATCTATCTATGATGTTGGCAGAGTCTTCCAACTTGATCAAGGAGCTATCACTTTCTTCGTTGAAAAGCCTATCGAAGTATGCTCTCCATCTATTTTTATCTCGTCGTCCTTCACCAAAAGCCTATCGTTCTCGTCCTTAATGCATTTAACCTGGTTGAAGTCTCTTGTCCTCCTCTCGCGTAGCTTGGCTATTCTTTAGACATCTCTTTCACCCTCCTTTGTACTCAGTCTTTGATACAAATCTTCATATGCTGGACCCCTTACTTCACTCATCGCTCTCTTTGTAACTTTCTTTGACACTTTGTACTTCTGTATGTTGTCCTTGCTCCTATGATGGTGCATGCATTTGTAACATTCATTCTCTTTGATAGCCTTTTGCACCTCGTCGTTCCACCACCACGAATCCTTGGGTTCACACATATTTCCTCTTGTTTTCCCAAACACTTCAGTAGTCACTCTTCTAATGCAAGTTGTCATCTCATTCCACATGACATTTGCATAACCTTCCACGTTCCATGCCTTTTCTCCCCTCACTCTATCTTTAAACACCCGTAAGTCGTCTCGTTTGAGTTTCCACCATCTCATCCTATTAATCTTCGATCTCTTATCCTTCACCGCTCGAAGATGGAGCACGCAAACCAAGAGCTGATGTTGTGAGACGACACATTCTCCAGGTATGACCTTGCAATCAACACAATCTCGTTTATTGCCCCTTCTAGTTAGGACAAAGTCGATCTGACTAGAATGTTGGCTACTACTGAAGGTGATCAGATATGATTGTCTCTTTCTAAAGAAGGTGTTAGCAATCATGAGATCGAAAGACAAAGCAAAATGCAACATTTCTTCACCCTCTTGGTTCCTATTGCCAAAACCAAAACCACCATGCACTCTCTCAAATCCTCCACTAGATGGGACAACATGACCATTAAAGTCTCCTCCTATAAAAAGTTTGTCGCTATCAGGCACATCTCTAACCATGACATCCAAGTCTTCCCAGAACTTGCTCTTGGCTTCTTCACTTAGGCCTACCTGATGGGCATATGCACTAATGATATTCAGAACCGCGTTACCAGCTACTAGCTTAACTAGGATGATCTTGTCCCCTCGTCTTCTAATGTTGACCACTTGGTTTTTAAGGTTCTTGTCAATCAATATGCCTACCCCGTTTTTGTTACGTACTTCTCCCGTGTACCACAATTTAAAGCCAGTGTTCTCCACTTCTTTCGCCTTCTGTCCCGTCCATTTAGACTCTTGAACGCACAAGATGTTTACATGTCTCCTAATCATAGTATCGACTATCTCTCTTAGCTTACCTATTAAAGACCCTACATTCCAGCTACCTAATCCAATCCTACTATCATCGACTAGCTTCCTTGCCCTTCGCATCCGCCGAGAAAGATGCGAAGACCCTTGCTCACTTATTACTACAGCGGAGCGTCGATGTAGCGCGCCACTAAGAGAATGACGGCCCAGCCCTTGCATATTTAACACCATACCCAAGCCACGATATGACGCGCCACTAAGGGGGTGGCAACTCAACCCTTGCCTATTTAACACCATACCCGAGCCTCGATATGACGCGTCACTAAGAGGGTTACGCCCCATTAGCCACTTATGTAAGATTCGAATAGTTCGCATAATTATATTATATGATTTATATTCTACCAAATAAGATCAAATGTTATATTATACTATATTATATTCGAATAGTTCGCATAATACCAAATAAGATCAAATGAAAATAATATATGAAATCTACAATAACAAGATTCGAATAGTTCGCAGCATTAGCTCAGCGGATAAGGACTTGTGTCGAGGTAACAACGATGCGAGTTCGAAACCCGAAATGACATGCTAAAAAGGTTTACCATGTGCATACGCTACGATTAGCCACTTATGTGGTATCCGCGGACCGGGCTAGGTGCACTAGGGGGAGTTTTACGGCTCCGATCGGTTTCCCCCTGAACACGAAATGACATGCTAAATGAGTTTAGCATGTGCATATGCTACGATTAGCCATTTATGTGGTATCCACGGACCGAGTTAGGTGCACTGTGGGGGGGGGGGGGGGGGGGTTACCTACGGCTCTGGTCGGTTTTCCTTTAACAAATTCAAAAAGAAAACAAGATTCAAATAAACAAAAGTTAAACGTGATTCAAGTGTACAATAACAAAACATGGAAATTATGCGTCTAAATTTTTAAAACATAGTCATTAGTTTTATCTAAATCATAACCGTTAATCATTATTTAAACGATCATCAATTTCTTCTTCGTTCGAGTCATACTCTACGGCATTTTCCCTCTGAGTCGTTATAAATACCATAGTGTGCTATTTTGGGCTTACTTCACTGTCCAAACATTTTAAAAAGAGACAAAGACAAAATAACGCGCTATTTAGAGCTATGCGCTATGGTAAAATAGCACGCCATTTTTGCGCTATATGGAACCCTTGCGCTATTATAGGTACAATAGCGCAAGCACTGCACTATGCGTTATTTGTCGCTATAGCGAGCGCTTTGATAACACAGAAAAAAAAAGATTTAATAAAGTTCATGCTTACAATTCTGTCACAATTAGCACCCATCCTCAGTTTCTTCGTGACCGTTACAATCAATATATATGACAGTAAACAAAATACAATGATATTTTGAGCAAAAAGCTTCAAAAAATTACTCGCGTATAGTAAGATCCAATTGAAGAAGTGCACGCAAAAGGTCAGACATTTTAGTACCACAGTGTATTCTTCAAATAATAAATATAGTCATTGTTACCTGCGTTTAATGTGTCTTTTTCCATGAGTACGTCAATTCTAACTTTTCCTTTGGCATCTTTAATTTGGATTTTTTTCCTTCAAAAAGGCAATGAGTACGTTGGCTTTGTGAATAAAACCTGAAAGAGAATAGATTGGGAAATGGTGAGGTATATAGGCAGCGAGAAATTATTTTGTTGTAAGTATGCATTCAATATTTTTACATTTACTCACAGACATAAAAATATAAATATAATGTCATATGCAATAATTAGAGTCCACAGATTGCAGAACATACACTAAATTTTATCATGAACTGGTTAACCAAGGACCAAAAAAATCAAACACAATACATGATAAAACATTCACAAAGATGAAGTAACTATAAGTTGTAGCGAAATTGGTAGGTTCAGAAACTGAAATTCTATCAGTACTGGCTGCAACATTATCTTCACTTCATCTATCTTATACACCTTCATCTATTGCTGTTATCATTTTGAATGAAGCTAAATACATATGGAACTGAATATTTAAATATATAAATATTTAAAAACATTATATTGAGTCTAAAAATCGTTTCATAACAAAGAAGTAAGAAACATTTCAATCCAAGGTAGGACATAAGTTTTATGTATCTGCACCTTTTATGTGTTTCAAACACAACTGCAGTATAAGAGTGTAAACCTCATACTGTCAAGCAATGATTTGTCTCCTCATCTAAGGAGAACAATTCAATGTATAATATGTAAACCCCAACAAAAAAAATTCTACATTTAGATTACAAGCCACAATGAGTAAGTTTAAAAGTGGTCACTAAAATTTGGCTTGAAAATATACCGATAACAAAATGAATGGTGTGTGTGGAAATGGGATACTGAGTGGAATATATGAATAAGAGACATTGCATGTATATTCGATTGTTATGAAAAAAAAAAAAAAGTAAAAAAATAGTACCCATGTTGTATGCATCTTGAAAATATTTCGTCGCCTCCCTAGTCGATAATTATTTGTTGGAAATTTAGTTGCTTATGGTGAACATTTTTCCATCTGATGCTGCATCTTCTTATTTATTTGCCTTCCTCGCCACCCGTGGCAAAACAAATCATATCTGTATAGGATGATTTCAAACCAATCTTTAGTATTATCAATTAAACAACGCAGGAAATAACGATTGATAAAAAAAATTAGGGTTGTCAACGGGTGCTTTCGAATGTAGATAGTGCTGTTGTGGAAAAATAGGATAGTGCTTTCCACGATTAAATTATAAGGGATACAGCCCGACCCCCCCTCCCCCCCCCCCCTCCCGCGCTCCCCCTAACACACACACATACAAAAGGAAAAATAAAAATAAAACCTAGGGTTTGAGTTGTTATTTCCGATGTTGTATCTAGAGTTATTTTGCAGATTACTTATACCGGCCTCTGATGCTGCGATTTTTTGCTTTGTCTTACCTTCCATTTGGTTGCTAGTTGAGGTTTCTAATTTGACACCTGCCAATAAAGTTTCAGTTACGAAGGACCAGGGATGATTTGTTCAATGCTTATTCAATTACATACGTTGAAGATGTGTAGAAAAATGGAGAGTGAAGCTATTACGCAGCAATTACAATAGATGAAATCCTAACGGGAATAATTATACCTGAAATTGATATACTTCTTTTTTACCAATTTGCATTTTGTTTATTAGATTTTTATTTTTTTATTTCTTTATATAGTTTATAAATCCTTTGAAAAACTTTTGGCTTTGCCCCGTTGAACTGGGGTGGATGAAATCTCATGGTTCTTAATGAAACCTGAAATCGTGTTTGGAATTAACTAAACTTTCATACTTCATATGTACTGAAAATATAAAATGTGAAAAAAACTAAAAACCGATCTTAAAAAGATGAATATATTACGCATTTTTCAAAAGTTCATATATGAAGGATACAGAATTAACTATAAAATGTAAATGCAAACAGTTCAAAATATAAATGCAATATAAACGCATCTTCCCATGACCGAAAGATGCAGTTTTTGTTCATTTCCAAAAACATAAATAAAAGTTATTTGATATGCAAATTATTTGCATAATGTTCGAATGCTGTTGGAGGTCGCATATTTTATATTCTAGAAATATATAACATAAGTTTCTATCATCGGGTTGGCACATAATACAAAAAATGAAAAAGTATAGAACATTAACTCTTTCCCATGGTTTAAACCTGAAATGTACCGTAATATTAAGGGGGAAAGTTGTGGTAACAATTTTGAAAAAATAATTAAATAGATGCGATGAAAATTTTGTGAGTTCAAATCCCAGAACATTGAACTATGATTAATGATGATGGGACATGGCTCCTCAAGGTTAAACATTGCTGATTAGAAGGACATGACAAATTTGTTTAAACAAATAGCTTGACTTGAATGTGTTTTAATCAGTTTATTTAAGCACCAAACTTTTTCTTAAATAGTACAGTTGATAGTTCAGATTGCGGCCTTTGTGGGATTGTGGTTTGTGACTTGGTGTATAAGATATTTTGAACTAGGAATATCTAGCATCGTCCCTCTTCTTTTGGATTTGAATTACTTATTGTCTTGGGTGTAGAAGAATATAAAGAGTATAATGATAAAACGATTTATTCTTGATTGAAATGATAATAATTAGTGAACAGACATGTTTTGGTGTTAACATACAACATATAAGCTCTGTTCTTTTATACAAATTGATTTAGTAATTAGTATAAGACAGTCATTGATTAGTGAAGTGCAAGGTTGTGTTTGACATGGTGAATTATGCCAACCATACCATACTCTTTTACAAACTTTAGAATATAGCCAGTCTCTTGTTTCGAAGCATGTTTTATGTTTGAAATTTTAATGGATGCTCTTGCACGTTGTATGTTTAAGTTGCGACATTTACGTCCCAAGGATGCATGAGAAGAGCAATTGATGTAAAGATGGAGAGGATCTTGTAAAGTTGTTTGTCACATATGAACCAAGGTTTGAGATCTCGGTTTTGTTCTTCTGTAATTTAATTAAGGAATTTCAGTCTGATTCTTAGATTTTTGCTCCTATATTGGTTTAGGTTTTTGTTATTTATTTTTCATATACTTACACATATATTTGTTTAATTTATCGACATAAAATATATTATTTATCTTTAATTGAAAAATAAGATATAAACAAACAATGTTGGATAATTATAAATATTTGCGGTGCTAAGAAATGTTTGTTCATTACTTCATATTCAATTATCTTTTTGGTTACATCATTATGATATATTTTGTACATTTGCTGAGTTAAAATTTCAGATTTTAACTATTTATCTTTTGTGTAGTAAGATTGATTCTTTACTCAAGCATAGCACTCATTTCGATGTCTTAGGGATTTGAAACCATGACTTTACGACCTTAATTTACAACGTCATACCATTGTCAGTTGAGCTAGTGGTCATTGACCTGAATATTCATATATTTGAAGCTCAAATTGATTTTTTTTTTTTGTCGAATTTTTCTCCAAAATTCAAAGTTCGGTGGTTCTTATTTTCATTTTTTATTGACTTAAGAGTTTCAGTTTGTTTTTGTTTTGGTCCTTACTGAAACAAAATGGTCAAATTCTCCGTATGTTGGTCAAAACCTCTTAACCTAGATATGGACATAACATTAAGTTACTCCGACGACGATGCACATAGATAATCATTTAGTTATATTGGTTGCTGTTTATCTATGACATACGGCTTCCTTGTCATGTCTAGTTTCAAATCTTATCTTATTACTTATAATGATTCTTAGTACTTAGAAACAAGGCTCATGCCGTGGCTAAACGTGTTCTATGGAACCATATACAAGTATGATATCTTTGTTTTATTGTCAGCTAAGTAACTATTCATCAATGGAAGGGGTCTTATACTGCAAGCCACATTTTGATCAACTCTTTAAGGAATCTGGCAATTTCAACAAGAACTTTCAACCATGTGAGTGTCCTTATACGACAATCTCGAGCACTCTTACCTTTGTATCTTCCCTGATTGTTTACATGTTTGCAGCTGTGAAGTCTGCTGCTGAGAAGTTAACCCCAGAACTGGTGAGTTCAAGTTTCTAGTTATTTGGTTTTCTTAATTTTGATTATAAATTCAGTCTTTTGTCGTCTTACTGATACACAACGTGGAATATTCAGACAAGGTCTCCAAGCAAAGCTGCTGGTATGTTTTCGGGAACACAAGAAAAATGCGCCACTTGTGGTAAAACAGCATATCCACTTGAAAAGGTGTGTTGTTAGTAATTTTGATTTTACTATCATCGGAACTTAGTTGAACTTGCAATGCCAGCTTCTAGCAAGTTTACAGACTGTTGCCCAAGTTTTTTTGAACACCTCAGCTCAAAATTTTTGTTTTTGAAGCTAGCTCTCTTGAGGAGATCCTACATTTACTTGAAATCAATGATATATGAAGCCCTCTTATCGAACTCGATAAACCAGCCCTTAAAACTATACTGTTCAGCATGTGCCGATGTTTAAATTTATACTAATTAGTTGGACGTCTCTTGCTTCAGATAAGTATGCCTAGTTTGAGTATTATTCACAACTTGCTATATTCAAATTTTATGGATGTTTGGTTAATGGGTTAAAATCAGTGTGTCGCCAGTAATGCGGATAAGACTGCACACTTCATCCATACGCGTGCACTGGACAAACGACGACGACGATACTGATGCAATCAAAATTCATTTATACAGGTGACGGTTGAAGAAAAATCATATCATAAGTCGTGTTTCAAATGTTCACATGGAGGCTGCGCGCTCTCCCCATCAAATTACGCAGCGCTCGATGGCATTCTCTACTGCAAGCATCATTTCTCGCAGCTTTTCAAAGAGAAAGGAAGCTATAACCATCTTATCAAGTCTGCTTCTATCAAACGTACAGCCGCAACGGTGCCTCCTTCTGAATCGTAATGCGTGTATGTTGTCTCCATCACCATTGTGGTTTTACCTTTACTATTGTGGTCAAATCAAAGGTTAAAAAACTTGCATTGCGCGAGTTTTATTATGTACTATTTGGGTGTGAGAGTTGTGTTATATCCCATTCTGGAGAACTGTCATTTTAATCGGTATTGAGAATTGACTTCGGTGTAACATTGATTTGCAAGGATTTTTGTAATTCTTCCGAGCTTGCTGCTTTATGGGATCCTATTCTGGTGAACTTGTGTAAGTGATCCTAAGCCAGGAATTCGGTGACAGATGTAACCTAGTTTGGCAGTGTTGAATTTTCAGAAAGATAATTGAGTAGCATTATCTGCAGGGTATATAACATGTGAAGGGAATTGCTGAACGTGAATGAGAAATTGAAGTGCTATTAATAAACATGGAAAACTGTAAATATAGGACAGTAAAAAGTGATTGAAATACCGTTGAACCGTGCATAGATGTGTTCAGTGTCTTATTCTAAAAGGTCTATGTTGATCATCCTAACCTTCGATTATAAAGAGATTGATCTAAAAGGCCATCAGGATAAAACGTTGAATCTTTTTCTAAAATATAATTAACACATGTTTTCGAAAAGAGTTTTTCGTGTATTGAGTTTGAAAACAAGAAATGACCTATTTTTCACTTCTTAAAAGATGGTTATTTAAACTGTTGCACAGTATCGTTTTCAATTCAAACTTTGTTTATTCTTCATGTAATACATTAGACTCAATCTCACCGTATCCGCCATAATCAAAGGAACCTTTACTAGAACACAACCTTGGTTATCATTGTTGCTTTTTTTTAATCTTGGTCACCATTGTTGCTTTTCATATCCTGCCTCCACCACACACCATATGATCAAACTAACATGAGGGAGAGGGAGAAAGGGGGAGAATATGATTTATAATAAAGTCATTACTATAGTATGAATCACATTACCAAATAATAACAAAGTAAATGCATAAATAAAAGCAACACACAAAATTTTCCAGTTTCAGCAATACCTGCTTGTTGTTGCCTCAAATATTCTAATTAAGATTAACAAATGTCTACTTATAAAAACCTGTAAACTTGCGAGTATTGCCAATCTGATCATATTAATCCTGAGTCTAAAAAACATGTCTTAGCTATATCCCCGAGTTTAGAATTTTACAAACTACATACGTTAGTTTAATTCTAACTAAAACTAGAGTTTTATAGTTAAAAGAAATTAAATAAAACATTTAAGTAAAATGGAGACCCTAATTAAATGTTTAAACTTTAAAAACTTCGCGTCTAAAAAACATTCTTCTTATTCATCTCTTTTCCTCTAAAGTTGATCCGTTTTAACCTTTTGTTCTCGTTTTAGTGTTTCAGATGTTAGGAGATGCCACTTTGCGATTTAATGCATTTGCTCTTCTGTTCGATTGGAACGCTGCGTTTGTGTAACGACCCAGAATTTCAAACATTTTGTATTTAAATATCTGAATTATTTAGATGTTTAAATGATGGATTAAATGTTATTAAAAATGATTTAATAAGCTTGTTAATCTCCTTTTAAATCATAATTAATGATGGTAATTTTATTTTAGAAAAATGTTTTAAAAAATAATTTCTTTGGAAAAATATTGATAAAATGACCGGAAATCGTTTTACGGAGAAATAGCTTTTTGCCTATTAGAAGTTGTTCATTTTTTTTATATACAGTCATTTTTTTAATTGAACAATAATATGGGATAAAAATATTTTCATATTTATGGCTAATTAAATATGATGGTTTCATCATTTTAAAAATGAGCATTTATGGGAAGTTTATGTATTTTGGGTATTAAATATTAAAATAATAGTTTTATAATTCAAATATGCTTGTTTTAATTTTTTAGAGATGATAATGAATTTGTTTCAAAATTTTGTTTAAATAAATAAATAATTTAAAAAAACTGACAACGTTACCGAGGTTTAACTTTCGGATTTATAAACTTTCGTGGAGCGGAAGTTTTTCTAAATCAGTTTAGAGTTGTTTAATACATGTATATACATGCACATGTGGTACATACATAGATACATACATACATACATATGTATGCATTATTAATCACATCAAGGGAGCAGAAAATATCATGAGCGTATGCATATAAGCTCCTTATATGTATACAAATGGAAGCCTAACTTACTTGGCTTTGCTTTTGAATGAGGAATACTTAAGTTGAAAATGTCGGAAGCGGGTTAAGCATATGAATATTGATTCCTCTAAGAAATCATTTCAATGGGGGTAGTTGACTATTCGACTTTCAAACAACTAAATATTGACTTTATTTTAATGAATGTTCTAAAAATAGGAATAAGTTAAGTGATTTTGGGTTTGTTGTGACAATGTGTTAATAACATTCATCTTTAACCCTTTCAGAATGTGTGTGTGTGTGTGTGTGTATGAAGGTAATATTTCTTTAAATGAATGTTTTAGAGATAAGCATAAGTAAAATGGTTTTGGATTTGTCATGACAATGTGCTAATTACATTTGTCTTTAACGCTTTTAGAATATACGCACAAAGTAAATGTATCTTTAAATGAACGTTTTAAATTTAAACATTAGTAAAATGGTTTTGGGGTTTTGGGATAATGTGTTAATTACATTTGTATTTAGCTCACATAGACTATACTTATAATATATAATTGGATATTTAGATGAATATTTTAAAGATAATTTTAAAAGGAATTGTTTTGGGTTTGTAGTAAACGATGTTTTAGTAACATTTGTTTTTAAATCCTTGAATTATAATCAAATTGGAAACGTACCATTTAGTAGTTTTGAATCATTTAGCGGTTTTGAATATACTTAAATATTTAATAATGAGATTTTAAAGATAGTAACAAGTATTAAATATTTCAGGATAAAGATGGTAAAAAATACGTTTTAACTCATAAAAGGGAAGATGCACTTAGCAAAAAATGATTTTAACCTTCTTGATTATATTTTAAAGAAAGTAAATCTTGCAAATAATTTGTAAATATACTTATACCATATAGATAAGTATATGAATACTTCTTGAAGTATTGAAGAATGTAAGGTATAGTGAAATAGAAAAGTACAACCATATATCTTTTTTATGTAGAAACTAAACATGTACCCAAGTATATAAAGGAATGTTAATCAATTAGAAGATTTGATTAATCAATGAAGTCTTATTAGATAAAAGAAGCTTTACTAAATAAAGAAGTTTTTATTAATGAAAGCTTAATTAAATAGGAAGGGATTAGAAGTCATTTATATGACTTAATCATACTCTGTTAATTATGCTTATGTGTTTAGTTGTGTATGAAAATATATGGGCTTTTGTTTCCCTTATAAGATAGTTCTCATTGTTATTAAATTGCAAATTTAATTAATTGTTTATTTGATATTTAAATAATCGACTATTTAATCTTATCCTGAAAGGGAATCCTTTTAAACTGGTGATACAGATGGTTTTCCATACTTAACACCAAAGGATTTAACTTAGGAAATATCTAGGAGAAACATGGGAATTATATGGTATAGTTATCTTTAATGATGCTATGTTATACATATAAAGTCATTTTCCTCTTTTAGGTCAAGTGATAAGGAGTTCCGTTCACTTTAAAGGTTAAGGGGCAACCCATATTCTTATGTATTGTCTGATTATTTCCAAGTGGTCCAGAGTAGAGTTCACTGAAATAATCGATCGAATGGTTTTTAGGACTACCAATAAGTGGGGAAGTGTATTATATGAGATGACTTGAAACCGTAACCACTTAAAAACCATATATGTGTTATATGCTTGGGAAAAGGTTCGTGATTGGTTCAAGTTAGTGGAATCTATGTAGAGATTTGAGATCTTTTTGAGATGATCTAATACATGTAGCTTTTAGTGATCTATTCAAGATACGAGAATCCTTGTGTAATTCCGAGACCTATTGAGGTATGGAGATCCATGTATGGTTCCGACTTCTGAGATCTGCTAAAATGTAGGAACCTAAGTTCAGAGATCTATTGAGAAGTGGGAATTTAATTGGGGATTAATTTTTTGTTCGAGTAATAAAGACTCATGTGAAAGATGCCGAACGTAGTCTCGACATCGAAAATGATAGAAAACAGTTTAGGAGCACAATATGAGATTTAGCTAACTCATGACAGTATATCAACTCTATTATCTAGATAATGCTTATAGATGTTGCGTGCAGGAGTTGATGATACTTGGTTACATGTGGTACACGTCGGTGTTTTCGAGTAATAAAGACTCATGTGAACCATAGCAGTTTTGAATGTACTTTAATATATTATCGAATGTAACAAATATAACGATTCAAATATTTGATATGGTTTATATTTTACACCTTAGGCATGGTCTATTATATCATTATATTAACCCAAATGAGTGGTTGTATGTTTTGATGGAAACATCCATTGCAGAAATTTGTATAGCCTCAAAACATATTGAAATATGTCAGGTATATGGAGTTTCTAACGCTGGTTTACTAGCCTGATCCGGGTATTATTTTCTTATAATGATTGGGTCATACTGATGCATGTTTCCAGAGTTAGTCATAGTCGCTTTGGAGCTTCTAGAGAAGAGTTGGAGTTCTACTTGCCGTATGATTTATACCCGCTACATTCTATGTTATACATCAGCATTTGTGAAGACATGTTATAATTGTCCAACGCTGACGATATGTTAGTCTTCTCTGATGGTTGCGTTCATACAGAATTATTTTGTAACGATTAATCATGGTATTATATGTTATCATCCACTGTGAGATTCTGATATTGTGTTCTCTTCTTCCTTATTCTACTTCTTTTTCTTTTTATTTCACCTTGATTTCTATCTTTTCGACACTTCGGCGCTCGACATGTGAATACCATGTATGTATTAGTGTCGACATTCGATAATAAAAAAGGTGGGAAGTTACATTTGGTATTAGAGCACAAGGTTGCGTGAATACCTTAGCTTTGGTTGGGTATGACTCATCAATAGATAGGGTAATGGAATGTAGTAGCATGATTTGAGTGTATTATATATGAGAGAACGTATTTGTTAGTGATATAAAAATGTTTTATGTTGTGTTGATTAGCTTATTGTGTAGTTTATGAATTCTGGTCTGTATATGAGACACTATGATATCTATAAGGATTTCTAAATACTTAAACAAGGAATATCGAAAAAATATTGTTTATAAAATTGATAAGCAAAGTAATTTTACCTTGGATCATATTTTTATGTAAAATACAAATTTCATAAATTGATATGGTTATTTATGATGTGTTTGGTTGTTAGGAATGATAATATTCAATTATTACCAGTTACTGAATATTAGTTACCTTTTACAACATGGGTTCGGAAAATGGTAATATATGGGGACATTAAATATATACACCTTGTGAATTAAGTTTCACGGATTGACCATAAGGCGTTTGATGATAATGTTGGGTTAAAATCGACTTTAACAAGAGCTTTTTATTATAATATGAAAAAGGTATGAATTTGAGAAACGATTTAGATAAAGAAGTTGCTTTACATAAATACGATTTAGAAACTAAAGAGGATTCGAATCAAAAATTTGTGAACTTAAATCCCGGTACTTGTAAAGATAGTTTCTAAGAGTTCAGCAGTAATGTATTTTTATGTTAGCTAGTTCGAGTGTCTTGGAGCTGAATAAAAATGGATGGGAGATGTGTTTATTGGTAAGCACTTCTCTTATGTATTAACCTTCTTTGATATGGTATTGTTGGTAGAACCTAGTTCCTTGTATCATTTTGTTGTTACTCGATCTGTATGTATAACTCCATAGGATTTTAGAGGGAAATATTTTGGAAATATGTTTTGAAAATGATTTTGGGTTAATCCAGTAAAGAATGATTTAATATACAAAAGATATATGTATATACTAGTATTTCAATTGATTTGAAATAGATCCTGATGTTTTGTTCTAAGGTTTGTTTAGAAAGAAATTTGGTGCGAACTATTTATGTAGAAGATATGTAGGGTTCCCCAGTGGTAGTGGCATAGCCTATAATAAGTGATAAAACTTTTTCATGCCTTATCTTTTGGGTAAAAGTTGTAAGGGGTGATCAATCCCTTTCAGCAAAAAAACCTCAATAGGATCTTGCAAAGATTTGATAGAACAAACAAATTGAAATGATTATCAATCACAGATCATAGAAAAAATATAAAAGGCAACAGAGAACACATAATATTTATAGTGGTTCCATTATCACGAGATAGTGTACGTCCATTTCAATGGGGAAGAGATTTTATTAATATTCAAGAGATTACAGAGTTTTACAGTAGAGTAAAGAAACGAAGAAATACAAATGATCTCATGTCATAGGAATAACATCTTCTATGCCTCTCTTTAAATAGAGAAAAAATTACTTGGGGATAAGGCAATTGATTTACGTAAATAAATCAGTTCATGGAAGGCTAATATTCCCATTTAATTTTGTTGTCATATGATTGATTGATAACTTTCCCTTTTCTCCATCAATCAATCATTTTCCCAATTTAATTTCTTTCCATTTCTTCCATGAAATATGGCAACAAAATAAATGGCGAATCTCCAATATCCCTTTCTCCTTAATATTCCTTTCTATTTCTTTCTTGCAGAAAACGGGTAACCAAATTACCTTGAATATTTCCAAAAATCTAATTAATTTTTGGAAATATTGTATCACAAAAAATTCCAATAATCTCCACCTTGATACTATATCTCTTGCAACCAAGAGTCTCCAATGTGAATGCTTCCTAATAAGTTCCTGCAAAAGTCACCCCTCATTGCACTTTGCCAGTGAACTCCGGCAAGGCCACCGCCCACCAACAAAGTATTGGAAGCATTCAATAAACAAGGTAGACATTGTGCAACCAACTCCTATCTCTTTATACAAGAAGAATACCACATCTTCTCTTGACTTCAACCAAGTCACACTCTTCCCCATAGTGCCACCATGTGGCACTATGCACTTCATCAAATGAATCAAGTTCGAGCAATGCTCGAACTTAGTAGCAGGTAACACCTTCGTAAACATGTCCGCTGCATTGTTACTTGTGTGAATCTTCTGAAGACGAATTAACTTCTCCTCGTTCATAGAGATAAGGAAAGACTCTCTTACCTCTATATGCTTTGTTGTAGAACTGAAAGCCAAATTTTCAGCTAAATGAATTGCACTTTGACTGTCGCAATTCACCAAACAAGCATCTTGTATGAAGCCCAAATCACACAATAACTTCTTCAAATAAAGTGCCTCTTTAGCTGCCTCAACTGCAGCTATCAACTCTGCCTCTGTAGTAGACAAAGCAATTATAGTCCGCAACCTCGCTCTCCAACTAATAGTTGTTCCTCCAAGTTTGAACACATAGCCCGAGGTTGACTTTCTTCTGTCTCTATCTACGGCATAGTCTGAATCACAAAATCCGACCAAGTTGAAATCCTTATTTCTGCAGCAAAATACAAGCCCATTATCTGATGTTCCTCTAAGATATCTAAAAATGTGCTTCACTGCCTCCCAATGCGATTTTCTCGGATTTGCCGTATATCTACTAACTAATCCAATTGCATGAGCAATTTCAGGCCTAGTGCACACCATAGCATACATCAAGCTACCTACTGCATTCGCATAAGGCACCTTTTTCATATAGGCCTTGTCCTTTTCTGAGATCCGAGAGCCCTGATTAGAAAGCTGTATATGCAAAAGGCATGGGTGTACTGATGCTCCATCCATGCTAAATCGAGCAAGAACCTTTTGAATGTATTCCTTTAAGAAAGTCTCAAAAGTCCAAGATTTTTATCTCTTTGGATTTCCATCCCCAAAATTTTCTTTGCTTCTCCAAGATTTTTCATATCGAATTCCGCTTTTAATTTCAACTTCAACACATTAATTTCATCTTTATCCTTGGAAACAATCAACATATCATCCACATACAAAAGCAAATACACCCAATTATTATGCTTTAAATGCTTAAAATAAACATATGCATCTTTAGTATTACAGTTAAAACCATGTGAAAGCATAAAAGAATCAAACCTTTTGTACCATTATTTAGGCGACTGTTTTAGACCATAAAGAGATTTCTTTAACTTGCATACCCAATCTGATTTTCCATCTACAATAAATCCTTCTGGCTGCTTCATGTAAATGGTTTCCTCCAAATCACCATGCAAGAAAGCGGTCTTCACATCAAGTTGTTCTAACTCCAAATCGTAAGCAGCAATTATTGCAAGTAGGATTTGAATTGAAGTTTGTCTAACAACTGCAGCAAATATTTCATCATATTCTAACCCCTTTCTTTGTGAAAACCCTTTGGCTACTAATCTTGCCTTGTATCTACCATCATCTTTCACCTTGAATACCCGCTTGCAACCTATGGCTCAGCTTCCTTGAGGTAGTGGTACCAAATCCCAAGTCTTGTTCTTCTGCAAAGGCTGTATCTCCTCTTCCATAGCGCAATTTCACTTCGAGTTATCACTTGACTTCATGGCTTCTTCAAGGCTCAATGGTTCATCATGAATTACATGTAAAGCACACTCAAATTGATCATCAGTGCTCAAATTTACATACTGCCAATCTCTATATGTAATTGGAGATCTCTTTGGTCTCTGACTGGCCCAAATGGCTATATCGCCCGACTCTCCTTCAGCTCCACTTTGAGCTCTACCTTGAGCTCCACCTTGAGCTGAATCATCTCTAGCTTCGTGATCATCACCATCACTACTAGAGGAAATCTGTGGACTATCATGTGATGTATCATCAACTGCTCTGTCACAATTATCAATAGTAATAGCTCTATTTAGGGTTTGAAAACTGGGAATCTCGGTTTTTTCAAGCTTCTCATCAACTGAATCTGAACCCTCTGATAAACCTTCCAAAGGTTTGAACATTGCTGACTCATCAAAAGTCACATGTCTGGAATGTATAACTTTCTCCGTAATTAGATTCCAAATTCTATATCCTTTTATACGATCTGTATAACCAAGAAAAACACATTTGGAGGCCCTAGGCTCCAACTTGTCATGTCCTGTATTGTGAACATAAACTGGACATCCAAAAATACGAATATAACTCAATAAAGTGTTTTTACCTCTCTATAATTCCTTTGGAATCTTTCCATCAATGGCTGAGCACGGAATCCGATTAATAATATGTGCTGCAGTCGAAATAGCTTCAGCCCAAAAACCCTTAGACATACCCGCAGTCAATATCAAGCAACGGGGTAACGACCCGACTTTTCGATGACCTCGGAAGTCGTGTCATTATTAAAGAATAAGAAATAGATAGAACTAGAACTAAGAAACACGTCAGAATCTCACAACGGAATTTAAACAAAACATAATAGCAGATAATATTATACAACAGAGTCATAATACATCTGAGTCATAACTCAGATAAATACACACTGTATATCTTACAGACTTCTTAATTATGCAAGAATATAACAACCAACTTGCAGACTTTTATACATGCATAAAGTAGACCAGTTGCACACTTCATAATTATACACAGATATTATTTAGAATAACTTGCAGAATCCTCGCCATACAGCTTATTCCAAAAGTTCAAGTCAAACCTGGATCACTTGTCTACTCATAACAAGTGTTATGAGTACCCAAGAGTTTAGGGAAAAACACAGAAAATAAACTCTGGGTCAGTCAGGGGACTGGTGTGAGTAAACTCTTATTAAATGATTTAATTTTCAGAAAAACTCCTTTTGAAAGAATGAATAATCGTAAACCGATCCACACATAAATACAGATGGTTTTTACCTTACGATAACTCAAAACACTTTTAAAACAATAATATACTGATATTATGATAGTGTCTAGGATTTTCAAAAATAATTTAGAATCTAGCGGAACGCTTGCATCTCACGCTCCACAAACAAAAACGCGAGTGCTTATTGGATAAAGGATTTCCAATTATGGCAAGGTATGGGACCACCTTCCGACAATGTATCTCCGGAAATGAATACATTAGGGGTTCAACAAGAACATCTTGCAACCCCGGCTAAAAATGACCGGCCCCTCACTTTACTTGAGAGTGACGAATATATCATCACCACAATTGGGGGCCAGCCAACCGAATCGATAGCATATAAATAAAGGAACAACCGAAGGCATTTAATTTTTCCAGATCAGGTAATGATATACCCTTTTGATGGGTGCTACCCACATAGCCATGCGACCTACCCGATTTTATACCATTTCCCGGTTGTAGAAGCCTGAGGTTGTACTTACCGTTAGAAATGTCTAGTTTATTTCACTTTGAATGTCACATTGCCAAAATCCGCCAATCACTAAGTGACTTCCCCAAAAATATATTATTGGTATAAAGCTAAGAGAAACGAATTCCTCCATCACCAATAAATATGTTTGAAGAGATCAACGTACGTGATTGGTTAGGCATACTGTAACGACCCGCATTCTAAGCATCGGAGGATCGTAGGATATTTATTTCTTTTTCGTATGAAGTCATATGGTCGTGTAACTTTGGGAGATGACTATTGGGGTCATTTCCAATGTTCACAATTTTTGCGGATTTTTAAATGACCATTTTGCCCCTGACGAATCTTGTTTCGCCTATAACTTTTGATTGGTAAGGAGTTTTGACCTGAAACCACTTCCGTTAAATCCGGATGATGGTTTACCTTTCCGTAGAGTGGTCACATTAGTCAAACGGACTTACGTTTGGGAGATATGGCTGAAATAAGGTTTAGAAGGTGAAAAACAGCTTAAATGGGCTTAACCGAGTGATTAGCAGCTGAGCCCATTGGGGGATTTCGGGATTAGGGGTATTTAAGGACTGAAAGGGACTAGAGAAACCCTTGTCATTTTTGCAGCCGCCACTTTCATTCCTTCAACCTTAGTAATGGCTTCTACCTTCTAAAAACACTCTAATCACTTTCTAATCAAGGATTAAGCTAATCATCATCAAATCAAGTTAGAATAGCATCAAATCAGAGTTGGAGCTGCTGTATTGCATAGAGATTTGACCCAAATCAGAGATATTTTCAGATCTGAGTTTTTATTTGTGGCTAAGGTGAGTAATTTGCATTGTTTTTCACTAATTACAGCTAATTAGGTGATTAGTGGTAATTAGCGAAATTATAACTCAGAAAAATCTGGAAAAAATTTGTAAAATTCTTAAATATTATTTTAGGGCTCTGATAAAAATTTGGGCTAATTTGGATATGTTTTGCTAATCTTATCATTAGTTATGGTTAAACATGATTAAGGGGAAAACATGGATTTTGGCTATGTTTGAACCATATAAACATGTTAAATTGTTGTTTGCTGTTTGTGGATGATTATATATGTCGCTATGACTGTATGGTATGCTTTGTGATTGATTAGAAAAGTTAGAGTGGTCGAAAACGCCGTCGTGTGGCGTAAACAGTTGCTGGAAAAGTTGCAGGAAACAATGCAGGATTTTGACCCGAACCGGATCGAATCGCCCCCTTCTCCTCCGAACCGACCCGTTCGTGACCCCGATCCAGATAGTGGACAAGCACCACGACCCAAAGAGAGCACCCTACCCGAACCGTGGGACTTGACCGATCCAAGGGCGCCTCAGGACCACGAGCCGACCCGATGCTTGGAGGAGACCACGACCCGAGCTGCTTCTCCAAACCGGAGTGCCACGACTGGAGCGTCACGACCCGACCCGACCAAGAGGAGAAACAACGAACTGGTGGGGACACGAACCAGATGG
Organism: Allium sativum; assembly: GCA_030737875.1. NCBI lineage: Eukaryota > Viridiplantae > Streptophyta > Magnoliopsida > Asparagales > Amaryllidaceae > Allium > Allium sativum. The sequence continues at coordinate 196,427,087 of CM060924.1, forward strand.
ATACCGAACCGATGGGTGATTACGAACCGAACAGAACCGGAGTGGGTACCATGAGCCGAACCACTTCAGGAGGACCTAACTGAGCTAGATGGAGATCGAACCAAGATGATGACTAAAACCCGAGACGTAAAGGTAGTCCATGTGAAGTTTTACTCAGGATCCAGTTGGGAACCAACGAGTTAATTTCGTGAGTTGGACTTTGCTGCGGGATGTGTGCAAAGGGGTTATCGACGTCTACAGCTTTGACTCACCACTGAGAGACAGATATTGGCTATGGATCAGTGCAGTGAAGTCGTTATGACTTCATGGGACAGGGTGATCGTAGCAAGACTATGAGCCAGTGAAGTGGAGTTGTTATGACTCCATGGGATAGAGTGGACATAGCAAAGGATTAGTGGCTATGGATCAGTACAGTGGAGCCATCATGACTCCATGGGGCAGAGTGATCGTAGCAAAGGATTGGGTGGTCAAAGTGGTAGATGTCATATACTTTACGCACTGGGTGAGAGATGTGTGGATGATTGCTATGTTTGATGATTTCTATCACCATGACATGCACACCCCCTCCCCATTATTTTCACACCATGTGTTAGTGTCACCTTAGAGTATTGTACATCTTGTTGTGCTAACTCTTTGGTTGCAGGTCCAGGTTCAGGTATGGTTATGTCTACATGTTATTGTTCTGTTTTGCTGCTTAACGCTCATACCAGACTTTTGTCTGACCCATAGATTTATGTATTTTCTTATTACTCTGGGTGCTCTTAAACGGACCGACTAGAGACAGGTTAGGTGGTATGCACGAGTAGCTGTACCGGAGACGAGCAGGAGGCTTCCACGTATGATATACATAGATATTCTCCCTGTGTTGTTGTTGGTCACTACTTTGGGCATTAGTAGTGCACCTCTTTCTTTGCTTTAGAGACAGTATGTTGGAGTTGTAATAAGCTATATTTTGAATTTCCGCTGCTATGATGATTATGGTTTAGTTTTCAGCTTATGCACTGTCTCGCCTGTTTTATGTCAAGTATGTTATTATTATATTTTATTCCATGCGCTGTGAGACATTCTACATGTTCTTTATTGATTCGTCGCCTTCTTTCTTTTCTTTGGCGATCGTCCCATGCTAGTCGGGCATTGGCACAGCGCATTTTTGGAGGAAATGTCGGCTGGTTCGGGGCGGGCCGTCACACTTGGTATCAGAGCTCTAGGTTGCGTAGTTAACCTAGGGAAAGACACAAGGGAGAGATAGTATACATATATGAGAGCGCGTATTTGTGATTATTTTGGTTTTCAAAAGCTATATATATATACTATTAGTATATCTAAGGATGAAGTCGCACTGCACTGACACCACAAAGAAGATGGTTAATCGTTTTCTCTTTACAGATTGAACGATGGGCCGATATACGAGGGGTACTGGTAGAGGAGCCAATAATAGGAATGCTCCTGATATGAGGGCGATGTTCACTGACTTCATGAGAGAGATGCTTAGAGATGTTCAGAGAGCAGTTCCTGATGCTGCTAACAGTGGTGGTGCAGCTGTGCGGGCGCCTAGGGCCTATTTCGCTAAGCTATGCAAGGATTACACAAGTCTTGGTGGGAAGTCGTTCCACGGAATGGAGTCGGCTACAGAAGTTCAAGATTGGCTTGATAATTGTGAGCGCATCTTTGAGGATTTAGGAATTGAAGATGCTATGAAGAGGAAACTAGCATCTCGTCAGGTGCAAGGACGAGCTATGAATTGATGGAATGCTATTAAGGTAGCTACTCTCGAGGATCAAGTTACTTGGAATCAGTTCAAGACTAGATTTAGCGATAAGTTTATCCCAGCTGCTCGGAAATCAGGGTTGTTTAGGAAATTTCTGGAGCTTAAGCAAAATGGTAGGGCAGTCTCGGAGTACATTGCAGAGTTCGATACTTTATCGAAGTATGGATTATCCCTTATCGACATTTCCGAGAAGAAGAACGAGAAGTTCATAACTGGCTTACATGGGTACTTGGGGGAGGGCTTATAAACCACATTGTGGGAAAGGCATTGAGATCAGAGAGTCTTTACCCTAAGTCAAAGACCGAAGTTGCTGTGGTATCTACAGGAGAGCCAAAACCGCAAGCAGGCGGTGGAGGCAAGAATAATTCTCAGAATAAAAGGAAGCAGAACCAAGCTAAGGATGGTCAGAGATAGAAAGAAAAGAAAGATGTTGAGTGCTTTAGCTGTGGCAAGAAGGGACACTATTCCAAAGAATGTTGAGCGAAACCAGCGGACAGGAAGTGCTTCAACTGTGGCCAAGTGGGACATCACAAGGATAAGTGTCCACAACACCCTAAAGAAAAGCAGATTGTGAAAGCATATGCTATCAATGTTGTTCCTTCTTCGTCGAATGCCCCAACTGCGGCGGAGAAAGGAAAGAATGTCGTTATACAAGGTATGCTTTCCGTTTATGATGTTCCAGTTAGAGTGTTGTTTGATACCGGGGATTCCCATTCCTTCATATTTAGTGACCTGGTAGATAGGTTGGAATTGGAACCCGAGATAGTCGATAGACCTTTAGTTGTGACGAACCCTATTGGTGGTTCGACTAGCCTTAGTATGATTTGTCGTAATGTGGTCTTATCGAGTCATGGACGTATGTTTGTGATTGCTTTGTTTTGGGCTTTACTGGGTTTGGCATTATTTTGGGAGTCGATTGGCTCCAAAGATATGGGGTGGTGGTAGACTGTAAGGGCTTTTTGGTGACAGTTAGAGCGGATGATGGGTGGAGGGTAGTATTTGGTGGTCTACCTAGTGATGGGGTAATGTCTAGTTTACTAAATTCCCTTGACATCCCGCATGATGAGTTGTAAGATGTGCCCGTGGCTGGCCAGTATCCGGACGTCTTCGAGGAAGTGACCGGACTTCCACCACACTGAGAGATTGAGTTTCGGATTGATTTAGTGAAAGATGCTAGACCTATAGTGATGCCTCTTCGTCGTATGGCACCAAGGGAGCAGCGAGAGCTCGGGGTGCAAGTGAGCGATCTTTTGAAGAAGGGATTTATCAGAAGAAGTGTTTCTGAGTGGGGAGCACCAGTTGTGTTTGCAACCAAGGCAGATGCTTCCCTTCGATTGTGTGTAGACTACCGTGAATTGAATAAGGTGACGAGGAGGAATAAGTATCCTCTTCCGCGGATAGATGATTTGTTTGATCAGTTGAGTGGAGCGAGAGTGTTCTCCCAGTTGGATCTCACGACAGGTTTTCATCAGTTTAGAGTGGAAGCTGAGAGTATAGCTAAAACGACATTTCGGACGCCATCTGGATTCTATGAGTGGTTGGTTATGCCATTTGGGTTGACCAATGCACCGACATATTTTGTGGATCTTATGAATAGAGTTTTCAGGGATCAGTTGAATAAGTTTGTTCTTCTGTTCGTGGACGATATCTTGGTTTACTCGAGGACAGAGGAAGAGCACAAGGAACATTTGAGGACAGTGATGGAGATGTTGAAGAAACACCAATTGAAAGCGAAGTTTTCTAAGTGTCACTTTTGGAGGAGGGAAGTGAGATTCTTAGGCCATGTTGTTTCAGAGAATGGTATTGCTGTGGATCCTGCGAAGGTGGCTATGGTACAAGATTGGTTTACGCCCAAGAATTCAACAGACGTAAGAAGTTTCTTGGGGTTAGCTGGATATTATCGTAAGTTTATCCAAGACTTCTCCAAGATAGCAGCACCGTTGACTCAGTTGACCAAGAAGAATCAAGCTTTCACCTGAGACGAAAATTGCGAGAATGCATTTAAGAGTCTAAAGGAAAAGTTAACGTGCGCACCAGTGTTAGTCATTCCTAAGGGGAATGAAGAGATGACGGTATACACGGATGCCTGTGGTACCGGACTAGGTGCTGTATTGATGCAAGGGGGTAGGGTAGTAGCTTATGCAAGTCCGCAACTGAAACCGCATGAGAAGAGATATCCTACCCACGATTTGGAATTGACTACGATCGTGTTCGCGTTGAAGATGTGGAGACATTATCTCTTGGGAGAAAGATTCGAGTTGTTTACTGATCGTAAATCGTTAAAGTATCTTTTCTCTCAGAAGGATTTAAATCTTCGTCAGCAGAGATGGTTAGAGTTCTTGGCTTCGTATGATTTTGATATCGCATATACACCAGGAAAAGGCAATGCAGTAGCTGATGCATTGAGTAGGAGGCATGCCAGTTTAGGGGCTATGTTTCTTGAATGGAAGCAACTGGAGTATATCACAGGGTATGATTTCAGACCAAAGTGCGAATTGGATCCAGTAATGTTGGCAAGTTTGACGATCAGACCCACTTTGATTGCGCGGATTGGTTCCAGTCAAAGGGACGACCCTAACCTATTGGAAATTGTCTCCAAGTTAGAAATGGATATCGATAACGAGGTGATGAACAAGTATGGGCTTGATCGAGAAGGATGACTTAGAAAGAATGGAAGACTAGTTGTGCCCAATGTCAATGGATTAAGAGATGAAGTGCTTAGAGAATGTCATCACTCAAAACTGACTATATATCCCGGTGGTAACAAAATGCACCGAGACATGAAGCAGACCTACTAATGGGAAGGAATGAAAAGAGACGCTGGGAAGTTTATATCCGAGTGCGTGAATTGCCAGCTAGTTAAAGCTGAACAAAAGAAGACTAGTGGTTTGTTACAACCGTTAGAAATTCCTGAATGGAAATGGGAACAAGTCTCAATGGATTTCATTGATGGGTTACCAAGGACTAGATCGGGTCATGATAGCATTTGGGTGATTGTGGACCGATTGACCAAGAGTGCAAGGTTTATGCCAATTAAGTCAAATAGGACGACAGCTAAGTTAGTAGAACTATATATGAAGTGGGCAGTGAGATTTCATGGAGTACCAAAAGGCATTGTGAGTGACCGAGATCCATTGTTTACTAGTAGATTTTGGAAGAGCTTACAAGAGGCTTTAGGATCAGAATTACATCTCAGTACGGCGTACCATCCTCAAAACGACGGTCAGACAGAGAGGATGAATCGTATATTAGAGGATATCTTGAGAGCTTGTATATTGGACTTTGGAGGATCATGGGATGATCACTTACATCTGGTTGAGTTCGCATGTAATAATAGTTATCAGTCCAGTATCGGGATGGCTCCATTTGAAGCTTTGTATGGAAGACCGTGCAACTCACCATCATGTTGGTTGGAAACCGGTGAGAAGTTTGTGCTTGGACCAAAAGTAATAAGAGAAACTTTAGACAAGATCAAGATTATTCAACAACGAATGAAGGCTTCTCAAGATAGACAGAAGAGTTATGCTAATAAGAGACGAAGAGAATTGGAATTCTCCGTTGGTGACTTGGTGTTTGTTAAGTTTTCCCCGTTAAAGAGCGTGATTCGATTTGGTAGGAAAGGCAAGTTAGCACCAAGATTTGTTGGTCCATTCCCAATTATCGAACAAGTTGGGAATTTAGCATATAAAGTTGGATTACCTGACAAGATGGCGGGAGTTCACAATGTATTTCATGTTTCCCAGTTAAGGAAGTTTGTGCACGACCCTAATGTGACTATTTCACCAGACCAGTTAGATGATATCGAGGTAGAACCTGAGGTGGTTGGGAACCGCCGACCAATGCGTATTGTCGAGGATGATACGAAGCAGCTTCGAAGGAAGGTGGTGAAACTAGTCAAAGTTCAGTGGGGTGATAATGAGAAAGACTGCATTTGGAAACAGAGGAGGACATGAGGAAGACTATCCAGAACTCTTTGCCTTGTAAGGTTTTATATCGATATAGTACTTCAATCGTTAGTAAACCGCATGCTAGGATAGGCTTGTTGTATTGTTACGTATGTTTGATTGTTTGTAATTGAGTGGTAGGCATGCGGGACCCTTTGTATGTTTTGATTAAGGAATTTCGGGGACGAAATTTCTTAAGGGGGGGGGGGGGAGGGGGGAGAATGTAACGACCCGCATTCTACGCATCGGAGGATCGTAGGGTATATATTTCTTTTTTCGTATGAAGTCTTATAGTCATGTAACTTTGGGAGAGGACTATTGGGGTCATTTCCCATGTTCACGATTTTTGCCGATTTTTAAATGACCATTTTACCCCTGGCGAATCTTGTTTCGCCTATAACTTTTGATTGTTAAGGGGTTTTTGACCTGAAACCAATTCCATTAGATCCGTATGATGGTTTACCTTTCTGTAAAGTGGTCACACTAGTCAAACGGACTTACCGTTTGGGAGATATGGCTGAAATAAGGTTTAGAAGGTGAAAAACAGCTTAATTGGGCTTAACCGAGTGACTAGCAGCTAAGCCCATGGGGGGGTTTCGGGATTAGGGGTATTTAAGGACTGAAAGGGACTAGAGAAACCCTTCTTTGTCATTTTTGCAGCCGCCATTTTCATTCCTTCAACCTTAGTAATGGCTTCTATCTTCTAAAAACACCTCTAATCACTTTCTAATCAAGGATTAAGCTAATCAACATCAAATCAAGTTAGAATAGCATCAAATCAAAGTTGGAGCTGCTGTGTTGCATAGTGATTCAACCCAAATCATAGATATTTTCAGATCTGAGTTTTTATTTGTGGCTAAGGTGAGTGATTTGCATTATTTTTCACTAATTACGGCTAATTAGGGGTGATTAGTGATAATTAGCGAAAGTATAACTCAGAAAAATCTGGGTTTTTTTTGTAAAATTCTGAAATATTATTTTAGGGCTGATAAAAATTTGGGTTAATTTGGATATGTTTTGCTAATCTTATCATTAGTTATGGTTAAACATGACTAAGGGGAAAACATGGGTTTTGGGTATGTTTGATCCATATAAACATGTTAAATTGTTGTTTGCTGTTTGTGGATGATTATATATGTCGCTATGACTATATGGTATGCTTTGTGATTGATTAGAAAAGTTAGAGTGGTCGAAAACGCTGTCGTGTGGCGTAAACAGTTGTTGGAAAAGTTGCAGGAAACAGTGCAGGATTTTGACCTGAACTGGATCGGATCGCCCCCTTCTCCTCCGAACCGACCCGTTCGTGACCCCAATCTGGATAGTGAACAAGCACCACGACCCGAAGAGATCACACTACCCGAACCATGGGACTTGACCGATCCGAAAACGCCTCAGGACCACGAGCTGACCCGATGCTTGGAGGAGACCAAGACCCGAGCTGCTTCTCCGAACCGGAGCGCCACGACTGGAGCGTCACGACCCGACCCAACCAAGAGGAGAAACAACGAACTGGTGGGGACCCGAACCAAACGGAGACCGAATCGATGGGTGATTACGAACCGAACCGACACGGAGTGGGTACCAAGAGCCGAACCACTTCAAGAGGACCGAACCGAGCTAGATGGAGATCGAACCAAGATGATGACTAAAAGCCAAGACGCAAAGGTAGTCCAAATGGGAAGTTTTACTCAGGATCCAGTTGGGAACCAACGAGTTAACTTCGTGAGTTGGACTTTGCTGTGGGACGTGTGCAAAGGGTTATCGACGTCTACAACTTTGACTCACCATTGAGAGACGGATATTGGCTATGGATCAGTGTAGTGAAGTCGTTATGACTTCATGGGGTAGAGCGATCGTAGCAAGGCTACGAGCCAGTGCAGTGGAGTTGTTATGACTCCATGGGGGCAGAGTGGACATATCAAAGGATTAGTGGCTATGGATCAGTGCAGTGGAGCCGTCATGACTCCATGGGGCAGAGTGATCATAGCAAAGGATTGGGTGGTCAAAGTGGTAGATGTCGTATACTTTACGCACTGAGTGAGAGATGTGAGGGTGATTGCTATGTTTGATGTTTGCTATCACCATGACATGCACACCCCCTCCCATTATTTTCACACCATGTGTTAGTGTCACCTTAGAGTATTGTACATCTTGTTGTGCTGACTCTTTGGTTGCAGGTCTAGGTTCAGGTATGGTTATGTATACCTGTTATTGTTATGTTTTGCTGCTTATCGCTCATACCAGACTTTTGTCTAACCCAGAGTTTTATGTCTCTTCTTATTACTCTGGGTGTTCTTAAACGGGCAGACTAGAGACAGGTTAGGTGGTATGCACGAGTAGCTGTACCGGAGATGAGAAGGAGGCTTCCACGTATGATATACATAGATATTCTCCCTGTGTTATTGCTGGTCACTACTTTGGGCATTAGTAGTGCACCTCTTTCTTTGCTTTAGAGACAGTATGTTGGAGTTGTAATAAGCTGTATTTTGAATTTCCGCTGCTATGATGATTATGGTTTAGTTTTCAGCTTATGCACTGTCTCGCCTGTTTTATGTTAAGTATGTTATTATTATATTTTATTCCATGCGCTGTGAGACATTCTACAGGTTCTTTGTTGATTCGTCGCCTTCTTTCTTTTCTTTGGCGACCGTCCCGTGCTAGTCGGGCATTGGCACAACGCATTTTGGAGGAAATGTCAGCTGGTCCGGGGAGGGCTGTCACACATACGATGTCAGACATTCGTCCATACAAGTTGTTCTCGGATTGAACAAACCGAAGACACTATTCTGTAAAATCATCTTAGGCAATTTCCACCTAGAAATTATAGTTTAGTTCTTGCATAACTCCGTCTCTATTATCTTGGATAATTCTCTAACGCGTAAAAATCGGACCAAAGTGGAATATATATTCTGGCTCTTCCAAACGATTAACGTTAATATCTTTTACGGTCAAGCGATTCTTAAAGGAGAATATAATATATTTTAATGAAAAAAATGTTGATTTGGATTGCTTTTGAAATCATAAGTTGATTTGTATGGTTATTGACACAAGTTGAATATATAAAAGATAATTCAATATTATTCACAACATTTGAATTCATTTTTGATCGTTAAAAATAACATAGATTTTATTTTACACATCGGTTTTAAATAATTATCTACATAATCGTTTTAATAAATTTCATTCCTTATTTGCCTAAAATTTATTTACAAGAATAATTAAAATATTCGTAACATAGATTAATACTTGTATGTACAGATATCGATCTAGAATTACAATTTCAGTTCTAAGGCTTTTGTTAATGATTATACTTTGCTATGTATATAATATAATTTATTTTATACCTTACATCTATTTTTATTTTATTATTTTAAATAATAAAATAAATAGTGTTATAAGTTTGGAGAAGTTTAAACAAATGGTTTTTTTCACTACCAAGGTTCCTACTATAAGAGTCACCACCTTTCCTAACTACAACCTTCATCCTATCCACCTGCGCCACTTTCTCTTCTTCTATTTCACTTTTCTTGTTTCAGCAAAATGTTCCCATTTGGTTTTTTTTTTAAACAAATGGGTCACGGCCCAAAACAAAACCTCACGTCCCAAAAATAATGTGCTGCCACCCCCGTTTACTTCCAATTTCCCTTGCTCCAACATCCTCAAACAAGAACTGCTGCACTATACTTCTTCTACTACTAATACTTCCTTCCAGAACTCATTCGCATGTTATTTTTTTTAAGTTAAAATCCATGTCCTATACTACTGTGTCTTCACAAGTACTGGTGCGCCATCCTCCTTCTTCAGTTTGCGGTTTCAGGCATTTAGAGAACCCCTGTGCATGCACTCCCATGCACACGCAACCCATCCACTTAACTCCCCAATGCCACTGCCCCTTTGATCTGACCAACCTCATACTTCAACACCGCTACGCGGTCTTCCAGGCGGACCCCATCCGCACTAGTGCAGTCGAACTCGACACTCCACCGCAGGTGCAGTTCATCATGAAAGTTTGTCGATTAAAACTGTTCGCAATTAACACTAAACAGATTCATACATGAAAAATGATCGTTCGGAACATCCGCTTGTATTTTTCTTCGATACCGTACACCGTCATACCCCTTCCGACCAAAACTCGGGGTCTACGACTACTCCAATGATCGAAAAAATGGTCATTTCTCATTTCCGATGAACTGCGGTATCTCTCAATCCTGTGTACTAAAAATTCTGAAATTTCTTCCTATATTCATGCCACGGATATACGAATACACTCTTATATCTGAACGCGAAAACATGGTAATCAAAAATTATATGTTTTACATGTCTCTTACTGTACCTTGTAGAGATATATATATGTATGATCAACATTTAAACCCAACAATATTTTTTTAAGGGGTTCTAAGTTGGTAAACAACCAACTCTTCTTCCAGTTCAGGTTCGTTTTCTTATCAAATTATCAAGTTCCAAGTGACGGTAGATGAGAAGTTAAGAACAAAACTTATGCAGATATATTTGTGAAGTATACAAAGTGTTTCAGACAACAATTTTAATATTTAGACTTATATATGCACATGGACAAAGGTGCTCAAACTGGAATTATCAGTATTTCCAGAAAATGATGGAACAGAGTAAGGTTCATTTAATGGAAATCACGGCTTACAGCAGGTGAAACTTAACTTCCTTCTCCTATCTGAACTGTTGCGAGGTATATAATGTCTAGTTTACAACATTCTTGGATAGGGAGTATTCGGTTGTCATAAATGAAAACTAAGGTGATTAAAACTTGTATTTAACATTAACATTCAAGAGTAGTGCTTATACTCGGTGTCATAACAAGGTAATCTAACTTATGGCATCATTCATGTTCAATTGCAGGTTAGTAAATAAGAAACAGAGTGGTTCTATCTAATAAAAATCAAGATAGAGGTTCTCAAAGTTCCCGTAAGTGAAATTTTTATTCAGTTCTTACTAATACTAATATGTGAAGATATATGGGTCCAGATCAAAATAACTAAGTTATATGTATAACAAGATTATTTACACTTGCATTATCAGTAACAGTTATGAGTAGCTTAAGCAATGAGAGGAGAAAAGTGAGTTTTACTCACTTGTATGTTTCTGTTCTAAAGCTTTGAAAGTATTTGGCTACAGCTTGATCTCCGGAAATGATTCGAACTAAGGTGGAGAAAATATGAAGCAAGGCTGTTTATTTATGGGAGTAGAAAATAATAAAATATTTTGGTACAATCATGGTTTGCATGGGAAAGATAATATGTTCTGAAGCTATGGACTGTGCTACTCTATGAAGTGAAATACCCTATCTTCTATCTGTAGAAACTTTCTCCAATTGACAACAAGTATTTAGCCATCCTATTATGTTTATTACGGTATATACGTGTGTACTTCTTGTGTGTCTACCTATTAAAGAAAATCCTAAGCATTAAATATTAGGATACAGTATAGAGAAAGAAATGACAAATCACATTTACTTGATGGTCTTGTGTGCGTGGCATACTTGTTGCCTGTTTTCCCATTTTTGGCCTGAAATCCTTTTATTTGCAGTTTGCTAAAATGATCCCATATTTTGTCTTACTCAAGTATACTTCCCCTTTATGTATTTCCAGGCCTTCATTATTAGTCTGTGTGGTGTTTTAAAGCCCAATCCCACTTCATGTTGTACATTTTTAAGTGAGTAACATTCTAGTTTACCACATACATTCATTCATTTCCCTTAGAACTAAAAGTAGGCTTGAAATATGTACTCAAGATGGTACACAAAATTATATTAAAAATTTATTTATGCCAATTTTTTTAATTTATCTCATTTATTGTTAACGTTTTTTTTATAGAAAATATCGTCGAGCAGAATCAGTTAAAAATCCAGACCATTACAATCTTCCCCCCTTAAAAGAATTTCGTCCTCGAAATTGGTAAACAACAGACAGATATACTACAAAAGATAACATATCATTGCATACCACGTCATACGGTACAATACTAAGTCATATACTCGACTATCTCGAGTTAAAGACTGGTACATGTCATATATATACAACCATATAATACTAGATAGTACATCATACTACATCATACTGCATAAACCTACTCCGAATCAGAGTCGCTACTAAGCTCCACAACATCAGTCATTTCATCGTCCGAAATGTCAACTACCTCAACTGCACCATCGTCTTCCTCTTCATCCTCGTCATCGAAAATCTCAATGACCTCTATTGGTGCTGGTGGAAACAGTATCATGTGCATCATATCTTCATATCCCATGTCCATTGGACTCTCCAATAGTCCCCCGGCAGCTTGGTATGCAAGTATGTCATGCTCGAGCTGGACCCATACAACTGCCAGCTCCTCATCCTGCCCCACAACTGGGAACTCAGCAAGTGGTTCCATCTCTGGCACAACCTGATCTTCCTCCTCAGGTTCGGCTTCCTCTTCAAACTCCTCTTCATCCACCTCCTCTTGCTCACCATCATCCTTATCATTATCATCACCACTACCATCGTCGTCGTCATTCCCGTCATAACCTACTTCCTGTCCAGCCTCGTCTTCCTCATCCTCCTGCTCTGGTACGAAGTCCATGCTATCATCTTCAGCTACCTGCTCTCCAGGGTAAACACCGGATTGCTCTGAATCCGCATGCCCATCCTCATCATCTCTAGCCTATACCGGCACGAGCATATCCTCAAGATCAACTACTTCAGATACCCCGGTGCCCGTTTGTAGTCTCATGATCTGAAGTGGTGTGAGTCTCTTCTTGGCTATGGTCCTAAGGAATGGTGTCATCTGGAATTTAAACAGAGGACAGATATTAGAACAGGTTAGAAAATAATGGGGAGAGTTCATAAGCCCTAAGAATAATTGAATCTATCACATGCATATATCATAGCTGATAGAAATGAAAAATCCATAATTCATTTCATACTTGTGGTATCATCCAAAACATACATATGACAAAACCAATACCTAGTGTATATCAAAGTCTGGATAAATCTCCCTGATGTGCTTCTCCATCTCCCAAGTACAATCATTTGGATTTTCGCTCCACTGGATCTTAAGTAGCTTTACCACTTTGTTTTGGAGCCTCTTTTCTTCTCGATCAATAACATAAAATGGATAACGAATTACAGTCAAGTTTGGCTCAATCTCTAGATCTTCTTGGACAGATGGTTCTAAAATTAATGATGGATCATGAACACATTTCCTTAGATGGGACACATGGAAAACATTGTGAATTCCTGCCATTCTTTCTGGTAGTTCCACTTTATATGCAAGAAATCCAACTCTTTCGAGAACACGGAAAGGTCCTACATATCTTGGAGCTAACTTCCCAACTTTACCAAATATGATCGCCCCCTTGATTGGTGAAATCTTTACAAATACAAGATCTCCAATAGAAAATACAAGATCTCTTCGTCTCTTGTCAGCATAACTCTTTTGGCGATCCTGGGCCTCTTTCATTCTTCTCTTAACTAGCTCAATTTTCTCAGTTGCTTCTCGAATCATATCTGGACCTAGAACATGTTTATCTCCTGACTATCCAACAAGTTGTGATCTGCACGGTCTTCCATACAGAGCTTCATATGATGTCATATCTATACTGGCTTGATAGCTGTTGTTATACGAGAATTCCACTACATGCAGATGATCTTCCCATGATCTTCCGAAATCAAGAATACACGCTCTTAACAAGTCTTCCAATATCCAATTTACTCTTTCAGTTTGACCGTCCGTCTGCGGATGGTAAGCTGTGCTCAGGTTCAATTTAGTTCCCAAAGTTGTTTGAAGAGCTTCGATTTATAGCATTCCGTTAAAACTTCTTGTCTTAGACCATTTATATCAGGAACACACAGTCTCCCGTTACTCCTTAAAACACCTTGACTGTCCAATTCAAAATCAGAATTCCTCCTTCTATAACTCCTTGAATTTCCTTTTCCAATTTGGCATCTTGTCTTTGATTCCCCATTATCCTTCCTTGGAGTGTTGGAGTTACTTCCAAAAGAGATAAAATTGCATTTCGGCTTAATGCGTCAGCTACCATGTTTGCTTTTCCCGGCGTATATATTATATCCAAGTCGCATGACGCAAGGAACTCCAGCCACCTCAGTTGTCTTAGATTCAAATCCTTTTGAGAAAATAGATACTTCAAAGGTTTATGATCCATAAAAAGTTCAAACTTTTCTCCCAACAAGTAATGTGTTTAATGCAAAAACTACCACCAACAATTCTAAATCATGCGTAGCATAGTTCTTCTCATGAGGCTTCAGTTGCCTATTAGCATACGCAATCACACGCCTATTTTGCATTAAAACTGCGCCAAGTCCAACACCACAAGCATCCGTGTACACAGCAAACCACTCTTTCCATCGGGAGCGGCTAGTACCGGTTATTTTGTCAATCTTTCTTTTAATTCCTTGAAAGCCTCCTCACACTCTGGAGTCCAAATAAACTTCTCTCCTTTCTTGGTTAACTTAGTCAGGTGTGAAGATATCTTAGAATAATCTTGGATAAATCTCCGGTAATATCCCGCCAATCCTATGAAACTACAGACTTCTGTTGGTGTTCGGGGTTGCTTCCAATTCTGCACTGCTTCTACTTTGATAGGGTCTACAGAAATACCGTCTCCATTCACTACATGGCCCAAAAATCTCACTTCCGATTGCCAGAAATGACATTTGGAAAACTTTGCTTTCAAAACATTCTTTCTTAGGGTTTCCAATACCACTCTAAGGCGATATCGATGTTCTTCTTCCGTCTTTGAATAGACTAGGATATCGTCAATAAAAACTAGGACAAATTTATTCAGAATCTTCCTAAAGACACGGTTCATCAGGTCTACAAAATATGCGGGTGTGTTGGTCAGTCCGAAGGGCATAACTAACCATTCATAAAAGAAATCTGGACCTCTGAAAGCAGTTAAGGGAATACTATCTTCGGAAATTCTTAACTGGTGGAATCCTGTTGCTAAGTCCATTTGGGAAAATATTGTCGCTCCATGTAACTGGTCAAAAAGATCATCAATTCGGGGTAAAGGATATTTATTTCTAATGGTCACTTTATTTAACTCCTTATAATCAACACACGGCCTTAGGGATCCATCAGACTTAACCACAAAGACTACTGCTGAACCCCAACTTGAAAAACTTGGTTTAATTAATACTTTATCCAACAAATCTTGGGTTTGCTTCCTAAGTTCCTCCACTTCTCTCAGAGCCATTCGTCTGTTAGGTTGCACTACCGATATTGCTCCCGGAATTAGATCAATTCGAAATTCTATTTCGCGGTGTGGGGGTAAACTTCTTACTTCTTCAAATAGGTCAGAGATATCATTAACAACTTCTATTGTTTCCAGATTCTCTTGCGGTGCTTTCAAAGCATACAAGAATCTGCAAGTGTGAATACCGGGTTTTCCACACGGTATCCTAACTTCTCTTCCTATACTGGTTATTAAGGTTACGATCTTCTCGTCGCACTTAATATTTGCTTGGAATTTATCCAACCAATCCAAACCGAGTATAAAATTTAAAACCTTTGAAATCCAAAAAATAGAAATCGAAAAGGAAGAAATGTGAAATGTACGATAGAGTCACGTTATCGCAAAACATTTTTAACTCTGTTTTCCCGCCAATGGGATTAGATACGCAAATGGGATTTGGAGAAATTTTTGGAGTAAGTTGAAATTTTCCTATGGTCCCGGATGAAATGAAACTATGCGAGGCACCAGTATCAAATAAAACATGAACATCAATTCCATTTAAATTTAAGGTACCTTCAAGCACTCTTTTCCCTTTTACATCTTTGGAAGTTGATGCTTCATTCTTAATAGCATAGACCTTTGCTTGTTGTGCCTTCTTCATGAGTGGACAATCTTTAACTAGATGTCCAGGCCGATGACAATTAAAGCACAAGTTCTTCTGAACTAAGGTATGCCCAGGCCCATATTGTTGCTGTTGAGGCTTCTGTTGCTGTTGAGGTTTCTGTTGCTGCTGAGGTTACTGTGGCTTTTTGACTGCTGTCTTCTTACAGTACCTAGCAATGTGTCCTTTCTGCCCACAGTTGTGGCACTCAGTGTTTTTGAAGCGTTCTGCAGCCTTTTCATCCATATTTCCCTTTCCTTTGTTCCAGTTCGGATTGAATTTTCTTTTATTGTTATTTTCCCCGCCAGGCTCTCTAGTTTGTGCCTTTGCCACTGGCTTCTTTGCATCTAAGGCTTCATAACAAACTGCCATATCCACCAAATCAACAAACGGCATTTTCAAATGTCCAACCATCTTTACTTGCAAACCATCTTTCAGTCCTGCTATGAACATCTCATTTTTCTTTAGTGAAGTGTTGATCAACTTCGGTCCAAAAGTGGAAAGTGCATAGAATTTATTCTCATATTCAGCGATTGTCATACTTCCTTGCTTGATGTCTATAAAATCTCGATACATTCGAGTCTTGCCTGCAGCAGGAAGGAATTGTGCCTCAAATTCTTCTTTGAACTTTTCCCAAGTAAATTCCTCTTCAGAAGCATTTGCATTCTGTGCATCCCACCAAGATGCTGCAGATGTCTGAAGTTGGCAAGAGGCTAACAAACGTTTCTGCTCGTTGCTCAAATTCAGACTCTTAAAATTCTCTCACACGACCTTATCCATGCTTGCACCTCAATAAAAGACTCAGTACCCTTGAAAACTTTCCCTCCAAGAGTAGTATAATCCTTACAAATTGTTGCAAAACTTGATCGAGGCTGAACTGGAGTAACCTCTTTCACAGTTTCAACATAATGCTGACTGGTACTACGATCATTTGTAGTGTAGTCCCACTAACTCGACCTCTTCGTGCATGAGTACTCATGATTAGTTACTTGAACACAACAGGTCAATAATCAATACTTGATCAGGAGGTGGTAAAATAGCTCAGGTTAATCTATCCTAAGGATATATTATATCTATAATTTCAAAATACACTCTCTCAATACTCACCCAAAGCCTAGGTATTCAGTAATCTAAGCTCTGATACCAACTGAAATGACCCGACTTTTTGATGACTTCGGAAGTCGTGTCATTATTAAAGAATAAGAAATAGATAGAAATAGAACTAAGAAACACATCAGAATCTCACAGCGGAATTTAAACAAAACATAATAGCAGATAATATTATACAACAGAGTCATAATACATCTGAGTCATAACTCAGATAAATACACACCATATATCTTACAGACTTCTTAATTATACAAGAATATTACAACCAACTTGTAGACTTTATAATTATACATGCATAAAGTAGATCAGTTGCACACTTCATAATTATACATGGATATTAATTAGAATAACTTGCAGAATCCACGCCATCCAACTTATTCCAAAAGTTCAAGTCAAACCTGGATCACTTGTCTACTCATAACAAGTGTTATGATTACTGAAGAGTTTAGGAAAAAACAAAGAAAATAAACTCTGGGTCAGTCAGGGGACTGGTGTGAGTAAACTCTAATTAAATGATTTAATTTTAAGCAAAACTCCTTTTGAAAGAAAGAATAATCGTAAGACAGATCCACACATAAATACGGATGGTTTTTACCTTACGATAACTCAAAACACTTTTAAAACAATAATATACTGATTTTATGATAGTGTCTAGGGTTTTCAAAAATAATTTAGAATCTAGCGGAACGCTTGCATCTCACGCTCCACATATATATGTACAAACAAAAACGCGAGCACTTATTAGATAATGGATTTCCAATTATGGCAAGGTATGGGACCACCTTCCGACAATGTACTTCCGGAAATGAATACAGTGGGGGTTCAACAAGAACATCTTGCATCCCCGGCTAAACATGACCGACACCTCACTTTACTTGAGAGTGCCGAATATATCATCACCACAGTTGGGCCCAGCCAACTGAACCGATAGCATATAAATAAAGGAACAACCGAAGGCATTTGATTTTTCCAGATCAGGTAATGATATACTCTTTTGATGGATGCTACCCACATAGCCATGCGACCTACCCGATTTTATACCATTTCCCGGTTGTAGAGGCCAGAGATTATACTTACCGTTAGAAATGTCTGGTTTATTTCACTTTGAATGTCACATTGTCAAAATCCGCCAATCACTATTTGACTTCCCCAAAAATATATTATTGGTATAAAGCTAAGAGAAACGAGTTCCTCCGCCACCAATAAATACGTTTGAAGAGATCAACGTACGTGATTGGTTAGGCATACGTTGTCTGACATTCGTCCATACAAGTTGTTATGGGATTGAACAAACCGAAGACACTATTCTGTAAAATCATCTTAGGCAATTTCTACCTAGAAATTACATTTTAGTTCTTGCATAACTCCGTATCTATTATCTTGATAATTCTCTAACGCATAAAAATCAGACCGAAGTGGAATATATATTCTGGCTCTT
The DNA here is from genome assembly GCA_030737875.1 of Allium sativum. Lineage (NCBI taxonomy): Eukaryota > Viridiplantae > Streptophyta > Magnoliopsida > Asparagales > Amaryllidaceae > Allium > Allium sativum. The sequence goes on from CM060924.1 coordinate 196,445,213, forward strand.
CGAAACGATTAACGTTAATATATTTTAGGGTCAAGTGATTCTTAAAGGAGAATATATTATAATTTAATGAAAAAAATGTTGATTTGGATTGCTTTTGAAATCATAAGTTGATTTGTAAGGTTATTGACACAAGTTGAATATATAAAAGATAATTCAGTATTATTCACAACATTTTAATTCATTTTTGATCGTTAAAAATAACGTAGATTTTATTTTACACATCGGTTTTAAATAATTATCTACATAATCATTTTAATAAATTTCATTCCTTATTTGCCTAAAATTTATTTAAAAGAATGATTCAAATATTCGTAACATAGATTAATACTTGTATGTACAGATATAGTTATAGAATCACAATTTCAGTTCTAAGGCTTTTGTTAATGATTATACTTTGCTATGTATATAATATAATTTATTTTATACTTACATCTATTTTTATTTTTATTATTTTAAATAATAAAATAAATAGTGTTATAAGTTTGGAGAAGTTTAAACAAATGGTTTGTTTCACTACCAAGGTTCTTACTATAAAAGTCACCACCTTTCCTAACTACAACCTTCTTCCTATCCACCTAGGCCACTTTCTCTTCTTCTATTTCACTTTTCTTGTTTCAGCAAAATGTTCCCATTTCGTTTGTTTGTTTGTTTTATTTTTTAACAAATGGGTCACGGACCAAAACAAAACCTCACGTCCTAAAAATAATGTGCTGCCCCTTTTACTTCCAATTTTCCTTGCTCCAGCATCCTCAAACAAGAACTGTTGCACTATTCTTCTTCTGCTCCTCTACTTCCTTCCAGAACCCGTTCGCATGTTAATTTTTTTTAAGTTAAAACCCACGGCCCATAACCTAAAACCCACGTCCTATACTACTGTATCTTCACAAGAATTGGTGCGCCATCCTCCTTCTTCAGTTTGCGGTTCCAGGCATTTAAAGAACCCCTGTGCGTGCACTCCCATGCACACGCAACCCATCCACTTAACTCCCCAATGCCACCGCCCCGTTGATCTGACCAACCTCAGACTTCAACACCGTGACGCAGTCTTCTAGGCGGACCCATCCGCACTAGTGCAATCAAACTCGACGCTCCACTGCAGGTGCAGTTCATCATGAAAGTTTGCCGATTAAAACTGTTTTCAATTAACACTAAACAGATTCATACATGAAAAATGATCGTTCGGAACATCCGCTTGTATTTTTCTCCGATACCGTACACCGTCATACCCCTGCCGACCAAAACTCGGGGTCTGCGACTACTCCAATGATTGGAAAAACAGTCATTTTTCATTTCCGATGAACTGCGGAATCTCTCAATCCGGTGTACTAAAAATTCTGAAATTTCTTCCTATATTCACGCCTCGGATATACGAATACACTCTTATATCTGGACGCGAAAACATGGTAATCGAAAATTTTATGTTTTACATGTCTCTTAATGTACCTTGTAGAGATATATATGTATGATCAACCTTTAAACCCAACTCTATGTATTTCAATATTTTGTCTTACTCAAGTATACTTCCCCTTTATGTATTTCCAGGCCTTCATTATTAGTCCATGTGGTGTTTTAAAGCCCAGTCCCACTTCATGTTGTTCATTTTTAAGTGAGTAACATTCTAGCTTACCACATACATTCGTTCATTTCCCTTAGAACTAAAAGTAGGCTTGAAATATGTACTCAAGATGGTACATAAAATTATATTAAAAATCTATTTACGCTAATTTTTTTAATTTATCTCATTTATTATTAACGGTTTTTTTAGAAAATATCGTCGAGCAGAATCAGTTAAAAATCCGGGCCATTACAAACGGGCCTTTTCAAGTAGAGTCCTATTCATTCTCTCAGCAACCCCATTGGATTGCGGATGACCAAGTGTAGTAAAATGTCTTCTAATATCACATTGTCTGCAGTAGTCGAGGAAATATTTGGAGACATATTCGCCACCATTGTTGGATCTAAGAATCTTCAATTTCTTTCCTGTTTGGTTTTCAACAAGAGCTAACCAAACCTCAAACTTCTCAAATACGTCTGACTTAGCTTTCATTACATACACCCAAACCTTATGCGAGTAGTCATCAATGAACGAAACAAAATAATATGCTCTACCAATAGAAGCTGTAGAGTATGGCCCCCAAACAACTGAATGCACATAATCAAATACCCTCTTAGAAGTATGCACGCCATCACCAAAAGAAACTCTGGTTTGCTTTGCCAATACACACTCCTTGCAAAAGTCCAACTTGTTGAAGATTTCTCCCTTGATCATTTTCTTCTTACGAAGCAACAATAAGTTCTTCTTTGAAATATGATCTAATCTCATATGCCAAAGCTTGGTAGCATCCAAACTTTTAGAACTATCGACTCCAACACATAATTCTCCATGGACAGTGATACCTATTAGTAAATACAGATTTCGCACCATAACACCCTTCATCAATACAAGTGCCTCTCTAGAAACCCTCAAACCATCTTTGACAATGGTTATCTTGCATCCCAATGATGCCAATAGGCCTAATGATATCAATGACTTCCGAAGACCTGGGACATAGCGAACATTTTAAAGTGCGCGAACAATCCTATCATACATGCGAATGCAAACTGAACCAACTCTCATAGACTTACATATAGCATCGTTCCCCATAAGGATAGAACTTCATTCTTTGGCATCGAACAAAGAAAAATAATCCTTATTTGGGGTCATGTGAAATGATGCTCTAGAATCTGAAATCCAGTGGTCTGCAACATCTGATACAACCGCCATCAATAAATCGCTACCATCTTTCTCCATTACAATAGATGAAGAACCATCAGTCTTCTTCTCCAAATCTGGACAGTCTCTTCTCCAATGGCCTGGTTTCTTACAATTATAGCACTTTCCATCTTTAGACTTACTTCACGAATTAGGCTTCCTAGAATTGGAACGCCCCCATTATTCTTCACTTTCTTCTCTGCTCTTCCTCTCTCAACAAATAATCCTGAACTACTACTTCCTCCACTACTATCACCAACACCAAACTCTTTCATCTGATCACTCAACACTTCACTGAGCAAACCTGTATTCACATCATCTAATTTCAATGTATCTCTACCATAGATAAGGATTTTAGCAAAACCAGTGTATCGCTCTGGAAGCGAATACAACAGAACCATTGCTTTCTGTTCTTCATCAATTTTCAATTCAACAGACTTCATCTTCATCAACAGGTCATCAAACACACTTAGGTGTGTCTTAATTGAAGAACCTTCCTTCATCTTATAAGTGAAGAAGGTCTTCAATAGGATCAAACGGTTAGTTAGGGATTTCTTCATGTAGAGGTCCTCCAACTTCTTCCAAATGCCTTTTACTGTTGTTTCCTAATCGATTTCAGAAATTACATTCTTTTCCATAGCAAGTTGAAGAGTAGTAAATGCCCATTCTTCCATCTCTTCTAATTCCAGTGATGAAATATTAGTAGCCAATGACTCTGTATCAAATACTAATCGATGAACGCGATTTCTTCTCAAAACTGCTTTTATCATCCACTGCCACTTTTCAAAATCTCCTTCACCATTCCACTTCTCTATCGTCAACTGTGATCCTGACGCCACATAGGAGCCTCTGACGTATGGAGCAACTACTGGCACTGACATACTACTTGTACTATTTTCATCTTCCCCTGCCATTCTACCAAACACCTTCTTTGCAAATCTTGCTTTGATACCAGTTGTAAGGGGTGATCAATCCCTTTCAACGGAAAAACCTCAATAGGATCTTGCAAAGATGTGATAGAACAAACAGATTGAAATGATTATCAATCACAGATCTTAGAAAAAAATATAAAAGGCAACATAGAACACACAATATTTATAGTGGTTCCACTATCGCAAGATAGTGTACGTCCACTTCAATGGGGAAGAGATTTTATTAATATTCAAGAGATTACAGAGTTTTACAGCAGAGTAAAGAAATGAAGAAATACAGATGATCTCATGTCATAGGAATAACATCTTCTATGCCTCTCTTTAAATAGAGAAAAAATTACTTGGGGATAAGGCAACTGATTTATGTAAATAAATCAATTCATGGAAGGCTAATATTCCTATTTAATTTTATTGTCATATGATTGATTGATAACTTTCCCTTTTCTCAATCAATCAATCATTTTCCCAATTTAATTTCTTTTCGTTTCTTCTTTCATGAAACATGACAACAAAATAAATGGCGAGTCTCCAATATCCCTCTCTCTTTAATATTCCTTTCCATTTCTTTCTTGCACAAAACAGGTAACCAAATTACCCTGAATATCTCCAAAAATCTAATTAATTTTTGGAAATATTGTATCACAAAAAATTCCAATAAAATATGTGCTTAAGAAATTATTGAAACTTTATTAAGTTATTTTATGGACACATGTAGGTCTATGCATTAAGATTATTTGAAAGTACATCATGTCATGATTTATAGTTTGGTAGATTTCATTCGTTAAAATGAAACGAGATTTTCTATGATTTTGGGTAGTTGAAAACTTCAGTATTGCTATATAATTTGAAGTTAAGTGTGGTGAAAATATGAAGTCGAGTTTATATAATACTTGAATTAAGAGGATAACAAGTTCAAAATTGGTTAAACATACTTGTTTTTTAGCAAGGCTAAGCCAATTTTTATAGTGGCCGCAACCACTTTCATTATGACAAATAATGAATGTATGAAAAACAAGAGTCAGACAATTTTTCTAACTGCTGCAAGGCTGGAAGATGTGCTAGTACACAGAAAAATAAAAATAGGAGTGAATCATAGCACTTCAACTATTATCAAAGACCAACACAGCTAATCCTCAACAAAAGGAGGAACTACTGGAGTCTTCACTACCTATAACGTTGACATACTCAGAGAAGAGTACAACAAAGTTAGGTATAAAACACGGTTTAGGACTACGAAATTCGTACTCCCAATCCTAAGTAGAATCAAGGAACCGAGACCTGTTCATCTCACCTAGTTCACCCGCTTCAACGAGATCAAAACTGTCTCTTACTACCTGATATATCAATCTCCTAAAATCATCCTCAATGTCAGTGACATATTTATAATACATATTTTCAGTAGGATCATATCTCATTCCAAAAAAATCATGGACCCATGAGCAGTCTTCCGAGAGCCAATAAATACCATCACAATCTGATTCCTCAACTGAAGAAAAATTTTCATTTTCCAAAAGGTCATCATCATAAGGAACTATTTTATCATTAACAATAGGAGTAGATATCAACGAGACATCATGTTGTGCAGTTTGGTAGCAACAGTCTGTCGAGCTTTCGCAACCCACCTAACGACATGAGGCCGAGGTGGTGGAACATGATCAGCTAGGGGAACTGGGACATGAACTGGTACAGAGGGTTTCCAAGTATAGGAGGAGTGTAGGTGTCTAAATGAATGACATGTAGTACATATATTAGGCATCTAACCATAACGAACTCGTACCTCTGCCATATAATCAACGGTTATTCTAACCATGATCATCTCCGACAGAGGTTTATCTGGGGATATTTTAATCAAGGATTTGGCATAGAAAAGTTTGTCTCTAACTACAGTGGTAGCATTAAAACACTTTAGCTTTCCTATGGAGTTGGATAGCCAATTCAAACCAATTAACGATTGCAAGATCAAGGGAATATGTGAGAAATACATCCATACCGGAATAGAAAGTACTCGTTCTCTAGCTTGATCAACAGTAGGACATCACAGAGTGATGATAAATGGCTTACCCTAACAATAGTAGGAGGCTCAACACTAAGGACACATAGACGCTTCTCCGAAAGAGAAAATTTCATAAAGAACATTGCTCGATCCAATCGAACTTGAAGACTACCACAAAGTTGCCACATCTTTCCAGAATGCTCTTTGACAACCGTGTACGAAGGCATATTATCTAGGAAAAACCTGACCAAAAAATCAGGCCAAAAATCAGCTCCAGCATCAATTACCTCTAATGGTAGAGCACTAGTTGCTTCAGTCATTGTATATTCAAAATATCTGGGAACATAAAAGCCCATATTTCTTGGCGAGCTCTCAAAAATGATGACCATTTGATTGAGTTAGAAATAGTCTCTACATGCACATCACACTTGCTAGTGTCTTTACTTGTATTCATAACCTCAACCACTATAGGATTCCTTGAAGAAGAAGGTAAATTCATAGCCTCAATAGGCTTTGTAGCATGATTTGGATTTGTAGCATTAGAAATGTAGACCATTGCCACTTTTTTAGACATTATAGCAGCCTTTTTTGCAACATTTTCATAAGCAGCTTTGGTGCATACAGAGCTATTAAGGGGTAAGGAGACATTTGCTGGGTTGGGTCATTCAGAACCATTACAACTATCCACCTTTTCAACTTCCAACTCCATAGTAGTACACACCAATTTTATAACATCACTAACCAATTCACCAAAATCATTATCAGGAACATGAAGTTTGTTTACACCTATCTGCATGCAATCAACCTCTAGGGCTTCCAAGTTATCATCGTAGTTAGTTCCGATATCTTGCAAGTTATCAATAGTTGACCAGGGCTCAACAGTGGATGGACCACCAGCAAGCATGAGAGATAGTGGCGACACAACAAGCTTTTCAATCCAGATAGAGGCTTTTTCGGTGAAGTGATTATCTCATTAGCAAAAGACAGCAGACTCGAGGGAGTGACATAAGCATCAGGCGATTTCAAGATTAGGTCGCTTATCACTGGTGTAGATGATGAAGAATATATTTTACCAGATACAGTGGCACTGTTATTGTATCTTGCTTTTGTTTTTTGATTTTTTCCGATATGAGAAATGGAGGTAGGTTTTAAAGCGGGGCGAGGTAGGAAGAAGGCGGAAAGGTTGAACATACTTGTTAAATAAATCTAGTTTAATGTTTTCATGTACTTATATGACATAATGATGTATCATATGTGTATGAATCTAAGATATATAATGTTAAATAACTTGAAATGGTTCATAAGTAATTTTAGTACCAAGTAAAAAATACTAAATGATAATTGAATGTGGCTTAAAAAGAAAATATATTAGTACAAAATGACACACTATATGAATAGAAAAATGAACAAAAGATATTGGAAGCTCAAGAACCAATAGGATAAATACTTAAGTTGTACGTAGATCATTTTATTCACATGATTACTCTTGATATAGATTCGAGTAGGTTCGAACAAGGAATTTTCACTAGATTTTTGATAGAGAACACTTGATGTGGATTTTTGATATGGTACCAAAGTTTACTATCATAGTATATGGCTATGTAAGGAAGGTAAAAGTTTCAATTCAAGAAACTAGATCGAAGTCCATACTAAAGATGTTTAGTGAGATATAATGTTCAAAAGTGAAGTCTATGTGGTCAGAAAGTGATCAGATAGGACATTGTGTATGGATGGTCCATGTATATTGTATGAGCTTTAGTATGTTGGTTAGCTCATGGAGAGTTTGGAAACGACTCTTCGATTTGTTATGAGGTATTGTGAATGATCAACTAATTAATAACTTGAGGCTGTTAAGCATAAGGCATGCTTAACAGGTTGTTGATCATCCTTGTGCGATGAGAGGGTTTGGACTTAAACAAGCCATGATCTTTGTTTTTTAGTCGTTATGATATTATTAGTATTGATGTTTAATTGTTTCTTTGGTTACTCATGTTGCAATTTTGAAGATGAAATATTTACATGAGAGAGAATGTAATGACTTAGAATTTCAGACCTTTTGCATTTAAATATCTGTATTATTTAGATGTTTGAGTATTAAAGTGATTTAATAAGTTTTTTTTACCCCTTTTAAATCATAATTAATGATGCTAAACTTATTTTGGAAAGATGTTTATCTTTATATATTTTTGATAAAATGATCGAAAATTGTTTAACGATAAATAACTTTCTAACTGTTAGAAGTTGTTCAGATTTTTTTTACACACACTTTATTTGTTAATAGAACACTAATAAGAAATAAAAATATTTTCTATTTATGGCTAATTAAATATGATGATGTCATCATCGTAAAAAATATGCATTTAAGGAAAGTTTTTGTGTTTTGGGTATTTAAATATTCAAAAATAATTTTATAACTCACTATGCTTGTTTTAAAGATGATAATGGACTTAGTTGCATGTTTTATTTACTTAAATAAATTATTTGACAAAAAAATTAAAAAATTTATCGAGGTTCAGCTTTTGGATTTACACCCTCTCTTCAAAGGGAAGTCGTTTCATATGGTGCAAAGTTTTTTGATACATATATATACATGCACATACATACACATGCACGTATATATGCATTCATAATTAGTCACATCAAGAGAGTATAAAATATCATAAACGCATTCTTATAAACTCCTTATATGTATACAGATGGAAGCTTAATCCTTAAGCTTTGAAAAGAAAACTTACCATCACCGCTACTCGCTCTCGCATCATCTTACGCACCATCCCATCTCTCATCAATGCCATTAAGGTTTTAGGAAGTATTTTGGTCTTTTCCCCTTCCTTTATAAGCCTATATAAGGAGGTGTATACCTTTATTTATTGTTCGCAATTTTACAAATCTTGAAAACTAAAATCAACTTCGTCTTCTTCTTCCTTGCTTCCTTACTAACTTTCACAAACTAAGATCAAATCAACTTCAAACTTTGACAAAGACCTTAAAACACCATTGGAATATGGTTCAGTATCAAAGAAGTTGAAGAATTATGGAAGAAGGAAGAGGACATGAGGAGGCCGAGAGCACCAAGGAAGAAGAAGAGGAGGAAAAACAAGGAGAGCAAGGGAATGAAAGAAGGAAAGAGGTTGCTAACATGGATCTAGGCTTTGGATTTTGGATCTTTGATCTTGGTTGTTGTTTGGTTAAAGATCTAAAAAAACTCACTTAGAATGGAAAATATGACTCATAATTGCTTGTGTTTATTTATGTTAAAGTTATTTAAATTGTTCTTAACTTGTGTTGAAGCATTGACTTGAATTTTTACTTTCAGGTAAGTGACATGTGTGATCTATGTTAATAGATTTGAATAAACCTGAATGAACTTGAATAGGAATAGTAGAAAAGTCATTAAACAAGGAACGTAAGGTTTGTAGGGTATCGGCTTGAATTAGTCTTAAATTTGAAACTGCACTTGTAGCGAGCTATGGTTGCAGTTATGAATTGTTATGTATCCGGAAAATTTCTATGAAATTTTATAGAGATATCCTTAGGGGTTTTTCACCATATTTAAATTATATTCTAGGCATATTTGCTATCTTAAAGTAATTGGATGGTAGAAAGTTGAGTAACATATCAAAAATTAATAAAGCTTTACTAGCACAAAACTGCACTATTTTAACCTTGATTTTGGACTTTAAGAGTTTCAAAAAGGGCTTTAATTTGAGTGAATCATTTCATTCTTTTTAAAATAATTAATTAACAAACATTAAAACTAGTTATTTATTTTTACGAATTTCAAAGAACTAGTTATGAATTTATATAAGAAGAGGGTTTTATGGAAAACACGATTTTCTATGTTTTCAAGTAAATTATAAAATGATTATTTTCAAGTAATATTTTGTATGAATGATTTAAAACCTATTTTAATATTCTAATGTACAAGCTTACAACACTGGAGCTAGCCTAAATTACTAGACTACAAAATAAGCTCTCCACGCAGGGAGAGAATAAATTACATACTACTAAACAGTAGTGAATTACTTTTAATACTTATCACTACACTATACAGGCACAAGACCCATACAATGTAACAATAGGCAATAGTATATTAATTTTCTTAGCAAGATAGTTGAAAAATGCATCCATGACAGAGCAAGGACAGATAACTATAGAGTAGCTACATTGGAAAGGTAAACAGCTGCCGCATATATTACTTGAGCTCTACACCAAAATGCAAGAGCTACACAATGTTGCATCATAGACGCTACCATGTTAGGCATGCAGGCAAGGGCCTGAATAGTCCCATCTTATGACCAAAGAAAGCGAGAAGCATGAGAGAGTGAGGCAACTGAGAATGCCAACAATGTTGAGAGCGGAAACGCTTCACCTGTATCATTGACTTCCCGATGACAACCAGCACCGGTCTCACGATAAACCCAATTTGGACCATAACATTTCAAACAACATTTCATGGAGAAATAACAAGTACTAAATCTTTGAGGATAAAGATAGTAAAGAAGATGTTTTAACATATAAAAGGGAATCAAGCCTTAGTAAAAAATGGTTTTAACCTCTTTGATTATATTTTAAAGAAAATAAATCTTGCAAATATTTATGAATATACTTATCCCATTGAGATAAGCATATGAATACTTCTTGAAGTATTGAATACTACAAAGGTATAATGAAATAGTAGAATACAAGCACATATCTTTTATGTATGGAAACTGAACATGTACACAAATATGTAAAGGAATGTTAATCGATTACAATTTTTGGTTAACGAATGAAGTCTTATTAGATAAAAGAAGTTTTGCTAAATAAAGAAGTTTTAATTAATGAAAGATTAATTAAATATAAAAGGGATTAGTAGTCATTTATATGACTTAATTGTGCTATATGTGTTAATCATGCTTATGTGATTAGTTGTGTATGAAAGTATATGAGAATTTTTTGCCCTTGTATAATAGTTCTCATTGTTATTAAATTGCCAATTTAATTGATTTTTTATTTGATAGTTAAATAACTGGCTCTCAAATTTTGGATTGGAAGATAAATCCTTTTACACTGGTGGTGTGGAACGTTTTCCATACTTAACACCAAAGGATTTAACTCAGGAAATATCTAGGAGAAACACGGGAATTATATGGTACAATTATCTTTAGTGATGCTATACTGTACATATAAAGTCATTTTGCTCCTCTAGGGCCAGTGATAAGGAGATCCGTCCACCTTAATGGTTAGGTTATGATCCTCGTTCTTATGTATTGTCTAATTATTTCTAAAAGAACCATAGTTGAGCTCATCGGAGAATGACCGATAAGCAGGGAAGTGTACTTATATGAGATGACTTGAAACCATAACCACTTCAAAACTATAATGTGTTATATGCTTTGGAAAAGGTTCGTGATTGGTTCAAGATAGTGGAATCTATGTGGAGATTCGAGACCATTTCAGAAGCTCGAACACATACAGCTGTTCATGATTGATTAAGGATATGGGAATCTATGTGTGATTCCGAGACCTATTGAGGTATGAGATCCATGTGCGACAGATCTATTGAGGAATTCATGTATGGTTCCAAGACCTATTGAAATATGGGAACCTGAGTACAGTTACTTGATATATTGAGATGTGGGAATTCAACCGGGGATTCATGTTTTGTTCGAGTAATGAAGATTCATGTGAAAGTTCCTAAAATGTAGCCTCGACATAAAAAATGATAGAAATTAGAGTTGTAGAACAATCTAGGGTCTAGTTAACCCAAGATAGGGTATGTCAGCTCCATCATCTAGAGTATGCTTATAGATGTTGCACACAGGAGTTGATACCTGGTTTAGCATGGTGCATGTCGGTGCTTTCATGCATTGGCCCATTTTTTTAATCTTATTGTATATTTTATCTATAGATATATGACGTTTTGAGGTAGGTACTGGACCTTGTCAGGAAGTTGGCTCTAGTATATCTAGGGATGTCTCCAATGAAAAATCCATTATGCAAACGAATCTTAGCACTTTTGAATGTACTTTAATATGTTGTCGAATGTGACAAATGTAACCATTCTAGCTATTTGATATGATTATATTCTACACTATAAACATGATATATTATATCACTATTTTAAACCTAATGAATGGTTGGACGCTTTAGATGGAAAATCATTATGGAAATTCGTATGGTCTCAAAATGTATTGAAATATATCACATATATGTTGAGTTTATCAATGTAGTTTATCAGCCTGATCCGGGTATCATTTTCTTATAATACTCAGGTCAGACCAATGCGTATTTCAAGATTTAGCGATGATCACTTTTGAGCTTATAGAGAAGAGTTGGAGTTTAACTTACCATACTATTTATGCCTGCTGCATTCTATGTTGTACATCAACATTTGTGAGGACAAGTTTTTATAACTGTCCAAAGAAGATGATAGGTTAGTCGTATATGATGGTTGCATTAACACAGTTTTATCTTGTAAATATCATTATTGGTATTATATGTTATCGTTCCATTGTAAGATTCTAATATTGTGTTCATTTCCACCTTCTTCTATTTCTTTTTATTTTTATTTCGCTCTAACTTTCTGTCTTTTTGGGAATTGAGTAGTGTTTGACATATGAATACCATGGATATATTAGTATCAACATTCGAGGGTCGAAAATGTGAGACTTACAACTTGATTGCGATTGCTTTGACTAGTGAGCTTCTTTGTTGTTGATATTTAAGAATGAATTTTATTTTATAATTATATTTGAATTTTGCTCTTACTCGACTTGCCCAAGATGAGTTTGGTTTACATAAGGTTCTATTGTGAAAAAGCCTTCGCTAGATTTTCTTTTATTTCATGATTTGACTTTGTCAACTCCGATTATTTGTTACTGATTTCCGCTGTTGATTTTTGATCATTGATTTTGGATTTTCTTTATTTTTTTCACTTCTAATATTTGATTGCTTTTGCTGATGATGCTGACATATTATGTGCTTAATGTATACTATACTTCTAAAATATTTCTTGTACTTTCCTTTGATTCTAGTCTGAATTTTTTAACATGATCAACCTTGCTTCAGCTTGATTTTATAGGCCGGCTCAACAATGATCTATACATATGATTATTTTTTAATATGACATGTTCTTGAGTGCATTTTCTTATGTAAGCGTGCATTAGTTTGTTGACTTCTTGCTTGTATGTATTAACTTATTGGTGTAGATGTGTTTCATTATAAGCATTTCCTTGAGTTTCTAAATTTATTCAGTGTGAATTTGTTATTGGCTTAGTTGTGTTGTACTTGACCTTTATGTTGATGTGTGTTTGTTACGCTTCCCCTTTTTACATCTCTAAGCTATCCTTTTTTGTGCTTCTTGTCCACGTGTATATTTTTCAATTTTGACCGTTTGTGTATGCGTTGTTATAATCGTATGTGTAGTTCATATAACAACATTGGTATAAACCATGTGAAATCAAACCTAAAATATAATTTGAACAATTAAATTAATTACAATGGATATTTTGGGGAACTTTGTTTATCTCTATTTCCAAACTGACGTGAATTGGAAGGAGAATTTTTAAATAGGCTTTCGTAAGTGGAAAATAAACATTTAATAAGATATTAAAGCAAATTATTTTTATATGGTTTGATTTTTTTTAAATAATAAAAGCAAATTTGATAACTTAATTAATGTAAATAAATCTTGAAGGATCTAAAATAAAGAATGAAATTGAATTAATCCTTTAGCTTGATTAAAACTGTAACTTTTGGAAACTATGGGTTAAATAAAAAAGAAGGGTAAGTTATCTTAACAAATAAAATGAGAATAATGAGGTTTATACCTGTAACAACCCGTATTTTAATGATTAGATATCTAAATATTTTATTTAGATGTTAATCGTTTTATTTGATTGACGGTTCCAAAATGAGATTTTTTTATAAACGATCGAATTATCACTTGGGACTAGTTCCGTTGAGTTCGTATGGTTGGTTACATAATAAAATGTATAAGAATTGCTATATTTTAAGATCGCAAGATTTTAGGGTCAGAACCATCTTGGGATACACGTAAAATTATCGTCTTCGGCAACTATCTCGGATTATGACAAAACTTATTCTGTCGGAACCATATCATTGTAGTGGTACATGCAGTCATGTTTCGTAATGTTTGGATGAGTCATTTGATCGTGGCGAGCTAAAACACACGTTGATTTTTGTGAAGAGGATTTCAATTGAAATTTGGATAATATAATATATTTAACTAAACCATTATCTAAAAGTGAATATTATACTCAAGTCCTTAAAATAAAACTTAATGCATAGAAAATCCTTCCCAAAAAAGATTGTAAATTAGGTCCCTAAAATTTAACTATTGAAAATTGCACAAGATTAAATAATTATTCAGTGGATAATTGCAGACATTTATGCAATTATGTCAAAAAATTGCATAATTGTCCGTAATTTTTTTGTGAAAAATTACAGATATTTCCACAAATTTTTTGATGAATAATTACGCAAATATTTTGAAAAAATTGCGGAAATTTCTGCAGCTTTTTCCGTGAAAAATTGCGGAAATTTATGCAATTTTTCGATATAGTTATATAAACGTTTGCTACTATTCATTGAATAATTGCAAAAATTTAAACAATTATTAGTTAACTTATTCCAAAGACCTAATTTACATACTTTTTCGGCAAGGATGTTTTGGGTATTTTGAAATTTAATAGAGATTTTAGCCAAACTTCCCTAATATACTCAAAAATGTCTATTAGAGATTCGAGATGTTATATAGTGATCCTAATCAGATTAAAACAAATTAACATCATTTCAAGATGTCATATCGGGATCCTAAATTTAATTTAAACAATAAATCAATTTGATCAGTCCCAGTTGACAATTTATAATCTAATAATTTAACAAAACCAATTACTAACAAATTTCAGAATTAATTAGGTAATAAATATTTTCATCTACTACATTTTTTCACTAATAAATTCAGAAAGGTGAGTTCTACTTACCATTGTTCCACTTCTTTTTTTAGCGTTTTGGTTCTATTGATTTTCAAATGACGTTCCAAATTCACCAAACTTTTCTCTAGCAACAAATGTAACCAAATCAATGCTATAGCGTAGAGGAGGACGATATGAGTCCAACATAAGTGATGGCTTTTCGATCGGACCTCATAAGACTTAGTTATACAATTCAAAAGATTTAGATTTAAATTAAATAGTAATTCCACTAGTGTTATAAAATAATGAAATTAGAATCCATTGGAGAGAAGAAAGGGAAGCGATCTTTATTCATCTAGAATATTAGTTCTCTATTTCTATTACATTGCACCTTTATATATAAGCCTTGGAGCTAGTGATTAAACGTATCTTATGATATGGGACTAAGCAGAAAAATACAGAAGCATATTTACTTATATATTAGAACGCTCCCTTTGAATATGCATCTTCAAAATCTTGAATGCTCTGCTATTTTGAACTTGTCCCTTTTGAAGCATGTATGACGATTTCTCCTCGTTATTATTATGTTGCTTGCATATATACATTCAATCGGTATAGCTATTGTCTATTGCCTTACTGAAAAAAAGCTATTTGGAAAACCCAATGGGAAAACCTTGAATGAGGAAAATAGTGCAACGTACGATATTATAGATATTGTACAACTCGAATTTCCGGTACTTTTTGAGCTGACTAAACAACACCAGTCCAACCCAAATTACACTGAAAACCCAGATGCCAATAGAAAGAATTTAGACGATGAGATAAGAAAGAAAGAAATATTAGAAAAGAAGAAGAAGAAGTATCAACATAACACAGAGTCTCACATCGCAGCAGAAAAATTTAATATAGAAATAACCTTTATTGACAGCTTTAAATAAAACTTACAGTCATCAGAGTACATTAATAAATCTGGACAGTTATAGATATCTGTCCTCATATACAACAAACAGCAGAATAGTAACTAAAACGTCTGAAATCCTCCAGCACATCTCTGGACCTCGCAGCACTCGATAACCTAGACCTGTACAACCCGGTCTAACCCGAGCATTACAAACACCAGGTCAGTCTGGTGAACCAGAGTGCGAACAACTCACAAAGTTTAAGGGGAATCATCCAACTTGATTTTAAAGTTCAAAACCTTTTCGAAAGAAAAGGATAATCGTAAGACCAAATCCACACATAAATACGGACAGTTTTTACCATACGATAACCCAAAACATTTTGAAATCATATATATCTTCTGATAATATAATAGTGTCTAAATACAAATAAATAACAATCTAGCGGAATGCTTGCATCTCACGCTCCACATATATAGTATACAATCGAACCGCAGGCGCTTATTGGAGATTGGATTCTGACTATGACAAGGTATGGAACCACCTGCCGATAGTGTATCTCTAGAGGCGAATACACTGGGTTCAACAAGAATGTCTTTCAACCCGGCACACACATGACCGACCACTCATTTCGCTTGAGTGTATCGAATGTATATCACCAACGGTTGGGATCAGCAACCGCTTCCCGAAAAGGGACAACATCGATAGATTAAAGAAGCAAAAGGAATTTCTCTAGATAGGTGATTATACATCCTAATGGGTGCGACCCACATAGCCATGCTGCCTGCCCGATTTTTGTCATTTCCCGGGTGTTGAGGCTTGAGGTTATAATTCTTCTTTCCCAGATAGCACGCCACCATTCGCTTTGAATGCCACATCATCAGATCAGCCAAATCACTAATTGACGCCGACAAAAATACCCTGTGGTTTAGCTATAACCAACAGGAGTACGTTTGAAAAATCAATGTACGTGACTCTTAAGAAATATTCTGTCAGACATTCATCCATACAAGTCATCCAGGAACAAGATGAACCGAAGGCACTCTCCTACTGCATCCAATATAGGAATCACCCCATGGATCAGTAGCGAGAAGTCCTTGCAAATCCGTTGATTTTAACCACGACAGAGTCACAGTATATCTCCGGGAGCTAACCAAAGATTATAAGTAATTCTACCATCTTATGAAGATCCACGGTCTTCAATTTCTTTGTCTTGATCAACATCTTTATATCTTCAATGTTTCGTATTTGTTGGATGGAATGGTTTTCAAATATAAATTCGATCCCGGTCTTTCTGTACCCACAATCGTATCTGTCAGGTTTGATAGTCGGTGATTTAACTATCAAATAATAATTGTGTGAATATAATGGGTTCAATGGTTCAGTACTCAGCATCACTTGGCCTTTTAATTAAAACATTAACGAATGGTTAGTTTAAAACTTATAAACTTTCACTAACTTTAAACATAGGTTCAATTCTTATTTCCATATACTAATCTCCTCAAACCCTTTTATTTTCATATAAAGATATATTCAATAACCATATTCAATCTTCTATCTTACTATTATTTCAAAACATTATTTACAACACCATTTGTTAGTTATCATTGATTCAACTTGTCAGTTGTAAAACAATCGTTACGACCTCTCCTTTGGTTTCCTCATTTGAACACTATACTCGTCACTTATCTTTTTAGGATAAACTCATTCTAAATCTTATCTTCTTATTATGAAAACACCGTTATATCTTCACAAATCTCCTTTTCTATGAAAATATCATTTCATATTCTCATGCCCGTTTTAATTTCCTTTTATTTTGGAATCTATTGTATATATTCCAAATTCTACAAATAACGATACATTATTATTTCTTAAAATAAATCCCTTTTAACATCTTCACAACTAAAACTAATAACATCTCTTGATAATCCTGAAGTTGTTCAAGTTGGGGTATTTTAAATTACCTCTCAGACCTTGATCAACAACGTTCTTATCTTAAGATAGATATCAATTGAATAACAAAGCCGATATTCATTCCCAATATCAAACCAAATCCCATTTTAGTTATAACCGATGAAACCTCATCTCTTATTTAATATAGCGAATTTAGATCGCATCTTATAATTCCAGAATTAAGCAATGTTAATTTAATCTTAAGGTTTTAGCCTCACACTCCTTTTATAACATTGTTTATAACTCTCATGTTTAATATAAAATCCCCTTTTATCCCGCTTTTCTTTCCTTAATTCAAATGCTTACTTTAAGCTATCGTCTTGGCTAGATTCTCTTTTATAACTTAGTTATAAAACTCGGTTTTAATATAAAGCCGTTCATCAATATTTTTCAAAAATCCAATTGTGTTTCAATATCAACTTTGATTACTTACCTTGAATTGATCATTTAAATTATTATTCATTAAAAATAATAATATTTTACATCATCATTAACTATTATAGAAATAGTTAACTTCTTATTTAACTCAATTAAACAGTGAATTTCTTTTTAAATCTTATTAAAGTTAAAATAAATATTTGTTAAACTATTTTATTTGATTAATTAAAAATAAATTAATCAAGTAACTAATTCAATTAAATTAGTTAACTTCATCAGTTCAAACCATGCTTATCTCGTTACTCAACTCCAATTAGTTCTTCATTTTAATTAATATAATTATATAATTAATTTCAATAATCTCATTTAATTCGCACTTGAGAAATAATTAATCTAAGTCTTAACCATTATGTTGATTTCTCCTCGTCTGCATATAAAACTTATTAACCAAAAGAGTCAATTTATAAAATCATTTGATAATTATTTTAAAATTTTAAATAATATATAATAATAATTTCCTTTTATTAAACTTTTATTCAAATGTATCAATTTCAAAATCCATTTCTAGTTGTAAAATAAATTTATAACTTCATTACTGTCGTTTCACCGACGGTAAATCAACATTTATAAAATGATGGATTTTCGAGCCAACCGATACCAATTACTCAACCAATACTGTCTATTAGTTAAAACAAACAACCGTTGAATTTAAATTCAACAACAAATGATCCAATCCATCATTCAATCATATGGGTTAAACAGTTCATGTAATTATTATATGAAGATAACCAATAAATTTGAGGAATCCAGTTGGATCCCTCCAACCTGTTTTCCCTACATCCAAATATGTTATTTTCGAACAGTATCATTTATTTCAATAAACAAATAATACATTCAACATTCAAACAGCAATCTAAACATTCATCTATAAATTTAACACGTTTATATTATTATAAACGTGACCAATGAGGTAAGTTACCTCCATCGGTTACAATCGTTAAAAATAACAATTTATCAAGTTAAACGAACGTTTAATTTAATCGGTTCAGTCACCACATATATATTCAGCATCCATCAACCAAATAACAATCATAGCACACAAATGTTTAAATCCGACTTATAAAATATATGTGGGATAAAACTGAGTGAGTTGATCTCACCTGATTCGTCCATTGCTGAAACAGTTCGTCTTTAATTGAATTAAACGGTCGTTTAATTTGATTAAAAATCTCTATAGCCGCCAGTTCTGACTAACTGATCGACTTCATCATGTTGTGTATGCCGACACGGTTCTATCGCCATTTGTTTTACCTGGTTCCGTTGCTGTATGACACAGATATTTTATACATTACTAACTATTTAATTTAATATCATTAGAACTTAATTATATTATTAATTAAAGTTTACTTGCGCTAGTTAAACATGATTAGGCATTTCAGTTTGCGATTAGGCATATTACAGTCAGATTTGGGGCAACATATAAACTTCCCAGACTCAATATATAAATTTATATTAATAACTTACTGTATTTTATAAATCCAATCTAAACTTAGTGGTGGTTAGGCATATTATTTCAAGTGTGCCTCAGGCATGTTTTCATAATATAACTGCTATTTTGGCACACTTGATTGGTTACGCATGGCATATTGTAAATTCAAGCTACATAATGTTTTATAGACCTTTAATTGGCACGGTAAACATGATTGAGTACATACCCTTCAAGTACTGGGTTTCTTATATAGTTATACGCTACTTAAAAGTTTTTTTTACCGTTCATTGCTCATAGGCTTATTTTGAATAAATACTTTGATTAGGAAGGCCTATTAATACTTAAGCACGATTAATGTCCAGTTATGCAGGTACCAAAGTGTTTACCCGCAACTGTTCATCTCTCTTCATCCCATATTTCACGCAAATCCTCCTCAGCTGATTCCTGTGTCTTTGTTCCCTCCTGTACAGCGTATGTACTACTTTGATTTCCATCCGTCATCTTTGTGATCATGATCCCCTTTAACAGGATACTCCACAATGCATAAACTTCTCACCACCGTATACACCATCCACTCACTCCTCACAATTCCAGTTCATTCTGCCACTTCCCCTTAACTCTTCTCCAATGTTACGTGTTCAACCCTCCTTCTTTTGTTTCTTCCCACTACTCTACTGTTTCTTCTCTTTTTACTTTATTTCCAACTAAAAACTAAGCCCCACTTCTTCCTCGAATAAGATTCCCGCTAACTGCTTCATGTTTACACCCGACCATCTGAACCGTCCCCGACAGAACTTCAACTCGCCTTCTTGAACCCAACTTCCTCAACCGTCATGTAGCCTCCACTAGGTCAGCGCTGCTCCCTCTTGCCGAACTCATGGTCAACAGTGAAAAGTTACTAGCGCCATCTGTACTTAATCATCTGGCCACCGAAGTTATATACCCATCTTCTGACAAATTTCGAAAATAGATTGCTGATATATATACAAGTTTTAGATGAGTTGTTTTAGGTGGTTATAAATTGTTTAAGGAAATATGGTAGCTTGAATTCTCTGGGTTTCGTTTGACATTTTTTTTATTATACAGTGTATTCTGCTCCCTAAATTGATCGAATGACTTTACATATGGAATACAACGCCTTGGCAAGCACGGTATAAAACATAGGATGGTAGGATATGTCGTCTTGAATGGATTGGCATGTTAATATGAATTGATATGTTGGGGTGTGGTTGCAACATGAAATGAAATGGTGGCTGTACCTTTACTTAGCTATGTATGGTAATAGCTGTCCTCCCAAGTGCGTGATTGGTTTGCGGTGTCTTGGTCCTTCCATGTGCGTGATTTGAGATGGTAGGATTTTAGCTGTGCATTTGGTCTGTGCATGTGTTTTCAGTAGGTGGGTATTTCAAAATCTAGCCTGGGTATGGTAGAAAGCAAAGTGAGCTGTTTCCTCTAATTTGACATGGTACCTGCATTCTCTGGTATTAGGTTTGCAGACCCGTAAAATAGGTGTTGACAATGGCGTGAAGGATGATTTGAAATGAGAACAAGTTGTTGTGTTTTTAAATAGGGGGTCAGTACTATACGGGGTAGCTGCATGGTCTTCAACTTCAAGTATAAGCTAGCGTGATGGGCTTGTAGAAGAAAGACATGGGTTGATTTAAACGTCTTGAATATTATATTAGCGTATTGTCTATATCAAATTTTAGGGTAGCCGTATTCCTTCTGTTCAAAACAGAGGGAAAATAGTAGGTTTTCATGAGGCTTGCACATCTTAGATGTGTGCTTCGGTTACTTAAGTTTGAAGTTTTTTTTATTTAATCTTAACACGATTGAAAATTGTACCGCTGACCGTTATTTACCGACAACGTTAATTTTGTACCGTGACTCACAAATTCCAACCACAACAAAAATAAATACACCGCTACGTCTTGACATTGCGGTCCCAATGAAATTAATTTTGTTGAAAACGAACTCTGTTTGCACAATGACGTTATTTTAATTCATCGGTTCACTTTTAAATTTCACGCACCGATAAAATAACTCTAATTGGCTTCAAACTGGAAATCTAGAAAAAATAATTATATGTCTTCCAATAAAAATTGTTTTGCCAAAAATGGAGGTTGTTTGAAAAATATATCGAACAATTTCCTTTGTGCGAAGCACGTGCCTCATCATAAGGTAAGCAACGTACTGATTTTAACTTTTTATTTCTTATGATTAATAAATTTCATCGTCAATTGTCGTCGAGCGTTTTATATTCATACCAATATACATGAATTTCAAATTGTAAATTACGTAATGTTGCGACGTTTACGTGTTCGAATTATAATTATATATAAATTTAATGTTCAAACTTCGTTATATAAACAGATTATGTATTATAAACTCATTTATAATACCAAATTGATTTTTAAGATAATAAATATATTAAATATCTGACTACCAAAAATGCGGGACGTTACAGATATCATATTAAAATGATTTTTGTTAGACCAAAAAGTGATTCTAATACCCAATTGACTAAGAATTGTAGATAATAATAACTTAAAATAGACAGAAGAGCAATCAACACACACGATTTATAGTGGTTCGGCATTAACGAGCCTACATCCACTCTATATGTCTTTGACTCGTTGATTGATTACAAATACAAAGTAGATATCCACTCTATCTCTCAAAATCTATGGAACTATACTCAACAATTTGGAGTATAATTTGAATAAAAGAAAGAAATTATGATAGTGATGGAGTTAGAATGTTCAGATTGCCAAAATATTTTTCAAAATGACAAGTCTTGGGGTATTTATAGGCATGAACAGCAGGCGGGTCGCGGGATGACATGACGCTCATTCCTAAAATCTCGGAGCGGTTCGTGAGTTAGTGGAGAGGTGGTTACAGCAACGGTTCGTGACACGTGTTCGTGGATCCGTAGCTTCGGTCTGGGGTTCGAATGTGGGTTGGTTACTTCAACTTTCTAGAAGGTTCGGGTCGCTCTCACCTCAAGTCGATCCGGTCAAGATACTTTGGACATGCTGTCTCCACTAGGCGCGAGCGGGTACCCTCGAACCGATAAACCCGACCTGATGACCTCGACCCGGTGACCTCGACTCGAGCCATCTATCTTGAAAATGTGAAGATGCGAATGATTCCTCCAACTCATTCGTGGGTACTTAGGCTCTACATGGTCTGGTCACAAAGCAGGCCAACATTTTACCCCCTCGAAGTACGTTTTATCAGAAATGAGACGTGCTTCGAAATAATCAATCTGCCCATTCTCGAACCGGTGAGCGTCAACAGTCATGTCTGTCTATATGACTGTGACACTCTATGAAATCAGACTTCTTGATTTCTGGAATAAGTATAAATACATGATTGGATCTCCAATCACTTTAGCCATGTTCAACAACTACCAAGTCCTGATCAAGTTATAGATGACTTCTCAGGTAAATTCTTCGACTTTCCTTGAATTAAGAGTTCAAATTATCTGATGTATTATTTCGTTGGTTTCTCCGTTACCATATATGTGAGTAGGACCCTTAACCATTGACTCCAATATTTCTCGCGTTCCTTTACCCTTGAGGTTCGTTCATCGGGTCGGATCATGCTTGGGGCCAGGTGCCGCATCACTTAAGTTGTGAGGCTCTGGACCACTTCAATCACTGGGCCCCCAGATCGATCCGAGCTGTCAAGTCATTTGGTATACGAAAAACCCATCTCTTAGGGTATATAAAGCTTTTCTCTTTTATTTTCAAACTCACTTTTTACTGCCATCATATTTACCCATTTACCAGAAACCCTAATTCTTATTATCTCCCAATTCATCAAATTTCAAACTCAACCGAATAGGTAGTTACAAATCATCATGCTATAGTTTCAATTCTTGCTTTAATCTGAACTATTATCGAATTAGATGCGATTCTTGCCTTAGTCTCCATCGCTCTTCATCAGTGTTCTCAACGTCGTCCTCTTTGGGACCGTCGCCGACGCTAGTGGCGTCAGTCACTCTCAAGCAGCGATCAAGAGGTAGAGTGTCTTCAGATTTAGAGGATAATTCATGGAGGAGATGATGATTTGAAGGATGAGGAGGAGATGATGAGGTACCGATGATCATGCACGCGCTCAAGACTTGGGCGTAGTATTGGAGATGAAAGTTTGAAAAGAATGCATACTTCAGTGAGAGCAGGTCGAGGAAATGATAGGGGACAGCACCGTGTCGGGTCGAGATTCAGCGACCCGATCCCAACATACGATTCAGTGAAGACACGCGAGCTAGTCCCAGAGTGCGAGCCCAACCGATCATGCAACTCGACCTTGATGTGCCGACCAATCCTTATTTGCGAGATGACTTCTAAATGCGACCCGACCCCATATACTCGAATTAATCTTTAACTGCGAGCCAACTTTAACACATGACCCCATGCTTAGCAGATACAAATTCACTGAAAATGTTAATACATATTTCAACCAAAGCTAACCATGAATTAATTAAACTGATGGACGGTTAAGATAGAACATCTAGAGTGGACATTCTGGAGTCAGCAAGCATATAATTCAATAACATATGTTGACCAATTGCATGCCCGTCTACTTACTTTATGCTTTCTTTTTACAGCACCGCACGCAATGGTACACACTAGCACACACATAGGGGAGCACGGGCAACTATACTCTAATCTTGATGTCTGCTCAATAGTACAACAAACATGTCTGGTAGACATTCAACAAGATTGTCTGAAAAGAGCGCAGCTCCAGGGTCTTCTGGTTACTTTAATCCTGTTTTACTTCCGTCAGACTTAGACTGGGAAAATTCAGGCTCGAAATTCGAGGTAGACATTCATGAAGAGGCAACATCACCTAGAGGAGAAGTATCATTAGACGAAGAGGAGAAAGGAGGAATATGGGACAACCGGGCTCTCGATGAGTTTGAAAGTGTTGTCATCTTAAATGCCCCCAGTGATTCCATGATTTCGACAATTGATGAAACAAATCTTAGAAGAATATGTTTAAGGCATGGAATCCCTTGGGGAGACATCTTGGTTGCAACCGGTGCCGGTAGACCTCATAGCCCCTAAGGGATATATGGCCATTAGAAAAATAATGTGTACAGTGGGATCCATTCCTCCATTTCCACCATTCGTTGTTGAGTTTTTGAGATGATTGCATATAACTCCTATGCAGCTCCGCCCCAACGCATACGCTTACTTGTATACTTTGTATGTAGCGTATATGGAGATCTTGGGTACGGAGCTTACTTTTGAAGATTTGAACTTCTTTTATCACTTCAAGCATCGCTCAAAGGGAACTCCATCCTTTATTTTCTTCGAATTAGTACCCAACAAGAAAATCCTGAATGAAGGTTAGAGCAACGTAGGAAATATAAAGCCCGAGTGGTTTTACATCAAACATCAAGATGGGTGCGCGAGAAGATGGCTACAATCAAGTAAGTTTTAAATCATGAGACGTCTGTTCCAACCATATTGGTGAATGCATTGACCTTTCTTTTCTCTTTACAGTTTCAAATCCCAAATAGGAGCAGGGCCAGTTGTATTTAGATCGCTTGAGCCGCTTCTGAATGACAATACCGATTTCCTCAATGTTAGAAAATGCTTGGTGGATGAGATCTTGCATAGACGTCATTTACTTAACGTAGGACGGGGTATAGGTCATGGAGGCAGAGCTTACACTTACGTGCCCACAGTTGAAATTGCTTCAGATCCTGCAGGAACCAGCAGTGTGCCCCCAGTCGAGGGGCAAGTTATAACTTCAATTAAGAAAGGGGAGAGTTCAAAAGGCCCAGAACATATAGGCTATGATCAGTAATTGGACCTGGGGGACAGAGGAAGAACAAAGAAGGAAAATCCAGTTGCATTCCCGAGAAGTCCTTCTCCAATACCTATCCAAGATGTCGAAGCTTTGAATATACCCACTAGGAATTAGCCTCAAGATGCTAATCCGAAAGATGCCTCTGTCTCGGAGAGGGATCCTTCTTCTAAAACACCGTCTCCATCCAGGTCCCATGCCGACGGTTCTCAACTAGATGATTCCATATTCAGGGATTTCAGCAAGCTTTCTTTGCCTGACGATCTCTACACTTCTCAGGATATCGGAAAAGGCTCCTTCTTCCCTACCTCCGAGGAGAATGTCACTCCTGCAAAAGCTGGGGAAACCACACAAACAAGCCTGATTCCGGAATCTGGTTCGTTTGGGGAATCACTTAGGAGACATATTGCCCCAGCATTGCACGTCACAACACTTATGCAATATGTTAGTTCTAAATTCTAATATTTGTTCGTTTTGATTTGTAGAAAAAATGCCTTGCCGCCGTTATACTATTAAAGACATCCATGCAAACATGCCTAGATTCGATTCTGATACTGAGTATGACCGAGGTGACATCCGCGCGAGGGATAGCAGGAAGCATTATGATTCACATCGCCCATACTCTTCACGCTCTCGTTACCCTCGCAAATCAGATACTGATAAGCATAGGAGCCATCAAGACTGCCGTAAAGGGGATAAGCCATCGTCTAATACTCCGATTCCTCTGAAAGGATCACATTGCCAAGAGAAATTTTTACCGAAGTTTTTAGACCCACAGGGAAAAACCAAGGATTTAGGCAAAGAGCAGGAAAAAAGCAAAGTGGCTCTCGTGCCCCGCAGGAGGAGAAACACAAATATCACTACAACGAGGCCCGTGATACTTGACTCCGAAAATGAGACTAAACTGAAGCTTTTAAGGAAAAAAAATTCCAGATCACCATTCCAGGAACATGCATTTTTTTCCAGCTCTTGAGTCGGTATCTTCGGATTGGGTGGATGAAGTCAAAGCTAAGATTGACTTTATAGGCAAACAGTATAAGGAGATGCATAAGTATTCGCTAAATCTCACCAAAATCATTCGAGATTTGTTAGCCTACGTAAGTGACATGAAGGATATGGCTGAATATGATGTGAAGCCTATAGAAAATACAGAGAAAGAGCTCGAGGATGCACAGGCCCTGCTTGCCCTTGCGCACCGTGACGTTGAGGATTACAAAAATCGGCATGAAGAATTGTAGAAGTGATACTATACCGAGCTCGACTCTCATAGCCGGGAGCGCACAACTTTAAAAAAGCAAGTTGAGGATGCCAAGTCGGAGAGTACCGAGGCGAGTTATCTTGTACTCGTCTCGAACAGGAAAAGGAGGAGTTAGAAAAGAGGAATGCTAGCCAAGATGCCAAGTTAAAAGAGGCCGAGGAAATGGCGGCCTTAGCCGAGGGTAACGCCAACATTGCCATCAAATCGGCTGCCGATTCTAGTGTGTAGCTTGCCGAATCCTAAAAGGACTTGGATGAATATAGCTAGCTTATGATTGAGTTCTTTGCTCATGTGATCCGAACTTGGGACATTTCTTGAATCAAAGACTATCCGATGACTCTGGTCGATGTGTGGGACCAGATCGTTGATGATGAAAAGCGGCGACTTAAGGTTGACACCATCGATGAAGAAGAGCTCATGAGAACATATTTGAAAGGAGAGGAACCGGAGTGTTTGGCCGAAGGGCGGAGGCTGATCCGTGCATTTATGGAAAAGAAGAGGTGCCAAGCCAAGGGGAAGAATGCTCTCGAAGGTGGCTCTAGTTCATCTGCCATTCCTGAGGCTACTGAAACAGAAGGGTATAATCCTGATCATCAAGTGATTCCAAAGGCAGCTCTCATATCCCCAGTTGTTGAATCAACTCCTAAAATTTCTGCTACTCCTACTGACAAATCGTTCGAAGGTATCTATACCTTCTCACCTCAATTTGTTAAAGCTACGTCACATTGTTGAGCAAACAATTGAAAAGCCCATGTTCTCTCCTGAGTTAACAACTATTTCCTCCCATTCTTTAGGTTCAAAACCTGCTGAGGAAACTGAGGAGAAGCAAGAAGAGGTTGCTGATAAAGCCATTGTGTCCTCTAGTGCTGGAGTTCGCAAGGACGGAGATATGATATATGTTTTAAAAGATACCGACGACAATGAAGACTAGGAAGATGAAGTTGTTGTTGTAACTGGGGATTCGGGCGAGACTGAAAACATGACTTTGGCAGAAAGAAAGGCAAAGAATGATGTTCATTTGAAGGCCAAAATTGAGGAAGAACCCCTCAACATTGATCCCATCCAGGCAATTGCTCCGGGCCTAAATTGATTGTCAATATTTCTTCTTAGTCAATCACCACGGAGTAAGCTCAGAAATCCTCTGCCGATCCAAGTGCAACTCCCTCAAACAAGAAAAGGAAGAAACATATTCTCACTGATGCCAAGCGAGAAGAAAAGGAGAAGCTTAAAGTCGCTAAGAAGTCCAAGTCTTCCCCAAATCCCGAGTGGAATGCAGTCTAGACTTTTCATTTTGTTTTCCACTGGCCTTCTGTAGTTGAAGCGAGTGCGACCCTAACGCTTTTGATTAGTTCCTTTGTGTAAATCTGCATCTTTGTAAATAAAGTAGTTTCCCTGCAATGTCAAATATTTGCAGGCTTGTCATTTATTTCAATCAAATGTAGTTGTAGTCGAAACATTACTAGTCTAAGAAATAAACAATGAATCACATCACAAATCAAAAAAAGGTATTAGTCCATCTTCCCTGCAAACAATAATTTCTATAATAACCCAAAAAATTACTAAACTAAGTAACAAGTAGTAGAGGTGTGATGTGTATGTGTATGCCCTAATCAATCTTGAATAAAGTGCCTTGCCATGGCTTGTTTGGGATTGATTAGGTTAGGCATTATATTGCCCCCAATTCTTCTAGGGGGAGTGCGGGCTCAGCTTTCATTCTTACCCTCAATCCTTTAGTGGGGTAGGAACTCTTTTTTCTAGCACTTGCTCTCAATGCCTTTATACTCACCTGTCGTATGCCCAGGTTAGAGTGTGGTCAAGGCAGTCTTTAATCGTGGTGCACCATCATGCCCTGTGGACGTCATCTTCTCGTCCTTTATACTCTCTCTCGAAACATGAGAGTTAGAGTGGTGGACGATATCTTCTCGTCCTTTATACTCTCTCTAAAATCATGAGAGTTAGAGTTAATTTGATGAGCGGTCGCATCATTCGCCTCAGCTTTTCATCTACGCTCTAATTTCCAGAGCGGGATTTCACCGATTCGAGTGTTGTTCTCGCAACCAGTTTTAATTCAAGTCTTATGTTTCAAACCAAGATCAAAATAATCACAGGACACACAGAAATAAATGCAAGAAAAATAAATGACACGCCATATTTTTATATTGGTTCGGCCAAATCATAGCCTACGTCTAGTTTATAATCTTTTGTTTATTTCAACTAGACTGTTCTAGGCAAGTCATGCCTTTTTACATAGTTTACAAAACAAAAGAACCAATACAATCTCAAGTCAAGTAGTACCGCAAGTGCTGGCATTCCACGCTATGGGATTTTTTCGCCATCCATGGTTGATAGCTTGAAAGCTCCTCTATCAAGTTTTCGTTTGATGACATACGGTCCTTCCCATTTCAAACCCAGGAAAACGGGGGTTGGGAAGACGCATTTCAAAACCAGGTCTCCAGATTCAAAAGTTTGGGATCAAACTTTCTTGTTGTAGTATCGGGCACCTGGTGTTTGTTCCTCGAGGGACGCAAGTCCGCTTCATCCCTTTTTTCCTCAATCATGTCCAAGGACTCGAGGAGCAGCGCTCTCTATTCATGATTGGATCATAGTAAGTTTTTCTATGGGAAGGGACTTCCAATTCTACTGGAATAACCATTTCTGATCCGAATGAAAGAGAGAAGGGAGTATGGCCAGTCGCCAACTTGTAGGTTGTTTTTTAAGCCCATAATGACAAAGGCAATTCATCGACTCACATGGCTTTTCCTTGCTTCAAGCGCTTCTTCAGAATAGACTTGATTATTTTGTTAACTGCTTCTATTGTCCATTCGATTGTGGGTGTGCCACAGCGGTGTATCGCTTCTTAATGCTATATTTTTGGTGGACACCTCGGAATTCTATGCTATCGAACTGGGTTCCGTTGTTGTATATGATGACTTTTGGAATCCCGAATCGACATATTATGTTTCTAACAACAAAATTTATCACCCTCTTTGTGGTGATCGCTGTTAATGGTTCAACTTCTTCCCATTTTGTAAAATAGCTCACCGCCATGATTGCGTATTTCGCCCCACCTTTAGCGATTGGAAGGCTCCCAATAATATCAATTCCCCATACAGCGAACTACCATGGGCTCACCATTGTATTGAGTTGATTGGGAGGTGCCCTGGGAATCTTTGCAAATTTCTGGCACCTGTCGCAGCGTCTTGAATAATCAACTGCATCCTTACTTACAGTAGGCCAAAAGCAACCTTGCAAATTTCTGTCTTTGGGTAGTTGCGCTCCGTTGCTGCCAATTTTTTGCTAACATAATACACCGGTCTTTGAATTTTGTCCTCCTCATGTACTTGGGCTGAGCTAATTGCATGAGATGATACTGCCAAATACACGAACAAATCTTCATGTTCCACCGGCTTAGCCAATATCAGAGGTTTCTCTAAAAGGTCTAGTAGGTTCTGGAAGGATTCTATGCAATCTGAGGTCCACTCGAAGTTGCATTTTCCCCGTTTTATTAAATCAAAGAAAGGGATGCATTTGTCTGTGGCCTTGGAGATAAATCCGCTTAATGCTGTTACTTTTCCTGCTAAGCTCTGAACATCCCTGATCTTTTGTGGTTCTTTAATGTTCCTGATCGCTGCAATTTGATCGGGATTAATTTCGATTCCGCGTGAGCTGATGATGAAGCCGATGAATTTTCCTGATGCAACCCCGAATGAGCACTTCTGAGGGTTAAGCTTCATTTCGTATCGTCAGAGGATACCAAACATCTCTACCAAGTCCGTTGTATGGTCGGATGATTGCTTGGACTTCACAAGCATATCATCCACATAAATTTCCATCATTTTCCCTATTTGATTATATAACATTCGATTCACTAAGCGTTGGTGCATCACTCCGGCATTCTTCAATCCGAAGGGCATCACCACATAACAGTAGAATCCCAAGTCCATGATAAAACAGGTGTGTTCCTGATCCGGCACGTGCATAGGTATCTAGTTGTAACCCGAATATGCATCCATGAAAGAGAGAAGTTCGTGTCCCGCCGTTGAGTCCACCTATTGGTCAATCTTAGGGAGTGGGAAGCTGCTTCGGGCAGATTTTGTTCAGATATGAAAAATCAATACACGTACGATACTTCCCATTGGTTTTCTTGACCAGGATGGGGTTTGATATCCAATCAGGATACGTCGAGTCTTTGATGGATCTGTTATTTCTTAATTTCTCCACTTCTTCTTTCAAGGCGGCCGACCTCTCCGGGCCTAACATACGCCTTTTTTGCTTTACAGGAGGATGCTTCGGGTTTATGCTCAGTGAATGACTTATGATTGATGGTGAAATCTCGCACATATCGGCGTGGGTCCAAACGAACACATCCAGGTTCGCCCATAAAAAGTTAGTCAGCTCCTTCGCTTGGAAGGGATCTAAGTGAGATCCAATCTTCAAGACCTTTGTAGGGTCGTCGTTATTATTCAGAATGTCTATAGTTGCCTCGTTAGGTGTTTCCCTTATGCTTTTTGGATCTTCATCCTCTCTGGGATCTATGCCCTCAAGCAGATTGTCAAGGACCCTTTTGGCAACATCTCCTTTATTTTCTATGTTGAACCCTCCTGTGCGGGAGGGGAGGTATCCTTTGGTTCTATGCTATCTCCATTGCATAGCATTTTCAACTCAGCCATGTAGCAGGCTCTTCCATTAACTTGATCACCACGGACCATTCCTATTCCGGCTTCGGTTGGGAACTTTAACAATAAACACTAGGGTGCGATGTAGGCTTTGAACTCCACAAGAGCCGGTCTGTCCAAGAAAGCATTGTATGGCGAATCAATATCCATAACAACAAATGGAAGATACGCACTCTCCTACGATCTTCTTCTCCAAGTTCTACGGAAAATTCCAGTGCTCCCACTGGAGACGTTGATGAGCCAGTGAAGCCTCATATCCATCATGTGCATGGCTTCAAACTTGAGCCTCCAACTTCATCTGGTCAAAGTCCTTTTTAAACAAAATATTAACGGAGCTCCCACAATCAACAAGGACTTTCTGCACAAGACCCGGACCAATGGTAGCAGTTATCACCAATGGGTCAACACCCACACTTTCTCTCTCTCTGTCTCTCTGAAAATAACATAATCTGTCATCATCTTCTGTTGCTTCGCAGGAGTAATATTTTCGAGGGAACTGTACTCTCCCACTTTCGGATGCTTAGCGGCGTTAACATACTGTTCCATAGTTATATTGCTAAAATAAGCGGGATGTGGTCCTCCGACCACGGTATTAATGACTATACTTTTCCCTTTTGGTAAGCAGTAGACCTTGGGGGCAGGTTGGTTCTGATTCAGAGTTGATCCTCCTTGTCCCTATCCTTAGGGGAAACCTTGTATTCGTCTAACTTCCCTGCTCGAAGCAACTTTTCAATAACATCTCTCAAATGGCGACACTCATTCGTATAGTGGTCGTAAGTCTCGTGAAATAGACAGAACCTCCCAGTTTCACACTCTTTTTCTGTCGAATCTCTAGGTGGAGTTTTCTTGTATTGGACAACATTGTAGGTATCAAAATAAATATTCTCTAAGGTATCATTCAACGACGTGTAATTTCCAAAAGATTGAAATCAAGGACTCTTTTTGGAATCGTTTCTACGATTCCTACTTCTCTTGCTACCATTCCCACTTTGGCGGCTACTTTCTCCTCCCTTGTTTATGACATTCACTTCAACTTTTCCTGCATTGTCGCCATATTACTTGATGGCGACACTGCTCTGAATATCTTCTCTTGGGGTTTTTTTCGGATCTTCTTTTTCGGTTGGCAAATATCTCTTCTCGCCGTAGGCGAATATTATCCTTCTCATAAAACAACTCCCTAGTTGGTGGTCGTTTTTTGGCCAAGTATCTCCCGAATTTAGTGTCTTTATCGACTTCGTCTATTAGTGCCATCAGGATGGTCTTCTCGTGTGGGTCACTCACTTCTGTAACTTCCATATTTAAACGATACAAGTACGATTTTAGAGTTTCCCCAGGAGCTTGTTTGATTACAGATAACTCAATGACGCTCTTGGATTTCCAGGCATGGATTCGAAACTGAGTCATGAAGCTCTCGCTTAGCTCTCTGAAACTGGAGATCGATCGAAGGGAAAGCCAGATGAACCACATCAGTGCGACATCTTCGAGGTATATCGAAAAAGCCTTGCATTTTATGGCATCAAGAGCTGCGGCGACGTTCATGTACCAAGAGTATCTCATCAAATGCTTCCTTGGATCAGTTCTTCCACCATATTGGTCCATTATGGGCAGATTGAACCATCTGGGGAACTGAAAACCCAAAATATCATCAGTGAAAGTTGCGTGGCTGCGATCAATGCCCAATCTTCGTTACTGTATCCTTTGCTATAAGCCATAATATGATGCACTATAGCTTCCACTTCAGCATTGGTTAATGTTGGCTCAGGCTCAACACTTCTCGCTCTTCCAGCATTTCCATCTCCCATTTCGGGCAATGTTCCCCAGTTCCTGGCAGGGGCAGAATTCCCTTGCCCTCTACGGTCCCAGTCGTTCACAAAACGATTAGGCTGGAGAAGTTGGCCCTGTGTAGGATTAGTAATATTTGGATCTCTGGGAAGGACATGAGATAACCGCATTGGCAGCAACATTGGCTCTCTTAAACTGTGATCATTGGGTCCTAGGACACGGGCTGCATCTTCACGGGATCCCAATGATCCAAACATCATATGTTCGAGGTTTTTAGGTCTCTCTTATGGCCTTCTCGGGGGTCTTACATTCTCTTACGAGGAAGATGAGTAATCTGCTGCAAGGCGATGAGTCGGAGAAAGCGTTCTCTTCCTACGAAGTTCGTCTATTTGCCTATTCATCGCATTCATGTTCTCTCAGATTCCGGCACTATCACATCTCTGGGCCTCTAAAGCGTCGTTAGTTTGGTCCAACATATCAAGCAATCGCGAAAAATTCATCTGCAAAACAGGGGAATATGCAGGGAGTTGATGGCTGGTAGCCGCAACTAAAGTTGGAGCTTCTGGTTCAGCTCGAGTAGGAACATCAACTCTAGCAGATGGGTTCGGGTCGCTCCCATTGGTTGGGGTTGCAATCTGGCGTTCAAAGCATTCAAGTCTCCACTGCTGGGTCGGGTCGAGACAAATCCCTCCAATCGGGTCGCCCATGCGAGCTGGCTGCCTACAAGCCATCATAGACGAGTTCCTATGCATCACCTCTACAATCTTCACTCGTTTCATTTGCTCGAGAAGCCATTGGTTCCTTGCTTTTTCTTGGAGCCATGGAATCTAAACCCGTTGAAATCAACTGTAACGACCCGGGGAAATTCGACGCTCGAATTTTGACAATAATACATAAAACCCATATTACTTGCAAAAACCCAAGTGTCAAAAACACCAAATAGTTAATGAAAGAATACAGAGGGTGAGATAAGAAAGAAAGAAATAGTAGAATAGAAGAAGAAGAAGAAGAAATACAACAGATTCAGAGTCTCACATCGCATCGGAACAAAGTATAATATAGAAATAAATCTTTATTGAGAGCTTGAATAAAACTTACAATCACCAGAGTACAACTTGATGTCAAGATATCTGGACAATTATAATAATTTTTCCTCACATACAACACACAGCGGAATAAATGTATATCATATGTCTGAACTCCTCCAGCACGTCTTCTTGAAATTCATAGCATCCAAACCTAAACCTATACAACCCGGGCTAACACGAGCATTACAAATGTCGGATCAGCCTGGTGAACCAGAGTGAGAAAACTCGCTAAGTTTATAATATCATCCAACTTGATTTTAAAGTCAAAACATTTCTTTTCGAAAGAAAATGATAATCGTAAGACCAATCCACATATAAACATGGATGGTTTTTACCTTACGGTAACCCAAAACAATCTTTGAAATTGACATCTTATTCTGATATTATAATAGTGTCGAAATACAAATAAATAGAATCTAGCGGAACGCTTCCATCTCATGCTCCACATAAATGGTGTACAATCAAAACCATGTGCGCTTATGTGGAGATTGGATTCCAACTGGAAAGGTATGGGACCACCTTTTGACAGTGTATCTCTAGAGAGGAATACACCGGGTTCAACAAGAACATCTGGCAAGCTAGGCTAAACATGACCGACCCCTCATTTCGCTTAGGAGTACCGAATGTATTATCACCAACGGTTGGGAGCTACCCACCGTTTGTCGAAAGGGACAACATCGAAAGAATAAAGAAGCAAATGGAATTTCTCTAGATCAGGTGACAATACACCCTAATGGGAGCGACCCACATAGCCATGCAACCTACTCGATTTTATACCATTTCCCGATTGTTGAGGCTTGAGGTTTAACAATACCTTTAGAACAACATATCACATTCACTTTGAATGCCACATCGTCAGATCCATCAAATCACTAATTGAAGTTCACAAAAATACTTTGGGTGTTTATGCTAAGAGAAGGTGTCTTCTGTTCCACCTACAGAGATACGGCTGTAAAAATCAACGTACGTGATCCTTAAGAAATAATCTGTCAGTCATTCGTCCATACAATTTATCCAGGAACAGGATGAACCGAAGGTACCCTCCTACCACATCCTAGGAATTACCCTAAAGATTCGTACCGAGTAGTCCTTGCAAATTTGTAGATTTCAACCATGACATAACCACATTATATCTCTGGTTATAAAATACAGTTAAGTTAATATATAGTAGATTTGAAAACATATAGGAGTTAACCAGAGATATAAGTAATCCTCCCGCTTCATGAAGATCTATGGTCTTCAATGGCTCTGTCTTGGTCAGAATCTGATATCTTCATAGTTTCGTATTTGTTGGTCAGAATGGTTTTCGAATATAATTCAATCCCGGTCTTTCCGTACCAACAATCGTATAGGTCAGATTTTGATAGTCGGTTATTTAACTATCAAATAAACAACCATTCAATCATAAAAATAAAATGAATTCACTGGTTCAGTACTCAGCATCACTTGGACCTTTAATTAAATATCTTAATCTTTTAATAATTTAAAATATGGCATTTACCTCTTATTGTATTATAAGAGTATTCACATAACCCTTTTTTTATACTTTAGGTTCAAAACTCATATATACTCTGAACTTTGAGTTAAATCAAATTCCACCTAAAACGTCATTACTAAATCTCTTAAATTTCTTTACTTCATAAATGTTGTATAATTGAACAAAATCTCTTTTTATATCCCTTAAAATGGAAATATTTTATCAAATTCTCAAATCCTTTTCATTCCCGTTACTTCAACATTCCTTAGTCCTTGACCATAAATTGGTAAGTGAATAATTCTCTAAGTATCAACCGTAAAGACTGAAATCAATATCAGATTAATACTCAGAAAATCACTCAACTCGGCCAATCTCCAGTTAGGTTCTAATTCATATCTTAACTCCTTATCAACCCATATTATTCCACTTCTAATCCATTTAACCATTTTCAGTTCAAAAAATCCCGTTTCAATTTCATTCATCTCACTAAATTTCATTATTAAGTATCGTCAACTTAAAATTCCCATTTTAGCCTCACACCCTTTTATAAACTTTATTTATAAAACTCGGGATTAAAAATAAAAACCCTTTATTCCGATCTCTTTTTCACTTACTTCAAATGTTAAATAAACATTTATTTAAGTTATCGCATCATCTCAATATCTCTTTGATAACTTCGTTATAAAACTTGGGTTCGATGTAACACCCCACCTCCGTTAAGGTCACTCACAAAGGGAATGCCTTAACTTTGGTGGGGCATTTTAGTAAACAGAAACAGAATACTACAAGACAGATAAACAGTACTTGAAAAATTATAACTTTATTTCAAACAGAAGCTTGGTTACATCCTTTCAAATCACAATATCAGAATTCAAGTACAAAATATCAGTCTTGTACAAAAGCCTTCAAAATGCATAGTTTAAAATCATAATACCCACAGAAGAAGACAAGCCATACTTTAAGCACTACAAGCGGAAGAAATCTGGATCAAGCTAGAGTATTCCCTTCTACAAAACCTGGGGGGAAACGGAAGAAAGGAGGCGAAACAACAAGGGTCAGACAAAAGTCTGGCAAGTCCAGTGATTTTCAGTTATGAACAGATAATAATAACATGACATGAAAATAAAACTGGATGAGAGATAACTGTAACAGATGTAGCAGATATAACAGAAGAACAGAATGATATAAGCTATTGCTTTACACTTCTCTGTACTAATACTAGTATAACAGGATTAGGTGTCACCCTAATGTCTAAACTAAAACAGAAACAGGTACAGAATAATTTCCACAGAAGAGAATGCTAATAATGAGCCTTTACCACCCCAACAGAAACAGACAGAAGCAGAATGCTGATAATGGGCCTTTACCACCCGAACAGAAACAGAATATTAATAATGGGCCTTTACCACCCGAACTGAAACAGTCAGATTAATCCCTACGGAAATAGAATGTAGAATTAGGTGTACACTAGTAATGGGCCTTTACCACCCGAACAGACGGTACCACGCAGAAACAGACAGGTGTTACCACCCAACAGAAACAGACGGTACCAACAGAAACAGACAGAACTAAGTGTACCCTAAAACCCTACCCCAAGCGATCGTCTCCCTAATACATAAATATCCTGTGTCGGCTCCACGGTAGGGTGTATCACTCCCTAAAGTGATAACCAATTGGCACAGACCTATTTACAGATGTCACGGCGTCTTACATCCTCAGAGGCAGACCGGGATCCATGCACGCACATGACCCGGTTGGAACGCATCATCAACACCCCTCGCCATTATCAGAATGAACCGCTTATAATTAGTTCAGTAAGCGTGCCCGGACCCTACTTACTGTTGGGTCAAAGTTTTGATACCAGAAAGGGTTACTGACTAATATGGGTCCCAAACAACAGATGACATAAGTAATTCCCCTCCTAACCTTGTGTCCCCAGACTAACAGATTTCAGCTTAACTTGTCTACAAGTTTCAGACATACAAAATTTAGATTAACTAGTTCACAGATCAGACAATCAAGTTAACAGGTTTTCAGACTAACGGATCAGATGTTCGGATTAACAGGCTTACAGATTAACTGGTTACAGATTAACAGACTTACAGATTAACTGGTTACAGATTATCTAACTTTGTATTGGGCCTACAGATTCACGAAACGGGTTTATCAGATTCATTGGTCCAATTGGTTTAGCCTTACCCAACACGTTTCAGACATCATAATTATCTCAGATTTTCATTAATTAAATATTAATGCCCAAACCTCTCACATTAGACTGACAGTTTGCGGCTACTGGTTAGGCCGGTTGGTTCCAGGCAGGTTTCTGTCGCAAACTGAGTCTAACCTCGGGTTTCAAGTACGTTATGACTAACTTCTCACATTAGAACCTATTGTTTGCGACCACTGGAATATGCCGGGCGGTTCCGGGCAGAATTACGCCGCAAACTCATTCTAACCTCGAGTTAGCCATGTTTATCTTTGCGGTCAATTAATTAATGATTCACCATTTATACCCACGCCTAATATACATGTCAATTATTCATAACTATAGCCAATTCAGATTATATCAATAGCGGACTAATTATATTAACTCAACAGATATTGCAGATAACAGATTTTTCAGATTAGGCGACTTAACGGATTTAGCAGATTAAGCAAACTAGCAGATCAAGCATATAACAGTTTAGGCATCTTCAGCAGACTTAGCAGATGACAGATTTGGTATATGAACAGATATAGCAGATTATAGCAGAACTAGCAGATTAGGCAATATAACAGAACTAGCAAATTAGGCAATATAACAGAACTAGCAGATTAGGCCATATAACAGATTTAATCATTCCTTAAAGTTTCATAAACATATCTTGCCTAATTATAAATTTGGCCTAAGTTTGCATGCCTAAATAGTTGTTATGATTCACATTATGATCATATACCCCACGTTTGCATTGAATTTACATGGCACAGATTATGGTCATAATTTACCATATAACACATGTCTCAAATTTAGTTAAACTTGCCTAGTACAAAAGATTCACATATAAATTATACCAAATATAGCCATCGATTTCAATGCATGTCATATATTCAAAAATCTCCCACTTAGGTGTTATTCACATTTAATAGTTATCAAATCTTAACATAAATCTTCACACCTGTCATATTCCCTTTTTATCCCAAATCATGAATTTCTATATAAACAATATGCCCAACAATCTAGAACTTTAAATTATAACAGATCTTTAATTCAAAAATATGCGTTATGTCCAATGTCTCAAGTCACATGTTAATATACAATGGTTCCTCTTCTTCCAATTCACAGAATATGCACAGATCTAAATCTAGTTTACAACCTATGTCCTTTTAGTCACAGATTAGCCATGTCCAATTATGCCATCATTCATTATTTATCCCAAAGTTTAACGTTCGTGCGTTAATCTCTTATGAGATTTGGCGCAGGCTCGGGGTAGCCTGGCTATAGAACAGAAAGAAGAAAGAGATATAAAATAAAATAGATCAGAACAAAACATACGCAATCTCAAATTCAGATTTACAATCATGTCACAATTATAATTAAAGTTTATATCGGAAAATAACTGCACTTGCCTTGGTTGGATTCTAAAAGAAAAACGTGTTGTAGCTGTTCTCTTTTAATCCTAATCAGAATTGGAGGAAGAAGAAGCACAAGTCCTAGCTTAGGTTTCAGCAGAATAGAGACGCCATTGATTTATTTATTTTTAGAGAGGAAGAGAGCAATGGAGGCTAGAGAGTTGTATATGAGATTTAGGTTTAGGTTAGGGATGTGTATATAGGTGTAGGAAGTTATTTAGGACCATTAGATTAACCCTGAATCATGAGAACCATTCAAATGCAAAATCTGCATTTGAGCGAACCGGCCCACGGGATGACAGCCAAACACCCTGGATTAACCCCTAGTCGACCCAGCCGAGCTCGGGTCGACCTCAAAAATGGGCTGGTTCGGTTATTCCCCCTCCCAATTCGCTATTTTGAACCTTTTTTACATGTTTATTTATTTAATTTTTATATATATCTATATATATTTCTCTCATATGCATATAAACTTCAAGGCTTAATAACTTCTTCATAATTAACCATTTTTTTTAATATTCTCAGAAAATACGGGGTGTTACATTCGATACAAAACTCATTCATACCCTCTTATCAAATCTCAACCATATTCCATTCTAAAGTTGGTTACTTACTTAAATGTATATCATTTAAGAAGTAATTGCTTAAATTATTATTAATTAAAAGAATAATTTACTTCATCATTAATCACCGTTGAAGTTGTTAACTTCTTTATTACTAAATTAAACAATAAATTTCTCTGTTTAAAATCTCATTAAAATTAACAAATATTCACTAAATGGTTTCATTAGATTTATTTAACAATAAACTAATTTAATAATCAATTCCAATTAAAGTGGTTGACTTAGTCAACCCAAAATACGGTTATTTCTTTAAGCAATTCCAATTAATTCTTCCTTTAAATTAGTTAATAATATAATTAATTTAAATGATTCCATTTAATCTATCTCTTAACCCATTCGGTAAATTTCTGCTTATAAATCTTTCTAACATAAGAATTTGTTTTATAGAATAATTTAATAATCATTTATAAACTTTGAATAATAAATAATAAATATTTATTTACTTGAATAAAACTTTTATTCAAATAATAGACATAAATAAAATCTATCTTCAGTTATAAAATAAATTTTATAACTTCATTGCTACCGATTCGACTAACGGTACATCAACATTTATAAAACGATTGATTTATAGGCCATGTGCTGCCAATTACTCAACCAATACTGCCCATTGGTTAATATCAAACAAACGTTGAATTTGGATTCAACGATTAATAATCAAATCAATCATCCAATCATATTGGTTAAACAGTTCATATAATCGTAATATGAAGTAAACAATAAATTTGAGGAATCCAGTTGGATCCCTCCAACCTGTTTTTCCTGCATCCAAGTATGTTACCTCAAATTCAATTCAATACCAGATATAATATTCAACAATAAGTAAACAACAGTAATCCCAGCATCCATACTTTAATTTAATACGTATATATTATTATAAACGTAACCAACAAGGTAAGTTACTTCTTTTGGAAATAATCGTTAAAATAATGATTATGTTTTATTTAATTAAACTAACGTTTTTAAATCAATCAATTCAATCAGTATATGAATAATCAGCATACCACCAATAATTATCAACCATAAGACACAAAATAAAACCCGACTTATATAAAATATAAGTGG
Organism: Allium sativum; assembly: GCA_030737875.1. Taxonomy (NCBI): domain Eukaryota; kingdom Viridiplantae; phylum Streptophyta; class Magnoliopsida; order Asparagales; family Amaryllidaceae; genus Allium; species Allium sativum. The sequence continues at coordinate 196,485,931 of CM060924.1, forward strand.
GTAAAAACTGAGTGAGTTATACTCACATTGGTTTCCATTTTATCGCTGTAGCTATTCGGTTACCGTTAAATTAAACAGTGTTTAATTTAACTATAAATTCCAGCAACTCTCAAATCCGTCCAAATTGGTTTTGGAATATAGATATCACCACCACGATTTCGGTGCCTCTTGTCTGGTTAAATTTTGTTATCCTAGACACAAGTTACAAACATATTAATATATATATATATATATGATTTAATTAAAATAATTTAATTCTTAATTAAACTATACATTCACTAATTACTTAAATTTGCACGTTATGTCCGAACAATAGTTCCCTCTACGTTCATAAATCCCCTAGCTCCATTTCTTTCTCCAGTCCCTTTTTTATTCTATTTTTTAATAGGGCCAAGCCCAATGCCTCTTCAAAGCCCACGATCCCACTCTTCAAAGCCCACGAACCCACGTCTATCTCCTTCCAACAACGTCATCTTCTCCCAATTTTTTTTTTTGAAAACCTGCTTCTATATTTGAAACTGTTTTATCCTCTCATTCCCTAACTCCTTCTCCACTACATAATACTTCAGTTCCAAAAGAAAGCACCCACTTTACAAAAAGAACGTGGCCAACTTTCCTAAGTTTCTCCTCATTAACTTCTTCGTTGATTTAATCCAAATGCCCAACCCCTTTGAGTAGCACAGTTTCGAAACCATCTCTTCAGTCCCCAGTACCTTCTTCTATCTTGCAACGAATTGCTCTAATTCTCATTCCAGAAGCACGCTCACCCATTTCTGCAACCACCACTGGAGCAGCACCCCCTCGGCCACTAACCTGCCATCCGCCACTGTTGCACTTCTACGCCTCATCCCTTGAGCTTCGCCTTCTCACCACCGTTCATACCTAACTCTGAACCCACCTTCACCGCTCTGACCTAGCCTTCGGTGAACCACCCTATACGTGGCTGTTTCAACCTCGAGGGGACAAGCTTCAACAAACCAAACATATAGCAGCGAAGAGTGGTTGTTCAAGTTTTAAAATATATGTGTTTTAAAATCCTTCGTGGAATATTTCGTCTTTTTTTCCTTCACTGGAGAACGTGCTCTCTACTTCTTGGCTCCAGGAATGGAAATGGCATGCATATATATAAGTGGTGATGCCTTGGTTGCCAAACTTTAGGTAGTAGGCAAGGTAATATAGCTACATGGTAGGTTAAAATCTGCTGATTTGAAGATACAACATTGAGTTTAGTTTTCGCTGTCTCAGTGATGATGAAAGGTGAAAGTGAAAATATGAGACTGCAAATGGAAAGGGGCACATGAGCAAATTTTAGACCTGCGTGAAGTTTGTGTACTGAGGATATAGGGAAAGATGAGAGTGCTTGCCTAATGAGAGGTAAGTACATGACTCTCTAAAGACATGGCATGAGGAAATGCAGGGTAGGCTCAAATAGCTGATGCGCACAGTAGAATAGGATAGGTTGATAAACACAGCATGTTCGAAATTTAAATTTCCTTAAGGGTTAAGTATATAGGACCTGTACCATATATTAGTGAAGATAGGAATTAGGATAGCCATGCATTATGTTTCATCTCCACCATCAGATTTGGATTTTGCATGTGCCTACCTTGTATGGTTAAATCCATTTGATAATGTAGACTGATTTAATAACACATGCAAAAAGGAAAGGAAAAGGGTAGCTGGACGTTCTGTCTACATGTATGGTACAATGTAGATAAGAAAATAATGTACAGTTTATAGGATGTGTAGCCTATATTCTTTAGTCCATTGTTTTCTTTTTAGTTAGCCTGTACTTACTAATATACGGCATATACCTCAATTGCTTAAACATTATATATTATTTTAGTGTATTAAATCTTACGCTTACCGTTGTATACCGGTATCCGTTAAGTTCATATCGTCACATACAAACTCCAAACACAATGAAAATGGACACATTGCTACGTCTCAACGTTCTGAACCCAACGAAATTAACGAAATTAATTTCGTTGAAAACTGACTTCGTTTGCACAACAGAGTTATTTAAATTCCAATTTATTTGTTGGTTCGCCTTTAAATTGCATGCATAAATAAAACAACTCCGATTGGATCCAAACTGGAAATCTAGCAATAACTAACCATACGTTTTCCAATAAAATTCGTTTCGTCGAAAATAGAGGTTGTTTGAAAAATAAATCATCTCTAAGGCCTATATAATATCGATAAAATATATTTAAATCTAAAACAATTCATTTTAAATAATAATAAATTATTATATCTGTATATCTCAAAGTAAAATCTCATACAACCTAAAAATAAACCAATATATATTTTTAAACTCAATATTTACAATTCCGGGTTAAACGATATTCAAATATATATAAAATCCTTAATATATTATTAAGTAAATGTTATCGTTTATTAATGAATTCCATAATGATTATTTGAAAATTTGAAGTGGAAATAACTCACAATCTATAACATGAAACTCCAATTTTCTCTTACATTAGAAAATTATAATCAAATAGATTCAGACGTTTCTTGTTTCACAGAATTCCAACTTAAAATGAATTATGTATATTCAATTGAAGTTCAAAACATAAATTATAGACTATCGTGACGTTACGAGCTCAATTTATAATTATATACAAATTAAACATTCAAACTTTGTTTATTAAACGAATTGTATAAAATAAATCCATATACAATTCCAAATCAATATTTAAACTAATAAAATATATTAAATATCTGACTACCAAAAATACGGGACGTTACATTCTCTCCCCCTTAAAAGAATTTCGTCCCCGAAATTACTGAGGTAGAAGAAATGCTATAAACTCATAATATTTATTTTTTCAAAATTCCAATTTATTATAAATCGAAAACCAATTTACTATTGTAAATAAAATTTTCAAAAATAACCAAAAATTTCTAACTCATTAAATTCTCGGAAAAATCCGGCAGGGTCTCCCTTGTACGGAGGGACTTCTGCGATATCGCAGGATCAACAAATATATATACATCGACCCACATAGTCGGAAAACAAAATTCAAAAACCAAAAATTTATACTTTCACTTAGATGTACCTTATGCGAGCGCTATTGAGCATACTTGCTTAATTTATTTCAACATATTCAACCAAAATCAAACACAAAGTCTTCTGGCACCTGTACTAAACTCAATTCACCATGTGAGTAACATTCACATGAAATTTTATATAACATATCATTTATCAACAAGTTAATTATACCAATTTCCCCAATCCAAACATATAGCATTCGTTCATTTTCTTATTCAGGGTTAAACCATTAATTTCAAATCATATTCGATTCATTCAATTTATTATACAGGACTTTAGTTTTAATTCATTCAACAATTTTATTATACCGCCGGTGAATCTTATTCAACAAATCTAACAAACAACCAACCATGCACAATCAACTTAACCAAATTATTCAATTTATATTAACTAAAAATATTCAGTATTAATATTTACTTATATTCACTTGGGTTTAATATCAATTGATTTATATCAGACTGATCTTCATTGAATTATATTTCAAATTCATCATTACTTAACTAAGTTAAGTTACAATTCCATGTTCATTAACTAATTAATTTTCATAATTAGTTTACTTCTATTTCAAAAATCCAAAATTTGATTTTATTAATCCTCATTTTCTAATTTACAATGAAATCACGTTTGCTATATTAACTCATTCAAATTTTTAATCAATTTTGAATTTAATTCAAATCAACAAAACACACCAATATATCAATAATTTGATAAAATTATTTCTTTTCTATACAAAAATATAATTCAGGTAAAATATTTCATTTACCCTGTTTCCAAAACAATATCGTATCAGCTGCTAGTTCAAAATTGAACCAACCAAATAACATAATATAAAACATTTCTATAATAAAATATACAAGTACACTCTCATATATATACACTCAAACTCAATCTAGGGTATTACTAACCCCATCTCTATCGAGTTACTCCACAGAGCCAAGGTTATTACTAAACCTCGCTCTGATACCATTATAACAACCCGGGGGAATTCGACGCCCAAATTTCGACAATAATACATAAAACCCGTATTACTTGCCAAAACCCAAGTATCGAAAACACCAGATAGTTAATGAAAGAATATAGAGGGTGAGATAAGAAAGAAAGAAATATAAAAATAGAAGAAGAAGAAACACAATAGAATCAGAGCCTCACATCGCAGCGGAACAAAATATAATATAGAAATAAATCATTATTGAGAGCTTGAATAAAACGTACAATCATCAGAGTATAACTTGCAGTCAACATATCTGGATAGTTATAATAATCTGTCCTCACATACGACACACAGCGGAATAAATATATATCATATGTCTGAACTCCTCCAGCACGTCTTTTTGAAATTCATAGCATCCAAACCTAAACCTGTACAACCCGGGCTATCCCGAGCATTTTGAAACGCCGGATCAGTCTGGTGAACCAAAGTGAGAAAACTCGCTAAGTTTATAATATCATCCAACTTGATTTTAAAGTCAAAACATTTCTTTTCGAAAGAAAATGATAATCGTAAGACCAATCCACACATAAACACGGATGGTTTTTACCTTATGATAACCCAAAACAATCTTTGAAATCAACATCTTATTCTGATATTATAATAGTGTCGAAATACAAATAAATAGAATCTAGCGGAACGCTTCCGTCTCACGCTCCACATAAATGGTGTACAATCAAAACCACGGGCGCTTACTGGAGATTGGATTCCAACTGGCAAGGTATGGGACCACCTTCCGACAGTGTATCTCTAGAGAGGAATACACCCGGTTCAACAAGAACATCTTGCAACCCATGCTAAACATGACCGACCCCTCATTTCGCTTGAGAGTATCGAATGTATTATCACCAACGGTTGGGAGCTACCCATCGTTTCCCGAAAGGGACGACATCAACAGAATAAATAAGCATATGGAATTTCCCAAGATCAGGTGACAATACACCCTAATGGGAGCAACCCACATAGCCATGCGACCTACCCAATTTTATACCATTTCCCGATTGTTGAGGCTTGAGGTTTAACAATACCTTTAGAACAACATATCACCATTCACTTTGAATGCCACATCGTAAGATCCGTCAAATCAGTAATTCATGTTCGCAAAAATACTCTGGGTGTTTATGCTAAGAGAAGGTGTCTTCTCCGCTACCTATAAAGATACGTTTGTAAAAATCAATGTACATGATCCTTAAGAAATACTCTGTCAGACATTTGTCCATATAAGTCATCAAGGAACATGATGAACCGAAGGTACCCTCCTACCACATCTTAGGAATTACCCTAAAGATCCATACCAAGTAGTCCTTGCAAATCCGAGATTTCAACCACGACAGAACCACATTATATCTCTGGTTATAAAATACAGTTAAGTTAATATATAGTAGACTTTGAAAAGATATAGGAGTTAACCGAAGATATAAGTAATCCTCTCGTTTCATGAATATATCAATGTGACCAGGTTATATCAGTAATTCCATGTAAAGATTTTCATATTGATATCGTTTTACTTCAAGAAGAAAAATTGAAAACCCTGATTTTAGATTTTATAATGATTCAGGTGGGTCCCTTTTTCGGAATTGGGCTTGTCTTCCAGCCTTAGGTAGTGCTGGTGGTCTTATGATTGGTTGGAAAGATAACCAATTTAGATTAGTTCAGGAATTCCCTATGTTACATTCTCTACATATTATTTTAGCCTCACTAATAGATAATTCGTTACTGGGTATATCAAATGTGTATGGTCCTCATACAAAAATTGAGAGAAGAATATTGTGGACTGAATATGCTGATTTTAGAAATCTCACTCCAAATCAATGGATAGTTGGGGGAGATTTCAATGTTACTAGATTTTTAGGAGAGAGATCTCCTCGAGAAGGAGGTTTCTCTGATATGGAAGAATTCAATGACTTCATTCTTGATAATAATTTGATTGAGATTCCGCTTAACAATAGATCTTTTACTTAGTCTAGGTCTAATATTAGTGACAATCTGTCTTTTTCCTTATTAGATAGATTTTTTATAAGTAATGAGGTTGATGAAAGATTTCCAATTTGTAAAGTAAAAGGGTTACCTTTTTATATTCGGATCATTGTCCTTTAATCCTAACGTGTAATTCGAATATGCTAATTAGTAACAGTTTTAAATTTGAAAAGATGTGGTTACTAGACACCAGTTTTATTAAACTTGTTACTGTTAAGTGGAATTCGTTATTCTATTTTAATAATTTGTACAATGGCAATTCGTCAAAGATTTTTGTGTCAAAATTTGGTAAATTAAGATTTCTTCTTAAGAGGTGGAATAAATTTGTTTTTGGTAGTGTTAGAATTAAGAAATATAAGATTTTATGTGAGATGTTAAACTTAGATAAGTTAAGTGAATCTAGGACTCTTAATCTAGGTAAGAGAGATAGGCTTTACAATCTCAGAAATGATTTCAAATTGATTTTGGAAAAAGAAGAAATAATGTGGAAGCAAAGATCACGTGTTCAATGGATTAAGGAAGGGGATAATAACACGAAATTTTTTCATAGTATGGCTAACAAGAGGAGACGTGATAATTTAATTCATTCTATTTTCTTAAATAATGAGGAATTGACAGTTCAGCATGATTTAAATGAAGCTTTCACCAATTATTACAAACAAAATTTTGGGACTAGGATCAAGAGAAGAATTAACGTTAATTGGAAGGAAATCTACCCTAATGATGATAAGGGAGAGTTATTAGATTTAGATAAACCTTTTTCTGAACAGGAGATTTGGAAGGCTATTTGTGATATGCCTAGTGATAAAGCTCCGGGGCCTGATGGTTTTTCTATTCTATTTTACAAACAGTTTTGGGAGGTCTTGAAATCTGATGTTGTTAGATTATTTAATGATTTTTATAGCAGTGATTTGTGTTTAGGTAATTTCAATTTTTCTAATGGTATCCTTATAAAGAAGAGAGAGGGTGCTAAATTTTTAAAGGATTTTAGACCTATCTCTTTGATAAATGTATCTGTTAAGATCATTTCTAAAGTTCTAGCGTATAGGCTTAGTAGGAAGATGAATTATCTTATAGATCATTTGCAAACTGCTTTTATTAAAGGTAGACAAATTGTGGATGGAGTGGTAGTTGTACAAGAGTACATTAATGTATGTGTTAAAAATTAGTTCTAATCTAAGAGGGGTCTTAGACAGGGAGATCCCCTATCACCTCTATTATTTAATTTAGCGGCTGACGTTTTTTCTAGAATTATCAAGAGAGCGGGGAGATTAGGTGTTTTGGGCAATGTTGGTAATGAGGAATTTAACAATGAGTTATATATGCTTCAATTCGCAGATGATACTTTGTTATTTTCATCTCACCTACCTAAGCACATTATTGCTCTCAAGTTTATTCTATACTGTTTTGAGATGTTATCAGGTCTTAGGATTAATTTTGACAAGAGTTCTGTTATGGTCATTAATGATTTTGGTAATGTAGAGGCTATGGTTTCTAGCACCTTAAACTGTTCTGTCATGAAATTCCCTTTTGATTATTTGGGTTTTAAGATTAGGCCTTCGAAACTAAAGAAGGAGGATTGGTTAGTCATAATGTAACAACCCGTATTTTTAATAACATCTTATAATGTAAATCAAGGCAGAATTAAATTCTAAAATCTGAATCAAGGGAAACGGGCTGTGCCATTGCGTTCGTCTCGGAAAAATACGCGAAATAGAGTCCGAGTTTTCGAAAAACGGAGTCCGTATGACCAAGTTATGGCCCAGTGAATTTTTCAGAAAGTTCCAAGCCCGAAAATAGTTCAAATTCGAATTCAGATTCGAATTACAACCAAGGCAGAATGGGCGGGAATTTTCCCGCCCCAGGCAGGGTCGACACAGCCCAATGGGTCGACACCCATGTCGACACAGGGGTCGACACCCATGTCGACCCAGGGGTCGACCCCCCCCCCCGGTCGGACCAATTTGCCTGGTGCACCTGTTTTGGCTCCTGGGTCTTGTTTTGGGGGCTTGTGACAATTTTAGATGGCTCAGATCTATCCTAGGGTTTATCCTATGGCTAAAACTAATCCTAAACACTATAAAAAGACCATAAGACCTAGCTTAAATCATACTATTTCATTTTAGCCTCATGCAGCCGCCATTAAACCTGGAACTCTAAATTAAAATACAAAGAACAAAATTAAAGAAGACGAAGGATGATTCATGAAGGCTACAACTAGAAGCTACAACAACTACGACGCTTTAGACAACGGATTTGGGGCTATTTGATTTAAAGTTTTGATTTGGATTGCTTGTTTCATATTGTAAGTTCTATGTCACTTTTTAGACAAAAACGCTGAAATAACATGGACATGCTATGAATTGAAACCGGATTTAGGAACTATTATTAATCCATGTTTATATTGTTTAACTTTGAATCAAAATTTGGGAATATTGCTATGTTAATATTGCAAGTTAAACTTATCATGATGTTGATGTTGTATGAATCACTTGGGCTTAATTTTATTGCAAGTTGAACAAATACATGTCCATGGAATCATTATGTTCATTGAAATCCTCATGTTGATTAAACCATGCCTATGATGCTAATTAAACCATGTCGCAGATATTAATGAAACTATGCTTGTGATGTTAATATACCTATCATGCTAATGACAAATTGGGAATTGCTAGGTCATGATGAAAAGTTGGAATCATTATGTTTATAATGCTAGATGAGAATCATTATGTTAAAAATACTAAATTGGAATCCACTATGCCTATTAGAATTACCATGCCTTAATGTTTCATGTTTGTAATAAAATTATTATTATGCCCGCAATGATTATTATGCCTAGGATGTAAAGTTGAATTCATCATGTTGAACTAAGTTGGAACCATTACTATGCCAAGTCATCATCATGCTAGTATTGAAACCATGTGATATGTTATAGCCTGTTTATTATGCAAGTGATGTTGGAACTGTCACGTATGCCTATCACATGTTTGGTGTTATTCCCCTTTATCTCTTGAATTGTTTATGCTTGTGAACGAAGTACGCTTATATACGTTGGGGATACGATTGGGTAGAATAGGAAAAACTTGAATTGATTATAATCATAAACCGCGAAATTTGGCATAAGTAGAACATGAAATATGGCACGAAAACTCGACTTGAACATGCCATAACTTGACTTGAAACATGCCTTAGTTGGGCACGAAATTGACATATGAACATGCTATGAAAATAGCATGAATCTGATAAGAACTTGGGCATGACTTTAGAAAACAAGAAAGTGGCCAACTCGAGGTTGGGTTGAGTTTGTAGTGTAAACCTGCCCGGAACCGGCCGGCAAATCCAGTTGCTACAAACAATAGGATCCAATGTGGGTAGTTGGTCACATCGCGCTTGAAACCCGAGGTTGGGTTGAGTTCGTAGCGTAAACCTGCCCGGAACCGCCCGGCAAATCCAGTGGCTACGAACAATAGGATCCAATGTGAGTGGTTCGATGCATTAACGAATCAATTAATGCCAATTAGGGTTAAGTCATGAACATGAAAAGACAACTTAACCAACTTGAACACGATTTGTAGGGCTAAGTCATGAACTTGAAACGACAACACTTAGCCAACTTGACATGAGACGTAGGCGGGTTAAGTCACGAATTTAAATGACATACTTAACCATCTTGACACAACTAGACTGGAAAAGGATTAAGTCACGAATTACATGACCTAATCTGTTAGGCGAAACCCTAGACATGACCCTTTTCAGCAGTAACCCTCTAGATGTATCAAGGTACCCTGGGGCTAGGCCGGGTGGGGCACGATTGCTGGGCTGATTGTAAGAGGTGAACGACGACAGTGGGGTATGCCAGTGTAGGTTCGGTGGACTACGGTCGTGCACGTATTCCGGGGCAGGCACTGGGTATCCGTAGATTTATCTGTGCATCTTGAATCGTGTCAGGCGTTGACACCCTAGGGCTGATACACTTGAAGGTGGACCCAGCACAGGTGACTACATTCGTGATTAGCCGTATGACACAGACACTTGACGAGCTAGAACTTGTAGGGAGCCGATCGTCTAGATAATCGCTCTGTAGGACGCCGTACTTGGGTCAGACCCCGTTTTAGGGTCATTTCAAGATATTGGGCCGTGGGATTTGTTTTGTGATTAACTTGTGATATGGGCTTAGTATACTAGTACAGTCGATGCAACGAATCTCGAACATGTGATGCTTTACTTGACTTGTCTTGACTTATCCTGATCACCTTAGTCTATCTTGTTCACCTTGACACCATTCTTAAGTTTAGTTCCAGTTCATACATGACAGGTTGTTTTAACCGTTTTTACACTGAAAGTCACTAGGACTTACTCAGTCTTTATGACTGACCCTTTTCCTTTCGCCTCTTTTTTTCTTTCGTTTCCCCCCCAGGTTCTCAGGGAGGAAACACTAGCTTTTAGCTTGGATATCACTTGCTTTGGCTCAGCATGTACGGTTTGCTATGGCTGCTTCTTTTTACTGCACTTGGGGAATAAGCTGTTTTTCTGTTTTTAAGTTATTGCTTCTTTGGCTATTATTACAAGACAGTTGTAATAAAGTTATTTGAATTGTTTGTAAGAGACATGGTTTATTTTGGAATAAAATGAAGTTCTGTTTTGCTCATAAATTCTTCCGCTGTTTACTTAAATTTTTCTTTATTTATGTTCTGTCTTGTGATAATTCTGTGATGTTATCTCGATAATACCCCTCCAAAACTAGTGCATTCCCTTTGTGAGTGACCCTAGCGGAGGTGGGGTGTTACACTTGGTATCAGAGCAGAAGGTTACCAAGACTGGGCAAAAGTATTGAAAACCTTTTTGATTTTTTTTTTCAAAACCATTTACAAAGAAGCAAATTTTCAAGAAAATTTTGTTTTGATTAAAAGGCATATTCCCCAAAGCCATTAGCACTATCTTTGTTTCCTCGTTTGAATCTTTTCCTTTTTCGTTTTCAGCTTATCATGGCCGACGACCTTAATCTTCCCGAGGGGGTCAATATACCCACTTTGTTCCGTCGTTTCCTCGAGGCTCGGGCTAATGTAGCAGGCCCAGCCAATCCTCATCCTCCTCAACCTCCGCGAGAAACCGCTTTTTCAAAGATATGCAAGGACTTTAAGGCCATGGGCGGAAAGGATTTCCTAGGAACTGAGACTTTTGTTGAGGCACGGAATTGGTTGAAGGAAACCGAAGACTTGTTTGTTATCTTTGAGGTAGAGGACAATAGGAAAGTACAGTTGGCGGCGTGGCTCATGAAAGAGGAAGCTTCTTATTGGTGGGAAGTCACCAACGCTACTAGACCCATTGAGACTTGGGCGGACTTTAGAGGGATATTTGGGCTTAAGTTCTTGTCATCGACAGAGGAGAGTCTCCAAATGGAACGGCTTCTGGCCCTTAAACAAGGAAATATGACAGTTAAAGAATACGTGAACTGTTTCAATCAGCTTGCTCGCTTCGGATTGGAGTTAGTCAACACTCCTCAGAAAAAGGCGCTACGTTTTGCACGAGGCTTGAACGAGCCACTACATGGTTTGGCCATGGCTCATGTGCCCATGGGGGCGACCTTTGAAAGCTTGGTGGATATGGCCCTACTGTATGAGGAAGATAAGAAGGGCAAGAAAGAGGTCAAGCCCAATGATTCTCAGAATAAGAAGGTAGACCCCGAGAAAGGAGGCAAGAACGACAACTCATGTGATAAAAGGAAATGCAATTTCTGTGGTACGGAAGGGCACATAGCCAAGGATTGTAGAAAGAGGAAAAGAAAGCAAGGTGAATGTTTTCATTGTGGGGAGACTGGATACATCAGCAAGGACTGCCCTAAGAAGCAGACCGGACCTTCCGGGGGTACATCTTTAACTTCTTTTTCTAGATGCTTTGTTTTATCTTGTTATCTCGTAATCTTGTCATGAGAACCTTAGGTAGAAACCCTTTGGATGAAACATGTATTTGAAACATGTTATGCTTGATGGTTGCAAGTGGTTGCAAGTGTTTGCAAGTGGATACTCGTGGATGCATGATACACATTAGGCACTAAGATCGGCTCACACACTTTCATGTTGCATATGCATGAGTGTTTATGCTTATTCATGGATGAAACTTGTTGTGCTATCACGTGGATGTTGCATATGAATGAATGTTATGTGCACTCATGTAGAGATTATAAATTATGTTAGGAATTTGCATACATATGGACTCATTTCACTAACATACTTTGCATTAAGGAGGTTTACTGAATCAGTAACCGCCTGATTTTTGCATTAGATAAGTACATATACACACACCTTTTGCATATGTTCATACAGCATTTAGAATCTTTATAAGGACAATGGTTACTTGTGGGTGATGTTTTGAGTAGATGGATGATGGATTGTAGGATACGTTCTTCCTAACTTAGAGATTTCGGGGACGAAATCCTTTAAGGAGGGGAGAATGTAACAACCCGTATTTTTAATAACATGTTATAATGTAAATCAAGGCAGAATTAAATTCTAAAATCTGAATCAAGGGAAACGGTCTGTGCCATTGCGTTCGTCTTGGAAAAATACGCGAAATATAGTCCGAGTTTTCGGAAAACGGAGTCCGTATGACCTAGTTATGGCCCAATGAAGTTTTCAGAAAGTTCCAAGCCCGAAAATAGTTCAAATTCGAATTCAGATTCGAATTACAACCAAGGCAGAATGGGCGGGAATTTTCCCGCCCCAGGCAGGGTCGACACCAGTGTCGACCCCCCCAATGGGTCGACACCCATGTCGACCCAGGGGTCGACCCCCCCCCCCCCCGGTCGGACCAATTTGCCTGGTGCACCTGTTTTGGCTCCTAGGTCTTGTTTTGGGGGCTTGTGACGATTTTAGATGGCTCAGATCTATCCTAGGGTTTATCCTATGGCTAAAACTAATCCTAAACACTATAAAAAGACCCTAAGACCTAGCTTAAATCATACTATTTCGTTTTAGCCTCATGCAGCCGCCATTAAACCTAGAACTCTAAATTAAAATACAAAGAACAAAATTAAAGAAGACGAAGGATGATTCATGAAGGCTACAACTAGAAGCTACAACAACTACGACGCTTTAGACAACGGATTTGGGGCTATTTGATTTAAAGTTTTGATTTGGATTGCTTGTTTCATATTGTAAGTTCTATGTCACTTTTTAGACAAAAACGCTGAAATAACACGGACATGCTATGAATTGAAACCGGATTTAGGAACTATTATTAATCCATGTTTATATTGTTTAACGTTGAATCAAAATTTGGGAATATTGCTATGTTAATATTGCAAGTTAAACTTATCATGATGTTGATGTTGTTATGAATCACTTGGGCTTAATTTTATTGCAAGTTGAACAAATACATGTCCATGGAATCATTATGTTCATTGAAATCCTCATGTTGATTAAACCATGCCTATGATGCTAATTAAACCATGTCGCAGATATTAATGAAACTATGCTTGTGATGTTAATATACCTATCATGCTAATGACAAATTGGGAATTGCTAGGTCATGATGAAAAGTTGGAATCATTATGTTTATAATGCTAGATGAGAATCATTATGTTAAAAATACTAAATTGGAATCCACTATGCCTATTAGAATTACCATGCCTTAATGTTTCATGTTTGTAATAAAATTATTATTATGCCCGCAATGATTATTATGCCTAGGATGTAAAGTTGAATTCATCATGTTGAACTAAGTTGGAACCATTACTATGCCAAGTCAGCATCATGCTAGTATTGAAACCATGTGATATGTTATAGCCTGTTTATTATGCAAGTGATGTTGGAATTGTCACGTATGCCTATCACATGTTTGGTGTTATTCCCCTTTATCCCTTGAATTGTTTATGCTTGTGAACGAAGTACGCTTATATACGTTGGGGATACGATTGGGTAGAATAGGAAAAACATGAATTGATTATAATCATAAACCGTGAAATTTGGCATAAGTAGAACATGAAATATGGCACGAAAACTCGACTTGAACATGCCATAACTTGACTTGAAACATGCCTTAGTTGGGCACGAAATTGACATATGAACATGCTATGAAAATAGCACGAATCTGATGAGAACATGGGCATGACTTTAGAAAACAAGAAAGTGGCCAACTCGAGGTTGGGTTGAGTTTGTAGTGTAAACCTACCCGGAACCGGCCGGCAAATCCAGTTGCTACAAACAATAGGATCCAATGTGGGTAGTTGGTCACATTGCGCTTGAAACCCGAGGTTGGGTTGAGTTCGTAGCGTAAACCTGCCCGGAACCGCCCGGCAAATCCAGTGGCTACGAACAATAGGATCCAATGTGAGTGGTTCGGTGCATTAACGAATCAATTAATGCCAATTAGGGTTAAGTCATGAACATGAAAATACAACTTAACCAACTTGAACACGATTTGTAGGGCTAAGTCATGAACTTGAAACGACAACACTTAGTCAACTTGACATGACACGTAGGCGGGTTAAGTCACGAATTTAAATGACATACTTAACCATCTTCACACAACTAGACTGGAAAAGGATTAAGTCACGAATTACATGACCTAATCTGTTAGGCGAAACCCTAGACACGACCCTTTTCAGCAGTAACCCTCTAGATGTATCAAGGTACCCTGGGGCTAGGCCGGGTGGGGCACGATTACTGGGCTGATTGTAAGAGGTGAACGACGGCAGTGGGGTATGCCAGTGTAGGTTCGGTGGACTACGGTCGTGCACGTATTCCGGGGCAGGCACTGGGTATCCGTAGATTTATCTGTGCATCTTGAATCGTGTCAGGGGTTGACACCCTAGGGCTGATACACCCGAAGGTGGACCCAGCACAGGTGACTACATTCGTGATTAGCCGTATGACACAGACACTTGACGAGCTAGAACTTGTAGGGAGCCGATCAACTAGATAATCGCTCCGTAGGACCCCGTACTTGGGTCAGACCCCGTTTCAGGGTCATTTCAAGATATTGGGCCGTGGGATTTGTTTCGTGATTAACTTGTGATATGGGCTTAGTATACTAGTACAGTCGATGCAACGAATCTCGAACATGTGATGCTTTACTTGACTTGTCTTGACTTATCCTGATCACCTTAGTCTATCTTGTTCACCTTGACACCATTCTTAAGTTTAGTTCCAGTTCATACATGACAGGTTGTTTTAACCGTTTTTACACTGAAAGTCACTAGGGCTTACTCAGTCTTTATGACTGACCCTTTTCCTTTCGCCTCTTTTTTTCTTTCGTTTCCCCCCAGGTTCTCAGGGAGGAAACACTAGCTCTTAGCTTGGATATCACTTGCTTTGGCTCAGCATGTATGGTTTGCTATGGCTGCTTCTTTTTACTGCACTTGGGGAATAAGCTGTTTTTCTCTTTTTAAGTTATTGCTTCTTTGGCTATTATTACAAGACAGTTGTAATAAAGTTATTTGAAATGTTTGTAAGAGACATGGTTTATTTTGGAATAAAATGAAGTTCTGTTTTGCTCATAAATTCTTCCGCTGTTTACTTAATTTTTTTTTTATGTTCTGTCTTGTGATAATTCTGTGATGTTATCTCGATAATACCCCTCCAAAACTAGTGCATTCCCTTTGTGAGTGACCCTAGTAGAGGTGGAGTGTTACACATAATTGATAAGATTAATAGTAGACTATCAAGTTGGAACAATAAATTTTTGTCTAGAGCAGGTAGATTAGTTTTGGTTAATTCGGTACTATCTGATATCCCTGCTTATTGGATGTCTGTTCATAGATTTCCTCAATGGGTTATTGAAAAGATTGATAGAATAAGACGTAAATACCTATGGAGTGGGGGTGGCGATCCTATTTGTAGGGGTTTCAAATGTTTAGTAAACTGGGAGGTGTGTTGTAAGCCTAAGAAAGATGGGGGATTGGGGATCATTAATTTAGTTAATTTTAACTCTTCCTTATTAGCCAAATGGTTATGGAAATTTAGTTGTCCTTTAGTATCGACTACGTGGAAGTTTATTGTATCTAAATTTTACAATTCAGGAGGAGAGTTTATTGTGGGATCTAGGGATAGTTGGTATAATAGATTATCTTACTTTCGGAAGTCAGTATTAAAGTGCTTTGATTTTTTTTAAATTAGGTTATAAGGTGATTGTTCATTCGGGTAATATGACTTACTTTTGGCATGATATTTGGATTTCTAGATTACCACTTAAAATTGAATTCAGGGAACTCTTTAATAATTTAGTTTTAAAAATGCGTTGATTAAAGATGTTTTTAGAAGAGGTTTGGACGACCCATGGGAGTTTTCTTTTGATAATATCTTAGAAGGTGAAATGTTAAGACAATTAGCTTTACTATATGCTAAGTTATCATTATATCACATTGATGAGTATAGGGACTTTATTAGTTGGGGTGTGGATAAGAGTCAAGTTTATTCGGTTAATTCAACGTATAACTTTATAAACTTTTCGGGAATCTCATTTCGGCCTTTTAAGTTTATTTGGAAATCTAATTCTCCTCCTAAAGCTAAATTTCTAATGTGGTTAATCATTCATAAGAAACTTAATACGGTTGAGCTTCTAAAGAGGAAGAATATCATTTTTGATGTTAAGTGTTATTTTTGTAATCTTTTGAATGAGGATGTTGATCATTTATTTTTCTCATGCAGTATCACAAATTTTATATTTAATATGGTTTTAAGGATATTTGTTTTTGATTGTCCTAATTCAATAGCTGTGTCGAATATTGGGATTCTTATAGATTTGTTTATAATGATAGTAAAAGATACATTCTAGATACTTTAGTCACTATCATAAGTTGGTTCATCTGGTTTGAGAGAAATCAGAGATATTTTCAGTCTAATACTGTTTCTACGGATAATTTAATTATTAAATAGTTTATTTTTGTTTGGAATGGATGTCTAATTCACATTACAAGCTATTCAGGAAAGTGGGCTTTGAGAGTTTATTGATTAAGGTTAGATTTAATTTCTATCTATTTATTAGAATCAGTTGTTTTTTCGTAATAGATATCGCATTGGGTGTTAATTTCTTTTATTAGTTTTTTCATTGTATTTTTCTTCTACACATATATGTATGGTCGATAAATATGTATGAATATATATATATATATATATATATGCTTATATATATATATATTTATACACATATATTTCCATATATATGTGTGTGACAAATTACTGATAGTTTTTGTCGAGCTTTTCGCAGATACAGGTTGTTGATTATTAGGAAGTACTTAGCGGATAGCTGGATGGATTGGTAGTAGTTATGTACTTTTCAGGTGTTCAGGTTGATGGATATTACTATGGTGCTTAGAGGATTGCTGTTTGGATTGATGATTCACTATTCATTTGGGCTTATTATTAGAGAGTTTTTTTTTGATGTTAGTCTTCATTATTTTTGATATTACATAGAGAGTATGGGTTATTGTATTGGAGTAGATATACTTCAATATCGGGTGGTGGCCTTGCCGGAATTTGATATTGGAGTAGATGGGTGGTGGTTTATCCGGAGCTCATCTATCTACGATCCTTACACCCCTAGAGCCGCGTAAGGTTTTATCTTGTATTCTTATGCATTATAGTCGGACTCTGTATCGTTGATTTTATTATATATATATATATATATGTGTGTGTGTGTGTGCTCTCTTCTCTTCAGAAGATCACACATTTTTGTTTCAAAAAAAACCCTTTACTTCGATCTCTTTTTCACTTACTTCAAATGTTAAATAATAATTTATTTAAGCTATTGCATCATCTCAATATCTCTTTTATAACATTGTTATAAAACTTGGGGTCGATTCAAAACTCATTCATACCCTCTTTTCAAAACTCAACCATATTCAATTCTAAAATCGGTTACTTACTTAAATGTATTTCATTTAAGAAGTAATTACTTAAATTATTATTAATTAAAATAATAATTTACTTCATCATTAATCACCGTTGAAGTAGTTAACTTATTTATTACTAAATTAAACAATAAATTTCTCTGTTTAAAATCTCAAACAAATTAACCAATATTCGTTAAATGGTTTCATTAGATTTATTTAACAATAAACTAATTTAATAATCAATTTCAGTTAAAGCGGTTGACTTAGTCAACCCAAAATACGGTTATCTCGTTAACTAATTCCAATTAATTCTTCTTTTAAATTAGTTAATAATATAATTAATATAAATAATTCCATTTAATCCATCTCTTAACCCATTCGGTAAATTTCTGCTTATAAATCTTGCTAACATAAGAATTTGTTTTACAAAACAATTTAATAATCATTTATAAACTTTGAATAATAAAAAATAAATATTTATTTTCTTGAATAAAACTTTTATTCAAATAATAGATATAAATAAAATCTATCTTCAGTTATAAAATAAATTTTATAACATCATTTCTATCGATTTGACTAATGGTACATCAACATTTATAAAACGACTGATTTATAGGCCATGTGCTGCCTACTACCTAACCAATACTGCCCATTGGTTAATATCAAATAAATGTTGAATTTAGATTCAATGATTAATAATCAAATCAATCATTCAATCATATCGGTTAAACAGTTCATATAATCGTAATATGAAATAAACAATAAATTTGAGGATTCCAGTTGGATCCCTCCAACCTGTTTTCCCTACATCCAAATACATTACCTCAAATTCAATTCAATAACAGATATAATATTCAATAATAAATAAATAACAGTAATCCAAGCATCCATACTTTAATTTAATACATTTATATTATTATAAACGTAAACAACAAGGTAAGTTACCTTGTTTGTAAATAATCGTTAGAATAACGATTATGTTTTATTTAAATTAAACTAACATTTCTAAATCAACCAATTCAATCAGTATATGAATAATCAGCATACAACAAACAATTATCAACCATAAGATACAAAATAAAATCTGACTTATATAAAATATAGGTGGGTAAAAACTGAGTGAGTTATACTCACATTGGTTTCCATTTTATCGTTATAGCTGTTCGGTTACCGTTAAATTAAACAATGTTTAATTTAACTATAAATTTCAACAGCTCTCAAATTCGTCTACATTGGTTCCGGAATATAGATATCACTACCACGATTATGGTGCCTCTTGTCTGGTTAAATTTTGTTATCCTAGACACAAGTTACAAACATATATATATATATATATATACACGATTTAACTAAAATAATTTAATTCTTAATTAAACAAAACATTCACTAATTAGTTAATTTATATTAAACGTTAAATTCTCACCGATTTCATTCCAATTTGCACGTTATGTCCGGATAACAGTTCCCTCTACATTCATAAATCCCCATGCTCCATTTCTTTTTCCATCCCCGTTTTTATTCGTTTTTTAATAGGGTCAAGCCCAATGCCTCTTCAAAGCCCATGATCCCACTCTTCAAAGCCCACGAACCCACGTCTATCTCCTCCAAACAACGTCATCTTCTCCCAAAAAAATAATCAAAAACCTGCTTCTATATTTGAAACAGCTTCATCTTCTTAATACCCAACTTCTTCTCCACTACACTATACTTCAACTCCAAAAGAAAGCAACAACTTTACAAAAAGAACATGGCCAAATTTCCTAAGTTTCTCCTCACTACTTCTTCGTTGATTTAATCCAAATGCCCAACCCCTTCGAGTAGCACTGTTTCGGAACCATCCCTTCACCCCCAGTACCTTCTCTTTCACAACGAATTGTTCCAATTCTCATTCCAGAAGCACGCTCTCCCATTTCTGCAATCACCACTAGAGCAGCTCCTCCGGCCGCTGACCTGCGTCCACTACCGTTGCACCTCCGCGCCTCATCCCTTGAGCTCCGCCTTCTCACTACCATTTAGATCTAACTGCGAACCCACCTTCACCACTCCGACCCGGCCTCCGGCAAACCACCCAAGACGTCGCTGTTTCAACTTCAAGGGGACAAGATTCAGCGAACCAAACATATAGTAGCGAAGAGTGGTTGTTCAAGTTTTTAAATATATGTGTTTTAAAATCCTTCGCGGAGTATTTCATCTTTTTTTCTTTACTAGAGTACTTGCTTTGTGTTTCTTTGCTCCAGGAATGGAAATGGCGTGCGTATATATATATATATATATATATATATATATATATATATATATATATATATATATATATCGGCGATGATGCCTTGGTTGCCAAACTTTAGGTAGTAGGCAAGGTAGTATAGCTGCATGGTGGTTTAAAATCTGCTGATGTGAAGATACAACATTGAGTTTACTTTTCGCTGTCTCAGTGATGGTGAAATGTGAAAGTGAAAATACGAGATTGCAAGTGGAAAGGGGTGGATGAGCAAAATTTAGACCTGCGTGAGGTTTGTGTACTGAGGATATTGGGAAGGATGAGAATGCTTGTCTACTGATAGGTAAGTACACGACTCTCTGAAGACATGGCATGAGGAAATGAGGAAATGTTAGGTTGGCTCAAATAGCTGATGCGCACAGTAGAATAGGATAGGTTGATAAACACAACATGTTCGAAATTTAAATTTCCTTAAGGGTTAAGTATATAGGACCTGTACCTTATGTTAGTGATGATAGGAATTAGGATAGGCATGCATTGTGTTTCATCTCCACTATCAGATTTGGATTTTTCATATGCCTTCCGTGTATGGTTAAATCCATTTGATGATGTAGACTGATTTAATAACACACGCAAAAAAAAGGAAAAGGGTAGCTGGACATTCTGTCTATATGTGTGGTACAATGTAGATAAGAAAATAGTGTACAGTTTCTACGATACGTGTAGCCTATATTCTTTAGTCTATTGTTTTCTTTTTAGTTAGCCTGTAATTACTAATATACGGCATGGACCTCAATAATTTAAACATTAAGTGTTATATATATATATATATATATATTATTTTAGTGTATTGAATCTTACCGTTTACCGTTGTATACCGGTATCCGTTAAATTCGTACCATCACATACAAACTCCAAACACAATGAAAATGGACATATTGCTACGTCTCAATGGTCCAGTCCCAATGAAATTAATTTCGTTGAAAATCGACTTTGTTTGCACAACGGAGTTATTTAAATTCCAATTTATTTATAGGTTCACCTTCAAATTGCAGCACAGATAAAACAACTCTGATTGGCTCAAAACTGGAAATCTAGCAATAACAAATCATACATATTCCAATAAAATTCGTTTCGTCGAAAACAGAGGTCATTTGAAAAATAAATCATCTCTAAGGCCTATATAATATTGATGAAATATACTTAAATCTAAAACAATCATTTTAAATAATAATAAATTATTATATTTGTATATCTCAAAATAAAATCTCATACAACCTAAAAATAAACCAATATATATTTTTAAACTCAATATTTACAATTTCGGGTTAAACGATATTCAAATATATATAAAATCCTTAATATATTATTAAATAAACGTTATCGTTTATTAACAAATTCCATAGCGATTATTTGAAAATTTGAATTGGAGATAACTCACAATCTATAACATGAAATCTCCAATTTTCTCTTACATTAGAAAATTATAATCAAATAGATTAGGGCGTTTCTTATTTCACAGAATTCCGACTTAAAATGAATTCTGCAAATTCAATTGAAGTTCAAAACATAAATTATGAACTATCGCGACGTTACATGATAATAATAACTTAAAAGTGAAAGCACCAAAATGTTAGACCAAAAAGTGGTCCTAACACCCAATGGACTAAGAATTGCAGATAATAATAATTTAAAATAGACAGAAGAGCAATCAACACACATGATTTAAAGTGGTTCGGCGTTAACGAGCCTACGTCCACTCTATATGTCTTTGACTTGTTGATTGATTACAAATACAAAGTAGATATCCGCTCTATCTTATAAATAAAATCAAGTATCTCTCAAAAATCTTTGGAACTATACTCAACAATTTGGAGTACAATCTGAATAAAATAGAGAAACTATGATAATGATGGAGTACACCTTGTACTACACGTGTTCGTGGGTTAGTGGAGAGGTGGTTACAACAACGGTTCGTGACACGTGTTCGTGGATCTGTAGTTTTCGGTCTGGGGTTCAAACGTGGGTTGGTTACTTCAACTGTTTGGAAGTTGTCGGGTCGCCCTTACCTCGAGCCGATCTAGTGAAGATACTTTGGACATGTTGTCTCCTTTAGGTGTAAGCCGGTACCCTTGAACCAATAACCCTGACCCGATGACCTTGACCCGAGCCATCTATCTTAAAATCGTGAAGATACGAATTATTCCTCCAACTTATTCGTGGGTACTTAGACTCTTTATGGCCTGGTCACAAAGTAGGCCAACAATATTCCTTCTAAGAGTTTGATACTTCGAGATTAAAACAATGCCCTATTAAACCTTACTAAGAAAAACCCAATGAGATAATCCTTTTGAAGAAAAAGAGTACAATGACGTATTTTAATATATCATTTCATCTAATGAAGTTTGATACTTTTGAATCAGGATATTTTAATATCACAGCTTTTAACGGTACAAATGACATACTAATCCATCAATCGAATTACATTGAGAAGATACTGAAGCATTTTCAAATGGGTAAAGCATATCCACTTAGCACGCCTATGGTTGTCAAATCACTAGATAATTAAAAGGACCCTTACCGCCCAAAAGAAGATGATGAAAAAATATTTTTTCTAGAAATACCATATCTTAGTGCCATTGGTGCATTATTATACCTAGCCCAATGCACAAGACCGGATATTGCATTCTCAGTCAATCTTCTAGCAAGATACAGTTTTGCACCAACTAAAAGTCATTGAATGACATAAAACATGCCATGAGATATCTTTATGGAACCACATATTTTGGCTTGTTTTACTCCAACATAGGAAATAATCTGATTCTAGTTGGTTATGCTGATGCAGGTTACCTTTCTGATGCGCATAAAGCGAGATTACAAATGGATATGTGTTTACCAACAACAATGAGGCTATTTCATGGTGATTTACAAAGAAAAAATTGGTAGCAACATCATCCAATCATTCTGAAATACTAGTACAACATGAAACAAGTCGAGGATGTATTTAGTTAAGATCATTGATTGAACATATTCGAAGTAGGTTTTAACTTCCCTCAACTACAGTAGGATAAACTATTATTTCTGAAGACAATGCAACATGTGTAGCGAAGATTCAAGCAGATTATATCAAGGGCGATAAATCGAAGCATGTTTCTCCTAAATTCTTCTTCATATATAAAAAATAAGATAGAAGTGAAGCAAATCCTATCAGTAAATCTATTCACAAAGGCACTTCTAAATTCAACATTTCAGAAGATGGTTTATATGGTTTATAAAATTGGCATACGTCATTTGCATCGTCAAACTAATTGAATAATGTGTTATGAATTAGGGGAAGCATATGAAATTATGCTATAATAACTCTTTTCCTTCACTAATATATTTCCCATCGGGTTTTTTTAGTAAGGTTTTTAATGAGGCATTATCTTGATCTAGAAGTATCAACCCTCATTGTAACATTGTAATAATGTTAACTAAAAATGAAATAATATTGTACTGTTTTCCTTATTTATGATTTTCCCATAGATTTTTTGAAAAAAGGTCTTTAACGAGGCAATTAATATTGTCATCTTTGCATATGCATATTTAGGGGGAGTGTTGTAATTTTTTGAGTATTAAGGGTGAATACGGTTAATGTGAGGCACATTATTGTAATTGTTAAGACATACGAAGTCTATAAATAGAGAGCTCATATGTGTTGTAAATTTACCCATATGAATAAAAATGTCTTCTTTCCCTTATGCTTCTGTTCTTATTTTATTTTATAACACATTATCAGCACGAGTCTCTGTATTATAATAACATAAGATTAGATTGTTTATTTTATATAAATAATGTTATAGTATATAATTTCTTTTGCAATCTCTATATAGTGCAATATTCGACATATATCCATACTTACTATGTACTATTTCACAAACTGAATCTTTCCATGTATAATGCATAATGGACTGTTTGCAACAGTGTCGTAGGCTATGTTTCATTAGTGTACGATCAATCTATTATTTTATCTTTCCTTTCTTATTATTCTAGTGTAAATCGAGATACAAATGGATTTATAGACCCAATAATAGTTTTGGTGGCACTCAACGTCTTATTTCTTCTTTTCCATTCAGATCTAAATTCTATAATCAAATTAAACTCACTCTCCTCTATCTCTCTACTTTCCAAAGCAAGGTGTTGGATTTTCATGTTGGACCTGTTTGATTTATAAAAAAAGTAGACTGTACTGTAGCTTACATCTAGTGTTTAGCATATATGATTATTTTTGCAACTGTAGAGTTTTCTTTTGATTTTTGTAGCAGTTGTAGTAAACACCGAAAGAGATTTACCAATATATTTGTTTAAAAGGTTGTATGCAGCAAGCCGTTAGCATATATGATTATGTTTGTATATCCTTTGTACTTTGAAAATAGTAATACTATGTACCATGTGCCCTACTTTTATCATTTTGTGTGACTCTTCCTTGAATTAATGCCAATGTCTTGAAAATTTTGATCATACTTATTTCCTTATCTTGAAATTTGTTTCATGCAATTTGTTTTTATATGTTGTTCGCAAAATGCCAAATATGGCTAAACTTGAATTCAACGTGTTGGACATATATGGAGACAACTATTTGTCATTGATACTGGATGATGAGATCCATTTGCAATCTTAATGCTTAGAGAATGTCATCAAAAATTGTAATAATATGTCTCAGTAGAACAAAGTAAATGCTCCAATATGTTTAAGATGCCAAATCCACGACAATCTCAAAACTTAATTTTTAGCTGAAAAGGATCCTCTGCACTTATTGAACTCCCTAAAGGAGCGTTATGACCACCAGAAGACAGTCATATTTCCAAACACAAGGCAAGAGTGGTTGAAACTAAGATTTCAAGACTTTAAATCTATAAGGGAATACAATTCCGCTATGTTTAAATTTACTTCTAAATTGAAATTATGTGAAGAAAAGATAGATGATGCACAAATGTTGGAAAAGAACTTCTCAACATTACATGCCTCGAATATACTCCTACAACACAAATATTAAGAGCGTTTTTTACAAAATATTCTGAACTAGTTGAATGTTTATTAATTATTGAGCAAAATAATAAATTGCTTAATAAAAATCACTCCTCAAGACCAATTGTTCAAATGCATTATCAGAAGTTAATGCTAATTTCGCTCACTCCAAAAGAGTTCGTGACAGAGATAGAGGAAGTGGATATAACCCCAACAGAGGTGGTTATAGTGTTTCTAGAGGCAACAAAACTACTACTTTTAAAAGGAAGCAAAAGAAAAATGAGCATGAAAATAGTAATAATTCAGCTGTAGAAAATAAATAAAAAACATTATAAGGAAGTTTGCTATAGATGTGTGCGTCCTGGTCACTGGTCACATACTTGTTGATCATTAAAAAAATAGTGGAAGAATACCAAAAGTCAAATATCGAGATAAATGATACTGTGGGATTGTTCGATAATACTAACTCGAAGTTGGATGATTTCTTTGAAGATTATGTTGGAAATTTTATTAACAATGAAAATTTAGATGCAATGTTTGAAGGTATGACCGAATTGATCGATTAGTAGCCTCAAGCTTATTGCATGGTTTTTGTTTTATTCCAATTTTTTTAACATATATTAATAAGTTAGTCTGAAATTTTTGTTTTATCTATCGTTAGTCTATTTTTATAAACTTGCTGAAACAATATGTACTGATGGATATTGATAAGTTGTTTGTTTTTTGGAATTCTTCTTGTCTTAGAAAGTGTTAACATTCATTTATGTTTGTAAGTTATCTCAGTGATTGACTAGTTGTATTGTCTTTAATTCCTATGGTATGGACCGTTAGTGTTTAAGTGATGATATATGCCTATTAGATAGTGCAACCACTCATACGCTTTTGGAAAAAGCAGAAGTTTTCTCGGAATTATCTAAAAATATTTTAGCTAAAGTTTCTACTATAGTTTCTTCTTCTAATGCAATTGAAGGGTCCAGAAGAGCCCAAATAGTATTATGAAATAGTACACTATATTCATTCAAAATGCACTTTGCTCAAGAAATTCTAAAAGAAATCTGCTAAGCTTTAAAGATATAAGAAGGAATGGTTACCATATTGAAACTATAAATGAAAACAACAAAGAATACCTTTGTGGTATTATAAAATTGAAAGCTAGAAACTTATTTTAGAAAAATTTGGTACAATTTCAACTGGATTATACTTCATCAAATTTGGCATAGTTGAATCTCATTTTATAAAAATGAGGTAGAAGCTAAAAAATGCAAAGACATTGATATTTTAAACAGAAGAAAGCATAGGGTTTTTATCGCATATGTTATGTTTAGGGGTAATTTTGTCTAAATTTTTTAAAATAATTCTAGGTTTAATAATCTCTATTATATGTTATTAAAGAAATTATATATCGCAGCTTGATATCACAGTTAATCAAGACTGCAGGAGATGCCTACTTCCATAATGAAATTAGAATCCAATGAAGAGAAGGAAGGGAAGAGATCTTTATTCATTAAGAATATTAGTTATATATTTCTATTACATTGGCACATTTATATATAGGCTTTGGAGCTAATGATTAATCTTGTCCTATGATATGGGACTAAACAAAAAAATACAAAAGAAAATCACTTATATATTACAACAACTGGTCATTTTTCATAATCACATTTTAGTCTTAATTACCTCACAAAACACATCTTCTCTCCCGAATTAAAATAGGCCGTCGATACTGAATATATCTCCACCATCACTAATCATTCTTCCCCTATCTTCCTCTCTCTTCACTTTACTAAATCAAAATCCAACACATCTTGGTGCCCCCTTCCCAAACTCCACCACTCCATCACCATCCGAGAAGCTCCATCTCCATCTTGTGAAACACGTTCTGATCATTTATCGCTGTTGTAGGGAAATGACTCGATCCCTTTGCCTTGACCGCACATTGCTATACTTGGCTAATTTACTTGTCTTCACTCTAGAAACCCAACTCTGTTTTCCCTTGGAATAACTCCTTATGTATCTCATCCTAAGATCAATCCCTAGTTCGGCTAGACATCAACTAAACTGTTAGTTTTCATCTTTTTTCCTTCAATCCTAGGCTTGAACCACTACTTCATTCTAGACATTTATAAAATAAAGGCTCGAATTTTTTTTTCAATTTTAGAAATAGAGACATATCTATGACCAAAATAAGAAAATGAGAAATTTGGGTGCTTCGGCTTTTGAACTAAGGAGATTAATGGCTTAGATTAAGAAGGAAGAGAGAGTGAACTATTTTATTTGATTTTGTTGAAGTCTACATTTTTTTCCTCTTTGGGTTGCGATGGGATGACAATATCGTTGCTTTCCAGAATATTTATCAAGTTTGATTTTTGAAGAGTACTATAAAAATAATATACAAAAAGGTAAGAAGTTGACAAGAGTTAAATGAGAGATAGTGTGTTTGTGAAGCTATGTTTACTTTAGTTTATAATAATTCCCGGTATTACATTGCATAAAACTTTATTTACGTAAAAACTTCAAAAGTCCTAAATAATATGTCGTCGTGCTCAGCATCTTGATATGATCTAAAAACAATAATAATATACATCGGATATTGAATTCTCTAAAATCACAAACACACCAGTACTTGACTATAAATTCAATCTTCTCCAAATTAAAAATGATAAAGAAATAAAATAAAATAAAGACACGTCAACCGATATCGAATTTCTAGTTGCTTATTTTCTAACTAGTTATTACTATAAATGAATTTTTGGGTTGAATTCACTGTTATCGTTCATTTAAAAAAGGATAGGATCAAATCATATAATTGTAACGTCCCACTTTTCCGTACCAATTTAAGCTGACATTTTACTACCACAGTCAACCCAAATTATATACAAAAACAGAATGTTAAGAGAAAGAAGTTAGAGGATGAGAAGTAGAAAGATGGAACTAATATAATAGAAGAGTAAGAAGAACATCAGAATCTCATAGCGGAACGAGTAAAGTACAATATATCAAATCTCTTTACAAAAATAAACTGTATATACACATACCAATCATCAGAGTACATCATATATCAGACCCAGCGGAAATAAACTCTAGATAACTAACGGTGAAGCCTCCTGCTTCCAGCTCTTGAACTTCAAGCGGAACCGAACCTGTAAATATACTCAGTCCGACTCGAGCACATTTGATTTAAAACAAAATTCACCCGGATCAGTCTGGAATACTTTCAGTGGTAAATTCACAGTAAACATTTGCTTAACTTTAGGAATCCTTTTTGAAAGAAAAGGATAATAGTAAGACCAGCCCACACATAAACACGGACGGTTTTTACCTTACTATAACCCAAAACAGTTTTGATATATCAAAATCAAATGATATTATTATAATATCTATCAAACCACAAATAAATAACCATCTAGTAGAACGCTTGCATCTCATGCTCTCCATATTTATTATAAAATAAAAAAACTGTGGGGCTCTTATTGGAAAATGGATTCCAACTGATAAGGTATGGGATCACCTTCCGATCAGTGTACTCTAGAGGGTATACACTGGGGTTCAACAAGAACGTCTTGCAATCCAGCCACACATGATCACACACTCATTTAGCTTGAGTGTAGCGAATATATTGTCACCCACGGTTGTCGGCCGTCTAACCGTCATTCGAAGATATAGAATAAAAAAGAAGAACAAAATGAATTTCCTCTAGATTGGTGACAGATATACCCTGCATGGGAATGACCCACCTAGCCATGCTGCCTGCCCGATTTCTGTCATTTCCCGGTTGTGAGGCTAGAGGGTACGTTTATCTTCTAGAATGGCCACTATCATTCACTTTGAATGCCACATCGTCAAATCCGTCAAATCACTAATCGATTTCGTAAAAATATTACGAGTTTATAAAGCTAAGAGAAACGAATTCCTCCGCCACCAGACGTAATACCTTTAAGAGATCAACCGTATGTGATTCGTTAGGAATACTCTGTCAGACATTCGTCCATACAAGTCATCCAGGAATAGGATGAACCGAAGGCACCCTCCTATTGCATCCTATATAGGAATCACCCCAAGGATCAATAGCGAGAAGTCCTTGCAATCCGTAGATTCCAACCATGATAGAACCACAGTGTATCTCAAGGGGCCAACCAGAGATTATAAGTAGTTCTTCTACTTTAAGAAGATCTCCGGTCTTCAGTTGCTCCATCTTCATCTGCTGCAAGTTAGTTTCTTACGTAACTTTCATTCGAAGTGGTTTTGAATCTGGTTCTCATTCCGGTCTCTTCGAAACAACAGGTCAAAAAGGTCCAATATATTTTATTGATAGTTTGGTGTTTTAACTATCAATATCAAAACAGTACGGTCAAGTATATTAGCAGCTCCGATCCTTTTTAATATATTTAACTCGTTAACACTTGGATTTATTTCCAAATCCATTTATAAGTCTTTTATACAATTGTTATTAATACCGGACTTGGACTTATTATCACCAATTTATTACCCAATCCTTTACTTTTAAAATCCCCCTTCAACTTACACCCATTTCCCTTAATCCCATTCCTTAAGTCAAAGCTTATTTTTTATCGTCGCCTGGGTTTAAATTTCGTTGTAAACTCAATTATAAACTGGGATTTTTATTATCAAATCTTTACTATAATCCATTTCGTATCCCGTATATGTTGAATATCTCTTCTATAATTCCTTGCTTATACTTAATTAAGTAATCCTTGTTCCAAAATATCATATTTGCTTCACAATCGGTTTTATAAGCATTGATATAATATCTCTCTTCCATAATACCATTAAGTTCCATTTCAGATCTCGATTCCTACTTCCATTTAGAATGTAAATTATTTTAATTATTATTAATAAAAATAATAATTAACTCCAACGTTTATTAAAATAAAAATAGTTCACTTCGTTAGTG
This sequence comes from Allium sativum, assembly GCA_030737875.1. Classification (NCBI taxonomy): domain Eukaryota; kingdom Viridiplantae; phylum Streptophyta; class Magnoliopsida; order Asparagales; family Amaryllidaceae; genus Allium; species Allium sativum. Next base: position 196,515,921 of record CM060924.1, read on the forward strand.
CTTAAAACAGATTAGTTAATCACTTCCTTAAATACTAGTTGACTATATTAATGATTATTAATTTAATAATCATTTAATTAAAACAAATATTCGGTAACCCCTTTCCAGTAGAATAATTGAAAGCCGATTAATTTAATTATCAATTCTAATTAAATGGTTAACTTATTATAAACTAATATAATTTAAAACTTTACTTCAATTATAAAAATAGTTTTATAACTTTAAACACTCGATTCACCTAACGATGAATTAACGTTTTAAAAATATGGTTAGACCATTTACTGCCAATAACTCAATCAATACCATTCAATATTCGGTTAATATTATCAATTGGGGTAAACAGTTCTATATTCAAATAATATAAACAACAGTGTATTTTGAAGAATCCGGTCGAATCCCTCCAACCTGTTCATCCCTGTATCACAGATATTAATATATATACAATATTTAAATCAAAATAATCTAATACGACATATATAATTTGTCGACAACCATTAACCAAACAATCAACAATCAAGGCATGCAATTATTAGTATCAACGATGGGTTATATTTTTATATGAATTTAATAGGGTCGTCAATTTCGTACACGACCCGAAACACGACTCGTAACCCGCACGAAAAAACCCCGACCCGACCCATTTATAAACGGGTCAATTTCGGGTCAACCCGCTCTGACCCGTTTAATAAACGGGTGTGTTACGGGTTGACCCGTGAACCTGTTTCTGACCCGTCATAACCCGTTTAATATAAAACATACCAAGCCCCAGCCGTATAAAACCATTTTTATGAAATTCATACGCCCAACAAAGAGATATTTTTAAGTGTAAAACCATGTATGTTGCCTTTTTAAGTGTTGTGTTTTTAAGCAATGTATTATTCTATTGCAGTATGCTTTTATTTTGCAAAATGTAGGTGATAAAAGGATTTCTGCAAAATTAAACAGGTCAAAACAGGTCGACCCGACCCGACCCGTTTATAAACGGGTTGGGCACGGGTTGGCATAATGTGACCTGTTTATTAAACGGGTTGACCCGACCCGTTTAAAAATTGACCCGAACCCGACTTGACCCGACCCGACCCATTGACAGCCCTAAAATTTAACACTGCATAGAATTTTAGAAAAGTGTGAGAGTTAACTCACCTTTTGTTTCGGGTTGACGGTTCAACGTTGATTTATATAATTCCAGCTATCTTCAAATAATCCCAATCCAGTCCGTACACGTCGCCTTTGACAATGTAATTCCAACGTACTTTGTTTTGCGTAATTCTGGTATCGCACCACCATGTCATAATCATTTCAAGTTTAATTAGCTTAAATATAATATAAAATAAAACTCCAATTACCATATCAATTCACGTTAATCACCCTCGGTCACTTAAGCCATGTCACCGGTCATTTTGCACGGTTTCCTTTCATTGGACAGTTCCTACCCGGATTCCTCTTCTGTTGTCCATCATTTTTTCCCTTTTTAATTTGCAAAAACTCCAAAGCCCACTAACATGACCCACGGCCCGCAACTTTCCTTATACTTCTTCAGTTCTTCTTCCCCCTATTTCTAAACCTCTTGTAACTTGCTTACCCATCTCTAACATGAAACAAGCTCAGCAACCCTTCTTTCCATTTATAATGTCATGCCCAACGCCCACACATGTTTTTAAACCACCTCTACTTCATTGCTTTAACCCATACCAGTATGTACCTCCAATCCGCGCAAATATTCATTTTCATGTACGCACGGATTCCTTCATCCCAAGTAACTGTCGCACTTCACCTGCATCGCACCCGTACTTCTTCTCCTAACTTCAACCTTCGCACTGCAAGCCCGTACCAACTCTGATCATCCAAAACCCCTCGCCATGGCTCGCATCAAAAGCTTCAACCTCCAAGCTTACCTCGTTTTATACTGTTACTGTTCGTTGTCTCTTCACGCATCCATTTTGTTTTTGCATGGTTCATACACCATGCCTTAACCCGCATCCTTCACCAGTATTAACACTCCCCCACTTTTATACTGCAACTACCCTGTCACGTATATAACTAAAACCACCGTGCTATCCATCCACCAAGACTTACCTTTTACTCCACCATTCTTCATATGCCAAAAACTACATGGTTCCAGTGTTTTTCACGCAACCGGTTTCCCCTCCTTAAATTCTTCTTCACGTTATTTTTACTTCACTTCCACTAAATCACTTACTGACATACAAAGTCATGCACACATATTTCTCTCTCTCCTGTTATTCACGAGCCAAGCCAACCCTTGATCACATCTAAACCTTCTTCAAACACTACCGCTCCACTACCATGCCATAACTCAATTCCATGTTCCCATTCGCCTTCATTTTCTTTCATTTCTAATATACATGCTATAACAACCTTTCCATCCCCTCCACCATGTCCTTCAGTCGAGCCCGTCTCTATCACCACGCAGACAGCACGCCGAACTCCTCGCCTTCCTCTCACTTGCCGGAAATGCTAACTTTAACTGATGTCGTCACTTTCTTTAGTTTGAAAGGAAAATTTCAGTTTTGCTTATTCAAGAAAAAAATTGGGATTTCTCGCTTTGGAAAAAGAATCAGAAGGGACGGTGGCTTCAAGGAGAAAAGTTGTGATACGGAGAAAGATCTGGGACGATGGTATATATATAAAACGTATATACTTTAATATTTACGCAAGTGCACAGTTCCTTCGCATAAATCATGGATGAATTTCAGGAATGGGGTGATGTTTTCCTTGTTTAGGTCCATGCGTGGTTTCTTGGTAGAGAATAGGGTATATTTATTTGATTGGATTTAGGGTTTAGATCTTTTTCTCTTTTTGTCTGTTAATTAGAATGCGCGCCTTACTTGGAAATGATTTTGCAAAGAACTTTAATTTATTTGTTTTCATGTAGAGGTAGAGTAGATTTTACTTAGGGTACTCTTATACGTAAAACTCTATTTTCCGTACAAATCGATATGGAAAAAATAAATAAAAATACAGTCGTGTCCAGCGAGGTGCCACGATCCCAAAAATATAATAATATCGGTAGGTTAACTTATATTGTGAAACTCCAAAATGCTGATATAGGGTGCACAATACTCCAAATAAAAGTTGCATATTTTCAAATTAAAAATTACAGTAAAATTCTAAAAATTAAATTACAACTACATCTCAAATATCTCGTCCAAATTCGAAATCGATATTCAATTATATTAAATTATCGTTATGGTTTATAAACAATTGCATAGCGTTTTTTTGAAAATTTAAATTGGACGTATCTCACAATCTATGCGACGAAATCTCGATTTTTCTCTTTCATTAGAAAAATATAATCAAATCGATCCGGACGATTCTTGTTTCATAGAAATACGATTTATATCGGATCCTGTATATTCAATTAAAGTTCGAACTTCAATATTATGAACTGCCGCTTCGTTTCGAGCTCGTTTTAATTAATTTATAAATATATAAATTCGAACTCCATTTTCTGATCAATAAATTCGATATATAATCCATTAATATCACCAAATTAATATTTAAAACATATTTAAATATTCATAATTAACATTGAAAAATCAGGGATGTTACAATAATCCATCGAATTCGTTAAATTTGAGGTAAATCGAGAGAGCAACAAACCCACAAAGATCAACATGCAACATTGTTGTTACTATAAACAAAAATCTTAGATTTTTGTCTGCTTTAAGCGAAATCAACATCCAGAACCATAATACACAAACATCCAAACTCATATAACTAGAAGATTGAGTGAGAACTCACCTTTTGGCGATTACAACCAAATTTAGCTTGATTTAACTTGCAAAACTAAGACTCTGAAATTGATATTGACTTCAAGAATCTGTAGATTTCAAAACACAAACATGCAAGATAGGAAGAAAAAGTTACAGTAACATTCTTCTCAAATCTAAGAAAATTGAGAAATAAATTACCCGTTTTGTATGGATTACCCGTTGAATCAAGATTTGCAAGCTTTCTTTTAGTTTTGCATTTGAAATCGGCTTGGATTTGTACACAAGAGGGGAGGTTTTGTTTCAACTTTCAAAAATTTACAGGGAAAAGAAAACGAGGAAGGAGAAGAGAAACTTTCAGTGTTTTCTTTTCTGTCTGTCAAATTCTTGGTAATTGGGTTTAGGTTTGAACCCAGTACGCACCCAATTAACTAAGTATGTTTAGTTTAGGTTATTAAGCCTATGTAACATCTTAAGCAGTTTACACTGTTTTACACTATTCTACATCAAACCATTCATAATGAACAGTTTTAGCTTAAAAAATTACAACAACATGTTTTGAATTTATTCTAACCATCTTAAACACAATTTATAGAATGAACATGACAAAATTTAAATTTTATTTTGCATGCTTATTAATTAAAAACTTACATTTTTGATTGAAATTTTATTTTGCATGCTTATTGATTAAAAATTAACATTTTTAAAATCTAATTACACACAATTCATTATTTCATCAAAATAAACGTACAAACCATATTAAAAACATTTGAATGCTAAATATTGATTTTTAATCAGTATTTCACTTATTATATTTTTAATTGCAACCGGATTAAATTTCAAAATACTCTTTTTACAACAAACTTCACCATTAGCAGTAATTTAGAAAATATTGCATTTTAGCGAGTTAAATTCTTTAATACTCATTTTCATCTCAAATTTTCATTACAAAGTTTCCTAAACTTTATTTTCTTCATATTTAAATTTATTCAACAAAAAGTGTTGATGTATCCTTTTGTTTCATTATTTAAATTCAATTTACTCCCAAATCAACATATTTACTCATATCGACACAAAATGCATTTGATTATTCAGCTTAAATGATTATGTAAATTATCATTTTCCAAATTATATTTCCATAATTAACAAATTATAATCATCGTTATAGTTTATTTACAGAGGTAACCACACAAAACCAGGGTTATTACTGATTTCCCATTAATAAAAATTGCGTCCTCGCAATTTCTTGAGAGGAGTTGTACTTAACTCGATTTTCTCATCCTGAAATGGAAATAGATGAGATTGATTTAAAATTGATCACCCTCGACGAATGGAAGATAGAAAAGCAGGATATATTAGCTCGATATCTATTTCCTAAGTACAATTAATGGAATTAAAGGACCATTGAATCTTCACGAGCGGTACATTTTTATTTAAAAGGCCCCAACCTTCGAAGCAAGTATACGAATATGATGTTGCATAACAGATAAGTCGGGTGAGATCTCAAGCTCTTAGAAAAAAGGATCAATAACTGAATCTGAATCATGAAGACATATCCGAAATTGTGATATGTGAAACACATCTTGAATAATGGAAACTGAGTTTGAAGTGATATACGATATGCAACTAGTCCAATACATTCAGTATTGGGGAATGGTCCTATGTATCTAGGAGCCAATTTCTCTGTCTGACCGAAGCTCATTACCCCTTCTATGGAGAAACATGAAATCATCAATAGAGAACTCTAGAGGCTTCCTACAGTTGTTGTATAGGATTTATGTCAACTTTGAGCCTCTTTCATTCTCTGATGAATAAGATCAATCTTCTCAAAAGCTTCAGGAATAGATTCGGGGACTAATATCAACTTCTCCTCGGATTCCAACCAACAAGATAGCGATCGACATGACCTTATGTATATAGGGCTTCGAAAAGAGCCACACCGATACTAGACCAAAAACTATTGTTATAGAGAACTTACTCGAACAAGGTAGGACATAGATAAAATGCATAGAAACTTGGTTATATTTCCACAGCAGGACCTTAAAATGATGCACAAGACCATTGGGATGTTGGTGTTTGGCTTTACTTAGTTGATAAGTCATGAAATTGCTCACATAACTTGCAACATCATTCTTCGTTCCCTCCCAGTAGAATAATTGTCTTATATCGGTGTACATCTTACTACTACTGGGATGAATAATGTACTTAGAACAGTGACATTCATTAAGATTGTCCCTTCTAAGGCAATCAACATTAGGCGTGATCAACTGATTCTTCCTACAAATACAACCATGAGTATCAACACTGGAATCCCTCAAATCATCATCACGGGATTTCGATTTACAAAGCTAAATAAGATGAGCAAGATTTGGATCTTACCGCTGAGCATCGAAAATATAATCCAGTAAACTAAAACAAGCTTCCATGCTAAACAAAAAAATAGGAGAATCTGATTCTGGAGCAGATCGCAAATATCACAAAGTGATAAAGCTTCCAACATATTACACTTGGCTAACATCATGGAAACAACTGCTTGCGAATTAAGGCATTTGCCACTCGGTTCCCCTTTCCAGGAGTGTATTGGATATCGAAGTTATAAGAGGCGAGGAACTCAACCCAAAGTTATTGCCATATATTAAGATCTTTCTTTGTGAATTGATACTTCAGATATTTATGATCGGCGAAAGAACAAAGCGCTCGCCCAAAAGATAATGTCGCCAAAATTCTAAGGAAAAGACCACGATGCTAACTCTAAATCATAGTTGGCATACTAAATTTCGTCCTGATGCAATCGCTTAGAAGCATATGCAACTACCTGATTTTCCTGCATAACAACGACACAAAGACCACATCGTATTGTATCGGTATAGACAACAAGATCTTGATTTCCTTCGGGAACCACTAAGATAAGAGCATGAGTGAGAAGTTCTTTCAATTTCAAAAAAGAAGCTTCACGCTTATTGGACCAAACGAATCAATCTCCTTTCCTTATAAGGCAAGTAAGAGGTGGGATAATGCGATAGAAATCTTCAGTGAATCGATGGTAGTATCTAGTCAGTACAAGGAAATCACAAATCTAAGAAATATTCTCTACATTTTCTAGTTTTGAATGTCTTCTATCTTCTTTGGATCGACCAAAATCCCATCAGAAAATGCAAACTGGCCAAGAAATTTTAGCTTCTTCTCCTGGAAATGAAATTTAGATAAGCTAATGCTAGCAAAGAGGGCTTAAGGCAACTCTCAAGTGCTGAGGGTGATCCACTTCAAATTTAAAATAAACAAGGATATCATCAATGAAAACCATGACAAGCTTTTTGATATATTATCGGAATACTTGATTCATGAGATAAACAAATAAGTAGGAGTGTTTGACAAACTGAGCAGCATAACGATCCACTAATAAGATGCATGACGAGTGTGGAATGCAGTAAAAGGAATTGATATACACGTAAATGTGTATATTTTATCCTCTTATTTATCTAGTTTTCTATTTAAAATAATTAATATTGTGTATTTATAGCTGTGTTTTCAGATTGTTGACAAGAAGCTTGGTTTATAGCATTTGATGGATAAAGCATGAAGAATTTGCTTAAAAAGAGTGAAGTTGAAATTACTAAAGCTTGAAGAGTTTAAAGATTAGGTTGCAAATAGAGTTCAGTAAAGACTCATATTGTGTTCACATTGGCTCATTTGCAAACTATCTCACTCATGTTGCGTTCACATTAGCTCATTCGCACGGCCTCTCACTCTACAGCTGCGTTCACACTAGCTTATGTGTTAGTTGGGCTAATTCTTTAGTCCCACATTAGGGAATTTTCCAAGTAGCCTTTGTCATATCAGCTATAAATACACTTTATCTCATTCATTGTAAAACACACTTAGTTTTATTCTGTAATTCTCTTCTTGGAATAAAACTCTTTTTCACCTTTCTCTCAGTTGTTATTTTACTTTATATTTTATTTATGTTCATGTCTGTTATTTTCCTTTTCTCTTCTTCTTTAGCTATGCCTAGCTAATCCCCTTTGATTAGGGGGTGATGACGCTAACAGATATGATTCAACATGAATCACATAGCCAATAGATGAGGACTGTATACATGTAGATCTGGATCTGAATAAAGGGTCAGATATGAACCTTCATATTCTGTGTCGTTTAAGAGCTATGCTCCTTCACAGGGTATATTCGTGTTCGATCTAACAATTATCAGATTTAGATCTAATTTTAGGGTTTTAGAAATTAATTTGTGAATCTGTCCTGATAGTCTATGGTTGTTTAAGAGCTCAACTCCTGCATAGGCTATGCATGTCGCTATTTACTTATTTGTTTCTGAGAATCTATTTATCGTTGATTCGTGTTTGTGACAGAAACATGAATTAGATCTATATTTATTTGTTGGCTATTGATGAGTGTGAATCTAATCTATGTCATTATCCCCTAATTGTTTTCTCTTATTACATAAATCTCTCTTTTTATTTAATTGTTGTTATTTTCTGTGTTTTCAACCAATCAAAATACTAGAATAACTTGACTGGATTTATTAATTAAAATACTTTTGGTCCCAGAGTTCGACACCCTCTACAACAATCCTTGTTGTTTAGGAAAGCCGAACGGATTTTACAGTTGTTTACAATTGTATAATTTGTTCGCAAACAAATTTTGGCGCCGTTGCCGGGGACCAAAATAATTTTTATTTTTAAATCCTTCGGGTTATATATATTTTTTCTTTAGTTTTCCTTCATATAAAAACGAAAAAACAACATAATTTTTTTTCTTCCAATTTGTTTTAGTTTTATTTTTTGTTTTGTTGTGTTTTATATATAGCAGAAAGTTCTTGATTGGTTTGATTTGATGTTAGTCAATGATACTGTAATCTTCCTATCAAAAGAAAAAAAAACTTGCCTTTTGTTTTCTATTTCTTTCCTAGTTTCAATACATTTTCCCCTTTCTACAAATTTCTTTCTTTTTCTTACAAATAAATAAAAAAAAATTGCCAACTCTTTTCTGATTTCTTTCTTAGTTTTCTTTTCATTTTTCTTCTACACAATCTTTCCTTCCTTCTATTTGCAATTTCTTTATTAAAAAAAATTCCTTTTGCATTTTTTTTCTCTCCTACTCAGATTACTTGCTGATCCTTCTTGTTCATCTTCTAAAACCCTTGGCACAATTCAGTTCAATTTCTTCTAAATCTTTCCACTTTTTTCATTTACAGATTTCAAAAAAACAAAAACAAAAATATTTTATTCTTGTTAGTTGATTTTTTTTTGTATTTTCTCATTTTTGGATTCTCTTTATATATAGAAAAAAAAAACTCTAGATTAGCTTTGATTTGGTATTTGCTGAATTATACCATAGTCTTCTCATTAAAAGAGAAAAATTTGTGATTTTCTATTTGTTTCTTTCCTCTTTTACTGCCTCTTTAATTTCTATCCCATTTCATTGCTTTCCTCTTTTCACAATAATAAAAAAAATTACTGCTTTCCTTTTTCTTGACCTCTCTCCATAAATTCTTTCCTTTTCATTGCCTTTTTTTTATTTCTTTCCGATCCTTTCAAAACCTCTTTCCTATTTTTAGCACGATTTCTTTTCCTCCTATCATTTATTACAATTTCTTTCCTGTTCTTTACCATTTCTTTCCTCTTCTCCCTCTTCTATTTATACAACAATAAAAAAAAACCAATTCCATTTTAATTTACTATTTGTTTTTCTCAGTCAAGCAATCCTTCATCATGCACAACCACCCGATTACAGTCCATCCATCACATACTTCATAGCCGATCACACCAAAACACCGATCATCTCTTTGTTTACCACCTCATTCACTGCAAAGACCACTTCAATCTCCTCAGATCAAACTTTTCCCACGCATTGCCCGTTACTCCTTGCCCGATTACAACCAGTCGCCATATCCTCAAACAACTTCATAGCCACCGTGAAACCTTACCGCTAACATCCATCCTCGGCCACCACCCGAACTACTATCACTTCACCTCAGACAGCTATTCATCAAACAGCACACCGAAGTCATACACAAACATACACCTCCTTCCACATAGCACCCTCATCACGTCCAAAAGCCACCATCCACATCAGTTCACAAGCCCAAAACCATCCACATCAGTCCCTCCAAACCACTGTTTAAAACCAAATTCGAGTCCAGTTCACCAAATCGAAACTTCCTTCAATCACCAAGAAATCGTACTCACAACCGCAACTTATCTCTCAACGCCTGAACCACAGAAACTCCCTACGCAATCACCTGCTCTCCAAACAACAACCCAAGCGACATCCTTTGTCAAGACCGAACTGCTACCCATCGACAGAAACTCACAACCCAATTCTGACCATTGTCACCCGACGGCAAAGCCTCCATCTCAACTGAACTCTGCCTACACCACAATCTGAACACAGTTGCCACAAACCATCCGCCTTCACTCCACTTCGCAAATCATCACTTCCAATTATCCAAACCGAGCTCTCGGATCAGTGAACTTCAAACCGCAATTCCAAATCGCCCACCAGAAACCAGCGTGATTCACAATCAGAACCCTAGCCTCTCGTTGCTAGATAAACTTTCAGAGGTCTCGAAGCAAAAATCAGAAATCGATTTTCAATAAAAAAAAAATTTGGTCACTTTTTGGATTTGTTTTTCCGAAATAAAAAATTGGGGGAGGGCGTGCATTTAAAGAAGAAAGGGGCATCATTTCTCTATTGAATTTTTTTGTGAGTTTCCCAGTTTAATTTTTTAGTTGGGGGCGTAGCTTTTATTTTTTGTGCTTAGTTGGGGAAAGAAATCCATTGGTATTTTGGGAAAGACGTGCATTCAGTCTAAAGTTAGCACTGTGTTGTTTATTCATTTTTATAACCAAGTGATATGACCAAAGGTTGAGTCTTGTTTAGTTTTGTTGAGTCTTGATTTTTCCAAGTCTTGTTTGTTTGTCAATTTAGTTTTTATTTTAGATTCCAATTTAGATTTTTTTCTATTTTTTTTGTCAGGCTTGGTTTTTATTTTATTTTTAAGTTAGGTTTAGTTTAGTTTATATATTTTATCTAGTTCCTTTTTTCTTTTTAGGCTTCTATCAGTTTGCAGTTTTAATTTGTTTTCTCAAAGCCCAAAAAAAAAAAAAAAACAAAAAAAGGTTCAATTCAAAGGCCAACGAGAAGTGAAGAGCTCAATCAAGCGATTGACAAACAGATTTGCTGAGGAGTGGTTGCACACCAAGTGGGGTGTGAACGCGCTAGCGCGACTCAATTGCACTGGACAGACTGCAGATCAAGGTGAGTATTTTCTAACTTTAAAGGGACCGCTGCTGCAAATAAAAAAATATAGACATTGCTTGTAAAACTATTCTGCAGGGCATCGGCTTGCTTGTAAAAAAAAATTTGTTTTTTTATTTATCTATGCAATTGACTGTTCTGTGACTGTTCTGAGACTGTTCATTCTGTGACTGAAAAAAATATTGCATTCATCTTAGTTTTGTTTTTATTTTCTAAGGACTTCATTATATTTTGACTACTTGGTTTAATTCTAACGGATTATTTCTCGGTGTCTAGACTACGGCAGAGTAATAACCATTTATAAATATTACGGTGATTCGTAAATATTATATCGGTTGTTCCTCTAAAGGTACTTAAACCTTCGGCTGCATTGCTAGGGTGATTCCTGGTGCACCGATAACTCCTGTCCGTTAACTGGCTGAGAAGTCTTTTGTTGAAATAAATCAAACCGTCATTATATAATTCTAGAAATTGTAAATTGCATTAGGTTCATTTAAAAAAAAAATCTTTTGTGTCTAATTCTTTTTCTCTAAATTTTTTTTTAAAATAATTCTCGTTTTGTAAAAAAAAAAACGCTCAAATTTGTTTTTTTCTCGTCTTCCCTTATTCTTCTCGCTAATGCATGCGTCATTGGACTCGTGATCCTTCAACAATCGTTTAGTTCGAACAAACATTTCTTTAACCATGGCCAAAGAAAATCCCCCTCGATCTCTTATGGATAGATACTTCCCCGATCGGGTTTCTATTCCTTCTTACATCATATTGCCCGCCCCAACGGGTAACCACTTTGAAATTCATTCGAATCACATAAATACTCTTCCAAAGTTCGGCAATTTAGAATGTGATGATCCTTATATCTTCTTGACCAAATTTGAACAAGTTTGTGCAACCATGAAATTTCAACAATTAAGTGACGATGGAATCAAACTTAGGTTAATTCCATTTGCACTTACCGATTATGCTGAGAAATGGTTGTATAGCTTGCCTTCAAATACGATTGGAACTTGGGGTGAATTTGTGAACATTTTTCTAAAGAAATTTTACCCTCTGGAAAAAACATCCAAAATTCGAAACGAAATCGTCAATTTTCATCAATTTGGGGGTGAATCCTTTGCAAAATATTTTGAAAGTTTTAAAGAGATTCTAGTCAAATGTCCACATCACAATTTCGAAAAATGGACTCTTTGTCAAATTTTATACGATGGACTTGAAAATAACTCTCGAACCATGCTCGAATCAATGTGCCGAGGAAATTTTCTAGCCTAAGATCACATTGCCGCTTGGCAATTTCTCGAAAATTTGGCCGAAAAATCAGCTCAATGGGAAAGATCTAACGAGAAATCGATTTATTCCCGATCTAACGCTCATTCGGTAGGATCATCAGTAGTCTTAGATGCAAAAATAGACGCGATGATATCCAAATTCGATAATGTCCTTTCATCAACGCAAATAAATCAAGCTCAAGCATCTCAGACCTCATGTTACAAATGTAACAATCCTAACCACATATCTGATCAATGCCCACATTCATTGGAACAACTCCACGCATTCAACAAAGCTAGGAATGACCCATTCTCCCCAACGTACAATCCAGGTTGGAGAAACCATCCTAACTTCTCTTGGACCCAAAACAATGCAAATTCGAATGCGGTTCGACCACCTTTTCAGTCATTTTCGAATAATACTTCGAAACCTCCCTTTCAACAAACTCAATTCCAACATCCTGCGCCACCTTCTCAAAATCAAGCGCAACAATCTTTTGTTCCCCAAGACGATAAACGATTGACATCACTTGAGAAAACTCTCGAAGAATTGACTAAAGTGACGACTCAAAATCTCCAATCAAATACCAATCTTCAAAATTTATTGACTTCGCACATGCAAAACACGAGTTAATCGATCGCTAAACTTGAAATGCAAACGAGTCAGTTAGCCACTTCCGTAAGAGAACAGGAAAGAGGCACTTTCCCGAGTCAACCCATTCCAAACCCCAACCGTCAAAATCCTAACTCCAACCAAATTCATATCATTCAAGATTCAAACGTTAGTCACTTGAATGCGGTCACGACTCTTAGATCCGGCAAAAAGATTGACAACCATGTGGTCAACCCAAATGATTTACTGGACGATCTTTCAAACCCTATCGAAAATTCTACCAACTCAGATCAAAACATTGAGCCAATTTCTGACAAGGACCATCCTCAAACTCAAGTAGCCCAACCTACCGAGTTGTCTGCTCCATTTCCTCATAGACTCCGACCTAGGAAAAAGACGGATCAGCTAAAAAAAATCCTTGAAATATTTAAGCAAGTTAAAGTGCACATTCCTCTTTTAGATATTATACAACAAGTTCCACAATACGCAAAATATCTAAAAGATATGTGCACTCAAAAATGTCATACACATGTACCTAAGAAAGTGTTTCTAGCGGCAACTCTAAGCGAAGTCTTGTCCCAATCGATGCCAGTGAAATACAAAGATCCTGGCTGCCCCACAATATCATGTACTATTAGGGACAAGAAAATCGATAGATGCCTGCTAGACTTAGGTGCTAGTGTTAACTTGCTTCCATATTCTGTCTATCGCCAATTAGGCCTAGGAGAACTGAAACCCACCAAGGTTACCCTTCAGCTTGCTGACCGTTCAATTAAGAAACCTGTGGGCGAAATCGAGGATGTGTTGATCAAAATAGGCGAATTCATCTTTCCAGTTGATTTCATTGTCTTAGAAACTCAACAGGTAAGCAATCCTGCAAACCAGATCCTTTTGATTCTAGGACGACCCTTCTTAGCAACCTCTAATGCGCTTTTCAACTGTAGAAATGGGTCTATGAAACTTTCTTTCGGTAACATGACTGTCGAGCTAAACATCTTTAGAACTGAAAACTCTCCTAACTCTTATATGGACCAGTTTTCTGAAATCCATGCTGTCCACGATAATGAATCTGAGCTCGACCATCTGAATAACAAAATTGAATCAGATTACAAAACTTTGTTTCAAGATACTCCCGAAAATGTCTCTGATTCGATTCATGTATAGCCTCTCACAAATGAGTCTATCCCTCAACCAATTTCTTCGGTTGAGTCGCCCCCAAAATCTGACCTCAAAGTGCTGCCCATTCATCCTAAGTACGCTTACTTAGGAGACAATGAAACTTTTCCTGTCATTATCGCTTCTGACCTTACTTTAGAGCAGGAACAATTGCTCCTTCCCATCCTTAAGAAAAATAAGGAAGCAATTGGTTGGTCCATGGCTGATATTAAGGGGATTAGTCCTTCGATTGTCCAACATCGAATCCACCTTATAAATGATGCCAAACCCACTCGTGATCCCCAACGTCGACTAAACCCCATCATGGAAGAAGCATTTCGGGCTGAAATCCTTAAATGCCTTGACAATAGAATCATCTACCCGATTTCCGATAGTCAATTGGTTAGTCCGATTCATGTTGTACCTAAGAAATCAGGGATTACCGTGGTTCAAAATGAAGCTAACGAGCTTATCCTAACCCGCACCCAGACTGGTTGGCGTGTTTGCATTGACTATAGGAAACTTAACGCTGTAACACGAAAGGATCATTTCCCTCTGCCATTTATCGATCAAATGTTAGAACGACTAGCCGGTCACGAGTACTATTGTTTCCTTGACGGGTACTCGGGATATAATCAAATCCCTATCGCTCCTGAGGACCAAGAGAAAACCACTTTCACGTGTCCATTTGGTACATTTGCGTACCGACGTATGCCTTTTGGTCTCTGTAATGCACCTGCAACCTTTCAGAGGTGCATGATTAACATTTTTTCTGATATGATCGAGCGATTTTTGGAAGTGTTCATGGATGATTTTTCCATCTTCGGGGATTTCTACACTGAGTGTTTACATCACCTGGATCTCGTTCTTAATCGTTGCAAAGATAAACACTTAACGCTTAATTGGGAAAAGTGTCACTTCATGGTTAAACATGGCATTGTTTTGGGACATGTCATCTCTAACAAAGGAATTGAAGTAGACGAAGCCAAAATCGAAGTTATCTCGAATCTTCCCATTCCCAAATTCGTTAAGGACATCTATCCTTTTTAGGTCATGCTGGTTTTTACCGTCGCTTTATAAAAGATTTTGGCAAAATCACTCGACCTTTGACCAATATTCTTGGTAAGGATGTTCCTTTCGACTTCGATTCTGATTGCATTTCATATTTTGAGCGTCTTAAAAATGAACTTGTCTCTGCCCCGATCATTTGCTCTCCTAATTGGAAGCTGCCTTTTGAAATCATGTGTGATGCCTCGAATTTCGCTGTTGGTGCTGTCCTAGGACAACGTATCGATAAAATTCTTCATGTCATTTACTACGCGAGTAAGACTTTGAACGATGCCCAAATCAATTATACGACCACTGAAAAAGAACTTTTGGCAGTTGTTTTTGCTCTAGAAAAATTCAGGCCTTATCTAGTTAACTCACACATCACGGTTTATACTGATCATTCCACACTTAGGTATCTTTTCTCTAAAAAGGATGCTAAGGCTCGTCTCATTCGTTGGATCCTTCTACTTCAAGAATTTGACCTTACCATTGAGGATAAAAAAGGATCTGACAACGTTATTGCGGACCACCTGTCTCGTCTTCCAAATGCCCCATCTTCTTCTCTTCCGATCAACGAGAATTTCCCTAATGAACAGTTGTTTTCTCTATCCACTGATCCTTGGTTTGCTGACGTTGTCAACTACTTAGTCACCAAGCAGATCCCTTCTTTTTGGTCTAGGCAGGATAAACACAAATTCCCAAGTGAAACATTTTTATTGGGACGACCCCTATCTTTTCAAGTATTGTCCCGACCAAATCATTCGAAGATGTGTTCCTGGCACTGAAATTCACAGTGTCCTCTCTTTCTGTCATGACCAAGCATGCGGTGTTCACTTCGGTCCCAAAAAGACAGCCGAAAAGGTTCTCCAATCGGGTTTCTACTGGCCCACCCTTTTCAAAGACGCATACGAATTTTGCAAAACTTGTGATCAATGTCAATTCTTAGGGAAAATTTCTAAACGGAATATGATGCCCCTAAACCCCATTCTAGAGGTCGAAATTTTTGATGTGTGGGGTATAGACTTCATGGGACCCTTCCCTAATTCTTTTGGGAACCTTTACATTCTCTTAACTGTTAATCATGTTTCCAAATGGGTCGAAGCTGTACCATGCAAAACAAACAATAACAAGGTTGTTGTGCGCTTCTTGAAAGAAAACATCCTTTCTAGGTTTGGCACACCTCGCACAATAATCAGTGATGATGGTACACACTTCTGTAATCGTTCTTTTGAAGCTCTCATGAGAAAGTATTCGATAACCCATAAGTTATCTACTCCTTACCATCCTCAAACTTGTGGGCAAGTTGAAGTATCGAATAGGCAGATTAAACAAATTCTTCAGAAAACTGTGAATCGAAATCGTAAAGATTGGTCCCAAAAGTTAACCGACGCTCTTTGGGCTTACCGCACCGCTTTCAAAACCAACTTGGGTATGTCCCCTTATCGGTTGATTTTTGTTAAGCCATGTCACTTGCCAGTTGAACTAGAACATAGGGCGTTATGGGCAATAAAAACTTTGAATCTTGATTTAGAGCAAGCAGGAGAACATAGGAAGCTTCAACTTAATGAACTTGATGAAATTCGAAATGATGCCTATGAAAATGAACGAATTTACAAGAACAGAACAAAAGTTTTTCATGATAAATCAATTTTACGTAAAACTTTCATGCCAGGTCAAAAAGTTCTATTGTATGACTCAAAACTGCATCTATTTCCGGGTAAGCTAAAATCTAGATGGACAGGACCTTACGCTGCACGGACTATTTTTCCGTATGGTGCGGTAGAAATTGAGAATCCAACTGATGGATCATCTTTTAAGGTCAATGGTCAATGCCTTAAACCTTACTTGGAATCAACACCCAACCAAGAGGAAGAGCTCATGGTCCTCCATGAGCCACATTACATTCGGTAAGACGCACTAACCCTCTTTTGTACATATGTAAATAGTCTCTTATTTTTCCTTTCACTAAGATATGTCTAATTAACGACTGTGAGGACACAGTCACACTCAAGTGTGGGGGGAATTTACATAAAATCAGCAATCAAAATTTATGAAGTAGGTCATTCATTGAACAAGGATTAACTTAAAATTCATAAATAACACCTTGGTTCTTGTTTGATAAGTTGAATTGTTGGGTGATGAGAATGAACAATATTTATTCATTGAATCGTAATGTGTCTTTTTAAGATGCTAGCTTGAGACTGTGCAGACATTAGTCGTGTTCTGGAGTAAGCGTGTCAACCCTTGTTATACGTGTTAGAATGTGCAAGTAAAAATAATCAAAAAAAATCAAGAAATAAAAATGATTTTGCACCTACATTTGTTGGATTTTCTGAGTTCGTTTTCATGCATAATATTTTCTTTTCCACTCAAATTTTCAAAATCGTAAGTTCTAAAATCCACTTGGCCCAATTAAGGATAAATGACTCATTGTAGCATTCTTCTTCGATACCCCACATTATTCAAACCCAAGTTTTAGTCGAATTAAATCCATGTTTCGACAAGTTTTTCTTATATTGGTATACTTAAGAACCTTTCACTGGTTTATTTTCAAAGGTTAAATACGTCACTTTATATACCAATATTACACTACCCATTCCGTACTTGTTTTAAGATAGGATGACCATATACCACATCTTATTTTATATGGGTTAACTATCTTACGAAACTTTTTTTATCATTCCTTTCAGCTTTTTGTATAACATCAATCCAGACTTGTGTGTTGAATTAAGGTTATAGAAGTAGAGTAACTAGGGCACAAAACTTTCCTTTCATGAAGTGTTGGTTTAGTAGAGGAGGAATCAAATGAAATAATGTACGGTATCATTCCATTCCATCTCCACTCATCATGCAAAAGAAAAAAAAAGAAAAAAAAAGAAAAAAAGGGAAAAGAAAAAAAAAAGAGAAAAAGAAAAAAAATGAAATAAAGAGAGAGTCTCTCTGAATAAAATAGTCATTCATCATTCTTGACTATAAAAGCATTCAATTCCATTCCATCCACATCCATTCAACTGTACTTGGAAGTGAGGATTGTAGTAGAGGAGACGAAAGGAAATAAAAATGTTCATATGTGCCTTAGTATTACTTTATCTTTTGTAGCTTGAAGTTCAACTATACACTTGCCCTCTTATCTATAACATTTTTAGAACTTACAAAATTTTCCTTCATCTATGCATAACTCACATCCAATACAGTACAGTTACAGTGGTGCAAAATTGTTCAAAAAAAAAACAAAAAAAAGTGATTAGGTGCACATCGTCGATGTGTAGAACTTTGGTTGACACCACACTCTTAACCTTCAAGACAATTACAGTGTTATCAAGGAATTACGATTCAGCTTGAAAATTTTTATTCATTTTTGCACCAATTATGGGATGGACAATTTGGGGCTAAACCGTTATAATTGAAGTTAGGTAAAATCCTTGGAATGTGAAAGACCTTAAATATATTGTTTGATTAATTCGCGTACATAAGACGCTTTGGATTTTGTGGGTAGTATCCGCTGAAAACCCACACGAGACAACACTCGTCCTACTAGGGACACCTCGGGGTTTAACGGCTTGTTGCATATGCTAAATGCAATCGTGTTTCCTACGAAAGTGTGACATATCTTAGTTTAGTTTATTCGAGGACGAATAAAAAGATAAGTGTGGGGGTATTTGATATACACGTAAATGTGTATATTTTATCCGCTTATTTATCTAGTTTTCTATTTAAAATAATTAATATTGTGTATTTATAGCTGTGTTTTCAGATTGTTGACAAGAAGCTTGGTTTAGAGCATTTGATGGATAAAGCATGAAGAATTTGCTTAAAAAGAGTGAAGTTGAAATTACTAAAGCTTGAAGAGTTTAAAGATTGAAGAACGGTTGCAAATAGAGTTCAGTAAAGACTCATATTGTGTTCACATTGGCTCATTTGCAAACTATCTCACTCATGTTGCGTTCACATTAGCTCATTCGCATGGCCTCTCACTCTACAGCTGCGTTCACACTAACTTATGTGTTAGTTGGGCTAATTCTTTAGTCCCACATTAGGGAATTTGCCAAGTAGCCTTTGTCATATCAGCTATAAATACACTTTATCTCATTCATTGTAAAACACACTTAGTTTTATTCTGTAATTCTCTTCTTGGAATAAAACTCTTCTTCACCTTTCTCTCAGTTGTTATTTTACTTTATATTTTATTTATGTTCATGTCTGTTATTTTCCTTTTCTCTTCTTCATTAGCTATGCCTAGCTAATGCCCTTTGATTAGGGGGTGATGACACTAACAGATATGATTCAACATGAATCACATAGCCAATAGATTAGGACTGTATACATGTAGATCTGGATCTGAATAAATGGTCAGATTTGAACCTTCATATTTTGTGTCGTTTAAGAGCTATGCTCCTTCACAGGGTATATTCGTGTTCGATCTAACAATTATCAGATTTAGATCTAATTTTAGGGTTTTCGAAATTAATTTGTGAACCTGTCCTGATAGTTATGGTTGTTTAAGAGCTCAGCTCCTGCATAGGCTATGCTTGTCGCTATTTACTTGTTTCTGAGAATCTATTTATCGTTGATTCGTGTTTGTGACTGAAACATGAATTAGATCTATATTTATTTGTTGGCTATTGATGAGTGTGAATCTAATCTATGTCATTATCCCCTAATTGTTTTCTCTTATTATATAAATCTCTCTTTTTATTTAATTGCTGTTATTTTCTGTGTTTTCAACCAATCAAAATACTGGAATAACTTGACTGGATTTATTAATTAAAATACTTTTGGTCCCAGAGTTCGACACCCTCTACAACAATCCTTGTTGTTTAGGAAAGCCGAACGGATTTTACAGTTGTTTACAATTGTATAATTTGTTCGCAAACAGGAATGTTATCCTCCGAAACTTGTAGTTGATGAAAACTAGTAGAGAGATCGAGCTGAGAGAAAACTTTAGCACCACACAATTGATCGAACATATTATCAATCTTGAGGAATGGATACGAATTCTTGATAGTCAACTCATAGAGTATGTAGTATTCGATGCCAAACCTAAGAGTACCAAAATATTTCTTTATAAAGATGATTACAGTTCCACATGAAGATGAAGTAGATTGGATAAACTACTTAGCTTCTAATTCCAACAACTGCTTCTTAAGTTCCTATTCCTTAGTGGTGTAACAACCCGAATTCCGATAGACCGTCTTTTTTTTCAAAATTCTAATCCATCGAAACCCATGTTGGTTGCTTTGGTATCCTGTAGAAACGACAGAGATATAAAATATATCAGAGCTCAGAAAATTTCTCACAGCGGAATGGATAAAGTATAATATAATCAAAGTGTAACGTCCCGCATTTTTGTCGGTTTGTATTTGAATATTTAAATCAGTTTAAATATTGAATTTGTAATATAAGTGGATTTATATATTAATTAAAACGAAGTTGAACGTATAAAGAAATATATTTATTATAATCGAGTCCATAACGACGCTGCAGTTCGTAATTTAACGTTCTGAACTTCAACTGAGTGTTCCGGACTTGTTTTGAATCAGATTTCTACGAAACAAGAAACGTTGGAATCTGTTGAACTGTATCTTTCTAACAGAAGTGAAAAACCAAGATTTCATCGAATATATTACAAGATATGTCCAAATCAAATATTCAGAAAGTCGCTATGAAATCGTATATCGATCGTAACAGTTATTTGAAATAACTAGATATCGGATTCGAATTTGGACAAGGTTCTTTTGAGGCGCAACGATAATTTAATTTTTAGAATTTTACTGTAATTTTTAATTAATTAAATAGACAACTTTTTATTTGGAGTATTTTGCACCCTGTATCGGTATTTTGGGATTTCACAGAATGAGTTAACCTACCGGTATTATTATATTTTTGGGATCATGACACCTCGTTGAGCACAAATGTACTTTTATTTCTGTCCATAACCGTTCATAATTGAATAGAGTTTTATATAGCAGGATACCCTTAATAAAATACACAACAACCAACGTGAAGCGTGCCTATCCTACCTAAAACGCTAAGAACGTGTAGACAGTAAATGAGAACGTGGAGATAGAAATGACACAAACCTATACCACATGCCTAAAGACACACCCACGCAGGCCTGCCATCTCCTATAAAAATATAAAACATATTTTTCTTTATACTTCACTACCAAGAAATCGTAGCTACTGTACCACCTAGCATGGCTTTTCCCTTGCTTCACATCACGGTACGTCCTACACTACCCAACTAACCAAGCCAGGTAATTCTACTCTAAACCTATATGTGTACCAACGCAAGAAATCGGGGAGGCATTTCCTGGACAGGGCATGAGTTCATTTTCCTTAAGAGCCAAGTATCTTAGCCTATATATATATACATATGTTTCGCTCACAAAACCAGGTCTGGTTTCATTTCTTTCCCCTCCCATCTTTTCTCTTTTATCCAGTTTCACGGCAATAGAAAATGGCATGGTGTGGTTTGTATTTGCAGTGAGGAAGGAGAGTGAAGCAGTAATGGTCATGGGGTATATGCGCACTGTTTTGGTCAAGGTAAGGACTGGACGCGGAAGCGCTTGTGTGGGGAGGCTTGGCAGTGCGTTAATGATCGACAAGTGGCAGCTCAGTTCGCAGGTAGGGAGATTGGTGAAGGGCGGAGATCCGACGTTGCCAAGGAGCAGGAGTATGCAGCAAGCAGGAAGTTTGTTAGTTGGTGAATATGGTCTTTCAGAGGCCAAAGGTTTTGTATTTTCGAAACTGTAGGAGGAGCTGTTTAAGTAGAAAAGGAGTAGAAGTTGATGAAGTGGCTTGTTTTGGTGAAAGGAGATTATTGTTAAGTTGGAGCTGGGGGTTTAAATAGAAGAGAAGGGAGAACTATGTCTTAAAGGTGGCGGCGTGGAGTCTCATTTGTAGGAGCATGCTGAGGCGTGTTGTTTCCTTGGGAAGGATGGTTCAATGCGTTCGGCAAGAGGAGGGATTTCAGTTATTAGCAGAAGTGTTCGGACGTGGTAGAGTTTGCACGGCGCATGGAGCTGGAGGACGTGATGGATAAGTGCATGTATGAGGGAGGTTCGTGTGTGCATGACGCATATAAAGGGTCAGGGAAATATATATGCGCATGGGTGTAGTAAAGTGAAGAAATGAATGAACGAGGATGCATGCCCGATGTTGTTACTTATAGTACTCTCATTAAATAATCTTGAAACATAAATGAATTACAAAAGCAGCCTATTAGTATATGAACCACATATGAATGTTCATGTGATGGAGAGGGGATGAAGCATGGTACCTTTGGTTCATTGATTAAAGAAGTAGAGAGAGAACCGAGAGTGAAGAGTTGGACTGAAAGGGATGTAGAAGAAGTATTCAAATTACAAACTGGAGCTCGTATTTTTGTATGAGAAGAAAAGGACGTGAGTGAAGACAATGTTTATGTGAAGCCGACAGTTGAAAGTGGAAGGGTGGAAAATAAGGACATGAAAATAAAAGGGAAATCGCAGCGAACAGTGGGAACAAGGCGAGTTGTTTTAAGCGAGCAAGTGATGAAGATTTGGTGAAGAAATTGGATAAAAGAAGGATGGCATGTTGGAGTAGATCGACACATGTCCAAGTAAAATGGCCGGAAAAGAAAAGAAGCGAGAGTGATGGGGGATTCTGATGTGTGGATAAAAAGTGGTGAGTACCGTGTTGAAGGAGGTGCTGAGAAATGATATTGGCAAACGGAACGAGACCAGATCTGTTTAAATCGTAATGACTGATCCGGTGTACTGACGCAAATCGTTATATAACGGTTAACGCGCCAAGGTGAGTAAAATCACTCACTCTTATCTATTTAAAATATTTTAATTATATTTTAAATGTTGTTTGAATGCTGTATGATGGTCGATTAGGTAGATTTCAATTAAATTGGTTAAATATTTTATATCGTTGCATATGTACACATCATCAGTTAGACACTGATTTCATCGATTAGAATATCCCCTAGTATAGAGTTAGTGAAAATTGTGTTGACTGACATCTGTGGATGCGGAAACCGGTTAGAGGAATCCGACCGGATTCCTCGATATTTATATGTATTGTTTGTTTTGTATGCACTGTTTGAACCCGAATTATATTTAAAACCCCATGAGAATATTTATGTTGAACGGATATTCAACATCTGTTCGATAAATAAATAAATGATATCGATTTAGAAAGTGGTGACAGTCAACCGTAAAACCATCGTTTTGTTAAAGAGTTGATTGGCCGTCAGGCAAATCAATGAGGTTAATTATAAAAATTATATTTTTATTATTAAAAAGAAGATTTAAATTTATGATAGAAGTTCTATTATAAACCAGTATTTTAGAGTTCGTTTTATAAAATAAATAAAAACGATTGTTGGCATTTAAATGAGTTTATAAAGCAGAAATTATCCGACGATTTAATATTTGGATAATAATATTATTAGATTAATTATATTAATCTAATGTTAAGAAGTAATTAAAATCAGTTAACGAATTTACTGATGGAATGAAGTTGATTAAATCAACTGTTATTTGGGAAAATAATTATTAGGTTAATTGGTCTTCAATTAATCTAATGAAACAGTTTAGAAATAAATTAATCCAAAGTAATAAGATTTAATTACCTTTTGGTTAAGAAGTTATAAATAGAACTGTGGAATGGAGAAAGCGAAGAGTAAATGTTTAATATAAATAATCAAACACCAGAGATTTCAAAGTAACGATATGGTGTTATAAAACCATAGTTAAAAATAAACATGAAAGTACGATCGGATAGATATTATAAGTAATAAGGGATTAGAGTGCAAACTTGTATCGGTTCTAAGGTAAGAACGTTGTCGATCAAGGTCTGAGAGGTAAACAGAATACCCCAACTTGAACAGCTTTACTATTATCGAGGAACGATAACAGTTTGTAACGGAAAGAGATGTCAAGATGTGTAACACCCCGCCTCCACTAGGATCACTCCTTAGAATGTACTAGCTTCGGAGGGGCGTTATTGTGAAGGTAAGCATGCACATAGATATCGCAAGACAGAATATATATATATATAAATATAAGTAAAGCAGCGGTAGCAGATAAAACCCATCATCATCATCTCACAAAACCAACATAGTCAAGTACATAGTGTCAAAATGTCACGATCCAAAATACAACATAAGTCTAGATACGTAGAAACCAAATACATGGTAAAACATCAGTACTAATCCCCAGAAATAAAAGATAAGCCACAGCTAGCTCAGATCCATACATGAGCTATCCAACAAGCAAGCCAAAGATCCACTAAGCAGATGTAGCCCCTCCCTGAGAACCTGTGGGGGGGGGGGAAACGGAAGAAAAGAAGCGAAAGAAAACAGGTCAGTCAAAAAGACTGGTAAGCCCTACTACGATCAATCTATAAACTAATAAAGTTAACAGCATGATGGAAACTGAGATGAACATACTGGCAATAGATAAAGGTGACATCACATAGATGAGATTAAACTTTGCACCATAGTGTACTAGCAAGCCCACAAAACAGATCTTGATCCCTTAGCCCAAACTTTGGCCCAATAACATGAAGTGACCTTAGTATAAGGTCCAGCCCAACGGTCTAGTCGATCGGCTCCCTATAAACCTAACACGTCCAGTGTTGGTGTCCATACGGCCCACATGGATGTAGTCAGACTGCGCTGGGTCCACCTTTGGGTGTATCAAGCCCTCGGATGTCAACCCCAGACACCTAAGCAATAATGCACAGTCTAAATCTACTGGTACCCGTGCCTCGAGTTTGTCCAACATCGGACTACGTGCACGTCCGTAGCCCGCCGGACCCGCACCGCTGTACCACTCAGCCGTCGCTTTGGTCGCTTACATCAGTCCAGTAATCGTGCCCCGCCCTAACCTAGCTGTAGGGTTGTAGTGATACCAAACTGGGATTACTGCTGGAACAGACCACGTTGCTAGGGTTTCTAAGAGGGTTAAGTGTGGTTTTAACCCCTCACTAATCATGGATTAAATTAGTTAAGTGTAACCACTTAACCCCATCTAATCCTCGCATCCCCAATATTGGTTAAGTATTAGTGGGCCATGACTTAACCCTAATCATGAGGCATTAATTACTTAACGCACCCAACCTCTCACATTAGACATCCGTGGTTACCTGGGAAGATTTACACCACGTCTAGGTCTAACCTCGGGTCTTATGGTGCAACATGACCAACTACCCACATTAGACCCCACGTTGTGGTTACCTGGGAAGATTTACACCACAACTAGGTCTAACCTCGAGTTGGCCATATCATGTTATCTAATGTCATGTCCACTTTAACACATATTTACAAGTTAACATATACTTGGGTAGACCTAACTTAATAGGTAAATTCCCAAGGGGTAGACCTAACTTAATAGGTAAATTCCCAATCTTTTAGTTTCATGTATTTTTAAGTTTACCCAAACCCTCCCAACGTCATTATCTCGCTTACATATTCGTCATAACGCATAAGGGTATAAAAGGTAACTTGGCATAACATACATGATGAACTTCACATATCATAATAAACATGCATACATGTTAAACTTGCAAATCATGTCATAGTGAACTCGCATAAACATGCATAGCTCATTAAATATGCATAACATGGTAAGGTGAACTTGCATAGTCATGCATAACCCATTAAACTTGCATAACATGGTAAGGTGAACTTGCATAAACATGCATAATCCATTAAACATGCATAACATGGTAAGGTGAACTTGCATAAACATGCATAACTTGTGCAACATGTAAAACATGGCATGGTGAATTCGCATAAGCATACATAACTTATGAAACATGTAAAACATGACATAGTGAATTCGCATAAGCATGCATAACTTATGAAACATGTAAAACATGACATAGTGAATTCGCATAAGCATGCATAACTTATGAAACATGTAAAACATGGCATAGCGAGTTCGCATAAGCATGCATAATCAAATGAACTCACATAAATCTCAACTTTCACCACATGATAACTTTAGAGTTTGTAAAGTGAAGGTAAGAGGGCTTACAAATATAAACAAGTCACAAATCCACCAAATAAGATGAAGAAGCCCTTTGAAAAACCCAAAACAAAGCTTTAAATAAGAAAACCCTTTTGCAAAATCCCAAAAACACAAACTTTAGCAAATCAAACTTGCAACTTAATGAAGTATGCAAGTTATTAAGCGTTCATACAACATAGAAAAGGTTGTATGATCATCATATCTTCATAGGATTAAACTTTGAGGAAGGTGGAGGCTAGGGATTTTAGGTGGAGGCCATTTGAGGATTCAATTTGGCATAGTTTAGTTGCTAGATTGATTAATGAGGCTTTAGGGTAGGATTATGGGTATATTTATAGAGAATTAGAGTGTTTTTAGCCCTAGGATTAACCCTAGGTTAGTTTTTGCCCGTCAGATCTCGGAATTCTCTAGAACCAAGCCACAAGACCAAGCCCAAATCAAAGTGGCGCGCCAGGCAAAACTGCCTGCTTACCCCCTGTCGACAGGGCTGTCGACAGGGCAGTCGACACCATAGGACCCCTGTCGACATGCCTGTCGACATGGGGGCCCTGGCGGGAATTTTCCCGCCTAACCCCGATTAGCCCTAATCCTGGTTTCTTAATTTGAAATTTAAATCTGTTTTTACTTAGGAATTTTCTGAAAACTTCCATGGGCCTTAACTGGGTCATACGGACTCCGATTTTCGAAAACTCGGACTCTATTTCGCGTATTTTTCCGAGACGAACGAAATGGCAAATCCCGTTCCCCTTGATTCAGATTATTAAATTAAATTCTGCCCCATTATATCTTAACCGGTTGTTAAAAATACAGGTTGTTACATTCTCCCCTCCTTAAAGGATTTCGTCCCCGAAATCTTCAAGTTAGGAAGAATATATCCTACCATCCAATCATCCATCTACTCAAAACATCATCCACGAGCAACCATTGTCCTTAAGAGGTTCTAAATGCTGTATGAACATATGCACGAGTGTCTGTATATGTACTTATCTAATGCAAAGATCAATGCAAAATATGTTAGTGAAATGTATCCATATGTATGCAAATCCCTAACATAATGTATAATGTCTACATGTGTGCTCAACCATACATCCATATGCAACATCCATGTGATAGCATACAGGATTCCATCCATGAATAAACATAAACACCCATGCACATGCAATATGAGAAGTGTGCGAGCCGATCTAGTGCCTACAGTGTATCATGCATCCACGAGTAACCACTTGCAACCACTTGCAACCACTTGCAACCACTTGCATCCATCAACTATAACATGTCTCAAACACATGTTTCATCCAAAGGGTTCTACCTAAGGTTCTCATGATAAGATTTGCACGATAACTAGATAAACATGGATAGCAAAGAGACAGATATACTAACAAAGGAAAGAGATTGAGAGTGTACCCTCAAAAAAGGAATGGATAAAGCCCACGCATCTTCTCCTCGGTTTCCCAAGTTGCGTCCTCTTCGGCTTCACCCCATTGAACTTTCACCAATCTGACCTCACGATTCCTTAGCTTCTTGGTCTCTGTCCCCAAGATACGAATCGGAGCTCTCCTTAAAGTTGCTTCTTTCTCTACTTCCACGTCTTCAAGAATGCTAGGTTCAACCACCTCAGCGGACTCATGCAGGCACTTTCGGAGATGCGAGACATGGAAGACATTATGCACTCCGGACAACTTTTCGGGCAATTGCACTCTATAAGCCATCTTCCCAATTCTCTCTATGATAGGGAAGGGTCCAACAAATCTCGGTGCTAACTTCCCAACAGCTCCAAACCGGACCACATTCCGTAAAGGAGAAACCTTTACGAAAACCTTGTCCCCAACCTCAAACTCTAATTCGGACCTCCGCCTGTCAGCATAGGATTTCTGCCGGTCTTGGGCCGCTTTCATCCGTCTTCTAATCAACTCGACCTTCTCGGATGTCTCCCTAATCATGTCGGGTCCAAGTATAAGCTTATCCGTGGACTCCCACCAACATGTAGGTGACTTGCACGGCCTCCCATATAAAGCCTCAAATGGTGCCATCCCTATGCTCGCCTGATAACTGTTGTTATATGCAAACTCAACAAGAGGAAGATGGTCTTCCCAAGCACCACCAAAATCCAGAATGCAAAGCCTCAACAAGTCCTCAAGTACCCTATTCACCCTTTCTGTTTGGCCGTCTGTTTGTGGGTGATAGGCCGTACTCAGGTTCAATCTCGTGCCCATAGCTTCCTGTAAACTGTTCCAGAACTGACTAGTAAAGATGGGGTCTCGGTCACTGACTATGCTGGAAGGGACTCCATGTAGTCGCACTATCTCACGAAGATATACTGATGCTAGTCCAGATGCGGTCCTTTTGCTCTTAACTGGGATAAAATGAGCACTCTTCGTAAGCCTATCTACAATGACCCATATGCTCGTATTCCCTCTCCTTGACCTAGGGAGCCCATCGATAAAGTCCATAGAAATGCTCTCCCACTTCCATAGCGGGACCTCTAGCAGATGTAATAGCCCACCGGGCTTCTTCGACTCAGCTTTTACTCTCTGACAAATAACACATCTCGAGACAAACTCCGCCACATCCTTCTTCATTCCAGGCCAGAAGAAAACGCGCTTCATGTCCTTATACATCTTATCACCACCTGGATGTATAGTCATCTTGGAGCGATGTGCTTCCTCAAGAACTTTCCTCACCAAGTCTCCTACCATCGGAACACAAAGCCTTCCGTCTCTCCTCAGCCAACCCTTATCGTCTATAGAATATCGAGCAAGGTGACTAGATGTCTCCCCTCGAACCAGCTTGTCCATGATCTCAATTATCTGAGGGTCTTCCTTCTGTGAAGCCCCGACTTGATCCAGAAGGGTAGGCCTGAGCTCTAGAGATGCCAAAGAACCGGTCATCGTCTCAACTGTCACAGAAAAATCAAAGGTTGCCAAGAACTCTAAATTCTTCATCTCAACAAATAGAGGACTTAGTGTCAACCTTTTCCTACTCAACGCATCCGCTACAACATTCCCCTTGCCCGGGGTATAGGATATCTCAAAATCATAGGAAGCCAAGAATTCCATCCACCTCTGCTGCCTTAAGTTCAGATCCTTCTGCGAAAAGAGATACTTCAAAGACTTATGATCAGTATATAGCTCGAATCTCTCTCCCAGAAGATAATGACGCCAAGCCTTGAGTGCATATACAATCGCTGCCAGCTCTAGATCATGAGTGGGATAATTCCTCTCATGCACCTTAAGTTGCCTCCCACCAAAACATATAACTCTGCCCTCTTGCATCAGAACGGCGCCCAATCCCGTGCCACAAGCATCAGTGTACACGGTAAATATCTTACCACCATCGGGTAAAGCTAGAACGGGTGCGGAGGTAAGGGCTCTTTTGAGTCTCTGAAAAGCAAGCTCACAATCCATATCCCAAGCAAAGACTAAGTTCTTCTTCGTCAACTTAGTAAGAGGAGCGGATATCTTTGCGAAGTCCTTGATGAACTTCCGGTAAAAACCCGCAAGACCCAGAAAGCTTCTCACCTCGGTTGCATTCCTTGGAGTCTTCCAATCCTGAACTGCAACCACCTTAGCGGGATCCACCGCTAAACCTTGCTTGGATACGATATGCCCAAGGAATCTAACTTCCCTTTTCCAAAAATGACACTTGGAGAACTTGGCCTTTAACTGGTGTGCTCTGAGCGTATCCATCACCTCTACTAGGTGCCTCGCATGCTCTTCCTCATCCTTGGAGAAGACCAGAATATCATCCACAAAGACCACGACAAACTTATTCAAGAACTCCCGAAACACCCTACTCATCAAATCCACAAAATACGCGGGTGCATTTGTCAAACCGAACGGCATAACAAGCCATTCAAAGAATCCATCTGGAGTTCTGAATGCAGTCTTGTCTATACTATCTTCAGCCACTCTGAGCTGATGAAAACCCGTAGCAAGATCAAGCTGAGAGAAAACAGAAGCACCAACAAGTTGGTCAAAGAGATCATCGATCCTTGGTAACGGGTGTCTGTTTTTCTTAGTCAGCTTATTCAATTCTCTATAATCCACACAGAGCCGAAGAGAACCATCTGCCTTAGTTGCGAACACCACAGGCGCTCCCCATTCGGATATACTTCTTCTGATGAAGTTCTTCTCAAGTAATTCTTTCACTTGCTTGCTCAGCTCCCGTCTCTCACGCGGAGCCATATGCCGAACGGGTAAAGAAACAGGCTTAGCATTATCCACCAGATAGATGCGAAAATCAATCTCTCGTTTAGGGGGCAACCCCTTAACTTCTTCAAAAACGTCCGGATAATCTCGGACCACCCTTACCGACTGAAGGGCCTCCTCTGATGAGTCGAGAGATTCTAGATAGCATAACATGACGGGATTCTTCGGATTGCATGAAATCTCTAAGGTGTTGCCCAGGCGAGTCACAAGCCTTACAACCCTATGCTCACAATCCAGAATGGCTCCATATCTAGACAGCCAATCCATGCCCAAGATCAATCCGTATCCCCTGAAACCTAAAACATACGCACTACACAAGAACTCTACGCTGAGTATAGAGATCCTCAGATCCTCACATATCATGGATAGATGAGCAGAACCCCCAATGGGATTCGAAACACAAACGGGATCATCCACTAAGCTAGTACTAAGGTGCAAGCTATCAACAAGATCAGATGAAATAAAGCTATGTGAAGCACCAGAATCAAACAAGGTACGCACTGGAAGATCAGAGATATAAACAAGGTTCTCAACAGAAACACTACCTCGCTCGGGAAACGAAACGGCATTGAGAGCATGAACTTGCCCTCCTGAAGATCCAGCCTGTCCTTTCTTCTTTGGGCATTCTTTGCTAAAGTGCCCAGTCTCTCCACAAGAAAAGCATCCACCACTCAGCTTCCTTTTCTTCTTCCTGCAATCCTTAGCAAAGTGCCCAGCTATGCCACAGTAATTGCACTTTCCCTTGCCTTTGTTGTTGTTGTTGTTGTTGTTGTTCCCCTTCTTGTTCTTGCCCTGATTCCCCTGGCTGCTTTGACCACCTTGATTGCCTTTTCCTTGAGAATCAGTCTTCTTTGCTTGAGTATCACTCGTCTTGACTTCTTTCTTTCCATCTCCTTGAAGCAGAGCCATATTGACCAAACTCTCAAAAGTAGCTCCATGCGGAATATGTGACATTGCTAAGCCCTGTAGCGGCTCATTCAACCCTCTCGCAAATCGAAGAGCCTTCTTCTCCGGAGTGTTCACCATATCCAACCCAAAACGGGCCAGCTGATTAAACTTGTTCACATACTCCTTGACAGACATATCACCTTGCTTTAGTGCAATGAACTTCTCCATCTGTAAATTCGCCTCAGCCGAAGATAGAAACTTGGTCACAAATCTAGCCCTCAAATCGGCCCAAGTCTCAACGGGCCTCGTCCCATTGGTGACCTCCCACCAATAGGCCGCCTCATCCTTCAGAAGCCACACTGTCAATAAAATTTTCCTCTCGTCATCAATCCCAAAGATAGCAAACAAGTCCTCCGTGTCTTTCAGCCAATTCCTAGCTTCAACAAAAGATTCCGTGCCTACGAAATTCTTGCCTCCCATTGCCTTGAAGTCTTTACAAACCTTTGTAAATTCAACCTGAGGGTGCTGAGGGGGAGGAGGAGGAAGAGGAGCCTCAGCAACGGGAGGGGGAGGAACATTCGCAACGGGAGGGGGAATATTAACTGCTGGAGGAGGGGGAGCAGGAACCACCGGAGGAGGGATATTAGGGATAGGATTCTCAACTACAGGAGGAGGAGTGGGAGTAGGGTTGGCGGGACCAGCTGCCGCCCTAACTTCTAGAAGTCTCCTATACCAGAGTGGTACGTTCACTCCATCTGGGATGTCAAGATTCTCAGCCATACTGAAACGAAAGATAAGATAAGATCAGGTCAAAGGAACGAAGGATAACGCTAATGGCTTTTGGGGATTAGCCTTAAAATAATCTAGAATTTATTTTGGAAAATACTTAGTAGGTTTTTGAAAATAGTTTTTCAAAATGGGTTTTTTTTTCAAAAGTTTTGTTCAATCTTGTTAACCTTGTGCTCTGATACCAAATGTAACACCCCGCCTCCACTAGGATCACTCCTTAGAATGTACTAGCTTTGGAGGGGCGTTATTGTGAAGGTAAGCATGCACATAGATATCGCAAGACAGAATATATATATATAAATATAAGTAAAGCAGCGGTAGCAGATAAAACCCATCATCATCATCTCACAAAACCAACATAGTCAAGTACATAGTGTCAAAATGTCACGATCCAAAATACAACATAAGTCTAGATACGTAGAAACCAAATACATGGTAAAACATCAGTACTAATCCCCAGAAATAAAAGATAAGCCACAGCTAGCTCAGATCCATACATGAGCTATCCAACAAGCAAGCCAAAGATCCACTAAGCAGATGTAGCCCCTCCCTGAGAACCTGTGGGGGGGGAAACGGAAGAAAAGAAGCGAAAGAAAACAGGTCAGTCAAAAAGACTGGTAAGCCCTACTACGATCAATCTATAAACTAATAAAGTTAACAGCATGATGGAAACTGAGATGAACATACTGGCAATAGATAAAGGTGACATCACATAGATGAGATTAAACTTTGCACCATAGTGTACTAGCAAGCCCACAAAACAGATCTTGATCCCTTAGCCCAAACTTTGGCCCAATAACATGAAGTGACCTTAGTATAAGGTCCAGCCCAACGGTCTAGTCGATCGGCTCCCTATAAACCTAACACGTCCAGTGTTGGTGTCCATACGGCCCACATGGATGTAGTCAGACTGCGCTGGGTCCACCTTTGGGTGTATCAAGCCCTCGGATGTCAACCCCAGACACCTAAGCAATAATGCACAGTCTAAATCTACTGGTACCCGTGCCTCGAGTTTGTCCAACATCGGACTACGTGCACGTCCGTAGCCCGCCGGACCCGCACCGCTGTACCACTCAGCCGTCGCTTTGGTCGCTTACATCAGTCCAGTAATCGTGCCCCGCCCTAACCTAGCTGTAGGGTTGTAGTGATACCAAACTGGGATTACTGCTGGAACAGACCACGTTGCTAGGGTTTCTAAGAGGGTTAAGTGTGGTTTTAACCCCTCACTAATCATGGATTAAATTAGTTAAGTGTAACCACTTAACCCCATCTAATCCTCGCATCCCCAATATTGGTTAAGTATTAGTGGGCCATGACTTAACCCTAATCATGAGGCATTAATTACTTAACGCACCCAACCTCTCACATTAGACATCCGTGGTTACCTGGGAAGATTTACACCACGTCTAGGTCTAACCTCGGGTCTTATGGTGCAACATGACCAACTACCCACATTAGACCCCACGTTGTGGTTACCTGGGAAGATTTACACCACAACTAGGTCTAACCTCGAGTTGGCCATATCATGTTATCTAATGTCATGTCCACTTTAACACATATTTACAAGTTAACATATACTTGGGTAGACCTAACTTAATAGGTAAATTCCCAAGGGGTAGACCTAACTTAATAGGTAAATTCCCAATCTTTTAGTTTCATGTATTTTTAAGTTTACCCAAACCCTCCCAACGTCATTATCTCGCTTACATATTCGTCATAACGCATAAGGGTATAAAAGGTAACTTGGCATAACATACATGATGAACTTCACATATCATAATAAACATGCATACATGTTAAACTTGCAAATCATGTCATAGTGAACTCGCATAAACATGCATAGCTCATTAAATATGCATAACATGGTAAGGTGAACTTGCATAGTCATGCATAACCCATTAAACTTGCATAACATGGTAAGGTGAACTTGCATAAACATGCATAATCCATTAAACATGCATAACATGGTAAGGTGAACTTGCATAAACATGCATAACTTGTGCAACATGTAAAACATGGCATGGTGAATTCGCATAAGCATACATAACTTATGAAACATGTAAAACATGACATAGTGAATTCGCATAAGCATGCATAACTTATGAAACATGTAAAACATGACATAGTGAATTCGCATAAGCATGCATAACTTATGAAACATGTAAAACATGGCATAGCGAGTTCGCATAAGCATGCATAATCAAATGAACTCACATAAATCTCAACTTTCACCACATGATAACTTTAGAGTTTGTAAAGTGAAGGTAAGAGGGCTTACAAATATAAACAAGTCACAAATCCACCAAATAAGATGAAGAAGCCCTTTGAAAAACCCAAAACAAAGCTTTAAATAAGAAAACCCTTTTGCAAAATCCCAAAAACACAAACTTTAGCAAATCAAACTTGCAACTTAATGAAGTATGCAAGTTATTAATCGTTCATACAACATAGAAAAGGTTGTATGATCATCATATCTTCATAGGATTAAACTTTGAGGAAGGTGGAGGCTAGGGATTTTAGGTGGAGGCCATTTGAGGATTCAATTTGGCATAGTTTAGTTGCTAGATTGATTAATGAGGCTTTAGGGTAGGATTAGGGGTATATTTATAGAGAATTAGAGTGTTTTTAGCCCTAGGATTAACCCTAGGTTAGTTTTTGCCCGTCAGATCTCGGAATTCTCTAGAACCAAGCCACAAGACCAAGCCCAAATCAAAGTGGCGCGCCAGGCAAAACTGCCTGCTTACCCCCTGTCGACAGGGCTGTCGACAGGGCAGTCGACACCATAGGACCCCTGTCGACATGGGGGCCCTGGCGGGAATTTTCCCGCCTAACCCCGATTAGCCCTAATCCTGGTTTCTTAATTTGAAATTTAAATCTGTTTTTACTTAGGAATTTTCTGAAAACTTCCATGGGCCTTAACTGGGTCATACGGACTCCGATTTTCGAAAACTCGGACTCTATTTCGCGTATTTTTCCGAGACGAACGAAATGGCATAGCCCGTTCCCCTTGATTCAGATTATTAAATTAAATTCTGCCCCATTATATCTTAACCGGTTGTTAAAAATACAGGTTGTTGCAAGATGTGTATAAAAGGAATACGGCAGCGTATTGCCAGTCTTAGAATTATAGCGATAAAATAACGCTGTTGATAAGATAAGTGCGACTATTATGTCAAGATTAGTTATAACAAAGAATATTACAGCATATGACAAGTTGAACTATAGCAACAAAATAACGCTGTTGATAAGGTAAGTGTGACTGTAATGTTGAGATTTGTTATAAGGAGAATATAACAGCATATGACAAGTTTAGAACTATAGCGACAAATTAACTGCTGTTGATTAGACTTAAGCGTGACTTTTATATAGAGCAGCACTTCCTAGGAAATGTAACAGTTTGGTTTGAAATCCACTTATTCTAGAGTAATAAGTAACGACGTTTGTTCAAAGAAATATAAGAAAGAGTTTAGAAAAAGAATTGGGGAATCGTATTAGAAACTAATGACAGCATTTCGATGTTCGAAATGTGATTAGAATTAAACCGTTAGGATTTGTAACTAGATTTCGACGATGTCGAATGTATTAAAAGTAAACTATTTTTAGGGATTATAATCTGATAGAATAATTAACATTTAGTTTAAACAAATAAATGTTGATAGGATAGGAGTCAGTATTTAGTTATAAACTTGATATCGATTGATAAGAAGCTGACCTAGAAACAGGGTGTATAAAGTGGAATAGGAATATAAAGGTATGAAAGAGATTTCGATAAACAAGATAAGGGGAATTATTACGTTAATAAAGAGTATATGATAAAGATGTTTAGATTTCTATAAGAAGGGATGGTATTCCCATTTCAAAGGGAATAATGTTTTAAAAGGGAACGTTGGGCCGATTAAAAGGTTAAGATGAATTTGGAAATATTTTCCAATATAAATAGGGTAGATTATCCAAGTGTAGAAATAAATAAAGAATGGAAATGTTCCGAACGTTAATTGACGTATATTTTCTGGAACATGAAAGAATAAGATTTTATAATAACTGGAAATGTTTTCCAAGAAGTGTAAAAAGGCTAAAATGGGATTTGAGAAATATCTGGTAAGATATGCGAATTCGAATAATAAAACGAATGTTAAATAAAAGTGACCATGGTGTGTGTGTTAGTTGATCATTTAAATGGATGTTATTTTTACTTCGATAGTTAAATAACCGACTATCGAAGTGTTTGACCATTGTTGTCAATACGGGGAGACCGGTTGGATATGTTATCTGAAAACCACTCCGTATAGGCATAAGCGTGCGATTAGATATGCTGAAGACAATTGAAGATGAAGTTAAATACAAGGGTCGTCCAGCTCCAGAATGATGCGTTCTGTTTGTCCAGTCCCAGGACAACTTGTATGGACGAGTGTCTGACAGAGTATTTTCCAATTGTCACTCCGTTTGATTTTACAAATATACCAAGTTGGTGGGGAGAAGGTAACTTCTCTTTGTTCTACACCCAGTGTGCATTTGTGTAATCAATATGTGATTACGGATCTGACGATGTGGCATTCAAAGTGAATGACGATCAGATGTTCTGAAGATAGACGTAGCCTCTAGCCTCACAACCAGGAATGACAGAAGTTGGGCTAGGCAGCATGGCTAGTTGGGTCATCCCCAAGCAGGGTGTATTGTCACCGATCTAGAGAAAATCCATATTTATACTTCTTTCCGATTCTGTATCTTCGGATGATGGTTGGATGGCCTACAACCGTGGTGGCAATATATTCGCGACACTCAAGCTAAATGAGTGAGCGGTCATGTGTGGCCGGGTTGCAAGACGTTCTTGTTGAACCCTGAGTGTATCTCCTCTAGAGTACACTATTCAGAAGGTGCTCCCATACCTTGTCTGTCGAAATCCATTCTCCGATAAGCGCCCTGCGGTTTATGATTTTATACTATATATATGTGGAACGTGAGATGCAAGCGTTCTGCTACTTGATTATTTAATTGAGTGGACATTATCATAATATCACTGGTTTTGATATAAAAATATGTTGGGTTATAGTAAGATAAAAACCGTCCATGTTTATGTGTGGGCTGGTCTTACTATTATCTTCTTGTTTGAAAAGGATTTTCAAAGTTAAACAGTATGGTTGGAATTTACTCACACCAGTCCCATGACTGACCCAGAGTTTATTTTGTTTGTTTTCCCTAAACTCTTGGGTGCCCAAATTTGTACGGGCAGTCAAGTGTTTCAGGCTTTTACAGATTCACTTGGAGGAGCTGGAAACAGAAGGCTTCACCATAAATTAGTTAGAGATTATTTCCGCTGTGATACGATGTATTGTACTCTGATATATGGTATGTATTTATACAAATACAGATTTGTATTCAAAGTTATGTTATATAATACATCTTATTTTGTTCCGCTGCGAGTTTCGTGTTACTCTGATTCTGTTCAGTTGTGATCTTCTTCTTCTTCTATTCTATTAGTTCTATCTTTTCTTTCTCACCCTCTAAATTCTTCTATAAATGTCCCGGTATTTTCGATGCTTGAATAGTCAACAGTGTGTTTTTATGTTGATTTTCTGGGTCGAAAATCCGCGCCGTTACACAAAGTATAGCCTTACCGTATCAATAATACTGCTTAACCAGTATCCAAAGCAATCATATCTCTGCCACAAATCTAACCTATGAGTATGTTATGAGGAGGGGGTCAGAACACAAGTTCTGGTGATTAGATTTAAATAATACATTTTGGATAACCCTACATATACCGTTCAATCACATTTTCTCATTTATTAGGTTACTTGGGTTAACAACACTCAAGGCTTACACACATGTCATAACCATTTACTTCCTAGTGGATTAACCTAATGCAATGTATATGTAGCTATCCCCAATATTAAGGTACACCCCATGGTACCCCACTCATACGGTCTACGTGCCGTAGAAATGTTCGTAGTCCCTAATCCTACGCCGGTGTGACGTACGGATCTCTATATAACAATGTTATGTTCCACATATATATGCCATTATTACGCTACGTAAACGTACGCACTGCCACCTTCAATTGAATTACATTTCGTCACAGAGTAATGCCCTCAAGTCTACGATACACCACCCAGAGCAGAGATGCATGTATCAAGTCTTTCCCTTGTATGTATCATCAATCGTATTCGATGCCTTAACCGCACATAACCTCTAATATGCATCGAGTTCCATGGCAGGGCTATACAAGAAACACGGAACTCGGTCGAGAGCTTTTCCATATCTGTACAGGCCCGCCTTTACGAGCCTCAAAATACAGATATCCTTCAGGTCTATTTTTCATGGTGGCTATGGCCCCTCCTCGGCCCCTCCCTCAACTATTAAAGACTACAAGTGCTAAGCGACTTACCCCTAACAAAAAATCCAAACATCCAGTTGGCGTCCCCCCTTAACCACCGTGCCTCGGTAGTGAAGGGTGGATGTCGTCTTGGATTTAGCTCTAGTCCTTTCGCATCTCACTGGCTGCCGATGACGGGTACCCGACGATCTACTATCCTTGTTGGTCATGACCCCTACCTCCCTGTTGAGGCGATCGCCGAATCACCCTAGTGTCGCCTCGTCATAGATTTCTGACTGCAAAGCTGCATTTGCAGTCAAGGCTACTCACCGGGTAGTAACGCACAGACCCAACCTGTATGAGCACAGCCCGAACACTACAACACCACAGAGGACTACTAGGGGCACCTTCCACGTCTCAAAAAGTCGCGTGCTTCCCCTTCCAGTCCTTCGGAGCTGACAGAATAATCGGATGAACGTGCGCCCCCATCATGCCTCATGACACTACGATGATCTACCCCGTTGGGTTATTCACCCACAAACATGCAGACTGGTCCAAGCGCCTCATTTTAATATGTTATTAGACCTTATGTCTAAACATTCCTTTATGTGCTTGCTTTAACTCATCCATTTTCCATTTAACTTGGTTATTCCCATTCACATTGACTTCTTATTCAAGTTGCCAAGTTCCTCTTGCTTATTAATTTCAGTCATGTAACTTAACCCATTTAAGCCTATTAATAAGCCCACAACATGTTATTTTCTAGATTGTGATCCAAGGTCTATTATCCACAATCACTTTATATTCTTGTTTGATTTCATAGTCACAATAATATATTCTACTTAATATGTAATTAAGTATATCTCAATTCACATG
The DNA here is from genome assembly GCA_030737875.1 of Allium sativum. Taxonomy (NCBI): domain Eukaryota; kingdom Viridiplantae; phylum Streptophyta; class Magnoliopsida; order Asparagales; family Amaryllidaceae; genus Allium; species Allium sativum. The sequence continues at coordinate 196,555,110 of CM060924.1, forward strand.
TTTTCTTCTTAACATGTCAGTCATTATTTATGATTAAATATAACTTATTTCATTTCATAAGTTTGCCTCGCTCTTTCCTACTTAATCATAATTCCATCTTACACTGTCACTACAACTTATCATTGTTTACTTATTAACTTAGTTCTCTTAGCTAAGGTTCACTAGTAAGTCTCCTTTCCATTTATTATAACCTATGTTATAATTTCCTATTGTCCCTAGGACGAACCTTAACATGTTATTCTTATCAGCAAATTTAAGATTTCCAAGTTTTCTGATTACTTAATTTATAATTAAGTACAACTTCTTACATTTCATAAATTTCCCCCTTTTCTCTACTTATTACAAACAACTGGTTTCAGGTTTCCCCCATTTACTGATTACTTAATTTACAATTAAGTACCGCTTCTCTCACTACACAACTTATCTCATTTTCTTACTAATTTATTATAATCTAAGTTATAATCTCCACTTGTCCCTAGGACAAGTCTACCTATTATATAACATTCTCATTAATGTAATTAATTATAATAGGTTATTATCATTCCTCGTTCATTCACTTCTTTTACTGTTGTAACTTCCATTCATTTCCTTATTTATTTCCATTCATTTCCATTAATCACAATTAGTGACGTTTATCTTTATCCTTTATACACATATATTTATATATGCGCTTATGTACTAGATCTCTCACATTAAGCCTGCCACTTGTGGATGCTGGATTTGCCGGGCGGTTCCGGGCAGACTTCTTCCACAAGTTGACTTAACCTTATGTCTTAGCACAGTTACATGTTTTATTTACGCACTAGACCCCTCACATTAAATTAGCAACTTGTGGATACTGGGTTTGCTGGGTGGTTCCCGGAGGACTTCTACCACAAGTTGAATTTAACCTCGTGTCTAGGTGCGTTTCAATTTTCTATTTACTATAAATTTAGGCATACTATTCTTTCCACATTTTTACTAAAACCTATTTTACATGTCATCGTATTAAGCCCATTTTATGTCATATGTCCTTCCTAACATTTTATTAATTTTCAGCTCAAAGTAACATGTGATCGTCAAATCATGTAATTATTCTAATTTAACATGTAATTATTCCCATTTCTACAATTAAGGGTTCAAGTACATAATTGTCACAAGCTAACATGTAATTATAACAATAGTAATCGCTACACGTATTTTTAACAAGTTTACATTTCAATAGGTGAACATTTCAGCACATTAAGCATTTCAACATATGAATTTTCCAACATATTAATACTTCAACATGTCATATCAGCATTTAATCATTCTAGCAGATTTACATTGCATATTAACGGGGAATGTCAAACGATAATATACCATTATCAAAAATGATATAACTTAAATACACTCACCTAATTTGCTTTTTAAATCCTGAATCTGGTCCAAATATAGTATTCCACGGTCCTCCTAACTGAATTTAGAACCTAGAAACCATGGATCCACAATTCTTACTAAAATAAAAAGGGAGGAAAGAGGAGAAAATTGAAATAGACCAGATCTGAGAAATTACCTTACTTTGAATATGATTCTGAACACCTTCTTATTAATATTCATTCTTTCCTCCAGATCTTGATTCAGAATTTTCCTAAACTAATTATTCTATTTTTTTTCTAAAGAGATTTGAGGGGAAGGAAGAATTGTAGAGCTTAGACGTTGTCTCAGAGAATATGAGATTTAGGCTAGGCTTTGCTAGCCTATTTATAGGTGTTCAAGATCTTACCGTACACGCAGAGCTGAGTCAGCATTGAACCCAGTTAAGAAAATAGTCCAGGTTTATGAATGAATCTAGCCGGATCTGGGGGGTGTCGACCCCCCTACAGGGGTGACGACCCCCTATGGGTCCCGCGAGCTGTTTTGGTGCAGAAATTTGATTTTCTGATGTTTGAATTTCTGGAATTTATTTAACTGTTATATTCACATGTAATCTTCTTATACATATACAAATATTCTAATGACCATTTTACGCGTATATATACGCACAACTTTTGTTTCGTTTTCAAAATTCAAACGGTGCTGCACCGTTATTTGATTCTTTCCATATTTCTTTGATTGCAGCCTTATCTTGAACTCTATCTCTTGTATATATATTTTTGCACATATATACATATATATTCTCATATATATGTATACACATATATTTTCTTTACTTCCTTATATGTATATTTTTCCTTATATGCGTGTTTATACATATTTTCTGTTTAGAACATGTGTTAATTTTAGTCGTTCCCTCAAAACAAAAATATGATGTTGCTGGGGATCGAACTCTGTACCTCTTGTATGCAAGCCACATGCTCTAACTAACTGGACTACTAAAGCTATTGTTAACAAGGCTTATAACAATGGTAATTATTGTTCTCTTCTTACTTCTCTTTTTCACGCTTGTTACAATATTTCAATTAAACCATTGCATGAATCTTTTTCTTTTATTTCTCTTTTATTATTAATGCATAATATTTGTAAATCAGTGCATGCAACATATTTACGCTGCATGCAACCAATCCTTTCTTTTCTTTTCATGCATGCATTACATTTTTATTTGCATTAATCTTTTCTTCTTTTTCAATGAGTGTATTTAATTATTAAATTGTTACAAAACGCGGGGTGTTACATTCACCCATCCTTCGGAAATTTCGTCCCCGAAATTTGATAAGGGTAAAAATCAATTAACCCCTCGCATAATATACATCCATCATGTGTGCATCTAATTTTTGCAAACATTGTGCACTTGTGCAAAGTGTAATACAACATAATAATACATGTATGCCTAAGCGGTACCTCCTATATGTATGCAAATTTAAAAATTCTTTAAAAACATGATGCTCACATCCTAAATATACTGGCAGTTCTACATAAATGCAATATTTGAAAATCAAAATACATTTTCATCCTAAATTTCCCACATTCTTGCAGAGCAAGAGCGCAGTTCATCCAATCGTTGCATCCAGAATCCTACCAACCAACTTTATTTTTCAAATTTCAGAAAAATCTAATTTTCTATGTTCGATTTCTTATGTTACAAAAAGGTGTAAAACGAAAAAATTCGCATCTTCCTTTTTTCTTTAATGTACCTTTTCTATCTGTACTTGATTTTATGCAACTATTCTATATAGATTCCCTATTTTCCTATCCAAGCACAACCCACATAAGATTTTTTTTCCCTTGTTACAGATTTTCCTTTTCATCTTATCTTGGAAATATTATTTTTATCCATCTTTTCTCATTATTTGTCAAGTTTGTCGCTTTACTGAATTTATTGTTTTCTTTTTAGTTGTACCATTTCTCTTTTCTTAGCTTATTTAACTTAATCCTTTAATCTAAGTTTAGTTTCAAATAAGCCTTCTAGTCCTTCAGCTAAAACATGAAAATAGACACTCTACGCAGCTACTACTAAGGGCCAAGAATCACGGGACTATGTCCCCCTCCGACCGCAAGCTTGATCCACGGGATCAATGACAGGTTTAGTTGTTACCCTAATTACCCAACGGGAACAAAATAACATAACGATCCTAACAGAAATGCAATAACGGGTTGTACCCCTAACATGAAAATTAGCAACAGGATCTAAATACTTACTTGCCCTTTACTATCTAGTAGTCACCATTAGTCCTAGCTGTGTGCCAAAAATTTCAAGCAACACCCTAGGCTTTTCAATGCTTACGCATTCTACGGGAACTTACCATTATACCAAGATAATTCTCGCTTTTTACTTCATAGCCTCAAAACATTTCTCGTCTTCCCTAGGCACTAATCCTTACCTACTCCATACTTTTTAAAACACGGTTTGGCCTTTTCATTTGAATTTCCTTCCAAAAATTAAAAGCGTCAGAATTTTATTTTCCTCATGAAAACTTACTTTTTCCAAACCATAAAACATGCCATATATAAAAAAATGTAAATCATTTTTTTTTCAAATCACAAAAACTGGGGTAGATAAGGACAACTATTTCTCATTCGGGTTTATAACTTGTTCTTACCTATAAGGTCGGTTCTGTTTCTTGCTACAAGGTGCAAACATCTACTCTATTCTTAATTTCTACACTTATTTTGTCCATCCAACAAAATTTTCTTGTTAAACCAATTTATCAAAAATGATTGTCAGAAGAATAGATACTTCAAAACTTTCTTTACTGATATTTTAGCAAAATGCAATATTTTCTAAGTTTTGCTTTTAAATCCTTTCATGCAATATAACAAGAAAACTAGCGAGCTATACATGCTCTATAATATTCACCTTTTACTAAGAGAATTTTACTTTAGACAGAATTTTCGCAAGAAATCACTATTTACAAAATATACCCCACTTTTATTTCAAAACCCAATATGTACTTCTTTACATATTTTAAAACTATAACTTTTAAGATTAAAACTTGAAAACACCATAAACCATCTCCCAAAGCTTTTATAATTTCAAGTTCTTAAAAGTTAGAAATGGGGTTAGACTCAAAGCGGGTTTCTAATTTTTTACGCTTTCCTAGACACTCCCACAAGGTCAATTCTCTCAACTATATATATTCCTAATCCATTTTTTTTTCTCTTTTTAACCTTTTTTAATTTCCAAACCCCCTAATATGAAATATCAACATATGGGATCCTCCTTTCTCTATTTCAAAATATATTGTACACTTCCCACCCAAATTTGCTAAGGGTCTCAAATTTCCATATTCATTCCTTTAGTGTACAGAACAGTCATCCCAATTCTTACCATATTATACTCTTTCTATTTAGTGGGTTCCTCTATGGATCTAGGTATATATATAATATATTTATAGTTTTTTATAAAAATACAAATACGTTCACTCACTATCTATATATGATTCCTTAACCTAAGCTTTGTTACCAAATGTACCAACCCGAATTTCAATGGACCGATTTTTTTTCAAAATTCAAATCCATCGAAACTCGTGTTGGTTGCTCTGTTATCCTGCAGAAAAGACAAAGATATAAAATATATCAGAGCTTAGAAAATATCCCATAGCAGAATGGATAAAGTATAATATAATCAAAGTATAGCCTTACCGTACTATTAATACTGCCTAACCAATACCCAAAGCTATCATATCTCTGCCACAAATCTAACCTGCAAGTATATTATGAGGAGGAGGTCAGAACATAAGTTATGGTGACTGGATTTAAACTATACATTTTGGATAACCATATATATACCGTTCAATCACATTTTCTTATTTATTAGGTAACTTGGGTTAACAACACTCAAGGCTTACACACATGTCGTACCCATTTACTTCCCAGTGGATTAACCTAATACAGTATATATGTAGCTACCCCCATTATTAAGGTATACCCAATGGTACCCCACTCGCACGGTCTCCACCGTAATGCCACAAAAATGTACACAGTCCCTCATCCTATGCCAGAGTGACGTACGGATCTCTATATAACAATGTTACATTCTTCATATATCTGCCATTACTATGATACATAAACGTACGGACTGCCACCTTCGATTGAATCACATTCCATCACATAGTAATGCCCTCAAGTCTACGATACACCACTCATAGCAGACATGCATGTATCAAGACTTTCCCATGTACGTATCGTCAATCGTATTCGATGCCTTAACTGCACATAACCTCTAATGTGCACCGAGTTCCGTGGTAGGACTATACAAGAAACACGGAACTCGGTCGGGAGCTTTTCCATATTTGTACAGGCCCGCCTTTAAGAGCGTCAAAATACAGATGTCCTTCAGGTCTGTTTTTCATGGTGGCTATGGCCCAACCTCGGCCCCTCCCTCAACTAGTAAAGACTACAAGAGCTAAGCAACTTGCCCATAACAAACAATCTAAACATCTAGTTGGCATCTCTCCTTAACCACCGTGCCTCGATAGTGAAAGGTGGATGGCGTCTTGGGTTTAGCTCTAGTCTTTTCGCATCCCACTGGACGTAGATGACGGGTACACGACGATCTACTATCCTTGTTGGTTGTGACCCCTACCTCCCTGTTGAGGCGATCGTCGAATAACCCTAGTGTCACCTCGTCACATCTTTCTGGCTGCAAAGCTGCTTTTGCAGTCAAGGCTACTCACCGGGTAGTTACGTGCAGACCCAACCTCTATGAGCACAGCCCGAACACTGTACCACCACAAAGGACTACCATGGGAACCTTCCATGTCTCAGGAAGCTGCGTGGTTCCCCTTCTAGTCCTTTGGAGTCGACAGAATAATCATATGAATATGTGCTCCCCTCGTGCCTCATGACACCACGATGATCTACCCCGTCGGGTTATTCACCCTCAAACGTGCGGACTGGTCCAAGCGCCTCATTTTAATATGTTTTTTGAACCTGTGTCTAAACATTCCTTTATGCGCTTGCTTTATCTCACCAGGTTTCCAGTTAACTTGGTTATTCCCATTCACAATGACTTCTTATTCAAGTTACCAAGTTCCTCTTGCTTATTAATTTCAGTCATATAACTTAACCCATTTATTTTGGAGAATGGATTTTTGATGACAACAACCTTATTTCAATAATCATTGATTATAAAATATATGCCAACACTTTTTGTATAGAATATATATATGTGTGTGCAGGAATTATATACAGGAAATATTACTAAAGACTGTACAGTTATGAAGATGATAGAGATTCAAAGATCAGAGAAAATTCAAGACCCATGAGTAATCAAGATTTCAAGAGTTTAAGAGTTCAAGATTAATATATTTATAGAGTCCAGATTTTGTAAGACTCTAAATAGCACTCCAGGTTCAAATTCAAATTCAAATTTTCAAATTCTGATTTTCAATCCTATCCTCAATCCTCTCCATTTTGTTTTTCTATTTATCCCCAATTCTTTCTATTTTTGTTTTTCTATTTTTTTCTATTTTTATTCTCCTTGGTTTTTCAAACTTAATTTTTTATATACTTTATATTTATACTTTATATAGTTTAAAACCATATAATTTTATAAATATATTTATTTAGTTTAAAAGTATGTTTTCATATGATTTTCTATCATATAATATTAATTTACAACACTAGAATTTTACTCAAGAATTTCCAGAATTAGTTTTATATCAAAACACTTGAAAATGCTTTGAAAATCAAAAATGTACATGGGTATGTCGACATAGAAAAAAGAGCATGTCGACATATAACAGCTATTTTTCTAATTTTGAAGGGAAGTGTCTTTTCACTTTTTGAAATGCTTCAGAACCGTTGCAACCCTTCATACTCTATAAAAAGAGGTTAAAACCGAATTTTCTAAGATATCTTCTTCTCCAACTTCATCCTCTTTCATCCTACCATTATTCCTAATCATTTTTATGGTTTTTACACTTATACTCTACCGAATTCAATTCTATTTTGAAAAAATTCATCTCTCTACACTCTCTACTCTCTGAACCAAGTGCTATTGAAGAGTTATAGGGTTGTTTTGTAATTGGCTTGGTCGAATAAACCTTGTTGTGAGTCAAAGAGGAATCGGTGTGTCCTTGTGGGCCGTGAAATCAAGGAAATAGGAGTCGGTGTGTTCCTGTGTGCCGTGAAATCAAGAAAGTAGGAACCAGTGTCTCCTTGTGAGCCGTGAAATCAGGGAGGTTGTATTTGACTATTGGAAATAGTAATAAAACTTTGCACAATCCAATGTTGTGCGGGACTGGACGTAGGAGTGATCCGAACTAGTATAAAATCTGGTTTATTCTTTCCTTTTCTGCATTTTTTATTTTTGTTTATTCTGCATTTGTGTTTGAATTTGTGTCTGTGATTGTGTTTGTGTTGTTTGATTCATTCCGTAATTCTCTTTAGTTTTAAGTTTTGTTTAAATTCCTACAAACACTATTCACCCCCCTCTAGTGTTTTCTTTGCCTGAACGTTCCATTCTGTAGTCCCTACTAAATGGTATCAGAGCAAGGTCTTTCAAAAAGTTCATAATCTGATTTTTGAAAATTTGGAAAAAGTGGCAGCCAACACTGGTAGCAATAATAGTTCTTTTATAGAGGGTCAATCCACTGTTAGACCACCATTGTTTAATGGTAGTAATTATTCATATTGGGCATGTAGAATGAAAATTTATTTACAGTCTGTAGGATTAGACACATGGAATGGTACACAAAATGAATATGTTGAACCCGCAACTGCATTTGCACAACGGACAAATGAACAAAAGGCTGCTGCACAGAGCAATTCTAAAGCCATGAAAGTGTTATTTTGTTCATTAGATAGAAATGAGTTTAATAGAGTGTCCATATGTAAGACTGCTTATGAAATCTGGAGAACTTTACAAGTTCCCCATGAAGGAACTAGTAAAGTTAAAATGCTAGTTAATCAGTTTGAATTATTCAAAATGAACTAGAATGAGTCTATTTTAGATATGTATTGCAGATTTCAAGAGATAGTGCATTCACTAACAGCACTTGGAAAAAATTATTCCGAAGCAAATCAAGTTAGAAAAATATTAAATTCATTAACTCAAGAATGGGATCAAAAGACTTTGGCTATAGAAGAAGCCAATGATGTCAATGAAGTGAAGATTGAAGAGTTAATTGCGAATTTGATGTCATATGAAGTTCAATTACAGAAAAGAAAAGAAAATAGATCAATTGAAAAGAAATCTATTGCACCAAAAGCAACAACAACGGATTCTGACTCGAGTAGTGAAGATGATGAAGAAAGAACACTCATGACAAATCATTTTAGAAGATTTCTAAAGTATAGAAATAAGGGTTATAATCAAGCAAAATTAAATGATAGACGATGTTTTAACTGTAACAAATCAGGTCATATAAAGAGAATGTGTCCATATCCAGACAAATTTACTCAACAAACGGACAACACCAATTCATCAAGAAAAAGAAAGAAAGCATACGCAACAACATTAGACGATTCAGATTCATCATCAAGTGATGAAGAACTAGAAACTAGAAATACAAATATATGCTTTACAGCAATTCAGAATTCATAAGATCATGAAGAAAAGGATCAAAAAACCGGGTACGCATTAATTAAATTTTAATCTTATTTGATTGAATGGTTGCTTTTTTTGTTTGTTTTGGTTTGAATTTAAAACTTTAAAATTTTTAATAAATTTTTTGAAATTTGGAATTCAGATTTGAAAATTGAATTTTGAAATTCAAAATAATAATATAATACTAAATAACCAATAAATTAATAAAATAAATTTTTTGTATGTTCATTAGGATTAGAAGTATTTCAGGAAATCGTTAAACCCGAAATATAAATCGAAAATTCAATTTGAAAACTCTATTTCCTTTTGAAATAAGCCCTGTCTGTCGACATAAAGAAATATACATGTCCACATATCCAACAGTTTTGAAATTTAAATTTTGAATTTCAAAAGTTTAAACTTTCAAACTTCCCTCCAATCTTTTCACCAACTCCCAAGATCTGAAAAGGTGTCCTTTTAATCTGAAAAGTTGTGCCTATTCAATTCATATTCATTCAATTCATATCTATTCATTTTCTACATATATCCATCCTTTCTACCTTTCATTCACAACTCAAAACAACATTCTTCATATCTATTCTCTTCAAAACTATCATTTCAATGGCTTCTTCAAGTTCATCTTAGAAATTGAAGATAACCAAATATATAAAAGGTTATCTTTACAATGACAAAAAGGCCATCAAAACCTATGGTAACTATTTAGCAAATCCTAAAGTTAACACGGGTTCTTTTGCCGTCTTTAGCGACTTTCCATCTTATGATCTCGCCTCTCTTTTCCAAAACAACGAAGTTTTGAGTCTAATTGACTCTCGTGATAACGACGAAGTATGTTATCCCAAACTCGTGAAGATGTTCTATGCAAATCTCAACCGCGGATTTTAACAAGGCGACGAAAACCAAATTTGGAGTAGTGTCAAGGGAACTCAAATTGTTCTCGATGCCGATCTTTTAGGCGAAATTCTGAATTGTAGAAGCGAGGGTACGAATTTCTCAACTTTCGCTATTGATGAAACCGACTTGGAAACCTATCACGATATCTTCGAAGATGGTGCACCAATGATGTTAAAAAACGTTTCTTTCATCCAAAAACAAGAATTTTCAACCTCCCCCTTCAACACACCAGCACTCCTCTTTTCGGAAATTACAACAATCGAACTCTTAAAGTCCAAAAGGCTCTCTTTGCCATTATGGATAATTATCTTATCAATTGGGCCAACATGATTCTAAATGAATTTAAGCCCATAGATGTATCTACAAGAGAAAACACTCTCTACTACGGTGTTTATCTCACTCGCATTTTCAAATACTTTGGAGTTGATCTTTATGGAGAAGAATTTGTTCCTAGAAAAATGTTTGACGCATCAAACATTCATCTCATGCAAATTCCTCTCACTTTCAAACCGTATGAGACATATGAGGCCAAAAAAGCTCGATTGCAACAAGAACAAGATCCAATGGAAGTCAAAGAAGAAGAAGAGACTTCATGGAAAGCATTGAGTATCCAACCTCAAAGCGTAATCTCAAAGACACGATTGTTCAAAATCAAGTGAAAATCGTCAAAAATCAAAAGAAGCTTAACAAGAAACTTTCCAAAATATCCAAATTCATGGTCAAGATAGGAAGAAAGCTTGGAATTTCATCTTCCTCGTCATCATCCGAAAACTAGGCCATCTAGTTTAATATATCTTTATATATTTCCTTATATTTGCTTTCGAATCTCGTATTTAAGTGTGTCTTGTTTAGTTGGATGTATTTACTTTCTATTAAGTAATGAATGGAGTTTTATTTCTGTTTTAATCATCTTTATGTTTCTCAAAAAACCATAAAACATGTTATAATATTACAAGAGTTCAAAAGAATTCAAAAATTCAAAATTTTCAAAAACATGCTATAGTATGTCGACATAACAAAACATGTATATTGACATATAACAGAAAGATTTTCAAATCTTTTCAAATTTTAAAATTAAAATAACTACTCATGTCCATTCAAAATCCAATGAATTCCAAACCCTATTTAAGTCTATTTCTTCAAAAAAACTTCATTATTCCATTACTCCTTCTTCCTTAATCATTTATCATCAAATTCCATGGCAAATCCTATCCATAATCTAAGTGAAAATCTAGAAGAAACTCTCATTTCATTCAAAAATATCCTCTCTATCATTCTACTAAATCAGCGTCATCTTGAATTAAGTCAAATAAAGATGTTCGAACAACAAGAAAAGCACTTTGACGCAATTCAATGGCTAATCTCTTCTCTTTTCAGAGATGAAGAAAACAACCTAGCAAAGGCTCCACCAACCAAAGAAGATGAAGACTGGGAAGTAATTAAGAAGGATCATATATTTGGAGAAGATGGTTGGGTTGAAGTTCCAAGAAACGTTTAGTTGTTCGGTACGATTTGATTGATTTGTTTAATTATTATAAAAACATATGGTGTGGTGTGAATTAGATTATACTGTTTGAAACTTGTATATATTAAGAGATGTGGTGTGATTTAGTTTGGATTGGTGTGTATATATAATGAACAAACATATGTAATAATGATACTTGGATTGGTTTGTGTTTAATCATCATATTAAGTATTATTTTCTTTTGTTTAAATAGATTACGAATGTTCTATTTAGAATTAGTTAATAAATTAAGGGGGAGTATTTTTATAGTTACTTATGTTTTATTCAGAGAATCATACAATTTAAGGGGAGTATTTTTAGGAATATTATTTAGATTCTAGAGTTGTTTAACGTAGGGGGAGTATCTCTTATATTTCTTTTTTGATAATGCCAAAGGGGAAGAAATTATAAAATATAGGCATAGTCTTTTAGAATTCTTACAGATAGGAGAAGTATAAGAGGAACATCATCAAACAGGTATATATAGGTATACAGGTATGATATTTTATAAACTAAGGTTGTCATCATCAAAAAGGGGGAGATTGTTGGAGAATGGAGTTTTGATGACAACGACCTTATTTCAATTATCATTGATTATAAAATATATGCTAACACTTTTTGTATAGAATATATATATGTGTGTGTAGGAATTATATACAGGAAATATTACTAAAGACTGTACAGTTATAAAGATGATAGAGATTCAAAGATCAGAGAAATTTCAAGACTCATGAGTAATCAAGATTTCAAGAGTTCAATATTAACATATTTATAGAATCTAAATTTTGTAAGACTCTAAATAGCACTCCTGGTTCAAATTCTAATTCTAATTTTCAAATTCTGATTTTCAATTCTATCCTCAATCCTCTCAATTTAGTTTTTCTATTTATCCCCAATTCTTTCTATTTTGTTTCTATTTTTATTCTAATTGGTTTTTCAAACTTAAATTTTTATATACTTTATATTTATACTTTATATAGTTTTAAAACCTTATAATTTTATAAATATATGTTGTTTAAAAGTATGTTTTCATATGATTTTATATCATATAATATTAATTTACAACACTAGAATTTTACTCAAGAATTTCCAGAATTAGTTTTATATCAAAACACTTGAAAATGCTTTGAAAATAAAAAATGTACATGGGTATGTCGACATAGCAAAAAGAGCATGTCGACATATAACAGCTATTTTTCTAATTTTGAAAAGAAGTGTCTTTTCACTTTTTGAAATGCTTCAGAACCGTTGCAACCCTTCATACTCTATAAAAAGAGGTTAAAACCGAATTTTTTTAAGATATCTTCTTCTCCAACTTCATCCTCTTTCATCCCACCATTATTCTTAATCATTTTTATGGTTTTTACACTTATACTCTGCCGAATTCAATTCTGTTTTGATAAAACTTCTTCTCTCTACACTCTCTACTCTCTGAATCAAGTGATATTGAAGAGTTATAGGGATGTTTTGTAATTGATTGGGTTGAATAAACCTTGTTGTGAGTCAAAGAGGAGTCGTTGTGTCCTTATGGGCCGTGAAATCAAGGAAATAGGAGTCGGTGTGTTCTTGTGAGCCGTGAAATCAAGATAGTAGGAATCGGTATCTCCTTGTGAGCCGTGAAATCAGGGAGGTAGTATTTGACTATTGGAAATAGTAATAAAACTCTGCACAATCCAGCGTTGTGTGGGACTGGACGTAGGAGTGATCTGAACCAGTATAAAATCTGGTGTGTTCTTTCCTTTTCTGCATTTTTATTTCTGTTTATTCTGCATTTGTGTTTGAATCTGTGTCTGTGATTGTGTTGTTTGATTCATTCCGTAATTCTCTTTAGTTTTAAGTTTTGTTTAAATTCCTATAAACACTACTCACCCCTCCCCCTCTAGTGTTTGCTTTGCCTGAACGATCCATTCCGCAGTCCCTAACAATTTAAGCTTATTAATAAGCCTACAACATGTTATTTTCTAGATTGTGATCCAAGGTCTGTAATCTACAATCCCTTTATATTCTAGTTTGATTTCACAGTCACAATAACATGTTCTACTTAATATGTAATTAAGTATATCTCAATTCACATGTTTTATGTTTAACATGTTAGTCATTATTAATGATTAAATATAACTTATTTCATTTCATAAGTTTGCCTCACTCTTTCCTATTTAATCATAATTCCATCATACACCGTCACTAAAATTTATCGTTGCTTACTTATTAACTTAGTTCTCTTAGCTAAGGTTCACTAATAAGTCTCTTTTCCATTTATTATAACCTATGTTATAATTTCCCCTTGTCCCTAGGACAAACCTTAACATGTTATTCTTATCAGCAAATTTCAGATTTCCAAGTTTTCAGATTACTTAATTTATAATTAAGTACAACTTCTTACATTTCATAAAATTTTCCCCTTTTCTCTAATTATTACAAAAAGCTAGTTTCAGGTTTCTCCCATTTACCGATTGCTTAATTTACAATTAAGTACCACTTCTCTCATTACACAAGTTATATCATTTTCTTACTAGTTCATTATAACCTAAGTTATAATCTCCACTTGACCCTAGGACAAGTCTACCTATTATATAACATTCTCATTAATGTAATTAATTATAATAGGTTATTATTATTATAGCGACCCGTGCTTCCCGGCCGGTCTAAACCGAACAAGAAGGCGGACTGCTTCGAGAACAAGACAAATCAGAATACAAACAAAAGAACATTTCATTGCTTATTACAACAATTTACATCATAGCACAAGAATATACAGAGTATGAACAAATAATATACATTTGATAAATATCAGAGATTTACAAATTATTATGCAGCAGAAAATTATAAAAAACACAACTGAAAGAAATAGTGTTAACCAGGATCCTGTGAATATAATATCTGCAAAACCAAAACTACTAGCTGCCCATGTGGAAAATAGGGGCACCCAGAGTTTAGGTTAAAACAATAAACTCCAGGTCAGTCATGTGACTGGTGTGAGAACTAAAACAGTTATTAAAACTTTACTTTAAAATAAGGTAACTCAAGGGACCACGCCGTATAACACGGAACGGGTTTACCCCCAAGAATACCAGTGCCTCAAACAAACAGCGCAATGCTAAAAAAGAAAAATGAAGCTATTATAAGACTTAGGTCCCATCACACAATGCAACACAAGCCGAAGGATAGAGATTTACCTTATAATAGACAAATATGCTTAGTACGTTTTGAAACAAATCTTTTATTATTACTATAAGTGAAGAAATCAATTTCAAATATAAATATATCAATCATAGACGGCATGAGCACCCCATCCCACTATGTTTCCATATATGATATACAATCAAAACCGCGAAATGACGTATTGGAAGTTTGGATTTCCATACTGGTGGCTCCTGATCCGAAAGATCTATCGTGTAGTGCAATTCCCAATGGTTTACGTCGCAGGCATGCAAAAACACCGTAATGCACATCCGCACTATCCAGGAAACAAGTTACCACGGCTTATGTCCAAGCATTAGAAAACACCGCTAACTCTATCCATCTGGGAATCGGGGGGTGTGCCTTATCCCTACTGGTGTGGGGCGACCACACCCAGTATCACCTCGGTCGACCGAATCCATGACACCCGTAGGATGTCTATCCTCATCTCTAAAGCATACTGATCTAACCATCAGTTTGCCACCATACCGGTGTGTGAGGCTCGCGAATTAACGCTACACAAAGCTGTGTTATATTAAAGCTGCACTTTGATCATCATCCACCAAACTTTGCTTTTCAACAAAAGTTTGGATCACTGCATCTCAGCATGCCACACTGTCAATCCATACCGTACCACCGATTTCTGCCAATATATAACCTCCGAGCTCGTACGTCTCAGAGAAGGGTGTTAAGCAAGAGAATAAATTGTCCGCCACCAAACAAATATATATTTAGCAGAGATCAATGAATACAGTATAAAGGAATACAATGTCAGACATACCATCCATTTACAAGTCCGTTCTAGGTCTGAACGAAACCGGAGGCACCTTATTCCTCGTCCCTTGTGTCCAATACAGGAGAGAGGCCCTCTCATATCCATACAATCAACAAGTACGTCCGGATAGCTACCACTGTAGCCCCTTCAAGGTAGCTACTCCAATCATGAGCATCAGTAGCACCCATCCATTCGATGTGAAGATCGTCGGTCTTGCACCGTCTTCAATCTCCTCGATTGTTAGTCGTCGAGTCAATTATTCAGAATGAGCATAAACCCGGTCTTTCTGAATAACCCGCTATCTTATAATCAAGTGTTATAGCAACACATCATACACCTCATTCCAATCCAGAATATTCTTTTATTCAAATATTCTTTTCACAAATTATACCAAATTAAGGTTTTCCAAACTAGTCAGGATTAGCGAACCTTACCGAAGTAATCATTTATTTTACTTCTCAATCCCAACCTATTCACCCCATGGAGCAAAACTGGGATTACTCCATATCTAACACCACGGTGTTATCGGTAAAAATTAATTACCATTTCACGTTCAAATCTAATTAAAGATTTAACTATCGCTTGGAGCAAAACTGGTGATACCCCATTCTCGATCGTTTTCTTGAATTGATAATTTTAGTTATCACATTCACTTTACAATCTAATTAAAGATTCATTAAAACTCCATTTAGTTTTAATCTTTCCAAAAATCAGTATTAATGATTATATAACTTGGGAAATCATATCCTGTCTTTAACTGGGTTAAAGAACTAATGTCATTTAAAACACGGTTCACGATATACCCGAAATCACATTTCATTTTATTCCAATTACTAAATATAACTGAAAACTCTAACAATCTTAATTAGAAGATTTATTCTTTTCACACGCGGTTTAAGAACAGTGTTACTAAAGACACCATTCCATCAGTCTCTAACCGTAAATTAGTAAGAGAACAATTCCCTAAGCATTAATCCCGAAGGCCGAAACCAACATCAGATCAATACCCAAGAAACCATTCAACTTAGCTAATCTCCAGTTAGTTTCTAATTTTCTTAACATCATTGGGTTTAAGAACAACATTTTTAAAGATACCATTCACGACAAACCCAAAATTCAATTCAATTCAATTCCAATTAAATATTAATTAATTGGTAAACTTCATTAAATCTTAATAAAAATGTTTAATCTTTTCTCAACTGGGTTTAAGAACAGTGTTATTTAAGACACCGTTCACGACAAACCCAAAATCAATTTCAATTCAATTCCAATTAAATATTAATTAATAGGTAAACTCCTTTAAATCCTATTTAAAAGATTTATTCTTTTCTCATTTGGGTTTAAGAACAATGTTAATAAAGACACCATTCATGACAAACCCAAAATCCCATTTGATATTAAATACAAGGCTCTGAATAGAAAATATATCGGCTTATACTCAATATCAAATTCTGAAATCAACAAATATCGTATTGGAATAACGATATATATATCTTCCAAATTCCTCCACAATATCTGTATAATCACGGAACCCAATATCGAAATATTCGAAGATAATTTCTATTCAAATCCATTCCAATTCTTATATTGGAAATTTCTAGTTATATTAAAACCATTTCCTCAATCCATTTTATTTATTTAAAATTATTGGATTATTTTTCTAGTTAATAACTAATTCATTTTGATAAAAATATATTCTTATCTTTTCAAAACTGGAATTTTTCACTAAAAATCTTTACAAATCATTTATTATGATTTTACATAATTTTTCCCTATTTTTAATAATTTTATTATCGCCCATACACTCGGTTTCCAATAACGGCCATCGAATTGCATCAACATCGACCTTTTCTGAAATTGATTTGGACATATTTCCAAATCCAACTGTTAGATTTCAAATCTCATATATTCATTGGAAAGCTCTTTTCGATACGAACCCAACGGTTCCGGTTTTAGGAAAATCCAACGTTCGGATCTCCCGTAACGTCCATTTGAAGTTAATGGTCGAAATTCGCGAACGGTCACTGCGCGACGCGTTCTATTCAGGCCATTAAATATATATATATATATATATATATTATATTTCGTCGATTTCCATTTAAAACGAATTTTATAAATTGTTTTAAATTCGTTTTAGAAACGATTTCCACTTCCATTTCAATTTCAAATCAAAATTGAATATTCCATTATAAATTCGTTTTAATTCCATTTTAAAACGATTTCAATTTCATTTTCAAATTTAAATCAAAATTGAATATTCCTATATTAATTTGTTTTAATTCCATTTTAAAACGATTTCATTTTCATTTTCAAATTTAAATCAAAATTGAATATTTTTTATAAATTCATTTCAAATTCATTTTAAAATGATTTCCATATCATTTCAATTTTAAAATCAAAATTGAATATTTCTTATCATTATAATATTAAAATGATAATATTTTCAAAATATCAGATTTGAAATCACTTTTCGATATTCATTATAAAATGAATAAAATCGACAGAAAATCCCGTTCCTGTTAAAATGGCGTTTAATTACTTAACATGGCTTCACATTTCAATATTTTCTGAATATTATTTTAAAATATCCTTTAATTCTGAATTGGAATCAGACTCAATCAATTACCATATAATTTCAGTTGTACGGATTTCAACATCACATGTATACCACAATAATGATAAACAATCATTAAAAATTCATACAACATCCAGAGTGCATTCTACAACTATTTAAACATTAAATTAAATAAATAACGCTTATACAATCCGTCAACCAATCGATCGACATACAACTAAACAATTGGGATTAGTGTACGTCAAATATCATCCCAATACCCGTGTGGGGTTTCAATCAACAAACACTGAACATTATTTGTGCAGTTGGGCGATGTGTAAAATTTATCGTCCCAATCAATATCAGATAAATAAGTGTACAGAAACAAACCATCCGGTTTGTAAATGAATATTTATTTTATTCATATCGCATATATATATTTTATTCACATCGTATATTTATATAATTCATTCATACCGTGTATATATAATTCATTCACATTGCAATCAATTTTCACAACACATTATAATCAAACAAGTCGTCCATGGTCTGTGGACGATGGGGAGCAGTTCATATATACAGTTATAAAATAAATAACTATGCATAAATAATTTTAGTGAGAAGTTCTCACATTGGTTGGTTTTGAATTTGCCCGAAATTCTGATTTGCTTCGTTTTGATTTTAGTCAGTTCTGAAAGGTAGTCTTCGTCGTTGCGAATCCATCTCAAATTGAATCGTCCGATTTCGTCCTTGTATGAAGAAGTTACAGATTTTTAAACATTTGATAATTAAAATAGGAATTAATTAAATTAATTATACTTAATCACAACGTTTAAAAATGTTACCATATTCCTTTCTTCCTCGTTCGTTCAAAACCGTGGAACCCAAAACTGCTGAAACCGTTGACCGCCCACCGCTCCGTCTAGGGGCCTCCGACCACCGATCGCCGACCACTACTGTATAACTGCCATCGCCCCCTAACTGCACCTCCACCGCCTCGAAGTCCAAACCCCCCAAACGCCCAAAATCTTCCACGAACCGTCGCCAGTTTAGGGATGAAATTCTCCCAAAAACACTTCATGGAATTCGATTTACTTTGTATAGATTTGAAGAGCAGAGATTGCTCTACAACATTGGCTAAAGAATTAGGGTTTAATTCTGCATGGATTTTGTGCGATTTGGGATTTTAATTTCGAGCGATATAAGCCCTTCACGACGGCCGATGGCGGGTTTCTCCAGTTTGGGGAAAAGTGATTTTTTTAGGTTTTTTAATTTCTATTTTTGTATATTTTTATTTCCAAAAATAATAACTTTTCCTTTCGACCTCCCAATCGAACCCACCAACTGTCGCTCCTAGCGTATTACCCCCATTCCGAACACAATGCGATATGTCCCGTAAGTCAATTCCACTGTTTCGATCAGTTTTCATCAATATCAAATTATAAATCATTATATTGAATTTTAAACATACATTTTAATTTACCGAGGCCACATACTGACTCTAAAAATTCCACAAAAAATATTTCTAGCTTTGTATTACCGATACGGTCCTAACAAAACTAATATCATTGAATTTGAAGACCGTTTGAAAAATGGCCAATTTCTGGTCGATCCAAATTGACTGAAACTGTCAAAACACGTTTTCTTTTGCTACGCTCACATATTGATTCGGAAAATTATGAAAATTGGGATCAAGCAATAATTTGACATTCCAGATCCAACAAAAGTGGTTTCATCGAAAATGGAGGTCGTTTTCAAAAAGGCTATTTTTGATGGCCATATATATAATTAATATATATATATATATATATATATATTCCACATCGACTTTTCAGAATTTTCAACTGGACATAACTTTTTATTCCCGTTATGAAATCTAGATTTTTCACATCTGTTGGAAAGATATTTTCAAACAGATTCTAATATTTCTGGTTTTACTAAAATCCGATTTGTTTTGAATCCTGTACATTCATTTGAAATTTGAACTCGAATTTTCAAACTACCGTGCCATTTCAAACTCCTTTTATAATTAAATTAAAAAAAATCGTTCTTTCTTCGATATAAATAAATTTTTAGTCGTTATTATTTAAAATAAATCATTTTAAATATTCAAAATACATTATAATTGCTAAAATAAAATTTTTTAATTGGTTCTGATTTTCCGGTTTGTTACAATCTCCCCCACTTAAAATCTTTTCGTCCTCGAAAAGGAACGGAGCTGACAGTTGTTTAACTAACCAACTCAACTTTCATTTTGTCTTTCATTCTTCAACTTTTCTGTTTCTAAGAATTTTCTAATTTTTCAAAAATTTGGCTAACACCCTAAATTTTCGAAAAATTTCGCCATAACCTCCTTTGTACGGGGAGCATCGGGAAAATCCCCAAACCGCCACACATGCCCTCTTATCTCAAAAAGAAAAAGAAAAGGCCAAGCGGCTAGCCAATCGGCTTATAAAATCATCCAAACCCAATAAATTAGTAAACATGTACCTATTTGTTGGGCATACAGTTTTATTC
Organism: Allium sativum; assembly: GCA_030737875.1. Lineage (NCBI taxonomy): Eukaryota > Viridiplantae > Streptophyta > Magnoliopsida > Asparagales > Amaryllidaceae > Allium > Allium sativum. Next base: position 196,575,481 of record CM060924.1, read on the forward strand.
CTCTTCTCTAGCCTCCTTGTTATGACCTGTTCACACATATATATGTACATGCATGCAATTTTTCCAAACAATTTCAATTCAGTTCAAATTTGTCTAAATTTGGCTAGTTTTACCTTTCATTTTCATATTGGTTTAATTAATCATTCCAATATTTTTATTAGTTACACTAATAATCAAACAACACAACCAGCAATCAATTTGTGAATTAGCTTTTCAAATGCATAATTTTAATATATATTCAAAAAATCATCTTTTTGGTGCCAAATCACAACAATAATCCTATCTAAATTTCGGTTCTCACACCAGTCAATTGGAAATATATAGATATCCCACTTTCGAAACTCGAAAATGAACTACTGATGTCGTACTTCATCAATAGAGTCATCCCCGGGCGATAGAGTGTGATTCCATATCTATCCAGTATATTTAAACTTCGTATACATGTGGATCAGACGTATATGCAAAATCTTTATATACTTGATTGTCCAAATCAATTTAAAATAAAATATTCAAATACGTATAATAAGGTTTAAATTTTCTAAACAAAATTAGTTTTCATTTTTATTTTAAAAATAACACTCTTTCAACTCATTCTAGGATACTACTGATCCCATCTCTAACGAGTCCTTCTCATTGGATATTACTAATCCAATCTCTGATGGATTCTTTCATTCGGTTCTAATGTGTCTTGTTCTCGAGCTTTGTAAACCAAAGCTCTGATACCAAATGTAGCGACCCGTGCTTCCCGGCCGGCCTAAACCGAACAAGAAGGCGGACTGCTTCGAGAACAAGACAAATTAGAACATAAACAGAAGAACATTTCATTGCTTATTACAACAATTTACAACAGAGCACAAGAATATACAGAGTATGAACAAATAATATACATTTGATAAATATCAGAGATTTACAAAGTATTATGCAGCGGAAAATTATACAAAACACTAACGAGGATCCTGTGAATATAATATCTGCAAAACCAAAACTACTAGCTGCCCGTGTGGAATATAGGGGCACCCAGAGTTTAGGTTAAAACAATAAACTCCAGGTCAGTCATGGGACTAGTGTGAGAACTAAAACAGTTAATTAAAATTTTGCTTTAAAATACGATAAATCAAGGGACCACGCTGTATAACACGGAACGGGTCTACCCCTAAGAATACCAGTGCCTAAAATAAACAACGCAATGCTAAATAAAGAAAAATGAAGCTATTATAAGACTTAGATCCCATCACACAATGCAACGCAAGCCGGAGGATAGAGTTTTATCTTATAATAGCCAAATATGCTTGGTACGTTTTAAAACAAATCTTTTGTTATTGCTATAAGTGAAGAAATCAACTTCAAATATAAATGTATCAATTATAGACGGCATGAGCGCCCCATCCCACTATGTCGCCATATATGGTATACAATCAAACCGCAAAATGTCGTATTAGGAGTTTGGATTTCCATACTGGTGGCTCCTGATCCGATAGATCTATCGCGCAGTGCAATTCCCAACGGTTTACATCGTAGGCATGTGAAAACAACGTAATGCACATCCGCACTATCCAGGAAACAAGTTACCGTGGCTTATGTCCAAGCATTAGAAAACACCGCTAACTCTATCCATCTGGGAATCAGGGGGTGTGCCCTATCCCTACTGGTGTGAGCCGACCACACCCTGTATCACCTCGGTCGACCGAATCCATGACAACCCGTAGGATGTCTATCCTCATCTCTAAATCATACTGATCTAACCATTAGTTTGCCACCATACCAGTGTGTGAGGCTCGCGAATTAACGCTACACAAAGCTGTGCTATATTAAAACTGCGCTTTGATCATCATCCGCCAAACTTTGCTTTTCAACAAAAGTTTGGATCACTGCATCTCAGCATGCCACACTATCAATCCATACCGTACCATCGATTTCTGCCAATATATAACCTCTGAGCTCGTACATCTCAGAGAAGGGTGTTAAGCAAGAGAATAAATTCTCGGCCACCAAACAGATATATATTTAGCAGAGATCAATGAATACAGTATAAAGGAATACAATGTCAGACACACCATCCATTTCAAGTCCGTTCTAGGTCTGAACGAAACCGGAGGCACCTTATTCCTCATCCCGTGTGTCCAATATAGGAGAGAGGCCCTCGCATATCCATACAATCAGCAAGTACGTTCGAATAGCTACCACTGTAGACCCTTCAAGGTAGCTACTCCAATCATGAGCATCAGTAGCACCCATCCATTCGATGTGAAGATTATCGGTCTTACACCGTCTTCAATCTCCTCGACTATTAGTCATCAAATCAGTTATTCAGAATGAGCATAAACCCGGTCTTTCTGAACAACCCGTGTATCTTATAATCAAGTGTTATAACAACACATCATACGCCTCATTCCAATCTAGAATATTCTTTTATTCAAATATTCTTTCACAAATTAAACCAAATTAAGGTTTTCCAAACTAGTCGGGATTACCAAACCTTACCGACGAAGCAACCCGTAACTTCCCGGCCGGCCTAAACTGAACAAGAAGGCGGATTACTTTGAGGACAAGACGAATCAGAACGAAAACAGAAGAACATTTCATTGTTTATTACAACAATTCCATCAGAATACAAGAATATACAGAGTAGGAATATATATTACACATTTGACAAATATCAGAGATTTAAATACAATATTGCAGCGGAAAAAAAATATAAAACATAACTATAAGAAATACACGGATACAGAGCTTTCCGAATATCACTTCAGCTATTAACCAGGATCCTGTGAATATACATCTGCAAAACCCAACTACTAGCTACCCGTGCGGAAAATAAGGGCACCTTGAGTTTAGGTTAAAACAATAAACTCCAGGTCAGTCATGTGACTGGTGTGAGAACTAAAACAGTTATAAATTTGGTTTTAAAGTTCGGTAAATCAAGGGACTACGCCGTATAACACGGAACGGGTTTCCTCCCAAGAATACCAGTGCATAAAACAAACAGCGCAATACTAAATAAAGAACAATGAAGCTATTATAAGACCCAGGTCCCATCACACAATGCAATGCAAGCCGGAGGATAGGGTTTTCCCTTATAACAGCTAAAGAATGCTTGATATGTGAAATTTAATCTATTATTATTCTAAATCAGACTCCAACCGTAAATTAGTAAGAGAACGATTCCCTAAGTATTAACCCCGAAGGCCGAAACCAACATCAGACCAATACCCAGGAAACCACCCATCTTAGCTCGTTTCCAGTTAGTTTCTAATTTTATATACAATCATAAATATCAATCATAGACGGCATAAGTGTCCCATGCCACTATGTCGCCATATATAAGTTACAAATCAAATCTGCAATTTTGTATTGGAAATTGGATTCCATCATGAGTCGAAGCAAGGGGAAAGCTCCTCTTCGATTCGAGACACTCTAGCAAATGTCTCAGGACCACACATAGCGACCCTTGGATGCTTCAGGGTCGGTCCTCTCTTACGTTTGAGGATTGGCAATTCCTGAACACACGTTTCCTGGTCCTTTCAGACCTATATAATGGTCTGTACGTCGGCTCACGAAGTACCAGTTAGCGACCATATATTCTAGCCGCCTCGCATTCCAATAACCACACAGGTGAAAAGTATATAAATGTCAGCCAGTTTAAGCACTGACACCACACTAGCTAGAAAGAAACGTCGTGCTCTCCCTGTAGTCTGTGTCCCTTTTTTGACTCATACCAAGGTGTGAGGCTCGCGAATTAACGCCATACACAAAGCTATGCCACAGAGGTCGTGCTTTGATCATCAAGCACAAGACTTTGCTTTTCAACAGAAGCCTTGATCTATTGCCACTTAGGCGTGCCACACAGGCAATTCACTCCATACGATTGATATCCATCAATATATAACCTCTGAGCTCATACGTCTCAGAGAAGGGCGTTAAGCAAGAGAATAAATTTTCTACCGCTAAAAAGATATATATTTAATAGAAATCAATCACACAGAATAAAATCCAATGTCAGACACACAGTCCATTTACAAGTTCGTTCTGGGTTTGAACGAAACCGGAGGCACTTTCCTCGCATATCCGTCGATCTCCAAGTACGTCTGTACGATCACCAACTGATTCCCTCCTCTTGGGTGTACAGCCCAATCAAGATCATTAGTAATCACCCAAACGATGTGAAGACTTTCGGTCTTCGACCACCGTCTTCACCTTCGACGTATCGTTGAATCGGTTACTCAGAATGGGTATAAACCCGGCCTTTCTGAATAACCCGCGTATATAATAAACAAATGTTACACAAACACAACATACGCCTCATTCCAATTCATCAGTCACTAACCGTAAATTAGCAAGAGAACAATTCCACACATATTAAACCCGAAGGCCGAAACCAACATCAGGCCACTGCCTAACCAACCCTCGCAAGGGAAATGTGGGGGTAAGAGTCTCCCGTTCGCCACCAAACCGCGAAGCGAGAACCCCCCCATCACGACTGCAACAAGAACTGGTAATACTCATATCTAACACCACGGTGTTATCGATAAAATTAATTTCCGTTTCACGTTCAAATCTAGTTAAAGATTTAACTATTGCTTGGATCAAAACTGGTGATACTCCATTCTCGATCATTTTAATCTAATTAAAGATTCATTAAAACTCCACTCAGTTTTAATCTTTAATTGGGTTAAAGAACGAATGTCATTTAAAACACGGTTGACGATAAATCCAAAATCACACTCCATTCATCGGTCTCTAACTGTAGATTAGTAAGAGAACAATTCCCTAAATATTAACCCCGAAGGCCGAAAACCAACATCAGATTAATACCCAGGAAACCATTCATCTTAACTGATTTCCAGTTATAAACTAGTTCATTTCGATAAAAATATATTTTTATCCTTACAAATGTGGAATTTTTCATCCCAGTTCTTTCCAATTCATATATTATGATTTTACCCAAATTATAGATATTTTTAATAATTTTATCAAGGCCCGTACAGTCGATTTCCACTAACGGTCGTCGAACTGCACTTACAACGACCTTTTCTAAATTTGATTTGGACGTATTTCCAAATCCATCCGTTAGATTTCAAATTTCTAATATTCATTGGAAAGATCTTTTCGATACGAACCCAACGGTTCTAGTTTCAGGAAAATCCGACGGTCGGATCTCCCGTAACGTCAATTCGAAGTCAATGGTCGAAATCCGCGAACTGCCGCGGCGCGGCGCGTTCTATTCAGGCCATTAAATATATAATATATATATTATATATATTTAGTCGATTTCCTTTTAAAACGTATTTTATAAATCGTTTTAACTTCGTTTTCAAAACGGTTTCAACTTCATACTCAATTTTAAATCAAAATTGAATATTCCATATCATCGATATATATATAAATGATAATATTTCCAAAACGTTATATTTTGAAATCACTTCCTTTTCGATATTCGAATAAAATCGATATAAATATCATTCGCGTCTAAATGGCGCAAATCTAATCAACACGGCTTTATATATTTCAATAACTTTGTTATTCTATTCAACAAATGAATATTTTCTTCAACACATGAATATATATTTTATTTCAACACATGAATATTTATTTCTTTCAACACATGAATATTCTCAACACATGAGTATCGTCAACACATGACTATTTTTGTTATTTAATATATTTTATAAAATTATAATTTTTATCGTTTAATTCTTAATCAGACTCCAACTGTAAATTAGCAAGAGAACGATTCCCTAAGTATTAACCCCGAAGGCCGAAACCAACATCAGATCAATACCCAGGAAACCACTCATCTTAGCTCATTTCCAGTCAGTTTCTAATTTTATATATGATAAAGATGTAAATTTTATCGTTTAAAGATTTTACTCAACACATGAATATTTTCAACATATGAATGGTTTCAACACATGAATATTCTCAACACATGAGCATTCTCAACACATGAGCATTTTGTTTATTCAACACATGAATTTAATTTATTTTCTAAATTGGAATGAGACCCAATCAATTACCATATAATGTTATTTATATGAATTCCATACAATATAATAGCAAGGATAAATAATCAACCATCATCCAAAGTGCACTACACAACTGTCTGTCAACCTATCGATCGACAAACAACTAATTATTGAGACTAGTGTACGTCAAATATCATCCCAATACCCGTGTGGGTTTCACATCAACAAACACGGATTTTTATATGTGCAGTTGGGCGACGTGTAAAATTTATCGTCCTAATCAATATCAGTGAAATCAGTGTACATAAACAAATCGTCTGATTTGTAAATGAATATTTTATTTTATTCACACACACGTTAAAAATTATATTTTTAATGATAAAATATTTATTCGGTTCATTTACACTATAAAATGATATTTTTATTTTTCTAATATATTTTAGAAAATTTCGGTGGCATAACGACACGATACTAGAAACGGGACAAGGCCTCGCCTTATCCCCAGTCTAATAATGGCCTACGCCATACACATACCAATCTATTCATTTCCATTTCACACATCAAACCAGATTCAAACAGATATTCTAACCAACTACACAACCAAACAAACAAGTCGTCCATGGTCCGTGGACGACGGGTGTCGGGTGCTGCTAAGCACCGTCTGCATCCTAGTATATATTTTTAACTAGAAAAGAAAATTTAAAGTGAGAAGTTCTCACCGAGGGTTCCACTCCTCCATTCTCTTTTTCTGAACGGGTTGGATTCTGTTCTGCTTTCTGTCACTTCCATCGCACTTTTATTCACACTGTTCATAATAAAAAATCACATTTTTATTTCAACGCTATAAAAATCACATTTTTATTCCACTATATATAAAATAAAAATCAGATTTTTATTTCGCTATATATATAAAAATCATACTTTTATATTCTCTATTATGCAAAAATTCTATTTTTCATCCGCTACTCATATAAAAATCGAATTTTTATTTCGCTACAACATATATAAAAATCGTATTTTTATATTCAAGCTTATATAAAAATTATATTCTTAACTTCATGATTATATAAAAATTATAGTTTTATCGCAATTCAAATAAATAAAAATCCAACTTTCATTTCGCTACCTTCATATTATTAAAAATCTAAACTTTCTGGTTCTAAAAATCAAATCTTTACATTTTAAAAATCACTTCTTTAAATAAATAAAAATCACATCTTTCTGTCGATATTCATGAAGTAATAATTCTATTTTTTGCTTATCTAATCAAAAATATTTTTATTTTGCGATAAAATTATATTTTTATACATCTAAAAATATATTCTTTTACACGACAAATATCATATCTTGGCTAAATAAAAAAAAATCATAACCTTACAAATACTAAAAATCATAACTTTAAAATGATTTCATCCATGTAAAAATCTCATCTTAAAAATGTTACACATTCATGGAAAAATCGCTTCTTCGAAATGTTATTCATTCTTGTAAAAACCAAATCTTTGAACACTAAAAGTCCTAGCTTTTCTATCCTATTCAAATCAGACTTTTTTTATAAACAATATAAAACTGATTTAAAAACAACAACTAAACAAAAATACATAAGAAGAAACTTACTGGGTGAATCGGAGGAAGGGGGTGTAGTGGCGATCGCTGTGGTTGGAGGTGTGGTGGCGCGCGGCGTCTAGAGGAGGGTGGAGCATCTGAAAAGGGGTTGTTCTCGTCGGGGGTAGGTAGGAGAGAGGGGGGGAAGTGAAGCTCGCTGACCGGAGGGGCAATGGCATGTCCGAGGCGGCGGTGGCCCACCCCCTGGAGGCGCGACGATGGAAATTAGGGCACAAAGCCCCTTTTTATCCCTGAATCGGGTTTGAACATGGAAAGGTATAGGAGGAAGAGAGACAAAGGTGAGGGGGGAGAGAATATAAGGGGAATTATATTATTTAATTATTTTAAATTCCTTAATAGCAACTTTTTATTTTCAACTCGGAATCGAACCCACTGACTGTCGTCCCTAGCTAATTACCCACATTCCGAATACAATGAGATATGTTTCGCAAGCTAATTCGATCGTTACGACCAGTTTTCGCTGAATTTACAATATAAATATATATATATATATTCAATTCAAACTTGCATTTCAAATTACCGGGGCCACATACTAACTCTAAAAATTCCCGAAAAATTATTTCTAGCTTCGTATTTACGATACGGTCCTAACAATACTAATTTCGTCAAATTCCGAGACCGTTTGAAAAATGGCCATTTTCCAGTCGATTAAATTCAACTATAACTGGTCAAAACACGTTTAACTTTGCCACGCTCACATATTGATTCAGAAAATTATGAATTTTGAAACGTAGTAATAATTTGACATCCCGGATCCAACAAAAGTGGTTTCGTCGAAAACAAAGGTCGTTTGCAAAATTTCCATTTCTAAGGGCCTTTATATATATGAAAATATATATAAATTCCACAGCGACTTTCCTGAATTTTAAACTGGGCTTATCTTACAACTTATAAAGTGAAATCTCAGTTTCTTAACTTCGTTAGAAAGATATCATCAAACAGATTCAAATATTTCTTGTTTCGTCCAATTCCGACTCATATTGAATCCTGTATATTCATTTGAATTTCGAAATCGAATTTTCAAAATGCCACGCCATTTCAGGCTCGTAATATAATTAAATAAATTTTTTTCGTTTTAACTTCGTCGAAAATAAATTTTCCGTCGTTATTATTTAAAATAATTCATTTTAAATATTCAAAATTCACTAAAATAACCAAAATAAAAATTTTAAATTGGCTCAGAATTTCTGGGTTGTTACAACCGAAGTAATCATTTAATTTATTTCTCAATCCCAAACTATTCATCCCATGGAGCAAAACTGGGAATACTCCATATCTAACACCACGGTGTTATCGGTAAAAATTAATTACCATTTCACGATCAAATCTAATTAAAGATTTAACTATCGTTTGGAGCAAAACTGGTGATACTCCATTCTCGATCGTTTTCTTGAATTGATAATTTTAATTATCACTTTTACTTTACAATCTAATTAAAGATTCATTAAAACTCCATTTAGTTTTAATTTTCCCAAAAATCAATATTAATGATTATATAACTTGGGAAATCATATCCTGTCTTTAACTGGGTTAAGGAACCAATGTCATTTAAAACACGGCTCACGATAAACCCAAAATCACTTTCCATTTTATTCCAATTACTAAATATAACTAGAAATTCAAATAATCTTAATTAAAAGATTTATTCTTTTCACGTGGGGTTTAAGAACAGTGTTACTGAAGACACCATTCCATCAGTCTCTAACCAAAAATTAGTAAGAGAACAATTCCCTAAGTATTAATCCCAAAGGCCGAAACCAACATCAGATCAATACCCAGGAAACTATTCAACTTAGCTAATCTCTGGTTAGTTTCTTATTTTCTTAACTCCATTGGGTTTAAGAACAGCATTTTTAAAGATACCATTCACGACAAACCCAAAATTCAATTCAATTCAATTCCAATGAAATATTAATTAATTGGTAAACTTCATTAAATCTTAATAAAAAGGTTTAGTCTTTTCTCAACTGGGTTTAAGAACAGTGTTATTTAAGACACTGCTCATGACAAACCCAAAATCAATTTCAATTCAATTTCAATTATATTCCAATTAAATATTAATTAATTGGTAAACTCCTTTAAATCCTATTTAAAAGATTTATTCTTTTCTCATTTGGGTTTATGAACAGTGTTAATAAAGACACCATTCACGACAAATCCAAAATCCCATTTGATATTAAATACAAGGCTCTGAATAGAAAATATATCGGCTTATATTCAATATCAAATTCTGAAATCAACAAATATCATATTGGAATAACGATATATATATATATATCTTCCAAATTCCTCCACAATATCCGTATAATCACGGAACCTAAAATCGAAATATTCCGAAGATAATTTCTATTCAAATCCATTCCAATTCTTATATTGGAAATTTCTGGTTATATTAAAACCGTTTCCTCAATCCAATTTATTTGTTTAAAAATATTGGATTATTTTTCTAGTTAATAACTAGTTCATTTTGATAAAAATATATTTTATCTTTTCAAAACTGGAATTTTTCATTAAAAATCTTTCCAAATCATTTATTATGATTTTACATAATTGTTCCCTATTTTTAATAATTTGATTATCGTCCGTACAGTCGGTTTCCAATAATGGCCACCGAACTGCATCATTAACGACCTTTTCTGAAATTGATTTGGACATATTTCCAAATCCAACCATTAGATTTCAAATCTCTTACATTCATTGGAAAGCTATTTTTGATATGAACCCAACGGTTCTGATTTTAGGAGAATCCGATGGTCGGATCTCCCGTAACGTCCATTTGAAGTTAATGGTCGAAATTCGGGAACGGTCGCTGCGTGGCGCGTTCTATTCAGGCCATTAAATATATTATATATTATATATATTTCGTCGATATTCATTTATTTATAAATCGTTTTAAATTCGTTTTAAAAACGATTTCCACTTCCATTTCAATTTCAAATCAAAATTGAATATTCCATTATAAATTCGTTTTAATTCCATTTTAAAACGATTTCAATCTCATTTTCAAATTTAAACCAAAATTGAATATTCCTATATAAACTAGTTTTAATTCCATTTTAAAAAGATTTCAATTTCATTTTCAAATTTAAATCAAAATTAAATATTTCTTATAAATTCGTTTTAAATTCATTTTAAAACGATTACCATTTCATTTTAATTTTAAAATCAAAATTGAATATTTCTTATCATTATAATATTAAAATGATAATATTTTCAGAATATCAGATTTTGAAATCACTTTTCGATATTCATTATAAAATGAATAAAATCGACAGAAATTCCCGTTCGTGTTAAAATGGCGTTTAACTACTTAACACGACTTCACATTTCAATATTTTCTGAATATTATTTTAAAATATTCTTTAATTCTAAACTGGAATCAGACTCAATCAATTACCATATAATTTCAGTTATATGGATTTCAACATCACATGTATACCAAAATAATGATAAACAATCATTAAAAATTCATACAACATCCAGAGTGCATTCTACAATTGTTTAAGCATTAAAATAAATAAATAACGCTTATACAATCTGTCAACCAATCGGTCGAAATACAGCTAAACAATTGGGATTAGTGTACGTCAAATATCATCCCAATACCCGTGTGGGGTTTCAATCAACAAACACTGAATATTATTTGTGCAGTTGGGCTATATGTAAAATTTATCGTCCCAATCAATATCAGATAAATAAGTGTTCATAAACAAACCGTCCGGTTTGTAAATGAATATTTATTTTATTCATATCGCACATATATATTTTATTCACATCGTATATTTATATAATTCATTCACATCGTGTATATATAATTCATTCACATCACAATCAATTTTCACAACACATTATAATCAAACAAGTCGTCCATGGTCTGTAGACGACGGGGAGCAGTTCATATATACAGTTATAAAATAAATAACTGTACAGAAATAATTTTAGTGAGAAGTTCTCACATCGTTTGGTTTTGAATTTGCCCGAAATTTTTATTTGCTTCGTTTTGATTCTAGTCAATTATGAAAGGTAGTCTTCGTCGCTGCGAATCCAAAGCCACTTGAATCATCCGATTTCGTCCTCGTATGAAGAAGTTACAGATTTTTAAACATTTGATCATTAAAATAGGAATTAATTAAATTAATTATACTTAATCACAACATTTAAAAATGTTACCTTATTACTTTCTTCCTCGTTCGTTCAAAACCGTGGGACCCAAAACTGCTGAAACCGTTGACCGGCCACCGCTCCGCCTGGGGGCCTCCAACCACCGATCGGCGACCACAACCGTATAGCCGCCATCGCCCCCTACCTGCGCCTCCACCGCCTCGAAGTCGGAATCCCCCAAACACCCGAAATCTACCACGAACCACCGCCAGTTTATGGACGAAATTCTCCCAAAACACTTCATGGAATTCGATTTACTTTGTATAGATTTGAAGAGCAGAGATTGCTCTACAATATTGGCTAAAGAATTAGGGTTTAATTCTGTGTGGATTTTGTGCGATTTGGGATTTTAATTTCGAGCGATATAAGCCCTTTACGAAGGCCGACGGCGGATTCTCCAGTTTGGGGAAAAGTGATTTTTTTAGGGTTTTTAATTTCTATTTATATATATTTTTATTTCCAAAAATAGTAACTTTTCCTTTCGACCTCCAAATCGAACCCACCGACTGTCGCTCCTAGCGTATTACCCCCATTCCGAACACAACGGGATATGTCCCGTAAGCCAATTCCACTGTTTCGATCAGTTTTCATCAATATCAAAATATAAATCATTATATTGAATTTTAAACGTATATTTTAATTTACCGGGGCCACATACTGATTATAAAAATTCCAAAAAAATCATTTCTAGCTTCGTATTGACGATACGGTCATAACAAAGCTAAGTTCATCGAATTTGAAGACCGTTTGAAAAATGGCCAATTTCTAGTCGATCCAAATTGACTAAAACTGTCAAAACACGTTTTCTTCTGTCATGCTCACATATTGATTCAAAAAATTATGAAAATTGGGATCTAGCAATAATTTGATATTCCAGATCCAACAAAAGTGGTTTCATAAAAAAAGGAGGTCGTTTGCATAATGGCTATTTTTAAGGGTCATATATATATTTAAAATATATATAAATTCCACAGCGATTTTTCAGAATCTTCAACTGGACATAACTTTTTATTCCCGCTATGAAATCTAGATTTTTCACATCCGTTGGAAAGATATTTTCAAACAGATTCTAATATTTCTAGTTTTACTAAAATTTGATTTGTTTTGAATCCTGTACATTCATTTAAAATTTGAAATCGAATTATCAAACTACCACGCCATTTTAAACTCCTTTTATAATTAAATTAAAAAAATTTCGTTCTAACATCGATTTAAATAAATTTTTAGTCATTATTATTTAAAATAAATCATTTCAAATATTCAAAATACATTAAAATTGCTAAAATAAATTTTTTAAATTGGTTCTGATTTTTCGGGTTGTTACAATCATTCCCCGTTCATTCACTTCTTTTACTGTTGTAACTCCCATTCATTTCCATTAATCATAATTGGTGACATTTATCTCTATCCTTTTATATACATATATTTATATATATGCTTATGTACTAGACCTCTCGAATTAAGCCTACCACTTGTGGATGCTGGATTTGCCGGGCGGTTTTGGGCAGACTTCTTCCACAAGTTGACTTAACCTCGTGTCTTAGCACCGTTACATGTTTTATTTACGCACTAGACCCCTCACATTAAATTAATAACTTGTGGATGCTGGATTTGCCGGGCGGACTTCTACCACAAGTTGAATTCAACCTCGTTTTCTATGTGCGTTACAGTTTTCTATTTACTGTAAATATAGGCATATTATTCTTTCCACATTTTTACTGCAACCTATTTTACATGTCATCATATTAAGCTCATTTTATGTCATATGTCCTTCCTAACATATAATTAATTTCATCCCATGTGATCGTCAAATCATGTAATTATTCCCATTTCTACAATTAAGGGTTCAAGTGCATAATTGTCACAAGCTAACATGTAATTATAACAACAGTAATCGTTACATGTATTTTTAACAAGTTTACATTTCAATATGTGAACATTTCAGCACATTAAGCATTTTAACATATGAATTTTCCAACATATTAACATTTTAACATATTAATACTTCAACATGTCATATTAGCATTTAATCACTTTAATCATTCTAGTAGATTTACATTGCATATTAACGGGGAATGTCAAACGATAATATACCATTATACAAAATGATATAACTTAAATCCACTCACCTAATTTGCTTTCCAAATCCTGAATCTTGTCCAGATCTAGTATTCCATGGTCCTCCTAACTGAATTTAGAACCTAAAAGAAAAAGGGAAGAAAGAGGAGAAAATTGAAATAGACCAGATCTAAGAAATTACCTTACTTCAAATATGATTTTGTACACCTTCCTATTAATATTCATTCTTTTCTTCCATATCTTGATTTAGAATTTTCCTAAAATAATTATTCTATTTTTTTGTCTAAAGAGATTTGAGGAGGACGAATAGCAGAGCTTAGATGTTGTCTCAAAGAATATGAGATTTAGGCTAGGCTCTACTAGCCTATTTATAGGTGTTCAGGATCTTATCGTACACGCAGCGCTGAGTCAGCATTGAACCCAGTTAAGAAAATAGTCCAAGTTCATAAATGAATCTAGCCGGATCTGGGAGGTGTCGACCCCGGGGTCAACCCCCTACAGGGGTGTCGACCGCCTTGTGGGTCCCGCGAGTTGTTTTGGCGTAGAAATTTGATTTTCGAATGTTTGAATTTCTGGAATTTATTTAACTGTTATATTCACATGTAATCTTCCTATACATACACAAATCTTCTAATGAAAATTTTACGCATATATATATATATATATATATATGCACAACTTTTGTTTCGTTTTCAAAATTCAAACGGTGTTGCAGCGTTATTTGATTCTTACCATATTTCTTTGATTGCAGCCTTATCTTGAACTCTATCTCTTGTATATATATATTTCTGCACATATATATACATATATATTCTCATATATATGTATACACATATATTTTATTTACTTCCTTATATGTATATTTTTACTTATATGTGCGTTTATGCATATTTTCTCTTTATAGCATATATTTTTAGCCTTATCTCGAACTTCGTACCTCTTGTATGCAAGATATATGCTCTAACCAACTAGACTACTAAGGCTATTGTTAACAAGGCTTTGAACAATGATAATTATTGTTCTCTTCTTACTTCTCTTTTTCATGTTAGTTACAATATTTCAATTAAACCATTGCATGAATCTTTTTCTTTTATTTCTCTTTTATTATTAATGCATAATATTTGTAAATCAGTGAATGCAACATATTTACATTGCATGCAACCAATCCTTTCTTTTCTTTTATTGCATGCATTACATTTTTTGCATTAATCTTTTCTTGTTTTTCAGTGCATGTATTTAATTATTAAATTGTTAGAAAATGCGGGGTGTTACAAGTGGACATCCTCTTAGGAGGATGACTAATAGGTGAGCGTCGAGAATGAGATCAATGTGGAACCCAAATGTCTACTTGGGTGGCAAACCTGAAACAGGCTCAAGCACATCTAAAATTTCGCAAATAACTGAAATTTGAGATATGTCATCACCGTCTCGAGATTTGAGAGAAAATAAAGAATCCTTAGAATTATGATCAACATCCAAAAGAACAACAAACAAATAATTAATTGAATTGAGATGCTTAAGATACGGGTCCTTTCGGAACATAGAATTCATGCTTCATATCACACGAGCCAGTTCATCCCCAAAATCATATCGAAACTATGTGTAACACCTCAAAATTAAATACACTATAACCATATTGTTAAGACAATAAAATGAATATTATATAATTAAATATTCAGAATTAAGTAAAATCGACCTTACCGTTGCATTTGTCTCAGAATTCTGGTTCGGGTAGACTCCGAGTTCGCGTAAATCGGATAACGTATGAAGAAGTTATGAACCCTAGAAGTTTGTATATATATAAGAAGATTACATATGAATAAATTCAAATGGAAAATAACGCGCAGAAAAGGACCGTTGGGGGACGATTGGACCTTTACCTGGGTCGACCTATGGTTGACCCATGCATAGGAGGGGTTGACCCAAGGGTTAACCTAATAGGTCGGTGGATTGACACAACAACATGCTAGGCGAATTCTTCCTACTATACCTGGTTTTCTAGGTTCATTCGCTGACTCAGCAAAACGTCTATGGCTAAAATTGAAAACCTAATATCTAATGGTGATGGATTGTCCTAGGTGGTCTATATAAAGGCATGTAACCTCATTTGTTCTACACACAAAATTATTCTTCCTCCTTCTTCTCCCAACAACAATAAAAATGATAGAAGTGGACTTTTTCTACAATGGCATATATATATATATAATAGATAATTTTCTTCTTCATCAAGACCTGCTATGAGTTTCATGTTATTTTCAAATCTGATACCTAGAAATATATCATGACAGTAAATAAAAGTGGATCTAGAACATGCAGTACCAATAAGTTATACCTATTCTTTTATTATTATTCATCTGTGCCATTGTTACAGTAATATATGCTCTTTTACTGTCAGTTGATTAATTAGTTATGCGTATCTATCTTCCTTTTCCTATTCTGCTATTTAATTTATTTCCAGTCTTACCTATATGCCTATTTTATACAATTTGATTTGGTTCTATTCTTCTCCTTCTATATTCCATTTTATTTACGCTAAGCCTAGGCTATTGAAAGCCTAGGCCATGTCCAACTTAAGATTGCGTATAGTTAAAATTGGGATAATAAGAAATGACATGAAAAAGGAGAATATGGGCATATAATAAACTGAAGACTGTTTGACTGTAATTTGGGAAAGGGATAATATGCACATACTTGTACATGCTGTAATTTGGGAATATAATAAAAATGGGATAATATGTATAAACCTGTACATGCTGTAATTTGGGAAACGTAATTGAAAGGAATAATATGCATATGTATAGACATGTTAGATTTGACTTAATATAGACATTAAGTAAAGGTCATGTAAAATAATGTAAGTACCAGATGTAAGTTAGGTAAACTAAATTACTATAGTAATTATATACATTTGGGCAGGTGTTTTTTTTTGAAAAGGGTTGTACACACATAATAACATGCAATATTACAACCACACTTATTAATGAACTTAAACCTGCTAAGTTCAACCAGATTATTAATAAGCTAAGAGGTCCCTCGTTCGGCTGTTGTATTGGGATTTGGGAACTCTTAAATCCTAGTTACTTGGAGGCATAAGCTTAGGGGGTTTGTCTTGTGTCAATCTTATTGTGTGGAACCCATACCAGTTAGTATCCCTGTTGGTATTTTGTTAGAGTGTAACACCCCGTAAAATACACAAACATTAATAATAAATATTTAAAAAAAGTAACTAAATAATAAGGCTGGAAAATGAGATTTTGCAAATTTAGGAATTGGGCTACATAATTCTTTTATTTGGATTCGTGGCGAAATTCTGAATCGCTTTCATGTATAATATGCTGAAAACGGTCATTGTATGAAGAAGTTATGAACAAATGGATTTGGACGATAAAACACAATATATATATATATATATATATATCCAAAATATATTCAAAATAAAGAGGGAGGATTTGAAATTTGAAATAAGGATAAGATCATGGAGACAAAGGATATTTTATATAAGGAATAAGATTAAGGAAATAAAGGAACGAATTAATTAAATAAACACCTCAGCAAAAAACACGTTTATTGGGCGTCTCAGCGACCAAAGGGTCGACCGCCCCCTTAAGAGGCTTGTCGATCGCCAGTTGACCTCTCAGATCGACCGCCTGGCGGTTGAGGAGCCCAATAAATCTATGTTGGTTAGGGTTTTCTTAAGGGATATATAAAAATAAAAGGTCTGGATTAAATATGAGTAATCCAACGGCCTACGCTCACACGGGAAACTCTATATAGCCCCTTATATCACACATTAGAACCCTAACCATCCTCTTATCCCTGCCTCCATGTTACCTCTCTGCCATTGCAAAATTCCAGAAAAAAAAACGTTAGGAATTTCATCTATTCCTCCAACCTTTATTCTTATCTCCTCTCTATTCTAATTCATATAGGTTTTTAGAATGAACTATGGAATTTGGTATATATATAAGATTCTAAAACATGTTTCTTGCATATATATATATATATATATATATATATATATATATATATATATATTAGGAGGATTATTAGAGCACGTTTGCCGCAAAGATTAAGCACATATCTAGGTCTACAACAGAAATCCTATCTATTATTTCCTACATCTGTGAGTGGAATATCGTTTACTTAGGCATATTCTTATTTTTATTAGATTATCATGTTGATAGATATGACCTAAGAGGATTTGGAAATCAATAACATCAATACCAAAATCCCCAAATCCTCTATTTTATATGGGCATATGAATTGTCATGTTATTTGGGTTTTGTGGACTTTTTGATTTTAATATTGGATTAGGAATGAAAGGGGTGTTGTTGTTTCTACTTTGTGTAATCCGCCCTTATGAACATTTGATTGTAACATAAAAGGGTTTAAATTTTGATTTTTTATGATTTGATTAGGTTTGGATTCTACTTTGAATCCAAAAGTATTCATACTTGAAATATGTCAAATGTAAACGTTTTTACTTGCTAACACCAAAAAGGGGTGAAGTAGATAAAGTGGAAATTATAATCATATATTTATATATTATATGTGTTTGTAATAATCTATTTTTGATCCAATATTTAAATCATTCCAACAAGCCTAGGATGCAAGTTGAAATTTGTATGTATGTATATTTTCCATCCACTGCTATTTGTTATCTTGTTATTATGCAATCATGCCTAAGTTGTAGTGGAAAAAGTATGGAAAAACTAACTTGTATGCCTTGATTTAGACAAATTGACAATTGCCATCTCGTTAAAACGTTTTCTCGTTCATACGAATATTTACATTGTTTCGGCGTTATAATTATTATATTTATATAAACGTAATTAAAGTAATTAACGTTATATTAGCGTAATAAATGCGATTATGATAGAACTCGAATTTGAAATGTCCCCATATATATAAATAATATATTTGATTGCTTGTGTGTGTATATAATGGTTTTTTATATATAAATAATGACACACAAACACGATGTTAGTTTACATTTGTGGTATAAGTCTGCCCGGAACAGACCGACAAATCCAACAACCACAAGTAGGCCCAACTAATGTGAGAGGTATCGGTACCATGAAACATATACAATAGACACGAGGTTAAACCAACTTTTAGTAGAAGTCTTACCGGAACCGACTGGCATATCCAACATCTACAAGTATATGATTGAATGTGAGAGGTCTAGTGTGTATATATATAACTATATATATAAGTCTATTACGTGTGAAAATAGGTAGGTTTACTGCACCTTGAGAAGGTCCTAAGTGGATGACTCTCTTTTTATCTAATTTGGGTCTTAAGTGGGTAGGACTAGGATCCCTCTGATTTACTACTTGGAGAGGAACCAAAGTCATGGGACCCACCCTTATTAGATTTGAAGTAAGTCTTTGGGTCCTCCTTCTCTAAAAGTGGTTAGGCATAAGCGGTACAAAGTAGGGTAGTTCATGGGGGATGTACACTTCCTCTAGAAGCTTGTAAGGGCTCAACTAAGGATAAATTGGTATATAAAAGATATGTTGCCATTGCATGCTAACCAACTGTCTACGGAAGTCTTAAGCGACGTACGTGTCCTACCATAATATCAGTTAAGTAGCAACATTCGCAATACTACTTACCATATTACAATTGAGAGTATAGACTTTAAGAACATTGACGTATTAGTATGGGGTCTTAAGAGGCTAGGGCCTGCCTCAGGGTTATAAGAGATCATAAGAATCCACCTTTAATAGGGCCATAAGTGACCTAGAATGCCCACCTCACTAGGACTTTACCCTAAAACAAACTAATGAGCGATTAACTTGGATATCTACCTCATTGGTTAAATACCTTGAGTTTGTGTGAATCTGGTGTGCTGCATAGACATACCATGACATATGTAACCTGCTAAAAATATAGGGTATGGACATTAAGTAACACCATATTTCAGTCACACAGAACTTTATGTTCTGACCCCTCTCCTTAACATATCCAACATGTTAGTAGATAGGGTAAAAGCCATGGACAAAGTCGTTATTGGAGAAGAAGAAGAAGACAAAGTTGTTATGCTATTATTAGTAGTTATTACTTTACTTCTTTTGGAAACTTGTGAGAATGAATTATTTGATGTACCCATTGAACATATGTAATTTTGACTATTGTATTTTTGTGATTTTTAAATAAGTGGTACATCTTATTTCATTATTATATTTTCTCTTTCCACTGTGTGAGAATTCCATTCGATAATCCTTACAGGAACCAATGACCCGTTTAGAATGACTCTAAGTTTCGATGGGCTATTTCTAGGTCGAAATTTAGGCCCATTACGGGCGGGTTGTTACATACATAGACCCAAATAAGTCATTACACTTGAAAATATTATTTCAATTTCCATCTTAGGTTATACTTCATTAACTGTATTCTCATTTAAATCCATGGTTCAAATATAACATTCCATCGTGCATGGTTTGAAATTCTTTGAAAAGTAGTTTGTATAGTGATAAATAGTTTAAAATAGTTAGAGTAATAAATGGTCTTTAAAGCCAATATAAATTGAGTAGTCACAATTTTTTTTTAAATAATATGTACTAAATATAAAATTTAAAAATATATCAAATCAAATGGTTTCCTCTATTCCAACAAATCTGGACTCGTGTCCAAATTTCAAATCAATAAACTTGATTATCGATTACTTACAATTTCATTTTTGACTAAATTTCGATTTAGTTCTGATCCATGACTTAAATCACAATTCGAATAAAACCCATACTTCAAATCGTACATTTAAAAGTTTAATTCGACTCAATAATTTACTTACATGATTTAAAATTTCAAGAATCCATTCTTATTTTAAACCATTTCAATTTATATAAATTATATGCCAAATTTCAAATTTATGATTTATAGCACGTAAAGCGAATTTAATTCCATTTCAACCTCTGGAATAAATTCATTTCCCTAATTAAATGCATACATCAATCATAACTTCATATTCCCGTTCAATACTTTTAACGATTTCTTTAAATTAATTGCCATTTCAAATTCCAAATAAATTTTGATTCCAATTTAAATTGATTTCGGTTCTAAGTTAATTTTGATTACAATTTCACATCAATTTCAAATCTAAATTATTTTCGATTCATAAAAATTCCAAATTCAATATCCGAACCAATTGATTTAAAACTCTTAAAAATTTCCTTTACTATTCAATTTGAGCTCCAAAATTTCAATTATAATTCAATCTTGAGCTCAATTCCGAAATATTGTTTTATATTAGTTTAACTTGCCATATTCAAAGTTTAAATAATAGTCTAACCTTTTTCAACAAAAGCGGTTCTCTAAATTCCAAATTACATTTCGAATATAACTTAAAAATCCTGACTTCGATTATTTATATTCCATTTACCCAATTTAAATTTCAATATTTCGAGCCCTAATTCAAAAATACTTCAATTTCCATACATTTATTTTTTTTCAAATTCAAATAATTTCAAATCATTATTCAAAATCATTTAGTTTAACTGATCTGATATCCGTATATAATTCTATCCTATGGTCAAGTGATACCTAAGTTTAATTTTAGTATTTCAGAAATGGATATATATCATTTCAATCCAAATCAAGAGACATAGGTATTTATAATTTCAACCCATTTTCTTAATTCACTTTAAGTGACCAATCCCCGGTTTATTTGACGGTCGTAACATCTAGGGAAAATGGTTGGGATTAATCAACACAAACAACAGTCATACATAAATATAGAGAATAACTGGGTAACTCGCACAATTAAACATCGATATATCAATTCAAGGCATCCATCAAAATTAATTCATCCAAACAGTTCAAGATCACACCAATTTACTAGTTATCAGTCCTCGGATTTAACTAGCAATTAAATTTCGAATTCAGTCTAACTGTAAAATTTAAATTGGCAGTTAAATTAAATAATATTGGCAATGCTAGTCAACATGAATAAGCAGTTTAAATTAGCAAACAATAACTAATACAATCATATCATTACATGATTTTAATCTAATAGTCAAATATTTTAGTTAAGCGTGAGTGGATTTAATCACTCACCTTTGACTTTTGAGTCCATATGAAATTCCAATATAGGTCCAAAATTCAACAATCTTAGAATTTGTCCAAATTGGTACCAAAACGTCTAGAATTTTGATATGATCTCAATGAAACTAACGATGTGTCAACTGGATTCCATGTGAGCTAGTTATCACGTTTACAAGTTAATACACAATAAAAGGGTAATTAACTTAACAATTTAATTAATTTAAATCTTACCCCTCACGCACGTGGCCTCCTCGCCTTCATCTCCAATTCAAAACAATGCTTCCCTTCTTCCACTTCAAAACACAGTAAACCCGTGCACCATTACATAACGACATAGAGATTCGGTCCACTATCCTTCAAACCGAATTCACCATCGCGTCACTTACCTCGATCCCATCCTTCTTATCACCATATCTTCCCACTCACACCCATTGATAAAATTCCATTCAAAACCCTAAAGTTGACCTGATGTACATCGCTTTTCATCCCCTATGATCGGAGGGCCTTAAATCACTACCAATCGACCTCTCCCACACACTCAAACCAACCTCTAACTCACTCTAGTCAATCATGCACCTAGCCCTAGTCGCATTGCCACAAAGTCGAGCCTAGGTTGATGATGTCGCAACCACTTTTATTCCTACTAATATGAAGCAATCGATCACACGAGTTATGTGACACACTGGTCCGTTAATGTCATCACTAAGGGAATGCATTAAGTTCCGGGAAGCGTTATAGGTAAACAGACACAGAATATTACAAGACAAATATAAATAAGATAGCAGTGGAAATTCAAAATTTTATTTCAAACATAAATCATAACATCGTGGTCCAAAATACCATAAGTCATAAAAACCATTACAATAATATAACTTCTATCTTGTACCATCAGAGTACATAAATATAAAAAGCATAACATAATTCCCCAAGAAAAAGAGTTAAGCCATAGTAGAGATAATAACTTGAGCTATACTTTGAAAGCAGCTCCAACAAGATGATAACTGAGTCTTGACTAAGCCTGAGAATTCCCTCCCTGCGAACCTGGGAGGGGGGAAGGAAGAAAGAAGAGGAAACAAAAAAGGTCAGACATAAAGTCTGGCGAGTCTAGTTACTTTTAGCAAGTAAATAAATAAAAATAGCATGATAGGCATATAAAGTGGATAAGAAAGATTACTACATAAAAGGCAGGTGTGACATGGTAGACATGATAAGGTGTATACGCTTCTAATGATTACTCTGCACTATTACTAGTATAACCAGAATGAGATGATCCTTTCCACTATAAGGTGGTAGACTTAGGCATACGTCCAAGTGTAACCTAATTACTACCCTAATCGATCGGCTCTCTAATCCGCATAGATACTTTGTGCTGGCCCCACCGTAGGATGTATCACGTCCTAAAGTAGCAACCCCTCGCTGATATGCACAACCTCATATCTACAGGTGTCACGGTCGTCTTATCCCCTTCGGCCCAGCTCATGCATGCACATGGCCCGGTCGGTTTGCGCCGCCAATACCGTCCTCCACGTTTGGATCTCGTACAATCAGTCAGTAAGTGTGCCCCTACTCCGACCTAGTTCAGAGTTCTCTACTTGATACCTACCCCGGGTTACTGACTGAAATGGGTCCCACACAATATGATACAAGCTCCCCACCTTGTCTTGTATCCCCCATTAGGTTTTCATTGGCTATGTATACCACTAGGTATCTTTAATTACATAACCCTATTATTTTTTTCAAGTTATGCTTACCCTAGAAGGTGCCTTTAATTACATAACTTTATTATTTCCATTGGTTATGTATACCACTAGGTGTCTTTAATTACATGACCCCCATTTGGTTAAGTTTCGTGGGCCTATATTTAAATATTACCCAACCATCTCAGATATGCTTAACTTAACCCACCCACTATCCAATCAATTCTTACTTAACCCTAACTTTAGTTCATATAATCCCTATGGATTAGATTAGGGTAAGTAGTCCAACTCATTACCATGTCCATTTATGGTTTATAATGGGCTAGACCTCCACATTAGGCCTACTACTTGTGGATGTTGGATATGCCGGTCGGGTCTGGGCAGACTTCTTCCACAAGTTGGGCCTAACCTCGTGTCATAGCCTATCTCGTATTTGCGTACTTAGACCTCTCACATTAGGTTCAACATTAGTGGTTGCTGGATATGCCGGTCAGGTTCGGGCAGACTTCCACCACTAATGCAACCTAACCTCGTGTCATAAGTGCAATTACAATTTCTAATTGTAATCCTAGGCATTCATTGTTAATCAATTATTTAAACCTATGCCTTTATAGGTGTTAATGCCCATTTACCCAATTATTGAATTATATGTCCAATTCATATAAACATTATTTAAATTATGCCAATTCTAATCTTTTTTCCCCCCGTTCCCTAACTAGCGTATTCCCATAATTCACGACATGCCTAGGCTAGATAATAGCCTAGTCATAAATGATAAAAGGGAAAAGTAATGGGAATATGACAAAAGTGATTGTTTTAACATAACTTGGCATAAACATAAACTAGCATGGTGATAAGGTGGATATATGATCATAAATCTGATGACCTTGTAGCAGTCACTAGTTCTATCATAACTATGATGTCATAGTAAGCAAAATAAGGTCTAAATTAACAATTTAGATATCCAACTATTTTAGATCTAACATAATAGGCACAAGATGATAAACTAGATCTGATTAACAATTTAAATGTCCACATAATTCAGATCCAATAGTTAAAAGTAGATATAATACAAATAAGATTAAGATCCACATCATAGCATGTCATAGAAGTTACAATAGATCTGATAAGATAAATATTTAGATCCAAATCCTAACCAGTTCAGAATGTCATATGCTCATAATTTACAATGGATCTGATAAGATAATTTAGTCATATGAACAAATCCAAACTGTCGTTATGTCACGTTTACTTTTAAGGTATTTAAATCTAAAAGCAACTAGGAACTCACAGTGTTAAGATTAGAAAATAGAAGAAGAATGGATCTTGAATCTCTAAGTTTGATTTGCTAAGTTGATAGTTGTGGAAGATAATTCGGTTTAGTTTGGTCACCAGCGGAGTTTGGCGCCCATGGATTCTCAATGAAGAAAACAAGAGAAATGACCACGTATTTATAGCTGCCATCCCCTTTGAAACCGATTGCCACGTCAGCCCTAGGGGTGTCGACATCCCTGTAGGTGGGTCGACCCTGATGTCGATACCCCTCTAGGGGGGTCGACCTCCTAGAGCGGGAAAACTGATGCCACTTTTTATTTTTCAATTTTGAACTGTTTTGGATAAGATTCTGACTCATCTCTGGCTCATATGTATATATATAATTCTTCTGCGCGTATACAAACTTAAAATACTCATAACTTCTTCATACGGTGTCCGTTTTACGCAAAACAAATGTCTATCTTGACCAGAATTTTGATATGGACGCAATGGCACAATCTGTTTTCCTTAATTCTGAATATTAAATTAATTATTATTTAATTTATCCTCTTTTAGTGTTGTTAAAGATACAAGGTGTTACAAGTTCAATGGATCAAACATCGATGAATTTCATTGCTTAAAACTCTAAATTTAATTGATTGATTTATTAGATAGCGGCGACTTGTTTATTGTTACAAGAGATGAAGAAAATGGATCAGGTCTTAAGAGGAGATGAAGTGGAATATTTATAAGGAAATATGTTTTAGATATTTTTATATTATACTCCATTATAATATTGTTAAACGTTTTAACATCGCACGAATACTCGATCCATCCGATCGTCATGAAAATTGACATCCTACTATAATTCAATATTCTTGACTCGATGAAACTGGTTTCATCAAGATCCGTGGTCGTTTGAAAAATGGCTATTTTAAATCTCAAATCGTTAATCGATACGCAATTATATCGCGCGCGATCACACAACAACTCAATTGGCTGGAAACATTCTTCCAATAATTTACAATTCCGGATCCAATGAAATAGATTTCATCAAATTCCTAGATTTTTTTTCAAAATGACTATTTTAACAGGTTAATTAATATATGGTATTTTCATCTTTTCATTTATTTACTTTTACTTCAATCCAAAAGTTCGTTAACCTCATTTAAATCAAAATAGAATTTAAAATACGTTCTAGATCAAATTGATCTATATTATCTCCATATTCAATTAATTAAAATTTTAATATATATATATGAATTATCAAAAATAATTAATTCATATTATATATTCTCAATTTCCAAAAATAGTTTTAATCGTTTTTTAAACACGCTGAAATAGGTTTCGAGATTTAACTCAAAAGTATGATGAAGATATAAATTTATAATTGACAATTTAAACTGATTTCAATTAAATTGTTTCTAAGCGTTCTAATTCATACGGCCAAACGATAACTCCAAATGTTACGAAAATTGAAATCCGATAATAATACATTATTACGGATCCATTGGAATTGGTTTTGTTGAAATCCGTGACTATTTCAAAATTAACTATTTTTAACATGAAATCTTGATTTGGACATAACTCAAAATCTATAACGTGACTCAAAATCTATAATATGAAATCTTGATTTTTTTCTCTTTCATTAGAAATTTATAATCAAATAGATCTTGTATATTCAATTCAAGTTCAAAACGTAATATTACGAACTGCCGCGACATTACGAGCTCGTTTTAAACTAATATATAAATTATACGTTCAACTTTGTTAAATAAATAAATTAATTAAATCCTTTAATATTTCCAATCCAACATTCAAAACTAAATTAAATGTCTAATCAAAATGGTTAAAAATATGGGTCGTTACAAAGGGTCAACCCTTGATTATGGCCAAGTTCTATAAGGTTGTTTTTCTATCTCTAGGTTCAGGATGTGATACTTCAGGTTGTGCTATTTTGGGTTGTGATGGCGGGTTATTGTTTTTAGGATCTATGTGGGTACTTGTTGAGCATTTAGCTCCTTTCTTAGTAACCAGATATTTTCTCTCAAACATTTTAGCTAAGGAATAAATTCTTTGAAATCCACCAGCTTTGATGTTAATACATCATATCTAATTTCATTTTCAAACCACCAATAAATTAGTTTAACAAATACTTTAGAGGTAAATTCTCAATAACAGCCTGCAATTGTTCAAACTTGTTCAAATAAGCTCTTACATTTGTATAATACCTTAGCTTTGACAATGTCTTATATGATCTTTCCATTTCTTTTGAATTAAACCTCACTAACATCTCTTCCTTTAATATTGCCCATGATTCAGGGTTATACACAATATTGTTATACAAATGGTACCATTGCAATGGACATAACTTCCACCCACATGTTTAACGTGATGAAATTTGAAGTACTATTCCACTTGCCTTAACCATGCAACAACTCCATCTTCTAGGTAAGTCAGGATTCATTGATGGGTAAGGGTTTGAATAAGGATGATCGTAGTTTATGATGGGTGGTGGCTCTTTGTGATCATGCACAAGACTGGCTAATAGGGTGATAGTATGATAGTGTTTGTTATATTTCATGGTTATGGAACAGTTCTTGATAATGGTGCATTGTTGACTGAAGGGTGAGTAACATTTCGAGGAGAAGCAGGGTTACTTGGTGGACATACTAAATTTTTTGGTGGTGGATTTATTACAGGTGGTGGTACATATGGTGGTGCATATGAGCATGGTTGAATTCTTCGATCATAGGTTGGTAATGGCGATGCAAAAGTACTAGTAAGGGTTTGGTTTCTAAATTATTTAAAAATCTATGGGTTAAGGTAGTGAGAAGGTTATGTACACCTCCAAATTTGGTTTTCAGATCTCCTACAGCTTCCTCGAGTTGACGTGTATTGATTTCCATATTCTCAATGCAATGTTCCAACCTTCTCTACGAATATGTAGTTCGAACATTGATCTCTTCTTGCCTTAGCCATAGGTCACCAGTAGGTTTGGCGAGGTTCATATGGTAGTTGAATTTTGAAGGGGATCATGATGGAGATTAGATTCATCTCCAATATTTTGCTCTGATACTAATATGAAACACCCTAGATGATCTCCTTCCTCAGTCATGCTGATCGAATGGGTGAAATGGTGGTTATAATGGTGTTAATGAGCTTTTGCATGTATTCAACAAAATTCTCTCGGGTTCTCTAATGAAGGAGGAACAGATCTAAATATGTGGGGAAGATGACAACATGGCACTTTTAAGTAGTGAGGGTGGTCAAATAGTTAGAATAGAGGATTCAGAGGTTTTTGAGGTGGATTGAATTTCAACATGCTTTTGTTGAAATTACGATGTCAAGTTGACACAAGAAACTAATGCACAGACTCGTGCTTATGCATTTTTTGTGCAGTTTCGAACAAGAACAAGAAATTACAAAATGTTGAATTCAAGAAGAAATACATTACTGAAAAAATTCCATAAGAATTGACAAAGAATAGGAGATTATATATTTTGTAATTTTCTGGAAAATTGAGATCAAAATGTACAAGAATGTGTGTAAATTGGAATCTGTATGTGTAACGACCCGCATTTTTGACTATTCAAGTCGACAATAATCCATGCGTGTCAACTCTAACAAATCCAAAATACATATAGTTATTGGATAAAATAAGAAAAATAAAGAAAGAAGACGAAAACAATCATAGAATCTCACAACGAAAGGATAAAATATATAATCAAATAACTTTTTGTGAAGCTGTTAAAATACACATTTGATTGTACTTTACAAACAATTATCAGAGTTATACATACCTAGACATAATACAATAAAACAAAAATGATGTAGTGGGAATATATAATAGATGATATACCAAAACTCCATCTCCATACTCCAATATAATGTGGTCTTCGCTAACTGAAAAACCCCAGCAGACCCAAGCACCAATGAAAAGACAAAAACACTTGGATCAAAACTAAATTATTCTCATATCAACCAAAATCAAACCATGTAATAATATGAGTGTCACAACATCAGAGATGCTTATAGTAATTCACACCTCATATCCAATGTGTCTGTGAGTGCAATAACTTAAGAGATGTTATAGAATTCTCCATCTCCTAAGGATCCGTTAAAATATTTACTTATAATAGTATGCGCTATAATAGGTAATGCCTATCAGTGAAATAAATATCAAAATAGTGTTAAGGCTTTACAATAATCCACCTTAACACATTTACTTTGGTAGCCAAAGTCGTAATGGGCACGTATAAGGAAGATATGATAACGCACGTGAAGCAACACCCAAGGTAAGATTCTAACGGCTTACCTATTCTGGCTTATCGTAACCCATCCATGGACGACCGTGAAAATCAATCCGATGAACAAATGTGCACCCATCGAGTACAAAATCATTATATTAATACGAGTGATCAACGTCTCTAACGGTAGCAAACCTCAATGGACAGACATAAGCTCTTGTTTTAGTCATTTCAATTATGACACGAATGTCAAGGCTATCCATCATCGTTCTCTTACTTCATTCCAGTAAACATTCACCAATTCAACCACTACATTTTGGGTAACATCCACCGCGTACACGGTTATCAATGTGATTCCAATATTGACAAAGAGCATGCCAATAAGAGGCCTCGGTCTTTTTAATAACCAACTGCAAATTACACACTACGTGTTTTTTTACATATTACAACGATTCGCATTTGATACCAAAGTATAATATTCATTTCAAAAACCAAATCCATTTCGAAATCATCATATTTATTTAAAAATATCACGGCATTCAAAGTCATGTATACAGACCCAAATATGTCATTACACTTGAATATATTATTTCAATTTCCATCTTACGTTATACTTCATTAACTGCATTTGCATTTAAATCCATGATTCAAATATATCATTCCACCTTGCACAGTTTGAAATTCTTAGAAAAGTAGTTTAAATAGTGATAAATAGTTTAAAATAGTTATAGTATTAAAAAGATCTTTGAAACCAAAATAAATTGAGTAGTCATAATATAAGTTTTAAAACAATATGTACTAAATATAAATTTTAAAAATATATTAAATCAAAATGTTTTCCTCTATTCCAACAAATCTGGACTCGTGTCCAAATTTCAAATCAATAAACTTGATTATCGATTTCTTACAATTTCATTTTTGACTAAATTTCAATTTAGTTTGGATCCATGATTTAAATCACGATTCAAATAAATCCCATCCTTTAAAGCGTACATTTAAAAGTTTAATTCGACTCGACTATTTACTTCCATGATTTAAAATTTCAAGAATCCATTCTTATTTTAAACCATTTCAATTTGCATAAATTATAAGCGAAATTTCAAATTTACGATTTAAAACACGTAAATTGAATTCATTTCCATTCCAACATTTGGAATAAACTCATTTCCCAGATTAAATCCATACATTAGTCATAACTTCATATTCCAATTCAATTCTTTAAGTGATTTCTTCTAAATAATTGCCATTTCAAAATCCAAATTTTGATTCCAATTTAAAATTGATTTCAGTCCTAAGTTAATTTTGATTACAATTTCAAATCTAAATAGTTTTCGATTCTTAAAAATTCCGAATTCGATATCCAAACAAATTGATTTAAAACTCTTAAAAGTTACCTTTACTATTCAATTTGAACTCCAAAATTTCAATTATAATTCAATCTTGAGCTCAATTCCGAAATATTGTTTTATATAACTTTAACTTGCCATATTCAAAGTTCAAATAAAAATCTAACCTTTTTTAACAAAAACAATTCCCCAAATTTCAAATATCATTTAGAATAAAACTTAAAAATCCCGACTTCGATTACTTAAGAAATTCCATTTACCTAATTTAAATTTCAATATTTCGAGGCCCAATTCGAAAATACTTCAATTTCCATACATTCGATTTTTTTTCCAAAGTCCAATAATTTCAAATCATTATTCAAAATCGTTTAATTTGACCAGTCTACTATCTGTATATAATTCTATCCTATGGTTAAGTGATACTTAAGTTTAATTTTAGTATTTTAGGAATGGATATACCATTTCAATCCAAATCAAGGGTTATGGGATTTATAATTTCAACCTATTTTCTTAATTCACTTTAAATGACCAATCCCTGGTTTATTTGACGGTCGTAACATCTAGGGTAAATGATTGGGATTAATCAACACAAACAACAACATACATAAATATAGTGAATAACTGGGTAAATCACACAATTAAACATCAATATATCAAATCCAAGGTATCCATCAAAATTAATTCGTCCAAACAGTTCAAGATCACAATAATTTACTTGTTATTAGGTCTTGGATTTAACTAGCAATTAAATTTCGAATTCAATCTAACTATAAAAATTAAATTGGCAGTTAAATTAAATTATATTGGCAATGCTAATCAACATGAATAAGCAATTTAAACTACCAAACAATAACTAATACAATCATATCATAACATGATTTTAATCTAATAGTCAAATATTTTAGTTAAGCGTGAGTGGATTTAATCACTCACCTTTGACTTTTGAGTCCATATGAAATTCCAATATAGGTCCAAAATTCAAAAATCTTAGAATTTGTCAAAATTAGTGCCAAAATGTCCAGAATGTTGATACGATCTCAATGCAACTGACGGCGTATCAACTGGATTTCGTGTGAGCTAGTTATCACGTTTACACGTTAATACACAATCAAAGGATAATTAACTTAACAATTTAATTAATTTAAATTTTACCCCTCACTCATTTGGCCTCCTCGCCTTCGTCTCCAATTCAAAACAATGCTTCTCTTCTTCCATCTCAAAACACAGCAAACTCATGCGCTATTACATAGCAACACTTAGCTTCGGTCCATGATCCTTCAAACCGACTTCACCATCGAGTCACTTACCTCGATCCCATCCTTCTCATCACCATCTCTTCCCACTCACACCCATTGATAAAATTCCATTCATATCCCTAATGTTGACCGGATATACGTTGTTTTCCATGCCCTTTGATCGGAGGGCCTTAAATCACTACCAATTGACGCGTCTTGCTCCCCTGACCTCTCCCACACCCTCAAACCAGCCTCCAACTCACTCTAATCCGTCGTGCACCCAGCCCTAGTCGCGCTGCTACAAAATTGAGCCTAGGTTGATGACGTCGCACCCACTTTTATTCCTACTGATGTGAAGCAATCAATCACACAAGTTCAATGGATCAAATGTCGATGAATTTCATTGCTTAAAATTCTAGATTTAATTGATTGAAATATTAGATAGTGGCGGCTTGTTTATTGTTACAATAGATGAAGAAAATGGATTAGGTCTTAAGAGGGGATGATGTGGAATATTTATACGGAAATATGTTTTATATATTTTTATTTTATATTCCATTATAATATCGTGAAACGTTTTAACATCGCATGAATACTCGATCCATCCGATCATCATGAAAATTTACATTCTACTATAATTAAATATTCAAGACCTGACGAAACTGGTTTCATCGTGATCCGAGGTTGTTTGAAAATTTCTATTTTAAATCCGTAATCGTTAATCGATACACATTTATATCGTGCACGATCACACAACAACTCGATTAGCAAGAAACTTTCTTACCGTAATTTACAATTCTGGACGTAATGAAACCGATTTCATTAAGTTCCAAGATTTTTTTTCAAAATGGCTATTTAAACAGCTTAATTAATATTTAATATTTTCAATTTTTCGTTTTTTTACTTTTACTTTAATCCAAAAGTTCATTAACCTCATTTAAATCAAAATAGAATTTAAAATACATTCTAGATCAAATTGATCTATATTATCTCCATATTTAATTAATTAAAATTTCCATATATATATATATATATATATATATATATTGTAACAACCCAGAAAATCAAAACCAATTTAATTTTTTTATTTTGGTGATTTTAATGAGTTTTGAATATTTAAAATGATTTATTTTAAATAATAACGATGAAAAATTTATTTGATGAAGTTAAAATGAATAAATTTATTTTATTTATATAACGAGCCTAAAATGGCGCGACAGTTTGAAATTTCGATTTCAAATTTCAAATGAATATACATAATAAAATATAAGTCGGAACTGAACGAAACAAGAAATATTTGAATCTGTTAAACAATATCTTTCTAACGAAGTTAAGATACCGAGATTTCGTTTTATAAATTGCAAGTTACGTCCAGTTTAAAATTCAGAAAAGTCGTTGACGAATTTATATATATTTTAAACATATATAAAGCCCTTAAAAATGGAAATTTTGCAAACGACCTCCGTTTTCGACGAAACCACTTTTATTGAATCTGGTACGTCAAATTATTGCTAGATTCCAATTTTCATAATTTTTTGAATCAATAAGTGAGTGTGGCAAAAGAAAACGTGCTTTAACAGTTTCAGTCAATTTCGATCGACCAGAAAATGGCCATTTTTCAAACGGTCTTCAAATTTGACGAAATTAGTTTTGTTAGGACTGTATCGTCAATATGAAGCCAAAAATATATTTTTTGGAATTTTAAGAGTATGTGGCCCCAGTAATTTAAAATGTGCATTTGAATTTAAAATATATTGATTTATATTTTAAATTTAATGAAAACCTGTCGTAACAGACGAATTGGGTTACGAAACATATCCCATTGTGTTCGGAATGGGGGTAATACGCTGGGAGCAATAGTCGTTGGGTTCGATTTGAATTCTGAATGAATATTCAACTTTTTGAAATTTAAAGGAATAAAATAATAATTAAATTTTATAATACCCCCTCCTTTTCTTTTCCCCTTTGGTCAAACCCCCCCCCCCCCTTTACATCGTTTAACAGAAACTGAATTAAAAAAAAAAGGGAGGACCGCAGATCGACGCCGCTCCACCCGGACCCGTCGCGCTTCGCCACTTGCCTCGCCGCGCCACCGAGCCCCTCTCCATCGATCGCCCCTTAGCCTCTCCCCTTCCTCCGTCAGGGAATCGTGAGCCATGCCCTAATCCCCCAAACCGACTACCTCCGGCCATCGCTGGCCAGGGCGCCACCACCCTACCTCGTCGCTACCCCTCCAGCAGCCACCTCCGACCGCCATTCCTCCCCGCTCCCCCTTCCACCTGTAAGTATTTTAATTTTAATTTATTTATGCAATAAAAACATGATTTTTTATATATTTAGATAGATATTGGAATGCGATTTTTGTGTATAAAGATTGAAAATAAAAAAATGTGATCTTTTTTATGAATAGTGAGGTATAAAAATATGATTTTTATCATATAAGTGGAGTTATAAGAAGAGGATCTTTATATGTTGTCATTAGAATAAAAATATGGTTTTTAATTTAGCAAAGATACGATTTTTAGTTTATAAAGTTATGATTTTTAAAAGAGAAAGCTTCGAATTATAATTAGAGAAAAGCTTTGATTTTTAAAAGAGAAAAGTTATGATTTTTAAAATATAAAGATACAATTTTTATTTATTAAAGGTAAGATTTTTAGAATAAAAAAGATAAGATTTTTAGAATAGAAAAAAAAATATGATTTTTATTTCATAAGGAGCGTTATAAAAATTAGGTTTTTGATTAGCCAAAGATTAGATTTATATATATATGAAGTTGCGATAAAAATTCGATTTTTATATATATGAAGTAGCGATAAAAATTCGATTTTTATTATATATGAAGCGAAAAAAAACTTCGATCTTTATATAAGAAACCGAGATATAAAAATATAATTTTTTTTATAGGAAGAAGCATTGTAAAAGTATATGATTTTTATATATGAAGTGTCATTATAATGATGTGATTTTTAAAATAAACATCATATTAAAAATGCGATTTTTACTATGAACAGCGGGAAAAGATCGCACTGGAATTTTAGGCAAATCTGAACCGTTCAGAAATAGAGAATGGAGGAGTGGATCCCAAAGGTGAGAAATTCTCACTCTAATTTATTTTCTAGTTAAAATATATACTAGGATGCAGACGATGCTTAGCAGCACCCGACACCCGTCGTCCACAAACCATGGACGACTTGTTTGATTGTTTGGTTTGGTTGATTGGATAATTTGGTTGAATTTGGTTAGGGAATTGTAACGAATTGATTAGAATTGTTACGTGTGTATGGCGCGAGCCAATATTAGGAGAGGGGTAATGCTAGACATTATCCGATTTCAATATTGCGCCGTTATGCCGTCAAAATTTTCTAAAATATGTTAGAACAATAAAAATATCATTTTTATCGTATAAATGAACCGAATAAATATTTTATCGTTAAAAATATAATTTTTAACGCATATGTGAATAAATCAAATATTCGTTTACAGATCAGACGATTTGTTTATGTACACCCATTTTATTGATATTGATTGGGACGATAAATTTTACACATCGCCCAACTGCACAAAAAAAAATCATTGTTTGTTGTTTGAAACCCCACACGGGTATTAGGATGATATATGACATACTCTAGTCCCAATAATTAGTTGTATGTCGATCGATTGGTTGACAAGCTGTTGCAAGCGTTAAATATTTATATTTAATGCTTATGCAGTGTAGAATGCACTCTAGATGATGGTTGACTGTTTTTTATTATTGCTGTATACATGTGTGTATGAAATCCATATAATCAACATTATATGGTGATTGACTGTGTCTGATTCCAGTTCAGAAAGAACGAATATTTTAAAATAACGAATATTTTAAATAACATTCAGAAAAGAATCAAAATATAATTTCGATGTTCGATTTGGGATGGACACAAATATATTTAAATATATAAAGCCGCGTTGATTAGATTAACGCCATTTTGACGTGAACGATATTTATATCGATTTTATTCGTTGAATATCGAAAAGGAAATGATTTCGAAATATAATATTTTGAAAATATTATCGTTTATATATTAATGATACGGAATATTCAATTTTGATTTGAAATTGAATATGAAGTTGAAATCGTCTTGAAAACGAATTTAAAATGATTTATAAAATACGTTTTGAATGGAAATCAATGAAATATATATAATATATATTAATGGCCTGAATAGAATGCGTCGCGCCGCGGCAGTTCGCGAATTTCGACCATTGACTTCGAACTGATGTTACGGGAGATTCGATCGTCGGATTCTCCTGAAACCGGGACCGTTGGGTTCGTATCGAAAAGAGCTTTCCACGAATATGAGAGATTTGAAATCTAACATTTGGATTTGGAATTATGTCCAAATCAAATTTGGAAAAGGTCGATGTAAGTGCAGTTCGATGACCGTATATAGAAATCGACTGTACGGGCCTTGATAAAATTATTAAAAATATTAATAATTTGTGTAAAATTATAATAAATGATTTGGGAAGAGTTGGGATGAAAAATTCCATATTTGAAAAGATAAAAATATTTTTTTATCGAAATGAACTAGTTATGAACTAGAATTATAATCCAATATTTTAAATAAATAAATTGGATTTGAAATGGTTTTAAAAATAACCGGAATTTCCAATATATGAATTGGAATGGATTTGAATCGAAATTATCTTCGGAATATTTCGATATTGAATTCCGTGATTATACGCATATTGTGGAGGAATTCGGAAGATATATATATCGTTATTCCAATACGATATTTGTTGATTTCAGAATTTGATATTAAATATAAGCCGATATATTTCCTATTCAGAGCCTTGTATTTAATATCAAATGGGATTGTGGGTTTGTCGTGAATGGTTTCTTCATTAACACTGTTCTTAAACCCAGTTGAGAAAAGATAAATCTTTTAATTAAGATTTAGTGAAATTTTCCAGTTAATTAATATTTAATTGGAATCGAATTTAAATTGGTTTTGGGTTTATCGTGAGCGGTGTTTTAAATAACACTTGTTCTTTAACCCGATTAACAGAGAAATATGATTTGGAATTTATAAATCTTTTTATTAAGATTTGTTGGGAATTTCCAATTTAATAAAATAAATTGGAATGGAATGGAATTCGATTTGGTAATAATCGAAGTGAGCTTCTGTGGAGGAAGACCGTTACTATATATGGAATTTAAAAAGCTTTGCCGTTATTCCATTTATATTATTGGTTGGATACGGAAGTTTATATCGATTATATATATTGATCTGTTTTCCATGAAGATTCCATAATTTATGGAATGTGATTTTGGGTTTATCGTGAACTATGTTTTAAATGACATTCATTCTTTAACCTAGTTTAAAGACAGGAATTATTTTCCTATTGAAAAATCATTAGTACTGATTTTTGAAAGATTAAAACTGAATTAGAGTTTTAATGAATCTTTAATTAGATTGAAAAGTGAATGTGAGAATTAAAATTATCAATTCAGGAAAATGATCGAGAATGGAGTATCACCAGTTTTGCTCCAAGCGATAGTTAAATCTTTAATTAGATCTGAGCGTGAAATGGTAATTAATTTTACCGATAACACCGTGGGGTTAGATATGGAGTATTACCAGTTCTTGTTGCAGTCATGATGGGGGGTTCTCACCATGTGGTTTGATGGCGAACAGTGGGCTCTTACCCCTACATGTCCCTTGCGAGGGTTGGTTAGGCTGCGGCCGGGAGGCTCGAGAGGGTCGCCGTAAAACAAGTGAGACTTGGGGATCATCTGGAAGCCACGATGGGTATTACCTGCTGCTTGGGGGATGAACGGATGGTTGCAAAGCATACCGGATTTCGTCGGCTATCTCATTTGGTATCAGAGCTTTGGTTTACAGAGCTCGAGAACAAGACGCGTTAGAACCAAACGAAAGAATTCATAAGAGATTGGATTAGGAATATCCAATAAGAATGACTCGTTAGAGATAGGATCAGTAGTATCCTAGAACAAGTCGAAAGAGTGTTATTTTTAAAATAAAAATGAAAAAAAAAATTGTTTTGAAAATTTAATCTAATTATATGTATTTGAGTATATTATTTTATTTTGAATTTGGACAATCTAGCATATGAAGATTTTGCAAATATGCTTCATGAACGTATATTCGAAGTTTTAATATACTGGATAGATATAGAATCACACTCTAGTCGTCCGGAGATAATTCTGGTAATGCCGCCGCATTATCAGTATTTATGTTCGAGTTTCGAAAGTGGGATTTCTATATATTTCCATTAGACTGGTTTGAGAACCAAAATTACATAGGATTATTTGTTGTGATTTGGCCTCAAAAACCTGATTTTTAACTATGTATTAAAGTTATGCATTTGAAAATTAATCAACTAATTGATTGATGGTTGAGTTGCTTGATTATTAGTTTAACTAATAAAACCCACATGATAATGAACGGTAAATATAACCAAATTGAATCAATTATTGAACTGAATTGAAAATTGTTTGAGATTGCATGCATATACATATATATACATTGAACAGGTCATAGCAAGGAGGCTAGAGAAGAGGAATAAAATTGTATGCCCGACAAATAAGTAACATTTACTGTTTTGTTTGGGTTTGGATGATTTTATGAGCCGATTGGCTTTATCTTTTTCTTTTTGATTTGAGAGGGCCTATGTGGCAGTTTGGGGATTTTCCCGGTGCTCCTCGTGCAAAGGAGGTTATGGCGAAAATTTTCGAAAATTTAGGGTGTTAGCCAAATTTTTGAAAAATTAGAAATTCTTATAAACTGAAAAGTTGAAGAATGAACGCCAGAATGAAAGTTGAGTTGGTTAGTTAAACAACTTTCAGCTTCGTTCCTTTTCGAGGACGAAAAGATTTTATGTGGGGGAGATTGTAACAACCCGGAGAATCAGAACCAATTTAAAATTTTTATTTTGGTGATTTTAATGAGTTTTGAATATTTAAAATGATTTATTTTAAATAATAAAGATGAAAATTTTATTTTCGATGAAGTTAAAACGAATAAATTTATATTATTTATATAACGAGCCTGAAATGGCGTGGCAGTTTGAAATTTCGATTTCAAATTTCAAATGAATATACAGAATTCAGTATAAGTCGGAATTGAACGAAACAAGAAATATTCGAATCTGCTAAACAATATCTTTCTAACAAAGTTAAGAAACTGAGATTTCGTTTTATAAATTGGAAGATACGTCCAGTTTAAAATTCAGAAAAGTCGCTATGGAATTTATATATATTTTAAATATATATAAAGCCCTTAAAAATGGAAATTTTGCAAACGACCTCTGTTTTCAACGAAACCACTTTTGTTGGATCCGGTACATCAAATTATTGCTGGATTCCAATTTTCGTAATTTTCTGAATCAATATGTGAGAGTGGCAAAAGAAAACGTGTTTTAACAGTTTCAGTCAATTTCGATCGACCAGAAAATGACCATTTTTCAAACGGTCTTCAAATTTGATGAAATTAGTTTTGTTAGGACCTTATCGTCAATATGAAGCCAGAAATAATTTTTCTAGAATTTTTAGAGTTAGATTGTGGCCCCGGTAATTTAAAATGTGCATTTGAATTTAAAATATATTGATTTATATTTTAAATTTAATGAAAACCTATCTTAACAGCCGAATTGGGTTACGAAACATATCCCATTGTGTTCGGAATGGGGGTAATATGCTAGGGGCGACAGCCGTTGGGTTCGATTTGAATTCTGAATGAATATTCAACTTTTTGAAATTTAAAGGAATAAAATAATAATTAAATTTTATAATATCCCCTCCAATTTTATTTTCCCCTTTGGTCAACCCCCCCCCCCTTACATTGTTTAACAGAAACTGAATTTAAAAAAAAGGAGAACCGTAGACCGACGCCGCTCCACCCAGACCCGTCGCGCTTCGCCACCGGAGCCACTGGCCTCGCCACGCCACCGAGCCCCTCTCCGTCGATCGCCCCTTCGCCTCTCCTCTTCCTCCATCAGGGAATCGCGAGCCATGCACTAATCCCCCAAACCGACTACCCCCCGGCCATCGCTGGCTAGGACGCCACCACCCCACCTCGTCGCTAACCCTTCAGCAGCCACATCCTACCGCCATTCCTCCCCGCTCCCCCTTCCAACTTTAAGTATTTTAATTTTAATTTATTTATGCAATAAAAACTTGATTTTTTATATATTTAGATAGATATAGGAATGCGATTTTTGTGTATAAAGATTGAAAATAAAAAAATGTGATCTTTATTATGAATAGAGAGGTATAAAAATATGATTTTTATCATATAGGTGGAGTTATAAAAAGAGGATCTTTATATGTTGTCATTAGAATAAAAATATGGTTTTTAATTTAACAAAGATACGATTTTTAGTTTATAAAGTTATGATTTTTAAAAGAGAAAGCTTCAATTTTTAATTAGAGAAAAGCTTTGATTTTTAAAAGAGAAAAGTTATGATTTTTAAAATATAAAGATACGATTTTTATTTATGTAACGGTAAGATTTTTAGAATAAAAATCATAAGATTTTTAGAAAAAAAAAAGATAAGATTTTTAGAATAGAAAAGATATGATTTTTATTTCATAAGGAGTGTTATAAAAATTAGGTTTTTAATTAGTTAAAGATTAGATTTTTATATATATGAAGTAGCGATAAAAATTCGATTCATATATATATATGAAGTAGCGATAAAAATTCGATTTTTATTATATATGAAGCGAAAAAAAACTTCGATCTTTATATATGACATAGAGATATAAAAATATAATTTTTTTATAGGAAGAAGTATTGTAAAAGTATATGATTTTTATATACGAAGTGTCATTATAAAGATGTGATTTTTAAAATAAACGTCATATTAAAAATGCGATTTTTATTGTGAATAGCGGGAAAAGATCGCATTGGAATTTTAAGCAAATCCGAACCGTTCAAAAATAGAGAACGGAGGAGTTGATCCCAAAGGTGAGAACTTCTCACTCTAATTTATTTTCTAGTTAAAATATATATTAGGATGCAGACGGTGCTTAGCAGCACCCGACACCCGTCATCCACAAACCATGGATGATTTGTTTGATTGTTTGGTTTGGTTGATTGGATAATTTGGTTGAATTTAGTTAGGGAATTGAAACGAATTGATTAGAATTGTTATGTGTGTATGGCGCGAGCCAATATCAGGAGAGGGGTAATGCTAGACATTACCCGATTTCAATATCGCGTCGTTATGCCGTCAAAATTTTCTAAAATATGTTAGAACAATAAAAATACCATTTTTATTGTGTAAAAGAACTAAATAAATATTTTATCGTTAAAAATATAATTTTTAACGCGTATGTGAATAAAATAAATATTCTTTTACAAATCAGACAATTTGTTTATGTACACCCATTTTATTGATATTGATTGGGACGATTAATTTTACACATCGCCCAACTGCACAAATACAAATCAGTGTTTGTTGTTTGAAACCCCACACGGGTATTGGGATGATATATGACATACACTAGTCCCAATAATTAGTTGTATGTCGATCGATTGGTTGACAAGCTGTTGTAAGCGTTAAATATTTATATTTAATGCTTATGTAGTGTAGAATGCACTCTGGATGATGGTTGACTGTGTTTGATTATTGTTGTATACATGTGCATATGAAATCCATATAATCAACATTATATGGTGATTGACTGTGTCTGATTCCAGTTCAGAAAGAATGAATATTTTAAAATAACGAATATTTTAAAATAATATTCAGAAAAGAATCAAAATATAATTTTGATGTCTGATTTGGGATGGACACGAATATAATTAAATATATAAAGCCGTATCGATTAGATTAACGCCGTTTTGACGTGAACGATATTTATATTGATTTTATTCATTTCTATAATGAATATCGAAAAGGAAATGATTTCGAAATATAATATTTTGAAAATATTATTGTTTATATATTAATGATATGGAATATTCAATTTTGATTTGAAATTGAATATGAAGTTGAAATCATTTTGAGAACGAATTTAAAACGATTTATAAAATACGTTTTGAATGGAAATCGATGAAATATATGTATAATATATATATTACATATATTAATGGCTTGAATAGAACACGCCGCGGCAGTTTACGAATTTCGACCATTGACTTCGAATTGACGTTACGGGAGATCCGACTGTCGAATTCTCCTGAAACCGGGACCGTTGGGTTCGTATCGAAAAGAGCTTTCCAAAGAATATGAAAGATTTGAAATCTAACGGTTGGATTTGGAATTATGTCAAAATCAAATTTGGAAAAGGTCGCTGTAAGTGCAGTTCGATGACCGTATATAGAAATCGACGGTACGGGCCTTGATAAAATTATTAAAAATATTAATAATTTGTGTAAAATTATAATAAATGATTTGGGAAGAATTGGTATGAAAAATTCAATATTTGAAAAGATAAAAATATATTTTTTATCGAAATGAACTAGAATTATAATCCAATATTTTTAAATAAATAAATTGGACTTGAAATGGTTTTAAAAATAACCGGAATTTCCAATATATGAATTGGAATGAATTTGAATCAAAATTATCTTTAGAATATTTCGATATTGAATTCCGTGATTATACGGATATTGTGGAGGAATTCGGAAGATATATATATCGTTATTCCAATACGATATTTGTTGATTTCAGAATTTGATATTGAATATAAGCCGATATATTTTCTACTCAGAGCCTTGTATTTAATATCAAATGGGATTTTGGGTTTGTCGTGAATGGTGTCTTCATTAACACTGTTCTTAAATCCAGTTGAGAAAAGATAAATCTTTTAATTAAGATTTACTGAAATTTTCCAGTTAAATAATATTTAATTGTAATCAAATTTAAATTGGTTTTTGGGTTTATCGTGAGCGGTGTTTTAAATAACACTTTTTCCTTAACCCGATTAACAGAAAAATGTGATTTGGAATTGATAAATCTTTTTATTAAGATTTGTTGGGAATTTCCAAAGTAAAGATTTCCAATTTAATAAAATAAATTGGAATGGAATGGAATTCGGATTTGGTAATAATCGAAGTGAGCTTCTGTGGGGGAACACCGTTACTATATATGGAATTTAAAAAGCTTTCTCGTTATTCCATTTATATTATTGGTTGGATACGGAAGTTTATATCGATTATATATATTGATCTGTTTTCCGTGAAGATTCCATAATTTATGGAATGTGATTCTGGGTATATCATGAACTATGTTTTAAATGACATTCGTTCTTTAACCCAGTTTAAAGACAGGAATTATTTTCCTAGAAGTTGAAAAATCATTAGTACTGATTTTTGAAAGATTAAAACTGAATTAGAGTTTTAATGAATCTTTAATTAGATTGAAAAGTGAATGTGATAATTAAAATTATAAATTCAGGAAAATGATCGAGAATGGAGTATCACCGGTTTTGGTCCAAGCGTTAGTTAAATCTTTAATTAGATCTAAACGTGAAATGGTAATTAATTTTACCGATAACACCGTGGGGTTAGATATGGAGTATTACCAGTTTTGCTCCATGGGATGAATAGGTTGGGATTGGGAAATAAAATAAATGATTACTTCGGTGTGGTTCGCTAATTCCGACTAGTTTGGAAAACCTTAATATGGTTTGAAATGATATCCAAAGGAAGATTAAAGAATAAATTTCAAAGAATTTATCTTTGATAAAATTAATGGGAACATTTCCCTAAGAATGTGAATATTTGAATAAAGATTATTCTGGATTGGAATGAGGTGTATGTTGTGTTTATATCACTTTATTATAATATATACGCGAGTTATTCAGAAAGGTCGGGTTTATACCCATTCTGAATAACTGATTCGATGATAAGTCGACGATGAAGACGGTGGTTGAAGACCGGAGGTCTTCACATCGTTTGGATGATTACTGATGTCTTGATTGGGCTGTACACCCAAGACGAGGTAATAAGTGGTGATCGTCCAGACGTACTTGGAGATCGACGAATATGCGAGGGCCTCTCTCCTGTATTGGACATATGGGACGAGGAATATGGTGCCTCCGGTTTCGTTCAGACCCAGAATGAACTAGTAAATGGATTGTGTGTGTAATTACCCGGGTTTTTACATAGATCACTGACACAGATAAGAATGGGTCGTGAGTACGTGTTCACAAATACGATTTAAAATCCAGACTTTGAAATTTGAAAACATGTTAACCTGTGAATAACAGCATTTACATATGCATATATCACAGCACTTGCTAAAACTAATTTTATAAGGTACAAAATTGATACTCTAATTTGTTTAAATCCAAGAAAATGATTTGTGAAAATGTATGGTACATGAGCATTTAGTGTTGACATTTCATAGAGGCCAATAGGAAGAAGAAAAGATCATGTGCAAGGAATGTCATGTGCAGGTGAAGAATGGCTGAGGTAAGCCATGTGATATGGTGGTGGTATGTAACAACCCGTATTTTCAATAACCTGTTATAACATAAATCGGGGCAGAAATTAATTCTAAAATCTGAATCAAGGGAAACGGGCTATGCCATTGCGTTCGTCTCGGAAAAATATGCGAAATAGAGTCCGAGTTTTCGAAAATCGGAGTCCGTATGACCCGGTTAAGGCCCATTGAAGTTTTCAGAAATTTCCATGTTAAAAACAGATTTAAATTTTAAATTAAAAACAAGGATTAGGGCTAACTGGCGTCAGGCGGGAAAACTCCCGCCAGGACCCCCATGTCGACAGGCATGTCGACAGGGTCCCCAGGGTGTCGACAGCCCTGTCGACAGCCCTGTCGACACGGGGTGGCCGGGCAGTTTTGCCTGGCGCACCATTTCTGATCTGGGCTTGGTTGTGTTGAGCTTGGGGGCCAGATTCGGTTTAGAGGGCTAAGATTGGAACTAGGGTTTAATCCTATGGTCTAAATCACTAGCCTAATCTATAAATAAGACCCTAACCTACCCTAAATCACTCATTATTCATTCTAGCAACTAAACTATGTC
Organism: Allium sativum; assembly: GCA_030737875.1. Taxonomy (NCBI): domain Eukaryota; kingdom Viridiplantae; phylum Streptophyta; class Magnoliopsida; order Asparagales; family Amaryllidaceae; genus Allium; species Allium sativum. The sequence goes on from CM060924.1 coordinate 196,620,141, forward strand.
AAAATCAAAACTCTCATGGCCTCCACTCTCTTCATACAATTCCTAAACAAATTCCTAAGAGATTTCCATGCATACAAGTGTATTTAGGCTTGTATGATCCTCTTTAGCTTGCATTAAAGTCTTGTTTCTCTATTATCAACATAAAGGAGGAGTTTTGATCAAGTTTGCTTGCATTTTGGGGTTTTATTTTGTTGCATAAGGGGTTTCTTACATTTGCTATACTTATTTGAGTCCGCATAAGCATCGTAAGCCCTCTTACCTTCATTTTAGAAACTCTAAAGTTAATATGTGATGAGAGTTGGGATTTATGCATGTTTATTGAGTTATGCATGTTTATGCAAGTTCACTATGCCATGATTTGCAAGTTTATTGAGTTATGCATGTTTATGCAAGTTCACTATGCCATGATTTGCAAGTTTATTGAGTTATGCATGTTTATGCAAGTTCACTATGCCATGTTATGCAAGTTTAACAAGTTATGCATGCTTATGCAAGTTCACAATGACATGTTATGCATGTTTGACAAGTTATGTACGTTTATGCAAGTTCCATATGCTATGTTAGGCAAGTTTAACATGTTATGCATGTTTGACAAGTTATGTACGTTTATGCAAGTTCCATATGCTATGTTAGGCAAGTTTAACATGTTATGCATGTTTGACAAGTTATGTATGTTTATGCAAGTTCCATATGCTATGTTAGGCAAGTTTAACATGTTATGCATGTTTATGGTAATATGCAAGTTCACTATGCTAAGTTATGCAAGTCTAACATGTTATGCATGTTTGTTGTGATATGCAAGTTCATCATGTATGTTATGCCAAGTTCCCTCTTCCTATCCTTTATGCGTTACTACGAATATGTAAGCGATAGAATGACGTTGGGGGGTTTGGGTAAACTTAAAATACATGAAAATATAAGATTGGGAATTTACCTATTAAGTTAGGTCTACCCCTTGGGAATTTACCTATTAAGTTAGGTCTACCCAAGTATTTGTTGACTTGTAATTATGTTTTGAAATAAAGTGGACATGACACTTAGAAAACATAAATGTGGCCAACTCGAGGTTGGGTTGAGTTTGTAGCGTAATTCTACCCGGAACCTACCGGCTTAACTAGTGGCTACAAACAATAGGACCCAATGTGAGAAGTTGGTCATGTGGTGCCAAGACCCGAGGATAGACCAAGTTGTTGTGTAAATCTACCCGGAACCCACCGGCTTAACTAGGTAATCACAACAAAGTCTAATGTGAAAAGTTAAGGTGCATTAAACTAATTAATGCCTCATGATTAGGGTTAAGTCAGGGTCCACTAATATTTAATCCATTTGGGGGTTTGAGGGATTGAAATGGGGTTAAGTTGTGAACTGTCGGTTACACTTAACCAATTTAATCCATGATTAGTGAAGGGTTAAATCACACTTAACCCTCTTAGGAAACCCTAGCAACGTGGTCTGTTCCAGCAGTAATCCCAGTTTGGTATCATCACAACCCTAGAGGCTGGGCTAGGGCGGGGCACGATTACTGGACGGATGTAAGCGACCAAAGCGACGTTTGAGTGGTACAGCGGTGCGGGTCCAGGCGGGCTACGGACGTGCACGTAGTCCGGTGTTGGACAAACTCGAGGCACGGGTACCAGTAGGTTTAGACTGTGCATTATTGCTTCAGTGTCTGGGGTTGACACCCGAGGGCTTGATACACCCAAAGGTGGACCCAGCACAGTCTGACTACAACCATATGTGGGCCGTATGGACACCAACACTTGACGTGTTAGGTTTATAGGGAGCCGATCGACTAGACCGTTTGGTTGGACCTTATATTAAGGTCACTTCATGTTATTGGGTCAAAGCTTGGGCCGAGGGATCAATACCTGTTATGTTGGTTTGCTAGTACACCGTGGTGCAAAACTTAACCTTGTTTATGCGATGACACCTCTATCTATCTTGTAGTTAATTTATCATGCTAGTATGTTGTTATCTATGATCATCTCAGTTTCCATCATGCTGTTAACTTTATTAGTTTATAGACTGATCGTAGCAGGGCTTACTCAGTCTTTTTGACTGACCTGTTTTCTTTCGCTTCTTTTCTTCCGTTCCCCCCCCCCCAGGTTCTCAGGGTGGGAACATTGGTGCTTAGCTTGGATCGCTTAGCTTGCTTGCTGGATTAGCTCATGTACATTTGGATATTGAGCCCGCTATGGTTTATCACTCTTATTTGGGGATAGTACTTATGTATTTTAGTTTATCAGATGATGTTTTTATCTAGACTTGTAATTTTGGGAAATTGACATTTTGATGTACCAGACTTGTGTTTTGAAATGGTTTAAAAATCTTCCGCTGTTTTATCTACTTACTCTGTTTATTTACATATATATATGTCATGTCCTGCCTTGTTATATCATTATGCATGTTTACCTTGTTTTAAAACGCCCCACCAAAGTCAGAGTTGCTTGCAAGAGCCACCTTGGCGGAGGTGGGGTGTTACATTTGGTATCAGAGCATATGGTTTGCGAGAAGGGATAAAAAGGTTTTTAAAACTTTTGAAAAACTATTTTCAAAACCAAGTATAAAGTATTTTCCAAAGAAAAGTCTAGTTATTTTTAAAGGCTATTCCCCAAAAGCCATTAGCACTATCCTTTGACCCCTCGTTTGAACTCTTTTCTTTTCGTTTCCAGCATGTCTGATAATCCCATCTTGCCCGAAGGAGTAACAATACCCGATTGGTTTCGCCGGTACTTGGAAGTCACGGCACCGGTCCCGGGTGTCTCTAATGTTGTCTTTCCAGTCAAGGCCGCTGTTCCTCCTCCTCATTCCGTAGCTGATGTTCCTCTTCTCCCTCAGCCTCCACAAGCGGATTTTGCGGAAACTTGTAAGAACTTTAAGATGATGGGTGGCAAGAATTTTAGTGGAACAGAGACATTTGTAGAGGCAAGGAATTGGTTGAAAGAGACCGAAGATCTTTTAGCCACCTTTGATATAGGTGACCGCAGGAAGGTTTTATTAGCAGTATGGTTGCTAAAGGAAGAAGCTGCATGTTGGTGGGTAGTCACCACCGCTACTAGGCCAATTGAGACTTGGGATGACTTTAGAGGAAGGTTTGGACCGAGGTTCTTATCACTGAAGCAAGGGGACATGACTATTAGGGAATACATAGATAAGTTTAATCAACTGGCTCGGGTCGATTTAGACTTGGTTAATACAGCTCAGAAGAAGGCCCTACACTTTGCTCTAGGATTAAACGAGCCATTACATGGTTTGGCCATATCTCATATACCCTTGGGGGCGACTTTCGAGAATTTGGTGAATATGGCCCTACTTCAAGAAGAAGATAACAATGACAAGAAAGAGGTCAAGGCGAATGAGTCTCAAGGCAAGAGGGTAAATTCCGGGAAACGAGGCAAGAATAACAACAACCGCAAGGACGAGCCAAGAGAGAATAGGAAATGCAACTTCTGTGGTAAAGTTGGACATATATCCAGGGAATGTAGGAAGAAGAAGAGAAAGCGGGGCGAATGCTTTCATTGTGGTGAGTTTGGACATCTTAGCAAGGATTGCCCGAGGAAACAAGGGCAAGGTCGGACTCAGTATGCAGGACTATCTGGAGGGCGAGTTCATCCCCTCAACACCGTTCTTCCAGCTCATGATAGAGGTAGTGTTTCTGTTGAAAGTCTTGTTTACATTTTCTGATTTTCCCTGTTCGTACTTTGTTTGATTCTGGCACATCACATAGTTTTATTTCATCTGATCCAGTTTGCACCTAAGTACTGGTCTAGTTGATGATCCCGTATGTGTTTCAAATCCAATTGGGGGTTCTGCCCGTTTGTCTGTGGTCTGAGTGGATTTGAAAATTTCTATCCTGGGTATAGAATTCTCGTGGGATGTTTATATTCTCGGTTTCAGGGGATATGGGTTGGTTTTGGGCATGGAATGGTTGTCCTGTTTTGGAGCCATTCTTGGTTTTTGTATATAGGGTTGTGAGGCTCATGACTCGCCTCAGTAACACCCTAGAAATTTCTAGCGACCCTATGGGTCCCGTCATGTTATGTTATCTTGAATCCCTCAACTCGTCTATCGATAGTTTGCAATCTGTGAGGGTGGTCCGAGAATATCCTGATATCTTGGGGGAAGTAAAGGGGTTACCCCTAGACGTGGGATAAATTTCCGCATTATCTGGTTGGTAATACCAAGCCAGTTTCGTGGCCGGTTAGGCACATGACCTCACGAGATGAGAGTTAAGAAAGCAAGTCAAGGAGTTGCTTGAGAAGAACTTCCTGAGACGAAGCATTTTCGAGTAGGGTGCTCCAGTAGTATTCGTTACTAATGTGGACAGTTTGCTTCGCTTATGTGTTGATTATCGTGAGAAGAATAGACAACCGTTACTAAGGATCGATGATTTGTTTGATCAGCTTGTGGGAGCATCTGGTTTCTTTTGATCTAGCTACCGGATTCCATCAGCTTAGGATGGCTGAGGATGGAATTGACAAGACTGCGTTTCGGACTCTAGATGGATTTTTAGAATGGCTAGTCATGCTATTTGGTTTGACTAATGCACCCGCATATTACGTGAACTTGATGGGTAGGGTGTTTAGGGAGTCCTTGAACAAGTTTGTCGTGGTCGTCGTAGACGATATTTTGATCTCCTTAAAAGAACGAGGAAGAGCATGCTAGACATCTCAAGGAGGTGATGGATACGCTTAGAGCCACCAGTTGAAGGTCAAGTTCTCCAAATGTCACTTTGGAGGAAAGAAGTTGGATTTCTTGGGCACATAGCTCCTAAGTAAGGCTTAGCGGTGGATTCCGCTAAAGTGGTTGCGGTTTAAGACCGGAAAACTCTGAGGAGGGCAATTGAAGTAAGAAGCTTTCTCCGTTTGGCTAGTTAGTTAGCATTCCCTGAGCTTAGACTTACTCTTCTGGATCAAGAAGGGGGTTTCACAGGAAGAAGACCCGCAGTTAGTCAAGAACATGGACCAGTTGATTCGAGGCGAGATGTTAAGTCACCTCGCTAGATATATTATAGATGACAAGGGATGACTAAGGCGCGATGAGAGATTATGTGTTCCTCGAGTGGAAGACTTGGTAAAGAAGGTTCTTGAAGATGCGCATCACTCGAGGAGGTGGCCGAGTTGATCTCAGGATGCATGTTGTGCCACCAGGTTAAGGCCAAGTCATAGAAGCCCGGCGGGCCATTACCTCCATTGGAGGTTCCGCAAGGGAAGTGTGAAAACATCTCGATAGATTATGTGGATGGACTACCTAGATCAAAGAAAGGGGATACGGGTATGTGGGTCATAATAGTTAGACTCACGAAGAGTGCTCATTTCAGTCCGGTGAAGAGCGAGAGGACTGCATCATGGTTAGCAACGGTTTACCCTCAAGAAGTTGGCCAGTTTTGAAATAGCCTACAGGAAGCCATGGGTAGGCAACTGAATCTAGGTATGGCTTATCACTCATAGGCGGATGGTTCATTTCGATTAAGCATGAGTTATAGAAAATCACGTTTATAAGGGCAATTGGCAACGTGGATTGGTATTTTCAAGAAAAGTTCTGCTGCGTGGAATACTTTATAGTAAGTAGATGAGATCCAGGATTCACTAGTGAATTTTGGAGAGCTTGCATGAAATCATGAGGTTACAGTTATGTTTAACCCAAGTATACAGAAAGAAGAATAAGTGGAAAAGGAAGACGAGTGGCGATAATGAAATGAGTTCCAACTCGAATTTGGGAAATAGGAGTTAGGAAGCCAAGAAATCATGAAGTAAAAGACGGTCAAAGCACCGTGGAGTTAAGCTCAAGGAAACGTGACTAAGAAGAGTGAAGACTAGATACGCGCATCATATCTCTTTTTAAGAGTGCATCCTTGATCCTTGTTTTCCTGTGGGGCTTGCTTGCAAGTTATCTTTTGTATATATCCTCTCGGTCCCATTCTCGATCTTATTTTGTAAACTCCATAAGGGGGTTATGACTCATCGGTTAGTACTATATGTCAGAGTTTGAATGGATTTCTTGTAATCCAAAAAGGAGTTTATCTTGCTTATCTTCTAAGATCTCTTTTTAGCATATCTCTCTGTCCATGTTTATCTAGTTTATCTAGTTTATCGTGTTAATCTTGTCATGAGAACCTTAGGTAGAAACCCTTTGGATGAAACATGTGTTTGAAACATGTTATGCTTGATGGTTGCAAGTGGTTGCAAGTGTTTGCAAGTGGTTGCTCGTGGATGCATTATACACGATTAGGCACTAGATCGGCTCGCACACTCCTCATATTGCATATGCATGAGTGTTTATGCTTACTCATGGATGAAAATTTGTATGCTATCACATGGATGTTGCATATGGATGTATGATTGAGCACGCATGTAGATATTATACATTATGTTAGGGATTTGCATACATATGGATACATTTCACTAACATATTTTGCATTGATCTTTGCATTAGATAAGTACATATACACACACCTTTGCATATGTTCATACAACATTTAGAATCTTGTAAGGACAATGATTGCTCGTGGATGATGTTTTGAGTAGATGGATGATTGGATGGTAGGATACGTTCTTCCTAACTTGAAGATTTCGGGGACGAAATCCTTTAAGGAGGGGAGAATGTAACAACCCGTATTTTCAATAACCTGTTATAACATAAATCGGGGCAGAAATTAATTCTAAAATCTGAATCAAGGGAAACGGGCTATGCCATTGCGTTCGTCTCGGAAAAATACGCGAAATAGAGTCCGAGTTTTCGAAAATCGGAGTCCGTATGACCCGGTTAAGGCCCATTGAAGTTTTCAGAAATTTCCATGTTAAAAACAGATTTAAATTTTAAATTAAAAACAAGGATTAGGGCTAACTGGCGTCAGGCGGGAAAACTCCCGCCAGGACCCCCATGTCGACAGGCATGTCGACAGGGTCCCCAGGGTGTCGACAGCCCTGTCGACACGGGGTGGCCGGGCAGTTTTGCCTGGCGCACCATTTCTGATCTGGGCTTGGTTGTGTTGAGCTTGGGGGCCAGATTCGGTTTAGAGGGCTGAGATTGGAACTAGGGTTTAATCCTATGGTCTAAATCACTAGCCTAATCTATAAATAAGACCCTAACCTACCCTAAATCACTCATTATTCATTCTAGCAACTAAACTATGTCAAAATCAAAACTCTCATGGCCTCCACTCTCTTCATACAATTCCTAAACAAATTCCTAAGAGATTTCCATGCATACAAGTGTATTTAGGCTTGTATGATCCTCTTTAGCTTGCATTAAAGTCTTGTTTCTCTATTATCAACATAAAGGAGGAGTCTTGATCAAGTTTGCTTGCATTTTGGGGTTTTATTTTGTTGCATAAGGGGTTTCTTACATTTGCTATACTTATTTGAGTCTGCATAAGCATCGTAAGCCCTCTTACCTTCATTTTAGAAACTCTAAAGTTAATATGTGATGAGAGTTGGGATTTATGCATGTTTATTGAGTTATGCATGTTTATGCAAGTTCACTATGCCATGATTTGCAAGTTTATTGAGTTATGCATGTTTATGCAAGTTCACTATGCCATGATTTGCAAGTTTATTGAGTTATGCATGTTTATGCAAGTTCACTATGCCATGTTATGCAAGTTTAACAAGTTATGCATGCTTATGCAAGTTCACAATGACATGTTATGCATGTTTGACAAGTTATGTACGTTTATGCAAGTTCCATATGCTATGTTAGGCAAGTTTAACATGTTATGCATGTTTGACAAGTTATGTACGTTTATGCAAGTTCCATATGCTATGTTAGGCAAGTTTAACATGTTATGCATGTTTGACAAGTTATGTATGTTTATGCAAGTTCCATATGCTATGTTAGGCAAGTTTAACATGTTATGCATGTTTATGGTAATATGCAAGTTCACTATGCTAAGTTATGCAAGTCTAACATGTTATGCATGTTTGTTGTGATATGCAAGTTCATCATGTATGTTATGCCAAGTTCCCTCTTCCTATCCTTTATGCGTTACTACGAATATGTAAGCGATAGAATGACGTTGGGGGGTTTGGGTAAACTTAAAATACATGAAAATATAAGATTGGGAATTTACCTATTAAGTTAGGTCTACCCCTTGGGAATTTACCTATTAAGTTAGGTCTACCCAAGTATTTGTTGACTTGTAATTATGTTTTGAAATAAAGTGGACATGACACTTAGAAAACATAAATGTGGCCAACTCGAGGTTGGGTTGAGTTTGTAGCGTAATTCTACCCGGAACCTACCGGCTTAACTAGTGGCTACAAACAATAGGACCCAATGTGAGAAGTTGGTCATGTGGTGCCAAGACCCGAGGTTAGACCAAGTTGTGGTGTAAATCTACCCGGAACCCACCGGCTTAACTAGGTAATCACAACAAAGTCTAATGTGAAAAGTTAAGGTGCATTAAACTAATTAATGCCTCATGATTAGGGTTAAGTCAGGGTCCACTAATATTTAATCCATTTGGGGGTTTGAGGGATTGAAATGGGGTTAAGTTGTGAACTGTCGGTTACACTTAATCAATTTAATCCATGATTAGTGAAGGGTTAAATCACACTTAACCCTCTTAGGAAACCCTAGCAACGTGGTCTGTTCCAGCAGTAATCCCAGTTTGGTATCATCACAACCCTAGAGGCTGGGCTAGGGCGGGGCACGATTACTGGACGGATGTAAGCGACCAAAGCGACGTTTGAGTGGTACAGCGGTGCGGGTCCAGGCGGGCTACGGACGTGCATGTAGTCCGGTGTTGGACAAACTCGAGGCACGGGTACCAGTAGGTTTAGACTGTGCATTATTGCTTCAGTGTCTGGGGTTGACACCCGAGGGCTTGATACACCCAAAGGTGGACCCAGCACAGTCTGACTACAACCATATGTGGGCCGTATGGACACCAACACTTGACGTGTTAGGTTTATAGGGAGCCGATCGACTAGACCGTTTGGTTGGACCTTATATTAAGGTCACTTCATGTTATTGGGTCAAAGCTTGGGCCGAGGGATCAATACCTGTTATGTTGGTTTGCTAGTACACCGTGGTGCAAAACTTAACCTTGTTTATGCGATGACACCTCTATCTATCTTGTAGTTAATTTATCATGCTAGTATGTTGTTATCTATGATCATCTCAGTTTCCATCATGCTGTTAACTTTATTAGTTTATAGACTGATCGTAGCAGGGCTTACTCAGTCTTTTTGACTGACCTGTTTTCTTTCGCTTCTTTTCTTCCGTTTCCCCCCCCCCCCCAGGTTCTCAGGGTGGGAACATTGGTGCTTAGCTTGGATCGCTTAGCTTGCTTGCTGGATTAGCTCATGTACATTTGGATATTGAGCCCGCTATGGTTTATCACTCTTATTTGGGGATAGTACTTATGTATTTTAGTTTATCAGATGATGTTTTTATCTAGACTTGTAATTTTGGGAAATTGACATTTTGATGTACCAGACTTGTGTTTTGAAATGGTTTAAAAATCTTCCGCTGTTTTATCTACTTACTCTGTTTATTTACATATATATATGTCATGTCCTACCTTGTTATATCATTATGCATGTTTACCTTGTTTTAAAACGCCCCACCAAAGTCAGAGTTGCTTGCAAGAGCCACCTTGGCGGAGGTGGGGTGTTACATGGTATTTTTATTTGGTAAGAGAAAAAGAGGGGAAGAAGTAGCATATTTATAGGGAAATATGTTTTAGATATTTTTATATTACATTCCATTATAATATCGTCAAACGTTTTAACATCGCACGAACACTTGATCCATCCAATCGTCATGAAAATTGACATCCTGCTATAATTCAATGTTCCAGACTCGATGAAATTGGTTTTGTCGAGACCCGAGATCGTTTGAAAAATGACTATTTTAAATCTTAAATCATTAGTCGATATGCATTTATATCGCGCACAATCACACAACAACTCCGATTGGCACGAAACTTAAAATCTTACAATAATCTAGAATTCCGGATTCAATGAAATTGATTCATCAAATTCTGAGATCTTTTGCATCATGACTATTTTAACAGGTTAATTAATATATAATATTTTCAGTTTTCATTTATTCACTTTTACTTCAATCCAAAAGTTCATTAACCTCGTTTGAATCAAAATAGGATTTAAAATACGTTGGATATCAAATTGATCTATATTATCTCCATATTCAATTAATTAAAATTTCGATATATTTATGAATTTCCAAAAATAGTTAATTCATTTTATATATTCTTAATTCAATATGAATTTCAAATTTCATTATAAATAAGTTACCAACCAATTTCTTTTGCATTACCAAATACAAGTTATTATCATATATAATTATTGAAATTCATTGCTTAATATATTTAATTAAGTCCATATCTTATCGATTTTACGAAACAAATCATTAAATTTTATACTTAAACTATTATTATTCAAAAATTAAATTTAACGTTTCAACTAGTTGCAAAATCATGGGTCTTTACAATATGATAATTAAGGATTTGCATAAATGTACAATTACAATTGTGTTGACCTAGAATAAAAGTGCATCAATAATTACAAGATTTGATTTATTCAAGAATTTGTAAACCAGAAGAACTGGAGACAATTACCATGCAAAATCGAAATAACAGGGAATTTGAACTAATTTTCTAAAAGAAATGCTTATGTAAGAAAATAGGATATAAAAAACTAAGTTGCAAGAAATGGAAAGGAAACACAAGAATTTGATGCAAATAGGGATTATCTAAGAACTTGAATTTGCATTGAATTAACATGAAAAGATTATTACAACTAATCTAACTAACACTGAAAATTAACATATAGGTAAGGCAGCAAGTAAGATCAATTAAAAATAGAAAACATGAAATGGTATAACATAGAATATAAACTTGTCACATATTGTTTTTCATTACGCATGTTTATAATGGCCAAACACCTCTATTTATACAATTGTTTCACCCACACTTGTCTCTTCTAAACTATACAAAATTCCCATAGTTCAACCACTAATTCGACCCAAAACAATCATTCAACAATTCGACATTACAACCCATATGCCCAAAATTCAGTCAAACCCTTATATCAAAATAACATTGTGTACATGCGCATAGTTTGTTATACCATGTCCAACTGATATAGAAACCATCTTGCCTCCTCAAGCCATGATTTATCCTTCCAACACTTATGAGAGCAAGTGGACTTCCTTCGGTATCTCTCCTGGCGGACTGTAAGCCTTTTTTGATTAACTCTGGTAGAGGTCACCCTTTCCATCAATTTCAGTCTGCACATTATCATGCTAAAGCTATTTTATCTAGGAAATTATGGTGTGGTTATTGCAGCGAGCAACTTCTAGATGCGTAGATCTTGGGTATTTATAGAGATCATGGAGTACGGTCTCAGGCAAGCGATGAAGTAAATTTACCTTGTAAATGGTGATGCAACCGTGACATAGTGTTAAGTTCGATTAGACCTGGTGAATGCTTAACCACTTGATGCATTTATAAGATGGTAAAGAATTTTTTAACAAGAAATTTGGTACTGTGTATATAAGTTCGGGTAGTATATGACATACTACATGACATATAGGTTCAATCGCGTGAGGCGAGAATCGAAGCGATGACCTTTTGCACTATGTTCAAGTGTCCTAATTGGTTTTTGGGAGTCATATTTTGCGTATGTCAAGTCTTGGGAGGAAATATATATTCTTCTTCTTTCTTGAGTTCTAGCAGCCATGAATGATGTTATAGGTGCTTGTAGAGCTCTCACCATGCAAAATCCAACTATTTTGAAGAATAAGGAAGGGGGTATTTATAGGTAGTAGATTAGGTGGGAGTACGTCAGATTTGAGGACCATAATAATAGATTATGCATCCCAAAAAGGCATCCTTCGAAAATTAGCATGTTGGAATTGTTCTAGGGAGAATTTCATATCCCCTTGGGGATGTGAATTTCGCATCCCTAAGGATGTGAAATTCGTATCCCGTGGGGATATGAAGATTTCATATCACTTGGGTGATACAAAATCTCGTATCCCGTGGGGATACAAAGAGTTTTTATCACTCGGGTGATACGAAATCTCTTATCCCTATAGGGATACAAAGAATGTATCCCTGGGATACGAAATTTTGTATCCAAGGGATACAGAAATGAAGCGAAGTTCCTTTAGGGATGCAAAGTTTTAGGTTGTCGTAGGATTCAAAATATGTGTGGCGAGGTCAGGGTGATACGAAATCACAGGGTGCGACGAATGGGAGGCGTAGTCATGAGAAACAAAATGGAGGGAGTTGAAAAGAGGGACTCGAAGTCTCAATGGTGTGAAGTAACTGGGAGTCGAATTGTGGGGACACGATTTCATCAAGAGGGACATATTTTTGGGATGCGATATTATGGTTGTGAGGCCTACGCTCGCTTGACTCCTTCCGGGCTTGGATCCTGAGTGTTTTGGCGACACTTCGGGCTTTAGTGCCACGTGATGGGCTAAGTCGAATGGGCCTGGTATGCTTTTGGGAACCGGACCAAAAGGCCAGTTAACACATTCCCCCCCAAAGTACGTCTTCTCTCGGCATGATGTGCTTTGATTTGAAATCATCATCTCTTGGGCCTGAGAAGGTCTCCAAGCTTTTTGTATGCTTGGCCGTGATCGTTCCATTGAGCATGTCGAGAATTGCGACTCTCCAGCAGCTTCTTTAAATGTCTAATTCCTGTCGACTCATGAAATTAAATGTTAGTTATTGACTCTCGCTTACGTCGAAAAGTAAACGAGTCTTCCTCGACGTAGTTTGCGCGATGAAATCGGAGTTTAAAATAGATTGTGAATGGTAAATATGTCATCAGTATACGACTGCACGAGTTGGATTTTGATAATGATGTCGGATTGTGAACTCAATTGCTTGGCATATGTTTGTGAGTCATTTAGACTTTGCGAACATACGGTTAGCGACTTGAATTGGTATCGACGTATAGTTTCGAAAACTCGTACGCGCACTCACAACCGGAGTCGCGAGTCAAAAATTTCTCAAAATCGGAAATTTCCTTTTCATTTCATTTTTTTGAAAAGGGATGGAAAGTTTCGTTTCCCAAGTAGGATACAAATTTTCGCATCCCGATGGGATACGAAACTTCATTTCCCCGGTAGGTTGCAAAATTCCGCATCCCTAGAGGGATGCAAATTTCCTACTCGGGCCTGGCCCGTCCTCCCATATAAAAGCCGTATATTGACTTCCTCCTACCTTGCCTATTATTTTACATCCCAAGGCCTGTATTTTTCACTGAAAGGAATTCAAACTCGAACTCGGATTTAGGTGAGCCCTCGAATTGAATTCCATCCTCGTGTGTTTTTGAATCGAATTTAGACCCAATTTCCCCGTGACTCCAATGTTCGAGGTCGAGGTTGGAAAGGAGAAGGAGGATCCCGAGCTCCTTGGGATGTGATATAATAGGCTCCTGAAGGGATTCGAGAGAGGACTAAAAGGAGACGATGAAGGGGAGAGGGAGAAGAGGGAAGATAGAAGAGGATGGAGCTGCTCGCATCGCCTCCGTAGGTTGCGAATCTTCGCATTGCTCAGGAAATAAACTTTTGCATCCCCAGGATGTGTAATTCCAATCATGAGGAATGTGAAGTTTCCCATCACGAGGGATAAGAGATTTCTCATCTGAGGGATGCAGATTTCGCATCACGAGGGATATGGAATTTCGCATCACGAGGGATGTGATTTTTCGCACCCGAGGAATACGAATTCTTGTTTTATGAAGGGATGCAAAGTTGACATGGACTAGAGTATGATGGAGTATGGGACTCGAATTTCGTGAGGAAGGAAGGATGCAAAATTTTTAGATGGGGATGCGAATTTTCCAAGACTTAGGGATGCAAAATTTCGCATTCATAGGACTTAGGCGAATTTGATCCCTGTTTTCAACGCATCTCGTGTTCCTAATCGAAACTCGAATTCCCGGAGACTCATCACTCGATTTTTTTCATTCCCGTGGCGTTTCATGATTGAATCGAATTTAGGTTTAAACATGATGACTAAAAATGTCTTTACGCTGGGACCAAAGCTGATAATTCAGGCTTGTATATAGGATTAGAGCATAAAGTCAAACTACAAACATACAACTGATCTACCGATTTTTAGATTTATTTTCCGATTTCAATTACGATGTAGCCATGGGGACGTGAACCCAAAGATATTGGTCGATGACGACGATGGTTACAGTTATATGGACTTATTTTCATCGCCATGTCTCGAGTTCTTTTATCATAATCATATCAGCATCGTACGACACTACACATTCATGTTAGTTCACACCAACACAAAGGGAACAAGTTATTCAATGCGATATTTAATGAAACTATGTTGAAAGTATAGCTAGCATTGGAAACAAGATAATCCAAAATACTTCACACTTTGGAAGCCGAAGCTTCACAGCACTCACCGTCCCAACCTGGGTCATCCAGTAGTATTGGTTCGGAGGACAGAAAGCTTGAGATCTAAGAAGCATCCACCCCATCCTAGCTCATAGGCTCGTCGAAAGCACCCGAATAGGGTATGCAGTCGAAAGGACCATAACAAATGATCGAGCATCCAACCGATCCGACGGTACCAGAAGGGACTGGAGTGATAATAGAGAATCCCAAAGAGGAAGAAGATGTATATATTATGTAGGGAGACACTCCCGTGGCACCGGAAATGATGGCGAAAATTGTCATAGTCGACAACCTATCGGATTCTGTGCCTTCGCATACGGACGAAGGTGCGTTGAGGCGTGTGTGTAAGAGATTCAGCGTACCCTGGGACGATATTTGCGTTCCTCGGGAGGGGGGCCCATAGAAGGATACGCTACTTGAAACAGGTATATGTGTGTTTTTGGATGCATACCCTCATCCTGTGACTTCGTCCGAGATATGCTGTGTTACTTCTTCTTAGCGCCGACGCAACTTCACTCAAATGCGTATGCCTTCTTCCTTGGTACCCCCGTCTTATTCGGGGAGCACCAGCATAGGGAACCCACCAAATAGGACATCTGGTACCTTTTCAAGATGAAGAGGAGGACTACCAGCATGCCTTCCTTATTCTACTTAGAGGCGCAGACCAGCACTCGATTCATTCTGTGGACTTAGAGCAGACTTAATGTTTTTAATTATGATTGGTTCTACATCTGCTATCTTCCAAGATTTGCAAGATGTTGGTTGGCTAGAAGTAAGTGTTTTTCTGTTTTTGGGCTTGTGGTTAGTCAAGTCATAAGCTCAAGACTAACTTTGTGTTTTTGTAATAGGCATTCCTCCGGTTCCTAAAGGCATAGTATACCAAGAGCATCTCGAGCTACTAAGGGCCATTCCGGTCGGGGCTCGTTATACTAAGAACGTCCTGGATGAACAAATTCTTCACTGGACAGGCTTACTTCCTTCCAATGTCATAATGTTCCTGCCATCTATCACTGGAAGAGAGGGAAAGGCGGAAACCGAGGTAAGAGAGATTCCTCCGGACTACAAAAGGAAGTTGCCCCCTATCGTGTCTAAATGACGCAAGGCTGATAACACTCAGGAAGGAACCAGTGAGTATGGTGCTGGTGATGAGGAGACAGTTTCTAGAGATGAGGGTCTGCCATCAACTCCCGTCCCTCCTGTGGCAGTTGAAGTGAGGACAAAAGCCTCACCCAGGCCGGCTTCTCCAGTAACTACCTCTAAGACCACCACGTCACTAGAAATGGAGGATCGGTTTAAGGATTTGGATAACCTTCCGCTTGACATTACATTATCTAGGCTTAGCAACACAAGTATTGAAAGCTTTTCGTTAACTGTTGGGGAGATCACTCCTTCAAGCGGGCCTAAATCTGGTCTGTGGATAGAACACTTAAGACACACACTTATAAACACTGCATAACACAAAATTTGTCTACGTGCATGGAATGTTTGATTTTAACCTTGAATCTGTTCCATTAGGTGAAATGGCTCGAGGTGATGATAGAATTCCAAGCCAAGGTTCTGGGAGCCATCAGCCTGGGAGGAGCGAGCCTTTCTGTGGATTTAGAAGTGGTACAACTTTGTTTACACCCGCCACTTGCCCCTATGACCGCAGCGGTGAACATTGTCCCAGAGATCAGCCTCAACATTCATAGTCTCCACCACCCATGACTCGGTCATCTGGTAAAGATTCAAGACTTGACACAATAAGCACTAGGCAGCAGTTATCGACAATCCCTCTTTGTATTCCACCCTCGGCGCAGGATACAGTGTTGATGGTTACGACGGAGAATGCGACTCTCAAATGCGACAACGTGGCTTTCAAAGAAAGGAATCTTGAGATGGAGGAATAAAATGAGGAACTGCACCAGCTCCACATGGACAACGAGGCTCTTCTCGCGGAGAACAAGAGGATGAGAGAAGAGAATGAGTAGGCTTAGCGACTCCTGAAAGAAAACAATGAGCTGAAAAAGCTGCTCGAGTTGAGGAATGCCGAGCTTGCCCAAGTCGTGAAAGAGAAAGCTGATGTAGAAACTACAAGAAGGGATGTGCTGGCTCAAGTGGAGAGTATAAAGGTTGAGCATCAGGCTGAGGTGCAGAGGCTTAAGGAGAGTGCTGAGGATGCCAAGTCCTTGGTGGAAGAGTCTCTGGAGTCATATATCTAGGGAATATATGTTAAAGTGCTTCGATTCCGCGGAATCTCGTGGGTTGACAATTATCTCTGGGATATGGCTCAGACTTGGGACAAGCTGCTAGAGTTTGAGGCTCAGAGGCGAAAGGAGGAAGCGATAAATGAGTTTGAATTTATGAACGTTCATCTAACCGAGGAGGAGCGCTCAGTGATGTAGGAAGGAAGGAGATTGTGGAGAGAAGATGCTTAGAGGGCTAGGTTTGCGGAACTTGCTGTTTCCAAAGGAAAAATAGTGGCTACCGAGAGTGTAATTGTCGCTCATGAGTTTGTGGGACGAAGTTCCCAACAACAACAAGTCATGTCATCCACCTCTGTTAGTGTCCTAATGGTCCCAAACCCCATCACCACCGAGCATGACCTTGAATTTCCGGGGTTGGTACATGAGAGCTACTTCCAACAAACAACCGAGAGCATAATGCTTGTCGCACATGCGCCGCAAGTGTCTAAAGGTAAAGTCTTATTATCATGAATGCCTAGAAAGGTGTGAGAATCAAGTCGAAGTAGACTAATTCATCTTCCTTTTCATTGTGCAGACCTCTTCGAAGCAGAAGTAACAACGGGCTTTGCGCCAACACTTCCCTTGTTACCTGAGCTTGGAGTAGGGACGCATAGAGAAAATTTTGGAGAAGGTGGGTGTCCCTTAGATACAATCTCTAACATGGACCTAAAGCCTAACAAGGACTTTCTCACAGTGGAATGAGAGATAAGGGATAGACATGAGACCCAGGTGACTGCGTCGGTGGATGTAAGTGTGCAAACAAAGCATGATTTGGTGGAGGCATAAAAGGCCCAACTGCTCGCTAAGTTTGAGAAGCGAGAGGAGAAGAGAAAGGCCGACAAGGTGGCCCTGCAAGCAGCTTAGGAGGAAGCTAAAAAAATGATGAGGATGTGGCTAATGATGAGGTGGTAAGGAAAAGATCTGCTAACGAGTCTGCCAAGAAGAGGGCCGATAACGAGGCCAAGAAGAAAAAGGTTGACGATAAGGCTTCTATGAAAAAGACTGACGCAGAATTTAAAAGGTTGTAGGAAGAGGCGACTAAGAAACTCAAGGCCGGCCGGTTGGCCGAACAGAAGGCATCAAGGGAAGCCAAGAAGAAGGCTGAGCTGGAGGGGAAGAAGGACACGGAGGCCAGGAATAAGTAGGGTGCCCAGGTGATTCTAGCCTTTGCCACCGGTGCCACTCCCAAACTTCTGCAAATAATCCTGCCAACTGAGGAGATTACCGAGATCACGAGTGGCGAGGATGAAGAGGGAAATCTTTTGATGGTGTCCTATGAGTCTGTTTCCCCGGCTAAGGGTAAAAGGGGAAGAAGTGGAGGAAGCTTTGGAAGGAGGAGGAAGAGTACTGGTGATGATTCGTCCAGTGCTGAGTCTGCAAAGAAGAAGGAAAAGGACGGGTCATCCAAGTGATGGTTATAGAGTTTTGGTTATATAGGACAATAATATACACGAGTATGGCCCTCGCTTTTGGAGGCATGGTGTGGTTTTGTTATGCACCACGTCATCAGACAGAAAGATAGCGGTTGTAGCTTTCTTTTGCCGTGAATGAAAGATTTAATTTACTTTGCTTATATCACATATTGTGTTAAGTGTTTAAACTTTCATCTACGCTTTCCAGTATTTGTACTTGTGTAAATGTACTTGTTGTCACACTTAAGCAAATGTTGTTTATGGCTTCGCTCTTGAGATTCTCAAGTCATGCGAAGGTGGTTTGTGTAGACTCCGCTCTCGGGACTTCCCTTCTATCAGGAGCTTCGAGTCGTGTAGAGTTCAAGTTCAGTATCTCCCCTCTCAAGATCTCCTTGCGATCGTTGATCTCGAGTCTTGAAGATATATCGACATATTTGATTCATCCTTTAGACCCTCATGTCGTTTCGTTCGGGTTAGAGTTCGAAGGCGTCATTTGTCCGCCAGTTTGGTAACCAGATCCAGGTTCTGCAGGTTGGATGAAGCTGAGTGAGCGGTCGATGTCACACTCACCTGGCTGGTGGGTTGCCTTCAAGTCCAAAGACTTAGGAAGTATGGTTGGATACTCAAGTTAATGAGAGTCCCGAGTTATTTATACTCGGCCTCATCGTTGGTTCGAGACTCAAGTTGAGTTATTTATACTCAGCCTCATTGCTTGTTCGGGACTAAAGTTAGGGGATCGGTTCCAAGATTCAGGGTACCGATCCAGTGTTGTGCGCTCATGCATGAAAGCCGGTTGTGATAGTTGCTCAAACATATTACGCAAAAAGTAAATACACCAAGTACATGGACATCTGAAACTTTCTTTACTGATAACTTTGGCAGTTGTGGCATTACCTTCACAATGCCTTAAATTGAACAAAACAAAACATTGTTGGAAGCAGTAAATCTGTACACTAGAATAAGTGAAGTAGCGGAAGAGGTGTTCACTGTTCCATGCTCTTGAGAGTTTGGCGCCATCGACCGCCGTTAACTTGAAAGTTCCATCTCCAAGACTCCGTTGTATGACGTATGGTCCTAACGAGGACTAAAACCTGTCGATATGGGAAAGATCCGTTTTGGGATGAGGTCGTCGATGTCGAAGTGCTTCGGATGGACTTCAGAGTTGAAGTATTGGGAGACTCATTAGCATTGAGCGGCGACTTTGAGTTTAGCTTCATCTCTTTTCTCTTCGAGTAAGTCAAGTGACTTTAAGAGGTGGTCAAGCTTAGTCTTTGGATTGTAGTAAGTGACTCTATGAGATTGCAACTTGAGCTCAATGAGGATAATGACTTCAGGTCCATAGGAGAGAGCGAAAGGAGTGTGGCCAGTCACTAATTTATGAGTAGTCTGGTAAGGCCAAAGGGTTAGAGGAAGTTCATCTACCCATAAGCCTCCGGACTTTTCCACACACTTATTA
Organism: Allium sativum; assembly: GCA_030737875.1. Lineage (NCBI taxonomy): Eukaryota > Viridiplantae > Streptophyta > Magnoliopsida > Asparagales > Amaryllidaceae > Allium > Allium sativum. The sequence goes on from CM060924.1 coordinate 196,639,634, forward strand.
ATAATGGATTAAATCTCTTTGTTAACATCCTCGACTTGCCCATTGGCTTAAGGATGAGCTACTGTTAAAAATTTCTTCTCAATGTTGTATCGTCGACAGAAGGTCTTGAATTATTCACTTTTGAATTAGGTCCGGTTATCGGAAATGATAGCCTGTGGGACTCCGAAATGACATATGATGTTGCGAATGACGAAGTTGATCATTTTCTTGGTGGTAATCATAGTAAGGGGCTTGGCTTTGCCCCGTTTCGTAAAGTAAGCAACTGCGACGATAGCATAACATGCATCGTCTCTGGCCATTGGAAGGGTTACGATGTTATTTATTCCCAGAAAGTGAACAACCAAGGACTTACCATCTGTGTTAATTCGTTGGGAGGGGCTCTTGGAATCTTGGAAAACCTCTGGCACTTACGGGCATAGTTTGCTACATCTTGATCATTGTTGACTTGAAGTAGCCATATCTAAGAATCGTCCTTGCTATGGTTTGCCCCTAATGTGGTTACCGCACTTTCCTTCGTGCTCATCCAACAGTACATGGTCGACGTCGTTGTGGGTTACACTCCGGAGTAGTGGAACAGAGAACCCCCTACAGTAGAGCACTCCATCTTGAATCATGTTGCAAGATGATTTGCGAATGAGTGTCCATCTTTCCTTGGAGCGACCAGGGAGGATTCCATGGAGCAGGTAGTTCTTAGTCAGTGTCATCCAAGACTCAGGTTCGGGCTCGGTCTCCGTCGTCGATATCGAGTCAGTATGCAACTAATAGATACTCGAAGAATCGAGTACTTTGATTGGGATGAGTCCCAAGAGTTGCGCATCCCAAGAGCTTTCCATCTTGGCTAATGAATCATATTTCTCATTTTGTTCTCGAGGGATATGCGTAATAATGTAGTGGTCAAAGTTGGTAAGCAGTTCACGAACCCGGGCGAGGTAAGGAGCAAGCCTTGCCCCCTTAGCTTTATATTCATCCTGCATCTGGCGTATGATGAGCTGTGAGTCAGAGTAAAGTTGGATATCTTTGGTGCTGAGTTTAATTGCAATTCCAAGTCCAGCAACCAAGGCTTCATATTCTGCATCGTTGTTGGTGGGAAGGAAGTCGAGCTTCAAAGCGTAACAGATCAGGCGTTCCTAGATGATCCATCCACGAACAATATCCATTGAATGTCTGGAGGCCCACTTTCTTCCAAAGGAGGCTCTTTGGAAATAGTGAACTCTGCTATGAAATCTGCGAGGGCTTATCTGAGGATGGATTGATGAGGGATGGAAGTAATCTCGATTAGCTCAGTTCTATGTTCCACTTCAAAAGTCGTCAAGATCCCTCAGGTCATTGCAGGACATATCGTAGCCGCTGGTCAGTGTGGACTTTGACTTGATGGGACTGAAACTACGATCGTAGCTTCCGAGAAGATATCAAAAGGTAGTAAGCAATCTTTTCAAGTTTTGGATAATTATTTTCAGCTCCTACAAACCTCTTTTTGATGTAGTAAACGGGCCACTGGACACGATCTTCTTCACGCACAAGCGCCGAGCTAATCTCCTGCATAGAAACAACCAAATAGATGTATAAGTCTTCGTGATCCACAGGTTTGTACAAGATAGGTGGTCGCTCTAAGTGATTCAAGAGGTCTTGGAATGAAATAGTGCACTCTGGTGCCTATGTGAAGTTGCACTTCTCTTTTCTAAGAAAGTCGAAAAAATGCATTTGTTGGTAGCTTTTGAGATGAATCGACATAGCGCGACCACTTTCCAATTTAAACTTTGAACGTCCCTGATGCTTTATGGGGCTTGAATATCCCGGATAGCTTGGATTTTTTCTGGATTAGCTTCAATGCCCTGTGAATTGATGATGAAACCCAGGAATTATCCCGATGCAACACTGAAAGAGAATTTCAAGAGATTGAGTTTCATGCTATATTTACGAAGGACATCGAACATTTTTGCGAGGTCGTTGTCTTGGTCGTTCAATACCCTCGTTTTCACGAGCATATCATCCACGTAAACCTCCACGGATTCCCGGTCTGGTCCTTGAACATGCGGTTAACCAGTCGCTGATAGGTAGCTCTAACATTCTTAAGACCGAAGAGCATGACAACATAGTAGTAGAGACCAAGGTCAGTTATGAATGAAGCATGCTCCTAATCTGGAAGGTACATTGGAACCTGATTGTATACTGAGTACGAATCCATGAAGGAGAGAAGATGGTAACCGGCAGTTGAATCAACTAGCTGGTCCGATCTTTGGAAGTTGGAAGCTGTCCTTTGGGCAGAAATTTTCAAGTTGGAGTAGTCGACACATGTTTTCCACTTGCCATTTTCTTTCTTGACCAGGACCGGGTTGGAGACCCATTTGGGGTAAAGGGTGTCGCGGATGAAGCCGTTGTCAAGAATCTTATCCATCTCCTCTTTGAGTGTCATCGATCTTTCAGTTCCTAAGATACGACACTTTTGTTTATAAGAAGATGCTTTGGGTTGATATTGAGCATGTGACAAGCGATTCCTGGGTCGATGCCACACATATCTAAGTGGGTCCCAAGCAAATATATTGAGGTTGGCCCTTAAGAAGTCCACGAGCTCTTCCTTTACTGCAGGGTGAAGTTGCGATCCAATCTTTAAGACCCTTGTCGAATCGGCGGGGTTGACTAGAATGTCGATATTTGGTTCCACTGGGGTAGCCCTCTCGAAATCAGGCTCTTTGTCCTCTCTTGGATCAAGATCGTCAGAAAGACGACAGTGACGTCTGAACCAGGACCTAGACTCCAATGGTTGCTATGCACTGGCGGTTTTGGAGCAGAGAGGAGGCTCTACGCTCTTACCTTTATCCTTGTTAATGGCATCCTTCCACTTGGAAAGTAATAAGCTCTAGTTGTAGTTTGGTCATCCTTAACAGTTCTGATCCCGTTCTTGGTTGGAAATTTCATAAGAAGGGACCAAGATGCCATGAAGACTCCGAACTCTGCAAGGAAAGGACGTCCTATAAAGATGTTGTAAGGAGAGATGACATTAATGACAACAAAAGTGAGGATACAGACTCTACTTCGATCCCCGTTGCCAATCTCGACCATTAGGTCTACCATTCCGACTGGTTAGGTAGAAGAGCCATTGAATCCATGAACAGTGGTGCGGCTGGACTTCAAATCTTTGGCCTCAAGTTTCATCTGGACGTAGGCCGACTTGAATATTATGTTGATTGAGCTTCTAGAATCGATGAAGATTCTTCGGACATAGGCTGGGCATATGTGTGTAGAAATAACAAGAGGGTCTATGGTTGTGATTTCGATTCCCGTAGACTCTCTCTCGTGGAAAACAATATCATCATGCATTGTCTTCTAAAGCTTGGTGGGGACAGATTCGTCCAAGTAAGAGCATGCTTCGTAGCTAGCATGTTTGATGGAATTGGCGTACTCCTGCATACACTAGAAGCTCTCATTTGCAGGGTGAGGCCCACCACAGATGGTGTTGATCACGATTCCTCGTGGCCTTTGATTGGTCGTCCCTGGGGCCGCATTATCTGGAGGGAGAGAAGGCGTTGAAGGGCACGCGACTACTTCTAAAGGGGTGGGATTTTGAATGTACTGCTCCAAGCGTTTCTTTCGGATGAGCTTCTCTATAGCATCCTTGAAGGTGGCGGCAGTCATTCGTGTTATGTCCGAACATATCATGGAATCTGCAATACTTATTGGAATTCTTCTCGCGGTCGGGGGTTTCTCTTGTGGTCGGTTTCTTGTACTGGATAATGTTACAAGTCTCAATATATATTTCCTCCCGCTCTCAGTTGAGTGGAGTGTAGTTCCTGTAAGTGGGTTAGAAGTCATGCTTCTTTATATCTCTAGGTGCCTTGTTATTGTTATTGCGACCATTGGTTTGCCATTATTCGGCTTGGGCTTGAATGGGATCACCCCTTTACCCTTGTCGGAAGATTTTCCGACCAGTTTTCCTTTAACACTACTAACAATAGTGCTTGAGTGTGGGTTGTTGGGATGACCGCCTTGAGCTGCCATGTTTCGCCATGCTTCCTCTTGACAATAAAATTGGTTTACCTTCTCGTAGAAAGCATCCAAGGTCTTGGGCTGCTTTCTATCGATCCATGCTCTGAACTTGGTGCTAGGCAGGATGCCCTTAGCAAGATGGACAAGGACTTTGCATGGCTCTGTATTATCAACCTCCATGAGGGCGGTGTTGAAACTCTCGATATGCTTTTGAGGGTTTCTGTCGGGCCTTGGTAGAGGTTGGAAAGAGTGAGAGTATCTTTTGGCCTGGACACGTGAATTCTGAATTGCTTCACCATTAAGAAGCTAGTTGGTCAAAGGTGGAGATAAATCGAGCCAGATGTCGAGTAAACCAGAGCAGAGTTGTGTCTTCTAGGAAAACCGGGAAACACTTGCACTTGACGGCATCAGTTGTCCGACTGAAGTCCATATGCCATTCATAGCAGTTTAAGAAGCTACCGGGATCGGTCTTTCCTGCATAAGCCACTAGTTGGGGGCATGTTAAAATATCAAGGCCACTCGACTTTGTGCACGGTCCTAGTGAAAGGGTTACATCTCATGTTGGTTTCTCATATGTCGTTGATGTTTCCTCACGTCTCTCTCATGATCCTTCAGATCACGTTGGGGAGATACGCAGGTTGAACCTCCGCTGGAATCCAGCGGTCATTGTTCGACATGGGAGTTCTAGGTCGTGGACGTCTTTAGGGATGAACGTCAGGATCATCTTCATCCATTCATCAACTTCATTTACTTGATTCTAGTAAGACTGATGAGGCTGAGCCTGTTGGACTTGATCATGACAAACTTGGGCCTGTTGGGCTGCTGGACGCATAGGCCCCAAGTTCAGAGTGGCGAGAGTTGGGTTCAATCGTGGAGGGGGTCGTTACTAGGACCAAGTTTGTCGTTAATAACCAACCGTGAATGGTCGCATTGACGTGTTCCCTCGCTGAAAGTTACGGTAGTTCCATTACCATTTCCATTACTGTTGTCGTTGACATTAGCATTAGTATCGGCGACGGCATTACCAGTTGCCCTCCTTCTTTGGCTTCGGCCTCCAAGGCGAGTGTCGGAAGAAGAACTTTCAAAGGCAATCGGTAGTGGGCGAGCACTATTCTAGTTAAGTTGAAGACGAGCGATGTGGCATTGACTGTCCTGGAGTCGTTGCATTAGCTTAATGTTTGTCTTCAATGTCTTGCTGAGCTCTCGAGTTCTATCTTCCAGTTTTTTTATTGAGGTCGAAGAGCTGAGCCTAGGTTGCTGGAACACCAGGGTCATAAGGAGGAACAATTTCCAAATCAGCCTATTTTTCCATGGATCAGGGCTGATGAGAGGTAGCAGTGTTAGCCGCAAAGGAGGTTCCAGCCATCTAAATCTTTCCTTTTTAAATCATCATAAGCAGAATCAAAAGGTAGGTCAAGAAAACATAAGTAGCATTTCGAAGTCGAGATGGAAGTTGTATGGAAAGAGCAAGTTCATGTTCTCAGTGAAAGCACCAAACTGTTGACGGTTAAATTATCGGCACACCCAAGGATTCTCGATTACTCTAGAATTAGCATTTTGCATACAGAAAATAAAAGTGCAGTAAGCAAATAACTCAGAGATTTATAGTGGTTCGGTTCATAATGGACCTACATCCACTTTGAAGGAGTTTGCATATTTTATTGATTTTTGAAGGTTACACGTACAAGACATCATCATAAAAAATTTGGCTAAGTTTTTGGGAGTCATATTTTGCATATGTCAAGTCTTGGGAAAAAATATATGTTCTTTTCTTCCTTGAGTTTTAGGCAGCCATTAATGACATTCTAGGTGCTTGTAGAGCTCTCAAATCATGCAAAATCCAACCCTTTGGAAGAATGAGAAAGGGTGTATTTAATAGGTAGTGGATTAGGTGGGAGTAGGTGAGATTTGGGGACCACAACAACATATTTCGCATCCCAAAAGAGTAGCATTCAAAATTTTGCATCCCGACATTGTTTTAGGGAGAATTTTGTATCCCCTTGGGGAATGTGAATTTTGCATCTCGAGGGATGCGAAATTCGTATCCCGAGGGATGCGAAATTTGTATCCCGAGGGATGCGAAATTTGTATCCTGTGGGGATATGAAGATTTGGCGAAGTGCCTTTAGGGGTGCGAACTTTTTGGTTGCTATGGGATTCTAAATGTGCTGTAGCGAGGTCAGGGTAATACGAAATCACGGGTTGTGAGTAATGTGAGGCAAAGTCAAGGGAAACAAAATGGAAGGAGTCAAAAAGAGGGACTCGAAGTCTCCAAGGTGTGAAATAACAAGGAGTCGAATTATGAGGATACGATTTCATGAGAAGGGACATATTTTTGGGATATGAAATTATGGTTGTGAGGTGTTCTAAGGCCTACGCTCGCACGACTCCTTCCGAGCTCGGATCATGAATGTTTACGTGACACTTCAGGCTTTGGTGCCATGTAACGGGCCGAGCCAAGTGGGCCTGGTATGCTTTTGAACCGGACCAAAAGGCCGGTTAACAACGATAAACTTATTTAATAATAAATTGGATGAATCAACTAATTATGGATCATAAATGAATCAAATCATTTTAAAAGGGTTATAAGTGGATAATTCATTTAACTCCAATTAAGCAAAATCCACTTTTAATTATAATAACATTTTTATAATTACTCGAAATCAAATGAGACTTCTACTGATTAACTATTATCTAAATTACGGACAATATGCAACATTCAAAACTTTATCTTCTAAACAAACATCATAGTTATTCATGGCGACTAATGGTTGTGCTTACAAGCTAACATCCTACATCCACATGCTTAAACCACATCTAGGAGGAAGCTTCTATTTTTGTTGTTCAGAAGCAGATGGGATTTCGACTAATAAACTTCCATATGAATTATAAACAAAATGGAACACTCGAGTACTTCATTCTATGAACAAACGCTATAATACTCCATAATGAACAACAGTTTTACTCGGAAAACAATATGATACAATCTCATATTTGAACTTCATCTAAGCAAAAGCTAGGGGCAGGCATAAACCGCACCGCAATATGGAAACCACCCAGATCGGACCGCAAAAATGGTGCGGAAAACCAAACCGAATCATCTCTCTAAAGAAAATACCTTAAACCAAACCGACATGCAATGTTATGGTCCGGTTGTAGTTTGAACTGTTGACCCAACCGTATTAAACATAACCTAACCGAATATTTGCATTAATAATCTTATGATAAAAATATACCCAATTTTTATCTAATTTTTTATTTAACGACGTATATTCTATTTTCAGCGTATGTTGTTGTTATACAAATAATAATTGTTATCACAAAGGAAAATCCTGTAGTTTAAATATAATAGTTTCCACATCAATTTTTTGGATAATGTTAGTTATAATCTTATTTGAGTTATCTTACTTGATATTTATGCATTAATTAATGCTGATGTTTGGTTAATGTACTAAAAATATTACTTTTTGTTAAACGTAAAATTGAAGTATTGACAAGGCCGATCAGTTTTTATAGTGATCCGTAACATTTATTATAATAACAAATAATAATTACCAACCTACTACTCAGTTTTTAAGGTGGAACGTCCACCATAGACGTTTTTGTAGTGGATCGTCCCTTCAACTGTACTATCTTACAACACTGGGGCTAAACTATAAATTTCCTACTCCACACATGGAGAAAAATATCACATTGCACACCACGTAGGGAGGCAAAACAAAAAATATAACATGGTAAAAATAACAATAGCACAAGCAGACCTATGATCTTGGAACAACAAGTATAGGTAACATAGAGCCACATAAAGAGCTATAGAAAAACGTGCAAGCACAAAACAAGCTGCAAGCACAGTGAATTCCATACTGTGAAACAATGAAGTACCAAACTTCACGTCTCCAAAAAACACTCAAGCAACTAAGAGAGTGAGCCCATCAGCACGTAGAGACATGAAGAGACTTATGTCAGCACTGAAAAGCTAATCTCGAACAACCTAAACGAAAAATGCAAGGACAGTAACATAGCATTTCTAGGAAGGACTTACACAAGCAAAGGACATACAAAGATCCTGATGACAATGAAGATTGATGAAACACAACCAACCAAAGCTCCACCAAAGAAAAAGCTTTCGTCGTGGAAGGGGCAGCAGATTTACATCTCGATGAAGAACGAGCTAAAAAAACCAAACGAGACAGATGCAAGCACAACACATCTCAAACTCACTAATCACCCAAACATGATTAGAATGTCATTCTATCCAAAAATCCAAAAAAATATGAACTGCCTAAAATCACCTACAACTGCCCCATACTTACCCAAACAAGCCAACATTTTCACCTCAACAAGTCAAAACACAAAAACTACAATCAATCGAATGGCATGAGTCACACCATCAAAACCAACCACAGCTACTACCACGACAATACCAAACAAATGAATCACTGATTTAAGAACTCACCAAGCAGGAGGTTTGGAACATTTCCTCTCCACCCCCAAGGTAAAGGAAAACTCAACACTAGTTAGCGAAACAAGATGCTTAGTAAAACAGAAAAACAGTAGCAGGGCAAGACGCAAGGAAACTCAAACCGCGACGACCAACCATACACAAAAGTGAACACCACGCTAAGGAAAAATTCCCACTCCACCAACAAGTCGAACTTCCATTATACCCAGCACTAGAACACAACCACTCAATGAACTCAGAAAGCCCAACAATACCAGAACTTCTCACTAGCTCAAAACATATAGCAAACAAATGAACACCGAACAAAATGCTTACTATAATGAGGAGTAGACTCAATGCAGTAACCATGGAAACCTTGTGTTGTAGAGAACGCTATAAGACAAAGAAGAAAAAAGAACAGGAAATCGCGAAACTAGCCTGTGAGCATAAACGACAAATAACACCACGTTTATGGCAAGGAAGGGTTGAAAAGTGAAGGAGAAAGAAGCGGGCCGAAGCGAGGAGGAAGCATAGATCTGAAGTGAGTGGTTTTTTTTATATAGAGGAATGGGATCCTTCGATACAGACAAGGGAAAAGATAGGAGAAGAGGATGATTGCGAGACAAAGGCATAGAATAGGACGAATGGGAGACAGAGAAGACGAAGTAAAACCAAACCGAACCGAACCGAGCCATTTTTTTCAAAACCAAACCAAAATTATCGGTTCTGCCGGTTTTATTGGTTTGGCTGGTCTGGGATAATGTTGGCCCGGGATATTGTTTCCCTTGAAATAGACAATACAACAATAAATGATAATTTTATTTAAAAAATATATAAATATGTCAGCCAACCACAACATTGAAATAGCAAGTTAAATATCAACTAGATATAACAACCAAGGGTAATAATTTGGTTAATACTCTTGTTGATACCAGAAATCGGCACAACACCCAGGAGAAAAATTTGTAGAGAATAAGTGAAGACAAATAAAATGAAAAAAAATGCAGAAAAGAATAATCACACGCAGATTTATAGTGGATCGGCGTTAATGAGCCTACATCCACTTTATAATCTTCTTATATAAAATGATCTATTACAGTCGAATAGTTACAATAGTGATATAATCAGAAATCTGCCAAAAGAGATACTTCTTCTGAGTCCAAAAGGTCTATTTATAGATGCTACAATAATTGAATTGATTGATACAGGTGCCCTCTGATCCAAGATTTCAGGAGATCCCGAAGAAGAGCTCTTTTTGTGGATGGTGGCATGATTTCAAATCTGCAGTGATAGGTGGCATCTAATCCAATCATAAAGGATGACTAACAGCGTTCAAACAGGAGCGAGACCAAATCTTCAGGAGGATATTTGCATGGCATTGGAATGAATCTGATCCGGTCGATCTGAAGGTTATGGTTCCAGCTGGCTTGCATATCATCTTGTATTTGGCTTGAGTCTTAAGTGTTGATTGACTCGTCCCTCGATCGGTCGGTTCTATGGCTGGGGTCACACAAGCTTTCTCGTTTTTTGGGCTGGATTCCATGATACCAATGAATTTTGACGGCCTTGCCAAAAGGCTGGCCAACAACGCTAAAATGTCCCATCATAATAAATCCACATTAATGTTCTATTGTAGATAAAAACCATAGAAAATGATTATTTTTCAAAATATTGCCATAAACTAAAACAAATTTCACTCGGCTAGGACAGAAGCATGCCAACAGTGCCTACCTGCAGTCCAAAACCTTGCAAAATGAACCCGAGATCATTATGTAAGATTTTCATGAATATGTCAATATATTATGCATAGCAACATGAAAAAAATCCATATAAATAGAATAAAAACATTAACTTGTCATCCTTTCTTTTTGCGATCCAACCATATTTCACTGTTCAGGTTTGGTGATTGTTTTTGTCAATGGACTGTCATTGAAGATAAAAAGAAAAACCACACAGGATGAAAAATGATTCATTACCATGTACATGTCCACCTTATTAAATTTAAACATATGGAAGTACTATAAACAACCTGAGCATGTAATAAAACCATGTACTATTACTACATGTTATAAAAGTACTTTAGGACTACAGTTAAATTTTATATTATTTTAAAAAACAGTACCTGCATGTGGATATCGTGGTACACATAATTATGATACAAAAAGAACTTTTACTGCAAATGTATACATTGTAAAAGTTGAATTCATAATACAAAACGTTTTTGAACTACGCTGCAAAAATACACTCAAGTAAAAGTTTCCGATTACCAAAGTACACATTCCAATGCCTTCAATCCTCAAATTTTAAAAATATGGTTTTAGAATATAGTGGCAATTCTAGAACTCATTTGCAGAAAATAAGAACATAAAAAATGTACACTTACCTAAGCACAGGTGCATGGTTTCTAAATTCTAAAAGCCAAGTCTTACATATTTATTATAGGATCAAACGCCAGCTTAGTCATATCTACGTAAAAACCCAAAATAACCAAATGTTTCGAATGCAGTATATGCATGTTTAAAAAGAATAATTAGAAAACATAATAAATACACTTCATTCATTTTCATACCAGACTCTAGCCGATCCATTATATCTAAGTCTTCCTTATAGTAAACTGTAGGTGCAGAAAAAGTACCGCTCAACCAATCTTCGGTGCATACGAGGGACTAAACTATCTTAGGTGTTAGTGAACTTCTAAATGGATCAAGTACTCGTCTACTAGTACTAAATGTAGATTCCGACGCTGCCGTAGATATTAGGACAACTAATACATTGCGAGCCATTTTAATTAGGATGGAAATTATTGAATAATTTTCTTTCCAATATTTCAAAATGTCAAACTCTATAGAAACAACCTCGTTTTCTTTACTCAGATATCTCTCTAATTCAGACTTGCGTACTTCACGGTTATTTAAGGATTTCAACTTTTTAAAATGAGCTCTAAGATCAGTCATGTCTTCGTCATTTTCTGTTTCACTATACACTTCATTAAGTTGAGTACAACTTCTATATTTTGCTTCATAATCGTCAAATAGTTCGAAAGTGGCATTTTTAACTAGTTTCACTTTTTCTACATATGTTGAGGGGTAAAGGGCTTCTAATGAAAACTCTATAAATCCAAGTTTCAAACAAGGATCAAGAACAACATCAATGTAAGTTATCATATTTATTTTCTCCCAACTACCTCAACATTTGTCATACTTATCTTTCATTTTTCTAACCACACATTGCATATTTTGGTCAGTACTACCTTGTAATTTTTCCTAACATTCAACAACCTTACTTATTTCATGTAAATGACAACTACTGGTTACATATGATGAACCCGAAACAAGTAAAGTGAGCTCAGAAAAATTGTTTAGAAACACACATAATTTATTAGCAATATCCCAATTACTTTCTAAGGGAATCCCTCCTTTTTCCAACTCACTTCTAAAAAATCGATCTTCAATATCAAATATCTCAAAAGCCCTTCCATATCGTTGTGCTGCATTAAGTATCAAATACGTGGAATTCCACCTCGTAGGAACGTCTAAACATAGTCCAATTTTATATTCTATTTTCTCAAGTGAGACACATTTCTTAAAATTGTCAAATCTAGAAGGTGAAACTACAAAAAATGACCCTATTACAATGGTGGAACACCGTTGTAATATACATTTTACAACGGTGGGCAAACCGTCGTGTATTAAGAAGTTGTAATAGACTAATATCTTTTACAACTCTTTTGCACTGTTGCAACACCGTTGTAATATGTATATTTTACAACTTTTTTCCACCATTGTAATAAACTTTATTACAACAGTTATGTACTGTTGTAATAAAATATACTACAACTGTTATGCACCGTTGTGATTGACATTTGGGTTTAAAAAAAATAAACATCTTTTGCAACTGAAAAGAACAATACACTAAATAAAGCAATACTCCATAAGCAAATCCGATATTACAGTTATTTGTAAACTAATTTATTAAAATACTCAAATATTCAGTATTACAAATAATAAGTTTTAGACAACATTTCGTACATTATTACATACTTGACCGTCACAATGCAACTTAGTACAAGCACAAGTTATCCACAAAAAATTGCATATCCTACAGGAGTACACCATCATCCATAATCTACTACAATTGTTATATACAAGTTACCTGAATCTTTACACCATCATCCATAATGTCCTTATGTTCCAGTAATACATCTTCATAGTATTTCTTTAACCGACCTTCAATCACTTTTTGAATGATATTTTCAGGCTTCCATGAACTTGCAACCTTATAAAACCGAAAAAAGTATAAATGAGCCAACGATATGAGAAAGGACTTTAATTGAACGTTAACACGGAATTGTGAGTTATTATGAGCCAAAGACTGATGAGTTTGTAAAATAGTTTCTAGTTCATTTCTGAGCTTTAAATAAAGAAATTTACTAGAAAATAACAGTGCTCGACGAGGCAGTATTATTGCCCTGCTTGCATAACATTTGACTAGTAAAAAGAGAATCATTCCCTTTTAGAACATCAGAGAATGTGAAGCATAATTCTTCGTTCTTTGAGCTTGCAGAAAATTGATATTTAACTAAGAAATTGTCCAGATAATTGAAAACAAGATAAACCCTACCTCGATCTCCATTGCCCTGCATCTCTGCCCCCAACCTGACATTCTCCGCGATAAGACCATCCTCTCAGAATCCATGACCGCCAACAAGCTCTGCTGTAGCTCAATCTTCCTCAAAGAATCCTCATACACCTTCCCAAAGGCCTTTACCTCCTCCATATTAAAATTTCTCTCAACCATACCGAAAATAAATCGACCACAATCAACCTAAACACATCAACACCGTGATCTAAGATGAAGCAAGATGACTTGGACATGTCAGACGTGGTGGAGATGTTGGAGATTAGAGGTTAATCGTCATCGTTGAGGAAGGAGGCGGTGGTGTTAGAAGTGGATTTGGGTCTCGTCAGTTTAATTGGGGCGAAGATGTTGGGTATCGTGAATTTAATTTGGGCGATGATGTTAGAGGCTGGTAGAAATCGCATGAGCTAGGGTTCTCTTTATTTGAGGCGGCCATTAAAGATCTCCAGAGTTAGGGTTTATCATTTGAGCTGGGTCTCAAAATTTAATTGGGTTAGCTGGATCGTTCAGTTAGAAAAGCGGGCAGTGGAGGGAAGATGAAAATTTGGGGACATACTAAAAGCAGGCTTGTGGAGGGAAATGAAAATTTCGGAGTACAGGAAACGAAAATTGTAGTGTACGTATAAGATACTACTTTACTGTTTTTTATTTATTAATTACTTATTAATAATTATTGAATGTTATTTATTATTTTAATTATTGAATGGTAATTATTAATGTTAATTATTTCATGCTAAGGTGACCTAATTGAAAAAAAAGAGCAGAAGTGTTTTGATTTGCATTTGAAGCCAAAATGCGTTTTGTTTCGGAGCCGAAGTGTTTTGATTTTCAAAGCAAAAAAGTATATATAAAAAAATATCGGGTGCGATTTATATTTGAAGAAAAAGGCCTAAAATGATTGTCAAGACTTGATAATCAAGATTCGACGACTAGTTCGAGAACACCAACAACTAATTAAATGACGACGACTAGGATTATTTTCAAATGCATGACCTATTCACAAAGTGATAACTTTTTATTGATTATTTAACTATACTGATAACTTATTATTTAATATACTAGTTATTAATATTAATTTACTTACTAATTATTGATTATTTAATAGAAATTATTAATATATTAATTATTATTATTATACTAATTACTAATTATAAAATGTTAATTGTTAAAGCTGTCACTTATTACAACAGGTAAGAGTGAAAAGTTGTAATAGGCATTTATTACAACAGCCACAATAAAAAAGTTGTTAGAAATATGTTTATTACAACTTTAGTGAACTGACTGTTGTAAAAAAACATTTATTACAACTGTGCATTTTCCACCATTGTAAAATTAAAGTTGTACTATGGTATTTTTGTTGTAGTGTGATTGTCTAACATATCTAACTGCAGCTCATACGCGTGATATTGATTCTTTGTTTTCTTTTAAGCCATCATTTACGACTAGGTTAACAATGTGTGCAATACATCGCATGTGTATATATCTACCATCTAACATAGTTCCTTTTGAATATTGAATCTACGTTTCGAGTAACCAACCATGACATCATTTGAGCTAGCATTGTCAAAAGTAACTGAAAATAGTTTACCAATACCCCAATCCATCAAACTATTTTTGATTGCTTTTCCCAAATCTTCACCCCTATGACTTGATATTGGACAAAAATTTAATACTCTTTTTCATAGTATCCAATCACCGTCAATCTAATGAGAAGTTATACACATGTAATTAATTCTTTGTAATGATGTCCTTGTGTCCGTAGTGAGACAAAGCATGAAACTAGAGTCATGAAAATTTGATTTCAATTTTTTCGTTGCTTATATAGATCTCATAACAATCCCTTTGAATGGTAAACCTCGATGGACAATGAATTTGAGGTCCAAGTGCTTTAGTTAGCAAATATATAAATCCTACTCCTTCAACTATTTTAAATGGCAGCTCATCCAATATAATAAAGTAAGACAGCGCTTTTCTAACCTCGTTGGCGTCAAATTTCCATGTACTTAAAACATTATTCTTACCGTTTTCACCAACCTTAAGATCAATTTGTGCTTGCTTGGTGTCCTTATTGTGTGGAAACGCCTTGCTGAGTCATATGAGTTTTCAATCTCGATGTGCTATTTCTACTCGTATTCGAATAGTACTATTTCTTAAAATATTTGCATCGAGATTTAAAGTTATCGTCTCCATCTTGAAATGAAACATCCCAAACTTCTGACCTTTTCTTTTCATTCTTTCTTTTTACTCTAGTCATACTGGGTTGTTTTCATTATCTGTTACTTGTTTTGCACATGTACCCTCTGGATTGCTTAATATATGTAATGCAAGTAAAAATAGTAATTTAGAAATCATAATTCTATAGTTAGAACTTGCTATATGTTTGACATTAAAGCCTTACCTAGTTAAATAATTGAAAAATGTAAAGTATAGAGAACAAACATGTTGCATGGTCAAAGTTGTATTCGGAGCAGCTGAGGTAGACACCTAATTTTCCATCGCAATGGAAAGCAAATGATCAACTGACATGGATAAATTAACCCTGGTAGAACATCACAATACACAAATTTGCATTTAGTAAACATAAATATACTTTAGAACTTTATTTGATTTTGTAGCAACTTTTGTCATAAATATTATTTTCAACTATGTATGGATACTTCAATGATGTATTACGACTATGCTTCAATCTGATTTCACATAGTCGGTACATATTTTATGTTGTTTCTTCAAAATATACACTAACTTTAAAGAAACTTCATCCATGAAAAAAAATCAACTGCATGTCTACAAAAATAATATCTTGCATATATATATATAGAAAAGAATCAGAAAAAAGGTTAGAAAATCAATTCGATGGCTCAAAAAAATGATATTTTGAATTTAAGTTAGGAGAAAATAGCAGTGATAAGGCTGAGTGTTCCCAATCTTTAAAGGAAAAATAGCAAAACCGTTCACATACGTTTGTTTTCTCCTAAAAACTGAAATCATCCACATACATTTATTTTAAAGTTGGGGGAACGCAATACCGTTCGAATTGCATTTGTCTCCTTTTGCAAGCCCGCTGCCATATTCCTCTTCAATGGTCTTAGCTTTTGGCAATTTATATATAAAAATCTTTAGAAATCGCATGTTGGACTGGAACTGTTATCGCCCCTTCCCGTCAGTCATCGGACAACACAGCAATGGTAAGACAGACTGACTTAGGAGAAAACAACACAGTAATTAACTCATAGGTTTCTTTTTGCAAAAAAGCCTTAAACCTCATTGATATTAACAAGACCACATTCTAAAATCAGTTTATTCTAAATTATTTGCATCAGTCTCAATTAATTTTTTTGCAGCAATGGAATAAACGTAAAATTTTCAATTTAGAAAAAGATATTCACTTACTTCAGAAATGAGGAAAAGTGAGAACTGAAAAAATTCTGCCTTTTTGATATAGACCTAATCAACAAATTTTGTTGCCTGAAAAATCCTAATGGTGATAATTTGAGAATTAAGATATTTATCTTTTTAAGTCTTAACAGAGGAAAGTGAAATGGGATGTTGGAACGTGTTTTTTTGAATTTGTGTGAGAGAAAATAATGTTGGTAATAAAAGGAAATCAAGTATGGCGTGTAATTATGACTGTGCCACTGCACAAGTATTATTTCTGCTTATTCGACTTAATCGGTCGGTTTGGTGATAGGTTATTGTCAACCAAAACCAACCAAAAAAACCCAAAAAAAATCAAATTTAAAACCAAAACCACTACTCATTTGAGCTAACATTGTCAACAGTAACTGAAAATAGTTTATCAATACCCCAATCCATCAAACAATTTTCGTTTTCTTTGCACAAATCTTCACCTCTATGACTTGATATTGGACAAAATTTAATACTCTTTTTCTTAGTATTCAATCCTCATCAATCAAGTGAGAAGTTATACACATGTAATTAATTCTTTGTAATGATGTCTATATATCGGTAGTGAGACAAAGCATGAAACTAGAGTCATGAAAAATTGATTCCAGTTTTGCCTTTTCTTCTAGATAGATCTCATAACAATCCCTTTGAATGATAAACCTAGGTGGAAGATGAATTGAGGTCCAAGTGCTTTAGATGGAAAATATTTAAATCCTACTCCTTCAACTATTTTAAATGGCGGCTCATTCAAAATGATAAAGTAAAACAACGCTTTTCAAACTGCGTTTGCGTCAGATTTTCATGTACTTAAAACAATATGCTTACTATTTTTTCCAACTTTAAGACTAATTTGTGCTTAATTGGTGTCCTTATTATGTGGAAACCCCTTACATAAAGTCATATGAGTTTTCAAGCTCGATGTGTCATTTCTACTAGTATTTGAATAGTACTCTTTCTTACAATATTTGCATCAAGATTTAAAGTTACCATCTTTATCTTGAAATGAAACAAAATGATCCCAAACTTCTGACCTTTTCTTTCCTATTCTTTCTTTTTTACTCCAGTCTTTACTTGGTTGTTTTCATTATCCGTTACTTGTTTTGCGCATGTACCCTCTGTGTGACGATCTAGAATTTTTTACCAATTTAAAACTAATTTTTTGGGATATAATTTGAATTTTCTGGGGATAAAACGGATTTAATATAATTTAAATACAGATTTGGAATAATTATAAAATAAATTTAATATATATTTGTATTTATGTTTAGATAGTAAAAAAGATGATTAATTCTAATGGTATAATTTTAATGAGGATTTATCAAGTTTTGTTATAACAAAATTTTCCAATACATACTTATAAAACTATTTTTAAATGTGTTTCTAGTTAAATAAATATTTTTTAAAATATAAATGAATAGGATAATATATATATATGGATAATATAA
Organism: Allium sativum; assembly: GCA_030737875.1. Taxonomy (NCBI): domain Eukaryota; kingdom Viridiplantae; phylum Streptophyta; class Magnoliopsida; order Asparagales; family Amaryllidaceae; genus Allium; species Allium sativum. The sequence goes on from CM060924.1 coordinate 196,657,546, forward strand.
TAAAAATTAATTATTTAAATAAGTTGTTAATGTTGACAATAATAATCATCAATGTTTAAATCGACAAAATTATTTTTAAGTGATCTTTTGTTAAATTATATTTGTTAAGTAACGATTATTAAAACTCAATTTATAATTTAATTTGTTAAGTTAAATATCGTCAAATTTTGTCAATAATATGTTAGCCATCATCGTATTCTGTCTGTTAATCGTTGATCATTTGAATTTATAAACGCTGAGCTAGAATACTTGAAATTCGAAATGGTTGTGAGGTATTATGTAACATCCCATAAATTTCAACTCCAGAATTTAATTTAATTATTGAATTAAAAAAGGCATTAAAACATAAATTTTGATTCATTAATTTATGACTCCAAAATTTATTTTGATAAACAATAACTTATGTTGAGATGAAATGTGATTGATGATAATGGAAATTATTAAATTGTTTATGTTTATACATTTGGACTAGCTAACTTTGAACTATTGTTAAAAAAAATTGTCATTGAATCCTTGATTTTATTTTTAAGCTTCAATATAGGCATTAATGCGATAATTGAAAATAAATTTATGAATGTTTCCAAATTAATTTTATATAGGAAGAATTGTAAGACATCGAGTGTTAAAGGTATATAATGTATGTTTTAATTACAGGAAAATAATGTGAAGGACAAAGTGAACAAAATTTTTATCCATAAGGACAAGGGGCAAAAAATTTAACCATAAGGACAAATTTTAGTATAAAGTATGAAATCATAGTGGGCCCCTGAATTCCTCCCTTTACACTGAAAATTGTTCTTGTGGTTAAAATATTTTCTTCTTGTCCTTAAGGGTAAAAGTTTTACTGGGTTTGTCCTTGTGCCTAAAAACCCCTTTTAATTATCGCAGTTAATGAAATTTATGTTAACATTTATAATAATGAATAAATAAAAAGAAACAAACAAAACATAAAACATATTTATTGTTTCCCCTTATTTTTCTACTTTCCCAAATTCACTGCCTCATCTCTCTCCACTTTATTTCTTCATTAATAATGCATTCATTTCTTTCCCCACTTTATTAATTTCTTTCTTCCTTTTTTTCATGCATTCATATATACTTTACTATTTTCTTATGCTCTTTCCTTTTAATGAAACGCCTAAAAAAAGGGGAATCATTCATTTATCTCCTCACGTCTGCCAAGCTTCAGTTTACACCTACATGCACATAAAAAAAGTATGATATGTATGTATATAATAATAAAAAACTGTTGCATGCACATAAATTGTTCCCACTCACGTTATTTTCATTTTTTTATGCATGCATTACCTAAAACGTTGCATACACCTTAAATGCATGGCGTTAATTACCTTTCCTTTTTCAATTTGATGTACCTTTTAAAAATTTACAAACAATATATGAAGTGACACCTGTAAGAAATAAATGCTGATTAGATTAACAACTCATGCCTAGTCAGCTAATTTATTTCTTTTATAACCTACTATATGTGAAGAGACACGTTAAGTAAATAAATCAAATTCCTTGCATGCCTTCTCTCCCTCTCCTGTCCATTTTCTTTTCTTTTCATTTATTTATATAAAGTAGCATGTCCTTATATATTCATATTCACTTCGTATTTCCCTCTACTGGATGTTTCCTCCATTTTTTTCCTTCTTTTGAAAACCTGTAGCTGATGAAGAAAAAAAATAGCCAATTTCAATACCAACCCTGCTAGAGAAGCACCGCCTTCTTTCGTCTTCAAATTCGATTTACTGTCACCGCTCCAACATCCAAATTGTTGCTATCTATGGTAAGTTATGCTCACGATTAATTGTTAATTCAAGTAAATTAACCTAAATTAGAACTAGGATATAATAGATGATTTCGTTATTGATTTTCCTGTTTTAATGCATGCTACGCCATTCACTGATTTGTAGAAAACTGAAATATATATAGTGCATTTATGATTTTTCGAATAAGCTTAAGACACATGCATGGTTTCCAAACCTGAAATATAATTAGCACTTGTGCTATGTTTGTTGCACTTCTGCCTTATGTATATGTCTTTACTTTGTTGTATGTTCTGGAATCAAGTCCCTACGCGTATCTATGCGTATGAAACAATTTGATGTCACTAGTTTTGGTTAAATTTACTCTGTTCATATATATACGTGTTGCCTTATTTAACTGCCATGTCCTTATCACATTTGCAATCTAGGTATATATGTATGGGAACCTATACTAGTACTAAGTTAAAGAAAAAAGAGGCCCTGCTGTGCCACACACATGCAACTTTGGTATTACCCTGTTTGTCTAGTTTTGGTTTTAGGGAATATTTTATCATCAAGCACCTTGTTGTTCAAAACATATATCCCTGTAGCTTTGAGAATAATGAAAAATGCTCCTCTTCTTGCATGATGCCATAAAATGAAATTGTGTCCATTTATTTATACTTCATGTGTGTGTGCTGTTTTTATTTATTTATTTTATTTGAAAATACATGCCTTGCTTGGTTATTTTGGAACCTGAAATGACATGTTATGTGATTTTATCCCCTATATGTTTATTGTTGTTGCCTGACTTATCCAAAGTAATATGTATGCCTAGTTTGTTACATTTTAAACGGTTTGGTAAATCTGAGTTATGTTAGTATACACCCTTGTTTGTTCTAAATCCAGTATGCAGTAACTTTAAGAGTTAAATTGGTATCAACATAACTTGTTTCATGAAACTGAAATTATGCATTGCACTCTTTTATAAATATGGGCTGGTTAGAATTGAATAATTATATGCATATCACACTGACTTGTTGACAACTTGAACAAGGGTTTGTTTTGAAACTGAACTATTTAGTTGTGATATCAGTATGAATTTAGTTGTTGACATAGAATCTGAAATACTATGAACTGCATTTAAATGTTAGGATTGACTATGATATATTCAATTTTATTGAAGTTAATTTACTTGAACTATGATTAATCCTGACTCGAGTGTTTTATGTTTTTGCATGGAACGCTCGGGTAAGATCTTAAGTGTTCCAGATTTAAAGATTTCAGATCGCAAACTGGAGAGGAATGTGAAAACTCGTATGCGCGCGCAAGGCGTGATTGAAATGTAAAACTTTTATTTATTTTAAAATTTATGTATTTATTTATGAATCTTTCGCTGTACAAAAATTAAGTAAAACTCTGATATGTATAAAATTTATTCCCTTGCTATTTTCTGTTCTGCGATTCTGTGTTTATTCTTTTTAAATATAATAAGCTAAATAACAATCAATAATTTTGAACGGTTCGAGTGGTTTAATTACCGACTTAAAGCGGTCAAAAAGGCAGATCATTACACATTGCGAAATAAAAACAACCTAAAAGCGTGGAAAACAGTGTTGTAAATGTAACCATGGTATATACACATGGTTTTCGAGCTGCACGTGGTTTTGGAAGACATGGTTTTATAGGTAGCATTGTGCATGTAGAAGCTTCCTAAGGTGACATATGTCCTAGGGAAAATTACTAAAATACCCCTTGAACATGGCTACATAAGGAGGGCTAAACACCCTCATTTCTCACCATTCTCCCCCTTTCCCCGCTCTTCTCCCTCACCTCTCCCTCTTCCTTTCGACCTTGCACTACACCACCAGTAGCCGCCGCCGGTTTCCTCCCCACCACCAAACTCTAGCCATCTTCACCACAAAAAACCCCACCTCCTCCCCCATTTCTCTCGGCCTCACCCTCCCATGCCACAGCTCTGGCGCCGCACCACCACCCTTCGACCCCACCAGCGCAGCCCAGTCCGTTCTCCCCTCTTGGCCGTGGACCCCACTCCCCTCCTCCTTAAGCTTGGCCCCCCTTTAAATAAAAAACAAAAAAACGTATATACACACGTATATATACGCGCATGTACTTGGTCGACGTATCAGTGCAAAGGAATCTCTACTTGACGGTGTCTACTACGCTCGCCTACCGCGAAGAAACTGGAAAAGCTATGAGGGTGAGAATTATTTAATTTTGATACACTAGTTAGTGAAGATTATTTAGATTATATTTTGTATAGTTAACTAGTGTTGCTAATTAATTTGGTAATGGATGATTAACGGTTGATGATTGTATGTATGTGATGATGGATAATGGTCGTGTAGTTAGAAAACACAAATACACTATTAAGAGTTAATTATTATAACGCTTACACATAATTATTACTTCCTTAATGATGTTGATAATGGATGCTATGGATATTTATAATGTTGTTAATGTTTGTGTGACACACTATGACGCTCCAATTATGGCATTGTATCGGTGATCGATTGAATCTCCTTCTCAGTTGGAAATGTAAACAATATTATATTATTATAATGTTGAGAATTTAGTTTGAAAATTTATTTTCAAATTTGATATTTGAATCGATTCGGAAATGAAATGGAAATGTATATGTAGCGTCCCGGAAATTCGACGCTCAAATTTCGACACTGATACATCCCGTGTCCAAACTCAAGTATCGGAAACCCAGAAAGCTAATTGAAAGGAGTAAGAGGGTGAGAAAAGAAAGAAAACTAGAATAGAAGAAAGAGAAGAAGGATCACAACACAGAATCAGAGTCTCACACCGCAGCGCAACAAAATATAATATAGAAATAATCTTTATAAATAACTTTCATAAATACTTACATTAATCAGAGTACAACAATACATCTGGAAAAGTATAATAACCTATCCTCGTATATAATACACAGCGGAATAAATAGTAATACGTCTGGACTTCGCCTCTCCATCCTGTCTTCTTATAATCGTAGCATCTTAACCAGAACCTGAAAAAAACTTAGTCTAACTTGAGCATTACAAATGCCACGGATCAGTCTGGTGAACCATCATGAGTAAAACTCACTAAGTTTAAGTAACATCCAACTTGCTTAACTTTAGAAATTCTTTTTGAAAGAAAAGTATAATAGTACGACCAGCCCACACATAAACACGGATGGTTTTTACCTTACTATAACCCAAACCATTTTTGATATATCAAAATCCAGTGATATTATAATAGTGTCTATAAAATCAAAAATATATAACCATCTAGCAGAACGCTTGCATCTCACGCTCTATATATTCATTATAAATAAAAAACCGCGGGCTCTTATTGGTGATTGGATTCCAACTATGACAAGGCATGGGACCACCTTCCGATTAGTGTACTCTAGAGGGGATACACTGGGGTTCAACAAGAACATCTTGCAACCCGGCCACACGTGACCGATCACTCATTTAGCTTGAGTGGATCGAATGTATTATCACCCTGCGGTTTTAAGGGACCACCGCACATCTGCGGAGATACAAAATCGAAAGAACAAATAAGGAATTTCTCTAGATGGTGATAATGCACCCTGCTTGGGAATGACCTACCTAGTCATGCTGCCTTCCCGATTTTTGTCATTTCCCGGTTGTGAGGCTTGAGGTCACGTTTATCTTTTTAGAACATTTGGCCACCATTTACTTTGAATGACACTTTGTCAGATCCTCCAAAAAATCACTAATTAACATCCACAAAAATACTCCAGTTGTTAAGCTAAGGGAAGTGCCCTTCTCCGCCATCAACCTGGTACGTTTGAAGAAATCAATGTACGTGACTCCTTTGGAAATACTCTGTCAGACATTCGTCCATAAAAGTTGTCCTAGGACTGGACAAACCGAAGGCACCCTCCTACCACATCCTAGGAATCACCTTAAGGATCAATAGCGTGAAGTCCTTGCAATCCGAAGTTTCAATCACGATAGAATCACAAGTTATCATAACTCTGGTAGCTAGCCAGAGAAATTTAATGAGTAGTTCTTCCGCTCGTGAAGATCCATGGTCATCAATGCTCTATCTTGGCCATCTTCTGATACCATCAACATTTACGTATTTGCTGGTCGGAATGGTTGTCAAATATAAATTCGATCCCAGTCTTTCCGTTCCAACAATCGATAAAATGCCATACTTTGATAGTCGGTTACTTAACTATCAAAATACACATCCATGCGTCCATAAAATGAAAATGAATTCATTGGTATATAACACATTTGGCCCCTTAAAATCTTTCAGTAATTGGAACAAAACTTTTTCCCTCTTATTTTAAATATAAAAGAAATCATTCCATTTATAATACTCAAGAAATGTCTTATAATCATATCAAAATTCCAATTTAAATATCCTTTTGAAAAAACCTCGTTTGCTAATTCCATTATTCCTTTCTGAATTGGAACAAAGTTCCCTCTTTATAAAATAAATGGTTATTAACCAATCGGTTCAACTTAACCTTCGTAAACCCTGTTAATTTATACATTATACATATCAAAATCTAATATTTCCAATTATATTTCAAAATCTTATTATAGGTCACAATATTTCACTTATAAGAATAATAAACACTTTCCGGCATCTTCTACCATAAGAAACTGATATCATCCCTTGATAATGGCAAAGCCATTCAAGTTAGGGTATTCTAATTACCTCTCAGACCTTGATCGACGGCGTTCTTATCTTAAGACAAATAAAAAATTTTATTTCCAAAATTAATATAAATCTTGAAATCCCAAAATTTTATTTAATTCAAAATAGATCATTTCTTCATTTGAGAATATCAACTTATAATTGCCCTTTTTAATTAACTTGTTTTAAAATGCTTATAAAATATATAAGCTTTATCTTTAATATCTCTTTTTAACAATTTTCTTATAAAATGGATTTGTTGGAAAATCCATTTACAAATTTCCTACCTTTTACCCATTTAAATTAGGGTTTTATCTCGCACTTGATTATGTTTTAAATGATTTCAATGAAAAAGAATTCATTTTAATTATTATTAAAATAATTATCTATAATATTAATCGAAGTAAAAATAATTTACTTCGCTATTTATCAACGTAGAAGTCGTTAACTTATTAACTTAAAATCGATCTGTTAACCCTTTTTAAAGACTGCTTAGAATAATCATTAACTTGATAAACCTCTTTGAACATTGTTACTTACAAGTTTTATTTATTTTTAGACTAAAAATCTTATTTCAAAATCGTATATGAATGTAACTTTAAAAAAGTTCAGAATCGATTCAATATCGATTCCAAAAACTTTATTTTTATCGATGGTATTAAAGAGGCAAATGTCTACCAAAGTACTAAACCGTGGAATATCAGTCAACTCCACATTCAATAACAATATATATTCATATTGATAAACATTATCAATAATAGCGAGTAATCCGGTTGGATTCCTCCAACCTGTACTTCCCTGCATCAAAATGGGTTATCTCAAATTCAATATGACCACATATTTATTTTACACAATAAACGGAAATAAACTGTTTAGCTAATAACGGTCAACAATCAATTAATAACATCCATTCAAGCATCCAATTATTCATTAACTACGTTTCTATTAGTATAAACGTAACCAACAAGGCAAGTTATCATATTTGGAATCTAATCATTAAAATAACGATTTATTTCAATTAAATTAAGAAACGTTTAATTTGATCAGTGCATATTAAAAATATTCAGCATCCATGCAACCAATCATTAATCATTAGCAAACATTGCACACAAATTTATACACCGACTTATAAAATATAAACGGGATAAACTGAGTGAGTCACCTTGGGTTTCCATTCGTCGTCAAAATAGTTCGAATTAATTAAATTAAATATGCGTTTAATTTAGTTAAAAGCTCCAGCTACTTTCAACTCCGTCCATTCCAATTCGATAATGTAGTGCTCTTCCATATGGTTCCAACATCTCTTGTGTTGTCCAATTCTATGTACATACGATATCATTACATTTTACATTGTTCACTATTTAAATTAATTACCTAAAAATAATAACTTATTAATCTAACTATGCATTACCTTCAAATAACCTAGATTAGGCATGTTAATTACTTAAGCATAGTATTTAACTAAAAATGGTTAGTCAAATTTTACATGATTCGGCATTTAGTTTAGTGGACACGTTAATTTAAATTAGGGATATTTAAACATGTTTAGACAAAAATAACTTCGATTAGGCATATACTCTTGCTTCCCTCACCTACACTATTTTCCACCTGTTCGTACTTGCCAACCCTTCGCAACCATTTCACTCCTTTTTTTTCAAATATCGAGGCCCAAAGCCTGTTGACAACCCACCCACGTTTCTAACCTCCCCACCTACTTTCTTGCTCACGAAAAATATACACATGCTGCCTTTTTGAACATGCTTCACCATATCATATATATATATATATATATATTTCTAAGTTTCGGAAGCCCAAGCTCCTGCATGGCCCAAAATAATGCTTCAGCCCACCAACCCCTTTATTTCCTTTCTTCTCCTCTTTGTTTCATTCACCTGCAACTGTTATTTCCTTCTACCCATGCCCTTTATGTAACGATAAGGATTTCGCTCGGACCTAATCGATCGCTAGACCGACCAAGACCGTTCAAAACCCGTATTGTTTTAAGGACAAGACGAATCAGAACACATACAGAAGAACATTTCATTGTATATTACAACAATTCCATCTGAATACAAGAATATACAGAGTATGAATAAATATTACACATTATAAAACATCAGAGAGGTAAATTACATTACTGCAGCGGAAAAATAATACAAAACATAACTGAAAGAAATACACGGATACAGAGCTTTCCAAATATCACTTCAGCTATAAACCAGGATCCTGTGAATATAATATCTGCAAAACCCAACTACTAGTTGCCCGTGCGGGAAATAAGGGCACGCAGAGTTTAGGTTAAAACAATAAACTCCAGGTCATTCATGTGACTGATGTGAGAACTAAAACGGTTATTAATCTTTATTTTTAAAGTTAGATAAATCAAGGGACCACGCCGTATAACACGGAACGTGTTTCCTCCCAAGAATATCAGTGCATAAAACAAACAACGCAATGCTAAATAAAGAACAATGAATCTATTATAAGACCCAGGTCCCATCACACAATGCAATGCAAGCCGGAGGATAGGGTTTTACCTTATAATATCCAAAGAATGCTTGATACGCTAAATTTCATCTTTTATTGTTACTATAAATGAAGAAAACAACTTCAAATATAAATGTATTAATCATTGACGGCATGGGTACCATATATCAAGTCGCCATACTAGGCTCTACAAATAAAACCGCAAAATGTCATATTTGGAAGTTGGATTTCCATCTATGAACCGAGGCAAAAGATAGTCCTCACCGCTTCGAGACAATCTAGCCTACCATGTCTCAGGAACAGCCGCAACTGCACCTTAGGAGCCACAGGGCCGGTCCACTCGATGTGGATTAAATAAAACCCTGAACACTACATCTCCCCACCCTATGGGGCGTAAATGAGCCAAATGACTTCATATCCGAGCCGCCTCGCATTCCAACAACCACATAGGTGAAAAATATATAAATGTCAGGGCTGGTAAGTCACTGACACCACCTCTAGCTAGAAAGAGACGCATGTTCTCCTTGGATCCTTCTCCCGTTTCTGGTTCACACCGGGGTGTGAGGCTCGCGAATTAACGCCATACACAAAGCTATGCCACACAGGCCGTGCTTTGATCATCAACCACAAGACTTTGCTTTTCAACAGAAGCCTTGATCAATTGCCACTTAGGCATGCCACACAAGAAATTCACTTCATGCGACTGATGTCCATCGATATTCAACCTCTGAGCTCGTACGTCTCAGAGAAGGGTGTTAAGCAAGAGAATAAATTCTCCGCCACCAAACAGATGTATATTTAATAGAGATCGATCAACACAGAATAAAATCCAGTGTCAGACACACATTCCATTTACACGTTCGTTCTAGGTTTGAACGAAACCAGAGGCACCTTGTACCTCGCATATCCATCGATCTCCAAGTACGTCTGAACGATCACCAACTTATTCCCTCCTCTTGGGTGTACGGCCCAATCAAGATCATCAAGAATCATCCAAACGATGTGAAGACCTCCGGTCTTCAACCACCGTCTTCATCTTCGACTTATCGTCGTATCAGTTATTCAGAATGGGTATAAACCCGTCCTTTCCGAATAACTCATGTATATAATAAACAAGTGTTACACAAACACAACATACGCCTCATTCCAATTCAGAATATTCTTTTATTCAAATATTCACATTACTAGGGAAAGGTTCCCATTAATTTTATCAAAGATAAATTCTTTAAAATTTATTCTTTAATCTTCCTTGGAATATCATTTCAAACCATGTTAAGGTTTTCCAAACTAGTCGGGATTAGCGAACCACACCGAAGTAATTATTTATTTTATTTCCCAATCCCAACCTGTTCATCCCATGGAGCAAAACTAGTAACACCCCATATCTAATACCACAGCGCTATCGGTAAAATTAATTACCATTTCACATTCAAATCTAATTAAAGATTTAACTATCGCTTGGAGCAAAACTGGTGATACTACATTCTCGATCATTTCAATCTAATTAAAGATTCATTAAAACTCCACTTAGTTTTAATCTTCCCACAAATCAATATTAATGATTATTTAAAGCTAAGAAGTTAATCTTATCTTTAACTGGGTTAAAGAACCAATGTCATTTAAAACACGGTTCACGACAAACCTAAAATCCCATTTGATATTAAATACAAGGCTCTGAATAGAAAATACATCAGCTTATGTTCAATATCAAATTCTGAAACCCACAAATATCGTATTGGAAATAACGATATAAATATATCTTTCAAATTTCCATAACCATATCTGTATAATCAGGAAATCCAACATCGAAATATTCCAAAGATAATTTCGATTCAAATCCATTCTAATTCGTATATTGGAAATTCGGATTATTTTTAAAACCACTTCAAATCCAATTTATTTATTCAAAAATATTGGATAATAATTCTAGTTCATAACTAGTTCATTTAGATTAAAAAAATATTTTTATCCTTTTTAAATATGGGATTTTTCACCCCAATTCTTTCTAAATCATTTATTATGATTTTACACATATTATTGATATTTTTAATAATTTTATCAAGGCCCGTACAGTCAGTTTCCAATATCGGACGTCGAACTGCACTTACAGCGACCTTTTCCAAATTTGATTTGGACATAATTCCAAATCCAACCGTTAGATTTCAAATTTCTAATATTTATTGGAAAGCTCTTTTCGATACGAACCCAACGGTTCTGGTTTCAGGAGAACCCGACGGTCGGATCTCCCGTAAAGTCAATTCGAAGTCAATGGTTGAAACTCGCGAACTGCCACAGCACGGCGCGTTCTATTCAGGCCATTTAATATATACAATATATATTATATATATTTCGTCGATTTCAATTCTAAATGTATTTTATAAATCGTTTAAATTTGTTTTAAAAACGATTTCAACTTCATATTCAATTTTAAATCAAAATTGAATATTCCATATCATCAATATATATATAAATGATAATATTTTCAAAATGTTATATTTTGAAATCACTACTTTTTCGATATTCGAATAAAATCGATATAAATATCGTTCGCGTCAAAATGGCACAAATCTAATCAACACGGCTTTATATATTTCAATAACTTCGTTATTCTATTCAACAAATGAATATTTTTTTCAACACATGAATATATATTTCTTTCAACACATGAATATTCTTAACACATGAGTATCGTCAACACATGAGTATTTTTGTTATTTAATATATTTTATAAAATTATGATTTTTATCGTTTAATTCTCAATCAGCTTCTAATTTTATATATGATAAAGATGTGAATTTTATTGTTAAAATATTTCGTTCAACACACGATAAGTTTCAACACATGAATATTCTTTTATTCAACACATGAATATATACTTTATTCAACACATGAATATTTACTCTATAATATTCTTTATTTTCCAAATTGGAAGGAGGCCCAATCAATTACCATATAATGTTAATTATATGGATTCCATACAACACATGTATATAATAGCAATGACAAATAATCAACCATCATCCAAAGTGCACTACACAATTGTCTGTCAACCTATCGATTGACATACAACTAATTAATTGGGATTAGTGTACGCCAAATATCATCCCAACGCCCGTGTGGGGTTTCAAATCAACGAACACAAGTTTTTATTTGTGCAGTTGAGCGATGTGTAAAATTTATCGTCCCAATCCATATCAGTGAAATGGGTGTACATAAACAAATCGTTCGATTTGTAAATGAATATTTATTCACATTCACGTTAAATTTATATTTTTAACGATAAATAATTTATTTCAACACATGAATATATTTCCATTCATTCCACATCACAATCAATTTTCACAACACAACAAAATCAAACAAGTCGTCCATGGTCTGTGGACGACGGGTGTCAGGTGCTGCTAAGCACCGTCTGCATCCTAGTATATATTTTTAACTAGAAAAATAAATTCAAGTGAGAAGTTCTCACAGTCGGTTTCCACTCCGTCAGTTTATTTTCTGAATTCAGTACAGTTTGGATTTGAATTTTCCTTAGATTCAAATCTGCTCCATTTCTGTTCTGGTCAGTTCTGAAATGTAGAATTCTCCGTCATGATCACAACACAACTGAAATCGTTCAGTTTTGACCTCGTACGAAGTAGTTACACAAATTTATATATTAACAACACAATTTTAATATAATTTATTAATAAATTCAACTAATTACATGGATTAGTAGGGAAAAACGCGTGCCACGTTCTACTGCTTCCTTTGTCTTCGTCGTTCTCCTGATATAAAAATCGAACCCATCCACTCAAAGGAAAACCGCCATCGCACTTCGCCTGACATCGCCGGACCTCCATCATTCACCATCATCGTGAGCGCCATCCCACGTTCTACCCTCGACCCAAGTTTCAGCCCCCATCGACAACCGCCGCCACCAGAAAAACCCTCCAAAACCGCCGATTACAATCCCAAAATTTGAATCACCCAATAGACGAGAAACCATCATCGGGGTACAGAACTGAAGAAGAGGAAACAATCTTTGATTTTGTGTTTTAAATTCCAGAAACGATTGCTTGGATTTTGTTATTTTTAGAGATGAATTCGGGAGCTTTTTCACCGTTTATTTCAAAGTGACGGCGGCCCAATTTATGAGCTAGGGTTTCAATGGATAAATATATATGTATATTTATAATTAATTATTATTTAATCTCAAAATAATTTGTTTACTGATCTGAACTCCAATTCAAACCCAACGACTGTCACCACTAGCTAAATACCTCTATTCCAAACACAATGGGATCTGTTTCATAAGCCAATTCGGCTGTTTCGATTAGTTTTTCTTTAAAATATAAGATAAATCAATATTTATTTATTTTAAACGCAAATTTCTATTTACTGGGGCCACATACTGGCTCTAAAAATTCCAGAAAAATTATTTCTAGCTTCGTGTTGACGATATGGTCCTAACAAAACCAATTTCGTCAAATTTGAAGACCGTTTGGAAAATGGCCATTTTCTGGTGGATCCAATTTGACTGAAATTGTCAAAACACGTTAACTTCGCCACGCTCACATATTGATTTCAAAAATTATGTAAAATTGAGTCTAGCAATAATTTGACATTCCGGTTCCAAAAAAAGTGGTTTCGTCGAAAATTGAGGTCGTTTGCAAAATGGCTATTTTTAAGGGCCTTATATATATGTAAAATATATATAAATTCCACAGCGACTTTTCTGAATTTTAAACTAGACGTATCTCACAACTTATATAACGAAATCTCAGTTTCTTACATCAGTTAGAATGATATAGTTAAACAGATTCAAATATTTCTTGTTTCGTTCAATTCTGACTTATATTGAATTCTGTATATTCATTTGAAATTCGAAATCGAATTTTCGAACAACCCCGCCATTTCAGGCTCATTATATAATTAAAATAAAATTATTCGTTTTAACTTCGTTGAAAATAAATTTTCCGTCGTTATTATTTAAAATAATCCATTTTGAATAATCAAAATCCGTAAAAATTGCCAAAATAAAAAATTTAAATTGGCTCAGAATTTCCAGGTTGTTACATTCTCCCCCACTTAAAATCTTTTCGTCATCGAAAAGGAACGGAGCTGAAAGTTGTTTAACTAACCAACTCAACTTTCATTATTTTCATTACGGCTTAAGTTCTTCAACTTTTCAGTTTCTAAGAATTTTTCAAATTTTTCAAAAATTTGGCTAACACCCTAAATTTTTGAATTTTTTTGCCATAACCTCCCTTGTACCGGGAGCATCGGGATATTTCAAATAGCCTCCCATAGCCCTCACCAATCCAAAGGAAAAAGAAAAAGCCAAGCGGCTAGCCAATCGGCTCATAAAATAATCAAATCCCCAAGAAATACAATAAACATGTACCTATTTGTCGGGCAAACAATTTTATTCCTCTGCTCTAGCCTCCTTGCTATGACCTGTTCAATGTGTATACATGTATATGCATGCAATTTCAACCAAATTTCCATTCATTTCAAAATTTGATTCAATTAGGCTAAATGGTTCAAAATTTTAATTAACCAAAACAAAAATCATACAACACAACCATCAATCAATTAATGAATTAACGTTTCAAATTCATAATTTTGATATATTTACAGAAAATCATGTTTTTGATGCCAAATCACAACAATAGCCCTATATAGTTTTGGTTCTCACACCAGTCTAATGAAAATATATAGATATCCACTTTAGAAACTCGAACACAGACATTGATGATGTTTTGAACCATCATCGGTATTATCTCCGGGCGACTAGAGTGTGATTCTATATCCATCCAGTATATTAAGACTTTGTATACACGTGGATCAGATGTACATGCAAAATCATTATATACTTGATTGTCCAAATCAATATAAAATAAATATTCAATACGTATAATAAGATTTGAATTTTCAAAACAAAGTTTGGTTTCATTTTTATTTTTAAAAACAACACTCTTTACACTCGTTCTAGGATGCTACTGATCCAATCTCTAACGAGTTATTCTCATTGGATATTACTAATCCAATTTTGAATGAATTCTTTCATTCGGTTCTAATGTGTCTTGTTCTTGAGCTCTGTAAACCAATGCTTCGATACCAAATGTAACGATAAGGATTTCGCTCGGACCTAATCGATCGCTAGACTGACCAAGACCGTTCAAAACCCGTATTGTTTTGAGGACAAGACGAATCAGAACACATACAGAAGAACATTTCATTGTATATTACAACAACTCCATCAGAATACAAGAATATACAGAGTATGAATAAATATTACACATTATAAAACATCAGAGAGTTAAATTACATTACTACAGCGGAAAAATAATACAAAACATAACTGAAAGAAATACACGGATATAGAGCTTTCCGAATATCACTTCAGCTATAAACCAGGATCCTGTGAATATAATATCTGCAAAACCCGACTACTAGCTGCCCATGCGGGAAATAAGGGCACACAAATTTTAGATTAAAACAATAAACTCTAGGTCAGTCATGTGACTTGTGTGAGAACTAAAACAGTTATTAATCTTTATTTTTAAAGTTAGGTAAATCAAGGGACCACGCTGTATAACACGGAACGGGTTTCCTCCCAAGAATATCAGTGCATAAAACAAACAGCGCAATGCTAAATAAAGAACAATGGAGCTATTATAAGACCCAGGTCCCATCACACAATGCAACGCAAGCCAGAGGATATGGTTTTACCTTATAATAGACAAAGAATGCTTGATACGCTAAATTTCATCTTTTATTATTACTATAAGTGAAGAAAACAACTTCAAATATAAAAGTATTAATCATAGATGGCATGGGTACCATATATCATGTCGCCATACTAGGATCTACAAATAAAACCGCAAAATGTCGTATTTGGAAGTTGGATTTCCATCTGTGAACCGAGGCAAAAGATAGCCCTCACTGCTTCAAGACAATCTAGCCTACCATGTCTCAGGAACAGCCGCAACTGCACCTTAGGAGCCACAGGGCCGGTCCACTCGATGTGGATTAAATACACTACGTCTCCCCGCCCTATAGGGCGTAAATGAGCCAAATGACTCCATATCCGAGGCGCCTCGCATTCTAACAACCACACAGGTGAAAAATATATAAATGTCAGGGCTGGTAAGTCACTGACACCACCTCTAGCTAGAAAGAGACGCACGTTCTCCCTGGATCCTTCTCCCATTTTTGGTTCACACCTGAGTGTGAGGCTCGCAAATTAATGCCATACACAAAGCTATGCCACACAGGCTGTGCTTTGATCATCAACCACAAGACTTTGCTTTTCAATAGAAGCCTTGATCAATTGCCACTTAGGCATGCCACACAGGCAATTTACTCCATGCGACTGATGTCCATCGATATTCAACCTCTGAGCTCGTACGTCTCAGAGAAGGGTGTTAAGCAAGAGAATAAATTATCCGCTACCAAACAGATGTATATTTAATAGAGATCAATCAACACGGAATAAAATGCAGTGTCAGACACACAGTCCATTTACACGTTCGTTCTGGGTCTGAACGAAACCGGAGGCACCTTGTACCTCGCATATCCATCGTTCTTCAAGTACGTCTGGACGATCACCAACTTATTCCCTCCTCTAGGGTGTACGGCCCAATCAAGATCATCAGGAATTATCCAAACGATGTGAAGACCTCCGGTCTTCAACCACCGTCTTCATCTTCGACTTATCGTCGTATCAGTTATTCAGAATGGGTATAAACCCAGCCTTTCCGAATAACTCGCGTATATAATAAATAAGTGTTACACAAACACAACATACGCCTCATTCCAATTCAGAATATTCTTTTATTCAAATATTCACATTACTAGGGGAAGGTTCCCATAAATTTTATCAAAGATAAATTCTTTAAAATTTATTCTTTATTCTTCCTTGGAATATCATTTCAAACCATGTTAAGGTTTTCCAAACTAGTCGGGATTAGCGAACCACACCGAAGTAATTATTTATTTTATTTCCCAATCCCAACCTATTCATCCCATGGAGCAAAACCGGTAACACCCCATATCTAACACCACAGTGTTATCGGTAAGATTAATTACCATTTCAAGTTCAAATCTAATTAAAGATTTAACTATCGCTTGGAGCAAAACTGGTGTTACTCCATTCACGATCATTTCAATCTAATTAAAGATTCATTAAAACTCCACTTAGTTTTAATCTTCCCACGAATCAATATTAATGATTATTCAAAGCTAAGAAGTTAATCTTATCTTTAACTGGGTTAAAGAACCAATGTCATTTAAAACACGGTTTACGACAAATCCAAAATCTCATTTGATATTAAATACAAGGCTCTGAATAGAAAATATATCGGCTTATATTCAATAGCAAATTCTAAAACCGACAAATATCGTATTGGAAATAACGATATAAATATATCTTTCAAATTTCCACAACCATATCTGTATAATCACAAAATCTAACATCGAAATATTCTGAAGATAATTTCCATTCAAATCCATTCCAATTCGTATATTGGAAATTCTGATTATTTTTAAAACCACTTCAAATCCAATTTATTTATTCAAAAATATTGGATTATAATTCTAGTTCATAACTAGTTCATTTTGATAAAAAAATATTTTTATCCTTTTTAAATATGGTATTTTTAACCCCAATTCTTTCTAAATCATTTATTATGATTTTACACAAATTATTGATATTTTTAATAATTTTATCAAGGCCCGTACAGTCGATTTCCAATATCGGTCGTTGAACTGCACTTACAGCGACCTTTTCCAAATTTGATTTGGTTATAATTCCAAATCCAACTGTTAGATTTCAAATTTCTAATATTCATTGGAAAGCACTTTTCGATACGAACCCAACAGTTCCGATTTCAGGAGAATCCGATTGTCGGATCTCCCGTAACGTCAATTCGAAGTCAATTGTCGAAATTCGCGAACTGTCGCGTCGCGGCGCGTTCTATTCAGGCCATTTAATATATATATAATATATATTTTATATATTTCATCGATTTCAATTCAAAACGTATTTTATAAATCATTTAAATTTGTGTTAAAAACGATTTCAACTTCATATTCAATTTTAAATCAAAATTGAATATTCCATATCATCAATATATATATATATATGATAATATTTTCAAAACGTTATATTTTGAAATCACTTCTTTTTCAATATTCGAATAAAATCGATATAAATATCGTTTGCATCAAAATGGCGCAAATCTAATCAACGCGACTTTATATATTTCAATAACTTCGTTATTCTATTCAACAAATGAATATTTCCTTCAACACATGAATATATATTTCTTTCAACACATGAGTATCTTTAACACATGACTATTTTTGTTATTTAATATATTTTATAAAATTATGATTTTTATCGTTTAATTCTCAATCAGCTTTTAATTTTATATGTGATAAAGATGTGAATTTTATCGTTAAAATATTTCGTTCAACACATGATAAGTTTTGTAACACCCCACTCCCGCTATGGTCACTCACTAAGGGAATGCCATAGCATCGGTAGAGTATTTTAGTGAATATAGAACAGAAAAATTACAACAAGACAGATATAAATAGTACTTGAAATTTAAAACATCATCTCATAACAACGGAAGTAAAACATGTCTGGTTACATCATAAAACCACAATAAAAGTCAAGTACAATATCCATCAAAATAAAGAAGTACATAATCCCACTCTCATACAATAGCCATGACAAAAGAAAAGATAACTGGGTAACTGGAGCTTTACATCTATCCAAGCTCCTAAAGACTGGAACAGCAATCCGATCAAGCTCCACTACTGCTAGGATCCACCGTAGGACCTGAGGGTTGGGAAAAAGATAAAAACAACGGGGTCAGACATAAGTCTGAGCGAGTCCTATAACTTTAACAATACAATCGTTAAAGTAACCAGAGAAGACATAAACTGATATACGGTAACTAATGGGGATGAATGGCTACACTAAGCAGTCAACTAAACTAAGATAAAAGATAAAGACGCATCTACCCTTCCAAAGGTAAATTACTAAACTGCACCACACCAGTCATTCCTAACTTAAAGGTTGATCCCACCCATGGACTTATAAAATTAACTTAATAGTTCTCGCGTACCCCTAGGTGACTAAGTAGACGCCACGGGGCCCTACAATCCACTAGGTGTACACACTACTCCCCATTCGATCGACTCCCTAACGTAGATACCCGTGCTGGCCCCACCGTGGGGTGTACCATTCCCCAACGTGGCAACCTGATAAAATTAACGGTGCACGGCTTATATCTACACGATGCAACAACGTCTTATTTACCAGCCCGGGTCCACACACGCATATGAAACCCGTTGGTCATGCGTTGCCACCGCTAACCCATTTTGGCCTCTTATAGTCAAGCCCAGTATGCGTGTCCCGTCCTCGACATGGGTCGAGCCCACTAAGATACGTATGGGTTACTGGTTGAAATGGGCCCCCAGCACAAGCCATCCCCCTAAGCTTGGCCCACACACTAGTGTTTCCCACTTAACCCTTTAATCATGTTTAATTACATGTTTCATCTTGGTTAAGTATTTTATCATATTTTCTATTGGCAACCACTAGCAATTTCCACATACCACCCAAGGTACCCACTTAACCCCCATGCCCCACTACATGCTTATCTGGTTAAGTGTTTCTTAATTGATTAACACCGTAACCGTGTAAAGGACCCCTCACATTGGACCGTCATTTGTAGATGCCTGGTTAAGCCGGTAGGTTCCGGGCAGTCTTACACTACAAACGGGTCCAACCTCGTGTCATTTACCCTTGTTACGTATTTAATTTATGATTAAGACCCCTCACATTGGACCGTCATTTGTAGATGCCTGGTTAAGCCGGTAAACTCCGGGCAGTCTTACACTACAAACGGGTCCAACCTCGTGTCTTAATCGATTAATTACTCCTAATTAATCACCCCCATAATTTGTGTTAATTATCATGTTTATTTTAGGAATATGGGTGCACCTAACTTAATAGGCAAATTCCCAACTCCAAAGTGTGGGTACACCTAACTTAATAGGCAAATTCCCAACACATAGTATGGGTACACCTAACTTAATAGGCAAATTCCCATACTATGTTCATTTATTTTATGTTATGCATAATTATATTAATTTCACACAATCTTATTAACATATGCATTTAATTAACCCCATCGTTCCCACGTAATTTCGTTCTCATGACATAACACATATAAAAGGTGTCAACTTGCATATGTATGAACATGTTTCAAAGGTGCCATCTTGCATATTAACAAACACATAACTTGCATATGAACTTGCATAACATGTCACATAACTTGCATATAATCTTGTATAACATGTCACATAACTTGCATATTAACTTGTATAACATGTCACATAACTTGCATATTAACTTGCATAACATGTTACATAAACTTACATATTAACAAATACATGACTTGCATATGAACTTGCATAATATGTCACATAACTTGCATATGAACTTGCATAACATGTTACATAACTTGCATATGAACTCATAAACTTGCATATGAACTTGCATAACATGTTACATACTTGCATATGAACTCATAAACTTGCATATGAAGAAACATACAACTTGCATAATTATCATACAAGTAACTTGCATATTATCATACATGTAACTTGCATATTAACATATGATCACAAAGCACAAAACTTGCATAACCCACATACATTAGCAAACTAACATCATGTCATATGACTTAAAACCCATTAATCCACAAACAAAACCATATGATCTCATCATATCTCATCTACTTTGTTTAGCAATTGATCATTAGAGTGATAGAAACTCACTACTAGCCAATTTGCACTCCAAATGAAGAAGATTAAGATGCTTAGAATGGATTAGAGGTTGATTAGAGAGTGATTAGCTTGCAACCCTCTTCATAAATTAGTGGAGGCTCCTTCTAAGATTTAATTTGGCGGCATGTAGCCCTCAATTCTATTTTTAGTATGGATTAGGGTAGGTTTAGGGTGTATTTATAGATTAGGTGAGTGTTTTAGGCCCTTAGATTAACCCTAAATTAGATTAGGACCCTTAGATTTCGGAACCTTCCAGAAACCAGCCCTAAGACCAAGCCCAAACCCCAAACTGGTGCACCCAACCACAGAACTCTCTAGAAACTGTGCAGGTTTCCTGTCCCGACATGGGCGCACTTCCCAAGTGCGCCAGTGTATTTTTGTGCTGGCGCACTTCACAAGTGCGCCAGTGCATTTCTGGCCTGTTTCGGGTTTTTCTGCCTAACTTCGTTCATCCATATCTCTTTCACACGGTACCCGTTTTATGCAAACTCGGATTCTATTTCGCATATTTTTCCGAGACGAACGCAATGACGCAGCCCGTTTCCCCTGATTCTCACATCTGAGATTAATTATACTTTAATTACTAACCATTAGTGTTAATTGAAATTCGGGGTGTTACATTCTCCCCTACTTAAAGGATTTCGTCCTCGAAATCTCTAAGTCAAGAAGAACGTATCCTACCAACCAAACAACCATCTACTAAACCATCAACCACAAGCAACCATTATCCTTAGAAACTTCTAATGATGTATGAACATATGCAGAAAGTGTGTGTATATGTCCGTATACTAATGCAAAATCAGGCGGTCTACTGATTCAGTCGACCTCCTTAATGCAAACCATGATAGTGCCATGCATCCAATATGTATGCGAAACCCTATTGACACATACAATTTCTATATGCGTGCACAACCATACACAAAAATGCATCATCCACATGATAACACAGCCATGATACATCCATCAATCTAACTACCACATCCATTTATGCGATATGCAACATGAAGTGACTGAGCCGATCTAGTGCCTAATGTGTGTGTATATGCATCCACGAGCAACCACTAGCAAACAATTGCATCCACATGCATCCATCAACCATAACATGTTTCAAACACATGTTTCAACCATAGGTTTTACCCTATCTAAAGGTCATAGGTACTAGCGAGAGGATATACTAAAGATAAGATAAGTACTAGACAAGCGATAAAGGAGAAGTTAAAAGACATACTCTCAAAAAGAAATGGGTACAAAGAACGCATCTTCGCTTCCGTCTCCCAAGTAGCATTGCTTTCGTCATCTCCCCATTGCACTTTAACTAGCTGAACTTCTCTGTTCCTCAACTTCCTAGTTTCTGACCCAAGGATGCGAGTAGGAGCTCGTCGAATCGTCGCATCACGCTCTACCTCTACATCTCTAAGCAAGCTCGGCTCTACCACCTCTGCGGTCTCATGTAAGCACTTCCTCAAATGTGATACATGGAATACATCATGAACACCACTAAGTCTGTCGGGCAACTCCACCCTATATGCCATCCGTCCAATCCTTTCCTTAATAGGAAACGGCCCAACAAACCTCGGTGCTAACTTCCCAACGGACCCAAAGCGAACAACATTTCTCAACGGAGATACTTTGACAAAAACCATGTCCCCAACCTCAAACTCAAGATCCGTCCTTCTCCGATCCGCATAAGATTTCTGTCTATCTTGCGCTGCCTTCATCCTTCTTCGAATCAAATCAATCTTCTCTGAAGTCTCTCTAACCATATCTGGCCCAAGCAAGATCTTATCCGTAGATTCCCACCAACATGTAGGAGATCGACAAGGCCTTCCATAAAGAGCTTCGAAAGGTGCCATGCCAATACTAGACTGAAAGCTGTTATTGTATGCGAACTCCACCAAAGGAAGATGTTCTTCCCATGTACCTCCAAAATCCAAGATACAAAGCCTCAAGAGATCTTCTAAGATACGGTTCACCCTCTCGGTCTGACCGTCCGTCTGAGGATGATATGCGGTGCTCAAACACAACTGAGTCCCTACCGCCTCTTGCAAACTTCTCCAAAACTCACTAGTGAAGATAGGATCTCGATCACTCACAATGCTGGATGGTACGCCATGCAATCTAACAATCTCTCTAACATAGACTGAAGCAAGCCATGGAGCGGTCCTCTTACTCTTCACGGGTATAAAATGGGCACTCTTGGTAAGTCTGTCTACCACAACCCAAATTCCCGTATTGCCCTTCCTCGATCTCGGTAACCCATCGATGAAATCCATCGAGACACTATCCCACTTCCATTGCGGAACTTCCAATGGGTGTAGCAACCCACCGGGTTTCCTTTGCTCCGCTTTAACTTGTTGGCACACTAAGCATCTAGCCACATACTCAGCCACATCTTTCTTCATACCGGCCCAGAAGAAAACTCTCTTCATGTCTTGGTACATTTTGTCTCCACCGGGATGAATAGTCATCCTTGAACGATGTGCATCATCCAAAATAGCCTTCTTCAAACCCTCATCTTGTGGTACACAAAGTCTACCGTCTCTATGCAACCATCCCCTATCATCTATGGTGTATCTACCCAAATGGCTGGACGACTCCCCCCTTATAAGCTTCTCTACCAACTCAACCAACTGTGGGTCGTCTCGCTGAGCCTCGCCAATCCGTCCCAAAAGAGTAGGTCTAACCTCCAAAGATGCTAACAAACCAGGTACAAAGTCAACAGAAGGTCTGAAGTCGAACAAAGAAAGAAACTCCAAGCTTCGCCGTTCCACGAACAATGGACTCAAAGATAGCCTTTTTCTACTCAAGGCGTCCGCCACCACGTTACCCTTGCCAGGGGTATACGCTATCTCGAAATCATAGGATGCTAAGAACTCCATCCACCTTTGCTGTCTTAAGTTTAAATCCTTCTGAGAGAATAAGTACTTCAATGATTTATGGTCAGTGAACAACTCGAATCTCTCACCAAGAAGATAATGGCGCCAAGACTTAAGTGCGAAAACAATCGCGGCCAACTCTAGATCATGGGTAGGGTAATTCTTCTCATGCACTTTCAATTGCCTCCCTCCATAGGCTATTACCCTTCCCTCCTGCATCAAGACTGCGCCTAATCCTGTCCCACAAGCATCGGTATAAACAACAAACGGCTTACTCCCATCTGGAAGCACTAAAACTGGAGCGGTGGTCAAAGCTCTCTTTAACCGTCGGAAAGCATCATCACAATCTACGTCCCATGAGAAAACCAGATTCTTCTTCGTCAAGCGGGTTAATGGGGCTGATATCTTCGCGAAGTCTTTGATGAACTTCCTATAATATCCTGCCAACCCCAAGAAACTTCTTACTTCGGTAGCATTTCTAGGAACTTTCCAATCCTGGATAGATACTATCTTTGCGGGATCCACAGCTATCCCTTCCTTAGAGACCACATGCCCTAAGAATCGCACTTCTCTTCTCCAAAAATGACATTTAGAGAATTTAGCTTTAAGACTATGTGCTCGAAGAGTCTCCAACACTTCTCTGAGATGTAAGGCATGCTCTTCTTCACTCTTGGAAAAGACCAAGATGTCATCCACAAAGACCACTACAAACTTATTCAGATACTCTCTGAACACTCTACTCATCAGATCAACAAAGTATGCAGGGGCGTTTGTCAACCCAAATGGCATCACAAGCCACTCATAAAAACAATCCGGAGTCCGGAAAGCAGTCTTCTCTATACTGTCCTCCGCCACTCTCAACTGATGAAACCCTGTAGCTAAGTCCATCTGCGAAAACACTGAGGCGCCAACCAACTGATCAAAGAGATCATCTATCCTCGGTAATGGGTGTCTATTCTTCTTCGTGAGCTTATTAAGTTCTCTATAATCCACACAAAGTCTGAGGGACCCATCCGCCTTCGTGGCAAACACTACTGGAGCTCCCCACTCCGATATACTTCGCCTTATGAACCCCTTCTCAAGCAACTCCCCTACTTGCTTATGAAGTTCTCTTCTCTCATGAGGAGCCATGTGGTGCACTGGCAAAGACACTGGTTTGGCATTATCCACCAAATAAATTCGGAAATCTATCTCCCGCTTCGGAGGCAAACCCTTCACCTCTTCAAACACATCCGGATATTCCCGGACCACTCTGACAGAACGCAAACTCTCGACCGAAGCATCGAGCGATTCAAGATAACTTAGCAAAACAGATTCCATGGGATTACAAGAGATCTCGAGAGTATTACCCAAGCGGGTCATAAGCCTGACAACTCTCCTTTCACAATCAAGAACGGCACCATTACTGGATAACCAGTCCATGCCCAAAATCAACCCATAGCCCGTGAAGCCCAATACAAAAGCATCACATCCAAACTCAACGCTAAGTATAGAAATCTTCAAACCCAAACATATCATAGACAGATATATGGAGCCCCCAATTGGGTTTGAAACAACCAAGGGATCATCAACTAGACTGGTGTCTAAGTGCAGTGACCCAACTAACGATGATGAGATAAAAGAATGCGATGCGCCAGAGTCAAACAAAGTACGAACTGGATGATCAAACAGAAAAACCAGACTTTCAACGGAAATAGTTCTACCTCTCTGCTGAATCGGTGGAACTGAGAGAGCCTGAACTTGCCCCCCTGCCTGAGCTGGTGCCATAAGAGCTTGCACCTGACCTCCTGAGGTAGACCCCGTCTTCTGCCCCTTCTTTGGGCAGTCCTTCACAAGATGTCCTGCTTCACCACAATGAAAGCAACCGGTCTTCTTCTTTTTGCGACAATCCTTGCTGAGGTGGCCTGGGGTCCCACAATTGAAGCACTTCTTCTTCTTCTTCCCCTTGTCACCATTACCTTTTCCACCCTTGCCTTGTTGTTGTTGTTGCGGTTTCTTCTGATCCCCCTTCTTCTCTGGTGCCTTAGAACTCTTATCATCCTCATGCATAAGTGCCATGTAGACAAGCTTCTCAAAGGTGGCCGTCATAGGAATGTGAGTCATAGCTATTCCTTGCAATGGTTCGTTCAAGCCTCTAACGAACCTCAAAGCCTTCTTCTCCGGTGTATTCACCAACTCTATGCCAAACCTTGCTAATTGATTGAATTTGTTGACATATTCTTTCACCGTGAGATTCCCTTGCTTCAAATTCAAGAACTTCTCCATAAACAGATTCTCTTCCGCCCTTGAGAGAAACTTAGCCCCAAACCTTTGCTTGAAATCTGCCCAAGAGTCAACAGGGCGTTCTCCATTAGTGACCTCCCACCAGAATGAGGCCTCTCCCTTCATTAACCAAGCCGCGAACTTGACTTTCTTTCCCTCTTCCACTTCAAAGATATCTAGCAACTCTTCCACTTCCTTAAGCCAATCTCTAGCCTCTACGAAAGTCTCTGAACCTAGAAAAGGTTTTCCTCCTATAGCCTTGAACTCCTTGCAAATCTTAGCAAAATTATCCACTCTAGGCTGAGGAGGAGGAGCGGTTGCCTCTGGTGTAGTAGCATTGGCTGGACCCGCAGCCGCGGCCCTAGCCTCTTGTAACCTCCTATACCATAGTGGTATAACTAAGCCCTCCGGGATGTTTAGATCTTCAGCCATGCTAAAACGAAAGAGGAAAGATTCAAAAAGGAGATTCCGAAAGATAAAGATATGGCTATTGGGGATTATGCTTTTCTTTTTCAAAAACTTTTCTCTTAAAAGACATGTTTTTGAAAATACTTTTTCCAAAAATAATACCTTTACTATTTTCTAAAAAAAAAGTATTTTTCTCAAAAATTTATCTGTTCCGGTAACCTTCAGCTCTGATACCACGTGTAACACCCCACTCCCGCTATGGTCACTCACTAAGGGAATGCCATAGCATCGGTGGGGTATTTTAGTGAATATAGAACAGAAAAATTACAACAAGACAGATATAAATAGTACTTGAAATTTAAAACATCATCTCATAACAGCGGAAGTAAAACATGTCTGGTTACATCATAAAACCACAATAAAAGTCAAGTACAATATCCATCAAAATAAAGAAGTACATAATCCCACTCTCATACAATAGCCATGACAAAAGAAAAGATAACTGGGTAACTGGAGCTTTACATCTATCCAAGCTCCTAAAGACTGGAACAGCAATCCGATCAAGCTCCACTACTGCTAGGATCCACCGTAGGACCTGAGGGTTGGGAAAAAGATAAAAACAACGGGGTCAGACATAAGTCTGAGCGAGTCCTATAACTTTAACAATACAATCGTTAAAGTAACCAGAGAAGACATAAACTGATATACGGTAACTAATGGGGATGAATGGCTACACTAAGCAGTCAACTAAACTAAGATAAAAGATAAAGACGCATCTACCCTTCCAAAGGTAAATTACTAAACTGCACCACACCAGTCATTCCTAACTTAAAGGTTGATCCCACCCATGGACTTATAAAATTAACTTAATAGTTCTCGCGTACCCCTAGGTGACTAAGTAGACGCCACGGGGCCCTACAATCCACTAGGTGTACACACTACTCCCCATTCGATCGACTCCCTAACGTAGATACCCGTGCTGGCCCCACCGTGGGGTGTACCATTCCCCAACGTGGCAACCTGATAAAATTAACGGTGCACGGCTTATATCTACACGATGCAACAACGTCTTATTTACCAGCCCGGGTCCACACACGCATATGAAACCCGTTGGTCATGCGTTGCCACCGCTAACCCATTTTGGCCTCTTATAGTCAAGCCCAGTATGCGTGTCCCGTCCTCGACATGGGTCGAGCCCACTAAGATACGTATGGGTTACTGGTTGAAATGGGCCCCCGGCACAAGCCATCCCCCTAAGCTTGGCCCACAGACTAGTGTTTCCCACTTAACCCTTTAATCATGTTTAATTACATGTTTCATCTTGGTTAAGTATTTTATCATATTTTCTATTGGCAACCACTAGCAATTTCCAGATACCACCCAAGGTACCCACTTAACCCCCATGCCCCACTACATGCTTATCTGGTTAAGTGTTTCTTAATTGATTAACACCGTAACCGTGTAAAGGACCCCTCACATTGGACCGTCATTTGTAGATGCCTGGTTAAGCCGGTAGGTTCCGGGCAGTCTTACACTACAAACGGGTCCAACCTCGTGTCATTTACCCTTGTTACGTATTTAATTTATGATTAAGACCCCTCACATTGGACCGTCATTTGTAGATGCCTGGTTAAGCCGATAAACTCCGGGCAGTCTTACACTACAAACGGGTCCAACCTCGTGTCTTAATCGATTAATTACTCCTAATTAATCACCCCCATAATTTGTGTTAATTATCATGTTTATTTTAGGAATATGGGTGCACCTAACTTAATAGGCAAATTCCCAACTCCAAAGTGTGGGTACACCTAACTTAATAGGCAAATTCCCAACACATAGTATGGGTACACCTAACTTAATAGGCAAATTCCCATACTATGTTCATTTATTTTATGTTATGCATAATTATATTAATTTCACACAATCTTATTAACATATGCATTTAATTAACCCCATCGTTCCCACGTAATTTCGTTCTCATGACATAACACATATAAAAGGTGTCAACTTGCATATGTATGAATATGTTTCAAAGGTGTCATCTTGCATATTAACAAACACATAACTTGCATATGAACTTGCATAACATGTCACATAACTTGCATATAATCTTGTATAACATGTCACATAACTTGCATATTAACTTGTATAACATGTCACATAACTTGCATATTAACTTGCATAACATGTTACATAAACTTACATATTAACAAATACATGACTTGCATATGAACTTGCATAATATGTCACATAACTTGCATATGAACTTGCATAATATGTCACATAACTTGCATATGAACTTGCAAAACATGTTACATAACTTGCATATGAACTAATAAACTTGCATATGAACTTGCATAACATGTTACATACTTGCATATGAACTCATAAACTTGCATATGAAGAAACATACAACTTGCATAATTATCATACAAGTAACTTGCATATTATCATACATGTAACTTGCATATTAACATATGATCACAAAGCACAAAACTTGCATAACCCACATACATTAGCAAACTAACATCATGTCATATGACTTAAAACCCATTAATCCACAAACAAAACCATATGATCTCATCATATCTCATCTACTTAGTTTAGCAATTGATCATTAGAGTGATAGAAACACACTACTAGCCAATTTGCACTCCAAATGAAGAAGATTAAGATGCTTAGAATGGATTAGAGGTTGATTAGAGAGTGATTAGCTTGCAACCCTCTTCATAAATTAGTGGAGGCTCCTTCTAAGATTTAATTTGGCGGCATGTAGCCCTCAATTCTATTTTTAGTATGGATTAGGGTAGGTTTAGGGTGTATTTATAGATTAGGTGAGTGTTTTAGGCCCTTAGATTAACCCTAAATTAGATTAGGACCCTTAGATTTCGGAACCTTCCAGAAACCAGCCCTAAGACCAAGCCCAAACCCCAAACTGGTGCACCCAACCACAGAACTCTCTAGAAACTGTGTAGGTTTCCTGTCCCGACATGGGTGCACTTCCCAAGTGCGCCAGTGTATTTTTGTGCTGGCGCACTTCACAAGTGCGCCAGTGCATTTCTGGCCTGTTTCGGGTTTTTCTGCCTAACTTCGTTCGTCCATATCTCTTTCATACGGTACCCGTTTTACGCAAACTCGGACTCTATTTCGCATATTTTTCCGAGACGAACGCAATGACGCAGCCCGTTTCCCCTGATTCTCACATCTGAGATTAATTATACTTTAATTACTAACCATTAGTGTTAATTGAAATTCGGGGTGTTACAAGTTTCAACACACGAACTTTCTTTTAGTCAACACATGAATATACACATTATTCAACACTTGAATATTTATTCTATAATATTCTTTATTTTCCAAATTGAAAGGAGGCCCAATCAATTACCATATAATGTTAATTATATGGATTCCATACAACAAATGTATATAATAGCAATGATAAATAATCAACCATCATCCAAAGTGCACTACACAACTGTCTGTCAACCTATCGATTGACATACAACTAAATAATTGGGATTAGTGCATCCCAACACCCGTGTGGGGTTTCAAATCAACGAACACAGATTTTTATTTGTGCAGTTGGGCGATGTGTAAAATTTATCGTCCCAATCCATATCAGTAAAATGGGTGTACATAAACAAATCGTTCGATTTGTAAATGTATATTTATTCACATTCACGTTAAATTTATATTTTTAACGATAAATAATTTATTTCAGCACATGAATATATTTCCATTCATTCCACATCACAATCAATTTTCACAACACAACAAAATCAAACAAGTCGTTCATGGTCTGTGGACGATGGGTGTCGGGTGCTGCTAAGCACCGTCTGCATCCTAGTATATACTTTTAACTAGAAAAATAAATTCAAGTAAGAAGTTCTCACAGTCGGTTTCTAATACGTCAGTTTATTTTCTGAATTCAGTACAGTTTGGATTTGAATTTTCCTTAAATTCAAATCTGCTCCATTTCCGTTTTGGTCAGTTCTGAAATGTAGAATTCTCCGTCATGATCACAACGCAACTAAAATCGTTTAGTTTTGACCTCGTATGAAGAAGTTACACAAATTTATATATTAACGACACAATTTTAATATAATTAATTAATTAATTCAACTAATTACATGGATTAGTGGAAAAAACGCATGCCACGTTCTACTACTTCCTTTGTCTTCGTCGTTCTCCTGATATAAAAATCGAACCCATCCTCTCAAAGGAAAACCACCACCGCACTTCGCCTGGCATCGCCGGACCTCCATCATCCACCATCACCGTGAGCGCCATCCAACGTTCTACCCTCGACCCAATTAGTTTCAACCTCCATTGACAACCACCGCTGTCAAAAAAACCCTCCAAAACCGCCGATTTCAATCCCAAAATTTGAATCACCCAATAGACGAGAAACCATCATCGGGGTACAGAATTGAAGAAGAGGAAATGATCTTTGATTTCGTGTTTTAAATTCCAGAAATGATTGCATGGATTTTGTGATTTTTAGAGATTAATTCGGGAGCTCTTTCACCGTTTATTTCAAAGTGACGGCGGCCCAATTTATGAGCTAGGGTTTCAATGGATAAATATAAATATATATATTTATAATTAATTATTATTTAATCTCAAAATAATTTGTTTATTGATCTGAACTCCAATTCAAACCCAATGACTGTCGCCCCTAGCTAAATACCCCTATTCCGAACACAATGGGATCTGTTTCATAAGCCAATTCGGCTGTTTCGATTAGTTTTTCTTTAAATTATAAGATAAATCAATATTTATTTAATTTAAACGCACATTTCTATTTAAAGGGGCCACATACTGACTCTAAAAATTCCGGAAAAATTATTTCTAGCTTCGTGTTGACGATACGGTCCTAACAAAACTAATTTCATCAAATTTGAAGACCGTTTGGAAAATGGCCATTTTCTGGTCGATCCAATTTGACTGAAATTGTCAAAACACGTTTAACTTCGCCACGCTCACATATTGATTTCAAAAATTATGGAAAATTGAGTCTAGCAATAATTTGACATTCCGGTTCCAACAAAAGTGGTTTCGTCGAAAACAGAGGTCGTTTGCAAAATGGCTATGTTTAAGGGCCTTATATATATGTAAAATATATATAAATTCCACAGTGACTTTTCTGAATTTTAAACTAGATGTATCTCACAACTTATATAACGAAATCTCAGTTTCTTACATTAGTTAGAAAGATATAGTTAAACAGATTCAAATATTTCTTGTTTCGTTCAATTCTGACTTATATTGGATTCTGTATATTCATTTGAAATTCGAAATCGGATTTTCGAACTGCCGCGCCATTTCAGGCTCGTTATATAATTAAAATAAAATTATTCATTTTAAATTCGTCAAAAATAAATTTTCCGTCGTTATTATTTAAAATAATCCATTTTAAATAATCAAAATCCGTAAAAATTGCCAGAATAAAAATTTTATGTTGGCTCAGAATTTCCGGGTTGTTACACTTTACTTCACTCACACGCCTGACGTCCACCCAACTGCGCCTATCTCCGACGACCGGAGCTCCGACCAAGGATCGTCAGTACCCCACGCGGTGACCTCCCCAACCATCTGCTTCTTCCTTTCATTTTGCACGCAATAATGTCCTCATCGTCCTGCTCTTCCGTCGTCGGACTGCCGAATACCATGCCACCTCTCCTCAGTCACCACGCTACCTCGCCAATCCCTCAGACACGAGCTGCTAGACCCAAACTTCCATGCATTGAACTTCACGTGGCTCTCCTTCTTGATTTTCGCTACACTGTTTTCCAGGCCTTGGTATATATACTTCCTCCATCCTCCTTACTTTTTTTCTTATATATATTTTTCATTTTATTTTTCTTGGTTCGACGATTTTGTTTTCGTGAAGAGGAAGCTTTTTGTTTCGTTAATATTGCAAAGGAAAAGAAGAGACCGAGTATTTTTAAACATTTCTTGCGTGCTTTTTAATTGACAGAGTGAAGTTTTGATTTTGAATTCGAAGGGAATCTATAATTTTAGTTTAATTGTGGTAGGCTTGGTTTCATTCGGAAGTCAGGAACAAAGCAGATGAAAAAGAGGAAGCATGTATATTTATAGATGGAGAAAGATGGAGGATAAGATCAATGTCACGTTGGTTACGTACAACATAGGTTAAACTTTAGGTAGCTCAGGTTGGCTGAAGGTTCACATTTGTACAGACAAGGATTTGATATAACTTTCCTTTCACTGTGTCGCTGCGTACTATTGTTGTGTTTAGAAATGGGGAGATGGTATCTTCCTTGGTGACCAAGACACAAAAGTGTATATATACATATATATTTGTAGATTAGGGGTAGGTTTGGTTTTTAATTCAATAGTTGTGTATTAGTTGGATACATGCATTGTTTATATTTACAATTTCAGGGCATGTGCGTGCGTATCTTTATCAGGGTATGTTTTCAAATATGGTTGCTAAAATGAAAATTTAGGTTGCCACACATGTACATTTCCATTTAATTTACCTAGGATTTAAGTTTCAAATTATTTGTATTAATATGGTTAATTTATATTACCGTTAACTACCGCTATTTAACGTCAATATTTAATATTCGCACCGCCATACATAAACCCCAAACTCAACGAAAATAAATACACTATTACGTCTTGACGTCCCGGTCTTAATGAAACTAATTTCGTTGAAAACGTAATCCGTTTGCAGAAACAGTGCTATTTAGATCTCGATTTTTCCATCGATTCACTTTTAGATTTCGTTCGTTGACAAAACAACTCCGTTTGGCTCCAAACTGGAAATTCTACAATAATTAGTCATACTTATTCCAATAAAACTCATTTAATTGAAAACGGAGGTCATGTGGAAAATGACTATTATTAAAGTTTATATAATATATTAAATTTCAAAACAATACATTTTAACCATAATAAATTTGAATCATCGTTAATGGAATAACATATAGCTTCAAATTAACCAGTTATAGATTTAAAAATCAATGCTCAGAAATTCGGATTAAATGATATTCTATTTATATAAAAATCCTTTTATATTTATAAATAAACCGTTATAATTTAAAAACAATTCCACAACAACTATTTGAAAATTTGAATTGAACATATCTTACAATATATAAGGTGAAATCTCTATTTTTCTCTTTTATTAGAAAATCACTATCCAATAGATTCAAACTTTTTTTGTTTCACAGAAATCCGGCTTATATCGGATCCTGTATATTCAGTTAAAGTTCAGTACTCCATATTACGAACTACCGCGAAGTTATGAGCTCATTTTAACAAATTATAAATTTATATATTCAAACTTCATTTTATTAAATAAATTCGATATAAAAATCCATTAAATCAACATTTAAAACAGAAATAAATATTTGTAATAAATGTTACGTTACATTCTTCCGCGCTTAAAAGAATTTCATCCCTGAAATTACTGATTAGGAAGAATGCCCCAAACCCAATTACTTTTCAAAAATATCATTTTAAAATTATCATCAAAAATATTCTAAGTTATAAGATTTTCAAAAAAATTCGCCAGCACCTCCTCTGTGCTGCTCGATCGTTACAACTGCCACTCCGGCCTCAACTTTATCAAAAGAAAATGAGAGCCCATCGGCTACCCAATTCATGGGTAAAATCAAACACTCCAATCAGTATATTAAGGTTTACCTGTTTGTCGGGCAACTTAATCTCCAATTAAAAAGCAAGTCAACTACTAATCTTCCATCTCCTTCCAACTTGTTTTCCAATTTATGCAACCAGATCGACTTCCCTAGCCTTCTGGAATCTGTACTTAACTCAATTTATATTACAAGTAACAAATACAAGGTTAACTTATTTAGTTTCATTTCATTAATGATTCTATTCAATTTATTGTCCATTTCCGTATCCATCGCTTAATTTATTTCACTTAACCAAGCTCTCATTAACTAATTAATTTTCTAACCAATTCAATTTCATTTTGTTATTCATTCTGAATTCTAAACAAATCAATCAAACAACCAATATAACCAATACCACTACAGCTTGTGAAAAATATTTCCTTTTCTATATAAAAATATAGTTTGGGCAAAAATATTTCATTTGCCCTCTTTACAAAATAATATTGTGTCGATTACCAGTTCAACTTGAACTGATCAAACAACACAATACAAAACATTTGTATATAAAATCTACAAATATGCTCTCTCATATATACACTCAAACTCAATCTAGGGCATTTCTAACCTCATCTCTATCGAGTTACACCACAGAGCCAAGGTTATTACTAAACCATTGATCTGATACCAAATGTTGCATCCTGAAAATTTGACGCTCGAATTTCCACACTAATACATCCTATGTCCAAACTCAAGTATCAAAAACCCAAAAAGCTAACAGAAAGGAGTAAGAGGGCGAGATAAGAAAGAAAGAAAACTAGGATAGAATAAAGAGAAGAAGGATCACAACATAGAATCAGAGTCTCACATCACAGTGGAACAAAATATAATATAGAAATAATCTTTAGTAATAACTTTCATAAATACTTACATTTATTAGAGTACAACAATACATCTGGACAGTTATAATAACTTGTCCTCGTATACAATACACAGCGAAATAAATAGTAATACGTCTGGACTTCAACTCTCAACCTGTCTTCTTATAATCATAACATCCTTAACCTAAAATTGAAAAAAAAACTCAGTCTGACCCGAGCATTGCAAATGCCACGGATCAGCCTGATGAACTAGCATGAGTAAAACTCACTAAGTTTAAGTAACATCCAACTTGCTTTACTTTTGAAAATATTTTTGAAAGAAAAGGATAATAGTAAGACTAGCCCACACGTAAACACGGACGATTTTTATCTTACTATAACCCAAACCATTTTTTATTTATCAAAATCCATAGATATTATAATAATGTCTATCAAATCACAAATATATAACCATCTAGCAGAACGCTTGCATCTCACGCTCTACATATTCATTATAAAATCAAAAACCGCAGGATCATATTGGTGATTGGATTTCAACTATGACAAGGTATGGGACCACATTCCGATTAGTGTACTCTAGAGGGGATACTCTGGGGTTCAACAAGAACATCTTGCAACCCGGCCACACATGACCAGTCACTCATTTAACATGAGTGGACCAAATGTATTATCACCCTGCAGTTTTAAGGGACCACCGCACATCTGAGGAGATGCAAAATCGAAAGAAGAACAAATAAGGAATTTATCTAGATGGTGATAATACACCCTGGTTGGGAATGACCCACTTAGCCATGCCGCCTGCCCGATTTTTGTCATTTCCTGGTTGGGAGGTTTGAGGTCACGTTTATCTTTTTAGAACATTGGGCCACCATTCACTTTGAATGACACATCATCAGATCCTCCATAAAATCACTAATTGACATCCACAAAAATACTCTAGTTGTTAAGCTAAGAGAAGTGCCCTTCTCCGCCACCAACCTGGTACGTTTGAAGAAATCAACGTACGTGATTCTTTTGGAAATACTCTGTCAGAATTACGTCCATACAAGTTGACCTGAGACTGGACAAACCGAAGGCACCCTCCTACGACATCCTAGGAATCACCTTAAGGATCAGTAGTGAGAAGTCCTTGCAATCTGAAGATTTCAATCACGACAAAATCACGAGTTATCATAACTCTGGTAGCTAGCCAAAGAAATTTAACGAGAAGTTCTTCCACTCGTGGAAATCCACGGTCTTCAATGCTCCATCTTGACCATCTTTTGATATCTTCAACGTTTACAAATTTGCTGGTCGGAATGATTTTCAAATATAAATTCAATCCCGATCTTTCCATACCAACAATCGATAAAAGGCCGTATTTTGATAATCGGTTATTTAAGTATCAAAATAAACATCCATGCATCCATAAAATGAAAATGAATTCACTGTTTTGGTATATAACATCATTTGGCCCTCTAAAATCTTTCAGTAATCGGAACAAAACTTTTTCCCTCTTATTTTAAATATAAGAGAAATCATTCCATTCATAATACTCAAGAAATGTCTTATAATCATATCAAAATTCCAATTTGAATATCCTTTTGCAAAAACCCCGTTTGCTAATTCCATTATTCCTTTCTGAATTGAAACAAAGTTCCCTTTTTATAAAATAAATGATTAGTAACCAATCGATTCAATTTAACCTTCGTAAACCCTGTTAATTTATACATTATATATATATATATATATCAAAATGTAATATTTCCTATTATATTTCAAAATCTTACCATAGATCACGATATTTCGCTTATAGGAATAATAAACACTTTCCGACAGCTTCTACCATTACAAACTTATATCATCCCTAGATAATAGCAAAGCCGTTCAAGTTGGGGTATTCTAATTACCTCTTAGACCTTGATCAATGACGTGCTTATCTTAAGATAAATAAAAGTTCGTAATTCTAAAAGTAATATATATCTTGA
This sequence comes from Allium sativum, assembly GCA_030737875.1. Classification (NCBI taxonomy): domain Eukaryota; kingdom Viridiplantae; phylum Streptophyta; class Magnoliopsida; order Asparagales; family Amaryllidaceae; genus Allium; species Allium sativum. The sequence continues at coordinate 196,694,324 of CM060924.1, forward strand.
AATCCAAAAAATTTATTTAATTCAAAATAGATCATTTCTTCATTTGAGAATATCAACTTATAATTTTTCCTTTTTAATTAACTTGTTTTAAAACGCTTATAAAAATATAAGCTTTATCTTTAATATCTCTTTTTAATGATTTACTTATACATTGGATATATTGAAAAATCCATTTACAAAATTCCTACCTTTTACCCATTTAAATTAGGGTTTTACCTCCCATTTGATTATCTTTTAAATGATTTCCATGAAAAAGAATTCATCTTAATTATAACTAAATTATCTACAATATTAATCGAAGTAAAATTAATTTACTTCGCCATTTATCGACGTAGAAGTCGTTAACTTATAAATTGAAAATTGATCTGTTAACCCTTTTTAAAAACTGCTTAGAATAATCATAAACTTGATAAACCTCTTTGAGCATTGTTAGTTACAAGATTTATTTATTTTTAAACCAAAAATCTTATACGAATATAACTTTGAAAACGTTCAGAATCGATTTAATATTGATTCTAAAAACTTTATTTTTACCGATGGTACTAAAGTACTAAATCGTGGAATAGCAGTCAATTCCACATTCAATAACAATATATATTCATATTTATAAACATTATCAATAATAGCGAGGAATCTGGTTGGATTCCTCCAACCTGTCCTTCCCTGCATCAAAATGGGTTATCCCAACTTCAATATGACCACATATTTATTTTACACAATAAACGGAAAAAAAAACTGTTTAGCTAATAACGGTCAACAATCAATTAATAACATCCATTCAAGCATCCAATTATTCATTTAGTACATTGATATTATTGTAAATGTAACCAACAAGGAAGTTACCTTATTTTTAATCTAATCGTTAACATAATGATTTATTTCAATTAAATTGAACAAACGTTTAATTTAATCAGTGAATATTAAAAATATTCAGCATCCATGCATGTAAGACCCCGAATTTTTAACAACATTAAAGAGAATAAATTAAATAATAATTAATTTATTATTAAGAATTAAGGTAAACTGACTACGTCATTATGTTCGTCTCGAAATTCTTGTCAGGATAGACACCTAGTTTGCGTAAAACAGATAACATATGAAGAAGTTATGAACGATAAAAAAGTTGAAAATCAAGACCAGGTATAACTGGCGCACTTGCCAAGTGCGCTAAGGCAATTTTGCACTGGCGCACCTGTAAAGTGCGCCCAGAAAAGTTTTTGGGTACTCGGGCCTTTTCCAAGTGGGTGGCAACCCGAGACCTGACCCAATTCTATTAGGGCTGAGGTGGCATCCGAATTCTGTAACCTAGCAGCTATAAATACAATTCCTTTGTTTTCTTCACAAAGAAACAATGGCGGATTCAAATATTTCAGCTATAAATATACCTCAATTCTGAAAATCAAGACCAGCTATAAATATACCTCAATTCCTTTGTTTTCTTCAACAACATAAAATATTTCAGTTTTGCAAATCAAATCCAGAAAATCAAGATCCATTCTCTCTATTCTCTAAACCTAACGCTGTGAGTTTCTAGTTATTTTTAGGTTTAAATGAATAGAAGTAAACTATGAAAGACTGTGATTTGGATACGTTGTAAACCTTGAATCTATGCTATTGTTAGATCTTATACTATGTCATGTTAGATTTAATTCTCTAAATCTGATGCAATTGTGGTTATACTATGATGTTGCCTTTGTGGATCTTGACTTGTAACTATGTTGTAGTAAGTTTGAATCTATTAATCTTGACAGTTGCAACATTGGTTAGATCTAATTTTGTATGTAAATCACCTTTCATGTTGCGATCAACTTAGATATGTTGTAAGTTGGACATATTTAGATCTAAACATGCTATTATGTCATTCTAATGGTGGTAGATCTATTTTAACTTCTAGATCTATTTTATGTGATCTAAATTATCACCTTATGTTATCATGTTTAGATCTATTTTATGTGATCTAAATTACCACCTTATGTTATTATGTTAGATCTATTTTATGTGATCTAAATTATCACCTTATGTTATCATGTTAGATCTATTTTATATGATCTAAATTATTACTTTGTGTTATCATGTTAGATCTATTTTGAATTAGGTGATCCAATTTATCACCTTGTGTTATCACGTTAGATCTAAACCAATTGGACATCTAAATTGATAATTTAGATCTTACTATGCTTATTGTGACATCGTAGTTATGTTAGAATCAATTGATTGTCAACCATTCATCAGTTTTATGTTTACCTTTTCATGATGACAATTTCATGTCCATGCCAGTATGTATGTTCACCTTATTATCATACTGTAACGACCCGGAAACCCGTACCCTTTGAATTGACAATAATCCACACATGTCTAACTCAAAAATGTACGTATTTATAGATTGTTAAATGACGATCCACATCTTTAACCATTATGGTCAAAAATATAGATAATCAAGGGGATTAATTTAGAATTAGAAAGAAAGAGAAAACAAGCACAGAATCTCGCAACGGAATGAACAAAATATAATAATCAGATAACAGTTCATGAAGCTGTTTAAAATAAACATTTGATCATTTTACAACATTTATCAGAGTTATACATTTATATACATAACTGATAATACAGAGTAATGCAACAGAATAGTAGTGGAATACAATAGTAATAATAATATACCGTCTTCATCCTTCAGAAGATAACCTTTGAAACGAGAATGCTTAAGTCTGACCCGAGCGTAATAGCGTCAAAACAAAACAAGCTCGGATCAGGAAAAAATATTCTCATCTAAGTCAAATCGACATCATATGAACATGCACACACATAACTCAAGAGATATTACGAGAATTTGCATCTCCTAAGGATCCGTCAAATTAGATACTATATAATATAATTTCGCTATTATACAAGTATCTATTCACAAATACTTGTCAGAAAAATAGCGTAAGCGGGGTTACATTGATTACCCTTACACAGTTTACAAGCACATGGTCTATGCAGGTCCTGTAACACAACCAGTAGAACGTCGGTAGCCAGTGAGTCCCCTATAGACCTATGCTAATATCAAAACGTAGTTGTCACGCATAAGGATAAACGTATGACAAGGCACATGAGGCAATACCCAATAGTAGTATGCTACCAGTTTGCCTGATCTAGACTAGTGGTTACCCCTAACGGCCCACCGTAGACATCCACCCCATATCGAATCAAAAGTAAATACATCCCATCGAGGGTGCGCACCAACAAAAAAAACAACAACATAATAATAATAGTATGGACCCGAGGCCTGGGAAAATCGAAGAGCAGATGTCCACTAAGAGGTAGTCAAGCCTCATTTGGTCTAGCACGGCTCCTGTTTTAGTCATTTCAAATCGACACAAGTGTCTGGGTCATCCATTATTGTTCACTTTCTTCAAATCCAGTAATCGCCTCCAGATTCATCCTACTTCATTTCTGGAACTCCACCGCGTACACAGTTGTTAAAGTGGTTCCAACATTGACAGAGAATATGTTAATAAGAGGTCCCGGTCTCTTTAACAACAAAACGTCATGTTACACACCGATTGGTATTTTATATTTCAAAAGTGAATCGTTATGATATCAAAATATCATATTCACCTAAACAAATTTCACTTTAAAATGTCATATTATTTTACATCATGATAATATTTACTTTCACAATTCATATTTACTCTGAGATAAATTTCAAATTCAATAATTGGTTATAACATCAATTAACCTCATTTTTCTTCGAATCCATCATTTTACTTCAAAATTCGTTTTGAATTCATTTATGATTTTAACATCAAAATGATCATAATTACTTTTAAATCACAGATTTAAATGTTAACACTTTTTCACTTCTAAAACAATTTGTAAGTTTGAAATAGTTTTGGGGTTTAAATAAATTTTTGATTAGTTGTAAATAATATTGGGAGATTTGGAATAGCTTGGAAATCAAAACAGTTTGAGTGTTGGAAATGGTTTTATGTATATTAAAATATTTTTATAAAATAAACTACTTATATATACATATATAGAAAGAAAATGTTTTTGAAAAACAATTTATATAAAGCACTCAATATATCAAAGGAATAAATTTCATAAAATAGTTTATATATAAATTTGTTTATATAGAAATAATTTCAAATCAACTATTACTTTCTATTTTCAATAAATCTGAACCTAAGTTCAACTCTCAAACAAAGCAAATTGATTTCCAAAATCCAATCCAAATCGATTCCACAATCAATTTCATTTGAGAAAAATCCATTTTAAAGGATAACTTCCCATTCCAAATATTATTTGAATCTATTCGATTCAAATCAAATTCGAGTTCAAGTTCATAATATTTATTTAAGCCATCTAATTCGAAATTTATTTCAAAGTTTGAATAAAGATTTAAACCTTTGAAACAATTCAAATTATAATCAATTTTAGTTCAAAATTCAAAATAACAAATTTATATCATTTCAATTCGAATGTTATTTCAAAGTTTAAATAAAGATTTAAACCTTTGAAATAATTCAATTTATAATCAATTTTAGTTCAAATTTCAAATAACAACTTTAGATCATTTCAATTCGAATTTAATTTCAAAGTTTAAACAAAGATTTAAACCTTTGAAACAATTTAAATTATAATCAATTTTAGTTGAAATTTCAAAATAACAATTTAGATCATTTCAATTTGAATTTAATTTCAAAGTTTAAATAAAGATTTAAACCTTTGAAAAAATTCAAATTATATTCAATTTTAGTTCAAATTTCAAATAACAACTTTAGATCATTTCAAGTTGAATTAAATTTCAAAGTTTAAACAAAGATTTATACTTTTGAAATAATTCAATTTTAACATTTCAACTTCAAATTCAAATTTCAATGTATAATTTAATTTATTTTCTTTACACAAAATCACTTATTTAAATCGGTTTCACAAATTCTAAAATTTATAGATTTAACCAATCCGTTGTCCGTTTGATAATTCTCTATCCTATGGCCAAGTGATCGGTTATTTCAAATTTTAAATTCAGGGAATGGGGATATATCATTTCAATCCAAAGGTCAGATGTCATAGGTATATATCATTTCAACCTATTTCTTAATTTATTTGAAATGACAGTTTATGATGATGCCCGTAACATCCAAGGTGATAACACTGATATAAAAATATAAACAACATCAGTACAGTTCAATATATCCATAAATAAACATCCATCACAGCCATCAAACAAAACAATTCAATTTTGCAATAATTAACTGATTATACATGTCGGGGTTTAACTAGCAATTTAATTCAGAAAAATAAACTAACTGTCAAATCTATTTCTAACGGTTCAAATTTGATGTCCATTTAAAAATAGCAATCAATAAACAAATAATCAAATCAATCACAGAATTTAATTTCACAAAAATGTGAATATTTTTGCAGTGTGAGAAAAACTCACCTTTCGTGGTACGGAAAAAGATAATGGTACAGACGAAACAAGAGATGACGACGAAATTTGAGCACACTCTAAACCGAATCAAATCAACTACAAGCGGACCAAGTCTGCTCACACAGACAAGAAACGTACAGAAATAATTAATTATGTATTTTTTTTTTACATTAGCTATACGTAGAAAAAAAATATACAAGAATAACTTAACAACAAAAGGCATGAGACATGCTTTTTTTTCTTTTTCTTTTCAACATAAGCTATATGATAGAGAAGAAAAAAAAAATAGTCACAAAACGCATGGACACATTTGCATGGGACATCATGCATGTATGTGTTCCAGCGCATGGGACAAAATGCATGGGACAATATTTGTGTGCATTTTGTTCCAACGCATGGAACATATGCATGCAACGTATGTTCCCAATTTTTTTTTTATTATTAAAAAAATAAACTTTATTTACTGTTACAATTTTATTTTATATATATATATATATATATTACAAGAGGCTCAAAGCATGCGACAAATGCTACTGGAAAATGCAAGTTAATACGCATGCTACTATATGCAATATGTTAAAACCTGGACAACATCCTAGAGGGGAAATGCATGTGGGAAAATTGCATGCTACCCTCAACATAAAACTTCTTAAGTGACAGATCCTAAATGAAGACAGCAAGCTAACCCAAAAACAAAATTTTATTCTTATATAATTTTTTTTTCTTTTGGTTTAAGAAACGGACACAAAAAGTTACCAGGAAAACAAAATAGAAAGAGTGCCCCTTCCTTTTCTTTCTCTCCAACTACCCATGCACGCAACCTTGAGTCGCACATCTCCTTCGCCCCCAATCACTTCTCTTCTATATATAATGCATGAACGAAAAGTATAGATTTTATCCTTCTCTACAACTTTTATGTTGAGAGCATTTGGTAAATATGAGTGTGGAGAGGCAGAAAAATAATTGAAGAGGAAGGTGTATATATACTTGAAGAATGGCAGACAATGAAAATTAGTTCCCCCTTTTCCATTGCTTGCGTGAAAATGAACCATCCCCATCCTTTCATGCGTTTACCACTATATATAAAAATATAGGGAACATATACTTTGAAGCTAAGGAAAACAAGTATATGAAAATGAAGCATGACATGACGTGAACGACGAGTGAGCATGGGTGCTCAGTGTTTTCATTAAATGGAAAAGAAAGAAGCTTTTACCTCATGGCTAAGTCAAAAGAACTATTAAACTCAAAGAAAGTGGCAGGGCGGTATATGTAGTTTTATATATGTTCCTTTTAAAAAAAACAAACCAACGTGTTCAAAATAGAAGCAAGAAAAAAAACAAATGAACGTTTGGAATTGGAAAAGAAGGAGAAAAATGGAGTCATATTCAAAATGAAGGAAGAAAGTAATGTATACTTTAATTTGGAAAAATTGGTGCATGCGTGAATCCTTTATGCCATATACTAAGCCATTTGGAAATAAATAAAATAAAATGGGTGCTTTTAGTAAAATAAAAAGATGAGTTTTGCAGACCCAAAATGTTTAGAAAGATATGTAAGATCGTAAAAGGGACAAATCGAACTCAAATGGCTTTGTTTCAAAAATGAACTGTGCAAGCTTTTCCACAATTTCAACGCAAACCGAACACCGAAACTGACAAACGAATATATTTCGGTAATCAGCGCGACGAGACGGACACAACGCTATATAATTTGCAGTGTCTGCATGCTCCGTTCGAAAACGCATTACGGACCCCTTTAATGTAGAAACGCGGATGGAAAACAAAGGTCAAAACGTTCGATTTTCGTGAAACGGATTTCGCCGTTGGATTACTGACAACGAATAGAATATTTATCGTGTTTGTCCGAACTGGTTTCGGAGAGAATTTAAAATCGCTAAAATTTGAACTGTTATGCGCAGCTTTGCACTGAAAAATTGCGCGATCGACAATATTCAAATTTTCCAACGAAACTTTCACAGCTGCTACATCTCACTATATGTATTTCCAATTTAAAATTCCCATTATGAAAAACCATAGAATATTTTTTTTAAAAATAAAAATACGATTTAAATCGGATTTTAAATCGTTAAAAATAGCGGGTTGATACACATACTAGTTTATGTTTATGCCAAGATGATCATTTTAGTTATTTTCCCATTATTTTCCCTATTATCGTTCATGACTAGGCTATTGTCTAGCCTAGCCATGCTGCCAATTTTGTGAGGGCGCTAGTTAAGGAATGGGGGAAAAAGGGTTAAAAATGGCATAATTTTAATATGAACATTTTTGGACATGTATGGGTAAAATATGTATTGACACTTATAAAAGGAAATGCTTAATTAATTGATTAATTAATTAAAAATGGAATGTTCAGTAATTACAATTAGGAATTGTAATTGTACTTATGACACGAGGTTAGGTTGCATTAGTGGTGGAAGTCTGCCCGGGCCCGACCGGCATATCCAGTAGCCACTAATGTTAAACTTAATGTGGGAGGTCTAAGTACGTAAATACGAATCGGGCTAAGACACGAGTTAGGCCCAACTATGGAATAAGACTGTCCGGACCCGGCCGGCATATCCAGCATCCACACGTTGCAGGCCTAATGTGGGAAGTCTAGCCCATTATAACCATAATTGGACATGGTAATAAATTGGACTACTTAACCTAAGTTAATCCATAAGGGATTGTATGTACTTAAATTTATGTTGGCGTTTAAGTAAACTTGATTGAACAAAAGGGGTGGGTTAAGTAAATCTAACGGGGAGTGGGTAATATTCACATATAGGCCCACAAACTTAACCCGTTAAGGTTATGTAATTAAAGACACCTAGTGGTATACATAACCAGAAGAAATAATAAAGTTATGTAATTAAAGACACCCTTTAGGGTAAGCATAACTGATAGAATTAAATAAGGCTATGTAATCAAAGACATCTAGTGGTATACATAGTCAGTGAAAACCTAGTGGGGGATACAAGGCAAAGGGGAGAGCTTATATCATATTGTGTGGGACCCATTTCATTCAATAACCCGGAGTAGGTATCAAGCAAAGTACTCTGTACTAGGCGGAGAAGGGGCACGCTTACTGATTGATTGTAAGAGATCCAAACATGGAGGATGGTGTGGGCGGCGCAAACCGATCGGGTCATGTGTGTGCATGAGCCGGGCAGAGGGGGATAAGACGACCGTGACACCTATAGATATGGTTGTGCACATTATTACGATAAGGGGTTGCCACTTTTGGAAGTGATACCTCCTACTGTGGGGCCAGCACATGGTATCTACCAGGGTTAGAGAGTCGATCGATTAGGGTAGTTAGGATACATTTGGACGTATACCTAAGTCTACCTCATTATAGTTGAAGCGATCATCTCTTTCTGGATATACTAGTAACAGTGCAGAGTAATCATTAGAAGCATATACACCTTATCATATCTACCTTGTTACACCTGCCATTTATGTAGTGATCTCCCGTATCCACTTTATATGCCTATCATGTTACTTTTATTTATTTACTGGTTAAAAGTAACTAGACTTGCCATACTTTATGTCTGACCCTTTTTGTTTCTCCTTCTTTCTTCCGTTTTCCCCCCAGGTTCTCAGGGAGAAAACACTCAGGCTTGACCGTGATTCTGCTTATTTTGTTGGAGCTGCTGATATGTATGGCTCAAGCTCCTATCCTTGTTGCTATGGCTATATTTTGTTCTTGGGGAATTTTATTTCTTTTATGTACTCTGATATTTCTGAAGTATAAGACAGTTGTTTTTATGTTGTAATGGGCTTTTATATTTCAGACAAACGATGTTTTGGACCACGGTATCTTATGATTAATAAAGTTGTTTTATTCCATTGCAAAATTTTATATCTGTCTTATAATTATTCTGTGTCTGTTTACCTATAACGCTTTACGAAACTTAATGCATTCCCTTAGTGAGTGACATTAACGGACGTGGGGTGTCACACTTAGTATCAGAGCTGAAGGTTACCAGATTAGATAAAAGTTTTTGAAAAATATTTTCAAAATGATTTTTAAAAGAAAATATTTTCAAAAAGAAAAGTCTGTTTTGAAAAACATTCCCCAAAAAGCCATATGTAATGATTACTTAAGTACGTAGTACGTACAGATATATCTTAAGTACGTTTAGCTAGTTTGGGAGAGATGGACTTTGTAGATATATCTTAAGTTCTTAGTTACACTAAGATGTTTTGGGATAAGACATATTTTGGGGACCAGTACCTACAGATAGGTATACTTTTTTTTTTGTTACGACATAGACCACCTTAAGTACGTAGTACGTACTCAGTTTGGATATTTCCATCATTTTTTGTACTCGGATATGGATGTACTCTAACATGATATTATTATGATACTTTTGGGTTGACTACGACATTCTTGTTCTGTTATATACTCGCATATATTCTATCCGACATTTCATTGAAAGGAGTTTTTCCAATTTAAGTCGTTAAGTAACTCTGTTTCCTTTTCAAGGGCGAAAAGTTTTAAGGAGGAGTGAATGTAACAATCCAGAAATTTTTACCAATTTAAAACTAATTTTTTGGGATATAATGGGGGATAAAATGGATTTAATATAATTTAAATATGGATTAGGAATAATTATAAAATAAATTTAATATATATTTGTATGTATGTTTAGAAAATAAAACAGATGATTAATTTTAATGGTATAATTTTAATGAGGATTTATCAAGTACTGTTATAACAAAATTTTCCAATACATACTCATAAAACTATTTTTAAATGAGTTCTTTTCTAGTTAAATGAAAATATTATAAAATATAAATGAATAGGATAAAATATATATATATGGATAATACAATAAAAATAATTATTTAAATAAGTTGTTAATGTTTGACAATAATAATCGTCAATGTTTTAAATCGACAAAATTATTTTTAAGTGATCTTTTGTCAAATTATATTTGTTAAGTAATGATTATTATAACTCAATTTATAATTTAATTTGTTAATTTAAATATCGTCATATTTCATCGATAATATGGTAGCAATCATCGTATTTTGTTGTGTTAATCATTAATCATTTGAATTGATAAACGATGAGCTAGAATACTTGAAATTTGAAACGATTGTGAGGCTTTGCGAAATAGAAACACTCTAAAAGCATGGCAAATAGTGTTGCAAATGTAACCATGGTATATGCATGTGGTTTTGAAGGTGCACATGGTTTTGAAGGTGCCTTCGTTTTATAGGTGCCATTGTGCATGTAGGGGAGCTTCCTAGGAGTGGCATGTGTCCTAGGGAAAATTATTAAAATACCCCTTGAATATGGCTATATAAAGAGGGCTAAACACCCTCATTTCCCACCATTCTCCCCTCTCTCTTTTCCTTCACCTCTCCCTCTTCCTTCCGGCCTTGCGCCACCCGCAGCAGCCGTCGCCGGCTTCTTCCTCACCACCAAACTCCGGCCATCTCTACCATCAAAAACCCCACCTCCTTCCCCATTTCTCTCGGCCTCCCCCTCCTACGTCACTGCTCTAGCGCCGCACCACCACCCTCTGACTCCACCAGCGCAGCCCAGTCTGCCCTCCCCTTTTGGTCGTGGACCCCACTCCCCTCCTCCTTAAGCTCGCAACCTTTAAATAAAAAAAGAAAGAAAATAAACATACACACACACACACACACATATATATATATATACACACATACGCTTACCTATTTGGTCGACGTATCAGCGCAAAGGAAGCTCTGCTTGACGGTGTCCGCTAGGCTCGCCTACCGCGAAGAAATTGAAAAAGCTATGAGGGTGAGAACTATTTAATTTTGATACACTAGTTAGTGAAGATTATTTAGATTATATTTCGTATAGTTAACTAGTATTGCTAACTAATTTGGTAATGAATGATTAATGGTTGATGATTGTATGTATGTGCTGATGGATGATGGTTGTGTAGTTAGAAAACACAAATACACTATTAAGCGTTAATTATTATAATGCTTACACGTAGTTATTACTTCCTTAATGATGTTGATAATGGTTGTTATGGATGTTTATATTGATGTTAATGTTTGTGTGACACACTATGAAACTCCAATTATGGCATTGTATCGGTGATCGATTGAATTTCCTTCTCAGTTGGAAATATAAACAATATTATATTATTATAATATTGAGAATTTGTTTTGAAAATTTATATTCAAATTTGATATTTGAAACGGTTCAGAAATGAAATGGAGATGTATACGAACAACTTTTGTAAAGATGAACGTTTGATTAGACGAGTTTTTGATATAAAACAAGGTGTTGTTTATGAATCGATAAAATCGGTTTTGTTTTGAAAAAGTGAAGTTTGGTTTGCCTATCTAGAAGATGTTTTAATTCAAACTAATTGCGCCAATGGTTTTATATTATTTGTATTTTAGCTTCAGAAAAATTTGAAGTTAATCGGACTATTTTTTGGAAAATATACTATTTTATTAATATAATAATGTTATAATATTCGATTTTAAATTTAAATTTAATTTGAAGGGGAAATTTGAAATATTATTTTAAAATAAGTTTTTATATATATTTTAAATATATGGAAAGTAAATCGGACAAAGTTTTATTATACGTCGCAATTAGGTCTGAATAGGATTAGTCGTGCAGCGATAGTTCGTGAATTTCGACCGACAACTTTAAACACTTATAACTAGAGCATTTTAAATCGGATTTCAGATAAATGAGAATCATTTCCTTTCAAATAACATTGGCTTTCAAATGAAAACGAAATTTTCAAATTTTGACTGTTAACTTTTTGAAAATGTCGCTGTAAGCACAGTTCGTCGACCGTAACCGTAAATAGCTGTTTTTCAATTTATCATCTTATCCTTGATATTAGATCTGGATAGAAATCTTATCCTTGATATTAAATCTGGATAGAAATCTTATCATCTTATCCTTGATATTACATCTTATCCCTGATAGAAATCTTATATGGATAGAAATCTTATCATCTTATCCTTGATTTTGATCAAATTATAAATTAAGTGGATATGGTTGGATACGGAGATCAATATCAAGGAATAATATGATAAGGTTTCTATCCAGATCTAATATCAAGGGGTTTGATAAATCTTTCGAACTAAGACAAGGGTTTCCCGATCTAACTGAGATAAGTTGGATAGAAATAATCTTCAGATATTTGATATGAAATTCATGGTGTAAACGCATACTACTTGAGGAATTTAAAATATATTTATACCGCTATTCCACTTAGTATTCGTTAATTATGAGAATTGGTATCAAATATAAGTAGATATAATTTCTATGTAACTTATGTACAATATCAATTGATTTGAATTTTGTTGTGGATGGTATCTTCAATAATATCATTCTTGAACCCTAATAAGGATTGAGTTGTGGAAATTCATATCGTGATTGAGGATGTAATCAAATCTTTAATTTGAAGAAATTTAAAGCAAGGAATTTGGAAAGAACCATAATCTTTTAATTAAGATTAAAGAGACGGGTATTGGGCAAAATTTTAAAGTGGGAATTATGTTTGAAATTTTGAAATATGGATTAATGATTTCAAAAGAAATTGGATAACGAGTTATCAAATGAAAAGTTATGAGAATAACTTAAGAATGAATCTATAAAAGGTTTTCATTAACCAACTATCAAAGGAGATTTAGTTGAAACCCTATGTAATAAATAATTGTGTTTTTAAAACTGTGCTTGTTATTTGAAAAGACCAGGATCGAATTTATGTACGAAAATCATTCCATATAATAATACGACGTTATGGAGCAATTGAAGATATTGAAGACCGTGGTTGAAGACCGGGATCTTCACATCGAATGGATTACTTGCTGGTGTCTCGGTTGGACCGTACACCCAATATGAGGTTATATTGTGGAAGTGGTCCGGATGTACTTGGAGATTTTCTGGATTTGCAAGGACCTCTAATAAGGTGCCTTCGTTTTCGTTCAGACCCAGAACGAACTTGTATGGATTGTGTGTCTGACATTGTAATTGACTACGTAGCGACTGATATTTATTAAATATATATATGTTTGGTGGAGGAGAATTTATTCTCTTAGTTTAACATCCTACTCTAAGACGTATGAGCTTAGAGGTTATATATTGATAGATATCAATTATATGTGGTGAATGGACAATGTGGCATACATAAGTGATGAGCTATTGATGATCAAAGCATGACTTATTGAAGTGTAGCTTTGTGTATATCGTGACTTCGGCAAGCCATTGCCAAAACAGGAAAGATGCGGTGAGGACATGGGTAGTCATCTCCTTCTAGGTAAAAGATGTACCATGGTATAGAGCCCAGGTATTACCTATGTGGCAAACATTTGCTTTTGTGGTTGTTGATTATGCGGGATCCCGGTTTAAAGGTTGGTAATGATCAGGGGATGACTTACTTAGACACGATCTAATCAATTCAATAAGGGAGAGACCGGCCTCTTGTTGGCAGAGAGCCCGTTTGGTTCTCAGGGCGTCTCTCTAGAGGCATCTCCACTACGAGCCTTTACGATTTCAGTTGTATAGCCTACTGGTCACCGGTAGGTATACGTCAGTATAATGGGGTAGGACATTATGCTGGCTATGATTAATACATTTACTTGCGAAAAAGTTTTTCACGCTATGCACTAATAATAATCAGAAATAAGATTTTCATGTATCAAGCATTTTTTAACTATCATAAGAAGAAACCTCGCCCATGTGCGCGTTGCATTGTGTGTATGTGCCGCGAGACATTATGTTAGTTTCATTTTTCGAAAACTCATTGTGAATTTCTATGCACTGGTATTCACATGGAGTAAACCCGTTTCGTGTTCAGCGGCGTGGTCCGGTGATTTACCTAACTTTAAAATAAACATTAAACAATTGTTTTGAGTTCTCATACCAGTCACCATGACTGACCTGAAGTTTATTGTTCCTACACCTAAAATCTGGATGCTCATAATTTTTCACACGGGCAGCTTGTAGTTTGGTTTACAGATTTAGTCTTCAAAGCAAGATTCAGGATTGGAGCTAGAGCTATATTTTGGATCATTTTCCTTCCGCTGAGAGTATATTTGTATTTTTTTTCCATTATGTTTCTGTTGTACTCTGATATTCATTGTAACTCTGATGTAAAGTTATTGTAATGATAATGAAAAGTTCTTTTATTTTTGTTTAAATATGTACGCACCCCTAACAATCCGTCTTTATGAACGGTTTGAGTCGGTTTAATTACAGGTTAGAACCGGGCAAAAAGGCGGGTTGTTGCACTCTGGATTGCTCTATGTAATGCAAGTAAAAATAGTAATTTAGAAAGCATAATTCTATAGTTAGAACTTGTTATATGTTTGTCATTAAAGCCTCACCTAGTTAAATAATTGAAAAATGGAAAGTACAGAGAACATACATGTTTGATGTTTCATGGCCAAAGTTGTATTCGGAGCTGTGGTTAACACCCGATTTTCCATCGCAGCGGAAGGCAAATGATCAGCTAACATGGGATAAATTAACCGTAGTAGAACATCACAATACACTGATTTGCATTTAGTAAAGATAAATATACTTCAGAATTTTATTTGATTTTGTAGCAACTTTTGTCAAAAATATTATTTTCAACTATGGATACTGCAATGATGTATTACAACTATGTTTCAATCCGATTTCACATAGTCAGTACATATTTTGTGTTGTTTCTTCAAAATACAAACTAATTAACTTTGAAGAAACTTCATCCATAAAGAAAAAAATCAATTGCAAGTCTACAAAAATAATATCTTGCGTACAAAGAAGAATCAGAAAAAAGGTTAGAAGATCAATTTATTGGCTCAAAACATGATATTTTGTGTTGAAGTTAGGAGAAAACAACAGTGATAAGGCTGAGTTCCCCCATCTTTAAAGGAAAAAATAGCAAAACCGTTCACGTACGTTTTCTCCTGAAAACTGAAACCATCCTTGTACATTTTTTCCTTTAAACTTGGGGGAACGCAAAACCATTCGAATTGCATTTGTCTTCTTTTGCAAGTCTGTTGCCATACTCCTCTTCAAAAGGCTTTAGCTTTTGGCTATTTATATTAAAAATCTTTAGAAAACGTATGCTGGACTGAAACCGTTATCGCCCCTTCCCGTCGTCAGAAAACACAACAATGGTAAGGCTGAGTTAGGAGAAAACAACAGTAATTAGCTCACGGTTTTCATTTTGCAAAATAAATTTAAAAAAAAAAGAGAGAGAGACTTAAGCCCCATTGATATTAACAAGACCACATTCTAAAATCCGTTTATTCCAATAAGCTTAAATTATTTGCACCAGTCTCAGTTATTTCTTTTTATATAGTAATGGAATAGATATAAAATTTTCAATTCAAAAAAAGATACTCACTTACTTCAGAAATGAAGATAAGTGAGAACTGAAAAAATCCCGCCTTTTTTATTTAGACGTAGTCAGCAAATTTTGTTGTCTTGAAGATGCTAATGGTGGAAATTTAAGAATTGAGATATTTCTCTTTTTAAGTCTTAACAGAGGAAAGTTAAATGGAAAGTTCGAACATGTTTTTTGAATTTGTGAGGGAGAAAATAATGTTGGTAATAAAAGGCAATTAAGTATGGCGTGTATTTATCACTGGGCCACCTGCAAAAGTATTATTGTCTACATTGAAAATAAAATGACTCGATGGTACTGTTCACAGCCAAAATCAGCCACATTACAGTGTTGTTTGCGTCCGATGCATGGTAAACCACCCCCAACAACGGTCAAATGACCGTTGGAAAATGGACTGATAACGTCCGATGCGTCGGACGCTATGTCCATTTTTCAGATCGTTCTCCTCCCTCTTTATAAGTCCCACCCCATTCTCCATTTCTCCAAAAAAAAAAACCACCAATTCTCTTCTTTTTGAACTTTTTGCCGACAATCCGAGCTGCAAAACAAGTATTTATTATACCATTGTATTTAATTTTTTTAATTCACTAATATATATTATTCTTGGAATTTCTCGGATTTTTTTTTTTTTTTTTGAAATTTCTGATTTTTAGTATGTCTTCCGAATCCGATTCTGCTACTTCCCAATCTTTCGCCAATTGGACAAATGAACGGAAGGAAACTTTTATCGATATTTGCGTTGAATTTTTAGAGGATCGAACAGCGGGGATGAGCAACATCCATGGGATGGTCACGAATGCTCTAAATGATAGTTTTAATCTGGGTTACACATAAACTCAGATTAAAAACAATCGGGATAACCTAAAACGGTCGTTTCATGACTGAGACAGACTACTACGACTACCGAACGGGGAATGGGATCCGCTTTAATCAGTTTTTCACCGTTGCCGACGCTGGTTATTATTCTGATTTGATGACTTCTGACAATCCACCTTCTGCTCAAGTCCATAGGCATAGACATACCGAGCGTGGAAGCACGAGCCGCTCTTTCATGACCACTCCACCTTTAGGACGTCGTTTCTCGTTGCTATAGTATTGTTCGAGTTGTGGCAGACGTTGAACGATGGAAAATTATGCTGATTTTCTGCAATGACCCGTGGAATGTGGAAATCGTCAACGCACTAGATGACAGTGATGTACGGGGCTTTATTTTAGTGGAGTTGTGAAGTTTGAATCATCGTCGTAGGCAGCAGCTTTTTATGTACTAGTTTTATTTTTTGTGTACTAGTTCTATTTTCAGCGTAGGCAGTAGTTTTATTTTCAGCGATAGACGTTCTCCTAGTATTTCTGTTTCGTTTAATGAAATGTAGTCGTTTTTTTATGTGCAATTAGTATGTAATTAATTCAAAACAAATAAGTTAAAAATAGCGTTACATATAAATATCCAGTTCAAATACCACGCTAAAATACCCGTTTGCAGCAAAAAACGCATTCTCCGTTCGCTAACGTGTCACGCTCAAATACCATGTTACCGTTCACAGAAAGTGCACTATTTGGTTCTTGAAAGTTTCTTTGTTTCCTGTTAAAAGAAAAGAGCAAAAGATTAGGACACGTAAAAATGCATCATTATCAATAAAATAATAAAACATGTAACTTACCAAATTACATATTTCCCTCTTATTTGGTTTAATCGATCGGTTTGGTCATAGCCTATTGAAAACCAAAACCAACCAGAAAAAAGAAAAAAGAAAAAAAAAATCAATCAAATTTAAAACCAAAACCGTCCAATCAACCATGTGAACCGATCCATAATAATCAAACTTTTGGTTTATTCAGTTTGAACCAAGAAATGATCATCCCTGTTAACAGTTGTACTTAAACATGCTAAAGGAGGAACCCCTTTATTAAACAGGTTGAGTAAGACCAACATCGGCATTAGATGGATCAAAATGAATCATAAATAAGTTGAATCAAAATCGACAAGGATTCATAAATTATGCTTTCTCAGTTTGCAATACAGTCAGTATCCCCTTTTTTTGACCAAAAAAAAAAGAATAATAAAGAATACGAACTGGCAGTCAACAAATTGATATGTACATATGCACATATATACACCAAAAAAAGTTCCCCACCCTACACAGTTTGAACTTTTAAATTGTGAAATATTTGGCATTAGCGAGCTTGAAATTTCGAACTCCTAAACATGAACCTCTAAAAGTATCTGCCTGACTGCTAATTACACTTGCAATTCGATACCCTTGTTCCGCCAAATCTAGTCTCTGTCTCCACAAATATTCCCAGCTTTCTTTGTGTGCTTCTTCATCGGACCTGGATTAAAAAAAAAAACTTAATTCCAGCTCCAATATACTTTTTTTTTTTTTTTCCAGTTTTCAGAAAAGAAAGAGCACATGCACATGCCATTGTTGAAGTATGATGCCCGTTTTTGCATAAAATTTATATCATAAAGACGTACATTTATAAGGTGATTTTATATAGTCCATTAAGGAGGGATTGATTATAAGAGGCATATTTCAAGAATGAACATGTGGTTTGTGAAATAGGGTTATAAGAACCAACTGGCCTTATGCAAAGCATGAATTTCTCAACATTCCTATGGACTAGAACAACACTAGCCACTATCACCAAATTCTGTTTACGGCCGTACATTACCATGGGTCCATTCTCAGCTAACAGAAATGGAGTATCTGAGTGGATATTTACGCAGGGAAGTTAGTTGAATAAATAATGCATTTGTGTGTTGCGAGTAAATAATCTAAGCGGAGTATTAGAAATGTACATTTTAAAATAAAATTGATCCATATTTAATTGATTATCTGTTTTTTAGTGTATCAATAATTTGCAAAAATTAACTAACTGATCAAATCGTAAAATTTTATATTGCTTGGATTTAGTTTAAACCAACTTCATAATGCAGATGTAGAACTTGAAATAATGGCAACGCAAAAGAACCTTGTCTCAAACGAACCTTATTTTCACAAATCATTAATTTAGAAGTTTATAGAAATTTAAATTTAACTTAATTAAACATATATTTACACAAGCGTACCTCACTTGCACTTTCAGCCCAAGGGCCATTTGATCCCATACCGTTCCCTACATGTCTGAGGCATCCGATGCATGGGGAACAGTAACATGCCATTTTTTTTATTGTTGAACATTCAAGTATTTTAGCATCAAAATACGTGCTAAGAAACCAAAATCCCATTTGGTTTCAAAATGAATTTAAAATTTCCTGTTTCCCCATTTCAAAATGAAATTTGGTTATAAGAAGAATTTTTTTTCATATACAAAAACTCGCTCTTTCTCCATTCCTTTCCTTTCTTTCTCCATCCTCTATATGCCACACTCTTCTCCCATGCCATTTGAAGTATAAATTAAAATGGAAAAACTAAAAATTCATTTGAAAACCAAACAGACCCCAAATAACTTGATGCTAACTAAGTCAACTCTGAAAGTCATTGTAGGAACAATGAAGAAATTGGGTACCGTTGATAATTTAATTCTTCTTTCTAACATGAAAACAGATTAAAGAAAGAAACGACCAACAGATGGACAGTAAATTAAACACCAAACAATAAAAAGCACCTCATGATTAAAGAAGTCCATCCGCCATAACCTGCAGAGATGAGACTATTCACAGTTTCGTTTCTAGAACTTGAATGCTTCCTTGAGAACATAATTAAAGGCCAACCACTTCCTTGGAGATGTGAAAACAGACTCAATCTAATAGTCGAAGCTGTATGTTCCCTAAAATTTGCAGATATTAGAATCAGTGAAAAGAAAGTGTGATTTCCTAATGACATAGAAAAGAAAAAAATAATAATTTGTAACTAAATCTGGTACCACTCATTTATTGAAATGCTTCCAGTAAAATCTTCTATGAAAATATCATCGGCATCCATCAATATTATATTCATGTAGTCATCGTTAGCCTTAAGATTACTGAAGTAGTTCTCTGCTAATTGCACTGTAAGATTCAAATCTGTCAAGAAATTTCCCACTAGGCTATGTTTATTGCGGCGACTGCACGCAGCAGGGAATTCGTTTGCTTTCAAGTTGTTAAGCTCAGCATGAAAAGCAAAAGCATAGCAAAGATCATGGTTGTCATTTGATCTGAAACGCTCGATAATTCCAGAACTGCTACTTTGGCAAGAACTTAACATCACTGTAAGAGCAACTAACATTGTGACCGTTAAGACCCCTATAGTCGCAAGCCCAGCAACAAATATCGTGGCAGCAAACGATGACATGTAAACCCCAGATTCTGTCACATAATGGCTTCCCAATTCTGCAAGACAGTCTTGATTGTTTGAGAAAGAATAGGAAGACAAAAACACTAAAATACTGATTTATTAAATGATGTGCTGCGTACCACCTTAAGACATGCCTCAAAGTCGAGGATTTAAAAATAATTGATAACACCCATTCAACGAGATGTTTTTTTTTTTAAAACCTTGAAGGCCTACGCCTCACACGTCTCAATCTTTAGGCTCACACGTCTCAGATGCACGCCTCACACTTCTAACACCCTTGTGTTTCAAAACACAAGCCTCACAGGTCATAGGCACAAGTCAAGTTTCAGATGTATGCCTCACAAACCTCGAACCATGACCCAATATATTTCAATTTGATATCAACTATTAATATGATTTGAGGGCGAAACCAAGGATCAGGTTTCGGCTTCCATTTCCCTTTCACTAGTTTATGATTTTCAAAAATTACATCAATTTTGGTAATTTTGAATCTTTGATCAAGGTTCTGTTCAAAATTTTGATATTATAGAAATACAATAATAGATAGAACAACTTGTGTTTGTGAAAATAAAACATGCATTTTACATAACAAAGTTGATTAAGCTAATGTATTTTGCTTTTTGTTAATGGATTTTACTGTTTTTTCTTATTAGCCTACTCAGTCGATTCAGAATTGATACATGCATTTTTTTTTTCTAAAACTATTTGATCACTTATCCATTTTCTATTGTTTTGCTTGGCTTTCTTTTTCTTATCTTATCACATGTCTACTATATATATATATATATATATATATATATATATATATATATATATAATTTTCTACTGTTTTTCACGAACATTTTTAGCACTTACAGTGCACATTTCTCAGATTGGAATTGGCGTTCAGATCAGATTCCATCCCATTACCTGAGAAACTAGAATGAAATGATTGGAATGATCGAAATTCCACCATATTTTAACCTATGGTGGGGACCTAATTTCATACTCCAACCTTATTACAGTTAGAAAAATGTAATCTCGAAATCATGCCGATTCAAAATGATTCAAAACAATTTCAAATCTAGTTATACCAATTGCATATCTATTTATATCAACTTCTTATCTATTTCAGAGTGATTAATGTGAAGGCTAATTCTATTTCCACCCCGTTTTTCTCCTTTCCACACCACTATTTTATCAATTTATAGATTCTCCAAAATTATCTCTATCTTCTAACACAACAAATTATGTTTAAAGAAAACAATCACGTCTGTAAAAGCCCTACCGATGTTTCTATAAAAACCTCGCTCGGTCGCAGCGAGGTTCATGTAATAACCTAGTTCGGACCGAGTGGAGTTCAAACAACAACCTAGTTCAGATCAAGCGAAGTTCGTATGACAACCTAGTTTGATTCGAACGTAGTTCGTGAACAAAGCACGTTAAAGTTGAATGTGGTTTAAGAAATATGAGGATATTTTCGAAAAGAAATGGTGGTGAAAAGGAAAAAAGAGATGTGAACATGGGGTGTAAATAGAACTAGTCTAATGTAAATTCGGTTTTAGGAAGCTTTAAACTCAAGCATATTTGATTTAAGAATGTTATTTCTTTTTTATGTCTTTTTAGAAACATGTTTCTATGCACTAATACTGCAAATTTTCGAAAAGAATATGTAGAAGTTTCACCCAAATTTTTTTTTATTGGAATGTGTATTTAACTATTTATATCCATTTATGTTGCAAATATCTATAGATTATGCATTAAATTTGCAAATTCTCATGAAATTGTCTTTAATGTTTCAAAAGATATTCTTAAATTCATTTGTTTTGCAACCTGATTGTTTGGAAATAATGGCTTAATTGTTGTTGTTTATTCATTTTGCAAATACTTGCAGAACTATGCATTTGCTTCGCAGTATTTGCAAAAATATCAGTACCGTTTCACCAGATACATTTACATTTTTTTATTTTGCAAATATATGCAAAAACAATCAGCTATTTTGCAAATATTTGGAAAAAAAATGCTTATTCTATTTGAAAATGCATTTATATTTGTTCATTTTACTAATATTAGTACAATAATGCGGTTCATTTTTTTTTGTGAATATTTGTGAAAATGTCTATATTCTTTTTGAAAATATTTGTATATTCATTTATTTTGCAAATATTGCAAAAACATGCATATTTTTCTCACAAAATATCAAGGACGGAGCTACGTGAGAGGGACCCTGGGCTATAGCCCATGCAGAATTTAAAAACTTGCATAGTGTACAGTAATAGATACCTCGTTCTTAGCTCAGTTAATACTTTTGGTGTTAATTCTTCTAAGGGAAACAAGTTTCTTTTTTACTCTTGTATTATGTTCACCATTGAACTTATATTTAAATCGTTCAGTCTCTGTTGTATACTTAATAAAAAGTAATGAAAACCTAGTGAAAACTGAGAAAAATCCAAAGAAGAATAACATATCAAAATTATCCATTATCAAATTATTCAGTCTGTGTTTCTGCATGAAGTACGTATGTTTGCATTTTCAAATTAATTCACATGAAATCATTTGCTAATTATATTTGTTAATATATGTACATTCACATAAGTACAATCCTAGCCCGGGGCAATAACAAATCCTGGCTCCGTCCTTGCAAAATATTTCTATATGCATTTTTTTCATACATTAGTATGACAAAATGCAGTGCTGCTATTTTCGTGTCTCCTTCTATTTTGACTTGACCCCTCTTTATATTTTTCTTTGATCGCTAAACGTTGATGACTTTTTTATAATTTATATTAGGTTTTGTTGTGAGTTACCTGAGGATAGAAGGAAAATTATAAAGAAATAGAAACGAGAGAGAATGAGCAATTAACTGATTTGGGTATAATTCAGTATTCCAGTATCGGTAATTTCAATAATATAGGGCGACTTTATACGGTTTTATTGGGATGTGTGTTTCGTTGATTTTGAAAGATAATATGGGTGTATGATATTTTTTCCCTACTATTTTTATATATTAATATGAACTTGTACTACCCTAAGGATGACTATACTTTGTTTGAAACACTTTGGATGTCTAGTGTTTCTTAATGTTTTATGTTCCTTATTTAACGCATATCATTTGATATATCACGTATTTAATGCTTATACGACAAGCGAATGCCTCACCACACGAGGCTTAGTCTCGCCTCATGACCCTAAAATTGTCTCATGCAAAGCCTTCATGCGTTAAAACACTATGAAATATTTAACTATCATTGACGTACTGAGCAAACAATTTTGGAACCCATTCCTTTAAATCTCACCAAAACATGTTGGTTTTTATTTGTCTAATTCATTCAAAACCAAATATTACATAACTTATAAGGTTCAAAATTAATTTGTTCATGTAATATAACCTGACTGGGTATTCTCTAGTGCAAGAACAGCATTCTTTATATTTCCTACCGGAGTCCACCTATAACTCCTAAAACTCATTACTGGCCAAGAGTGAGATGGATATAGTCCCACACCAAAAATCGATAACGTAGATTTTACTATATAAATGTACATATAGAACTTGATATTTTCAATTGTTTTTGCAATGAGCTGTAGAAATTAGAAGAATAATAATAAATATTGTGGAATATAAGAAGAAGAAATATTTTGAAATAATAAGTTCTAGAGAATCACTTAGTCATCAAAAACCAGATGTTGATGTGCAGAGTGATTTTTTTAGTATTTATTGAGAGCCGATTATCATTGATGTACTGTTTGGTTACATAATCAGATAAAACTACTAGAATCTGAAACCTAGATTTTCACGATAAATTCGACATAAAGAGGCTGTTAGCCCATTTCTAGACATGTGATTGCCTACGATGACTTCCACTTCAGTACTTCCTAATCAAACTAATTTACGTTTTCATTGTTTATATTATTCCTGATCAACGTTGTTGTATCCAAACTTTATATTCCAGTTCGATCTTTCTAATCTTAAATCTCCTTAGGTTGTATAGTGCTAAAACATCGTGTTTTACACCTTGTAATATCATCCTATGGCATTAGAAAGTGTAAAACCTGGTGCCATTAGCACCACATAATCTATGGTGCTAAGGGCACCATATTTCACACTTCATAATACTCGGTATTCTGAATTGTGAAACAATGTACGCTTGGCTATATTATGAATTGTGAAACATGGTGCCTTGGCATGACACTAAGTCAAATTCCAACTTTACCACTGCATGTTTCACGTCAATATGTTGTGTATTCCCAGGTTTAAGTGCTGCAGAAAATAACGTATGCAGCTTTACAAAGGTAAGCAATAACCCCAAACAGTCGAAACAGCCGGCCCAAATAGAGTTTTCTGCAACATTTAGCTAAAAGGATCTTATACTAATAAGCAAACAAGTCAAATACCTTCACTTTGTCTTCTGCTCAAAAGACTGTGGCTAGAATCTTCTGCCTCCATTTCACAAATTGAAGATAATAATTAGCTAAAGCTGAATCTCAAATTAGCACTACCTAATTAATTGTTCAACAAGTGAGAAACTAGATGAACATTTGTAAAATTGACAGAATTTGAAGAAACTAATTTAAAACATACAGCATACAATCAACTAAAAAAAATCAATTCACGTCTGAATTTCATGAGATTGCTTCAATAAATTTATGAACAAAAGCAGAAGATCAAGATATGGAAGTCAAATTCATAACTTCATCCAAAAGCAAATGTCGAAAATAAGACGAGCCTTGAAATTTTAGTTACCTGATTGCTAAATTGAAAAGGATAGGATCTCTCACGAGGAACATGACTAAAGATAAAAAGGATAAAATAATCAACAGTATGGTTTCCGTTAGCTTCGTCTACCTCTAGACTCTAGTGGTATGCCTGGGAGCTTCTAAATATTTTATTAAAGCAGAATGACTGCTCGGTGAAGAAATTAATTTGTCAGCTGTCGATGCATTGCATTTGAATTGGGTTATAGCTAATTTTCTAATCTCCCCTCTTTTTGCCCTTTTCCTTCCCTCATTTCGCAAAAATTGCAGAACTCATTTACTTTATACGGTAAAAAAAGGGTGTTGATCACTTGGAGCCAAACAATGGTATTTCCGGACTCAGCCAATCAAAAGACCAAATTCCTATATTTTGCAATTAAACTCACATTATTTTAGAGATTTAATTGCAAAATAAAGGAAATCATGACCCCTTGATTGGATGGACACAGAGAAACACCCTTATTTGGGTCCAGGTGATTTCATCCCGTAAACACAGTATTTCAATTTTCAACCTATCATTTCATAAAATCTAGCACCTCAAACTACAAATAAATAAAAAATCAAATAGCTCATTGGTATAATTCATTCAACCTTGTTTTCATCCAAAACCACAATCTAGAGTTGAAACGAAGTTACAATTCAGCATAGTATAAAAAAAATAAAAAATAAAATAAAAAAAACTCAATGTTTTCCATCTCACTAGTTTGCGTATAGTGCTACTATAGTACACACTCGAAATAACACTTAGATGTGAACTTGGTTAACTCAACATCCTAGCTACTATGAGTGAAACCTAAGAAACCAACGTTCTTTTGAAAACATAGCGTAAACATAGAAAAAAAATTATATACTTGAATTTCAATAGTATTTTTTCTTCAAGATTTGTCATTATTATTTTTAGCAAATCATTATCTTCGAAAAAAAATTCTACTATCATTATCCTGCAACATCCCTAGATTTTAGTAAAACATTGTTTAAGAAATTTAATTGAATGGATTAAATAGAATAATGTAGTGAGATAATGAGATGAGATTTGATAAGCAAAATGGATTGATCTTAGTAACTATTCAATTGGATTAATATAAAATAAAAGAAGGTTATGAGAAAGGGAAAAGTGGGATACACTAGTCCTTCATGCCATAAACTTTCAATTTCCATTTATTCTTTCATTTTACAGACACAACTCAAACTAAATACCTAGGTGGTCAGCCATTACCATCAGTAAAGGAAAGAAGAAACTAAGGGGATCTTAAAAGAAGAAGCTTAGGAATTCAAGCTGCATCAAATCTCAAATTGTTCATTCATTTTAAGGTGAATAATACATTCATCCATATATATTTTGCTTGCTCTGATTTGCTTATTATTGACCTGCCTTTCGACAAGACTGTCAAGCGCATAGAGATTCATGTTTAAAGCAATCCTGGCATGGAAGCGGCTTCAAACTCTCATCAACATCTGTATCGACTAAGGCCCGGATCGGTCAAACTGTAGAGCTGTAATAACCCGAAAATCTGGGCCAGTTTAAAATTTTTATATTGGCAATTTTAGCGAATTTTGAACATTTAAAATATATTATTTTAAATAATATCGACGAGAAAATTTATTTTGAAGAGAATTCAAACGTATATATTATATACGTCGTCGTTAGAATATATATATTTATATATAATTATAAATAGAATTGAAAATGGCGCGGTAGTTCGATAATTCGATTTCAAACTTCAATTGAATGTACCGGGTGCAAAACAATCCGGGTTTTAGTGAAACCAAAAACATTAGGATCTATTTGAGGATATCTTTCCAACGAATCCGAATAATCGAAATTTTATAGCGGGAATCAAAAGATATGTCCAGTTGAAAATTCTGAATAGTCGCTATGGAATTCAGGCCCTTAAAAATGGACATTTTGCAAACGACCTCGGATTTCGACGAAACCACTTTTGTTGGGTCCGTGATGTTAAATTATTGCTAGATTCCAAATTTCATAATTTTTCGAATCAATATGTGAGTGTGGCAAAGGAAAACGCGTTTGACCAGTTTTAGTTGATTTTAATCGACTGGAAAATGGCCATTTTTCAAACGGTCTCAGAATTCATCGAAACTAGTTTTGTTAGGACCGTATCGTCAATACGAAGCTAGAAAATATTTTTATGGGATTTATAGAGTTCGTATGTGACCCCGGTAATTTGGAATGTACGTTTAAAATTCAATATAGTGATTTAAATGTAAGTTTAACGGAAACTGATTCAAACGATCGAATCAGCTTGCGATACATATCCCATTGTGTTCGGAATGGGGGTAAAACGCTATGGACGACAGGCGGTGGGCCTCGTTTAGAGGTTGTATGTGAAAGTCAACTTTTTGAAAAATAAAATAATTAAATAAATAAATAAAAAAATTAAATTTCCCCTTTAACCCGCTGCCCCCCCCCTTCTCATATTCAGAAACGAAAAGAAAAAAAAAACACCTCCGAATCGCAAATCGCCCCCCCCCTCGATCGCCGCCGCCGCCAGGGGGCGCGACGCCTCCCTGACTCCCCCCTCCGCTTCTTCTCCTTCCCCTGACCCTCATCTCCAAATCCCCCCCCCCCTCAGACGCGAAGACCGACGCTGTCGTGGGACCCCCAGCCCCCTCCTCCGCCTGGAACGCAACCGCCGCTGCCCCCTCGAGTGCTGCGCCACCCACACGACCCCTCCAACCTCCGGCAACAGTGAAAACCGTCCCCCCCCCCCTCAGCAGTCGAACACTGTGAGCCCCTTTCTCCTTTTTATTTTTATTTCGTTATGTTTAATTGATTGTAGGAGGATAAAAATACAATCTTTTATATTGTAAAAAGGTAAAAATATGATCTTTGCATAGTAGGAACTATAAAAATATAATCTTTATGAGATATAGATGTGAAAATATGATTTTTGTTTATGTAGAGAATTAAAAATATAATTTTTACATGATGGGAATATTAGAAAGATCATCTTTATACGTGTAGCAAATTAAAAATGTAATTTTTATAAAGGCGAAATCTTTGTTTTTATAAAGGCGAAAACTTTATTTTTATAAAGGCGAAAACTTTATTTTTATAAAGGCGAAAACTTTATTTATGAAAGGAATTGAAAACGATTTCGAAATGAATTGAATTGAAAACGATTTCGAAATGAATTGAATTGAAAACAATTTCGAAATGAATTGAATATATAACGATTTCGAAATGAATTGAATATATAACGATTTCGAAATGAATTGAATATATAACGATTTCGAAATGAATTGAATATAAAACGATTTCGAAATGAATTGAATATAAAACGATTTCGAAATGAATTGAATATATAACGATTTCGAAATGAATTGAATATATAACGATTTCGAAATGAAATGAATATATAACGATTTCGAAATGAATTGAATATATAACGATTTCGAAATGAATTGAATTGAAAACGATTTCGAAATGAATTGAATATATAACGATTTCGAAATGAATTGAATATATAATGATTTCGAAATGAATTGAATACAAAACGATTTCGAAATGAATTGAATATATAACGATTTCGAAATGAATTGAATATATAACGATTTCGAAATGAATTGAATTGAAAACGATTTCGAAATGAATTGAATTGAAAACGATTTCGAAATGAATTGAAAACGAATTCAAATTGAATTGAAAACGAATTGAAATGAATTCAAATTGAATTGAAATTTGAATTGAATAGAAATGAATTTTAAAACGAATTTATAAAGAAGAATTCAATTTTGATTTGAATTGAAATGGAAGTTGAAATTGCTTTTGAAACGAATTTAAAACTATTTATATAATTCGTTTTAAATAGAAATCGACGAAATATATATTATATATATTATATATATAATATAATGGCCTGAATAGAACGCGCCGCGCCGCGGCAGTTCGTGAATTTCGACCATTTATTTCAAACGGACATTACGGGAGATCCGACCGTCGGATTCTCCTAAAACCGGAACCGTTGGGTTCGTATCGAAAAGAGCTTTCTAACGAATATTAGAAATTAGAAATCTAACGGTTGGATTTGGAATTATGTCCAAATCAAATTTGAAAAAGGTCGCTGTAAGTGCAGTTCGATGGCCGTTGATGGAAATCGACTGTACGGGCCTTGATAAAATTATTAAAAATAGTAATAATTTGTGTAAAATCATAAGAAATGATTCGTGAAGATTTGGGATGAAAAACTCCATATTTGAAAAGATAAAAATAGATTTTTATCGAAATGAACTAGTTTTTAACTATAATTATAATTCTATTTATTTTTAAATAAATAAATTGAATTTGAAAAGGGTTTTAAAAATAACCAGAATTTCCAATGATTGCATTGGAGTGGATTTGAATCGAAATTGTCTTCGGAATATTTCGATGTTGGAACTCGTGATTATACGGATGTTGTTATGGAAATTTGAAAGATATATATATTTATATCGTTATTTCCAATACGACATTTGTTAATCGTAGAATTTGATATTGAATATAAGCCGATATATTTTCTATTCAGAGCCTTGTATTGAATATCAAATGTGATTTGGGTTTGTCGTGAATGGTGTCTTCACTAACACTGTTCTTGAACCCAGTTGAGAAAAGATTAAATCTTTTTATTTAGATTTAATGAAGTGTACCAATTAAACAATATTTAATTGGAATTGAATCGATATTGATTTTTGGGTTTATCGTGGACAGTGTTTTAAATAACACTCGTTCTTTAACCCGATAATTAATGAATGTGATTTTGGGTTTATCGTGGACGGTGTTTTAAACGACACCGATTCTTTAACCCAGTTAACGATTAAAACTAAGTGGAGTTTTAATGAATCTTTAATTAGATTGAAATAATCGAGAATGGAGTATCACCAGTTTTGCTCCAGGCGATAGTTAAATCTTTAATTAGATTTGAACGTGAAATGGTAATTGAATTTACCGATAACATTGTGGTGTTAGATATGAAGTATTACCAGTTTTACTTCATGGGATAAATAGGTTGGGATTGGGAAATTAAAACAAATGATTACTTCGGTAAGGTTCGTTAATCCCGGCTAGTTGAATCGAAATTCAAAAGAAGATTAAAGAATAAATTCAAGGGATTTATCTTGGATAAAATTAATGGGAACCTTTCCCTATAAATGTGAATTTAGAAACTAACTGTCGGTTAGCCAAGCAGAATGGTTTTCTGGATATTGATCTGATGTTGGTTTCGGCCTTCGGGGTTAATATTTGGGGAATTATTCTCTTGATTAATTTACGATTAGTGACTGATGAATTGGAATGAGACGTATGTTGTGTTTGTGTAACACTTATTTAAAATATACGCGAGTTATTCGGAAAGACCGGGTTTAGCCCATTCTGAATAATTGATACGACGATAAGTCGAAGATGAAGACGGTGGTCGAAGACCAGAAGTCTTCACGTTGTTTGGGTGATTACTGATGATCTTGATTGGGCTGTACACCCAAGAAGATGGAAACAGTTGGTGATCGTCCAGACGTACTTGGAGATCGATGGATAGGCGGGGTACTAGGTGCCTCCGGTTTCGTTCAGACCCAGAACGGACTTGTAAATGGACTGTGTGTCTGACATTGGATTTTAGTCCGTGTGATTGATCTCTATTGAATATATATCTGTTTGGCGGCGGAGAATTTATTCTCTTGCTTAACGCCCTTCTCTGAGACGTTCGAGCTCAGGGGTTATATATTGATGGATATCAAACGCATGGAGTGAATTGCCTGTGTGGCATGCCTAAGTGGCAACTGATCGAGGCTTCTGTTGAAAAGCAAAGTCTTGTGGTGATGATCAAAGCAAGGCCTTTGTGGCATAGCTTTGTGTAACGTTTACTTCGCGAGTTTCACACCCGGTATGAACCAAAAACGGGAGACGGACCTCAGGGAGGGCATGCGTTTCTTTCTAGTTAGAAGTGGCGTCAGTGGTTTTACACGCCCTGACGAGTTTGACTTATGTGGTTGTTGCTGTTGCGAGGCGCCTCGGTTTGATCGGACGATCCGGGTCCGATGGAGTCATTCGTTGGCTCATTTACGCCCCATAGGGCGGGGGAACGCATGTTCAGGGTTTAAGTTTAATCCACATCGGTGGACCGGCCCTGACGATCCAAAGGCTTGACTGAGTACTTGCCTGAGGGGCGGGCTAGAGCGTCTCGAATCGGTTGAGGACTATCTTTTGCCTCGGTTCATAGATGGAAATCCGATTTCCAAATACGTGACATTTGCGGTTTTATTTGTAAACCTATATATGGCGACATGATATATGGTACCCATGCCGTCTATGATTGATACTTATGATTTGAAGTTGTTTTATACACTATGCACTTATTATAGTATCAAATGATTTGTTTTAAACGTATCAAGCATTCTTTGGCTGTTATAAGGGAAAACCCTATCCCCCGGCTTGCGTTGCATTGTGTGATAGGACCTGGGTCTTATAACAGCTTCATTTTTCTTTATTTAGCATTGCGCTATTTGTTTTACGCACTGGTATTCTTGGGAGGAAACCCGTTCCGTGTTATACGGCGTGGTCCCTTGATTTACCTAACTTTAAAAATAAAGATTAACTGTTTTAGTTCTCACACCAGTCACATGACTGACCTGGAGTTTATTGTTTTAACCTAAACTCTGGGTGCCCTTATTTTGACACGGGCAGCTAGTAGTTTTGATTTTGCAGATTTATATTCACAGGATCCTGGTTTACAGCTGGAATGATATCCGGAAAGCTTTGTATCCGTGTATCTCTTCTAGTTGTGTATTGTATTATTTTCCGCTGCTATGTATTTAAATGTAATTTAAATCTCTGTTATTTCTGTGGAATATTCATTTATACTCCGTATATTCTTGTAATCTGATGCATTGTTGTAATATACAATGAAATGTTCTTTTATATGCGTTCTGTTGTGGCTTGTTCTCGAACTATCCGTCGCTTTCCTTTACGGGGAAGTTACGGGTTTTCACAGTTGGTATCAGAGCTTTGGTTTACAAAGCTCAGAGAACGAGACACATTAGAACCATACGAAAGAATTCACCAGATATTGGATTAGCAATATCCAATGGGAATGACTCGTTAGAGATGGGATCAGTAGTATCCTGGAACGAGTGTGAAGAGTATATTTTTAAAAATGAAAACAAATTTTTGTTTTGAAAATTTAAATCAATTATTCGTATTTGATCATTTATTTTATATTGATTAGGACAATCCAATATATAAAGATTTTGCGTATGCGCCTAGCTAGCGTGTATTCGAAGTTTTGATATATTGGATAGATATAGAGTTACACTCTAGTCACCCGGGGGCAATTCTGATGGTTGATATATCATCATCAGTGTTTATATTCGAGTGACGAAAGTGAGATTTCTATATATTTCCTATTGACTGGTGTGAGAACCCAAAATTAGATAGGGCTTATTGTTGTGGTTTGGCATCAAAACATGATTTTTGTATATGTATCAAAATTATGAATTTGAAACTCTAATTCACTAATTGATTGATGTTTGAGTTGTTTGTTTATTTGTTGGATAATTTTGAACCATTTAGCCTAATTGAATCACATATTGGAAATTGGTCGCATTTGCTTGCATATACATATATACTTACATTGAACAGGTCATAGCAAGGAGGCTAGAGCAGAGAATAAAATTTGTTTGCCCGACAAATAGGTACCTGTTTACTACATAATTTACTGTTTTGTTTGGGTGATGATGATTTTATGAGCCTATTGGCTAGCCGCTTGGCTTTTTCTTTTTCTTTTTGAGATCTGAAGGACCGGGGAAGCTATTTGAAATTCCCCGATGCTCCCGGTGCAGGGGAGGTTATGGCGAAATTTTTCGAAAATTTAGGGTGTTAGCCAAATTTTTGAAATTTTGAAAATTCTCAGAAACTAAAGAGTTGGAGAATGAAAGCCAGATCGAACGTAGAGCTGAATAATCAAACCACTTTCGACTTTGTTCCTTTTCGGGGATGAAAAGTTTTAAGTGGGGGAGATTGTAATAACCCGAAAATCTGGGCCAGTTTAAAAATTTTATATTGGCAATTTTAGCGAATTTTGAACATTTAAAATATATTATTTTAAATAATATCGACGAGAAAATTTATTTTGAAGAGAATTCAAACGTATATATTATATACGTCGTCGTTAGAATATATATTTATATATAATTATAAATAGAATTGAAAATGGCGCGGTAGTTCGATAATTCGATTTCAAACTTCAATTGAATGTACCGGGTGCAAAACAATCCGTGTTTTAGTGAAACCAAAAACATTAGGATCTATTTGAGGATATCTTTCCAACGAATCTGAATAATCGAAATTTTATAGCGGGAATCAAAAGATATGTCCAGTTGAAAATTCTGAATAGTCGCTATGGAATTCAGGCCCTTAAAAATGGACATTTTGCAAACGACCTCGGATTTCGACGAAACCACTTTTGTTGGGTCCGTGATGTTAAATTATTGCTAGATTCCAAATTTCATAATTTTTCGAATCAATATGTGAGTGTAGCAAAGGAAAACGCGTTTGACCAGTTTTAGTTGATTTTAATCGACTGGAAAATGGCCATTTTTCAAACGGTCTCAGAATTCATCGAAACTAGTTTTGTTAGGACCATATCGTCA
Organism: Allium sativum; assembly: GCA_030737875.1. Classification (NCBI taxonomy): domain Eukaryota; kingdom Viridiplantae; phylum Streptophyta; class Magnoliopsida; order Asparagales; family Amaryllidaceae; genus Allium; species Allium sativum. The sequence continues at coordinate 196,727,748 of CM060924.1, forward strand.
ATACGAAGCTAGAAAATATTTTTATGGGATTTATAGAGTTCGTATGTGACCCCGGTAATTTGGAATGTACGTTTAAAATTCAATATAGTGATTTAAATGTAAGTTTAATGGAAACTGATTCAAACGATCGAATCAGCTTGCGATACATAACCCATTGTGTTCGGAATGGGGGTAAAACGCTATGGACGACAGGCGGTGGGCCTCGTTTAGAGGTCGTATGTGAAAGTCAACTTTTGGAAAAATAAAATAATTAAATAAAAAAAAAATTTAAATTTCCCCTTTAACCCGCTGGCCCCCCTTCTCATATTCAGAAACGAAAAGAAAAAAAAACACCTCCGAATCGCAAATCGCCCCCCCCCCCCTCGATCGCCGCCGTCGCCAGGGGGCGCGACGCCTCCCTGACTCCCCCCTCCGCTTCTTCTCCTTCCCCTGACCCTCATCTCCAAATCGCCCCCCCCTCAGACGCGAAGACCGACGCTGTCGTGGGACCCCCAGCCCCCTCCTCCGCCTGGAACGCAACCGCCGCTGCCCCCTCGAGTGCTGCGCCACCCACACGACCCCTCCAACCTCCGGCAACAGTGAAAACCGCCCCCCCTCAGCAGTCGAACACTGTGAGCCCCTTTCTCCTTTTTATTTTTATTTCGTTATGTTTAATTGATTGTAGGAGGATAAAAATACAATCTTTTATATTGTAAAAAGGTAAAAATATGATCTTTGCATAGTAGGAACTATAAAAATATAATCTTTATGAGATATAGATGTGAAAATATGATTTTTGTTTATGTAGAGAATTAAAAATATAATTTTTACATGATGGGAATATTAGAAAGATCATCTTTATACGTGTAGCAAATTAAAAATGTAATTTTTATAAAGGCGAAAACTTTATTTTTATAAAGGCGAAAACTTTATTTTTATAAAGGCGAAAACTTTATTTATGAAAGGGCGAAATCTTTATATAGGGAATAGCGAAGTCAAACTTCGATTTTTATATATTGAATAGCGAAGTCAAAATTCGATTTTTATATATTGAATAGCGAAGTCAAAATTCGATTTTTATATATTGAATAGCGAAGTCAAAATTCGATTTTTATATATTGAATAGCGAAGTAAAAATATGATTTTTATATATGTAGTGGCTACGGGCGAAGAAAGTGATTAGAGACGAGAACAGTGAAGATTTCCTGCATTAGAAGTGCCGTGGAGCTAGGATAGCTTTCGGTGAGAATTTCTCACCTTTCAATTTCTATTTCTAGTTATATATATATACTAGGATGCAGACGGTGCTTAGTAGCACCCGACACAATCGTCCACAGACCATGGACTTGTTTGTTTGATTGCAAAAATTAGTTAGATCATTTGATTGAAATTGAACTGTGTGGTGAAATGAATGGATTTGATTGATGTGTGAATGGCGTGGGCCTTCACTAGACTGGGGATAAGGCTAGGCCTTGTCCCATTTCTAATGTCGTGCCGTTATGCCGCCGAAATTTTCTAGAATATGTTAGAAAAATAAAAATATCATTTTATTGAATAAATGAACCGAATAGAATATTCATAGGTTGAATAAAATGTTTTATCGTTAAAAATATAATTTTTAACGTGAATGTGAATAAATAAATATTCATTTACAAACCGGACGGTTTGTTTATGTACACCTATTTGAAGGACATTGATTGGGACGATAAATTTTACACATCGCCCAACTGCACAAATAAAATATGTGTTTGATTGTTTGAAACCCCACACGGGTGTTAGGATGAAATTTGAAGTTCACTCATCCTGATTGATTAAATATGTCGATCGATTGATTGACAGGCTGTTATAAGCGTTAGATATCTATATTTGATGCTTATACAGTGTAGTGCACTTTGGTTGATGGTTGATTATTTTTCAATGCTATTATACATGTGTTGTATGAAAATCCATATAATTAACTTTATACGGTAATTGATTGGGCCTCATTCCAATTTGAAAAATAAAGAATATTATAAAATAAAGGTTCATGTGTTGACAGTACTCATCCATTGAGATTGGTCATGTGTTGAACGAAATATTTTAGTAATAAAATTTACATCTTTATCGATATAAAATAAAGGTTCATGTGTTGACAGTACTCATCCATTGAGATTGGTCATGTGTTGAACGAAATATTTTGATAATAACAACTATTTTGAAAAAGAAATATTTGAAATAGAATATTTGAAAATAGAAATTTATGAAGCCGTGTTGATTAGATTGACGCCATTTTGACGTAAACGATATTTATATCGATTTCGAAATGAATTGAATTGAAAACGATTTCGAAATGAATTGAATTGAAAACGATTTCGAATCGAATTGAATTGAAAACGATTTCGAAATGAATTGAATATATAACGATTTCGAAATGAATTGAATATATAACGATTTCGAAATGAATTGAATATATAACGATTTCGAAATGAATTGAATATAAAACGATTTCGAAATGAATTGAATATAAAACGATTTCGAAATGAATTGAATATAAAACGATTTCGAAATGAATTGAATATATAACGATTTCGAAATGAATTGAATATATAACGATTTCGAAATGAAATGAATATATAACGATTTCGAAATGAATTGAATATATAACGATTTCGAAATGAATTGAATTGAAAACGATTTCGAAATGAATTGAATTGAAAACGATTTCGAAATGAATTGAATATATAACGATTTCGAAATGAATTGAATATAAAACGATTTCGAAATGAATTGAATATATAACGATTTCGAAATGAATTGAATATATAACGATTTCGAAATGAATTGAAAACGATTTCGAAATGAATTGAATTGAAAACGATTTCGAAATGAATTGAAAACGAATTCAAATTGAATTGAAAACGAATTGAAATGAATTCAAATTGAATTGAAATTTGAATTGAATATAAATGAATTTTAAAACGAATTTATAAAGAAGAATTCAATTTTGATTTGAATTGAAATGGAAGTTGAAATTGCTTTTGAAACGAATTTAAAACTATTTATATAATTCGTTTTAAATAGAAATCGACGAAATATATATTATATATATTATATATATAATATAATGGCCTGAATAGAACGCGCCGCGCCGCGGCCGTTCGTGAATTTCGACCATTTATTTCAAATGGACATTACGGGAGATCCGACCGTCGGATTCTCCTAAAACCAGAACCGTTGGGTTCGTATCGAAAATAGCTTTCTAACGAATATTAGAAATTAGAAATCTAACGGTTGGATTTGGAATTATGTCCAAATCAAATTTGAAAAAGGTTGCTGTAAGTGCAGTTCGATGGCCGTTGATGGAAATCGACTGTACGGGCCTTGATAAAATTATTAAAAATAGTAATAATTTGTGTAAAATCATAAGAAATGATTCGTGAAGATTTGGGATGAAAAACTCCATATTTGAAAAGATAAAAATAGATTTTTATCGAAATGAACTAGTTTTGAACTAGAATTATAATTCTATTTATTTTTAAATAAATAAATTGAATTTGAAAAGGGTTTTAAAAATAACCATAATTTCCAATGATTGCATTGGAGTGGATTTGAATCGAAATTGTCTTCGGAATATTTCGATGTTGGAACTCGTGATTATACGGATGTTGTTATGGAAATTTGAAAGATATATATATTTATATCGTTATTTCCAATACGACATTTGTTAATCGTAGAATTTGATATTGAATATAAGCCGATATATTTTCTATTCAGAGCCTTGTATTGAATATCAAATGTGATTTGGGTTTGTCGTGAATGGTGTCTTCACTAACACTGTTCTTGAACCCAGTTGAGAAAAGATTAAATCTTTTTATTTAGATTTAATGAAGTGTACCAATTAAACAATATTTAATTGGAATTGAATCGATATTGATTTTTGGGTTTATCGTGGACAGTGTTTTAAATAACACTCGTTCTTTAACCCGATAATTAATGAATGTGATTTTGGGTTTATCGTGGACGGTGTTTTAAATGACACTGATTCTTTAACCCAGTTAACGATTAAAACTAAGTGGAGTTTTAATGAATCTTTAATTAGATTGAAATAATCGAGAATGGAGTATCACCAGTTTTGCTCCAGGCGATAGTTAAATCTTTAATTAGATTTGAACGTGAAATGGTAATTGAATTTACCGATAACACTGTGGTGTTAGATATGAAGTATTACCAGTTTTACTTCATGGGATAAATAGGTTGGGATTGGGAAATTAAAACAAATGATTACTTCGGTAAGGTTCGTTAATCCCGGCTAGTTGAATCGAAATTCAAAAGAAGATTAAAGAATAAATTCAAGGGATTTATCTTGGATAAAATTAATGGGAACCTTTCCCTATAAATGTGAATTTAGAAACTAACTGTCGGTTAGCCAAGCAGAATGGTTTTCTGGATATTGATCTGATGTTGGTTTCGGCCTTCGGGGTTAATATTTGGGGAATTATTCTCTTGATTAATTTACGATTAGTGACTGATGAATTGGAATGAGGCGTATGTTGTGTTTGTGTAACACTTATTTAAAATATACGCGAGTTATTCGGAAAGACCGGGTTTAGCCCATTCTGAATAATTGATACGACGATAAGTCGAAGATGAAGACGGTGGTCGAAGACCAGAAGTCTTCACGTTGTTTGGGTGATTACTGATGATCTTGATTGGGCTGTACACCCAAGAAGATGGAAACAGTTGGTGATCGTCCAGACGTACTTGGAGATCGATGGATAGGCGGGGTACTAGGTGCCTCCGGTTTCGTTCAGACCCAGAACGGACTTGTAAATGGACTGTGTGTCTGACATTGGATTTTAGTCCGTGTGATTGATCTCTATTGAATATATATCTGTTTGGCGGCGGAGAATTTATTCTCTTGCTTAACGCCCTTCTCTGAGACGTACGAGCTCAGGGGTTATATATTGATGGATATCAAACGCATGGAGTGAATTGCCTATGTGGCATGCCTAAGTGGCAACTGATCGAGGCTTCTGTTGAAAAGCAAAGTCTTGTGGTGATGATCAAAGCAAGGCCTTTGTGGCATAGCTTTGTGTAACGTTTACTTCGCGAGTTTCACACCCGGTATGAACCAAAAACGGGAGACGGACGTCAGGGAGGGCATGCGTTTCTTTCTAGTTAGAAGTGGCGTCAGTGGTTTTACACGCCCTGACGAGTTTGACTTATGTGGTTGTTGCTGTTGCGAGGCGCCTCGGTTTGATCGGACGATCCGGGTCCGATGGAGTCATTCGTTGGCTCATTTACGCCCCATAGGGCGGGGGAACGCATGTTCAGGGTTTAAGTTTAATCCACATCGGTGGACCGGCCCTGACGATCCAAAGGCTTGACTGAGTACTTGCCTGAGGGGCGGGCTAGAGCGTCTCGAATCGGTTGAGGACTATCTTTTGCCTCGGTTCATAGATGGAAATCCGATTTCCAAATACGTGACATTTGCGGTTTTATTTGTAAACCTATATATAACGACATGATATATGGTACCCATGCCGTCTATGATTGATACTTATGATTTGAAGTTGTTTTATACACTATGCACTTATTATAGTATCAAATGATTTGTTTTAAACGTATCAAGCATTCTTTGGCTGTTATAAGGGAAAACCCTATCCCTCGGCTTGCGTTGCATTGTGTGATAGGACCTGGGTCTTATAACAGCTTCATTTTTCTTTATTTAGCATTGCGCTGTTTGTTTTACGCACTGGTATTCTTGGGAGGAAACCCGTTCCGTGTTATACGGCGTGGTCCCTTGATTTACCTAACTTTAAAAATAAAGATTAACTGTTTTAGTTCTCACACCAGTCACATGACTGACCTGGAGTTTATTGTTTTAACCTAAACTCTGGGTGCCCTTATTTTGACACGGGCAGCTAGTAGTTTTGGTTTTGCAGATTTATATTCACAGGATCCTGGTTTACAGCTGGAATGATATCCGGAAAGCTTTGTATCCGTGTATCTCTTCTAGTTGTGTATTGTATTATTTTCCGCTGCTATGTATTTAAATGTAATTTAAATCTCTGTTATTTCTGTGGAATATTCATTTATACTCCGTATATTCTTGTAATCTGATGCATTGTTGTAATATACAATGAAATGTTCTTTTATATGCGTTCTGTTGTGGCTTGTTCTCGAACTATCCGTCGCTTTCCTTTACGGGGAAGTTACGGGTTTTCACAAGAGCAGTAAAATCCAGTTCGACCTTCTTTCGGATCGACTAAAGAAGGGCAATGAAGTCAGGTTTGACACTATCCTGGATCGACTAAGTAGAATGGTGGAAATATGGATCGGCTAAGACCCGGTTCAATGAAGATAAAGGCGTCATTTCCGGATCGACCAACATCCGGTTCAGCTATGTCGAATCGGACTTAGGTCAAACCGGATTGGCAATTGCTGCTGACATGGCCCACTTTTTTGATTTGCTCGTACTACTCCTATTTTCCTGTGCATGTTCTATGCCAAATCGGATTAGTACTTCATCTATAAATAGCCCCTTGGAGCATCAAAAAAGGATCTTCTGGCTTCTCTTACGTATTTTATTTACTGCAAAAACTCTATACTCGAGATTTCATCATCTCAAACTACGTATTCTCTATTTCTGATACTAATTTAAAAGAAGTTAAAAAGCGGATGTGGGAAATTTATAGTCGAACCTCTATAAATCTTTGTGTGTGCCTGCTCCTCATTTTAATTTACATTTTTATCACTTATATTTTCTCCTCTATAATTATTGGGTATTTGAGTCATTTTTGGATCAAACAGTTATGGATAATACACGAACCTTTTTTAATGTTTGGATGATTTGTTGTTGTTTGGATAGGACAATAATGTGATTAATTTGTTTCGAATTAAAATGATTAAGTTATTGGTTAAAAGCCTCAGACTCTGGATAGAAACCAATGTTCTACATCTGCAAATGCTTTGAAAATTAATATGACAGATTAAAATGATTAACTTGGAGCTTGGTTTAAAGTTTTGTAATTTTCTAATCATCTATGAATATATTTTATAAACTTTCCAAGGAGGAAATAAGATTTAATGCGGTTTTTAAAATGGTTTAATAAATAAATTTTAGCTTGAAAATTTTATGGAATGAATAAAATGTTATCCTGTAATACTTGAGATTTTGGGGGATTTTATGCTATTAAAACTATTTATTATAAATTATTTTGTTGCAAAAAGCTTAAAAGAAATAAATAATTAAGGTTATTAATTAGCTAATCTCTTACATTTTAGCCTTTGGATAGAAGACAAAGTTCTTGCTTGATTCTAAAAAGAAAATATAAACTTTAGATTTAACAGTAAGATTTTAACAAATATTAAGAGTTGGTGAAAAGTTTACGTCTTATTTAGAAAGAAAACAAATTTTCAATAAATCACATTTCGTTCAGGCAATTTAATTTGCTTTGTTTCGCATAGTCATGTTTTACTTCGAAGTGGTGAAGTGCAGGATACCAAATAATTGGTACGGAGTGATTCATCATAAAGTTGAATGTAAAGTAGGATAGTGCAAAGCCATTTTTTCACTTCTAACTGGGGAGCTGCTTGTTCTAAATTCGAAGCCAACTCTTGATTTTGTTCTGTTCGAAGCATCTTGTTTCAAAGTGTTTTGCTTCGAAGTAAAAAAAAAGCGGAGCAACACAATTTTATTGTAATGACCCGAAAATCTGGTCCAATTTGAGCTGATCAAAAACACAAGTCCAACCGCAAATTAAACTGAAAATCAGGAAATTAATAGAAAGAAAACAGAGGGTGAGGATATATAAGATAGAAACTTAGAATAGAAGAAGAAGAAGAAGACAACATCAGAGTAACACGAACCTCACAGCGGAACGAATAACATATAATAGATAACATATCCTTGAAATAAAGGTTTTACTTGAATATACATATCATTATCAAGTACATCACTTACAACATAGCGGAAATAAACAATAGCTATATAATCCTGAAGCCTCCTGCTCCATCTCTTCAAGTATCTGTAAATCCCGACTACTTGACTACCCGTACAAAATTGGGCACCCAAGAGTTTAGGGGAAACAAAACAAAATAAACTCCGGGTCAGTCATGGGACTGGTATGAGTAAAACAGTTTAAAACAGTTCGAACAAGTAAACGATATCTCATAAGACCACGCCGTATAACGGAACGGGTTTTTCCCTTGTGAGAATCCAAAATATATTTATATCAAAAATCTTTTGATGTTATAATAATGTCTATCAACCACAACTATAATAATCATCTAGCAGAAACGCTTTCATCTCACGTTCTGCATATATAGTATACAATCAAAACCGCAAGCACGTATTGGGTAATGGATTTCCAATTATGATAAGGTATGGAACCACCTTTCGCTAGTGTACCTCTAGAAAGGAATACACTGGGTTCAACAAGAACATCTTGCAACCCGGCCACACATGACCGACCACTCATTTCGCTTGTGTGTATCGAATGTATATCACCAATGGTTGGGATCAGCAACCGTTTCCCGAATGGGACAGCATCAACAATAGATTTTTAGAAGTAAATGAAACTCTAGATCAGGTGATTATACACCCTACTTCGGAGCGACCGACTTAGCCATGCTGCCTGCCCGATTTCTGTCATTTACCGGTTGATGAGGCTTGAGGTTACGCTTCATCATCACATCAGATTCACTTCGAATGCCACATTGTCAGATCCATCGAAAATCACTAATTGACGTCTACTACAGTACATTACGTGTTAGCTAAAGAAGTTTCCTTCTCCGCTTCCACTCTTGGTACGGTTGAAGAAATCAATGTACGTGACATTTCTGAAAATACTCTGTCAGACATTCATCCATACAAGTCACCCAGGAATAGGATGAACCGAAGGCACTATTCAGTACATCCATCTTAGGCACTATTATCTACGATTTATACAATAGCCCTTGCGCTTTACTCCGTCTTCAATTATCTTTGGCATATGATTCGCAACGCTTATGCCAATACAGAGTGGTTCTTTGGATAAAAATCCAACCGGTCTCTCCATATTAAAAACGTTAAAATGGTCAAAACTTCGATAGTCTGTGATTTAACCATCAAAGAAAAATAGGTGTGCAAACAACGATATTATTTCCAGATGGAAATTTATATCGATCAAACATCATTTAACATTTATCTCCTTAGTTCATTTTTCATCTCCTGTTTCCCTATATTCAACATTTCTTATTTTCTAAATTTAGAAAATATATGTTATTACCATTGGGAAACATTTCCATTTCTTGTTTTCTATATCAAAAAACATTTCTGGTTCTTATTTGGAAAACATTTCCAAAACTCCTTCATTGGACTTAGACAGATGTTTAAACAAACCATCGCGATGCCAACACAAACCATTACGCTTATTAACTAAATTCCTTTAACCCACCTTCACTATCAAACCTTAACCATTCCTTAGTTAAAAATAAAGTCAATCAAGTTGGGGTAATACTACCTCTCAGACCTTAACTGAACAACGTTTCTAACCTTGAAATAGACAAAGTTCACCTTTTAATTCTTTAACAAACTTCCTTACGTACTTCTCTTTCGAATGATCTCTATTCGATAATTCTTTCCTTCGATAACTCTATTCAATTTACTCTATTCGATTAACCCTTATCAATTAACTCTATTGGGCTAACGCTATTGGATTAACTCTATTTGATTTAACTCTAGTCGATAACTCCTTTAACTCTATTCGAATAAACCAAATTCGATTAACTCCTTTAATTCCATTCGAATAAACTATTTTCGATTTATTCCTTTAACTCCATTTAACTCTATTCGAATAACTAATATTCAATAACTCTATTTGACTCTTATTCGAATAACTAATATTCGATAACTCCTTTTACTTTAACTCTAATCGATTAACTCCATCGAATAACTAAATTCAATAACTCCTTTCGAATAACCAATACTCTATAACTCACTTCGATTAAACAAATCGATAACTCTTTTCGATTAAACTATAATTGATAACTCCTTCGATTAACTAATAATCGATAACTCCTTTCCTTTAACTCTATTCGAATAAACTAATATTCGATAACTCTATTTAACTCTTATTCGAATAAACTATATTCGATTTATTCCTTTAACTCCATTCGAATAAACTAATATTCGATAAACTCCATTTGAATAACTCTAGTTCGATTTACTCTAACTGATTAACTCTAACTTGTTTAACTCTAACTGGTTTAACTCTAACTGGTTAACTCTAGTTGATTAACTCTAACTGGTTAACTCTTATTCAAATAACAAATATTCGATTAACTCTATTTAGCTAACTCGACTCGACTAACCCCTTTCCGAATAACATATTCGATTTACTAACTTTCGAATACCTTATTCGATTTACTCCCTTCGAATACCATATTCGATTTAACTCCTTTCGAATACCATATTCAATATACTGACTTTTTCGCTTTATAAAGATTTCCTTTTTAACAACGTTTATTCATTTTTAAAGATTTACTTTTAGTAATGGTTCTTCACTTTAAAAATGATTTCCTTTTTATAACGTTTTCCCTTTTTATAACATTTTTCTTTATATAACATTTTCCTTTTCATTTCTATTTATTCCCTAAGTAAATAATCCCTTTATAATATCTTATTTATTTACCAAGTAAATAATTCACTTAACATGTCCTAATTATAAATAAATATCTCATTTAACACCTCCTATTTACTTAACAAATAAATATCTCCTTTATAAAATCTTTGTTGATTTTATAAATATTTTCTCTTTTATAAAATCTCCTATTTATAAATATTCAATTTATAAATATTCTGTTTTCAATATCACTTTGAAATTCTCCTTTTCCCATTCCGATATTTTATGGTACTTAACACATAAAATCACGATGACCAATATCATCCAACACATATAATCAACCACAGATTATAAACTACATCATATATCACAATATATGAAAAACAATAAAATAACTGTTGAGGAACCCAGTTGGGTCCCTCCAACATGTCTCCCTGCATACATAGATGTTACACAATATAATCAACATCTCTTTCAGTTCCATATGATATATTCTGTTAAAAAGAATCAATACAGAAATTCAACTAACTGACTAGCAGTTCAATCAAACAATCAACACACAGTCAATCAGCCAATATTTAACATTTCTAAAAATACAACATGAATTGATAAACTGCTCAGAGTTAGTGAGATTTACTCACATTGGCAGTTCATCGTTAAAGAACGATAAACTGTTTGTTTGATTTGAATCAAACAATTTATTTCTCCATAAGTTCAAACGAGCTCTAATCCACTCACAGTCAGTTCCATTGCGGAGCTCTCGTCCGTACGATCCTAACGGATCCGACGGTTTGAAATTCTGATATTGTATGGAATAGATGTGTAAGTTATAAGTTTGATACCTTATTTAGTTTTAAATAAAATTTAAATACATTTCCCTTTTGGGCTTTACCAATTCAAAATGACGGCCCAACTCCCTATAGCCCTCAAATACCCTTTCTTCCCCGTTGGAATACTTCCTGCCGCAACTTCCTGTGCCAAAACTCCATCCATAACCGACATCAACAAAACTCCCTCTACACTCCATGATTCTGCAAACTACAAACACCATTGATCTCGCCTTCACCTCCTCTCCGTCCCTATCCCCATTTGCCTCAACTCGATCCCCATTCTAAAACCCGTCGTTGAACTCAGTATAGCATGGATCGACATTTTTTTAAACAGAAATCACCCAAAAACTCCCACCGAGCGCTAAATACCCCAACGAGCACAAATATAAAAACCATCTTGCACATCGACGCTTGGATACTCCGAATTCTGGAACCATAAGTCCCTCGGCAAACCCCAAAAAACTGGATCGCACTCTGTAACATTATACCAAAATGAAGCTGAGCTCTTTCCCAATCAAGATATACACATATCATGATTTATAAAAAAATACTGAATTTAAAATGAATTATAAAACTCGCGATTTACTTCCTGGAAGAAAAACATGACGGTGGAAGATATTGACCGAGAAATGAAAATGGAATTAGGTTATAGGGCTTTTAGGGGGGTATTTATAACCAACATAAATATCTAGATATTTTTGTTTTATTTTCTATTTTTGCTTTCTAAAAATTTGTGTGGTCACACACGATACCCAAAAATCACGAAACTGGACATGCAGCTACAATTCGATAGTACGGTCCCAACGAAACTGGTTTCATCGAATTCCTACTCTGTTTGCTCACACAGCGTATTTTTAACCGTCAAAATACTGACTGTTTCTCACATTAAAAATCCGTACGGCCACACAGTGACCCTAAAAATCACAGAACTTGGAATCTAGCAATAATTTGATGTTGCGGATCCAACAAAATTAGTTTCGTCGAATTCCGACTTCGTTTACAAAAGTGGCTATTTTTAAACCTCTGGATGACCCATTTAAATATATAAATATAATTAAATAAATTATTAATAAATTAATATTATCGTATATATTCACAGTGGAATACCATACAGCTTCAGAATATTCCTATATTGGTTTCTAACTCGATATTCACTTCTGGGTCAACCCGATATCCGATTTATATTGAAATTCCTTTTAAAAATATAAATAATTCCTTTATAAATTATAAAGGAATTCCACAACGACTTTTCTAAAATTTGATTTGGACGTAAATCAAAATCTACCCGACGAAATCCAGATTTTTCTCTTCCACTAGAAAGATATACTCCACCAACTCCACACGTTTCTTGTTTCACAGAAATCCAGCTTAAAACGAATCCTGTACATTCAGTTGAAGTTCGAATCGCCATTTACGAACTGCTGCGCCATTTCGAGCTCGATTTTAATTATATTATAACTCTACGTTCAAACTGTCGTTCAAACAATATATTCATTATTCTAATTAAATTCTAAACTAAATTAAATATCATAGATGATCCAGTTCACACCATATCGCTATTTCAGCCAATTCTGATTATTTCAGAATTAAATATATTATTTAATTTATTATTTTAATTAAATATTCCCATCTATTTAATAAAACCACCATTTAATTCACTATATCACTATTTATATAATTAAATAAATTAATTATAATACCTCAGCCAATGCGGGTCATTACATTCTTCCCTACTTAAAATAATTTTGTCCTCGAAATTGTTAAAAGGTAGAGGACGACCCAATCGACTGGTTAGAACATATTTGTTCACTTCTTAACTTTAGTTTCAACTGAACTAATTTAATTTCAATTAAAAATTTATTTAATTATTATCAACAAAAAATTTCAAAAATCCTGAAAATTTTCTAATGCCTTAACTCTTCGAAAAATTTCGCTAGAACCTCCTTTGTACTGGTCAATCGGTCAAACTCCAACTTGCCCCTCTGAGCCATCTCCATCCCAAAAGAAAATCAAACAGCCAAGCAGCTTGCCAATTCGACTCATAAATCTTATATCCAATAGAAATATAAACTTGTACCCTTTTGTCGGGCATATCATTATATCCTTTCCACCTGTTATCAATTCAGTGGATACAAGGGTCATCCCAATCAAATTCCAATTTGTTTTTATCCACAACACAACCATTCGCTTATATCCGAGCCAAATATCATTTCAACTCGAGTTTCTTCTCGATTCCCAACTCTTAACTTGATTATCACATTACACTTCAAATTTGAATCTCACAATCCAATTTGTCTTGATATCATTCTAATTCAATCTCAGTTACCACTTTACTGGCTTTACTTTAATTCAAATTTGCTTCCACAAATTTCTGTTAAATTTGTTTTTAATTCAAACAGTCTTTCCCGGGGAGTTTTCAAACAGTTTACTCTTTTCAAAAATCAAATTTTCCTTTTGAATATGTCACTGAGCCCCTAATTAATATTCCATTAGTTAAATCACTTCTCTATTTCTTTATCAATATTTGTTAACCAAATATTTTCAATAACCATATTGGCCTTTTATGTTATTTGGAAAACATTTCTGAATATCGCCTTCCTTTATTTTCTAAACTTTAGAAAATATATACTATTTATAATTGGAAAATATTCCAATTACTTATCTCTTTTCCGATCTCGTTTATTTCTACACTTAGGAAATATTCTTTATTACATTTCCAAGCTTACACTTATTTGGGTTAAAACGGATGTTGTGTAAAACATCGTTATGACAACCCAAATACTATATTCAACTAACTCTTATTCAACATTGATCTTCGAGCCTGAAATCTTACTATTTACTTATTAATAATGAAATCAATCAAGTTGGGGTATAACTACCTCTCAGACTTTGACTGAATAACATTTATAACGTCAAAACAGATATGACTACATACTTGAATAATCGATACCATACAACTACTTATTCACTTTTAAATACGTATGCGCTTCCTCTTTCTATTCTTACTAGATTTTATTCTTAGTCTTCCTTTTTGATTTTACTATTCTATTTCTAAGTTCATTTCCTTATCGACTTCTATGATATATCGATACGTTGATTTCTAACTTTCAAATTATCTTAAAAATATTCTAACTCCTTAAATTCCCGGAAAAATTCGCCATAACCTCCTTTGTACCAGGAGCATCGGGATATTTCAAATAGCCTCCCATGGCCCTCACCAATCCAAAAGAAAAAGAAAAAACCAAGCGGCTAGCTGATACGGCACATAAAATCTCATATATGAATTAAATACATATCTTTCGTCGAGCATTCTATTTATATACCTTCATACCTTATCCATACCTATCTCATGTATATTTATATCTGCCCAATCTATTTTAACTATACCTGATCATTTTAACTCAATTTGTTAATTAACTCTTTAGTCTATTTCACTTTTATATTTGAACATGACATGTTCAAATATATTTTAACTTGCTTATTAATTAATTTGAATCCAAATTACAAATTTAAGTTCTATATTCGATTTTGAATATCCATTTACAAATCCAATTCACCTTTCAAAGTTCAACTTCAAATTCAAAACTCGATTAACTAATTCCTCTTCGACTTAGTTAATTCTATTCAATTTCTATTCAAATTTTATATCACTTCTATTATTTAAATCTATATATCAAATTCTATTCAAATTCTATATATCAAATTCTATTCAAATTCTATATATCAAATTCTATTATTCAAATTCTATATATCAAATTCTATTCAAATTCTATATATCAAATTCTATATATCAAATTCTATATATCAAATTCTATTTAAATTCTATATATCAAATTCTATTTTGAAATTCAACACAACTTGTCTTTCCCAAAACAAATTCAAAACAGTATCTCTGGTAGTAATTTGTCACTTACAACTCGAAAATGAATACTGATGATGCAGCTGTCATCATCAGAATCTATTTTCCAGCATTCGAAGTGAGTTCAATACTATAAAACCATTTCTAAACATTTCCACTTTGAAATTCATTTCAAAATATAATTCACATTGCTTGTAAAACAATTTAAAATCTCCCAAGTTCTTAAATTTCCCTTATTTCTAATCCAAATCCATTTACAAACACTTGTCCAATTTTCTAGAATTTTAATTCAATTTCTGGTTTTAAATTTCAGATTTAACTCATCTGATTTCACGTATTTCACTTATATGAATTCTGATTGGTTATTTACATAACCATTTAATTTATAATCTTACTCGATTATAATAACAACTAATATATCCAATATATATCAAAATATACTTTGGGTAAAATTATTTTCATTTACCCTCTTTTCAAAACACACCATGACGGTTCATCGTATTCAAGTGTTTATAAACTCCTATCGATACAGTGGATCAACTGATCGACCAGAACCCATAAACAACTCAACCAATAAATCTCCACAATATAAAACAAATTTTTATATCAAATAACAAATACGATCACTCGTATATATACACTCAAACACCATCTAGGATATTACTAACCCTATCTCTACCGAGTCATGCCACAGAGCCAAGGTAATTTACTTAACTTAAGCTCTGATACCAATTGTAATGACCCGAAAATCCGGTCCAATTTGAGATGATCAAAAACACAAGTCCAACCCCAAATTAAACTGAAAATCAGGAAATTAATAGAAAGAAAACAGAGGGTGAGGATAGATAAGATAGAAACTTAGAATAGAAGAAGAAGAAGAACACAACATTAGAGTAACACGAACCTCACAACGGAACAAATAACATATGATAGATAACATATCCTTGAAATAAAGGTTTTACTTGAATATACATATCATTATCAAGTACATCACTTACAACACAACGGAAATAAACAATAGCTATATAATCCTGAAGCCTCCAGCTCCAGCTCTTCAAGTATCTGTAAATCCAGACTACTTGACTGCCCGTACAAAATTGGGCACCCAAGAGTTTAGGGGAAACAAAACAAAATAAACTCCGGGTCAGTCATGGGACTGGTATAAGTAAAACAGTTTAAAACAGTTCGAATAAGTAAACGATATCTCATAAGACCACGCCGTACAACGGAACGGGTTTTTCCCTTATGGGAATCCAAAATATCTTTATATCAAAAACCTTTTGATATTATAATAATGTCTATCAACCACAACTATAATAATCATCTAGCAGAAACGCTTTCTTCTCACGTTCTGCATATATAGTATACAATCAAAACCGCAAGCACGTATTGGGTAATGGATTTCCAACTATGACAAGGTGTGGAACCACCTTTCGCTAGTGTACCTCTAGAAAGGAATACACTGGGTTCAACAAGAACATCTTGCAACCCGGACACACATGACCGACCACTCATTTCGCTTGAGTGTATCGAATGTATATCACCAACGGTTGGAATCAGCAACCATTTCCCGAATGGGACAGCATCAACAATAGATTTTTAGAAGTAAATGAAACTCTAGATCAGGTGATTATAGACCCTACTTCGGAGCGGCCGACTTAGCCATGCTGCCTGCCCGATTTCTGTCATTTACCGGTTGATGAGGCTTGAGGTTACGCTTCATCATCACATAAGATTCACTTCGAATGCCACATTGTCAGATCCATCGAAAATCACTAATTGATGTCTACAATAGTACATTACATGTTAACTAAAGAAGTTTCCTTCTCCGCTTCCACTCTTGGTACAGTTGAAGAAATCAATGTACATGACCTTTCTGGAAATACTCTGTCAGACATTCATCCATACAAGTCACCCAGGAACAGGATGAACCGAAGGCACTATTCAGTACATCCATCTTAGGCACTGTTATCTAAGATTTATACAATAGCCCTTGTGCTTTACTCCGTCTTCAATAATCTTTGGCATATGATTTGCAACGCTTATGCCAATACAGAGTGGTTCTTTGGATAAAAATCCAACCGGTCTCTCCATATTAACAACGTTAAAATGGTCAAAACTTCGATAGTCTGTGATTTAACCATCAAAGAAAAACAGGTGTGCAAACAACGATATTATTTCCAGACGGAAATTTATATCGATCAAACATCATTTAACATTTATCTCCTTAGTCCATTTTTCATCTCCTGTTTCCCTATATTCAACATTTCTTATTTTCTAAATTTAGAAAATATATGTTATTACCATTGGGAAACATTTCCATTTCTTATTTTCTATGTTAGAAAACATTTCTGGTTCTTATTTGGAAAACATTTCCAAAACTCCTCCATTGGACTTAGACAGATGTCTAAACAAACCATCGCGATGCCAACTCAAACCACTATGCTTATTAACTAAATTCCTTTAACCTACCTTCACTATCAAACCTTAACCATTCCTTAGTTAAAAATGAAGTCAATCAAGTTGGGGTAATACTACCTCTCAGACCTTAACTGAACAGCGTTTCTAACCTTGAAATAGACAAAGTTCACCTTTTAATTCTTTAACAAACTTCCTTACGTACTTCTCTTTCGAATGATCTCTATTCGATAATTCTTTCCTTCGATAAGGTATATTCGATAACTCTATTCAATTTACTCTATTCGATTAACCCTTATCAATTAACTCTATTGGACTAACGCTATTGGATTAACTCTATTTGATTTAACTCTAGTCGGTAACTCCTTTAACTCTATTCGAATAAACCAAATTCGATTAACTCCTTTAATTCCATTCGAATAAACTATATTCGATTTATTCCTTTAACTCCATTTAAATCTATTCGAATAACTAATATTCGATAACTCTATTTGACTCTTATTCGAATAACTAATATTCGATAACTCCTTTTACTTTAACTCTAATCGATTAACTCCATCGAATAACTAAATTCGATAACTCCTTTCGAATAACCAATATTCTATAACTCACTTCGATTAAACAAATTGATAACTCTTTTCGATTAAACTATAATCGATAACTCCTTCGATTTACTAATAATCGATAACTCCTTTCCTTTAACTCTATTCGAATAAACTAATATTCGATAACTCTATTTAACTCTTATTCGAATAAACTATATTCGATTTATTCCTTTAACTCCATTCGAATAAATTAATATTCAATAAACTCCATTTGAATAACTCTAGTTCGATTTACTCTAACTGATTAACTCTAACTAGTTTGACTTTAACTGGTTTAACTCTAATTGGTTAACTCTAATTGATTAACTCTAACTGGTTAACTCTTATTCGAATAACAAATATTCGATTAACTCTATTCAGCAAAGTCGACTCGACTAACCCCTTTTCGAATAACATATTCGATTTACTAACTTTCGAACACCTTATTCGATTTACTCCCTTCGAATACCATATTCGATTTAACTCCTTTCGAATACCATATTCGATTTACTGACTTTTCGCTTTATAAAGATTTCCTTTTTAACAACGTTTATTCATCTTTAAAGATTTACTTTTAGTAATGGTTCTTCACTTTAAAAATGATTTCCTTTTTATAACGTTTTTCCCTTTTTATAACGGTTTTCTTTATATAACGTTTTCCTTTTCATTTCTATTTATTCCCTAAGTAAATAATCCCTTTATAATATCTTATTTATTTACCAAGTAAATAATTCACTTAACATGTCCTAATTATAAATAAATATCTCATTTAACACCTCCTATTTACTTAACAAATAAATATCTCCTTTATAAAATCTTTGTTGATTTTATAAATATTTTCTCTTTTATAAAATCTCCTATTTATAAATATTCAATTTATAAATATTTTGTTTTCAATATCACTTTGAAAACTCTCCTTTTCCCATTCTCGTATTTTATGGTACTTAACACATCAAATCACGATGACCAATATCATCCAACACATATAATTAACCACAGATTATAAACTACATCATATATCACAATATATGAAAAACAATAAAATAACTATTAAGGAACCCAGTTGGGACCCTCCAACCTGTCTCCCTGCATCCACAGATGTTACACAATATAATCAACATCTCTTTCAGTTCCATATGATATATTCGGTTAAACAGAATCAATATAGAAATTCAACTAACTGACTAGCAGTTCAATCAAACAATCAACACACAGTCAATCAGCCAATATTTAACAGTTCTAAAAAATACAACATGAATTGATAAACTGTTCAGAGTTAGTGAGATTTACTCACATTGGCAGTTCATCGTTAAAGTACGATAAATTGTTTGTTTGTTTTGAATCAAACAATTTATTTCGCTGTAAATTCAAAGAGCTCTAATCCACTCCCAGTCGGTTCCATTGTGGAGCTCTCGTCCGTACGATCCCAACGGATCCGACGGTTTGAAATTCTGATATCGTATGGAATAGATATGTAAGTTATAAGTTTGATACCTTATTTAGTTTTAAATAAAATGTAAATACATTTCCCTTTTGGGCTTTACCAATTCAAAATGACGGCCCAACTCCCTCTAGCCCTCAAATACCCTTTCTTCCCCGTTGGAATACTTCCTGCCGCAACTTCCTGTGCCAAAACTCCATCCATAACCGACATCAACAAAACTACCTCTACACTCCATGATTCTGCAAACTACAAACACCATTGATCTCGCCTTCACCTCCTCTCCGTCCCTATCCCCATTTGCCTCAACTCGATCCCCATTCTAAAACCCGTCGTCGAACTCAGTATAGCATGGATCGACATTTTTTTTTAAATGGAAATCACCCAAAAACTCCCACCGAGTGCTAAATACCCCAACAAGCACAAATATAAAGACCATCTCGCACATCGACGCTTGGATACGTCGAATTCTGGAACCCTAAGTCCCTCGGCAAACCCCAAAAAACTGGATTGCACTCTGTAACATTATACCAAAATGAAGCTGAGCTCTTTCCCAATCAAGATATACACATATCATGATTTATAAAAAAATTACTGAATTTAAAATGAATTATAAAACTCGCGATTTACTTCCTGGAAGCAAAACATGACGGCGGAAGATATTGACCGAGAAATGAAAAGGGAATTAGGTTATAAGGCTTTTAGGGGGGTATTTATAACCAACATAAATATCTAGATATTTTAGTTTTATTTTCTATTTTTTCTTTCTAAAAATTTGTGTGGTCACACACGATACCCAAAAATCACGAAACTGGACATGCAGCTACAGTTCGATATTACGGTCCCAACGAAACTGGTTTCGTCGAATTCCGACTCCGTTTGCTCACACAGCGTATTTTTAACCGTCAAAATACTGACTGTTTCTCGCATTAAAAATCCGTACGGCCACACAGTGACCCTAAAAATCACAGAACTTGGAATCTAGCAATAATTTGATGTTGCGGATCCAACAAAATTAGTTTCGTCGAATTCCGACTTCGTTTGCAAAAGTGGCTATTTTTAAAGTCTGGATGACCCATTTAAATATATAAATATAATTAAATATAATTAAATAAAATATTAATAAATTAATATTATCGTATATATTCACAGTGGAATACCATATAGCTTCAGAATATTCCTATATTGGTTTCTAACTCGATATTCACTTCTGGGTCAACCCGATATCCGATTTATATTGAAATTCCTTCTAAAAATATAAATAATTCCTTTATAAATTATAAAGGAATTCCACAATGACTTTTCTAAAATTTGATTTGGACGTAAATCAAAATCTACCCGACGAAATCCAGATTTTTCTCTTCCACTAGAAAGATATACTCCACCAGCTCCACACGTTTCTTGTTTCATAGAAATCCAGCTTAAAACGAATCCTGTACATTCAGTTGAAGTTCGAGTCGCCAATTTACGAACTGCAGCGCCATTTCGAGCTCGATTTTAATATATTATAACTCTACATTCAATCTGTCGTTCAAACAATATATTCGTTATTCTAATTAAATTCTAAACTGAATTAAATATCACAGATGATCCAGTTCACACCATATCGCTATTTAAGCCAATTCTGATTATTTCAGAATTAAATATATTATTTAATTTATTATTTTAATTAAATATTCCCAGCTATTTAATTAAACCACCATTTAATTCACTATATCACTATTTATATAATTAAATAAATTAATTATAATACCTCTGCCAATGCGGGTCATTACATTTATTTTTGCATAACTTTTTAAGTTGGTTTCGATTTGGTTGGTGCCACATCATTTTGCTTCAAAGCCAGTTTGGAAGGATCGAAGTCACCTACTTTTGTTTTGTTTCGCTTCAAACCAAGACATATAGGCAGTGCTCGAAGCGCTTCTTCACATAAGCCGGATAAGCGGGTGCGAAGAACATCACTCGTTGTTGTTTCGCTTCGAACCAAGCCAGGTAGGAAATGTTCAAAGCACTATTTTTCTATGCATAAGCTGGATAAAAGGGTGTGAAACACTCATTTGTTTCGATTAGCACTACGTCGGGTAAGAGGAATTGAAACACTGTTTTGAAGGCTATTTCTTGAAAGTCATAGGTTTTGAAGCCAATGACTTTGCTTCGCATGAGGCACTATTTCGTTATCTCACCTTGGGTAAAAGGATCGACACGGATTACGAAAAGATGAGATTTGCTTCAAACCAATGTTGTTTTATTAAAATGGTAGATAACTGAAGTGTTTTGTTCTAATCGGTATTGTTTGTTATCATGGTAGATAACCATACATTTTGTTTCGCTTTGCTATGCTATGATGTATAATCATACTTTTCCTCTAATGGATGAAGCGATGCACATAGGGTATATGTTATTTCGAATCAATTAGGACACCATTGTTTTACAACATGTTTATATAATGTTTGATATAAACACATGTTATTGGGGACATCGATGTGAAATAAATTATTAATTATACAATTGGGGTTACCAAATGATATAAATGTAATTCCTATGGTACAAGATCAAAATATATAATTGATGGATTTGTAGTTTCCCCAGGATAAAGCAATGAATTATATGATGGATAGTCTACCAGATGTCGCGATAGGTAATATCCAGAATATGGCAAGTTATGGGTTCATAGTCATCCTAGGAAAATTATAAGATGTGTGATGGATGGTCTGCATCTATATAAATATTGAAACACCATGGGGATAGGTAATCCAAATGGTAGAGGATGAGTAATCTCTATGATTTTATGATAGATAATCATTTAGAATATAATGGGGAATCATATTAACATTAAGACGAATAGTCATTTAATTGTTATAAGTAATCATGATAATGTTAAGACGGGTATTCAGAGATGGAGGATGTGTAAACCACTATATACTGCGCACATGCACATGATTTAATATTTTTCTAATCATTGTGAGTGTAGGAACACAAAATTGATTATTTTGTTACCAAGATACCAGTGAGGGAAAAACCTGTTCGGTTAAGAAATGTGATTTCATGAGATATCTACTTGGTTGATATGGTATGTTATTATCCACACTAGACTGTTGTTTGATCCAAACTTATTGTTTCCCCCTGGTTAAGTAATCTGACAGAAGATATTTCTCAGGCATCCAAATTAAGAGGATAAGCTTCTGGAGATGTACAAGAGGCAATATGGCTAATTTAGGTGGTTTTTTTTGCTGTGCTTTTTGTTTAACAGATGTAAAGACAAGTTGTATTATTGCCTAATATTTATATTCTGATCAAACAAGGGACATCTTCATTTGCTGCTTTAAGGGATATTTTTATAATTATTATATTTCCTTGAACATGGATTTATGCATGAGAATATGTAATGGAAGATATTAATCGATGAGATGTGCTTTGTGATTTTTTGCATTCTTTTTTATATATATTTTGAGTTAACACAAATCTCATTCGCTTACTGGAGAATAATGCTATTGATGGTTATAATACCAGTAGCGTTTATTTTCGGGCCTTGAAATGAGGATGTTATAGTTTAGCATTAGAGAGATTTATTGGAACTTAAAATGATTTTTCATAGTCAAAATAGTTTTGAAAGTAAAATCCTAAAGAATTGAAGAATATGACTGAAGTTGGGATAATGCCATAGTAATGTACTTGTATTTGTTATATACATGTATGTATTTTCTCACTCTCTTAGACCGTCCTTCACTATCTTACAAAGGCTCACATGTAGATGTAAAGGATGTAAGATATAGAGACAAGGAGCAAGAGAGTAAATCTAGGTGGTGGAAGCACCATTACCAATGAAAGTGCTTGATCTAACACTAAACGGAATTAAGGTCGTCGAGCTAATGTGAATGAAGGTTCCACAAACTCACCAGTAGATATGGGAATAAATATATCAATTATCTGTAAATCCGATGCAAGTTGCTGCAGTTACTGGTTTTGCACGTGTTAATGCTTCTAATGTTGGAGGTGTTAATCATGTGACACCAATTGGCAAATATCCAAGATCAGTTGAGATTATGCTAGACTCGAAGGAAAGCATTTTCTAGGAACGAAAGATACAATTGAGGTAGAGAATTTGTTGTTGCATTGTGAGAGGATCTTCGTAGGTTTGGGCTTAGCGGATATGCCAAAAAAAATGACCTTAAGGCAGTTGCAAGGAAGTCACTTTGCATGGGTGGAACGGAGTATCCGTGAAAGTGCCGGAGAGAAAAATGATTTGGGAAGATTTTTGAAGGAGATTCAAAGAGAGCTATTTATCTGAGGTTGCTAAGTCTATGCTACTTAGGAATTTTGTTGATTTAGATTAAGGTGATATGTTCGTGATTGAGTATGCCATGAAGTTTGATGCGTTATCGTGGAATAGGCGTGCAACCATTGATATTGTGATTAAAAGGAATGAGATTTATTTGGGGAATTAGGTAGGAAATTGCTAAGACAGCTATGTTGCATTTGAGAGACCATTGTAACGTTATGGAGGAAATTACTATTTGGAATGAAAAAATGTTTGCTTTTTATGGAAGTGATAAGCGAAGCGAAACCCAAAGTTCTCAGGGCAGAAGAGACAATTCTTCAAAGGAAAGAAAGTCCAAAAGGGAGTAAATGTGTGACACCCCAAAATCTGACGTTAATTAAATTATCCGTTTAATTTGGTTCTAAAAATGAAATTTCGAAAGAAAAACAATGGGATTTGACCATGAAACTCGGGCCATTGGGTTCGTGATGAAATTTTGGTCAACTTTCATGTGTGGAACTTCACGAACGGAGTCCGTATGAAAATGTTACAGGTGAAAAACAAATACGGATGGAAAATAATTAGTAAATAAACAATTCATTAACTTTTACGATAAAAGAACCGACCCTACTAGAGCAAGGTCGACCAAGATAGTCGATCGGGCAGTCGACCGTTACATCAACCACTTGATCGATTTTTGCAATGGCGGCTAGGGTTTATGGAAGATAAAACATACATATATGGATGGTTTTTTTAGGTTTTAATCTGATGATTTTGGGTCATTTTAGTGCCTATAAATAAAGGACTATACTTTTTCTCATATTTTTTTGGAGGTGGCAATGAAGCTCTGCCATTTTCTATTCTTCAATCCAAACTTTCTCAAACAAAAATATTACTAATCAAATAACAAGATTTGGAGAGAACAAAAACATATTTATAAGAAAAAAACAGGTTTTGCATATAAGGTAATTTCTTGGATTTATATTCTTTATTTTCCCTTTCCCTATTCCAATTCTTTTATAGGTCTACAAATTTTAATATGTATATATCCCTTTTTTATACACATTATATACAAATCTACATCTTGCCTACAATTTTGTGTCTCCTTATTAGTATTTACACCAAAATCTAAAATTTAGTCCCTAAGCAATATTGAGATTATTGTTTGTTGTTTTACTCTAGATTTGCAAGGATGGATGTAATTGTAGAATTTCATGTAAATTGCCCTTTTAAATCTAAATATGTCTGTGTTTTTGAATTGTTTAAGGATTTGTTTTATTTTTATGTGTTAGTCCTTTTTGTTCTTTTTCTACAAAAAGATCATGTTTGAAATTATAAGGAATATGTATATAAACAAAAGGAAAAGATGTGTAAATTTACGTGTTTTGAACGTAATTTACACTATGTATTCCAGATAAAGAACAAGTATTCCTTGTACTTTTGAGTAAGTCAATGTTTCCTCCTTTTTAAATGTTCGGGCTAACATATGAGAATTATAACAAAAGATTTTTTATTGAAATTTGAATTATCAGCAAATCAGAACACGGGGAGATGGTTCTATTCATTTAATTGGACAAGAATGTAAATTTTTAAAACTAAAAAATTAATTAAATGGAGAAATATGGAAAATAAACATATATATAATAAATGTGCTAAAATATATATTCATTAATACTTTATCCATTCAGATCTTACGTAATTAATCCATATTATTTACATTAAGTAGATGTTTAGGATAGGTTTGAAGTTGAGTTGTTCTCCATTAATTACAGATGTAAATTAATATGTCTAATAAAGAGAGAATTAATGTTTGCAACCTTGCGATTTATGGGAAATAAATGAAGTAATAAGATATAGAATTTAAAAAGGTTACAACTAGTATAAATAAGAATTAAATACTAGTGTTACCGCACAACGGTGGGAAAACCGACAGTCAAGGTATATATTTAAAAATAAAAATATATTTATTGATAATTAAAGTTATAATAATTCGATGGTAGTAAACGAGATACAATTAATAGAAAATAATGGAAATAAATGGGACTGATATATAAAATATTTGATTGCAATGTCTATTGCTTTAGGAAAAATGACCATTATGCTTATTAATGACATATGGCTTTTATGATAATTAATTTAACATGAGGATTTGGTAGAATTGCCATAATTAATACTAAGTCCAATGAATCATCTTAGGGTTATGTCAATCTTATCTTTTAGAAATACCTATCTTATCTTATAATTAGTTTAATACTAGGAATAATATCTCTAATTATTATAAGAGTTAGGCTTAATAGGTTGGTGATGTGACGTCAATTGAGTTATGCGACAGAAGTCTGCACTTTCCAACAGCTAGATACATGTGCAACTAGTGTGAGATGTCATTGATCATAGGAACCCGTGACAACTATATTATCGTGGTATGAAATTGTAACACCCCGCATTTTTTAGAATAAATAAATAATATAATTTGATTATGAACAAAGAAAAATAAGCATTTTTAGAATGGTTAGAAAATGGCCTCGAAAATTTTAACATTGCGTTCGTAGCTATTTTCTGATTAATTTACATATATAATATGTCCCGAACGTAGTTCTTATGGAAAAGTTATTGACATTCGAAGTTCTGTAGCAGAAAATAATTATACGTATAAACGACTTGTATATATTTTATTTTATATATATAAAGTGTGAATTTTAGAAATAAAATAAAGCATGTTTTAATTTGGAAAATTGAACATGTAGAATAAATAAGAAATAAATAAAAAAAAGCAATCGTCATGTAAACGTAACGTTACAAAGATATAAATAGAGTTAAGTAAAATTTTAATGGTATACAAAAGTAATGTTATAAATTAATATATGGGATTCAACAAATGTTAACATTATATAATCGTAATGTAATGTTATAGAAGAGTTATTGGAGATTAATTCAAAGCTAATGTTATATAAACATAATGTTATAAAATAATCAATAGGATGTGACATTCCAAAAGAATCAATTCAAGAATGATAACATGCATCTGAATGCTCGTGAATATATCTATGTAAAAATTAGGGAGACATCTCTATTTTTAAACATAATGCAATGCGGCTCCCTGTGTAAGTTTGCATGTAAATCAGGTCTCTGTTTTATTATAGCAACATATTTCAAGTTTTTTTTATGCTGTCGTAATTCAAAAAATTGTAAATATTCACAGAAGGATTCTACAAAAAAATTGTTGAAATATCAGCACTGTTTATGAATAAGTGTAGACATTTCTGCAATTATTCACATAGTGCATAGCTTATATTAAAAGGGAGAAGAATAGTTGCTGCAATGTCTGCAATTATTATAAATAATTACATATATATCTGCAACTTTTTTACGGCACAGAGTAAACATGAGTTACTATATGGAAAAGTTGCAGATATGTCTACAAATTTTGCAAATTGTTGCATCTTTTTCAACACTTTACTGGAGATGAAACATTTTTCATTTATATGCAATTTTTATCATTTTTCTGTTTAAATAAGTGTATATTTTGAATTTAAATTTTTGAAGCAAATTAGCAAAAACTGCGTGAAAACCTATAATTTTTTAAATAATTACCGTGATATGTTCAATTTTTTGAAAAAAATGCCGATATTCGTTGGAATGTGAATATATTTTATTTTTGAATCATTTTTTTGTAGTTTCCTTGCATGAATTTAAGGATGATTATGTGTTGAAATAAATTTCGAAGTTTAGCAAATTTCTACGTTGTCTTTTGTTGTTTTTTGACGATTATCAAAAAATAGAGACCTAATTTATAAAGTTTTAAGATAGGAAGTTTTTTTTTTTAAAACTTAAATTGGACATAAGTAAACTATCCCTATATTTATTTTAGATATATATATATATACGTTTAAATTTCAGAAAAATAAAACGCATTTGAATTAATGGAATTAAATCAGAAATAAACGGAAGTTTATTTAATGTTAATGAAGTAATGTTAGGAATTAAATTAAGAAATTAATGCAAACGAACAAATAAGATAGCACACATAATTTTGACATGGAGATCCATGGGGTCAACCCCCAATATGGTCGGGTCAACCTACGGGTAGACCTAAGCATAGTATGGGTTGACCCATATAGGGTTTATAAGCTTTGTTTTTTTGCTTGTTGAATGCATATATTTTGGTGGTTTTAAATCGGACAAACGACATTGCTTTGGCTCTTTATAAATAAACTATAGAGCTAGCCTTCAAACCTATATTTTTTTGAATGGGCGTAGAAGCCTTGTCACTTTTCTTTCTCTTCCAATTCTTTAAAATATATATTTGATTTAGGCTTTCTGGTTTGCAATTTGGAGGTATATGCTGTAGATCTAGAAAAGTAGATGTCCAAATAAGTTTTATAGATCTGATTTCTAGTTAGTTTATTTTGATTTTGTTTAGATTGTGACTTTTAAATTCGTGCAAATTTCAGTTTGTGGATCTAAATAGGGTTATACAAGGGAAGACTATAGATAATAGAACAAGATTTAAATTAGATCTGGAACTTGGAGTGCTTTTTTCAAGCATGTGGATTTAAATTATATATCTTTTGTGGTAATGATATATTACATCATTATATTCCCGTTGAAACCATTAAATTGACATTGTATACTTGAACTAATTGTGATAATTGCTTATGTAAGTTATTTGATATCACCCTTCAATTCAAATTAGCAAAAAAAATGTCTCCATGCATAATATGGATTCAAAACATTCATGATCGGTATTGAAACTATAATCTTAAGACATTCTACTTATATGCAAATGTCATTCTTTTGGGATTAAATTCAAATAAATATAAGTAATATTGGGTTTAAGAATTGCAAACAAATGCATAAGCCCAAATGTAGGAAATTCAATGAAAATGTCAATATTGGGAAATGAAATAAAAATGGCGATTTAATGTATAACTTGATTTGGAAGTTAATAATAGTTTAATTTGTGGGTTAAGAAAAAAGAATATATTTCAATATTTTAAAGTAAGAAGTACACTATGAGTGGTTAGTGTGTTCTTATATATATATATATATATATATATATATATATATATGTGTGTGTGTATGTATGTATGTATGTATGTATGTATGTGTGTGTGTGTGTGTGTGAAATCCTCATTGGTATGTATTAACTAACCCTTCGATCCACCCTCTGAATTGTGAAATGTGTTTTTATCTTATGGTTTATTATGATTTTTTGGGGCTTGCGGTATTTGATTCTGTCACTTGATTTAAATTTATAATTGCAGTCCAAATCCTTTGATATTTTTCAAATCTGACCATCTTTTGATGATAACAAAAGGGGAGAAGCGTTAAGATTTTGATAAGTATACAGACATCTATAGATTTTTTTCCTTCAGATTTGCTAAGTGCTTAATTGATTTCTATGTTTCACAGATTTCATACAAATTTTCTAAATGTGCTTGTCAGTTGTAGGGGGAGTCTTGTTGTAGGGGGAGCACATATATAAGGGGAGTTCTAATTTTTCACAGTCAAACACATTTGTTATACTCAAAATCATAAGTGTATGTTTGTCATCATCAAAAAGGGGAGATTGTTGAATATGTGATTTTTTGTTTAACGATAACTAACATGTTTTATTTTATAAATGTGTTTGAACCTGTACTATTCTATACTTCATCTCATACAGGATTAAAAATTATTATTGACTGATAATATATACTACTGCACCGAATTTAAATATACACACAAGTATTTATAATTCAATAATAAATTTTATTTCACATTCAGAATAGTACATCCTTTCATGAACTCACTTATATACGTTCAGTTGTTACATTCACTTACATATGATCCTCACTACAATTCACTCTCACTTAGTTACACTCTCTCACTCACATACATATATTCACTCTTACTGAATCTTCATGTACTTCAGATCTTGTCCAGTCTTTTGCAAACCTGTCGCAGAAACATACACAGTAAACTAGAACAAAACAGATATAAATTTGAGCAAATACAAATTTATTTTAAAATTTATTTTCCTTGGATTTTTTTGGTGTGTTTCTCATCATTTTTCTAGGCTTGGCTTTATATGTGTATATATAAGTAGCTGAGTCTATACTGCTTGAGATATTTACAATGTTCAATGTAAATACCACAAGGTAGACTGTTATTCCTGTGCATAATACATGTATACATATACATGTATATGTATATACACATACATATTTTTTCAGGTATTCAGAGGAAATTTGGTCTAATACACTTCAGCACAAAATCAAATATCTCTGGCAGCACCTTTTTACAAACACACACACACACACACACACACACACACACATATATATATATATATATATATATACATACACACACATTTGTGTATATATGCATGCATGTATACAATGGAATATAGGTTAGATACATGGTGCATGCACAAGTCAGCAGGCATTGTCCAGATGTCAACAAGATTTGTTCAGGTGAAGCTTGCCACACATGCATGCTGCATGGGTCAAGTATCCATGAACATAAGTGCAACAAAACAAGTTTCCGCATACACAAATAAAGTCACACAAACTCACAACAATATGCATCATCAATATGGATTAGGTTCATCATAAAATTCGAGCAAGTATTCAGCAACGAAATCGAAGAACAATTTTTGGAAATAAATCAATTTGGAATTCAAATCTTTCCATAAATTCACATGTGAATTACACAAGGGGCATAAAAATCAAATCAGAGTTTCCTGAAATCATCGATATCAAACAAGGCAAGTCCTTTTTGAAGTCGGAGAATTAAGGCGATGAAAACCATATAAATATCACCTATTTCTCATCGGCAAAAACATCGAATGAAAAAGAAAACAATTCATACATTCGAACGAACAAAAATTCAAGGGGTCTTACTTTTGCTCGATCGAGATTGGAGTATTCAAGACAAGTGTCGAAGATCATCAGTGATTTCAAAGCAGCCACAAATTTTGTGAAACCGATTCAAAACCCTAGCTCTCAAATTTAGGACACCATTGATAATAGGAGGTAGCCTAATTTCTACAGAGACAAAGAAAAATAAAAGGGGGTTGTTTCTTTTATTCTAAGTGTTTTATAATTTAGGGTTTTTTTTATTTGTTTGACTTGTTTTAATTTTTTCTTGATACTGATTCACATGTTTTCTAGTTTATTTTTAAACTATCGAGATTTAACTATAGGGTTTTGTAGTTAAAAAAATCACTACTTAGGATTTTAAGTCGTGTCAAGATTTAGAGCTTAGGATTAGAGCATTAGCAGGATTGGTAAGTTTACAGGGTCTTGTAAGCAGGAATCTGTTTTTAATACCTAGTAAAAATCTTGGGAATGCAACAGTAGACAGGGTTTGCCGAAGTTGGATAATTCTTGTGTGTGATTTGTTTTCTCTGCAATATCTTATTATTATGTGTTTGATTTTAATTTTCAACAAACCTATTCACCCACTCTAGGGTTAATCTAGATCCAACACGACCAACCAAAACCTTAAACAAACCTTCACCGGGGTTGGGGGTGTTTCCCTCGAGTCTAGCCGACCCGGTACTTATTTATGGATTGGTGTCGACATGGGGTTGATCTTCCGGAATTTCCCCCAAGTCCCGATCTAAACATTGTGGAACAGTAGCACTTATTCCCGCAATATTTCCTAGGCCCGACGGCCTTCCGAAACTTTCAATTCTAACAAGAAGAGTACTTATAGTCACTTCCTGCCTTTGGAAATGCTCTTCTTGTTGTTCTAACCAAGAAGTCAAATCCTTAACCACTCCGTCGATATCCTTTCGAGTAACGTAATTCGACGGATGCTAATTAGTAATGGAAACTTCCTGACTTTCCACTATACCCGCTCCTTCTGAACGAGCTAACGAGATAGATTTCCTTTTAACTATAGCGAACTCCGAGAGAAACCTGTTTCCTTAGCAATCCAAATCCAAAGTTAATTCTACGCCCCTTTGCTGGTGCACCAAAATATTGGCATGTGCGAGTGACCAATTTCCAACGTCAACATATTTTGATTTGAACATTTTACTGCATTTGCTTGGTCATCGATTTTACATTGAAAGTTGATTTCTTTTTCTAACTTAATCCTTACTTTTGATATTTACTTGAGTGCTTTAATACATAAGTTTGAATATATTGCATATATATTTCTATTTTGTCTTGTTCAATTCCAATATATTGTGAATATACCTTAACCCGTGATGGAATTTATTTCTGCCTTGTCCGGAATTCTAATGATTTGATAAATGTTTGTTTATCATTTAGAATTTCATTCTACTGTACTTAATTTTCAATCGCTGACGCTAGTAGTTACTTGTTACCCGATACTTGATTGTAATGTTTTAACATTTCGAGTGAGGTTGTTTAGTTGAGTTTGCACCTTGCTGATTTGAGTTATGCCAGTTATTTTTGTTTTCATAGCAAACCATATGCCAGTCTGCATAATCCATTGACTGCATAATTGTGTGTACTTCGTTTTTCACTATATTGCCTTAGGTATAGTGATTTTCACATGTAAGTTTGACGCGATCTCTTTGAGCTTGTTGGTCCACATTGTTGAATTGTTGAAACTTGCGTTTTCTTTTACACGAACCTTTGCCCCTGTAATTTGTAACACCCCACTCCCGCTATGATCACTCACTAAGGGAATGCCATAGCATCGGTGGAGTATTTTAGTGAATATAGAACAGAAAAATTACAACAAGACAGATATAAATAGTACTTGAAATTTTAAAACATCATCTCATAACAGCGGAAGTAAAACATGTCTGGTTACATCATAAAACCACAATAAAGGTCAAGTACAATATCCATCAAAATAAAGAAGTACATAATCCCACTCTCATACAATAGCCAAACAAAAGAAAAGATAACTGGATAACTGGAGCTTTACATCTATCCAAGCTCCTAAAGACTGGAACAGCAATCCGATCAAGCTCCACTACTGCTAGGATCCACCGTAGGACCTGAGGGTTGGGAAAAAGATAAAAACAACGGGATCAGACATAAGTCTGAGCGAGTCCTATAACTTTAACAATACAATCGTTAAAGTAACCAGAGAAGACATAAACTGATATACGGTAACATATAGGGATGAATGGCTACCCTAAGCAGTCAACTAAACGAAGATAAAGGATAAAGACGCATCTACCCTCCCTAAGGTAAATTACTAAACTGCACCACACCAGTCGTTCCTAACTTAAAGGTTGATCCCACCCAAGGACTTATAAAATTTACTAATTAGTACTTGCGTACCCCTAGGTGACCAAGTAGGCGCCACGGGACCCTACAATCCACTAGGTGTACACACTACTTCCCATTCGATCGGCTCCCTAACGTAGATACCCGTGCTGGCCCCACCGTGGGATGTATCATTCCCCAATGTGGCAACCTGATGAAACTAAAGGTGCACGGCTTATATCTACTCGATGCAACAACGGCTTACCTACCAGCCCGGGCCCACTCACGCATATGAAGCCCGTTGGACTTGCGTTGCCACCGCTAACCCGTTTGCCTCTTACAGTCAAGCCCAGTATGCGTGTCCCGTCCTCGACATGGGTCGAGCCCACAAAGATACGTATGGGTTACTGGTTGAAATGGGCCTCCACAAGCTACCCACCTAAGCTTGTCCCTTTTTCTAGTATATCCCACTTAACCCTTTAATCATGTTTTAATTACATGTTCCATTTTGGTTAAGTATTCTAATCGTATTTTCTATTGCCACCCAAGGCAACCACTAGATTTTCTCATGCCACCCGAGGCACCCACTTAACCCCTCATGTCCCTCTACATGCTAATGTGGTTAAGTGTTTCTTAATTAATTAATTAAGAACGTAACCTTTGTAAAGACCTCTCACATTAGACTGTCTTTTATGACCGCTGGTTAAGCCGGTTGGGTCCGGGCAGCCTTATGTCATAACAGAGTCTAACCTCGTGTCTTTACATTAATTACGTATTTAGTTTGTGCCTAAGACCTCTCACATTGGGCTAACATTTGTAGCAACTGGTTAAGCCGGTTGGGTCCGGGCAGTTTTACGCTACAACTGAGTCCAACCTCGTGTCTTAGTCAATTAATTACACCTAATTAATCACCCTCATAATTTTATATTAATTATCCCTAATTAATCAAGTTTTCTTAACATGGGTAGACCTAACTTAATAGGTAAATTCCCATGGGGTAGACCTAACTCAATAGGTAAATTCCCAACACATAGTATGGGTACACCTAACCAAATAGGCAAATTCCCATACTATGTTTATTTATTTTGTGTTATGCATAATTATATTAATTTCACACAATCTTATTAACTTATGCATTTAATTACCCCATCGTTCCCACGTAATTTCGTTCATGATATAACACATATAAAAGGTGTCAACTTGCATATGAATGAACATGTTTCAAAGGTGCCATCTTGCATATTAACAAACACATAACTTGCATATGAACTTGCATAACATGTCACATAACTTGCATATAATATGTCACATAACTTACATATTCATTTTGCATAACAAACTTGCATATTAGCTTATAGACTTGCATAATGTGTCATCATGAACTTGCATATTAATAAACATGTAACTTGCATATTTACATACATGTAACTCGCATATTAACAAACATGTAACTTGCATATAAAGAAACATGTAACTTGCATATTTACATACATGTAACTTGCATATTAACAAACATGTAACTTGCATATTAACAAACATGTAACTTGCATATTTACATACATGTAACTTGCATATTAACAAACATGTAACTTGCATATTTACATACATGTAACTTGCATAGCATATTACCATGAACTTGCATAACATGCATATGATTACATAGCCCACAACTTGCATATTTAGCATCATGCAAACATAACATACATCATATTAAACTTGCATAAGCTTACATACTCAACATGCATAAACATAAGATTAATGCTAACATCATATCATATGATTCAAAGCTCATTAACCCACATACAAAACCATAAATCTCATCACATCTCATCTAATTAGTTTACCAAAAGATCATCAAAGTGATAGAAACTCACAACTAGCAACTTTGAACACCAAATGAAGAAGATTAAGATGCTAAGAAGGGATTAGAAGTTGATTAGAGAGTGATTAGTATGCAACCCTCTTCATAAAATTAGTGGAGGCCATGAGAGCTAGCATTTTGCCATAGTTTAGTCACTAGGTTTAATTATGAATGAATTAGGGTAGGTTAGGGTCTTATTTATAGATTAGGCAAGTGTTTTAGGCCATAGGATTAACCCTAGATTCAATCCAAGCCATCAAAGCATGTCTTGGGGAAGAAGTCAAGTGTAGGAACCATCTAGGGCCTTTAGATTAAAGATGGACCATGAGAACCATTCAAATGCAAAATCTGCACTTGAGCGAATCGGCCCACGGGTTGACAGCCAAACACCCTGGATTAACCCCTAGTCGACCCAGCGGGCTCGGGTCGACTTCAAAAATCGGCCGGTTCGGTTATTCCCCTCTCCCAATTCGCTGTTTTGAGCATTTTTGCATATTTATTTATTAAATTTTCAATTATATATATATATATATATATCAATATATATATATATATCTACACAACCCATTTCACTTAATTAAGTATACTTTAATTTGGGAATTTTCGTGAAACTTCGCGAGGCCATATCTTGGTCATACGGACTCCGATTTTCGAAAACTCGGACTCTATTTCGCGTATTTTTCCGAGACGAACGCAATGGCATAGCCCGTTTCCCTTGATTCCCATTTTAGAATTAAATTCTGCCTCGATTTATGTTATTACAGGTTATTGAAAATACGGGTTGTTACATTCTCCCCTCCTTAAAGGATTTCGTCCCCGAAATCTTCAAGTTAGGAAGAACGTATCCTACCATCCAATCATCCATCTACTCAAAGCATCATCCACGAGCAATCATTGTCCTTACAAGATTCTAAATGCTGGATGGATATATGCAAAAGTGTGTGTATATGTACTTACCTAATGCGAAAATCAGGCGGTTACTGATACAGTAAACCTCCTTAATGCAAACCATGATAGTGCCATGCATCCAATATGTATGCGAAACCCTATTGACACATACAAATTTCTACATGCGTGCACAACCATACACAAAAATGCATCATCCATATGATAACACAGCCATGATACATCCATCAATCTAACTACCACATCCATTTATGCAATATGCAACATGAAGTGACTGAGCCGATCTAGTGCCTAATGTGTGTGTATATGCATCCACGAGCAACCACTAGCAAACAATTGCATCCATATGCATCCATCAACCATAACATGTTTCAAACACATGTTTCAACCATAGGTTTTACCCTATCTAAAGGTCATAGGTATTAGCGAGAGGATATACTAAAGATAAGATAAGTACTAGACAAGCAATAAAGGAGAAGTTAAAAGACATACTCTCAAAAAGAAATGGATACAAAGAACGCATCTTTGCTTCCGTCTCCCAAGTAGCATTGCTTTCGTCATCTCCCCATTGCACTTTAACTAGCTGAACTTCTCTGTTCCTCAACTTCCTAGTTTCTGACCCAAGGATGCGAGTAGGAGCTCGTCGAATCGTCGCATCACGCTCTACCTCTACATCTCTAAGCAAGCTCGGCTCTACCACCTCCGCGGTCTCATGTAAGCACTTCCTCAAATGTGATACATGGAATACATCATGAACACCACTAAGTCTGTCGGGCAACTCCACCCTATATGCCATCCGTCCAATCCTTTCCTTAATAGGAAACGGCCCAACAAATCTCGGTGCTAACTTCCCTACGGACCCAAAGCGAACAACATTTCTCAATGGAGATACTTTGACAAAAACCATGTCCCCAACCTCAAACTCAAGATCCGTCCTTCTCCGATCCGCATAAGATTTCTGTCTATCTTGCGCTGCTTTCATCCTTTTTCGAATTAAATCAATCTTCTCTGAAGTCTCTCTAACCATATCCGGCCCAAGCAAGATCTTATCCGTAGATTCCCACCAACATGTAGGAGATCGACAAGGCCTTCCATAAAGAGCTTCGAAAGGAGCCATACCAATACTGGACTGAAAGCTGTTATTATATGCGAACTCCACCAAAGGAAGATGTTCTTCCCATGTACCTCCAAAATCCAAGATACAAAGCCTCAAAAGATCTTCTAAGATACGGTTCACCCTCTCAGTCTGACCGTCCGTCTGAGGATGATATGCGGTGCTCAAACACAACTGAGTCCCTACCGCCTCTTGCAAACTTCTCCAAAACTCACTAGTGAAAATAGGATCTCGATCACTCACAATGCTGGATGGTACGCCATGCAATCTAACAATCTCTCTAACATAGACTGAAGCAAGCCATGGAGCGGTCCTCTTACTCTTTACGGGTATAAAATGGGCACTCTTGGTAAGTCTGTCTACCACAACCCAAATTCCCGTATTGCCCTTCCTCGATCTCGGTAACCCGTCGATGAAATCCATCGAGACACTATCCCACTTCCACTGTGGAACTTCCAATGGGTGTAGCAACCCACCGGGTTTCCTTTGCTCCACTTTAACTTGTTGGCACACTAAGCATCTAGCCACATACTCGGCCACATCTTTCTTCATACCGGCCCAGAAGAAAACTCTCTTCATGTCTTGGTACATTTTGTCTCCACCGGGATGAATAGTCATTCTTGAACGATGTGCATCATCCAAAATAGCCTTCTTCAAACCCTCATCTTGCGGTACACAAAGTCTACCGTCTCTATGCAACCATCCCTTATCATCTATGGTGTATCTACCCAAATGGCTGGACGACTCCCCTCTTATAAGCTTCTCTACCAACACAACCAACTGTGGGTCGTCTCGCTGAGCCTCGCCAATCCGTCTCAAAAGAGTAGGTCTAACCTCCAAGGATGCCAACAAACCAGGTACAAAATCAACAGAAGGTCTGAAGTCAAACAAAGAAAGAAACTCCAAGCTTCGTCGTTCCACGAACAATGGACTCAAAGATAGCCTTTTTCTACTTAAGGCGTCTGCCACCACGTTACCCTTACCAGGGGTATACGCTATCTCGAAATCATAGGATGCTAAGAACTCCATCCACCTTTGCTGTCTTAAGTTTAAATCCTTCTGAGAGAATAAGTACTTCAATGATTTATGGTCGGTGAACAACTCGAATCTCTCACCAAGAAGATAATGGCGCCAAGACTTAAGTGCGAAAACAATCGCGGCCAACTCTAGATCATGGGTAGGGTAATTCTTCTCATGCACTCTCAATTGTCTCCCTCCATAGGCTATTACCCTTCCCTCCTGCATCAAGACTGCGCCTAATCCTGTTCCACAAGCATCGGTATAAACAACAAACGGCTTACTCCCATCTGGGAGCACTAAAACTGGAGCGGTGGTCAAAGCTCTCTTTAACCGTCGGAAAGCATCATCACAATCTACATCCCACGAGAAAACCAGATTCTTTTTCGTCAAGCGGGTTAATGGGGCTGATATCTTCGCGAAGTCTTTGATGAACTTCCTATAATATCCTGCCAACCCCAAGAAACTTCTTACCTCGGTAGCATTTCTAGGAACTTTCCAATCCTGGATAGATACTATCTTTGCGGGATCCACAGCTATCCCTTCCTTAGAGACCACATGCCCTAAGAATCGCACTTCTCTTCTCCAAAAATGGCATTTAGAGAATTTAGCTTTAAGACTATGCGCTCGAAGAGTCTCCAACACTTCCTTGAGATGTAAGGCATGCTCTTCTTCATTCTTGGAAAAGACCAAGATGTCATCCACAAAAACTACTACAAACTTATTCAGATACTCTCTGAACACTCTACTCATGAGATCAACAAAGTATGCGGGGGCGTTTGTCAACCCAAATGGCATCACTAGCCACTCATAAAAACCATCCGGAGTCCGGAAAGCAGTCTTCTCTATACTGTCCTCCGCCACTCTTAACTGATGAAATCCTGTAGCTAAGTCCATCTGCGAAAATACTGACGCGCCAACCAACTGATCAAAGAGATCATCTATCCTCGGTAATGGGTGTCTATTCTTCTTCGTGAGCTTATTAAGTTCTCTATAATCCACACAAAGTCTGAGGGACCCATCCGCCTTCGTGGCAAACACTACTGGAGCTCCCCACTCCGATATACTTCGCCTTATGAACCCCTTCTCAAGCAACTCCCCTACTTGCTTATGAAGTTCTCTTCTCTCACGAGGAGCCATGTGGCGTACTGGCAAAGACACTGGTTTGGCATTATCCACCAAATAAATTCGGAAATCTATCTCCCGCTTCGGAGGCAAACCCTTTACTTCTTCAAACACATCCGGATATTCCCGGACTACTCTGACAGAACACAAACTCTCGACCGAAGCATCGAGCGATTCAAGATAACTTAGCAAAACAGATTCCATGGGATTGCAAGAGATCTCGAGAGTGTTACCCAAGCGGGTCATGAGCCTGACAACTCTCCTTTCGCAATCAAGAACGGCACCATTACTGGATAACCAGTCCATGCCCAAGATCAACCCATAGCCCGTGAAGCCCAATACAAAAGCATCACATCTAAACTCAACGCTAAGTATAGAAATCTTCAAACCCAAACATATCATAGACAGATATATGGAGCCCCCAATTGGGTTTGAGACAACCAAGGGATCATCAACTAGACTGGTGTCTAAGTGCAGTGACTCAACTAACGATGATGAGATAAAAGAATGCGATGCGCCAGAGTCAAACAAAGTACGAACTGGATGATCAAACAGAAAAACCAGACTTTCAACGGAAATAGTTCTACCTCTCTGCTGAATCGGTGGAACTGAGAGAACCTGAACTTGCCCCCCTGACTGAGGTGGTGCTATAAGAGCTTGCACCTGGCCTCCTGAGGTAGACCCCGTCTTCTGCCCCTTCTTTGGGCAGTTTTTCACAAGATGCCCTGCTTCACCACAATGAAAGCAACCGGTCTTCTTCTTTTTGCGACAATCCTTACTAAGGTGTCCTGGTGTTCCACAATTGAAGCACTTCTTCTTCGTCTTCTTTTTGTCACCATTGCCTTTTCCGCCCTTGCCTTGTTGTTGCTGTTGCGGTTTCTTCTGATCCCCCTTTTTCTCTGGTGCCTTAGAATTCTTATCATCCTCATGCATAAGTGCCATGTAGACAAGCTTCTCAAAAGTGGCCCCCATAGGAATGTGAGTCATAGCTATTCCTTGCAATGGTTCGTTCAAGCCTCTAACGAACCTCAAAGCCTTCTTCTCCGGTGTATTCACCAACTCTATGCCAAACCTTGCTAATTGATTGAATTTGTTGACATATTCTTTCACCGTGAGATTCCCTTGCTTCAAATTCAAGAACTTCTCCATAAACAGATTCTCTTCCGCCCTTGAGAGAAACTTAGCCCCAAACCTTTGCTTAAAATCTGCCCAAGAGTCAACAGGGCGTTCTCCATTAGTGACCTCCCACCAGAATGAGGCCTCTC
The DNA here is from genome assembly GCA_030737875.1 of Allium sativum. NCBI lineage: Eukaryota > Viridiplantae > Streptophyta > Magnoliopsida > Asparagales > Amaryllidaceae > Allium > Allium sativum. Next base: position 196,768,173 of record CM060924.1, read on the forward strand.
CCTTCATTAACCAAGCCGCCAACTTGACTTTCTTTCCCTCTTCCACTTCAAAGATATCTAGCAACTCTTCCACTTCCTTAAGCCAATCTCTAGCCTCTACGAAAGTCTCTGAACCAAGAAAAGGTTTTCCTCCTATAGCCTTGAACTCCTTGCAAACCTTAGCAAAATTATCCACTCTAGGCTGAGGAGGAGGAGCGGTTGTCTCTGGTGTAGTAGCATTGGCCGGACCCGCAGCCGCGGCCCTAGCCTCTTGCAACCTCCTATACCATAGTGGTATAACTAAACCCTCCGGGATGTTAAGATCTTCAGCCATGCTGAAACGAAAGAGGAAAGATTCAAAAAGGAGATTCCGAAAGATAAAGATATGGCTATTGGGGATTATGCTTTTCTTTTTCAAAAACTTTTTCTCTTAGAAGACATGCTTTTAAAAATACTTTCTTCGAAAATACTCTTAGAAAGTAGTTTTTCTCAAAAATTTTATCTGTTCTGGTAACCTTAAGCTCTGATACCACGTGTAACACCCCACTCCCGCTATGATCACTCACTAAGGGAATGCCATAGCATCGGTGGAGTATTTTAGTGAATATAGAACAGAAAAATTACAACAAGACAGATATAAATAGTACTTGAAATTTTAAAACATCATCTCATAACAGCGGAAGTAAAACATGTCTGGTTACATCATAAAACCACAATAAAGGTCAAGTACAATATCCATCAAAATAAAGAAGTACATAATCCCACTCTCATACAATAGCCAAACAAAAGAAAAGATAACTGGATAACTGGAGCTTTACATCTATCCAAGCTCCTAAAGACTGGAACAGCAATCCGATCAAGCTCCACTACTGCTAGGATCCACCGTAGGACCTGAGGGTTGGGAAAAAGATAAAAACAACGGGGTCAGACATAAGTCTGAGCGAGTCCTATAACTTTAACAATACAATCGTTAAAGTAACCAGAGAAGACATAAACTGATATACGGTAACATATAGGGATGAATGGCTACCCTAAGCAGTCAACTAAACGAAGATAAAGGATAAAGACGCATCTACCCTCCCTAAGGTAAATTACTAAACTGCACCACACCAGTCGTTCCTAACTTAAAGGTTGATCCCACCCAAGGACTTATAAAATTTACTAATTAGTACTTGCGTACCCCTAGGTGACCAAGTAGGCGCCACGGGACCCTACAATCCACTAGGTGTACACACTACTTCCCATTCGATCGGCTCCCTAACGTAGATACCCGTGCTGGCCCCACCGTGGGATGTATCATTCCCCAATGTGGCAACCTGATGAAACTAAAGGTGCACGGCTTATATCTACTCGATGCAACAACGGCTTACCTACCAGCCCGGGCCCACTCACGCATATGAAGCCCGTTGGACTTGCGTTGCCACCGCTAACCCGTTTGCCTCTTACAGTCAAGCCCAGTATGCGTGTCCCGTCCTCGACATGGGTCGAGCCCACAAAGATACGTATGGGTTACTGGTTGAAATGGGCCTCCACAAGCTACCCACCTAAGCTTGTCCCTTTTTCTAGTATATCCCACTTAACCCTTTAATCATGTTTTAATTACATGTTCCATTTTGGTTAAGTATTCTAATCGTATTTTCTATTGCCACCCAAGGCAACCACTAGATTTTCTCATGCCACCCGAGGCACCCACTTAACCCCTCATGTCCCTCTACATGCTAATGTGGTTAAGTGTTTCTTAATTAATTAATTAAGAACGTAACCTTTGTAAAGACCTCTCACATTAGACTGTCTTTTATGACCGCTGGTTAAGCCGGTTGGGTCCGGGCAGCCTTATGTCATAACAGAGTCTAACCTCGTGTCTTTACATTAATTACGTATTTAGTTTGTGCCTAAGACCTCTCACATTGGGCTAACATTTGTAGCAACTGGTTAAGCCGGTTGGGTCCGGGCAGTTTTACGCTACAACTGAGTCCAACCTCGTGTCTTAGTCAATTAATTACACCTAATTAATCACCCTCATAATTTTATATTAATTATCCCTAATTAATCAAGTTTTCTTAACATGGGTAGACCTAACTTAATAGGTAAATTCCCATGGGGTAGACCTAACTCAATAGGTAAATTCCCAACACATAGTATGGGTACACCTAACCAAATAGGCAAATTCCCATACTATGTTTATTTATTTTGTGTTATGCATAATTATATTAATTTCACACAATCTTATTAACTTATGCATTTAATTACCCCATCGTTCCCACGTAATTTCGTTCATGATATAACACATATAAAAGGTGTCAACTTGCATATGAATGAACATGTTTCAAAGGTGCCATCTTGCATATTAACAAACACATAACTTGCATATGAACTTGCATAACATGTCACATAACTTGCATATAATATGTCACATAACTTACATATTCATTTTGCATAACAAACTTGCATATTAGCTTATAGACTTGCATAATGTGTCATCATGAACTTGCATATTAATAAACATGTAACTTGCATATTTACATACATGTAACTCGCATATTAACAAACATGTAACTTGCATATAAAGAAACATGTAACTTGCATATTTACATACATGTAACTTGCATATTAACAAACATGTAACTTGCATATTAACAAACATGTAACTTGCATATTTACATACATGTAACTTGCATATTAACAAACATGTAACTTGCATATTTACATACATGTAACTTGCATAGCATATTACCATGAACTTGCATAACATGCATATGATTACATAGCCCACAACTTGCATATTTAGCATCATGCAAACATAACATACATCATATTAAACTTGCATAAGCTTACATACTCAACATGCATAAACATAAGATTAATGCTAACATCATATCATATGATTCAAAGCTCATTAACCCACATACAAAACCATAAATCTCATCACATCTCATCTAATTAGTTTACCAAAAGATCATCAAAGTGATAGAAACTCACAACTAGCAACTTTGAACACCAAATGAAGAAGATTAAGATGCTAAGAAGGGATTAGAAGTTGATTAGAGAGTGATTAGTATGCAACCCTCTTCATAAAATTAGTGGAGGCCATGAGAGCTAGCATTTTGCCATAGTTTAGTCACTAGGTTTAATTATGAATGAATTAGGGTAGGTTAGGGTCTTATTTATAGATTAGGCAAGTGTTTTAGGCCATAGGATTAACCCTAGATTCAATCCAAGCCATCAAAGCATGTCTTGGGGAAGAAGTCAAGTGTAGGAACCATCTAGGGCCTTTAGATTAAAGATGGACCATGAGAACCATTCAAATGCAAAATCTGCACTTGAGCGAATCGGCCCACGGGTTGACAGCCAAACACCCTGGATTAACCCCTAGTCGACCCAGCGGGCTCGGGTCGACTTCAAAAATCGGCCGGTTCGGTTATTCCCCTCTCCCAATTCGCTGTTTTGAGCATTTTTGCATATTTATTTATTAAATTTTCAATTATATATATATATATATCAATATATATATATATATATATATATATCTACACAACCCATTTCACTTAATTAAGTATACTTTAATTTGGGAATTTTCGTGAAACTTCGCGAGGCCATATCTTGGTCATACGGACTCCGATTTTCGAAAACTCGGACTCTATTTCGCGTATTTTTCCGAGACGAACGCAATGGCATAGCCCGTTTCCCTTGATTCCCATTTTAGAATTAAATTCTGCCTCGATTTATGTTATTACAGGTTATTGAAAATACGGGTTGTTACATAATTCTAGCATGCTTGTACGTGTACTAGGTGCATAGGTTTCATTCCTATTTGTTTACATGTATGACTTGTGCAAGTTTTGGCTTATTATTCTGCTTGGAGAATCTTGTCAATTGAGTTCCTAGATGCCTTATCTTGACCTATATGTGTGTACTTATAGGAATGTGTTTGTTTGCAACGAAATGAAATTTTATTTTAGTTTAACAATAATTAAAACACGAATTAAAAATGTCGTGAGTCGTGTTTGGAGAATGTGAATTCCACATACAGTGTTGAACAATTTTTAATGTAATTTTTGAACGGCTTATCCAAAATTGATGGTTTTACTAATTCCGGAAAGCTAGAGCTTAAAGAAATAACTTTCGTTTAAAGTGTTTAACAAAAATTTTATGTTTAATAGGTTAAAAATGTGATACAATGTTGTTGTCCTGAAAATGAAACCGTTCAGAATAGGGTTGAATTGTTTTGATCATAACGTTTAAGCCGTTGATCCGATTTTGATAACCTCATACATTATGAAAAGCAAAATCATAAGTTATAACTTTCATTTTAAGTGTTTTTCAAAATTTTGATGTTTGCTAGTCTAAATACGTGGTTTGAACTGCTGACCTGCACATTAGGTTACAGTTCAGATTTGATGTTAGCGTATTGCAATGTGACCTCACTATATTTGATTTTCTATCATTTCAATGCATTGGAAAATGATTTAGAAATAAAGTGTTACGTTACTTATGCATTATGTGAATTTATATCAACCATATATCTCATATGCGACTAATATTTATGAGTTGAGACGAGTATAGATATACAAGAAGCATTAAAATGAAGATTGCTCGCATTTGCATGCTTTATCACAAGAAAACTTCTTTAAAATGCAAATAAAATGTAACAACCTTGAATTTTGGAACCAATTTAAAATTTATTTTTAGTGAATTTTATAAGAATTTTTAGTCGATTTTGAAAATTTGATAATTTAAAATGATTTATTATGAGAATGAACGACGTAAAATTTATTTAAAATGATATTTGAACGTATAAATTTATAAACATTATAAATGAGCTCGCAATATCGCAGTAGTTCGAATATTTGGTATTGAACTTTAAATGGATATACAGAATTCGATATAAGTCGGATTTCTATAAACAAGAAACGTTAGGATCTATTTAATTATATCTTTCTAACGAATGTGAAAATTTGAGATTTCATATTATAAATTATAAGTTATGACCAATTCAAAATTTAAAATAGTCGCTATGTAATTTATTAATGTTTTAATAATATTTAAGCTCTTAAAAATAGCCATTTTGAAAACGACCTCCGTTTTCAATGAAATTAATTTTGTTGTATCCGGAACATCAAATTATTGTCAGGTTTGAATATTCAAATAAATTGGAATTAATATGTAAGCGTAGTAAATTTAAACGACAAGTTCAATTTTAGTTGTAAATTTAATAATAGTTAAAAGGCCATTTTTCAAAAGGTCACCAAATTCGACGAAATTAATTTTATTAGGTTCGTAATTTTAGGAATCAGTATGTAGCCGTAGCAAATTAAAACGTACGTTTAAATTTAGTATTGAACATTATAGTAAATTATATTTTAATTTTAATAAAAACTGGTTGAAACGATTAAATGGGGTTACGAAACATATCTCATTGTGTCCGAAATGGGGGTACTTGGTTAGGGCGACATTCGTTGGGATTAGTTTGGAGATCGGACGCGAATTCCACGTTTAAGTAAAAATATGATTAAAATAATATATAAATAAATTTCTTAACCCTAATTGCCAAACATTCAGGCCGCCGCCAGTTAAATTATTAATGGTCGATTTCTTCATAATTTCAACCCTTAAAATCTTCTGATCCATTTTGAATTTCACTCCACTTCCAAAACAGAAATTGTTGAGTTCCTCGAGAGGCATAAACTGATACGGTGATGATTTGATTTCGAGTAGAAACATGGGTGAATTTCGACCTGGAAGTCTCATCGTTCGAGCGTGATTTTTGAGACAGTCGGAGTTGCGAGTTGGCCGAGTTTTTAGTGGAGGAAGGCAACGTGATGGGCGACGTTATGGTGGTGGATGATCGGTCTCAAGTGGTGTAAACGGCGGCGCGGTGGTGAAATTTTGTGCTGTATTGGGTTCGTTCGTGATAGATAGAAGAAGAAGGAAGTGCAGCCGATTTTATTAAATTTAATTAGTGCTATTAATTTAGTGATTAAGTGATTAAGATGATAGTTAGTTATTTAATTAAACTATATAACTATAAATGTATATATTTCTCGCATATATCATCAGAATTTGACGAGGTCGGATGCGTTGGAATCGTCTTGGAGAGCACTACGTCATGGAACAGACTTGGTTAGAAACGGAGCTGGCTACAGATTCTAGTTAAATTAAATGCCTTGTTCAATTTAACGAAAACAATTTTTTTATAACAATTTCAAACCAATCAAGGTGAGAAACCGAAACCGAAAGGGCTAGTGTTAATTAATTGTTTAGTAGTTGGTTAAATTTGGGTTGATGAATGATTATTGATTGATCATATGAATTTAATATGATGTAAATGATGAGTATTGCGATAATAATCATTTTAATTTGATATAAGTGAGAAACTATTCACTGTAAAAGGGTTAGATTAAAATTTAATTAACTGTTTGTTAGTTAATTGCCGAATACTATTGTGAATTATTTGAGTTATTTATCGATGTTGTGAAAATTGATTTGAACAGTAAATAGCTATTGATTGAGAACATTTAACTTGTTATTAGTTATCAATTTTAGATATGATCACCTTTGTTATTGAACGATATTATTGAGTTGAATGAATTGATTGTTGATGATTGATATTGCGGTTAATCTATTGATTGACGAACCCATATAAGCGTTAGTTGTTTAATGCTTATATGGTATATACCTTGATATGTGAATTGGTTGTTATAATTGATTGTGATGTATGATAATAAGTTTATAAACAGTTTGGAATTATATTCGATTTTATTTATAATTCGAATTTGGTTTGAATAGGACGTGTCGCATAGCGACCGTTCACGAATTTCAACTGTTAACTTCGAACTGACGTAACGGGAGATCCGACCATTGGATTCTCCCGAAACTGAAATTGTTAGATTCTTGATTAAAAGAGCTTTCAATTAAAAAGAAAATATTTGAAATCCAACGGTTAGATTTCAAGATAAGTCAAAATCAATATTTGAAAAGGTCGTTGTAAATGCAGTTCGATGACTGTAATTAGAAATCGATTGCGGCCATATTAAAATTATTAAAAATATGGATAAATTGTGATAAAACATAATAAATGATTTGAAAAATATTTTGGATTAAATATTCCAAATTTTAGAAAGATAAAAGATATTTTATCAAAGTGAAATAGTTAACAACTAGAATAAAGAACTGAAAGAAATTACAATGGTTTTAGTATAACCAGAATTTTCCAACGTATGAATTGGAATGGATTTGAGTGTAAATAATCTTCGGAATATTTCAATATTGGATTCCGTGATTACACGTATATTGTTAAGGAATTTGGAATATATATATATATATCGTTATTCCCAATACGACATCTGTTGGTTTTCAGAATTTGATGTAGAAATAAGTCGATATGATTTCTATTTAGAGCCTTGTATTTAATATCAAATTGGATTTTGGGGTTTGTCGTGAATGGTGTCTTTAATAACATTGTTCTTAAAACGAGTTGAGAAAGGTATAAATCTTTTAATTAAGAATAATGAAGTTTTCCAATTAATAAATATAACTGGGATTAAATAGAAGTTGATTTTGGGTTTATTGTGAACAATGTTTTAAATAACTTTTGTTCTATAACCCAATTAACAGAGAAGTTAAGATTTGGAATTTATGAATCTTTTAATTAAGATTTGATGGAAATTTTCCAAAGTAATGTTTTCCAATTTAATACATTAAATTGGAATTAAGTGGAATTCGATTTATTAATAATCGAGATGAGCTTCTACGAATGAAGGCCTTTACTTTTATGGAATTTAAATGGCTTTGTCGTTATTCCACTTATAGTATTAGTTTGATACGGAAATTTATATCGATTAAGATTGATCTGATATCCGTGGAGGTTCCATTTTAATGGAAGATGATTTTGGATTTATCGTGAGTGATATTTTAAACGACATTCGTTCTTTAACCCAAGTAAAGGCATGATTAATTTCCAGAAAGTTGAATAATCATTAAGTAATGATTTTAGAGATTGAAACCAAGTAGAGTTTTAATAAATATTTAATTAGATTTGGAATGAATAGACGGTAATTAAATTTACCAAAACACGAGAAGTGGTATAAACCAAATATACTTGATTGTTGATATTGATTGTGATTGATTGATTGTTTGGATTGTGCTCGACCAGTTTATGAGCAAAATATGCTTTACATTTAGCATTGGGTTGGGTAGAAATACTTGTAGCCTAACACCTATGATTAATTTCACGATTTGACTATGAGGTGTTTAGTGATGTTGTTTGGTTCATTTAAAATTTAATGAATGATTTCGTAATGTGATTTTCTTAAGTGAAAAGAAGTGTTATTCCCGATTTTGGATAGGGAATGTTTTATAAAAATGTTTTATAAAATAGAAAGGATTTTGAGGATTAAACCCGATGTGTCTGAAATGATTTAGAAATGTATGTTTGACATTGTAGTTCATCACATAATCGATTAGTTGTTATTGATGATATATCTGTTTGGTGGTGGAGAATTTATTCACTTGCTTAACACCCTTCTTTGAGACGTACGAGCTGAAAGGTTATATGATTAATAGTGATTGATCATATGTGTGAATTGCTGATGTAAAGTACTATAGTTTGAAATTACTTGTGATTATTATGTTGTGAAATGATTTTCCCTACTTCGGGATATAAAAATATTTGGTATGTGGCTAAAGATTCGGGTAACCCTGACGACTAAAAGTATGGGTAAGAGTGATCCAGGACCTTAAGAATTGGTCAGTGGTCAATGTAGCCTGCTCCGTTGTGGGAGGTACACATAGATATATATATTGAGTGACTAAGGCGCATGCCCTTTCCCTTGTTTGACGGGGGAAACCTCCCGATATTTGGTTGCATACGTTTTGTATGCATTGTGATATTTTGGAATTCATATTTCCAAATGATTTGGTTTGAGATCCCGAAGTGAAATCTATTTTGATATGAAAGTTAGATATGTATTTCAAATGATTTGAAATAAGAATCGGGAATAAAGTCCAAAGAAATAACTTCTGTAAAGTGAATTGGATTTTGATAATCTAAGTTTGGGGATTAATCCTAAATGGCTAGATTGAGGAATTGCATGTTGTTTGATACATTGTAGATCCATTAGTTTATTTATGGTAGTTGTATGTGCACTGGAATCTAGTAGAGTAAACTTGTTCCATGTTATACGACATGGTCCCGTGATATGCCTTATTTTAAATATGTTGTTTATAACTGTTAGAGTTTCTCATACCAGTCCCATGACTGACTCGTAGTTTGTTCTTCCGTTGCAAACTCGGTGCCCATATTTTCCACATGGGCAGTCGAGTAGTTTGTTTTGCAGATTATTTCATTGTGCAGGATTCTGGATTGAAGCTTAAAGATATGTCCAGAGCATTGATAGTCTTATGCTGTGCCAGTTTATTTGTTTCCGCTGTATTGTATTACATTTATTGTAAATTTATCTTTCGTTGTATAAATTTCGATGTACTCTGATATTATGTACTATGATGTAACATTATTATGATGTTTATAAAGGTCTTTTGTGGTTGTTCTGAAGTTGTTGTGCGCCCAAAGTTAGCGTATCCTCCTTTTTGGTTCGATTTAAGTCGATTTAACGATCGATTTGGATCGCCCGAAAAGGAGGGTCACTACATAAAATGTATGTTTTTGGATTAAATATTGCAAAGTGATGATATGTTGTGTTATTGGTTTATTTCCCCGTGTTTCGGATGCCTCGGGTTGGGATGCCTCTACGGAGATGTATATTTTGTAATTATATTATATTCGGTTTTTTCGAAATGTCCTCCGTACAAAGAAGACTCTGCCGAAATTTTTCAAAAATTCGGGAGTCAGAAAATTTTTCATATAAATTATAAAGAACGTAAAATGTAAAAGACGTGAAACTACTTAGGTTAAATTCATTGCATACGAAATTCAGTAATATGAAATTGTGAAAATTTAATTGTGGTATACACTAAGAAATAAAGTACGCATTGTTTTTAATTTCATATTTGAAATTGCGAGGAAGCAATTTTGTTAAGGGGGGAGTCTGTAACAACCCTATTTTTATGTCTAAATTCTATGTGAGTTTAATTAAAATAAAACATTGAATTTGATTTATGATGATTTGCAAATTGTATAAACGGATTAAACTGAACAAAAATCTGATTGTGATATTAAGTAATTTTGTTATATATATAATTGAAATGGATGGAAATATAATTATCTATAGCAAACGTTGGATTATTAAATAAATAAATTACCAATCGGTGTGTTAAATAAGTTGTCTACTATCAATAAACAAATTATCAAACGCGACGTGAATCTAATTGAATGAATTAGAATTTATTTTCACAAATTTAGGTTTAGATAAGTAAGGACCAGTCCATTACTAATTTAATTAAAATGAGGCTTATAGGCATTAAAGACCAAATTGTTGAAGCCCAAGGACTATTAAAAAAAATCCCCTCCTTTCTTCCCCTGGAAGCCAATATAGTTGGCCGACTTCACACAAATAGCGATACCCATATTTTCTCCTGTTTTCCTCTTCAACCCTAAATCCATGAGGATCGAAAAAAAAGGCTCGTAACCAATAACGAGCTCACCACCACCGACGATCGATGCAGAAAAGGAGGCTGCGATCGGAGCTTCGTGTGTTGGGGGTGGAATCTGGGCGCATGCATGTGAGGCGTTGCACTTGGCGGAGCAACTTGGTCGGTGACATGTGTGGCTGGAGGTGCAGCGCAAGTTGCGATCTTCGAAGCCGACAATGTGGTAGGCATCACGTATTCCAAGGGGGATGGAGCTGCCGTTGTCATGGTTGAGTAGGGAACGATAATGAATGGAGCACTAGTGGAGGGAGATTGGTGATGTAGGTAGCTGGACAGTAGCAGTTGATTTAAGAGGGTATTTGGCCAAGATTGCTTATCAGGTCTAGAATTGAAGCATCAATTTGGTGAGTAACCCTCACTCACAACTACGTTTACATCCAGTATAGTTAGATAATTATATACCATTATTTGTGTATGCTTGAATTGCTTGAATGGTTGGGTTGTTGAGTTTGAATAGTTACTTGTGATTAATTTGGATGCTTGGCTGAGGTAATTGTTGATTGTATTGTTGGGCGATATTGGTGATTGATGTTGGGATTTGGATTGGTTGAATTGTTTGACAATAATTTAAATTTTACAATATTGGATGAATGGTTGAATTGTGTGAAATCAAACTTGTTGGATGCTGAAATTGTAAAGTAGATAATGTCGAATTTAGTTGTGAACTATAAACCATTTCAAGTTATATAATTTACTGAATGTTTAGCGTGCAATTAATTTTTATTCCTTCAAGTATATTTACTTGTTTTTTATATTGCTTTGTCATTTGTAATAAAAAAAGATTGAATTTAAATAATATAATTTTTAAACAAAAATAAGTATTTTAATATATTTTTCAACAAATATACAAATGAGATGAATTAAATCTATTACATGAATTTTTAGGTTGTTCATCATATTGGAGATTGATATTTAGTTCAATTTCATTAGATTTCAATGAGTTGTATTAACCCAAACCATAGAGTTTTGACTAAATTATTTGATAAGTTTATACCATATTAGAATAATGTTCTATGTAAAATCATTTTAATTATAATAAGATATTTATTTAACAAAAATATTTTATATACTTATATATTTATCTATTTATGCCTTAAATATGTAAATATCCTTTTAGGAAGTCTTTATGAATGTTGTGATTATGATTTGGAATTATTTTACTTATAAGATTGGTTTGGGAATTTGAATATGAATTCCATTATGAAATCTGTAATTATTTTAATTTATTTTTCCGGCTACTTTATTTAGCTTTATTTTCTTTTATATGAATTTCAAGACTATGAATGATTCACTGTTGATGTTGATTTGGTTTATGATTTAAATATGATATTGTGATGACATCTTTGTGTGATTTTATGATACACACACACACACACACACACATATATATATATATATATATATATATATATATATATATGTGTGTGTGTGTGTGTGTGTGTGTGTAATGAGGAATTTGAATAAACAGTTTGGTGAAACCGTCTGCTATGGGACCTTCGATATCGCTGTCTCGGTTATTCATTGGACTTTTTGTATAGAGTATCGAAGGGTAAGTGCAGCGTGCGAGCAATGAATAAATAGACTAGTAAATGTGGTGGTATGGGACACTGATGTGTTATTTATCTGATTATTTTTTGCTTGTGTATCACACTTAAAAACGGGGATTCATGATAGGGTGGTCGCGGTGGTGAATACACACATGCACAAACACGCACACACACATATATAAGTAGTAGTCATTTACTGATCTACGATTATAATTAGCCATGTGTCAGCTATATATTATATACAGTACGTCGGTATGAATATTTCGAAATAGATTAGTATTTTCACAGCCTTGAGCAGTGCAGTGCACTTGTTATTCTGTTATGTATATATAAGCATGTTCAGTTAGTAGTACCAGACTATCACTAAACATCTTTCTATATTTTGTGGGAGTGAGCTGGAATGGCCAATATCCACCCTGGCGGTCTGATCACGGGGTCGCTTCCCGTATCCGTGACACTTTAGTGTTTCATTATCGTTATTGGTATATGTAGTGCCCCTAGTGTCACCTAGGCCAACAATCAGTTACCACTGGGGAATATGTGGGTATTGTGACCGTGTATGTTACATGTTGACGTACAAATGGTGTATCATTGTCATGATACTAGTGGATGAGAGGCAGTGGTAACCAACGACTGTAGGAGAGCAAGTGTGGAGTCTCCTGGAGAAGATGCATTCGTCGGTCTCCCTTTCTAGCTCTAGTTCATTGTATAGTCAGTACATAGATCCTGAGTATGATCCATCCCCATTTTAATTCTTTGGGTGTATCATCATATACTATTATTCTATATGTTGTATTATAGTATTTAGACGTATCACCAAGTACTGTTGTATAAAATTTGAGATATTTGGAGTTCCTGTTGTTTCCTATATCCTTCACTAGCATTCATTGGCTTTTCTATGACTTTTTCGGGTGATATTTGTTTATATATGAGGAGGATATTATATTTATAGTGGTTGGATGATATTTGGGTTTATTTCTTTATTAGGTGTTTATACGTTGTGAAATCCTCCTTGGACATGATTCTTAAATTTGGTTGAGATTTGGATTTATATGACATGTCTCTTTTGTTGAATCTGTGGATTCTATTTTGATGGAGTTATAAAAGATAATAATGGATTAAATTACGATGAGACATCTTTCTGTTATTATTATTTAGAAAACCCAAACATTTTATAACAACTATAATGGATTTAGATAATAGACTGATCCATTTATTATTTATATAATACTCGGGTCAGACCGAGACATTACGGATATTAAGGCCAAATTGTATTTTACTGGGCTTAGAGAAGTATAGTTACTTAGTATACTAATTACTACCTTGTATTGCGTGGATTGATGGACACATTGCCATGTAACTGTTAGGAAATGCGGAATGCGGATCTTAATGCCAAACAAACACTAGAGGGGGTGAATAGTGTTTATAAGGAATTTACGAAAATCTTAAACTTAAATGATCTACTATACGAATCACACACAACAGAGATGATCACAGACACATAATCAAACACAAACATAGAAACAGAAAAATATAAAATGCAGAAAAGGAAAGAACACACCGGATTTTATACTAGTTCGGATTACTCTTACATCCAGTCCCACGCAACGTTGGATTGCACGTTGTTTTATTACTATTATCAATATCCAAGTACAACACTTGATTTCACTGCTACAAGGTTAACACCGCTCCAAACAGCCTTGATTCTATGGCTACAAGGTTAACACCGCTCTCTTTCCTTGATTTCAGGGCTACAAGGAACACACCCTTTCCCAAACACTTCCCAAATGATTACGACAGCCCTATAACTCTTCAATGAAGTTCAATTCAGAGAGTAGTAGATAAAGATTGAGAAGAGATGAAGTTTGATATAATTTGAATAGAAATCGGCAAAGTATAAGTGTAAAATCACGAAAATATGAAATATTAATGGTGGTATGAAGAGGGGTGAAGATGGAGAGCAAGAATTGTAAAAAAAATTCGAAATCAACCCCTTTTATAGTGTGTGAAAGGTTGCAACCTCTCAAAAACGTTACAATGGTGAAAAGACACTTCCTTTGAAAATTGAAAAAATGACAGTTGTATGTCGACATAGGCAATAATGTATGTCGAGATATGTACTTTACTTTTATTTTTAAAACTATTTTTCAAGTGTTTAAACATATATATTATTCTGGAAATTCTTGAATCAAAACTTAGTAGTATAAATGAATATTCTAAAGTGTAAAAAATATGAAACCATAATAATATGTTATATAAACATATTTATAAAGTTATATGGCTTAAAACTATAAAACTATAATATATAAAGAGGTAATTAGGAAGAAGGACAAACTTTGCCAAAAAATTAGGCTGAAGGACACCAAGTTTTATTTTTAGTCTAAAGGACAAACTTTGAATCAAAATTAAACTGAAGGAAAATGCTAAATGTAATTAGCATTATATTCAGTTTTCTAAACTGCACGAAAATGCTAGTTTTAACTAGCATTATTCAGTTTTACAACTGCAGAAAATGCTAATTATATTTAGCATTGTCCTTCAGCCTAATTTTTTTCAAAGTTTGTCCTTCAGCCTAAAAATAAGACTTGACGTCCTTCAGGCTAATTTTTTTTCAAAGTTTGTCCTTATGCCTATTTTCCACATATATAAACTTATATGTTTGAAATCATAAGATAATAGTTTGAAAATAATTTTAAATCAGAATTTGAATTTTGAAAACAGAATGTGAAATTTGAAATTTGAAAATCAAAATTTCAACCTGGAGTGTTATTCAGAGTCTTACATTTAAACTAGATTCTATTTCTATATTTTCTTGAACTCTTGATATCTTGATAACTTGATAACTCATGAGTCTTGAATCTCTTCTGAATCCTGAATCTCTTGGAACTCTAAAAACTATATAGTCTTCAGTATTTAAGTCTTGTATACAAACCCAGCTTATATATATATATATATATATTCTAGACAGAGATGTTAGTACATATTTTATAATCAATTAATATGTGTACATATGCAATGATATATAATATTCAACCAATTCAATTGTAATCTACTTAATCGACCTTAACACAGCATTCAAACAACATTAAAATATAATTATAATATTTTAAAATAGATCAGAGTTAGTGAAATTACACACCTTTGCGCGTTAACCGTTAAATAATGATTTGCGTCGGTCGATTAAACCAGGTGTTCACTTCTGCCCTAAATTCAAACGTGCTACACATCACTACGGGCCAGCTTCAACATTTTCAACCGTGCTTTCCCAATTCTGAACCCTTCTTTCTCTCTGTATATGCATATAATTTTTCCTCGTTTTATATTTATCTTCATTAGGCCTTTCCACTTATCTTACGTTGGCCCATCTTCCTATAAAACCCACAACATTCTTAACATTTCTTAACCTTTTCGTAGCTCCAATACTTGACGCCAACCCATACTTCTTTATGCTAATAGCCATGATCTCTATTCCCATTTGCATATTATTATTTTTCTTCTTTTAATGTTTGGGCTTACCCCAAATAAAACGGCCCAACAGCGTTTAAAACCGTCACCGCTTGGAATAGTACTCTTCACCTTTTATAGACAAAAGTCGCTGCTCCCCCTACAGCATAATAGCATACACACACTCTCCTCATGATCAAATACTCCCAGTACAGTTCCATTTCCTTGGTCAACTTGTCATTGCTTAGGAACGACACCCACTCCACCTTCATAAATCATAAATGCCCCTGACCAAAGGATTATCGGCTTAACCATCATCTACACATAATACATGACGTTAGTCCATGTTTTCCTCCCACTATCACACATGCCTTGCTTCTATCACTTCACACAGCAACCACGTCCAACCCTTCTCCTTTTATTAGTAAGCCCAACGGCCCAAGAGCCTACCCCAAAACCCCCGTCTATATTTACATATCCTTCCACAATATGCAGACAAACTCTGTTCTCTTCTTCTGTATACTACCACATGAACAACTCCAATAAGCCTTTTCCAAAACTAAGGCTTCACATGTACAGAATTTTCCTGCCAAATGAAGAATTTAAAACCCACTCCTGCAATCCCACACGCACGCTCTATGCATTGAACATTACCCCCTCCAAACTGAAAGCATGAGCACGCTTCAGTGATTTCTCCCCTCCATTTCACTGAATACTTCCTGCTTCTCGCGTCCATCTCTATATCCTAACGCAAACCGACAACATACCCCAAGACTAATACCCTAATTTACTGTCATTATTCTCAAATACCCAAGAAAAATCCAACCGTAACACCCACCCACTTTCATACTGTCTTCTATGTTTTACATGATCCATCCGCATGCATACACCATGCAACAAACGCCCCTCAAATCCGCATAGCACGCCTTCAATAACTGCTCCAACTAACAACTCCAGTACTATTTTAGGAACCATCTCCCACGTGCATGCGTACCATTTAGTCCTTAACACTTCACGCTGCTAGCTCCACATGCAAATCCCCTCCCACTAACAGCAATACACGTCCTTCAAGCGAACAGCCACTCCCATCCACTCTCGCTTCCCCTCCTCTATTATCTGGACTCCCTAAGACCACCCTCTCATGTCTTCTCCACTGGGCGTCATCTCTGATTGACATAGAAATGTGTTTATTTTATGCTCTTATTTCTTATCTTTTGTATATAAATAAATATTACTTGGGTATTGTTTTGTTATTTTTACAGATAGTCCAACCCAGCCCGCATGCAACCAGAAATGTAGAGAAATAAAGTTCAATTTGCTGTGTATTTGCATTTTGAAGAATTGTAGATGAAGATATCACATCTAGTTGCTGTTGGACAAGAAAAGGATTGATAACAAGGCTTTGAACATCACAAATCAATGAAGAAATGTCAAGGAAGCAAGAGGAAAAAGAGAAAAGGCCTAAATTTGCTTTATTTATCTAAGGCCCATTTATGTTTCTCATTGTAACTAATTAGTGGTGTAATGACCAGGCCCATTTATCATTAGGGTTAGGGTTAGGGTTTGGCTATCTACTCTATATATACCCTTGTAATGGCATTGTAGCCACCATCCTATCTCATCTCTTATTCCATTGTTCTAATAAAAGTTCTTCTTTCTCTTTTATTTTCTGCATTTTTTTGTTTTCTTAGCAACTAGTGTTGTCTATACGATTAGATTCGGTAGAATACTATTTGTATTTTGCACTTATTTGCATTAGTGATTTACCGTCTGATTAGATTCAGCGGAAATCCTAATTTTAATTCTTGTTTGTTATTTCAATTTCTGCAATTTCAATTTCTGCTTTTATTATTTCCTTAGGTCAAATTGGATTTGATTAGATTCAAATCTAATTCATAGTTTTATTTCTTTTCCATTGAAATTGTGATCTGATCGTCGGTTCAGTTAGATCTGTTCTGAATCAAATCACAGTTTTAATTTTGTTTTGTTTTATTTTCAAAATCAACCTCCAAAGTTCGTCTAACACGCCCACGAAACATATAAATAATAAAATTTAACTTTCCTCCCTGTGTTCGACCTGTATGCTACACACCTGTATGCTTGCAGAATTTATTACAAATGTCGCGCTTTTCTAGCGTCGATCAAGTTTTTGGCGCCGTTGCCGGGGAGGTAACGTTTAAATTTTATTATTTATTTAATTTCTGATTCGTGTTAGTTTTTATTTTATTTTATTTTCCTTGTTTTTGTTTTCTTTTGTTTTTAGAAAAAGAAAAAGAAAAAAAAAACACAATCTTATTTGCTTGATTTAGTATTGATCTTGATACTGTAATCTTTTGCAAAAAAAAAAGAAAAAAAAGAAAAAAAGAGTTGCAAAATTTATTTGATTTATTTCCTTCCTTCAATTACTTCCCTTCCCTGTTTTCTATATATCCTTTTTCTAAAAAAATATATACTTGCCAATTCCTCTTTCATTTCTTACCACTTTCAAACCTTTCCAATTCATTTATTTCCTGTTACAATTCTTTTTCACCTTTTCTGGAAAAAAAAAAAGAAAAAAAAAAATCTTTACAATTCTGTTGTACAAATTTTTGGTACCATCTGTGCCTGCCTCCTTTGACCATTCTCATCTTCTTCTTACCATCCCCAGTCCATACTCATCAATCACAACTGCACCACCTTCTTCGCGTTCAAGCCAACAACTACCCACTAATACACGTTTACCACTCTTCGATCCAAAAATCACCACTATCAACAACAATTTGTGTTTTCTTCCACAAATTCTCATCCTACGGCCATCCTACATCACCAAACAAACTCTGTTCTTCTTTCATCGCCCTCCATCACAAACCATCAGAAACCGCCCTCTGTACAACAGCCTATTCACAACTTCAACCATCACCTTTTCAGTTCAAAACACCCTCAAACCAAATCATACCACAAATTCCCTGCATCAAGTCAAATCCACGTTCCCTAATCCACCATCATAACACCGTACTCAACGATCTCCACCTCCAATTTTCATTCTACCCAAACCTCAAAAGCTCACGTTCAACCACCATCATACAAACGCCCTACACAACCACTGTCACAAAGATCCAACTCCTACAAATTCAACAATTCGCAACTCCAAAAGCCCAATAACGTAATCACCTCCACGCCCAAAAATCGGCACCCCAAGCAACACATCCTCAACGCGCAATCCATCTTCACCATATCTCCTTGACCAGCAACAATCCCTGCCATCTTCATCACAAATCATCCCTTACACGAACCTCTGACCATCACAAACCGACTGGAAAGTACCAGACAACCCAATCGCACCATACTCCGTAACCACCTTCTCCTTCAATAGCACCGCACCATTTCAGACTATCTTCACAGACCACATCGACATCGTACCCAAGTTTTGCCATCCGACTTCGAATTCACAAGACCAGAAAGATCGTCATCATACCACATCCACTGTTAACGCAAAAGCGCCCAACAATTCAAAGAACACCGATCATCATCCCCAAGTTCGAACCCAGATCTGAACCCCTCAAATCGAATTGCATCTGTTCGAACATCCTTCAATTAGTCCAAAGTCTGAACCCAATACCACCGAAAGACATCCACCGTCTGACAATTCACGCAACCACAGTTCAAAATCAGTACAGCGCCAGGAACCCAATTTCAAAAAGCCAAGCCGATTCGAAACCAAAATAAAAATAAAATAAAAAAATTATAAATAAAAGAGGAAGGTGGGAGAATTAAATCGGGCTCTTGAGTATTTCTTTGACTACATCCTTTCATAATTGGAGTACAAGATTTGGTTTCCTGATTCCATATTTGGGGCGTGAGTTCTGTTTTCGTGGGGTTCAATGAATTTATAGAAGGGGCGTGATATTGGTGAATTCTTGAATTGGCTCAACTGTTTTGAGGGGCCATATGTTTTGTTAATTTTGTTTTTGGAGTGGTCTCA
This sequence comes from Allium sativum, assembly GCA_030737875.1. Lineage (NCBI taxonomy): Eukaryota > Viridiplantae > Streptophyta > Magnoliopsida > Asparagales > Amaryllidaceae > Allium > Allium sativum. The sequence goes on from CM060924.1 coordinate 196,787,709, forward strand.
TTCTTATTGTTTAATTAGAACGGTTGGGCTCTTTTTTTTTTTTCTTTTTCTTAATTGTTAAAGTGCACGTTTTGTTTGTGTCGGGTGGTTTAATTGTTTTGACTGAATTGTTTGTTTTATTCAAGTTCAAGGGTTCATTTTTTTTTATTTTCTTACATAAAAAAAAGGAGAATTTTTCAAAAACAGGTACAGCTGAAATTTAAAAAAAAAAGGTCTTAAAAAAAATTTAAAAAGAATTTTTTCGGGCTCCTAGCCCGAACCCGTGCCGCAGCGCAGTCAAGCAATTAACAGAAGGGGACAACAACAGAAAGCAGCGGACGATTCAAATGGGTTGGAGCGGTTGCACACCAAGTGGGGTGTGAACGTGCTAGCGCTTCCCAAATTCACTGGAGGACTGCCGATCAAGGTGAAAACTTTTAAAACTCTACAGGTGCTCTGCTGCAAAAAGGAAAAAGAAAAAAATATATAGACAATTGTTGTAAAAAATTTCTACAGGGGCAGCGGCTTGAATGTAAATTTTAATTCTGCAATTTATATTTCTGTGTCTGTTCTGTGACTGATATTTCTGAATTTGTGGTGAGAAACGGTTTTCCATAACTAATCACTCTCGTCGATTTTCAATTTTAACACGTGATTTTGATTTTCAAAATAATATAATTGAACAGTGGTGTTTTGTGAAGTTGTCTGTCTCATATAATTGGATCGCGGATATATAGTAGTTCAATTTATTGAACTATTAGCAAAAGAGGTTGCATACTACCCGTAAAACATTGGTCGTATCCCTTAGTATTTATACTATACGTGAACGGCCATAAGACCCTCTTCCCCCTTCCAATTGAGTCAGTTAATTAATAGAGCACTACTCCTTCTTTTATACTATTTTGAACTAAGAATAATTTCTATCTTGCCGTGACTTCTTTAAAATGTCTGATTCAAAAAAATCATTGAGAGAATTGTGGGATAATAGTCGAAGTAGACGTCCGCTTGAAGAGTATGATTTTGAATTACAACTCATGAAGCAAAATTTTCCAAAATTTCGCGAGCCAAATGTCAACAATTTTCAATATTTTCAGAATGACCAACAATTTCAAAATCACGATTATAATCGAAATGACGATTTCAATTCAACTTTCAATAGTTTCGATTATGGGCCACATCCGTATCAAAACAGTTTTGAATTCCAAAATAGCTTTGATCCACACCAATATGGGGTTGGAAACCAACTCGAAATTAATTTTAAAAATGATTTTCAAATCGATCATAATTTTGAAAATAACAACCCATATCAACATCTTGAAAATAACCAAAATTTTAATTTTCCATCGAATTTCAACAATTTTGGTTATGACCCTAATTTTCAAAATCAAAATGATTTCCAATATCATTTTCATTTTTCTGAAGATTCAAACAACCACCACATTAGGAATGATATTGATCGTGAAATTGATGTGGACTACAATTTTGAAAATCAAGAAATCCAAAGCGAGAGCTCTCACATCAACGATTCTGAAGAATATAGTTTTAAAGAGAGGGTCGCAAGGCTAGATAATAAGATGGATGAACTTCTTTGTTTAATAACATCTTATAAAGAACAATGCGAGCAACAAAATCAAATGGGCAGTGAATCAGAAAATAATTCAATTCTTACTAATAGTGAAAATTTTCAAATAACAACTTTCGAGATTGAGAATAACGATCTAATTGAAGTTGTTCAAAATTCAACAAATGACCTGGACTTCAATTCTTTTCAAGAAAAAGATCTAAGCTTAGATTTTGATCTTTCCCTTTCAGGCTGCGAGAAAGTTGAAATTTTTGAAATTGAACAAAACAAAAATGTTGAATTTTTCAATTCAAATTTGGAAAAGGATTTTAATGAACACGAATTTTTTGGACTGTATGAGGATGAAAGCGATAATTTGGTCAATCTGATCAACATCATTAGGCCTGACAAAACATTTGAAATTAATTTCAGCACCTCCGATAACCCTTCGGTCCCAACCTCAAATCAAAATCTTGACGCTCTTCCGATGGAAACCAAGGCCAATTTGTTTGAACCTTCCAAATCTCCATCTTCTTTGAATGTTGGCAATCCCAACATCTCTTTTTCTGATGTCGGCAACCCCGATAATATCTCTTCTTCGATTGTTGGCAATCCCAACAACCCATCTTCTATACCTCTGCTTCCCGTGTCGACACCTTCGTCTTCGAATAACCAAGACTCTGAATCAGAGCAAGTGGACGTGATAGAAACCGTTGTTGCTGACACGACAAATTTACCATCTCAAAAATCCTCTCATACTTCAATTAACGTGTCCACATTGGCTTTCGAAGAATTTTTCGAAGATGAACTAAAACTTTTAAATGAAAAGGCTGAATTAGAATCAGGCCATGAATCCAAATTTGAAAATTTTGATTTTGAATATTCAAATGAATGTGAAATTGTCGGTGTCGATAATACGTTGCCAATCAAGAAAGGTGATCACATAGTCTTGAACAACACTCTAAAATTCACGATTGCAGCTGAGATTATATACGGTCACAAATTTTTGGACAATTACACTGATAAATTTGTTGAACACATGAATTACTTTTGGATTACTAGCTTGATTGAAAAACTTCATGTTAGGATGACCCTGGATATTTATCTCCTGAACTATAAATCTAGGTTTAAAGATGAGATGATTTTCAAAAACCTGTGCTTACTAGAAAATATGCCTAGACATAGTGGGAATGGGACTCATCGGGCTAGAAACAAGTGTGGGGGAAAAAGATGGTGGAATTCTTTGCATTGCATGCATCGCAAACACATATATCATTGTACATATGATTGGCATTCGCATATAGTGGTTAAACTCCATTTCATTCTTCAAATCATTTTGCATCTAATCCATCTATGGGTTTTATCTTTCAAATTTAGGAAACGTTTACAGTGTGGACACTGTTTAGTTCTAGTGTGGGGGGGAGTCTGCATTTCATACATTTTCATTTTTCTTTATTTTTCTTTCTTTTCATTTTTAGCCATTTAAGTAGGACCATCATGCATTTTAGATTGTAGTAACATACCATTTTTTTTTTTAAAAAAAATACGACTCATTTTCAATTGATACAACAAAATAAGTTTACAATTTTTAGCCAGTTGATAGTATTTTTCTCTCTCAGCCAAGTTCGAATTTGAAATATAATGAAAAGTTTAATTTTGAGGGATAATAGTGTAACCGGTACATAGGGAGATTCTTAGGTGATGGCCATGAAATCTATTCTATATTGTAGACTTTGTTTAAATAAGTGGAGGACTTAAAATACTTATATTGGCTTTTCAAATCTTTAAAACTAAGTTGTGTTAAGTTGAATTCGTGTAACTCTCTTTTGTGCTTGTATTTTCGATAATAATAATAATAGTATTCCAAGGGTATCCAACATTGCTTGTATATCGAGCGTTGGTGTGCAAACCCGCCAAGCTCTATCCGACACGTTGTTGACAAAGTCAAAGTTGGAATATCTTGGTCTCATTTTATGAGATTGGACACCTAAGGATTACCGACACGTTGTTGACAAAGTCAAAGTCGGCCTGCACAATCCGCCAAGCTCTTTACCCACTCTCCGTTAGTCCGCGAGGCAGTGCATGGGTGGTAAACCTTGGTCTTTTTAGTTAGGTGTATGTACTTAATCATAAATCTTAAATTTTTATAGAATAAAGAATAAGCGATGATACCCAAACACTTCTTGACCTTATTGATTTGACTAGCCATACATGAGAAGATTAGAATACCACTTTGCTAACTGTGCCAAGCAAACTAAGAATTTATTTCATGGCTGCACTATGTTATCGACCGAACTAACTGGCCAAACTGGAACTTAACATTTGAAAACTTGATTTATATTGAAAATTTGTGACAAGTTGAGGTATCTAAAATAAAATCAACTGATTAGAAATTGTTAACTTAATTTGTTGTACCACTTTCCTGAAACAAGTCGTGTTTTCATTTTTTTCGTTTTTATTTGCATATGTCCATTGCATTCATGTAGTTTCATTAGAACCATAGCATACTGCATTTGGATTTTGTGGGTAGTATCCGCTGAAAACCCTCACGAGACACCACTCGTCCAACTAGGGACACCTAGAGGTTTAACGGCTTGTTGCATACGCTCAATGCAATCGTGTTTCCTACGAAAGTGTGACCTATCTAGTTAGTTTTTCATTTTCTTGTTTTACTCGAGGACGAGTAAAAGATAAGTGTGGGGGTATTTGATTGACATAGAAATGTGTTTATTTTATGCTCTTATTTCTTATCTTTTGTATATAAATAAATATTACTTGGGTATTGTTTTGTTATTTTTACAGATAGTCCAACCCAGCCCGCATGCAACCAGAAATGTAGAGAAATAGAGTTCAATTTGCTGTGTATTTGCATTTTGAAGAATTGTAGATGAAGATATCACATCTAGTTGCTGTTGGACAAGAAAAGGATTGATAACAAGGCTTTGAACATCACAAATCAATGAAGAAATGTCAAGGAAGCAAGAGGAAAAAGAGAAAAGGCCTAAATTTGCTTTATTTATCTAAGGCCCATTTATGTTTCTCATTGTAACTAATTAGTGGTGTAATGACCAGGCCCATTTATCATTAGGGTTAGGGTTAGGGTTTGGCTATCTACTCTATATATACCCTTGTAATGGCATTGTAGCCACCATCCTATCTCATCTCTTATTCCATTGTTCTAATAAAAGTTCTTCTTTCTCTTTTATTTTCTGCATTTTTTTGTTTTCTTAGCAACTAGTGTTGTCTATACGATTAGATTCGGTAGAACACTATTTGTATTTTGCACTTATTTGCATCAGTGATTTACCGTCTGATTAGATTCAGCGGAAATCCTAATTTTAATTCTTGTTTGTTATTTCAATTTCTGCAATTTCAATTTCTGCTTTTATTATTTCCTTAGGTCAAATTGGATTTGATTAGATTCAAATCTAATTCATAGTTTTATTTCTTTTCCATTGAAATTGTGATCTGATCGTCGGTTCAGTTAGATCTGTTCTGAATCAAATCACAGTTTTAATTTTGTTTTGTTTTATTTTCAAAATCAACCTCCAAAGTTCGTCTAACACGCCCACGAAACATATAAATAATAAAATTTAACTTTCCTCCCTGTGTTCGACCTGTATGCTACACACCTGTATGCTTGCAGAATTTATTACAAATGTCGCGCTTTTCTAGCGTCGATCAATCTCCTCTTCAAGAGCTCAACCATCCCTTCTCCAGATCGTCGGAGCTCCATCCTCACGCTGTACACTACTGACAGTCGAATGTTCATCAGAGATCAACAGGAGATGCATCAAATCTCACTCTCCTTTCAACAAAAGTCATGTCGTACCAGCTCTTGCAGTCCGCCGGTGGTAGATCTACACTCGCCGCGCCATCTAAGCCTTGATCCGGTCACCACAGTACCATGATTTCGATCATCACGGATCGAATTTACAGATCTCAAAGTGCTCTTGGTTTTTGAGATTAAAAGTAAAGCTCAGTTTCCTTTTCTTTTTATATTTTTAGTTTCGAACTTACTGTGTTGCTTCTAGTGTTAAAAATGGATAGAAGAACTGTTCTTTCTAGTGTATTTATAATGTTATGAATCCTTAACGATGAAGTAATAGGTATATGGTAGTATAGGGTAGATGATAGTATAGGGGTGTGGTATGATGGGTTTGCTTAAATAGAAAGCAATTGGCAATAGGGTATGGTTGTAGTTTATATTTCCAAAGTGGTAGCCTGTGCGATTTAGTCATGTTTGTTTAACTCATTTCGTTACATAGGTTGGTTCTGTTAAGTCAACTTATTATGTGTGAGTCACTTTTGTTTATTCAATACATGCGAGTTAATCATGTCTGTTTAACTTATTTCATTACATGAGATCGTCACTTTTATTCACTCATGTTGGATTATGTGTAGTTCTATTTATTTAGTATATAAAATTTAGCGTACCCCGTCATATAATACTCTGTTTACATACAGACCCCTATGGACCGAAATAAAAATATATTCGTGTCCAACGAGGTGCCACGATCCCAAAAATATAATAATATCGGTAGGTTAACTCATATTGTGAAACCCCAAAATATCGATATAGGGTGCGAAATACTCCAAATAAAAAGTTGCGTATTTAATTAATTAAAAATTACAGTAAAATTCTAAAAATTAAATTATCACTACTTCTCAAAAGAACATTGTCTAAATTCGAAGCCGATATTCAAATATATTTAAATAACCGTTACGGCCAAAAACGAATATACCGCTGTTTTTCTGAATATTTAATTTGGACATAATTTGCAATATATAATTTGAAATCTCGATTTTTCACTTCCATTAGAAAGATACAGTTTAACAGATTTGAACGTTTCTTGTTTCGAGGAAATTCGATTTATAATAAATCTTGTATACCCAGTTCAAGTTCAGAACGTTAAATTACGAACTACCGCGCTATTACGGGCTCGATTATATTTAATATATATTTTTATACGTTCAACTTCATTTTAATTAATATATAAATCCATTTATATTACGAATTCAATATTTAAACTAATTTAAATATTCAAATATAAACTGATAAAAATGCGGGACGTTACATTCCTTCCCCCTTAAAAGAATTTCGTCCCCGAAATTACCAAGGTAGAAAAATTGTTATGATCCCTATTATAACCAGGTTAAAAATCTTTTATTTAATTTCTTAAATTCTGTTTCAACAGAACCGATTAATTCTAATTAAAATATTAATTTCTTCTTATTAACAAATATTTTCAGAAATTCTGAAAATTTCCTAACAGCTTAAATTTTCGCAGAATTTCGCCAGTATCTCCTCTGCATGGCTCATTCGGTACTACTACAAATTGCCACTCTGGGCCTTCAAAAGAAAATTAAACAGCCAAGCAGCTTTTCAAAGTAGCTCAAAAATCTCATACCCAAATATAAGGTAAACTTATACCTTCTTATCGGGCATTCAACCCCTTTCTATTCCAATTGTTGCACTATCCACCTTTACAGATGCATTTCCCTTTGATCTTCAATCAATTTATTCTCCAACCCAATCATTCATTTCTACCCAAATCAGACTCCATTTCAAACTCCAATTCTGATTCCAATTCCAAATTCTCATTCAATAATTCAATTCTATTATAATTCAGAACACACAATTAATCCACTTACTCACTTGAGTTTACTTTTATTCCAAAATCTAATTTCACTCAACATTATTTTCCATTCAATTTCCTCTTAACTGGCTTTAATTAAATTTCAAATTTACTTAACTTATTGTTAAGTTAAATTCTAATTTATTTATTCAGTTTTACCATTTCAATATATTTAACTTTAAATGTCAAAATCTAAATTCCTGGGTGTTATTCCAAATCAGTTTGAAATAATATATTATTCAAAACATTTGAATTTCTGACAACTTGTTTTCTCACATTAATTCAAAACAAAATCTTTGGTAGTAATCTGTCACTTAGAAACTCGAAAATGAACACCGATGATGTCCGGATCACCATCGATATTTATTTCCCAGCCATCGAAGTGAGTTCAATACTGTATTACTTTCAAAACTCATTTTTAAACACTTTATTTTGAAATTACATTAAAATATTCTTTACAAATGCTTGGAAAATATTTCTGAATTCACCCAGGATCTTAGAATTCCATATATTTAATTCAAATTCAATGTCAACTCTTTTCCAAGTTTCCAAAGTTTTAATTCCAATTTTGGTTTAAATTAAGATTTTATTCATCTGATTTTAGATATTATACTCATATAATATTTCGATTGGTTATTTATATAACCAACTCAATTATAAATTTTATTTGATCATAATAACGATCAATACTATAATAATCTCAAGATATATACTCCATTTTATATCAAAATATATTTTGGGTAAAATTATTTCATTTATCCTCTTTTCAAAACATACTGTGTCGAATTACTCTATTCAAGCGTTTAGAAAAACCTACCGACACAGTTTGCATTACTGTTTCGACCAGAATTTATAAACCACTCGACTGACCAGTCAACACAATATAAAATGGTTTTTATATTGATTACAAATACGCACTCATATATATACACTCAAACTCAATCTAGAGTATTACTAACTCCATCTTTATTGAGTTACGCCACAGAGCCAAGGTAATCACGTAACCTTTAGCTCTGATACCAACTGTGATGGCCGAAAATCCATACCAATTTGAGCTGACTAATATTCTATACATTCAACTCAAAGTGAACAAAAATTCAGATCATTAATAGAAAGAATTAAGAGGATGAGATAGACAAGATAGAATTAATAGAATAGAAGAAGAAGAACATCAGAATCAGAGTAAACACGAATCTCATAGCGGAACAAATAACATGAATTATAACATAACTTTGAAATACACAAACTGAATTTGTATACACATAACTTATCAGAGTACAACTCGTATATATTACAGCGGAAATAATCTTTAACTAACTAATGGTGAAGCCTTTTGTTTCCAGCTTCTCCAAGTGAATCTGCAAAGCCTGAAACACTTGACTGCCCGTACAAATTTGGGCAACCAAGAGTTTAGGGAAAACTAACAAAATAAACTCTGGGTCAGTCATGGGACTGGTGTGAGTAAATTCCAACCATAATGTTTAACTTTGAAAATCCTTTTCAAACAAAAGATAATAGTAAGACCAGCCCACACATAAACATGGACGGTTTTTACCTTACTATACCCCAAAATACTTTGATATCAAAATCCAGTGATATTACAATAATGTCTAACCAAATAAGTATCCAAGTAGCAGAACGCTTGCATCTCACGCTCCACATATATAAAGTAGAAAATCATAAACCGCAGGAGCTTATTGGAGATTTGATTCCAACAGACAAGGTATGGGAGCACCTTCCGATCAGTGTACTCTAGAGGGTATACACTGGGGTTCAACAAGAACGTCTTGCAACCCGGCCACACATGACCGACCACTCATTTAGCTTGAGTGTATCAAATATATTGCCACCTACAGTTGTTGGCCATCCAATCGTAATCCGAAGATACAGAATCGAAAAAGAAGAACAAATATGAATTTTCTCTAGATCGGTGACAATACATCCTGCTTGGGGATGACCCAACTGGCCATGCTGCCTAGCCCAACTTTAGTTACTTCTTGGTTGTAAGGCTAGAGGCTACGTCTATCTTCAGAACATCTGATCACCATTCACTTTGAATTCCACATCGTCAAACCCGTCAATTCACTAATTGATTTCCACAAGTATCACGGGTATAAAAAGCTAAGAGGAACGAATTCCTCCACCACCAGACGTAATACCTTTAAGAGATCAACCATACGTGATTTGTTAGGTATACTCTATTAGACACTCGTCCATACAAGTTGTCTTGGGACTGGACAAACATAAAACACCATTCTGGAACAGAACGACCCTTGTACTTCACTCCAACTTCAATTCTCTTTAGCATGATCTAATTCGCAGCGCTTAGGCCTATACGAAGTGGTTTTCGGATAATATATCCATCCGGTCTCTCCGTATCGACAACGATGGTCAACACACTTCGATAGTCGGTTATTTAACTATCAAAGTAAAACAATATTCATTCAAATGTTCAACTAACATCACGCAATCACGGACATTTTTATTTAAGATTCATTTTTATTACTCAAATTCCCATATCGTACCAGATATTTCTCAAACCCCGTTTTAGCCTTTTCACACTCCTTGGAAAACGTTCCCAGTTATTATAAACTCTTTCTCTCCCATGTTCCAGAAAATATACGTTATTAACGTTCGAAATATTTCCATTCGTTTCACATTCTTTATTTACTACACTTGGATAATATACCCTTATCTCGTTTATCGAAATTTCTTTCATAGTTTTATATTCTCATTCCACTTTATAAACTCTGTTTCTAACTCAACTTCTTGTTAGATCAATATCAAGTTTATAACTAGATATTGATTATATATCCTATTATCATTTATTGATTTAAACTAAATATTAACTATCCTATTAGAGTATAATTCCTAAAATAACTTATTTTCATAATATTCGACATTGTCGAACTATAATTCCAAATCCTAATGGTTTAGTTCTAATCATATTCCAAACATCGAAATGATGTTATCGTTTTCTGAAACGATTCTCCAATTCTCTTTCTAAACTTATGCTTATATTTCTTTGGATAAATACCGTTACTTATTACCTTTAGAATAAGTGGATTTCAAATCAAACTGTTTCATTTCCTAGGAAGTAGTGCTATATATAAAAATCACGCTTAAGCTTTGATTTACAGCGTTAATTTATCGTTATCGTTCAAAACTTGTCATGCGCTGTAATATTTCTTTTTATAACTAATCTTGACACAACAGTCACGCTTAAGCCTAGTCAGCAACGTTATTTTATCGTTATCTTTCAAAGACTTACAATACGCTGTTGTATTCCACTTTATAACTAATCTCAACGTCTCTTTTCGTTACAAACTAGTATCATCCCTCGATAATAGTGAAGCCGTTCAAGTTGGGGTAATCTATTTACCTCTCAGACCTTGATCGACATCGTTCTTACCTTAGAACAGATATAAGTCCGTAACTCTAAACTCCTTATTACTAATAATATTAATTAAACTGTATTTCTTGCTTTATTTTAAATATGGGTTTATGACGCCATATCCTTATTTGAAAACTCGGTTGTTTATAATTATTTACATTGGTCAATAACTCCTCACTTCATCTTCTTTAAACATTTCTCTTTTAAACTTCTCTTATCAAAAATCGATCACGTTCTTTGTCTTTTTGGCAAATTTACTTCTTATTTAAATTATTTTACCCAATTCAAATAAACATCTTAATTCAAACTTAATACTATCTTAAATGGAATCCATTTAAGAACCGATTACTTTAATCAAATAGTGATTAACTCGATCATTTGCTGAAGTAAAACAGTTTACTTCATTATAAATGAATAATACTATTTACATTAGTTCAATATTATTAAACTTCACTAACTAAAAAGGTAATTAAATCTTATTAATTTTTGATTAATTTATTTTCATTAGATTAATTTAAGACCAATTAATCTAATAATCATTTTCTAAATAAACATTTGATTTAATCAACTTCATTACATCAGTTAATTCGTTAACTGATTTTAATTACTTCTTACCATTAGATTAATATAATTAATCTAATAATATTTCTTAACGGTCTGCTTTAAATTAATTATCCAAATTATTTACTTGTCGGATAATTACAGCTTTATACTTCTTTAACTAAATAACCGTTTATATTTACTTTATAAAACGAACTGTAAAATACCAGTTTATAATAGAACTTCTATTATAATTTAAACTTCGCTTAAATTATGAAAATATAATTTTTATAATTATCTTTGTTGATTTGCCTGACGGCCAATCAATTTCTTAACAAAAATGGGTTTATGGTCGACTGTTGCTATTTTCTTAATCGATATCATCTATTTATTAAATCAACAAAACGTTGAATTTTCATTCAACATGGTTCAAACAGTGCACAAACAGTACATATAAATATTTAGGAATCCGGTTGAATTCCTCCAACCGGTTTCCGCATCCACAAATGTTAGTCAAACAATTATCAGTGATTCCATATTAGGGTATATTATAATTGATGGAATCAGTATTCATCTGGTGATGTGTATATATGCAACGATATATAATATTCAACCATTTTAATTGTAATCTACCTAATCGACCATAACACAGCATTCAAACAACATTAAAATATAATTATAATATTTTAAAATAGATCAGAGTTAGTGAAATTAATCACCTTTGCACGTTAACCGTTAAATAACGATTTGCGTCGGTTGATTAAACCAGGTGTTCACTTCTGCCCTAAATTCAAACATGCTACACATCACTCTGGGCCAGCTTCAACATTTTCAGCCGTGCTTTCCCAATTCTGAACCCTTCTTTCTCTCTGTATATGCATATAATTTTTCCTTGTTTTATATTAATCTTCATTTGGCTTTTCCACTTATCTTACGTTGGCCCATCTTCCTATAAAACCCACAGCATTCTTAACATTTCTTAACCTTTTCGTAGCCCCAATACTTGACGTCAACCCATACTTCTTTATGCCAATAGCCGTGATCTCTATTCCCATTTGCATATTATTATTTTTATTCTTTTAATGTTTGAGCTTACCCCAAATAAAACGGCCCAACAGCGTTTAAAACCGTCACCGCTTGGAATAGTACTCTTCACCTTTTACAGACAAAAGTCGCTGCTCCCCCTACAGCATAGTAGCATACACACGCTCTCCTCATGATCAAATACTCCCAGTACAGTTCCATTTCCTTAGTCAACTTGTCCTTGCTTAGGAACGACACCCACTCCACCTTCATAAATCATAAATGCCCCTGACCAAAGGATTATCGGCTTAACCATCATCTACACATAATACATGACGTTAGTCCATGTTTTCCTCCCACTATCACACATGCCTTGCTTCTGTCACTTCACACAGCAACCATGTCCAACCCTTCTCCTTTTATTAGTAAGCCCAACGGCCCAAGAGCCTACCCCAAAACCCCCGTCTACATTTACATCTCCTTCCACCATATGCAGACAAACTCTGTTCTCTTCTCCTTGCTTCTTCTGTATACTACCACATGAACTACTTCAACAAGCCTTTTCCATAACTAAGGCTTCACGTGTACAGTATTTTCCTGCCAAATGAAGAATTTAAAACCCACTCCTGCAATCCCACATGCACGCTCTATGCATTGAACAGTACCCCCTCCAAACTGAAAGCACGAGCACGCTTCAGTGATTTCTCCCCTCCATTTCACCGAATACTTCCTGCTTCTCGCGTCCATCTCTATATCCTAACGCAAATCGACAACATACCCCAAGACTGATACCCTAGTTTACTGTCATTATTCTCAAATACCCAAGAAAAATCCAACCGTAACACCCACCCACTTTTATACTGTCTTCTATGTTTTACATGATCCATCCGCATGCATACACCATGCAGCAAACGCCCCTCAAATCCGCATAGCACGCCTTCAATAACTGCTCCAACTAACAACTCCAGTATTGTTTTAGGAACCATCTCCCACGTGCATGCGTACCATTTAGTCCTTAACACTTCACGCTAATAGCTCCACATGCAAATCCCCTCCTACTAACAGCAATACACGTCTTTCAAGTGAACATCCACTCCCATTGTTGTAACCCGTAACTTCCCCGTGAAGGAAAGCACGGATCGCTTTGAGGACATGCCACATCGGAACGCAAAGAACATTTCATTGTTTATTACAACAATTCCATCAGAATACAAGAATATACAGAGTATGAATAAACATTACACTTTTGACAAATATCAGAGAGTTAAATTACATTACTACAGCGGAAAAATAATACAAAACATAACTGGAAGGAATACACGGATACCGAGCTTTCCGAATATCACTTCAGCTATAAATCAGGATCCCGTGAATATAAATCTGCAAAACCAAAACTACTAGCTGCCCGTGCAGAAAATAAGGGCACCCAGAGTTTAGGTTAAAACAATAAACTCCAGGTCAGTCTTGTGACTGGTGTGAGAACTAAAACAATTATTAATTTGGTTTTAAAGTTAGATAATTCAAGGGACCACGCCGTATAACACGGAACGGGTTTTTACCCCAAGAATACCAGTGCATAAACAAACAGCGCAATGCTAAATAAAGAACAATGAAGCTTTATAAGACCCAGGTCCCATCACACAATGCAACGCAAGCCGGAGGATAGGGTTTTACCTTATAACAGCCAAATAATGCTTGATACACGAAATTTCTTCTATTATTATTACTATAAGTGAAGAAAACAACTTCAATCATAAGAATCAATCATAGACGGCATAGCTACCATATACTATGTCGCCATACTAGGCTCTACAAATAAAATCGAATGTCACGTATTGGAAATTGGATTCCATCATGAGTCGAGGCAAGGGGCAAGCTCCTCTCCGATTCGAGACACTCCAGCAAATGTCTCAGGACCACACACAGCGATTCTTGGAACCTCCAAGGCCGGTCCTCTCTTAGTTTTGAGGATTGGCAATTCCTGTACACACGTTTCCCGGTCCTATCAGACCTATATAATGGTCTGTACGTCGGCTCACATAGTGCTAGTTATCAACCATATATTCGAGGCGCCTCGCATTCCAACAACCACACAGGTGAAAAGTATATAAATGTCAGCCAGTTTAAGCACTGACACCATCACTAGCTAGAAAGAAACGTCGAGCACTCCTTGGGTCCTTATCATGTTTTTGACTCATACCGAGGTGTGAGGCTCGCGAATTAACGCCATACACAAAGCTATGCCACACAGGCCCTGCTTTGATCATCAACCACAAGACTTTGCTTTTCAACAGAAGCCTTGATCATTTGCCACTTAGGCACGCCACACAGGCAATTCATGCCATGCGATTGATATCCATCAATATATAACCTCTGAGCTCATACGTCTCAAAGAAGGGCGTTAAGCAAGAGAATGAATTCTCCGCCGCCAAACGGATATATATTTAATAGAAATCAATCACATAGAATAAAATCCAATGTCAGACACATAGTCCATTTACAAGTTCGTTCTGGGTCTGAACGAAACCGAAGGAACCTTATTCCTCGCATATCCATCGATCTCCAAGTACGTTTGGACGATCACCAACTGATTCCCTCCTCTTGGGTGTACAACCCAATCAAGATCATCAATAATCATCCAAACGATGTGAATACCTCCAGTCTTCAACCACCGTCTTCATCTTCGACTTATCGTCGAATCGGTTATTCAGAATGGGTGCAAACCCGGCCTTTCCGAATAACCCGCGTATATAATAAACAAATGTTACACAAACACAACATACGCCTCATTCCAATTCAGAATATTCTTTATTCAAATATTCACATTCTTAGGGAAAGGTTCCCATTAATTTTATCAAAGATAAATTCTTTTAAATTTATTCTTTAATCTTCCTTGGATATCATTTCAAACCATATAATGGTTTTCTAAACTAGTCGGGATTAGCGAACCACACCGAAGTAATTATTTATTTTAATTCCCAATCCCAACCTATTCATCCCATGGAGAAAAACTGGTAATACTCCATATCTAACACCAAGGTGTTATCGGTAAATATTAATTACCATTTCACGTTTAAATCTAGTTAAAGATTTAACTATCGCTTGGAGAAAAACTGGTGATACTCCATTCTCGATGATTTCAATATAATTAAAGATTCAATAAAACTCCACTTAGTTTTAATCTTTAACTGGGTTAAAGAACCGATGTCATTTTAAACATGGTTCACGATAAACTCAAAATCACATCCCATTTCAATTCCAATTAAATGTAAATTAATTGGCAATTCTTCTTTAAATCTTAATTAAAAGATTTATTCTTTTCACACAGGGTTTAAGAACAGTGTTAGTGAATACACCATTCATAACAAACCCAAAATCACATCCCATTTGATATTAAACACAAGGCTCTGAATAGAAAATATATCGGCTTATATTCAATATCAAATTCTGAAATCAACGAATATCGAATTGGAAATAACGATACAATATATCTTTCAAATTTCCACCACCATATCTGTATAATCACGAAATCCAACATCGAAATATTCCGAAGATAATTTCGATTCAAATCCATTCCAATACGTATATTGGAAATTCTGATTATTTTTAAAACCACTTCAAATCCTTTTTTTTATTTAAAAATATTGGAATTTAATTCTAGTTAAAAACTAGTTCATTTCGATAAAAATATATTTTTCTCCTTTCAAATAGGGAATTTTTCATCCCATTTCTTTCTAATTCATATATTATGATTTTACACAAATTATAGATACTTTTAATAATTTTATCAAGGCCCGTATAGTCGATTTCCAATAACGGTCGTCGAACTGCACTTACAACGACCTTTTCTAAATTTGATTTGGACGTATCTCCAAATCCAACCGTTAGATTTCAAATCTCTAATATTCGTTGGAAAGCTCTTTTTGATACGAACCCAACGATTCTGGTTTTAGGAGAATCCGACGGTCGGATCTCCCGTAATGTTAATTCGAAGTCAATGGTCGAAATTCGCGAACTACCGCGGCGCGGCGCGTTCTATTCAGGCCATTAAATATATATAATATATATTTCGTCGATTTCCTTTTAAAACGTATTTTATAAATCATTTTAGCTTCATTTTCAAAACGATTTCAACTTCATATTCAATTTTAAATCAAAATTGAATATTCCATATCATCAATATATATATATATATATATATATATATATATATAAATGATAATACTTTCAAAACGTTATATTTTGAAATCACTTCTTTTTCGATATTCGAATAAAATCGATACAAATATCGTTCGCGTCAAAATGGCGCATATCTAATCAACACGGCTTTACATATTTCAATAACTTCGTTATTCTATTCAACAAATGAATATTTTCTTCAACACATGAATATATATTTTACTCAACACATGAATATTTATTTTTCTCAACACATGAATATTTTCAACACATGAATGGTTTCAACACATGAATATTCTCAACACATGAGTATTGTCAACACATGAATATTCTCAACACATGAGTATTGTCAACACATGACTATTTTTGTTATTTAATATATTTGATAAAATTGTGATTTTTATCATTTAATTCTTAATCAGACTCCAACCGTAAATTAGTAAGAGAACGATTCCCTAAGTATTAACCCCGAAGGCCGAAACCAACATCAGATCAATACCCAGGAAACCACTCATCTTAACTAATTTCCAGTTAGCTTCTAATTTTATATATGATAAAAATGTGAATTTTATCGTTTAAAATAATTTTCTCAACACATGAATTTCCTTTTATTCAACACATGAACATATATTTTACTCAACACATGAATATTCTGTTATTCAACACATGAATCTTGTCAACACATGACTATTTATTTTATAATATTCTTTATTTTCCAAATTGGAATGAGGTCTAATCAATTACCATACAATGTTAATTATGGATTCCATACAACACATGTATATAATAGCAACGATAAATAATCAACCATCATCCAAAGTGCACTACACAATTGTCTGTCAACCTATCGATCGACATACAACTATACAATTGAGACTAGTGTACGTCAAATATCATCCCAATACCCGTGTGGGGTTCCAAATCAACAAACACAGATTTTATTTGTGCAGTTGGATGATGTGTAAAATTTATCATCCCAATCAATATCAGTCAAATCAGTGTACATAAACAAATCGTCTGATTTGTAAATGAATATTTATTTTCTTCACATCCACGTTAAAAATTATATTTTTAACGATAAAATATTTATTTCAACACATGAATTTCTATTCAATTCGTTTATTCAATAAAATGATATTTTTATTTTTCTAACTTACTTTAGAAAATTTCGGCGGCACAACGGCACGATACTAGAAACGGGATAAGGTCTAGCCTTATCCCCAGTGTAATAATGGCCCACGCCATACAGATACCAATCTAATCAATTCCATTTCACCCAAACAACCAAATTTAAACAAATAATCTAATCAACTACACAACCAAACAAACAAGTCGTCCATGGTCTGTGGACGACGGGTGTCGGGTGCTGCTAAGCACCGTCTACATCCTTGTAACAACCTGGAAATTCTGAGCCAATTTTAAATTTTTATTTTGGATAATTTAGTGAATTTTGATTATTTAAAATGGATTATTTTAAATAATAACGACGGAAAATTTATTTTCGATGAAGTTAAAACGAATAAATTTATTTTAAATATATAAAGAGCCTGAAATGGCGCGGCAGTTCGAAAATTCAATTTCAAAATTCAAATTAATATACAGAATTCAATATAAGTCGGAATTGGACGAAATAAGAAATATTTGAATCTGTTTAATCGTATCTTTCTAACGAAGTTAAGAAATTGAGATTTCACTTTAGAAGTTGAGAGATATGTCCAGTTTAAAATTCAGAAAAGTCGCTGTGGAATTTATATATATTTTAATATATATAAAAGCCCTTAAAAATGGAAATTTTGCAAACGACCTTCGTTTTTGACGAAACCACTTTTGTTGGATCCGGGATGTCAAATTATTGCTAGGTTTCAAAATTTATAATTTTCTGAATCGATATGTGAGCGTGGCGAAGTTAAACGTGTTTTGACAGTTTCAGTCAATTTCGATCGACCAGAAAATGGCCATTTTTCAAACGGTCTCAGAATTCGACGAAATTAGTTTTGTTAGGACCGTATCGTCAATACGAATCTAGAAATATTTTTTCAGTAAATTTTAGAGACTGTATGTGGCCCCGGTAAATTGAAATGTGTGTTTAAATTGAATATATAAAGATTTATACTTTAAATTCAATGGAAACTGATCATAACAGCCGAACTGGCTCACGATACATATTCCATTATGTTTGGAATGCGGGTAATTAGCTAGGGATGACAGTCGGTGAGTCTGATTTGGTGTTTGAATTAAAAAGTTATTTTATGGAATTAATTAAATAAATAATATATATATATTATATACTCTCTAGGTCAACCCTCCCATTCCTTTACCCCCGTCGCTCAAATCAAAAAGGAAAAAAACCGCCGCTCTCGTTCCTCCCTCCCCGGATCGACGCATCGCCTCCACGCCCTCCGCCAACCACCGCGCCACCCTCTAATCGACGCCGCACCTCCCCAGCATCCCATCGGCCACCCCTATACCCTTCTCCGATGCAAAATCCCACTCCCTAGCCCCCCAAGTCGTTCGAACCCGCCACCAGAAGGCCACCCCGCCTAAAGAACTCTGGCGCCACCCCCTTGACCCGCTGAACCACCTGCGACTCCAAACCCCCCTTCTAAAATTCGAATTGTGAGTTTCTTTTCTCTTCCTTTTAGTTTCTTTATATATTTTATCTCTTCATGTATAGCAATAGAAAATGTGGTTAAAGTCATATAAGAATAGGATTTTCTTATGGTATAAAAATCTGATTTAAAATCGTAAAGATTAGATTTTTAACTTTACAAAGATTAGATTTTTAACTTTGCAAAGATACAATTTTTAACTTAGCAAAGGTATAGCTTTTAACTAGATAAAGGTGTGATTTTTAACTAGGTAAAAGATTTGATTTTAGAAGAAAAAAATTCGATTTATATATATATGAAGTGAAGATAAAAATTCGATTTTTATATATACGAAGTGAAGATAAAAATTCGATCTTTTTATATGTGTAGAGAACATAAAAATATGATTTTTATGTACGGAAAGCGTTATTAAAAATGTGATTTTTATTGTGAACAGCGTGGAAAAGTTTGAGTTAGAATATCAAGCGAATCTGAACCGTTCAGGAATAAAGAATGGTGGAGTGGAACCCCAAGGTGAGAACTTCCCACGTTAAATTTTCTTTTCTTGTTAAAAATATATACTAGGATGCAGACGGTGCTTAGCAGAACCCGACACCCGTCGTCCACAGACCATAAACGACTTGTTTGATTTTGTTGTGTCGTGAAAATTTATTGTGATGTGAAATAAAATATATATTCATGTGTTAAAATAAAATATATATTCATGTGTTGAAATAAAATAAATATTCATTTACAAATCGAAGGATTTGTTTATGTACACCCATTTGACTGATACGGATTGGGACGATAAATTTTACATGTCGCCCAACTGCACAAATAAAATCTGTGTTTGTTGATGTGAAACCCCACACGGGTATTGGGATGATATTTGACGTACACTAGTCCCAATAATTAGTTGTATGTCGATCGATAGGTTAGCAGACAGTTGTATTGTGCACTTTGGATGATGGTTGATTATTTATCGTTGCTGTTATATACATGTGTTGTATGGAATCCAAGTAATTAACATTATATGTTAATTGATTGGGCCTCATTCCAATTGGGAAAATAAAGAATATTATAAAATAAATTCATGTGTTGAAAGAAATTATATATTCATGTGTTGAATAAAAGAAAGTTCATGTGTTGAATAAAATGAATATTCATGTGTTGAATAAAATAAATATTCATGTGTTGAATAAATTATATATTCAGGTGTTGAATATTGAGTAAAATCTTTAAACAATAAAATTTACATCTTTATCATATATAAAATTAGAAACTAACTGGAAACGAGCTAAGATGAGTGGTTTCCTGGGTATTGATCTGATGTTGGTTTCGGCCTTCGGGGTTAATATTTAGGGAATCGTTCTCTTACTAATTTACGGTTGGAGTCTGATTAAGAATTAAACGATAAAAATCATAATTTTATAAAATATGTAAAATAACAAAAATAGTCATGTGTTGACGATACTCATGTGTTGAGAATATTCATGTGTTGAAAGAAATATATATTCATGTGTTGAAGAAAATATTCATTTGTTGAATAGAATAACGAAGTTATTGAAATATATAAAGCCGTGTTGATTAGATTTGCGCCATTTTGACGCAAATGATATTTATATCGATTTTATTCGAATATCGAAAAGGAAGTGATTTCAAAATATAACGTTTTGAAAATATTATCATATATATATATATATCGATGATATGGAATATTTAATTTTGATTTAAAATTGAATATGAAGTTGAAATCGTTTTCTTAAAACGAATTTAAAACGATTTATAAAATACGTTTTGAATTGAAATCGACGAAATACATATAATATATATATTATATATATTAAATGGCCTGAATAGAACGCGCCGCGCCGCGGTCGTTCGCGAATTTCGACCATTGACTTCGAATTGACGTTACGGGAGATCGGACCGTCGGATTCTCCTGAAACCGGAACCGTTGGGTTCGTATCGAAAAGAGCTTTCCAATGAATATTAGAAATTGGAAATCTAACAGTTGGATTTGGAGTTATGTCCAAATCAAATTTGGAAAAGGTCGCTGTAAGTGCAGTTCGACGACTATTATTGGAAATCGACTGTACGTGCCTTGATAAAAATATTAAAAATACCAATAATTCATGTAAAATCATAATATATGAATTGGAAATAACTAGGTTGAAAAATTCCACATTTGTAAGGATAAAAATATATTTTTATCGAAATGAACTAGTTATGAACTAGAAATAAAATCCATTTATTTTTAAATAAATAAATTGGATTTGAAGTGCTTTTAAAAATAACCAGAATTTTCAATATGTTGAATTGGAATGGAATGGAATTCGATTTGGTGATAATCGAAGTGAACCTCTGTGGAGGAAGACTGTTACTATATATGGAATTTAAAAGGCTTTGCCGTTATTTCATTTATATTATCGGTTGGATATGGAAGTTTATATCGATCAGTTTTCTATGAAAATTCCATAATTGATGGAATGTGATTTTGGGGTTTATCGTGAACCGTGTTTTAAATGACATTGGTTCTTTAACCTAGTTAAAGACAGGATACGATTTCCCAAGTTAAATAATCATTAATATTGATTTTTGGGAAGATTAAAACTAAGTGGAGTTTTAATGAATCTTTAATTAGATTAAAGTGATCGAGAATGGAGTATCACCAGTTTTGCTCCAAGCGATAGCTAAATCTTTAATTAGATTTGAACGTGAAATGGTAATTAGTGTTACCGATAACACCGTGGTGTTAGATATGGAGTATCACCAGTTTTGCTCCAGGGATGAATAGGTTGGGATTGGGAAATAAAATAAATAATTACTTCGGTGTGGTTCGCTAATCCTGACTAGTTTGGAAAACCTTAATACAGTTTGATTTGATATCCAAAGGAAGATTAAAGAATAAATTTAAAAGAATTTATATTTGATAAAATTAATGGGAACCTATTCCCTAATGATGTTAATATTTGAATAAAAGAATATTCTGAATTGGAATGAGGCGTATGTTGTGTTTGTGTAACATTTGTTTATTATATATGCGGGTTATTCGGAAAGGGAGGATTTATACCCATTCTAAATAACCGATTCGACGAAAAGTCGAAGGTGAAGACGGTGGTTGAAGACCAGAGGTCTTCACGTCGTTTGGGTGATTACTGGTGATCTTGATTGGGCTGTACACCCAAGAGGAGGGAATCGGTTGGTGATCGTCCAGACGTACTTGGAGATCGACGGATATGCGAGGAAAGTGCCTCCGGTTTCGTTCAGACCCACAACGAACTTGTAAATGGACTGTGTGTCTGACATTGGAATTTATTCTATGTGATTGATTTCTATTAAATATATATCTGTTTGGCGGCGAAGAATTTATTCTCTTGCTTGACGCCCTTCTCTGAGACGTATAAGCTTAGAGGTTATATATTGATGGATATCAATCGCATGGAGTGAATTGCCTGTGTCGCATGCCTAAGTGGCAAATGATCAAGGCTTCTGTTGAAAAGAAAAGTCTTGTGGTTGATGATCAAAGCACGGCCTGTTTGGCATAACTTTGTGTATAGCATTAATTCGCGAGCCTCACAGCACGGTATGAGTCAAAAACGGGATACAGACCATTGGGAGAGCACGACGTTTCTTTCTAGCTTTGGGTGATGTCAGTGGCCTACTAGCCCTGACATTTATATTATTTGTACCTGTGTGGTTGTTGGAATGCGAGGCGCCTCGAATATATGGTCGATAACTGGCACTATGTGAGCCGACGTAAAGACCATTATATAGGTCTGATAGGACCGGGAAACGTGTGTTCAGGAATAACTAATCCTCAAAAGTAAGAGAGGACCGGCCCAACCGATTCCAAGGATCGTTGTGTGTGATCCTGAGACATTTGCTAGAGTGTATCGAACGGAGAGGAGCTTGTCCCTTGCCTCGACTCATGATGGAATCCAATTTCCAATACGTGACTTTCGGTTTTATTTGTAGAGCATAGTATTGGCGACATAGTAGCATGGGATACTATGCCGTCTATGATTGATACATTTATATTTGAAGTTGTTTTCTTCACTTATAGTAATAATAATTGATCAAATTTCTCGTATCAAGCATTATTTGGCTGTTATAAGGTAAAACCCTATCCTCCGGCTTGCGTTGCATTGTGTGATGGGACATGGGTCTTATAACTGCTTCATTGTTCTTTATTTAGCATGGCGCTGTTTGTTTATGCACTAGTATTCTTGGGGTAAAAACCCGTTCCGTGTTATACGGCGTAGTCCCTTGATTTACCTAACTTTAAAATAAAGATTAATAACTGTTTTAGTTCTCACACCAGTCACATGACTGACCTGGAGTTTATTGTTTTAACCTAGACTCTGGGTGCCCTTATTTTCCGCATGGGCAGCTAGTAGTTGGGTTTTGCAGATTTATATTCACAGGATCCTGGTATATAGCTAAAGTGATATTCGGAAAGCTCTGTATCCGTGTATTTCTTTCAGTTATGTTTTGTATTATTTTTCCGCTGCAGTAATGTATTTAAATCTCTGATATTTTATGATGTGTAATATTTATTCATACTCTGTATATTCTTGTACTCTGATGGAAATTGTTGTAATAGCAATGAAAATGTTCTTCTGTTTGTGGCCTGATTTGTCTTGTCCTCAAAGCAATCCGGGCTTTCGAACGGTCTTGGTCGGTGTAGCGATCGACTCGGATCGAGCGAAATTCCTAATTGTTACAATCCTAGTATATATTTTTAACTAGAAAAGAAAATTTAAAGTGAGAAGCTCTCACCTTGGGGTTTCACTCCTCCATTTTTATTTCTGAACGATCTGGATTCCATTTTGCTTTCACTCAGTTTCATCGCACTCTTTTTCACGCTGTTCATAGTAAAAATCACATTTTTATTATTCAGTTTTATATATAAAAATCATATTTTTACATCGTTATTTCATTATAAAAATTATATTTTGATCATCATACATAAATAAAAATCATATTTTTATTTTCATACATATATAAAAATCAAATCTTTTTAATGATAAAAATCAAATCTTTATCCATATGAACACTACATAAACATCAAATCTTTATTCATATGATCACTACATAAAAATCAAATCTTTATTCATATGAACACCACATAAAAATCAAATCTTTATTCATATGAACACTACATAAAAATCAAATCTTTATACGCATGAACACTACATAAAAATAAAATCTTTATACGCATTTCATGAACACAAATCTTATCTTTACTTCAATAAAAATCTAATCTTACTACATGAAAACATATAAATAAAAATCGTTCCTTTATCTTCACGGAAACATATAAATAAAAATCGAATTTTTATACTTCCTTCACATAAAGAAAAATCAAAATTTTATCCTTCATTCACATATAGAAAAATCCGATTTTTATACTTCATTCATAAATATAAAAATCCGTTCTTTTCATTTAGAAAAATCAAAATAAAAATCAAAACTTTATCTTCCTATAAAACTGAAATTTAACAATGTTAATTACCTTTTCTAATCGTTCTTCCCTTTCACTGTAAAACCGATCCTCTGAAACCCATTTTCTCGCAATGTAGGGCTTCGCCTTACATCTTCAAACGATGACCGGAAGTGGACGGAAAAGGGGCCGCAGCCTTTCTGGTGGCGGCTTCCACGAAGCAGTACCCTTGGGTGCGAGCTCGCAGGAGAGGTCAGGGGTTCACCATCGATGGCTCAAGGACTGGTGGTGGTGCGGATTGCGTCGAGTTCCTAGGGGTTTGGGGGTTTCTGGTCTCGCGGCTTCATGGGAGAACGGGGGAGGAGAGAGAGGCAGAGTGGGAATCGGAGGGGGAGGGCGTTGGAGATGGGCGGGGCGCGCGGCAGCTCCGTCGACGATCTGGAGATGGGCCGGAGCGACGAGACATCGTGTGTTTTGGTTTCCTCTTTTTTTTTCAAAGTGAACGCTGGTATGAGAGAAAGAAGGGTTGTTGGGGGGAGCATTATATTAATATATATATATATATATTTAATTTCTAATTATAAACTCAAAAAGTTATCTTTCCATTCGAACTCTGTTTCAAATCCAACGACTGTCGCCCCCAGCTAACTACCCCTATTCCGAACACAATGGGATATGTTTCGTACACCAATTCGACCGTTTCGATATGTTTTCATTCAAATTAAAATATGAATCAGTATATATTCAATTTGAACGCACATTTTAATTTACCGGGGCCACATAATGATTCTGAAAATTCCAGAAAAATTATTTCTAGCTTCGTATTGACGATACGGTCCTAACAAAACTAATTTCGTCGAATTCTGAGACCGTTTGAAAAATGGCCATTTTCTGGTAGATCGAAATTGACTGAAACTGTTAAAACACGTTTAACTTTGCCACGCTCACACATTGACTTGGAAAATTATGCAAATTGGAATCTAGCAATAATTTGACATCCCGGATCCAACAAAAGTGGTTTCGTCGAAAACAAAGGTAGTTTGCAAAATTTCCATTTTTAAGTGCCTTTATATATATATTAAAATATATATAAATTCCACGGCGACTTTTTTGAATTTTAAACTGGACATATCTTTCAACTTCTAAAGTGAAATCTCATTTTCTTACATCCGTTAAAAAGATATGATTAAACAGATTCAAATATTTCTTATTTCGTTCAATTCTGACTTATAATGAATTCTATATATTCATTTGAAATTCGAAATCGAATTTTCAAACTGCCACGCCATTTCAGGCTCGTTATATCATTAAAATAAAATTATTCGTTTTAACTTCGTCAAAAATAATTTTTCCGTGGTTATTATTTAAAATAATCCATTTTAAATATTCAAAATTCATTAAATTCGCCAAAATAAAAATTTTAAATTGGCTCAGAATTTCCGGGTTATTACAATCTCCCCCACTTAAAATCTTTTCGTCCTCGAAAAGGAACGAAGCTGAAAGTTGTTTTACTTACCAACTCAACTTCCATTATTTTCATTACGGCTTAAGTTCTTCAACTTTTCAGTTTCTAAGAACTTTTCAAATTTTTCAAAAATTTGGCTAACACCCTAAATTTTCGAAAAATTTCTCCATAACCTCCCATGTACCGGGAGCATCGGGATATTTCAAATAGCCTCCCACGGCCCTCACCAATACAAAAGAAAAGGAAAAAGCTAAGCGGCTAGCCAATCGACTCATAAAATCATCTAAACCCCAAGAAATACAATAAACATATACCTATTTGTCGGGCAAACAATTTTATTCCTCTGCTCTAGCCTCCTTGCTATGACCTGTTCAATGTATACAAATGTATATGCATGCAATTTCAACCAATTTGCAATTCAGTTCAATATTTGACTAAATTTGGCTAATTCACCATTCGTTCACATAAGGGTTTTATTGGTTAACAAATAATCATACAACACAACCATCGATCAATTAGTGAATTAACGTTTCAAACTTATAACTTTAATACATAGTCAAAAATCATGTTTTTGATGCCAAGTCACAACAATAAATCCTATCTAGTTTTGGTTCTCACACCAGTCTAATGGAAATATATAGATATCTCACTTTCGAAACTTGAACATAAATACTGATGATAATGCATTAATCACCGGGATCATCTCCGGACGACTAGAGTGTGATTCTATATCTATCTAGTATATTAAAACTTCGAATATACGTTTGCAAGGCGTATATGTAAAATCTTTATATACTCGATTGTCCAAATTCAATTCAAATAAAATAATCAAATACGTATAAAATGGTTTCAAGTTCCAAAACAAAGTTTTTTTCATTTTTATTTTATTTTTAAAATACACCCTTCACACTCGTTCTAGGATACTGCTGATCCTATCTCTAACGAGTCATTCTCATTGGATATTACTAATCCAAACGCAGATGAATTCTTACGTTTGATCCTAATGTGCCTTGTTCTCGAGCTCTGTAAACCAAAGCTCTGATACCACTGTAGTAACCGACGAAATCCAGTAGGCTTTGCAACCATCACTTCATCCCCCTAAGCAGCAGGTAAAACCCACCGTGGCATACAAGTGGTCCCCCAGTACGCTTGTTTTACGGCGACCCTCTCGAGCCTTCCGGCCACTGCCTAACCAACCCTAAAAAGGGACATGTGGGGGTAAGAGTCTCCCGTTCGCCACCAAACCACGAATCGAGAACCCCCCCATCATGACTGCAACAAGAACTGGTGATACTCCATTCTCGATCATTTCAATCTAATTAAAGATTCACTAAAACTCCACTTGGTTTTAATCTTTAACTGGGTTAAAGAACCGATGTTATTTAAAACACGGTTCACGATAAACCCAAAATCACATACCATTTCAATTCCAATTAAATGTAAATTAATTGGTAATTCTTCTTTAAATCTTAATTAAAAGATTTATTCTTTTCACACGGGGTTTAAGAACAGTATTAGTGAAGACACCGTTCACAACAAACCCAAAATTACATCCCATTTGATATTAAACACAAGGCTCTGAATAGAAAATATATCGGCTTATATTCAATATCAAAATCTGAAATCAATGAATATCGAATTGGAAATAACGATATAAATATATCTTTCAAATTTCCACCACCATATTTGTATAATCACGAAATCCAACATCGAAATATTCCGAAGATAATTTCAATTCAAATCCATTCCAATACATATATTGGAAATTCTGATTATTTTTAAAACTACTTCAAATCCAATTTTTTTATTTAAAAATATTGGATTTTAATTCCAGTTCATAACTAGTTCATTTCGATAAAAATATATTTTTATCCTTTCAAATAGGGAATTTTTCATCCCAGTTCTTTCCAATTCATATATTATGATTTTACACAAATTATAGATATTTTTAATAATTTTATCAAGGCCCATACAGTGGATTTCCAATAACGGTCGTCGAACTGCACTTACAGCGACCTTTTCTAAATTTGATTTGGACGTATCTCCAAATCCAACCGTTAGATTTCAAATCTCTAATATTCGTTGGAAAGCTCTTTTCGATACGAACCCAGTGGTTCCGGTTTTAGGAGAATCCGACGGTCGGATCTCCCGTAACGTCAATTCGAAGTCAATGGTCAAAATTCGCGAACTGCCGCGGTGCAGCGCGTTCTATTCAGGCCATTAAATATATATAATATATATATTACATATATTTCGTCGATTTCCTTTTAAAACGTATTTTATAAATCGTTTTAACTTCGTTTTCAAAACGATTTCAACTTCATATTCAAATTTAAATCAAAATTGAATATTCCATATCATCAATATATATATATATAAATGATAATATTTTCAAAACGTTATATTTTGAAATCACTTCTTTTTCGATATTCAAATAAAATCGATATAAATATCGTTCGCATCAAAATGGCGCAAATCTAATCAACACGACTTTATATATTTCAATAACTTCGTTATTCTATTCAACAAATGAATATTTTCTTCAACACATGAATATATATTTTACTCAACACATGAATATTTATTTTACTCAACACATGAATATTTTCAACACATGAATGGTTTCAACACATGAATATTCTCAACACATGAGTATTGTCAACACATGACTATTTTTGTTATTTAATATATTTGATAAAATTGTGTTTTTTATCGTTTAATTCTTAATCAGACTCCAACCGTAAATTAGTAAGAGAACGATTCCCTAAGTATTAACCCCGAAGGCCGAAACCAACATCAGATCAATACCCAGGAAACCACTCATCTTAACTAGTTTTCAATTAGCTTCTAATTTTATATATGATAAAGATGTGAATTTTATCATTTAAAATAATTTTCTCAACACATGAATTTCCTTTTATTCAACACATGAACATATATTTTACTCAACACATGAATATTTTCAACACATGAATATTCGGTTATTCAACACATGAATCTTGTCAACACATGACTATTTATTTTATAATATTCTTTATTTTCCAAATTGGAATAAGGCCCAATCAATTACCATATAATGTTAATTATATGGATTCCATACAACACATGTATATAATAGCAACGATAAATAATCAACCATCATCCAAAGTGCACTACACAACTGTCTGTCAACCTATCGATCGACATACAACTATACAATTGGGACTAGTGTATGTCAAATATCATCCCAATACCCGTGTGGGGTTCCAAATCAACAAACACAGATTTTATTTGTGCAGTTGGGCGACGTGTAAAATTTATCGTCCCAATCAATATCAGTCAAATCAGTGTACATAAACAAATCGTCTGATTTGTAAATGAATATTTTATTTTCTTTACATCCACGTTAAAAATTATATTTTAACGATAAAATATTTATTTCAACACATGAATTTCTATTCAATTCGTTTATTCAATAAAATGATATTTTTATTTTTCTAACTTACTTTAGAAAATTTCGGCGGCACAACGACACGATACTAGAAACGGGATAAGGTCTAGCCTTATCCCCAGTCTAATAATGGCCCACGCCATACACATACCAATCTAGTCAATTCCATTTCACCCAAACAACCAAATTTAAACAAATAATCTAATCAACAACACAACCAAACAAACAAGTCATCCATGGTCTGCGGACGACGGGTGTCGGGTGCTGCTAAGCACCGTCTACATCCTAGTATATATTTTTAAGTAGAAAAGAAAATTTAAAGTGAGAATTTCTTACCTTGGGGTTTCACTCCTCCATTCTTTATTTCTGAATGGTCTGGATTCCATTTTGCTTTCACTCAGTTTCATCGCACTCTTTTTCATGCTGTTTATAGTAAAAATCGCATTTTATTATTCAGTTTTATATATAAAAATCAAATTTTTACATCGTTACTTCGTTATAAAAATTATATTTTGATCATCATACATAAATAAAAATCATATTTTTATTTTTATACATATATAAAAATCAAATCTTTTTAATGATAAAAATCAAATCTTTATCCATATGAACACTACATAAACATCAAATCTTTATTCATATGATCACTACATAAAAATCAATTCTTTATTCATATGAACACTACATAAAAATCAAATCTTTATTCATATGAACACTACATAAAAATCAAATCTTTATAAGCATGAACACTACATAAAAATAAAATCTTTACACGCATTTCATGAACACAAATCTTATCTTTACTTCAATAAAAATCTAATCTTTACTACATGAAAACATATAAATAAAAATCGTTCCTTTATCTTCATGGAAACATATAAATAAAAATCGAATTTTTATGCTTCCTTCACATAAAGAAAAATCAAATTTTTATCCTTCATTCACATATAGAAAAATCTGATTTTTATACTTCATTCATATATATAAAAATCCGTTCTTTTCATTTAGAAAAATCGAAATAAAAATCAAAACTTTATCTTCCTATAAAACTGAAATTTAACAATGTTAATTACCTTTTCTAATCGTTCTTCCCTTTCACTGTAAAACCGATCCTCTGAAACCCATTTGCTCGCAATTTAGGACTTCACCTTACATCTTCCAACGATGACCGTAAGTGGACGGAAAAGAGGCCGCAGCCTTTCTGGTGGCGGCTTCCATGAAGCAGTACCCTTGGGTGCGAGCTCGCAAGAGAGGTCAGGGGTTCACCATCAATGGCTCAAGGACTAGTGGTGGTGCGGATTGCGTCGAGTTCCTGGGGGTTTGGGTGTTTCTGGTCTTGCGGCTTCATGGGAGAACGGGGGAGGAGAGAGAGGCAGAGGGGAAATCGGAGGGGGAGGGCGCCGGAGATGGGGGTGGCGCGCGGCAGCTCCGTCGACGATTTGGAGATGGGCTGGAGCGACGAGACATTGTGGGTTTTGGTTTCCTCTTTTTTTCAAAGTGAACGCCGGTATGAGAGAAAGAAGGGTTGGGGGGCATTATATAAAAATATATATATATTTAATTTTTAATTTTAAACCCAAAAAGTTATCTTTCCATTCGAACTCTGTTTTAAACCCAACGACTGTCGCCCCTAGCTAATTACCCTCATTCCAAACACAATGAGATATGTTTCGTACATCAATTCGACCGTTTCGAAAGGTTTTCATTCAAATTAAAATATGAATCAGTATATATTCAATTTGAACGCACATTTTAATTTACCGGGGCCACATACTGATTCTGAAAATTCCAGAAAAATTATTTATATCTTCATATTGACGATACGGTCCTAACAAAACTAATTTCGTTGAATTCTGAGACTGTTTGAAAAATGGCCATTTTCTGGTCGATCGAAATTGACTGAAACTGTTAAAACACGTTTAACTTCGCCACGCTCACATATTGACTTGGAAAATTATGCAAATTGGTATCTAGCAATAATTTGACATCCCGGATCCAACAAAAGTGGTTTCGTCGAAAACGAAGGGTTTACAAAATTTCCATTTTTAAGGGCCTTTATATATATTAAAATATATATAAATTCCACAGCGACTTTTCTGAATTTTAAACTGGACATATCTTTTAACTTCTAAAGTGAAATCTCAGTTTCTTACATCTGTTAGAAAGATATGATTAAGTAGATTCAAATATTTCTTGTTTTGGTCAATTCTGACTTATAATGAAATCTGTATATTTATTTGAAATTCGAAATCGAATTTTCAAACTGCCGCGCCATTTCAGGCTCGTTATATAATTAAAATAATATTATTCGTTTTAACTTCGTCAAAAATAAATTTTCCGTCGTTATTATTTAAAATAATCCATTTTAAATATTCAAAATTCATTAAATTCGCTAAAATAAAAATTTTAAGTTGGCTCAGAATTTCCGGGTTGTTATACCCATCCACTCTCGCTTCCCCTCTTCTATCATCTGGACTCCCTAAGACCACCCTCTCATGTCTTCTCCACTGGGCGTCATCTCCTCTTCCGGAGCTCAACCATCCCTTCTCCAGATCGTCGGAGCTCCATCCTCACGCTGTACACTACTGACAGCCGAATGTTCATCAGAAATCCCACTCTCCTTTCAACAAAAGCCATGTCGTGCCAGCTCTTGCAGTCCGCCGGTGGTAGCTCTACACACGCCGCTCCATCGAAGCCTTGATCCGGTCACAACAGTACCATGATTTCGATCATCACATATCGAATTTACAGATCTCAAAGTGCTCTTGGTTTTTGAGATTAAAAGTAAAGCTAGTTTTCCTTTTCTTTTTATATTTTTAGTTTCAAACTTACTGTGTTGATTCGAATGTAAAAAATGGATAGAAGAACTGTTCTTTCTAGTGTATTTATAATGTTATGAATCCTTAACGATGAAGTAATAGGTAGACGGTAGTATAGGGTAGATGATAGTATAGGGCTGTGGTATGATGGGTTTGCTTAAATAGAAAGCAATAGGCAATAGGGTATGGTTGTAGTTTATATTTCCAAAGTGGTAGCCTGTGCGATTTAGTCATGTTTGTTTAACTCATTTCGTTACATAGGTTGGCTCTGTTAAGTCAACTTATTATGTATGAGTCACTTTTGTTTATTCAATACATGCGAGCTAATCATGTCTGTCTAACTTATTTCGTTACATGAGATCGTCACTTTTATTCACTCATGTTGGGTTATGGGTAGTTCTATTTATTTAGTATATGAAGTTTAGCATACCCCGTCATATAATACTCCGTTTACATACAGACCGCTGTGGACATAAATAAAAATATAGTCGTGTCCAGCCAGGTGCCACGATCCCAAAAATATAATAATATCGGTAGGTTAACTCATATTGTGAAACCCCAAAATATCGATATAGGGTGCGAAATACTCCAAATAAAAAGTTGTGTATTTAATTAATTAAAAATTATAGTAAAATTCTAAAAATTAAATTATCACTACTTAAAAGAACCTTGTCTAAATTTGAAGCCGATATTCAAATATATTTAAATAACCGTTATGGCCAAAAACGAATATACCGCTGTTTTTCTGAATATTTAATTTGGACATAATTTGCAATATATAATCTGAAATCTCGATTTTTCACTTCCATTAGAAAGATACAGTTTAATAGATTCGAACGTTTCTTTTTTCGAGGAAATCCGATTTATAATAAATCCTGTATACCCAGTTGAAGTTCGGAACATTAAATTACGAACTACCGCTATATTACGGGCTCGATTATATTTAATATATATTTTTATACGTTCAACTTCGTTTTAATTAATATATAAATCCATTTATATTACAAATTCAATATTTAAACTAATTTAAATATTCAAATACAAACCGGTAAAAATGTGGGACGTTACATTCCTTCCCCCTTAAAAGAATTTCGTCCCCGAAATTACCAAGGTAGAAAAATTGTTATGATCCCTATTATAACCAGGTTAAAAATCTTTTATTTAATTTATTAAATTCTGTTTCAACAGAACCGATTAATTCTAATTAAAATATTAATTTCTTCTTATTAACAAATATTTTCAGAAATTCTGAAAATTTCCTAACAGCTTAAATTTTCATAGAATTTTGCCAGTATCTCCTCTGCACGGCTCATTCGGCACTACTACAACTTGCCACTCTGGGACTTCAAAAGAAAATTAAACAGCCAAGCGGCTTTTCAAAGTAGCTCAAAAATCTCATACCCAAATATAAGGTAAACTTATACCTTTTTATCGGGCATTCAACCCCTTTTTATTCCATTTGTTGCACTATCCGCCTTTACAGATGCATTTCCCTTTGATCTTCAATCAATTTATTCTCCAACCCAATCATTCGTTTCTACCCAAATCAGACTCCATTTCAAACTCCAGTTCTGATTCCAATTCCAAATTCTCATTCAATAATTCAATTCTATTCTAATTCAGAACACACAATTAATCCATTTGCTCACTTGAGTTTACTTTTATTCCAAAATCTAGTTTCACTCAACATTATTTTCCATTCAATTTCCTCTTAACTGGATTTAATTAAATTTCAAATTTACTTAACTTATTGTTAAGTTAAATTCTAATTTATTTATTCAGTTTTACCATTTCAATATATTTAACTTTAAATGTCAAAATCAAAATTCCTGGGTGTTATTCCAAATCAGTTTGAAATAATATATTATTCAAAACATTTGAATTTCTGACAACTTGTTTTCTCACTTTAATTCAAAAACAAAATCTTTGGTAGTAATCTGTCACTTAGAAACTCGAAAACGAACACCGATGATGTTCGGATCACCATCGGAATTTATTTCCTAGCCATCGAAGTGAGTTCAATACTGTATTACTTTCAAAACTCATTTTTAAACACTTTATTTTGAAATTACATCAAAATATTCTTTACAAATGCTTGGAAAATATTTCTGAATTCACCTAGGATCTTAGAATTCCGTATATTTAATTCAAATTCAATGTCAACTCTTTTCCAAGTTTCCAAAGTTTTAATTCCAATTTTGGTTTTAAAATCAGATTTTATTCATCTGATTTTATATATTATACTCATATAATATTTCGATTGGTTATTTATATAACCAACTCAATTATAAATTTTATTTGATCATAATAATGATCAATACTATAATAATCTCAAGA
Source organism: Allium sativum (assembly GCA_030737875.1). NCBI lineage: Eukaryota > Viridiplantae > Streptophyta > Magnoliopsida > Asparagales > Amaryllidaceae > Allium > Allium sativum. The sequence continues at coordinate 196,822,109 of CM060924.1, forward strand.
TATATACTCCATTTTATATCAAAATATATTTTGGGTAAAATTATTTCATTTACCCTCTTTTCAAAACATACTATGTCGAATTACTCTGTTCAAGCGTTTAGAAACACCTACCGACACAGTTTGCATTACTGTTTCGACCAGAATTTATAAACCACTCGACTGACCAGTGAACACAATATAAAACGGTTTTTATATTGATTACAAATACACGCTCATATATATGCACTCAAACTCAATCTAGAGTATTACTAACTCCATATTTATTGAGTTACGCCACAGAGCCAAGGTAATCACGTAACCTTTAGCTCTGATACCAACTGTGATGGCCGAAAATCCATACCAATTTGAGCTGACTAATATTCTATACATTCAACTCAAAGTGCATGAAAATTCAGATCATTAATAGGAAGAATTAAGAGGATAAGATAGACAAGACAGAGCTAATAGAACAGAAGAAGAAGAACATCAGAATCAGAGTAAACACGAATCTCACAGCGGAACAAATAACATGTATTATAACATAACTTTGAAATACACAAACTGAATTTGTATACACATACCATATCAGAGTACAACTCATATATATTACAGCGGAAATAATCTTTAACTAACTAATGGTGAAGCCTTTTGTTTCCAGCTCCTCCAAGTGAATCTGCAAAGCCTGAAACACTTGACTGCCCGTACAAATTTGGGCACCCAAGAGTTTAGGGAAAACAAACAAAATAAACTCTGGGTCAGTCATGGGACTAGTGTGAGTAAATTCCAACCATACTGATTAACTTTGAAAATCCTTTTCAAACAAAAGATAATAGTAAGACCAGCCCACACATAAACATGGATGGTTTTTACCTTACTATACCCCAAAATACTTTGATATCAAAATCCAGTGATATTACAATAATGTCTAACCAAATAAGTATCCAAGTAGCCGAATGCTTGCATCTCACGCTCCACATATATAAAGTATAAAATCATAAACCGCAGGGCGCTTATTGGAGATTTGATTCCAACAGACAAGGTATGGGAGCACCTTCCGATCAGTGTACTCTAGAGGGTATACACTGGGGTTCAACAAGAACGTCTTGCAACCCGGCCACACATGACCGACCACTCATTTAGCTTGAGTGTATCGAATATATTGCCACCTACGGTTGTTGGCCATCCAACCGTAATCCGAAGATACAGAATCGAAAAAGAAGAACAAATATGAATTTTCTCTAGATCGGTGACAACAAACCCTGCTTGGGGATGACCCAACTAGTCATGCTGCCTAGCCCAACTTTTGTTAATTCCTGGTTGTGAGGCTAGAGGGTACGTCTATCTTCAGAACATCTGATCACCATTCACTTTGAATGCCACATCATCAAACCCGTCAATTCACTAATTGATTTCCACAAATATCACGGGTATAAAAAGCTAAGAGGAACGAATTCCTCCGCCACCAGACGTAATACCTTTAAGAGATCAACCATATGTGATTTGTTAGGTATACTCTGTCAGACACTCGTCCACACAAGTTGTCTTGGGACTGGAAAAACATAAAACACCATTCTGGAACAGAACGACCCTTGTACTTCACTCTGACTTCAATGCTCTTCAGCATGATCTAATTCGCAGCGCTTAGGCCTATACGAAGTGGTTTTCGGATAATATATCCAACCGGTCTCTCTGTATCGACAACGATGGTCAACACACTTCGATAGTCGGTTATTTAACTATCGAAGTAAAACAATATTCATTCAAATGTTCAACTAACATCACACAATCACGGACATTTTTATTTAAGATTCATTTTTATTATTCAAATTCCCATATCGTACCAGATATTTCTCAAACCCCGTCTTAGCCTTTTCACACTCCTTGGAAAACGTTCCCAGTTATTATAAACTCTTTCTCTCCCATGTTCCAGAAAATATACGTTATTAACGTTCGAAATATTTCCATTCGTTTCACATTCTTTATTTACTACACTTGGATAATATACCCTTATCTCGTTTACCGAAATTTCTTTCATAGTTTTATATTCCCATTCCACTTTATAAACTCTGTTTCTAACTCAACTTCTTATTAGATCAATATCAAGTTTATAACTAGATAATGATTATATATCCTATTATCATTTATTGGTTTAAACTAAATATTAACTATCCTATTAGAGTATAATTCCTAAAATAACTTATTTTCATAATATTCGACATTGTCGAACTATAATTCCAAATCCTAATGGTTTAGCTCTAATCATATTCCAAACATCGAAATGATGTTATCGTTTTCTGAAATGATTCTCCAATTCTCTTTATAAACTTATGCTTATATTTCTTTGGATAAATACCGTTACTTATTACCTTTAGAATAAGTGTATTTCAAATCAAACTGTTTCATTTCCTAGGAAGTAGTGCTATATATAAAAATCACGCTTAAGCTTTGATTTACAGCGTTAATTTATCGTTATAGTTCAAAACTTGTCATGCGTTGTAATATTTCTTTTTATAGCTAACCTTGACATAACAGTCACTCTTAAGCCTAGTCAACAACGTTATTTTATCGTTATCTTTCAAAGACTTACAATACGCTGCTGTATTCCACTTTATAACTAATCTCAACGTCCTTTTCGTTACAAACTAGTATCATCCCTCGATAATAGTGAAGCCGTTCAAGTTGGGGTATTCTATTTATCTCTCAGACCTTGATCGACATCGTTCTTACCTTAGAACAGATATAAGTCCGTAACTCTAAACTCCTTGTTACTAATAATATTAATTAAACCGTATTTCTTGCTTTATTTTAAATATGGGTTTATGACGCCATATCCTTATTTGAAAACTCGGTTGTTTATAATTATTTACATTGGTCATTAACTCCTCACTTCATCTTCTTTAAACATTTCTCTTTTAAACTTCTCTTATCAAAAATCGATAACGTTCTTTGTCTTTTTTGGCAAATATACTTCTTATTCGAATTATTTTACCCAATTCAAATAAACATCTCAATTCAAACTTAATACGATCCTAAATGGAATCCATTTAAGAACTGATTACTTTAATCAAATAGTGATTAACTTGATCATTTGCTGAAGTAAAACAGTTTACTTCATTATAAATGAATAATACTATTTACATTAGTTCAATATTATTAAACTTCACTAATTAAAAAGGTAATTAAATCTTATTAATTTATTTTCATTAGATTAATTTAAGACCAATTAATCTAATAATCATTTTCTAAATAAACATTTGATTTAATCAACTTCATTACATCAGTTAATTCGTTAACTGATTTTAATTACTTCTTACCATTAGATTAATATAATTAATCTAATAATATTTCTTAACGGTTTGCTTTAAATTAATTATCCAACTTATTTACTTGTTGGATAATTACAGCCTCATACTTCTTTAACTAAATAATCGTTTATATTTACTTTATAAAACGAACTGTAAAATACCAGTTTATAATAGAACTTCTATTATAATTTAAACTTCGCTTAAATTATAAAAATATAATTTTTATAATTATCTTTGTTGATTTGCCTGACGGCCAATCAATTTCTTAACAAAAATGGGTTTATGGTCGACTGTTGCTATTTTCTTAATCGATATCATCTATTTATTAAATCAACAAAACGTTGAATTTTCATTCAATATGGTTCAAACAGTGCACAAACAGTACATATAAATATTTAGGAATCCGGTTGAATTCCTCCAACCGGTTTCCGCATCCACATATGTTAGTCAAACAATTATCACTGATTCCATACTAGGGAATATTATAATCGATGGAATCAGTATTCATCCGGTGATGTGTACATATGCAACGATATATAATATTCAACCAATTTAATTGTAATCTACCTAATCGACCATAACACAACATTCAAACAACATTAAAATATAATTAAAATATTTTTAAATAGATCAGAGTTGGTGAAATTACTCACCTTTGTGCGTTAACCGTTAAATAACGATTTGCGTCGGTCGACTAAACCAGGTGTTCATTTCTGCCCTAAATTCAAATGTGCTACACATCACTCCGGGCCAGCTTCAACATTTTCAGCCGTGCTTTCCCAATTCTGAACCCTTCTTTCTCTCTGTATATGCATATAATTTTTCCTCATTTTATATTTATCTTCATTGGGCCTTTCCACTTATCTTACGTTGGCCATCTTCCTATAAAACCCACAGCATTCTTAATATTTCTTAACCTTTTCGTAGCCCTAATACTTGACATCAACCTATACTTCTTTATGCCAATAGCCATGATCTCTATTCCCATTTGCATATTATTATTTTTCTTCTTTTAATGTTTGGGCTTACCCCAAATTAAACGGTCCAACAGCGTTTAAAACCGTCACCGCTTGGAATAGTACTCTTCACCTTTTACAGACAAAAGTCGCTGCTCCCCCTATAGCATAGTAGCATACACACGCTCTCCTCATGATCAAATACTCCCAGTACAGTTCCATTTCCTTGGTCAACTTGTCCTTCCTTAGGAACGATACCCACTCCGCCTTTATAAATCATAAATACCCCGGACCAAAGGATTATCGGGTTAACCATCATCTACACATAATACATGACGTTAGTCCATGTTTTCCTCCCACTATCACACATGCCTTGCTTCTATCACTTCACATAGCAACCACGTCCAACCCTTCTCCTTTTATTAGTAAGCCCAACGGCCCTAGATCCTACCCCAAAACCCCCATCTACATTTACATCTCCTTCCACCATATGCAGACAAACTCTGTTCTCTTCTCCTTGCTTCTTCTGTATACTACCACATGAACTACCTCAACAAGCCTTTTCCAAAACTAAGGCTTCACGTGTACAGTATTTTCCTACCAAATGAAGAATTTAAAACCCACTCCTGCAATCCCACACCACACTCTATGCATTGAACAGTACCCCCTCCAAACTGAAAGCACGAGCACACTTCAGTAATTTCTCCCCTCCATTTCACCAAATACTTCCTGCTTCTCGCGTCCATCTCCATATCCTAACGCAAACCGACAACATACCCCAAGACTGATACCCTAGTTTACTGTCATTATTCTCAAATACCCAAGAAAAATACAACCATAACACCCACCCACTTTCATACTGTCTTCTATGTTTTACATGATCCATCCGCATGCATACACCATGCAACAAACGCCCCTCAAATCCGCGTAGCACGCCTTCAATAACTTCTCCAACTAACAACTCCAGTACTGTTTTAGGAACCATCTCCCACGTGCATGCATACCATTTAGTCCTTAACACTTCACGCTGCTAGCTACACATGCAAATCCCTTCCTACTAATAGCAAAACACGTCCTTCAAGTGAACAGCCACTCCCATCCACTCTCGCTTCCCCTCCTTTATCATCTGGACTCCCTAAGACCACCCTCTCATGTCTTCTCCACTGGGCGTCATCTCCTCTTCTGGAGCTCAACCATCCCTTCTCCAGGTCGTTGGAGCTCCATCCTCACGCTATACACTACTGACAGTCGAATGTTCATCAGAGATCAACAGGAGATGCGTCAAATCCCACTCTCCTTTCAACAAAAGCCGTGTCGTGCCAGCTCTTGCAGTCCGCCGGTGGTAGCTCAGCACTCGCCGCGCCATCTAAGCCTTGATCCGTTCACCACAGTACCATGATTTCGATCATCACGGATCGAATTTACAGATCTCAAAGTGTTCTTGGTTTTTGAGATTAAAAGTAAAGCTCGGTTTCCTTTTCTTTTTTATATTTTTAGTTTCGAACTTACTCTGTTGCTTCGAATGTTAAAAATGGATAGAAGAACTGTTCTTTCTAGTGTATTTATAATGCAATGAATCCTTAACGATGAAGTAATAGGTAGATGGTAGTATAGGGTAGATGATAGTATAGAGGTGTGGTATGATGGGTTTGCTTAAATAGAAAGCTATAGGCAATAGGGTATGGTTGTAGTTTATATTTCCAAAGTGGTAGCCTGTGCGATTTAGTCATGTTTGTTTAACTCATTTCGTTACATAGGCTGGTTCTGTTACGTCAACTTAGTATGTATGATTCACTTTTGTTTATTCAATACATGCGAGTTAATCGTGTCTGTCTAACTTATTTCGTTACATGAGATCGTCACTTTTATTCACTCATGTTGGGTTATGGGTAGTTCTATTTATTTAGTATATGAAGTTTAGCGTACCCCGTCATATAATACTCCGTTTACATACAGACCCCTATGGACATAAATAAAAATATAGTCGTGTCCAGCCAGGTGCCACGATCCCAAAAATATAATAATATCGGTAGGTTAACTCATATTGTGAAACCCCAAAATATCGATATAGGGTGCGAAATACTCCAAATAAAAAGTTGCGTATTTAATTAATTAAAAATTACAATAAAATTCTAAAAATTAAATTATCACTACTTCTCAAAAGAACCTTGTCTAAATTCGAAGCCGATATTCAAATATATTTAAATAACCGTTATGGCCAAAAACGAATATACCGCTGTTTTTCTGAATATTTAATTTGGACATAATTTGCAATATATAATCTGAAATCTCGATTTTTCACTTCCACTAGAAAGATACAGTTTAACAGATTCGAACATTTCTTGTTTCGAGGAAATCTGATTTATAATAAATCCTGTATACCCAGTTCAAGTTCAGAACGTTAAATTACGAACTGCCGCGATATTACGGGCTCGATTATATTTAATATATATTTTTATACGTTCAACTTCGTTTTAATTAATATATAAATCCATTTATATTACGAATTCAATATTTAAACTGATTTAAATATTCAAATACAAACCGATAAAATTGCGTGACGTTACATGCAGAAAGCAAGTCAAATCACGAATCTCCTATATACACGAAGCGTTATTTTGTACTAGTATTTTTTGCCCGCTTTGCTGGGCGTTAAAATTTATTTTATTAAAAAATTACTGTAATGATTAAATATCAAAAATAAAAGAAAACTAAAGTAACGTAATTAATATTGAACAGTTACATATATATTTTTAAATATTATAATTTATGCGGCAACAATAATAAATTGTTCTGTTCATCCAAAAATAATTTTAATATGGATGATTATTTTGATTAATTATTCTGTTATCCATCTAATTAATTTATGCAGTAACAATAATTAATTATCATGTTGTTCATTCAACAATAATTTTGTCGTGGATGATTATTTGGTTAATTATTCTGTTATCCATCTAATTTTTTTTGTTATGAATGGTTTTTTTTGGAATAGATATAAAAAAATGATTATTTGTGATTTTATTCTGAAAACATGTTCTTAATTCATTACAATTTAAACTTATTTTGTGATCTTTAAATGTGAAAAATTGAACAAATTATCTTTAAAATTATATAAGTGATACTATTCAAGTAATATTATATAAATTATATACAAACTACAATATGATAACTTTTTTCGTTGAAGCAAAAAAGTGTGATGATGTCATTATATATATATAATATGATGCAATGTATGCTTTGTTATTAAGTTTTAAATATATTTTTATATGTATAATTGGCATTCTAACTAAAATTTCAAATTACAACATAAAAATAAACATCCATAACAGAAAAATACATTAATCAATAGCAGTTTTCAGAGCAAAATACATATAAGATCATGAGTAGTTTTCTTTCCAAACAAAATAAATATGAAAATCAGAGAAAAATAAATATAAGATCATGAGTAGTTTCCATTCCAAACAAAATAAACATGAAAATTATGTCCAAGTCCAATCTTGTTCCCAACATAACTTCATGATTTCCACTTTTTTGAATAGTTTTCATTCCTATAGTGCAACAAACATTTGAATAGATGAACAACTAATTAGTCATTCCTTACCAAAAAAATAATAATATGTACACCGTATATAAAATAACCATCAAATATATAACTTACTTTTTCCTTTTTAATTTCTTTCAGTTTTGAAATAAATTCATTTTCATCATCTTTTTTATCCTTAAAGTCGTCAAAAATACATGGCAGCTTGACATCATTATCAATCTCTTTGTTTTTCCTCTTCAAACTATTAGTCTTTGTATATTTTTCAGTATCGGGGCTTTCCATATTGATGTTAGTTTTAGATTCAGTGCTGAAACTTGGTACAGACATCTGCACATAAATGAAATAAAATAACTTGTTGCAATGAACATGACTAACTAATATATTATATGTGTGTGTGTGTGACAACAAAATACATGTGAACTTTGTAACGCAACTGCACCGTCTTCACTTTCTATCATAGAATTCCCAATCAACTCAAAACCTTCATATATGTCTGTGGCCGTGTACATGCTTGAACCTCTGTGTACATTATTCTCACCAACACATATAGTAATTGTATACTGCCTTCCCTCCAAACACTTCAAAATTGTTGGAAATTCATTTTTCTTTCCTTGCTAGAAAGAATATTATAATTTATTTAATTTTGTCAAAAAATAAAGTATTAAAATTTTCTTTTAGTATATTTGGAGCTATACATACCTTTTCTTGATCTCTCATTATGTCATAAACATTTTTCTTAACTATTATGTAAACCTCACGGTCTTGCAAAATTATTGCAGCACTGCTACTATTATCTTCAACAACAACACATAATCTAAATCTGCACACAAACACACACACACACACACACACACACACATATATAAACTATTAGTACGAAAATAAGTAAATTTTTCTCTAGCATTACAGAAAATTACCTCATGTCTGGACAGGGTATGCTTCTTTTACAATTAGGATATTTATACTTCCCATTTTTCTCCTCAACTTCTTGATCACTACATGCTAAGCAAGCATCATAATACCAAGTTTATTCCTCTTTTACATTCCTAACAGTTACTTGACAAATAACTTCTTTCTAAAATTTATAAAATATAGTAACTTCAGGCACTTGAATAGGAACGACAAATTAAAAATAAAAAATATTAAAGTCTAGGGAGCATACCTCAATATATTCAGATTTCAAGTTCCTTATCTCACCAATACTCAGTATTTGATAATCTCCGGTAATCATATCGTTAGCATCAACTTTTCCTTCATTGAAATCAATAATATCCAACCTACATATTTTATAAGTTTAATTTTTGATGTATATTATATTTAAAAAATATATTATATTACATTTCAATAAAACTCAAATTTACCTCTTTCTCATTTTAACAACACTGTGATGATTGTAGTTGATGAAAAACCGTGTTGCACCAACATTGGTCATATTAGGTTGCTCTACAATATAAGAAACGTCATGTTATTAAATTTTCACATATTAAAGTAATTGATAGTCGATAGAATAATTGGACCGATGGATGAGAGAATTGAGCTAGAATGATGGAAAAAAGGGGTAAATCCTACCAAAATATATTTTAATAAATTTTCTCAATTATGAATAACATAAAAGTCATACTAAAATTGTACCTTTAAATTAATTCAACCTACAACTTGCCACAATGATGATAACTGTTTTCTTAGTAGCTTCTTTTAAAGCGGTGGAAAACAATTTGGCAAAATCATCCCAAAAACAAAATTTCACATTAGAACTGTCAAAACATAAAAATGGGAAGCAAAATATTGTTTATGCATATAACAAAATAAAGATTTAAATTCCGTAATATTTAAAGTGTTATATATACATACCTCCCATCTGTAAGTTCAAATATAAAATTGCATTGCGCTTTGCCATTTGCATTCACAAACTCATTTAAACCATCTTTTGAAATATCACAATCCTTATACTTGAGCACACCAATAAAATATGATAAATAATCTATACTATATTCTAATAACTGGGTTTGATATCAGGGACGCAGAGGCTATCCAGCTCAGCATTCCATTTTAGAACCCAAGCGACTTTTTTTCCTGATATCGCACGTCTCCTCTTCATCCTCCTTCCCAAAGCCCCAATTTAGTTTTTTCCTCTTCTTCTTGTATCCCAAATTAGAGAATTCCATGTCTGCTTTATTATGTCAAACCTAATCTCCAATTCTTGCCATGTCAAACAAAAATGGTCCCTTCGTCGGTTCTTCTCCCGTCGTCAAAGACCATCCATTCTCCAATCCTCTTACAAAGTTGGACTTACCAAGTTAGTTTCTATTGAATATATCTTTGATTTCCTGGTAATTTGATACCCATATCCAAAGGTATCATATAAATAAAATTGCAACAAATCTATACTATAGTATTGTTATTGAGTTGGATTTTCTGGACCGCACAAGCAATCTACGATGTTTTTCTCCATTTTAAACTAAAGTTTATGGCTCCATTTCTCCTTTTCGCATACGCCGTCAAATATCTGCTCTACCACCCGTCATCTCAGCTTCCTCCAACGTCGTCTGGCAGATTCCGGGTGGTCGGAATTGATTTACCAAAGATGCATCTTCAAGATTGCCAACTTTTCCCCTAAGGTAAACACATGTTCTTTTTTTTTTAGCCACTGACTGTTAATTAGTTAGGTTCCTCTTCTTGGCAATTCTCTTTAATTAGGGCTGTTGCATTCTGATATCAGCAACCATATTGAATTCTTATATCAGAAACAAATCCATGTATCCACCATTCGTAGCAATGGTGTATTGTAAAGCACATTCATTACTAACCTTTGTAACCGTAAATTAGGCAGTTTTGTAGACCGTTATATCTACCCTTTGCTTGATAGTATTATCATATTATGGGTATTGCGTATAGTCCATTAGTTTATTACGGTCTTTTTGAATGTGGATAGAATGATGTGTTTAAAGTAGGTTTTCAACTGGGGAAACTCTCTTTATCTCTGTTTTTCTCAAAATTCTGGAAAATGGTTGTAAGTGTTCGTGTCTTTATTTTATTCAGCTTTTAACTCATAATCCATTTAGCTTATAAATGAAGCCAGTAGCATGGATAATATATTGTTTTACAATCTCATGGATCAACCATCTAGAAATACTATTTTTTTGCAGGTAACGACTGTAATATCTCTTACGAGTACCGAATAATCTGTTCTGATGGTAGTTGCCTCTTCAATGTTATTACTGTACCATGCTTTGGGTGCATTATAAATTTAAGTTTCAAGTTTGTTTCGAATCAAATACATGTTAGCTTGGATTTGATCTGATCGTTTGGGTGTACCATTTTTTTTTTATTGTTGTCTATTAATGTTGACCATCTCACGGCAACTATACTATAAATGGATAAAATTTAAGAACACCCTTTCGGTTAGCCATTTCCAAGGCATAAATATATCTTACATATTTATGAATTATCAATAACAAATCATGAATGATGTCATTAGTTTCATTTAATTTCTGCGATTGGTTTGATTTTTTTTACAGGTCTTCTTCCTTTACTAACATAATTTAATTTTTTTCCCCATTTGCTGCAGTTGCCTATGATTTATATCCTACCTTACCAATTCCTTCGCTGCCTTCAGATAATTTTTACATATAATTTTCATTCATTCTAATGGTGCGTTTTTTTAATTATTCAAATACTACAGATTCCTTTTAGGATACTTGCTTTGGAACTTTATTAAATGAAATACTTGCTTGGAAACTCCTTTTTAAGGCATGTAATTGCTTTTCTTATATTCCAGTTATTGTTATATTAATCAATAACAAAGGAAATTAGTATAAGATCTTAAAAGTTCTACCAACCAATCTGGAGATGATATATGAAAATTTCTCAAAATTATATCCAAAGTACAAGTAGATCTGTTATCCAAATTTTGGCTCTTAAAAACTCATCTTCTAATTAATGCTACAAATTATGTTGGTATAGTTCATGTAAGGATTCTTATAGACCAATTCAAAATTAGGTTGACTGAGGTCTTGAGTTCCTAAATCTATTTTTTTGGCAAGGCCAAATCTGTTTATTTATAGAATACTTAATATTCCTTCGTCATTAGTATCGTTGTTTTATTATATATTCATAGTTTATTACCATCTGATTCCAAAAATATAGCAGCATATAAATTTATTTCTACTCAAATAAGTTTATTTGGATTTGATCTGATAGTTTGATTATACCATTTTATATTTTTACTGTAGTCTATTAATGCAATTGCTTCTCTTTGCAATTATACTAATGTTTATTTTATCCTCTTTAACAAATTAACAGGAGTTCATTTTAATTTTCCACAAATTTATCGTTATTATTGATAACAGTGCCGGCTCAGTTACCTGGGCTGCCCTAAGCAGCTGATGGTGCAGCTGGATTTTTTTTCTGTGCAGGTGGTAAAGTAAAAAAATACACAGGGTGGGAATTGACCTACAAACCCAAGCTATGACAGTTCCATGAACAGCCAGTCTACTACAGCTCCGTTTCTACAAACAAGGTACATTATATTTCTCTAAAATGTAAATTCTGTTCACCATCAACTATGTCTTTCACCTCCACGTTTCCTCCCCCCTCTTGGTAGGTTGCCCTAGGCACTGGCTGGCTTGACTTGCACTAAAATTGGGCCTGATTGCTAAGCACCCAAGTTGATGTGTTATTTTATTACCCTGCATGCTTGAATATTAGCTAAAGCTTATTATAGATGGACATATAACTATATAACTGCAATCTAGCGTATATGTATGCATATCCAATTTGAGCCTTGACTCATGCTTTTATAGTTGGATACATTAATGGACAAATGGTAATTACTGTATGTGTGTGTATGCATATATACAGTAATTATGCATCAGCATAATTTTGATGAAGTGTTGAATCTTTGATATATTAGTAAATCGAATTTTGCGTAAGTTTACTAACATTACAGAAGCCATAATACCACATTCAATGATATTGTGATATTTGGTAAGATTCATAGGCTTTTATTGTATCTGTACTCACTACTACATTGGTAATGGAATAAATGTATATTAATCAACAAATCAATTTGCTTACTTGGCCAAGTACTCATTTGTTTCCTAAACTATTCATAATCTTATTAATAAAGAAAATAACTAAAAGAAAGATATATTGCGATATTTAGTAATTTCCCCATTTTTAAGTTCTCATCTTCACAATCATTTATATTATAGTACTAAGTGACGTTATTTTAATTCACAGAAATACATTTGAATTAGAAAATCTACTACCAAGATCTTGATCTTAATAATGCTTCATTTCTACATAAGGTATGCCATCTTTTATTATGGTTTTCATTCATTATTCACAATGATTTAGATTTATTAATCTCTACTTAAATATGGATAATTCAAATTTATTTCTTTACATAACTCCATTAAATAGTTATCAACAATAACCTCTTTTCTGCAAGATTCGGCTACCTTACTTTTGATATGGGTTTATTTGTTTATTTATTGACAGCATAGATTCAACTTTTTTCCTTGGCATCTACCATATATGCTTGCAATTATATTCAATTCCCTTCTTTCTGCTATTTCACCTACAATTATGCACTAAATGAACAAATGGATATGAAATGTATAATTTACTGATGTTGGGAAAGTAACTTCTATGCATCAACAGAAGAGACAGTGAGTTCAAGTATGCCAATTTTCAACTACTTTTGCCTTCAATATTAACTCGTGCCAACTAAAGTTTGACTTTCTGCATATGTTCATAAAATTTACATTTTCATTACATTTGATTTTCATGGTATTTATTACTTTCGATTTTCGTGGTGTTTAAAGCACTAGCAAAATGCTATGGCAATGTTCATTTATTATCGACATGATCTGTCTTAAATAGTAGATTAGAATTTTCAACGTGGAGCATTAAGAAAAAAAGATTTATCACATGGAAGGCAGTAAACAAATGTTGTTACTATCAGTTTTTACTAATATATCTCCAACTTACACTTTTATGGCTTACAAACATAAACAATATGTGAATATATTTAGATTAAAAGATTCATTTCTTTAAATAAGTAAATATGTGTAAAAATGTGGCTAGGCTCATATTTAATTATATGACCAAAGAATGATAGAAGGATTAAACAGTAAACCTTTTTTATTGGATGATGTACGTTGGTTAATACTATTACCAGTCTAGGTCACCATTGTTTTTTGGAATTAATACCGCCTCAGCTCTTTAATTATATTGCAGCAAGTTGCTGCAACTGTCGTTACACTGGGTGAATTAGACTTCAATGACTCCATTACAATGATAGGGAATGTTGTGTATGCAGAATGGCAAGGTAGCATTGGTCCATTCATAATTCGCTCATCTATGCTCGCCATAAACAAAGCAAAACGACTTATCTTATGTGGTCCATTCCATTTCCATAGGTGCATAAAGGCAAAATGAGGCTCTTATTGCATTAAACTTCAGAGACGTAGAGGTGGAGCTATATGAATGCAACAACTTATATTGTTAATAAACAGTGATATGACTATCACGAGGTGCATATTGAAACCTATGGTACTATATTTTAAAGAAAATTAAAGGAATTGCCTCCATGTATATATTTTATAATAACAATTTATTCTTTGTAATTTTGAACAACAACAATTTGGTATAGTTTAAAGAAAATTAATGTTGAACCTCTCATTGTAGTCTATTTCATTAATGAAGTCCTGTTAATTTGGTAACGATAATTATGTTAGTTCTCATAAAATTCACAAGTGATTCTCAAATTATTATCCTCTTTATTTTTTGTGTAGGAAATGCATATATGTAACTAAGTAATGTATTAAATATTTTCTAGCAGCGTTATGCATATATCTTTCGTTGAGCTAATTGTAAGAAAATATAAATTGAATATTTTTAAGTACTTCGTTCTTTATTATTACAATCGTGACAAAATCCGTAAAATATATAATGATTTTTATTACTATTTCATGAATTTTTTAAAAACTTTTTTCAATGTATGTCCACACAGTCCATCGCAGATTAGAACAAATAAAAAATTGCATGTTATGACTTATGTCATACAAAAATCTAGGAAAAAAAATAGGCATATATATAGTGATATTTGATAGTTAATTTTTTTTCATGATTTCTCTTCGAAGGACGAGAATTGTTGGGCAAGGAACTATGCCAGTCCTGCGAGCGTAACAAGGCGATCCTAGCTTTTCTAAAGAATTATCAATGGGTTAGTGTTGTCTACCCAAAAGTATAAATTTAAGCAGATAAATTCGGTGGGTGAATGAGAAATATAGGTGATTTGTTCACTTGAGCTCCATTTTGTAATTTTTTATTTTTATTTACAATAACTCTTTGTTGAAGTAAATTTTTTTTTTCAACTGCTAGCATCAACTAGACTCATATAATTCAGTCTAATCTGATCCGAATTTGTACTGCTATAGGATCTCTTCAATTATATGCATACATATGCATATATAGGCAGACTACTAGAACATAAATCACACAATAAATAGTTCATGACACAAGTAAGTCTCCACCACTTTGTCTCATTTTATTTTATATTTGGATGTATTGAGTAGTATGGATCCCAAATTAATATCCATTGTGCAAAAAATAAGTAACCATTAAATTGTTGAAGTATATAGATGCTTAATAACCATATGATCACTAAAGTATGTGTATTTAAGTATTCATATTAGGCACTAAGACATTAAACCTTTTTCCAGTTTTGGGATTTAATTGTGTCGATTTTTAGTTTTTTTATTGAAATTTAAAGGCTTGAAGATGTATCATTATTTAATATTATTTCCCTTGCGTACATATTAGGTTTATGTAGTTTTTGCATATATGGTTTAGACATGGATATGGTTGAGTTTTCTAATATTCAGGTACATATCATGGCATCCTTTTTTTTTTGATATATCCGATTTTTATCCAAATGTATATAGTTCCTATGTACATGCTTGATTTTTGTAACATGTAGGTACAAATCATGACATCCCTATTTATTGAGAAAAAAAAATCATTTCTTATCCAGATGAAGTAAGTTCATATGGATATGCTTGGGTTTTGTACCATGTAGGTAAATATTATGACATCCCAAAGTATGGACAACTTTTCCCATTTTTATCCAAACGAAAAATGTTTTGTATTCATTCCTATGCTTTGTTGTTATGTCTAATAAGAAAGATTCAACATATTTCTCAAGGGAAAATAGTTAGCAATATTCCTTTGCTCAATTGAGTTGCTTTAGGAAAGATAGAGGTGTTTTCAACCTGGATCCAGAGAGTGAAGATGCCGAGTTGTTGCGCTAAGCCGAATGTGTGCTATTGAGGTGTTGGTCATCAAAATTAGAACTGCAATGAGTGGTGATTGGCTGAGGAAGAGCTTTGTTGCTTGGTGCTATTGCGACAATGCTGATGACCAAACCGAGGTGAAGATGCTGGAAAACTGTTACTATGGATGGTGTGCTAATGATCAGAAACATAGGCGTACTGACCTAGTGTGGTGATGCTGGCCAGACGGAAACAAAGAGTTTAGTAATAAGCTCTTTTCAATGTTTGCTTCACGAAGCTCAAACAAGAACATCGTCTTTCCGGTCTGTTTTTCTTATAAACATGAACTTGATTCAAATATTTCCTTTTAGATGTCTTATGTCAGAAAGTTAGCTCTTAATATTTTACATATCATATATAGATGATATTTTTATGTCCCTATAATGAATATGCGGTCATCAAATGGAGTTTGCACACCTCAAAAGAGTGCTTATACAATTATAGCATTATAAGTCATTTAGTATTGTTGCCAAAGTGAGATTACTTTATGCGACAGAACAAACACATTATCTCAGTATTGTATTCGTAACATGTAATATATGTAAATATTGAACCATAAATATAGCCAACACAAGTACAAGTTTGCGGCTAAGAAACATTGCCCGCTCTCGATAACTTTAGAGTTTTCCGAGGACAGGAGCAGATATAGTAGTAAGGAAGTAAACTATGTTATGGCTCTGCTTCATGTTCAACTCTAACAGCAGTAGATTCGCAACGGGTATGGGACGGTGACAACTATTGTCTTTGAATGGGATCAGAATTGAATTGCCATCGGATCAAAACATGCAAGGGAAAAAAATATGTATCTGAACGAGATAAGATGTGGCTCAATTCTTTAAAACACCGTAGAACCACGTTACTATGATTTCCCATTGTATGTGCATGCATATATGAAAAAGAAACAACTTTCAGCATTGCATGTGCTTAGTATCCCTAGCCAAAAAATAAGGCTGCGTTTTGTTAAAAAGAAAATTACATGCTTTGTGGAAGGTTTTTGTAACGACCCAGATTTTTCGGTCACTTTAATTTGAATATTTAATGTTGTTTTAAATATTTTAATCGAAATATTTACGAATCTTACTTGTACGTATATACACCAATTCATAATGCTTGGACTTCGTGCATCAGTACGACACACGCAACAATATAACATCATGTTATGGTGGACATAAAATCCCCTAGTGTACGCATAACAAATCATATAGACAACGCACATTTTATATGTAATGGATAAAAAAATTTATAAATAAACTTATAGTTTATTTCAAGAAGAAAAAAAAAAAAAAAAAAAAAAAAAACTGTATGCAACAAGAAATGAATACCATTATAAACAACTAGTATCAGCAATTAGAGGGTACTTAATCCAAGAACATCATCAAATACTAACATGGACAAAGAAGAAAAGAACAGTACAACAAAATATAAAATAGGATATGTAGACTCCACTTTGTAAATATCACTCAGGTACATGTGCGGCTATACTTTCAATCAAAATTAATATCAGCACATGAAAATCTGCCGCACTGTCTCAACACATGAACATCTATCCAAACAAACTGTGCTTGTCTCCAATTTCAACAGCATATCTTAAAGAAATGTCCTCATCAAATGAAATGAAAACTCAGTATGTACAAACTTAACACAGGCAAAGAAAGGACAATACAGTGAAACTAGCTTTTCATATACAATTAAACTAGTATCATATAAGAAAAGAAAATAGCACTCAAACAAAGAAATGTACCAAATCTAATACAGTGCAAAAAGAGGAAAATAAAATATGACAAGAGCAGTTTTTTTCACGTCATTGAGTTGCTGTACAAAATCTTTTGTCAAGATACTTTACAATAGTGGCGCTGACTTATTCCTGAACTGAATACATGTTCACAAATTTCCACCATCAATGTGAATCGACAATACTCTGCAAATGGTCACCAACCCACATGCCTAGCCTAACCCTCTCATCAGCAGTAGCACACCACACCCTACATTGAGAAGACAATTCATGTCTGAAGACTCAACAACCACACTGTACACTGTTTCTTTCACCCCCATCTTCTCACATCAGTAAACATGCACAGCAGCTACTATGTGAAAGGAAAGCACATAGCTCCTAGACTCTATCGAACAGACAATGTTCCTATCTTCAAACCCCAATCGCATATAAATACTATGGCCATATCAGCACTGTCCAAACCAAAAACAAGTAAAGTTCTCTTCTTGTTCACTTTGCTGCTATTCATTTCGTGACCCAATAAACCCAATTTCAGTCACGCAAACCAGAATAAAAATGGCAATAAGCCTTAAAATGCTATCACCATATAACTTTCCATCTATGGAATTTTTCCACCAAGAATTTAACAAAGAGAATATGAAGCACGCTGAGATTTAAAACGCTGACCTGTTGTGGCGCGAATCGAAGAGATGTCGAAGGCTAGATCTCGCCGGAAAGGTGGAAATTTTGGGGACCGACTGCGAGTTACTGGAGGAACTAGGAGGGACGGGGTTCGAACTGCAGGTGGGGTCGACTAGCACGCTGGGTTTGGGGGTATTCGACGGAGCTTCGGTCAACGGAGAAGGAGGAAAAGGCGCCGCGATTCGTTTTGTCAGAGTGATGGTTTTAATTTGGACCAGAGAAAGAAAAATAAAATGACGAGGAGTTGGAAATTGGGATAAGTATGAAGGCGGCTTCCCTTTTTCTTATCTGGAAGTGGATTAACGCGGACCGGCTTGGGTGTATAGTGGATCTGGGCTTTAAGGATGGCGGGCTTGAGATACAAAGGAGAAACACTATTCGGTAATTAAAAGAAAATGACCCGTTAAGGTTTAATAGCTACTAACTAGGGTAATTTATTTGAAATAAAAAGTTAACAAATTTTATCAAATTTTATCTTAAAAACTAGTATTGATTATAATGTTTGAAATCATGTCAGGGTTTAAAACATTCGGCCAGGGTCTGGAACTGCGGTCACGGGTTGGAACAGAGCAGGCACGGACGAAGCGGTGAATAGAGGAGTTGGACCGTAATATTTTGAACCCAAGTAATTAGTTCGTTCATTTAATTAATTTATAATTAATTAGTTATTTAAATTAGAGTTTAATTTAAACATAACCAACGTATTCACAGAATTGGCCGATGCGAGATAAATTGGAATGGTATTAACGATCACGACGGTATGGAATGAAACAGATTGGACGCAGTTGAAATTTCAGATAATTTTGAACGATCGTTCAAAGTGAAAAGGAACAAATGCGTCAACCGTCCACCGTATTGAACTGGTGAGTTAATTCTCACACCTTCTGGAATCCTGTGATGTGGTAAATTCATATTAAAATATAATTTACCTTTAAAAATAAAATGGTTGCTATGGGTTGCTATTGGCTGATTATCGTTGATTTATTGCTGTTATTTAAACTAGATGATTGAAATTTATTTCATATATTATTATGAAATGTTTAACGAGCTGTGATGCAGGGAAGAACAGGTTGGAGGGATCCGACCGGATTCCTCAAATATTATATATGTTGTTTGTTTGTTTTTATATTGTCGATACTTGAACTGATTGAACACCATATGGTTGAAAAACCTGTTAAGCGTGATGGTTGGACCCGTGTTGTGTTTAAAATCAACTGATAGTATTGATTTGGTAACTGGCAGTGAATGGCCTAGATTGTGTTGTTTAAACGTCGTTCGACCGTTTCGGTGAAACGACGCAGTTTTAAAAGTTATAAATTTTTTTATAACTGAACTGAAGTTTTCAGATATTTTATACGAATAATTAAATTAGAAATTTATGAATGAATATTTTAATCGAATTTATAAAAGAGAATTTAATTGAAATGAAATAAGTAAAGAGAGGTGATAAATATATATGAAGTAGACTAGAATATGGTAATGGTGATGATATTTAAAATAAAATATAGGAAGTGTTGAATTTGGCTAAAGGGATTATTATAGGTATTGAAGAAGAAATCCAAACGAAGATTAGAATGTGGTTTTGGAACCGTAACAATGACTTTAAATTATTCAAGAATAAAAGTAAGGATTCCAACGAAAAAGGAAATACATACCATTGGCCTATGGTTGATATTTTAAAGCGATTTAGGAATAAAATCCGAGTAAAAAGGTGTTATTTTAAGGAAGTGGAAAAGCGGATTTTTAACCCGAAGATAAAGTTTCCATATGAATGCCAAATAAATGGAAATAGGATTTCGAATATAAGAAAGGGTTTATAAAACCATATTTGAAATCGAGATGGTAAATAAGGTTTTGGCGAAATGGTTAAGTGACGAACTGATGTTATTCTGAGATAAAAGCGTTGTCGATCAAGGTCTGAGAGGTAAATAGAATACCCCAACTTGAACGGCTTCATTTTTATCAAGGAATGGTATTAGTTGAAACGAGTGAAAGGTGTTGTGATTGGCGTGATGTCCCATACGTGAAGTGTTGGAAATGAAATGCAAAGTTTTGGGAATCAAATAATATTGCAATATTAAGTTCAAAAGAGAATAAGAATATTGTTTCAAATTATATTGAATATTTGTTTATTCAATTAGAATTGATCGAATACAGTATTTGAGGAAGGGTTAGTCAAACATAGTTATTCAGGAAGAGTTGACATTGCGTACGACTGCTAGCGTAATTCGCAGGGCTGCAGATAGCCGACGGCGGTCGGATGTTTCCTGAGCGAATCAGGCGTAACCATTGTGATCGCTGCGATCTAGAGTCAATCGATAGGAGTAATCAAGTCGAGTTAGTCAAGTTAGAGTGGAGTCGAATATTAGTGTGGATTAACGATTTTGTTAAAGATATTTTAAATAGGACAAGTAATGCCAAGTACCGAATCAGCAAACTCATTGTATTCACACTATTGTATTTGATAGTTAAAACACCGACTATCAAACCCGACCAATGCGATTGTTGGTATGGAAAGACCAGGATCGAATTTATATTCGAAAACCATTCCGACCAACAAATACGTGAAGACGTCATTTGAAGACGGAGCAAGTGAAGACCGTGGATCTTCATAAGCGGAAGGACTACTTGTCGAATTTCTCTGGCTTGCAACCAGAGTTATTTGGTTTGTCATTCTGTCGTGGTTGAAATCCACGGGTTGCAAGGACCACTCGCTACTGATCCATGGGGTGATTCCTATAAGGATACAGTAGGAGGGTGCCTTCGGTTCATCCTGTTCCTGTATGACTTGTATGGACGAATGTCTGACAGAGTATTTCCTTAGAACCACGTACGTTGATTTTTACAAATATACCGAGTTGGTGGCAAAGAGGGGCACCTCTTTAATACCCAGAGTGTATTTGTGGGCGTCAATTAGTGATTTGACGGATCTGACGATGTGGCATTCAAAGTGAATGGTGGCCAGATGGTTGAAGAGGAGTTCTAGCCTCAAGCCTCATCAACCGGGAAATGACAAAAATCGGGCAGGCAGCATGGCTATGTGGGTCGCGCCCATTAGGGTGTATAATCACCTATCTAGAGAAATTCCTTTTGCTTCTTTAATCTATCGATGCTGTCCCTTTACGGGAGACGGTGGTTTGAGCCCAACCGTCGGTGATATATATTCGATACACTCAAGCGAAATGAGTGGTCGGTCATGTGAGGGCTGGGTTGCAAGACGTTCTTGTTGAACCCAGTGTATTCGCCTCTAGAGATACACGTGCGGAAGGTGGTCCCATACCTTGTCATAGTTGGAATCCAATATCCAATAAGCGCCCGCGATTTTTGGTTTGTATACTATATATATGGGGAGCGTGAGATGCAAGCGTTCCTCTAGATTGTTATTTACTTGTGGTTAGACATTATGATAATATCAGATCAAAATATGATTTCAGAATGGTTTGGATTATAGTAAGGTAAAAACCGTCCGTGTTTATGTGTGGACTGGTCTTACTATTACCCTTTGGTTTCATAAAGGATTTTCCAAAGTTAAGCAAGTGTGTGTTCTGTGAATTTATCACTGATAGTATTCCAGACTGACCCGGTGTATTTTGTTTTAAATCAAATGTGCTCGGGTCAGACCGAGTATGTTCCAGGTTAGGTTTCGCTTGGAGTTTCAGGAGCTAGAAGTAGGAGGCTTCACCGCTAGTTATATAGAGTTATTTTTCCGCTGTGTCTGATGTATGTTGTACTCTGATGATTGGTATGTATATACAGTTTTTTTTTGTATAAAAAGATTTGATATTATATTTTATTCGTTCCGCTGTGAGATTCTGATGTGTTCTTCTTCTTTCTTCAATTCTAATACTTCTTTCTTTCTCTAAATTCTTTCTCATGACAATCTGGGGTTCGATACTTGGGGTTTTGGCAAGTAATACGGGGTTATGTATTGTTGTCGAAGACCCGAGCGTCGAGTTTTTCCTGGGTCGTTACAGTTTTATACTTTAATTATGTTTTATTTTATTTTAATTAAACTTTTGTTCTACCCTTTTTTCAACATAGATTAACCATGAATAAAAGGGTTGTTAAGCATAAATTTATCTCATGGTTGTACATTGTTGCAACGATCGTTAATGCCTATAGTTTATCCATTTATTTTGAATTTGCGTGATTGTATCCATTTATTCAATCAATAAGTTCACTAATTTTTTGTAAGTGATTTGCTATAGACAGACGTCTAAAAGCGACCGTAAAAGATACTTGCAGCTGCTATTGGCCCACGTGGTAGAATGAGTCCCATAATCATATTAAAAAATATATTAAACTACATTAATTTATAAGTGATTAACAAATGAAAGAGCGAGCATCTTTTATAGTCGCTTTCAGGCGACTGCCTGTAGTTCTGCTCTTTTTTATAATTCATATATCTTAAACTTAGAACAATGTATTTCAGTCTTTATATTATACTTGAATGTTAGTGGTAATTTGATGTTAATTTTGATGATTTTAAAATATCTAATTTCAATGGTGTTACATGTAAATTTTACAATCGATTCAATGTGATGAGCAACTGAAAATGCATTAAAAATTATGTGTAATTTCTCATCCTTAATGTTGGCATGTGCATGTTAAAATGATTAAGAGGTAATTATATATTAAAATTATATTTTCCAATCAATGTTTTTAAAATTTAAGTTATATTACATAGAAAACTATGTGGCATTTGGTAGACTGGTTGTCTGTCATCCACTACATTGACAAATTTCCTATTTATGAATTGAGTATCAAGATAACTTTAATGAAATTTCCCTTGCTCTTTCTATATTGTTCAGTAATGTTAAATCCATTTTTTTAAAAGTTAACTCAAGATTTAAATTTACAGCTGAAAAAAGATTTATATATCTTGGTTATCATTTAAATAAATATTTCACTAAGCTTCTTTTCAATACCATTAAATTATGTGCTTTAATGATTTGGCCATACATGTTCCCTTACCTTATTTAGTGTCTATTCTTTATATCAAAAATCTTTTTGTTTTTGGTTTACTATGTAAATACAATATTTTTCATCTATGTCCGTGTGCGAAGCACGGGTTCACACTTGTAATAATAAATAAATGAAACTTGCTACTTATTGTAAAACAGATGTGTATGTATGTCTAAAGTATCTTAGATCATACCTAATAATTGAGCTTGGTCTTTCTCTAGTGATAACTCTTTCACATCAGCAATATCAAAGAAATCAAATTCATTTTCCCGTATCATCATCTCATAATTCAATAATTTGGTTACCTTGGTGCGTCTTGTTAACCAAATCTGTAGATCGTTGCAGATAGATTTTATAGATCCTGATTTGTAGGATTTGACACACAAATTGCTGAGAATGTATATTTGTCCTTCTTCCAACTTGTCATTTAAGTATTCAACATGATTTGCCCATATAAAAGCATGAATTCGAGTATGCTATGTTATGCAATAAAAAACATTTGAAAAAATGAATAATTATGAGACTGCAATATATATACATATATATATAAAGAATAAACTGTTTAAATATAATTATTTACCTTGTCATCTAACAATTGGAGATTTCTTCCTAAATATTCCTTGTCACCTTTACTGCTGTAACTTTCCCAGATTCTAATAACTCGAACTCTGATTTTCCAGTCATATTTATTATCAATAGGTTTTAGAGAGCTTAAGCTATCAAATCTTTCCATATATGCAGCTGATATGAGTTCTTATGAAAAAAAATAGCTAAGTTTTGATAATCAATGATATATGGATGAAAAAAATAAAAGAGATGTTACATGTCTATGTGCGATATTGACAGTTTTTAGCAGGACTAACCTAAGAATACAGAGAGGCTTAGAGATGAGGAGGGCGTGACAATATGGGGAAGTAGGGACAAAAGTGATTTATATTGTGCTATGTACAATCTCTTTAGCTGGTCAAACATGATGGTCCTTATTGTTAGATTAATGTTATATGTTAAGATATTACTTATATATGTTAAGATATCAGTGTAAAATTATATACAAATAATTGGTATCTATTTTAGTCAAATGAGTAAAGGTATTAATGTTATATCACTGTGATACATAATATAAAAAGAAATAAAGCAACGAAACATATGAGAATATATGGAAAATGTTATATGTTAAGGTATTACTTACAGATGTTAAGATATCATTGTAAAATTATATACAAATAATTGGTATCTGTTTTAGTCAAATGAGTAAATGTATTAATATTATATCAGCGTGGTACATAATATAAAAAGAAATAAAGAAACGAAACATATAAGAATATATGGAAAAAGTATATATAAATAACAGCTGAAATTAATTGCAAGTGTATAAGTTAAGAATTCATATAAATCAAGTATAATGTGTGAACAATTGTCAAAGAAGGGAAAATGTCATAACATACCATTAAAAGCCTGAGCATTACATGAGCTAACAAATATGACTCATAATCAATTCATGTCAATAATGGAATTAACAATTCCTTGATGCATTTTTGGTTGTTTATCAAACAGGTGTATTTGAAAGCAATATAAATTTATTTCATGTAAAAATTATCGTAAATTATATTAAATTCAATAAACATAATTAGAATGTTTGCACTAAATTAAGAAAATGTAACAGGTGTATTTGGAAGCAATATAAATTTATTTCAAGTAAAAATTATCATAAATTATATTAAATTCAATAAACATAAATAGAATGTTTGCACTAAATTCAGAAAATGTTGTGGCAACATTTTATAGTGTTTATGTTTCTAATAAAGTGTTCAAACACACAACATAAGATGTATGTTAACCATATAATGCAATCTACATATAAGAAAGAATTAAGATAAATCTAAATGTTCAAACAACACTACCTTCCTTGTAGAAGCAATAAATACTGGCAGTAAACAGTAATAAAGCATGATTAAAATATAGATTTCTATTAATTATAGATGGAAAAATATAGATTTCTAATAGTTATTCCCTTTTAATTTCTTCTTAGTTTTTGTCGTGACCAATTGTTTGGCATCAACTATAAGCAATTTTTTTAATGTAAAAGTAGTGGTTTAAGAATTGATGACCAAAGAGAAATAGAAATGAAGGTAATAAGAACTGTAGTAATGAAAAATAATAGAAATAAGTATACATATGCAACTGAGAATGATATATAGTATATATAGAAAAAAGCCAGTCTAGCAATATAATTATGCAACACATTAAACAGGAAATATATTTTACATTGGATGATTGGTAGATACATTAAAAAATTGAACCAATAAAGATTGAAACAGGTAGTATATTCAAACAAACGTAAACATGTTACACACTGCTAACAACAACATGGTCAACAAAAAAAAATATTCTTGAGTTTTCCTAATCATTCCCAAGTTAATAGTATACAAAAAAAAGTCAATAAAAAGCGCAAAACAATATTTATGTTTTAATTCTTTAACTGCTTGCATCCATCACAGTTTACAAATAACCAACAGTGGGTCATCACGTTGATTGAAAATGGGTACACTAAAAATGACATTTGCTGTCAATATTACCTGAAAGACTAAAATATATCCAGAGTATTAATTCTGAAATACAGACATGCAATCTAAAAAAATAAAACTAATTCATGTACTATATCGAGGAATGATTAAATTTATCAATATTTGGATGAGCGGTTCTTCTTAACTGAAAAACAAAAACTGCATTTTGTATGCTGTAAATGTTTAGAGAAACCCAAAATAACAAAAAAATGAACTTACCAGCAAAATCAAAGAAGGTCTTAAACTGTTTCAATGTTTGTATGACTGTGCCAGATCCACCACTATCACTTTTTTTTTGAAATCACAGCAGTGCGAAGTTGAGTTTAACTTGTTAATAAGCAATCTTTGTTGCAAATGACCCCGGTTGGATAACTGTACCAGATCCACCGCCCTTATTGTTGAAATAAACAAAGCAAATCCAGGAAGAACCTAGTTTAGTTATGCATAACAAATCTAATCAACAAAACCAGCACAAAAAGGATTTTTACTTAGAGTATGATCGTTAGCTAAGAAAAAAATACGAAGGAACAAACTATGCAATATGACACATCAAGTAGATCTGAGAAAAGGAAGTAGAGACGCCACTACAAATTGGTGGAAGACATTAGAGAAGGCGAACAGGGGTAAGAAGCGCGAAGGAATTAAAAGAAAAACTGACGATTCAATTCTTGTATGACATGGAATATCTCAGATCTATTTATTTTGAATTGGGTAACTATAGTATTGTGTAATATTTTGATTTAATACAAATATCTTGAGGGAATTAAGGAGAATAGAGATAATTGAGGGAATTAAGGAGAAAGAATCAAGGAGGTAGCAGGAAATTTTTCTGCTTTACTATTATTTAATAGATTTCGTACTAAACATATCATATGTTTTTCTTTTTATTTCTTTAAAACCGTTGATTGCATTTATGTCTAATTCTATTTAAACTATAGAATTCCAATTAATTTAAAAGCATTAATTTCAACATTAAATTCTAAAATAAATTTTAATTTCTGAAAGGTAAAAAATAGTTGTATTCTAATTATACTAATTGAAACATAATAATAACTATACAAAATTCAAGAGGTTATTTGGTATTAATCATTGAATAGAAAGGAAAGAAATCAGGGAAGATAATTGTAGGTATACGCATATATGTATATGTTGATAGATTTTACACATTTAAAAAATTAAAATTAAATACACAGAGGTGGCTATATCCGAATTTTATGAAACTAATTATAACATCTACATTAGAAATGTTCTAGTATTTAAAAAGGGAGATATTTAAATTTCAAAAATATTTATTTTCAAAGAATTTATGGATTCTAATTAAAATCTCGCAAATGAATGAAACTTGCGTATTTTACTATGATAAGCATATATATGCAAATGGTTAAGAAATGTTGAAATAATTGGTAAGAATGTGAGCAAATGGTTAAGAAATGTTGAAATAATTGGTAAGAATGTGAAAGCTAAACAGGTAATATAAAGAACAAATGGTTAAGAAATTAGCGTTTCCAGAAATATTATGTATTAAATAACATCATCATATTTAGTAAGAAATATTAAATTTACGTATATTATGTAAAGCATTTTCAGAAATATTATGTATGTGATAAAAAGTTTTTCATCATATCAGCGTTTCCAGAAATATTATGTATTAAATAACATCATCATATTTAGTAAGAAATCTTAAATTTACGTATATTATGTAAAGCATTTCCATATACTAATAAAGTTTTTCGTCATATTATGTAAAGCATTTCCAGAAATATTACTGAAAACGTTATTATGTATGTTATTTTTACAAATAATATACATTTGTAAAAAAGATTAGTGAATTTAAGATTAGTAAATTTACGTATATCATGTATGTTATTTCCAGAACTAAAAAAGATTAGTAAATTTACGTATATTATGTATGTTATTTCCAGAACTTAAAAAGATTAGTAAATTTACGTATATTACGTATAATATACATTTGTAAAAAGAACTAAAAAAGCATTTCGTCATATCACGTATATTATTGAAAATGTTATTATGTATGTTATTTTTACATAATATTTCCAGAAATATTTATTGTAATTTACGCCATTTTGGAAATAATAGTTTACGTATATTATGTAAATAAAGCATTTCCAGAAATATTTGAATAGACAAAATTATTAATTATACATGTGATAAGAAATCAAGTAAAGAGCAATAAAAAAATTATTATCGTCATATTATGTAAAGCATTTCCAGAAATATTACTGAAAACGTTATTATGTATGTTATTTTTACAAATAATATACATTTGTAAAAAAGATTAGTGAATTTAAGATTAGTAAATTTACGTATGTTATGTATGTTATTTCCAGAACTAAAAAGGATTAGTAAATTTACGTATATTATGTATGTTATTTCCAGAACTTAAAAAGATTAGTAAATTTACGTATATTACATATAATATACATTTGTAAAAAGAACTAAAAAACATTTCGTCATATCACGTATATTATTGAAAACGTTATTATGTTTGTTATTTTTACATAATATTTCCAAAAATATTTATTGTAATTTACGCCATTTTGAAAATAATAGTTTACGTATATTATGTAAATAAAGCATTTCCAGAAATATTTGAATAGACAAAATTATTAATTATACATGTGATAAGAAATCAAGTAAAGAGCATTAAAAAAAATTATAAATTACATTTGTTGGTCGGACCAAATACATGTAATTTTTCCTAATTTGTAAAAATACATGTAATTTTTTTAATAATTATTCCTAATTTGTAACAATACATGTAAATTTTTTAATATATTATCATTCGTATGTAGTTTCAAATAATTTAAAAAACTACAATAAAATACTCCCTTCGTTCCAATATATAAAATGTTTTGCTTGTTTGCACAAGAATTAAGGATCTAATCAATGTTGCCTTATTCTTTTAAATTACTTCTTTTCCTTAACAACTTTTTTAAAAAGAAGGAAAAAAGTCATTAGCAAAGGAACAATTAGTGGTTGAGAAGATGATAGATGCATAAAAAGTATAATTATTTATTATGCATCACGGATAAAAAGAGCATGAAACCTCAAACATCTTGTATTTTGAAACACACCAAACTTGTTAAAACATCTTATATAGTGGAACGGAGGGAGTAATATTTTTAATCAATTATATCAAACCTTTTAGACTTTTTTGTTGAATATTTATTTATGTATTTAATATTTGCATGTGCTTGATTAGTTAGAATAATTATTCCTAATTTGTAACAATACATGTAATTTTTTTAATATATTGTTATTCGTATGTAGTTTCAAATAATTTAAAAAACTACAATAAAATAATATTTTATATCAATTATATCAAACCTTTTAGACTTTTTTGTTGAATATTTATTTATGTATTTAATATTTGCATGTGCTTGATTAGTTAGAATAATTATTCCTAATTTGTAACAATACATGTAATTTTTTTTAATATATTGTCATTCGTATGTAGTTTCAAATAATTTAAAAACTACAATAAAAAATATTTTTAATCAATTTTATAGCATTACAAAGTTGGAATAATTAAAGATTAATGGGAATAATTTGCACTTACAACATAAAGACATCTAATGAATTTGAGATATTAATTCATAATATGCTTGAACCTTTGTATTCAGAAAATCCATTAAAATGGTTTGATAAAGCACCAAGGTATTGCAAAATTGAATTAATGGAACAATATAAAGATGTCAAAGTTCGGGTAAACAGCATTATGGTCTCACCCACGGATAAAGAAGAATTTGCAAAACAAATAAGACATGTTTTACGTACGAATTATCTTCTACAAATTTTAATATGTTTAACATGTTCATGAAAAATCATTTGCATAGAATTTAAATCATATTTTCTTTGTTGAAATATAATTTGTAAAAGCAGTTTGTTTGTTAAAATTTATTTTTAAGTGGTATTAAGATTTAGTAATACTTGTAGAAGAAAGTTTCGAATTTGTATAGGAAATTTAATTGTTGGATCCTATGTTTAAGCCTAAGATTTGATTATATATATGTAGAAGGAAATTTTTTAAATTGTAAAAGAAATTAAATCTAATTTTTAAGTGATATTAAGTTAGAGGGATATTTTTAGTAGTTCTCGATGATACCAAAGTATAACACTAAAGGTATCATAAATATTGATAAAGATACATATATACACATACATACGAGCTTTACAGCATGCGCTGTAATACTTAGCCCTAAAAAAATAGAATTGTTTAAAAAAGAAATTGATTTTCTTGGAAAGAAAATTAAAAATGGCCAAATTGAACTTCAACAACATATATACACTAAAATAAAAGATTTTCCTAATACTTTTAAAACTTTAAAAGAACTTCAAAGTTTTTTAGGATTATTAAACTATGGTAGAAAATTTATTCCTAATCTATCAGCAATAACACAAAACTTGCAAAAAAAGCTTAACGAAGAACAGGCTAAATATAAACAACAAAGTGGAGAACAACCAAGAAAATGGAATACAGATAAAATTAGTATTTCTTTAAACTCTAAAGAAGAAGAAGAAATAAAAAAGATAAAAGAACTAATTAAGGATAAAAAAATCCTTTATTTTCCTTCTGAAGAAGAACTCCTTACACTTCAAACTGATGCTTCTGACAATTATTGGGCAGGAGTATTAATTGCAAAACAGAAAGAGGTTGTAGCATACTCTTCTGGAAGATTTAACAGAACTCAACTCAAATATGCTACTTATGACAAAGAATTACTAGCTATCAAAATAGCAATCAAAAGTTTAAAAATTTACCTTTTGCATAGACAATTTATAATCGAAACAGATAATAAGTCTGTTGCTCAGTTTTTAAAAAGAAAAACTGTTAATAACCTTGAAGAAAACCTTAGAAGAATAAGACTAGCAATGTATTTAGAAATCTATAATTATGATGTTAAATATATTCCTGGCTATACTAATTTTGCAGCCGATCTTCTTACTAGATTATGAGATGGACGAAGAAGACCTTAAAAGGATAAAAGAATTGCTAGAAAATATGAAAAGACAAGAAAATTTTCAGCAAATCAAGTCCTCAAAAAAGGCAAAATCTGGAGAAGCTTCTTCTTCGCAAACAATCTCTCCCAACGGAGAAGACAATGAAAAGGTCCAACAGACTAAACCAATGTCAACAGATAAAGCCAAAGCTACGACTTCCACTGGAGTCCAGAAATTTGTTCCAATGAACAAAGGGAAAGCTACTGCTCACACAGGAGTATCAAAGCCTTATACCTCTGCAGTCATAAAAGACTGGTATAATCAAGAAATGAAAGAATCTAATCCAGGTTTGTATGAAAACTTTAATGGTTGCTTTAGAGCAATACAGTCATCTGACCATAGAGCTGCAAATTACTGCTTGACACAACTAGAGAAAAAATATTTGGGATTAAAAGGTACTATATCCCAAAAAGATAAAAAAAATCAAGACACACAAAAGATAGTACAAAGACTATCTTTATACTCTAGTACTTCCAGGTCGGAGGCACTAAATTCAAAAGAAGCAGAGTTGTTCACAGACAATACAGCTGCTCAAAGTGAATTAAAAACAATATTTGCACAAATGCAAACTTCAGATCTTGTGAATTTAAGAATTCAAGATTTTCTTGAATTACTTAAACTCTACGGAATTGATAATACGAAAACTAAAGAACTCGAGACTGAAATGACAGTACAAGACATGATATCCTTGTACCAGCAACAACTAATTGAAGAAACCCAATTTCTGTTGTTCTTCAAACAACTAGAAGACACTGAACTAATAACTCTTTTAGAAAAAGAAGAGTTAATACTTAACAACAATAGAAGACCAAGGTTACTCGCATGCTTTTCAGAAATTCAAAGATACAAAAGGCATATTAGAAAGGGTTTAGTTCATGAAATCTATGTCAATACAAGCCACCCTGAAGAATATGCTGATTGTATTCCAGATATATGCAATGAGAAGCTTGCTAAGTACTCAAGCAGGTTTTTTACTATGTTCATGTTCCGAGTATGGAGCATTTGGGATGAAAGGCAGTATATTCGTCTATTCCCCTCCATTCAATTATGGGAAATCCATAGGGTTGTAGATAGCCCACAATACGATACAATTAAATTTTGCAGAAAAGATTTCAACGAAAGTGAAGAAAGAATCAAAGCTGCTGAAGAATTCTTCACTGAAGCTATTAACAAAGCAGAAATTGGAGTACACTCAGTTACTGAAGGAAAGACAGTTCTAGTGTTCGACTATTTGTCTGAATTCGAGCCGTCTACAGACAGAATCATCAAAGTACAAAGGTTTCTAGACACTCTCAGTGTTGGACCAATAGGAACAATGGCTCAAGAACTATATTTTGAAGAACAAGTCGAGAAAGAAAGAAGCAGACAAGATTCTGTAATGAGAGATACTTTAGACACGTACCCGTTTGATGATGAATCAATGGCCAACCTTGACCTACAAGACTAATCAGAAGCATGGTGGACCTAAAACCACTTTCTCAATCAATTACCCAACTCTACCGACACATTATTACCTTTTCAGACACGTTATCCGACCTATACATTATCCTACTGTTTTAGACAGGGACACATATCCAAAAGTTCTAGACACGTAGCAAATAATTGAGGACACCTCCTCTTTTAAAAATTAACTGATGGATCCTACAAAAGGAGACGTGTTAAACCTACTACTAGGGGGAAGCAGAGAACTCAAGTATAAAAGGAACATAAGAAATCAGAAGAAGAGAGTTCGAAAAAATATTCTCAGTTTCTCTGTAATAATTATCTTTTAATTCCGAGTGCTTTGTAATAATATTAAGTTGTATCTATTTGTAATAATATTAAGTGGAAGTTTGATCTCTGTTCTATCTGCTTCAATCTGGTGTTGTAACTGCTTGCTTCAATCTGGTAGATCTTGTGAATTTAAGAATTCAAGATTTTCTTAAATTACTTAAACTCTACGGAATTGATAATACGAAAACTAAAGAACTCGAGGCTGAAATAACAGTACAAGACATGATATCCTTGTACCAGCAACAACTAATTGAAGAAACCCAATTTCTGTTGTTCTTCAAACAACTAGAAGACACTGAACTAATAACTCTTTTAGAAAAAGAAGAGTTAATACTTAACAACAATAGAAGACCAAGGTTACTCGCATGCTTTTCAGAAATTCAAAGATACAAAAGGCATAATAGAAAGGGTTTAGTTCATGAAATCTATGTCAATACAAGCCATCCTGAAGAATATGCAGATTGTATTCCAGATATATGCAATGAGAAGCTTGCTAAGTACTCAAGCAGGTTTTTTACTATGTTCATGTTCCGAGTATGGAGCATTTGGGAAGAAAGGCAGTATATTCGTCTATTCCCCTCCATTCAATTATGGGAAATCCATAGGGTTGCAGATAGCCCACAATACGATACAATTAAATTTTGCAGAAAAGATTTCAACGAAAGTGAAGAAAGAATCAAAGCTGCTGAAGAATTCTTCACTGAAGCTATTAACAAAGCAAAAATTGGAGTACACTCACTTACTGAAGGAAAGACAGTTCTAGTGTTCGACTATTTGTCTGAATTCGAGCCGTCTACAGACAGAATCATCAAAGTACAAAGGTTTCTAGACACTCTCAGTGTTGGACCAATAGGAACAATGGCTCAAGAACTATATTTTGAAGAACAAGTCGAGAAAGAAAGAAGCAGACAAGATTCTGTAATGAGAGATACTTTAGGCACGTACCCGTTTGATGATGAATCAATGGCCAACCTTGACCTACAAGACTAATCAGAAGCATGGTGGACCTAAAACCACTTTCTCAATCAATTACCCAACTCTACCGACACATTATTACCTTTTCAGACACGTTATCCTACCTATACATTATCCTACTGTTTTAGACAGGGACACATATCCAAAAGTTCTAGACACGTAGCAAATAATTAGGGACTCCTCCTCTTTTAAAAATTAACTGATGGATCCTACAAAAGGAGACGTGTTAAACCTACTACTAGGGGGAAGGAGAGAACTCAAGTATAAAAGGAACATAAGAAATCAGAAGAAGGGAGTTCGAAAAAATATTCTCAGTTTCTCTGTAATAATTATCTTTTAATTCCGAGTGCTTTGTAATAATATTAAGTTGTATCTGTTTGTAATAATATTAAGTGGAAGTTTGATCTCTGTTCTATCTGCTTCAATCTGGTGTTGTAACTGCTTGCTTCAATCTGGTATCAGAGCCTTATACCTCTGCAGTCATAAAAGACTGGTATAATCAAGAAATGAAAGAATCTAATCCAGGTTTGTACTCAAGCAGGTTTTTTACTATGTTCATGTTCCGAATATACTTCCTTTCTTCCCAAATGCTCCATACTCGGAACATGAACATAGTAAAAAACCTGCTTGAGTTCTTAGCAAGCTTCTCATTGCATATATCTGGAATACAATCTGCATATTCTTCAGGGTGGCTTGTATTGACATAGATTTCATGAACTAAACCCTTTCTAATATGCCTTTTGTATCTTTGAATTTCTGAAAAGCATGCGAGTAACCTTGGTCTTCTATTGTTGTTAAGTATTAACTCTTCTTTTTCTAAAAGAGTTATTAGTTCAGTGTCTTCTAGTTGTTTGAAGAACAACAGAAATTGGGTTTCTTCAATTAGTTGTTGCTGGTACAAGGATATCATGTCCTGTACTGTCATTTCAGCCTCGAGTTCTTTAGTTTTCGTATTATCAATTCCGTAGAGTTTAAGTAATTTAAGAAAATCTTGAATTCTTAAATTCACAAGATCTGAAGTTTGCATTTGTGCAAATATTGTTTTTAATTCACTTTGAGCAGCTGTATTGTCTGTGAACAACTCTGCTTCTTTTGAATTTAGTGCCTCCGACCTGGAAGTACTAGAGTATAAAGATAGTGTTTGTACTATCTTTTGCGTGTCTTGAATTTTTTATCTTTTTGGGATAAAGTACCTTTTAATCCCAAATATTTTTTCTCTAGTTGTGTCAACCAGTAATTTGCAGCTCTATGGTCAGATGACTGTATTGCTCTAAAGCAACCATTAAAGTTTTCATACAAACCTGGATTAGATTCTTTCATTTCTTGATTATACCAGTCTTTTATGACTGCAGAGGTATAAGGCTTTGATACTCCTGTGGGAGCAGTAGCTTTCCCTTTGTTCATTGGAACAAATTTCTGGACTCCAGTGGAAGTCGTAGCTTTGGCTTTATCTGTTGTCATTGGTTTAGTCTGTTGGACCTTTTCATTGTCTTCTCCGTTGGGAGAGATTGTTTGCGAAGAAGAAGCTTCTCCAGATTTTGCCTTTTTTGAGGACTTGATTTGCTGAAAATTTTCTTGTCTTTTCATATTTTCTAGCAATTCTTTTATCCTTTTAAGGTCTTCTTCGTCCATCTCATAATCTAGTAAGAAGATCGGCTGCAAAATTAGTATAGCCAGGAATATATTTAACATCATAATTATAGATTTCTAAATACATTGCTAGTCTTATTCTTCTAAGGTTTTCTTCAGGGTTATTAACAGTTTTTCTTTTTAAAAACTGAGCAACAGACTTAATATCTGTTTCGATTATAAATTGTCTATGCAAAAGGTAAATTTTTAAACTTTTGATTGCTATTTTGATAGCTAGTAATTCTTTGTCATAAGTAGCATATTTGAGTTGAGTTCTGTTAAGTCTTCCAGAAGAGTATGCTACAACCTCTTTCTGTTTTGCAATTAATACTCATGCCCAATAATTGTCAGAAGCATCAGTTTGAAGTGTAAGGAGTTCTTCTTCAGAAGGAAAATAAAGGATTTTTTGATCCTTAATTAGTTCTTTTATCTTTTTTATTTCTTCTTCTTCTTTAGAGTTTAAAGAAATACTAATTTTATCTGTATTCCATTTTCTTGGTTGTTCTCCACTTTGTTGTTTATATTTAGCCTGTTCTTCGTTAAGCTTTTTTTGCAAGTTTTGTGTTATTGCTGATAGATTAGGAATAAATTTTCTACCATAGTTTAATAATCCTAAAAAACTTTGAAGTTCTTTTAAAGTTTTAAAAGTATTAGGAAAATCTTTTATTTTAGTGTATATATGTTGTTGAAGTTCAATTTGGCCATTTTTAATTTTCTTTCCAAGAAAATCAATTTCTTTTTTAAACAATTCTATTTTTTTAGGGCTAAGTATTACACCATTTTGTAATAGGATTTGGACTACTACTAAAAGGTGTTCTTTATGTTCTTCAGCACTATTAGAAAAAACTAAAATGTCATCTATATACACAAGCGTAAAAGGTAAATGTCCAAACATAGAATTCATCCATTTTTGGAATACTTGAGGTGCATTTTTTAATCCAAAAGGCATAACTAGCCATTCAAAATGTCCTTGAGGACAACTAAACGCTGTTAACTCAATAGATTGTTTATCAGAAAGTTTTAATTGCCAAAATCCAGATTTAGCGTCAAATTTACTATAATATTTTGCTCCTTAGATTTGCTTAGTTAAATGTTCAGCAGATGGAATAAAATACCCATCAAATTTGGTATGACTATTAAGTTTTCTATAATTTATTACCATTCTCGCTTTTCCTCTTTTTATCTCAGCATGATTCCTAACTAAGAATGCTGGA
The DNA here is from genome assembly GCA_030737875.1 of Allium sativum. Taxonomy (NCBI): domain Eukaryota; kingdom Viridiplantae; phylum Streptophyta; class Magnoliopsida; order Asparagales; family Amaryllidaceae; genus Allium; species Allium sativum. Next base: position 196,858,787 of record CM060924.1, read on the forward strand.
GATGAATGAGTACTAAAGCTCTTTTGTATAAGCTTTAAATCTACAAGATCCTTTATTTCTTTTGCAAATTCTTCTTTATCCGTGGGTGAGACCATAATGCTATTTACCCGAACTTTGACATCTTTATATTGTTCCATTAATTCAATTTTGCAATACCTTGGTGCTTTATCAAACCATTTTAATGGATTTTCTGAATACAAAGGTTCAAGCATATTATGAATTAATATCTCAAATTCATTAGATGTCTTTATGTTGTAAGTGCAAACTTTTGGTTGTACTAACATTGGAATTTTTATATTTTCTATCAGAGTTATGGGATTATCACCACGCTGTGCTGCTGGTAAATAATGGGCTGCAATTGATGCAGGTAAAGGAACTCTTGGAATCAGGGCTCCATCAAATTCAAAGTAGTGTTTATCAAAAGGCGGAAAACGACGAAGATTGTCCATCCCAAGAATACAATCAACGCCAAATTCTTTCGGCAGTAAAGCGAAATCAAAATTGTAAATTTTGTTGTTTCCATGTATATCAGGTATTTGTACCTTAAGTTTTTTGACTTTGTGATTTACAGGAACTTGTCTTCCCATAAAATCGTTTAGCATACCTTTTTTGTCTAAAGGTACCCAAAATTGTTGGGGAATAAATATTTCTTGTAATAGACTAGCTTCTGCACCAGAATCTAGTAAAGCGTGTATTGTGAATTCCTGGTAATCAGGAATACATATTGTTAATGGAAGATATATATGTAATTGAGCTTTCTTTTTAAGATCAAGATGTCTAATCATAATGCTTTATATTTTCAAAGGGAACCTTTATTACCATTCGGTTAGGTTCTTGTTCTTTTTGCTTATCAAGTACCCTTATGGTTTTTCCTTCCATTGGGTCAGATTTTCTAAAACTCATACGATTATTTATTCCTCTTAGAATGTCAGATGTTAGTTCAACTTCAGATGAGATAGCGATCTTCTTGGTCTATCTGATATCGAATCTTCTTCATTCTTTTTTACTATAGTGGAAATAGTATTTCCTGAAGCAACAAAATACTCTGTAGGCATTTGTACTTTTGGTTTAAGAGATTTTATGAAAACTTGAATTTCATTATCAAATTTTAAGTGTCTCATATCTACTAGTCTAGGTTGAATTGTTTTTCCCATTCCAACCTCGAATAATTTTACAAATTGTTTCGGAGTAATAGATTTAAATGTAGCTGTATCATTTAAAGCCATACAATGTTCCCATTGAATTCCTAAAACCTTAGATCCTGCTAATAGTTCAATATTCTGCAAATTTATTGATAAAGTACATGCTTTCTCGATATTTTTATCTTCAAGACTTATACAAAAATCAGGATGTATATTTACTCCAAATAATCTATTTGCTAAATTAGATTTAGCTCCTCCTATAATACTATTTAGAGGACTGTTAATTATTCTTTCATCCATGCATACTATCATAATAGGAGTATCTATTCCAGATCTAAATAGAGCTGTAATTTTTAATTGTATTAATCCTATATGCAAATATTTCATTTTAGGATATTTAGTTTTTAATTTTTCTATTTTGTTTTTGTTAAGAAGACTTATAGAAGTAAAATCTTCATCTCCTTTTAGCTCAACATTTCCTTGCATTCGTTCAAATACATAAGTATGTTGATTAAGGAATCTGGATTTAAGTGTTATAGGTTTATAAATTTCTCTTTTATCTGATTTTGGAATTGCTTCTTTTAATTTTTCCAGATCTTCATCTGTAATAATAAATTGTTCTCCTTCACAATCTTGAATTTGTGAGTCCGATGTTTCTTCAGATGAAATTGTATTCATGTATATTCTATATTCACGATATGTTTCAGTTCCATTATTTCGTGAAGAATGAGATGTAGAGCCACCCAATGGGGTGAGTGTATCACAGTCATATATTTCTTCTTTTATAATCGGAAGATCTTCATATTTATGAATGACTAAAAGTCCAATTGGGTCTCCTTGATCTATAATATAATCTTTATTTTCCAAACTAGTGCTTTTGAATAATATAGTAGCATTATTTTTAGAAAAAGGTTCAATTAAACCATGTGTTATAAAAATATTTTCTTTTGTATGTTTAGGAATATTATATATTTTTCCATAATATCCCAAAGGAATTTTTATTAATAAGTCCAAAAAGACTTCTGTAGTATAATATCTTCTTAAAGCAGTGTTTTTTGCCACATATAAAGTATATCCAGGAGAGTTTATTCTCTCCTTTTTAGGGAGGATTGCGTATGGTGTCAATGGTATTATTTTTATTTGATTATGTGTTTGATTTATAGTTATCATGTTGACTTTGAAGTTGTCAAAATCATCAATGACGTCATCAATTTCTTCAGTAGTATCTGAATAAAATGATTCAATTTCATATATAGAAGAATTAGCATCACTTGATATATCTTCAATAGTGCCAACATGAATACCGTATTCTTCAATATTTGATATTATAATATTTTTAACATTTGCAGGGCATTCATTAGCATAATGTCCTTCTTGATTGCATTTAAAACATTTGCAACCCTTTTTAAAGTTTTTCTTTTTAATAAATTTTTTCTTTGAAAATTTATTATTTCTATGAAATTTTTTCTTATATTCGGGTTTCCATTTTTTTTTCGAGTAATTTTGTATTTAGGTTTCCTTTTTCTATTAAAGTTATTGAACCGCTTTTCATATTTAGGTTGACATCCAAAATGTGCATTAATGTCTTCTGAGTATTTTGAACAGCAATTAAATCCTAGTTTAGAATGTTTGATTTTATTTTTCATTTCTTTTTGAGCATTAGTCTGTTCGCAAACTCTTTCCATTGTTTCCATGCATGCCTTCTTTAAGAGGCCTGTGGCATGATTTTCGTCAGTATTACTTTGTCTTAGAAAGTTATATCTTTCTTGGATCATATTATTCCATGGATATGGTACTTTTGTAAAAAAGCCTTTAATCCAAAAGATCTTTTGATCAAAATTCTTTAAATGAAAAAGTAATCCAATATACTTGGCTGTAAATTCTTCTAACATACAAATATCACATAAAGTTATCTTTAGTAATTGTTTTTCATAGTCAATGTCATCAAGAAAAGTTTCTCCAGTAAAATCTGCAAGTAATAGCTTACATAAATCTCCTAGAGCATCTTGTTTATTTGGATTATTTTTAATAGCGTGTAATTGAGTTGAATTTGTTTGTTCTAAATTTATTAACCAAGCTAAAGCATCTCCTTCCCAATAACTTGTTGCATAGTTTATAAATTCTGGAATATTTAGTTGGGGAGGTAATAAATATATGGTTCCAGAAATATGTTGAAGCCAAGTTAGTATATACTTTCGAATCTTTCTATGGGGAATTTTATCGATATTGAAAGTAAGAGTATCTTTTGGTTGATCATTGTAAAAGTTCTTTAAGCGTTTGCGAGAAGAATGATACTTAATCCAATCAGATCTAGTGCCATGTCTCAGCATTTGTGGATAAGGATCATCAGCAGGATTTTCATATGTATTTTCATCCTGTTCTCCCATTACTATATCTGGGTTTGGTACATCAACCCTAGACGCTCCTTCAGGTGCGGGAAGCATCATTGTTGATCTACTGGATTCTGCTCCGTTTGTGTTTATTTTGAAAATAATTTTATCTGAAGTGTCAGTTAAATCGTATAACTCTATGGAGTCTTCAGATTCATGTTCAGAATCTTCACCAGAAGAAGTTTCTTCTTTTTTCTTGAAATAATTTATTGCAGCTGAATGTTGTTCATAATATGAATAAAGTTCAGCACTTTCTATTTCTCCGTTTAATTCCTTTTCTTGAAGCTTTAGAAAATCCTGATAGTAAGTTTGATTTATTTCATTAACATCAATTTTATTCTTTTCTTCTGATGTATATTTTACCATCCTAATTCTGTTTAACCAATGAATTTTTGACATGTTCTGTCCAAACCCTCCATTAAGAGTTTGTTTATACAACTTGTGTTTTAACTCTTTCATGTCTGTTTTTAATTCTTGAAGTAAATCCACTATTAAATTTTGAATACCATTTTCGGGATTCTCATGGGTAGGTATATGAATTACATGGTCATATAATTCAGAGTCCACATTGAAATGACATTTATGTTTGTCGGGAACAATAAGCATATTTTTATCCAATTATCGTCATATCACGTATATTATTGAAAATGTTATTATGTATGTTATTTTTACATAATATTTCCAGAAATATTTATTGTAATTTACGCCATTTTGGAAATAATAGTTTACGTATATTATGTAAATAAAGCATTTCCAGAAATATTTGAATAGACAAAATTATTAATTATACATGTGATAAGAAATCAAGTAAAGAGCAATAAAAAAATTATTATCGTCATATTATGTAAAGCCTTTCCAGAAATATTACTGAAAACGTTATTATGTATGTTATTTTTACAAATAATATACATTTGTAAAAAAGATTAGTGAATTTAAGATTAGTAAATTTACGTATGTTATGTATGTTATTTCCAGAACTAAAAAGGATTAGTAAATTTACGTATATTATGTATGTTATTTCCAGAACTTAAAAAGATTAGTAAATTTACGTATATTACATATAATATACATTTGTAAAAAGAACTAAATAACATTTCGTCATATCACGTATATTATTGAAAACGTTATTATGTTTGTTATTTTTACATAATATTTCCAAAAATATTTATTGTAATTTACGCCATTTTGAAAATAATAGTTTACGTATATTATGTAAATAAAGCATTTCCAGAAATATTTGAATAGACAAAATTATTAATTATACATGTGATAAGAAATCAAGTAAAGAGCATTAAAAAAAATTATAAATTACATTTGTTGGTCGGACCAAATACATGTAATTTTTCCTAATTTGTAAAAATACATGTAATTTTTTTAATAATTATTCCTAATTTGTAACAATACATGTAAATTTTTTAATATATTATCATTCGTATGTAGTTTCAAATAATTTAAAAAACTACAATAAAATACTCCCTTCGTTCCAATATATAAAATGTTTTGCTTGTTTGCACAAGAATTAAGGATCTAATCAATGTTGCCTTATTCTTTTAAATTACTTCTTTTCCTTAACAACTTTTTTAAAAAGAAGGAAAAAAGTCATTAGCAAAGAAACAATTAGTGGTTGAGAAGATGATAGATGCATAAAAAGTATAATTATTTATTATGCATCACGGATAAAAAGAGCATGAAACCTCAAACATCTTGTATTTTGAAACACACCAAACTTGTTAAAACATCTTATATAGTGGAACGGAGGGAGTAATATTTTTAATCAATTATATCAAACCTTTTAGACTTTTTTGTTGAATATTTATTTATGTATTTAATATTTGCATGTGCTTGATTAGTTAGAATAATTATTCCTAATTTGTAACAATACATGTAATTTTTTTAATATATTGTCATTCGTATGTAGTTTCAAATAATTTAAAAAACTACAATAAAATAATATTTTATATCAATTATATCAAACCTTTTAGACTTTTTTGTTGAATATTTATTTATGTATTTAATATTTGCATGTGCTTGATTAGTTAGAATAATTATTCCTAATTTGTAACAATACATGTAATTTTTTTTTTAATATATTGTCATTTGTATGTAGTTTCAAATAATTTAAAAACTACAATAAAATAATATTTTTAATCAATTTTATAGCATTACAAAGTTGGAATAATTAAAGATTAATGGGAATAATTCAAGGTCGGACCAAAGATTAGAATAATTAAATGACCTTGATAAATATGAGCAATTTGAGTGTTTTACGGTCGGACCAATTAGTAATCATTAAAGATTAGTGGGAATTATAATATAAATAGATATACCAATCTGTCCGTAAACATGTCAAATAGCAATGCTTCCAACTAGGCATGTTAATTGGGCGGGCACGGCTCCATCACTGGTCCCGTTAGGTAATTTTTTGCCTCGTGCCCGTCCCATACCCACACGGGTACCCATTAAATATATTTTAAATAAATTGCGGTCATTTATGGATATCCATGATATGTTATTCAATTTATTTTTTAACCATCTATTGAAATTATTTAAAACTACATACATATGGTTAAAAAAAAAAAAAAAAAAAAAATTAGACCAGCCATGAACTTTTGCAATGCGTTACTTGGATTTGACAACGTATTGATATAAATTAGTGAGGAGGAGTGAATCAAAAGCTTTGGCAGAATGTATTGAATTTATTAAAGAAAGCAGAAGATTTGAAGAGAAGAAAAGACGTATTGCTTGTTGGATTGGAATTTGAAGTAATTAATGAGAAATTTGAGAATTTCTAACTAGGTATATATATATATGGTTTTAATTAGCAGCATGTACAGTTATTACAAATATCAACAGTCGCTTATAAATTGTTAAATAAAAGCATGCGCACAAATACCCAACAGCCAACAAAAATGATTTTTGCATTGACAATAAATCACACTCAATACGAGTACGGATACCCATGGACATGGATATTGTAATATCTGCACCCGCCACATTAATTAACGGATATTAAAAAACCCCGTTTATTTTATCCACGGGTACCCGTATAACTACTTGTTTCATGTTCATGACGGATTTTATCCGTGGGTAGCCATGGGTGCGTATTTTTTTGCCATCCCTACTACCAACATGGATTGAACAACATAATTGCAGTATACAGTATAAATACTAAAGAAAGTTACGTCGTCACAATTGGTTTTATATCAAACAATTATTGACCGTGTTGCCCCCATCATTTAGGATTTCTAGAAGTAAAATATGTTTGCCCCTTGTAATTATACTAGAATAAATACACTTTGCATTTCTACTAAATTATAATACATAAGTAAAATCTTATGCAAATAAAATCTAACATTTTCTAATCTATGATCTAACTGCAGTATACAATAAATGCTGATTTCTTTAACATTATTTTAAATGATTTTAATCCATAAAATACCTCAATCATAATGCTAGTCATTTAGTACTCTCTTAACTGTGGAATATGTTTATTCAATGAAATTAAAATAATAACTAACCTTAGCATTTCTACAAAATTATTATGTATAAGTAAAATCCATTGCCATTGTAATCTAGTATTTCTAAACTATAAACTTAATTACAACATAAAGTAAAAGATGATAATTACAATTAGCATTTCTACCATGCATAGTACTGAAATCTAATACTAATAGGGTGCTACTATTCACACCCCGGTTTACACTTCCAGCCACCTTTATAAATTTAATACAGGTGATTATTTTTTATATTCTTCTGGCCACCATATGTTATTCTTTCACTCAGTTATTCACCACCGTACTTCTCCTAAAAAAACACATATTTTTTTTATAATTTCAAACAATAAACCCTTACAAAATCAGATATTCTTTTGTGCCTAATAGAGATGGAAGATGAAGATAAAAAGAGCTTAGAATTGCTTGATTTTTATTGTTTTTTATTATCATATAGAATATGTTGTTATGTTTTTTTAATGGTTAGGGTTTCCATTGCGTTTTATGATATTTTCTCCGCTTCGTTGGAAATTTCAAGCATGGAGGACATTAAATTTGACGTTGTAATAGAGAATGACAATGTAAGTTTTGACTTGTTGGGTTTTTATTCGTATAACTTATGTATCTTCTTTTACAAATTGATACATTAATTATTATTATTTTGTCGTTTGATAGTTGGAGTATTTGAATGATGATAAATTGGACGATAAACATTATGGTTGTGATGATGTGATGGTAGATGTTCGATCAAATGACACAAATGACACAAAAGACATAAATGTTGATTTGACAAATCATTTCACAAACGATGAAGTAAGTACTCATTTATCAAAACTAAATTGCTAATGTGGTTATGAAAATAGATTATTAAATTAAATTATTTCACAACCGACGAAGTAAGGGAGGAAGGAAGCGTTCGTGTAGAGGAAGAAGCTTGTGGCCTCTGCATTTTTTGGGTATTAATTTAGATGGTGGCCAGAAGAGGAAATTTAAAATATTTGGGGTGCTTTTAGTTTTGGTGGCTAGAAGTGTAAATAGGGATGTGAATAGTAGTACCCTACTAATATAATCTACCTTTTCTCACAGGTTTCAAAATATTTTTTCCCACTACATCTCCATATGAAAATTACAACTAACATTCCAATAAATGCAATGCTAAAATAACTAATCATTTGTTCTAAATTTATTCTAAATAATTCAGTATTATACTTGTTTGCTCTTAGTTTTTTCAATTTCCCTCGTCTTCTCGGTCTTCATTGTTGCAATAGATGTATAACTTCGAAGAAATGATTTCACTTTTCCGTTCGTGGTGACGAATTCGAAGACTGATTTGGTGTCGATGGAAAAGATTTTCACCGAAGATTTAGCATCGATCGATCCAGTATTTACACGACTGATGATGACAAATTCCAGTGGTTTTGAAAGATTTTGTCTATGGATGAAGAAATTGAAATTATGTGAAATAAAAACATACAAACATAATTTGAGTAATTCTATCAAAAAATTAATCTTCACAGCAAAACTAAATTAGAAAAACAAACATAAAGATGCATAAGTAAATTTGTTGACGAGATAGAAAATCTATCAAACTTTCCACCTTGGAGATAATCAAGACAGCGAATAACACAGAAAAGGAGATTTGCACAACTGAAAGCATATTGCTACTGTTCATTTACTTTTCTCTAAGCGTGCAGGAACTTACTAGCAGTTAAAATTCATTACCGCAGCTCTTTTTTTTCTTCGTTAATTATTTTAGCTCGGTTATGCCCATGGAAAAAATTTCACTGCAAGTTTGTTCACATCTTTTTTGAAGATGTGAACATAACACTTTCCCCTGATTGGTGGAAATCAAGGAGGGCCATATGAACCTCCATGATTTTCACCAATCAGCACCGAGAGTTATGTTCATCCATCTTAAAAAGTGTTAACAAACTCGGACTCCATAATTTTAGACTTACTAAATTAATACTGTAGCACAGATGTGCAGTAGCAGCTATGCATCCATAAAAGGTCATGTGGATCCTGTTCATAACTGAATACTCATATTAGTCTATATAAACACAAAAAATAGACATAACTCATGACATGGTGAATTGCCTTCTAAATTTCACCTTTCGTGTAAAAACAAAATAATCCAACTGCTAAGATTTTGTGTTTTTCAATTTGTGTTTAATTTCGCCTATCGTGTTCAATTTTGTAAAATCAGCATAAGCAATTCTGTCTCGTTCATATATAACAGGGGCCAACAGAAGCAAAAGAAACGGAAGCCTTGCCTTGTTAGACATAGGGTTCAAAATTTAGTTCCAGATTGGCCTCTTTTCAAAAAGAGGTTTCACCAAAAACCAGTATAATTAGTTTCAGTGAAATGTGCATGATATACTTAGGTGTTACATAAATTTGGAGTTTTAACTTCAAATATCTATCTACTTAATGCAAATATTTGCTGTTTCAACCAAATTTTTTTCAACATAGACCCTACATTTCAAGTGAAACATGCTTTAAAATATGGTTTTCTGAGCATAACTTTGAAAGTGATCCAAATTTACCCTATTAGGATTTAGGGGAACATTCCTGTGGTTCAAAACTAAAGGTCACACTGGTTTTCCTTAAAGCATGTTACGCTCTTAGTATACCACTTCGAACAATAAGAAAAAAAAAACAATACAAAGAATTCTTCTTCTTCCAGGTCTATAGTCTAATGAGGTAATGCTGGAAGCTAGCTATATTATTATTATTTGTGTGTGTATCAACTTATAAGCCAATAATATAAATTGGTAACTCATAAGCAACTACCACTAATTTATGATTTACTTCAATTTTTATAATCATGTCTACTACTCTTTCACCTTCTTTACCCAAGCACTCACACTACTACACACTTAAAGCTAATTGAAAACCACTATTCAGAACTACTTTTAACGTTTAGGAATGCGTACAAATAAATAATTGTAGCACTACCAATGTTTGACAATGAAAGTTTTCAAATTATTCCTTCTGCAAAGGTCATTTTCAGTCAAATTTAAAACGTTTTCTATAAACAGAGAACCAAAATTATAACATTGTTAGAAAGTCTGTTTAAAAATGTTTTCAAGTTTTAACATCATATAAGACTCAGCAAGAAAATTTAAGTCTTTCAAATCTATATCTCTAATCAGTAATACAAAGTTATTATCAAATGTCCAAATCAATGCCAAATAAATGCTAATAAAATTTTCTAGGCTCAACCAAGGGTAACCACTACACATTGTTTTACAAGTTTTTTTTCTCTCCCATCCTCTTGGCTCTTTGGAAGCTAAAAGCATATCCAAACAACAAAAAAACATGTAGCAAAATAACTTGTGAAACGTACACATCTATTTCATAATAGTACACGGAATGATGCATGACAAGGACATACCTCTGATAATTGTGAAATGATGTCCGATGACTCTGACCTTCATTTTGTACTGAAGGGCCACCATTCAGAGAATTCAAAGACAATAAGGCAAGGCATATAGTGACTGCCCATTGCTATAAAGATGATTGATTACCACATAATGGGACCGAGATGTATCCCCAATGGGGGTTCAAAACGCTTTACACTAGGCACTGCTCCAGTACATCATGAGGGATTCGCAAGCCCAAAGTATGAGTCTCCTATCATATGCTGAAACAAACAATACAGTTTAGAGTTCACAAATAAGCAGTAAGCTACACACATAAGAGAACAATTTACCTCTGATATCATAGGTCACCTGCTACGCGGCAGAGATACAATTTAGAGATCGTAATATGTCTGAGAATATATTACGAGAATGACAAATAAACATTCTGTGCTAACCTGTGAAGTGAGAACTGAATGCTTCTGGTGTGCTTTTGGCTTGTAGCTTGTTGGTAATGCCGATTGTCTTTCTTCTTGCTACACTCGCTTAAATTATATATATCACATAACTACAATTTCTTTAACTGAGCAACATTCCGCCTTTGTAGGGAATATAAGGAATGCATGCCTATGTTCATAGCTTGGTGGAGCTTAATGTGGCATATAGTCCATCTATATTGCATGATATGGATATTGCATGTAAAGAAATACATGTTCTTTGTACTTTGTATGATAGCAATTTTTTGCTGGCCATGGCCCATGTGATCATAGAAAGTGCAAAAATTAGTAAAGGAAAAAACACATGTATGCACAACATAAATCATTGCATGATTCCATGAGATTTAATTCATTTTGCATGTAGCAATATTCATGCTGAATCATGCAGTACAATAAGATTATAGTTTCAGGCGAAATTCAAATGATTTCCATGGAGATAAAGCATATCAGACTCCAAATTTCTTTTGGAAGTAGTTTCCATATATATGTGCACATACGGGAAATATGAGAACAAATGTCAAAGATATGTCATTTCTCCTCAAAATTCATAATTAGAACTTAAACAAAGCTAATGCGGACCTTATACCATTCCTATCCCTCAAAAGAACTACTAATGAAATATCCCAATTACACCAAATTAGAGCAAGAAATTTACATACCAAATTTCTAGCTTAGTACAATCCAAGTACGCTCCTCGTAAACGAATGATAACTGCTACTCTTACTGTTATTCCTCTTTATCCCCAACCCTCTTTTACTTCCACTCATCGGCGTTAAATAAAACCGCAACATTCCGTTATCAAGATGGCCTGGGGAAAATCTTGCGCTTCTATTTCTATCCAATGAAAACTCATCTTTCTTTTTCTTCTTCTTACTGATATTCATAACCATCTTACTCTCCAACCCATTCTTCCTCAAGCTATTACTACCACCAAACCCTGCATTGCCATAAATTGAACTCCTTGAACTCAAGTTACTGTTACTTCTAAAACTCCTCCCGTTCGCATACCCATTTGGCCATATTTCTGACAAAGACCTATCCTCTCCATTCTCATTACTCCTATCTCTCTTCCTGTGTATCAGTCCCCATATACTCCATGCTTTACTCCACTTTCTAGACTTCTTTACGGATGCACCCTTAGAATTTAAATCTTCTCTATAGGTAGATTCAAAACTCTCAGTTCGATCATTTAAAGAGTTTGAGCTCCAATCCCTCACAACCTCACCGCTATGCACAAACTGTGGCATGTCACTCAAATCAACACTGGACTTTCTAATAGAACTCGACCTATCAAGACTTCTTCTCCTACTCCTAGAAGATGAGTCCGAGTAGTAGTCTTTAGTCTGCTGAGTGCCTCCTGGAATCGTAATATCTTCTTCAACCGGAATTTGACCATCTGATCTTTCAACCACAGCCACCGGATCATCTTCCACTACAGCAACCATAGGATGGCGCAGGTGCATTGCACGTGCACCAATAAGGCATCCATCCCATGAAGCTCTGGGTTCATCAAAGGAGTATCGAGGATCATCGAATGAAAACCTACCTGCATCTAGTGAGTACCTCGGTGCTATGTCTACAGACCTTCTCCCAAATGCATCTACAGCAATCTCTGACTGTGTTTCGTGGAACCTTCCAGAAGGTTTCTGATCTGCTTTGATCTCCTCGTTCTTTTTCATCTTTTTAATCTTCTGCTTCCTACGCCATTTTTGTAGCTTCTTGCTGAAAATAGATGCGGCAGTCCAGAATCCGCTTGAACTCTCTTTTGTTTTTTTTGCGCTTTCCAGATCTACGTGGTCCTTCATAGGTAGCTGTTTCGAATCATCGTCGTTTTGATGATCATCAACAGCGGTGATTTCATCACCACTGCCGGTAATTTGCACGATTTCAGCGACGGAAGCTGCAATAGGCCTCTGATCCTGATTGAAAAGCGACCAGAGGGTATTCTTGCCCCTGACGTCGCAGGACCTACGCTGAGGCTCGAAAGAGGAAGCAACCGCCGATGTGGCGGCGCCGGAGAAGGAGAAGGACTTGCATCGGCGGAGGTCAGACGACGACGTGGCGGCAATGCTGTTGGCACTGCTAGGGTTGAGAGGTTTACTGTGGTGGAAAATGGATTTAAGGGAGGAGGAGATGGTGGATGTGGAGTTGCGGTGGGTGGTGGCGGTGGAGGTGGAAGCTTCTAAAAGCTGGAGGCGCTCGCGGAGGCAGGAAGGGCAGAATCCGGTGAACTCGGAGGACGGATGGACGGGGCAGGATAGCGGAGGACGGTGAGCTACAGGCGGCTGCGGGGGGTCCATTGATGGGTGCGCAAGTTTTTGAATGGTGTAGGTTAGCAGGAGACGGTGCGCATTTTACAGAAGGGAAGGAGACGGTATAATTTCGTGTGGATTAAACGTTGGAAGGGAGGAGGGAGGAAGAAGAAAAGGGGAGCGTTTGGGGATTTTAAGGCGGTGTGATGAAAAAGAGAGAAAGTAATCACGCTTACGCTGTTCCTTTATGTACGTTGTGTATGTACTCATTACCTTGTAATTTTGTTTTTATTCTACCTTTCAATTTATGTCAATTAGTGATATTTTAAGTTGTATTATAATTTCTTTTTGAAACGAGAGCGATTCTTTTACTCTAGCAAGCACTCGTTTTGACTAAGATTGAAAATCGGTCAGACCGAATAGAACGGAATTATGTTCAGTTTCTATTTTAAACAAAATCGGATTAAACACGGATCGAACGAAATTTTTTCTTGAACAAATTATATTGTTCTAATTCGTGTTCTAAATAAAATTGATCGGACACGGATATATTTTTTTCGGATTCGAACACGAACAGACAGGGCTTTTTGTATCATATTTTATATTTTTTATAAGATTTTTTCTCAACTTTATATCAAATGATAAGAATTTCAGATGAATTCGAACGAACATAGACCGACCGTGATTTTTTCTCGGACAAATTTTGTTGTCCTAATTCGTGTCCTAAATGAAAAACGAACGAACTCGTACGGACGTATTTCGGTCTCGGACCCGAACGGATACCGGACATTCGTACAAAATTTACAGCCCTAGTTTTGACATCTCACGATTTTGAACTCTTGGTCTTTCACAGTCTCAATTAAAAACGTCGTACCACTTTGTCGCTTGAGCCATTGATCTTTGATGATTATATGGTAACGTTTTTTTTTAAAAACAGTTCCAGTTGACGTCAACGTCCGAATCGTCGGATGTGAATTTCACTGAATTGCCTAATAAAATAGAATGTTGGGATAGTATCCGTTCGCGTCATACGTGTTCGACTCGTCGGACGCGTATGATGCGAACGGATAATATTCCAACTGCCATATATTTTTACGTTTTATATATACAATCTTATTTCATTTCTTACCTCACCAAACATAACACATACAATCCAAAAATTCAAGTAATTTTTCTCTTCGTTGATCGTTTTAGGTAATTCATTTTTATATTCGCGTTTTTCATATTCTTATGTTCTATATATATTTTTTCCAATTTTTTATGAGTTGTTTTTATTTCCTTTTTTTAGAATGTCTAGTCAATCTGCTGCTTCATCCACCCATGTGCAGTTAATACCCCGCTATTACCCATCATATCCCCGTTATATCGTGTAGCGGATTTCCACCGTTACGTCATTTCCAAATAGACTTTGAAGTAACCCTTTCGCTTTAAGTCACGGTATATTCCGATATTCCCGATATATCACAATATATCAGCTATATTCCGCTATATCTTCTATAAAACAAATGAATTGAAGAATGACATTTATATATTATTATAAAATTAATATCTTAATAGATCCACCCGCACCATCGTCGACTGGAATGACGACCGGACGAACACGTTTATTGATGTTTGTTACGAAAACATAGATATGCGTACTCATCGTGTTGCGCAGTGGTAGCAGGAGATTACTGCTATATTCAAAGACTGAACTAGCATGGACTACAATGTTGAACAAATGAAGAACAAGTTTGACAACTTAAAGCGTGAGTGGAACTCGTGGAATAAGCTGCTACAAATTCCAAGTAGCTCCTGGAATGAGGAAGTGGACATAGTCAGTGGATCTGACGAGTGGAAGAATACAGTTGCATCGAGGTATTGCAAGTACATACATGTTTCACCTGCTCGGTTTAGGCAAGTGGATGTGATATTTGGTGGTTGCGAACTGACAAATGTCGGTTCGTTATTCCACAGCATCCCCTGGTATAGCTGTAGTTGATGCACAGATCTATGTCCACTGCCTTCGAGGTGATGCGGAGGGGAACACCAGTTGCAAACCGTCTATACCGCTGACCTTTGGTGGTCCGCCTAGAGTTGCTGGTGGTTCTTCGCACGATCATATTCTCGATAGGTGCATGGCAGCGAAGCAGGATGTCGCCGACTACGAGCAGTGGGGGGTCACGATTTGTTTGGCTGATTATGATAGCAAAAGTTACAATCCTTTGTATGCATTGCTGGACAACCCCGAGCAGCTTAGGAAGACTGTTATTTTTCTTGTTAGGAAGTTAAGTAGACCAATGCAGTTTGTTTTGTATTTTATTTTTAGTTCTTGTTATTTAGTACTTTTATTTATGCATTTGTATTCTGTATTCTGAAATATGACTTTTTATTTCGTATGTCGTACGTCGTATTATGTATTTTGAATTTCGTGTTCTGTATTTAAAAATAATCGACATAAATGAAATAATAACTTCCCTCTTTTGCGTTGTTCCTTTCGTAGAAGAAACACATTCTCCTTTCGCAAACTTACCACTTTCCCTGCCCCTTTCATTTGCCTCGTTAATTTCCCTTTCGATTCAGAAAAGAATGCACCCTAATTTTATGTTTGTTTCCCATCAAATAAATGTATAAAATAAATTGCAATTAATAATAAGTCAAATTTGATTTACTTTTCTTAAAGTCATGCTCAAAACAGTACCAACAAATTTATTATTATACTGCCAATAATTCGCGGAAAATCATTGTTTACCAAAGCTAATTCACAGAAGTTTGAAGTTTCAAAAAGTTGGCAAAATTTTGATCAAATCAATTTCTTGCTTACAGTTAGGTAATCTTGGGAGTTGCAGTCACAAGGAAGGTTTGAAACTATCATACTTTCTACGCCTTACAAATAAATGAATAAATTTAATTAAAATAAGATGTTTGAATTGAATGTGAAAAAAATATTTTAAGATAAATAATTCTTTTGTGGTTAAAATAGTGATGAAATAACTTTTGTTTAGTGATAATACAATAAAGAACTAATTAAGTATATACAAGACCAAAATGAACGGAATTGTGCAATTATCGAAATAAAATTTATGGACAGAAATGTAGATTAAATAAAGTTAAAGTGGAATTTGATTACAAAGTAATAAGAGATTGATTTTTAAATTCTACTTAGAGTAGAGTAATGAGATTCTGATGGCCAATCACAACTGAGCACCGATCCCCAACCATTCTCGTTTTTTAAATGATAATTGCTTCATGTTTTAAGAATTACACAGCCTGGCTTGTCAGGACTTGGACTAGTGATCTCAAGGAACTTTATTCCATGATCGTCGAGCACGTTTACCAACTGAGCTGAGCATGCAGATAATAAGATGATATCGTAAAAGGAAATAAACAAATTAGTTAAAATCAAACACAAGCGTAAAGCCCATCCAAATTAACTTTCTCTTATTTTCTGAAAACCCTCTTAGTGTGGATACAAAAACCCAAATTATTCTTTTGACCATGCCCTAATCCTTACTTCAATTTTCAAATTTGTGACATGGTACTTAAACAATGGAGCCAGCAATGGTAATCGGAGTATAGATGTAGGTTATTTTCGTGTGCAGTAGAGCTGCACAATAATGTCGGTGATGGTGGATGAGGCGTTGGCGTTCTAAAGGATAAAAACCTAAGGTGATGCACTAAGACAACCCATATTCCTTGGCATATCAAAAATCTAATGCATCAAGAAATATGGATCATTGATTTAAGGTAAAAAAAAAGCAATGTCATGAAGACTAAGTTATCAAAAAAGAGACAGTCTATCTAATCCAAGCGTGATCATAGAGGGGGCATAATGTCATGTATAAAATCTCATTAAAAGGGTAACTAAATCATAAAATATCTATTTCTCAAAGTGCTATAATACCATGGTCTCATAAACTGTCAATACATACCAAAATATCAAAAGTACTCCCTCATAAGCAAAGTACTAAAAGAGAAAATGTATTGAAAGAAAATAATGATAAAACATAGAATATGACTATACTCCAAGTATGTACGGTGGTCCAAAAGCAGCAACATGCCAGTCAAGGGCTATTCCATCCACCTGTTGTAGGGAAAATGGAATGGATCAAGCATATTGTTGATGAATGAGAACAAGGCAAACAAGAATAAATGCGACTGACTCCGAGTCTACACTAAATGATGTAGAGTGTGTATACTTTATCTGTGCACCTAAGGTTGCATACCTAAGATCACATACAAAAGGACAATGGCCTAACCTTGGGGCTCATCAAATTAATGGAAAAAATGTCCATAAATCAGATCTCATCTAACGATCATTTAGTTTTGGAGATATCGTATCCGTCTTTAACTCACACTAGGCATATAGAGAAAGAATACGCATGTAAACTTTCATATTGGCTCACGTATGAACCAACACTTCACCACTCGACCCTAGAAGCAAATAAAGTTTAACAATGTAATAAGTTTTAACGATCATGATCGACGCTTTTCTATGGATTAGAACAGCGCGATTTATGAAATAATTTTGCAAGCGCACAGATCGTGTAGTATGCAGGTCGAATCACAGGGAGGTAAATTAAATTAAATTACTTATATAATTTCTTGGGCGAGTTAGACAAATCTTCGAGGTTGGTTTTGAAAGAAAACGAAATTGAAACTGCAATTAAACTATTATTGAATTGAATCATATCTGAATCTAATCAAATCTATATTCAATCTAATTGACCTAAGGAAGCAGCAAAAAGAACAGAAATTGAAATTGCAGAAATTAAAATAACAAACAGGAAATAAAATAGGATTATCGTTGAAACTAATCAAACGATTTATCACTAATGAAAATAAATGTAAAATACAACTAGTACTCTACCAAATCTAATTGTGTAGATGGCACTAGTTGCTAAGAAATAGAAAAATGCAGAAAATAAAAAGAATAAGAAGACTCTATTAATTCTAGGATGATCTTTACAATGAGAATACAAGGGTATTTATAGGATAGATAGCCAACCCTAACCCTAATACAATGACAAATGGGCCTTAGGGAATTCACAAAAGAGTTTACAGTGAGAATTACAAATGGGCCTTAGTGAAATCTAGTAAATTTGGGTCTTTCCTCTTTTCCTCTTGCTCCTTTGATAATTCGTCATTGATTTGTGATATATATGGCCTTTCTACTAGTTATTTTCTTGTCCAAAAAGCAACTGGATGTGAGATCTTCGTCAACAAGTCTTCAAATGTAAATATGTAATAATTTGATCTCTATTTTCCATTTTTCTGACTGTATCGGCATATCTGTAAAAATGACAAAATAATACCCAAGTAATATTTATTTATATACAAAAAAATAAGATATAAGAGCATAAAATAAACACATTTCTGTGTTAATAAAATACCCCCACACTTATCTTTTACTCGTCCTCGAGTAAAACAAAAAATGAAAAACTACACTGGATAAGTCACACATTCGTTGGAAACACGATTGCATTGATCGTATGCAACAAGCCGTTAAACCTCTAGGTGTCCCTACTAGGACGAGTGGTGTCTCGTGAGGTTTTTCAATGGATACTACCCACAAAATCCAAATGCAGTATGATATGGTTATAATGTGACTACATGAATGCAGAGGACTTATGCAATTGAAAATAAAAAATGAAAACACGACTTGTTTCAGGAAAGTGGTACAACAAATTAAATTAACAATTTCTAGTCAGTTGATTTTATTTTAGATATCTCAACTTGTCATAAATTTCCAATATAAATCAAGTTTTCAAATGTTAAATTCCAGTTTGGCTAGTTAGTTCGGTCGATAACATAGTGCATCCATGAAATAAGTTCTTAGTTTGCTTGTCACAGTTTGTGAAGTGGTATTCTAATTTCCTTGTGTATGGCTAGTCAAATCAATAAGGTCAAGAAATGTTTGGCATCATTGCTTATTCTCTATCTCTATAAAAATTGAAATTTATGATTAATTACACATACCTAACTAAAAAGACCAAGGTTTACCACCCATACACTGCCTTGCGGACTGACGGAGAGTTGGGACAGAGCTTGGCAGATTGTGCAGACCGACGCTGACTTTGTCAACAACATGTCGGTAATCCTTAGGTGTCCAATCTTATAAAATGGGACCAAGATATTCCAATGCTGACTTTGTCAACAACATGTCAGATAGAGCTTGGCGGGTTTGCACACCAATGCTAGATATACAAGCAATGTTGGATACCCTTGGATTACTATTATTATTATTGAAAATTTAAGAACAAGAGAGATTACTCGAATTCAGCTTAACACAACTTAGTTTTAAAGATTCGAAAAGCCAATATAAGTGTTTAAAGTCCTCCACTCAGTAAACAAAGACTACAATTTAGAATAAACTTCGTGGCCATCATCTAAGAATCTCCATATGTACCTGTTAGACTATTATCCCTCAAAATTCAACTTTTCATTATATTTCATATTCGATCTTAGCCGAGAGAAAAAAATACTATCAGCTGATTAACAATCCTTAACTTATTTTGCTGTATCAATCTAAAATGAGTCATGTTTCAAAAAAAAATGGCATGTTACTACAATCTAAAATGCATGATGGTCCTATTTAAATAGCTGAAAATGAAAAGAAAGAAAAATGAAGGAAAAAAAATCAAAAGAATGATGGTCCTATTTAAATGGATGAAAATGAAAAGAAAGAAAAATAAAGGAAAAAAAAATTCAAAAGAATGCAATGCAGACTCCCCCCACACTTGAACTAAACAGTGTCCGCACTGTAACGTTTCCTAAATTTGAAAGATCGTACTCAAAGATGGATTAAATGTAAAATGATTTGTAAAATGAAATGCAGTCTAACTATATGTAAGAATGGATCATATGTACAATGATATATGTGTTTATGATGCATGCGATGCAAAGAATGCCACCAACTTTTCCCCCCGCACTTGGTTCTAGCCCGATGAATCTCACTCCCACTATGTCTAGGCATGTTTTCTAATAAGCAAAGGTTTTTGAAAACCATCTCATCTTTATACCTAGATTTGTAGTCCAGTAGGTAAATGTCCAGGGTCATCTTAACATGAAGATTTTCAACCAAGCCAGCATTCCAAAAATAATTCATGTGTTAAACAAATTTATCAGTGTAATTGTTCAAAAATTTGTGATGGTATATAAATTCAGTGAAATTTGAATTCTGAGTGTTGTTCAAGATTATATGATCACATTTCTCAATTAACAACGTATTTTTGACACTGACAAATTCTAGTTCGTTTGAAACCTCAAAATCGAAATTTTCGAACTTGGATTAGTGGCTTGATTCAATTTCATCCTCATATTGCAACTCATCCTCATATAATCCAAAAAAATCATGTTCATTAAAATCCTTCCCCAAATTTGAATTGAAAAATTCAACATTTTTATTCTGTTCAATTTCTAGAATTTCAAGTTTCTCACAGCCTGAAAGAGGAAGATCAAAATCTAAGCTTAAATATTTTTCTTGAAAAGAATCGAAGTCCAAATCATTTGCTGAATTTTGAACAACTTCATTTTGATCGTTATTCTCAATTTCCAAAGTTGTTATCTAGAAATTTTCACTATCAGCAAAGAATGGATTATTTTCTGAATCATTGCATGTTTGAATTTGATTTTGTTGCTCAAGTTGTTCTTTAATAGACGTCATTAAACAAAGAAGTTCATCAAGCTGTCTATCTTTTCCATCAAGTTGTCTATCTTGCCTTTCTACCCTCTCTCTAAGAATGTTAAGATGATATTCTTCAAAATCGTTGATTTGAGAGCTCTCGTTTTGGATTTCTTGATTCTCAAAATTATAGTCCACATCAATTTCACAATCAATATTATTTCCAATGTGGTGGTTATTTGAATTTTTAGAAAAATTGTAGTTATATTGGAAATCTTTTTTATTTTGAAAATTAGGTTCGTAACCAAAACTATTAAAGTTCGAGAGAGAATTGCAATTTTGGTTATTTTCAAGATGTTGATATGGGCTATAATTTTGAAAATTTTGGTTTAAAACCCCATATTGATGTTGATCAAAACTATGTTGGGATTCAAATGTGGCCCATAATTGAAATTATTGAAATTTAAATTGAAGTCGCCATTTCGATCATTTCTATGATTTTGAAAATGTTGCTCAGTTGGAAAATTTTGAAAATTGTTGACATTGGGCCCACTAAATTTTGGAAAGTCTTGCCTCATGAGTTGTAATTCATACTCATACTCTTCAAGAGGACGTCTACTCCGATTATTTACCCACAATTCTCTCAAGGATTTTTTTGAATAAGACATTTGAATGAAGTCAATGCAAGGCAGAAATTTTTCTCACTTCAAAATAATATAAAATAATGAGTTGTGCTCTATTAATCAACTGACTCAATTAGAAGGGGGAAGAGGGTCTTATGGTTGTTCACGTATAGTATAGATACTAAGGGATACGACCAATGTTTTACGGGTAGTATGCAACCTCTTTTGCTAATAGTTCAATAAATAGAACTACTATATATCCACGATCCAATTATACAAGACAGTAAACTTCACCAAGCACCACTTTTCAATTATATTATTTTGCAATGTCTATTTTATTGTTAAAAACAATGAGAATGAAGATTTCAGTTATGGAAATATCAGTCAACCATAAAAAATCAGACAATAAGAACTGCAGAAATCTAAAAGATTGTACAAGCAAGCCGCTGCCCCTACAGAATTTTTTTTACAAGCAATGTCTAAAAAAGAAATCTTTGTAGCATAGCACCTGTAGAGTTCAGAAAATATTACAGTGGGGTATAGCAGTCCGTCCAGTGCTATGAGATTTTACTGTTTGCCCCATCCGACCTCTAAATCCTTGTTTTGTTTGCTTGAACCGGCATCTTGACTTTGCCCTTGATTTTGATTTCTCTCTTCTTCTTCTTTTTATAGAAAAACAATTGAAAAGAAGAAAATAAAATAAACTAGCAACAGACTCAAACTAAAAAAATAAAACAAGCAAAACAATTCAGCTTAGAAAATCAATAAAACAAAAAAAAAAAAACAAAAAAAAAACAAAACTCAACTCAAAGAACTGCGGGACAAACGTCTGACTCGACAAAACCTTGGAACTAAACTCAAATAAATACATAAAAAAATAGACTAGCTAAGGAGAAAAGGAAAAGAAAACGCAAACCGTCAAGTTGAAGCGAGAAGGGAAAACAAAATCACATGGCTAAACTGTAAATCAATAATACCCAAAAATCCTCTCAACGCATCAACGAAAGGAAACTCAGATATCCAAAGTTATTTTCCTAAAATGAACGAGAAGAAAATCGCACCAACCTCGGATACTGCACCTCCTTTTTTCTTTTTATGAAAGCTAAACTTTGCCTATTTATTCAGATCTGAAATCTTACTAGAAAATATGCGTTCTTTTACTTTAACAAACACTCTCACTTTTCTTCCAATTGAGGGATGCCTTTGATCGGAGATGAGGCTCTAACTTGAACGTGGGTTGAAGGTGGGTGATCGTGGAGTACGATTTGGTTCGGGTTGGCAGGTGTTTGTGATTTGTGGTTTTTCATTCAATTAGGATGCGAACAGGTGGTTTGGTCAAGGGTATGTGTGATCATGATGAGGCAGACTTCGGATCTGGAGATGGACGTTGGATTTTTGTGGGTGAATGGGGCGGTTGTTTGTTTGGAGGGATTGGTTTGGACAGGCTTTGAATTGTGAACTGGGGGGTTTTCGAGTAGTGATGAAGTAGGGTTTCAGAGTTATGGTTCAGGGCAAAAGGGGGGATGGTTTTGGGTATTGCGATGATGAGGGATGGAGTAACAACGAAGCGTACGGTATTGTGATTGAGGTGGTTGAGAGCTGGTAAGATGATGGTGAATGAAGAATACACGGTGCTGGCGGTTAACTGATGATTGTTGCGACGTGGAGATTTGTCTGAAGGGTTTGTGGAGAAGTTTGGGTTTGAGCACTATTGCGTGGTGGAGGTGGTGTTGTGTAAAGGAGGGTTTAAGTTATGGGGTTGGAAGTTTGGTATGGTTTTTCTGGTCTTTGTGGTGAAGAGCAGTGGTGGTTTGTATGGCTGGAAATGGAGGGAGGATTGTGGTGAAGATGTAATTGAGTGGAAGATGGCTATAGAGTTTATGAAGATGGAGCTTGTACTATTGGTTATAACTTGTGATGGCAGGGACTGTCGGTGACGCGGGGGAGGGGGGAGGGGATGGTTGAAATGTGGACTGCATGAGGGTATTTTGTGGTGGATGCGGTTCCTTTCTTTTTTTTCTTTTTTTTTTAAAAAGGAACGTGAAGGGAGAGGGTGGTCTGAAGATGAAAGCAGTGGTGAAGTTTTGAATTAAAGTAGGTGGTTGCGGGATGTTTTCAGAATTTGTGGAAGGGATTCTGATGCTTGCATCAATGGTGGATTTGGATGGCCTGTGTAGTTGGTGGATGTGCATGATTTGTGACGGTTTTGTTGGGAGATTTTGATTGTACGTGGAGGTATACCAAGACGGAGGTGAGCGCGAATATGAGATTGGGTGTGGTGAAATTGTTTAAAGATGTAGATGGACGATGGTGCTTGTATGATCGGTGGATGATGAATCTGTAACTGGAGAAGAGGGACAGGAAATAAGAAGAAGATTAGAAATTTGAAGACAGGAAGGAAAGTTGAGAAATATGACAATAGGAAAGAATGCTGGAAAGATTAGAAACAAATGGAAGAAAATTGGGCAATTTTTTTATTTTGTTTTTTTATCGGTGAGACTTGTAAAGATGTAACGTAAGGAATTGAAAAAAGAAATAAAAAAAATTGACAAGTTTTTTTTTGTTATTATTGTTGTAAAAGAATGAAAAACAGTGTATTGACAATTGGAAAGAAGTAAAAGGAAAGAAGGAATAGATGGAAAGAAATTAAAGAAAAATTGGAAAATTTGGCAAAATGAATGAACAATACCAACGAACAATAAAAAAAAGAAAAAAAAAGGAAAAAAGGAATAGATGGAAAGAAGGAATAAATGAAGAGGGGAAAAATGGAAAAGGAAAAAAAATTGAAAAGTGGAAAGAAATAAATTGAAGGGAAAGAAATTGACAACAAAATTTGACAAGTTTTTTTCTCTCAATCAGAAGATTACGGTATCATATAGTACCAAATCTAACTAATCAAGAATTTTTTTATATGTACAAGAAAACAAAAGGAAAATAAAATAAAAACTAACATGAATCAGAAATTAAATAAATAATAAAATTTAATCGTTACCTTCCCGACAACGGCACCAAAAACTTGATTGATGCTTTTCTATGGATTAGAAAAGCGCGATTTATGAAATAATACTGCAAGCGCACAAATCATGTAGTATGCAGGTCGAATCACAGGGAGGTAAATTAAATTAAATTATTTATATAATTTCTTGGGTGAGTTAGACAAATCTTCGAGGTTGGTTTTGAAAGCAAACGAAATTGAAACTGCAATTAAACTATTATTGAATTGAATCAGATCTGAATCTAATCAAATCTGTATTCAATCCAATTGACCTAAGGAAGCAACAAAAAGAACAGAAATTGGAATTGCAGAAATTAAAATAACAAACAGGAAATAAAATTAGGATTATCGTTGAAACTAATCAAACGATTAATCACTAATGAAAATAAATGTAAAATACAACTAGTACTCTACCAAATCTAATTGTGTAGATGACACTAGTTGCTAAGAAATAGAAAATTGCAGAAAATAAAAAGACGAAGAAGACTCTATTAATTCTAGGATGATCTTTACAATGAGAATACAAGGGTATTTATAGGATAGATAGCCAACCCTAACCCTAACCCTAATACAATGACAAATGGGCCTTAGGGAATTCACAAAAGAGTTACAGTGAGAATTACAAATGGGCCTTAGTGAAATCTAGTAAATTTGGGTCTTTCCTCTTTTCCTCTTGCTCCTTTGATAATTCGTCATTGATTTGTGATATATATGGCCTTTCTGCTAGTTATTTTCTTGTCCAAAAAGCAACTGGATGTGAGATCTTCGTCAATAAGTCTTCAAATGTAAATATGCCGTAATTTGATCTCTGTTTTCCGTTTTTCTGACTATATCGGCATATCTGTAAAAATGACAAAACAATACCCAAGTAATATTTATTTATATACAAAAAAATAAGATATAAGAGCATAAAATAAACACATTTCTATGTTAATCAGATCCATTTTGTGGATTTGTACCGATCCATAAACCATGGTTTAGTGTCGATCCATGATAATTGATGATCTGGTCATAGGAATAAACCATTCTAAATATGGGGAATGTATGAAAAAAAAAGAAATTTGTCGATCTTGTTTAAAAATAGATAGCGATAGCATTCACTTTGAGATTTTTTTACAATCGATATTTCTTCGTATATATTATAATTTTTTGGATCATCCCTATTGTATACCACTGATCCATAAGATCATATTTTACAAAACTTTTCATATCATATCAAAGTTTGAGTAAACGTAGGCTAGTCGATTATAAAACCTATAATTATTGTGTGTTCTTTCCACGTACTATCATTTGATTTCTTCACTTATTTGTCTTTCATAAATCTTTAGGGTGTTTGTGTAAATTTTGAACAAAAATGACTTAGTGCTTTAACTAGAGCATTCCAATCTCTCATTGCTCAGATCTATTTCAATTATGGATTGTCCTAATCTACTAAATAGATCTTCCAAATCCGCTCTTAAGATCCGTGATTACTCAGAGTTGGTTATATCTATCATAGTTTTATTTGGCATAATGGCTTCAAGGAATACTAAAGAGAAATTGTAACAAACCTGAATTTTGGAACCAATTTAAAATTTATTTTTAATTCATTTTAGTGGAAATTAAATATTTTAAATGATTTGTTTTGAGGATAAACGACCTAGAATTTATTTAAAATGAGTTTGAACGTAAAATTTATAATATAATTATAAAACGAACGTGTAACGTCATGGTAGTTTGAAAATTTAGTTTTGAATTTCAATTGCATGTACAGAATTCAATATAAGCTAGATTTCAGTTGTATTGAAAAGGAGGTAGTTGGACTTCAGTTGTATTGAAAAGGTTTTGAAAAAAAAAAATCCAAATAGGGAACTTTTTTTAAACTGATTAATGAGTGTAAGCATTTTTGGATTAGAAGTGTCATTTGTCTTTACTTCAAAGATGGATAGTTTCTTTGGTTTAGTAGTAGTCAAAAGTGAATTACGTGGAAAGGAACATTTCTCTTCAGCTCGTGTAGATGGTCTTTTGGAAAGTATTGAGAATCAGATTTTCATTATTGTTAGATTTCCTTGTTTATGATTTCCAACAAGTTCTGAGTAGTGGAAAAAGAAATATCGGAGAAAAGGTTGTTTGTAGAACGTCCAAAGATTTTTTGAACTAGCTACTATACCTTTTAAGCTAGTTTTCACTTAAGCCTAGTTATTAACTAGTGTAGTAGGGCAACTGGTAAACATTGTGTTGGTGGTATGATGGTCTTGGATTAATTCTTTAATACCAATTCTATTAAAGTAACATTGGTAAGAAAACCTGTAAGGGTAGTTATCTTGGATTAACCACCATTAGTTGTAATGAGAGAGGGATCATTACCTATTATAACGGAAGTCTGAATTTTTTGTAGTAACCATAGGTTGTTGGTTAGTTATTTCCTTACTAGGAGTTGGGGCTTTAAGACAAGGAAAATACATCGACTTTGAGGGTCTAATGATTTTTTTTAAGATTTCCTTGAAAGAAATAATAAGGATGTAGTTAATTTTTTTTGGGTTTTCGGAAGTTTAAGGGTTCATGTAATATCAATGGGAATATTTTGTAGCCCAAAGAATTTTAACTCGAGATTGTATCTTAAGATTGGATATGAATTCACCATTTGTTAAGAAATATTATTGAGATTTGGTGTTTATCAAGATTTTGTCATTTGGACAAAAACATATGGATTTTAGAAGTTCTGACTAAACCTTTATATGACAACGGAATTGAGGCAAATAACAAGTTTGATTAATGGATAGATGACTAGAGAAAATATAAAGATTTCAAATGGATAATTGGGTTCCAAGGCAAGAGTGTAACAAGGAGGTGTTTAATGGAAATTTGTGGAACCACTTTGAGTCAAAACCCCATATATATAAAAGAATCGAGAATTTTGAAAGACTAACGTATTTTGATGTGAAATTTGTATTTAGGGAAATTCATAAAAGCAACTATGTGTGTATATATATATATCAAAAAAAGTAACTAAAAATTTGCCTTATTAAGAAATTTCAAGTAAGGTTTTGGAAAATTATATATAAAGTAGGGCGGTAGATAAGTCTTTATGGGGTTGGACAATATAAGTGGAACGAACCAAGGAACATAAGATGGGTAAAGTAAAGACGAGGATGAATGAGATGGAATAACTACACCAAGGGATTGGTTAATGTAACTCAACATTTTTTAAGGAGCTATTCCGTTTAAAAGATTTGGAAAGAGTACGATAGAAGACATAACGTGGGGCGATACTACCAGATTCGGCTATAAAACCTTTTATCTCATTGGGAGGATCCTAGTTTCTTAACCGTGTTCTTTTGTCTAGCATTTCCTCTTTTATGTTATATCAATAGCTTCTTCCTTTGATTGGGGACTTCCTTCTAAGATATCCTTGGGAAGGGTAGACCTTAATATTTGAGCTTATAAATGATAGGATGTGGTTGAAACATGTGTTGAGACATGTTATGTTTGATGTTTGCAAGTGGATGCATATACATACACTAGGCATTAGATTAACATATTGCATATGGATATGTGCCATTTTAATTTATTTTTAAACATGGAAGAAAAATGGTTGAATCATCACTTGGATGTTGCATTTTGTTGGATGGTTGTTGCACACATATAGAATTTTATATGTATCATTAGGGTTCTTTTGAATACATATTGGATGCATGTCAAAGACACGAATTGCATTAAGGAGGTCAACTGAATTAGTAGACCACCCAATTTTCGCATGAGTTTAGGGACATATACACAACACCTTTGCATAAGTTCATAAAAAAGCATTAAAAAAATATAAGGACAATGGATGTCAGTGGTTGATAGTTAAGTAGATGGGTGTAGAAAATGGTTGATAACATTCTTCTAGCCATAGAGATTCCAGGGACGAAATCCTAAAATGAGGGGAGAATGTAACAAACCAAATTTTTAACAAATAATAATTAATTAACAAATTAATTAATTGAGGAATAAATTGATAAAATAAATATTAATCAGAATAATATTAAGAATTGGGCAACGAGGGTTGCATTATTGGGTCCGTTACGAAATTCCAGTTAAGATAGACATTTAGTTTGTTGAAATCAAACTTAAAACGAAGAAGTTATAGCTGTTTAAAGATTTAACAAAAAAATATAATATGGCTCAAGCTGGGTCGGCCACTGGGTCGACCCAGGACCCAAGTGGGTCGACCCTTATGTCGACCCACATAAGGACCCAGACGTGGCCTGACAACGTCGTTTGCCAGGCACAATTTCGACCGTTTGGGTTCTGTTTTAGGTTTTGCTTCCACTTCCTTCTTCTAATCTAATGGTCTAAAATCTAAAGCTAAAATCCAATGAACCTGGACACCCAAACTCTATTTTAAATAGCTTCCAAAGCCTAACCTAATCCTCACTACTCCAATTAGCTACCTCTCTCAAATAACCCTCTCCTCAAATAAAATTCTAATGGAGTATTTGGGCTTGGTTCTATACATATTTTTGGAGGATATTTGTTGAAGGCAAAAATGATCATTACACCCAAAGATTCTCTAAATTTGAGAATTATTATTTCGTGTACGGAAAATTAACGTGTAGAAAATAGAAATAACACTGAAAATTATAACGGTTCGATTCATAAGGAACCTACGTCCACTTTGAAAGTGTTTAAGGATTTTATTGATTATTGAGGGTTACAAGCATTGAACATCATCATGACATTTGTTACCGATTGTTCTGAGTGTTTGGGGGTCATACTTTTTCATATGCCAAGTCTTGGGAAAATTATAAAAAAATTCTTCTTCCTCAAGAGCTATGCTTCCATTAATGGTGTCCTAGGAGCTTATAGAGCTGTCAAATCAACCAAAATCCAACCCTTGTGAAGAATGAGAAAAGGAGTATTTATAAGTAGTGGGTTAGGAGGGAGTAGAGAAATTTGGGGACCACACAGCAGAAATTCGCATCCAAAGAGAGCAGCATTGGGAACTTTGCATCCCTCCCCCCGCTATGGCAAAATTTTGCATCCCCTTGAAGGAATGCAGTTTAATGTGATTGCACCTAGTTTAATGTGATTGCACCCGGTTTAATGTAGTAGCATCACATCGCATCGCAACCAATGGATGCGATACATCGCATCATGAGGGATGTGATATATCGCATCCTGAGGGGTGCAATACATCGCATCCTGATGGATGCGTTTACTTCGCATCTCGAGGGATGCGATTATATCACATCCCGAGGGTTGCGATATTACACTTCTGAAGGATGTGGAGATGCAATGCTAGGTGATGTGAGGTGAAGGGATGCGATGTTGTGTGATGCAGAATGAAGGGATGTGATGCTGGGTGATGCGGAATTTTGGAATGCGAGGCCAAGGGATGCGAAAATTGTGTTTCGTAGTGTTGTGAGGCCTACTCTCGTGCAACTCTGTCTGATCCTAAATCCTTAGTGTTTTGGCGACACTTCGGGCTTTGGTGCCAGATGAAGGGCCGAGTCGAGTGGGCCTGGTATGCTTTTGGGAACCGGACCAAAAGGTCGGTTAACGCTTGCTTCCCAGAGTACGTCTTGTCTCGACGTGATTTTTTTTGAGTTTGAGACAATCATTTCTAGAAACTGGAAAGATCTCTAAGTTATTTAACTCTTGATCGCGATCATTCTATTGAGCGTATTGAGAATCTCGATCCATTGGTAGCTCCTTTATACATCTAATTTCAGTCAACTCATGAAATTAAACGTTAGTCATCGACTCTCATTTACGTCGGGACATAAAAGATTCGTTTTCAGCGCAGTGTCGCGTATGTGCTCACACATTTTCACGTAGTTTTGTGCGATGCGATCGGAGTTTGAAACTAAAATATATATATTGCATGTGGAGTAAATTGCGAGTTGGATTTCGAAGATGATATCAAGTCATAGATTCGATCGATTGTCATATGTGGTCTAGTCGTTAAGACTTATGAGCATACATTTGGTTAGCGAATCGAATCGGTGTCAATCATTGTAATGTCGAAAACACTTGTGCATGGTCTTAATCGGAAACGCCAGTTGGAAATTTCTCGAGATTTGAAAACTTCGTTCTTTTCATTCACCATTATCATGTACGTATATATATATATACACACACACACACGCAAATATACATATATACATATACATACATATATATATATGTAAATGATAGGCCATTATCCTTAAAAAAATTGAAGTTCTTCGCATCCCTAATGGGACACGGAATTTCGCATCCCTAATGGGACACAGAATTTCGCATCCTGAAAGGGATGCGATATTTCGCACCCCTGATGGGTTGCGAGACATTGAAACGGGCCAGTCCCAATCCTCCTCACCCCATATAATAACTGAGCACAACTCTCCTCCCCCGTTCGTTTTCTTTTCCCATTACTTTGTACTGCAACTAACTCGTTTCCCCAGGCATAAATCGAACCATATTTCAAAACTATCAGGTGGGCATTTCGACTTGATTTCGAGTACAAAATCAATGAACGATTTTGGGCTCGATTTTTTTCGTGGTTTGATTTCCTGTCAAGGAGATTGAGGTAGATCAGTTGTGAAGGAGAGGAAGAAGGGAAAAAACAAGGAAGAAAGGAGGAAATCGAAGGAGAGAAGAGGAAATAAGAGAAGACGGAGAAGGTGAGCAAATCGTAATGTGTCCCTAGGAATGCATCATTGGGTTGGATGTGATTTCTCGCATTAGTGGGGTGCTATTTCTCGCACCCGAGGGATGCAAGATTTCGCACCCAAGTGATGTGAGGTTTCTCTACTTATGGGGATGCGGTGCGAACTAAAACGGAGTTGGAGCATCATGTTGAGGGGGATGAAAATTCTCATGGGAAAGGGGAGAGATGCGAGATTTTAAGCCAGAGAGGGGTGCGATTTTTCTAGGTCTTGGGGATGTGATTTTCGCATTCTTGAGACTCAGGAAATTTCAGACCTTCCTGGCGGGCACGCATTATACCGTTCTCGATAAGGAATTCGAATCCCATGCACCATGGCCGTCGAAATCATGCCATTTTCACGTCGTTTCGTGATTTGATGGGACTTAGGCTTTGCACATAGGATTAGAGAATAAACTTAGATCATGCACACAAGACCGGACTATCAAACTTTAGTTTATTTCCTAGTTCCAATCACGACGTAACCTTGACTCAACGTGAATCTGACAATATCAGTCGACGACGATGATGGTTACCGTTTTAAGAATTACTGATCATCACCATTCCCGAGCTCTTTTATTATAATCGTATAAGCATTGCACTTTACTGCACGTACATGTTAGTTTACACCAAAAGAGGGGTACTGGTTATTTAATGCGATGTCTAATGCAACTATATTCAAAGTATAACTAGCAATGGAAACAAGATCGTCCAAGAAACAACAGACTTTGGAAGCCAAAGCTTCTCAGCACTTTCCATCTCAATCCGAGTCATCTAGCAGTACTGATTTCGGGGATAGCAAGCTTGAGACCTCAGAAGCGCCCACCCCCTCTTAGTTCATAGGCTCGCCGAATGCTCCCGACCAAGGTTTGTAGTCAAAATATCCACAACAAATAGCCAAACAACCGACTGAACCGTCAATGCTGGAAGGAACTGCTGCAACTAAGGAGAATCCCAAGGAGGAAAAAGACGTAGATACCGAGGAGGGAGACACTCTAGAGGTGTCGAATATGATGGCAGATGTTGTCATAGTGGAAGTCCACCGCAGTGCCTTCGCATCTAGATGAAGGTGCGTTAAGGCACATTTGCGCAAGATTCAGCATACCTTGGGATGAAGTTCGCGTCCCCCAAAAGCGGGACAGGGAGCACGCACCTCCAAATGATATACTGCCCAGAACAGGCATACATGCACTTCTAGATGCGTGCCCCCAGCTTGCGACTTTGTCTGAGATATGCTGCATTACTTTCGTTTAGCGCCAGCGCAGCTTCATCCGAATGGGTACGCCTTCCTCTTTGGTACCCGTGCCTTGTTCAGGGAGCATCTGCATATATTATCTACTAGAGAGGACATCTGGTACCTTTCCATATTAAGAGGAGGACTATGAGTGCATCTTCCATGTGCTACTTGGAGGCACAGTCCAGCACTCGATTCATCCAGGGGTTGTGGAGAAGACTTGGAGTTATCAAGCACGACTGGTTCTTTATTCGCTGTCCTTCTAGATTTGCAAGGCGCTGGTTTGTCGCAAATAAGCCTTTTTTTATTGCTTTGGGCTTGAAGCTAGGTGAGTCGCGGGCTCCAAGTTAACTTTGCATTTGCATAACAGGATTCCTCCAGCACCCATTGGGAGCGTGTATTAGCAGCGTCTTGAGGCATTGAGGCTCGTCCCAGCCAAATCTCGTTCTAATGAGAATGTCTTGTATGAGCAAGTTCTTCGCCGGATGGGGTTAATCTGCATTGACCATACAATGTTCAGGCTAACCGCTGGTGGAAAAGGGAAGGCAGAATCTGAGGGAGAACGAAGTTCTCCGGGCCGCAAAAGGAGGTTGCCTCTGTCGTGTCTCAGCAACACAAGGCCGTGTAGACTCAGAAAGAAACCAGTGGGGATGGATTCGATGATGAGGAGGCAGTTGCTAAAGATGAGGGTCTACCGGCTACTTTTGTCTTACCTACGACAAAGGAGGCGAGGACGGAAGTGTCGCCCAGGTCGATTTCTCCAGTGACTGCCTCTTAGAACACCATTTCATTAAAAAAGGAGGGTTAGTTCGATGACCTGAATAAGCTCCCGCTTGTTGTTACGTAGCCTTGGCCTAGCGACACAAGTATAGAAAGCTTAACGCTTACCTTCGGGGAGATCACTCCTTCGAGCAGACTGATATATTGTCTATTGAGAGAATACTTAGGGCACACACTTATATATACTATGTAACAGCCCGCATTTTACATATTGGAGGATCATAAAATATTTTTATTTAATTCCCTGATGGTTGGATCATTCTAATATTTTGATATGTTGTTTATGGGGTTATGAGACATGTCCATAAATTTTACTAATTTTATTTGTGACCATTTCGCTCCTGTTAGTCTTGTACAAGGCATAACTTTTGACTGGGATCGATTCAGGTGCTGAGATCGGTTTTATTGGAAAGGAAATGGTGTTGCCAATTCAGTATAGTTGTCACACTAAAGATTTGGTTCAGGAGTTTTGGAGGAATCGTTGTTTTAGTGTTTTACAATCTTCAATTCAAGTTTTAAGCCATTGATCGGATGATTCGGATAGGCCCATTTGTGGGCTAGTGGGAGGCTATAAATAGGAGGTTAGAGGCAAGAAGAATAGTTTACTTTCTTCATTCTCTAATTTGGTTGAGCTCGTGATCCTCCTTGCTTATACAAATACACTTTCCAGCATTAAAATTCTAGATCTATATAAGTAAATCGAAGATCTACATCATTTAAAGCTAGATCTACACAAAGTGAAGAGAGATCTCATCAAATTGGAAGGTTTAAAGAGTGTTCTTCGCTGTTTGGATTCGTGATTCAATTATTATTTTATGTTGTTTTTGAGAATTGGTGAGTGATATGCATCTCTCGCGCAGATTCAGTCAAGTATATGAGTCGTTTGATCATAATTTCATCATTTTTAAGTCGTTTTCACCAAGATCTACATCATGGTAAGTATATTTTCATATGAATAATCGTAGGATCTAATCTAGAAACTTTAAACCGGTAATTCTTATGTTAATTCCTATGTTTATGCAAGTTAGATCCATTATTTTAGTTTATTTATCATTTTATCATGATTTAGTGAATTTTATATTAATAATGATGATAACTATCATTTTGATGTTGTTAATGACTTCATGAAGTGTTTATTGTTGAATTGGACGATTTGGATGAATCGATTTCGTCGATGTTGTCGTTTGGTGAAGATTTGGTCGAGTTTGGAGCTGTTTTGATCAGATCTAGGAGTCAGATCGTTTTTTCATACGTCAGGTCGCTGACTTGTTGCTCAATAAATTGGTTTAGGTTGTTTTTTTGAAGTTTCGAGTCGTGATGGTTTAGGTCGTTCGGCGACCTAAGTATTGGATCGTGCGTGGTAATTGATGCAAGGTCAGTGTAGCGAACCGTCATTTTCCCGATCCTGATTATCGATACAAATACCTTATCGATTAACCAAACATAAGAAATTACCGGGTCATTAATAAAAAGAAGTTAAAGGGTGAGAAATAGAAAGAAAGAAATATTAGAATAGAAGAAGAAAAAGACAGAAGAAGAACAAAATATAACAACACAGAATCTCACATCGCAGCGGAATAAAATATAATATATATAACGGCTTTCGGAATACAAAATTTTCTGTATACATATACATATCATCATCAGAGTATAATACAACACAATGGAACATAAACGATAAATATCTAACGTTGAAGCCTCCTGCTCCAAGCTCGTCTAAGTATATCTGTAAATACCTTAACTACTTGACTGCCCATACAAATTTGGGCACCCAAAAGTTTAGGGTAAACAAAATAGAATAAACAATGAGTCAGTCACGGGACCGGTGTGAGTAAACTCCAACCATTTGGTTTAGCTTTTAAAAATCCTTTAAAAAAAATGATAATCGTAAGACCGGTCCACACATAAAAACGGATGGTTTTTACCTTACGTTAACCCAAAACATCCTTTGAAATCAATACTCTTCTGATATTATAATAGTATCTAAAAAATTAAATAACAATCTAGTAGAACGCTTGCATCTCACGCTCTACATACATAGTATACAATCAGAACTGCGGGTTCTTATTGGAGAATGGATTCCAACTGGCAAGGTATGGGACTACCTTCCGACAGTGTATCTCTAGAGAGGAATACACTGGGTTCAACAAGAACATCTTGCAACCCAGGCTAAACGTGACCGGCCCCTCATTTCGCTTGAGAGTACCAAATATATTGTCACCAACAGTTGGGATCAGCAACCATTTCCTGAAAGGTACAATATCGAAAGATTAAAGAAGCAAATGGAATTTTTCTAGATCAGGTGACAATACACCCTACTTGGGTGCGACCCACTTGCCATGTGACCTACCCGATTTTACACCATTTCCCGGTTGCGAGGCTTGAGGTTACGATTACTTACCTTTCGTTAATAGCATAATCACTTTGAATGCCACATTGTCAAATCCATAAATCACTAATTGATTTGCATAATGATATTCTGGATATTATTCTAAGAGAATAAATTCTCCGCCATCGGATGTATATTTGTACAAAACAACTTATGCGATTATTGGAAATACTCTGTCAGACATTCGTCCATACATGTTCGTTTTGGGACTCAATAAAACCGAAGGCACAATTTCTATTAATCCATCTTAGGCAATTTATACCTAGGATTAACAGAAAAAGCCCTTGCATTTTACTCCATTTTCGATTTGTCTTCATATAATCTGATTCGCAATGCTACTGCCAATACCAAGTGGTTCTCGGATAATAATCCAACCGGTCTCTCTATATTGACAACGATATTGGCTAATACCTCGATAGCTAGTTATTTAACTATAGAAGAAAAACAAACATTCATTCAAAGCATCAAACAATCACTAGGCCCCTTAATTACTATTTCATTAATTAAATCACTCCTCTATTTCCTTATCAATATTTGTTAACTCACTATATTCAACAATCATCTTGGCCTTTTAATCAATTTGGAAAACATTTCCATATATCACCTTCTTTTATTTTCGGTACTTAGAAAATATCTTCTATTTATAATTGGAAAATATCCCAATTACTCCTCCCTTTCACGACCATTCATTTCTATACTTAGGAAATATTTATTATTATATTTCCAAATTTTCACTTACTTGGGTTAAAACGAATGTTGTGTAAAACGTCGCTACAACAACCCAAAATACTGCATTCACCTAAATTTCTTTACACGTTGATCTTTGAGACTGGATCTTCCTATTTATCAGTTAATAATGTAATCAATCAAGTTGGGGTATAACTACCTCTCAGACATGACTGAATAACATTCTTAAGTTCAAAACAGACAAGACTACTTATCTCAACTAATCAACATCATATAAAACCAATTATTCATTTTTAAAACGATATACGTTTCTCTTTCTATTTTTACCTGATTTAATTTATAGATTTCTTCTTTTGTTTAAAATATTATATTTTAAGTTCGTTTTGTTATCGAATACTATATATATATATCGATATATATATATATATATATTTCTAGTTATCAAATTTTCTTAAAAAATATTCTAACTCCTTAAATTTCCGGAAAATTTCGCCAGCACCTCCTTTGTG
Source organism: Allium sativum (assembly GCA_030737875.1). Classification (NCBI taxonomy): domain Eukaryota; kingdom Viridiplantae; phylum Streptophyta; class Magnoliopsida; order Asparagales; family Amaryllidaceae; genus Allium; species Allium sativum. The sequence continues at coordinate 196,895,393 of CM060924.1, forward strand.
CCGGTCAATAGCTCAAACCTCAACTCGCCTCTCTAGGCCCTTTCCATTCAAAAAGAAAATCAAAAAAGCCAAGCGGCTTGTCAATTTAGTGCATAAAATCTCATAAGGAATTTAATCGTGTACTTTTTTGTTGGGCACTCGAATTATAATCTTCGTATACTTCATTCCATACCTGTCTAACCCAAATACGTCCATTCCTAATTTATTCCAACTCAATCTGATCATTTTTAACTCAGTTTACTACTTTTATCTTTAATTAGCTCTTTTGCGTATTCCACTATTTAATTGAACATATCACGTTCATATATATTTTTATTGACTTATAAACCAATTGAAAACCTTTTTCAATTCAAGTTTCATATCCGATTTCAAATATGAATTCACTAGTTCAATTTACTTAACTAAAACCCAATTTCGTATCAAAACTCGATTAACTAATTATTCTTCAAATTAGTTAATTCTATTTAATAATTAAAAATCTGATTTTTGTTTCAAAATTTAGTTTACTTACTCCACTTGAGTTCATATTTATTTTTATATCTCAAGTCTTGATTTTTCTAATGGAAATTCGGATTTTATTTACTTAAAATCCTTTTATTTATTTAAATAAACCATTATGGTTTTTAAATGATTTTGGCGCTGTTTTTCTAGAAAATCGATTTTGACATAAATAAAAATCTATTCGACGAAATATTTTTCTCTTCCATTAGGAAACTATTATCAAACCGGTCCTGACGATTCTAGTTTCAAAGAATTCCAACTTAAATTGAGTCTTATATACTCAATTGAAGTTCGAAACGCCAAATTATGAACTACCATGCTGTGGCGAGTTCGCTTAAAATTATATTTAAATATAAACGTTTAACTTCGTTTAATTTAAATTTCAATCTCGTTCTAATATATATTAAATCTAGTTTTCAAATCCAACTTAATATTTCAGATTTTCTCTAATTTTCGATTTTTCATAACTCGGTTATAAATTTATTTATAACTTAATTTTCTATATTAAATTCCAATTCCATTTATAAATAAATTATTTATAAAATTCGATATAATTGAATTCTAATTATAAGTTCTTAGATTTATCCCAATTCTGTTTATATTCCAAATTCCGGAATAATATCCGCCATCCCCTTTTTGAAATGATTTCCAATTCACTTTTAAATTCATACTTGAATTTAAACTTCTAAATTATCTACTAATAACTTATCTCACTTGATTTATAAACGTCATTTATAAATTTAACTCCCTTGTTTTATGATTTAAAACAAGTTTCCATTTCGAAATCTATTTAAAAAAAATCTTATATTGGAATATTCTATTTATTATGACTTATCTATGTAAATATAGAATCTTTTTTCATATTTTATTTCAGTTTCTATCCAATACAATTGAAAATTCCTATTTGGGAATAATTTATTTTTATAAATCCGACATAGATGAATTCAAACATAAATCCTATGGATTTAATCAATTCCATTTACATTATGAATATCGTAATGAATTTCATCGTTTACTATTTAAAACGATTCTCAATTCTTGTTTTAAATTCATAATTTAATTTTAATATTCATTTTATCCAATGATAATTTATTTCCCTTCATTTATAAACACCGTTTGTAAATTCATTTCAATTCCCAACACTATTTAATTTATAAACCTCGTTTATAATTTCAGTACTTGTTTTTATTAGCCAAAACAAGTTAATATTTCTATAGCCCATTCAAAATTCAAATTTTATTTTAAAAAATAGATTTCCCCTTTTAAATCTCAAAATCCCTTTTCTCGATATTTTTATAAATCAACATTTCAGGCCCAGTGATATTTAAACACCCAAAACACTCAATTATCAATCACAGGTTTTCTAACACATCATATATGATAATATATATGGAAAAAACCAAATAAATGATATTTTTGAGGAATCCAGTTGGATCCCTCCAACCAATTTTTCCTGTTTCCACAGACGTTAGCTAACAAGAATAATAACTATCCTACTTCAAGGCAGGATATCGCGGTATAGAAGGTCATCCACTATCATATTGTGGGGCGCATAGGATCATCCGCTAATGGTACTGCGGGAAATATCCAACCACCAATATATATATATATATATAATAGCCACAAACACCAATCCTATATAACTAATAAACATACAGAATAGCCACAAAAATATTTAAAAACATCCAATCAACCAACAAACAATATATAATATTATATTAAATAATCCAGAGAGTGAGTTTACTCACATTGATTTTTATTTCTCTTATTTCAATCCGTTCTGATTCCAATATTAATTCCAGATTACGCAACCCACGGCTATGATCCACACCCGACTAATTCTGTACGAATTTTACCTTATATCACAAATTAAAAATTGATTTTAGTTTTCGACATATTCTATAATAATTAAATAAAATAACTGTACTAATCCATTCTTATGGTAACTTTTAGAGTTCAAAATTTAAAATTTAAAACTCCTAATTAGATGGAATTGGGTACAAGCAAAATTGAAGTCCAAGTTGAACTACAACAATTTAACTAAAATTTAAATTTGAAACTTCCTTTATAATATGATTGAATTTTAAATTCCCTAGTCAAAACAAACTAACTAATTTAACTTTCTTTTCCCCAAACAAAAATAGAAGTATCAAAACTGGGTTAGACATCTAGCTACTAATTTATCGTTACAGTAAATTGATTAATTAAATAAATTTATCACCTAATTCTTCTTCCCTTGTTTTAAATTCTGAACCCTGCTACAGTAAGAAACCAAACCCAATCCTCCTTCTTCACTCTCTCAATTATAAAAATGGCTGAAGCCTGTGCATCTCCTATACCACGCTGACCCAAACTTCCTCCAATCCTACTATCGGCTTCCTTAATATCTATTGAGTATCACTCAGCGTCACCAAAAATAGATCGAACTCCTATATTTTTCCCCTGCCGATCAAAATAGCAACTTCACATTTCAAAATCGCACTTCACCCAAAGTCACGTTCTTCCTTCCTTCACGCACCCTACAATAATATTCGGTTATCTCTTCCTCATCGTGACTCATCCAATGATATTTATCTCGACAGAAATCCAACAGAAACTGGTATGAGTTGTTAACCTTCACCACAACTGCGTCCTGCTCGAATCCCTATGTTATCCCACTTTGTGAACTAGGCAACACAAAGTCGAGATGTAAAGCATTGAAGAACTTAGAAAGCATCATAGCGGATCGGATCAGAGAGCTGCTGCTATTCGGATCGGAGAGCTGCTGCTATTCGGACCGGAGAGCTACTAACAGTCGAATCGGAGAGCTACTACCAGGTTGGAACAGAGCAGAGCGAAATGGATAAGGACTTAGTTTCAGCTTAGTTCGGGTCGGATCGGATGCCCCGATCCGAACCCCCTCTGCACGCTCCTCCGAACCGAACCCATATTCCACGTCACTTCCCCCCACGATCGCCTGAATATTCGGAGCGGTTATGACCAGTTCCTACCCACGATAATCTCTACTCTGATGCGCTGTCAGCACTGGAGTCCATCCGAACCCGAGGACGATGGGATGGAAGACACGTGGCTCCGACCCGGATCGGATTCTGAGCAAATTTTCACCTATAAATACCTCGCCTATAGACAATTAAAGGGATCTTCTTTTTGGCACTTTGAGAGTTCAAATACTTTTACAAACCGAATTCCAGCACTCCCAGATAATCCAAATCGTCTTTCAACATTTGTTTTGAGACAATTGAGTGAATGTGTGTGAGTTGTGAGTGAAATTGAGTGAATATCTCATTGTAATTGCAATTATATCATCGAGAATAGTGATTACAAAGTGGACGTAGGCTTTTCAATGCCGAACCACTATAAATTCTGTGTCTCCATTTTTGTTTTGATCTTATTTTATTTTGATTTTAGTCAATTTGGGTGTTAGAACCACTTTTTGGTCTAATATTTTGGTGCTTTCACTGAGAATCATCTGAATTATCTGTTTTTCGGGATTATCGTTCTACTTTTTGGACCGTTGAGTTCAAAGAAGTTAATCCTCAAGTTTCAACGCTCTTGAATATTTGTTGGTTGATTGTTGAAGAACTATGGCCAAAGGAAAAGGCAAGGAAGTTCAAACCAGTCGAGGGAACGGAGTTGGTGAAGATCAGAAAAATGCGGTTGTGACAAGGTCTCGTGGGCAGAGCTCGGCAGTGGATCGGACCGATACAGGAAATCTGAACCGCACTCAAGGGGAGAGCTCCGATCCGATCCGGGTAGGAGAATCTGAAGCAGTACACTCCCCCAACCTGAACCGACCCGAACTAATCGCACTACACCGATCCGACTTGGCTTCCCAGCTCCGACCCGAACAAGCCTCTCAGCTCCGACCCGACCTGATTGCCCAGCTCCGATCCGATCCGTCGCTTGGTGATGTTGGAACCTCTACTCGAGCCCCTCCAAATGCTCCGACTCCAGCCACCAGGGTCAATGATCAGGTCAATCCATCTGCGCCTATTACTCAAGGAGATTTCTCACGCCTACTTGACATGCTTGAGAGTACTAGGGAGGCTATGAAAATCCACGAGCGCACCAATCTCATGATGCAAGAAAACATGAGACTCATGAGCAGGGAAATTAGCGAACTCCGTAGACAGAGAACCCCATCCCCGGTTCGTCACACACCAATGGATCAGTCTTCTTCTTCCGAGGAAGAACGGCCCCGTGAAAGGAGGCCGCTCGAACGACCTCAGAATTTGGAGCAGCTGACGTTCGGATCTTTGGGGCCCCGCGAGGACGCTGCACGAGTACTAGGACCCAATGATCCAAGCTTGAGAGAGCCTATGTTGTTACCGATGCAGGGATCCCATGTATTACCTAGAGACCCTAACCTTACCAATCCCACTCAGGGACAAATGCTCCAGCCCCTTCCTCCCGAGATCGACCGGGAGCGTGGGGAACGAAGCTGAGCAGAAGCGGCTCGAAGAAGGAGGGCATCCCCTGATCAGGAGCCTAGAGGAAACCCAAACATTAGAAGGAGGGCATCTCCTGATCAAGAGCCCAGAGGGAACCCGGATACCAGAGCAAGGGAGCCTGAACGGCCCCTGACCAACGCTGATGTATGGGCAATGGTACGCCAGATCATGTCCGAAAGCCGGAACTACACCAATGAAGATTATGGCATTGAGCGAAGCCACACTCCCTTCACTGACGATCCTCAACTTTCAGTTTCCCTGATGTTTTAACCTGCCGCAGATGGACAAGTACAATGGGAGAACCAATCCGGGACAACATTTGATGCGATACACATGGCTCATGAATGCTGCTGCTGCCCCTGACGTAGTGAAGTGTAAAGCCTTCCCGATCTATTTAGAAGATGTGGCGCTGCTATGGTTCACCCGACTTCCCCCTCGGTCGATTTCGAATTTTAGGGAATTGAGCGAACGTTTTATGAATCAGTTTCGACTCCATACCCGAAAGTCTAAGAGTGTTATTGAATTATCAAGAATTAAGCAGGCGTCGGGAGAGTCTTTGAGGTCATATCTCGACCATTTCAACTTAGCTGTGATAGAAGTCAGTGACCCGCACAAGCCCACCATCTTGATGGCTTTGATGGAAGGAGTCGATCCTGATTCCGAGTTTGGAGATTATCTTTCTGGGAAGCCACCTCCCACGAGAGAGTTATTCTACGAAAATGCTGATATTCAGTTAAGACGAGAGGAGGCAAGGGCAAACCGAAAGAGAAAGTCTGGAGTGGCTTCAAAAGAAAATGTTCAGAGTAATGTCGCCGTGAAGCAGTCTGGAGAAAGTTCCGGAAAAGTTGAGGTGAATGTGGGAAACAAGAGTGGAAATGACAATAATGGAAACGGGGGCAACAACAACAACCGTAACGCGAATGGTAATAGAAGAAATAGAAATAGAGGAAGTGATCCTAACAAAAGACCCCGGTTCCAGACTTATGAGAATTATACACCGCTGAACGACACTCTGGAGAACATTTACTTGGATACATACAATGTTTTGCAATACAAAAGACCGCCACCTCGAGACTCAACGGAGAAAGAAATCGCAATTGGAAAGTTTTGTCTGTTTCATGGAACTCATGGGCATTCAACAAATGAATGTCGACATTTGAGAGATCTAATTGAGAAGCTGCTGCGCGAAGGAAAATTGGATGAATATAAGGCTGCGCCAAGAGACAGGGGGCAAGGAGAACAGGCTCTGAACCAGATCCAATCTGCTCCCAAGCTACAGCGCGGCAGAATGGCAAGGGAATTGTTATCAACACCATAGTGGGTGGACCTCACCCAGCGATCCACAGTTTTAGAGCAATGGATCAATACGTAAATGCAGCTAAGCACGTAGATGTGGATGAATGTGATGATTTGGAAGATATCGCCCCCGTGAAACAACAGAGGACAATGTTAGATGACGTGGTATTCCGCAGCAGAGACAATACCGGAATCCAGTCACCCACCGACGATCCGTTGGTCATTACCACCACCATTGGACCGGCATTGGTTCATAAGGTGCTAGTAGACAACGGAAGCTCTGTTAATATTTTATTTAAAAAATCATTCGATCAGATGAAGCTTGAGTCTGAAGATTTGAAGCCATGCGAAGGTTGGATTCGAGGCTTCAACGGAGCATCGACAGCTCCGATGGGGTATATAGAATTGCCCGTAACATTGGGGCAAGGGGAACGCCGAAGAGTTTGGATGCTTCAGTTCGTAGTATTGGACGTAGATTCGCCTTACAACGCATTTTTGGGAAGGCCTGCCCTTGCAGAATTCAGGGCTTGCATCGCCCCTTGGTGTTTATTGCTTAAGTTCCCAACCGAAGCCGGAACAGGAGTAGTGAGAGGAGATCAAGTCTCCGGACGGGCTTGCTATGTTGCCGAATTAAAGATGTTGATGAAGGGACTCAACATTGAGAGTAAAGGTGCCTCACCTCCTCCAAAGGATGGTTCGGCGTAGCAATTAGAGGGATCGGCCTCGAAGGAGTTGCCAAAAGGAACGCCCGAAGACTTGGATCCCAGAAAAGATGAGGAACCAGAGGCTAGAAATGCAACTCCTAACGAAGCGACAGTGGACATACCCATTGACGAAGCTGATCCAACAAGAGTTTTGAAGATTGGATCCCAGTTGGATCCACGTCGAGCCAAAGAACTAACTGACTTCCTGAAGGCAAACTTGGACGTGTTTGCCTGGACCCACGCCGACATGTGTGGGATATCACCATCCGTCATAAGTCATTCACTAAATATAAACCCGAAACACCCGCCTGTAAAGCAAAAGAGACGTATGTTGGGCCCAGAGAGGTCGGCAGCTCTGAAAGAAGAAGTGGAGAAGCTGAAACAGAACGGATTTATTAGAGATTCGACATATCTCGACTGGATATCGAATCCCGTCTTAGTAAAGAAGCCGAACGGAAAGTGGCGTACTTGCATTGATTTTTCAGATTTGAACAAAGCTTGCCCGAAAGATAACTTCCCACTCCCCAGAATTGACCAGCTTGTAGATTCGACAGTGGGACACGAACTTCTTTCTTTTATGGACGCATATTCCGGGTACAACCAATTTCCTATGCACGTGCCAGATCAAGAACACACGAGCTTCATTACAAATTTGGGGTTATACTGTTATGTGGTCATGCCGTTCGGATTGAAAAACGCCGGAGCCACTTATCAGCGCTTGGTGAACAGGATGTTTTATAATCAAATAGGGAAGACTATGGAAGTTTATGTGGATGATATGCTTGTCAAATCGAAACAGTCCTCCAGCCATACGCAAGACTTGGCAGAAATGTTCGGTATCCTGCGAAAGTATCGGATGAAGTTGAATCCTTTGAAATGTTCATTTGGAGTGGCATCGGGAAAGTTTCTAGGCTTCATTGTGAGCTCCCGAGGGATTGAAATCAATCCCAGCCAAATAGCAGCGATTAGAAACATTGAAGAACCAAGGAGAATCAAAGATGTCCAAAGTCTTGCAGGGAAAGTAGCCGCGTTGAGTAGATTTATCTCCAAAGCAACGGACAAGTGCGTCCCATTTTTTGACTTCATAAAAAGGGGAAAGAAGAACTTCGAATGAACTCCGGACTGTGTCGAGGCCTTTCGAAATTTATTGGAATTGCTAGAAAAACCACCGATTTTTTCAAAGCCAGTGGATCATGAAGAGTTATTTGTTTACTTAGCAGTTTCGGCTCACGCTGTTAGCACAGTCTTGGTCCGAGAAGAAGACAAAGTGCAAAGGCCAGTATATTATGTAAGCAAGAAATTGGCAGCGGCAGAACGCAACTACCCAAAGATTGAGAAGCTCGCTTACAGCCTCCTAATCGCCTCCCGAAAACTTCGTCACTATTTCCAAGCTCACCCAATAACCATATATACTGACCAGCCTCTGAGGCAGGTGTTGCAGAGACCCGAAGCATCGGGACGATTGATTAAATGGAATATTGAATTAAGTCAGTTTGATTTAAATTTTCAACCGCGGAGGTCGATCAGGGGGCAAGCACTGGCAGACTTTATAACAGAGTTCACAATCCTAGAGGAGGAAATAATCAATGACAGAGTGGTCAAGTCCGAAGATGAGTTAAAATTAGATCCATGGAAGCTGTACATAGACGGAGCCAAGAACGACCGAAGGTCCGGAGCTGGAATCGTCTTAGTCACTCCTGAAGGACGGTCGTTATATTACGCTCTACGATTAGAATTTTCAGCGACTAATAATGACTCTGAATATGAAGCCCTGATTGTCGGGCTGAAGCTTGCTAAAGACCTCGGAGTAAAAACATTGGACATATTCTGCGACTCCAAAATCGTTGTTTGCCAAGTGCGAAAGGAGTTTGTGGCTCGGGGACCTCGACTTATCGCCTACCTCGGGAAAGTGGAAAAGCTGTTGAGCAACCTGGAGCGGTACAACATAACGCATATCCCAAGAGCCGAAAACCAGAAGGAAGACAGGCTGGCAAAGCTAGCTAGTTTCGACAACCCGGAAGAAACCGAAATAATTCCAATTGAAACGTTGGAATCGCCAAGCTTTGAGTCGATGGAAATTGAGTTCGCTTTCGAAGCAGAACCGGAGAAGGAGTCGTGGATGACCCCAATTAAGAATTTCCTTAAGAATGGAATACTCCCATCAAAGAAGAGTGAGAGACGGGCTATAGTTCGCAAGGCTACCAGATTCATCCTTCAAGATGATACTCTTTATAGTCAAGGATTTTCTATGCCCCTGTTACGATGTATAGCACACGACGACATCAAACGTGTACTAAGAGAAGTACACGAAGGTGAGTGTGGAGATCATACAGGAGGTCAGACTTTAGCGAAAAAGATATTGCGGTATGGATACTTCTGGCCCACAATTAATAAAGATGCAGCTGATTATTCACGACGCTGCGACAAGTGCCAGAGATTCGCCAAAATCCCCAGAGCACCGTCGACCCAACTCAAATCGATGGTGAGTCCTTGGCCTTTTGCCACGTGGGGAATTGATATCATCGGAGTTCTACCAATTGCTAAAGGAGGAGCGAAATATGCAATAGTCGCTGTGGACTATTTTACGAAGTGGGTGGAAGCTGAGCCCCTAACCAAAATCACGGCCAGAAAGGTGATAAGTTTCGGGGTTAGAAATATTATATGCCGATTCGGGATCCCAAGGACCATTATAACTGATAACGGAACCCAGTTCGATGGTGCTGAATTCAGAAATTTCTGCCAGAAATATAAGATCGACAAACGGTACACTGCGGTTGCCTATCCGCAGTCGAACGGGCATGTAGAAGCAATAAACAAAGTTATAAAATCCATCCTCAAGAAACGGTTAGAACGCGCAAAGGCAAAATGGGTTGACGAATTGCCCTTAGCTTTGTGGGCATATCGAACAACGTTTAAGATAGCTACCGGTCATACCCCTTTCTCTCTCTCTTTTGGTTCAGAAGCAGTAATTCCAGTAGAGCTTGAGGTTCCCTCCCACAGGGTGACATATTATGACCCGACGACGAATCGGGCACTCTTACTCGAGTCTCTTGATGAAATCGAAGAAAAAAGGGACGAAGCAGATTTGCGCGCGTCAAGACATCGACGTTAGATGGCACGCTATTATGACAAAAAAGTTCGTCTTAGGACTTTTGAACCGGGAGATTTGGTGTTGAAGAGAGTCTTTCCATCCCTTCCTCACCTCGGTCCAAAGTGGGAAGGACCCTTTGTCATCCAACGGAAACTTGAAACAGGAACCTTCAAGTTAACGACCGTAGATGGCGAAGAGGTACCTAGGGCATGGAATGCCTAACACTTGATGCGATATTTGAAGTAGAAATGTTGTAATCTTTGCTGTTTTTCTTATGAACTCTGTAAAAAGGCACGACTAGCCTTAGAAAAGTCTGATGATATGAACAAAGAACTATAAAGTGGATGTAGGCTACGACTTAGCCGAACCACTATAAAAATATCGTGTGTCATTTACTTTCCTGCATTATATATACCTTCAACTACTATTCTGTTGTGATTACGGAATATAAGACGATTTAAAACCTGAAAGGTTGAAAACAGTTTATACGCAGGAAAAAGCACAAAGACTGTTTGTGCGATAAGACATAAAAGAATGGGAAGACGACATTCTTAACTCTAACTCTCGAGAATTGAGAGAGAGTATAAAGGACGGGAAGACGACGTCCTCTGAGGCGTGAAGGTGCACCCAGACAAGAGACCGCCTCAGTAAGAACTCTAACCTGAGTATAAGACAGGAGAGTATAAAAACGCCTGAAAAAAAAACGACAGGCATTAATGACGCAGAGAATGTAACCTCGTCGAAGTATCGGGGACATTCAGACTATTTGACTAAATCTTGAATAGTTTTTCAAGATTGACTGGGGGCATATATGTACACACATATTTCTCCCCACCATAACTTCATTACACACTTATAGTGGGACATGCATTCATACATAAGTGCAAAACTAATAACTAACAGACATGGCAGAAAATGAATTATTTTTTATTTACAAATGAATGAATTTGTACAGGAAAACAGGAAAAAAGAAGGTGCAAGGGCCACCCTTGCAGCAACAATTATTGGTCAATCAAATGCTAAAATAACGCAAGACACTCCATAATTTGGACTTCGAAGAGGGCTTGGACTTCTTAGCAGCCTTCTCCGCATCCCTCGCTTCTTTCTCGGCCTCCGTCAAGATGCGCTTTGACTTTTTCTTCCCTGAAGCTGAAGTGCTGAAATCAGTTGACTTCTTCCCGGAAGGCGGAGCGTTGGAATCAAGAGAAGACTTTTTAGCAGGTTCCTCTGTAATGGATCTAGTCGAAAGCTTAACAACTAACCTTGATCCCGCATCCACTATTGCGAGGGACTTAAGGCTTTCAGGGTCTAAGTCTTCAGCTTTTAGCTGCAAGCGTTTATCTTGGTCAGCTTTCAGTGCAGCTAAGGTAACATCATCAGCGCTTTTCGACTCCCCGACTATAGACACCTCAGGGTCTTCCTCATGTCCCCCGTTGCCGCCATCATCCTTTAAGGCGTCTATCATTTCGTCATCATGAGGAGTGTCAGCCTTGGACGGTTCAATTCCTACCCCCGAATCTATGGGGGCAGCCTTGTCTTTTCCCCCTTTAGCCTTTTCCGTAGGCTCTGCTCCAGAGGCGGTTCCCTGGGACACATCTGTCTTTTCAGACGGTTCAATACCTACAGAGTGAGAAGCAACAGTTATCAACTCAGGAGAAAATAATGGGTTCTTCATCGATTGCTCAATCACGTGACGAAAGGTAGAGATAGCTTTGACAAATTGAGGTGAAAATGTAGAGATACCTTCCGAAGACTTCTCGGCTGGAGTAACTGCTGTCTCCGATGCCTCTTCGGGTATAGGGGATAAAAGAGTTATCCGAGGGATCCCCGGGTTTTCAGGATCATATCCCTCTACTTCAGAAGTTGCAGAGGCAGTAGAGGAAGAACCAGCTTCGGGAATGTTCTTTTGCTCGGCCCTCCGCCTCTCTTCGTCCATAACAGCAGCAATGAGGCGGCGCCCTTCAGCTAGGCGTTCTGGCTCATCATCTCGTAAATATTTCTCCATCAGCTTGTCCTCGTCAATGGAATCAACCTTGAGATCCTCTTTCTCCCACTCAACGATCTGACTCCATACTTGGACTAGAGTAGATGGATAATCTTCAATCCAATAAATGTTCCGGCGGCGGATGATATGCGCAAAGAATTCAATCATTAATTCGCCGAAACCCTGAACCTCTACCTCAGCCTCTGACAGTTGTTTGCGGGCCTCCTCAGCGGATTTGATAGCACATTCGACGTTACCCTCCGCTAGGGCAGCCCTGTTCTCCGCCTCCGCTAACTTAGAAGCCAAGTCAACATTTTTCTTTTCCAATTCAGCATTCCTCCTTGCTAACTCGGCATTCTTCCGCTCAAGGTCAGCGTAAGCAAGTCGCGTTTTGGCAGCATCAGACTTGGCATCTTCGGCTAGCTTTTTTAATTCAGAACGCTCTTGGGTATGGGACTCAAGCAAATCATGGTAGCATTTTTGCAGATCTTCAAATTGTTGTTTGAAGCTAGTAGCGTCCCGTTGAGCAACGACAAGCTGGGCTTGAGTATCCTCCAAGTCTTTTCCTAGATTTTTAAGGCCTTTACATCATCTTCTGCGGGTTTTTTGCATTGAGTCTGCATTCGTGATTAAAGTGCGGATGATTCTGGAAAGGCTGGGCGAATACTTGAACATTTCTGAATACTATTTCTCGACCGCATCTATCTTTGCTTTGGCCTCATCTTCCCATCTTGAAGAAATAGGCTCAAGAGCAGGTAAAAAAGTCAAGTTTTCGAAGTAATGATCAGGAAATTGCTCCTCCAGATACGCCCGCTTAACTGCAGTTTCAGCATCTAGCGATGGAGGGGCGGGGATTGTCAGCTCAGTATCCCTGTGCGTGGAGGACTCAATAGCCTCTTTATCCGTTCTAGGCAGTTTAGCAGGGACCTTACGCTTGCTCCGTGATTCGGTATCTTTTGGCGGACTCCTCTCCCTACTGCGCTTTTCTTGAGAAGAGGTTTAGTCTTTTGATTGCGGCCTGTCCTCTTCCCGACGACCTTGGTAACCTTTATATCGCTCTGGGTCTGTCCGGATAGGAGAGCGAGAACGCGAGGTTCGCGAGTTCATAGGGCCTTCTCTCCTCCCTACTGCGATCGTCGCGGCGATCATACTCAGTATCATAGGGCGGATTAGACATGCTGCGGCGGAGTTTCCTGATATTATAGTAAGATCGGGACATCGTGCCTGCACAACAAGACAAATGAAATTCAGAATCAATATTTTCACAAAGAGAAAGATGCAGTGAGTTGTGATGTTATTGTGTAAAGTGTGTCCTAAGTGGTGTTTTCCCCTCGACCAACCCGAGTCCGAAGCTAGACTAGTACGAGCGGACTCTTTGGCCTTAGCAGGAGTGGTCTCTTCGGAAGAAGTGAAAACTAAAGGATTCTTCCTAAAATCCTCTGAAGTGTAAATAGTTTCAGGTAAGGGGAGATCCCCCAAACCCTGAAATAGTGGGTAATCAGTGCTAGGGACATCTCCCTCAGAAGCATCGATCGGTGACTCTTTGGAAGACGTTGACCTTTCCGGAGAAATGGCATCCTCGGGAACAGTATACCCTTCGCGATGCTTTTCGGCCATGTTAGCCAATTCATCATCTTGGGTAGAAGAAGGAGAGGGTGAAGCCTGAAGAGGCACTGTAGGAGCTTTCGAACCTTCGCCCGTTTCAGGAATTACGTCCACTGGGGTAATATATACATATGGAGCCGTCCCATGACCAATGCTACGGGTAATGGATAGCAACCCATGAAGATGAAGATATTCGTCCTTAAGGACTTCATCAATAGTTAAAAACTTCTGATCACCATTAAGGAGCTGGTGCATCCGATCAAAGAATACTTGGTCTGATATTTGTTTTGGGTTATCAACTGCAAACAAAAAGAAAAGCGAATTAATGCGGTGGTTTGTATGTACAGAGTTGGGATTTAGAAAACCAGTGCTTTACTTGATTTCGTCCACCTCCTAGCACACCATGGTTGTTGCTTTACATAAAACCATTCCATCCTGGAGTCCCCAGCTTTACTACTGAATGGTGCTGGAATTATCTTCCTCTTAGGGACAGACTCGAAGTAACAGAAAGAAGGGGTTTCTCGAGTCCGGTGCTTGAAGTTATAGAAGAAGTGAACGTCGTCAAAAGTGAGCTTTATGCCTAAGATCTCACGATACGCTACATATAGGGTGTACAAGTAAGCATAGGAATTGGGATGCAGCTGCATGGGGGCAATCCGCATTTCTCTTCGAAAATCGATGACGAAAGGAGAAAATGGAGGAATAGCCCCGACCATGCACATCAACCGAGTGATTGCCATATACCCCTCCGGGGGGTTGTGGGGACGATCAGATTTTGATGGCAACAAGGTATCCCCTTTGAGTATCCCGTACTTTAGTCTTATTCGGACAAGTCTGTCATTGTCGATCGTCGATTCAACGGAATCTTGAGGTGATTCCAATATGATGGCAGACTCAAATTCATCAGGAGCTCGGTTATCACCAATCCCCCCTTCCTCTTCACTACCTAGAGAAACTCCACCCTCAGAAGACACATTGTCACTTTCGCGAGTTTCAACCCTGTAGTCTGAGCCCTCATCATCCCACTCTGGATCCGAAGAAGAAGATATGTCTTCAAGAGTAATTTTGTTGGATGTCTCTGGGACCTCCTTCTTCTTTGCTAGTCTAGAGGAGCGTCTGGATGTCATGGTCACAAAACTATTGAAGAAGCAATAGCACAAGTTAGAGTAAATTAGCCTGTATCCCCCCATGCATGTGTACAAACTAAAATGTGAGCAGTGTATGCAGAAAGTGTAAAGTTAACGTTTGAAAGTGCGACGCAAAATCTTGACAAAGTAATAAGGATCAAGGCAGTTCTTGATGTCCATTTATGTACGCAGAGCACTATCCTAACTGTCCATTAAGTTGACGATTATGCCAAGAGTTGATTAGGCCAGTTAAACAAATTTTTATGCATTAAGTTAGACTGCTCTTCGGTTCGGTTCGGGTGCATTCATTGGGATCGGATCGGAGGCGTAGCCCTGCCTTGGACTCGGATAAACATTGAAGCCCAGGAATCAAAATCGGATCGGTTCGGAAGTAGATTCCCTGAACAGTTCGGGTCGGATTAGGCAGTCATGCCTCTCTCCTCCTTTATTCTACAGTCTGACCCGATCCAGTTAGATGCTCTATTCCCCTCTTCAATTGTTTGCCCCGACCCGATCCGGCCTTCTGGATCTCTTTTCCTCCATTTTCCATACTTCTCCACCCGAACTGACCCCTTATGTTTTATATCTTCTTCTTCATCCTCAATCACAGTCGAACCCAGTCTGATTTCCAAAACTCCATAGGAGAATGAGCATATATCATTTCCAACCTCCCAGCGCCTCGAGGTGGTGGCGGAGCCAGCGACAACGACGGCGAGGAAGGAGGAAACCACGGCGTCGAAGCCATGTGATGGATATGCTCGATTTGCTCAAATTAACCATAAAATTTTGATTAAAGACGGTTACAGCAATAGGATTCAAAGTTTCGAGACTACCTAAGTGTTTGTTTCAATAATTGAAGCAAGAATTTCGAGATTCTTGGAAGATTAGGGTTCGGTATGAAAATTAGAAAACAAGAATAATGAAGGAGGAAGAAGGAAGCTGGCGAATGACAAGGTTATATATAGGTATTAGTGTTGACCCCTAGTATTCCTACCCTGTTTTCTCGCTCGGACCGGATCAAGAATCCAGCATCGCAGCTTGGCCCACTAGTCCAATGTGAAATAGAAAAAGAAGAGAATCCGTTCAGGTCGGAACCCGAACCGAACAGAATGTCGTATCTCAACTTGGCATTTGAATTAAGCAAAAATTCGAAGAGAAAGATGAAAGCACAAGGAAAATCAAAAGGAAGATTGCCAGGAAGGCACTGTGCAACGACAATCAAAGCATGCTCCATTTCCAACAGAAGCATCCTTTGAGGGGGCAAAATGTTAGCCCACTTTGTGAACTAGGCAACACAAAGTCGAGATGTAAAGCGTTGAAGAACTTAGAAAGCATCATAGCGGATCGGATCGGAGAGCTGCTGCTATTCGGACCGGAGAGCTACTAACAGTCGAATCGGAGAGCTACTACCAGGTCGGAACGGAGCAGAGCGAAATGGATAAGGACTTAGTTTCAGCTTAGTTCGGGTCGGATCAGATGCCCCGATCCGAACCCCCTCTGCACGCTCCTCCGAACCGAACCCATATTCCACGTCACTTCCCCCCACGATCGCCTGAATATTCGGAGCGGTTATGACCAGTTCCTACCCACGATAATCTCTACTCTGATGCGCTGTCAGCACTGGAGTCCATCCGAACCCGGGGACGATGGGATGGAAGACACATGGCTCCGACCCGGATCGGATTCTGAGCAAATTTTCACCTATAAATACCTCGCCTAGAGACAATTAAAGGGATCTTCTTTTTGGAACTTTGAGAGTTCAAATACTTTTACAAACCGAATTCCAGCACTCCCAGATAATCCAAATCGTCTTTCAACATTTGTTTTGAGACAATTGAGTGAATGTGTGTGAGTTGTGAGTGAAATTGAGTGAATATCTCATTGTAATTGCAACTATATCATCGAGAATAGTGATTACAAAGTGGACGTAGGCTTTTCAACGCCGAACCACTATAAATTCTGTGTCTCCATTTTTCTTTTGATCTTATTTTATTTCGATTTTAGTCAATTTGGGTGTTAGAACCACTTTTTGGTCTAACACCCTAAATCAATGATTATCGGCAACCCCTAATGTTCGAAGTCGAATGCAATGAATCGCAGCCTTCCATCCTTCGGTAAATCAGTCGTGAGCATCTCTGGATCTTAGGAATCATTTCAGGAATCCATTCGAATTGCAAATCATGGTTTCGATTTTTTTCTGGAATGATTTCAAGTTGAAGAAATGAATTTGGGGAAAAGGCCAGGCTTGATTTTAAAACGAGGAGGGTGCGATTTTCGACTTTAGATTTGAGAAGGGGGAGAATTCACGGTTCAAAGAAAAGAACAACCATTTTAATAATCCTACTGAAGCTTTTCGAATCTGCAAAATGAAAATAGGAGGAAAGAGTGTGAATTCATACACAAGAAAATGTTGGACATTAAGGAATTAAGTTGTGCGATGGTACATAGTAGGCTGCGTAAGTACTAACATAGGTTAGGTTATTAAATTTTGTAAAGGTTGTAAATTTAATACGATTTGATTTATAACAAATTTGATTTGATTCCAAGCTTATCCATTCAAAATATATCGGGGTGCATAACTTGAAATCACGAACCCATATTTCAACATAACGACTAACATTTCAATATTATCGCACTATTCTGGACATTTCAGAATATATTCTGAAATTTAATTTGAACGTATATATAAAATAACCATATCAAATTGATATAATATCATTTAAATTCAAAAATAATAAATTCCTCGATAATAAATTATTATTATTATCGTTCCTATTCAAATAGAATTTATATTGATCATCTGAACCGTTCCGATCCAGTTTTGAATTTTAATATAAATTATTATTGTTTTCGTATTACGATAATTCTATATACTCGATACTAAATTATATTCGATTATAAAATCAATAACTCAATATAAAAATTGATTTGTATTATCACTCGATATTTAATACCATGTTATTTTAAATAAATCGATCAAAAATCCGAGTCATTACAGTCAGGTCGGTTAAGATACAAGGTTAGGTCGTGGCTATCTAATGTTGGATCGTGAGGCCCTGACCCTTGATTTTCAGATGTTAATGTTTCGAGAGGTCAGATAGTTGGATAGCTTTAGGTCGTTAATGACCTAGTGCATGTTGATGGGTCGATGAGAAGGGGAGATGACCTAGTTAGGTCGGGTCGTGGTGTTGACCTATTGATGTTAGGTCGTGCACGACCTAAGGGTATAACAGAGCTTCGAAACACTATGAATGATGGCATAAACGTTGTGGTTTTGTTGTCACAGCAAATGGATGAAATGCTATGGATTAGATGACAACAAAAAGAGGTGTGTTTTGGATCAATGGTGCTTTGGACTTCGATGTATATTCAGGAAGGAATGTTCGAAGTGTTATGATGTGTTCATTGATCGTGGTAATGCAATGAATGAGAAAATGACTCAAGGGTATTTTGAGTTCATGGATAATGGTTGGATAGTCGCCAGTGATGATGATTAGAGATACTGAAGGCCAAGGAATTATCAATGTCCTAGGTTTTGGCAGACTCAAAGCAGGGGTTACACGATTTCATTGTATGATCGAGTACCCTGGGTAGCTCGAACGGGCCTTGTTACGTTTCGTTGTATGGCGTATGGAGTTTTTGCTAGAACCAGGCTTTGTCATTAACCTTTGACAGTTGATGTCAAGATGTTTAGTCGGTCATACGATTAACGATGATTTCAAAGCTGGATTGGTGGTGATTCCCAGAGTCAGTTATGTATGTTATTCTTTTGCTTGTGCCGTCTCACGTAGATTATCTGATGTCGAAGGAGATATTTCTTGGGTGCTTGTCTATTTAGGCCTTTAGGGCTTGTGCTTGGGGAATGTCGATCTCGATTAGGACAATTTACGTGAGATATAAATATTTGCTTTGTTTGTTATTGCTTTGTTACTTCTGATTGCCATGAATGAATGGTATTCTGATTGCTATGGGTGTATGGTTTAAATGGTTGGTTGTAAAGGCTATCACTGTCTGATGTGGGAAGATGAGGTTGGGTTCTTCTCTGGTGTTGTGGTAGATTGGTTTGTCAATCTACCTATTATTATATACTTTATTTATGATGTTAGTTAGTTCTTTTATCGCTCGCTAAGAATGTCATCTGACTCAAGGTTTTATGTTTCCCTCTTATTACCTTGGGCTATTCATCCGGTTTTGGATGGCCGGACTGAGTAGCAGGTAACAGGTGATATCTTAGTGAGGCCAATGTTGTTGTGCGGTAGCGTGCAAGAGGCTGGCGTATTATTTTCTACTATCTAGTATCTTTTATTTCCGCTATTTGATGTTTGAATCTAAATGTTGTAGTGAGGAAAATGTGTACAGACATTTATATTGTAATCCAACGATGTATGGATATTCTTTCTAGTTGTTGTGAAAGTTCAAGTTTCTACTCACATATGCATCAATAATATTGCCTGTTGTATATGTTCTATTATATTTTATCCACGCGCTGTAAGTTGTACGACAGGTTCCGCATGCATTATCTTACCTTGATGATTGTCCATAGCCGCCTGGCACACCTTTCTGCACATTATTCCTCTTGTTTAGTACAAGGGTTATGGGCGGTCGTCACATACTAGATTACACATCATTATTTTGTGTCCGAAGGGCGTTCGAGTCTAACCTTGAATCTGTTTTGTTTAGGTGAAATTGTTCAAGAAGGCGACAAGTATCGAGACCGAGGATCCAAAGGCTACCGACCCAAGAGGAGCGGGCTTGTGAGGAGTATCAGCTGAGAATTGACTTGTTTAATGAGTTGCCACAGCCACCACCCTTTTACGACTGTGGCAGCGAGCATTGTCATGGAGATCGATCTTGACGCTCTGAATCCCTTCTCCCCATCATTCGATCATTTGGGATAGATTTAAGATTGGACGTAGCGAGCACCAGACAGCCATCATCGACAATTCCCCTTTATATTCCACCCTCAACGCCTTTGGCCACTTCTAAAGGAAAGGAGTTGGCGCCTACGGATAAGAGAATAATAGGAGTGTAAAAGAAAAGGAATCAGTTCCTAGACATGCCCGAGGTTCCGAAGCTCATCCCTGAACAGAAGGAGGCCATATTGAGAGAGCGATTTCCCAACTATTACTTTAATGAGCTAAAATGGCTACCAGACAGCAGTTTGATTCCATGCAAGGACACCGAGGAGGTATGGAGGAAAGTACATGTTTCTTACTATCAATGCAAGGAATTTAGTAGATATATGGGGCATCTCTCAGGGTTGATCGTCCAAAAGAATGTGGAGATTCAGAACTTGGAGCTGGACCTCGAAGCCGAGCGGGATAGTGTTTGGAACCGGGACGATGCATTGGGTAAGAGAAGTCTTCGGACTGTAACTGTTTCCACGTATATGAGTAACAAACTTAAGTGCTAACTTTCTATTTTTCAAATAACACAATTATAATGGGACAAACGTAGGGTGGAAAAATAAGTGAATCAGGATCGAGAGTCGTACAAGGACATAGTGGCTAGGGTCTCGTTAGAGAACACGGCTCTCAACAAGGATAATGAACTTATATCAAGTTAAACCCTTGAGCTGGAGAAAGAGAACAAGGAACTGCAACAACTCCATTTAGATTTTAAGGCTCCTATCGCGGAAAACAAGAGGAAAGAGGAAAACGAGCAAGCATAGAGTCATATGAAGGAGAATATGAAGCTTAAGAAGGCGCTTGAGCTAAGGAATGATGAAGTTGCACAGGCTACAAAGTAATAGGCCGACACGGAGACTATGAGCAAGGAGGTACTGGCTTAAATGGATAGCATCAAAGCTGATCATCGGCTTGAGGTGGAGTGGCTCCAGGAAAACATTGAGGATGCTGAGGCTAGAGTGGAGGAGTCTTTAGAGCCATCTATCTGGGGTATGTAAGTGCTTTAATTCTGCATATTCTTGTGAGTATACAATTCCCCCGGATAATGGCTTGGACTTAGGAAAAGTTGTTGGAATTTGAGGCTCGGAAACTACAGGTGGAGGCCGTAGATGAATTCCTACTTATGGAGACTCACCTGACCGAAGAGGAGTGCATGGTGTTGAAAGAAGGGAGGAGATTGTTGCGTGAGGACTCAGAGAAGGCGAGGTTGGGGGAACTTGCCACCACCAAAGGAAAGTTTATGACTACGGAGTGCGTAATTGTCGCTTGTGAGTTTGCAGAGGGGAGTTCCCATCAACAACAAGTTATGCCATCTGCCACTGCGAGCAGTCCACTGATCTCAGCCCCCGCTACTTTTGTGTATGACCTTGATTTCCCGAGGTTGGAGCCAGGAGGCTCCTTTCAAACAACAACCGAAGGCACCATGCCTAGTGCACCCGCGCCACAAGTTTCTAGAGGTAAAGTCTCATTATCACGAATGCTCAGAAAGAGCATAAGCCTCGAGTCAAAGTAGACTAATTAGTCTCCCTCTTCGTCGTGCATGCTATTTTGGAGCAGATGTACCAACGGCCTTGTCCCCGACACTCTCCTTATTACCTGAGGCCGAATATGGATTGCAGTGAATACAGTTTGGACAAGGAGGTGGCACGGTGGATACATTTTCTGATGTGCAACTAAAAGCTAGTGTTTATAAGGACCTTTTTCTATGAGGAAGGGGAGATAACCAACGGTCAAGGGATCCAGGTGACGATGCCGGTGGATGCAGGCGTGCAAACAATGCATGAGTTGCTGGAGTCGTAGAAGGCTAAGTTGCTTGTCAAGTCCGAGGATCAGGAGCAGAAGAGGAAGGCTGCTGAGGCTGCACTGCTGAAAGCCCAGAAAAAGCTAGGAAAGATGCCGAGGAGAAGACCAAAGCTGTGGTGGAAAGGAAGAGGGCAGCCGACGAAGGGGAGAATAAAGTGCTGATGATGAGGCCAAGATGAAATAGGCTGACGAGGCTTCCAAGAAGAGGGTCGACGAGGCATTCAAGAAACTCCAAGGGAAGCTGACTGAACAGAAGGCTACAAGGGAAGCCAAGAGGAAGGATGAGCTAGAGGCGAAGAAAACCAAGGGGTCAGGGAAGGAGGGTAACGAGGTAGTACTGGCCCTCGCCACTGACGTCACTCCCAAACATATATGGGTGGTTCTGCCTATAGTCGCAGACATTACTGATATCACAAGTGGTGAAGATGACGATGGGAAGCCTACGTCGGTATCTCATGAGTCCATCTCCCCTGCTAGGAGTAAGGGTGGAAGAGGTGGTGGTAACTCCGGGAGGAAGAGGACAAAGATTGGTGACGACCCGCCTAGCGTCGAATTTGCTAAAAGGAAGAAAAGGGAGAAGGACGGGTCATCCAAGTGATTGTCATAGGTCTTTTGGTTATGTAGGCCAATAATATACGCGAGTACGACCCTCGCTTTTGGGAGCATGGTGTGGTTTTCATGTACATCATGTCATTAGAAAGAAAGATAGACAGTTCTAGCTTGCTATAGATTTGAGTGAAAGTTTTTGGTAGATTCTGCTTATTTCACATGTTATGTTAAGTGTTCTAAACTTTCATCAACGCTTTCCATTATTGGTACTTGTGCAAATATGCTTATTGCCACACTTGGTCAAGCATTGTTTATGGCTTCTCTCTAGGGATTCCCAAGTCGTGCGGAGATTGTATGTGCCGACTCCGCTCTTAGGACATCCCTTGGTCGGGAACTTCGGGACGTATAGAGTTCGGGTTTGGTGCCTTCTCTTCTGGGGCCTCCTCGAGGTCGTTGGTCCCGAGTCGTGAGAACGCTTGGACATCTTTGATTCATCCTTAGGACTCTCCTATCATTTTCATTCGGTTTGAAGTTCAAAGGCATTGTTGGTTCACTAGTTTTGTATCCGAATCCAGGCCTTCCGGGTTGGTGGAACCAAGCGAGCGATCGTAATCATACTAACCTAGATGATGGACTGCCCTAAGTCCGGAGATCTAGGGGTAGGGATGGATACTCAAGTTAATGAGCGCCCCGGGTTATTTATACTCGGCCTCATGGTTGATTCAAGACTCGAGTCGAGTTATTTATACTCGGTCTCATTGTTGATTCGAGACTTGAGTTGAGTTATTTATACTCGTCTTCGTCGTTGATTCGATACTCGAGTTGAGTTATTTATACTTGGTCTCATCGTTAATTCGAGACTTGAGTTGAGTTATTTATACTCGGCCTTGTTGTTGATTAGAGAGTTGAGTTGAGTTATTTATACTTGACCTCGTCGGTTATTTGAGACTCAAGTGAGGAGGATCGATTTCAAGCTTCAGAGTGTCGTTCCTATGTTGTTCGCTCGTCTATGCAAGTCAGTTGTAACAGTTGATCAAACATACTACATAGAAAATAACACACCAAGTGCATGATCATCTGAAACTTTCTTTATTGATAATTTGGCAATGGCCTTTACATTACAATGCCTTTAATTTGAAGAAAACAAAGCATTGTTGGAAAGCGGTAAATTTGTACACTAAGCTATGTGAAGTAGCAGCAGAGGCGTTCACTATTCCATGCTCTTGGAAGTTCAGCGTCATCAATGGTCATTAGCTCCGTCTCTAAGCCTTTGTTGTATGACGTATGGACCTTCCCAGCGAGGACTGAAACTACTCAGTGTGGGAAAGATCCGCTTTAGGATGAATTCGCCAATGTAAAAATGCTTTGGACAGACTTTGGAGTTGATGTATCAGGCGACTTGTTGGCGTTGAGTGGTGGATCTGAGTTCGGCTTAGTCTCTTTTCTCTTCGAGTAAGTCGAGTGACTCCAAGAGGAGGTCCTGGTTTGTCTTTGGATCATAGTAAGTGACTTGATGAGATTTGAGTTTGAGCTCAATGGGAATGATGGATTCAGATCTATAGGCAAGAGCGAAAGGAGTATGACCAATCGCCGACTTATGGGTGGTACGGTAAGCCCAAAAGGCTAGAGGGAGCTTATCTATCCATAACCCACGACCTTTTCTAGATGCTTCTTGATGATGGATTTGATCACTTTGTTAACAACATCGACTTGCCCATTGGCTTGAGGATGGGCCAGTGCCGAGATTTTTTCCTAATGTTGTTGTTATGTCGGCAGAAGGTCTTGAAGTCAACGCTCTCGAATTAGATTCCATTGTCTGAAATGATAGCCTGGGGGACCCCATATCGGGTGACGATGTTGCGGACGTCGAAGTTGATCACCTTCTTAGTAGTAATTGTGGTAAGGGTCTCGGCTTCTACCCATTTAGTGAAGTAATCAATTACGACGATAGCATAACTTGCACCGCCTCTGGCCGTCGGAAGAGTTCCGATGATGTCTATTCCCCACATGGAAAACGGCCAAGGATTGACCATCGACATTAGCTCGGTAGGTAGAGCTCTTGGAATCTTGAAAAACCTCTGGCATTTGTTGCACTTGCGGGCATAGTCCGCCGCATCTTTGTTGAGTGTGGGCCAGAAGTAACCATATCTGAGAATCTTCCTTGCCAGAGTTTGCTCATAGTGTGGTCGCCGCACTCGCCTTCGTGCACATCCAGCAGCACACAGTTGGCGTCATTATGGGCTACACCCCAAAGTAATGGAAAATAGAATCCCCTTTGGTAGAGCACTCCACCTTGAATAATGTAGCGAGATGATTTGCGAATGAGTGCTCATCTTTACTTGTAGCATTCAGGGAGGGTTCCGTGAAGCAGGTAGCTCTTAACCGTTGTCATCCAAGACTCGGGTTCGGGCTCGATCTCCATTATTGCTATCTAATCAGTCTGCATATAATCGATGCTTGGAGAGTCGAACACTTCGACCGTGACAAGTCCCAAGCGTTACTCATCCATAGAGCCTGCTAGCTTGGCTAATGAATTAGCTTTCTTGTTTTGTTCTCGAGGGATGTGCGTAATGATGTAGTGGTCGAAGGTTGTGAGCAGATCACGAACCCGAGCAAGGTATGGAGCAAAGTGTGACCCTTGACTTGGTATTCACCTTGCACGTAGCGTAGATGAGCTATGAGTCGGAGTAGATCTGGAAAGCCTTAATGCTAAGTTCGATTGCAATCCTGAGTCTAGCAATCAAGGCTTCATATTTTGCGTCGTTATTGGTAGCATGGAAGTTGAGCCTCAAGGAGTAACAGATCGAGCGTTCCTCTGAGTAACGAGTACGACTCCGAGCATTGTCTTCTAGAGCTTGGCGGGGATAGATTTTTCCAAGGAGGAGCATGCTTCGTTGCTGGCATGCTTAATGGAATTGGCATACTTCTCTATCTTCTAAAAGTTATCATGTGCGGGGTGAGGCCAATTGCAAATAGTATTGATCACGATGCCACCTGGTATTTGATTGGATGGACCTAGGAATGCATTAGCAAGAGGAAGAGCGGGTGTTGAAGGGCCCGCGATTGCTTCTAAAGGAGAAGGATTCTGAACTTACTATTCCAAACGTTTCTTGTGGATGATATTTTATATCGCATTCTAGAGGTGGCGACAGTCGTTGATATTGTGCCCAAACATATCATGGAATCTGCAATACTTGCTAGAGTTCTCGTGGTCGGTAGATTCCGTTATGTTGGGATTTTTATACTGGAGGGTGTTACAGGTTTCTAATTAGATTGTCTCTAACTCTTGGTTGAGCGGAGTGTAGTTCATGTAAGTGGGATAGCGTTTGTGCTTCTTGGGTTCTCCAGGAGCCTAGTTTTTGTTGCGACCACCAGATTTGCCGTTTTCTGGTTTGGGCTTAAACGGGATCACCCCTTTCCCTTGTCGGGAGGTTCTTCGACTTGTTTCCCTTTGACAATGTCTACGACTGTGCCTGAGTGTAGGCTATTGGGGTGGCCGCCTTGAACATCCCTGTGTTAGGGAACTTTGTGTCTGTAACCCAGTATTAAAGGATCTTATGGCTACTCAGACACTAGAGAGATAAACTATATCTATTCAAATTCAAATCAAAAGAAATGAGTAATAAAATAAAATGCAGTAAAGTAAATAACACCAGGATTTTTATACAGGTTCGGATTAACAAATTCTACATCCAGTTCTGCACTCCACTGTGCAGAATTTCACTATAATCGCTTGCTTTCCATGGGTGGCAAGAACACCTTTACAATCTGGATTTCACGGGCTACAAGATACACCTTCTCCTTATAAACAGCAACAAAAAATGGAAAGTAGTCGTATCTTCAATGTGGGTTCTTATAGATTTGATAATGCTCCTATAGACCTCCAATGGCAATATATTTTTGAATTCCTTGAGGAAATAGGATTAAGTCAGAAAGAAAATGATATGGATTCAAGTACAACTCTCCGATATTGTGTGGCTTGGAAATCAACGAAGAATAGGAGTGAAAGAGAGTGGATTTGCAAGAATAATATGATAGTTTTCAGTGGAATTTTGGAGAATAAATGGAAAAGGAGTAGAAGAAAATATGAAATTATTATGTAAAAATTCGTTACCAGAGGCCTTTAAATAGTGTACGAAAGGATGTGTCTTTTGGTGAAAGGGTGGAGGGAAATAACTACCCAATTTGAATCCAAAAATCTGGAAAACCGTTATATGTCGACATAGGCAAAAATACCAAAATAGGTATGTCGACATACTAGTGTTGCAAATATGCACAACAACACTTATAAGTGTTTCAAATTTTCTGCACTTCAAATTTCCTTATATTTGTGGATTTTGGTGATTCGGTTGAGGTCAATGCTTGATTATCTTCAAGTATAATTTCCATGGGATCTTTAACAAGATATTCTAAGGTTCAACCAAGCCCTCATCACTTCAAACACCTCTGTTCTTCAGCATTCTTCTCTAATAGGCTTTGGCCTTCTTTTGTCTTTAATTATTCTGATTATCCTTCTTCTATAATTATTCTTTTGTACTCTTGTTTAAGTATCTCTATAATATATCTAATGCAACTACACAACTCAAAGGTATGTTAGTAGTAATGTTTATATGGTTGTTGTCATCAAAATCAATACCTAGGGTACCTAGGGTATTAACAATCTCCCCTTTTTTGATGCTGACAACCATATAAATATTTGAGAGATAAAATATAATACTTTTTATATTTGACTCTCTCTAACTCTATGCACTCCCCTTATCATTTTGTCTAGTATATTTATAACTTTTCTCCCCCTTTGTCATCAACAAAAATGGAAAAAAGAATTGTTTAATTTACTTCTACACAATATGTAGAGTTTGCATATGCATATAAATAAAACAAAAATAGGAAAAATCAAAACATGAAATAACCTAAATAATCAGATGAGTTTTAGAGTTACCGACTTTGTTGATACCAATAACAAATCCTTTTCATATTTATCCAATGTTAAATAGATTTCTCATCATATGCTTTAAGCATCGACTATTTGGTACCTGAAAGATTATAAAATATGCACACTGGTACCCTTTTTATTTCGGGGTCCTTGGGGTTACGTTTTAGGATGCCAAACCCATGAAGAGTTTGAATGCACTTTCAAAGTATAATCATTAGATAAATGAATCTTATTAATAAAGTTATCAATATATTTTTCTTTTTCAATATTATCTAACCATTTTGGAACCCATAAATTAATGAATTTACTTGGAGGATTTAAATTTAATTTCCTACGATTTGGTTTGAACTTAGTGGCTTTAACAAACTTAGTATATTGAGTACTATTTTTCTTAGCTTTATGGGTATATCCAAGTCCATGCTTATTCCTAGTGTTTTTAGATGCAGATAATAATTTCTCTAGATTATCCTTTCCTTTTTTAAATTTATCAATATCAGTTTTCGTTTTATCAAAATCCTTATTATGGTTCAGAATAACATTGTCTAGGGAAGTTATTTTCTCATTTAAATCAGTGATATGTGACTTCATTGAAACATTTTCTGA
Organism: Allium sativum; assembly: GCA_030737875.1. Taxonomy (NCBI): domain Eukaryota; kingdom Viridiplantae; phylum Streptophyta; class Magnoliopsida; order Asparagales; family Amaryllidaceae; genus Allium; species Allium sativum. The sequence continues at coordinate 196,922,947 of CM060924.1, forward strand.
TTTTAAGGGCTCATTTTTACATTTCAGTTTTTCAAAACTTCCAAGTGTTAAATTTTTTCCATTTTTATGAACATTAAATCTTTCAATTTCATCTTCTAGACATTGCTTTTCTTTACTCAAGTTTTTGTTAGATATTTTTAATCTATCTATTTCTACCAAACTATTATCGTACTCTTTCTTAAATATTTCATATCTCTGATGCATATCATTTAAAACTTTAGTTATTTCTTTATCAAAATTCCATAACTGTTCATCCAATGCCATGGAGCATACATTGGCTTTTTCTGTTTTTGAATCATTATCGCTTGATGATGAATCACCCCATGTTGCGTTAAATGCCTGTTTCCTTTCTTTATTGAAAGTACATGAATTGTGCTTTGGTTTTCTCAGGTTGGGACAATCTCTTTTCAAATGACCGGGTTTATCAAATTTGAAACATCTAACAACATTCCCATTACTGGAATTATTGTTGTTAGTTTTTCGAAGTTTCTTCATTATCCATTACTTCAAAAATTTCTTGATCTTCTTGGTAATAAACTCGAGATCGTCATCAATAGCATCATCATCTGATTCATCATTATCGATCATAACATTAAGTGCCAGTGATTTCTTCTCATTTCCTTGATTCTCTTTTCTAACCTGCAACTTCACTTCATAGAACATTAGATTACCAATTATTTCTTCTTTTGACATATTACTAATATCATTAGCTTCTTCAATTACCAGAGTCTTCTGATCCCATTCACTAGGAATTGAATTTGAGATCTTTCCGACTTGGTCTTCTTCATTAATTTTCTTTCCTAATGATATTAAGGCATGTACAATATCTTGAAATCTAGAATACATATCAGGAATAGATTCATTTGGTAACAATTGAAAAATGGAAACTGGTGGGTCGGCATAGATATCTTTATCTGTTTTACTTTATTGGTGCCTTCATGTGTGCAACAACCTGGAAAATCAGAACCAATTTAAAAATTTTAATCTGGCTATTTTAGTGAATTTTGAATATTTAAAATAATTTATTTTAAATAACAATGTCCAAAAATTTATTTGGATTGAAGTTATAGCGAATATATTTATTTTAATTATAAAACAAGGCCTAAAATGGAGCGGTAGTTTGAAAATTTGAATTCGAACTTTGACTGACTGTACAGGATGAAAAATAAACCGGATTTTAGTGAAACCAAATATATTTAAATCTGTTTAAAAGTATCTTTCTAACGAATCTGAAAAATCAAAATTTCATAGCAGGAATCAAAAGTTATGGCCAAATGAATTTTCAGAAAGGTCGTTATGGAATAAATATAGCCTGTAAAAATAGACATTTTGCAAACGACCTCCATTTTCGATGAAACCACTTTGATTGGAACCAGAATGTCAAATTATTGCTAAGTTTGAAATTCCATAATTTTTGAAATCAATATGTGAGCTTGGTGAAGAAAAACGTGTTTGGTGGATTTCAATCAAATTGGATCAACCAGAAAATGGCCATTTTTCAAACGGTCTCTGAATTCGATGAAATCAGTTTTGTTGGGACCGTATCGTCCCAACTTAGCCAGATTTATTTTTCTGGAATTTTTAGAATCAGTAGGTGGCCCCGACAAATTAAAATATACGTTCAAATCTAAATTTGAATGTTTTATATTTTAATTTTAAGAATAACTGACTGAAACAATAGAACGGGCTTACAAAACATATTCCATTGTGTCCGGAATGGGGGTATTTAGCTAGGGGCGACAGTCGTTGGGTTTGAATTGGAGTTCATATGGACTGAGGGATGTTTTCTGAATTAAATAAATTAAAAGAATTATAAAAATCCTTGGCCAATCATATTTCAATGTTTATTTTCTCTCTCCTCAATTAACGCTCCAGGCGACGAGGAAAACACTCTTTCCTTCTCTCCTCTCTAACGCTCAAACCACGCATCAAAATCAAGTGACCCTGTTGGGGTTTTGTAGATCTCGTTCCAAGCTTCAAATCCATAGCAAGTTGGTATTTTTTTTCGTTGAGTATATCGCCCGGATCGAGCAACTGAAGTCGACGACTTCGAACCGCCACCTAGGCTCCCCACGGCCACCGAGTTCACCGCGGTCCCCACCTCCTAGTGCGCCTCTCTGTCCTCTACGACGCTGCATAAGCCGATCATCACATCGTTTCGTTGTTTGGCCAGAAAATCAAAACCTAGTTTTGAACGAGTTTAGAAAGGTAACGGCTTTGGTTTATTTAAACTGATTTCGATAATTAAAAGCATTACAATCGTATAAAATCATATCTTTTTCATTTGTGGTCGAAATCCAGTGAAACAAGAGACATCAGGACCATGCCGACGTCCTCTACATTTTAGAAGAGACCGGAGAATTTTTGGAGCTTTCTCAATTTTTGGCAAAGCAAAAAACAATGTGAGATTTCTAAACTCAAATTTGAATGGAATGGCGATGTATAAATTATATGATCAATGTATAAGTTATATAAGCGTTGTACACCTCATGTATAAGCGTTGAATAAATTATATGTGCGATGTATAAGTTATATATACATTTTAAAAATCATATGTTCGTTGAATGGAGTTGAAATGAAATTGAAATATATTTATATACATATATATATATACTCCCCTCGTCCACAGACAATGGACGATTTATATTGGTTGTGATTGTTTGGATTTTGGCTGACGTGAAATTTGGTTGATAAATGCGAATGGTTGACAATGGTTGTTTTTGGTTGAAACAAAACTAGAATTGTTTGTGGAAAAATTCAATGTGATATGAAAATGATTGAAATGATTAGATCATTAGGATAAGCCCCTTAGGGAACGCCGCGAGGCGTAAGGTAGTGTGAGGAGCCGTACTCAGGACGGTGCCGATTTTAAACCACCTGCCGTTATGCTACCGAAATTTTCTGAAATATTCATGTGTTTGATTTCTATTCATGTGTTGGAAAAATATTCATATGACGAATGAATTGTTTGAACAATAAAAATCACCTTTTTATCATGTATATGAAGTATATAAAATATTCATGTTTGAAATAAATTGTTTTAACAATAAAAATCCCATTTTTATAATATAATGAATCGCTAAAAATATTCATGTTTGAAATAAATTGTTTTGACAATAAAAATCATATTTTTATTATAGATATGAAGTGTTAAAAATAGTCAAGTGTTGAAATAAATATTTGTTGGTCAAAAATATTATTTTTATCACATATATGAAATGAAAATAGTTTGAAAATCGAAGAACGGATTATATTTATACATATATATATAATTAAAATAAAACGAATAACGATGCTGTAGTTTGTGTTTTGGACTCGTGATTTTAAACGATTATACCGAGAAATCCGACCATCGGATTTCCCCAAAACCAAAACCGTTGGGTCCGCTTTGAAAATATCTTTCCAACGATACCAAATTTGTAAAGATCCAATGGTTTGATTGTGTGAAATGTTTAATTCAAATATGAATAAAAACAGTGCCAGAATGGATTATATATATATATATGTATATATATATATAAAATAAAACGAATAACGATGCTGTAGTTCGTATTTTAAAATAAAACGAATAAAGATGGATGACCTGATCGATGTTTCGCAGACAACATTTATTAAGGACAGGTTTATTCTTGATGGAGCGGCTCTTGTCCAGGAAGTTATCTCCCATAGTGATAGACATAGTGTGCCCTGCGCAATTTTGAAGCTGGATTTCGCTAAGGCATTTGATACCGTTGATTGGAGGTTCATCATGGATCTTCTTAGTGCGAGAGGTTTTCCGGGTAGATGGCTTAACTGGATTCATTGCATTTTAACATCAAGCAGATCCAACATTTGTGTGAATGGTGTGGCTAGCAAGACCATTGTCTCCAAGCGTGGGCTGCGTCATGGCGACCCACTTTCCCCACTTCTTTTCGATTTGGCTGCCGATGTCTTTTGTCGGATCCTTTAGGTGGCAAGTGCTAATGATATCATCCAAAGCTTCGGGCGTGATCACATCATTGGGGGTATTAATTCACTGCAATATGCTGACGATACTATTATCTTTTGCAACCCTCATTGCAAGTATATTGCCTCTTTAAAAATTTTGCTTTATGCTATTGAAAGTTTATCTGGCTTAAAGATTAATTTTCATAAGAGTAGTGTTTACACTTTGGGTTGTAGTGTTGATGTGAATAGGAATTGTGCTGAAATGCTTAACTGTAAGGCGGATTCTTTCCCCCTTAATTATCTTGGGGCTTGCATGTCCAAAAAGGCTAATGAAGAGTGATTGGTAGTATGTGATTGATAAAGTTGATAGACGCTTGGCGAGATGGAAGGGGAATTGTTTATCAAAGGCTGGACGGCCGGTGTTGGTGAATTCTGTTCTGTCTGCTATCCCTTTGTATTGGCTTTCTTTCTATTCATGTCCTGGATGGGTAATTCAGAAGATTGATGCTGTTCGTCGGAATTTTTTCTTAACTGGTACGAAGGACACGCGTAAAGTTAGCTGTCTAGTGTCGTGGGACCAGGTGTGCAAGTCCAAAGATCTGGGAGGCTTGGGAGTTATAAATTTGAAAAACATGAACTCTTCATTGCTTTGTAAATGGCTATGGACTATGCTTAGTGATAAGAAAGTTCTCTGGAAGGAGTGGATCTTAAACACTTGCTATGGCGTAAGTTTTGATTGGAATGTGGATGTTTCTCATTGCTCGATATTTTGGCGTGGTGTTATGGAAAACGTTCACTGGATGAAGATTGGGACTGATGTTGTAGTAAAAAATGGTCGCAACGTTTCTTTCTGGTCTGACTGCTGGCTGCTCCCTATCCCTTTGCGTGTTGAATTTGCCGATCTTTTTGATACTGCATGCAACAAAAGAGCTTCAGTCAGTGCAATGTATAATACGTATTCTGCCAATTTTAAATGGAACCCGACTTTCTGTCACATATTGGCTGGTAATGCTTTGATTCAGCTATGTGGCCTGGTTCGTTTGTTAGAAGATGTACAACTTCATGGCGATGAGGACGATGAATTTTTATGGAAGATTGGTGGAAATAACTTTCGTGTTAGCGAACTTTATAAGACGATGAACTTTGCAGGAAGGAAATATGATGGATTCATGAGAATGTGGAGTTTTAAGGCGGTACCTACTAAGGTCAAGATTCATATGTGGACGATCATGCATAACAAGCTTAATACAGTGAGCAGATTACGTCAAAAAGGTGTTCAAGTCGTTGGAGGCTGTGTTTTTTGCGCTGACGACGATGAGAACTACCAGCATCTTTTCGTTGATTGTGATTTCGCCTTTTATGTGTGGACGAAGTGTTTAGTTAGCCTTAATATCTTCTTAGACTGGTCCCATTTCATCACCGATCAATTTCTTTTCTGGTACAGCACTATTACTTCACTGCCTGATACACACATGCAACATATGTTTGCCCTTTTGAACTTTGCTTATGTTTGGATCCTTTGGCATGAACATAACTCACGAAAGTTTAAATGTAAAATGAAACAGTCCAACTCCGTTATTTTTCGCATTCTTAATTTTGTTTCTCATTGGTCAGGCAAGGAGGAGATCAAATTCGTAGACACAATCGGCGCTCGTGTTATGGATAGGGCTCGTGGTAGCCGCGCTTGATGCTGCCTCGCTTCAGTTATGTTGGGTTTGCTAGCTATTATGTAGTTGTTTTATGCATATAATGGATGTAATCATGCCTGCGTGCATGTATTTTTGGATGTACATATTCATGTAAATAGTTGTAGCTAGAAGCTAGTCCTCTGTATGCTGTACTAAACACGTTGTACTTGTTTTATGTTAAATGAATGAATGAAGGCGTGAATCTAGCGATTCATTACCTTTTTGCATCAAAAAAATCGTAACTTTAAACGATTGTACCGGGAAATCTGACCATCGGATTTTCCCAAAATTGGAACTGTTGGGTCCGTTATGAAATGATCTTTCCAATGATATAAAATTTGTAAAGTTCCGACGGTTAGATTTTCAGATATGTGTAAATCAAATCTGAAGAAAAACAGCGCCATAGCCATGTTATGGTCTGAAGCGTCGTTTAAATAAATGCGCTATTTTTAAATAAATAAAAATAGCGATAAATCATTATAAAATATTATAAACGATATGGAATGGAAATAAACCGAGTCGGTTTATTGGATATTTGATGCTTGAATGTGTTTGACATGAAAATTACATTAAGGAACTGAATTATGGATGTCAAATAATCTAACCATGGAAATGAATTGATTTGAATTCAAAATATACGTGAATTATTTGAAAAGGCCAAGTTAAATCTCATTTAATTAATTGGACGACGATTAGAATTCGATGATATGAAGACGGCGCAAGTCCGATGATCTTCACATCGAATGGATGACTACTGATGCCTTTGATGGGAGTTGCTGGCCTGAAGAGGTTATAGTGGTGGCTGTCCGGACGTACTTGTTGGTCGTTCGGAAGTGCGAGGCCTCCCTCCTGTATTGGACATATGGGACGAGGAATAAGGTGCCTCCGGTTTCATTCAGACCCGGAACGGACTTGTAAATGGATGTGTGTCTGGAGTTGTACGTTGACAACGTGGCATACGGAGATGCTGTGATCAAGGCTTTTGTTGAAAAGCAGAGTCTTGTGGTTGATGATCAAAGAACGACTTTAAATAGCATATTTTTGTGTATAGCGTTAATTCGCGAGCCTCACACCCCGATATGAACCAGAAACGGAAGAGGACCTCAGGGAGGACATGTGTTTCCTTCTAGCTAGGAGTGGTGTCGGGGTTTTACACGCCCTGATGTTTTACTTATGTGGATGATGGATAGCGAGGCTCCTCGGTTATATCGGTCACTACGGTGCCGATGGATGGTTTGGTAGATATACCGGCCAATTTGATACCCCATAGGGCGGGGAAACGCAGTGTTCAGGCATTTTAATCCACTCTGTGTGGACCGACCCTGTCGCTCGAAGGGTCGATGTGTTCTGATCCTGAGACACGGGCTAGTGCGTCTCGAAGCGGTAAGGACGATCCCTTGCCTTGGTTCATGACGGAAATCTAATTTCCAAATACGACATCGTGTGGTTTTGATTGTAAACCTGATTATGACGACATGATATATGGTACCTATGCCGTCTATGAATGATACTTATGTTTGAAATTGTTTTTGAAACATATAAACACTAGTAATAATATCAAATGCTTTTGTTTTATATGTATCAAGCATATTTTGGCCATTATAAGGTGAAACTCTATCCTCCGGTTTGCGTTGCATTGTGTGATGGGACATGAGTCTTATAATGGCTTCATTTTTGTAAAAAGCATTGCGATGTTTAAATGATTTACTTGTTTTAAGCACTGGCAATCCAATGGAGTAAACCCGTTTTGCATTAGTGGTGTGGTCCTGTGATTGGCCTTATTATAAAATAAGTTAAGTAGATTTCTCATACCAGTCCCATGACTGACTCGTAGTTTGTTTCACTTGCAAACTCGAGTGCCCTATTTTCTACACCGGTAGCCTTGTATTCAGTTTTTAGCTGGATCTCTCTGGATAGCTATGGAGCTGAAGATGGATTCTATCACTTCTTTTATGCTATTCAGCTCCTGCTATGTATATTATGTTTGATTCCACTGTAGACATTTTATATAAAGCTGAAACTGTATGTTGTACTAAGTGTGATCCTGTATACTGTGTAACTCTGATGATTATTTATCCAGTGTATTATGTTGTACATTATCTGGTTTAATGATATATTTTTGTTCTGTTGTTACTGTTTATGTGTTATATTCTAAAGATTACCCTTGCCACCGTGGAACGGGGGTTTCGGGTCATCACACGTGGTATCAGAGCTTTGGTTAATCTTAGTTCCAGAATATAACATATTAATGAACTCGTCAAAAATAGAACCAGTAGTATTCTAAGACGAACAACTCATTTCAAATAGGATCAGTAATATCCTTGAATGAGTGTAGCATAATAAAATACACCTCAATTGACACATATATATTCTAATATATGTCTCTATGCGTTAAAATACCTTTTCTGTTGGCCTGACACTTTGTCTGCTATTTGCAGACATCGTAGAAAATGAGTGGCAGAAGTAGAAGAGGTAGGTCAGAACCAGATATTGAAGCTCTATTAAAGAAGTATCTAAATCTGGGTGGAGTACCATTCTCGGGTAAGAAATCCATTATTGAAACACAAGCATGGATGCGCTCTACTGAGAAATTTTTTGAAAATTCAAAGCTGAGAGATGATCAGAAAAGATTACTGGGATAGTGGGCACTCAAAGACGAAGCTTTAATATGGTGGGAAACAGTTATCAAGGATAATCCAGAAGGTATTATTACCTGAGATAGAGTTAAAGAAATTTTCAATGAAAGATTTATTCCTCCAGATGCAACTAATCGGCTATATGATGAATTCTACTATCTGATATAAGGAGATATGACCATCCAGGAGTATAAGGATAAATTCAGTAGACTTTCTCATTTTGCACCTGAGCTAATTGAAAATCCTAAGAGGAAGAATCTGAGGTTTACTAACGGGCTTCAAAGAAAGTACCAAAATTGGGTAACTGCGCATGTGAAACTTCCTTTTTCTGAAATGATATACATGGCTTATCATTATGAAGATCTTGATAAGCAAGGTCTTTTGGAGAACGAAGAGGAAGTCCGTTCTAGCAGCAAGGGGAAGACTGAAACTGGTTGTAACAACCTGGAATTTTGGAACCAATTTAAAATTTTATTTTAAGGAAACTTTGTTAGGAAATGCTTCAGAATTTAACAATAAAAAAATTATGTTTTAAAATAAAAGTTAGTCTTTATTTAAATGTAAGAATATAAAAATGATTTACATTAAAAAGTTATTCTTTTTAATGTGAATGAACATATTTTGTTTAGCGCTAAAAGTTATTCTTTTTAATGAAAATGAACATATTTTGTTTAATGCTAAAAGTCTAACCTTTTAATGTCATGTTAAACATGAATTAAATTTACAATAATTTTTTTTATTCTTTTTAACGTCACGTAGGAACTTTAATAACATTTATTAATTTATTGATTGAAAATAATGTGTAGGTTATAAATGAAAATATGCAAACGTGAAAATTCACAGTTTTGTTGTTTATAAAAAAATAAATAAAAAGATTAAATTTTGATTGGAATATGTTTACATTAAACATTATGTTTTTAAGGTATAAAAAGATTAAAGTTTGATTAGATATGTTTACATTAAAAAATACATTTTTAATGTAAAAGAGATTCATTGTTTGAAAATGTGTTTAATGTAAATAAATCATTAAAAGAGATTCATTGTGTAATAAAAGTGTTTTAACAGTAGAAAACGTACATTTGTTTAATATTAACATTTACATATTATAGGTAGAAAATGTACATTTATTAAATATTAACATGTACAGGCAAACGAAGTTATAAACTTTCTAACAATTGGCATTAAACAATAGATCAAGCATTAATTACATTCCCGTTTTCTCTCTCCTATGTTTTTCTTTTGAATTTTTGAATAGGTTCATTAAATACTGAAACGTTAATACTATATATTTTGAAAATTGAAAAGTAATATAGATGTGTATCTTAGCAATGTTGGTTGCAGTAATAATGAAATATTTATTTAATTGAAAATTCATACCTGTTGTTTATATATCGTAGTAAAATAATAATAATAATAATATGAATTGGTATAATTAGAGGATAACCTTTTATTTTCTTCCTAGAAATTGTAATTTAGAATTTAATGCTTAGATCAATTAGAATTTACAGTAATGTGAAAATTAAAATTTGGAATGAAAATGATTACTTGATTAGTAAACATATTAAATATATTCCTTGTCGTTAAATTAAGCAAATTGGATTTTTATGGCACACAGTAATAAATGACAATAATCAAGTTGATTTCGTAAATTGAAACCTAGTAAAATGTAAGTTTGTACATTTCGTATTTATTTACACTAATGGTTAAACAATTGTGATTCAAATAGGAATTCACATAAATCGGCTAAGACGAAAATTAGCAATTTACATAAGAATGAAGTTATTAATACAAATCATAATGGGCAAGTTATAAATATAAATTATAACGGACCCACGTGTATATTTCTATTCTTTTTATTTCTGCCTATCCAATTGAATACCTTCCCATTTTCCCCTTTTCTTATTCTATTTTGAAATTTGAATAGGAGAAATGGGCCTTAAAGGTTCAATTAAATAATATTTTAATATAAATATTCACTAAACCAAATTAGCATAACCCTAAAATCGTACAGTATTCTGCCGCCACCTAGAACAAAAGCAATGGCCAAGAACACTCCAAATTTCATTCCTTAATCTCCTCTTCTACAATTTGATTTAAACAAAAATTATAAAACAAATCGAAGGAGCATTGCGAGATCTTTAAAACTGTAAAGGTGTGATCGGAAATTATCAACTATAGTCGCCGATTTTCCTCTCCAAAGCCACCAGCGTCGGAGCAGTTTTGCGGACAGGAGGCACTTGCGAGTTGGCAAGGACTGAGGGGGTAGAAATGTGGCGGCTAGGCGTAGGGTGTGGTAGAGTTTGATTGTCGGCAGGTGGTGCGTTTTGGTGTGCGATGGGGGGGGGGGGGTTGGGCGGAGTTATGGGTTCGAACTTGCCCAGTAATGATTGGAAGAAGATGGTATTATGTTAATCTAATTTAATTATGTTTAAATAATCATTAAATTTTCCAATCTTTAAAATTGCAATAAATTATTCATATATAGTCAGAATCGCGTGAAACGAAAAGCGTTGGAATCAGAAAAATGAGATCTACGCGATGGAACTGACGGGAACTGATTTTAGAGCTCGTCTAAATTTTGGCAAAGTGGAAAGCTATTGGTGAGAATTCTATTTTAATTCTAAAAATTAAATTATTTACTGCCATGTGAATTCTGTATGTATGTTGTGAAATTCATTTACTTGATTGTTATGAAATCTGTGCTGATTGATGTGGTTATGCGAAATTATTGATGTGATGATTGGTGTATTGAAAATAAAATTATCGAAATAGAATTGTTGAGTCAAAATACATCGTTTTTGTTCAAATTTGATTGGGCAAAGAAAAATATCATTTTTTTTTGTAAACAAGAAAATTGTCATTTTGATTGTAAAACAAGAAATATGTTCATTTATTTTGTTTGAAAAGAAGAAGAACACAATTTCCATATATTTTGTTTGTTGTACAAATAAGAACAAAAAAATTCATTTTTGTGTGTGTAATGAAAATAAGAACATGTTTTCTTTTATTTTCTTTGAAATAAACGAAAAAGGACATTTTGTTATTTTGAAATAAATGGAAAGAAACAAAATATTAATTTGTTTTGTTAAGGATGAAAAGAAACAAATTATTCATTTGTTTTGTTAGAATGAAAAGAATGAAAATTTACATTGATTTTGTCAAAAATGAAAAGTAACATTTTTACATTGATTTTTATTGTAAATTTAAAAAGGACAAAGTTTATTGTTGTTTTTGTCGTAAAGTAAAGAGGGCATTCTTAATGTCAAATTTAGTTAATAATAAAAAAAAAGAATTTTACTTCATTTTTATTGAAATATTAAAAAATACATTCCATAAACATTTTTGTTTGCTAAATTAGAATTGACATTATTTTACACTGTAATGTGTTAAATTAGAAAATGGACATGGTTTACACCGTAATGTGCTAAATTAGAAAATGGACATTATTTTCATCGCCGTTTGGTTAGATATGAAAAAGACATTATATATTTTTTCAATTTGTTAGAAATGAAAAAAATAGAACATTGACTTCATTGTCAATTGGTTTAAAGAGAAAATTTATATTTTCATGTAATAAGATTAAAAGTAGAAAGTTTACACTTTTAATGTGATTAAAAAAAAGAAAAAAATGAAAAGTTTACATTTTTAATGTGGATTAGATAAAAGAGGAATTTTACATCTTTTTGCAAAAAGAAATAAAAGAGTAATTTCACATCTTTTTGTAAATAAGATTAAAAGTAAAATTTTGCACTTTCCTTGTGAATTGAATTAAAAGATAAAATTACATTTTCATGTAATTAGATTTAAAGGAAAAAAATTACATTTTTATGTAATTAGATTTATAAAAAGATAAATTTACATTTTTATGTAATTAAATTAAAAGTGAAAACTTAGATTTTCAATAAAAGAATTTAGATATGATATTTACCATTTTAATGTAAATAGAGTTTCAATAAAGGAAATTAGATAGGCAAATTTACATTTTTATGTAAATAAACAATGAAAAAGGAAAATTTACTTTTTATGTAAATAAGCAATGAAAAGGAAAATTACATTCAAAATGTAAATTAGAATAAAAAGGACATTTTTGTTAGAAAATGTAAATCAGAATAAAAAGTATAGAATAGAGATTACATTTTTGTTGACCTTTTATTTGAAATAAAAAGGAATAGATTTAAAGTGATATCTTTATTTACATTTAGATGTAAATAAAAAGAATACATTGGGAGTTACATTTTATTAACTGGAAAATAAAGATATTTTTAGTGTTTGTGTAGTATTATGAAAATGAACTTGTTTTTAGCATTTATGTAGGAACATGAAGTAAAACCATATTTTAATGTTAAGTTAATGCGTATGAATCATAATCATGTTTTTAATGTCATGATAATGGATATGAAATAAAACAATATTTTAGCGTAGCATTAAAGCATATGAAATATAATCATGTTTTATTGTAGCATTATGGCATATGAAATATATACATATTTTAGAATTACGAAGACATATGAAATATATTCATATTTTAGAGACATGAAAAGGCATATGAAATATTTTCATATTTTAGAGTCATGAAAATGCATATGAAGATAATCATGTTTTAGAGTCATGAAAACGCATATGAAGATAGCCACATTTTAATGTCATGTTGAAAAGAACATATTTTAGTGTTACGTGGAAAACATCAAAAATGGATATATTTTTATGTCATGTTAATATATGAAATTTAAAACCTATTTTAGTGTTATGTTATTATATTAAAAATAAATATATTTTTAAGATCACGTTTATATAAAAAAAAAAAAACAGTGTTTTGGTGTCATGTTCATATATTAAAACGAGAGACATAATTTTAGAGTAGAATTTAGTGTTGATTTTTTTTATTTACATTTTTAATGTAAAAAAAAATAGAATTTAATGTAGCACTTTATTTGCATTTTTAAATGTGATAAAAGAGTAAAATTTGACGTTGCATTTTTTTATGAAATAAAAAGTGTAGATATTAGATTTGCATTTTAACGAAAAATGTATATCAAATTTTCATTTGTCTCATGTTGGATAGGACTGAAAAGGTCATATGTTGGAAAATAATATTTTTAACATGAATATAGGTTGTAATTGATTTGCTTGTGTTGAATTGGATGACGTTATTATCATTGAACAATTTGTATATATATATATATATATATATATATATAAACTATATGAATCGCACACGGTAATTCGCGATTTAGAAATTGTGTCTTTAAATTATTATACCAAAATATCCGACCGTCGGATTTTCCCAAAACTGAAACCTTAGGTTCGCCTTGGGAATATCTTTCCAACGATATGAATTGTGTTAAAATCCAACGGTTAGATTTAGAGAAATGAGTAAAACAAATTTGGGTGAAAACGGCGCCAGGGTCGCCCATTGACCCGAAGCGTCGTTAAATTAATTTGGGCTATTTTTATATAAATAAAAATAGCGATAGATCGTTATTAAATACTAATAACGATATGAAATGATTTAAAAAAAAAATATATGCGAGGATCATTTGAAAAGTCCGAGTTCAATCTCATTTCAAATGATTATACGTCGATCTAAGTCGAAGAGTTGAAGACGGTGATTGAGGACCGACGATCTTCACATCGAATGGACGACAACTACTGATGCCCGTGATTGGAGTAGCTACCTTGAAGGGGCTACAGTGGTGGCCGTCCGGACGTATATGTTGATTGCACGGATATGCGGGTACCCCCTTCCGTACTGGACATACGGAACGAGGGTATCTCCAGTTTCGTTCAGACCCAGAATGGGCTTATAAATGGAATGTGTGTCCGACATTGTACTCCTTTATATTGTATTTATTGATTTTCCGCCGAATGTATGAATGATTGGTGGCGGAGAATTTATTCTCCTTCTTAACACCGTTTTTTATATTTTGGCAAAGAATTAATAGTATGATATGGATTGACAGTGTGGCATACCAAGATGCAATGATCAAGGTTTCTTGTTGAAAAGCACAACCTTGTGGTGACGATCAAAGCACAGCTTGAAAAAGCATAGCTTTGTGCATTAAGTAGCTTCACGAGCCTTACAACCCGGTTGAGTCTAAAACGGAGCAAGGGAGAGCAGCACGTTTCTTTCTAGCTAGAAGTGGTGTTTGGGTTTTACACGACCTGTAATGACCCATATTCTACACATCATAGGATCGTAGAATATTTATTTCTTTCCCGTGTGAAGTCGTATGGTCATGTAACTTTGGGAAACATCCATGGGAGTCATTTCCCATGTTCATGATTTTTGTTGATTTTTGAATGACCATTTTGCCCCTAGTCGGTACTGTTTTGGCCATAACTTTTGATTAGGAAGGAATTTTGACCTAAAATCACTTCCATTTGATTCGTTTGATAGTTTCTCTTTCCGTAGAGTGGTCATAATGGCCAAACGGACTTACCGTTTGGGAGATATGGCTGAAACAAGGTTTGGAGGGTGAAAAACTGCTTAACCGGGCCAAATCGGGTGATTAGTGAGTAGGCCCATAACCCATTTCGGGATTAGGGTTATGGGAGGGCTGAAATGAGATGGGGAGTCATTCCATTTCAGTTTTCTAGCCTCCACTTATCACCAAGGAACCCTAAAAATGGCCTCCAACCTCTAAATCACCTCCAAATCATCTTTTGGTCAAGGATTTGGCTTAGAAACCCCTAATCAAGGAAGATCTTCACCAAAGCAACTTAGGAGCTGCTGTTTGGCATAAAGATTCACATCAAATCAGAGATTTATTTCGGATCTTAGTTTATTTCGTGGCTAAGGTGATTGATTTGCATAGTTTTGCACTAATTATGGCTAATTAGGGGTGATTAGTGTTAATTAGCGAATTTAAACATGATAAAATTCTGGACAAATGTTTATAAAATTCGGAATGATGTTTTAGACATCTGATATGAATTTGGGTTAAATTGGTTACGCTTTGTTAGTCCTATCATTAGTTTCACCTAAACATGCTTAAAGGGAAAATATGGGATTTTGGGTATGTTTGATCCATTTCTACTTATCATATTGATGTTTTGATGGTTGTGGTTGATTATGTATGTTGCTATGACTGTATGAAATGCTTTGTAACTGATTAGAATAGTTGGAATGGTCGAAAACGCCGTCGAGAGGCGTAAACAACTTGCTGGAACAGCTGCAGGAAGTATGCAGGGATCGGATCGCATGTCATGTCCACGATCCGCACTCGCGCTTCGCACCCCGATCCGAACCAGATGATCACGATCCGATATGAGGAGTTGTTATGCGATCCGCCTCGTCCTTTCACGAATCGACCAGCCTCACGAACTGATGGGAAGTCACGACCCGATCCATGTAGCACGATCCGACCCGTTGGAACGCGATCCGCAGGGAGTTCACGATCCGACTAGAAGGGAGAGACCCGATCCGATGGAGACTGGATTCACGAGACCATGGAGGAGGGCGATCCGATCACCTGGAGGACCACGACCCGATCCGATGCAGGAGGCGCGACCCGATCCGAATGCCTAAGGCCGATCCGATCCGATGAAGAGAGTTGAAGGCCGATCCGATCCGATTCGATGGTGATGACCAATAACCCGAGATGCAAAGGTAGTCCATATGGGAGTTAGAGCTCAGGATCCCGGAACCAGTTGGGAACCAATGAGTTCACTTCATGGTTGGACTTTGCTGCGGGACGTGTGCTAAGGAGTTGTCGACGTTCATAACTTCGATTCACCACTAAGAATGATGGGCTACTTATCAGTGCAGTAGGGTCATTATGACCTGAGGGGCAAAGTGATGGTAGCAAGACTACGTTATCAGTGCAGTAGGGTCATTATGACCTGAGGGGCAAGGTGATGCGTAGTAAGACTATGAGCCAGCGCAGATGGGGTGAATAACTCCATGGGGCAAGTGGACATAGTAAAGATTAGTAAGGCTATGAGCCAGTGCAGTGGGGTTCTTGTGACTCCATGGGGCAAAGTGGACATAGCAAATTATTAGTGGTTACGTTATCAGTGCAATGAAGCCATTTATGACTTCATGGGGCAAAGTGATCGTAGCAAGGTATGTTGGGTGATCGAAGTGGTGAATATCGTATGCTTTACGCACTGAGTGAGAGATGTGAGGATGGATGCTATGCTTGATTGTTTGCTATCATTATGACATGCACACCTCCCCCACCTCCGTATCTTTATATTGATTGATATGATACCTTAGAGTGTTGTACAGTATGTAGTGCTAACTCTTTGGTTGCAGGTCCAGGTTCAGGTATGTTTTAGTCTACCTGTTATTGTTCACTTTAGATGCTTATTGCTCATACCAGGCTTTATGTCTGACCCAGAGTTTTATGTCTCCTCTTATTACTCTGGGTGCTCACACGAGCAGACTAGAGACAGGTTAGCTGGTGATGCGCGAGTAGCTGATTCGGAGGCGGGCAGGAGGCTACCACGTATGATATATATATATATATATATATACATTCTCCCTGTGTCGTTGGTGGTCACTACTTGGGCATTAGTAGTGTACCTAATTTACCTTACTTTTGCTTTGAGACAGTTTGAAAGTTGTAATAAGCTGTATTCTGAATTTTCCGCTGCTATGATGTTTAGTTCTGATTTTCAGCTTATGCACTGTCTCTTCTGTTTTATGTCAAGTATGTTATTATTATATTTTGCTCGATGCGCTGTGAGACATTCTACAGGTTCTTTGTATGTTCATTTCCTTCTTCCTTTTCCTTCTGGCGACCCGTTCCGTGCTAACTGGACATGTGTACAGCGCACCTTTGGAGTAAATGTCGGTTGGTGCGGGGCGGGCCGTCACACTTGGTATCAGAGCTCTAGGTTGCGTAGTTAACCTAGGGAAAGACACTAGGGAGAGTTAGTACGTATATGAGAGCGCGTATTTGTGATTACTTTGGTTTTCAAAAGCTATGTATGTATATACTATTAGTAGTATAAGAATGAAGTCGCACTGCACTAGTACCACTATGGGGTCGTTAATCGTTTCCCTTTTACAGATTGACGATGAGCCGACATGTTAGAGGTACCGGTAGAGGGGCCAATAATGGGAATGCCGCTGACATGAGAGCGATGTTTACCAACCTCATGAGAGACATGCTTAGAGAAGTGCAAGGGGCAGTTCCCAATCCCGGAGTTGGTGTTGGCCCAGTAGTGCAGGCGCCTAGGGTCGATTTCGCCAAGTTGTGCAAAAATTACACTAATCTTGGTGGGAAGCCGTTCCACGGAACGAAGTCGGCCACAGATGTTCAAGATTGGATGGATAGCTGTGATCGTATCTTTGATGACTTGGGTCTTGAGGATGCGATGAAGAGAAGGCTAGCGTCTCGCCAGCTGCAAGGGCGAGCGATGAATTGGTGGAATGCTATTAGAACAACTACTCCAGAGGACCAGGTTACTTGGGTTCAGTTCAAGGCTCGCTTTAGCGAGAAGTTCATTCCAGCTGCCCAGAAGTCAGTGTTGTTCAAGAGGTTCTTGGAACTCAAGCAGGGTGGCAGGGCAGTTTCTGATTATATTGCTGAGTTCGACACTTTATCGAAGTATGGATTGTCTCTTATTGATACTCCTGAGAAGAAGAATGAGAAGTTCATTACTGGATTGGATGGGTACTTGGGGGAAAGCCTTATCAACCACATCGATGAGACTTTTGAATCGATCGTGGGGAAAGCTTTGAGATCAGAGAGTCTTTACCCTAAGTCAAAGACTGAGGCTGCATCTGCAGAAGGGCCAAAGCCGCAAGCAGGCGGTGGAGGCAAGAATAACTCTCAGAATAAGAGGAAGCATGACCAATCAAAAGGTGGCCAGAAAAAGAGAAAGAAGGATGTTGAGTGCTTCAGCTGTGGAAAGAAGGGCCATTATGCTGAAGAATGTCGGGCCAAGCCAGGGGAAAGGAAGTGCTACAACTGTGGTCAAGTGGGACATCAGAAGGACAAGTGCCCGCAACCTCTTAAGGAGAAGCAGATTGTGAAAGCATATGCTCTTGATGCTATTCCTTCTTCGTCGAATGCCCCAACTGCGGCGGAGAAAGGGAAGAATGTTGTTATTCAAGGTATGCTTTCTATTTATGATGTACCAATTCGAGTTTTGTTTGATACTGGAGCTTCCCGTTCCTTCATATCTAGTGACCTGGTAGATAGGTTGGGACTGGAACCCGAGATAGTCGATAGACCATTGGTTGTGACGAACCCGATTGGTGGTTCGACTAGCCTTAGTATGATTTGCAGGAATTTGGTCTTATCGAGTCATGGATGTATGTTTGTATGTGATTGCTTTGTTTTGGGCTTTAATGGGTATGGAATTATATTGGGAGTCGATTGGCTCCAAAGATACGGGGTGGTGGTAGACTGTGAAGGCTTTTTGGTGACAGTAAGGGCGGATGATGGGCGGAGGGTAGTGTTTGGTAGCCTACCTAGTGATGGGGTTATGGCTAGTTTTGTAAATTCCCTCGACATCCCGCAGGATGAGTTGTCAGATGTGCCTGTGGTTGGCCAGTATCCGGACGTCTTCGAGGAGGTGACCGGGCTTCCACCACACCGAGAGATTGAGTTCCGTATTGATTTAGTGAAAGATGCCAGACCTATAGTGATGCCACTTCGTCGTATGGCACCAAGGGAGCAGCGAGAGCTCGGGGTGCAAGTCAGCAATCTTTTGAAGAAGGGATTTATTAGAAGGAGTGTCTCCGAGTGGGGAGCACCAGTTGTGTTTTCCACTAAGGCAGATGGTTCCCTTCGTTTGTGTGTGGACTATCGCGAGTTGAATAAGGTGACGAGGAAGAATAAGTATCCTCTACCGCGGATAGATGATTTGTTTGATCAGCTGGAAGGAGCAAGAGTGTTCTCCCAGTTGGACCTCGCGACAGGATTTCATCAGCTTAGAGTAGCAGATGAGAGTGTTCCGAAAACAACATTTAGGACGCCGTCTGGATTTTATGAGTGGTTGGTCATGCCGTTTGGGTTGACCAATGCACCAGCCTATTTTGTGGATCTCATGAATCGAGTATTCAGAGATCAGTTGAATAAGTTTGTTCTTGTGTTCGTGGATGACATCCTTGTTTACTCAAGGACAGAAGAGGAACACAAGGGACACTTGAGGATAGTGATGGAGGTGTTGAGGAAACACCAGTTGAAAGCGAAATTCTCTAAGTGTCATTTTTGGAGAAGGGATGTAAGATTCTTGGGTCATGTTGTTTCAGAGTGTGGTATTGTCGTAGACCCTGCGAAGGTGGCTACGGTACAAGATTGGCCTACGCCCAAGAATGCTACAGATGTAAGAAGTTTCTTGGGATTAGCCGGATATTATCGTAAGTTTATCCAGGACTTCTCCAAGATTGCAGCACGGTTGACTCAGTTGACTAAGAAGAATCAGTCCTTCGTCTGGGACGGAGTGTGTGAGGATGCCTTCAAATGCCTAAAGGAGAGGTTGACGCGTGCGCCAGTGTTAGTCATTCCTAAGGGGAATGAAGAGATGACGGTATACACGGATGCTTGTGGTACCGGACTGGGTGCAGTATTGATGCAAGGAGGTAGGGTTGTAGCTTATGCTAGTCGTCAGCTAAAGCCGCATGAGAAGAAGTATCCTACCCATGATTTGGAATTGGCAGCGATTGTATTTGCGCTGAAGATGTGGAGACACTATCTCTTGGGAGAAAGATTTGAATTGTTTACCGATCATAAATCGTTGAAATATCTCTTCTCTCAGAAAGATCTGAATCTCCGTCAGCAGAGATGGTTGGAGTTCTTGGCTTCGTATGATTTTGATATCGCATATACACCTGGGAAAGGTAATGCGTTAGCCGATGCCTTGAGTAGGAGACATGCCAGCTTAGGGGCAATATTTCTTGAGTGGAAGCAACTGGAGTATATCGCGGGGTTTGATTTCAGACCAAAGTGCGAATTGGATCCAGTTATGCTAGCTAGTTTGACGATCAGACCCACTTTGATTGAGCGGATTGGTTCTAATCAGAGGGACGATCCTAACCTATTGGAAATCATCTCCAAGTTAGAGATGGGTATCGATGAGGAGATGAAGGTGTATGGGCTTGATCGAGATGGATGGCTTCGAAAGAATGGAAGACTAGTTGTGCCCAACGTGAATGGTTTGAGAGATGAAGTGCTTAGAGAATGTCATCACTCAAAACTGACTATACATCCCGGTGGTAATAAGATGTATCGAGACATGAGACAGACTTACTACTGGGAAGGGATGAAAAGAGACGTTGGGAAGTTTATATCCAAATGCATGAATTGCCAGCTAGTTAAAGCCGAGCAAAAGAAGCCTAGTGGGTTGTTGCAACCATTAGAAATTCCCGAATGGAAATGGGAGCAAGTCTCGATGGATTTCATCGATGGTTTACCAAGGACTAGATCGGGATATGATAGCATTTGGGTAATCGTGGATCGATTGACTAAGAGCGCAAGATTTATACCCGTCAAATCGACCAGAACGGCAGCCAAGTTGGCAGAATTGTATATGAAGTGGGTAGTGAGATTTCATGGAGTACCCAAAAGCATTGTGAGTGACTGAGACCCGTTGTTCACTAGTGGGTTTTGGAAAAGCTTACAAGAGGCTCTAGGGTCAGGATTACATCTCAGTACCGCATATCATCATCAGACCGACGGTCAAACGGAGAGGGTGAATCGTATATTGGAAGATCTCTTGAGGGCTTGTATATTGGACTTTGGTGACTTGGTGTTTGTTAAGATCTCTCCGTTGAAGAGCGTGATACGATTTGGCAGGAGAGGCAAGTTGGCACCAAGATTTGTTGGCCCATTCCCCGTTCTTGAATTAGTCGGGAATTTGGCATATAGAGTTGGCTTACCAGAGAAGATGGCGGGAGTTCACAATGTATTTCATGTTTCCCAACTAAGGAAGTTCGTTCACGACTCAGATATGACTATTTCACCTGATCAGTTAGAGGACTTCGAAGTAGAACCAGAGGCGGTTGGGAACCGCAAGCCGATTCGTATTGTGGGGCACGATACAAATCAACTTCGAAGGAAGTCGGTGAAGCTAGTCAAGGTTCAGTGGGGCGAGGACGAGAATGATTGTACTTGGGAGACAGAGGAGAGCATTAGGAAAGCACATCCAAAACTCTTTGCCTGGTAAGGTTTACTTTGCGATTTAGTTATTCCGCATGCTAGGATAGACTTATTCACTTGTTTTGCATGTTTGATGGTTGTTTTATGATTGATAGGCATGCAGGACCTTTGTGTATGTTTGGATTAGGGAATTTCGGGGGCGAAATTTCTTAAGGGGGGGAGAGTGTAATGACCCGTATTCTACACATCATAGGATCGTAGAATATTTATTTCTTTCCCGTGTGAAGTCGTATGGTCATGTAACTTTGGGAAACATCCATGAGAGTCATTTCCCATGTTCATGATTTTTGTTGATTTTTGAATGACCATTTTGCCCCTAGTCGGTACTGTTTTGGCCATAACTTTTGATTGGAAAGGAATTTTGACCTGAAACCACTTCCATTTGATTCGTTTGATAGTTTCTCTTTCCGTAGAGTGGTCATAGTGGCCAAACGGACTTACCGTTTGGGAGATATGGCTGAAACAAGGTTTGGAGGGTGAAAAACTGCTTAACCGGGCCAAATCGGGTGATTAGTGAGTAGGCCCATAACCCATTTCGGGATTAGGGTTATGGGAGGGCTGAAATGAGATGGGGAATCATTCCATTTCAGTTTTCTAGCCTCCACTTATCACCAAGGAACCCTAAAAATGGCCTCCAACCTCTAAATCACCTCCAAATCATCTTTTGGTCAAGGATTTGGCTTAGCAACCCCTAATCAAGGAAGATCTTCACCAAATCAACTTAGGAGCTGCTGTTTGGCATAAAGATTCACATCAAATCAGAGATTTATTTCGGATCTTAGTTTATTTTGTGGCTAAGGTGAGTGATTTGCATAGTTTTGCACTAATTATGGCTAATTAGGGGTGATTAGTGTTAATTAGCGAATTTAAACATGATAAAATTCTGGACAAATGTTTATAAAATTCGAAATGATGTTTTAGACCTCTGATATGAATTTGGGTTAATTTGGTTACGTTTTGTTAGTCCTATCATTAGTTTCACCTAAACATGCTTAAAGGGAAAATATGGGATTTTGGGTATGTTTGATCCATTTCTACTTATCATATTGATGTTTTGATGGTTGTGGTTGATTATGTATATTGCTATGACTGTATGAAATGCTTTGTAACTGATTAGAATAGTTGGAATGGTCGAAAACGCCGTCAAGAGGCGTAAACAACTCGCTGGAACAGCTGCAGGAAGTATGCAGGGATCGGATCGGATCGCATGTCATGTCCACGATCCGCACTCGCGCTTCGCACCCCGATCCGAACCAGATGATCACGATCCGATATGAGGAGTTGTTATGCGATCCGCCTCGTCCTTTCATGAATCGACCAGCCTCACGAACTAATGGGAAGTCACGACCCGATCCAAGTAGCACGATCCGACCCGTTGGAACGCGATCCGCAGGGAGTTCACGATCCGACTAGAAGGGAGAGACCCGATCCGATGTAGACTGGATTCACGAGACCATGGAGGAGGGCGATCCGATCACCTGGAGGACTACGACCCGATCCGATGCAGGAGGCGCGACCCGATCCGAATGCCTAAGGCCGATCCGTTCCGATGAAGAGAGTTGAAGGCCGATCCGATCCGATTCGATGGTGATGACCAATAACCCGAGATGCAAAGGTAGTCCATATG
Organism: Allium sativum; assembly: GCA_030737875.1. NCBI lineage: Eukaryota > Viridiplantae > Streptophyta > Magnoliopsida > Asparagales > Amaryllidaceae > Allium > Allium sativum. Next base: position 196,945,940 of record CM060924.1, read on the forward strand.
GGAGTTAGAGCTCAGGATTCCGGAACCAGTTGGGAACCAATGAGTTCACTTCATGGTTGGACTTTGCTGCGGGACGTGTGCTAAGGAGTTGTCGACGTTCATAACTTCGATTCACCACTAAGAATGATGGGCTACTTATCAGTGCAGTAGGGTCATTATGACCTGAGGGGCAAAGTGATGGTAGCAAGACTACGTTATCAGTGCAGTAGGGTCATTATGACCTGAGGGGCAAGGTGATGCGTAGTAAGACTATGAGCCAGCGCAGATGGGGTGAATAACTCCATGGGGCAAGTGGACATAGTAAAGATTAGTAAGGCTATGAGCCAGTGCAGTGGGGTTCTTGTGACTCCATGGGGCAAAGTGGACATAGCAAATGATTAGTGGCTACGTTATCCGTGCAATGAAGCCATTTATGACTTCATGGGGCAAAGTGATCGTAGCAAGGTATGTTGGGTGATCGAAGTGATGAATATCGTATGCTTTACGCACTGAGTGAGAGATGTGAGGATGGATGCTATGCTTGATTGTTTGCTATCATTATGACATGCACACCTCCCCACCTCCGTATCTTTATATTGATTGATATGATACCTTAGAGTGTTGTACAGTATGTAGTGCTAACTCTTTGGTTGCAGGTCCAGGTTCAAGTATGTTTTAGTCTACCTGTTATTGTTCACTTTAGATGCTTATCGCTCATACCAGGCTTTATGTCTGACCCAGAGTTTTATGTCTCCTCTTATTACTCTGGGTGCTCACACGAGCAGACTAGAGACAGGTTAGCTGGTGATGCGCGAGTAGCTGATTCGGAGGCGGGCAGGAGGCTTCCACGTATGATATATATATACATTCTCCCTGTGTCGTTGGTGGTCACTACTTGGGCATTAGTAGTGTACCTCATTTACCTTACTTTTGCTTTGAGACAGTTTGAAAGTTGTAATAAGCTGTATTCTGAATTTTCCGCTGCTATGATGTTTAGTTCTGATTTTCAGCTTATGCACTGTCTCTTCTGTTTTATGTCAAGTATGTTATTATTATATTTTGTTCGATGCGCTGTGGGACATTCTACAGGTTCTTTGTATGTTCATTTCCTTCTTCCTTTTCCTTCTGGCGACCCGTTCCGTGCTAACTGGACATGTGTACAGCGCACCTTTGGAGTAAATGTCGGTTGGTGCGGGGCGGGCCGTCACACGACCCGGCATTTTACTTATGTGGATGATGGAATGAGGCACCTCAGATGTTAGGTCCTATATGACCGGGAAACGTGTGTTCAGGAATTGCCAATCCGCAAAATCGTATGTGTGGACCGGCCCTACAGCTTTCCAAGGGTTCACTGCGGGGGATCCTGCGACATTAGCTAGAGTGTCTCGAATCGGTAAAGAGATCGTTCCTAGCCTTGACTCTTTATGGAAACCTAATTCCCAATACGATCCTACGGACTTGATTGTATTACTAGTATAGAGGCATAGTATATGGTAGCTATGCTTCCTAGGATTGATACATTTACTTTGAAATGTTTTCGAAACATATATACACTAATAATAATATCAAATTCGTTTTATTCGTACCAAGCATGTTTAATCATCATAAGGTAAAACTCTATCCTTCGGTTTGCGTTGCATTGTGTGATGGGACTTGAGTCTTATGATGATTCCATTTTTCTAAAAAGCATTGCGTTGTTTAACGATTTACTTTAATTTATGCACTGGCAATCCATTGGAATAAAACCCGTTCCACATTAGCGGCGTGGTCCTTGGATTTGCCTTATTGCTATTAGTTATAGTAGTTAAGAATTCTCACACCGGTCCCATGACTGACTCGTAGTTTGTTTCACTTTGCAAACTCGGGTGCCCTCTTTTCCACATGGGCAGTCGAGTAGCTTTTTGCAGGTATTTATCTCTTGAGCAGGATTCTGGATCGAAGCCTAAAGCTGTGTCCAGAGCATAGAAGTCTTCTGCTGTTTATTGTATTTAATTTATTGAAATTTATCTTCCGCTGTAATTTTATTCGATGTACTCTGATATTCTGTACTCTGATGTAACATTATTACGATGTTTTATAAAAGTCTGTTGTTGTTCTGATGTTGTTGTATTTCCAGAGTTAACGTATTCGGGTTTTGAAAGGTCTTAGTCGATTTTGCGATCGATTGGTCCGTGCAAAATCCGTGCCGTTACAGTTGGTATCAGAGCTCTGGTTAGCTCAAATCTTTGGGGAACAACTCGTTATAACTGAACAAAAGACTTATCAGAGATTGGATTAGTAATATCCAATAAGAATACTCATTAGAGATAGAATCAGTAGTATCCTAGAATGATAAAACTCGTTAGAGATGGGGTTAGTAATGCCCTAGAACGAGTTGAGAGTAACAAGTTTATAATTAACGTATTTTTGATTATATATATAATCTGATCTTAGAGAATATGATTTTTTTTTATGCATAAAAGTTATATATATTTAAAAAGTTAATCACCAAATAAAATTATTGAAACTAATAACAAAAATAAAAATAAAAATTGAGTCGGTTAGTAAAACAATTTTTAGCTTCGTTCCTTTTCGAGGACGAAAAAATTTTAGGTAGGGGAGACTGTTACAACCCAGAATTTTGGGACTAATTTAAAATTTTATTTTAAGGAAACTTTGTTAGGAAATGCATCAGAATTTTACAATAAAAAAAACTATTTTTAAAATAAAAGTTAGTCTTTATTTAAATGTAAGAATATAAAACTGATTTACATTAAAAAGTTATTCTTTTTAATGTGAATGAACATATTTTGTTTAGCGCTAAAAGTTATTCTTTTTAATGAAAATGAACATATTTTGTTTAATGCTAAAAGTCTAACTTTTTAATGTCATGTTAAACATGAATTAAATTTACAATAATTTTTTTTTATTCTTTTTAACGTCACGTAGGAACTTTAATGACATTTATTAATTTATTGATTGAAAATAATATGTAGGTTATAAATGAAAATATGCAAACGTGAAAATTCACAGTTTTGTTGTTTATTAAAAAATAAATAAAAAGATTAAACTTTGATTGGAATATGTTTACATTAAACATTATGTTTTTAAGGTATAAAAAGATTAAAGTTTGATTAGATATGTTTACGTTAAAAAATACATTTTTAATGTAAAAGAGATTCATTGTTTGAAAATGTGTATAATGTAAATAAATCATTAAAAGAGATTCATTGTGCAATAAAAATGTTTTAACAGTAGAAAACGTACATTTGTTTAATATTAACATTTACATAATATAGGTAGAAAATGTACATTTATTAAATATTAACATGTACATGCAAACGAAGTTATAAACTTTCTAACAATTGGCATTAAACAATAGATCAAGCATTAATTACATTCCTGTTTTCTCTCTCCTATGTTTTTCTTTTGTATTTTTGAATAGGTTCATTAAATACTGAAACATTAATATTACATATTTTGAAAATTGAAAAGTAATATAGATGTGTATCTTAGCAACGTTGGTTGCAGTAATAATGAAATATTTACTTAATTGAAAATTCATACCTATTGTTTATATATCGTAGTAAAATAATAATAATATGAATTGGTATAATTAGAGGACAACCTTTTATTTTCTTCCTAGAAATTGTAATTTAGAATTTAATGTTTAGATGTATTGGAATTTACAGTAATGTGAAAACTAAAATTTGGAATGAAAATGATTACTTGATTAGTAAACGTATTAAATATATTCCTTGTCATTAAATTAAGCAAATTGGATTTTTATGGCAGACAGTAATAAAAGACAATAATCAAGTTGATTTCGTAAATGGAAACCTAGTAAAATGAAAGTTTGTACATTTCTTATTTATTTACACTAATGGTTAAACAATTGTGATTCAAATAGGAATTCACATAAATCGGCTAAGACGAAAATTAGCAATTTACATAAGAATGAAGTTATTAATACAAATCATAATGGGCAGGTTATAAATATAAATTGTAATGGACCCACGTGTATATTTCTATTCTTTTTATTTCTGTCTATCCAATTGAATACCTTCCCATTTTTTCCTTTTCTTATTCTATTTTGAAATTTGAATAGGAGAAACGGGCCTTAAGGGTTCAATAAAATAATATTTTAATATAAATATTCACTAAACCAAATTAGCATAACCCTAAAACCATACAGTATTCTGCCACCGCCTAGAACAAAAGAAATGGCCAAGAACACTCCAAATTTCATTCCTTAATCTCCTCTTCTACAATTTGATTTAAAAAAAATTATAAAACAAATCGAAGGAGCATTGCGAGATCTTTTAAACTGTAAAGGTGTGATCGGAAATTATCAACTACAGTCGCCGATTTTCCTCTCCAAAGCCACCAGCATCGGAGCAGTTTTGCGGACAGGAGGCACTTGCGAGTTAGCAAGGACTGAGGGGGTAGAAAGGTGGCGGCAAGGCGCAGGGTGTGGTGGAGTTTGATCGTCGGCAGGTGGTGCGTTTTGGCGTGCGATGGGGGGGGGGGGTGGGCGGAGTTATGGGTTCGAACTTGCCCAGTAACGATTGGAAGAAGATGGTATTATGTTAATCTAATTTAATTATGTTTAAATAATCATTAAATTTTCCAATCTTTAAAATTGCAATAAATTATTCATATATAGTCAGAATCGCGTGAAACGAAAAGCGTTGGAATCAAAAAAATGAGATCTACACGATGGAACTGACGGGAACTGATTTTAGAGCTCGTCTAAATTTTGGCAAAGTGGAAAGCTATTGGTGAGAATTCTATTTTTATTATAAAAATTGAATTATTTATTGCCATGTGAATTCTGTGTGTATGTTGTGAAATTCATTTACTTGATTGTTATGAAATCTGTGCTGATTGATGTGGTTATGCGAAATTATTAATGTGATGATTAGTGTATTGAAAATAAAATTGTCGAAATAGAATTGTTGAGTCAAAATACATCGTTTTTGTTGAAATTTGATTGGGCAAAGAAAAATATCATATATTTTTTTGTAAACAAGAAAAATGTCATTTTGATTGTAAACAAGAAATATGTTCATTTATTTTGTTTGAAAAGAAGAAGAACACAATTTCCATACATTTTGTTTGTTGTACAAACAAGAACAAAAAGTTCCATTTTTGTGTGTGTAATGAAAATAAGAACATCTTTATTTACATTTTCTTTGAAATAAACGAAAAAGGACATTTTGTTATTTTGAAATAAATGGAAAGAAACAAAATATTAATTTGTTTTGTTAAGGATGAAAAGAAACAAATTATTCATTTGTTTTGTTAGAATGAAAAGAATGAAAATTAACATTGATTTTTGTTGTAAATTTAAAAAGGACAAAGTTTATTGTTGTTTTTTTCGTAAAGTAAAGAGGGCATTCTTAATCTCAAATTTAGTTAATAATATAAAAAAAGAAATTTATTCCATTTTTATTGAAATATTAAAAAAGACATTCCATAAACATTTTTGTTTGTTAAATTAGAATTGACATTATTTTACACCGTAATGTGTTAAATTAGAAAATGGACATGGTTTACACCGTAATGTGTTAAATTAGAAAATGGACATTATTTTCACCGCCGTTTTGTTAGATATGAAAAAGACATTATTTATTTTGTCAATTTGTTAGAAATGAAAAAATTAGAACCCTGACTTCATTGTCAATTAGTTTACAGAGAAAATTTATTTTTTCATGTAATAAGATTAAAAGTAGAAAGTTTACATTTTTAATGTGATTAAAAAAATATATTACATTTTTAATGTGGATTAGATAAAAGAGGAATTTTACATCTTTTTGTAAAAAGAAATAAAAGAGTAATTTTACATCTTTTTGTAAATAGGATTAAAAGTAAAATTTTGCACTTTCCTTGTGAATTGAATTAAAAGATAAAATTACATTTTCATGTAATTAGATTTAAAGGAAGTAAATTACATTTTTGTGTAATTAGATTTATAGAAAGACAAAATTACATTTTTATGTAATTAAATTAAAAGTGAAAACTTAGATTTTCAATAAAAGATTTTAGATATGATATTTACCTTTTTAATGTAAATAGATTTTCAATAAAGGAAATTAGATAGTAAATTTACACTTTTATGTAAATAAACAATGAAAAAGGAAAATTTACTTTTTATGTAAATAAGCAATGAAAAGTAAAATTACATTCAAAATGTAAATTAGAATAAAAAGGACATTTTTTGTTAGAAAATGTAAATCAGAATAAAAAGTATAGAATAGAGGTTACATTTTTATTGACCTTTTATATGAAGAAAAAGAAATAGATTTAAAGTGATATCTTTATTTACGTTTAGATGTAAATAAAAAGAATACATTGGGAGTTACATTTTATTAACTGGAAAATAAAGATATTTTTAGTGTTTGTGTAGTATTATGAAAATAAACTTGTTTTTAGCATTTATGTAGGAACATGAAGTAAAACCATATTTTAACGTCAAGTTAATGCATATGAATCATAATCATGTTTTTAATGTCATGATAATGCATATGAAATAAAACCATATTTTAGCGTAGCATTAAAGCATATGAAATATAATCATGTTTTAGTGTAGCGTTATGGCATATGAAATATATACATATTTTAGAATTATGAAGACATATGAAATATATTCATATTTTAGAGACATGAAAAGGCATATGAAATATTTTCATATTTTAGAGTCATGAAAATGCATATGAAGATAATCATGTTTTAGAGTCATGAAAATGCATATGAAGATAGTCATATTTTAATGTCATGTTGAAAAGAACATATTTTAGTGTTACGTGGAAAACATCAAAAATGGATATATTTTTATGTCATGTTAATATATGAAATTTAAAACCTATTTTAGTGTTATGTTATTATATTAAAAATAAATATATTTTTAAGATCACGTTTATATAAAAAAAAATGAAACAGTGTTTTGGTGTCATGTTCATATATTAAAATGAGACATAATTTTAGAGTAGAATTTAGTGTTGATTTTTTTTATTTACATTTTTAATGTAAAAAAATAGAATTTAATGTAGCACTTTATTTGCATTTTTAAATGTGATAAAAGAGTAAAATTTGACGTTGCATTTTTTTATGAAATAAAAAGTGTAGATATTAGATTTGCATTTTAACGAAAAATGTATATCAAATTTTCATTTGTCTCATGTTGGATAGGACTGAAAAGGTCATATGTTGGAAAATATTATTTTTAACATGAATATAGGTTGTAATTGATTTGCTTGTGTTGAATTGGATGACGTTATTATCATTGAACAATTTGTATATATATATATATATAAACTATATGAATCGCACACGGTAATTCGCGATTTAGAAATTGTGTCTTTAAATTATTATACCAAAATATCCGACCGTCGGATTTTCCCAAAACTGAAACCTTAGGTTCGCCTTGGGAATATCTTTCCAACGATATGAATTGTGTTAAAATCCAACGGTTAGATTTAGAGAAATGAGTAAAACAAATTTGGGTGAAAACGGCGCCAGGGTCGCCCATTGACCCGAAGCGTCGTTAAATTAATTTGGGCTATTTTTATATAAATAAAAATAGCGATAGATCGTTATTAAATACTAATAACAATATGAAATGATTTTAAAAAATATATATGCGAGGATCGTTTGAAAAGTCCGAGTTCAATCTCATTTCAAATGATTATACGTCGATCTAAGTCGAAGAGTTGAAGACGGTGATTGAAGACCGACGATCTTCACATCGAATGGACGACGACTACTGATGCCCGTGATTGGAGTAGCTACCTTGAAGGGTCTACAGTGGTGGTCGTCTGGACGTATATGTTGATTGCATGGATATGCGGGTACCTCCTTTCCGTACTGGACATACGGAACGAGGGTATCTCCAGTTTCGGTCAGGCCCAAAATGGACTTATAAATGGAATGTGTGTCCGACATTGTACTCTTTTATATTGTATTTATTGATTTTCCGCCGAATGTATGAATGATTGGTGGCGGAGAATTTATTCTCTTGCTTAACACCTTTTTTTATATTTTGGCAAAGAATTAATAGTATGATATGGATTGACAGTGTGGCATACCAAGATGCAATGATCAAGGTTTCTTGTTGAAAAGCAGAACCTTGTGGTGACGATCAAAGCACAGCTTGAATAAGCATAGGTTTGTGTATTACGTAGCTTCACGAGCCTCACAACCCGGTTGAGTCTAAAACGGAGCAAGGGAACACAGGGAGAGCAGCACGTTTCTTTCTAGCTAGAAGTGGTGTTTGGGTTTTACACGGCCCGACATTTTACTTATGTGGATGATGGAATGAGGCGCCTCGGATGTTAGGTCCTATAGGACCGGGAAACGTGTGTTCAAGAATTGCCAATCCGCAAAATCGTATGTATGGACCGGCCCTGCAACTTTCCAAGGGTTCACTGCGAGGGATCCTGAGACATTAGCTAGAGTGTCTCGAATCGATTAGGAGATCGTTCCTAGCCTTGACTCTTTATGGAAACCCAATTCCCAATACGACCCTACGGACTTGATTGTATTACTAGTATGGAGGTATAGTATATGGTAGCTATGCTTCCTAGGATTGATGCATTTACTTTGAAATGTTTTTGAAACATATATGCACTAATAATAATATCAAATTCGTTTTTATCATACCAAGCATGTTTAATCAACATAAGGTAAAACTCTATCCTCCGGTTTGCATTGCATTGTGTGATGGGACTTGAGTCTTATGATGATTCCATTTTTCTAAAAAGCATTGCGCTGTTTAACGATTTACTTTAATTTATGCACCGACAATCAATTGGAGTAAAACCCGTTCCACGTTAGCGGCGTGGTCCTTGGATATGCCTTATTGCTACTAGTGATATTAGTTAAGAATTCTCACACCAGTCCCATGACTGACTCGTAGTTTGTTCACTTTGCAAACTCGGGTGCCCTCTTTTCCACACGGGCAGTCGAGTAGCTTTTTGCAGTTATTTATCTCTTGAGCAGGATTTTGGATCGAAGCCTAAAGCTGTGTCCAGAGCATAGAAATCTTCCGTTGTTTATTGTATTTAATTTATTGAAATATATCTTCCGCTGTAATTTTATTCGATGTACTCTGATATTCTGTACTATGATGTAACATTATTACGATGTTTTATAAAAGTCTGTTGTTGTTGTTGTTGTTCTGATGTTGTTGTATTCCCAGAGTTAACGTATTCGGGTTTTGAAAGGTCTTAGTCGTTTTTGCGATCGATTGGGTCCGGGCAAAATCCGTGCCGTTACAGTGATAGCCCTAAGGCAAGCATGATGCCTGAGGTCAGAAAGAAGCCTAAAACCAAGAGGAAAAGGGTTAAATCTGGAAAAAAACCAATAATGATTGCCACCTGCTCTAACTGCAATCAGAAAGGGCAGTTGGCGATAAATTGCGGACCCTTAAAGAAATGAAGAAAGAACGAGTTTAAATCCAAGAACAAGTTTCAAGAGAATAGAAAATGCAATCAATGCCATCAGACTGGCCATCTTGCGAAGGATTGCCAGCTATTAAAGAAATCTGGAAAAGTACATGTAAATGAAGTGGCAGAAGTTCCTGCATCCTCGGCCAGTCAAATACGGCCAGATGTTTTGGAAGGTCGCTTACTATCAAAAAAATTCCAGTTAAAGTACTGTTTGATACAGGCGTGTCGCGAAGCTTTATTGCAAGTAATGCAGTTAAGAAATTGGATTTGAAATTGAAAAAGCTCAAAGAACCCATAACTATCCACAATCCGGTTGCGGCTTCCCTCAATCTTAGTTGGATTTGCTGGGTGCCAGTTTCTTTTTCCTGTTATCGGTCCCCTACCATCTCGATCGTCATGAATTTTACAGAATTTGATCTTATTTAAGATTGGATTGGTTAACCAAATATGAAACCGAGGTTAAATGTGCCGAGAGAGTTGTTAAGGCAAAGACTAAATTAGGAAATTATATAACCATACCATGTGAAGGTCCCAATTCGGGTAGAAAAGACTTTTGGTCAGCTCTAGATGTTTCTCCTGCTTAAAAAGAAAATATCCCTGTCGTCACAGAGAATATTTCGGTCGACATAGAAAATATCCCTATCGTCAAGAATTATGCGGATGTGTTTGAAGAAGTTGTTAGCTTACCTCCGCGTAGAGAAATCGATTTCAAAATTGTTTTAATTCCGAAGGCAAGGCCAGTAGTGCACGCCATTCGAAGAACGACCTTGAAGGAAAAGGAAGAGTTAGACAATCAAACTCGACAACTTGTATGAAGGGTCCGATCAGACCTAGTTTCTCTGATTGGGGAGCTGCTGTGGTATTTATCCCAAAGTCAGACGGTACTCTCAGACTATGTGTGGATTATCGTGACTTGAATAAGCAGATATTAAAGAACAAATATCCATTGCCGCAAATTGACGATTTGTTGGATCGATTGAATGGCACATAAGTATTTTCACGAATGGATCTAGCTACAGGTTTCCATCAGCTTCGTATTGCCGAAGAGTTTGTTCCTTTGGCAGCATTCAAAGGTCCAGATTTATTCTACGAGTGGTTAGTAATGCCGTTCGGCTTATGTAACACTCCAGCTTATTTTGTCGATCTAATGAACAAAGTATTCAGAGAAGTATTGAATAAATTCGTACTGGTTTTCATTGATGACATATTGATCTTCTCTAAGTCAGAGAGCGAGCATGCAAAACATTTGGAACAAGTGTTAGAGATTCTGAGAAAGGATGTTATAAAGGCAAAATTTTCCAAATGTATATTCTCGCAAGAAGAGGTAAAATTCCTTGGTCACGTCGTATCAAAGGAAGGAATTTTTGTAGATCCAAGTAAAATCACTGCTATTCAGGATTGGAAATAGCCTAGTACTCCCATAAAAGTCCGAAGTTTTCTGGGATTGGCTAGTTATTATCGGAAATTCGTTAAGGATTTTTCGAAGCTATCTAGTCCATTAATGCAGCTTACTAAGAAACATTCAAGGTTTAAATGGACCCCAGAATGTGAGACGGCTTTCCAAGAGCTGAAATTGACATTGATAACTGCTTCAGTATTAACGATAATTGATGGCAATCAGGATTTGATAGTCTGGACAGAAGCTTCTATTGGAGGTCTTGGTGCAGTATTAATGCAAAGTGGCCAAGTAGTTTCTTACGCTAGCCATCAGTTGAAGCCGCATGAGAAGAATTACACAACTCATGATCTTGAATTGTTAGTAATTGTGTTTGCTATGAAATTATGGAGGCACTATCTATTGGGTGAGAAATTTGAATTATATACTGATCATCAATCATCTAAGTATTTTTTCATCCAGAAAGACTTGAATTTGAGGTAGCAGCGTTGGCCAGAATTTCTTGCGGCATATGATCTAGATATTCTGTATACACCGGGAAAAGCTAATGTGGTAGCGGATGCGCTTGTCACAAAAACCGCAATCATGGCCAATCTTATAATCACACCTTCATTGATTGATAAAATATTTGCTCTTCAGAAGGATGGTCACTTCATTCAGAAGATCAGAGAGAGAATTCAGAAAGGCGAGCCCTCGAGTTTTCAGATTGATAACGATGGAATTCTCAGGTTAAAAGGTCGAATTTGTGTTCCAAACATTTCAGAACTCCGGAGAGAAGTACTGGATGAGTGTCACAAATCCAAACTTAGTATCCATCCAGGAGTGAGTAAAATGTATAATGATATCAAACACACTTTCTGGTGGATATCTATGAAAAGAGACATTTCTTTATACGTAGCAAGTGTTCTACTTGTCAGCAAGTTAAAAGCGATCAACAGAAACTCGCCGGATTGTTACAACCGTTGGAGGTTCCGAATTGGAAGCAGGAATAGATTTATATGGATTTCAAAGACTGTTTTCCCCAAACCAAGAGATGGAATGACAGTATATGGGTGATCGTAGATCATTTCATGAAGACTTCCCATTTTATACCTGTCAAATCGAATAGAACAGCTCAAAGTCTAGCGCAGATTTATTTCAAGGAAATTGTTAAACTGCATGGAATTCCCATGAGTATCGTTAGTGATCGTGACCCGATTTTTGCTAGTAAATTCTGGGAAGCATTCCAAGCAGAATTGGGGAAAAAATTGAATTTGAGCACCACGTATCATCCTCAAACAGATGGCCAAACTGAGAGTGTGAATCGTATTCTAGAAGATCTACTACGGGCTTATGTTATTGATTTTGGCGGATCATGGGAAGATCACTTGCATTTGGCTGAGTTCTCATACAACAACAGCTACCAAGCAAGCTTCAAAATGTCACCATTCGAAGCACTGTATGGTCGACCGTGCAGATCTCCCGCATGTTGGATAGAACCTGGTAATAGACTTGTATTGCGACTTGGTATGATTCGTGAAGCTTCAGACAAAGTGGATTTCATTAAGAAGCGACTGCAAACAGCTCAAAGCCGATAGAAGAGGTACGCAGACTCGAGAAGAAGTGATTTGGCATTTGTTGTTGGTGACTATGTGTATCTACGAGTTTCTCCGATGAGAGAAGTAGTCCGATTTGGCAAAACTGGGAAGTTGGCGCCTAGATTTATTGGTCCATTTCTTGTGCTTGAGCGGATTGCAACTCTTGCTTATAAGGTTCAGTTGCCTGATTGGTTGCCTGGTGTACATGATGTATTTCACGTATCTCAACTTCGAAATCATGTACATGATCCAGACTTGGTCATGGAAGAGGCCGCGCAACAAGATTTGGAAATTACCCCAGAGTTTGCTATGAGAAGGGAGCCGATAAAGATTATTGGCAAAGAAACTAAAGAGCTGAGGAACAAGAAGGTTCGCTTAGTAAAAGTGTAGTGGAGTGGAGATCCGCAAGATTGTACTTGGGAAACCGAGGAGAGCATTAAACAAGCTTATCCCAATTGCAGAGTGGATATCTCTGATTAACTCTGGTGCAAGGTACATTTATAGTATTTTGCATTTTCGTATTGTTTTCTACTTTTCTATTGTTTCCTTTTCATGGATGTAATTTTTTTAATTATGTAGTCTGATCTTAGCAATTATGATTTTAAAAGAGTATATAAATTAATTATTAAAATTTTGAAATGTTAATCCACAAAGTGATTGTTGTTTGTGTTGTGTGATTATGAATTTGACTAATCTAAGTATTGGGATAATAATTAATCTAATCAATAAGAGAATGAAGGGTAAATTTATGCAAATTGAATCAAATATTGAACTGATTTGAAAATTGATTGAAATACATGCATGTACATTACATAGGCTTGAACAGTAAATGGATTTGCTGTTGAGTAAAGAATTTATTTGCGTGACCGACAAATAGGTAAACCTTAATGAGTTGGATGCGCAATTTTATTTATATATCAACTCCTGTGAATGCCATTGGATGCAGAGTGCTGGTTGTTCTGTGTGAAATAATAAATGTCGCCATAAGATAGTAACAATTAATTTTGAACTACACTACATGGCGTACTATGTGAAGATAGCATACCCTATCATATACCACATAAGCATTTGGAGCTTGTGTGACGAGGTTGAAGATTTACCAAACAAGCGAGAAGCTTGTATGGCGATGACTATATACAGGTTGAACCGAAGACGGATATGAACTATATAAAATGTAACAGTAAATTGCCAGATTAATAAAAAAAACCACATGGGTCTGGAGATGACAATAAACACGTCTCTCTAGTCATTAAGGCACAAAAACTATTTATAGGGTGACGAGAATTTATTCCCTGGAGTTATGATCTATACACACTCCCCTATGGACACCGGAATATATCACTATAAATATGTGCATGCTTTTTAGGATTTATTGGGTACCTAATACGGCCCAATAAATTTCCAAACCCCTTCCCGTACAAAGGAGGTAACGGCGAAATTTTTCGAAAATTTAGGGTGTTAGCCAAAATTTTGAAGAATTTGAAAAGTTTTTAGAAACTAAAAAGTTGAAAAACTTGGGCCATAATTAAAATAATGAAAGTTGAGTTGGTTAGTTAAACAACTTTCAGCTCCGTTCCTTTTCGAGGACGAAAAGATTTTAAGTGGGAGAGATTGTAACAACCCGGAAAATAAGAACCAATATAAAATTTTACTTTGGCTATTATAATGAATTTTGAATATTTAAAATAATTTATTTTAAATAATAACGACTAAAAATTTATTAGGATCGAAGTTATAGCGAATAAATTTATTTTAATTATAAAACAAGGCCTGAAATGGAGTGGTAGTTTGAAAATTTGAATTTGAACTTTGATTGATTGTACAAGATGCAGAATAAACCAGATTTCAGTGAAACGAAAAATATTTAAATTTGTTTAAAAATTTCTTTCTAACAAATCTGAAAAATCGAAATTTCATAGCGGGAATCAAAAGTTATGGTCAAATGAATTTTCAGAAAGGTCGCTATGGAATAAATATAGCCCGTAAAATAGACATTTTGCAAATGACCTCTGTTTTCGACGAAACCACTTTTGTTGGATCCAGAATGTCAAATTATTGCTAAGTTTGAAATTCCATAATTTTTGAAATCAATATGTGAGCGTGGCGAAGGAAAACATGTTTATTGGATTTTAGTCAAATTGGATCGACCAGAAAATGGCCATTTTTCAAACAGTCTCTGAATTCGACGAAATCAGCTTTGTTGGGACTGTATCGTCCCAACATAGCTAGATTTATTTTTCTGGAATTTTTAGAATCAGTAGGTGGCCCCGGCAAATTAAAATGTACGTTCAAATCTAAATTTGAATGTTTTATATTTTAATTTGAAGAGAAACTGACTGAATCAGTCGAATAGGCTTACGAAACATATTCCATTGTGACCGGAATGGGGGTATTTAGCTGGAGACGACAGTCATTGTGTTTGAATTGGAGTTCATATGGACTGAGGGGTATTTTCTGAATTAAAGAAATTAAAATAATTATAAAAATCCCAGGCCAATCATATTTCAACGTTTATTTTCTCTCTCCCGGATTAACGCTCCAGGCGACGACGGAAAACGCTCTTTCCTTCTCTCCTCTCTAACACTCAAACCACGCATCAAAATCAAGTGACCCTGTTGGGGTTTTTGTAGATCACGTTCCAAGCCTCAAATCCATAACAAGTTGGGATTTTTTGTTATATCGCCCGGATCGAGCATCTGAAGTCAACGACTTCGAACCGCCACCCAGGCTCCCCACGGCCACCGATTTCACCGCGTTCCCCACCCCCTGGTGTGCCTCTCCGTCCTCTACGATGCTGCATAAGCCGATCGTCACATCGTTTCACGGTTTGGCCAGAAAATCAAAACCTAGTTTTGAACGAGTTCAGAGAGGTAACGGCTTTAGTTTATTTAAACTGATTTCGATTATTAAAAGCGTTGCAATCGTATAAAAATCATATCTTTGTCGTTTGTGGTCGAAATCCAGTGAAACAAGAGACACCAGGACCGTGCCGACGTCCTCTACATTCTAGAAGAGACCGGAGAATTTTTATAGCTTCCTACAATTTTTGGCAAAGCAAAAAACAATGTGAGATTTCTAAATTCAAATTTGAATGGAATGGCGATGTATAAATTATATGATCGATGTATAAGTTATATAAGCATTGTACACCTCATGTATAAGCGTTGTATAAATTATATGTGTGACGTATATGTTATATATACGTTGTAAAAATCATATGTGTGTTGAATGTAGTTGAAATGAAATTGAAATATATTTATATACGTATATACATATATACATATGCATATATATATACTCCCCTCATCCACAGACCATGGACGGTATATATTGGTTGTGATCGTTTGGATTTTGGTTGACGTGAAATTTGGTTGATAAATGCGAATGGTTGATAATGGTTGTTTGTGGTTGAAACAAAACTGGAACTGTTTGTGGAAAAATTCAATGTGATATGAAAATTGTTGAAATGATTAGATCATTAGGATAAGCCCCTTAGGGAACGCCGCGAGGCGTAAGGTAGTGCGAGGAGCCGTACTTGGGATAGTGCCAGTTTTAAACCCCCTGCCGTTATGCTGCCGAAATTTTCTGAAATATTCATGTGTTTGATTTATATTCATGTATTGGAAAAATATTCATATGACGAATGAATTGTTTGAACGATAAAAATCACCTTTTTATCATGTATATGAAGTATATAAAATATTCATGTTTGAAATAAATTGTTTTCACAATAAAAATCACATTTTTATTATATATATAAGAATCGCTAAAAATATTCATATTTGAAATAAATTGTTTTGACAATAAAAATCGTATTTTTATTATAGATATGAAGTGTTAAAAATAGTCATGTGTTGAAATAAATATTTGCTGGTTAAAAATATTATTTTTATCACGTATATGAAATGAAAATAGTTTGGAAATCGAAGAATGAATTATATATATATATAATTAAAATAAAATGAATAACGACGCTGCAGTTCGTACTTTGGAATCGTGATTTTAAACGATTATACCGAGAAATCCGACTATCGGATTTCCCCAAAACCGAAACCGTTGGTCAAATATCTTTCCAACGATACCAAATTTGTAAAGATCCAACGGTTAGATTGTGTGAAATGTTTAATTCAAATCTGAATAAAAACGATGCCAGAATGGATTATATATATATATATATAATTAAAATAAAACGAATAACGACGCTGCAGTTCGTATTTTGAAATCGTAACTTTAAACGATTGTACCGGGAGATCCGACCGTCAGATTTTCCCAAATCTGGAACCGTTGGGTCCGTTTTGAAAAGATCTTTCCAATGATATAAATTTGTAAAGATCCAACGGTTAGATTTTCAGATATGTGTAAATCAAATCAGAAGAAAAACAGCGCCATGGTCGCGTTATGGTCTGAAGTGTTGTTTAAATAAATGGGCTATTTTTAAATAAATAAAAATAGCGGTAAATCGTTATAAAATATTATAAACGATATGGAAAGGAAATAAACCGAATTTACTCGGTTTATTGGATATTTGATGGTTGAATGTGTTCGATATGAAAATTACATTAAGGAACTGAATTATGGATGTCAAATAATTTAACCATGTAAACGAATTGATTTGAATTCTAAATATACTTGAATTATTTGAAAAGGCTGGGTTCAATCTCATTTCAAATAATTGGACGACGATTAGAAGTCGAAGATATGAAGACGGTGCAAGACCGATGATCTTCACATCGAATGGATGGCTACTGATGCCTTTGTTGGGAGTTGCTGCCCTGAAGGGGTTACAGTGTTGGTTGTCCGGACGTACTTGTTGATCGTTCGGATGTGCGAGGGCCTCTCTCCTGTATTGGACATATGGGACGAGGAATAAGGTGCCTCCGGTTTCGTTTAGACCCAGAATGGACTTGTAAATGGACATGTGTCTGACGTTGTAAGTTGACAACGTGGAATACGGAGATGTTGTGATTAAGGCTTTTGTTGAAAAGCAGAGTCTTGTGGTTGATGATCAATGCACGGCTTTAAATAGCATAGCTTTGTGTATAGCGCTAATTCGCGAGTCTCACACCCCGGTATGAACCAGAAACGGGAGAGGCCTCAGAGGGGACATGCGTTTCCTTCTAGCTAGGAGTGTTGTCGGGGTTTTGCATGCCCTGATGTTTTACTTATGTGGATGATGGATAGCGAGGCGCCTCGGTTATGTCGATCACTATGGTTCCGATGGATGGTTTGGTAGATATACCGACCAGTTTGACGCCCCATAGGGTGGGGAAACGCGGTTTTCAGGCATTTTAATCCACTCCTGTGGACCGGCCATGTCGCTCGAAGGGTCTATGCGTTCTGATCCTGAGACACGGGCTAGAGCGTCTCGAAGCGGTAAGGACCATCCCTTACCTTAGTTCATGACAGAAATTCAATTTCCAAATACGACATCGTGCGGTTTTGATTGTAAACCTATTTATGGCGACATGATATATGGTACCCCTGCCTTCTATGATTGATACTTATGATTGAAATTGTTTTTGAAACATATAAACACTAGTTATAATATCAAATGCTTTTTTTTTATAAGTATCAAGCATATTTTGGCCATTATAAGATAAAACTCTGTCCTCCGGTTTGCGTTGCATTGTGTGATGGGACTTGAGTCTTATAATGGCTTCATTTTTGTAAAAAGCATTGCGATGTTTAAATGATTTACTTGTTTTAAGCACTGGCAGTCCAATGGAGTAAACCCGTTACGCGTTAGCGGCGTGGTCCTGTGATTGGCCTTATTACAAAATAAGTTAAGTAGATTTCTCATATCAGTCCTATGACTTGTAGTTTGTTTCACTTGCAAACTCGAGTGCCCTATTTTCTACACGGGCAGCCTTGTATTCAGGTTTTAGTAGGCTCTCTCTCTGGATAGCTATGGAGCTGAAGATGGATTCTATCACTTCTTTTATGTTGTTCAGCTCCTGCTATGTATATTATGTTTGATTCCGCTGTAGACATTTTATATAAAGCTGAAACTGTATGTTGTGCTAAGTGTGATCCTGTATACTATGTAACTCTGATGATTATTTATCCAGTGTATTCAGTTGTACATTATCTGGTGTAATGATATATTTATGTTCTGTTGTTACAGTTTATGTGTTATATTCCAAAGATTACCCTTGCCACCGTGGAACGGGGGTTTGGGGTCATCACAATGTGTGACTTTCAGTATCCAAATTTCATATGGATAATTACATAAAAACTCGATTAAATTCATTTCTATCTAAAGAACAAAATAAAATGTTCATGGCCTTAGAATATTAAGTGCTTATGTCTTTTGGTCTAGTGTCCATTCTGAATATTTAGTTTGAGGCTCAATATATTCTACTTAGGTAATGTTCCAAATATCTAAACCATTAGACTACAAATAAAATTTCATCCTACAAGCCCACTGAGCATGAGTACTGCCATCAGATAGCATGAGTACTGCCATTCATTTCTATCTCTAATGCATATCATTTAAAACTTTAGTAATTTCCTTATCAAATTCCATACCCAGTCATCCATTGCCATGAAGCATACACTGGCATTTTTTGTTTCTAAATCACTATCGCTTGATGATGAATCATCCCATGTTGTGTTAAATGCCTGTTTCCTCCCTTTATTGAAAGTACTTGAAATGTGCTTTGGTTTTCTCATGTTGGGACAATCTCTTTTCAAATGATCGGGTTTATCATATTTGAAACATCTAACAGCATTCAGATTACTGGAATTATTATTGTTAGTTTTTTGAAGTTATTCATTATCTAGTACTTCAAATATTTCTTGATTTTCTTGGTAATAGACTCGAGATCGTCATCACTAGCATCATCATCTGATTCATCATTGTCGATCATAGCAATAAGTGCCAGTGATTTCTTCTCATTTCCTTGAATCTCTTTTCTAACCTGCAACTTAACTTCATAGGACATTAGATTACCAATTAATTCTTCTATTGACATATTACTAATATCATTGGCTTTTTCAATTACCAGAGTTTTCTGATCCCATGCAGTAGGAAGTGAATTCGAGATCATTCCTGCTTGGTCTTCTTCAGTAATTTTATTTTCTAATGACATTAAGGCATGTACAACATCTTGAAATCTAGAACACATGTTAAAAATAGATTCATTTGGTTACATCTGAAAAAATGGAAACTGGTGGGTCAACATAGATATCTTTGTCTGATTTACTTTATTGGTGCCTTCATGTGTGATTTTCAGTATCCAAATTTCATATGCAGAATTACATAAAAACTCGATTAAATTCATTTCTATCTAAAGAACAAAATAAAATGTTCATTGCCTTAGAATTGTTAAGTGCTTGTGTCTTTTGTTCTAGTGTCCATTCTGAATATTTAGTTTGAGGCTCAATATATTCTACTTGGGGTAATGTTCCAAATATCTAAACCATTAGACTACAAATAAAATTTCATCCTACAAGCCCAATAAGCATAAGTACTACCATCAAATAGAGGAGGTCTAGAGGTAGATTGCCCTTCTATAAAAGAATTATTAATGGTGTTACTAGTGTCACTGGCCATTTATAATCTTCAAGTATAGTTCTTATGGGATCATTAACAAGATATTCTAAGGTACAACCAACTCCTCATCACTTCTAACACCTCTGTTCTTCAGCATTCTTCTCTAATAGGGTTTAGTCTTCTTTAGTCTTCAATTATTATGATTATCCTTCTTCTATAATTATTCTTTCGTACTCGTGTTTAAATATCTCCATAATATATCTAATGTAACTGCACAACTCAAAGATATATTGGTAGTAATGTTTATATGGTTGTTGTCATCAAAATCAATACCTAGTGTATTAACACCCTATTGCACCATGTTTCCTCTTGACACAGAAATTCACCGGACTTCTTGTAGAAAGATTTCAAAGTCTTGGGTTGCTTTCTATTGATCCATGCTCCAAACTCGGAGTTAGGAAGGATGCCCTTGGTAAGCTTGATAAGGATTGTAGGAGGCTCCGTGTCGTCATCCTCAGCGAAGGTGATGTTGAAATGCTTGAGGCAGCTTTTGAGAGTTTCTGTCGAGCCCTGGTAGAGGTTGGATAGAGTGAGAGTATCCTTCAGCCAAGGGACGTGCATTTTGAACTATTTTACCATTTCAGAAGCTAGTTGGTCGAATGTAGCTATGGAGCGAGCCGGGGAGTAGTGCCTTCCAAGAAAACCGGGAAGCATTCGCATTTGACGGCATCAGTGGCCCTACTGGAGTCCATATGCCATTTGTAGTAGTTCAAGAAGCCACACGGGTCAACCTTTTCCTCGTAAAGTACCAGTTTGGGCATATTGAAGCGGCGAGCCACTCGGCTACGTGCATGGCTCTGAGAAGGGGTTACGCCTCATGTTAGTTTCCTACATGTCGTTGATGTTCCCCCGCGTCTCTCTGATGATCCTTCAGATCATATTGGGGAGATACGCAGGTTGAACCTCCATTGAAATCTAGCGATCGTGGTTTACCTCAGGGGTCCTAGACCATGGACATTTTTGGGGAAGGACATCGGGATCATCCTCATCCATGTCATCGGCTTTGTTCACCTGATTATGGTATGCTTAATGAGGTTGGGCCTAAGCCTGTAGATTTTGTTTGAGTGGAACTTGGGCCTGTTAGGCTGTTGGACGCGTAGGCTCCAAATTCAGAGCAGCGACAGTTGGGTTCTGTCGAGGAGGGGGTCGGTTACTAGGACCTGGCTCGTCATTAATAACCAACTGGGAACGGTCGTGTTGACGCGTTCGCTCGTTGAAAGTTACGGTAGTTCCATTACCGTTGACGTTCTCGTCGACATAAGCACTAGTGTTGGCAAGGGCATTAACAGTCATCCTCCTTTTTTGTCTTCGGCCGCCCCGAGTGTCGGAAGAAGAACTTCCTGAGGTGTTGGGTTGTGGTCGCGCGTTGTTCTGATTAAGCTGGAGTCAAGCAACGTGACATTGACTTTCCTGAAGTCGATGCATTAGCTCAATGTTGGTCTTTAACGTGTTGTTAAGATCTCGAGTTCTATCCTACTATATTTTATTAAGCGCGTAGAGCTGCACTTGGGTTGTTGGAGCATTGGGGTCAGTAGGAGGAACGGTGTCCATGTCGATCGGTTTCCCAGTGGATTGGGGTTGTTGAGAAGCAACAGTGTCGGCCACTACGGAGGGTCCGACAACTAGAGTATTTACTCGTTTATGTTAGGGATTGCGGAATGTAAATATTACGGCAAGACTAACACTAGATAGGGGTGAATAATGTTTATAAGGAATTTATGAAAATCTTAAACTTAAATGATCTACTATATGAATCACACACACCAGAGATGATCACAAACACAGAATCAAACACAAACACAGAAACAAATAAATATAAAATGCAAAAAAAGGAAAGAGCACATCGGATTTTATTCGAGATCATATTACTTCTACGTCCAGTCCCATGCAATGCCGAATTGCGCAGAGTTTTATTATTATCAATATCCAAGTACGACCCCTTGATTTCATGGCTACAAGTTTAACACTGCTCCAAACACCCTTGATTTCACGACTACAAGGTTAACACCGCTCCCTTTCCTTGATTTCAGGGCTTAAAGGAATACACCCTTTCCCAAACAATTCCCAAATGATTACAACATCCCTATAACTCTTCAATAGCACTTCAAATCGGAGAGTAGTAAATAGAGATTAAGAAAAGATTAAGTTTTATATAATTTGAGTAGAAACCGACAAAGTATAAGTGTAACAACCAAGAAATGATGTACTTTAATGGTGGTATGAAAAGGAGTGAAGATGGATAAGAAGAATGTTGAAAAAATTCAAAATTAGCCCCTATTTATAATGCGTCAATGGTTGTGATGTTTCAAAAATGTTACAAATAGTGAAAAGACACTTCTTTTGAAAATTGAAAAAATAACAGTTGTATGTCGACATAGGCATTTACGTATGTTGACGTATGCCTTATATTTTGTTTTTTTAAAACTAGTTTTCAAGTGTTTAAGCATATATACTATTCTGGAAACTCTTGAATCAAAACTTAGTAATACAAATAAATATTCTAAAGTGTAAAATTATATGAAATCATTATAATATAATATATAAATATATTTATAAAGTTATATGGTTTAAAACTATATAACTATATATGAACTTATATATTAAAACGTTAAACTTATATGTTTGAAATCGTAAGTAAGACATAATAATTTGAATCAGAATTTGAATTATGAAAACAGAATTTAAAATCTAAAAATCAGAATTTGAACCTAGGGTGCTATACAAAGTCTTACATATAAACTGGACTCTATTACTATATTTTTCTTGAACTCTTGATATCTTGATAACTTAATAACTCATGAGTCTTGAATCTCTTCTAAATCCTTAATCTCTTGGAACTCTAAAACTATACAGTCTTCAGTATTTAAGTCTGCATACAAACCCTCATATATATATATATATATATATATATTCTAGATAGAGACGTTAGTATATATTTTGTAATCAGTTAATAATGATAATTGAAATAAGGTTGTTGTCATCAAAACTTCATTCTCCAACAATCTCCCCCCTTTTGATGATGACAACCTTGATTTATAAAATATTCATACATGTTCATATCTATTGATACTTTTTGATATGGTCCGTCTATTACTCCCCCTTTCACCGTGAATCCTACATATTCCCCCTTAAACTAAGACTAACTAACCTTCTTTTATAATTTCTCACTGTTTGTCATCAATAAAACGAAATTCTAAATATACTCCCCCTAAATCCATAAACAACTATAACTTGTATCTATCTATATCATCTAAGATTATAATACTTAATTCTATAATAGTATATATGACTCTCCCTAAATTTACGCTTATATAATATATATCTAACTTAAGATTACACTATTATACTATGTTATAAAACTTTATTCAACATTTCTATATCTATGCAAAGAATATAAATATTAAATTAACCATACAAAGAAAATATCGTACATAACATTAAAACAACTACGAATACACGGATTGTACGTATTACATCGCATTAACTAGAGAACATAAATGTTCGATTATTCCTAACTATTGGGGATTTGTGAATTGGGCAATGTGGATAATGGAGACAGCATTCCCCGCTTTGCTCAATTATATTCCCTTCTCGGTCAAAACAAACTTCGCCAACGCATATGACTTGATCGTCCACCTTTATTGCTTCATTCTGTGCTTCATCCTCCTCTTCAACCATTTCTTCCTTTTCCTCTTCTTCCTCTTCTACTATTGGATTATCATCTTCGATGATAATCAGATTTGTTTAATTATCCATAACAAATTTTTGTAGATTTCTCATGATTTCTCCTTGTTTCACATGCTCTTGATTCATCCTAATTTGTAGAACTAGAATTTAAGCGAGCATTTGTAGTACATTGTAATGTCCCGTATTTTTGGTAGTCAAATATTTAATTTAATTTATTATTTTAAATATTTATTTAGAATTTTAAATGGATTTAAAATATATATTCATTATATAGCGAAAATTTGAACATTAATTTATATATATATATATAATATAATATGAGCTCGAAATGGAGCGGCAGTTCGTAATATTGAATTTTGAACTTCAATTGAATATACAAGATCCGATTTAAGTCGAAATTCCGTGAAACAAGAAACGTTTCAATCTTGTTGACTATAATTTTCATATGAAAGAGAAAAATTCAGATTTTATGTTACAAATTGTTATTCATTTCTGATTCAAAATTTTGAAATAGTCGCTATGGAAATCGTTATTAAAATATAACGCTTATTTAATATATTTAAAAGGGAAATTTAAATCGTTTAACTCAAAATTGATGATATTGAGTTGTGTAAATTATATTTGGAATTGTATATATGTTTTGTTTGGATATACATAATAAAAATAATTTATTATGATTTATTTGAATTAATTTGGAATTTAAATAATATTTTATTCGTTATTATTTGATCGTTAAAAATAGCCATTTTGCAAACGGTCTCAGTATTCGATGAAATTAGTTTCACTCGAACCGTATCGTTAAATTATTATAAGAAAACCAAATTTCGTGGCAAACCGATATCGTATGTGACTTCGGTGAACAAAAACGTCTTTGTTTCTATTTAATTGTTTATATTATTTAGACAGGGGTTACTTTTAACGAATAAACGACTAGCCTAACGAACTTCAAATTTAACAAAATAAATTTCATTGGATCCATAAGGAAGAGGTCTAGTAAAATGTCAAGGTCTCATATTTTTTTGATTTTTTCTGTAATTATAGGAATTTTAAACGCTTGATTTTTCATCGATATTTATAAAGGACTTTTCACAAACGACCTCAGAATTTGACGAAACCTGTCCCATCGGGTCCGGAATATTTTTTATGCTAGGATTACCTTATTTTGTTAAAAACGGAGTTTGTTTGAGGTGATTTTAAAAGATTACTTCATGGCAAAAGTTTATAAAATATTATTTAATTAACTGGTACCCTTATATATATCCTCACTCAGAACTAAACCCTAAAATTAACGTTGAAAACCATCTTCATGGTCAAAGAACTTCTGAGCTGCCACATAAACTTATCAATGGCCACAAAGCTTTGAAAACTCTTCTATCTTAATCCCATTTTCCACGCACCATTTCATTTATCATCCAACAGCGGACTTATAGAGGTCAGGGTGCTCGTCAAATCCGACTGGTTGCGATCGTTATTGGGTCATCACGGTGGCTGTTATCTCCTCACAAAGACGTGTTGTTCGAAGAGAGTTTGTGAGCATGCTGTAGCGAAGACTGGAATGGAAATACTAGCTCGGGTCAGCGCCGTTAAGGCAAGCATGGCGGCGTTTTCTGATGGTACTCCGGTGGTTTTGGGGCGGAGCGTGGTTGACGATGTCGTGAGCAGTTGAACGATGGAAGCAATATAACGTGAATGATGGAAACAAACTAGACGGCCACTGTTTAAAAATCGAATGTAAATATTTCGGCCTGTTAATTTTATTTTTAAGTAATTAGTTTGACTTTAAAACCATATTTAAGTAAGGAATTAATTTTAATGTGAACAGATTAAAGTGCTTGTGTACGTGGCTTCTAAAATCAACATTGTCGAACAGCAGTATCTATGAACGAAGAGGAGACAGTGGAGATCAGCCGATATGAATCTTTAATCAGTGTAATTTAAACTAAGTAACTAATTAATTACTAATTATTTAGGGTTTAAATTAAAGTAAGAGCTACTTAGTTTCAAGTTAAAGCATATACTAAAACATGTTTCCCATACTTTGAACAGGAACAGTGTGACGAGATGAAGAGGAAATAAAACAGTGGTTGCCAATCCTTTCTTTTACAGATAATGTAATTAACCAATAATGTAATTAACCAAAGTGTATTAGTTTAAATTAAAGGTGATTAAGGATAATTTTAGTTAATTTAATTTATTAATAACTAATTCATATGTGATCAGAATTGAACAACTAAGGTGCCATTGGAATCATATCGATGGACACTACATCATGGAACAAATCTGGATACGATTGGAATCAATTGACGTTTTCAGTTAAATTGAACACTCGTTTAATTTAACTGTTTCTAAATAACAAATCAGATTAAGGTGAGTTAAACTCACTCAGTACTTTCCACTAATATTTTATATAAGTCAGGTATTTTGTGTGTTATGGTTGCTAATGGTTGTTAATGATTGACTGTTTGTTATTTATATATTGATTGAATTTCTGCAATTAAACGTGGTTTAATTTCAATGAGAAACCAAATCGTTATTTTAACGGTTGGTCCCAATTAAGGTAACTTACCTTGTTGGTCACGTTTATAAAATAAACGTGTTTAATTGATTGAGTTTTTTTATTAATTGATTGATGTTAAATAGTTGTTGTTTGTTGTTATAGAAATTATCAGTCAAATGGAATTGAATGATCTAATTTAAGATAACTATTCGAATACTGGGAAGAACAGGTTAGAGGGATCCAACGGGATTCCTCAAATATATTTAATGTTGTTTATTTCCATGTTGTCATTATATGAACTGATTTGGTTGAATGAATGATTTGATTTGATTTGTTGACAGTTGATCTGAATTCAACATTTATTTCTTTCAAAACTAATGGGTGATGTTGGTTGAGTTTTGGCAGCATATGGCCTATAAATTAATTGTTTTCCAATTATGGATTTTAATGTCAGGCGAATCGATATAAATAAAGTTATAAAATTTATTTTATATGTGAAAAAAGATTTTTAAATCTATTATTTTGAATAAAGGTTTGTAAAAGGGAAAATAAATATTTGTTGTTTATTATTTAAATTTATAATTAATTATTAATTGATTTTATAAGGTAAATTCTTATGTTAATCTGATTTATAAACAAGATAGTAGAAAATTAACCTGACGGTTAAGATTTAAAATAACTATTTTTAAAGGGAATAATTAAATGGAATTATTTAATTAATTATATTAATTTTAAGGAAGGAGGATTTGGAATTAGTTAACAAAGTAACTGTGTTTTGTATTGACTAAGTCAATCGTTTAAAGTGAGTGATTTTTAGTTAGTTTGTTTTGAATTGATCTAAGGAAATGGGTTAACGAATATTGTTTTAGTTTTAATATGATTTAAAAAGGGAATTATTATTTACTTTAGTTAATAATTTAATTACCTACTGATACAGTAGTTAATAATTGAAGTAAATTATTATTATTGTTAATAATAATTTAGGGGATTACTTTTTAACTGAAATTCATTTTTAAAAAGTAATCGGAATTGAAATGGAATTGAATCGAATTTCAAAAGGAATTTATGAATGGGGTTTATATTAAAAACCCGTGTTTTTATAACAAACTTATAAAAGAGATTTTAAGCGCACATAACAGCTTAAATTAAAGGTTTACTTAAAAATTGAATTAAGTAAAAGAAAATTGGGAGTTAAAGGGTTAGATTAAACCAGAGTTATATAAACAAAGGTTATAAAATGATATGAGGTGTTGAAGCGTTAATTTTAAATTAACGTTGCTTAGTAACGAAATTAAGTAAAAATTGAGATTTGAAATAAGATTTTCAAAGCGGAAATTGATGAAATGGATTAGAAAAAGGAATTATAAAAAATGAATTTGGTAAAGGAGTGAGTGGTAGGATTTTGTAACAAAAATCTGTGTTATAAATGAATTATTAAAGAACTAGAAATTAAAGGTGATATTTTATTAAGTAATTACTTAATAAGTGAATTAAGGAATAATGGTTATATTTGAGAAGAGATTTCCAAAAGCAAGAAGTTTTATAAAACCATATTTTAAATAAAATAGTTCAATGTGATTTGTTTTGATATTAGAATAAAATATCGATTTTGGATTACAACACATCTCTACCTTAAGATAAGAACGTTGTTGATCTAGGTCTGAGAGATAATTTAAATACCCCAACTAGAACGACTTCAGGATTATTTCATATGATACTAGTTTTAATGGTAAAGAGGAGTAATAATTTATTATTTCCATTAGAGAAATAATAATGCAGCATTATTGGTGAAAATGTAACGAATATGTGATAAGATTTCCGAAGTAAAGGAAATAAAAGGATTTGAGGATAGTATAAGATGCTCCAAAGTAATGAAATAAAAGGGGATTGCGTGAAAGTAATGATATTTCCGAGCTAAAAGAAAATCTAATGTTAAGTTTTAAAATAGATTTATTCTATAAGAATAAGCAGTTATTATTTCAAGTAATGAAACAAAGAGGGATTTCGTAACATTGTTTTACGGGGAATAAGTCGAATTGATTTTCTAATTATAGATAATGAAGAATGATGGAGCAAATGTTCTAAATGGAAATTGAGTATAGTTATAAGATATTTTTCTAAGTATTAAATGAAATGGTCTTGAAAATCATTAGTATGTTAAAATAAGATGTAAATACCGTATTTTAATCACCACATATTTTTTGATTGTTTTAACTACATATCACCATTTTTACCAAAATCTACCATGTGCGAAGCACGTGTCTTAGTTTTAATTAACCATTTATTAATTATTATTTTGAAAAGGGAGGCCAAGTGATGTTGAATACTGAACCAGTGAACTCATTTTTATATCCATAATTAACGCTGCTTATTTTGATAGTTAAATAACTGACTATCAAATCTGGCCAAATGCGTTGTTGGTACGGAAAGTCCGGGATCAAATTTATATTTGAAAACCATTCCGAACCAACAAATACGTGAAGATGCAAATTTGAAGATGGAGCATTGAAGACTGTGGATCTTCGTAAAACAGAAGAATTACTTAAAATATCTGGTTTAGCGACTAGAGATATTGTGATTCTGTCGTGGTTGGAATCTACGGATTGCAAGGACTGCTCGCTATTGATCCTTGGGGTGATACCTATATAGGATGTGGTAGGAGGGTACCTTCGGTTCATCCTATATTTGGATAACTTGTATGGACGAGTGTCTGACAGAGTATTTCTTAAGAATCACGTACATTGATTTTTACAAACGTACTTCTGCTAATGCAGAATGTTTTTGTGGACATCAATTAGTGATTCAATGGATCTGACGATGTAGCATTCAAAGTGAATGGAGATGCGTTGTTCTGAAGGATAAGTTTAACCTCTAGCCTCATCAACTGGGAATGGCATAAAATCAGGTAGGTCACATGGCTATGTGGGTCGCACCCATTAAAAGGGTATATCAGTACCTGATCTGGTGAAATTAAGTGCCTTCGGTTGTCCCTTTTTATTTATGTATGTATGCTATCGGTTCGGTTGGCTGGCCCTCAACCGTGGTAATGATATATTCGGCACTCTCAAGAGAAAGTGAGGGGCCGGTCATGTTTAGCCTTGGTTGCAAGATGTTCTTGTTGAATCCCGATGTATTCATCTCCAGAGGTACATTGTCGGGAAGGTGGTCCCATACCTTGCCAGGAAATCCATTCTCCAATAAGAGCTCGCGGTTTTGATTATATACTATATATGTAGAGCGTGAGATGCAAGCGTTCTACTAGATTGATATTTATTTGTATTTAGACACTATTATAATATCAGAGAAGATATTGATTTCAAAAACGTTTTGGGTTATCGTAAGGTAAAAATCATCCGTATTTTTGTGTGGATTTGGTCTTACGATTATCCTTTCTTTCAAAAGGATTTTGACTTTAAAATCAACTTGTGTGATACCTATAAATTTAGTGTGTTTTTCTCACTCTAGTTCACCAAACTGACCCGCCGTTTGTATTGCTCGGGTTAGACCGGGTTGTACAGGTTCAGGTTATCGAATGCTATGAACAGACGAGCTGGAAGAATTCAGACGTATGATATTATATAGATACTACTCCACTGTGTGTTGTACATGAGGATAGGTTATCATAACTGTCCAGATGTGTGATACACTCTGATGATTGTAAGTTTTATTTAAAGCTCTCAAAAGATATTTCTACATTATATTTTGTCCCACTTCGATGTGAAACTCTATGGTGTGTTAGTTCTTTTTCTTCTTCAATTCTAATATTTCTTTCATTCTTATCTCGCCCTCTAATATCTTTCTAATAGTTATCTGCTTTCTGTATAATTTGAGTTGACATGGGGTGGTAAATGTCGGCTTAAACTGTACTAAAAAGTAGGTCGCTACACTTGTTATCAGAGCGATGGATTAGTAATAACCTTGGCTTTGTTGTATAACTCGATAGAGATGGGGTTTGAAATGCCCAAGATTGAGTTGAGTGTTTATATATGAGAGGGTATTTGTAAATTTTACATACAAATGTTTGTATTGTGTTGTTTGATTGGTTCAAATGTGAAGAATTGAACTGGAAGTGGACAAGATATTTTTTTGTAAAAGGGTAAATGAAATAATTTTACGCGAAATATATTTTTGTATAGAAAAGAAATAGTTTTCTAAAATTATTGAGATAACTGGTGTGTTTGGTCGATTTAAATGAAATTTGAATTGGATTAAATATTTGAAATGGTTTATCATAGCCAAAAGTGAATCTCAATATGAAATTAAAAATGAGATTTAATGAATCAAAATTGGAAAATTTTATTAATAATAGTTAAATGGAAATCAATCTGGTATTAATGGATTGATATTTAATTATGAAAACCCAAGTGAAAATAATCAAGTATGGATTGATGTTAAATATAAATTCAATGGAATGATTTGATTGAGTTGATTGTACATTGTTTGTTATATTGGTTGGATATAAATTCATCAATAATTTAACAAGGGTTGAATGAAGTAAAAACTGAATTCCAGTATAATAATGTGAATGAATTGAATATTATTTGAAATTAATAATTTAACCCTGTGTTTGTGTATGAATGATGATATATGTTGAATTTGGAAATTGGTTAGTTAAACTGTTGATTTATGAAGTGTCATTTAAATATTTCATGTACATGTTACTTACATGATAAATTGAGTTAAGTACATGTTCCAAATGTCCATGAGGATTGTTTTGGTTGTGAATATTGCATGTAAATTGAGCAAGTATGCTCAATAGCGCTCGTAAAAGGTACACTGTTGACGTCAAAAATTGGTCACTAGTGACGATCAACCCCCAATCGCGTGATCAACACACGACTAAAGATAAAAAATGCAGTAAAAAAGTAAAAGAACGGGGAGCACACACAGAATTTTTATAGTGGTTCGGCAAAGGCAATGCCTATGTCCACTTTATATATCATTTCTTTTTCTTTTGATTACAAGTACAATGTTTTTTCTGTTTGAAGAAAAGAAAGAAAATGATTATCTTCCTTTCTTCCTTTTGAGATTTGAGATTCTTGAGAAGAGTAGAGATGAAAAGCTTATAGTAGTCGTCTGGCCAAAAGAAGTCCCTTCGTTTCTCTTTAAGTTTGGAGGTATTTATAGGTGGAAAATGCAGCTTGGGCTGTTGTGAAATGGTCCGGCCATTTCGGGAAGGCCCGGACACGTGGAGTCAATCCACTGGCTCGAGTTGCGGCTGGAAGACTAACTCCACTGTTCATAAATAGTATCCTCGGAAGTTGTGGATGACATGGCATCCATGAAGAGGCATATCAAAAGTAGAGCTTTGTCCGCATACGGTTGACCGCCTTTATCTCCTTGGAAGTCGGGATATTAGGTGGACTGGCTCTGTAGAAGATTTCCACGCTGGCCCGAAATAATCGGTCGACTCACTCCGATAAACTCGGTCGACTGGGAGGCCTATTCTTCTGGAGTGAGCTGTTATTTGTTGAATCTGGACGTGGACCGATGTGTGACTGTTTTGGACCCATTATTGGCTGTTGGGCTTCCTGAAATGCGGCTTTGTATTTGACTGCGCGTTTGGACTTTGTTCGTTGAGACTCTTGCCAAAAAGAGGGTTAACATACACCTACGCGAAAATATAAGTTTTGGGTTTTGGTTTTTATTTTCCGAACGTGTGAGTCGATGTATATATTATAATTTTTTCCTGCGATATCGCAGATTCCACTCCGTACAGGGGAGACTCTGCCAAATTTTTTCAGGAAAATTAAATGTTAGAAAATTTTCGATATTTTTGAAAATTTTGATTTACAATAATGAATTGGTTTTCGATTTATAATAAATTGGATTTAGAAAGTTTATGGGTTTGTGACATTTTTCCTACCTAAGTAATTTCGGGGACGAAATTCATTTAAGGGGGAAAGATTGTAATATCCCGTATTTTTTGTAGTCAAATATTTAATTTAATTTATTATTTTAAATATTTATTTAGAATTTTAAATGGATTTAAAATATATATTCGTTATATAGCGAAAATTTGAATGTTAATTTATATATATATTATAAAACGAGCTCGAAATGGCGCGGCAGTTCGTAATATTGAATTTTGAATTTCAATTGAATATACAACATCCGATTTAAGTCGGAATTCCGTGAAACAAGAAACGATTGAATCTTATTTATTATAATTTTCATATGAAAGAGAAAAATTCAGATTTCGTGTTACAGATTGTTGGTCATGTCCAATTCAAAATTTTGAAATAGTCGCTATGGAAATCGTTATTAAAATATAATGTTTATTTAATATATTTAAAAGGGAAATTTAAATTGTTTAACTCAAAATTGATGATAATGAGTTGTTTAAATTATATTTGGAATTGTATATATATTCTGTTTGGATATATATGATAAAAATAATTTATTATGATCTATTTGAATTAATTTGGAATTTAGATAATATTTTATTTGTTATTGTTTAAGCGTTAAAAATAGCCATTTTTGCAAACGGTCTTAGTTTTCGATGAAATTAGTTTCATTGGAACCGTATCGTTAAATTATTGTAAGAAAATAAAACTTCGTGGCAAACCAATATCGTATGTGACTTCGGTGGCCAAAGACGTCTTTGTTTCTATTTAATTGTTTAGATTATTTAGACAGGGGTAACTTTTAATGAATAAACGGCTGGCCTAACGAACTCCAAATTTAACGAAACAAATTTCATTGGATCCGTAAATAAGAGGTCTAGTAAAATTTCAAGGTATCATATATTTTTTATTTTTCTGTAATTATAGGAATTTTTAAACGCTTGATTTTTCATCGATATTCATAAAGGACATTTCACAAACAACCTCGGAATTTGATGAAACCTGTCCCATCGGGTCTGGAATATATTTTTATGCTAGGATTACCTTATTTTGTCAAAAATGGAGTTTGTTTAAGGTGATTTTAATAGATTACTTCATGGCAAAGTTTATACAATATTATTTAATTAACTCGTACCCTTATATATATATATATATATCCTCATTTAGAACTAAACCCTAAAATGAACGTTGAAAACC
Organism: Allium sativum; assembly: GCA_030737875.1. Lineage (NCBI taxonomy): Eukaryota > Viridiplantae > Streptophyta > Magnoliopsida > Asparagales > Amaryllidaceae > Allium > Allium sativum. The sequence continues at coordinate 196,979,102 of CM060924.1, forward strand.
GTCTTCGTGGTCAAAGAACTTCTGAGCAACCACTTAAACTTATCAATGGCCACAAAACTATGAAAACTCTTCCATCTTAATTTCGTTTTCCATGCACCATTTCATTTATCATACAACTACGAACTTATGGAGGTCAGGGTGCTCGTCAAATCCGACTGGTTACGATCGTTATTGGGTCATTACGGTGGCTGGTGTATCTTCACGAAGACATGTTGTTTGAAGAGGGTTTGTGAGCATGCTGTAGAGACGACTTGAACGGAAATTTTGGCATGGGACAGTGCCATTAAGGCAAGCACTGCATCGTTTTCTGATGGTACTCCAGCGGTGTTGGTGTGGAGCGAGGTTAACGATGTCGTAAGCAGTTGAACGATGGGAGCAGTATAACGTGAATGATGGGAACAAATTAGACGGCCACTGTTTCAAAACCGAATGTAAATATTTCAGTCTGTTAATTTTATTTTTAATTAATTAGCTTAACTTTAAAACCATATTTAAGTAAGGAATTGATTTTAATGTGAATAGATTAAAGTGCTTGTGTGTGTGGCTTTTGAAATCAACATTGTCGAACAGCAGTATCAAGGAACGAAGAGCAGACAGTGGAGATCGGCCCATATAAATCTTTAACCAATGTAATTTAAACTAAGTAAGTAATTAATTAACTATTTATTGGGGTTTAAATTAAAGTAAGAGCTGATTAATTTTAAGTTAAAGCATATACTAAAACATGTTCCCCGTACTTTGAATAGGAACAGTGTGACGAGATGAAGAGGAAATAAAACAGTGGTTATCAATCCGTTCTTTTACAGATAATGTAATTAACCAATAATGTAATTAACCATGTGTATTAGTTTAAATTAAAGGTGATTAGGGATAATTTTAGTTAATTTAATTTGTTAATGACTAATTCATATGTGACCGAAATTGAACAACTAAGGTGCCATTGGAATCATATCGTTAGACACTACATCATGGAACAAATCTGGATATGATTGGAATCAACTGACGTTTTTAGTTAATTTGAATGCTCTTTTAATTTAACTGAATCAAGCTGTTTTAAACAACAAAGCAGATCAAGGTGAGTTAAACTCACTCAATACTTCCCACTTATATTTTATATAAGTCGGGTTTTATTTTGTGTGCTATGATTGCTAATGGTTGTTAATGATTGACTGTTTGTTATTTATATATTGATTGAATTTCTAAAATTAAACATGGTTTAATTTCAATGAGAAACTAAATCATTATTTTAACGGTTGGTCCTAATTAAGGTAACTTACCTTATTGGTCACGTTTATAATATAAACGTGTTTAATTGATTGAATTATTTTATTAATTGATTGATGTTAAATAGTTGTTGTTTACTGTTATAGAAATTACCAGTTAAATGGAATTGACTGATCTAATTTAAGATAACTGATTCGAATATAGGGAAGAACATGTTGGAGGGATCCAACGGGATTCCTTAAATATATTTAATGTTTTTTATTTCCATATTGTCATTATATGAACTGATTTGGTTGAATGATTGATTTAATTTGTTGATCGTTGATCTGAATTCAACATTTATTTCATTTAAACTAATGGGTGATATTGGTTGAGTAGTTGGCAGCATATGGCCTATAAATCAATCGTTTTCCAATTATGGATTTTACTATCAGGCGAATCGATATAAATGAAGTTATAAAATTTATTTTAGAACTGAAAATAGATTTTTAAATATATTATTTTGAATAAAGGTTTGTAAAAGGAAAAATAAATATTTATTGTTTATTATTTAAACTTATAATTAATCATTAATTGATTTTATAAGGTAAATTCTGATGTTAATCAGATTTATAAACAAGATAGTAGAAAATTAACCTGACGGTTAAGTGAGTGATTTTTAATTAGTTTGTTTTGAATTGATCTAAGGAAATGGTTTAAAGAATATTGTTTTAGTTTTAATAAGATTAAAAAGGGAATTATTATTTACTTTAGTTAATAAAGAAATTAACTATTGATACAGTAGTTAATAATTGAAGTAAATTATTATTATTGTTAATAATAATTTAGGGGATTACTTTTTAATTGAAATTCATTTTTAAAAAGTAATTGGAATTGAATTGAACTGCGAAAGGAGTTTATGAATGGGGTTTATATTAAAAACCCGTGTTTTTATAACAAAGTTATAAAAGAGATTTTAAGCACACAAAATGGCTTAAATTAAAGGTTTACTTAATAATTGAATTAAGTAAAAGAAAATTGAGAATTAAAGGGTTAGATTAAACAAAGGTTATATAAACAAAGGTTATAAAATGATATGAGGTGTTAAAGCATTAATTTTAAATTAATGTTGACTAATAATTAAATTAAGTAAAACTTGGGATTTGAAACAAGATTTTCAAAGAGAAAATTGGTGAAATGGATTAGAAAAATGAATTGTAAAAAGTGAATCTGGTAAAGGAGTGAGTGATAGGATTTTGTAACCAAAATCCGTATTATAAAACGAATTGTTAAAGAAGTGGAGGTTAAAGGTGATATTATATTAAGTAAAAACTTAAAAAGTGTATTAAGGAATAATGATTATATTTGAGAAGAGATTTCCAAAAGCAAGAAGTTTTATAAAACCATATTTTAAATAAAATAGTTCAATGTGATTTGTTTTGATATTAGAATAAAATATCGATTTTGGATTACAACACATCTGTACCTTAAGATAAGAACGTTGTTGATCTAGGTCTGAGAGATAATTTAAATACCCCAACTAGAACGACTTCAGGATTATTTCAGATGATACTAGTTTAATGGTAAAGAGGAGTAATAATTTATTATTTCCATTAGAGAAATAATAATGCAGCATTATTGGTGAAAATTTAACGAATATGTGATAAGATTTCCGAAGTAAAGGAAATAAAAGGATTTGAGGATAATATAAGATGCTCCAAAGTAATGAAATAAAAGGGGATTGCGTGAAAGTAATGATATTTCCGAGCTAAAAGAAAATCTAATGTTAAGTTTTAAAATAGATTTATTCTATAAGAGTAAGCAGTTATTATTTCAAGTAATGAAACAAAGAGGGGTTTCATAATGTTGTTTTATGGGGAACAAGTCGAATTGATTTTCTAGTTATAGATAACGAAGAATGATGGAGCAAATGTTTTAAATGGAAATTGAGTATAGTTATAAGATATTTTTCTAAGTATTAAATGAAATGGTCTTGAAAATCATTAGTATGTTAAAATAAGATGTAAATACAGTATTTTAACCACCACACATATTTTGATTGTTTTAACCACAAATCACCATTTTTACCAAAATCTACCGTGTGTGAAGCACGTGTCTCAGTTTTAATTAACCCTTTGTTAATTATTATTTTTAAAAAAGAGGCCAAGTGGTGCTGAATACTGAACCAGTGAACTCTTTTTTATATCCATAATTGAAACGTTGTTTATTTTGATAGTTAAATAACCAACTATCAAATCTGGCCAAATGCGTTGTTGGTACGGGAAGACCGGGATCGAATTTATATTCGAAAACCATTCCGAACCAACAAATACGTGAAGATGCAAATTTGAAGATGGAGCATTGAAGACTTTGGATCTTCGAAAAAAGGAAGAATTACTTAAAATCTCTGGTTTAGCAGCTAGAGATACTGTGATTCTATCGTGGTTGGAATCTACGGATTTCAAAGACTGCTCACTACCGATCCTTGGGGTGATACCTATATAGGATGTGGTAGGAGGGTACCTTCGGTTCATCCTGTTCCTGGATGACTTGTATGTACGAGTGTCTGACAGCGTATTTCTTAAGAATCACGTACATTGATTTTTACAAACGTACTTCTGTTAGCTGCAGAATATTTTTGTGGACGTCAATTAGTGATTTGATGGATCTGACGATGTGGCATTCAAAGTTAATGGAGATGTACCGTTCTGAAGGATAAGTTTAACCTCTAGCCTTATCAACCGGGAATGGCATAAAATCGAGTAGGTCGCATGGCTATGTGGGTCGCACCCATCAAAAGGGTATATCATTACCTGATCTAGTGAAATTAAATGCCTTCGGTTGTCCCTTTTTTATGTATGTATGCTATCGATTCGGTCGGTGGGCCCTCAACCGAGGTAATGATATATTCGGTACTCTCAAGAGAAAGTGAGGGGCCGGTCATGTTTAGCCTAGGTTGCAAGATGTTCTTGTTGAACCCCAATGTATTCATCTCCACAGGTATATTGTCGATAAGGTGGTCCCATACCTTGCCAGGAAATCCATTCTCCAATATGAGCTCGCGGCTTTGATTGTGTACTATATATGTAGGACGGGAGATGCAAGTGTTCTACTAAATTGATATTTATTTGTATTTAGACACTATTATAATATCAGAGAAGATATTGATTTCAAAAACTTTTTGGGTTATCATAAGGTAAAAATCGTCTGTATTTATGTGTGGATTTGGTCTTACGATTATCCTTTGTTTCAAAAGGATTTTGACTTAAAAATCAACTTATGTGATACCTATAAACTGAGTGTGTTTTTCTCAATCTGGTTCACCAGACTGACCCTTCGTTTGTAATGCTCGGGTTAAACCGAGTTGTACAGGTTCAGGTTATTGAATGATGTGAACAGACAAGCTGGAAGAGTTCAGACGTATGATATTATATAGATATTATTCCGCTGTGTGTTGTATATGAGGAAAGGTTATTATATCTATCCAGATGTGTGATATGCTCTGATGATTGTAAGTTTTATTTAAAGCTCTCAACAAAGATATTTCTATATTATATTTTGTTCCACTGCGATGTGAGACTCTATGTTGTGTTAATTCTTCTTCTATTTCTATTCTAATATTTCTTTCATTCTTATCTCACCCTCTAATTTCTTTCTAATAACTATCTGCTTTCTGTATAATTTGAGTTGACATAGGGTAGTAAATGTCGGCTTAAACTATACTAAAAAAGTGGGTCATTACATACATTCTCTGTAACGACCCGTATTCTACGCATCAGGGGATCATAGAATATTTATTTATTTCTCATGCGAAGTCGTATAGCCATGTGACTTTGGGAGACGACTACTGGGGTCATTTCCCATGTTCTAGATTTTTGTTGATTTCTAAATGACCATTTTGCCCCTAGCTGATCTTGTTTCATCCACAACTTTTGATTGGTAAGGAGTTTTGGCCTGAAATCGCTTTCATTAGATCTGGATGATGGTTTACCTTTCCGTAGAGTGGTCACATTAGCCAAACGGACTCACCGTTTGGGAGATTTGGCTAAAACAATGTTTAGAAGGTGAAAAACAGCTTAACCGGGCTTAATTGGGTAATTAACAGCTAGGCCCAATGGGGGATTTCAAGATTTGGGGTATTAAAGGGCTGTTAGGGTTAGGAATTTCGGTTTTTAGTCACTTTCCAGCCGCCACATATATCATAGAAACCCTAACAATGGCCTCCAACATCTAGAATTATCTCTAATCACCGTTTAATCAAGGATTAGGCTTAGCAACACCAAATCAAGGAAGATCTTCACCAAATCAGTATTAGAGCGGCTGTTAGACATCAGTATTCGCCCAAATCAGAAGAGTTTCAGTTCTGAAAGTTTTATTTGCGGCAAAGGTAAGTGATTAGCTTTGTTTTTCACTAATTATAGCTAACTAGGGTAATTAGCGAAATTATGTGTGGTAAAATTATGGAAAAATTGTAAATATTCTTAAATATTATTTTAGGTCTCTGTTAGAAATTTGGGTTAATTTGGATAATTTTTGTTAGTCCTATCATTAGATATGCCTAAACATGATTAAGGGGAAAATATGAGTTTTTGGTATGTTTGGTTCGTTTAAACTTGTCATATTGTTATTTTTGTGTTTATGGTTGATTATACATGTTGCTATGACTGTTTGAAATGATTTATGATTGTTTAGAAAAAGTTAGATTGGTCGAAAACACCGTCGTATGGCGTAAATAGATCGCTGGAAGAGTTGCAGGAATTTGGACCGGATCGGATCGCCCCCCACACCCCGATCGTGGGGAATGACCACGAACCCCACACCCCGACCGTGGGGAAAGACCACGATTCGCACACCTCGACCTTGAGAGAAGATCACGATCCGCACACCTCGACCGTGAGGGAAGACCAAGATCCGCACACCTCGACCGTGAGGGTAGACCACGATCCGCACATTGCGACCGTGAGGAAAGACCACGATCCGCACACCTCGACCATGAGGGAAGACCTCAATCCGCACACCGCAACCATGAGGAAATACCACGATCCGTACACCGCAACCATGAGGGAAGATCACGATCCGCACACCTCGACCATGTGGAAGATGACGATCCGCACACCTCGACCGTGTGGAAGATGACGAATCCTCACACCACGACTGTGAGGAATATGGTGAACCCTAGGAGGGCGATCGTGAGGAAGAGGACCACGAGCTGATGCAGAAGAGGACCACGAGCCGTTCATGGATCACGACCTGAATAGGAGACCCATGAGTTGCGTATGACCAGGAACCGCGAATCGCTGGCGAATCACGAACCGTGCGCATCTGAACTGAAGTATGGACATGAATGGAAGCTTGGAGCTACGAACCGAATGGAGATCGAACCGAGATGATGATGACTAAAACCAAAGATGCAAAGGTAGTTCAATTGAGAAGTTAGAACTCAGGATCCAATTGGGAACCAACGAGTTAACTTCATTATTGGGCTTTGCTGCGGGACGTGTGCAAAGGGGTTATCGATATCCATAATTTTGGTTCACCACTAAGAGATGGATTAGGGGCTTGTAGTGATAGTTATATGGGGTTGGACTCCGTCATGGCCCGAAGGATTAGGTGAACAGAGTAATGGGTATCGTATGCTTTACGCACTGAGTGAGAGATGTAAGGATGGTTGCTATGCTTGATTTCTTTGTTATCACTGTGACATGCACACCCCCTCCCCCGTTATCATTACACCCTATGCTAATGTTACCATAGAGTATTGTACGGTATATTGTGCTGACTCTTTGGTTGTAGGTCCAGGTTCAGGTATGATTGGATTATACCTGTTATTGTTCTCTTTTGTTGCTTATCGCTCATACCAGACTTTTTGTCTGACCCAGAGTTTTATGTCTCTTCTTATTACTCTGGGTGCTCCTAAATGAGCAGACTAGAGACAGGTTAGGTGGTATGCACGAGTAGTTGATCCGGAGACGAGCAGGTGGCTCCTACGTACTATTACATATATTCTCCATGTGTTGTTGCTGGTCACTGCTTGGGCATTAGTAGTGTACCTTTCCTTTCTTTTGCTTTAGAGACAATGAATTTGAAACTGTAATAATGATGTTGGATCATAAGCTGTATTTTGGATTCCGCTGCTATGATGGTTTAGTTTTTAGCTTATGCACTGCCTCGCCTGTTTTATGTCAAAGTTATGTTATTATTATATTTTATTCCATGCGCTGTGAGACATTCTACAGGTTCTTTGTTAGTTCACCGTAAAGTTTCCTTCCTTTTCCTTTCTTTGGCGACCGTCCTGTGCTAGTCGGGCATTGGCACAACGCACTTTCATGGGAAATGTCAGCTGGTGCAAGGCGGACCATCACATTTGGTATCAGAGCTCTAGGTTACGTAGTTAACCTAGGGAATTCATCAGGGAGAGATAGTATACGTATATGAGAGCGCGTATTTGTGATATTTTGGTTTTCAAAAGCTATATATATACTATTAGTATATAAGGAAGAAGTCGTACTACACGAGCAACACAAAGGAGATGGTTAATCGTTTTCTCTTTACAGATTGAACGATGAGCCAATATATGAGGAGCACGAGTTCAGGAGCAAACAATAGGAATGTTCCTGATATGAGGACGATGTTTACTACCTTCATGCGAGAGATGCTTAGGGATGTTCGCGAAGCAGTTCCTAATGCTGCGAATGGTAATGGTGCAGTAGTGCAGGCGCCTGGGGCCGATTTCGCCAAGCTAAACAAGGATTATACTAGTCTTGGTGGATAGCCGTTCCACGGAACGGAGTTGGCTATAGAAGCTCAAGATTGGCTAGATAGTTGCGAGCGCATCGTCGAAGATCTAGGAATTGAGGACGCAATGAAGAGGAAGCTAGCTTCGCATCAACTGTAAGGATGGGCTATGAATTGGTGGAATGCTATTAAGGTAACTACCCCAGAGGATCAAATTACCTGGAATCAGTTTAAGACTCGCTTTTGTGATAAGTTTCTCCCAGTTGCTCAGAAATCATAATTGTTCAGGAAGTTCTTGGAGCTTAAGCAGAATGGTAGGGAAGTCTCGAAGTACATCGCTGAATTCGATACTTTATCGAAATATGGATTGTCCCTCATCGATACAGTTGAGAAGAAGAACGAGAAGTTCATAACTGGCTTGGATGGGTACCTGGGGGAAAGACTTATAAACCATATCGATGAGACGTTCGAGTCTATTGTAGGAAAGGCATTCAGGTCAGAGAGCCTTTTTCCTAAATCGAAGACTGAGGTTGCTATTGCATCTACGGAGGAGTCAAAGCCGCAAGCAGGCGGTGAAGGCAAGAAGAATTCTCAGAACAAGAGGAAGCAGAACATGACCAAGGATGGTCAGAATAAGAAGAATAAGAATGGCGGCGAGTGCTTTAGCTGTGGCAAGAAGGGCCACTATGCCAGAGATTGTAGAGAAAAGCCCGGGGAAAAGAAGTGCTTTAACTACGACCAGGTGGGACATCACAAGGATGATTGTCCACAACCCCCTAAAGAGAAGCAGGTTGTGAAAGCATATGCTATCAACGATGTTCCTTCTTCGTCGAATGCTCCAACTGTGGCACAGAAGGGAAAGGGCGTCGTTATTAAAGGTATGCCTTCTGTTTACGATGTTCCTATTAGAGTGTTGTTTGATACTGGGGCTTCCTGTTCCTTCATATCTAGTGACCTGGTAGATAGGTTGGAATTGGAATCCGAGATAGTCGATAGACCTTTGGTAGTGACGAACCCGATAGGTGGTTCGACTGGTCTTAATATGATTTATTGTAATTTGGTCTTATCGAGTCATGGATGTATGTTTGCTTTGTTTAGGCTTTACTGGGTTTAGCATTATTTTGGGGAGTCGATCTACTCCAAAGGTATATAATGGTATTAGGTACCTACCTAGTGATGGTGATAGTAACTGGAGTTAAGGAAGCTGAGAGGTTATCGTTGTAATAAGTTCTAGTTGTCTCTGGGAGGCAAATTAGTGCTCCAGTGCTGGGTTGTTTTGCTAGTATCACCTCACGTGGATTGTCTGAATTTGTAGGAGATATTCCTTGGGTGCTTGTCTGATATTGGATAGGCCTTTGGGGCTTATGCATGGAGAATGTCGAGTTCGATTAGGTTGGTTCGCGTGAGAGATAAATAGTTGTTGCGATTTTTCATTAGATGATATCTTGGTTTACTTAAGGAGTGACGGGCAGCCGTGACATGATAAGACTATTCGATGGTATGGGCTGCCCTGAGTTAGCCTCGATAGGGTTATGAGATGACTCGACTGGGACTCGAGAAAGATGCAAAGTAATGGATTGTTTAGGACCCTATGTTGATGTACTCTTTGGATAGTAGAACTTTGAAGGAATAGGATGTGTTCGTTGATCATGGAAGATGCAACGAAGATTAGGACGATTCAAGTTGGACTTGAACTCGTAAAAGAAAATGGGTGTTCGTTGATCTTGGAGATGCAACGAATAGGGAGACGACTCACGTTGGACTAGAGTTTGTAGGTAATGGATACTCAAGACTGGGTCTGAGTTATAGATTGAATCGAGTTAGACTCGAGAAGGCTGTAAGGAATTGGATTTGGCTCGAGTTGGACTCGAGAGGGCAGCAAGATAATGGATAGACTTGGGTTGGACTCAAGTATTTTAGGCGTACTTAAAGCAGGGGCATCTGGGGACGCCCGTTACCTTGGATCCATTGGACGTGATCTAGTTATCCTTGGAGGATAAACGTGCGTTGGACATATGATAGTCCGTTTGGAGGCTGGGCTTCCAATAGTTATTGATGTTGGTTGGACCAGACATACAGGTGTCGACGTATTCATGGCTTTAGCACATGATAGATAGAACTTGTTTGACGGATGCTATGGTTGCTATGTTTGTCTCTATTTTTCTTCTATTGGGTAGACTATCACTGTGGGGTTCTAGCGATGGGGCAGAGTGATCGTAGCAAGGCTATGAGCCATTGCAGTGAAGTTGTCATGACTTCATGGGGAAGAGTGGACATAGCAAAGGATTTAGGTGCGGTAACAGTTGCATTGAGTAGGAGACATGCCAGTTAGGGGTTATGTTTCTGGGATGGAAGCCATTAGCGTATATCGCGAGATATGATTTCATATCTAAGTATGGATTAGTTCCAGAAATGTTAGCAAGTTTGACTAGATCGATTTTGATTGAGTGGATTGGTTCCAATTAGAGGAACGACCCAAACCTATTAGAAACCACCTCTAAGGTAGAGATGGATATCGATGGCGAGAGATTAATCAAGTAAGGACTTGATCGAGAAGGATGGCTTCAAAAGAATGAAAGGCCGGTTATACCCAACGTAAAAGGATTGAGTGATGGAGAGAGACATTGGGAAGTTATCTCCAAGTGCATGGATTGCCAGTTAGTTAAAGCTGAGCAAAGGAAGCCTAGTGGTTTGTCACAACCGTTGAAACAAGTCTCAATGGATTTCATTGATGGTTTACCAAGCATTTGATCAGGTTGTGGTGGTATTTGGGTGAATCATGTATTAGAGGATCTTTTGAGGATTTGTATATTGGATTTTAGAGGGTCATAGGATGACCATTTGCATTTGGTTGAGTTTGCATATAACAATAGTCATTAGTCCACCATTGGTATGGTTCCATTTGAAGCTTTGTACGGAAGACCGTGCAACTCACCATCATGTTGGTTGGAGACTGGTGAGAAGTTTACACTTGGACCAGATATGATAAGAGAAACTTCAGATAAGATCAAGATTATCCAACAACAAATGAACGCCGCTCAAGATTTGTTGGTCCATTTCCAGTTCTCGAACGAGTTGGAAATTCGTCATATAAGGTTGAGTTACCAAACAAGATGGCAGGAGTTCACAACATATTTCATGTTTCCCAGTTAAGGAAGTTTGTGCATGACCCTAGTGTGGCTATTTCACCAGAACAGTTTGATGATGTCGAGGTTGAACCCGAGGCAGTTGGGAACCGCAAGCCTATGTGTATTGTTGGGAACGATACGAAGCAGCTTCGAAGGAAGGTGGTGAAACTAGTCAAAGTTCAGTGGGGTGATGATGAGAAAGACGGTACCTGTGAAACAAAGGAGGACATAAGGAGGAAGTATCCAGAACTCTTTGCCTGGTAAGGTTTTATATCGATATAGTACTCCCTTGTTAGTTAAACCGCATGCTAGGATAGGCTGGTTGTGTTGTATGCTTTATTGTTTTGTTAATGATTGGTAGGCATGCGGGATCTTTTGTATGTTTCGGTTAAGAAATTTCGGGGATGAAATTTCTTAAGGGGGGAAGAATGTATCGACCCGCATTCTACGCATCAGGGGATCGTAGAATATTTATTTCTTTCTCATGCGAAGTTGTATAGCCATGTGACTTTGGGAGACGACTATTGGGGTCATTTCCCATGTTCATGATTTTTGTCGATTTTTAAATGACCGTTTTGCCCCTAACTGATCTTGTTTAGTCCATAACTTTTGATTGGTAAAGAGTTTTGACATGAAATCGCTTTTATTAGATCTGGATGATGGTTTACCTTTCCGTAGAGTGGTCACATTAGCCAAACGGACTCACCGCTTGGGAGATATGGCTGAAACAATGTTTAGAAGGTGAAAAATAGCTTAACCAGGCTTAATTGGGTAATTAGCAGCTAGGCCCAGCGGGGGATTTCGGGATTTGGGGTATTAAAGGGCTGTTAGGGTTAGGAATTTCGGTTTTTAGTCACTTTCCAACCGCCACATACATCATAGAAACCCTAACAATGGCCTCCAACATCTAGAATCATCTCTAATCACCGTTTAATCAAGGATTAGGCTTAACAACACCAAATCAAGGAAGATCTTCACCAAATCAGTATTAGAGCTGCTATTAGACATTAGTATTCGCCCAAATCAGAGGAGTTTCAATTCTGAAAGTTTTATTTGTGGCAAAGGTGAGTGATTAGCTTTGTTTTTCACTAATTATGGCTAATTAGGGTAATTAGCATTAATTAGCGAAATAATGTATTGCAAAAATATGGAAAATTTTGTAAAAATTATTAAATATTATTTTAGGTCTCTATTAGAAATTTGGGTTAATTTGGATAATTTTTGTTAGTCCTATCATTAGTTATGCCTAAACATGATTAAGGGGAAAATATGGGTTTTTGGTATCTTTGATCCATTTAAACTTGTCATATTGTTATTTTTGTGTTTATGGTTGATTATACATGTTGCTATGACTGTTTGAAATGATTTATGATTGTTTAGAAAAAGTTAGATTGGTCGAAAACGTCGTCGTATGGCGTAAATAGCTCGTTGGAAGAGTTGCAGGAATTTGGACAGGATCGGATCGCCCCCCACACCCCGATCGTAGGGAATGACCACGAACCCCACACCACGACCGTGGGGAAAGACCACGATCCACACACCTCGACCGTGAGGGAAGACCAAGATCCGCACACCTCGACCGTGAGGGAAGACCACGATTCGCACACCGCGACCGTGAGGAAAGACCACGATCCGCACACCGCGACCGTGAGGAAAGACAACGATCCGCACACCGCGACCGTGAGGGAAGATCACGATCCGCACACCTCGACCATGTGGAAGATGACGATCCGCACACCTCGACCGTGTGGAAGATGACGAATCCTCACACCACGACTGTGAGGATTATGGCGAAGGAGGGCGATCGTGAGGAAGAGGACCACGAGCTGATGCAGAAGAGGACCACGCGCCGTTCATGGATCACGACCTGAATAGGAGACCATGAGTTGTGCATGATCAGGAACCGCGAACCGCTGGCGAATCACGAACCGTGCACATCTGAATTGAAGTATGGACATGAATGGAAGCTTGGAGCTATGAACCGAATGGAGATCGAACCGAGATGATGATGACTAAAACTCGAGATGCAAAGGTAGTTCAATTGAGAAGTTAGAACTCATGATCCAGATGGGAACCAACGAGTTAACTTCATGATTGGGCTTTGCTGTGGGACGTGTGAAAAGGGTTTATCGATATCCATAATTTTGGTTCGCCACTAAGAGATGGATTAGGGGCTTGTTGTGATAGTTATACGGGGTTGGACTCCGTCATGGCCCGAAGGATTAGGTGAACAGAGTAATGGGTATCGTATGCTTTACGCACTGAGTGAGAGATGCGAGGATGGTTGCTATGCTTGATTTCTTTGTTATCACTGTGACATGCACACCCCCTCCCCCGTTATCGTTACACCCTATGCTAATGTTACCTTACAGTATTGTACGGTATGTTGTGCTGACTCTTTGGTTGCAGGTCCAGGTTCAAGTATGATTGGATTATACCTGTTATTGTTCTCTTTTGTTGCTTATCGCTCATACCAGACTTTTTGTCTGACCCAGAGTTTTATGTCTCTTCTTATTACTCTGGGTGCTCCTAAACGAGCAGACTAGTGATAGGTTAGGTGGTATGCATGAGTAGCTGATCCGGAGACGAGCAGGTGGCTCCTACGTACTATTACATATATTCTCCTTGTGTTGTTGCTGGTCACTGCTTGGGCATTAGTAGTGTACCTTTCCTTTCTTTTGCTTTAGAGACAGTGAATTTGAAATTGTAATAATGATGTTGGATCATAAGCTGTATTTTGGATTCCGCTGCTATGATGGTTTAGTTTTTAGCTTATGCACTGCCTCGCCTGTTTTATGTCAAAGTTATATTATTATTGTACTTTATTCCATGCATTGTGAGACATTCTACAGGTTCTTTGTTAGTTCAGCATAAAGTTTCCTTCCTTTTCCTTTCTTTGGCAACCGTCCCGTGCTAGTCGGGCATTGGTACAGCGCACTTTCATGGGAAATGTCGGCTGGTGCGAGACGGGCCGTCACATTCTCTATTTTCTCTTCTAATTTCATCACACGAGCGAGGTGGAGCATTGAAACAGACCTTCGGATGGTTTAGTGAATGATTCAGGACTGATTTGATTGTTATAGTTAGTGGAGGCCATTGTTTTATTTAGTTTTGAGTTTTTCCAGAAATGAAATGAGAGGATGAAGAAAACAAATCAAAATAGAAAGTTTAAATAGATGTTGTTAGTACCTTTTGGTGGGAATTAATTTTTGAAAAACTGGTAGTTATATGTCGATATGTCAAAAAATATATGTCAACATATGTGTATTTAAATTTTTATTTTTCTGATTTTTTTTATACTTTATTATATGTTAATATATTTATTTATTCTGATTCACTAAATGAACAAATACCTAATTCTCTTCTAAATTTAGTAAACGTTCCTTCATTTAATGGTTTCGTTAATATATCTGCTATTTGTTTTTCTGTTTCTATAAATTAGAGTGAAATTTTCTCTTTACTTACACTATCTCTTAGAAAATGATGTCATATATCAATATGTTTAGTTCTTGAATGATGAATTGGATTTTTAGATATGTTTATAACACTTGTATTATCACAGTATATTAGTGATTTATTTATTTTTAATCCAAAATCATTTAAACTTTGTTGCATATATATTACTTGTGAACAAGCCAGAGTAGCTGATATATATTCTACTTCAGTTATTGACAAGGATACTGTATTTTGCTTTTTACTAAACCAAGAGACTAGTGAATGCCCAAAGAAGTGACATTTTCCACCATTGCTTTTACAATCAGATTTACATCACGCATAATCTGCATCACAATAAGACATTAAATCAAACGAATCATTCTTAGGATAAAATAATCCAAAATCTAGTGTATGTTTTACGTGTCTAAGAAGATGTTTTATGGCTTTCAAATGTGTTTCCTTAGATTGCGATTGATATCTTGCACTGAGACATACACTATGCATTATATCTGGTCTATTAGCGGTTATATATAATAATGATCCTATTATACCTCTATATAATTTTTGATCAACGTCTTTTGACATGTCATCTTTACTTAAGGCTATATTAGTTGCCATTGGAGTTGGTCTCTCATTAGTTGTTGTTAAATTATATTTATTAATTAAATCTCTTACATATTTTTCTTAATTGATAAATATTCCATTCTTTAATTAATGAGCCTAAGAAGAATGTTAGTTCTCTCATGTGACTCATCTCAAATTCTTGGGTCATAATATCTGAAAATTTGTTATTCATTTTATTATTTTTTGATCCTAAGATTATACCATCAACATATGTTTGTACTAACTGTATATCCTATTTTTTCTTTTAATAAAAAGTGTATTATCTATTTTACCAATTTCGAAGTTAGATTGTAATAAATAATTTCTTAATCTATCATACCAAGCTCTAGGAGTCTGTTTTAATCCATATAACACTTTCTTTAATTTATATTCATGATTTGGTAATTTTTCGTCTTCAAAAAGAGGTGGTTTCTCTACATATATGCCGTCTTTAACATATCCGTTTACAAAAGCACTTTTAACATCCATTTGATATAGTTTGAAATTATTATGATTAGCAAAGGCTAATAAGATCCTAATTTCTTTTAATCTTGCTAAGGGGGGCAAACATTTCATCGTAACCTATTCCCACTTCTTGAGTATTACCTTGTGTTACTAATCGTGCCTTATTTCTTACGACCTCACCATGTTCATTCATTCTATTTTTATTAACCCATTTCGTTTATATTACAGTTTTATCCTTTGGTCGAGGAACAAGTTCCCATACATCATTCCTGGTGAATTGATTCAATTCTTCTTGCATAGCGAGGATCCATGAATCATCGGATGATGCTTCCTTTGGATTCTTAGGTTCAACATTTTAAATAAACGTTGAATTACTCTTATTATTTTATTGGTTTCGAGTCCTAGCAATGGATTCAGTATCTCCTGAGATGTTTACTACAGGATGATCGCTTAGTCATCCAATGCGTTTATTTGGTTGATTAATTTCATTATTTGTTTCTTCTATCTCATTTTCAGTTTCATCTTCGTTATGTTTTGTTATATTTTTATAATTTTCATCAAAGGATATGTTTAATCTATCTCCGATGGTATTACTTCTTAAGTTAAAAACCCTATATGCCTTACTTCTCTCTGAATATCCAATAAATATTCTTTTATCGGATTTCGATTCAAATTTATCTTAATTATCTTTAGTATTAAGAATAAAACATTCACTTCCAAAAATTTAAAAATACGATACTTTTGGTTTCTTATTATATAGAAGTTCATACCGTGTTTTATGAGTTAAGGTTCTTATTGAAATTCTATTTAAAATATAATAAGCTGTTGCAACTGCCTCAGCCCAAAAATTCCTTGCTAAGTTACTATCAGATAACATAGTTCTTGCACACTCTTATATCGACCTATTTTTATGTTTAACTACTCCGTTCTGTTGAGGGGTTATAGGGAAAGAAATTTTTTGGGTTATTCCCTTTTTATTACAAAATTTTTAATTTCGAATACTCCACCGTGGTCACTACGTATTGTTTTGATTTTTAAAGATAATAAATTTTGAATTCTTTTAGCAAAGGTTTTTAATTGATCAAAAGCATCACTTTTATTTTTAAGAAACAAAGTCCAATTAAATCTAGAAAAATTGCCGACTATTATGTAAATATATATATTGTGATTTATTGATTGAGTTTAGGATGGATTGAATAAATCCGTGTGAATTAACTCCAATGGTTTCGAGGTTGTAAGTTCCATTTTTGACTTAAATGAACTTCTTTTCAATTTTCTGGATTGACAAGTGTTGCATAGATTAGTTGCTTCAAAATTCATATTGGGTAATCCCCTAAGTGAATCTAGCTTTGACATCCTAGAGATGTGTAACACCCCGTAATTATGTAACACTAAGATTCGCAAATCAAGGAAGAATTAAAAGTTAAAACCAAAATCAAGGGAAATGGGTTGCGCCATTGCGTTCGTCTCGGGAAAATACGCGAAATAGAGTCCGAGTTTTCGAAAATCGGAGTCTGTATGACCAAGATATGGCCCGTCAAAGTTTTCAGAAAATTCCAAGTTCAAAACAATTTAAAATAGAGTTAAATTCGAAATTCAAACACGCAGGGGGCAGGGCGGGAAAATTCCCGCCCAGGTCAAGTCGACAGGGGGGTCGACGGCACAGTCGACACCCCCCCCCCCCCCGTGTCGACTGCCCAGTCGACACGGGTGTCGACCTGCCCGCTTTTTCCAGCTTTCTGTAGCTGGTTCGTTCTGCTGTATTTGGTCACGTTTTCTGACCAGGTTCGTCCGCCTAGCACTATATAAACAGCCCTGGTCTTCTTCTCTATTCACAATTCTTTTTCTACCCTTATGCTGCGAAGATTCTAGTTAGACATGGCTTCTTCTCCTCCTCTAAAATATATAAATAAATAAATAAAATAAAACAAGACGAGGGGATGCTGCTCAAAAGACTTTCAAGAAGAAGGGATTCAAGATAGGATTCAAAAGGAGGTTCAAACGACTTCAACGAATGATTTTCTACGAATCATAGCAACGCCATCTTTCTTTTCTAATCTAAATCTCTGTAAGTCAGTTATTTTTAGATTTGAACGTTTTGCTTTTATTCGCGACATGAAATTAAAGGGATAAAAGACTATGCCTACTCTTTCTTCTTGAATCGGTGCTTGTACCTTTGGACCTAATTAAGAACTGTTGTGATTCGATGACCAATAAGACTGTAACGGTGAAACTATGGACTTTGGAACCATATGCCTTGGAACTATGAACTTAAGCCTTTGATTTTGGGACATAAAATATTTCCTATGACTATGAATATTTCATATGACTATGAACGTTGCCTATAACTATAAACATCGCCTAAGACTGTGATTCATTGAACTGTGAGGACTATTGCCTATGACTATGAACATCGCCTAAGACTGTGATTCATTGAACTGTGAGGATTTTTCCCTATGACTATGAATATAAGATTATTATTTATGCCCATGACATTGTAGTTGTAAAACCATGTTGTTTATTTTGGATCTAGGCCTGACTTTCTATTCAGTTTATTCTTGGTTATCTTTGGTTTTAGACCTTGGGAATTTACCTATTTAGTTAGGTCTA
The DNA here is from genome assembly GCA_030737875.1 of Allium sativum. Lineage (NCBI taxonomy): Eukaryota > Viridiplantae > Streptophyta > Magnoliopsida > Asparagales > Amaryllidaceae > Allium > Allium sativum. The sequence goes on from CM060924.1 coordinate 196,997,281, forward strand.
CCCATGTTCTTGAACCTCTATCTCTATTCTGTTTATTCTTGGTTTTAGACCTTGGGAATTTACCTATTTAGTATTTAGTTAGGTTTACCCATGTTCTTGAACCTACGTCATTATTCAAAACCATTTTATACCAGTTGTTATATCTATCCTTTTCATAGCAATCTTTGGTTCATTCCCTATTTGCTACGAATCTAGAATCTAGATTGAAACACGATTTTACGAACGGTGGGAATGCGATTTGGGGCAAAATATGAAATTTACTAAAATGTAGTTTAACTTGGAAATTGGCATAAATTGGGAACATGTATTATGGCATGTTCATAGAAATGCAAATTGGATAAATTTGACATGAATTATAAGATGTGTAATTTGAATCTTGTATTGATGTGTAAATCTAGCATTTACATGAATAGTGAACTAGAGTAATAAGTCTAGTTTGACGTGAATTAGAATGTTAATCAGAATTGGATTAGCTAATTTGGCTCGATAAGTATATTGGCATAAACTTGAAATTGGCCATAATTGGGGGTAATTGTCAGGATTAGCAGAATCATGGTTAGTGACACTTCATTTGGTATGGTTTACATACCAAAAAGCATAAACATGATATATAGGGGAAAATGGGCCGTAAGAATGAATGTTGACAATTTACATTAAAAGAGTAATTGGGAAATAAGTAAATTAGGATTAATTTACTTATAGAATTTGTCCTAAATGAGGAAATGTTAATCTAGACAAATTAAAGATTTATTAACGACATCTCTTTTAATGAAACACCAAAAAGTTCTAGGGTGACAGAGAGGATAGTGTCTAGGCTTGGGTTTGGAAAATACAAGTTTCCTGCTCTCCCAGGCTATCCCTAACTGATCCGACGGACGGGATGGTTACTTTCAAAACCTGATTTGAAAATTAATCAAAACCCTTTGAACTAGAAAACACGAATAGGCCTAACCCGAGGTTAGACTGAGTTGCGATGTAAACCTGCCCGGAACCAACCGGCACATCCAGTAATCGCAACAATATCTGTCTAATGTGAGTGGTCGTGGCTTTAATTTATTTAGTTAAAGCTAGAACAAGAATGCTAGGGTTAAGTTAACTAAGACACTTAACCAACTCAACATGATAACAAGACTGGTAGGTGGGGTTAGGTTCATACAGTTAAACTAGAATGGGAGGGTTAAGTCCGTAGGAACACTTAACCAACTTAAGCATAGTTAAGCTAGAACGGAGGGCTAAGTCCACAGGGACACTTAACCAAACTCATGGTAACAAGACAAGATTTGTAGAGGTTAAGTAACTAAGAAAACACTTAGCCAAATTAACATGTTAACTAGTCTAGAAAGTGGGGTTAAGTAAAGTTAATACACTTAGCCAAATTAACGTGTTAACTAGACTAGAGGTTGGGGTTAAGTAAGATTTAACACACTTAGCCAATTTGATATGTTAGCTGGGCTAAACCGTAGGGTTAAGTAAACTTTAACACTTAACCATCAGATTTTGATAAAGGAATAGGGTTAAGTCTAAAACATGAAGGGATAATACTTAACCGTTAATAACAGGTTAGTTAAAACAGACGGGCAAGGTTAAGCCAAAAAGGAACACCAAACCAATACAGGGTGAATGGGTAAGGTTAAGCAATAAGAAATACTTAACCAATATAACTTGGTTTGTGGTGGGGTTAAGTCAACATGAATTACTGATAACACTTAACCAGTTTGACAGGATAAATGAAGAGGGTTAAGTCGGCTTGAATTGACTAACGACACTTAACCAATCCAAATTGACAGGAAAGGGAATTAAGTAGAAAACCTTAGTTAAGAAAACAATGATTCTGGAAACTAAGTGGTAAATCTTAGTTAGTAAAACTAAGTAGTAATTCTTAGTATAACACGGGAAAGAGCGAATGTCCGTCTGAGTAAAAAAGAAGGCTCCAACGAATTGGGTTACGAAGCCCGAGGCTTCGAGGGGACGTGAGGGTACTCTTGGTATCCCTCTGTGAGGCTGCAGATGATTCTCCTGGGCTCACAGAGGTTAATGTCTGAGTAGAAGAACCAGGAGTATGCCTTGGTTGCAATACATGGCAACCTAAAGACCAGGATGGACCAGCGTGATTCGGCGAGAAGACGGTAGCCCTGTGATAGCAACTCGTCGTCTACCATCCATCTTGAGTCAATCGAGATACGTGAAGCGGAAAGGCGGAGAACTCCAAAAGACCATATACTTGCTATCTAGTTATGGTTGCGGATGGCCACAGGATAGTGGGGCACCGGGGGCCGGCATACAGTTCTCATTTTACAAAGTGTGCCTTTCATTAGTTGATGGAGGGGTCAAGTGGGACCATAGCCACTGGAATAAAAACAGACCTTAGCATCTGCATCGGCAGATATCTGAAAGCTCCCGACCGAGTTCTGTATTCCTTGATTTGCCCTGTCACAGGACTCGAACCGCACATTACAGGACATGTGCATCTAGACAAGTGATAACGATTCGCGATACATGCGTGGGGAAGTATAGGAACATATACCACTCTAGGTAGTGTGTCCTAGACTTGGGGGCATCGTTCGACAGATAGCGTAATCCCTAGTTGGACTAGGTGGCATAAACCCTGAACTCGAAAACGTTCAGCAGATAGCGTAAACTCTAGTTAAATCTAGAAAGCACTTGATAGAAAACCATAGATTTGATCTAGGTAATAAATAATGAATGTATGACGGAAGGCAATGGAAAATACAGGGATTGGGATCACGTTATCGTTACTAGTTGGGACACTAGATAGGTGGTGCAGAGATATAGAAATCAATATAACAAGGAAATAGCGAAGCGGCGAAGTATTAGAGCAAAGCGGCGAAAGTATTAAAGCGTATCCAGTTTATCTTATCTTAGCATATCTTGTGATTACCTTGTCTAATCTTGTTGACCCTATTGTCATGGCATAATCTTGTATTCAGTTAATTCATGTCATTTTGTTGTTCCATGTTCATATGCTAAAAGTTACTGAACTTACTCAGGCTTTATGTCTGACTCTGTTTTCCTTTCGTCTTCTTTTCTTCCGTTTTCCCCCCGAGGTAGTAAAGGAGGGAATAGTATAGCTCAGGTTAAGTTGGACTGTCACTCTTTCCCAGCTTGAAGATTTGTCGAAGTTTGCTTGGATTCTCTTATCAAATGCTATGGCTGGCTCTTGCTAAAATTTGGGGAAATATAAATGTTGTTTTATGCTTCTTTATTTTGTAAGACAGATGACACTCTGATATTGTAAAGAAATCTCTGTACAAACTATTTTATCAATAAAGCAAAGTTTTATTTTCCGCTGTTTAATTTCTGACTGTCTTGTAATTTATCTGCATCTTTTACCCTAAATGCTCCACAGAACTTAGTGCATTCCCTTTGTGAGTGACACTAACGGATGTGGGGTGTTACAAGATGTGTTTGAAATTTATATGACCGAATCTTTTATGCCAGATCCAACAATCACTTGTATTGGCGATAAGACAGATTATCATTGGAGATTTTCATACTTAATATATGGATATTTTTCTTTCTTTCTCCTTTGAATATTATTTTTGAATTCCTATCTTCTATAAATCATTTATCCTTTTCAAAGTTTATTTTATAGCCTTTATCGCAAAGTTGACTTACACTTAGTAAATTATTTTTAGATTCCTAACCAATAAAACATCAAAAATAGTAGGGGTTTCAGAATTACTGACATTGTCGATGCCAACAATATATCCTTTAGAGTTATCCCAAAAGTTTACCATTCCACCATCTTCATATACTAGATTATTCAGTAATTCCGTATTTCCGGTTATATGTCTCACACAACCACTTCCAATATCCATTTGTCCTTTTTGATTTCCACTATGTGTCCATCAAAATTTGAATTCTCAACAGCCATGTAACACAATTTCGGAATTTGATTTTTCAACGGCCACGTAACCCATTATTAATTTCCAATAGCCATGTAACACATCTTTTCCTATACTGGGCAACAATTCAGTAAATCAGTTCAATTTTCAACATAATTGAATGCATACTCTTCCAACATTGATGCAATGCATGAATTGAAACTAGTGTTATAAATCATTTCAAATTTTCCATTTAATATTTTCAAAAATCATATTATGAACTTTTTGAAAACCTATGCTCTGATACAATTTGTTAGGGAATGTAGAATACGGTTCTTAAGGCAAGACTAACACTAGAGGGGGTGAATAGTGTTTATAAGGAATTTATGAAAATCTTAAACTTAAATGATCTACCATATGAATCACATACACCAGAGATGATCATCAACACAGAATCAAACACAAACATAGAAACAGATAAATATAAAATGCAGAAAAAGGAAAGAACACAACGGATTTTATGCTGGTTCGGATTACTCCTACGTCCAGTCCCACGCAACATTGGCTTGTGTAGAGTTTTATTATTATCAAATCCAAGTACAATCCCTTGATTTCACGGCTACAAGGTTAACACTACTCCAAACACCCTTGATTTCACGGCTACAAGGTTAACACCACTCCCTTTCCTTGATTTCAAGGCTTAAAGGAACACACCCTTTCCCAAACAATTCCTAGATGGTTACAATATCCCTATAACTTTTTAATAGCACTTAAATTCGGAGAGTAATAGATTGAGATTTAGAAAAGATGGAGATTTATATAATTTGAGTAGAAATCGGCAAAGTATAAGTGTAGGAATCAAGAAAATGATGTATTTTAATTGTGGTTTGAAAATGGGTAAAGATAGAGAAGAAGAAGATTGATGAAAAAATTCAAAATTAGACCTTATTTATAATGTCTAAATGGTTGCAGTGTTTCAGAAACATTGCATATAGTGAAACGATACTTCCATTGAAAATTGAAAAATAACAGTTGTGTGTCAACGTAGGCATTTATGTATGTCGACATATGCCTTATATTTTGTTTTTTAAACTATTTTTCAAGCACTTAAACATATATACTATTCTGGAAATTTTTGAATCAAAGCATAGTAATATAAATAAATATTCTAAAGAGTAAAATCATATGAAATCATAATAATATAATATATAAACATAATTATAAAGTTATAAGGTTTAAAACTATATAACTATATATAAACTTATATATTAAAATTTTAAACTTATGTGTTTGAAATCGTAAGTAAGATAAAATAATTTGAAATCAAAATTTGATTTTTCAAAACAGAATTTGAAATTTGAAAATCAGAATTTGAACCTGGAGTGCTATTCAGAGTCTTACATATAAACTAGACTCTATTACTGCATTTTTTTTTGAACTCTTGATATCTTGATAACTTGATCACTCATGAGTCTTGAATCTCTTATGAATCCTAAATCTCTTGGAACTCTAAAACTATACAGTCTACAGTATTTAAGTCTTGTATACAAACCCTGCATATATATGTATGTATGTATACTCTAGATAGAGATGTTAGTATATATTTTATAATCAATTAATAATGATAATTGAAATAGGGTTGTTGTCATCAAAACTCCATTCTCCAACAGTTTAACCATCGTAAGCAGACTCGAGCTACAAGTTGAGAAAGAACAAGAGTAGCGCATCGAATTCGAGACGAAAATGTATAGAAAGAAGTGAATTTAAGCTCTCGGTGAAAGCACAAAAGTGTTGATGTCAAAAATGGTCGTTACACCTAAAGATTCCCTAAACTCGAGAATTAATGTTTCACAAATGGAAAATTAAAGTGCGTAAAGCAAAAATAACACAGAAATTTATAGTGGTTCGGTCCATAAGGAACCTATGCCCACTTTGAAGGTGTTTGAGGATTTTATTGAGTATTGAGGGTTACAAGCATTGAACATCATCATGACATTTGTTTACAAATTTTTCTAAGTGTTCGGGGGTCATATATTTCATATGCCAAGTCTTGAGAAAATTATAATGTTCTTCTTCTTCCTCAAGAGCTATTTTGTCATTAATGGTGTCCTAGGAGCTTATAGAGCTGTCAAATCAACCAAAATCCAATCCTTGTGAAGAATGAGCAAGGTTGTATTTATAGGTAGTGGGTGAGGTGGGAGTAAGTGAGATTCGGGGAACACACAGCAGAAATTTGCAACCTAGGAGAGCAGCATCAGGAATTTCACATCCCTCCCTCTACTATGGAAATTTTTTGCTTCCCCCTGAAGGGATGCAAAATTTTGCATCCCCAGGGATGCAGCAATTCACATCCCAGAGTGATGTGGTTTAATGTGATTGCACCCCGGTTTAATGTGGTCGCATCGCATCATAACCAGTGGGTGATATATATCGCATCAGGAGGGATCTGATATATCACATCCTAAGGGATGCGATACATCGCATCTTGGGGGAAACGATTATATCGCATCCTGGGGTGTGCGATATTACGCTTCTGAGGGATGTGGAGATGCAATTTTGGGTGATGCGAGGCGAAGGGATGTGATGTTGGATGATGCGGAATGAAGGGATGTGATGTTGGGTGATGCAGAATTTTGGAATGTGAGGCAAAGGGATGCAGAAATTGCGTTTCGAAGTGTTCTGAGGCCTACGCACATGCAACTCCATCCGGGCCTGAAACCTTAGTGTTCTGGTGACACTTTGTGGTTTGATGCCACGTGACGGGCCGAGTCGAGTAGGCCTGGTATGCTTTTGGGAATCAGACCAAAAGATTGGTTAACAATATTCATAGATAGAAAGGATCTACCGAGGCTTATTGGATTTGCTCAAATTTTAGGTGAGTATTACTATGATTACAAGATTTCTTCCAAGTTGAGGTCAAAATTGATATAACAGTTGTTAAAGTCTTTCATATCTAAATCTATCTGTAGTTATACACAGATCTAGTTCGTTTGTTGTTTATTTTCAAATCTAGCTATCCCTAATTCTGTCCTCTGTAAATAATTATTTTAGATCTAATTTATGTTCCTATTCTTCCCTTTTTCTCTATTTTAGTAAATCCGTTACTGTACTTTATTTCAGTATCTACAGCTTTGTTCTTCGCATGAAATTTTATTTCAGTTCTGTAATTAGCCCTATTTTTATTTCAGATCTAGTTCTGTCAATCTGAGCCTAGGCCATACGAGAGCCTACGACATTTCCTTATTATTTCTGACGTTGATTTTAGGCTTTTTGAGACTAAACTTTTCATTCTTTCTTATTCTGCGTAAATTGGGTTAAAACATGAAATTGGACAATAATAGCACAATTGGATAATAATAAGACAAATGAATAAAAAGAAATAATAGGGGCTTAGTGGGATTTTATACAATAATGAAAATAGACATAAAAGAGGCATGTTGAAATTTGATTAAAAGATGTAATCCACAAACAAACTATAATAATGTTAAAAAGAGGACTTTGGGCATGTTGGAGAATAATGAATACTATATTCAAATATTGGAATGAACTGCACTTAATTGGACATTAAGTAACATATATTTTGAAAACATGTAAATTAGAATGTATTGCACTTAATTGGACATTAAGTAACATGTATTTGGAAAACATGTAAGCAGTAATAAATTGGACTTAATGGGACATTAAGTGACATGGAGAAGGGTTTTTTTAATAAGATTACATTTATTTAGAAATGTTAATTACAACCTAGGAATATAATATGTGGTTATATTGGGTTTATTAATGAACTTAAATGGATTAAGTTAAAATTGATAGATTAGTAAGCTAAAATAGAGGGGGTCCGTTCTAGTGGGATATAAGAGGCTCGTAGAAATCCTAGTTATAATTTGGGGACCAAGTCCAGGGGTGACTTGTGTCAGTTGCATTTTTGTTTGGGAACCTGTATCAATCGGTATTCCTTGGTTATCATGGAGTCTCATATTACGTAGAGGCTAAGGCACGCTTATACTGAACTAGATAGTAAGTGGTTCAATCGCGGTGGGTACGGGCGCGTTCCAGCAGAGCAATGAGCATGCATTCTTCTGAATGGGAAAGATAAGACACTGTAACGCCTATGATTAAGGTTGTATCTTTCTAGTTGCTGGGTTCGGGACTGATAACCCCGAATTACATAGCTGGCACAGGTTATTCAAATCTGGTTAAAGAAGCCGATCGTTGGGTAGTATTAGAAAATTCCTTCCTAATTATTTATTTCGGTTAGAAGTTGTAGAAGTGTAAAACAGTCTATCAGCATTTATATGATCATTATTATCATCACTATCTTTTGGATAAGAGTAGTCAATCCTTTATGCCAATTCATATTAGTAATTGTTCACTTTTAGGTGTGCATAAACACTTACCCTTTTTTGACACTAGAACTACTATTTATCAATTTTTCCTTAACTTAGCAATCGTGTTTGTAATCATAGCAGCTCAACAGAATTTATGTCTGACTTATTTCCTTTCTCTTTTCTTCCCCCTGGGCTTACAGGGAGGAAGTATATAGTTTATATTTCTTGGTTGATTCTATCTTGAAGGATGTCTACGAAAGATGGAATACTTCATATTTTCTTTCCAAGGTTAGGATATTGTATCTTTTTGACTATTTGGGGGATAATATTATTTTGTTTTCTGATGTTGTTTTGATTGAGATTTTGAGACATGACATTTTGTAACTATAAAGATGGTTTTGCATATAAAATGAAATTTTCTTCTTTCGTTGTCAATTTATTATTTTATGTCTTGTGAAATCTTAGTCTCTGTGATGTTTTATGTGTTTACACCTACAATGCTCTATATTTTCTTAACGATATCCTCATATGGTTGACATTAAAGAATGTGGGATGTTACAGGTAACCTCATCCTTGGGTCTCTTTTGTTTAATTTTCCCTTATTGTTGATGTTTCCTCTTTCCATTCCAACATTTCTTATTTCGACCACACTACTGCGGCTTGGATTCCTCCTTACTATCAACAACAACCACTTCCTTATTTGAGAACAAACTCTCCTTCCTCAAAGCCTTCTTGACTAGCTTCTCATGTGGATCCTCGATATGATCCACCGGCTGCTTCCCAAGACACTCATCCAAACCTACAATAAAATTCTCGTTCTTCTGATACGAAGTCTCAATATATGAACGAGCGTACTTTGACAAGGCCTCAAACTTCGTTACATACTCAGCAATAGGCATTTCACCTTACTTCAACATGACAAATCTCTTAAAGAGAACCGACTTATAGGCCGTAGAAATAAACTTCTCCACAAACTTAGTCCTGAACTAGTTCCAAGTAATTTGGTTCTTCAGAGTCTCGAGATTAATGAAGTTCCACTAATCCATAGCTCACCGTTGAAGCTTCCTCGTTGCGAGTTTCTTCTTTGTCGCATCATCAATCCCCAAATCCCTGAAGGTGCGAACACATGTATCCAACCAGTTTTGAATCCCAATAGTAGGTTCCTTACCAACAAATGGCTTGATACCCAAAGAAGTACAATCCTTGCACATCTTAGCAAAATCAACAACCCTAGGTGCCTGCACAGGAACACCACCCTCTACTGTTGCTTTTGAAGTGGGTATCCTTCTCATGGTCTTCGTCATCATGGCCTCGAACATAGCAGGAAAATCGGGCGTAGCATCTGCAGTTCCCAACTGGCTAACCTCGTCTAACCCTCCAGTAGCAGGCTCGTCCTAGCAACGTGTCTCGAAGTTTGATGACTATTCTTACTTTGAAACAAGAATGATTAGTCCAAATCAGAGAAAAGTTGAAGTGGTGATCAAGTGCTTACTAACCTACTATACTATATATCAATATATAGTAATCATCCATTAAAAATTACAAATACATATCTCATACACTTTAACGCTAGCAACCTTTGGGTAAAATCGATTAACCAAGGCTCTGATACCAAATGTGATGACCACCCCATAACTCCTGCACTAATCTAAGGAAATGTTGCACTGTATAACATGCCAAACTGATATGGGATGATCAACAAAGAAAGATAACTCGAAGAAGAACCAGTCGTATAACTCAAGCGCATGGATAATATATAATAAAATTTACAATAGGAAACAATAGTGAAGCATAACAAAAGCAGGAAATCTCATCTCCAAAACCACAGAATCTCAAGTACAATACATCCCAGTATATGAAATTTGAATATCAGTACATAACATGCCTCACTACATCCCTTAGAGTATATCAAAACAGTGGGATCAACATAAAGCTATACAGTATATAAAAAGTAATACGCCAGCCTCCTGCTCATCATCGCACAGTGTCATCGTCTCAAACTTGTCACCTGCTACTCAGTCTACTCATCAACATCGTAAATGAGCAACCCAAGGTAATAAGTAGGGACATAAAACCTTGAGTTAGACAACAATCTTTGTGATATACAAAATAACTGCCAATAGTTACGCAAGATAATATGATAATAGATAGTTCATGTCACACCTGAGTCGTCTCTGCATCCAAAGAGTTAGCACATAATAATCACATTATAATATGCTACAAACACATAGAATAGACATGAATTAGAATAGGATTCCCAATCTCGCTTCTCTCCGATGTCTTACGGTGATAGCTAACCTAGAGAAAAACAGAAGAGAACACACAAATCAATCATAACATCCATGAACAAGCAATAACCAAGTAATCATCGACTAAAGCCTTGAATACATTGATATCGAATGACTGACCATTGTCATCCGTCAAGGGCCAATGAAAATCCTGGTTCTAGTTAGACTTTTGTACGTCCCACGTACATTTTCCTTCTCAATACAAGTAGAACGCTCCCCAAATGATCCAAGGTACACGATATCTCAAATCCTGATACTCACCCCCACGATAACCCAACTTTGAGCCCATTAGAACCTTTGAATATCAACAATTCCTTGGTGCTTCCAATCTCACAAGCCGTTCTTGGTTACTCCATCCTTTAGTTCGAGTACCACTCGAATCAGTCCATTATCCCTTATGCTCGAGTAATACCCGAGTCAATCCATCGTCTTACGATCTCGAGTCCCACTCGAGTCGATTCATTGTCTTGCTGCATTGTCCCACGATCAGTTGCTCATCAATTCAACTTTCACTACTCCACCTTAAGTTTACGATCGAAGAAACAATGTCTTTTTGGTAACCGCTTCCATCCCATAAATGCTTCTTTCAATCTACCACCATGAAGAAGCTCCAGAAGGTCAACTTTGTTCATCCCCGAAGTTTCGACCCTCCACCACATTCCCTGATGGATCGACAACGGTCCATCAACTATGGACCAGTATCGGTCCATCCACTTAGCCAAAATTGGCTAATTACTTAGATCCCATCCAAATATTCCTCGGGAACTTCCTACCGGTCCATTCTTAAAGCCTAATTTATTCCCAATGAATTTCCCTGCTGGTCCATCAACTAATACTCGAGCGACCAAACTTTGAGCCATCCAATCATATCAAAACTTGCACATGACTTGCTTTTCACTATAGAAGCCACGCTCCAAGTTTCAAGTCCGCTCGGCCAATCACCATGGATCGGTACTGATCCATTTGGCATGGACTGGTACTGGTCCATGTACCTAGCTTATTTTGCGATGAATTTATTTGGGCATCATCCGAACACCCTTCAGAGCTCCTCTGCCAAGTTTCATCTAAATCATCTGAACCTCCAATTTGCCCATTTTATCAATTCAAAGCCTACGACATACAATTACAAGCGACCAAATCAATCATAATCATATAATTCAATAAATTAGACAGCAATTCATTTAAATTCACTCAAATTTAATCATGATCAATCATGTAAACATGAACATACATGAAATATATCATGAAAACCGTTGATCTAGCATAATTAGGATGTAAACATATATTAAAAATGATTAATCTAATAATTTACTGATTTATATGTTCAATTCAGGTTATTCTGGGGTTTCTAATACTGAAATAAAAATAGGCAATCATATTTTAGGTGATATTAACATGCATGATGTGAAATAATCCTAAATTAACCCATATTATCCATAATATATGCGTGAGTGATATATATCACTCACCAAAACCTATATTCCATGATTTAAAGATGAAGCCAAATCTATACAACGAAGTGACAATGAATAAAACACTTGATTTGATGCAAAACAAGGAGATTTGATCTTCTCGGATGTAGATCTTGCCTCTTGATATGATTTAGAGTGATTAGATGAAGAAATTATGAATTATGTTTGAATCCAAAGAATCACGGACATCAACCTAATATTCGAATAAGAAGAGAAACACTAATTCTCTTCCCAAACCCCATGTTTATAGTTGCAATTCATTAGCCTAATGGGATTGCTAATCAGCCCATTAGCAGCTAATTAGTCTACCCAACATAAACTGAAAACAAAAATTTCTCCTAATCTGCCGAGCCAAATCCTTAATGTGACCACTCTACGGAATCGTCATCCACCATTTTGATCCAATGAAACTGATTTCAACACCTGATTTAGATTCTGTCTAAGGTTATAGTTAAAACAGTAAGTCTAAGGGAAAATGGGTCATAACTAATTTGGTAAAATCATGGAAATGTCTCACCTCCCCATGAATGATATACTAAAATATGGAAATGATACGACCACTAGGTAATTAAATATAATTATTTTACTATCCATCGATGTATAAAATACGAGTCATTACACTTGATCTCGCCATGCATTTTCATTGGTTATGAGTTTTTTTAGCAATACATGTTATGAGTTATGAAGGACATTATACCTCTCACAGCATTCTACACTCGGTATGGTTTATATGTGTAGCTTGTCATGCCGTTCGATTTGAAAAATGCCCCCGCTTAGTTTGTCGAACTTATAAATAGAATATTTTGGGAATATCTCAATAAGTTTGTCTTGGTTTTTACTGATGACAATCTTGCTTATTTAAAGTATGAAGCTGATAATGCTTAACACTTGAGGACTGTGTTGAGTATTCTTCGCAACCATCAGCTTAAGGCCAAATTTTCCAAATGCCCCATTTATGGAGAATATGGTCAAGTTTCTCGGCTACATCGTATCATATGATGGCATTTCGATTGATCCATCAACGATCGAAGCCATCCAGAATTAGAAGAGCTGAGAACATTACATAGATTCGTTGTTTCCTTATATTGGTGGGCTATTATGATTTTTCCGCATCGTTCTCCCTCTCGCTAGCCTCACAAGAAAAGACATTCTTTTTATTTAGTCTGACAAATGTGAAGTTTATTTTCAGAAATCGAAAGGGATTCTAACTTATACACCTATTCTAGTAGTTCCCAAGGGAAATCAAGACCTCATTGTTTACATTGATGCTAGTCATTGTGCCTTGGTGTTGTGCTTATGCAGCGAGATCAGGTATTCACCTATGCTTCCATGCAATTATGCCTAAATGAGGTTTGGTATGCCACTCATGATTTAGAGTTAGCTGCCATTGTCTTAAGATATGGCGTCATCATTTATTGGGAGTGCATATTATTCTCTACAACGATCATAAGTCTCCCAAATATTTATTCATCCAGAAGGAGCTCAACATGCAACAACAATGTTGCCTCTAATTTCTCGCTTCCTATAACTTCGATATTCAGTACACTCTTGAAATGGGGAATCGAGTTGTTGTTGCATTGACTTATAAGCAATCAATTGTTTTAATTAACTCATTTTACATTTTAGAGCTTGTTTTAAGTCTCCTTTACAGTCTACAGATGGGAATTTTCGTAGTATTTTGGGTAGATGAGGTGAAAATTCCAATGTAGGGTGGGAAATGGAAGATTTGTAAGTGAGAAAAATGTTAAAATACCTTGCTTCAATTTTCTTTTTCCGGTTTAGGAGAAAATTAAATAAGAAATAGTTAGATTGCGTGACGTTTTGGGTGGTAGGGTTTGGATGCAAAATTGGTTGCTTCACACTTTTGTTCGTAATTGTGTAAGGATAATGGATGAAAAAGAGCTTTCAGAATTTGCATTCATATATAACTGTCGGTATATTTAGGATGTTCTGCATCATGTTTTCAAAAGTATTTCAAAAATTTGATGTAAACATATAGGAGGATCCGATTAGAATCATCTTGCATGTATATTTTATGGTTGAATTGCATTATGTGCCCCATGCACATATACACATGGTTGCGAAGTGGGTGTACACAAATTGGTTGTGTAGAATAGGACTATAGGCGTCAGAATTTCGAGACGAAATTACTTTTTAGGAGGGAAGAATGTAACAACTCGGAATTTTGGTGATATAAATTGATTATTAGAATTTTAAAAATAGGAATTTCTACAAACGATTGAATTTTGCCATGAAACTTTAACCGATGCGTTCGTCTCAGAATTTTGGTCAACTTTCATGTTTGAAGTTTCGCGAACGGAGTCCGTATGAAAAAGTTACAGACAAAATACGAAAATGGATGGAAAATAAATAAAATAGGATAATATATATATAAATAAATAAATCTTCCCCAGCCACCTCACTACCATGTCAACTAAGCAGTCGACTGGATGTCGATCACTGGCTGCGACCACTTGGTCGAGCCAGGCAGTGGCGGCTAGGGTTAAAGAAGGTTGGTTTATAAAATATTAATAAAATGGATGGATGGATATAACTTAAAACTAATCCAACAGTCCAAGGCGATTTCCACCCCGGTAAATAAATGGGTAAGGGCCTCATTCTTTTCCACATACATCTGTAGTGGTAGTGGAGCTCTGCCATTTTCCTCCTCCAAACCTAAATTTTAAAATAAAAATATATTCGTATAAACAAATCAAATCTAATTCATATGAAATTGAGAGGATTAGCAGATCTAATGAAAAAGGATGCAAATTGGCGCTCCAAATTAGATTCTCCAATCTCTCCCTATTTTCTTACATCTCTACAGATCTGGAATTTTCCCCTTTCTAGACAAATTGTAGATTTATAAAAATTTAGGGATTGTAGGCCTAAAGGTTTAAACTTTGGATTTGGAGGCTATAAGGTGAGTGGGAAATTTACGAATACAGTTATAATAACTTATCTATTTCGTTTGAATTCGATCTGTGTTTTTATGCCTATTCCCTATCAGATCTGTTCATTTAAATATTGTGATCTATTGACAACCATCATATCAGATTTTAAATATGGTTAAAACTTGTGAATTATGAGTTGTGTCTATGTGTAATATAAATTGTTGGACTCTTCAACTTATTCACACATGTTCCTACAGTTATGTCATGAAATATGTTATACATGTTGCATAACACTGTGGATCTGGAAATCAGTTCCATTAAACACCAATTAGATGTAGTTACATTCCAGGTCTTAGTTCAGTGTTGAAAAATAAAATATATGCATCTGGATAAAAAGATGAAATTGGTAAATTATGTGATTGTAATGTTTAAAAGAAATATGTCTATTTGTATTCAATATTGTTGGGTTTTGGCTTAATTCTTGTAAATGTGCCCACTACAAGTAAAAAAGCATATAGCAGCGGCAGTATCCGCTTCCAATCCGTCGCTAAATTGGCCTTAGCGACGGATTTCCTGCATAACTCTATGGTCGGTAAAAACCATGACGGTAATTGTGTCAGAATTTGCAGCGGAATTTAGCATGAGTTTTCCGACAGTTTTCCATCATTTTACTAATTTTATAATAAAAATAAATTTTATTTATTAATTTATTTTTTATTAATTTATATACCGATTATTTACCGACAGATAATTAATTTATAATAAAATATTATTTACAAAAGGAGTGGGTAAACCCTCACTAATTGCCAAGGGATTAGCGACAGAAATTAAATTGAAGTAAGCTTAAACTAACTTTTTATGTTGGTAATCCGCCGCTATTCTCCTTCTGATCTGCCACTACAACAAAAACATACTTTTACAATTGCCAAAAATGTAATAGATCTATTACAAATCCAACTAGCAGCTGTGATGAAATTTTCTTATGGTTGATATTGACAGTTATGATAAAATGACAGTAAAATAAACACATGCAGGAAGAAAAAAGCTAAATAAAAGGAAAAATTGATATAAATTTAATAACATTTTAATCCATTCACAAAGTAAGACATCACCACTTTATATTCAAAGGACAAACTATAAGTTAAACACCATTACAGTAGTACATATCCCTTTTTTATTGTTAAGATGATTACAAAATTAGTGGCATCATATTCAACAAGCATAGAAACTTATCACATCAAGCAATACCACTGTTGCTTCAACTACCAAAATAAGGAAGCACATTCTCCTGCGATTCAATGCATAATCATAATCATGTGTTCATATCACCTCAAGGTAATGTTGCTTCACTAAATGTTATATTGATGATGCTCATATGAAGCCCATAACAACCATGCCTTATTCTGGATGCATTGGAACCATCTTACATTAGTCTTAATTCTGCAGCACTATTTTGATGATAGTTTTTCATAGCTTATGGCACAACATATCTTCATCATCTCTTCTTCCTATAATCTATTGTGCACCTAATGAAGAAATTATTAAATATGTTGTTATTTATAAGGCAATAACTTTAATTATAAGAGGATGGCTTTGATATAAATGATTGTATTAATGTTTTGATACAACCTCAAGTCATTTCTACAAAGTTCAGTACATGATTCATACAACCATTTAGATTTAAAATAATTTATAGCTATAAAAAGAAAGTTCTTCTGGATATAAATACCTGTAGGTAAATGTCAATTACATGGGATATGTCGTCGTAAGAGTCTCGAGCCTCACTGGGAAGAGCACTAGCCAATTCATGAAACTTAGAAGGTTCCAACCTCGAATCAGGAGCAATCTCACAACAAAACTGTTCAAACATATTGCTAGAAATGGATGAGCCAATCAGTAATTTTCATGACTGAGAGAAATCAGATGAAAAGCAATCGGATAAAAATTCAATGACTAATGTGCATTCAAACGTATTGCTAGAAATCATACTACTCCAAGAAGCTCACAATAAAAAAAGGCAACAAACAGAAAAACATAATTTGGTTGAAAAAGAACAGATGTTTAAGATAAATTGCCAAGTTTGAGAAAACTCAAGGTTTGAATAGTTACCATTACAATTTTCCTTATGGATTACATAAATTCCACTACCATAGCTCCGAGGTGGAGTAGACAAGGAAGAAATTAACATCTTTGTAAATTATATTCTGGATGAGAGAAAGGTAGGTGTGAACTATTAAAGTAAGCTTCTTGAAATGATAGTTCTCCAGAAACTTGGGCTACAACTATGATTTATAGAGAACAAAGAGCAAAATCATTTCCCCAATCGATAACCACTAAATATTAACAAACATTACCAAATTATAGAGCACTTAATACTATAATACTAACAGACATCGCTGAATTGCAGAGTATTTGATACTAGAATATTAACAATAGTTTACTGAAAATTGAAAATTAAAAGCCTTTCTTTTAACGCACAACATAAATGCAAAACTGCTAAACTGTAGATTCAGGTAGAACAGGCCAAAAATCAAGATAAAACCAGTAAAGTTCAAGACACTCACGAAATTTTATCACATCAGCAATTATTTAAAGCAGTCAGATTTAACATTGCATGACGAACGAAGGCAATACGATTCACATAAGAGCTCCAGATCGAAGCATGACGACCGAAGACAGTACGATAATCTTGAGAATGATTTTCTGAAAAAAATCACTGTGGAGAATAATTTGAGGTCGAATTTGTTCTAATTGGGGGGAAGGACTTTTTTCTAGATTTGAACATTATTATGAAAACAAAGGAAGATGAGCGGATGGATAAGAGGAGCTAGGGCAAAAAAAATTGATTCGTTGGTACATTTAATGAGCTTGTTTTTAGATGAGGGAAATACAGAGTGGCAGCGTGGAAAAAAAATTGGTTCGGAGGGAAACGTTGGATTGGATCAAAAATTTCAGCTTGGAGGGAAATTTTCAGCTTGGAGCGAATGAATACCTGCACAAAGTAAATATATTACTAAACAAAACCTCAAAATTCATATAGAAGTTCAAGTAATAACATACAACATGCTTTATATATTTTTCAAACTTTTTTTTTTTCGTTTATGAGTTTTGTAAAATAGGAATATGCTATTAAGTTTAAATTTATCTAATATTTTAATTTCTTTCAAATTCTATTAAAATTTCTAAATTTTGTTCAAGAATTTTATGAATATTTCAAAATTTATTTTAACGAATTTTAAATTTTAAGAATTTCTGAGATATAGATTATAATTTTCAATTGTAAATAGTGAATAATAAATTCGTACAAAAATTAAAACAATAACAAAAAATTATTCATTGGTTATTACTGTTTAGAATTAAATATTACTTCTTAGTAAAATTTCAATTATTATTTACTACATCTTAATTATAATTTAGTTATTATTATAGAATGTAAATTATTATTTATTATTACTTATAAATCATTAAGTAGAAAAAATTAATTATTAATTATTGAACATGTTAATAATTATTAAAAAAACACTAAAGTATATCTTATAAAAATATAAACCTCTCTTGCAAATCTGTTGGAATTTTTGCTGTAAAATAGCTTCGATAAATATTTGCCGGTATTCTGCTTGTATTTGCAGCGAAAAATAGCAGTACAAATTTTCTGTCGGTAATTTGACGCAATTTGCAACGGCTTAGTGAGGGATGACAGAAGACGACGGTAACAAATAAAAGAAAACGAAGTTGAAAAAACAAAAAACTATCTCTTGTAGATCACATGGAAATCCGTCGTAAATTAGCAACGGAAATTTCCGCTTCTAAATATTTGATGCTAAATCAGTGTTTTCTTGTAGTGGTCGTTTTCCTCTTTTAGAATAAAAAGGCGTTATTTTGAAATCACAAGAGGCGTGATAAAAAGATCAAAAAGGGAAAAATGGTGCAAATGTATGTATGAATATAAATAAATATATTTGTGCGTAATTTGCTCAACTATTCCAAATTATATATTTATATTTCTTGTGATTTTGAAATATGCCAATTCCATTAATTAGGCACAATTTACAATGGCTATAGCTAAAAGTCTTTTTGTAAGATTTGAACCTTTTGGCAAGATTGAATGCAAAAAGGGATATTTGGTTATTGATTAAACCGAATCATTTAATTAAAAATAATAACAACAATAATAATAAAAATAATAACCACGTTGACCGCACGAAAACATAAATATAAATATATACATATTACACATCCAAATCAGCGTAAAACAGTAAAAAATACAATGTATAGAATATTGAATGTTCGAGTAAGGTTCAGGTACGGAATTATACGTAAATGTATTCCATATTGAATTAATATATTTGTGGTGACCATTTGTAGCTATCAATGTAATTAATTGCTACAAATAGGACCGCAAATCAATAAATAATCATTGTAACCAATACAGATTGGGGAAATATAAATGTGATAGGAAAATGGTTATAATTCCTAAAATCAATTAGGATAAATGTTGTACACCCCAAATTAGGAAATTTGAATTATAACCGCATTTAGACACGAGGTTAAGCTCAACTTGTGGTATAAGCCTGCTCGGAATCGACCGGCAAATCCAACAACCATAGGTAGTCAGCTTAATGTGAGGGGTCTAATGCGTAAATATAAATGTACTAAGGATGAGGTTAAGTTTAACTAGTGGTAGAAGTCTTCCTGGAACTACCCGGAAATTCCAACATCCACAAGTAGTCAACTTAATATGAGAGGCCTGATACATAAATATATTTAATAATCAATAAATAAATGAATAAGAATAGTAATTGTCTATTTGGGTACAACAAATAAATACCTTGGGACCGATAAATAATTGCCTTAGGAAAATATGACCGTTATGGTCAGAAAGGGCAATAAAAACATAAATAAAAGAAAATTGGTGTCATAAGAGGATTAATGGATGTTGATTGTCATTTGAATACTAAGTCCAAATTAGGGAAGGAATCAATTAAATATCCTAGTGGAAAAAGGGATATAAACTTCCTTACTTATATTAATGAATGTATAACTTATAATTAAAAATAGAGTTGGACTTGGTAGGTTAATAATGGAAAATATTATTAACCATAATAACCCATGATGATAATAAATTGTTTGGAGATAGACTAAATAGAAAGGGCATAATAGCGTAGCCCACTTTGTCCAAATAGAGAAAAGTATTAAGGGCTAAACGGGATGAACCTAATAACCTTCGCGTATACTCTGCTTCCTGGGTCTTAAGTGGCTGGATCAAAGAGTCCACATGGGGATAGATCTTTTAGTATAGGGGTCTTAAACAACATGTGTGTGTATTGTCTACCCGTACCTAGAAAATAAAATGTCAGATATGGCTACCTACCCTATGGGAAGTAGTAAGCGTCTAAGGGGTTATCCAATAAGGTCTGCTAGAGGTATAACGAACGATAAAATACCATCTCTCACCTTATGCAGGGCAAGGGTATATGCGTGAATGATGGAAACCTTAACTAGTAGGGCCCTTAGCTAGTGCTCTCTAGTTTATAAAATATGGAACAAGTTATCGAGAGGTATTAAGTCACCAATAAACCCACCGACCAATAAGTTCACCTAGGGTCTTAAGTGATCAGGAGAATCCACCTTATCTATCATTGATAGTGAGGCAGAAACAGAATAGGGAAAGTGGATGGAAAGGTATATATATGTATGTGAGAACTTCGCAGTTAGGGGTCCACTTCTCAGTCTGATAATCAATTAAACTATAATTTAAAGGGCTTCCTAAATATATGCGTGAACGTTCTATCTCGGTATTATATCTTATAATACCACTTCGGGAAGAGTGGTAGAGTTATGCATAAACCTTTACAAGGTTAGGCTAGAATCACTAACCTTGTTAGGCATACATCTTGGGTTGAACCAAATGGGATACGTTTGTGTATTATAATCTATGTTGTACATTTCTTAGTCACCAGAACTTGTTGTTATGACTCCCCTCCTCATTACAACCTCCCAGGTTTCCTAGAGGAGGTCGGGTTCTCGTAGAAGTTTAACTTCGGCTTTCGGTTCTCATTCTCTCTCATGCTTGGTATTGGCAATGTGACTTACTTTGAAAATGATAGTTACTTGAGTCAATACTAGTTTATCCTATTTTTTTCCACTGCGATTTATTTATCGTACTCTGATTTTGCTCATGCTTATTTGTTGTAGGTACCAGATATACACGCTCCATGCTTGGATGTGTTCAAGTTTTGATTTTTGTCAAAATTTGGGTGCAGAAAAGTGTGGGGGTGTTACATGACCCGTCCTATTGGATCCTATTACCGAGGCACAATGGCAAGATCCAAACCTTGTATCTTATTTAGCGTTACTAATCTGAATCCCCATGATGAGGAGTCAAGTGATTTCGGTGTTGATATGCATGGGTGTTTTCCGAAGAAGGACCGATTAGTCGTGCGTTCTATTTTTGATTTTAGGCGGGACATTCTAGCCAAAAGTTACCATTCTAAGTACACTATCCATCCTTGCTACAACAAGTTGTATGCTGATATGTGTTGCTTATATTTATTGGGGCAACAGGAAGCGAGATGTGGCAAGTTGTGAGCAATTTCATGATTTGTCTTCACGTTACGACCAAACATTTGCAAACTAGTGGTCTTCTACAGTCTTTTGAAGATCCCACAGTGGAAGTGTAATCAAATCTTTATGGATTTCATCAATGTTTTTAGCTCATTTGAGGTTGGGCCATAGTAGTATCTGGGTGATAGTGGATTTTCTTACTAAGTCGGCACATTTTATTCATATTGAGCCTAACAGGACGACATCTTTCTTATCGAAGCTTTATATTAAGGAAATCGTGTGATTACATGGTATTTCTAGCTCGTGTGATAGTGATTCTATTTTCAAAGCAACTTTTGGCAAAGCATTCGAAAAACATTGGGCACAAAGCTAAATTTCAGTACCACTTACCACCCATAGTTTGATGGACAGATTGAGTAGGCAAACAGAAACTTGGAGGACTAACTTCGTGCATGCATCTTAGATTTTGGTGGTAGTTAGGAAGAGCACATTCCTCTTATTGAGTTTTCATTAACATCAACTATCAATCCAGTTTCGGCATGGCTCCTTTTGAAGGCCGTGTCGATCACCTTTTTGTTGGTTAGAGTCTGAGAAGAAACTAATATTGGGTCCAGACTCCATTTGTCAAGCTTTAGAGAAGATTATTCTTATTCGAGATAGAATGGAAGAGGCACAGAGTAGTCAGAAATTCTACAAGGAAAACCGTAGGAAGCCTTTTGTCTTCTCAGTTGGTGATGATGTTTATATATGCGCATCTCCTTTGAAAGGAGCAATATGCTTCAATCAGCTGGGAAATTGGCTTCACAACTACAGAAGTGTCTACGTGATACAGATTATGTTGTTGATTATCATGCTTTAGAGGAGCTTGAGATCTCACCTGGTTTATCTATCGTGCAACACCCCATACGTGTACTTGCTTTGGAGGTTATACGCCTTTGAAACAAAAGTATACTGCTCATAAAGGTTCAATGGTCAAATTATCCCAACGACTACACTTGAGAAACTAGAAAATTCATCAAGTGATCCTATCCTGGCTTTTTATCTTCTATCATTGGGGGTTAGAAATTTTAAACTCAATCAATCTATTTCCTTATCTATTTATTTTGTTGATAAAATAAATCAAGTTGAATACACTCTTCTCTAGGGAAATCGCGGGGTTGCAATTTTTGTAAGGAGGTGTCTGTAACATTCCGGATTTGCGATTACTTACAATAATAATTAATATATTATAATTTATTAAATTAAAAATTAATTTTTTTTGAAGATAATTTCTGTAATATAATTAATATTCAACATTGGATTTTGGTTTTAACATGTGAAAATTGGATAAAATAGCTATTTAATCATTAAAATGATTAAATAAAAGGTTTTGGGGGAAATATATGAAATTTGTGGTTAAATTAAAGTTAATAAAAATTGAAAATTGATAAAATTAAAGTTTTAGAAAATTTTATAGTGAAATTTGTGGTAAAATATGTTATTAAAGGATCCTTATGTATTTTATAGCAACAAACTGCAACTTATAGTCGAATGACAAATTTTAATGAAAAGTTGTATTTTCTAAATACTTATGTGAGGAAAATGAAGTATAAAATGAAAATATTGATTGAAAAAAATATTTGAGGTGCTAAAATATTATTAAGATGGTTTGTATCTATTTAGTTACAATAATGGATTTTGTATAATTTTAGCTTTTAAAAAGTGTAAATTTTAAATAAATTATAATGTAAATTAGTTGAAAATTAATATTTGGGAGTGAAAAATATTTTAATAAAGTATGGAACTTTTTTCGACAACAGAATGTAAATTGAATAAATTTTAACATAAAAAATGTAAGTTTATAAAGTAAGGAAACGCAAAATGAACATTTATACAAAGATGTAAATCTTTGGTGTAATTATATAGCAAATGGTGTTAAATTTGTTTAATAAGACTTAAAACATTTTTGTGAAAGTTTATTAAGATTGAAATAATGCTAAATTTAAGCATTTGTTGTAGACATTGTTAAATTTGCAAAAACTTAACTAAAACAAGGTAACATAGTGTGAAAATTTGTTTGAAAGAGTGCAATTTAACTTAAACAAGCTTAAAACTAATTAAATTAGTCTAAATGGACCGTTAACAAGGTCCATTAACAAATAATAAGGAAAATAAAGATCTAGAAAAAAACAAAGTTAAGAAGTACATATATTTCATGGAAACTATCTTCTTCTTCATCCTTAACATTTGTAGTAAAAGGGAAGTCCAATTCCTCCTTAAAAACTCCAAACTCAAATAAAGTTAGAAGAAAGTTAAAATTCTCAGTTGCTACATGTAATCTTAGTAAAAATAAAAAAATTATTTCATTAATGTCTTATCTTTGTTATTGTATCTCATATTTTTGAGCTCACATGTTATAGTAAGCTACTCTACAAGTATTACAAAGCCTTCTCAAGCCTAAAAGTCACTAATATGTCTTCAAACTCTTGCTGTAAGTATTTGAATTCATCATAAAGCGAGTAATCCTGCACTTTCTAGCTGAAACAAGAAATTTTATTGAAATGTTATTGATTGGATGAATTTCTATTGCTGTAAACTCATTTTTTTTGTTAGTTTACAGTAAATCTATGTGTGTCTATCCTACACTGAGAGCGTGTAGCTCCTTCATCTTGTGTTGGAATCATTCCAAACTATTTTAAAGCTAATATGTTGTAGTTTGTGCATGTCGAATTTCATAATATTACGATCTCTGTAGTATATAAAAACGTTGCCCTAAAGTTGGACTCGAGCAAGGAAAGTAAATAAATTTTGAAATTTTGTTTACGGCCGCTTTACGTGTTTGGTACCATCTTTTTAAATCCGTATCTCTTTCATCTTACATCAAAATCATACCAATTTTTTTTAAAGCCTATATGTTGTAGTTGTGCATGTCGAATTTCACGATGTTTCGTGCTCTGCAGTACAAAGAAACGTTGCCCTAAAGTTGGACTTGGGCAAGAAAATTGAACAAAGCTCTGAAAATTTTGTTTACACTTGCTTTACGTGTTTAAGTCCATTTTTGTTTATTCATGTCTCCTTCATCTTACGTCGGAATCATGCAAATTTTTTTTAAAAGCATGTATGTTGTAGTTTATGCATGTCGAATTTCATGTAGTTTTAAGTCATGCAGCAAGTAGAAATTTTGCTTTAAAGTTGGAGCCGAGGAAGAAAATGCCCCCTGAATTTTCCCTTGATTTCTTGAGTTTAGTTGTGTCTAGTAAAGATTCCTAAGTGTTGATTTAGATGAATTTAATTAGCTTGATTGAATTAAGAATAAGCCTACATCTACGGCCAATCTAAACCCTGATTGACATGTATTTCTAGTGTCTTTTGTACTTGTTGATTTTGTGACAATTTCGTGATTTTTCCTGTTTTGAGCACATATTTTATAAAGTGGTTTCATACTAATTTTCAAGCTAAAAACTAGATTTGGAAATAAATAGTTTTCAAATCAATTTATAAAATACATTTATATTTTCTAAAGCTATATATATTCTCTCTAATATAAAATGATTTTCTCGAGAGGAAATTTCTAAATGATATCAAAATTTGTTTTATAAACCCATCTTCGTCAAGTATATTTTCTAAATAAAATCACATGTTTTTGCAATCTTCGAGAGGATGTCAAAGAGATTTAAATGATGTAATAAACCACGTGGTATGGAACACGTAGGTTAATTATATTAGTTAATTCCATACTTATTTGATTGAAGTAATTTTCTGTGTGAAATTAGATAACTCGTATTAAACAAATAAATGAGAACGTGTGGTATGAGACGCATTATTACCATTATTCGGGTTACCACTTGGAAGTTGGTGGCACATTCTCTAAACCATTTGGTCGAATGTAGTATATAAACCTTCTGGTCGAACGTAGTATTTAGACCTTCGGGTTGAACGTAGTATATAAACCTCTGGGTCAAACCTTAGTATATGGACCTCCTGGTCAACCATAGTATATAAACTTTTGGCTCGACTATAGTATTCAGACCTTCGGTCCACGTAGTATTTAGACTTTTTGGTTAACCATAGTATTTTGGGCATGTGGCGTAGTACAGACTCGCCACCGTTGGTATGGATCCATACACTTTTATCTTTTTATAGATTTCAATGTTCTTGATTTCTAGATTTTGTTGATTATAAATGTTTTCACCATTATTGATGATGTTGATTTTAAATGGCCTTAGAGCTATCACATATATTATATATACTTATGGTGATTACATTACATTGCTTTAAACTATTGTACGAGTTCTAGATGTTGTGTTGGTTTCCTTCTTGTTGTTTTGTTGGATTTGAGTTATCTTAGCCTTAGAGCATAAGCGACACATTGTTGATGGAAACACTTTTATCTTGTTGTTGATGTTTACTTCATGAGGTCATGATATGAATATTTAACTACATTTATCTTGTGAACCGTAGACCATTCCAAGAGAAATCTATCTTACTCCCTTGAATAGAAATATTCCCTTACATTGTGACACTTCACCCATCATATTCTAATGATCTTGTTGAAGCTAGACCGACCAATGTATCTTATACACATGGATCAAACCAAGTTTTGACAAGTTATTTCCAGATGTAGACACATGCTTATTTAGCTTCAGCATAAGGATTTTCTTTCACCCTTTCGGATGCTTAGGAGTATTTTGTACTAGTTGTTTAGTCGTTCTATTCTATGCATTCTGATATGTATTATATTCTTTTTGGACTCAATGTATATATATGGTCTGTAAAACCACTTACTCATGTGACACTATGTATCGTACTATGGTTTTGTCTGTATATATGACTGTTTTTATTGTTCAATGATCTGTGACATTTATTATTTTTGTTGTGTTATAAAACAATCTGTTAGCCATTATATTATTATATTGGGTAAGAATTAAATATGTCGATTCACTTGAGTTAAGAAAAAAAGTGCACTATATCGACGTATTTGATACTTGTTTAATATAAGACTCATGGATGGTCGCACATAACCAGCCCTACTCTCTGCATTAGCAGAAAGTATTACGTGGTAATACTTTTTGCTAGTGAAAGTCTCAGGGTCGGGCGTCACAATATATACATGAATTAGTCAAATCTAATCATAAACATGGCATTAGGTATGGTTAATTACTCACTAATTACACTAGGACTAACATTATAATCGTTATATTACATAATTAAATTAGCTTAGAGTTCCTAAATATGAAATTACAAGATCAAAACAAGTTTTAGGGTTAATTTTACATGTAGATAATATAATCTACTAAGTACAATATATAATCCAATATATGCATGTAAGGTATCATAATCACTCGCATAGTTTACCAATTTGATGAAATCAATTGGAGATGGAATCTGGACAACAAGGAATTGAATCAATATGTAACCAAAACGAAGAGATCTAATCAACCGATGTAGATCTAATCTCTAACTAGAAATTAAAGATGATTTGATGAAGAATTGAGTGTAGTTTGTGAATTTAGGGATGAATTAGAGTAGATTGAGTTTTGGACAGATAGGAGAATGAGATGGAATCTTCAAACGACTCCTTTTAGCTCATATTTATAAAGTGGTTAGACTAATGAACTTGCTAATTTTATTCCATTAGCTTTACTCTAATTCTAGCCAATAGCTTTTATAAATTAAAATTGTCATATCTCACAAACTACTTACCTATTTCTTCATATGACCACTTTATGGAATGAGAAACAACGGAGTACCTAATTCGGTATCTATTAAAAGTGATGTTCGAAACTAGAATTTTTGAAGGCTAAAAAGGTTGCATAAAGATTTGGTAAAAAACCATGGATATGCAAAACATCCAAAAGAATCATATCCCAAAAAATTAGAATGATAAAACCACATATGAATGAAATTGTTTGACGACTCTTCGATACATGAAATACATATCGTTACATTTTATCCTTTAAATTTTCATCCTCGAAATTCCTAAATAAACACAAGCAAACATTATATCCCACATGCTTACCATCCATGAGAAAACAAATTAACATCGAGTCTAGCATCTAAGCACACAATAGCAAATCAAATTCCTAACATAGCATGCAAAATTATAATAGTATAAAACACAATGGTTCAAGTAAATATGATGAATATGGCATATCACTCAAAGAGTTTTGGATATGCTATCCAAAACTCTCTTCTATCTCCTATTTACAATCCCTATCCTCACTTCGTTTTACCTTAACTAAGTGAACTATTGTAACACCATGTATTTTCTATGTTTATTAAAGTAACGAATTAAAGAATACTAAATTGTAAAAGCGAGAATTAAGGGAAATGGGTTACGCCGTTGCGTTCGTCTCAGAATTCTGGTTGAGATAGAGTCTGAGTTTGCATGAGTCAGACTCCGTATGAAGAAGTTATGGAGCTCAGAAGATTTCATGTTTAAACACAAAATTATTTAATTAAATAATTAAATAAAACAAATACAGTTCGAATTTTGAAAATCACGTGAATCAGTTGGGCGGGAAAATTCCAGCCCATAGGGATCGACTCCCCCTAGGGGGGTCGACATAGGTGTCGACCCCCCAAGAGGGGTGTCGACCCCCTCGCCCAGATCCAAACAGTGACAATTTCTGACTTATTGTTGAGTCACTAGGGCATAGGTGGCATTTTATAGATAGCTCTATCTAGTCTGGACGGTTCTGATTGCTTCTAGGTTGATCTAATGGCTCACATAAAACTAAACCTCTATATAAGCAACCCCAACCCTCAACCCTAAACCACACATTTTTATTCCAAGGAGCCACCATGCTGTCCATGGTCAACCTAGCATAGCCACCATCCTTCTCCAACTAGAAAGCAAGTTAGAAGCTACGAATCAAATCTAAATTAGAGAATCGATAGTCTACGTCAAGGGATAGTTTTTCAGTTTCGGAAAACAGATCCCAGAAAACAAGATTTTTCTTTTGTTTGTAAGTCCTGTTATTCTTCAGATATGAACAATTAAAAGTCATGATTTGTAATAAAGTGAAAACTAGAATTGTGCCTAGTTGTAAGATAATGGTGATGCTAATTCATGTCTGTTCTTGTTATGATTCTATCATATATGCCTATGAGACTATTGTGGTTTATTGGACTTATCATGTTGTATGTTAAACCAATTGTGTATTATATAAATTTGGTGACTCTTTCATGTTATGTTACATGCAAGTTTTTAGGCTAAGTCATATATATGTTTAGATCTACATTCTCATACGTTTAGATCTATGTTAATTGGATCCAAAATGCAAGTTCACATTTACATAGCTAATTGGATTTGTGTAATTCTATGTAAGTCCCCGTTCATATGCTTAAGATTCATGTTAATTGGATCCAAAATGCAAGTTCACATTTACATACCTAATTGGATTTGTGTAATTCTATGTAAGTCCCCGTTCATATGCTTAAGATTCATGTTAATTGGATCCAAAATGCAAGTTCACATTTACATGCCTAATTGGATTTGTGTAATTCCATGTAAGTCCTCATTCATATGCTTAAGATTCATGTTAATTGGATCCAAAATGCAAGTTCACATTTACATGCCTAATTGGATTTGTGTATTTCTATGTAAGTCCCCGTTCATATGCTTAAGATTCATGTTAATTGGATCCAAAATGCAAGTTCATTGTTTTATGCCAAATTTATATGACACATGTTTAGCTAGATCCTTATTATTTTATGTTGTGTGAATGATACATGCTCCTTTCTTTTCCCTTTTGTATATAAGTTCGACAAAATTTTTAGGTGTCTTCCCGTCTCCCTCTCGAGCTTATCCTCCAAGTTTCATGAAATTTCGACGAACTTTTATCCCGATAATCTCCTATCTTCATTCCAAATCCTAATTACAATGATTCTAACACACAAATTAAGTATAGCATCCAAAACAAACATTTCAACGATTCAAACAGTAAGCACATGAACCAACAATCATAAGTAAACAACCAAACACATAAAAGACATAAATCCATTATTTACATGCATAGCTTAATTATGAATCTACATACTAATTAATCTAAACTTATCTTTTTAATCCATTATATGTTTAATTAGGTTATCTTAAGGGATTCAAATATGAAATGAACATACATGATCATGTTTTAGAGTGATTTAACATGTATATTTGTTAAAAACAACTAATCTAAAAATATATTACAATATAGCCTAGTGAGAAATCAAAATCACTCACCAAAACAACAAACGCATGTAAATCAATGCGAGATCGATTCGGGACAGTAAGGATATAATGAAAACAACCTTCTAAATAACGGAAACGTGTAAATCATTGAAGATGTAACCACTTTTATGTGTTCAGAGGATAAGTGTATTTGATGTGATTTAGGGCTTAGGAGGAAGGACTAAAGTAGATCATAGTTCTTTGGTTGCCGACGAAGTGAGAAGAAAGATTAACCTAATCTCCTTCAACCCATATTTATAACCGTTGATCATTAGTCTAATGGGCTAGCCTAATCAGTCCATTAGTTGTTTATAAGTCTGTCTAGCAGTTCTGAAAACTTAAAACTATCGTATCTCCCTTTATGCAGTTAAAGCCCCGCAAATATCCCCGCTATAGCCATAACGCTCTTTAACCGCTATACCATTTCAATTTAGCGCTGATGAACAGTGGATCCGTTTTTAGCCCCGCTATTTTCCGTTGCATCCACTAACTCAAGGTTTTTTAGTGTCCAATTTAGCAGTATATATATATATATATATATTCATTTTCAAAAATATATATATATATAACTTGATTTGACTAGTTCTCTTTTTAAAAATTCAGTAAATTTAGCGTAAAGGGATAAATTTATGGCATAAGTGACTAATGTATGGTAACAATCAATCACATTCATCAAATTTAGCATGCATAACAGTGATATTCTTTGATTTTGTTATATATGATTTATTACTATTAGTTTCTTGTATACATATAATGCGAGAAAGATGATTGACTAATTTTCAATATTTGGTTTTACATCTAAAAAAACTTTTTGCGTCTCTGCTACATCCCTACTTTATTCCAGCTACACATTTTTGCACCTCCACCGCTATAGAATCGGTAAGTGTTTTAACTTCACATATTTCTTTAACCCATTGTTAAATCACCTATATCACCATTGTATGGAATGGTAAACCATCATTCCAACCCAGCGGCACATGTTAGAGCGTTTGATTTTGCACCAATCAAAAGTTATGGTTATAACAAGATACTCTAGCATAAAATGATCAATAAACGATTAGCAAAAATCATAGAAGTTCAAAAAACTAACTATACTTGAAAATATGAGAATACGACCTCATGTGAATTTAATAGAATTAAATTACGATTATCTGATATGTAAAATATACATCGTTACATTCTCCATACCTTTAGAAATTTCACCCCCCAAATCCTAAAACAACGAGAACCCCACATGCCTACCATCCACCAACAACAGATCTAACATGCGATCTAGAATCCAACAATCCATGAAAAAATTCCTTAATCTAGCATGCATGATTCTAAATAGTACAAAATACAATGATGCAAGTATCTGCGAAAAATGGGACATACCATCTAAGGAGTTCTGGATACATCTCCTTTATACTCACCTCCGTTTTCCTTGTACAATCGCCATCCTTCTTACTCCAATATATCTTAACTAGGTTAACTACCTTCCTTCTAAGCTTTTTCGTATCGTTCCTCGTGATCCAAAGCCGCCTACGAGGCCTTGAAATTCTTGACTTAACCTCAAAGTTTTCAAGCTAACCTGATGCCCGCAATACCGAGTCGTTTAATCTTTAAATGTTTTTCTTCCTTACATTTTTCCATCAAAATGTTACATTCATAATGCAACTTTTAACTAGTGGCTTCCTTTATTTTTCGCGTTGTTTAATCTTTTAACGATTTTTTCCCCCTTCATTTTTTCATCACTAAACCTACCGATTAGCAAGTAACACTTTGTCTAAATATCATTAACGGAAAGAATAGAGTTTGTAAATGGTTTATTGTTTGATCGAGATTTTGAAAAATGAGAAAATTTGGTCTTAGCCACTGGATTTTTGTTGGTTGTTTAATAAGCTTACAAAACTGGATGCTCGTATGATTAGTGCACAGAGTTGAACGTTTACTAAAAAATGCCCAAATTTGAACATTCATTCAATAATATTAACCACTCGACTTTAAACGCTTAACGAGCATTCAAATCAGACTCTGCTTCATTAATACAAACCACAAATTTCAAGGGATTCAACCCTTAAGATTTGGGGAATTTAAGCGATTTTGATCATTCAAGGTTGAACTTGAAGAGTGACCATTTCTTCTGGTTGAAATCTCTATGAGTTATGTGTTTAAATTTGGAATTTCATCATTAATTGGTTTTTATTTTCTTGGGATGTACTTTAATTTAAACAGACCATTTATTTATCATGATTTGAATTCATGACCTGAGAAGTTCAGCCTACCACAACAACTGGACCAAGTGATCCTTGATCGTAATTAATTCATTTCGGAGTATTTAAAATCTTCTAATGATGCAACTAATCACAATGATCGTAAAAATAAATAAATAAACTGAAATGGGAAAAATATAATCGATTACCCTAAGGTGCAAAGAACAAACAGTACAAAAAATTATAAATTTTCGCTGTTAAAGAATCTCCTTTTTGGAAATTGGAAGACTGGTTGACGCTTGATTTCTACATCTAACCCAGTATAGCGTTCATACTTTGTTTAGGAAAAAAGAACAGTTTTTCCCTGTTGGCACGTTTGCAGCGAATCCATATTTTGATAAAATTTGATTATTTCAGACATACAAACATATCCATAAGTACCTTAACACATATACATGTATGTACATGCATATACATGTACACATGCTTAGAAACCTAAATTGCAAATAAATAGTGCGCTGCTATTCATACCCCACATCCTTTTTTTGGCCACCACACAATTTCGTTCGGTTGCAAACGACCGAACCAGCTTCACGTTCGTCGGCCATGAACAACCGACAGACAGTGTAAATTTTGAAAAATTCGCAATGCCGAACGAGGTGTTGGCTGGAAGAGGGAAAAGGGAAGTTTGCACGTTAAAAATGGAGGTATTTACTGAACAAAACAAGAGTAAACAAAGCTAAAATGCTCAATTTCTGTTTTAATATGTTTAGCTGATGTCCCCGTAGTTGCCTTTAAATATGTCATAGGATATTGTTCTCTATTTCAATGAGCAGAGCATGTGTCCCTTAACCAGATGTAAAGGATTAAAGGTGATTGTATTGTCTGCGCATGCAGTGGTTTGGACTCCATATTTGTCTTTAAGCATTTATTCAGGGATAACTTAAAACAAAAGGATTCTATTAGCCGAACTAACGATTCTTTTTACACTTGTGCTAGTTAGAGCTTTATCAAACTGGGTTAGGCTTTAACTTTTCTTCTCCCTTTCATATTTCTATTCTGCTTGGACTTCTCAGTCTTTTCTTTACATGAAAAGTTCACAACTCCTAGTAAACTACTAGTGTAAGACAAAAAGGTGATTAGTGAACCATAAGATTAGACATTTGGGTATAATCCATATAATCTCCTTACACAGCTATTATAATCAGTATTTTTTTTTTTTTTTTCAAAAGACACAAGGAGTAAAATGTATATATAATTTTTTGCAATGGTTCAAAATTGATATTAGACATTATGAAATGAAAATTTACTGCAGACTATCAGTTCTGAATTATAATAGTAATAACTCATTCATTCAAAATTTCAAATGCAATCAAACATCTTCAGAAACAAATCAGAGTTCATTAAAATCCGAGCCTTAACTTTCCTTTAGATCAGAATACACAAATGAACACTTTTGCTTTTGATGATATGTGAAATGAAATTTTGGCCACAAAGGTTTTATTCCAAACTCTACAAACACTCAAGGAACAACGCATTGGGATTCTGTTTCTTTCTTAAAGCTGCACCATATGATACCCCCTTCTAATTACAAAATAAATCAATATATAATAAGTAGTGTTTTCTACTTAGCAACATGTGTTGCCATTAGAATATAGGCATGTAATTCCCTTAGAAAAGGAAAAAAAATATAAAAAAATAGCACTTGCTTTCAGGGGAAAAATAAATAAAAGTTTTTAACTAAAGATGTACAAGCCAATAAAATGACATTTATGGATGCATACTGAGAAAGGCCAGAGTGAAACATTTTGTAAACCTTTAATTGGTGATTAAAGTTTGATTCATCAATCATCACTGTGTAAATGGGGTCCTTGTTACTCTATTTTTCTCTAAGACAAGAAATAAGCATGTATTGATGTAGGGTCACAAATTAGGATAAAAGATAACAGCAGAGCTTATGATTGCCATACCATGTGATATTATTTGGCTCTTGACTTTGATGACCAAAGCAACCTTCTTTTCTCCAGCAATCTCAATGCAAGCGTCCGCCCATTTCACAACTTTTTGAGCCCTAGGGATCAAATTATGATGCTTAACATTATTACTATGATATAATAATAATCATCAACCATGATGTTAAAACCCAGAACATAATCAGTGTGAATTCAATAACAGACAAATACAATAGTTTTGGCATGTTGTTAGAGGGCGACAAGGCATGGAAACACAAGTAAGAATAGGGACAACTGCTAAGAGAAATCGTTCTTAGGGATTTACAAATATATTCCTTTGAAATCTTAGGCATGCATAAAATACAGAATGATGCATTGGAGTACATAAGAGGGCCTACATTGTATCATCAATTATGAGAGAATATTGTGTCCATAATGATAAAGTTGATGGTTTGCATGGGAATCATCAGTCTCTTTGGTTTCAAAGCAGGAAAAAAAAAAGCAAAAGAACACATCCTGTTTCCACCTAGATAGCTTTTTTTCTCTTTTGCCTGTAATAAAAGTAGTAGAATCCTAATGGGTTAAATTTTTGATAAAGCAAAGCGTCAAAAAGAAGGTTTCTTTAACCCTCAATCACTGTTTTCATCCTTTGATCATGGCTTTACATTCAAACATTATTACCCCTTTTCTCAAAAGTTTGTGTGGATGCAGAGACTAAAGACCATAATGTGAACAATTAGCTATATAACATAGTAATTTTACCATAATATAGCATTCTGAGATGAGAAGTAATCTTACACAGGCCAGTTGCATTGTGATACTTACAGTTTCCATTGTTGCCAAATTTTGTGAATCTCACTGCTAGAGAAACTGATTCCAGAACTTTTCATTAAAACAAAAGCCCGTAAAAAACGGGTAATGATTGAATGAAGCTCATGGTGGTAGGCTTACATATTGAAAACAAAATCATCTAATGTCATGCACAAAAATGATCATATGTCAAAATGTACATGATCAACATCGACCTCTTTTCAGTAATAATTGCACATCTTTACCATGACAATTACAAGGAATGATCTTAAAGTATCCTGCACATTACATTTCTTGAGTCATCAATGGTAGAAGAAGTTTAATAAACATTGACATTGGCCTTAAGACCCAAAATACTGTGGCCACAAAAAATTATGCGTGGAATTTTAGTTTGAATAAAGTGGAGGAAAAAAAAAAAAAAAACTGTCTAGGTTCTCCTTAGTTTGAAAGGTCTCATATCTTGGGAAAGAAAAATAAATAGAAAACTGTCTAGGTTCTCCTTAGTTTGAAAGGTCTCGTATCTTGGAAAATCATAAAATATTTTGATTAACTATAGGACTTTAAAAGGCCCCGTTGGGTTATTTGAGTATCCAAATGTTTTCATTTGAAGAGAAACATGCGTATTGGCATATCCTCTGTTGTAAAAATTCTTCTTGGCTCCGTTTAGGTCTTGCATAAGCGTTAGCTTAGCCTTACTGTCTATGTTTTTACTTAGTCCGCCTAGATGATAGTTATTGCATTGTTAAAACATATAAGCATGTTTATAAACATCATATATGCACCAAACTTGATGTCTCTTATAAACATCAAAACTTGTTTTCGGCCCATAAATATCAAGGCAGCAACCTACTCTGTGGCTCAACCCAGAGAACCCAATTTGTATTCTGCAACAACATCGTTTAAAATTTAAATCATATAATTTGAATATAAGCGCATAAAGCACATATGGATGTTTTTTTTTTTACATCCCAAGCTAATTGAGTTATTTCAACAATATTTATAAAACTATATGTAGCATTAGTTTATATAAAACATAAGTGAGAAAAAAAATAAGTGTATTTGAAATTATTTCACCTGATTGTTGAACTAAATATAATCATTTATTTGATTCTAAATGCATGTAATAAAGCATGTCGGATGAGTATACATATATTTTAAATTAACTAGTAAAATTATCGTTACCGCTGGTATTAAAGAAATGTTACCGATAATTTACCGTTAAAAATGGTAAATTTACCGTTACCATACCGTTTTAACTGGTATACCGATTTCAATCAAAAATTGTTACCAATAGACTGGTAATGGTATGGTAATGGTAAATTTACCATTACCATTACAGCCCTATGTGTACATGAGACCTCATCCATTTATTTCATGTGAATAAGTAGTTGAAAACTTCCGTAAAACACTCAAGTTTCAAAATGTAAGCTCCTCTTGAAAAATAGATTTTTTTAATTTTTTTTCAAAATCTATTAAATTTTAGTATATTCGCGGAGAACTCTGCAAAGAATTCAACATTTGAAATTTCTGGACTTCTTCACAATTTTTTGCAAATATTTGCAGAGAACTGTGTAGCTATTTGCAATTGCATTTTTTCTTCACAAAATTCAAAAAAAGAATGTTCTGATCACAGAAATATTCATGTATATTTTTATTTTTCTATTCGTTGGTAGTAGCTATAAATACGTATGTTAGAAGAATCATTTTGTATTAACGGGTTTTGGTATTGAGATTGGTTCTCGATTTTTTGGCCTTTTTATAATCTTTTGGTGAATTAATGAAGTTTTGTTTGGAAGAAAAATTAATTTTTTTTCCACTTTATTTTTTATTTGAAATTGGGTACTTATATATAAATTTGGATAGTATGAACTATATTATACTGACAAGTGGTCCGACAGAATCGAACTCATGACATCTTGCACCCTGCACCTACGCTCTAACCAACTAGTAAATAACAATTTAAAATTGAAATGTTCATCACTAGTAAATAACTTGGAAAGGTTATGCATAAATATAAACTAGACACATAACATCATGTATCCATTTTGTTACAACAAAGTGTGTGGCAATTCATATATATACATCACGTGGTCCCATGTAGATGAACATAGTGATCTCATCACTTTAAGCAACTGTTGCGCATATGCTCATTTGCTATATAGACGACACTTAGAGCATCCACAACAATGTGGTCAATCACCCATGCCACATCACCCTATATTGGGTAACTGATCCCATGTTGAACCAATAGGAAAAAAATTGCCAAATTATTTAGCTTTTATAATGATGGATAACAATACACTCATTAACAACCATCCACGGGGCAATCTACGTAGGGTTTTTAAATAAACCAAAGTCATCAACTTATCTGGCATTCATAATGTTGGATAAAGTAATATAACATAGCAGGTTAAGCTTCTCCATTTACAAAACTACATCTTCATTTTTTTGTACGAAACACCAACTCCCCTCACCACCACCACAACAAAACAAAAAAACACCAAATTTCAACTTATTTTCAATAATATTCTCTAAATTAATTGTCAAAAAAGGAGAAGAATGGTGCATGTTGTTCGTGGTAACAGTAACTCTTACAACCGTAGGGGCGACAACAGAGGTGGAACAACTTTAGGACCAGTAGGGGT
The DNA here is from genome assembly GCA_030737875.1 of Allium sativum. Classification (NCBI taxonomy): domain Eukaryota; kingdom Viridiplantae; phylum Streptophyta; class Magnoliopsida; order Asparagales; family Amaryllidaceae; genus Allium; species Allium sativum. Next base: position 197,034,462 of record CM060924.1, read on the forward strand.
CAACCCCCCACCCCCCCCCTCCAATCAAAAAAAAAAGTCAACTTTTTAGAAAAGAAAATTTAAAGAAAAGTGGAATTTTTTTAAAAGAAAAGTGGACAATTTTCATTAAACTCTTATATATATTGCCCCTCTTAAAATTTTGGTCCCGTCATCTTTGCAATTTTGGTTCCACCACTAGGCAACAGAGATGATGGTGGTGAAGGCTCTGCCTGTTTGAGAAGGCGCAGGGGTGATGGAACAACAACATCTTCAATGCGGCGCGTGGATGTTGTTTTTGAAGACGTTGCTTCGTTTTTGAATATTGATCAAAACTTGAGACCTAGGAATATGTTGACTAATTTTCATGTGATGCGTGATGATCAAATGCAAATTTCTACCCATACCGACATAAATGTAAGTATCATTTCAATTTCAAATGCAATGACAATAATTAGCATAAATTATTATCATTTACTTCTATTTAGAATATATAGTGTTTGGTTCTATACTGAGTGTACAACTGTATATTTAGACTTGGTAAAATGTTGATATTTTAGTTTACGGAGTTAATAACCAAAATAATCTTCTAAATAGGCGAGAGAAGAAAAAAAAACGCAGGTCACTTGCTTCCTTTTTTCGTCTATATCGAAAGATCTTAGCAATCGATGTCAATCGACGTATAATAGGATTCTGGGTGATACATGATCTTATTTGGAATGTCTTTTTAATCATAAATACGTAATATACAACAGCATCGTGTTTTTCTAGCCTTGCATATTCCTTAATTTATATGTGTGCAGTTGACGTTAAATTTTGATGCACAATCGTATGGTGCGTTAGGAGGAAGAGCACCACACATTTCATTTGATTTTGGGGATATGGACATTACTCTGTTAGATTTTATAATGCTTAATGAAATTTCTATTGGACTGCGCCTGTCTTAACCATATGCTGAGCATTACCAGAGACATGATAATCTTTTACATGTCTGACCTAGCATTCGTGTTCCGACATACTTATCAGGGAGTACACAGATTATGGTAGGTTTCCTTAGGGACGCTATTAGGAAACCATTAGACGATACGACTCTACTCATGACTTAGAGATAGTCAATGTTATTTTTTCTATATATGATAGGAAACCTTTTCTTTTTCAATCCATCAACCATACTGCCATTAGGATATGTTGTAGCGGTTGCAGACTTTGATCGTTGTTTTTATGTTCTTTACGACTAGAAAATGGTTCACATGGCATATTTGTATAGGTCATTGGACTTACAATGTGTTGTGACTAGCCTTGGTGCATCATTATGTGAATTTTGGGAGGTTTTACAATATGGGTAGTACGAGTATAACTACAATATTACTCATTAGACTGAAGACCATCAATTATCACTACTCTTTCTGAGGACGTGTGCATGGTTGCCCAGAATAGGTAGAGAATATGTGGTTGTAATGATAGTTATGTTTTTGTTGTTGCACGCTACCAAAATTTAGTTACGGTGCACACTGATATCATTCAAATGTCTTTTGATGGATCTTCATACATGTCATATCTTAGTACATCATATGCATTCTTTTCATCGGTCAAACGATTCCCATTTGTATCATCTTCTCTTAAAACCGGTTGTGTATACTATCATGGTGAACGGTGTAACACCAGATATATGAAAGAATCATGCTTTATAATGATCATCCTCCACATATACCTTCTTATAGAGTTTATTCTATGACGTTGTCTCCATAACTATCATTATCACATTTCATTTTTGACAAGCCATGTTCATCGTCTCTGTAACGATCTGTATTTTACGCATTGAAGGATTGTAAAATAATTTTGTTTAGTTCATAAGTGGTCAGGGGCGGATGCACATATAGGCGAGATAGGGTAGCCTCCCCACCTGAAAATTTGAAAACTCGACAAGAAAAAATGAAATTTGGCACGCAGCCCTAGCTGGATTTTCCAGCTTTCCCTTCCTGGCAGCTCACGGGCTCAAAGAGGCCCAAACCTTGGCATGTTTTGGTCCAAACAGCCCTACATATAACCATTTCACCTTAATAAAACAATTGTTTATATATATATATATATATATATAAAGGATAACTTATTATATTTTAGTGATGTGGGACAAAAAAAATGGCCCTACCTGGGTTACAAAGCTGGGTCCGCCAAAAAAAAAAGTTTGGCCCTACCTGGGTTACAAAGCTGCGTCTGCCACTGTAAGTGGTCATATCATTCCAATATTTTAACATATGGTTCATGGAGATATGACACATGTCCATGTTTTTACCGAAACTTTTTGTGACCGTGTTACCCTTGTAAAATCTTATTTTAGCCATAACTTTTGATAGAAACCCAGTTAAGTGCTCTAATCGATCTTATTACATCGGGATGGTGGTTAGATAGTCCGTAGAGTGGCCATATTTAGAAAGTGGTTAATTGGTTTGAGAGAAATTGCAGTTTTAAGTTTTCTTTCTGCTGGATAGATTGTAGGACAGCTAATGGACTGAGATTAGTTACCCCATTAAATTAATGACTAGCAGTTATAATCAGGGGCTGTAGGGAGAGATTTAGAATTTTCTTCCTTATTCTACAAAATTAGGTTGGACTATGATCTACTCCTGTTCATGCTAATCCTCCCAAATCTTAATCATTATATTTTCAATAAATCAATTCTATTTTGCATTTAGAGACAAGAACTACATCTGGGAAGATTAGATCTATCTAAATCTTCATTAAATTGTGCATTTTCATTGCTGTCTGGATCAGGTCCACACCCTATTGTGTTGAATTTTAGATTTTTGTGAGTGATAGCGGTCTCTTCCATGACTATATTGTATTATATATTGTAGTTAGGTCTTTTCAGCACTTTACATGTTAACTTAACCCTAAAACAAAATTTTATATGTTAATTTCAAATCTAGAAACTCTAGTTTAACCTTATTTAAATGGTTTTAATTTTAAAAAAAATGGTTTTAAGGTCTAGAAATTCATTTTATAAATTAAATTTAAATTTATTTTAAAATTTAAGGTTAGGATTTGTTAAGTTTTATTGTTAAATTGATTCTAAGATATAATATTTTGAAATACGTAACTTAATTTAATAAAAAAAATTAATGATTTAATTTTTGCTGATCAGCTTTTTGGCAAAAGTCACCACGAATCAAGATCAAAGCTTACTATCAAATATCGGTCCATTCCAAATCATAAGGAATGATTTTCATCTTAGGTCGATTGATCATAGGTCGACCCGAAATAACGTCGTAACATGTAAAGTGTAACAACCTGGATTTTCAGAACAAATTTAAAATCTTTATTTTAGCAATTTTAATGGATTTTGAATATTTAAAATGATTTATTTTAGATAGTAACGATAATTTTTTTAAAATCGAAGTTAGAACGAATAAATTTATTTTAATTATATAACGAGCCTGAAATGGCGCGGTAGTTTGAAAATTCGATTTTAAATTTCAATTGAATGTACAGGATTCAAAATAAATCGGATTTCAGTAAAACCAAAAATATTTAAATCTGTTTAAAAATATCTTTCCAACGAATGTGAAAAATCCAGATTTCATAGCGGGAATAAAAAGTTATAGCTAGTTAAATATTCAAAATAGTCGTTATGGAATTTAATATAATATATAGCCCTTATAAATAGCCATTTTGCAAATGACCTCAGTTTTTGATGAAACCACGTTGGTTGGATCCGAAATGTCAAATTATTGCTAGATTCCAATTTTCATAATTTTTGGAATTAATATGAGAGTGTGGCAAAAGAAAACGTGTTTTGTCAATTTCAGTCAAATTGAATCGACCAGAAAATGGCCTCCAAATTCGACGAAATTAATTTTGTTAGGACCGTATCATCAAAAAATAGCTAGATCTATTTTTCAGGAATTTTTGGAGTCAGTATGTGGTCTCGGTAAATTAACATGTACGTTTAAATTCAATATATATTGATTTATATTTTAATTTAAATAAAAACTATTCAAAATAGTCGAATTGACCTACGAAACATATCCCATTGTGTTCGGAATGAGGGTATTTAACCAGGGGCGACAGTCGTTGGGTTTGATTTGGAGTCCGAATGGATAAACAAATAATAAGTGAATTAATTAATTAAATGATATTATAAATATATTATATAAAGGCCTATCTCTTGAAAAACCCTAGTCTCAAATAACAGACCTGCCGCCATATTCATTTCCACGGCCATGAATGCTCGATCGATTTTCCCCCGTTTCCATGAAATCCAATCATGAATTCAACGAACTTTCCAAACAAATTATCTTCAGCTCGTTGAGCTCTTCGCCTTCAACAGTTATGACCATTTTTACCAGTCTCTGGAGGCGGATTTTGTGCCCCAAAGTCAACAAGTTTGCACTCCAATTTATGCATCAATAGGGCGGCGAGCTCCATGAGGTGCAGGGCGGTGATGAGCGACGGCAAGGTGGTCGGCGTGACGGTCCCTGATCGGACTTTGGTGCCTCGGTCGATGTGCGTTTGGGAAGCCCTAAGAACGATATTGGTTTTGAGTGTTATGGTTTTGTATAGATCGGAATGAAGAAGATGATGTACAGAAGGTTTAGGAATTAAATTAGAGATTAATTAATATTAAATTATTTAATAATGTGGTTAACGCAAATATGCTCGTATCTTTGTCGTACGATATCAGAATTCATCAAAACAAAGTTCGTTGGAACCGTGAAGAGAAATACTACAACATGGAGCAGACCAGAACATGTTACAGTGAGTTTTTATTTTATTTTTAAAACATATTTAAAATTCTGATTTTAAATAAAAATATAAGTACATAGATTAAAATCAGTTTTAAAAATATAAATACATAGATTAAATTCAGTTTAAAAATATAATGTTTGAAATAAAAATGTGGGTTTTTATATATATAATGTTTGATATAAAAATGTGAATTTTTATTATATATAGCTTTAAAATAAAAGTATGATTTTTATTTAAACTACAATGTATAAGAAAGGGGTTTTTTATTATATATAATTTGGTTTTAAGAATATGATTTTTATTATAAAAAATGGCATTGTTTTCAAATTATAATACTTTATTACAAAAATGTAATTTTTATATGAAATACTTTGTTTTAAAAATATGATTTATATAAATAAATGGGAAGAAAAAGTTAGATTTTTATATAAATAATATTGAATTAAGAATATGATTTTTCATTGTATAAAAAAATGTGATTTTTATTACACAAATAACATTGGAATAAAATATGATTTGTAATAAAAAATTAGGAATGTTTTTATTAGAAATAGCATTGGTTTTTATTTTATAAAATAACATAGATTTTTAAAATAGAAAGGGCATTGTATAGAAATATAACTTTTATATAAAATACCGTTGTAATTGAAGTGTGATTTTTACATAGAAAAATCATTGTTTTTTAAATAAATGAAAAGCATATAATAAAAATGGAATTTTCGTTATTTTTTTAGAAATGAATTTGGGTCGTTTCATTTGGTATCAGAGCTTTGGTTTATAGAGCTCGAGAACAAGACACATTAGAACCAAATGAAAGAATTCATTAGAGATTGGATTAGTAATATCCAATAAGAATGACTAGTTAGAGATGGGATCAGTAGTATCCTAGATTGAGTTTGAAGAGTATTATTTATTTAAATAAAAATGAAAACAAATTTTGTTTTGAAAATTTAAATCTTATTATACGTATTTGAATATTTATTTTATATTGAATTTGGACAATCAAGTATATGAAGATTTTGAATATACGTCTGATCCACGTGTATACGAAGTCTCAAATATACTGGATAGATATAGAATCACATTCTAGTCGCCCGGAGATGTTCTGATGATGGTTCGAAACATCATCAACATTTATGTTCGAGTTTCGAAAGTGGATATCTATATATTTCCAATTGACTGGTGTGAGAACCAAATCTTAGTTATAGTTTATTGCTGTGATTTGCACTAAAAATATGATTTTTGACTATATATAAAAGTTATATATTTAAAAAGCTAATCAACTAATTGATTGCTGGTTGTGATGTTTGATTATTAATCCAACTAATAAAACCAATAAGAAATGAAGGTAAATTTAGCTAAATGGAATCAAATATTGAACTGTACTGAAAATTGATTAATTGCAATTGCATATATGAACATGTATGTAATGAAAAGGTCACAGCATGGAAGCTAAGAAGAGGAATAAAATTGTATGCCCGACAAATAGGTACATATTTACTGTTTTGTTTGGGTTTGATGATTTTATGAGCCGATTCGCTTTTTCTTTTTCCTTTGGATTGATGAGGCCCCTGCGTGGCTAGTTGCGGTTTTAAATGTATCCCCGTACAAAGGAGGTTATGGCAAAAAATTTCGAAAATTTAGGGTGTTAGCCAAATTTTTGAAGAATTAGAAATTCTTAGAAACTGAAAAGTTAAAGAATGAAAGCCAGAATGAAAGTTGAGTTGGTTTGTTAAACAACTTTCAACTTCGTTCCTTTTCGAGGACGAAAAGATTTTAAGTGGGGGAGATTGTAAAAACCGGATTTTCAGAACAAATTTAAATTTTTTATTTTAGCAATTTTAATGGATTCTGAATATTTAAAATGATTTATTTTAAATAATAACAATATTTTTTTTAAATCGAAGTTAGAACGAATAAATTTATTTTAATTATATAACGAGCCTGAAATGGCGCGGTAGTTTGAAAATTCGATTTTAAATTTCAATTAAATGAACAGGATTCAAAATAAATCGGATTTCAGTAAAACCAAAAATATTTAAATCTGTTTAAAAATATCTTTCCAACGAATGTGAAAAATCGAGATTTCATAGCGGAAATAAAAAGTTATGGCCAGTTAAATATTCAGAATAGTCGCTATGGAATTTAATATAATATATAGCCCTTATAAATAGCCATTTTGCAAACGACCTCTGTTTTTGACGAAACCATTTTGGTTGGATCCGGAATGTCAAATTATTACTAGATTCCAATTTTCATAATTTTTGGAATTAATATGTGAGTGTGGCAAAAGAAAACGTGTTTTTTCAATTTCAAGCAAATTGGATCGACTGAAAAATGGCCATTTTTCAAACGGTCTCCAAATTCGACGAAATTAATTTTGTTAGGACAGTATCATCAAAACGTAGCTAGATTTATTTTTCAGGAATTTTTGAAGTCAGTATGTGGCCTCGGTAAATTAACATGTACGTTTAAATTCAATATATATTGATTTATATTTTAATTTAAAGAAAAAATGCTCGAAACAGTTTTATTGGCCTACGAAACATATCCCATTGTGTTCGGAATGGGGGTATTTAGCTAGGGGCGACAGTCGTTGGGTTTGATTTGGAGTCCGAATGGTTAAACAAATAATAAGTGAATTAATTAATTAAATGATATTATAAATATATTATATAAAGGCCTTTCTCTTGGAAAACCCTAGTCTCAAATAACAGACCCGCCTCCATATTAATTTCCATGGCCATGAATGCTCGATCGATCTTCCCCCATTTCCATGAAATCCAATCATGAATTCAACGAACTTTCCAAACAAATTATCTTCAGCTCGTTGAGCTCTTCGCCTTCAACACTATGATCGTTGTTAGAAGTCTCTGGAGGCAGATTTTGTGCCTCGAAGTCAACAAGTTCACACTCCAATTTATGCGTCAATAGGGCGGCGAGCTCCATGAGGTGCAGGGCAGTGATGAGTGACGACAAGGTGGTCGGCGTGACGATCCCTGATCGGACTCTGGTGCCTCGGTCGATGTGCGTATGGGAAATCCTAAGAACGATATTGGGTTTAAGTGCTACGGCTTTGTATAGATTGGGAATGAAGAAGATGTTATACAGAAGGTTTAGGAATTAAATTAGAGATTAATTAATATTAAATTATTCAATAATATGATTAACGCAAATATGCTCATATCTTTGTCGTACGATATCAGAATTCAGCAAAACAAAGTTCGTTGGAACCGTGAAGAGAAATACTACAATATGGAGCAGACCAGAACATGTTACAGTGAGTTTTTATTTTATTTTTAAAACATATTTAAACTTATGATTTTAAATAAAATTATAAATACATAGATTAAAATCAGTTTAAAAAATATAAATACATAGATTAAATTCAGTTTAAAAATATAATGTTTGAAATAAAAATATGGGTTTTTATATATACAATGTTTGATATAAAAATATGAATTTTATTATATATATCTTTAAAATAAAAGTATGATTTTTATTTAAACTACAATGTATAAGAAGGGGTGATTTTTATTATATATAATTTGGATTTAAGAATATAATTTTTATTATATAAAATGGCATTGTTTTTAAATTATAATACTTTATTACAAAAATGTAATTTTTATATGAAATACTTTGTTTTAAAAATATGATTTATATAAATTAATAGGAAGAAAAAGTTTGATTTTTATATAAATAATGTTGAATTAAAAATATTATTTTTCATTGTATAAAAAAAATCTGATTTTTATTACACAAATAACATTGGAATAAAATATGATTTGTAATAAAAAAATTAGCATTGTTTTTAATAGAAATATCATTGGTTTTTATTTTATAAAATATCATAGATTTTTAAAATAGAAAGAGCATTGTATAGAAATATAACTTTTATATAAAATACCATTGTAATTGAAATGTGATTTTTACATAGAAAAATCATTGTTTTTAAATAAATGAAAAGCATATAATAAAAATGAAATTTTCATTGTTTTTTTTAGAAATGAATTTTTATATGAAAACCATTGTTGTTAAAATGGGATTTTATTTAATATATATAGTGTTGATTAAAAATGTGATTTTTAAAATGTAAACATCGTATTAAAAATGTGATTTTTAATATAAACAGCGTGAAAAAGATTGCGTTGGAATTTCGGGTAAATACAAACAATTTAGAAATTCATAAATAAAACTGGAGGAGTGGAAACCAAAGGTGAGAACTCCTTCTCCCTCTATTTATTTTACAGTTAAATATAGTGCGCTGCTAAAAGCACCCTGAAATGTGCTTCCTAACTCCATGCTTAATTTAATCACTCTTAATTAATTTAATGTACTTCCTAACACCAGTTTTATTCCTCCACTCAATCGATAATCAGCGAACGTATTTCATCACCCGCCATTGGTTCAAATGTTAACTCTATTTCTTTTTATCATCTTATCCCGATCAAATATAAACGTCAACCTGATTTGCTTCCTAACATGATCCGCCATCTACTTCTTCCCCAATTGATTCCGCTTAAACGTTAATTCTCAATTTTGTTGTAATTTGAGGAAAAATTATTTTCGTAATCATTACTGTTGGATTTCTTAGCAATGAAGGGCGAGAACTTATATAAGAATGAGATTTCGTGAATAGCCAATGCTCTAATGAAAAAGATGGGGTTATTTATCTTAAATTATTTTTGTATGGTTTCTAATGTTATTGTCTTTTTTTTCTTTTTCTTTTTAAAAAAAATTTAAAATTATTGTTATGGATTTAATTTTGTTGTTGTGAGTAATTGAAGACATTGAGTATGATGAATTCAAGAACGATAATGCAGAAGAAAATAGCGTCGAATGAAGGAATAGCTGGAATAATTTAGGGTTGGGTGTCTATTTTTTATTTCGTGGTGGCCAGAGGCATATGTCTGTAGGAAGGATGGTGCTGTTTAGTTAAGGTGTTAGGAAGCACATTTCAGAGTGCTTTTAGCAGCACACTAAATATATATTAGGATGTAGACGGTGCTTAGTAGCACCCAACACCTTTGATTGAAACCATGATTGTTTGTTTGGACTATATTGTGATGTGATTGTGGTGTGAAATGGAAAATAAATATTCATATGTTAAATAAAATATTTTATCGTTAAAAATATAATTTTTAACGTATATATATGAACGACATAAATTTATCAGAAAAGAAATAAAATAAATATTCATTTACAAACCGGACAATTTATTTATGTACACCCATTTATCTGATATGGATTGGGATGATAAATTTTACACATCACCCAACTGCACAAATAATAACTAGTATTTGTTGTTTGAAAACCCCACACGGGTATTGGGATGATATTGGACATACACTAATCCCAATATTTAGTTGTATGTCAACCGATGGGTTGATAGGCTGTGATTAGCGTTAATTGTTTATTTTTAATGCTTATGCAGTTTACGAATGCACTCTAGATGTTGTATAAATTTTTAATGATTGTTTATCCTAATTGTTGTATACATGCGATGTATGAAATCCATATAAATTACATTTTATGGTAATTGATTGGGTCTCATTCCAATTTGGAAAATAAAGAATATTTTAAAATAATATTCCGTAAAGGATATAAAATAATTATGTGTTGAATAAAATATTCGTGTGTTGAATAAAAATATCGTTTTTATTAAATGTATAAATATTCATTGATTTTGAAAAGAGAATGTTTATACAATAAAAATCACATTTTTATTGTATGTATGAATAAACAAAATATTCATTGTTTGAAATAGAATATTTTAACAATAAAAATATACATTTTTATTGTGTATGTAGGAATGATTGAAAATATTCAATGTTTTGAATAAAATGTTTTAAACAATGAAAATTACATTTTTATTATATTATAAAATCATTAAAAAGAATCATGTTTTAAATAAAAAGACTAGACAATAAAAATTATATTTTTATTGTACGTTTGATTCATTAAAGAGATTTTGTTAATTAAAATGTAAATCATTTATACGATAGCAAAGTAGAAAATGATCATTTATTAATACATGTTTTGTTAATTAAAATGTTAATCATTTACATGATAGCAAAGTAGAAAATATTATCATTTTAATATGATAAAGGTATACAATATTCAGTTTTGATTTATAATTGATAATGGAGTTGAAATCGTTTGAAAATGAATTTATAAATGATTTATAAAATACGTTTTAAATAGAAATTGACGAAATATATATATATATATATATATATATATAATATATTATATATATAATAGTCTGAATAGAACGCGCCGCGCAACGACCGTTCGCGAATTTCGACCATCAACTTCAATTTGATGTAACGAGAGATCCGACCGTCAGATTCTCCTAAAACTAGAACCATTGGGTTCGTATCGAATAGAGCTTTCCAATGAATATAAGAGATTTGAAATCTAACAGTTGGATTTGGAGATATGTCCAAATCAATTTCAGAAAAGGTCGCTATGGATGCAGTTCGTTGGCCGTTATTGGAAACCGACTGTACGGGCGATGATAAAATTATTAAAAATATGGAAAATTATGTAAAATCATAATAAATGGTTTGGAAAGATTTTTGATGAAAAATTCCAATTTTATCAAGATAAAAATATATTTTTATCAAAATGAACTAATTATCAACTAGAATAATAATTTAATTATTTTTAGAAATAAATAAATTGGATTTAAAAATGGTTTTAAAAATAACCAGAACTTTTCCAATACATGAATTGGAATGGATTTGAATAAAAATTATCTTCAGAATATTTCGATATTGGATTCCGTTATTATACGAATATTGTGAGGAATTTGGAATATATATATATATATATATTCCGCGATTTCTACTTCATTTATGGAGACTAGGGCTCATTCGATTTTCCGTCGCCGCCCCTTCTGGTCTTCTTCTTCTGCTAATCCACCTTCCATCCTTGTTCTTTCCCCACTTCTTGCCCTAACTTTCTCCGTTTCTCGGTAGATCGGCTCCTTCCCTTCCTCTCAAACCCTCCGAGTCTCCTCAAATCGCTTCCGTTTCAAAATCAGACCTCCTATTGCAATCCCACCCACTTCCTGTCTCACCGTTGGTTGCTCTGAGCTTTCGCGACTGCTTGGAAATCGTAGGTCTTCTTGTCGATTTGGGGTTCAAGCTACTGGGTGACTGGTTCCGGCATTGCCGGCGGGTTCTGAAGCTTCTTCAGACGCATTCTACTCCAACCGATCCTCTGGTGTCCTCGAAGTTCTTCTCTTTCCTTGTATGTGGATTGCGATTTGTTCTGACTTTGGTTGGTAGATGGGTTTGTTTTGCAATGGAGTTGAGATGGTTTTGTTTTGATCTGGCGTGTGTTGGTTTTGTTGAGGAAGTTGAGAACTGTATTGTTCTCTGTAAAGATTGCGACTTCACTATCATCTTAAGTCATTTTTTGGTGGTATGTTTGTGGTGATGCTCGGTGAGATGGAGCGTTCTTGTTTGGTTTTTCAGTAGTTTTTCAGTTTATTAGCTTATTGATTTATAATCCGGTTAGTATGATAACTGAAATCATGTAATGTGTCTGATTAATATATGTTACCAATTTTCAAAAAAAAATATCATTATTCCCAATATGATATCTGTTGGTTTTAGAATTCGATATTGAATATAAGCCGATATAATTTTTATTCAGAACCTTATATTTAATGTCAAATTGGATTTTGGGTTTGTCGTGAATGGTGTCTTTAATAACACTGTTCTTAAACCCAGTTGAGAAAAGAATAAATCTTTTAATTAAGATTAATGAAGTTTTCTAATTGATTAATATTTAATTGGAATTGAATAAAAGAATTGGATTTTTGGGTTTATCGTGAACGATGTTTTAAATAACATTTGGTCTTTAACCCAATTAACAGTGAAGAAAGGATTTAGAACTTATAAATCCTTTATTAAGATTTAAATGAAAATTTTCCAAAGTAAAGTTTTCCAATTTAATATATTAAATTGGAATTGAATGGAATTCGTTTTGGTAATAATCGAGATGAGCTTCTATAAAGGAAGACTGTTACTATATATGGAATTTAAAAGGCCTTGCCGCTATTCCATTTATATTATTAGTCTGATACGGGAATTTATATCGATTATACACTGTTATGATTTCCGTAAAGATTCCATAGTTAATGAAGGAAGGTTTGGGTTTATCGTGAACTGTATTTTAAAAGACATTAGTTCTTTTAACTCAGTTAAAGATAAGATTAATTTCTTAAATTCGAATATGTAATGACCCGCATTGGCAGAGGTATTATAATTAATTTATTTAATTATATAAATAGTGATATAGTGAATTAAATGGTCGTGGAATAAATAATGGTGAATATTTAATTTAAAATAATAAATTAAACAATATATTTAATTCTGAAATAATCAGAATTGGCTGAAATGGCGATATGGTGTGAACTAGATCATCTGTGATATTTAATTCGGTTTAGAATTGAATTAGAATAATGAATATATTTAAATAACGACAATTGAACGTATAATTATATTATAATTAAAATCGAGCTTGAAATGGCGCTGCAGTTCGTAATTTGGCTATTGAAACTTCAACTGAATGTACAAGATTCGTTTTAAGCCGGATTTCTATGAAACAAGAAACGTGTGGAGCTGGTGGAGTATATCTTTCTAGTGGAAGATAAAAATCAGGATTTCACCGTATAGATTTTGAGATATGTCCAAATAAAATTTCAGAAAAGTCGCTGTGGAATTTCTTTATAATTTATAAAGGAATTATTTATATTTTTAAAAGGGATTTCAATATAAATCGAATATCGGGTTGACCCAGATTGAAATATTAAGTTAGAAATTCACATAGGAATATTCTAGAGCTGTATGGTATTCCACTGTGAATATAGACGATAATATTTATTTTTAAATATTTAATTTAATTATATTTAAATATATTTATATATTTAAATAGGCTATTTAGAGCTTTAAAAATAGCCACTTTTGCAAACGAAGTCGGAATTCGACGAAACTAATTTTGTTGGATCCGCAAAGTCAAATAGTTGTTAGATTTCCGGTTTCGTGATTTTTAGAGTCACTATGTGGCCGTATGGATTTTTAGAGTGAAAAACAGTTAGTATTTCGATGGTTAAAAATACGTTGCGTGAGCATACGGAGTCGGAATTCGACAAAACCAGTTTCGTTGGGACCGTAATGTCGAACTCTAGCTACAGGTCCAGTTTGGTGATTTTTGGGTATCATATGCGGTCGTAGTGATTTTTAAGGACCGTAGACGAATATAAAATCAAATAAATAAAATAGATAAATATATATATATCCTAAACTGATATGGGGACCTAAACCACCCACGCAACAGTCATTTCCAGCCACCAACTTTACCAACCCGCACCTTTATAAACACACAGAACGAAAACGTGGAGAGGAGCTCCTTCAAACATTTTTTGTAAAATCATATACTCAACAGAAAAATCAAACTCTGGATTTATTGAGATCCCTTGAGGAGGAGCTTCACGCTGGAGTCCTCAGATTTAGGTGCGATTCATGTTGGAGGGGATCGACCGTATACAGCATATACCGCTGTTGTTCTAGGGTTAGGGATTTTAAGGGATGTAAGCATCTATTCTTGTTTTCGATGGTATGGTTGAACTCGTGTGAGTAAATGGAACCTACTGGTGTTTTAATTGTGGATTTTGTGACAATAAGCGTCGATCTTCAACGCTGGAGTACAGTCGACGCAGGATGAAGGGAGGCAATCGAGTGGAGGAGATTCTATCGAGAAGTTGAATGGTGGTAGTGGCGTTGGATTTTTGTTTGGAGATAGAGGAGTTCGGGAGCTATAAAGATTTGTAATGGCCATCGCTGGAGCTCGTTTTTGAATCGTGGAAGATGGTATACTGATCATGACGGGTCAAATGGGATGGTGGGTCGTTGAAACCAAGGTTAAAGCCCAAATTTCTTAGTTGAATTTTTAGTTTTAATTCAAATTAAAATTGTATTAACTTGTATAATCAATAACTTGATCATACGATATCAGATTGACGAACCGTAAGTTGCGTTGGGATCATATGGATGCACACTACACAATGAACTGACCGCTAGTCAATTGGAGTCCATCACAATTTATAGCGAAATAAATTGTCCGTCTAAATCAAAGACAGTTAATCATTTTAACGATAACAGTCCAATGTGAGTAAAACTCACCAACCCTGAACAGTTCTATTTTTATAACGTATATTTAGAACTGATAAATGATAATTGATTGTTGTGTATTAACTGATTGGTTGAATTGTTTGTGTATTGGTTGAAATTATAGATAACGATATATATATATATATATATATATATCGTTAATCGAATATTGATTCTGTTTATCAGAATATTGTATACTCGTGTTGTTTAACATCTATGATGCAGGGAAACGGGTTGGAGGAATCCAGTTGGGTTCCTCAACATTTATTTTACTATGATTTATATATTGCGATATATAATGTGATATATAATCTGACATTAATTATGTGTGTTTGGACGATACTGATCATCGTGATTTGATATGTTGAATACCATAACATACCGAAATGTTGAAAAGGGAATATTTTCAAAGTGATATTTGAAAATAAATTATTTATAAATGGAATATTTATAAATAAGGAATATTTATAAATTGGAATATTTATAAATAGGAGATATTTAAAAAAAGGGATTTTATAAAATTAATAGATTTTATAAAAGGAAATATTTCGAAAGTAAATAAAAGGGGAAATGTTTATAAAACGGATAGAGTTTTATAAAAGGGAAAAATGTTGATAAAACGAATAGAATAGAAAAAAGGAAATAACTAGAGTAGAATAAATAAAGATATACAAGGAAATATTTGTAAACCATTTACAAATAGGACTGAAAAGGAAATAGTGTAAAACCATTAGCAAATAGATTAGAACGAGGAAGGTTTGTAAAACCATTTACAAATCAATCAGAAAGAAAATATTTGTAAACCATTTACAAATAGGATTGAAAAGGAAATAGTGTAAAACCATTAGCAAATAGATTAGAACGAGGAAGGTTTGTAAAACCATTTACAAATCAATCAGAAAGAGAAATGTTTGTAAAACCATTTACAAATGGGATTGAAAACGAAATAGTGTAAAACCATTAGCAAATAGATTAGAACGAGGAAGGTTTGTAAAACCATTTACAAATCAATCAGAAAGAGAAATGTTTGTAAAACCATTACAAATGAGATTGAATAGGGGATATTTGTAAAACTATTTACGAATAGAATTAAAAAGGGGAAATCGTTTGTAAAGTGAAGAACCGTTACTAAAAGTAAATCTTTATAAATGAATAGTTTAATCGAGTTAAAAGAAGTTAATCGATGTTAGTTTAATCGAAAGAAGTTAATCGATGTTAGTTTAATCGAAAGAAGTTAATCGATGTTAGTTTAATCGAAAGGAGTTAATCGATGTTAGTTTAATCGATTAGAGTTAAAGCAAATGAGTTAATCGAATATATAGTTTATTCGAATAGAATAAAGGAGTTAAGCGAATATAGTTTATTCGAATAGAGTAAAAGAGTTAATCGAATATATAGTTTATTCAAATAGAATTAAAAGAGTTATCGAATATAGTTTATTCGATAGGAGTTAAGTGAATAGAGTTAAATCAAAAGAGTTAAGTGAATAGAATAAATTGAATAGAATTATCGAATAAGAGATAATTCGAAAGAGAGTTACGTAAGGAAGTTTGTTAAAAATTAAAGGGTGAACTTTGCCTATTTCAAGGTTAGAAACGTTGTTCAGTTAAGTTCTTAGAGGTAATATTACCCCAACTTAATTGACTTCATTTTTAACTAAGGAATGGTTAAGGTTTGATAGTAAAGGATGGTTAAGAGAATTTAGTAATTAAAGGAAATGGTTTGAGTTGGCATTGCGATGGTTTGTTAAACATCTGTCTAAGTCCAATGAAGGAGTTTTGGAAATGTTTTCCAAATAAGAACCAGAAATGTTTTCTGATATAGAAAACAAGAAATGGAAATGTTTTCCATTGTTAATAACGTATATTTTCTAAATTTAGAAAATAAGAAATATTGAATATAGGGAAACAGGAGATAAGATAATTAATAAAGAGATAAATGTTGAATGGTGTTTGTTCGATATAATTTCCATTTGGAAATAATATCGTTGTTTGCACACCTGTTTTTCTTCGATAGTTAAATCACAGACTATCGAAGTTTTGACCATTTTAACGTTGTTAATATGGAGAGACCGGTTGGATTATTATCTAAAGAACCACTATGTATTGGAATAAGCGTTGCGAATCATATATGCCAAAGGAAATTGAAGACGGAGTTATGCAAGGGCTATCCTGTTTACAGAATAGTGCCTTCGGTTCATCCTGTTCCTGGATGACTTGTATGGACGGATGTCTGACAGACCAGACGATCACGTATATTGATTTCTCCAACCGTACCAAGAGTGGAGGCGGAGAAGACGAAACTTCTTTTAGCTAACACATAATGTATGGTTGAGGACGTCAATCGGTGATTTGATGGATTTGACGATGTGGCATTCAAAGTGAATCTGGTGTGATGATAAAGCATAGCCTCTAACCTCACATCCGGTAAATGACAGAAATCGGGCAGGCAGCATGGCTAAGTCGGTCGCACCGAAGTAGGGTGTATAATCACCTGATCTAGAGTTTCATTTACTTCTAAAAATCTATTATTGATGCTGTCCCATTCGGGAAACGGTTGCTGATCCCAACCGTTGGTGATATACATTTAATACACTCAAGCAAAATGAGTGGTCGGTCATGTGTGGTCGGGTTGCAAGATGTTCTTGTTGAACCCAGTGTTTTCCTCTCTAGAAGTACACTAGCGAAAGGTGGTTCCATACCTTGTCATAGTTGGAAATCCATTACCCAATACGTGCTTGCGGTTTTGATTGTATATTATATATGTAAAACGTGAGATGAAAGCGTTCTGCTAGAAGATTATTATTGTGGTTGATAGACATTATTATAATATCAAAAGGTTTTTGATATAAAGATAATTTGGATTCTCATAAGGGAAAAAACCCGTTCCGTTATACGGTATGGTCTTATGAGATATCGATTGCTTGAAATGTTTTAAACTGTTTTACTCATACCAGTCCCCTGACTGACCCGGAGTTTATTTGTTTTGTTTCCCTAAACTCTTGGGTGCCTAAATTTGTACGGGCAGTCAAGTAGTCGGGATTTACAGATATACTGGAAGAGCTGGAGCAGGAGGCTTCAGGATCATATAGCTATAGTTTATTTCCGCTGTGTTGTAAATGTTGTACTTTGACAATGGTATGTATATTCAAGTACAGATTTGTATTTCAAAGTTATGTTATGAAATATATTTTATTCGTTCCGCTGTGAGATTCGTGTTACTCTAATATTGTGTTCTTCTTCTTCTTCTATTCTAAGTTTCTATCTTATCTTTCCTCACCCTCTAATTTCTTTCATTTATGAGCGGTATTTTTCGATGTTTGGTTAGTCGTCATCGTGTTTATGTCGATAACCAAAGTCGTCAAAATCCCGGGTCATTACAGTTGGTATCAGAGCTTAAGGTTAAGTGAATTACCTTGGCTTTGTGGTGTGACTCGGTAGAGATAGGGTTAGCAATACCCTATATTGAGTTGAGTGTATATATACGAGTGAACGTATTTGTTATTTGATATAAAAATTTGTTTTATATTGTGGAGATTTATTGGTTGAGTCGTTTATGGGTTCTGGTCGATCAGTTTGATCCACTGTATCGGTAGGAGTTTATAAACACTTGAATACGATGGGTCGACACGATATGTTTTGACAAGAGGATAAATTAAAATAAGTTTACCCAAGGTATATCTTGATATAGAGAAGATATATATATATATATCAAAATTATAACATATTGGATATATTGGTTGTTATTATAATCGAGTAAGATTATAAATTAAATGGTTATGTAAATAACCAATCAGAATTCATATAAGTGAAATACGTGAAATCAGATGAGTTAAATCTGAAATTTAAACCAGAAATTGAATTAAAATTCTAGAAAATTGGATAAGTGTTTGTAAATGGATTTGGATTAAAAGTAAGGAAAATTTAAGATCCTGGGAGATTTTAAATTGTTTTACAAGCAGTGTGAATTATATTTTGAAATGAATTTCAAAGTGGAAATGTTTAGAAATGGTTTTATAGTATTGAACTCACTTCGATCACTGGAAAATAGATTCCGATGATGATAGCTGCATCATCAGTATTCATTTTCGAGTTGTAAGTGACGAATTACTACCAGAGATACTGTTTTGAATTTGTTTTGGGAAAGACAAGTTGTTTTGAATTTCAAAATGGGATTTATATTAAAGAATGAATGAAGAAAGTTTGAAATAGAAATTAAATATAAAAATTCAAAGGGAGTTTGAATATATGAAATTCAATGGATTGAAATAGAAATTGAATATAGAAATTCAAAGGGAGTTTTAATATATGAAATTCAATGGAATTGAAATAGAAATTGAATATAGAAATTCAAAGGGAGTTTGAATATATGAAATTCAATGGAATTGAAATAGAAATTGAATATAGAAATTCAAAGGGAGTTTGAATATATGAAATTCAATGGAAGTGATATAGGATTTGAATATATAGAATTTGAATATAGAATTCAAATGGAATTTAAACTATAGTAATTGATATATAGAATTTGAATAATATAAGTAATATAAAATTTGAATAGAAATTGAATAGAATTAACTAAGTCGAAGAGGAATTAGTTAATCGAGTTTTGAATTTGAAGTTGAACTTTGAAAGGTGAATTGGACTTGTAAAGGATATTCGAAATCGAATATAGAACTTAAATTTGAAATTTGGATTCAAATTAGTTAATAAGCAAGTTAAAATATATTTGAACATGTCATGTTCAAATATAAAAGTGAAATAGACTAAAGAGTTAATTAACAAATTAATTAATAAATTGAGTTAAAACAATCAGGTATAGTTAAAATAGATTGGGCATGTATAAATATACATGAGATAGGTATGGATAAGGTATGAAGGTATATAAATAGAATGCTCGACGAAAAGGTATGTATTTAATTCATATATGAGATTTTATGCGCCGTATCGGCTAGCTACTTGGCTTTTACTTTTTTCTTTTGGATTGGTGAGAGCCATGGGAGGCTATTTGGAATATCCCGATGCTCCTGGTACAAAGGAGGTTATGGCGAATTTTTCTGGGAATTTAAGGAGTTAGAATATTTTTAAGAAGTTTGATAGTTAGAAATCAACGTATCGATATATATATAGAAGTCGATAAGGAAACGAACTTAGAAATAGAATAGTAAAATCAAAAAGGAAGACTAAGAATAAAATCTAGTAAGAATAGAAAGAGGAAACATATACGTGTTTAAAAGTGAATAAGTAGTTGTATGGTATTGATTATTCGAGTAAGTAGTCATATCTGTTTTGACGTTATAAATGTTATTCAGTCAAGGTCTGAGAGGTAGTTATACCCCAACTTGATTGATTTCATTATTAACAAATAAATAGTAAGATTTCAGGTTCGATGATCAATGTTGAATAAGAGTTAGTTGAATATAGTATTTGGCTTGTCGTAACGATGTTTTACACAACATTCGTTTTAACCCAAATAAGTGTAAGCTTGGAAATATAATAAAGAATATTTCCTAAGTATAGAAATAAACGAGATCGGAAAAGAAATAAGTAATTGGGATATTTTTCAATTATAAATAGCATATATTTTCTAAAGTTTAGAAAAAAAGGGGAAGGCGATATTCGGAAATGTTTTCCAAATAACGTAAAAGGCCAATATGGTTATTGAAAATATTTGGTTAACAAATATTGATAAAGAAATAGAGAAGTGATTTAACTAATGGAATATTAAATAAGGGCTCAGTGACATGTTCAAAAGGAAAATGTGATTTTTGAAAAGAGTAAACTGTTTAAAAACTCCTAGGGAAAGACTGTTTGAATTAAAAACAAATTTAACAGAAATTTGTGAAAGCAAGTTTGAATTAAAGTAAAGCCAGTAAAGTGGTAACTGAGATGGAATTAGAATGATATCAGGACAAATTGGATTGTGAGATTCAAATTTGAAGTGTAATGTGATAATCAAGTTAAGAGTTGGGAATCGAGAAGAAACTCGAGTTGAAATGATATGTGGCTCGGATATAAGTGAATGGTTGTGTTGTGGATAAAAGCAGATTGGAATTTGATTGGGATGACCCTTGTATCCGCTGAATTGATAACAGGTGGAAAGGATATAATGACATGCCGACAAAAGGTACAAGTTTATATTTCTATTGGATATAAGATTTATGAGCCGAATTGGCAAGCCTCTTGGCTGTTTGATTTTCTTTTGGGTTGGAGATGGCCCAGAGAGGCGAGTTGGAGTTTGACCGATTGACCAGTACAAAGGAGGTGCTGGCGAAATTTTTCGAAGAGTTAAGGCGTTAGAAAATTTTCGGGATTTTTGAAATTTTTCGTTGATAAGAATTGATAAATATTTTAATTAAAATTAAATTGGTTCAGTTGAAACTGAAGTTAAGAAGTGAACAAATATGTTCTAACCAGTCGATAGGGTCGTCCTCTACCTTTTAGCAATTTCGAGGACGAAATTATTTTATGTAGGAAAGATTGTAATGACCCGCATTGGCAGAGGTATTATAATTAATTAATTTAATTATATAAATAGTGATATAGTGAATTAAATGGTCGTGGAATTAAATAATGGTGAATATTTAATTTAAAATAATAAATTATATAATATATTTAATTCTGAAATAATCAGAATTGGCTGAAATGGCGATATGGTGTGAACTGGATCATCTGTGATATTTAATTCAGTTTAGAATTGAATTAGAATAACGAATATATTTAAATAACGACAATTGAACATATAATTATATTATAATTAAAATCGAGCTTGAAATGGCGCTGCAGTTGATAATTTGGCTATTGAAACTTCAACTAAATGTACAGGATTCGTTTTAAGTTGGATTTCTGTGAAACAAGAAACGTGTGGAGCTGGTGGAGTATATCTTTCTAGTGGAAGAGAAAAATCAGGATTTCGTCGTATAGATTTTGAGATATGTCCAAATAAAATTTCAGAAAAGTCGCTGTGGAATTCCTTTATAATTTATAAAGGAATTATTTATATTTTTAAAAGGGATTTCAATATAAATCAAATATCGGATTGACCCAGATTGAAATATTAAGTTAGAAATTCATATAGGAATATTCTAGAGCTGTATGGTATTCCACTGTGAATATAGACGATAATATTTATTTTTAAATATTTAATTTAATTATATTTATATATATTTATATATTTAAATAGGCTATTTAGAGCTTTAAAAATAGCCACTTTTGCAAACGAAGTCGGAATTCGACGAAACTAATTTTGTTGGATCCGCAAAGTCAAATAGTTGTTAGATTTCCAGTTTCGTCATTTTTAGAGTCACTGTGTGGCCGTACGGATTTTTAGAGTGAAAAATAGTTAGTATTTCGACGTTTAAAAATACGTTGTGTGAGCATACGGAGTCGGAATTCGACAAAACCAGTTTCGTTGGGACCGTAATGTCGAATTCTAGCTACAGGTCCAGTTTGGTGATTTTTGGGTATCATATGCGGTCACAGTGATTTTTAAGGACCGTAGACGAATATAAAATCAAATAATAAAATAGATAAATATATATATAAATATCCTAAACTGATATGGGGACCTAAACCACCCATGCAACAGTCATTTCCAGCCACCAACTTTACCAACCCGCACCTTTATAAACACACAGAACAAAAACGTGGAGAAGAGCTCCTTCAAACATTTTTTGTAAAATCATATACTCAACAGAAAAATCAAACTCTGGATTTATTGAGATCCCTGGAGGAGGAGCTTCACGCTGGAGTCCTCAGATTTAGGTGCGATTCATGTTGGAGGGGATCGACCGCATACAGCGTATACCGCTGTTGTTCTAGGGTTAGGGATTTTAAGGGATGTAAGCATCTATTCTTGTTTTCGATGGTATGGTTGAACTCGTGTGAGTAAATGGAACCTGCTGGTGTTTTAATTGTGGATTTCGTGACAATAAGCGTCGATCTTCAACGCTGGAGTACAGTCGACGCAGGACGAAGGGAGGCGATCGAGTGGAGGAGATTCTGTCGAGAAGTTGAATGGTGGTAGTGGCATCGGATTTTTGTTTGGAGATAGAGGAGTTCGGGAGCTATAAAGATTTGTAATGGCCATCGCTGCAGCTCGTTTTTGAATCGTGGAAGATGGTATACTGATCATGACGGGTCAAATGGGATGGTGGGCCGTTGAAACCAAGGTTAAAGCCCAAATTTCTTAGTTGAATTTTTAGTTTTAATTCAAATTAAAAATGTATTAACTTGTATAATCAATAACTTGATCATACAATATCAGATTGACGAACCGTAAGTTGCGTTGGGATCGTATGGACGCACACTACACAATTGACCGCGAGTCAATTGGAGTCCGTCACAATTTATAGCGAAATAAATTGTTCGTCTAAATCAAAGACAGTTAATCGTTTTAACGATAACAGTCCAATGTGAGTAAAACTCACCAACCCTGAACAGTTCTATTTTTATAACATATATTTAGAACTGATAAATGATGATTGATTGCTGTGTATTAACTGATTGGTTGAATTGTTTGTGTATTGGTTGAAATTATTGATAACGATATATATATCGTTAATCGAATATTGATTCTGTTTATCAGAATATTGTATACTCGTGTTGTTTAACATCTGTGATGCAGGGAAACAGGTTAGAGGAATCCAGTTGGATTCCTCAACATTTATTTTACTATGATTTATATATTGTGATATATAATGTGATATATAATCTGACATTGATTATGTGTGTTTGGACGATACTGATCATCGTGATTTGATATGTTGAATACCATAACATACCGAAATGTTGAAAAGGGAATATTTTCAAAGTGATATTTGAAAATAAATTATTTATAAATGGAATATTTATAAATAAGGAATAATTATAAATTGGAATATTTATAAATAGGAGATATTTAAAAAAAGGGATTTTATAAAATTAATAGATTTTATATAAGGAAATATTTCGAAAGTAAATAAAAGGGGAAATGTTTATAAAACAAATAGAGTTTTATAAAAGGGAAAAATGTTGATAAAACGAAAGAATAGAAAAAAGGAAATAACTAGAGTAGAATAAATAAAGATATACAAGGAAATATTTGTAAACCATTTACAAATAGGATTGAAAAGGAAATAGTGTAAAACCATTAGCAAATAGATTAGAACGAGAAAGGTTTGTAAAACCATTTACAAATCAATCAGAAAGGAAATATTTGTAAACCATTTACAAATAGGATTGAAAAGGAAATAGTGTAAAACCATTAGCAAATAGATTAGAACGAGGAAGGTTTGTAAAACCATTTACAAATCAATCAGAAAGAGAAATGTTTGTAAAACCATTTACAAATAGGATTGAAAAGGAAATAGTGTAAAACCATTAGCAAATAGATTAGAACGAGGAAGGTTTGTAAAACCATTTACAAATCAATCAGAAAGAGAAATGTTTGTAAAACCATTTACAAATGAGATTGAATAGGGGATATTTGTAAAACCATTTACGAATAGAATTAAAAAGGGGAAATCATTTGTAAAGTGAAGAACCATTACTAAAAGTAAATCTTTATAAATGAATAGTTTAATCGAGTTAAAAGAAGTTAATCGATGTTAGTTTAATCGAAAGAAGTTAACCGATGTTAGTTTAATCGAAAGAAGTTAACCGATGTTAGTTTAATCGAAAGGAGTTAATCGATGTTAGTTTAATCGATTAGAGTTAAAGCAAATGAGTTAATCGAATATATAGTTTATTCGAATAGAATAAAGGAGTTAAGCGAATATAGTTTATTCGAATAGAGTAAAAGGAGTTAATCGAATATATAGTTTATTCAAATAGAATTAAAAGAGTTATCGAATATAGTTTATTCGATAGGAGTTAAGTGAATAGAGTTAAAGTTAAATCAAAAGAGTTAAGTGAATAGAATAAATTGAATAGAATTATCGAATAAGAGATAATTCGAAAGAGAGTTACGTAAGGAAGTTTGTTAAGAATTAAAGGGTGAACTTTGTCTATTTCAAGGTTAGAAACGTTGTTCAGTTAAGGGCTGAGAGGTAATATTACCCCAACTTGATTGACTTCATTTTTAACTAAGGAATGGTTAAGGTTCGATAGTAAAGGATGGTTAAGAGAATTTAGTAATTAAAGGAAATGGTTTGAGTTGGCATCGCGATGGTTTGTTAAACATCTGTCTAAGTCCAATGAAGGAGTTTTGGAAATGTTTTCCAAATAAGAACCAGAAATGTTTTCTGATATAGAAAACAAGAAATGGAAATGTTTTCCATTGTTAATAACGTATATTTTCCAAATTTAGAAAATAAGAAATATTGAATATAGGGAAACAGGAGATAAGTAAATTAATAAAGAGATAAATGTTGAATGATGTTTGTTCGATATAATTTCCATTTGGAAATAATATCGTTGTTTGCACACCTGTTTTTCTTCGATAGTTAAATCACAGACTATCGAAGTTTTGACCATTTTAACGTTGTTAATATGGAGAGACCGGTTGGATTATTATCCAAAGAACCACTCTGTATTGGCATAAGCATTGCGAATCATATATGCCAAAGGAAATTGAAGACGGAGTTATGCAAGGGCTATCCTGTTTACAGAATAGTGCCTTCGGTTCATCCTGTTCCTGGATGACTTTTATGGACAGATGTCTGACAGAGTATTTCCATACGATCACGTATATTGATTTCTCCAACCGTACCAAGAGTGGAGGCGGAGAAGGAAACTTCTTTTAGCTAACACATAATGTATGGTTGAGGACGTCAATCAGTGATTTGATGGATTTGACGATGTGGCATTCAAAGTGAATCTGGTGTGATGATAAAGCATAGCTTCTAGCCTCACATCCGGTAAATGACAGAAATCGGGCAGGCAGCATGGCTAAGTCGGTCGCACCGAAGTAGGGTGTATAATCACCTGATCTAGAGTTTCATTTACTTCTAAAAATCTATTGTTGATGTTGTCCCATTCGGGAAACGGTTGCTGATCCCAACCATTGGTGATATACATTCGATACACTCAAGCGAAATGAGTGTTCGGTCATGTGTGGCCGGGTTGCAAGATGTTCTTTTTGAACCCAGTGTATTCCTCTCTAGAAGTACACTAGCGAAAGGTGGTTCCATACCTTGTCATAGTTGGAAATCCATTACCCAATACGTGCTTGCTGTTTTGATTGTATATTATATATGTAAAACGTGAGATGAAAGCGTTCTGCTAGATGATTATTATTATTGTGGTTGATAGACATTATTATAATATCAAAAGGTTTTTGATATAAAGATAATTTGGATTCTCATAAGGGAAAAACCCGTTCCGTTATACGGCGTGGTCTTATGAGATATCGATTACCTGCTTGAAATTTTTTAAACTGTTTTACTCATACCAGTCCCATGACTGACCCGGAGTTTATTTGTTTTGTTTCCCTAAACTCTTGGGTGCCTAAATTTGTACGGGCAGTCAAGTAGTCGGGATTTACAGATATACTGGAAGAGCTGGAGCAGGAGGCTTCAGGATCATATAGCTATAGTTTATTTCCGCTGTGTTGTAAGTGCTGTAATTTGACAATGGTATGTATATTCAAGTACAGATTTGTATTTCAAAGTTATGTTATGAAATATATTTTATTCGTTCCGCTGTGAGATTCATGTTGCTCTGATATTGTGTTCTTCTTCTTCTTCTATTCTAAGTTTCTATCTTATCTTTCCTCACCCTCTAATTTCTTTTATTTATGACCGGTATTTTTCGATGTTTTTTTAGTCGTCATCGTGTTTATGTCGATAACCAAAGTCGTCAAAAACCGGGGTCATTACAGAATAATCATTAAGTAATGATTTTTGAGATTAAAGAATAAATTTAAAAGAATTTATCTTTGATAAAATTAATGGGAACCTTTCCCTAAAAATGTAAATATTTGAATAAAAGAATATTTTGAATTGGAATGGGGCGTAGGATGTGTTTTTATAGCACCTGATTATAAATTACACGAGTTATTTGGAAAGACCGGGTTTAACCCATTCTAAATAATTGATACGACGACTAACGGTCGAAGAGATTGAAGACGGTGCAAGACCGACGGTTTTCCCATCAAATGGATGAGTTGCTACTAATGCCCATGATTGGAGTAGCTACCTTGAGGGGGATACAGCGGTAGTCGTCCGGACAAACTTGTTGATTGTTCGGATATGCTAGGGCCTCTCTCCTGTATTGGACATACGGGACGAGGAATAAGGTGCCTCCGGTTTCGTTCAGACCCAGAACGGACTTGTAAATGGATGGTATGTCTGATGTTGTATTCCTTTACGTTGTATTCGTTGATCTCTGCTAAATGTATATCTGTTTGGTGGCGGAGAATTTACTCTCTAACTTAACACCCTTCTATGAGACGTATGAGCTCAGAGGTTATATATTGGCAGAAATCAATGGTATGGTATGGATTGACAATGTGGCATGCTGAGATGCATGAATCAAGTCTTTTGTTGAAAAGCAGAGCCTTGTGAATGATGATCAAAGCATAGCTTTAATTAGCATAGCTTTGTGTAGCGTTACTTCGCGAGCCTCACACCCCGGTATGATGGTGAACTAATGGTCAGGTCAGTATGCTTTCGATATGAGGATGGATTCGGTCGACCGAGATGAGCTTAGTGTGGTCGCTCCATGCTCATAGGGATAGGGCACACCCCCCGATTCCCAGAGGGATAGAGTAAGCGATGTTTTCTCTCGCCGGTACGTAAGCCGCAGTGATACTTGATTTCCCAAAATGGAGGATGTGCATTACGGTGTTTTCTCTAGCTGGGACGTAAGCCGTTGTGTATTGCACTACGCGATAGATCTTTCGAATAAGGAGCCATCAGTATGGAAGTCCAACTTTCCAATACGAGCTTTGCAGTTTTAGTTGTAAACTTATATATGGCGACATACCTATGCCATCTATGATTAATACATTTACTTTCGAAATTAATTTCTACACTATACACTTATAGTAATAATAAAAGAGAAATTTCGCGTACCAAGCATATTTGGCTATTATAAGGTAAAACTCTATCCTCTGGCTTGCGTTGCATTGTGTGATGGGACCTGAGTCTTATAATAGCTTCATTTTTCTTTAATTAGCATTGCGCTGTTTATTTATGCACTGGTATTCTTGGGGGTTAACCCGTTCCGTGTTATATGGCGTGGTCCCTTGATTTACCTAACTTTAAAATCAAATTAATAACTGTTTTTATTTCTCACACCAGTCCTATGACTGACCTGGAGTTTATTGTTCCTTCCTAAACTCTGGATGCCTATATTTTTCACACGGACAACTAGTAGTTTTGGTTTTGCAGATATTATATTCACAAGATCCTGGATTACAGCTGGAGCTATATTCGGAAAGCTTTGTATCTGTATATCTCTTTCAGTTGTTTCAGTTGTTATTTTCCGCTATGCATTATACTTATGTATTATTTTCCGCTGTTTTCTATTTTAAATCTCTGATATTTTCTGTGTAATAATTATTCATACTTTGGAATATTCTTATACTCTAATGTAATTGTTGTAATAGCAATGAAATGTTCTATTATTTGTGTTCCGATGCGTCGTGTTCTCAACTCAATCCGGGATTTCCCAAAAGGGAGAGTTTGGGTCATTTCATAAAGGCTCTCCCTCCCAAGTCAGCGTTCTTCCAAAGACAAAAAAGGAGTCGACCGATCGAGTCATCAATCGATCGTCGGGTCATCTCTGAAGAATTAGGTCAAACCTAGAATATCTGATCGAGAATTCCAGATCAAACTTATTTGTTAAAAGACAGAATCCTACTCCTAAGGCTACAGAACCGGTCAGCTTTAATCAAACACAACTTTTATACACCAAGTTTCGAGCTCCACATAGACCGCGATTTCCAAGAAGAACTATTCTCCAGCAGTAAAACTGGGCTCGCCGCCTACAAATACATTTCTAGATCGAGCTGCACGTGTCCGGGCCTAAAAAAGAGATATGTCACGACGTATATCACCTCAGCATGGATCTTCGCCTATATATACAACCCTTCCCCGAAATGGATAAACAATCTGGAATCGGCCACTCAAAGCCTTCCATTCGGCATCTAAAAATAGCAAGTCATATATTCTAAGTACAACACAAGGATATTGTGTAAACATCATCTCTTTCTCCACTTTCTTCCACTGAAAAATCATTGTAACCTGTAATCGATGGTATAAACAAAGATTATAAGTGGACGTAAGCTTGGATTAAACCAAAACACTATAAAATATTGTGTCTTCCTTGTTTATTTACTTTTTTCTCGCATTTCTGTGAATATTCTCGTGTGTAATTAACACACGTTGGGGGTTGATCGGCATTAGACCAACTTTTGATGTTAATACTTTGGCGTGCTTGGTTGGGGGGCACAGATATACCCTACGACCTTCGGCTTCTCTTAATAAAACAATGGTTAAATGGAAGAAGGACTCAGCACCTTCCCACGCTCAATCTCAATCTGCCGATGCAGCAGGAGAAGCAGCAACGAAGGGAAGCTAGGAGGCTTCCTCCCATGTAGACCCGTCCCAATACCTCGCTAGGGACAAAATGGATAAAGTCTTGGCCGAGTTCAGAAATCAGATGGCACATCAGAATGAACTTCTCAAACAACAGCAGGATATGATGAACAACTTCTTTGCTTGGATGGAAAAGTGGCCTCACATACCAGTATCATTTCCTGCACCAGGCGAGGATGGGGCAACAACTGATCTTCGCTCTATAGAGACCCAAGCACCAGATAAGTCCACACCTTTGCTTCCTCCTGGTTCTACTTCACAACCCGGTCGGCTAGATTTACTACTGTCACTTCTGACAATTATTGGAGCTCAGGTAGCTGTAGATTCTCAGGTCGATCGTGGCCAAATTCTGGACTAGTCGACCATTTTGCCTCCGGTCCAGGGTTCGACTCGGCTCCCTGGACAAAGAGCTCCTGAACCAGTGCAACCTTTAGGTCGACCAGGACATGGACCAGTGCAACCTCCGGTTCGACCCAACTTCTTACAACAAAACCGTCTTATGCAGCCTCCTCTACAGCTTTCCCAGCTTGTCAATCCAAGAAGGGTTGGGGGCAGTAACTCTCTGTGTCACCAAGACCACTCTACCATACCGGTCCCCAATGTGACGGAGAGAAATCCTACTTTAAACCACTCTAATGTCGCCCCGAGCGGGGGCAATACCGAGCCCCGGATGGATACTACTCATCTGGATCAATCTGGTCCTACCGCCATGGGTATGGTTCAGACCAATTGTAATAGCCTGGGAGATTTTCGAACCTGGAAATCGACACAAAACACATGTCGACTATTCAAGAATCGAAAATACCAGGTCATTAATAGAAAAAAGTTAGAGGGTGAGAAATATAAAGAAAGAATGTTAGAATAGAAGAAGAAGATCACAACAAAACATAATCAGAGTAAACACGAATCTCACAGCAGAACGAATAAAATATATTTTATAACATAACGTTGAAATACAAAACTGTATTTGTACTTACATACCATATCAGAGTACAACTCATATACACCACAACAAAAATAACTCTAAATAACTAATGGTGAAGCCTCCTGCTTTAAGATCGTCCAAGTGTATCTGTAAAAACCTAAAACACTTGACCGCCCGTACAAATTTGGACACCCAAGAGTTTAGGTTAAAACAAAAACAATAAGCTCTAGATCAGTCATAGGGCTGATATAAGTAAACTCCAACCATATTGTTTAACTTTTGAAAAATCTTTTGAAAGAAAAGGATAATAGTAAGACCAGCCCACACATAAACATGGACGGGTTTTACCTTACTATAACCCAAACATCTTTGATATGAAATGTAGTGATATTATGATAAGGTCTAACCAAATAAATAATCAAATAGCATAACGCTTGCATCTCACGCTCTACACACATAGTATAAAATCAAAAACTGCGGGGCGCTTATTGGAGATTGGATTCCAACTATTATAAGGCATGGGACCACCTTACGATAAGTGTACTCTAGAGGGGATACACTGGAGTTCAACAAGGACACGTTGCAACTTGGCCACCCATGACCGGCTACTCATTTAGCTTGAGTAGACCGAATGTATTATCACCCACGGTTGTCGCCCGTCCAAACGTAATCCGTAAGATACAGAATCGAAAGAAGAACAAATGAATTTTCTCTAGATCGGTGACAATACACCTTGTTTAGGTATGACCCAACTAGCTATGTTGCCTGCCCGATTTTTGTCATTTCCCGGTTGTGAGGCTTGAGGCTACGTTTATCTTTTTAGAACTTGTGATCACCATTCACTTTGGATGCCACATCATCAGACCAGCCAAATCACTTATTGATCTTCCCAAAAATATCAGGGTTATAAAAGCTAAGAGAAACTAATTCCTCCGCCACCAAACGTAATACTTTGAAAGGATCGTCTTATGTGATCTGTTAGGAATACTCTGTCAGACATTCGTCCATATCAGTTGTCCTGGGACTGGACAAACTAAAGTCACAATCCTGTATATAGAACAACCCTTGCATTTTACTTTGTCTTCAATTATGTTCAGCATAATCTAATACGCCACTCCCATGCCTATACGGAGTGTTTTTTGGATAATAAATCCAACCGGTCTCTCCGTATTGGCAACGACGGTCCAAAAATCTTTGATAGTCGGTGACTTAACTATCAAAGGAAAACATCCATATAAACAACGATCTTATTTCCAAGTGGAAATATGACTGATCAATCATAAATCCACATTGACCTCTTTAAATTAATTCATCATTCATTTGCCAATTCCTCGTAAATATTTTTACCCAAAAATCTCTCTAACTTGTTAACCTCTCCCGATCCTTAGAAACACTTCCATTTATTTTCAAAAAATATTTCTTATTAACATCAGAAAACATTTCCATATATATTCACATTTTCTCATTTCCTATATTTAGAAAATATACTTTACTAACATTGGAAAATATTTCCATTCTTATGCATGCATTACTATTTTCCCCATCATCAGTTTCTAACCGTAAACTAGTAAGAGAACAACTCCCTAAGTATCAACCCCGAAGGCCGAAACCAAAATCAAATCAACACTCAGGAAGCCATTCAACTTGACTAATCTTTGATCAGTTTCTAACCTCCTTATCTCCATTTCTTAATTCCTTATTAACAAAAATCATTTCATTTTCTATATCTATAAAACATCTTTGGTTATATTTGAAAAACATTTCCAAAATCCATTCATATAGATTTAAATGAATGTTGTATAGAAACATTTATTATAACGGTAGCATTATAATACCTGCTTCCAAAATATTTAAATTTAAAATATAACTTTGACTCTTTATCAAGAATAAATAAATAATATTTAATTAATTGAATAAATATCGATTTAAAAATGGAAAGTAAATAGTATCTTCCTGAATTCGATATAATCGAATTCTAACTTACAACTCTTTTTTGAAAAATCAATATTCGATTAACGTTCTGAATGTTGGGATACACTCACCGTTTCCCTTTAAAAACCATTCCAATTTATAAATATTGTTTAGTTTTTAAAATACTTGTTTTTTAATAAAAACAAGTTATTATATTCTAGTCAAACCGAAATTCAATCTATTTAAAATATATATTTTTTACCTTTTTAAAACTCGAATTCTTTTCCATATATTTTTACGGTATTTAAATACCAGTTATTTTAGGGTTAATGTTATCCAAACATCTCAAACACACAATAATCAGCCACAGATGGTTTGTCGCATCATATAATGCGATATATGAAAAACAACAATGTAATTGTTGAGGAATCCAATTGGATTCCTCCAACCTATTTCCCTGCATCCACAGATGTTAATCAACATAAATAACAACAATTTCATATTAATATGAAATATTATAACAATGAGAACCAGTGTTTAACCAATGATTTGTATATATAACTATATCAATAATTTCAACCAATTCATAAGCAATTCGTCTAATCAACCATCACACAACATCCAATCATTTTATGTCAATATTAAATAATGTTTATAATATTATAAAATTGGACAGAGTTACTGAGTTTACTCATTTAGTTTTACAGTTGATGATACTGCCTTTGTTTCATTTAAAATTAAACAGGTGTTTGATTTTATCATGAAATTCCAGTAGCTCCGTTCTCAACGAAATTGGTTCCATAATGTAGACCCCGTCGCTATGATTCTAACGTGACCAGACTGGTTCAACTCTATTTAAATATAACCAAGTTTTAGCTAATACAAGTTTTTACTAAATGTTAAATAATAATATTATAATCAATGTTGTTAACCCTTTTAATTACCGTTTAGATCTTAAATAGGCCGCACAGTTTTCTTCGAGCACGGAATTAAAACCCGTCTTCCTCGTTACAGACCCAAACCATGATGCCTTTTATTGATCACCACGTTTCTCCACTTTTAAGCCATTGCCTACCTTTGTTATAACAATACATAGGCCGTGACTTTCTTTACTTCGTTCTCGTTAATACTTCGTACGCGATATCCATCTGCTCTAACACATGGTCGACTTCCCTAAACTGCACAACGTGACTACTTCCTCCCATACCCCCACAACGACAGAGCACAACATCCATTCCAACACTTGAAATTAAATTTTTATTTAAATTGGACCTCGCGTATTAAACTAGCCTAAAACCTCCAGATCCGCACCAAATAAACAGTTCCCCTTCTACTCCTATTTTATCCACTCTCAGTATTTCTCCTCCTTCCCCGTCATATTTATTCCCACTGCAGCATATTTTCAAATCTGTTTGCTTCAGCCATTGCCACATACTTTTCATCAACTTCCTAAACATGACAACCTCATTGCAACCAACATCTGCTCGCACCTCCATGCCGACGTCCGACGGTCCTTCACGCAGCCACTCTTTGTTCAACCCACAATGCCCTACTTGTGCTCGTCACCACCGCATATACAATACACAATGCACCCTCCCAAACTCCTTCCACAAATAAATAAATAAATAAAACAACTTGTTCCCATGTTTTCTTCTTCATTGCTATGCGTTTTGAACCATTCCTCCACCCACCATCGTGCTACAGGACTGCTCCACCTGAACTCACGTTTGTTTCCGAATGTCGAACTAAAACAGTTTACCTAAATAAAAAGTATGTTGCTGAGTTCGCATATATAGGTGCAGTAGGCCTCACGAGTACTAAGGTGGGGTTTTAATTGATTTAAATGATTTTTTCTGATGCTTGAGGAAGAGTTACTGAGGCTTGAGGAGGAAGAAACAAGAAATATCAGTGCTTTATATTTCTTTTTTTTTTAAAAAAAACTACGATCCCTTTTCTTGTTTTCATTTATGGAAAAGAAAGACTGCTCGCGTATCGTGTGTGTGTATATATATATACACACACACAGTAAGAAGAAGGGATAAAATCGACGTCTTCTCCTCTAGGTCTGCGAGGTGAAAGTTTGTAGAGTGGCTGGAAAAAGGATATAGGTCGGCTGAAGACAATTCATGCTATGATTGGTTAGCTGATATATAGATCGGTCGGCTGAAGATGTGTTTTTAAGTTGTTTTTTCTTATCAGCGGATCCAATAAAATTTCTAATTTCACGTAAGTTCTAATGAGGTAAAACGTGGATATATGTTTTAAGATTATGAAATGTAGGGTACCGGCAATATAAAATTCTGTTTGTTTACGAGCTACTATAGAAAAAAATAAAAATACAATCGTGTTGACCGATGTGCCACGATTCCAAAAATATAACATAATAGACAAGTTAACTAATTTTGTGAAATTCCAAAAACGCTGATATAGGGTGTAAATTAAGTTAAACGAAAAGTTGATTTTTTCTAAATTAAAAACAACAGAACTTTTTATAAAATAAACTGAAAATACATCTTGAAAATCTTGTCCAAATCTGAAATCAATATTTAAAAATATTTAGATAACAGTTATAGTCAAAAACGAGTATGCCGTTGTTTTCTGAAAATTAGATTTGGGCATAACTTACAATCTATAAGCCAAAATCTCAATCTTTCACTCCCATTAGAAAAATAAAATCAATTAGGTCCGAACGTTTCTTGTTTCGAAGAAATCCGATTTATAATGAATCCTGTAAATTCATTTAAAGTTCAAAACGTTAAATTACGAACTAGGCGATGTTACGAGCTCGATTTATAAATATAATTTATATATTTAAACGTCGTTTAAATAATAAAATCATTATAATAACTCGATTCTGAACTGAATTAAATCTACTAAATTGTCCAATTTACACATATTGCCAAATCGGCTATTTCAGAAATAAATATTATTATTTCACAATTTATATTAATTAAATATTCGAAATATTTGAATTCAAACCATTTAAATTACCAAACCACTATATTAAAATAATTAAATAAATTATTAAATCGCTAAAATTCCGAGATGTTACACCAATATTCAGTTTAACCAAGCGACTTTAGCTAATCCTGAACCAGCACCCATGGTCAGGGACCACCTTCACTTAACTCTCAGAGGTCGAACTGAACCGACCCCAGGAACTCGGGCCATGGTTCCACCCAGGCCTAGTACTGGGGTTCTCACTGATGTCCCCAATGCAGAATTGGATTCATGGCAATAACTCCTTGGGGATGAGAGTCAGATTGCAAGCATCATCAAACGCTTCATCAGAGGCACGTTTTTTCAACAGGATGTGGATAACATCCATCGCAGACCAATCACACGGGAGATCAGGAACTCCCGAAACCCTCCAGACTTCAATTCTGTCCTGAAACCCTATAACGGCAGAACCGACCCAGCCATACACCTCATGCAATACATGCGTCATATGAAGTACTTTCTTCATCAACCAATGTCATGGCCAAGTGCTTCCCTCTCTTTCTCACTGACATAGCTAGCATGTGGTTTCGGCAGCTAACAACTAAATCGATCAACAGCTAGAATATGTTTGTCACCCGCTTCATCGAGCAGTTCAAAGTTCACATCTCTCGATCGAAGAGTGTCATGTTCCTTACATCCATCAAGCAACGGTCCGGTGAGACCCTATGCTCCTTCTTGGAAAGATTCAACGCGGTAGTAACATCAGTCAATAGACCTGAACCATCGATGGTGCTTATAGCCGCCATAGCTGGTGTTCAGAACCGATCTGAATTCAGGATCTCTTTAATCAGAGACCCTCCAAGGACATTGAATATTTCTATGCCGAAGCAGATAGATTCCTCCAATAGGAAGATGCTAGCATCGAGATGGAAAATCTTGAAGTACTTTCTACTAAGGACGGAGGTCCATCCAATACTGCTGCCCAGAACAAGGGAAAAGAAAAGTCTCAGAAAATAATGATTGGAATGTACGATTCCGGAGAGAAAATAAGTACGATCAATACACTGAGCTTACTCCTCCCAACTAGACATCCACCTCGACGTACGAGGATCTCTACCTTTCCAAAAGCCTCCTATAAGGGAGCCGACCCAAAAAGAACTCGAGTCCGGAAAGCACTGCATGTATCATAACGTAACATGTCACGGCATCAATGAATGCAGGCATTTGCGTGATATCATCAAGGATAGGGTTAGACGTGGAGAGCTATCCGAGTATGTCAATAAATTTGCACTGGACATGCCGCCACAACCTTCTGCCCAAGCTCCTCAAGTCGATCCCTGAGCTCCTCGCAACGGAAAGGACCCTGATCCCAGCAATCGCGACATCATCATCAACTGGTATGGATTAGATCATCGTAAATACATCCCATTTCTTATAATATAAGAAATGTACTTTTTTTTATTTTTTTATTAATGTGATGCGCACGTATGAGTTTAGGATTTAATCCCTATGCATGCCCTAAATTCAACTATAAACCTATTAGGATTTGTTTTAACTTCTGTAATAGCTCCTTAGCAGCAGTAAACTTTCTTTCTCAAACATGGATTATGTTTGATCGATTCAAGCATCTTGTCAGGATTTGGCAGGATCCTCAATCTAAGCCAAGCGTGGTTGATGCTCGCCAACCCGGGTATGGTCAGAGCTAGCCACCATCTCTAAACCGAGCATGGTCAACGCCTGCCACCATACCTACACAACTTTCTTAAGCCGAGTATGGTTAATGCTCGCCACCTCCTTATGACGAGTATGGTTAATGCTCACCATCTCCTTAAGCTGAGTATGGTTAATGATCGTCGCCTCCTTAAGCTGCGTATGATTAATGCTCGTCACTCCTTTCAAGCCAAGTATTGTTAATACTTGCCGACTTTACAGAACCGAGTATGGCTTATACTCGTCCTCACAATAAAAGACACGAGCATGGCTGATGCTCAAACCCTAAAATAAGTCGAGTACAGTTTATATTCCTATCACACATCAAAGCATGGCTTATGCTTGAATACCTCGAACAACATTATCAGGATTTGGCATGTTAAAACCCTTTACAAGAACTCTCTTGCTTGGCAAGGACCTGGTTTTACTGCACTTCTCTAAAGTCGACTTGGCATGGTCGATCAATTCTTCGGAATTCCTGAAGACTCAGCATTAATACGATCAGTGATGATTGTTGGTTTCCCGGCCTTAATACGATCCCCAATGATCGCAAGTTTTCTGGCCTTAATACAATCATCAATGATTGTCGGTTTTCTAGCCCTTCTTATTATATGGTTCGGCGTAACCATGGCTTTCATGATCACAAAACAAAGGCCTTCTACTCAGCATTTTCTAGAAAATCCAGAACACGTCTTCTTTTACCAAAAAAAATGTGTTCTAGAGGGCAAAGTGTTGACCAGCTTTTTGGCAAAACCCGTCACGACTCAAGATCAAAGCTTACTACCAGATATCGGCTTGTTCCAAAATCTTAAGGAATGATTTTCATCTTAGGTCAATCAATCATAGGTCGACCCGAAACAACGTCGCAACAAGTAAAGGCTCTGTTATTCCAAAGACAAAAAATGAGTCAACAGATCGAGTCATCAATCGATCGGTCGAGCCGTCCCTGAAGAATCGGGTCAAACCTAGAATATCGGATCGAGAATTCCAGATCAAACTTATTTGCTAAAGGACGGAGTCCTACTCCCAAGGCTACAGAACATGTCAACTTTAATCAAGCATAACTTTTTTTACACCAAGTTTTGAGCTCCACGTAGATCGCGATTTCCGAGAACTATTCACCAGTAGTAAAACCGAGCCTGCCGCCTACAACTACATTTCTGGATCGGGTTGCACGTGTCCAGCCTGAAAAAGAGATATGTCATGCCGCATACCACCTCAGCATGGATCTTCACCTATATATAAAGCCCTTCCCCGAAATGGAAAAACAATCTGGAATCGGCTACTCAAAGCCTTCTATTCGGCATCTAAAAGCAACATGTCATATATTCTAAGTACAACACAAGGATATTGTGTAAACATCATCTCTTTCTCCACTTTCTTCCACTGAAAGATCACTTAACCTGTAATTGACAGTATAAACAAAAATTATAAGTGGACTTAGGCTTGGATTAAGCCGAACCACTATAAAATATTGTGTCTCCCTTGTTTATTTACCTTTTTCTCGCAATTCCATGAATATTCTCGTGTGTAATTAACACATGTTGGGGTTGATCGTCATTAGACCAACTTTTGACGTCAACAATTTTGTTAATATAATTGAATTGAATTATTTAACTTAATTAATTTCAAATATATTAAAGTTAATATTGGAAATTTATCTAAACGATAATTTGAGAATCTATATTAAATATGTTTTATATATTACCATGGTATGGAAAAAAGACATTAGTCGTTAGAGAGTCAGGAACCATACCGCAAACACTAATATAACAACGTATGGTATTATATTCATATAGTTCCACGTATCCTTTGAGAATAAGAATCTCAAACATCCTTTAAAGTTACTAATGCATTTCTATGAACATTTCACTTGAGTTGTTCACTTACATGAGAATTTTAGTCCTGACCAGTGTTATTAATGGCGCACGGCACAAAAAGGCGCAAAACCCTCTCTAGAGCCTTGGTGCACGGCGCTGCAAATGGCGTACGCCTTTTTAATTTACTTCGCATATTCATTTATTTTTAATAAATTTGATATTTTAACCAAAAAAATTAAAAAAAAATCAATATTTTTTGCTAAAACATACGCAATAATTTTTTTATGCATTTTACAAAAAAAATATAAAATATAAAATTTCAAGCACAATAGTTTTCAAATCCAAAATAATGATACACATTATTAATAAATTAGAAATCTAAATCTGATCCAGCAATTATATTTTCCAAATCAATGTTTATATCAACAGATTCATAAGCTTCAGCATCTTCCTCATCCATGTCATTTAGAATTTTTTTTTTTCGATAATATGTAAAGGAACCGAAGCAAGTGCTGAAAAACCTCTCGATGTGGATGTTCTTCTACTTGGATATCTAGCTTCCTCCACTCCTGTTGCTCTAGCAGCAACACCCCCAAGTTAGGTCATCCTCATCGTCAAATACAAACTCATCTTCAACATTGGATGCATCATCCATATTTCTAATTAACCATTCATTACAATCATCAATGTCATTCAAATATATTGGATCAGTAGTGTCATGAATACTGTACCTTCTTTTTAATGCTCGATTGTATTTAACAAATACCAAATCATGAAATATTTTTATGTTGTAGACACATCGTGCAAAGATATTGAACATATTCACACATACGCAAAAAACGTTTATCTAAGGGTATGTTTCAGAGCTGCTTGAATGTTTATTTTCTGAGAATGCTTTCTCTTCCTGCAAAGTTGCTTTTCTTGATTTATCATTCACGGGTTCTCAGTCTCATTCATTTGCTTTTGCAACTATGCTAGACGATATTTATACTTTACATCATATACTTTTGACAATATTAAAACAAATCTAAACTATATTAGATAATAAAACATATGTCATATATAAATGCCGGCATGCTAGGGTCATCCAATTAATTGTAAGGTTATTAACTCGTTGATGATAATCAGATAGGAAATAATAATGATGTAGTATATTTTCATGTAACTGAAAAAAGATATTAACAAATTTACTCACATTTCATGTCATTATGATAATAATAGTAACAATATTAGTTCTGGTGGTTGTAGTGATGGTAAGAGTATTTGTAGTAGTATTTATTGCAGTTTGAAATGAAAAACAAAAAAAACCATAAAATAAAGCAAAAGCGCGCCATTTCGCGCCGTGCGCCAGTTATGCGCCACGCGCCATTTGACGCGCCTTTTCATATTCGTCGTGCCGCAAGCAAAAAGGGCGCAAACGATGTGCCACTCCATGTGCCATGGCACGCGCCTAGGCGCGCCTTTCATAACTATGGTCCTGACTCGAGTGTTTTGTTTTTGCATGATAATCGGGTCAGACTAGGTATTATAGTTTGAAATTTCATCTTCAAAGCTGGTGATTTGTGAAGACCATGTTCCCGTCCATTATTTCAGCCATTTGTTTATGTATTAGTGAGATTCAATGTATTAGACTTTTGTTATATTTAATATTGTAACTATGATGTATTATATTTTTTTATTCCACTGCGAGATAGTATTATTCTATGTCTATGACTTTGTGATAATTTCTATATTAAAATTCGATAGTAATAACAATTTGTTGTTTCGAACGATTTGAGTTGGTTTTATTATCGACATGAATAGTTGGAAATAGCAGGTTATAACCCTAAAACCAAACTTTACATGTTAATTTCAGATATAGAAAC
Organism: Allium sativum; assembly: GCA_030737875.1. Taxonomy (NCBI): domain Eukaryota; kingdom Viridiplantae; phylum Streptophyta; class Magnoliopsida; order Asparagales; family Amaryllidaceae; genus Allium; species Allium sativum. The sequence continues at coordinate 197,075,060 of CM060924.1, forward strand.
TCTAGGTTAACCTAATTATAATATATGTTAAGTAACTTGTTAGATCCAACAAGTTTTATATGTAATTAGCCTTAAATTGTGTCAGATCTATGGTTACTATCATTTGACCTATAATTAAATGTGATTATATGTTTGTATATGATTGAAATTGGATGTGATTGTTGTTTGATTGTTCAAATTGTACATTATGCTTGATTTGCATGTTATATTTGTTAAAATAGGGATTAGCTTGGAGATCATTGCATATCAAGGGGATAGATCATCGAATTCAAGTGAAACTTGGAAGGTAAGCTCTGGAGGAATTTTGGAGAGGACACAAAAAGTTCAAAGTCAAAAGTGGCTAAGTATAAGGATCGATATTGATCAATACGGAATGTATCAGACTGATCCATGGTGAAGGCTCATATGGACTTGTGATTTATATTGTGGCTTGGTGGGACCATGTTGAAGCTACAATGCAAGTTTGGTTGGCTTTAGATTGGCGGAGTGCTTGAAATTTGATGGACCGTCATAAACAACTTCGAAGTGTCAGATGTGCACACGATTTGACCAAGTGGCATGTCTAGAAGGATAGAAGGAAGTTGTGGTGTGACTTAGCCAAAATTGGCAAAGTTAATGGACCGGTGTCGATTCATAGGTGATGGACCGGTGTTGATCCATCAGATGAGGGAAGAGGTGTGACTTCTCTGGGTGGTTCTAGGCTTCGTCCAGAGCATGCAGGAACTTTTGGTTCGTCGATTGCTTCTACGGGTGGAAGTTATGGCCTGACGAAGTTATGATTCTTCGATTGTGAACTCAGACAGAAGTGGTCGAAGAAGAATGTGACAAGCAACTCGGGATCAGACGAGACTGCAAAATAGTGGGTAGACTCGAGGGGGACTCGACATGAAGATGGAGTTGTGAATGTCTCATGTACTTGAGAGTGCCAAGGAATCATTGATAGCTTGAAGTGTTCTAGGTATGGACTTGAAGCAGGGGTATCATGGGGACGTCCATTTGGACTGGCAGCGATGGTTGTATATCTCGGGTAGCTTGGAAAGCGATCTAGTTTTCTCGAAAAGACAAACCTACGTAGGACCTACGGTAGTTTGATTAGAACCAGGGGTTCTTCATTAACCCTTGACATAAGTGAGGATACTCATGACGGTTATCAGTGTATTCAAAGCTTTAGACGGTGATAGCTAAAATATTGTTTGATGGATGTTATGCTTGCTTTGAATGTGCATTTTCTTTTTCCTCTAGGTAGGCTATCACCCTAGGATACTAAAGTGACGTGAAAATTGGAAACCCAAATCTGTGCAGCATATATTTCTATTGTTATTTGAGTAACATGTTTTTATTTAGTTATTATGTGCTAACTCTTTGGTTGCAGAGACAAGTCACGTAAGACTTAAACTGTCAAGTTTCATACGGTATAGCTGTTGGTAGTCATTTATCATTCATACCTGACAATTGTCTGACTTAAGGTTTTATATTTCCTCTTATTACCTTTGAATGTTCATCAACATCGAGTAGACTGAATAGAAGGTTTGGTTATAATGTTGTTTCTTGATGACGAGCTGGAGGCTGACGTATTATTCTACTATATAGCTATTTATTTGTTTCTGTTGTTTGATGTATATTTTCTAAGAGAACTTGTAGAAAGAATTGATGTACGCGGATTGTTGACATGTTATTTCAGCTTCTGATATTTTTATTTGAAGACGGAATATCCGCTTATCATGCTTCACTATTATTCTGTCATATATCTCCTCATTATATTTTATTCTTGTTCCAAATAAAAAATGAGTCGTCGACAAACAAGAAACGCTACTACAAGAACCCCACTTCTGGAGGGGTAGGAGACGATGGTGGATCAGGCGTCGCTACACATGATTTCTTAGCTATGTTCGATGCCACGATGACACTGATTATGAGAAGAATGCCTAGAGTGACGGTAGATGGTGGTGCTCCTGTGCATGCACCTAGGACTGCAGATTTTTCTAAGCTTTGCATAGATTACTCTTCCCTTGGTAGTAAGCCATTTGTTGGGATGAAATCGGCAGTTGAGGTTCAGAATTGATTGGATACCTGTGCTCGCATCTTCGAAGATCTCGGAATAGATGACGTGATGAAAAGAAAACTTTATTCGAGGAATCTACAAGGCTGAGTTATGGATTGATGAAATTCAATAACTATTGGGACTCTGAACGATCAGATATCATGATAGCATTTCAAAACCAAGTTCAAAGATAAGTTCATTTTTACGATTCAAAAGTCAATTATTTTCAAAAGTTTGTCAAGTTGAAGCAAGGAGGGAAGTCTGTTACCAAGTATATGGCGAAGTTTGAAGCGCCATCTAAGTATGGCCCCCTTTTTATTGATACCCCACTTAGGAAGAACGAGAAGTTTATTACGGGGTTAGATGAGTATCTTAGTGCGAAGCTTGTTAACAATATCGAGGTCCCATTTGAAAAGTTGGTTGAGAACGCTCTTAGGCACGAGAACATGTTCCCTAAGAAGGTTGAGACTGTTGTTGATGTTAGCGAGAAAGGAAAATCAAAACCACAACAATGTGGTGAAAATAAGTAAAAGTGGTACAAGAAGAGAAAACAACAACAGTAAGATAAGAATGAGCCAAAAAAAACTTAAAGGCGAAGTTACTTGCTTTAATTGTCATGGGAAAGACCACTATCCAAGGATTGTAAATCTGGTAAGGTTTAAAAGATATGTTTCAATTGTGATAAGACTGGGTAATCAGGAGGAGAGGCTTAAAACTATTCCGTCTAAGCCATCTTTCTTTAGAAAAGAATCGACATCTTTCATTTTCCATCCACGAATATTAATGCTTCGATATCGGTTAATTTTGGGACATTGTCCAGTTCTTATAACACATATATGATACCAACAAGAACTACTGAATTTGGGACATAAGCTGGAATTGGATCGATGAATAGGTTGGAGTTGCCGATGCGACCTCGCCGGAGAGGGAGAATGAATTAGCAACCGATCCAAATCTTCTTTCCTCCCTTGCTGCCCTTGAGAAAGGGGATTCCCATAAAGAAGAATTTCCCAATGTCACAGAAAGATAAACAAATTGTTAAGGTATATGTGTTGGATGTATTGTTATCTACTTGGAGAGCTCCTAATGCTGCAGTGAAGGGGAAAGGTGTGATTATGCAAGGTATGTTTTCCATTACAGATGTTTCAGTTAGAGTTTTGTTTGATACTATAACATCGCATTCTTTTATCTATAATGAACTTTTGTGCAAGTTAAGTTTAGAACCTGAGATAGTAAACAGACCATTGATTGTGACTGTAGGGGAATCATATAGTCTTTGTATGCTTTGTCGTGGTCTAGTCTTATCAGTCATGGTTGCTCTTTTGTTTGTGATGTTTTGTTTTGAGCTTTGTTGGGTTTGATATTTCCGCTTTATCATGCTTCACCACTCTTCTATCTTATATTTTCTTATTATGTTTTATTCTTATGCAGTAAAATATATGATAAGTTTTGTTTAGGTTTACTTTTCTTTGGCGATCGTCTCATATCGGTCTGGCACGGTTTACAATGCATACTTCCTACCATTGAGTGCATAGGGTATGGGGTAGTCGTCATAGTCTCCATTAATTTTTAAAGATTTAGTCGATATAAGAATACTGTTGGACATATGTAAAGACCCGCAAATTCCCGCCCTCTGGATCGACCATAAACCACACAGGTCTGATCCAAAAAGTGGAAACCTACGAATACTTTAACTTTGGGCATACAACACATTACAACAGATAACAGAAGACTTTTATAACACTATAATAAATGTTACATCAGAGTACAGAATATACATATCAGAGTACATTGGAATATAATTACAGCGGAAGATAAATACAAAAAATGTAATATACTGCAAAGGAAGAACACAACGGAAGACTCTCTATCTCTGGACACAGCTTTAAGCTTCAACCCAAAATCATGTTTAATATATCTGCAAAAATAGCTACTCGACTGCCCGTGTGGAAAATATGGGCACCCGAGTTTGCCAGTGGACAAACTACAGGTCAGTCATGGGACTGGTGTGAGAATTCTACTTAACCTATATAATATAATAAGGCTAATCACAGGACCACGCCACTTTCGCGGAACGGGTTTTCTCCTATAGATTGCCAGTGCATGACTAAAGTAAATCGTCAAAATAACGCAATGCTTTTTAGAAAAATGAAACCATTATAAGACCCAAGTCCCATCACACAATGCAACGCAAACCGGAGGATAGGGTTTTACCTTATAATGATCAAAAGATGCTTGATACGATAAACACGGTATTATATAATAATAGTGTGCAACCAATTTGAAATACAACAAAGTAAATGTATCAATCGTAGACGGCATGAGTGCCCCATCCCACTATGTCGCCATATATAGGTATACAATAAAAACCGCGTGATGTCGTATTGGAAATTTTGGGTTTCCATCTGAGTCAAGGCTAGGGAGGAGATCCTTACCGATTCGAGACACTCTAGCAAATGCCCCAGGATTGGTACTCTGTCCAACCCTTGGATAGCTGCAGGGCCGGTCCACACTTACTTTTGTGGATTAGTTATGCCTGAACACACGTTCCCCGGTCCTTTTGGACCTATAATACGGCCAGTGGCGACCGCATAACCCGAGGCCTCGAAAAATCCAACAACCACAATGAATAAATGCCAGCGCTGGTAGGTCCCTGGCACCACTCTAGCTAGAAAGAAAACGTGTGCACTCCCTGCGTTCCCTTCTCCTGTTTTAGACTCTACCGGGCTGTGAGGCTCGCGAAGTCACGATATACACAAAGCTATGCCTAAATAGACTGTGCTTTGATCATCAACCACAAGGCCTGCTTTTCAACAAAGCCTGGATCAATTGCATCTTAGCATGCCACATTGTTAGACTCTACCATATCATTGATCATCTACCAATATATATATAACCTCTAAGCTCATACGTCTTAGAGAAGGGGGTTAAGTGAAGAATAAATTCTCCACCACCAAACAGAAATATATAATCAGTAGCGTTCAACAAATACAGTAGAAAAGAATACAATGTCAGACACGCAATCCATTTACAAGTCCGCTCTGGGTCTGAGCGAAACAACGTGTCCGTCGATCTCCAAATACGTTTGGACGATCATTACCAAATACCTTGCCTTGGAATGTACTGTCCCAATTCAAGATACCAGTCATCATCATCCCAACGATGTGAAAACCTTCGGTCTTCTACCACCGTCTTCATCTTCGACTCTTGGTCGTCGTGATGACTATTCAGAATGGGTTAAACCCGGTCTTTCTGAATAACTCGCGTATTTTGTGATTAAAAATCAAATATTGGAGAATCACACATTATGTCACATTCCGACCCCGAATATTCTTTTTAATAAGATATTCATATTAAAAAATTTCATAAATTTTATCAAAGATAAATTAATAAATTAAATCATAAATCTTCTTAAAAGATTTATTAAAAATTCTGAATTTGATTTAATATCAAAAATCATTTTCACAGATCATTTATTTTAAAGAATAAATCTTCTTTTAAACGGGTTAAAGAACTCGTGTCATTTAAAACACAGTTCACGATAAACCCACAAATCAATTTCCTAAATATGGAATTCCACAGAAATCAATCAGTACATAATCGATATAAATTTCTGTATCGGACTAACAATATACATGGAATAACGGCAAAGCCTCTTAAATTCCATATATAATATCGGTCTTCTATTACAGAAGCCCATCTCGATTATTACCAATAGAATTTCCACTTAATTCCAATTTAATATATATTAAATTGGAAAACTAGATTTTTAGAAAAAGCTTTTGTTAAATCTATGAATAGATTTATAAATTCCAAATAATAATTTCGATGTAAATTGGATTAAAGGACAAATGTCATTTAAAAGCACCGTCCACGATAAATCCACTTCACATCTCAATGTATCTCATATCATGAAATATAATTGCAAATTCCAATAATCTTAATTAAAGGATTTCCCTTTAAATATTAATTCGTTATAAAAAAAAATTAAAATAATCATTAAAATACTCTTTATACAAAAGATTCTAATTGGAAAGTATTCTTCATATTACATATTCTTATCTTTTACGCATATTCTTTATCTTAAAAATATATTTAACTAAAATATCCTTTTTATGAAAATATATCCTTTATATAAAAAAAAAATCTAGTGTAAGAATACTCTTATTTAAAAGATCATCTGAATCGAAATGCGACTCAATCATTTACCATATAATTTGGATTATATGGATTTCACACACATCATATATATGACAATAACAATATAATCATCAAATCATCCATTTCATCCAAAGTGTAAATTCCACTGCGTAAGCGTTAAAATTAAATAATAACGCTCATCGCAGCCTGTCGATCTAACGATCAACATACAACTAAATATTGGGATTAGTGTATGTTAATTTTCATCCCAACACCCGTGTGGGGTTTCAACCAGCAAACAAATAATGAATTATTTGTGCACTTGGGCGATGTGTGAAAATTATCGACCCACTCACATAAACAAGTCAGGTAACTTGCCTATGGCAGTGTAATACACAATATAACACGATGATAAAAATATCTCTTTTATTCCTGTTCTTTTTATCGCATGTAAAATGTCAATAAAAATGTAATCTTTATTTCTATTCTTTTATCGCATCAAAAATGATGATAAAAATATAATCTTTATTTCAATTTCTTTCATTGTAAATAAATGAAAAGAAAATGTAATCTTTAATTCCATTCGTAATAGGGGATATAAATAATAACACAAAATATAACTATTCATTTCATGCTTTATTTGCAATAGAGAATGCAAATAAAGATTCAGCTTTTAAATTTGATGTTTATTTAGATAGAGGAATGTAAATAAAAAAAATTGTAACTTTTTCATTTCATAATTTATTTGCATTAAGAATTGCAAATGAAAATGTGTCTTTCGTTCTCATGTTTTATTTGCGTTGAGTAATGCAAATAAAAATGTAATATTAAATTTCTAGTTTTATTTACATCAAGAAATGTAAATAAAAGAACAACTTCTTATTTCATGTCTATTTACATCAAGTGAAGTAAATAAATAAAAATATAGCTTTTATTTACATGTTTTGTTCGCATTTAAGACATGCAACATAAATGAAACATTTGTTTGTAATAAATTTGTTTGCATCTAAATTTGCAAACAAAAATGTAATTTTCCCTTTTTTTTGTTTGTTTGCAACTAAAGTTGCCAACCCAAAAATGTAATTTTTATCTCCTTGTTTTATTTGCATGTTGGAATGCAAATAAAAACGTATATTCTATTTTCTACGTTTCGTTTGCATTGTAGAATGCAAACAAAAATATAATTTTTATATTTATTTATTGTTTACATTGTGAAATGTAAACAAAAATTTATTGTTAATGGTTTGCTCACATTGTGAATGCGAACAAAATGTAAACCTTATTTTTGATGTTTTGTTCGCATTGTGAATGCAAACAAAATATAAATCTTATTTTTAAAGGTTTTGTTCGCATTGTGAATGCCAACAAAAATGTAAATCTTATTTTTAATGTTTTGTTCGCATTGTGAATGCGAACAAAAATGTTAATTTTTTTCTTATTTTAATATTTTGTTTGTATTGTGAATGCAAACAAAAAGGCCAATTTTATTTATTTCATGTTATATTAACATTGAAGAACATAAATAAAAGTTAACTTATTTCCTATGTTAGATTTGCATTAGTGAATGCAAAACAAAGAACAAATTTTGTTTTAATGCATAATTGCATTTGTGAGTGCAATCAAAAGAGCAAATTTATTTTCAGCGCATATTTGTATTTGTGAATACAAATAAAAATAAAAATGAACTTTTGTTTTCAATGTTTTATTTGTATTTGAGGATACAAATAGAATTACATATTTCATTTTAATGGTTTATTTGTATATGTAAGTACAAATAAAAGGGACAAACTTTATTTTCTATGTTCACTTGTATTTGTGAATACAAATAAAAAGAACAGATTATTTTTCAATGTTTTATTTGTATATGTGAATACAAATAAAAGAACAAATTATATTTCAATGAACAAAATTTCAACAAAAATGCAATCTTATTTTATAAACTCTTCATTTCAACAAAATGAAAATAAAGATATAATCTTTTTATACTAATCTTTACGATGAAACCCAAATCACATTAAAAATGTAATTTCTTAATGTAAAATCTTTCTATTGAAAACAATGAACACATAAAAATAAAACCTTTTACGTTGCTTCTTTTTATGAAAACACTATTTCATTAAAAATGAAATTTTTAATGTTGCTTCTTTTTATGAAAACACTATTTCATTAAAAATGAAATTTTTATGTTGCTTCTTTTTATTGAAAACAATATTACATTAAAAATGAGATTTTTAATGTTGCAACTTTTATTGAACATCAAATTGACAAATAAATTATGACTTTTGATTGAAAACCATTTTTACATAAAAAAATATGAAATCTTTTGTTTTCATTCTTTTTAATGATAGAACCTCATATTAAAATATATTCTTTTTATTCATTCTTTTTAATGTAGACAAATTAAAATAAGAATGGATTTATCGCTCAATTTCTTTTGTAAATTCAACAAATAAAAATAAGCTTTCATTGTCGTTCAAGTTCTTATTATAATATTAACAAATAAAAATGAGTTTTTATTTGTCGATCAAATTTGTAACAACCCGTATTTTGAACAATCTGTTATAACATAAATTGAGGCAGAATTAAATTATATAATGGGAATCAAGGGAAACGGGCTATGCCATTGCGTTCGTCTCGGAAAAATACGCGAAATAGAGTCCGAGTTTTCGAAAATCGGAGTCCGTATGACCCAATTAAGGCCCATTGAAGTTTTCAGAAATTTCTATGCTAAAGACAGATTTAAATTTCAAATTTAAAATCAAGGATTAGGGCTAATCAGGGTTAGGCGGGAAAATTCCCGCCAGGGGGCCCCATGTCGACAGGCATGTCGACAGGGCACCCAGGGTGTCGACTGCCCTGTCGACAGCCCTGTCGACAGGGGGTGCCCAGGCAGTTCAGCCTGGTGCACCATTTCTGATTTGGGTTGAGTCATGTGGCTTGGTTCTGGAGAATTCTGAGATCTGACGGGCCAAACCTAATCTAGGGTTAATCCTAGGGCTAAAAACACTCTAATTCTCTATAAATATACCCCTAATCCTACCCTAAAGCCTCATTAATCAATCTAGCAACTAAACTATGCCAAATTGAATCCTCAAATGGCCTCCACCTAAAAATCCCTAGCCTCCACCTTCCTCAAAGTTAAATCCTATGAAGATATGATGATCATACAACTTTTTCTATGTTGTATGAGTGCTTAATAACTTGCATACTTCATTAAGTAGCAAGTTTGATTTGCTAAGTTTGTGTTTTTGGGATCTTGCAAAAGGGTTTTCTTATTTGAGGCTTTGTTTTGAGTTTTTAAAGGGCTTCTTCATCTTATTTGGTGGATTTGTGGCTTGTTTATATTTGTAAGCCCTCTTACCTTCACTTTACAAACTCTAAAGTTAATGTTTGGTGAAAGTTGAGATTTATGTGAGTTTAGTTGATTATGCATGTTCATGCGAACTCACTATGTCATGTTTTATATGATTCATAAGTTATGCATGCATATGCGAGATTACTATGCCATGTTTTACATGTTTCACAAGTTATGCATGCTTATGCGAGTTTATTATGTCATGTTCTACATGTTTCATGGGTTATGCATGTTCATGCAAGTTCATCTTACCATGCTATGCAAAGTTTAATCTCGTCTATGTGATGTCACCTTTATCTATTGCCAGTATGTTCATCTCAGTTTCCATCATACTGTTAACTTTATTAGTTTATAGATTGATCGTAGTAGGGCTTACCAGTCTTTTTGACTGACCTGTTTTCTTTCGCTTCTTTTCTTCCGTTTCCCCCCCCCCCCCCCCCCCGCCCCACAGGTTCTCAGGGAGGGGCTACATCTGCTTAGTGGATCTTTGACTTGCTTGTTGGATAGCTCATGTATGGATCTGAGCTAGTTGTGGCTTATCTTTTATTTCTGGGGATTAGTACTGATGTTTTACCATGTATTTTGTTATCACGTATCTAGACTTATGTTGTATTTTGGATTATGACATTTTGATAGTATGTACTTGACTATGTTGGTTTTCTGAGATTATGATGATGGGTTTTTATCTACTACCGCTGCTTTACTTATATTTATTTGCATATATTATGTCTTGCGATATCTCTGTGCATGTTTACCTTCACAATAACGCTCCTCCAAAGCTAGTACATTCTAAGGAGTGATCCTAGTGGAGGTGGGGTGTTACATTTGGTATCAGAGCACAAGGTTAACAAGATTGAACAAAACTTTTGAAAAAAAAAAAAAAACCTTTTGAAAAAAAACTATTTTCAAAAACCTACTAAGTATCTTCCAAAATAAAGTCTAGATTATTTTAAGGCTAATCCCCAAAAGCCATCAGCATTATCCTTCGTTCCCTTGACCTAATCTTATCTTATCTTTTGTTTCAGTACGGCTGAGAATCTTGACATCCCCGATGGAGTGAACGTACCACTCTGGTATAGGAGACTCCTAGAAGCTAGGGCGGCAGCTGGTCCCGCCAACCCTACTCCCACTCCTCCTCCTGTAGTTGAGAATCCTATCCCCAATATCCCTCCTCCGGTGATTCCTGTTCCCCCTCCTCCAGCAGTTAATATTTCCCCTCCCGTTGCTAATGTTCCTCCTCCCGTTGCTGAGGCTCCTCTTCCTCCTCCTCCCCCTCAGCATCCTCAGATTGAGTTTACAAAGGTTTGTAAAGACTTCAAGGCAATGGGAGGCAAGAATTTCCTAGGCACGGAATCTTTTGTTGAAGCTAGGAATTGGCTGAAAGACACGGAGGACTTGTTTGCTATCTTTGGGATTGATGACGAGAGGAAAATCTTATTGACCGTATGGCTTTTGAAGGATGAGGCGGCCTATTGGTGGGAGGTCACCAATGGGACGAGGCCCGTTGAAACTTGGGCCGATTTGAGGGCTAGATTTGTGACCAAGTTTCTATCTTCAGCGGAGGCGAATTTACAAATGGAGAAGTTCATTGCATTAAAGCAAGGGGATATGTCTGTCAAGGAGTATGTAAACAAGTTTAATCAGCTGGCCCGCTTTGGTTTGGATATAGTAAACACCCCGGAGAAGAAGGCTCTTCGATTTGCTAGAGGATTGAGTGAGCCGCTCCAGGGCTTGGCGATGTCACATATTCCGCATGGAGCCACTTTCGAGAGTTTGGTCAATATGGCTCTGCTTCAAGGAGAGGGAAAGAAGGAAGTCAAGTCGGGCGATACTCAAGCAAAGAAGGCTGATTCTCAAGGCAAAGGCAACCAAGGTTAAAGCAGTCAAGGGAATCAGAATAAGAACAAGAAGGGCAACAACAAAGGCAAGGGGAAGTGCAATTACTGTGGCATAGCTGGGCATTTTGCTAAGGATTGCAGGAAGAAGAAAAGGAAGCTTAGTGGTGGATGCTTTTCTTGTGGAGAGACTGGGCACTTCAGCAAAGAATGCCCAAAGAAGAAAGGACAGGCTGGATCTTCTGGAGGGCAAGTTCATGCTCTCAATGCCGCTTCAGTTCCCGAGAGAGGTAGTGTTTCTGTTGAGAACCTTGTTTATATCTCTGATCTTCCAGTACGTACCTTGTTTGATTCCGGTGCATCACATAGCTTTATTTCATCTGACCTAGTTGATAGCTTGCACCTCAGTACTAGCTTAGTGGATGATCCCGTTTGTGTTTCGAATCCCATTGGGGGTTCTGCTCATCTATCTATGATATGTGAGGATCTAAGGATCTCTATACTCAGCGTTGAGTTCTTGGGTAGTGAGTATGTTCTAGGTTTCAGGGGATACGGATTGATCTTGGGCATGGATTGGCTGTCTAGATATGGAGCCATTCTGGATTGTGAGCATAGGGTTGTAAGGCTTGTGACTCGCCTGGGCAACACCTTAGAGATTTCATGCAATCCGAAGAATCCCGTCATGTTATGCTATCTAGAATCTCTCGACTCATCAGAGGAGGCCCTTCAGTCTGTAAGGGTGGTCCGAGATTATCCAGATGTGTTTGAGGAGGTTAAGGGGTTGCCCCCTAAACGAGAGATTGACTTTCGCATCTATCTTATAGACAATGCTAAACCTGTTTCTTTGCCCGTTCGGCATATGGCTCCGCGTGAGAGACGGGAGCTGAGCAAGCAAGTGAAAGAATTGCTTGGGAAGAACTTCATCAGGAGGAGTATATCCGAATGGGGAGCGCCTGTGGTGTTTGCAACTAAGGCAGATGGTTCTCTTCGGCTCTGTGTGGATTATAGAGAATTGAATAAGCTGACTAAGAAGAACCGACACCCGTTACCAAGGATCGATGATCTCTTTGATCAACTTGTTGGTGCTTCTGTTTTCTCTCAGCTTGACCTTGCTACGGGTTTTCATCAGCTCAGAGTGGCTGAAGACAGTATAGACAAGACTGCATTCAGAACTCCAGACGGATTCTTTGAATGGCTTGTTATGCCGTTCGGTTTGACGAATGCACCCGCATATTTTGTGGATTTGATGAGTAGGGTGTTTCGGGAGTTCTTGAATAAGTTTGTCGTGGTCTTTGTTGATGATATTCTAGTCTTCTCCAAGGATGAGGAAGAGCATGCGAGGCACCTAGTAGAGGTGATGGACACACTCAGAGCGCACCAGTTAAAAGCCAAGTTCTCCAAGTGCCACTTTTGGAGAAGGGAAGTCAGATTTCTTGGGCATATCGTATCCAAGCAAGGCTTAGCGGTGGATCCCGCTAAGGTGGTTGCGGTTCAGGATTGGAAGACTCCAAGGAATGCAACCGAGGTGAGAAGCTTTCTGGGTCTTGCGGGTTTCTATCGGAAGTTCATCAAGGACTTCGCAAAGATATCCGCTCCTCTTACTAAGTTGACGAAGAAGAACTTAGTCTTTGCTTGGGATATGGATTGTGAGCTTGCTTTTCAGAGACTCAAAAGAGCCCTTACCTCCGCACCAGTTCTAGCCTTACCCGATGGTGGTAAGATATTTACCGTGTACACTGATGCTTGTGGCACGGGATTGGGTACCGTTCTGATGCAAGAGGGCAGAGTTATATGTTTTGGTGGGAGGCAACTTAAGGTGCATGAGAGGAATTATCCCACTCATGATCTAGAGCTGGCAGCGATTGTATATGCGCTCAAAGCATGGCGTCATTATCTTCTGGGAGAGAGATTTGAGCTATATACTGATCATAAGTCTTTGAAGTATCTCTTTTCGCAGAAAGATCTGAACTTAAGACAGCAGAGATGGATGGAGTTTTTGGCTTCCTATGATTTTGAGATATCCTATACCCCTGGCAAGGGGAATGTTGTAGCAGATGCGTTGAGTAGGAAAAGGTTGACACTAAGTCCTCTATTTGTTGAGATGAAGAATTTAGAGTTCTTAGCGACCTTTGATTTCTCTTTGGCAATGGAGTCAGTGACCGGTTCCTTGGCATCTTTAGAGCTCAGGCCTACCCTTTTAGATCAAGTTGGGGCTTCGCAAAAGGAAGACCCGCAGATAATTGAGATCATGGATAAGCTGGTTCGAGGGGAGACATCTAGTCACCTTGCTCGATATTCTATAGACGAGAAGGGTTGGCTGAGGAGAGATGGAAGGCTTTGTGTTCCGATAGTAGAAGACTTGGTGAGGAAAGTTCTTGGGGAAGCACATCACTCCAAAATGACTATACATCCAGGTGGTGATAAGATGTATAAGGACATGAAGCGCGTTTTCTTCTGGCCTGGAATGAAGAAGGACGTGGCGGAGTTTGTCGCGAGATGTGTTATTTGTCAGAGTGTAAAAGCTGAGTCAAGGAAGCCCGGCGGGCTATTACATCCGCTAGAGGTCCCGCTATGGAAGTGGGAGAGCATTTCTATGGACTTTATTGATGGGCTTCCAAGGTCCAGGAAGGGGAATACGAGCATATGGGTCATTGTGGATAGGCTCACGAAGAGTGCTCATTTTATCCCAGTGAAGAGCAAAAGGACAGCATCTGGACTAGCATCAGTATATCTTCGTGAGATAGTGCGACTACATGGAGTCCCTTCCAGCATAGTCAGTGACCGAGACCCCATCTTTACTAGTCAGTTCTGGAACAGTTTGCAGGAAGCTATGGGCACAAGGTTGAATCTGAGTACAGCTTACCACCCACAGACGGATGGCCAGACCGAAAGGGTGAATCGAGTGCTTGAGGACTTGTTGAGACTTTGCATCTTGGATTTTGGTGGTACTTGGGAAGACCACCTTCCTCTTGTAGAATTTGCTTATAATAACAGTTATCAGGCGAGCATTGGTATGGCACCTTTTGAGGCTTTATATGGGAGACCATGCAAGTCACCTACATGTTGGTGGGAGACTACAGACAAACTTATACTTGGACCTGACATGATTAGAGATACGTCCGAGAAGGTCGAGTTGATCAGAAGACGAATGAAGGCAGCCCAAGACAGACAAAAATCTTATGCTGATAAGCGGAGGTCTGATTTGGAGTTTGAGGTTGGGGACAAGGTTTTCGTAAAGGTTTCTCCTTTGCGGAATGTGGTCCGTTTTGGAGCTGTTGGGAAGCTAGCACCAAGATTTGTTGGACCCTTCCCTATCATAGAGAGAATAGGGAAGATGGCTTATAGAGTGCAATTGCCCGAGAAGTTGTCTGGAGTGCATAATGTCTTTCATGTCTCGCATCTCCGAAAGTGCCTGCATGAGTCCGCTGAGGTGGTTGAGCCTAGCATGCTTGAAGACGTGGAGGTAGAGAAAGAAGCAACTTTAAGGAAAGCTCCGATTCGTATCTTGGGGACAGAGGCCAAGAAGCTAAGGAATCGTGAGGTCAGATTGGTGAAAGTTCAATGGGGTGAAGCCGAAGAGGACGCAACTTAGGAAACCGAGGAGAAGATGCGTGGGCTTTATCCATTCCTGTTTGAGGGTACGCTCTCAATCTCTTCCCTTTGTTAGTATATCTTTCTCTTTGCTAATCCATAATTATCTAGTTATCGTGCTAAGCTTGTCATGAGAACCTTAGGTAGAAACCCTTTGGATGAAACATGTGTTTGAAGCATGTTATGGTTGATGGTTGCAAGTGGTTGCAAGTGTTTGCAAGTGGTCACTCGTGGACGCATGTTACACATTAGGCACTAGATCGGCTCACACACTCCTCATATTGCATGTGCATGAGTGTTTATGTTTATTCTTGGACGAACTTTGTATGCAATCACATGGATGTTGCATATGGGTGTATGGCTGAGCACGCATATAGATATTATACATTATGATAGGGATTTGCATACATATGGATGCATTTCACTAACATATTTTGCATTGATCTCTGCATTAGATAGGTACATATACACACACTTCTGCATATGTTCATACGGCATCTAGAATCTTTTAAGGACAATGGTTGCTCGTGGATGATGCTTTGAGTAGATGGATGATTGGAGGGTAGGATACATTCTTCCTAACTTGAAGATTTCGGGGACGAAATCCTTTAAGGAGGGGAGAATGTAACAACCCGTATTTTGAACAATCTGTTATAACATAAATTGAGGCAGAATTAAATTATATAATGGGAATCAAGGGAAACGGGCTATGCCATTGCGTTCGTCTCGGAAAAATACGCGAAATAGAGTCCGAGTTTTCGAAAATCGGAGTCCGTATGACCCAATTAAGGCCCATTGAAGTTTTCAGAAATTTCTATGCTAAAGACAGATTTAAATTTCAAATTTAAAATCAAGGATTAGGGCTAATCAGGGTTAGGCGGGAAAATTCCCGCCAAGGGGCCCCATGTCGACAGGCATGTCGACAGGGCACCCAGGGTGTCGACTGCCCTGTCGACAGCCCTGTCGACAGGGGGTGCCC
Source organism: Allium sativum (assembly GCA_030737875.1). Lineage (NCBI taxonomy): Eukaryota > Viridiplantae > Streptophyta > Magnoliopsida > Asparagales > Amaryllidaceae > Allium > Allium sativum. The sequence goes on from CM060924.1 coordinate 197,091,001, forward strand.
AGGCAGTTCAGCCTGGTGCACCATTTCTGATTTGGGTTGAGTCATGTGGCTTGGTTCTGGAGAATTCTGAGATCTGACGGGCCAAACCTAATCTAGGGTTAATCCTAGGGCTAAAAACACTCTAATTCTCTATAAATATACCCCTAATCCTACCCTAAAGCCTCATTAATCAATCTAGCAACTAAACTATGCCAAATTGAATCCTCAAATGGCCTCCACCTAAAAATCCCTAGCCTCCACCTTCCTCAAAGTTAAATCCTATGAAGATATGATGATCATACAACTTTTTCTATGTTGTATGAGTGCTTAATAACTTGCATACTTCATTAAGTAGCAAGTTTGATTTGCTAAGTTTGTGTTTTTGGGATCTTGCAAAAGGGTTTTCATATTTGAGGCTTTGTTTTGAGTTTTTAAAGGGCTTCTTCATCTTATTTGGTGGATTTGTGGCTTGTTTATATTTGTAAGCCCTCTTACCTTCACTTTACAAACTCTAAAGTTAATGTTTGGTGAAAGTTGAGATTTATGTGAGTTTAGTTGATTATGCATGTTCATGCGAACTCACTATGTCATGTTTTATATGATTCATAAGTTATGCATGCATATGCGAGATTACTATGCCATGTTTTACATGTTTCACAAGTTATGCATGCTTATGCGAGTTTATTATGTCATGTTCTACATGTTTCATGGGTTATGCATGTTCATGCAAGTTCATCTTACCATGCTATGCAAAGTTTAATCTCGTCTATGTGATGTCACCTTTATCTATTGCCAGTATGTTCATCTCAGTTTCCATCATACTGTTAACTTTATTAGTTTATAGATTGATCGTAGTAGGGCTTACCAGTCTTTTTGACTGACCTGTTTTCTTTCGCTTCTTTTCTTCCGTTTCCCCCCCCCCCCCCCCCACAGGTTCTCAGGGAGGGGCTACATCTGCTTAGTGGATCTTTGACTTGCTTGTTGGATAGCTCATGTATGGATCTGAGCTAGCTGTGGCTTATCTTTTATTTCTGGGGATTAGTACTGATGTTTTACCATGTATTTTGTTATCACGTATCTAGACTTATGTTGTATTTTGGATTATGACATTTTGATAGTATGTACTTGACTATGTTGGTTTTCTGAGATTATGATGATGGGTTTTTATCTACTACCGCTGCTTTACTTATATTTATTTGCATATATTCTGTCTTGCGATATCTCTGTGCATGTTTACCTTCACAATAACGCTCCTCCAAAGCTAGTACATTCTAAGGAGTGATCCTAGTGGAGGTGGGGTGTTACAAAATTCTTATGATAATATCAACAAATAAAATGAGTTTCTATTTGTCGATCTAATTCTATCATTCACCTCAGAATAATGAAAATAATATTTTGATATCATAAATTAAATTATTTCCACTAGATCTGAATAAATATGATTTAAACTAAATAAAATATGTTTTAGATCTAATTTTAGATCTAATTTTCTAACTGCAAATAATTTCAACAAAATATAAAAATTCCAATGCAAATTTATCATAACATGAACCACAAAACATACAACAAGCGAACAATCAACCATTCAAACATCACAGAACATTTCAGATCTGAATTTATGTGATAATACAGTTATTTTTAATGCAAGAAAATAATTAATAATTAATTAGATAATTAAAATTAGAATTCTCACTTTGAATTTTGGCCAAAATTCGACTGTCTCCGTTTCAGCTGCGGTCTGTGTCATCGCGAAGCTCTTAATTTTGTAATTCCAACGCAATTTACGGTTCGTCAATCGGACCTCGTATGAGAGAGTTATGAATTTTTAAAGATTAGAAAAATAAAAATATTAAATAATAAAATAATATTAAAATATTAGGATCGGACCTTTCTTCCTCATTGAAACGTGGCCGCCGAACCCATGCTTCACCTTTCCTCCTTCTATGCGCACGCCACCACAAGCATCCGGACCACGATCAGAAGCCACCACCTCGTCGGCCACCTCAAGACACACCCGCGCCGAGACCCGGGCCCCACTCGCATCCCCCTAGGACCCACAAATAACTCATAAACGCAGCACCTTCTCAGCCAAAATTCGCGAAATCCGTGCGCCAAAACCCGATCTTAACCGTATAGATTTGTAGCTCTCTGAATTCTCTTCGATTTGGTAGGTCATACGTCAATTTTCGTTGAACGGATTGAGAGATATTAGCGTTTGAATTTGGGTGATTTCTGGCCTTCGGTTTGGACATGGCGGCTGGCCAAAATTAGGGTTAGGGTTTTCGGATTTAATAATATTTTAATATTTAATTCCGAATTTCGTGAAATAAAGTGGATTTTTGGACTTTCTCGGATTTGGGCCTGCTTACTGTCGATCTTAACGTTTTGAGGCCTTCTGAACGCGATGGGCTATGTCCCAAGGTCCAATTCCGACATCTGTACATTTTATTTTCGGTTTTAATTGAAAATACAATATTAAATTAATTATTTAATTCCTACCGTACATTTAAATATGCCGGGGTCACATACGACCTCAGAAAATTCTAAAAAAAATATTTTTAGCTTTCTTATGACGATACGAATCCAACAAAATTATTTTCGTCGAATTTTGAGACTGTTTGAAAAATGGCTATTTTTAAGGCGTTCAAATTTAACTGTAATAATCAAAACACATTTTATTTCGCCACGCTCACATATTAATTCGGAAAATTCTGAAAATTGAAACCTAGCAATAATTTGACTTTCCGGTTCCAACAAAAGTGATTTCGTCGAAAACCGAGGTCGTTTGAAAAATTACTATTTTTAAGGCCAATATATTTAATATTAAAAATATATTTTTAAACAAATAAATCCCGAAACTCAAAATATATAAGTGTTTACTGTTTTTCAATGTAGAAACATCATTCCGGACTCAATGGAAGTGGTTTCGAGTCCAAATTCCTTTGTATGCAAAAAGTAGCATTTTGACCTTTATAAATTTCATAGCGACCTTTCTAAATATTGAATTGGCCATAACTTTTGATTTCCGCTATGAAATTTCAATTTTTCGGATTCGTTGGAAAGATATTTTTAAATAGATTCTAATATTTTTGGTTTTACTAAAATCCGTTAAATTTTGCATCCTGTACGGTCAGTCAAAGTTCAAGTTTGACTTTTCAAACTACCGTGCTATTTCTAACTCTTTTGTTAATTAAAATTAAATCATTCATTCTAACTTCGATTTAAATCAAATTTGTGATCATTATTATTTAAATAAATTATTTTATATTGTCAAAATTCATTAAAATTTTCTAAAATAAAAATTTTAAATTGGTTCTGATTTTTGCGGGTTGTTACAACATACGAGCATGAAAAATGTTTGAAATAGGCGTCTAAAAAGTAAACTCAGATTACGATGTACTTTTCTTCTCATCAACAGGACACTACAACAAATAGCAAGTTTCTCATTCTCGTCTTTTGACCATTTTCGTTGAGTAGAATCAGCACTTTTAGATGGAGGTACATTACTTTTGAAATTAGATATTTGTATATGTTGATTTGATTTGAACTTTCCCTCATTTGATTCAAACTAGGTTAAATTATTATTCCCCTCCCATAAAATTTTATCTCCAACAAATTCTTCATACTCATTTCGCTTTTGATTGGAACTGTCGTTAATTGCTTCATAATTAGAATTTAAATTTCTACTAGAGTTGTTGGTTTGTGAGAAATTATTTCGCAAGCTGCCTTTAAATTCGATAATCGACATTGTGGACTGCGATTTGAGTATTGGTTGCTAAACTAAGCGTCGCAACATTGACTCATATGTTGTGAATGTTATTGAGAACTGACTCATATGTTGTGAATGTTATTGAGAACGATATTTGGAAGCATATTTAGAGTTTTGCTCGTAATTATGATTTCTTTGTCAATTTAGCAGCAAATTATCATTAACATTATAGGTTTGATTATAATCTTGAAAGCACTGGAGTGAGAACGATATCGGTAATTTTTCGATTATTGAATTTTTTTTCTTCAGATGGTTATGAGTATAATTTGTATAGTTTAAGCGAGGAAGAAAAAGAAAATTTGTAATCTGATTAAAAACTAAGTTGGTTATATATAAGAAAATAATCAATGGGAAACAAATGTTGTGCTTGCTTATCCAAATTATTGATGTCAAATAACATGGCAATGGTATAAAATTTTGTAACCACTGTAGATTTTACTTGGCATTAATAATGCCAGAAAACTACCCAACATTACTATTATCGGGTAACCTACTGTCAAGATCACCAAAGCAGCTTTGACACTTAGCGATGAGCCCACAAATAGGCTCACCAACCCCTTGCTGGGATGCTCTTAGAAACTACATTGATATTGAGTCATTCTACAAAAAGATATCATCTCAGATATTCATCATTTTTATTTTTATTTTGGGATACTCTTAGAAACTGCATTAATATTGACTTATTCTACAAAAAAATATCATCTCATATATTCATCATTTATTTATTTTAAATTTGTAAATGTTTATGTTGGTTATTCTCATTATTATTAAAAATTAAAAACATTCATATTTAGAAATAAAATGATTATGAACTTGTATATTGGCATGTTGATGTATTTGTTTTGGTTCCATTTGTTTTTAAAGAGTTGTAAACTAGTGGTAGAACCTAAGTAAAAGAAGTGGGTAAAAATAAACAATAATTTGGTTTTGTAACAAAAAAATAAAGCAGTAATCACCGTATTTCAATTATCATTAAAGGGCATTCATTTCTGTAAATCGAACAACAATAGGTTATTTCTAGTGAACAACAATGCATACCGAGTCCTCCCTAAATCGATGTGCTCCGTGCTATTTATTCTGATTATGCTTTATACTGCTTAATTTACTTTGTAATTTATGAATGATGCGTATTCTATTGAACGCATGAAGACATATAAATTAAGGACAGAGGATTCTATTTTTAACCAAAGGATTGTAAAATCCGCTGTTAATACTGATTGAAAGTAGAAAATCCATCAAAGTTCTACCGGAATTGACAGATATTACGGTCTTTGTGCTAAGTTAAAATAAACCATCTTCGATGAAATTGAACTTGAGAGACCAACATGAGGAATGTGATCAACTGACCACACAACTAAATTCATGATGAACTTGACAGATATTACGGTCTACCTGTTACTTATATCACGAGAGCCATCTCTGAGGTTTCGGGTGCGCACGAAAAACTTTTATTTTATGCTATTTATCTATGTGTATTTAGAAATGATAGATGGTGTAGCAAGCTATATATAATTCAAATATTCGGTCATGTCTTTTTTTTCCTTTTTTTTGGCACTTACAAAAGTTATTATTATATATAAACTTCAAAAGGAGTGACGATGCATCATTTATACATAATAAAATAAAATGATGGAGTGGTCAGTTAGAATTTCTATTATATATTAATTCGATAATTGCAGTAATTTGTTTGTTAAATGATTTGATTTTCTTGTTTTTTTATTAGCGAATCATTTATCTTAGCATCATAATTCAATTAGGGCATTGCTATACAACTTAAACTCACTTGTGACATAATTGACCCCACGTCAAATTTTATTAATTTTTATTTTGGAAAAACATTTCAATGGAAGCAATTGTTACACGAGTTATCAATAAAAATCCTATAAGTAATAAACACATCAGCTGATAAATTAGTATTGTTTCATGCAACTTATCATGTTAACCAATGTCGTAATATCTATTTTTATAAATTCCTTTAGGACTTCTATTTCTTTAAACAAATTGGCACCATTAATAGCTAAAAGTTCATCGTAAATTATATTTTTATTCAATTTTAGTGACACTGACATCAATTTGGTTGTCACTATCATTTATTATTGTAGAAGTGCTACTTTCCAAAGCATGTCACATTTATCAATAAATTACTTAAACCAACTGTTTCAAGTTGTGTATTTTTTTCTTTAAATTATACCTCGCTGTCACCTTTTAAGACACACCTGAACAATATTTCTTATTCTTTTTTAATTTTGCATATAAAATTTATAGTTGATATAACAAATTGATATGCAATAGAATTGATTGTGTTATAGCATTTTTTAACTTGAACTAAAATAGTATTGAACTGTACCCTATATGCTTCAAATAACCAAGTCAGAAGCAATCAATTAGGATAAAAATTAATTACCAGCTCGATAAAAACAACTATGAAAATAAGAAATCAACCCCGTAACAACCCGGTTTTTTGGGAATCCGGGGTAAATAGATTTTAACGAGTTTTGTAATTTTAAACTTGATAAGAATTAAATACGAGTTCGGGAACCTAACTCGTATAATAATTTAATATGAGAAATGAACACTTTTTGTGGTTATTAGGGAAAATTGTGTGCATTGGAATAAATTAAATCTTTTTAGTGTAATAAGAAAATTTATTCCTATATGTGTTTGTAAATTTCAATTTGATGGTTTAAACCAATGTTGAAAATATATATTGATTAACAATCATTATTTTAGTGAACATATATTTCTAATATGAAGTGTTTGTTTTAACAAGATAATTCTTAATTTGTGTTGGAAAATATAAGTTGTAGAAATTATAAAATAAAATAAAAATTGTGTTTAAAACCATGTTTGAAAATAGTTAATTAAATTTTAAAGTAATAATATAATGTTGAATCGTGTCAAGATGAACTAATGTATAGATTGTTGTTAAAGCGAATTTTTGACAACAACAATGATTGTGGAACTTTACGTTGTTATTAATATAAAAAATATTGACTTGAAATCAATATTATGTGTCTAAACTATTTTTAATGCGATTGTACAAATTTTAGAATGGAAAATGTGTGTTTGTTCATAAAATACCAAAACATACAATTTGAATTGAAATTATGAATTTCTGGTGTTAATGTAACAAAATATATGTTAATCTTGTTAAAAATATTTTTATAGGTTGTGTAATTTGGTAGAGCTTAAATAATAAACATATAAACAAGAAATTGTCTTATGTGAATTGTGTTATAGCTTAGCCAAGGCAATTTTGTAACACTTAGCTTAATTGCATAAATTTGTAACACTTGTTGATTTAGGTTATTGGGTTTTGAAATCCAAGGCCCAAAGAAGTATCAAGAAAAATGATAAGTGGTTGGATAATACGTACATTTTTTTCTCCTGGGTTCATTATCTCTTCTTCTTGGAAAAAGAAATTACAGAGAATCCATGGCTTCCTTCCCCTCAAACTTAAGGCAATCCTATAATAAATCAAAAGAGCGCTCTAGACTCTCCATTTAGATCTTGTAAATAAGAAGATTCATGCATCTATTGGGAATTCAACGAGAAGGAATTCATAGCAGCTACAGGGTCTTGCATGTCATTAGGTTTGAGCATTCAGGTCGTGGCTACCCAAAAGCTGCATCTTGCAGCTAAATAAGATCTAAATCATTAAATCCAATCAAGGCGAGTTTGTGAAGCTCACTCTTCTAGCTTGAACATGTTAAATTTTGTATTTTATTAAGTTTCTTGTAATGACCCGCATTCTACGTATCGAAGGATCGTAGAATATTTATTTCTTTTTCATATGAGTTCGTATGATCGTGTGACTTTGAGGAACGACTATTGGGGTCATTTCCCATGTTCACAATTTTTGTTGATTTTTAAATGACCGTTTTGCCCTAGGCGAATCTTGTTTCTCCTAAAACTTTTGATTGATAAGGATGTTTGACCTGAAACCACTTTCACTGGATTTAGATGATGGTTTAGCTTTCCGTAGAGTGGTCACATTAGCCAAACGGACTTACCATTTGGGAGATATGGCAGAAATAAGGTTTGTAAGGTGAAAAACAGCTTAACTGGCCTAATTAGAGTGATTAACAGCTAGGCCCATAACCAATTTCGGGATTAGGGTAATGGAGAGGCTGATAGGGTTTGGGAAATCATTTCTAGTCAGTTTTCTCGCCGCCATTTACATCTCTTGAACCCTAGCCATGGCCTTCACTTTCTAAAACACCTTCAAATCACTTTCTAATTGAAGATTAAGCTAATTAGCATTAAACCAAGTCTAATCAACATCAAATTAGAGGCAAAGGCTGTTGTGTGCATTGGAATTCGTGCCATTTAAATAATCATTTCAGATCTGAGTTTATATTTTGGCTAAGGTGAGTGATTTGCATTGTTTTTCACTAAGTACGGCTAATTAGGGGTGATTAGTGTTAATTAACGAAATTATACATGATTAAATTCTGGAAAAATGTTTAGAAATTCTTAAATATTATTTTAAGCCTCTGTTAGAAATTTGGGTTAATTTGGATATGTTTTGCTAATCCTATCATTAGTTATGGTTAAGCATAATTAAGGGGGAAATATGGGTTTTGGGGTATGTTTGATCCATATTGACATGAGTATTCATCGTTCTGGTGTTTATGGCTGATTATACATGTTGCTATGACTGTTTGGAATGTTTTATGATTTCTTAGAACAGTTAGAATGGTCGAAAACGTCGTCGTAAGGCGTAAACAGTTTGCTGGAAGAAGTGCAGGAAATGGACTGGACCGGATGGGATACCCCCAATCATGAGCATGTATCACGAACCGACTCGTGCCCACTACCCCGAACTGAAGTGCTCCGACCTGCTCGTGGTCCACCGACCCACTCGCATCAGGGATCCACGAACCACTCCAGTACTCGAACTGACCCGCTCGAGTGACCGACCCCGAACCGGAGCATCCACGAGCTGAGGAGCCCGAACCGATCTGATGCTTTGGAGGAGCTATCACGAGCCATAAGTCGAACTAGTGAGGACGACATGGTCACGAACCGAAGATCACCAGGGCATCATGAACCGATCCAGAAGGTGAGGACGACGAACGGGAGTATGCATCACGGACCGACCTGGAGCACGCACGACCGACCCCAACCGAGGACAAGGAGAAGGACCGAACTGATCCGGAGAAGACCAAAACCGAGATGCAAATGTAGTCCAATGAGAAGTTGTTACTCAGGATCCAAACGGGAGCCAATGAGTTAACTTCATGAGTTGGACTTTGCTGCGGGACGCGTATCGATGTCTATAGCTTTGACTCACCACTGAGGAACGGATTATTGGCTATGGATCAGTGCAGTGAAGTTGTCATGACTTCATGGGGCAGGGTGATCGTAGCAAGGCTATGAGCCAGTGCAGTGGAGTTGTCATGACTCCATGGGGCAGAGTGGACATAGCAAAGTATTAGTGGTTACGGATCGGTGCAGTGGAGTCGTCGTAACTCCATGGGGCAAAGTGATCGTAGCAAAGGATTGGGTGATCAAAGTGGTAGATATCATATGCTTTACGCACTGAGTGAGAGATGTGAGGATGGTTGCTTTGCTTGATTGTTTGACATCACTATGACATGCACACCTCTCCCCCGTATCTTTACACCATATGTTAGTGTCACCTTAGAGTATTGTACATCTTGTTGTGCTAACTCTTTGGTTGCAGGTCCAGGCTCAGGTATGGTTAGTTATACGTGTTATTGTTCTGTTTTGCTGCTTATCGCTCATACCAGACTTTTTTCTGACCCAGAGTTTTATGTCTCTTCTTATTACGCTCTTAAACGAGCAGACTAGAGACAGGTTAGCCGGTTATGCACAAGTAGCTGATCCGGAGACGAGCTGGAGGCTCCCACGTATTATCTACATATATTCTCCCTGTGTTGTTGCTGGTCACTGCTTGGGCATTAGTAGTGTACCTTTCCTTTCTTTTGCTTTAGATACAGTATTTTGAAGTTGTAATAACGATGTTGGATCATAAGCTGTATTTTGGATTCCGCGCCTATGATGATTTAGTTTTCAGCTTATGCACTATCTCGCCTGTTTTATGTCAAAGTTATGTTATTATTATATTTTATCCCATGCGCTGTGAGACATTCTATAGGTTCCTTGTTAGTTCAAATTCCTTTCTTTTCCTTTCTTTGGCGACCATCCCATGTTGGTTGGACATCGGTACAACGCATTTCAGGGAAATGTCGGTTGGTGCGGGGCGGGTCGTCACATTTCTGGATGATAATGTGCTTACTACAATCTGAAATGTAGTTTTAGATGTTTCTCTGTGAAAAACTGAGTTGGATTCATGTTTGAGAGCATAGATCTCCTCCATTTCATACCGGATTCTTGATTTTCTTTCTCCGGCTTATAGTCTGAATGTAGTAGTTTATATATAGAGAATTTCGTATTCGAATATTGTCATTTGATCATCGAAATAATGGTCTGAACTTGAGTTCGTCAACGACGAACCTACCTATGAAAAATTTGCGTCTGCGTCGACACAGGAAAGACCTGTGTCGACAAGTGTCGACACAAACCTTGCTACCTGCGTCGACACAGGCAATGCAAAATGTGTGGCAAAGCATTGTCTGTTGTTTGCCTAATTATGTTGCTTCTCTAGGTGTTTTGCTCGACTTATGAAGCTTAGTGTTTCTTCATATCTCTATCCGAAATCCTTAAATAAATTGTTATTATTATTGTTAATCATTGAGGCTTACTTTATAGCCTAAAATTTTGGTGAATTCTGGATACTTTTTTGAATGGATTTTCATGAACATTTTATTGTGCTTTGTTAATTTTCTTTGAGGCAATTTTACACATCGAACACGCTTTAGAAAAACCATTTCTAAAATAAATTTCCTTAATAAATACAGATAGCCTTGTGATGATAAATTTTCTTATGTTTGGTTTTATAAATTAATATCATCTCATGGTGATAGTAAACAATATTTTCTAAATATTTTAAAGACATAACCCAGACATTTTCTAAATCTGTTTTCTTAAACTAATTATTCTCCGTATATATAGTCACATGTTTCTGCACCCTTCAAGAAAGCAAGGTTGTGATTTAAACAATTTAATTAATCGTGCGGTATGGGATATGTGGATTAATTATATTGGTTAATTCCTAACTCGGTGATCGAAGATATTTGATGTTTTCTTGAGTGAAGTGGACTACCTTATAGTAAATCGAGTAGTGAAAACATACGGACGTATTACTCGGATGACTGTTTGGGAGTCTAAGACGCATTATTGTTGTTTGTGTGACAATACTCGCTTTGGAGGAAGCTAGACTCAGGGAAGTCTTGACTCGAAGGAGTCTTATATGCATATTCATTTGACCGAGGGGTCAAGATACACTCGACCAGGGGATAGTAATAATCGGCATTTGAATACGTGTATAGTACTTGGCATAAGCTCCGAGAGGGCTTGTTTGTGAAGCATGTGCAATAATTTTGATGTTTTGGATCAATTTGTGGCTTTGGTGTTTGTGATGTTTTGGATCCATCTTTAATGATATATTATGATGAATTCCCATTATAGCCCCATGACTAATTTGAGAAATTAAGATGTATGATCGCTTTTACGATGTTAAACTCTTATGAGTTTATTATACATAATTTGGAGTACTTTTGATGATATTTTTTTATGTATATGCTTGATGAATTTGAGGTTTAAAAGATGATATATGTGTTTAGCTCAAAGCAAACACTTGATGATTATAGTAAATTTTATTATGTTGATTATATGTCTCATGGCTTCAAATTTTTATTACTCCAATTTGGTATTTGGGTAATCTGCACCGATGGAAACACCCAAATCTGTGTTCATGGTGTTCACGAGTAATTTGAGTGTAACTCGTGAATTTATCTTCTGTAAAATCTGTTGTTTTGAGTTATTCTATTCCTTTCTAATAGAAATGGATTCACTTTTTTGTGTTTTTGAGTTTATTTAGGATTATGTGATTCATTTTCTTACGAAAAGGATTTGTTCTCTTAACGTTGGTATACTTCACTTATTTTATTATAAGTGATATGTTTACGCTAGACTGATCTGTGTATTTATACTCGGGTCAGACCAAATTATTTTAGGTTCATAGCTCGATGCTGATTCGTGTTTTGTTGTTCTCACCTTGGATTTTCTCTTTCAAAGCTATTACTTAAGTTGTGTAGTCGAATATTCTTGTCATCGTGTATTTTTTTCTTTTGAGACATGATGTATATGTACGTGGTTCATATGAAACCATTGGAGTATGTAGTACTTGTATATGTTGTATTCTGTGTTGTACTTAAATGTATTATGCTATGTGATCTGTTACCTATGATGCGTTGTCATTTGTTCTGAATACGATCCTTAGTCATTGTAGTTTTATATCAGATGAACTGAGTACGTCGGTCCACTTAAGGTAAGAAAAAAATTGCACTCAATTGACGTATTTCATACTCGTCTAATACAAGATTACGGATGGTCGCTCGACTCGCTCCTAACCAGTCTTATTCTTTGCTCTAATAGATGACATTACTTGGTGATGTTCTCTATTAGGGTGGGCCTCAGGTTGGGGCGTCACAAACTCAAAATATTATTAAACAAACAATCCATGTTGACAACAAAAATAAAATTATTCTCTATAGTTCTTTCCATTTGCATTTTACACTAGAAATGGGTATGTTAGTCAAATCTTTGATGGCAACCGACAAATATACAACCTCTAATCAATAATTAGTTCAAATTTAACATTGAGCCTTTCACATAACATATATAATTCATCATCTATCAACTACATTCAATTAAATGATCACAAACTTTACATCCGTTGAATTCAAGGATTGAAATACAGAATTAAACTATTGAAAAGAAACACATCTGAAAAAAGGTAACGAACAATTTATTTATTTTAATTTTAAATTCAAAATATGCATTAATAGAAAATTGATGATAGATTGTTCAGTTAAAACGGAAAACGTGAATGATGGATAGGAAGAAAGAAAATAATTGAAATGAAGATTTGAAAAATTGAAGACTAGGAATTAACAATTGAATTAGAAAAGTGAGAGGTCAATCAATTAAAGAAAAAAATGCATAAAACAAAAAAGAATAAGAATAAAATTAAAAAAAATAAGGCATGGGTACATGGCATATATTTCAGACATCACACGAAATTTCACTGTGCCCACTTAACAAGGATCATATAATCATTCACGATTCTTTCTTTAAAGTTGAATAAATAATATTTGTTTTTAACTAACGCATGTTTCGAATTTGTAATTGAAGAAAGAAAGATTTATTAGTGCATTTTTCGAATTTGTTTATTTTCTATAGTTTAGTTGTGCTATTCTTATATTCAAAGGATGTAAAGTGCATTATTATTGTATTGAATGCACTTGATTGATAAATTAATTATATTTGTTGTATGAAAAATGACCATTGCTGCTAAATTTGAACTAATTATTCATTAACAGATGTACACTTGTCAATTGCCATTGAAAAATCAACTAAAATATTTAATACTCTTTTTTAATGTAAACAGAAATGTATAAACTACAGTTTTATTTATGGCTATATCTCAACATGGATTGCTTCACTGATATATTTGGGTTGATCTCTCATTTGCATAGTCGTTATTGATTGAGTTGGTCATTGATTTTAATCTTGGTTGATTGCTCATGCTGACTTGATCATCTGAAGCATTCAAGGTTTACTTTGTACTAGATTATTACTATTTTAGTTTTAGTTGGCAAACTCTGCAATCAAGTCAGGTTAATTGCATACTAATTTATTATATCAACCATAAATTTTGAATTTAATTCAAAATCTCAAATCTCTCATTCGGTCATGTTTCATCTTATAATTTTCACACAAGATATATCCTATCAGAAAAGATTCCAAGGAGATGAAGTATCTCTGGCTTCCAACTCGAAATACATCTCGGGACTATCTTAATATAGCTTACATGTCCAAACTTGATGCTTAAACAATTATTATTTGAAACGTGAACCTATAAATTGTAACATACACGATTATCATATAAGAAAGAGTTGAAACGGACGTTTTGGGAGGAAAAAGGAAGCTTGGTTGGTTAGATAGATTTGGTGATGATTGAATGTTAGCAAGTTCTTTCTTCTGAACCAACATTAAGTAAAAGAAAAAAATTGGACAGACTCTCGAATTAAGATTATGGTCAACATTTTGTGTATATTTAAGACAAGATGAATGTCAAAGGAAATATGAATGAGATATATTTCTCCTTTCATCTAAGAGCAAAAGAAGGTCTCGGAAGATATCTCAAGTGAGATGTTGGAGATTTAATTTAAAACTACGATTTAAATATTCAAAATAAAGAAAGAAATATAACTATAGTTTAGTCATGTCTTAATAGACGATAATGACAAGTAATCCAAAAGGTTACACAAATTGAAATAGTTGGTTCAAGTAATTTGCTCATAAAAGAATGATATGACAAATAATTAAAGTAAAAAAATATGAATACTACTAACATCTATAGAACAAAATTAGATACTAAATTGATGCTAATGTTACTAAAATTGACAAAAATATAGTTACGGTCAATTTTCAAATATTAATGGCGCCAATTTATTTGAAGAATTAAAAATTGAAAGAAATTTTAAAATTAGATATTATGATAGCAATTGGCTTAATAAATTGCACCAAAAAATATTAATTTATTCCCAGATTTGCTTATTACTTAGGGATATTTGTTAAGGGCATTTTTTCAAGCACACATACAAAAAAAAAAAAAAAAAAAAAAAAAAAAAATCCACTACCACCCTATAGCCAGAGAAAGATAGATGAGATCAAGCGCACCTCAAAGAGTGCAACAACCCATATAGCTTCCAAATTTCCACCACACGTTCTTGTTTCTTCCTATTCCCACAACCTTAAGGACTTAAGGAATACACAGCTCTGAGGGACAAGACTCGAACCCGCAACCTCAAGGACTCGCTAAGCATTTGCATACGGTAACATTATATACTATGTATTGTTTTATTTTCAGATATATTTAAAGGACATAAAATAAAAGTTTGTCTTAGGCACCCAAAACCTCAGGACAGGCTCTGTATTTTTTGTAGGGCTATCAACGAGCATCCAAAAAAATCGATGTTCGTCCGCGTCTGTATCCGAAAATAGGAATATATCTGTTATTCGAGATGCAGATACAGATATTAGATATCCGAAATCCTTCTGAATATGGATATAATTATAGTGGTATCTGTATCCTAAAAATATTTGTTTGATTTTCTGATGTGCGTGTGTGTCTATATACATATACATATATATAATGTTTAATTTATCTAAGCTTAAATTAATGTATAAATTTTCTTAAACTAGTTAAACTAATCTCAACTATTGGATTATATACCCATACTGCGAAAAACGAATGTTGCATTTGTATTTGTATTTGGTATTATGCAACATTGTAGGTCACGTATTCATTTTATTTTGTGGTATGGTTATAATTAAAACATGATTATGTATATGCTTATATGATTTATGTTTCATTTTAGTTTAGTTTTAAGGAAGGTTCGAGATTCCATTTGGAGGACAATCTACATTATGTTGTGACAGTATTCCACATCTCCATAACCTAAACCCCACTCTCCAAAAACTCAAACAAAACAAATGAAGAAAAGAAGCCGTCCTTCAAAGTATACAAATCGAACAAAGCTGAAAAATAAAATCAATCATTCTCTGGAAGTCAAAATGTTCGATCCATAAAGTTTTCTATGAGTTAACAGATAAAATTGATCGTTCTCATCAGGTACCCAACCAGCGCCGTACACTTCTACCATCATGGACATTGCTATTGTCTGGGACGAGTCCGTGGGCAGCTCCGACGCTTATGGCCTCCAGCAACGACGCTACTACCCAAGACCATGGTAAGCTCATCGTGTTCAACACACACTAATGCATCTGATAAACTTCTTCTTGTTTTTTGGCTAGTTAGTGTTAATGTTTGGGAGCTTCTCCTGTTAGCTTGTGTACGTGGTGGTGCAGTTTGTATTTTTGTGGTTATTTTGATTAGTCTGTATATTATTTACGTATGTACTTAATTGCGCCATGCGCATTGAACTCTATTGCATGCATTATTAGTACTATTTGCGCCATCGGTCAGGCCTGTTGACCGACTTTTATCTTATTACTAGTAATATTATCTAATCGGGTGTGTTGATGCGCTCTACACAACCGTTTCGCTCAACAACAAAAATCGATCGTTCTCTGATCGTTGCTGAAGAAGTTTCCCTTGCTGCTGTAAGTTTTTTATTTTGTCCATTTCTTTTCTTCTACCGATGCCTTCGGTGTTATAATTCCTGTTGTGTTGCCTCCTTTTTTTTTGATAGAGCTTTTTTTTTTTTTTTGCCCTAGGTCCAAAACCAGTTTTCATCAACGATTTTGGACAGCCGATGACCAGCACCGGTCCGGTAACCCCAAATTTCGGGGTACCAGACGAAACTTCGAACCTTGGTTTTAAGATTGTTCTTTTCATATTTTGAACACTTTATCTCTTAAAAATATTTGTTGTATGAAATTTATATGATTGATATCCTCGTTATAATTTTTAATTAGATCTATTCAGCTAAAAAATATTTTATGAGTCAAATTTGCATGTGAATGATGTATTTGTAAAATATATATATATATATATATATATATATATATATATATATATTCGGATATCTTCGAATAACTGTGTCTGATGTGCATTTTAAGTTTCTGACACAGATATTTTGAGATATCTGTATTCACTAAGGTGGAGACAGATATTCTCAAACTGATGCCCGCAAATATCGGATACAGATACAGATTTTTTATTTTCGGATACGGATACAACATTATCTGTATCCGACTGCATCTGTTTACAGCTCTATTCTTATGTAGCACAGATGCAGTGGGACAGAGACGGAGCCACGTCTGAGCTGGTGAGGTCACTTGACCTCACCAGAAAAAAAAAAAAAAAAAGGGCATCCTTTCAGCAGAGCGGAGGAAAAAAAAAGAGTTTGCTTCAGCAAACGGAAAGCGGAAGGGAAAGCTTATTGTCGGTTCCAACTTCGCTTCAGCAAACGGAAATCGGTAAGGAAGCTTATCGTTGTTTCCAACTTCGTTTCAGCAAACGAAAAACAGAAAAAAGCTTATCGTTGTTTGATTGTTTCCAACTTCGCTTCAGCTAAGAAAAAAATGAGTTTGCTTCAGTTAAGAAATATCCAGTTTATTTCCAACTTCGCTTCTCAATCGCTGACACTTATCGTTGCTCTATAACTGCTGTTTGGTTTCCATAGGTAAACCTGATTTTGATTTTGATTTTGATTTTGGTCCTTATTTTGTTTGCAAATTGAGATTGAAACTGAGGCGAAATTAAACGTTGGTCTGTGAAAATGATTTTAGTCTTTGTTTCGTTACTCTGTGAAAATGATCAAATAGCTATTTTAACTGAGATGAAATTGAGATTGAAACTGTCAAAAAATTAGTATAAATTTTTCTTATGGTAAAAAAAATAGCTGTCAATTCTTTTTTAGTTTTTTTTTTTTTTTTTTTCTCTCTCCTCTGAATCCTGTTATGTGACCTCATCAGAAAATTTTTCTGCCTCCGCCCCTGCAGTGGGAAAATGGTAAAACAATATAAAAGTCATGAAACTAGATTTTAGAGGTAGCATATTTATTTTGATAGCTTCATCATGCAAAATACGAACCAGGTATGGTATGGGTTTCTAAGAATCTAAGATGTCTGCTACTAGGGTAGATCCTACAATCAGAATTCATATATGGTAATTTATTTAGAAACAAACGACCGGAACACATTGTTAGACGAGCAACAATAACCGTAAGGTATATGAGAATAATATCATTAGCTATTTAGTTATGTTATTTTACAAACAAGATACTGGCGCGGATCAGGGGAGCTATATTATGACCAGATGGGGCTTGTGCCTTATCAGAATTGGGAGGGAAAAAAAATTCAAAAGTTAATATTAGGTACAGCTGAAATTACATTTCAGCTGTACCTAGCCGTAAGTGAAATTACATTTCAACCATAGCTGGTCCAGCAAATCACATTAGTAGAGCACATTTTCCATATGATTATATTTTGAATCTAGTAACAAAACAACTGCCAACCACCTCCTTAATAGATGTTGCCAGTTAGTTTTGACTCACTATTTATGTTGTGGGATTTATAAGTACATGACTTTACCATAAGAAATAAAGATCCATAACTTCGATTTTATTCTACTCTAAGGCAACAAGTTTATTAAAACCTTTATCCTACCTGAATCCATTGGCTGACTTCATCAATGGTACGTTAGGTGTGGCTCATATTGGAATGAAGTGGGTGCGTGGATTGGACGGATGAATTATCCCACGTCGCAAGATATTAAGAAAGATCGTGTTATATATATATGGTATTAGTGGCATGTAACAATGAGGACTCATTTTGTTACAATAAGTGTTTGCCAATACCAGATTATATGCTCGATGGATGGTGATGGAGGATGTTCAATCGGGACGCCGACATAGGAGACTTTGACCGTTGACTCCGATAGACACGGTGAAGCGCGTACGGTACGCAGAGAATGCCGAAACTCAACATGGTATCAGAGCTCCATGGTTCGAGGGGACCGGTATGCGTAGTATGACTGAAGCATGGCTCCAAAGGAGTTTGAGCATGGGATGCTCGTCAAGGTGGAGATACAATGGTAAAAGCAGCCTGACGCCACTGCTTATGAGAACCCGGGTAGCAGCCTAGCCAACTGTGAAGAGGACTCAAGATGTAACTCTAAGGTGACTTGAGCAATGCTCGCAAAGGTGGAGATTGTTAAGTGTGGCTCGCATTGGAATGGAGTGGGTGCGTGGATTGAACGAGAGAATTTTCCCGCATTGCAAAATATTAAGAAAGATCGTAGTATATATATGGTATTGGTGGCGTGTAACAATGGAGATTTCTTTTGTTACAATAAGTGCTTGCCAATACCAGATTATATGCTCGATGTGTGACGATGAGGGGTGTTCAATCAGGACGTCGGTATAGAAGACTTTGACCGTTGACTCCGATAGGCACGGTGAAGCACGTACGGTACACAGGAATTGCCGAAACTCAACAGACTACAGTCAATTGTACCAATATATCATATAAAAATTTGATCAATATCACAAGCCTGAAATATATTTGGGTCAATACCCAAGTTATGAGATGAGAAAACAGAATCACTGTGCAAAGCATCGGGGTTAAGGATCCAGTCTGCACTAATAAATAATAATAAACAGATGGGGGCCATTTTTTAAAATTGGCATAAGAAATGAACTTCACAAGTTGCAACAGTCTTAAAACCGCATTTGTTGTGTTTTGGCACCTCTTCAGCACGCACCCACAGCGCTATGTGCACTTGATTGAGCACGAATTAGCACCAATCAACAAAACTCCATTCTCCACAAACCAGCAAGATATCCTTTTCTGCGTGAAGTCATCCTGAATGTACATCATGATCCAAAAAGAATACCTATGGTTAGAAAGGTAAACCCTAAACTAATGACACGATAACTCCAATAATCCAAATGCTCACTTAACCGATATTTGTAATAATTTGGAAATGAAAGCAGCCTTGTTAAAAGTACTTCTTCCTTCAACACACTTGGGTGCATGTGAAAAGACTATATGGATCGTATGTATATTTAATATGCAAGTGTTACTAATTGTATCTGAGAGCTAGCAATATAAATTAAGTAAGAAACGATCACACCAGAGTCTTTATACTGGTTCGGACCTCCCGTCTTACGTCCAGTCTCGAAGCTTTCCTTCGACCTTTCAACTACCAAAATAATCCTCGCTTCGTCCGGAGGAATGGCCCACAACGGGAAATCTTTCTTTGACAATTGTGTGTTCTTGACAACATAGATTTTAACTGATTGATACAAATTTTATAATCTCCTTTGAATAGTATGATAATTCAAGCTTCGATACGAGGAAGAAGTAAAAGTATGTTTTTGAATACTTTAGAGTACATAGAAGGCAAGGAATATCAGAAAGTATAGAAATAAGAGTTCAGAAAGTTCGGTTGATTAATCTTCTCAAAAACATGTTTATCTATAGGTATTGAAAAGGTTCTTTTAAGAAATAACAACTCTATGATTCATTCCTGTTCATTCCAAGGGTTGCAATGGTTGAGAAGCAAGAGGTATAGATGCAACCCTTGAATTGAAGAAGATGACTTCAGAAATATAGTCGTTAACCCAAGTCAGACGTCTGGTATTTATGGTCAGAAATCTGGCTTGTTGTACAATATTTTTCCAAAGTCTACTGGACTTATTATTCAGACGTTTGACACCTGCATAGTTTGAAATTTTGCCTTCTTGAGTTTATAAAAACTTTTAAATGACTTGTGTGCGATTTTTGTGAAAGAAATCCTCAAGGAGATTTTACGAATTATCTATTTTAAGACTCTGACATAATATACTAATATTTTTAATATTAGCAATCCTTCTGTGCAGTTGTGCCTGTCTTCAAGTCTTGAATTCACCTGCATATTGATGATATGTATTGCATGCTCATGATTATATAGTTCTTGTCATCGAAAGCGTAGAATAGAGGTTCTAACAGCCTGCGTGTATCATGATTGTTTCATCCAGACTCGCAATGTGAGATTTTATTCAATCCACTTACCACTTATACAATGCATGGCACACATCCATCTCCACCTTACCGAGCATTGTTTCAAGCTTCACTGAAGCTATATTGAGTCCTTATTCAGGAGTAAAGTCAAGCAACAAGTCTTTTTTCTGCAATTGGGTAATGCTGTCGAGCTTCTTACACCGTATAACCACCGAGATGAGAAACACTGCAAGCTTCTTCACCCTTTTTGAAGAATCATACTCAAACATCATTGTGCAAGGATCAACACCACTCAACAACTCTATGGTCTCAACTCTCAACACACTTGCAATGATCTGTAATGTCATCTTTGTGCAAAGCCATCACAGGCGTATGCATCAGGATTGAAGTTGAACGTCTCCATCGTCCATCAAAGACAAATATGTCCCAGTCAACACTCATGCATCAGAAGAAGAAAAATCTACTGTTCTCCAATCTCTCATAGACTACAACTGTGGTTTCATCCAAACACATGATGTAGGACTCTGATCAGTTCAGTTCAATTCACACAACAACTAGGTCCACTAGAAAAAAGTGAACTATCAACTACCTAACAACTCGAAGCTAAGTTTTACTCGATTAACTTCAGCAAAGTACTGATCAACTCGGAGATAGACAATCTGTCTGAATCTACCAGAGAAAACCGAATTAAGATGAAAAAATGGTGAAAAAAGAACAAAATCAAGAAGATGCAAGAATTCCAGAGAAGAAAACAAAGAAGATAATGGTTGAAACCTTGATCTTTCAATCTAAAAGTACAAAATAACTTTTGGCCTTACTAATTTACTTCGACTATTATGCAATGTTAACCAAGTCAGAGAAGTTTAACCACATTTTCCACTACTTTCTAACTGTGTATTCGACCACTTAACGTGTTGTCGCCATTTTCAGAGCTAACAACTAGCTTTTAAACCTATGAATACAACAGGAATGCAAAATTTAGGATCGATCTTTGCTATCTGAAATACAACATAATAAATTTTGATCGTTATCCATTACTTGTGACCGTTATAAAGAGGTTTTAACCATTACTCCTAAGAACTTCTCTGATTCGATTCTCTATCGATTCATTGAATGAAAATTTCATTGTCATAATTGTATTATACACAAATTGGAAATAAAAAGAAAAGTAAATTGGACGTAGACATGGTATTTTACCAAACAACTATACATTGTTGTGTTCTTCTACTTTAATGCAATTTATTTTCTACCAATATTCTATTCTAACAATACCAATACGTTTTTTTTAAACAATAGTTCGGACTAGCTTATTTTCCTCTTTGAAATAAAATTCCAACTTACATTCTAAAATCAAAGTTATACCGATAAGATAACGATAATTCAGCATGCAAAAACAACACAAACGACTTCTAAATAAAACAGCATCAACTCGAATTACGATTATATTTCTTGTAAGAGCAATATATTTAAATTTCAGATATATGTGAAGCATATACGTGGAAATTTTTAATTATGTTGCTTTGCTTACAAAATATTAGCATCCCAATTCTGAGAATACAAATGGAAGGTGCACATTAGAGTTCGAAATAATATGAAACCATGGATGCGATACAGGAGAGTTCAACAAATATTGGAGATTCCACAGGAGAAAATGGATCTAAAAGTATTTTGTGACAAAGGATGGCTCATAACAAATAATACGGGTTCCAGGAACATTAGAATTGGACATTAAAAATGGGACAAGAACAACTGAGATGATTAAAAAGGTGGTTGTTAATAAGAAGTTTGTCAAATTGAAAGAAAGGAAAAATCATAATTTACTGGAAGTTTGCTATATTTTACGGTACTCGTTTGCTACGATTTGGAAAAAAAATCTTGTTGTTTTGCATGAAATTTTGATGTATTCGCTTCTTGTATCAGAATTTCGATGAAAGACCTTAAACCCAATAATCCCTGAAAAATCCTTTAGAAATGAGTTAATGTTGTTTTCAGTGTAATAACTAGACCAACAATAACTTTATCAGGTTACATATTAATCCGCACGAACTAGTTAAGGATTTTACCACTTTTAAGAGGGACTTAACTAGCTAGCAATATGTGTATAGGTTTAGTTTTAAAGTTTAAGTCCTAACTAACTGGCAAATAAAATTTTCAAGATTCCAATTAAATCCTAATTGATCAACTCGTTAAGATTATCTCACATTTGTTCGATCTCTAATTTGTCAGATATATAAGTTGCTTTGTTTTTTTAATTTCAACAGAAGTATACTGTTAGCATGTGGAATTAAGTCACTAGCTTGTAGGGTGTTGCCGAGCATGTTCTATCGCTATCATAGCTTATTTTCAGTTAGTCGTATAGATGTCCCAAAATTTAGTTTTTATAGCTTGGGCATGAAGCGCTCTTGCAGTTTCTGCCTAGTATAAAATTTGTAATGTTCTTTGTACAAGTAGGTGAAGCTGATAAATTCCAAATCTAATATATATCTGCTCTTGTTTACTTCTAACTTGAAACCGAGCTCAAGCAAAGTAGACTGTCAAGCGATGTTTTGCAGCAGCAATGCCAATGAGAAGGGATCAAAAAAAATTGTTCATCTTACAGTTTTGAAGTTTGATGGATTTTATGATCACTAGTAGAATCTACTGATCGAGAACTTCTTAGTATCGAAAGAGTGCATTGATCGCGTAGAAACTAGTTTTGAAGAACTAGAAGGAGCGTCAACTACAGAATCAAATACTTCGCCAAAGAATCAAATGTAAGTGATGATATGGCTATTGATGGGGCATAAAGTTCATTGTCAGGCACGAGCCAGTAAAAGAAAAGGAGGAGAAAATGGTAGAGGATGCAGAAAAGGCAATCATTAAGAAGGAAACATATAAGAAAGCGGGAAAAAGAAATACCACGACAAAGAAAATTTATATTTTAGTAAAATCAAAATTGAAAGTGAAGTGCAATAGACATCATAATTTTGACCAATATAGTTCCGAACATTATACGGTGCAGCATAAGGATGAAAACAGATAAAATCGAACTTCGTCAAGAAGAAAGAGGAGAAATCGCTAATAATAGCATTCCATGGGCATGGAGGTCTTGGAATCTCAAATTTGGTTTCTGCTGACACTGGTTGATGCTTGTGAAACATCTTTTGTATACTTGGACAAGAACTTCAATTCAGGGTGCAATATGAAAATAAACCAAGTTTGAAGCTGATGAACATATGTTATATGAATATCAAAACAAAGAACAACTTTGCGCAACCATTGCAGATAGATTTTCTTTATGGAAAACCAATCGAAGCACAAGCAGACATGGAGTTGATACACCCAATTTGTGTATACCAAACTCACATAAGCCAAACGACGACACGATATATTTTCCCCTTTATTGATAGGTTTAGCATAGAAGTTTGAGTTTAGTTTGTATAAGAATTCTCAACAGGTCTTGATAAACTTGAGCTTTTGTCGAGACAGAGACAAGAAGGAAAATCAAGGCATTAGGAACTGGTAAAAAATGTGGTTTTTTTTTTAACCTTAGATGAATTTATAAAATTTTATGATGAAAAGGGAATAAAAAAGCAACCGATCAACAGCTCCCGCACCATAACAAAATGGTGTATGTCAAAAAAATTAGCATTCTGAAGAGCGGTGTTCGTTAACTGACAAAGTGCTCAATCTAAGGTAGTTTTTTTGGATGGTTCGTGTTCTTAATGGAAGCCCTACTTTTGTTGGTAAGAACAAGACTCCACAAAAAGCAGGCACTGGATCGCTTCAAGGTCTTAGTTGCCTAGCATATACATGAATCATCATTGTTATCTTTTTTCACAAATGACGGGTACTGGCCATATGAATTCTTATTTTCTTCAATTTTCCATCTTGAGTCTACCTTTAGAGAAAAATAGAATTTTTATTGATTTTAGTACTTTCGTAATGTTAATTTAAAACTTCTTTTTTTAACTTCTTTCCAATATAGATAATACATCCATCTAACACTGCTGTGTCTTTTTAGCTTCTTTGCACAAGTCAGATCATTGATATTTAAAATTTTCAAACTTACATTTTATATGTGACTTATTTTTCCATGCTCTCTTATTTGTAACTTGGTATTTTCTCATGATTCCAATAAACACCCCTTAACAATTTCACTTCTCTAACATTTACATATAAAAAAAGTTCAAAGATCAGCATCCCACTATGAGCACTGTATTTGGTCAAATCAATGTCTGATAAAAAAAAAGAAAAGAAAAAAACTTTAACTTATTTGTTATTTCTTTAAGTGAACACTAACTAGTCTCCATTTTATCCAGTTTGTGTTCCTTCCTTCGATTTGTTTTGCTGTTTC
This sequence comes from Allium sativum, assembly GCA_030737875.1. NCBI lineage: Eukaryota > Viridiplantae > Streptophyta > Magnoliopsida > Asparagales > Amaryllidaceae > Allium > Allium sativum. The sequence goes on from CM060924.1 coordinate 197,115,714, forward strand.
GTTCTTTTTCAACTTCCTGTATTATTTGTTGCTAGATATATAAACATAGTTTTTTTTTCAAGTATAGTTATCCAATTTTGCATAGCATACTCTCATGTAACTTCTTTAAAAAGTTGCATGACATATATTTAATATTAGTCATACTGAGTTTTAATACTTTATTCTAGTGCATTTTTTCATTTTCCAAATTTCTTTTAAAAAAAACACTTCTTTCAAGATATCAACTGGCAAAATGTCATCTGCAACTAGCAGGTATCATATTCTATGTTATATTAAGCACTAAGCGAGATGAAGCAATATAATATTCACCTTGCCTAATAAAGTTTGAGTGCCCCTTAAGCACTGACTAAATTTTCCAACTTCTCAAATAAAATTTAATGCATATTAAAGATTTAACACTTATAATTCAAATATAAGTTCATCAGCAAAAAAAAATTATTTAATTAATAAAATGTATTTAATAACGTTATTCAACATTTAAAATTCAAACACCAAGTTAACAAATTTTTTTTTTTATCTAATATATAAAAGTAAACGCATGTTCATGACCATTAAGGTATTTTAAAAGGGGAAAATCTATTGGACCCCAATGCAGACATAATTGATGACATACTAGATTTCACCATTGAATTGTCATCTGATTTCCACCTCCTATGTAAGGACAAACAAAATACAACAGTCCAGATATTTTGTACCATCAATTGTGTTTTATTTTGTGTCCAAATAATCAGCCGTTTTAAAAAATAACATGCTATACTAGTTAGTAAATTAACTAGTAGTAGTTTCCAAACGTAAAGTTCTTTGATAACTAAATGGATTATCAGATTCATTTTCATTCATAACCAACCACAACTGAACTTAGAATAAAAATATAATAAAAACAAACCATTAAAAAACTGATCTATGATTAGTACTTAAGTATTTATTCGCCAGAACATAGAGAAATTTCCAAATAGAGAACGGCTATTGGTCATTGATGGATTCACCAAAAAAAGTATGTATAATAAATATAACTTAAGTTCTAAGACAAAATTTCTCGATAGCTTTAAAATAATCAAATTATGTTATGATCATAACATAAAAGTCAGCTGTATAAGAAACTGACAGCAAAGCAAAAAAATAAAAAGAATATTACCAGGTGTTTCACTTTCATCTTCTTCAAAATATTAAGAATTCCTGATACAATAAAGAAGATCAAAAAAGTTAAACATGAATTTTTCTAACAAAAATTGTTGAGGGAAGTAAAGGAAGGGTGTGTGTTTTTTTTCTTTCCCTTTTTATCTTTTTGGATAAGCTTAATAAAGGAATGATGTTTGCTGAAGGAAGAAGAGGCTTTGTCTTGATGTTTGTTTTCTCAATAAAACCCCTTGCTTCTTTTGCTTCAGAAATATGACCTCGTTGTTCTTTCTTAATGTTGTTTAATCTAAGCTTAAATTTAAGTGAAGCGCGGTCCGGTGTTAAAAAACATGCTTAAGCATTCATGCTTAATACCTTCAGTTTATTTTAAAAGAAAATTTTATTAAGTGCACTACTTATAAATAGCACTTGAGCACTACTTAGGCGTCGTTTTAATAATTTAGATCATAGTTTAACTTGTTATTTATTTATTTTATTTTATATCATTCAACACCAATACAAATATAATGGAGTCAAAACTCACCTATCTTTCCACCTGTACATTATAATTTCATCTAAAATTCTCTAATATATCTGAAATTGGCTTTATCACGTGCACTGAAATTTATTTTTCACCGAAAGTTCATCAAATTATACCCCTTTATATTCTATTATATTATATATTTTATAAACCTATGAATATTCTATGTAGAAGAAATCCTTTTAAATTGCTTTGTTGGCCATCTTAATAGGTGTATAGCTTCTATTATAGCATACCAAAATCCGATATTGAAGATTCATCTTTAATCGATATTTTTTCCTTTTCGAATATTGGTTATTAATGTATGCATAGGGGGTTGAATCCAATACCTTTGGCAACTCAAGCCAGAAGGAAAATCAAGAATAGTGATCATGGGCTCATCTTTAATATTTATTTTCACATTTTTCATAATTTCGTTGTGTGACTCGTTAGTTTAATTCCTTCATGGTTATCATAGTTTTCTACCTCTCATAATCTTAAAATTGTTGTTATTATGTTCTTGTTTCAATTGTTTGTCATTTTCTCTTTGTTGGTATTTTATTAAATATAAACAAATTTGTAAGTCATCCGATTTTATTAGTCCTTAATGTTTCCCACGCTTCGTTATAGATATATTATATGGATCCATTGTTTTAATATATTTTTTATTATCTCTACACATTTTACTTTCTATTCTATAAATGTTTATATTCTTGTTATTTTCTCTTTATGGTAATTGTATTCCAGTTATTTTCTCTTTATAGTTTTTCTTTATTGGTTTTCAAATTTGTTACTTTCTCTTTGTAAACATTTTACTTTCTATTATTATTTATTTTATCTTTATTTATGTTTTCACCTTACATCTTTTGTTATTATTTTTACCTTTTAATTGACCTTGTAATTTGGTTTTGAGTTTCATCTCTAGCCAACCCAAGGTTATCACGGCGGCAAGTCGAGTCGATAGAGATCCAACTAGTCGACTAATCGGACCAGTCACAGACTAGTCGATAAATAAATAAATATATACGCATATATTGATACATAATTGGAGTCATTTAACACACGAATATAGATAAACCTGATTGCAATTAACCAGTCGGACTCCGGTTTCTTTCACGACTTGATGAACTGCAAGTCAATTTCGTGATTTGCAATCGTTGCCATCATGGTTCGACTTCATACTTGACTTTGATTTCGTGATTTGGGGTCGACTTCTTGACTTCGACTTCCTGATTGAGGGCTTGACTTCCTGATTTAGGGCTTCGATTTCGTGATTTAGGGTTCGAGCTCGACTAATGGCAAGTCGACTCTTCCAGTCGACGCTCCAATGTCGACTAATCGACGACTAGTCGAGCACCGTAATAACTGTGGCAACCTCAATTTGTTTGGGATTAATGACTTAGTTGTTGTTGTGTATGGTTTTCTTCATTAGACATTTGTTCAAATGGAAATTGCACATGTTTAATATGTGCCTTCTTACAAAATATTTTTATTCATGCCTTATATGTATTTTACTATTTTATGAATAGTACATGCAAACGTGCGATTTAAAAAAAAAAGGCTAGATGACAAGAGTGAGATGGGTGTGTTTCTTCGAGTAAGTACATATCAAAGGCTTATAAATCAAATAATCCAAAACTAAGTCTTATTGACCAACTTGAGCAGTATACGCATTCGAACTAAAAAGAAGCTAGAATATAAGAGTGACATGTTTGTTTTTCTTGAAGTAACTACATCATCAAATGCTGGTAAATTAAGCAATCTAAATGCAGAAAAAGTAATGAGAAACAATGACCTTCAAAAAAGACTATCAATGGAATTGAAAGACAACAATCCCACATTGAAACATGCTCTTGTTGCTAAATAGATGAAAACAGAAAGGTCAATGAGGAGTCAAACGAGAAGGAATGTCATGCAAGATAACATGATGAAGCGTCATCCGTAGAGGCAAACTATAATATTTGAAATCCTAGCACAAGGAAAGAACTAGTATGATGAAATATAAAGTAAAAAACAAACTATAAATAACTTTTAAGAAGTGAGAAATTATTCTCAAAAATCCTAAAATCTACAATTTGAAATTTGTTTTGGATCAAATCTCACCATTTATGATTTGATTCACAATTCCGATTCAAACATAGCTAAAACGCCGATTACAAAAAATCAATAATAATTTTATAACGATATTTTTGGTATGCTTATTTGCACTCACAATTTAAATTCTAATGTTTTGGGTTTTGCAAATAATATAAAAATATAATAAAAGAGAATTGAGTTCTAGTTTAAATGTAGAAGTTCAAACATTGAAAATAATTTCAAAGTGTGTGTATACACCTTAAAATATGTATTATATGAATCTGCGATTAACGATTTAAATTTTGTACTTTACACTTTGAGATTCGAATCCCATTTTGAAAACTTTGGAAATTATAATAAATTGAGTTATCACGGATGCAGAAATCATACCCACTAGAGAGAGCTCATTAACAGAATATGATAGCTCGTTGAGCAGGCCAAATGACAAAATTTGAATAGTGTCTAATGGTTTATAAAACTAAGATGAATGAAAACGGTGAGATTGACAAGCATGAAACATGAATAGTTGTAAAGAGATACAAGGGTCTTTGCTTCAAGCAAAATGGTGATATTATTATCTATGCAACTGTCATGGTTCGCTCATCAATTAGATGTGAACTCTACATTCTTACATGAAAACTTAGCGAAACAAGTTTGTGTACAGCAACGATTAGGTTATGACAGAAAAAAGAAAAAAGCAACGGTCCACAAGTTGAATCAAGCTTTCCATGGCCTTAAGCAAGCTCAACAAGCATGGTATAACATGACCAAAAGTTCACTGTGATAGGCTTTTGGGATGCAAATGCATCGCGTGCAAAAATGAACTATTAGTTGTTTGTCTACATTATAATGATCATTACACCAAAAGTGAGGTTAAACTAGTAGACGACCTTACGCAAGTTAACTTAAATTTAACTCTTAACATTAACATTCAACGATTACCATAATTAAATAACCATGCATGCATTTGATTTTCAATATTAAAAAGAATACTTTGTGTGTTTTTGCAATAAAAATAGTAAATGAAGTGATTTTCACTTCATCTAAATTAATTAAAAATTAGTTATTTACTTTTTGAGAAATATGAAAATAATTAAATATTTGGTTTATTAAGCAAATTAGACTCATAGAGTGACTTTAGTACGTAAAAATGCAAGCTAAAATTCAAATATGATTCCTTATATAGTTTATATAAAATAAAAGTCACTTAGTATAAGCTAGATTTTTAAATATCCATCTAAATTACCACATATCTTATCTGTTTTATATCTGAAAATAAAAGTCACTTGGTATTTGATTCATTACACATTTGAAAATTAGTTACTTATATATCTAATTACTCATTTATAAAAAGCTTCCAAAAATGAGTAACATTTAAATATCTTATAAGAAAATAGCTAATTTTGAATATTTAATTAACATTTAAAGTCATCATGGCGAATATGATAGAAATATAATTTTTATTGTTTTTTTGATGAAAAATATTTTAAACTAGAGCAAATATGATATGTCACAAATAACTAGTTTTACATATTAACATTAAAATGAAATGTTATTCCATACATCAAAATCCAAAATGCTAAAAGATGTTAGTTATAAACAAGAATTTCAACTTGCTCGGTTTATATCCGGTTAGTTGGCCTAATGAACAAAATATGGGATACACATATACACATGCATACATAAATAGTCAAAGAACGAATACATCTGAAATTCTAGCCTATAATTAATACCTTCAAGTACTTTGGATCAAAATTTCGAATATCATATTATAGACGAGATCTCATATTAAGAACTCGGTACATGGCTTAGGTTAGATTCTAATATACTAGGCTGGATGAATGTCAAACAAGATATATATTTGAAGTTTCATCTCGCTCAAGAACAAGGCAAGGGCAATCTAAAATGATATGGAGAAAATTTGAAACTTAACTGAATTTTGAGATATAAAATGAGTTTTGTACCCAAAAAAATTATGCTTGTAGCTTCATGTTTAGCGAAATTTTCGTGGAATGTTTTAAAAGATGGATATTTTTTACTAAAAGAAATACATATTATATTAGTTGTGTTTAATTAATTATAATGTAATAATATCTTTGTGTATAGTCCGAATAGAAATACTTTTTTTGATCTGATCGTGAAGTTTCTAAAATACCATTACATATCCATATCTTTATATACCACTCAAACATATGATCTAGCAATTGAACATTTTACAAATTCAAACTGCATTTTTACTAATATTAACAAATTTTAATACAATTAAAAATAGGATCTAACAAATAAACATTCTTTACAACATCGTTCTTTATTAAGCAACACAAATAAAAATTAAAACTAATAAATATTAGATATAGCTAATAAAAAAAATTAGATTTTGCAACTTAGAAATAAAAATTCGAAGTAACTACACAAGATTTCAACACAAAAATATAACTAAGTATTCGTACAAATCATTTTATCTTAAATATGTTAAATATATGCAGTTTCTAAAAACATAATTCACGTGCAAAACATGCATCATGATCACACACAAAGCGCGCCTATAATGCTCATACACGTGTGTGTGTATATATATATATATATATATATATATATATATATATGCACACACACACACACACATATATATATATATATATATAGACACACACACATACTTGTATGTATGTATATGTGTATATGTATGCGTATGCGTATGTAATACATGCACGAGAATTCAAAAGGACGTGGGCCATATGCCACAATAATCATTGAGGTGAAGGCTATATAAAATTTTGTGCCTTTACACATTGTGCATCGTATATAGCTATGGCAACCAGACAATAATTGCAATCTAATCTATAAGGCTTGATTGAGCAATTCTATCACAATTCGTGTCCACGATTCATTTTTAATAAGCGATGTCCTAAAAATCAGCTTAAGCGTAAAGTACACATGCGGGATTCAATTTAGAAATAAAAAGCATTTTCTCGTATTTACTTCTACTCTTAGTATAATTGATTAACACCCTCAAAGATTGTGGAATTTAGAATTACTATATGGCTTGTCTTTCACTAAACGAAATTCTAACTTTGAATATATTAACTAGAAATAAAAAATAATTGAGTCATTGACTTTGGAAATAATGTGACGTTAAAGAAGCACTTTGAATCTTGCTATAAGATCGCATTTGGCAACAATTTATCTTGAATTTTGTTAAAAAAGTTTTAAATAGTAATTTAAGTGGTTTTAAATGAACGGTAATAAGTTGAAACTATGACAATATTCATAAGCCATATTGGTTGCTTACGATTTATTAATTTATTTGCTACTTCTCGCCTCTCAAACAAAAACCTATGTTGTTGCAAAGCACTTCAAGTTAAAAGAATGACTAATTAACTACTTCAGTTACTTCTAATTTACTTCCAAGCACCTCTTTAGACTCGAACTTCTTCTCAAAAAAATTAATATACATGAAAATGCATCCTATGCTTTTTTTTTTAATCAATAATTACATGCACTGTACGATGGATGTGAAAATTTACAATGATCCTATTGGGTATGCACTATGAAATCATACGATCATATATATATATACATAATATAGTTCGACCACAACGATCGTCCATCAGCTAATGATTGCTCTTATTACACTTGTTATACCAAAGAAATGAAAAAAAGATAGATTCAAGTGATGATCAAAGTTATATTTATACTTCATAATATATGTCTTTGAGAATAAGTTAAGAATTGGTGGAGAGATCCTTAATTATGAATATTTTCATTTTCTATGTTGATTTTAACTATACTCTGGCGAGTTGAGCTAGGGAATTTGGCCGACCCGCCCCAATCGACACTCCTTCTAAGTTGGGCTCTCGTAGAGACAGCTTTCGATCCTACGATTTTGTTTTATATGTTTTAGTCATTTATAAATACTAAAAGATCATAATTACATAATAATTTCCAAAGTTCAAGGCTCAAGTAGAGTGAAGGATTGAAAAACTCTTTAGTTATGAATCAAGAGAGACAGACACCTCTGAAATGATTGGCATAAAACTTATGTAGGTGGCATTGCATTTCGCCATCAAATTCCAAGCCTCAACCCTGACCTTTAAGAGTGTCACGTCCTTATACTACATCTTCAAGAGACTTTGAAGGAGGCTTTATCAATTGTGCCCTTACGGTATAGAGCATGCTAGAACAACCGGGAAAATTAAGGATCAAGAGCATACATGGACGATATCAACAGGAGAAAAATAGGGGGGCTACATAATTGGATAGAGGTGATAAATCTCGTATGTATGTACCTGTATGATTTGGAACCAGCTAAAAGAGCAAATTACTTATGGCATAGACACTCATTATTTGGAACACTAGACTATATATTTTGTTTCTCAATTGAGTAACATTGTACAGCTTATACGTTAAAGAAATTTGCCTCGTTTTACTTAAAATTTGATGAAACAGACAGTATAAAGCATTGGGTTACAAGAAGTACAGACGTAAACCCCATTTATATGCACACCCCCCATGAAAAAAGGTAGTTTATTCTATAACTTCGCCAAATTTATGTTCAATCTTGTTAGTCATGCCATTCTTTATTTTTATTTTATACTGAAATTCATTTCTACCCTTATATGATTAAATTATTCAATGTTTTTACCTCATTTAGAAAAGTATACAGTGAAGAACGAATATTTGAAAAATAGTGTAAAAGTAACATGCGCTGCTACATTTCTAAACAGTATCAGATGAGCCTGAATCTAATTTTCCTTCCTGTGAAACACGTTATGATTTAAGATGACTCTGGAATACATTGCGTCAACTATGATATGCCCAATTAGCGGGTTAAGGACCTACTACCATAAAGAATCAGCCTGATAAAAATTGGTCAACTGTAGTACCCATGGGAGGAAAACACGTGTTTTATCTGGAGATTAAGAAGATAGTTGTAGCATGTAGAGTTGAATGTAACATAAGATCAAATCAAATTGGAATAGGTTTAACTAATATCTACTGCCTTCAAGGGTTTCACTGTGTGAAGATCTAATACTAGCAGAGCAGTATTTTTCTGTCCCCATTTCAGTTGTCCCCATGTACCCGCGCAGTCGCAGCCATTGATTTCTGATTCATTACCATTCATTTTCTGTTGTGAGTCTCACATTTTGAATTAAACAATTAAGACGTGCAGCTTTGAATCGAGGAGGGATAGGAGACACAGAGAATAGGGACAGAACGAATCATAAATATCTTCAGAATGTAAAAACAATGTGATGCTTCAACCACCAAAAAAAGAATTTTGATATATAATTTAACTAAGAATTCATCTAATCATCCAAAACAAACCGGTATAAACTACAAACTCACCCCAAAAACACCTTCTTTGACAATAACAAACTCAGCCTCACCCTTCTCCAAATGCGGTGCAAGAACAATCTTGATCGTCCTGGTTGTTCTTGCTCCACCGAATCCACAACCCTCTGTCTGACAGTCATCATCTTCTCTCACATAATCGTCCCACCTTGACAAAAACAATCTCATATTCACACAGTGCGACCAAGAAAGCCCCAAAGCAGGCCACACTCTCCTTCCGGAACTCCACAGCTCCTCATAGTTCCCAACCCTACAACCTCCATCGTCCCCCATGACATCCACAACTTGGTTGGTAACAACCACAGCCAAGCCTAATCTTCTCGCCATCTCCTTTAACCTACCCGCGACCTGAAAAAACAAGCCTGACCGCTTTTTCAAATCCTTCCAATTGTTGTCATACTCCGATCGAAAGAGGGCTGCTATTGAATCAATAATTATTAACTTAAGATTCGGAATCTGTACAGCTTCAGATAAGAGGGCGAGTAGATGAGTGGGCGAGTGGACAGCGGATATGAATATTCGGTCGAGTTGCGTATGAGATTGGGACAGTTGGTGGAGGCGGCGGAGAGGAAAAGGGAACTCGGAGTGGATGAAGAGGGAAGGAGCGGGAATGGAGGAGAGTAAGTGGAGGCAGAGCTGGGTTTTGCCGGATCCGGATTCGCCGGAGATTTCGGTAATGGATCCAATTGGGATGCCGCCTTGGAGGAAGCGGGTTAGGATTGGACAGGGGAATGGGAGTTTCAGGGTTGGCGTTATTGGATTTGGAGTAAAATCCATCACCATAACAAGACTGTAGTGCATCTGCTAATATTGACGGGGTGGCCATTATTACGCCGGATGAGAGGTACACGTTAATTTTCGGCCAACTCTATTGGAAACCCAATTTTTCCTTTCACCCCCGCCACTTTATCTATTTTTATATCTTCCGAAGATGCCCTGTTTTCAAACAACCATCAGTTACATTTAACCGAGGTTAACACGTTATAAGCTTAAATGTGGCGATATATACAAATGTAGTGCAATCCAAGTGAGGTTCGTGTATATACCTAGTATGGACCAAGCAAGGTTCATGTATTAACCACCTAGTTCAGATCGAGCAAGGTTTGTATAATAACCTAGTTCTGAACAAGCGAGGTTGATGACCAAACAATGTGATACAGAAAATTTAAGCGTAACATCAGAATAAACGAGAGAGGTGAAAGAAAAAAGTGGGGTGTGATGATTTTTTTCAATTAAATGGGGTGTGAAAGGAAGAAAGAGGGTGTGGATAGAACTGACCCAAATTTTTAACGCATCTCCAATCTTAGTTTGAACGTAAAATGAAATGGCACATGCTTAATTAACATTCTTGATAAACTTATTTTCCGCGATAAAAGTAAAATTTTGAAGATATGTGTTACAAAGTTAAAAGATATTGTGAAACATAGTATCTTAGACATTGTAATTTACAATGTGGAAGTATATATAATCAGTACCATTCAGTTATCTAATATTAAAATATTTTTAAAACGAAACGTGTACAAAATTGTATATTTATACGCAATTGCATTGAAGAACAATCTTAAATTTTATTTTAGAAGTTTGCCTATATATTTTACATTGAAACAAGCGAGGAAAAACATAGGCATTTCACGATAGTACATTCAATTAGTGTTGGAAATGCTCTTACTACTAATCCACTATGACTAATTGTTACAAAAAGAAGCAGTACCAAAAAAATGATAACCAATTTAATTGGTATACTTCACCAAACTGCATTCATCATTCAATAACAAAGTGCTATTATGAATCATATTCTTATCATGGTTTTTTTAATAATATGATTTTACACTATCTATTTTTTTGGTACAGTTGCCACTTCTATTAGATGAATTAAGAACAGATGTTTTGTACATGCTCAGAAAAGCTAAAAACTAAATTTAAAGTGTTAAGGCCACTTTACACAGATATTTCCTCATTGGGCAAAGAGCCTCACTATCTAAATTACCAACAACAAACGAGAGCTAATCCTCTATCCCCAAAGTTCTCTGTCCCCCTATACCCGACCAATAAAAATCCCTGATTTTTATCTTTTTGCAATTAAGTCCAAGAATAAAAGAGGGTTTAATTGCAAAAAGGTGGAATTTAGGGGGTGTTGATTGGTTGGGTATAGGGGACAGAGAAATTTGAGGACAGTTGATTTTATTTGACAACAAACATGTCAAACCTTATAAGAGGAGGGGTCCTCGCCCACATCAATTGGAAGGGGCGACAACATGCATGTCCCAAGAAGGGTCCTTAAAAAGCTCCTTGTTCCATTCTCCTAGTTTGCCTACCGCCTCAAGTGTAAAGTCGTTATTTTTCACTTGATAATACAAACATCGATCCTCACTAGCATGATTAAAGACAAACCCAAAATACAATAGTGCTTGAGATTATAACGCATGTTAGAGTCCTAGTGCTCCCAAGATTGCTCGTTAGGAATCCAGGGGATAACACGATGCACGGTGGGAGTGGACATAGAGGGGTTAACAAGATTGGAAGAAGCTAGCTCAGGGGACTCAACTTTCGGAATATACTCAGAACACTAATGGAGAAATTTGAGGAGGCATGAGGGGAGGCAGAAAGACTGAGCACTACAACATGCGGCATAACAATTGTGAGATTGTCAGTAACAGAGTAGGCCTCCAAATCACGAGAAAAAGCTTTTAGGAACCCATTTATGGAGCGAGGGACATTAGAGAAGCACTTTGGGAGGTAGAGAGGACGAAGGCGGATGTTTTGCATGAAGCTGCTAGATGGCCAAATGTATGACAAGCAGTATAAATATCTGGAGTCCAACCATACCTCACCTGGACGTTCTCAACATGTTCATTAGACAATCGAAGCTTAATCGAGGACCGGAAGAAGCATACTTGGAGTGATTTCAATAAGTACTTTAGCACAGACCAACCTCTCACAAGCTACCACGTCAGTCAAAACATTTAAGCTTACCGATGTTGCAAGCGAGCCAATTCAAACCAAGCAAAGATTGCAGTACAGACGGAATATGCAAGAAACAAGTCCATACAGGTAAGGATAATACCTAGCCTCTAGCACAAGTCACAGAGGGGGACCTTTTGCGATAATGAAGAAATTCCCTTCAATAAAATAAGGACCAGCTTCTAGAACTCATTGACGCTCTTTGGAAGATGATAACTTGAATTAATTCATAGATTCAACGAAGTCAACTTGAGATCTCCTTGCAATTTCCAAATGCGACGGCATATAGCCAGCCCCAGCGTCATGCAATACCTGTCCTACTTGTATGTTTGACTATACAAAACTTATTTGCAATTTTATACAATATCTTCTTGTACAAAACTTAATTGTATGTTTGACTATGCAAAACTTAACTATATTTGTTATATATTTTAGTTTTTCCTGATATGCTCGGGTTGAACATGTGTGTGTGTGTATGGGTTTATTTTGTAATGAAAAGCAAGGTTAATTTTCTTCAAATTTTCTTGATCTTATCATGGTACCAGAGCCAGGTTAGTTAATTTGCTGCTGCCATAGACAGCTCTCGTCAAAGCCTTTCGAGCTGTATCAGTTGAATGGATCGTGTTTCATTACCTACTCTCACTGATGCGCAAGTACAGCAGCTCATCGCAACTCCCAAGACTTTTCCAACCATGTCTTCTACTCCACAGTTGCATGGTAAGAAATTTTTGGATCAATGGATTATTGATGCTGAAGCTTCAAACCATATGTCGTGTAATCTTGATTTGTTTGTCGATATCAAAGAAATTGCTTCAGTTGTCGTTGGTTTTGCGAATGGGAAACATGTCACTGCCACTAAAGAAGGCCGTATTAAATTAAGCTATGACTTATTGATAATGTTTTATATGTATCTGCTCTTAATTGTAATTTGCTGCTTATACCTCAACTGCTTGGAAAACAAAAATTTATTGTGTTTTCACTAACAAGCTATGCACCATTCAGGACCGGAGTTTGAGGAACTTGATTGGCACATGAGCGTAGTGTAATGGGGTCTATCTCTTCCGACCAGTTCGTAGTATTCAAGCAAATAACTCCATAGTTGTAGACTCTGCTCAGTTATGGCATAGGCAGTTAGGACATCCTTCCATGTAAGTGGTTCGTTCTTTATTAACTGTTGGAAGTTGTAGAACGAATAAAATTTGTGATGACAATTGTGATGTTTGTTTTATGGCTAAACAGCCTCGTGACTCTTTTCCATTGAGTACAATAAAGCAACTAATTTGTTTGATTTAATACATTATGATATTTGGGGTCCTTATCGTGTTGCTTCAGTTCTAGTTGTGGAGCTCATTATTTTTTGACCATAGTTGATGATTGTTCTCATGCTACATGGATATATCTGATGGTCGGTAAATACGAGATTGGTGAATTGATTCAAAATTTCTTTGCTATGGCCAACACATAGTTTAATAGATCAGTGAAGGTCTGCGTAGTGATAATCACCACAAAAAATATTCCCATGCGTTGAAAAACGTTGTTATATTGATGAGCGTGTCTACCGACAAGTTGTTATAGATCATGGAAATATCACAATACATTTGAAAACGCTGTAGAAAAATAACATACTATAGCGTTTCAAATGGTGTTGTTGTTATGTTTATACAGCGTTTCAAATGGTGTTGCTATTATGTTTGTACAACATTTTATGTTGTGTTTTTATAGTGTATCACAGTTAATCCTTCATCATCAAATATTTAACAGCGTTTTATATCATTTAGAAAGTTGTTGTCGTACACATATCACAGCATTTTGCCACATATATAACAGCGTTTTATATTATTTAGAAATGTTGTTATCGTCCACATATCACAGCGTTTTGCCTGTCACAATGTTTACTGTTGTTTAGAAATGTTGTTGTTTTCCACATATCATAGCGTTTTGCCACATATATCACAATTTTTATATTATTTACAAATGTTGTCATTTTCCACATATCACGGCGTTTTTCCAAAATATATCACAGCGTTTCTGTAGAATTATTGTGGTACATCTATCAGCATTTACCATTTTTACACAATGCATATACGTTCAAACTAATCACTAAATTCAAACAACACAAAATAATTATAATCTTATAACTCTATCACATAAGTTATAATAACTCCATATGCCAAATAGACGATAATTGTACATAACATTTTGTAATCGATGTTCTCATCTAACATGTTTTTATAAAAGATGCTTACTGAGGAAAAAAAAATATAAACCATTGAAAGTCCAAGCTCGTGTGCTCCAAAGTTGAATTTCCTTCATGCATCAAGCATCAACACCTGATTTGGTAATCAGAAAATACATAACTATTTTTGTTGTATATGTATGAGATTGAGAAACTGCTAAGAACTGAACTAAAAAGTACGGCTGAACATAGCAGTGTGAAAAGAAAACGAGGTCAAGTATGGTTAAGTCATCTTGTTGTTGAATTCAGAATAAATATAACATTTCTAATATTGGCTTGTTTGACTGGTCGTAGTGCTTATACTACTTGAAGCAAGTACATAGTTCAGTTTCATGCACAGGCAACATATTTTTTTCCAAATAGCATCCTAAACTTCGCAAATTTCTTGTGTCAACAAATATGTGTTCGGCTTAGTAAGACCAAATTGTAAGAGAGAAAATTTGTATAAGATCAAAATGTTTGAAGTAACAAGGGCAGTGTATTTTCTATTTTTGTCAGTTTTATCTATCTAAACGAAATTTAAATATTCAGTTTTAAGAGGTGAAAAGGGAAATCATACTTACTTGACGTAAAGAGTAGCATACATCATATTTACTCGAAATAAAATTCTACCAAAACAATCATAATAAGGAATATTTTCATCATTCATACGGAAGATTAGTAAAGAGAAGTATAAGTCATACTTACTTGAAGATGATACTGCGGTGACATTTGTAGAAGGCTAAGCTATAGTAGAACCAATTGCATCTTTAATAAACTCAAACTCAGATGTAGGTCTCCATAAAGGTGCATTTGGAACTTTAATAACATCAAGCCAAACTTTAACGGTACCTTCTCCCAAACGAACAGAATGGACCATCACATTGGGGTCAGTCGAAGACATGCGTCCTTCAGCAACAACTTCTTTCGCTCCATGAACACCAATCAACTTGCATTTAATGTTTGACTTGAAACTAGTACGCTGTCATGCAATATATGAAACTATTTAAACATGTTTTCTGAAAAAACAGAAGTGATTCTAATAATAAAACAGTGTCTAGGTATATGCATGTTTTTATAAATTAAATATATAAACTATACATTACCGCTGAATGTGATACAATATTTGGCGTATGAGAAGATTTCGTAGCATTAATGTCCTCAACAACCACATTTTTTTGTGGCCAAGATGCTTTGTAACCAATAGCTTCTCCAACATATGTCATACCAAATGGTGGTATCCATAAGAATGCATCTGCTTTTTTTGGCGCATCAAACAAAACAAGAACAGCAGACTGTCCAAGTGAAATATTATTCACGAGCTGATTTGGATTAATAGAGTACAACCACTCTTCAACAACCAATTCTTTGCTTCTAACCCAATCATACAACTTGCATTTCTTATTTGTACTGCTAGTTTTACTCTAGAATAAATTATCATATTTTTATATTAAATCATAGAGCTAATGAGTGCATAAAGAATTAAGTATTCCTGATTGTCATCATTTTCAGAGACTATCGTAGTGTGGAGTACAACTCTGCTAGCTGGCCATGCTACTATCTCATCCTCAGCTTCTCCAATATGTGAGATCATCCTAGGAGTAAACCTCCATAGATAAGCATCCAATTTCTTCGGGAATTATATCAAAATTTTCATGACATTCGGTCCAAGAGGAATATCGTATAAAAGCTCTTTTGGGTTAGTTGAAAGAACTCTTCCTTCAGCAACTATTTTGTCTATCCTTTTCCAATCCAACAAATTACATGTAGCGTTTGGTTGGTCATACTTATTCTACAATTAGTCAAAATCATTTATATTATATTTTAAATCAAATGAAATTCAATTGATATGGCAACAATAATATAAATAATTTGTACCACTTGAGATGGACTCTCATCTCTGCAGCTTTCTTTAACCTGATAAACAATCATGCAAGTAATTATTAGTTGGTGGTGATCGTGACGCAATTATGTAAACAATTATGAAAATAAAGGGGATGTTTGAAAAAACTAAAAAAAACAGACGTTTGAATTAATAAAGGAGACATCTGAAAATTGACGGGGTTAAAATAAAAAGCAAGAAAACTAAAACCAGACGTTTGTAAAAATTACCAGACGTTTGAAAATATACTCGGGTTTAAAAATCATCTGAAACAAACGTCTGAAACTATGCCCAGACATCTGAAAAAGATTTTAAGAACTCACTAAGGTTCCCAGATAGACATCTGAAATATAGACCAGACATCTGAAAACTTCCTAGGGTTGATTCTGACCCTAAATCAAATGTCTGCTTTTAAAACCAGATGTCTGAATTACAAAACGTCGGTTTTTATGTAAGGATAACCGCAACCATTCATTCCTCAATCTTCCATTTTACGGATCAAATCGAAAATTCTGTAACCCTAAAATCCCAAATCGCTCCAAATCATGACTCCTAAAAAAATCTTCATCAAAACGAAAGAGGGAAAATGAAGAATCATCAAATCCTCCACAGACTACTAAACACCTCGACTAGCTTCACAATCATGAATTGACATGTGGATGAACAAAACACCACTGGCAATAGAAAGATATGGATTGATCCAAAAGAAAATTCTACATACAGGTCCATTCTATACAGTCTCATTGATTTTCCTTTATAAGAATTAAATAGCTTATGCCAGGATGTTGGTCTTGTATCACTGGTCTCATTCTCTTCAAATCAATCACACATTGACCAACTATCCATATTTCTATTCTATGCGAACTTAGATATTATAGGTTTTTGGAATCCTCAAGTAGAACACAATTGGGTTTGGTCAAGTGTTTGCGGAGTTACGGTTAGATTCATAGCTAAGGACAAACGAGATATATTGCAATATTTTAACACCGGGACAGATATCACTGATATTCCATATACGCGTTATAAGCCACGAGATAACATTACTCATCAAAATTTGGAAGATGATATGCCTCAATTTTCTATTAAATAATTAAGACCAAGAGCGATATTTGTTGCCCGAGTGCTTATAAATACAGTGTTTCCTCATCTTGGAAGTCATGAAAATATGCTTGATCTAGAGCATTATATGCTATATTTCCTGGTATTCAAGTTAATTGGGCTCAATTTATCTTTGATGAACTAAAAGAATTTTGGAGTAGGTCTCGACAATCAATTATCTATGCTCCATTTATTATGATAATATTAAAGGCAAAAGAAGTTTCGACTTATTTATCAACATTTGAGGAAATTCCGGTTAAGAAAGCGACTAAAAAATTCTTTTCCTTGATGCATCTCCCGCAAGAACCACCAACATTTTGCACTCTCAACGAATGGAGAGATAAACATCAAGGTCGACAAGTTCCACCGCAAGAGCATCATCAAGAGCATATTCAGGATATGTCGGAATCTTCCTCCCAACAAGTTTTTCAATATCAAACATTTGAAGGTATGACTTCTCCCAAGGCATAAATTCTTCCAAACGAGTCATTTGTCAAGTCGTCAATCAAAATCAACAAATATTATATCAAAATCAAGTTTCCTTAGGGAATCATATTGTGAATATAGAATTTACACTAGCGTCTTGTCTGACAACAGGTAAGAAAACAATGAGTGCAGTAGTACGGTCTCTCACTGAAGTTTTACGACGTACTCGACCACAGGCTCCGCCACCTCCATCGTCTCCAACTTTTTCACTAGAAAGACTTTCTGAAGAAAAAGAAGATTCAAATAAATCTGGTGACTAGGAGGAGCAAGTGGAAGAAAAAGAGGGGGATAGCGACCCAAAAGAAGCGAGAATCGAACCTAAAGGGAAAGAAGATCCAAAGAAATCCGATGACAAAGAGGAGACAGTGGAAGAAAAAGAGGGGGGAAGGTGACCCAAAGAAGAGAGAATCGAACCTAAAGAAAAAGAAGATTCAAAGAAATCTGATGACAAGGAGGAGATAATGGAAGAAAAAGAGGGGGAAAGCGACCCAAAAGAAGCGAGAATCGAACATAAAAATGCTAGCGCTTAATTTACAAATTATGAAAAATTATGTACATATTAAACCCTATTTTGTGACATGGTTGTGTTTTGATTGTGATTATGATGTATGTTATGCTTGTGATAACTTGGTGATGTTAGTTTGTTGTGTATTGTGCATATGGTACTTTAATTATATATGGCTCTAGTTCATCACTATTGTATCTCCATTATGACATCTCGGTTATATTTTTGGAATAATGTTGTATACATGCTATCTAAAGCAAAATATTCTATATTTACTCAACATAAGGCATTAAACATAGCTTGACAATAAGGAAGACATGCATAGCTAATTTGGATGTGTTAGACATCTGGATATATTGCCATATGTCTGATATCAGAATCGGAAAACCATCTGATATTTTATCCAGAAGTATGGATTTTTTTTTCTCGACTTAAAAAATATGCTTGAAGAAATATTCAGAGGTCTAGATATTTTATCCAGACGTCTGGATTTTTCTTGACCTAAAAAAATATATCTGAAGAAGCATTCAGACATCTGGGTATTTTATCCAAATGTCTAGAATTTTGCTTGGCCTAAAATATGCCTAAAGAAGCATTCAGACGTTTGGAAATTTTATCAAGACGTCTAGGTTTTTTCTCGGCCTAAAAAAATGTCTGTAGAAGCATTCAATATCATGAAAAACAATAAATTGATATACATGCAGAACACAACGATATATTGGACAAATTGATATACATGTAGAACATAGTGATATATTAGACAATTTGATCAATATCAAAACAAACAATATATTGGACACAACGATATATTGGAGACGAGATACACAAATATGTTAAATACACAGCGATATATGATAGCAGCGTAGCCCCTTAATATGTTAAGAAGTGATGCCACAAAGTTTATTTTCATAACCATGTGGACGAGGTATTCAGTATCTTAAAGATACTGAACACCATCCCCCCTCCCTCCATATGGATCTGAAAATAATCTCATGACAGCAGTAAACTTTAATATGTTAAGTAGTGTTGCCACAAAGTTTATTTCAGAATCACGTCGACGAGGTGTTTAGTATCTTTAAGATACTAAACACCCACCGACATGGATCTGAAAATAACCTCATGACAGCACTAACATTAACTAAGGCAGCATGACTTTAATTAACCAAGACAGCATGGCTTTCTCCCAATAGCATGACATAACCGCTTCATGACTGACATGGTAATAAGGTTTGGGTAAGAGGAAAGAAGTAACTTAAAGACAGTAGGATTATGCCTTTAAGTTACTATGAGTGTGTTCTATCATAACATTTTAAAGTATGCTGATGACAAGCACATGAAGATATATACATATACATACATACATACATATATATATATACATATACATACATATATATATATATATATATATATATATATATATATATAAGGATGACATAAGTTACTCTTCTGATAAGTTTTAGATAGGGATGAAATAATTAGCTCATTTCTGATAAAGAACCACGTGTACATGCAGCTCATTTTGATAAGTTATATATAAGGAACCCTCTGTGTGTGTGTGTGTGTGTGTGTGTGTGTGTTTGTGTGTGTGTGTATGTATGTGTGTGTTGAGTCATCTTTTATGAACTGGGTCCAACTTTTTATGTTATGGCATATAGCCATTATTCATTGATTCACCTTTTGAGCATACCACAATATAGAAACCAGGTGTACATGCAGCAATGTCAAGCCTGTACATGCAGCAGTGCCTAGCATGTATGTAGACTGTTCATACTGCAACTACAGTTTCTTTATTAATCTTTTAGTTTTGCGAAAAGTGAAGTCTGAAACTGTTGCATGTACTTAGTAAAGAGTTTCTGCAATTACGATATCTTTATTTTATCTTTTGGTTTATATGACAACTTAAATTTTATTATGAATTATTTATGTAGTCATGACTCAATAAAGAGTTTATTCAATGATTCACTATGATTCTAAACTCACAGAATGTAAATAACTGATTGCTACATACAAGCTATAACTTCTTGCCATTCGTTTTAGAAATACCTGGTTTTGTGATACTAGCATTTGAACCATCTTCTCCAAATCCGCAACTTTATTTTGAAGTTGCATTGTTTGTTTTTTATTGGCTTGTGACAAAACAAACTTGGTGTGGGTCATACCCCTTCTCATTCCTCTTAATCGTCCTCGTCTATCGTTTCCCAACACTGTTGAAAGAGCACTTCACTCACAAAAGTTGTCGTGGTAGCTTGTGATTGAGTGCTAAACTTTTTAATCTTCTCCTGTAAAGGACAACATATTGTAACCTTCAACATTATCACATTCTAAAATCATTTGTAATATGTCAATTTAAAATGAAATCACATACAATAGTTTCTTCAAAACCGAGCTCATCGGCTCACCGTTTTTTTGAGTGTGAGATTTAATCCAAACATCATATCGATTGACAGAAGAGGGATCGAGACTCTCGTTTTTCTACAAGAATAAAAATTTGAATAAATAATTTATCATAGCTCTATAAATGGCATGACAAGATCATAACATTAAAATATTTCCTGACCATGTCAGCAGCTAAGTATGTCATTCCTTTACAGCTTCATGTATGTCGCATCTGTCTGCGTCTAATGGCTTTGGATGTTTCACTTTGTTGCTGAAATAAAAAATTAAAATATACTGATTAGTTAATTCACATATACGAAGATGACTATTTAGGCATAATTTACCTTAAATTTTGCACTATTTTTCAAGTTGATAAAATCATTTCACTTCATCATAGTTTTGATATTATCCTGTTTCAACTGAAGTCTTTCCTCCTTGGACTTTGCTTTGACCAATTTATTAACTAATATACATTTTGAGCACCTAAAAGTACATCAAATTTGCCGAAATATGGGGACCTTTTGCCAATCCTCATCCAACATAAATCTAGCCTATATTAAGAAAAGGTTCATGTGTGTATATATATATACATACATACATATATATATATATATATATATATATATATATATATATATAAAGCCTAGATCAAAAATATTGTGGATATGGTACTGTAATTATATATGGCTCTACCTTGATAACAAGGAAAACATGCATAGGTGATACAGGTGTGTAAAACATTTGTATATATTTCCAGACGTCTGATTTCAGAAATAGAAAACAATCTGAATATTGATCAGACGTTTGATATTTTATCCAGACATCTGGATTTTTTTCTCGACCTAAAAAATTATGGCTGAAGAAGTATTCAGACGTCTGATATTTTATCTAGACATCTGGATTTTTTCTCGGCCTAAAAAATTATGGTTGAAGAAGTATTCAGACGTCTGATATTTTTTCTAGACGTCTGGATTTTTTCTCGGCCTAAAAAATTATGTCTGAAGAAGTATTCAGACATCTGATATTTTATCCATACATTTGGATTTTTTTCTCGATCTAAAACAATATGTTTGAAGAAGCATTCAGACGTTTGGATATTTTATCCAGACGTCTGGACTTTTTCTCGGCTTAAAAAATAAGCCTGAATGCATATGACACATGATGATTCACTATTGGATCATAGTATACAATAAGTTACTAAGTATAGGTGCATGTATGTATATGAGCTAAATAGACACAATTAGATAAAAATTACAAAATATACCTGAATGCAATCCCATAAAATGACTTTCAAATCAGTGTCAAGGTGTCTTCAATTACTAAGTGCGACTGGAACATTCTCTCGTACAAGTGGTCCTAAAAATGAAGATAAATGAGTTGATCCTTCATCTATTGGTTCAGTATTCTCATTAAATTCAACTTTAACAAGATTTATGAAATTTGAAGGAAGTCTCTTTATTTTCGTAGGACCTCTACTCGTTCTTTTCTTCGGTCGATTCGCATTTGCATCTTCAGTTGATCCATCGACTTCCATATTGGCTTCCATGTGTTGTTCGTTTTGCATTGTATAGTTCTCAAATGCACTAGGATTATCTTCTACTACTTGTGGATTATTTTCTAGTGCTTGTGCTCGATTATCTTCTACTACTTGAGGATTTCCCTAGCTTTAAACGTTGTTGTCTTCAATATGCTTCTTCCGTTTAAGATGATCGGTCAAATGCCGTTGAAGACACAAAAGTTGATTTGACAGATCATTTTACAACTGATGAAGTATGTAATTTGTACTTAATTTACAATCACTGTTATTCATGTAAAACTGGAAGTATGTTAATTTTTTTTGTTAAGCGATGTGATTTTAGGTATTTGATTCGCAGAACGCGCTGATTCGATGTTTTAAAACGACAGGGAAAAAGTTGAATGCTATTGTAGAGCCATTCGATGGTGTTAATCAGCTGATTAGACGCTTGAAATTGCGTTGATAATTTAGGGAAATCTTCAAGCTTGTAGAACGATGAAGAAAATTTCAGAAAGAAGATTTTTTTTTTTTTTTGGAACGATAAAGAATTAAAGGCAAAGGTGGTAGCCGTTTAGAAATTGAATAATTTAGGTGGTATAAAGAAGTAGGGAGACACAAAAATGAGATGATTTTTAGTATATGTGGCCAGTAGTCTAAAACGGGGTGTGAATAGCAGCACAGTACTAGATAACTGCTAAATTCATTGCTGTTAACAACTTTTCTTATAATAATATACAAATGGGGATTTCTTGCAGAAAACCCTAATTTAAAATCTTTTATCGCTGGAAGCTCTTCTCTTAGCACAAACATGGTACATCTCTCTTGTCTCAACAGGGGAGATCGGGTGAGAATTAATCGTCCCTTCTTACCTACCCAAGTCGCTTGCTTTGGGTATTTTACCCGTAAAAACTCACATTCTGCCTCTCATTGTGGGAACATTTACCACAAAACGCTTCAAAATGTGTTCCTGCCACGCCCCAAACAGAGATTGGATTGATGTCGTAGAGATTGTTGTCCATCGCTCAACCTTGAGTGAAAAAAGAAAGTCGATTAAGGTCTATGATCATACGGGTAGATTCATCGTCGCAAGCCTGAAATCGTAATCATATTTCTGTTAATGATTTCAGTGAAATGGCTACGCGTAGTTCTACTTTTGTCACCTACAATTTGAACCTTGATATTTGTTGAAGAAAATATGTGATGGAATACTACTGATCGTTTATGCTAACTGGAAACAACTCCATTGATCTGATAGATATCTTTAGAATTTTCTGCACGGGAAGGGCATGATTTTTTTTCTTTGTTTATCCTAAAAAGAAATGCAAAAATATCTTTAGAATCATATAGATTTTAGAGGCTTCTTATGCACAGCGATAGCCATAAAAAGATTATAATGTGTAAGATGTAGGAAATTATCTTTAATTTTGTTTCTTGCATATACATTTGGTTTTTCATACGCAGGCCTCTTTGAGGTTCCCCTTGGGAATGCATATCTGCACCTTGATTGGCAACAAGGCTTGTCGAATGCATTCAAACTTATCAATGAGGTATACTTTGGATATAATTCTTCCTTGCAAATGATGACTATCGGCATAATCCTTTTATATATCATGGCTGTGCATGATTATTGTATCCACATTTTGCAAGTATATAAATCCCCATACTGATTTCATTAACAATCATATCCGAGATACCGCTTAGACTAACCTTAAAAATTTGTTTGACTACTATATTGTTAGTCAGTTTTGAGGTATAATTACAACCTCTCATATAAGGACAAATTGATCAAATACTTGAAATTTTGTGTACATCAATTTTGTCGAAAGTTAGTGCAGATTTGTATAACTATTCTACTGCTAAATGAGGAGTAATAGGAGATATCTTAGGAGCTGCGTGATGCTTAATAATGGCTCAGTTATATTGAATAAGCCTATGCATGTCAGTATATATAGTTTAGTTTATGTTCTTTGTAAAACTGTCCACTTTTCTTTTTGCAATAGTTAGAACTGCTTCCTTTGTACTGGTTTTCAACTAATAATTAAAGAGTTTCTTCTTTCTCACATGGTATCAGAGCCAGGTTGCCTACAAGGTGTTTGATTTTATTCTGCAAATATGAACAGTGGAAGCAGTCCCTGCGTAGACAAACTCGTCAGCAACAACTACCAGTACTGGAGGTTGTGCATTGAATCATATCTTCAAGGGCAAGATTTGTGGGATTTAATTTTCGGTGCAGAGACGGTAATTCCGGAAGATACTCCACAAAGTGCTGAAGTGCGGAGAAAGTGGAAGATCAAATGCGGGAAAGCTATGTTTGCTTTGAGAACATCGATTGATAAAGACTACATTGATCATGTTCGTGATATGGATTCACCAAAGAAGGTGTGGGAAACTCTTGAAAGATTGTTTACTCAAAAGAATAGTATGAGGTTGCAATATTTGGAGAATGAGCTTGCTGCAGCGACACAAGGTACCATGTCAATCTCTGAGAATTTTCTTAAAGTGAAAAATTTGTGTGTTGAAATTTCAGAATTGGACACGGAATGCCTATTAAGGAATCAAGGTTACGTCGTTACTTAATTCGTGGATTGCGCAAAGAATTCATGCCGTTCATATCTTCCATCCAGGGATGGGCAAGCAAACCGTCTATTGTAGATTTGGAGAATCTTCTTTCGAACCAAGAAGCCTTAATTAAGCAAATGACTAAAACTTCACTTCATGAAGCTGATGATGTGCTTTTCACCAAGGTTAAGTGGCAACATAAAAATAATTCGAAACCTCCGTCAAGTGATGGGAAGCAGCCTAGAAATGAATGGCAGTCTGGAAATAGCGATCAGCCTAGAAATGAATGGAAATCCAGAAAAAGCAATCAGTCCAGAAATGAATGGCTGCCTAGAAGCAACACTAATGGATGTTATAGATGTGGGAAGCAAGGCTGGGAAGCAGCCTAGAAATGAATGGCAGTCTGGAAATAGCGATCAGACTAGAAACGAATGGAAATCCAGAAAAAGCAATCAGTCCAGAAATGAATGGCTGCCTAGAAGCAACACTAATGGATGTTATAGATGTGGGAAGCAAGGCATATCAAAGCAAACTGTCGAGCAAAGCTTATATGTAATAGGTGTGGAAAAGCTGGACACATCAAACCAAATTGTCGAACTAAGGTTGCAAATGAGAAAGTAAATGTGGTCCATGAAAACAAAGAATCAGAGCAGCCAAATTGGGAGCAGTGTTTGTCAATTGACGTAATTCAAAAATCAGAAAATGCAGCCTCTGTTGTGCATGAAAATGACAAAAATAAATATGACAATGTTACTATTGATTATGAGAAAGAGTGGATCATTTGATTCTGGGTGTTCGCATCATGCGACAGGTAATTCATCTTTAATTTCAGAAGTTTGTCCACATGATGGAAAACGAGCTAGTATTACCGCTGATGATACAGTACATCCAGTGGTGAAAGAAGGTCATCTACATGTTAAGATGGATAACTCAAATGTTGGTGATGTCTCTTTTGAAGATGTTTATCACGTTCCTGGCTTGAAAAAGAATTTACTATCAGTCTCACAAATAACTAACTCTGGAAGGTATGTATTGTTTAGCCCTAATGATGTTAAGATCCTTTCAAATGTAAAAGGTCTTGTGGCAGATGTACTTCTCACTGGAAAGAAGAAAGATTCCTTATTTGTCTTATCTGCTAGTGAAGCATATGTGCAAAAGGCTTCTCAAAATGCCAATGCAGCATTGTGGCATGCTCGATTAGGCCATGTCGGCTATCAGCTGTTACAACAAATTTCTACGAAGAAGCTACTTGAAGGTGTCCCTCCTCTTAAGGGTATCAATACAGAGATAGTATGTTCGGGCTGCCAATACGGAAAATCCCATCGTCCTCCTTTTCATAGGTTGCTGAACCGAGCAACTAGTCCATTTCAGTTGATACACTCTGATCTAATGGGACCTACAAGGCCTTCTAGATTTAACGGTATGAGGTATGTAATGGTCGCTACAGCTGGGTTTATCTTTTATTATAGCAAAAGAATGAAGCACTTTCTAAATTCATTGAATTTAACACGACGGTGAAAAAAGAGTTTCAGTCATCAATCAAGTGTGTGCGTACAGATAACGGGGGAGAATACATGTCCGAAGAATTTTTTCAGTATTGCAAAGAAGAAGGAATACACCGACAAATGACCTGTCTAAAGACTCCACAACATAATGGAGTTGCAGAGCGAAAGCTAGGACATCTCACCGCAACAATTCTATCATGGTTACATGAAAAGAACCTTTCTAGAGAATTATGGGCTGAAGCTACTAAATGCGCTTGTCATGTGATCAATCGGCTACCATCATGGTCAGGTACAGAAAATTTTCCCTTTGAAGTCTTGTATAGTACTAAGCCAAATGTTAGTTATTTTCGAGTGTTTGGTTCACTTTGTTATGCTCATATCCCAAAAACAAGTCGTACTAAACTGGACCCAAAAGCTAGAAAATGCATATGTTGGTTATGATTCTCATAGGAAAGGGTGGAGATGCATGGATCTGGAAACAAAGAAGTTTATCGTCACTAGAGATGTGGTGTTTGATGAAGTTTCAACTTTTGATCTTCGTGTCAATACAAAAATAGCACAGCTGAAAACAGTACAAGAAAGTTGGAGTCTTTTACTGTTGGTACTGACTCCATAGAAAGGACAAATGAATTATTGGGTAATGACCATTGAACATGAAGAGATATTTGTTAGAAGGTCAACAAGGCAAAGGCGACAACCTGATCATTTGAGGGGTTACGAAGTTCAACTAAATTCCTCCACTATAACAGCTTGCTTTCTCAGTGAAGCTACATTGGAAAATGAACCAAAATGTTACACTGAAGCAAAAGGTTTGGTTGAATGGGAAGACGCTATGCGCGATGAAATTGTTGCACTAAATCGGAATAACACTTAGGAACTTATTCCCAAACCAAAGGACACTGAATTGGTTACTTGCAAGTGGGTCTACAAGCTGAAGAGAAAAGCTGATGTCAGCATTGAAAGACACAAAGCTCGCCTCTTTGCGCGTGGTTTCTCTCAAAATTATGGGCTGGATTATGATGAAACATTCAGTCCGGTTGCTAAAATGGTGACAGTCCGTACCGTGATTTCCTTAGCTGTGCAAAAAGGATGGAACGTGTGGCAATTCGATGTGAAAAATGCATTCTTGTACGGTGAGTTAGATCGCAACATATACATGGAACAACCACCAGGCTTTATTTCTAAACAATTTCCTGGCCATGTTTGCTGGCTCAAGAAGGCAATATATGGCCTCAAGCAAGTCCCACGTGCCTGGTATGGTAAAATCGCTCATTATCTTACTTTTTGTGGATTTGTTCCTTCATATTCAGATCCCAGTTTATTTGTAAATAAGAAATCATCGATGCACACGATGATTCTATTATATGCCGATGACATGATCATTATAGGAAACAACAATGTCGAAATAGCACATCTTCGCGATGAGTCGTCTATCCGTTTTGAGATGAAGAATTTGGGTAAAATACATTGCTTTCTTAGTCTGGAAGTTGAGAGGAGAAATGGGTATTTTGTGTCTCAAAGAAGGTATGCGACTGATTTGCTTAACCGTTTTGGTATGGGTGAATCGAAATGTATGGCTACTCCTGCGGAACCGGGTCACAAACTGAAGAAAATTGAAGGAGAGCTGCTGGTTGATGCAACAAAATTTCGTCAACTTGTGGGTAGTTTAATCTACTTAACTATCACAAGACCTGATCTGATATATGCTGTTGGTGTTGTGTCTTAGTTCATGGAAAAGCCGTGTGTCGGTCATCTAATTGCTGCAAAGAGAATTTTGCGATATGTGAAAGGAACATTGGATTATGGGCTGATGTACGAAGAGAATAATCAAGTTGCATTACACGGTTTTGTTGATGCAGACTGGGCTGGAGACATAAATGACAGTCGATCGACCACAGGCTATTGCTTTACTATTGGGTCAACTGCTGTTTCTTGGTGCAATAGAAAGCAGTCTACTGTCGCTCTTTCAAGTACGGGGCAAAGTATGTTGCAGCTACCATGGCAACTCAAGAATGCATTTGGCTAAAGCGACTAATTTAGGAAATTACAGATTTAACAAACTATCCAGTCCCTATTCATTGCGACAATGAAAGTGCTATAAAATTGGCCAAAAACCCTATGTTCCATGCTCGAACAAAACATATAGAGGTTCATCATCACTTTGTACGAGAGAAGGTTCTAAGCGAAGTGATTGAGTTGCTGCACATATGCACCAGAGATCAAATTCCTGGCATATTTACTAAACCACTTCCACAAGCTAAGTTTTCACAGTTTTGCATGGCACTTGGTCTTGTAAAACGAGAATCTGCACTAAGGGGGAGTGTCGAAAGTTAATGCAGATTTGTTTACCTATTCTACAGCTAAATGAGGAGTAATAGGAGATATTTTAGGAACTGCGTGATGCTTAAATAAAGGTTCAGTTATATTGAATAAGTCTATGCATGTCAGTATATATGTTAAACTTTTGTGTTTATATAGCCGCTCCCAAAAGAAAAGAAAGTTTATTTAGACACAAAATATAAAATCTTAGACATTGGATATTGCCCCTTCATTATCACCCCTTATATAAAGACAAATTGATTCAATAGTTGAGATTTTATGTCCTTCAATTTATGTGTATATAGCGCTCCCTTAAAAAAAGGGCCAAATATGCTACTTAAAATTTTGCATTGGAAACGTACACAAGCTAGTGGTAGCTTTACCATCAAGGGATATCTGATGCGAAAGAAGATATTGGTGAATGTATCAAAACAAAGTCTAAAGTGTACCCTGATATGTTTTCCCATGCAACATCCAAACTCTCACCGTGCATTTATCCTGTTATAACAGTAGTTACCTCATCTCTTGTATCTTAGCTAAACACTCTGCTCAACTCCGCAAAACGGAATCAATAAAACATTGAAATGTCACCCTTTTTATGATATACAATCAAATCCATTTATGACTATATCTACTACCCAGATCTTTGTCGTCTTCGATTGCCTTTAATATAATCTTGTCGATATCAACATTTGTGTTTTTTATTTGTTAAATACTCAAAAAGTTCATCTTGAACTTGGTCATAGAGCATCGTGTTTAAGTCCTTTTTAGCAAGTAAATTTTGTTATTTGTAATTCAGTATTTTAGACAAAAAGGTTGATGATATTAATAGGTAAAATAAAAATGCTTATTTTTTTGGTTCAATTTTCATAGTTAGTTAATGGGGATGTGGTAACTTTTTTCTAACAGGGAAGAAATACAGCACTTCATGTTCTATTTATAAAGGGAAATTTTGGCTAAATCTTCAGTTTTCACTTTTGCAACCAAAACAATCGTAACTTATCAGGCTGAATAAATAGACAGTTATTCTTACTTGGTTCCAAAGATTGTTTTATTGAGAAAAATATCTTATATCTTAAAGCTGTTTAAAACTTGATGCATTCATTATCCCTTTTTCTAATAATATTTTTTTCACTGTCTCTAATTTAAAGTTCAACATTTATTTATGTTCTTACATATTGTGTTACATGTCGACCACGATGTATCTTTATAATTACAATGCCATCAAAGAAGGCCCTCTAGCACCGGAATTCAAAATGGACGTGGTCCGTGGAAATGTTTTTCTTTCTAAAATGACATAATAAAAGCGTTGATATGCATAATTTGCAATGTTCAAGATATACAATATATGAATGCATTGTTGAAGCTACATACATATGAATCTAGTTGCTAGCTGCTATTCAAATGTTACATGCTTGGGAGATACAGTACCATTTTATGAAAGTCCTTAGGTACTATGTGCAAATGTTTCAATATACAAGTTTATACTACTATATATGTTATAATTATACAACATATGCATAGGCATCCAAATACCGTGGAGACAGAGTGAAGAAATCGGGCGTTCTTTCAAATTGACTCAAATTTCCATCCACAAATACTCGAATTTCAACCTTTGTAGACTGACTACAACGAAAGTGAGTCAGATTTTGTTTGTCGAAAACTAAATGAACCAGAAAATATTCCTATACTTATGTTGTCTTTTTGTAGGTGTACCACTTTGCAATCATGAGGTAAACCACAAAGTTCAAAAGGCTGAGTATGGCAATTAGCCAGAAGAAATAATCCAAATGCCCCCTATTCAAATTATCAGGTATCCAACCAAGTTTCCCATTTTTAGTTGTGATATCCATAACAATTATCACAAGCACCGAGCTAAGATAATTACCAAGTGCAGTAGTGGTCAATGACAACGCTGAGCATGTGCTCCTCATAGCATCGGGTGCTTGATCATAAAAGAACTCCAACGTTCCTATATTGGTGAAAATCTCAGATACTGCCATTATGAAGTACTGGGGCACTTGCCAAAATATCGACATAGGAACAAATCCTTTGGAATCATAAAGATTGTCCCTGGCAACAATATGGAGTCTAACTACTACAACGCCAGCTGCTAACATAGCGAAAATTGAGATCACCAGACCTATGCCGATTCGTGTTAGCTGTGTGAATCCACGCTCGTGGCCTGTGAATTTTCTAGCGATGGGTATGATGAGGCGATCGTATACTGGAACGAGCATGAGGACACTGAGAGTGTCTATGACTGAGAGGGAAGCTGCAGGGACTTTGAATTTAGGACCGAGGTGCGGCTCCATCTTTTGACCTTGGAGAACAAACATTGTGTTCATTTGGCTGTAGACTGTATTGAAGACTATACCGCTTGCCCATACTGGTAGCAGACGGATGATGGATTTGAGTTCTTCAACTTGGGTCACTGTGCAGAGCCTCCATGGTCAGGGTTTGTTCTTATCCTGTCCTTATCTGTTTCTACGGTTGCTTTTTTTAAAAACCTTTAGGAAGAGTAAAAATTAGATACTATCGGCTAGATTCTTATTTTTTGACCATCTGAATAGAGGAAAATACAAGAAATTTAACATTTCGTGTCTAGAATAATTTTAATTCAAGAGGAATACATATGGGTAATCCCATCTCGTTCAGCAACAATCCCTTTTTTTCTTATCATAATTTGCATGCTCTAGTAGTTGCAATTCCGAGCACTGTGGAGAGAAGAACATTAGAGCAGTTTCAATTTTTTTTTTTTCTGAGCCAAGGAACGAGTTTCACAAAACTGCTTAATTAAAACGTTTTTCCGTATCCATTTAGGAGTTTACACAGGGAAAAATAATTTCTGTTTTATGCAAAAATAATAAAAAATTGCTAAATGGATTTTGGAATGTCCCTGAATGTGTTTTAGAAACAAATTTAGTCTTTTTTTCTTCCTCATTAATTTCAAAAAATATTAGAAAAGATCAAAAACAAAAATAAAAATTCAGATGAGTGTTAGAGAGATCGGAAGAATTCAAGTTTCTTTGTTATTATATATTTGTACCATGCTAGGATCATACGCTCGTTCTCCTGGTGATGCTCTAATAGGTAATGTTGTTCTATAAAGTTTTTCCTTTCGAGTGAAATCAATCCAAATATCTTATCATTGTGTAAAAATTCTCCCTTTAATTCCATTTCAAAACTGTCTATTTCTTTTGAAAGTGTACACACTCATATACATAAATATATAACCAAAAAAGGTTCCAACTTGCCTCAATTTTGTAGTGTGCTCAAGTTTACGGCTACCTTCAATAGCAGACTCCTTATCCGCAAGTTCATACAGCAACGTCTTATCAGCAGGAACTTTCACTTTATATTTCCGAACTGAAGCTAATAAAACCTGAGCAATCCTAGTCAGCGGACTTCCACCTGGCTTCTGATGCCTATAGAGCTTCGACCCAATGAAGAAACTAACAACTGCAATCGCCATTATAAATGCAGGTATTCCAAATCCCCAGTCCCATCCAACATATGTTTGTATGTAAACAAGTACAGATGAAGCTATGAGACCTCCAATGTTGATTGAGAAATAGAACCAGTTGAAGAAGGAACTCTTGCTTTTTTTCTCTGAAGGATCAGATTCGTCAAATTGATCAGCTCCAAAAAAAGAAAAGCACGGTTTGATGCCACAAGTGCCTAGAGCGATCAGGTACAGTGCTATGAAGGCAGTTGCCGTTTGAGCTCCAGTTGGATGACAGACATTGTTACTGTCACAGAATGGTTTGAGTGCTTTTACTGAAGCTGACATGGTTAGAAGTGTCAATCCCTGTTATCAATGGCAATCAAAAAAATCACTGATTGTATGATTTCATTTTTTCTTCTTCTTTTACTATTTTAATGCAGGAAGCAGTGTCCAATACCGAAGCATATCTATAATGGATTAGCAAAAGGCCGAGCTTGCCATGTCATGTCATACAGGAGACTCTCTACTTCACAATAGCAGAGTGTTGCAGTCTATATGGCTCTACGAGGATGTAAGTTCAACAATGGGACTACTCTTATCTTTCTTTTGTGTGTGTTTTATATTGCATAATCTTGTTCTATGTAATATGCCATGATTTGGATAACGCTAGTTTTTTTTGAGTGACTCTCCCACTTAACATGAGGCACCTACTAAATACCATCCTTTTTTTTTTTTTTTGGGTGTTGTTGAAGTTAATGCAGATTTTAAAACTTCTGCATATGAACAAAATTTATTTCCATTGTAGTACTATTAGAAAATTTTATCACTAATATTTTTTTAAAGTCAACTTGGGGCTAAAGAAGTTTGTTTCTTTATCACATATTCTCATCCACACAAAATTTTCACAAAATTAGATGGTTATTCAAGAAATGAACTACGTATGGACTTTGTGTGGTGTAAAACTTAGGAGGTGATAAGCCTGGTTAAATTGGGGTTGACAAATTCAGTCTTGCCATACACATTAAATCATACACTTGATAGTAGAAGTAAGATGATATAAAATGTAAAATGGATAATATGGTGAACCAATTCCTCTGACTCCATGATATTAAACCCATACATTTTGAGTGTAGATCCCATAAAATATTATATTCTATCAATAGTGAATGTATGAGATATAACTGGATGCATGAGGACAAAAGGATAGGGGATAGATGAATTGGTCTAAAGACGGAGGCTCAAACCCCTTATCCTTTTTTAGTGTCCACGTGTACCCTTTGAATCTCCAACGTTGATTTGCAGTTAAAAAAAAAAAAAAAAACCAGCATAAAACAATTGAAAACATTGCACGGTTGAGATTCAAGGTGACATGTAATTACGGAGTTGGAGAATTTGAAGTGGTAGGATGTCTGTTTAATATCTTCTACTAGTTGGTTATAGTGTGCACTTGATCGGTGACTAAGACATAATTATTAGAAGACGAAGTTAAAGTAAATCAAGAACTCACAATGATATAGACAATCATAAAACTAGCAATTGTCCAAAATCTGCCCAGATAAGCATCTGCTACAAAAGCACCCAGAAGAGGAGTGATATAGCAAGTCCCTGACCAGTTTGTAACATTATTAGCTGCTTTAGCATTGCCTTGATTCAGCATGCCCTCCATATACGATACTATATTTGTTCCCATCCCATAATATGCTAATCTTTCGCAACATAAAAGGACAAGTAAATACCAAGAATGTAAGGACAAGCTTTCCATTTTCCTGTATTTTTCTTTATCGATGGATTTCCACGGAGATCCGTTGTTCCGTCTTGTGTGTATATATCTTCTTCTTGCTTTACTTCCATTGATTCAATTTTACAAATTCTGTCCATGAAAAGGAATCAGTAAATTGTAAGAAATGCTCGTTCCAATAAAAGTCATTTCAATGCCAGTGCTACAACAAAAGTTTTTATTGCTCAATCAAATCCACCTATTCATATTGCACTTACCGATTTAAGTACTGTAGATGTTAACAATAAGTTGTAGAGTTGGTGTTTATGCAATTAAATGGAAAATGAATTACATATATATACACGCAATCTCACATACTCACAATCATAAGTTGGAGACTATTGAAAATTAGAGACAGAGACTTAAACCAATTTTTGCTGAATTTTCTTTGAGTATGTATCTCTCAAATATGAAAAGAGAGAATTTTACGTGTCCCTTCTAAATGGTTGAAGTAGAAGTAATGAGTATTGGAGCACCCAAGGCACTTGGTATTGTCTTTTTGCACTCTTCTTAAGTATTTAGTGGTGGAAAATAATTCAAAATGTTTGATGTAGACTTCGTATGGTTTGTTATAGATCCATATGTTCCGATATTGATGCATTTATCTTTCCCTCTACCAAAATTCATGTACTCTTCATTCTCGATAACATTCAAACATCGTGATCCATTTCTTCATCACTCTATGATTTAAATCCATTGAAATATCGATTGGTTCAAATGCAGGATAACAAAATGTTTATTGAAAACTCTTTCACTTCAGAATAAAGAAGTAGAGAAATAATGTAAAGAATAAACTGAAAATTGAAAGTAATCACACAGGCATAGTAGAAAGAGAGCAACAGATATTAGTGGTTTGAAGTTGTAGCCTGCGTCCATTGTGAAGCAATTCCTTTATTGATCACTTAAGTACAAACGGTTTAAAGATCGTTGTCGATCCGTAGAGTATAATAATTAGTTACTAGAATTCAACAGCTATAATGAAGATCCTCCAAATTGACGCCTAAGTCATGTATTTATAGTAAAGGTGATCAGAGATCATGCTGGTATCTCTCCACCAAAACCTTGCCATGAAGATTGTGCCACACCAGGGGTCGCGACCCTCATCCTTGCCGCCATTTGCGGCGCTTACTCGTGATTCCATGTTTGTTTATGGGCTTATACTCTTGATCATGAATTCTAATGATAGATGTTTCTATGAATTGAATTGCTGGTTCCTACTGCTTGTGAAGAACATCTTCAGAATAAAAAGTAATGAGTATAGGAGTGTTGTTACAAACAAGTATGTACCAGATAAGGGGCAGGACTGTTATTTTGTAAAATATTGTGGTAGGAAGGGAAAGCAAAACTTGCTGATATTTGATGATACCAATCATGCAAAAATTCTATACATTCTAAATTCTTTCGTCACAACAAGGAAGAGGCGTCAGAGCATAAACGAATGTTATTTAAGTTGTTGGCACGCTTTCTTAAGTCAAGTTGACTATTCCTTTATCCAGTTATTTTACTTATTTTTTTTTTTCAAGTTGTTAAGAGTCACTGTATTGATTTTTTTGCTCCAAAAGGCCTACTAATTTTTTTGATTTGCTTCACCGTCATAACTTCTTCAGGATGGTGATGTTTAGGATAGAAAGATCATATTGGAAAGAACAAAGAACAACAATATTTCTGCTAACTTTCTAATGCACTGCCCATTTGCCTACAGAACGGTATACGGGGATATTGCACATAGAGAGATAATCAAGTCATGCTTCTTGCTTTTTTATATACCTGAATGCACATTAATCATTGAAATATGTTTGAATTATTATCAGAGCCGGCCCAACTTAAATGCTGCCCCAGCCGATTTGTTTTTATATGGTATTTGTTCTATTGCTGAAGGGTGGAGCAAAAATTATTGGCCTCCGTAAAAATAACTGCCTAACAGAGCCGGCCCAACTCAAATGCTGCCCCAGCCCATTTGTATTTATATAGTATTTGTTCTGTTGCTGAAGGGTGGAGCAAAAATTATTGGCCTGCGTAAAAATAACTGCCTAATAGAGCCGGTCCAACTCAAATGCTGCCCTAGCCCATTTGTAGTTATATAGTATTTGTTCTGTTGCTGAAGGGTGGAGCAAAAATTATTGGCCTGCGTAAAAATAACTGTCTGACATGCTTCCTGGGAATCGAACGAACCACAGGTGCCTAATCTAAAGGGACATGATGCTTACCACTGGACCACAACAACAAACATAATCTTAATAGGTGTACATTCTATATGATATACAATTGATATTTACAACTTTCTTTTACCCTTGCCGGGGGGTTGCCCCAACCTATGGGTGTGGTGGGCTTCCCTCTGTGCCGGATCT
The DNA here is from genome assembly GCA_030737875.1 of Allium sativum. Classification (NCBI taxonomy): domain Eukaryota; kingdom Viridiplantae; phylum Streptophyta; class Magnoliopsida; order Asparagales; family Amaryllidaceae; genus Allium; species Allium sativum. The sequence continues at coordinate 197,151,779 of CM060924.1, forward strand.
TATAAGCTGGCTACCTGACTCTGATGGACGTTGTGCTAGTTCCGTTTTAGCATTCCCAAAAGTTGGGTGATAGCTAGCTTCAGTCTCTATTTAAGAGTTTTTGTGATACCGCTACACCTTTTATATTACAGGTGAACTCTCCCCCTTAATCTCCACCATCCATTTCCCCACTCATTCTCTCTTTTTCCATTTCAATATTATTTCTTAGTGGAAAGAAAAAGAATGAATGGGAAAATGGTTGGTGGAGATTAAGGGGGAGAGTTCACGTGCAATATAAAAGATATAGCGGAACCCTCCTCATATATATGTGTGTGTGTGCGCGGGCGCGCGCGGGCGCGCGTGCGTGCGTGGGTGTGTGTGTGTGTGTGTTTATTTTCTAATTCTACAATATAATTAGCGGATTGTAATTAGAAAAAAGTTATGATCCTTCGAAACAACACAATATGATGGGTTGGGAATAAAAATTATACTACACCGGTCTTGGTGTTTTTTTTTGGGTTTTGTAACCAAGAATTACAGATGTAAGAAAAATACTTGCAAGCAAGAGTCATGATAACGCCTCAATTACAGACCATCCAAATTTCAAACCATTCAATTGGTAGAAGAGGTGGTGTTTGGTTTACGTTTTTTAGTTTTTAATTTTCGTCCACAGTAAAATACGAACGATACATGTATAACGTCAAAAACGATCGTTTTTTAAGAACAAAATTGACATATAAAATGGGAAACAACTTTTATTTGTTTTTCTTATTTTGAGAATTAACACAAAAAAATGAGATAATATCATTCTGTCTTACTTCTTTACGTGGTCCCCTCTTTCGCTGTCTTCATCGTCCCTTAACTTTTCTTATGTTTTGCTATCGAAACTCAAAACTCAAAAATATATTTTAAACCAAACACTACCTAAACTTCCAAGCGGAGCCATTGAGTTTTATCGACATGGCAATGTTAACACGCAGTGTTATCCCGATAGAGGGATTAACTACCTGACTTACCAGAGTTTTTGAAACGTGGATAAGCATCCAAGATTTAGAAACTTGAGCAAGTTCCAATGATCGCTACACTCGTCATTTTCTTTTATACCATTTAAACGCTACCACGCCAAATCTCAAACTCAACATATACAAGTACTGTACAGTTAATTTATAAAATGTTGATAGCCAGACATTTAGTACAATGACACCAGGAAGACGATGAACACTAGAGAGGTAAATGCATTGTTGGAAGACTCTTAAAATTCTTAAACAGTATCTACTAGAAGGCAGCAATGGTATTGAAGGCAGGGGCGGCCCTGGGCCTGGGCTATCTGGGCGACCGCCCAGGGCCCCAGGCCCAGGCGAGGAGGAGACCCAATCTTGTATACTTCTTTTGACCATTATACAGTAAAAACATTGTTTTTATTAAAAGTTCACTAAGTAGAAGTGGTAAGTTCTTGAGCTGATGCGTGGTAGATCTTGGGTTCGAATCTTGACATAGATTTTCTTCTATAAGTAGACATTTTGAAATTTAGATATGTGAGCCCTAAAGTTATTAATCAAACATTTTCCCAGGGGCTGGTTTAAGCTTGGGCCGGGCCTGATTGAAGGAAGTATTATGGAGGGAAAAAAGATAACCAAGTGTACACGTTTAAAAGAAATTCATTCACTTTAGAATATTTAAGAGAGCCTACTGCAATAAAACCACTACAACAATTCTATGAAACTGTCACTTATATCTTCAAGGAAGAATTTTTAGAAAACAAAGAGATGTTGCGAGATAGGCAACTTACCGAAAATGGTGTGTTTATCAGTCAAGAAAGCCTAGAAGTCTCGATTATATGCTAGTGAAAAATTGTTCATACATTTGGCAGGTTTGCATATCGACTACAAAAATGATTTAATTTCATCTCGGAGGTTGTGGCTGCTTATGATTTACCTTTCTACCGTTCAGTTTTTGGGTACTTGGTTAATAATATTAATGCGATGTTGCTGCAACCTTTAATATTACATCGGTATCGCGGTTTTTTTCTTCTTTGATTAAGTTTTGTTTAGTTTATGTTTTCTGTTGCTTTACCACTTTCCACACTATTCCCCCCCCCCACCCCCAATCCAATTGTTCTTATGTCGTTTGCTAGTTGTGCAGATTCTGGAGTGCAAGTTATCAAATTGGTCTGACCGGAGCTGGTTGGTGCTTTCGATACTTCATCTTAGGTGGGTTTGCTGGAGCAGGAGAAGCTAGAATTATTTGTGGAGCAGAAGATTTGAAGCTTTACTCTGGCTTCGTTTGCACGCTGGATATGATGGAGCATAAGGACCTGGAGGATTCTGAGGATCAGGGCCGTCAGTTTGGACTTCCTAGCCTTTGTCTGTGGACTTACTTGGAGGGCTCGTCAGTTGCTCTAGCTTTATGTATGACTTGTGTTGAGCTTGGGGTTTTCAGCGCCGCTTTTCGCTTCACCGACCGTCTGTTGAGGCCTCTTCGGCCTTGTCTGCTGTTGTATTTGCTTTTGGATTTTGACTATCTTCTGGTTTAGATGTATTTTGTTTTTGTTTCTTTTGTTTATATGCGTGCACGGTTTTTACATCCTGTAGAAACCGTTTTTGTGAGTCGTTGTAAAATGGCTAGATTCTCCCTTTTGTTATATTATATTATATATTAAAAAAAAAGCGATAGAGCATTAGTATGCAACATATCCTATTTTGAAATCCAAAGAATGAATGCTCTTGATGTGACCATTAACTATTTTCAAGCGATAATGAGATATGTTATATTATATATAAACTAGGGTAAGTTTGATTAGGTCCATATTAAGTTTCAAAATACAAAAAACACTGTTTAAAAACTATATAAATTAGGCTTCTATTTTTCGAAAATCAACTAAAAACAACATAAAATTTTAAACTTCAAAATTAAATTCAACACATAATCATCATTGTATTCATACATTATAAATACAAAAAATGATTTAAAATAAAATGCACGCTACAAATTTTTTATGCAAATTTTCGTATAATTGCTGACAATGTAGCAATTAATTCAAAAAGTTGTTAAATTTTATTCAACTTTTGCTTAATGAAAATAATTCGACTCCAAATGATTGCTTCAAATGTTGCAACTATTTGCAATATTTGCTGATATTTCAGCAATTATTCATCTGCCTTTTAATTATATATTATGTGAATAATTGCAAAAATATCAACAATAATTCTCTAAAATTGCTGATATTTCAGCAACATTTTAATTTATTTGCATCTACTGTTAAAAACTAGCTGATATATCAGCAAATATATATGTATAATTGCTTGTATATCAGCAATTATTCATCTGGCTTTCAACTAAAATCTAGGTGAATAATTGCTGAAATATCAGCAATTATTCACTAAAATTGCTGATATTTCAGCATTTTTTAGAATACTTTCGTGAACATTTACAATTTTTTGAATTTGATTTTATACACCAGCGCAAGAAAACATGAAAACACGTTGCTACAGTAGAACAAGGATCCGCTTTATATTAGAACTTAAGGGGGGATGTGTAATGAAAGATTTTCAGAAATGAGAATGCAAGACCAATTTCCACTATAAACTAATTAAGGGTGAATATTCTAAATGCCAAAAGACATTACTGTCATTTTTACTACATAGAGAGTCTATAACCAGTGAGCTTATTTGTATTGTGTTACATGCGCGCGCGCGCGCACACACACACATATCTTTAATGCGTAAGACTTTAATTCCTTTTCTTCTCTTTAATGGCTATCCCTTGCAGTTTGCAACACGGTATTAGTACGAGGTTCTATCAAGAGCTATTTTAATTTTTCATATCCACGTTTGAAATCTTCTTGATCTTTAATTAATTTTTATTTGTGATGTCTTATTCATAGATATCTAGATTGGTTATGAAATTATTTTTACTAGTGTATTGCACACAATAATATTATTAAAAATAGTATTTATTATTTTGCTGTTAAAATGAGAAACTTATTAAAATATGTGATAAATTTGTGTAAAATATATAAATTATAAATAAAATTGTTATTATTATTCGTGTATAATTTACATTTTAAGCTTTACACATAGTATGACTTTGTGTGTATTTCGAGAAATAGTATAATGTTATCATTTTAGTTAATGTGAATATACTATACATGTTGAGACTGCTGTATGTTAGTAATTTATATGGCAAGGCCAACCGGTTTTTTTAGTGATCCGTAGCACTCTTTTATTTATTATAAAATAAAAAGTACATAACAGTTCAGGTGATATGCAATCTACATATCAACTATATGTTAGTAATTTATTGGATGAATTTACAGATATTAGTTAATATAATTTTTTTCAATAAGTTCAATTTAAAATTATGAAATTAGTTTAAGTATATGGGTTTATAGTTAGAATAATTGAGAATTTCTTTATAAAAGAAGTATATATATTTGTTATGGAGTTATTGACATTAAAATGATTTTTTGATATAACATATAATAAATTCTTGATATTTAAAATTTTTGCGTTATGCGATTTATGCATTTTCATAGTTGAATGAGATAATATCATTTTTTTTAATAATACATATATATATATATATATATATATATATGTGTGTGTGTGTGTGTGTATGTATGTGTGTGTGTGTATATAACCGCTTTCCTCTCCCATGGGGAGAGGAATGGCGATTCACATCTTCTTTTTAAAAAAGGCCTATCAAATCTATTTTCCAATTATTACCCATTACGCAAATTTTTAGATTCATCGATCTTTACTGTCGCCCCATACTAGTCCGATCACAAATCATCATTTACCGTGTTTCCAGTCTAGTTTTATTTAAGGAAATCGCCTCATTGGAGATCAAGCCACCCAAGGACCAGTGAGATTAGGTGTAATCGGTTTAATCGTTGACAACAACAACCGCATCTCCTCGGTCCTCACCGATCTCCTTTAATTAGGAAAAAAATTCGACTTCGATTTGATCTAGGAACGGTAAACTGTTTTCTTTGGTTTGCAATTTGAAATACTCTAGGCAATATCGTGATTTGGCATCTTGGGTTTGCTTCGAGTACTAGAGATTTAGATCTATTCCAAAATCTACTGTTAACTAGTTGATTGGATAACTGTTTTGCAATTCAGTTGTTAAAACGAACAATTTTTTTCCTGATGTCCAATCTTTTAGTGCATTTATTACTACAACCCGATTTACACCTCTGGATTTTTCGGTGTAAATCCAAGCCATATTTTATCCAGTTCACACGGTTTCACAAGGATCAGATTTCTTTTTTTTTTTATGAAAAATGTTTTACACTATTAGGTGTAAAACGAACCACTGTTATTGATAAACCAAGAGTTTGGTTTGAGTTTTAGTGGTATGATATCATTCTGGAAATCCTAAAGATAATTGCAATGGTTGATATTAGCAGTATGTTTGGAATCATCTCAGGTTAAGTGTACCAAAATTGTTGGTTTGAGATGATTTTAATAGTTGTTATCATCCATCGAAAGGCATGCAACTGGAAGTTATGAAGAGAGCAAGACTTAAATATTCTTGCTGAAGTGACGGGTTACACTAGAAACTGGTTGATTGTAGAAGATAAGAAAAATATTATAATTGTGAAATCAGCTAGCACTAGTGCTACTAGTTTCAGCAAGAAAACGTGTTGTTGAATGATGCAATTGCTTTTGAATGTTCGATTATGGGGATATGCTTTAATGCTTTAAAACATGGGGCAATATTAATTATGCTTTTGAAAGCAAGATGGTTAGTTTAGTGAAGAACAGTTGTGGAAGAGCATTTTAGGTTGAAGTGCAAGGGTGTATCGTACTAGTAGGTTAGGGAGTAGGCGACCTTATGATGGGTCCAACTCTCTTTTATTTATCAGATTTTTAATCTTAGAATTATGTACTTTTTATTGCATTTTTGTTTGTATTACTTGTATTTAGGTTAGTATGCAAACCTTATCATGTACTTTTCTAGTTGTTAATAAAAGCGTACCAATTTTCAAATATATATATATATATATATATATATATATATATATATATATATAGTAAAATTGGCGTACATTTTTAAAATCTATTAAGAAAATGGACTAAATATTTGTCAAGATTATTTAAATATTTGAATTTATAATTTCATGACTAGTTTAAACATACAGATTTAAATATAAATATCTTAAAAGAATCGAGATGGTTTAATAAATAACTGTATAAATGTTAAATTGCAGGTATTTGAAGTTGAAATTTTATATGTCCAACATGTGATAAATTTACTAAGATAAATGAATAATATATTAATTTTGTTATTATTGTTAATGTATATTATTTATATTATATGACGTATTAAACTTTATATTTGCCGCCTTTGTTGATATGATCACGGTATATATTTTATAACGTCACATTTAGCATTAATTAGATGAAGTAACAACTGTTTATTGATTGAATTTATTTATAAAATGCGAAACCACATAATTAGTTTAAATATATTGACTAAAAAATATAATATTAAGTGATATTGTGGAGTGTCACGTAAATAACTAAATAAATTTTGAAATGTGGGTGCACGACGTTAATATTGCAATGCATTACTGGATGAATATATTATTGTAAATGAATTAAACTTTGAGCTTGTGATTATTATTTATGTGTGTGTAATTTATGTTATGGAATTGATATATTTGAATGAATTTTTTTTCTTATTTTTGTCTACTTTTCAAGGTACTACGACTTTTGCACTTTGCATTGCCCTATAGAACCCGATGTGTGTGTGTGTGTGTGTGTATTGAAAATTAACATTGGTTGGGATTAGTTATCATCAAAGTGATGTTGATTCTTCGATGTTGAACTCATACGGGAGTGGTCGAAGGCATAAGTGATAGGTAGCCCAAGGTGGAATGATGCTACGAGATAGTGGACTGGCTCAGGCGGGACTCAAGCTTTAAGATGGAGTCGTGATAGCTTATGTGATCGGAAGTGCCAAGGAATCGTTGATTGTTCGAAGGATTCTGGCATACTGGAAGCAGGGGTATCGTGGGGACGCCCATTAGGATCTGATAGATTGCGTACCTTGGACTGCTTGGGAAGTGATCTAGTTGTCTTGTAAAGACAAATATACAAGGGACATATGGTAGTCCAACTAGAACTGGGGTTCTCCATTAGATTTTTACGGATGACAACGACCAATCATTCGATATCAACGTATTCAAGGCATTAATCGGTGATACCTAGGTTATTGTTTGTTATAGATGTTGTGATTTCTTGTGTATTTTCTTACACTCCTCTGGGTTGACTATCACCATAGGATACTAAAGAGAAACGGGGATTGAAAATCCTATTCTGGCTAGTGTCTTATCTATGTTGTTTTGAGTAGCATAATTTATGTGATTATTATGTGTTAACTCTTTTGTTGCATGGATAGGTCGGGTGAGACTTGAACTGTCTTATATCATATTTTTATGTATGGTTATTGATAGTCTTTTATCGGTCATACCAGACAATTGTTTGACTCAAAGTTTTATGTTTCCTCTTATTTTCGTGGGGTGCTCATCAATGATGTTGTTGAGCAGACTAAGTAGTAGGTACTAGTTTTGGTGACAATCTATTACTGCAACGATGAGCTGGAGGCTTAAGTATTACCATTATATTATTATAGCTATTTGGATCATGTCCTTTGTTTGACTATTATAGGCTCTGATGAGGGACGTAATGAGGCTTGATGTATTCAGATATTCAAATTTTGAGATGTGTCGTACATCACTTCTGAGATTTTATGGAAATGGGATTTTTTGCTTTACTATGGTTCACTGTTATATCCTATTGTATATATTATTATTATATATTATCCATGCGCTGCGATTTATACAACAAGTCCTGTTTTGATTTACTTTCCTCGTTGATCATCCTGCATCGGCCTGGCACATCATGCAACACACTTTTCATATAGTTTAGTGCATGAGGTATGAGGAGGCCGTCACACTTAGTATCAGAGCTTTGGTTAATCGATTTTACCCAAAGTCCAAGAGCGTAAATGCGTATTAGAGATGTCCTTGTAATTTGATTTGAATGAAATCTATATTATATGATATACAGTACAGTAGTTTAGTAAGAACTTGAGAACCATTGTGGCCTTTCTTTAATATGGACTAATCATTCTAGTTTTAGATAAATAATGAGTCATCAAAATACGAGGAATGCCACCACTAGGGATGATCCTACTCCTGAAGGGGTAGAAGGAGAGGGTTGATCAGGAGCTGCTACACTCAATTACCAATCCATGATGGAGTTGATCATGGGATGGACACCTGCTCCAGAGGCGGTAGTAGATGGTGGTGCTCCTACGTGGATGCCCAAGGTGTTGATTTCACCAAGCTATGCAAGGATTATACTTCTCTAGGTGGCAAACCATTTGTTGGGACGAAATCCTCGCTTGAAGTTCAGAATTGATTAGATACTTTTGTTTACATCTTCGAAGATTTGGGATTGACGATGCAATAAAGAGGAATTTTGCATCGAGGCAACTTCAAGTCCTAACAATGAATTGGTGGAATTTCATTACTCTTGAGACTCAGGAAGACCAGATTAATTAGAAATAGTTTAGGACTAAGTTGAAGAGAAGCTTACTTCTATAGTCCAAATGTTGATTTTCTTCAAGAGATTTGTTATGCTAAAACAAGGTGGGAGACCTATGGCTAAGTATGTGGAAGAATTTGAGGTTTTGTCTAAGTATGTCTTTTCTTAAATTGAGACTCTGTATCAGAAGAATGGTAAGTTTATCACGGGATTGAATGGGTATATTGGTTAGAAGCTTGTGGATCATATAGAGGTTCCTTTTGATAAATTGGTCAAGAAAGCTTTACGGCATAAGAGTTTGTTCCAAAGGAAGTATGAAGCTATTGTTGAAAGTAAGGAGGAGTCAAAGCCACAACATGGTAGTGGAAATAAGAAGAAGGGAAATGGGAAGAAGAAAAAACAACAACAAGAGAAGAATGGCCAAAAGAAACATAAGGGTGAGATTATCTGCTTTAATTGTCATGAAAAAGGCCATTATTCTAAGGATTGTAAGTCTCTTAAGGTGGAAAAAAAAGTTTCAACTGTGATAAGCCAGGGCATATGAAGAAGAATTTCCTAGAACTGCCAAAGGATAAGCAAGTTGTGAAGGCATATGCATTAGATGTTGTGCTGTCTTTTTCAAGATCTCTGACTGCAACGGATAAGAGAAAGAGGATTGTTGTTCAAGGTATGCTTTATATTCGAGATGTTTCAGTTCGAGTTTTGTTTTACATTGGAGCATCACATTCGTTTATTTATAATGAGCTTATATGGAAGTTAGGTTTAAAACGTGAGATTGTTGATAAACCATTAGTTGTGACTAACTCAGTAAGGGGTTTCTAATCTTTGTTTGCTTTGTCGTGGTCTAATCTTCTTGCCTCATGGTTTCTTTGTCATTTGTGATTACTTATATTTTGAATTTCATTGGGTTTGAGATTATTCTGTGTATGGGTTGGCTCAAGAAGTACGCAAAAATAGTGGATTGCGAGAAGTTCGAGGTGACAATCGAGAATGTGGAAAGGGAAGAAGTTTTGATATGCTGCCTACCAAAGGACAGAGTCATAGTAAGCTTTTTATATTCATTTGTGATTCCATGTGATGAGTTGTCAACGGTGCCGATCGTTAGAGAGTTTTATGATGTCTTTGACGAGGTTAAAGGAATATCAGCACAAAGGGAGATTCAGTTTCGTATCGATCTAGTGGATAAAGTCAGACATATTGTGATGCCTCTTAGGAGGATGGCGCTTAGGGAACAACGAGAGTTAGAAGTACAAGTGAATGATCTGTTGAGTAAACAATTCATTTGGTGAAGCGTATCCAAGTGGGGTGCACCAGTTGTGTTTGCAACCAAGGCTGATGGGTCATTGAGAATGTTTGTTATCGTGAGCTGAATAAGATGACCAAGAAAAACAAGTATCCATTGCCGAGGATTGATGACTTGTTTGATAAACTTCAAGAAACCATGGTGTTTTCCTAAATTGATTTGGCAATGAGATTTCACCAACTAAGAGTGGCTAGGGATAGTGTGCTGAAAACTGCTTTCAGGACATCATCCGGATTCTATGAGTGGCTGGTAATGCAATTTGGATTGACCAACGCGCAAGTGTATTATGAGGATCTTATGAATCGATTTTTCAGAGATCAATCAAATAAGTTCATGCGTGTGTTTGTGGATGATATATTGGTTTACTCTAGGATCGAGGAAGAACACAAGAAGCACTTGAGGATTGTTTTGGAAATCTTGCAAAAGCATCATCTGAGAGCTAAGTTCTCTAAGTGCCACTTTTAGAAGGAAGAGATGAGATTCTTGGTTCATGTCGTATCGAGTCAAAGGAATAGTAGTGGATCTTACTGAGTTGGAATAATCCAGGACTGGGATCGACCTAAGTGTAACACCCCACATTTTTCTGAGCCCAAATTAAAAAAAAAAATCGAAACTCAAACCCATCCAAGATGGAGAGTGTAAATCTGCTACTTGCAAATAAATGAGCATGATCATAATCAAAGTAAAATAAAAACTGACTCGCAGCGGAAACAAGATAGGGTAACTAATACCGACTAAGGAAGCTACCTTAACGCATATTTCCATATCGATATCGAGCATGAGAGAACGAGAGCCGAAGATCAACTGAGCACCTGCTAAGACATGTCTTCCCCGACATAAACCAGAGAGTTGTTATGGGGGGGGGGGGGGGAGGGGGCAGAACAATAAGTCCTGGTGAGTAGAAAATGTATGACACTATCTATAATACACAAATGTATCTCGTTTAGTCTCAAACAAAACATATATCTAACAAGGTTGGTAACTCTAACCTAACCTTGTAAAGATTTGTGCACGATGGCTAACTACGATACCCAAGGTAGTATTCCCAAACATATAATATCGAAGTACTAAGATAGAACATGTACGCATAAGTATAAAGCCTTTAAACCAACATTCAACCAATTACCAATGACTAAGAGGCAACCTTCCAACCACTCACTATTCCATAAGGAGGTAATTTATTTATATATAGCCACTTAAGACCACACTATCAATATAAGATAAGGGCAGATCCTTTCAGTCAATTAATTCCTTACTCGGTAATTTACCCTACACTAATATAAATTAGAGACTACTAGGTTCTACTAATTTAAAGATTATGTCATTCACACATATACTCCAAACCGCGCATAAGGCGAAAGATAGTAACCAACCTAATACTAGGTTTAGGTAGGAGCTCAACACCATTTACGACCCTCCTGGTGGACCCCCATGTTACTATCTTGCTGACCTTATTAGATATTCCCCTGAACACTTAATACTTCCCGCAGGATAGGCATACCCATGATACCTCCTTAACTGTCATTTAATACCAAATCCAAAGGCGGACACTCACACTAGTCACTTACTACCTAGAGGAAGCGGATCTACATGGGGATTACTAAACTTGTAATATCCCGTATTTTTGGTAGTCAAATATTTAATTTTATTTATTATTTTATATATTATATTTGGAATGTTATTGGATTTTAATATTGAATTTGTTTATTTAAAACGAAGTTTGAACATTAAATTTATATATAATATAAATCGAGATCGTAATGGCGCGGCAGTTCGTAATATTGAGTTTTGAACTTTAATTGAATATACAGGATCCGATATAAGTCAGATTTCTGTGAAACAAGAAATGTTTGAATTTAGTTGATTATAATTTTCTATGGAAGAGAAAAATCCAGATTTCGTGTTTTAGATTGTTAGTTATGTCCAAATCAAATTTAAAATAGTCGCTATGGAAATCATTAATAAAACGATAACGTTTATTTAATAAATTATATTGGTTTCTATATAATGTTGATACCGGTTTAACTTGAAAATGATAATACTGAGTTGCATATTTTATATTTGAAGCTATAGATATATTTTATTTAGATCTTTACGATACTATTAATTTATTATTCTTTAATTAGTTATTTTGAATTTTTATAATATTTTAATCGATATTATATATTGTGACGGCAAGGAATTTCGCTCGGTCCGAACCAGTCGCTAAACCGATCCAGGCCGTTCGAAACGCCCTATCGTTTGAGAACAGGACAAATCAGAACGCATACAGAAGAACATTTCATTGCTTATTACAACAATGCATCAGATTACAAGAATATACAGAGTATAAATGAATATTACACAGAAATATAAGAGATTTAAATTACGTTTAAATACATAGCAGCGGAAAATAATACAATACACAACTAGAAGAGATATACGGATACAAAGCTTTCCGGATACCGTTCCAGCTGTAAACCAGGATCCTGTGAATATAAATCCGCAAAACCAAAACTACTAGCTGCCCGTGTCAAAATAAGGGCACCCAGAGTTTAGGTTGAAACAATAAACCCCAGGTCAGTCATGGGACTGGTGTGAGAACTAAAACAGTTATTATTCTTTATTTTTAAAGTTAGGTAAATCAAGGGACCACGCCGTATAACACGGAACGGGTTTCCTCCCAAGAATACCAGTGCATAAAACAAACAGCGCAATGCTAAATAAAGAAAAATGAAGCTGTTATAAGACCCAGGTCCCATCACACAATGCAACGCAGCCGAGGATAGGGTTTTTCCCTTATAACAGCCAAAGAATGCTTGATACGGTTAAAACAAATCGTTTGATACTATTATAAGTGCATAGTGTATAAAACAGCTTCAAATCATAAGTATCAATCATAGGCGGCATGAATGCCCCATACCACTATGTCGCCATATATAGGTTTACAAATAAAACCGCAAAGTCACGTATTTGGAAATTGGATTTCCGTCTATGAACCGAGGCAAAAGATAGTCCTCAACCGATTCGAGACGCTCTAGCCCGCCCCTCAGGCAAGTACTCAGTCAAGCCTTTGGATAGTCAGGGCCGGTCCACCGATGTGGATTAAAATTCCTGAACACTACGTTTCCCCACCCTATGGGGTGTAAGTCTGGTCCGTCTGCCGACCAGAATGCATCGGCCGAAACCGATATAACCGAGGCGCCTCGCAACAGCAACAACCACATAAGTCAAACTCGTCAGGGCGTGTAAAACCACTGACGCCACTTCTAGCTAGAAAGAAACGCAAGTCCTCCCTGAGGTCCGTCTCCCGTTTTTGGTCCATACCGGGTGTGAAACACGCGAGGTAAACGTTACACAAAGCTACGCCACAAAGGCCTTGCTTTGATCATCACCACAAGACTTTGCTTTTCAACAGAAGCCTCGATCAATTGCCACTTAGGCATGCCACACAGGCAATTCACTCCATGCGTTTGATATCCATAAATATATAACCCCTGAGCTCGTACGTCTCAGAGAAGGGCGTTAAGCAAGAGAATAAATTCTCCGCCGCCAAACAGATATATATTTAATAGAGATCAATCACACGGACTAAAATCCAATGTCAGACACACAGTCCATTTACAAGTTCATTCTGGGTCTGAACGAAACCGGAGGCACCTAGTACCCCGCATATCCATCGATCTCCAAGTACGTCTGGACGACCACTAACTGTTTCCATCTTCTTGGGTGTACAGCCCAATCAAGATCATCAGTAATTACCCAAACGACGTGAAGACTTCCGGTCTTCGACCACCGTCTTCATCTTCGACTTATCGTCGTATCAGTTATTCAGAATGGGATAAACCCGGTCTTTCCGAATAACTCGCGTATCTTTTAAATAAGTGTTACATAAACACAACATACGCCTCATTCCAATTCATCAGTCACTAACCGTAAATTAATCAAGAGAATAATTCCTCAAATATTAACCCCGAAGGCCGAAACCAACATCAGATCAATATCCAGAAAACCATTCTGCTTGGCTAACCGACAGTTAGTTTCTAAATGTCACATTCATAGGGAAAGGTTCCCATTAATTTTATCCAAGATAAATTCCTTGAATTTATTCTCTAATCTTCTTTTGAATTTCGATTCAACTAGTCGGGATTAACGAAACTTACCGAAGTAATCATTTGTTTTAATTTCCCAATCCCAACTTATTAATCCCATGAAGTAAAACTGGTAATACTTCATATCTAACACCACAGTGTTATCGGTAAATTCAATTACCATTTCACGTTCAAATCTAATTAAAGATTTAACTATCGCCTGGAGTAAAACTGGTGATACTCCATTTCGATTATTTCAATCTAATTAAAGATTCATTAAAACTCCACTTAGTTTTAATCTGTGGCTGGGTTAAAGAATCAGTGTCATTTAAAAACACAGTTCACGATAAACCCAAAATCACATTCATTAATTATCGGGTTAAAGAACGAGTGTTGTTTAAAACACTGTTCACGATAAACCCAAAAATCAATATCAATTCAATTCCAATTAAATATTATTTAATTGGTACACTTCATTAAATCTAAATAAAAAGATTTAATCTTTTCTCAACTGGGTTCAAGAACAGTGTTAGTGAAGACACCATTCACGACAAACCCAAATCACATTTGATATTCAATATAAGGCTCTGAATAGAAAATATATCGGCTTATATTCAATATCAAATTCTACGATTAACAAATGTCGTATTGGAAATAACGATATAAATGTATATCTTTCAAATTTCCATAACAACATCTGTATAATCACGAATTCCAACATCGAAATATTCTGAAGACAATTTCGATTCAAATCCACTCCAATGCAATCATTGGAAATTTTGGTTATTTTTAAAACCCTTTTCAAATTCAATTTCTTTACTTAAAAATAAATAGAATTATAATTCTAGTTCAAAACTAGTTTATTTTGATAAAAATCTATTTTTATCTTTTCAAATATGGAGTTTTTCATCCCAATCCTTTCTAAATCATTTCTTATGATTTTACACAAATTATTACTATTTTTAATAATTTTATCAAGGCCCGTACAGTCGATTTCCATCAATGGCCATCGAACTGCACTTACAGCGACCTTTTTCAAATTTGATTTGGACGTAACTCCAAATCCAACCGTTAGATTTCAAATTTCTAATATTCGTTAGAAAGCTCTTTTCGATACGAACCCAACGGTTCCGGTTTTAGGAGAATCCGACGGTCGGATCTCCCGTAATGTCCGTTTGAAATAAATGGTCGAAATTCACGAACTGCCGCGGCGCGGCGCGTTCTATTCAGGCCATTATATTATATATATAATATATATAATATATACTTCGTCGATTTCCATTTAAAACGAATTATAAAAATAGTTTTAAATTCGTTTCAAAAGCAATTTCAACTTCCTTTTCAATTCAAATCAAAATTGAATTCTTCTTTATAAATTCGTTTTAAAATTCGTTTCTATTCAATTCAAATTTCAATTCAATTTGAATTCATTTCAATTCGTTTTCAATTCAATTTGAATTCGTTTTCAATTCAATTCATTTCGAAATCGCTTTCAATTCAATTCATTTCGAAATCGTTTTCAATTCAATTCATTTCGAAATCGTTTTCAATTCAATTCATTTCGAAATCGTTTTCAATTCAATTCATTTCGAAATCGTTAAAATCGATATAAATATCGTTCACGTCTAAATGGCGTCAATCTAATCAACACGGCTTCATAAATTTCTATTTTCAAATATTCTATTTCAAATATTTCTTTTTCAAAATAGTTGTTATTATCAAAATATTTCGTTCAACACATGACCAATCTCAATGGATGAGTACTGTCAACACATGAACCTTTATTTTATATTGATAAAGATGTAAATTTTATTACTAAAATATTTCGTTCAACACATGACCAATCTCAATGGATGAGTACTGTCAACACATGAACCTTTATTATATATTGATAAAGATGTAAATTTTATTACTAAAATATTTCGTTCAACACATGACCAATCTCAATGGATGAGTACTGTCAACACATGAACCTTTATTATATATTGATAAAGATGTAAATTTTATTACTAAAATATTTCGTTCAACACATGACCAATCTCAATGGATGAGTACTGTCAACACATGAACCTTTATTATATATTCTTTGTTTTCTAAATTGGAATGAGGCCCAATCAATCACCATATAATGTTAATTATATGGATTTTCATACATCACATGTATAATAGCATAGAAAAATAATCAACCATCAACCAAAGTGCACTACACTGTATAAGCATCAAATGTACATATCTAACGCTTATAACAGCCCGTCAATCGATCGATCGACATATTTAATCAATCAGGATGAGTGAACTTCAAATTTCATCCTAACACCCGTGTGGGGTTTCAAACAATCAAACACAGGTTTTATTTGTGCAGTTGGGCGATGTGTAAAATTTATCGACCCAATCAATGTCCTTCAAATAGGTGAACATAAACAAACCGTCTGGTTTGTAAATGAATATTTATTTATTCACATTCACGTTAAAAATTATATTTTTAACGATAAAACATTTTATTCAACCTATGAATATTCTATTCGGTTCATTTATTCAATAAAATGATATTTTTATTTTTCTAACATATTTTAGAAAATTTCGGCGGCATAACGGCACGATACTAGAAACGGGACAAGGCCTAGCCTTATCCCCGGACTAGTGAAGGCCCACGCCATTCACACATCAATCAAAATCAATTCATTTCACCACACAATTCAATTTCAATCAAATAATCTGACTAATTTGCAATCAAACAAACAAGTCCATGGTCTGTGGACGATTGTGTCGGGTGCTACTAAGCACCGTCTGCATCCTAGTATATATATATATATATATAACTAGAAATAAAATTGAAGAGTGAGAAATTCTCACCAATAGCTATCCAACTTCACGACACTTCACTTATAGAAATCTTCGCCAACCTCGCCTTTTTGTCGCTTTCGCCCGTATTCTCTACATATGTAAAAATCGAATTTTTACTATGTTATTCAATATATAAAAATCGAGTTTTGACGTCGCTATTCAATATATAAAAATCGAATTTTTACTTCGACTTTCAATATCTAAAAATCTGATTTTTACTTCTTAAAGTTCAAATCCTTTTTCTCTTTAAAGATTAAACCTTTTTCCTATTTAAAGTTTTTACTTTTAAACAAAATCAGTTTTACCTTCTTTTAAAAATCCGTTTTTACTTTTTTAAAACATCAGTTTTTACTCTTTAAAACATCAGTTTTTACTCTTTAAAAAATTTCAGTTTTTCTTCTTTTAAAATATCAGTTTTTCTTCTTTTAAAAATATCAGTTTTTCTTCTTTTAAAAAAATCAGTTTTTTATTCTTTTAAAAAAAATCAGTTTTTATTCTTTTAAAAAAAATCAGTTTTTAAGAATTTATAAAAATTCAGTTTTTAAAACTTAAAAAAAAGAATCGGTTTTAAAACCTAAAAAAAACAAACAGTATTAACCTTTTATAAAATTCCCAGCATTACAGAATTAAAATAAAATAAATAAAATAAATAAAATAAAATCAACTTACATTTATCGGCGAGGGGGGGGGGCTGCTGCTGCTCTTGGCGGCAGTCGGGGAGGCGTCGCGGTTGGAGGAGGGACAGGCGGCAAGAGGTGCTGGAGGTGGGTGGTCTTCGGGGGTTTCGAACGGAGAACAGGCGACGGTAGGGTTTCGAACAGGGGAGGCGGATCGAGGTTTCGAACGGGGGAGGCGGTCGTCGGCGATCGATAAAGGGGTTTTTTTTCTTTTTTTTTTTTCTTCTCGATTTGATTTTGAAGAGGGGGGGGGGGGGGCAGAACGACAGATATAGGGAGGGAGATATTATTTTATATATTTATATTTTTTTTTTATTAAATTAATTGCATAAAGTTGACTTTTACCCATTACCTCGAAACGAGGCCCACCGCCTGTCGCCCATAGCGTTTTACCCCCATTCCGAACACAATGGGATATGTATCGCAAGCTGATTTGATCGTTACAATCAGTTTCCGTTGAATTTACATTTAAATCGCTATATTGAATTTTAAACGTACATTTCAAATTACCGGGATCACATACTAACCAGAAAAATTCCCGAAAAATATTTTCTAGCTTCGTATTGACGATACGGTCCTAACAAAACTAGTTTCGTCGAATTCTGAGACCGTATGAAAAATGACCAATTTCCAGTCGATTAAAATCAACTAAAACTGGTCAAACGCGTTTTCCTTTGCCACGCTCACATATTGATTCGAAAAATTATGAAACTTGAAACCTAGCAATAACCTGACACCACGGACCCAACAAAACTGGTTTCGTCGAAATCCGAGGTCATTTGCAAAATGTCCATTTTTAAGGGCCTGAATTCCATAGCGACTATTCAGAATTTTCAACTGGACATATCTTTTGATTCCCGCTATGAAATTTTGATTTTCCAGATTCGTTGGAAAGATATTATCAATTAGATCCTAATGTTTTTGGTTTCACTAAAATCCGGATTGTTTTGCACCCGGTACATTCAATTGAAGTTTGAAATCGAATTATCGAACTACCGCGCCATTTTCAATTCTATTTATAATTATATATAAATATTTATATTCTAACGACGACGTATATAATATATACGTTCTAATTATATTCAAAATAAATTTCTCGTCGATATTATTTAAAATAATTCATTTTAAATAATCAAAATTCGCTAAAATTGCCAAAATAAAAATTTTAAACTGGCCCAGATTTCCGGGTTATTACATATATATGCCTTTAAAATAGCGATTTTTCAAATGGGATCAGTTTTCAATGAAATTAGTTTCATTGGGACCGTAATGTTAAATTATTGTACGATATTAAATTTCATGGCAAACCGATGTCATATGTGACAACGGCAGCCGTAAACGCCCAGTCATTTTCTATAGCGCGTAATTAATTTAATTTAATAGAGAGGTATTTGTGTATAATTTGAGCAGACAATCGAATTAAGCCACGAAACCAATTCCGTTGAATTCGTATCGACGATTAGAGTCAGGATAGGCATGTAGTTTGTTATTTTTGGACATCGGTATTTTGGTGTCCAAAATAGCGGTGTTTGGCATATAAAATAGCGTAATGGGAAACAAATAGCGTACCAGGAAGTAGTCTCGGAATGTAACGAAACTTGTGCTGTTGGATTTGTATTAATTTATTATTATAAGATTTAGATTTTCGTGTTAATCAGACTTACCGTTTGATCGTAGCAGCGTCAAACGCCCTTGTTCTTATTTAATCGTCTATATATTCAGACAAGGGTAACTTTGGAGGAATAAACGGTTGCCCAAAAAACCTCCAATTTTAACGAAATAAATTTAAGTGGATCCATAAGGAGGAGGCTTAGTATAATTTCAAAGTTTCAAGTTGATTGGATTTATTTCATGATCATGAGAAATTTAAACGCGTGATTTTTAGCTTGTGATTTGTAAAGGGCTTTTCACAAACGACCTCGGAATTCGACGAAACCTATCCCATCGGGTCCGGAATATTTTTCTATGATAGGATTAGGAGTTTCATCTCAATTGAAGGTCATATGTGGATGTTTTAATACGGTATTCGGCGTGTAAGTTTCATTATAATATTTATATAATATTTTAGTTTTAACGTTCACTATAGATACAATGCTCCCAGCCGTAACCCTGGAAATATTGGTGTGTGTGGTCAACATAAATATGTGCCACCATCAACAGGAATTGTTGGAAATATTGTGAATTATTTAAAACATGAAATAAGTGTATGATGGCTCCTATTTGTGAATAGTCCCACATCATGGGATTATATGGAAGAGGCAAGCTTATATACTTGTTTCTAAGAAGCTTTGATGGGGCCTTGGGCTCCCAATGCATGCTTTGTTGTGAGGAGGGAGCCCATGCATCATGACCACCACACACGCGCGCGCCCGACCGACCGACTCGACTCGACCCGACCCGGCCCGGCTCGGCTCGGCTCGGTTCGGTTCGGTTCGGGCTCGGGCTTTGGGCTTTGGGCCCTGGCTATGTGCTGTAGACACTTATATTTTTGGTCCAGAAAACACTGCTATTTTCGAACCAGTTTTTAAATCAGGAAAATAATTTCTGAACCGATTTTTATATGATGCGGTAAAACTTTGACCAAGTATTTCGCAGATCCGATTTTCCTCCACTGACCAGATTTTTCGAATACCCTGATCCCCGTATATATATTATCATTAGATTAGACGAGATCTATATAGACAAATTCTGCATTCTCTTTCTCCGCCATTAAAATACTCTTAAGAAATTTTCGACCGGTAAAAACAGAAAGTGCAAATCTGCACTGATTTGTTTGTGCAAAGCAGATCAGTTATTAATCAGAGAGAGGTTGTTTTATCCTAGAGGCGGCGGCGGAAGTACGAACTGGTTTTGCACCACCGACCAGATCGCCGAATCGTCTTCAAGAAAGCGACGAAGTACGTGACTCAGCCATTGTTTTCCAACAATTTGAAGACGATCAGAAACAATGGCTTCGACAACAACTGTAGATGATGCTGCTCCTGCTTCTGCATTCCAGATCCCATTGGTGACTGCTGCTCCATTTCGTTTCGAAGGTCTGCACTTCAAACGCTGGCGTCAAAAGATGGAGTTCTACCTGACGATGAGGAAGGTGGCTGCTGCTCTTACCACCGAGAAACCGCAGTTGCCAGACAAGCCTGACGGAACTGACGCAGCGCAGATGACATCCTGGAACGAACAATCGAAGCAGTTGCAAAGCTGGACAGAACAGGATTATTTGTGCAAAAATTTTATTCTGAACGGATTGAGCGATGATCTGTATGATTACTACAATTCAGAAGACAAGACAGCGAAGCAGATCTGGGAAGCACTGCAGAAGAAATACGATACAGAGGAGGCAGGGGCGAAGAAGTATGCTGTGAGCCGCTATCTGAAGTATCAGATGACAGACGATAGATCAGTAGAGATGCAGTCTCATCAGCTGCAGAAAATAGCTCATGAGATCATCTCCGAAGGTATGGTTTTAGATGAACAGTTTCAAGTTGCTGTTATTATTGACAAACTTCCCCCAGGTTGGAAAGACTTTAAGAATTTCTTGCGCCATAAGACTAAGGAATTCTCCTTAGAGAGTCTGATTACTCGCCTTCGCATTGAGGAGGCAGCACGCAAACAGGACCAGAAAGAGGAAGTGTTGTTTGTTTCAAACAACAACACTAAAAAGACCAAGCCCGCAGTTCTGAAACCAAATCAGAAATCTTTTAAGAATCAGAACAGACGCAACAATGGGAATCCGCAGGGAAACCCAAAAGGACAGCAAAAACCAGCCCAAAAGAATGACTCTGGACAGTTGTTTCTATGTTACAACTGTGGCAAACCAGGTCATATGGCACGAAAGTGTCGGAACAAGCCTAGCTCTATACCACAGGCTAACTTGACTGAGGATGAGCCACTTATGGCTATGATTTCTGAGATTCACCTTGTTGGTGGATCAGATGGCTGGTGGATAGACACTGGTGCTTCTCGCCATGTCTGTTATGATCGTGCTATGTTCTCCACATACACGGCTGCTGATGATCAGAAAGTGCTGCTGGGAGATTCTCACACCACTAAAGTGGCTGGGGTTGGAAACGTGGAGATCAAGTTTACCTCTGGAAAGACTGTAATCCTCAAAGATGTAATGCATACTCCAGAGATGAGGAAGAATCTGGTTTCTGGCTATCTTCTCAATAAGGCAGGATTCACTCAATTTATTGGTGCTGACTTGTATACTATAGTATATAAGGGAAACTTTGTAGGAAAGGGTTATGCTTGTGAGGGAATGTTCAAATTAAATGTTGAATTGAATAAAGTGAATAATTCTGCTTATATGTTGTGTGATTTTAATATTTGGCATTCTAGATTATGTCATGTTAATAAACGAATAATTAATAACATGAGCACTCTAGATATGATACCTAAGATAGCAGAATCTGAATCTGATAAATGTGAATTCTGTACACAAGCAAAAATCACTAAGAAACCTCACAAGTCTGTTGATAGAGAATCTGAACCCTTAGACTTGATTCATTCTGACATATGTGAACTTGATGGTACTTTGACTAGACATGGACATCGTTATTTTATCACTTTTATCGATGATTGTTCTGATTTCACATATGTATATCTTATGAAACATAAAAGTGATGCCTTTGAAATGTTCAAAACATTCAAAACTGAAATTGAGAATCAAGTAAATAGAAAGATTAAGAGACTTCGTAGTGATAGAGGAACAGAATATGAATCTAATTCAATTCTGGACTTCTATAAATTACATGGTATTGTACATGAGAGAACTGCACCTTATTCACCTGAAATGAACGGTAAAGCTGAAAGAAAAAATAGGACTTTTACCGAATTAGTAGTGGCCATCCTACTAAATTCTGGTGTAGCAAAACATTGGTGGGGGGATATTTTATTGACTGTATGCTATGTTCTGAACAGAATCCCTAAATCTAAGAATAAAATTTCACCTTATGAAATTTTAAAGAATCATAAGCCCAATGTCTCATACTTTAGAACTTGGGGTTGTTTAGCATATGTTCGCATTCCAGACCCTAAGAGAATAAAATTGGCAAGTAGAGCATATGAATGTGCATTTATAGGCTATGCTATTAATAGCAAAGCATACAGATTTTATGACTTAAATGCACATAATATAATTGAATCAAATGATGCCGATTTTTATGAAACTAAATTTCCTTTTAAATTAAGGAATAGTGGGGGCACATCAAGTACGCCTATAAGAACAGAACTTGATAAAAGTTCTGAAGCTGAACCTAGAAGAAGTAAAAGAGCAAGAACCGAGAAAAACTTTGGCTCGGATTTTTGTGCTTTTACTATAGAGGAGGATCCATTAAACCTCCAAGAGGCCTTATCTTCTTTAGATGCCGATTTTTGGCGAGAGGCTATAAATGATGAGATGGATTCTCTGGAATCCAATAAGACTTGGCATTTGGCAGATTTACCCCCTGGTTGTAAATCTATAGGCTGTAAATGGGTGCTTAAAAAGAAACTAAAACCTGATGGTACTATAGATAAATACAAAGCACGACTAGTAGCTAAAGGTTTTAGACAAAAAGAAAATATAGATTTCTTTGACACTTTTTCACCTGTAACTAGAATAACATCCATTCGGGTATTGATCTCACTTGCTTCCATTCATAACTTACTAATACACCAAATGGATGTTAAAACTGCCTTTTTGAACGGTGAATTAGGCGAAGAAATTTATATGGACCAGCCTGAAGGATTTGTAGTACATGGTCAAGAACATAAAGTATGCAAGTTAGATAAATCATTATATGGTTTAAAACAAGCACCTAAACAATGGCATGAAAAATTTGATAACTTAATCATTTCAAATGATTTTAAAGTTAATGAAAGTGACAAATGCATTTATTACAAATATGAGAATGACATTTGCACTATTATATGCCTTTATGTAGATGACCTACTCATCTTTGGGTCAAACATTCATGCCATAAATTCAGTCAAATCCTTATTATGTGCCAATTTTGATATGAAAGATCTAGGTGAAGCGAGTGTAATCCTCGGTATTAAAATTACTAGGTCAGAAAAGGGAATTTCTTTGGATCAGTCTCATTACATTGAGAAGATACTAAAGAAATATAATTACTTTGACTGTAAACCCGCATGTACACCATACGATCCAAGTGTAAAGTTATTTAAGAACACTGGTGAAGGTGTAAGACAGTCTGATTATGCGAGCATCATTGGCAGCCTTCGGTATGCCACTGATTGTACTAGACCCGACATTGCCTATGTCGTGGGATTATTGTGCAGGTTTACCAGTAGACCTAGTATAGAGCACTAGCATGCTATTGAAAGGGTCATGAGATACCTTAAACGAACAATGAACCTTGGATTACATTATGAAAAGTTTCCAGCTGTACTTGAAGGATATTCAGATGCAGACTGGAATACTTTATCTGATGATTCTAAAGCGACCAGTGGCTATATATTTAGCATCGCTGGAGGAGCTGTTTCTTGGAAATCCAAGAAACAGACTATTTTGGCTCAGTCCACTATGGAGTCTGAGATGATAGCACTAGCCACAGCTAGTGAAGAAGCAGAATATTTGAGAAATCTGCTAGCTGAGATTCCCTTATGGGAAAAACCGATACCGGCTGTGTTGATACATTGTGATAGTACCGCGGCTATTGCAAAAGTTCAGAACCGTTATTATAACGGTAAGAGACGACAAATACGTCGTAAGCACAGCACGGTTAGAGAGCTACTTTCTACAGGTACCGTTAGAGTAGATTACGTACGTAGTGAAGAAAATTTGGCAGATCCTTTGACGAAAGGACTGTCAAGAGAGAAAGTCCATAATTCTTCTAAAAGAATGGGACTATTGCCCTTAGATTGTTGACTCACGCACAATGGTAACCCGACCTAAATGACTGGAGATCCCAAGAAATAGGTTCAATGGGTAATAACAAGTTGTGTAGTGATAGAAGTTGAACATGCTATATAATAAACTAAGAAGCATGTATTCCTGAAGTGATAGAGGATGAGTTAATAGAAACTCTTAATGAGATCTATACTCTATTTGGAGTGGAGTACCTACCTTCAGGAGTACTCTTGATAGACTCACCTATGTGAATGTGGAAATGAGGCCGTTTCCTATGGAGTTTTGGGCAGAACTTCTAGAGCGTTCACTAAACTGGGATAGACGTGTATGGCCATAAATGCACGGGCTTATTTGATTGCACTATGGAAAAGATTGTGTGTGGTTTGATGTCAGGAATAGAGTTCAAGACTACGTGTCACTCTAGTAAAAACTGAATCTTATTCACTACGCAAAGGTTCAAGTCGGATGACACCTTTGTTTATGCACAGTCTTATGTTTTTTGAAACTGCTCGATAATATTTTAAAAAATTCAAGTGGGGGATTGTTGGAAATATTGTGAATTATTTAAAACATGAAATAAGTGTATGATGGCTCCTATTTGTG
This sequence comes from Allium sativum, assembly GCA_030737875.1. Lineage (NCBI taxonomy): Eukaryota > Viridiplantae > Streptophyta > Magnoliopsida > Asparagales > Amaryllidaceae > Allium > Allium sativum. The sequence goes on from CM060924.1 coordinate 197,176,666, forward strand.
AATAGTCCCACATCATGGGATTATATGGAAGAGGCAAGCTTATATACTTGTTTCTAAGAAGCTTTGATGGGGCCTTGGGCTCCCAATGCATGCTTTGTTGTGAGGAGGGAGCCCATGCATCATGACCACCACACACGCGCGCGCCCGACCGACCGACTCGACTCGACCCGACCCGACCCGGCTCGGCTCGGTTCGGTTCGGGCTCGGGCTCGGGCTCGGGCTTTGGGCTTTGGGCCCTGGCTATGTGGTGTAGACACTTATATTTTTGGTCCAGAAAACACTGCTATTTTCGAACCAGTTTTTAAATCAGGAAAATAATTTCTGAACCGATTTTTATATGACGCGGTAAAACTTTGACCAAGTATTTCGCAGATCCGATTTTCCTCCACTGACCAGATTTTTCGAATACCCTGATCCCCGTCTATATATTATCATTAGATTAGACGAGATCTATATAGAAAAATTCTGCATTCTCTTTCTCCGCCATTAAAATACTCTTAAGAAATTTTCGACCGGTAAAAACAGAAAGTGCAAATCTGCACTGATTTGTTTGTGCAAAGCAGATCAGTTATTAATCAGAGAGAGGCTGTTTTATCCTAGAGGCGGCGGCGGAAGTACGAACTGGTTTTGCACCACCGACCAGATCGCCGAATCGTCTTCAAGAAAGCGACGAAGTACGTGACTCAGCCATTGTTTTCCAACAGGAATGAACGACTATTAATTCCAAAATTAAATCCCTCAAAATAACAAAATCCATGAATCAAATCCAAATTCTTCCTTCACCAATATTGTAGATCAAGGCGAGATCTCCTCATCGAACGACTATGATCAGTTTCTAGGTTTCGAGCTGGCCGGAAACCAATCTAGAAGTGGCGGCGGTTGAAGCCCTGTTGGCGACGACTAGTTGAACGGGGAGGGTCGATAATTGGAGCTAGCATCGGCGGTGCTTAGGCGCTCGATTCGACAGCAGTTGATCGGGGTCTGATAACGTATAGAGGAATGCGAGAGCTTGTTTTATATCAGAGCAGTGGTAGAGCCTAGCTATTGCGATGGAATCTGGAGGCATCGCGTTTGAAGGAGAGCAGGAGTACACAAAAAAATGGAAGAAATTTCGTAAGGAGTCTGGGACGATGAGGGAAGCAAAACGATTAGTTAAAACATCTGGGCATTTTCAAAGTCAAAGTCGGGCCTGTGTTGGGTATTTGGGAACGATCAGTGAAGGAAACCGTGTTCTACTGCGAGAAATGGGAACGAAGCATACATACGGAAGTTAGCCAGAAGAGAAATGACGTGGCAAGTTGAATTAGAAGTAAAAGAATGCAGAAAAAGGATCGGGCCTGGTATAAACAAATCGAAGACCAGGGGAGTAGAAATCTGTATGGGGCATATTTCTTTGAACAGTGAGGATTTTTAAATTGGCCTAGTTTACTTATTACCTTAATGAAGTAAATAACTATATTATTAAACTACAAGTGATCATAACATTTTATTCATGACAGGGCTTGAAGCAGGACCGTGTTTTAACAAAGCCAGAAGGAAAATAAACCGGCCATGTAAAATTATAAAGTAAATTGCATGTTTATGTTTAACATAGGAATAGTTATATAGTTAATTTATTTTAAATAAGCGATTAGTGATGTTAACACCTAATTAAGGAATTCAGGGTTAATTCTAAACTAAGTTGGGATAGTATTTAGAAATAAAATGGGGTCGCTGTTTAAAAAGACTAAAATGTAATTAGTTTGATTAAAATATGGTTAATAATTAATTAGACATTAATTAGTTTAATTAATATCGTCTAGACAAAAATGTTAATAATTCTTTATCCTGTAAATAGAATTAAACGAAACAAATTACAATGGAATCATGGCGACGAGCTCAACATCATGGAATTGATCTGCACAGAAATGAAGACAACGGAAATTTACAGTTAAATTAAACAACTTTTTAATTTAACTGTAACCGAACCACTTCAGCGATAAATCAAATCAAAGGTGAGTTAAACTCACTCAATTATTCCCACTTATATTTTATATAAGTCGAATTCTTATGTTGTGTGCTATGGTTGCTAATGGTTGATTGTTCGTTAATTATATAATTATATACTGAATGAATTTCTGAAATTAAATGTTGTTTAATTTCAATGAAACCAAATTGTTATTTTAACGATTGGGTCCAATGAAGGTAACTTACCTTGTTGGTCACATTTATAAAATAGACGTGTTTAAATTAAAGAATTTTTTTGTTAAGGTTTATTGAATTGGTTGCTGTTAAATTGTTGTTATTGACTGTTATAGAAATTATCAGTTAAATGCAATTGAATGACCTGATTTGAGATAACCGATTTGGATACAGGGAAGAACAGGTTGGAGGGATCCAACGAGATTCCTCAAATATATTTCATGTTATTTATTTTCATATTATCATGATATGAACTGTTCTGATTGAATGATTGATTTGATTGTGGATCGTTGACTGAAATTCAATATTTGTTTTGTTTAAACAAATGGGTAATATTGGTTGAGTAATTAGCAGTATATGGCCTATAAATCAATCATTTTCTAAATATTGATTTACTGTCAAGTGAATCGACAGAAATGAAGTTATAGAATTTATTTTATAACAGAAAATAGATTTCTAAATCTATTATTTTGAATAAAAGCTTATATAAGGGTAATAAATATTTATTATTTAATTTTATATGTAATTATTAAATGATTTTATAAAGTAAATTCTAATATTAATCAGATTTATAAGCAAGAGAGTAAAAAATTAAACTAATGGTTACGAGTTGGATAATTGTTTCTAAGAAATTATTAAAGGAAATTATTTAAATTAATTATATTATTAATTAATTTAAAGGCAGGACTATAGTTGGAATTGGTTAACGAATCAACCATGGTTTGAGTTGATTAAGCCAACTAAATTAATTGGAATTGTTTATTTGATTAATTAACTTTTAAATTAATCTAATGAAATAATTTAACAAATATTGTTTTAATTTTAATAAGGTTTTAAAAAGGAATTTACTATTCATTTTAGTTAAGAAAAAGAAATTAACTACTACTACAGTAGTTAATGATCGAAGTGAATTATTATTTAATTAATAATAATTTAAAAGATTTCTTGTAATGGAAATACATATAAAAGGAATCAAAAGCTGGATGAAATCTAATTGAATTGTGAAAGGAGTGTATGAACGGGTATTATACCAAAATCCGAGTTTTTATAACATAGTTATATAAAAAGATTTTGAAGCAAATACATAGCTTAAATAAAATGTTTACTGAATACTTGAAGTAAGTAAAAGAAAATTGAGAATAAAAGTTTTTATATTAAACCAAAATTATATAAACAAGGTTTATACAAAGAGAATAGGTGTTAAATCGTTAATTTTAAATTAATATTACTTAATAATGGAATTAAATATAATTAAGAAATTGAAATAAGATTTTCAAAGTGGGAAATGGTCGAATGTATTAGAAAAAGAGAGCATTAAAATTTTTTTAGTAAAAGAGTGAGTAATAGGCTTTTAGAACAAAAATCCGAGTTATTAAACGAATTGTTTAAAGATGTAGAAGGGAAAGTGATATTTTATTAATTCATTTCTTAATCCATGAATTAATAAATAATAGTTATATTTGAGAAGGTGATTTCCAAAAGTAAGAAGGTTTATAACTGTATTTTAAATAAAATAGTTAATGAGATTTGTTTTTGATATTAAAATGAAATATTAATTTTTGATTACAACTCATATCTATTGAAGATGAGAACATTGTTGATCAAGGTCTGAGAGATAATAAATACACCAACTTGAACAACTCCAGGATGATCTGAGGATGATATTAGTTTGTAATGGGGAAGAGGTTAAGAATAATTTATTATTTCCATATGTGAAATAATAATGTAATGTTAATCGCATGATTTGAGAATATTTATAATGAGATTTTCAAAGTAACGGAAATAGGAAGATTTGAGAATATATATATATTTATATAACGATATTTCCAAAAGTAAAAGGAAATAAAAAGGTTAAGTTTTTGGAATTAGTTTATTCGAAGAATAGAAATTGGATATTGTTTTCAAGTAACAAAGTTTTACGTGAAATTTGTTAAAACCAAGGTTGGGAATATATATATATATGATTTAATTCTAATGTATTTGAAATAGTTTTGAAAATAAATCTTATGTTAAATAAGAAGTAAATAATGTGTTAAAAATATTGGGATTTTTAGAAGTTTAATTAATTATTCGTTAATTATTTTTAATTAAAAGGCCAAGTAATGCTGAGTACTGAATCAGTGAACTCATTTTATTCTCATGATTATTCATTTGATAGTTAAATAACGGACTATCAAATCTAGCTAATACGATTGTTGGTACGAAAGACCGGGATCAAATTTATATTCGAAAACCATTCCGAACCAGCAAATATGTAGGAGATGATTAATGAAGTCGAAGCACTGAAGAACGTAGATCTTCATAAACAGAGGAACTACTTAAACTCTCTGTGTTGCAACCTAAGATAACTATTGTTCTTTCGTGGTTGAAATCTTTGGATTGCAAGAACTACACAGTACTGATCTATAGGGTGATACCTAGGATGTGGTAGGAGGTTGCCTTCAGTTCATCCTATTCCTGGATGACTTGTATGGACGCATGTCTGACGGAGTATTTCCAAAGGGATCGCGTACGTTGATTTCTTCAAACATGTCAAGTTGGTAGCATAGAAGGGAAACTTCTTTATCTTAACAACTAGAGTATTTTTGTGGACGTCAATTGGTGATTTTTGGCAGATCTGACGATGTGGCATTCAAAGTGGATGGAGATATGTTATTCTAAAGGATTAGCTTAATCTCTAGCCTCATCAACCGGGAAATGGCACAAAATCGGGTAGGTCGCATAGCTATGTGGGTCGCACCCATCAAAAGGGTATACCATTACCTGATCTGGAGAAATCAAATGCCTTCGGTCGTCCCATTTTATTTTTGTATGTATGCTACCGGTTCAGTTAGCTGGCCCCCAACCATGGTAATGATATATTCGGTACTCTCAAGAGAAAGTGAGGGGCTGGTCATGTTTAGCCTGAGTTGCAAGATGTTCTTGTTGAACCCCAATGTATTCATCTTTAGAGGTACATTGTCAAGAAGGTGGTCCCATACCTTGGCAGGAAATTCATTCTCCAATAAGAGTCTGCGGTTTTGATTGTATAGTATATATGTAGAGCGTGAGATGCAAGCGTTCTGCTATATTGATATTTATTTGTATTTAGACACTATTATAATATCAGAAAAGATATTGATTTCAAATACGTTTTGGGTTATCGTAAGGTAAAAACCATCCATGTTTATGTGTGGATTGGTCTTACGATTATCATTTTCTTTCAAAAAGATTTTAACTTTAAAATCAAGTTGGGTGATAATTTTAAACTTAATGCATTTTCTCACTCCGGTTCACCTGAATGGCTCGGTGTTTGTAATGCTCGGGTTAGACCGGGTTGTACAGGTCAAGGTTATCGTATGCTGCGGAATCCAAAGATGAGCTGGAAGTGTTCAAACGTATGATATCTAGTATTTATTCCGCTGTGTGATTGTATATGGGGACAAATTATTATAACTGTCCAGATGTGTTGATGTACTCTGATGATTGTAAGTGTTTTTAAAAGCTCTCAATAAAGATTTATTTCTATATCCCTTCTTTTTTAATTTAAATCGTAAATATTAAGCCAATCACGTATGCTTTTGTTAATGTTTCCATTCACTCAGGTGTGCTAACTCAAAATTTATGTTTGATTTAAACTTAATATGTTCTTTTAGATACATATTATCCTTATATTTGTTTCTTTAAAAAACAATAAAATATTTTTTTTTGGAAATATAAATCATATAGAAAAATAGTTTTCAAAGTGTTCATTCAAATCGAAACCAAAACAAAAGGTTTTCAAAATGAAAACTTCATTTTTTAATTTAGCAGCCCTCCTCAACCTACTAAATTGGCGTTTGGCAACCCGCTCCTCTTGAGCCAACCAAATCTGCCTCCTCTACCATCTTCTCTTTCCATCCCATCCACCCTTCAATGCAAATTTCAACCACCTCCTCCTCCTCTTGTCGTTCCACCCCCAACCGTTCCTCCTAAACCTGATGCACCTCCCTCAAAAGGATCTCTTCCATCTTTACACCCTCCTTTCAAAGTCAAGCGAAATTGTTTTACCCTCTTCGCTGCAAAACCATGAAACGCAGGACCCTATGTGCCTTTAACCATTACGTTGAAATAATCGGGTAAAGCCTTGGTACTTTCTGATGAAATCATTACTGCTAGGAATGATGAGTAACAAGATTACCTCGTGGTATATTTCCTTGATCGACCTCTTGGATATAAGGTTTTTATCAAGCATTTTAAGTGGATTTGGAGACCTCAATCAAAGTGAAATTAACTAGAAAAGTATTCTTCTTTCTCCTGACTAAATTAGGAAGACACAACTATGTTAGTGAGTGCAGACACGGCCATTATACAAAACATGATTATATTGTTAGGCCCTGAAATGCTAGCATAGGTGTCAACAGTGTTAAAGATTTGCCAGCTTGGATTAAATTCTCCAACTACCCATGTACGCTTGGTCTAAGCTTGGTATTAGCTGGTTGGCATCTCATGTAGGTCGATTCCGTTGTATGCATTCATCTACTAAGAAGTTGGACATGTTTGATTATGCAGAATGTATAGTTGAGGTTAACTCCAATGAAAAGTTACTTGATGAATTTTATGTACAACTTCTTGATGGCACCGAGCAACTGGGATTTGTACATTACTTATGGAAGCTAGAAATTTGTGCTAAGTATAAATGTTTTGGTCACGATAATTCCAGTTGCTTGAATGTTAGTTTTATAGAAAAGCCTAGTGTCAAGCCTAGTGCTATTGTCTTTGTAGGAGTTAAGGCTACTGAGATTGCCAGACCAAGTGTTTCTTCTGTGGAGAAAGACAGAGTAGATAATTTTGTTGAAAAATCTAGTAAGGAGAACCCTGGACTTTTGAAGGACATAATGTATTTTGGAATACAAGGAAAAAGAATATTTAGCTGGAAAAAAGTGATGGATAAGAAGAGAAGTGAATCCCTCAAGAATCGAAGTAGTACTAGTTTGAATAACTTAGGAAGCAAAGACATCACTGTGAAGACAACTGAAGGAAGTGTAAAAAGTGTATATGGTAACAAGTTTAATGTTCTTGCTAACTATGTTGGAGAGGAAGTCCTTACAGAGTTAGACAAAGGTGTCAAGGAAGGTCAGATTGCTGAGATTAACAACTTACTTATGAAGGCCTTCCGTGTTGAACTAGACTCAGGAAGTAAGAGTCTAGATAAGTGGAAATAGGTTAAAGTGAAGGAAATATAGTAAGCAATGAAACTTCAACCCAAGAGAAGTTGCTATCTGGGAAACTCACTGCTTGTGCCAATGTGAGTGTGAATGGCCAAGAAGAAAAAGTTACTTGCCCTGCAGGGGTAAACCTTAAATGGAAATGCAGCATCTCCAACTCCTAAGTCACCGTCCTTTAATGCTTTCAATTTCATATCAGGATTTCTTAACCAATCAACCTCTCTTATCAGATCATCCAATAAAGATGCTCCTTCAACTAGCTTAGCAACAAGTGTTGATCAACATAGTGAAGTAGAGAAAGAAACAATGAAAGAATCTACCTCAAACTCTGATAAGAAGAAGATAAAAGAAAATATAAATCCATATGCACATTCGGTGCCACTACGGCCGATCGAACTCCACCTCTCAACCTAGCTATTGCTACGGTGGCAAAACCGATGGGGTTAAGTAGGCCCCTACCACTTTATTGATAACCATAAGAAGAATGCATAGTAACAGAGCTAGGAATAACCAAAAAAGAAAACAAGGAAACAGTGTAACACCCCTGAATTTAAACACACTAACCATGCTTAAAGATGATAAATTGATAATAACTTAATTACATATTCAAAATTAAGTGAAACCTGCATTACCATTGCATTCGTCTCGTAATTTAGGTTCAGATAGACCCCAAGTTTGCATACTAACAACGTATGAAGAAGTTATGGACCTTAGAAGTTTGTATACACGTAAGGCTCATATATATAAATAAATAATAAAACAATTTCCAGAAAATGGAACGAGAGAACGGGCGGTAAAATGCCCCGTTAGAGGACGATCCAATCCTCAGCCCAGGTCGATCCATAGGAGGCCGGGTCGACCCACTGTGGATCTGGGCAGTTCCATTCTGCGCACCTGGACTGTTTTCTGCACTATATTCGTTGCTAACTCAGCATGACTTGTAGATACAGATTTAAAACTTAGATCTAAGGGTTAATGTTGGCTCTATAACACTATAAATGGAAGGCTTCCCTTCATTCTATAATTTACACAAATTCATCACATCTTACTCTACCTCTAAATTATTCTGAAAATTATAAACATATAAATGGGGGAATGTTGCTAGAGCTTAGATTAAACAGAAGCAACATCAAGACTTGGACTTGGATTCTTGTGGCATAGTGTTATATAATTATCTTTACAAAGATTCACTATGATTTACAGTTATTTATAGATCTGATTTCTTAGGCCTTGAACATGAAAGTTAAATAAAATTAGTTAGGATCTCCAGTGTTAGTAAAATAAATATTACACATGTTTTCACTATAAATCGCTTATGCCTATGATCAGTTATACGCATACCTATGATGTTACGAGTTATATACATGCTTGTGATGTTAATTAAACAAGTCATACATGCCTGTGATGTTCAAATAAGTCATACATGCCTGTGATGTTAATTAGAAAAGTTATACACATGCCTTTAATGTTGGAAAAATAACAAGTTAAATGTATCTATCTTCCTTTTCCCATTTTTCTATGTTTATTTCTAATCTTGCCTATATATATACATGATTTGATTCTATTCCTCTCCCTATGTTTTCCTTTTTATTTTACACCCAGGTTAGGCTTTTGGAAGCCTAGGCTATACTCAACTAAAATGGACGTACGATTGGGGTAAAATGAATAATATAGAGAGGAACTTAGGCATGTTATTTACTTGGACTAAATTGATTATAATTTGGGGAAAAAAAGGGATAAATATACATGTTTAAACTTGTTGTAGATACTTGCTATAAATGGACATTATGCAAAAACCTGTAACTTGGGAACATAGTTGATTAATAATATGCATATGGGATAGACATGTTAACTTTGACTTGAACGGACATTAAGTAAATGACATGTTAAGAATAGGGTTGCATACACATAATGACATTACAGCCATGCTTATTAATAAAAACCCGAATCTGCTAAGTTGAACATAAGTATTAATAATCAAAGAGATCCCCCGTCTACTATTGTATTGGGTTTTGGGAACTCTTAAATCCTAGATATATGGGACACAAGCTCAAGAGTTTTTTGGCTTGTGTCAATCTGTTGCTTGGAACCCATATCAGTTAGTATCCCTGTAGGTGTCTTATCTGAAAGGGCCTTGCACTAGGTAAAGGCTCAAGGCACGTTTACTGAACTTGATAGTAAGAGGTTCACTGGGGGTGGTTACGGGCGTTCCGGCAGAGTCATGAGCGTGCATGGGTCCGATTAGGGAAGATAAGATGCTATAACACCAGTAAATAGATCTGTGTCATATAGTTCCTGGATTAGGGAGTGATACATTCTACAGCCGCAGCTAACACAGGGTATTTACATAGTAGGGAGCCGATAGCTTGGGTAGAAATTAGGGTACATCTAATCCCGTTTTTATGTAATTAGGTTAATACCTAATCCTGTTATGTAATTAGGGTACAACTAATCCTGCTGTTTAACCCTGCTGTTATTTTCTGCTATTAATCCTGCTAATATGTAATTAGGCAAAGAAACTAATCCTATTAAACCTGTTATACTAGTATTGGTGCAGACATGTATGTTCAGACATTACCTATTTTTAGGATATAAATGTGAAGCATTACCCGATCATAAGTTTATTCCTGTTATTCTGTTTAGTTTATCTGTTGTGACACTGTACCATACTCATCCAGTCTTATTTATTTGTCTTGGCATTCCAATTTTATGCATATTTGTAATTCACTAGAACTCTCCAGACTTTATGCCTGACCCTTTTCTTTCACTTCTTTCTTCCTTCCCCCCAGGTCCTTATAGTGGCAGCACTCAACAGTAAATAGGATATCTCTTCAACTTGGACTTGACTTGGACTTCTTATGATGTATCTTTTTGGCTTGCTCTCTAATTTAGTTTGGCTTATGGCTTGGAATATGACTTTATGTACTTTGGTATTTTATTTTCTAAGATGGCTTGAAAGACAGATTTGAGACAGTTTGCTAGTTGTAACTGGTTTTGATGTATTTCTGAGACTATGCTTTATTTCTTCTATAATAAAGTTTTAAAAAATTTCGCTGCTTATTTTATCTGTCTTCTATATTCTCTGTAATGATTACCTGTTGCGCTTCACGGAACTTAATTGCATTCTATTATGAGTGACAATAACAGACGTGGGGTGTCATAAACAAGGCTATCAATCACAAAGGAGACAACACAACAAAAAACAAACAAAAAGAAAAGACCAAATTCTTCAGTCGAAATCTTCACTTTAGTTCCATATACCCGGGTCGAAAACATGGCACATCAACTATATTCCATTACTGATCCTCAGTAAAACATGTTGTTTCATCTGCTAGTTGGCATAGTGTCCTCTGGCCTGAATATTTCAATTCTGATCTTCCAGATAACCAAAATTAATTTCTTAAGAACATACAAGATCAACATGGTTGGGCTATCTCCCTTCACAATGTGTTGGTGAATAAGGTTCCATTCATTGTCACTTTGCTGAGCTACATTGGTTCGACCTACTTTAACCATAGCATCCTTCCATATATCATGGATGTATATGCATTTGAAGAAAAGATGTCCAACATGTTCAGACTCAATTCCGCAGAAAATGTAGTATATGCACATCAAAAATCCTCTTGACACAAGCTTGATTTTGTAAACAAGATATTGTGAATGACAAAGGAAGAAATTTTCTTTAGCTTCGTTGACTCCTTTCCAAATGATTTTCTGCCACCTACAACATGGCAAAGCTTTAATCCCTATCAATGCATTGTACGTTTGCTTAATAGAGAACATCTCACCTGACCATAACCAAGAGGCCCTAACATTGCTTGAGACCAAAGGAGGTAAGGAACATATCTTCTTCTAAACATCAAAGTAGCATGGAGTAGCAATTCTTGGCATACTGAATCTGCTATTAATAATAAGACTACAACGGTAGCTTGTTCATGCACTCTAGAGAGAATTTTTTCTTGATAAGGAATTAAGTTATTGAGTATGACCCCATGATCAAGCCAAGGGTCATACCAGAAACTGATAAACAAACATGCAGTGGCATTTTATTTGAAGTAAGGTAAAATTTCTTTCCTAATCTTAAAAATACCAATCCAAGTCCAACTAAGGTTTGGAGGTAGCAATATAGTCTAGAAATTATTATTACGTAATATGTTTTTTTGGACCATTTTACCCATATGCTGTCACAATTGTTAAGCATGTTATTTATGTGCTTCACAAAAGCAGACTTACTCCACACAACAATATTAATAATGCCAAGCCCTCCTTTACTTAATGGTTTTCAATATACTTAAAGGAGATAGGGTTAGTGTATTTAACATGAATGTTTCCTTTCTAGAAAACTTCATGAATGTAGATTTGATCATTTTTAACAATTTCCGTGGTAGAATATATGTTCTGTTCCAATAGGTGTGCGATATAATAAAAGATTTAATAAGAGTCAACCTATTTGCTTGGATAAGCATTTTATTCGACCAACATTCCATCCTGCTAGTGATCTTATAAAAGAGGGGAAGACACTGAGCAGTAGCGATTCTTGAAGTAGTGAGATGCAAGTCAAAGTAGGATGAAGTGTTAAGATTAATGCTTAGCCCAATGATAGCATGAAGTTCAGTTGCAGTGACAATAGTGACTCCAACAAGATTTAACTTTGATTTGGCTATGTTAATTTGTAGCCTTGTAATCCTATAAAATTTATCTAAAGTACTCATGATATTGATCATGGTACTAATGTCCGGTTTATAGAAAACAATTAAATCATCTTCAAAAGGAAGAGATGCAATCTTGGAGTCAATGCATTTGGGGTGGTGCTGAAAGTTATTATTCCCAATAGATTCATCAAATAATCTTGTGAGAAGCTCCATCAAAATGATGAAAATATATGCAGACATGGGGTCTCCCTATCTTATACCAGTTTTTATTTTGAAGTACCCTACAGTGCAGCCATTAATGTTGATAGAAAAATGACATTGGGTATGCATGCATATATCTAGGAAATCATGTTAGCAGGAAAGTTCATATAAGATAAAATCCTAGTAACATAGTCCTAATGTAGTGAATCAAAGGCTTTCTTAATATCGAGTTTGAGCATAGCCCTAGGGGAAATATTTTTCCTCTTGTATCCCTTTAATAATTCATATGCCTTGAGCACATTATCTAAGATATTTCTCTTAGTATGGAAAGCAGTTTGGTTTAAAGAAATAAGATTAGATAAAACACTTTTGAGTCTGTTTGTTATAATCTTGGCTATGCATTTACATATAGTATTACAACATGCAATAGCCTAAAGGCATTAACATGATCATCATTCTTGACATTAGGAATCAAAGCCAGAAAAATGTTATTATAGGAATTCATCAGTTTAGCATTCTTAAAAAAGTAGAAACTGCCTTGTAAACATCAACCCCTACAATATACAAGTGGTGTAGAATGTGGCATTAAAGCCATCAGGTCCACCACAAGATGTCCTATTTAAGTATAACATAGCACCCTTTATTTCTTCATGAGTCACCAAATTTCTCAGTTTATCATGATCATGTTGGTTTAACTTAGGAAGAATTGTTGGGTTAAGTTCAGTAAAACATGTGGGGGGGGGGGGAGGGGGGAGGGGAGTGATTTTCACTACCAAAAATGGAAGAAAAATACCTTATGAAAGCCATCTGAATTCCTTCTTATGTGCTCTGCATCTAGTTATCATTATCAATAATGTATAAAATATTCTCTCTTATTTGCTTAGCTTTGAGAGCATTATGGAAGAAGGAAAAATTTCTATCCCTATCTTGGATCCAGTGTAGTCTGGCCTTTTGCTTCTTCATCAAAGCTTCAGTGTACATTGCGTCCTTTAATTTTTGAGTGCATTCACTTTCTAGTGTGGGAAGCACAGGATTGCTAAATCAGATTGCATAGCATTTTAAGTGATTTCTAACTGTTCAATCAACACATTAGATAATTTTCAACCCCTTCCAAATCTGTCCTTAGGCTGCACCTTTAATGCATGCTTTAATAATTTATGTTTTTTTATGAAGGACATACGTAAATTTCCATAGCATGCTTGGTTCCAAGTTAATTCAACCGAACTGCTAAAGTCATTCTCCTTAAGCCGGGAGTTGAAAATTTTAGAGCTTGGCTTTTTGTTTATACCTTTATCACCTAAAGAAAGTATATGTAGTGAGTGATCAAAAATACTTGGAAGTGGCATGGTATTGTGAAGAGCATGCCAAGTAATAAGGGAAATGTAATTGCAGAAAGAGTGATCAATTTTCGAAAATGTCCTAGTTCCATCTCTTTTCGTATTATTCCAAGCGTATTCAACACCAATAGCATTAATCTTTATAAGTTCAGTATCATTGATGGCTACACTAAAGGGGTGAATTTCACTCAAATAGACAGGAGAACCTCTAATTCTATCAGTAAGTTTTAGTGGTGAGTTAAAGTCTCCACTAACAATCCAAGAATGAGTGCTTTGCCTAAAGTTGAGTAACAGTTTGTACATATTGGCCCTAGCAAGCATTGAATTACAGGCATAAATGAAAGTGATGTAGTATGAAATTTGGGTTAGTTTGTGGACATTATGACAATGAATCAATTGATCAAAGGATAGGATCTTAGAAAGCTTATGAATATTAGGGTAAAAAAAACACAAATTTTTCCATAAGAAGCTTCATCAAGATTATAATTAACAGACCATGATGGATTAACATACCTAGCTTCTCTTTTAGTTAGAGAAGTGTTTAACTTTGTTTCCAGAATAGCCAAAATGCTGAGATTGTATTTGTGTATCAGTTTTTTCATGCATCAAGCTTGAATTCTTGATGTGCACCCCTTACATTCCAAACTCCTATATTTTGTAACATTGATTAAACTTTTGATCTTTTGCATTTTTTGTCATAATCCTGGTCATTGGGCATGATCTCCAAGGTAATATATTTATGGTGTTTGGCTTCTTCTTCTTATCATTCTTACCAAATGAAGAGATGTTAAAAGGGTTAGATGAGAACCCCTTGGCAATTGCTTCAATCTCTTTTTCATTGAGATATGCTTCAGGAGGCACTATATTGTCATAAGGAAATTTTGAGACATCGTTTGTTTTATTTTTAGTTAAAAGTGAAATAGCATTACCACTTGTTGTTAAATATATTTTTCGTCAACACCGGAGATACGTCTATGGAAGTGGACCTAAGAGAAAAATAAGTTGTTTAGCCTTTGCAAGTTTAGTCAGTTCACCTTTTCCTAGGTATCAAGGTCTAGAATTTGAAAGAATAGTAACTCTTCCATTGATGGGGTGAGTATCACGCTTAAGCGATTCAAGAACCAATAATAATCCCATGAGGATGAATTTCTAAATACAACCCTTAATAAGGACTTAACGGATGGTAGGAAAGGGGTTTTGCGCGAAGCTAGTTGAAGGGTCTAAGCTTGTAGGAAGGAGGTGTTTCACTTGACCTGTGGAAAGACTTGGTCGAAGGTTTATGTATACGTAGGAAACAAACAGTAAGCTGCGACAACAATAACTAGGAAATAGCATAGTAAACTCATAAAGAAATATCATAAGTATCGTTTCACTCTTTATTGATCTTTGATTTAGGGCAAAAGAACGAAATAGGAGTGTTAGACCAAAGTATGGTCCTAACACTGAATTACAGAGAATTATAACTAGAAATGAAATGAAATGCAGCAAACATACCAAATTATAGTGGTTCAGCATTAAAGAGCCTACGTCCACTTTATATGACTTTGATTTTACGATTGAATGCAAGTACAATCACAATTTTCTTTCAGTCTCACTTTTACAATGATAATTCACTCAATAAATTCGAGATATTTCTGATTAGAAATGGGGGAAGTATGATAATGGTGGAATTATAACTATTAATTGCCAAAAAATCCTGAAAAATGCCATGTGTTGAGCTATTTATAGGAAATTCCTACAGGCGGTTCGTGAGGACACGTGTCATTTGATCTGTGATATCCGGTTCATGGTGGTCATGGAGCTTGACCAAGTCCTCATGCTCCTAGTTCTGGTGATGGGGTCAGTTCACACAAACTAGCTCGTGGAGTATGTGCACGAGCAGATGATAGCGACCAAGGATGGCGAGTGGGCTACACGAGCCGAATCCACAAGTAGGTCGCCACAAGCCGCTTGTCACGAGCTCCAAATCACGAGTCCGGTCTTTGTCTTGGAGATTATGATGATCATGGTTACCTATTCCCTGTTCACGGATGACGATCTCATGCTTTGAGTTATATTTGATTTCTAATATTAAGCTTTGTTTGGCTTGGTCACAAAACGAGCCAACATTTTCCCCCCTCGACGTACATTTCATCACAGATGAGACGTGCTTCAAAATTATCACTCTGACTGTTCTTGAAAAGATGAGCACCAGTAGTCGTATTTGTTTATATCATCGCGCTGCTTCACTAAATCATGTCACTTGATCTTTAAGGTGAATATAAATACGGAAACTAGTTTCCAATTATTCTACCATGTTTGTTGATTTCTATGCTTAGGGTCTAGAAGTATACGGTGAGCAATCTCTCAGGTAAACACCTCAAATTTCCCGAACTGTAATTTGGAGAATTTGACATTAATCATTATACTGTTTGATCAAAAGCTTCGAATCTTTAAACTGCAAATTATCTCAAAAGCTCGATCGTTAAATCGGGTCATGGGTCGTTCGTCAATAAGTGATGTGCTTCTTGAATCAATCCATGGTCCTTCGCGAGCGATTGATGAGGCTCGCCCCCATGCTAACTGTTGCACCATCGGGCCGAGTTCCAAAGGCTCATCGATCCATTTTCATGATTGCAGGCCGAGTCTGGGTATACGAATGGTCCACTTTTTTTAACTTACTTAAGATATTTTTACTGTTTATCTTTCACTTATTTCTTACTGCTGTGAAATCAATTCCATTCGAAAACCTAGCTCCGCCTTTTCCTCCAAAATCAAAACTCTAGCTTCAAAATCTTTCTAACCCAAATAGATATGTCCTCCAAGTCAGTAGGTAATAGAAATTATTCTCTTTCAATTGTTATTTTTCAATTCCTAGTTGTGAGAAAACTCAAGACAAACCCCACGTTAGTTTTCATCGCCTCCTGCCGCCAGCTCTTGCATTGTCGCCAGCATTGGTGGCGATGGTGGTTGGGATTCACATTGACTAATTGGCTTCATGGAAGGATGACGATGTTGTGAGGAATTCGTGGAGTTAGAATTTGAGAGGAGCGATATGCTGGGTGGTTCCTAGTCGAGGGAGGGAGTTGAGATTGGCGTAATAGTTGAGGACCTACTTGTGGTGACAGTGGGTGAAGAGGTGGTTAAAAAAGTATTCTCGAGCTAATAGAAGGCACACTCACTCATGGGCGTCGGATTGGGTCATGGAACAAACTGATGACTCGGCTTGTGGAAAGATGAAAATGTCGAGTCGTGGAGACGATATGCTACACGAATAGGTCGATCCATCGCTCACTTATAATCTTCACCAAGGAGGCTATTTCATCAAAGGTCGCGAGTGGTTCAGAAACTTAGTCACGAGCCGCTGTTGAAAATGAATCAGGACTGTATCATGAGCCGGGTCTTCACTCCGCAAGCCATTATTCTATTGCAAGTGGGATTAGCATTTTGAGGCGGCGAAATGCCCTACCTTCACGAGTCAGTCCATGGCACGAGTCAATCTTATATCCGTGAACCAACTTTATATCACGAGCTTTCTTACTGCGTTTATCCCTACGACCACGAGCCAAATTTCCACTCAGTGCTAACCGACTGAATTGCATAAATCAGCTTATCTCCAAGCCCATTCTTGTCTATAACCAAACTTGTCAGAGTAACATAAGTTAACAAGATATATTAGCACGCACTTCCGCTGAGAATCAAATAAGACCGGGATAAATTGATGAACAATTAGGCTAGAGCCTTCAAACCAATTATTCTAGACTTGATGAGAATTTAATTTAACATAAATATATGCAATGATCGATTACTTTCTCATCTGCTTTACTTTATGTTTTTCCTTTCTGCAATGCATGCATTGGCACACACTAACATTTTCACACACGGGGTTCACGGGCAACTATACTCTAATCTCTTATATTTGTTCATCAACATAACAAACATGTCTGAAAGGCGTTCGACAAGATTATCAAAGAAAAGTGCAGCACCAGAACTGTCAAGTTATTACAATCCTGACGTACTTCCTTCGGACCTAGATTGGAGTAATTCTGGATCCGATTATGAGACCGACATTAATGCGGAATCAACATCTTTTGAAAGCACATCACTGGAAGAAGAGGAAGATGATCCGGCTCCTAACGAATTCGAGGGTGCCATAGAATTAACTAATCCAAGTGATTCCATGGTTTCCACACTTGATGATATAAAGCTGAAGAAAATCTGCTTAAAGCATGGGATTCCATGGGTTGTTGTTAAGACTTTGGATAAAAAGGATAGGCCCCATTCGGCTCTGGAAGGGTTCATGGCCATCAATAAGGTCATGTGCTCAATTGGCGCTATTGCTCCATTTCCTCCGATTGTCGTTGATCTCTTGAGACAATTGCGTATCGCCCTTATGCAGCTTCATCCCAATGCTTATGCTGCTCTATATACCTTGTATATTGCATATGCAGAGATTCTGGAACCCGAGCTTGTCTACAAGGATTTAAACTTCTATTTTCACTTTAAACATCGTTTCACGGGACCCCAAACTTTGTTTTCTTTGAGTCGATCCCTACTAGGAAGGTGTTGACTAATGGACACAACAACTTAGGCGACGCTAAGTCCGAGTGGTTCTATATAAAGCATTAGGCTGGGTGTGCGAGGAAGTGGCTGCAGTCGAGTAAGTTTCAGATTCTCAAGTGTCTGCTTCAACTGCACAAACCAATGAATTAATATTTCGTTTCTCTTTATAGTTCCCAATCCTAAGAAGCAAGAGGGAAAGGTATACAAAGACCTCTTATCTCGCCTCGTAAATTCTAAATCTGATTTTCCAAAAAATCAAGAAATGTATAACCGATGAGAACCTCCATAAACATCATCTTCTCGATATAAGATGGCTTGGTCAGGGAGGTAAGCCCTACAAGTACGTGCCCCTAGGTTAAGGTCCTGGGGAGTCTATAATATGCCCTTGGTCGAGGGACAGTTGTCCACAGAGATTACAACAATAATTAAGCTTCCTAAAAGTCCTTCACCGATGGATATTCAATATGACGAGGAGATGAACATGTAGACTGAAGGTAAAACTCAAGCTGACGAACCGAAGGATGTCTCCAATCCTGAGGGGAAATCATCTTTGAAGACACCGCCACTAACTAAGCCTCCGACTTACGATTCATTAACTGAAGAACAAATATATAGGGATTTAGACAAGCTTCCCTTGCTAGATGATATCTACACTTCTGAGGATATTGGAACAGGCTCATTTTTTTCTACTTCTGAGGAGGAGCCTACTCCAGTTAAAGAGAGAGACATTGTACAGACAATCCTGGATCCGGGCCCTGGTTTGTTAGGAAGGATCACACAAGACACACACATCACATGTACTGCAGGTCACGACACCTATACACTGTATTGTCTTATAGTCTCTTATACTTGTTTATTACTTTTGCAGGAAAAATGACTCATCTCCACTACTCTCATCGTGATCTTCGTGAGTACATGCCCAGATTCAACCCTGTTACCGAGCATGACCGCGGTGACAGTCGCGGGAGAGATAATAAGAAACACTACGATTCTTACCAACCTCATCCTTCGTGCTCTCGTTCTCCTTCAAGGCAAGATCTCGAGAAGCAACATAGTCGTCAAGTGCAACATGCGGGAGGTAAACAACTTCCCAAAGCTCCAATTCCCCTGAAGGGAATCACTCCTCAGGATAAGTCCTCCAAGAAGCATTATGAGTCCAAGGACAAGCATAAAGATCCAAGCAAAGTTCGGAAAAAAGGAAGAAAGCTCTTGTCCCTTCCGGACAACGCAACATTGACATTACTACTACACAGCCGGTGGTCCTTACTTCTGAAAATCAAGCAAAACTGGAGCGTTTACGGGTGTAGTTCCCTGAAATCTACTTCGAAAAGATGCACTTTGTTTCAGATCTTAAACCAGTTCCCGATGATTGGGACACGGAAGTCATTGAGCTGGTAAGCCACAAGGCCACATAATACAAGGCGATGAAGAAGCACGCTAAGAAGCTCTCCTAGGTTATCCGTCTTCTTGAAATAGACGTAAAGGATGCACGGGAAAAGGCGGATTACGACGTCAAATCTAGGGATAAGGCTGAGAAAAAACTAGAGGATACCCAAACTCAACTTGCCTTGGCTGGGGAGGATGCCAAAAATTAAAAGAAGCAGTACGAGGAAGTGGAAAGATGTTTTCATACCAAGCTTGACTCCAATAGCAAGGAGCATACGACTATGAGGAAAGAAATAGAGGATCTTAGGTCTGCAAACATTGAGCTGAAACTGTCGCATGCTCACTTTGCCGAAGAAAGAGCTGCTTGGGAGAAGGAAATGGCAAGTTTGAAAGAAAAGCTGGCTCACGCTAGGGAGAGAGCAACTCTCCCTGAAGGACACGCTAATGATGCCTTGAGTCCGTCTCGAATGCTACAACTAAACTTGCCATGGTTGAACAAGAGATAGAAGGATTTGATGAATTGCTGATGGACTTTTTTGCTCAGGTTATTCGAACTCAAGACATCTCCTGGATCAAGAATTATCCCACCACTTTAGTTGATGTATGGGACTAGATTGTCGAAAGTGAGAAGCAACGTTTAAAGGTAGAGGCTATCGACGAAGATCAACTTATGCGGACTTTCCTTAGAGGTGAAGAACCTGAGGTATTAGCAGAGCATAGTCATCTAATTAAAGAATCTATGGAGGAAGAGAGGCTTAAGCTCAAGGGTAAGAACAAGTTTTATGAAGGTTCAAGCTCAGCCATAGAGCTCAAGACTTCTAGGGTCGAGGAGTATAATCCTGATGATCCGTTAATCACTGGGATTCATGTTCTTCAGCCTGTTGAGGTTTCTATTATAGCTCAGGGCGAGTAATCGGCGGAAGGTATCTCCATATTCTCTCCATAATTTGTCAAAGCTATTACAACTTGTCGCCGTATTGTGAAGAAAACAGTAGAGAGGACGTCATTTTCTCCTGAATTAATAACATTTGCTTCTCATGATGTAGGTGCCAAGCAAGCTGAAGGGGTTGAAAAGGAGCAAATAGAGACTGAGGTGATTGAGAAGGCCATTATACCACCAAGCACAGATGTCCCAAAGATGCTGAGATAATTGGAGCTCTGAAGGACACTGATGGTGACGACAGAGATGAAGAGGAGGATGTCGCCATCATAGGAGAAACTAAGGAGGGTGGCAGTATGACCTTAGTCGAAATCAAAGCTAAGAATGACGAGCTTTTGAAAGTTAAAGATGAGGATGAGCCTTTAAATGTACAGCCACTTGCTACAGCCGCTCCTAGTTCTGGACTAATTGTGAAACTGTCTAGGTCCATTACTACATAGCTGGAATCTCAGTCTTCTGGCACTCTGTAGGACCCTCCTAGGGCTGTATATCGGACAAGACAGTCTGTTGTCCGACTCAGTCCGAAGGTATCAGGTGTCCGGTCCGTGTCCGTCCGATTCTCTTATAGGACAGAGCTTGGACACGCTAGTGTTTGGTACGATCTAAAATTTTCGATGTTTTTCTATTATCCAAGGCTATATCGGATAGGACAGTCCGTCGTCCGGCTCGGTCCGAGGCTATATGATGTCCATTCCGTGTCCGTTCGAATTCTTATAGGACAGAGCTTGAACACACCTCCGTCTGGTCCGGTCCGGCCCGTTTACACACCTAGACCCTCCTTCAAGGAAAAAGAAAAGGAAGAAGCATGGTTCCCCTGATGCCAGCAAGAAGATTCTGGAAAAACAGAAGAAGAGAAGACGCTGAAGTCATCCCCGAAGCCCAAATAGAGCTCGTTTGTTTATGTTTTGTTTTTAGATCTTCCGATGGCCCTTTATAGTTGTTGCGAGTACGACACTCGCATTTTGTCCAGTCTCGTTTTGTAAACCTGCATTTAGTAAATGAAATTCCGTTTCCTTTGCATTGCTGTGTACCTGCGAATTTCTCTTATTTAGTCGTGCACATAAATATTCAAATCATAACTAGGTTATAAACAAAACTACATTATAAGTTATCATAGCAAGCAAACCATGGTGATGTGGAGTCATAATTTTTTTGTAGCATATCATGTTGTTTTCATTGTGATGTGTATATGCCCCCAATCAATCATTGACATGATGCCTGGCCAGAGCTGGTTGAGGATTGATTAGGATCAATTACGTATTGCCACTCATGTCCGGAAATGAAGTGTTCGGGCTCAGCTTTCACTCTTTCCCCTGATACTGCAGCAGGGTAGGAGCCCTTTTACGACACTTAATCAACATGCCTTTATACTCTCCTCTCGTATGCCCAGGATAGAGTTCAAACTCAGCTTTCAGTCTGCCCCCAATCCTTTAGTGGGTTAGGAGTTCATTTATGGCGCTCAGTCTCTAGCGCATTTATACTCTCCTGCCGGATGCCAAGGGTAGAGTGGAGTCGAGGCGGTCTTTTAATCACAGTGCACCTTCACAACTAGTAGACAATTCATTTCCTTGTCCTTTGTACTCTTTCTCAAGTCATGAGAGTTAGGGTATTTGTGGCTGTGTCGTTTACTTCATTACTCCCTCGATGCTCTGTATACTATTGACCTTCTTGTTTTCACCAAAAAATGGCTCAAACACCACTGGTACAAGAATCATACTTCACCAATGTGGTTAGAAAATAGAAGGAGCTGCAATCTTAAGCAAAAACAAGGATAATAAAATAAAGATAAAGGTTTTAGAGTGGTTCATCCCTAAGCTAGGCCTACGTCCACTATGAAGGTAGCTTGCATTATCAATACAATGATTACAAAGCATTTAAACTATCTTTGTTCATATATTTTCTCATTCTCTCAACATATCCTCACTCTCATATACAAATCTCGCTTAAATTCACGGGATTCAATGGAGGAATGGTGGAATCCGTAGAGGAGAAGAGAAGGATGGGTGAGCGATGGAGCAGGAGGACATCTTTGATCTTTTCTCAATTATAGGATTCTAATTGATGCCATGGCCAAATGGATGAATAACCTTTGAACAGAGATCATGATGATGGTTGAAATGCTTAAGGAATGATGGAGGAAAGAACCCAGCAGCACTTCGTGGTGGCCAGGAGTTCATCCCCCTTATGGTGGCAGTCATGGCCTATTTATAGGTGAGCTCTCCTGAAGAAATGAGCCGAAGTTCATATATGCGGGCTTTGGGCCGCTTGTTCCATTAATTACAAAAATGCCACCGCCTAGCCGTAGCCATCTGTCGATAGTTGTATTCAGCTGTCCCGCATAAGTGGCTTCATGGGAGCGGACAATTACATAGATCTCAGCACATTGAATGGGCGAATAGGTGAGGAGTGTACAGGAAACTTGTCAAAGCTTCATGGTTGGTATAAGAGCCACCGACCAAGTCATTTTGTTAAGTCTTTTATTGACCGACTGGTAATATCTGGCTGGAGCATCTGTATCTGATTATAAATGAATGGACAACTGACCGAGGCTTGTAGAGCAGACATATGTGCGATCAACCTGAAATTGACATTTGGTAGCATATGATTGAAGCATTAGTGACTGACTGGGGACTGAACGAGCGACTGGAGTTGCAATTTATGAGCGATCATGGGATGCATGTATGACCTCTGGCATCTTTGCATTCCCTGCTATGTACGATCGATCGGGGTAATATTAATGAACGACTGCAGAGTGGAACGTGTGACTGGAGCCAATCCTTGTCTTGTACGACCAACCTTTTCGATATAGGAATGAGCGACTTCTCTTACATCGTATGCGAACAAACTCGTTATGATGCTCATCCAACTCGAATGTTCGTCTTGTGCCTCTAACTCATACTTAATCATCTAATGTGTGTACGAATTTTTTTGAGGGATAACATTTGCCCCTCGAAGTTTGTAAATTTGTAAAAAAATTCAAGCTTCGAAATAATTAAATGTGGAACCATTTGATGGATTAAGTCAAACTTTCCACGTGGTGGTCGTGCTTTCACATGGCTCACATATATGTATGTTTGAATGGGTTCTCGGTCGCTCGAGTGCCGATATAATTGGCTGAATTTAAGGTCGTTCGTTTACATAGTATAGTCGAGTGATCGAGCCGACACACTGATTTGGCTTGTTGGGCCTTTTAGCCTTCCTCTTACTTTATATACTACCTTCTTACTTTCCCGTTTTCTATTTCTTTTTTTTCCAGAGAAGCTTTTAATGGTGGTATTGTTCTAGACAATCTTACTCGCTGTTCCGATTACCTTCGAAGCTTTCAATTATATTTGTCCTTCCAAAGTTTTGACTTACAGTCATGGTGGTACCCTCACCGAAGCTCTGCAACTTCAAGATTGATTAGGGCATCCTACTCGCTTAGATTTGAGATTGTCCTCTTGTTTGTAGGTAAATTTTTCTCCTTAATCTTGCTGTGGTTTAATCTGAAGTATGAATTTGATAACCCTGAGTACGGTTTGAAGGACCTAAATACTAACCAAGATCGTCTCTTGTGGATTTTCTTGAGGATTCTTGTGATTTTAACTAGGTCGTTGCAGGGTTATACATGTAAACATTTTGCTTATCGAACACATATAGCCTTTTGAATTTATAATTTTACAGTAACACGCCTGTAAGTTGCTTGTCGAAATGCTCTTTAATATTCCTTTGTTGCGTACTTGTATGATCATGTTGCTACTAATATGATTTTATTGATTGTCACTCGAATTGGCAACAGTCTTTGCCTTTGTACTGTGAAATTGAGGAGTTTGCACAGATCGTTCGTCATCTACATTTATTTTGACCCTATATTTGGTCTAAAAAAATTCCTTTTCCTTTTTCGTGCATACTCGTGTTCGAGCTTTATGGTCGCTCAACTTTAATTTGGCAAGGGTCGTTCTTGCCCAACTTCTATATGAGGTTGGTCATGAACGACCCATTGTGACTAAATATGTGCAACCGCTTTGACTCGAGTTTGAGTAGATGACATGATATGGTTATGCGCGACCAGGTCAGGGTTGATATGAGTACAGATCTGGAACTGGTTATTCATATGTGAGCGGGTCAAAACCCTTTGTGAATGGTCAGATATCCGGGTTGCTTATGCCTCAAACTCGGTTGGATTGCTTCTATCTGTCCTATAAGGGTCGGTTGTGCATGGCCTCATTTTGGTTTGCACTTGTTCAACTTCTGCCCTTTTGGTGGTACTAATTTTTTTAGTGACATAATATTTATTTATGTAGAAATGCTAACTCGTCATCAATCACACCAGAGTTCCAAGAACCAAACTATGTCTGGCCAAGCTAAAAGTTGACCAAACTACTGAAACCACACCAGA
The DNA here is from genome assembly GCA_030737875.1 of Allium sativum. Classification (NCBI taxonomy): domain Eukaryota; kingdom Viridiplantae; phylum Streptophyta; class Magnoliopsida; order Asparagales; family Amaryllidaceae; genus Allium; species Allium sativum. Next base: position 197,201,469 of record CM060924.1, read on the forward strand.
TCCTACCCCTAGGGTAAATGCTACTCAAAACATTCCTCAACCCTATGCACTTTCTAGTATACCTTACGAGAGGCATGTGATGGAGCTTTCTTTTAGCTCGTTTCAGCAGTTGTGCAAACAGTTTGGAATTTTGGTAAAGGAAGAAGCCAAGTTGCCCAGGAAGAATTATTTTGCGGATGTTCCTCCAACTGGATATGTCACTGTTAATCGCGATATGTTGATGAGCGGGGCGATTCCTCCTTTTAATCCTTATTTAGAAATGATTCTATGGAACTTGGCTATTTCCCCGTGTCAATTACACCCGAACGGTTATGCCATTTTAATAAGCCTTTATATCCTTTTCATGAGAGAGAAACAACGCGCTCCTTCATTTGAAGATATATGTTCCTTATATTCTTTTAATCGAAGGCATCAACGACGTTCAATTGTTTTTTTTGAAAGTCGGGGTTCCAAAATAATTCCAGCCTAATGGAGAGTGTCCGAGGATTTCCTAATCAGTATTTCTTTGTTCGATGCCCTAATAGTTTCTGTAGCTTATGGATGGATGGCGGTGGGCATACTTACTTCTCAGGCCCCTCTTTACTCCTTTTTATCTATTACTTAAGTTTTTAGTTATATTACAGTGCTCTTTGATCGGAGTATCGCTCTCAATCAAGATCTCTATAATTCTCTACTGGCTGTTGAGGAAGGTGAGAGGAACATGAAATTTTTTATTACGGAAGAGTTCCTACGTCATTATAACTTACTTTCTCCTTCACGTATTTTCGCGGTGGATTCTTCTGATAAGAAAGGTGCTGCTAGCAAGTCTCCAGCCAAAAGGGCCCCAAAAGAGAAGCATTCTAGCCTTGCAAAAAGCAGTAATGTAGCTCTTAAGTCCAAATCAGTTTCTGCTAAAAAGGTAATATTCAAGCGTCGTAAGGGTAAAGACCTCGTGATTTTGTCGGACCAGACTGGGGAGGAGGGTCCTTCTTTAGGGGAAACTAACCAGGATTACGCAAGTGTGACCTCTTCAAAAATTGCCTCAGATCCGGTGAAAGAGAATGAGCAGTTTGATGAAGCTGGAGTGACTTCTAAGGAAGCTATGAATGTTGGTGGAGTTGATGAAAGTTTTCACGTTCGGGGTAATCAAGAAGAGGGTGGTTTAGAAACTTTTAAGGATCTCGATGTTCTTGATATAGCTAAAAACCTTATTCAAGGTGATTTTGTCATTCAAATATTTAAACTCTAAATCTTAAATATAGGAATTCTCAAAGCTCCCGTTTCTAGGCCAGGAAAAATATCTCACAAGGCTAGGGATTGCATTAGTTCCCCCATGGATACCTAGCACATTTCCTTTTTTTATCTTGTTTTAGTATTTTTTCATACAGGTACTAAAGTTTTCCTCTCTCTTTTCTAGATTTAGGAATGAAATCATCTTTATCGGATAACTTTTCCCAACAAGCTGGTCTTGTTAGTCCACAAAATCTTCTACAGTCCCGTCTTTCTCGCTGCTCGAAGCGCCCCCGGTTACCTTCAGATCCCCTACCCGAACATGCTCCTGAACTTTCTTTGTCTAATCAGCGAAAGAAAAGGAAACATGATCATTTACAGATATCTGAAAAAGGGTTACGGACAAGGAACAGCGCCCGGAGGATGCCAAGAAGAAAAAGGACAATGATGAGCGAGGTGGGGACGAGCCTTGGGAATCTCATAAATCGGCTGAGCTCTTGAACCCCAATCCTCTTATTTCTCCGGAACAACCGCTTGCAGCTTCTCAATCTATTGTACCCACTTCTAGCCAGATCCAAGTGATTCTTGACAGGCCTCCTTGAGAAATTGTCCCTAGTAATTCAAAGCTGAACGATCGATTTGGAAGTTGGGATTTAGAGGAATGGACTTTGATTTAGATTTGTACCCATACGATGACCAGAATGCCATTGGAGAATTGAGTGCTATAAAAAACTATATGACCACCCAGCTTGACATTGCTAAGAGTCAACTTGAAGTACAATTAGACGAGGCTAAGGATACTACTGGAAGCCGGTTTGAGTCATGGAACAAATTTTGCTTTGAATTTCAGAGGTTAAACACTCGACACCTTTAGCGCATTAAGCTTCTTAAAAATGACAAAGCCGGACTGATCCATTTGATTAAATGTCAAGAGTCTGAAATTGCATCTTTGAAGGGTGGAGATAGTAGGAGAAGCAGCTTAGAAGCTGAAAATGAGAAGCTTAAGGGGGAGATTGAGGCTGCCAAAAAGCAAGTCTGTGAGGCTCAATCTGGCCAGGAATCTGCTGAATCTCGACTGGCTTTGGAACAACAGACTGTAGCTTCTTACTAACGGGAGAAGATAGTTTTTGAAGAGAATATTATTTCTCTAAGTAAAGCCCTCAAAACACTAGAAGAGGATAAAGCAAAGTTAACCAGTGATCTTGAGCGAGCCAAGGTAAAAACTGATGAAACTTTGTTCCAATTTTACATTTTTAGCGTTATAAATCGTGGAAGCCTGAGCTTTTTGAACAAGGATTTTCCTCGAACGTTGGCTCTCGTCTGGGAACAAGTGCTTAAATATTCCAAAGGTGAAGAAGACAGTGTTCTCCAAGAGACCCTCCCAGAAGCGAAAGATAGTGCTGCTTTAGCTGAGGGTATAAAAATGCTAGCAGATGAACGAGCTCAAACCCTTGGGAAAGAGGCTCTGGATGCTGTCTCTGTTCATATTTCCTGTCTCGCTAATGCTGAGGCCTCAAGCTCTCAGATTTCTCCTACGGATCTTCTCGTTATTCATATCAATAGAAATGCTACTGAGGCTCATTCTACTGATGATCATACTGTTTAGGAAGATACCACCAAGCAATGCACTGGAGATGGTAAAGAAAAATAATGATTCTTAGGCTGGTTGTATATGCGAGCGCCAGTCCTTGCTTGCTATTTTATGCTTACATTGCCAAATTTGTGACCCTGTGTCTCTGTGATGAATTCGTGTTTTGCTTTGTTGTACTACAACCTTTTATTCAGCTTTGTTATCTTTTCGCTGGTATGCTGCATATCACACCTTTATCACAATTCATTCATATCACGAAACACTTTGTTAATCGTATGGTCGTAACGGACTTATTGTATGTAAAGTTAGTATCGTTGGTTTGCTTTTACGCTATGGTTATGCCCCCATACCAAAGCTCTTTGTAGTCATATAACCTTATTCGTATCGCTTCCCTTCAAGGGGTTTTATTCTATAATGCATTTAATCGTGTTTCTCACTGACCCGGTGACCCAAGTCCTTCGGAGACTCGATTCAAACACACGTTTCTGTTCTTGATGTATTTAACCTCGTTTCTCACTAACCTGGTAACCCAAGCCCTTCGGAGACTTGGTTAAATACATATACGTATATGTACATTTTTTTTAGAATGTATTCAACCCTATATCTCACTAACTCAGTGACCCAAGTCCTTTAGAGACTTGTTTTGAGTACGTGCCCCCAGGGTAGGACTTATGTTTTAAGTTTCAATCCAATTTTGGTCCTGTTTGATTTGGTTATTTTGGAATAAAAAAAGACCTTATTAGATACCCCCTTTCGTCTAGGATTTCTGTTACTCCCTTTCAGCTAGGATTTCTGTTACCCCCTTTCAGCTAGGATTTCTGTTACCCCCTTTTGGCTAGGAATTCTGTTTCCGCTGGTCCTTATAGCATGTTTGTCGGTCCTTCCGGCACTAGGACTGGCGTTTCTTGACTAGGTTTTGTTGGTCCTTCCAACTTTATGCATCATCCCAGGAGGTGGACACTAGTTCCTCTTATCGAGCTTTATTTCGATTTAAAGAATCCGTGCCCTGCACTTGACAACGTGCCTCTTTTGGGATTGGCAATTTTTATCTGTGGGACAAATTCGATACTGCCTTTGTATTTTTCTCAAAGTTTGACACCAATCCCTTCAATGGATGCTTGCTAAGGACTTGGCATTTTTCATAGTGAAAAGTGCAGCTTCCTGACTTAGTGTTTGTTTACTATGCTTTTCACTATTTGCCCAGAACAACTTATTCTCCTGAAGCGATATGCTTATTCGTCTTGCTTAATTCGCATGATGTTCTTGGCTCTACTTTGGGTTGTAAATGGCGATTGCTTGGGAAATTTCACCTGGAATATGCTTGGAAATTTTCTATTATTGTTGGGTTGTAAATGGCGATTGCTTCTACTTTGCCTACATTTAAGAAATCGACTTTTAGTATCAGCTTACAAGTATGTTACTTTGGTAAGTACATAACTTTTGATTTATAAGGCCTTTGTTTAATACAACGTAAGTAAATCATTGTCAATTTCTTACAAGAATATATCAAGTAATAAGGCAAAGTAAAGTACTAGTAAAAGCAATGGGGATCGCTTATTCTTAGCTCCTCAATCGGTGGTTGTCAGTCGATAACCGGTCATAGGTCTACGGGAGCTTGAGCTTTCTCATGTGGTCCGTGCTCACTGGCAGCATTACTCTATCTTGGATAGCTAGAGCATTTTGAGGATTCTTGACATATTGTTTCAGTTGGTTCTTCCGGATGAACTCCTCAATCAAGCTCCTTAAGTGCTGGCATTCATTGGTGTTGTGCCCTGGCTGATTACGAAACCAACAAAATTTTTCGGATTTGGCTTGCTGCTCTGTAACTCTTTGTGGTTTAACCTGAGGAAAAATGCCTGAGTCCTTTGTAGAAGAATAAATTCTCTCCGGGGTTTCATTTAGGGGATTTAACTTTGTTTTCTTGAAGAACCATGTCTTCTTACGCACTTTGTTATTCTTCCCCTCATTTCTCCTTTTCTTCCCTGGGTCATTCTTTTGCTCAGTCTGGACCTCGATGTCTCTCCTTTCTTTGGTAATACTAGCTTCTACAGCCTTCCGGATACTAGATGGATCATCTTCTATGCTCATATACTCTTTGGCCTTCCTGTAAAACCTCTTCAGAGTTTTAGGTTTCTTCATTTTGAGCCATTTCCCAAATTCCGATTTTTTGTCGTTAGCACCTTTCAGAGCTACCAACAAGTACCAAGGTTCTGGTTCTATCACTTCAGACGCTGCAGCATGGAATCGGGTAAGAAAAGCTCTAATAGTTTCTCCAGGCATTTGTTCCATCTCGCTTAGAATCAATACATCTCTTACTCTAGTAGTTTGTAGATGGAACTGGTCTTGGAACCTCCTTGCCAGGTCAGCGAATTGATTAACACATTTGGGCGGTAATCTAGTGAACCACAGTGAAGCAACACCCTCCAAGCACACAGGGAAGTATAAGCATTTTATTTCGTCAGTGGCCATAGCTCCGTTCATGTGTTGATCATATTTGAATAGGAAGATGTTTGGATCTCTAGTTCCACTGTAAGGTGCTATGGTTGGAGGTGTGAATTTTTTAGGGAATTTCGCTTGGCAGATCTTTGTTGTGAACAGATTCTTACTAGAAGAAAACTCCCACTCTTTTTCATCATCCTGACGGGCCACGTTCTCTTTCATTAATCATTGGATCATATCCGAAATACGCTTCTCATCACTTTCCCATTCCATGGGGCGAGCGTTAGTTCTTTTTTTGGTGTAACCATGGTTCAAGCTTCGTTGCCCCGCAACTTCTTTGGGAAGTGCTCCCTTGGTTGGATTTACGGTGCTCCGAGTCATGCGTTTTTCTTCATGACGTGGTGCTTTACCCTTAAATTTCTCCATCTCAGCCTCTCCTTTATATTTCCCTAGAAAGTGGGATCGATTAGGGTCTAAGGCAGATGAGTCCTCTTTTTCATCAACATTGGCCATAATTTTTTGGAGGTGGAGGGATGGCTTGAGTATTAAGCAGAGCATCCAGTTTTTCCATCATCATTTTAGTCGTGTCACCCTTTTTTTCATTTAAGTCAGTTATAGCGACATTCAATTCTTCTCGAGTCAAGTATGGCCTTGAGGATTCCCCTACTTCGAAATTGTCGGTGAGTGGAGAAATCTCGTTGTCAACAACGTAGTTATCTTCTTTTCCGTCTATGCTAGCGGTCTTCTTAGATTTAGTCATGATTTCGGATAAGGTCTTATATTTGATGAAAATTCGTGGGTGTGTCCCGGTTGCGAGATTCGAAATCTATGGTATAAGTTTAGGACTTCAAGGGTAGGCTTTTGAAATTGGAGAGAAGTGCGAAAGAAGGAGATGCAAAGACATCCCCATGGTAGGCGCCAAAATGTTTTCACCAAAAATTGTCTCAAACACCAATGGTATGAGAATCGCACTTCACCAATGTGGTTAGAAAATAGATGGAGCCACAATCACAAGCAAAAACGAGGAAAATAAAACGAAGACAAAGGTTTTAGAGTGGTTCGGCCCTAAGCTAGGCCTACATCCACTATGAAGGTAGCTTGCATTATCATGACAATGATTACAAAGCATATAAACTCTCTTTGTTCATACATTTTCTCAGTCTCTGAACATATCCTCACTCTCACATGCAAATTTCGCTTAAATTCATGGGATTCAATGGAATAATGGTGGAATCCGTGGAGGAGAAGAGAAGGATAGGTGAGCGACGGAGCAGGAGGACGTCTTTGATGTTTTCTCACTTATAGGATTCTAATGGATACCATGGCCTAACGGATGAATAACCTTTGAACGGAGATCATGACGATGGTTGAAATGCTTAAGGAATGATGGAGGAAAGAACTCAGCAGCACTTCGAGGTGGCCAAGAGTCCATCCTCCTTATGGTTGCAACCATGGCCTATTTATAGGTGAGCTCTCCTGAAGAAATGAGCTGAAGTTCATATATGCGGGCTTTGAGTCGCTTGTTTCATTAATTATGAAAATGCCACCGCCTAGCCGTAGCCATCTGTCGATAGTTGTATTCAGTTGTCCCACATGAGCGGCTTCATGGGAGCAGACGATTGCATATATTTGAGCACATTGAATGGGCGAATAGGGGAGGAGTGTACAGGCGACTTGTCAAAGCTTCATGGTTGGTATAAGAGTGACCGACCGGGTCATTTTGTTAAGCCTTTTATTGACCGATAGGTAATATCTGGCTGGAACATCTGTATCTGATTGTAAATGAATGGGCAACCGACCAAGGCTTGCAGAGAAGACATATGTGCGATCAACCTGAAATTGACATTTGGTAGCATATGATTGAAGCATTAGTGACTGATTGGGGACTGAACGACCGACTGGGGTTGCAATTTATGAGCGATCATGGGATGCATGTATGACCTCTGGCATCTTTGCATTCCCTGCTATGTACGATCGATCGGGTTAATATGAACGAACAACTGCAGAGTGGAACGTGTGACCGGAGCCAATCCTTGTCTTGTACGACTAACCTTTTTGATATAGGAATGAGCGACTTCTCTTACATCGTGTGCGAACAAATTCGTTATGATGCTCACTGATTCGAGTGTTCGTCTTGGCCTCTAACTCATACTTAATCTTCCAATGTGCGTATGAATTTTTTGAGGGATAACACTTCTGGTTTGTTAGAAGATTCTTTGAATTACATGTTTTGGGATCATCGTGGGACTTATGATGAATATCACAATCATTTTAGCTTACATGAATAAAAATGAAAGAATAATAAAAAAAGGTGCGGTAAAGTAAATGACACATGATATTTTATAGTGGTTCGATCGAATCATGACCTACATCCACTTTATAATCTTTTGCTTATGCAACCATACTGTTCTAGGCAAGTCGTGCCTTTTTTACATGATCCTAGAAACAAAAGAATGAAAATGACAATTTCATGTCAAGTAATGCCGCAAATGCTGGGCGTTCCACACTCTGGGGATTTCATTTCCGTCCACGGTCGCTAGCTTGAAGGATCTGTTATCAAGCCTTCGAAAGATATTATATGGTCCTTCCCATTTCAGACCCAAGAAGGCGGGGTATGGGAAGATACGTTTCAATACTAGGTCTCCTGGTTTAAAAGTTTGAGCCCCAACTTTCTAATTGTAATATCGGGCGACATGTTGCTTATGTCTCAAGGCGTACATATACGCTTCATCCCTTTTTTCCTTAATCATGCCCAGAGACTCGAGGAGCAATTCATTGCTGGTCATCGGGTCGTAGTAGATGGTTCTGTGGGACGGTACTTCTAATTTGATCGGGACGACCGCCTCTAATCCGAATCCGAGAGAGAAGGGGGTGACCCGTCGCTGATTTATAAGTTGTTCTGTAGGCCCATAATGCCAAGGGTAACTCGTCGACCCACATGGCTATGGCCCTCCTCAATTGCTTCTTTAGAATGGACTTAATTACTTTATTTTCCACTTCTACTTGTCCATTCAACTGCGGATGCGCTATAGCGGTGTACCTTTTCTCGATTTGATACTTCTGACATAAGTCTTGGAACTTGGTGCTGTCGAATTGGGTCCTCTTATCCGTTATAATGATCTTCGAGATCCCAAACCGACATATGATGTTTCTGAAGATGAAGTTTATCACTCGCTTCGTCGTGATCGTGGTCAATGGTTCTGCTTCGACCCATTTCGTAAAGTTGTCCACGACCACGATTGCGAATTTTGCTCTGCCTTTTGCGATTGGAAGGCTTCCATAATATCAACTCCCCAGATAGCAAATGGCCACGGGCTCATCATTGTATTCAATCGACTGGGAGGCGCCCTGGGGACCTTAGAGAATTTCTGGCATCTGTCGCAACGCCGTGCATATTTAGCCGCATCTTTATTTACAGTAGGCCAGAAATACCCATACCGTAATATTTTCTTAGCCAATGTTTGGCCTCCGGTGTGGTCGCCACGTTCACCTTCGTGTATTTCCTTCAGTACTCGGTCGATGTCGTCGTGAGCTATACATTGGAGGAGGGGCATCGAGAATCCTTGACGATAAATGTGACGGCCGCCCCGTACAATTCAGGCATTTCCCCGAAATGCACTGTACCAATGCCCGACTAGCATGGTACGATCGCCAAAGGGGTTTGAAATTTGCCGAAGAACCCGTAATATATCTCACAGCGCATGGAATAAAATATAATAGTAACATAACTTGACATAAAACAGGCGAGACAGTACATAAGCTGAAAACTAAACCATATCCATCAGAGTAGCAGAATCCAAAACACAACTTCATATCCAATTATTACACCTTTAAAATACTATCTCTAAAAGGAAAATAAAAGAGGTACACTACTATGCTCAAAGAAGCGACCATCAACAACACAGGGAGGATATATGTATAGTACATGGAAGCCTCTTGCTCGTCTCCGGACATCTACTCGTGCATAACCACCTAATTTGTCTCTAGTCTGCTCGTTTAGGAGCACAGGGAGAAATAAGAAGAGACAAAAAACTCTAGGTCAAACGAAAGTTTGGTGTGAGTGATAGCAAGTCTATAATTGGATAAAGCAATAACGGGTATAAATAATCATTCCTGACCTAGGCCTGCAACCAAAGAGTTAGCACAACAAGATGTACAATACTCTAAGGTAACACTAACATAGAGTGTAAAGTGGAAGTGTGCATGTCATGGTGATAGCAAACATCAAACATAGCAATCATCCTCACATCTCTCACTTAGTGTGTAAAGCATACATTTATCCACTGCTTTGATCACCAAATCTATTAGGGCCATGATGGTCCCACTGCGTACAACTATTGCTATGACCATACTTCCCTGGTCTACGGTCAATAACCCTACCCAGTCCACACATCCCTGGATCTAGGTTAACGGCCAACCAGTCCACACTTCCCTGGCTCTAGTTTGTCTACATGGCCCCTCTCTCAATGGTGAACCAAAGTTATAGATATCGATAACCCCTTTGCACACGTGCCGCAGCAAATCCCAACTCTAGAAGTTAACTAGTTGGTTCTCATTTGGATCCTCAGTAATAACTCCTTATTTGGACTTCCTTTGCATCTCGGGTTTTGGGTCTCCTCCGGTTCGGTTCGAAGATCAAGCTTCCATTCAGTTAGGAGATTTCGGTTCGGGTATGCTTGGTTCGTGGGTCCCATTCGGCTCGTGGGAAGGCCGCTCGCCCGTGGCATCGGCTCGCGGCTCGTGGTACTTCATCCTTCAGGTTAGTTCGTGAATGACACTCCAGGTCGATTCGTGGATGACACACTGGGTCGGTTCGTATTCCTCCGTCCTTAAACCTAAGCCGCTACACTTCTTCTCTGGAGACGGAGTCGGGTCATGATCATAATTCACGAGCGGGTCGTGGTACCATGGTCACGAGCTGGGTCGGTTCGGTGTTCATGACCCGATCCGATTTCCTGCACTTCTTACAACAAGCTATTTATGCCACACGATGGCGTTTTCGACCATTCTAACCTTCCTATGCAATCTCAAAGCATATACTCAATCAAAAACATTAAAATATCAATCACATGTGTTATCTAGGATCAAACATACCCAAAATCATGATTTTCCCCTTAACCATGTCTAACCATATCTAACAATAGGATTAGCAAACTTAATCCAAATTTTTCCCAGTGACATAAAATAATATTTTAGAATTTATGCATATCTATCCAGATTTTTCTGATTTATAATTTTGCTAATTATCACTAATCACCCCTAATTAACTGTAATTAGTGTGGAAATCACACACCTTAGCCATAAATAAATTATAGATCTGAAATTTATACTAATTTGGCATGGATTCCTATGAAGTGCAGTAGCCCCAACTCTGATTTGATGCTAATTTCACTTGATTTGATGTCGTTTTGCTTAATTAGTGATTAAATGGTGATTAGGAAGAGATTTAGAAGATGGAGATCATCTAGGGTTAGAGGAAGGTTTGTGGCGGCTAGGAAAATGAAAGGAGATGATTCTCCAACTCCTTTCAACCCTCCTATAACCTTAATCCTGAAATAGGTTATGGGCCTAGCTGCTAATCACCCAATCAAGCCCGATAATGCTGTTTTCCATCTTCCAAACCTTATGTCAGCCATATCTCCCAAACAATAAGTCTGTTTGATTAATGTGTCCACTCCACGAAAAGTTAAACTATCATCTGAATCTAATGGAAGTGGTTTTAAGTCAAAACTCCTTACCAATCAAAGTTCATAGGTGAAACAAGATTCGCCGGAAGCAAAACAGACATTTAAAATTCGGAAAAAATCGTGAATGTGGGAAATGACCCCAATAGGTGTTTCCTAAAGTTACACGACCATATGACTTCATACGAAAATGAAATAAATATTCTATGATCCTTCGATACGTAGAATACTGGTAGTTACACTCTTTCCCCCTTACGAAATTTTGCCCCTGAAATTCCTTAACCAAGAAAATATACAATGGTGCACCACATGTCTATCAGCCATTCACAAACCATCAAACATACATAATAACACAACAAGCCTATCCTAGCATGCAGTTTACTAATGATAGTAACTATATCGCGATTAAAATCTTACCAAGTAAAGAGCTCTGGATATGACTCCTTTATGCTCTCCTCGTTTTCCCAAGTACAGTCATTCTCATTATCACCCCACTGGACTTTGACCAGTTTCACAGTCTTCCTCCGGAGTTGCTTCGTATCGTGTCTGATAATACGAACTGGTCTGTGGTTTCCAACTGCCTCAGGTTCTATCTCGATATCATCCAACTGATTTGGTGAAATAGTCATTTTAAAATCGTGCACAAACCTCCTTAACTGAGAGACATGAAATACGTTGTGCACTCCCGCCATCTAGTCAGGTAACCCAACTTTATAAGCTAAATTCCCAACTTGTTCAAGAACTGGAAATTGACCAACAAACCATGGTGCCTACTTATCTCTCCTACCAAATCGAACCACACTCTTCAACAGAGAAATCTTGACCAATACCAAGTCGCCAATGGAGAATTTCAAATCTCCTGGCCTTTTATCTGCATAACTCTTCTGCCTATCTTGGGTAGCCTTCATTCTCTATTGAATAACCTTAATCTTATCTGAAGTTTCTCTTATTACATCTGTCCCAAGCACAAATTTCCCATCGGTTTCCAACCAACGAGATGGTGAATTGCAAGATCTTCCGTACAAAGCTTCAAATGGAGCCATTCCATCACTGGACTAATAACTATTATTATATGCGAACTCAACTAGATGTAAATGGTCATCCCATGACCCTACAAAATCCAATATACAAGCTCTCAAGAGAACCTCCAATACACGATTTACCCTCTCTATTTGATCGTCGATTTGGGGAAGGTACGCAGTTCTAAGATGTAATTCTGACCCTAAAGCCTCTTGTAAGCTCTTCCAAAACCTACTAGTAAATAATGGATCTCGGTCACTCACAATACCTTTAGGTACTCCATGAAATCTCACTATCTACTTCATATATAATTTCGCTAACTTAGCTGCCATTATATTCGACTTGACTGGTATAAACCTTGCACTTTTGGTCAATCGATCCACAATCACCCAAATTCCATCATGACCCTGTCTCGTCCTTGATAAACCATCAATGAAATCCATTGAGACTTGTTCCCATTTCCATTTGGGAACTTCCAATGGTTGTAACAAACCACTAGGCTTCTTCTGCTCGGCTTTTACTAATTGGCAATTCATGCACTTGGATATAAACTTCCCAATGTCTCTCTTCATCCCTTCCCAGTAGTAGGTCTGCTTCATATCTCATTACATATTCTTATTACCACCAGGATGTATAGCCAATTTCAAGTGATGACACTCTCTGAGCATTTCATCTCTCAATCCATTTACGTTGGGTACAACCAGCCTCTCATTCCTTCGAAGCCATCCTTCTCTATCAAGTCAATACTTGTTCATCTCCTCACCGTCGATACCCATCTCTACCTTGGAGATGATTTCCAATAGGTTAGGATCATCCCTCTGACTGGAACCGATCCGCTCAATCAAAGTCGGTCTGAGCGTCAAACCTGCTAACATCTCCGGATCTAATTCGCGCTTAGGTCTAAAATCATATCCTGCGATATACTCCAGTTTCTTTCATTCCAGAAACATAGCCCCCAAATTGGCATGTATCCTACTCAATGCATCAGCTGCCACATTGCCCTTCCTAGGTGTGTATGCGATATTGAAATCATATGAAGCCAAGAACTCTAACCATTCCGGTAACGAAGATTTAAATCCTTCTGTGAGAAAAGATACTTTAATGACTTATGATCGGTAAACAACTCGAATCTTTCCCCTAAGAGATAATGTCTCCACATCTTTAAAGCAAACACAATCGCTGCCAGTTCTAAATCATGGGTAGGATATCTTTTCTTATGCGGTTTCAGTTGCCGCCTAGCATAAGCTACAACCCTGCCTCCCTGCGTCAATACAGCACCCAGTCTGGTACCACAGGCATCCGTGTACACCATCATCTCTTCATTCCCTTTAGGAATAACTAACATCAGTGCACACGTTAACTTTTCCTTTAGGCTCTTAAATGCGTTCTCACACCTTTCGTCCCAAGCAAAAGCTTGAATCTTCTTGGTTGACTGAGTTAACGATGCTGCTATATTGGAGAATTCTTGAATAAATTTACGATAGTATCCAGCTAACCTCAAGAAACTTCTCACGTCGGTTGCATTCTTGGGCATAGGCCAATCTTGCACCTTTGTAGGGTCCACGGCAATACCATTCTCTAAAACAATATGGCCCAAGAACCTCCCTTCCCTCCTCCAGAAGTGACACTTAGAAAATTTTGCTTTCAATTGGTGTTTCCTCAACAACTCCATCATTGTCCTCAAATGTTCCTTGTGTTGTTCCTCTGTCCTTGAGTAAAACAAGATATCATCCACGAACACAAGAACAAACTTATTTAATTGATCCCTAAAAACCCTATTCATAAGATCCACAAAACATGCGGGTGCATTGGTCAACCTGAATAGCATGACCAAACACTCATAGAATCCAAACAGCGTCCGAAATGCTGTTTTAGGTACACTCTTAGCTGCTACTCGGAGCTAATGAAATCTTGTTGCGACATCTAACTGGGAGAACACTCTTGCTCCATTTAGTTGATCAAACAAATCGTCTATCCGTGGAAGAGGATACTTATTCTTTTTAGTCACCTTATTCAACTCATGGTAGTCCACGTAAAAGCGAAGGGAACCATCGGCCTTGGTGGCAAATACAACTGGTGCTCCCCACTCGGAAACACTTCTTCGGATAAATCCCTTGTTCAAAAGATCTCCTACTTGTACTTTGAGCTCTCGCTACTCCCTTCGCGCCATACGACGAAGTAGCATCACCATAGGTCTGGCATCTTTCACAAAATCAATCTAAAACCCGATCTCTCGGTGTGGTGGAAGTCTGGTCACTTCCTCGAAGACGTCCGGATACTCGCCAGCAATAGGCACATCTGATAACTCATCATGCGGGATGTCGAGGGAATTTAGAAAACTAGCCATCACCTCATTACCAGGTAGGCAACCTAATACCACCCTCCGCCCATCGTCTGCTCTAACGGTCACCGAAGACCCCTCACAGTCTACCACTAACCCATATCTTTGGAGCCAATTGACTCCCATAATAATGCCAAACCCAGTAAAGCCGAAAGCAAAGCGATCACAAGCAAACATACATCCATGACTCGATAAGACCAAATTACGACAAATCATACAAAGGCTAGTCGAACCAACGATCGGGTTCGTCACAACTAAAGGTTTATCGACAATCTTGAGTTCCAATTCCAACCTATCTATCAGGTCACTAGATACGAAGGAATGGGAAGCCCCGATATCAAACAACACTCGAACATGAATATCATAAATAGAAAGCATACCTTGAATAACGATACCCTTTCCCTTCTCCACCACAATTATGAAGGAACAACGTTGGTAGCATATTCTTTCTTGATCTGCTTTTCCTAAAGGGTTTGTGGACATTTATTCTTGAAATGTCCCACTTAGTCACAGTTGAAGCACTTCTTTTCCTCTAGCTTTTCTCAACAATCTTTGGCATAGTGGCTCTTCTTGCCACAGCTATAGCACTCAATATCTTTCTTATTCTTCTTTTTCTGACCATCCTTAGTCTAGTTCTGTTTCCTCTTATTCTGGGAATTCTTATTGCCTTCATCGCTTGCCTGCGGCTTTGGCTCTCCTGCAGATGCAATAGCATTCTCGGCCTTCGTCTTAGGGTAATGGCTCTCCGATCTCAATGTCTTCCCCACAATAGATTCGAATGACTCATCGATATGGTTTATAAGTCTTTCCCCCTATTACTCATCTAGGCCAATAATGAACTTCTCGTTCTTCTTCTCAATATTTTCAATAAGCGATAATCTATATTTCGACAAGGTATCGAATTCAACAATATACTCTGAGACTGCCTTACCATTCTGCCTAAGCTCCAAAAACTTCTTGAACAATTCTGATTTCTGAGCTGCTGGAATAAATTTATCACTGAAACGGGTCTTAAACTGATCCTAAGTAACTTGATCTTTGGAAGTAGCCGCTTTAAAAGCATTCCACCAATTCATTGCCTGTCCCTGAAGCTAACGTGATGCTAGCTTCTTCTTCATTGCATCATCATCCCCAAATCCTCGAAGATGTGCTCACAACTATCCAGCCAATCTTGAATCACCGTAGTTGATTCCGTTCCATGGAACGGCTTCCCACCAAGACTAGTATATTCCTTGTTAAGCTTGGCGAAATCGGCTCTAGGCGCCTGCACTACCGCACCACCACCATTAGCAGCATTAGGAACTTCTCCCTGAGCATCTCTCGCATGAAGGCAGTTAACATCATCCTTATGTCGGGAACATTCCCATTGTTGGCTCCTGAACCTGTACTCCTCGTATTTCGGCTCATCGTCCAATCTGTAAAGAGAAAATGATTAACCATCTCCTAGTGGTGCCCGTGCAGTGCGACTTCATCCTTAGATATACTAATAGTATATATATATATATATATATATTTTGAAAACCAAAATATCACAAATATGCGCTCTCATATACATATGTTATCTTTCCCTGATGTCTTCCTCTAGGTTAACTACGCAACCTTGCTCTGATACAAAGTGTGACGGCCCCCCGTACGAATCAGGCATTTTCCTGAAATGCGCTGTACCAATGCCCGACTTACATGGGACGATCGCCAAAGGGGTTTGTAATTAGCCGAAGAACCTATAGTATATCTCACAGCGCATGGAATAAAATATAATTGTAACATAACTTGACATAAAACATGCGAGACAGTACATAATCTGAAAACTAAACCATACCCATCAGAGTAGCGGAATCCAAAACACAGCTTCATATCCAATTATTACAACTTCAAAATATTATCTCTAAAAGGAAAATAAAAGAGGCAGTGACCATCAACAACACAGGGAGGATATATGTAAGTACGTGGAAGCCTCTTGCTCGTCTTTGGACAGCTACTCGTGCATAACCACCTAACATGTCTCTAGTCTGCTCATTTAGGAGCACTTAGAGTAAGAAGAAGAGATATAAAACTCTGGGTCAGGCGAAAGTATGGTGTGAGCCATAGCAAGTCTATAACTGGATAAAGCAATAACAGGTACCAATAATTATACCTGACCTGGACCTGCAACCAAAGAGTTAGCACAACAAGATGTACAATACTCTAAGGTAACACAAACATAGAGTGTAAAGTGGAAGTGTGCATGTCATGGTGATAGCAAACATCAAACATAGCAATCATTCTCACATCTCTCACTTAGTGCGTAAAGCATATGAATATCCACTACTTTGATCACCAAATCTATTGGGGCCATGATGGCCCCACTCCGTACAACTATTGCTATGACCATACTTCCTTGGTCTATAGTCAAAAACCCTACCCAGTCCGCACATCCCTGGCTCTAAGTTAAGGGCCAACCAGTCCACACTTCCCTGGCTTTAGTTTGTCTACATGTCCCCTCTCTCAGTTGTGAACCAAAGTTATAGATATCAATGACCCCTTTGCACACGTCCCGTAGAAAAGCCCACTCTAGAAGTTAAATCATTGGTTTCCATCTGGATCCTGAGTAATAACTCCTCATTTGGACTTCCATTGCATCTCAGGTTTTGGGTCTCCTCCGATTTGGTTCGAAGATCAAGCTTCCATTCGTTTTGTGTATGCTCGGTTCGTGGGTCCCATTTGCCTCGTGAGAAGGCGGCTCTCCCCTGGCATTGGCTCGTGGCTCATGGTACTTCATCCTTCAGGTCGGTTCGTGAATGACACTCCGGGTCGGCTCGTGGTCCTCCGTACTTGAACCTAAGTTACTACGCTTCTTCTCTAGAGATGGAGTCGAGTCGTAATCATAATTCATGAGCGGGTCTTGGTGCTCACCGGGTCGTGGTACCATGGTCACGAGCCGGGTCGGTACAGTGTTCATGACCCGATCCGATTTCCTACAATTCTTACAGCAAGCTATTTATGCCACACAATGACATTTTCGACCATTCTAACCTTCCTATGCAATCACAAAGCATATACTCAATCAAAAACATTAAAACATCAATCACATGTGTTATTTAGGATCAAACATACCCAAAATCATGATTTTCCCCTTAACCATGTTTAACCCTATCTAATAATAGGATTAGCAAACTTAATTCAAATTAACCCAAATTTTTACCAGTGATATAGAATAATATTTTAGAATTTATGCATATTTTTCCAGATTTTTCTGATGTATAATTTCGCTAATTATCACTAATCACCCTTAATTAGCCGTAATTAGTGTAAAAACATGCAAATCACTCACCTTAGCCACAAATAAATTATAGATCTAAAACTTATACCGATTTGGCACAGATTTCTTTGTAGTGCAGCAGCGCCAACTCTGATTTGGTGCTAATTTCACTTGGTTTGATGTTGTTTTGCTTAATTAGTGATTAAACGGTGATTAGGGAGTGATTTAGAAGATGGAGGTCATTACTAGGTTTGAAGGAAGGTTTGTGGCAGCTAGGAAAATGAAAGGAGATGATTCTCCAACTCCTTTCAGCCCTCCCATAATTCTAATCTTGAAATGGGTTATGGGCCTAGTTGCTAATAACCCAATTAAGCCCGATAATGCTGTTTTTCATCTTCCAAAACTTATTTCAGCCATATCTCCCATCCGTTTGATTAATATGACCACTCTACGAAAAGGTAAACCATCATCCGAATCTAATGGAAGTGGTTTCAGGTCAAAACTCCTTACCAATCAAAAGTTATAGGCGAAACAAGATTCACCAAGGGCAAAGCGGTCATATAAATTCGGCAAAAATCGTGAATGTGGGAAATGCCCCCAATAGTCGTTTCCCAAAGTTACACGACCATATGACTTCGTATGCAAAATAAAATAAATATTCTATGTAATACGGGTTGTTATAATAAATTACTTTGCCTTGCATAATGTATCTTGAAGCCTTACGGATAACGGCGCGCCTTTCGCTTTTCTTTGAAGGAAGGCTCCATTTATCAGGAAGTTCTTTATGGGCATCATCCATGACTCTCTCTCTGGTTCAGTCTCTAGTATAGGATCAATTTCCATCTGATCAATACTTCGAGTCTCCAGTGTTTCAATTGGGACCATTTCTATGTCCTCAGGATTGTTAGAACTAGTCAGTTTGGCTAGTTTATCTGCCTTCTGATTTTCTGATCGAGGAATATGGGTTATACTGTAGTGTTCAAAACTGCCTAGCAGTTTTCCCACTTCTCTTAAATACGATATAAGTTTTGGCCCCTTGGCTTGAAATTCCTTATTAACTTGGTTTACGAGTATCTTGGAGTCGTAGAAAATATCCAACCTCGCTATCCTTAACTCCTTTGCAATCTTTACCCTGACAATCAGGGTTTCGTACTCGGAGTCGTTCATGGCATGAAAGTCTGATCTTAGAGCATAGTATATTGATCGCTTTTCGGGGGTGATCAGGACCACTTCGGCACCGGATCGCCTGTCATTTTTGGCATCGTCAGTATATAACTTCCAGATGTTAGGGTCAAACAGCTGTTCTGAGGGACCAGCCTCCTCACTCACTATATCTTCTTCTAGAACGGTAAATTCCACTATAAAGTCTGCTAATACTTGCCCTCTTATCGATCTTCGAGGCTAAAAATTCAAATCAAACTGGCTTAACTCTATATTCTATTTTAGTAGCCTTCTGGATGCTTCTGGTCTCTACAAGACTCGTCGAAGAGGGTGGTTGGTGTATATGGTGATAGGGTGAGCTTGGAAATGATGGCAAAGTTTTCAAAATGCGATCAGCAGGCTATATGCAAGTTTTTCTATCCTTGGGTAATTTCGCTCTACTGCCACTGGATTCTTACTCACAAATACACTGGCCTCTGGACTTTATCTTCTTCCTTTACCAAGGCTGAACTTATTGCATGGGACAATACTGCCAAGTACATGAACAAATCTTCGTGGTTGATTGGCTTGGACAATATTGGGAGTCTTTCCAGATGAGTGAGAAGATTCTGAAATGCCTCAATGCAATCAAGACCATTAGAAGTTGTGTTTGCCTCGTTTTATTAGGTCGAAGAATGGAATGCATTTATCTATAGCTTTAGAAATAAACCTACTTAATGCGGCGACTTTCCCAACAAGGCTCTGCACATCCTTAATCTGTCTTGGTTCTCGGATATTCCTGGTTGCTGCAATTTAATCAGGATTAATTTCAATTCCACAAGAACTGACAATGAAACGCAAGAATTTTCCGAAAGCGACTCCGAATGAACATTTCAAGGGGTTGAGCTTCATTCCGTATCGTCGAAGGATATCGAACATTTCAGCTAGGTCAGCGGTATCGTTGGATGACTGTCTAGATTCACAAGCATATTGTCTACGTATACTTCCATTGTTTTCCCAATTTGATTATAGAACATCCTATTTACCAAGCATTGGGATGTTGCTCCAGCGTTTTTTAAGCCAAAGGGCATCAGTATATAGCAATATAATCCCAAATTTGTGATGAAGCTAGTATGATCCTGATCCGGAACATGCATTGGGATTTGGTTATACCCCGAATACGCATCCATGAAGGAGAGAAGTTCATGACCCGCTGTTGAATCTACCAGCTGGTCAATCCTAGGGAGCGGAAAACTGTTCTTCGGACAAGCTTTATTCAAATATGAGAAATCAATGCATGTACGCCATTTTCCATTGGCCTTCTTTACTAAGAAGGGATTGAAATCCATTCTGGGTAAGTTGAATCTCTAATGATTCCGTTGCTTCTTAGCTTCTCAACTTCTTCCTTCAAGATGTCTGACCTCTCCAGGCCAAGCATTCGCCTTTTCTGCTTAACAGGTGGATGTTTTGGGTTGATGCTCAATGAGTGGCTCAAAATTGAGGGAGATATCCCATACATGTCAGCGTGGGTCCAAGCAAACACGTCCAAGTTTTCCTTTAAAAAGTCAGTCGAGTTTTTGCTCGGAGAGGGTCTAGCTAGGATCTAATCTTTAAAACTTTCGTTGGGTCATTATCATCGATCGGGATATCCACAGTCGTTTCATTAGGTGTCACCATTCTGCCCCTTGGATCCTCGTCTTCTCTGGGATCTATGTCCTCTGGCAGTTCTTTGGGCGACTCCTTCGGGGTCGTCCCGTTTAATTGCTATGCTGAATCCTCCTTTGCGAGGGAGGAAGCACCCTTATTTTCTACGTCTTTTCCTTTGTGTAGCAATTTAAGCTCTGCCATATAACAGGCTCGTCCAGTAACTTGGTCACCCCTGATTACTCCCACTCCTGCTTCGGTTGGGAATGCAAGCCCTGAATTCTGCAAGGGCCAGTCGGTCTAAGAAGGCGTTATAGGGTGAATCAATGTCCAAATTTCGAACGGGAGAATCCTCACTCTCCGACGGTCTCCCTCTCCCAGAGTTATTGACAATTCTACAAATCCCATTGGAGATGTTGAGGCTCCATTGAAGCCAAGTATCCATCCATCATAGGGTTTCAAATCATTTGCTTCAAGTTTCATCTGATAAAACGCTTTCTTGAATAGAATATTAATTGAACTCACATTGTCTACTAAGACCTCATGGACTAGAGCAGGACCAATGGTGGTAGTCATCACTAAAGGATCTTTGGTAGGGGATTGAACTCCAACGCTATCTATATCACAAAATCTGACATCATCTGACTTCGATTTCTGCTGTTTTACCGGGGCGGTATCTTCAGGATTGCTGCACTCCCCCACCTTAGGGCGCTTAGCTGCATTAACATATTGATCCATTTCCCTTTAGCTATGTCTAGTCGGATAGGCCCCTCCAACTATAGTATTGATAACGATTCCTTTAGCTTTTTGTTATGCAGTAGCCTTTTGAGGTGGTTGCCCTTTGTTTTGCTCTGGACTACCTTGCCCCCATTTTCTCGGGGCTGCCTTATCTTCATCCAACTTTCCTTCCCTAAGAAGCTTTTCTACCAAGTCCCTTAAATGTTGGCATTCATTTGTCGAGTGCCCATATGTCTCATGGAAAAGGCAGAACTTTCCTGTTTCACGCTCCTTCTCTGTTGAATATCTTGGTGGAGGCTTCTTATATTAAAGAACATTGTAAGTATCTAAGTAAATATTCTCCAATGTGTCATTTAGAGGTGTGAGGTTCTCAAAGGTTCTGAACCGAGGCCTCTTCTGTGAGTCTCTCATGCGATTCTTTCTCTTGTTGCCATTTCCAGCTTGGCGACATTGCCTGGTTCTTATTGCCAACATTGACTTCTACTTTTTCAGAGCTATCGCCAGACTATTTGATGGCTAGATTACTCTGTATATCTTCGTTATCCGTGGCCTTCCTCTTCCGATTATCGTACATCTCTTCCTAACGTAGACGGATGTTAGCTTTCTCATAAAATATTTCCTTGGTATGTGGCGGCTTTCCAGCCAAGTATTTACCAAACTCAGTATCTTTATCCACTCCGTCAATTAAGGCCATCATGATAGAATGCTCATGAGGGTATCTAACCTACGTGACTGCTAAATTAAAGCGACCCAAGTACAACCTCAAAGTTTTATCATGGCGTTACTTAATGAGTGACAGTTCAACGACGTTCTTGGACCTCTAAGTATGAAGCCGAAATTGGTTTATAAACCTTCTGCTCAATTCTTTGACGTTGGCAATTGACCGCGGCTGTAGCCGAGTGAACCACATTAATGCCACGTCCTCTAGAAAGATCGGGAATGCTTTGCACTTTACTGCGTCTGAAGCGGCGGCGACATTCGTATACCACGAATATCTCATCAAATGCTGAACCGTATCTGTCTTACCTGCATAAAGATTTATAGTCGGTAGGTTGAATCTTCTCGGGAATCAGATGTCCAGTATGTCGTCGGTGAAAGGTGTGTGACTCTGGTCTACACCCCAATCCTCATTTCTTTGTCCTCGACTGTCTGCCATGATCTGTCTCACCATCGCCTCCACTTCAGCATTAATCAAGGTGGACTCAGGATCAGCGCTTCCAGCTCTACGGGGACCTCCCACATCTCTTCGGTGCATTGCCACACAATCTGGGGCTTGAGCAGAGCTTTCTTTCCCCCTATGGCCAAGGTCAGTCATACGGTGAGGGGGATGCAATGGTTGATTCTGAATAGGATCGATAGTATTCTGACCCCTAGGTAACACTCTAGGTCACTCCACAGGTAACAGAGCGGGATTATTTAAAATGCGATTGTTCGGTCCTAGATTGAGTGTTGTTTCTTCTTGAGAAGGGCGAGACCGAAATCGTAGCTGCTCCACGTTTTCATACCTTTCTAATGGTCGTCGTTGGGGTCTCAAAGGCTCATCTGATGAGAAGGAATAATCCGGAGTAAAGCAATGTGTTGGTGAAGGTGTCCTTTGCCTTTAGAGCTCATCTATTTGCCTACTCATTGCAGTCATATTTTCCCTCTTCAAGGAACTCTCAAGTCTTTGAGCTTCCAAAGCATTATTTGTCCTTTCCAACATGTCAATAACATGATAAAAGTCTTTCCCTGTTACTGGAGTAGAGGGAGATAGCTGGTTATCAACATTTTCTGCTGGGTGTGGAGCACTTGAGCCAGGTCTAGCAGAAGCATCAACATAGATGGAGTGGGTCATAATCCACTTTTCGGGCCGGGTCGTGGTCACTTGCTGAGACCAGTTCGTGACCCTGTCATCAGACAGGTCATGACCCCCTCATCAGACCGGTTCATGACCCCTGTCTGAGGGCGGTTCGTGATCCCCCCGGGACCAGGTTCGCCCCCTGAGAGCCGTGAGCCATGGAGACCAACTCGGCCTGTTCCTGGACATTCTCCTTGTTTGCTTCATTTTCTCGAGAGGACCATGAATCCTTGGATTTCTTTATGGCCATAACGTCTTGACTTTACTGAAATCCTCAAAAATGAAACAGTGGGAATACAAACTATTTTCTTCGGACTTGAAAATCCAAATAGAAGAGCAATAATCCGATAGGCTGAGAATTAGGTTCTCAGTGAAAGCACCAAAATGTTAGACCAAAATATGGTCCTAACACCCAAATTTTCTTTAATTTTAGAGAATTATAACTAGAAATGAAATGAAATGCAGCAAACATACCAAATTTATAGTGGTTAAGTGTTAAAGAGCCAACATCCACTTTATATGACTTTGATTATACGATTGAATACAAGTACAATCACAATTTCCTTTCAATCTCACTTTTACAATGATAATTCACTCAAAAAATTTGAGATATTCTTATTAGAAATGGGGGAAGTATGATAATGGTGGAATTAGAACTCTTAATTGCCAAAAGA
This sequence comes from Allium sativum, assembly GCA_030737875.1. Classification (NCBI taxonomy): domain Eukaryota; kingdom Viridiplantae; phylum Streptophyta; class Magnoliopsida; order Asparagales; family Amaryllidaceae; genus Allium; species Allium sativum. The sequence goes on from CM060924.1 coordinate 197,225,024, forward strand.
TCCTGAAAAATGCCAAGTGTTGAGTTATAATTGGCAATTCCAGCAGGCGATTCGTAAGGACACATGTCATTTGATCCGTGATATCCGGTTCATGGTGGTCATGGAGCTTGACCAAGTCCTCATGCTCCTTGTTCTGGTGATGGGGTCGGTTTGCACAAACTGGGTCATGGAGTATGTGCACGAGCGGAGGATAGCGACCAAGGATGGCGAGTGGGCTACACGAGTCGGATCTACAAGTGGGTCAACATGAGCTGCTCGTCATGAGCTCCAAATCACGAGTCCGATCTTAGTCTTGGAGATTATGATGATCATGGTTACCTATTCCCTATTCACGGATGACAATCTCATGCTTTGAATTATATTTGATTTCTAATATTAAGTTTGTGTGGCTTGGTCACTAAATGAGCCAACAAGGAAAATCGGCAAATTGATTTAAGAATTAGGGTTTAGTCTAGAGAAAAAGAGTACAAGAATCAGAATTAGAAAAAATCCTCCTTAAAATGTGACTCGTGGGGTCTTATTTATAGAGAATTCAAGTTCCCTTCTGTTGTTGGGCCTGTAGGAGCCTTTGTCGGCCGCTTTTCTCCTTGGTCTCTGATGTTTTGGCTTCTGGCCGCTTTGTGGTGTTGATTATAGCTTCCGTAGTGAAGGTTCCGATCAACTGGGGCTTCTTTGAGATTGATATGAGCTCTCGGTTGTATGCTCTCGATTATAAGCTTCCGGATGTAGGCTTCTGGTTAACCCATGAATACTTAGAGTAGCTTTCCTGCATGATGTATGTAGATATAGCTGCGGGTTCGGAACTATTGTCGATGTCTGTACTAAGTAGACAAGTGTTAGTGCTCTTTGTGTTTGGGCTACACAAAGCTAAGAGATTACTCAACGAATAGGTTTGAAGGAAGACTTTGTAGTAGAAACTCGGATCGGTTCGGAGACCCCTAAAGCAAAACCTCTCACTTCAAAGTGAGCAGTCCAAGAGATGATAAAAAGAAGGCGCAACCGGATCGGTTCAGAGCTCTTCGACCTGGACCCCCCATTTGACCACCCGATCCGAACCATGGATCAACCATACTGCACCAACAATGCGCAATATCCTGAAGATGCAGAGCGGTTTCTTCCTACTAACCCACTATCTCAATGCGCTATCATCATCCTGAAGCACGCCTAGCCCGAACCGAGCGGGGTGATTGCCACGTGGCACTCGAACCGGTTAAGTTTATAGCCTATAAATACCCCACAATGCACCATTTGAAAGGTTCTTTTTGGACATTATTCACTTTAGCCTTCATCACCACCGAATTCCATAGCTTCATTCAGATCAACATTAACTTTTAGAGCATATTTCATCAAAGATGGAGCGAATTTACCAATTGTAAAAGTGAGTTTGAGTGATCATCAGCATTGTACTTGTGTTTGAATCATCAATCAACAAAGTATAAAGAGGACGTAGGCTCTTTAACGCCGAATCACCATAAATCATGTGTTCTTATTGTTTTCCTTTCCATTTTATTTGAAATTACTGTTTGTTTAGGTGTTAGAACCAATTTTTGGTCAAACATTTTTGGTGCTTTCACTGAGAACTCGAATTCTCAGCATTTTGGATTATCGTTCTACTATTTGGACCCTAAAGTTAAAAGAAGTTAATCCACTTTCTTCAACATTCTGTGAAGTATTTAGACTAATATTGAAGGAATCGAATATCATGACTAAAGGAAAAGGAAAAGTGTCGCAATTTGCTTGGAAAACTGAGACCAATGAAGATCAACAAGCTATGGTAGTGACCAGGTTGCGGGGGCAAAGTTTAGGAGCAAACCAGTCTGGGAGAGCATCTCCAATCCTACCCGACTTTGAAGCTCTGAACCGAACTGGTAGCACTGATCCGAACCGATCTGGACTCCTGAACACTTCTGATGATTCTCCCCCGATTCAAACTGTAGAGGTAGCCTAATCCAAACTGAATGCAGTTGAAGCTGTAAATTCTACTTGAGCCCCTACAAATGCTCTGGTATCAGCCGCAACAACCAATGATCAGCCTACTCCCTCTACGCCCGTCACACACATGGATTTCTCGTGCCTACTTGATATGCTCGATAGTATCGAGGATGCTTTAGAGGCCATAAGCTTGATAGCACTCTCATGCAAGAAAATATGAAGACCATGAGTAGGGAAATAAGTGAGCTTCGTGGGCAAGGAATGTCCTCTCCAACTCATCGTCTGCCAGCGGACCACTTATCCTCTTCCAATGAAGAGCGTCCACGTCAGAGAAGGCCATATGAAAGGCTTGAGAACCTTGACCAGTTGAGGTTTGGAAGTTGGGGTCTCATGAAGATGCAGCTCGTGTCCTTCGACACGATGACACCAGCCTTAGAGAAACAATGTCGTTGCCGATGCAAGGTTCCCGCGTCCTCCCCAGAGATCCAAACATAGCTAACCAAACTCAAGGGAAGCTTCTCCAGCCCACTTGTCCTCGTGAATGACCGAAATCATAGCGGGCGAGGAAGGTCAGCCGCAACCCAGAACCAAAGGGCGTCGCCTAATGTAGGCACTGAGCGTACTTGAAGGAACATAAGTGTAGATCATGAACCAGCTTTGACCAACGCGGAAGTGGAAGCGATGATGCGACAGATCATGGCCGATAGTCGACGTACACTAATAAGGATTGGGGTATTGAACGTAGTCACACCCTATTCACCGATGACATCTTGGACTTCCAATTTCCCCGATGATTCAACCTGCCACAAATGGACCGATATGCCGGGAGAATAGATCCGGGACAGCATTTGATGAGGTATGCATGGTATGTGAATGTCGTAGTCGCAACTGACGCTGTGAAATGCAAAGCCTTCCCGATATATCTAGAAGATGTTGCATTAATGTAGTTCACTCGACTTCCCTGATGATCGATATCGAGCTTTAAAGAACTAAGTGAACTTTTATAAACCAATTCCGGCTCCTTGCCCGGAAAGCTAAAAGTGTCATTGAGCTGTCCATAATCAAGCAGGCCCCTGGAGAATCTCTGAAGTCATACCTAGACCGCTTCAACTTAATAGTTACCGAAATAAGAGACCCCCATGAACCAACCATTTTGATGCCCTTAAAAGATGAGGTTTATCCAGACACTGAATTCGGGGGATATCTAGCTAGAAAACCGCCATTGACTAAGGAGGCATTCTATGAAAAGGCAAATAATAGCCTACGGCGGGAAGAAATATACGCTAGTCGAAAAAGAAAATCTGATGGGGCCTCTAAAGAAGATACTCAAAGTAATGTTGTTGTGAAACAGTCTGACGATAGTTCGTGGAAGGTCGAGGTAAACGTTGGCAACAAAAAGGAGGAAGTGGCAAGAGGAACAGAAACAATAATAAAAGAAATAGGAACCGAGGAAACAACTCCGGAAAAAGACCTCGATTCCAAACTTTTGACCCTTGAACGACATGTTGGAAAACATCTATTTGGATACATATAATGTCTTGCAATATAAGAAAACTCCGCCCGGAGACTCCACTGAGAAGGAGCTTGCAACAGGGAAATTTTGTTTGTTTCATGGAACTGACGGTCACTCTACTAATGAGTGTCGTCATCTAAGAGACGTTGAAAAAATACTGCGAGAAGGAAAGTTAGATGAATACAAGGTTCCCCGAGAGACGGGGGCTAAGGAGGGCAAATCCCGAATCAAAATTAGCCTGCTCCTAAATACACAGCTCAACAGAAGGGAAAAGGCATTGTAATAAACACTATAGTTGCAGGATCACACCCAGCTGGACCCAGTAACAGGGAAATGGAATAGTATGTCAATGCGGCTAAACATCCCGAAATAGGAGAATGTAGTGACCTTGAAGAAACCACACCATCGAAACAACAGATAACAACAACTGATGACATTGTCTTCCGTGACAGGGAAAGTACTGGAGTTGAAGCGCAAAGTACCGACCGTTAGGAATAACCAAGGTTATTGGGCCTGCAATAGTTAAGAAAGTCCTTGTGGATAATGGGAGCTCTGTAAACGTTCTATTTAAAAAGGATTTCGATCATATGAAACTGGAAATGAAGGACCTAAAGCTACGTGAAGGCTGAATTCGTGGCTTTAATGGAACCTCCACCGCCCCGATCGGAGTGATAAACCTACCTGTAGAGTTAGGTGAAGGTGAACGTAGAAGAGTGAGGATTCTCATCGTGGACATCGACTTTCCTTACAATGCTTTCCTAGGACGGACAACCCTTTTGGAGTTCGGGGCTTGCATTGCTCCATTGTGTCTACTAATGAAATTACCAACAGATGCTAGTGTAGGGATGATTCAGGGAGATCAACTTACCGGAAGGGCCTGCTACATGGCAGAGTTAAAAATGTTGCGTAACGAAAAGAGTTTAGAATCTAAGGACACGTCCTCTCCTGCTAAAGAGAGCTCTGCATAGCAGCTAAAGACAATACCGCATAGGGACTCGCCTGACGAAATTCCTGAAGATATCGATCCCAGAGAGGACGAAGAACCAAGAACTAGAAAGGCGATACCCAATGAGGCGGCTGTTGACATCCCAATCGGTGGCGATAACTCGACAAAGGTCTTGAAGATTGGGTCTCATCTGGATTCTTTCCGGACGAAAGAATTAACTGATTTTCTGAAAGCAAACCTTGATGTGTTTTCTCGGACTCATGCAGACATGTGTGGAATTTCTCCTGAAGTTATGAGTCATTCGCTAATCTTGAATCCAAAGCATCCTCTGGTCAAGCAGAAGAGACATATGTTAGGCCCGGAGAGGTTAGCGGCTTTAAAGGAAGAAGTAGAGAAGTTGAAGCATAACGGGTTCATTAGAGATTCGACATATCCCGGCTAGATATCGAATCCCGTCTTAATCAAGAACTCAAATGGGAAATGGTGAACGTGCATTGAATTTTCTGATTTGAACAAGGCTTGTCCAAAAGATAGCTTCCTACTTCCTAGGATTGATCAGCTTGTAGACTCAACAGCAGGACACGAACTTCTCTCCTTTATGGATGTATATTCGGGATACAACCAGATCCTCATGCATGTACTGGATCAAGAACACACGAGCTTCATTACAAACTTAGGATTATACTGTTATGTGGTAATGCCATTCGGACTAAAGAATGCCGAAGCCACATATCAACATTTGGTAAACCAAATGTTCTATAATCAGATCAGGAAAATGATGGAAGTCTGTGTGGACGACCTGCTTATGAAATCTAGGCAGTCCTTCGATCATACAAGAGATTTGGCGAAAATGTTTGACATTCTACGAAACTATGGGATGAAGTTGAACCCCTTAAAATGTTCATTTGTGGTTTCACTAGGAAAATTCCTTGGTTTCATTGTTAGCTCTCGAGGGATCGAGATCAATCCTGATCAAATAACAGCAACTAGAAACATAGAAGAGTCACGAAAGATTAGAGACGTTCAAAGCTTAGCTGGAAAAGTTGCTGCGTTGAGCAGATTCATCTCCAAAGCCACACACAAATGTGTCCCTTTCTTTGACTTAATTAAACGGGGGAAACGAAATTTCAAGTGGACTCTCGACTGTGTAGAGGCCTTCCAAAACTTGTTGGATTTGCTAGAGAAACCTTCGATATTGTCAAAATCGGTTGATCATGATGATCTATTCGTATATTTAGCAGTGGTCTTATGCTATCAGCTCAACTTTGGTACGCGAAGAAGACAAAGTCTGGAGGCCAGTGTATTACATAAGCAAGAAATTAGCAGCAGTACAACGCAAGTACCCCAGAATAGAAAAGCTTGCTTATAGTCTCTTGACTGCATCTCGAAAGCTCTGTCATCATTTCCATCTCATCTGATCGTTGTATACACCGATCAACCACTTCGACAGGTGTTGCAGCGACCTGAAGCATCCGGACGACTACTGAAGTGGAACATCGAGCTGAGCCAGTTCGATTTAAGCTTCCAACCTAAAAGGTCGATAATGTGGCAAGCTTTGGCTGACTTTACTGTCGAATTCACAATCCCTGAAAAGGATGTATTGGATGAAAAAAGCCAACCCCTCTGAGCAAAATTTGGAACTTAACCCCTGGAAGTTGTACACAAATGGGGCTAAAAAAGATCGAAGGTCCAACGCCGGAGTTGTGTTAACTACTTTGGAAGGACGAACTATTTACTATGCCTTGCGACTTGAATTCTCAGCCACCAACAATGATTTCGAGTATGAAGCCCTGATTGCCGGACTAAAACTCATTAAGGAGTTAGGAGTGACAACACTAGATATATTCTGTGACTCCAAAATAGTTGTCTGCCAAGTTCGAAAGGAATTTGAAATCAGGGGACCTCGACTCATCACATACCTTGAAAAGGTGGAGGAGCTATTAGGCAACCTGGAGCATTATAGCATAAACCATATCCCAAGAACAGAAAAGCAAAAGGCAGACAGACTGGCTAAGTTAGAAAGTTCTAACAACCCAGAAGAGACAGAGATGGTCCCGATAGAGGTACTATGATAACCCAAATTTCATAGCCCTAAAATAACCCTATTTTATCAGTAGGGTGTGTATATATATATATAGACAGAGAGAGTGAATAAATAAGTTATAACTCTTTGTATATCAATGAAATGGATGTTTAAAAATATATATGAATATATAAATGTTTGTTTGTATAAAGTGTAACTTGAAAATTGGTTCAAGTGTTATAAAATAGGACTAAGTATGGTAAAGGTCCAATGTTAAAACCCTAGGGACAAAGTGGATAATTGGCAACTAGAGAAACCCTAGACGTACGAGATTGTACAAAGTAAATAAAAAGAAATGAAGCCGTCGGTTTCCATTCCATTTTTATCTCTCGTTCCAGCCAAAACAAATAAAAATGGCAGACAGCCCTAGAAATCAAATTAGGGTAAACCAACAAATCCATCGTCTCACACCACAATTAAGCATGGATTCGTGACTCTAGAGGGATGGCAGTGGTAGATCTTGGAGAATCGAAAGCCAAATGGAGATCTGGAAGCAAAAAATCGAGATTTAAGAGACAAAAATCGAGATTAAAACTAGGTGAGTATATTTACATTTATTTGGCAATAAGTCCTATATAGGCAGCCATTTACATAGATGCTTCATTATGGGAATGTTATGAGTAAATAAATTTTTTTGTTGTATGATTGTATGGGATTGTTGGCTGACTTTGCAATTTGGATGTATAGTTTGTTGCGAATGAAGTGTGGTTGACTGATTACATGGCCTGGTTGCTTATGTATGATCTACTAGCATGCATGATTGACTTCAGGTGTGCATAAACCAGTTTGTGACCTTGCTAGGAAAGAAAAATCTAAGCTATAAATCCCTTTATGCAACACTTGATAAGTTATTAAAAAGATGGACTGTTCAATATAAATGAAAATGTGATAATTCTGATTTTAAAGTTGGTTTAAATCCATTTTTCAAGACTAACTGAATGTGTATTTTTGTATACATGTGTGGGAATATGCATATACAGATATATTAAGATATATGTTTCAGATTAATAAATCAATGGACTGATTAAAGTGAATTGATAATAGTGCTTGAATATATTTATGAGATGGCCATCAAGAATGGTAACTTATTTATCAAGTGTACATGAAAACGTGGGCATAGCATATATGGACTTTTACCTGGTCTTGGAATCAGGTGGATATATGGGTATACATGCATGTAAATATGTGTGTATTTGTATTATAGGGTAAGATTAATATATAGTTGACTAGCTTCTATGTGCCTATCTAGACAGTAATAAATATGTGCTTTGTTCATGGACGAATAATTGGACTATATCATGGTTTGGATAGTTCTGATCTATCGGGGAAATGATTAGTTTAAAACGGAGAATTATAATAAAGACTTGCGCACTGAAGTGTTAAAATTCCTAAATGACATATAGGATAAATTTCCCAGTAAGAGTGTAGATGATCGACTGATATGATTATATATATTATATATGGAGGTTCTGAATATATACATGCTATGATTAATCTCTACAAAAGTTTGCTAATTCTTTACAATGGGTTGAATGCATTTAAGCTGAAAGTGAATTTATTAACCTACTATATAAATTGTTCCAACAGTTTAACATAAATGTGTTTGGCTTGAGGAACCCTTGACCTGATGTGTATATTTATATTGATCTGAATGTTCAGTCAATTGTGTTACACTAGTGCCAACTGCTCTTTGAGAAAAATATTGAATCTGAGCTATACTTAGATTGGTAGCTCGAAATTGATAACCTCCATCTGTAAGAATTTACTATAAATTGTTTGAATGACCTAACTTCTTATAACTGTAGATAAAGGAAGTGCCAAACAGTTAAATGTAATGCATGAGAATTGTAAACCAATGTTTTATATGCCAAATATTTTATGAAGTACACTCATACCAGACGTGTTGTGTCTGACCCTGTTGATTGCCCATGCAATCTCCAGGGGTGTCTCATTCAAACGAGACAGTCTGGAGTATTGTTTCACATGTTAGGATGCATTTCCAGCAAATACATAATAAGGAGGACCAAAGCTTTGGCAATTAAAATGATCAATAGATGCTATATATAGGTTGTAGTGTTCATGCAATTAAAGGCTGCATTGAATTTGCAAGTGTTATATGTATTTGCATATTTGTATTGTTTTAGTGGTGTGTGTGAAATATATATATGTTGTGTTTAAGAATCGCATATAATATAATTGAAGCCACTGTATATTGATAAGTTACTGTAAACTAATATTAAATGAGTATGTATATAATTTCAGTTGTAAAAGTATTTATTAATTATCAATGTATGTTCTACTGAAATTATATGATATGATGCTGATGTGTTTACTGCTAAAGAAGGGGGAGACATGACATATAAACTACATATGCATGTGATTTTCCCCTATATTATATAAGTTTGTGGATATATGAAATTGGAAAAAGGGGTTTGGAAGCATGTTTTGGTTGATATTAAATATGTGACCTTGATTTAAAAGGTGTTTGTGTACATCTATGTGGCCGTAGAGGACATACGACACAACTAATGTGTTTATATGCCATCTCATACACACACACTAATTTTGTTTAAATGATTTAAATCTAAATTGCCTGATATATATGTATTTATGGGCATATCAAGATTAAACTATTTAACTTAGTGATTTAAAGCTGATTTCTGGGACTGGAAATTAGGAGGAAAAAGGGAGCATGGATGAGTACAATTTATATGTATTCCAGTCTGCATTTAATTGGTTGTATTAGTAAATATCATATCAGTTTGCCAACTGTTTATGTTAAGCACCCAGTGTACCTAGTTAAATGATAAAAACAACCATAGAAGTATTTTGCATGGTTAAGGAGCCATAATATTGTTTGTATATGTATCAAATAATTATGGAGTATAATTTGTTATTTTAAATGCTTTATTACTTCTGAGTTCAAGAGAAATAATATATTAAAGAAGAACTAATTCTATTATTCTGATCTTATTTAAGCTGTGTGTGATTAATTATTTTTAGTTAATCCAATATCCTTTGCTATTTAATTTGACTCTGATATAAGTAAAGGAGACTTGTGTATCTTCATATATACAAGTTAGAATTTGAATTATACTGATATGTCTATATTGGTGTTAAGTGATCTTGGATGTGAGTTTTTGTAATAGAGAAGTGACCCTGTGGTTTGTAAAAAGGATTGATAAAAATGATTTGTAAATTAGTGAATTTTTTTGGATTGCTTCCCTTGGTATCAGAGTTGTGGTTATATAATACACAACTCTAGTAAATAAATTTTTACGGATGTTAATAGATCATACTGATTTAAAATGTGTTTGAACATCGAGTGATTGGTTGATTTCATTCATTTGTTTAAGTAAAACAAAATTTGTTAATGGACTGCATTGATTTTATCTACCACTAATATTTGTTGTAACTCAAGAACTGAATATTGTTATTTAGGCATTTAGGTGTTTGGATTGATAAAATACATGAGAATAAAGTGTGAAATTAGTGAAATAACTGGGACAACAGTCTCAAGTTATAGTTAAAAACAGTTTTAAAACTGGTTTGTTTACTTGCATGCTTGCGTGGATACCATTTTGCATTTGGTTTAATGCCTGGATTGTTTGTTTTGCTAATTTCTAATTAGCTGTGATGCTTAAGATTAGATACTTTAATGATTTAAACGCAAGTGGTTATGAATGTGGTAGTATAACCATCTCTCAAAATAGCATTAAAATGTGCATTGGAGGATTATTACTTGAAATCCATTATGAATCTTTTTAATTTAGATTCAACATAACTAGTGAAAAGGGAAAAAATGCATAGAAAATTCAGGGATGAACTAGAACTGCTGTAATTATTATACTGTTATGTTTTTAAGTTGAATTCTATTTTGTGATTTGCTTAATATGCATAATTGTGACAGTTTTTGAATAAGTATATGCATATGATTTTATGACATTGATGACAAAAATGTGGTCTGGAAATATTGGGTATAAGGCAACAGTATAAGATAATATTGCTTATGTCTTGTATTCAATAGAAATATTTTTCCTTAAATATAAACTGTGATTTAACTATGCTTATCAAATAATTAAGCACTATTTAAAGCATAGTGGTTGTGAATAAAGGCTTTAGGGTGTGTCAATTTAAACATTCATGGCCACATTGTGTTAGCAATGAAAAAGAGGTAAAATATACTTAGTAAGATGTACCCATGTAAACACTGTGAATTGCATAGCTGAAAAAAAAATCTGCCTTTTTTTGTTTATGCTGAATTAATGGTATAAAATATACATGTTCTATATACAAAAATGCTATGTTATTGATGAATTACAGGAATAATTTAGTTATGGTTATCAAACGTATGTGAATGAATAATTAGTTTGAGTGTAACTGATTGAATGATGCTTACTATATAAAGAAAAATACCTATGTTTATTTGACAAGTTCATCCAAATATTTGTGTTCAACAAAGGGACATGAATGCCTGAGTGTTGTGAAGAACAACCCAGGGACATGTGGGTGGGTTGGAAGTTTAATATAGGTGTTAATAATGAAAAAAAATTGAGCAATTAAACACCTAACTAATGAAGGAGCTATTGGATGGTTCGGGGAACCATTATTTACATTGATCTACTTGACTCCGGGAAGGAAGCCAAGTAAACACATGGCGTGATAACACCCTGAGGCCTTCGTCTGATGGGTTAACAGATAGGGGGTCCCACATTATGTGTACAATGGTGTTCACTATAAAGGTTTGAGCTCTAAATTAAATATCATCTCATAAATAAATGAGGAAATTGGTCTAAAAAAAGACAAGAAACATTGGCATACAATGGTAAAATGTTAGGAATGGAAAAATAAATAAATTTATGAAAAACATAGGTCCACTAGAGTACATTAGAGAATGTTGTGGAGGGTGAGATATGTGAGTATATACTATTTTTATGGCATTAAGTCCTTCAAGGAAACCCCTTTTATTTATATGAAATTGTTCAGTATTTATTTAAGAAAGAATTTGTTTTGTCAGGCAGAAATGATTATATATCACTGTTAGACAGTAAGCTATTTGCATGAAAATAGTATAAAATATATTATTGAGAGGTAGGATTTGATAGGGGTGTAAGGCAGTAACAAGAGAGTCTCATGCTTATGTCTACATCCAAATTTAAAGATAAAGAAGAGCAATGTGTTAAGATAATTGCTGATCTTCTTTATTCATTATTTCTGGTAACCTGTTTTTATAAAAAGGAGTTATCAAGAAACTACAGGGTCTAGAGGTTCCGTAAACCTTTAATCGCTCTCAACAATACTTAATGAAAGTATTGATTTTTGTAGTAAGTAAAAAGGAAATTATGTGCACTGTAAACTGGTCTGAATGACTGTTTGTTTATTGTATGAGATGTTGTGTGAAGTCCTAATTATTTAGGCATGGATGTTTAATACTGCACTTGCATTTGAATTGCTTATTGTTTGGAAGAACCCTTGTTACCTGAATTATATTGAAAATGCATTAATCTGTGGGGATGACCCTGGGAAAATGATAGGGTAAAATATGAAAATGCGATAGCAGATTAATCAATCAACGGTTCAATGAATTAATGAAGCCAATGTGGTTAGTATGATCATAAGATACATTGATCTGTCTGGGTTGCAAGTGGTAAATTCAGGCATGCACATGGCATGTTAATGCCTTGAGGCCTTTGTATGATGGGTTAACAGGTAGGGGGATCCCTCACAATGTGCACATTGGTGTTCAATGTAAGGGTAAAAGGCTCAAGAAAAGAAAAACATGAAAACCTAATTAAGGGGATTGAGGTTGGGGAAAATGGAACAATGATATGCTTGTGTAAGGATGAATTAACATAGGAACATATATCAGACTTTGTTCAGTTAAGCATTGATTTAAACAAGTGTTTTCCTTGTTATGATATCACTACAACAAAATGACCCTTCAATAGCGTTTAAAAACGCTATAAAAGGATATATGGCGTTTTTAGAAACGCTGTGTATCAACAAGCTATAATAGGCTAGGGATATTTAATAACAAACTTGAAAACGCTATAAAAAACATGCTATCAATATGGACTTTTTATAGCGTTTTAAACGCTATAAAAAGTCATGTTATGGTTTGTTTGAATTACTGACTTGCAAATGTACAACGACCAAATTACGCAATTATTTCCTATAACCGCGTTTCTGAAACACTGTTAAATATTATAACAATATTTCTGAAACGTTGTTCAATCCTCTAACAACGTTTTTTAAACGCTATTGAAACCATTAATTGCAGGCTATCAAAAAACATTTTTGCACCATATACATATCCATTATCGCACTATAGTCGACGAATTTAGATAAACATAATATATCATTTCACGAATCATATAAGTCACACAAAACCAAAATTAACTAATCATTCAACTTCCATATAAAATAATACATTGTATGTTATAATATTTAATGATCATTACATTAAAAGTGTAAATGATACATGTGATAAAGATTATGCCACACAAGAGAATCAAGTATGCAAACCAAAAAAAATGTTACTCCAAAAGAACTTCAAATACTTATTATACTGTAGCATGTCGTCATTTGTATGCACCGTAGATGGGTAAGTACCTATGGAAAAAAATTCAACAATTAGCAATTATAACTATATGTGTGTGTGACTTAATTATATAAACTTAATTAATTTATATGAAACTTAATTAATTTAGTAATTTTTATAAACGTAGTTCATTTATATAAACTAATTAAATTAACTTGGTTAATTTTATAAAATTTAGTTATTTTATATTAACATATGGAATTTCTTGAAATGAACGTAAATTTTGTTTTAAATACTTTATTCAACAATTACATATCTATTGTTATAAGCTTATGAATTTTTATAAAACTTAATTAAATTTTATAAATTTATTTAATTTAAGAAAATAGTTTTTTATTTAATTATTTGAAAACTTAATTAACTAAGTAACTTATTTTAAACTTAGTTACTTTATTATTATACTACTACTATTGCTACTATTATAATAAATTTAGTTAACTTTATAAAATTAATTAATTTATATAACTGAGTCAACTTAGTTAATTTTTTTTTAAAAAATAGATGGTTTTTATTAAACTTAATCAACTCTTATAACAATTTAACAAAGATTCCAAAATAGAGAACATGCAATATTCATAATATTATTATTATATTAAGTATTTATAATATTAGTTTATAAGTTTATTATTATTGACTATTATTATTATATTATATTATAATATTATTAATTAATTTCTATAACTTAGTTAACTTAGTTAATTTTTATAAAAAATTAGATGATTTTTATAAAACTTGGTCAATTTTTCTAACAATTTAACAAAGATTTCAAAATAGAGAACATGTAATATTCATAATAATAACATTATTAAATATTAGTTAAATATTTATAATATTAATTTATAAATTTATTATTATTATTGTATTACTATATTATTATATTATAGAATAATATTATCATATATATATATATATATATATATTTTTATATACCTTTAGTTAAATTTTGAAAATATCGATTAACTTAGTTAAATTTTTATAAAATAAGCTTATAAATTTATTGTTTTTTATTATATTACTATTATTTTTATTATAGTATATTGTTATTAATTAATTTTTGTAATAACCCGGAAATTCTGGGCCAGTTTAAATTTTTCATTTTGGCAATTTTAATGAATTTTGAACATTTAAAATAGATTTTTTTAAATAATATCAACGAAAATTTATTTTGAATATAATCCGAACGTATATATTATACGCGTCGTCGTTAGAATATAAATAATTTTATATAATTATAAATAGAATTGAAAATGGCGCGGTAGTTCGATAATTCGATTTCAAACTTCAAATGAATGTACCGGGTGCAAAACAATCCGGATTTTAGTGAAATCAAAAACATTAGGATCTAATTGAGAATATCTTTCCAACGAATCTGACAAATCAAGATTTCATAGCGGGAATCAAAAGATATGTCCAGTTGAAAATTCTGAATAGTCGCTATGGAATTCAGGCCCTTAAAAATTGACATTTTGCAAACGACCTCGGATTTCGACGAAACCACTTTTGTTGGATCCGCAGTGTTAAATTATTGTTAGGTTTCAAATTTCATAATTTTTCGAATCAATATGTGAGCGTGGCAAAGGAAAACGCGTTTGACCAGTTTCAGTTGATTTTAATCGACTGAAAATTAGCCATTTTTCCAACGGTCTCAGAATTCGACGAAACTAGTTTTGTTAGGACCGTATCGTCAACACGAAGCTAGAAAATATTTTTCTGGAATTTATAGAGTTCGTATGTGACCCCTGTAAATTGAAATGCGCGTTCAAATTCAATATATAGAGTTATATGTTGATTTTAACGGAAACTGATCGAAACAATCGAATCAGCTGGCGATACATATCCCATTGTGTTAAGAATCGGGGTAGAACGCTATGAACGACAGGCGGTGGGCCTCGTTTCGAGGTCGTATGAAAAAGTCAACTTTATATAAGAAATTAAATTAAATAAATAATTAAATTCCCCTTATATTCTCTCCCTCCCCCTTTTCCTTCTTGGTCAACCGACAGTCAAAAAAAATAGAGAAAGGAAAGATCGGACGGACAGACACGCCCCCTTCCACTGGCGATCGACTCCCCGCCACCGCGTCCAGCCTCCGACGACGCAGCGCCCAATGCCTCCCCCTCCGACTCCCCCTCATTTCCGTCCCCTCCTCTCGATTGCAGCGAGCCCCGCTCCCCTTTCCAGCCCCAAATCCCTTCGTCCGTCACCCCACTGGCCGCTGGCCTTCCACCACCCGTGACCCGAGTGCCACGCCCCCTTCCGATCCGCCTCGCCCTCTCCTCCTCGTGACAACAAACCCTAATTCCCTGAAACGAGCCACCCAAATCCGACGCAGTCGCCACAACCTCCCCTGAACCCCCTGCTCCGCCTGCACTCAGCCCCTCCGACCGCCCAATGCCCTTCCGACGACCAGAAAGCTTTTCCCCCTTCGCTGTAAGTTATGTTATCTTATTTTTAATTCATTTAGTTTAATCAATTTGAAAAATCTGATTTTTCTATGAAAAAACATACGTTGTTTTGTAAGTATAAAAGGTTTGATTTTTAATTATTCAAAGATAAGATTTTTAGTTAATAAAAAAAACGTGATTTTTAAATGTGAAGTATAGATTTTTATCACATAAACGTATGATTTTTAATCATAAAAGGAAATGATTTTTAGTTATATAGAGGAGAGATTTTTATTCGTGAAAGTTAGAATTTTTATTTTTAAAAAGGTAGGATCTTTGAAAGAGGTTAAAAATGTTATTCTTATAATATAGAAAGTATAAAAGTATAATCTTTTATATAGTAGTAGAATAAAAATACGATTTTTATGTTTTTAAAGTATTAAAAATATAATCTTTACTATATAGAAGATGTAGAAATATGATTTTTGTTTATGTAGAGAATTAAAAATATAATTTTTACATGATAGGAATATTAGAAATATCATCTTTATATATGTAGCGAAATAAAAATTTGATTTTTATTATATATACATCGAAATAAAGAGGTGATTTTTATAGTGAGGAAATAAAGGCAAAACCTATATTTTCGAAAAGGCAAAATCTATATTTTTGAAAAGGCAAAATCTATATTTTTTAAAGGCGAAATCTTTTTGTATAGTAGCGGTATAAAAATTTGATTTTTATATATTGAATAGTATAATAAAAATTTGATTTTTATATATTGAATAGTATAATAAAAATTTGATTTTTATATATTGAATAGTATAATAAAAAATTGATTTTTATATATTGAATAACAAAGTAAAAATTCGATTTTTATATATTGAATAGCGAAGTAAAAATTCGATTTTTATATATTGAATAGCGAAGTAAAAATTCAATTTTTATATATTGAATAGCGAAGTGAAAATGTGATTTTTACATATGTAGAGAATACGGGCAACGAAGATGATGAAAAGGCGAGAACGATGAAGATTTCTATAAACGAAGTGTCGTGGAGTTGAAATAGCTATCTGTGAGAACTTCTCACTCTTTAATTTCTTTTTTTTTTCTAGTTATATATATATACTAGGATGCAGACGGTGTTTAGTAGCACCCGACACCCGTCATCCACAGACCATGGATGGCTTGTTTGCTTAATTGTTTGGTTGTGTAGTTGGTTAGATTATTTGGTTTGAATTGAATGGTTTGGTGAAATGAAATTGATTTTATTGATGTGTGAATGGCGTGGGCCTTCACTAGACCGGGGATAAGGCTAGGCCTCGTCCCGTTTCTAGTATCGTGCCGTTATGCCGCCGAAATTTTCTAAAATAAGTTAGAAAAATAAAAATATCATTTTATGTAAAGAATGAACTGAATAGAAATTCATATGTTAAAATAAAAGGTTTTATCGTTAAAAATATAATTTTTAACGTGAATATGAATATAATGAATGAGAATAAATAAATATTTGTAAACAAATCGGCCGACTTGTTTATATACACTGATTTGACTGATATTGATTGGGTCGATAAATTTTACACATCGCCCAAATGCACAAATAAAATCTGTGTTTGATTGTTTGTAACCCCACACGGGTGTTGGGATGAAATTTGAAGTTCACTCATCCTGATTGATTAAATATGTCGATCGATTGATTGACAGACTGTTATAAGCGTTAGATATCTATATTTGATGCTTATACAGTGTAGTGCACTTTGGTTGATGGTTGATTATTTTTCAATGCTATTATATATATGTGTTGAACGGAATATTTTGATAATAAAATTTACTTCTTTATCAATATAAAATAAAGGTTCATGTGTTGACTGTACTCATCCGTTGAGATTAGTCATGTGTTGAACGAAATATTTTAATAATAAAATTTACTTCTTTATCAATATAAAATAAAGGTTCATGTGTTGACTGTACTCATCCGTTGAGATTAGTCATTTGTTGAACGAAATATTTTAATAATAAAATTTACTTCTTTATCAATATAAAATAAAGGTTCATGTGTTGACTGTACTCATCCGTTGAGATTAGTCATGTGTTGAACGAAATATTTTAATAATAAAATTTACTTCTTTATCAATATAAAATAAAGGTTCATGTGTTGACAGTACTCATCCGTTGAGATTAGTCTTGTGTTGAACGAAATATTTGAAATAGAAATATTTGAAAACGAAATATTTGAGATAGGAATATTTGAAAACGAAATATTTGAAATAGAAATGTTCGAAAAGGAAATGTTTGAAATAGAATATTTGAAAATAGAAATATATGAAGCCGTGTTGATTAGATTGATGCCATTTTGACGTGAACGATATTTATATCGATTTTATTCATTTTAAAATGAATATTGAAAAGTGATTTCGAAATCGAATATTTTGAAATGAAATTTGAATTGAATCGAATAGAAAACCAATTTGAAATGAATTGAATATAAAACGATTTCGAAATGAATTGAATATAAAACGATTTCGAATTGAATTGATTAGAAAACAAATTTGATTCCAATTGAATAGAAAACAAATTTGATTCCAATTGAATAGAAAACGATTTGAATTCAAATTGAATAGAAAACGAATTGAATTCAAATTGAATAGAAAACGAATTGAATTTAAATTGAATAGAAAACGAAATGAATTCGAATCAAATTAAAATCGATTTAAAGTGAAATCAAATAGAAATGAAAGTAAAAAGGATTTATAATAGAAAATTCAATTTTTGATTTGAATTTGAAATAAAGGTTGAAATTGTTTTTGAAGCGAATTCAAAACTATTTATAAAATTCGTTTTGCATGGTAATCGACGAAATATATATTATATATATTATATATATAATATAATGGCCTGAATAGAACGCGCCGCGCCGCGGCAGTTCGTGAATTTCGACCATTTATTTCAAACGGACATTACGGGAGATCCGACCGTCGGATTCTCCTAAAACCGGAACCGTTGGGTTCGTATCGAAAAGTGCTTTCTAACGAATATTAGAAATTCAAAATCTAATGGTTGGATTTGGAGATACGTCCAAATCAAATTTGAAAAAGGTCGCTGTAAGTGCAGTTCGATGGCCATTGTTGGAAATCGACTGTACGGGCCTTGATAAAATTATTAAAAATAGTAATAATTTGTCTAAAATCAGAAGAAATGATTTGGGAAAATTTGGGATGAAAAACTCCATATTTGAAAAGATAAAAATAGTTTTTTATCGAAATGAACTAGAATGAACTAAATTTAAAACCCGATTTTTTTTTAAATAAATAAATTAGATTTAAAAAGGGGTTTTAAATAATCGGAATTCCTAATATATTTGATTTGAATTGAACTAGAATTGATTTGTGGGTTTATCGTGAACGGTGTTTTAAACAACACTAGTTCTTTAACCCGACGATAAATAGAATGTGATTTGGGTTTGTCGTGAACTGTGTTTTAAATGACATTAGTTCTTTAACCCAATAAAAGGAGTTTTAACGAATCTGCAATTAGATTGAAATGTAAATTTGTAATCTAAATTATCAAATTTAGAAAATGAGCGAGAATGGAGTATTACCAGTTTTGCTCCAAAGCGATAGTTAAATCTTTAATTAGATTTGAACGTGAAATGGTAATTAATCTTACCGATAACACCATGGTGTTAGATATGAAGTATTACCAGTTTTGCTTCATGGGATGTATAGGTTGGGATTGAGAAATAAAATAAATAATTACTTTGGTGTGGTTCGCTAATCTCGACTAGTTTGGAAAACCATAATTTGGTTTGAAATGACATCCAAAGGAAGATTAAAGAATAAATTTTAAAGAATTTATCTTGGATAAAATTAATGGGAACCTTTCCCTGAGAATATGAATTGGAATGAGGCGTATGTTGTGTTTGTGTAACATTTGTTTTTAATATACGCGGGTTGTTCGGAAAGGCCGGATTTATACCCATTCTGAATAACCGATTCGACGATATGTCGAAGATGAAGACGGTGGTCGAAGACCGGAAGTCTTCACATCGTTTGGATAATTACTGACGATCCTGATTGGGCTGTACACCCAAGAGGATGGAAATAGTTGGTGGTCGTCCAGACGTACTTGGAGATGGATGGATATGCGAGGAAAGTGCCTCCGGTTTCGTTCAGACCCAGAACGGACTTGTAAATGGATTGTGTGTCTAACATTGGATTTAATTCTGTGTTGATTGATTTCTATTAAATATACATCTATTTGGCGGCGGAGAATTTATTCTTTTGCTTAACGCCCTTCTCTGGGACGTACGAGCTCAGAGGTTGTATATCGATGGACATCAATCGCATGGCATGAATTGCCTGTGTGGCACGCTAAGATGCAATGATCAAGGCTTCTGTTGAAAAGCAAAGTCTTGTGGTTGATGATCAAAGCACGCCTACGTGGCAGCTTTGTGTATAACGTGAACTCGCGAGCCTCACACCTCGGTATGAGTCAAAAACGGGATACGGACTGCAGGGAGAGCACGACGTTTCTTTCTAGCTTTGGTGGTGTCAGTGACTTGCCAGCACTGACATTTATATACTTTTCACCTTTGTGGTTGTTGGAATGCGAGGCGCCTCGATTATAGGTCTGTAAGGACCGGGAAACGTGTGTTCAGGCATAATTAATCCTCTAACGTAAGTGAGGACCGACCCTGAAGATCCAGGGGTTGCCCAAAGTGCGTAGCCCTGGGACATTTGCTAGAGTGTCTCGAACGCAGAGAGGAGCTTGCCCCTTGCCTCGACTCATGATGGAAATCCACTTTCCAATACGAGATATTTCGGCTTTATTTGTAGAGCCTAGTATGGCGACATAGTAGCATGGGATGCTATGCTGTCTATGATTTATATTTATGATTGAAATTGTTTTGACCCTATACACTTATTATAGTATCAAATGATTTGTTTTAAACGTACCAAGCATGTTTGGCTATTATAAGGGAAAACCCTATCCTCCGGCTTGCGTTGCATTGTGTTAATAGCTTCATTTTTTGAAAAAGCATTGCGCTGTTTATTCTATGCACTGGTATTCTTGGGAGGAAACCCGTTCCGTGTTATACGGCATGGTCCCTTGAATTACTCTCTTTTAAAATAAAGTTTTAAATAACTGTTTTAGTTCTCACACCAGTCACATGACTGACCTGGAGTTTATTGTTTTAACCTAAACTCTGGGTGCCCCTATTTTCCGCACGGGCAGCTAGTAGTTTTGGTTTTGCAGATTTATATTCACAGGATCCTGGTTTACAGCTGGAATGATATCCGGAAAGCTCTGTATCCGTGTATCACCTTCAGTTGTGCTTTGTATTATTTTCCGCTGCTATGTAATTTATTCATTCATACTCTGTATATTCTTATATTCTGATGGGATTGTTGTAATATACAATGAAATGTTCTTCCGTCTGCGTTCTGGTTTGTCTTGTCCTCACAGTAATTCGTTCTTTCTCATCTCTTCGGAGACCGGGGAAGTTCGGGTCGCTTCATTTGGTATCAGAGCTTAGGTTTACAGAGCTCGAGAACAAGACACCTTAGAACCATACGAAAGAATTCATCAGATATTGGATTAGTAATATCCAATTAGAATGACTCGTTAGAGATAGGATCAGGAGTATCCTAGAACGAGTGTGAAGAGTATATTTTTCAAATGAAAACAATTTTGTTTTGAAAATTGAAATCAATTCTACGTATTTGATTAGTTATTTATTTTGAATTTGGACAATCGAGTATATATAGATTTCGCGTATACGCGTCATGAACGTATATTCGAAGTTTTAATATACTGGATAGATATAGAATCACATTCTAGACATCCGGGGATGATTCTGATGATGGTGCATCATCATCAGTATTTATATTCGAGTGACGAAGGTGTGATATCTATATATTTCCATTAGGCTGGTGTGAGAACCAAAACTTATATAGTTAGAACACATTGTTGTGAATTGGCATCAAAAACAAGATTTTTAGTATATATATCAAAATTATGAATTTGAAACGTTAATTCACTAATTGATTGATGTTTGTGTTGAATGTTTATTTGTTTGATAATTTTTGAACTTTTATGCCTAATTGAATCAAATATTGAACTATATTGAAAATTGGTCGCATTTGCTTGCATATACATATACTTACATTGAACAGGTCATAGCAAGGAGGCTAGAGCCGAAGAATAAAATTTGTTTGCCCGACAAATAGGTACATGTTTACTACATAATTTACTGTTTTGTTTGGGTGATGATGATTTTATGAGCCTATTGGCTAGCCGCTTGGCTTTTTCTTTTTCTTTTTGAGATCAGAAGGCCTGTATGGCAATTTCGGGATTTTCCCGTGGCTCCCGGTGCAGGGGAGGTTATGGCGAAATTTTTCGAAAATTTAGGGTGTTAGCCAAATTTTTGAAAATTTGAAAATTCTCAGAAACTGAAAAGTTGGAGAATGGAAGCCAGATCGAACGTAGAGTTGATTAATCAAACCACTTTCGACTTTGTTTCATTTCGGGGACGAAAAGTTTTAAGTGGGGGAGATTGTAATAACCCGGAAATTCTGGGCCAGTTTAAAATTTTTATTTTGGTAATTTTAATGAATTTTGAACATTTAAAATAGATTATTTTAAATAATATCAACGAAAATTTATTTTGAATATAATTCGAACGTATATATTATACGCGTCGTCGTTAGAATATAAATAATTTTATATAATTATAAATAGAATTGAAAATGGCGCGGTAGTTCGATAATTCGATTTTAAACTTCAAATGAATGTACTGGGTGCAAAACAATCCGGATTTTAGTGAAACCAAAAACATTAGGATCTAATTGAGAATATCTTTCCAACGAATCCGACAAATCAAGATTTCATAGCGGGAATCAAAAGATATGTTCAGTTGAAAATTCTGAATAGTCGCTATGGAATTCAGGCCCTTAAAAATTGACATTTTGCAAACGACCTCGGATTTCGACGAAACCACTTTTGTTGGATCCGCAGTGTTAAATTATTGCTAGGTTTCAAATTTCATAATTTTTCGAATCAATATGTGAGCGTGGCAAAGGAAAACGCGTTTGACCAGTTTCAGTTGATTTTAATCGACTGAAAATTGGCCATTTTTCCAACGGTCTCGGAATTCGACGAAACTAGTTTTGTTAGGACCGTATCGTCAACACGAAGCTAGAAAATATTTTTCTGGAATTTATAGAGTTCGTATGTGACCCCTGTAAATTGAAATGCGCGTTCAAATTCAATATATAGAGTTATATGTTGATTTTAACGGAAACTGATCGAAACGATCGAATCAGCTTGCGATACATATCCCATTGTGTTCAGAATGGGGGTAGAACGCTATGGACGACAGGCGGTGGGCCTCGTTTCGAGGTCGTATGAAAAAGTCAACTTTATATAAGAAATTAAATTAAATAAATAATTAAATTCCCCTTATATTCTCTCCCTCCCCCTTTTCCTTCTTGGTCAACCGACAGTCAAAAAAAAAAGAGAAAGGAAAGATCGGACGGACAGACGCGCCCCCCTTCCACTGGCGATCGACTCCCCGCCACCGCGTCCAGCCTCCGACGACGCAGCGCCCAACGCCTCCCCCTCCGACTCCCCCTCGTTTCCGTTCCCTCCTCTCGATTGCAGCGAGCCCCGCTCCCCTTTCCAGCCCCAAATCCCTTCGCCCGTCACCCCACTGGCCGCTGGCCTTCCACCACCCGTGACCCGAGTGCCACGCCCCCTTCCGATCCGCCTCGCCCTCTCCTCCTCGTGACAGCAAACCCTAATTCCCCGAATCGAGCCACCCAAATCCGACGCAGTCGCCACAACCTCCCCTGAACCCCCTGCTCCGCCTGCGCTCAGCCCCTTCGACCGCCCAATGCCCTTCCGACGACCAGAAAGCTTTTCCCCCTTCGCTGTAAGTTATGTTATCTTATTTTTAATTCATTTAGTTTAATCAATTTGAAAAATCTGATTTTTCTATGAAAAAACATATGTTGTTTTGTAAGTATAAAAGGTTTGATTTTTAATTATTCAAAGATAAGATTTTTAGTTAATAATAAAAAAACGTGATTTTTAAATGTGAAGTATAGATTTTTATCACATAAACGTATGATTTTTAATCATAAAAGGAAATGATTTTTAGTTATATAGAGGAGAGATTTTTATTCGTGAAAGTTAGAATTTTTATTTTTAAAAAGGTAGGATCTTTGAAAGAGGTTAAAAATGTTATTCTTATAATACAGAAAGTATAAAAGTATAATCTTTTATATAGTAGTAGAATAAAAATATGATTTTTATGTTTTTAAAGTATTAAAAATATAATCTTTACTATATAGAAGATGTAGAAATATGATTTTTGTTTATGTAGAGAATTAAAAATATAATTTTTACATGATAGGAATATTAGAAATATCATCTTTATATATGTAGCTAAATAAAAATTTGATTTTTATTATATATACATTGAAATAAAGAGGTGATTTTTATAGTGAGGAAATAAAGGCAAAACCTATATTTTTGAAAAGGCAAAATCTATATTTTTGAAAAGGCAAAATCTATATTTTTGTAAAGGCGAAATCTTTTTATATAGTAGCGGTATAAAAATTTGATTTTTATATATTGAATAGAATAATAAAAATTTGATTTTTATATATTGAATAGTATAATAAAAATTTGATTTTTATATATTGAATAGTATAATAAAAATTTGATTTTTATATATTGAATAGCAAAGTAAAAATTCGATCTTTATATATTGAATAGCGAAGTAAAAATTCGATTTTTGTATATTGAATAGCGAAGTAAAAATTCAATTTTTATATATTGAATAGCGAAGTGAAAATGTGATTTTTACATATGTAGAGAATACGGGCAACGAAGATGACGAAAAGGCGAGAACGATGAAGATTTCTATAAACGAAGTGTTGTGGAGTTGAAATAGCTATCTGTGAGAACTTCTCACTCTTCAATTTCTTTTTTTCTTTCTAGTTATATATATATACTAGGATGCAGACGGTGTTTAGTAGCACCCGACACCCGTAATCCACAGACCATGGATGGCTTGTTTGCTTAATTGTTTGGTTGTGTAGTTGGTTAGATTATTTGGTTTGAATTGAATGGTTTGGTGAAATGAAATTGATTTTATTGATGTGTGAATGGTGTGGGCCTTCACTAGACCGGGGAAAAGGCTAGGTCTCGTCCCGTTTCTAGTATCGTGCCGTTATGCCGCCGAAATTTTCTAAAATAAGTTAGAAAAATAAAAATATCATTTTATGTAAAGAATGAACTGAATAGAAATTCATATGTTAAAATAAAAGGTTTTATCGTTAAAAATATAATTTTTAACGTGAATATGAATATAGTGAATGGGAATAAATAAATATTTGTAAACAAATCGGCCGATTTGTTTATATACACTGATTTGACTGATATTGATTGGGTCGATAAATTTTACACATCGCCCAACTGCACAAATAAAATCTGTGTTTGATTGTTTGAAACCCCACACGGGTGTTGGGATGAAATTTGAAGTTCACTCATCCTGATTGATTAAATATGTCGATCGATTGATTGACAGACTGTTATAAGCGTTAGATATCTATATTTGATGCTTATACAGTGTAGTGCACTTTGGTTGATGGTTGATTATTTTTCAATGCTATTATATACATGTGTTGAACGAAATATTTTAATAATAAAATTTACTTCTTTATCAATATAAAATAAAGGTTCATGTGTTGACTGTACTCATCCGTTGAGATTAGTCATGTGTTGAACGAAATATTTTAATAATAAAATTTACTTCTTTATCAATATAAAATAAAGGTTCATGTGTTGACTATACTCATCCGTTGAGATTAGTCATGTGTTGAATGAAATATTTTAATAATAAAATTTACTTCTTTATCAATATAAAATAAAGGTTCATGTGTTGACTGTACTCATCAGTTGAGATTAGTCATGTGTTGAACGAAATATTTTAATAATAAAATTTACTTCTTTATCAATATAAAATAAAGGTTCATGTGTTGACAGTACTCATCCGTTGAGATTAGTCATGTGTTGAACGAAATATTTGAAATAGAAATATTTGAAAACGAAATATTTGAGATAGGAATATTTGAAAACGAAATATTTGAAATAGAAATGTTCGAAAAGGAAATGTTTGAAATAGAATATTTGAAAATAGAAATATATGAAGCCGTGTTGATTAGATTGACGCCATTTTGACGTGAACAATATTTATATCGATTTTATTCATTTTAAAATGAATATTGAAAAGTGATTTCGAAATCGAATATTTTGAAATGAAATTTGAATTGAATCGAATAGAAAACCAATTTGAAATGAATTGAATATAAAACGATTTCGAAATGAATTGAATATAAAACGATTTCGAATTGAATTGAATAGAAAACAAATTTGATTCCAATTGAATAGAAAACAAATTTGATTCCAATTGAATAGAAAACGATTTGAATTCAAATTGAATAGAAAACGAATTGAATTTAAATTGAACAGAAAACGAAATGAATTCGAATCGAATTAAAATCGATTTAAAGTGAAATCAAATAGAAATGAAAGTAAAAGGATTTATAATAGAAAATTCAATTTTTGATTTGAATTTGAAATAAAGGTTGAAATTGTTTTTGAAGCGAATTCAAAACTATTTATAAAATTCGTTTTGCATGGTAATCGACGAAATATATGTTATATATATTATATATATAATATAATGGCCTGAATAGAACGCGCCGCGCCACCACAGTTCGTGAATTTCGACCATTTATTTCAAACGGACATTACGGGAGATCCGACCGTCGGATTCTCCTAAAACCGGAACCGTTGGGTTCGTATCGAAAAGAGCTTTCTAACGAATATTAGAAATTCAAAATCTAACAGTTGGATTTGGAGATACGTCCAATTCAAATTTGAAAAAGGTCGCTGTAAGTGCAGTTCGATGGCCATTGTTGGAAATCGACTGTACGGGCCTTGATAAAATTATTAAAAATAGTAATAATTTGTGTAAAATCAGAAGAAATGATTTGGGAAAATTTGGAATGAAAAACTCCATATTTGAAAAGATAAAAATAGTTTTTTATCGAAATGAACTAGATTGAACTAAATTTAAAACCCGATTTTTGTTTAAATAAATAAATTAGATTTAAAAAGGGGTTTTAAATAATCGGAATTCCTAATATATTTGATTTGAATTGAACTAGAATTGATTTGTGGGTTTATCGTGAACGGTGTTTTAAACAACACTAGTTCTTTAACCCGACGATAAATAGAAAGTGATTTGGGTTGGTCGTGAACTGTGTTTTAAATGACATTAGTTCTTTAACCCAATAAAAGGAGTTTTAACGAATCTGCAATTAGATTGAAATGTAAATTTGTAATCTAAATTATCAAATTTAGAAAATGAGCGAGAATGGAGTATTACCAGTTTTGCTCCAAAGCGATAGTTAAATCTTTAAATAGATTTGAACGTGAAATGGTAATTAATCTTACCGATAACACCATGGTGTTAGATATGAAGTATTACCAGTTTTGCTTCATGGGATGTATAGGTTGGGATTGGGAAATAAAATAAATAATTACTTTGGTGTGGTTCGCTAATCTCGACTAGTTTGGAAAAACATAATTTGGTTTGAAATGACATCCAAAGGAAGATTAAAGAATAAATTTTAAAGAATTTATCTTGGATAAAATTAATGGGAACCTTTCCCTGAGAATATGAATTGGAATGAGGCGTATGTTGTGTTTGTGTAACATTTGTTTTTAATATACGCGGGTTGTTCGGAAAGGCCGGGTTTATACCCATTCTGAATAACCGATTCGACGATATGTCGAAGATGAAGACGGTGGTCGAAGACCGGAAGTCTTCACATCGTTTAGATAATTACTGACGATCCTGATTGGGCTGTACACCCAAGAGGATGGAAATAGTTGGTGGTCGTCCAGACGTACTTGGAGATGGATGGATATGCGAGGAAAGTGCCTCCGGTTTCGTTCAGACCCAGAACGGACTTGTAAATGGATTGTGTGTCTGACATTGGATTTTATTCTTTGTTGATTGATTTCTATTAAATATACATCTGTTTGGCGGCGGAGAATTTATTCTTTTGCTTAACGCCCTTCTCTGAGACGTACGAGCTCAGAGGTTGTATATCGATGGACATCAATCGCATGGCATGAATTGCCTGTGTGGCACGCTAAGATGCAATGATCAAGGCTTTTGTTGAAAAGCAAAGTCTTGTGGTTGATGATCAAAGCACGCCTACGTGGCAGCTTTGTGTATAACGTGAACTCGCGAGCCTCACACCTCGGTATAAGTCAAAAATGGGATACGGACTGCAGGGAGAGCACGACGTTTCTTTCTAGCTTTGGTGCTGTCAGTGACTTACCAGCCCTGACATTTATATACTTTTCACCTTTGTGGTTGTTGGAATGCGAGTCGCCTCGATTATAGGTCTGTAAGGACCGGGAAACGTGTGTTCAGGCATAATTAATCCTCTAACGTAAGTGAGGACCGGCCCTGAAGATCCAGGGGTTGCCTAGAGTGCGTAGCCCTGGGACATTTTCTAGAGTGTCTCGAACGCGGAGAGGAGCTTGCCCCTTGCCTCGACTCATGACGGAAATCCACTTTCCAATACGAGATATTTCGGCTTTATTTGTAGAGCCTAGTATGGCGACATAGTAGCATGGGATGCTATGCCATCTATGATTTATATTTATGATTGAAATTGTTTTGACACTATACACTTATTATAGTATCAAATGATTTGTTTTAAATGTACCAAGCATGTTTGGCTATTATAAGGGAAAACCCTATCCTCCGGCTTGCGTTGCATTGTGTGATGGGGCCTGGGTCTTATAATAGCTTCATTTTTCGAAAAAGCATTGCACTGTTTATTCTATGCACTGGTATTCTTGGGAGGAAACCCGTTCCGTGTTATACGGCGTGGTCCCTTGAATTACTCTCTTTTAAAATAAAGTTTTAAATAACTGTTTTAGTTCTCACACCAGTCACATGACTGACCTGGAGTTTATTGTTATAACCTAAACTCCGGGTGCCCCTATTTTCCGCACGGGCAGCTAGTAGTTTTGGTTTTGCAGATTTATATTCACAGGATCCTGGTTTACAGCTGGAATGATATCCGGAAAGCTTTGTATCCGTGTATCACCTTCAGTTGTGCTTTGTATTATTTTCCGCTGCTATGTAATTTATTCATTCATACTCTGTATATTCTTGTATTCTGATGGGATTGTTGTAATATACAATGAAATGTTCTTCCGTCTGCGTTCTGGTCTGTCTTGTCCTCACAGTAATTCGTTCTTTCTCATCCCTTTGGAGACCGGGGAAGTTCGGATCGCTTCAATTTTTATATACCTTTAAATAAATTTTATAAAACTCAATTAACTTAGTTAAATTTCCAAAAACCCACTTAACTTAGTTAAATATTTATAAAAGTAATTTATAAATTTATTATTATATTACTACTATTATATTATTACTACTATTAATTTATTATTATTTATTAATTTTATTTACCTTTAGTTTAATTTTATAAAGCTCAATTTACTTAGTTAAATATTTATGTAATTAGTTTATAATTTTATTATTATTAAATTACAAATATTATTATATTACTATTTTTTATTTTTTACATATCTTTAGTTAAATTTTATAAAACTCAATTAATTTAGTTAAATACGTATTTTATTGTAAGTATGTAGTGAGTTTTAATAAATTAATTTTAACACCTTTCATTTTTTATACACATCATAATTCGTTTATAAAATTTTCTAACTTTTGAATTTTTTTCAAAATTTCAGCAGAATCTCCTTTGTACGGCCGGAGGATGTTTCGGAAAACTCGAATACAATACAATTACAAAATATACATCTCCGAGGAGGCATTCCAACCTGGGCATCCCGAAACACGGTGCAGTATTTAATCCAAAAACGTACCTTTTATTGGGCATTATTTAGCAAATTACTTGTTATTTAACATGCATAAGCAACTAGCAATCCAAGTCCATCCATCAATGCTTCGAAAGTATTTGTTCTCATCTCAAATGTAAATGTTAGCTGCATAAAGGTAGCAAAGGAAATATAAATTAATATATTGGATAAGTAACATTACATTTCATTTTTAGGCCACTTCTCAATATATCAAAACATTAAAACATCAAGTACAAAATGGAATTACGCTATGACACTATTAATATCAAATCTGAACTAACACTAAAACATTGCTCAATTTTGTTTCAAACTGTGCTCAATTTCTACAAACTGAGCATATGCTCAGTTTCTATAGATGTGGCAACTCCAAAGATATATAATGGTACAAACTAACAAAGACAATACAAGGGTTCATTTTTGATTTTACATTTTCACGTTATAGGTCAGATAAAACAAGAAAGCAGCAACAGAGCATTGTACAAATAACTTACCAGGTTTGCAAACAATACTTGTATATGGCACACTCAAAAGTATCAGAGCAGTTACTGTTTAATTGTTTTAACTGTGAACAAAATCTTGGATTTACCTCATTTTGGCTGTCCCTGGGACCAATCGCATCATTCTTATTAAAACTGTGATGACATTCAGAATCAGCGATGAGCTCATGGAACCAACAAGCTACATTCAGTAACAAGAAACATTCATTAAAAATGTGAAATAGTAAGATAACTGAAAAAGATACATACGGTCAGGAAGAGAATGTTTTTAAATAATTTCTCCTGCCACCATTTCAAAGTACATTATGAGAAATAAACCTATAGACCTAACATAATCTGAAGTTAAATAACTTCATGATTTTATTTTTTTGAAGATATCCAATTGTAAATCATTGATTCAGCCTCAATGTAATAGAGATAGATTATATCCTTATTTTGTAAGTGGCTAAACTTGATAATAGTGTTGAAAAATAGCTAAAATTAATTAAAAGGATATCTAGCCATATAAGCATCGGGAGAGCGTTAATTATATTACTGTGTGGTCCACATTCTAAGATATTCGTTGCATCAAATATTATTTCAACAACAACAGCCGTTAACAATAGAGTGAAAACCTTTACAATTAGCAGTGTTTGTCACTGGTTGAGTGGAAACTAATATGATGAGTTTGTAAATAAATAACATGTGTTATCAATTTTAGATTTATTAAATGACAACCAATCAATTCAAAGATCAATACAAGATATTATTATTATTATTACTACTACTATTATAAAAAACATTCCTTCTAACAATAATCCAATGAAATGTTTTTTTTATGGGATAATAAAGATGTATGTTGTTGTCATATATAGAAAGGCATGTAAATTCAACCAATTTCAGTGTAACTCATCCAACATGTTGACATTTATTTATGCAAGTACGGATACAGATTATAATGGACACAAGAGGATAAAAGATTTAACAAAAAATAAAAGCATTAAGACTTCCATTAAAGAATAACCAAAAATAATTTTTATTTATACTATAATATTCAGTAACTAAACTACAGTAAACTTCATCTGAAAATTTTCATTTTACCTATCTCGGTAATCTTTATTACGTCTTTTTTAAAATTAGAAGATAAAGGAGTATTAAAAAAAGCTCATTATAAATTTACAAATTACAATAAATTTCCATATCTATAATTTGAAAACAATTAGAAGTACCAAATAGTTCGTAAATTTAAGATCAGGAGTCGGTCATAACTACAAATTTACATTGGTAAGAAAAAGATTTCAACCCTATAGATCATACATAATATTTAGTCACACAAGGTTCAATAAAAATTCATTTTATTTTCAAATGCAGGATATGACTGATGCCTTGATAATTTACGGATAACTTGGTTAGAGAAGGAATCAGTTTTGGCAACTTCAAATTTTAGCACTTTCTATTTGTATAGAGCAATCTCACAGTGTATTACTTGGGTGTTTCTACCTAAACATTACTTAATATGGCATTTTTTGGGTGTTTATATCAAGAAAAAGCAACTGTTACCATTAGGTAGTAGTAAGTAAAATGAATAAGATACAGTATTAGGTACATATAAATGTACGATTGGAGCTAATCACTAAAAAGACAGAAAAAATAGTCACCTGTATATGACTCCTGACCTCGTCATTTGTAAGTCCATCCACCTTCTCGCCTTCATTAGATTTCTTATTTGCTTTGGTATAGTGACTGCAAATAAAATATCAAAGCACAACTTACGTCCACAACAAGCAAAAACAAGTACAAAAATATAATGCTATCCCCCTTTTAATATATTTTGAAATCAAGCCCTTGGGAAACCAATAAAAGAAAGAGAGAAATAATGCACCGTTTATTTCTGATTTTTTTTCAAACATACTATAAAATACATATTGGAGTTCACCCATAATTACACCAATTAGTTATATATTCTACCTCTACCTGGATCATAATACTCAGGGAAAAGGTCTACAGAAAATACTGTGTCTCCACACTTAGATACTTATAACTACACACATAACTAACAAAACTGAGCAAAAAAATAATGCAGTGGACATATGCCATTTAAATTTAAATGCATGCATCATTAAAGCCAAGAACACCAGGCAGAGGTTGCCTTCTAGAAGTTCCAAGCTGGCACCACCACTTATTGATATATGGCTCATCTAGTCAGCAAGCCCTACTTTCTCTACAGCAGCAACACTGTCTCCACCTCCAATAATTGTGGTCACACCCTTCCCGCTTAATTCAGCTATCCTTTTCGCTATCGCCTCTGTTCCTGCTGCATACTTTTCAAATTCAAAGACTCCCGTAGGTCCGTTCCAGATGACAGTCTTAGTTGTATCCCGATGCTCACCAAAAGTTATGATCGAGTCAGGTCCAATGTTAAGTCCCATCCATCCGTCTGGGATGGAAGAGGCTGGAAGAACCTTGCTGTTTACATCAGGCACAAACTTATCAGCAATAACAACATCAGTAGGAAAAAAGCGACACTCCTTTTGATTTTGCTTTTTCAAGAAGTGTAGCAACAAGATCAAGCGCATCCTCTTCAACAAGATAAGAGCCAACTCTAAGTCTGGTACCATCGGTAATCTTAAGATTATAATCATGAGGCACGATAAGATCGACGCATACGAAGGTCTTTTTTCCTTCCAAATCAACAACTGTGAGTGACCCAACTCTCTTCTTTGTCCCCATTGATACATTCGATTTAATTTATTCTTTCTTAGTTTGAGAATTCCAAGCATTATATTTCATTTATTTCTGATTAACTTTTAATAGAAAGTAAATTAGATGATTCACTAATGAATAAGGTCTGTAGTGCAAAAAACTAAACCTTTTTTAGATTATGATACTAATTTAAAGATTTTAAAGATAGCTCAACTAGATCATTTCGGTACTATAACATGAATGTTTCACATGAAATTTTAAATCAATATGTTGGTTTTACTAAATTATCTTAAGGCCATATATAGAATATCTTATACAAAGAGACCGGAATTCTAAGCATCATATTTCATTTCTTTTTAACAAGTTAGCAATTTTATTGTGAAAATGTGAAAAATCTGGATCTATGAAACTACTGCTTCTAGGCTATGAAACTACTAGAAGTGTAGTGTCATAAAACCTGACTAGAAGTGCAGTTCTTAAATCCGGATCTATGAAACTGCTGCTAGGCTCTGTTTAAACATAAAATTAAGGTAAAAGCTACCAGTAAGGTGTATCATTATGATTTATGCTGCAAACCAGAAGCATTTGCTCTAGTTCTCCTTATATTTTATGTTTTAAAGTGTCTTTTGTCCAAATATACGAGTAGCGATATGAACTAGCATCCTAGCATTATCCCAAAAATGAGATTTATTTGAAACATTGAACTTAAAGATAAAGTAAATTGAAAATATGCTAATAATAGAGTGATGTGAAACATGAGACAGTCAACACAACCATTTTCTCATACATGTTAAACTCAGAATTAAATCCATGCTCAACTAAAAAGGGGTTATTTCTCTATTCGAGATCTGGCCAAAATTCTAACACCCATGCTCAACTAAAAAGGGGGAAAACTGAAAAACAAAACATTGCCCAAAAGAAGAAAAAAGAAAAACGCCTAACTTATTCGAGAAATTCCTTCAATTGAATGCAAAAAGAAAAAAGCCAAACACGTTGAAACTTTTTTGCAGAATTTGTTCACCAAACCTAATTAAATTTGTAAAATTATATTTCCTTCAATTGCAACAGCCAACACAACCATTTCTCATACACGTTAAACTTAGAATTAAACCCTAGAATAAAACAGTTAGAACTGAAAACTTTAGTTCACGCGTTAAACTCGGAATTAAAATTAAAAAAAGGAAATTATACCAAATTGACGGCTTCTTGCGTTTCACATCTTTGAGAGTTTCATCCGGTGTAGGAACCGCGGCGTTAATTTGAGTCAGGCACGGAGTGGAGAGGAGATTCTGCATTTTTTTGAGAGGAGAGGATAGAGGAGACAATTTTTGGAATTTGGAAAGGAATAAAGGAGACTCAGAGAGGAGAAAAGGGATTCAGAATAGTTTTTGGAATTTGGAAACGAAAGTAACGTTGAAGGAGGGAAACGAAAGTTTTTCCCCGCTAAATTTTGGATTAGGCACAAAGAGAGCGATTAATTAAGCTATGTTTCACGTTAACCAACACTAGTCTGTCTTAACTACAGCAAGTCATGTTTTTGGTGCTATTTCGCTTGCTATTAATTAAACATTTTCTTGTGTATAGGTATATGATCAGTTCTAGAAATATATATACAGGAAGTTATTGTTTAAACCGTACATTGAATATTGGAATGCCATGATACATATGCTGGTTTAAGTGATGGATTTGAAAACTTTAGTAATGTTGTCATATTTACTACCACTTGTGAAGTGTGTATGTCTTGTTTAAATTGTTTTGTTATGCATTAAATTTTTATATATGTTAGAAAACTATATAAAAAAAACAATGCTAGTGAATACTGTGTAATTAAAATGTCGATATATGATAAGCAGTTTATATAAATGGTAAGACATGCAATAATTAAACCTATTTGAAAATTTTGCACATATAAACTGGTCTGCATAGATGATGTCAGTATTGAAACCAATGAGTGTCTGAAAGTTTGTTTAAATATGTACACTTGATGTGATAATTAAGTTGAGATACTTGCTTATGAGTGTAATGTTAATACAATTGATGCTTTACTCTTTAATTCCAGGGTTAGATAGAATTAAATTTTAATTGCCTATATTTAGCTGGAAAATTTGACATGCTCATCTTGAAATAGGTTAGAATAACCTAGATGTTAGTAATAGTTTTAAAAGCAGGAATATAAGGCTTTTGGTTTGGTTTGTATAAGCATTTCTGCTTTTGGTATGACAAAGCAATTTAAATTCTTTTGTTTTGAAAATTTTCGCAAAAATCTGACATTATTTTCTTGTAAACACATTGATTAGAATGGTTATGTGTAAATTATGATTAAAAACCTGTGATATGAACTTGTTTTAGATTAAAGCTCTTTTGCTTTGAAATTTAGTTATATTGAGTAGTTGTTGAAAAAAATGGTTTTGTTTGTTGTAAATACAATATGTATTTGCTGATCATGGTATGTTAAACAATTTAGATCAGATTTCTTTTAGAATTTTTATATTTTTGGATGGGATTAGATGTTGATAATATCTCCTTCAATACACAGTTTATTTTGAATAAATGTAGTAAACATAATGGAACCTGTTTTGAACAGAGGCATATGATAATCAGTTCTTATGGATGCCAATTGATTTTTATTTAATACTTATTATAATTATGAATAAATTGTGGGACACAATTTCTTAAAGGAGGGGTGAATATGATAACCCAAATTTCATAGCCCTAAAATAACCCTATTTTATCAGTAAGGTTTATATATATGTATATATATATATATAGAGAGAGAGAGAGAGAGAGTGAATAAATAAGTTATAACTCTTTGTATATCTATGAAATGGATGTTTAAAAATATATATGAACATATAAATGTTTGTTTGTATAAGTGTAACTTGAAAATTGGTTCAAGTGTTATAAAATAGGCCTAAGTATTGTAAAAGTCCAATATTAAAACCCTAGGGGTAAAGTGGATAATTGGGAACTAGAGAAACCCTAGCCATACGAGATTGTACAGAGTAAATAAAAAGAAATGAAGCCGTCGGTTTCCATTCCAGTTTTATCTCTCATTCAAGCCAAAACAAATAAAAATGGCAGACATCCCTAGAAATCAAATTAGGGTAAACAAACAAATCCATCGTCTCGCACCACAATTAAGCATGGATTCATGACTCTAGAGGGATGGCAGTGGTAGATCTCAGAGAATCGAAAGCCTGATGGAGATCTGGAAGCAAAAATTCGAGATCTAAGAGACAAAAATCGAAATTAAAACTAGGTGAGTGTATTTACATTTATTTGGCAACAAATCCTATATAGGCAGCCATTTACATAGATGCTTCATTGTAGGACTGTTATGAGTAAATACAATTGTTTGTTGTATGATTGTATGGGATTGTTGGCTGACATTACAATTTGGATATATAGTTTGTTGCGAATGAAGTGTGGTTGACTGATTACATGGCCTGATTGCTTATGTATGATCTGCTAGCATGCATGATTGACTGCAGGTGTGTATAAACTAGCTTGGTCCTTGCTAGGAAAGAAAAATCTAAGCTATAAACCCCTTTATGCAGCACTTGATAAGTTATTAAAAGGGTGGACTGTTCAGTATAAATGAAAATGTGATAACTTTGATTTTAAAGTTGGTTTGAATTGCTTTTTCATGACTAACTGAATGTGTATTTTTGTGTACATGTATGGGAATATGCAAATACAGATTTATTAAGATATATGTTTCAGATTAATAAATCAATGGACTGAATAAAGTGAATTGATAATAGTGCTTGAATATATTTATGAGATGGCCGTCAAGAATGGTAACTTATTGATCAAGTATACATGAAAACGTGGGCTGAGCATTTATGGACTATCACCTTACAATCTCCCCCACTTAAAATCTTTTCGTCCTCGAAAAGGAACGGAGCTAAAAGTTGTTTTACAAACCAACTCAACTTTTATTATTCTCATTATGGCTTAAGTTTTTCAACTTTTCAGTTTCTAAAAACTTTTCAAATCTTCAAAAAATTGGCTAACACCCTAAATTTTCAAAAAATTTCGCCATAACCTCCCCTTTACGGGAGCACCGGGAAAATCCAGAAATTGCTATAAGGCCTCTCCAATCCAAAAAGAAAAAGAAACAGCCAAGCGGCTCATAAAATCATTCAAACCCAAAGAAATACAATAAACATGTACCTGTTTGTCGGGCAAACAATTTTATTCCTCTGCTGTAGCCTCCTTGCAATGACCTGTTCACACATATATATGTGCATGCATGCAATTGCAATCATTTTTCAATACAGTTCAATATTTGGTACAATTTGGCCTAAATTTACCTTTCTTTCATATGTTGGTTTAAATAAATAATCACATAACACAATCAACAATCAGAAATCAATTAGTTGATTATCTTTTCAAATTCATAGCTTTGATATATAGTCAAAAAATCCCATTTTTGGTGCCAAATCACAACAATAAGCCCTATCTAGTTTTGGTTCTCACACCAGTCAATTGGAAATATACAGATATCCCACTTTCGACACTCAAACATAAACACTGATGATGAAGCTTCATCATCAGAATTATCCCCGGGCGGCTAGAGTGTGATTCTATATCTATCTAGTATATTGAAGACTTCGTATATACGCTAGCTAGGCGTATATGCAAATCACTATATACTGGATTGCCCAAATTCAATACAAATAAATATTCAAATACATATAAAATGGTTTTAAATTTTCAAAACAATATTTGTTTTCATTTTTATTTATAAAAATAATACTCTTCACACTTGTTCTAGGATACTACTGATCCCATCTCTAACTAGTCATTCTCATTGGATATTACTAATCCAATCTCTGATGAATTTTTTCGTTCGGTTCTAAAGTGTCTTGTTCTCGAGCTCTGTAAACCAAAGCTCTGATACCAAACTGAGACGATCCGAACTTCCCCGTGAAGGAAAGCCCGGATTGAATTGAGAACAAGATAAATCAGAACACAAACAAAAGAACATTTCATTGCTTATTACAACAATTTCATCAGAATACAAGAATATACAGAGTATGAATAAATATTACACATTTACTAAACATCAGAGATTTACAAGTTACAATGCAGCGGAAAATAATACAAAACATACTGAAAGAAATATACGGATACAGAGCTTTCTGAATATCATTCCAGCTGTAAACCAGGATCTTGTGAATATAAATCTGCAAAACCAAAACTACTAGCTGCCCGTGCGGAAAATAGGGGCACTCAGAGTTTAGGTTAAAACAATAAACTCCAAGTCAGTCATGTGACTGGTGTGAGAACTAAAACAGTTATAAATCTGATTTTAAAGTTAGGTAAATCAAGGGACCACGCCGTATAACAAGAAACATGTTTCCTCCTAAAAATACCAGTGCATAAAAACAACATCGCAATCCTAAATAAAGAACAATGAAGCTATTATAAGACCCAGGTCCCATCACACAATGCAACGCAAGCTAGAGGATAGGGTTTTACCTTATAATAGCCAAAGAATGCTTGATACGCTAAATATCATCTTCTATTATTGCTATAAGTGAAGAAAACAACTTCAAATATAAATGTATCAATCCTAGACGGCATGGGTACCATATATCATGTCGCCATACTATTTTTCCAATTAAAACCACAAGATGTCGTACTGGAAGTTGGATTTCCATCTATGAACCAAGGCAAGGGATCATCCTTACCGCTTCGAGACTATCTAGCCCAAGCCTCAGGCAAGCGCGCAGACAAGCCTTGGATCGTCAGGGTCGGTCCACTCGATGTGGATTAAAATGCCTGAACACTGTGTTTCCCTGCCATATAGGGCATAAATGAGCCAAATGACTCCATCGGCCCCGGATCGACCGATATAACAGAGGTGCCTCCTATCCATCATCCACATAAGTAAAATGCCAAGGCATGCAAAACGCTGACACCACTCTTAGCTAGAAAGAAAAGCATGCCATCCCTGATGTCCTCTCCCGTTTCTGGTTCACACCGGGGTGTGAGGCTCGCGAATCAATGCTACACAAAGCTACGCTATATCAAAGTCGTGCTTCGATCATCAACCACAAGACTCTGCTTTTCAACAGAAGCCCTGAACATATCTCAGCATGCCACACAGGCAATTCACGCTATGCAACCGAGGTCTATCAATCACATAGAATGAAATCCAATGTCAAACACACATCCATTTACAAGTTCGTTCTGGGTCTGAACGAAACTGGAGGAACCTTATTCCTCCCCCATATGTCCAATACAGGGGAGAGGCCCTCGCATATCCGTCGATCTCCAAGTACGTCTGGACGATCACCACTTATTACCTCGCCTTGAGTGTACATCCCAATCAAGACATCAGTAATCATCCAAACGATGTGAAGACCTTCGGTCTTCAACCACCATCTTCATCCTCGACACATCGTCGAATCAGTTATTCAAAATGGGATAAACCCGGTCTTTCTGAATAACTCGCGTATATAATAAACAAGTGCTATAAAAACACAACATATGCCTCATTTCAATCCAGAATATTTCTTTATCCAAATATTCATATACTTTGGGAAAGGTTCCCATTAATTTTATCAAAGATAAATTCTTTAAATTTATTCTTTAATCTTCCTTTGGATATCAATTTAATCTAATTAAAGATGCATTAAAACTCCACTTGCTTTTAATCTTCCCAAAAATCAATATTAAAGAT
Source organism: Allium sativum (assembly GCA_030737875.1). Lineage (NCBI taxonomy): Eukaryota > Viridiplantae > Streptophyta > Magnoliopsida > Asparagales > Amaryllidaceae > Allium > Allium sativum. The sequence goes on from CM060924.1 coordinate 197,264,342, forward strand.
TGTTTAACTTGGGAAATCATATCCTGTCTTTAACTGGGTTAAAGAACCAATGTCATTTAAAACACGGTTCACGATAAACCCAAAACCACGTTCCATTCCATCAGCCTTTAACCGTAAATTAGCAAGTGAACAATTCCCTAAGTATTACCCCCGAAGGCCGAAACCAACATCAGATCAATACCCATGAAACCATTCAACTTAACTAATCTCTAGTTAGTTTCTGAATTTCTTAACTCCATTGGGTCTAAGAATAGTATTATTAAAGATACCATTCATGACAACCCAAATCACATTCCATTAATTATGGAATCTTCACTGAAAAACAAATCAATATATAATCGATATCAATTTCCATATCCGACCAATAGTATAATTGGAATAACGGCAACACCTCTTAAACGGGATAACAGTCTTCCTCCATAGAAGTTCAGTTCAATTATTATCAAATCGAATTCCATTCATTTCCAATTTAATATGTTAAATTGGAAAAAATTACTTTGGAAAATATCCTTTAAATCTTAACAAAAGATTTATAAATTCCAATTCCCATTTCACTGTAAATCATGTTAAAGAATGAATGTCGCTAAAACACAGTTCACAATAAACCCAATTCACATTCCATTAGTCTCTAACCGTAAATTAGCAAGAGAAACCTAAACCAACATCAGATCAATACCAAGGAAACCATTCAACTTAACTAATCTCCAGTCAGATTCGAATTTTCTTAACTCCATTGGGTTTAAGAACAGTATTACAACCCAAAATCTTATTCCATTGTTTATCGGATTAAAGAACAAGTGTTATTTAAAACACCGTTCACGATAAACCCAAAAACCAATTTCAGTTCAATTCCAATTAAATATCAATTAATTGGTATACTTCATTAAATCTACATAAAAAGATTTAATCTTTTCTCAACTGGGTTTAAGAACAGAGTTAATGAAGACACCATTCACGACAAACCCAAATCCTATTTGATATTAAATACAAGGCTCTGAATAGAAAATATATCGGCTTATATTCAATAACAAATAGTACAACCAACAAATATCGTATTGGAAATAACGATATAAATATATCTTTCAAATTTCCATAACAATAACTGTGTAATCGCGAAATCCAACATCGAAATCTTCTGAAGACAATTTCGATTCAAATCCTTTTCCAATTTATATATTGGAAATTCTGGTGATTTTTAAAACCATTTCAAGTCTAATTTATTTATTTTAAAAATAATTGGATTATAATTTTAGTTCAAAACTAGTTTATTTCGATAAAAATCTATTTTTATCTTTTCGAATATGGAATTTTTCATCCCAGTTCTTTCCCAAATCATTTCTTATGATTTTACACTAATTATTGATATTTTTAATAATTTTATCAAGGCCCGTACAGTCGATTTCCATAAACGGGCATCGAACTGCACTTACAGCGACCTTTTCCAAATTTGATTTGGACATAATTCCAAATTTGATTTGGACATAATTCCAAATTCAACCATTAGATTTCAAATCTCTAATATTCATTAGAAAGCTCTTTTCAATACAAACCCAATGGTTCCGGTTTTAGGAGAATCCGACGGTCGGATCTCCCGTAATGTCCGTTCGAAGTTAATGGTCGAAATTCATGAACTGCCGCGGCGAGGCGCGTTCTATTCAGGCCATTACACATATATATATATATATATATATATATATATATATTATTCCGTCGATTTCATTTCAAAATGTATTTTATAAATCGTTTTAAATTTGTTTTCAAAATGATTTCAACTTTATTCCATATCATCGATATATAAATGATAATATTTTCAAAACATTAGATTTTGAAATCAATTCCTTTTCAATATTCATTATAAAAATGAATAAAATCGATATAAATATCGTTCACGTCAAAATGGCGTCAATCTAATCAACACATCTTTATATATTTAAATATATTTGTGTCCATCCCGAATCAGACATCAAAATCGTATTTTGATTCTTTTCTGAATATTATTTGAAAATATTCGTTATTTTAAAATAATCGTTATTTTAAAATATTTTTTCTTTCTAAACTGGAACCAGACACAGTCAATTACCATATAATGTGATTTATATGGATTTCATACACACATGTACACAACAACAATCAAACACAGTCAACCATCATCCAAAGTGCATTCTACGCTGCATAAGCATTAAATATAAGTATTTAACGCTTATTATAGTCTGTCAACCAATCGACTGACATACAACTAATTCTTGGGACTAGTGTATGTCATATGTCATCCCAATACCCGTGTGGGGTTTCAATCAATAAATAATGAATTTTATTTGTGCAGTTGGGCGATGTGTAAAATTTATCGTCCCAATCAATATCAGTCAAATGTGTGTACGTAAATAAATCGTCCGATTTGTTTATAAATATTTATTTATTCATATACACATTAAAAATTATATTTTTAACTATAAACTATTTTATTCCATTCCACATCACACAATAAATTTTCACAACACATCAATCAAACAAACAAGTCATCCATGGTATGTGGACGACTGGTGTCGGGTGCTGCTAAGCACCGTCTGCATCCTAGTATATATTTTAACTATAAATAAAATAAAAAGTGAGAAGTTCTCACAGAGGGTTCCACTTCGTCATTCTTTATTTTAGAATTTCAGAACAGTCGGGATTTGCCTGACATTCCAACGCAGTCTTCTCTACGCTATTCATATTAAAAATCACATTTTTAATATGATGTTTATATATTTTAAAAAAAATCGTTAATTTTATTTTGCTACATATATCATAAAAATCACATTTCTATTTCACTATATACGTAATAAAAATCAATTTTTATATTCTATCTTCATAATAAAAATTATATTTTTATTTCGCTCACCTCATAATAAAAATTATATTTTTATTTCAAAACCATTTGTATAAAAATCGTACTTTTATTTCACAATCGTTCACATAAAAATCGAATTTTTATTATTGTACATATATAAAAATCAAATTTTTATGTCGCTATACCATATATATAAATCTTATCTTTGTGGTTAAAAAGAAAAAACCATATCTTTTTGGTTTAAAAATATAATTCTTTTATCATAAAAAATCAAGTTTTTATAAATTAAAGACATCAATTTTTACTAACTAAAGAAATCAGTTTTTACTAACTAAAGAAATTAGTTTTTATTATATAAAGAAATCATAAACACTTACAAGGTTCCAGCGAGAGGGGGGGTGCTGCTCAGCCTTGGACGCCTGTTGTCGGTGGCGCACGACTGGAGGCGAGGAGGTGGTTCAGGGTGGCGACGGGTGTTCCTCAGTTTGGGGCTCGTGGGCTTGGTCTTCGCGTCAAGGGGAGAGTGACTAGAGGGAAGGTGGAGGGGAAGGGGATGCTGCAAAGAGGGGGGTTGCCAACGACGGCACCACCGCAGGGGGCGTGGTGCAATGATAGGCAGCGGCGCGTCTAGGGCTTCAGCGTTTTCGTTTTTTTTCCTTTTAATTGTGAGCGTTGAATGAAGGAGAGGGAGGGAAGGATATTATATATTTTATTTATTATTTAATTTAATTTTGAATCCTATAAAGTACCCTTTTCATTCGAACTCGAAATCGAACCTGCTGACTGTCTTCCCTAGCTAATTACCCCCATTCCAAACACAATGGGATATGTTTCGTAACCCAATCCGACTGTTTCGATCAATTTTCTTTCAAATTAAAATATATATATATATTCAATTTCAAAACATACATTTTAATTTACCGGGGCCACATACGGACTCTAAAATTTCCAGAAAAATTATTTTTAGCTTTGTATTGACGATACGGACCTAACAAAACTAATTTTGTCTAATTTGAAGTCCGTATGAAAAATGGCCATTTTCTGGTCGATCCAAATTGACTGAAACTGTTAAAACACGTTTTCCTGTGCCACACTCACATATTGATTCGAAAAATCATTAATTTTGGAGTCTAGCAATAATTTGACATCCCGAATCCAACAAAAGTGGTTTCGTCGAAAACGGGGGTCGTTTGCAAAATTTCCATTTTTAACGGCCAAAATTCCATAGCGACTATTCTGAATTTTCGACAAGCCATAACTTTTGATTCCCGCTATGAAATTTCAATTTTTTGGATTCATTGGAAAGATATTTTCATTTAGATTCTAATATTTTTGGTTTCACTAAAATCCGGTTTATTTTGAATCCTGTACATTCATTTGAAATTTGAAATCGTATTTTCAAACTACCACGCTATTTTCAATTCCTTTTATAATTAAAATAAATATTTATATTCTAATCTCGATTCAAATAAATATATACGTTCTAATTCTATTCAAAATAAATTTCTCATCGTTATTATTTAAAATAAATCATTTTAAATATCAAAATTCAATAAAATTGCCAAAATAAAAATTTTAAATTGGTTCGGATTTTTCGGGTTATTACACACCTGGTCTTGGAATCAGGTGAATATATGGGTATACATGCATGTAAATGTGTGTATATATGTATTACAGGGTAAATAAGATTAATATATAGATGACTAGTTGCTATGTGCCTATCTAGACAGTAATAAATATGTGCTTTTTTCATGGACGAATAATTGGACTATATTATGGTTTGGATAGTTCTGATCTATTGGGGAAATGATTAGTTTAAAATGTGAGAATTATGATAAAGATTTGCGCACTAAAGTGTTAAAATTGCTAAATGACATATAGGATAAATTTCCTAGTAAGAGTGTAGATGATCAACTGATATGATTATATATATTATATATGGGGGTTCTGAATATATACATGCAATGATTAATCTCTACAAAAGTTTGCTAATTCTTTACAATGGGTTGAATGCATTTAAGTTGAAAGTGAATTTATTAACCTACTATATAAATTGTTCCAACAGTTTAATATAAATGTGCTTGGCTTGAGGAACCCTTGACCTGATGTGTATATTTATATTGATCTGAATGTTCAGTTAATTGTGTTACACCAATGCTAACTGCTCTTTGGGAAAAATATTGAATCTGAGCTATACTTAGATTGGTAGCTCGAAACTGATAACCTCCATCTGTAAGAATTTAGTATAAATTGTTTGAATGACCTAACTTCTTATAACTGTAGATGGAGGAAGTGCCAAACAGTTAAATGTAATGCAAGAGAATTGTAAACCAATGTTTTATATGCCAAATACTTTATAAAGTACACTCATACCAGACGTGTTATGTCTGACCCTGTTGATTGCCCATGCAATCTCCTGGGGTGTCTCATTCAAACGAGGCAGTCTAGAGTATTGTTTTACATGATAGGATGCATTTTCAGCAAATACATAATAAGGAGGACCAAAGCTTTGGCAGTTAAAATGATCAATAGGTGCTACATATAGGTTGTAGTGCTCATGCAATTAAAGCCTGCATTGAATTTGCAAGTGTTATATGTATTTGCATATTTGTATTGTTTTAGTGGTGTGTGTGAAATGTATATATGTTGTGTTTAAGAACTGCATATGATATAATTGAGGCCACTGTATATTGATAAGTTACTGTAAACTGATATTAAATGAGTATGTATATAATTTCAGTTGTAAAAGTATTTATTAATTATCAATATATGTTCTACTGAAATTATATGATATGATGCTGATGTGTTTACTGTTAAAGAAGGGGGAGACATGACATATAAACTACATATGCATGTGATTTTCCCCTGTATTATATAAGTTTGTGGATATCTAAAATTGGGAAAAAGGGGTTTGGAAGCATGTTTTGGTTGATATTAAATATGTGATCTTGATTTAAAAGGTGTTTTTGTACATCTGTGTGGCCGTAGAGGACATACCACATAACTAATGTATTTATATGCCATCTCATACACACATACCAATTTTGTTTAAATGATTTAAATCTAAATTGCCTGATATATATGTATTTATGGGCATATCAAGATTAAACTATTTAACTTAGTGATTTAACGTTGATTTCTAAGATAGAAAATTGGGCGGAAAAAGGGAGCATAGATGAGTACAGTTTATATGTATTCCAGTCTGCATTTAATTGTTTGTATTAGAAAATATCATATCAGTTTGCCCACTGTTTATGTTAAGCACCCAGTGTACCTAGTTAAATGATAAAAACAACCATAGAAATATTTTGTATGGTTAAGGAGCCACAATACTGTTTGTATATGTATTTAATAATTGTGAAGTATAATTTGTTATTTTAAATGCTTTATTACTTCTGAGTTCAAGAGAAATAATATATTAAAGAAGAACTAATTCTGTTATTCTGATCTTGTTTAAGCTGTGTGTGATTAATTAGTTTTGGTTAATCCAATATCCTTTGCTACTTAATTTGACTCTGATATAAGTAAAGGAGACTTGTATATCTTCATATATACAAGTTAGAATTTGAATTATACTGATATTTCTACATTTGTGTTAAGTGATCCTGGATGTGAGTTTTTGGAATAGAGAAGTGACCCTATGTTTATAAAAAGTATAGATAAAAATGATTTTTAAATTAGTGAAAATTTTTGGGTTGCTACAGGTACTGTAGTCTTCAAGCTTCGATCAGATGGAAGTCGACCTAGTATTGGACGCCGAACAAGAAAGGGAGTCATGGATGACACCGATTAAGAACTTCCTTAAAAGCGGAACGCTCTCATAAAAAAAGAGCGAAAAACGAGCTGTGATACGTAAAGCCAAAAGATATGTCTTACAAGATGAGATTCTTTATCACCAGGGAATTTTTATTCCCTACTCAGGTGTATGGCGTATGACGACATCAAGCGTGTACTGATAAAAGTACATGTGGGAGAATGTGCAGACCACACCGGAGGCCAAACTTTAGCAAATAAAGTATTACGATATGGCTATTTTTGGCCTACCATAAATAAAGATGCAACTGACTATTCACGACACTGTGATAAGTGTCAGAAATTTGCTAAAGTTCCTTTGGCACCCTCGAGTCATCTTAAATCAAAGGTGAGCCCATGGTCGTTTGCTATGTGGGGGATATACATCATTAAGACCTTGCTGATCGCCAAGGGAGGAGCTAAATATGCAATTGTAGCCATAGATTATTTCAAAAAATGGGCGTAAGCTGAACCCCTAACTACGATCACGACAAAGCGGGTGATAAACTTTGTGGTCAGGAATATCAGCTGTCAATTCGGGATACCAAAAACCATTATAACTGGAAATGGAACCCAATTCAACATCACAGAATTCAGAAATTTCTGCCAGAAGTACAAGATTGACAAGAGGTATATGGTAGTGGCTTACCCACAATCAAACGGACAAGTTGAAGTGATAAATAAAGTCATTAAGTCCATTCTTAAAAAACGATTGGAACGAGCAAAAGCCATGTGGGTTGATGAATTACCACTAGCTTTGTGGGCCTATCAGACGACCTTCAAGACGAAAATGGGTCCCACCCCTTTTTCACTCTCCTTTTGATCAGAAGCGGTAATTCTGGTGGTGCTTAAAGTTCCCTCTCATAGGGTGACGTATTATGATCCAATGACAAACAAAGCACTCCTCCTTGAATCCCTAGATATGATTGAAGAGAAGAGAGACGAAGCGGACTTGCGTGCCTCGAGGCATAGGCGCCAAGTGGCACGTTATTATGACAGAAAGGTTTGCCCTAGGACCTTTGAACCTAGAGACTTAGTACTGAAGGGAGTCTTCCTACCTCCAGTTCATCTAGGTCCAAAGTGTGAAGAACCATATACCATCCAGCGGAAACTTGATACAATAGCTTTCAAGTTAACGACCGTAGATGGTGAAGAAATTCCTAGAGCTTGGAATGCTCGACATTTGTGGCAATACTTGACTTAAATTTGTTTTCTTTTGTTTTATGAGCCATGTAAAAAGGCACGACTTGCCTAGAAAAGTCTGATTAATATAAACAAAGGATTATAAAGTGGATGTAGGTCATGACTTGGCCGAATCACTATAAAAACATCGCGTGTGATTTACTTTTCTTGCATAAATCCTTCTATATGCTCTATGACTTATATATAAAACACTAAATTTGAATTAAAATCAGAACAAACGAGATAATCATCTGTGTAACAAGATAAAAAGGACAGGAAGACGATGTCCCAAACTCTCATGATTCGAGAGAGAGTATAAAGGGCGGGAAGACGACGTCCCTAAGGCGTGAAGGTGCACCACGACAAAAGACCGCCTTAAATCCGTTCTAACCTGACTATACGACAGGAGAGTGTAAAGGTACTAAGAATAAGTACCAATGAGAAAGAATCTCGACCCCACTAAAGGGATGGGGGCAGTTTAATGTCGAACCTAATCAATCTCGAACGAGCCCTGGCCAAGCACTTTTTTCAAGATTGATTGGGGGGAGCACACAACACTTCCCCGTTAACAATCGCTTAGCTCAATAATGAAGTCATGACATTTCACATACTGTTGGGTAGAGCTACTTATGTTATTTTGTTATGTAACTTGCTGTTTGTTATTTGTGGTTGCATTTAATCATAACAATCGACAAACATGCATATATATCACCACACAGAGAGAAAAATAAACAACTTTATTTACTTGAGTGCATGTTTATACAAAAAGACTAAACAAAGAAACGTAGGGCCGCACTTGCTACAACAATAGCGAGCCGAGGAAAAATCAAAACAAAGGATAAAACTGCCTCTCATTTGGACTTTGGAGTAGATTTCGCTTTCTTGGCAGCCATAAGTTTTTCCTTCTCCTCTTTTTAAGCCTCGGTCAAGATACGCTTTGGCTTCTTCTTCCCTGGACCTAAAACGCTGGGATCAATAGAAGAATTTTTAGCAAGCACTTCGGCGGTTGACCTGGTTGAAAGTTTGACAACTAACCTTAACTCGAGAGGGACTGTCACGAGAGGTTTAAGAATCTCGGGATCTTCCTCCTCAAATTTAGCTTTAAGAATCTTATCTTGCTTAGCCTTCATATCAGCTAAAGTCATGTCATCGACATCCCCTGAGCCTCCAGTCATAATAACATCATCATCTTCCTCATGCCCATCATTGCCGCCATCATCTTTCAAGGCATCTATCATATCCTCGTTGTAACACCCCGCATTTTTAATGACAATTAAAAATATGCATATATGTATATATATTGTATGCATAGACATATTTAAAGAAAAAATTAAATAATATTAATATGGTTGCATGTAACAAGTTCATGTAGTGAAATGAAGAAAAAGATTAATAAAAGAAATTACATGCAATATATGAAATGAGAAGAAATGCAATGTAATGCAATTGAAATTACATGCGAACATTTAAAAAGAAATAAAAAGGAAAATTAGAAAAGCTTCCATAATTTGGTCGTGAGATTAGCATCATTGCATTTGTGGCGATTTTCTGGTCAATTTAGACCTATGGTTTGTAGAAAACCGATTTAAATTGAAAGAGATATCTTTAGTTTGAATAATGTAACAAAACATGAAAAAGAGGAATGAGAAAAATGATAATATCTAGCATTGTCATAAGTCTTGTTAACAAAAGACATAGTAGCTCAGTTGGTTAGAACATGTGACTTGTATACAAGAGGTTCTGAGTTTGATCTCCACCAGCGCCATATTTTTGTTATTTTAGGGGGGATGGCTAAAAAAGTGGCTTAGTGTGAAAGCAGTTAAAAAATGGCTTAGTATGAAAAGGGTTAAAAAGGGGTTTAATTGAGAGAATTTTAAAAAGAGGAAAAATATATATTAGTTGGTTTGAAATTTGAAACTGTTCGCATATAAAAGATTAGCATACGCGCAAGAGTTGAATACATATGAACATAATTCAAAATAGAGGTTGCGCGCGAACAAAGAAGCAAGCAAAGAAAGGATGTTTGAAATTTTATATATACGCGAATAAATAATCAAATTTCAAATAAATAAATAAGTAAATAAAAATAAATAAATAATATATATATGGGGGACGACACCCCTGCGCGTCATACTGTACACGTGGACTGTTTTGGTTGGTGGACGCTACACGTCATACTGTACACATGGACTGTTTTGGTTGTTGGACGCTGCGACGTGGCCAATTCCTATTGGTCGGATGACGTGGCTAGCTCTGATGGAATTTTAAATTATATCTAAAGGCCCATAGCTTGATACCACACCTATAAATAAACCCCTAGACCTAACCCTAAATCTCACAATTTGGTGGCTACGCTGGAGCTCTGCCATGGCATCCTCTCTCTCTCTCTTTTCTCAAATATCTTCTTAAAATAAAAAGATAGATCCAGGATTCCTCTACTCCAAAATAAAAGAAAAGAATTCATATGCCTAGATCTATGCTGCACAAAAAGGGAGAAAATCATGGATTAGATCTAGAATTGGGAGAGCATACAAGTGAGTGGATTTAAAATACATTTTTTGTATAATAATGGATCTATCGTTCGCCATTCCCCATTTACACACGTAATAAACCTATTGAAAGATCTAATCTGATAAAGTTCACCTATGCCTAATATTGTTGTCATATGCTTAATTATGATCAGTCATTTTATGCCTACGTTGGGTTTCCTCCTTATATTCTTCCCTTTTTATTTTTATATAGCTAGGCTATCTTCGAGCCTATGCCTATTGTGGATTTATGCGATTGAACGATATTGAGAATAAAAGTGAAAAGGTTGATTTAGGTATTATATGTGATTGGGAGGTTTGGGGACATAACTTATAATGGGGTTTTGGGAATAACTTTGATTGGAATCATAAATATAACTATGGGTATATGAATCAAATTGTAATTATGAATGTAAATTAGGATTATAAGTTGAATTGGGATTATGGACATAACTATACTTGGAATTATGAATAAAACTATGGTCGGATTTATGTATATAAATCAAACTGGGAATATAAGACTGGAATTTGGGGCAAAAACTGATGGTTGGAATTTGGGGCATTATTGCAATAAAATATGAACAATTGGAAAAGTTCGGGAAAATATGTAATAAAATGAAAGTTGGCATAAATTATGGAAATTGATTTAGGCATAATTGGGCGTAACTTATATGCGTAGGATTATAAGTATAAATTGGATTAGAATTATAAGCATAAATTTGAATTGGAATTTATGGGTAACTGAAAATCGTAATAATCCAAGACTTGAAATTGAGCATGAATTAAGAAAAAACTATTGAACGCCTAAGATACGAGGTTAGATTTGGTTTGCGGTAGAAGTCTGCCTGGAACCGCCCGACATATTCAGCAACCGCAAACGGTAATCTAATGTGAGAGGTCTTAGGTGAAAATTGGACCCGTAATGGTGTCAAGACATGAGGTTAGATTCGGATACGGTAGAAGTCTGCCCGGAATAGCCCGACATATCCAACAACCGCAAATGGTAATCTAATGTGAGAGGTCATGCGCGTTTACGGACATCATGAATAATAACGAACACTTAACCAAGACGACACATGTAAGGTTGATATGGATATAATAGAGGGGTTAAATGGGTAACATGGGTAGCATGGGTAATTTGATAAGTTAGAATGCTTAACCCAATTAAATCTGTAGTGGTGTTACGAACCAGTTGAATTGAGTAGGGGTTAAGTAAACGTGTTTAAGAAGTGGGGAGGGTTAAGTTAGTCTTAATTAATACCAAAATGGGGAATGATAATAATAACCAATTATGAATGAACTTAAGAAAAGGAAAGGATAATAGGTTGGCATGTCCTAGGGACAAGTGCGAATTATAACTTATGAATAAGGTAGGTTATAATGAACGATGGAGAAAACAGAATAACTTATAGAATAAGGTAAGTTATAAGGAACGATAAGGAAAGATGAAATAACTTATGTAACAAGGAAAGTTGTACTTAATTAAAGATTAAGTAATCTGTAAAGGCAAGAATAAATCTACAAATTAATATAACATAAGTTATATGAATGACACAACTGAAGATTGGCTGAGTTGAGTAATTCTCTGAGTGTCAATCTCATGTTAATTTCGGTCTTCGGGGTTGATACTTAGGAATTTGTTCTCTTAACCAATGTATATGTGAACTAAGATGTACTTAATTATAAATTAAGTAAAACATGTTATTATAACCATAAGAGGGATAATTATTAGATTATGAGAATAACATGTCGTAGGCTTATCAATGAACTTAAAAGGATTAAGTTATAAATGGAATTAATAAGCAAGGATAACTTAGTAAACTTGAAAAGGAAGTAAATGTGAATAACCAAGTTAAATGAGAAAACTGACAAGGTGGTGCAAGAGCGTAATTAATGATTAGACGTAGGATCTAATGACAGATAAAACTAAGGCACTTGAAGCAGTCTGTACGGTATAGGATGAATAACTCAACGAGGTAGATCATCACGGTGTCATAAGGCATGAGGGGAGAGCACGTTCGTTATCCCGGCGGCTCCAACGGACTGGAAGGGGAGGCAGGCGGCTTCCTGAGACATTAAAGGTGCTCCTGGTAGTCAACTAAGGTGGTTTATCTTCGGGCTAGGATTACAGAGGTTGGGTCTGCGTGGAACTACCAGGTGGGTGGGCATTGACTGCACAAGAAGGGGGCATTCAGAATGTTGTGCGCGGTGGCATTAAGGGTGGTTCGGCGGTTGCCTCAGGCGGAGGTGGAGGGTCAAGACCAAACGATAGCAAGATCATCGGACGCCTGTCGCCAGCAGCCTAAGGAATACGAAAAGACAAGAGCTAACCACTAGAGATCGTTAACCTTTGCTATCAAGGGACCCCACATGGATGTTTAGATTGTTTACTTGGTAGGGGTGGTCGCTTAGCTCATATGGTCTTTACTAGTTAAGGGAGGGGCTGAGGTGGGGCCATAACCACCATAGAAAAACCAAACCCAAGGGATATCGGTACATTATACACTCTTAGATGCGGGCCTGTACAGATATAGAAAAGCTCCCGACCGAGTTCCATGTTTCTGGTGTATCCCTGCCATGGAACTCGGGTGCACAAGTAGAGGTTATGTGCAGTAGAAACATCGAGTACGATTGATGATACATACGTTGGAAAGTCTAGGTACAACCATGTCTGCTTTGGGTGGTGTATCGTAGACTAGAGGGCATTATTCGGTGGTGGAACCAAACACGATCGAATAGTTCGAGGATAGCAGTCAGTATGCTTACGTAGCACAGCGATAGTGGTTCTATGCGGATGTAGCGTTGTACGTTACTATGGCATAGGATGAGGGATTGCGCATATTACTGTGGCGATACGAAGGAGACCGTGCGAGTCGGTTACCATGGGGTGTACCTCAGTTTGGGGGTAGCTGCATATACATTATATTAGGTTAATCTACTAGGGGATATATGGGTGCGACGTGTGTGTGAAAGCCTTGAGTGCTAATAACACAGATAACCTAATAAATGAGAAAATGTAATTGAATGGTATATGTAGGATTATTAAAGAGGTGTAGTTTAAATTCATTCACACAGAGCTTATGTTCTGACCCCCTCCTCATAACATTCGCAGGTTAGGTTCATGACAGAGACTGTATAGCTTTGGATAATGGTTTAGCAGTATTGTTATTAAGGTAAAGTTATGTTTTAATTATATTATATTTTGTTCCTTCCGCTCTGAGATATTTTCTGAACTCCGACATGTTTTATATCTCTGTCTTTTCTGCAGGATACCAGAGCAAAAACAAGGCGGGTTCCTATGGATTGGGTTTTTGAAAAAAAAAAATTGGTTCGTCAGAACGTGGGTTGTTACACCCGTCCTTGGGAATCTCAGTGCTAGATGCGTAGGAGCTTTCTCAGCAACCTCCTCCTTATCCTCGACCGTCTCTGTAGATTTTGAGCTAATGGCTTCACCGTGTTTCTCCTGGGTCTCTTCAGCTGACTTCGCATAGGTGATTTTTTCTTGTCGATCATCAGCCTTTTCAGCTGATTTTGCACCTATAAAACGAGACGCAACAGTTATTAACTCAGGAGAAAACTCGTATCCTTCAATTGTTTGTCGAATAATATGACGAAAAGTTGAGATAGCTGTAACAAACTAAGGTGAAAAGGTGAAGATACCTTCGTATGATTTCTCAACATAAGTAATAGGAGTCTCTAAATTTGTTTCAGCAATAGGAGATAATAAAGATTCCTTGGGAATTCCCAGATTCTCTAAATCATATCCTTCCGTTTCGGCTACCGCAAGAGAAGAAGAAGAACTAGTTTCAATAATGTTTTTTTCCTTTGGCCTGGCGCCTCTCTTCCTCCATAGCAGCAGCAATGAGTCTGCATCCTTCGGCCAGTCGCGCCGGCTCTTCACCCCTCAGAAATTTCTCCATATGTTTGTCCTCATCAACGGAGTCCACCTTGAGCTCTTTCATTTCCCATTCAATGATTTGATCCCACACGTAGACCAAAGTTGTCGGATAATCTTCAATCCAAGCAATGTCCCGATGATGGATCACTTGGACAAAAAATTCTATCGTTAGCTCACCATAACCATCCAATTCTTTTTGGGTGGCAGAAAGCCGTATATGGGAATCCTCGGCAGACTTAATGGCAATGCTTGCATCCCCTTCAGGTAGGACCGTTCTGGATTTAGCTTCTATCAGCTTGGTTTCCAATTCAGCATTTCCCTTGGCCAACTCAGCATTTTTCTTCACCAGCTCAGTCTTCTTCTGTTCAATAGTAGTGCAAGCCAATAATGCTTTGACACTCTCAGATTTAGCATCCTCGACTTGCTTCTTCAAATCTAAGCATTCTTAGCTATGAGATTTCAACACAGTGTGATAACGCTTTTGTAGCTCCTCATGCTGTTTTTTGTAATTGTCAGCATTCCGTAGAGCAAGAGTAAGGTAGGCATATGCATCTTCCACTTCTTTCTCTGAAATTTTCAAGATGCTTTCGTCGTAATCGGCCATTTCCTTCATGTGATCAATATCAGTGATTAAGTCCCGAATGATTTTGGAGAGGTTGCATGAATATTTATACGTCTCCTTATATTACTCATATACTAAATCTACCTTTGCCTTAGCATCATCCGCCCACTTCGAAAGCACAGGTTCGAGTGTGGGAACAAATTGCATATGGTCAAAGTAGTGATCTGGAAATTGTTTCCTCAAATATGCCAGTTTTGCTTTATTTTTGGAATCGAGACACAGTTTTGGATATGGATAATTCAACATGTTATTGCTTGGCAGTTATAATGGATGTTTCGCCTTTGCCTGGCCTTTTCAGAAACTTTATGTTTTTCTTGCACATCGACATGCTTCGACGGTGGATTCTCTTGAGGATGCTTCTCTTTAGGAGGAGTCAGAGCTTTGGGACGTGGTTTGTCTCCTTCACGATGGTCTTGATAGCTCTTATGCTTGTCTGGATCTGTCCGACGGGGATAACAAGAGCGCGAAGAATAAGGAAGACTGGAATCATAATGTCTCCTGTCATCTCTGCCGCGGCTCTCAAGTCGATCGTGTTTAGTATCAGGGTCAAACCTAGGCATGCTGGTGCGGAATTTCCAGACATCATAACGGGGACGTGTCATTTGCATTGCAAAACGATACAAGTGAATGTCAAAGTTAATATTCATGTAAAGCACAAGTGCTTTGGTGTGTGGTGCTAGAGTGTTGTGTATATCCTAAGTGATATCCCCCCTAACAGACCAGAGCCTGATGTTAGGCTAGTGTACACAGTTTTCCCGGGCTTCACAGGGGTAACCTCTTCTTTAGAGGTGAGGGTAAGAGGAAATATTTTGAAGTCTTCTGAAGTATAAATCGTATCGGGCAGGGGAAGTTTCCCCCAACCCCGGTATATAGAATCATCCATGATGTAATCATTGCCACAAGATGTGACCGATCATACTTCTTTTGGGGAAATCGGTTGTTCGGGGGTAGCCACACCATCAGGAGTTATGTATTTATCCCTGTCTTTTGCATGTATGTTTGCTAATATATCATCTTGAGTCGAAGAGAGAGAAGGAATCTTTTGAGGCATCATCGGATCCTTCGAACTTTCTCCATGCTCGGGTAAAATTTCAATTGGCCTCTCGATTGGAGGTACATACACATAAGGACCCTCTCCATGACCTATGCTATGAGTTATAGCGACTAAGCAATGCTGATGGAGGTATTCATCCACTAGGCAGTCTCTGATGGTCAAAGTTTTTTGATCACCATTAAGCAGTCGGTTTAGACGATCGAAGTACACTTGATGCTTTTCCTGTTGCGGGTTAGGGACTACAAGTGAAAGTAAACGACAGTCAATACATTTATAGAAATAATTGAAATTAGGAGTCGAAGTCTGAAATATTTACTTGACTTAAGCCATCTCCTAGCACATGCCGTTTTTTGTGTGATACCATTCAAGCCTTGGATCACCAACTTTACTACTGAATGGCACGCTGATGAGTTTTTTCTTTGGCACTGACTCAAAGTATACAAAAGAAAGGGTGTCTTGGGTCCGATGCTTGAAATTGTAGAAGAAATGAACGTCCTCGAAGGTAGGCTCTATACCCATAATCTACCTATATGTTATGTATAAGGTATGCAGATAAGCATAGGAGTTGGGTTGGAGCTGCATTGGAGCAATCCGCATTTGTCTTAGAAAATCAACGACGAATGGCGGAAATGGAGGTATCGCCCCAATAAGGCACATTAATTTGCTGATGGCCATGTACCCGTCGGGAGGATTATAAGGTCGATATGTTTTGGAAGGTAACTCGGTATCTCTTCGGAGTATCGAGGATTATGAGGTCGATCTGTTTTGGAAGGCAACTCGATATCTCTTCGGAGTATCCTATGTTTCAAATATATACACTCGAGTTTATCATTGCCAACTGTTGATGCAACCAAATCACTGGGATTCTCCAAGGCAATAACATTCTCAAACTCGTCGGGAGCACGGTTGTCTCCAACTCCCCCCTTTTCCTCTTCATCCATGGAGACATCATCTACAGATGATACTCCACTCTCTTGGACCCCTGGTTCGTAGTCTGAACCCGCACTATTCCAATCTGAATCTGAAGTAGAGGATACATTCTCAACGATGAGATTTTCTGACGACCATGTAGTTTTTTTCTTGCGGCTAACCTAGCAGAACGTTTCTCGGTCATAACTGTTGTACTATCGAAGAAACAATAGAGAAAATTAGAGTGAAGTTGCCCGTGTCCCCTTTTGCATGTGTTTGAGCTAAAGTGTGCAAATGTGTATGTAATGATGGAATTAAAATACACGAGATAAGTACATAAATAAATGCAATGTGGAGATGAGCAAAGTAGTTATGTATTCATAAACAATCCAAAAAGTTCACTTAAGAAGGCTCTATCTTAACTGTCCATAAAGTCACAAGCTACAGTTAATGTTGGTTGAATCATTCTTGCATTTAATTTTGGATGACTGTAGATCGGTTCAGATGCATATGTTACAAGCGGATCGGTTCGAGTGTCTTTTGTGAACAGCGGATCGGTTCGAGTGTCTTTTGCAAGCGGCGGATCGGTTCAGGTGTCTTTTGTCAAAAGCGGATCGGTTCGAATGACCATATTATGAGCGGATCGGTTTGAGTTCTTCTCCTAAACGGATCGGTTCGGTGTGTGAGAATGGAAGGGATCGGGTCAGATAGAGCTGCAGGAAGGTGGCTTCATTCGGATCGGTTAACACCGAATCCAACAACACCAAACCCATACCTTTTTAAGAGCTCACTCATGGCAGAGTATTTGTGATTCAATTATTTTGATGCCGGTTCAGACTTCCCCCACAACGCCACAAGGTGGCAACAATGCCACCGGCGACGATGGTGGTGGAACAAAAGACGCGACGCAAAAATTGACATGACATCGAGTAAAAGTGCTTAAATTGCTTGAAAGTTCGGATTCAAATCGACTAAAACTGGAAAAGTCAAGGATCAAAATCCAACCTATCAATTTTTTTTCACGAATTAAATTTTTTTTCCCCAATTCTGAAATTAGGGTTCTTTATTAGAAAGAGGGGTGGTGACTAAAAGTAAAGAATTAGAGAGAGGAGTGATATTTATATGTTGGATGCATGACTACTCGTCTCCCGTGAAATTGATAGCCCAGTTTGACCTAAATAAAAGAGGGAATAGGTAGTTTAAAGGCCTTTTTTAGTCCAACAATACAGTAATGGATTGGATATAAAGCGGGTAAGCCCATTCGATCCGAACCAAAAAAGAAATCTTTGGTCCAGTGGAATAATCTAATTCATGGAACATAAATTAAAGAATTGAAAAGAAACTGTCAAAACACTTGTGCATCTTTGAATATTAGAGATATTACCTGGAAGAACTACTTTGACATTAAGTGGACTCTCGAAGTTTTTGAAAACAACAGGAACAATTCATACATCTCATGTTATATTTATAAACACCAGAAGATGCGACTTTGTGAAACGTCATCATTTTGCAGATGAATGGAAACAACTGTTCAATGACCTCGATTCAGAAGCAAATATGTGAACTAATCCGAAGCACGCTTTATTTCCAATAAATGCATACTTCGAGGGGGCGAAATGTTAGCCCGCTTTGTGATCGGGCTACACAAAGCTAAGAGATTACTCAACGAATAGGTTTAAAGGAAGAATTTGTAGCAGGAACTCGGATCGGTTCAGAGACCCCCGAACCGAACTCTCTCACTTCGAAGCGAGCAGTCCAGGAGATGGTAAAAAGAAGGCGCAACCAGATCAGTTCAGAGCTCTCCGACCCAGACCCCCTATTTGACCATTCGATCTGAATCGTGAATCGGCAACACTGCACCAACAATGCACGATCTCCTGAAGATGCGAAGCTGTTTCTTCCCACTAACCTGCTATCTCAATGCGCTGTCATCATCCTGAAGCACGCCTTTCTTGAACCGAGCCGGATGATTGCCATGTGGCACCCGAACCGGTTAAGTTTACAGCCTGTAAATACCCCACAATGCACCATTTGAAAGGATCTTTTTGGACATTATTCGCTCTAGCCTTCATCACCACCGAATTCCTAGCTTCATTCAAATCAACATTAATTTTTAGAGCATATTTCATCAAAGATGGAGCGAATTTACCAATTGTAAAAGTGAGATTGAGTGATCATCGGCATTGTACTTGTGTTTGAATCACCAGTCAACAAAGTATAGAGTGGACATAGGCTCTTTAACGCCGAACCACTATAAATTGTGTGTTCTTTATGGTTTTCTTCCCATTTTATTTGAAATTATCATTTATTTGGGTGTTAGAACCAATTTTTGGTCTAACAACTAGTATGGATAGCTTGTATCCCTCCTAGGTTCAGGTTTACCTTCCAGGGTGTTTCCGGGTATGGCCTGATCTTCTGGAAGGTTGCTCTAGGTGATTTATCTGTTGTCTATCAATATAACCTTTTGGTGTTTATGTAGTAGATGTTTCGGAAGCTTGTTCCAGATAATCTCTATGTGATTCTGGTTCAATACTCTTGATGTCTCCACCTCCTGATGTATCGATATTAAGCAGATTAATACCGACATCCCTTCCGTCCTTTCGGGTTTCAATTAGCAGAGCTCTTGCCTCCCTCTTTCTTAGCTTCCGACTTAGATTACCTTTCGTTGTAGGATCCCCATGCCGGACTGATCCTGCTGGACAGGCCCTACTGGGTAAACCTTGTCGGAAAGGCCCTACCGAATAAATCCTGTCAGTATTTTGTAGTCTTTTGAGTACCTTTCTCCTAGGGAGGTGCCTGTTTATGCATCTTTCGGATTATTCCTTCCTGCTCTTGGTTCGTTCTAGTGTTTGACTCTGGTTTTCGGGAGAATCCGTATGTTCTTGTGATCATCCGATACCCCTTCACCGTCAGCTTGGTTCAGAGTTAATTTTGTAGTAACATTTGCCCCCTCCTGGTGAAGGAGTGTTTTCAACTTTTTAAGTCAAGATTTTCTCGTTTGAGGGGCTGTAAGGTTTTCAACCACACGAGATTCCTGACTTTTTTCTTTTCCAGTATTAATCCTGTTCGTTGGTTTGATTTTAGATGTGTGGCAGAGATGAAAAAGCGCGCTCTTGCCAAAAAGGAATCTTCTTTTCTTTTCTTCTTTTTTCTTGCATAGCATTTTACTCAAACGAGGTTACTGTTCATTGGAATTCACCACAAGATTTCAAGTTTAACTAATCGTAAGTTTTCTTACTTTAATCCTAATTGTTGGTTCGGATTATGCCCTGAATTGGGGTTCAATGGCCCCAGTGCAGATAAACTCCCAATAACCATTTGAGATGATGTTGAATGATGATTTCAATAAACCACATCTGGCCCCAATTATTATTAGGGTCTGGGAAGCAGGATTTGTATAAACAACTAGTTTGTGATAAAAAGCAATTTAAATTGTTGACATCGATCTTTGCAGTCAATATCATTACCTAATGGGTTAATAAAACTCTGCATCAGTCATTTGCCTATGTGTACTTTGTATTCACTTATCAAGTAGAAATGAGATTAGAACACATATTTATGTTACAATATTACCTTGCAGGACTATGTCTGGAATCCCACAAATTGGTGACTCCAGTTTGAGCAAGTTAGCTTAGCTTTGTTCATAGGAGGAGAAGCTTGGAGCGAAGGAGCTTCAAGTTTTTGACGTTGTGGGTGGAGTTCCTGATGACTTGAGTAAGAATTCTGCTCTATTATCATTGGAATCTCTTTGCAAATGTGCCCCTTTATCCTTAGAACATAATTTCCTAGGACAACCTTCTCTCTTACGTTCAGTGTTTCTTGGGGATTATTCACAACTGTCTCCCACTGCCTCTACCCATCTTAATTCTTTACCTAAAAAGAGGACGGCTTCGGCTTCCAGCAGTGGTTCTCCAAAAAAGAACAAATTTTATTTCTCATCCTTTTGGTGGTGAAATCGTTGAGTTGCCTAGTCATCGATTGTTGTCCATCCCCCTTGCTCCTTTTCTGGAAGCTCTAACATGTGTCCTTCTTCAGTGGAGACCACACAAAGTGATTTTGTTGCTAGCTTTTTAAGATCCAACTCTCAGGGAGTTTCAGATTTGAGAGAATGTGAGCCACTCTCCCCTTCTTATCGACTATGTGACCCTGTAAATTCTCCTTTACTAACTTTAGACTTTGATAGTATTGTCAGATCTGCCCTACCTTATGTTGATGTTTCTGATATTCTAGAATTTGCTTTTACATATTGGTCTGATCTTTGTCTTCATCTTATTAAGCAACAACTTCGGGTTCATAATCTTGTTCTCCTAAATTCTTAATCTGTTTCCTTTATGTAAGCGCTAACATTACATTGTTTTTTAGATATCCAAAGGTTGGTACGTTGCCGGGGTAACAAGCCTCATTATCCCATGAGACGAAAGAGCTCTGAGAAGAGAAAGCCGTGTTAGAGTCTAAGATCTGTGACTTAAGTTTAACAAGGAGCAATAACGAGGAAGCCTGTAGTCAGATGAGAGTGTCTATTGAGAGGGAAAGGGCTGGCACCAGTTCTTTAGCTACTAAAGCTTCGACCCTTAAGCGTGAGCAGTCGAATATGTTGGTAGAGCATGCAAGGAGGTTGAGAATAAAGGAGACGATTCTTTCCAATGCTAAATGGATCATTTATGAGATTTAGGACCGGATTTCCTTGTTTCTAAGGGTAGATCTTCTAGACATGGTGACGGATTATTATAAAGAGGCTCTCTCTTTGGTCTATTGTGATAACCGTGGTAAGTTTTCGGACATGGATTTCCCTTCCATCCATCCTTCCCTTCAGGGCAGAACCTTGGGGAGAGTTAGGATGGCAGGATAGGACATTGAAATTTCCAAAGGGAATAAGGCGAGGGTTGAGGACCTTTTATTTGTTGAAGAGTTGCCCCATTATTCAGTGTCTTATAGCGATGAAAATCCAAATTTGCGTGTAGGAGGTGGTGATATAGGTGATCATAACAACAATTTGGACTTTAAGTGTGGGCATGATAAGGATAGCAGAGTGGAAGGTATGCTTTCTGTGTTCGCAAGTGACTTCTTGGGCCTCACGAGTGCTAATTCATCTCATGTTTCAGTTACTTCACATGGAGATGGTGGGTTTGCTGAAGAGGTTGATCTCCCAGAGCCTGGTGATAAGGAGCAGACAATACGTATGGTCTCCCCCATTCCTCAGGTTATATGAACCTTTATTCTTGAATTTCCTCTTTACTTGTGGGCATCCACCCTTAATGAATCATTCTTATGGTGATAAGATTCTGTTTCCACTAATTATTTTATTTCCAAGTATGATCTGCACTCTCTCTCTAGGCTAAGGAGTGAATTTCTCACAAAATATTCCTATTAATCCAGCAAAGAACGCTTTTTGAGAGAGCTCAAGCATATTTATATGAAGTATCCTTGGCTATCTTTCAACTTCTTAGGGGATGATAGGGAGATGATATTAAAGAAACTTAGGGCCCACCATGCGAAATTAATATGTAATATGAAGGAAAGGAGTATTGGAGAGAAAAATTAATTTGTTACACCCCTTGTAGTTGACATTAATTTGCATGGACATAAATCACATTTGTATTCATTTTCCCTCTATCGTAGGTTGTTCTGTGGTTCAAATATTGATGTTTATTTTTTGAAAATTTATCCTTTAAGCGGTAGCTCATTTGTTTACTTAAAAAGGAAAATTCACTTAAAGACATTTCCTTTTACATAGATAAGGGTGTTCGATTTACTCTGCGCCCAGGAGACTTTCTGGGGGACTCTCTTAGCGATACTGATAACAGATCTTCCCTGTCCAGGGAACTACTTGTGCGACGCTTGAAAGAACAAATAGGTATATTGGAGGCTCAGATAAAGCAAAAGGATAAAGACATCCTGAAGTGAAGAGGGATATAAAGACAAATCATTCTATCGATTTTGATGGAGAAAAGGACGAACTCCATCGTCAAGTCGTTGACTTAGAGGTAGATCGTGACGATGTATGAACTAAATGTAAAGAACAGAAATTTATCTTTGGATGTACTCTTGAAACTTCCACCCCTGAATTCTTGCGAGCTTCAATGGAGTTTGAGTCCTCAGAGCTAGAGATAAGGGATTTTCCCTTTGGACTGGATCATTCCCTCGTCGCTAGGTGGCATAGAAAGACTAAGGCCAACATGAAAGGCTTTTATGATAGGAAAAGTGTTGAGGATAACTCTCATCGTATTGATCTTTACACTTCCAAAATTAAGCAATTACAAAAGGAGAAATAAACTTTACGTAAAGATGCTTTTGGCTTGAAGAAGGAAAATAGAACTCTTCATGAAATGGGTAAGGCTTTCAACCGAGCCTTGAAGTTGCAACCTAAACCCTCGGACGATTCATGCGTGGTTATAGAGAAGGTGAAAAAGATCAATGGATTTTTGCGTATCTACGATTCATCATTTTGTAATTTCCTATTTTTCTAATGAATAAGAAGCTTTTCATTGAGAGCTAGGTTATACTCATATGAAATTTCTAGCATTGTGGTATGGGTGTTCTCTTTCTTGAAGAAACGTTTATTTTACAATCATTTTGTAACTATGTAAGATGTTAAATACTTGGTATATCACCTGTCGCATGTAATATTTTATAATGATGGTGTTTATGAATAGAGGAAGGACCTATAACAATGTTACTTAACGCTCGATTACACATTTCAACGGAAATGTTTTTCTTTCGTTATGGCTTTGCCATGACATGGTGCATGTCTTCGGCACATTTCATTAAAAATTTGTCTTATAGACCTTCGTAGAGCGTCCTTTGCTCTCAGTAGGGTTAATAGTACCGAGGTGTGTCAGATACGAAATGGATATAGTGCTTACTTATGTTTTGTGTATCCGTGCAAACATTTCATATACTTGGATAATAAATTGATGAATTTATAAGTTAAAGACACTTCCCTAAGCAAGTGAGAAAGCCATAATTTTGCACCTAGTAATAGCGAAAATGTGATTCCAAGCCAGATACGCGAAGGTGAGAAGGTTGAACATTTCCTTCTTGTTTACTTTTGAGTATCTAAATCGATCCCAATTTGGATATTTGTGAGGAGACCAGAACCCTACCTCCGGTGGTGATTCACACTTGAATCGACCTAGATTTGGGGTATTAAGATAGAGGACCAAGAATCCGCTTCTGGCCTTTGTTGAAAGTTGAATCAACCTGGATTCGGTGTTGAGATAAGACCGATTTTCCCTTCCGGTATTTGTGAAGACCTGAACCAACCCAGATTCAGGTTATTAATATAGAAGACCTGAACCAACTCTTGTTCAAGCAATTAATGATTGAAGACCAGAAATTCTCATTTGGTATTTATAAAGAACTAAATCAACCCAGATTTGGGTATTAATATAGAAGACCTGAGCCAACCTTTGTTCAGGCAATTAAAGATTGAAGACCAGAAATTCCCTGCTGGTATTTGTGAAGAACCGAATCAACTCAAATTTGGGTATTAATATAGAAGACCTGAACCAACCCTTGTTAAAGCAATTAAAGATTGAAGACTTGAAATTCCCTTCCGGTATTTGTGAAGAACCGAATCAGCCTAGATTTAGGTATTAATGTTTTGGTGTCCCCTTGGATTTGATTTGTGAAGCAGAGGTTGTACGTGCGTCCTAAGCCTCTCTCTGGGCTTTTGATGTCAAAGCAGGGGATGTACGTGCTTTGTTGGCCACTCCCGGGGCTTGTGCGTTCAATGCGCTTGGCTAGCTTATCCACAAGCAAGGCACAAGGACTTACCTGGCCTCCTCTAGGAGGCGCCTTATCCCGACCATCGTAGGTGATGATAAGGTTTTAGAAACTTAAACTGTGCCATTGTAGACACATAATTAAGGTTTACTCTTTTGATGCTCTATACTGACCATCGTAGGTACTGATAGAGGCTTACACTCCACCCCCTCTGAGGGGTGCCTTACCCTGACCATCGTAGGCGATGATAGGGGTTGGCACTCCCTTCTACGGGTAGCCCGGAACATAAGCAGAGGTAGGACGTTCTCTTCTGCGATCAGAGATAGGACGTTCTTAGTCATAGTAGAGGCAGGACATGCTAACGTTAGATGCACCGCCACGACCATTTCTGGTGTGAAACGGAGGCTTACGCTTTTGATGCTTTAACCTAGCCCCCTCTGATTTAGGCATGGAAAAAACTAACGCACCACCCCCCTCCGGGGGATGCCTTGCCATGACCAATTTGGGGATGTCAAGGGATTTGATCCATTCGTGGTTTGACCCTTTTGGGTTTCTTTAAGCTTCGAAAGGAGGGTATTCCGTACTCTCAATCATGCTTGTTAATCCTTTTCCTAAGGACTTTTTTGAACTTAATCTTCTCTTTTTACAAAACCCTCGAATTGACCTTGGTTGATGAATTGGATGACCATTTCCTCAAGGATTCTATAGTGGTTAGTTTCATGTCCATTTATCATGTGGTAATGACAATAGGGTCCTCCTGTTTTCCCTTCATATTTGGGTTTTTTCTTTGTGATCGACCAATAGTTGAGTTCATGTTTGGTTAGGAAGTAAGTAAACCTGGCGTAAGCCTCTCTCCTTGTCGCTGGGTCTAAACCCCTTTGTGACCCAGTCTTGTTGTTTTACCTATATTTTTGTTCCTACTTTCCGGAATATACCGAGGTTGAGGTGTTATCCCTTCGGACCATTTGCTGGTGAAGTAGGCAAAATCATTCATCCTTTCTTGTTCAAGCATCGTTCCTCTGATTTGCTTGTGGAGAGTTTCCCCTAGTTGAGAGAAAATGTATGTAGAGCCATTTGGAGGAGGTGCTAGGATTTGTCCTATGTGGGAAAGGCTGTAATCCCTGGCGTTGGAAGCATATTGTTCTATTTCTCTTTTCCGCTTTATTATCCGCAAGGCTTCCACTATTAATCTTCGTTCTTCTGTCACTCTTGGGTCAGTGATTTCCGGCTTATCCATTTGAGATCCAGAAGGCTTTTGTTGGGACCTCTTACCGATAACTTTGCTTCTTCAAAGCCTTAGTCCAATCTAGGACAGAACAGCATAGGTAGATATGTGGTAAGTTTTACCAAAGGATCGGAGGTTCAAGCCCTCCTTCTGGCGCAAAAATGTTAACGATATTTTTCATTAACACTGGAGATAGGTCTATGGAAGTGGACCTAAGAGAAAAATAGGTTGTTTAGCCTTTGCAAGTTTGAGACAGTTCACCGTTTCCTAGGTATCAAGGTCTAGAATCCAAAAGAATAGATACTCTTCCCTCGATTAGGGTGAGTATCACGCTTAAGCAATTCAAAAGCTAACAGTTATCCCAAGAGGATGAATTTCTAAACACAACCCTTGATAAGGACTTAATGGATGTTAGGAATGTGATTCTGCTCTAAGCTTGTTGAAGGGTCTGAGCTTGTAGGAAGGGGGTGTTTCACTTGACCTGTGGAAAGGCTTAGTCGAAGGTTTATGTATACATAGGAAAGAAACAGTAAGCTGCGGCAATAACAACTAGGAAATAGCATAGAAAACTCATAAAGAAATATCATAAGCATTGATTTACTCTTTATTGATCTTTGATTTAGAGCACAAAAACAGAATAGGAGAAATCCCCAAATTGATTTATGAATTAGGATTTACTCTAGAGAAAAAAAGTACAAGAATCATAATGAGTAAAATCCTCCTCAAAATGTGACCCCTGGGGTCTTATTTATAGAGAATTCGGGGACCCCTTCTGCTGTTGGGCCGTTGGGCCTATAGGAGCCTATGTCGGCCGCTTTTCTCCTTGGTCTCGGATATTTTGGCTTCCGGCTGCTTTATGGTGCTGATTATAGCATCCGTAGTGAAGTTTCCGGTCAATTGGGGCTTCTTTGAGATTGATATGAGCTCTCAGTTGTATGCCCTCGGTTATAAGCTTTCGGATGTAGGCTTCTGGTTTTCCCTAAATACTTAAAGGAGCTTGCCCGCATGATGTATGTAGATCGCTGCCTGTTCGGAACCACTATCGGTGCTTGTACTAAGTAACTAGTATGGATAGCTTGTATCCCTTCTGGGGTTCCAGTTTACCTTCCAGGGGAGTTTCTGGGTATATCCTGATCCTCCGGAAGGTTGCTCCAGGTGATTTGTCTGTTGTCTATCAATATAACCTTTCAGCATTTGTGCAGTAGATGTTTCGGAAGCTTGTTCCAGATAATCTCTATGTGCTTCTGGTTCAATACTCTTGATGTCTCCGCCTCCTGATGTATCAGCATTATGCAGGCTTATACCGACAGCCCTTCCGTCCTTCCGGTTTTCAATTAGTGGAGATCTTGCCTCCCTCTTTCGTAGCTTCCGACTTAGATGATCTTTCGTTGTAGGATCCACCTGCCGGATTAATCTTGCAGGACGGACCCTACCGGGTAGACCTTACTGGATAGGCCCTGCCGGATAAATCTTGTCGGTATTCTGTTGACTTTTGAGTTCGTTTCTCCTAGGAAGGTGCCAGTTTATGCAGCTCTCAAATTATTCCTTCCTTCTCTTGGTTCGTTCTAGTGTCTGACTCTGGTTTTTGAGGGAATCCCTATGTGCTTGCGGTCATCCGAAACCCCTTTACCTTCAGCTTATTTCAGAGTTAATTTTGGTAGTAAAACTTATTTCTTCAGTCAAAGAGTGGTTCGGCTCAATCTCCTTATCAGGTGGGAAAGTGATGGAAGGGACTGAGCAAGCAATAATTGATTGTTCATTTACCTTATTAAGATTGTTAGATTAAATCATAGTTTTATTGTTGCTAGAAAGTTCTTCGAGAATAGGAACATTTGTATTTTGAGCTTCTATCAAGCTTCTTTATCCCTTATCAATGCCACTTTCTTCATGTATAACCATTTCGATGTTGCATTGTGTGCTTGTATCCTCACTAAGCTTTACTTCTACTCTCAAAATTTGTAGCTCATTCACCTGATTCACCATGGAGTTATTAATCAATGCATTTGAACCTGGATCAAAAGCAGGATCACTTGTAGAGTGTAATTGTTGAACAGTTGTGGATCACTTGTATTTTTGTTTGCAAAGTCCAATTGCTGCACGTTATTCTGCACAAGTAGTAATATCAATAATATTATCTTTCACTTCCCTATGCAAAGCAAAAACTTTATTCCTTCTTTCAATGATTCCACAAATCTCATCCGTTCCTTTTTGCATTTCCTTACCAATGCCAATTTCACCATCTTCGAACTACTCCTTATCAATTTCATTCACTTGTTCCATGTAGTTCAGGTTGACATTTCCTGCTTCAACTGCCTTGGCAATATATGCATGCTTGAACGTATTATTGCTTAACTTATTTTTACCCACTTTTTGCCATTTCTTCCTGGTCTAACCACTTCGCTTCTACCCAAAATTGCAACGTTTCTCTGATATGAATTGTCATTTTTATTTTCTAAATTGGTCACTTAGGGTTTTTTTCCTTAACAGTGATACCCTCAGCTTTGTAGCTAACTTCTTTCTTATCACATGAAATAGTGTTATGCCAAAAACTTTGCAAGATTTATATATATATGGCTTCCAAAGATACCTTATTTTAATAGACTGAGTACCACCATTAGGTGTCTCAACCAAGAAATCTTCAACCAAATCTTGTGAGGGATTAACATCAATTAAACATTTAACATATTCAATCCTCTTAATTTTCTCTGTCATTTATCCATGCATATCAATCTACCAAGCCTACTAGCTAACCAGTTAATACCTAGATGAGACCATGCAAATATGGGCATGTTGTACATGCATATCCACACAGGCACTTATTTCACCATACCACACACATTACTTGTTTTAAAGTCATAAGGCTTGATAATGAATAACTAACTTTTAATCAAGATAGGATTTGTAGTGAGTATTTTGTGTCTATCTTCCTCATTAGAAAGTAGAAAAAGGAAGATTTTGCTATCAGATTTGACTTTAACTGAGCCTCTGATATGCCAGATAGATTTCAATTTTTGAATTACACTCATATATGAAAGTGGTTGATCGAGGAAGAATCCGACGAATGTGTCTACCCAAACATGCTCTCCTGCCTTAACAATTTCTTTGGTGAGTCTCATGACATTTCCAACAAAGGTTGGTTTCATTTCAATGGGCATGTACTTGCCTGCATGTCGTGAAAAGCAATTGAACAATGAATTCCATACACGTTCACATAGGTTGTCTTTCTTGGAAGTAGGGTTTGACATAGCTGGTGACGAGGCCATAGGTGCAGCGGATCAGGCGGAGCTGGGGGAGGATTAGAAAGTGGCGGGATTTGATGTGAGAAGACATGTGGCAAGTTCAATGTTGAGAGGATTGGAGCAGAGCTAACGACCATTTTAGTAGTATTTTCTTAACGTTGGGGAGGTCACCACTTATAGAACACAACAATATCCGTAAGTATTATAGCATTCTATTTTCCCTAGTCGGATTCATGCACACTCATGTCTCCACTGAAACGCGCCTGTAACCACCCACATGTGAACCTCTTACTATCAAATTCAGTAAAGCATGCTCTGGCCTCTACCTAGTGCGAGGCCCCTTCTAATAAGATACCAAATAGGGATGCTGACTGATATGGGTTCCAAACAGTAGATTGACACAAGCCAAAACCCCCTAAGCTTATATCCCCAAAATCTAGGATTTAAGAGTCCCCAAAACCTGATACAACACCAGATAGGGGACTTATTTGCTTATTAATACTTATATTCAACTTAACAGGTCCAGGTTTTATTAATAAGCATGGTTGTAATGTCATTATGTGTATACAACCCTATCATGTCATTTACTTACTGTTCGTTTTAGTTAAAGTTAACATGTATATTCCCTATGCATACTATTTATTAAATACATTCCCAAGCTACAGGTTCATGCATAAGGTCTATTTACAACAAGTGTCTACAACAGGTCTACACTTGTATACTTATCGTTTTTCCCCAATTTATAGCATACACAAGTTTATGCACATCTTTACAAAGTTACAGTGTATACACATTACTGCAAGCCTAACATGTGTATATTCAATCGTTCCTAATTAATTAATATGCCTGACTTCCTTTTTTGTCATTTATTATTGTCCTAATTATAAGTACACCCTATTTGGGTATAGCCTAGCCTTCTAAAGTCCTAGGCCTGGCGTAAAATAAAAAGCATTTCGAAATTTAAAACATTGTCCAGACTTAGATTTTGTACATCAAAACTTTTCCACTCAATAAAAAGCATTTCGAAATTTAAAACTTTTTGTAGTTCTATTGCAATGTTTTGTACTTAAACATTGTCCAGACTTGTACAACATTGCAATTGAATATTACTGGATGAATGATTACTATAAAATGGATGTAGGTGTTAATGTCGAACTGCTATAAAAAGTTGTGTCTTTCCCGCGTTACTTTACTATATCTTTGGATTACTATGTTCAAACTACACATACATTTGAGGTTTGGCGTGTGCTAAATCCACGACAATTCCCCATGTCAATAGTAACAAACTAAACTAAAATGTTAGGCTAGTAGCAACATGACAGAGCAACAACATGGCAGACATATAATCAATACCCCCCTCAAGTTATAATGTCATGAAACTAATGGAGAGACATTCCTAACTTGGATAAAAGTTCTTTATACTAAGATGAAGGCAAAATATTGGTGAATACATCTGCAAGCTGAGATTGAGTAGGCCGGTAAGTCAACTGTATCAGTCCTTCAAGAATGTTTTCTCTAGTGAAATGACAATCAATGTCAATGTGTTTAGTGTGCTCATGAAACACATGGTTGCGAGAAATATGTAAAGTAGACTTGTTGTCACAATGTAAAATCACAGGCTTAAAATTTTGAACTCCTAGCTCTTCTAACAATCTAACAACCCAAATGACTTCAGACGCTGCAGTGGTCATTGCCCTGTATTCAGCTTCAGAAGAGGATTTAGAAATGGTACTCTACTTCTTAGATTTCCATGTAATAGGTAACTAACCAAGAAGCAACACTTAGTCGGTTGTAAATCTTCTGGAGTAAGCACAACTGGCCCAGTCGAAATCTGAAAAGGCTTGTAACTTGAGTGTGTCACACCATTTTAATAAAATCCCTTTCCCTGCTATGTGTGTTACATACCTTAAAGTATGATGTAAAGCCTGGAAATGACTAGTCTGAGGAGCATGCATAAACTGACTTAGATTTTGTACATTAAAAGAGAGATCAGGCCATATATGAGTAAGATAGTTAAGCTTGCCTACAAGAGAATGATACATTTCAACATTTTGTAATACATCACCATCTATTATTGTGAGTTTAAGATTTAGAGGTAGGGGAGTCATAGCTTTCTTGCTTAGATCAAAAGAATAATCAGTCAACATCTTTAGTAGGCTTTTGTTGACATAAAATAATCTCATCTGCAGTATCTCTAATCTCAATGCCTGAGAAATAACTGAGAACTCCAAGATCTTTTATGCTAAAAGTACAGTGAAGGTAAGCTTTTAAGTTTGCAATTGAATGTAAATCATTGCCAGCGAGCACTAGCACAAAATACACCTGTAGCATCGCCTCATTTGCTTCGGTTATTATTGTAACTGATGCAAATAGTTATATACGCATCGGTTCTTGAGGAACCGATGCATATGAATTGAAGTAAAATTTGTTATTTGCATCGGTTATTCTAACCAATGTAGTAGGCATTATTTGCATCGGTTCTTCAGGTGCCGATGCAAAATCTCCAAAGAAAATATTGTTATTCGCATATGTTATCCTTACAATAGATGCAAATAGTGCTATTTGCATCGGATTTTAAGGAACCGATGCAAATGCACCTAAACAAATAATGTTACTTGTTTTGGTTCCTTAGGGAGCATAGCAAATGCACCAAAGCAAATAATGTTTTTGATTGCGTTGGATTCTTAAGAACCAAAACAATTGATAATTTAATCGAAGCAAAGGCACATATCAATAATCATAAACAACAACTTATACATGTCATTATTTATAATTAATTATAATTAATAATTGTTATAAGATAATTTATAATTACTATTTATTATTGAATAAATTTCCGATTTGTTATAGTTAATTATAAACAATTAGTAAATTCTGATTAATATTGGTTGATTACATTCACAAGGTAATAAAAATATAATAACTAGTATTAAATAAATAATAAAAATTTAATACAGAAAAATTAATATTAAGTTAGAAATATTTAATAATTAAGAAGTAATAATCAATAATTATAACTAATTTGAAATAATTGTTAATTACTAATTGCTATTGAATAATGACATGATTATATAACAACTACGACTAATTAAAAATGAAATTTGATTTAAAAATATTATATTTATTATTATATATAATATTTATTATTATTATAAATATTATAACAATTAATAATTAATAATTTATTTATTATCAATACTTAGTACGCATGTTATAATGTGTAAATGGTAATTTATAAGTTATAATCATTGATGATAGCTTATATGAGTAATTATTTGAAATTTATCATAATTAATTGTTATTATTATTAAATAATATATAATTACTAATTATTAAGTATTATCAATAAAATATAACTTATTATAATTAATTAAATCATTTTTTCACATAATTTGTATTATGATTTTTAATAAATATATCTAATTCTACAAAGCAATCTTTGTTAATTAAAAATATTAAAATTAATTTTATCATAAATTTTAATTTCCAAAAGACAAAAATCTTAAATAAATATAAATTTATTAAAATACTCGAGATTCCAATTTTCAAAATGTTAAAGACAATTTCCAAGCTCATAGATATAAGCCTAAACTGTAAAAAAATTCATATTCATCCAAAGATTTTCTTTATAAGTATTCCATATATAAGTTTTTATTGATTCGGAGTAACAAATATTTTAGGTTCAATATTCAACTTTAACATCCGGCATCTACCAAATTTTCCGATCATCCATCTTAATTTTTTCTTCCTAGTTTCCATTCGAGGGTAAAACAAAGAATTTTAATTGTTTCAACGGGATAATCCCGCCTAAAGTGAATAAATTTAAAACACTAAAAAGCTTGGTTATTCAGCTAAAGTATGTTAATGGCGACTTGGTAATCCGCTTTTTTCATTTTCACCTCTTCACACATTCTCCCTCCATCAAAACACTTACTTTCCTCCTGCCTCTCATATCTACTCTCTTCCCCTAAGTTTTCGTCATGCGTGGACTATTAGCCGATAACCGAAAATACTCTCCATATCCAAGCTTTTATCACATTATCACTTCTGTTTTACATTTACCCTTATTTTCCTCAACCTCTTTTCACCTCCTTAGTTCCCTCAGTTTCTCACACTGATTTCGACTACATCCACTACAGTGATTATTCCTGGTAACTACTCTGCTTCCCCAAAGTCAGTTCTTCAACTGATAGTCTTGTATCTAGATGGGGTTGTGTCACTAGCACGGAGCCTAATGGTGTGCAACAACTTCAAATTAGGTTTGCAATTTTGCGTATCGATTTCATATCTGTGATGGTGCAACTTGCTAGTTTGGTATTCAATGTTCACCACGTATTCGCCTTGTTAGTGGTACTTGAAGTCATTTGGGGATTTTTGTGTAACTGGTGTGTTGCGGGGAGTTTGGCTGCTCTTTTGGTGAATGTAGTTCGGTTTCGTGTTGTAGCGACCCGCAAAGTACTGACCCTGATTATCGATACTAATACATATCCTGTATCACATGTCGACTAATCAAACACCAGAAATTTATAGATCAATAATAAAAAGAAGTTAGAGGGTGAGAAATAGAAAGAAAGAAAGTTAGAATAGAAGAAAAAGAAGAACATAATACAACAGAATCTGAGTATCATGAATCTCACAGCAGAACTGAATAAAATATATTATATAACAATACCTGAAATACAACTATATTTGAATTTACATACATCATCAGAGTACTACATATACAATACAACGGAAATAAACTCCATATGTCGAAGTTGAAGGCTCCTGCTCCAAACTTCTTCAAGTGAATCTGAAAATCCTAAAACCACTTGACTCCCCATACAAATTTGGGCATCCAAGAGTTTAGGGAAAACATAGGAAAACAAACTCTGGGTCAGTCATGGGACTGATGTGAGTAAACGATTTTAAACAGTTTGATTTAACGTTCAAAAATCCTTTTGAAAGAAATGATAATCGTAAGACCAATCCACACATAAATACAAATGCTTTTTACCTTATGATAACCAAAAACATTTCAGGAAGTCAATATTCGTTTGATATTATAGTAATGTCTAAATACAAATAAATAACAATCTAACGGAACACTTGCATCTCATGCTCCACATATATAGTATATAAACAAAATCGCGGGCGCTTATTGGAAATTGGATTCCGACTATGACAAGGTATGGAACCACCTATCGATAGTGTATCTCTAGAGGGGAATACACTGGGTACAACAAGAACGTCTTGCAACCCGACCCACACGTGACCGACCACTCATTTTGCTTGAGTGTACCGAATAGATTAAAGAAGGAAATGAAATTTCTCTAGATAGGTGAGTATACACCCTTATGGGAGCGACCCACATAGCCATGCTGCCAGCCCGATTTTTGTCATTTCCCGGTTGATGAGGCTTGAGGTTAGAATTTACCTTTAGCACATCTGGCCACTATTTATTTTGAACGCCAAGTTGTCAGATCCTTCAAATCACTAATTAACATCCACAAATATACTCTAGATGTAAAAAAAAGTGCCCTTCTTTGCCATCAACTCGGTATATTTGTAAAAATCAACGTACGTGTTTTTAGGAAATACTCTATCAGACATTCGTCCATACAAGTCATCTGGGAACAGGATGAACCGAAGGTGCTCTCCCACTGCATCCAATATAGGAATCACCCCATGGATCAGTAGCGAGTAGACCTTGCAAATCCGGAGATTTCAGTCATGACAGAATCACTACTGAAATATCTCTAGGAGCTACCCAGGGAGTTTCAACAAGTAGTTCTTCAACTTATGAAAAATATGCGGCCTTCAGTTCTTTAAATTATATAATCGTCCCTGCAAGTTAGTTTACGTAAAGTCGGTTCGAAGTGGTTTTGGGTCCAGTTCCCATCCCGGTCTCTTCGAACTAACTCGTAAGGAATATTTATTTGATAGTCGGTGTTTTAACTATCAAATTTAAACAGTGTGAATAAGTAAGACTATTTACACAAAATAATTAATATTTCATATACATTTTTAAGGCATGTCCATTCAGTTTAATTGACTAATAAAATCTTATTTCTAAATCTAGAATAGTATTTAGCACAAGAGAATACAATAAAACGTGCCAACGTTTTATTATAATTAATTAATCTAGATCTGGTTTTTCACATCTTAGCATAGCAAATAATTAACAACAATCATCCTTCACAATATTAACAATCAACAACAATGATTAACATTCAATTTCAAACTCAACGCCATTTGAAGAATGTGATCCCAGGCAATAACTAATTATACATTATATTTATCTCAATTTTTTTGAAATTAAATATATAGATTTTATAAAACACTTAATTTCGTTTTCGATAGACTATATAGATAAGTATTAGATATTTGAACTTGAGTTTATATGATGACGTCTACTTTGAAATCACGAAATAATTCAACACACGAACTCGTCTAACAAGCGACCCACTTATACATTCAAACTCAATCAAACTATTATTTAACATGAGACTCGGTGCTTACCAGAACATCCACTATTTGTTCCTTTCAAATCTCATTGACCATAATAATAGTTCTACTTTTTTATTTCTTTTCTAGAAATATTACTTTTTTTTAGATAAATATTTATATACTTAAATTTATACCTAAAAAAATCATTATATTTAAGTTATAAGATTCCCTTTTGCTTTAATTTATTTATACTTTCGATTCTTTGCATTCTTCTCTTTAATTACTTCTGTTTCCCCTTCTCTATCTTTTCTCTAGTTTACTACAGCCCAGGCCTAACATATTTCTTTTCTATTTTTTTATTTAAAGTCAGGCCCAAAAGCTAAGCCCACGAACAAAACAAAAAAATGATGATCCACCCCATTTGCTCATCACGTTTTCTTGCCCTAATCCATCGTTTTCTCTTTAGCCATTCGCTCCTGCCAAGTAATTCGAACCTCAAGAAAAAAACTCGGCCTTGGCATCAGAAAAGAATGGATCAACACGCTTTGATCAACACTCCATCACTGTCCGATCTTTCCTCTCATTCCCTGTGCTTCATCATCATCACCTGAACACTGTGTGCACCCTGTACGTGCACAACCCCTCCGGTAGACATCACACTACTCCGATCATCCCCTCATACGCAGTATCACCATCTGAATCCACTTCCATCATTTGAAACTACTCTAGTCTCTTAGATCAAAATCCATACCTCTACCAAGCCATTTATCAAAAAGCAGCTTCCACACAATCACCTCTCACTGCCACGTCGTCCACCCAGTCATCACCTGACCCTGGCAAATCGAAGTTGACCTTACGCCCTTTCGAAACCCCTAGAAGTGATCCCCTAGTTGTTAGAGTTGGAGATGCAGTTTGCCATCAGTAATAGCATCTAAATCCACTCGCAAAAATTTTATATTCACTTTATTCTTATAATTTAACATGCTAGAATTTTACATTGTATTTTTTTATTAATCCCCATCTCCCCACGCTCCTTCACACCCAGTACCATGATCTCCGATCATCACGATTTTCGGAATTTACTCAAAACTCACTTTTCGATTAACCAAGAAATTCTCACCTCTGAAGTTACTAAAAATCTTGGATTTTATATTAAAATTCATGATTTTCTAACATTAATCCACTCCTATACCTGAATCGAACTATAATGATGTTTGAAATTTTCGAATTTATAACCCTCTTACTAAAAGTTTGGTGAATTCTGATGATGTATATTATCATATGACTTGAAACAATTTTTAATGTATACCCGAGACAGAAACACACATATTTTGTGTTGGACTCAATAACAATAAACAACTAGAATTCGTGATGTTGATTTTTGAATTCAACCGGAGGGTATTTGCTTGGTTTTAACATATAGATGTTTAATGTTTATCAGAGAATACTTTAGGTGATCTTGAAAAGTTTATGTGTACGACTTAAGC
Organism: Allium sativum; assembly: GCA_030737875.1. Lineage (NCBI taxonomy): Eukaryota > Viridiplantae > Streptophyta > Magnoliopsida > Asparagales > Amaryllidaceae > Allium > Allium sativum. Next base: position 197,301,262 of record CM060924.1, read on the forward strand.
AGGATCTATATGGATACAGCGGAAATATAGATGATATACTAACTATCTAATATAAGAACTAATATGATATAACACAAGTAAATAAAAGTAATAAATAAAGTAAATTGACACCAGGAATTTTATACTGGTTTGGACTTCCTGCCCTACGTCCAGTCCCGAAGCTCCTCTTTGGAATTCACTATCACGCCCTCTCTTAACCTCGAGAAATAGGTCAGTATACCCGAGCCCGCACAAGGATGCCTCTCGCCTGAGCAACTGCACAGGACTTCAACAATTACAAGTGTTTTGACTTTTGCTTTGCATTCTTGAATTAACACGGATAACCAATGGTTTAAGTACAACCTTCCTATAATCTAGTCCTCGAGTATATGATTTGAATATGAAGATTTAAGGAAGAAAATTGCTTATTGAATCAAGTGATATTAAAAATCAAATCAAGGATTCAACAAGTATTTGAATTAGGAGAGCTTTTGTTTGCAAAGAATGTAATTTTAGAGAATGGAAAGAATAGAATTATAATCAGTAAATTTGTTGTTTGTAAATCATGTTTGAAGTTGTTTATATAATAGTATAAAGGTAGCAATTCTTCATGAAAAGTCTTAATCAAAAGAAACGTCCATTTTCTTTCAGAAATGAAAAGATTCCACTTCATGAATAGAAGCAACATTTAAAAAAAACGTTTGCTGTTTCGAATCAGTCGACTGGTTAAAAATCATCAATTGACTGGTTAAATTAAATCATATATATAATAATTTCAAAACTAGCCATTATATACAAAAACAGACTGACCAGTTGACTAGTAGAACAGTTTTTGTATATTACTGGCTTTTTAAAGGTTTATATATATATACACTTGAGCATAGATTTTAACATGATTCTAATACGACTCAACTTATATATATATATATATAACCTTATCTCTATAACATGATTTCCATTTCTATCTTCTTTAGTGGCATTAATCAAAATCTTGATATCAACATTCTCCCCCTTTTTGATTGATTTCAACATATCTGATTATCTCCTTTTGAGTATTTACTCCCCCTGAATTTCTACAACATTTTGTTAGTTCGATAAAATTATAGACTTACCATTTTGATTCCTGCAACAAAATGTTAGCATATGTATTCTTAAAAGATTCAATATTAAGAGTATAGCACATATATTCTCAATAAATTCATCATTAAAAACATAGAATATATGTGAACTTAATGATTTTTCTCCCCTTTTGTCATCGATTAAAAAGTAAATAGCCATGATGAACACAGAGTAATCGAATGACAAATTGATGCTAAAATAAAACATAGTCATTTCAAGCAACATAATATTCAACATAATCAAAAGCATAGAGGTTCCAGACATAAATTATTGCACAACCAAAAGTATAAATAATGAGTTTGAGATAAAAGATACTTAAGCAAAATAACACTTCATTCATAATATTAAACTAAGTTTCATTGGATTTGGTATTTCTCGAAGAAGTCCAATTGAGAGGAGACATGGGTTGTTTCCCCAGATCCGTCACATGTCCTGTGTTTACAAGAGTGTAAGAGATTAAGTTCCACATTCTACCAAGAAAGTCCTTAATTTTGTAAATATTTTGTCCATTTTATTAGCCATTCGTTTAAGTCTTGCTTCAAGAAGGAGTTGATTACGTACAACTACATCAAGTGCTTGTCTTGACGTTTGTGATGGTTCCGTTAATCGGACATCTTTGGGATTAGCACGAATGGAACTTGATGATGTTTGATCCAAATTTCTTTTTCTCTAATTCTCTAAACTTGTGATTCGAATGGTCGGAGGAGGCATATGCATTTTCTTCAAAAATTTCTTATCTAATATTTCTATTTCAGTCATTTCCGAGTCCGGTTTTGGAATTTTTGCACTTTCAAAGATTCTCATCAAATATTCACCATAATGAAAATATGTGGTCACTCTTTGTGTATAAAGAAGAAGATGGTCCATAATTGTTTACATCCAATTGATCTTTACATGAGCAAAAGTTGCATACAAAGCCCGGAAAGTGTCCGAGTACACAAGATCATGAGTTCCGGATCATGGAAGGATTGCTCGAGTAAGAACATAATGAAGTACCCTAGCATTAGGCCGTAGCCCTTTTGTTCGAGATTCGTCTGAGTCATCATCAATAAAGAGATGACTTACTTCATCCCTCACACCATATTCACAATTTAGTTCGCTTAAAGCTATCCTATCCGTAGGTGAATTCAAAACTTGACCTAGTCTATCAATAGAAATAAAGATGGGTTGGCAACAAAAAAAGCTCCACGCACAAATTTGTGAATTAGTGGGAGTTTGATGATCCAAGTTCATATTAGCCAAGAACAACTTCATTATGGTGACATTAATTTTGATATTGTTTTGGGAATAATCTAAGAGAGACTCAAGTCTACCTTGATGAACTAGTTGTTGTAATCCATAGGAATTGAAATCTTCAAATTTTGCAAAAGGTCCTGGCATGAATTTCAAATTTGATAAAAGCTTCCATCTTCTTTTAGCTAGGTCATTCCAAAGCCAATGATCAATAGAGTATTCTGATGTCTTCTTTGATCTTGTACTTGAAGATGATCCTGTGTCTAATTGACGTTTAGGAGCCATGATAGAAAATTCGGATTTTTATAGGGTTTTGAAGGTTTTAGATAGTTTGAGAAATGAAGAAAAAATTGGGGAGGTAGGGCTAAATAGTTAACCAGTCGAATGGTGGATATATTACCAGTCGACTGGTTGTTGTTTTTCTGAACAGCAGCCCTTGTTTTTAATTCTGAGTTTATTTTTTGAATGTTTATTGATCTGAAACTTATTAATTGAAAAGAAAAGATATATATGTTTATTATGAAGACACATTATAACACTAACATTGAAAAAACTTTAGAGAAATTTGCATTATTGTTCAATGTAAGTCTTATTGAGCAAAAAGAAAAATTTCTATGATTCGATTTCTACTCTTCAGATGAGGTTGATTTCCGTGGTGTCCTAGCTCCTTCATTCTGTTTATAGTTCTTTTCCTACGAATTTGGACTTTACTTTGTATTGGTTTTCTTCCATGCGCTCCATAAAGTAGTGGGTCTCTTTGATGATTCCGGAGTTGTAGAAAGAGGGTAATGCCTTGGTTCTAGGACAACTGATCTTCCACAAATTCGTAGAGCTATAGTTTTGAGAAAAGTTATCCTATCTGAAGTTTGCTTTTGCTCATAATATATTTCTCTTTGTAATTTTAGTTGTTCATGTTGACATTGTCGAATATCATCAATTTTGTCTTTTGTTGAGGGAGATACCGATACTTCTCTTCTCTTCTTGGCTTCCGGAGTGTATGCGGTTCTATACTCTTGCCAACGAAGAGTTGGTTCTTCGTTTGGAGTGGGAGACGTAATGATGTTAATCGAATCCGATGAATTTTTGTCAGAATATCTTGTTGGTGTTGTCGGAGATTTTTCTTTGCTTAACATTATATCACTTATCGTTTCTTTATTTGTTTTAATAAAAATACCTTTTCTTTAGAATTTATTTCACAACATATACTAATTATAGTAACTTAAATGAATGGTAAAACTTTTATTTACCATTCCTTTTAAACTGAAAAATAAATTGCTAAAAATATGGTATTTAGTGAGTGGCTTGTCTGGTGGATAAGGAACTAGAATATAGTTTATCTATTTTAGTTTATAATATACTATATTAAGTAAACTATAAAGAATATAATTTTAGAGAATAACTTACAGAAATGAGCAGCTTGTTTGAGTGCTCTTTTTTAGTCGAACCAAGTCATGAGTTAGAAATTGAGGACTTCTTTTTATAAAAAATTGTGGTACCTACAAAATATAGAAGTTAAAAAAAATTGTACCCACTTCCTCCGTTAAGGTCCTAAGGGTTAAAACTTAGGAAGCCAAACCCAAGAGGGCTTAGGTTCCTTTTTGAAAGAGTAAATACTATTATAACGAACATAATCTATTTTTTTTAATATATTTATTCCTAATAAGTACATTATTCGTCTTTGGAATCCATATACCAATATTTCGCGAGTAATTTTTCTTCGTAGAAATATTTAATTTACTACTAGAAACTTTCGGTTTAATATTAGAATTTTTACACATGGATTTTCTCCTAGATTTTTTTTATCATACCCTAATCCTTTTTTACAACAAACCGGTTGAGAATTTTTTAATATTTTAGATAATTTTCTCTACCTTTGTTAAAATTATTAACATTTTTAGAAATTCTTTCTAATTTATTTTTTAAACTAGAATTTTCTAACTCTATGATTTTAAATTTAGTATTTAAATCATGATTTTCAGAAACCAATAAATCATTTTTATTCTTTTGAGTCTCGATTTCTTGACAACATAGAAATATGAGAATTTGCTATCAAAACAGATTCTTGTAATTTTATAATTTCTTCTTCTAAAATTTCTTTTTCATCTTTTAAAAGATCTCTTTCAAATTATGCTTTCTTTTTATCTTCGTTAGCTTGTTTACATTTTCGCTTAAACATTTTCCTAGATTCTAATATTTCAGTATTAATTTCTACTAATTCATCAAAAGTAAAATCACTTACATCATTATCCTTAGCCATGAAGCACACGTTTGCTTGCTCACTATCACTGTTGCTATCACTTTCAGAAGATGAATCTGAGTTGTCCCAAGTGACTGAAAATGCTCGTCTCTTTGATTTCTCATTTTTCCGATTTTTCTTTAACTCTGGACAATTCTTTTGATAGTGTCCAGTTGTGACAGTTGAAGATTCAACTAAAGCAGGATCAGGTTCTTTTGATGAGTTCTTCTTTACATTTTTACTTTAGACTTTTCTATATTTTAGAAATTTTCTAAAATTCTTAGCAACAAATGCAATATCTTCTATATCTGAATTGGAATCTTCTTTCTCAGCATGGACAGCTAAAATTTTCTTATCTTGTACCTAAAACATTAGATTACCGATCAATTCTTCAGGTTTCATAGCAGAGAGATCATTAGCTTCTTCGATTGCTAATATTTTTCTCGTCCATTCGTCCGTTAAAGAATTCAAATTTTTTGACACTATATCAAAATCAGAACACTTTTCTCCTAATCCTAATAAAGAGTGATAAATATTTTGAAAATATGCATACATATCATTTATGGATTCTTAAGCATAGATATTTTGCTTTGTTTAACTTTGTTAGTACCTTCATGAGTAATTTTAAGTGTTCTCCAAATTTCATATGCAGTGTTGCACATACAAATCCGATTAAACTCGTTTCGATATAAAGCACAATGCAACATGTTCATAGCCTTAGCATTAGCACTAGCCTCTACTTTTCAGATGCAGACCATTCTGTAGATACTGTAGTAGGTTGTGTGTATTCTTTTTGTGTGATATTCCATGCATCAAAACTATTTGCTTGCATGTATATCCTCATTCGTGTAGTCCAGTAACTATAATTCATGCCATTAAATAAAGCTGGTCTAGCAGTGGATTGGCCTTCAGAATATCCAGTGTTATTGCTAGTACTAGTGTTATTATCCATAATGTCTATGTATCAGATAACGGTGTTACGGTTAAATATTTGCCCTGCTCTGATACCAATTGAAAAGTCAATGTGTACGACTTAAGCAGGATCTATATGGATATAACGGAAATATAGATGATATAATAACTAGCTAATATAAGAACTAATATGATATAACACAAGTAAATAAAAGTAATAAGTAAAGTAAAGTGACACCAGGAATTTTATACTGGTTCAGACTTCCCGTCTTACGTCCAGTCCCGAAGCTCCTCTTTGGAATTCACTATCACGCCCTCTCTTAACCCGGCGGAATAGGTTAGTACATCCGAGCCCCAACAAGGATGCCTCTCGCCTGATCAACTACACAGGACTTCAACAAGAGTGTTTTGACTTCTGCTTTGTGTTATTGAATCAACACGGATAGCCAACGGTTTAAGTACAACCTTCCTATAATCTAATCCTCGAGTATATGATTTGAATATGAAGATTTAAGGAAGAAATTTGTTTATTGAATCAAGTGATATTAAAAATCAAATCAAGGATTCAACAAGTATTCGAATTAGGAGAGCTTTTGTTTGCAAAGAATGTAATTTCAAAGAATGGAGAGAATAAAATTATAATCGGTAAATTCGGTGATTGTAAATCATGTTTGAAGTTGTTTATATAATAGTAGAAATGTAGCAATTCTTCATGAAGAGTCTTAACAAAAAGAAACGTCCATTTTCTTTTAGAAATGAAAAGATTCCTCTTCACGAATAGAAGTAACCCTTCCGAAAAATATTTACTGTTTCGAATAGTCAACTGGTTAAAAATCATCAGTTGACTGGCTGAATTAAATCATATATATAATAATTACAAAACTAGCCGTTATATATAAAAACGTACTGATCAGTCGACTGGTCCTTTTTCTACCAGTCGACTAGTCGAGAAGTTTTTGTATATTTCTGGCTTTTTAAAGGTTTATAAATATATATATACACACACACACACTAGACGATAGATTTTAACATGATTCTAATACGACTCAACTTATATATATATATATATATATATATATATATATATATATATATATATATATATATATATACACACACACACACACACAAGTGTGTAGCCCGTGCTTCGCAAACGGGCAGTTGTCAAACTTGCAATTGTTGGTCCTTATTGACTAAAGACCTTACTATATTTCTTATTCATTTGATATTCCATTCAATATATATGTTGAGTAAAGTTAATTTTTTTACTTGTGTATTGTACTTCTGCTTTGTTATAAGGTATATCATCAAATGTATAGGACATCGTGTTAATTAAATATGTTTTTCAATTTAGTTTTGATTGCAAGTAATCTATCACGACTAAGGTGTAATATATAATGTTTTTACAATCGCTTATAGGTATTTCACAATCAAAAAATGTAAATTTTAAGTTTTGGTGTAGTTTAACAATAAACTACATTTTACTTTCCAGCTATAAAATTTGGATAGAAAAGTAAACCGTAATGAAATTAATATATGATTAGTTTTGCAATATATCATGTAAACAATGCACGCCAAGAATATTGTCAGTATTTTACACACTGATCCTTAAGTAACTTTTGTTAGCCTAAAGCTAAAACTGATCGCTTATACAGCAATACAAATCAATGAACAAAAGGAAAAACTCTAATAAATACACAGCATAATACATCAATGGGCAATAAAACGTAATGATATTACATCAACATTAGGACAAATACTAAGATCTATCATAAATAATATACTTGAAAACATTCATCCTGCCTCTCTTTTTATTTGAACTAAAGCAGGAAAAAATAATATTACATCAAAAGTTGGTACAGGCTTTCCTATTTTATACATAGCAGCCTCAACTCAGAATCAGTTTCAACTTTTCCTGACCCTGGCTAGCTTGTTACCCCTCCTCCTTGGTCAACCATTGAGATGAGATATTGTGAATTGCAGAATTGAGTTGTCTTACTTTTGCACTTAGAATCCGGCAAATTTTCTCCAAAGAAAGCTAACAGAAGGTTAAAAAATAGTCGGACATCAATACAGTATATTTTATCATTTATTCGTCAGTATAAATCTAAGCATTTGAATTCATCAAAAAGCGCAAAATAAAGCTATGGACCTATTAAGTATATTCAAATAAATGAGGTACGCAACATAGTTACTCATGTCATGACACAGTTCTGTACTATGACATCACCAAAGGCTAATAAACCTTCAATCTTTTCTTGAGAAGTATTGGCATACTCACCAATTTATGCTGTGGGTATAGCGATAAAATGTCATTTAATCCTGCGTACAGTTAGGTTGGACAACACCTAAAATTTATAGTTTAAAAGAAACTGATTACTAAATGCAATCAAAACAATTCGCCATTTGAAGGTTTGAAGGGAAGGAGCTTGTGACCACTAATAATGCCTTGTTATAATAACTATCAGAGAATAAGCACAATTATTTTCTTTTATCATACTGAAATGATAAACTAAAGTGCAGTAACTTTATGAAATAAATGAAATTGACTATTAACTACAATTTATGTTCTATGTAAAATGATTCTAAAAAATCATTGGATTCAAACTGATAGTGTAGAGAATACTTTCCAAATTGGGTGAAGAAATATTGTGTACATACAAATGCTAATTAATAATAGTTCGTTTACTTGCCTAATTACATGCAGATTATTGCAGAGAGCATCACACCTACCACCTTTAAGTAGTATGTTCATTGATCGGTTAAAAAAGTCATCTTTAGGTACTAAGACAGTGTAAAATAAACAAATAAAATTTCAAAATACAAATTCAGTTCTTTTGCAAGTTGAGCCAAGAAGTCAGACTGTAAGAACTTACTTCTTGAAAAAAAAAAAAAAAAAAAAATCTATTTGACATTTTCTTACATTTTGAAGAGATATGCCATTGCTGTTTGGGAGGCTGAGACATTAGTCTACAGAGCCGTAAGTTAAACCTCAAAAAATTGGATGCACAAATTATCATTCAGCAACATTAGTGTACATAGTCCTTAGTGAACTACGTAAAATGTAAATATTCATAGTTACAATGATTTCCTCTGTTTTAACAAACCAAGGGAATCCATCCTGCATTGAATGATTATAGTTATGGTAATATTATGTGTTGGAGTTGACAAACATGTGAGAAGATGCATCAGCTATATCTATTACAAATACGTATTAAAAAAGCATATAATAATTACTTTGAATAGTGAAGCCATAGTTGAAGAAAAGTCAATATCATTCCAACTGGCATCTGGATGCAATTAGAATTATTTATTTTGAATATATATGTATATTACTCCTCCTCACCATTTAAATCTTTAGAAATGTTTGTTAAACTCTTTAAATGCTATGATATATGTACATAAATTTGAAAACATTTGTGGACTGCAGTTTTGGATTAAAATGGCTATAACTATAAAGGAAACAGACGGCGCATTATGTCAAAAGGCCTGAAGAAAAGGCATATTAGCTATGAAAATATGTTAGCTTAGTGAGAAAAATAGATGGCTATAACTTATGTATCTCCAGCGCATGTTAGCTATGCAACTTAAAACTTGACGTCCGATACAAATATGTCTAAGTTTTGTTACAAATAAAGAAAATTTACATTACAAACCTATAAGATGAACTAAAAACACATACATCAGTTAAGTATTTCTTGAAAAAGAAAGAAGAATATAAACTTTGATTGCCAACTAAGAATGCTATACTCATGCAAACAGATAGTATCACTAACACCTGGTAATCTTGGTGATCCTAACAAATTGATGCTTCATTACTCAACTTTCACATTGTTCGGCAAGATGCCTAATTATCTCACCCAATTCATATGCTTTTTCATCAAATGTTTTCATAAAGTTAAAACAAAAATAAACAGCCACTATTACTGTTCTTTAGAGCTGTATTTTAATTGCAAAGGTAAAGTTATCGATCTTATTGATAAAAGAGGCATACAATGGATCATACTTTTTCAGGTATCTCCATTCTGTAGCAAGAAACTATTGAATAGTATCAAAATTTAAGCTGTTCTTTGAGTTGTACATACATTCGCCCATTACTTATTATGTTATTCAAACAGTATCAAAAAAATCTTCTCATTTATTTTTTTCTAATCAATTTACTTGTTCCTTATTGAATAAATGAGATAGCATTGTTTTTGAAAGCAATGGGACAGAAATTGGTATCTCAAAGAATTTTATGCATATTTTTAACTATTTATGGACCTAGAAATAGGAACATAGTTTGCATAGACTTGTATAATATTTAATGCATAATTTCATTACGTTCATTTTTAAAGAAGAATTACCTGAAATAAAAGGTCGAAATTAGTAAATATACAATTATAACTTCCATCTTATGATGCAATTATGATAGTAATAATTGTTCTAATTAGTTGACATGCTTGAATGGGTCACACATTAATTAGGAATTCCACAGCATAAACGGTTCCATTTTCACAATAAAACCTGTAAACGAAAATTAACAGCATTATTTTTAGTCATAACTCATCTTCATAAAGAGCAATAAACATAAAAAATTCTACATTTGTGGATACCCAAAGCCAAAGGCTCCCGTACTCAAGCGCGAGAGGACTTCCCGAGTCAGTCTCCCGTCCCGGTACTATTCTCACGGCTTTCCGGGCTCTGGGGGTGGTCGATTAGTGCGCACAGCCTTTTGTATACGTAAAAAAAGTAAACTCCGATTCCTGTACTGCATCTCCAACAAAATCACGTTATCATTCATCAACATAACCAAAAAAAGTCTAAATTGCTGAAATTTGAGATAAAATCAAAAGGTAATAGAAGGTAAGATGTAAAATAATTACATGTATCAAGATTATGGAATCAAGTTAAAGGGAAATACAATTTGAACTCTTTCACAAACATGAATAGTATGAAATCCACAGAAAATAATTAGAAATTTTGCATTTTGTTTATCGTGTTAGATCTTCCATTCGGATTTAGGGAAAAAGTTATGCTCAAACTATATCATATTTAACAGTACAATATGATGCAATAATGTTTTTCTTTTCCCTAATAAAGTGTTATTAATGTTTTTAGATAAAGCAAAATATACCACACTTTCATCATTATGTTAAATAAATTCAGATCACTAATTCCCAAAATGTTCATCAATCAAAATAGTCCTTTGTGTACAAATAAATGGTTCATGTAAATATTATCAGAACTGCTTCTAATATCTACTTTGGGTATAGAATTCATAATTCTAGAAAAGAAACTTCTATCATTCATGTTTCATCCTAAAACAGGAATTCATCAATTACCAGTAAATATTAAATTTTTACTTTTATAAATAGTAATAGGCATAGTCTTGCAGACAGGTTAGGGCAGTCTTATACTCTATTGTCAGTCAAAAAATTCAGTGAGAAATCATAGTCTAGTCTAGGCTGGGGCAATAATATTTGTGATAGAATAATTAAAATTTTTATCAACCTACCATTGCTTTCATGTATAAACAGTGATAAGTGAACTTAAGAGCTTCTTCATCACCATTTTTAGATTCTTCTTTGTTTTATCTTACTCCGTAATTATTTATAACCATATCTGCATTGTCATCTTAGCGAAAGAAAAGAACATACATAAAAGTTAAATATTCAGTATCTTCACCTAAATTGCTGATTGAACTACTAATACTATAGCAAAATCGCAAAATTTATATCTTTATGTAAGAAATAGAAAAGGAAAATACTATATTGGGGTGAATTAGCGAAAAATAATTATAAACTAAATGATTTTTGATCTATGGGAAAGAAACATGTATGCATTAAAAAATATGGATACCGTGTAAAACTGAAACCATTTCAAACTTTTTTACTAATGAAAAAATACGGTCAAACATAAATTCAGTATTTGGAAAAAGATAATATTGGTAGAAATTTATTTTGATCCGATATCCAATTTTTTATGCTTTGTTCCATACTTAGCAAGAGGCACTAAATTTGTTTACATTTGCATCTCTTTTCCATGTGTTACAATTCATTAAGTTTGCTATAAATAAAATCAGAATACATGGATTAACAATAACAGTGTGCCAGTGTGGTATCCTGATAGACACTAAAATAAGGTATTGCTCAGTTCAATCATCAACATTATTCAATATATTTCAAAAAAGGTATACTATATATAGATAAGGGAAGATGATCAATATAGCTTGATAGAGGGAGGGCTTTTAAACAGAATAACTAAACTTGTGTGGTCACACTCGCCTATACTCGCCCCATCATTTGTTAGATCCAATTTTGTTAAAAAATTCTTACCTAAAACCAACAATGGGGTCCACAATTAATAACCAACCAATAATAAAGAAAGAAGCAGAATAGCTAGTGACTAATGCTAGTATTTAACTTCATCTATGTTTGTGACATTGTTTTGATAAAAGATTGAATTGAACTTATAAGAAGAACAAATTTTAGTAAATGAAAACAATATTCATACCAAATTTTCATAATCCAAATTTTAATACTATAAATCACAGTGTTTCAATATTCAGATCTGTAAAAATATAACAGCCCAAAATGAAATTTTGGAAAAATAATAAGATGTCCTTTGTAAATGAGTCAAACAGCTGTGTTAGAAATATTGAAAGCATTTAGAAAGAAACAATTGGTTTTAGTCGTATGTTAAAGTAAATGGTATTATTTTAGGTATTATGAACTAAAAATGAAAATTAAAAATAATGTCTATTGACAATAGTAGTAACGAAACCGTTCCATAACTTAATAAATTGCTTGAGCATTTTTAAAGAACTTAGTACAAAAGTTACAGTGTGTTTTTAGTACTTAACAATCTTAAGCTGGCAAATAAGAATCAGCTAATTCATTTTCTTCCAGTATAGATAATGAATATCCTATAATTCGTCATATTGACTGCACATAGGAATGCGATGTTCTATTTTATATGAATTACATGCATGCATAAAAAAAATGCCATTCTTATTTGGATACTAATGGATTTGAAGGAAAGTATTGCTTTTGGTACTTATTATTCTACGACTGAAATAACTTTGTTTGCTTAATATATATAAAAGTTCTACACTAAGTAGTTTAGATTGTCCAGTATTTATATACTTTAGTTTAAGGCATTCGCTGAAGTAAAATGTGCTAAGACATTTGACCAACCGAACTGCTATATAAGCATTTTCTAATGGATTATCTCTATAATAGTTTCCCACCCCTATAGATGTATCATGGAAATCTATTTTAAAATCTGCGCATCATCAGTCTGTTCAACATTGTGAATTACCACTAATTTTACAAAATTAGGGGAATTTCTCAATGCAGCATAACACCAAATATTTAGCACTCATACTCAGGATGTCGGAACATTTCACTGAACGTTATATTTTTATTAATAGACAAATTTATAAATTACATAAACATGCCGGATTTTAGTAATGAATGTACGATTACTTTTCATGTCAATCATAACCGAAATCTAATTCTAATCTTCAGCCGTAGAACATAAAGAAATTTTGCAAAAATAAGATAATTGAAAGGTGAAAATCCCGCAAAATATGGTTGATTAGACGTTCGATTTCTTAAGAATGAAGTAGTCACGCCAATTAAGGCTTTCTATTTGTCTCATGGATGTCCAAAGCCTCTCTCCCAGTATTTAATCCTATTTTCAGATTTCCTTCTCCGCATGCTGTTAGTGTTTTTCGTAGTTATATGGAGAGGGTAAGCTCAGAAGATTAGATTTAGTGGAAAATAAATGGTTGTTGAGTGTAATTACAGGAAAATGGACGACTTGGAAACGAAAAAAGAGAGCGTGTAAACTATTTCCATTGCAACATTACGTTGAACTAATATCATAAAAGTATAAGCGACCTAAAACTAAGATATTTATTACAAAAGGATATGTCGCAGGTGTATATTGGTTATTTATTTGAGCGTATACCGAATATCAAAACCCAGCAGACTGATTTTTTTTTAATTCCAGTTTACCTTCACAATTGTTATATCTCTCAAAATAAACTCGATACATTGTCACATTATACAGCAATTGCTTAAATATGTGACCATGACATAATCTAAACTACTTAGCGACTCCTACAATATATGATATATACATATTGACATGTTGAGTTTCCAAAGTTAGATATAACTTAAAATATTCAATGATAAAAACTAAGATCTTAATACCTGCTTCAAAATACCACTGAAAACTGATTTCCCAACTGATTTAGTGAACATATATATTTTTAAAACAAACAGTTCCATCATTGAAACAAAACTAAGATTGTAGAGAAGGATCAAAATAAATTTTAGCTATTAATCACGCTTTACATTTTATATATCCAATCGTAAAGGGCTTTCCAATTATTTCCTGTTGTTATATGAATACCTATTCAATAAGCAAATGCAATTTAAACATAGAAACCATGACAGTCTACCTTTCTAAACTCCTACAGATAAGAAGCTCGCTAAAATCCATTCAACTGTATATGATATTGATCATATACTCCAACACACATCAATATAAAGTGCTCTTTCATAGAATAATACGTAAGAAATGAACAAATTACCTACCTTATGTATATCATCTCCTTAGCATCCAGTAGAAAACAGCGGTAAAGCATCTTTGTAGGAGTCCAGGTCAAGGTTTAGTTTTATAAATCAATGTTTTAGGGTGGGCAATGAAATTTGAAAAACTAAAAATGTTTGTTATTTTCAATCATAGCCCATTAACGCTGGATAAATGTGTATAGTAACTCACATGATATCAATGAAATTTAGCATTCGCGTAAAACAATTTGTAAAATAAAACAAAATCTGCACTGTTAATTGAAGCAGTTATCTTTTTGGGCAGTGAATTCTTGTTGTAATCAGTAGGAATTATTACTCTAACTAATTTTATAATATAATCATGTTCATCCTTATTTCTAATTTCATTTCTAGTGGTTTCCTTCCTATTAGAGAATCAGAATTACTTGTGCCTTCTTTCCTTTACTGATTTTACCGTGCCTTTTTGTGATTTTCCAACTTTCTACCTGGGTAACTATTGGGCATCTACTTAAGTGGAAAAAAAATCAAAGCATTGCAGTCGATCATAAAGTTGAGTAATAAAACAAATACACCTTAAAAATAGAAATTTGACAATAGATTTTGAATTCCCAAATTTTGACACAAACTGTAAGGTATAAATCTGAATATTACCTGTCGAAGGCAATGGCAGTATGATTGAGACGCAAACATATCTACGACTTGGATTATAAATAACGTCAACATTGCGACCAGAAGTCAGTTTGTAACTGCAAATGGCTGCGGTTATAGATATACACGTGTTCTTTTGGGATCGATAAGATATTGGAGACAGAAAATTGAAGATCTCCAAAATTGAAATATGGATTCCTTGGATCAAGTAAGAAAGATGAGAACATGAATCTCTTGTATAGAATCATCGACGGCCGGTTGAACGGTTGCAATAGATTGGGTTGGAAGAGAAGCGGAGGAATCAGGAAGCAACCGTTCTTTTATGTTTAGAGAAAGGAAGGCCAGGCGGATGTTCTGAAAAAATAAAAGGGGTTATTGTGACACGTGACTGAAAACCAAGAGCTAACTCCAACTGTTGCACCGAAATCCAAATTTCAGAAATCCACAGCCAAAAACAACCCCAATAGTGTGTTGATTTTACCTTGAGTTCGGAGATCTGGCTTAATAGTTCCGGAATCTCCAATTTGTCCACGCGCTTGTTGAACAAACGCATGGAATAAAGCGGTGGTCTCATTTTATTGCGCTTGTTCAACAAGCGCGTAGACAAAATAATTAAATGAAAGAATTCTAGGCGGTTGTTCAACAAGCTCGTGGCCTCATTTTCGCTGACCCCACTGTATTCTAGGCGCTTGTTCAACAAGCTCGTGGGATACTTTTTATTTTTTTACCCTTCCGGCCCCACTGTATTTATGTAGACAAAATAAAATGCATGGTCCCACGGTATTCTAGGCGGTTGTTCAACAAGCTCGTGGCCTCTAGGCGGTTGTTCAATAAGCTCGTGGCCTCATTTTCGTTGACATGTGGGGTACTTTTTATTTTTTTAACATGTAGGCCCACTGTATTTATGTAAAAATAAAATGCATGATCCCACTGTATTCTAGGCGGTTGTTCAACAAGCTCGTGGCCTTTAGGCGGTTGTTCAACAAGCTCCTGGTTTTAAAAACTGTTGGGGTTCCTTTTTTTCGGGGTGTGGAAAATTGAAAATCATAATTCCACACTCCGGAACAGTTGGAGTTGCTCTAATAGCTTGGATTCCAGTATAAGCAATAGATAGATATGTATAACCTCATCTCTATAACATGATTTCCATTTCTATCTTCTCTACTTTGCATTAATCAAAATCTTGATATCAACAGATTTCACCCTACTAGGCAATTCATACACAATGAAGTATAAGCCAGTTATATATCTCTACACATATGTTTAATAGAAACAATCATGCATTAGAAAAGAAAAGGGAGCAAGAGTGTGTTCTTATGGTGTATATATATTACTGTGTTTTCTTTGTTTGCTCACTGCTTTAACCCAATTTCAGGATGTTCAAACCTTTTATGTTAATCTATCTATTCTCACTAATCTATCCCTTAAGCAATTTCAATACTTAAAATTAAATCGGATGGGCAAATACATTCACAAGAGTTACATTAATAAACAGTATTGATAATTGTTGGTGTTTGCTCACCTTTATTGCTTACAGTGTTTTTGTGTCTTGTTTACACATACAACTTATTATTTTTATTTTTAATATTTGCTATCCAAGATTTAGTTCGAGTAACCTATTTTGGTATTCCATTCACACAGAACATAAATCAGATGTATATTCTACATATATATGTTTGAATCAAGACAAACAATCACGGATTCGAAAAATGAAAATAGAGCAAGGATGTTTACTCACCTTATATCTTACGGTATATCTTTTACTGCTGCTGCTTTTATTCCAAATTGTTCAAACTCTAATCTTAAGCTATCTACTTTCGTAGATCAACCTTTAAGCAATTTTAAATAATTAATTTATATAGGTACATCCATGGTTTGAATCAACAATAGCTAAACCATCAACCGTAAAGAAAAATTCAAATGTTTACTCACATATTTCACTACCTTGCTTTATCCAAGGGTTTGCTCTCTGTTTTTAATTTTAGGTTCTTGCATATGTTTCTCTTCTCTCCTTCACGCTTTGATCCCATTTTAATACACTTTACTTGTACTCTCGCCATTGTTTCACAGCTTTGCACATGGTTTAGTTTCCAGGTTTTTCCCTCTTTTGTTTCTCATTGCATTTTATACCATTTTAGTTCTAGGCTTTCATTTGTGTACATTTGGTTTTCTTATGAACTAATATGTGTGGTTATATTTATAGCTGAAAGAACTAGGCATACATCGGCTAGGTGTTAGGGTAGGAAGTGTAGCACATGCGGCAATATTTAAGGGAAAGGGATGTATGATGTATTGTGATGCTCAATCCTACCAGTGTCTTCAGACTTTGCCTCTAAGTCTCATAGCCATGCCATGTTATTTCTGCAGCAAGTGCATGTGTATGTCCTTGTAAGTACTAATATTAATTAACAAATTACACTTAGTCCCAAAGTAAGAATCTACCATTTAATAGCTTTGATTTCCTTTCTTTTCCTATCACTTCGGCAAGCCATTACCTTTCAAATCAATTGGTAGGCTATAGTTTTCAGATCTATGCAGTGGTGTGTACATGCCAAGTTTGATCTTCTTTCTTTTCGTTGTGCATGGCATTACAGGGAGATGTAAATGTGTTTACACATGGCTTGAGATGGTCTAAACTTATATGATATGACATCTGCAGATCTATTTTCTTTAAGCTACTAGCCTTCTTCTCCTTTCCAATGCAAATATCAGGTTTCACTTCCTTTCAAATTAAATGTATGTCTGCACATGTATCATGTGATCTAACTACCCATTAGATTAGCATAAAGTTGCAGCATGGTTCTTTCTTTTCAACTTGCCTTTCATTTCATTCTTACTTGATTGATAATTTTATGCATACATTTAGATGTATATACACCATACGTAATTTAAATATATACTAGTCTCAAGCATCATAAATTTAAATTTACATAAACAAGGTAGATATAAACATTAAAATTTTATACAATGTATAGTATTTACTTGAATAAAAAATACACAGATATTTTTAAATTCAAAGTTCTTTCTTATGTGAACATGTATACATATATATATATTTCACACATATATGTATATACTTCACTTATGCATTTTAACTAGTTCAAATATTATAAGTTGCTAACTTTAATTTGGTTTTTACTTGATTTGATTTCTTGCAAAATAACTGAATTCTAAAATAAACATCACTACAAGAAGATACTTAAGAAATTTCCCTTTTGATTTGTTAACAAAATCCCACAATAAACTTATGTTATTCAAGGAAGGATATTCAAGGATTTATCTAATTATTCTTAAATATGCATTTCTTATGGATTTTGATAAAAGTTGTTTGATTTTATCCGGTTTATCTTTCTTATAGACAAGTCCCAAGTTCACTTGTTTATATATATACATGTATCGATGAATATAATAAATTTGAATATGCCCTTAGACAATTACATAATAATTGTTTTATCCTGAATTTTCTATAATATTTAAATCCAAATTTATCTATTTAAATTCAATTACCGGTATAATCTATAAATTATATATTATAAAATTAGTTCAAAAACTGGGTCGTTACAATCTACCCTCCTTAAAAGAATTTCATCGGTGAAATTAAGGAGTAAAGAGGAGATTCCAATTATATTCAAAATCTTTAAACTTATCTCAACACAAACATGAGTCATCCCCTAACAATCATAATAACCAAGGCATCCAGAACACAGTTTTTTCTACCCAATATATTTCACTGCAATTAATATATCAGCAATTAGCTATAAATCACAATCATATTCATAACTTACGAATATATGTTATTATAGTTGGAAAACATTTCCATTTCATATTCACGCCTTACTATTCTTCTATATTTATCACTTTCTAACCGTAAACTGGTAAGAAAATAATCCTCTAACCATCAACCCCGAAGATCGAAATCAACATCAGATCAATACTCGGGAAAATCATTTAACTCATCTAGTCTCTAGTTAGGTTCCAATTTCTTAACTCTGTATCTTAATTTTTAACAACCCCAAATATATTAGATTATAGTTGGAAATTTATTTCAAAACTCATAAGGTTGAATCAAATCTATTCAACCATACTTACCAGTTTCAAATTCTTCTTCTGAACTCCAATCCAATTAATCATGCTCAACTTAACCTTAGTCAACTCAAGTTTATTCAGTTCACCTTTACTGTCTTAATCCACTAGGCTTGTCTTATTTAAATTGTTAAGTTCCTGAATCTAAATTCCCGATTTTATTTCAAATCAGTTTGAAATCACATACCCCTATTCCATTGTAAATCCAATTTTTTTCAAAATAATATTATATTACTTGATAATATTCCTGAAAATATCTTACTAACTTCCCGGGATTTCAAATTCAAGATCTGGTTTTGAATTTAGTTTTTGCGGTCATCCCATTTTTTATATTTCATTTATACAATTTCAATTTAGTTATGTATATACCGATCTAAACGTTATCATCCGATATCAGACTATGATAGCAATCAACACAGCCATTTATAATAATTTCATGAAGTTATTCTTATATCAAAATATAATTTGGAGTAAAGTTATTTAATTTACCCTGCTTTTAAAACAATATTGTGTCAAATTACTCTGTTCAAGTGTTTAGAAACACTTATCGGAATAGTTTGCAATCCCGTATAGGTTAGAATCCATATAGCACTCGGCAAACCAATCAACACAATATAAAATAGTTTTCATATCAATTTACAAATACACGCTCATATATATGCACTCAAACTCAATTTAGGGTATTACTAACCCTATCTTTATCGAGTTACGCCACAGAGCCAAGGTTATTACTAAACCATTGCTCTGATACCAACTATTTGGACCCGCAAAGTTCTGATCCTGATTATCGATACTAATACATATCTTATATCACATCTCGACCAATCAAACACCAGAAATTTATAGATCGTTAATAGAAAGAAGTTAGAGGGTGAAAAATAGAAAAAAAGAAAGTTAGAATAGAAGAAAAAGAAGAAAATAATACAACAGAATCTGAGTATCATGAATCTCACAACGGAACAGATTATATAACAATACTTGAAATACAACTATATTTGAATTTACATACATCATCAAAGTACAACATATACAATACAGCGGAAATAAACTCCATATGTCGAAGTTGTAGGCTCCTGCTCCAAACTTCTTCAAGTGAATCTAAAAAATCCTAAAACCACATGACTGCCTATACAAATTTGGGCACCCAAGAGTTTAGGGAAAACATAGGAAAATAAACTCTGGGTCTGTCATGGGACTGGTGTGAGTAAACGATATTAAACAGTTTGATTTAACGTTCAAAAATCCTTTTGAAAGTAATGAAAATCGTAAGACCGATCAACACATAAATACGGACGATTTTTACCTTACGATAACCCAAAACATTTTTGGAAATTAATACTCGTTTGATATTATAGTAATGTCTAAATACAAATAAATAACAATCTAGCGGAACGGTTGCATCTCACGCTCCATGTATATAATATACAAACAAAACCGCGGGCGCTTAGGAGATTGGATTCCAACTATGACAAGGCATGGAACCACCTACCAATAGTGTATCTCTAGAGGGGAATACACTGGGTTCAACAAGAACGTCTTGCAACCCGGCCCACACATGACCGACCACTCATTTCGCTTGAGTGTATCGAATGTATATCACCAACGGTTGGGCTCAAACCACGTTTCCAGAAAGGGACAGCATCGAATAGATTAAAGAAGGAAATGAAATTTCTCAAGATAGGTGATTATACACCCTAATGGGAGCGACCCACATAGCCATGCTGCCAGCCCGATTATTGTCATTTCCCGGTTGATGAGGCTTGAGGTTATAATTTACCTTTAGAACATCTGGCCACTACTTACTTTGAATGCCACAATGTCAGATCTGTCAAATCACTAATTGACGTCCACAAATATACTCTAGATGTAAAAGAAGTTCCCTTCTTTGCCATCAACTCGGTATATTTGTAAAAATCAACGTACGTGGTTTTTAGGAAATACTCTGTCAGACATTTGTCCATACAAGTCATCCGGAACAGGATGAACCGAAGGTACTCTCCCACTGCATCCAATATAGGAATCACCCCACGGATCAGTAGCGAGTAATCCTTGCAAATCAGGGAATTTTAGTCATGACAGAATCACTGTTGAAATATCTCCAGGAGCTACCCAGAGAGTTTCAACAAGTAGTTTTTCCGCTTATGAAAAATGTACGGTCTTCAGTTCTTTAAATTGTATAATCGTCCCTGCAAGTTAGTTTACGTAAAGTCGGTTCGAAGTGGTTTTGGGTTCAGTTCCCATCCAGGTCTCTTCGAATTAACCCATAAGGAATATTTATTTGATAGACAGTGTTTTAACTATCAAATTTAAACAGTGTGAATAAGTAAGACTATTTACACAAATATTTAATATTTCATATACATTTTCAAGGCATGTCCATTCAGTTTAATTGACTTATACAATCTTATTTCTAAATTCAGAATTGTATTTAGCACAAGATGAATACAATAAAAGGTGTCAATGTTTTATTATAATTAATTAATCTAGATCTGGTTTATCACATCTTATCATAACAAATAATTAACAACAATCATCCTTCACAATATTAACAATCAACAATGATTAACATTCAATTTCAAACTCAACAACATTTGAAGTATGTGATCTTGGGCAATAACTAATTATACATTATATTTATCCCAATTTTTTTGGAATTAAATATATAGATTTTATTAAACACTTATTTCTTTTTCGATAGACTATACATATAAGTTTTAGAGATTCAAACTTGAGTTTATATGATGACGTCTACTTTAAAATCACGAAATAATTCAACACACGAACTTGTTTAACAAGCGACCCACTTATACATTTATACTCAATCAAACTATTATTTAACATGAGACTCGGTCCTTATCAAATCATCCACTATCTGTTCCTTTCAAATTTCATTGACCATAATAATAGTTCTTCCTTTTTTTTTTGCAAAGCCGACCGGTTTTTAAGATGACCGCAAACTCCTTTTATTATAACCAATAATAAAATACATGAAGTTCTGGTGATTGGGGTTAAACAATCAGAAAATGGTTTTTTACGTGGTCCGTCCACCGAGTACATATAAAAATAGGAGCTAAGCTGATTTGCCTTGACTACTATGCGCTGTCAGGGAAACTAGTCTCCAACAGCAACACTCGGTGAAACTTCCTGCATGGCCTCAGCAAAATGGATAGCCAGATCAGACCCAAAAAATGGAGAACTCTCAGAGTATAGATGTCGTCTATCCCAAGCGGTGTCGTGGAGAATTTGCTTGTTGTTTTTACCATCATCTCCTTCTATTGCTAAAATAAGTCCTTCACCTTCTGCACGGTAGAATAACTTTCTTGCTACATCTTCCTTATCTACGTGAATGTAAAATGAACCCTCACTCTACTTGTGTTTCATACCGGTGTTACTGTGTGTTAGAATTCTTTCTGATTTATTCCAATCAAAGGATTGGCTAGGAGTCGGGACCTTATCAGTGTTCTTATCACCACCTACGCTGGTAGGTGGGATAATAGCAGGCTTAATCTTAGGAACCCAAATCATAGGAGGGGCACGTGGAAGAGGCACTTTGACGGTCTGAGTATTGTCACTCGATGCAGTACATTTTTCCTTAATATGACCAAAAGATTTGCATAGGTCGCATATTTCCGGGGTCAATTTATATGTAACATCAATAAAGTAAAAGTGTTCTTCTATGCATACCTTCAACTGGGTTGGAAGAGGCTTATCTGGAGTAACTTCAGTCAATGCTCTTGCGTAAACAAGATTTCTCCTAGCTTCCATGTTGGAATCAAAACATTTGAGCTTTCCTATGTGGCACGCAAGCCAATTGAGTCCAATAAGTGATTGTAGCATTGTTAAACTGAGCCCACACTGGGATAGAGATTACCTGGTCTCTAGCTCTATCAACAGAAGCATACCAAGGAGTGACTACGAACGGTTTACCTCTAATGATTGCTGGAGTTGCTTCCAGGACTCTTTGCTTTTCTGCATTAGATGAGTATTTCAGGTAATATATTCCATTGACATGAGTGATCCGGAGTTGACCGTGAAGCCGCCAAACTCCACAGCACGCCTCATGCATATCAAAGTTTGGAATCTTAGAATAAAAAAGGAAACCAACGACTTGATCTTTCCAAAAAGTTTTTGCTTCATTGAGTATTTCACTAGGAGGCGCTGGTCCGGAGTCAGGATCAGGGATAGAGAAGTGTGTTGGTACACAAACTCTGATAATGTTTCAAACAGGGATTTCTAGGGAGCATTTGCGGGCATGGCATTCTGCCAAACATCTTGCGTGCTTGCAGTGTTGGAAGTTTTCCAAAACCTTTGTCAAATATGATCCCCTACGGAGGGGGGTCCAGGAGGGGTGGCAAACCCCTAGGTGGGGGTGCGGGGGCAACGCCCCCGCTAACGGGGTTCGACCTACCCGGTCATGTCGCGGGGGTCCAGGGGGCAGCGCCCCCGGCGGGGTGCGGGGCAGCGCCCCCGGCGGGGTGCGGGGTGCGGGGCAGCGCCCCGTCCGAAACGGTACATTTTGTGTACTGTTGAATTCGAATTCAACTGGCAACGGTAATAACCGTTGGAAAAGGTACCATTCAAATTCAAAAGACACACCCGTAAACGAATAGATGTTTCGTCGTCTATATATAATGTAGTGTTCCCTCATCACGAATTTCACCTTTTTCTTTCTCGAATTCCTTAATCATCTGCATCATCAAAATAACTTTAAGTGCTTCTTCTGATCTGTGCAAGTAATCACAACTTGCATAGATATCCTCCATTGTATCCTGAAAGAAGGTTTTCAATCAACCCATTGTGATTTAGAAAGGGGAAAACATTCTTGAAAGACAGCGAATCTTTCGTGCCTTGGAGCGAATCTTACTAATTTCTAACAACATGCAGGAATATCACAGCATTGAGCATCAGGAGTAGCAGGAATCCTTCCATCATAAGCAGACGCGGCTGCAATACCACCATTATCACCACAAACCTCTTTACCCAATCTATTCTGTTCGTTCTCAAATGTTTTGTTTTGTATTTCTTCTCTGCCAAAAGCAGTAGTTAGCCCAAGAGTATTATCACCCAAATTCGAATTCCTGTTCAAATTACCTTGGCAAGTCAACACTGAAGTGGGACTGGAAGCTCCATCAATCAACGGAGGAACTGTCATCAACTGTGGAATGTTGTGTAAATCCTGTAATAGATTTTCCATCGTATCGCTTGTCGCGAGCTCTTCCAGCGGAGTCTCAGATGAATCAGAATCAGATGGATCTAGAAGATGTGCTAAGACAGAGGCGAAGTTTGGTTGTAGTGGCAACCAAATCTGGTACTGGATCTTGGAGAATGAGAACGTGCTAGTCTCGGTTTCGGTTTATTAGTTCGTACCATCGACCAACGTTGAAAGAAAGAAGAGAGAGGCGGAGAGACAACGGATGAGGGAGACGAAAGCGAGTAGCGACAGGATAAAGGAAGGGTTTAGGGTGCGTTCTTAACGAACGTGAGCATGGCATTTGAGCGGGGCATTTGAGCGTGTCATTTGAGCGTGGTACTGTAGCGAAGGGGAATTGTGTTTTTAGCTACGAACGGGGTATTTGAGCGTGGTATTTTTAAAATAAGATTTAAATAGAGATGGTTTGGCATATTCGAATACAAATACAAATACAAATACAAATACAAATACAAATACAAATACAAATACAGTTTCTAATACAGATACAAGTACAGTTACAAATACAAACATAAATTAGTGCAGACCCGCAGCAACCAACCGATCTCTAATGGTATCTCGAACTAATGACATTTCTCGGGATCCTTCTGCTTGAACACGTTCCGTGCCTCTATTCGTCGTATTTCTCATACTATAATATTCCGTCAAGTAATTATCGGGTATTCGTTCAGGATCATCATCAAAAGCCATAAAATCTGGGTCACCACTATTGTATTTGCGTATGAAGTTGTGTAAGGCCATTGTAGACACCACAACTTTCACTTGAGTTTGAAACCGATATGTAGGCATCTTATTGAGAATGGTAAATTTTTTCTTCCAAATGCCAAATGTTCGTTCTACGGCCATCCGTAAACTCGAATGGTAGTAATTAAACACTTCATTGGCCGACTTTGGTTGATTCATTGTATCACGGAAATGCGGAATATGATATCTCATATTTCGATATGGCGGTAAATATCCAGTCTGTAGTGGATAGCCTGAATCAACTTAATAATACTGTCCAGCTGGAGGGTAAGGAAAGTTATAGTTTATATCGTTTGTAATAGCATTAAAAATTCTGCTATCATGTGCAGTCCCTTCCCAACCAGCCATAACATACGTAAACTGTAAATCGAATCACAAACCGCTAATATATTTTGAGTTGCAAACCCTTTTCTTCCAGTATAAGGGATAATTTAATCAGCGGGTAAATGTGCAGATACGTGGGTACCGTCTATAGCGCCAATACAGTTTTTGAAATACGGGTAATACCGGGTGGAAGTTCTGATGTGATGTGGAACAGTATTAAATTGTTGTTCCGCTGGCTTTATTACATCGGCAGCGAGTAATTGAAAAGCGTTTAGGACATCATGGAAACAAACGGAAATTGTGCTACCTGATCGTTGAAATCTTTCTTGTAGTTGTCTATTTGAAAGCCCAGTAGCCATTGTATAAATGAATATTCCAACCATTTCGACGACACAGATTTCTGGTCTGGAAGCGAGACCATGATGTTGCAGTTTCTCACATAATGCGTAGAAACAAAGCCTTTTCATCCAAAAATTATTTTGACAACGGCTTTGATGGCCATTCAAAATTTCGTTGATCCAAGATAAGCCAGTGAACTCCGAAGTATTAATCCGCGTCATATGATTTCTCCTTTCATTCTGAACCAGATAAACCCCGTAAAGCTCCATTAAATCGTCATTCTCGGAGGATGAATCGGAGTTTGACATTAGTCGAATAAGTAGAAAGAGTTGAAGAAGTAGTATTGTGTAAGGTGTTAAGATAGAGGGGGTAATATATAGGGAGGAAGAGAAGTTGGAAAAAAAGCCGTTTGCGTCCGACGCGTCGGACGCCAACGACTTGATTTCCAACATCCAACGATCGTTCCATTTGGAAGTGGAAAAAAGTGCTCGCGTCCAACGCGTCGGACGCGAACATAAAGTTGAGCGTGCCAAAACTTTGCTGCGAACGCACCCTTAGAGATAGGTCACAGTTGGTTTACCAGAACTGTCGCCATTTATGGGAGAAAACATAGTTATTGGGATTTCTGAAAAATGATATAATTTTTGTTTACATATTTATAGGAAAAAACATTTTTATTTCTTTTCTAGAAATATTACTTTTATTTTTTTGGACAAATATTTATATATTTAAATTTATGCCTCAAAAAGAAAATCATTATATTTAAGTTCTAAAATTCCCTTTTGCTTTAATTTATTTTATACTTTCTTTTCTTTGCAGTCTTATCTTTAGCTCCTTCCTATTTCCCCTTCTCTATCTTCTCTCTAGTTCACTATAGCCCAGGCCCAACTTCCTTTCTTTTCTAATTTTTTATTTAAAGTCAGGCCCAAAAGCTAAGCCCATGAACAAAAACAAAAAAAATGATGATCCGCCCCATTTCCTAATCACATTTTCTTGCACCGATCCTTCTTTTTCTCTTTAGCCATTCGCTCCTGCCAAGCAATTCGAACCTCAGGAAAAAAACTCGGCCTTGGCATCGGAAAAGCATGGATCAACACGCTTTGATCAACACTCCATCACTGTCCGATCATTCCTCTTATTCCCTGTGCTTCATCATCATCACATGTACACTGTGTGCACCGTGTATGTGCACAACCCCTCCGGTAGACATCACACTGCTCCGATCATCCCCTCATATGCAGTGTCACCATATGAATACATTACTATCATTTGAAACTACTCCGGTCTCTTAGATCAAGATTCATACCTCTACCAAGCCATCTGCCAAAAAGCAGCTTCCACACAATCACCTCTCACTGCCACATCATCCACCCAGTCATCACGTGACCCTAGCAAATCGAAGTTGACCCTACGCCCTTGCAAAAACCCCAAATGTGATCCCCTAGTTGTCAGAGTTGGAGGTGCAGTTTGCCATCAACAGTAGCATCTAAATCCACTCACAAAAATGTTATATTCACTTTATTTATATAATTTACATGCTAGAATTTTATATTGTATCTTTTTATTAATCCCCATCTCCCTACGCTCCTTCACACCCAGTACCAAGATCTCCGATCATCACAATTTCCGGAATTTACTCAAAACTCACTTTTCGATTAACCAAGAAATTCTCACCTCTCAAGTTACTAAAAAATCTTGAATTTTATATTAAAAATTCATTATTTTCTACCATTAATCCACTCCTATACCTGAATCGAACTATAATGATGTTTGAATTTTCTGATTTATAACCCTCTTACTGAAAGTTTGGTGAATTCTGGTGATGTATATTATCTATGACTTGAAACAATTTTTAATGTATACTCGAGACACAAACACACATATTTTGTGTTGGACTCAATCACAATAAACAACTAGAATTCATGGTGCTGATTTTTGAATTCAACCTGAGGGTGTTTGCTTAGTTTTAACGTACAGATGTTTAATGTTTATCAAAGAATACTTTAGGTGATTACATCCTACTAGACAATTCATACACAATGAAGTATAATCCAGTTGTATATCTTTACACATATGTTTGACAGAAACAATCATGCATTAGAAAAGAGAAGGGAGCAAGGGTGTGTTCTCATGATGTATATATATTACTGTGTTTTCTTTGTTTGTTCACTACTTTAACTCAGTTTCAGGATGTTCAAACCTTTTATGTTAATCTATCTATTCTCACTGATCAATCCCTTAAGCAATTTCGATACATTAATTAAACCAAATAGGCACATACATTCACAAGAGTTACATTAATAAACAGTAACGATAATTGTTGGTGTATGCTCACCTATATTGCTTACTGTGTTTTTGTGTCTTGTTTACTGATACAACTTATTATTTTTATTTTTAATATTTTCTATCCAATATTTACTTCCAGTAACCTATTTTGGTATTCCATTCACACAAAACATAAATCAGATGTATATTCTACATATATATGTTTGAATCAAGATAAACAATCACGGATTCGAAAAATGAAAATAGAGCAAGGATGTTTACTCACCTTATATCTTATTGTATATGTTTTACTGCTGGTTTTGTTCCAAATTGTTCAAACTCTAATCTTAAGCTATCTAATTTCATACCTCCACCTTTAAGCAATTTTAAATAATTAATTTATATAGGTACATCCATGGTTTGAATCAACAATAGCTAAACCATCAACGGTAAAGAAAAATTCAAATGTTTACTCACATATTTCACTGCCTTGCTTTATCCAAGGGTTTGCTCTCTGTTTTTAATTTCAGCTTCTTGCATATGTTTCTCTTCTCTCCTTCAAGCTTTGATCACATTGTAATACACTTCACTTGAACTCTTGCCATTGTTTCACAGCTTTGTACATGGTTTAGTTTCAGGTTTTTCCGTCTTTTGTTTCTCATTGCATTTTATACCATTTTAGTTCTAGGCTTTCATTTGTGTACATTTGGTTTTCTTGTGAACTAGTATGTGTGGTTGTATATTATAGTTGAAAGAACTAGGCATACGTCGGCTATATGTTAAGGTAGGAAGGGTAGCACATGTGGCAGCATTTAAGGGAAGGGGATGTATGATGCATTGTGATGTTCAATCCTACCAGTGTCTTCAGACTTTGCCTCTAAGTCTCACAACCATGCCATGTTATTTCTGCAGCAATGCATGTGTATGTCCTTGTAAGTACTAATATTAATTAACAAATTACCCTTAGTCCTGAAGTAAGAATCTACCAATTAATAGCTTTGATTTCCTTTCTTTCCCTATCACTTTGGCAGGCCATTACCTTTCAAATTAATTGGTAGGCTATACTTTTCCGATCTATGTAGTGGTGTGTACATGCTAAGTTTGATCTTCTTTCTTTTTGATGTGCGTGACATTACAGGAAGATGTAAATGTGTTTACACATGGCTCGAGATGGTCTAAACTTATAGGATATGGCATCTGCAGATCTATTTTCTTTAAGCTACTAGCTTTTTTCTCCTTTCCAATGCAAATATCTAGGTTTACTTCCGTTCAAATTAAATGGTTGTCTACACATGTATCATGTGATTTGCCTACCCATTATATTAGCATAAAGTTGCAGCATGGTTCTTTCTTTTCAACTTGCCTTTCATTTCATTCTTACTTGATTGGTAATTTTATGCATACATTTAGATGTATACACAATATACATAATTTAAATATATACTAGTCTCAAGCATCATATATTTAAATTTGCAAAAACAAGGTAGATATAAATGTTGAAATTTTATACAATGTATAATATTTACTTGAATCAAAAATACACAAGATATTTTTAAATTCAAAGTTCTTGCTTATGTGAACATGTGTGTGTGTGTGTGTATATATATATATATCACATATATGTATATACTTTACTTATGCATTTTAACTAGTTCAAATATTATAAGTTGCTAGCTTTAATTTGGTTCTTACTTGATTTGATTTCTTGTAAAATAATCGAATTCTAAAATAAACATCACTACAAGAAGATACTTAAGAAATCTCCCTTTTGATTTGTTAACAAAATCCCACAATAAACTTATGTATTTCAAGGAAGCATATTCAAGGATTTATTTAATTCTTCTTAAATATGCATTTCTACGGATTTTCATAAAAGTTGATGGATTTTATCCGGTTTATCTTTCATATAGATAAGTCCCAAGTTCACTTGTTTATATATATATACATGTACGGATAAATATAACAAATTTGAATATACCCTTAGACAATTATAGAGTAATTGTTTTATCCTGAATTTTCTGTAATATTTAAATCCAAATTTATCTATTTAGATTCCGTTACCGGTATAATCAATAAATTATAGATTATAAAATTAGTCCAAAAACTGGGTCGTTATACATGTATTTTGGTAATTATTCTTTGTCATTACGTTCTGTCTGTTGATGGTATCGGATTGTAGTTTGTATGGGTGATCATCACCAGTATACAATGGCAAAACATGTGATGCCTTGGCACTGATCTTCGTCATTGTGTATTGGTAGTGACTTTTCATCCTCTGTGAAATTTTTGTCTAGTACTCATGCAGTTCGGTTTGTTTATGGCAAGTATGTCTTCCACTGTTGTTGTCACTAGTGTACTGTGAATGTGGTGTTCTCGAACCTGGATGTCACCGGTAGTCAGTGGATTAGGTGAAGTCGTAAGCTCTCAACTTCACCGCTTGCTATGGTGACTTTATTTTTTCCTTCCACTTCATCAGTGCAGAGCAGTTTTGGTCACATGTAAGATCTTATCACGCAATTTGTTTTCTCTTTTCAAATCTTGGCGTGGAGCTCAATGTAATCTTGGTTAGCTTCTGTTTGGTTTATTCATACTATAGGCTAGTCATGTACAATGTTGAGTACCTAGGCTTTAATTAAAACAGTCTTGTACTGTATATTTCTAAGTTCACCTGTAACCCACTACTTTTGTTGTATGTAATGTTCTTATTCTCTTCCTATGTGGAGAGTTTGGTCATATGAGTATGTAACTTGTTGTAGTCTAGCAACTAAGCTAGTTCCAGTATTGTAAGCCTGTATAGTAGAGTGGATGGAACACTTTAAATTCCGTAGGTAGTAAACGGTCCACCTTAAAAACCGAATAGTTGATTGTCTACTAACAATCACCTGTATAATACTGATTTTTATTATTAGTTATAATAAAAGGTGTTTGCGGTCACCTTAAAAACTGGTCGGCTTTGCCAAAAAAAAAAAAAAAATAGAAACCTATGTTATTATATAGCACTAATATCCACCGCTTGATTCCCCATTTGTACATTTGGAATTCCCCGCCCGCTTTTGATCCAGCACTTCCCTTATTTTAATTTATAAAGAAATACACATTAAACTCTTTCACTTATTACCTTTTCGTTTTCACCCGTTACCGCTTCCATTTAATTAATATTTAAATCTACATCAATCCCATTTGCTTTCCTAAAAGAAACCTAAATCGATTCCATTTCGCTTTAGTTATCGTTTCTTTCTTACTATAGAAATCGATTTCTAAATCAATTCTTCCATTACGGTTGCGATTAAAGATAGTTTTTATGAGGGGGTCGAGGTCTGCATATGCTTCTCTTGAGGTTTCTACATTGCTTTTTTATCATGTTGATTTTCTAGCTTGAGTAAGCTTAATTTATTTTGTTGAATTTGGTTTATCAAGTATAGTTTTTGTGTCAATCGAAGGTTTCAGGGGAGGATTAGGTTATGGATTTAGGGATGAGGTTGGGATGCTGACAAGGAAGTAAATGTAACAACCCAGAATTTTGGCAATATAAATTAATTATTAGAATTTCAAAAATAGGAATTTCTGCAAACGATGGAATTTGGCTGCTAGAATTTAACTGTTGCATTCGTCTCAGAATTCTAGTCAACTTTTAGGTTTGGAGTTTCAAGAACGGAGTCTATATGAAAAAGTTACGGACATAATATGTAACAACCCAGAAAATCAGAACCAATTAAAAAAAAATTAAGAAATTTTAACAGAAAATGTGTTAGGATTTAAATTTTTCCATTTTTAAATAATAACAGAGCTATTAAAAATGACCATTTTGCAAACGAGCTTCGTTTTCGACAAAACCACTTTTATTGGATCTGGAATATCAAATTATTGCAAGATTTAAATTTCCATAATTTTTGGAATTAATATGTGAGCGTGATAAATTAAAATGCATTTGGTAATTTTTGTTAAATTGGAGCGACCATTAAAAAGACTATTTTTCAAATGGTCTCCAAATTCGATGAAATTAATTTTGTTAGGACCGTATCGTCAAAACATAGCTAAATTTATTTTTCGTGAATCTCCGCAGTTTGTATGTGGCCCCGATAAATTAAAATGTACGTTTAAATTTAATATTAAATGTTTTATATTTTAATATAAAGAAAAACATGCTGAAACGTTCAAACGGGCTTACGAAACATAGTCCATTATTTTCGAAATAGGGGTATTTGGCCAGGGACGACAGTCGTTGGGCTTAATTTGGAGTTAATATGAATTAACGGGCCTTTTAGTGTTAAAGAATTAAAGAATTAATTTATTTATAAGTACCCTGGGATTAAACCCTAATCTCATGTCTGTAGCCGCCGCCATCGTATTCGTTAATGGCCAGAATTGTTCGATTCTTCTTTCCCCAATAACTCTCAATCCTCATACTGAAACTCATTGATCCTTTAGAGTATTTTGTAGTACTCTCTTCAACCTTCACATCTATACGGACATTGCTACCTGTAGTGGAGTATTTTGATTGCACCACCTCCTCAAAGTTCGGCCGCATCAACCACCGCCCTGCCTCCATCAGCTGATCGAGCTGACCATCATGGGCCCCCCTGGTGCGCCGCTCTCCCCTCTCCGACGTGGTGCTGTCCGATCATCGCGAAGTGGAGTGTGTTGATCGTAAGACGTAGACCTAATTTTGAACAAACGAGAAAGGGATCGGCCTTGTTTCTATAAAGAAGAAGAAGATATTTTTTAAAATTAATTATATTAATAAAATATATATAATATGAACCTTTAAAAATACATAACTTGTTCCTTCGATATCGAAATCACATGAAACAGGAACTGTCGGGATCGTGGCAGTGTCTACTACATTTTAGAAGTGACCAGGGAAATTCTAGAGCGATCTACAGTTTTTGAAGAATTCAAAACCAATGTGAGATCTCTAATTTAAAATAAAATTAATTGTTGATTGCAATGTAAAATTTATATATGTACGCTATGAAAAATTCATATATGTGATGTACGAGATTAGAATTGATTGATTGTGATGGGATTGAATTGTGTATATATGAAAATGTTTGTTAAAATTTGTTTATACAATAAAAATCATATTTTTATTATATATATATATATATATGAAAATAAAATGTTCATGTTTGTTAAAATTTGTTTATACAATAAAAATCATATTTTTATTGTATATATATATATATGTATGAAAATAAAATGTTCATGTTTGTTAAAATTTGTTTATACAATAAAAATCATATTTTTATTGTACATATGAATCAATAAAATGTTCTTGTTTGAAAAGAAATTGTTTATACAATAAAAATCATATTTTGTTGTACATATGAATCAATACAATGTTCTTGTTTGAAAAGAAATTGTTTATACAATAAAAATCATATTTTTATTGTACATATGAATTAATAAAAAGTTCTTGTTTAAAAAGAAATTGTTTATACAATAAAAATCATATTTTTATTGTATATATGAATCAATGAAATGTTCTTGTTTGAAAAGTAATTGTTTATACAATAAAAATCATATTTTTATTGTACATATGAATCAATGAAATGTTCATGTTGGAAAAAATGTGTATACAATAAAAATCATATGTTTATTGTATACATGAAAATAGAATATTCAATGTTTAAAAGATAATTTTCTTTTACAATAAAAATCACATTTTTATTGTATGTTTAATTCATTAAAAAAATATAATCATGTTTTAAATAAAAAGATTAGACAATAAAAATTACATTTTTATGGCATGTTTGATTCATTAAAAAGAATCATGTTTTAAATAAAAAGATAATTTTCTTTTACAATAAAAATTAATTTTTTATTACATGTTTGATTCATTAAAAGGAATCATGTTTTAAATAAAAAGATTAGACAATAAAAAATTATATTTTTATTGTGTGCTTGATTTATTAAAGAAATTTTGTTAATCAAAATTTTATTTGCATGTTAGTAAAGTAGAAAAAAATGAATACATGCTAGTTAGAATAAAAAGGATTACATGTTAAAATGTATTTATTAGTTAAAAATATCATTTTTAACATGCTAGTTAGAATAAAAAGGATTACATGTTAAAATGTATTTGTTAGTTAAAAACATCATGTTTTAACATGCTAGTTAGAATAAAAAGGATTTCATGTTAAAATGTATTTGTTAGTTAAAAACATCATTTTTAACGTGCTAGTTAGAACAAAAAGGATTACATGTTAAAATGTATTTGTTAGTTAAAAACATCATTTTTAACATGCTAGTTAGAACAAAAAGGATTACATGTTAAAATGTATTTGTTAGTTAAAAACATCATTTTTAACATGCTAGTTAGAATAAAAAGGATTTCATATTAAAATGTATTTGTTAGTTAAAAACATCATTTTTAACATGCTAGTTAGAATTAAAAGGATTTCATGTTAAAATGTATTTGTTAGTTAAAAACATCATTTTTAACATGCTAGTTAGAATAAAAAGGATTACATGTTAAAATGTATTTGTTAGTTAAAAACATCATTTTTGACATGCTAGTTAAAAGAAAAGGAATTACATGTTAAAATAGGTTTTGTCATTAAAAATGTAACTTGTAACATGTTTGTTTAGATAAAAAGAATTACAAGTTAAAATAGGTTTTGTCATTAAAAATGTTACTTTTAACATGTTTGTTTAGATAAAAAGAGTTACATGTTTAAATAGGTCTTATCATTAAAAATGTTACTTTTAACATGTTTGTGTAGATAAATAGAATTACATGTTTTGGTTTATTAAAATGTAATCATTTACATGTTAGCGTAGTAGAAAAATAATTATACGTTAATGTATGATTTGTTCATTAAAATGTAACTTTCAACATGTTAGATTAGAATAAAAAGGATTTTATGTAAAACATGTTTTGTCATTAAAAATGACATTTTTATTAGGTTAAATTGGAATAAAAGAATCATATGTTAGAATATGATCTTGTTTGATTAAAACATTATTTTTAACATGTTAGTGGAAATCGTTGAACGAATTATATATATATATATATATATATATTAAAATTAAACGAATCGTGCGCTGTAGTTCGCGCTATGGAATTGTAACTTTAAAAGATTATACCGAGAGATCCGACCGTCGGATTTTCTCAAAACTGGAACTGTTGGGTTCACTTTGGAAAGATCTTTCCAACAATATTAAGTTTATTAAGATCCAACGTTAGATTTCGAGAAATGTTTAATTCAAATTTGGATAAAAACAGCGCGAGGGCCGCGAAACGACCTGAAACGTCGTTCTAATTAAATGGGCTATTTTTATATAAATAAAAATAGTAATAAATCATTACAAAATATTGTTAACGATATGAAATGATTTGAATTATATATATTTGAGAATTATTTGAAAAGGACGAGTTAAATCTCATTTCAAATAATTATTCGACGATTTAAAGTCAAAGACATTGAAGACGGTGGTCGGAGACCGACGATCTTCACATCGACGACTATTGATGCCCTGCATTGGTTAGCTCCCAGTAAAGGGTTAAAGTGGTAGTTGTCCGGACGTACTTGTTTATTTTCCGGATATGCGAGAACCTCTCTTCCGTATTGGACATGCGGGACGAGGAATAAAGTGTCTCCGGTTTCGTCCAGACCCAGAACGGACTTGTAAATGGATGTGTGTCTGATATCGGATTTCGTTCTATGTTAATTAATTTCTATTAAATATATATATGTTTGGTGGCGGAATATTTATTATCTTGCTTAACACCCTTCTTTGAGACGTATGAGCTTAGAGGTTACATATTGATAGACATCAGTTACATGGCGTGAATTGTCAATGTAGCATGCTAAGATGCAAATGATCAAGGCTTTTGTTGAAAAGCAGGGCCTTGTGGTTGACGATCAAAGCACAGCTTTAATTAGCATAGCTTTGTGTATAACATAACTTTGCGAGCCTCACACCCTGGTAAGAGTTAGAAACGGGATAAGGGAACGCAGGGAGTGCACGACGTTTCTTTATAGCTAAAAGTGGTGTCATGGTATGGAGCCCAGACATTTTTACTTATGTGGATGATAGTTTGCGAAGTCTCGATATATTGGTTGCTACTGGCCAAGTGATAGTTCCGATAGGACTGAAAAACGGGTGTCCAGGAATTGCCAATCCACTAAAGTATGTGTGGACCGGCCCTGCAGGATCTAAGGGTTCACCAGCGTCCGAGCCCTAAGACATT
The DNA here is from genome assembly GCA_030737875.1 of Allium sativum. Taxonomy (NCBI): domain Eukaryota; kingdom Viridiplantae; phylum Streptophyta; class Magnoliopsida; order Asparagales; family Amaryllidaceae; genus Allium; species Allium sativum. The sequence goes on from CM060924.1 coordinate 197,337,114, forward strand.
TTCTAGAGTTTCTCGAATCGGTAATGAGACCATCCCTAGCCTTGACTCATGATGGAAACCCAATTTCCAAAACGACATTACAGATTTGATTGTAAATCTATATATGGCGACATAGTATATGGTAGCTATGCCATTTAGGATTGATACATTTACTTTGAAAATATTTTAAACTGACTAGACACTAATAATAATATCAAGTTTTATACGTATCAATCATGTTTGACCATTATAAGATAAGACTCTATCCTCCGGTTTGCGTTGCATTGTGTGATGGGACTTGAGTCTTATAATGGTTTCATTTTTCTAAAAAGCATCACGTTGTTTTAAAAGATTTACTTATTTTATGCACTGGCAATCCAATGGAGTAAACCCGTTTGGCGTTAGCGGCATGGTCATTTGATTAGCCTTATTATTAGATAAGTTAAGTATGATTTCTCATATCAGTCCCTTGACTGACTCATAGTTTGTTTTCACTTGCAAACTCGGGTTCCCTTATTTTCACATGGGCAGCCAAGTAAATAAGTAACAAACTTTATTTTGGATATGCATCGCCACATGGTGTGTTCTTTTGGTAGAAGACGAAGACTATCTTTTATCTCTATTTTCGACACTTAGACATCATTTTATCTATGTTGTACTTGATGATGTTCTAGACTTATTTTCTATTTGCTGGAACCTTTTATGAACTAAGTTGTATCATGTGTCTATGCAACTCTGATGATGATGACATTTATGATTCTGCTGCTATGACGATGATATTATCCTATGATTTCATGTGTTATGCCGTTATCTTTAATCTGCTGTTGTGATAAATGTGTTATATTTCGATGATTATCCTTGCTTCCGTGGCACGAGAGTTTGGGGTTATCACAGTTGGTATCAGAGCTTAGGTTAGCCTTAGCTCAGAAGTATAACATATTTAATACAATTCTTCAAAATAGAGTTAGCAGTATTTTAAGGCGGGTAGCTCATTAGAGATAGGATTAGTAATGTCCTAGAATGAGCACAACAGAATAGCACATAATAATCAGTCATTACATCATCATTTTTCCACATGTTCCTTCTATTTTTACCATTCCTTAAAAAAATTATCATTTCTGTTGGTCTGACTCTTTCCTTGATGGTATAGAACTGACTAAGATGAGTATGAGGGCTAGGGCTAGAGGTAGAGGTGGAGCAGGCAGAGGCCAAGGAAGGGGTGAAATCCTCGCTGCTCAGAACCAACCTAATCTAGAGGTTGTAGTGCCACCACCACCACCCCCGCAACCTTTCGATCTGGAAAAAGTGGTGAAGAAGTTTAAGAATTGGGGAGGTGTGCCATTCACTGGCCGTGAGACAGTGACTGAGGCTCAAGCTTGGCTAAAGACATGCAAAAAGATCTTTGTGGGTCTCGAGTTAGAGGATCACAGAAAGAGATTCATGACATCATGGCTGCCAAAGGATAAGGCTTTAATATGGTGGGAGACAACTACTGTTGGCAATATTGATGCTGACATGACTTGGGCGAAGCTCAAAGAACTCTTTAATGAGAAGTTCATCCCTCGACAAGAAGTCGAGCGCCTGCGTGATGAATTTGCTAATCTCCAGCAAGGGGATAGAATTATTAATGAGTATGTGAGAAGATTTGAAGAGCTCTCTGGATATGCACCTGAATTGATTCAGGACCTACTCCATAAAAACAAGAGATTTATAAACGGCCTCTCGAGAAAATACCATAACAGGGTGACTGCACATACTGAGTTCCCATTTACCAAAGTGATTGAAATGGCATCTAGATACGAGGAGATTGACAAGAGAAATGCTCAGCAGGACCGTGAGAGAAATCAAGCCAATAACAAAAGGAAACATTCTGATAAGAACCCGAGGCGAGCAACACCGCAACCGCTGAGCCTCAAGAGAATAAAAAGGCCAAGGTCAAATGCTTCAACCGTCAAAAATTCGGACACTACAATTATGAATGCAAAGCTCCAAAGAGGCCAAGGAGGAGTGAATCAGGGCCTAGCCAGAATCCTCGTTGTACTAGGGAGTGCTTTAATTGTCATAAATCGGGGCATCTTATCAAGGACTGTCCATTGCTAAAGAAGTCCGAAGTGGCTCACGTGTATGATGGAGCAAGTGCACCAGCTTCTTCTGAAGGAGCAAGTAAAACAGATGTTTTGGGAGGTACCCTTACTATTAATAATATTCGTGCTACAGTATTGTTTGACACTGGTGCATCACGAAGTTTCATTTCTAGTAACATAGTTAAAAAGTTAAACCAAGAAATCTCAAAGAATCAATTAGTGTCCATAATCCGATAGGAGGTTCTCTTGTTCTCGGTTTATATTGTAGAGTGCCTATTTCTTATTCCTATTTCCAGTTCCCCTTTGACTCGATCGTCATGAATTTTTCGGAATTTGATATCATTTTTTGGGCTGGATTGGCTAACAAAATATGAGGTTGAAGTCAGATGCGCTGAAAGAATAGTCAAAATTAAAACAAAATTTGGGGATATTATTGTTATACCATGTCACGACTCAGATTCAGATAGAAAAGAATTCTGGTTTGCTCAAGAAGTTACTCCTCCTTCTATTGAGAATATTTCTGTAGTTAAAGATTATGCGGATGTGTTTGAAGAAGTTGATAGCATACCTCCGCGAAGAGAAATTGACTTCAGGATCGATTTAGTCCCGAATGCAAGGCCAGTTATGCACGCTATTCGAAGAATGACGTTGAAAGAAAAAGAAGAATTGAGTAATCAAACTAAACAGCTTTTGTGGAAAGGTCTGATCAGACCTAGCTTTTCAAATTGGGGTGCAGCAGTAGTGTTTGTTCTAGGCCTGTAAACGGATGCAAACGGATGCGGATAGTGCTGTATCCGTATCCGAAAATAAAAATCCGTATCCGAATCTGTATCCGTATCCGGTGGATACCTACTAAATAATATCCGTATCCGTATCCGCGTATATTTTCGGGTATCCGAAAATATCCGTATCCGGCTTAGCAAATACGGATATTTCCGGATATCCGAAAATATCCGAATCCGAACTTAAAAATATGTAAGTTACAATATGATGCATATTTCATTTGGTACTAAACAATAGCTGAAAATTTTGAAATAATACATAAATGATAAAACATATCGATTTAACAATAGCACATTCAATCACATAAAATTCAACACTAATTTAAATGTGTTTTGTTACTTACTTTTTATCCATCTGTTTAACAATAGCACATTCAATCACATAACCTAAATATAAATATACAAAACTATATATTTTCATAGCGGACATATATTTATCGGATACGGATATTGCCATATCTGTATCCGTATCCGCTAAGCATTTCGGATATCGGATATCCGTATCCGCTTTTCGGATATCAGATATTTTTCGTATTTTCGGATGCGGATACAGACGGATTTTATATATTTCGGATATCCATTAACAGCCCTAGTTTGTTCCAAAGTCAGACGGTACTCTCAGACTATGTGTGGATTACCGAGACCTCAATAAGCAGACACTAAAGAACAAATATCCATTGTCGCGCATTGATGATTTATTAGATCGCTTGAATGGAGCGCAAGTGTTTTCTAGAATGGACCTAGCTACAGGTTTCCATCAATTGCATATTGCTGAAGAGTGTGTTCCTTTGACAGCTTTCAGAGGTCCAAACTTATTTTATGAGTGGTTAGTAATGTTGTTCGGCTTATGTAACGCTCCTGCTTACTTTGTCGATTTAATGAACAGAGTATTCCACAATATCTTGAATAAATTTGTGCTGGTTTTCATTGACGACATTTTATTCTTCTCTAAATCCACTGCCGAGCATGCAAAGCATTTGGAAGAAGTTTTGAAAATTCCGAGAAAGAATGTTTTAAAAGCCAAATTTTCTAAATGCATATTCTGGCAAGAAGAAGTAAAGTTCCTCGGTCATGTAGTATCAAAGAAAGGAATTTCAGTAGATCCAGGCAAGATCACAGCCATTCGAGATTGGAAGCAGCCTAGCACTCCTAAAGAAGTCAGAAGTTTTCTAGGATTGGCTGGCTACTTTCGGAAATTCGTTAAATATTTTTTGAAGCTATCTTGTCCATTAACGAATCTTACCAAGAAACATACAAAGTTTAATTGGATGCCTGAGTGTGAGGCAGCTTTCCAAGAGCTGAAATTAAGGTTGACTACTGCTCCAGTGTTAACTATTATTGATGGCAATCAAGATTTGACCGTTTATACAAATGCTTCTCTTGAAGGTGTTGGTGCGGTATTAATGCAAAGAGGCCAAGTGGTTACTTATGCTAGTCGTCAGTTAAAGCCGCATGAGAAGAGATATCCTAATCATGATCTTGAGTTGTTAGCCATCGTTTTTGCTCTGAAAATATGAAGGTACTGTCTTTTGGGTGAGAAGTTCGAATTATATACAGATCACAAGTCATTAAAGTATCTGTTCACCCAGAAGGACTTGAATTTGAGGCAGCAACATTGGTTAGAATTTCTTGCGGCATATGATCTAGATATTTTGTATACACCAGATAAAGCCAATGTTGTAGCTGATGCGCTTAGCAGGAAGAATGTGATCATCGCTAATCTCATTATTACGCCTTCATTGATTGACAAAATATCTGTTCTTCATAAGAATGATAAATTTATTCAGAGGATTAGTAAAAAGAGTTCGGGAAGGTGAACCCTTGAGTTTCCAGATTGATAACAAAGGAGTTCTTAGGTTGTTAGGCCGAATTTGTGTTCCGAATATTACTGAGCACATAAGAGAAGTGATGGATGAATGTCACAAGTCCAAGCTTAGTATTCATTCAGGGGTGAGTAAGATGTATCATGATCTCAAGCGTACGTTCTGGTGGAGATCAATGAAAAGAGACATTTACATATATGTTAGCAAGTGTTCTGCTTGCCAACAAGTCAAAAGCGATCAACAGAAACTCGCCGGATTGTTACAACCATTAGAGGTTCCAAATTGAAAGTGGGATCAAATTTCCATGGATTTCATTGATGGTTTGCCCCGAACCAAGAAAGGCATTGACAGTATATGGGTGATCATAGATCGTTTCACGAAGACCACCCATTTTATTTCTGTCAGATCTACTAGAACAGCTCAAAGTCTGGCGCAGATTTATTTTAGAGAAATTGTCAGACTACGTGGAGTTCTCGGTAGCATTGTTAGTGATCATGATCTGATATTCACTAGTAAATTCTGGGAAGCATTCCAAGAGGAGCTGGGGAAAAAGTTAAATCTGAGCACCGCATATCATCCTCAAATAGATGGCCAGACTGAGAGGGTGAACCGTATACTAGAAGATTTGTTGCGGGCATGTACTCCTGATTTTGGCGGTTCATGGGAAGATCAATTGCATTTGGTTGAGTTTTCATATAATAACAGTTACCAAGAAAGCTTACAAATGTCGTCATTTGAAGCATTGTATGGCAGGCCATGTAGATCTCCCACATGTTGGGTAAAACCAGGTAATCGACTAGTATTGGGTCCCGACATGATTCGAGAAGCTTCAGATAAAGTCGATTTCATTAAGAAGCATCTGCAAATAGCTCAGAGCCAACAGAAGAGTTATGTAGATTCGAGAAGAATAGATTTAGCATTTTCTGTTTGTGATTACGTATATTTGAGAGTTTCCCTATTGAGAGGAGTAGTCCGATTCGGGAAGACAGGGAAGTTGGCGCCTAGATTGATTGGTCCATTCCCTATACTCGGAAGAATTGGAACTCTTGCTTATAGGGTTCAGTTGCCTGACTGGTCGCCAGGGGTACATGATGTATTTCACGTGTCTCAACTTCGAAAGCACGTACATGATCCAGACTTGATTGTGGAGGAAGTAGCACAACAAGTTTAGAGATTACCCCAAACTTAGCAGTAAGAAGAGAGCCAGTGAAAATTATTGGCTAAGAAACTAGAGTTCTAAGAAACAAGAGAATCCATTTAGTCAAAGTTCAGTGGAGCGGAGATCGTAAAGACGGTACATGGGAGACCGAGGATAGCATTAAACAAGATTATCCCAAGTGCAGAGTGGACATCTCTGATAGCACTTGTGTTGACGTACATTTACAATATTTTGCATTTTCCGTTTTGTTTCCTACTTCACTATTGTTTCCTTTTCTGGGACGAAAAGTTTTTAAGTGGGGGAGATTGTAACAACCCGGAAAATCAGAACCAATTTAAATTTTTTATTTTAAGAAATTTTAACAGAAAATGTGTCAGAATTTAAAATTTTCCATTTTTAAATAATAATAGAGCTATTAAAAATGACTATTTTGCAAACGACCTCCGTTTTCGATAAAACCACTTTTGCTGGATCCAGAATGTCAAATTATTGTTAGGTTTAAATTTTCATAATTTTTGGAATTAATATGTGAGCGTGGTTAATTAAAATGCATTCGGTAATTTCTATTGAATTGGATCGACCATTAAAAAGACCATTTTTTAAACAGTCTCCAAATTCGATGAAATTAATTTTGTTAGGATTGTATCATCAAAACATAGTTAGATTTATTTTTCGGGAATTTTTGGAGTCAGTATGTGGCCCTGGTAAATTAAAATGTACGTTTAAATTTAATATTAAATGTTTTATATTTTAATTTAAAGAAAAACAGGCTGAAACGGTTAAATGGGCTTACGAAACATAGTCCATTGTGTCCGTAATGGGGGTATTTGGGTAGGGGCGACAATCGTTGGGCTTGATTTGGAGTTAGTATGAATTAACGGGCCTTTTTAGTGTTAAAGACTTAATTAATTTATTTATTTATAAATACCCTAAATCCTAATCTCATGTCTGTAGCTGCCACCATCGTATTTGTTAATGGTCAGAACTGTTCAATTCTTCTTCCCCTAATAACTCTCAATCCTCACACCGAAACTCATTGATCCTTTAGAGTATTTTGTAGTACTCTCTCCAATCTTCACATCCACACGGACATTGCTACCTGTAGTGGAGTATTTTGAGCGCACCACCTCCTTGAAGTGCCGCATCAACCGCCGCCCCCCTCTATCCGCCGATCGAGCTGACCATCGTGGGGCCCCTGGTGCACCACTCTCCCTTCTCCGACTTGGCGCTGTCCGGTCGTCGCGAAGTGGAGTGTGTTGATTGCAAGACCTAGACCTAATTTTGAACAAATGAGAAAGGGATCGGCCTTGTTTTAGTAAAGAAGAAGAAGGTATTTTTTTTAATTAATTAATTTATTAATAAAATTTAAATACTATGAACCTTTAAAAATTCATAACTTGTTCCTTCGATATCGAAATCACATGAACCACGAACCGTTGGGATCGTGGCAGTGTCTACTACATTTTAGTAGTGACCAGGGAAATTTTAGAGCGATCTACAATTTTTGAAGAATTCAAAACCAATGTGAGATATCTAATTTAAAATAAATTTAATTGTTGATTGCGATGTGAAATTTATATATATACGCTATTAAAAATTCATATATGTGATGTATGAGATTAGAATTGATTGATTGTGATGGGATTGAATTGTGTATATATGAAAATGTTTGTTAACATTTGTTTATACAATAAAAATCATATTTTGGTTGTATATATATGAAAATAAAATGTTCATGTTTGTTAAAATTTGTTTATACAATAAAAATCATATTTTTATTGTATATATATGTAAATAAAATGTTCATGTTTGTTAAAATTTGTTTATACAATAAAAATCATATTTTTATTGTACATATGAATCAATAAAATGTTCTTGTTTGAAAAGAAATTGTTTATACGATAAAAATCATATTTTTATTGTACATATGAATCAATAAAATGTTCCTGTTTGAAAAGAAATTGTTTATACAATAAAAATCATACTTTTATTGTACATATGAATCAATAAAATGTTCTTATTTGAAAAGAAATTGTTTATACAATAAAAATCATATTTTTATTGTACATATGAATCAACGAAATGTTCTTGTTTGAAAAAGTAATTGTTATACAATAAAATCATATTTTTATTGTACATATGAATCAATGAAATGTTCATGTTGGAAAAAAAATGTGTATACAATTTAAATCATATTTTTATTGTATATATGAAAATAGAATATTCAAGTTCAAAAGATAATTTTCTTTTACAATAAAAATCACATTTTCATTGTATGTTTAATTCATAAAAAAATATAATCATGTTTTAAATAAAAAGATTAGATAATAAAAAATACATTTTTATGGCATGTTTGATTCATTAAAAAGAATCATGTTTTAAATAAAAAGATAATTTTCTTTTACAATATAAATTATATTTTTATTACATGTTTGATTCATTAAAAAGAATCATGTTTTAAATAAAAAGATTAGACAATAAAAAATTATATTTTTATTGTGTGCTTGATTCGTTAAAGAAATTTTGTTAATCAAAATGTTATTTGCATGTTAGTAAAGTAGAAAAAAAATGAATACATGCTAGTTAGAATAAAAAGGACTACATGTTAAAATGTATTTGTTAGTTAAAAACATCATTTTTAACATACTAGTTAGAATAAAAAGGATTACATGTTAAAAAGTATTTGTTAGTTAAAAACATCATTTTTAACATGCTAGTTATAATAAAAAGGATTTCATGTTAAAATGTATTTGTTAGTTAAAAACATCATTTTTAACAAGCTAGTTAGAATAAAAAGGATTTCATGTTAAAATGTATTTATTAGTTAAAAACATCATTTTTAACATGCTACTTAGAATAAAAAGGATTTCATGTTAAAATGTATTTGTTAGTTAAAAACATCATCTTTAACATGCTAGTTAGAATAAAAAGGATTACATGTTAAAATGTATTTGTTAGATAAAAACATCATTTTTGACATGCTAGTTAGACGAAAAAGAATTACATGTTAAAATAGGTTTTGTCATTAAAAATGTTACTTTTAACATGTTAGTTTAGATAAAAAGAATTACATGTTAAAATAGGTTTTGTCATTCAAAATATTACTTTTAACATGTTTGTTTAGATAAAAAGAGTTACATGTTTAAATAGGTCTTATCATTAAAAATGTTACTTTTAACATGTTTGTGTAGATAAATAGAATTACATGTTTTGGTTTATTAAAATGTAATCATTTATATGTTAGCATAGCAGAAAAATAATTATATGTTAATATATGATTTGTTCATTAAAATGTAACTTTCAACATGTTAGAATAGAATAAAAAGGATTTTATGTAAAACATGTTTTGTCATTAAAAATGATATTTTTATTAGCTTAAATTGGAATAAAAGAATTATATGTTAGAATATGATCTTGTTTGACTAAACATTATTTTTAACATGTTAGTTGAAATCGCCGAACGAATTATATATATAAATTAGGATTAAATGAATCGCGCGCGGTAGTTCGCGTTTTGGAATCGTAACTTTAAAAGATTATACCGAAAGATCCGACCGTCGGATTTTCCCAAAACTAGAACCGTTGGGTTCGCTTTGGAAAGATCTTTCCAAAAATATTAAGTTTGTTCAGATCCAACGGTTATATTTTGAGAAACGTGTAATTCAAATTTGGATAAAAACAGCGCTAGGGCCGCGTAACGACCTGCAACGTCGTTCTAATTAAATGGGCTATTTTTATGTAAATTATGTAAATAAAAATAGTAATAAATCATTACAAAATATTATTAACTATATGAAATGATTTTAATTATATATATTCGAGAATTATTTGAAAAGGCCGAGTTAAGTCTCATTTCAAAAAATTATTCGACGATTTAAAGTCAAAGACATTGAAGACGGCGGTTGAAGACAGGCGATCTTCCCATCGAATGGACGACTAATGATGCCCTGCATTGGTTAGCTCCCAGTAAAGGGTTAAAGTGGTAGTCGTCCTGATGTACTTGTTGATTGTTCGGATATGAGGGAACCTCTCTTCCATTTTGGACATACGGGATGACGAATAAGGTGCCTTCGGTTTCGTTCAGACCGAGAACGGACTTGCAAATGGATGTGTGTCTGACATTGGATTTCGTTCTGTGTTAATTGATTTCTATTAAATGTATATTTGTTTGGTGGCGGAGTATTTATTCTCTTGCTTAACACCCTTCTCTGAGACGTATGAGATTAGAGGTTATATATTGATAGACATCAGTTACATGGCATGAATTTTCAATGCGGCATTCTAAGATGCAAACGATCAAGGCTTTTGTTGAAAAGCAGGGCCTTATAGTTGACGATCAAAGCACAACTTTAATTAACATAGCATTGTGTATAGCATAACTTCGCGAGCCTTACACCCCGTTAAGAGTCAGAAATGGGATAAGGGAACGCAAGGAGTGCACGATATTTCTTTCTAGCTAGAAATGGTGTCATGGTATGGAGCCTAGACATTTTTACTTATGTGGATCATAGTTTGCGAGGTCTCGATATATTAGTCGCTACTGGTCAAGTGATATGTCCGATACGACCGAGAAACGTGTGTTCAGGAATTGCCAATCCACTAAAGTATGTGTGGACCGGCCCTGCAGGATCCAAGGGTTCGCCAGCATCCGATCCCTGAGACATTTGCTATAGTGTCTCGAATCGGTAAGGAGATCATCCCTAGCCTTGACTCATGATGGAAACCCAATTTCCAATACGACATTATAGATTTGATTGTAAACCTGTATATGGCGACATAGTATATGGTAGCTATGCCGTCTAGGATTGATACATTTACTTTGAAAATGTTTCAAACTGACTAGACACTAATAATATTATCAAGTTTTATACGTATCAATCATGTTTGACCATTATAAGGTAAAACTCTATCCTCCGGTTTGCGTTGCATTGTGTGATGGGACTTGAGTCTTATAATGGTTTCATTTTTCTAAAAAGCATCACGTTGTTTTAAAAGATTTACTTATTTTATGCATTTGCAATCCAATGGAGTAAACCCGTTCAGCATTAGCGGCGTGGTCCTTTGATTAGCCTTATTATTAGATAAGTTAAGTAAGATTTCTCATACCAGTCCTATGACTGACTCGTAGTTTGTTTTCACTTGCAAACTCCTGTGCCCTTATTTTCACACGGGCATCCAAGTAAACAAGTAACATATTTATTTTGGATATGCACCGCAGCATGGTGTGCTCTTTTGGCAGTAGACGAAGACTATCTTTTATCTCTATTTTAGACACTTAGACATCATTTTATCTATGTTGTACTTGATGATGTTCTCGACTTATTTTCTATTTGCTGGAACCTTTTATGTATTAAGTTGTATCCTGTGTCTGTGCAACTCTGATGATGATGACATTTATGATTCCCCTGCTATGATGATGATATTATCCTATGATTTCATGTGTTATGTTGTTATCTATAATCTGCTGTTGTGATAAATGTGTTATATTTCAATGATTATCCTTGCTTCCGTGACACGGGAGTTTGGGGTTATCAAAAAATACGGAAATGGACGGAAAATAAATAAATACAATATTTAATTAGTAATTTACCTATTACAAAGCCGACCTAGGAATCTAGTGCCCAATCGGTCGACACAGGCGTCGGATCACCTAGTGGTGGCTAGGTCTTAAAGGGTTAGGTTTATTTTTATATATAACAAATGGACGGATATAACTTAAAACTAATCCAACGGTTCTAGGCCATTTTCACCCCTATAAATAAAGGGGTAAAGCCCCACTCTTTTCCATTCAAATCTATAAAGACAGCGGATCACTACCATTTTTGTTCCTCCTTTAACCTAATTTCTAAATAAAATACATTCATATGTATACCAAATCAAATCAAATTCATATGGAATTGGAAAGATTAATTGAGTCAGTGAAAGAGAATGCTCAACGATAGATTTCTTTGCTTTCTTCCATTTTTCTTACATTTCTACAGATCTAGAATTTTCCCATTCTAGATAAATTGTAGATTTATAATAATTTGAGGATTGTAAGCCTAAAAGGGTTCAAAATTGAGAAATTGGAAGCTATAAGGTGAGTGGAAAATTTACTAATACAATTATAATGGCTTATCTATTTCGTTTGAATCCAATCTATGTTTTATGCCTATTAGATCTGTTTATTTAAATAATTGTAAATTATGGCAACAATCAGATCTGATTATGAATATGTTTAAAATTAGCAAATGATAAGTTGTGATTATGTATAACATGAATTGTAGGATTTTTATATATTTTTCCCACATATTCCTACAGTTATGTCATGAAATATGTTGTGCATGTTACATAGCAACGTGGATCTGAAAATCAGTCCCATTAAACATAAATTTGTTGCAGTTATGTTCTAGGTCTTTAGTTCATTACTGAAATATGAAATATGTGAATTTGGGTAAAAAGATGAAATTTGTGTATCATGTGATTTTAAGAATAGAAGAAATATTCCTTGTTTATATCCAATATTGTTGGGTTTTGTCTTAAGCATTGTAAAACATGTCCTTTTCCTTATTCTTAAATAAAGAGACATTATTTTGTAATCACAAGAAATATGATAAAAAGAATTTAAAAGGGGAAAAGTGGTGGAAAGGTACATATAAATATAAATACATACATTTGTATGTAATTTGCATCGCCTATTCCATTATATATATACAAATTACATATATTTCTTATGACTTGGAAATATGTCAATTCCACAAAATAAACATGATTTACAACGGTTATGGCTAACGGTCCTTTGTGAAACTTGGAACCTTTTGGCAAGTTGAATATAAAAAGGAGATGTTTGGTAAATTAATTAAACTAAATCATTAATTTAAAAATAAGTATTGCAAAATAATAAATAAATATTAATGACTAAGTTGACCGCATAAACACACACACACACTATATATATATATATATATATATATATATATATATATATATATATATATATATATATATATATATATATATATATATATATATATAATCCGTCCAAATCGGCATAAAACGGTAAAATATACATTGTATGGAATGTTTGAGCGTTTTGATAAGATTTAATTATGGAATTATGTGCAAATATAATCCATTTTGAATTAATATATTTGTAGTGACCATTTTTAGCAAACAATATAATTAATTGCCATAAATGAGACCGCAAATCAATAAATAACTATCATAACCAATATTGATTTTAGGGAAAATAAATATGAGGGGAAAAATGGTTACAATTCCTAAAATCAATTAGGTTAATTGTTGTGGACCCCTAATTAGGAAATTTAGATTATAACCGCATTTAGACACGTGGTTAAACTCAACTTGTGGTGCAAGTCTGCCCGGAACCTACCGGCAAATCCAGCAACCACAGGTGGTCAATTTAACGTTAGGGGTCGAATGCATAAATAAATATACTATGGCACGAGGTTAAGTTCACTTATGGTAGAAGCCTGCCCGGAACTAACGACAAATTCAGCATCCACAGGTAGTCAACTTAATGTGGGAGGCCTAGTGCATATATATATATATATATATATATATATATAACAACCAATAAACAAATAAACAGGAATAAAAGAACAAGAATAGTAATTGCCTATTGGGGTACAACAAATAGATAACTTGGGACTAATAAATAGTTGCCTTAGGAAAATATGATCGTTAGAGTCGTAAAGGGCAATAAAAAGGAAATAAAAAGAAATGGGCCTCACAAGGGAACTTATGATTGTCATTTAAACACTAAGTCCAAACTAGGGAAGGTACTAAATAAGTATTCTAGGGAAAAAGGAATATAACATTCCTATTTAATAGTAATTGAAATAGAAAATATAGTTGGACTTAGTAGGTTAATAATGTAAGATATTATTAACCATATAAACCTATGACGCACATAAATGGTGTACGTATAGTATTTCCGTATAAAGGAACTAAATGAGAATGACTTAATAATGCAACCTACTTTATCCTAAAAAAGGAAAGGTGTTAAAGGCAAATAGGGGACGAACTAATAACCTTCGCGTATAGTCAGCTTCTTGGGTCCTAAAAGGCTAAGTGAATAGGGTTAAAGATTCCACTTGGGAATAGGTTTTTCAGTATAGGGGTCTTAAATGGCATGTATGTGCGGGTCTGTCCAAACCTAGAAATTAAAAGGGTCAGATATGACCATCTATCCTACAGGAAGTAATAAGGGACTAAGGAGGTTATCTAATAAGGTCAGCTAGAAGGTATAGTATAAGAAACAGAGTGAAGAAATGTAAAAGTTTTGTATTGTATTTTTATTATTGAACAATGAGCGAATGTACAGTCATATACAAAGAAAAACAGTAGCAGCCGACATGGGCCTTTTTGTGATAATAAAAGTCCTAGTGGGCTTAGGCCCAACAGACTGAAGGAATATAGAGAAATATATTCTCCATACCCCCCCCCCCCCCCCCCCCGCAAACCCAATTATCGATTTAAGGGTTTGAGCTTTGGAAAACAGAAATGGCGGCCGACTTCAATCTTCATACTTTTGTCTTCAAATCAATTTTCTTCCACTCTGATAACATCTCTGTCTTCTTTACGTCTTTGTTTCCATCTTATAATCTTGCCTTCAGCTTGTACTTTGTCTTTAGTGCAGGTAGCTACGGATTTGTTGACCTTTGCGTCAGATCTGCTCATGTTGATGAAATTTGAAGTGTCTTCGTTAGATCTATGTAAAGGTTGATACTTTACATTTGATTCACGACTTGAAGTTGTGGATCTGTTGTATTTATCTTCTAGGGTTTGATCCTTGCTTCTGCTGTCGTTGAATTGAGGGCTTCCAATTTCTGCAACGCATAGCTTGTCTTTCAGAGCCTCAAATCTATTTTCGGACAATGGTTTTGTCAGAATGTCAGCTATTTGGTAAGTTGACGGTATGTGATTAACTTGAAGCTTATCTCTTTGAACTAATTCACGTACAAAGTATATATCTAGTTCAAGATGCTTAGTTCTAGAGTGCAATACTGGATTTGCAGTTAGGGCTATAACACTCATATTATCACACCATACCGTTGCCTTTGAATTTAAATTAACTTTTAGCTCACTCAATAATGATTGAATCCACATTATCTATGTTGTTGTATTTGCAATGCTGCGATATTTTGCTTCTGTACTAGATCTAGAAACTGTATTTTGTTTCTTAGCACACCATGATATTGGATTTTTGCCTAAATATATGCAGTAACCACTTGTGGATTTTCTGTCATCATGATCATTTGCCCAGTCTGCATCTGCATAAGCATTAATGTCTAAGTTGTTGCTAGTCTTCAGTATTAGACCCTGATTGATAGTACCTCTTAAGTATCTTAAGATTCTCTTGACTGCTTTCCAGTGATCACTCAATGGCTTTTGCATAAACTGACTTTCCTTATTCACACTGTATGATATGTCTAGTCAGGTTATAGTAACATATTGTAATGCTCCAATGATGCTTCTGTATAACCTTTCATTACATTTAGCTTCACCCTTCTCTTTGCTTAGATGTATGTTAGTGACCATAGGTGTGGTGAGGGGTTAGCTTTATTCATGTCGGACCTTGCTAGAATTTCAGTAACATATTTTCTTTGACTCAATTGAAGTTCATTCTTCTTGTTTCTGCTGACTTCAATGCCTAGAAAGTATGACAGTTCACCTAGATCTTTAATTGAGAACTCACTGTTTAGTTGATCAGTGATGTTTCTGATTTCATTGTTGCAATTGCCTGTAATTATGAAATCATCCACATAAATCAGAACGTAGGTCACTATATTAGCTGTAAACTTTGTAAACAATGAGTTATCAGATTTTGCTGATGTATATCCAAACTTTGATAGTGTTGCCTTGAGCTTATTGAACCAGACTTTGGGTGCTTTCTTTAGTCCATAAATAGCCTTATTCAACTTGCACACCATGTTGTTCTCTGATTTTTCCTTTAGTCCTGGTGGTAGTTCCATATACACCTCTTCCTGTAAGTCACCATTTAGAAAAGCATTATTAACATCAAGTTGCTTGATGGTCCAATTTTTATACAAGGCTATTGTTAAGATAATTCTAATTGTTGTTGGCTTCACAACAGGTGAGAAAGTTTCACTAAAATCAATTCCCCATTGTTGTGAATAAACTTTAGCCACTAATCTAGCCTTGTATTTAGAGATTGTACCATCAACATTTCTTTTTATTCTATATGTCCATCTACACCCAATGATATTTTTGTCTTTGGGTGGTTGAACAAGATGCCAAGTCTTTTTATTAACTAAAGCATCTAATACTTCCTGCATAGCTGACCTCCACTTATCATTCAACTTAGTTTGTTGATAAGTGGATGGTTCAGTATCATTAAATTCAGTACAAAAAGTTTTTGGTTTGAATATACCACTCTTTGCTCTTGTCATCATATGGTGTTTATTATGAGGTTGAGGGACTTCGCTGTTTCTTTCGACTTGAGTGCTTTCAGGACTGTTGTTCTCTTCACTGCTCACATTATCATGTTGCACATCATCATTGTCACCACCACCACTGTTTTCACTTTCATGATCTGAAGCATCTCTATGAGTGCAATGTTGTGTAGCGCTAGTAGTTTGTGTGCTTTGTGTTTGTTTAGTACTATTGTCAGAAAGTGGCACATGCATAACTTCATCCACTTGTTCAGGAAATTGTGGAATTATAGTTCTTGGATTATAAATTTTCTTTGTGGTTTTGCATGTGTCACTCTTGAAAGGAAACACTTTCTCATTAAAGATCACATGTCTAGATATATAAATTTTTCCATTGCTGTCCAAACACTTGTAGCCTTTAAATTTTTTGGTGTAACCCAAAAAAGTACATGGAGTAGATCTGAAATCTAGCTTGTGCTTATTAAATGGTCTAGTATGAGGAAAACATAGACATCCAAATACTTTTAGTTCATCATAATTTGGTTTGGTTTGATTTAAAATTTCTATGGGACACTTCATGTCAAGTACCTTAGTAGGTAACCTGTTTATTAGATAAACAACTGTGGCAAATGCATCAGGCTAGAATTTTAGAGGCAATGATGCATGTGCTAGCAGTGTCAATCCTGTCTCCACAATATGTCTATGTTTTCTCTCAATTAATCCATTCTGTTCAGATATATGTGGACACGTTAATCTATGTGTAATACCTTTTTTATGAAAATAGTCTTTTAAGGGTAAAAACTCCTTACCACCATCACTTTGAATAGTTTTGACTTTATGATTTAACTGGTTTTCAACATTGGCTATGAACTGCATAACTGTGTTACAATTGTTAGATTTTGATTTTAAAAAATATATCCAAACATACCTAGAATGAGCATCAATAAATGAAATGTAATATTTGTACCCATAGTCGGTGTTAATTGGTGCTGGGCCCCATAGGTCGACAGCTATTAATTCTAATGGGTTCACATATTCAGTTTCAGAATTTGGGAATGGCAATTTATGGCTCTTTCCCATTTGACAGTATGTGCACACATAATAACTTGGAATATCAACAGAAATATCATTGTTGACAAAAATTTCTTTCATAACTTTCAAACTTGGATGTCCAAGCTTACAATGCCACAAATCAAATATCATGCAGTCATTACTTGTGTCTAATTCAGTCACATTACAGTACTTATTTCTAGGCTCAGTATTTCTGCAGTTTCCAGAATTGAACTTGTATAAGCCATTTTGTTCTCTACCCTGCAATAAGATGTTCCTAGTCAGCATGTCCCTAACAACACAGTGATTTGGGTAAAATTCAAATGATACTTTGTTGTCTTTAGCACACTGTGACATGCTGATTAAATTTTTTCTTATGTGTGGTGCACATAGTAAATTATTTAGATATATTTGTTTGGCACCATTAATACTAGCATGTCCAGTATGAGAAATAATTATAGAATTGCCATTACCCATAATTAGAGATTGCTTACCTTTGTACTCACGATTGCCAAGATTCGGATTATTTAAGTTGTTTATGACATGATGAGTTGCTCCCGAATCTGGATACCATGAATCATCTTGAATATCATCAGTAGTAGCAGGATTTGAGGAAGTTTCTTGATTAGTTTTAGCATCTGATTGACTGCTGACCATGTTGGCATTTGGATTGTTATTCCTATTATTGTTATTGCCTTGTTGATTGGCATTGTAGTTGTTGTCAAACCTGAAATAACATCTGTCAGCTGTGTGACCCATTTTTCCACAAATCTGACACTTTGGTCTGTTGTTGGGGTTCCATCTACCAGCTCTTCCTCTTCCACGGTTTGACTGACCTCCTTTTTGGTAAGTATTTTGGTTTCTTGAATTGTTTTGTTGGCTTTTGTTTTTCCCTGTAGTGATATAGTTGACTGAGGGATCAGAAACTTGATCTTTTCTTTGTAATAATCTGCCTTAATGAGTTAACAGCATAGAATGAACACTTTGTAGTGAGGGTGTGGGTTCTATGGATGTTATGAATGCTACAACTGCTTCATATTCATCCTCCAGCCCTCCAACTATATATAATACTTGTTCTTTTTCTTCAATCTTGTTTCCTGTGCAAGCTAGTTAATCACATAGATTCTTTACCTTCATTAGGTACTCATTCATGTTAGAATCCTCTTTCTTTATGCTTTGAAGTTGCTTCTTGTAGTTTAACACTCTTGCAGAAGACTGACTCGTAAATGATCTTTCTAGAGCAGTCCAAATATCATGTGATGACTTAACACCAATCAATTGTGGCATTATTGATGAACTAACAGTAGACATTAGCCATGCACTCACAAGATTGTCTTGCCTCTGATATGATGCATGTTCTTGATTAGGAACTAAGTTGTTATCAGTACCTCTAATGTATTTTGCTGGAACAGTTTGAGTTCCGTAGAGATAATCTTCAATTCCATAACCTTTTGCTGCTGTTTCCACTTGCAGTTTCCATAAAAGATAATTTGATTCATCCAGTTGAATCGAGATGATGTTACTTTGCAGCTTGATGATGGATTTGATAAGTTCTTCAGTGCTTTCAGCACTGGTCTGATTTGATCTAGCTGATGATCTTGGGGAATTTGGATTTGGTGGATTTGTTTCAACCATGATGCACCAATATTCAAGACTTGATAACAGTCAGCGAGAAAGAAGATAAGTTTTTCAGAAAACTCTAATTCTTGAATTGGATTTTTTGGATGATTTCTTTGATTGATTTCAAAAAAGCAACCAGAAGAGTCAAAATGATGATTTCACGAATGTTTTGATATTTTTTTCTGATTGACTTTCTTGGACGGTTTTTTTGATTTCAGTTTGAATGATTTCACCATAATTTTTGATCGGATTGGAGTTTTTTTTGAAATTCTTTACCACCAAGCTTGTGAGACTGAATACTGTCGCAGCCACGTAACACTGGCGAGGCACTGTCTTCAGATTCACAGCCTCAACCTTCAAGTGATGAGATGAAATCTCAGATGAAGGGTACCCACGTGATGATATTACTCTGATGGGTAATCTATCTTTTAGATAGATTCATAGAGGCACAACGATTTGAATTGAGATCTTGATGCGATTAGCAAGAACGCTCTGATACCATATAAGAAACAGAGTGAAGAATTGTAAAAGTTTTGTATTGTATTTTTATTATTGAACAATGAGCGATACAATCATATATAAAGAAAAACAGTAGCAGCCGACATGGGCCTTTTTTGTGATAATAAAAGTCCTAGTGGGCTTAGGCCCAACAGACTGAAGGAATATAGAGAAATATATTCTCCATATATTGAGAACAATAAATTACCCTCTCTCACCTTATGTGGGGCAAGGGTATATGCGTGGATGACGGAAGCCTTAACTAGCAGGGCTCGTAGCTAGTGCCCTCTAGTTTATGTTAACATTGAATATATTATCGAGGGTTAATAAGTGACCAATAAGTCCGTCTAGGGTCTTAAGTGATCAGGGAGAATCCACCCTATCTATCATTGATAGTGAGGCGTTAAATAATAAAAAATAGTGAATGAGTAGAAACCTATAATTTGGGCCCCACTCTCGATAGAATTAACCAGTTAAGCTTCGGTATAAAGGCTTCACAAAAATATATGTAAACGTCCTATCTCGGTAATGTAATTTGGGAATACTACTTTGGAAAGAGTAGTAGAGTCGTGTGTAAACATTAACAAGGTTGATTTAGAATCACTAACCTTGTCAGGATCCGATTCAGGATCCTGGAATGGATCCTGAATCGGGGCCTTCATATTCAGCCTTAATTGCACCACTGAGTGCAATTACCTTAATATTACGAGCTGAATTTGAGCCACTGGAGATGCTCTAAGGAATATTATATATCAATTGTACTTTTCTATTTCCTGGGTTAAGTTAGTCCAGTTGTACTTCTTTGTACAAAAAAATAACAACTTATTTTAGTCTATCATAATGGATCATTAACATTAGATGTTAACCGAATGTATAAATAATAATGTCGAATGTATAGATAATAACGTGTGCAGCTCGGGTCAAGAAATGTAAGTTACATTTACATAAACCATTATGAATTGGTATGCATCCTGCTCCAGGTGGTATTTGCTTTGTTTTCGCTTTTCTAACGTTTGAAGTTAGATGTTTTAATGGAATATAAATTTGTGAACTTTTTTTGTAATATACTTAAGGTTATACCTGTTTTCACTTGAGTATTACTAGCATGATGTGTACATAAAATTTCCACTTATGCGGGATGTGGGGCGGGCTAGCCAAACTCAAGCTATGAGGCTAAAGTGAGTCAACAAAACAAGATTTACATATTCGATTTTTTTCCACATTGACATATTTTTGTCAAATTAAAATGATAAGTGAGTATGATTATGTAGGCACAAAAGTTCAGGTTATAAAGTAAAGCACGTGGGAGGTAGGGCTGCACAAAGTATGGGTTGGGTCGGGTTAGACCAAATACTTTATCCGACCCGCATAGGTATGGGTTTAAGATAGTTCAACCCATACCCGACCCCATATGAGGTTGGATATGGGTTGGGTTGAAGTATGGGTTGGGTCGGGTTTAGTAGGGTTGGGTTGGGTTGCTTGAATATAAATAAAAAATGAGAATATAAGAGATTTTTTTAAAAATAATATTAAAACACTCAACATAATTTATCATATTTTATTTAGCATAATGCATTTAAAATAATAGATTCATTATAAGACATATTTTATAAAAATTTCATTGTAAAACACATCATATGAAATTAATTTACTACATAGTAGAAGAAATGTTTCATTTTAAAATACAATAAAATGCTCTTTAAAATATATTTGCCAAGTTCTGTCTAGCTTGGATTGACATGGAATATGTTTGGCTATATATAATTACTATAGAATACATAAAATATATTATAAGATTATACAATTCTAATTTTAAGTGGGCTAATATTAAATTAGTTCTTTAATATAGGGTTGGGTTGGATTAAAATAAGGTTGGGTTGAACAAAATATCAAACCCGACCCGTATATAGTATGGGTTACAAATTGTAACCCATATCCGACCCGAACTAGGATGGGTTGGGTTGGGTTTATGTGGGTTGGGTTGGGTTGGTGGGTTGGGTCGGATTGGATATGGGTTGTGTGCAGCCCTAGTGGGAGGTAGTTTATAAATACTATTCTGAAGGATTCAGTTATCGTATATAATTTAGGCTTGGCATGGTTTTGATACTGTAATAAAATTCTCCAAGTGTTGCATCTACACTGACAGTAAAGACATATTTTGATTGTTTATTTTTGTCCTAACAATAAAATACAACACTATTTCATAAAAAGCAATGTACAACCTCCCTTGCTAATTTTAGTCCACTATCAGTGTAACGAGTTTAATTAACCCATTGCAACCCAATACATTTCAATCTGTTGTATTCAATATTAGGGGTGTTACGGTTACGGCAACCGTCAGTTTTACCTCTAACAATAACCGCAACCGTTGTTGACGGTTAGCAAATTTTATAACCATTACCGTAACCGTCTAATCGTTACTGTAACCATTACCGTTAATTTACATTGTTATCCATAAATAATTCAAGTTCTAACTTTTTTCTTAAGAGTCAGTCTCACTACAAGACACACAGTATTTAGCGACGGCTTATAGCCGTCGGCGGCCGTCACTAGCCGTCGCTAAATGTCGTCGCTATTACTGTCGTCGCCAGCAAAAATAGCAACGGGTTTAGCAACGGCTCCGTCGCTGGTTTAGCGACGGCTAGCAACGGCCAGTAGATACGTGTCACCTTACGTGGCAAGTCGTTTCTTTGACCAAACAGCCGTCGCTAATCTGAAGCATTTTTTTCTGCATACAGCTTCTATTCCTTCCCCTCAATCCACAAAACCAATACCATTTCAAGATCAACTCACAAATCAACCAATATCACTCCAACATAATCAATTCTCACTACCAAAACACATCAACAACACAAAATATCCAAAATATTACTAAATTCATCACAATATCATAACATACTATCGTCATAGATCAAAAAAACAATATCATCGTCACATATTACCGTACCATCGTCACATATCATCAAAATAAATCCAACCACACCATACCATCGTCAAATAACATCGTACGTGCATGAAGCATATAAAAAACAAGTATATGTACATATCAAGGCAATAGAACAACCAAACTAATCATCGTCCTCCTCGTCATCGTCCTCCTCGTCTTCGTCCTCTTCTTCTTCGCCTTCAGCATCATCATCGTCCTCCCCAGGCATCATTCCATGCTCCTGATAAAAAGCTGCAATGCGCTCGTCTACCTCCTGCGCCAGTTGGCTTCTTCTCCAATCATTCATCTCTTCCAACTGCTGCTGCATCCGAGCTATTGCCTCCTCATCCATGGACCTCCTATATCCTCGCTGAAAATCAATGGCCTGCAAATAAAGTTCATATTTAAGTTAATAACCTAAATTATGTTCATGACGTTACCATATAAATCTACATGTATATCGCGTAGCATTTAAAAAATTTATAAAGACAACATGGACTTGTAGAATAAAATTAATACGTACTATATTTACTGTTATATTTCAAGATAAATGTAATACATACTTTATTGTTGTCTTTATAATTTTTTATAATTGTATACATACTTTAAATGTAAACTTAAATTAAAAAATGTTTACCTCCTGGTTGCCGAAGCCATATCGCCTATTACGAGTAGGCGGTTTAATAATAGAATCCCATATACGATCGCACTCTGCAACCGTAAGCTCCTCTCGTCCACTAGCCTGAGTCACCCTAGCCGACTCTGCATCATATCTCGCATACAATACCAATATAATTTAAATACAAATGCCATATAATTTACTTGTATACTGTGATATAAAAGAATATGAAACATTTTAATTATAAATAAACATATTTACCATTACACCCGCAGCCTTGTTGTCCGCCTAATTATATGTCACGTTCCCTTCGTCATCAGTATGCTCAATCGCATGTGTACGCCTGAAAACCTCTGCCATCGTAGGCTCCCTTTGAAACTTTATCATCTGAGTATATATACAGTAATAAGATTATTAAAAATAAGAATAAGTTAACGATATGCACTATTTGCTTTAAATAAGAATAGGTTAACGATATGCACTATTTGTCATCTGCTAAAAATATTGAAATTTTATACCAATTCTCTCCTATGTTGTTGGAATGATTTCGAGCTACCGCGGTGTAAACCTGGATTCTTAGCTCTATTTGCTTTATTTCTTTTTGCTACTTCCTATTATATTTGATACACGATTAATTAGAAGAATGCAATCAACATAAATGTGAATATTTTCATTATATCTTACTTTGGCTGCTTCCGTATCCCAGTATGCATTAAATCCAGCCCACACATCATCAGTCATCCATGGAGGCTTTTTCGAAGATGTCTTTGCTCTTGAAATTGCTTCTCGATAATTCTTTCGCATTTTCATATTCCAGTATGTCAAAAAAAGTTGCATGTCCTACGGCTCCACACGTACAACCGCCTGCATATCAAATTTATTTTGAATTATTTACAGTACATTACTTTCAATAATAATATAAAAAAATACTTGCCAGCAAATCGGCTAAAATAGCGTTCTTGATGTGAGGTGGGATACTATCCCAATGCGGCCATGCCCCAGACATCCTGCTCGTGTAAGACTTCTTCGACACCTCTAAAATAAATTCTGCTGGCTGGATTTCGAACCCCCTGCGTACATGTTTACATAGATATTTCATATATTTTAAATAAACTAAATAGAAATAAATTTGACACTTACTCAGCACTCTTAGGAACAATCTCTACAACTCGCCGTAAATCAGGCTCGGAGCTACTAGGACCTGCTCCTGGTGTAGGAGATGGTGAAGGAGTCGGCTGTGACGAACTCCTCGATCGTCGTCCACCAGACATATCTGTTACAATCATATAATGCATACAAATAACTTGAATTGTTAACCGTTTAAACTGAAATAATTTATAAACTAAGCTTTCAAGTTAATTAATTAATTCTAATTCAAATTTAAACAATCATGTTTATTTCATTTTTAGTTAAATATTTAAGTAATTAAATAAAAATATGAAACATGGTCAAACTTAATTTTTAGTTAATAAAGTGTAAATAGTTGAATGAACTATAAAGTAGTTTAATAAAATATGAAATATGATACAACTTAATATGTAGTTAACTAGCATCAACTATGCACTTTGACTCATATGCACAACATTGATTAACACTAAATCATGATATATTCAAGTTACTCTCATCAAATACAAACACAATAATCCTACAACACATTCATCGTAAGCCTACATACGTCATAATCATTGTTTTCAACATCCTATATCCATTACATATGTGACAATCATAGTTTTTTTTCCTTTCTAATCAATTACATTTATCCCCAAATCAACTTACAATACAACCATCATCATAAGCATCTCTCATGACTACCAATTTCATATTCATAAACATTCAATATAACTAATTTCATATTCATAAACATTCAATTTTGCAAACTCATATAAATAAGCAACTAAAGCCTTCAATTAACCCTAATTAAGCATAAATTAGAGTTAGATGACATACCGGAATGATTGAAGAAGCTTGGAATCGAATTTGGAGGTTGGAATCGGATCAACAATGGGAGGCGACAGGATGTAGGGTTTGGGAATTGTTTTGGGGAAAAAATAAAATGAGGAAGAAAGGGGGCTCGGCAGTTTGATAACTGCAGACCGAGCAACAGCTTGCGACGGCCGCTTTTTTTAGCCGTCCCAAGCCGTTGCTCATGCTCGTCGCTAAACGAAGCATTTCTAGTAGTGTCTGTTTATCTATTAAACAAACCATCCATGTGCATGTCGTCTGTAAATTAAAGTGCAAATAATTTATACATATGTTATTTCTCTGGTTTAAGCTATTAAAAAACACATATTTTTGTATGAAATACTACAAAAAAACCATGTGCGGTTGGTATGATTTACCGCGGTTATCAAAATTCACAACCGTTATCGTCACCGTTACCGTAGTAAGCGGTAACCGTTTATACGGATAGTGCGGTTTGGCGGTTGAACGGTCCAACCGTAACAGCCCTATTCAATGTTGTTAGTAGCCGCTACATTTGGTTTTGAACCCCTTAAATTTTTGCAAAATGCTGAAGATGTTCTTACCTATTAAATTTTCTGTAATTACTTGATTTAAAACAGAAGTTAGTAGGTGGAATGGAGTTTGCTAAAGATATAAGGAGACAGTCTAAAAATCTAGTAGCCTTCTTCTGATGAACTCGTGAAAATAAATTAAATCTGAAGATCTAAAACATCATGTATGAGTGATTGATGGCCTAAGTTTGATGGTGATTTATTATTGAATTCTTGCTTAGAATTCTTACCGAATACTAGTTATTTAAGATAGAAAAATAGAGAATTTTCTAAATATTAACAAAGTTGAATCTTGGATATGAATAATAAGACTTATTTTAGGTGCATGGTTTTACATACTTGGATCTCAAATTTTTGTTTCTATATGCAAGTGAATCACACAACATGCACTGCTCTTGTCAATAACTGTAACTCAAGCTTGTGCCCACATTCTAACAGTTGGTGTAACTTCCAATCTCAGAATTGAGTTGACTCATTTTCATTTTCAAACTGATATTATTGAACAGATTGATCCAGTCTCATCTCCTCTTCTCCTTGGTTTGTACTTACTAAAGTAGTTTGCATTTTCTTTATATTAATGTTAAAATAAATCTCAAGTCTTCACAATTTTTTACTATCAATATTATGACAGGATCAGTTCAATTTTATATCTTTTACAATGGGTGCACCCATAGTTAATGCTAGCCATGCATTGGAATGATGGATGTAGTTATTTTATCATAGATTGAGGTAAATGTATAATCATGAGATTATCTTTGTTTCTTATACTAAAGAATTTAATAATTAAAAAGAAAAAAAAAAATCATGTACAGTGGATTGCAAAAAACAGTTTCCTGCGATGCATTTTCCACAATGATATGGTAACAATTTGCAATTATCCATGCATTATTAAATTTGAGAGGTTTATCTTTAGGTAGTCAAGTAGTTCCATTCAATTGAATAAATATTGGATTGTGGTCGCTTGTGGAATGCTTCAAAACTTGAACATAAGAATATGAGAACTTCTCCATAAACTCATTATTGGCTAAAGATCAATATATTTTACTATGAGTTGACTGGTTATGTCCCCTCAAAGTGAAATAGTTTCTAATGTAATTCATTTCTTGTATGGTGGATAAGGAAATTGTATCATAGAAATTCAGCATTTCTTGCATTATTGTGTGGTCCAATTCAATCACCATCACAGGGAAGATAGCCGTAATCCCCTGCAGCTATCCAGGGGATTGTAAAAGATTTAGAAATGCTAGATGTGTACCCATAAACCGTGTCTTCCATTTTGCGTGTTCAGACCATAGACTAGAATGAACAGGAATAGGTAACCATCTTTATTATGAAAAATACAAGATATGGGCCGAAAGTAACTGAACGTGAGGATTGTGTCCTAAACATTCATATTCCAAGTTTGAACTATTCTACTTTTGCTATCAGTTGAGTTGTTGATAATAAGCCTAGCCTGGGAAGAAATTTTTGATGAGCTTGTGCTCTAACACACCTATAACTGAGATAGTGAATATGATTGAAAGGATCATATTTCTTTGTGGTAGAATTCAACCTCTTGACGTTAGGAACATCATCGGATTTCAATCAGGCGGATCCCTGTTTTCATAGAAGTTCAATAGTTTGCTCACTTTGCTTTATTTGTTTTTATGTAACGACCCACATTTTTGACCATTTAAAATCGACAATAAGCCAAACATGTCGACCCCAAACAATAGCAAATACAGGTAGTTATTGGGAAAAGAAGAGAAGAAAGAAAGAAGAGAAAAACAATCATAGAACCTCACAGCGGAAGGACCACATATAATAATTAAATAGCAGTTAAACAGTTGAAATATATATATACACACACACACACACACACAATAGGCTATAACATCAATGGTTATCAGAGTTACACATATACAGATTTCATACAAAGCAGCGGAAAATATATAAATATAATAGAAGTATACCAAATCTTCGTCTTTGCTCTCCAAGGTAAAGGAATCTTCGCTAACTGCAAGCATCTGCTGACCCGAGCATATTGCATAAAAAGAAAACACAACAAACACTCGGATCAGCACTAAATCATCTCATATTAGTCAAATCTAAATATGAAATAACATCAATGTCATGGGTACAGTAACTCCAGAGATGTTACGGGATTTTTCCATCTCTCGAGGATCCGTTAAACTAATACATACATAGTATAATACGCTATTATGATAGTGTCTATCCAATAAAGTACAAATACTGAAAATAGCGTAAGCGGGATTACATTTTTACCCTTACACCGTTTATAATACCGTAGTCTATACAGTACCGTAAACCCACCGCAACGATGGCATCAGAGGGCACTCCATAGGTACGATACAAATCAAAATCGTATGGGGGCTCGATATGGATATATATGACAAGGCACTCGAGGCAATGCCCAGGGTAGGATTCTACCAATTGCACTCCCGGACCGGTGGTAACGCATAGCAGCCACTACCGCCCACCTCGGAACACACTCCCAAAGTCATAAATGGGCTCAAATCATCATCATCATCATAGTCATAGAAATAGTATCGAAGAAGTGTGTCCGATCAAAGGTGCTACCTCAGTTAGTCACGGTATAGCTCATGTTTTTGTCATTTCAATTCTGACCCGAAGGTCAGGGCTATTTCGTCATCGATCGTCTTCTTCGATTCAATAATCGCCACCAAGTCATCATACTCAATCTGGATACGTCATAACGTTCACAGTTGTCAAAGTGGTATCGACACTGACAGAGAGTATGCCTTATGTCGACTCCGGTCTCTTTAACAACCAACACTTACATCTTTCACATCGGTCGGTCCTTTTACATTTTCCAAGGTTCGCTTTCATATCAAAATATCATATTCTGTTTCGAACCAAATCTATATTCAATAGCAAATAAATTTCATATCAAGATATCATAAATCCAACCAAACCGATTTTATTCTAAATTAGAATATATTCCCAAATCCTTATATTATAACCGTATACTATTTCAAATCAACTTATATTCAAATAGAATATATTTCATCTCAAAAGTTCAAATTATTCCAAATCGATTTATGTTGGAAATTCATTCATATTCCATAGAATATATTTATTCCATTACAACCCATTTTGATCCCTTAGGAGATCCATTTATATTCGAGAAGAATATAATTCATATTTCGATAAAACGTTTTAAATCGGTTCATATTCAAATAGAATAAAACTTTATCTCAACTCCATTTGAACCAATGGTTTAAATCCAACATTTCCATTCGGAAGAAATTTACAATTCCTAAAATACTTTTGAAAATAAATGCTTATAAGAAAAATCTTTATATAAAATAAATATATATAGAATATAATAATTAAAAATAAATAAGATAATTTAAATATTATGTACATACATAAATTAAAGTTTACTAGATAGTTTGAATACTAAAATATAAAGGAAACTTTATTTAAAATAAAATAATTTATAGGTTAGAAGTTTGAATAAATAATTTTGAAAGAAAGGAATAGTTTATTTTGAAATCAATCAAGATATAAATATAAATATATATATATATATATAGAAAAATTTTAAACCATAAATTTCTTCCTTCCGAATTTCCAATACACGAATCTTTCCCAGTTTCGATGGAGTCCATTCAGTTTCCATTTCTCATTTTCAAACATCGTTCAACACCCGTTCAATTTAAAGGTTTCAACCCATATTCAAAACTGAGTAAAACAACTCATAACACCCTCGATTTCCATTTTCCCAAAATTAAATTCCATAAGAATTTATTACCTTTAAATCCTCACCCTTAAATTTGAAAATTTGAAAATCATGTTCAAATCCCAATTAAAGAATTTCCACTTTGTTTTGGGATAAATTCCTTAACCCATTTTTAATAAACATCCCCAATTCAAACCTTTAAAGAAAAAAAATGAATTTATCGAGTATCAGCACGTTCTTCTAAATGAAAATTCTATCAAATAAATTTTCGAATATTTAAAATCATTTAACCAACCGATGTCTGTATATAATTATCTATCCAATGGCCAAATGATTTTAAATTTAATTTTTTGATATTTCAGGGATGGATCTATCATTTCAATCCAAATCAAGGGCACAGAGATTTATCATTTCACTCTGTGTTCTTAATTTATTTCAAATCGATTAATCCCGGGTTTATTCGATGCCCGTAACATCAAGGTTGAAATGGAATTAATCGCCATAATGAACATGCAATACAATACACTGAATATGGAGCATTAGCGGTATCAACATCAATTCAGTAATAAAATTCAACCAAACATCCATCACAACAATTTCGTTCAACTGATCAGCATTAAACTGTTTTAGGATTTTACAAGGGTTCGAATTTCCAACTAGAAATTTAAATTAAATTAAATAACTAATCATTTACGTAAATTACACGTTAACACACTTACATGTCAAATTTAAACAACACATCAATAATCCAACGCAACCATGCAACCAAACTTATTTCATAATCTAATTCAGTAAATATGGGAATAATTCGATATTTCGTAAGTGAGAAAATCACTCATCTTTGCATCCATAGTTGATCGAACGTCCAACTAAGGGCCAAAATTTGACAGTCTGCAAGCGCAGCCAGGTTAGTGCCAAAACGTCCGCAATTTCGCCACGATCCCAACGCAACAAACCGCGTCCAAATCCGAGTCAAAACGAGTAGGTTATTAGTGTTTTACTGTTTGAAATTTAAATATAAAATAATTAAAATTAAATTCCCACCCAATCATTTGTTGACACCTCAGCACCGTGCTTCATCTTCCCGCTCCTCTATTTCACGCTACAGGCTCGTCGAATTTGAACCCAAAAACCGTGACTTTGACTGCAAAAATCCATCGCCTCCGACCTCAATAACACCTTCGGCCACCCACGAATGGAAGCCCCTTGAAATCCGTACCCTACCACGGTGGCTCCACCATGTCAGGTGGACCCCAGCTCCGCCGGTGGCGGTTTTAACGTGAGGCTTTTTCAGGGTTCAACGAAGAAAATCCGGTGATATACTCAACAATAAAGCCTCCGACAACCTCCATTAAACTCGTGTCGACGTCCTCAACAATACCCAGAAGCCTGATTCCTCAATTGAAGCCAAAATCAAAAAAACCCCAAATCGCACTTAGGGTTTTCGAATTCAGGCAGCTTTGACTGCGATTTCCGTCCAATCTGGTTGTTGCATGTCGAAATAAACTGTAGATCTGAGTTCTATAGGTTGAGAGCTTCGATTTGATATATTATACTCTATGGTTTGAAGAAATTTGAATTTCAAGTTGGGGTTTTTATTTACAAAAAGGTTTGTAATTTATTTCAGCCATTAAAGAAGTTTGATGGAGAAGGAAGTAAACGTATAATGAAAATGGCTGATGGGTGAAGGAGAGGGAATTTTATTTATATATATATAGGCCCAATATAGTAACCAGCAACCATTATCCAATTACATCGTCTTATTTCACGTTTTATCCCATACGACCAAACGATAAGTCGGATTATAACGCAAATTGAAATCCTACCATAATTCACCGTTCCGGTTCCGATGGCGCCAGTTTCGTCGAATTCTGAGACAGTCGCCGAAACAGTTAAATTCCACAGTTAATTAAATAAATAAAATATTCTATTATTCGATTAACTGTTTTTAATTCAAATTAAATATTCATTAAATTCAAATTTAATCAAATTATAACTTAAATAAATTCTATAAATAAATTTCACACATTTTTAAATCTAAATTTGATTATTTGAATTTTGATTTGAATTTCAGTTATAATTCAACGACTTAAAATTCCACCATTTCAAATTTAAATTTGAATTCCACTTTTAAATTAACCCACTCAAATTAATTTAATTATTTAAATATTAAACTTCAAATTATAGCCTTTCAACAAAAAAAATTAAATTTGAAATTCTAATTATACTCAATTCAATAATCACCATCATTAAAATTAACAAAAATTTGATTTTTCCCAATATATTCCAATTTGTTTATTTTAAACTGAAATTTTATTATACTGAAAATTATGGGATGTTACATTCTCCCCCACTTAAAATCTTTTCGTCCTCGAAAAGAGAACGAGATAAGATATTAAACAAGTCATACTTCTAAATCCATACTTATAAAATAACATTTGTAAAATAAGTATATAGTTATAAAACCTCATAAATTTTCTAACTCCCGAAATCACGGAAAATTTCGGCAGCATCTCCTTTGTACGGAGAGGTCCGGAAAATAACAACATATATAAAATCCAAATATACATCTCATCACTCGATGAGGCATCCCAAAATGGGGAAGACACCATATATATGTAACTACAAAACTATACGACTCACATACGTACCTTCTTAGCGTTTATTTGCATTTTTATTCACCTTAGCATTTAGCATTTAGCGCAATCGAGCTCCAAAGCGTAGCGCGACTTCTCTACACCTGCTACTACTCACATACGCATAAGAATCAAACACATATATAATACATAGCAAATATATACAGCTTACACAACATTCATTAAACATTTCAACTTAAAACCATAAGGTTAACGACAGGCCAGCGACGAAATGAGGTTTATCACCCTTTTAATGTTGGAATTTGACTAAAGCATACTATGAAAAAATTGTAGCATTTGTTTCAGGCTTTCCGAATTGTCTGGATTCATCGAATTCGGATAAGTCGTTCAAAAATTATGACGGTTTTAGTGAAGGTGAACACCTCAGCCCATACACTGAAAAATGCAGGTCTGAGTTGTTCAACCCTGTTTTTAACCCTTCAAACAGCAAATTTCCAGCAAGCATAATAAGAAAAAGTTTTATTTCAGATTCTGGCCTTTCCGAATTGTACTCGCACATTAAAATCCGATGCTCCGTTAGAGAGTTATGGTCAAAACAATATCGCTATTCAGTTCAGATTTTTATTTTCTGCGCATACGACTTCGACTAAATCTTGAATTTCTACATGTAGTCTTGAAAATCCAATGAGGCTCAATTAACGACAATTCTAGTTCAGGTTCTAAGGTTTCCGAAAAGTCCGGAATCTCCCGATTCCGATCATTCATTCAAAAATTACGATCATTTTCGTTTCAGCTTTTTGAATATTTTAGATTTCGCCTAAACATTGATTTATTTTATATGGAGTTTCAACCTTTGAATTCCAAAACTTAAACAAGGCTTTATTATCAAAGGTGGATTGTCGCTTCGTTTTGTTCATAATACGATTCACCCCTCTATTGCTTACACATATTCATTTCCCTTGTATTAAATGTATTTCGCTTCGTTTACTTGTATTCCATCATCGCCCATTTAATCATCTCCATTTACTTCACAATCAAAAAAATGAATTTTCATTAAATTTCTTACTTCCTTCAAAACCTTAAATCTCGAATAAACCTGAATTCATTTTAAAATTTCTTATGAACTTGATTACTATGAATAAATTTGTCAATATTTTATAATTCACCTTTCCCTAAGTACTAAATTTCCAGGCAAACTTTATATGGTCTTCTAAGTTAACTCTTATCGAGTCAATTCATCTGACTCGACTAAATTAACTCTTGTTCTATATTTCAATTGCTTGTTCATTTTTGTAAAGGTTAAATCATTATTCCTTTGACCCTTTATATTGATTCATTTTTAGTTCTAATTCGATCACTTTAATTCTCGAGTTCACTTCTATTAATTCTACTTCATTTGACTTATTTTAATCGACTTGTTTCCAGATTCTTTCGACACCTAGTTTAATGATCTAGACTTCGGGTTTTTTTTCTTCCTACTTAGTTAACTTCGAATCAATACCCATAGTTAAGGCCAATTATGGTTTTTATATAACCATTCTATCATTTTTTTGTGTTTTATTCAACTTCATTCACTTAATCAATCCACCCTCGATATAACCTTAAATTTTCTTTTCTGAGCTGATTCCATTTTTGTTAATCCATTCAACTAAGATTAAATTGATTTCACATCTAGTTTCAATATTCCCAATTTTCCATTTTAAATCAAATTGTATCCCCTTAACTCACTTCATATATTCGATTCTCAAATCATGGTTTGAATTAAGGATGGTTCATAACTCAAAATTTCCATACTTAATTCTCGGCCATTTATTATTCGAATTTTTTTTCCAAGTTAACTTTATTTAACCCAATTCCTTTATTCGAATGAAGTTATATTCCATTCGACACTACATTTTCGTTTCATTCATTTCATCGATTATACTCCAATTTACGTTCGACAAAATTTTATTAATTATTATTTCTCATTCCCTTTTTCCGATTTTTTATTACTTTATTAACAACATCCACTCTTTTCAACTCCTTCTCGACTAACTTAATATATACCTATTGAATAGTCAAATCATGGGTTATCACTTTTATTACACTACCTAATTTTTCGATTCATTTGAGTTGTTTTCAGTGGAATCTTATCACGGGATTAATTTTACCTTCTCTAACTCTTATATCGACTTAATTCAGAATTATATAACTTAATTATCGTCCATGTTATTGAGTTTTAACAATGGTTCCCTTTTCTCCACACTTATGTCCAATTCTTAGTTTAAAAGTCAAAAATTTTAAATGAACCGAATTTCCTTAGTACATAAATCCATATTATAGTTAAGATGAACTTAATTACTTCGATTCCAGGTTTTAAAACCAAGTTTTAAATAACATATATATATATATACTATTTTATAGAAAAATCATGTCACAAAAATTTAAATCCAAATCTAAATTAACAAAGAACATAGAATTTCGATTATGGTTAAATCTTAGACTCAACTCCACCTATCATTGGAAATTAGATAAAAATTCTTTTCAAACAAGTTATGTAAGTACGGGTGATCTCCCCCACTTAGACGCTTCATAATAAACGTCGATAATGCGTGCACTCATTACCGAAGTCATGTCTGCTGTCCGAGAAGGGATTACACACTTATTTCTTTTAAAAAATTCTTTAAACCATTCCTTTCGGAAATACTTATAATACGATTTTTTTTTCATAACACTATTTCAAGAGTACCCCAGGATAAAGTTTCAAGTTCATTTCTATTTCAATCTCAAACCTTTCTCATCCAATTATACTTAAAGGTATCATTTCATTTTCAATATTTTCTTTGACCATGTAAATTCCTTATTAAATTTATTATCGAATCAACCGTAATACGTATGAATTTAATATTACCACCTGCTAAAACAAATACATATATACTTGAACTATATATATATATATATATTCAATATATTTAAAAATATGATCGAAAACCATATTATATCGATCATTCTGTCCGATTATTTAGGAATTCCTATCGATTATACGGCGTCCCATATATCGACCAAAACCCATAAATATTCAGCAGAACAAATCAACACAAGATAAAACCAATTTGTATTAAAATACAAGTACGCTCTCTAATATCACTCAAACTCATTCTAAGGCGTTTTTAACCCCATCTCAAATGAGTTAATTCCCAACAGAGCCAAGGTTATCGCTAACCATCGCTCTGATACCAAATGTAACGACCCACATTTTTGACCATTTAAAATCGACAATAAGCCACACATGTCGACCCCAAACAATCGCAAATACAGGTAGTTATTGGGAAAAGAAGAGAAGAAAGAAAGAAGAGAAAAACAATCATAAAACCTCACAGAGGAAGGACCACATATAATAATTAAATAGCAGTTAAACAGTTGATATATATATATACAATAGGCTATAACATCAATGGTTATCAGAGTTACACATATACAAATTTCATACCAAGCAGCGGAAAATATATAAATATAATAGATGTATACCAAATCTTCGTCTTTGCTCTCCAAGGTAAAGGAATCTTCGCTAACTGCAAGCATCTGCTGACCCGAGCATATTGCATAAAAAGAAAACACAACAAACACTCGGATCAGCACTAAATCATCTCATATTAGTCAAATCTAAATATCAAATAACATCAGTGTCATGGGTACAGTAACTCCAGAGATGTTACGGGATTTTTCCATCTCACGAGGATCCGTTAAACTAATACATACATAGTATAATACGCTATTATGATAGTGTCTATCCAGTAAAGTACAAATACTGAAAATAGTGTAAGAGGGATTACATTTTTACCCTTACACCGTTTATAATACCGTAGTCTATACAGTACCGTAAACCCACCGTAACGATGGCATCAGAGGGCACTCCATAGGTACGATACAAATCAAAATTGTATGGGGGCTCGATATGGATATATATGACAAGGCACTCGAGGCAATTCCCAGGGTAGGGTTCTACCAATTGCACTCCCGGACCGGTGGTAACGCATAGCAGCCACTACCGCCCACCTCGGAACACACTCCCAAAGTCATAAATGGGCCCAAATCATCATCATCATCATAGTCATAGAAATAATATCGAAGAAGTGTGTCCGATCAAAGGTGCTACCTCAGTTAGTCACGGTATAGCTCCTGCTTTAGTCATTTCAATGCTGACCCGAAGGTCAGGACTATTTCGTCATCGATCGTCTTCTTCGATTCAATAATCGCCACCAAGTCATCATACTCAATCTGGATACGTCATAACGTTCACAGTTGTCAAAGTGGTATAGACACTGACAGAGAGTATGCCTTATGTCGACTCCAGTCTCTTTAACAACCAACGCTTACATCTTTCACATCGGTCGGTCCTTTTACATTTTCCAAGGTTCGCTTTCATATCAAAATATCATATTCTGTTTCGAACCAAATCTATATTCAATAGCAAATAAATTTCATATCAAGATATCATAAATCCAACCAAACCGATTTTATTCTAAATTAGAATATATTCCCAAATCCTTATATTATAACCGTATAATATTTCAAATCAACTTATATTCAAAGAGAATATATTTCATCTCAAAAGTTCAAATTATTCTAAATCAATTTATGTTGGAAATTCATTCATATTCCATAGAATATATTTATTCCATTACAACCCATTTTGATCCCTTAGGAGATTCATTTATATTTGAGAAGAATATAATTCATATTTCGATAAAACGTTTTAAATCGGTTCATATTCAAATAGAATAAAACTTTATCTCAACTCCATTTTGAACCAATGGTTTAAATCCAACATTTCCATTCAGAAGAAATTTACAATTCCTAAAATACTTTTGAAAATAAATGCTTATAAGAAAAATCTTTATATAAAATAAATATATATAGAATATAATAATTAAAAATAAATAAGATAATTTAAATATTATGTACATACATAAATTAAAGTTTACTAGATAGTTTGAATACTAAAATATAAAGGAAACTTTATTTAAAATAAAATAATTTCTAGGTTAGAAGTTTGAATAAATAATTTTGAAAGAAAGGAATAGTTTATTTTGAAATCAATCAAGGTATAAATATATATATATATAGAAAAAATTTAAACCATAAATTTCTTCCTTTAGAATTTCCAATACACGAATCTTTCCCAGTTTCGATGGAGTCCATTCAGTATCCATTTATCATTTTCAAACATCATTCAACACCCGTTCAAATTAAAGGATTCAACCCATATTCAAAACTAGGGGTGTAAATCGGTCGGACCGGACCGGACGGAGGTGTGTTCAGTTTCTGTCCTAAAAAAAATCGGACCGAACACGGACCGGACCAAAAAAATTCTCGGACAAATTTCGTTGTCCTAAATAAAATCGGTCGGACACGGACATGTTCGGACCGATCGGACTCGGTCGGACATGGCTATTTATATCACATTTTGTACATTTTACTAGATTTTCTCTCAACTATATGTCGAATTACAAGTAATTCGGACGAATTCGGACGAGCTCGGACCGGACATGATTTTTTTCTCGTACAAATTTTGTTGTCCTAACTCGTGTCCTAAATGAAAATCGGACGGACGTATTTCGGTCACGGACATGAACGGACGTCGGACATTCGAACAAAATTTACAGCCCTATTCAAAACTGAGTAAAACAACTCATAACACCCTCGATTTCCATTTTCCCAAAATTAAATTCCATAAGAATTTATTACCTTCAAATCCTAACCCTTAAATTTGAAAATTTGAAAATCATGTTCAAATCCCAATTAAAGAATTTCCACTTTGTTTTGGGATAAATTCCTTAACCCATTTTTAATAAACATCCCCAATTCAAACCTTTAAAGAAAAAAAATGAATTTATCGAATATCAGCACGTTCTTCTAAATGAAAATTATATCAAATTAATTTTTGAATATTTAAAATCATTTAACCAACCGATGTCTGTATATAATTATCTATCCAATGGCCAAATGATTTTAAATTTAATTTTTTGATATTTCAGGGATGGATCTATCATTTCAATCCAAATCAAGGGCACAGAGATTTATCATTTCACTCTGTGTTCTTAATTTATTTCAAATCGATTAATCCTGGGTTTATTCGATTCCCGTAACATCAAGGTTGAAATGGAATTAATCGCCATAATGAACATGCAATACAATATACTGAATATGGAGCATTAGCGGTATCAACATCAATTCGGTAATAAAATTCAACCAAACATCCATCACAACAATTTCGTTCAACTGATCAGCATTAAACTGTTTCAGGATTTTACAAGGGTTCGAATTTCCAACTAGATATTTAAATTAAATTAAATAACTAATCATTTACGTAAATTACACGTTAACACACTTGCATGTCAAATTTAAACAACACATCAATAATCCAATGCAACCATGCAACCAAACTTATTTCATAATTTAATTCAGTAAATATGGGAATAATTCAGTATTTCGTAAGTGAGAAAATCACTCACATTTGCATTCATAGTTGATCGAACGTCCAACTATGGGCCAAAATTTGACAGTCTGCAAACGCAGCCAGGTTAGTGCCAAAACGTACGCAATTTCGCCACGATCCCAACGCAACAAACCGCGTCCAAATCCGAGTCAAAACGAGTAGTTTATTAGTGTTTTACTGTTTGAAATTTAAATATAAAATAATTGAAATTAAATTCCCACTCAATCATTTGTTGACACCTCAGCACCATGCTTCATCTTCCCTCCTCTATTTCACGCTACAGGCTCGTCGAATTTGAACCCAAAAACCATGACTTTGACTGCAAAAATCCATCGCCTCCGACCTCAATAACACCTCCGGCCACCCACGAATGGAAGCCCCTTGAAATCTGTACCCTACCACAGTGGCTCCACCATGTCAGGTGGACCCCAGCTCCGCCGGCGGCGGTTTCAACGTGAGGCTTTTTCAGGGTTCAACGACGAAAATCCGATGATATACTCAACAATAAAGCCTCCGACCACCCCCATTAAACTCGTATCGACGTCCTCAACAATACCCAGAAGCCCGATTCCTCAATTGAAGCCAAAATAAAAAAAACCCAAATCGCACTTAGGGTTTTGGAATTCAGACAGCTTTGACTGCGATTTCCGTTCAATCTGGTTTTTGCATGTCGAAATAAACTATAGATCTGAGTTCTACAGGTTGAGATCTTCGATTTGATATATTATACTCTATGGTTTGAAGAAATTTGAATTTGAAGTTGGGATTTTTATTTACAAAAAGGTTTGTAATTTATTTCAGCCATTAAAGAAGTTTGATGGAGAAGGAAGTAAACGTATAATGAAAATGGCTGATGGGTGAAGGAGAGGGAATTTTATTTATATATATATATAGGCCCAATATAGTAAC
The DNA here is from genome assembly GCA_030737875.1 of Allium sativum. NCBI lineage: Eukaryota > Viridiplantae > Streptophyta > Magnoliopsida > Asparagales > Amaryllidaceae > Allium > Allium sativum. Next base: position 197,376,254 of record CM060924.1, read on the forward strand.
CAACAACCATTATCCAATTACATCGTCTTATTTCACGTTTTATCCCGTACGACCAAATGATAAGTCGGATTATAACGCAAATTGAAATCCAACCATAATTCACCGTTCCGGTTCCGATGGCGCCAGTTTCGTCGAATTCTGAGACAATCGCCGAAACAGTTAAATTCCACAGTTAATTAAATAAATAAAATATTCTATTATTCGATTAATTGTTTTTAATTCAAATTAATTATTCATTAAATTCAAATTTAATCAAATTATAACTTAAATAAATTCTATAAATAAATTTCACACATTTTTAAATCTAAATTTGATTATTTGAATTTTGATTTGAATTTCAGTTATAATTCAACGACTTAAAATTCCACCATTTCAAATTTAAATTTGAATTCCACTTTTAAATTAACCCACTCAAATTAATTTAATTTTTAAAATATTAAACTTCAAATTACAGCCTTTCAAAAAAAATTAAATTTGAAAATCTAATTATACTCAATTCAATAATCTCCATCATTAAAATTAACAAAAATTTGATTTTTCCCAATATCCAATTTATTTATTTTAAATTGAAATTTTATTATACTGAAAATTATGGGATGTTACATTTTACTAGCTTTAATTTTGACCTATGAAACTAGGATGCTTCAAGCTGGGTTATCACTTGCCACTAGTTTCATTAGTGGCTGTAAATTCAACTTAAAATGCATAGCAAGTGGAGTACTCACAGGCATTTCTCTCTCCATATTGAACCTTTTAAGCACTCTCTGAATATATGCTTCCTGTGATAGCCATAACTTTCGAGCCTTGCGATCATGAATAATTTTCATTCCTAAAATGTTCTTCACCGGCCCAAGTTCCTTCATGGAGAAAGTCTTCTCAACTGTTGCTTCAAAACAGCAATCCGATCTACATTTTGCCTTACAATAAGCATGTCATCAACATAAAGTAGCAAAATGATAAAATCATTGTTAACAAATTTCTTCAAGAAAACACAATGATCATTATTTGTCTTTTTGTCGCCTTGCTACCCCATAAAAGAGTCAAATTTGCGATACCATTGTCTTGGAGCTTGTTTTAGACCATATAGGCTCTTCTTCAATTTGCACACATATTCTTCCTTCCCTTTAACTTTGAAGCCCTCTGGTTGTTCCATGTAAATGTCTTCTTCAAGGTCACCATGAAGAAAAGCGGTCTTCACATCCAACTGCTCAACTTCTAAATTCAAATTAGCAGCAAGACCCAGAACAACTCTGATGGAAGACATCTTGACAACCGGTGCAAATATCTCTTCAAAATCTATTCCCTTTCTTTGGTTGCATCTGTTTACTACAAGTCTTACTGTGTACCGAAGCGTCTTTGCATTTTCATCTTACTTCTTCGCGTAAACCCAACGATTTTTCAAAGCCTTCTTTCCCTTCGGTAGTTTCACTGGATCAATAGTGTTGTTATCATGCAACGACTTCATCTCTTCTTTCATTGCATCCAACCAAAGTTTCTTATCATCGCTGTCAATAGCTTCCTTAGAGGTCTCAGTTTCTCCTCCGTCGGTTAAGAGGACATACACGGAAGATGGATACTTAGTGGAAGGAAGTCGTTCCCTAGTAGATCGCCTTACAAAGTTTGTTTGAGTTTCAGGAGAAGTATGATGATCAATTTCAACATCTTCATCATGGGGATCATCTTCCTTAGGTACATGACCTTCATTGTCATTTTCTTTTACATGCTCAGTTGGTGTTGGTGCAGGAGTTGCAGGAGTCAAAGGAGGGAGATCTAAATCAACCAGATCATAACCACTATGAGATGCAGTTTCTTGTGGTTTCTGAATGTCTTCAATTGTTTGATCTTCAACAAAGTCTACGTCGTTGCTACAAATCAATTTCCTATCTATAGGATCATAAAACCTGTAGCCAAACTTGTCAAGACCATAGCCCACAAATATGCATTGGCGAGTCTTGGAATCCATCTTCGATCTTTCATCATTAGGCACAAGCACAAATGCCTTACACCCAAAGACATGCAAATGACTGTAAGAAACCTCCTTGCCAAGCCAAACCTTATCTGTAACATCACCATTCAAAGAAAAACAAGGAGACAAATTAATCACATGTGTAGCTGTAAACAAAGCTTTACCCAAAAAGTGTTTTGGTAAGTTTGCCTCTGATAGCATGCACCTCATTCTCTATAACAAAGTCCTATTCATTCTCTCTGCTACTCCATTCAACTGTGGAGTCTTATTTGGTATAAACTGATGTTGAATACCTTGAGCCTTACAATATTCATCAAGTGGACCGATTTACTCACCGCTATTATCAAAACGTAAACACTTTAGCTTTTTACCAGATTGCCTTTCAACCAAGGCTTGAAACTACTTAAAAACATTAAGTACTTGATATTTTGTTTTTAAAACATAAGTCCACAATTTCTTTGAGCAATCATCAATACAAGTAACAAAGTAAAGTGGCACCACTAAAGGTCTTAACTTTTAATGTACCACAAACATGAGAATGAACAAGATCAAGCAAACCTGATTTTCTTTAAGGTGGATGTCTCTTAAAGGAGACCCGATTCTACTTTCCTGCAAAACAATAAGGACATTTGTCCAATTTTACACACTTCAAATCAGGTAGTGCATTTTTCTTCATAAAAAACTTAGCCCCTTTTCACTTATATGGCCAAGTCTTCTATGTAACAATTTTGCAAGAACATCATTTTCCACATTCACAGAATTAGTGGGAAATGAGGCTTGTAGCAAGTACAGGCTTGTGTGCTTCTTCCCACGAGCTAGCACCATGTTTCCTTTAGTTAGCTTCCATTGACCGCAATGAAAAGTGTTGTAGTAGCCATCATCATCGAGTTTTCTAGTAGAGATCAAGTTTAATCGGATTTCTAGAACATGTCTTACATTTTTAAGCATGAATTTTACTCCAATGTTGGTCACCAAACATACATCTCCAATGCCCACAACCTGAGCCACACCATCATTACCCATCTTCAACGCCCCAAAGTCACCAGGTGTATAAGATGTGAAGAATTCCTTCTGTGATGTCACATGTAGTAATGCTCCACTGTCAATGACCCAACTCGACTCATATTTAGCCAGGTTCACCTAAATCTCATCATGTACAATGATAAGATCACCATCAGTTGCAATAACAGCTCGATCATCGTTACAACAATCTTTATGATCTTGCTTCTTATCCTCCATGCCTTTACCACCCTTGTTGTCTTTTTCCATATATAGCAATATTTCTTAATATGGCCAAATTTATCAGAATAATGACATTTTTAATTTTTGTATCTTCCACGAGATTTACTTCTGCTTTTTTCTTTGGAAACAGGAGCTTTACTCTTGCTTCGTCCTCTGTTTTTTAGCAACATATGCTTCCTCTAATGAAGAAGACACGCCATGATATTTCTTTCTCATCTCCTCATTCAAAATACCAACTTTGGCAATATCCAGTGTAACTTTGCAATGTGGCGCTGAGTTGCAAAGTGTCATTCTGAAAGTGTCCCATGAATCAGGAAGAGTGCCAAGTAACAAAAGTCCCTGAATTTCATCATAAAAATTTATATCCATAGCTGATAATTGTTGAATAATACCATGAAAATCATTCAGGTGGTCAGAAAGTGACTTGCTTGAATTGTACTTCAAGCTCATCAATTGGTTGATTAGGTACAATTTATTATTTCCAGACTTACTAGCATAAAGGAATTCAAGTTTTTGCCATAGTGATCTTGCATGAACATCATCGTTTATATGATTCAAAACATTATCATCAACCCATAGACGAATAAATCCACACACCTGTTCATGTTCAAATAGCCACTGATAATCAGTTTTACCTTCTGGTTTTTCATCACCAAACACAGGAAAATGCCAACTTTTGACATACAACAAGTCTCTCATTTTTCTCTTCTAAATATGATAGTTGGCACAATTCAAACTAATCATTCTACTAGTGTTGATATTACTAGAATCCATCATAAAATTAACCAACCTTGCTCTGATAACAGTTTGTTATGAATGTGTTAACCCCGTTGTTAAAGCGCTTCAAAAAACAATGATTCAGGCGCATCTCAGAGCATACGAGCACTAGCCCGGTCACACGCCAAGGGTCGCACACTAGGGGTCATGCGCTAGGGGTCACACGCCAGGGGTCGTACGCCAAAGGTCCCACGCCAGGGGTCGCAAGCCAGGGGTCATGCGCCAGAGGTTGCACGCCAGGGGTCACATGGCAAGGGTTGCACGCTAGGGGTCATGCGCCAGCTATTGCCAGTTGTGTACAGCTGACTTCAGCTGTCCAGTGGCAGTTTCGTAAACACACCGATGTGCGATCCAAAACCTGAACACCATAATTACGACTTTACCACCTGGTCCAAACTTCTCCTATAAATACCCCATATCACCACACTTTAAGGGGGGATTCTTCCACCCCGAAGGGCTGCCCAAATCACTTCTCCACCATTCTCAAGCACTAAGCTCTCTCTAAACTCCACTAATGGCTGCTAAAGCTCAATTCATATTCGTCTATCACTAAACGGACCAAGTCTCCTCCTTCCTCCATTAGAGATCAACACAAGCTTTCTCCATCCATCTCCAAACCGAGATCTACCATCTCCAAACCGAGATCTACCATCTCCAAATCGAAATCCACCGTCTCTAACCTCTCAAGCTCCATTCAAGTTCTCTCCTACTACCATTAATCATCCTCGAAGCTTTGATTCACATCTCAACCGCCATGGACTCTTCGTTGATCCTCTAAGTGTTCAAATCGTGAAGCATACACTCTCACACTCATCACATTCAAGGATTCAACCATTTCCACAACGATCTAGAGAGAATCAAGTCACTAAAGAGAGGAAAAACATTGTACAGAGAGAGAATGAGCCAAAATTAGATGTATGAGATGATGAATTTTGTAAATCTCTCCATGATAATGAGAATCATTCCAAAGTGGACGTAGATCTACTCTAGATTGAACCACTATAAAAATCCTTGTGCATTTACTTACTTTTTCCTGCTTATTTTGCGATTTGGCTTCTTTTAATTTCTTACCATATTAGTGAAGTACAATTTACGTACCTTCGGTGTTGAACCATTTTTGGTTTAAACATTTTGGCGCCCACCGTGGGCCCCGAACCCATGACTACAAGGTTAAGAGCCTTGTTGTTGAAGTTCTAAGCCTACTTCCACCATAGATTCACAAGTCTAAGATCTAAGCCAATCGACGAACTCTCTTCCAAATCCAAGACCTTATCCGAAATAATGGATAAATCTAAGAAGACCGCTAGCAAAGCCGGTGAAGAAAACGACAACGTTGTTAATAACGAAACTACTCCGTTCACCAACCGCTTTGAAGTTGGAGAAAATTCAATGGACGAGGCTGGAGTGGCTAGAGCTGAATTAGATGTCGTCGTCTCTAACTTGAGTCAACGCATGGAAGCTTCCAACAAAGCCTTAATCGATGCTAATAAAACTTTGTTGGATGCTAATCAAGCTTTAATGGATAAAATAAGCGCTCTCCTAAACGTTCAAGAAAATCCTGCTCCTCCTCCAAAGATCCATGCCAACCTTGAAGAGAATGCAAATTCATCAGCCTCTGATCATCATCATGATGATAACTTGGAAGGGCTTGTTGGCAAAGACGACGCTTATATTAAAGACTCAAAGTTGAAAGCTAGAAGACATTCCATTTGAAATAACCGACGAGTTGCAAGTCCCATTACGGGAGCACCTGCCCATAGTGGAAGTGAGAGACATAGATCTTCTAATAATGATCGCTCGCCATGACGAGCATCTGGAAGGAGAACAAAGTCTATTCTCCGAAGCGACACAACTCGAAGGAGTACATCACGAATATGGTAAAGAAAATTGTGGAAGATAACATGGCTCACAAGTATAGTGAAAGGGAATGGGACTTCTTCCTCAGAAAAATCCATTCACAAAGAGGATCCGCAAAGCAGAGTTCCCCAACAAAGTTCACTCATCCTACTCTGCCCCTGTATAACGGAACTTCTGATCTGAATCATTTTTTATATAAATACGAGTGGCACATGAATGCAGCCAAGGCGACAAACGATATTAAATGCTTGTGCTTCCCTCTGTATTTTGAAGGCATCGCATCATTATGGTTCATCGAGCGGGGGCATTAAATACCAAGTCCTCCCCGAGCTGGGGCATTAAATTCCAAGTCCTCCCCGACCGGGGGCATTAATTCCCAAGTCCTCCCCGAGCGGGGGCATTAAATCCCAAGTCCTCCCCGACCGGGGCTATTAAATCCCATGTCCTCCCTGAGCGGGGGCATCAAAAACCCAAAGTCCTCCCCTAGTGGGTGCATTAAACATAAGACCGGCAATAAAAGATTGCAAGTTCCACCGTAGAGGCACCTTCCTAAATGAAAGGTCCAGGACACCAGTTCTTTAAATCGATACAATACTCGATAAAAGAACTAGCGTTTGCCTCGTGGAATGAAGCATCAAGTCGGAAGGATTGACAAAACCTAGGCTGGAAGTACCAATCCTAGTGCCGGAAGGACCGACAACAAGCTGGAAGGACCAGCAGTCGGAAGCACCGACAAAACCTAGGTTGGAAGTACAAGTCCTATTGCCGGAAGGACCAGCAGTCGGAAGGATCGACAAAACCTAAGATGGAAGTAACAGTCCTTGTGCCGGAAGGATCAGCAACCCATGATGAAAGGACCGACACAAACCCAAGACCTCTTTGGGGGCACGTATTCGATCAAATCTCCGAAGGACCTGGATCACCAGGTTAGCATGTAAAATGGTCGGGTGCATTTTTAGAAATAAATGATCCCTTCAGAATCGTCTGATCATTTGCGTAGCATCTGGTCATCCCAGGTGTGAAGAATGTTGGTTAAATGATCTTTTCAAAGGATCCTAGTCATTTGCGTAACGTCAGGTCATCCTAGATATGACAAGCGTTGGGCTTTAATGACTTTTCTTAAGATGTCTGATTAGTTCATCAGAGTTCTGATCATCTAAGACTCGGCGATCAGTGGGCCCAAACCACTTCTTTGGAGACGTCCAGTTAATTCGTGAGGCATTTGATCATATCAGATACGACGAAAATTGCGCATGAAATTTAAATTCTTCCCTAAGTGAGGGCGTCCCTTGTGAATCTACCGATGCTCGGGTTAATCTGGTAAACCAATTAACAAAAGCCTCCGATGCCCAAATTAACCAGCAAGAAAGTAGACAAACATTGGACCAAATTCAAAATGAAACCTCTCAAGCATGGGCATGGAAGGTAAAATCTTTTCAAAGAAGAAGCGCAAGACCAACCAACCAAGCTGAGATTCCAGGCAAGAAGGCAAGATTAGAAAATTTAAATATAATGATGAGAGCCAAGAGTCCTTGTTAAATATATATATACAAAAGCTTCCAAATGACTTAGTGATACTCGAAGAAACTCATTAAGGTCGATTGTGCCCGGTTTTAGTAATACGTGATGACCCATGGTATGGGGGCAACATCACCACATTGAGAAAAAGTCAATGCTTGGAAAACATACCACATGCTCATCACGACCCTGCGGAAACCAAAGGATGTGTACTCAGCAAAGAATCGAACACAAGGAAATGCATAAGCTCAATTACAGAGAAACAGAAGCATTTTTATATCATCGAATAAGTTGTGTACATAGTCCACAAGCAAAAGCTAACAATCGCACAATATCTTGTTAGAAGAAATCATAAGCAAAAAAGCTGCATGAGGTCTAAAAGAGCAATTAGAAAAGTTTCGGCTCCTCTTCCCGCATCTGAAAGAACCAATGGATCTATCAAAAGTTTTCTAGGCTTAACCAGGGAAGGAGCAGCGGTTGGTTGACTTGCATCCTTATCATAACCTTCAAGACTGGCAAGAATTGACTTCCAAACCTCAACCAAAGTGATGAGGAAGCAATTTTATAAAAATAATAAACTACCTCGTCCTATGGCACTGAGTTTATATAATCCAAAAAAAGTAGCATCGCCATTGGCTAAAGCTTGAGCATAGCTTGATCAATAGTTATTTTGTCTAAAAAGAATCTGATCTCCATCTTGCTCAAGCTCCATTATTCTAGCTTTCAAAGAGAAAACTTCTAACTCATGAGAAGCAGTCCTTTCCCGCAAACTAGCGTTAACGTGCTGCTCCGCGGCTAATCTATTCTCAGCAGCCCATCGAGCCGATCGGGTATAGCTAAATTGATTAATCAGCAAGACCTTCTTCTACTTTAAAAAGGAAAATCACAGCCGATGGTATAGAAGGATTAAAGCATTTTTCTTTATAAGAACTCCTCGGTGGAATTTTTCAATACAACATCTCCGTCAGAGACCGGGGAATCCGGTGCTTTAGGCATAGAGCAAGAAGTAGAAGAAATTCCCCTAGAGGGAAAGGATCGAGTAAGTACAAGTAGCCCAGATTCAGGAAGAAATCCTTCTATGATAAGAGGTATTTTGGTCCTATTTTATCAATCAACATCCTTCAAAGATCTAAGCATATAATCAGCTACTAAAGCTAGGTTCCTAGATATATCGGCATGCTCAGAAGCTCTAAATAAGCTAGTAAAAACAAAAAGATTTTGCCAACAAATTAGAAGCTTCTAGTGCGACAATCTGAATCAAGGTAATTTTGCGATAATCTGAATCAAGGAAGTTTGGCAAGGTTGGTCACATTCATCTCAGGCAATTCGTGACGACCAAATCAAGATTGGACAACTTTCAGAAAGCACACCACGGGCTCATCACGACATTGGGATAAGGAAAAGTCGTCTCGCACTCAGCAAAAAGAAAATTTGACAAAATCGATGTGACCCGATACATCAATAAAGCTCATTACACTAATGAAATACAACCTTGAGCATCTAGCTAGTTAACATCGATCATTTGTAAGCCTCAGAAAGAAGTGGAGATGAATACATTACTAAATTACATTTAAAGAAACCTCTGCTGAGAATTAATTCCTTTACTAAGAAAATAAAAAGTCATTCAACACAAACAATTCCTCATCTGCAAAACTCCAATCCTATATAACTCAACGAACCTGATGAACTTTGCTTCAAACCTAAAGATAAATGATGCTCAAATGGCGACTATGCTAGTATGGCGTAGCTCAAATCACATAGAGCAATAACATCTCTCTAGGAATTAAAGCTAATATCCATCAGCGGTGTTAGCATGGGTTATATAAAAGGGTTAAGCAATAATCATGCGCTGGGGCAAGCCATTGTTAAGTTAAGATTCAAAGTTATAGCCTGGGATAGTCCGTGGTGATAGAAACTATTACAAGGGATGACACGAGAATGCAATAACCGAAAAAGCATCCCAGTGTATGGAGGAAGTCAATATATAAGAAAATGCAGGAATAACACAATAGGTGATTCATTACTGCACAACATCCAAGTTCCAAGGTCTAGTTCCAAGGTTTGAGGCTCTCGGGATGGATATTACAAAAGCAACGTAATGCTGGCCGGGTACAACTTATTAAGTGATGTATGTAAGCTATTATGTTTCCTAAAAATCCTACAGTCATGGTCACCCAAGAGGATTGGCAGAAAGCACGAAACAAGCTAACTGGGGCATCACTAAAAATTGTATGAGCAAGGCTGAACTCAGAATCCCTTTAAATAAGTTGTCAGCAATCGACAACGAATCCATCGCCAAATGCACATGTAAGTTTCTCATTACAGGTTCTTTGGATAAGTACATATGCCAATAGAAACTCTCCAGTAAAGCTGCGTCAATATTGCGTCACTATCCATCTGTATGATATTCACTTTGCACTACAAATAGAAAGATGTGCACGACTAGCAAAGTTCCAAATCCCGAATTTGAAGTATTTGTACAATCAATAAAGCATCGATTCAAGTATCAATCAAAATAGATGAATTCGTGCAGTGCGACAACGTCGTTAATCATCAATGAGTTCGCCACCAACATGCCAAAAACCAAGTCTTGATCATTGCTACCGTGTTGAATCCATAATTCAAACAGGGGTGTCTAGGCAGTTTTAAAATAGCTTGATGAAATGTATTCTAACAGTCAAAGGCATTCGAGACATTCCCTGTGTATATCAGCTCCGAGGGGTTTGCAAATTTCAACGCCAAACTGTACAGTACCACAGCACAAGATTGGCATCGAATTGAAAGCCCGGTAAGTTTGTTTCAACCAGTAGGAGGCTGAAGCACATGACCAAAGTCATAGAGCAAGTTCAAGCTTCAACCAACAAAATGCAATCGACGAATGGTTCACAGTACCATACCATGCCGAAATGTGCAGATTATGAACTACCCCTTATAGTAGGGGAATCCAATCGAATCTCTGATGCCAGAACTGGTCGAAAATGTAGACAAACGCTGAGCAATGAAAGCCTTTTCCCGCGGTAAGGGATAATGATAGCCTCCTAGGCAGGGGCACAAACATTCAAAGCTCTTCCAAGAAGGAGCACAGAAAATAAATCATAAATACGTATTTCCCAAATAGGAAATATCGTACATTATCGTATAAGTCATTAAAACAACGGCGTTTGAGATTCGCAGTCGGCTCTAGTTGACTAGTTGATCTTAAGCCTTAACGCGAATTCAAAAATGGAATATCGTGTTTGTGCAAACAATGTTTGACGAGTTACAAACCATCGAATAAAACAAATTCTGTGCAAATGCTTTATTCAATTCAAAATGAAATTCGTTATAATTCATCATCAGACAAATCCACTATTGATGTGGACGATCAATAACGAAGTATAAGTCTAGAATCGTGCAAATACTTGTTTTAATTGCAGAAAGGTAGCATGGAACATATAAGTTCAAAGTTTGATTTGCCATAGCAAACCAAAAGATATGACTGAATCTCAACGCAAACTATGTTCATTTCGAAGCCCGCGTTTCTCGCAAGCAAAAATTACAAGCTTCAAGCGGAAAATGTTAATGCGGTTCAGAAAACAATGATTCAAGCGCATCTCAGAGCATACGAGCACTAGTCCGGTCACACGACATGGGTCATGCGCCAGGGGTCGCACGCCAGGGTTCGCACGCCAGGGGTCGTGCGCCTGGGGTCACGCGCCAGAGGTCGTGCGCGAGGGGTCGCACGCCAGAGGTCATGCGCCAGCGTTGCCAGTTGTGTACAGCTGAATCCAGGTGTCCAGTGGTAGTTTCGTAAATACATTGACGTGCGATCCAAAACCTAAACACCATAATTACGACTTTGCCACCTGTTCCAAACTTCAGCTATAAATACCCAATTTCACCACACTTCAAGGGGGGTTCTTCCACCCCGAAGGGCTTCCCAAATCACTTCTCCACCATTCTCAAGCACTAAGCTCTCTCTAAACTCCACTAACGGCTGCTAAAGCTCAATTCATCTTCCTCTATCACCAAATGGACCAAGTCTCCTCCTTCCTCCATTAGAGATCAACTCAAGCTTTCTCCATCCATCTCCAAACCGAGATCTACCATCTCCAAATCGAAATCCACCGTCTCCAACCTCTCAAGCACCATTCAAGTTCTCTCCTACCGAATCATCCTCGAAGCTTCGATTCACATCTCAACCTCCATGGAATGTTCCTTGATCCTCTAAGTGCTCAAACCATGAAGCATACACTCATCGCATTCAAAGGATCCAACCATTTCCATAATGGTCTAGAGAGAATCAAGTCATTAAAGAGAAGGAAAACAATGTAGAATGAGAGAATGAGCCAAAATGAGATGTATGAGATGATGAATTTTGTAAATCTCTCCATGATAATGAGAATCTTTCCAAGGACGTAGATCTACTCTAGATTGAAACACTATAAAAATCCTTGTGCATTTACTTACTTTTTCCCGCTTATTTTGCGATTGTGACTCCTTTTAATTTCTTACCATATTGGTGAAGTACAATTTACGTACCTTTGGTACTGAACCACCAAACCCAGGAAAATGCACCACAATAACCAATGATCAATGCAAATAATCAACAGAACAAGTGACAATAATAAAGTAAGAACACATACCAATTTTTAACGTGGAAAACCTCTTTGATGTGAAGAGTAAAAACCACGGGACCAATGATGGGGTCTACCCAAACTTCTCTTATTATGATAATGGAGTGATACACAAATCCAAATCCAAGTCATAAGGTGGATAAACAAATTATCCAATAATAGCTAGTAATAATAGCATCAAAACAAAAGCGAGAAAAGTAAAAAATATCACCAGGAAACAGAGCTCAGAAAAGCTGAGAGATCTCGCAAAAAACACGCCAGCAAAGGGTGATCTCAAAGTAATAGAAGCACCCCAAATGTCTCGGAGAAACTGGCAATGTTCCTATGGTAGATATATATATATATCAGTGTTGTTCAAATTGATGTTTTTGTGTGTTATTTGCTGCCCAAAATGTGGATATATATATATAGCCACCAAAAAGGTACCTTGAAATCTCCATTAAACTACCTTATTTAATAAGATGACAATTTCCATCAAGGTGCAATTACCAAAAGCACACCATTTACGTTTCATACTTCTCCCCATTTATGTTTCGTTTCCCTCTTTTATTCTAATTTTTCCGCCTAAAACCTGTACTTTCCTCGGTCTTCCACAAAATTACTTTCCTCGATTTGTTCCCCATTTCAATGTTCCTTTATTCAATCGATTCACCTTCGTCTTCGCTCAATTCACCTTCATCTTCACTCGACTCAATCGAGGTCCAGCGCTCAATCGCCACTTTGCCAACTTCCTGCATGGTGCAATTTAGGATAGCTGCTTGGGTGACTCTATTTAGTGCTTCGTCGTCGTAACCTGCCTTGACTGAATCACATAAGTTAGTTTCCTAAATTAGGGCATTTATTGACTCAATCACGTAATTATGCAAGCCATCAGTCTTTTTTTTTGGGGTCCAATTTCCGTTTCTTCCGTTATTATATTTTTGTTTATGCACTGAGAACAATCTGTGAAATGGGTGCAAATCATCCCCCGGCTGCGACATGTGATGGCCAGATCCGGTCACTTATTGCAAAAAGAAAGATCCGTTGCTACTTTCTTTGTACCACTTCCAATCATGTTTTGAGTAGTTAGGATCGCATCAAAGAGATAAATTCGTGATTACGCTTAGGTAACTAGTGAAATCTCAGATATATTATTATTTTTACTATTATTCAATGTTTTTACAATTATATGTTATGCTTTCTGAGTGCAAGATGTTTGTTTGATTTCTTCAACCAATCAATACTTTCGTATTTTTTATGTTTCGCTAGATGTATATGCTAGTATAGTAAGCGAGTTGTTTAAGTTTATGATTCCATACTTATTGTTTAATTTACTATTTAATGTCTTGAAAATTAGAAAAAAGTAAAATGGAAAAAACACTCGAGCAGCATCATGGTGAACTTCAAATTTTGATTTTTATCTGTCTCTGTGTGTGTTATTAAATACTAGATGTAATGCGAACTAAATTTACATTTCTGATGCAACATGTTCATAGCTTACGAAAATAGGTTATCTTGTAGTTTAACAGCAGGTTTGAAGCCTGAATTGGAAGCAACCATTTATCAGAGTTAGATATATATTGAATAATTGGTTTCTAGCTAAACTTTGAGAGTAACATTAAACAACTCATGAATAAATGTTATCATGCAAATGACAACTTGTAGCTAGCACCTAACTATAGAAAGTATACGTGCTTTACTTTCTTTTTGATATTTTATTTGGCTTCATTTTTCTGTTTTTCATTTACCTCTACATTTGTCGCGTATGTTAGTAGATCGTATCAATAAAGAAACTTTTTAAGCACTAATATGAAATATCATGTTGAGACAATAAAGGAAACTAAAGGCAATGGGAAATACCATTTGATAATATTATTAATGCGCATTGAACCATCTCATATTATATGTGAGAGTGGTGGGCAACTCTTTTGCACTAAGCTTAAGTCAATGATCTAGATTGCAGACTATGCAGATATCTGCAATAAAATGTCAATTATTATGATCAAGCAAGTAAATGTGTTAACTACCAAATTAATATTGAGATTTGCTTTCTTTCTTTTATAGCCATATGCTATTTTCTTGTTTAATTTTAAAGATAGGCTAAACCACTGTTCTGAACATGCGAAAAGGAGTTTAAATATTGTATCATTTTCCTCTTCCTCAGTATATGTTTATATTATTTGTATTATATATTATAACATAAAGTCAAATTATGCATTGTAGGGTACTAATGCTTGAACCAGTCTAATCACAATACATTGTGCAATATCCACAAGCAATCCCAAAATTTTCCATGTTAGCATACATCAAAGATTATGTTGTGGATATTAGAATGGTATTGATTTATTATGTTGTTATTTTTTATTTAGTGGATCGTTCTTTTGATGATTTTCCCATGAAGATGTCTACATTACCAAAGAGAAAAAAATATTATCTTAGCATAAATGTATGTTGATAGAAAATTGAATATAATCAAATTCATGGAACTACTGTTACAATTACAGTAAATTAGGTTGAATGATCATGATGGTGTTGAATTGCCATGGAGTAATGATTTGTCGTAAAGTTGGATAGAGAAGATATAAACAAATGAAAGGAAGGAAATGAAATTAAGAAGGGAATTTATGGTAATTCCAAAAAAAAGTTTTTGAGTAGTCAAATTCCTAGTTCGTTAGGATTTGGTAGCTAACATCTTTTTTTTTTAACTTTGAACTTTGCGTTTCTATTTTCATTTTTTCCGACCATATATAACAAGCTGGTGCAAGACTTTGCTAGCTGAGGCATATGGTATTCTATGTTCAATGCCTGAACTACCTTAGGATTCATGTTAGTAGGAGGTTTGCAACGTTAGCTTCTTTATGTTACTGGTTACCGAAACTATCTGTTCTATCTTGTCAGGATCGCCTTTGTTAGTTAGTTATTATTAAACTATTTCTTAAGTCGGTATCAGAAAATAGTTGGTTGTTATGATACCTTGTGGACTCATTTTCTTCGAATCTTAGGAGATAGTAAACGTATGTTTTCTTAACACTACATTCAAGTCGTTATATTTATGCATATAGAGAACCAACTAGTTAGTTATTTTTACGTTGTTAACCATTCTCTTTTTATCGCATCCTTGTGGGACAGAAGCAAAACAATCTTGAAAAATGTGTCTGGTGATACAAATTCAGCCATACTTAAAGAAGTGCTTTTGAATGCATTGTTTATTTTCTGGTAAAAAAAATGTAAAGAAAACCATTTGTATTGAAGCCTTAACTTAAATGTCATATTCAGTTCATCATGTGCCCACTGTATTCTATTCACTAAGTTATATATTGTTTTATTTTTTTTATTATCTATTTGGATGTTGTTGTGTTCAATCGAGTTAAATGTGTTGCATGCTTGCAGTACTTGAGTATTGCTAAGTTGCACGCTTATCCATTTTCATTGACCTACTCGTGTACATATTGTCAGATTGCCTATATCGCCGATGGAAAAAGATTGGGTGTATTTAAACAGGTGACTATATAAATACTTAACTTAAAACACATTTTGAGAATTAACACATATATAGTAATATTAAAACTTATTTTTTTTTTTATGTTTATTATTTTCTGTCGCAGAACTAGTGTAGAGTATCAACAAGGAGGTATGAATTTTGTGTGTGTGGAAAAGGCAAATTTGAAAGATGTGGAGAAAATTTTGTGCCCATGCGTAGATTGTCGAAATCTTAGCCGTCATAATGACAACATCACTGTTGAGCATTTAATTATAAAAGGAATGGATCCTAAATATAAGAGCAACATGTGGTATAGTCACGGCGAGCAAATAAATACGGATAAAAAAACAAATTCATTTGACATGTATGACTTATTCAAGATGATTCACGATGAAGATGAAGATTTTATGAATCATGATGTTTTTGATGATGATAATGATGATGTTGACTGTCAAAGAAGAGAGGATGAGTTACATAAAAATTTGGAAGATGCAGAAACTCCATTGTATCCTGGTTGTCTTATATAATCTTAAATGTGAGACCGGTCTATCTGATAGTGGGTTTGACAAGCTTCTAAATGTACAACAATTGTTTCTGTCAAAAGATTACGTACTTCCTAAGACTTTATATGAAGTAAAATAATTCTTAAGCAATTTGATATGGGTTTTGAA
This sequence comes from Allium sativum, assembly GCA_030737875.1. Lineage (NCBI taxonomy): Eukaryota > Viridiplantae > Streptophyta > Magnoliopsida > Asparagales > Amaryllidaceae > Allium > Allium sativum. Next base: position 197,392,361 of record CM060924.1, read on the forward strand.
AAAATACGTGCTTGTGAAAACGACTGTTGTCTTTTTAGAAAAGAATACAAAGATTTAGAAGCTTGTCCAAAATGTGGGTCTTCAAGATGGAAAATAAATCAAGATACCAAAGAGATTATACAAGGTGTTCCACTTAAAGTGTTGAGATATTTTCCAATAATTCCAAGATTGTTTAGATCTCAGAAAATTGCAGAAGATTAAGATGGCATTTCAATAATAGAAGCAATGATGGAAAAATGCATCATCCTGTGGATTCTATGGCATGGAACATGGTGAATGAAAGATGGAAATCTTTTTTAGCCAATCCATGCAATCTTAGACTTGGTCTTGTTACAGATGGATTTAATCCATTTTCTATGTTAAATTCTAAATATAGTTGTTGGTCGGTAATGCTTGTGACATACAACCTCTCACGTATGTTGTGTATGAAGAAGGAAAATATTTTGTTAACATTACTTATTCCCGATCCCAAGCAGCCTGGAAACGATATTGATGTATATTTGGCGCCTTTGATTGAAGACTTGCAGTATTTGTGGAGTAACGGAGTTGATGCGTATGATGCATTTAGTAAAACATTGTTTAAACTGAAAGCAATTTTGCTATGGACAATAAATGATTTTCCGACCTATGGAAATCTTGTTGGATGCTGTGTGAAGGGAGAAAAAGTTTGTCCATCATATGGTGTTAATACTCATCATCGTTGGTTGAATTATAGTCGAAAGACTGTTTACATGGGTCACAGAAGATATTTACCTATGTTGGATGCACGAAGGAAATAGAAGACTTGGCTCGATAACACCATGGAAAAGGTAATGTACCTAGAATTTGAATTGGAAGAAATATTTCTGAATTGTTAAAAGATTTTCCAAATGATTTTGGAAAAAGAAAGAAAAGAAAAACAAGAAGAAAATAAATAATAAGAAAATAGCCATTAAGATAAAATCCATCAAGCTGAAAAAAAGAAAGAGGAACATTGTCAATGATATGGAAGATGAAGATAATAATCCTATGAAACTGGAGTTATCAATGTTGGAGAATGGAGTTTTGATGACAACAACCTTATTTCAATTATCATTGATTATAAAATATATACTAACACTTTTTGTATAGAATATATATATATATATATATGCAGGAATTATATATAGGAAATTTTACTGAAGACTGTACAGTTTTAAAGATAATAGAGATTCAAAGATCAAAGAAATTTCAAGACTCACAAGTATTCAATATTTTAAGAAATCAAGAGTTCAAGATTAATACAGTTATAGAGTCTAGATTTTGTAAGACTCTAAATAGCACTCCAGGTTCAAATTCAAGTTCTAATTTTCAAATTTTGATTTTCAATTCTATCCTCAATCCTCTCTATTTTATTTTTATATTTTCTTATTCTTCTTTTTTTTCAAACTTAAATTTTATATTATTATACTTTATATATTTATATAGTTTAAAACCTTATAATATTATAATTTTATACATATATTTATATAGTTTAAATTTATGTTTCCATATGTTTTTCTACTATATAATATTAATTTACAACACCAGATATTTACTCAATAATTTCTAGAATTATAATAATATCAAAACACTTGAAAAATGCTTTAAAATACAAAATTATACTAGGGTATTTCGACGTATCAAAAACACCATGTCGACATATAGCTGTCACTTTTTCAATTTTGAAAGGAAGTGTCTTTTCACTATTTGAAACGATTCAGAACCGTTGCATCCTTTCACACTCTATAATTGGGGTTAAACCGAATTTTAAAACATATCTTCTTCTCCACTTTCATCCTCTTTCATTATATAATCATTCCTAATCATTTTTATGATTTCTACACTTATCCTCTGCTGAATTCAATTCTGTTTTGATCAAACTTCTTCTTTCTACACTCTCTTCTCATCTCTTTCTAAATCAAGTGCTTTTGAAGAGTTATAAGGCTGTTTGTAATTGTTTGGGTTGAGTAAAAGAGGAATCGGTGGTATCCCTTGTAGCCGTGAAATCAAGGAGGTTAGAATCGGTGGTATCCCTTGTAGCCGTGAAATCAAGGAGGTTAGAATCAGTGGTATCACTTGTAGCCGTGAAATCAAGGAGGTTGGAATTTGTGGTATTCCTTGTTGTCATGAAATCAAGGAGGTTGTAATTGGATTTTGATATAGTAATAATACTCTATGCAATCCGAGTTGCATGAGACTGGATGTAGGAGCAATCTAAACCAGTATAAAATCTGGTGTGTTCTTTCCTTTTCTGCATCTTTATTTCGGTTTATTTTGTATCCGTGTTTGAATATGTGATTGTGTTTATGGTGTTTGATTCATCTCGTAGTTCACATAAGTTTTAGATTTTGTTTAAATTATATCAAACACTATTCACCCCTCCCCCCTCTAGTGTTTGTTTTGCCTTAACGATCCATTTTGCATTCCCTAACAATTGGTATCAGAGGAAGGTTTTTCAAAAAGTTCATAATCTGATTTTTAAAAATAGTGATAATGGCAACCAACACTGGTAGCAATAATAGTTCTTCTACAAAGGGTCAATCCACTGTTAGACCACCATTGTTTAATGGTAGTAATTATTCATATTGGGCATGTAGAATGAAAATTTATTTATAGTCAGTAGGTTTAGACACATGGAATAGTACTCAAAATGAATATGTTGAACCCACAACTGCATTTGCACAATGGAGAAATAAACAAAAAGCTGCTGCACAAAGCAATTCTAAAGCCATGAATATGTTATTCTGTTCATTATATATGAATGAGTTTAATAGAGTATCAGTATGTAAAGCTGCTTATGAAATCTGGAGAACATTATAAGTTACTCATGAAGGAACTAGTAAAGTTAAACAGACTAAGATATGCATGTTAGTTAATCAATTTGAATTATTTAAAATGAATGAGAATGAGTCTATTTCAGATATGTATTGCAGATTTCAAGAGATAGTGCATTCGCTAACAGCACTTGGAAAAACTTATTATGAAGTAGATCAAGTCAGAAAAATATTAAATTCATTAACTTTAGAATGGGATCAAAAGACTTTGGCTATTGAAGAAGCCAATGATGTCAATGAAATGAAGATTGAAGAGTTAATTGAAAATTTGATGTCTTACGAAGTCCAATTACAGAAAAGAAAAGAAAATAGATCAACCGAAAAGAAATCTATTGCACTGAGAGCAACAACAAATGATTCTGAATCGAGTAGTGAAGATGATAAAGATACAACGCTTATGACAAATCACTTTAGAAGATTTCTAAGATATAGAAGGAAGAGTTATAATCAAGGAAATTCAAAAATTAATGATGGTCGATGTTTTAACTGCAACAAACCATGCCATATAAAGAAAATGTGTCCATATCCAGACAAATTGACTCAACAAACGGACAACAACAATTCGTCGAGCAAAAGAAAGAAAGCATACACAGCAACATTAGATGATTCAGATTCATCATCAAGTGATGAAGAACTAGAAACCGGAAATATGGATATATGCTTTACGCCAATTCAGAGTTCAGAAAATCATGAAGAAAAGGATCGAAAAACCGGGTACACATTAATCAAAATTTAATTTAATTTGGTTGAATGTTGCTTTGTTTGTTTGTTTGGGTTCGAATTTAAAACATAAAAAACAAAATTTTGAAATTAGAAATTTAAATTTGAAATTTGAATTTTGTGATTCAAAATAATAATATAATACTAAATAACCAATAAATTAATAAAATAAAATTGTTTGAGTGTTTGTTAGGATTAGAATTATTTCAGGAAATCGTCAAACCTGAAAATAATTCGATAATATATTTCAAAATATAAAAATCCAATTAACTTTGAAATAAGTCAAGTATGTCGACATACAGAAAAGTATATGTCGACATATCTTATGTAACGGCCCGCCCCGCACCAGCCGGCATTTCCTCCGAAAGTGCGTTGTACACATGCCCGACTAGCATGGAACAGTCGCCATAGAAAGGAAAGAAGAGAATGAATTAATAAAGAACCTATAGAATGTCTCACAGCGCATGGAATAAAATATAATAGTAACATACTTTGAGACATAAAACAGGCTAGACAGTGCATAAGCTGAAAACTAAACATCATAGCAACGGAAAATCCAAATACAGCTTATGATCCAATACCATTATTACAACTTTAAAACTATCTCTAAAGTAAAAGAAAGGAAGGGTACACTACTAATGCTCAACGTAGTGACCAGTAGCGACACAGGGAGAATATCTATATATCATACGTGGAAGCCTTCTGCTCGTCTCCGGTAAAGCTACTCGTGCATACCACCTAACCTGTCTCTAGTCTGCTCGTGAGAGCACCAAGAGTAATAAGAAGAGAAATAAAACCCCGGGTCAGGCAAAAAGTCTGGTATAAGCGGTAAGTAGCTAAACAGAACAATAACAGGTATACTAGACCATACCTGAACCTGGACCTGCAACCAAAGAGTTAGCACTACATACCGTACAATACTCTAAGGTGCCACTGACATATGGTGTAAAGAATACGGGGGTGGGGGTGTGCATGTCATAATGATGGCGAACAAATCAAACATAGCAACCATCCTCACATCTCTCACTCAGTGCGCAAAGCATACGATGTCGACCACTGTCAATCACTAGACCCAACGAAGTAGTGACGGAGTTCGACTTGTACAACTACTGCTACTACCAAGCTCACCCCATGGAGTCATGACCAAATCTTTACAGATGACCCCACTTCATTGGTCTATAGCTCTTTAGTCGTACCTAGGCCACTGTGGCCCTGAATCCGTTCACATACCCCCTACACATAGTGATCCAAAGTTACAGACATCGACAACCCCTTAGCCAAAACCCCATGTTTTCCCTTAAGCATGTTTAAGCAAAACTAATCATAGGATTAACAAAACTTAACCAAATCAACCCAAATATCTAATAGAGGTATAAAACAATATTTCAGAATTTATAAATATTTTTCCAGAATTTTATCATGTCTAATTTCGTTAATCAACACTAATTACCCTTAATTAACCGTAATTAGTGCAAAACTATGCAAATCACTCACCTTTGCCACAAATAAAACTCAGATCTGAAATGAATCTCTGTTTGGCACGAATACTGATGTCTAACAGCAGCTCTAACCTTGCTTTGGTGCTATCTCTCCTTAATTTGATATTGCTAAGCCTAATCTTTAATTAGAAAGTGGTTTGGGGATGTTTTAGATGTTGGAGGCCATTGTTAGGGTTGAACAAATGTCTATGGCGGCTAGAAAATGTCTAAAAACCGAAATACCTAACCCTAACAGCCCTTAAATACTCCAAATCCCGAAATCCCCCTTTGGGCATAGCTGTTAATCACCCGGTTAAGCCCAATTAAGCTATTTTTCACCATCTAAAACTTGTTTCAGCCATATCTCCCAAACAGTGAGTCCTTTTGGCTAATGTGACCACTCTAGGGAATTGTAAACCATCATCCGGATCTAATGGAAGTGGTTTCAGGTCAAAATTCCTTTCCAGTCAAAAGTTGTGGTCAAAACAAGATCAGTTAGGGGCAAAACGGTCATTTAAAAATCGGGAAAAATCATGAACATGAGAAATGACCCCAATAGTCGTCTCCCAAAGTTACATGACCATACGACTCTCTATCACGATGAAATAAATATTCTACGATCCTATGATGCGTAGAATGCGGGTCGTTACACTTACCTGTTTTGAAATTTAAATTTTGAATTTCAAAAGTTTAAAATTTCAAACTTCCTTCCAAACTTTTCACCAACTCCCAAGGTCTGAAAAGGTGTCAATTCAATCTGAAATGTTGTGCCTATTCAATTCATATTCATTCAATTCATATCCATTTTATCTCTATATATATCTATCATTTCTACCTTTCATTCATAACTCAAAACTATAATTCTTCATATCTATTCTCTTCCAAAAATTATCAAATCAATGGCTTCCTAAAGTTCATCTCAGAAATTGAAGATAACTAAAACTATTAAAGGCTATCTTCATAATGATAAAGAGGCCATCAAAACCTATGGTAACTATTTAGCAAATGCTAAAGTTAACCTGGGTGCTTTCGCCATCTTTAGCGACTTTCCCACTTATGGTCTCGTCTCTCTTTTCGAACACAATGAAGTGTTGAATCTAATTGACTCTCATGATAACGATGAAGTATGTTATCCCAAACTCGTGAAGATGTTCTATGCAAATCTCAATCGCGGATTTTACGAAGGCAACGAAAACCAAATTTGGAGTAGTGTCAAAGGAACTCAAATTGTTCTCGATGCCGAACTCTTTGACACTATTCTAAATTATAGAAGCATAGGCTCGGATTTTTCAACTTTTGCTATCGAAGAAATGGATATGGATACCTATCATGATATTTTCGAAGATGGTGCTCCAATGGAATTCAAAAATCATTTCTTACATCCAAAAGCAAGAATGGTTAAACTTCTCCTCCAACATACCATCACTCCCCATTCTGGAAATTTCAACAATCCAACTCTTAAAGTCCAAAATACTCTCTTTGCCATTATGGGTGGATATATTATCAACCGTGCCGAAATGATCCTTAATGAAATTAAGCCCATAAATTTATCTTCTAGAGAAAACACCCTCTATTATGGTGTTTATCTCACTCGCATTTTCAAATACTTTAATATTGATTCTCATGGAGAAGAATTTGTCCCTAGAAAAGTGTTTGACTCATCAAACATTCAACTCATGAAAATTCCTCTTACTTTAAACCATATGAGACATTCGAGGCCAAATAAGCTCGAATGCAACAAGAACAAGAGCCAATGGAAGTCGATTCTATGGAAAGTATTGAGTATCCAACTTCTAAGCTTATTTACAAAGATACGATTGTTCAAAAACTAGTGAAAATCGTCAACAATCAAAAGAAGCTTAACAAGAGACTTTCCAAAATATCCAAATTCATGGTCAAGATAGGAAGAAAGCTTGGAATTTCATCTTGCTCATCATCATTCAAAAATTAGACTATCTAGTTTAATCTATCTTTATGTATTTCCTTGTATTTGCTTTCGAATCTCATATTTAAAGTGTGTCTTGATTAGTTGGATGTATTTTCTTTTTATCAAGTAATGAATGGAGTTTTATTTATGATATAATCATCTTTATGTTTTTGGAAAAACTATAAAACTAATTAGAATATAATAGAATTTAAAACAATTCAAAATTTCAACTTTTTTAATATAACACTATAGTATGTCGAAGAGTATATAGACATATAACTGACATATTTTCAAAATGTTTCAAATTTTAAAATTAAAATAACCACTCATGTCCATTCAAAATCCAATGAATTCCAGACTCTATTTAAGTCCATTTCTTCCAAAAAAAATCATTATTTCATTACTCCTTATTCCTTAATCATTTCTCATCAAATCCATGGCAAATCCTATCCATAATCTTAGTGAAAATATAGAAGAAACTCTCAATTCTTTCAAAAATATTCTCTATATCATTCTATGAAATCAGTGTCATCTTGAACTAAGTCAAATAAAGATGTTCGAACAACATGAGAAGAATTTTGATGCAATGTGATAGCTACTCTTCTCTTTTCAGAGATGAAGATAATAATCTCGCAAAGGCTCCACCAACCAAAGAAGATGAAGATCGGGAAGTAATTAAGTAGGATCCTATCTTTGGAGAAGATGGTTGGGTTGAAGTTCCAAAAAACATCTAATTATTCGGTACGATTTGATTGATTTGTTTAAATATTCTAAAACATATGGTGTGGTGTGATTTGGATTCTATTGTTTGAAACTTGTATATATTTAGACATATGGTGTGATTTGATTTGATTTGTATATATATCAGACAAACATATGTAATAATGATACTTGAATTGGTTTGTATTTAATCATCATGTTGCTAGGTATTATTATTATAAGTTTAATAGATTGAGGGGAGTATTCTATGTTAGATCACAGGTTTTTGATTCATGACAAGGAAGAAGGGAAGATCAAAGGAAAAATGATATAGGTTATGATTATCTATTTAATTGTGTCTTAGAGGTGTTATATATTGTTAAAATCTGTCCTCAAATATATAGCATACACAAATGCACTTACGAAAAGACACTTCCCGGAAAGACACTTCGCGAAAAGACACTTCGCGAAAAGACACTTAAGGAAAAGACACTTCGTCACTTCGTGAAAAGACACTTCGCGAAAAGACACTTCATGAAAAGACATTTGGCGAAAAGACACTTCATCACTTAGCGAAAAGGCACTTCATGAAAAGACACTTCATGAAAGGACACTTCACGAAAAGACACTTCATCACTTCATGAAAAGACAATTCGAAAAGACAATTCATGAAAAGACACTTCATGAAAAGACACTTCACGAAGAGACACTTCATATTTTACAACGATCATATTTTACAACGGTCATATTTTACAACGACCATATTTTCTAACGGTCATATTTTCTAATGGTCATATTTCTAACGGTCATATTTTACAATGACCATATTTTCTAAAAGGCATCATATTTCATGAAGAGATTCCTTTTCATTTCTAAAAGGAAATGGGTGCATCTCTTTGATAAAACTCTTAATGGAAGTTGACAACTCTTCAACGATTATATATACATCAAAGCATTTTTTTAATATCACCAAATCTTCTCATATTTTCTGATCTTAAACTCTATACATTCTTGCATACTAAAAAGCTCTCCAGTATTCAAATTACTTGTTGAATAGTTGAAATTATTTCATTTCTCTTGATTCAGTAAGTAATATACTTCCTTCAATCTTCACATACACGTTATATACTTGAGGATAAGATTATAGTAAGGGTGTACTCAACTATTGGTTATTCAGTGTTATTCAAGAACACAATCAGAAGTCAAACTCTTGTTCTTTGTTGAAGTCCTGTGTGTGATCAGGCAAGTGTTGAAGTCCTCGGTGCTGTTAGAGGCATGAAATCCCGTTTGACTGCTCGGGTGTTGTATACCTGTTCCTCCGGGTGAAGTGAGGTTGTTGATTAGTGAAAATCCAGATAGAAGTCTGAGACTGGACGTAGGACGGTGCTCCGAACCAGTATAAAAATCCCTGGTGTGATTTTTCAATTTTTACTTCATTTACTACTGTACAATTCTGTGATTATCTATTACTTCATACTTGACTATTGTTCGTCATATTACACGATCCATGTGTACTACACTAGCACGCTCACACACTTTCAATTGGTATCAGAGCTTGGTGTTCTAGAGATCATAACAACATCCTAGAACAAATGGCAATAAAGAAATCTAGTCAAGGAATTAGAAAGTGGAAGAGCAACAAAGCGGAATAAAGAGAGCAAGGAAGCAAATGTCTCATGGCTAAAGTCAGATCACAATCGGTATGTGTAGATTCATTATATAAAGATCTTTTGTTAGACCATGAAAAATTGTTAAAAGATCTTAAAAGTTTAGGTAAACTTAATGCAGTTATTTTAGCCAAGTATAAAGATTGTGAGCAAGAAAATTCCAAACTAAAAGAGGAAATCAATTTTTTTGTTAAACAAGACAAATATTTTGAAAATTCCTTAGAAGAGCTTGTTTTTCAAAAAGATTTCCTTCAAAAAGAAGATGAGCGACTAGAAGATAATAACAACGTTCTTTTAAAGGAAATCGATGGTTTACAAAATAAAAATACAACATTAGAAGATTCTTTAAATAATTCTAGTTCTTTAATTTCATCTCTTGAAAAGACGAATGGAGCTTTAATCGAAAAGAATCTAGAATTATCTAAAGAATGTGAGCTTTTAAAGGTGAATAATAATATTTTGCAAAATGAAATTTCTGACTCAAAAGAAAGTTCTAAAAAATTACAATCTTCTTTAGATAATTCAGAATCTCAAATTTTTTATCTCAAAAGTGAGATTGGAACCTTAAAAAGGAAGAATTCTGAATTCAATAAGGAAATTGATATCATAAAAACTACCAAAATTTCTTTTGAAAATACCAATCGCAACTTTGGAATAAAATTTGAAAAATGTACAAATAAGTTCGCGAAATTTAATAAAGGTCAAAATGATTTAAATATGATTTTATCTAGATCTCGACCTTTACATGACAAAAGTGGTTTAGGATATAATAAAGCCAATCATAGAAATAGTACTAGATACACTTTTATGTACAATAAGAATAGCACTGCTAGTACTAATACGCATCCTAGATCCAATTATTATTCGAATACTTCTATGACATCTAGAAGTACAAAAAGAAATATCAATAGAAACCACTTAAGTATTTGGGTTCCTGTAAATTGGAGAAACAGAGATTATTTTGATTCAGTAGTTAATAATGAAAATTTTATCTTTAAAGGTTCCATTAAACCCTCTTGAGTATGGTTACCTTCTATCAAACTCCTGGACCCAATCGAAACAAATGGGTACCAAAGTATATATATCATATTTTTTGCAGGTACACCACAACAAAGAGAAGACTATTTAGGTATCTCTATGGACGTATAATAAATAGTCTCGTATGCTATTTGAAAACTATCTATGCTTGTTTCTCTTGTTTGTTCTCAATTACTGCTTTATCATGTTACATATTCTTTTTAATTGATGACAAAGGGGGAGAAAAAATATGGAATATATATGCATTATACACTAACATTTTGTTATAGGGTAATGAATGGTAAGTATTTTACGAATGCACTAACAAAATATTGCAGAGAAGCTTTATATTCAGGAGGAGATAAATATATCCAAGCATACATTCAGTGGGAGAAAATAAATAACTCTACAAGATTGCAAGAGGTTGTCATCAATCAAAAAAGGGGGAGAATGTTATATCACAGGTTTTTGATTCATGACAAGGAAGAAGAGAAGATCAAAGGAAAAGTGATATAGGTTATGATTATCTATTTAATTGTGTCTTAGAGGTGTTATATATTGTTAAAATCTGTCCTCAAATATATAGCATACACAAATGCACTTACGAAAAGACACTTCGCGAAAAGACACTTCGTGAAAAGACACTTCGTCACTTCGTGAAAAGACACTTCACGAAAAGACACTTCAAGAGAAGATCAAAGGAAAAGTGATATAGGTTATGATTATATATTTAATTGTGTCTTAGAGCTGTTATATATTGTTAAAATCTGTCCTCAAATATATAGCATAGACACATGCACTTACGAAAAGACGCTTCGCGAAAAGACACTTCTCGAAAAGACACTTTGCGAAAAGACACTTTGCGAAAAGACACTTCGTGAAAAGACACTTCGCGAAAAGACACTTCATGAAAAGACATTTCACGAAAAGACACTTCATCGCTTCGCGAAAAGGCATTTCGTGAAAAGACACTTCATGAAAGGACACTTCACGAAAAGACATTTCATCACTTTGCGAAATGACACTTCGAAAAGACAATTCACGAAAAGACACTTCATGAAAAGACACTTCACGAAGAGACACTTTATATTTCCAACGGTCATATTTTACAATGGTCATATTTTACAACGGCCATATTTTCTAACGGTCATATTTTCTAACGGTCATATTTTCAACGGTCATATTTTACAACGGCCATATTTTCTAAAAGGCATCATATTTCATGAAGAGATTCCTTTTCATTTCTAAAAGGAAATGGGTGCATCTCTTTGATAAAATTCTTCATGGAAGTTGACAACTCTTCAACGATTATATATACATCAAAGCATTTTTTTTCCTCACCAAATCTTCTCATATTTTCTGATCTTAAACTGTATACATTCTTGCATACTAAAAAGCTCTCCATTATTCAAATTACTTGTTGAATCGTTGAAATTATTTCATATATCTTGATTCAATAAGTAATATACTTCCTTCAATCTTCACATACACGTTATATACTTGAGGATAAGATTATAGGAAGGGTGTACTCAACTGTTGGTTATTCAGTGTTATTCAAGAACACAATTAGAAGTCAAACTCTTGTTCTTTGTTGAAGTTCTGTGTGTGATCAGGCAAGTGTTGAAGTCCTCAGTGCTGTTAGAGGCGTGAAATCCCGTTCGGCTGCTCAGGTGTTGTATACCTGTTCCTCCGGGTGAAGTGACGTTGTTGATTAGTGAAAATCCAGATAGAAGTCTGGGACTGGACGTAGGATGGTGCTCCGAACCAGTATAAAAATCTCTGGTGTGATTTTTCTATTTTTACCGCATTTACTATTATACAGTTCTGTGATTATATATTACTTCATACTTGGCTATTGTTCATCATATTACACGATCCGTGTGTACTACACTAGTACGCGCACATACTTTCATTCTACTTAGAAATGGTTAATAGATAAGGGGGAGTATTTTTAGTTACTTAAGTTCAATTCAGGAAGTTACACAATTTAGGGGTAGTACTTTCAGGATTTCTTTTTGATAATGCCAAGGGGGAGAAATTATAAAATATAAACATAGTTTATAGGATTATTACAGACATGGGGTGTATTAGAAGGATCATCATCAATAGGTATATATATAGGTATGATATTTTATAAACTAAGGTTGTCATCATCAAAAAGGAGGAGATTGTTAAAGAATGGAGTTTTGATGACAACAACCTTTTTTCAATTATCATTGATTATAAAATATATACTAACATTATTGTATAGAATATATATGTATATATACATATGCAAGAATTATATACAGGAAATTTTACTGAAGACTGTACAGTTTTAAAGATAATAGAGAGTCAAAGATCAGGGAAATTTCTAGACTCGTGAGTATTCAAGATTTTAAGAGTTCAAGAGTTCATGATTAATATGGTTATATAGTCTAGATTTTGTAAGACTCTAAATAGCACACCAAGTTCAAATTCAAATTCTAATTTTCAAATTTTGATTTTCAATTTTATCCTCAATCCTCTCTATTTTATTTTTATCTTTTATTATTCTTCTTTGTTTTTCAAACTTAAATTTTATATTATTATACTTTATATATTTATATAGTTTAAAACCTTATAATGTTATAATTTTATAAATATATTTGTATAGTTTAAATTTATGTTTCCATATGTTTTTCTACTATATAATATTAATTTACAATATTATATTTTTACTTAAGAATTTCCAGAATTATATTAATATCAAAACACTTGAAAAATGCTTTAAACTACAAAATTACACTAGTGTGTATCAACATACCAAAAACACCATGTCGACATATAACTGTCACTTTTTCAATTTTGAAAGTAAGTGTCTTTTCACTATTTGAAACAATTCAGAACAGTTGCATCCTTTCACACTCTACAAAAAGGGGTTAAATCCTAATTTTTAAACATATCCTCTTCTCCACTTTCATCTTCTTTCATTATATAATCATTCTTAATCATTTTTATGATTTCTACACTTATACTCTACTGAATTCAATTCTGTTTTGATCAAACTTCTTCTCTCTTCACTCTCTTCTCATCTCTCTTTGAATAAAGTGTTACTGAAGAGTTATAGGGCTGTTTGTAATTGTTTGGGTTGAGTAAAAGAGGAATCGGTGATATCCCTTGTAGCCGTGAAATCAAGGAGGTTAGAATCGATGGTATCCCTTGTAGCCATGAAATCAAGGAGATTAGAATCAGTGGTATCCCTTGTAGCCGTGAAATCAAGGAATTTGGAATCGGTGGTATCCCTCGTAGCCGTGAAATCAAGGAGGTTGTAATTGGATTTTGATATAGTGATAAAACTCTGCGCAATCCAGAGTTGCGTGGGACTGGACGTAGGAGCAATCCAAACTGGTATAAAATCTGGTGTGTTCTTTCCTTTTGTGCATCTTTATTTCTGTTTACTTTGTATCGGTGTTTGAATCTATATCTGTGATTGTGTTTGTGGTGTTTGATTCGTCTCATAGTTTACATAAGTTTTAGATTTGTTTAAATTCTAACAAACACTATTCACCCCCCCCCCCCTCTAGTGTTTGTTTTGCCTTAACGATCCATTCCGCATCCCTGATAATCAAGGTGGAAAAAGAGATCGATTTTCTTTGATTTGCCGTATTGGAAGGTTAGTGATTATTTTTTTAATTTGTTGATAATTAAAAATAATTATGTGATATAATTATGAGTTACACTATTTATTTTTGTAGGAACTTCCATTACGACATAATTTAGATGTAATGCATGTGGAGAAAACATTGGCGAAAGCATATTAGGCACAATATTGCATGATAACAAATCAAAAGATGGAACCTGTAACAACCCGCATTCTATGCATCGGAGGATCGTAGAATATTTATTTCTTTCCCATATGAAGTCGTATGGTCATGTAACTTTGGGAAACATCTATTAGAGTCATTTCCCATGTTCATGATTTTTGTCGATTTTTAAATGACCATTTTACCCCTAGTTGGTACTGTTTTGGCCATAATTTTGATTGAAAAGGAATTTTGATCTGAAACCACTTCCATTAGATTCGTTTGATGGTTTACCTTTCCGTAAAGTGGTCATAATAGTCAAACGGACTTACCTTTGGGAGATATGGCTGAAATAAGGTTTGGAAGGTGAAAAACTGCTTAACCGGGCTAAATAGGGTGATTAGTGAATAGGCCCATAACCCATTTCGGGATTAGGGTTATGGGGAGGCTGAAATGAGTTAGAGAATCATTCCATTTCAGTTTTCTAGCCTCCACTTATCTCCAAGAAACCCTAGAAATGGCCTCTAACCTCTATATCACCTCCAAATCATCTTTTGATCAAGGATTAAGCTTAGCAACATCTAATCAAGGGAGATCTACACCAAATCAACATTGGAACTGCTGTTTAGCATTGGGATTTGCATCAAATCAGAGATTTATTTCAGATCTTAGTTTTGTTTGTGGCTAAGGTGAGTGATTTGCATAGTTCCTCACTAATTATGGTTAATTAGGGTTGATTAGTGATAATTAGCGAATTTATACACTAATAAATTCTGGAAAAATGTTTATGAATTCTTAAATGATGTTTTAGACCTCTGATATGAATTTGGGTTAATTTGGTTAAGTTTTGTTAATCCTATGGTGAGTTTTACCTAAACATGCTTAAGGGAAATTAAGGGGTTTTGGGTATGTTTGATCCATTTTACA
The DNA here is from genome assembly GCA_030737875.1 of Allium sativum. Taxonomy (NCBI): domain Eukaryota; kingdom Viridiplantae; phylum Streptophyta; class Magnoliopsida; order Asparagales; family Amaryllidaceae; genus Allium; species Allium sativum. The sequence continues at coordinate 197,407,394 of CM060924.1, forward strand.
TGCTATGATTTATGTTTTGGTGTTTGGGGTCGATACTACATGTTGCTATGACTGTATGGTATGCTTTGTGATTGTTTAGAAGTGTTAGATTGGTCGAAAACGCCGTCGAATGGCGTGAAACAAGTCGCAGGGAAGCTGTGCAGGGACCGGATCGCGGATCGCCCCTATGTGCCACGACCCGGACCGGAGACCACGATCCGATGGTGGGAGGAGCTCGAACTCGAACCGCGTCACGCGCTAGAGCACCCGATCGCATGCCATCTCCGATCCGACCTGATCCACTTCAGAAGCTCACGATCTGAACCTGTGTGCATCCACGATCTGAAGGGGAAGGAGCATCACGACCGAAGGGAAGCGCCACGAGCTATGGAGCACGACCCGAACCAGTAGGAGTGCCTCGACCCGATCCGACCTGACGAAGGTGGAGCACGATCTGAACCGGTGAGGAAGCACGGTCACGAACCGAAGGGCGCCAGGGAACCACGTACTGAAGGGTACCACGATCCATTGAAAGATGATAATGGCCGAACCGATCCGGTGATGACCAATGACCCGAGATGCAAAGGTATTCCAATATGGGAAGTTAGAGCTCAGGATCCAGTTGGGAACCGATGAGTTCACTTCATGGTTGGGCGTTGCTGCGGGACGTGTGCTAAGGAGTTGTCGACGTTCATAACTTCGATTCACCACTGAAAATGAATGATGGGCTACTTATCAGTGCAGTAGAGTCATTGCGACTTAAGGGGCAAGGTGATGGTAGCAAGACTACATTATCAGTGCAGTAAAGTCATTATGACTTGAGGGGCAAGGTGATGCGTAGTAAGACTATAAGCCAGCGCAGATGGGGTGAATAACTCCATGGGGCAAGTGGACCTAGTAAGGATTGGTAAGGCTATGAGCCAACGCAGATGGGGTGAATAACTCCATGGGGCAAGTGGACATAGCGAAGGATTAGTAGCTACGTTATCAGTGCATGAAGCCATTTATGACTTCATGGGGCAAAGTGATCGTAGCAAGGGTGGGTGATCGAAGTGGTGAATATCGTATTCTTTACGCATTGAGTGGGAGATGTGAGGATGGATGCTATGTTTGATTGTTTGCCATCACTATGACATGCACGCCCCCACCTCCGTATCTTTACACCGTTTGATATGGTACCTTAGAGTGTTGTACAGTATGTAGTGCTAACTCTTTGGTTGCAGGTTCAGGTATGTTTTGTCTACCTGTTATTGTTCACTTTAGATGCTTATCGCTCATACCAGGCTTTATGTCTGACCCAGAGTTTTATGTCTCCTCTTATTACTCTGGGTGCTCACACGAGCAGACTAGAGACAGGTTAGCTGGTGATGCGCGAGTAGCTGATTCGGAGGCGGGCAGGAGGCTTCCGCGTATGATATATATATATATATATATATATATATATATATATATATACACACACACACACACATTCTCCCTGTGTCGCTGGTGGTCTCTACTTGGGCATTAGTAGTGTACCTCCTTTATCTTACTTTTGCTTTGAGACAGTTTGAAAAGTTGTAATAAGCTGTATTTTGGATTTCCTCTGCTATGATGCTTAGTTTTGGTTTTCATCTTATGCATTGTCTCTCCTGTTTTATGTCAAGTATGTTATTATTATATTTTGTTCTATGCGCTGTGAGACATTCTACAGGTTCTTCGTTAGTTCATTTCATTCTTTCCTTTCCTTCTGACAACCCGTTCCGTGCTAACTGGACATGTGTACAGCACACCTTTAGAAAAAAAATGTCGGTTGGTGCGGGGCGGGCCATCACACTTGGTATCAGAGCTCTAGGTTGCGTAGTTAACCTAGGGAAAGACACTAGGAAGAGATAGTACGTGTATGAGAGCGCGTATTTGTGATTACTTTGGTTTTCAAAAGCTATATATGTATATACTATTGGTAGTATAATAATGAAGTCGCACTGCACCAGCACCACTATGGGGTCGTTAATCGTTTCCCTTTTTCAGATTAACGATGAGCCGAGACACGAGGGATGCTGGTAGAGGGACCAACCATGGGAATGCCGCTGACATGAGGGCGATGTTTACTAACCTCATGAGAGACATGCTTAGAGAAGTGCAAGGGGCAGTTCCCAATCCCGGAGTTGGTGTTGGCCCAGTAGTGCAGGCGCCGAGGGTCGATTTCGCCAAGTTGTGCAAGGATTACACTAATCTTGGTGGGAAGCCGTTCTACGGGACGGAGTTGGCCACAGATGTTCAAGACTGGATGGATAGCTGTGATTGTATCTTCGATGACTTCGGTCTTGAGGATGCGATGAAGAGAAGGCTAACGTCTCGTCAGCTGCAAGGGCGAGCGATGAATTGGTGGAATGCCATTAGAACAGCTACTCCAGAAGATCAAGTTACTTGGGTTCAGTTCAAGGCTCGCTTTAGCGAGAAGTTCATTCCAGCTGCCTAGAAGTCAGTATTGTTCAAGAGGTTCTTGGAACTCAAGCAGAACGGAAGGGCAGTTTCTGATTATATTGCTGAGTTCGACACTTTGTCGAAGTATGGACTGTCTCTCATTGACACTCCTGAGAAGAAGAATGAGAAGTTCATTACTGGTTTAGATGGATACTTGGGGGAAAGGCTTATCAATCACATCGATGAGACTTTTGAATCGATTGTGGGAAAAGCTTTGAGATCAGAGAGTCTTTACCCTAAGTCAAAGACTGATGCTGCATCTGCAGAAGGGCCAAAGCCGCAAGCAGGTGGTGGAGGCAAGAATAACTCTCAGAATAAGAGGAAGCAAGACCAATCTAAGGGTGACCAGAAAAAGAGCAAGAAGGATGTTGAGTGCTTCAGCTGTGGTAAGAAGGGCCATTATGCTAAGGAATGTCGGGCCAAGCCAGCGGAAAGGAAGTGCTACAACTGTAGTCAAGTGGGACATCATAAGGATAAGTGTCTGCAACCTCTTAAGGAGAAGCAGATTGTGAAAGCATATGCTATTGATGTTGTTCCTTCTTCGTCGAATGCCCCAACTGCGGCGGAGAAAGGAAAGAATGTTGTTATTCAAGGTATGCTTTCTATTTATGATATACCAGTTCGAGTTTTGTTTGATACTGGGGCTTCCCGTTCCTTCATATCTAGTGACCTGGTAGATAGGTTGGGACTGGAACCCGAGATAGTCGATAGACCATTGGTTGTGACGAACCCGATTGGTGGTTCGACTAGCCTTAGTATGATTTGCAGGAATTTGGTCTTATCGAGTCATGGATGTATGTTTGTTTGTGATTGCTTTGTTTTGGGCTTTACTGGGTATGGCATTATATTGGGAGTCGATTGGCTCCAAAGATACGGGGTGGTGGTAGACTGTGAGGGCTTTTTGGTGATAGTGAGGGCGGATGATGGGCGGAGGGTAGTGTTTGGTAGTCTACCTAGTGATGGGGTTATGGCTAGTTTTGTAAATTCCCTCGACATCCCGCAGGATGAGTTGTCAGATGTGCCTGTGGTTGGCCAGTATCCGGACATCTTCGAGGAGGTGACCGGGCTTCCACCACACCGAGAGATTGAGTTCCGTATTGATTTAGAGAAAGATGCCAGACCTATAGTGATGCCACTTCGTCGCATGGCACCAAGGGAGCAGCGAGAGCTCGGGGTGCAAGTCAGCAATCTTTTGAAGAAGGGACTTATCAGGAGGAGTGTCTCCGAGTGGAGAGCACCAGTTGTGTTTTCCACTAAGGCAGATGGTTCCCTTCGTTTGTGTGTGGACTATCGCGAGTTGAATAAGGTGACGAGGAAGAATAAGTATCCTCTACCGCGGATAGATGATTTGTTTGATCAACTCGAAGGAGCAAGAGTGTTCTCCCAGTTGGACCTCGCAACAGGATTTCATCAGCTACGAGTAGCGGATGAGAGTGTTCCGAAAACGGCATTTAGGATGCCGTTTGGATTTTATGAGTGGTTGGTCATGCCATTTGGGTTGACCAATGCACCAGCTTATTTTGTGGATCTTATGAATCGAGTATTCAGAGATCAGTTGAATAAGTTTGTTCTTGTGTTCGTAGATGATATCCTTGTTTATTCAAGGACAGAGGAGGAACACAAGGGACACTTGAGGATAGTGATGAAGGTGTTGAGGAAACACCAATTGAAAGCGAAATTCTCTAAGTGTCATTTTTGGAGAAGGGAAGTGAGATTCTTGGGTCATGTTGTTTCCGAGAGTGGTATTGCTGTGGACCCTGCGAAGGTGGCTACGATACAGGATTGGCTTACGCCCAAGAATGCAAAAGATGTAAGAAGTTTCTTGGGATTAGCTGGATATTATCGAAAGTTTATCCGGGGCTTCTCCAAGATAGCAGCACCGTTGACTCAATTGACTAAGAAGAATCAGTCCTTCGTCTGGGACGGAGTGTGTGAGGATGCCTTCAAGAGTCTAAAAGAGAAGTTGACGCGTGCGCCAGTGTTAGTCATTCCTAAAGGGAATGAAGAGATGACGGTATACACGGATGCTTGTGGTACCGGACTGGGTGCTGTATTGATGCAAGGAGGTAGGGTTGTAGCTTATGCTAGTCGACAGCTAAAGCCGCATGAGAAGAAGTATCCTACCCATGATTTGGAATTAGCAGCGATCGTGTTTGCGCTGAAGATGTGGAGACACTATCTCTTGGGAGAAAGATTTGAGTTGTTTACCGATCATAAATCGTTAAAGTATCTCTTCTCCTAGAAAGATCTGAATCTCCGTCAGCAGAGATGGTTAGAATTCTTGGCTTCGTATGATTTTGATATCGCATACACACCTGGGAAAGGTAATGCGGTAGCCGATGCCTTGAGTAGGAGACATGCCAGTTTAGGAGCTATGTTTCTTGAATGGAAGCAACTGGAGTATATCGCAGGGTTTGATTTCAGACCAAAGTGCGAATTGGATCCAAAAATGATAGCTAGTTTGGCGATCAGACCCACTTTGATAGAGCGGATTGGTTCCAGCCAGAGGGACGATCCTAATCTATTGGAAATCATGTCCAAGTTAGAGATGAACATCGACGGTGAGGAGATGAATGTGTATGGGCTTGATCGAAATGGATGGCTTCGAAAGAATGGAAGACTAGTTGTACCCAACATAAATGGTTTGAGAGATGAAGTGCTTAGAGAATGTCATCACTCAAAACTGACTATACACCCCGGTAGTAATAAGATGTATCGAGACATGAAACAGACTTACCACTGGGAAGGGATGAAAAGAGACATTGGGAAGTTTATATCCAAATGCATGAATTGCCAGCTAGTTAAGGCCGAGCAAAAGAAGCCTAGTGGGTTGTTGCAACCATTAGAGATTCCCGAGTGGAAATGGGAGCAAGTCTCGATGGATTTCATCGATGGCTTACCGAGGACTAGGTCGGGATACGATAGCATTTGGGTAATTGTGGATCGATTGACTAAGAGCGCAAGATTTATACCAGTCAAATCGACCAGAACGGCAGCCAAGTTGGCAGAATTGTATATGAAGTGGGTAGTGAGATTTCATGGAGTACCTAAAAGCATTGTGAGTGACCGAAACCCATTGTTCACTAGTGGGTTTTGGAAGAGCTTACAGGAGGCTCTAGGGTCAGAATTACATCTCAGTACCTCATATCATCCTCAGACCGACGGTCAGACGGAGAGGGTGAATCGTATATTGGAAGATCTCTTGAGAGCTTGTATATTGGATTTTGGTAGATCATGGGATGACCATTTGCATCTAGTAGAGTTTGCATATAATAATAGCTACCAATCCAGTATCGGTATGGCTCCATATGAAGCTTTTACGGAAGACCGTGCAACTCACCATCATGTTGGATAGAGACTGGCGAGAAGTTTGTGCTTGGACCAGATGTGGTGAGGGAAACTTCCGATAAGATCAAGATCATTCAATAACGAATGAAAGTTGCCCAAGATAGGCAGAAGAGTTATGCTGATAAGAGGAGAAGAGATTTAAAATTCTCCGTTGGTGACTTGGTGTTTGTCAAGATTGCTCCGTTGAAAAGCGTGATACGATTTGGCAGGAGAGACAAATTAGCACCAAGATTTGTTGGCCCATTCCCTGTTCTTGAATTAGTCGGGAATTTGGCATATAGAGTTGACTTACCAGAGAAGACGGCGGGAGTTCACAATGTATTTCATGTTTCCCAATTAAGGAAGTTCGTTCACGACTCAGATATGACTATTTCACCTGATCATTTAGAGGACTTCGAAGTAGAACCCGAGGCGGTTGGGAACCGCAAGCCGATTCGTATTGTGGGGCACGATACGAAGCAACTTCGAAGGAAGGCGGTGAAGCTAGTCAAGGTTCAGTGGGGGCGAGAACGAGAATGATTGCACTTGGGAGACAGAGGAGAGCATTAGGAAGACGTATCCGGAACTCTTTGCCTGGTAAGATTTACTTTGTAATTTAGTTATTCCGCATGCTAGGATAGACTTGTTTTGTCTGTTTTGCATGTTTGATTGTTGTTTTATGGTAGATAGGCATGCAGGACCCTTTGTGGGTGTTTTGGGTTAGGGAATTTCGGGGGCGAAATTTCTTAAGGGGGGAAGAATGTAACAACCCGCATTCTACACATCGGAGGATCGTAGATTATTTATTTCTTTCCCATATGAAGTCGTATGGTCATGTAACTTTGGGAAACATCTATTAGAGTCATTTCCCATGCTCATGATTTTTGTCAATTTTTAAATGACCATTTTACCCCTAGTTGGTACTGTTTTGGCCATAACTTTTGATTGGAAAGGAATTTTGATCTGAAACCACTTCCATTAGATTCGTTTGATGGTTTACCTTTCCGTAGAGTGGTCATAATAGTCAAACGGACTTACCGTTTGGGAGATATGGCTGAAATAATGTTTGGAAGGTGAAAAACTGTTTAACCGGGCTAAATAGGGTGATTAGTGAATAGGCCCATAACCCATTTCGGGATTAGGGTTATGGGGAGGCTGAAATGAGTTAGAGAATCATTCCATTTCAGTTTTCTAGCCTCCACTTATCTCCAAGAAACCCTAGAAATGGCCTCTAACCTCTAAATCACCTCCAAATCATCTTTTGATCAAGGATTAAGCTTAGCAACATCTAATCAAGGGAGATCTACACCAAATCAACATTGGAGCTGCTGTTTAGCATTGGGATTTGCATTAAATCAGAGATTTATTTCAGATCTTAGTTTTGTTTGTGGCTAAGGTGTGTGATTTGCATAGTTCCTCACTAATTATGGTTAATTAGGGTTGATTAGTGATAATTAGCGAATTTATACATTAATAAATTCTGGAAAAATGTTTATGAATTCTTAAATGATGTTTTAGACCTCTGATATGAATTTGGGTTAATTTGGTTAAGTTTTGTTAATCCTGTGGTGAGTTTTACCTAAACATGCTTAAGGGAAATTAAGGGGTTTTGGGTATGTTTGATCCATTTTACATGCTATGATTTATGTTTTGGTGTTTGGGGTCGATACTACATGTTGCTATGACTGTATGGTATGCTTTGTGATTGTTTAGAAGTGTTAGATTGGTCGAAAACGCCGTCGAATGGCGTGAAACAAGTCGCAGGGAAGCTGTGCAGGGACCGGATCGCGGATCGCCCCTATGTGCCACGACCCGGACCGAAGACCACGATCCGATGGTGGGAGGAGCTCGAACTCGAACCGCGTCACGCGCTAGAGCACCCGATCGCATGCCATCTCCGATCCGACCCGATCCACTTCAGAAGCTCACGATCTGAACCTGTGTGCATCCACGATCTGAAGGGGGAGGAGCCTCACGACCGAAGGGAAGCGCCATGAGCTATGGAGCACGACCCGAACCAGTGGGAGTGCCTCGACCCGATCCGACCTAACGAAGGTGGAGCACGATCCGAACCGGTGAGGAAGCACGGTCATGAACCGAAGGGCGCCAGGGAACCTCGAACTGAAGGGTACCACGATCCATTGAAAGATGATAAAGGCCGAACCGATCCGGTGATGACCAATGACCCGAGATGCAAAGGTAGTCCAATATGGGAAGTTAGAGCTCAGGATCCAGTTGGGAACTGATGAGTTCACTTCATGGTTGGGCTTTGCTGCGGGACGTGTGCTAAGGAGTTTTCGACGTTCATAACTTCGATTCACCACTGAAAATGAATGATGGGCTACTTATCAGTGCAGTAGAGTCATTGCGACTCGAGGGGCAAGGTGATGGTAGCAAGACTACGTTATCAGTGCAGTAGAGTCATTATGACTTGAGGGGCAAGGTGATGCGTAGTAAGACTATGAGCCAGCGCAGATGGGGTGAATAACTCCATAGGGCAAGTGGACATAGTAAGGATTGGTAAGGCTATGAGCCAGCGCAGATGGGGTGAATAACTCCATGGGGCAAGTGAACATAGCGAAGGATTAGTGGCTACGTTATCAGTGCAGCGAAGCCATTTATGACTTCATGGGGCAAAGTGATCGTAGCAAGGGTGGGTGATCGAAGTGGTGAATATCGTATGCTTTACGCACTGAGTGAGAGATGTCAGGATGGATGCTATGTTTGATTGTTTGCCATCACTATGACATGCACGCCCCCACCTCCGTATCTTTACACCGTTTGATATGGTACCTTAGAGTGTTGTACAGTATGTAGTGCTAACTCTTTGGTTGCAGGATCAAGTATGTTTTGTCTACCTGTTATTGTTCACTTTAGATGCTTATCGCTCATACCAGGCTTTATGTCTGACCCAGAGTTTTATGTCTCCTCTTATTACTCTGGGTGCTCACACGAGCAGACTAGAGACAGGTTTGCTGGTGATGCGCAAGTAGCTGATTCGGAGGCGGGCAGGAGGCTTCCACGTATGATATATATATATATACACATTCTCCCTGTGTCGCTGGTGGTCGCTACTTGGGCATTAGTAGTGTACCTCCTTTATCTTACTTTTGCTTTGAGACAGTTTGAAAAGTTGTAATAAGCTGTATTTTGGATTTCCGCTGCTATGATGCTTAGTTTTGGTTTTCAGCTTATGCACTGTCTCTCCTGTTTTATGTCAAGTATGTTATTATTATATTTTGTTCAATGCGCTGTGAGACATTCTACAGGTTCCTTGTTAGTTCAGTTCATTCTTTCCTTTCCTTCTGACGACCCGTTCCGTGCTAACTGGACATGTGTACAGTGCACCTTTAGAAAAAAAATGTCGGTTGGTGCGGGGCGGGCCGTCACAGAACCAACTCCAGAAAGGATTTAGAGGATTGAGGGATTCGACATGAGCTTCATGCACAACCTCATAGGAGGAAAACATATCTTCCGCTGGCTCCTTATACGTTGTCAAATTCCGAAAAAACAATATTCTGCAAAAGATTGTATGATTTCAAAGGACCCAACGACTACTGTTCAAATTTGAAAACCCGTGTATCGTTGGAGAACTGTAAAATTAGTGGTTTAAAATATCATGATTATCATGTTTTAATGCAACACTTATTATCTATAGCAGTGAGAGGATTATTGTCAAAGAAGGCAAGAAAAGCGATAATCCGCTTATGTTCATTTTTCAATAAATTATGTCAACGTGTCCTTGACAGAGAGAAATTGCAACAAATCAATGTTGAGATTATAGACATTCTATGTGAGCTTGAAGAGTATTTTCCATCCTCATTTTTTGATATAACGGTGCATTTGTCAATTCATCTTCGTAGAGAAGCATTAATCTATGGCCCGGTTCAATTTCGCTGGATGTACCCGTTTGAAAGATATATGAAAACACTTAAAGATTATGTAAGAAACTATTCATGACCGACGGCTTTATTGCTAAGTCTTATCTTGCAGAGGAATGCATGAAATTTTTCAATGAAATTTTTGAAAAAATGGCGACACGTTGGGGAGACAGAGGATCAAAATGAAGATTAAGAAAGCAATGTAATACTCGAGGGACATCCAATTTCAACGTCTAAGATAGTTACATTATCCTTAAATGAGAAAGAAAGTGCTCATTTAGCCGTATTAATGAATATGGCCGTCGTGGAACCATTTTTAGAGTAAATATATGTTATATTATGTTTCAATTATTTTGATGTGTTTCTACTAGTAAATATAACTTAGCATTCCTTGTTTTATACTAGTTTGCATTTGGGGGAATTGCAAAATTCAAGCAAGTGCATGGAGGGAAACTCAACCTTGCTTTGGGAAACAAATACAAAAAAATTTGCTGATTGGATTAAAAAAAAAAGGTTAGATGAATTTTTTAAATATACTCATTTTCCAAAGAATATTATTCTAATTATCCATTGTAAATCAAACATTTTGTAGATACCTATCAACTCCAATGATCACACTGAAATGTTAAAGTGGATTGCATATGGTCCGAACAATAATGCTTTGTCTTACAAAGGATATATCATTAATGGGCAATGGTTTCATGTGAAAGATGTAGGGAGAGAAACTCAGAATAGTGGAGCAACTTACGATGCGACTATTATGTGTAGAGCAAGTGAAAAAGATGTTTCTCAAGTAGCTGATGTGGTCACTCACTATGGAATATTGACGGATATAATTTTATTAGATTATCACGTGTTTTATATTCCTGTTTTCAAGTGTCGATGGGCACATATAGGAAATGGAGGGAAAATTGATGAAAACGGTTTCACTCTTGTCAATTTACATCAAAATCAGGCATCATTTTCAAAAGATCCATACATCCTTGCATCTCAAGCGAAAACAAGTATTTTATTCAAGAGAAAACAATTCTTCAAATTGGTAAGTGGTAATGAAAGCACCATCACAGAGGTTTTCATGATTTAGAGACAAATGATTATGTGGACGAAATTATCAATATTCCAGAAGATTGCAATGTAACTGATATGCATGTTGAAGATGTTAGTTATGTTAGGGAAGACTGCAAAGACATACTTGAGTAGCTCTTATAGTAGGTCTGTACCACTCAATAGGTAAATAAACCTTAATATTATAAACTTTCAAATGTTCATATGCAACTGATAACTTGTCATGTTACAAAAAGATGAACATGTCATGATTTTTTAGCAATATGTCGGCTAAAATTAACATTACTATCTTTCCTTCCATATTACTTGTCATAGCTGTTTTATTTTTTGTAAATGATCACTTTTACATTCATTTTTTTACTATGTTCTTTACCTTATTCCAGTACACTTTTTGTCCATATACCAATCATATTTTTTTTGGAATGTGCATTCATTGAGCTATTTCATATAAGCAGGTATTGAGTTATTGATTATCATTGAGATTCACATACTTGAAGACACACGTAATCTTCATCGTGAAGATATGATGATTTACACACTACTATACAATTTTTTTGCATGATTATTAGTGTATTTAAAAACCATACGATAACACTATACGATTGGCTCATAATGGGAAATTTACTACTAAATATGTGTGGAACAGCGTACATGTCGAAAACCCTGTTGTGATGTGTTATCATCATATATGGAATCGCATTAATGCACTAAAACGTCCACTTGCACATATTTTCCATTATTAAACAGACTTAACACATAATTGATGCTACATTATTAAACTTCGGTTATGAATTTCAGTAACTCAACTTTATGTTTCCAAACTTTTACACATTTTTCTCGTGAATAATTGCATTTTAAGCTGTTTCTCTCACTTCGATTATGTAATAATTTACTGGTAATGTGCGAAATCGTGTGACCTCTTTTTGAATATTTTTTGGTGTCAACATTACTTCCTTTTTTGTTTGATAAGTCACAGACATAACGACAGCTGTATTAATATGATAAGTATTTACCTGTTATTTCAATTTGGTAAGTCACATACATAACAATAGTTTTTTTACTTTGATGAATTTATTGGTAATTAAGATCATTATGATAAGTATTTACCTGTTATTTCAATTTTCTGAATTTTTACGCTAGTTTGTATGTCCTATTAAATCATTATTTTTAGTGGATTAAACATGTTTTTTTCTTCTACATTGTATGTCATAGTTTAAGTAACAGAATTAACTGTCCAATGTCGCGTCTATTGTTTTTACATTATTTTTTGTTTTGTGTATGAGAAGTAATTTCAGAATGCACACTTTCACACTTTGATATAACTTGTTTACTTGTAATATACCTAAAAGTATGGTTTGTAATAATATACCTGAAAGTAATGCAGGACATTGCTTTTGCTACGTCTTAAATCCTCTTATTTCTTTTAATTTTTACTACGTGTCCAGGTTAAATAATATACGCATTCGAATCGAAGTAATAAGAGCGAAGGTATATCATTTATTTTAGAATCTATAACTAAAATTAAGGGGATGGATTTGAGGTGTACCACAAAATAATGATGTTTAGTTTTAGTTAATTATGAAATCCTAGATTCATAACCAGTGTTTATTCAATTAAGAGTAATGCTAAATAAATCCATATTTCTAAAGTCGACAATAGTACTAAAAAATAAATTATTGTCTGTGAAGTCAAATTTACCGATTCAGATGTAAAAATTCTAATCAGCAGCAGAAGGGATAATCTACCAACGATAAAATAGTGGATGCTTGTCTCTTCTTACCTTCTTAATATACGACATACGTACATTGCTCCTAGTTAATACCGTGTAAATAAAAATGATGAATATAAATCATTTTCTTACAGCAACAGGTGAGCATGAAATTGCTAAATTAGCATTCAAATGAACAAATTATTCAATGGTTTGCTATACAACAGGGTCTGTCCAGTATTATATGCTGCATATGTAATATTAAATATTATACTAAGTTCAAAGTACCGCTGATACATCAAAATTTACAAATCATTTCCATACGTTTTTTCCCTCTAATTTTGTTGTTTTTGTTAATAAATGTTTTCATAGGGAAATGATAAGGATATGCATGTAAGCCTTGTACGTACTCACCAACAATTGAAGAACGAGAGATCCCAAAAGTATAAACCAAGAAAAAACCCAAGCCAACCGCTGAAGTTTGCAATGTAGACAAGGAACAAGAATTATGGCACGAGACAACACAAATTCCATGTGTAGAAAATGTAATGCCTTGTGAAGAAACTGAAATTCATGAAGAAATTGAAACGCTTCATGAAGAAATTGAAATGCGTGAAGAAGTTGAAATAGCTTGTGAAGAAAATGTTGATGCCGAGGTGGAAATCAATAGAACAAATGAAGTTAACACTGCAAATACAAATGTAAAAACACGTCCAACAAGAGCAAAAAAACAGCGATTAACTCTTGAGAATCGAATTGCAGTTGAAGTCACTGAGGTAGCCATACCCATAGGAGATGTCTCGGTACATTTATCTTCTTATCTTGGGCCGATTGTTCGAGAGCATGTTCCGATTACACTTAGTGATTGGAGGTTGCTAAGCGATGAATTGAAAGTTATATTATGGGAATCAATTCAGGTATATACTTTTTTCACTTTCATTACAAATTTCCATGCATTTTAGTTTTACACTGCTCTGTTCACTTTCGTTAAAAGCTCAGGAATTTTGCTATAATGTTCGATTCAGGAATTTTGCTCTGTTCGTTTCAGTTTTACACTGCTCTGTTCACTTTTTTGTAGGGTTACAAATATGAGAACTGCCTTGTTTGCTTGCAAAGTAGATGCTTACAGAAAAAACTCGCTCCATTTAAATAAAATTTTAACTGAATTTAAACAAATTTGATTAATATTTAAATAATTATGTTTAGATTTTTGTTTTTTGGGCTATTCAGAAAATTTTAGTTTAGTTTTAGTATGCTAAAATTTAGTACATCGTACTAATAAAATTTCGTTTGATGAAATTCCAAATAAAATTTGAGTGGTTTCATTCGAAAAATAGATGGCCCTTGTTCTCTACAGAGCAACTGCATAGTTTACAGATCTTATCTGCACCTTTTGCCAATTTATGAAATTTATCAAGGGTCTGAATTATATTTAGACAAACAAGATAAGTGGTAAAAGTGTATTTTTGCACAGTGGGATACTTCTTTATGAGTTTTGCCCAAGCAAAATTAGCTGTAGTAGGAGAAATAGATTGATAGGCAAGTTTTAGAGTAAATACTCTGCTGTTTCCTGAAAAGAACCCCTGCTTATTGGATTTGATATCAATTTTTGAATAGCATATGTTATAGGAATAGGAAGATGAATACTAACGAAATTCCAGCACATAACTATTAGTGCACCGTTTATTTTATTTTTACTTATAGGCTACATTCAATGTGCAAGAATGGCAAAAAAAATATCATATTTCAACAAATGAGAACTATTTGGATATCCTCGAAAAGAAAATTGGTCTAAAAAATAGTCAATGCAATGATGGAAGAAGAAACACTTGGTTTGAAACCTTACAATATAAAAAACATGAATGAGTGGTGGCGGTTTGTAAAGATGAAAGTAAGTATGGAGTTTAAAGTATGCTTATACTTGCACATCAAGTAATTGTTCACAAGAGTTCTATTGTATTTTATATGTAGTTTTCTCACTTTTCTACTTATCATGGACATTAAAATAAGCACCATAGTTTCACACGGATAAATTGATGGAGATGATAACCTAAACATTTGATGATCCTAACTTTGTACATACTTATGCATGTTGATGTCTTATTGTGTGTGTGTGTGTGTGTGTGTGTGTGTGTGTGCATATATATTAGAGAAGGATGAGTTGTTAAGGACTCGCAAGCGCCATACTGAACAAAAAATAATGCAATAAGGATCGACTGACAATTTAGATATTAGGCTTCCATAAGATATTTTCAGTTTATTATTTAGGAGGGGAAAATAGCAGTGCTCTAAAATTATTTTGTTAGCATGTCAAATCAGATAAAACCCACAGCTGTATTTATATCTCTGAAACCTATTTGAAATACTAGGATTAGTGTTTGCATCATTGATACAATCTTAGGCTTTCAACCACAAACTATTCATGTATACAAACACAGATACAAACACACATTGTTAATAGTCCAAGCACTGCCATATATGACTGAGCAAGTTTCGATAACCGAAGCACCCACAAAATCCTTTGAATGTAATAGTGACATAATGATAGTATTAAAGAAAGGTGTGATGAGATTAATTAGTGATCACTGGAAATTGTTGATTATCATAACAGCACTGTTAATAGTCATTGACTCCAATGATCAATCCATGTGGCCAATAGAGTGGCTATCATAACACCTATGCATTTGATGAAATGAACTTAAGAGGCTGTGAACTAATCATGCACTCAATTCCACAGAAGTGTATTTTTTTTTTTGATTTTACTATATTATCGTTTTTAAATTTGATTACAATAGTTTTGACAAAAACACAACCATATTTCACCATTAGCAGCAATTTCAACCAAACAATCAACCACTGTTCTCAACAAGGACACCAAACCAAAATAAATTGTATCATTGGTTTTTTTTCTTTAATAAGCCACATATTGGTTCTGTTTTGTATTTTACATAGAGGTTCAACCTAAGATGTTATACCAAGTAACTTTATTCACAATTGCTTGAGTTTTCAATGAGACCTTAGATAAATTTGTTTATCTCTTCTTAGGCAAAAAGTGAGAAGTATATAGCCATCAGGAAAAAACAATTGCCACACACAACCGGACGTAGAGGAATGGCTAGATTTACCAATGATTTGGTTAGTTAATTAAATATAGCATTATTTATCCAGCTAGGTAATTAACTATTGTTTGATTTATTTAGTGTTTTTTTAAATATAGAGAAAGCAGATTCAAGATTCATCATCCATATCTAGAACGGATGTTTGGGTTAAATCACATACCAAAAAGAACGGTGAACCAATGAACATGGATGTTGCAAATGTTATTGTAAGTATTTTGATTTTTGTCACTAATTGAACATTGTGATGTTTTTACCATCCTATATAACATTTATGTGTGTTAATTTATATAGGAGAAGATTAGAAAAATGGATAATGCCATGCAATCCGACACGATAAAGAATGTCTATGAAGACGCAATAGCACAAATATTAGGACAAGATAAACCATGATGGTTAAGAGCACTTGGAAGAGGATACACCAAAACTAAGTTAGCTTTGTCACAGTCAAGGGATATTCAGATAACTCAATGTCGTAAAAGAATTTCAGATTTGGAGAACATGGTACACTTTCTAATAAACAAAGAGATATACTTTAATTTATGGTACACCAAGTTTTACTTTCAATTATTGCTTTATATCCATTCATGTTTGTATAATCGAATTATTGCATTTTTATAATATGAGATTTTAATTATCTAATTTTTTTTCTTTACATAAATAATAATATGAGATTTGATCTGGTGCTACTAATTTTGTTTTGGTAGGGTAAAGAAGGTTCAAAAGATGAGAGCACACCTGAAATGGTATAAATCACTTATATTTTATAAAACATCATTTAAAGTTTTGCTATTTTATTTTTTGACTTGAGTTATCCTTTTAATTTTTTGGGTTTTCTCACTATTAAAAGTGACAATATATCTCACACTGTTAGCTACACTGATATAGACGGGTAATAAATTTGGAAAATTATAATTATTTTTATATTTATTTATCAGTATATTCAGTCTTTCCTTGTATTCCATCTGAAGCAAGGTTATAAATGGATCTCCAATCCTCTAACCTCTTCAAACAATAAAAGCGAGACTGCTACCTAAATTGAAAATTTTAGAGTTGGTATTTTTACTAGCTATGTGAGATGTATTGTTACTAATTTTTACTATAATATTGGTAGTTTTATACAAATTCATAAAAGTTATTTTTGTACCTTGGACATGTTATGTGAATTTGAGATGCTTATTCCACCATAGAAATAAAAACTCCTCTCAAGCCACATCTGACACTAACAGGCCAGACTCCAAAAGGCAACGACATAACTTGAGTTTCAGGTTCAGGTTCAAAAAAAATCACAGAGCACTACATAACTTGAAATCAATGCCAGAAACAAAATCACAGAGCACCCATAACTTGAGTTTCAAGTTCAGAAAAAATGCGCTTAGATACGAAAAGTAGCAACGAAATAACAGACCCCGACTAAAATAACTGATAGGAAAACATCCTTGAGCATGTAGAAACAGTTGCAAGGATAACAGTCGGGCAAGAGTACTCTCATTAAAAGAAGCTCACGTGAGCCATTGATATTCCAGTAAATGAATAGACACGGTGAAATTGTAAAAAAAAAAAGGACAAGAATTGGTAGTTTTACTAGAATTTAGTTAGAAATTACAACATTGCAAATATTGGTAGTTTTACTAGAGTTTAATTAGAAATTACAACTGTGTGAGATATATTGTTACATTTTTTTTTGGTTTTTCTCTTCTATGTTAAAGTTTTGTTATTTTCATAATTAGTCGACTTGTGCAGTCTATATTTAATTCATTTCTTAACAAATTTGGTCATAATTGTAGAACAATGACAACAAATATGAGCTGTTAAGTTGGGATGGAATCAACGAAATTGTCGCTGAAGGGAGAGTGGTGTCCACCGACCCAAATGAAGTTGTCAATGATATTCCTATTGGACCAAATGCGGTGAAAGTTGTTATCGAGTGCATAAAAAAAGAGAATGCTTATTTATGGAGGCCTACATCTAGTATATCAGTATTAGGAGAAGCCAAGGGTAAGTCAGTGGCATGTCCTGCAAACCGTGTTGTTGCACGGCGAGGACACGTGGTTGAAGACAAAATGGTAAAATTTATGAATCGTGGTAGCTAATATGTAATTATATACATATTTTTTTCATTAAATATATTTATTTGTTCTTTTTAGAGTAAAACTAGTAGCTCAAACAACAATTGCAAGCTTTTTGATTGGAATAAGGGCGAAGTGTTGGTCGCCGAGGGATGACTTTGCTCAAGTGATTCGAAAATGATTGTTAACGGTATTCCGCTTGGTCCATTAACCATGGTGGTTTTGGTAGACTATGCAAAAAAAGGAGATGCTTACTTGTGGCGACCTACAGTGGATATGTCATCATTAAAGAGGCTGTAGGTAAGAAAATAGCATGGCCAAAATCAAAAGTTGCAGCTGAAAAAGCGAGCACTGTGGCTTCTTCTTCCATGGCTAGAGCAAACATTGCAATTTCTCCTGGCATGGCTAAATCAACTCCTCAGGTAACTAAGCAACTTTTTCCACATTAGGTATTGGCATGTAATATATTTGGTTCCTCTATTATAATAAAAATTGTTACCTTTTGTTAACTTTACACTAATTTTATGCACTTATCATCTCATTATCTCAAATATTTTGGTATCTTTCTTAATTTGAATATCACTGTTGATAGGTACACACATATCATGATAACTTTGGTTATAATAGGCAAGGACCACAACACAACAACCAGTCATGATTGTTTTATATACTATGAATCTAATCTTATTTTTAAGTCTTCTACTACTGCACTGTAAGTGGTACTGTCATTATCCGAATTTGTAAATGAACCGTTTATATGTTGTAATTAATGCCTAATCTGAATATTTGCACTTGGTATATCTAGCATGTATTATTAATTTACCCAGTAAGAAAAATTACATCAACTAATATAAGGCGTACTTTTCCCTTTTTTTATTTCTTCCACACTGTAAGTGAAATGAGGGTACTGTGCTTCCAATATGCATTTGAAGGCTTTTGAAAAATAAACTGCTACTGTTGTTGTAGCCATGCTAATTCTGAATATAAAATGGAATTGGTTTTGATATATAAACTATCAAAACCAGAGCGGTTATTATAGCCACACTAATTTTGTTGTTTGACAACAACAGTGAAGAAAATTTAACATTATATTGAACAATACTTCTTGGCAGCATTAATGCCTCTGAAAGCCGCTTCAGAAACAGAAATAAATGCACCTGTTTTTGTTTTTGTAAATGTAATAAACTTTGCTAGCCACTCTATTTGATTTTATTTCTTGTTAAAATTGTTATTTTGGTTTACTTATCGAACAGAGGTCAAATCTGGTCATAAAGAATAGATGCAAGTTGGTTGATGTGGCTGAAACAGGACAAGTAGTAGCTAAAGGAACTATATTTTCTATTGATCCGACAACAACGGTTCACTCTATTCCATTAGGAAAAGATGCAGTATCAGTTTGGGTAGACTTTGTTAGAGTTAGTGACGCATTAGTATGGAGACCCACATCGGACTGTACATACAAGGAAGATGCTTTTGGGGCTACCATAGCTTGGCCGACGGCATATGTCATTGGGGAATCAAGTTCAAGTAAGTCTAATTTTTCAATTGATAAGTAAGCTTAGAAAATATTTGTTTGTATGTTATCAGTTTAAAAAAAATAACTCATCCAGCTCATCAAAGTCCAATGTATTATATAGTTTAGTATTATGTCAAAGACCAATGAACTATAGGAAAAGACAAGCTCAGATTGGCTGAAAAAACCAACACAGAAGTCTGAGTTAATGGGTTGATGGAGTCAGTGAAGTTTGATTTAAATCGCCTAAATTTGGGTTTTAGATCAATATCCCAGTTCAAGTTAGTCCGGATTAGTACTGGAAAAAAAATTCACCCAAGCTTGGGTAACCCGGACCGAACCGCTTTTCATTGTCTAAGGGTTTTTCCGGTACGGGGTTCCAAAAAGTAAGCCTACCCACAGTTGGTGGTCTTGCATGTACAAGATGCAAGTTAGACTTGATCTCGAGAACATTGTCATGCCATTTTATTCGATTTAATGAATAATCACATCAGTGCTTTTCTTAGCCTTTGAATTATCATTTTGGTTTGCATTTTGAAACAGTCGGGCTAAATGACAGCATAACATTTGATCCACGTGGTCATGCACTTTTATCATTCTGGTTTGCACTTTTTTTAGATGCGCTTCGAATTAAACTAAGCTGCATTTTTGGGGGTTGCCTTAGAAAGAAATCATATCTCTTTGAACCGTTGTGATGTTCGGTTGGCTTTAACCTGTATGAATATATGAGTGCGTCACTATTAGCCATCATCTTTGCTTACTCTTACCGAGTTGAATAGTTGAGTTGAAATTCTAAGGTAACCTGCACTGAAGCTCCTTTTGGAATTCACTGGTAACAGTCTAACCTTTATTATTAGGACAGTCGAGAGTCTGTACGCGCCACGTGGTCATACACTGAGTTGCTGGTTCCTAAATGTGCCAAAATGCAATTGGATTGTTGCCGATAAGAGTCTTCATATTCACAGTCACATATGTGTGCAAGTCAAATCTTTTTTCACAGTTTTTCAAACTTTATGTTGCGTCCTGGATCAGTACCGATCCAGGCTCCATATATTATTAGGACACATTAATATTGCCTTGACATCGGTTATTGGAACAACAAAACACTGCTGGGCTAGGTAGGATTTTATCTTCTTATGTGTTCCACTTTAGTATTGCCTAGATGTCTTAGCTGTTGAAGCCAGTTATTGGAACAACTGAACATGCGCCAATTTGTTAAGACAAAATACGTGTGGTATTTTTGATAGAATATTTGATAAACTATATTAATTCTGATATATCCTGATAACTTAAATATTTCAAGTAATTTATAATTTGTCCAAAACAACTTTTTTTCTTATGTATATTTTATTATATTTTTGTATAATCAATGTTTTTCTATTACACTTAACAGTAATTGTTTTGCCATAGGTATTTATACAGCTTCTATTGTATCATTTTGTTTATTTGATCTTGGGATAACCGAGAATTGACCATAACTATCAATTTGACATCCCTTTATTAATATCTTAGCCTTGATATCAGTTAGTCGGGAGAACTGACAATCATGTCGATCATGTTATTGAATATTAGGTCATCATTTCTCACCTTGTCATACTATTTCATCATTCAGAATCTCAGACTCAGTTTCATGATATCTTAACTTATAATGTTAATCCTTATTTTCTTTGGTCCTTGTATTTTTCTTCCTTAATTTGTCACATTTTTAGCCTTTTTTGTCTACAACAATATTCATTTGAGTATTTTCATGCTTTTTCATGTTTTCCCCCACTTTATCTGATAAAAACCATGTTTCATGTGGGCAAATGTCCTAGATCAGTATCGATCTAAATTGAGTGTGTGCACTAATCATTTCTTCCTTGCATCTTTTCTTCCTGACAGACCGAACTCTTCCCAATTATCCTCATTTTTACAAAAGCAAATTGCTAAGGATCTTAAGAGATTTTCTGTTTAATACGCTCACCGATTTTAACTTATTTGAACCTCCTTAAGTGCACTGATTAAGGAGTGTAACTGTTGCTGTAGTGGGGGAGTTGCTGGTTCTATAAAAATAAATTACAAAAAAAAGGAGTTGTTGTTGACAGCAGCAATACTGTTAAAGGGAAAAAAGATGGTGCATATGCGAGTGCACTGATTTTATGGTGTTTGCGCCATATATTATAGGCACGTTTTGGGCTGGCTGCTTTCTTCATATTGTGTTAGTGGGCGTGTGTTGCTACCACTTGGAATGTAACCTAAACTTGTGTGTGTACACATCTGTATTGGGAGCATACCTGAACGTGTGATACTGTGAGTGCGTTAGTGTATGATATGGCTGTTTTTTCTTAAAATGAAGATTAACGTAAAACACAAGTAAACCATTTTGCTCGTAAGTTTTAAACCGTATGTCCAAAGTTATTGATTTTCCACATTCCAGAAATATAATAACTGAAGCACCTTGAATTTATAAAATTGATCTGGAAACCGTTTTTATAGTTTTGTAGAACTATGTTGATTGTATCATAACTTTTGATTTTCTTATCCGTTTTCCACGATTTCGGACGTTCTGCAAATGAACTAGATTTAATACGATGTCATTTATACATTTTAATTATAAGTAAGTCCATTGTATTTAGCAAACAAAAGAACTTTTTCTTTTTGAGAGCAGTTTACATTTTGAGAAAGTTTACCTCTTCATAATTTATGCCGCCTATGCTCTAATCCTGAAACTGAGGCATTTTTGTAGTAAACTTTATTGTTTTATTTTTGGTAATAAATAACCGTTGTTTGAATCTTCGTCTTGACCACATTTTTCTTATCAAAATTCTTATTCTTGATTATCAACCTTGTTTATAGGTAATTACCTTTTCTGGAGTGAAGACCATCAGCAACACCGGACTTATATGTAAACTTGTTATGGTATTTGTTATTTATTAGTTTATTATGTAAACTTGTTGATGAATGCTTGTGGTATGTGAATTTGATGATTTTGTCAACTAACTATTATCTAAATGGATATGGAAAATACTTATATGACTAATGTGTTTTCAGTTATTTGAGTATGATGATTATACGATTGATTTATTGTTGATGTAGATCAGAATTTTATGCGATTGGTTCCGATTTTAATATGACTATTATATAGTTGATTGCTGGAAATTCTGTAGCCATAAATAATATATAGCAGCATTTAAAATATGCTACAAAACAACAAATACATTTTAGTAGCGTTTAACAAACGCTACAGAAAAGCAAAAAGTGATTCGAATGTTGGCATTTCGCAGCTTTCAACAACTGCTACGGAAACAAATGTAACATACCGTCTGAATTTTTAATGGCTAAAAATAGACGCAACGAAAAGTTTTTAGTTACACAAAATAAATGCTGCAGAAAAGAAAAAAACAGCCCACGTAGAAACATTTGGTAGCGTTTGAAAAACGCAACTGGATAGAAAATATGGTAGCGCTTGTTAAAACACAAAAAAAAAAAAAAAACTTTTAGTTATAGGACCTGAAGTAGCCTTCACTAAAATGCTACCAACACCTTTAGGCAGCGTTTTTCAAACGCTGCTAAAGTTAATTTGGTGTAGTACTCCAAATAAATATGAGTTTTTCCACATAGGAAGAGACCCATTCCCAACATATAATATCCCAAATTGTCTTGATGGAAGTGAAGAATTCAGAAACCTAACTGCTTCCTTGACTATTATCAATTAGATTTTGTTCAAGAGCATAGATTTGTGCCAAAGATGTGTGACCAAACCTCTCTTCAAGATCTAACCAAATGTCTCTAGTACTCCTCAAATAGAACCAGCAATACTTTCATCAAGATTAAACAAAATCCAAGAACAAACCAAGTCATTACATCTCTTCGAGGCCTTGTATTCAGCTCCATCCTCATCAACGGGTTTCTTATAGAAACCATTAACAAACGTCGCCTTATTCTTTGCGAGAGACTCAACAACATAGTTCATTTCCAACTAATTAAACCATCACCGTTAAATTAGAACACACAAGTTGTGCATAATTAGCTTCGAAGGATGGACGTAGTAGATACTAGCAGGATTTTGATTCAGAGGTATATAAGGGTTGTTTTCAGGCATATTATCAAACAACAGATCAACAAAATTTCAAAAGAAAAAAAAATCAATCACAATAATCGAATAGTGAAAATACAACAAAATCAAAAAAGAAAACAAAACGATTCAGAAAAATCTTATAGTAGATCTGAATGATTTTGACCTATTTGTATCAATTCTGATGGAGATTAGAAGATGTCGATGAGAAGCAAGGCTCTGTTACCACGTTATTTTCAGTAATTTATTTACATTCCCAAGTATTGAGTGCAGAAGTAATCAATAAAAAAAGATACTATATTTCATTTTCGAAGAATGAATGAACAAAAAATTACATTATCAGAATATTGCAGGGCTATTTATATAAAGACGAAAAAACAAAACATTTAAAAAGAAAAGTAACAAACTAAACTAAAATGGTAGGCTGGTGGCAACACGACAGAGCAAGAACATGGCAGGCATATAACCAATAACGTTACACTTTTCTAACATAAATGTAGAGTAACATGCAGTTTTATAAATTAAAACTTCTTTTCGAACATTTTAAAGCTTTTTAAAAAACCCAATTTATCTTGCATTTTCTACTAAGAAATCAGAAGTTAGTTTGCACTTTTTGATTTAGAAATATAGGAACCTAATTTACATACTCATCGCTATCAACACTTTTTTGTAACAACATCAAAATAGAGACCTGCTTTTCAAAACGCATGTAGAAACGAATATGTAAATTTCATCTTTATTTAAAAAAAATGAAAATGCAAGCTACATTACGCTTTTCTAACAAAGAATACACAGTGAGCTGCAGTTTTTTGATTTAGATTTTTTTCTGAAAGGTTTAAGAACATTTGAAAATTTTGAAGCGTGGTGCTAATCACACTCCACTTTCCTCTTTTGCTCGCCATGTCATTCGACCGTTAATCACCGAATAATCTATCCCTCAAAATTTACACCGTTTGGCGGTTATGTATGACCGACCAACATGAAGAGGATTCAGTTATTAACGGCGGAAACAAAAATGTGTGGTGGGAGGTTTTGAAACTTGGCCTAACCTTTGTTTTTACTAGAAAACTGCTAGTGTAGTGCTAAGGGCACCCCAATATGTTCTTCCTAATACCACGACTAAAAAATACCACAAGAATTAGTATTACACTCTTCTTAATACCACATACTTAAAAAACAGGGGCTACCACACTGTATTACCATATTTCTATTTTGCTCGATATTCGTTCGTCCGTTTCTAAAATCGTTCAACGAGCTAAACCCTGGATCTATAACCGATCAACGAATTCGACCCCGCAATGCTGAGGAATATACAATAGCCGTGAATAAGGTTTGAATTAAGCAAAGTAGAAGAGGAAGTGGGAGATTTGGGTTTTCAGATCATCAAACAATAGAGAGATTATCGTACGAATTTGAATTTTTCCATGAGAGATGCGAAAAAGACAACGATTACGAAAGATTAGGGTTTTTGGATTAACTTAGTACGTGATTAGTTCGGCAAATGATGATTGAATGAGAGATTAGAATGAAAAGGTAATGTGCTATTAGGAAGCATACAAAATTAAATGAGTTTTTTTTTTTAATTGCGGTATTAGAAAGAATATATTGGGATGCCCTTAGCACTATGTAGAAATGTAGAAATGAGGTAATCCTTACCACTTGAAAGTTGATACTCTTCTCCTAGCACAAACATGGTATATCTCTCTGTCTCAACAGGGAGGATCGGGTGAGAGAATTAATTGCCCCTTCTAACCTACCCAAGTGGCTTGCTTTAGGTATTTTAGCTGTAAAAACACACATTCGGTGTCTTTCATTGTCTCAACTGGAACATTTCAACACAAAACGCTTCAAAGTGTGTTTCCGCCGCGCCCCAAACAGAGATTGGATTTGGATTGATGTCTTCGATTACAAACGTAGAGATTACTGTCCATCTCTCAACCTCGAATGAAAAAAGGAAGGTGCTTAAGGTCTATGATCATATGGGTAGGTCCATCGTCGCAAGCCTGAAATCGTAATCATATTTCTGTTAATAATTTTAGTGAAATGGCTAAGCGTAGTTCTTCTACTTTTGTCACCTACAATTTGAACCTTCGAATTTGTTGAAAAAACATGGGATAGAACACTATTGAACGTTTATGCTAATCGGAAACGACTCCATTGATCTGATTGTTATCTTTAGAATTTTCCGCATGGGAAGGGCATGATTTGTTTCTTTGTTTATCCTAACAAGAAATGCTAAAATATCTTTTGAATCTTATAGATTTTAGAGGCTTCTTAAATGCACAGCGATAGCCGTAAAAAGATTATAATGTGTAAGATGCAGGAAAATATCTTCAAATTTGTTTCTTGCATATACATTTGGTTTTTCATGCGCAGGCCTCTTTGTGGTTCCCCTTGGAAATGCATATTTGCACCTTGATCTGGCAACAAGGCTTGTTGACTGCATTCAAACTTATCAATGAGGTATAATTTTGGATATAATTCTTTCATGCAAATGATGTCAATCAGCCTAATCCTTTCATATATCATGGCTGTGTATGATTATTGTATCTACATCTTGCAAATATATAAAATCCTCATACTGAGTTCATTAACAATCATATCAGAGATATCGCCTATACTAACCTAAAAATTTGTTTGACTACTATAATGTTAGTCGCTTTTGAGGTATAATTATAATGGCAAATTAATCCAAAATTTTGTGTACTTCAATTTATGTTAAACTTTTGTGTTTATATAGCCGCTCCCAGAAAAAGAAAGTTTATTTAGACACAAATTTGATGATACAAAATCTTAATCATTGGACTGCTCTCTGATTTTCATCCTTCATATAAGAACAAATTGATCGAATGGTTAAGATTTTATGTCATTCAATTTATGTCAAAAATTTTGTGTCTATATAACGCTCCCTAAAAAAAGGGTCAAATATCCTACTTCAAATTTTGCATTGGAAACATACAAAGTGCTAGTGGTAGCTGAACCGTCAAGGAATATCTGAAGCGAAAGAAGATATTGGTGAATGTATCAAAACACAAGCCTAAGTGTACCCTGATATGTTATCCCATGCAACATCCAAACTCTCACCGTGCATTTATCCTGTTATAACAGTAGTTACCCCATCTCTTGTATCTAAGCTAAACACTCTGCTCAACTCTGCGAAGCGGAATCAATAAAATATCGCCCTTTTTATAATATACAATCAAATCCATTTTTGACTATATATATTACCCACATTTTGATTGTCTTCGATTGTCTTTAGTATGATCTTGTTGATGTCAACATTTGTGTTTTTTGTTTGTTAAATACTCAAAAAGTTCATTGTTCATCTTTAACTTGGCCATAGAGCATCGTGTTTAAGTCCTTTTTAGCAAGTAACTTTTGTTATTTGTAATTAAGTATTTTAGACAAAAAGGTTGATATTAATAGGTAAAAAAAAAAATTACTTATTTTTAAGTTCAATTTGCATAGTTAGTTAATGGGGATGTGGTAACTTTTATCTAACAAGGAAGACATACAGCGCTTCATATTCTATTTTTAAAGGGAATTTTGGCTAAATCTTCAGTTTTCACCTTTGAAACCAAAACAGTCTTTAACTTATCAGTCTGAATAAATAGATAGTTATTCTTACTTGGTTCCGTAGATTGTTCTGTTGAGAAAAATATGCTTATATCTCTCTTAAATCTGTTTGAAACTTGATGCGTTACTTATCCTTTTTTCTAATAATATTATTTTCACAGTCTCTTATTTAAAATTCAACATTTATTTATGTTCTTACATATTGTGTTACATGTTGACCACAAAGTATTTTTATAATTACAATGCCATCAAAGAAAGCCCTGTTACACCGAAATTCAAAATGGACGTGGAGATATTTTCCTTTCTAAAATGACATAATAAAAGAGTTGGTATGCGTAATTTGCAATGTTCAAGATATATAATATAATATATGAATGCATTGTTGAAGCTAGATATATATGAATCTAGTAGCTAACTGCCATTCAAATGTTACATGCTCGCGAGATACTGTACCATTTTATATAAGTCCATAGGTACTGTGCGCAAATGTTTCAGTATACAAGTTTATACTACTAATATGTTATAATTATACGACACATGCATAGGCATCTGAATACTGTGGAGACAGAGCGAAGAAAAGACGTTCTTTCAAATTGACTTAAACTTCCATCCACAAATACTCAAATTTCAACCTTTGCAGACTAATTACAATGAAAGCGAGACAAATTTTGTTTGCTGAAAACTAAATGAACCGGAAAAGAATCCTATACTTATGTTGTCTTTTTGTAGGTGTACCACTTTGCAATCACGAGGTAAACCAGGAAGTTCAAAAGGCTGAGTATGGCAAGTGGCCAGAAGAAATAATCCAGATGCCCCCTATTCAAATTATCAGGTATCCATCCAAGTTTCCCATTTTTAGTTGTGATATCCATAACAATTATCACAAGCACCGAGCTAAGGTAATTACCGAGTGCAGTAGTGGTCAATGACAACGCTGAGCATGTGCTCCTCATAGCATCCGGTGCCTGATCATAAAAGAACTCCAACGTTCCTATATTGGTGAAAATCTCGGATGCACCCACTATGAAGTACTGGGGCACTTGCCAAAATATCGACATAGGAACAAATCCTTTGGAGTCATAAAGATTGTCCCTGGCAACAATATGGAGTCTAACTACTTCTACAATGCCAGCTGCTAACATAGCGAAAATTGAGATGACGAGGCCAATGCCAATTCGTGTTAGCTGTGTGAATCCACGCTCGTGGCCTGTGAATTTCCTAGCAATGGGTACGATGAGGCGATCGTATACTGGAACGAGCATGAGGACACTGAGAGTGTCTATGAGCGAGAGGGAAGCTGCAGGGACTTTGAATTTAGGACCGAGGTGGGGCTCCATCTTTTGACCTTGGAGAACAAACATTGTGTTCATTTGGCTGTAGACTGTGTTGAAGACTACACCGCTTGCCCATACTGGTAGGAGACGGATGACGGATTTGAGTTCTTCGACTTGGGTCACTGTGCAGAGCCTCCATGGATCAGGGTTTGTTTTTACCCTGTCCTTATCTGTTTCTACGGCTGCTTTGTCTAAAAACCTTCAGGAAGAGTAAAAATCAAATAATATTGGCTAGATTCTTGTTTTTTGACTATCTGAATTGAGGAAAATACAAGAAAATTAACATTTTGTGTTTAGCATAGTTTTAATTCAAAAGGAATTCATATGGGTAATCCACTAATCCCATCTCGTTCAATCCTTTTTTTCCCCTTGTCATAATTCACATGCTCTAGTAGTTGCAATGCGAGCAGTATGGAGAGAAGAACATTAGAATAGTTTCAAATCTTTATTCCCAGCGCAGGGAATGAGTTTCACAAAACTGCATTTAAAACATTTTTCTGTATCTGTTTAGCAGTTTAAACGGGGAAAAAGGATTTCTGTTTTATGCAAAAGTAGTAAAGAAAATGCTAAATGGATTTTGGAATTCTTCCTTTGTCCCTGAACGTCTTTCAGGAACAAATTTAGTTTTTTTTTCCTCTTTAATTTCTAAAAATTATTAGAAAATATCAAAAACAAAAATAAAAATTCCGATGAATGTTGGAGAGATCTGAAGAATTCAAGCTTCTTTGTTATTATATATTTGTACCGTGCTAGGATCATAGGCTCGTTCTCCTGGTGATGCTCTAATAGGTAATGTCATATGTATACATATATTTAGACAAGCTAAATGTGTTGTCTATAAAGTTTTTCCCTTCAAGTGAAATCAAACCAAATATTTTATCATTATGCAAGAATTCTCCTTTTAATTCCATTTCAAAACTGTCTATTTCTTTTGAAAGTGTACACACACAGATGCATAAATATATATAACCAAAAAAAGTTTCAACTTGCCTCAATTTTGGAGTGTGCTCAAGTTTACGGCTACCTTCAATAGCAGACTCCTTATCCGCAAGTTCATACAACAGCGTCTTATCAGCTGGAACTTTCACTTTATATTTCCTAACCGAAGCTAATAAAACCTGAGCAATCCTAGTCAGTGGACTTCCACCTGGCTTCTGATGCCTATACAGCTTCGACCCGATGAAGAAACTAACAACTGCAATCGCCATTATAAATGCAGGTATTCCAAATCCCCAGTCCCATCCGACATATGTTTGTATGTAAACAAGTACAGATGAAGCTATGAGAGCTCCAATGTTGATTGAGAAATAGAACCAATTGAAGAAGGAACTCTTGCTTTTCTTCTCTGAAGGATCAGATTCGTCAAATTGATCAGCTCCAAAAGAGGAGACGCACGGTTTGATGCCACCAGTGCCTAGAGCGATCAGGTATAGTGCTATGAAGGCAGTTGCAGTTTGAGCTCCAGTTGGATGACAGACATTGTCAGTGTCGCAGAAAGGTTTGAGTCCTTTCACTGAAGCTGACATGGTTAGAAGTGTCAATCCCTGTTATCAACGACAATAAAAAAATCGTTGATCATATGATTTTTTTCTTCTTCTTTTACTATTTTGAAGCAGAAAGCAGTGTCCAATACCGAGGAATATCTATAATGGATTAGCAAGAGGCCAAGCTTGCCATGTCATGTCATACAGCAGACTCTCTACTTAAGTGTTGCAGTCTATAGGCTCTACTTCAATGTAAGTTCAATAATGGGACTACTCTTATATTTCTTTTTGTGTGTTTTATATTGCATAATCTTGTTCTATGTAATATGCCATGATTCAGATAATGCTAGTCTCTTTGAGTGACTCTCGCACTTAACATGAAGTACCTTCTAAATACCATATATTTTTTCGTTGAAGTTGATGCAGATTATTAAACTTCTGCATATGACCAAAATTTATTTCCATTGTAGTACTATTAGAAGATTTTATCACTGATATTTTTCTGAAGAGTCAACTTGGTGCTAAAGAAGCTTGTGCTTTGTCATATATTCTCATCCACACAAAATTTTCATAAAATTAGATGGTTATTCAAGGAATGAACTACACATGGACTTGGTGTGGTGTAAAACTTGTGCGGTGATAAACCTGGTTAAATGGGGGTAAACAAATTCAGTCTTGCCATACACATTAAATCATACGCTTGATAATGGAAGTAAGATGATTTAAAATGTAAAATGGATAGTATGGTGCACCAATTCCTCTGACTCCATGATATTAAACCCATACATATTATATTCTATCAATAATGAATGTATGAGATATAACTGTAGACATGAGGACAAAAAAAATGGGGATAGATGAATTGGTCCCAGAGGCTCAAATCCCCTTATCTTTTTTTTTTCAGCGTCCACGTGAAACATTAAATCTCCAACATTGATTTGCAATAAAAATAACTAGTAGAAGATGATTAGAAACAATGGACGGCTGAGATTCAAGGCGACATGTAATTACGGAATCGGAGAGTTTGAAGTGGTCGGATGTCTGTTAAATATCTTCTTCTAGTTGGTTATAGACTTACAGTGTGCACTTGACCAGTGACTAAGACATAATTATTAGAAGACGAAGTTAAAGTAAATCAAGAACTCACAATAATATAGACAATCATAAAACTAGCAATTGTCCAGAATCTGCCAAGATAAGCATCTGCTACAAAAGCACCTAGAAGAGGAGTGATATAGCAAGTCCCCGACCAGTTTGTAACATTATTAGCTGCTTTAGCATTGCCCTGATTGAGTATGCCTTCCATATACGATATTATGTTTGTTCCCATCCCATAATATGCTAATCTTTCGCAACATTCGTTTGCTAAACAGATCAAACGTTGTTGGTCAAAATATGAACAATATCTGTATGATATCATAGAAACAAAATAAATATGGACAAGTAAATACCAAGAATGTAAGGACAAGCTTTCCATCTTCCTGTATTTTTCTTTATTGATGGATTTCCACGGAGATCCGTTGTTCCGTCTTGTGTGTATATATCTTCTTCTTGCTTTGCTTCCATTGATTCAATTTTACAAATTCTGTCCATGAAAAGAAACCAGTAAATTATAAGAAATGCTTGTTCCAATAAAAGCTATTTCAATGCTAGTGCTACAAAGGTTTAATTGCTGAATCAAATCCGCCTATTCATATTGTACTTACCGATATAAGTATTGTAGATTTTAACAATAAGCTGTAGAGTTTGTGTTTATGAAACTAAATGGAAAATGATTTACATATATACACACGCAATCTTGCATACTTCATCAGTTGGAAATATTGAAAATTAGAGACAGAGACTTAAACCCACCTTTGCTGAATTTTCTTTGAATATGTATCTCTCAAATATGAAAAGAGAGAATTTTATGTGTCCCTTTTGAATGATTGAAGTAGAAGTAATGAGTATTGGAGCACCCAAGGCACTATTTATATACACATTTTTGTGTTCTAGCTAGTGGTCAATTAATAGGAGCGTTGTCACAAACAAGTATGTACCAGATAAGGGGCAGGACCGTTATTTTGTAAGATATTGAGTGAGGTAGGAAGGGAAAGCAAAATTTGCTGAGATTTGATGATGCCAATTATGCAAAAATTCTGTACATTTTAAGTTCTTCCGTCACAAGAAGAAAGATGCGTCAGAGCATAAGTGAATGTTATTTAAGTTGTTGGCACGCTTTCTTATGTCAAGTTGACTATTCCTTTGTTGAGTTATTTTACTTCATTTGTTTTAAGTTGTTAAACATCACTGTGTTGATATTTTTTGCACCAAAAAGCCTCCTAATTTTTTATTTTGCTTCACTGTCATAACATCTTCAGGATGCTGAGTGTTTAGGGTAGAAAAATCTTATTGGAAAGAAAGAACAAAGAACAGCAATATTTCTATTAACTTTCTAATGCATTGCCCATTTGCCTACGGAACAATATAAGGAAATATTGCACATAGAGAGATAATCAAGTCATGCTTCTCACTTTTTTATATACCTTGGACGTTGTGCTAATTCCGTTTTGGTTTGTGTTATTAAATACCTTAGAGCATTTCCAAGAATTGGGTGATAGCTTTAGTCTCTATTTAAGAGTTTTGTTGCACCAGTTATGAGAGATTATGAGAATACTATTCTTGACTATCAATAATCGCAGTGGTTTTGATTGGTTTACATGAAATGTTGTTATAACCGATCAATACATGTTTACGAGTTTGACGTACACTGGTTTTTTGAGAGTTTCCCATTACATATATGCAAGGGCGTACCCAGCTCAGGCCGAGTGGGGTCTGGCACCTCCACTCATATTTTCTAATTTTGTTACATATGAAGTATATGAAGTATACTCCAACGAAGTGATCATGAGTGACTATGTTTCTAAGAAATGACATGCATATTTAAAGGTTTCAGAGAGATCGTTAAAAGCAAAGAATCAAGATTTCACATAATTTTCTTATAAAAAAAAGATGAAGAACCAACTAATAAAGGATGAAAGAGGAAGATGAATAGTTTGGTTTTTTTTTTTTTTTAATTTTTTTTAGCAAATGAACAGTTAGATATTTACAAGCAGATTCACATGTATTATCCAATTAAAGTTTGCTATTTAACATTCAAGTACATTTTCTTACACTGTTTTCTAGGATTTTGTGTTAGCTCTGTTGTACAATGATATTTAGCTACATAATGAAAATTAACCTTCCACACTTAGCAATTGTTTTTCCTCACCAACTATGGATTAACTTCATGGAGGAATAAATTTATTGTAAATAATCTTTCTTTTTAGACTACATGCATACACATATTTATCACCAATAATTTTTTTGACATATTATGTTCTTTGCCCCCACTCACGTGTACATGTCCTTATATTTATTTTCTAATTATGCGATGATTAATTCTACAATATAATTAGTGGGTCATAATTAGAAAAAAGTTATAATCCTTCAAAACAATTCAATTTGATGGGTTGAGAATAACTATTAGAATTACGCTACATCGGTTTTTTTGGTTTTGTAACCAACAATAACAAATGCATGAAAAATACTTACAAGTAGGGGTTATGATAACACCACAAATACCGACTGTTCAAAATCGGTAAAAAATAAACTTTCAAGCGAAGATGGCAATGTTAACATGCAACAGTACTATCCCAATAGACGGATTAACTACCCGACACTAGCATTGAGATAGTTTGCTTTTATACCATTTAAGCCCTACCATGCCAAATCACAAACTCAACATATACAACGACTGTACAGTTAATTTAAACAATATTGATAGGCAGACGATTCGTACAATGACACCACACACCAGGAAGATGATGAACGCTAGAGAGGCTAATGCATTGTTGGAAAATTATCTTAAAATCCTTAAACAGTATTTACTAGAAGGCAACGATGGTATTGAAGGAAGTATTACGGAGGAAAAAAAGGTAACCAAGTGTATGCGTTTAAAAGAAGTTCATTCACTTTAAAATATTTAAGAGAGCCTACTGCAATAAAACCACTACAACAATTCTGTGAAACTGTCACTTATATCTTCAAGGAAGAATTTCTTAGAAAACAAAGAGATGTTGCGAGATTGGCAGCTTACCCAAAAAGGGTGTGCTTATCAGTCAAGAAAGCCTGGAAGTCTCGATTATATGCTAGTGAAAAATTGTTCATACATTTGGCAGGGTTGTATATCGACTCGACACTGAATTTCAAACTCAAGTAAAACCTGTAAAAACCGTAGTTGATGAACCACTCGACACTGAATTGCGAGTGAACGAAGAGAAAAAGGTGGAAAGTAGAGAAAGAAGAACGAAAAAGAAAAATGATCCGGAAAATACTAAAGGAAATAAAAAGAGAAGGAGAAGGGAAGAAAAAAAGTTAAGGTAAATGATACCTTAAAATAAAGAAAATGATATTGTTATTATTGTGTAACTGTACTGAAAATATTCAACGGGAAATAGTAGAAAAAAGGACAAACAAATTCAAACTAAAGACTCTGAAGATAAAGAAGCAGATTCGGTAAGATCATAACAAAAAATAACGAATATTGTTTGTTTGAATGATATAAAAGCTTTCAGGCTTTGAAAACGTTGGTTTAATATCATTAAGAACAAAACCGATACTCTTGTAGTATTAAAATGCACAGATTTCGTATTAAATTTCAACAAAAATGATACTTAGAATGTTACGAAGGAAAAACTGATATTATTAAAGTATAAAAACTGATACATTACACGTGACAATAGAAAAATGTTTTAATTATTATAGCAAAAATTATACCATAAAACATGCAAAACTTATGCCAAAAGGCTGAACACATTAGACTGATTTATTATTTAAGCAAAATCAATACCATAACTTAGGCAAAACTGATACCATACATCTGAACACGTTAGAATGTTTCAATATTTTGGCAATATTGATACCATATCACTTGTAAAACTGATAAAAGTATCACTTGCAAAACTGATACCATACACTTTTACTTATTTTATGTAATATGCATAACTGCTACCATACCTTTAAATTTTAGAATTATTTTGTTATTTTACAGAGACATTGTTATTTTATAGACACTGATACCACAATACATATAAAACTGACACCTAAAAATTAAAAATTGTAAAACTAATACCGCATTACATGTAAAAATGATACCTAGTAGTTTACACTTGCATGTACATTAATATTCATGTATATGCATTTTTTAGTACTGTTATGAGTAGTGTATGGAGTAGGGTATAAGTTTCATTCATGTATAAGTTTGTACATATTATTACGGTTGTGTATATTTCCTATTTGTATTTTCTTTTTCATTTGGTTGGGCTTTGGGATTTTCTGGCGGCATGATACTTTGTATATAAGGATATTGACTGTAACGAGAAAGTAGCTTTTTCCCTCTTTTATATTTTCGTGTCTTTATTCAGATAACATGTTATCGGAACAACGAAAATCCAAAATTCAAATATGTTGAGGATCTAGCTTAAATCAGTAAGGTGGGAGAATCCGGTGAAGAAAACAAGAATAGGATTGCGATGGATGTGATGCGGTTGATGCCCAAAATCACAGATCACAAATTGAATAATATGAATTTCTTGAATTGGAGTAAGACGATCCGATTATATCTTCGAAGTATGGATAAAAATAATCATCTAGTTGAAGATCCACCTATGCTAGATCCAAAGGATGAGAAGGATTTGATTTGGTTCAGGTCTGATGCTCGATTATTTCTACAAATCAGAACCTCAATTGATAGTGAGGTATTGTGAATTTGTTAAGGAGCTGATGGGATATTTAGAATTCTTGTATTCTGGAAAGGGTAACATGAATGTATGATGTGTGCAAATCATTTTATCAAGCGGAGAAACAAGAACAGACTCTATGAGTTATTTTATGAATTTCAAGAAGATATATGAGGAATTCAATGTGCTGCTACTAATCAGTCAAGATGCTAAGGTTCAACAACAACAACGAGAACAAATGGCATGCATGAGTTTCTTGGTTGGTTTACCATTAGAATTCGAATCTGCTAAGTCTCAGATCTTAATTGGTTCAGATATTCCTTCATTACTAGAAGTGTTTAGAAGAATCCTTCGTTCTGATATTGCTCATACTCAAGCATCAAGTACTAAAGTAGAGGGTGCATTGATCAGCAGCAACAAAGGTTATGTGCAAGGAAATCAGGGTCAGAATAATTCATCAAGGACAAATTACAATTCACTAAGACCGAATGCTCCAGATGTTAGATTTTCAAATCAGGGAAAATTCTGTACATATTGTAAGAAGCCAGGTCATATGAAGTTCGAGTGTAGAAAACTTCAATATAAAACTTCGCAGTTGAATACATAGATGAAGCCTGTTCTCATGACAGCAGAAGATTTTGACCAGTACATGAAGTTTCAAGGACTATTGGAGAAGGAATCAACTAATAAGGAATCAGCATCATCAGTTTCAACTATTGCCAACTCTATAGGTCAATCCAAATGGATTATAGATTCTGGAGCAACTGATCATATGATCGGTAATAGTAATTTGATTTCAGATATACAATATAAAAAGTCAACTCGTGTTGTTACATTGGCTGATGGATCACAAGCATTTGCTCAAGGAAATGGAAAAATGAGGCTGAGTTCAAATTTACCACTAACTTCAGTGTTATGCTTGCCTAACTTATCGTTTAACTTGATATCTGTGAGTCAAATTACTAAGAACCTGAAATGTAGCATATCATTTTTCCCTGATCACTATGAATTTTAGGATCTAATGATGAGGCAAATTATTGGTACATGTGAAGAAAGTGGAGGTTTATATGTGCTTGATAATGTGCCATCAAAATCTATAGGTTATTCAAGTATAACGTCTTTTGCATTTCAAATGCATTGCCATCTAGGCCATCCTTCATTGTCTCTATTCAAGAAACTGTGTC
Organism: Allium sativum; assembly: GCA_030737875.1. NCBI lineage: Eukaryota > Viridiplantae > Streptophyta > Magnoliopsida > Asparagales > Amaryllidaceae > Allium > Allium sativum. Next base: position 197,443,909 of record CM060924.1, read on the forward strand.
CACAATTTAGTTCTTTACCTACATTGTATTGTGTGTCTTGTCAATATGCAAAGCATCAATATGTTAGTCTATATCCTAGAATTAACAAAAGATCTAGTTCAATTTTGGAAGTTGTACACTCAGATGTTTGGGGTCCATCATTATTTACATCTAAGAAGGGTTATGGATATTTTGTCACTTTTGTCGATGATTACTCACGTGTAACTTGGCTGTTTCTAATGAAGAATAAATCAGATTTGTTTTCTATATTTTGTGCTTTCTATGCTGAAATACAGAACCAATTTATACATCAATCAAAACTTGAGGAGTGACAATGCAAAGGGATACACGAGCAATCAATTTAATTCATTTCTGGAAAAGCATGGCATCATTCATGAAACCCCATGTGTAGATACAACAACACAAAATGAGGTAGTTGAAAGAAAAAATAGACACTTATTGGAAATTGTGAGAGCACTTCTCTTTCAAATGAATGTTCCAAAAAGCTTCTGGACTGAAGTAGTAAGTATTGCATGTTTTCTGATCAATAGGATGCCTTCCACTATTCTGGATTACCAAATACCTTATCAAGTTTCCAAGTAGACCAATTTATCCAGTGAAGCTAAAGGGTATTTGGATGTATCTGTTTTGTTAGGGATGTCAACCCACGGTTAACAAAATTAGATCCAAAATCTCTGAAATGTATATTTCTTGGCTATTCAAGACTTCAAAAAGAATACAAGTGTTTTTATCCTTGTCTTCACAAGTACATTGTATCAGTAGATGTTAATTTTGTTGAAAGTGAACCCTTCTATTCATCATCATTAACCTCTCCAATTCAAGAAAGTCATGATGATCAGTTAGCAGATGAAGATGATGAATTTTTTATATATCCTACTGTATTTAAATCGAATGGTGACCAACATGGGAATGAGGAGTTAAATCCAAGTACTTTAACTTTACCTGTTCCTGTTTTAGAAAGCATTCATGCACCAGATTCAAGCACTGATTTACCCATTGCATTGCGTAAAGGGACAAGGAAATGCATCTACCCAATTTCATCTTTGTAACATATAATAACATATCTCCAGAATCCTATACTTTCATGTCCACATTAGATTCAATTTCGATTCCAAAGACAATTAAAGAAGCATTATCAAATAAAGGATAGCCTGAAGCTATGCTAGAGGAAATCAATGCATTGGATCAGAATGATACATGGGAACTAGTGCAGTTACCAGAGAGTAAGAAGACAATAGGCTGTATTACAGTAAAATGAAATCGGATGGTTCTCTTGAAAGATTAAAGGCACGTTTGGTGGCAAAAGGGAATGCTTAAATATATGGAATTGACTATTCTGAGACATTTTCACCGGTGGCCAAAATAACTTCAATAAGAGTAATCATATCCTTGGCAGCACATCATAACTGGATACTTCATTAACTAGATATTAAGAATGCTTTTCTTCATGGGGATCTAGCCGAGGAGGTGTATATGGAGCAACCACCTGGGTTTGTTGCTCGGGGTAGGGGGTATGGAAAGGTGCAAATTGAATAAAAGTCTATATGGTTTGAAGCAAAGCCCGAGAGCTTGGTTTGGAAAATTTAGTCAAGCTATTGAAAAATTTTGTTTGCCACAGTGCAAAGCAGACCATTCAGTCTTTTACAGGAATTTGCAAGGTACGCTAATTCTGTTAATCGTGTATGTAGACGATATTATCATCACCAGTCTTGATGTAAAAGGAATTTCTGCTCTCAAAAAATTCACTCACTCGCAGTTCCATACAAAAGAATTAGGGGAGTTGAAATATTTCTTAGGTATTGAAGTTATTAGAATGAATGGTAAAATTTGCTTGTAACAGAGGAAATATGTTCTTGATTTGTTGAGAGAAACAGAAAAATATTTGAAGACCCTAAGAAATATAGAAGATTAGTGGGTAAGTTGAATCACTTAGTGGTAACAAGACCTGATATTGCTTATTCAGTCAATATAGTTAGCCAATTCATGTCTTCACCCATTGTTGATCACTAGAATGTTTTAAAACAAATATTATGCACTTGAAGGGTACTGCTGGGCAATGTATAAAATACACAAACCAGGGGCATAGTAAAATTGAGGCATTCGCTGATGCTGATTGGGCTGGTTCAAAACTGGATAGGAGATCTACTTCAGGTTTTTGTGTACCGATGGCTAGTAATTTAGTGTCATGGAAGAGCAAGAAACAAAGTGTGGTGTCTCAATCAAGTGTTGAGTCAGAATATAGGGTAATGGCCAACACAGTGTGTGAATTAATGTGGATTAAGCATTTGATGGATGAAATATGATTGATGTGCGAGTTACCCATGAAATTGTGGTGTGATAATCAAGCCGCTCTTCACATTGCTTCCAATTCTGTCTTTCATAAAAGAACAAAGCACACTGAAGTGGATTGCCACTTTATCAGGGAGAAAATCTAGCAAGGAGCGATTTGCACCAGTTATGTGAAACCAGAGGAGCAGGTAGCTGACCTTCTTACGAAATCTTTGCATGGCAATAGGACTAAGTTCTTATGCAGTAAGTTAGGCATATATGATTTGTATGCTCCAACTTGAGGGGGAGTGTTGTGAGTAGTGTATGGAGTAGTGTATAAGTTTGTACATATTATTACGGTTGTGTGTATTTCTTATTCGTATTTTCTTTTTCATTTGTTTGGCCTTTGGGCTTTTCTGGTGGCCTGTTACTTTGTATATAAGGATGTTGACTGTAGTGAGAAGTAACTTTTTCCCTCTTTTATATTTTCGTGTCTTTATTCAAATAAAAAGAATCGATACCCACAAATATTGTAACGTATTATTGTGTACAATTATATAAAATAAACGTACGATATGTTATTATAAAAAGAACTGATGCCTGAATTATTATAAAAATAATACCACATTATTATACATAATCATTTTATATAGTCTACAGTATAATTAAATGTACATATGTTATATGCTTTATTAATTTTTCAACACATGAAGGTACAAAAAAATAACCAATATCCAACCATATAAGGCTAAACTTTTAGAAATAGTGGAAGCATTATCAATAAGAGCAAGAAAAGGAAAAGCAGTGGACATAAAAAAAAAACATCGAAACCACTTGCGTTTGAGAAATGCAATTAAACGTATTAGTAAAATGAGCTGTATAAAACGCTTGTGTTCGCTTCCACGGTTAATTCTTGAACTCGTTCGATTGATATTGTACCAATGATCGTAGTGTGTTTTTTAGTCGAATATACAACTTACTCATAAATATTCGAGTAGAGCGAGTGGCTATGGGACATGTAGCTTAACTCTTATACTTACCTGCTTGAAGTAATTTACCCTATTTTGGACCAATTGTAATCCTTTTGTGATTTTGTGGATTTGTGCTTTCTTCGATCTTCATATCCGACAGGGTCATGACCCGTGGTCGTCAGACCGTCTTGTGAAGCTATGGCTCATAAACTATCGGTTAGCTACCTAGAGATCGCATCTGATCTTATGATACATGTATTGGCGAGTCTTCGGGTTTCCGTGTTGTGATAGGCCTTTTTCCCCTTTTGTGATATTTTGGGTTTCTAATTATTGATTTATGGAATTTGTATTGATTTGATAGGTGATATTATTTCTTGGGAATGTGTTCTGATATGTGATATCAATTTGTGTTTGATAATGTGTTATCAATTTTGTGTTAATTTGATAGGTGATATCATTTCTTTGGAATGTGTTTTGATATGTGATATCATTTTGTGTTTTAATAACATGTTATTAATTTTGTGTTGATTTAGTAGCTGATATCACCTCTTGTCAATAGCTATGTAATTTAGAATGTGATATTCTTTTATAGTTATGAGAATTCTTTGAAATATTATGTGGACATTTTTGGAGCTTCACATCTGTATCGGACATTGTTGTTATTACATATATGTCATTATCTGTTTTATCTCTCATTCTGCTTAGTTTATCATGATAAATATAGCTAGACTGATCTGTTTATTGTTTATCTTTGCATAAATAATATTCAGGTCAGAACGAGGTATTTCAAGTGATTCTTCATGACTCCATCATGGACTATACTACTTTTTGGACTTACTACTTCAGAGTTGTAGAATTTGGTTTTATGTAAATGAGACAAGGACTCATTAGATGTACATATTATTTTGTGTAGCCCTTGTACCTATTCTTTCACAGATAGTGGATCGAGTATGACCACCATCTTTGTGTACACACTTATGTGTTATATTCATGTCTATTTACGCCTTAGTGATGTGAATATTTGTGTCTGACTCTGATTATATTTTTGTGATATTTTATATTGATTTCTGAATTATATATAGTCATTATGTAATGAGTTTGAACTTGAATTAAATGTGTTGGATTTCCTCTTGAGAGAAATAAAAAAGTAAGACCATATTAACCGGCATGTTTAACACTCGTTCAAAGCTATTATACAGATGTTCGCTCCTCAATGGTCTTATTCTTCGGGTTAGTTAGGACCATTACTTTGTAATGTCCTTGGCTAACTTGAGTATAGAAGTGGGGCATTATAACTTGGTATCAGATCCAAATTCCAAACAATATAAGATATTATGACGATGGTCATTGTCCCAGATCTCTCTTAGGAAATCGTTCGTTAGGATTTAATTCGAGTCTTAGGACCCATCATATCTTATCTTATATTATGATCCTTTGTTTAATCAGCCGAATTTAATTGAGTTCATCTTTGTGAATCTTGGCCTAGACGAACTTATAGTCCCAACCGTTTTGTGCGTAGGAATTCGAAGTATAAATATTTGGGGTATTCATTATTGTGTTTGGATGGGTGTAATCTTTTCCATATGCTTGCACGGATTGAGTTGATTAATAATTTAGGAACACTGAAAATGAACACCTTGTGAATTTAGATTCACGATTTGATTATGAGATGTTCGGTGATAATGTTAGGTAAGAATTCAGCATAAAAGTGAACTGTTTAAATTAAATTTAAACAAGAAAGTATAATTTATGAATGAGATTTATAAGTATGAAATGGATTTTGTTTGAAATAACCTTCGGGACTTAGTTGTGAAGATTTTTTATTTTATAAAACGATTTAATAAGATCATTTTTGGTTGTGTAATATGTTAATCCGTTCAAGGTTAGCTTTGTGAGGCACAAACAGATACATTATTTATGCTAAGCACTATGAAATGGTTGTTTATTTATTTATGATTAAAAACTTAATTCATGAATAATTGGTTTCCCCTCTGATTATTTATTTACGAATTTGCGCCCTATATGGATATAATTTGTTTTATTGTGTGAAGTTTCCCATTGAGTATGTTAGGAATTCTAATCGAAATGTAGGATGCCACAATATGGATAGGTGTTTCTAAACACTTCGATGAGACAATTTTGACACAACATTTGTGTTAAATATAAATTGTATGCATCGCTATTGAACCTCAGCATTAGTAGTTTGAGATAAATAGATGGCAAGGCAAATCATTAATATTGTTGTTAATTTGCAATCTTGGGATGTTAATCTTGATATATTTAAGGAAAACAATGTTAACGACGACTGCAGCATCATCGAGATTCATTATCGAGTTTTTAAATAAGAACTTGCTATCATGGATGCATGCAGTTTATATATTAGAGTTATATAATTTTGCATCTTGACTGATATGATGTTTAGTGGATTTCATTTATATATGAAATGGAAGTTTGAGCTATATTATAACTAGAAGTAAAAGTTGTTTGAGTTGGATTCCATTCTTCTTTTACTTGGCAATGATGGCCATTTTGAGCTTTCTCTCGTAACCTTTGCGTTATGCCTTTTTGCAATTTGCCATGATCATTTTGTGTTTGATAGTGTATTTTGCAATTTATTCGTAAATATTTGAGTTAAGTCAGTGGTTATGGGACATTTGGATAAACTCGCCTATTTACTTGCTTAATGTAAATTATGCTTTCTTTGTTGATCGTTGATGATCACTTTGTGGTTTTGATCTTTTGATCATTTGTGGAATATTTGAGTTTTCCAGTTTTGTGACACATTTTGTGGATAAAAGACAAGACTGCTTGGGTAGGTATCAACAACCTTGCCGTTAAGGCGAACGGGTAGAGGTGTCAGCGACCTTGTTGAGGCTATTGTGATCTGTACAGATTCGCCTCATGTTGTGTATTCTTGTGTAATTTATGATTTCACCATTTTCGTGATGATTTCTATTATATACGTAAATATACATAGCTTCGAAGCTATTGAAGTGTTTGTGTTTCTATGGTGATTTCAGCGATTCGTGCATTCTCTTTATTTATTTATGACATGAATTGCTTACATGTTCATTTGTGGAGTCATATGCTTATTTGTGTTCTGTGGATTTTTGCATCTGTCCATTTTTGTATTATGAGAACCATTGTGAATAACATCATAATTTATGGATTTGTACGCTTGCACTTATTATGGTTTGAGTGTCTTTCCATTTTATGTTTTTCTAGAATTTGGGTGATTCGAGTTTTTTTTTTAATCTCGAATCTTCTTTTGAAAAGCAATAAGCTATATTTTGATTATTGATCTTAGCCTCTTGTTTTCGGATTTTGATTCGTGATCTCCAAGTTTTCGTGATTGGAATCCTGCATGATTCCTGATTTTCATATTTTATGTACTAAATTGGATTTAGTGTTTCGATAGATCAACTTTGCAGAAAGTCGATAATCCTTTGTGAATTACCCTAGAGGCTAACTATAGTGGGACTTTGAATATCATGTTTTTGTGGATGATGAGCTCTCCTTTATGATGCTATTCTTTCCATACTTATTTGCATGTCTTGGTTGTTCTAGTTCCGTGGTGATTTTTGGGATGGATTGATCTAAGCATTCAGACGTCTGCATTTTATTTTCTGAGAGTATCATCCGTCTTCGACATTCAATGTCTATGAGATAGATTTCTGTTGTTCTTAACGAATCTAATTTAGACTTGTTAACTTCCTCATGTTTTCTAACATTCTCGTAGCAATGATAATGGCGTTGGAGAAGGCATGTTTCTATAGTTCACATTGCTCATGAATTTCTAGTAACCATTTTAGGATGAACGCCTTGATGGGTAATTGAGCTCGAAATTAATTTTCATTTCCGTGGCTCAATCTATTTGCTTGTCCTCCCTAGTGATCGACCACTAAGGACAAAGGGGAGCTATTTTTGTGGAGAGATCCTAGAGAATATTTTAATTTTGCGACCACGACAAGCTTAATAAATTTCTTGCCTCGGATTGATGATTTATTTAATAAGTTAGTTGTCCTAAAGTCGTTTCAATATTAGACTTAGCAGTCGATTTTCAGAATTTGTTTATTGAAAAGGATAGACTTCCTTTGGCATCATTTCGTGCTCGTTTTGTCATTTGGGGTTAGCAAATATACCAGTTTGTTTTGTTAACCTTAACGAATCAATTTTCAAGGCAATATCCCGATTGGATTAACCTCATTTTTGTTGGTGATATTTTGTGTGTTTGAAAACTAAGGTTTTTAAGTTTTGTGTAATTCTTTCAACTTCTGCCATTTATCATTCTCGCGTGATGTAACAACCCTTTTTTAGGGATACTGAATTGAGAATCCACTAATAAATTTGGTAATTTTTTAGATATATTGAAAAGAAAAGAAAAATTGAAATAAATATCAATAAGGATGAGAGAAAAATGCATAGTTTCATGAATCATTTGGTTTAAGTCATTCATGTTATAAGTCGAATGTGTTTTGTAATAATGGAAAGAAAAAGAAAGAGAGAAAGAGAGACAAATTACGATGTAACTAGAAAAGTACAGCATTAACGGAAAAAAATTGTTTAATTCCATAAAGTATGTTCATCGTTATATGTGTTATTTAAATAATATAAAATAATATTTCCATGTTATGTTTCAAGCTATGGAAAAAAAGAAGTTCACTAAATGTTGAAATGCGTGTAAAGTAAGGTAAAAAGAAGATTTTATGTTAATTTTTCATAAAAAGAAAAGAAAGGAATAGATTATAGAAGGAAAAAATTATATAAATAACAAATATTGTTTTTACAATACGTAGGATAACTCTAGAAACTAATGTAGTGGGCATGGAAAAACAAAATATCTCCGAATGAGAAAAATCATAATTAAGAGAAGAAAAGAAAATAAAGAAGGGGAAAAATGAAGATTTTTGTTAAGAACCATCTAGAGAGGGGGCTAAAGATAAAAATCCCTCCTACTTTTATTTTCCGTTTCGTGACAGTGTACGTACTTGGACCCTCTCTCTTAAAAACCAGAAAACAGAAAGGAAGAAAGGGGGAAACAAAGAAATCAATTTTCTCCTTTATAGAAAAATTAGTATTGGCAATTGAAGAAAGGATTCCCAACTATTATTGATTGGAAAGTGGAAGGGTAGCAATCAAATGCTAGCTGTGGTAGGGTTTAAAGATTGCAATTTGGAGTTTGAGGTGAGTGAAGATTCAATTTTTGTTCAATTTCATAGTTTGAGATTCTTGTCTTAGGTCTTTAAAGATGAAATTCTTTTATGTATGTTTGATTGTTATCTTCCTTCCCCTATGTCATTTTGTATTATTAGGATATTGGCAATTAAAATTGAGTAGAAATTCTAAATTTACTTTGGTGCAAATAATTTTATGATGAGGCAATGAAAAAGTGAATTTATTTTGCTAATGCAATTTAAATGCATATTTCATGTATGTTGATTTGTCTCAAACTGGGGGCATGAAAATTTAGATTTTCAAACATGAGCTGAAAATAGTTGTCAAAGAACATAAGATTCGTACCATTTGGTAAGGTCTTTAGCTTCATATTCAAAGCTGTTGCAAAAAATTTGAGTTAAAATTATTAAATTTTGATTTTTATGATTTTTTAAAGTGGGTATATGAAAACTGAGATGTTTAAACCTAATGAGAAAATGGATTGTAAAGAATATGAAATCAGTACCAATTTGTAAGGTCTTTAGCTTTGAAATTTTGTACGTATATACTACATTCATATTCAAAACTACAGCAAAAAAATTGAGTTAAAAGTATTAAACTTCGATTTTTTATGATTTTTTTAAGTGGGTATATGAAAACTGAGATGTTTAAACCTAAGGAGAAAATGGATTGTGGAGAATATGAAATCTGTACCAAATGGTAAGGTCTTTAGCTTTGAATTTTTTTTATACATAAACTACATTCATATTAAAAGCTACTGCAAAGAACTTTTAGTTAAAATTATTAAATTTAGATTTTTTGAAGTGGGTATATGAAAATTGAGATGTTTAAACCAGAGCAGAAAATGGGTTGTGAAGAATATGAAATATGTACCAAATGGTTTTGAGTTTGGTTCTCAAAAATTTGGTAAAAATAAACTAGACCGATATTCAAAGGTACTATAGAAAAATTTCTCTTTAAAAGATTAAATGTCGAATTTATATGATTTTTTTCAAAATCAGTATATGTAAATTGAGATTTTCAGACCTAAACAGAAATTGTTTTGGGTATAACTTTTTGGTTTCTTATCGGATTTTGATAATTCTTGAAGTTTTGAAAAGCATAAAAAATATTCTACAAGTTTCATATTTTGGGTTTTGAAATATTTTATGGTTTACAAGGCCAAAAATGTGTTTTAGTGCTCGTTTGAAAATAAACGACAGCGATAACTAAGTTTAATCCAAGAATTGTTTTCATCATAAGTTTTGCTTTACCTATTCAAATTGAATTGTTTTTAATATTTTGAAAAGCTTATACTTTTTTTCTTACATGTTTTATTCCGGTTGTTTTCTAAGTTTATTATATTTATTTAATCCAAATTACATGTCAAATTTGAAAACATTGTAATGAATTAATGAATATTTGTCATAGTAAGGTCTGGTATGTTTTATACTTAAATCATTTTAATCAAAGTTTTGAAAATTGTAAACTCATATTTAATAATATATAAAATAAAATAAAATAATAGTTTTGCACACAAATAATATTATGAAGAGAGTTTGTTGAAGTCATAAATATCAAATATATCTTCTAAATTGTTTAATTTCTTTTATAAATGATTATGATGGATATATATTTATTTACAAAGTGTATTTGTATTATAACTGATTAATTTTTTTGGAAACACGATTTTGGAATTGATAAAGTTAAAGAAGTATGGAAAGTAATAAGTTTGGCTTATATATATATATATATATGTGAATTTTGAGACATGACTTGTGAACTAAATTTCAAATTTGGGATTTTGAGACAATTATAGATCTACATAAGTACCTTTTAGATATGATTCATAATATTATAACCTTATGGAATATTTATTTGTGTGAATTTTCAATAAGTGGAGTGTACTACCACTTAGTAAATATTGAAGTAATGCGACGTGGTATGGGACGCATGTGCATTAGTTGAGTAGTTACTTTTTGGGAGTATATGACACTTTTTGAATTGATGTGCTTTTAATTCGTTATCGAGTTGACATGCTTATATGTCATCTTATAATGGTACTTTTTATTCTATATCACAACCATTGAGGTTTGATTTAATGTGATGATCTCTCGTTGTTATATGGCATGCTTGATCTTGTTTATGACTTGGCAATCAGATTAATGGTTATACATCGATTTTATCTCGATTTGGCATTGTTTTGTGATTGCCACATTGTTTTTGGAAATGTTGGCTTATTTATCCAAGTCATGACTTTATTCTAATCATAACATACCGAGTTTCATGCTATTTATTTATACGTAACAATATTTTTAGACCTCTCTTTGACTTTGGGTTGTGAAAGATTATACTATGTTGTACTAATGGGCCAAACTCCATCTTGATCGACCTAATTCAGGATCGCTACCTGAATCAGTGGTTTCCTATTCGCATATCTACCACCAAAGGTCAATGATCTGCTACATTGGGCAATTTTATTTTTGATCGGGATTCCAGAGGGGCGGGTCATGAACTACAATAGATGAAGGTGTGGGGGTCTCACGGGTAGTGTCGTGAACAGGTAGCTTACGACCTTCGCCACTGTCTTGGTTATTCTGGGTTGATCGCTAGGTGTGTTATGGCGTTTTGAGTAGATTTCAGTGTTGATGTCTCGATGCATGCTCGAGCTCTACCACTGCGGTTTTGCGACATTAGCTCTGTTTATTTGGTACACGTTATGAGTCGGGTTATATTTATCCCCAAAATCCACTATTACCTAATTACATTTTAATTGTTGACTATTATTATCATATTGTTTTACATGTGATAATAATTATGCGTATCGTATTGGTTTATATGTGATACCCTGACTTGATTATTTTATCATGTATATATATATATATGATAATTGTTAAGAGTATCGTATTGGTTCATATATGGTACCCTGGTTTGATTTGTTATCATCCTATTACTTTATATGTGATAACAATTTATGAGTATCGTATTAGTTTATATACGATACCCTGGGTTGATTTTTTATCATCATATTGTTTTATGTTATGAGTAACAAATTGATTTATATATGATACTCTGGTTTGATTTATTTTCATGTTGTTTTATATATGATATTTGCTATGGGTATCATATTGGTTTATATATGGTACTTTAAGTTGATTTTCTTTTGTCGTTTTGTTCTGTATATGGTATTGATTATGGGTAATGTATTGGTTCATATATAATATAATGCCTAGATTTATTCTTTCATATTATGACTATTGTTGGTATCGTATGATTTATATACGATATCTTGCCTTAATTTGTTTTCATCATATTGATAATTATCGATGGTATCATATTGATTTGTATATGATACTATAGTTGGATTTATTTGTTGACATATTCTCCTATATGTGATTATTTTAATTTATGTCATGATGATTTATATAAATGATACTTAGTTTTATTCTTTCCTATCATGTATGTAACAAGACAAGCATTACTGTTCATTATCTATAGATCCTTTTTCACTCACACTAGAAATAATATGACCTGTGTGACTTGTTTTTCTTTAAAACATTCCTCGGGTTAGGATGAGGATTGTTTGCAGGTTAGATTTGTGTAGACTTTAGCAGCACTCTTATCTTTTTCCACATTTTGGCGTTTTGGATCATGTAGCTTGGACCTATTAGTAGTAGTTTATCTTTATATGTATGTTATTATGTATTTTGGGAGTAGTATCATGTAGTTTGCATGATGACTATGTATCATGAACATTAGTATTGTGATGTATTATTTAAGTATTCTACTGTTTCTGTTGTGTTGCGACTGATTCTGTTATATTTTTTACTATGCAACTTGGGAATTTTTGTTGTGCCATTGCATTGAACAAAGACTGAGCACAAATGGTAAGTTTAAAAGTTTTAAAATTTTCATGCCAGCGTTAGTTCAAGGGAATGAGTACAACGTTTAGACCTATCGAGTCTCATTCTCCGTGCTTTACGACAGTAATACTTAGTATTGCTCTCGTTTAGCATGGGTATAGAGGCCGGACATTACACATGGCATAGAAATTGTTTTTGAAATATTATAATATGTGCTAATCTTTCAAATTTGGTGTTTGTACCCCGGATTTTTGTTTTATGATCTTGTTTCCCAAACGGGATCTCTCATCCTTGTGAATGTGATACATATGACCATCATGTAAATCCTTTCATTTTTAAGAAAAAATTGTGAGTTGGAATATTTAAAAAAAATTAAGGGATAAAATTTCTAGCTAAAATGTGATAGAGAATGTTCGATGATTTTGGATTGCAGGTATTTTCAAGATTCAATTTGAATTTTTAATTAGTTTATGTTGAAACCATAAGTAGGTTTATAATTTATAAACTTATTGAACGTTAAACGAATTAATTAAATTTAATTAAAACAGCTTATCGCGTAGTGGTAGTTCGTAATTTTACGATTTGAAATTCAAATCAGTGAATATGATGCAACATAAGTTGGTATTCTTTGAAACAAGAATTATTCGGATCTATTGGATTATAGTTTTCTAATGGAAGAGAAGATTCAAATTTCATCTTGTAGAATTTGAGATATGTCTAAACCAAGTTTTCAGAAAAATTGCGGTTGGTAGTTCACGATTTAAAATTAAAATGATTAGTGAAATGGAAGTTTAGAATATTTAGAATTTAAGTATGAAATTAGAAAACACTTATGAGAAGAGTAAATTAGTTGCTTGTATATGTTGATGAGTTTTAATGGAATATTGTACATGTATGGACTTAAATTATATAATGATTGATAAATCAAGGTTAAAAATTATGAAATAATTCATAAATGATATTAGTATAAGAATGGTATACTAAATATGAAAACCAAAGTGAATTCCTTGTTTATCTATTTTAAGCAGATTTTTTGATGCTTAGTTGTTACTTTTTAGGTTATTTCCTAAGTAATTGCGGGGAAGCGGTTTCTTTGAGGGGAGACTGTAACAATCACATATTTCACGATAATATATTTAAATATTTTATTTTAATATAACATCGTTAATTAGGTGTTTGACCAAAATATTATTTTCTGAATACAGATGAATTTGCAGTTGAAACCACTTTCATTGGGTTCAAAATGTCATTTATGATATTTAAAACTGTAAACATTGATATGTTTGGCGTTAGTGAAATTTAGGATTTCAGGTAGGCCTTGGGTTTGTAAACATAACCCATCAGTCCCTTTATCCTTTTAACCCCCTAACTCCTTTGTCTCCCTCATTCATTCCCAACACTTAAGGAAAATAGAAATGGGGAAGGAAATGAAAAGTAAAAATTCGTAAGCCCAAGATTGATATTAGGAATCTAATTCATGTAGAAATAAAGTGCTAATTCAAAGAGAAGTTTAGGTTCTCCTATAACCCAACTCTTAGAAATTTTGTTAATATGATCTTAGATTGGAGATTCAAGAGTTTTGGTTGAAGAGAGGTTGATCTTGCTTGGTTTTAGAGTCTCTTCTTGCTTTTAATAATCAATGGCGAGTTCTTGGAAACGCACATCCATGTAAAAAAGATAATAAGCTTGGCATGTGTGTTCTTGGCACATTTATTTGTGTGTGTGTGCACGCGCATTGTGTGAATTGGTTTGATTTCTTGAATTTGCTCATTTTGGTGTTTTGAAATCAAATTCTTTGCAGTATCTTGAATAAGTGTTTATGCATGCTGTTTTTGTGCATTAGAGAGTGTATGTGACTTCTTTATATATATATATATATATATATATATATATATATAGGGAAGTCTGGAGTTGTCAAAACTCTCCTATCGGAGAGTTCCTCTCTTTGTTTACTGACTGGCAGCAAGTCAAATGTATATACCGTAGGGTCAGACCTATGATCCATGGTCAATTGTTGACCCGAATATCAGGTCAGATGTTTGGAACCTTAGTCCAGATGTCTGAAAATGAGGCTCAGACGTCTGATCTGAATCGTTGTTTTGTGATTAGTAGCAAATTAGATGTCTCACCCTTGGTTTCAGACGTCTGAAACCTATTTCTAGCTGTTGACTGGTGGAAACCACGGTCGACAATTTAGGTTGTACCGGGCTTCTTCTTGGTCCATTTTCGGCTCGTTTGCTCTTTTCATGTGTTTTCTCAATAGCACTAATTCATGAATTTCAATAGCTCAGTTTATGAACTTTCAATTTATTTGTTGTGAACGAATTTATAATCGTTATTTATGAGATTTGTATTGCATTATTAAAATGTGAATTTTGAGATCGCTTATTATTACGATCGATATTGTATGAGATTTGCCACTTCAAACTATAAAGGGTTTTATATTATTAGTAGATACAAAATCATTTATTAAAATGGTTTATAACGCTTTTTTCATACAAAGTCATTTTACAAACCGTCTTTCAATCTACTAATATATATTTATGTAAACCTTTTCGTTATACGTAGGAGAAATTCGATTAAATGTCTTATTAAAACGAGTGGTATGAAACACTTGCGTTTGCTTCGACGGTTAATTCTAGAACTCCTTCGATTAAAATTGTGGCAATGATCATATTGTGTTTTTAGTGGAACATGCAACTTGTTCGTAAATATTCAAGTAGAATGAGTGGTTATGGGACTTGTAGCTTAACTTTATACTTACTAATTTCGAGTAATTTACACTACTTCAATCAATTATGAACTTTTTGTGATTTTGTGGATTTGTGCTTTCTTCGATCTTCTGATCCGGTGGGGTCATGACCCATGGTCTTTAGATCGTCTTGTGGAGCTACGACTCAAAAACTATAGAGCTACCAAGAGATCGCATCTCATCCTGTGATATACGTGTTGGTGAGTCTTCAGGTTCCCGTCTTGTGATATGCCTCTTTTCCCTTTTTGTGATATTCTGGATTTCTAATTATTGATTTTTGGAATTTGTGTTGATTTGATAAGTGATATCATTTCTTGGGAATGTGTTTTGATATGTGATATCAATTTGTGTTGATAATGTGTTATCAATTTTGTGTTGATTTGATAGGTGGTATCATTTTTGGGATTGTGTTTTGATGTGTGATATCCATTTGTGCTTTGATAATATATTATCAATTTTGTGTTCATTTGATAGATGATATCATCTCTTGTGAGTAACTATATAATTTAGAATGTGATATTCTTTTATGACAAGGATATTTCTTTGAGATATTATGTGGACATTTTTGGTGTTTCATATCTATATGTGAATATTGTTGTTATTACATATATGTCATTATCTGCTATATCTCTCATTCTATCTCAGTTTATTGTGATAAGTATAGCTAGACTGATCCGTTTATTGTTTATCTTTGCATAAATAATACTCGGTTCAGATCAAGGGATTTTAGGTAATTCTTCTTGACACCAACATGGACTATCCTTCACTTCGGGTTAACTACTTTAGAGTTGTAGAATTTGGGTTTGTGTAAATGAGAGAGGGACTCATTAGATCTACGTATTATTTGTGTATCCCTTGTACTTATTCCTTTGTAGATAGTACATCCGAGTATGACCACCATCTTTGTGTACGCACTTATGTGTTATATTCATATCTATTTCTGCCTTAATGATGCGAATATTTGTGCCTGAATCCGAATATACTGTTGTGATATTTTATATTGATTTTCGAATTATATATAGCGACTGTGTAGTTGGTTTGAACTTGAATTAGATGTTTCAGATTTCCTCTTGAGAGGGGAAAAAAAGTAAAACCTTATTTGTAATGCCCTTGATTTTTAACCATTTAATATTGAATATTTAAATTAGTTTTAAATATTGAATTGGAATAATAAATGGATTTTATATGGAATTTATCGAATTAATAATCAAATACGATTTAATTTCAAGTATATTGAATTATTGTAATATGAAAATGATAACAATTGGATTCAGAGTTAAAATTGGATTGAAACAATTCAGTGATTTGTATAAATTTTATATTTGAATTATAACGATAATAATTTCAGAATTTATTATATCGATAAATTTGTTTGGTTTGAATCTGAATTATATTATAGTTACTATATATATGTGGTCGAATTAAATTTCAGAATATGTTCCGTTGAGTGTAGAATAACCGATAACGTTGGGAACGTCGATTATTGTGTTTCGATTAGAGTTCAGGACCCCGAAATATATTATTATAAAATTTAAATGGATAAGAACAAAACCAATCAAATTAAAAACATTTCAAATTAACCACCCTATAAAACAATACGAAGCCGACCTATTTTTATTTTTGCGCAGACCTACTTCTCACTTATATAAACAACCGAGGCTTTCCATTTTTCTTCCATCTTCAAAATCGAACACCAAAAGAAAAGTAAAGCCGCATTATTAATTCAAATTCCATTATTCTTTTCTTCAATCACACTAGTAATTCCTCTCCAGCAAAACAAAATCCATGTCCTCCTCCCATTCGAACCAGCTGCTCCTTTAAAAAAATATAGAAAAAAGGAATCGTTAGGGGACATTGCCATGCGATTTAGGATTCGAACTTGCGTGTGTGAGATAATTCATCTGGGACTTTTGATACGCGAAGGGGGATATTAAGCTCGAATTTAGCACCAGCGTGAGCCTAGGTTTATGAAATTAGGGATTTTTGGAGATTAATTGGTTAATTGGAGTATTGATTTGAATTTAAAAGGGAAAATAACATGTTCTAGTTCTGTTTTATTGATTTCTACTCTAAAAAAATGTCACGCCTATTTCCTATAGCACGCAAAGAAGCTCCAGGATACGAATGGCAGAAGGTTGACAGAGTACATAATTTTGTGGAGTTTAGGTGGTGCGACCATGGGAAGTTCGGAGTAGTCTCGTTTCAGGTGACTGAGTGGAGTTCGAAGTCACTAATGTTGAACAAAGTGACTAGGCTTTTGCGGTGACCGCAGTATGGGATTGGATGGGAGATCTTTGAGGGATGAACTGGACTGGAGTTCGACTGTGCGGTGGGTGACTGGGTTGCTTCTAAGTGATTCACAGTGGAGTACATGGAGTTCGAAGTTGCTAATGGGTGGTTTGGGTTTGACAGTGACATGAGGGAAGTATGAGTTTGTGTTTTCTTTGGTGGGTACACTTTCATTTGAAGAGTTTTTTGCAGTATGAGATGATGGGTTTTGAAACATTGGGAGGGAAATGTCGTGATGTTATTGTGATCGAATTTCAGAAAGTGCAGTAGCAGGTTATAGGAGATGAAAATATAATATTGTCTATGACATGTTTGGTGAAATGTCAAAGAGGGTTTGGAGCAGTTATTTAAGGTTATTTGTAGTCTCTTGAACTGTTGAAGATATGCTGCATGGTTAGTTGAATAATTGGCAAGGCAATAAGGTTCAAGATAAATAATTTGAATGGATTCGAAGCTGAGACGATATGGAATTTTAAATGGATGTTCAACAGATGAAATCGAGGTGAGTAAACTCACTCTTTGGTTCAATTATAATTTTCTATAATCGAATTTTTATTTAATACTAATATTTTTATGCTAGTTGCTTGCTTGCATTGCGGTTTATTGATAAATTGTGGTTATTATATATATATATATATATATATTAGTTATTTAGGCTTGGTGGTTGTGGCTATTATATATATATATATATATATATATATATATATATATTGGACATTTCCCAATGCCATTAGCGGATGCCCGCAGTACTATTAGCGGATGACACTATATGCCCCTAAAATATATTATAGTGGATGACCTTCATACCGCGATATCCTTCCTTGAAGCAGGATTGGTATTATTTATGTTGACTAACATCTATGGATGCTGGGAAAACAGGTTGGAGGGATCCAATTGGATTCCTCAAATTTATTTATGATTATTTGCATATTTATATAGGTGTGATGTATTGAATTGGATTGATGGTTCGCGTATTTGGATGTCTAAATATCATTGGCCCTAAATATTGATATTTAAAAATATCAAAAAAATGGATTTTAAGATTTTAAAAGGAAAATTTTACTTTCCGAAATTGAAATTGAATGAGAAATATTAACTTGTTTTCAGTAATAAAAACAAGTAATTGAATTTATAAATGATGTTTATAAATGGAAAGGAAAATTATCATCAAGTATGAATTTAAAAAGGGAAATTTATTTTCCGAAGTGGAATTTGAAATTTGTTTTCAATCTTTAAACAAGAAGTGAAATTTATAAATGACGTTAATAAATAGAAGAGAAAAATTGTCATTTGATGATTTATAGATTTGAACTCAAGAATGGATTAAAAAGAGAATTGAAAATCATTTTCAGAGGAAATGATGTAATTCTTTCCAATATTCGAAATGTAAATTGAATTAGAATAAATCTGTAAGGGTTTATAAATAGAATTCGACTATGTTGAGTTAATAAAAATATTTATTCCATAAAGGATACTGGAATTATATTAAAGAGAAACTATAACTGGAATTTAATATGAAAATAGATTTTTTTTCTTATTCATATACATAATTTTGCAAAAATAAAATAATTTCAAAAGGAATCGAGTTTTAAATGGAAGCTTGTTTAAAATAAAATAAGTAAGTAAATTTATAAACAACGTTTATAAATTTGATAAGGTAATTCCATTGGGTAAATTGGAAATAGTTTTTCCAAATATAAGAAATGAAATTTACAAATCATATTCTTAATGAAATAGAAGAGGATATTTTATGATAAGTAATGTCAGCTTTTGTATTACAAACTCTTATCCGTCTCAAGATAAGAACATTGTCGATCAAGGTCTGTGTGGTAAATAAAATACCTCAACTTGAACGACTCCACTATTATCAAAGGATGATATTAGTTTGTAATGGTAAAGGATGTTGAATTAATCGGTTATTCCCATAAAAGAAATTTATAATTGGAATTCGATTATGTTGAATTTTAATAAAATAATTTAGGGAAATTGGAATTTAATATAGAAGTTGAGTTGTGAATAATTTATAACCGAGTTATGAATCTTGAATAAAGTAATCATTGATTCTGGATAATCGAAATATTTACGATAGATTTGGAAAACTGACTTAATTTATACCTATATATTGGGGAATGGAGTTGGAATCTAATTATAAACGAAGTTTTAAACGTTTATATTTAATATAATCAAAACGAACTCATTGCAGCGCTGTAGTTCGTTATCTGATGACCGGAACTTCAATTGAGTATATAGAACTCAATATAAGTCGGAACTCGATGAAACAAGAAACGTTCGGACTTATAAAATGATAGTTTTGTTATGGAAAAGAAAAATCTGGATTTCGTCTTATAGATTTTGAGTTATATTAAAATCAAATTTTGGAAAAGTCGTTGTAAAATCGTTTATAAACCATAACGATTTATTTAATAAATTTAAAGAATTTTAAGTGAATAAAAATCCGAATTTCCAATAGTAAAAATCTTGATTTTAGTTATAAATTAAATATGAACTTAAGTGGAGTAAATGGATTCATTTTTGAAACAAAAATCAGATTTTTAAATATCGAATGAAGTTAACATTTCAAAAGAATTTAGTTAATAGCATTTTGAAGCTATCTTGACTGTGTTTAAGTAAATTGAATATGTTAATAAAAATTTGGAATTCAAATATGAAACCTGGATTAGAACTTGGAAGAGAACAAGGAATTTGGAGTACAAAAATATTTGAACGTGAGATGTTTCGATTAATAGTAGAATAAGCAGTTGAGCTAATTTGAAAATAAATTAGCAAATTGAGTTAAAATGATTGGATTGATTGAAATGAATTGGGAATGGCATATATATGTTAGACATGTGTGGAATGAAGAGAATGAAGATTATAATTCGAATGCATGACAAAAAGGTACATGTTTAAATTTCCACATGAAATTTTATGAGCCTACTGAGCAAGATGCTTGGCTTTTTGATTTTCTTTTTGAATGAAAAGGGCCTAGAGAGGATAATTGCAGTTGTACCGATTGAGCCGTACAAAGGAGGTGTTGGCGAAATTTTCCAAAAATTTAAGGAGTTGGAATATTTTTGAGAAATTTGTTAACTAGAAATCAATATATATATATAATTCGATAAGGAATTTAGAAAGTAGTTTAATTAATGAATATAAATGAAAAAGGGCCAGTGATTGTTTAATGGATGCTTGTTTTCCTTTGATAGTTAAATCACCGGCTACCAAAGATTTTTGAGTATCGTTGCCAATACGGAGAGATCAGTTGGATTTATTATCCGAAAATCACTCCGTATAAGCATAGGCATTGCGAATTAGATTATGCTTAAGATAATTGAAGACAGTGTAAAATGCGAGGGCTGTTATGTTTGTCCCGTTCCAGGACAACTTGTATAGACGAATGTATGACAGAGTATTCCAAACATATCACATAAGACGATCTTTCAAGATATTACGTTGGTGGAGGAGGAATTCTTTTCTCTTAGCTTTTTATACCCATAATATTTTAGGAAGATCAACTAGTGATTTGACGATGTGTATTTAAAGTGAATGGTGGCTAGATGTTCTAAAAAGGAAACGTAGCCTCAAACCTCAAAACCGGGAAATGACAAAAATTGGGTCGGCAACATGGCTAGTTGGGTCATACCCAAGTAGGGTGTATCATCACTTATCCAGAGAAAAATTAAATTACTCTTCTTTTGATTTTGTATCTTACGAGTTAAGGTTGGATGGCCAGCAACGTGGGTGATAATACATTTGGTACATTCAAGCTGAATGAGTGGCCGGTCATGTGTTGCTAGGTTGCAAGATGTTCTCGCTGAACCCTAGTGTATCCCCTCTAGAGTACACTGATTGGGAGGTAGTCCCATACCTTGTCATAGTTGGAATACAATCTCTAATAAGTGCCCTGCGGTTTTGATTTTATACTATGTATGTAGAGCGTGAGATGCAAGCGTTCTAGTATATGGTTATTTATTTGATTATACATTATTATAATATCACCGAATTTTCAAATCAAAAATGTTTTGGGTTATAGTAAGGTTAAAAACCGTTTATGTTTATGTGTGGGCTAATCTTACTATTATCCTTTTATTTCAGATTTTCAAAGTTAAACAACATAGTTGGAGTTTACTCACACCAATCCCATGACTGACCCAGAGTTTATTTTGTTTGTTTTTCCGTAAACTCTTGGGTGCCAAAATTTGTATGGGCGGTCAAGTGTTTCAGGTTGTTACAGATACACTTAGAGGAGGTTGAAGCAGGAGGCATTACTATTAGTTATCTCCACTGTATCAAATGTTGTATTGTACACTGATGATGGTATGTATATATGATACAAAATTTTGTATTTCGAAGGTTATGTTATATAATATATTTTATTCGTTCCGCTATGAGATTTTGTATTGTTGTTTCTATTCTCTTTCTATCATTTCTTCATTAACCCATAATGACTCTTGATTCTATGTTATTTTAGTTGCACGTGTGTGGTATTTTGTCAACTCAGGTAGTACGGATTTGCAGGCCATCACATTTGGTATCAGAGCTTAGGTTGAGCGAACACTTAGGCTTTGGCGGGGGTTTACTCATTAGAGATAGGGTCAATAGTACCAATATATATGAGAGAGTATATTTGTAAGTTGACACTATAATTATTATATATTATGTTGGCTTGTCTGTTGAGTGGTTTATGAATTTTGGTCGAATCATGGGACGCCACGACGTCGATAGGAGTTTCTAAACACTTGAACAGAATAGTTCGACAAATATTGTTTTAAAGTGGACAAATGAAATAATTTTTCCTAAAATTATATTTCGATATAAAAGTGAATAATTTTCTAAAATTATCTATATATGGATGAGTTGGTTGTTACTATTATTATAATCAAATGAGATTATAAAATTGAAATGATTATATATATATAATCAATTGGAACTTGTATATGAATGATATATACAAATGAGATGAATTAAAATTGGATTGAAACCATAATTTGGAATTTTAAATCCTGGAAAGTTGGAAAATATATTTCCAAAGTATATTAAAATAATATAGCTTTGTTTTGGAAGGATTTTTGAATAAAAATTATTTTGGATGGATTTTGAAATTGAACTCACTTCAGTCATTGGGAAATAATTCCAATGATGATCCGGACATCATCGGTGTTCATTTTCGAGTTTCTAAGTGATGGATTACTACCATAGTGAGGTCTCCAATGGAAATTTATTTGAGAAAACAAGTTGTTTTGGAAAATCCAAACATTTGAATTTGAGACGGTTATATATATATATATATGATTTCAAAGGAATTTGAAATAAATATCGGGTACTTAGATTCTGGAATTTAAAATTTAACTTGTGCAAGTTAAGTGGATTGAAATGAATAAATTGATTGGAATCAATTGAAATTGACAAGAAAAATATAGGTGGTTATTTTATTAACCAAATAATTCCAAAGATGAATAAAAAAAATCATTTATTATAAAGTAAATAAATTGATATACATCATCTTGAATGATTATGAATACATATATATAGAATATGAGTTGAATGTGAATATATTGATCATAAATCATTAAATGAAAGAAATGTTAGTATTCGGTGGAAAATATGAATAAAATGGGTATAAACTAAATATCGAGATTTGTATTAGCATATACATGGTATGACTTGGTTGGAAGTGAAATTATCTGCTTAACCCTTTAAACGAATGAAAATTATTAAAACTTCATACTTATGAAACCTATAAATTTAAATTGAGTACAGGTACATGGAGCTGCCTAGCTTAGTTTTGGGTGCGTGGCTTGCACAAATGCTAAGCATGTTCGCTTCATAAACGCTTATATAAGGTACGCCTACGCAAAATTACCAAATTAGGATATACGAACTGTTTTTCGACCATATTGGTCGATGTATACTTTTTCGCCTCTTTTGATATATTGCAAAAGCTCCTCCGTAAAGAGGAGACTCTGCCAAAAAAAATCCAAAATTTAGGGAGTTGGAATTTTTTTCAAAGTTTTGAATTTTTTGTAAAGGTGAAAGAGATGATTTTTAAATTGAATTCAATTTAAAATTTTGAATAGAAGATTAAAAATATAATATCTCCCTAAAACTTAAAATTGTATAAGATTTAAGTATAGAATATGGAATACTAAGTTATAACAAGTGAGTTTTGAAAAGTTAACAGTTCTATAGCATTTCTTCTGCCTTCAGAAATTTCAGGGATGAAATTCTTTTAAGGGAAAGGAATGTAACTTCCCAGATTTTTAACCATTTACTATTGAATTTTTAAATTAGTTTTAAATACTGAATTAGAATAACAAATGGATTTTATATGGAATTTATCGAATTAATAATCGAATACGATTTAATTTCAAGTATATTGAATTATCGTAATACGAAATAATAACAATTGAATACAGAGTTAAAACTGAATCGAAACAATTCAGTCTATTTATATAAATTTGTATATTTGAATTAAAACGATAATAATTTCAAAATTTATTATATCGAGAATTTTTTTTGGTTTGAATTTGAATTATATTATATCGATTTAATATGGTTACTATATATATATGGTCGAATTAAATTTCAGAATCTTTTCCGTTGAGTGTAGAAAACAAATAACGTTGGAGACATCGGTTGTTGTGTTTCGATTAGAGTTCAGGACCCTAAAATATATTATTATAAAACTTAAATAGATAAGAACAAAATCAAATCGAATTAAAAACATTTCAAATCAACCACCCTATAAAATAGTGCGAAGCTGGCCTATTTTTATTTTCGTGTAGACCTACTTCTCACTTATATAAACAACCGCGGCTTTCCATTTCTCTTCCACCTTCAAAATCGAACACCAAAAGAAAAATAAAGCTGCATTTTTAATTCAACTGCCTTCATTCTTTTCTTCAATCACACTAGCAATTCCTCCAACAAAACAAAATCCAAGTCCTCCTCCCATTCGAACCAGCTGCTCATTTAAAAAAATATAAAAAAAAGGAATCATGTGGGAGCATTGCCATGCGATTTAGAATTCAACTTGCATGTATGAGATCTTTCATCTGGCATTGGCCTTTTGAAATGCGATGGGGGATGTTGAGCTTGAGTTTAGCTCCAGCGTGAGGCTAGGTTTAGGAAATTAGGGATTTTTGGTGATTAATTGGTGAATTAGAGGATTGATTTGGATTTAAAAGGGAAAATAACATGTTGTAGTTCAGTTTGGTCGATTTCTACTCTAAAAAATGTCGTTCCTATTTTCTATAGAACCTGAAGAAGCTCCAGGATACGAATGGCAAGAGGTTGACAGAGTACATAATTTTGCGGAGTTTAGGTGGTGCTACCATGGGAAGTTCGGAGTAGTCTCGTTTCAGGTGACTGAGTGGAGTTTGAAGTCACTAACGTTGAACAACGTGACTAGGCTTTTGTGGTGATTGTAGTGTGGGATTGGATGGGCGATCTTTGAGGGATGATCTGGACTGGAGTTTGACTGTGCAGTGGGTGACTGGGTTACATCCAAGTGATTCATAGTGAAGTACATAGAGTTTGAAGTTGCTGATGGGTGGTTTGGGTTCGACAGTGACATGAGGGAAGAATGGGTTTGTGTTTTTTTTTGGTGGGTACACTGTCACTTGAAGAGTTGTCTGCAGTATGAGATGATGGGTCGTGATGTTATGGTGATCGAATTTCAGATAGTGAAGCAACATGTTATAAAAGATGAAAATATAATATTGTCTATGACGTGTTTGGTGAAATGTCAAAGAGGGTTTGGAGCCGTTTATTTAAGGTTATTTGCAATTTCTGGACCTTTCGAAGATATGATGCATAGGTAGTTGAATAAGGCAAGGCGACAAGGCTCAAGATAAATAATTTGAGTTGATTCGAAGCCGAGACGATACGGAATTTTAAATGGATGTTCAACAGATGAAATCGACGTGAGTAAACTCACTCTCTAGTTCGATTCTAATATATTATAATCGAATTTTTATTTAATACAAATATTTTTATGATTTTTGTTGGTAGCTTGGTTGCATTGCGGTTTATTGATAAATTGTGGTTGTTATATATATATATATATCAGTTATTTAGGCTTGGTGGTTGTGGCTATATATATATATATATATATATATGTATGTGTGTGTGTATTTATTGGATATTTCCCTTAGTACCATTAGCGGATTCCCTCTGTACCATTAGCAGATGACCCTATGCGCCCCACAATATATTATAGTGGATGACCTTCATACCGCGATATCCTGCCTTGAAGCAGGATTAGTATTATTTATGTTGACTAAAATCTGTGGATGCAGGGAAAACAGGTTGGTGGGATCCAACTGGATTTCTCAAATTTATTTATTATTGTTTGCATATTTATATGTGTGTGATGTGCTGAATTGGATTAATGGTTTGTTTAATTTGATGTTTAAATATCACTGGCCCTAAATATTGATATTTAAAAGTATCACAAAAAGGAATTTTTAGATTCAAAAAGAAAATTTTTATTTTCCAAAAACGAAATTGAATTTAAATTGAATTAGAAATATTAATTTGTTTTCAGTAACAAAAACATGTAATTGAATTTATAAATGATGTTTATAAATGGAAAGGAAAATTATCATTTGATAATATTAGATTTTAAATTCAAGTATGAATTTGAAAACGGAAATTTATTTTTTGAAGTGGAATTTGAATTTCAAATGGAAATTGGAATTCATTTTCAATCTTTAAAACAAGAAAGTAAATTTATAAACGACATTTATAAATATGAGGGAAAAATTATCATTAGATGATTTTTATATTTAAATTCAAGTATGGATTAAAAAGAGAATTGAAAACCATTCTAAAAGTAAATGATGTAATTCATTCCAATGTTCGAAATGTAAATTGAATTGGAATAAATCTGTAAGGATTTATAAATAGAATTCGACTATGTCGAATTTATAAAAATATTTTATTCTAGAAGGGATATTGAAATTATATTAAAGGAAAACTATAATTGGAATTTAATATGAAAATAGATTTTGTGCTTATTTATATATAAGTTTGTAAAAATAAAATAATTTCAAATGGGAATCGAGATTTAAATGGAAGCTTGTTTAATATAAAATAAGGAAGTAAATTTATAAACAACGTTTATAAATGCGATAAAGTAATTTCCATTGGATAAATTGGAAATAGAATTTTCAAAGTATAAGAAACGACATTTAAAAATCATATTCTTAATGAGATAGAAAAGGAGATTTTTATGATAAGTAATGTCAGCTTTATTATTACAAACTCTTATCCATCTCAAGATAAGAACGTCGTCGATCATGGTCTGAGAGGTAAATAAAATACCCCAACTTGAATGACTTCACTATTATTAAGGGATGATATTAGTTTGTAATGGTAAAGGATGTTGTATTAATCAATTATTCCCATAAAAGAAATTTATAATTGGAACTTGATTATTTCGAATTTTAATAAAATAATTTATGGAAATTGGAATTTGATATAGAAGTTGAGTTGTGAATAATTTATAACCGAGTTATGAATCTTGACTAAAGTATTCAATGATTTTGGATAATCGAAATATTTACATTAGATTTATAAAGCTGACTTAATTTGTATTTAAATATTGGGAAATTGAGTTGGAATTTAATTATAAATGAAGTTTTAAACGTTTATATTTAATTTAATTAAAACGAACTTGCCGCAGCGCGGTAGTTCGTAATTTGATGACTTGAACTTCAGTTGAGCATATAAAATCAATATAAGTCGGAATTCGATGAAACAAGAAACGTTCAGACTTATTAAATGATAGTTTTCAAGTGGAAGAGAAAAATATGAATTTCGTCTAATAGATTTCGAGTTATATCAAAATCAAATTTTGGAAAAGTCGTTTTAAAATCGTTTATAAACCATAACGATTTTTTAATAAATTAAAAGGATTTTGAGTGAATAAAAATCTGAATTTCCAATAGAAAAATCTTGATTTGAGTTATAAATTAAATATGAACTCATGTGGAATAAATGGATTGATTTTTGGAACAAAAATCAGATTTTTTTTTTAGTATCGAATGAAGATAACTTATTTCAAAAGAAATTAGATAATAGCATTTTGAACATAACTTGATTGTGTTTAAGTAAATTAAATTTGTTAATAGAAATCGGGAATTCGAGTATGAAACTTGGATTAGAATTTGGAAGCGAGCAAGGAATTTGGAGTTTGATGTGTGTATAAGTAAATACACAAGTATTTGAATGTGAGATGTTCTAATTAATAGTAGAATAAGCAGTTGAGCAAATCTAAAAATAAATGAGCAAATTGAGTTAAAATGATAAGATTGATTGAAATGAATTGGGAATGGCGTATATATGTTAGACGGATATGGAATGAAGAGAATCAAGATTATATTTTGAGTGCCTGACAAAAAGGTACATGTTTTAATTTCCATATGAGATTTTATGAGCCTATTAGGCAAGTCGCTTGGCTTTTTGAATGGAAAAGGCCTAGAGAGGCGAATTGTAGTTATACCGATTGAGCCGTACAAAGGAGGTGCTAGCGAAATTTTCCGAAAATTTAAGGAGTTAGAATATTTTTGAGAAATTTGATAACTAGAAATATATATATATATATATATATATATATATATATATATATATATGAGGAACGATTCGCTACACCTCTTGCGCTACACCTTTTCCTCCCCCTGATTTCTAGCCACACGTTTTGGTTCAAATAATATTAACTTCTGTCTCTTTCCACTGCCCTATAATATTCAAGTATTATTTAAATCCAAACATGTGGCTAGAAATCAGGGGGAGCAAAAGGTGTCGCGCAAGAGGTGTAGCGGATCATTCCCCTCTCTCTCTCTTTATATATATATATATATGTGTGTGTGTGTGTGTGTGTGTGTGTGTGTGTGTATGTATGTATATATATATATATATGAAGAGAGAGAGAGAGAGTTCGATAAGGAATTTGGAAAGTGGTTTAATTAATGAATATAAATGAAAATGGGCCAGTGATTGTTTGATGGATGCTTGTTTTTTCCTTTGATAGTTAAATCACCAGCTATCAAAGATTTTTTACCATCGTTGTCAATATGGAGAGACCGGTTGGATTTATTATCCGAAAACCACTCCGTATAGCCATAGGCGTTGCAAATTAGATTATGTTGAAGATAATTGAAAGCGAAGTAAAATGCAAGGGTTGTTCTGTTTGTCCAGTCCGAGGAAAACTTGTATGGATGGATGTCTGACATAGTATTCCTAACAATCACATAAGACGATCTTTTCAGCGTATTATGTCAGTGGAGGAGGAATTCGTTCCCCTTAGCTTTTTATACCCATAATATTTTGGGAAGTTCAACTAGTGATTTGACGGATTTGACGATGTTGCATTCAAGGTGAATGATGGCCAGATGTTCTAAAAAGGAAACGTAGCCTCAAGCCTCACAACCGAGAAATAACAAAAACCGAGCAGACATCATGGCAAGTTGGGTCATACCCAAGCAGGGTGTATTATCACCAATCTAGAGAAAAAATCAATTATTGTTCTTCCGATTATGTATCTTACAGGTTATGGTTGGACGGCCGACAACCGTAGGTGATAATACATTTGGTACACTCAAGCTGAATGACTGGCCGGTCTTGTGTGGTCAGATTGCAAGATGTTCTTACTAAACCCCAGTGTAACCCCAGTGTAGGCATCTGGATCATTCGGCAACACAGATCAATCCCCTAAACCAATAATTTAACAAGTATAACATGATGATCAAGGAACTACAAGTACTCAGAAAGAAAATATTGAAGACAATGCAACTCAAGTCGGTAAATACGACTCATCACCAACAATGCCACAATTAAACTTGTCATCATATGATAAACAGATCCAAAAATGGGGAATTTAAACCTAAACTATTGACAATAATCAAAATTCCAAGTGAACTTGAAACATATGAACAATCTGCCAAACAAAAGGAGTAGAGGCATGCAATGGATGATGAGTCCAATGCTCATATCAAAAATATAACATGGGGTTTGATTTGTCCATCAACCAACGTTAATATAGTTGGTTATAAATGGACTTACAGAATAACGAAAAATCTGATGGCTCAATTAGTACATACAAAGCTAGGCTAGTTGCTAAATGTTTCACTTAGGAATATGAGTTTGATTTTAATCAAACTTTCTTATCTGTAGTGAAACCCATCATCATCAGGATCATTCTTATGGTTACATTATATAAAAAATAGCAAATAAAGTGTCTAGACGTCAATAAAACCTTTTTGGATGAAGACTTAAAGGACAAAATTTATATGCATCAACTACAGGGATATGTATATAATTCAGATTATGTTTGTAAACATGACAAAGCCAAATATTAGTTTAAACAAGCTCCAAGATTATGGTTTGATAGACTGAATAACACTTTATCTAAAACAGGATATCGATCTGCCAGATCTAATAACTCACTTTTTTATTAAATTTAGCAATTCATCAACTCTATATATACTTATATATGTCGATGATTTGATTATTACAAGCAACAATCCAAAGGGATCAACTATCTAACTCGGTATCTCAATCAAAGATTTAAGAGAGCTCGCTTACTTTCTTGGCATTGAAGTCAAAAGAACATCAAATTCAGAAATCATATATAATGTCAAAAGAAATATATCGGAGAGATACTGGTTAAAACATAGATGAATGAGGAAAATCACCAACCAACACCAATGACAAGTAATCAATATTTATCAAAATGTAGAGGAGAAGCAATATTTAATATAAAACAATGCATAAGTATTGCACTACAATATGCAATTGTAACGCTACCTGGTATCAATTTCAATTTTAACAAAGTTTCTCTAATGATGCAGGATTCGTTAAACGAGCTTGGAAAATTGTTAAAAAGATCTTATTATATTTAAAAGGCATTTTTGAATATGTACTATTAATTAAAGAATGCAAGCACCCGACACTCCTAACTCAGTTGGTTAGAGGTGGGCGAATTGGGATGAGACATAGGTCTCAGGTTTAAGGGCCGCCTCTATCAATTTCTGGGGTGACTATCTTGGTGGTGCAAATATGTTGAAAATCGGAGTATACACCAACCGCAAGGTTTACTAGGACTGACAAGCTATGTCTTGAGTGAAGTTGTAACGACCCGCATTTTTGGCCGTCAAATATTTAATTTAATTTATTTATTTTAAATATTATATTTGGAATATTAATGGATTTTAATATTTAATTCGTTATTTAAAACAAATTTTGAACGTTTATTTTATTTATAATATATAACGAGCTCGAAATGGCGGGGCAGTTCGTAATATTTGGTTTTGAACTTCAACTGAGAATAAAGGATTTGATATAAGTCGGATTTTTGTGAAACTAGAAAAGTTGGAACCATATTGAAGATAATTTTCATATGAAAGAGAAAAATCCAGATTTCATGTTGTAGATAGTAAGTTAGGGCCAAATCAAAATTTGAAATAATCGCTGTGGAAATCGTTATTTAAAATATCGACCTTTAAAATAGCAGTTTTGCAAATGGACTCAGTTTTCGACGAAACCATTTTCATTGGAACCGTATCGTTAAATTATTGTACGGAGGTGAATTGTGTGGAAAACCGATATCGTATGTGACCACGGTAGCCATAAACGCCCGTTCAATTTCTATAACACGTAATTAAATAAATAAAGGGATATGTGGGTATAACTTGAATAGACGATCGAATTAGGCCACGAAACCAGTCCCGTTGAGTTCGTATTGTCGATTAGAGTCAGGATAGGTATATAGTTTGTTATTTTTAGAGACCGGCAAATTTGGTGTTCAGAATGGCATTGCGGTGCGCGTTAAGAATAGCCTACTGGGGAAACAGTCTCAGAATGCGACGAAACTAGTGTCGTTGGGTTCGTATCAACAAATTATTGTAAGATTTCAAAGTTTCAAGTTGATCTGATTTACCTGGTGATCGTGGAAAAATTAAACGCGTGTTTATTTATGGTTTTATAAAGGATTTTTTTTTCAAACAACCTCGGATTTCGACGAAACCTGTCCCGTTAAGTCCGGAATATCTTTTTACACTAAGAATAGCTTTTTTATCAGTAAACAGAAATCGTTTGTGGGGTTTTTATAAATTACTTTAGGATGAAGTTTCGTATAATAATATAAAATTGGTCCCAACACTATATAAATACACAATGGTGGTCAAAAACCTAATTCTATTTCTGTGTGGTCAACCAAACAAGCCTGCGCCGCCACAAATCATTGAACGGTTAACATCCCGCATTTTTAATGTAATTAAAAATGTTTATATGCATGATAGTGATATGCAGTTTAAATTAATACATACGTTGAAAAGAAGAAAATTTATACGATAACAATGTATGTAACAGAAAAAGATAATAAAATAAAGATACTTAATCTAAATATCAGGAATTAAGTAAAAGAGATGTCATCATTGCGTTCGCCTCAAAATTTTGGTTCAGATGGATACCAAGTTTGCGTAAAACGGATAACATATGAAGAAGTTGTAAGCCGCAGAAGTTTATTATAAGTCCTCTCACACAGAACTTATGTTCTGACCCCCTCCTCATTACATACTTCCAGGTTAGGTTCATGACAGAGATGGTATAGCTTTGGATACTGGTTAGACAGTATGATTTATAAGGTAAAGCTATTTTTGAATATATTATATTTTAATTCCTTCCACTGTGAGATGCTCTACGAGTTCTGATATGTTTCTTTATCTCTGTCTTTTTCTGCAGGATACCAGAGCACCCAACTCGGGTTTTGATAGATCGAATTTGAAAAATTCGGTCTGTCGAATCCGGGTTGTCACATCTGGTATCAGAGCTTCGGTTTAGTGTTCGTAGGGAGATAATGAGTGAACGTATTTGTATTTTCTTAAATATAAATATATTATATATATAAACCTAGATCCATATAGTAGCCCACTAGACATGAAAAGAGTTGGGATATTTAGTTTGTACACTAAAGTAATAAACATAGAAATTTTTGAGACCCTTAGATGGTTTGGTTGGAAAGTGTACAATATGATTTGGTATTAGGGAAAGAAAGTATCCCATAGAGTTAAAACTGAAATGTTATTATTTCAGAGTAATGGGTTTAGAAGTGAAACCTTATAAACTAACAAAGGTTGAAAAATGTGGAAAATGAATTGGGAATATATATAGTCGAGAAAATTGAATTCGCGAAAGTGCCTAGGAAAGCCTAGTGAGTTGAAGAACCATTAAAAGTCTAACCCAATGATAAGTTATTAGAACCTAACTGGAGATCGGTGGGGTTGAGTGATTCTCTGAGTATCAATATGATGTTGATTTCGGTCTTCGGGGTTGATGCTTAGGGAATTATTCTCTTACCAATTTCCGGTCAAAGATTAGCTAATGTTAAAACTAATGGAAAATTCCCGTAGAATGCATAAACATTGAGAAACCTAGGTTTGTTGCTTGAGAAAAAGAGATAAAGTATAGGCTAGTAATACACAGCATGGACTAGTAGTTACTACTAGGTAGGGAATGACAAGCAAGTGTATAGATCCTATTGTGTGGACTCGCGATTGTTAGAGGTAACAAAGTCCTAAGATTCTAGGCTCATAGTTGTAGCTGTGTAAGATACTGTTTGAGTAGAAAACAGAAAAGCCTGGTTGAAAAATAAACTTAAGAAGAAGACTAGCCTAACTAACAAGAAAACAACTGAATCAATCAAGCAACAAAACGTAACGGGAAAAGAAATTGAAAATCTTAAGAGAAAGAAAAAAAAGATGAATAAATATGAAATTATTCCAAGATATGTTGAAAAAAAAAAGTTTCTTATGTAATTGTGCTTGGATAGGAAAATAGGAACTTTTTATAGAATAGCTATGTAAAAATCCAAGTGCAACTAGAAAAGGTACATAAAAGAAAAACGGAAAATGTAAACTTTTCCGTTTTATACCTTTTTGTAACATAAGAAATCGAATTTGAAAAAAATTAGATTTTTCTAAATTTCGAATTTAATGATGGTTGGTAGGGTTTGGATGCAACAATTGGATGAACCGTGCTCTTATTTAAGAGTGTGGGAAAATTTAGATGAAAAATGTTTTGGTTTTTCAAAAATATTGCATTCATATAGAACTGCAAGTATATTTAGGATGTGAGCATCATGTTTTGAAAGAGTTTTTAAAAATTTGCATACATATAGGTGGTACCAAATTAGGCATACATGCATTACTATGGTGTGTTTCACTTTGCACATGTGCACAATGTTTGAAAAAATGGATGTACACATGATGGATGATATAATATGCGAGGGATTATTTGATTTTACCCTTACCAAATTTCGGGGATGAAATTTCTTAAGGGTGGGAGAATGTAACACCCTGCATTTTTAATGTAATTAAAAATGTTTATATGCATGATAGTGATATGCAGTTTAAATTAATACATACGTTGAAAAGAAGAAAATTTATACGATAACAATGTATGTAACAGAAAAAGATAATAAAATAAAGATACTTAATTTAAATATCAGGAATTAAGTAAAAGAAATGTCATCATTGCGTTCGCCTCAAAATTCTGGTTCAGATGGATACCAAGTTTGCGTAAAACGGATAACATATGAAGAAGTTGTAAGCCGCAGAAGTTTATTATAAGTCCTCGCACACAGAACTTATGTTCTGACCCCCTCCTCATTACATACTTCCAGGTTAGGTTCATGACAGAGATGGTATAGCTTTGGATACTGGTTAGACAGTATGATTTATAAGGTAAAGCTATTTTTGAATATATTATATTTTAATTCCTTCCGCTGTGAGATGCTCAACGAGTTCAGACATGTTTCTTTATCTCTGTCTTTTTCTGCAGGATACCAGAGCACCCAACTCGGGTTTTGATAGATCGAATTTGAAAAATTTGGTCTGTCGGAATCCGGGTTGTCACAAACGGCCACAAAAACCCCAACCTTCCTATCGATTTTCCGATCAAACCTTTCACAATTTGAGGAACTAAATAACTACAAAACCCTAAAGCGTGGTGAGGTCATCGTATTGACCGGCGGTGATGTGGTCTGGCGGTCGCAGGAAGCTGGTTTCAGACTAAGTAGGGCTGACTGTTTTGGGGTTCTGGCCGGCTATTGTCAAGATCGAGTTGGCTAGGGTGTTGGGCGTTGGTTGTCGAGGCCAAGGCGCACCTCTCGGTGGTACATGATCGGAGCACGATCAAGGGTTGAGGGCGGTAGGCCGTTGGGAAATTTTGGCAGCAGCGTGAGCGGTTCAAACAAGGGAAAAACGAACAGGGACAAGGGATCGATCGTGATTCAAGATGAAGGAAGAAAGGGTTTGACTGTTATATGCTCTAATTAATAGTAATTAGCTTAATTGAATTTCTAATTAAGTTAACTAATTATATTACAATCTATTGAACGAATGGTTAATGTTAAAACCAGGTGAAGCAAAAGAACGGGGTTGAGCGGAAGTGCAGAAAGGATAAATTTTGATTGGCCTTAGTTATCATATTGAACAGTAATTAATTTATTTAAAGTTTAATTTATAGTTAATTAAAAGAGGTAAAGTTTGATGATATGCGGTTTTAAATTAATGACAGGCTTGAGTTACGTGATAGCATAGTATCTTGAAAGGAAAATAACGGGCTTGAGTAAATCAAGTAGGAGGAAGCTGCAGTAATATAAGACGCCGTAAATTTTTCACCGTGAGAATGTTTGAAATCAGATTTCCAACAGAAGAGATTTCGGCCATGTGAACCAAGTAATTAGATTTTATTAATTTAAAATTTAAAGAGTTAATTATGATCTTAAAAACAGTTATCATTATAAGTTTATTTGAAATCATGCTCAGGTAATTTGGTGCAGGACGGTATATCTTAGAGTGAAACAACATATGAACAAGAACTGATGTAAGCAGCCTAGCAGCCCTTAATCACTAAGTAAATTAAGTTAATAATAACTAATTTAGAAATTAATTTGTTTAAATATATAAATCGTATTATTTATAATACTGTAGCATGTGCTTACATTGACAGAATGGAATGAAACAATTTACGTTGGGACCGTACTGTTAAGCCCATATTCTGGAACTAACTTGGATAAAGCTGGAGATAGAGGAGGATTGTTATTAAATTAAACACCGGTTTAATTTAATAGACAGACTCGAATCTCTTAAGCAACCATGGAATGATATCAAAGTGAGTTGAACTCGCTCAGTTTCCCATTTATATTTTATATAAATTGGGTTTTTGTTTTGTGTACTCTACTTGCTGATGGTTGTCTGTTTGCTAGTTATACATTTGTTTGTTGATTTAACTGATGAAATTAAACTGTGTTTAATTTCAGTGAAATACCTAATCGTTATTTTTAACGATTGGTTCCTATAAAGGTAACTTACCTTATTGGTCACGTTTATTTATAAACATGTTTAAATTGTTGAATTGTTTGCATTTCTTATGGTTGATGTTAAATGGCCATTATTTATTGTTATCAGTTAAATCATACTGAATGATCTGGTTTGTGATAAACATTTTGAATACAGGGAAGAACAGGTTGGAGGGATCCAACGGGATTCCTCAATATATTATTTATTTCATATTACATTTGAACTGTCATGTTTGGGGTAATTGATTTGATTGTTGATTATTGAATATTCAACATCTGTTTGTTTAAACCAATGGGCGGTATTGGTTGGTTATTTGGCAGCGTATGGCCTACAAAATCAATCGTTTTTATAAATATTGATTCACCGTCAGGTGAATCGATAGAGATGAAGTTATAAATTTTATTTTATAACTAGAGAGAGATTTTGAAATGTATTATTTTGAATAAAAGTTATTAAAGAGAAATAAATGTTTTTATTTATTTAAGACTTTGATTTGTTATTATTTTATTTTATAAAGTAAAATCTGATGTTAATCAGATTTACAAGTATGAGGATAAGAAATGAATCGAGTGGTTAAATTTTGATAATGGTTTTGTAAAGAAAACATTTAATGGAATTATTTAAATTAATTATATTTTTAATTAATTTAAAGTGAGGATTAATTGGAATCGGTTAAAGAGATAATCGAGTTTTGAGTTAATTAAATAGACCATTTTGAATTGGAATTGATTATCAAATTAATGTGTTTTTGATTAAAAGAGTTAAATGAATATTGTTGAATTTAGATAAGGGTTTTAAAAAGGTTTACTATTTATTTTAATTAATAAAGAAATTAACTACTAATGTAGTTAATGGTTGAAATAAACTATTATTTTAATTAATAATAATTTAGAAAATTACTTTCGAATGGAAATTCATTTATAAAGTAATCGAAGTTGGAACGAAATCTAGTTGAATGGTGAGGGAAGTTCATGAACGAGTTTTATATTTAAAACCCAAGTTGTTATAACAAAGTATAAAAGGAATTTCAAGCAAATAAAATAGCTTGAAATGAATGTTACTTAATTATTCGAATTAAGTCAAAAGAGATTAAGAGATAAAAGGGTTTATAATAAACCAGGGATAAATGAGATATAAAGGGTTAAAGCGTTAATTTTAAATTAACGTTGCTTAAAAAGAGATTGAGTAAAAATGGGGAAGTGAAATAAGATTTCCAAAGTGGGTAATGGTTGAATATGTTTGAAAGGAGATTGGTAAGAGAGAATCTGGTTAAAGAAGTGGGTTATAGGGTGGTATAGCCAAATCCAAGTTATAATGGAATTATTTTGTGATTTAAATGGAATATTGGATTTTGATTACAACTTATATTTATCTAAGGGTAAGAACGTTGGTAATCAAGGTCTGAGAGGTAATTAAAATACCCCAACTTGAATAACATCAGGATTATCTGAAGATAATATTAGTTGGTAATCGTAAATGAGGTTAGTGATAGTTCATTAATTCCATTAGTGAAATAATGCAACGGTTGGAGAAGATATATATAATGAGGAATCCGAAGAAAAGGGAATGTAAAGTTAGTTTTATTTTATACTAATAAATATTAGTTATTATATCAAGAATGGAATGAACGATATTACGTAACGCTGTTTACGAAAAATAAGTCAAATAGATTTCCCAAGTTAAAAAATAAAGAAGAATCTAAAAATGTTTTGAAAGGGGAAATTAAGTGGAAATTTATTATGGTCATTTTGCTAAGTATTATATAGAACTGGTTTTGAGAACACTGGTATACTAAACAAGGATTCAATTATCATATTTTTATATTTAAAAGAGTTAAAAGTTGAATTAAAAGGCCAACGGATGCTGAACACTGAACCAGTGAACTCATTGGAGTGTCATGATTGAAACACTGTATATTTTGATAGTTAAAACACCGACTATCTAATCTGTCCAATATGATTGTTGGTATGGAAAGACCGGGATCAAATTTATATTCGAAAGCCTTTACGACCAACAAATACGTGAAGATCTCAGAAGATGATCGAGTTGGAGCATTGAAGATTGTGGATTTTCATACACGGAAGAACCACTAATATTCTCTGTCTGGCAAGCAGAGATAAGCTGTAATTCTATCGTGGTTGGATTCTACGGGTTGCAAGGACTTCTCGCTACTGATCCATGGGATGATTCCTATATTGGATGCAGTAGGAGAGTGCCTTCGGTTCATCCTGTCCCTGGATGACTTGTATGGACTGATGTCTGACAGAGTATTTCCAAAGGGTCACGTACGTTGATTTCTTCAAACGTGCTATAGTTGTTGGCGGAGAATTGTCGTTCTCTTAGCTTCTAACTAGAGTATTTTTGTGGACGTCAATTAGTTATATATGACGGATCTGACGATGTGGCATTCAAAGTAAATGGTGACCAGTTGTTTCAAAGGTTAATCTAAACCTCAAGCCTCACCAACCGGGAAATGACAAAAATCGGGTAGGCAGCATGTCTATGTGGGTCGCTC
Source organism: Allium sativum (assembly GCA_030737875.1). Lineage (NCBI taxonomy): Eukaryota > Viridiplantae > Streptophyta > Magnoliopsida > Asparagales > Amaryllidaceae > Allium > Allium sativum. The sequence goes on from CM060924.1 coordinate 197,482,086, forward strand.
CCATTAGGATGTATAATCACCTATCTAGAGAAATTCCTATTTACTTCTATAATCTATATTCGATGCAGTCCCTTTTCGGGAGACGGTTGCGGATCCCAACCGTCGGTGATATACATTCGATACACTCAAGCGAAATGAGTGGTCGGTCATGTGTGGGCCGGGTTGCAAGACGTTCTTGTTGAACCCAGTGTATTCGCCTCTAGAGATACACTATTGGCAGGTAGTCCCATACCTTGTCATATTTGGAATCCAATCTACAATAAGCGCCCGCGGGTTTTGATTGTATACTACATATGTGGAGTGTGAGATGCAAGCATTCCGCTAAATTGTTATTTACTTGTATTTAGACACTATTATAATGTCAGAAAAGATATTGGTTTCAAAACTGTTTTGGGTTATCATAAGGTAAAAATCGTTCGTGTTTATGTGTGGATTTGGTCTTACGATTATCCTTTTCTTTTGAAAGATTTTGAACTTTAAAATCATGATTGGATGATTTATCCTTAATACTATGCGAGTTTTTTCTCACTCTGGTTCAACAGACTGACCCGGTGTTTTGTGAATGCTCGGGTTAGCCCGGGGTGTACAGGTTCAGGTTATCGAATGCTGTGAATTCTATAGACGAGCTGGAGATGTTCAGACGTATGATATTATATAGCTACTATTCCGTTGTGTGTTGTATATGGGAGAAGGTTATTATCATTGTCCCGTTGTGTGATGTACTCTGAAACTGTAAGTATTTTCAAAGTTCTCAATAAAGATTTATTTCTGTATTATATTTTGTTCCGTTGCGATGTGAGATTTTTGTTGTGTTGTTTCTTCTTCTTCTTCTTCTTCTTCTTCTTCTATTCTAATATTTCTTTTTTTCTTATCTCACCCTCTAATTTCTTTCTAATAACTATCCAGTGTTTTCGGTGCTTGGAGGGTCGGCATGAGTTACGGTAAAGGTATTTATGTCGATTTTCGGGGTCGGAAACCCTTGGGTCGTTACAGTGGTATCGGAGCTGAAGGTTAAGTAATTACCTTGGCTCTGTGGCATGACTCAGTAGAGATGGGGTTAGCAATACCCTGGATTGAGTTTGAGTGTATATATACGAGTGAACGTATTTGTAGATTTTATAAAAAAATTGTTTTATATTGTGGAGATTTTTTGGTTGAGTTGTTTATGAGTTCTGGTTGGTCAGTTTGATCCACAGTATCGATAGGGGTTTCTAAACACTCAAGTACGATAAACCAACAAAGTATGTTTTGAAAGAGGGTAAATGAAATAATTTTTCCCAAATTATATTTTAATATAAAAGAATGATTAATATTTGAAGTATTATAGTATATTGGATGTGTTGGTTGATTATAATTGAAATGGTTATATAAATAACCAATTAGAATTCGTATAATATAAAAGCAGATTTATTAAATCTGAAATTAAAATCAGAATTGGAATTAAAATCCCTAAGAAAATGGGAAGGGTGATTGCAAATGAACTTGGATTGAATATATGAGAATTTTAAAATCCTGGGAGATTTTAAATTTGTTTTACGAGCATTCTGTTTGGTATTTTGAAATAGATTTCGAAATGAAAATGTTTGAATATGGTTTTGATAAGTGATATAGTATTGAATTCACTTCGATCGCTGGGGAATAACTCTGATGATGCTGGCCACATCATTAGTGTTCATTTCCGAGTTCTAAGTGACGGATTACTACTAAAGAGATTGTATTTGAATTGTTTTGAGGAAAAACAAGTTGTTTTGGAGCCTAAAAAGAAATATTTGATTTTCGAAAGAGCTGAACTATTTAAAAACTCCCAGGGAAATTGTTTGAACAAAAACAAAATTAAATAGAAATTGGGAAAGCAAATAAGAAATGAATTGAAACCAATTAAATGGGAAATTGAATCAGGATATAATATATCAAGTAGAATTAGATTTTGAATTGTGAGACAGGAATCTGAAATGGTGTTGGACGGGTAAGTTAAGAGTTGAAATTGGTAATGGATGGAAATTGAGTTAAGAATGGGATTTGGCTTGGAAGCGTGAAGAATTCGGTTTTGAGGATAAAATTGGAATTTTGTTTGGGAATGCATTTGTATATCCTGACAGGGTAGCAGATGGGAAGGATATAATGAGATGCCCCACAAAAAGGTACATGTTTATTTTTATATGGGTTTGGTGATTTATGGGCCTATTTGGCAAGCCGCTTGGCTGTTTATTTTTCTTTTGGATTGGAGAAGGCCTAGAAAGGCGAGTTGTAGTGGTACCAATTGAACCGTACAGAGGAGGTGCTGGCGAAATTTTTCGAAAATTTAAAGTGTTAGAAAATTTTCGATATTTTTGAAAATATTTATTTATGATATTGAATTGATTTTGATTTAAACTAAATTAGATTTGGAAATTAACGGGTTTGTAGCATTCTTTCTTACCTTAGCAATTTCGAGGACGAAATTATCTTAAGGGGGGAAGAATGTAACGACCCGCATTTTTGGCCGTCAAATATTTAATTTAATTTATTTATTTTAAATATTATATTTGGAATGTTAATGGTTTTAATATTTAATTCGTTATTTAAAATGAATTTTGAACATTAATTTTATTTATAATATATAACGAGCTCGAAATGGCACGGCAATTCGTAATATTTGGTTCTGAACTTCAACTGAGAATACAGGATTCGATATAAGTCGGATTTCTGTGAAACAAGAAACGTTGGAACAGTATTGACGATAATTTTCATATGAAAGAGAAAAATCCAGATTTCATGTTGTAGATAGTAAGTTAGGGCCAAATCAAAATTTGAAATAATCGCTGTGGAAATCGTTATTTAAAATATCGACCTTTAAAATAGCCATTTTGTAAACGGACTCAGTTTTCAACCAAACCAGTTTCATTGGAACCATATCGTTGAATTATTGTAAGGAGGTGAATTATGTGGAAAAATGATGTCGTATGTGACCACGGTAGCCATAAACGCCCGTTCAATTTCTATAACACGTAAATAAATAAATAAAGGGATATGTGGGTATAACTTGAACAAACGATCGAATTAGGCCACGAAACCAGTTCCGTTGAGTTCGTATCATCGATTAGAGTCAGGATAGGTATATAGTTTGTTATTTTAGAGACCGGCAAATTTGGTTTTCAGAATGGCATTGCAGTGCGCGTTAAAATAGCCTACCGGGGAAACAGTCTCAGAATGCGACGAAACTAGTGCCATTGAATTCGTATCAACAAATTATTGCAAGATTTCAAAGTTTCAAGTTGATTTGATTTATCTGGTGATCGTGGAAAAATTAAACGCGTGTTTATTTCTGGTTTTATAAAGGAATTTTTTTCAAACAACCTCGGATTTCGACGAAACCTGTCCCATTAGGTCCGGAATATCTTTTTACACTAAGAATAGCTTTTTTATCAGTAAACAAAAATCGTTTGTGGGGGGTTTTTATAAATTGCTTTAGGATGAAGTTTCGTATAATAATATAAAATTGGTCCCAACACTATATAAATACACAACGGTGGTCAAAAACCTAATTCTATTTCTGTGTGGTCAACCAAACAAACCTGCTCTGCCACAAATCATTAAACGGCCACAAAAACTCCAATCTTTCTATCGATTTTCCAATCAAACCTTTCACAATTCGAGGAACTTATAACTATAAAACCCTAGAGCGTGCTGAGGCCATTGTATTGACCGGCGGTGATGTGGTCTGGCAGTCGCAGGAGGCTGGTTTCGGGCTAAGTAGGGCTGACTGTTTTGGGGTTCTGGCAGGCTATTGGCAAGATCGAGTTGGCTGGGGTATTGGGCGTTGGTTGTCGAGGCCAAGGCGCACCTCGCGGTGGTACATGATCGGAGCACGATCAAGGGTGGAGGGCGGTAGGCCGTTGGGAAATTTTGGTAGCAGCGTGAGCGATTCAAACAAGGGAAAAACGAACAGGGACAAGGGATCGATCGTGATTCAAGATGAAGGGAGGAGGGGTTTGACTATTATACACTCTAATTAACAGTAATTAGCTTAATTGAATTTCTAATTAAGTTAACTAATTATATTATAATTTATTGAAGGAATGGTTAATGTTAAAACCAGGTGAAGCAAAAGAACGGGGCTGAGCGGAAGTGCAGAAAGGATAAATTTTGATTGGCCTTAGTTATCATATTGAATAGTAATTAATTTATTTAAAGTTTAATTTATAGTTAATTAGAAGAGGTAAAGTTTGATGATATGCGGTTTTAAATTAATGACAGGTTTGAGTTACGTGATAGCATAGTGAAGTATCTTGGAAGGAAAATAACGGGCCAGAGTGAATCAAGTAGGAGGAAGCTGCAATAATATAGGAGGTCGTAAATTTTTACACCGTGAGAATGTTTGAAATCAGATTTCCAATAGAAGATATTTCGGCCATGTGTACCAAGTAATTAGATTTTATTAATTTAATATTTAAAGAGTTAATTATGATCTTAAAAACAGTTATCATTTTAAGTTTATTTGAAATCATGCTCAGGTAATTTGGTGCAGGACGATATATCTTAGAGTGAAACAACATATGAACAAGAACTGATGTAAGCAGCCTAGTAGCCCTTAATCACTAAGTAGATTAAGTTAATAATAACTAATTTAGAAATTAATCTGTTTAAATATAAAAATCGTATTATTTATAATACTGTATCTTGTGCTTACATTGACAGAACGGAATGAAACAATTTACGTTGGGACCGTACTGTTAAGTCCATATTCTGGAACTGACTTGGATAAAGCTGGAGATAGAGGAGGATTGTTATTAAATTAAACACTGGCTTAATTTAATAGACAAACTCGAATCTCTTAAGCAACCATGGAATGATATCAAAGTGAGTTAAACTCACTCAGTTTCCCATTTATATTTTATACAAATTGGGTTTTTGTTTTGTGTACTTTGCTTGCTGATGGTTGCTTTTTTGCTAGTTATACATTTGTTTGTTGATTTAACTGATGAAATTAAACTGTGTTAAGTTTCAGTGAAACACCAAATCGTTATTTTTAACGATTGATTCTAATAAAGGTAACTTCCTTATTGGTCACGTTTATTTATAAACGTGTTTAAATTGTTGAATTGTTTGCATTTCTTGTAGTTGATGTTAAATGGCCGTTATTTATTGTTATCAGTTAAATCAAACTGAATGATCTGGTTTGTGATAACCATTTTGAATACAGGGAAGAACAGGTTAGAGGGATCCAACGGGATTCCTCAATATATTATTTATTTTATATTATCAACATTTGAACTGTCATGTTTGGGGTGATTGATTTGATTGTTGATTATTGAATATTCAACATCTGTTTGTTTAAACCAATGGGCGGTATTGGTTGGTTATTTGGCAGCGTATGGCCTACAAAATCAATCGTTTTTATAAATATTGATTCACCATAAGGTGAATCGATAGAGATGAAGTAATAAAATTTATTTTATAACTAGAGGTAGATTTTGAAATGTATTATTTTGAATAAAAGTTATTAAAGAGAAATAAATATTTTTATTTATTCAAGACTTTGATTTGTTATTAATTTATTTTATAAAGTAAAATCTGATGTTAATCAGATTTACAAGTATGAGGATAAGAAATGAATCGAGTGGTTAAATTTTGATAATGGTTTTGTAAAGAAAACAATTAATGGAATTATTTAAATTAATTATATTTTTAATTAATTTAAAGTGAGGATTAATTGGAATAGGTTAAAGAGATAATCGAGTTTTGAGTTAATTAAATAGACCGTTTTGAATTGGAATTGATTATCAAATTAATGTGTTTTTGATTAAAAGAGTTAAATGAATATTGTTGAATTAGATAAGGGTTTTAAAAAGGTTTACTATTTATTTTAATTAATAAAGAAATTAACTACTAATGTAGTTAATGATTGAAATAAATTATTATTTTAATTAATAATAATTTAGAAAATTACTTTCGAATGGAAAATCATTTATAAAGTAATCGAAGTTGGAACGAAATCTAGTTGAATGGTGAGGGAAGTTCATGAACGAGTTTTATATTTAAAACCCAAGTTCTTATAACAAAGTATAAAAGGAATTTCAAGCGAATAAAATAGCTTGAAATGAATGTTACTTAATTATTTGAATTAAGTGAAAAGAGATTAAGAGATAAAAGGGTTTATAATAAACCAGGGGTAAATGAGATATAAAGGGTTAAAGCGTTAATTTTAAATTAACGTTGCTTAAAAAGAGATTGAGTAGAAATGGGGAAGTGAAATAAGATTTCCAAAGTGGGTAATGGTTGAATATGTTTGAAAGGAGATTGATAAGAGTGAATCTGGTTAAAGAAGTGGGTAAGAGGGTGGTATAGCCAAATCCAAGTTATAATGGAATTATTTTGAGACTTAAATGGAATATTGGGTTTTGATTACAACTTATATTTATCTAAGGGTAAGAACGTTGTTAATCAAGGTCTGAGAGGTAATTAAAATACCCCAACTTGAATAACATCTGGATTATCTGAAGATAATATTAGTTGGTAATCGTAAATGAGGTTAGTGATAGTTCATTATTTCCATTAGCGAAATAATGCAACGGTTGGAGAATATATATATAATGAGGGATCCGAAGAAAAGGGAATGTAAAGTTAGTTTTATTTTATACTAATAAATATTAGTTATTATTTCAAGAATGGAATGGACGATAGTTTACGAAAAATAAGTCGAATAGATTTCCCAAGTTAAAAAAATAAAGAATGATGTAAAAATGTTTTGAAAGGGGAAATCAAGTCGAAATTTATTATGGTCTTTTTGCTAAGTATTATATAGAACTGGTTTTGAGAACATTGGTATAATAAACAAGGATTTGATTATCATATTTTTATATTTAAAAGAGTTAAAAGTTGAATTAAAAGGACAAGGGATGCTGAACACTGAACCAGTGAACTTATTGGATTGTCATGATTGAAACACTGTATATTTTGATAGTTAAAACACCGACTATCAAATCTGTCCAATACGATTGTTGGTATGGAAAGACCGGGATCGAATTTATATTCGAAAGCCATTCCGACCAACAAATACGTGAAGATCTCAGAAGATGATCGAGATGGAGCATTGAAGACTGTGGATTTTCATACACGGAAGAACCACTAATATTCTCTGCCTGGCAAGCAGAGATAAGCTATAATTCTGTCGTGGTTGGATTCTACGAGTTGCAAGGACTTCTCGCTACGTATCCATGGGATGATTCCTATATTGGATGCAGTTGAAGAGTGCCTTCGGTTCATCCTGTCCCTGGATGACTTGTATGGACTGATGTCTGACAGAGTATTTCCAAAGGGTCACGTACGTTGATTTCTTCAAACGTGCTATAGTTGTTGGCGGAGAATTGCCGTTCTCTTAGCTTCTAACTAGAGTATTTTTGTGGACATCAATTAGTGATATCAGACGGATCTGACAATGTGGCATTCAAAGTAAATGGTGACCAGTTGTTTCAAAGGTTAATCTAAACCTCAAGCCTCACCAACCAGGAAATGACAAAAATCGGGCAGGCAGCATGGCTATGTGGGTCGCTCCCATTACAGTGTATAATCACCTATATAGAGAAATTCCTATTTACTTGTATAATCTATATTCGATGTTGTCCCTTTTCGGGAGATGGTTGCTGATCGCAACCGTCGGTGATATACATTCGATACACTCAAGCGAAATGAGTGGTTGGTCATGTGTGGGCCGGGTTGCAAGACGTTCTTGTTGAACCCAGTGTATTCGCCTCTAGAGATACACTATCGGCAGGTGATCCCATACCTTGTCTGTAACACCCCACCTCCGCTAGGGTCACTCGCAAAGGAATGCACTAGCTTTAGAGGGGCATTATTGGTAAACATGCACAGAAATATCACAAGACAGAACATATAAAATAGCGGAAGTAAAATCAAACTTTCATAACATGAATAAATAAGGTCTAAAGCCTTTTACATCAGAGTACAACAAAACCTGTCTTGCAATAGTAAAGAAGCATAAAGACTTTTTAATAAATTATTCCCCAAGTAAAAACAGTAAAGTAGCCATAGCCAAGAGAAGTCCAAGCCATCCATGATGACCTTCAAGCAGAAGAAGTCCGAACTAAACTGCATTGTTTCCTCCCTGTAACCTGGGGGGGAAACGGAAGAAAAGAGGCGAAACAAAACGGGTCAGTCAAAAAGACTGAGTAAGTCCTATCTACTTCCAGTATAAAAACAGGTAAATGTAACATGACATGCATAAACTGAAATTAAACATAAGGATAACTACAAGATAGATAAACTAAACCGGGCTAGCCGGTTTAACTACTGTGGCAAGGTAAACTAAGGTATCATGATAAACTACGGTGTTATGATAAGTCAAGGTATCACATCGTCAGATTTCTATCGAGTACATTATCCCAAGGTATCTGCCCCGTCTATCATCCCACGGTATCTATTATGTATATTAGTTCTAACATGTATATTTGCTCTGCACCCTCCGTACTAGTATCCCAGCCTTGTTATGTGTTAACCATGAATGTCCCTTACTCAAAGTCGTGTAATGGTCCATGTCAACCTAATATATCGCATATATAGGTTACTCAAATCATATGTTTCTTTCCATGTATATAAGTTCAGTCCTTTGCCGTACCTCGTACGGGCTTCCTCATGTCGTATTATCCTTGAAATCGTTTGGACTGTCACCCTTGTTCTAGCTAGGCTCTTCCGTATGAATCATCGTTTGAACTACTAGGACTTACGCCACCTAGCACCACTAGGGATTACGCTTATCTATTGCACGCTTTCGTACTTCGGTTTGGGTTGAACCACCTAGGCCACTAGGGATTACGCTAACCCTCAACCGCGCCCTTTTTCCCACGCATTCATCGTGAATCGTTTTTCTATAACTGTATGCACGTGTATCACATCGTGCCATCCGAGTCCTATCACAGGGCAAAACAAGAAATACAGGACTCGGTCGGGAGCTTTAGATTTATCTGCCGATGCAGATACTAAGGTTTGCTTTTCTACACGTGGCTATGGTCCCACGAGACCCCTCCCTCAACTAGTGAAAGGCATCACAAGAGAAAATCTTGCATAAGAACTACACTCCGGCCAGCCCATATCCTACGGCCTACCTCACCCATAATTAGATAGCAAATTATGGTCTGTTGGGTGTTCCCTGCCTTTCCGTACGTACACGCTTGACTCAAGATGGTAGATGATCGACGAACTTGCTATCTCGGGCACCTTATGTATTCGCCGACTCACTGCTATCCACCCCAGTCTTTAGGTCGCTCGCATAGCAACCAAGGCATATTCTTGGTTCTTCTACCGCAGACCTCAACCTCTCGTGAGCCTAGTATAATGACCTGGCAGCTCACAGAGGGATCCCAAGAATATCCTCACATTCCCCGAAGCCGCTGCTTCGTTACCTAGTTCGTTGGAGCCTTTATCTAAATCAGATAGCCTGCTCCTACACGCATACTTAAACGTTGCCCTAACGTATCAGGTTACTAATCTATCTAAGAAATGGTCCAAATTTCCTTGACTAAGAATTATTACTTAGTTTCCCTTAACTAAGGTTTACCACTTAGCCTTATTTCCATAATCCTTGTTAACTATGGTTATTTACCTAATCCTCCGAATTAGGGTTTATCTAATGGGTTAAGTGTCACTTAAGTTCATAACTTAGCCCGTCTACAAACCATGTCAAAATTGGCTAAGTATCCAAGTCCAAGACTTAACCCTACAAACCATGTGTCAAGTTGGCTAAGTATATTAAGCAATCCATAATTTAACCTCGTCTAATTATCATTTTAGATTGGTTAATTATGTAAATTAACTTGACCTTGTCAAATTACCGAGTCAAATCGGTCAAGCGTATTCAAGTGATTCGTGACTTAGCCTTATCATGTTTTCACGTTAGATCGGTTAAGTATAGGTTAACTTAACCCCATCAAATTAACGAGTTAGATTGGTTAAGTTTAGGTTACTTAACCACATCAAATCATCGTGTATAATTGGTTAAGTATAAGTTGCTTAACCCCATTAAATTATCACATTAAGTTGGTTAAGTATTGGTCACTTAACCTCATTGAATTACCAAGTTTAAATTGGTTAAGTGTTTAACTTAACCCCATCGAATTACCGTGTTTAGATTAGTTAAGTGTGGATTACTTAACCCCATCTAATTACCGTGGTTAGGTTAGTTAAGTCTTAATTACTTAACCCCATCTAATTACCGAGTCGGATTAGTTAAGTGTAAATTACTTAACCCCATCTCCTAATCATCTTGCCTGGTTAAGTGTCATTAGTCAAATTTACTTAACCTTATCATGTGGCATTAATTTAATTAATGCACTCTTAACCTCTCACATTAGACCTTGTTGTGGTTACTAGTTAAGCCGGGCGGGTCCGGGTAGATTTACACCACGACTTAGTCTAACCTCGGGTCTTAAGCGCGACATGACCAACTTCTCACATTGGATTCTATTGTTTGTAGCTACTAGTTAAGCCGGGCGGGTCCGGGTAGATTTATGCTACAAACTCAACCCAACCTCGAGTTGGCCACTTTCATGTTTAGCCTAGTGTCATGTTTATGGTCAAGTTTTCAAGCAATTGGGTAGACCTAACTTAATAGGTAAATTCCCAATGGGTAGACCTAACTTAATAGGTAAATTCCCAAGCCCATGTTTTTATGCATATTTACATGTTAACTTACATGCTATATTCAATGTTGCATGTTGTCATGTTATACCCATTTAACCCAAATCATGTTTCACATCATATTTCATGGAACTTCAAGTTAAGTTTCTCATGTATATTCACGCTCGTCTAACCTAACCCCAAAACATGTTTCCAACGTAAGTATAGACGAGTCTACATAGTAGGAATACTATGACTACAAATTGGCCTCGAACATGCATAGTGTCATAAAAAGGGTTTTGGCCACAAACACACAAAATGTCACAAGGGAATTCGGCCACAAACATGCATATTATCAAAAAGGGTTTGGCCATAAACATGCACAACTTAAAAGAGGGGATTGGCCACGAGCATGCATAATCTCATAAAGGATTTGGCCACAAACTTGCATGTTAGCATAAGGGGTTTGGGTTCATAAACATGCATAAGCCCCAAAATCTTGTCTTAGCCAATGTTTCACAAGTAAAGTGGTTCCTAAAGGTTCATGCTAGCATTTCATGCATAAAGATCCAAACTTGCAAGTTAAACTAGGCTATGCATAGCATGAGAGGCATGATTAAGTCACTCACATGGCCTAAAATCATAAACATGAACACAAGAGGCAAGGTAAGGTTCATATAGGTTCGCATAATCATGTTTAGCCTCATTTTATCCCATGTCATTATCAAAACTACCGTTTCCATCTAAAAGTAGCTAGAACTTACATAGTTAGGCCTAGGGGAAAGGAGCATGAATCATCTTGGCTAAGAAAGGTGCCTCTTTTGATGAAGATCCGTCATGAAACTCGCATAACAACGTTGATTTGGCCTCTATTTGGTGTAGCAAGCTTGCACCTTTTGATTTGAGCCCGATTTGAATGCATAGGCTTTAGGAAAGGGGGATGGAGGCCATGATCACTTTGCATTTGGGCAGCACTTCGTGGAGAGGGTGAGTTATGAGGGTTTAGGGGGGGCTTAGGGGTGTTTTTATAGAGATTAGGATAGTTTTAGGCCCTTAGATTAACCCTAGGATAGATTAGGACCATCAGATCTCGGAAGCTTCCAGAACCAGCCCAAGAACAAGACCAGGTGAGACAAGCAGGTGCGCCAGGCAGCTTGCCCCGGCCACCCCCTGTCGACAGGCAAGTCGACAGGGCTGTCGACTTGGTCTGGGCCCAAGTCGACAGGCCTGTCGACAGCCCTGTCGACATGGCCTAGGCGGGGAAACTTCCCGCCTAGCCCCAGATCTGATTTCCAAAACTGTTTCCGAAATTCAAATTCCCAGAAATCTTCTTTGGGCCTTCAACGGGTCATACGGACTCCGATTCTCGAAAACTCGGACTCTATTTCGCGTATTTTTCCGAGACGAACGCAATGGCATAGCCCGTTTTACTTGATTCAGAATTTAAAATTAAATTCTGCCTTGATTCTCGTTTTAACATGTTATTGAAATACGGGTTGTTACATTCTCCCCACCTTTTAGGATTTCGTCCCCGAAATCTCTAAGTTAGGAAGAACATATCCTACCATCCATCATCCATCTAATAAAAACATCATCCACAAGCAACCATTGTCCTTAGATGATTTCTAATGCTGTATGAATATATGCAAAACGTGTGTGTACATGTTCCTTAGCTAATGCTAATGATCAGGCCTGAATGATCTTTCTAATGCAAGATATGTTAAGTGCCATGAATCCAACATGTATGCAAATAGTCCTAGTCATATAGATACTATATGCGTGCACAATCATTCATTCATATGCAGCAACCGCATGATAACACATTCAATTTCATCCATAAACAAGTATAAATACTCGTGCATATGCAATATGAAATGTGACCGAGTCGAGCTAATATCTAATGTAAATTCGCGCATCCACGAGCAACCACTTGCAACCATTTGCAACCATATCAACCATAACATGTTTCAAATACATGTTTACATCCATAGGGTTCTACCTAGGATTCCCTGAAACAGGGTCGAGAAGATAAACAAGACAAACTCCTTATGGGGTTTGTAACAGAAAATAGGACCGAGAGGATGTCCACAAAAGATAGCCTACAAGTAAGCTCTACAGAAAACAAGGATCAAGGATATACTCCCAAAAAGAGATATCATGCGCGTATCTAGTCTTTGACCATCAAAGTCGTATTTCCTTGAGCTCAATTCCATTGTACCTTGACCGTCCTTTAACTTTGCGATTTCGTAGCTTCTTGATTCCTATTTCCAAGGTGTGAGTGGAACTCATTTCACTGCCGCCTCTCGTTTCACTTATTCTTTCCCTAGTATGCTTGGCTCAAACATATCTGCGTACTCATGCAAGCTCTCCAAAATTCACCAGTGAATTCTGGATCTCGTTTTCCGATGCCAATCCATGTTGCCAAGAGTTCTTACTAGGGTGATTCCCATAACTCATACATAATCGAAGTAAACCATCCGTCTTATTAGCGAACACCATTCGATCGGGTTTCTAATTTCCAACAAAGGCATCTAGGGATTCTAAGTAACTAATCATGACAGAACCCAAAAGGTTACGCGATACTTCAAGGGTATTACCAAAGCAAGCCAAGAGTCTAACTACCCTTCTTCTAAAACCGAGAGTGGCACCCCTTACTGGATAACCACTTCATCCCTAGAATCCATCCACAACTTATAAACATAAGCATTATTTCCAAGCTCAACACTTGATATAGACATTCTCAAATCCAAACAAGCCATGAATAAATGGACCAATCTTCCAATAGGACTTGAGACAAAAACGGGATCCTCTACTACGCTAGTACTAAGGTGCAGAGACTTAACTATCGAAGCGGACTTAAAAGATGCGGTGATCAAAACAAAGTCCCGACAGGATGATAGAGAAGAAAAGCTAAACCTTTAACAAGATCGTTACCCTCCTTCTGAGGTACCCTAGAAATGAGAGCATACTACTGCCCTCTCGATGATCTTGTCCTTGTCCCATGATACTTAACTATCCGTCCCGTTCCACCATGCCAAAGGTACTCTCTCGTCATGGGTTTCATTGTTCATCTTTCTCTCTCATTCTGAGTTGAGCCATACCAACAAGTTGCTCATCCTTAAACTCGTATCCTTTATCCTCTTTCTCACTATCCTTTCTTATAACGCGGCCACTGGTCTCCCGAGAACAGCCTCCATCGCATGGAAAGCACTTTCGAAGATAGAAAAGACTAGTCGCAGTTAAAACCACTGTGACTACAGATGGAGGAAAGAAAGGAAAAGAGATTCAATCAAGGAAACCAGGATAGTGCTAATGGCCTTTGGGGAATAGCCTTTTTCTTTTTAAAAGAAATTTTTCTTGAAAAATGCTTCTTTGTAAACGGTTTTTCAAATAATTTTCAGAAGGTCTTTAAAAACTTTTGCCCAGTCTAGTAACCTTCTGCTCTGATACCAAATGTAACACCCCGCCTCCGCTAGGGCCACTCGCAAAGGAATGCACTAGCTTTAGAGGGGCATTATTGGTAAACATGCACAGAAATATCACAAGACAGAACATATAAAATAGTGGAAGTAAAATCAAACTTTCATAACATGAATAAATAAGGTCTAAAGCCTTTTACATCAGAGTACAACAAAACCTGTCTTGCAATAGTAAAGAAGCATAAAGACTTTTTAATAAATTATTCCCCAAGTAAAAACAGTAAAGTAGCCATAGCCAAGAGAAGTCCAAGCCATCCATGATGACCTTCAAGCAGAAGAAGTCCGAACTAAACTGCATTGTTTCCTCCCTGTAACCTGGGGGGGGAAACAGAAGAAAAGAGGCGAAACAAAACGGGTCAGTCAAAAAGACTGAGTAAGTCCTATCTACTTCCAGTATAAAAACAGGTAAAGGTAACATGACATGCATAAACTGAAATTAAACATAAGGATAACTACAAGATAGATAAACTAAACCGGGCTAGCCGGTTTAACTACTGTGGCAAGGTAAACTAAGGTATCATGATAAACTACGGTGTTATGATAAGTCAAGGTATCACATCGTCAGATTTCTATCGAGTACATTATCCCAAGGTATCTGCCCCGTCTATCATCCCACGGTATCTATTATGTATATTAGTTCTAACATGTATATTTGCTCTGCACCCTCCGTACTAGTATCCCAGCCTTGTTATGTGTTAACCATGAATGTCCCTTACTCAAAGTCGTGTAATGGTCCATGTCAACCTAATATATCGCATATATAGGTTACTCAAATCATATGTTTCTTTCCATGTATATAAGTTCAGTCCTTTGCCGTACCTCGTACGGGCTTCCTCATGTCGTATTATCCTTGAAATCGTTTGGACTGTCACCCTTGTTCTAGCTAGGCTCTTCCGTATGAATCATCGTTTGAACTACTAGGACTTACGCCACCTAGCACCACTAGGGATTACGCTTATCTATTGCACGCTTTCGTACTTCGGTTTGGGTTGAACCACCTAGGCCACTAGGGATTACGCTAACCCTCAACCGCGCCCTTTTTCCCACGCATTCATCGTGAATCGTTTTTCTATAACTGTATGCACGTGTATCACATCGTGCCATCCGAGTCCTGTCACAGGGCAAAACAAGAAATACAGGACTCGGTCGGGAGCTTTAGATTTATCTGCCGATGCAGATACTAAGGTCTGCTTTTCTACACGTGGCTATGGTCCCACGAGACCCCTCCCACAACTAGTGAAAGGCATCACAAGAGAAAATCTTGCATAAGAACTACACTCCGGCCAGCCCATATCCTACGACCTACCTCACCTATAATTAGATAGCAAATTATGGTCTGTTGGGTGTTCCCTGCCTTTCCGTACGTACACGCTTGACTCAAGATGGTAGATGATCGACGAACTTGCTATCTCGGGCACCTTATGTATTCGCCGACTCACTGCTATCCACCCCAGTCTTTAGGTCGCTCGCATAGCAACCAAGGCATATTCTTGGTTCTTCTACCGCAGACCTCAACCTCTCGTGAGCCTAGTATAATGACCTGGCAGCTCATAGAGGGATCCCAAGAATATCCTCACGTTCCCCGAAGCCGCTGCTTCGTTACCCAGTTCGTTGGAGCCTTTATCTAAATCAGATAGCCTGCTCCTACACGCATACTTAAACGTTGCCCTAACGTATCAGGTTACTAATCTATCTAAGAAATGGTCCAAATTTCCTTGACTAAGAATTATTACTTAGTTTCCCTTAACTAAGGTTTACCACTTAGCCTTATTTCCATAATCCTTGTTAACTATGGTTATTTACCTAATCCTCCGAATTAGGGTTTATCTAATGGGTTAAGTGTCACTTAAGTTCATAACTTAGCCCGTCTACAAACCATGTCAAAATTGGCTAAGTATCCAAGTCCAAGACTTAACCCTACAAACCATGTGTCAAGTTGGCTAAGTATATTAAGCAATCCATAATTTAACCTCGTCTAATTATCATTTTAGATTGGTTAATTATGTAAATTAACTTGACCTTGTCAAATTACCGAGTCAAATCGGTCAAGCGTATTCAAGTGATTCGTGACTTAGCCTTATCATGTTTTCACGTTAGATCGGTTAAGTATAGGTTAACTTAACCCCATCAAATTAACGAGTTAGATTGGTTAAGTTTAGGTTACTTAACCACATCAAATCATCGTGTATAATTGGTTAAGTATAAGTTGCTTAACCCCATTAAATTATCACATTAAGTTGGTTAAGTATTGGTCACTTAACCTCATTGAATTACCAAGTTTAAATTGGTTAAGTGTTTAACTTAACCCCATCGAATTACCGTGTTTAGATTAGTTAAGTGTGGATTACTTAACCCCATCTAATTACCGTGGTTAGGTTAGTTAAGTCTTAATTACTTAACCCCATCTAATTACCGAGTCGGATTAGTTAAGTGTAAATTACTTAACCCCATCTCCTAATCATCTTGCCTGGTTAAGTGTCATTAGTCAAATTTACTTAACCTTATCATGTGGCATTAATTTAATTAATGCACTCTTAACCTCTCACATTAGACCTTGTTGTGGTTACTAGTTAAGCCGGGCGGGTCCGGGTAGATTTACACCACGACTTAGTCTAACCTCGGGTCTTAAGCGCGACATGACCAACTTCTCACATTGGATTCTATTGTTTGTAGCTACTAGTTAAGCCGGGCGGGTCCGGGTAGATTTATGCTACAAACTCAACCCAACCTCGAGTTGGCCACTTTCATGTTTAGCCTAGTGTCATGTTTATGGTCAAGTTTTCAAGCAATTGGGTAGACCTAACTTAATAGGTAAATTCCCAATGGGTAGACCTAACTTAATAGGTAAATTCCCAAGCCCATGTTTTTATGCATATTTACATGTTAACTTACATGCTATATTCAATGTTGCATGTTGTCATGTTATACCCATTTAACCCAAATCATGTTTCACATCATATTTCATGGAACTTCAAGTTAAGTTTCTCATGTATATTCACGCTCGTCTAACCTAACCCCAAAACATGTTTCCAACGTAAGTATAGACGAGTCTACATAGTAGGAATACTATGACTACAAATTGGCCTCGAACATGCATAGTGTCATAAAAAGGGTTTTGGCCACAAACACACAAAATGTCACAAGGGAATTCGGCCACAAACATGCATATTATCAAAAAGGGTTTGGCCATAAACATGCACAACTTAAAAGAGGGGATTGGCCACAAGCATGCATAATCTCATAAAGGATTTGGCCACAAACTTGCATGTTAGCATAAGGGGTTTGGGTTCATAAACATGCATAAGCCCCAAAATCTTGTCTTAGCCAATGTTTCACAAGTAAAGTGGTTCCTAAAGGTTCATGCTAGCATTTCATGCATAAAGATCCAAACTTGCAAGTTAAACTAGGCTATGCATAGCATGAGAGGCATGATTAAGTCACTCACATGGCCTAAAATCATAAACATGAACACAAGAGGCAAGGTAAGGTTCATATAGGTTCGCATAATCATGTTTAGCCTCATTTTATCCCATGTCATTATCAAAACTACCGTTTCCATCTAAAAGTAGCTAGAACTTACATAGTTAGGCCTAGGGGAAAGGAGCATGAATCATCTTGGCTAAGAAAGGTGCCTCTTTTGATGAAGATCCGTCATGAAACTCGCATAACAACGTTGATTTGGCCTCTATTTGGTGTAGCAAGCTTGCACCTTTTGATTTGAGCCCGATTTGAATGCATAGGCTTTAGGAAAGGGGGATGGAGGCCATGATCACTTTGCATTTGGGCAGCACTTCGTGGAGAGGGTGAGTTATGAGGGTTTAGGGGGGGCTTAGGGGTGTTTTTATAGAGATTAGGATAGTTTTAGGCCCTTAGATTAACCCTAGGATAGATTAGGACCATCAGATCTCGGAAGCTTCCAGAACCAGCCCAAGAACAAGACCAGGTGAGACAAGCAGGTGCGCCAGGCAGCTTGCCCCGGCCACCCCCTGTCGACAGGCAAGTCGACAGGGCTGTCGACTTGGTCTGGGCCCAAGTCGACAGGCCTGTCGACAGCCCTGTCGACATGGCCTAGGCGGGGAAACTTCCCGCCTAGCCCCAGATCTGATTTCCAAAACTGTTTCCGAAATTCAAATTCCCAGAAATCTTCTTTGGGCCTTCAACGGGTCATACGGACTCCGATTCTCGAAAACTCGGACTCTATTTCGCGTATTTTTCCGAGACGAACGCAATGGCATAGCCCGTTTTACTTGATTCAGAATTTAAAATTAAATTCTGCCTTGATTCTCGTTTTAACATGTTATTGAAATACGGGTTGTTACATTCTCCCCACCTTTTAGGATTTCGTCCCCGAAATCTCTAAGTTAGGAAGAACATATCCTACCATCCATCATCCATCTACTAAAAACATATAGGTTCATATAGGTTCGCATAATCATGTTTAGCCTCATTTTATCCCATGTCATTATCAAAACTACCGTTTCCATCTAAAAGTAGCTAGAACTTACATAGTTAGGCCTAGGGGAAAGGAGCATGAATCATCTTGGCTAAGAAAGGTGCCTCTTTTGATGAAGATCCGTCATGAAACTCGCATAGCAACGTTGATTTGGCCTCTATTTGGTGTAGCAAGCTTGCACCTTTTGATTTGAGCCCGATTTGAATGCATAGGCTTTAGGAAAGGGGGATGGAGGCCATGATCACTTTGCATTTGGGCAGCACTTCGTGGAGAGGGTGAGTTATGAGGGTTTAGGGGGGCTTAGGGGTGTTTTTATAGAGATTAGGATAGTTTTAGGCCCTTAGATTAACCCTAGGATAGATTAGGACCATCGGATCTCGGAAGCTTCCAGAACCAGCCCAAGAACAAGACCAGGTGAGACAAGCAGGTGCGCCAGGCAGCTTGCCCCGGCCACCCCCTGTCGACAGGCAAGTCGACAGGGCTGTCGACTTGGTCTGGGCCCAAGTCGACAGGCCTGTCGACAGCCCTGTCGACATGGCCTAGGCGGGGAAACTTCCCGCCTAGCCCCAGATCTGATTTCCAAAACTGTTTCCGAAATTCAAATTCCCAGAAATCTTCTTTGGGCCTTCAACGGGTCATACGGACTCCGATTCTCGAAACCTCGGACTCTATTTCGCGTATTTTTCCGAGACGAACGCAATGGCATAGCCCGTTTTACTTGATTCAGAATTTAGAATTAAATTCTGCCTTGATTCTCGTTTTAACATGTTATTGAAATATGGGTTGTTACATTGTCATATTTGGAATCCAATCTCCAATAAGCACCCGCGAGTTTTGATTGTATACTACATATGTGGAGTGTGAGATGCAAGCATTCCGCTAAATTGTTATTTACTTGTATTTAGACACTATTATAATGTCAGAAAAGATATTGGTTTCAAAACTGTTTTGGGTTATCATAAGGTAAAAACCGTTCGTGTTTATGTGTGGATTTGGTCTTACGATTATCCTTTTCTTTTGAAAGATTTTGAACTTTAAAATCATGATTGGATGATTCATCCTTAATACTATGCGAGTTTTTTCTCACTCTGGTTCAACAGACTGACTCGGTGTTTTGTAAATGCTCGGGTTAGCCCGGGGTGTACAGGTTCATGTTATCGAATGCTGTGAATTCTAGAGACGAGCTGGAGATGTTCAGACGTATGATATTATATAGCTACTATTCCGTTGTGTGTTGTATATGGGAGAAGGTTATTATCATTGTCCCGTTGTGTGATGTACTCTGAAACTTTAAGTATTTTTAAAGTTCTCAATAAAGATTTATTTCTATATTATATTTTGTTCCGTTGCGATGTGAGATTTTTGTTGTGTTGTTTCTTCTTCTTCTATTCTAATATTTCTTTCTTTCTTATCTCACCCTCTAATTTCTTTCTAATAACTATCTAGTGTTTTCGGTGCTTGGAGGGTCGACACGAGTTACGGTAAAGGTATTTATGTCGATTTTCGGGGCCGGAAACCCTTGGGTCGTTACAGAAGTCTTAGGTTCCACACAAAAATCAAAAAATTAAAGCATGCAAGCAATTGAATGTTACTAGACATGCTGATGCCTACTAGACATTAGATCGAGATGATCGAAAATCAATAATTGTATATACTACATTTACATATGTAAAAATCTTATGTCGTTGTTAAAAGGAAAACAACAACTATATCCTAATCTAGCACTGAAATTGAGCACAATTTTTTTGCTAATGCTACTATAAGGATCATTTGGATTAGATTGTTACTCGGTTAATTAAAGATAAAGAGTGAAATTAAGCCTATTATATGGTGTGACAATCAAAGTACTATATACACGTCTGCTAATCTAGTACTGGACTCAAGAATGAAACACATTCAAATCTGTCTGTATTCTGTTTGGGAACTTGTGCAAAAGGAGGAACTACAAGTCAATTACATACCTTCAACTTACCAAAGAGCAGATGCATTGACCAAAACATTTCAGCTATAAGTTGTACCCTATTTCATGAAGATCTGGATATTCTAAAAGATTAAATTTGTTTTAACAATCACTCACAATCTATATTCTCAGTTCTAAGTTCAAACCAAGGTGGAATCATCTCTCAGCCACATATCTCATTGATGATTGCTAAACCAACAAAATCCGGGAACTTTTACACTCATCAGAGTTCCTTCTCTCTTCGTGAAGCTAAAAAAACTAGAAGTGATGCATAATATAAGATGCAGTTATTCACCTATATATATCTCCTCACCGATGTCTTATTTTAGCACATTGGGCTTAGGCCCAATTCATTTTTTTCTAGAGCCTATAATGTTAAAATAATTATGTATATATCCTGCCATGTACAGTGTTGTATCTAGTTTTTTTCATCAATTCAACAAAGAAAACTTCTCTATTTTTACTGCATTAAGAATCAAATCTTTGCAAATTAATTTTTTAGTCTTTAACTCGGTATCAGAGCGTAGCAAGCCTAACGAATCTGATTTTATCTTAACTGGATAATTTCAGCATTGGCTATTAGAGAATTATCATCATTTGGTTCAATTATCTCATCAGGATAAAATTTATCATTTGAGAGAACCAATTCAGTTGTTCATACTATGCCTAATTCTTTGCATCAGGCTGCATCAAACCACAAACATTAGATTTGTGGAGATAGCAGTTCTCAAAAGAAAAAGTGCAAAAATCAGATAAGTGCCATCCAAAAAACTTTCCAAAAAGAAAACCATCATCGTTAAAGTTCTCAGGTTGCATCATACCTGATTTTTTTGAAGATATTTGAAGTTTGGAACTTCTCACCTGTGCAAGAACTACCCATCTATTTGATTCTTTTTTTGATTTCTCACTTCTTGCACCTGCTATTTGTTCTCAAGAATCATGGGAGACGAAATAACTTTACTTACATTTAACAATAGTCTTGATAACAACATCACAACAACCTATTGTGTTTAATAGCTTGTCAAAACTAGTGCTAACCCCTAGAGCCAGCTCGAGTATATTAAATACAACAGGCAAGATAAATTGATCACCTCATGGTTTCTATCATTAATCAATGCCAATCTACTGCTACAAAACATTAGTTGTAAAAAATCTATTGAAATTTGGATTTTCATTGAGAAAAACTTCAATAATCAATCTAGTGCAAAAGTCCTACATCATTAGAGACATTGCAAAATGTAAGGATAGCCAACATCTGCATGAGGGAGTATCTTGCCAAAGTTAAGAATATATGTGACAGATTGGCTGCCACAAGCAATCCTATCCAAGAATATGAGCAAGAGTTAATTTTGTTAAATGGTCTAAATGACAAATACAAGTCTGTATTTGTTGTTATTACATCTCGAATAATTACACTACCATTAGATGAAGCTCATGCCATTCTATTAGCGTATGAAGCCAGAATGAGTAACAAGAGGATGCAAGAATCAGAGTACTCTACAAATCTATCAACTAGCTTCAAGAATAGAAATCAAAATGGCAACAAAAAAGAACAAACATTCTAGAGAGGTGGTAACTCTAATATAACAAAAGGAAGATGCAAATGGGCCGACAACAGCAGGCCCAAATGCCAAATTTGTGAGAAAACTGGCCATACAGGTCTAAAGTGTTATTTCAAATATAATACTAACTATAGTGCAAATCAAAACTCAAGAAATGGTAATCCTACAGCTAATGTGGCACAAATGCAAAATGATGGCAGCGATGTAGCAGACATCAACAAGAATAATAATCATGGTGAAATAGCAAGGATTGAACACATAAATGACGATTCTATCATGACTCTAAAGCAACAAACCATATTACCAACAATTTGAAAAAATCTAAACCTTGAAAACAAAGAATATATAGGTAATCATTCCATTTGTATGGGAAACAATAAGTGCATTAATATCACTCATATTGGTAATGGCTATCTAAAAGGCAAAAGACAACTTTACTTACACAACTTGTTAGGTACCAAAAATTAGGAAGAATTTAATCAGTGTGTCTCAATTTGCTAAAGATAATAATGTATATTTTGAATTCTTTCCTAAACACTACTTAGTTAGATATATTCTAACTAAAGACATTATTTTACAGGTGATGTTATCAATGGGTTATAAAGTTTAACTCTATTAGAGGCCACAAGTTTGCTAGAGAGGAGAAAAATTACAATTTAATTATTATAAATAAGGCTGACAAAAGGTAAAATGTATTTGATTTATGGCACTATAAGTTTAAACACCTAAGTATAAAAACTACTTAACAAGTCTTGAATGATAATCAAATCGGCTTCAATTATTTAACTGTACCCTCTGTACATGAATATTGTAAGGTGGTAAAAAGTAACAAATTATCATTTAGTGATTCTAATATAGTTTACACTGAACCACTGCATTTAATTTCCACTGACTTATGGGGACCTTCACCGATCTATTCTGGTTTTGGCTTTAAGTACTATATATCATTTGTTGATGTTTACGCAAGACGTCCTTGGTTTTATGTCTTAAAAGATAAATTAGAAGCACACAGGGCAATTATAAATTTTATAACTATGATAGAAAAATCGACTAATTCCTTTGTGGAAATATTACAAACCGATGGAGGTAGCGAGTTCATAACTCTAAACTTATACTTCCAAAGTAAGGGAATAATGCACAGGACAACTCCGTATACTTCTGTTGAAAATGGCTTGGTAGAAAGAAAAACACAGACATATTGTTGACTTTGGTTTACCTTCTTGCAAATACCTCTCTGCCCACTATTTTTTTTTTGCCAGGGGCATTTAGTATAATAGTTTACTAATAAATAGGTTGCCTACAATAACTCTAAAATATTTAACGCCCCTTGAAAAACTACATGGTATTAAACCAGATTATCATAGCTTAATGGTTTTTGGATGTTTGCATTTTTCCTACTTGAGACCATACAACTCTAATAAATTGAATTTCACATCTAAGCCTTGTACATTCTTGAGTTATGCTACTAACTAGAAAGGCTATAAGTGTGTTGATGATATATAAAGGATATACACAAGTAGACATATTGTATTCGATCTAAACAGAAAAGATATAAAAAAATACCAACAAGGTTCGCAACAAAAAGGCATTTATACCTGTTATTCCTCAGTATTTTAAAGATTGGGATCAATTGAGAACCAAAGGGCTAGCCCATTATCTCCAAAAGATGAAGGCCATGGACCATCATAGCTACTCAACCACGCCAACCAGTCTCCTACACATTCATAAAATCAAAATAAAAAGAGTCATGAAAATGTAGTTGACTTCCAGGCCGACAATTCAAAAAATAGCACAAATGATAGAAATGCTAAAGTAACAACCTCAGCTGATCAACCGACTAGAATTGGTCATCATATGATCACAAGATCAAAAAGTGGCGCATTCAAACCAAAGGTTTTTTCTTCCACAACAACACTTGAACCAAGATACTTTTGATCAGGACATAAAGAGTGAGAATTGCAAAGCAGCTATGAATGAGGATTACAAAGCTTTACTTAAAAACAAAATATGAAACCTAGTAAAGCCACCAAACAACAAAAACATTGTTAGATGTAGATGGACTTACAATTGAAGAGAAATCCAGATGGGTTATAAGCAAGTACAAAGCAAGGCTGATTGCAAAGGGTTTCACACAAAATATGGATTTGATTTCAACGAAACATTTTGACCAGTTGTCAAACCAACAACTGCTAAAATAATTCTAACAGCTGTTGTTAATAATAAGTGCAAAATAAAACATCTAGATGTTAACAATGCCTTCTTTAATGGTATACTAGTATACTGAAAGAAGAAATTTATATGTAACAACCACAAGGAACATATATGCAAGTTTGATAAAGCCATTAATGAGCTTAAGCAAGCACCAAGGGTTTGGTTTGAAAATTTGAAAAACATTTTAGTTAGCATGGGTTATCAGTCATCCAAGTCTAAAAACTCATTATTCACTAAAGTGAATAACACTTCAACAATTACATACTAATATATGTTGATGATTTGATTATTATAGGTAATGACAAAGCAGAAAACAACCAACTAATTCAATATTAAAACAATCAATTCTTAGTTAAAAAGCTGGGAGATCTATCATGTTTTCTAGGAATTGAAGATTAAAAAGCAGATTCAAAAATATTTTTGTGTCGGAAAAAATATATCAAGGAATTATTGGTAAGAACCAAGATGGACAAAGCAAAACCACAACCAACCCCAATGATAAGCAACCATCGCCTATCTAAAAATAGGGAAGAAGCCATAACTAACATTAAACAATATAGAAGTGTTATAGAAGCATTGCAATATGCTACTATAACATAACCAAATATTAGTTATAGTGTTAGCAAAGTTTCATAATTCATGTGTAATCCTCTGGATGATCATTGGAAGACCGAGAAGAGAATATTGAGATATCTAAAGGGGACAGTATACTATTGTCTATCTATAAAAGCAAGAAAAAACCAAAGTACTACTAGATATTCAGATGCTGATTGAGCTACAAATCCAAATGATAGGAAATCTATAACAAAATATTGTATATACTTTGGTAACATCTTATATCTTGGTGCTCTAAAAAGCAAACAAATATCTTAAGGTCCCGCACAAATGTTGAATACAGGAGTGCTGCAAATGCAACTGTTGAAATACATTGGATTCAATCTCCACTAAAGGAACTGAAGATAACACAAAGCTGCAAACTAATACCACTACTACAAAAGTGGGCATATTCGACACTAATTTGTGTGTGTTGCAGGAAAAGCATTGCAAAAGCTATGCTTTTTTATCTTCTGCAACAGTACTCAAATGTTATTGCATTAGACATGAGTGCACTGTTGCTGTAGGAATTCTAGTGTTCTGACGTGCAACACCAGTAAAAAGCGTGGCTTTACATATATATACAATCCAGCTCAGTGATCCATGTTATCAGTATAAACAAATTCTCAACCGTAGATGCATGATTAATCCAATGGTTCAAACGGATCCATGTTTCCTATCTAAACATTACCCCCCTCAACCAATCAGAGATAGCCACCTCAATACATTCTTCTGCTATGTGAAATTTTGGCAGGGCGTTTCCCCCTTTACAAAATAACATGTAAAAATATTTCATTCTTCTTCTGTAACATTTCGTATCTTCAATTTCTCCAGCAACTTTTGCTGTTAACCAAAATTTAAACCTAAATTCGTATTTCCAATCACCCATGTATTTCCTCCGGCAACCATTAGCCAAAATAATCTGCCCAATTTCTTTCATGTACACCATGCTCCCCTTTTTCTATTTTTCGTATTATTATTAAAATTCATTACCCAAATCCTTTTTATTTCTCTATAATTCTGGTTTTGTTGACTTCAATCGATTCGTTTTATTAGCCGGCTGATTTTCTTTATTACATCCCGCTCAGTCCTGAAACCTTAATCAAAATTTTCTTGTAAAGTTATATGAAAAGAGTTGGCTGCTTTGATTCAAGATTCTCCTCCGTCGAAGAAGAAAGGTTCTCCTCCGTCGATCCAACATGCTGATGAATGGGTAATTCACTTTTCGGATTCATTAAACTGATTCGATTTGATCAGCATTGGCTGCAATGATAAAATTAGAGGTTTACATATTCTTTTTCAGTCTTAGAGGATTATTTATGTTGAATGGTTATGAATTCAATACATTTATGTTAGGTTAAAAGGTTTGCACAGATTATGGACTTATAATTCCATGTCTTATAATTCCATATGACTTAGTATATTAGGTCATGTGCTAAGTGTATTGATAATGACATATCTTTGAGTGAAAAAATGAGCAAAGCTAGTGTTACTAAAAATCCTGGATTAGTTGGATAGAGTTGAAAAACGAATAGCGTGGTTAACTTAATGCAGCGACAGTCCATAATAACATGATGACCTAAGGTAATTTGCTAGTACATCACAAATAATATGTTAGGATTGCCTCACATGTTGTTAAGGAGGAATGACGGGTTGGAATTAATAGTCCCGCATCATAGAATAAATTGAAGGAATTGTGTACAAATATGAGTTAGTAGGCACGTAACATCAGGGATTCCTTTTGTTATATGGGAGTTGTGTACCAGCTCATATGCGTGTAAGGAAGGCGGGCTTTGTTCCGACCGTCATTACATAACAGTGGTATCAGAGTCGAAGGTTCGGACTGGGCCATGTAGGCAAGACAGTGCTCTCAAAAGATACTCGTAGGATGCGAGTCAAGGGGGAGACTGTTAAGATTGTCTCACATGTTGTTAAGGAGGAATGACGGGTTGGAATTAATAGTCCCACATCATGGAATAAATTAAAGGAATTGTGAACAAATATGAGTTGGTAGGCACGTAATATCAGGGATTCTTTTGTTATATGGGAGTTGTGTACCATCTCATATGTGTGCAAGGAAGGGGGGCTTTGTTCCGACCGTCGTTACATAACATAGTATGCGGATGATATAACTCCTGTCAAAATCGGAAACTATGATTAAAGGGTTTTCAATGTTCCTTGCACGTTGATTTCAATATACTTCATAAGGGGATGTTTGAACATGACAAACTTTAAATGCTACTGCTGAACTTATCGATTCATAAGAGAGTATTTGTGATGTATGTGCATGTTTGGAGCATCATGAGTTTGATCCGGATATACTTCTGGGGACTGCACAGATTTTTAGGACAACTTTGAGAAACATTTTGTTAATACGTGCATGGATATGATATGCTAATCAGTATTTGTTTGTATTATCAGAAATTTCTCTTATGTAATTAAACAATCAAAATCTTCTGT
The DNA here is from genome assembly GCA_030737875.1 of Allium sativum. Taxonomy (NCBI): domain Eukaryota; kingdom Viridiplantae; phylum Streptophyta; class Magnoliopsida; order Asparagales; family Amaryllidaceae; genus Allium; species Allium sativum. The sequence continues at coordinate 197,509,416 of CM060924.1, forward strand.
TAGTGCGTTGTTAATTTAGCGGTATGTAATTTAATGGATATGTAAGTAGTCCGATGATGAATTATGTAACCCTGATGCAAGTCTTTATAATTATAACGCTGATATGTAAGACATTACCTTTACATATTTATGCATTAATGAGTGGAGAAAAATATACTCGATGAGATTGGAAATATTGACGATGTATGACTTTGAACTGGTTAGAAGTTGTGGAAACAACACCGGAGCTTGATAACAGTGTTTGGTTTACAAGATACAATTTTTCTGAGAAAATTCCATGTTGCAAACATTGCAATTGAACGGTAACACATACAAAATTCAAGTTTAGTCGTAAAAAATATAACTTTCCCTTACCATAATTGTTTACTTCAGATTCTTATGACAAAGAGGATTATTGGTAAAGACCATGAATCTACCAGCCTGTATGTTCATGATCCACTACCGCCAACTTCTGTTTCTTGTTCAAGTATCACTTCCACTTTTACGGTTTGATGTCGGTTAGGTGATTCTCCATCCCTTCCTTATCTCAACGAACTTAGTCCTAGATTTAGTAAATTATCTTCATTATATTTTGAGTTGGGTTAATTTAATAAACATCTTCCAGTTTGAGTCCTCGTGTCAATAAACATGCTAGTGTTCCTTTTGAATTAGGTCATTTTGATGTTTGGCGTCCTCCCCTATTTTTTTATAAACCTGGATTAAGGTATTTTGTTACTCTTATGGATGGTTATTCTCGTGTAACTTGGCTATATTTAATGAAAAACCGTTCTAAGTCAGTTTCTATATTTTGTGCATTTTGTGTTGAGATCAAAAATCAATTAAATATTTATGTTTGTATGTCGCAAAGAGATAATGTAAAGGAATATACATTAGCTGTTTTTCAGTTGTATATGGTCTCAATGGTATGCTTCATGAAATTTCTTGCATTGATATAGAATCATATGGTTGTAAAACATAATTCAATTTCGAAAATATGTCTTCCTTGACCAAATAGAAGGTAGATCTTTCTATGTAATAAAATAGAACTTACAAGAACAGTACTATGTGAAATTGATTTGCTGGTAAACAAGAGAATTTGCATATAATGTGGACCCCATGCTAACCGTGTTCTGTTGAAATCATATAAAGAGTCTATTTGTTGTTATTTGTAATACTAGAAAAAAACATATTTTCATAGTCTAGGTAGGTAGGAATATTCGTCTCTACCCGACCCCTTTTAACTCAAGACACTTACAATGGAATTTTTCACTGTCAAAGATTTTAATGCATTAAAGGGACGATTATATTTGGTATATTTGTTGATTAAGAGCTTCTAATTTCAACTTTTTTATGGCTTTCAAATACTTTATGACTATTTGGACATTATATACCCTCATACATATAGCAAGTGATATGTGGAGAGATCATTTTTTTTAATGCCATTAGCAGTAGCATTATGGTAGGAGAGCCATCATGGAATGCAGAAACATTGCAATTGAACGGTGTTTTATACTAGCGTGTTTAGTCGTAAAAAATTCAAGTTTGAACTAAATAACATATTAGAAGGCAAATTGCCCTTTATTTTCTGTTTATTTCTCTGTTTATTTTCTGAATAACATATCAGCATGCCATGAATTTCTCTGTTTATTTTCTATTGGCAATACGTATTAGAAGGAAAATTGCCCTTTATTCTTTAATGCATATTTGGTTTGTTAATCTGTCATTAAACTCCTGTTTGTCATTAAATTGCCATTAAACTCATATTTGGTTTCTTTATTCTCTGTTTTCTTAATCTGTCATTACACTCCTATTTGTAGCCTTATTTCTAGACCAATTGGTTTAGGTGTACAAGGCCTGGAAGATGCATTTATGTTACTGGGCATGCCATTTGATTGAGTCAAGGTATTTATTATCGTTTTTTAATTTTGCATGGACAAATTGTAGCTGCTTCCTACTATGCATGGAAGGCAATAACATTGAGGGCATTTATGATACACTTAAGGAATGTGTAGTTATAAGCAAATCAGCTGGTTATGTGATGTATAGCTGTCAATTATTTGCCTAACTGATTTATCTCCCCTCCTTCCACAACTCCGTTTGCCAGAGTACTTACTCGACATGTTAAATTACTTTGATCTTAATGTTCTTTTATCCCTATAATTGCAGTTTCTTCGTCTTTTTAACCATTTAATTTTTATCGTAGTCGCCGATGAAATTGATAGTACTATCGATTTCCCCAAAGAACTTCAAATGGTAACTTTGTTGCTTTAATTGGCTGGAGTCAAAGTACTATATCCAGCTGCTGACCATGGAATTTGGATATACCAAAGCGAAACTGCAGACTGTTTTATAGGTACAACCCTTTTTACCCCATGCAATTTTGATCATCTTTATTTACGATATCTGATTTGCAAGTCAGTTATGTGCAGTTATATTTGTGGTACAAATGGAACCTCTAATGGTATTGTTCCAATGTTAAGGGTGTTTAATGACACTGCTCGGTATGTTTACCAAAGTGGCGGTAAGAGAAAAGGTAATTCTGAGCATTGCCTTTAATATGTGCTCCTAGGTATATGATTTTCTTTTTTCATATTAAACTGCCTGTGCTACATATAGGTGCATTTGCTGTTTATTTGGAGCCATGGCATGCTGATGTATTTGAATTTCTTGAGCTCAGAAAAAACCATGGAAAGGTATGAGTTGTGATGTCCACTTATGACCTGGCTTTGAATATATTTTACATATTGTGCACCTGAATTGAGATTCATTTGAAACTATTTGGTTCAACTAGTCATTAATATACCGAAAGGAGGCCATTACCCTTTATCAACTGTCATAATTTTGTAAGTGAGATAATATCTGGAGGTCTAGCATAGTAGTGTGCTATCCGAGCTTCACACGGCCAAGCTGAAAACTAAATTAGCATATGCATCCGCTGTTTAAAATGCATTACATGCAAGGCCAAAGGGTTCAACAAATTTTTCTTTCAGTGCCCTACTCCTTTATCATTCATACTATATTATTTTTTGTTCAGGGCTCAGTTGAAAAAAAAAAATCGAAGGAGATAAAAGATTTCGAATTCAATTGATTTCATTTATTTGTATTGACTTTGTTAAAGTGATCATATTGCAGATGTGGACACATATGATCAAAATGCACTACTGAATTGATCAGGAATGGAGGAAAATATCCATTGTGCCGTGCAACTTTTCTTGAAGTAGTTCGAGCTAACTCTATACAATGAAGAAAACGAACGTGTAACGTAGCTGATTTTTGAGTTTTGGTATTTGGATACTAAATGAATTGTTACTTTTTCTTTTCGTATGTTGTGGTGGTTCTTTTTATGTTTACTTGGAACATATGATTTGAATGAGTTTCTTCTATGTACAGAACTTGTATTGCCATATTTTTAATTAAAGAGATATATTTGCTTTCTTTCAATATAGTATTTGTCTTCTTGTACTGTTGCCTTTGCTTTTTTTTTTTTGATGTTGCATTTCAAGATAATAGTGTTGCATTACATAATATAGTGGTGTTGCATTAAATATAATATTATTAATTCCATATGGCAAGTGGGTCCCACAGTTGATGTGCCATGTGACACGTGGGCAGCTAACGAGGCATGTGACACATGTGCAGCTGACGTGGCATGTGACACGTTGACAGCTGACGTGGAATGTCCATGTGGACCCACTACCACGACCTAGAAGCCAGACTCTGGCTTCTGCTTAAGGCAACGCTGTATGTTGTTGCATTACATGCATATATTGTTGCAATAGGGTTATAATGCAATACTTTCTTCCCGTTGCTGTAGATGGGCAAAAGCGTTGCCTTAGATGGCTAATGCAACGGCCGCGGATGCCAAGCCCCCCTAGTGTTGCCTATTTGAAAAAATGGCCTATGACAACGCTTTTTTAATCTACGGCCACAGTAAAATAGTTACGAATATGCCCACTTTTGTAGTAGTGTACTATCGAAGTAGGTGATATATAATACTATGCAGTTGGTCTCTTTTCGTTTGCATGTAGGCCTCCACACACGTACTATAAAATGTTCCAAGTCAAAAGGAGTTGTTGTTTTATTGTTATCTTCGTTTCTACTTCAGTTATATTCTTTAAACGGTTCTAAAGATCCGGCCGTATAGACAAGGTCCTTCTTTTCTTTATTTTTTCTAATACTGTATGTCATCCTTTATGAATTTGAGTTAAGCGAATCGATAAATTGATCAACAAGACAACCTTTGCTGTGCAAAGTAAAATACTGAATGATGTTGAGACAAATCCCACGAATTTATAAAATAAATCTACATAACTAATTAGAGTCCACCCTTTACGTTGTTAATTGATTTTGTAATGATTTGGGATTCTCTTAGCAATTGGTTTTAAGAATACTTGTTTGGTTCTTTAGTATTCTACATGATATCAAAGCTTGGTTTCGGTCCTGCAACACCGGTTTCGGCTCGTTGTGGCTCGAACACGTCTTGAGGTGCAAAGGTAGTGTTTAGTCTTGTCTCACATCAAGCAGTTTGTATCATATTTTCTGTACATGTACTATGAGATCGTGTTTTCTTTTATCAATTGGTTTATGAAGATACATATATATAAAGAGAGAGAGGTGCTCTGTAAATTTATCGAGTTCATGTTGGTGTTCTGGGAATGGAATGATATGTTCGCAAAGGCCACACTCCATACGTGAAGCTCCAGTCCGAGGTGATATATATTCCATTGGGACTAAAACAACTCTGCTGTGGTTGGAAGGCCATTTCCAGAGTTTTAACTTATTTGAAAGGAACCATTAACTAGACCCGGATCCGATGAAAAAAATAGAATCACTTCTTATGGATTCGTTGAGAATGCTTCTGATCTAGTTCGTGGCCTATTAGAAATAGAAGGCACTCTGCCGGGATCCTCATGGACAGAAATGGATTGAAGTCAGTTTGATAATAATCGAGTGACATTACTTCTTCTGTCTGAACCAAGGAATCCTTTAGATATGATGCAAAATGGATCTTTTTCTATCGTTGATCAGAAATTTTTCTATGAAAAATTCGATTTGGAGTTTGAAGAAAGGTGGTTTATCTTATAAAGGATATTCTGCTATAATAGAAGGATATAATGATGCAACCTGGAATAATGTAGAATTCAAATCCATGTCTACGACCGGATGGATATTTACATTAGGAGGCACTGCTATGTCTTGGGCTTCTAAGAAGTAGACCTGTATATCTGACTCAACTATGTTGCCAGAATTGACTGCATTCGCAGATGCATGTAAGGAAGCGGAATGTCTTAAAAATGTGTTAATGGAAATTCCATTATGGAAGAAGCCGTCTCTAGCGGTCTTGATTAACTGTGATAATCAAGCAATAATATATAATGTCGCTAATAAAACATATAATGGGAAGTCTAGACATGTGAGTCTAAACATATAATGGTAAATTTAGCCATAAAGACAAAGTTTGGTGTAACGTATGAAATTATAGTGAGCCGCTTAATTTCTCTATTTACACTAAAAATTGTCTTTGAGTCTAATATTTTAGTTTCTTGTGTCCTTATCGCTAAATTTTTTGTTGATTTCGTTCTTGTACCTAAAAATTCCTTCAGTGGTCCAATATAATTTCATATTTTACACTAAACTTTGTTCTTATGTTTAAATTTTTTGTTTTTTGTCATTTTAGCTAAATTTTTTGTTTATTTTATCCTTTATACTATTTTCTTGAAAAGAATTCATGTCGATAGCATACTCCCGAGTGAACAAAATGGTCAAGAATTTCAAACACGGGTGCAAATACAAACAGGCCAACGCTCAAACTCGGTATTTATTTCTCAAACCCGTGTATCGTTGTGCAACATGTATAAATGCATAGCTGTAGGCCCGTAGCTATTGCTTCTCTTTGCAATTGAATAAGTTTTCTGCATCAAATAATGGAAACACAATAAAATCAATCTCTATTTTGTAACATCATCATTTTCGTCTCAAATTCTTTGGCAGTACATTAATATTTAAAAGTTAAAACACCTTCGTGCATGGCATTTAAACCGTATTAATTCTTGACATAAACGTCGTCATCAACTGGATACAAGAAAACAATCATACGTCCAAAATAAGTGTTTTTGACGTATGAGAAGAAGGCCTTACAGACTAAATTAACACCTAGTTCTAATACTTGGAATCTATAAGTATTTCAAACGGACAAGTGAAAGCGTCCAAGCCTTTACTGAGGTTATAATATTCTAGTATTGACAGTAACACATATATATTCCATAACAAATCAAACTCCTTTTAACACAAAAAAATATCATACAAGAGCATCTCTCCAACAGTTTGAAATGCACGGATTACATTTTGTATACTTTAAACTTCTGCATTCGGTATTCTCTCAACATTCGCAGATTAGACGCCATGTTGAACACTCTTCTAAGCTTTAGACGTCCGAATTAGACGCCACGTTGAACACTCTTCTAAGCTTTAGACGTCCGTTCAAGAGGCTTTCGAAAAAAGAAAAAAAATCGAACGTTGTTGAACAAACGTCTGCATTTCGGAAGCGTGCTCGACAGCAGTCTCAAGATGTTGCGTTTTTGTAATCGTTTTGATTGAGAATGTAACCAATTAAAAAAAATCAGAATATGCATGTTATTGAACATGAAAATGAGTGTATATATATATATATATATATATATATATATATATATATATATATATATATATATATATATATATATATATATATATATATATATCAGTCACTGTTGGAGATGCTCGATGGTTGGACAACTCTTTAAGCAATGAAGATAGGATTCAGTGAAAAGAACATGCAACGAATGTCACGTAGACTTGTTCTTCCTTGGTCCTTGGCATTATTGTTCTGCCTTTTACATGAACGTGAAGGATCCTGTTTGATTGTTAAAAAATATTCGTTTAATGGAGGAAACGTGCCAATCTCCATCTTAGAAGTGGTTGCGTTACGCAAAGAGAAATAAGATGGTAAAAGTAAAATATTGTCACTGTGATATATATGCGTGGCATTAGCAAATTTCTGCCCGTACGTATAACAAGAAATATATTCCCATGCAAGCCATACGTCGAATTAGAACATTGAACCTCTCGTGCTTCCTTGTTATGAAACCTTGTCCGGTATGTTAATTAAATGATGTTAATCAATAAAATTTAAGTTTATTAAATTTTAAAATTGATAACTTATGCAAATGAATAGACGATCATATCAAAGTATTCCACACTATTGAGTTGATATGAATTGATTCCATGCGGTATGTACTTTTACGGTTTATTTATTTATTATTGTAAATCATTGATACAAGTTATTTACTAAAAAGATAATTAATTAACAAAATTTAAATCAGCTAAACTAAATATCAAAACTAAATGGTTCGTTCAAGTGTCCTGCTCAAATACATCATTCAAAGCCGCAAACCCATTAATTGTTCGTTATAATTCTTCGTTTGAATATCCCATTAAGTGGTGCTATTAAAATAGTTATCAAACAGAGTTAATAACATTCAGCATTTTGATCTAAACTACAATGCAAATAAAATAATACCACTTTGAACATGACAAATCAAACGGAACTAGGATGAGTATTCGGTCGGTTGGGTTGTTCTAAGGTAAAATATTTCAAATCAAAATGAAACTGAAAATTTTCAAAACAGAACCGAACTAATTCTGCTTAGTTCAGTAAGTAATCGATTTAATCAAACTTTAAGAATATGTTATTGATGGGGTTTTTAGGCACAAGAACAAAATTACAGAAAAATTTATGTATAAGAACAAAAGATCAAAAGTTTAGACGTAAAGAAACTTTATAGTATAAATCAAATATTTATGGACCTACTATCATTTCTACTTTACACTAAAAAGTGTACCTCAATTTTTGGCCTTTTGCCATTGTGCCTAAATTTTTATCTAATTCTGTCATTTACAATGTCACTATATTTTATTATTAAACAAAATACTTAAAATATAATAATACCATTAAATCAAATAATACTAAATTAGAAGTTCGGGCAGCTTACGTTACCATCTACGTTCGACGAACTCGATGTGCCATCGTGAACCTCACTGAGCCGCTCATTCAAACCTGACAATGAAATGTTATCCTTTTGTGTTGCGCCCGAAGCGTTCGATGTAACGTCCAACATGAACAAATAAAATTTCACCATTCCGTCTTTTTGCCTAGTTTATTACTTAAAAAGAACATATTTTTCCTTCATGAACTTGCCTCTTCTCCAACTCCATCAATTTGCTTTATTCATTTAATCATTTCGATTCAAAAAAGACCGCATGGATAAGCTGTATGAAAACCGGGGAACTTGATAAAATAAGGTATTTGCTAAACAGCCGAGTCGGCCATATAAAAAACCAACCAAGTTGACAATCTTATGTGTTGCTAATGTAACCAGCAAATGAGCAACCCACATCACTTTGGTTGGTAGGGTCATGTCTCGACCACGACATGGTTGGAAAATGCCGTTAGTGTCAAAGCAGAAAGAAGCCAATCAAACTCAACAGTGCATATAAACTTATCCAGAATTTACAATGTCGGACTTGTGGACATTTGCGATCAACCAAATGGTGATCCACGAGAAACGGCCTAATGCATAGTCTCGACTGCAAACGTATTCCATACTATAAGCACCGAATGAAATACTATATCATTCCAAGCATTTCGCTTAGCCACATCATCTTCTTCTCTCCTTTATTCACTATTTAAAAAAAAATGAAAAAAATTTGAACATGAGGTTCGCATCAACAATAATGGTAGATCTACTTTGAAATTTTGGAACAACAGTGATGTAGCCATCCATGGTGATAGAAATATGGGAAATTGGAATGAGGCAAGCACTCAAGCCCGGTCCTAGGTGTTTTAGTGCCTAAAGCCAATAACAAAGTCAAGACCCTTGTACAAACAATAATGTTATTATTGTTAATTAAATCATCAAAATAATTTATATTGTTTAAAAAAAAACGACAAGAGATACAAATAACTTTATTTATGACAATAATTTAAGTTACACAACAAAATTTATTCCAACTCGAACTTTCTATTGAACTGCTTTTAATGAAAAAATTATTTCGAGCACCTTTCTATGAATAAAGTATTCTTGTATAAGTAAAATTATTTAGAGCACCTTTCTATGAATAAAATTATTTAGAGCACCTTTCTATGAATAAAATTATTTAGAGAAACTTTCTATCGAAGAAATAGAGTATTCTTGTATTGTTCAGAGAGCTTTTGAAATTGCTATTATTTAGGAAAAGATATTTTTCCATATATATTTAGATATATTCCTAAGATATTGCCAATCTAGAACGATCCATTGTATGCTATAAATAGAAGAGCTTTCTCCTCATTTGTATCAAGCAAAAAATAAAAAGAAATAAAAGCAATCAATTAAAGTAGTAAAAAAAAATTCCTTTTTTTCTTCCTCTTCCTCCTCTAAAATTTCCAACAAAGTAGTATCGGAGCTATAAAATTTCCAACAAAGTGATATCAGAGCTACACAAATTTTCAACAAAGTGATATCAGAGCCATAAGATCCTTTCAACAAGAAGAAGGTTGAAATTATGGAATTTATATTTCTTTTGTCGTTTGTTCTCGCAAAAGAGAATTTTGAGGAATGGAGCAGTAGAAAAAAAAAAGAGGAGCTAATCTCCAAAGGTTTATGGGAGATTGTTGAAAATGGCTATGTATGGCGTAAAGACATTGAGAGCATGTCACAAATGGACAAGAAAGCTTTTGCGAAATTAAAACGGAATGATTACCGTGCTCTTTCTATGATTGCTGAGAACATCGATGAGAAAACTTCGGATCTCATTTTTGGAGAAAGGTGTGCAAAAGATTCATGGAATCTCTTGAAAAAGGTATATGGAAACGATGATGAAAAAAATAATGAATGAAGATAAGTTGATTGATGATGTAACACCCCGCCTCCGCTAGGGTCACTCGCAAAGGAATGCACTAGCTTTAGAGGGGCATTATTGGTAAACATGCACAGAAATATCACAAGACAGAACATATAAAATAGCGGAAGTAAAATCGAACTTTCATAAATTCAATAATTAAGGTCTAAAGCCTTTTTACATCAGAGTACATCAAAACCTGTCTTGCAATAGTAAAGAAGCATAAAGACTTTTTAATAAATTATTCCCCAAGTAAAAACAGTAAAGTAGCCATAGCCAAGAGAAGTCCAAGCCATCCATGATGACCTTCAAGCAGAAGAAGTCCGAACTAAACAGCATTGTTTCCTCCCTGAAACCTGGAGGGGAAACGGAAGAAAAGAGGCGAAACAAAACGGGTCAGTCAAAAAGACTGAGTAAGTCCTATCTACTTCCAGTATAAAAACAGGTAAAGGTAACATGACATGCATAAACTGAAAGTAAACATAAGGATAACTACAAGATAGATAAACCAGGGTAGCCGGTTGAACTACTGTGGCAAAGTAAACTAAGGTATCATGATAAACTACGGTGTTATGATAAGTCAAGGTATCACATCGTCAGATTTCTATCGAGTATATTATCCCAAGGTATCTACCCCGTCTAACATCCCACGGTATCTATTATGTATATTCTTCCTAGTTCTAACATGTATATTTGCTCTGCACCTCTCGTACTAGTATCCCTACCCGCGTCATGTGTTAACCATGAATGTCTCTTGCTCATAGTCGTGTAATGGTCCATGTCAACCTAATATCGCATATATAGGTTACTCAAATCATATGTTTCTTTCCATGTATATAAGTTCAGTCCTTTGCCGTACCTCGTACGGGCTTCCTCATGTCGTATTATCCTGGAAATCGTTTGGACTGTCACCCTTGTTCTAGCTAGGCTCTTCCATATGAATCATCGTTTGAACTACTAGGACTTACGCCACCTAGCACCACTAGGGATTACGCTTGCCTATTGCACGCTTTCGTATTTCGGTTTTGGGTTAAACCACCTAGGCCACTAGGGATTACGCTAACCCTCAACCGCGCCCTTTTTCCCACGCATTCATTGTGAATCGTTTTTCTATAACTGTATGCACATGTATCACATCGTGCCATCTGAGTCCTGTCACAGGGCAAAACAAGAAATACAGGACTCGGTCGGGAGCTTTAGATTTATCTGCCGATGCAGATACTAAGGTCTGCTTTTCTACACGTGGCTATGGTCCCACGAGACCCCTCCCTCAACTAGTGAAAGGCAACACAAGAGACAATCTTGCATGAGAACTACACTCCGGCCAGCCCATATCCTACGGCCTACCTCACCCATAATTAGATAGCAATTATGGTCTGTTGGGTGTTCCCTGCCTTTCCGTACGTACACGCTTGACTTAAGATGGTAGATGATCGACGAACTTGCTATCTCGGGCACCTTATGTATTCGTCGACTCACTGCTATCCACCCCAGTCTTTAGGTCGCTCGCATAGCAACCAAGGCATATTCTTGGTTCTTCTACCGCAGACCTCAACCTCTCGTGAGCCTAGTATAATGACCTGGCAGCTCACAGAGGGATCCCAAGAATATCCTCACGTTCCCCGAAGCCGCTGCTTCGTTACCCAGTTCGCTGGAGCCTTTATCTAAATCAGATAGCCCGCTCCTACACGTATACTTAAACGATGACCTACCGTATCGGGTTACTCATCTATCTAAGAGGTGGTCCAAATTTCCTTGGCTAAGAATTATTACTTAGTTTCTTTTAACTAAGGTTTACCACTTAGCCTTATTTCCATAATCCTTGTTAACTATGGTTATTTACCTAATCCTCCGAATTAGGGTTTATCTAATGGCTTAAGTGTCACTTAAGTTCACAACTTAACCCGTCTACAAACCACGTCAAAATTGGCTAAGTATCCAAGTCCAAAACTTAACCCTACAACCCATGTGTCAAGTTGGTTAAGTATATCAAGCAATTCATGGCTTAATCCTTATCTAATTATCATTTTAGATTGGTTCAGTATATGTATTAACTTGACCTTATCTAATTACTGAGTCATATCGGTCAAGCGCATTCAAACGATTCGTGACTTAGCCTTATCATGTTTTCACGTTAGATTGGTTAAGTACAGGTTAACTTAACCTCATCAAATTAACGAGTTAGATTGGTTAAGTATAGGTCACTTAACCTCATCAAATCATCGTGTTAAATTAGTTAAGTGTTTAACTTGACCCCATTAAATTACCAAGTTGGATTAATTAAGTCTAGGCTAACTTAACCCCATCCGATTACCATGTTTAGATTAGTTAAGCCTAATCTTAACCCCATCTAGTTACCGCGGTTAGGTTAGTTAAGTCTTAATTACTTAACCTCATCTAATTACCCAGTCGGATTAGTGAAGTATAAATTACTTAACCCCATCCCCTAATCATCTTGCATGGTTATGTGTCACTAAGGAAATCAAGCCCGGTCCCACTTAACCTACCCATTCGTGTCATATCGGTTAAGTGTCATTAGTCAAATTTACTTAACCTTATCATGTGGCATTAATTTAATTAATGCACTCTTAACCTCTCACATTAGACCTTGTTGTGGTTACTATTTAAGCCGGGCGGGTCCGGGTAGATTTACACCACAACCTAGTCTAACCTCGGGTCTTAAGCGCGACATGACCAACTTCTCACATTGGATCCTATTGTTTGTAGCTACTAGTTAAGCCGGGCGGATCCGGGTAGATTTATGCTACAAACTCAACCCAACCTCGAGTTGGCCAATTTCATGTTTAGCCTAGTGTCATGTTCATGGTCCAGTTTTCAAGCAATTGGGTAGACCTAACTTAATAGGTAAATTCCCAATGGGTAGACCTAACTTAATAGGTAAATTCCCAAGCCCATGTTTTTATGCACATTTACATGTTAACTTCCATGCTTATATTTTAAGTCATATTTCCAAGTATAAACACATGTCATATTCAAGTTAAGATTTCGCGACATGTTCATGTTTATCTAACTACCCAAAATCGTGTTTTCCCAACGCAAGCAAAGCGAGTCAACATAGTAAGGATACTATGTCACATATTGGTCTCAAAACATGCATGATGCCAAAAAGGGCTTGGCTTCCACATGCATAACATCATAAAGGGATTGGCCATAAACATGCATAGTGTCATAAGGTAATTTGGCCACAAACATGCATATTATCAAAAAGGGTTTGGCCATAAACATGCACAACTTAAAAGAGGGGATTGGCCACGAGCATGCATAATCTCATAAAGGATTCGGCCACAAACTTGCATGTTAGCATAAGGGGTTTGGGTTCATAAACATGCATAAGCCCCAAAATCTTGTCTTAGCCAATGTTTCACACGTGAAGTGGTTCCTAAAGGTTCATGCTAGCATTTCATGCATAAAGATCCAAACTTGCAAGTTAAACTAGGTTATGCATAGCATGAGAGGCATGATTAAGTCACTCACATGGCCTAAAATCATAAACATGAACACAAGAGGCAAGGTAAGGTTCATATAGGTTCGCATAATCATGTTTAGCCTCATTTTATCCCATGTCATTATCAAAACTACCGTTTCCATCTAAAAGTAGCTAGAACTTACATAGTTAGGCCTAGGGAAAGGAGCATGAATCATCTTGGCTAAGAAAGGTGCCTCCTTTGTTGAAGAATCGTCATGGAACTCGCATAGCAATGTTGATCTCCCTCCGATTTGGTGTAGCAAGCTTTCTCCTCTTGATTTGAACCCGATTTGAGTGCTTAGGCTTTAGGGATTGGAGATGGAGGCCATGGTCACTTGGCATTTGGGCAGCACTTCGTGGAGAGAGTGATTTATGAGGGTTTAGGAGGGGGCTTAGGGGTGTTTTTATAGAGATTAGGAGTGTTTTAGGTCATAGGATTAGATCTAGGATAGATTAGGACCATCAGATCTCGGAAGCTTCCAGAACCAGCCCAAGAACAAGACCAGGTGAGACAAACAGGTGCGCCAGGCAGCTTGCCCCGGCCACCCCCTGTCGACAGGCAAGTCGACAGGGCTGTCGACTTGGTCTGGGCCCAAGTCGACAGGCCTGTCGACAGCCCTGTCGACATGGCCTAGGCGGGAAACTTCCCGCCTGGCCCCAGCTCTGATTTCCAAAACTGTTTCCGAAATTCAAATTCCCAGAAACCTTCTTTGGGCCTTTTACGGGTCATACGGACTCCGATTCTCGAAAACTCGGACTCTATTTCGCGTATTTTTCCGAGACGAACGCAATGGCATAGCCCGTTTCACTTGATTCAGAATTTATAATTTAATTCTGTCTTGACTCTTGATTTAACGTGTTGTAAAAATTCGGGTTGTTACATTCTCCCCTTCTTAAAGGATTTCGTCCCCGAAATCTCAAAGTTAGGAAGAACATATCCTACCATCCATCATCCATCTACTCAAACCATCATCCACAAGCAACCATTGTCCTTAGACGACTCCTAATGCTTTATGAATGTATGCAAAACGTGTGTGTACATGTTCCTTAGCTAATGCTAATGATCAGGCCTGAAAAATCTTTTGCATGCAAAAATATGTTTAGTGCTATGAATCCATCATGTATGCAAATAGTCCTAGTCATATACACTATATGCGTGCACAAACATTCAACCATATGCGACATCCGCATGATAACACATTCACTTTCATCCATAAACAAGTATAAATACTCGTGCATATGCAATATGAAATGTGACCGAGTCGAGCTAGTATCTAATGTGTATTCGCGCATCCACGAGCAACCACTTGCAACCACTTGCAACCATATCAATCATAACATGTTTCAAATACATGTTTACATCCATAGGGTTCTACCTAGGATACCCTGAAACAGGGTCGAGAAGATAAACAAGACAAACTCCTTACGGGGTTTGTAACAGAAAATAGGACCAAGAAGATGTCCACAAAAGATAGCCTACAAGTAAGCTCTACAGAAAACAGGGATCAAGGATATACTCCCAAAAAGAGATATCATGGGCGTATCTAGTCTTTGACCATCAAAGTCGTATTTCCTCGAGCTTAATTCCATCGTGCCTTGACCGTCTTTTAACTTCGCGATTTCGTAGCTTCTTATTTCCTGTTTCCATAACATGAGCTGGAACTCATTTCTTCGTCGCCTCTCGTTCCACTTTCACTTATCCTTTTCCTAGAATACTTGGCGCAAACATGACTGCGTACTCATGATCTCAAGCAAGCTTTCCAAAATTCACTAATGAATCTTGGATCTCGTTTATATACTATAAGGTATTCCATGTAGAAGAACTTTCTCTTGAAAGTAAACAGATGTCAACCAGGTTATCATGCGCACTTACTAGGGCGATCTCTATAACCCATGCATAAGTGAAATAAACCATCCATCTTATCGGTGAACACCACTCGATCGGGCTTCCAATTTCCAATAAAGGCATCTAGGGATTCTAAGTAACTAATCATGACAGAACCCAAAAGGTTACGCGATACTTCAAGGGTATTACCAAAGCAAGCCAAGAGTCTAACTACCCTCCTTCTAAAACCGAGAGTGGCACCCCTTACTGGATAACCACTTCATCCCTAGAATCCATCCACAACTTATAAACATAAGCATTATTTCCAAGCTCAACACTTGATATAGACATTCTCAAATCCAAACAAGCCATGAGTAAATGGACCGATCTTCCAATAGGACTTGAGACAAAAACGGGATCCTCTATTATACTAGTACTAAGGTGCAGAGACTCTACTATCGAAGCGGACTTAAAAAGATGCGGTGATCAAAACAAAGTCCCGACGGGATGATAGAGAAGAAAAGCTAAACCTTTAACAAGATCGTTACCCTCCTTCTGAGGTACCCTAGAAATGAGAGCATACTATTGCCCTCCGAATGATCTTGTCCCTGTTCCATGATACTTAACTACCCGTCCCGTTTCACCATGCCAAAGGTACTCTCTCGTCATGGGTTTCATTGTTCATCTTTTTCCCTCCTTTTAGGACTCAGCCATACTAACATGTTGCTTATCCCTGAGCTCGTATCCTTTATCCTTGTTCTTACTATCCTTTCATGCATAACTCTGCAACGGTCTCTCGAGAACCACCTCCCTTGTACGGGAAACACTTACGCAGCTAGAAAGACTAGTCGCAGTCAAAACCACTGTGACTACAGATGGAGGAAAGAAAGGAAAAGAGATTCAATCAAGGAAACAAGGATAATTGTGACGGCCCCAAACTTCCACAAGTGAAAGCAAGGAGAAATCATAAGGAATACAACATAAATATAATATAACAAGTCATAGAAAACAACATAGCACAGGAAATCCATATAATAACAACATTATAGCAGCGGATATATAATGTCATCAGCAATAGAAAATCCACAGTCACAGAATCTACGTTATTACAGCAAATTTTCAGAGAATTGCATAAGTTCCAACTCCAAATAAAAGAACGTGGAATGGAAATAAGTCTGAAAATAAAAGGAAAGAAAAATGCGATAAGCGAAAAGATAGGTCTTCAAAGCTCCATCACCTTATCTTCACCAAAAGCAACTCCAAGCGAAAAGATAAAAGTAGCTCCAAAGAAACTCCAAGCAGAAAAAGAACCTGTCTACTTGGCTGCCCGCGTAGAAGAGAGGGCACCCAAGTTTGTAAAAAGTGAAACAAACAATGGGTCAGTCGTGGGACTGGTGTGAGAGTTCTTAACTAAAATTACTCATACTAATAAGGCAAATCTAAGGACCACGCCGCTAACGCGGAACGGGTTGTACCAATGGATTGCCGTGCATAACTACAGTGTCAGTACAAATAAATAAAACGTAACACAGCGCAATGTCTTTTGAAAAATGGAACCACCATAAGACTCAGGTCCCATCACACAATGCAACGCACACCAAGAGGATAGAGTTTTACCTTATGGTGGTTAAACATGCTAAATACGCCAAATACGAAACTAATATTATTATTAGGGTGTATATGTTTTAAAACAATTCAAAGCAATGTATTAATCCTAGGAAGCATAGGTACCATATATTATGCCTCCAATACTAGTAATACAAATCAAATCCGTCGGGGTCGTATTGGAAATTTGTGTTTCCATCATGAGTCCAGGCTAGGGAGGACTCCTTACCGATTCGAGACACTCTAGTAAATGTCCCAGGATTACCCGCAGTTAACCCTTGGATCCTGCAGGGCCGGTCCTCACATACAGCTTAGAGGATTGGCAATTCCTAAGCACACGTTTCCCGGTCCTATAGGACCTGTCCGAGGCGCCTCATTTCATCATCCTCCAAAAAGTAAAATGACTACTAACTAGAAAGAAACGTGCTACTTTCCCTGCGTTCCCTTCCCCCTTTTTAGACTCTACCGGTTTGTGAGGCTCGTGAGGTCATGTTCTTCATACCACAAGGTTCTGCTTTTCAACAAGAACCCTGATCATTTCATCTTAGCATGCCACACCGTCATTCCATACCGTACCATCGACCATCAGTCAATATATAAACGGGTGTTAAGTAGAGAACGAATTCTCTACCACCAACATTTTTATATTAGCAGAAAATCGACAGCATGATATTTAATGGGATACGGTGTCAGACATGCCATCCATTTACACCCATGCTCTAGGTCTGAACTAGGGTCAAACTCGTGAAATCAACGCGTACGTTTGGGCAATTACCCCGACTCGTAAATCGGGAGCTACCCAATTCAGAGTCTTGGTCGTTGTCCATTCGAGGGAAGATTTACGGTCTTCATACGCCGTCTTCATATTTAGATTCTTGAAATCGTAAAATCGTTTGGAATGGGATGAACCCGGACTTCCCAAACAATCTCGCGTTCATAATTTAGAGAAAAACACATTTCATGACGTTATGTTGTCTTATAACGATAAATCCTTGTCTTAATTATTTAATATAATTAATTTCTTTAATTAACGACGCTTCAGATCAAAGGCGACTCTGGCGCCGTTTTCCATCCATTTTGATTTTTACTTTTCTCAAGATCTAACCGTTGGATTTTAGCGTAGTTTATATCGTTGGAAAGACATTTCCAAGACGGACATAGCGGTTTCAGTTTTGGGAAAATCCGACGGTCGGATCTTCCGGTATAATCATTTGAAAGTTCGATTTCAAAACGCGAACTACCGCGCTCGATTCGTTATATTTTAATTATTTATATAAATATACATATATATAATTAGTTCGTTTAACTCATCGCCCTTATATATAACCTCCTTTCCATCTTAACTTTTACTTTTCTACTTGCATTACAATTTATTTTAGGATTAGACGATGATCCCTTTTTTTTTATCTACCACCATTATTATTTATTTATATATTTTACAATTTACATTCGAAAATGTAAATTATAACGTGCCATTCCTTTAATTCCTTGTATATTTCTTTTCCCATTACATTTTGAACAATGGACATTTTCTTTGGTGTAACCCTTATACATCATAAATAATGTAAATCTTCTCCTACGTTTCATTTCCTTTTATTTGACAAAATATCATTTTATGCAATGCAAATTTCTATTTTTCTAACTTGACAAAATATCATTTTATGCAATGCAAATTCCTATTTTTCTATTTTGACAAAATATCATTTTATGCAATGCAAATTCCTATTTTTCTATTTTGACAAAATATCATTTTATGCAATGCAAATTCCTATTTTTCTATTTTGACAAAATATCATTTTATGCGAATGCAAATTCTATCTTTCTATTTTGACAAAATATCATTTTATGCGAATGCAAATTCGCAAATTCTATCTTTCTATTTTGACAAAATATCCTTTTATGCAATGCAAATTCTATCTTTCTATTTTGACAAAATATCCTTTTATGCAATGCAAATTCCTATTTTTCTATTTTGACAAAATATCATTTTATGCGAATGCAAATTCTATCTTTCTATTTTGACAAAATATCCTTTTATGCAATGCAAATTCCTATTTTTCTATTTTGACAAAATATCATTTTATGCGAATGCAAATTCTATCTTTCTATTTTGACAAAATATCATTTTATGCGAATGCAAATTCTATCTTTCTATTTTGACAAAATATCATTTTATGCGAATGCAAATTCTATCTTTCTATTTTGACAAAATATCCTTTTATGCAATGCAAATTCCTATTTTTCTATTTTGACAAAATATCATTTTATGCGAATGCAAATTCTATCTTTCTATTTTGACAAAATATCATTTTATGCAATGCAAATTCCTATTTTTCTATTTTGACAAAATATCATTTTATGCGAATGCAAATTCTATCTTTCTATTTTGACAAAATATCCTTTTATGCAATGCAAATTCCTATTTTTCTATTTTGACAAAATATCATTTTATGCGAATGCAAATTCTATCTTTCTATTTTGACAAAATATCCTTTTATGCAATGCAAATTCCTATTTTTCTATTTTGACAAAATATCATTTTATGCGATGCAAATTCCTATTTTTCTATTTTGACAAATGCATAAAAATATTATTTATCCTCCAATGCACTTTTGTTTCAATATGGCAAAGATATTATTGTTACCATACGATGAAAATTTCAATTCTAACATTTAAAAAAAAAAAAAAGTATTTTTCTTTTTTTCATACGGTGTTCATTTTCTAATATTGACAAAGACGTCAATTACATACGGTGCTCATGTTCTAATTTTAATATTGACAAAAATGTCAATTACATACGGTGCTCATGTTCTAATTTTAATATTGACAAAAATGTCAATTACATACGGTGCTCATGTTCTAATTTTAATATTGACAAAAATGTCAATTACATACGGTGCTCATGTTCTAATTTTAATATTGACAAAAATGTCAATTACATACGGTGCTCATGTTCTAATTTTAATATTGACAAAAATGTCAATTACAATTACATTGCCAATTTGTTCCCAAAACTTACTGTCAAAACACTACGCTACATACAACGTCAATTTTTACATGTCATAACATCGCAAAATATATGGTCTCAATTTCTTGTGTCATAACATCGCAAAATATATGGTCTCAATTTCTTGTGTCATAACATCCAACAATTTATGGTGACAATTTTTATCATGTCATAACATCGCAAATATAATGGTGTCAATTCATCGTTATAGCATGGCAAATATAATGGTATCGAATCCATCGTTATAACATAGCAAATGAGATGGTATCAAATCCATCGTTATAGCATAGCAAATGATGTGATGTCCAATTTCTAACCACATATACACTTAACAATTTGTTTATTCAAAAATAAATTTGTGGTTTAGATCTCTCACCTTGATTGGATAATAAATATAATAAATCCAATTAAATTTTCAGAATGCTCCAATTGATTTCAGCAGCATCCACCCGTAGTCACGGTCCTATTGGTTCTGAAAATTTCAGAATCCGAATTCATACGAATAAGTTATCAACGTTTTAATAGAACTGACTTTTCACAACTGTTTCTGTCACGACCAGAAGCGTTACAAAATCTGAACTAAAATATACCTTTGAATTTTCAGAATTCGTTCAAATCTTTGGATCCAGTTTTCGCGAGCTACAGGCGATGAAATCGCGAACCGTTTGTTGGACGTCGACCGGCTACGAGAGAGCTACGCGCGCCGGAAAGGGGAGGGGGTGCGGCTGGACGTGGTGGGGCCCACGGCCGTGCGTGCGGCGGCCCTTTGGGCGTACGGTGGCGGCTCGACGGTCAACGAGGGTGGCCGAGGTTGGTATCCACTTGAAGGCCTTGGTTTCCTCTTCGATTTGAGCACAAGTTTGCAGGAATCCGTTGAGAGACGAGAGAGAAAAGTGAGTTTGAAATTTTGATCAATAATGGGTTTCGGCGGCTTGTATTTGACGAGGAGGAAGAAGACTGTAGCGGCATACGGTCCGTATTTATACATGTATTTTAGGGTTTTCTAATTATTAATTAATTAATTAATTAATTAATTTATCCGAGAAATTACAATTCTCTCATATGATCTCTGATTCGCGCTCAACGACTGTCGATCTTAACATTTTCATGCCTTCTGAACGCGATGGTGCTATCCCCATGGTCCAATTCTGAAGTTACAGACTGGTTTTATTTTATTTTCAAATTTAGTTCTTAAATTTAAATTCGAACGTACATTTTAATTTCCTAAGGCCACATACTGACTCGGAAAAATCCAGAAAAATTATTTTTGGCATCGTGATGACGATACGGTTCTAACAAAGCCAGTTTCATCGAATTCTGAGACTGTTCGAAAAATGGCTATTTTCACGTCGTTCAATTTCAACTGTTTCTGACCAAACACAGTTTCATACGCCACGCTCACATATTAAATCGAAAAATTCTAAAAATTGAAACTTAGCCATATTATGACATTCCGGATCCAATGAAAGTGGTTTCGTCGGATTCCGAGGTCGTTTGCAAAATGGTCATTTTCAACTGCTTCAAAGTTATTTAAAATTTGAAATTTTAAATCTTGACTCAAAAACCCAACAAAATATCTTAAAATAAAATTTTCAAACTGGTTCAGATTTTCGGGTCATTACAATCTTCCCTCCTTAAGAACTTTTCGTCCTCGAAAAGGAAAAAGGAAAACAGAAGAGTAGGAATCAGCACAGAAAATACTGAAATGATTAAGCGTACCTCAAAATAAAATCTAATCCGAGATATCCACTCTGCATTTGGGATAGGCCTTTTTGAAACTCTCCTCAGTCTCCCAAGTGCAGTCCCTAGGATCGCCACTCCACTGCACTTTGACTAGGTTGATTCTTTTATTCCTCAGAGCTCGGGTTTCTTTGCCAATAATCTTTATCGGCTCTTTCCTCACCGTTAGACTTGGAGTAATATCCATGACTTGCTGATTTAGCTCATCTTCAATCAAATCTGGGTCATGCACATGCTGGCGGAGTTGGGACACATGAAACACATCATGCACTCCTGGCAGCCAGTCGGGCAGTTGCACTCGATAAGCCAGAGTACCAATCCTTTCGAGAATAGGGAATGGACCAATGAATCTTGGCGCCAATTTCCCAAACTTCCCAAATCGAATCACACCCCTTAGAGGAGAAACCTTCAAGTACACATGGTCACCAACAGAGAATTGCAAATCTCTTCTACGCTTGTCTGCATAGCTTTTCTGTCGGCTTTGGGCAGCCAGCAACCGCTTCTTAATTTTATCAACTTTGTCTGAAGCTTCTCGGACCATGTCTGGACCTAAAACAAGGCGATCTCCTTTTTTAATCCAACAGGCTGGCGATCTACATGGCTTATCATATAAGGCTTCGAACGGAGCCATCTTCAAACTTGCCTGATAGCTATTGTTATAAGAGAATTCAACTAAATGCAAGTGATCCTCCCAAGAACCTCCATAATCGAGTATGCAAGCTCGCAACAAATCTTCAAGAATGCGATTCACCCTCTCAGTCTGGCCGTCTGTCTGAGGGTGGTATGCGGTGCTGAGATTTAATTTTGTTCCCAATTCACTTTGGAATGCCTCCCAAAACTTGCTAGTGAAGATAGGGTCACGGTCACTAACAATGCTGCTAGGAACACTATTTAAAACAAAAGATTTTCTTTGGTTAGACATGAAAATTTTCATTTAGAAAAAGATGGAAAAAGGAAAGATTTAGTCTTAATACCCATATAGCCTGACTATTTCTTTGAGATAAATTTGTGCCAGACTTTGAGCAGTTCTGGTGGACTTGACAGGTATGAAATGAGCGACCTTGGTGAAGCGGTCCACGATCACCCAAATGCTGTCATTCCCTTTCCTAGTACGGGGCAAACCATCTATAAAATCCATGGAGACTTGGTCCCACTTCCCTTCGGGTACCGGCAATGGTTGCAACAATCCTGCAGGCTTTTGTTGATCGCTCTTTACTCGCTGACATGTAGGACATCTACTCACATAAATGGATATATCCCTCTTCATATCTTTCCACCAAAACGTGCGCTTAAGATCATGATACATCTTGCTAACGCCTGGGTGGATGGAAAGCTTTGATTTGTGCCCTTCATTTAAAACTTCCCTGATGAGCTCTGGGATTTTTGGAACACAGATCCTCCCTTGCAACCTAAGGGCTCCCTTTTGATCTATTTGAAAGCTCGTGCTCTCTCCTTCTTGAATACTCTTAATCATTCTTTGAATAAACTTATCTTCCTTTTGAAGGGTAGAAATTTTATCAATCAAAGAAGGGGTAACTATAAAGTTTGCGACCATGGCAGCTTTTCTACTGAGTGCGTCTGCCACAACATTGGCTTTCCCTGGCGTATACAAGATGTCGAGATCATACGCCGCAAGAAATTCTAGCCACCTCAGCTGCCTTAAATTCAAGTCCTTTTGATCAAAGAGGTATTTCAAAGATTGATGGTCTGTGAATAATTCGAATTTTTCGCCCAAGAGGTAATGCCTCCAAATTTTTAAAGCAAAAACTATGGCTAAAAGTTCTAGGTCATGGACACGATAATTTTTCTCATGCGGCTTTAGTTGACGGCTTGCATATGCAACAACTTTGCCCCTTTGCATCAAAACTGCGCCAAGACCCCCACTTTGAGAAGCATCGGTATAGACAGCTAAATCTTGGTTGCCATCGATGATGGTTAACACGGGAGCAGTGGTCAAACTCACCTTTAGCTTTTGGAAGGACTCCTCACACTCTTCTGTCCAAATGAACTTGGTGTTTTTCTTTGTGAGTTGTGTTAAAGGGCCAGATAGCTTGGCAAAGTTTTGGACGAACTTCCTGTAATATCCGGCCAACCCTAGGAAACTCCTTACTTCAGTGGGTGTAGTGGGCTGCTTCCAATCTTGAATGGCGGAAATTTTGCTTGGGTCCACAGCAATTCCTTCTTTTGACACAACATGGCCCAAGAATTTCACCTCTTCTTGCCAAAATATGCATTTTGAAAATTTTGCTTTTAGAACATTTCTTTGCAGAATCTCTAGCACTTCTCTTAGATGCCCTTCATGCTCCTTCTTGGCTTTAGAAAAGATCAAGATATCATCAATGAAGACTAGGACGAATTTATTCAAGACCTCTCTGAAGACCCTATTCATCAAGTCAACAAAATAGGCTGGAGCATTGCACAGACCGAACGACATTACCAACCATTCGTAGAATAAGTCAGGCCCTCTGAAAGCGGTCAAAGGGATGCATTCTTCGGCTATGCGAAGTTGGTGGAAACCTGTGGCTAGGTCCATCTTTGAAAACACCTTGGCTCCATTTAAATTGTCCATCAGATCATCTATACGAGGCAAGGGATATTTGTTCTTTAAGGTTTGCTTATTGAGATCGCGGTAATCCACACAGAGCCTCAGAGTGCCGTCAGATTTGGGGACAAACACCACAGCTGCACCCCAATTGGAAAAGCTAGGCCGTATTAATCCCTTCTTTAAGAGCTGTTTGGTTTGGGTACTCAATTCTTCTTTTTCTTTAGGAGTCATTCTTCGAACAGCATGAACTACAGGCCTTGCATTAGGGACAAGATCAATTCTGAAATCGATTTCCCTTCGCGGTGGTAAACTATCTACTTCTTCAAATACGTCCGCATAATTCTTGACAATGGGAATATTCTCTGAAGAGATGGACGCGACTTCTAAAGAAGACCAGAAAGCTTTCCTGTCTGGCTTTGAGCCATGGCAAGGTATAAAAATGACATCACCGAACTTCGTTTTGATTTCGACCATCCTGTCCGCACATCTAACCTCGGCCTTAAATTTTGTGAGCCAATCCAGTCCGAGGATAATATCAAACTCAGAAAAATCCATGACGATCAAGTCAAAAGGAAATTGAAAATAAGAGTAGGAAATAGGCACCCTACAGTACAAATCGAGGACGATAGAACCTCCTACCGGATTATGAACATTAATTGGCTTCTTAAGATTTCTTTGCTTTAATTTCAACTTCTTAATCGTGTTGCTAGAAATAAAACTCCTTGACGCACCCGTGTCAAATAAAGCAGTAACAGGAATATTTTTAATAGAAACAGTACCATCCAGAACATCAGACTTACCTCCCTCAGTAGGTGCAGAGGAAGATGGTGTACCTGCTCCCTCATAGACATGTGCAATCTGAGCTCCTTTCAACAGTGGGCAATTGGCCTTGATATGGCCCTTTTTATGGCAGTTGTAGCAATCTTTGCTATCATCACCTCTGGCCTTCTTCGGACCCCTGCAGTCTTTGCTATAATGCCCGAACTTCTGACAGTTGTAACACTGGACCTTGGATTTGTCAAATGTCTTAGCAGCTCCAGAATTACTGCCCTCAGCTTTCTTCTCTGGTTGCTTCCTTTTGTTGTTGTTGGCTAAGCTCCTCTCTCTGTCTTGCTGAGAAACCTTCTTGTCATTCTCTTCATAACGGCAAGCGAACTCCACCATCTATTGAAGGAAAGGTCGATGTGGGCAGTGACTCTGTCAATATATTTCCTTGCAAGGCCATTTATGAATCTCTTATTCTTCTGAAAGTCATCTCGAATCAGTTCAGGTGCGTAACGGGAAAGGTCCTCGAACCTACGAACATACTCTGAAATGGACTTGTCGCCTTGCCTCAGATTGGCGAATTCGTCGTGTAGCCTTTCTACCTCCTGCCTCGGAATGTATTTGTCGTTGAAAAGCTCTTTAAATCTATCCCAAGACATATTATCTTCGTCACCTCCAATGTTGACTACCTCCCACCAGTTTTGCGCTTCACCTTGAAGATGCCATGCTGCAGTGAATCTCTTTCTTTGATCATCAAGTCCCAGTCCTCCAAATATCTTTTCACAATTTTTCAGCCACGCCTGAGCTTGTACCACGGTCTCAGAACCGGTGAATGGAACTCCCCCCAAATTCTTGAACTTCTTTGCCACCTTGTCCAAGTCAAAAGGTGGCGGCGGTGGTGGTTGTTGTTGTTGGACAGTGGGTTCCTCAGTTTCAGTGGTATTTTGCCTTCTCCTAGCAGCTCTAGCAGCTCTTGCAGCAGCGGTACTCATTTTAAGTTAGTTCTGTACAATCAAGGGAAGAGTCAGAACAACCTTAATGACGACGATTTTTAAGAAGTGATAAGGAAAAAGGATAGATAAAAGATGGTGATAAAGTGACCGACTATTATGCATTCTTATGAAATGTTCGCCGTAGAATAATGGGATTCTACGTAAACGAGTTACTATAAATATGTTATATTCCGCTTTGTAAACCAAAGCTCTGATACCAACTGTGACGGCCCCAAACTTCCACAAGTGAAAGCAAGGAGAAATCATAAGGAATACAACATAAATATAATATAACAAGTCATAGAAAACAACATAGCACAGGAAATCCATATAATAACAACATTATAGCAGCGGATATATAATGTCATCAGCAATAGAAAATCCACAGTCACAGAATCTACGTTATTACAGCAAATTTTCAGAGAATTGCATAAGTTCCAACTCCAAATAAAAGAACGTGGAATGGAAATAAGTCTGAAAATAAAAGGAAAGAAAAATGCGATAAGCGAAAAGATAGGTCTTCAAAGCTCCATCACCTTATCTTCACCAAAAGCAACTCCAAGCGAAAAGATAAAAGTAGCTCCAAAGAAACTCCAAGCAGAAAAAGAACCTGTCTACTTGGCTGCCCGCG
The DNA here is from genome assembly GCA_030737875.1 of Allium sativum. Lineage (NCBI taxonomy): Eukaryota > Viridiplantae > Streptophyta > Magnoliopsida > Asparagales > Amaryllidaceae > Allium > Allium sativum. The sequence goes on from CM060924.1 coordinate 197,535,910, forward strand.
TAGAAGAGAGGGCACCCAAGTTTGTAAAAAGTGAAACAAACAATGGGTCAGTCGTGGGACTGGTGTGAGAGTTCTTAACTAAAATTACTCATACTAATAAGGCAAATCTAAGGACCACGCCGCTAACGCGGAACGGGTTGTACCAATGGATTGCCGTGCATAACTACAGTGTCAGTACAAATAAATAAAACGTAACACAGCGCAATGTCTTTTGAAAAATGGAACCACCATAAGACTCAGGTCCCATCACACAATGCAACGCACACCAAGAGGATAGAGTTTTACCTTATGGTGGTTAAACATGCTAAATACGCCAAATACGAAACTAATATTATTATTAGGGTGTATATGTTTTAAAACAATTCAAAGCAATGTATTAATCCTAGGAAGCATAGGTACCATATATTATGCCTCCAATACTAGTAATACAAATCAAATCCGTCGGGGTCGTATTGGAAATTTGTGTTTCCATCATGAGTCCAGGCTAGGGAGGACTCCTTACCGATTCGAGACACTCTAGTAAATGTCCCAGGATTACCCGCAGTTAACCCTTGGATCCTGCAGGGCCGGTCCTCACATACAGCTTAGAGGATTGGCAATTCCTAAGCACACGTTTCCCGGTCCTATAGGACCTGTCCGAGGCGCCTCATTTCATCATCCTCCAAAAAGTAAAATGACTACTAACTAGAAAGAAACGTGCTACTTTCCCTGCGTTCCCTTCCCCCTTTTTAGACTCTACCGGTTTGTGAGGCTCGTGAGGTCATGTTCTTCATACCACAAGGTTCTGCTTTTCAACAAGAACCCTGATCATTTCATCTTAGCATGCCACACCGTCATTCCATACCGTACCATCGACCATCAGTCAATATATAAACGGGTGTTAAGTAGAGAACGAATTCTCTACCACCAACATTTTTATATTAGCAGAAAATCGACAGCATGATATTTAATGGGATACGGTGTCAGACATGCCATCCATTTACACCCATGCTCTAGGTCTGAACTAGGGTCAAACTCGTGAAATCAACGCGTACGTTTGGGCAATTACCCCGACTCGTAAATCGGGAGCTACCCAATTCAGAGTCTTGGTCGTTGTCCATTCGAGGGAAGATTTACGGTCTTCATACGCCGTCTTCATATTTAGATTCTTGAAATCGTAAAATCGTTTGGAATGGGATGAACCCGGACTTCCCAAAAAATCTCGCGTTCATAATTTAGAGAAAAACACATTTCATGACGTTATGTTGTCTTATAACGATAAATCCTTGTCTTAATTATTTAATATAATTAATTTCTTTAATTAACGACGCTTCAGATCAAAGGCGACTCTGGCGCCGTTTTCCATCCATTTTGATTTTTACTTTTCTCAAGATCTAACCGTTGGATTTTAGCGTAGTTTATATCGTTGGAAAGACATTTCCAAGACGGACATAGCGGTTTCAGTTTTGGGAAAATCCGACGGTCGGATCTTCCGGTATAATCATTTGAAAGTTCGATTTCAAAACGCGAACTACCGCGCTCGATTCGTTATATTTTAATTATTTATATAAATATACATATATATAATTAGTTCGTTTAACTCATCGCCCTTATATATAACCTCCTTTCCATCTTAACTTTTACTTTTCTACTTGCATTACAATTTATTTTAGGATTAGACGATGATCCCTTTTTTTTTATCTACCACCATTATTATTTATTTATATATTTTACAATTTACATTCGAAAATGTAAATTATAACGTGCCATTCCTTTAATTCCTTGTATATTTCTTTTCCCATTACATTTTGAACAATGGACATTTTCTTTGGTGTAACCCTTATACATCATAAATAATGTAAATCTTCTCCTACGTTTCATTTCCTTTTATTTGACAAAATATCATTTTATGCAATGCAAATTTCTATTTTTCTAACTTGACAAAATATCATTTTATGCAATGCAAATTCCTATTTTTCTATTTTGACAAAATATCATTTTATGCAATGCAAATTCCTATTTTTCTATTTTGACAAAATATCATTTTATGCAATGCAAATTCCTATTTTTCTATTTTGACAAAATATCATTTTATGCGAATGCAAATTCTATCTTTCTATTTTGACAAAATATCATTTTATGCGAATGCAAATTCTATCTTTCTATTTTGACAAAATATCCTTTTATGCAATGCAAATTCTATCTTTCTATTTTGACAAAATATCCTTTTATGCAATGCAAATTCCTATTTTTCTATTTTGACAAAATATCATTTTATGCGAATGCAAATTCTATCTTTCTATTTTGACAAAATATCCTTTTATGCAATGCAAATTCCTATTTTTCTATTTTGACAAAATATCATTTTATGCGAATGCAAATTCTATCTTTCTATTTTGACAAAATATCATTTTATGCGAATGCAAATTCTATCTTTCTATTTTGACAAAATATCATTTTATGCGAATGCAAATTCTATCTTTCTATTTTGACAAAATATCCTTTTATGCAATGCAAATTCCTATTTTTCTATTTTGACAAAATATCATTTTATGCGAATGCAAATTCTATCTTTCTATTTTGACAAAATATCATTTTATGCAATGCAAATTCCTATTTTTCTATTTTGACAAAATATCATTTTATGCGAATGCAAATTCTATCTTTCTATTTTGACAAAATATCCTTTTATGCAATGCAAATTCCTATTTTTCTATTTTGACAAAATATCATTTTATGCGAATGCAAATTCTATCTTTCTATTTTGACAAAATATCCTTTTATGCAATGCAAATTCCTATTTTTCTATTTTGACAAAATATCATTTTATGCGATGCAAATTCCTATTTTTCTATTTTGACAAATGCATAAAAATATTATTTATCCTCCAATGCACTTTTGTTTCAATATGGCAAAGATATTATTGTTACCATACGATGAAAATTTCAATTCTAACATTTAAAAAAAAAAAAAGTATTTTTCTTTTTTTCATACGGTGTTCATTTTCTAATATTGACAAAGACGTCAATTACATACGGTGCTCATGTTCTAATTTTAATATTGACAAAAATGTCAATTACATACGGTGCTCATGTTCTAATTTTAATATTGACAAAAATGTCAATTACATACGGTGCTCATGTTCTAATTTTAATATTGACAAAAATGTCAATTACATACGGTGCTCATGTTCTAATTTTAATATTGACAAAAATGTCAATTACATACGGTGCTCATGTTCTAATTTTAATATTGACAAAAATGTCAATTACAATTACATTGCCAATTTGTTCCCAAAACTTACTGTCAAAACACTACGCTACATACAACGTCAATTTTTACATGTCATAACATCGCAAAATATATGGTCTCAATTTCTTGTGTCATAACATCGCAAAATATATGGTCTCAATTTCTTGTGTCATAACATCCAACAATTTATGGTGACAATTTTTATCATGTCATAACATCGCAAATATAATGGTGTCAATTCATCGTTATAGCATGGCAAATATAATGGTATCGAATCCATCGTTATAACATAGCAAATGAGATGGTATCAAATCCATCGTTATAGCATAGCAAATGATGTGATGTCCAATTTCTAACCACATATACACTTAACAATTTGTTTATTCAAAAATAAATTTGTGGTTTAGATCTCTCACCTTGATTGGATAATAAATATAATAAATCCAATTAAATTTTCAGAATGCTCCAATTGATTTCAGCAGCATCCACCCGTAGTCACGGTCCTATTGGTTCTGAAAATTTCAGAATCCGAATTCATACGAATAAGTTATCAACGTTTTAATAGAACTGACTTTTCACAACTGTTTCTGTCACGACCAGAAGCGTTACAAAATCTGAACTAAAATATACCTTTGAATTTTCAGAATTCGTTCAAATCTTTGGATCCAGTTTTCGCGAGCTACAGGCGATGAAATCGCGAACCGTTTGTTGGACGTCGACCGGCTACGAGAGAGCTACGCGCGCCGGAAAGGGGAGGGGGTGCGGCTGGACGTGGTGGGGCCCACGGCCGTGCGTGCGGCGGCCCTTTGGGCGTACGGTGGCGGCTCGACGGTCAACGAGGGTGGCCGAGGTTGGTATCCACTTGAAGGCCTTGGTTTCCTCTTCGATTTGAGCACAAGTTTGCAGGAATCCGTTGAGAGACGAGAGAGAAAAGTGAGTTTGAAATTTTGATCAATAATGGGTTTCGGCGGCTTGTATTTGACGAGGAGGAAGAAGACTGTAGCGGCATACGGTCCGTATTTATACATGTATTTTAGGGTTTTCTAATTATTAATTAATTAATTAATTAATTAATTAATTTATCCGAGAAATTACAATTCTCTCATATGATCTCTGATTCGCGCTCAACGACTGTCGATCTTAACATTTTCATGCCTTCTGAACGCGATGGTGCTATCCCCATGGTCCAATTCTGAAGTTACAGACTGGTTTTATTTTATTTTCAAATTTAGTTCTTAAATTTAAATTCGAACGTACATTTTAATTTCCTGAGGCCACATACTGACTCGGAAAAATCCAGAAAAATTATTTTTGGCATCGTGATGACGATACGGTTCTAACAAAGCCAGTTTCATCGAATTCTGAGACTGTTCGAAAAATGGCTATTTTCACGTCGTTCAATTTCAACTGTTTCTGACCAAACACAGTTTCATACGCCACGCTCACATATTAAATCGAAAAATTCTAAAAATTGAAACTTAGCCATATTATGACATTCCGGATCCAATGAAAGTGGTTTCGTCGGATTCCGAGGTCGTTTGCAAAATGGTCATTTTCAACTGCTTCAAAGTTATTTAAAATTTGAAATTTTAAATCTTGACTCAAAAACCCAACAAAATATCTTAAAATAAAATTTTCAAACTGGTTCAGATTTTCGGGTCATTACAATAATGCTAATGGCCTTTGGGGAATAGCCTTTTTCTTTTTAAAAGAAAATTTTCTTGAAAAATGCTTCTTTGTAAACGGTTTTTCAAATAATTTTCAGAAGGTCTTTAAAAACTTTTGCCCAGTCTAGTAACCTTCTGCTCTGTTACCAATGTAACACCCCGCCTCCGCTAGGGTCACTCGCAAAGGAATGCACTAGCTTTAGAGGGGCATTATTGGTAAACATGCACAGAAATATCACAAGACAGAACATATAAAATAGCGGAAGTAAAATCGAACTTTCATAAATTCAATAATTAAGGTCTAAAGCCTTTTTACATCAGAGTACATCAAAACCTGTCTTGCAATAGTAAAGAAGCATAAAGACTTTTTAATAAATTATTCCCCAAGTAAAAACAGTAAAGTAGCCATAGCCAAGAGAAGTCCAAGCCATCCATGATGACCTTCAAGCAGAAGAAGTCCGAACTAAACAGCATTGTTTCCTCCCTGAAACCTGGAGGGGAAACGGAAGAAAAGAGGCGAAACAAAACGGGTCAGTCAAAAAGACTGAGTAAGTCCTATCTACTTCCAGTATAAAAACAGGTAAAGGTAACATGACATGCATAAACTGAAAGTAAACATAAGGATAACTACAAGATAGATAAACCAGGGTAGCCGGTTGAACTACTGTGGCAAAGTAAACTAAGGTATCATGATAAACTACGGTGTTATGATAAGTCAAGGTATCACATCGTCAGATTTCTATCGAGTATATTATCCCAAGGTATCTACCCCGTCTAACATCCCACGGTATCTATTATGTATATTCTTCCTAGTTCTAACATGTATATTTGCTCTGCACCTCTCGTACTAGTATCCCTACCCGCGTCATGTGTTAACCATGAATGTCTCTTGCTCATAGTCGTGTAATGGTCCATGTCAACCTAATATCGCATATATAGGTTACTCAAATCATATGTTTCTTTCCATGTATATAAGTTCAGTCCTTTGCCGTACCTCGTACGGGCTTCCTCATGTCGTATTATCCTGGAAATCGTTTGGACTGTCACCCTTGTTCTAGCTAGGCTCTTCCATATGAATCATCGTTTGAACTACTAGGACTTACGCCACCTAGCACCACTAGGGATTACGCTTGCCTATTGCACGCTTTCGTATTTCGGTTTTGGGTTAAACCACCTAGGCCACTAGGGATTACGCTAACCCTCAACCGCGCCCTTTTTCCCACGCATTCATTGTGAATCGTTTTTCTATAACTGTATGCACATGTATCACATCGTGCCATCTGAGTCCTGTCACAGGGCAAAACAAGAAATACAGGACTCGGTCGGGAGCTTTAGATTTATCTGCCGATGCAGATACTAAGGTCTGCTTTTCTACACGTGGCTATGGTCCCACGAGACCCCTCCCTCAACTAGTGAAAGGCAACACAAGAGACAATCTTGCATGAGAACTACACTCCGGCCAGCCCATATCCTACGGCCTACCTCACCCATAATTAGATAGCAATTATGGTCTGTTGGGTGTTCCCTGCCTTTCCGTACGTACACGCTTGACTTAAGATGGTAGATGATCGACGAACTTGCTATCTCGGGCACCTTATGTATTCGTCGACTCACTGCTATCCGCCCCAGTCTTTAGGTCACTCGCATAGCAACCAAGGCATATTCTTGGTTCTTCTACCGCAGACCTCAACCTCTCGTGAGCCTAGTATAATGACCTGGCAGCTCACAGAGGGATCCCAAGAATATCCTCACGTTCCCCGAAGCCGCTGCTTCGTTACCCAGTTCGCTGGAGCCTTTATCTAAATCAGATAGCCCGCTCCTACACGTATACTTAAACGATGACCTACCGTATCGGGTTACTCATCTATCTAAGAGGTGGTCCAAATTTCCTTGGCTAAGAATTATTACTTAGTTTCTTTTAACTAAGGTTTACCACTTAGCCTTATTTCCATAATCCTTGTTAACTATGGTTATTTACCTAATCCTCCGAATTAGGGTTTATCTAATGGCTTAAGTGTCACTTAAGTTCACAACTTAACCCGTCTACAAACCACGTCAAAATTGGCTAAGTATCCAAGTCCAAAACTTAACCCTACAACCCATGTGTCAAGTTGGTTAAGTATATCAAGCAATTCATGGCTTAATCCTTATCTAATTATCATTTTAGATTGGTTCAGTATATGTATTAACTTGACCTTATCTAATTACTGAGTCATATCGGTCAAGCGCATTCAAACGATTCGTGACTTAGCCTTATCATGTTTTCATGTTAGATTGGTTAAGTACAGGTTAACTTAACCTCATCAAATTAACGAGTTAGATTGGTTAAGTATAGGTCACTTAACCTCATCAAATCATCGTGTTAAATTAGTTAAGTGTTTAACTTGACCCCATTAAATTACCAAGTTGGATTAATTAAGTCTAGGCTAACTTAACCCCATCCGATTACCATGTTTAGATTAGTTAAGCCTAATCTTAACCCCATCTAGTTACCGCGGTTAGGTTAGTTAAGTCTTAATTACTTAACCTCATCTAATTACCCAGTCGGATTAGTGAAGTATAAATTACTTAACCCCATCCCCTAATCATCTTGCATGGTTATGTGTCATTAAGGAAATCAAGCCCGGTCCCACTTAACCTACCCATTCGTGTCATATCGGTTAAGTGTCATTAGTCAAATTTACTTAACCTTATCATGTGGCATTAATTTAATTAATGCACTCTTAACCTCTCACATTAGACCTTGTTGTGGTTACTAGTTAAGCCGGGCGGGTCCGGGTAGATTTACACCACAACCTAGTCTAACCTCGGGTCTTAAGCGCGACATGACCAACTTCTCACATTGGATCCTATTGTTTGTAGCTACTAGTTAAGCCGGGCGGATCCGGGTAGATTTATGCTACAAACTCAACCCAACCTCGAGTTGGCCAATTTCATGTTTAGCCTAGTGTCATGTTCATGGTCCAGTTTTCAAGCAATTGGGTAGACCTAACTTAATAGGTAAATTCCCAATGGGTAGACCTAACTTAATAGGTAAATTCCCAAGCCCATGTTTTTATGCACATTTACATGTTAACTTCCATGCTTATATTTTAAGTCATATTTCCAAGTATAAACACATGTCATATTCAAGTTAAGATTTCGCGACATGTTCATGTTTATCTAACTACCCAAAATCGTGTTTTCCCAACGCAAGCAAAGCGAGTCAACATAGTAAGGATACTATGTCACATATTGGTCTCAAAACATGCATGATGCCAAAAAGGGCTTGGCTTCCACATGCATAACATCATAAAGGGATTGGCCATAAACATGCATAGTGTCATAAGGTAATTTGGCCACAAACATGCATATTATCAAAAAGGGTTTGGCCATAAACATGCACAACGTAAAAGAGGGGATTGGCCACGAGCATGCATAATCTCATAAAGGATTCGGCCACAAACTTGCATGTTAGCATAAGGGGTTTGGGTTCATAAACATGCATAAGCCCCAAAATCTTGTCTTAGCCAATGTTTCACACGTGAAGTGGTTCCTAAAGGTTCATGCTAGCATTTCATGCATAAAGATCCAAACTTGCAAGTTAAACTAGGTTATGCATAGCATGAGAGGCATGATTAAGTCACTCACATGGCCTAAAATCATAAACATGAACACAAGAGGCAAGGTAAGGTTCATATAGGTTCGCATAATCATGTTTAGCCTCATTTTATCCCATGTCATTATCAAAACTACCGTTTCCATCTAAAAGTAGCTAGAACTTACATAGTTAGGCCTAGGGAAAGGAGCATGAATCATCTTGGCTAAGAAAGGTGCCTCCTTTGTTGAAGAATCGTCATGGAACTCGCATAGCAATGTTGATCTCCCTCCGATTTGGTGTAGCAAGCTTTCTCCTCTTGATTTGAACCCGATTTGAGTGCTTAGGCTTTAGGGATTGGAGATGGAGGCCATGGTCACTTGGCATTTGGGCAGCACTTCGTGGAGAGAGTGATTTATGAGGGTTTAGGAGGGGGCTTAGGGGTGTTTTTATAGAGATTAGGAGTGTTTTAGGACATAGGATTAGATCTAGGATAGATTAGGACCATCAGATCTCGGAAGCTTCCAGAACCAGCCCAAGAACAAGACCAGGTGAGACAAACAGGTGCGCCAGGCAGCTTGCCCCGGCCACCACCTGTCGACAGGCAAGTCGACAGGGCTGTCGACTTGGTCTGGGCCCAAGTCGACAGGCCTGTCGACAGCCCTGTCGACATGGCCTAGGCGGGAAACTTCCCGCCTGGCCCCAGCTCTGATTTCCAAAACTGTTTCCGAAATTCAAATTCCCAGAAACCTTCTTTGGGCCTTTTACGGGTCATACGGACTCCGATTCTCGAAAACTCGGACTCTATTTCGCGTATTTTTCCGAGACGAACGCAATGGCATAGCCCGTTTCACTTGATTCAGAATTTATAATTTAATTCTGTCTTGATTCTTGATTTAACGTGTTGTAAAAATTCGGGTTGTTACAGATGAGGACGATGAAAAGAAGGATAGCGAGAGTGTGAACGAGAATGAGCAAGAAATGAAGAAAGAAGAGACTGTGCCAGAGCTTATGGAAGAACAGATGATGGATGAGACAGAGAAGGAGAAGAAGGAGAGGAAAAAGGAGGCGCAGAAGTAAAAAGAAGTTGTAGTGGAGAATACCGCTGACCATGTTGATGTGGCACTAGCGGAGAACAAAAGAGAAGAAAAGGCTAAGGCTATCAATAAGGAAGCAAATCGGGAAGAAAACTTCAAAGATGGAAAAGAGAGTGCTGAAATCATGATTAAAGAAATTAAAAGCAGAAAAGTCACTAGTAATCGAAAAAGAAATCAAAGAGAAAGTCAAAGATGATGAAGTTGAAGAGCATACCAAAACAAATGAAGTGAAGAAAGAGAGTGCTAAAGAGTTAACTATAAAAGAGAGTGAAGAAGACAAAGACAAAGAAGATGATGCCAATGACGAAAAGTGTGAATGGAAAGGTAACGAAAATGAAGAACAGAAGAAACAAGAAGAAATTGAAGAGCTTGATAAAAATTTGAAGCACAAGAATTTTTTTGAAGAAATTTGGAAAACAAATAAAGAAATTGAATTAGTCAAAGATTGTAAAAGTGAATTTTTGAAAGAATTCAAAGACGCCATATATGACTCATTCAAAATTCTTGATACGAGAACAAAATGGAAGTTAGATGTAATGTCCCGCATTTTTATTGGTTTTTATTTGAATATTTAAATCAGTTTAAATATTGAATTCTTAATATAAGTAGATTTGAATATTAATTAAAATGAAGTTGAACGTATAAAAATATATATTCAATATAATCGAGCTCATAACAACGTTGCAGTTCGTAATTTAACGTTCTGATCTTCAACTGAGTATACAAGACTCGTTTTAAATCGGATTTCTACAAAATAAGGAACGTTGGAATCCGTTGAATTGTATCTTTCTAACAGAAGTGAAATATTGAGATTTCGTCGTATAGATTGCAAGATATGTCAAAATCAAATATTCAGAAAGTCGCTATGAAATCGTATATCGACCATAACGGTTTATTTGAAATAACTTCTTATCGGTTTCGAATTTAGACAAGGTTCTTTTGAGGCGTAGTTATAATTTAATTTTTAGAATTTTACTGTAATTTTTAATTAATTAAATAAGCGACTTTTTATTTGGAGTATTTTGCACCCTATATCAATATTTTGGGGTTTCACAATATGAGTTAATCTACCGATATTATTATATTTTTGGAGTCATGACACGTCACTCGTTATGATGGTGTTCTTATTTCTGTCTGTAGAGGTTGGTACGTGAACAGGATCTTCCGTAGTGGGGTATGTTAAATTTTATAACTTAAAACTTTAAAGCTAAGAAAATGATACACCATTGCTCTACATAAACGTTATATTTAATGGTACATATAACAACATACAAGTGCTTCGGAGGTATAACTATCGTCTGCATGAGGTTACATCTCTTTGCTTTGCTACCATCTGCAAACTGTCCTATATCCACCCATGTGATCACGTTCTCTTAGCTGGCCAATTTCCTTTCATGGTCTGTACTCCAACAAGTATCTTTAACCCTTAGCCGACCTGCCCATGTTTTGCACAGGAATCCTAGATGCCTATAAACGCGTGTCCCAAGGATTTAACATATATCTAAATAAACAAGCTACCTAAGATATGAACAAACATGCTGACGAAAATTCAAGTAATCCATCAAACAATTAGCCGACATGTAATGTACAACAGCCTTCAGATATAAATAATAACAGATTGTTTTTCTTCTCCGTGAAGTATTGTACAGCGCCATGTTTTGGTACAGACAACTTCAACATCCATCCGATGAAACGAAAACTCGGCATGAAATGAGAACTCTGCAGGCCTAAGAAGGAAATCCTGCCATGTTTCTTCATATCAAACAGCACCACGAATTGTCACTTATCACTACAGACCTAGGTCTTAGATGTAAGTCCTATTTGTACCTAGTCTAAACTGTCTGCCAACCTATGGGTACCATACACCTTGGCAACCAAGGTATTGAAATATTATAAATACGTAGGGATGACTGCAATTATTTCGCAGCTTCAAAAAAAATCAGCAATGGCCGAACAGCTTCATTGCTTATAAACTAAATAAAAATGGGATTCAATGTACTGAAAACAGGGTTCATACGGTTCATACACGGGGAAGTTGGAGATTTAAGTTGGGTATAACAATGAAGTGTTGAGGGAGCCGGTGCCATCCTTTTTCGCTGCTGAGTTCAAGACAACATGCGCTCAAACATTAAGGTGGTTCGTGTGTTGCGAGGAATACAATATGGACTTTGAAAATGTTGGATTCCTTGCATCGAGGGTAGAGGGTTGGCAAAGTCTGTAAATATTCAGCAACAAAAGGATGACGTGTCATGTATAGGACGGAGGGGCCGAAGTGCCTAACATCGCTAGTTATGGAGCATGTCGAGCTTGATAGTGCGGAACGATGGAGGATGGTGAACTCGAAGTGGCATGTTAATAGGAGAGAATAAGGAACGCTGGGAGGGAAATATCAGAGGGGCTTGTCACGGAAAGGAAAAACGTTGGGGTAAGGACAGGGTACACGTGTTATGCATGGCAATAAGGGGAGAAGAGTATGTAAAAGGTGAGGCAAAAAGGGTTGTTAACGTGAATAACGAAGAATGGAAGGGGGCTTTTGGGTACTGCGCATATATATATATATATGATAAAGGGAAGGAAGTTTGGGCGTTGATGCCAGGTTCTGCACTGAAGTAGGATTGTAAACATGAATTAATAGGAGGGTCTGTTTGTATTGGATGGCACGGAAAAGAGGAAACTTACGAGAAGTTCACGTTCTTAAGGGAGGTGCGGGAGTTGTGTATTGTCAGTAATGAAGAGCTGTACAACCGCAGATGTATTTGTTAAGGAGTGAAGTGTGGCGCCATTTGAAGGTGCAGGCGAAGAGTTGAGGGCCGTAACGCTGGAGCATAACAAGGAAAGGAAGTCGATAGCAAATTATTTTCATGGGACAAGCTACCGAAGTAATGAACTGAGGGTTGGCGAAGTCTGGGGTAAACGATGGCGGTATTGTTGGTCGGAAGTGTTTATATTGAGGAGGTAATCATGACTGCTATTGACAATTGAAACCGGAGTCTCTGTGCACAAAGTGATCACGCCCTTGCAGCGTGAAGACATGGCCGAAGTGGGGGGACTGTGTATGGTGATCGAGTGCCATGAGCGGGTGACGGTGTGATTCAGTTTTGAAAAGAAGCGTAAGCGGGCTTGAATGTGCGATACTGGACTGACGCAAATCGTTATTTAACGGTTAACGCGCCAAGGTGAGTAAATTCACTAACTCTCTTTTTATTTAAAATATTTTAATTATATTTTAAACAATGGTTGAATGCTGTGTGATGTTTGATTAGATAAATTACAGTTAAATTGGTTGGAATAAATATATATCATTGCATATGCACACATCATTGGTTGGATACTGATTTGAATAACACCCATGGATGCGGAAATCGGTTGGAGGAACTCAACCGGATTCCTAAATATTTAATTATATTGTTTGTGCACTGTTTGAACCGTGTTGAATGGACATTCAACGTTATGTTGATTTGGTAAATAAACGATATCAGCGACAGTCAACCATAAACCCATTTTGTTAAGAAGTTGGTTGACCGTCAGATAAATCAACGAAGGCAATTATAAAAATTATATTTTTATAATTAAAGCGAAATTTTAAATTATAATAGACGTTCTATTATAAACTGACATTTTATGGTTCGTTTTATAAAGTAGATAAAACTGATTATTTGATAAGTTATGAAACTGTAATTATTCGGCAAGTAAATCTTGAATAATTATTTTGATACAAATCGGTTAGGGAATATTATTGGATTATATTAATCAAACAAGGAGAAGTAATTAAATCAGTTAACGAATTAACTGGTGAATTGAAGTTGATCAAATCAACTGTTTTATTAGAAATTGTTTATTTAAATAATTTCGATTAATCTATGCTAATGACTTAGCGAGAAATTGATCAAAATTAATAAGATTTATTATTAATTACTTTTCAATTAATGAAGTATAAATGATTATTGAACTGAGCACAATTAGTTATTATTTATTTAGGCAACTAATATGTTATGAAGAAAATTGTTTACTTCAGCAATGATAATTACTATTTAATTATGTTAATTAAAGCAAGTGTTTCTTAATGGAGTACATTTAAGATGTTATTGAGTTGGGAAAGAGATATCAAAGATTTTTGTAACGAAAAGAGATATCAAGATTTTTGTAATGGAAAGGGATGTCAAGAATTTGTAACGGCAAGAGGTGTTGCGATTAATTATAAAGTGGAATATAGTAGCATATTGCAAGTCCCAGAACTATAGCGATAAAGTAACGCTGTTGACTAGGCTTAAGCGTGACTGTTATGTCAAGATTAGTTATAAAGGGATATAGCAGCGTATAGCAAGTTTAAACTGTAACGATAAATGAAACGCTGTTAACCAAACTTAAGCGTGATGTTTATATACAGTAGCACTTCCTAGGCAAGGAAAACAGCTTGTTTTGAAATTCACTTATTCAAGGAAATAAGTAATGACGTTTGTCCAAAGAAATGTAAGAACGAATGTTAAATAAAAAGTGCCGGTGATTTGTGTAATATTGGTTGTACATTGAATGGATGTTGTTTTTACTTCGATAGTTAAACAACCGACTATCGAAGTGTTTTGACCATCGTTGTCAATACGGAGAGACCGGTTGGATTTAATATCCGAGAACCACTCCGTATAGGCATAGGCGTTGCGAATTAGATTATGTTGAAGATAATCGAAGACGGAGTGAAATTCAAGAACTGTTATGTTTGTCCAGTCCCAGGACAACTTGTATGGACGAATGTCTGACAGAGTATTCCTAACGGTCACAGAAGACGATCTTTTCAAGGTATTACGACTGGTGGCGGAGAAATTCGTTTCTCTTAGCTTTTATACCCGTAATATTTTTGGGAATATCAACTAGTGATTTGACGGGTTTGACAATGTGACATTCAAAGTGTATGGTGGCCAGATGTTCTAAAAGGTAGACGTAGCCTCTAGCCTCACAACCGGGAAATGACAAAAATCGGGCAGGCAGCATGGTTATGTGGGTCGCTCCCATTAGGGTGTATAATCACCTATCTAGAGAAATTCCTTTTGTTTCTAAATCTATCGATTCTGCCCATTCGGGAACGGTGGTTTGAGTCCAACCGTTGGTGATATACATTCGATACACTCAAGCGAAATGAGTGGTCGGTCATGTGTGGGCCGGGTTGCAAGACGTTCTTGTTGAACCCAGTGTATTCGCCTCTAGAGATACATCATCGGAAGGTGGTCCCATACCTTGTCATAGTTGGAATCCAATCTCCAATAAGCGCCCTGCGGGTTTTGATTTTATACTATGTATGTAGAGCGTGAGATGCAAGCGTTCTGCTATTTGGTTATTTACTTGATTAGACATTAGTATAATATCACTGGATTTTGATATCAAAATGGTTTGGGTTATAGAACCATCCGTGTTTATGTGTGGACTGGTCTTACTATTATCTTTTGGTTTCAAAAGGATTTTCAAAGTTAAACCGTATGGTTGGAATTTACTCACACCAGTCCCATGACTGACCCAAAGTTTGTTTTGTTTTGTTTTTCCTAAACTCTTGGGTGCCCAAATTTGTACGGGCAGTCAAGTGTTTCAGGCTTTGCAGATGCACTTGGAAGATCTTAAAGTAGAAGGCTCCACCGTCAGTTATCTAGAGTCATTTCCGCTGCATCAAATGTTATGTTGTACTCTGATATGGTATGTATACACAAAACAGATTTGTATTTCAAAGTTATGTTATATAATATATTTTATTCGTTCCGCTGTGAGATTCGTGTTTACTCTGATTCTACTCAGTTGTGTTCTCCTACTTCTTCTTCTTCTATCCTATTAGTTCTATCTTATCTTTCTCATCCTCTTATTTCTTTCTATTAATGATCCGGTATTTTCGATGTCTGAACAGTCGACGCAGGGTTTTGTGTCGATTTTCGGAGCCGAAAATTCCAGTTCGTTACAAGTGGTATCAGAGCTGAAGGTTAAGTGATTACCTTGGCTCTGTGGCGTAACTCACTAGAGATGGAGTTAGTAATACTCTAGATTGAGTTTGAGTGTATACATATGAGCGCGTATTTGTAAATTGATTTAAAAACTGTTTTATATTGTGTTGATTGATCTGTTGAGTGGTATATGAATTCCAGATCGACGCGTTTAGCTGACGAGGTCGATAGGGATTTATAAATGCTTGGATAGAGAATTTCGACATAGTATTGTTTTGAAAGAGAGTAAATGAAATAATTTTACTCGAAATATATTTTGATATAAAGAAAACATATATATTGGAATTATCAAATATATATTGAATGTGTTGGGTGAACTTATGATCGAATAAGATTCATACTTGAAGTGGTTATGTAAATAACCAATCGAAATAATTTATAAATATAATATGTAAAATCAGATGAACTGAATCTGAAATTTAAACCAGAATTGGAATAAAAAAAAAATCTGATACATGAAAATGTTTGTAAATGAAATTTGAATTAAATATATGGAATTTTATGATCCTGGGGAAATTTTGAAATATTATCCAAGTTTCGAAAAGATTTTTTTTTGAAGTAATTTCAAATAAAAGTATTTGAATATGAGTTTTGAAAGTGATATAGTATTGAACTCACTTTGATCGCTGGAAAATAATTCCGATAATGAACCGCGGCATCATCGGTGTTCATTTTCGAGTTCTAAGTGACGGATTTCTACCAAAGATTTGTTTTGAAATGAGTTGTTCGAAATTCAAATGTTTAGAATTGCTATGTTATAAATATATATGTATATGATTTCAAAGTGATTTGAATGAAGAAAAAAAAAACCCTGGGAATTTGAATTTTGAAATAAGGATTTAACTTATAAAGTGATTAAAATGATAAAAGTAGAGTTTAACTTAAAACTAAGTTAAATAAATTTGGAATTTGAACTGAAGCTGATTAATTGAAAATCGTGTTGGAGTAGAATTTAATTTGATAGAGTGAATTTGTGAAAGAAGATAGAATATTGAAATTTAACTGGAACCAGTTAAATGGAAATTATATTCGATGGAAATGGTATTGAAATAGAATTGGAATTGAACGGTAGTCAGTTAAGTGGAAACTGCATTAGAATATAATTCAACTTGGTGAAGTAATTGATTAAGATTTTGGATTGGAGCCATGCTTGGTTATGGAATTGGGGTTTTAATTGAAATATTTGGCTTAGTAAAAGCGAAAGATTGGTTTGAGAATGGATTAATGAGAGATCAACCAAGGATTGAGTTATGGGGATATGAATATAAGGAATTTCAACCGAGCAGGTTGTGAGGAGTTAGAATTAGAACATCTCCACTTCTTAGCAATTTCGAGGACGAAATTATTTTAAGGGGGAAGGAATGTAATGTCCCGCATTTTTATTGGTTTTTATTTGAATATTTAAATCAGTTTAAATATTGAATTCTTAATATAAGTAGATTTGAATATTAATTAAAATGAAGTTGAACGTATAAAAATATATATTCAATATAATCGAGCTCATAACAACGTTGCAGTTCGTAATTTAACGTTCTGATCTTCAACTGAGTATACAAGACTCGTTTTAAATCGGATTTCTACAAAATAAGGAACGTTGGAATCCGTTGAATTGTATCTTTCTAACAGAAGTGAAATATTGAGATTTCGTCGTATAGATTGCAAGATATGTCAAAATCAAATATTCAGAAAGTCGCTATGAAATCGTATATCGACCATAACGGTTTATTTGAAATAACTTCTTATCGGTTTCGAATTTAGACAAGGTTCTTTTGAGGCGTAGTTATAATTTAATTTTTAGAATTTTACTGTAATTTTTAATTAATTAAATAAGCGACTTTTTATTTGGAGTATTTTGCACCCTATATCAATATTTTGGGGTTTCACAATATGAGTTAATCTACCGATATTATTATATTTTTGGAGTCATGACACGTCACTCGTTATGATGGTGTTCTTATTTCTGTCTGTAGAGGTTGGTACGTGAACAGGATCTTCCGTAGTGGGGTATGTTAAATTTTATAACTTAAAACTTTAAAGCTAAGAAAATGATACACCATTGCTCTACATAAACGTTATATTTAATGGTACATATAACAACATACAAGTGCTTCGGAGGTATAACTATCGTCTGCATGAGGTTACATCTCTTTGCTTTGCTACCATCTGCAAACTGTCCTATATCCACCCATGTGATCACGTTCTCTTAGCTGGCCAATTTCCTTTCATGGTCTGTACTCCAACAAGTATCTTTAACCCTTAGCCGACCTGCCCATGTTTTGCACAGGAATCCTAGATGCCTATAAACGCGTGTCCCAAGGATTTAACATATATCTAAATAAACAAGCTACCTAAGATATGAACAAACATGCTGACGAAAATTCAAGTAATCCATCAAACAATTAGCCGACATGTAATGTACAACAGCCTTCAGATATAAATAATAACAGATTGTTTTTCTTCTCCGTGAAGTATTGTACAGCGCCATGTTTTGGTACAGACAACTTCAACATCCATCCGATGAAACGAAAACTCGGCATGAAATGAGAACTCTGCAGGCCTAAGAAGGAAATCCTGCCATGTTTCTTCATATCAAACAGCACCACGAATTGTCACTTATCACTACAGACCTAGGTCTTAGATGTAAGTCCTATTTGTACCTAGTCTAAACTGTCTGCCAACCTATGGGTACCATACACCTTGGCAACCAAGGTATTGAAATATTATAAATACGTAGGGATGACTGCAATTATTTCGCAGCTTCAAAAAAAATCAGCAATGGCCGAACAGCTTCATTGCTTATAAACTAAATAAAAATGGGATTCAATGTACTGAAAACAGGGTTCATACGGTTCATACACGGGGAAGTTGGAGATTTAAGTTGGGTATAACAATGAAGTGTTGAGGGAGCCGGTGCCATCCTTTTTCGCTGCTGAGTTCAAGACAACATGCGCTCAAACATTAAGGTGGTTCGTGTGTTGCGAGGAATACAATATGGACTTTGAAAATGTTGGATTCCTTGCATCGAGGGTAGAGGGTTGGCAAAGTCTGTAAATATTCAGCAACAAAAGGATGACGTGTCATGTATAGGACGGAGGGGCCGAAGTGCCTAACATCGCTAGTTATGGAGCATGTCGAGCTTGATAGTGCGGAACGATGGAGGATGGTGAACTCGAAGTGGCATGTTAATAGGAGAGAATAAGGAACGCTGGGAGGGAAATATCAGAGGGGCTTGTCACGGAAAGGAAAAACGTTGGGGTAAGGACAGGGTACACGTGTGATGCATGGCAATAAGGGGAGAAGTATGTAAAAGGTGAGGCAAAAAGGGTTGTTAACGTGAATAACGAAGAATGGAAGGGGGCTTTTGGGTACTGCGCATATATATATATATGATAAAGGGAAGGAAGTTTGGGCGTTGATGCCAGGTTCTGCACTGAAGTAGGATTGTAAACATGAATTAATAGGAGGGTCTGTTTGTATTGGATGGCACGGAAAAGAGGAAACTTACGAGAAGTTCACGTTCTTAAGGGAGGTGCGGGAGTTGTGTATTGTCAGTAATGAAGAGCTGTACAACCGCAGATGTATTTGTTAAGGAGTGAAGTGTGGCGCCATTTGAAGGTGCAGGCGAAGAGTTGAGGGCCGTAACGCTGGAGCATAACAAGGAAAGGAAGTCGATAGCAAATTATTTTCATGGGACAAGCTACCGAAGTAATGAACTGAGGGTTGGCGAAGTCTGGGGTAAACGATGGCGGTATTGTTGGTCGGAAGTGTTTATATTGAGGAGGTAATCATGACTGCTATTGACAATTGAAACCGGAGTCTCTGTGCACAAAGTGATCACGCCCTTGCAGCGTGAAGACATGGCCGAAGTGGGGGGACTGTGTATGGTGATCGAGTGCCATGAGCGGGTGACGGTGTGATTCAGTTTTGAAAAGAAGCGTAAGCGGGCTTGAATGTGCGATACTGGACTGACGCAAATCGTTATTTAACGGTTAACGCGCCAAGGTGAGTAAATTCACTAACTCTCTTTTTATTTAAAATATTTTAATTATATTTTAAACAATGGTTGAATGCTGTGTGATGTTTGATTAGATAAATTACAGTTAAATTGGTTGGAATAAATATATATCATTGCATATGCACACATCATTGGTTGGATACTGATTTGAATAACACCCATGGATGCGGAAATCGGTTGGAGGAACTCAACCGGATTCCTAAATATTTAATTATATTGTTTGTGCACTGTTTGAACCGTGTTGAATGGACATTCAACGTTATGTTGATTTGGTAAATAAACGATATCAGCGACAGTCAACCATAAACCCATTTTGTTAAGAAGTTGGTTGACCGTCAGATAAATCAACGAAGGCAATTATAAAAATTATATTTTTATAATTAAAGCGAAATTTTAAATTATAATAGACTATTATAAACTGACATTTTATGGTTCGTTTTATAAAGTAGATAAAACTGATTATTTGATAAGTTATGAAACTGTAATTATTCGGCAAGTAAATCTTGAATAATTATTTTGATACAAATCGGTTAGGGAATATTATTGGATTATATTAATCAAACAAGGAGAAGTAATTAAATCAGTTAACGAATTAACTGGTGAATTGAAGTTGATCAAATCAACTGTTTTATTAGAAATTGTTTATTTAAATAATTTCGATTAATCTATGCTAATGACTTAGCGAGAAATTGATCAAAATTAATAAGATTTATTATTAATTACTTTTCAATTAATGAAGTATAAATGATTATTGAACTGAGCACAATTAGTTATTATTTATTTAGGCAACTAATATGTTATGAAGAAAATTGTTTACTTCAGCAATGATAATTACTATTTAATTATGTTAATTAAAGCAAGTGTTTCTTAATGGAGTACATTTAAGATGTTATTGAGTTGGGAAAGAGATATCAAAGATTTTTGTAACGAAAAGAGATATCAAGATTTTTGTAATGGAAAGGGATGTCAAGAATTTGTAACGGCAAGAGGTGTTGCGATTAATTATAAAGTGGAATATAGTAGCATATTGCAAGTCCCAGAACTATAGCGATAAAGTAACGCTGTTGACTAGGCTTAAGCGTGACTGTTATGTCAAGATTAGTTATAAAGGGATATAGCAGCGTATAGCAAGTTTAAACTGTAACGATAAATGAAACGCTGTTAACCAAACTTAAGCGTGATGTTTATATACAGTAGCACTTCCTAGGCAAGGAAAACAGCTTGTTTTGAAATTCACTTATTCAAGGAAATAAGTAATGACGTTTGTCCAAAGAAATGTAAGAACGAATGTTAAATAAAAAGTGCCGGTGATTTGTGTAATATTGGTTGTACATTGAATGGATGTTGTTTTTACTTCGATAGTTAAACAACCGACTATCGAAGTGTTTTGACCATCGTTGTCAATACGGAGAGACCGGTTGGATTTAATATCCGAGAACCACTCCGTATAGGCATAGGCGTTGCGAATTAGATTATGTTGAAGATAATCGAAGACGGAGTGAAATTCAAGAACTGTTATGTTTGTCCAGTCCCAGGACAACTTGTATGGACGAATGTCTGACAGAGTATTCCTAACGGTCACAGAAGACGATCTTTTCAAGGTATTACGACTGGTGGCGGAGAAATTCGTTTCTCTTAGCTTTTATACCCGTAATATTTTTGGGAATATCAACTAGTGATTTGACGGGTTTGACAATGTGACATTCAAAGTGTATGGTGGCCAGATGTTCTAAAAGGTAGACGTAGCCTCTAGCCTCACAACCGGGAAATGACAAAAATCGGGCAGGCAGCATGGTTATGTGGGTCGCTCCCATTAGGGTGTATAATCACCTATCTAGAGAAATTCCTTTTGTTTCTAAATCTATTGATTCTGCCCATTCGGGAACGGTGGTTTGAGTCCAACCGTTGGTGATATACATTCGATACACTCAAGCGAAATGAGTGGTCGGTCATGTGTGGGCCGGGTTGCAAGACGTTCTTGTTGAACCCAGTGTATTCGCCTCTAGAGATACATCATCGGAAGGTGGTCCCATACCTTGTCATAGTTGGAATCCAATCTCCAATAAGCGCCCTGCGGGTTTTGATTTTATACTATGTATGTAGAGCGTGAGATGCAAGCGTTCTGCTATTTGGTTATTTACTTGATTAGACATTAGTATAATATCACTGGATTTTGATATCAAAATGGTTTGGGTTATAGAACCATCCGTGTTTATGTGTGGACTGGTCTTACTATTATCTTTTGGTTTCAAAAGGATTTTCAAAGTTAAACCGTATGGTTGGAATTTACTCACACCAGTCCCATGACTGACCCAAAGTTTGTTTTGTTTTGTTTTTCCTAAACTCTTGGGTGCCCAAATTTGTACGGGCAGTCAAGTGTTTCAGGCTTTGTAGATGCACTTGGAAGATCTTAAAGTAGAAGGCTCCACCGTCAGTTATCTAGAGTCATTTCCGCTGCATCAAATGTTATGTTGTACTCTGATATGGTATGTATACACAAAACAGATTTGTATTTCAAAGTTATGTTATATAATATATTTTATTCGTTCCGCTGTGAGATTCGTGTTTACTCTGATTCTACTCAGTTGTGTTCTCCTACTTCTTCTTCTTCTATCCTATTAGTTCTATCTTATCTTTCTCATCCTCTTATTTCTTTCTATTAATGATCCGGTATTTTCGATGTCTGAACAGTCGACGCAGGGTTTTGTGTCGATTTTCGGAGCCGAAAATTCCAGTTCGTTACATTAGAGCACATAGTTTTTGGAATATCCCACAACAATGAAAGAAGGCAAAATGAATGGAGCTCTGCAACAAAAATTTGTGACGTCGCATCAAAGACCGTGATAATGACGAAGAAGAAGAAAAGAAAAAAAAGAAAGTTTTGACAATTTCTTTGTTCCTTCCAAAACACGTGAAATACAAGCTGCTCAAGTATGAAAACTTTATCAGATTGAGGAATTTGCTTGGAGTCACAAATCAAGTTTAAAGGGGGGTGTTGAAAAAGGAAAATAATAAACTTGATTTGTTTCCTATTTTTCTAGAGTATTCTTATATTGTTGAGAGAGCTTTTGAAATTGCTATTATTTAGGAAAATATTTTTTTCCATATATATATTTAGATATATTCATAAGATATTACAAATCTAGAATGATCTATTGTATGCTATAAATAGAAGAGCGAAGCGACCCGAACTTCCCCGTAATGGAAAGCACGGATTGAATTGAGAACACGACAATTTAGAATACAAACAGGAGAACATTTCATTGCTTATTACAATAATTTCATCAGAATATAAGAATATTTCAGAGTATAAATAAATATTATACATTCGATAAATATCAGAGATTTACAATTTACAATGCAGTGGAAAATAATACAAAACCGAAAGGAATATATGGATACAGAGCTTTCCGAATATCATTCCAGCTGTAAACCAGGATCCCGTGAATATAAATCTGCAAAACCAAAACTACTAGCTGCCCGTGTGGAAAATAGGGGCACCTAGAGTTTAGGTTAAAACAATAAACTTCAGGTCAGTCATATGACTGGTGTGAGAGCTAAAACAGTTATTTAAAACTTTACTTTAAATCAGATATATCAAGGGGCCACGCCGTATAACACGGAACGGGTTTCCTCCCAAGAATACCAGTGCATATATCAAAACAGCACAATGCTTTTTAGAAAAATGAAGCTATTATAAGACTCAGGTCCTATCACACAATGCAACGCAAGCCGGGGGATAGGGTTTTACTTTATAATAGCCAAACATGCTTGGTACGTTTAAAACAAATCATTTGATACTGTTATAAGTGCATAGTGTATAAAACAACTTCAAATATAAATGTATCAATTCTAGGTGGCATGGATACCATATATCATATCGCCAATACTAGGCTCGGCAATCAAAACCGCAATTGTCACGTATTAGAAGTTGGATTTCCATCTGTGAACCAAGGCAAGGTATCGTCCTTACCAATTCGAGACGCTCTAGCCCGTGTCTCAGGAACAGCCACAACTGCACCTTGGATCTTCAGGGCCGGTCCACTCGATGTGGATTAAAATGCCTGAACAATGCATTTCCCCGCCCTATGGGGCATAAACTAGTCATATCCCGACCAAACTATCGACTCCGGAATGACCGATATAACCGAGGCGCCTCGCTATCCATCATCCACATAAGTAAAATGTCAAGGCTTGCAAAACGCTGACACCACTCCTAGCGATAAGGAAACGCATGCCCTCCCTACAGTCCTCTCCCGTTTCTGGTTCACACCCGGCTGTGAGGCTCGTGAATTAATGCTACACAAAGTTACGCTATATTAAAGCCGTGCTTTGATCATCAACCACAAGACCCTGCTTTTCAATAGAAGCCTTGATCATTTTCATCTCAGCATGCCACACAGGCAATTCTCGCTATGCAACCGGTGTCTATCAATCACACAGAATGAAATCCGATGTCAGACACACATCCATTTACAAGTTCGTTTTGGGTATGAACGAAACCGAAGGCACCTTATTCCTCCCCCATATGTCCAATGCAGGGGACAGGTCCTCGCATATCCAGTCGATCTCCAAGTACATCTACACGATCATCACTTATTACCTTGTCTTGGGTGTACAGCCCAATCAAGACATCAGTAATCATCCAAACGATGCGAAGACCTTTGGTCTTCAGCCACCATCTTCATCCTCGACATATCGTTGAATCAGTTATTCAGAATGGGATAAACTCAGTCTTTCTGAATAACTCGCGTATATACTAAACAAGTGCTATAAAAACACAACATGCACCTCATTCCAATCCACAATATTCCTTCATTCAAATATTCTTATACTTTGGGAAATGTTCCCATTAATTTTATCAAAGATAAATTCTTTAAATTTATTCTTTAATCTTCCTTTGGATATCATTTCCGTCTAATTAAAGATGCATTAAAACTCCAATTGGTTTTAATTTTCCTAAAAATCAATATTAACGATTGTTTAACTTGGGAAATCATATCCTGTCTTTAACTGGGTTAAAGAACCAATTCCATTTCATCAGCCTTTAACCTAAATTATCAAGCGAACAATTCCCTAAGTATTAACCCCGAAGGTCGAAACCAACATCAGATCAATACCTAGGAAACCATTCAACTTAACTAATCTCCAGTTAGTTTCTGATTTTCGTAACTCCATTGGGTCTAAGAACAGTATTATTAAAGATACCATTCACGACAACCCAAAATCTTATTCTTGTCTTTAACTGGGTTAATGAACCAATGCATTTAAAACACGGTTCATGATAAAACCAAAATCACATTCCATTTCATCAGCCTTTAACCTTAAATTAGCAAGTGAACAATTCTCGAAGTATTAACCCCGAAGGCTGAAACCAACATCAGATCAATACCCAGGAAACCATTCAACTTGACTAATCTCCAGTTAGTTTCTGATTTTCTTAACTCCATTCGGTCTAAGAACAATATTATTAAAGATACCATTCACCACAACCCAAAATCTTATTCCATTGTTAATCGGGTTAAAGAACAAGTGTTATTTAAAACACCGTTCACGATAAACCCAAAGACCAATTTCATTTCAATTCCAATTAAATATTAATTAATTGGTATACTTCATTAAATCTAAACAAAAAGATTTAATCTTTTCTTAACTAGGTTCAAGAACAGTGTTAATGAAGACACCATTCACGACAAACCCAAAATCACATTTAATATTAAATACAAGGCTCTGAATAGAAAATATACCGGCTTATATCAAATTCTGGAATCAACAAATACCGTATTGGAATAACGATATATATATATATATATATATATATATATCTTCCAAATTCCTCCACAATATCCGTATAATCATGGAATCCAATATCAAAATATTCCAAAGTTAATTTCAATTCAAATCCATTTCAATTCAAATCCATTTCAATTCATATATTGGAAATTCTGGTTATTTTTAAAACCATTTCAAATCCAATTATTTATTTAAAAATATTGGATTTCGTAATTCTAGTTCATAACTAGTTCATTTCGATAAAAATATATTTTATCTTTTCAAATATGGGATTTTTCGTCCGAATTCTTTCCAAATCATTTATTATGATTTTACACAAATTATTGATATTTTTAATAATTTTATCAAGGCCTGTACAGTCGATTTCCATAAACGGCCATCGAACATCACTTACAGCGACCTTTTCAAAATTTGATTTGGACATAATTCCAAATCCAACCGTTAGATTTCAAATATCTAATATTCGTTAGAAAGCTCTTATTCATTATAACAATGAATAAAATCGATATAAATATCGTTCACGTCAAAATGACGCATATCAAGTCAAGACGGCTTTATATATTTTTAAATATATTCGTGTCCATCCCAAATCAGACATCAAAATCACATTTTGATCTATTACTGGATATTATTTTAAAATATTCATTATTTTAAAATAATCGTTATTTTAAAATATTCTTTCTTTCTGAAATGGAATCAGACATAGTCAATTACCATATAATGTGATTATATGGATTTCATACACACATGTATCGAACACCAATCAACCACCACCCAAAGTGCATTCTACACTGCGTAAGCATTAAATATAAATATTTAACGCTTACAATAGCCTGTCAACCAATCGATCGAAATACAACTAATTATTGGGACTAGTGTATGTCATATATCATCCCAATACTCGTGTGGGGTTTTCAAACAACAAACACAGATTTATTTGTAAAGTTGGACGATGTGTAAAATTTATTGTCCAAATCAATATCAGTCAAATCATTGTACACAAACAAATCGTCCGATTTATATATGAATATTTATTTTATTCATATACACGTTAAAAAATATATTTTTAACTATAAAATATTTTCAACTATAAAATATTTTATTCCATTCCACATTACACAATCAATTTTCACAACATAACCAAACAAACAAACAAGTCGTCCATGGTCTGTGAACAACGGGTGTCGGGTGCTGCTAAGCACCGTCTGCATCCTAGTATATATTTTAACTAGAAAATAAAATAAAAGTGAGAAGTTCTCACCTCTGGGTTTTACTCCGGTAGTGCTTTGATTGTCGATCTATGTAGTATACCTACGTTAAAAATTATATTTTTAGCCAATCAATAATTATTTCTTTGTATGATTATTTTATAAATAACATACATAGGCTAAAAATTATATTTTTATCTTTCTAAAAATAATTTCATATTTTTATAACGACGCTACATAGATAAAAATCACATTTTTATGCCACTACTATATAAATAAAAATCAAATCTTTCTATCGCTAATGAATATATAAAAATCACGTTGCCATTCAAATGATAAAAATCATATTTTACTTTGCTACATATATGATAAAAATCACATTTTTATTTCTTCACTTCATATATAAAAATTGTATTTTTATCCTATCGCTAAATATATAAAGATAAAATTTTTATTATCTATATAATATAAAAATCATATTTTTATTATTCCTATAATATAAAAATCATATTTTTATTTCCCCATTCCAAATATAAAACCCAAATTTTTATACCGCTACTCTATGTATAAAAATCCAATTTTTATTGCATTTATATAAAGGAAAAATCCTAGCTTTTCTATTATTTCAAAATTAGATTTTACTATATAAATAGGAAGAAAAAGAATAAAACAAAAATACTAAATAAAAAAAATAAAGAAGCTTACAGTAATTGGAGAGGAGGGGGAAACGTGGTCGTGGCCTCGTAGAAGGGGGGGACGGGTGCTCGCGCGACGCTCAGTGGAAGGGTGTGCTCGAGCGATTTAGGGTTTGGGGAAGAGGGGTTACGGGTCTTGATAAAAGGGGAGAGAGGAGAGCGAGCTGGAGGCGAGGGGGGCGGAGGTGTTGCACCTACTCCGGCGGCGCGATGGTGGTCGTGCGACGGAGGGAGGCGAGGGGCGACAGGGCTCTGCCCCTTTTTTTTAATTTGATTTGAAAAAAGTAAACGGTGGGGGGGGGGGGGGGGGAGGGGTTGAGAGAGAGTATAGAGAGAATTTTTTTATATTTTATTATTTAATTTCAAAAAGGTACCTTTTTATTTTGAACTCGAAATCAAACCCGCTGACTGTCGTCCATAATTAATTACCTCCATTCCGAACACAATGGGATACGAATTGTAAGCCAGTTTGGCTGTTTCTATCGGTTTCCGTCAAAATCAAAATATAAATTTATATATTAAATTTAGTTAAAAATTCCTAAAAAATATTTTATAGCTTTATATTGACGATACGGTTCTAACAAAACTAATTTCGTCAAATTTGAAGACCGTTCGAAAAATGGCCATTTTCTAGTCGATCCAAATTGACTAAAACTGTCAAAACATGTTTTACTTCGCCATGCACACAAATTGAACCCAAAAATCATGAATTTTGGAATCTATCAATAATTTGACATCCCGAATCCAACAAAAGTGGTTTCATCGAAAACGGAGGTCGTTTGCAAAATTTCCATTTTTAAGGGCCATATTTTCCATAGCGACTATTCTGAATTTTCAACTGGACATAATTTTTTATTCCCTCTATGAAATTTCAAATTTTTGGATTTGTTGGAAAGATATTTTCAATTAGATTCTAATATTTTTGGTTTTGCTAAAATATGGTTTATTTTGAATCCTGTACATTCATTTGAAATTTGAAATCGAATTTTCAAACTACCGCGCCATTTCCAATTCCTTTTATAATTAAAAATAAATATTTATATTCTAACGACGATTCATATAAATATATATACTAAATTGTTAACTTTAAAATATATTTTTCTAATAATTCCTATTTCATTTTCTTAAAATAATTCATTATAATTAAAAACTACCACACCGCGATTTTTAAAAAAATTTGGTGTTGAAATAACTCAAATTCTACTTGATGAAATATTTTTTTTTACAAAACCACAATTCAACATATTCAGAAGATTCTTGTTTCAGAGAATTTCGACTATATTTTATCAGATATACGCATTCAAAGTTCAAACTATAAAATTACGAACTACCACGGCCTGACGAGTACGTTTTAATTATATTCAGTTTATAATTTATTTAATTAATAATGTAGAAACAACGGTGCTTATTCTTCTGATTTTACTTGGAATTTAACATTAACACCAAACTGTTTTCAAAAATAGTCGCCATTACAATGGCGCCATTTTGTAGCATCAGAGTAATGTCTATGCATTACACATCTCCTGACTTAGCTTTCACCATTAACAATAATTTTATCCAACAACGTATATTTCAACAACTCCTTTAATAGGATTACCAAATCCATATACAACAATTTCAGAATCATGTACAACAATGTATTTAAATAGTTTTACCCTAACTATTTAAAATTCCCAACACCACTAATCACAAAAGCAAATGAATCATTACTCATTACGAAACATTATTACAGTAACAATCAAAGTCAACTACAATTCGAATAGTATATCACTAGTTTTTATTATCCTACAGAAATCAACTAAATTCACAAAATTTATTAATCGGTTTCTGAACGATAATCACTTAAATAGCTTTTAAATTTAAAATCTAAGTACCCATTTTATAAATTCAATACCAATAATTGATTATTATCTATGAAATAATGGTTCATTAACACATACATACGCACAAAATCAACTAACATACAATATTCACCGATAAACAACTAAATCCTCATTTTAGGGTTTCAATCATTACTAAATCAAATACATTAATTCAACAATCATTATATGATCACATAATGTATACATTTAAATCATTATTAATTAATTAATTTAAGAAATTTGGTTAGAAAGTATACCGGGAAGAGGAAGCAACAACTGGTGGAGAGGGGAGGCGGCGGAAGGCGGTGGTAGGCGTCGAAGACGGCGGACAGTGGTAGGCAACGAAAAGTAGGGTTTTTTTCGTTCTCGCGGGAAGGATAAGATGGAAGAAGAGAAATGGGAAATTTTCCTGTTGGCTCGCAGGTTTATTTACTTAGGTGACGGCTAGCGACGGCCGCTTTTTTAACCGTCACCGGCCGTCGCAATCATCTACAACTAATTTGAGAGTTTCTTGTAGTGGCATAATCGATACGTATTCTATCTGTGTTTAATGACTATATACTTGTAAGTCATCCCACAATCTATGGCTGCACAAGATGATCAAATCAGAACAACAAGAACATCCTTACCATTTTAGGGAATCACTTGTATTATATGCACTACTTGGAGTTTCTACAGGTATGCACTTATGCATTATCAATATTATTTTCCCTATAAACTTAGTAATTTTGTTTTAGTAATACTAGATATCACTTCTTATTGCTTAATTAGATAACTGCAAAAACATATAGAAACAGGTGTATATATTAAAGTTTCATGTGTCCTAATGGACAACAAGTATACTCATATGTCGTTTATACATTATTATATTGGTTCCATATATATATTTATATATATATATATATATACATATATATATAAAGGCATTAATATTTACAGATTTTTTGAGCAAGATGCTTTAATTATGAGAAATAACATATGACATACTATATATTATATGTGTGCCACTCACAAGAATATATGTATTTTATAGCATTACTATGAATATCAAATTATTTGAATTCTATGCAACGAGTTAACTCTAAATTTTTGAACCATAAATGAAATATCGAATAAAACAACGAACTGGTATACAGAAAATACCACAAATTGCACAGCGTACAACTAGGGTTTGGCTATCTAATGTTAGAGAACCCCAAATTATCAAAAACCAATTGACAACACGAAGGGTGAACTTTTAATATTTATGCAGAATTTAATTTATAAGTTCCCCGACGTGGGACTTGTCGAAGGAGATGACAATCATGTAATGACCCGAGTGGAGAGGTCCAGTAAGTCCTAGAAAGAAACCATGAGAGTGAGTTGAATAATTGAACATGTCCAGTTAGACTAGAATCTACATTTCATGAAAGTTAACTTTGATATTATATAAACAGAATATTTGAGACACATTCAATTTAAGTGAGGGAATGTTAGGAAAGAGTAGTCGTGCTTGCTTTATTCTATAAGAAATAAGATTTTTTATCTAGTCTTTAGGAACGTACCTAGAATTTAGCAAGTAGTTTCTTTTCTTTATTTATCTAAAGCTTATGATATGTAATCAACTTATGTGTGTGAATGACAATGTAGTCTTTTAATTGCTTTGCGTTTAATCTCTCTTCTCTATGAATCAAATTCTAACATCTAAGATCTGAAAAGTTGTAATCAATCAAAAATGGAAAATACAGGGCGTGAAATCAGTGTTGTTATGATTTAAATTGAGGCCGATATGCTATGTTTAGTGAATGAAATCTAGGATGTGGAACGAATTGTAGAGGGAGACTACGGGAAGTGAAATTTTTGGAGGGAAATGAGAAAAGTGAAACGAGAAGAACACGGCTTCTACATTAGTCTAAGTGGAACTCACAGCTATTTAGTGAATTTTAATACTAATTTATTCTCATATAGTCAATATATATCAAGCGTTTATTATATATCTATCAGCTTTATTACTCTGCATGGATTTAATAGGGTTTGAAAATAAACACTATGAATAAATGATTCAAGTATTTTGTTTCTTGTAGTGTGGTCCTGATTCAAGATTTATTTCCCTTTTATTACCTTGAATTCCCTTCAATCATGTTGTCGAGCAGATTATGTGACAGGTATGGATGTTATCCGCAACTGCTCAGGTGAATCAACATTCAACAGGCGGTGACGTTTCATATATTTATACTTGTATCTTTATTGTTTATTCTGATGTATGACACCGAGCAAACTTGATAGGGTTATATATTCTTTTAAATACAGGTTATCGGTTTGAGTTTATTTATCTCATGTACAAAATCTGTTACTGTTCTATATAGCATTATAAGCCTGTATACTCATATTATAAGGTTTATATAGTTATTACTATCTCGCTTGTTTCATATCTTTGATTTTTATTATTATATGTTATCAGATGCGCTGTGAGATATATACATATTTTGTATTTATGTGCCTTATATTCTCTTCTTTCTCTTCTCTTCTATTTTTTTGTCTTTTCCCTTCTTTTCAAACATTTATTTCCTTTGAAAATCGCTTTACAATTACTGGATGCTGGTACAACGCGATATAGGGTTATATAGGCATTGATGGTGTACAACGATCATCACAATATGGTTAGGGTAAGTCCTTCTAGTGATCGGAGGGGCGAGCATGACCGTAATCGCCATACTTCATTCTTGATAGGGACATTGTCGACGCGGAAAAGTGGTCGCTTTCACATGCAAAAACCCAAGAGTGGGTTAAGTAGTAAATCCGAGAACCAAATATCCAAAATACTAGAAATGTAAAGGGACATGCAACTATTTATAATGGTTTGACACTAATGCCTACGTCAACGTCAACGTCATAGTAGTCATTAATCATCATTGTTATAATTACAATAATTGTTCGAAATTGTACAATCTGAGTTTACAAAGTTGTGTTGTTAGATAACATAGTCCTTATTAATCGCCGATTAAGCCATAATCCTCTTCTCCAATTCAAAGTGTGTAAAATATGTCATTAAGTCTAAATATGTCCGAAGTGAGGTTAACATCACTTCCAAGGTTCAAAAGTTGAGAGCAAACTTCTAATTGAAGTTCACAAGTCCAAAAGGTTTTCCAAAGCCATAGGAATCACCATGGAAGCCATTAATGAACTCCAATGAGAGATTTCTTGTATGCTAAATGGTAGCTAAAGTCCAAAAATGCCAGCACAAGCCAACCCCTATCCATGCAAAGAGATGGGGTATTTATTAGTGTAGATTTTGGGCATCAACCCAAAATTCGTATCCCAGGGGGATACGAAATTCGTATCTCCGAGTGTTAGCCAAAAAACCAAGTTTTTTTGAGAAATTTCGAATCCTGATTTGGTGTGTGAAAAATAGATGATCGACGCATGCCGATCACTTGAAATATGGTGATATGCGTGGCTTTGGCATGGCCTGGAATTTTCCAAACCCATGTATGATTCGTTAGTATCCCCTAGAGGGATACGAAATTCGTATCCCCTAGAGGGATACAAAATTTGTATCTGAAAATCGTATTCCCAGGCGTGATACGAAATTTGTATTGTCAGGAGGGATACGAAACTCTGAGAATTTGCCACACCGAAAGCCCAAGGTGCTTAGGCCAAAACTGATGATAAGTATGTGTTGATCCACATTTCGTGCTTCGCCAGAACCACTAAGGGATTCTGAATCCCAGATGTGCTAAATGCCAGGTTCCCAAAACCCGTGTTGATCCTGTGAAATCAAGGGAACGCGCTGGAGTGCTTACACCTTTTGGAGTTTTCCAGACTCGGAGTATTGTAACCCTAGAAAAGATATGATTTCTTGTATCCCTGGGGGAATATTGATTCATATCCCTGTAGGGATACGAAATATAGGATTTCATATCCCAAGAGGGATACGAAATCCATACTTTTGTATCCCAGGGGATACGAAATTCCAAAGTTTGCCATATGTTTTGTAAAATCCCGGGTGCTTGCCGGGGATGGTGCACAACCCTGTTTTTTGATGACCGCATCGTGTTGATCACGGTCTTTGTGATGAAAAATCCTGGTTTTGGCTTAATTCTAGATCAGAGTCCTAGGACTGAACCATGCGTGTTGCGCTAGTGTTTTTACTTGATCGTACCATGTTGCACAGCAGTTTTTAGGAGATCATTTTCCAGATTTTCTAATTCCAACATTTAGCTTTGCCAAGTTTGCCATGTGATTGGACCGAGGTGCTTAAGAATTTTGAGCTGATCCGGCCAAGCCAATCACACATTTTTTTTCAGATTTCCAAGGTTTTTACCAAGTACGAAATATTATATTTCGTATTCGAAGGATTGAATGAATTTTCCAATTCAATGACGTCGATTCAGGAATCTATGATATTTCCAAACTTTTCCGTTCACTTTGCGACTTTGCCCAAATTGCCTTGTGCTTTCGAGAGGATGTGCTCGAGTCTGAGCACATCGCTAGCCAAAAACTGTCATGTGACTATTTTGCCAATAAGCAGGTCAACACTTTACCCCATAAAAAAATTGTCTTCCTTAGAAAAAGGGGGACGTGTTTTGCGAGAAATCCAGAAATAGTATATTTGTCAGCCAAGATTTATGAGAAATCTAATGACTTCTGAGATCGTACTTTGAGTTAAAGGCCAGCGATTGCTATGGATCGATTTTGGCAGACTATTGATTCAAATATGTAAGGAATTCATAAAACCAAAAGCCTTGGGCTTGTTGGGTTTTGCCGGCGCAAGTGTGCACCCACTAAAGAGCTTCGCACTTGGGGGGACCAAGTTTCAAGGTATTGTGTACTTGGCGGGCCAGGTTATTAAGACTTCTACGCTCGGAGGGCAAGGATAAGGAGCTTCTACAATCGGCGGACCAGGTCATGGAGTTATTATGTTTGGCGGACAAAGTTAGAGAGTCTTAATGCCTGGCAGACCAAGTCCTAAAGGCCATGGACCGGAGTCCAAAAGTTGCGAACCGAAGATTGAGGACCTTAGTCCGTGGATAGGAGTCCAAAAGTTGTGAACTAGTGTTCGTGGACCTGAGTCCAAAGTTTCAAACTTGAGTTCGAGGACCTAAGTTCAAAAGGTTGGGCAGAACGAAGTCCGAGGACCTGAGTCCAAAAGGTTTGCTGGACTATAGTCTGTGGACCTAAGTCCAAAAGGTTTTGCGGACCTGAGTCCAAAAGGTTTTTGTGGGCCCAAGCCCGTGGACCTGAGTCCAAAAGGTTTGGAAGACCAGAGTTCGTGGACCTGAGTCCAAAAGGTTTTACAAATTAGAGTCTGTGGACCCGAGTCTAAAAGTTTTTTATGGGCCAGAGCCTATGGATTGTGGGCCGGAGTCCTAAAGTAGTCTTTTATAATGCCAAAGAGGTACAACGGTCGGTAGTTGAACTCAGCGCACATTTGGGGACCACATGTCGGTTCCTCGTTTGTGTGAGTTGGCATAGTCGTTTTGATTACAAGTTGCATAAACCAAAAAGCATCAGGTCGCAAACAAAGAAAAAAAGTAAGTGATTGACCAGAGTGTGGAAAGTCAAAAAGATATGTACGGTCAAATCAATTGATTTTGAAGCCACAGTGGTTGCATCTCGATCTTCCTCTATCCTCAGATTTAGTAAGAGGCTAAGTGTGTGCTGTTGTTATTTTCGGATCCCTGACATATTGTGGCAGCTCACCATGGTATTCGTGTATCGACGTTCCAAGTGCCGGAAGGACAGATGGCCTTTAGGATATAACACATTATATAACATCAGAAGATAATCATGCATTAAACACCAAAATGTATATCATATTACATCACAAGTTTCATCAGAGTTAATACATCCCATCGTATCCAAATATAATACATAGCAGCAGAAATAAACAAATAGATACATAATGGAAGTAATGATATATTAACATGACAGAGTCTTAGAGAGAATACAAAAGAACATCCTAATCCTGCTCCTGCTCCAAATCCAAAACCAGCTTTCCTAGGTAGCTTCCATATATATATATATATACATATACATATACATATACATATATATATTCCTAAAATAGCCTTAATAATAACATGTTCACTGGCCTACCCATGAGGAAACGAGGGAACCCGAATTTGCAAAGGAAAAAACAAATTACGAGTTAGTCATGGGACTGGTGTGAGAAACTCAAAACAGTTATTCTCAATTTTTATTTAAAAGTAAGGCATATATCATGGGACCATGCCGCGTAACACGGAATGGGTTTCCTTCACATGAATATCAGTGCATGAAACTTCGTAATGCTTTTATAAAAATGAATCCATTATAAAACTCACGTCCCATCACATAATGCAACGCATGCCGAAGGAGAGATTTTTACTTTATAATAGCCAAACATGCTTAATGCTTAAACATTTTTGATATTTATATTATTGTTAATCTCTAAATGTGGAAATTACTTTCAAAAGTAAATATATAAATCTTAGCTCGTATAATGCCCCATCCCATTATGTTGGCAATTTAATTTACATCCGAAAACGTAAAGGCTCGTATTATAGATTGGATCCATCAATGAACCAAGGTAAAGGATCTTCCTTAACCATTCAGAACATCTCTAGCGAGATGTCCCAGGACTCAACAAATGATTCTTCGGAACGGCAGAGCCGACCAATACTAATAGGCTGGTTAGGATATTACCTGAACATAATGTTCCCGGTCGTGACTGACCATTATCCGAGGCGCCTCGATCTATCATCTACATAAGTATACATGCCAAGGCTCCATACCATAGCATCACTTTTTAACTATAAAGAAACGTATGTTCTTAGCTCTGCTGTCCATCATCCTGTTTTGTACTCATTCCGCGGTGTGAGGCCCTAAAGTCAACGTTCCACAAAGCCCTGCTTTTAAACAAAAGCTTTGATCTATCTGCGAGCAACACTTAGCATGCCACATTGTCAATTCATAACATATAATCAATGTCTATTAATATATAACCCTCTAAGCACATAGTCATCGAGGAAGTGTTAAGCTAAAAGGATAAATTCTTCCCCACCAACTGATATATCATCAATATAAATCAATTGGTTATGTCGTAAAATACAATGTCAGACTACATCCAATACAATTTTTTTTGGTTTCTGAACTAAACCGAAGACACCTTATTCCTCGTCCAATAAAGGAAAGAGTCCTTTGCATATCTGGATAATAAACAAGTAGGTCCGGACTACTGCCACATATAACCTTATAATGGGAGCTACCTAAGGCATCAAAAAATAGTCCATTCGATGTGAAGATTCCTGGTCTTCTACCATCTTCAATATCTTTGACTTCGAACTCGTCATATAATTATTCAAAGTGGGTTGAACCCAATCTTTTCGAAATAATTAGCATCAAAACACAATCATTTTGGATTATCGGATTCTCAATTATGTCTCTTTTAACTGGAAAACATTTCATAAGATTTGATATTATTCTTAAAATTGGTTAAGATATTTAGCTTCCAAAATCATCTTTAAAATCGTTATTAACCTTTTAAAAAGGTTTACTAGGATTTAGATTCAATTTGGGAATTCAAAACCTTTATCTCAAAAGGTTTCTTAAAAACAGTTATAAAAGGCATTGCAAAATAGCCTATTTCTGGTAAGCAGGTTGTTATCACTTAAAACCCCATCTATTTAAGCCCAAACCTTTTCAAATCACTTGTTATGATTTATCATAATTTATCCCTATTTTGAATCATTTAAAACAGTCTATTTTAATGAAATCTCCTTTCGGGTCTTAAACTGCACTAGCACTGTTTTTATTCAAATCTGATTTGAACTTATTTCAAAATATAACGTTGGATTATAAAATAAATCTTCGCATTTGAAAACTCTTTTCATTTTAAACCAAACATTTTTCACTTTGGGAAAATCTAACGGTCGTGTCTCCCGGTATATTAGTTTGAAGTCAATGGTCGAAATTTGCGAACTACCACTGCTCGTCTAGTTTTATTCATACAAATCTTCGATTATAATAATAGTTTATTAATTATATAATAATTTCTTAAAATTAAATTTCCAATATTTAACTTCATATTCAAATATTCTTTGATTTAAATATTATGATTTTATTTAAATTATTAAAATAATATTATTTTTTAAACTTCGCCTTTTGAAATCCAAACTTTTCTAGAAGTCCATTATAAAAATAAATAAGAGAGTTTGGAAAAGAAAATCTTATCAAAACATTTCTTATATACTCAAACCAAACTTTACTTTTCATTAATTAGGTTTATTTAAATTTTAAACTTCAACAGGCCATAGCCTGCTTTTAACTTCTCCAAATCCGTTTTTTTCTTTTGCAAAAGTTTATCAGATGACTTTAAATTCATGTCCATTAAAAATCTGTTATCAAATTTGGACTTTTATTTTTCGCCCATTATTTATATTAATAAAATATTCATCAAATCGTTTTATTGAATGGAGACTTAACCAATGAGCCAATAATCACACCTCATGGCCATATTTAATCAGGGTAACACATACCACATTATCAATAACCAACATAACATCCAACCATAATAATATAGGGTGTCATGAACTTAACATGGCATTTACACAATAACCAATCACTATTTAAGCATAGTATTAATCAACTCAAAGAGGTGTATTTCAACCATGAATATTCAACCAACTATCATTCAATCACCCAATAGGGTTCATACTAATATCCGACAAATAATACTTAGTTAATTTCTATTCAATGACTAATAAAGATCCAAATCAATACCAATGTTAACACCATCATTTCTAAGTGGCATCTACTTAAGTGACTACATTTCAATTAAAAATCACATTTTTTCCACACTAAACATTATCAAACCATACCATGATCCCATATTATCCACCAAATGTCATATATAACACAGACGAGCTCACAACAATAACCAATATTTAATTAGACTTTTTTCATTTCAAAGTTCTCGCCTAGTATTCCACTCCTCCTTACTTTAAGTGTAGGACGTCTTAGCGATCTCGAAAAATTTTGGCAAGCTCCCAGCATCAATGGGTATTTTTGAAAAATAATCAGGTGAGGGTTCGACCCTTCATAGTTTTAGAAAACTATGGTTGAATAGGTGGATTTATGTTTGGTTCGAGGAGCTAACAGGTCAGTTTTTAGAGGCTATAGGGTTCGAGTTTGAGGGTGAGGCCCACGGCCAAGTGGTGCATGGATGCAGGCGATCAGGCGGGGAAAGAGGCGGCGATAGAGGCTGAGGTGGCTCAGACTTGGTGGTGTAGTGCGGAAGTGGTGTGGTCTTTAGGGTTTTAAAGGGGTTTTAGGGGTTTTTGGGTGAGTGGGTGTCCACAACAAGGGGAAGGATGGCCAGAGGTTGCCGATGTCGGCTTGAGGAGGGGTCGGAAAGGCGGTGGCCGAGGGGTGAGGCTCAGATGAAGCAAAAGGAGAATGTGAGAGGAAAGAAAAAAGAAAGTGAGTGAGAAGGAAAGTTATTTTATGGAGAGGGAGGCTTCTAATTATAGGCTAAGGCAAAGGGGTAAATGCAATCGAGTATGATGTATTGTCTATCATTGGGAAGATGGTGTGGAGTGCAAGCTAAGGTCCTTAGGATATTTGTTTCATGAGGGGTTTAATTATACTTTATTTTAGGTTCATTCACTTAATTAGTTTACTAGCTTATGTGCATATGATGTTTCTGCAACTTATTGGCACAGTATCTATAGAATTATTAAATATGCTTCCCGTTCACGTTTCTCAGTTTTTCGTGCTCTTCAATAATATGTAAACAAAATTTATAATAGACCATGTTGTTCTTTTTAATGCGAGTTCTAATTAACCAAAAATCCTTATATAAATTATTTAAACTAGAAATTTTAATTTTATTATTATTACTATTTCATATTGCTTCCAATATTTAGGTCGTTACAATCTCGCCGACTTAAAAGAACTTTGCTCTTGAAATTTTGATGAAAGTAAGGTTGGATAGGAACAATATCTAAGAAATGAGTTTACCTCCCGAATGTGCTACTCCAAGATATCCGCTCTGCACTTGGGATAATACTTTTTAATACTGTCTTCTATTTCCTATGTACAGTCTCTTGGATCCCCGCTCCACTTCACTTAACTAGTTTCACCTTCTTGTTTCTTAGTTACTTTATCTCTTTTCCAATTATCTTCAAAGACTCTCTTGAAACTGCTAAACTTGGTGTGATTTCTAGGCCTTGTTGTGCTGCTTCCTCAACAAACAAATCAGGATCGTGTACATATTTCCGAAGATGAGAATTTAAAAAAACATTATGCACTCCGGATAACCATTCTGCTAGCAGAATCCTTTAAGCTAAGGTTCAAATTCTTTCCAATATCAAAAATTGACCAATATATTTGGATAATAATTTCCCAGTTTTCCTGCATTGGATAACTTCTCTCAGTGGAGAAAGTTTCAAAAATACCTAATCTCCAACTGCAAATTCCAAATCCCTTCTTCTAGAATCTGCATAGCTTTTTTGCCTGCTCTGCATTGTTTTCAACTTCTTCTTGATAAATTCCACTTTATTCGTTGCCTCACGGATCATATCTGGACCTAATGCAAGTCAATTTCCAGACTCAATTCAACATGCAGGGGATTTGCAAGGTCGATCATACAGCGCCTTAAATGGTGACATTACAATACTTGCCTGGAAGCTGTTGTTATAAGAGAACTCCACGAGATTCATTTGATTTTCTCATGATCCCCCGAAATCAAGGATGCAGGTCCACAGTAAGTCTTATAAAATTCGATTTACCCTTTCAGTATGCCCATCCTTCTGGGGTAACAAGCAGTGTTAAACTCAATGTTGTCCCCAATGTTGACTGAAATGCTTCCCAGAACTTACTGGTAAAGATCGGATCTCGATCACTAACAATACTGCTAGGTACTCCATGTAGTCGGATCACTTCCTTTACATATAACTGACCAAGATTGTCAATTGTTCTCATCGATCTTACCAGAAGAATGTAATGGCCCGAATTTCTGTACCCATTGAATTGACTAATCACACCAACGTATTGAGGATGAGAAATAGAAAGAAAAGTTAGAATAGAAGAAAGCGAAGAACACAAATCTCATAGCAGAACGAATAAAATATATTACATAACATAACTTCTCTAACCAAAGACAGAACTCACAAAAGCGAACCATTTCACCTTTGAACCCATGCAAGAACGTCAAGGACGACGAAGATCAGGTGGGTTTTTGTTTGAAGCATCTCAGGACGTTCATATTGGATAGAGGCTGCTTTGCATAAAATAAAAGGGAGATTGAATCATTTGAGCTGGGTTTTATAAGGAAGGATTTTGTTGTATTGTAATGTGAACTAAGATAGAAGGTCAAGCCGAAAAGTTTGAAGGTGAATCCATGCACCCCACTGCATGTGCAGTAATTAAAATAATAACAGATTTTTTCTTCATTTTAATAGGACAAAATAGTATGACGATGTGCTTTGAACGGAAATGATATGAACGAGTCTGTTTTACTATATATATATATATATATATATAAGTATGCTACGTAGCTAAAGTTTTGACCAAACGAGCATCATCGTATCCTGCATAAAGATTTTGCACATTTTTTTGTTTATGAAGCTTCACTGTTTATTTCGTGAAGATGAGGAGCAGGTTGGTATAAATAAAAGACGATAGAAGGTCGTTTTCAACTAGAACAGATAGT
The DNA here is from genome assembly GCA_030737875.1 of Allium sativum. Lineage (NCBI taxonomy): Eukaryota > Viridiplantae > Streptophyta > Magnoliopsida > Asparagales > Amaryllidaceae > Allium > Allium sativum. Next base: position 197,576,707 of record CM060924.1, read on the forward strand.
TAGGCACTTTTCAACAATGCTCAGGGATCCAGAAGGTAGCATGTGCAATTAAATACATAGCCATGTGAAATTTATTGTATAGGCTGCAAAATGATCTGCCGAATTTAATTGGCATGTACGTAGGCCAGTTTGGGTTTCAGACATGCATGTGGTATATTAACATATAGGTCTACATGGTTTGAAAACCTTACCTACTCTATTTATATTTGTTATTCTATATTTTTATGTATAACATTTGTTTATCATACTGAGATTGTATTTGTTTGTAGAAAGTATCGTATGGTTTGAAATATGAACTGATATTGAAAAAAACAAACACATATGTATGTGCCTTATGTAACCTTATATATATAATTTAGTGTAGTCTGGATACAAAAGTGTAATGGTAGATAATGATGATTTCTTTCCAGCATATATTCCACTTGACAAGCATTTTAGAGTGTTAAAAACAAAAACTTATTTTCACGCCAAAGATATCTTAGATTTCAAACCAATAAGAGAATATTTCAAAAATAGTTACATTTTCTATTCCTTTCTCTAGTGTTATAAACAAGAGATGAAAAAAAGTTGGGGTGTACCTATACGTTTGTAAAGGTTATGTGGTACCTGCTATATAGAATTCTGTTCATTTACGATCGCTACGAACAAAAAAATAGGAATATCGTTGTATCAAGCACTACGCTACGATCTCAGAAATATAATAAAATAGACTAGTTAACTTATTTTGTGAAGTTCCAAAAATGCTGCCATAGGGTGTAAATTATGTTAAACAAAATAATTGTTTATTTCTTAAATTAAAAATTACAGTAAATGTTATAAATTAAATCAAAACAACATCTCAAGAATCTCGCAATAATTATCTGTTTTGGATTTTATAAAAATAATTCCGATGAAATTCGAGCTCATTTGTAAATTAAATTAATATAAATTTATTCCAAAATAAGTAAATTTATTTATAATAAAATATTATTATCATGTATATTCAAACGATATATATATAGCTTCAAAATAATCTAATTTGGATTTTAGACTCGATATTTTAAATTAAAATGACGTTCAAATTATTTAAAGTCAATATATATATATATATATATATATATTAAATCGTTATAATTTATAAACGATTTCACAGTGACTATCTGAAAATTTGATTTCGACATAACTCACAATCTATAAGAGGAAATCTTGATTTTTCACTTTCATTAGAAAAATATAATCAAATATGTCTGAATGTTTCTTATTTCAAAAAAATCCGACCTATATTGGATTATGTATATTCAATTGAAGTTCAAAACATTGAATTACGAGCTACAGCGATGTTACGAGCTCGTTTTAAATTTGATTATATATTATACGTTGAATCGTCGTTTGAATTAATAAATTCAATATGATTTTCCATTTATACTTCTAATACGACATTTAAAACAAATTGAATGTCAAAAATTAAACGGTTAAAAATCCGGGCCGTTACATTCCTCCCCTCTTAAAAGAATTTGTCCCCGAAATTACTAAGGTAGAAAAAATGTTACATACCCTATTAACTAAGCTAAAAATCCTATATTTTACCTCTTAAGTTCAGTTTTAACTGAACCAAATTATTTTAATTGAAATATTAATTCATTCCTACTCACGCAAATTTTCAAAAATTTTGAAAATTTTCTAACACCTCAAATTTCCGAAAATTTCAAGAGAGTCTTCCCTGTACGGAGGGACTTATGCGATATTGCAGGAACAATAAATATATATACGTCGACCAACACGGTCGGAAAACAAAATTCAAAACCCAATTTTGTATCTTTGCATATGCATACCTTATATGAGCGTTATAAGCAACCTCGCTTAATTCGTATGCTTGTTTAGGCAGCCGCAATCAAGCCCTATACTTACTCAATTCAAACAAGTAAGTTTCAATAATCATTCATTATTTTATTCATACCATTTCACTTGGTTTCCAATGATTTTCAATTCATATTTTCACATTCAATCAATTATCCACATACCACATTCACATTTATCCAAATTGGTTTTGAATCAATTCATTCACTTTAAATTTATAAGCTATTCACTTTAATTTCCAATCCAATATAATTTTATTTAACTTAACTTAACTTAAGTTTAATTTTTAATCTATATGATTTACTTATACCATTCCAATTTATTTAACTTACACCAGTTAAATTAAAATTTAGATGTCAAATTCCCGACTTTTATTTCCAAATCGGTTTGGAATCATAGAATTATACACAGATAATCATTTGCAAATTCAAATTTAAAACAACTTGTTCTTTTCAAACAAATTTTTCATTAATGAATTATTATGGTAGCAATCCGTCACTCGGAACTTTGAAAATAAATATTGATAATGTCGCGATCCATTATCAGAATTATTTTCTCACCCTTGAAGTGATTTCAATGCTTAATCAATTTAAAAATCCATTTAAAACCATTCTTATTCCAAAATCCTTTAAAGTAATGTTTTATTACATTTGAAATACTTCAGAAAATATGTACTAAACGTCCGGGATTTAAATTCAAATTATAGTTTGAAGTTAACTCCAGTTCATTTTATTTGTATACATTATTCATATACAAATTATATTGGGTTATATGTAACCATTTCAATATTTTATATATTTCATTTGATTGTAATAACAGTCAACACATCCATATAATATTTTAGGAATTACTCCTTTTTATATTAAAATAATTTTTGGGCAAAATTATTTCATCTACCCATTTTAAAACAATATTGTATCAAATTGTTTTGTTCGAGAGTTTAGAAACACCTATCGATATAGTTGTACATTCTGTATCCACCAGAATTCATAATCCACTCAACAAACAAGTCAACACAATATAAAACAAATTTTTATACAATCTACAAATACACACTCATATATATGCTCAAACTCAATCACGGTATTACTAACCCCATCTCTATTGAGTCACGCCAAAGTGCCAAGGTTACTACTTAACCTTCAGCTCTGATACCAAATGTAATGGCCCGAATTTCCGTACCCTTTGAATTGACTAATCACACCCATGTCCAATTCAAATTGCACAGAAATACGAATCAGTAATAGAAAGAAATTAGAGGATGAGAAATAGAAAGGAAGAAAAGTTAGAATAGAAGAAAATGAAGAACACAAATCTCATAACGGAACAAATAAAATAAATTAAATAACATAACATTTGAAATACAATTATGTTTTGCATATACATACTATCATCAGAGTTCAATATATTCAACATCACAGCGGAAATATATAATAGCTATCTAATGCTGAAGCCTCCTGCTCCAAGCTTCTCCAACTATATCTGAAAATCCCAACTATTTGACTGCCCGTAGAAATTTGGACACCCAAGTGTTTAGGGTAAAACAAAAAAAAATAAACCCTGGATCAGTCATGGGACTGGTGTGAGTAAACTCCAACCATTTGATTTAACTTTCGAAACCCTTTTGAAAGAAATGATAATCGTAAGACCAATCCACATATAAACACGGATGGTTTTGCCCTTATGATAAGCCAAAATATTTTTGATATCAAATCTGGTGATATTATAATAATGTCTAACTCAAATAAATAGCAATCTAGCGGAATGCTTATATCGCACGCTCCATACATAATATAAAATCAAAAAACCGCATGGCGCTTATTGGAGATTGGATTCCGACTATGACAAGGTATGGAACCACCTTCTGATCAGTGTACTTTAGAGGGGATACACTAGGGTTCAACAAGAACATATGGAAACCTGACCACACATGGCTGGCCACTCATCTAACTTGAGTGTATAGAGCATATTATCACCAACGGTTGTGATCAGCAACCATTACCGAAGCATACAGCAGCGAATAGAATAAGAAGCGAATGAAATTTCTCTAGATCAGGTGATAATATCCCTAATAGGAATGACCCACTTAGCCATGTTGCCTGCCTGATTTCTGTCATTTCCAGGATGATGAGGCTTGAGGTCACGATTTTCTTTTTAGAACATGTTGCCACCATTTACTTGGAATGTCACGTCGTCAGACCCATCAATATACATTGTCCTGGGACTAGACAAACCTAAGACACCATCCCATCAATCCATATCTTGGGCAACTTCTGTCTAGGATTAACGGAACAGCCCTTTCACTTTACTTCATTCTCAATTATCTTTAGCATAAGTTGATTTGTAACTCTTATGCCAATAAGGAGTGGTATTCGGGTATTAAACGCGATCCCGATCTCTCCGCATTGACAACGGGAGTATAAAATAAATCAAAACTTTGACAGCTGGTAATTTAACTATCAAAGGAACATCCGTACATTCAACGACCCTATTTCCAAATGGAAATTCTACTAATCAACCATAAAGCAACACTGGGCCCCTTTAAATCAATTTTTTTCTTATCATTAATTTTCCAGCTTCCTATATCTTTCTAGATATTTCTCAAACCTGTTTGCCTATTCTGGTTCTTGGAAAAAACATTTCCAGTATTATAAACTCATTATTTTCTATGTTCCAGAGAATATCTCTCATCACAGTTTGGAAAGCATTTCCATATATTCACGAATCCTTATTTTCTATATTCGGAAAATATGCGTTATTAATATCGGAAAACACATCCATATTCCATTTCTTAATTCCTTATTAACCAATTCATTTTATTTTCTATTCTTAGAAAATATCTCTAATTTAATTTGGAGAATGTTTCCAAAATCTTTTTATTTGATTATACCAATGTTGTATAACACATCGTTATTATATCCTCTCTCATTAATAATTCATTAATCGTATCACTAACTAATCTCACTACCGAACCTTAACCATTTCTCAGTCAATCGTGAAGCCAATCAAGTTGGGGTATAATTACTCTTTGACCTTAACTGAACATCATCCTCAACTTCGAAATAGATAAGGCTCACAACTTCAAATTCCAACAAAAATTTCTTATGTAACTCTCGGATTCAATTTAAGAATCCACTTCTTCTACGGAAAATAATTGATTATAACGATAGTGTTATTACCCCTTCTTCCAAAATATTTAAATTTAAAAATATAACTTTAATTCATTAATTTTAAATAAACAAATAATAAACAATTAAATATTGATTAAAACAGAAGGTAAAAGTATTTCCCTTAATTTGATATAATCGAATTCCAATAATAACTCTCTTTCGAATAATCGATATTCGGTTAATATTTCGAAATTCGGGATTTATCTACTATCTCAGATTAATTCAAATTTCATATTCACTTTTGAATTTATCTTTTCCAAATCCTTACCAAATTCCTTTATAACCATTTCACTCTATAAAACGTTATCACGATTTATTTTATATTCCATATTTTGGAATAAAACTCATCGTTTTCATTTTAAAATGATTATCCATTTCCCTTTTCCCTTCAAGTTCCAATTTGGGTTCATATTTCAAATATATATTTCCTTCATAGATATTTCATTTGCAAAATATTTATTTTAAATTATTATTCACTTTAATCGAGGATATATTTCTTTTATATACAATCAAATCAGTTTGCTTTCGTACTTATAAATAATATCTTAAACTTAAATTTTATTTATAACTTCTATTCATAATTTTTTTCATATAAATCTCATTTTTATTCCAATCATTTAAAATTTTATTTATAATTTACTTTATAATTTGCTAAGTTCAAATATCATTTCAAATACTGGCTTCAAAATCGATTTCCACCTTTCCATATATATTCAAATTTGAATTTAAATTTCAATTTATCCAATGATAAATAATTCACTTAATTTATATTCTCATTTATAAACAACTTATTGATTTATCCATTTGAACAGGTTTCCGTTTCCAACTCTATTTGAAATTTTAATTTTATTTCTATTTTGGAAATAAATTCCATTTTTAAAGCCCAATTCCCTTCTCTACATTTGAAAATATTTTTTCGGTATTTAAAATACCAAGTTTCTAGGGCCAGGGTAATTCAAACACAATAAATCAAATCACAGATAATATAACACATCATCTATCACAATCAAATAAAAATAATAATATAAACGTGAGAAATCCCATTGGATCCCTCCAAGTTGTTTCCCTGCAACCACATTTGTTAATCAACATCAATAATATAAATTTCACATAAATATGGAAATATCATAGTAAACAGAACTAATAATCGATCAACGATATAACTATATCAACTATTTCAACCATTTTTATCAACCATTCATCCAAACAACCATCACACAGTATAAAATTTATATAAATAAAATTAAAACTCATTTATATAAAAATATAAATGAGTCAGAGTTAGTGTGTTTACTCACCTTGGATCGCAGTTGACGATTTTGCTGTTTTCTTCATTTAAAATGAAATAGGCATCTGATTTTCCCCTGAAATTCCAATAGCCTAGCTCTCAGAGACGTCGGTTCCATAATCTAGATTTCGTTGTTGCGGTTCCAACATGACTGTTCTAGTTCAATTATGTTTACGTACGAACACCTTGTATATTATACACTAAACCATTATTAACTATTTAAAGTTTATTAATTTATCTTAATGAAGGTGTTAAGCCGCTAAATCACCGATTAAATACCATTATCAGTACCCAGTTTCCACTGTAAATTGTTTGAAAAAAAAATTGCGATTACCCACTTTCCTCGTGTTTAATCAATCGCATATCTTCCCCATTACTTCCTTTCTCATGCAACTTCTTCTATCAATGTTCCAGGCCTCAACCCACCTTCCCATGCACTGCTTTCTTCTTTTCTTTCTTTCATTTATTTCTTTCCATCCTTTATCTTATAATAATATTACTTATTTTTATTTTATGCGCTCAGCCCAAAATTTTGGCCCATTCCTAAATCCTTCAACTGCCTCAAATAGTGCTTCTTCTTCCCTTTCTAAAACCACATTCCTACTAATCATGTAGTGTTATTATTGTTTATATATATATATACATATATCATCTTCTCCTTCATGATAAAGACATGTACATCTCCTGTAATACTTCGAAACTTCTTTGATCTAAACTCGTCCGCTCCATGCAAAACTCTCGAACTCAAAACCGCTCCTTCCATCGCCTTTTTCCACCTGGTGATCAAGCTCCTCAACGTAAAACTCTAACAACCATCGTGCTTTCTGTTCACGGCTTCGCATGGAAACCACTTCCATCATTCACCAACAATCAAACACACTTTTTTTTCTGGCAAAGCCGACCGGTTTTTAAGGTGACCGCAAACAACTTTTATTATAACCAATAATAAAGTACATGAAATTCTGTTGATTGAGGTTTACAATCAGCTATTGGTTTTTAATGTGGACCATCCACAGAATACATATAAAATGAAATACAGGAGATAAGAAGATTTTCTTAGACTACTATGCGCTATCAGAGAACTAGTCTCCAATAGCATCACTAGGTGAAACTTCCTGCACGGCCTCAGCAAAGTGGGTAGCCAGATCGGACAAGAAAAATGGAAAGGTCTTGGAATAAAGATGTCATTTGTCCCAAGTTGTGTCATAAAGTAATTGCTCGTTATTCTTCCCTTCATCACCATCCTTAGCTAGTATTAGTCCTTCGCCTGCCACTTGATACACTAACTTTCATGCTACATCTCCCTCATCACCATGAATGTGATATGTTCCCTCACTCAGCTTGTGCTTCATACTGGTGTTACTATGTGTCAGGACCCTTTCTGTCTTGTCCCAGCTGAAACTTTGGCTTGGAGTCGGCACGTTAGCATTGAGATTCACATTACCCTCTAAGTTACTGGCAGTTGGTGGAAAATCAGGCTTGGTTTGGGAACCCATATCATAGGCGGAGCACAAGGAAGAGGAAATTTCTCAGCCAGTATAGAGTCACTAGTGGTAGTACATTTCTCTTTAACATGACCAAAATATTTGCACATGCTGCATATTTCCGGTTTCTGTTTGTATGGTTCATCAACATAATAAAAGTGTTCTTCAATAAATACCTTCAACTGAGTTGAAAGAGGCTTTTCTAGAGTAACTTCAATCAAAGCTCTAGCAAAAATTATATTTCTCCTAGCTACTGTGTTGGCGTCAAAACATTTGAGCTTACTGGTATGAAACGCAAGCCAATTGAGCCCAATAAGAGGTTGAAGTGCTGATGGAACATTATTGAATTGGCCCCACATAGGTATAGATAGGACCTGGTCTCTAGCTCTATCGACAGAAACGTTCCAAGGAGTGACAATGAATGGTATTCCTCTGATTATTGCTGGTGTTGCTTCCAAGACTCTTTGCTTTTCCGCAAAAGAAGAGAATTTCAGATAATACATTCCATTAACTAGAGAGATTCTAAGCTGTCCATGTAAGCACCAAGCCCTTCAACATGCTTCATGCATATAAAAGTTGGGTATTTCGGAATCTAAAAAGAAACCGGTGACATGGTCTTTCCAATCAAACACACTTTTACTACTTCCCCGAAATAAACAGAACTGCTCCACCCAAATACTCAAATTACTGAAGTCGACACCATGATTTCACGTGACCGCTGCTCCTCCCTATCGATGCTGGAACCCCATCGGAAACCTCAACTCAAACCATCGTTCAATGCTCTTAGAAACTTCTGTGGATCTACCTCCTATCGTTTACCATAATGCTTAAAATCGGCCTAAACGCCACTGCCTTCATGAGCTCATCACCGTCGACTCAGCCTACCGGAACCAAAACTGTTCTAATCGAAGACAGAACTCACAAAGGCGAACCATTTCACCTTTTGAACCCCATGCGAGAACGTAAAGGACGACGAAGATTGGGTGGGTTTTTGTTTGAAGCATCTCAGGCCATTCATATTGGATAGAGGCTGCTTTGGATAAAATAAAAGGGAGAATGAATCGTTTGAACTGAGTTTTATAAGGAAGGATTTTGTTGTATTATAATGTGAACAAAGAAATAAGGTCAAGTCGAAAAGTTTGAAGGTAAATCCACGCTTCCCAGCAGTAATTAAAATAAGAACAGATTTTGTCTTCGTTTTAACAGGACAAAATGGTACGGCCATGTGCTTTGAATGGAAATGATATGAACGAGTCTGTTTCACTGTATATATATATATTTATATATATACATACATACATATATATATATATAAAGAGAGAGAGAGAGGAGGGTTCCGCTACACCTCTTATATTCCACGTGAACTCTCCCCCTTAATCTCCACCACCCATTTCCCCACTCATTCTCTCTCTTCCCATTTTAATATTATTTCTTAGTGGGAAGAGAGAGAATAAACGGGGAAATGAGTGGTGGAGATTAAGGAGGAGAGTTCACGTGCAATATAAGAGGTGTAGCGGAATCCTCCTTATATATATATATATATATATATATATATATATATATATATTAAAGTATGCCACGTAGCTAAAGTTTTGACCAAAACAAGCATCATCATATCCTACATAAAGATTTTGCATTTTTTTTGTTTCTGAAGCTTCAATGTTTATTTCTTGAAGATGAGGAGTAGGTTGGTATAAATAAAAGTTGATGGAAGGTCGTTCTCAACTCGAGCAGATAGGTTAGGCACTTTTCAACAACGCTTAGGGATTAAGAAGGTAGCTTGTGCAATTCAATACATAACCATGTTAAATTTATTGTATAGGATATGAAATGATCTGCCGAATTTAATTGGCATGTACCTAAGCCAGTTTGGGTTTCAGATTTGCATATGGTATATTAACATATAGGTCTGCATGGTTTGAAAACCTTACCTATTCTATTTATATTTTTTATTCTATATTTTTCTGTATAACAAGTGTTTATCATACTGAGATTGTATTCATTACTATAAAGTATTGTATTATTCGAAATATGAATCGATATTGAAAAAAAATACGTATGTGCCTCATATAACCTTATATATATACATACATACATACATACATACATATATATATACATACATACATATATATATACTTTAGTGTAGTCTGGGTATAAAAGTGTAATGGTAGATAACGATGATTTCTTTATAGCATATATACCACTTGACAGTCATTTTAGAGTGTAAAAACAAAAACTTATTTTCTTGCCAAAGATGTCTTAAATTCCAAACCAATAAGCGAATATTTCAAAAATAGTTACATTTTCTGTTCCTTTCTCTACTGTTATAAACAAGAGACGGAAAAAGTTAGGGTGTACCTATATGTTTGTTAAGGTTATGTGGTACCTACTACATAGAATTCTATTTATATACGATCGCTATGAACAAAAAAATAGGAATATCGTTATCTCATGCACTATGCTACAATCCCATAAATATAATAAAACAGATTATTTAACTTATTTTTTGAAGTTCCAAAAATGCTGCTATAGGGTGTAAACTACATGAAACAAAATAATTGTTTATTTCTTAAATTAAAAATTACAGTAAAATTTTATAAATTAAATCAAAACTACGTCTGAAGAATTCATGATAATTATCTATTTTGGATTTTATAAAAATAATTCCGATGAAATCCAAGCTCATTTGGAAATTAAATTGATATAAATTTATTCCAAACTAAGAAAATTTATTTATAATAATATATCATTATGATGTATATTCGAACGAAATATATATATATATAGCTTCAAAATAATCTAATTTGAAGTTTAAACTTGATATTTTAAATTAAATTGATGTTCGGAATATTTAAAATCGATTTATATACATATATTAAATCTTTATAATTTATAAACAATTTCACAATGACTATCTGAAAATTTAATTTGGACAAACTCACAATCTATAAAATGAATCTCGATTTTTCACTTTCATTAGAAAAATATAATCAAATATGTCTGAACATTTCTTGTTTCAAAGAAATCCGACTTATGTTAGATTATGTGTATTCAATTGAAGTTCAAAATGTTAAATTATGAACTACTGCGACGTTACGAACTCATTTTAAATTTAATTATAAATTATATGTTCAATCGTCGTTTTAATTAGTAAATTCAATATAAGTTTCTATTTATACTTCTAATACAACATTTAAAACAAATTAAAGGTTAAAAATCCAGGTCGTTACAAAGAAAAGGGCACTCTTCGTGAGGCGATTAACGATATCCCAGATACCGTTATTACCATTCTTGGTTTGAGGTAAACCATGGATAAACACCATGGATATCTGGTCCCACTTCCACTCTGGAACTTCCAGTGGTTCGAGTAATCCAGCAACCTTCTACTGATTGCTTTTGACTTGTTGGAATTTGGGCACCTGCTGATGTATATCGACATATCCCTCTTCATTAATTTACACAAAAATATGCAAGTTAGGTCTTGATACATTTTATGAACTACTGTTTGAATACAAAGTTTGGAACTATGGCACTCATCCAGTACTTCTCTTTTAAGCACCGGGATATCTGGAACGCACATTCGACCTTTCAATCTTAGAACTCCTTGATCATCAACCTTAAATTTCGAGGCTTAACCCTCTTGAAATCTACGTTTTGAATTAAATAATCATCCTTCTGTTGGGCAGAAATCTTCTCAATCAGGGTGTTTGTAACAATTAGATAGGAAATAATAGCATGCTTCCCACTGAGCGCATCTGCTACAACATTGTCTTTTCCCGGAGTATAAAGTATATCTAGATCATATGCTGCCAGAAACTCTAAACAACGTTACTGCCTCATGTTCAATTCCTTCTAGGTAAAAGGATACTTTGGTGATTTATGATTAGTAAAGTGTTCAAACTTTTCATACAGCAGATAGTGCCTCCTAATCTTCAGGGCAAATACAACAGAAAGCAACTCTAGGTCATGAGTGACATATTTCTTCTCATGTGGTTTCAACTGCCTACTTGCAAGTAATCACCTTCAATTTTTGCATTAATATCGCACTAAATCCTTCTCTAGAAGCATCCTTATAGACGGTTAGCTCTTGGTTGCCATGAATAATCATTAGGACCATGGCAGTGGTTAGCCTCTTCTTCAATTCATGAAAAACTTCTTTGCATTTAGCAGTCCAAACAAATCTGGCATGCTTCTTAGTTAGCTTTTCAAAGGTAGATAATTTTAAAAAATCCTTTGCGAACTTCCGATAGTAACTGGCCAGCGCAAGAAAGCTTCTGACTTCTGTGGGGGTTCTTTGTTGCTTCCAAATTTGGATGGCAGCAATTTTACTTGGATCTACCGAGATTCCTTCATTTGACACTACATGCTCAAGAAATTTTACTTTTTGTTCAAAAATCACATTTAAAAAATTTAGCTTTCAATACATTCTTTCTTAGAATTTCCAGGACAATTTCCAAATGCTTCGCGCGGTCTTTCTCTGTCTTAGAGAAGATAAGAAGGTCAACAATAAAGACTAGCATGAATTTGTTTATTACCTCTCGAAACACCTGGTTCACCAAGTCCACAAAGTAAGCAGGGGCATTACATAGTTCAAAGGGCATCACCAACCATTCATAAAACAAGTTAGGTCCCTTTAAAACAATTATAGGAATGCAGTCTTCTGCAATTCTTAGCTGATGAAACCCTGTAGCTAGGTCCATTTTTGAAAATACTTGAGATCCACTTAAGCGATCCATTAAATCATCAATATGGGGAAGAGGATATTTATTTTTGAGACTTTACATGTTGAAATCTCGATAGTCCACACATAGTCTGAGGGAACCATCAGACTTTGAAACAAATGCCACTGCTGCACCCCAGCTTGAGAAACTTGGTCAGATCAGACCTTTCCACAAAAGTTGTTGAGTTTGGTTGTTCAACTCTTCCTTCTCCTTCATTGCCATCCTCTGAATTACATGCGCAACTGGCCTCACATTCGAAACCAAATAAATTCTGAAGTCAGTCTCCCTTCATGGACAAAGACTCTCTGCTTCATCAAACACATCCGCAAATCCTATAACGACTGGGATAGTTTCTAAAGGGGTGAGGTAAACATCTATAGCATACCAAAAATTATCCCTATTTAGACTTGGGCCTTCACATTGTTTCTCTATAAGATTACCAAATTTTGATTTTAGCCTAACGACTCTTTCTACACAATTAACATTAGCCTTGTATTGGGTCAGCGAATCCATCCCAAGTACAATATTAAATTCGATGAAATCCAAGACAATCAAGTTGAAGGGAAATCGATAGTGGGAATAAGAGATAGGCACTTTACATTGTAAATAAAGGTTAATAAGGCCTCCTATTGGATTCCTAATGCAAATGGGCTCTTCAATATATTTGAGTTCTAGATTTAGTTCCTTAGTTATCTTGCTTGATATGAAGCTACGTGATGCACTAGTATCAAACAATACTTTAACTAGAACATTTTTAACGGAAATTGTACCTTCTAGAACTTACATCCCCTCTCCTATCAGCCGAGATTGTTAGAACATTTTCCAAAGTATAGACATGAGCCACTTCAGTCTTCTTCAATAGCGGACAATTCTTAATTGATTTCAAAATTTGGTTTACAATTTCATGAATTCATTTTTCTACTCTCGTCGTCATATATATTATGTCTATTTACAGTTTTGATTGTATTTAATATGCTTGATGTAGTCATTTACCCAATATGTACCATACAATGTTTTTTTGGTGTAATATTGTATGATTTAGAAATTGTTACATTAAGTATGCATGCTCAAAAATAAATATACTTATATACATATGCACATTTTTCAGTAATGTGAGCCATTGGACATATTATAATTATTTGTTCAACTGAAATTAATGAAAATAGATTTGTGAAATTATATGATTATACGACCAGTTTTCTCCACCGTTGCACGGTTATACTAGTGTATGGCACTCTTGCAATTACAGAGAATTACAATACATACAACAAGACAAAAAGGGTGTCTCAGGATTAAGATTACTTCTAAATTTGAAGGCACACTGTGTAGAATATTGGGGAAGAGAATGTTTATTGCTTAATCACTTGATTACTTACATTGCCAATCATTGCCTCTATTTATGTATAGTTTATCCTAATCTAATAGAACATTCTAAATAAGAATATTCTAGAGTATATTTAGGTCTGTTATAATAAATAATTCAATACCAAATATAAACCCAAATCAATGCAACTTAATAAAGGCAACATATCTTAACTTTGATTGCAATTTAGTTTATTGCTAACAATGCTTCCCTTAAATTAAAATTGATTCTTATTCCCAAATTTTCTGCACTTCTTTTGAAGACTTGTCCGCTAAGTGTCATTGCCAAAATATCAGTCATTTGATCACTTGTTTTGCAATACTCAAGAGTAATGTCACCTTTTTCACAAACCCAGGTGGTTGATCAACATATACTTCTTCTCTTTAGAACGCCATTTAGAAATGATTTTACACCCATTTGAAACAACTTCCACTTTGTTTGAGTAGTTGGAGAAATAAGAAAATGAACAGTCTCAAGTCTTGAAACAGAAGCAAGCACCCCTGTAAAATCTTCTCCTTATTTTTGTTTGTACCTTTTGCGACTACTCTTGCCTTGTGCTTGTTTCTAGAATCATTTGGATTTATCTCTGTTTTGTACACCCATTTTACTCCAATAGAATGCTTGTGTAGTAAAAAATTTGTAAGCTCCTTTGTATCATTGTTTTCAGTCAAGTCAATCCCATCTTTCGTGGGTTTTCTCCATTTTTCTTCTTGACACGCATTATTGAAAGAAATTTGATCTTCCCCTGCAAAAATGGCAAAGAACACAACATTATTTGATTCAACTTCACTAGTGACATCATATAGTTCCTGAATACTTCTCATCTTTTTTGGTGAGCTTGGTACAGAATGATACGGACTGAAATATTCCACGTTAATCCCTGCATATGGTATCCGTAATATGAGAAAATGGTATAAATATCATTAATGATATTATTCTATAATTGTGGCAGTACATATAAATGGTATGCCATAATATGAGGTAATAATATAAATATCATTAATGATATTATTCCATAACTGCAGCAGTACGTATAAATGGTATGTCATAATATGAGGAAATAGTATAAATATAGTTAATGATATTATTCCATATTGTAGTAGTACGTATGGATGCATGTATGTTATAACTTTATATGTTTGTGATCACTGAATGGAAAAGCATCCTTCTCTTCAACTCTTCATCATGGTATTAGAGCTCTGATCCAAAATAGTTCAACTTCCTATTCTTCAGTGAGTCTCATTAACCAAACTTCATACTCTCATACTCTTAATGGCAGTGATCCCGCAAAGCCCTACACTTTTCTAAGCAAATGTCAATGGTGCCGAGAACAAGGACATGTGATTGCTCATTGTCCTTTATTCAAGTGAAAGATTCCTAATGCCATTCCTCCTGCTTCAACTTCTCAACCTCCATCAAATCGATTCACACCAAAACATCAATCAAACATCGCAAATCCCTCTGCCTTTTCATCCTCTTCAACATGGCTTCTCGACAGTGTTGCTTCCCACCACATCATGACAGATTTGAACAATCTATCCCTCCATGCTCCTTATGATGGAACCAAAGAGTTGATTGTTGGTGATGGCAAAGGCCTTAAAATCACTCACGTGGGTTCTTGTTTTTTATCATCACTCAAACTAAATAATGTCTTAGTTGTTCCTGCCATGTCTAAAAATATAATTTCTGTTTCTCAACTTTGTCATGATAACAATATCTGAATTGTCTTTTCTTCCACCACTTTTCATATGAAGGATCCCAAAATGGGGAAATCTCTATTCCAAAGGTTGGTTGCAGCAAGCATTTATCAGCTCGAATCCACAACCCCCACAGTCTACGGAAGCACAACTAGTTCACTTGATTGACATCATCACTTAGGGCATCCGTCTCGTAATGTTTTTAGGAAAATAGTTTCCAAAAATAAACTTCATGTTCCTAGTATCTCCATTTAGATTGTAATTCATGCGCTTGCAATAAAAGTCATAAACTTCCTTTTTCTACATCCTCTATTGTGTCTACTTCCCCACTTGAGTATGTTTATTCTAATCTTTGGGCATCACCAATTTACTCTCATGATGGCTTTAAACATTATCTTATTTTCGCTGATCATTTTTCTAAATACATTTGGTTGTATAATTTGAAACGAAAATCAAATGCAAAACATGTATTCATTCTCAACAAAGATCTAATTGAAAAATACTTTCAACTGCTTCTCAAAACTCTCTACTCAGACAACGGTGGTGAGTATGAAAACCTACGTACCTACCTTTCCATCGATGGAATTTTGCATCTCACAACTCCACCCCACACCCCTCAACACAATGGCTATTCGGAGCGATGACATCAGCACATTGTTGAGACATTTCTACCACTCTTAACTCAAGCTAAAATACCCCTAGAATATTGGACAAATGCTTTCTCAACAGCTGTTTACTTGATTAATCGACTTAACAGGCCAACTCTAAACAATGTGTCACCCTACTTTAAATTATTCGGCCAACATCCTGATTATTCCAAGCTTCAAAATTTTAGGTGTCTATGATACCCATGGCTTAATGTAACACCCCACGTCCATTAATGTCACTCACAAAGGGAATGCATTAATTTCTATGGAGCGTTTTAAGTGAGTATAGAACAGAAACCTAACAACAAGACAGATATAAACAGTACTTGAAAAATTAAAAACTTTATTTCATTACAGCGGAAAATACATATGTTTGATTACATCATCAAGACCTGAGCCAAGTACATAATATCCATCTTGACTAAATCAAAGTACATAAATTGAAAGACATAATCCCCAATACAAAATAGCCATAAATAAAAGAGAGGCTGAACTTTACTTCAGCGATCCAAGTAATCTTCTAAAAGCAAGAAGCACATCTGTCCAAAATCAAGCTCCACTGGTGCTAGTTCCAACCTGAGCACCTGGGGGTGGGAAAAAGGAAGAAAAGAGGAGGAAACAAAGGGGGTCAAACATAAAGTCTGGCGAGTGCGATAACTTTAACAATATAATCACCAAAGTAACCAGGCTAAGGCATAAGCTGGAAAATCAGGAAATGACCATGAACCATTGAGTATGGCAGAGTAAACAAGTAAACAGGATGAACAACGATATCGTTAAAGCGCACCTAACCAACTGTAAGATAATTACTAAAACTACACCAACACTATGAGATAATTGCTATACTGCACCACCACTAGTCACCCTAAGGTTGATCCTGCCTACTGAACATAAGTGATAATAGTAATGGTAATTTCGTGTACCCCTAGCTGCTGTAATGGGTGCCGATTTCTCCTATCTCCACTAGTGGTACCCACTACCCTCCCCATTCTAATTACAATATTCATAATATGGTAGTTGTACTCCTAGCTGCTGTCATAGGTGCCGCCTGCTCCTATCTCCATTAGTCATACCCACTACCTTCCCCATAAAATCGGCTCCCTAACTCGTAGATACCCGTGTTGGTCCCACAGTGGGGTGTATCGCTCCCCAAAGTGGCAACCCAATACTACCAGAGATGCACGACTTATACCTACACGATGCAACAAGTCTTACCTACCAGCCCGGGTCCACACATGCATATGAACCCGTTGGACTTGCGTTGCCACCGCTAGCCCAGTTTGGCCTCTTACAGTCAAGCCCAGTGTGCGTGTCGCGTCCTCGACTTGGGTTGAGCCAACAAAGATACATATGGGTTACTGGTTGAAACGGGCCCCCATTACTTGACATAAGCTATCCACCTAAGCTTGGTCCCCTCTAGTACATCCCACTTAACCCACTTCATATTCATGTTCACTTACATGTTTCAATTTTGGTTAAGTATTTCAAATCGTATTTCAAATGCCACCCAAGGCACCCATTAGATTCCACATGCCACCCAAGGCACTCACTTAACCCCTCATGTCCCACTACATGTTTATCTGGTCAAGTGTTTCTTAATTCATTAAGACCGTAACCTCGTAAAGACCTCTCACATTAGACTGACATTTGTGGCAGCTGGATTTGCCAGGCGGGTCCGGGCAGTCTTACACCACAAAAGAGCCTAACCTCGTGTCTTTACAATTGTTACGTATTTAATTTATGCCTAAGACCTCCTACATTAGACTGGCATTTGTGGCAGCTGGATTTGCCGGGCGGGTCCGGGCAGTCTTACACCACAAAAGAGCCTAACCTCGTGTCTTAGACGATTAATTACTCCTAATTAATCATTCCCCAATTTGAATTACTTTCCCTATTCAAATTATCAATCAATTCCAAATTTAACGATGTCCATAATTGACTCAATTATATCCATCCATTTATGGTATGTAAAATCATACCAATTTTCATCACAAATTTATTTTATGTCTTTTAAGGCGTTTATGCCAATTAAATCTTTTAATATTATCCCCTTTACCCCACGTTGTACGTTCGTTCGTTTAACGTAAAATATACGTTAGACTCGAATAGTCTAACCAATGGAATAAAGAGAAAACTTCACAACATACATATAATTTAAACTAGATCTAAACATAGGGGTGAACTTGCATGTGTGAATGATGTTCTACATCTAAAACTTGCATAGGCCAAAGTTACAACTTGCATAAAACTACATATGTCATAGACCCAAATCTAAAGGTGTGAACTTGTTGGGATAATGATCACAAACTTGCATAAATCATGTATGTCATAGATCTACATCTAAAGGTGTAATCTTGCATAGGCAGTAACCACAAACTTGCATAACATGGTTCATATTCAAACACATGTATTCATATAAACATGCATATGTGATTTATGCAACATAATAATAGTATAAACTTACATGTAAACCAGCATGTAGAATTTGGCATATAACTCACACATGTCATGACCTAACTTTAGATCTAAAATAGGTGTCATGAAGCATATAAGGTTATACATATAATTTTCCCCAGCTTGCATATGATTCAAGTCTTAATAAAAATCTAAACTTGCATACATACTTATGATTTATCATATGAATCAACATACCCAAACTAGCATATGAACAACATGGTGATTCAATTATACATAAGCCAATCATAAAATTACAACATAGATGATCACAACTTTACAAGATAGCATCATAAAATTTACAACATAAACATCGCAATTTTACTACATGAATAATAACATGCGGTCAATAATTCACATCGTATCCAAATAGTCCACATCATAACTCAATCCAATTAATTTGCTAATTATTTTATTAAAATTATCGAACTCACAATTCAGAGAAGATCTTGAATTCTGAATTCTGGGTTCTGAAGTTGTAATAGCTTTCCCTTGAAGAAGATTCGTTGTTAAAGTTGAAAAGAATTGATTTAAACTAGCTTTCTTCCTCTTTAATTGGTGGCGGCTATGCTGAGTTGCTAGGTGATGGCATGGAGGCCATGAATCTAATTTTGTTTTGATTTTAGGTTTTGAGTCTACAGGTGTTTTTATAGAGTTTAGGATTAATTTAGGTCATCCGATCAACCTAGAAGCAACCTGAACCATCCAAACAAGATATGGTGACACCTCAGCCCTAATGACTCAGCACAGTGTATTAAATGTTCATTTTTTTCTATAATTTACATATTTCTTATCTATGACAAATTCCATATGTAAATTATTCCCATTTTAATTATGCCATAACTATATTTTCAATTATGCTCACAATTAATGGTATACTAAATATACCATTTCATGAACCAATCTATGCCATGTAATTTTCATGTTTATCCTTCATATTTATATGTAAATTATAAATCTATTATTGTTAATTACATATTCTCCCTTTTACCGTATACATTAATTAACCATATACAAATATCCATTTATACATGCATAAATCTTTCTTACCTTTAATTTGTCATAAAAGCCAATCAAAGAAGGCCACATAAAAAAAACAATCACTGACAACCAAAAATGCGCCACGTACGCCACATGATGCGTACACGTCACACACACACACATATGTATATATATATATGTATGTATATATATATTTTCTATATATATATATTACTGCACATATATATATATATATACGCACCTCATAAATTCTAATGTTGTCAAATAATGCAAATTGATTGCTTACCTAAAAAAAGGAAATCGAGTATATAATTTAATTTCCCCTTTTTTTCTACTTTCCTTGCAACATGCAAAATCAATGCATAATGAAGTTACCTACATACATACATATCTATTATGCATAAATCTTCCCCTCCAAATAAATTGACTGTATTTATTTTCTCAATTATATATATATATATATATATTCAATATATATATATATATATATTTAATTTTCTTTTTTTTATCTATCTTCCAAATTAACCATTTTCACACTAAACCACTTTTTGAATTATGTTCACACTAAACCATTCCCCTAAAACAAAAATATGGCGCTGGCGAGGATCGAACTCCGTACCCCTTGTATGCAAGTCACGTGTTCCAACCAAATAAGCTACTAAGTCTTTTGCTTACAAACCTTAGAACAATGCTAAACATTTATTTTTTTCTCATTCTTTGTTTTCATGTTTTGCTACAATATTTAATTTAAAGATATCTTTTTCATACGGAGTCCAATTTACGCAAACTCAGACTCTATCTCAACCAGAATTCCGAGACGAACGCAATGGCGCAACCTGTTTCCCTTAATTATCACATCTGATATTAATTATTCTTTAATTTAATTGATTCGATTATTCAAAAATTCAGGGTGTTACATTCTCCCTTACTTAAAGGATTTCGTCCTTGAAATCTCTAAGTCAAGAAGAACGTATCCTACCATCCAAACAACCATCTACTCAACCATCAAACACAGGCATCCATTGTCCTTAAAATTTTCTAATGTTGTATGAACATATGCAAGAAGTGTGTGTATATGTTCCTTATCTAATGCAAAATCAGGCGGTCTACTGATTCAGTTGACCTCCTTAATGCAAACCATGATAGTGCCATGTGTCCATTATGTATGCGAAAGAATCCTATCGATACATATTATCTCTATATGCATGCACAACCATTCACCAAAATGCAACATCCATATGATGGTACAACCATTATACATCCATTACTTAAATATGTACACACATTTATATGCAATATGAAGTGACTGAGCCGATCTGGTGCCTAAAGTGTGTGTATATGCATCCACGAGCAACCACTAGCAAACACTTGCATCCACATGCATCCATCGTACATAACATGTCTCAAACACATGTTTCACCCATAGGACTACCCTATCTAAAGGTCAAAGGTACTAACGAGAGGACATACTAAAGATAAGATGAGTATAAGGTAAGCGATAAAGGAGAAATTAAAAGACATACCCTCGAAAAGAAAAGGGTATAATGAACGCATTTTCTCTTCCGTCTCCCAAGTTGCGTTGCTCTCATCATCTCCCCATTGAACTCTGACTGGCTTAACCTCTCGATTCCTCAACTTCTTAACCTCCGACCACAAGAAACTTCGTCCTTCATTAACCAAGTAGCTAGTTGAACCTTCCTTCCCTCATCTATCTCAAAGATACCGACAAGTCCTCCACTTTCTTGAGCCAACTTCTAGACCCGAAAAATGTCTAAGTCCCATGAAGCGGTTTTCCGCCCATCGTACGAAAGTCCTCATATATCTTAGGAAAAAGCATCTATACGTGGAGGAAGAGATTCAAGAAGGGAAAGAGGAAGAGATTCAAAACGGAGAATCGAAGAAAAGATATGTGGCTCTTGGGGATTTCTTTTTTAAAATAAACCTTTCTCTTGAAAATACTCTCCTTAAAACATATTTTTGAAAGTATTTCTTCATAAATTGCTTTTAAAAAATAGTTTCTCAAAATCTCATATCTGTTCTGGTAACCTTCAGCTCTGGTACCACGTGTAACACCCCACGTCTGTTAATGTCACTCACAAAGGGAATGCATTAACTTCTATGGAGCATTTTAAGTGAGTATAGAACAAAAACTTAACAACAAGACAGATATGAACAGTACTTGAAAAATTAAAAACTTTATTTCATTGCAATGGGAAATACATATGTTTGATTACATCATCAAGACCTGAGTCAAGTACATAATATCCATCTTGACTAAATCAAAGTACATAAATTGAAAGACGTAATCCCCAATACAAAATAGCCATAAATAAAAGAGAGGATGAACTTTACTTCAAAGATCCAAGCAATCTTCTAAAAGCAAGAAGCACAGCTGTCCAAAATCAAGCTCCACTGGTGCTAGTTCCAACTTGAGCACCTGGGGGGTGGGAAAAAGGAAGAAAAGAGGAGGAAACAAAGGGGGTCAGACATAAAGTATGGCGAGTGCGATAGCTTTAACAATATAATCACCAAAGTAACCAGGCTAAGGCATAAGTTGGAAAATCAGGAAATGACCATGAACCATTGAGTATGGCAGAGTAAACAAGGAAACAGGATGAACAACGATATCGTTAAAGCGCACCTAACCCACTGTAATATAATTACTAAACTACACCAACACTATGACATAATTGCTAAACTGCACCACCACTAGTATACTGCACCACCACTAGTCACCCTAAGGTTGATCCTGCCTACTGAACATTAGTGGTAATAACAATGATAGTTTCGTGTACCCCTAGCTACTGTAATGGGTGCCGCCTGCTCCTATCTCCACAAGTGGTACCCACTACCCTCTCCATTCTAATTACAATATTCATAATATGGTGGTTGTACTCCTAGCTGTTGTCATAGGTGCCGCCTGCTCCTATCTCCACTAGTCGTACCCACTACCTTCCCCATTCGATCGGCTCCCCAACTCAAAGATACCCGTGCTGGTCCTACAGTGGGGTGTATCACTCCCCAAAGTGGCAACCCAATACTACCAGAGATGCACGGCTTATACCTACACGATGCAACAACGTCTTACCTACCAGCCCGGGTCCACACATGCATATGAACCCGTTGGACTTGCGTTGCCACCGCTAAACCAGTTTGGCCTCTTACAGTCAAGCCCAGTATGCGTGTCCCGTCCTCGACTTGGGTCGAGCCCACAAAGATAAGTATGGGTTATTGGTTGAAACGGGCCCCCATTACTTGACATAAGCTATACACCTAAGCTTGGTCCCCTCTAGTACATCCCACTTAACTCACTTCTTATTCATGTTCACTTACATGTTTCAACTTTGGTTAAGTATTTCTAATCGTATTTCAAATGCCTCCCAAGGCACCCAATAGATTCCACATGCCACCCAAGGCACCCACTTAACCCCTCATGTCCCACTACATGTTTATCTGGTTAAGTGTTTCTTAATTCATTAAGACCGTAACCTCATAAAGACCTCTCACATTAGACTGGCATTAGTAGCAGCTGGATTTGCCGGGCGCGTCCGGGCAGTCTTACACCACAAAAGAGCCTAACCTCGTGTCTTTACAATTGTTACGTATTTAATTTATGCGTAAGACCTCCCACATTAGACTGTCATTTGTGGCAGCTGGATTTGCCGGGCGGGTCCGGGCAGTCTTACATCACAAAAGAGCCTAACCTCGTGTCTTAGATGATTAATTACTCCTAACTAATCATTCCCCAATTTGAATTACTTTCCCTATTCAAATTATCAATCAATTCCAAATTTAATGAGGTCCATAATTGACTCAATCATGTCCATCCATTTATGGTATGTAAAATCATACCAATTTTCATCACAAATTTATTTTATGTCTTTTAAGGCGTTTATGCCAATTAAATCTTTTAATATTATCCCCTTTACCCCACGTTGTACGTTCGTTCGTTTAACGTAAAATATATGTTAGACTCGAATAGTCTAACTCATGGAATAAAGAGAAAACATCACAACATACATATAATTTAAACTAGATCTAAATATAGGGGTGAACTTGCATGTGTGAATGATGTTCTACATCTAAAACTTGCATAGGCCAAATTTACAACTTGCATAAAATTACATATGTCATAGACCCAAATCTAAAGGTGTGAACTTGTTGGGATAATGGCCACAAACTTGCATAAATCATGTATGTCATAGATCTACATCTAAAGGTGTAATCTTGCATAGGCAGTAACCACAAACTTGCATAACATGGTTCATATTCAAACACATGTATTCATATAAACTTGCATATGTGATTTATGCAACATAACAATAGTATAAACTTACATCTAAGCATGTAAACCAGCATGTAGAATTTGGCATATAACTCACACATGTCATAGCCTAACTTTAGATCTAAAATAGGTGTCATGAAGCATATAAGGTTACACATTATAATTTTCCCCAACTTGCATATGATTCAAGTCTTAATAAAAATCTAAACTTGCATACATAATTATGATTTATCATATGAATCAACATACCCAAACTAGCATATGAACAACATGGTGATTCGATTATACATAAGCCAATCATAAAATTACAACATAGATGATCACAACTTTACAAGATAGCATCATAGAATTTACAACATAAACATCGCAATTTTACAACATGAATAATAACATGCAGTCAATAATTCACATTATATCCAAATAGTCCACATCATAACTCAATCCAATTAATTTGCTAATTATTTTATTAAAATTATCGAACTCACAATTCAGAGAAGGTCTTGAATTCTGAATTCTGAGTTCTGAAGTTGTAATAGCTTTCCCTTGAAGAAGATTCGTTGTTAAAGTTGAAAAGGACTGATTTAGACTAGCTTTCTTCCTCTTTAATTGGTGGCGGCTATGCTGAGTTGCTAGGTGATGGCATGGAGGCCATGAATCTAATTTTGTTTTGATTTTAGGTTTTGAGTCTACAGGTGTTTTTATAGAGTTTAGGATTAATTTAGGTCATCCGATCAACCTAGAAGCAACCTGAACCATCCAAACAAGATATGGTGACACCTCAGCCCTAATGACTCAGCACAGTGTATTAAATGTTCATTTTTTTCTATAATTTACATATTTCTTATTTATGACAATTTCCATATGTAAATTATTCCCATTTTAATTATGCCATAACTATATTTTTAATTATGCTCACAATTAATGGTATACTAAATATATCATCTCATGAACCAATCTATGCCATGTCATTTTCATGTTTATCCTTCATATTTATATGTAAATTATAAATCTATTATTGTTAATTACATATTCTCCCTTTTACCGTATACATTAATTAACCATATACAAATATCCATTTATACATGCATAAATCTTTCTTACCTTTAATTTGTCATAAAAGCCAATCAAAGAAGGCCACATAAAAAAAACAATCACTGACAACCAAAAATGCGCCATGTACGCCGCATGATGCGTACACGTCATATATATATATATATTTTCTATATATATATATTTTCTTTTTAATTAATATCAATGACAAATTAACACTCATCTACAAATTAATTTCAATCTATTCATGTTTACATTAACTGCCCCCATATATATATATATATATATATATATATATATATACACACACACACACACACACACCTCATAAATTCTAATGTTGACAAATAATGCAAATTGATTGCTTACCAAAAAAAGGAAATCGAGTATGTAATTTAATTTCCCCTTTTTTTCTACTTTCCTTCAACATGCAAAATCAATGCATAATGAAGTTACCTACATACATACATATCTATTATGCATAAATCTTCCCCTCCAAATAAATTGACTGTATTTATCTTCTCAATTATATATATATATATATTTAATTTTCTTTTTTTATCTATCTTCCCAATTAACCATTTTCACACTAAACCACTTTTTGAATTATGTTCATATTAAGCCATTCCCCTAAAACAAAAATATGGCGCTGGCGGGGATTGAACTCTGTACCCCTTGTATGCAAGTCACATGTTCCAACCAAATAAGCTACTAAGTCTTTTCCTTACAAACCTTAGAACAATGCTAAACATTTATTCTTTTCTCATTCTTTTTTCTTCTTCATGTTTTGCTGCAATATTTAATTTAAAGATATCTTTTTCATACGGAGTCCAATTCACGCAAACTCGGACTCTATCTCAACCAGAATTCTGAGACGAACGCAATGGGGTAACCCGTTTCCCTTAATTCTCACATCTGAGATTAATTATTCTATAATTTAGTTGATTCGATTATTCAAAAATTCAGGGTGTTACACTTAAACCCTACAATTATCATAAACTTGAACTCAAATCTCAACCATGTATTTTTGTTAGTTATTCACCTACTGAAAGTGCATAGTATTGTCTCGAATTAAACACTAATCATGTCTATGTTTCTCGTCATGTTCACTTCAAAGAGAACATTTTTCCTTTTTTCTGAACTTAATAATTCAACTACCTCCTTGTTTGACCTAGTGGAACAATGGGCACCTCTCACATTATTTATATTATCAAATACTCAATCTTCCACTTTCCAGTCATTGCAAACTAACTCACCTTCCAGTACACTTCCTGCCTTATTTCCCACTTCACCCCTTTTATCTTCTATATCCGCAACAAACTCATCTCAACCTCGTAATATCACTGCTGAGTTTTCCTCTACGTCATCTCAGCCAAACCTTGATATATCCACATCTATAAATTCAACACCCAACAATCATATACGTTCTCCTCAAATGACCATAAGACAACAACATGGCATTAGGAAACCAACCAATAAACTGAATTTAAATGCGGAGGTCCATGAAATGGAGACCCTAAAAAGTATCACCTAAGCATTAAAAATCCCCATTTGGCGTAAAGCTATGGATGAAGAGATTAATGCGTTGGTGAAAAATTGAACTTGGGATCTTGTACCTTCATCTATGTCACAAAATGTAATGTCATGCAAATGGATTTTTCGAATTAAAAAGAATAAGGATGGTAACATTATTCAGTACAAGGCTCGCTACATTGCAAGAGGTTTTAATCAGAGAGTTGGCATCGACTACGGTGAGACTTTTATCCCCGTAGTTAAACCCGTCACGGTTCGGCTTGTGCTCTCACTTGCGGTTAGTCAAGATTGGTCATTGCGCCAACTTGACAAAATGCTTTTCTACGGGTCACACTCACTGATGATGTATACACCATACAACCTCCTGGTTACACAGATCATATACTTCCAACACATGTATGTAAATTAGACAAGGCACTGTACGGGTTAAAACAAGCTCTAAGAGCTTAGTATAAAGAATTACGACAATATTTAATTGAGTTGGGCTTCAAGAATACGGTCTCTGATTCATCCTTGTTCACTTTGCACAAAAATGGTGACATCATTTATCTGTTGGTTTATGTGGATGATATTATTATTACAAGTAATGCAACTCATGCTCTGGAAGCTTTTATAAAAAAAAAAATTGGCAGCACGTTTCTCACTCAAAGACCTTGGAGAATGTCTTACTTCCTAGGAGTGGAAGTAATGCCTCATCCAAAACTTGAGTCAAAAGATGTATATTGCTGATATTTTGTGCAAAGCCAATATGGACAATGCAAAACCAGTTGCAACACCATTAAAAACTCATCATCCGTTAACTATACATGGAAATCATCTCAACGATCCTATTGAGTATCGTACTCCAATAGGTAGTTTACAATATTTAAGTCTCACAAGGCTTGATGTGGCATTCGCAGTGGACAAGTTAGCTCAATACATGCAGCATCCAACTGAGGAACACATTCAATCTCTATATCGTCTTTTTCGGTATCTAAGTGGTACATCTAATATGGGTTTAATTATACACAAAGATTCACCTCTCACTCCCCACGCTTACTTTGATGTGGATTGGGCTCGTGACAAAGACGGATACATTTCTACAACAACATATATAGTCTATTTCGGCAAGAATGCTACCTCTTGGATGTCAAAGAAGAAGCGTACAAGAGCTAGATCATCTACCGAGGTCGAGTATAGAGCAGTGGCAAATGCTATTGCCGAAATTATTTGGATAGAAAATTTATTCAAGGAGCTTGGTCATAACCTCACTCTTGCGCCAGTCATCTATTGTGATAATGTTGGAACTACATATGTGAGTTCTAATCTGGTTTACATTTAAAATGGAGCACCTGGGATTGGATTACCATTTTGTTAGAGAGAATGTGCAAAGTAGAAACTTGAGGATCTCTTACATCTCCACTAATGACCAGCTTGTGGATGCCCTCACCAAGCCACTACCATGTACCTCCTTCACAACATTGGTAAGCAAAATCAGTCTTTCATCATGGCCGCACGTTTTGAGTGGGCGTGATAAGGATTGACATATTCTAAGTCAATCTCTGCATATGTTATGCCATAATATGAGAAAATGATATAAATATCATTAATGATATTATTCCATAAATGTAGCAGTACGTATAAATGGTATGCCATAATAAGAGGGAATAATATAAATATCATTAATGATAGTATTCCATAACTGTAGGAATACATATAAATGGTATGCCATAATATGAGGAAATAATATAAATATCATTAATGATATTATTCCATAATTGTAGCAGTACATATGACTGCATGTATCTTATAACTTTATATATTTGTGATTACTGAATGGAAAAGCATCCTTCTCGTCAACTCTTCCTCACAGAATATTGGCTAGATGAAAGAAGTGGTGAATGAAGTAGGGTAACATATTCTTTTATAGTGTCATTTTCCGCATTTTCCAAATCCAAAATAATATTTTTCTCGGTTTTAAAAAAAGGAATGGACATGTTATTGTTTTCAACTTCCAAATTCTCAAAAAAGGAACCTTCATCAAAACAGACATTTCAGTTTATCACAATCTTCTTTGTAGTTGGATTATACAATTTGTATGCCTTGCTTCATTCAATATAGCCAATGAAAATACATTTTTCTGACTTGTCATCCAACTCTTTTCTCATTGCATTTGGAATATGAGAGTAAGCAACACTCCCAAATATCCTTAAATGCTGAACATTTGGTTTTATACCATACCATGCTTCATGTAGTGTGCAATTTTCTAAACTCCTTGTTGGTGTTCTATTAATCAAATAAACTGCACAAGAAACAGCTTCCTCCCAAAATGTTTTGTGTAACAACCTCTTCTTCTTATGAAGACATTTAGCCATCTCCATGATTGTTCTATTTTTTAGTTTACACAACCCATTTTGCTGTGAAGTGTGACGGACTGTCGTTTCATGTCAAATGCCATTGTTTAAACAATACTTTTCAAATTCATTTGAAAGATATTCTTCTCCACAATCAGTTCTTAAATTGTTGATTTTAAGCCATGTAAAAGTTTCCACTTCTTCCTTGAAATCTTTAAACATATGAAAGGCTTCAGATTTTTCTTTTACAAAGTACACTCAAGTTGAAATGGTCTTTTTGCGTTCCAACAAGATTGTTCGGGAAATGGATATCTGTGTTGCTTTCCAAGTTGGCATTCTTCACCACTACAAGAAAACACTGGTTTAGCGTCAAATATTTAGAAGTAGAAATTTCCATCGCTAATTTGCGACGGATTTCCATGTGATCTGCAAGGGATAGTTCTTCATTTTTTCAACTTTTTTCTTTATTTATTACCGTCATCTTATGTCATCCCTCATTAAGTCAATACAAATTGCGTCAAATTACTGACAGAAAATTTATGCCGCTATTTTCCGCTACAAATCCAAGCAGAATACCGATGAATATTTATCGAAGCTATTAGGCAGCAGAATTTCAACAGATTTACAACAAATGTTTATATAATTTAATAATAAATTATTAATATTTAGTAAGTAATGTTCAAAAATAATAATTAATAGTTTATAAATTTAATATTTAACAAGATAATCAAATTAAATAATTATGAAGTAATATTTTCTATGTAGTAATTAACTATAAATATTTGTTAATTAATAATGATCATTAAAAAATTAAGAACCAATAATTAAGTCAAATATTTAATAATTTATTATTAATAAGCAATATCAATAATTAAGAAGCAACACTTACTGTTTAATATTTTATAATTATATTTAGGATTCAATTTTTAAAAGAATTAAATTCTGAATGTTTCTTGAATAAATTAAAAATACATATGATATAAATTATACTTTCATACACATTCAAAATTTACTATTTAATTGTAATAGTTGATCATTATATAAAATACTCAATATTTAAAACTTATCGTTATTAATTACTAAATGATAAATGTATTTTCATATTTTTTACAGATTTATAATTGCGTTTTTCAACTAGGAGCTAATTTTATAATTTTATATGACAAAGTATCATAAGTTATCTATAACCTCCATACCTCGTCTTTCGACATACTTTTATAATTTTATAATTTCATAATAAATGATCTTAACAATTTGTATTGTTTAACAGTTGCAATAGTTATTAACAAATGTTATATAAGGTCAGTTGCATTAAGGACAGAAAATTTTAATCTTCCCGCTTTCGTTTTTGTTTAACCGGCCAAACTAATGACCAAATTTTCGAACTTCCTCCTAAATTGACCTAGAGCAAACAAACGCCGAACTTAAATCCCAAATCAGGAAACCCTAAATCTATCCACATATTTCAAAATTCAAATAAAACTCAATCACATGTTAATGGCAGCCAGTTGGATCTGCAATTTCTCTTTGCTTATTTTGTCACTGCCACTCTTACCTTTCCACTGCGCCTCAACGTCTTCCTCCTACTCCTCCGTCTCCGCCTCCTATTCGTCCATCGCCGCTTTTCATTCTCACGCTTGTCCTAAATCTAACCACTTTTCCCCCATTCGAAGCTTTGTGCTCCTTCCACTCAATCTGCCTTTCCTTCATCTCCAAATCCATACACATACCCGAATTTGCCAAGAAAGGGTGATAGATGAATACCGAGACCGGAAGCAGTGATTCACTTTTTCTCTCTTCCCCAACACGGTGTGTGCCACCGACACCGCACCTGCTCCGGCACTTTCTGGGTAGCGCCTGACGGCGACAAGGCATATGAAGCGGTTAAACAAATCTGCATTTAAATCTTTACAGGTAACCAGTGTTATTTATCGTTCCATTTGAATTCATTTCATTTTCTGCTCCAATTGAAAAATATATTTTACTATTTTTCCTTTAAAACTGAAATTTAGCTGTATGGGTTTTTGTCAAGCAATGGATTTATATGTTTGTTTGCATTAGAATATAGTGTTTAGTATACTTCTTTTTAGCTTAATACTTGCAATTTCATTTTTTTTGTCACACCAAACTAGCAGAGTATCTATTAGATATCCTTGCAATTTGTATGCTTTTTAGCTGTAAGGTCTATTCATATGAAGTCCATGGATGTGAACCCTAAATAGTAAAGTTAGTGGGCTGAATTAGTATATGTAATGTATTGATTCGGAAAGTAACACGTATTTTTCTAAAAATAATATTTAATGTAGGAAATTGTCATGCAATATGTATCCTAGATTTTATGTTGTCAGACAATTGCTAATTTTTATAAGATAATTCAAATATATGAGTATCATTTTTGCTATATGGAAGTGGTTTGGTTTTACTGACCACTAATGTAAAGACTTTTTCACTATGTTACATGCTTCGAAGTATTAATATATAGATTGTGGATTTTTACATTGTCAAGAAGCCAATAAGTAATGTGGGATTTGAGGGATACATGTTAAACTAAGTATAGTGTAAGGATTTTTCAAGATATATCCAATTTAGTAAAGTACTTAGATTGTTCCCCTGAATTCATACATTAGTAACATTAACCATAAATGGAGTACTTTTTTGTTGTTTTCATTCAACGTTGAACGTGCAGGACTCAAAAGCCCTTACAAATGTAACAATGTCAAATGTAACAGTTGACAAAAAGCTATTAATCTAACTTGATTTTCTTGCTTTATTCCTCATTCCAGTTTGGAGTGTTGTGTAGTAAACATGGCGAAACTCATGGAAAGCAGCTGTTGTTTAGCAAATTCAGAGCCACTAAAGGAGTATCTGCTTGTGAGGTATTTTGTTAGCATCACTTTAATATTTGATATCTACACACGAAATTTATAAAATATAATTTGTTTCAATGATTTGGTTTATACTGTTTGCACTATCTAGGACCCCCTAGAAAATAAAAAATGACAAGCAATAGGCTAAGTTATGCTGAAAATATATGTGCATACTTGAATAAGTTTCATATGATGAGCTCATAAGCTCCTAATCTATGATATTTATTGATTCTAAATTGGCATGTTCTATGTTATAGGAGCCTGTTTGTACGTGCGCAACATACTGGGGGCAAGGATACTCCTTTAATGTGTGTTCACTCCAGATATATGTGTGTATCCTCTTTTTCATGTGTGTTCACTCCAGCTACCTGTGTTGCTGAACTACTTAATTCATTAGAAGTTGTAATATTGTTCGAGGAAGTAAGTTGTAATATTTTGATCTCATACTAATTATCTATGCATTATGAACTTGTGAAATTTCAAATCTTCCTTTAATTTGTTGTCAAATGTTTGTGCAATTTAGTGTTATATTTGGATGTGTATTTGTTTACTGTTATCGAAATTTTGTAACTTTTTGACGTGTATGTATTTAACGAATGTATTCGTTGCTCATATGAATAAATACATATGTGTATGGGTGGGCAAGGGGGGTGTATATATATATATATATATATATATATATATATATATATATATATATATATATAGACAGATCAAAAGGGGAATAGCGGCAGATTACCAACAAAAAAAATGAAGTTAAGTTTACCCTAATTTATTTTATGTCGCTAATCCCTCGGAAATTAGTAAGGGTTTACCAACGCTTTTTATAAATAATAATTTATTATAAATTAATTATCCATCGGTAAATAGTCAGTAAATAAATTAAAAGTAAATTAATAAGTAAAATTATATTTTTATTCTATAATTAGTAAAATAACGGAAAACTATCGGAAAACTCGTGCTAAATTCCGCTATAAAATCTGACATAGATACCATCATGGTTTTTACAAACCACACCATTATGTAGGAAATCTGTCGCTAAGGCCTGTTTAGCAATGGATTAGAAGCGGATTTTGCCGGTGCTATATGCTGTTTTTCTTGTAGTGCACAAACTTTATCAAGACGGTCCATTTGTGGCAAACCTTTGACCATCATCTTTCTTGAGAGCATCTTCAACTCAAGTTGTCATAATCTAAATGACCATATCAATTATGCCATAATTTGGAGATAATTTTATCGACGTTAAAGGATCAAGACATGCTTCGGTTCTGAAGAGTGAGTGAAAAAAGATTATTTGTGGCTACTCCAACTCTAGCAATGACCTGATTATTCTTTGACAAGTGACAAGCCATATCATGGAAGTGAATAGCATATCCCTTCTTTAAAAAATAACCCAAGTAGATTAATTTTCAAAACAGGAACAAGGTAAACTTCAGACATTTTCATCATTCTTCCGGTTTTGGTTGTGAATTCAATCAAACCAGCGCCACTAACTTTGTATATTTTTCCATCTTTGACTTTAACTTCTCCACAATCATTTTCATACGACTTTGAAAATAATTTTTTGTTATCTATCATCTGTTTGCTAGCACCATTATTTATATACCGGGCATCATCAAAATCTTTACATTCAGATACAAGCAAAAAAGTTTCTTGATTGTTCTCCTGGATTTTGTTTGCATATACCAAGTTAGCATCATGTTTTTTACCCTCCGTGTACCAGCAATCATTTTCCATATGACCAGGTTTGTAGCAATTAAAACATTCAAAACAGCCATAGCCTTTTCCTCTTTGATTTCCATGTCCTCTCCCTCTTGATTTCTGATTATACCAACAATCACCTCTTTCATTTTTCTTACTTGAATAATCACTTCTTCCACGAGCATATATTCATGTTCCTCTTGAGTTTCTTTCACGATCACGTCCTCTGCCTCTTTGATTTTTAAAATCTTCATTTTTTTTATTTAAAGTCAATTCTGATTGAATTGCTTGATCCAAATCTATAATTTTATTTTTCTTGTTAAGTCTTTCTACATGAGCTTGGAATGAACGCATGAGTTCATCAATGGTCGTAGAATTTAGATCTTTGGACTCTTAAATGGCTACAACAATACAGCCAAATCTAGAGTTCAAAGAACGGAGAATTTTTCAATGATATGAATATCATCCATAGTTTCACCATTCATTTTTAATTGATTGACTACAGATAAAACTCGTGAACAATAATCTGAAACAGGTTCAGATTCCTTTTTTTGTATATCTTCAAACTCTTCTCGAAGTGTTTGCAAACGTACTTGTTTTTACTTTATCATCTCTTTTGAATGAGCTTTGAAAAATCTCCCAACCTTGCCTTGCAGAAGCGACATATTCTATTTTGTTAAATGCAGCATCATATGTTTGTACTCCCTGATAAATATAAAGCAAAGCTTGTTTGTCTTTCTTTCTCAGTCTTTTTAAATTCTCTTTTTGAGCTTGTGTTAATTCTCTTACATCTTCAACTTTGGTATACCCACTTTCAACAATCTCTCATACTTCTTGAGACCCAAGAAGAACTTTCATTAGAACAACTATTTAGCATAATTTACTTTGGATAATTGAGTAACGAAAGAATAGATAAAGAGTTGTTCATTTTAATTGAACAAGGCTCTTATAACAGTTTGTTGAATATTGAAGAAGAAAGATGGAGAAAGTTTAGAGGAAGTGAAATTTTTATTGCTTATTTACTTGATTGCTTACATTGCCAATGTTTGTCTCTATTTATACATAGTTTATTCTTATCTATGGAAACATCATACATAAGAATATTCTAGTGTATATTTGGTTCTATTATAATAAATAATGCAATACCAAATATAAGCCAAAATCATTGCAATTTAATAAAAACAACATATCTTAACTTTTATTGCAATTTAATTTATTGCTAACACGGTGTGCTAGTGTGCTTAAAGTTATAGATGGTGGGTTGTCACCAGAATCCATTACTTGATATGGGTGCACTAGTCAAAGGGTCAACCTAAAGTGTCATGGAGAGGAGGACAAGTTGGCAGCTGTCTGACCTAAATGGCAGTTGAGGGGAGACATGCTGGCCTATTTTTATTCTAGGGTAGCATGTAGGAGGCTGGACTGGGACAAAGCTGGTCCCTACTTAGGTGGATTAAGCTAAGAAATCATGAGTAGCCTATATACGTAAGAAAATTGTTAAGTAACGAAATCCTTATAGTGACTGATTTTTATTTAATCACCCCATTTGCCATTCTGATTCTGGCATTTCGACGCTAGTAAAACAAGTTTCAAACTATCATAACTATAACTACTAATTGTATGGAAAAGGAAGATGGATTTTGACATTGATACTACTAGTTATAAGTAACACGCTAAAATGGTACGTGGTCTTCTACCAGATGGAAGCTAGTGCATCACTCAAGTATCGTTGATACTAAGTGGAAGATGTATTTCTGTAATGTAAATCGGGATTCTTATGCCAAGACATGCACTTATATTTACAAGAAAGAAAATGAAAATTCATCAAATTCCAATCTCTTCTTGAGTTGATGCGGATTCAAAAATCAAAACCACTTATTTTATCCATCTACCTCTTTTAACAGATGACGGTTCCATCGTCCACCGTGCATACTACAGAAGAGCTAGCTAATGCTTGCAGGTCCGACCCTTCCCTAAAGTGGGGGAAGCAACTGCCTAGGGCCCTGAAACAAGCAGGGCACCAAAATTTACAACTATGCGATATCGTTAAAAAAAAGTAAATCGTGAAATCAAGTAGATGATAAAAAGAAGATCGATGAGACGACTCGGGAATGTTGACGACCCGTACCAACCAATAGCCAGGTAGGCGACTCTATTTACAAGAAACCTTCATCTCAACGTATGCAGCAACTAGGGCATCGACCTTCAATTTATTTCAGCAACTGGAAGTTACTGGCTAGGGCATGCATAATCGAGCTCCATCTGTTGATTCAGGTACTGATAATTGGATTTTTATATGCTTTGAACTTTAAATTGTAATTTTCTAGGGTTACTTTATTTTTTATTGTAATTTACATTATTCGGTAATTTCCTGAGTAATCCAATGAACATTATCTATCTTCTCCAGTACAGTGCAATATCCAATTTTGTTCCTTTATCCTAATTTATGTTGGTTAGCTAATTATAAAGTAAAATAAGGATTGATTTATACATTAGCCACTTGTATAATAATTGATACGGATTAAATCAGAATTTGTATGTTCAAATTGATATTTGACCTAATTGATAATTGTATAACAACGATTTATTTTGTAATAGTTAATGTATTTTTTTATGGCTGATTAACATACAATTTATCGATAAGTGACTAGTTTCTATTGGAACTTATTGTTACAGTTGTAGTCTAACCAGTTAGTTAAATTTTTTTTTTTTGGCTTTAGATTGCTGTTAAAAATATTTTTGTTAATTATGACTGGAAGATTATACATTCGTATTTTTTTAATTTGTTGCTATAGTAATTATTACAATGTTATTTTTTTAGTGTTTATAGATAGGTGAACAAGAAACTAAACAGTTAGAGGCGATAGCAGCAATCAGAAAAGAGAGGCTGGGACAAAAGAGGTGAAAGCAGCAATGACAATGAACTCCTATAGCAACAAGACGAAAGTAACGATGATGATGATACAACGATCGATCAATACTTAAACAGTTCTTTAATCTCCAACCCTAGTAATGGTGTTGCTGCAGCTCCGCTCGTGCATCTTATTCAATTTTCTAGTGATTCTGCCGGAGGCGCTTTGATGAGTTCCATCTTCGGATATGGTTTTGGTCTCTTTAAGAAAAAAAAAAAGGATTCAAAGGATCCTTTGCAGATGCAGGAACTTCTGCTAAGACATTTGCAGTTTTATCTGGTGTTCATAGTTTAGTAGTTTGCTTCTTGAAGTGGCTCGGAGGAAAGGATGATGTAACGACCCGTATTTTCACGCTATTATAAATAATTTATTTAGTTATTTAAATAATGGGTTGGTAATTTGAAATGACCAAAATTAAATAATATTGAATATTTAATTAATATAAATAATAGAACAATATATTTAATTTCCGAAATAGTCAGAAATAGTGAAATTCACAATATTGTGTGAACTGGATCATTTATAATATATATTTCAGTTTAGAATTGAATTATATTAACGAATTAATTTATAAATGTCAGTTGAATGTATAATTTATATTATAATTATAATCAAGCTCAAAATGGCACGGCAGTTCGTAATTTGGCGATTCGAACTTCAACTGAATATATATAATTCGTTTTAATTTAGATTTCTGTGAAACAAGAAACTTCAGAATCTATTAAACTGTATTTTCTAACGGAAGTGAAAAATCGAGATTTCGTGTTATAGATTGCAAGTTATGTCCAAATCAAATTTTAAAATAGTCGTTGTGGAATCGTTTATAAAGCACGACGAAATATTTAATTATAATTAAATATTAGTTTAGAATTTGGATAAGATATTTGAGCCGTAGCTATAATTTAATTTTTAGAATTTTACTGTAATTTTTAATTGGGAAAATAAGCCATTTTTATTTAGAGTATTTTACCCTATATATCAGCATTTTGGAGTTTTCCAGAATGAGTTAAATTGTCTATATTATTACAATTTTAGGATCATGGCACATTGCTGATCACAACAGTATTCGTATTTTTGTCCATAGCCATCCGTAGGTGAATGGGATTTTAAGTAATGGAGTATACTAAACTTTTAAAACATAACGTATATATATGACGCGTTGGTACTTTTAAGATTTGTTTACCTGGAAGTATGCTCAGCCTATAAGCATATAACTACGCGTTTTCCTAGTCTAGAGCCGAGGAGTCATGGATGTGGAAAACGGTCGACATGGGATGGGATACAAGGTTGGGTTTAAACGCGTTTAACAGTAGAGAAGGAAGATACTGCTCATAAGCGGGCCGGGTCATAGGTTTGAAATAGAGTGGTCTCGGCTTGGAAATCAGTGGTGTAATAAAGGGAGAAGTGGAGCGTGAAACCCTTTTCAGTAAATGGGAGTATAATAGGAAGCGTTGTTTTGGGAAGATGATGCTACAGGCGGGTAGGACGCGGGGATGGGTTACGATATTAGGCCGGCTAGTCTATGGTAAAGCCCATTAATAAAAATAAAAAGGGGAGGGGGACATAAAGTTGCGAAGATGGATTTGGGCCTAGAAATCAGAACACAAAATGGTGAGCCCACATAAAATGAAATAGATTAAGTTATTTTAAATTAAATTAGTATATAAACTAGTGATTCTAATATCTATTATATACTGTATCAGAATTTCGAACGGTCGGTCACGTAGGGATTGTATGGACGAGGACTTCAAATGGAACTGACTGGGAGTGAACTGCAGCCCGTTACAATTTATAGCAAAATAAATTGTCTGTCTGAATCAACCGACAGTTATCGTTATTTAACGATGATCGTCCAATGTGATTAAATCTCACTAACTCTGTACAGTTTATATTTTTATTAATATAATCTAGTATTGATAAATGATGATTGATTTTTATGTGTTGATTGTTTGGTTAAATTGCTGATTTATTGGTTGAAATTATAGATAACGATATATATATATATATATATATATATATATATATATATATATATATATATATATATATATATAAGGAGCATTCAAGGGCACCCTAAATAGTGAGCACCCAATTTGCTCATCTATATAAACCAAATATTTATATTAGAATAAGTGAGTGGGAGATGAGAGAATGAGTGGAGGGAGAGAGAAACAGGATATGTGGTGGAAATCAGGGGGCATTTAGGGGTGCTACACTGTTTGGGGTGCCATTGAACGCCCGCATATATATATATATGTATGTATGTATGTATGTATATATATATATATATATATATATATATATATATATATATATGAATCGTTGATCAAATATTAATTCTGTTTATCAGAATATTTCATATTGAAATGAAATCGATGTTATTTATATTGTTTAACATCTGTGGATGCAAGGAAATAGGTTAGAGGGATCCAACTAGATTCCTCAATATTTATAATACTATTTGTTTTCATATATTATGATATATGATGTGATATAAAACCAGTGATTGATTATGATGACACTGGTCTGTTTGATTGGTATTTTAAAATACCATAAGAAATACTGGAATGTAAAAAGGGAATTTTCAAAGCATATTTTGAAAATGAAATATTTATAGGAAATAAATTTGATATTATAAATGAAATATTTATAGGAAATAAATAGGATATTATACAAGGAATATTTATTTGGAAAATAAATATAATTATAAAAAGGAAATATTTGGAAAATGAATAGAATTTTATAAAAAGAGAATTTTACATCAGGAAGGTTTAGACCAGTGCTTCGCACACGGGCGTAGCATGATATTGATTTAAATTAAATATTTAATAAAAATTCTGTTTTAACAGATAAATTGAGGAGAATAGTTTATAAACGATGTTTATAAATTAAGGAAATATTTATCATTTGATAAATTGAATATATAAATTTGAATTTATATAGAGAAGTAAAATCGGTTTTAACACCGATAATTGAAATGGAATGTGAACGTAGTAGTTATAAAGGAAATTTGCAATGAGATTGTAAATGTTGGAAATGAAATAAGATTTGTATGAATAATTCTGCAAATAAAAATATAAATGGAATTTGGGTTTGAGATATTGTTTTTAAATACGAAATCAAACTGTTTTGATTATATGAAGAAATATTATTCACATTCTATGTGAAAAAATAGATTAAAGTAAATATTTTGCAAATAAAATATTATAAAGGAATTTGGGGTTTGAATTAGGAATTTAAATGGAATTACTGAAATTAGAAACTGACTGGAAATTAGTTGAGTTGAATGGCTTACTGGGTATCGATCTGATGTTGGTTTCGACCTTCGGGGTTTAAACTTGGGAAGTTGTTCTCTTACTAGTTTACAGTTAGAGACTGATAGAGGTGGGAAGATATTGATGTGTGAATCAAAAATGGAAACGTTTTCCAAAGTTAATAACATGTATTTTCTAATTTTAGAAAATAAGGAATTTATGAATATATGGAAACGATAAATGAGAAATGAAATGATGATTGATTGGTAAGATTTCCATTTGGGGATACGACCGTTGTTTGTACATATGTATTCCTTTGATAGTTAAATCACCGACTATCAAAGATTTTGACCATTTCCGTTGTCAATACGGAGAGACCGGGATCAGATATATTATATGAAAACCACTACGTATGGCATTAGCGTTGCGAATCAAATATGATGAAAATAATTGAAGACGAAGTTATGCAAGGGCTGTTCAGTAAATCCTAGGTAGAAATTGCCTAAGACGGATTTACAGAATAGCACCTTCAGTCTGTCCAGTCCCAGGACGACCTGTATGGAAGAATGTCTGACATAGTATATTTAATAGATCGCGTAAGTTGATCTCCAAACGAATTTACGTTTGGTGGCGGAGGAATTTATTTCTCTTAGCTGTATACCCATGGTATTTTTGGAGAAATCAGTTTGTGATTTGGCGGGTATGACGATGTGGCATTCAAAGTAAATAAAGGTGTGATCTAGACGTTATGGCCTTTAGCCTCACAATCAGGAAATGGTATAAAATCGGGTAGGTTGCATGGCTAAGTGGTTAGCTGCCAATTAGGGTGTATTATCACCTGATCTAGAGAAATTCCATTTACTTCTATCATCTATTTAGATGTTGTCCCTTTCGGGAAACGATTGTTGATCCCAACCGTTGGTGATAATACATTTGGTACACTCAAGCGAAATGAGTGACCGATCATGTTTAGCCTGGGTTACAAGATGTTCTTGTTGAACCCGGTGTATTCCTCTCTAGAGATACACTGTCGGAAGATGGTCTCATACCATACCCAATAAGCGCGTGCGGTTTTTGATTATATATCATGTATGTGGAACGTGAGATGAAATCGTTCTGCTAAATGATTATTTATTTGTGGTTGATAGACACTATTATAATATCAAAAGAGTTTTAATATAAAGATTATTTTTGTTCTTGCCAAAGGATTTTGAAATGTTAAATCAAGTGTTTTGGATTCTTATAAGGGAAAAACCCATTCCGTGTTATACGGCGTGGTCTTATGAGATATCATTTATTTTCTCAAACTATTTTAAATTGTTTACTCACACCGGTCCCATGACTGACCTGGAGTTTATTTTGTTTTGTTTTCCCTAAACTCTTGGGTTCCTTAATTTGTACGAGCAGTCAAGTACTCAGGATTTTGCAGATTTACTGAGAGCTTGGAGCAGGAGGCTTTAGGATTTTATAGCAATTGTTTATTTCCACTGTGTTGTAAGTTTTGTACCTTGATAAATGTTATTGTATATATATATATACTGGTTTTATTTCAAAGTTATGTTATATTTTATTCGTTCCGTTGTGAGATTCGTGATACTCTGATTCTGTTGTTGTGATCTTCTTCTTCTTCTATTCTGATTTTCCATCTTATCTATTCTCACCCTCTAACTTCTTTCTATTAACTATCTGGTATTTCCGATGCTTAGATAGTCGACATTGAGTTTATGTCGATAACCAAGGTCGCATATTCCCCAGGTCGGTACAGATGATGTTATCAACGCTGGTGTGGCATCATGTTGCACTGGTCTTGCTCTAAGTTTTCCTGGAGCATTACAAGCTTTATTGCAAAGTTGCCTTACTTTTGGTGCATTTTCATGTGTTGTGGAAGGACTCAACAAACAACAGCCTGCACTCGCTCATCCTAATTTAGCAAATAGTCTTTCTGTGGCTTCTGACTCGATTCTACCCCCATTTATTCTTCCATTTCCTAGCCATAGCAATTTCGTTGATGGTTTCTCTTCCTTCTGCAAATCTTTGCCAAAATTTAGTTCTACTTCCCTTTGATTTTGTAGACCTTTCTGTACATTACTAAAGATGATATTAAGACTATTGGGTGGTTTTTTTCCCTCATGACATCTGGTTATAAGATATTTGTAATGCAATTTTTCTTAAATGAAAATTTTAGCTGATTTATTTGTTTAAAAAAAATGAGAAACTAAGCACATTAAAAGGGTTAGCAGAAAAAAGCTAGAGAAACTTTTATGTTGAAAATTTGTGTAACTCTGATACCACTTTGTTGGAAATTTTATAGCTCCAATACCATTTTGTTGGAAATTTTAGAGGAAGAAAAAAAAGGAAATTTTTTTATTGCTTTTATTGATTGCTTTTATTTCTCTTTATTTTTTGCTTGATACAAATGAGGAGAGAGCTCTTTGTAACAACCCGAAAAATCTGAGCTAATTTAAAATTATTATTTTGGAAATTTTATAAATTTTGGATATTTAAAATGATTTATTTTAGATAATAACGGCGAGAAATTTATTTTGAATAGAATTAGAATGTATATATTTTTTTGTATGAATCGTCGTTTGAATATAAATATTTATTTTTAATTATTAAGGGAATTGGAAATGGCGCGGTAGTTTGAAAATTCGATTTCAAATTTCAAATGAATGTACATGATTCAAAATAAACCGGATTTTAGCAAAATAAAAAATATTAGAATCTAATTGAAAATATCTTTCCAACGAACCTGAAAATTTGAAATTTCATAGCGGGAATAAAAAGTTATGTCCAGTTGAAAAATCAGAATAGTCGTCATGGAAAATATGGCCCTTAAAAATGGAAATTTTGCGAACGACCTCCTTTTTCGACGAAACCAGTTTTGTTGGATCCGGGATGTCAAATTATTGCTAGATTCCAAAATTCATAATTTTTGGGATTAATATGTGAGCAAGGCGAAATAAAACATGTTTTGATAGTTTCAGCCAATTTGGATCGACCAGGAAATAGCCATTTTTCGAACTGTCTCCAAATTTGACGAAATTAGTTTTGTTAGAACCGTATCGTCAATACAAAGTTAGAAAATATTTTTCAGGAATTTTTAAAGTCCGTATGTGGCCCCGGTAAATTGAAATGTGCGTTCAAATTCAATATATAGATTTATATTTTGATTTTGACGGAAACCGATAGAAATAGCCAAACTGGCTTACGATACGTATCCCATTGTGTTCGGAATGCGGGTAATTCGTTATGGACGACAGTCGTTGGGTTTGATTTCGAGTTCAAAATAAAAAGGTACCTTTTTGAAATTAAATAATAAAATATATAA
This sequence comes from Allium sativum, assembly GCA_030737875.1. Classification (NCBI taxonomy): domain Eukaryota; kingdom Viridiplantae; phylum Streptophyta; class Magnoliopsida; order Asparagales; family Amaryllidaceae; genus Allium; species Allium sativum. Next base: position 197,619,638 of record CM060924.1, read on the forward strand.
AAAAAATAAAATCTCTCTATACTCTCTCTGCCCCCCCCCCCCCCCACCGGTTTACTTTTTTCAAATCAAATAAAAAAAGGGGCAGAACCCCATCTCCCCTCGCCTCCCTCCATCACACGACCACCATCGCGCCGCCGGAGCAGGCGCAGCTCCTCCGCCCCCTCGCCTCTAGCTCGCTCTCTTCTCTCCTCCTCTTCTATCGAGACCCGTAACCCCTCTTCCCCAAACCCTAAATCGGGCGAGCACCCCCACTTCCCCTGAGCGACGCGCGAGCACCAACCCCCCTTCGACTAGGCCTCGACCACGTTTCCCCCTCCTCCTCTCCAATTACTGTAAGCTTCTTTATTTTTTTATTTAGTATTTCTGTTTTATTCTTTTTCTTTTTATTTATATAGTAAAATTTGATTTTAAAATAATAGAAAAGCTAGGATTTTTCCTTTATATAAATGCAATAAAAATTGGATTTTTGTACATATAGTAGGGTATAAAAATTTGGGTTTTATATTTCGAATAGCGAAATAAAAATATGATTTTTATATTATATAGATAATAAAAAAAATTTGATCTTTATATATGTAGCGATAGGATAAAAATACGATTTTTATATATGAAGTAAAGATATAAAAATGTGATTTTATCATATATGTAGCAAAGTAAAAATATGATTTTTATCGTTTGAATGGCAATGATTTTTATATATTCATTAGCGATAGAAAGATTTGATTTTTATCTGTATAGTAGTGGCATAAAACTGTGATTTTTATCTATGTAGAATTGTTATAAAAATATGAAATTATTTTTAAAAGGATAAAAATATAATTTTTAGCCTATATATGTTATTTATAAAATAATCATACAAAGAAATAATTATTGATTGGCTAAAAATATAATTTTTAACGTAGGTATACTACATAGATCGGCAATCAAAGCACTGGCGGAGTGGAACCCAGTGGTGAGAACTTCTCATTTTTATTTTATTTTCTAGTTAAAATATATACTAGGATGCAGACGGTGCTTAGCAACACCCGTTAACCGTTGTACACAGACCATGGACGACTTGTTTGTTTGGTTGTGTTGTGAAAATTGATTGTGTGATGTGGAATGGAATAAAATATTTTGTAGTTAAAAATATTTTATAGTGAAAAATATAATTTTTAACATGTATATGAATAAAATAAATATTCATAAATAAATTGGACGATTTTTTTATGTACACTGATTTGACTGATATTGATTGGGACGATAAATTTTACATATCGCCCAACTTCACAAATAAATCTGCGTTTGTTGTTTGAAAACCCCACACGGGTATTGGGATGATTTATGACATACACTAGTCCCAATAATTAGCTGTATGTCGATTGATTGATTAACAGGCTGTTGTAAGTGTAGAATGCAATTTGGATGGTGGTTGATTGCGTTTGATTGGTGTTCGATACATGTGTGTATGAAATCCATATAATCACATTATATGGTAATTGATTGTGTCTGATTTCAGTTCAGAAAGAAAGAATACTTTAAAATAACGATTATTTTAAAATAATGAATATGTTAAAATAACATTCAGTGATGGATCAAAATGTTATTTTGATGTCCGATTTGGGATGGACATGAATATATTCAAAAATATATAAAGCCGTGTTGACATGATATACGCCATTTTGACGTGAACGATATTTATATTGATTTTATTCATTGTTATAATGAATATCGAAAAGGAAATGATTTCGAAATCTAATATTTTGAAAATATTAACATTTATATATTGATGATACGGACTAATAAATTTTGATTTGAAATTGAATATGAAGTTGAAATCGTTTTGAAAATGAATTTAAAACGATTTATAAAATACATTTTAAAAGGAAATCGAAGAAATATATATTATATATAATATAAAGGCCTGAATAAAACGCGCTGCGCCGCGGAAGTTCGCGAATTTCGACCATCGACTTCAAGTGGACATTACGAGAGATCCGACCTTCGGATTCTCCTAAAACCAGAACCGTTGGGTTCGTATCAAAAAGAGCTTTCTAACGAGTATTAGAGATTTGAAATCTAACGGTTCGATTTGGAATTATGTCCAAATCAAATTTGGAAAAGGTTGCTGTAAGTGTAGTTCGATGACCGTTTATGGAAATCGACTGTACAGCCTTGATAAAATTATTAAAAATATCAATAATTTGTGTAAAATCATAATAAATGATTTGGAAAGAATTGGGTTGAAAAATCCCATATTTGAAAAGATAAAAATATATTTTTATCGAAATGAACTAGATATGAACTAGAATTATGAAATCCAATGTTTTTAAATAAATAAATTGGATTTGAAATGGTTTTAAAAATAACCAGAATTTCCAATATATGAATTGGAATGGATTTGAATCGAAATTATCTTCGGAATATTTCGATATTAGATTCCGTGATTATACGGATATTGTGGAGGAATTTGGAAGATATATATATCGTTATTCCAATACGGTATTTGTTGATCCCATAATTTGATATTGAATATAAGCCGATATATTTTCTATTCAGGGCCTTGTATTAATATTAAATGTGATTTTGGGTTTGTCGTGAGTGGTGTCTTCATTAACACTGTTCTTGAACCTAGTTGAGAAAAGATTAAATCTTTTTGTTTAGATTTAGTGAAGTATACCAATTAATTAATATTTAATTGGAATTGAATTGAAATGGGTCTTTGGGTTTATCGTGAACGGTGTTTTAAATAACACTTGTTCTTTAACCCGATTAACAATGTAATATGATTTTGGGTTGTCGTGAATGGTATCTTTAATAATACTGTTCTTAGACCTAATGGAGTTAAGAAAATTAGAAACTAAATGGAGATTAGTTAAGTTGAATGGTTTCCTGGGTATTGATTTGATGTTGGTTTCGGCCTTTGGGGTTAATACTTAGGGAATTGTTCACTTGGTAATTTACGGTTAAAGGCTGATGGAATGGAATGTGATTTTGGATTTATCGTGAACTGTGTTTTAAAGGACATTGGTTCTTTAACCCAGTTAAAGATAGGAATAAGATTTTGGGTTGTCGTGAATGGTATCTTTAATAATACCGTTCTTAGACCCAATGGAATTAAGAAAATCAGAAACTAACTGGAGATTAGTTAAGTTAAATGGTTTCTTGGGTATTGATCTGATGTTGGTTACGGCCTACGGGGTTAATACTTAGGGAATTTTTCACTTGCTAATTTACGGTTAAATGCTGATGGAATGGAATGTGATTATGGGTTTATCGTGAACTGTGTTTTAAATGACATTGGTTCTTTAATCCAATTAAAGACAAGATATGATTTCCCAAGTTAAACAATCATTAATATTGATTTTTGGAAAGATTAAAACCAAGTGGAGTTTTAATGCATCTTTAATTAGATTGAAATGATATCCAGAGGAAGATTAAAGAATAAATTTAAAGAATTTATCTTTGATAAAATTAATGGGAACCTTTCCCAAAGTATAAGAATATTTGAATAAAGGAATATTCTGGATTAGAATGAGCCGTATGCTGTGTTTTTATAGCACTTGTTTATCATATAAGCGAGTTATTCAGAAAGATCAGGTTTATCCCATTCTGAATAACTGATTCGATGATATGTCGAGGATGAAGATGGTGGTTGAAGACCAGAGGTCATCACATCATTTGGATTATCACTGATGTCTTGATTGGGCTGTACACCCAAGACAGGGTAATAAGTGGCGATCGTCCAGACATACTTGGAGATCGACTGGATATGCGAGGACCTCTCCCCTTTATTGGACATATGAGGGAGGAATAAGGTGCCTCCGGTTTCGTTCAGACCCAGAACGAACTTGTAAATGGATGTGTGTCTGACATCGGATTTCATTCTGTGTAATTGATAGACATCGGTTGCATAGCGTGAATTGGCTGTATGGCATGCTGAGATGCAAAAGATCAAGGCTTCTGTTGAAAAGCAGGTCTTGTGGTTGATGATCAAAGCACGGCTTTAATATAACGTAACTTTGTGTAGCGTTAATTCACAAGCCTCACAGCCCGGTGTGAACCAGAAATGGGAGAGGACTGCAGGGAGGGCATGCGTTTCCTTCTAGCTAGGAGTGGTGTCAGCATTTTACAAGCCTTGACTTTTTACTTATGTGGATAATGGATAGCGAGACGCCTCGGTTATATCGGTCGTTCTGGGGCTGATAGTTTGGTCGGGACATGACCAGTTTACGCCCCATAGGGCGGGGAAATGCATTGTTCAGGCATTTTAATCCACATCAAGTGGACCGGCCCTGAAGATCCAAGGTGCAGTTGCGGCTGTTCCTGAGACACGGGGTAGAGTGTCTCGAAGCGGTAAGTGCGATCCCTTGCCTTGGTTTACAGATGGAAATCCAACTTCCAATACGTGACAATTGCGGTTTTGATTGTAGAGCCTAGTATTGGCGACATGATATATGGTACTCATGCCGCCTAGGATTGATACATTTATATTTGAAGTTGTTTTATACACTATGCACTTATAATAGTATCAAATGATTTGGTTTAAACGTACCAAGCATGTTTGCCTATTATAAGGTAAAACTCTATCCCCCGGCTTGTGTTGCATTTTGTGATAGGACCTGGATCTTATAATAGCTTCATTTTTCCAAAAAGCATTGCACTGTTTTGATATATGCACTCGTATTCTTGGGAGGAAACCCGTTCCGTGTTAGACGGCGTGGCCCCTTGATATATCTGATTTAAAGTAAAGTTTTAAATAACTGTTTAAGTTTTCACACCAATCACATGACTGACCTGGAGTTTATTGTTTTAACCTAAACTTTGGGTGCCCCTATTTTCCACACGGGCAACTAGTAGTTTTGGTTTTGCAGATTTATATTCATAGGATCCTGGTTTACAGCTGGAATGATGTTCGTAAAGCTCTGTATCCGTATATACCTTTCAGTCATGTTTTGTATTATTTTCCGCTGCATTGTAAATTGTAAATCTCTGATATTTATCGAATGTATAATATTTATTTATACTTTGTAATATTCTTGTATTTTAATGAAATTGTTGTAATAAGCAATGAAATGTTCTTCTGTTTGTGTTCTAATTTGTTGTGTTCTCAATTCAATCCGTGCTTTCCTTTACGGGGAAGTTCAGGTCGCTTCATTTTGGTATCAGAGCTTTGGTTTACAGAGCTCGAGAACAAGGGACATTAGAACCAGACGAAAGAATTCATCAGAGATTGGATTAGTAATATCCAATGAGAATGACTCGTTAGAGATAGGATCAGTAGTATCCTAGAACGAGTGTGAAGAGTATTATTTTTAAAAATAAAAATGAAAACAAACTTTGTAATGAAAATTTAAACTTTATTATTCGTAATTGAATATTTATTTTAAATTGATTTGGACAATCAAGTATATAGAGATTTTAATACACGTCTGGTCCACGTGTATTGAAGCCTCAAATATACCAGATGGATATAGGATCACACTCTAGTCACCCAGGGATAATTCTGGTGATGCGGCTGCATCGTCAGTATTTACGTTCGAGTGCCGAGAGTGGGATATCTATATATTTCCAATTGACTGGTGTGGGAACCAAAATATAGTTAGAATATATTGTTGTGACTTGGCATTAAAAACATGATTTTCTTTATATATGTCAAAATTATGAATTTGAAACGTTAATTCACTACTTGATTGATAGTTGTATTCTTGATTATTAGTTTAACAAATAAAATTGCCAAAATTAATATGTATATGATAGGTAATGTTAGTCAAATCAATTCAAAAATTGAGCTGAATTGAAATTTTGTTGCATTTGCATGCATATACATGTATATACATTGTACAGGTCATTGCAAAGAGGCTAGAGTAGAGGAATAAAATTGTTTGCCCGACAAATAGGTACATGTTTATTGTATTTCTTGAGGTTTTGATGATTTTATGAGCCGATTGGCTAGCCGCGTGGGTATTTCTTTTTCTTTTTGGATTGGAGAGGCCTGTATGGCGATTTCCGGATTTTCCTGGTGCTCCTGTATAGGGGAGGTTATGGCGAAATTTTTTGAAAATTTAGGGTGTTAGCCAATTTTTTTAAAAATTTGAAAGGTTCTTAGAAATTGAAAAGTTGAAGAACTTAAGCAATAATTAAAATAATGAAAGTTGAGTTGGTTAGTTAAACAACTTTCAACTCCATTCCTTTTCGAGGACGAAAAAATTTTAAGTGGGGGAGATTGTAACAACTCGGAAAATCTGAGCCAATTTAAAATTTTTATTTTGGAAATTTTAATGAATTTTGAATATTTAAAATTATTTATTTTAAATAATAATGGCGAGAAATTTATTTTAAATAGAATTAGAACCATGATAAATTTATGTTGTATCTTGCTAATTTATATTGTACTGACAATTAAATAACTATTGATGTCTACATTATAAATTACATATATTTTAAACTGAATATAATTAAAATGAACGAAACTCACAGCGGTTGTTTGTAATTTTAGAGTTTGAACTTTGAATGTGTGTATATAATAAAATATAGGTCGAAAATCTACGAACAAGAATATTATGAATCTGCTGGATTTTAGTTCCGTAATTGAAAAGTAAATTCTAGATTTCATAAAGTAGATTTTAAATTATGTCAAAATCAATTTTCTTTAAAAATCGCGGTGCGGTAGTTTTGAACTATATGATTTATTAAATAAAATAGAAGGATAAATTTTAAGAAAATAAAATAGGAATTTTTAGAAAGATAAGTTTTAAAGTTTATCGTTTAGTTGAGAAATCTGAGATGAAATAGTGTAAAGAAGAGAAGTGTATTACTGCTTATATAGAAGGGGTGTGCAAAAGAGAAGTGATGTACTTTCGAGATATGACAGTGTGGTGTGTAGAAGCTTTAGCCCCAAAAGGCTTTATAATAATATATGTATATGTTATCGAAATCGGTGACATATATTTTTGAATTAGGAAAAATGTTTGATTATTATGTTGACCGTAGTTGGATGTGTAAAGTTAGAATTGGAATGAAGGGCTCAATGAAAGAACATCACTACAATGGTGTAAATGAATTTATTAGATTTGCAGTATTTAATAATCGAAATTACGAGGAGCTTCGTTGTCCGTGTAGTAGGTGCAAACTGGCGAGGTTTTGGAAACGATACATCGTTAAAGTACATTTGTATAAATCAGGTTTTGTGCCAAATTATTATTTATGGGATCGTCATGGAGAACTTGTTGTGCCTACAGTAAATCCTATAGCGTCAGAGGTTGAATTAGTTATGACAAATCCAATAGAAGATATGGTGGAAGATGCAACACGATTAATGTTCCCTACCGGTCAAGTTGACGACGATGACGTCAATATTGAAGAAGAACCGAACATAGTTGAAGAAGAACCGAACACAGAAGATAGAAAATTATATGATTTACTGGCTTCAGCGAAGCGACCATTGTGGAATGGTTGTAAAGTAGAACTGAATTATCGGTAACCGCTGTGTACATCACCATGAAATCAGAATTTAACCTTACAGAAGCTGCATTTACAGCGGTTGTACAAGCTACAAAAAGACATATGCCACCCGATAATCTGGTGTGGGATAGTCATTACAAAGTGAAAACACTAATGTCGGGTTTCGGTTTGCCATACCAAAAAATAGATACTTGTATTAAAGGTTGCATGTTGTATTGGAAAGATGATATTAATCTTAGAAACTCTAAAATATGTGGTGGGAAAATGTATAAACCTAGAAAAAATAAAGGTAGGGAAGTTCCGTATACGAGAATGCATTATTTACCGATCATCCCTAGACTACAATGGTTATATGCATCCTTAGTTGCTGCATGTCATATGCGATGGCATAGTGTGAGAACACCAGAAGATGGAAACTTGGCATATCCATCAGATGGAGAAGCATGGAAATACTTTGATAGGACGTATCCTACATTTTCCACAGAGAGCCGTAACGTCATACTTAGCTAATGTACAGATGGGTTTTCATCATTTTCTTAGTTTGTTAGTAAATATTCATCTTGGCCTATTATCGTTACTCCTTATAATCTACCTCTATGGATGTGTATGAAAACTCCATATATGTTTCTCACTGTTATCGTTCCTGGTCCTAATGATCCAAAATAAGGCATCGATGTTTGTCTACAACCATTAATAGAAGAGTTGAAAACACTATGAGATGAAGGAGTTGAAACACTCGAAATTTCAAAAAAAGAATTTCCATCTATTCGCTTCTTTGTTATGGACGATTAGTGATTTTTCTGCATACAAGATGCTTTCAGGTTGGAGTACGGCCGGTCGACTATCTTGTCCTTTATGCATGGAAAAAACAAGCATTTTTCTTATGGTATGAAAGGAAGCATTCATGGTTTGATTATCACTGTTATTTTCTACATGTCAATCATACTTTTAGAAGAGATTAAAAAAACTTTAAAGTTAATAGAGAAATGAGTGTGCAAGCAACCAAAATTTGGTCAAGTGAAGAAATATACGATAATGTAAAAGAGTATCCCAAGATACATGAGACTGGAGAACAGAACTTGCTTCAGCTTCGCTTTGAATCATGAGACTGGAGAACAGAACTGTTATTTTCCTCCTCACAACTTGCTTCAACTTCGCTTACGATTCCATCTTGCCCTTCAATCATGATTTTAGGATTGATTTTATCTTGCTTTCCAATCGTTAGCTCTCCAATCGTTCGCCCTTCAATCGTGGTTTTCGGTCAGAAGCGCTCCAAACCCTTGAAGACCTGGCATCTAAGCTTGCTAATTTAGGTCATTTCAGATCTAGAAATCAACTGAGATCTTCGTTCAGATTGCGGTAAGATTTATTAAAAATTATTTCATGTTTACAAATTATTGTTTTGAAATCTAGAATTTAATTGAGATTGTGTTTTCAGATCTAGAAAACGTAGTGAGAAAGCATTTTGTAAACGTTTTGATGGATTGTAATAGATTTTTATCCATATCAAATTATAAATATGTTGTTTGATATAAAGAAAGCATTTTGTAAACATCTCTATATTCAGTTCCAATCATATTTACGCTGGTGAAATATGACTCGACGAAAGCGTGAAAGATGCAGTTGTAATAGAGGGTAGGCCGTCCGGCTTACACTGAGAATATTCAGTATGATTTAAGGAATATTAATAAGAAACTTCATCTTATAAAGGCAAAAGGTCGTCCGGCTTACACTGAGAATGTTAAACCCCAATAATATTAAGATAAGTTTTATCAAGTTTATAAGGTTTAAAATTAGTAACAAAATTATTTACTTTAATGTAAAACAACAGTCATGAAGTTTTTATAAGTTTTATCAAGTTTATAAGTTTATAAGGTTTATAAGTTTTTATTTAAGATTTCAGCATATAGTTATGAAGTGTTTTTTATTTAAGATTTGAGTAATAACAAAATTATTTATTTCCCTTATCAAGAAATTAAATATTATCATGATTAGTAACAAAATAATAAAGAGAAAATCTAAAGTCATGAATATAATGATGTATAGCATTAGCAGTAGACCAATGTGCAATATTTGCTTCTAAGTTAATAAGCTTATGGCCCTTGAGGGATGGCTGATTAAAACTTTTAAAAATCAAACTGCGTGTGTCTAATATAAGATTTTTGATTATTCAAAAATTTGACTATGACAGATAAAACTTATCCTTTGGCTTAGGTCATTGAAGAGGAGCATGGCTTGTGCCTTAAATCTTTGAATGCTAGAATGTACCGACAGTACTTATAATATCTAGGAAAAAGGGAATAAAATTAATTGTTTGTTATAAATGATATATATCATGGTATATGCTAACATGTGAGGCCTGTTATTATAATTGTGATTGTTGCATAAATGCTTTTTATATTAAAGTGGATCCTCTTTTCAGCTTGTAAGAAGAATATCTGAATTCTCGTAAGGAAGGAATCTGTTATTTGACTTATTATTCATTAGCTTTATCATGTTGAATTTTGCCACATAGGCATTGTAATTGATATGGTAGATGATTGGAATTGAGCAAGAGACCGGAGGATTAGCTGAAGCCTAGCTTTCATCTCTTCTCTAATGAACCTATTGTGCTCTGTATGACATCATTGCTTAAAAGTGCATGTACACAATCTTGTCAGTGTGGTAGCACTACAAATCATATGTATGCTTTTGAATTTCTTGTTGCTTTCTGCTGTGTGTTGAGCAACAATCTGATATAACCGTTTGTTACCAAAAAATCATAGTACACATATTTCTCATTATAATACAACTAAGCATCCCTTGTAGTTGAAAATTTCATGTAAAGAAGATGAAAAATGCTGACATGAATGCACAACCTTCACTCTACTCAAGGTATGAGCTCAAGCTACACCAATGGCGACATTATCTGCAACAAAAGCCCAGCTCCTTCTCCTCTTCCTGAGCATAACCACAGTATCAACCTAATCAGCATCAACCCTAGGCTTGTACAACAAACGCAAGGAAACCATCTACCCGGCCCTACAGCCCTCGGCCAGAAAGCCCATCCTGACCAAAGGAGGGTTCAGGCTCAACCCGAGCCAGGCTCTCTCCCTCCGGCTGGTCCGACCAGGTCTGGGGCCTTCATGGCTGCTCTTTTAATCCCGCCACCAACACCGAAAAATGTGCCAGCGGCAACTGAGGTGGACTACTCTATTGCAATGGGTCGGAGGTACGCCCTTGGCTACGCTTGCTGAAATAACCTTCGGAAATGGCATCAATGATCCTGGTTTTTATGACGTTAGTTTGGTTGATGGGTACAAGCTGGCTATTAGCATGCAACCTTTTCGTGGTGAAGGCAACTGCGGTAATGCTGGTTGTGTGAGTGATTTAAACCTGGTGTGCCCAACGAGACTTCCAGTGAAAGATGGAGGCAACCGAGTGGTAGCATATAAAAGCACGTGCTCTGCATTTGGATTGCCAAGATACTGCTGCACGGGAAGCTTTGGCAGTTGTCAATAGTGTGAGCCAACTGCTTATTCCAAGATTTTCAAATCGGCCTGCCCTAAAGCTTACTCCTGCGCTTTCGACGACCCTACTAGTATCCTTACTTGTACCGGAGCTAGTTATCTCATCGCATTCTGCCCTCATCGCTAATCTAATAGCGGAATTAGTGTTAAGTTGCTTATAAGCAGAGCTGGGAATTTTATTGCTGTGTAGGTCCAATTGCTCTTATTGCAAACTTATGTGTACTGAATGTTTAGATTATTGCCTCCCATTATCATTAAAAAAATGCTGACATGAATACAGAAAATGTTAGAACTGAAGTATAATACTAAAATTTCACATTTAAGTAATATACTCTCTTCTAAAGTTCTACTTATCTTATTTAAATGCGAATGCATAGCTAAATCAAAAGGAACCAGAGATCCAGCAGGAAAAGTGGCTTCCACTCCCAATGAGTTATCATTCTCCCATACCATATTGCACCAAACATTTCAATTGTTTTTTGAGTGTATTCTACTTCCAGTCCGAACCCATTATCCACATACAATGCCAAGAATAAAGAGATGTTTAAAATATAAAAATACATTAGAAAACTATCACATAATTAGAAATACAATAAATACTACATTGCGATAAGCGCAAGGAGAGATAGATAATTCATTTCCCTTGTAAACAAACGAAGCTTAACTGCGTATAGCTGGAAACTACGTATAGCATCGTGATATACATCGAGTGATATAGCTTAATGTATTGGACTTGAAAACAAAGTTGAAGCTGAAATTAAAGCTGATTTGATGATCTACCGAGTTTACCCAATATGAGTTTTAGTCAAGTGGATTGCAACTCTGAGTGAACCAACTGAACATATTAAAAGAACTCTGTAGCTTCAGTCTGAAGACAGCTTCTAACTGTTTTAATTACTGAAATTTCCACTTTGTCATAGCTTAATAACGAAATTCATGTAACGAAAGTTTCCCATATAGAACAGAGTATAATACTAAAAATTCATTTAACCAAGATTCTGAATAGCTTAATAACGAAAGAGTTAGTGAAACACAATTCAAAAAGGGATTTTGTTTCATAATAGAACTATACAGCATACTAAACCCCAAAATTAATGCAGTTTAATCTAAAACTATTTAGGCAAGAATTAAAACATCAAAATATATTCGTATATGCAAGAAATTAATAAATAAAGTAACCAATGCACCAAGTCTGGCCAAAAATCTCTCTTTTGAACAAGTCAAGGAGTCGATATCACTTTATTGATAAACTGAAATCTGTACTAATAAGTGATAATATATCATATCGCATGTATATTTGCTTTTGAAGTATTTTGTTGTCTGATTATAGCAGGAAATTAAATTCTACATCAAAGAATGAAAACATATCCGAATACTTGTACTGCCAGTGGAAAAGGATTGGGTATATTTAAACATGTGACTATTTAATGCTTAACGTAAATTTGTATTTTGAGAAGTAACACATATGTTTTAATATTAAAAATTATTTTTAATATTTGTTTTAGGACCGGTATAGAGTATCGACAAGGAGCTTTGAATTTCGTGCATGTGGCAAAAAGAAATCTAACAAATGTGGAGAAACTTTTGTGTCCATGTGCAAATTATCGAAATCTTAGCCGGCAAGATGACCACATCATCATTGAGCATTTAGTTATAAAAGGAATGAATTCTAAATATAAGACTGGTAGATGGTATTGCCATGGCAAGCTAAAAAATATAGATAAAAACAAATTCGTTTGACTCATGTCACTTGTTCAAGATGATTCACTATTAAGATGAAGATTTTTTGAATTCTGTTTTTTTTTTTTGTTGATGATAAGGATGATGATGACTCTCAAAGAAGGGAGGATGAACTTCTTAAGAGTTTGGAAGATGCAGAAACTCCATTGTATCCCGGATGCGCAGGCCATACAAAGTTATATGCCATCACCGTCTTATACAATCTTAAATGTGAGACTGGTTTGTCTGATAGTGGATTCGACAAGCTGTTAAACGTACAACAATTTTTTTGCCCAAGGATAATGTACTTCCCAAAATTTACGTGAAATAAAGAAATTTCTTAAAGGATTTGACCTGGATTTTGAAAAAATACATGCTTGTGAGAATGACTGTATTCTTTTCAAAAAAGAACACAAAGATTTAGAAACTTGTCCAAAATGTGGTTCTTCAAGATGGGAGATAAATCAAGATACCAAGGAGGTTACAAAAGGTGTTCCAACTGAAGTGTTGAGATATTTTCCAATAATTCGAATATTTAGAAGAATGTTTAGATCTCAAAAGATGGCTGAAGATTTAAGATGGCATTTCAATAATAGAAGCAATGATGGAAAAATGCATCATCAGGTGGATTCTATGGCATGGATATGGTGGATGAACGATGGAAATATTTTTCAGCCAATCCACACAATCTTAGACTTGGTCTTATTGCAGATGGATTCAATCCATTTTCTATGTTGAGTTCCAAATATAGTTGTTGGTCAGTAATGCTTGTGATACATAATCTCTCACCTCTATTGTGTATGAATAAGGAAAATATTTTGTTAACATTACTTATTCTTGGTCCAAAGCAGCCCGGAAATGATATTGATGTATATTTGGCACCTTTGATTGAAGACTTGCTTGTGGAGCAATGGAGTTGATGCTTATGATGCATTTAGTAAAACATTATTAAAAATAAAAGCAATTTTGCTATGGACAATTAATGATTTTCCTGCTTACAGAAACTTTGCTGGATGTTGTGTGAAGGGAGAAAAAGCTTGTTCGTTGTGCGGTGTTAATACTCAGCACCGTTGGTTGAATTATAGTCAAATGAATGTCAATATGGGTCATAGAAGATATCTACTTATGTCAGATTCACGGTGGAAATAGAAGGCTTGGTTTGATAACATAGTGGAGTTAGTTAATGCTCATATAATTTTAACTGGAATAAATATTTCTGTATTGTTAAAAGATTTTACAAATAATCTTGGGAAAGAGAAAGAGAAGAAAAAAAAGGCAGAGGATAAACAATAATAAAAAGGGCATTAAGATGAAGCCTTTTTAGCTAAAAAAAGGAAGAGGAAGAGCACACATGATATAAACAATGGAGGCGATAAAAATAATGATCCTACACAGTTGGAGCTATCAAGATGGAAAAAGAGATCAATTTTTTTTTGACTTTCCATATTAGGAGGTGAGTTTTTTTAAATGTTTTAACAGTTAAATATACATAAAATTCTGTGATACATTTTTTACTATAGGAACTACCATTACATCATAATTTAGATGTAATGCATGCGGAGAAAAACATTGGTGAAAGCATTTTAGGCACAATGTTGAATGATAACAAATCAAAAGATTGATTCAATTCTAGAAAGGATTTAGAAGAATGGGGAATTCGGCACGAGCTTCATGCACAACCTCGTGGGAAGAAATCATATCTTCCACCAGCTCCTTATACATTATCAAAATCCGAGAAAAAAAAATATTTTGTAAAAGATTGTACGATTTCAAAGGACCCGATGGCTACTGTTCAAATTTGAAAAATCGTATATCGTTGGAGGATTGTAAGATTAGTGGTTTGAAATCACATGATTACCATGTTCTAATACAACACTTGTTGTCGGTGGCAATAAGAGTGCTTTTGTCAAAGAAGGCAAGAAAAGCAACAATTCGCTTATGTTCATTTTTCAATAAATTATGTCAGCGTGTCCTTGACATAGAGAAGTTGCAGCAAATCAACGTTGAAATTATTGAAATATTTTGTGATCTTGAAAAATATTTTCCTTTGTTGTTTTTTGACATAATGGTACGTTTGTCAATTCATCTTAGTAGAGAAGCGCTTATATGTGGTTCGGTTCAATTTTGTTGGATGTACCAATTTGAAAGGTATATGAAGACGTTTAAAGATTATGTAAGAAATAATTCACGGCCCGAAGGATGTATTGAAGAATCTTATCTCGCAGATGAGTACGTGAGGTTTTTTGGTGAATTTTTAAAAAAATCAGGACGTGTTGAGGTGACAGCAGCTCGAAATGAAGAACATAAAAATAGTGTAATACTTGAAGGACGTCCAATTTCAGCATTAAGATAGTTACACTATCCTCCTACGAGAAAAAAATTGCCCATCTAGCCGTGTTAATGAATATGGCAGTGGTTGAACCATTTTAAGGTACGTATACGTTACGCTGTTTTTCAATTATTTGGACGCGTTTGTGCTAATAAATATAACTTCACATGCCTTGTTTTATACTAGCTTTCACTTGGAGGAATTGCAAAATTCAAGTGCATGGAAAGAAATTCAACTTTACTTTGGGAAACACATGCGAATTTTTTTGCTGATTGGATAAAAAAAGGTTGAATAATTATTTGAATATTCTCTCGTTTGCCTAGGAATATTACTCTAAAATATCCTTTATCAAAGAATTTTTTTGCAGATACCTATAAACTCTAATGATCACGATGAAATGTTGAAGTGGATTGCATATGGTCCGAAGAATGATGTCTTTTCTTACAAAAGATATATTATCAACGATCAACGATTTCATATAAAAGATGTAGGAGAGAAACTCAAAATAGCAGAGTGACTTTTGATGCGACCACTATGTGTAGAGCAAGTGCAAAGGATATTTCTCAAGTAGTTGATGTGGTCAAATATTATGGGATATTGACTAATATAATTTTATTGGATTATCATGTGTTTTATATTCCCATTTTTAAGTGTCGTTGGGCACATATAGGAAATGGAGTAAAAGTCGATGAGGATGGTTGTACTCTTGTCAATTTACATCAAAATCAGCATTATTTTTAAAAAGTCCATACATCCTTGCATCTCAAGCGAAAAAAGTATTTTATTTAAGAGAAAATGATTTGTCGAATTAGTATGTTGTAATGAAAGCACCACCAAGAGGTTTTCACGACTTAGAGACAAATGATTATAAAGAAGAAACTATTAATGTTGTTGAAGATTGTGGTGATACCGATATAGATGTTGAAAATGTTTGTTATGTAAGGGAGAATTGTTAAGGCATACTTGAGTAGTTTGAGTATTTTGTTTGATTATGAGAATTGTTTTTGAGAACCTGAACATGTCATTCATGTTTGTTTTTTCCATTATTTGCTTATAAGATCAATGATTGTTGTGTAAGAAATGATGTTACAATTAAGGTAAATGTGATTATTTTTTATGTTTAAATTAGACAAATGTAATTATTAATATGTTTGATAACCAATTAATATTTCTTATATTCAGATACTGAGTTAGTGATTTATCATCGAGATCTATATACTTGAAGGCATGCTCAATCTTTGTCATGAAGGTATCCATATTAATTTTTATTTTATCAAATTGGCTTTTAGTTATCTGCTATGTGATTTAAGTATTCATGTTATGTATTCTTAGTTAAATTATTTATACATCTTGCTTATGTCTAAGACATCTAGATTTGATTATATTATGATGTACCATTATGTTACTCCTTATTCTTATCCTTTTTGATGTTTAGAGAGGATTTGACTCATATATTATTTTTATAATATCTGGGTCGGTTACATGACATATGGAGCTAAAATGAATTGAAGGAACTAGATAAAATATGTAAAACTATCCAATTAACCGTAAATAATAGCATATTAATTAACTAAAAAATGGCAAGCAACAAAGAAAAACCACAAAACAGGTTAGTAAAGGAAAAAAATAATTGGATTAACAGTTTTTTCTCAGTTGTAGACATAAAAAAGACTAGCGTCACTATAAAAGAATATCAGTTGTAGCAACAGTTTTTGATTGTTTAGCTGTAAAGTGAATGGAAGTGGTAGCGTTGTGATATATATGGTGTAGGTAAAGTAAATATTGATGTATAATGAGTTGCTAAATGTTTTAGTATAATTATATTATTTCTTGATGTTTGAATAGCATTTGTGAGTCTAAACATCTGGCAGACCAATCACTTTGTCTTCATTTTTCCCATTCCTACGCAAAAGTGACTTGAAATACAAATTCCTTATTTGAGTGGTTTACATATAATACTCGTAACACATGCTCGTATCTCAATTTTGACGCATGTTAAATGCCAGCCAATTCACAGCTTAATGAGTTAGATTGAAATTAAAATCTCTCTATTTTATAGTTTGGCTTGCACGTGAGAGGATTAATGGAGCAGGTAAAATTTGTATACACCTCGTAGTTTGAGATACGGTCTACATTAATCTTTTAATTACTTGACTGGGTTCCTTGATAACGAATCATGTGAAATAATTGGTTTTGGCATATAGCTTACCTTAAACTTTGATGCAGTTTCTGAGGAAATAATTAGCATGCTACTAGTTAGCTTATTCAATCACTTAACCCATAATATGCATTTGACTTTGCAGATCCAATGGTACATAGTCTATTTATATTATATTCCTAATGATAAATAGTAATACTTTGTACAAATATTTTGGCACTGAAGAAATTGCTTTTGCTAACCATGTTATTTATTAATTCATCAAGAACTCATCGAGAATGATATATTCTTCTTTCATAAACTTTTAAGTTCATAATTTTCCTACAAGATAAATGTTTGATGGTTATTGTGAATGATTTAGTTGATGCTGACTGAACTTTTTTGGAACTTGAAATACAAATTGAAATGTTATCCAATTTTATTCAAACTTTTTATGTCAAAAGCCAAGTCTTATTTTCAATCAGTAGTCTGACCCTATTTTTGCAATTGAAGAGTTAGATGAAGCGTGGAATTTGACATTTCGTCAACCTTCCAAAAATTCTACCAACCCTTCAAGAATTGTTACATATAGGAAGAAAAGCTAGCATAGTCCTATAGTAGCTACTTTAAAATTTTGATCACTTCAATCTCAATGATTGTGCCGATAATTGTGATGCTATATAGTATGCAAATCAATTTTGGTTATCACATAAATTATAGAAGATTCTAATTGTTAAGCCAGCTAATTAGCACCAAGAAACTAAACAATCAAAAGAATTAATAATAAAGTCTTAATTAGCTGCAAAATTCAAAAGGCATGGAACAACAAGGAAGTTCTTTCTTAACCTTAAGATTGTAGTTTCAATCCAATGTTTTAATGAAGTTGTGCATCTTTTTTCCTTTATTTATTCATTTCTTTTCATTTATTTATTTTTATTATTAAAATTACCTTTTGTCTTTCTGGACTAATAAAGAATGCAAGAGGTATTTAATTACCAAAAAATGATAATTGCTACCATACAACTGAAAGATATCTCACACATTCAAGATGCCCTGAGCAGTAAACTGAAAAGTACCATGCTCAAGCAGTTGTGTATCACATGTATTGCTATTTACGAGTAGGCTGGCATGAATGAATCCATATGTATCTCTGTGATCATATCATATATGCACATAAACACTTAAGTAAAGGACCCACATAAAGATCTAGCTATGATTTTGTTGCGTAGCCTTATCCATTTTTCTATTTTATTTAGCTATACAATATTTTTTTGTTGTTGTTGTTCTTTAACCTGACTATACAGCTATGTGTAGTGCACCTATATTCACTTCTTTTGTTCATTTTGTTCTCAAGTTTTCATTTTTTGTTATTAAATGCTTTTATTCCATGTTTTTGTAAAAAAGGATATGCATACAAGCAATGTACGCACTCGTCATCAATTGAAGAATGAGAAATCTCGGAAGTAAAAGCCAAATCCGTTTGGCCAACTTATGAATCTTTTCATATAGAGAAGGAACAAGAATTAGGTCCCAACATCATACGAATGTCATGTGAAGAAAACGAAGTGCCTTGTGCAGAAAATGAAATGCGCATAGAGAATAAAATGCCTTGCGAAGATAATGAGATGTGTAAAGGAAATGAAATGCCATGTAATGAAAATGAGATGAGCGAAGAAATTGAAACGCGTGAAGAATGTAAAATGCCTTGTGAAGAAAATTTTGTTACCGAAATGGAAATTGAGAGGTCAGCTGAAGCTGAAATTCCACATGTAAATGTAAAAAAGCGTGGTAAAGGACCAACGAAAATAAAAAAAATTCCATTAAATCTTGAGAGTCTAATTGAAGTAGAATTCAACGAGGCAGGCGTACCGATAGGAGAAGGCTTGGTCCACTTAACTTCTTAGCTTGGACCACTAGTACGGGAGCATGTTCCGGTTACACTTAGTCATTGGAGGCTTCTAAGCTCTATCTTGTGGGATTCCATTCAGGTAACAAAAATTTATATTTACGAAAATGATTTATTTAACAAAATGTTCTTTTAAGTTCATTTTAATATGAAATACCACTAGTTTTTTCCTTTTGACTTGTAGGCTAGATTTAAAGTAGAGGATGAATGGCGAAAAAACGACCATATTTCAGCAAATGGAAACCATTTGGAGAACTTCAAAAAGTAGATTGGTTCGAAAAATAATTAGAATGACGGCGGAAGAGGAAGGACTTGCTTTGAAATCATATAACATAAAAAACATCAAGGAGTGAAGAAAGTTTTTAAAGGAGAAAACTAGTTTGGAGTTTAAGGTAAAATACTTACATTTTAAATTCAAGTGCAAAATATTTATATCAGTTTATTATTTATTTTCTACTCAATATCAGTTTAAATTATCAGTTTGAGCATTGTTGACACATAATATTTTGTTAACATAGAATATCAGTTTGAGCACTGTTAATATCAGTTTGAATTATCAGTTTGGGCATTGTTAACATAAAATATCAGTTTGAGCATTGTTAACACTGCAGTATATTATGAGTTCAGTTTGAACTTCTCAACAAATAAAGTGCAAGTAATCAGGTTGAATTAAAATTACTACCTCATACCGAGTTTGTGGAAACAAAATGCTTGTTCAAAGTACATCAACAATCACATTGCACCATCTAGTCTGAGTACACTGATAAACAATAATATTTGTATAAAAAATTGTCATGTAAATAGGTTTACTTATGTCATCTTGAATGGGCAACCAACCATTTATTTTCTTTCGGTAATATAAATTTTTCATGAAAGGATTATTTAATTGGATCTGTCGAAATTTGAGTTATTCCACATTTTTACCCTTTTTTCTTTTGTTAAATGAAGTCCAAATATTAGTAACTCAAATCAGTGTTCTCCGTATAAAACATTTTATTTTTAGTTATACTTTTCAAAGAAGGAGGACAAGTGTGTTTTGTTTCATAAAAATGAAAAATTGTGAAAAAAAACTTAAACCATAGTTAAATTATGCTCTGCAAGGGCAAATAAAATAAGCAAATTAGTGAGCTGGCAATGAATCAAATAGGTTAGAGTCGGCCTTATATATGGCTCACTTATGGATTGCTTTTTTAAAATTTCCTAACTGTGTAAATTAGATTAGTTGTAGACAAGTGAAGGACAACACGAAGGCACAATTTTATGTTCATACTGAAATAATGATGGTGGAAACTAGTCATTTTTATTTGACTGTGTGAAATAGATATAGTCCATAATGAATGATATTTGACATAGTAACATCCATCCACCTGTACTGTTTCTCAGGGTAATATGAGCCAGAGGCTGTTGTTAAGCTGAGCTCTTAGTTTAAACACAGCTCAACCTCAGTTTAAAGTGCGTTGAGTTAAATTGTATTTCTACTTGAATTTCCGAAGGTTGTATGCCTAATATCTCGAGAATGAACTGATTAGAATATATGTTATTTACATGGTAAGGTGGTAAAAAGGTTTAATGATTATATATTTTAACTTGGCATTAACTTTTTTATTTCCACATCATTTTACTTTGTCATTTCATATATAACTATCAACAGATGTTAGGATTTTGAGTTGATTAATGTACACTGACCATTTTAGCATTCTTTATTGAAATTTGGAAAATATGGATTAACAGTAAAAATATGATGTATGTTGTCCGTCTAATTGGAACATTCAGGGATAATGCACAAATATATTATTTTTTCTATTATGCTATTTTGCTGGGTATTCAAACTGTAAACACTGGTATCTCTTTTTTATATGGTATTCAACAATCTTATTTGTTGAACATTGAAATGCTTTCTAGTAAAATAAGGACGATTCCATTGTATGTTCCACGTGGCCTTTCATACTATTAAATATTTGGTTACGCATAAAACTATACTATAAATGCACTAGGTACATGTGTAGAACGTGTAGAACTCGTAGGGTTAAAGGTATTTTTTGTCTTCAGATTTGTATAGGTTTTGCAAATTAATGTATTGAGTAGGTATTAAATTATCCCTTACCTTCTTTTGGGTACGAAGTGAGAAATATATTGCCATTAGGCAAAAAAAATTGCCACATACGACTGGACATAGAGGAATGGCTAGATTCACCGATGATGTTGTTAGTTAATTAATTGCAGCATTATTTACCCACTTATTTAATTACTTATCAATTGATTTATTAAATGACTAAATGTAGAAAAAACAAAGTTAGGATTCATTGCCCGTAGCTTGAGTTGATGTTTGGGTTAAATCCCACAGTAAAAAGAATGGCGAACCAGTAAACATGGATGTTGCGACTATTATTGTAGGAATATTTGTCTTTTTCAGCAACTAAACATTACTTTAATTCTACCACGTATATAGCCTATATGTTTTTTAATTTATGTAGGAGGAGATCAAAAGAATTGATAATTCAAGACAATCCGACTCGGCAAATAATATCAGAGAAGATGCAATTGTATAAGTATTGGGGCACGATATACCGGGATGCCTAAGAGCACTAGGAAGGGGCTACACACAAACCAAGCATTGTCACAATGTAGAGATAAGCGGATAACCCACTGTCATAAAAGAATTTCAGAAATGGAGAGTATGGCCCACATGCTAATGAACAAGAGGGAAAATCTACATCAGAAGGTTCACTTATTACGTCATTGATTTTTCATGAATTTCTTTAAATTTCTAAATTTAAACCATTAACTATTAATACCACTTTTTTTTTGCTTTGACAGGGTAAAGAATGTTCGAAAGAAAGGAGCACACCAGAAATGGTTGAAATCACTTCTATTGTTGATATAACATCAGTTGTAGTTTACTTTTAATCCAATAATCAATATTTTTGTCATTTGACAGGGTAAAGAATGTTCAAAAAAGGCAAGCACAGTTGAAATGGTAAAAAAACTCTTATATTATTGATATAACATCAATCATAATTTAGTTCCTGAAACAATAACTAATATAATTTTTGGTTGAGTAATTGTAGGGAAATTATAACATGTGTGAGTTAATGAATTGGGATGGAACTAACCAAATTGTTGCTGAAGGAAGAGCAGTGTCCACTGATCCTAATGAGGCTGTCAATGATATTCGCATTGGAACAGATGCTATGAAAGTTGTTATAGAGCATGTAAAGATGCTTATTTATGGAGGCCGACACCAAGTTTGTCACTATTAAGGGAAGCTAATAATAAGTCAATAGTATGGCCTGCTAATTATGTTATGGCACGACAAAACTTAGAAGAAGACATTACGGTAAATTTCATAATTTACGATAACTATTTGCAATTTGTATACATGTCTTTTCCCACTAAATTTGTTGTTATTTTAGAGTAAAACTAGTAGCACAACCAAAAAATGCAAGCTTTATGATTGGAATGAGGGCGAAATGTTAATTGCCAAAGGAAAACTGTGTTCTAGTGATTCATAAATGATGGTAAATGGTATTCCGCTTGGTCCGTTAGCCTTTGTAGTTCTGGTAGACTATGCCAATAAGGGAGATGCTTTCTTATGGCGACCTACAACCGATATGTCATGCATCAAAGACACCGTTGGTAGGAAAATAGCATGGCCAAAATCAAAAGTTGTAGGTGAAAAAACAAATGTTGTGAACATGACTTCAACAAGTGTTCTGACTACTCCTTAGGTAATTTTGTTGCCACTTCCTACAACCGATATTTCATCACTGCTTTTTTATTGTTTGGATAAAATTAGTCTGAATGTGTAAAACGATTTTGAAACATTATTAGATTTTGAGAGTTTAAGAAATAAAATACGTGGTAACGTCCAGTGAAATGAAATCAATATAAAAACAATATGAAAAAATTAGAATGTATATTGGATTCAATTGTTGTCTCTTAACCTAAAACTGACTATATAAGTAAAACTAGAATGTATATTAGATTCTTGGGAGCCTATGTCAAACCTGACGTTAGGGTTGACGTATTTTTATCAAAAAAAAAAAAAAAAAAAAAAAAAAAAAAAAAAACCAAGATGAAATTCAAACAAATAAAAAGGAACATGATATTTATGTAGTTTCAAGCCTTTTATTCTGCAGTTAGACAATGTATGCTAAATAGTGCTTATTCGCAATTGTTGCTTTATGTACCACCTGACCACACGACCATGCTTAATTTCATCGCCAACTATAGTTTCTTTGGCAGACATGATTTCTCATATAATATAATTACACAAAAATACGATAATTCATGCATTTTGCTTACCGAACAGATGACTGCAAATGTCATAGCAAATAGTAAATGCAAGTAGATTGATGTGGGTAAAATGAGACGAATAATGGCTGAAGGAACCATCATGTCAACTGATCCAACAACGATGGTATGCTTTGTTCCATTGGAAAAAGATGCCTAAAAGTTTGGATAAAATTTGTGAAAGTCGATGATGCGTTGTTATAGAGATCTATATCGGAGTGTACATACATGGAAGATGCATTTGGTACGACTATAGCTTGGCTAGCCACATATGTTGTTGGGGAATCAAGTTCAAGTAAATCAATACTGTCAACCCAGTCAATAATTATAGATTTTTCTTTTTTCTCTTTTGAATACTGGCATTTTGTCGGTTTTGGGTTGAGTTTTTTGATGGTGGACCGTAGATTAGTGAATTGGTGATTGTTTTGCATGTTGGGTTTGATTAGTAGATTAGTGAATTAGTGACTGTTTTGCATGTCGGGTTTGATGAGTGAATTGGTGACTGTTTTGCATGTCGGGTTTGATTAATGATATTCGTCATTAGATGGTCAAATTTATCCAGTCCTTTTGTACGTGGAGTTTGGCATTATGTTTAGTTTATTTATGAATCTGCTATGAAACTAAAATAGTATTAAGTTTAATGTATTAGATCCAATTGCATTATAATAAGAACTACATGAGTGATTGTTTTGGATTCTCCAATATAATCTTTGCTGTTTTACAAAAGACTTACTAATTTGTCTCTAACCTGTTCCTAATTGGTATGATTACTTGGGACTACTAACGAGGTCTTTAATATTTCACTAATGAGGTCCTAAACAATTTAAAATGAATATTTATTGTCTTTGTTTATTTTGACATTTGTTTTTTTAGAGAAGAATATTTTTTTATCGAGTCTCAAGTATAAGCTAGAGACAAAATCTATTGCAAAAAATATGAGAGTTTCAAATATTCAAGTAAACAGTATTTTTTTTTGTAGCGGTTAATTGTATATTACTATCAAAAAATAAAGAACTGGAGCTTGGCATTAAGCATATACTATTGTGCATGCAGTCGCCACGCTTGATAATATTTCACTAATGAGGTCTTTAATATTTCACTAATGAGGTCACGACTCCAGTTCCCAACTGTCCAATTTTATGGCCAAACTGCATTGTGGCCTGGTTCATCTAAGTACTTCTGGGCTTATGGTTTTTCATCCGTATGCTTTCATATAGAGAATTTCAGCAAGTTTAAATTGCTATTAATTTTGGTCCTTTGTTGTGATTATGGAGAGATTAAATTTTAGTAATTTTAATTGGTTACTTAAGATCAATTGGTTTTATAGAAATATTATGGGTCAACTTTCAGGTTTCACGGGTTATTTGGTATGGTTTCAAATTTTTAATCCCCTATTGTCATGGGTCTGGTTTATTGGGACTGCCTTAAAGTGAAGGTCTCCTTCCAAATTGGAAGTCATCTCTTGTTTTATTTAGTGTTATGATCCATGTGTTTCCTTAAATCTTTCAAGCTTGTCGAGTTGGCCTCACTTTACTGTTTGTATGTTTTGACGTATGGTATTAATCGGTACGCCAGTGCATTTCTCTTTCTATCTAGGATTAACGTGTTTTTGGATGCTCTTTTTAAAATGAGAAGTTAGATTTTTCTGTATCGTGGACATTAACATGTTTTGATTTTACATGCATGTAACATTATCACACCCAGGCCAATCTACTTCGTTCCTCCACAGTACTTCAAGCCTGGTTCATTTAAGTAGTCTAAATATCCATAAGGGCGTGCTGGTGTAGTAATTTAAATAAACTAAATCAGTTTGACGTGCTTGGAATTATTTGTACTTCAGCTTGTACTAGTACGAGCATAGCTTACGAAACTTGCATAAATTGGCACTGAAGGTATGTATGTATTTCAAGTTGGGTACCAGAGTTTGATTCTTGATAGAGTGCATGATGAAGTGGTTCTTGATGATTGGGCGGAGGCCTATGCCTGCAGTGGTAGCTATCGTTGTGCTTTGAGAATGTCTTCTTTATTATTGAATAATATGCTCCCTTATTTTATCGTACATGGTTAACAAATTCATATACCAGATGCACCATACTGAACTTAGTACTCTTATTTTGTTATTCAATTCTCTAGATGTTAAGACCATTTTAATACTGATAGGTTGGTTTCGAAAAACAATAGAAACTAAGATGAATCATACTATTGCACGAGATATTTCTTATCTATTGTTCCGAATTTGGATGCACCCTAGAACATTCAACTGTTAACGAAATGTAAAACCAATGTTGATATATTCTTAGTGTTGCATAGAGTTTTACTCTTTATAATTGTTGGTGATTCTATTTTCGTTTACTCGTCATTAATTTGACATGCTTCTAGCTGAACTGTTATCACAGAACAAAGTTGTTTGTTCACATTGTCTGAACTTGAGATTTTCAAGAATTCCTCTTAACCACAAAGCTTGACAACCAGCCAAAGATGCTGCAATATACTCCGCTTCGGTGGTTGAGAGTGACCCAATTGGTTGTTTCTTTGAGCACCAAGATATTGCTCCACTTCCTATATTAAATACATAGCCAGAAGTACTTCGGGAGTCATCAATACTTCCACCAAAGTCGCTATCAGTGTAACCAACAAGCTTTGTAGGCACACGAGCTTTGTAGAAATTTCCATAATCAATGGTACCTTTGATATATCAAAGAACTCTTTTGGCAACCTCCCAATGATTTAAATAAGGTTTCTCTATGAATCGACTTATCATGCTTACAACAAAAATGATGTCAGGTCTTGTTGCCGTAAGATACATCAGGTTTTCAACAAGACTGCGAAACATAGTTGCATTCACAAATTTTCCTTCACCCTCCTTAGTTAACTTCAGTCCAGTAATACATGGAGTTGCGCCATGATTTGCATTTTCCATTTTGAACTTCTTTAGGATCTCATTTGCATATTTTTCTTGAGAAATGAAAATTCCACCTTGTGTTTGCTGAACATTGAAGCAAAAGGTAGTGAATCAACTGATTCACGCCTTTATATATAACTTCATACAGTCCAGTACATCATCATCGTATATTTACAACATACATACATGCATATCTAGCCCCAAAAAATAACAATGCCAGATTACATTTCCCCCTCAAAATGATAAAGGTTTAACATACAGCCATACACATAACACATAGCATAGATACATACATATCAACAACATAAAGAGCAGCCACAAGCAACAAGTCCATCTAGTCGCCAGTACGTCTTCTGCAAGCCCGGTCATGGACTCTTGCAGCAATAGTGTCCACAAACTTTACTTCCCTATTGTCCCCTGTCCATAAAAAAACATATTTGAGGATGGCGTATATGGTTTTATTAGGCGATCTCATTTTGCATTTAAACTTTCTAGTGTTAAGTTCATGCCATTAGAGCCAAGTGTAGGCAAACTTTAGCAAAGCAAAAAGGTGTCGGGAGGGTGTGTTTTCAAGTGCAGGAAAAATGTTTTGCCAAAAATGCAATTGATCAATAATGAATTCACGCCACTGTAGATCCAACGCCAGGAAAACTATGCATTTCGTTCATACACAGAATGCAAAGTCGTAGTAACAAAACAAATGCATATAGTCTTCTTCCATCTCCTCATAGAAAACACAACCATCAACCACAGCTAGATCCTTGCGATGTAAGTTGCTCACTGTGTTTTACCTCCCATGCATGAGAATCCACATATGCAATTTTACTTTCAGCGGTACCTTTTTAAAGCTCCACATAAGGTCAAATCCTATCCAACGTCTACCCACAAAGTTCATCATTCTATACACCCCTCTGACACGGAAAAAGTTCTTTTCCCCCACTAATTTCCATATGAATTCGTCGTTTCCTTTACTCAAATGAACATTTTCCAGCAACTTGAACAGATGGCATAGTTGAATAAGAGCTTACCCATGACAAATCTGTTGAATGTAAGTCTCCATCTAAAATCGGGGGCATCTGCAATAGACAAGTCTCCAACAGAAGCAAGCTTATGTCGTGAAATGTCGAAAAGTTCAGCGTACTCATCTTTCAGGGTGATCGGTAGGATCCAACAATCATACCAAAATGACACTCTGAGCCCATTTTTCACCTTTACCATTGAGCCAAGTTTGATCCAGTGAGCGTATTTCATGACTCCTTGCCAGAAAAGCGAGCAATGTGAAGCGTCTGAATTCCAATCAAACCATCCATTATAACAGGCTTTAGTAATCCATTCCTTCCAGAGCACTTGTTTGTCACTCATCATAACCCAAATCCACTTGCATAAAAGAGCGGCATTCATTTCGTTTAAATTTAGAACTCCAAGTCCTCCTTGTTCTTTTGATTTACACACTTGTTCCCAAGAAACTAAACAGCTCAGCTTCTTTGTTTCCTTATCTCCAGTCCAGAAAAAATTCCTTCATATGGCATCGATTTTGTCAATCACCCATTTTGGACAATGAAAGAAAGAGAGACAGTAGAGAGGCAGGAAAGATAGCATTGAATTCACCAGTATTAAGCGTCCAGCTCTAGAAAGAGTTTGGCCTTTCCATCTAGCAAGTCGAACTTCCACCTTCTCGGTTAGATGTCGCCAATATTTCTTCATCAACCTCTTTGGTCTGATACACATGCCCAGATAGTTCAATGGAAAAAAAATCTGCCTTACAATTGAGAATCTATGCACATTTACTTGTCCATTCAGCGTTGCACCCTAAGGTGTACACACTGCTTTTGTGGAAGTTAATTTTTAAACCTGAAAAGCTCTCAAACACATACAACAAAAATTTAATAGTTGCAATAAAATGACAATCAGGTTTACTAAAAATGATAGTATCATCAGCATAATGTAAAGAGTTAATACCGCCCACCACGTGTTCATTACCAAAGCTATCAATGATACCATTATCACAGCTAATCTTCAGAATTTGGGAAAAAACGTCAGCCGCCAAGTCAAACAAAAGAGGAGACAATGGGTCTCCTTGCCTCAGACCACGCTTTGAGTGTATAGTGCTGCCCGCAATTCCATTGACACATATGTTGGATTTGCTGGAAGAAAAAATCATGGTGATCCAATTTATCCATCTGCTACAGAAACCCCTCGCCTTTAAGACTTCCAGCATAAATCTCCAGTCCACTGTGTCAAAAGCCTTAGCAAAGTCCAACTTAATAATCGCACATGGAACATTAAAGCGATCACAATAAGAGATGATCTCCGAAGCTAACACTGCTCCATCAAGAATGTATCTTCCTTGGATAAATGCGGATTGAGATTTGTCGATTAAAACATCCATCTTCCCTTTCAAACGTTTTGCTAACACCTTTGTGATAAGCTTGAAAGTGATGTTCAGGAGGCTAAGAGGTCGAAAATCCGCAGCAGAGACATTTCCTTCTTTCTTAGGAATTAAAACAACATTAGCGTAACTCAACTTATCAAGTCTCAATGAGCCATCATAAAATTATTTGAAAAGTTTCAGCACATCATCTTTAACCACACTCCAATATTTTTTAAGGAAAAAAATTTGGAAAGCCATCAGGTCCTGTAACACCCCGTAATTCTGTAACACTAAGATTCACAAATCAAAGTATAATTAATTCAAAATGGAAGAATTAAGGGAAACGGGTTGCGCCATTGCGTTCGTCTCGGAATTCTGCTTGGAAACGAGTCCGAGTTTGCGAGAATCGGAGTCCGTATGAGGGAGATATGACCCTCCGAAGTTTCAGGAATTTTCAGAACAGAAAACAGCTCGAAATTCGAATTCGAAATTCGAATTCAAACCCAGAAGCGGGCTGGGCGGGAAAATTCCCACCCAGGACCCAGGTCGACTGGGGAGTCGACTGGGTAGTCGACCCCCCCGACCAGGTCGACTTCCCAGTCGACCTGGATGTCGACCTGGGTGCAGAACCCACTTTTGGGCCTGGGTGCATTCTGATATACCTGGTCTCGTTTTCTGCCTAGATTCGTCCGCCTAATCCTATATAAACAACCTACGGGCCTCCTTCTCTCTACACCATTTCATTCTATCCTTATGCTGCCTTTGAGAAAATGTATAAATAAATAAAAATAAGAAAATAATACGAAAATCCAAGACAAGGTCATGCTGCTCAAGTTTGTCAAGAAGAGATTCGAATCAAGATTAAAGCTTCAAGATAAGAATCAAAGGCTAACTAAAACGGTTTCGAGCAACGTCGCACGAATCATAGCAACGCCATCTTTCTATTCTAAAAACCGATCAATGTAAGTCGGTTACTTTTTAGATTTGAACGTTTTCTCTATTCGTGACATGAAATTAAAGGAATAAAAGAATATGCCAAATCTTTCTATTCGAATCAGTGCTTATATCTTTGGACCTTAAAACCATATGCCTCTTTGACTATGAACATTGCCTATGACTATGAACACTGCCTATGACTGTGACTCATGACTATGAGAATTATTTCCTTGACTATGAACACAAGCCTATGCCTTTGATTAGGAAACATAAACTATTGCCTATGACATAACAAGAACAACTGTGATTAAACACCTATGATTCATGACTAGGAAAGTGTTGCTTAAGTTTTGTGACTATGAAATTGGGTCTACACCTGATTATCTATTCTGTCTATTCTTGGTTTTCTTTGGTTTTAGATCTTGGGAATTTACCTATTAAGTTAGTTCTACCCATGTTCTTGAACCTACGTCGTTATTCAACCCTTTTTATGTCATAAGATTTTCAGACCTATAGGCCTTCGATGTTTTAGATCAATTTCAGTGTAATTCGTTAGGTCTGTAATTAGTAAATTATCATTTTATGCCAGTTATTATGTCTATCTTTTTCATAGCATCTTTGGTTCATTCCCTATTTTCTACGAATCTAGATTTATCTATAATCTAGATTGAATCACGATTATACGAACGGTGGGAATACGATTTGGGCAAAATATGAAATTTACTAAAAACGTAGTTTTAAACTTGGAAATTGGCATAAATTGGGAACATGTATTATGGCATAGAAATGCAAATTGGATAAATTTGACATGAATTATAGGATGTGTAATTTGAATCTAGTATTGACTTGTAAATCTAGCATTTACATGAACTGTGAACTAGAATAATAAGTCTAGTTTGACATGAACTGTAATTAGAATGTTAAATCAGAATTGGATTAGCTAATTTGGCATGATAAGTATATTGGCATAAATTTGAAATTGGCCATAATTGGGAGTACTTGTCAGGTTTAGCAAAATCATGGTTAGTGACACTTAAATTTGGTATAGTTTACATACCAAAAAGCATAAATATGATATAGAGGGGAAAATGGGTCATAATAATAGAAGTGGACAATTTACATTAAAAGAGTAATTAGGAAATAAGTAAATTAGGAATAATTTACTTATAGAATTTGTCCTAAATGAGAAAATGAAATTTTAGACAAATTAAAGGTTTATTAACGACATCTCTTTTAATAACACACCAGAAAGTTCTAGGGTGACAGAGAGGATAGTGTCTAGGCTTGGGTTTGGAAAATACAAGTTTCCTGCTCTCCCTGGCTATCCCTAACTGATCCGACAGACGGGATGGTTACTTTCAAAACCTGATTTGAAAATTAATCAAAACCCTTTTGAACTTAGAAAACACGAATAAGCCTAACCCGAGGTTAGACTGAGTTGCGATGTAAACATGCCCGTAACCAACCGGCACATCCAGTAATCGCAACAATATCTGTCTAATGTGAGTGGTAGCGGCTTTAGTTTATTTAATTAAAGCTAGAACAAGAATGGTAGGGTTAAGTTAACTAAGATACTTAACCAATTCAACATGATAACCAGACCGGTGGGTGGGGTTAGGTTCATACAGACACTTAACACATTTAAGCTAGAATGGGAGGGTTAAGTCCATAGGAACACTTAACCAACTTAACACAGTTAAGCTAGAATGGGAGGCCTAAGTCCATAGGGACACATAACCAACTTAACATGGTAACAAGATAAGATTCGTAGGGGTTAAGTAACTAAGAAAACACTTAGCCAAATTAACATGTTAACTAGACTAGAAGGTGGGGTTAAGTAAAGTTAATACACTTAGCCAAATTAACATGTTAACTAGACTAGAGGTTGGGGTTAAGTAAAATTTAATACACTTAGCCAATTTGATATGTTAGCTGGACTAGACCGCAGGGTTAAGTAAACCTGAACACTTAACCATCAGATTGTGATAAAGGAATAGGGTTAAGTCTAAAACATGAAGGGATAATACTTAACCATTAATAATAACATGTTAGTGAAAACAGATGGCAAGGTTAAGTTAAAAAAGAACACTTAACCAATACAGGATGAATGCGTAGGGTTAAGTAATAAGAAATACTTAACCAATATAACTTGGTTTGTGGTAGGGTTAAGTCAACATGAATTACTGATAACACTTAACCAGTTTAACAGAATAAATGAAGAGGGTTAAGTTAGCTTGAATTGACTAATGACACTTAACCAATCCAAATTGACGGGAAAGAGAACTAAGTAGTAAACCTTAGTTAAAAGGAGCTAAGTAGTAAACCTTAGTTAAGAAAACAACGATTCTGTAAACTAAGTGGTAAACCTTAGTTAGCAAAACTAAGTAGTAATTCTTAGTATAACACAGGGAGGAGCGAACGTCTGATTAAAAAGAAGGCTCCAACGAATTGGGTTACGAAGCCCGAGGCTTCGAGGGGACGTGAGGGTACTCTTGGTATCCCTCTGTGAGGCTGCAGATGATCCTCCTAGGCTCCCAGAGGTTAAGGTCTGCGTTAGAAGAACCAAGGGTATGCCTTGGTTGCAAAATATGGCAACCTAAAGACTAGGATGGACCAGCGTGATTCGGCGAGAAAACGGTAGCCCTGTGATAGCAACTTGTCGTCTACCATCCATCTTGAGTCAATCGAGATACGTGAAGCGGAAAGGCGGAGAACTCCAAAAGACCATATACTTGCTATCTAGTTATGGGTGAGGAGGGCCATAGGTTAGTGGGGGCATAGGGGGCCTGCGTATAGTTCTCATTTTTCAAGGTGTGCCTTTCATTAGTTGAGGGAGGGGTCGAGTGGGACCATAACCACTGGAATAAAAACAGACCTTAGCATCTGCATCGGCAGATATCTGAAAGCCCCCGAACGAGTTCTGTGTTTCTTGATTTGCCCTGCCACAGGACTCGGGCCGCACATTACAGGACATGTGCATCTAGACAAGCGATAACGATTCGCGATACATGCGTGGGGAATTATAGGAACATATACCACTCTAGGTAGTGTGTCCTAGACTTGGGGGCATCGTTCGATAGGTAGCATAATCCCTAGTTGGACTAGGTGGCATAAACCCTGAATCCGAGAAGCGTTCAGCAGATAGCGTAAACTCTAGTTGAATCTAGAAAGTACTTGATAGAAAACCCTAGATTAGATCTAGGTAACAAATAATAAATGTATGCCTGAAGGCAATGGAAACTACAGGGATTAGGATCACGTTATCGTTACTAGTTGGGACACTAGTTAGGTGGTGCAGAGATATAGAAACAGTATAACAAGGAAATAGCGAAGCGGCGAAAGTATTAGAGCATATCCAGTTTATCTTGTCTTAGCATATTTTGTGTTAATCTTGTCTAATCTTGCTGACCCTATCATCATGGTGTTATCTTGTATTCAGTTAATTCATGTCGTTTTTTTTTTCCATGTTCACATGCTAGAAGTTACTGAACTTACTCAGGCTTTATGTCTGACTCTATTTTTCTTTCGTCTTCTTTTCTTCCGTTCCCCCCAGGTAGTAAAGAAGGAAATAGTATAGCTCAGGTTAAGTTGGATTGTCACTCTTTCCCAGCTTGAAGATTTGTTGAAGTTTTGGGTTCTCTTTTCAGATGCTATGGCTGGCTCTTGCTACATTGGGGAATATAAATGTTGTTTTGTGCTTCTTTATCTTGTAAGACAGATGATACTCTGATATTGGAAAACAATTGTTGTACAAACTATATTATTAATAAAGTAAAGTTTTATTTTCCGTTGTTTAATTTCTGTCTGTCTTGTAATTTATCTGCATCTTTCACCCTAAATGCTCCACAGAACTTAGTGCATTCCCTTTGTGAGTGACACTAATGGATGTGGGGTGTTACAGGTCCGGGAGCTTTGTCTCCCGGCATCTCGTTCAAAGCACTCATAATTTCATCTTCAGTGAAAGCATTCTCCAGATCATCAAGGTTTAAGTGTGTAGGGTAAAGCTTTTTCCAATCAACTGCACTGCGATGCTCTATACATTCGCCAAAAATGATTTTGTAGTAGTCAGTAAAAGTGTCACTTAACTTTTGCTGATAAGTAATCTCTTCTCCATCCTTCCAAATACTGCTTATCATATTTGTTCTTCTTCTGCCATTATCTACCTTATGAAAATAACTTGTATTGCTGTCCCCCTCTTTCAACCATTGAGTTCTGGATCTTTGTCTCCAGTACACTTCCTCCTAGTCCATAATTTTAAGAAGTTCCTTCTCCTTTGTCTCCAATGTCCTCTGCTCTACTTCATTAAGTCTTATGATTTCTTCCAGGATGTTGAGCTCAAAGATTTCCTTTTCAAGTTTTGCTTTCTTGATTTTTATGTTACCAAACACTTCAATATTCCATTTTGTCAGAAATTTACGCAGCAACTTCAACTTGCGACAAATGTTGCCAGCTGCATCTCCTTTATGACCAAAACCCAGCCACTTTCTCCTAATCAAATCATCAAAATTTTCCTCTAGGCACCACATCTTCTCAAATCTGAAAAACTTCTTAGTATTGATAGTCTCTCCTGTGTCAAGAACAATTGGGCAATGATACGAGATAATTGAAGACATTCCTTTCAAATAGGTAAGAGGATGTAAATCTTCGAAACTGGAGTTGATAAAAAAAACGATCAAGTTTAACCAGAGTAGGGGGGTTCTGCCATCACTCCAAGTGTATTTTCTATTACATAGAGGAAGATCAATCAAATCACACTCCTGCACAAACTCGCTAAAATCATCCATATCTCCCTCGTAGTTGCTTCTTCTATTACTATGCTCAAATTCAAATCTGGTTACATTGAAGTCCCCTCCAATGACCCAAGGACCATACATCAAATTATGAAACTCAACTCCTTCCCTCCATAAAATCCTTCTTTTAATTCTCGTGTTCGGACTGTAGACATTAGAAAAGAAATACAGTGTTTTGGTCATCCGGCACTCCAAGACAACATGGAGACAAAAATTTTGTTTGATTTCCTGCTTTAAAGTCCAACAGTTGCTATTCCACCCAGTGAAAATTTCTCCCGCACTTCCAATAGCCGGAATGAAACACCATTCATCCAGAACACCCCATCCCAGACATTTAAAGACATTATCACCAGGATTTTCTAATTTAGTCTCTTGTAACATTACAATATCAGGCTTAATAGATTTAAGATAATTTTTAACTCTAAGACACTTATTAAGAGTTCCTAAACCCCGTATATTCCATGTGACAATAATCACGGTGAAACATTTGCTCTCTCTAATTCCTTACTTTTAATCTCATTAATAACATCATCGTTTAACATAAATCCAGATCTATTAGCTAGTTCATGCATTTTCTCATTGGATAAAGTATTAAGTAAAGCAGGGACAAAGACGCTACCTGCAAGGGGGTGCGACAGGCCTCTGGCGCACCTGTGCAGCATCACCACATCAGACATAGCACGCTTGCCCCTGCCTCTTCCAGTACCAGCAATTGAAGAACAGTCTCCTGAAGTATCCAAGGCCAGTGTTTTATCATTAGCATTGTTGGCATACTCAACGCCATTAACAGAGTTGTTGTCTCCCAAGTCTCCAATGTTTGCTAGTGCAACTCCATTCACCATATCCTCCTGCCCCACACCCTCAGAATTACCATGCATCGCATTACTAACACCCTGCACCACACCTACAATGTTGCCTCCAACATCAACTTCAACATGAATTCCGTCATCGTAATGAAACACCTGCTTTCCCCCACTGTCATTACCAACCACCTCATTATCTTCCCCAAACGAAATCACAATCGGATTTCCAGCTCGTCCATCATTAACTTCATCTCCATCCCCACTAGCCCCAGCCATATCAGCATTGCCACTTAAGACTTTCAACCTGCCATCACTACCTTTAGCGAAAACCCTTTTTTTGAACCCCAGCACATCAGTATTTGACGGGGAGTCCCAATTATCACATCTAGATAACATCACTTCATGCCTGTAGCCTTCAACAGGCACCATAACTGACGGAGGAAGGGGCACTCCTTCTTCCATCAGTAATTTAGCTCTCAAGTAGGTGAAATCCGGGACATGCAGCGCCTTATACTGCAGCCTCACCACTGTACCTAGCTCTGCCAAGGCAACCTTAAGTACATCCAGATTTCTGCACACCAGGGGTATATTCGACAAAGACACACGCACAATCTCCATCTTCTTAGAAATTCCACCAACCATCGGAGTCCATCGCTTCAAAATTAGAGTGCCCTCTGTCCGAATGAACGCATAGTAAAAGTTTTCCATCAACAACTTTGGGGGAAATTTGACGATGAAATTATTACCCAATCGTTTCACATTCCAATTCCAAAACGGAGCGCTTTTCCCAAAATTATCCTTCAGCAAATACTCTATACGTGAGATGGAGAAGAAGCCGCGCTCAATCGAAATTACTACCATCGATCGCGCCCAATTGAAGATGTCAGGAAAGTTTTGAGCAGAAATTTGAGGTGAGTTTTTAATTTCCGCCATTTTTTGAGGAGAGTTAGAAGAGAATTTGCATCGATACCCTTTATGCCCGGTTTTATGGCATTTAAAACAAACCATAGGATTTCTGCAGTTACGTGCCCAATGATCGTTAGATCCACACCGAAAACATTCGTTTCTCGATTTGATATTCTGGAGATTCGAGCTATATTGATTATTATAAGAAGGAGACTCCTGGAGATTCATGAATCTCGTTTTATTATTAAAAAAATTGCGCTTTACAGCTGGCCGAAGGAGAGCCTCCTTATACGTTGGAGTGGGATCATTGCCATTAGCAACGTTATTAAATCGAGTATTAAGAGTAGGATTTGGCTTTGAAAACGATGATGCCAGAGAAGAAAAGGCGATTTTCGAGTTCTCCACTAGGGTTTTGAGAGACGCCATTGTCCCGTTTTGACGAAACCAATTTCACATATATTGTGTTTGCTGAACATTGATTCCCAAGAAATGACGCAGTTTTCCTAGATCTGTCATTTCAAATTCATTCATCATTGATCTCTTGAAATTTGATAATATCTCTAAGTCATTTCCTGTGAAAATAAGATCATCAACGTAGACGCTTACAAGTATGAAACTACCATTAGAATTTCTTTTTGTGTAGAGGGTGTGCTCACATGGACATCTTTCAAAGCTAGATTTCATGAAGTAGTCATTGATTCGTGCATACCAAGCACGAGGCGATTGCTTCAGACCATACAACGCCTTTTTTAACTTGTAAACTTTTCTTTTTCTCCTTTTCGTACAAATCCAGGAGGTTGCTTTAGATAGATTTCTTGTTGAATAGACCCATTCAAAAACGCCGATTTGACATTCATTTGGAACAACTCTCATCCATTTTGAGCTACAAGAGAAATAATCAATCGAACAGTGTCAAATCTTGAGACGGGAGCAAAAACTTCATTGAAATATTTTCCTTCGGTTTGTTTATAGCCTTTAGCAACTAATCTTGCTTTGTATTTATTGGTAGATTCCATCCAAATTGGTCTTTATTTTGAACACCCACTTCACACCAGTTGCATTTTTGTTTGGAGGTAAATCATAGAGCTCCCAAGTGTTGTTTTTTTCAATTGATTCCATCTCCTCAATCATATCATCTTTCCATTTTTTTCTCGTATAGCTTCTTCATAAGAGATTGGATCTTCTTCTGCAAAAAAGGCAAAGTACATAAGCTCTCCATAACCAATTTCTTCGGTTGTATCGTAAATCTCTCAAATTTCTTGTTCTTCTTTCTGGTGTTGTTGCTGGAGAATTTTGAGGAGGTTCAACAACATCAGGTTGCGAAGATGGTGCTTCATTGTCTTCGTTCTCAAAGATTATTTGGTTTGATGTCCCTTGAGAATCTGAAAAATCATAACATGCGCTTTCATCAAAACGAATGTATCTACTAATCACAATCTTCTTCGTCCTTGGATTGTACAACTTGTAAGCTTTAATCTTTTGACTGTAGCCGATAAAAATGCATGCTTCATATTTGTCATCTAGCTTTGATCTCATGGCATCAGGGATATGAGAGTATGCAAGACAACCAAATGTTCTAAGATGACAAACATTTGGTTTCTTATTATACCAAACCTCATTTGGAGTTGAGTTTTGTATGCATTTTGTTGGAGATCTGTTTAACAAATAGACAGCACAAGACACTGCTTTAGCCCAAAATTCCAATGGCAAAATTTTCTTTCGCAGCATGCACCTGACCATGTCCATAATTGTTCTATTTTTACGCTCCGCGACACCATTTTGCTGTGGTGTATAACGAGCTGTAAATTCATGCCTGATTCCATGATTTTTGCAAAAATATTTGAGTAAAGAAGATGTGTATTCTCCTTCGCGATCACGTCTCAAATTTTTTATTTGAAAGCCAGACGATTTTTCAACTTGGAGCTTGAATTCTTTGAAGCGAGGCAAAGCTTTAGATTTTTCTTTTACCATATAAACCCAGATTTTCCTTGTATAATCATCAACAAACAACATGCAATACCTGGTTTCTCCAAGTGATGCAACTTGCATGGGTCCACAAATGTCAGTATGCACAAGCTCCAAAGGAGATTTTAACTTCCATTTAGATTTAGATGGGAAGGATTCACGATGTTGCTTTCCCAACTGACATTCTTTACATACATCATTGATTATATCGATTTTGGGCAATCCTTGAACAATCTCTTTCGTGCATAACTCCTTCAAACTTTGGAAATTTAAATGGCCAAATCTATCATGCCACAACTTTGAAACATGATCATTATTAGTGTAATAACAAGAATCTTTTATCCCATCATGTTTGACAGGAAACAAATTATCCGAGCCAAATCAATATTTGCAACATGAGGATTTCTTTTTTTCATGGTGCAAATTTTTCAGCAAAGTGAAAGTTAAAGCCTTTCTTTAACA
This sequence comes from Allium sativum, assembly GCA_030737875.1. NCBI lineage: Eukaryota > Viridiplantae > Streptophyta > Magnoliopsida > Asparagales > Amaryllidaceae > Allium > Allium sativum. Next base: position 197,658,109 of record CM060924.1, read on the forward strand.
AGTAACCAAGACTCAACAAATTACATTTCAAACCTAGTACATATAGTACTTCAGATATCTTCTCTGTTTTTCCAGCCTTTGTTCTAAAAGTGATGTCACCAACTCCTTCAATTTTTAATGATTTGGCATCTCCAATAACCACCTGCCCATGATTAGTTTCTATAATATGTGAAAACAAATTTTTCTTTCCAGTCATATGCTTACTTGCACCACTATCCAAATACCATATATCTTCAAAGTTTCCATTTGAAGCAATCAATAAAGTTTTAGAAGATTCAAAGGGTTCAGATTCTTTTTTATGAACATATCCGGCTTCACTTTTTTTTCGGATATTTTTCCCAACAGGCAGAAGCTTTATGACCTGGTTTATGACAATAATCGCATTCAAAATAAGGTTTTGTACCTTTGTAAGAGCCTCAATCTCTGTTTCTTCAGCTATTGTGGAATGGTTGTCTCTCATCTCTTTTGTATTAATCGTTCTTTTTCTCTTGCTTTTGTTGACCATAAGAGTGCCTGTCACTTCCTTGACTACGCCCTCTGCCACGATCTCGAAAAGAACCTCGGCCTCCCGTAGATGAAATTTGGGATTTCAAGGCTTGGTCTTGAGAAGCATTAGGCTGATTGCTTCTCTCTAAGATTCTAGCCTCATGAGCTTCCAATCTTCCTTGCAAATCTTCAATTGTCATTGAAGAAAGATCACTTGATTCTTCGATGACAACCACAATATGATCAAATTTAGCTGGCAAGCTTCGTAAAACTTTCTCCACCGTTCTTTGAGTCTCCATAACTTCACCATTCGTAGCCATTTGATTTATAATGGAGGAGAGACGAGTGAAATATTCTGAGATCTTTTCATTTTTATTTTTTTTTGATGCAAAAAGGTAGTGAATCGCTAGATTCACGCCTTCATTCATTCATTAAGCATTAAACTAGTACAACGTGTTCAGCATACATAGAGCTATCTACTAGCTACAATAGTTACATATATTTACATAGATATGTACAATCAAAATACATGCACGCAGGCATGTTTACATAGAGCCAAAATTTTTTTTATGAAACTACCACAAATAAACAGCATGCAAGCCCAGAAAAGTGAAACATGGCAACATCAAGCTCTGCTACCACGGGTCCTGTCCATCACTCTAGCTCCGATAGTGTCAACAAACCTGATTTCTTCCTTGCCTGACCAAAGAGAAACAAAATTAAGTATGCGAAAAATTACTGAGTTGGGCTGTTTCATTTTGCATTTAAACTTTCGTGAGATGCGTTCATGCCAGAGGATCCAAACATAAGCAAAGTTCAAAAGAGCAAACATATGGCGCATGTCAGTGTCATGTAATGTAATAATAGTGCTATTCCAGAAAAGAAATTGGTCAGAGATGAAGTAAGACCAGTCTAAGCAGATATTAAGGCTAACTAAACACTTCGTCCACACATAGAAGGCGAAATCGCACTCAACAAAAAGATGCTGATAATCCTCGTCTTCGTCAGTGCAGAAAGCACATCCCCCAGTAACTTGAACACCCTTTAGCCGTAATCTTTTCACTGTATTGAGCTTGTTGTGCATGATTGTCCACATATGTATCCTGACCTTAGCAGGTACAGCCTTAAAACTCCACATTCTTATGAATCCATCGTACTTTCTTCCTGCGAAGTTCATCAACTTATAAAGCGCACTCACGCAAAAGTTACCACCAATCTTCCACACAAAGTCATCCTCCTCATTGCTGTGCAGGTGTACATCTTCTAACAAACGAATTAGGCCACAAAGTTGAAGCAGAGCATTACCAGCTACAATACGACTGAAGGACAGGTTCCATTTAAAGTTGACAGAATTCGTATTATACATTGCACAGACTGAAGCACTTTTGTTGCATGCAATATCAAACAGATCGGCAAATTCATTACGCAAAGGGATAGGAAGCAACCAACAGTCATGCCAGAAAGAGATGCTTCGGCCATTTTTAACTACAATCTCAGTCCCAATTTTCATCCAGTGAACATTTGCCATAACACCACGCCAGAATGTTGAGCAATGAGAAACGTCCGCATTCCAGTCAAATCTACCACCATAGCAAGTGCTTAAGATCCACTCCTTCCAGAGAACCTTCTTTTCGCTAATCATAATCCAAAGCCATTTACAAAGTAGTGCAGAGTTCATATTTTTCAAATTGATGACACCCAAACCTCCTTGATCTTTAGACTTGCACACCTGATCCCACGACACTAGATAGCAGGCTTTGCGCGTGTCCTTCGTACCGGTCCAGAAAAAATTTCGACGAACAGCATCAATCTTCTGAACAACCCAACCCGGACATGAATAAAAAGAGAGCCAGTACAAAGGGATAGCCGCCAGAACAGAGTTCACCAGCACCAGACGTCCAGCCTTTGATAGACAATTACCCTTCCACCTCGCTAATCGCCTGTCCACTTTATCAATCACATATTGCCAATCACTCTTCATCAATCTCTTTGGACGAATGTAAGCTCCAAGGTATTTGAGAGGGAAAGAATCCGGCATGCAGTTGAGCATTTCAGCGCATTTCCTGTTCACATCAACGCTACAACCCAAAGTGTAAACACTGCTCTTATGAAAATTAATCTTTAAGCCAGAACAACTTTCAAAAGCATAAAGCAAAAATTTTAATGAGGCAATATTCGTGCAATCAGGGTTGCAAAAAATAATAGTGTCATCAGCATATTGTAGAGAATTAATACCCCCAATGATGTGATCACGCCCAAAACTTTGAATAATCTCGTTAGAACTTGCCACCTGAAGGATCCGACAAAAGACATCGGCAACCAAGTCAAAGAGGAGTGGGGAAAGTGGATCACCCTGGCGCAGCCCACGCTTGGATACAATAGTTTTGCCAGCTACTCCATTGACACAAATATTGGATCTGCTTGAAGTTAAAATGCTATGAATCCAGTTTAGCCATTTACAAGGGAAGCCTCTCGCTCTAAGAAGATCCATGATAAACCTCCAGTCAACTGTGTCAAAGGCCTTAGCGAAGTCCAGCTTCAGGATTGCGCAAGGCACATTATGTCTGTCACTATGGGAGATAACTTCCTGGACAAGTGCCGCACCGTCAAGAATGAATCTTCCTCTAATAAATGCTGTCTGCGAAACATCAATCAGGTTGTCCATCTTCGCTTTCAGTCTGTTTGCAAGAACCTTAGTGATCAATTTGAAACTACTATTCAAGAGACTAATAGGTCGAAAATCCGCAGCCGAGACATTTCCTCCTTTCTTAGGGATCAAAACAACATTAGCGTAACCCAACATGTCCAATCTTAAGGAACCAGAATGAAATTCTTTAAATATGTTAATAACATCCTGTTTAATCACATCCCAATATTTCTTATAAAAGGAATTAGGAAAACCATCAGGGCCAGGGGCTTTATCACCAGGCATTTCGTTTAAAGCCGCGACAATCTCCTCTTCTGAGAACTCCATGTCAATGCCACTAAGATCAAGAGCCGAAGGATACAGCATCTTCCAATCAACATTCACACGATTCTCAATGCGTTCACCAAAGATTCCTTTATAAAATTCAGTAAAAACCTCCTCTATCCCTTGATGATCACAAATTTCAACTCCGTCTTTCCAAATGCTACATATTGTGTTAGTACGCCTTCTACCGTTTGCAACTTTGTGGAAATAACTTGTGTTACTATCACCAAGCTTAAGCCACTGATTTCTCGACCTCTGTTTCCAAAAAATCTCTTCTTGATCAATCACCGTTAGAAGCTCCTTTTCTTTAGATTTTAACAAGGCACGCTCGGCCTCACTTAGATTACGCCCTTCCTCAAGCACATTAAGCTCCATAATCTCAGATTCAAGTCTCTGCTTCTTAACTCTGATGTTTCCAAAGACTTCTCTATTCCATTTGGCTAAAAATTTACGCAAAAGTCTCATTTTCCTACAAAAATTACTAGCTGCATCACCAAAGTTGCGAAACTCTACCCACTTCTGGCGCAACATCACATCAAAATTTGGTTCAATACACCACATATTTTCGAACTTAAAAAAAGATTTCCTTCTATAGTCGACGTTAGTGTTAAGAACAACCGGGCAGTGATCAGAAATAAGGGAAGTAAGACCTCTTTGAAGAGTTAGGGGGTGCAAGTCATCAAAAGCAGAATTAATAAAGAAACGATCGAGTCGAACTAAAGTAGGAGGGGTCCTACCGTCAGTCCACGTATATTTTCTATTAGTCATGGGTAGGTCAATAAGGCCACAGCTTCCAACAAAGTCACTAAAATCATTCATGTCGCCCAAGCCAGCGTTTTTCACTACATTACGTTCAGACATAAATCTTGTAACATTAAAGTCGCCGCCAATTACCCAGGGACCATACATGAGTTTATAAAAGTCCAAACCCTCTGCCCATAAAGTCATTCTTTCTCGTCTTGTATTGGGTCCATAAACATTAGAAAAGAAGTAAAGTACGTTTGTAGATTTACATTCCAATGCCAAATGCAGACAGTAAGTTTGTTTGATTTCTTGCTTAAGCAACCAAGAATTACTATTCCAGCCAGTAAAAATGCCACCCGATGTTCCCACAGCAGGTATAAAGGCCCATTCATCAATGACACCCCACCCCAGACATTTGAAAATAAATGGTTCAGGATTCTCGAGCTTAGTCTCTTGAAGCATAATGATGTCAGGTTTTACAGACTTGAGGTAATTTTTAACTCTAAGGCACTTATCAAAAGTTCCTAGGCCTCTAACATTCCAAGTGACAATAATCATGTTGAACCATTAACCCTCTCATTTTCTTTATTCTTAATATCACTTATCACATCATCATTTAACACAAAACCAGATTTACTTGCAATATCATGAAGTTGATCACTAGACAAAGTATTAAGTATAGCAGGAACAAAAATGCTACCTGCCAAAGGATGACCCATCCCACGTGCGCTGCGGCGTAGCATGACCACACCATGATCCATTGCACGCTTGCCTTTACCGCTTGTAGCCGAGCATTCCCCTGAGCTGGTTGGGGCCAGCGCCAAATCCCCAGCCAAATTTAAGTCTTGTGATTCGTTGTCCATGACTTGTTCATCCACCGCCTCCCTGGCGCCTTGCATGTTGCCTCCCTCTCCAAGATCTTGCAAACCTACTCCATCATTTTCGTTGACGGCGATGATCTCTCTGGAGTTTGCACCCACTCCCACAATGTTGCCAACCTCGTCAACCTCAACTGCCACTCCATCATCAAATCGAACCACGTAATTATCATTATTCTTTCTTGCAACAACATCCCCTTCTCCTTCAATAGCCGAATCTGCCGCCGAAACAATAACTTCCTCCACATGCATTTTGGCACCCCCATCCTTGCTACTCAAAACTTTAAGCTTCCCCTCTCCATCGGTTGCAAACACCCTCTGCTTGAAAAGAGGAACATTGATTTTCGGTGGCGAATCTTCCTCGCATCTTTCAATATGCACAACATGGGAAAAACCTTCGATTGGAATTGCCACTGAATCTGGCAATGGGGTGCCCACCTCCTTCGTAAATTTGGCACGCAAACAAGTATAATCCACATCATGAATTGCACCATACTGGACTCTCTCCACGTCTCCATAGTCTTCCAGAGCTTTTTGAAGGACGTCAAGTTTACGACATACTAGCGGGGCATTTCTCAAGAGGATCCAAAAGGTTTCCTTCTCCCTCGAGACACTGCCAAAACGTGGACTCCACCTCCTCAGGTTAATTCGCCCCATGGTAAAATTGAAATTGTATTGGAAGTTTACTGTCAGCAGATGCTGTGGGAATCGAACAACAAAGACGTCACCCATTCGCTTGACGTTCCAGTCCCAGGATGGGGCACGACGGCCATATCTGGCTTTCAAAATCTCCTCAATCTGCCGAATCGAGAAAGATCCACTCACAATAGAGATGATTACCATCGATCGAGCCCAATCAAAAGAATTTTGGAAGCGATTAGCAGAAATTTGTTTTCTGGAACTTTCAGCCATTTTTGGGGGTGGAGAACGAAAAGATTTGCAATTGAAACCCTTGTGCCCTGTCTTATGGCATTTAAAACAAATAACTGGATTTCGACATGATCGCGCCCAGTGATCTGTCGATCCACATCTGAAGCAGCCATTTTTTGATTTGATATTATTGAGATTTTCATTATAACTGTGGAGGATGCAAGGAGCATTTTCTTTCATCTCAAGCTTCTCAAATTCGGCCCGTAACAATTGTAAACAGACTTTTTTTACTTTATCATGTCCGGAGTATGTTGTCTCTAATATTCTCCATGCGTCATAAGCACTATTGACTTTTGAAATTCTCTCAAAAACAGGAATTTCTAGTGCTTGGTAAATTTGAAAGTGAGCCTTTCTGTCCTTTTGCTTTTTGTTCTTCAAAGCATCCCTTTGGGCATTTGTGAGTTGTGACTCGTCTGCCGGCGCACCAACACCTTTTTCAACAATACTCCATAAGTCCTGAGATTCAAGACAGAGCCTCATTAGGTTGCTTCAATAATCAAACCATTCACCATTGAATCGAGGAGCAAGAGAGACAAGATTGTTTGACATATTTGCTATCAAGTGGCTCTGATACCAGATTGATAAAAATAGAGAAATGAAAGACAAAAAAAATGCAGTGTAATATGGAAAGCCTGCAACTTTTATTTTATTTTATTTTGGACTGTTTTCCATCCATTCATTCATTCATAAACTATATATATATATATCGGTTGAGTACATAGAACTTGACGAGTGAATTAATTAAATTTAGCAAAACATGATGACTATTTGATTGGAATTTTGAACATCAAAAAACACTTAGATTCATTCATTAATTTGGTTCACACCAACAAAAGATTGGATAGGGTAAAGTCACATCTGAGGAATGATAGTCGCAATATGACTTCGGAGTAACTGCTCCTCGGGCTGATTGCAAATGAGGGGATACTTGGCTAATCATCAACAGAGGAGGTGAGCGAAATGAAGCTAGTATAATGCATGGGCTGGACAATGCTATGGTAAAATAAAATTGGGGAATAGTTGCATTTGAGGCTTAAAAGATAGCCAAAAGCAATGGTTGAGGCCCTTGAGGGTGTTTATAAGACGACGAAGATTAGTTCCATATTGTTCTTTTGCCGGTTGAAGCAGTGGTAGATCTGTCTTTGGAAATATAGATGAAAGAAATCTGCTCCATAAGTTTTAACTATTTTGATGTCTTAAGTTGTTTATTTTGTATCCATTTGTAGTGGTTTGGATTGCCCATTGGCTTTGGGGTTAAATATTTTTCGCTTTCTAGGATTTTATCTTATTTTTCCTTGTTTGTTTTTGGATCTGATTTCCTTCTTAATCCTTCTTTAATATCAAAAACTCTAATTTTCAAGCTACAGAGATGAAAACTTTTCCGATGTTTATTTTAATATGGTAAGTTGATTAGCGGCTATGAACTAAAACTCAATGATGTAGCAGATAGGAAAGGTTAATAAGTAAAAATATAATTTTATGCTAAAATACCCAGTATACTTCGTATCTGGTTTTACAGTGAACTAGTTTGGATATATTTTTCATGTTTGGTTCTCACAAGGATAAATATTTATTAGAAATATGAAGTATAATTGCCTCTATTCATTATCCATACTTTCCTTTTTTCCTTTTTGGGTATTGGAATCACACATAACATTACATGGTTAGTTGCTTTGGCAGTTCCACACCAATACACACACAAACACACTCACAAACAACACACACATATTAATTTCTCTACGTTATCATATCTCATTCTCTGTTACTTTAATGGCTCCAAATGAAACTGTATTATTTATGTCAATTCTAATCATATTTATATGCTTGAGCATATCCAACAAATGTTGAAAATTACAAAAACGTAATACATACATATATATATATACATACATATATATATATACATATATATATACACACACACATATACACGCACACACCCTCCGACAAAGTATACATGCATGGTAATTTTCAATTGTTTTTTTTTGTGATCCTCGGTTTACATGGATGGTAAAAAAAAGATCCCTATGAAGTTTCAATGTAGAAAGACCACCAACTGCTCTCCATTCTTCGTGGTGGAAGGTAATTTTCATCCAACTTAATACATTGATTCTTTTACAGTATTTTTTGTAAAGGATATAAATAGTATGGAGAAAGAAAGATAAATCCATGTTTACAGTTACAATAATGGCTTCAAAGGCTTTGCTGCAAAATTAACTGAAGAGCAAGCCTTAGACATTGTTGGTAATGTACCTTTTTGTTGAGAATTTTAAATCAGCATTTACCTATTTATATTTGGTACTAAATTTGTTTTACAGAGATGCCTAGTGTGATATTAGTGTTTGCTAACTAGTAAAGATTTTCACATATCACACGTTCATGGGATTATATGGTATAAGCAATGATGAAGAAATGGAAATTCTAGGGTTCAAATTGTCTCGTCTCAAATTTCCTGGTCCCCTGAGCCAAACTAATCTAACCCGTTGATTTCGGTGGGACCTACCTAAAATCAAGGGGTCAGATTAGTTTGGCCCACGAAACCAGAAAATTATGGGATCAGATGATTTTATCTGGAAATTCTGGGAGTTTCCAAAAAAAATAAGGATAGTGTCATCATCGGTTTTGTTGACACATGCACACAAATTGGTTACTTTAGTCTATCGTATTAGACAGGTAATGATTTTGAACAATGATGTGTGGGTGACCAAATATATCTTGTTCTGCAGTTTTTTTTGGTAAGTTGTTCCATGTCCTATTCATTGTTTTGAGGATTTATCTCAAAATTTTTGCAATGATTAGATGGCCTATCTGTATTTCTATAAATTTATATATTATATATCTCTTTGTTAATAACTTTTATAACTTAATTAGTTTAAAATCAAATAAGTATCACTTTCTCTGGCCTCGTCGATTATACATAGAATATGATGGAAATAACAACATATAGTCATGTCCCTTCAATATTTATTTCTTTTTTCCCCTTAATCACATATATTTCATGGAAAGAAAATTGGAATGTTCATAACAGGAATTTGGCCAGAGTCATCAAGCTTTAGGGACAAAGGCACGCTGTCGATTCCTTCAGGATGGAAAGGGCAATGCCAATGGAGAATCATTCCCTAATTCCACTTGCAACAAGAACATTTCTAACTATTCACCCATGGACACCGTAATGAAAATTAAGTCAACCAATAGTTTCTACATTTTCTAGAAAAATTATCGAAACGCGAAACTATTTAAGTGGCTACGCAATGGAAGAAAACACAGCACAAATAAAATTCAGATCCCAAGAGACATTGCAGGACATAGAAGCCACACCGCCTCTACCACTAGTGGCGTTTCTTTAATAAAATGAGCTTAAAAGGCTTATAATATGTCTCATATCATAAAATAAAAGATATGATGCCAGTATATAGCACATTAGACATCCTCCACTTACAAGCTAGCTTTTGGGGGTGAATTCTACCTAGTGTGCCCTAGCTTTTGGGGGTGAATTCTGAGAACCGCTCGGCGGAAGTTCGAGCCGTGAGAAGGGGCGATCTATAAGCTGGATTTAAAATACTGATAGGTGAGTGAAACCATTCAAAGAGAAAATGACTACTGTCATGTCAGTGCCTATATAGTAGGCCGACGCAGATGTCGAACTTTCGAAAAGCGGCGAAATGATATGTCCCATATCATAAAAAAAAGATATGATGTTAGTATATAACACATTATTCACCCTCCCTTTACAAGCTAGCTTTTGGAGGTGAGTTCTACCTAGTGGACTGTATCAGCCTAGCTTTCGATAGGATGCACAAAGGTGCACGGATGTCTAGAATCGTTGTTTACAAAGCTTGTTGGGACTCTAGATGCTACAATGCAGATTTATTAGCTACATTTAATGGTGCAATTAAGAACAGAGTCAACGTTATATCCGTCTTTTTAGGACCTGAGGCTCCTTAAGGCGACTATTTTAGTGATGCAATGATATTCCAATGGCTAAAAGTCGACCGCTAGAAGCCGTTCGAATAGAGTTCACGACTTCCAATGGAATCCACAGAGAGATTCCAACGGTTATTCCAGTGGGTTCTAACAGTTACCAGCCGTTGGGAGACGTTTGAAATCAATGACCAAACAGCCGTTGGAAACCGTTGAAAGCCGTTAGAAGAACTGAGTTATTTTTTTATATAACAGCAAACAAATAACCTTCTAGCCACCTCATTTCGTTTCCAATTCCAGTCAATTCCACATATATACAACACATACACACCTATAATAATATAAACAACCAAAACTTAACAAAGAAACATCAATATATACAAGAATATTCATCCAAACATCCAGAAAACCATCAATATATACAAACCATCGCCCACTCCGTAGCATCAAAATATCCAAACACCAAACATGTCTACAAACTGTACCAATATATACAAGCCATCAAAATACATCCAAACATGTCTCACCCACTTCATACCAATATATACAAGATCAAAACGAATCATCAACATCTCCAAGCCAAACACAGAAAAAATATACCTCAAGCCTCATCAGGCACTCGCCTCCGGAAGCAGATGATGAAGGAAAAATACCATGATTGTGCGCGTACTCCGCAACCTTTTGATTCAGCTGCTCAATCTGCATAGATTGCACACGATTCTGGTCCTACAACTGCTTAATCAAGGCCTGCATCTCCTTAGATTCTGCTTTGTCTTCGACCTTCTTAGCTTGGCGAATCTGCAAATATAATGAACACATAAAAAAGATTTATTTATGAATGATTTCAATCAAATAAACTCATTCAATCAAATAAATATATAGAAATTTGATTATGAATGATTTCATTGAAGTTTTAGATTCGTTTTTAACTTAATGTTGATCCTTGTGTAACGTGTACCTTGTTCTAAATGTCAACATTTTAAATACATGGTTTTATGTTTACATTTCTAATCATGTCCTAATGTCATTTGAAAATAAAATGAATAAACACACTATTTATTATTATAATATAACTCTTACCTATAATTGAGTTAAGTATAATTATTTTTTCTCTATCTATCTCACACCATATCTCTCACTTGTACTTTCTTTTGGTTATACCAGGTATACTTTTGAATTGCACAACTTAAAGGGGAGTAAAGCTTTGTTTTTTATTTATGGGTGAAAAAATTCTATAAGCTTATAGGAATCACTCTATTGTGTTATAACTTTGACATCAAGATATGTATATTATAAGTTTGCTATCCCTCAACAAAAATGCACGAGCGTGCTCACAACAAGTGTACACACACTTGTTTAAACCATATAAATATATAAAGAATGCATACATAGGGTTTTAAATATGTAAACGAATTTTTTTCCAATACAGACTATTTTTTTTTGTGTTAAGTGGTTATTTTTTATTTACATGATTGTTTTTGTTAATATTTACATTTTAATCATTTTTACAAATACTATATGCATAACCATTTATTAAATGTTTTAATTTATATGCATAACCAATTATTGTGTCATGCATTAAATGTGTATTTACTAGTACCATATTATAATGGACTAAGATTATCCAAAGAAGATTATTATTTAATGTATCATTGTCTGTCAACACTCGATACCTAAAAAGTACGAATATTGGTTAAATCATACGAATATTACTGTCAAGTTACCGAACCCATAATACCTGCTTCGCTGCGGCGGATCTATATCAACATCAAATAAGTTGTCTTCCTCCTCTGGCGTCAACTCATCACGACCAGACTCCTCAAGTGCATGAGTCCGTGCCTCTTGAAATTTTGCCTACAATGTAAAAAAATAATTCAGTTGAAAAATAAAAGAATGTTGATTTTATTTTACATTAGCTAATAATTAATAAACTAATCGATGTGAGTAATAAAATTTAAAATACACAAACATACGCAGTTGTCGCCCTATCCTGATCATCCCATTGATAAGTGACGTGGGTGTGAGTAAATACATGCATGTAGGACACGGGATGTCCACAAGCTTTTTCATGCAATTGATAATTTGAATAATTCATTTCAACAAAGTTAATTACTGAACTCAATATACAAGTGTAATAGTTGACAAATTTACCAAGTCCTCGCGGTAATGCTGGAAAGACTTGGATCCTCCACGATGAGTTACTGGATTCTTGTTCCTGTTTGCGGTGTTCCTTACTGACTCAGCCTGCAAATGTACATTAAATAATTATTTAAAATCGGCAAAAAAATAAATTAGATTCGTTATAGATTTATCTTGAACTCATCTGTGTCCCGCCACGCAACCATCTTATTAAACACTCCATCTCCCATCCACCTTGGTTTCTTCCCTTTTTTTAATCTCATTCATCTTCTCCCTATAATTCATGTCGACCTTTGAGTTCCATTGTCACTGAACTAGGATCATGTCAGGCTCTTGCGCATCTACTGCTCCCTGTATAATGCGAAAATACTACTAATGCCATTTATTTGTATTTAACCAATTTGTAAAGTGGTATAAACTTACCAGAAAATCTTGCCAGATAGTCTCTTTGACGTCTGCTAGGACCCTGCTCCACTTAGATCAGAAATCGCTCATTCTAACCATATATGCATCCTTAGATATATCTAGAACCGTCTGAGATGGCTCCAATTCAAACCCCCTGCGTTAAATATAAATTAGAACTTTATAAAATATAGTTATATTATGCAAAAAAACATTAAACTGTTATTCTACTAATTTGGTACTTACGTATGGTTAGCCTTAGGTTTCAAGTAAACAACTGGACGAGCTAACTGATTGCTACCACCCTTACAGGCATGACGGGTAATGCCGCGTACTCTAGAGCTAGAGCCAGAGCCTAAACCAGGGTCAGACATAATATACCCGCCACATAGATGTAAAATTGGATTTCAAAAGCACTCTACATTTTACAAACCAAATCTGACATAATATAAATTGTATTCTTGATCCTCAAAACCAAAAAATATGTTATTGTTAACTGGCCTTTTGGTCCGATTGACAAAAATACGCAAGGCATGCTCGATTCAACGCCTCGCGTGAGGTTAAAGCCTGGAGTGTCGCCAAGGAGTAAAGGAGAGGAACCAAAGAGGGATCATGCCGACAGGAACCTCTCCAATCCTCCAAATATCGCCAATGCCTCGAACCCCAAAAAGACATAAGCTCCATTAACGTTGATCCCCCGTGCCATTCCAGCATTCTTCGTACCCCAGGGAGGGGTACGAGTTTCTGGGCATGCACACTACGTGGTCCGAGATTCTGGTGATTGACACCATGGGATACGAGAATTCTGGTGTGGTCCCCTTCTTCTACCTACTTCTACCTACTCCCACCTAACCACTCCACTATAAATACCCCTCAAGCTTACACTTCAAAGGGGTTGGAATTTGGTGATTTGACTTCTCTTGAGAGCTCCAAGTAGCCTCTTTAATGGCATCCATGCTTTGAGGAAGAAGAAGGGAAAAAGTGTCTTTTTCCTAATATTGTGCATATGAAAATTATGATCTCATATAACTTAGATCTGTATGTAAAAGGATGTCATGAGATAGTCTTAACCTTGTAACTCCTTGTTATTAATAATATTCCAACGACTCTTCCAAAGTGGACATAAGCCTCTCGCGAGACCGAACCACTATAAATCTCTTGTGTTATTTACTGCTTTCCGCACATACTTTTCCATGCGAAACTACAATTATTAAGTAAATAAGACTCTTGAGTGTTTACGACATATTTTGCCATCAACATTTTGGTGCTTTCGCTGAGAAATCTCGGATTTGTTTCTTTGTCGCACATTACCATCTCGACTCCGACGTACTTTAGGTTCCTTTGCTAACCTTTCGCCAAGTCCGCTTACGATGGCAAAGCGACCAAAGAATACAATGATCGGCTCTTTAGCCGCAACTTAAGCTGGAACCTCCCAACAACCTCAACCGGTGGATATCTCGGCCACAACCGAAACCCTTCCTCTTGTGGACCCCCAAGCTCTCGCGATATAAGCGCAGATCCACGCGCTTAACCAAAAGTATGAGAACATGGCTCTCGAGCTCAATTAGGCGTTGAGAGATAACATCGGCCGTATGTGCCAACTCCAAGAAAGTCGACGCATCGTTGCCCGACTTCAGCTCACCCAGAATAACCCCCTCTTTTCAAGTACAGGTGCCCACATCAAAGAAGGAAGTTTAGCCTCATCAACAATGTCGCTTTCTGCTCCAATGCCCCAGCTGACGGCAATGACTATGACAATGGAAATGGGAATGGCGACCAGACTAAGGTTACTTGTAGTGAGAACACAGTATCGAGATCGTTCCCGATTGATTATCAATGATGAGTCGGGTCCGAGCAACCGACCCCTTCCTCAACAGAACCTTGCTGCCGTCCAGGATTAGGACCTACTCTCTCGACGACCCATGCTCTTCTAGATCAAGATGCGCATCAGCCTTCTTAGCCTTATCGTCCAAACCAAAACCCGATCATTGATGTTGATGACATGGAAGAAGACGATCGGGATGTGCATCATAGAAGGCGACCGCGGAACAGAACTCCCAAGGTCCAATGAAACCCATGGATTCCACCAGCGGGTCCGCATCCGACATATCTCCCCGACATGGTCCGAAGAATCATGAGTGAAATGCTAGGGAACACTAATGACTCATGGGAGACCCACTTGCGTAATCCTTCACGAGAATCGTGCACGAGGCCGAGTGGCTACGACGCTTCAGTATGCCACATATGCCACTTTATGATGGCACGACCGATCCACGTGCCTTCCTAAATCTCTATGAATGACAAATGGACTCTAGTCGGGTCACTGAGCCGGTCAAATGCAAATGTTTTCCGGTCTTCCTGTCAAGCATCGCTTTACTCTGGTTCTCTCGCCTTCCACTCCATTCTGTCAACAACTTCGGCCAATTAACTACCGAATTGGTTAAGCAATTCAGAATGCACGTCCCAACTCCAAAAACTCCCTCACAAAAGCTAGCTCTCACGATGTAATACCGCCCTTGCCGAAATAGACGATCCAGAGCCTTGCACCATGCTTTTCCAACTTGCAAAAGGCGTCCTTCCCACTTTCGAATTCGGGGCTTGGATCGATAGAAAGCAACCTAAAAGTGTTTATGATTTCTATGAAAATGCGGGACAGTTCTTGTGTCAAGAAGAAGTAAGGCGTAACCGCATCTCCCAGACCAACTCTTCCAACAACCCGGTTGCTGATACTATTGATGACAGCACCAAAGTGAAGCTGATTGGTGAACCTTTGGGTAAGAACATGGGGGAAGGTCCCTACAAATCAAAGCTGAGCAACGATAGATAAAGCTGCCGCAACAACAACCAGGTTCCAGCGGATCCCAAAAGGTTCGGCCGATACCAAGCTTACGAGACCTACACTCCATTGAATGAAGACTTGGAGACAATTTACCTAGGAACATGTAACATGCTCCAGTATCAGAAGCCACACTATAGAGAGTCCACGGATCACGAGAACACCGGCAAGTACTAACGATACCACGATATTTACGGGCACAATACCAATGATTGTTGTCAAATAAAGGAAGCCATCGAGAATCTTATCCGTGAAACGAGTCTTGAGCAGTATGTTCAAGAACCATTTCCTCCCGAAGCAAACTCGAGTCCGATTACGCCCGCACCTCCAGCACCTGCCAAGGCGACCCCTGGTCCATCAAACTAAAGACAAGGAATTATAATCAGCACTGTCTATGGAGGACCATACCCACGCACGAGAGCTTCCAAAAAATGAAGGAGTACATGAGTTCTATCAAGCACGCCACTTATGAAGCTTGTTCCACGTTAGACGAGTCCATCCCCGTTAAGCTTCAGAAAACAATGCGGGACGACCTCGTTTTTCACGAAAGAGAGTCGACGGGAATCGAGATTCCAACTGCCGACCCTCTCGTGATTACAACTCAGATCGGCCCTGCTTCTGTCCGAAGGGTATTAATCGATTCGGGGAGTTCAGTCAACATCATCTTTAAAGTTGTCTATGATCAAATGAAGTTGGAAACCAAGGACTTGAAGCCTTGCCATGCCACAATCCACGACTTCAACGGATCCTCCAATCACCCAGTGGACATGATCGATCTACCCGTTGAACTTGGTAGTGGGGACCGGAGCTGGGGTCCGAGTCCTCATTTTCGTGGTTATCGACATTATCTCCCCCTACAATGTCTTCTTCGAATGCCCCTTCCTCAAAGAGTTCCGCATCTTCATGTGCCCATGGTCTCTCCTAATGAAGTTCCCAACCGAAAGTGGGATCAACATAGTTTAAGGTGACCAGGCAACCGCAAGAGATTGTTACGCAATAGAATCGAAGAACGTGTACAACAGGTACAAGGGCAAGGCTGTGCCTTTGTCTCCCTACGCCAAGACCATCTCCGCATAGCAGTCAAAGGTGTTTGAGCCCCAGCTCAGGTGACACTTCCGCCTTTCCAACGATCTCGACCCGAGGGAGGATGAAGAGCTCGCCACGAAAGGGCTACTCCAATGGAGCCTACGGTGGACGTTTCGATCATCTCGGATGACTCGTCAAAGATTTTGAAAATCGGATTGCAACTCTACCCCGCAATAAAAGAAGATCTTGTGGGTTTCTTAAAAGAGAACCTAGACGTGTTCGCTTGGACCCACTCAGACATGAGAGGCATCGACGCCGCAATTGCTTGCCACCAGTTAAACCTCGATCCCACACTGCTTTCGGTCAAACAAAAACACCGTTTCTTGGGACCCGAAAGGTCTAATGCACTCAAGGAAGAGGTAGATAGGCTACTCAACAACAACTTCATCCGTGAAGCCGACTATCCTGAATAGGTCTCCAACCCGGTTCTAGTCAAGAAAGCTAACGGCAAGTGGCGAACGTGTATCGACTTCTCCGACCTAAACGAGGCGTTCCCCAAGGACAGCTTCCCACTTTCGAAGATCGATTGACTTGTTGACTCGACCGCCGGATACCAGCTCTTATCCTTCATGGATGCTTATGTAGGTTACAATCAGATTCCGATGTATCTTCATGACCAAGATCATATCTCCTTCATAATCGACCTTGGGCTCTATTGCTACCGCATCATGCCTTTCGGACTCAAGAATGCAGGCACCACTTATCAACGAATGGTTAACTACCTCTTTAAATAGTGGTTCCAATTTTTATAAACGTAATCAGTTTAACCGTAATTCCTAAACTAAGTAGTTAACTTGGCTAATTAAAAGTTATTACTGTATTAGCTTTATAAAATGGTTAATGGGTTGGGTATATCACGCTAATGTCATGTGGTTTGGGTTGATATAGGAAACATGCATGAATAAAGATGTTGGAAAAGTAAACAGATGGAAGGGCTAGTGAATGAAGGAAACGAAGAAATTCAGTCAGCTTGTGCGGTAATTTCAGGAGTAACAAACGTTTAAATAAACTGTAATTAAAGTTAATTAAATTTTAAGTAAAGAGATTTATTGTTTAATTAAATAATGTACTTGAAATCTTTATAACTTGTGCATGTGATTCATGGACTCGATGGTGCAGAAATTGAGCAGACGGTATTAGGGAAAAACAGGAACGAAGATGGAAAGCGTTAACCAGACTGTAAGTGTATTTAAAAGTAATTAACGTTATTTAAATTATAATCAAGGATTTATTTTATTTATTAAATAGTGTTAATATTAAAACATAAATATCTTTTGACTATGTTATCAGAATTAGACAATCCAAGATATGCTGTAACCATATCGACGAGATCTACTTAATGGAACTAGTCTAGACAAGATTGGAATCAACTGGAATTTTCAGTTAAATTAAACCCCTGTTTAATTTAACTAAAATTGGTTGTTTAAACAAGTCAACCAAAGGTGAGTTAAACTCACTCAGTTCTTCCCACTTCGGGTTTTTATTTTTGTGTGCTATGGTTGCGAATGGATGACTATTTGTTAATTATATATTCATTTGTTGATTGAATCGATGAAATTAAACGTCGTTTAATTTCAGTGAAACCCAAATCATTATCTTAACGATTGGCCCAATGGAGTTGACTTACCTTATTGGTCACATTTATAAAATAAACGTGTTTAATTTAATGAATTGTTTGAATTGTCGTGATTGATTCCTAAATGAAATGGTTATTATTAATTTTGCTGTTATTAATTATTTATAGAAATCATCTTTTAATTAGATTAAATGATCATATTTGAGATAACATATTTGATGCAGGGAAGAACAGGTTGGAGGGATCCAACTGGATTCCTCAAATATGTATTAGATGTTATTTATTTTCATATCATCATGTTATGAACTGTTTTGATTGGATGATTGATTTGGTTGTTAACCGTTGACCTGAAATTCAACATTTGTTTTTTTTAAACCAGTGGGTAATATTGGTTGAGTAACTGGCAGTATATGGCCTATAAATCAATCATTTTCTAGATATTGATCTACCGTTAGGTAAACTTATAGAAGTGAAGTCATAAAATTTATTTTATAACTGAAGACAAAATTTTAAACCTGTATTTTGAATAAAATTTTGTGAAAAGAAAATAAATATTTATTATTTATTAAGCAAGTTTATAATTGATTATTAATTGATCTTATAAAGTAAATTCTTATGTTAAGAAGATTTATAAGCAAATGAACGGAAATTAACCTAACGGTTAAGAGTTGGATAATTATTTTAATTAACAATTAATTGGAATAATTTAAATTAATTATATTATTAATTAATTTAAAGGAATGACTAATTGGAATTGGTTAATGAATTAATCGTGTATTGAGTTGACTAAGTCAACCGTTTTAACAAGGATTGATTGTTAAATTAATTTGTTTTGAATTAATTTAATAAAATAGTTTAACGAATATTTGTTTTATTTTAATAAGAATTTAAAAAAGAATTTTCTATTTATTTTAGTTAATTAAGAAGTTAACTACTACTACAGTAGTTAATGATTGTAATAAATTATTATTTCAATTAATAACAATTTAGGAGATTACCTTTTAATTGAAATTCATTTAAAAAGTGATCGAAGTTGAAATGAATCTAGTCGAAGTGTGAAAGAAGTTTATGAACGGGTTTTATATTAAAACCGAATTTTTATAACGAAGTTATAAAAGAATTTTTAAGCGAATACGACACCTCAAATAAAATATTTACTTAATATTTGAAGTTAGAAAAAGGAAACTAAGAAACTGGAAAATAGTATGAAATTGCTGATTGAGATTTATTCCGAGGATTGTAATGTGATATTCTGAAATTCGGAATGGTTAAAGAAGTGAGATTTATTCCGAAATTCGGAATGTTATGTTCCAAAGTTCGAAATGTTAATCGATGCGAGACCATAAGCTAAGTAAAAGATTTGGAAAATGGCAAGGAATATAAGTTGTTGTAAATGATTTACAAATGACTTTGTAAATGTAAGTTAAGAGTTTTAGAAATGTAATTGAAATATTAGTTTTCAATAATAATTTACGAATGGTATTTGTAAATGGAGTAAGAGTTTTGAAAAATGAACTTTGCAAAAAATTGTTACAAAAAATTAAATTGAGCTATTTGATTTATAAACTGAAGATCGTTAAAAAGATTGCTATATGATTCTAGACAACGCACAAGTTGTCGGAATGATTTGGAAAAGGTGTAATATAAGAAAATAAAAGGTTTTGAAATGAAATATGTAATGTTTGCTACTGATGACAAGTGAATTGTTTTGATAAAAATAAATATAAGGGTTCGTAAGAGATGTTAATATAAGAGTTGTAAAAGATATAAAGGTAAGGTTTATAAAGATACTTATGTAAGATTTGTAATGATATTCATATTAGATTTATTAAAGATAGTTATATATGATTTAAAAACAAATATAGTATTGTTGTTGCAAAAAGGTGAAGAATATTTATAAAGAGATGTTAAAGAAATTTTATAAAGGATTCTATTTATAATGGAATCGAAGCTTGTGTATAACATTATAAAGGATTACTAAAGATTAATAGAGAAGTATAATAATAATTTACTTAATAATTAATTAAGTAAACGTTGTTGAGATTTAAATAAAGTTTTCAAAGGAAATGCTTGGTTAATAAACTTCTATCTATTCTAAAGATATGAATGTTGTTGGTGAAGGTCTGTGAGTAAATAAAATACCCTAACTTGAACGACTTCACGATTATCCAGAAATGGTATTAGTTTATAAACGAGAGGTAATTGAGCGAAACATAAGTTATGATTTCCGTAAATAATATTAAAAACTGTATTCAGAAAAGTTTATAAGTGAATGAAATGATTTTTAAGAATATTCTTGTTAATAATAAGAAGTAAAAGACAAACTCCAAAGATTGGAAGATTTTAAGAATATAATTAACAGATGTTTAATTAAAAAGGCCAAGTAATGCCGAGTACTGAATCAATAAATTCATTTTGTTCTCACGATTATTTATTTTATAGTTAAATAACCAACTATCAAATCTAGCCAATACGATTGTTGGTATGGAAAGACAGGGATCGAATGAATATTCAAAAACCATTCCGAACTAGAAAATAGATGAGGATGCAGACTAAAGATGGAATAACTAAAGATCGTGGATCTTTATAAATGGTAGAACCACTTGTTGAATTTCTCTGATTTAGCGGCGAGGGATATTTCGACTATGATTCTATCGTGAGTGAAATATTCGAATTGACAGAACTACTCGCTATTGATCCTTGGGGTGATACCTATATAGGATGTGGTAGGAGGGTGCCTTAGGATCATCCTGTTCCTGGATGACTTTATGGACGAATATCTGACGGAGTACTTCTTAAGAATCACGTACATTGATTTTTACAAATGTACTACTATTGTGGACAGCTAACACTCAGAGTATTTTTGTGGACGTTAATTAGTGATTTGATGGATTTGACGATGTGGCATTCAAAGTGGATGGAGATATGTTGTTCAAAAGGATAAGTTTAAACCTCTAGCCTCATTAACCGGGAAATGACATAAAATCCGGTAGGTCGCATGACTATGTAGGTCGCACCCATCAAAAGGGTATATCCTTACGTGATCTAGAGAATCAAATGCCTTTGGTTGTACATTTTTATTTTTGTATATATGCTATCGGTTCGGTTGGCTGGCCCCCAACCGTGGTAATGATGTATTCGGTACTCTCAAAAGAAGTGAGGGGTCGGTCATGTTTAGCCTCGGTTGCAAGATATTCTTGTTGAACTCCGATGTATTCATCTCCAGTGGTATATTGCCGGGAAGGTGGTCTCATACCTTGTCAGGAAATCCATTCTCTAATAAGAACCCACAGTTTTGATTGTGTACTATGTATACAGAGCGTAGGATGCAAGCATTCTGCTAGATTGATGTTTATTTTTTTCTAGACACTATTGTAATATCAGAAAAGATGTTGATTTCAAAAATATTTTGGGTTATCGTAAGGTAAAAACCATCCGCATTTATGTGTGGAATTGGTCTTACAATTATCCTTTTCTTTCAAAAGGATTTTTACTTTAAAATCAAGTTGGTTGATACCTTTAACTTAGTGTGATTTCTCACTCTAGTTCACCAGACTGATCCTACGTTTGTAATGCTGGGGTTAGATCGGATTGTACAGGTTCAGGTTATCGGATGTAGTGAAGATACGAGCTGGAAGAGTTCAGACATATGATATTATATATATACTATTCCGTTATGTGTTGTATATGAGGACAGATTAATATAACTGTCCAGATGTGTTAATGTACTAGGATGATTGTAAGTTTTTATTCAAAGCTCTCTATAAATATTTATTTCTATATTATGTTTTGTTCCGCTGCGATGTGAAACTCAGTGTTGTGTTAGTTCTTCTTCTTCTATTCTAATATTTCTTTCTTATCTCACCCTGTACTTTCTTTCTTACTTTTCTATGCAATTTGGGTTGGAAGTGAATTGTGATTGTCGACTCAAAGGGTAAGGGAAAGTCAGTATGTTACATTTGTGATGTGATTCAGGCCATCAAACATTGGAGACACTATATTTTTCACAAGGAATTTATTTTGTACACGGATCATGAAGCTTTGAAACATCTCCAAGGCCAAGACAAAGTGACAGCTAGGTATGCTTCTTGGATTGCAATTCTGCAACACTTTGTAGTGAAACATAAGGCTAGAATTACAAATAAGGTAGTTGATTTACTAAGCCGAAGGGGTAATCTTTTGACAACGATGAGAGTTGAGGTGCTGGGATTTGACTCGTTACCAGAGTTACTGGCTTATCCTTATGTTTCAAAGATTTTAGACAGAATAAAAGAAGGTGATGTAATAGATTTTACATTGGTTGAGGGATTTCTATTCAAAGGGAATCGACTGTGCATTCCTGAATGTTGTCTTAGAATGAAAATAATTAAAGAAATTCATGATAAAGGGCATGTAGATCGAGTTCGTACATGGCAGCTGATCTTGGACTCATATTTTTGGCTTTCAGTGCGTAAAAAAGTTGAAA
Source organism: Allium sativum (assembly GCA_030737875.1). NCBI lineage: Eukaryota > Viridiplantae > Streptophyta > Magnoliopsida > Asparagales > Amaryllidaceae > Allium > Allium sativum. The sequence goes on from CM060924.1 coordinate 197,680,543, forward strand.
AGATTATGTAGAGGTGTCACATTTGTCAAGTTTCAAAGGGAACGACAACAAAAGCGGGGTTGTATATGCCATTGCCAGTTCCTTCTCGACCATGGGTAGATGTGAGCATTGATTTTTTTTTTGGTTTACCGAGAATGCAACAAGGCAACAATTCCATTTATGTAATTGTTGATCGATTTTCTAGGATGGTTCACTTTATTGCTAGCGAGAAAACTGCAAATGCAGTGAATATAGCTCAACTGTACTTTCTGGAAATATATTGTCTTCATGGAATAACAGATAGATTGTTTTGGATCGTGATATTCGATTTTTGAGTCATTTTTGGATCAGCTTGTGGAAGATGGTGTATACGGAATTGAAGTATAGTAGTGCGTATCATCTGCAAACGGGTTGACAAATGGAGGTTGGTGAATGAACATTGGGAAATTTATTGAGAAGCCTTGTTAGTGACAATTTGAAAAGATAGGATTCAAAGTTGTGCTAGGCTGAATTCACACATAACCATGTTGTCAATTGCAGCACCGGATGTAGTCCTTTCAAGATCGCATATTCAGTAGTTCCGTAAAGGCCATTAGATTTAACTTCTTTGCTACATTGAGATAAAATGCAGGGAAAGGAAGTTGACCTTGTCTCAGGGTTACAGGAGCTCCATCGTGTTGTGTAGGAACATTTGGTTAAGGCAAATCACAAGTACAAGCAAATTGCAGATTCAAAGCGTAGACATGTTGAGTTTCAAGAGGACAATTTTGTGTGGGTGTGCTGACAAAAGACCGATTTCCTTTTGGTACATATAACAAATTAGCTGCCAAGAAGATTAGTCCTTTAGAAAATATTAAGAAGATCAAACCTAATGCATTTCGATTAAGGTTACCAAGTCATATTCTCACTACTGATGTTTTCAGTTTCAAACATTTGTTGCAATACTATGAGAATGCAATGATTGAAGAAACTGCTGTGAAATCGTGGGCGAATTATGTTATGAATGACACAGACAAACCCAGCAAAATGCACCATAGTCACCAATAATCAATGCAAATAATCAAAGAATAAGAGACAATAATAAAGTAAGAACACACACGAATTTTTAACGTGGAAAACCTCTTCGATGTGACGAGTAAAAACCACGGGACCAATGATGGGGGTCCTCCCAAACTTCTCTTACTATGATAATGGAGTGGCACACAAATCCAAATCCAAGTTACAAAGTGGATACAAAATTTATCCAACAATAGCTAGCAATAATAGCATCAAAACAAAAGCAAGAAAAGTGAAAAATATCAAAGGGAAACAGAGCTCAGAAAATCTGAGAGATCTCGCAAAAAACACTCTAGCAAAGGACAATCTCAAAGTAGTAGAAGTAGCCCACAAAGTCTTGGAGAAACTGACAAAGTTTTGTTGTTATGTATATTTGCTACCCAAAAATGGATGTATATATAGCCACCAAAGAGGCACCTTGAAATCTCCATTCGACCACCATATTTAATAAGATGAGAATTTCCATAAAGGTGCAATTACCAAAGCACACCAAAAGTCAAATAGTCACCTATTCAAATAAAAGCACGAAATACCGTAGCAACACTTATTGCTCCAATTAATTAAATATGAGTTTTTCGACATGGCAAGGGACCCATTCCCAACAAACCTCCCCCTCCTGACTATGTGGAGGTGGTTGCTATTTCGGCAATTGAATGACAAGTCTCAAATTTGTCTTTTGGCAAACCTTTAGTCATCATGTCGGAACCATTGTCATCGGTATGAATTTTCTCAAGCTCAACTAACTTATCATCAAGAACATCACGTATCCAGTGATATCTCGCATCAATATGCTTCGACTTTGCATGAAAAGTGGAGTTCTTAGCAAGATGGATTGCACTTTGACTATCACAATACAACACATACCTCTTTTGTGAAAACCCAAGCTTACGAACAAACTGCTTATTCACAAACGGAATTTCTATTAAATTAGAAAACCGTTAACACAAAATATCGTGATAATACCGCAAGCACATGGAATAAAATTATTAGTACATGGCAAATACAAGTCGATCCGCAGGGAAAGAATTAATTCTAGATTTTACTTAATCAAATTAAACCAAATTCAAGTGAAGTTTTAACTAATAAAAGGTAATGAAAACTATAAACTAAGTTGAGAGCTAAATATGAAATGAAAACAATTTAAAGGCAAATCAACTCTCACATTTATATAAGTTATCAAAAATACAATTTATGATCTCCATTAAGTGATATAAATGCAATATTTAAACCTCTTATGATTCTCATGAAAATGGAACTAAAACAAAACTATTCTAAGTATGGCCTATGAATTATTAACTAAAACTATAGACCATCAAATTTTGTTCTTACTTTCATTTCAAAATCAATAACCACTTAGCAAATATTGATGTAATTTGTGTTTACATTGACTAAGCATAGCCTATTTTGTTGTCAACAAACATAGACTATCAAAACCATTTGTATAAACTTACATCAACATTCACTAACATGAAGCATATATTAGAGATCAGAAATCATACAAATGTTGAACTTACAAAAAGTTAGAGAGCATCATTACCCCTAAATAAAGGGATTAGCCACTCATACAATATATGTAAGTTTCAACCTTAGAAAATAAAGAAAAAAGAAAGAAAAACTAAGTAGAATAAGAAGAGAACTAAACTAAGAACATGAAGTAAATATAAGCTATAAACATAAAGTTAATGAACTTGAAAGTAAATCTAAGCTACGAACATGAATGTAAATCTAAGCTATGAACATGAAAGTAAAGAGCATAGAAATTAAATTACATTAAAACAAAGAAGTTACATAAAGAAAATGGCTAAGTAGCCATGGAAATACAAGAGAGCTTATGCTCCTCTCAACTAAATTAAAGAAGGGGATCAAAAGAGAAGAGGATACTTACATCACATAAAGGGGTATATATACATGTTTCTAACCCAAAACCCTAATCACATTTGTTGGGAACTCCCCAAAATGCCCCTTCATAAAGCTTCTAATCCTCTCTTAGACACTAACGAGTCATGTAGGATGCATGAGACCTTTTGTCTTATTCAATTAGTCTTTAATAAGAAGCTTAAAAGAGGGTAATTTGAGAGGTGGGGTCCTCCATGATCATGTATGAGAATTATTTCCTCCTCATTCCTTTATATGCATGCATTTGTGCTCCAAATCTTCATGTGCATGCATTATTTGTTCTCCAAAATTCCTATAAGAGACAAATACAAAGAACAAGTAAATGCAATCACAAATTAAAACATGCGCAAATAACCATTTTACACCTTAAATGAGGATGAATGCATGACAATTTGAGAATTTTTGGATTTGGTTTAAAACATGTAAAAATAGCCAATTATGTTATTTATTTAATTAAAATAAGAATAAATGTTTAAGTATAAATGTGCACATTTACGTGCACATCACTGCTTCATCCACAACAACTTCTTACATGCCTCTGTCGCTGCAATAAACTTCGACTCATTAGTAGTCAAAGCCACATATTTTTGTAGCCTAGATTGCCAAGACACTGCCCCCCGCAAAAGTGACTAAATAACCCGAAGTAGATTTTCTCAAGTCAATATCACCTGCCATATCAAAATCAGAATAACCAACAAGACAAAGCTTGTCACTCCCAAGACAAAGCTTCATATCAGCAGTACCCTGTAAGTATCTCATAATCCACTTCACAGCAATCCAATGCTCTTTACCTGGATAAGAAAGAAATCTACTAACCAAACCTACAAAATGAGCTATATCAGGCCGAGTGCAAACCATTGCATACATCAAACTACCCACGACGGAAGCATAAGGAACATGCGTCATCTTCTCCTTCTCTTCTGTTGTTGAAGGACACTGTCGACTACACAACTTAAAATGCATAGCAAGTGGAGTACTCACAGGCATTGCTTTCTCCATATTGAACCTTTTATGCACTCTCGGAATATATGCTTCTTGTGATAGCCATAACTTTCGAGCCTTGCGATCACGAATAATTCTCATTTCCAAAATGTTCATCGCCGGACCAAGTTCCTTTACGGAGAAAGTCTTGCTCAACTGTTGCTTCAAACTAGCAATCAGATCTACATTTTGCCCTACAATAAGCATGTCATCAACGTAAAGTAGCAAAATGATAAAATCATCATTAGCAAATTTCTTCAAAAAAATACAATGATCATTATATGTCTTTTTGTAGCCTTGCTCCCCCATAAAAGAGTCAAATTTGCGATACCATTTCCTTGAAGCTTGTTTTAGACCATACAAACTCTTCTTCAATTTGCACACATATTCTTCCTTCCCTTTAACTTTGAACCCCTCTGGTTGTTCCATGTAAATGTCTTCTTCAAGTTTACCATGAAGAAAAATGGTCTTCACATACAACTGCTCAACTTCTAAATTCAAACTAGCAGTAAGAGCCAAAACAACTCTAATGGAAGGCATCTTGACAACCGGTGCGAATATCTCTTCAAAGTAAATTCCCTTTCTTTCGTTGCATCCTTTTACAACAAGCCTTACTTTGTACCGAAGCGTCTTTGCATTTTCATCTTGGTTCAGCTTGTAAACCCAACAATTCTTCAAAGCCTTCTTTTCCTTCGGTAGTTTCACTAAATCAAAAGTTTTGTTATCATGCAGCGATTTCATCTCTTCTTTCATTGCATCCAACCAAATTTGCTTATCATCGCTGTCTATAGCTTCCTTAAAGGTCTCGGGTTCTCCTCTGTCGGTTAAGAGAACATATTCGAAAGAAGGATACCTAGTGGAAGGACGTCGTTCCCTGGTAGATCGCCTTACAAAGGTTTTTTGAGTTTTAGGAGAAGCATGGTGATCAATTTTAGCATCTTCATCATCGGGATTATCTTCCTCAGGTACATCTCCTTCATTATCATTTTCTTGTCATGCTCAGTTGGAGTTGGTGCAGGAGTTGCAAGAGTCAAAGGAGGAAGATCTAAATCAGCCATATCATAGCCACTATGAGATGCAGTTTCTTATGGTTTCTGGACGTCTTCAATTGTTTGATCTTCAACAAAGTCTACATCCTTTCTACAAATCAATTTCTTCTCTATAGGATCATAAAACCTATAGCCAAACTTGTCAAGACCATAGCCCACAAAGATGCATTAGCGAGTCTTGGAATCCAGCTTCGATCTTTCGTCATTAGGCACACGTACAAACGCCTTACACCCAAAGACACGTAAATGACTGTAAGAAACCTCCTTGCCAAGCCAAACCTTATTTGGAACATCACCATTCAAAGAAAAACAAGGTGACAAATTAATCACATGTGTAGCTGTAAATAAAGCTTCACCCCAAAAGTGTTTTGGCAACTTAGCCTCTGAAAGCATGCACCTCATTCTCTCTAACAAAGTCTTATTCATTCTCTCTACTAAACCATTCAGCTGCGGGGTCTTCTTTGGTTCAAACTGATGCTGAATACCTTGAGTCTTACAATATTCAAGTGGACCGATGTACTCACCACCATTGTCAGAACGTTAACACTTTAGTTTTTTACTATATTTTCTTTCAACCAAGGCTTAAAACTACTTAAAAACATCAAGTACCCGATCTTTTGTTTTTAAAGCATATGCCCACAATTTCTTTGAACAGTCACCAATAAATGTAATAAAGTAAAGTACACCACTAAAGGTCTTAACTTTTAACGGACCACAAACATCAGAATGAACAAGATCAAGCAAACCTGATTTTCTTGAAGGAGGATGTCTCTTAAAAGAGACCTGATTCTGCTTTCCTGCAAAACAATGAGAACATTTGTCCAATTTTACACACTTTAAATTAGGTAGTGCATTTTTCTTATCAAACAATTTAACCCTTTTCACTTATATGGCCAAGTCTTTTCTGCCACAATTTTGGAAGATCGTCATTTGCCACATTTACAGAATCAGTAGGAATTGAGGCTTGTAGCAAGTACAGGCTTGTATGCTTCTTCCCACGAGCTAACACCATGTTTCCTTTAGTAAGCTTCCATTGACCACAACGAAAAATGTTGCAGTAGCCATCTTCATTAAGTTTTCCAGTAGAGATCAAGTTTAATCAAATTTCTAGAACATGTCTTACATTTTTAAGCATTAACTTTGCTCCAATATTGGTCACCAAATATACATCTCCAATGCCCACAACCTGAGCTATAGCATTATTACCCATCTTCAACACCCCAAAGTCACCAGGTGTATAAGATGTGAAGAATTCCTTCCGTGATGTCACATGTAGTGATGCTCCACTGTCAATGACCCAACTCGACTCATATATAGCAAGGTTCACATAGCTCTCATCATGTACAATGATAAGATCATTGCCAGTTGCAATAGCAGCTCTATCATCATTATTGTAATCTTTTTGATCTTGCTTCTTATCTTCCATGCCTTTACCACCCTTGTTGTCTCTTTTCCACTTGTAGCAATATTTCTTTATGTGACCGGATTTATCACAATAATGACACTTCATATTTGCGTATCTTCTATGAGATTTGCTTCTGCTTTTGTCTTTGGAAACTAAAGCTTTACTCTTGCTTCTTCCTCTATTTTCAGCAACATATGCTTCCTTGGACGAAGAAGACACACCATGAGATTTTTTCCCTCATCTGCTCATTCAAAATACCAACTTTGGCAATATCCAGAGTAACTTTGCCATGAGGTGCTGAGTTGCAAAGCTTCATTCTAAAAGTGTCCCATGAATCAGGAAGAGTGCCAAGTAACAAAAGTCCCTGAATTTCATCATCAAAATTTATATCCATAGCTGATAATTGCTAAATAATGCCATGAAAATCATTCAGGTGATCAAAAAATGACTTGCTTGAATTGTACTTCAAGCCCATCAATTGCTTGATATGGTACAATTTATTATTTCCAGACTTATTAGCATAAAGAGATTAAAGTTTTTTCCATAGTCGTCTAGCATGAACATCATCATTTATATGATTCAAAAAATTATCATCAACCCACTGACGAATAAATCCACACACCTATTCATGTTCAAATTTCCACTGATCATCAATTTTACCTTCTGGTTTTTCATCACTAAACACAGGTAAATGCCAACTTTTGACATACAACAAGTCTCTCATTTTTCTCTTCCAAAAATGATAGTTAGCTCCATTCAAACTAATCATTCTACTAGTATTGATATTACTAGAATCCTTCAGGGGATATTACAAATAAACCAACCTTGCTCTGATACCAGTTTGTTATGAATGACATAGATAAACCCAGCAAACTGAACCACAGTCACCAATGATCAATGCAAATAATCAACAGGACAAGTGGCAATAATAAAGTAAGAACACACATGAATTTTTAACGTGGAAAACCTCCTCGATGTGAAGAGTAAAAATGACGGGACCAATGACGGGGGTACTCCCAAACTTCTCTTACTATGATAATGGAGTGGTACATAAATCCAAATCCAAGTTACAAAGTGGATACACAAAATATCCAACAATAGCTAGCAATAACAACATCAAAACAAAAGCAAGAAAAGTGAAAAATATCACCGGGAAACAGAGCTCAGAAAAGCTGAAAGATCTCGCAAAAAACACTCTAGCAAAGGGCAATCTCAAAGTAGTTGAAGCAGCCCATAAAGTCTTGGAGAAACTGACAAAGTTTTGATGTTGTTTGTTACGTATATTTGCTACCCAAAAATGGATGTATATATAGCCACCAAAGCGGCACCTTGAAATCTCCATTCAACCACCATATTTAATAAGATGAGAATTCCCATAAAGGTGCAATTACCAAAGCACACCAAAAATCAAATAGTCACCTATTCAAATAAAAGCACAAAATACTGTAGCAACACTTATTGCTCCAATTAATTAAATATGAGTTTTTACACATAGGAAGGACACCATTCCCAACAAATTATTATGATCCAGGGGAGGATGATGCAAAGCAGGGATAAGTGGTATCAGTGATAATCTATTTCGGTATTGGTGATAAACTGTTTCGGCTTAATGGTATCGGTGAAAATTCATGGGTGAATTTCTTTCATTTCTGTTGTAATATGGCCAATGGGGACCACTTATTCCAGTTGTATTGAATTGTTAGGAGGGGTAGTATACGATATATAGAATGGTTGTAAACATAAAAGACAGTTTGTTCATTTTCTGAAATAAAATTGGCAGCTCGCCATTATTGGAGGTAGCTGCAATTGTTTTCAACAAATTCAGCATTCAGTTGTGAAACAATGAGTTTGAAGACCAAATTCACGGCATCGCTCACGATCAACGAAAATTGGTATGTATTAACTTAGTTTAGTCTTATAATTGTCCTTGCTTACTATGACGTTGTGCCAAAATTAGGACTAAATTATTATAAGGTGATTTTGTTCAGTTTGAAGCCCACATTCAATTAACTAACGTTCTTCCAACAAATCAAATGGTCAATGTAAGTTTATGTTGATAATATGCTACCAAGGAAATTGGTAGACAACATAGGCAATATATCAAAAGTATTGTTTAAGAGTATGAGATGGAAGTAAATGCATTTAGGTGTTATTTTGGAAATGTATCAAGGAAATACTTAATGTTTATTTTGAATGTGACGGGTATTGAAGCATACTTGCAACAAATTACATACACATTACTATGCAGCGACTAAGTGCGCGATGCGAAGCCTGAACGAAAAGATCGCTTGTTATTGTAGGTTTATCTCAAGTGCAATCGACATGTGTATACCATTCTTTGATATTACTAAGGAAAAAAATGCATGCTTTGATGAACTAATTAATCTAAAGGTACCTCTGTAACCCTATTTGAACATTTCTGATAGATTTTTAGAAAGATAAACTTGTATGCCTTTTTAGCAGTATCAACTAATGTCTGGAGCGTGAGACTGATGAATAAGGACGGGAAAATGTAAAGTTGATCTACCACATTAGTAAAATTCCCATGCATGGAGTGACGTTATCTAAAAATAAAGAAGTTGGCTTATCTCTTGCTGATTTCATCAAGGAAGTTACAATCATGATTTTTGGTACATCAAATTAGAGCACTAACAACATCTTAAAAATGTATTGCATTGCCACAAGAATTCATAACAATTACTGAAATAGATACTGGGATGATTTGGTATGAAATGACTTTTCTACCTAGAAATGGAATTCAAGGACAAGCAATTGTGATTTCATTATTGAATTTACTATCCGAACGAGGAAACAAAAGAAAAATATGATTGTGCATTCAAAGTGGAATTTTTTTTATCACCATGATTCAAAAATGGAAGTTATCGTAACTCCATATGGTGAGAGGATCCATTATCCCTAAAGGTTGTGTTCTATGTTATAAAGGTAAAAGAGAAATATGAAACAATAAAAGCACAATGTAAAATAATGATGGATTTAGGAGTCAAAGATGTCTTGAAAATAAATTACCATTATAATCACATGAAAAGACCTAATAAGTTATCTTGTGTTGCTATAGTGAAAAGAAATTCAAAAATAAAGAATATAGCCAGGATATAATATTAATCTGGAATATTTGACAAATTCTAATATTCAGCGATTCCCAAGTGCATTGAAACCAGGTTATACTATATAACAAGTCTTGCGAACACAAAACAGTAATTATTAAAAGGCTCAATATTTAGATTTTAATGTATTAAATGCTTGACAATATTTCTGAGTTATAGATAATAATCAATTTCATGTCCATTTTTCTGATGATATAAGCTAGAAAAATAAACAATATCAACCGTGGATATTTGCAAAGGGTAGCATAGTAATGATATTTGGCAGGATGTGTTAGACTAGACTTCCATCAATCGAGCCTAACATCCCAGATATCCAAATCACAGAATAATATCCACAAAATATCAAGTCACATCCACAAAATATGCAACAAAACTAATGAATGTAGAAAAGAATGCAAGATTTCGTAATGGTTCGATAAACTATATCTTACATACACTTAGTGTGATCTGTTATTTATACAAAAAGATTACAAGACGGTTTGGGTTTGAATACAACAATGAGGATAATAAGAATATGAGATTCAATAATTGTAAGGTCCCTGCGTAAGGAAGCGAAGATCCAGATCCCTTTCCTAAAGCATGGTTGTTTATTCACAGCTAAAGAAAAGAGCCATCATAGAAATGAGGTGATTAGAATGTGACATTGGTGGATCCACATGTGAAACCAAGAGAAGACAACTGCCATATGGAGTGGGGTTGGGTCGCCTCCTTCTTGAGGGAACAATGCCGATCCCTCAGGGGTTGCACCCTTCGGGATGCGACCCGAAGGTGGGTCCTAAATTATCCTTCCTCGACTCTTCTGCTTTTGGTTTGATGACATATGCTCCTAATCTTGGGTTATTGATGAAGTTCCGGCCAATCTTTCAGTAGAGGATGTGTTTTGTATTCTCTAGAAATGCAAATTTCGATGTCCATAATCCACGAGAAATCCATAAGAAAGCCATAAAAAAATCTAATAATGAGAAGGCAATAAGAATCCAACATTCAAAAACCATAAATTTAGAAAACCATGATTGCTACATATCTTTAATATAATTGAAGTCCAGAAAATCTACGATCACACCGGATCATATTTATTAAAAAAAATTAAGTTTGAAATCCTAGAAATCCAAGAATTTCATAATAGAAATCTGAAATCCATAACCACACCGGGTCGTTTACATAATAGAAATCCAAAATATCCATATAATCCAAATCATAAATCTTGAGTTGTTCCAAGCTAAAATCCAAATAGAAATCCAAAAATCCATTGCCTCACCGGGCTTAGCCAGTGTGGGTATAATACATACCTACAAAAATCGATCAAGCATTCTAGTTTCTGGGATGGCCCGATCCCATCCAAGCATAGTTCGTACTTGATGTTCAATTAGACAACTTGGCAAAGTCCGAACGAAGCGTCTCGAACCTGCCCAAGTATAATCCATATTATAGATTCGATCAGATATCCTTCCCAAGTCCCGATGAGCTGGTTTGAGCTTTCCCAAGTATACTCTGTACTTGAGGGTCCAGCTATTAAAGTTAAAATCCAATTTTCCATTCCACACTTCACGAGCATAGTCCATGCATGTAAAGTGACTTTATTAAAGTTCTAAAATCTAAGTTAGTACATCCAAAAAGAAAGCCAACTGTTTTCAATGTTAAAGAGCATTCCTAGGAACTAAGTCTCAGTCCCATACATATGCCAATTTAACCATTTTTATTAAAAGTTTACTAAATAGAAAATATTGGGCGATTCATCATCAGGAAAGAGCTTACCTAGGGACTAAGTCCTAATCTCATACATGGCCAGACTAACTTCGTTTTCTAAGTCCAAATCCAAACAAATTGATAATAATTCCTCATGAGCTACATCCTTGCTCCTGCTCCGGCTCTGCTTGGCAAACGGCTGCACTTGTTCCATTACCGTAGTCCTATCTCGAATGTATTTTGACAACTACCCATTCTTGATGCGTTCCTGTATCATTATTCTTTAGATGCCAACACTCGTTTGTATCATTACCATCTAGGTTATGAAACAAATAGAATTTACCAAACTTTCTTTCTTTCTCGATAGTTTTGTCTCCTTGGTGGTTACCTAAACAGAAGATGATCCTGAGTCTCCTGGCATATCATTTCTAAAGAATAGTTTAGATATGTGTATGAAGAGAATATCAATACTCTCCATTATGTATTATTCTTATTAAACCCTCAATTTGCCTTTCTCTTTCCTTTTCCCAGTCTTAATGGTCCTCCATCTTTAACTACATTAAGTGTGAGAGCTTCTTTATCCACTCTCTTTATTTGGTAGACAAATCTATCTGTTTCAAAATTGAATTTGCAAAAATCAAATATCTTACCTCTTTCCAACAAAATCTTAAAATCATAATTATCTAATACTCCAGTAGCCGCATTCATCAAAACCATATATGGGTTGGGATTATCCACTAAATCCACAATGACATTAAATCTTTCTAGGAACATTTCTTGAGTTTCTTCAGTCCTCTACTTTATAGTTGTTAGAGTCATACATTACTGGATCTAAAGACAGGGGCCTAAAGCAGCTCTATAAATTTTTCAAAAAGATTATTCTATCTTCTAGTTGAGATTTTTTCCAACTACCGAAAACATATGTAGCTATATTCGATAGAAATAATGAGTATCATTTTGCGATAACTTCATTTGATGCCCCTAATACCTCTATATGATGTATATATCTCATGAGATGAACGTTACTTCCTCCTTTCATAAGCTTCTAATGCCGATTACTTGAAATCTATAAAATTCTTATAATTCCCTATGTTTGGAGTAAGTGGACTCTTATCAACACAATTCAAGTCTTTTCGAGATAAACCACCTCCCTAAGATTGTCATATCATATACATAATATGGTTATCGTCATCTACCAACTGACACCAATCACCAAACCAGCCCCGTTGCTCGAATGCCTTGAGTAACCAAACCAAAGAGTCCACCTCCAATTGCTAATTTTAGGTTAGTGCCAATCCGACTTCCTTTACTTGGGCCAATCATTGTTCGATTAAATCCAAGGTTTCCACCTTATGCTCTAGAATTCCATCAACATCCAAGTCCCGAAGTCCGGATGCACTGAACTCCAAGCTAGCATCTTTAGGGAAATTGCTTCCAATATGGATCGTGTCAGTACTGACTCGAGGCATGGGTTTAGTATCGATCCATTTAGTTGTAGGGGAATTTCCCCTCAGTTCCTTCATTAGCATCGTTGCCTTATTATGTCTAGCTTCAGCAATCGCATATTGACCTCATGGTCTTCAGTCTTGTCCAATCTGATTGAGGAAATAAGTCACTATTTCCTCTTAACTTTGTAATAATCCTTATTGACAAGTAAGTCAAGTTTCCAATTCCTTTGCCGCTTCATCCATCCCTTTACTGACAAGATAGGCAGTGGGATTTCCTCTAGAGGAAACCTGCTGACTTCTTTCCATTGTTTCGCCTTTAGCATGAGAATCTGTCTTCTTCTTCTTCTTTAACCACTGTTTCCTTAGAAAAAGAATTTGCTTAGGTCAAATAGTTTCCCCTACCTGGCACACAAAAAATGTTAGGTTGGGTCTTAATCAATCATGCATAATACCTTAAGTATCCAAATTACATAACAATATCTATAGAATATCAAGTCACGACCGTTAAGTATGCAAGAAATGTTGTGAACGCAGGAAAAAATACAAGATTTTATGGCAAACACTGGCTTACGTCCACTATATGTAATGTGTTATTTATACTGCACAATTATAGCACAATTTCGGTTCGAATGCAAGAATTAGGATAATAAGAAGTTAAAGTTGAATAATGACAAAGTTCCTCCAAAGAGAAGCTAAGAAAAGATCTAAACCTCTATTTCTGAAACTCCGACGGTCTATTTATAACTGAAGAAAGGAGTCATATTGGTTCGTAATTGTACAAGAGATATCACTAGGATAAGAAGACCACTCCTATAGATTGGGGAATAGATCACCTACTCCCTGAGGGATCAATACTGATCCCTCAGGGTTTGCACCATCCAGGTTGCGACCCTAGAGGTGAGTCTCCAATTATCTTTTTTGTCTCTTCTGCTTTTAATTTGGTGATTTGAGCTCCCAATCTTGAGTCATTTATATATTTCTCTCATATTCAGAACTTTGACACCACTTTCTATTTAACTTTCTACCTCCCATCTTCTAACCCTTATCTAAAATTCACACTAATTCCACCTCCAACGTTCAACTCAATCCATTTTCAATCAATTAAGTATATGTATATCTAATGTTAACGTACTCTATGTTAGTGGTAAAAGGTGTAGATCATACAAAAATGTGGACCATATGGATCGACATGTGTTTCTACGATCATACTCTTAACGTACATTTCATTTGATACTTTTACTTGCCATCTTTTATCAATTTGTTATTTCCCTTTTTGATCTATGTAAATCATATTGGTGTTGTAATATACAACCGATTGTATGCACGAATGCACATGGACATATACATACATACGTACATATTTTTTTTTACACACACACACACACTCATATATATATATATACACACACACATATGTATGTATATGTAATGCAATGGCCCCATTGAGTCATGAAAATAACCTTGTTTCAGTAGTGTCCACAATATATGGGTTAAGGTAAAAGTTATTAAAAAACTCCAACTTAACATGCTGCTATTGAAATTTAGCAACTAAAATTAACAATTAGAACATCATCCAGATAAAAAAAAGCCAAAGACAGTAATATACTGAAGCTATTGTTTGAATACATTAATAACCACTGTGAAATACATCTGAGAACTAATAAACGTCGAATATATAAGCATGTACTTGCCTAATGGTTTATAATTCCTTTGTCCTTCGATAAGATGAAATAGAGCAAGTGTTGAGCAAAGGACCCGAGGTAGTAATTGAACATTATTGTTCATGTTATTGATAGGGAAGTTGGGGCAGATCTCGTCTCCATAACTGTAGATCAGTAGCTGATGTATGTATTTTGCTGGATTACTGCGTGACGGGAGGAGGAACGATGAGATTTTGTGCGGGGAGAAAAGGATTGTTTGGACAAAGAAAGAATGGGAAAAACTGAGGATTTAGTAATTATGGTTTTTGCAATTGGGAATAATTTAGAGCAAAATAAGAAAGGTTGAAGTAGTTAAGGGAATTTAAATAATAGATAGTGAAAAATAGGCAGAAGGACAAACTTAGCAAATTTTTTGGTCAAAAGTATGCAAAGTTTGGATTATAGGGTGAAGGACACATTTTAGTGTAAAAGTGGAATTCATAATGGGCCCCCTAAATTCCACTTTTGAACTAAAATGTGTCCTTCTCCCTAAATTCCAAGCTTTGCATACTTTTTACCAAAAGATTTGTCAAAGTTTTTCCTTTAAAAGAAAATCCTCGATAGATATATGTTTTAAGTTCGTAAAAGCATATCTCTTTTGTTTTTAATCTGATTCACTTGCGAATTTTGCTTTATGATCGTATTCCTGAGCACACCTTCGTACAATATTTTATTTTATTTGAGTATGAATTTATAATATTTTGAAATGGATAGGTATTAAATAATGTTATTTTTGTAATAATGACGTTTAATTCACACTTGTTTAATATGTATTATTTATTTAGTAATTATTTTTCCTGTTAAACTAAACAGTGCAGATCATTATGGACATCTATTAGGTTGTATAAAACCTCATCCTATGTTTGCTACGTAACAACTTAAATTGTGAAATTATGTTATCAATATTAATGGATATGGATTGAAAATTTGTTTAACTATTGGTTGTTGAATACCCGAATCTTTGTGACTTGGTTATATTGTTTATGTCATTGACATATATAACCATTTGGATGTAGAAATTAGTGCTAACTTATTTAAGCGCTACTGCAACCGCTAAGCCACAAAATTTCAAACTATTTTCAGTTGTTTAAATTCCAAAATGGAATCGGTTAAATAGATAAATATTCCATCTAAGAATGTTTAAAACGTGCATATCAGGTATTTGAAGAATAAATTAAGTATGAATTAAAAAGGTTCAAACTAATTTAATTCTTAAGATTAATATAATTACGTTTCAAGGTTAATTATTATTCATTTATGATGGTTTAAACTTAAGAAATTATTTAATGATATTTTGATTTAGTAATTACTTAGTAATGCTATTTAAAATGGAATTTATACTTAAGTTTAAAATAGAAGTTAATTATAATTAACTTAAGGATAGATTATTGTTATCACTAAATGATTTGTTAAAGGTTAACATTAATTAATTAATTAAAATGTGTTTTAAATTTTTGCTTAATTATAAATAAGTTTAAATTATTAACTAGTTATTGGTTAAAGATTATTTGAGTCTTTAAATTATTTATTTAAAGATCAACGATCATTTAATTATTTATTTAAAGGTTAAGTAAATATTAATTATTATTTTTAAGGATTAATAATTGTTTAAATTATTATTTAACAGTTAATTATTATTGTACTAATAATTGTTTAAGATTATTATTATTCTATTCAAAGGTAATTAAGTTAATTTCATTTTTATAAATGATCTTTCTAAGTCGATAAAATTATTAACTAATGATATTTTAAGTTGAATAACTATTTTAAAATAAAGCAATCAAACTATTAATTGCATTGATAAAAAGGATTAGACTTGTTATTTATCATTTTATTGGTAACTAGAAGTTTATCAAATTATTCAATAATGAGATTTGGACTTGAATGAATCATTTTACTAAATGTATTCAAGAAAAGTAGTTGCCTATAGTTAACTAATTTATTAACTAGCAAGAGATAGATTAAGTTAATTCAATTAACTTAAGAATAGCTATAAATTAATATTGTATTTAAAGCTACTGAGTCAATTTTGATAAGAGAATTTCTTAAGGAAAGAAATTATGTAAATGAGTTATATTTTGGAAAGTGAATTTAAAAGGAAGATGATTTTTTAAAACTTGTTTTGTGTTAACCCCGTTGATACAACGTGATCCACTGATGAAGCATTGGACGGTCGAACACCGTGAGTCGAACAATATGGGTCGATCACACCATACCACACGGGTCTGCCACTGTCGGTAAGAGATCAAGCATGCTCCTATGAAGGGTCGTGCACCATCAAAATGACTGCTCGAGCAGCATCGGGAATCACGGATGAACACAGTTTCTTCTGTATAGAATGGTAGCATAAAAAGTAAGTGACACTATTGTTCCTAACGTTGTAAGGTCGCTTGCGCAGCTCATATACAGCAACATGTATGAGAACACGCTCAATGGCTAAGGCTTAAGCACGTGGTCTGACATGACTATATAGCACAAATATAATGAACATGCCAATTTGCATGTGTGAAACTAAAACATGACCACATTAAAAATGGACATGTCATCAGCAAGCTTAGAACAACATGGACTGGACCATGTGCAGTACGTACATGTTAAAATATGTGCTGTAAAAAGCAAGTAAACGCTGACAGGGTCGTTCACACCAATGACAATGCAAGGGGTCAAGCACCACCTTGGATATGGGTCGAGCACCACCTTGGATACGGGTCGATCAGCTCCATCTGGTCATTTGGAGTGAACTAACTCCATGAATAATGGCTTTTAACATCTAAATAGACCGTCAGTTCATATGAGCAAAGCACGGAACATCTGTGATCAAACATTGGATGTGGTTACCACGTCAGCTTAAAACAAGTACTGCCCTTATTCATTTCAATGCATGGCTTTGTGATTATAACGTATTTTGCAGAAAGACATCAACAAGCTCACTCACATGTTGGAAATAAAGTGGTCGTCCACTAGTAGCATAGCTCAATCAACTGTCAAGCACGGTTGAGCAACATCAGTCCAATGCCTAGACAGGTCGCTCGTGCATTGCCTGTTCGTTCGCTCGTGCAAACAAGTCGGAGAGGTCGAGCATGCAGAAATATGAGTGTGCAGGTTTATTTATAATGAGTGGCATTATTGTAATATTTGAACCCCAATTTCTACAGTGGAACAATATACAATGTGTAGTTATTGTTCCCATATGCAAGCCATATAAATGGAAGTTGCACGTGATTGCGTGACGTGTAAAAGGCATAACATATAAGTGGGAGCAGCACAGTTGGTTACAAATTCATGGCATGTTCATTCATGAGAAAATACAACGCTCGCTCATGCAAGGGTAGTAGAAGCTCGCTCGCGCACTCATTAAAGGTCTGGTTCATGCTCGTGCAGCTATATTGCCAGCCTAACGCCAACTATAAAGGGCACTCCACCAACTGGCCAGTGGTAGAACCGTAAGTACTTCAGCGTGCGACCCGTACCCAGTTGACCATAATTACAACTTTGCCACCTGGGTCTAACTTCTCCTACAAACACCCGTCTTCACAACCATTCAAGGGACAGATTCCACTACCCGAAGGGCTGCCCAAATCATTTCTCCACCATTCTAGAGCTTCTCAAGCTCCATCAATGGATGCCAAAGCTCTCTCTTTCTTCCTCATACATGAAGCGGATCTTATCTTCTCTAAACACCACTGATTCTAATTCCAACTGATCTGCAATCGCCATTTTATCTCTTTAAAGCTCGAATCTAACATCATTTTCATGATGGAACCAAGGAAAATAATCTAAACACAAGATCTAATCTATTCCATCTCGAAATCAAGTGAGATCTAAAGTGAAAAGAGAGCGAAAAGTGAAGAATCATTGTAAAGAGTGATCAAATGTGATGAATGAGATGCTTGAGATGATACGATATGTAATTCTCTCTACGATAGTGAAAAGCACTTCAAAAGTGGACGTAGATATTTTCTAATATCGAACCACTATAAAAACCCCGTGTCTCTTACTTGATTTTTCCCGCTTTTTACTTGTTTTTGCATTTGTGGCCCCCATTTTCGTTTTGCATACCATTGGTAAAGTGTGATATCATACCCTTGGTGTTTGAGCCATTTTTGGTGAAAACATTTGGCGCCCACTATAGGGCTGCATCTGCACTTCCTTCTCTCATACTCTCTCACAAGGTTGAAGGACTTGCATTGAAGCTCTAAACCACTTCCTTTTCCAACATAATAGCTAAATCTAAGAAGACCATAAGCAAAACCGTTGGAGAAAATGATGAGGTTGCTAACAATGAAGCTACTCCACCTACTAATCTCTTTGAAATTGATGAGAATTCCACTGGCAGAGCCAGTGTCACGAAGAATGAATTAAACACCGCTATTGCCAACATGAACCAACAAATGGATGCTTCTACTAAAGCTATGATGGAGAAACTCGTTGCCATCCTTAATGCTCAACCGAATCCAGCCCCTCCAAAAGTCCATGTTGATCTCCAAGAGAATGACAACTTGTCTGCTTCTAACCATGGTCACAACGAAAACATGGAAGACGATTATGATTGGTTGAGTGACAAGGATGAAGATAACGTCGAAAAACCAAAATCAAAAGCTAAAGTTCATTTCGACGTTAATGGTCAAAAGGATACCACTCCTGTCACGGGGGCAACTCCTCGTCGGAAAGGAAAAGTACCAAAGCTCTCTAATCAAGACCGCTTGCCTAGACGAACGTTTAGAAAAGAGCTCAGCTTTGCGGAGCAACATAACACTGAAGAATACATCTTTGACATGAAAGAGAAAATCATGAAGAAGAATTAGGCTAGCAAAGACGAAGAAAGAGAATGGGACTTCTCTCCTGATAGAACTCCGTTCATCAAAAGAATCCTTGAAGCACAGTGTCCAAGGCAGTTCAATCTTCTAACTTTGCCTCCGTACAACGACCTTGTTGATCCTAACTACTTTATGTTCGAATAGGAGTGGCATATGAGTGCAGCTAAAGCAACAGATGAGATGAAATGCAAGTACTTTCCTCTTTACTTAGAGGGTGCCGTGTCATTATGGTTCACAAAACTACCACCCAAATCCGTAGATCAGTTCTCTGACTTGACTGAAAGGTTCAAGGAGCAGTTCTGCTTGTATGCCACCAAAGCCAAGGATGCTATAACGCTCTCAGCCATGAAGCAGGAGCCAAGGGAAACTGTTAAAGCCTTTCTTAGTTGATTCAATGTTGCCTTGTCTGAAGTGAGGAATCCAGAGCCACGTATAATTCGCATGGCCTTACTCGATGCTATAGAAAAGTAAGCGAATTCGGGAGATGGATAAAGATGAAGGAACCAAATATGTTTGACAAGTTCTATAAGAAAGCAGAGGAGTACATAAGAGTGGATGATAATCCCATACCTCTTCAGATCATCAGTGGTAACCAACTTCTTGATGCTCCCAAAAGCGCAGCTATTCAATCTAGCCAGAAGAAAACTCAGGGACAGAAACGATCTAGTGACGAGAATGGAAACAAAGATAATAAAAAGTTTCGCCTTCATGACTCGTTAGAACTAACTCCACTGAATGACACTCCTAAGAACATCTACTCAACCACAAAGGATACAGAGGATTATCCGAAACCTCGACTGTTAAGGATATCAGACGGTGCAGCCAAATCGGGGAAGTTCTGTCAATTCCATAATCAGCTAGGCCACAACACAAACGAGTGCAGGCATCTGAAATCGTTGATTGAAGAACTGATCAGGAATAACTGTCTGTAACAGTATGTAAAAAATCCTCAAACAAATCCTTCTATAACTCCCCAATGACAAGGGGCATCAAATAATCAGTCTGGTCCAAGCAGCAGAGCTCCTGCTCAACCTGATCCAAGGCCGATCATCAACTAAGGATCAATGATTGGTGCTCCAATTTCAATAGCTCAGAATAAGCGATCAATATCGCCACCGCTTTACTTCATGCTCTTTTCCTGCTTCATTTCACGCGTTACTTCACATTTTACTTTTTGTAAATAGTCTGTAATAAGTCACAAGTGATGTACTGAACTTTAGCTTTGCGATTAAATGCATACCTGCCTAATGAATCTCTTACATGCAACATTTTCAATAGATTTGCTAAAAGACGATTCCTTATTACAGGCAAACCAATGAACGCTTGCTTCCTCAAAACCCGATGCAATATGGCAATCCCCATAGCATACACTCAAGCGTCGAGTGCAAAGAACATCAATACGCATAAATGTAACAACGAAAAGCGCTATGAGAGGAATGGCCGAAAATCAAACAGTGGAGAATGAAACAAGTGAATGAAAAGCTTTGGCAAGAGAGCTTCTCAGTCCGGCTGTGATCGCTTACCATATATAAGTGTATCCGACACAACGACTAGCGCTCATCTTGTCAAACGATGCCAAAATAAAAAATATTGTCCTCCCATAGCAGAGGCAAGTCCCTCCATAGTAAGGGAAAATTTCGATCTCCCACAATAGAGACGAAATTATAAATCAAAATCTTGTCCTCCCATAGCAGAGGCAAGTCCCCCCATAGCACGGGAAAATTTTGATCTCCCATAGTAGAGACGAAATTATAAATTAAATATTGTCCTCCCATAGCAGAGGCAAGTCCCTCCATAGCAAGGGAAAATTTCGATCTCTCATAGTAGAGACGAAATTATAAATCAAAATCTTGTCCTCCCATAGCTGAGGCAAGTCCCTCTACAGCAAGGGAAAATTTCGATCTCTCATAGTAGAGACGAAATTATAAATCAAAACCTTGTCCTCCTATAGCAGACGCAAGTCCCTCCAAAGCAAGGGAAAATTTCGATCTCCCATAATAGTGACGAAATTATAAATCAAAATCTTATCCTCCCAAAGCAGAGGCAAACCCCTCCATAGCATGGGAAAATTTCAATTTCCCATAGTAGAGACGAAAGTATAAATCAAAATCTTGTCCTCCCATAGCAGAGGCAAGTCTCTCCATAGCAAGGGAAAATTTCGATCTCCTATAGTAGAGACGAAATTATAAATTAAAATCTTGTCCTCCCATAGCAGAGGCAGGTCCCTCCATAGCAAGGAAAAATTTCTCGATCTCCCATAGCTGAGACAAAATTACAAAATAGAGCCTCCCTCAGGGGAACAAAGATTAAAGTCCTTCTCATAGAGAAAGAAACTTCTCCACAGGAGAAATCAACGACGCTTGATGAACCCTATAGTAATTAATTCAGTCGACAAGAGAAGACGAATGCTGGATTATAATAGCCTCTCCAAAACATGGTGAATGCAACAGAATCTTCGATGTCAAAGCTGATTGACACAACAAACATTGAGCTATTAAACTTTATTCCCACAGTGTAGATTAAAACATCTCCTAAACAAGGGGCATGGATATCAAGACTTCTCAAAGAGGAAGCAAAAAATAAATCATAGACACACATTTCCCAAATGGAAATGACATGTGCTATCTTATGGGTCAAATAGACCGATGATGCCTAAAATCCACAGTCGGCTTAAGTCGATTAGTTGATTTTAAGTGTTAGTGCGAATTAGAATTAGAATATCGTGTTTGTGCAAACAGTATTCGACAAGCTATAAACCGTTGAATTAAACAATCCTGTGCAAACACTTTATCCAATTCCAAATAAAATTCGCTATAACTTATTTTTTAAATGATTGGCTTATCCGCTATTGATATGGACGATCAATGGTGAAGTATAAGTCCAAAATCGTGCAATCCCTTGTTTTAGTTATAGAACAGGTGACATGAAGCATATGAATTCGAAGCATGATTGGCCATAGCAGACGAAGAGCTACGGCTGGATCCCAATGCAAAGTATGTTCATTTCAAAGCCTGCGTTTCTCTTAAGAAAGAAATACAAATTTCGAGGGGCAAATGTTAATCCCGTTGATACAACGCGATCCACTGACCAAGCATTGGACGGTCGAACACCGTGAGTCGAACAATACGGGTCGATCACACAATACTACGTGGGGCGGCCACTATCGGTAAGAGATCAAGCATGCTCCTATGAAGGGTTGTGCACCATCAAAATGACTGCTCAAGCAGCATCGAGAATCGTGGATGAACACAATTTCTTCTATATGGAATGGTAGCATAAAAAGTAAATGACACTATTGTTCCCGACTTTGCAAGGTCGCTCGCGCAGCTCATATACAACAGCATGTATGAGAATGCGCTCAATGGCTAAGGCTTAAGCACGTGGTTTGACATAACTATATAGCATAAATATAATGAACACGCCAATTTGCATGTGTGAAACTAGAACACGACCACATTAAAAATGGACATGTCATCAGCAAGCTTAGAACAACATGGACTGGACCATGTGTAGTACATACATGTTAAAATATGTGCTGTAAAGAACAAGTAAACGCTTGCAGGGTCGTTCACTCCAATGACAATGCGAGGGGTCACGCACCACCTTGGATACGGGTCTAGCAGCGCCATCTGGTCATTTAGAGCGAACTAACTCCATGAATAATGGCTTTCAACATCTATAATAGACCGTCAGTTCATATAAGCAAAGCATGAAACATCCGTGATCAAATATTGGATGTGGTTACCACGCCAGCTTAGAGCAAGTACTGCCCTTATTCATTTCAATTCATGGCTTTGGGATTATAAGGTATTTTGTAGAAAGACATCAACAAGCTCGCTCGCATGTTAGAAATAAAGTGGTCATTCACCAGTAGCATAGCTCAATCAAGTGTCGAGCACGATCGAGCAACATCAGTCCAGTGCCTAGATAGGTCACTCGTGCATCGCCTATGAGTTCGCTTGTGCAAACAAGTCGGAGAGGTCGAGCATGTAGAAATATGAGTGTGCAGATTTATTTATAATGAGTGGCATTATTGTAATATTTAAACCCCAATTTCTACAGTGGAACAATATACAATATGGAGCTGTTGTTCCCACACGCAAGCCTTATAAATGAAAGATGCACGTGATGGCGTGACGTGTAAAAGGCACAACATACAAGTGGGAGCATCACAGTTGGTTACAAATTCACAGGGTGTTCGCTCACGAGAACGCTCGCTCGTGCAAGGGTAGCAGCAGCCCGCTCGCGCACTCATCAAGGGTCTGATTCTTGCTCGTGTAGTTGTATTGCTAGCCCAACGCCCGTTGTAGAGGGCACTCCGCCAACAGGCCAGTAGCAGAACCGTAAATACTTCGGCGTGCGTCCTGTACCCAGTTGACCGTAATTACAACTTTGCCACTCGGGTCTAACTTCTCCGATAAATACCCCTCTTCACAACCATTCGAGGGACGGATTCCACTACACTGAAGGGCTGTCCAAATCAATTCTCCACCATTCTAAAGCTTCTTAAGCTCCATCAATGGCCGCCAAAGCTTTCTCTTTCTTCCTCATACAAGAAGCGGATCCCATCTTCTCTAAACATCGTTGATTGTCATTCCATGTGATCTCCAATCGCCATTTTATCTCTTTAATGCTCGGATCTAACAACATTTTCATGATGGAACAAAAATCTAATCACAAGATCTAATCCGTTCCATCTCGAAATCAAATGAGATCTAAAGTGAAAAAGAGCGAAAAGTGAAGAATCATTGTAAAGAGTGATCAAATGTGATGAATGAGATGCTTAAGATGATACAACATATAATTCTCTCTATGATAGTAAAAAGCACTTCAAAAGTGGACGTAGATCTTTTTCAAGATCGAATCACTATAAAAACCCTATGTCTCTTACTTACTTTTTCCCGCTTTTTGCTTGTATTTGCATTTGTGGCCCCCATTTTCATTTTGCATACCATTTGGTAAAGTGTGATTTCACACCCTTGGTGTTTGAACCATTTTTGGTGAAAACATTTTGAAATGAATTCCATATAGAATGGTGGTCAACTTAAATTAGACATTTAGAACTTGAGATTGTTAACTTCTACATTACAAAGATGAGGATGATGTCAAGTCAAGGTCTAAGAGGTAAACAAAATACCTCAACCTGAATAGCTTTATTTTTTCTGAGGAATAGAATTGGTTAAAGCTCGAGAGTTGAGTTTTGGAATTTAAATCATTATTTCTATAAATGATTTATTACTCAAAAAGATAGAATCTTAGAAGTAAACCTAAGTTACATAGGTTCTAGTAGCCCATTAATGATGAATTAGAATTGAGGAACCATTTGGATTGATATTTAAATACATACTTATGCTGGAGGGTTAAGTACATGAGTGTTTTACGATAAGCAATGAGGAATTTAATAAAAAAATTAATTAAAAGAGGCTTAGACTATGGGATATAAAACTTTGATTGAGTTGCGTGTGTTATTTAATCGTTAGATAACCGGCTATATCAAATCTAAACAAAAAACTTACTTTAGAAATATCTTGGAGAAATGCTTGAGTTATATAGCATAATAATCCCTGTAAATGATTCACTATGAAAATAATCCTCGTTTAGTTCTCTAAGGACAATTTGTAATGAAATCCATCCACTAATGATTGGAGGTGAACTCCATAATTATCCGTATCATTTTCCCCCTAAAGAACCAGGGTTGAGTTTATCTAAAACTATGATAGTCTTTTTGAAGAGACCGGGATCAGACCAATTATCCAAAAACCACTTCGATCTGATTAAGTTGTGAATATATAAGACTTTGAAGATGAAATCAAGGAAGGCTTGGAGACTATAGTTGGATGCATAGATCTTCGAAGCGTAAATGGCTTCTTGTTGATCTCTCTAGTTAGCTACCACGATTATACTAGTAGCAGTAGTCTCTGCATGTCAGGGTTCTGCATGATGCAAGGAATTCTTATTATTGATCTTAAGGATTATTCCCGATCAGATACGATAAAAGAGTACCTCGGTTTGTCCTTTCCTTACATAGCTTGAATGGATGGAGAAGGCACCTTCTTTTAGCCTAACGCCCTTCCATGAGACGTATGAGCTTGAAGGTTGTATGTTTGTTGACGTCAATTAGTGATTGATAGGATGGCTGTACAGTTAAAGTGCTTAGTGGTACTGTAGCGGTGTAGATGCAAAAAGATGTAGTGGGGATAAAACTGGGAAATAATGGGGATATAACAGAGGTGCAAAAAGGTATATTAGACGTAAAAATTAGTATTTTAAAATTAATTAATTATCGTTTTCACATTATTTATGTAAAAGAAACTAATATATATATTAATCTTATAAAATAAACTCAAAGAATATCATGGTTATACACATTAGAATTAATGACTATAACAAATTTCTACCATATATTAGACACTTATGTGTTAAAATTATCTTTTACACTAACTTTATTGATTTGTTTTAAAAGAAAACTAGTCGAATCAAACTTCGTATATTAATGTTGCTGAAGTGGGTGCTATAGACTGTTGATTTAACGGGTGCAACAGAATATAGCAGGGCTCAAAGCAGATTTATTGCCCATCAGCGCTAAATAGAAATAGCGTAGTGATTGAAGAACGCTACAGACTATAGCGGGGATTTTACGGGGCTTTAACTGCACAGCTGGATGGTGATGTGGCATCCGAAGATGGATATGCGCCATGTATGAGAAACGGTAAATCTTGACCTCATAAGCCTTACAACTCAGTAATGGTTAAAACAAGGGATTGCTTCAGAGCTATGTGGGTTGCACCTATTAGGAGCTGTCATTCTCCAATCTAGAGTGGTTATATATTTTTGGTATGCACTAGTAGTAGGAAAAGGTAGGTGCACATTATTTTTGAACTTGGTACCCGGGGAATGAAGTAATCTGATGCATCATGTTAAAGGGGCAGTTAGCTCTGATTCATAGGGAATATATGTGAGGCTCTCTAATATATTTGACTAAAGGTGTACTGATAGGAAGGTATTACCTTACCTTGTCATTATATGGAATCAAATCTCTAATACGTACCTTTTCGATTTTATTTGTTTAACTAGTATTTTGGAATTAAATATGGTAACAATTACAGCTAAATTGATAAGCATTTGTATACATACACTATTATAGTATCATGAGATTTTCTAAAAAGCGTTTTGGTTATCATAAGATAAAAACTCATCCGTGTTTATATGCGGCATTGTCTTTTGAGATACTTTTTTTTCAAAAGGTTTATAAGATAACGAGGAATGAAATTTCTTATTACTTGAGTTTTCTCACATTGTTTTCCAACTTGAATTGGGTGTTACTTCATGATAAAGCTCGGTTCGGACCGAGAATATTGGGTAGGTTAGTTTAGATGCTTGGAGCTTAGGGGATGAGCTAAAGCCTAATACGTACTTTTGTATATTCATATGTCCACTATGTTAGTACATTCTTGTTGATATTTGAGTTAGTCCGGTCAAGTTATTATAAATGTCCAGTTTAGTATCTATTGTTAACTCTGATGTTGTATATGTATATAAATAAAAATTCTTTCAGCTTGTATGGCTTGTGGTATATTATATGCTATCCACTATGATCGTGAGATTCTGTTCTATCTTATTTTTCTTTGATCCCTAATTATTTAGTTTTCTAGCACTTGGATGTTCGACATGATAATATCGTAGATGTATTATTATCATTCTGACGGTCGAATAAAAGTCAAGTCGTTACATTTTGAGATAATATTTGTTTACTGTAACCATAATTATTGAGTTTTGTTGTTATGGTTATATCTTGTTGTATATTGATTTTCGTGGCCTTATATCTTCCTTGATCCATGCTGGGGTTATGTTTAATCTTTTTTGGCAAATAGTCCAAGTGTTTCTCTTGTTTCATGTTGAATTTCATATGTAAAATAGTTCAGTAACTTGACCAAAATCTCGCTTAAACTCTGAATCGAAGCAGAAATTGTGCCTGTAGAAAATCCTGACAAGTAGGTCGACATTGTGTTGTATAGGTTAACCTACTGGTTGACCCATAGCTCCCTGAGGTTAAACATAGGGTCAACCTAAGACAATGACGGTCAATTTGGAGAAAGAAATGAACACATGTTTTTTTTCTAGGTGTTTTAGCTTTTTCCTGGTGAATTTCTAAGTGATTTTCGATGAATTCTGAAGCAATATTTTAAGATGTTTTGATGGGATTGATCCTACAATGGTAATAACAACATTATCATTGATTTATACTCCAGATTTATGAATTTTCATGTGAATCTTTATTGCTAATTCCATGAACTTTTCATGATTTCGCCTACACGGTTTGTGCTATTATAAATCGATTTTGATAGGATTTTTAAGTATAAAACTATAATTTTAAGATCAATGTTTTGCAAAATCAATTTATAAAGCTATTTATGTGTATGTATATATATCTATAATAATGAGATTTTAAAGAAATAATTTTTGAAATATCTTTGAAAGTCATTTCAAAAACTGATTTTCTCAAAAAATATTGTTTTATATTAACAAACATGTTTTTGCACACTTTCAGAGAATAGGAAGCGACTTAAACAATGTAGTAAATTATGTGTGTAACAATCTGAATTCTAATAGACCGATTTTTTTTCAAAATTTTAATCTTTTGAAATAAGTGTTGGTTTGCTCTGGTATCCTGCAGAAAAGACAGAGATATAAAATATATCAGAGCTTAGAAAACATCTCATAATGGAATTGATAAAATATGATATAATCAAAATATAGCCTTACTGTAGTAATAGTACCACCTAACCAGTATCCAAAGCTATCATATCTCTGCCACAAATCTAACCTGTGAGTATGTTATGAAGAGGGTGTCAGAACATAAGTTCTGGTGACTGGATTTAAACTACACATTTTGGATAATCCTACATATACTGTTCAGTTATATTTTCTTGTTTATTAGGTTACCTGGGTTAACTGCACTTAAGGCTTACACACATCGTACCTATCTACTTCCTAGTGGATTAAACTAATATAGTATATACATAGTTAACCCTAATATTAAGGTACACCCCATGGTACCCCACTCGTACGGTCTCCACCATAACGCTGTAGAAATATACGCAGCCCCTCATCCTTCACCGGAGTGATGTACAGATCTCTATAAAACAACGCTATGTTCCGCATATATCTTCCATTGTAATGCAACGTAAGCATACTGGCTGTGTAACGACCCGTATTTTAGCGATATAATAATTAATTTAATTAATTATATAAATAATGGTTTAGAGATTTAAATGGTTGTTTAATTAAATAATATTGAATATTTAATTAAAATAAATAATATAGTAATATATTTGATTTCTGAAATAGTCAGAAATAGTGGAATTCACAATATTGTGTGAATCAGATCTTTTATAATCTATATTTCAGTTTAGAGTTGAATTATATTATCGAATATATTATTTTAATGGTCGTTGAATGTATAATTTATATTATAATTAAAATCAAGCTTGAAATGGCGCTGCAGTTCGTATTTTGGCAATTTGAACTTCAACTGAATGTACAGGATTCATTTTAAGCCGGATTTCTGTGAAACAAGAAACGTTCGGAGCTGGTGAAGTATATTCTTCTAATGGAAGAGAAAATTCGGGATTTCATTGTGTAGATTTTGATTTATGTCCAAATAAAATTTTAGAAAAGTCGCTATGGAATTCCTTTATAATTTATAACGATTTATTTATATTTTTAAAAGGATTTTTCAATATAAATTGAATATCGATTCAACCGGGATTTGAAATACCGAGTTATAAATCCAATTGGAGTTGTATGATACTCTAGTATGGATATATACGATAATATTTATTTTTAAATATTTAATTTAATTATTTTTAAATATATTTATATATTTAAATGGGTTATTTAGAGCTTTAAAAATAGCTAGTTTTGCAAACGACCTTCGTTTTCGATGAAACTAATTTTGTTGGATCCGCAATATTAAATTATTGCTAGATTTCAGTTTTCGTGATTTTCGAAGTTAGTATGTGGCCGTACGGGATTTTCATGTGAAATACAATCGATATTTTGATGGTTAAAAATATGCTGTGTGAGTAAACGGAGTCGGAATTCGACGAAACCAGATTCGTTGGGTCCATAATGTCGAACTGTAGGTGTATGTCCATTTTCGTGATTTTTTGGTATCATATGTGATCACAGGAATTTTTAAAGACGAATACAAACAACGGTTGGGTAAAAATGAATATTTAAGCGAATATTAAATTATTAAAAATACACTATAAAAACCCCTTAACTATTTCTAAACCTAACTCATCTCTTCATTTGGTCAACAGGTAAATAATCCCGCCGCTACTCCTCTTAAGATATTTTCCTCCTTTGTAAATTCTTTGAAATCAAAATAAAATATCTAAAATCATGAAATCGATATGTTTGAAATCACCATAACATCCTCTTCAATCTTGTGTACCTATTATTGGGTTCGGTTGATATGTGGTTCACTGTGTGGTTTAGCCGTGAGAGCTAGGGTTTAAATCGATAGGGATTCGAGATGTTTTTGTGGTGATTCAGGTATACGTTTAGCTTCCTAGCAGGTTTCAGCATCTTTACGCTTTTTTTTGTGGATTTTTGAGCATAAAAGGATCGATCGATCCCTGTAATGGCCGTCGACAGCCTGGGAACGCGAGCACCAAGTCGCGAGCGAGTTAAGCTTCGAGGGTATAGGGAGGAGGAGGGTTTGAAGGGGAGTTCATTGTTGGTGGTGTCAGGTGAATTCGTGGAGTAATTAAGTGTGAAGTAGGCTTGGAAGGATCGGGTATAGGGGAGGAACGAAACTGGAGTGTCGTGTTTGTTTCCACGATGGAAGAAGAGAGATAGCGGGCTTCAGTGGGTAATTAAATCAATGTGGACCGGGTCAGGGAAATGGGTAAAAGCCCATATTAGAATTTAAATTAAGTTTAAATAAATATGTATTAAACTTCTAATCGTAATATCATGGTCATACTATATCATAATTTGGAATGGTCAGATCCGTTAGGATCGTATGGACGGACACTACTCGATGGAACTGACTGGGAGTTGATGGGAGCCTGTTACAATTTATAGCAAAATAAATTATCCGTCTGAATCAAACGATGGTTATCGTTATTAACGATGATCATCCAATGTGAGTAAATCTCACTAACTCTGATCAGTTTATATTTGTATAACGTATTTTTAGATCTGATAAATATTTGTTGATTATTGTGTGTTGACTGTTTGGATGAACTGCTAATCAGTTGGTTGAAATTATATATATATATATACTTAAATATACATTGATTCTGTTATCAGAAAATTTATAGTGACATGAAATCAATGTTAATTATATTGTTCAACATCTATGATGCAGTGAAACAGGTTGGAGGAATCCAACTGGATTCCTCCACATTTATTTTACTTTTTTTTTATATATTGTTATATATGATGTGATATATAGCCTGCTATTAATTATATATGGTTGAATGATATTGATCAATTTTATATGGTATGTTAAACACCATAGAGAACACTGGAATGTATAGAGGGAAATTTCAATGTATATATATTAAAAGAAATTATTTGTAAAATCAAAGATTTTATGAAAGAAAATAATTATAAAATCAAAGAATTTTATAAAAGGAATATTTATTGTTTAAAAAATGAATTGAAAAGAAATATTTACTTTTTAAATAAATAGAATTTAAATGGAATACTTATTTAAGAAATAAATAGAAGTATAGAAGGATTATTTATTTAGAAAATAAATAGAATAAATATAAAAGGAAAATATTTGTAAAAACAATATATAAAAGGAAGACATTTGTAAAACAAATAGAAAGGGGAATATTTGTAAAACATTTACAAATAAAATAGAAAGAGGAATATTTGTAAAACATTTACAAATAAAATAGAAAGGGAATATTTGTATAAACAAATAGAAAAGGAAGTATTTGTAGTGTTAGTCGAAAAAAGAGTTATCGAATATTGGTTATTCTAAAAGGAGTTAATCGAATATAGTTTATTCGAATAGAGTTAAAATAGTTAATCGAATATAGTTTATTCAAATAGAGAAAAGGAGTTATCGAATATAGTTTATTCGAATAGAGAAAACAAGTTATCGAATATAGTTAATCAATTAGAGTTAATTCATTAGAGTAAATCGATAGGGTTGATCCAATAGAGTGAATCGAATTAGAATTTATCGATTAGAGTAAATCGAGTTAGAGTTAATTGAATAGAGTAATCGAGTTAGAGTTAATTAAATAGAGTAATCGAGTTAGAGTTAGTCGAGTATTTGTAATCAAATAAAGTTAGTTGAATATTATTTAATTGAATATAAGTTATTCAATAGGAGTTAATTGAATATAAGTTATTCAATAAGAGTTAATCGAATATAAGTTATTCACTAGGAGTTAATCGAATATAGTTTATTCAAATGGAATTAAAGGAGATAATCGAATATTAGTTATTCGAAGAGAGATAATTGAATATTAGTTATTTAAAGTGAGTCAATCGAATATTAGTTATTTGAAGAGAGTAAGTCATCGAATTCGATTATATCGAATTCGGGAAAGTATTTATACTTTTCGATTTTTAAATCAAGATTTATTTATTTATAAATTAGGTGTTTGTTTATTTATTCAAATTAAAGAATAAAAGTTATATTCGAAGTTAGATATTTCGAAAGTAGGAATAATAACGCTATAGTTATAATCAATGTTTTCAATAAAGAAGTGGATACGTAAATAGAATCTAAGAGTTATGTAAGGAAGTTGTTAAAGGTTTAAAAGATGAACTTTGTCTATTCCTAAGTTAAAACATTGTTCAGTTAAGGTTTGAGAGGTAATTATACCCCAACTTGATTGACTTCCTTCTTAACTAAGGAATGGCTAAGGTTTGATAGTAAAGGATGGTTAAGTGAATTTAGTTAGTGAATGAAATGGTTTGAGGTTGCATGGCAATGTTTGATTTAAACATCAGTTTAAATCCAGTGGAGGAGTTTTGGAAATGTTTTACAAATAAGAATCACA
The DNA here is from genome assembly GCA_030737875.1 of Allium sativum. Lineage (NCBI taxonomy): Eukaryota > Viridiplantae > Streptophyta > Magnoliopsida > Asparagales > Amaryllidaceae > Allium > Allium sativum. The sequence continues at coordinate 197,712,725 of CM060924.1, forward strand.
AATGTTTTCTATTAATAGAAAATAAGAATTTAGAACATATGGAAACAGGAGATAAGTAAATTAATGAACTAAAGAGATAAATGTTAAATGATGATTGATCGATATAATTTCGATCTGCAAATAATATCGTTGTTTTCACATGTGTTTTTCTTTGGTAGTTAAATCACATACTATCAAAGTTTTGACCATTTTTCCGTCGTCAATACGGAGAGACCGGTTGGATTATTATCCGAGAACCACTCCGTATGGGCGTAAGCGTTTCGAATCAAATAGATCGAAGACAAATTGAAGACGGAGTTTATACAAGGCTTATTCTGGCAATCCTAGGTAGAAATTGCCTAAGATGGATTTACATAATAGTGCCTTCGGTTTGTCCAGCCCCAGGACAACTTGAATGGATGAATGATTGACAGAGTATATCTGGTAGATCGCGTAGGTTAATCGTTTCAAACGTATGTACGTTGGTGGCGGAGGAATTCATTTCTCTTAGCTTATACCCGTGGTATTATTGGGGAAATCAATTTGTGATTTGACGGGTATGACGATGTGGCATTCAAAGTGAATGAATGAGTAATCTGTTGAAAGGTATGTTATGATCTTCAGTCTCATCAACTGGGAAATGACAGAAATCGGGCAGGCGGCATGGCTAATTGGGCCGCACCCAAGTAGGGTATATTGTCACCATCTAGAGGATATTCATATTTGTTACTTCTTTCAATTATGTATCTCCCGAGAATGGTTATGTTGGTTTACTAACTGTAAGGTGACTATATATTCGATACACTCAAGCGAAATGAGTGGTCGGTCATGTGTGGCCGAGTTGCAAGATGTTCTTGTTGAACTCCAGTGTATCGCTTCTAGAGTACACTGAGCGGAAGGTGGATCCATACCTTGTCATAGTTGGAATCCATTCCCCAAATGAGAGCCCGCGGTTTTGATTGTATATTATATATGTAGAACGTTAGATGCAAGCGTTTCTACTAGATTGATATTACTTATATTAGATATTATTATAATATCAGAATAATATTGTTTTACAAATGATTTGGGTTATCGTAAGGTAAAAACCATCCGTGTTTATGTATGGATTGGTCTTACGATTATTCTTTCTTTTGAAAGAATTTTTAAAGTTAAACAAATGATTTGAGTTTACTCACACCAATCACATGACTGACCCGGAGTTTATTTTGTTTTATTTTTCCCTAAACTCTTGGGTGCCTAATTTTGTACGGGCAGTCAAGTAGTCGGGATTTACAGATATATTTGGAGAGCTGGAGCAGGAGGTTTCAAAATTATATAGCTATGGTTATTTCCACTGTGTTATAAGTGCTGTAATTTGGAAATGATATGTATATTCAAGTACAAATTTATATTTCAAAGTTATGTTATATAATATATGTTATTCGTTCCGCTGTGAGATTCGTGTTACTCTGATGTTGTATGTTCTTCTTGTTCTTCTATTCTAAGTTTCTATCTTATCTATTCTCACCCTCTGTTTTCTTTCTATTGGTTTTCTGATTTCCAGTGTAATTTGGGTTGGACTTGTGTTATTTGGTCAGTTCAAATTGGACCGGAATTTGGGGCTACTACAGTTGGTATCAGAGCAAAGGTTAAGTAATCACCTTGGCTCTGTGGCGTGACTATGTAAAGATGGGGTTAGTAATGCCGTAGATTGAGTTTGAGTGTATATATATGAGCGCGTATTTGTTATTCGATATAAAAATTGTTTTATATTGTGGAGATTTATCGGTTGAGTAGTTTATGGGTTCTGTTCGATTAGTTTGATCCACTGTATCGGTAGGAGTTTATAAACACTCAAATACGATGAACCGACATGGTATGTTTTGAAAAGAGGGTAAATAAAATAATTTTACCCAAAATATATTTTGAAATAAAGAAGTATATATATTTTGAAATTATTATCATATATAGAATGTGTTGGTTGTTATTATAATCAAATAAGATTATAAATTGAAAGGGTTATACAAAATAACCAATTAGAATTCATATAAGTGTAATATATTAAATCAAATGAATTAAATCTGAATTTAAATCAGAATTGGAATTTAGAATTCCAAAAACATGAAAAGTGTTGTAAATGGATTTGGATTAAATATATGTGAATTTTAAAATCCTGGGAGATTTTAATTTGTTTTACAAGCATTGTGAATGATATTTTGAAATGTATTTCAAAATGGAAGTGTTTAGAAATGGCTTTGAAAGTGATATAGTATTGAACTCACTTAGATCGCTGGAAAATAAATCCCGATGGTGAAGTCGACCATCATCGGTGTTCATTTTTGAGTTCTAAGTGATGGATTACTACCAAAGATATTGATTTTGAATTGTTTTGAGAAAAATGTTGGTTTGAATCCTGAAAAGGAAAGTTGATTTTTGAGAAAAACAATGCTGTTTAAAACTCCCAGAAATAGATTGTTCCATTTAAAACAAATTAGATGTGAATTTGTGAAAGCAAATTGAAACTGGAATTGAAACCAGTTAAGTGGAAATTGAATTGTAATAAAAAATATCAAATAAAATTTGATAGAGAGATATCTGGACTTATGTTGAATTGATAAGTTAAGTGTTGGATTTGAGAATGGAATTTAGCTTGGTTATAAGCCAGTGAAGTGGTTTTGAGGATAAATTGATTGGAGTTTGATTGGGATGAAATTGGTATATGCTGAATGATAGCAGATTGAAAGTGGTAGAGTTGAATGCCCAACAAAAAGGTACAAGTTTATATTTCAAATAGTATGAGAATTTTATGAGCCGAATTGGCAAGCCGCTTGGCTGTTTGATTTTCTTTTTAGTTGGAGAAGGCCTAGAGAGGTGAGTTGGATTTTGACCTATTGACCAGTACAAAGGAGGTGCTGGCAAAATTCCTCAAAAATTTCGTGTGTTAGAAAAATTTCCGAATTTTTGAAAATTTTCGTTATTAGAAATGAGTCAATATTTTAATTGAAATAAATTAATTCTGTGAAACTAGAGTTAAAGAAGTGAACAAATAGTTTTAAACCAGTTAATAGAGTTTGTTTTCTACCTTAGCAATTTCAAGGACAAAATTATTTTAAGGGCGAAGAATGTAACGACCCATATTTTAGCGATATAATAATTAATTAATTTAATTATATATATAATGGTTTAGAGATTTAAATGGTTGTTTAATTAAATAATATTGAATATTTAATTAAAATAAATAATATAATAATATATTTAATTTCTAAAATAGTCAGAAATAGTGGAATTCACAATATTGTGTGAATGAGATCTTTTATAATCTATAATTCAGTTTAGAGTTGAATTGTATTATCAAATATATTATTTTAACGGCCGTTGAACGTACAATTTATATTATAATTAAAATCAAGCTCGAAATGGCACTGCAGTTCGTAATTTGGCGATTTGAACTTCAACTGAATGTGCAGGATTCGTTTTAAGCCGGATTTCTATGAAACAAGAAATGTTCGAAGCTGGTGAATTATATTTTTCTAATGGAAGAGAAAAATCGGTATTTCATTGTGTAGATTTTGATTTATGTCCAAATCAAATTTTAGAAAAGTCGCTACTGAATTCCTTTATAATTTATAACAATTTATTTATATTTTTAAAAGGATTTTTCAATATAAATTGAATATCGATTCAATCGGGATTTGAAATACCGAGTTATAAATCCAATTGGAGTTGTATGATATTTTAATGTGGACATATACGATAATATTTATTTTTAAATATTTAATTTAATTATTTTTAAATATATTTATATATTTAAATAGGTTATTTAGAGCTTTAAAAATAGCTAGTTTTGCAAACGACCTTCGTTTTCGATGAAACTAATTTTGTTGGATCCGCAATATTAAATTATTGCTAGATTTCAGTTTTCGTGATTTTTGAAGTCAGTATGTGGCCGTACGGGATCGTAATGTGAAATACAGTCAATATTTTGAGGGTTAAAAATACGCTGTGTGTTAGCCTGCTTTGTGACCAGGCTACCCAAAGCAAAGATCATGTTGATATGGAATCTCTGGATAACATCACTCTCCGACACTGGAAGCATCGTCAGAAGACACAAGGCAGTTTGGTCAAAATCACAACATCAGTATAAACTGGCCCAAAACCCCTATCAAACGAACTCATTTGGATCTATTCACATCAAATACTTGTATCCCTTTGAATTAGCTTCAGTTTGAGCTTTGGTTTGGCTCAATCGGACTTACGGTTTGAAAGTTATGCCCATTTCCGTGAACGGGTGTAAACTAGCATCAAAGACTAAGAACAAGACATCGGACCGCGATCCGACCTATGACCGCAATCCAACCTATGACTGCGATCTGACCTTTGACCGCGATACGGCCCATGACCACGATCCGACCTATGACCGCGATCCGACCTTCGGACCTGCTCACACGCAGCTTGTTTTGACCTATTCTCAAGGCTACAGGCTCTCCTATTTTTCTGGATCGCCTGCCACGTAACCCATCATGAACCGGTCCTCCCAGGAGCTCTCCTACAGCTATAAATACACCATTTGAAGGTATTTTGAAGGATTCTTTTAGACTCTTTGGCATCTCAAAATCCATGGCAGCCATGGCCAACATTTCTCCATAAATAACCACCATCTTCCTCAATAAAAATCAATGAATTCAGAGAGAATTATTCATTGAATTCGAATAATTGAGAGATAATATTGCTTGTGATTGTAATGTACGATTGAAATGAGAAAATATGAAGTGGACGTAGGCTCATTAACGTCGAACCACTATAAAAATCCTGTTGTCTTACTCTTTCTCGTATTTTTCAGTTATTTCTTCATATCCTATGCTCAAAATACGACGATTTGGGTGTTAGGACCATTTTTTGGTCTAACACTGTGTGAGAAAACAGAGTCGGAATACAACGAAACCAGTTTCGTTGGGTCCGTAATGTTGAACTGTAGGTGTATGTCCATTTTCGTGATTTTTGGGTATCATATGTGATCACAGGAATTTTTAAAGACGAATGCAAACAACGGTTGGGTAAAAACGAATATTTAATCGAATATTAAATTAGTAAAAATACACTATAAAAACCCCTTAACTATTTCTAAACCTAACTCATCTCTTCATTTGGTCAACAGGCAAATAATCTCTCCACTACTCCTCTTAAGATATTTTCCTCCTTTGTAAATTCTTTGAAATCGAAATAAAATATCTAAAATCATGAAATCGATATGTTTGAAATCACCACAACATCCTCTTCAATCTTGTGTACCTATTATTGGGTTCGGTTGATATGTGGTTCGCTGTGTGGTTCAGCCGTGAGAGCTAGGGTTTAAATCGATGGGGATTCGAGATGTTTTTATGCTGATTCGAGTATATGTTTAGCTTCCTAGCAGGTTTCAGCATCTGTATGCATTTGTTTTGTGGATTTTTGAGCATAAAAGGATGGATTGATCCCTGAAATGATCGTTGACAGCCTGGGAATGCAAGCACCAAGTCGCGAGTGAGTTGACCTTCGAGGGTATGGGGAGGGGGGGGGGTTGAAGGGGAGTTCATTGGTGGTGGTGTCAGGTGAATTCGTGGAGTAATTAAGTATGAAGGAGGCTTGGAAGGATCTGGTATGGGGGAGGAATGAAAATGGAGTGCTGTGTTTGTTTCCACGATGGAAGGAGAGAAATAGCGGGCTTCGTTGGGTAATTAAATCAATGTGGGTCGGGTCATGGAAATGGGTAAAAGCCCATATTAGAATTTAAATTAAGTTTAAATTTAAATAAATATGTATTAAACTTCTAATCGTAATATCTCGGTCATACTATATCAGAATTTGGAACGGTCAGATCCGTTAGGATTGTATGGACGGACACTACTAATGGAACTGACTGGGAGTGGATGGGAGCCCATTACAATTTATAGCAAAATAAATTGTCTGCCTGAATCAAATGATGGTTTTCGTTATTAACCGAGAACAAGTTTTGACCATTATTCCGTCGTCAATACGGAGAGACCGGTTGAATAATTATCTGAGAACCACTCCGTATGGGCGTTAGCGTTTCGAATCAAATAGATCGAAGATAAATTGAAGACGGAGTTTATACAAGGGTTATTCTGGCAATCCTAGGTAGAAATTGCCTAAGATGGATTTATAGAATAGTGCCTTCGGTTTGTCCAGTCCCAGGACAACTTGAATGGATGAATGTTCGACAAAGTATATCTGGTAGATCGCGTAAGTTAATCGTTATTTACGTTGGTGGCAGAGGAATTCGTTTCTCTTAGCATATATCCGTGGTATTTCTGGGGAAACCAATTTGTGATTTGACGGGTATGACGATGTGGCATTCAAAGTGAATGAATGAGTAATCTGCTGAAAGATATGTTATGACCTCCAGCCTCATCAACTAGGAAATGACAGAAATCAGGCAGGCAACATGGCTAAGTGGGCCGCACCCAAGTAGGGTATATTGTCACCATCTAGAGGGTATTCATATTTGTTACTTCTTTCAATTCTGTATCTCCCGGGAATGGTTATGTTGGTTTACCAACTGTAAGGTGACAATATATTCGATACACTCAAGCGAAATGAGTGGACGGTCATGTGTGGCCGAGTTGCAAGATGTTCTTGTTGAACTCCAGTGTATCGCTTCTAGAGTACACTGAGTGGAAGGTCCATACCTTGTCATAACTGGAATCCATTCCCCAAATAAGAGCTCGCCGTTTTGATTGTATGTTATATATGTAGAACGTTAGATGCAAGCGTTTCTACTAAATTGATATTACTTGTGTTAGACATTATTATAATAACAGAATAATACTATTTTACAAATGATTTGGGTTATCGTAAGGTAAAAACCATCTGTGTTTATGTATGGATTGGTCTTATGATTATTCTTTCTTTTGAAAGGATTTTTAAAGTTAAACAAATGATTTGAGTTTACTCACACCAATCACATGACTGACCCGGAGTTTATTTTGTTTTATTTTTCCCTAAACTCTTGGGTGCCCAATTTTGTACGGGCAGTCAAGTAGTCGGGATTTACAGATATATTTGGAGAGCAGGAGGCTTCAGAATTATATAGCTATGGTTATTTCCGCTGTGTTGTAAGTGTTGTACTTTGAAAATGATATGTATATTCAAGTACAAATTTATATTTCAAAGTTATGTTATATAATATATGTTATTCGTTCCGCTGTGAGATTCATGTTACTCTGATGTTGTATGTTCTTCTTCTTCTTTTATTCTAAGTTTCTATCTTATCTATTCTCACCCTATGTTTTCTTTCTATTAGTTTTCTGATTTCCAGTGTAATTTGGGTTGGACTTGTGTTATTTGGTCAGTTCAAATTGGACCGGAATTTTGGGCTACTACAGTTGGTATCAGAGAAAGGTTAAGTAATTACCTTGGCTCTGTAGCGTGACTAAATAGAGATGGAGTTAGTAATACCCTAGATTGAATTTGAGTGTATATATATGAGCGCGTATTTGTTATTTGATATAAAAATTGTTTTATATTGTGGAGATTTATCGGTTGAGTTGTTTATGGGTTCTGGTCGATCAATTTGATCCACTGTATCGGTAGGAGTTTATAAACACTCGAATACGATGAACCGACATGGTATGTTTTGAAAAGAGGTAAATAAAATAATTTTACCCAAAATATATTTTGATATAAAGAAGTATATATATTGAAATTATTATCATATATAGAATGTGTTGGTTGTTATTATAATCAAATGAGATTATAAATTTAAAGGGTTATATAAAATAACCAATTAGAATTCATATAAGTGTAATATATGAATTCAGATGAATTAAATCTGAATTTAAATTAGAATTGGAATTTAAAATTCCAAAAACATGAAAGTGTTGTAAAATGGATTTGGATTAAATATATGTGAATTTTAAAATCCTGTGAGATTTTAAATTGTTTTACAAGCATTGTGAATGATATTTTGAAATGTATTTCAAAATGGAAGTGTTTAGAAATGGCTTTGAAAGTGATTGTAACAACCCAGGGTCGGCCCCGAAAATCGACATAAATACCTTTACTGTATCTCATGCCGACCTTTCAAACACCGAGAACACCGGATTGTTAATGAAAGAAATTAGATGGTGAGATAAGAAAGAAAGAAATGTAAGAATAGAAGAAGAAGAAGAATACATCACAGAGTCTCACATCGCAGCGGAACAAAATATAATATAGAAATAAATCTTTATTGAGAGCTTTAATAACTTACAATCATCATAGTACATCATCACCCCTGGACAGTTATAATAATCTGCCCTTGTACAACACAGCGGGATAATACTAAATATGTATGAACTTCTCCAGCACGCCTTTCGTTGTGTTCACTAACCTAAACCTGCAAATCCGGGCTAACCCGAGCATTTACAAAATACCGGGTTAGTCTGGTGAACCAGAGTGAGATAAACTCGCATAGTATTAAGGGTAAATCACCCAATCATGATTTTAAAGTTCGAAATCTTTTCAAAAGAAAAGGATAATAGTAAGACCAAATCCACACATAAACACGGACGGTTTTTACCTCACGATAACCCAAAACAGTTTTGAAATTAATATCTTTTTTGATATTATAATAATGTCTAAATACAAATAAATATCAATCTAGTGGAACGCTTGCATCTCACGCTCCACATATATAGTATATAATCAAAACCGCGGGCGCTTATTGGAGATTGGATTCCAACATTGACAAGGTATGGGACCACCTACCGACCGTGTATCTCTAGAGACGAATACACTGGGTTCAACAATAACGTCTTGCAACCCGACCCACACATGACCGACCACTCATTTCGCTTGAGTGTATCGATTGTATATCACTGACGGTTGGGATCAGCAACCGCCTCCCGAAAAGGGACAACATCGAATATAGAGATAAAGAAACAAATGGAATTTCTCTAGATAGGTGATCATACACCCTAATGGGAGCGACCCACATAGCCATGCTTCCTGCCCGATTTTTGTCATCTCCCGGTTGATGAGGCTTGAGGTCAGAATTTCCTTTACAGCACCTGGCCACCATTCACTTTGAATGCCACATCGTCAGATCCTCTGGATATCACTAATTGACGTCCACAAAAATACTCTAGTTATTTGGCTAGAGAAAACCGTTCCTCCGCCATCAACTATGGTACGTTTGAAGAAATCAACGTTCGTAATCCCCTTTGGAAATACTCTGTCAGACATTTGTCATACAAGTCATCCAGGAACAGGATGAACCGAAGGCACCCTCCTACTGCATCTCATATAGGAATCACTCCAAGGATCAGTAGCGAGAAGTCCTTACAACCCGTAGATTCCAACCACGACAGAAACACAGTTTATCTCTGGCTGCTAAACCAGAGATTATTAGTAATCCTTCCGCTTATGAAGATCCACGGTCTTCAATGCTCCATCTTGACCGTCTTCTGATATCTTCATGTATTTTTTGGTCGGAATGGTTTTCGAATATAAATTCGATCCCGGTATTTCCATACCAACAATCGTATTGGTCAGGTTTTGATAGTCGGTGTTTTAACTATCAAATAAATAGTTGTGTGAATAACATGAGTTTACCAGTTCAGTACCAACACCACATGGCCTCTTTAATTGAAAAATGATTGACGATAGTAAATCTCAAATCCTTAAACAATTCAAATATAACTTACTTGATGTAAGGTTCTTATTTCACACTATTTCACTCTAATTTCTATTAACGAATTCATTTTCAAAACTAAATTTTCCAATTTCCTTTGATCTCGGAAATACCATTTTAACTTTTCCATTACACACTAATATCATCCTTAGGAAATCCCGAAGTCGTTCAAGTTGGGGTATTTACTTACCTCTCAGACCTTGATCAACAACGGTAGACATCAGTTGTAATTCAAAAACCCGACATTTATTCTAAATCCAAACACGCCTCATTTCCTCCTTGTAAAGTTTGTTTATATATCATGGTTTAATATAACCCTTTAATTATCATTTTCCTTTTTACTTAATTCAAACGTTTAACAAATATTTGCTTAAATTCCCTTCTCCCTTTTGGTGATAAAGACTTGGGTTTTATATAAACCTATTCATGAATTCTTTTCACAACAAAACCATATTCCATTTCAACTTTGATTACCTTCCATAATCATTCCCTATTTAAGTAGTAATCTCTATTTTTAAATTAATGATTCACTTCACCATTAACTTATTTATTTGCTAATAAATAATAAATTTCCTTTTTAAAATCTTATTAAAACTAAACCATTATTCGTTATCCCATCTCGTTGGATTAATTCAAACAATTGGGCTAAAATTTAACTTAGCCAATCCAAAATATGATTATCTTATTAACTAGTTCCAAATAATCCTTTATTTAAATTAATTAATTTAAAAAAAATCTTTTTTTTCTTTCTTTATCTCTCAAAACAATTATTCGAATCCATCATATTAATCTTTTCTTATTCACTTATAACTCTAATATATATCATGAATTTCCTTTATAAATTCATTTGAAACCAATTATAAACTCAAATAATAAATAATATAATAATTATTCATTTACTTTTTCCAAACTTTAATTCAAATAATAGATTTAAAAATCTATTTTAATTATAAAATAAATTCTATAACTTTATCTCGTCGATTTACCTGACGGTAGATCGATATTGATGAAACGGTTAATTCATGGGCCATGTACTGTCGATCACTCAACCAATAGCACCCATTAGTTTAAAATAGACAAATGGTGAATTTCAGGTCAATATTCAACCATAAATCAAAACAATTCAATAATGGTCTCATAACAGTCTATAACGACGATTCAATACCAACCACAACAACCAATCAAACAATTCATTTACGTTTATTTTATAAACGTGACCCATAAGGTAACTTACCTCAATTGGAACCAATCGTTAAAAATAACGATTTGGATTTCACTGAAATTAAACGACATTTAATTTCATCAGTTCAACAATGTATGAATATATATAATCAATCAGTCAAAACACTAGCAAGCATAGCACACAAAAATAAAAACCCAACCAATAAAATATAAGCGGGAATAACTGAGTGAGTTTAACTCACCTTGATTTGAATTCGTCGATAAATCGGCTCGATTTCAGTTAAATTAAACGACGTTTAATTTAACTGAAAATTTCAGCTCTTGTCTGCCCTGCTCAGTTCTCGTCCATCGCGTAGTACTCGTTTTCACAGTTCCAGTGTTTTTCGTTTCGTCGAATTCTGATTATGTATGCATTTTAAATTAAAATTTGAAATTTATAAAACCTTAAACTAAGAAAACTTTAAAATAAAATAAATTGGGCCATACCTTAAACGTTCAGCCCATCACTAACCAACCCGACCCGCATCTCCCTTATACTCTAAGACATCGGCCCCCCTTCATTCTTCAAACCCTCAAATAATCCTTCCGCCGCCATAAGAAAAAGAGAGAAAAGGGAAAACCCTACCACTACCGAAACTAGATCCCCTTCCACCGCTTTTAACTCCGACCGCCGCTCCTAACTCCGACCGCCCTTCCACAAACATCTCGCCGAAACCCCGTTCAGCTCGATTCGAGACTGAACCCTAGCCATCCCGAAGCAGCTAAGTATTTTACTCATTTAACTTTGGTTTTTATTTCCCTGTTTTGATTTCGAATTGGGTTTACTTGTTCATGGTTGGTTCTGGGAAAAAAATTGTGATGCGCGACCCCTATTTATACTAGAATTGATCACTGTTTATCTCGAGTTGTTATGTCCTAGGTTAGATTGTGTTTCAGTCCTAGTTCTTAGGTGAAATCTCTTCATTCCAGCAATACCATGTAATCGAACTGTTGATGATTGGAACTTGGTTTCAGTTGTGATATTTTAACAGTGTATTGTGGAGATTTGCGATTGGATTTTCCATGTGCAAATCCTATAGATTAGGAGCTATGAGTTGTTTATTCACAATGTCCTATCTGTTCGTAATTACTGTTTGAGTACGGCTATCAAATTTTCATTTTAATAATTAAATTTCGGATTTGAATTGGGATATGGTATGTATCTCAGAACAATTTGTACAAGAGATTTTCTGAATGCAGATACATTACCTGTTTCGACTGTTTCAATGTGGTATAGATTTGGTCTAAATATTTTATTCTCTTATCTGTTCATTGGTATATACATATATATATCTGTTCGGATTCTGTTGCACTCTTTCTTTTCCTATATATTTTTTTCCTTCTTTACAACTTGAAATATATTTACCTATTAGCTACTCATAGCTGTTTTTCTCTACTTTCCTTTCAGGTTGATTTCACGGTGATGAAGGCATGATGTTAAGAGGAGATTTTGTTATAGATTTTCTTTCATTTTCATATGTATGAAACAGTGATTATATATGAGATTTCTGCTGTTCTATCTTGTAGATTTGATGATGTATATTTTACTGTTTTCTTTAGCTTCCCTAGCTGTTGAATTTTATTGTTCTGGATTGGTGAATAAGGTCATATTGAAATTTGTCTTTTGTTGGCTGTCAATTAGGAAAGCCATATGTTACTGTACTTTACTTATGAACTAGTGTAAACTTTGAATTTCTCTTATAGTAACTTTAGTAGTGTAAGCATTCAAAGATGTGTCTTATTCATATCCATAGGAGGTCTACATTTTTGGACGTGTATTTTTCCTCATATGATGAGCTAGCAAGCTTTTACACTTTTTGGTTGCACTTTATGTTCGTCCAAATTTGTAGGAAAGAAAAACTTCAAATTGAAATAAATAAATTATCACTCTAGTCGGACGAATGGCAATTCCATAGTACGGAAGGGTGTGCTACTTACACTTCAAAAATGAATATGAGATTGTCATTTAACTACCATGAGGAGTACAAATGTTATAAAATCGAAAAATGAACCCTTCTAAGAAATTGAAGAGGATACATAGATATAATCGTTGAAGACCATCTAGTCAAACTACCAAAAGCAAAATTTAACCATCCGTATAGTTTTGCACATAAAGATCATAATGTATACGTTTTACTGTTCTTTCAACTATTTCATGATCTGTTTCTTTTTATATTGCATTAGGTAGCTAGAGAAATGGAGCTTACAAGAAAAGAAAATAAACGTATACGTGTAGCTTCTAAAAAGCACACGTAAATACCCAAATGAAATAATACATACAAATTAAAATTTAACAATATAGATTTTACTAGTAACTTCATAAATTTCAAGTCAAAGCGGTATCCGAATTATATTAAAATCCTTTTATAAGTGTTATATTTTAATAACGGTTTCTATAGCGACTATTTCAAAATTTTAACTGGACATAACTAACAAATAATAACGCGAAATCTCGATTTTTCTCTTCCATACGAAAAATATAATCAAATTGATTCAAACGTTTCTGGTTTCACAGAATTTCGACTTAAAACGAATTCTGTATACTCAATTGAAGTTCAAAACGAAATTTACGAACTACCGCGCCATTTCTAGTTCGTTTATAATATAATTATAAATTAAATGTTCTCGTTTTAATAACGAATATATTTATAAAATTCAATATAAACTATATTTAAACCGTTTTAAATCGCTCGTTCACATTATACCGCAAATTCCACATTTTCCCAATATCCCAAAAATAAAATATTATTATATTGTTAATATAATTTAAATATTAAAATTAAAATGGCAAAATCACCTTATTTAAACTCAAATCAATATTTTAAATAAGAAAATATTTTAAATAAATGGTCAGAAAAATACGAGACACTACATTCTTGCCCCCTTAAAATAATTTCGTCCTCGAAATTGCTAAGGTAAGAAAAAATGTGGTAAATCCTATTAACTTTAAAAATATATTTTATTTTCGAAGTAAAACCAATTATTTTGGTAAAACAAAATTTTAAAAAATATTGAAAATACTTTAGCACATTAAATTCTCAGAAAATTTTTAGCAGTCTCTTCCCTGCACGGGGGCTTCTGCGATATTGCAGAAACACGTAATATCGACCTACACGGTCGGAAAACAAAAACCAAAAACCAAATTTTATATTTTTGCATAAGCGTACCTTTTTCAAGCGCGATTTAGTCTACTACTCAATTTACTTGTAATCTACACGATCAAACTCAATCTCATAATCTTCTGGCACCTGTACTTAGCTCAATCCATCATATAAGCAATACATATATGAAATATTAAAATAACACTTTATTTTTTCTGGGTTTTAGTTTATTTAACTATTCATCATACCATGGATGAATTTTATTCAGCCCATCAAGCAGACAAAAATCAGTTAACACCCAATGAGACGACCCGAAATCCCGTTCAGACGGAGACCAGGGTTATCTTTGGAATATAACACAGAAACAGATAATAGCAGAACAGAATTAAATAAATACACCAGATAATGAACAATAGAATATACTGGATAAAAGTAATCATCAGAGTTACACAGTATACAGGATCTTACTTAGTACAAATACAGTTCAGCTATACATAAATGTCTACGGCGGAAATAAACAAAATATGTACAACAGGAGCTGAACAGCATAAAAAGAAATAAATGATAGAATCCACCTTCAGCTCCAGCTATCCAGAAAGAGCCAGCTAAACCTGAATACAAGGCTGCCCGTGTAGAAAAAGGGGCACCCGAGTTTGAGAGTGAAACAAACTACGAGTCAGTCATGGGACTGGTATGAGAAATCCATTCAACACATATATAATATGGCTAATCACAGGACCACGCCACTTTCGTGGAACAGGTTTACTCCATTGGATTGCCAGTGCTTTTAAAACAAATCTTTCTTTTAAACATCGCTATGCTTTTTATAAAAATGAAGCCGTTATAAGACTCAGTTCCCATCACACAATGCAACACAAACCGGAGGATAGAGTTTTACCTTATAATGGCCAAAATATGATTGATACGAATAAAACAAAGGCATTTGATATTATTGCTAGTGTTAATATGTTTTGAAAACAATTTCAAATCATAACTATCAATCATAGACGGCATTAATGCCCCATACCACTATGTCGCCATATATAGGTATACAATCAAAACCGCACGATGTCGTATTTGGAAATTGGATTTCCGTCATGAACCAAGGCAAAAGATAGCCCTTACCGAATTCAAGACGCTCTAGCCCGCCCCTCAGGATCAGAGCTCGAGTGACCCTTGGATCGTCAGGGCCGGTCCACCGATATGGATTAAAATTCCTGAACACTGCGTTTCCCCACCCTTTGGGGTGTAAATGAGCCAACGAATGACTCCATCGGACCCGGATCGTCCGATCAAACCGAGGCGCCTCGCAACAGCAACAACCACATAGGTGAAAAGTATATAAATGTCAGGGCTGGTAGGTCACCGACACCACCCTAGATAGAAAGAAACGCAGGCCCTCCCTGATGTCCTCTCCCGTTTTAGGTTCATACCGGGGTGTGAGGCTCGCGAATTTACGTTATACACAAAGCTACGCCACACAGGCGGTGCTTTGATCATCACCACAAGACTTTGCTTTTCAACAGAAGCCCTGATCACTGCATCTTAGCATGCCACACAGAATAAATCCTATGTCAGACACACAGTCCATTTACAAGTCCGTTCTGGGTCTGAACGAAACCGGAGGCACTAAATACCTCGCAAACCCATCGATCACCACGTACGTCTGGACGATCACCACTCATTATCCATATTTCGGGATGCCTCCCAATCAGGACCTCGGTTAACATCCAAACGAGGTGAAGATCTCCGGTCTTCGACCATCGTCTTCATCTTCGAATTTCAATCGTCGGTCAATCATTTGAAATGAGAATTAACTCGGCCTTTTCAAACAATTCACGTATATTTAGAATTTCAAATCGATTTATTTCAATGGTTAAATTATTCGACAACACCAATTGTGTTCTTTAATGTAATTTTCACACCAAACACATTCAACCATCAAAAGCCACATAAATCAAGCAAATTCAGTTTATTTCCATTCCATATCGTTTATGATATTTTATAATGATTTATCGCTATTTTTATTTATTTTAAAATAGCCTATTTATTCAAAACGACGCTTCGGGCCATAAGGCGGCCGTGGCGCTGTTTTTCTTCAGATTTGATTTACACATATCTGAAAATCTAACCGTTGGATCTTCACAAAATTTACATCATTAGAAAGGTCTTTTCAAAACGAATCCAACGGTTCCAGTTTCGGGAAAATCCGACGGTCGGATCTCCCGGTACAATCGTTTGAAGTTTCGATTTCAAAATACGAAATGCAGCGTCGTTATTCGATTAAATATATAATTATATTTATATATATATAAAAATATAATCGCTTCTGGCGCTGTTTTTCTTCAGATTTGAATTAAACATTCCAGACAATCCAACCGTTGGATTTTTACAAGGTTGGTGCCGTTGGAAAGATATTTCCAAGGCGAACCCGACGGTTGGGGCTTCGGGAAAATCCAATGGTCGGATTCCCCGCACTAGTTGTTTGAAAACACGGTTTCAAAATACGAACTGCACGGCCACGTTTCGTTTTAATTTTATTTATATTTATATATTTATACAAATATAGTTCATTCAATGATTTCAATATCGTTTTCACTTCAAATTTTTCACTAACACCTTAAAATTTTGGAAAATTTCGCCATAACCTCCCCTACACCGGGAGCATCGGGAAATTGCAAATAGCTTTCCCGGTCCTTCTAATCTCAAAAAGAAAAAGAAAAAGCCAAGCGGCTAGCCAACAGGCTCATAAAATCATCACCCAAACAAAACAGTAAATGTGTACCTATTTGTCGGGCACAAAACTTTATTCCTCTTCTCTAGCCCCTTTGCTATAACATGTTCAATGAATATGCATGTACATATATATACAGTTCTTATCATTTATCATTTTCTATTCAACTTCATATTTGATTTCTATTTGGTTTAAAAACACCATTCATTCTAATGTTACATAAATAGGTGCAAATCATTTCATTAGCTAACTAATGAATATTTCAACTCATATATGTTTATTTTGAACAAGTGGCTATTTTTAACACTTCACATTTCAACGATTTATGCATACAATAAAAATGTGATTTTTATTGTAAAACAATTCATTTCAAAACACTATTTTTCTATATAGTTCATGTTGGTGATAAAAATGGGATTTTTATCATAAAACAATTTCTTTTAAAACGAGATTATTTTACACAGTTCATATAGTCGATAAAAGGTGATTTTTATTATCAAACAATTTATTTCAAAATATGAATACCATTCAACACATGAATTTCTAATCAACGAATGAATATCAATTCAACACATGAATGTTTTCTATAGTTTCTATATATAGATAAAAATGTGATTTTTATTATCAAACAATTTATTTCAAAATATGAATACCATTCAACACATGAATTTCTAATCAACGAATGAATATCAATTCAACACATGAATGTTTTCTATAGTTTCTATATATAGATAAAAATGTGATTTTTATTATCAAACAATTTATTTCAAAATATGAATACCATTCAACACATGAATTTCTAATCAACGAATGAATATCAATTCAACACATGAATGTTTTCTATAGTTTCTATATATAGATAAAAATGTGATTTTTATTATCAAACAATTTATTTCAAAATATGAATACCATTCAACACATGAATTTCTAATCAACGAATGAATATCAATTCAACACATGAATGTTTTCTATAGTTTTTATCTATAGGTAAAAGGTGATTTTTACATTTTAAAACGCGAATATCATTCAACACATGAATTTCTAATCAACGAATGAATATCAATTCAACACATGAAGGTTTTCTATTCAATGAATAAATATAGTTTAAGCATATGAAAATAATTCAAACACACGAATATTATTCAAAATTTCGGCAGCATAACGGCAGGGTAGTTAAAACTGGGACCGTCCCTAGTACGGCTCCTCGCTCTACCTTAAAACCTCGCGGTTTTTGACAATGGGGATCATGCATCTAGTTCGCACGCAGGCGGCATGTATATATTTATTTCATTTCCACAAAACTAATCCTATGTGGTTTCAACCAAATATTTCTCAATCACAAATGGGTATTTTTCAACCACAATCAACCACAAACCATCCCAAACAACCATTCACTATCAATCAATTTTCACAACAATTTCAATCAATAAATATCGTCCATGGTTTGTGGACGAGGGGCGTATATATATATATTATATATAGCAATTCACTTTTATTTCAACACATATATATATATATATAGCTAGAAAAAGAAATTGAAGAGTGAGAAATTCTCACCAATAGCTATCCAATACCACGACTCTTCCTTTATAGAAATCTTCGCCAATCTCGCCTTTCGTCGCTTTCGTTGCCCGTATTCTCTACATATGTAAAAATCGAATTTTTACTATGTTATTCAATATATAAAAATCGAATTTCAAAAATATAGATTCCGCCTTTTCAAAAATAAAGATTATATTTTTAATATTCCTATGATGTAAAAATTATATTTTTATTACTTTAAAAATATAAAAATCATATCTTACTTCTACTTAATAAAAATTCCGTCTTTTCTATTTTAAAAATATGATCTTTTCTTATTCTAAAAAATCTGATCTTTTTAAAGTTCTAATCTTTTTCTATCTTAAATCTTAAAATAAAATCAGTTTTTCTTTTTAAAGTTCTAAAATAAAATCAATTCAGTTTTAAATCTTTCGAAAAAAAATCAATTTTAAATTCCTTTAAAAATCAGTTTTAAATTCCTTTAAAAATCAGTTCTAAAGCCTTTCAAAAATCTGTTTTTAAATCCTAAAAAAAAATCAGCTTCTTTCTTTTTAAAGTTTAAAATCAATTCAGTTTTTAAACCTTTTTAAAATCAGTTTTAAATTCTTTTAAAAATCGGTTTTAAAACCTAAAAAAACAAACAGTATTTAAACTTTAAAAAAAAAACAGTATTCTTTTTTTTTAAAGTTTAAAATCAATTCAGATTAAAATAAAATAAAATAACTTACTCTAACCTGCGAAGAAGGGGGGGGGGGGGGGGGAAAGAAGACGTCGGCGGCAGGAGGAGGAGCAGGCGAAGCGGAGGGTGGTGGCGTCGCGATGCTTCAGGGGGGGGGGGCTCGGTCTTCGTCGCGCTCGTGCGATCTGGGGGGAGGGGTCTTCGGGGGTTGCGCCACTGGGAGGGGGAGGGAGGCTGGACGGAGGGGGCGGTGGCGTTCGCTTTAGGGGGGGCTGTCGATAGGTTTAGGTTTTTTTTTTCTGTTTAATGAATCGGGGGGGGGGGGGGGCAGAAAGGGAGATAAAGGGAGGGAATTAAAATTTATTTTTATTATTTAATTTTTCAAAAAAATTGACTTTTACATACGACCTCGAAACGAGGCCCACCGCCTGTCGTCCATAGCGTTTTACCCCCATTCCGAACACAATGGGATATGTATCGTAAGCTGATTCGATTGTTTCGAATAGTTTCCGTTGAATTTACATTTAAATCCTTATGTTGAATTTTAAACGTACATTTCAAATTACCGGGGTCACATACTAACTAGAAAAATTCCAGAAAAATATTTTCTAGTTTCGTATTGACGATACGGTCCTAACAAAACTAGTTTCGTCGAATTCTGAGACCGTTTGAAAAATGGCCAATTTCCAGTCGATTAAAATCAACAGGAACTGCTCAAACGTGTTTTCTTTTGCCACGCTCACATATTGATTCGAAAAATTATGAAATTTGAAACCTAGCAATAACTTGACACTGCGGATCTAACAAAAGTGGTTTCATCGAAATCCGAGGTCGTTTGCAAAATGTCCATTTTTAAGGGCCTGAATTCCATAGCGACTATTCAGAATTTTCAACTGGACATATCTTTTGATTCCCGCTATCAAATTTCGATTGGTCAGATTCGTTGGAAAGATATTATCAATTAGATTCCATTATTTTTGGTTTCACTAAAATCCGGATTGTTTTGCACCTGATACAGTCCGACAAAGTTTGAATTCAATTTTTGAAACTGCCACGACATTTCAGGCCTTGTTTATAATTATAATTAATTATATTCGTTTTCAATTGTCGATTCAAACTCAGTTTTCATCGCCTTTATTTAAAATATTTATTTTAAATATTTAAAATCCATTATTTTAGCCAATTTAAAAATTTTAAATTGGTTCAGATTTTCTGGGTCGTTACAATCTCCCCCACTTAAAACTTTTCGTCCCCGAAAAGGAATAAAGTCGAAAGTGGTTTGATAAATCTACAATCATACAACACAACAACCAATCTAATTGTTTTTAACCTTCAAAAATATACTAATCAAATCTTATACCCTTTAAAAATCATTCAGACTATATAATTAGAATTGTATATCTATGAAAAGAAAATAACAATAGAGTAGAGAATTGAATGGTAATGCAAAGTAGGGTAAATGTACCTTGCACCAGAGTCAATCAGAGATATCTACTCGGCATCTAGGATAAGCTTTCTGAATGCTCCCCTCCGTTTCCCAAGTACAATCTCGTGGATCTCCACTCCATTGCACTTTGACTAAGCGAACATTCTTGTTCCTCAGCTCTTTGGTTTCTTTGCCGATGATCTTTAGCGGCTCTCGCCTCACAGCTAATTCTGGAGTAATTTCAATATCCTGCTGTGCTGCTTCTTCCACGATCAAGTCTGGATCATGAACGTGCTTTCGAAGTTGAGATATATGAAATACATCATGAACTCCAGGCAACCAGTCTGGCAATTTAACTTTATATGCGAGAGTCCCAATCCGTTCCAGAATAGGAAACGGACCAATAAATTTGGGTGCCAACTTACCAGTTTTACCGAACCGGATTACTCCTCTCATCGGCGATACTTTCAAATATACATAGTCGCCAACTTCAAAGGATATATCTCTTCTTCTTCTATCGGCATAACTCTTTTGTCGGCTTTGAACGGCGAGTAATCGCTTTTTGATAAAATCGACTTTGTCGGCAGCTTCTCGAATCATATCAGGCCCTAACACAAGTCTATTTCCAGGCTCGACCCAACAAGCAGGAGATCGGCACGGTCTACCATACAATGCTTCGAATGGCGACATTGTCAGACTCGCCTGGTAGCTGTTGTTATAAGAGAATTCAGCCAAATGCAGATGGTCTTCCCATGATCCACCGAAATCTATAACACAAGCCCGCAATAGATCTTCTAAAATGCGATTCACCCTCTCAGTCTGACCGTCTGTCTGAGGATGATAAGCGGTGCTCAAGTTTAACTTCGTTCCCAGCTCGACTTGAAATGCTTCCCAGAATTTGCTAGTGAATATTGTATCTCTATCACTGACTATACTGAGCGGCACTCCATGTAGTCTAACTATTTCCCTGAAGTATATCTGCGCCAGACTCTGAGCGGTTCTATTTGATCTGACAGGTATGAAATGGGCGGTCTTCGTGAAGCGATCTACGATCACCCAAATACTGTCATTTCCTTTTCTGGTCCTGGGCAGACCATCAATGAAATCCATAGAAATATGCTCCCACTTCCAACCAGGAACTTCTAGTGGTTGTAATAACCCAGCCAATTTCTGTTGGTCACTCTTGACTAGCTGGCAAGTAGGGCATCGGCTAACGTATATTGAAACGTCTCTTTTCATAGCCTTCCACCAGAATGTTCTTTTGAGATCGTTATACATTTTGGCCACGCCAGGATGGATACTCATCTTGGAATTGTGACACTCGTCTAACACTTCCCTTTTTAACTCTGGGACGTCGGGAACACAAATCCTTCCTTTCAACCTCAAGGTCTCGTCGTTATCTATTTGAAAACACGAGGGTTCGCCTTTCTGAATCCTTTTGATCATATCTTTTATAAAGTTATCCTCCTTCTGAAGAATAGATATTTTGTCAATCAAGGAAGTCGTGATAATAAAGCTGGCAATCATTACATTCTTTCGGCTCAGAGCATCGGCCACGACGTTGGCTTTTCCTGGAGTATATATAATTTCAAAGTCATATGCCGCAAGAAACTCCAGCCAACGCTGCTGCCTCAAATTCAAGTCCTTCTGAGTGAACAGGTACTTTAATGATTGGTGATCTGTAAACAGTTCAAATCTCTCACCCAGAAGATAGTGCCTCCAGATTTTCAAAGCGAATACTATAGCCAATAACTCAAGATCATGAGTTACGTAGTTCTTCTCGTGTGGCTTCAGTTGACGACTAGCATAAGCTATCACTTGGCCTCTTTGCATTAACACTGCGCCAAGGCCTTCTCTAGAAGCATCAGTCCATACTTTTAAATCCTGGTTGCCATCGATGATGGTTAACACTGGAGCTGTCGTTAATCTCAACTTCAGCTCTTCGAAAGCCTCCTCATTTTCTGGAGTCCATTTGAATTTAGAATGCTTCTTTGTAAGCTTCGTTAAGTGACCGGATAT
Source organism: Allium sativum (assembly GCA_030737875.1). Lineage (NCBI taxonomy): Eukaryota > Viridiplantae > Streptophyta > Magnoliopsida > Asparagales > Amaryllidaceae > Allium > Allium sativum. The sequence goes on from CM060924.1 coordinate 197,735,078, forward strand.
CTTCGAAAAGTCTTTAACGAACTTCCGGTAATAGCTAGCCAATCCGAGAAAACTGCGGACTTCAGTGGGAGTACTAGGCTGTTTCCAGTTCTGAATGGCTGTGATTTTACTTGGATCCACAGCAATTCCTTCTTTCGATACGACGTGGCCCAGAAATTTCACTTCTTCCTGCCAGAAGATACATTTGGAAAACTTTGCTTTTAATACATTCCGTCTCAGAATTTCTAGAACCTGTTCCAGATGCTTTTCATGTTCGGCCTTTGATTTAGAGAAGATTAGAATATCATCAATAAAAACCAGAACAAATTTATTCAAAACCCCTTTGAACACTCTGTTCATCAGATCGACGAAGTAAGCTGAAGCGTTACATAAGCCGAACGGCATTACTAACCACTCGTAGAATAAGTCGGGGCCTCTGAACGCTGTCATTGGAACACACTCTTCGGCAATTTGAAGTTGATGGAAGCCTGTAGCTAGGTCCATTCGTGAGAATACTTGTGCTCCATTTAATCGATCCAACAAATCATCTATTCGCGGCAATGGATATTTGTTCTTTATTGTCTGTTTGTTCAGATCACGATAGTCCACGCATAGCCGTAGAGTACCGTCAGATTTTGGGACAAATACCACTGCTGCACCCCAATCAGAGAAACTAGGCCTTATCAGACCTTTCCATACCAGCTGTCGTGTTTGATTGTCTAATTCCTCCTTCTCTTTCAAGGACATTCTTCGAATAGCGTTAACTACCGGCCTTGCATTCGGAATTAAAGCAATTTTGAAATCTATTTCTCCCTGCGGAGGTAAGCGAACGACTTCCTCGAACACATCCGCATAGTTCTTGACGACAGGAATATCTTTGATGAGGTCGGGAATATTCTCTGCGATTTCAGGGACATTTTCAATTTGGGCTGGAGAAACATTTAGAGCTGCCCAGAAGTCTTTTCTATTAGCATTCTGACCTTCACAGGGAATGGTTATATAATCGCCTGATTTAATCTTAGCTCTAACAACTCTCTCGGCGCATCTAACCACTGCTTCATATTTGGTTAACCAATCCAATCCCAAAATAAGATCGAATTCATCAAAATTCATGACGACGGAGATAATAGGGAATTTATAGCAAGAAAAAGAGACGGGTACTGCACAAACCCAACTGAGATTGATGGATCCTCCAACTGGATTTCGGACAGTCATTGGCTCTTTGAGCTTTTTCAAATTCAAATCCAACTTCTTTACTGCACTCTTTGCAATAAAGCTTCGTGACGCGCCTGTGTCAAACGGTACTTTAACTGGAATGTTTTTGACATTGAGTGTGCCTTCTAAAACATCAGACCTTTCCTGAGCAGACGGGGAGGCAGGTACTTCTACCACTTCATTTACATGTACTGCTTTAGGTTTTCTGAATAGCGGGCAGGCCTTTAAAAGATGACCCGACTGATGACATCCACCACATTTCCTATTCTCTTGAAATCCCTTCTTGGGTGGGAACTTATTCTTTCTTTGTTGGTTCCAAGATTTGCAACTTATCGCCAAATGTCCTTTTCTATTGCAGCTTGAGCACGTGGCGGTCGTTATTCGTTCGTTCCCAGATTCAGCCCTTTTTCTCTTGGCACTGAGCCTCTTATTGACCTCAGACCTCTTACTGGCTTCAGGAATATCAGTTTCCGACTCTGTTTTGTCACTAGAACAGACTTCTTCTTCGTCGCGCAACATTCCTTTCTTATGGAGATCTTCATACTGATAGGCCATATATATCATTTCAGAAAAAGGAAGCTTCACATGCCCCAATACTTTATTCTGGTATTTCCTTTGAAGCCCGTGAATAAATCTCATATTTTTCCTCTTCGGATTTTGAATTAGATGAGGAGCAAAGTGAGCAAGTTCGTTGAATTTCTTATGATACTCTGGGATGGTCATGTCACCTTGTATTAGATAAGAAAATTCATCACATAATCTCCCGGTTGCTTCGGGAGGAGTAAATCTTTCTAGGAAAATCACTTTTAATCTGTCCCAGGTGATATCACCTTCTGGATTATCTTTGATGATTGTTTCCCACCAAATTAAAGCTTCTTCTTTGAGCGCCCAAGATGCTACTAACCGTTTCTGGTCATCTCTCAGCTGGATATGCTCAAAGATTCTTTCGACAGAACTCATCCAAGCTTGAGTTTGAATAATAGATTCATTGCCCGAGAATTGTTCTCCACCCAGATTTCGATATCTCTTGAATAGAGCCTCTAGATCGGGTTCTGTATTCCTTCTGTTTCTGGCACTCATTTTTCTAGTACCTCTGCAATTAGCAGATCAAGTGTCAGGTCACAGAAAAGATAGTTTACAATATAGAAACACATACTTCAATGTAAATGTGTCTATCGAGGTGTAATTTCATCCTACTTTACTCATACTAGGATATTACTGATCCTATCTGTATAGAGTTACCCGTCCTAGAACACTACTGGTTCTATTTCTGACGAGTTCGTTCAAATGTTATATTCCATAACTAAGCTTAACCAAAGCTCTGATACCACGTTGAGACGACCCGAAATCCCGTTCAGACGGAGACCAGGGTTATCTTTGGAATATAACACAGAAACAGATAATAGCAGAACAGAATTAAATAAATACACCAGATAATGAATAATAGAATATACTGGATAAAAGTAATCATCAGAGTTACACAGTATACAGGATCTTACTTAGTACAAATACAGTTCAGCTATACATAAATGTCTACGGCGGAAATAAACAAAATATGTACAACAGGAGCTGAACAGCATAAAAAGAAATAAATGATAGAATCCACCTTCAGCTCCAGCTATCCAGAAAGAGCCAGCTAAACCTGAATACAAGGCTGCCCGTGTAGAAAAAGGGGCACCCGAGTTTGAGAGTGAAACAAACTACGAGTCAGTCATGGGACTGGTATGAGAAATCCATTCAACACATATATAATATGGCTAATCACAGGACCACGCCACTTTCGTGGAATGGGTTTACTCCATTGGATTGCCAGTGCTTTTAAAACAAATTTTTCTTTTAAACATCGCTATGCTTTTTATAAAAATGAAGCCGTTATAAGACTCAGTTCCCATCACACAATGCAACGCAAACCGGAGTATGGAGTTTTACCTTATAATGGCCAAAATATGATTGATACGAATAAAACAAAGGCATTTGATATTATTGCTAGTGTTAATATGTTTTGAAAACAATTTCAAATCATAACTATCAATCATAGACGGCATTAATGCCCCATACCACTATGTCGCCATATATAGGTATACAATCAAAACCGCACGATGTCGTATTTGGAAATTGGATTTCCGTCATGAACCAAGGCAAAAGATAGCCCTTACCGAATTCGAGACGCTCTAGCCCGCCCCTCAGGATCAGAGCTCGAGTGACCCTTGGATCGTCAGGGCCGGTCCACCGATGTGGATTAAAATTCCTGAACACTGCGTTTCCCCACCCTTTGGGGTGTAAATGAGCCAACGAATGACTCCATCGGACCCGGATCGTCCGATCAAACCGAGGCGCCTCGCAACAGCAACAACCACATAGGTGAAAAGTATATAAATGTCAGGGCTGGTAGGTCACCGAAACCACCCTAGATAGAAAGAAACGCAGGCCCTCCCTGATGTCCTCTCCCGTTTTAGGTTCATACCGGGGTGTGAGGCTCGCGAATTTACGTTTTACACAAAGCTACGCCACACAGGCGGTGCTTTGATCATCACCACAAGACTTTGCTTTTCAACAGAAGCCCTGATCACTGCATCTTAGCATGCCACACAGAATAAATCCTATGTCAGACACACAGTCCATTTACAAGTTCGTTCTGGGTCTGAACGAAACCGGAGGCACTAAATACCTCGCAAACCCATCGATCACCACGTACGTCTGGACGATCACCACTCATTATCCATATTTCGGGATGCCTCCCAATCAGGACCTCGGTTAACATCCAAACGAGGTGAAGATCTCCGGTCTTCGACCATCGTCTTCATCTTCGAATTTCAATCGTCGGTCAATCATTTGAAATGAGAATTAACTCGGCCTTTTCAAACAATTCACGTATATTTAGAATTTCAAATCGATTTATTTCAATGGTTAAATTATTCGACAACACCAATTGTGTTCTTTAATGTAATTATCACACCAAACACATTCAACCATCAAAAGCCACATAAATCAAGCAAATTCAGTTTATTTCCATTCCATATCGTTTATGATATTTTATAATGATTTATCGCTATTTTTATTTATTTTAAAATAGCCTATTTATTCAAAACGACGCTTCGGGCCATAAGGCGGCCGTGGCGCTGTTTTTCTTCAGATTTGATTTACACATATCTGAAAATCTAACCGTTGGATCTTCACAAAATTTACATCATTAGAAAGGTCTTTTCAAAACGAATCCAACGGTTCCAGTTTCGGAAAAATCCGACAGTCGGATCTCCCGGTACAATCGTTTGAAGTTTCGATTTCAAAATACGAAATGCAGCGTCGTTATTCGATTAAATATATAATTATATTTATATATATATAAATATAATCGCTTCTGGCGCTGTTTTTCTTCAGATTTGAATTAAACATTCCAGACAATCCAACCGTTGGATTTTTACAAGGTTGGTGCCGTTGGAAAGATATTTCCAAGGCGAACCCGACGGTTGGGGCTTCGGGAAAATCCAATGGTCGGATTCCCCGCACTAGATGTTTGAAAACACGGTTTCAAAATACGAACTGCACGGCCACGTTTCGTTTTAATTTTATTTATATTTATATATTTATACAAATATAGTTCATTCAATGATTTCAATATCGTTTTCACTTCAAATTTTTCACTAACACCTTAAAATTTTGGAAAATTTCGCCATAACCTCCCCTACACCGGGAGCATCGGGAAATTGCAAATAGCTTTCCCGGTCCTTCTAATCTCAAAAAGAAAAAGAAAAAGCCAAGCGGCTAGCCAACAGGCTCATAAAATCATCACCCAAACAAAACAGTAAATGTGTACCTATTTGTCGGGCACAAAATTTTATTCCTCTTCTCTAGCCCCTTTGCTATAACCTGTTCAATGAATATGCATGTACATATATATACAGTTCTTATCATTTATCATTTTCTATTCAACTTCATATTTGATTTCAATTTGGTTTAAAAACACCATTCATTCTAATGTTACATAAATAGGTGCAAATCATTTCATTAGCTAACTAATGAATATTTCAACTCATATATGTTTATTTTGAACAAGTGGCTATTTTTAACACTTCACATTTCAACGATTTATGCATACAATAAAAATGTGATTTTTATTGTAAAACAATTCATTTCAAAACACTATTTTTCTATATAGTTCATGTTGGTGATAAAAATGGGATTTTTATCATAAAACAATTTCTTTTAAAACGAGATTATTTTACACAGTTCATATAGTCGATAAAAGGTGATTTTTATTATCAAACAATTTATTTCAAAATATGAATACCATTCAACACATGAATTTCTAATCAACGAATGAATATCAATTCAACACATGAATGTTTTCTATAGTTTCTATATATAGATAAAAATGTGATTTTTATTATCAAACAATTTATTTCAAAATATGAATACCATTCAACACATGAATTTCTAATCAACGAATGAATATCAATTCAACACATGAATGTTTTCTATAGTTTCTATATATAGATAAAAATGTGATTTTTATTATCAAACAATTTATTTCAAAATATGAATACCATTCAACACATGAATTTCTAATCAACGAATGAATATCAATTCAACACATGAATGTTTTCTATAGTTTCTATATATAGATAAAAATGTGATTTTTATTATCAAACAATTTATTTCAAAATATGAATACCATTCAACACATGAATTTCTAATCAACGAATGAATATCAATTCAACACATGAATGTTTTCTATAGTTTTTATCTATAGGTAAAAGGTGATTTTTACATTTTAAAACGCGAATACCATTCAACACATGAATTTCTAATCAACGAATGAATATCAATTCAACACATGAAGGTTTTCTATTCAATGAATAAATATAGTTTAAGCATATGAAAATAATTCAAACACACGAATATTATTCAAAATTTCGGCAGCATAACGGCAGGGTAGTTAAAACCGGGACCGTCCCTAGTACGGCTCCTCGCTCTACCTTAAAACCTCGCGGTTTTTGACAATGGGGATCATGCATCTAGTTCGCACGCAGGCGGCATGTATATATTTATTTCATTTCCACAAAACTAATCCTATGTGGTTTCAACCAAATATTTCTCAATCACAAATGGGTATTTTTCAACCACAATCAACCACAAACCATCCCAAACAACCATTCACTATCAATCAATTTTCACAACAATTTCAATCAATAAATACCGTCCATGGTTTGTGGACGAGGGGCGTATATATATATATATATTATATATAGCAATTCACTTTTATTTCAACACATATATATATATAGCTAGAAAAAGAAATTGAAGAGTGAGAAATTCTCACCAATAGCTATCCAATACCACGACTCTTCCTTTATAGAAATCTTCGCCAATCTCGCCTTTCGTCGCTTTCGTTGCCCGTATTCTCTACATATGTAAAAATCGAATTTTTACTATGTTATTCAATATATAAAAATCGAATTTCAAAAATATAGATTCCGCCTTTTCAAAAATAAAGATTATATTTTTAATATTCCTATGATGTAAAAATTATATTTTTATTACTTTAAAAATATAAAAATCATATCTTACTTCTTCTACTTAATAAAAATTCCGTCTTTTCTATTTTAAAAATATGATCTTTTCTTATTCTAAAAAATCTGATCTTTTTCTTTTTAAAGTTCTAATCTTTTTCTATCTTAAATCTTAAAATAAAATCAGTTTTTCTTTTTAAAGTTCTAAAATAAAATCAATTCAGTTTTAAATCTTTCGAAAAAAAATCAATTTTAAATTCCTTTAAAAATCAGTTTTAAATTCCTTTAAAAATCAGTTCTAAAGCCTTTCAAAAATCTGTTTTTAAATCCTAAAAAAAAATCAGCTTCTTTCTTTTTAAAGTTTAAAATCAATTCAGTTTTTAAACCTTTTTAAAATCAGTTTTAAATTCTTTTAAAAATCGGTTTTAAAACCTAAAAAAAACAAACAGTATTTAAACTTTAAAAAAAAAAACAGTATTCTTTTTTTTTAAAGTTTAAAATCAATTCAGATTAAAATAAAATTAAAATAAAATAAAATAACTTACTCTACCTGCGAAGAGGGGGGGGGGGAAGAAGACGTCGGCGGCAGGAGGAGGAACAGGCGAAGCGGAGGGTGGTGGCGTCGCGATGCTTCAGGGGGGGGGCTCGGTCTTCGTCGCGCTCGTGCGATCTGGGGGGAGGGGTCTTCGGGGGTTGCGCCACTGAGAGGAGGAGGGAGGCTGGACGGAGGGGGCGGTGGCGTTCGCTTTAGGGGGGAGGGGGCGACTGTCGATAGGTTTAGGTTTTTTTTTTCTGTTTAATGAATCGGGGGGGGGGGCAGAAAGGGAGATAAAGGGAGGGAATTAAAATTTATTTTTATTATTTAATTTTTCAAAAAAATTGACTTTTACATACGACCTCGAAACGAGGCCCACCGCCTGTCGTCCATAGCGTTTTACCCCCATTCCGAACACAATGGGATATGTATCGTAAGCTGATTCGATTGTTTCGAATAGTTTCCGTTGAATTTACATTTAAATCCTTATGTTGAATTTTAAACGTACATTTCAAATTACCGGGGTCACATACTAACTAGAAAAATTCCAGAAAAATATTTTCTAGTTTCGTATTGACGATACGGTCCTAACAAAACTAGTTTCGTCGAATTCTGAGACCGTTTGAAAAATGGCCAATTTCCAGTCGATTAAAATCAACAGGAACTGGTCAAACGCGTTTTCTTTTGCCACGCTCACATATTGATTCAAAAAATTATGAAATTTGAAACCTAGCAATAACTTGACACTGCGGATCTAACAAAAGTGGTTTCATCGAAATCCGAGGTCGTTTGCAAAATGTCCATTTTTAAGGGCCTGAATTCCATAGCGACTATTCAGAATTTTCAACTGGACATATCTTTTGATTCCCGCTATCAAATTTCGATTGGTCAGATTCGTTGGAAAGATATTATCAATTAGATTCCATTATTTTTGGTTTCACTAAAATCCGGATTGTTTTGCACCCGATACAGTCCGACAAAGTTTGAATTCAATTTTTGAAACTACCACGACATTTCAGGCCTTGTTTATAATTATAATTAATTATATTCGTTTTCAATTGTCGATTCAAACTCAGTTTTCATCGCCTTTATTTAAAATATTTATTTTAAATATTTAAAATCCATTATTTTAGCCAATTTAAAATTTTTAAATTGGTTCAGATTTTCTGGGTCGTTACACCCAAAGCACAACAAACTCAACTATGTCAACTAAATTCACATTCAATAATACTCTTTAACCTAATTCACATATTCCAATATCAATCGATCGATATTCAATTGATTTCTCTTTAATTATTATTCATCAAATTTCCAAATTTAATTCAAATTTATTTAATTTCAACACCATTTCTTAATTAATTCCAATATCATTATTAATGATTTAATTCGATTCACATAACCCAGTTAAGTTTCAATTCAAAATTTTGACCAAATTTTGAATTCCATTTAAATCAGTCAACAAACCATATCTAAATAATTTTGAGAAAATTATTTATTTTCTATACAAAAATAAATTTCGGGTAAATTATTTCATTTACCCTCTTTTCAAAACAAAATTGTGTCCCTTATCAGTTCAACGCTTTTCAACCCTTGAACCGACCAAACAACACAATACAAAACATTTGTATATAAAATTTACAAATATGCTCTCATATATATACTCAAACTCAATCTAGGGTATTACTAACCCCATCTCTATCGAGTTATGCCACAGAGCCAAGGTTATCACTAAACCAATAGCTCTGATACCAAGTGTAACGACCCAGGGTTTTCGACCCCAAAAATCGACATAAATACCTTTACTGTATCTCATGCCGACCTTTCAAACACCGAGAACACCGGATTGTTAATGAAAGAAATTAGAGGGTGAAATAAGAAAGAAATAAATGTAAGAATAGAAGAAGAAGAAGAATACATCACAGAGTCTCACATCGCAGCGGAACAAAATATAATATAAAAATAAATCTTTATTGAGAGCTTTAATAACTTACAATCATCATAGTACATCATCACCCCTGGACAGTTATAATAATCTGCCCTTGTACAACACAGCGGGATAATACTAAATATGTCTGAACTTCTCTAGCACGACTTTCGTTGTGTTCACTAACCTGAACCTGCAAACCCGGGCTAACCCGAGCATTTACAAAATACCGGGTCAGTCTGGTGAACCAGAGTGAGATAAACTCGCACAACATTAAGGGTAAATCACCCAATCATGATTTTAAAGTTCGAAATCTTTTCAAAAGAAAAGGATAATTGTAAGACCAAATCCACACATAAACACGGACGGTTTTTTACCTTACGATAACCCAAAACAGTTTTGAAATCAATATCTTTTCTGATATTATAATAATGTCTAAATACAAATAAATATCAATCTAGTGGAACGCTTGCATCTCACGCTCCACATATATAGTATATAATCAAAACCGCGGGCGCTTATTGGAGATTGGATTCCAACTTTGACAAGGTATGGGACCACCTGCCGACCATGTATCTCTAGAGACGAATACACTGGGTTCAACAAGAACGTCTTGCAACCCGGCCCACACATGACCGACCACTCATTTCGCTTGAGTGTATCGAATGTATATCACCGACGGTTGGGATCAGCAACCGCCTCCCGAAAAGGGACAGCATCGAATATAGAGATAAAGAAACAAATGGAACTTCTCTAGATAGGTGATCATACACCCTAATGGGAGCGACCCACATAGCCATGCTGCCTTCCCGATTTTTGTCATCTCCCGGTTGATGAGGCTTGAGATCAGAATTTCCTTTACAGCACCTGGCCACCATTCACTTTGAATGCCACATCGTCAGATCCTATGGATATCACTAATTGACGTCTACAAAAATACTCTAGTTATTTGGCTAGAGAAAACCGTTCCTCCGCCATCAACTATGGTACGTTTGAAGAAATCAACGTTCGTAATCCCCTTTGGAAATACTCTGTCAAACATCTGTCCATACAAGTCATCCAGGAACAGGATGAACCGAAGGAACCCTCCTACTGCATCTCATATAGGAATCACTCCAAGGATCAGTAGCGAGAAGTCCTTGCAACCCGTAGATTCCAACCACGATAGAAACACAGTTTATCTCTGGCCGCTAAACCAGAGATTATTAGTAATCCTTCTGCTTATGATGATCCACGGTCTTCAATGCTCCATCTCGACCGTCTTCTGATATCTGCACGTATTTGTTGGTCGGAATGGTTTTCGAATATAAATTTGATCCCGGTCTTTCCATACCAACAATCGTATTGGTCAAGTTTTGATAGTCGAGGTTTTAACAATCAAATAAATAGTTGCGTAAATAACATGAGTTTACCAATTCAGTACCAACACCACATGGCCGCTTTAATTGAAAAACGATTGACGATAGTAAATCTCAAATCCTTAAACAATTCAAATATAACTTACTTGACGTAAGGTTCTTATTTCACACTATTTCACTCTAATTTCTATTAACGAATTCATTTTCAAAACTAAAATTTTCCAATTTCCTTTGATCTCGGAAATACCATTTTAACTTTTCCATTACACACTAATATCATCTTTAGGAAATCCCGAAGTCGTTCAAGTTGGGGTATTTATTTACCTCTCAGACATTGATCAACAATGGTCTTATCTTCAGATAGACATCAGTTGTAATTCAAAAACCCAACATTTATTCTAAATCCAAACACGCCTCATTTCCTTCTTATAAACTTTGTTTATAAATCATGGTTTAATATAACCCTTTAATTACCATTTTCCTTTTTACTTAATTCAAACGTTAAACAAATATTTGTTTAAATTCTCTTCTCCCTTTTGGTGATAAACACTTGGGTTTTATATAAACCTATTCATGAATTCTTTTCACAACGAAACCATATTCCATTTCAACTCTGATTACCTTCCATAATCATTCCCTATTTAAGTAGTAATCTCTAATTTTAAATTAATGATTCACTTCACCATTAACTTATTTATTTGCTAATAAATAATAAATTTCCTTTTTAAAATCTTATTAAAACTAAACCATTATTCGTTATCCCATCTCGTTGGATTAATTCAAACAATTGGTCTAAAATTTAACTTAGCCAAAAAATTGACTTTGCCAATCCAAAATACGATTATCTTATTAACTAGTTCCAAATAATCCTTTATTTAAATTAATTAATTTAAAAAAAAACTTTTTTTTCTTTATCTCTCAAAACGATTATTCGAATCCATCATATTAATCTTTGCTTATTCACTTATAACTCTAATATATATCATGAATTTCCTTTATAAATTCATTTGAAACCAATTATAAACTCAAATAATAAATAATAATTATTCATTTACTTTTTCCAAACTTCAATTCAAATAATAGATTTAAAAATCTATTTTAATTATAAAATAAATTCTATAACTTTATCTCGTCGATTTACCTGACGGTAGATCGATATAGATGAAACGGTTAATTCATGGGCCATGTACTGTCGATCACTCAACCAATAGCACCCATTGGTTTAAAATAGACAAATGGTGAATTTCAGGTCAATATTCAACCACCAAATCAAAACAATTCAATAATGGTCTCATAACAGTCTATAACGACGATTCAATACCAACCACAACAACCAATCAAACAATTCATTTATGTTTATTTTATAAATGTGACCATATTTATTTTATAAACGTGACCATATTTATTTTATAAACGTGACCCATAAGGTAACTTACCTCAATTGGAACCAATCGTTAAAAATAACGATTTGGATTTCACTGAAATTAAACGACGTTTAATTTCATCAATTCAACAATATATGAATATATATCATCAATCAGTCAAAACACTAGCAAGCATAGCACACAAAAATAAAAACCCAACCTATAAAATATAAGCGGGAATAACTGAGTGAGTTTAACTCACCTTGATTTGAATTCGTCGATAAATCGGCTCGGTTTCAGTTAAATTAAACGACGTTTAATTTAACTAAAAATTTCAGCTGTTGTCTGCCCTGCTCAGTTCTCGTCCATCGCGTAGTACTCGTTTTCACAGTTCCAGTGTTTTTCGTTTCGTCGAATTCTGACTACGTATGCATTTTAAATTAAAATTTGAAATTTATAAAACCTTAAACTAAGAAAACTTTAAAATAAAATAAATTGGGCCATACCTTAAACGTTCAGCCCATCACTAACCAACCCGGCCCGCATCTCCCTTATACTCTAAAACATCGACCCGCCTTCATTCTTCAAACCCTCAAATAATCCTTCCGCCGCCATAAGAAAAAGAGAGAAAAGGGAAAACCCTACCACTGCCGAAACTAGATCCCCTTCCACCGCTTCTAACTCCGACCGCCGCTCCTAACTCCGACCGCCCTTCCACAAACATCTCGCCGAAACCCCCTTCAGCTCGATTCGAGACTGAATCCTAGCCATCCCGAAGCAGCTAAATATTTTACTCATTTAATTTCGGTTTTTATTTCTCTGTTTTGATTTCAAATTAGGTTTGCTTGTTCGTGGTTGGTTCTGGGAAAATAATTGTGATGCGCGACCCCTATTTATACTAGAATTGATCACTGTTTATCTCGAGTTGTTATGTCCTAGGTTAGATTGTGTTTCAGTCCTAGTTCTTAGGTGAAATCTCTTCATTCCATCAATACCATGTGATCGAACTGTTGATGATTTGAACTTGGTTTCAGTTGTGATATTTTAACAGTGTATTGTGGAGATTTGCGGTTGGATTTTCCATGTGCAAATCCTATAGATTAGGAGCTATGAGTTGTTTATTCACAATGTCCTGTCTGTTCGTAATTACTGTTTGAGTACGTGTAACATCCCATAATTTTTCGCTTATTTAAAACTTGAATTTAATTAAATTTAAGCTATTTGAGTAAAAAGGGAATTCAAATTTAACTGATTTAACGGTGGAATTATAAGTAGTTTAAGTTAAATTTGAAATTCGAATTTAAATTCAATAATCAGTTTGGGAACTTAAAATCTATGGAATCAAGGTATAAATTTATTTTCGTCATGATTTGATTTAGATGGAAATTTTTAAATATTTAAATTTGAATTTAAACAGTTAATCGAATAATTGAATATTTTATCGATTAATTAACTATGGAATTTAACGGTTTTGGCGACGGTCTTGGAAGTTGACGAAACTGGCGCCATTGGATCCGGAACGATGAATCATGGTAGGATTACAATTTGCGTGATAATCCGACTTACCGTTTGATCGTACGAGAGAAAATGTGAACGAGATCAAGGTAATAGGATAATTGGGTATTCTTATATTGGACCTTATATTTATATACAAATAAATCCCTTTTTCTAACCACATCAGCCCATTTCTCATTCACCTCCTCCAGGAAAACTCCTTAATGGCTGAAACAAAAGTTCAAACCCTAGATTGAAATCAAAATACAAGATGAAAAAATAAATCTCCACAAACCCTAGCTTATTATATGTCAAAACGAAGCTCTCGACGATACGAGACTGCTGATACCATTCGTTTCGACGTGCAGTGAAGGATTGTGCTGGAAGTCGCCTGTCAAAGTTGGTTATTGCGAAACCCTAGGTTTGATTTTGGGGTTTTCCGATTTAGGCTATAATCGGAGATTCTGAAATATGGGTTTTATAGAGGATGTCATGGGGAGTTCACGGGTGGTTTTCGTTCGATTTCTAAGCCTATGGTTCGCCGAAATTTCGTCTTGGAAGGGCTGGAGGTTACTGCCGTGGAGCTCGCCGTCGCAGGCGCGTGGGCCACTGGAGGTGGCATGGAGGGTGTCGTTAGATGCGGCTCGAGGGGGGCTTCCATTCGCTGGTGGTCGGAGCCGTCAATTCGGTCGGAGGAGGGAGTATTTGTTGGTCAAAGGTGGCGGTCCGATTTGGGTATTCTGCGCGTGTGGGTTAAACAGGAGAAGAAGAACGGAGCGGGAAGAAATATAAGAAGGCTGACGTGGCATTAAATTTGTGGGTGAGCCATTATTTATAATATATATATATTTAGGAATCCAAGTGATTAAACGCTGATAACTCTCTCGTTTTAATTCGGATTTGGACGCGGTTTGTTGCGTTGGGATCGTGGCGGAATTGCGAACGTTTTGAGACTGGTTTCACTGCATTTGGGGACTGTGAAATTTTGGGCTATGGTTGGACGTACGATCAACAAAAGACCCAAAGGTGAGTGATTTTCTCACTCACGAAATACTGAATTATTCCCATATTTATTGAATTAAATTATGAAATAAGTTTGGTTGCATGGTTGTGTTGGATTGTTGATGTGTTGTTTAAAATTGACATGCAAGTGCGTTAACATTCAAATTTAAGTTAATTTAAATTTCTAGTTTGAAATTCGAACCTTTGCTAAATCCTGAAACAGTTTAATGCTGATCAGTTGAATGGAATGATTGTGATGCATGTTGGTTGAAATTTATTACTAAATTTATATTGACATTGCTGATGCTCCTTATTTCAGTATACTGTAGTGCATGTTGATTTGTGAGGATAAATCCCCTTTACCCTTGATGTTGCGGGCATCTAATGAACCCGGGATTTATCGATAAAATAAATTAAGAACACAGAGTGAAATGATAAACCTCTGTGACCCTGATTTGGATTGAAATGATAGATCCATCCCTGAAACATCGAGAAATTAAGATTTAATCACTTGGCCATTGGATAGAAAATTCTATACAGACATCGGTTGGTTAAACGATTTCAAATATTTGGAGATTTTATTTGACAGAAATTTCAGTTAAAGAAATGAACCGATACTCGATAAACCTGATCCTGTAAAGGACCTGGATCACAAGTGTTATTTAAGTGGTTAAGAAATTGCTTCCAAAGGACGTGGAATTATTAAAATAAGATTTGAATAAAATCTGAAATTTTCATATTTAGAGTTGGATTTGAATGAAATATTTTATTTGAATTTAAATTTGAAAGAAGGGAGGATCGAGGAATAGGGGTTGAATTTCCCTAAATCGAAGATTTAGGTTGAATGGCATTTGAGACAAGATATTGAATTTTATAACTCCATTGAGACTGGAGTATGGGTTCAAGTATTTGAAGTTCGGAAGAAGGAGAAATTTTGATTAAAGAATTTTATTATATGTATATATATATATTTGAAATGTTTGATTTCAAATAAGTTATTCTTTCCCTAAAATTTTTATTTAACCTTTATGTAGAGACTATTTATTTTAGCCTAAAATTTTCTTATATCTCATTATTTAAACTAATTTGAAAATTTTATTTTATATACGTATTCATAATGAAAATTTATCTTATTTTGTTTTAACCATTCTTCTATGCTTATATATTATATAAAGATTTGATTTAAAAGCATCTATTTTCAAATTATGTCAAATGATCGTAAATTTCTTCCGAATGGAAAATGCTGAATTTAAACCCCAGTTCGAGAGGGAGTCGAGATAAGTATTCAAATATGGAACCAACTTTAACCATTGTTATATGGAAAGGTAATTGATATGTATTCAAATATATTGGATTCCATAAATGATATGAATGAGTGTTTTGGAGATTTATACTCTTTTGAATATAAACGAATTTAGAATTCAAATCGATTTGAGGTAAGTATAATCTTTGAGATAAAATATATTCTATTTGAATATAAGTCGTTTTTGAAACATTATATGATTATAATATAATGATATGAAATATATTCTAGTTTTAGAATATAATCGGTTTGGGAATGATTATGATATATTAATATGAAATTATATTCGTTTTGAATATAAAACTTGGTTCGAACAAAATATGATATTTTGATATGAAAGCGAACCTTATGAAATATAAAAGAACCAACCGATGTGAAAAGATGTAAGCGTTGGTTGTTAAAGAGACCGGAGTCGACATAAGGCATACTCTCTGTCCGTGTCGATACCACTTTGACAACTGTGAACATTATGGCGTATCCAGAATGAGGTATGATGACTTGGAGGCGATTATTGAATCGAAGGAGACGAACGATGACGAAATATCCCTGACCTTCGGGTCAGAATTGAAATGACTAAAACAGGAGCTATACCGTGACTAATTGAGGTAGCACCTTTGATCAGACACACTTCTTCAATACTATATCTATGACTATGATGATGATGATGATTTGGGCCATTTATGACTTTGGGAGTGTGTTCCGAGGTGGGCAGTAGTGGCTGCTATGCGTTACCACCGGTCCGGGAGTGCAATTGGTAGAATCCTACCCTGGGCATTGCCTCGAGTGCCTTGTCATATTATCCTTATCGAGCCCATACGATTTTGATTTGTATCGTACCTATGGAGTGTCCTCTGATGCCATCGTTTACGGTGGGTTTACGGTACTGTATAGACTACGGTATTATAAACGGTATAAGGGTAAAAATGTAATCCCGCTTACGCTATTTTCAGTATTTATACTTTACTGAATATACATTATAATAATAGCGTATTATTATATAGATATTAGTTTAACGGATCCTCGAGAGATGGAAAAATCCCGTAACATCTCTGGAGTTACTGCACCCATGACAATGATGTTATTTCGTATTTTAATTTGACTAATGTGAGAATGATTTAGTGCTGATCTGAGTGTTTGTTGTGTTTCTTTTATGTAATACGCTCGGGTCAGCAGACCTTTGCAGTTACCGAAGATGACTTTGCCTTGGAGATCGAAGACGAAGATTGGTATATATTTATCATATATATATGTAGTTCCGCTGCATTCTATTTCCGCTTCCATGTGATGAAACCAGTATATGTATAACTCTGATAATCAATGTATATATATTTCAATTGTTTTAAACACTATCTGTTTACTATATGTTGTCCTTCCGCTGTGAGATTCTGTGATTCGTTTTTCTTCTTTCTTTCTTTTCTTCTTTCCCAATAACTTCCTGCATTTACGATTTGTTTGGGTCGACATGTGTGGTTTATAGTCGATTTGAACGGTTAAAAATCTGGGTCGTTGCATTTGGTATCAGAGCGATGGTTAGCGATAACCTTGGCTCTATTTGGGAATTAACTCATTAGAGATGGGGTTAGTAATACCCTAGAATGAGTTTGAGTGTTATGAGAGAGCGTACTTGTATTTTTTATATAAAAATGGTTTTATTGTGTTGGCTTGTTCTGTTGAATGTTTATGGGTTCGGGTCGATATATGGGACGCCATGGTATCGATAGGAATGTCTAAATAATCGAATAGAATGGAACGACACAATATGGTTTTGATTATATTTTTAAATAAATATAAATATATCAAATATATTGTTGGTTCAAACACATGTATATATATTCATCGATTTTAGTAGGCGGTGATATTAATTTATCACCTGTTATGGTTAATTAGACAATAAATCTAATAAGGAAAAGGTAATGTATTAAGAAATATTTCGAAATGAAATGGTACCTTAAGTATAACTGGGTGAGATTGAAATAGAAATGAACCTGAAACTTGATCCTAGGTACTTTTGAAACGGTTTTGTAAAATTTTGAAATAATATCGTATTATAAATATTTCGAAAGGAATCGTTAAAAGATTTTTAAAAAAGAAATAAGTGGGTAATCCCTTCTTGGACCTTAGAATGACTTCGGTAATGAGTGCACGCATTATCGACGTTTATTTTGAAGAGTCTAAGTGGGGGAGAGATCACTCAATGATCATTATAATTGGTTTTGACAAAGGTTTTGGATTAAATTCCATATGGTATAACATATATAAAAGTAACAGTATACGTAATTTAAAGGTTGAATTTAAATTAAACTAGAATCGAAATTTCTATGTTTTTGTTAATTAAGACTTGGATTTAAAATTTTATGACATGATTTTCTATAATATAGTATAAGTATATATATTATTTTAAAACCTAGTTTATAAACCTAGGATCAGGGTATTTAAGTTCATCCCAACTAAAAACATTGATTATGTACTAAGGAAACTCGATTCATTGGAATTTTAGAGCTAGAAATCATGAAATGTATTTAAGTGTTTAGAGGAAAGCAGTGGTCGTTGAAATGCTTAAGCAGGGCGATAATAAGGGAAATGAAATTTTTTTGAGAAATATATATATAAATGGTTTAAATAGAACGCGTCGCGCAGCGACAGTTCGCGAATTTCGACCATTAACTTTGAATGGACGTAGCGGGAGATCCGACTGTCGGATTCTCCTAAAACCGGAACCGTTGGGTTCGTATTGGAAAAAGTTTTCCAATGAATATGAGAGATTTGAAATCTAACGGTTAGGTTTGGAAATATGTCCAGATCAAATTTGGAAAAGGCCGCTATGGCCGCAGTTCGGTGACCGTTATTGGAAACCGACTAAAATATCGATTATAAATTTGTTAAAAATATTGATAATTTGTGTAAAATCATAATTAGTGATTTGGAAAGAATTGGGATGAAAAATCCATACTTGAATAGATAAAAATATATTTTATCGAAACAAACTTTGATATAATATGAGATGAGAATATGGGAATGAAAATATAAATTGGTTTGTTCAGAATGGATGTTGTTGATAAAGTATGAAGGGCCGACAAACTAAGAATTGAGGAATAAAATGGTGAATTCGTGTACATGTGAAATGAAGACATAGAAATACAAATTGGGAAAGACTTAATTAAGACAAATTTGTCGAAGGTAAATCTAAGTATGAATAATGAAATAAATGGAACATAAACATGGTGTTGAATGGAACATAAATCCATTTGAGTAGAGAAATCGAGTTCAATAAAGTTCAACCTAAGAAATCGAATGAAAATGGTTGTAAATTAAGTATAAAATTCTAATTGCGAACCATCCTTAATGAAATTCATAAGTTGAGCGTCAAATAAATAAGTTGAGTTAAAGAAATAAGGTGTAATTATAAAAGTGTGGCTTATTCGGAATAAGGTATTGAAAATGAAAAACCAAGTCTCAATTATTAAACTAGAATATCGAAAGAATTGAAACTAAATGGATTCAATTAAGTCGAATAAACTGGAACAAAAGGAAGTAAACTTGAGAAATTTCAATTTATCGATGGGACCTAAATTTAAATGGATGTAAAGGTCGATTGATAATTAAATGCTTAAGGAAAGAATAAATCTTGAAATTTGGAAATTTAATCCATGTTAATGAATTTAAAGATTGAATACCATCGAGTTAATGGAAATGTTAGAATGAACTCAAGTCTTAACTTGAATTAATGCTTGGAATGAAACGGGAATGAATAGAAAGTATACCGGGATGAATAAGCTATTGAAATGTGGGTAAGGCTAAAATTTAGTCGAGCCAAGTGAATTGACTCGATACGAGTTAACTTAGAAGATCGTATAGGGAGCGAATATAATAGTTAGTTGGAAGCGTTCAATGGAATTTAAGCGAATAGAACGGAATTTACTAACCAAGGGTGAAGCGAATATGAATGTACTTAAGTAATAAAGGGTAAGTCATATCTTGAGCAAATGGAATGATAATCCATCTTTGATGGTTAAGCCTTGCTTAAATTTTGGGAGTCCAGAAGTTTGAAACTCCAACAAAGGTAGTTGACGTTTATGCGAAAACCTGAAATATCGATAAGCTGAAACTAAAATGGCCATAACTATTGATAGGATAATCGAAATTCGACGACTCTAGACTTTTTGGAAACCTCGAAAACTGAACTAAAACTTTTGTAAATGGGGTCCTGTCTAATTTTCAAGTTAATTAGGTTGAAATCAGAGAATTAGTGGTAGTTGTATGCGCAGAAAATTAAAATCTGAACTGAATACCCATGTCGTTTTGACCATAACTCTCAAACGAAACATCGGATTTTAAGGTGCGAGTACAATTCGGAAAGGCCAGAATCTGAACTAAAACTTTTCCTAAATATGCTGGGTGAAATTTTGAGATTTAAAGGGGTAAAAACTGGGTTGAACAATTCAGATCTGCAATTTTATTTGCCTGGACTTAAGCATTCGCCTTCGCTAAAAATGCCATCACTTTTGAGCGAATTATCCGAATTTGACGAATCCAGACGATTCGGAAAGCCTGAAACAAATGCTACAACTTTTGCTTAGTATGTTTTAGTCAAATTCCCTTATCTAAAGGGCGATAAACTTCAATTTGTTCACTGGTCTGTTATGAATATCTTGGTTTTGGAATTTAAATGGTCGATATATGTTGTGTAAGTGTATACAATTGATATATTGTATATATGATTGATTCTTATGTGTATGTGAGTATGTAGCAGGTGTAAGGAAGTCGCACTACGCTTCGGAGCTCGTTTGCACTAAACGCTAAATGCTAAGGTAATAAAAATGCAAGTAAATGCTAAGAAGGTACGTATGTGAGTTATATAGTTTTGTAGTTACATATATATGGTGTTTTCCCCCAATTTTGGGATGCCTCATCGAATGATGAGATGTATATTTGAATTTTCTATATGTTGTGACTTTCCGGATCTCTCCGTACAAAGGAGATGCTGCCGAATTTTCCGTGATTTCGGGAGTTAGAAAAATTTACGAGTTTTACAAATATAACTTACTTTATAAAGGTTATTTATAAGTATGAATTTGAATGTATGATTTGTTTAATACCTCATTTCGTTCTCTTTTCAAGGACGAAAAGATCTTAAGTGGGGGAGAATGTAACATCCCATAATTTTTCGCTTATTTAAAACTTGAATTTAATTAAATTTAAGCTATTTGAGTTAAAAGGGAATTCAAATTTAACTGATTTAACGGTGGAACTATAAGTAGTTTAAGTTAAATTTGAAATTCGAATTTAAATTCAATAATCAGTTTGGGAACTTAAAATCTATGGAATCAAGGTATAAATTTATTTTCGTCATGATTTGATTTAGATGGAAATTTTTAATTTTGAATTTAAACAGTTAATCGAATAATTGAATATTTTATCGATTAATTAACTGTGGAATTTAACGGATTTGGCGACGGTCTTGGAAGTCGACGAAACTGGCGCCATTGGATCCAATACGATGAATCATGGTAGGATTCCAATTTGCGTGATAATCCGACTTACCGTTTGATCGTACGAGAGAAAATGTGAACGAGATCAAGGTAATAGGATAATTGGGTATTCTTATATTGGACCCTATATTTATATACAAATAAATCCCTTTTTCTAACCACATCAGCCCATTTCTCATTCACGTATACTCTCCTCCTCCAGGAAAACTCCTTAATGGCTGAAACAAAAGTTCAAACCCTAGATTGAAATCAAAATACAAGATGAAAAAATAAATCTCCACAAACCCTAGCTTATTATATGTCAAAACGAAGCTCTCGACGATACGAGACTGCTGATACCATTCGTTTCGACATGCAGTGATGGATTGTGCCGGAAGTCGCCGGTCAAAGTTGGTTATTACGAAACCCTAGGTTTGATTTTGGGGTTTTCCGATTTAGGCTATAATCGAAGATTCTGAAATATGGGTTTTGTAGAGGATGTCATAGGGAGTTCACGGGTGGTGTTCGTTCGATTTCTAAGCCTATGGTTCGCCGGAATTTCGTCTTGGAAGGGCTGGAGGTTGCTGCCGTGGAGCTCGCCTTCGCAGGCGCCTGGGCCACTGGAGGTGGCATGGCGGGTGTCGTTAGACGCGGCTCGAGGGGGGCTTCCATTCGTTGGTGGTCGGAGCCATCAATTCGGTCGGAGGAGGGAGTATTTGTTGGTCAAAGGTGGCGGTCCGATTTGGGTATTCTGCGCGTGCGGGTTAAACAGGAGAAGAAGAACGGAGCAGGAAGAAATATAAGAAGGCTGACATGGCATTAAATTTGTTGGTGAGCCATTATTTATAATATATATATATATATATATTTAGGAATCCAAGTGATTAAACGCTGATAACTCTCTCGTTTTAATTCGGATTTGGACGCGGTTTGTTGCGTTGGGATCATGGCGGAATTGCGGACGTTTTGAGACTAGTTTCGCTGCATTTGGGGACTGTGAAATTTTGGGCTATGGTTGGACGTACAATCAACAAAAGACCCAAAGGTGAGTGATTTTTTCACTCACAAAATACTGAATTATTCCCATATTTATTGAATTAAATTATGAAATAAGTTTGGTTGCATGGTTGTGTTGGATTGTTGAGGTGTTGTTTAAAATTGACATGCAAGTGCGTTAACATTCAAATTTAAGTTAATAATTAGTTATTTAATTTAATTTAAATTTTTAGTTTGAAATTCGAACCCTTGCTAAATCCTGAAACAGTTTAATGCTGATCAGTTGAATGGAATGATTGTGATGCATGTTGATTGAAATTTATTACTGAATTTATATTGACATTGCTGATGCTCCTTATTTCAGTATACTGTAGTGCATGTTGATTTGTGACGATAAATCCCTTTTACCCTTGATGTTGCGAGCATCTAATGAACCCGGGATTTATCGATAAAATAAATTAAGAACACAGAGTGAAATGATAAACCTCTGTGACCCTTATTTGGATTGAAATGATAGATCCATCCCTGAAACATCGAGAAATTAAGATTTAATCACTTGGCCATTGGATAGAAAATTCTATATAGACATCGGTTGGTTAAACGATTTCAAATATTTGGAGATTTTATTTGACAGAAATTTCAGTTAAAGAAATGAACCGATACTCGATAAACCTGTTCCTGTAAAGGACCTGGATCACAAGTGTTATTTAAGTGGTTAAGAAATTGCTTCCAAAGGAAGTGGAATTATTAAAATAAGATTTGAATAAAATCTGAAATTTTCAAATTTAGAGTTGGATTTGAATGAAATATTTTATTTGAATTTAAATTTGAAAGAAGGGAGGATCGAGGAATAGGGGTTGAATTTCCCTAAATCAAAGATTTAGGTTAAATGGCATTTGAGACAAGATATTGAATTTTATAACTCCATTGAGACTGGAGTATGGGTTCAAGTATTTGAAGTTCGGAAGAAGGAGAAATTTTGATTAAAGAATTTTATTATATATATATATATATATTTGAAATGTTTGATTTCAAATAAGTTATTCTTTCCCTAAAATTTTATTTAACCTTTACGTAGAGACTATTTATTTTAGCCTAAAATTTTCTTATATCTTATTATTTAAACTAATTTGAAAATTTTATTTTATATATGTATTCATAATGAAAATTTATCTTATTTTGTTTTAACCATTCTTCTATGCTTATATATTATATAAAGATTTGATTTAAAAGCATCTATTTTCAAATTATGTCAAATGATCGTAAATTTCTTTCGAATGGAAAATGCTGAATTTAAACCCCAGTTCAAGAGGGAGTCGAGATAAGTATTCAAATATGGAACCAACTTTAACCATTGTTATATGGAAAGGTAATTGATATGTATTCAAATATATTGGATTCCATAAATGATATGAATGAGTGTTTTGGAGATTTATACTCTTTTGAATATAAACGAATTTAGAATTCAAATCGATTAGAGGTAAGTATAGTCTTTAAGATAAAATATATTCTATTTGAATATAAGTCGTTTTTGAAACATTATATGATTATAATATAATGATATGAAATATATTCTAGTTTTAGAATATAATCGGTTTGGGAATGATTATGATATATTAATATGAAATTATATTCGTTTTGAATATAAAACTTGGTTCGAACAAAATATGATATTTTGATATGAAAGCGAACCTTATGAAATATAAAAGAACCAACCGATGTGAAAAGATGTAAGCGTTGGTTGTTAAAGAGACCGGAGTCGACATAAGGCATACTCTCTGTCAGTGTCGATACCACTTTGACAACTGTGAACGTTATGACGTATCCAGAATGAGGTATGATGACTTGGAGGCGATTATTGAATCGAAGGAGACGAACGATGACGAAATATCCCTGACCTTCGGGTCAGAATTGAAATGACTAAAACAGGATCTATACCGTGACTAATTGAGGTAGCACCTTTGATCGGACACACTTCTTCGATACTATATCTATGACTATGATGATGATGATGATGATTTGGGCCATTTATGACTTTGGGAGTGTGTTCCGAGGTGGGCGGTAGTGGCTGCTATGCGTTACCACCGGTCCGGGGGTGCAATTGGTAGAATCCTACCCTGGGCATTGCCTCGAGTGCCTTGTCATATTATCCTTATCGATCCCATACGATTTTGATTTGTATCGTACCTATGGAGTGCCCTCTGATGCCATCGTTTACGGTGGGTTTACGGTACTGTATAGACTACGGTATTATAAATGGTGTAAGGGTAAAAATGTAATCCCGCTTACGCTATTTTCAGTATTTATACTTTACTGAATAGACATTAAAATAATAGCGTATTATTATATAGATATTAGTTTAACGGATCCTCGAGAGATGGAAAAATCCCGTAACATCTCTGGAGTTACTGCACCCATGACAATGATGTTATTTCGTATTTTAATTTGACTAATATGAGAATGATTTAGTGCTGATCCGAGTGTTTGTTGTGTTTCTTTTATGTAATACGCTCGGGTTAGCAGACGTTTGCAGTTACCGAAGATGACTGTGCCTTGGAGATCGAAGACGAAGATTGGTATATATTTATCATATATATATATATATATATATATGTATTTCCGTTGCATTCTATTTCCGCTGCCATGTGATGAAACCTGTATATGTATAACTTTGATAATCAATGTATATATATTTCAATTGTTTTAAACACTATCTGTTTACTACACTACAACAAAAACACCATATTACAACTTTAATTTTACAACTGTGGGAAAATCACAGTTGTAATAAATGTTTTTTACAACAGTCAATTCTCTGAAGTTGTAATAAACATATTTTTACAACTTTTCATTTTGTTAGTTGTAATAGATGTATATTACAAACTTCATGTTTGTAATATCTATATTTTATAACTAATTATATTAATATTTAATAATAACTAATAATTAATAATAAACTTAGGAATCAATAATATTTATTAATTATTATTAAATAATTAATATTTAATAAGTAGTAATTTATTTTTAATAGTTCATGCTTTTAATAATTATTAATCGATTATAACTAAGTAGAAATAAGTAAAAGTTAAATAATTGCTATTATTAATAAGTAATATTTGACTTGGTAGTAACTATTTCAGCAGTTTTAATAAATATAATTTTCGCAATTTGTTTGTTCAGCAGTTAACAACCGCTTGTTTGTGCTTTTGATAGATTTTTTTTAATTTAAATAAATAATTAACAATAGTGACTAATACTTAAAAAATTTGTTTGAAAATAAAAAATAACTAAACAAATAGAAAATTCTATTCATCCATTGTGTGTAAATGAATATTGTTTTTATAAAACCATTAATATCAACAACGTTTCGTTTCCCTACAAGCCGACTATCATTCTGTACCAAAATTTTCCCTCCCCGCTCAATCCCGCTTTTAGTATGGACTGAAATTTTCATCTTCCCTCTCCATTCAACGAAACCCTCCCTTTAAACCGACATAAAAAAAATGGCGACTTCCACAAAATTCTCCTGGCAAATAGAACCACGTCGCATCCTCCTTTCCAGCCTCCTCCTTCACCGCCGAACCCAGTGATGACCGCTCCGATTCCTCTCGATCCTCCGGATTTCTCTTGCCGACAACATGCCTCCACTTCCGGTGAGCATGAATCTCAACCTCCTTCTATGAAGCCGATTAACCCCAGCCCTAAAAGCTCTACAGAAAATCGTCCGAAATCTTCAGCCTCTCCTAACAAATTAGCAGCTCACAACCTGCCAGATCCAGATCTCCCAATTTACAGTAATTTGGTAACTGAACCAAGACCATCAACATCGACTCACCTGCATCTCCGAGTCAGCAGAGCACGAATTTCCAATAATCCCTTCCCCTCCGCTGATTGACGCAGATGGATTTCAACTAGTGACATCACGATGAAAACCTCGACCCTTGAAGAACGACGGAAATTATTTCAGGTTTATCGGAAGTCGCAGGAGCTTAATTCAAATAATCCCGTATGAGGTTTATTTCAGGGTTAACGGAAACCCTAAGGTGAAGTCGCAGGAGCTTAATTCAAGGAATCCTGTATGAGCTTAATTCAAGGAGTCCTGTAAGAGCAGAGCATATGGATTTGTAAGTAGAGCGCTATTTATTTTTGTGAAAATTGTTCCTAAATTGCTGTTGTTAACTTTTATATCACATGTATGAGGTTTTCATGCCTTGTTCTAGAATTAGTGGCCTGCATATTCCAACACTATGCAAGTAACTAATGTGCAAACTATCAAGTAACTTACGCATTTACGTACATTATTGTTTTACTATCTGTATTTTTACAATGATTTTGTTCCCCGTGTATGCCATCTCTGTTACATAACCTGCATATTATTGCTGTTAAGTCCATTTGGTTTCATCTTACTTTCTATTTCAATACCTTTGTAATGCTTTACTGTAGTGAAATACTTGTTTCCTTGCCTAATTTGTGTCCAATCTAATGCCACTGCTTTTTTCATTAGATTTTTTTCTAATTATCCAAACATATTCCAGTCACTATCCTAATATTTATGCTAAAGTTATGCAGTAGATAAACTTTGCATATTGCCCCAAATCAGTTAACTTCTATGTGGTAAATAATATGTCAAATTGCACTATAATTATTTACTATAATTCATCTTCAACAGTCTAGCATGACTGTATGTTCGTAGTGTGCAATTTATATTCAGTTTTACATGACATTACTGGTTTTTAATCATACTGCATCGACCATTGCTTTATAACCGAACTGTAACCTACCTGACGTGCTTCATCGCTTATTATTTCGAATTAACCTTCTCTCCTATGTCTGCAAACTCCCTCTCTCCTTTTGTTCTAATGCTCTTGCGGTGTCGACGAACGCTGTAACCCTGCATGTGTTCTCCCTGTTTCTTATAATTTTGGATAACTGTTCCCACTTACTGTCTTCGCGTGCTTCTCTATTCTCAACCATATTACAGCTTTTACTTAACTTTATTTGTAAATATAGATCAATTAGAAGTTTTTTTACTGTATAGATTTAGAATTTTGTTTCCGATACTTGTTTATGATTTTCGTAGGCTATCAGAACTCAAGTTATTTGAAAGCCTTACTATTTCTTACAAATAATTTTGTCTTTTTCGACTTAGTTTTTATGGTTTGCTGTTTTGTAGTCATTTCCTCTTCATAGCTTTGTTCTTGGCACAACTGTGCTAAGCATCATAATTTTATCTTATGTTACATATAACTGGTCTTTCCCAGATTGGTGAAGGGGACTAAGTGAAGAATACGGTAAATGGATACATGTATGGTTTATTTTGTATATGTGTACCATTTTTTTGTCTTGAATTAACCATTCACTTTATCCTTCATGTTATTTTTATTTTAGGCAACTTATTTGCTAGTTATAAGGAAGATTGCTCAACAAATTAAACAAACCGTTTTTATGTATCAACAAGTAAAACAGACAGATTGAACCAATCCAGTGATAGAATAAAAGAGAGCAGAAGAACAATGTTGGAAACCGAAGAGCTTGGCGTTTCTATTCTTCTATGCACAAATCTTTTCCATGAGAGCATACGGTTTTCAAATCTTTTCCATGAGAAACACTCTGAGGAAAAAATAAAAAGTGAGGAGCGGGAACACAAAATAGAGTGCATATAATACCAATTATTTGTTTTGAATTATTTTCTGTGAATACCAATTATTTTCTATGCCTTCTCTTACAGGACGAATTAGATGTGAAGTTGGCAAAAAGAGCGGAACACTATTTTTTGGAGAACAATAGAGTTAAAGAAGGTATAGTATTTACATATTCAGCTTGTAGTGTAGAAAGTAGTTTTGAATTCGGAAAGTGTACCTGTAAACTGATAGTTGTAACATAGAAGTGTTCCCACCATGCACAAATCAAGGCTCAATTATTCTGCCTACCTCCAACTGTCCTACATGTCCGATTCAATCTCAGCTTTACATCACATAATTTAATCATTGATCGGTCCTGCCATGCTACTAAAATAACGTAGTGATACAAAACAGTTGAGATCAAGTTAGCATGCGGATATAGATACGGGTAAAATGAGGGCAGAGATAAAATAAGGGTAGTTTGAGTATGAATTATGAGCATGTCCACAGGGTAACATGTCAATAAAAAAAAATCATATTAACCCCTACTTTGGTATGGAATAAATGGTTTTATGGTCATGTTAAGCCTCACATATTTACACTCCTTCCACTGTACTTAGGAAAGGAAGCATGGAGATCAGGAAATTTAGAAGAATTCGGAAAGTTGATATCATCTTCCGGTCGGAGTTCTATTGAAAACTACGAATGTGGTAGCAAGCAAATGAGAGAGCTGTACGACATTCTAGTGAAAGCTCCAGGCGTTTACGGTGCACGATTCAGCGAGCCAGGCTTCAGAGGGCGCTGCCTTGCAATTGTTGATGCAGATAAATCAGAAGACGCAACATCTTTTATCGAGCAGGAGTACCAAAAGGTGCAGCCTGAGCTTGTAAGCTAGCTTGTACTAAGTTGCTTTGTAACGGTCAAGTATGTAATAATGTATGAAATGTTGTCTAAAACTTATTGTTTGTAATACTGAATATTTGAGTATTTTAATAAATTAGTTTGCAAATAACTGTAATATCGGATTTGCTTATGGAGTATTGCTATATTTAATGTATTGTTCTTTTCAGTTGCAAAAGATGTTTACTTTTTTTAAAACCCAAATGTCAATCACAACGGTGCATAACAGTTGTAGTAGATTTTATTACAAAGGTGTATAACTGTTGTAATAAAGTTTATTACAACGGTGGAAAAAAGTTGTAAAATATACATATTACAACGGTGTTGCAACAGTGCAAAAAAGTTGTAAAAGATATTAGTCTATTACAACTTCTTAATACACGACGGTTTGCCCACCGTTGTAAAATGTATATTACAACGGTGTTCCACCGTTGTAATAGGGTCATTTTGTTGTAGTGCTATATGTTGTCCTTCCGCTGTGAGATTCTGTGATTCGTTTTTCTTCTTTCCCAATAACTTCCTGCATTTACGATTTGTTTGGGTCGACATGTGTAGTTTATTGTCGATTTGAACGGTTAAAAATCTAGGTCGTTACAGTACGACTATCAAATTTTCATTTTAATAATTAAATTTCGGATTTGAATTGGGATATGGTATGTATCTCAGAACAACTTGTACAAGAGATTTTCTGAATGCATATACATTACCTATTTCGAATGTTTCAATGTGGTATAGATTTGGTCTAAGGATTTTATTCTCTTATCTGTTCATTGGTATATACATATATATATCTGTTTGATTTTGTTGCACTCTTTCTCTTCCTATATATTTTATTTTCCTTCTTTACAACTTGAAATATATTTACCTATTAGCTACTCATATCTGTTTTTTGCTACTTTCCTTTCAGGTTGATTTCATGGTGATGAAGGCATGATGTTAAGAGGAGATTTTGTTATAGATTTTCTTTCATTTTCATATGTATGAAACAGTGATTATATATGAGATTTCTACTGTTCTATCTTGTAGATTTGATGATGTATATTTTACTATTTTCTTTAGCTTCCCTAGCTGTTGAATTTTGCTGTTCTGGATTGGTGAATAAGGTCATATTAAATTCTGTCTTTTGTTGGCTGTCAATTAGGAAAGCCATACGTTACTGTACTTGACTTATGAACTAGTGTAAACTTTGAATTTCTCTTATAGTAACTTTAGTAGTGTAAGCATTCAAAGATATGTCTTACTCATATCTGTAGGAGGTCTACATTTTTGGACGTGTATTTTTCCTCATATGATGAGCTAGCAAGCTTTTTACACTTTTCGATTGCACTTTATGTTCATCCAAATTTGTAGGAAAGAAAAACTTCGAATTGAAATAAATTAATTATCACTCTAGTTGGACGAATGGCAATTCCATAGTACGGAAGGGTGTGCTACTTACACTTCAAAAATGAATATGAGATTGTCATTTAACTACCATGAGGGGTACAAATGTTATAAAATCGAAGAATGAACCCTTCCAAGAAATTGAAGAGGATACACAGATATAATCGTTGAAGACCATCTAGTCAAACTACCAAAAGCAAAATTTAACCATCCGTATAGTTTTGCACATAAAGATCATAATGTATATGTTTTACTGTTCTTTCAACTATTTCATGATCTGTTTCTTTTTATATTGCATTAGGTAGCTAGAGAAATGGAGCTTACAAGAAAAGAAAATAAACGTATACGTGTAGCTTCTAGAAAGCACACGTAAACACCCAAATGAAATAATACATACAAATTAAAATTTAACAATATAGATTTTACAGCTAACATCATTAATTTCAAGTCAAAGCGGTATCCGAATTATATTAAAATCCTTTTATAAGTGTTATATTTTAATAACGGTTTCTATAGCGACTATTTCAAAATTTTAACTAGACATAACTAACAAATAATAACGCGAAATCTCGATTTTTCTCTTCCATACGAAAAATATAATCAAATTGATTCAAACGTTTCTAGTTTCACAGAATTTCGACTTAAAACGAATTCTGTATACTTAGTTAAAGTTCAAAACGAAATTTACGAAATACCGTGCCATTTCTAGTTCGTTTATAATATAATTATAAATTAAATGTTCTGACGTTGTTTTAATAACGAATATATTTATAAAATTCAATATAAACTATATTTAAACCGTTTTAAATCGCTCGTTCACATTATACCGCAAATTCCACATTTTCCCAATATCCCGAAAAGAGAATATTATTATATTGTTAATATAATTTAAATATTCAAATTAAAATGGCCAAATCCCCTTATTTAAACTCAAATCAATATTTTAAATAATAAAATATTTTAAATAAATAGTCAGAAATATACGGGACATTACAGTGATATAGTATTGAACTCACTTCGATCATTGGAAAATAAATCCCGATGGTGAAGTCGACCATCATCAGTGTTCATTTTTGAGTTCTAAGTGACGGATTACTACCAAATATATTGATTTTGAATTGTTTTGAGAAAAATAGTTGGTTTGAATCCTGAAAAGGAAAGTTGATTTTTGAGAAAAACAAAGCTGTTTAAAACTCCCAGAAATAGATTGTTTCATTTAAAACAAATTAGATGTGAATTTGTGAAAGCAAATTGAAACTGGAATTGAAACCAATTAAGTGGAAATTGAATTGTAATAGAAAATATCAAATAAAATTTGATTGAGAGATATCTGGACTTATGTTTAATTGATAAGTTAAGTGTTGGATTTGAGAATGGAATTTGGCTTGGTTATAAGCCAGTAGTGTGGTTTTGAGGATAAATTGATTGGAGTTTGATTGGGATGAAATTGGTATATGCTGAATGATAGCAGATTGAAAGTGGTAGAGTTGAATGCCCAACAAAAAGGTACAGGTTTATATTTCAAATAGTATGAGAATTTTATGAGCCGAATTAGCAAGCCGCTTGGCTGTTTGATTTTATTTTGGGTTGGAGAAGGCCTAGAGAGGCAAGTTGGAGTTTGACTTATTGACCAGTACAAAGGAGGTGCAGGCGAAATTTCTCAAAAATTTCGGGTGTTAGAAAAATTTCCGAATTTTTGAAAATTTTTGTTATTAGAAATGAGTCAATATTTTAATTGAATTAAATGGATTTAGTGAAACTGGAGTTAAAGAAGTGAACAAATAATTTTAAACCAGTTAATACAGTGTGTTTTCTACCTTAGCAATTTCGAGGACAAAATTATTTCAAGGGGAAAGAATGTAACGACCCATATTTTAGCGATATAATATTTAATTTATTTAATTATATATATAATGGTTTAGAGATTTAAATGGATGTTTAATTAAATAATATTGAATGTTTAATTAAAATAAATAATATAATAATATATTTAATTTCTGAAATAGTCAGAAATAGTGGAATTCACAATATTGTGTGAATCAGATCTTTTATAATCTATAATTCAGTTTAGAGTTGAATTATATTATCAAATATATTATTTTAACGACCGTTGAACGTATAATTTATATTATAATTAAAATCGAGCTCGAAATGGCACTACAGTTCGTAATTTGGCGACTTGAACTTAAACTGAATGTACATGATTCGTTTTAAGCCGGATTTCTGTGAAACATGAAATGTTCGGAGCTGGTGAAGTATATTTTTCTAATGGAAGAGAAAAATCGGGATTTCATTGTGTAGATTTTGATTTATGTCCAAATAAAATTTTAGAAAAGTCGCTATGGAATTCCTTTATAATTTATAACGATTTATTTATATTTTTTAAAGGATTTTTCAATATAAATTGAATATCGATTCAACCGGGATTTGAAATACCGAGATATAAATCCAATTGGAGTTGTATGGTATTCTAGTGTGGATATATACGATAATATTTATTTTTAAATATTTAATTTTATTATTTTTAAATATATTTATATATTTAAATAGGTTATTTAGAGCTTTAAAAATAGCCAGTTTTGCAAACGACATTCCTTTTCAATGAAACTAATTTTGTTGGATCCACAATATTAAATTATTGCTAGATTTCAGTTTTCGTGATTTTTGAAGTCAGTATGTGGCCGTACGGGATCTTAATTGAAATACAGTCGATATTTTGACGGTTAAAAATACGCTGTGTGAGCAAACGGAGTCGGAATTCGACGAAACCAGTTTTGTTGGGGTCCGTAATGTTGAACTGTAGGTATATGTCCATTTTCGTGATTTTTGGGTATCATATGTGATCACTGGAATTTTTAAAGATGAATACAAACAACAGTTGGGTAAAAATGAATATTTAATCGAATATTAAATAATTAAAAATACACTATAAAAAACCCTTAACTATTTCTAAACCTAACTCATCTCTTTATTTGGTCAACAGGCAAATAATCCAGCCGCTACTCTTCTTAAGATATTTTCCTCCTTTGTAAATTCTTTGAAATCAAAATAAAATATCTAAAATCATGAAATCGATATGTTTGAAATCACCACAACATCCTCTTCAATCTTGTGTACCTATTATTGGGTTCGGTTGATATGTGGTTCGCTATGTGGTTCAGCCGTGAGAGCTAGGGTTTAAATCGATGGGGATTTGAGATGTTTTTGTGGTGATTCGAGTATACGTTTAGCTTCCTAGCAGGTTTCAGCATCTGTACGCATTTGTTTTGTGGATTTTTGAGCATATAAGGATCGATCGATCCCTGTAATGGTCGTTGACGGCCTGGGAACTCGAGCACCAAGTTGCGAGTGAGTTGAGCTTCTAGAGTATGGGGAGGGGGAGGGTTTGAAGGGAGTTCATTGGTGGTGGTGTCAGGTGAATTTGTGGAGTAATTAAGTGTGAAGGAGGCTTGGAAGGATCTGATATAGGGGAGGAACGAAACTGGAGTGCGGTGTTTGTTTCCACGATGGAAGGAGAGAGATAGCGAGCTTCGGTGTGTACTTAAATCAATGTGGGTCGGGTCATGGAAATGGGTAAAATCCCATATTAGAATTTAAATTATGTTTAAATTTAAATAAATATGTATTAAACTTCTAATTGTAATATCTCAGTCATACTATATCAGAATTTGGAACGGTCAGATCCGGGTTAGGATCGTATGGACGGACACTACCTAATGGAACTGACTGGGAGTGGATGGGAGCCCGTTACAATTTATAGCAAAATAAACTGTCCATCTGAATCAAACGATGTTATCGTTATTAACGGTGATCGTCCAATGTGAGTAAATCTCACTAACTCTGATCAGTTTATATTTGTATAACGTATTTTTTGAACTGATAAATATTTGTTGATTGTTGTGTGTTGACTGTTTGGATGAACTGCTAGTCAGTTGGTTGAAATTATATATATATATATAGTTAAATATATATTGATTCTATTATCAGAATATTCCATAGTGGCATGAAATCGATGTTAATTATATTGTTTAAAACCTGTGATGCAGGGAAACAGGCTGGAGGAATCCAACTGGATTCCTCAACATTTATTTTACTGTTTTTCATATATTGTTATATATGATGTGATATATAGCTTGTTGTTGATTATATATGGTTGAATGATATTGATCAATTTTATATGGTATGTTAAACACCATAGAGAACACTGGAATGTATAAAGGGAAATTTAAATGTATATATATTAAAAGAAATTATTTATAAAATCAAAGGATTTTATGAAAGAAAATAATTATAAAATCAAAGAATTTTATAACAGAAATATTTATTTGTTAAACAAATAGAATTGAAAAGAAATATTTATTTGTTAAATAAATAGAATTGAAATGGAATATTTATTTAAGAAATAAATAGAAGTATAAAAGGGTTATTTATTTAGAAAATAAATAGAATAAATATAAAAGGAAAATATTTGTAAAAACAATATATAAAAGGAAGATATTTTTAAAACAAATAGAAAGAGGAATATTTGTAAAACATTTACAAATAAAATAGAAAGAGGAATATTTGTAAAACATTTACAAATAAAATAGAAAGGGAATATTTGTATAAACAAATAGAAAAGGAAGTATTTGTAGTGTTAGTCGAAATAAGAGTTATCGAATATTGGTTATTCTAAAAGGAGTTAATCGAATATAGTTTATTCGAATAGAGTTAAAATAGTTAATCGAATATAGTTTATTCGAATAGAGAAAAGGAGTCATCGAATATAGTTTATTCGAATTGAGAAAATAAGTTGTTGAATATAGTTAATCAATTAGAGTTAATTCATTAGAGTTATTTCATTAGAGTAAATCGATAGGGTTGATCCAATAGAGTGAATCGAATTAGAATTTATCGATTAGAGTAAATCGAGTTAGAGTTAATTGAATAGAGTAATCGAGTTAGAGTTAATTGAATAGAGTAATCGAGTTAGATTTAATTGAATAGAGTAATCGAGTTAGAGTTAGTCGAGTATTTGTAATCAAATAAAGTTAGTTGAATATTATTTAATTGAATATAAGTTATTCAATAGGAGTTAATTGAATATAATTTATTCAATAAGAGTTAATTGAATATAAGTTATTCAGTAGGAGTTAATCGAATATAGTTTATTCGAATGGAATTAAAGGAGATAATCGAATATTAGTTATTCGAAGAGAGACAATTGAATATTAGTTATTTGAAGTGAGTCAATCAAATATTAGTTATTCGAAGAGAGTAAATCGTCGAACTCGATAATATCGAATTCGGGAAAGTATTTATACTTTCCAATTTTTAAATCAAGATTTATTTATTTATAAATTAGGTGTTTGTTTATTTATTCAAATTAAAGAATAAAAGTTATATTCAAAGTTAGATATTTCGAAAGTAGGGATTATAACGCTATAGTTATAATCAATGTTTTCAATAAAGAAGTGGATACGTAAATAGAATCCGAGAGTTACACAAGGAAGTTGTTAAAGGTTTAAAAGATAAACTTGGTCTATTCCGAAGTTAAAACGCTGTTCAGTTAAGGTCTGAGAGGTAATTATACCCCAACTTGATTGACTTCCTTCTTAACTAAGGAATGGCTAAGGTTTGATAGTAAAGGATGGTTAAGTGAATTTAGTTGATAAGTGAAATGGTTTGAGTTGGCATGGCGATGTTTGATTTAAACATCAGTTTAAATCCAGTGGAGGAGTTTTGGAAATGTTTTCCAAATAAGAATCAGAAATGTTTTGTGATAATAGAAAATAAGAATTTAGAATATATGGAAACAGAAGACAAGTTAATTAATGAACTAAAGTGATAAATGTTAAACGATGATTGATCGATATAATTTCCATCTGGAAATAATATCGTTGTTTGCACACGTGTTTTTCTTTGATAGTTAAATCACAGACTATCAAAGTTTTGACCATTTTTTCGTCGTCAATACGGAGAGACCGGTTGGATTATTATCCGAGAACTACTCTGTATGGGCGTTAGCGTTTCGAATCAAATAGATCGAAGACAAATTTAAGATGGGGTTCATATAAGGGTTATTCTTGTAATCCTAGGTAGAAATTGCCTAAGATGGATTTATAGAATAGTGCCTTTGGTTTGTCCAGTCCCAGGACAACTTGAATGGACGAATGTTTGACAGAGTATATCTGGTAGATCGCCTATGTTGATCGTTTCAAACGTATTTACGTTGTTGGCAGAGGAATTCGTTTCTCTTAGCATATACCCATGGTATTTTTGGGGAAATCAATTTGTGATTTGACGGGTATGATGATGTGGCATTCAAAGTGAATGAATGAGTAATCTGTTGAAAGATACGTTATGACCTCCAGCCTCATCAACTGGGAAATGACAGAAATCGGGCAGGCAGCATGGCTAAATGGGCCGCACCCAAGTAGGGTATATTGTCACCATCTAGAGAATATTCATATTTGTTACTTCTATCAATTCTGTATCTCCCGGGAATGGTTTTTATAACGACCCATACTTTTGACTGTTTAAAATCGACAATAAACCACACATGTCGACCCAAACCAATCTCGAATTCAGGTAGTTATTGGGAAAAGAAGGAAAGAAGGAAGAAGTGAAAGATAAGACAGAGTTCTCATAGTGGAAGGACAACATATAATAATTAAAAAATAGTTTAAAGCAGTTGAAAGATACATATGACTATAACATACAACAATGATCAGAGTTATACATATACAGGTATACATAGTTGACAGCGGAAACAAAGTGCAGCGGAAATACATATGTATAATAGATAGATACCAAATCTTCGTCTTCGATCTCCAAGGCAAAGTAATCTTCGCTCACTGCAAGCTTCTGCTTACCCGAGCGTATTGCATAAAAAGAAAACACAACAAACACTTGGATCAACACTAAATCATTCTCATATTAGTCAAATTAAAATATGAAATAACATCAGTGTCATGGGTGCAGTAACTCCAGAGATGTTACAGGATTTTTCCATCTCTCGAGGATCCGTTAAACTAATACATACATAGTATAATATGCTATTATGATAGTGTCTATCTAGTAAAGTAAATATCATAAAAATAGCATAAGCGAGATTACCATATTACACTTACGCCATTTACAGGCATCAACAGTCTATACAGTACCGTAAATTCACCGTACTGGTGTTATCAGAGGTCACTCCATAGAAGGCAATGCTAAATCAAAATCGTATGGGGCTCGATATGGATAAAGATGACAAGGCACTCTAGGCAATGCACAGGGTAGGATTCTACCAATTGCACTCCCGGACCGGTGGTAACGCATAGCAGCCACTACCGCCCACCTCGGAACACATTCCCATAATCATAAAAGGCCCAAATCATCATTCATCATCACAATCATAGAAATAGTATCGACGAAGTGTGTCCGATCAAAGGTGCTACCTCAATTAGTCACGGTATAGCTCCTGTTTTAGTCATTTCAATTCTGACCTGGAGGTCAGGGCTATTTCGTCATCGTTCATCTCCTTCAATTAAATAATCGCCTCCAAGTCATCATACTCATTCTGGATACGTCATAACGTTCACAGTTGTCAAAGTGGTATCGACACTGACAGAGAGTATGCCTTATGTCGACTTCAGTCTCTTTAACAACTAAAGCTTACATTTTTCCACACCGGTTGGTTCTTTTTCATTTCTCAAAGGTCCGTTTCATATCAAAATATCATATTCTGTTAGAACCCCATTTATATTCAACATAGAATATAATTTCATATCAAGATATCAAAATCTTTCAAAACCAATTATATTCTACATTAGAATAATTTCCATATCATTATATTATACTCATATAATATTTTACCAAATCGATTTATATTCAAGTAGAATATATTCCATATCAAAGATTATAATTATCTCAATCGATTTATGTTTGAAATCCATTCATATTCAACTAGAATATATATTTCATAACCGCTCATTTTAAATCTCTTAGGAGAACCATTCATATTTGAAAAGAATATAGTTCATATTTCCATATAAAAGTCGTTTAAATCGGTTTATATTCAAATAGGTTGAATTCTTATCTCGACTCCGTTTGAACTAGCGGTTCAAATTCAACCATTGTCCATTCGGAAGGAATTTATAATTTCAAAAATACTTGTAAAATAAATGTTTATAAAAGAAATTTTTTATATAATAAACATATATATATAAAATATAATTTGTTTATATTATGCATTTACCTAAATTAAAGGTTTACTAGATAAATTTTGAATCATAAATTATAAGGAAAATTTTATTTATAATACAATAGTTTATAGGTAAAGGTTAAAAAATAAATTTAAGGAAAGAATAATTATTTTAAATAAAATGTGAATATATATATATATATAATAAATTTCTTTAACCATATTGTTCCTTTCTTCCAAATTTTCAAATACTTGAATTTATACTCCAGTCTCAATGGAGTGCATTTAGTTCCATATCTCATTTTCAACATCGTTCAAAACAACCATTCGATTTCAAGAGTTTGAATCTATATTCAAACTGAGTTAAAACAACTCAAAATACCCTCGATTTCCATTTTTCAAAAAAAATTAAATTCCATAAGAATTTATTTCCTTCAAATCCACACTCTAAATTTGAATAATTTCAAATCATATTCAAATCCCAATTTAAGAATTTCCACTATGTTTTTTTTGGAATAATTCATTTAACCCCTTTTAATAAACCTTCCCAGTTTCCAGATTTTAAAGAAATGGATTTATCGAGTATCGGCACATTTCCTTTAAATAAAATTTCCGACCAAATAACATTTAAATATTTGAAATCATTTAACCAACTGATGTCTGTATATAATTATCTATCCAATGGCCAAGTGATATTATATTTAATTTCTCGATATTTCAGGGATGGATCTATCATTTCAATCCAATTCAGGGTCACAGAGATTTATCATTTCACTCTGTGTTCTTAATTTATTTTAAATCGATAAATCCCGGGTTTATTCGATGCCCGTAACATCAAGGGTGAAAATTGGGATCCATCGTCAATGATGAGCATGCAACGGCCATATATTGAAATAAAAAACATTTCAAACGATAGTCATTCAGAAATCACCCGCAGCATCCATCACACCATTCGGCCCATTAATAAGTATTAAACTATTCTACGGGTTTAATTAAATTAAATAACTAGTAATATAATTAAATTAAATAACTAGTAATTGGCCTAAATTTCAGATTAACATAATTGCATTTCAGTTTCTAAGCAAAAATCATCAATCAAACACAACCATCCAACCAACTTATTTCACAATTTAATTAAATAAATATGCGAATAATTCAGTATTTCGTAAGTGAGAGAATCACTCACCTTTGGGCCTTAATTGGATCGGACGTCCAAAAGAAGCCCAAAATTTCACAGTCTCTAAAT
Source organism: Allium sativum (assembly GCA_030737875.1). Taxonomy (NCBI): domain Eukaryota; kingdom Viridiplantae; phylum Streptophyta; class Magnoliopsida; order Asparagales; family Amaryllidaceae; genus Allium; species Allium sativum. The sequence goes on from CM060924.1 coordinate 197,774,546, forward strand.
GCCGCGAAATCAGTCTTAGATTGTCCGCAATTCCGCCACAGTCCTAATGCAACAAACCGCATGTCAATTGGAGGTCATATGAAGAAGTTACGCTTATTGTACCATTTGAATTTCTAAAATGTATAAAAATTAAAAAAATTCTCTCACCCAATGACTTGGCGTCACGTCAGCAAGGGAATCCTTCTTCCCTCTCATGACCCTTCCTCTCGCTACAGTGCATCGACGCAAAGAACCCATAAAACACACCAGCTTTGACCGCCGTTACCTCATAGTTCCAACCACCAGACGCCTGAAGACCACCACCGATCTGAAGCACATCGGAACCCGCACCTATGAGCACTGCCACCACCACTTTCGGTGGCACCAATCTCCGCCGCCAGATCAAAACCCGAACCGGATTTAAAACCCAAAAACGAAAATTCCCGATGCTCTACTCCACAATAAATCGCATGAACGCCACCGCTGAACTCGTATGCTCCTCCTCTTCAAAACCATATCCCCGATTCTTCAATCAAGCCTTAAATCAAAAACCCCTAAATTGATGCCTAGGGTTACGAAATCAGTGGACTTTGACTACAAATTCTAGCCAAACGAAGCACTGCATGTCGGAGTAATTGGTACCAATAGCTTCGTAACTTCAAGAGCTTCAGGTTGATATATAATAAGCTATGGTTTTGAAGAGGATTGATTTTCAAGTTTGAATTTTTGTTTCTAGGGTTGGAAATATTGTTTCAGCCATTACAGAGAAAATTTTTGAGGGAGAAAGTTGTACTTGTAATGAGAATGGCTGATGAGGTGTTAAATGGGTTTTATTTATATAATTATAGAAGGCCCAAATCAGAATAACTAAATTATCCTGTTACATCGATTCTCTTTCGCACTTTCTCTCGTACGATCAGATTACAAGTCGGATTTTTTAAAAAATTGAAATCCTTCGGTAATTCACCGTTCCAGTTCCGATGAGACTGGTTTCGTCGGATTCCGAGGCTATTGCCAAAACAATTAAATTTCGCAGTTAATTGATTAATAAATATTCAAATATTTATTTAACTGATTTAATTCAAATTTGAATATTCATTAAATTCAAATGTAAACCAAATCATAACTTAAATAAATTCTATAATTTTATTTCATAAATTTTAAGTTCCACCTTTGGTTATTTACTAATTCAAATTTGAATTCCAAATTTTATTTAAACAACTTAAATTACACAGTTTAACAAATCAGATTGGAATTTCTTTTAACTTAAATAACTTGAATTTTGTTATTCATTAAAAATATTGAATTCCAATTTACACATTTCTAAATAAACTAAATTTAAGAATCTATTTATACATAATTCAAATAATTAACAAAAATTGATTTTTCCAATATTATTCCAATTTATTTATTTTAAATTGAAAATTTAATATGTAGAAAATATGGGATGTTACAGTTATGTTGGTTTACTAAATGTAAGGTGACAATATATTCGATACACTCAAGCGAAATGAGTGGTCGGTCATGTGTGGCCGAGTTGCAAGATATTCTTGTTGAACTCTAGTGTATTGCTTCTAGAGTACACTGAGCGGAAGGTGGATCCATACCTTGTCATAGTTGGAATCCATTCCCCAAATAAGAGCCCGTGGTTTTGATTGTATATTATATGTGTAGAATGTTAGATGCAAGCGTTTCTACTAGATTGATATTACTTGTGTTAGGCATTATTATAATACCAGAATAATATTGTTTTACAAATGATTTGGGTTATCGTAAGGTAAAAACCATCCGTGTTTATGTGTGAATCGGTCTTACGATTATTCTTTCTTTTGAAAGGATTTTTAAAGTTAAACAAATGATTTGAGTTTACTCACAGCAGTCACATGACTGACCCGGAGTTTATTTTGTTTTATTTTTCCCTAAACTCTTGGGTGCCCAATTTTGTACGGGCAGTCAAGTAGTCGGGATTTACAGATATATTTGGAGAGCTGGAGCAGCAGGCTTCAGAATTATATAGCTATGGTTATTTCCGCTGTGTTGTAAGTGCTGTACTTTGGAAATGATATGTATATTCAAGTACAAATTTATATTTCAAAGTTATGTTATATAATATATGTTATTCGTTCCGCCGTGAGACTCATGTTACTCTGATGTTGTATTTTCTTCTTCTTCTTCTTCTATTCTAAGTTTCTATCTTATCTATTCTCACCCTCTGTTTTCTTTCTATTAGTTTTCTGATTTCCAGTTTAATTCGGGTCGGACTTGTGTTATTTGGTCAGTTCAAATTGGACCGGAATTTTGGGCTGCTACAGGCTGCCACCTTTGATCGAATTAGATTCTATCACAAAGTAATCCCCTCGAGTCTACTATACCCCACCCAGAGCATACATGCATATATCTAGACTTTCCCACGTACGTATCGTCAATCGTACTCGATGTCTTAACTGCACATAACCTCTACTGTGCATCTAGTCCTGTGGCAGGACTGTACATGAAACACGGAACTCGGTCGGGAGCTTTTCATATATCTATATTCACAGATGCTAAGGTCTGCATTTTTAGTGGCTATGGTCCCACCTGACACCTCCCTCAACTAATGAAAGACGAACGACATTGAGAACTAATGACTTGGCCTAAGAGCAAACAATAAATCCTAGTTGGCCCGTCCCTCACCCATAGCCTTGATAGCATGAGCTCTCCGTCTTTCTGTATCATGCATTACGCTGACCGTTGATGCTAGTTACCCGACGTTTTGCTATCACTGATGGTTAGACCTGTCAGTACTTCAAGAGTGGTTGTAACCCCACCATTAACTAGGCAACTTGGATCGTCGAATCACCTATGCCACCCTACAGTCTTTTGATTGCCTACTGTCGTGGAAATCAAAGCATACTCATCGGGTAAAAACACGCAGACTTAACCTTTATGAGCACATGAGGATGCTGTCACGACACAGAAGATTACCAGGAGTACCCTCCACGTCTCAGGAAGCCGCATGCTTCCCCTTCCATTCCTTTGGAGCCAGCAGAATATAAATAGAACAACATGCAGAACAAGCAGGATAGTCAGATGGATGTGCGCTCCCCTCGTGTCTCATGACACCACGATGATCTACCCCATTGGGTTATTCACCTTTAGATGTACAGACTAGTCCAAGCACCTCAGGTTAACATGTAATTAGACCATATGTCTAATCATTTAATTATGCGCTTGCTCCTCCCTTTCAGATTTTCATTCAACTTGGTAATTCCCGGTCATATGACTTCTTGTTCAAGTTACCAAGTTCCTCTCGCTTATTAATTTTGGTTATAACTTAATCCATTTAAGTTTATTAATAAGCCCATAACATGTTTGTAACATCCCATATTTTCTGTATATTTAATTTTCAATTTTTAAATAAATAAAATGGATTAATTTTGGGGAAAATCAAATTTTGTTGATTTTGATGATAATAATTATTGAATTGAGCATATATAAATGTTGTAATGTGAAATTTAATATTTTATAACAAATAAAGTTTGGATTGTCTAAGTTAAAATAGGAATTTAAACTTTATTTGATAAATTCTGAAATTTTGAGTTGATATTACAATTGTTAAGGATAATTCGAGTCCATTTATTTATAATTGAAATTTAAAATTTAAATGGATAAGTAAATTAATTCGAGAACATGACATATGTGGTATTGATTTAGAAGATTTATTTAAGTTGTAATTTGGTTTAAATTGAATTTAATGAATATTCAAATTTGAATTAAAACAGTTAAGTGAATATTTGAATATCTTATTTATTTAATTAACAGTGAAATTTAACTGTTTTAGCGACTGTCTCGGAATTTGACGAAACTGGCGCCATTGGATCCGTAACGATGAATTATGACAGGAATCCAATTTGCGTTACAATCCGACTTACCGTTTGATCATACGAGAGAAAATGTGAACGAGAGCAGTGTAAATGGATAATTGGGTATTTCTCATATTTGGGCCTTATAATTATATATAAAAATAAAAATCCACTTACCACACCTCAGCCATTTTTCAACATACGTATATTTCCTCCACCGACCCTTCTCTAATGGCTGGAGACAAATTTCTAAACCTAGCTGAAAATAAAAATACAAGCTTGAAATTCAAATCTCTTCAAACCTCAACGAATTATATATCAATTCGAAACTCTCGACGATACGAAGCTACTGGTACCAATTTTTCTGACATGCAGTGCTTCGTTTGGCCGGAATCAGCGGTCAAAGGTTCTGAAAATCGAACCCATGAAATCAATTTTGGGGGGTTTTTGATCTGGGCTTCAATCGAGAAATCGGAAATATGGGTTTTAAAGAGGACTTCCATACGAATGCAACGGAGGTGGTCGTTCGATTTACAGTTGAGTGTATCATCGGATTTTTGAGTTTAAAGCTCGTAAATCGCTTCCGTTTGGACCGCCGTCGCTGGCGCCTGGGTCCACCGGAGCTCGCGTCATGAGGATGGTTAGGCGCGGCTTTCGATGAGCTGTCGGTTGGTGTTGGTCTCGGCTTCCAATTCGGTCGGAGTAGATGGAAAATATCGGTCAAAGTTGGCCATGAATGGGTGTTCGGTGCGGGTTTACTGTTGCACGAGATTGAGAGGAGCGGGAACGTGCTGTTAGGGGGTGCTGACGTGTAATTCTTTAATTGGGTGAGGAATATAATTTATTTAATTTATATATTTAATATCCTGATAGTAAAACACTGATAACTTCTTCATATTAACTCGGATTTGGACGTGGTTGGTTGCATTGGGATCGTGACGGAATTGCGGACGTTTTGGCACTAACCTGGCTCCATGTGGTGACTGTGGAATTTTGGGCTTCTTTTGGACGTCTGACCCATTAAGGACCCAAAGGTGAGTGATTCTTCGCTCACGAAATACTGAATTATTCCCATATTTATTGAATTAAATTATGAAGTAAGTTTGGTTGCATGGTTGTGTTGGATTGTTGATGTGTGGTTTAAATTTAACATGCAAGTGTGTTAACATGCAATTTAAGTAAATGATTTGTCATTTAAGTTAATTTAAATCTCCAGTTGAAATTCGAACCCATGTTAAATCCTGAAACAGTTTAATGCTGATCAGTTGAATGAAATTGTTGTGATGGATGTTGGTTGAAATTTATTACTGAATTTATAGTGACATTTTAATGCTCCTTATTTTAGTATCTTGCAATGCATGTTGATTTATGACGATAAATCCCATTTACCCTTGATGTTACGGGCATCTAATGAACCGGGATTTATCGATGAAATAAATTTAAGAACACGGAGTGAAATGATAAATCTCTGTGACCCTGATTTGGATTGAAATGATAGATCCATCCCTGAAATGTCGAGAAAGTAAATTTAAAATCACTTGGCCATTGGATAGATAATTATATACAGACATCGGTTGGTTAAATGATTTTTAATATTAAAATATTATTGGTCGGGAATTTCATTTTTTAAAGGGAGGTGCCGATACTCGATTAATTCATTCCTTAAAAAACTTAAATTGGGATGTTATTTAAAATGGGTTAAGGAATTTATCCCAAAACGAGTGGAAACTCTTAAATTTAGATTTGAACATGATTTGAAATTTTTCGAATTTAAGGGTATGGATTTAAAGGTAATAAATTCTTATGGAATTTAGATTCTGGGAAATGGAAATCGAGGGTATTATGAGTTGTTTAACTCAGTTTTAAATAGGGGCTGAATCCTTTATATTGAACGGTTGTTTGAACAATGTTTGAAAATGAGAAATGGAAACTGAATGAACTCCATTGGAAACTGGATATAGATTCATGTATTGGAAATTCGGAAGGAAGGAAAATTTTGGTTTAAAATTATCTATATATATTTATACCTGGCTTGATTTCAAATTTAACTATTTCTTCCTTTAAAATTTAGTTATTCAAACTTCTAACCTATAAATTATTTTATTTTAAATAAAGTTTCCTTTATATTTAGTATTCAAACTATCTAGTAAACTTTAATTTATGTATGTACATAATATTTTAATTAACTTATTTAATTTTAATTATTATATTCTATATATATTTATTTTATCTAAAGTTCTTTTCTTATAAGCATTTATTTTCAAAAGTATTTTTTTTGAATTGTAAATTTCTTCCGAATGGAAATGTTGGATTTAAACCATTGGTTCAAATGGAGTTGTGATAAGTTATATTCTATTTGAATAGGAATTGTTTTGAATCGGTTTTGATATGGAAAGGTAGATTTTATTCTACTTGAAAATAAATGGGTTTTCCAAAGATTGAAATGAATAGATATGGGAAAATATATATATTCTATTGAATATGAAGGGACTTCGAATGTAAATCAATTTGAAATAACTGAAATCTTTTAAGATGAAGTACATTCTATGTGAATATAGACCGATTCGAAATATTATACGAGTATAATATAATGACATGGAAATATATTCCAGTTTGGAATAAAAATTGATTTGGGAATGATTTGGGATATTTTGATATGAAAGTATATTCTATTTTGAATATAAAATGGGTTCGAAACAAAATATGATATTTTGATATGAAAGCGAACCTTTGAAATGTAAAAGAACTAACCGATGTGGAAAATGTAAGCGTTGGTTGTTAAAGAGACCGGAGTCGACATAAGGCATACTCTCTGTCAGTGTCGATACCACTTTGACAACTGTGAACGTTTTGACGTATCCAGAACGAGAGATGATCACTTGGAGGCGATTATTGAATCGAAGGAGATGAACGATGACAAAATAGCCCTGACCTTCGGGTCAGAATTGAAATGACTAAAACAGGAGCTATACCGTGACTAATTGAGGTAGCACCTTTGATCGGACACACTCCTTCGAAAATATTTCTATGACTATGATTGATGATGATGATTTGGGCCCATTTATGACTTTGGGAGTGTGTTCCGAGGTGGGCGGTAGTGGCTGCTATGCGTTACCACCGGTCCGGGAGTGCAATTGGTAGAATCCTACCCTGGGCATTGCCTCGAGTGCCTTGTCATATATATCCATATCGAGCCCCATACGATTTTGATTTAGCATTGCCTTCTATGGAGTGCCCTCTGATAACACCAGTACAGTGAATTTACGGTACTGTATAGACTATTGATGCCTATGAACGGCATAAGGGTAATATGGTAATCCCGCTTACGCTATTTTCAGTATTTATACTTTACTGAATAGACATTATAATAATAGCGTATTATTATATAGATATTAGTTTAACGGATCCTCGAGAGATGGAAAAAAAATCCCGTAACATCTCTTGAGTTACTGCACCCATGACACTGATGTTATTTCATATTTTAATTTGACTAATATGAGAATGATTTAGTGCTGATCCGAGTGTTTGTTGTGTTTTTTTTTTTGTTATGCAATACGCTCGGGTCAGCAGATGTTGCAGTTAGCGAAGATTTCCTTTGGAGCACGAAGACGAAGATTTGGCATATATATACTATATATAATTTTCCGCTGTATTTATTTCCGCTGCTTATTATGTACAGCTGTATGTATATGTAACTCTGATAATCATTGAATGCTATAACCGATGTATCATTTCAACTGCTTTTAAACTGCTATTTGTTTATTATATGTTGTCCTTCCGCTGTGAGGTTCTGTGATTGTTTTTTCTCTTCTTTCTTTCCTTTCTTCTTTTTCCAATAACTACCTGCATTTGCGATTTGTTTGGGTCGACATGGGTGGTTTATTGTCGATTTGAACGGTCAAAAAATATGGGTCGTTACAATGTTATTCTCTAGATTGTAATCCAAGGTTTGTAATCTACAATCTTTTTATATTATTCATTGTCTAATTCCATAGTTACAATAACATGTTCTACTTAATATGTAATTAAATATATCTCAATTCACATGTTTTCTGTTTAACATGTCACTTATTATTTATGATTAAACGTAACTTATTTCATTTCATAAGTTTGCCTCATTCTTTAATATTTAATCATAATTTCATTTTACACTGTCACTACAACTTATTGTTGTTTACTCATTAACTTAGTTCTCTTAACTAAGGTTAACTAATAAGTTTCCTTTCCATAAATATAACTTATATTGTCCTTACCAGTAGATTTCAGATTCTCGTTCTCATAGATAACTTAATTTACAATTAAGTACAACTTATCTCATTACATAAGTTATTCCATTTTCTTTCTCTTTTATTATAACCTAAGTTATAATTTCCATTTGTCCCTAGGACAAGCCTACCTATTATATAACATTCTCATTAATGTAATTTATTTATAGTAAGTTATTATCATTCCACTTCTTTTATTGTTGTAATTTTCATTCATTTCCTATTCATTTCCATTAACCACAATTAATTTCATTTATTTCTATCGTTTTATAAATATATTCATATATGTATGTATGTGTGTGTGTGTGTGTGTGCGCGCGCGTGTGTGTGTGTGTTTGTGCACTAGACCTCTCACATTAAATTAACAACTTGTGGATACTAGATTTGCTGGGAGGTTCCGGGCAGGCTTCTACCACAAATAGAATTTAACCTCGTGTCTTAGCACCATTACATGTATATTTATGCACTAGACCTCTCACATTAAATTAACAACTTGTGGATGCTGGATTTATCGGTCGGTTCCGGGAAGACTTCTACCACAAGTTGAATTTAACCTCGTGTCTAAGTATTGTTACAGTTTTCTATTATCTATAAATTTTCCATATAATTTTGGTGTGTTCATTCTTCCAAATTTTTACTGTAATTCTATTTTTACATGTCACACTTAATATCATGTTAATTCCATTTTAACTTATAATCATGTCTCATGTTCGTCCTAATAAGTAATTAACTCTAATCTAAAATAATAACATCTAACTATCAATCATGTAATTATTCTAATCAAACAATTTAACATGTAATTATCCCAATTTCTACAGTTAAGAATCCAAACACATAATATGTCACATTTTAACATGTAATTAAAACATGCATGTATACAATAGTAATTGTTTCCACATTTTTTACAAGTTCACATTTCAACAGATTTACATTTCAACATATTAATGTTTCAACATATGAATATTCCAATATATCAATATTTCAACATGTTATATTAAAATTTCAACACTTTAATCATTCTAGCAGATTTACATTGCATATTAATGTGGAATGTCAAACGAAAAATATACCATTATCAAAAAGGTATATTTTAAATCCACTCACCTAATTTCTTTCCAGATTTGAATTTGGTCCAGATCTAGCATTCCATGGTTCTCCTAAATGAATTTATAATCTAAACAACCATGGATCCACAATTCTCAACTAAAAGAAAAGGGAAAGAAGAGGAGAACATTAAATTGACCAGATCCAAGAATTTACCTTACTTCGAATAAGATTCTGATCAACTTCTTTATTAATATTCATTCTTTTCCTCCAGATCTTGAATCAGAATTTTCCTAAACTAATTATTCTATTTTCCTGAAGAGATTTGAGGACGAAAAAAAATTGCAGAGCTTAGGTGGCTTCTCAGAAATATTTAGGCTAGGCTCTGCTAGCCTATTTATAGGTGTTCAGGATCTTATTGTACACGTAGCGCTGAGTCAACAACTAATTTGGTTAAGAAAACAGTCCAGATTCATTAATGAATCTGGCCGGATCTGAGGTGGGTCGACCTCTGGGTAGACCCCCGTATGGGTGGGTGACCCCCAGGTCGACCCTCATGGGTCACGCGAGTTGTTTTGGCACAGAAGTTTATTTGTTAACTTTGTTAACTTTGTTTTAAATGTTTGAATTTCTGGAATTTATTTAAATATTATATTTACATATAATCTCCTTATATGTATACAAAACTTCCAATGCCAATTTTGCGCGCGCGTGTGTGTTTATATATATATTCATAACTTTTATTTTGATTTCAAAATTCAAACGGTGCTTATGTCGTTACTGATGCTTACCATATTTCTTTGATTGTAGCCATATCTTGAATTTCTCATTTTTGTAAATATATATATATTTGCACATATATACATATATATTCTCATATACATACATACATACATACATATATATATTATTTATTTCCTTATATGTATACTTCTCCTCATATGTGCGTTTATACATCTTTTCTCTTTAGAACATGTGTTTTTTTAGTCGTTCCCTTAAAACAAAAATGTGGTGCTGGCCGGGATCAAACCTTACACCTCTCACTTGAAAGTCACATGTTCTAACCAACTGGATTACTTAGGCTTTTGTTAACAAGGCTTAGAACAATGGTGGTCATTGTTCCTTTCTTTTTCCTCCTTTTCATTTAAACCATTACATGTGATCTTATCAATTTGCATGCATCTTTTTCTTTAATTTTTCTCATATTATTGAAGCATAATATTTGTAAATCAGTGCATGCAACATAATTACAGTGCATGCAACCAATTTCTTATTTCTTTTAACGCATGCGTTGCGTTTGTATTTACATTAATCTATTTCTTCTTTTAATTACATGCAATCATATATTATCATTATTTTATTTTTATTTTAAATACTTATGTCTATGCATATATATGTACATATGCACTATTTAAATATTTAATTATTATAAAATGCGGGGTGTTACATTCTCCCACCCTTAGGAAATTTCGTCCTCGAAATTTGATAAGGGTAAAGATTAAATAACCCCTCGCATAATATCCATCCATCATTTGTGCATCCAATTTCTGCAAACATTGTGCACTTGTGCAAAATGTAATACAACATAATAATACATGTATGCCTAAGCGATACCTCCTATAAGCATGCAAATTTTTCAAAAATTCTTTAAAAATATGATGCTCACATCCTAAATATACTAGCAGTTCTACATGAATGCAATATTTTGAGAATCAAAATTGCTTTTTCATCCAAATTTTCCCACACTCTTACTAAGCAATAGCGTAGTTCATCCAATTTTTGCATCTAGAACCCTACCAAGCAACTTTATTTTTTAAATTTTAGGAATACCTAATTTTCTAAATTCGATTTCTTATGTTACAAAAAGGTGCAAACATCTACTCTATTCTTGATTTCTACAACTTATTTTGTCCACCCAACAAAATTTTCTACTTTGAAACAATTTATCAAAAATGATTGTCAAGAGAAAACCTTTCTTTACTGAGAATTTTAACAAATGCAATATTTTCTAAGTTTTTCTTTTTAATCTTTCAAGAAATATAACAAGAAAACTAGCAAACTATACATGCTCTATAATGTGAACCTTTTTCTGAGAGAAATTTTAATTAAGACGAAATTTTCACAAGAAATCACTATTTACAAAATATACACCAATTTACTTCAAAACCAAATATGTACTTCTTTACATATTTTAAAACCATAACTTTTTAGATTAAAACTTGAAAAACACCATAAATCGTCTTCCAAAAGCTTTTAAAATTTTAAGTTCTTAAAAGTTAACAATGAGGCTGGACTCAAAGCAGGTTTCCAATCTTAACTAGGCTTTTCCTAGGCACTCCCACAAGGTCAATTCTCTCAATGATATATTTCCCTAATCCATTCTTCTCTTTTTAACCTTTTCAAATTTATAAGGTTTTATTGCCAAAACCACTAATCCGAAATACTAACATATAGGATTCACCTTCCTTCCGTACAAAGTACATTGTACACTTTTCACCTAAATTACTTAACGATCTCCGATTTTCATGTTTATTCCTTTTGTGTACAAAATAGATATCCCAACTTTTACCATATTATGTTTTTCTCTATATAGGGAGTTCCTCTATGGATCTAGGTATATTTATAATATATTTATACTTTTTTAAAATACAAATACGTTCACTCACCATCTATATAGGAATTCTAAACCTAGGCTCTGATGCTAGATGTAACAACCCGAATTCCAATAAACTGATTTTTTTTCAAAATTCTAATCTATAGAAACTCGTGTTGGTTTGCCCTAGTATTCCGCAGAAAAGACAGAGATATAAAATATATCAGAGCTCAGAAAACATTTCATAGCGGAATGGATAAAATATAATATAATCAAAATATAGCCTTACCATAGAAAAAATACTGCCTAACTAGTATCCAGAGCTATCAAATCTCGGCCACAAATCTAACCTGTGAGTATGCTATGAGGAGGGGGTTAGAACACAAGTTCTGGTGACTAGATTTAAACTACACATTTTGAATAATCCTACACATATCGTTTAGTTACATTTTTCTGGTTTATTAGGTTACTTGGGTTAACAACACTCAAAGCTTACACACATGTCGTACCCATCTACTTCCTAGTGGATTAATATAATACCGTATATGTATAGTTACCCCCAATATTAAGGTACAACCCATGGTACCTCACTCACACAGTCTCTACCATAACGCCACAGAAAAATACGCAGTCTCTCATCCTATACCTGACTGACGTATGGATCTCTATATAACAGCACTACATTCCGCATATATCTTCCATTTCCATGCTACATAAGTATACTGACTGCCACCTTCGATTGAATCAGATTCCATCATAGAGTAATGCCCTCAAGTTGATGATACACCACCCAAAGCAGACTTGCATGAAACTAGGCTTTCCTACATACGTATCGTCAATCGTACTCGATGCCTTAACCGCACATAACCTCTCATGTGCACCGAGTCCCATGGCAGGGCTTTAACAACACGAAAATCTGGGCCAGTTTAAAATTTTTATTTTGTCAATTTTGATGAATTTTGAATATTTAAAATGAATTATTTTAAATAATAACGACGAAAAATTTAATTTGAATAGAATTTCGAACGTATATATTATATACGTCATCGTTAGAATATAAATAATTATATATAATTATAAATAGGAATTGAAAATGGCGTGGTAGTTCGATAATTCGATTTAAAATTTCAATTGAACATACCGGGTGCAAAATAAACTGGATTTTAGTGAAACCAAAAACATTAGGATCAAATTGAGAATATCTTTCCAACGAATCCGAAAAATCAAAATTTCATAGCGGGAATCAAAAGATATGTCCAGTTGAAAATTCTGAATAGTCGCTATGGAATTCAGACCCTTAAAAATGGAAATTTTACAAACGACCTCGGATTTCGACGAAACCACTTTTGTTGGATCCAGGATGTAAAGTTATTGCTAGGTTTCAAATTTCATAATTTTTCGAATCAATATGTGAGCGTGGCGAAGGAAAACGCGTTTGACCAGTTTCAGTTGATTTTAATCGACTGGAAAATGGCCATTTTTGAAACGTTCTCAGAATTCGACGAAATTAGTTTTGTTAGGACCGTATCGTCAATACGAAGCAAGCAAATATTTTTCTGGGATTTATAGAGTTAGTATGTGACCCAGTGAATTGAAATGCGCGTTCAAATTCAATATATAGAGTTATATGTTGATTTTAACGGAAACTGATCGAAACGGTCGAATCAGCTTATGGTACATATCCCATTGTGTTCGGAATGGGGGTAATTAGCTATGGACGACAGGCGGTGGGCCTCGTTTAGAGGTCGTATGAAAAAGTCAACTTTTTGTAAATTAAATAATTAAATAAAAAAAACCCTCTCCCCCCTTACTAATCTCCTCAGCCACCCCCCCCCCCCGTTAAAATTCATTTCAACTGAAAAGAAAAAAAAATCCAGTCGCGATTTCCCACCGCCGCTCGAGGCCAGCGTTGCCCCCTCGCGCCGCCGCGCTGAACGCCGACCCCCCTCTCCTCGATTTCCCCTTCCCCCCTCCTACCTGAAGTCGACGCGACCCTCCCCCTTCTTTCCAAACCCTAGGGCGCCGCCATGTCAGCTCCACCGCCGACCAAAGGAGCACCGCCACCACCTGCAGCCCAGCCCTGCCTCCGACGAAGCCACGCAGCGCCCCCCTCCTCAGAAAATACAATTTATGTTTTAATTTCGAATTTATTTATTTTTCTTCGATTTATAAAACTAAATTTTTATGATATGTAAAGCACGATAAAAGGTGATTAAGTTAGCTCCTTTTTATTTTTATTTTTAGTTTATTGATTACCGTAAATGAAAACAGTTTTTGTAAGAAAGACTGATTTGTATATAGGAACTAGCGAAATAAAAATTTCATTTTTTTATGAAAGAAATTGTTTTGAAGATACGATTTTTATAGAAATGAAATTAGATTATAAAAGATTTGATTTTTAAACATTAAGATATAATAAAAATATAATTTTTATGGGATGTAGAGAATAAAAATATGATTTTTATATTATAGATATATTAAAAATATGATTTTTATATTATAGATATATCAAAAATATGATTTTTACATTATAGAAGTGTTAAAAATTTGATCTTTATGTATGTAGTGAATCAAAAATATGATTTTTACTTATGTAGAGTATTAAAAATATGACCTTTATATAGTAGAAGATATAAAAATACTATTTTTATATAAGTAGTATATTGAAAATAAAATTTCTATATAATAGAGAATATAAAAATATAATCTTTATATTTGAAAAGGCGAAATCTTTATATAGAGAATAGCGATGTAAAAATAGAATTTTTATCTATATAGTAGCGATGTAAAAATAGAATTTTTATCTATATAGTAGCGATGTAAAAATAGAATTTTTATCTATATAGTAACGATATAAAAATAGGATTTTTATATACATAGCAACAATATAAAAATGAGATTTTTATATATGTAGTGGCTACGGACAACGAAAGTGACAAAAGGCGAGAACGACGAAGATTTCTACATATGAAGAGTCGAGGCGTTTGGATTAGCTAGTCGGTGAGAACTTCTCACTCTAAATTTCTTTTTCTAGTTATATAAATATATACTAGGATGCAGACGGTGTTTAGTAGCACCCGACACCATCGTCCACAGGCCATGGACTTGTTTGTTTGGTTGTGTAGTTGGTTAGATTATTTGATTTGAAGTTGGTTGTTTGGTGAATTGAAATCGAATTGATTGATATGTGTATGGCGTGGGCCATCACTAGACCGGGGATAAGGCTAGGCCTTGTCCCGTTTCTAGTATCGTGCCGTTATACCGCCGAAATTTTCTAAAATAAGTTAGCAAAATAAAAATATCAATTTTATTTTGTAAATGAACTGAGTAGAAATTCATGTGTTAAAATAAAATATTTTATCGTTGAAAATATAATTTTTAACGTGAATATGAATATAGTGAATGTGAATAAATAAATATTCATTTACAAACCGGACGGTTTGTTTATGTACACCTATTTGAAGGACATTGATAGGGACGATAAATTTTACACATCGCCCAACTGCACAAATGAAAATATGTGTTTGTTGATTTGAAACCCCACAGGGGTATTGGGATAAAATACGACATACACTAATCCCAATAATTAGTTATATGTCGATCGATTGATTGACAGGCTGTTATAAGCGTTAGATATCTATATTTGATGCTTATACAGTGTAGTGCACTTTGGATGATGGTTGATTATGTATCGTTGCTATTATATACATGTGTTGTATGAAATCCATATAATTAACTTTGTATGGTAATTGATTGGGCCTCATTCCAATTTAGAAAATAAAGAATATTATAAAATAAAGGTTCATGTGTTGACAGTACTCATTCGTTGAGATTAGTCATGTGTTGAACGAAATATTTTAACAATAAAATTTATATCTTTATCATATATAAAATTAGAAACTAACTGGAAAATAGATAAGATGAGTGGTCTCCAGTATATTGACCTGATGTTGGTTTCGGCCTTCGGGGTTAATATTCAGGGAATCGTTCTCTTACTAATTTACGGTTGGAGTCTGATTTAAAATCAAACGATAGATACCATAATTTTTATAAAATATATTAAATAACAAAAATAGTCACACGTGGACAGTACTCATTCGTTGAGATTAGTCATGTGTTGACAAAAATATAGAGTCATGTATTGAAAGAAATATAGATTCATTTGTTGAATAGAATAACGAAGTTATTGAAAAATATAAAGCCGTGTTGATTAGAGATGCGCTATTTTGACGCGAACGATACTTATATCGATTATATTTGTTTTTATAATGAAAATTGAAAAGAGATAAAAATCGAATATTTATAATAGGAATTCAAATTGAATTGAATAGAAAACGAATTCAAATTGAATTGAATAGAAAACGAATTCAAATTGAATTGAATAGATAACGAATTCGAATTGAATTGAATATATAACGAATTTAAATTGAATTGAATAGATAACGAATTCGAATTGAATTGAATATATAACGAATTTAAATTGAATTGAATATAAAACGAATTCGAATTGAATTGAAAACGAATTGAAATAGAATAAAAATCGATTTGAAATGAATTCAAATTGAATCGAAATTTGAATTAAATTGAAATGAATTTAAAACGAATTTATAAGGAAAAATTCAATTTTGATTAGAATTGGAAATGGAAGTTGAAATGTTTTTGAAACGAATTTAAAACTATTTATAAAATTCGTTTTAAATAGAAATCGACGAAATATATATTATATATATATAATATAATGGCCTGAATAGAACGCGCCGCGCCGCGGTAGTTCGTGAGTTTCGGCCATTAATTTCGAACGGACATTACGGGAGATCCGACTGTCGGATTCTCCTAAAACCGGAACCGTTGGGTTCGTATCGAAAAGAGCTTTCTAACGAATATTAGAAATTTGAAATCTAATGGTTGGATTTGGAGATATTTCCAAATCAAATTTGGAAAAGGTCGCTATAAGTGCAGTTCGATGGCCGTTGTTGGAAATCGACTGTACGGACCTTGATAAAATTATTAAAAATATCAATAATTTGTGTAAAATAATAAGAAATGATTTGTGAAGAATTGGGATGAAAAATCCCACATTTGTAAAGATAAAAATGGATTTTTATCGAAATGAACTAGTTTTGAACTAAATTTAAAACCCAATTATTTTTAAATAAATAAATTAGATTTAAAAGGGGTTTTAAATAATCGGAATTTCTAATATATTTGATTGGAATTGAATTAGAATTGATTTGTGGGTTTATCGTGAACGGTGTTTTAAATAACACTAGTTCTTTAACCCGATAATAAATAGAATGTGATTTGGGTTTATCGTGAACTGTGTTTTAAATGACATTAGTTCTTTGACCCAGTAAAAGGAGTTATAATGAATTTGTAATTAGATAGAAATGCGAATTGATAATTTAAATTATCAAATTTGGAAAATGAGCGAGAATGGAGTATCACCAGTTTTGCTCTAGGCGATAGTAAATCTTTAATTAGATTTGAACGTGGAATGGTAATTAATTTTACCGATAACACCGTGGTGTTAGATATGGATTATTACCAGTTTTTCTTCATGGGATGAATAGGTTGGGATTGGGAAATAAAATAAATAATTACTTCGGTGTGGTTCGCTAATCTCGACTAGTTTGGAAAACGATGATCTGGTTTGAAATGATTTCCAAAGGAAGATTAAAGAATAAATTTAAAAGAATTTATCTTTGATAAAATTAATGGGATCCTTTCCCTAAGAATGTGAAATTTAGAAACTAACTGGGGATCAGTTAAGTAGAATGGTTTCCTGGGTATTGATCTGATGTTGGTTTCGGCCTTCGGGGTTAATATTTGGGAAATTGTTCTCTTGCTGATTTACGATTAGTGGCTGCTGAATTGGAATGAGGCGTATGTTGTGTTTGTGTAACATTTTTTTATAATATACGCGGGTTATTCGGAAAGGCCGGGTTAATGCCCATTCTGAATAACCGATTCGACGATAAGTCGAAGATGAAGACGGTAGTTGAAGACCGGAGGTCTTCACAACGTTTGGATAATTACTGATGATCCTGATTCGGCTGTACACCCAAGAGGAGGGAAATAGTTGGTGGTCGTCCAGACGTATTTGGAGATCAATGGATATGCGAGGTATTAAGTGCCTCCGGTTTCGTTCAGACCCAGAACGGACGTGTAAATGGATTGTGTGTCTGACATTGGATTTTATTCTGTGCTGATTGATTTCTATTAAATATATATATCTGTTTGGCGAAGGAGAATTTATTCTCTTGCTTAACGCCCTTCTCTGAGACGTACGAGCTCAGAGGTTATATAGATATCAGTCGCATGGCATGAACTGCCTGTGTGGCACGCTGAGATGCAATGATCAAGGCTTTTGTTGAAAAGCAGAGTCTTGTAGTTGATGATCAAAGCATGGCCAATGTGGCATAGCTTTGTGTATAACGTGAATTCGCGAGCCTCACACCTCGGTATGAGTTAAAAACGGGAGAGTGACCGCTGGGAGAACACGACGTTTCTTTCTAGCTATGGGTGATGTCAGTGACCTACCAGCCCTGACATTAATATACTTTTTACCCGCGTGGTTTATGGATGCGAGGTGCCTCGATTATAGGTCTGTAAGGACCGGGAAATGTGTGTTCAGGAATAACTAATCCTCAAACGTAAGAGAGGACCGACCCAGCCGATTCCAGGGGTTGCCCAGAGTGTGTAGTCCCGAGGCATTTGCTAGAGTGTCTCGAAGCGGAGAGGATCTTGCCCCTTGCCTCGACTCATGATGGAAATCCAATTTTCAATACGTGATATTGCGGTTTTAATTGTAGAACTAGTATGGCGACATGATATATGGTAACCATGCCGTCTATGATTTATATTTATGATTGAAATTGTTTTGACACTATACACTTATTATAGTATCAAATGATTTGTTTTAAACGTACCAAGCATGTTTGGCTATTATAAGGGAAAACCCTATCCTCCGGCTTGCGTTGCATTGTGTGATGGGACCTGGGTCTTATAATAGCTTCATTTTTCGAAAAAGCATTGCGTTGTTTATCCTATGCACTGGTATTCTTAGGAGGAAACTCGTTCTGTGTTATACGGCGTGGCCCCTTGAATTACTCTCTTTTAAAGTAAAGTTTTAAATAACTGTTTTAGTTCTCACACCAGTCACATGACTGACCTGGAGTTTATTGTTTTAACCTAAACTCTGGATGCCCTTATTTTCGACACGGGTAGCTAATAGTTTTGGTTTTGCAGATTTATATTCACAGGATCCTGATTTACAGCTGGAATGATGCTCAGAAAGCTCAGTATCCGTGCATTACTTTCAGTCATGTTTTTATTGTTTTTCCGCTGCTATGTAATTTATTGTAATCTCTGATATTTATCGAATGTAATTTATTCATTTATACTCTGTATATTCTTGTATCTGATGGAATTGTGTAATAACAATGAAATGTTCTTCCATCTGCGTTCTGATTGGTCTTGTCCTCAAAGTATCCGCCCTTTCCTTTACGGGGAAGTTACGGGTCCTCACATTCAGGGCTGTACAAGAAACACGGAAATCGATCGGTATCTTTTCAGATATTTTTATTCGCAGATGCTAAGGTCTACATTTTCAGTGGCTATAGTCCCACCTAACCCCTCCCTCAACTAATGAAAGACGACTGACATTGAGAACTAATGACCTGGTCCAAGAGCAAACAACAAACAACAAATCCTAGTTGGCCTATCCCCCACCCATAGCCTTGATAACATGAGGTCTATGGTCTGTTGGTTTAGCTCTCAGTCTTTCCACATCATGAATTACGCTGACTGTCGATGGTAGGTACCCGACGTTTTTCCATCGCTAATGGTTAGACCTGTCAGTACTTCAAGAGTGATCGTAAGCCCGCCAGTAACTAAGCAACATGGACCCTCGAATCAACTATGCTACCCTAAAGTCTTTTGATTTCCTACTATCCCGGCAATCAAGGCATACTCATTGGGTAGAAACGCGCAGACCTAATATCTGTAAGCATAGGAGGATGCTGTCATAACACAGGGGACTGCAAGGAGTAACCTCCACATCCCAAGAAGCCACATGCTTTCCCTTCCAGTCCTTCAGAGCCAACATAATATAAACAGAACAACAGGAAGAACAAGCATGATAATCAGACAGACGTGCGCTCCCCTCGTGTCATATGACACCAAGATGTCTACTCCGTTGGGTTATTCACCTTGAGATCTAAGGACTGGTCCAAGCGCCTCAGGTTAACATGTTATCAGACCATATGTCTAATCATTTAATTACGTGCTTGCTCTTCCCTTTCAAATTTCCATTCAACTTGGTTATTCCCAGTCATATTGACTTCTTATTCAAGTTACCAAGTTCCTCTCGCTTATTAATTTCACTTATAACTTCATCCATTTAAGTTTATTAATAAGCCCATAACATGTTATTCTCAAGATTGTAATCCAGGTCTGTTATCTACAGTCTTTTTTTATTATTCGCTGTTTGTTTCCATAGTTACAATAACATGTTCTACTTAATATGTAATTAAGTATATCTCAATTCACATGTTTTCTGTTTAACATGTCACTTATTATTTATGATTAAATGTAACTTATTTCATTTTATAAATTTGCCTCATTCTTTCGTATTTAATCATAATTTCATTTTACACTGTCACTACAACTTATCGTTGTTTACTTATTAACTTAATTTATGTTGTCCTTATCAGTAGATTTTGGATTCTCGTTCTCATAAATAACTTAATTTACAATTAAGTACAACTTATCTCATTACATAAGTTATTCCATTTTCTTTCTCATTTATTATAACCTAAGTTATAATTTCCATTTGTCCATAAGACAAGCCTACCTATTATATAACATTCTCATTTATGTAATTTATTTATAATAAGTTATTATCATTCCCCATTCATTCTACTTCTTTTACTGTTGTAATTTTCATTCATTTCCTATTCATTTCCATTAACCACAATTAGTGCCATTTATTTCTATCCTTCTATACATATACATAAATACATACATACATACATACATACATACATATATATATATGTTTGTGCACTAGACTTCTCAAATTAAATTAACAACTTGTGGATACTACATTTGCAGGGAGGTTCCGGGTAGACTTCTACCACAAGTAGAATTTAACCTCGTGTCTCAGCACTGTTACATGTATATTTACGTACTAGACCTCTCACATTAAATTAACAACTTATGGATGCTGGATTTGTCAGTCGGTTCCAGGAAGACTTCTACCACAAATTGAATTTAACCTCGTGTCTAAGTACAGTTACAGTTTTCTATTTACTGTAAATTTTCCATACAACTTAGGTATGTCCATTCTTCTAGTTTTTTTTTACTGTAATTCTATTTTTGCATGTCACACTTAATGTCATGTTAATTCCATTTTAACTTATAATCATGTCTTATGTTCTTCCTAACAGGTAATTAACTCCAATCTAAAATAATCACATTTAACTATTGTAATGACCCGCACTTTTCGGCGTTATAATTATTAATTTATTTAATTATTTATAAAGTGAATTAGAGAATTAAATGGTGGCTTAATTAAATAATAATGAATATTTAATGAAAATAATAAATTAAATAATATATTTAATTCTGAAATAATCAGAATTGGCAGAAATGGCGATATGGTGTGAACTGGATCATCTGTGATATTTAATTCAGTTTAGAATTGAATTAGAATAACGAATATATAATTTGAAAGATAGTCTGAACGTATAATTATATTATAATTAAAATCGAGCTCGAAATGGCGCGGCAGTTCGCTATTTGGCGATTTGAACTTCAACTGAATGTATAGGGTCCGTTTAAAATCAGGTTTCTGTGAAAAAAGAAACGTGTGGAGCTGATGAAGTATATTTTTCTAGTGGAAGAGAAAAATCGGGATTTCGTCGTGTAGATTTTGATTTATGTCCAAATCAAATTTTAGAAAAGTCGCTGTGGAATTCCTTTATAATTTAATTATATTTTAAAAAGGAATTCCATTATAAATCGAAGATCAATTAAATCGGGATTTGAAATATCGAGCTAGAAATTCTTATAGGAATATTCTAGAGATGTATGATATTCTATTGTGGATATATATGATAATATTTATTTATAAATATTTAATTCAATCATATTTAAATATATTTATATATTTAAAAAGGGTATTTAGAGCTTTAAAAATAGCCAATTTTTAAAACGACCTAAGAATTCGATGAAACTAATTTTTTTGGATTCGCAACATCAAATTATTGTTAGATTCCAAGTTTGGTGATTTTTAGAGTCACTGTGTGGCCATTCGGATTTTTAGAGTGAAAAACAGACAGTATTTTGACAGTTAAAAATACGCTGTGTGAGCATACGGAGTCGAAATTCGACGAAACCAGTTTCGTTGGGACCGTAATGTCGAACTGTAATTGCATGTCCATTTTCGTGATTTTTGGGTATCGTATGTGATCACAGGAATTTTAGAGGACAAATAAAAATAGCGTTTGCTTAAGTATAAATATAATATTCAATATTAAAATATTAAAATATTAAAATCTTTCTATAAATACCACACCAAATTCCTAAAACCTAATCTCATTCTCTCTTGGTCAAACTAAGCGCCACTGCTTATTTTCCTTCTCAGAGAAAAACTCGATCAAAGAAAAATAAAAAAGAAATAGAAAACAAATCCTAAAAATCATGAGATCAGTTTATATTGAATCCCAGTGTATTTCTCTTCATTTCTATGCGTGGTTTGATGGGTTCGAAGCATTTTCCATTCGCTGCATTTTGAACAGCGTCGACTATGGCAAACTAGGGTTGTCGATAGATTGGATTTGAGGCAACGATTAAGGAAACGATGTTTGTTTTTGTGTTTAGGATGTTAAGGAACTTTGAGTGGGTTATTTTCTGGAGATTTCACACTGATTTTGTTCGGTGGTCTTCAGAGTACGGTCGTACTGGTGCTGTAACGCACCGCAAAGTGAGGAGGGGTGAGCTTCATGAAACCGGGATGAGTTGGAAGAGGATGGGAAGGAAGGAATTTTGGTTATTCTTACTTGAATTTTAGTGAAGAAGAGGGTGGGTTCTGGATTGAAGAAACGGACATTGGCCATAAGGAGGATACAGGTTTGGTTTGCCTGGAGAAGAAGAAAGAGCAATATCTAAACCATACGATATTAGGTCTTTTTGAAAATAAACTAAGTCATTTAAATTTAAATACCTGTGTAACTTGTAAATGCAATATCTAAACCATACGATATCGAAACTCAGTGTAACAAGATCCATTGGGATCGTATGGACGACGACTACGCACTGGAACTGACCGGGAGTAGATTGGAGTCCGTTACAATTTATAGCAAAATAAATTGTCCATCTGAATCAAGCGATGGTTATCGTTATTAACAATGATCGTCCAATGTGAGTAAATCTCACTAACTCTGAACAGTTTATATTTCTGTAATGTATTTTTAGAATTGTTAAAAACTGGTTGATTGCTGTGTATTGATTAATTGATTGAACCGCTAGCCAGATAGTGAATATATATATATATATATACCGTTAAATACTTGTGTGTTGATTCTGTTATCAGAATAATTCATACCGAACTGAAAGTGATGTTGATTTATATTATGTAACATCTGTGGATGCAGGGAAACTGGTAGGAGGAATCCAACTGGATTCCTCAACATTTATTTTACTGTTTTTCATATATATTATGATATATGATGTGATATATAATCTGTTGTTGATTATATGTGTTTGGACGATATTGATCATCGTGATTTGATATGTTGAATACCATAACATACTGGAATATGGAAAAAGGGAATTTTCAAAATGAATATTGAAAATAGATTATTTATAAAATCAGAGGATTTTATAAAAGAGATAATATTTATAAAATAAAAGAAGATTTTATAAAAGGAATTATTTATAAATGGAATATTTATAAATAGAAATTTATTTATAAATGGATTACTTAAATAGGAAATACTTAGAAATAAAACCCTAAAGGAATTATTTGCAAACCATTTGCAACTAGATTATAAAGGAAATATTTGCAAACCATTTGCAAATAGAACAAATAGAAAAGATAAGAGAATTATTTATTTGTTAAATAAATAGAATTAATAGGAAATATTTAGAAATAAATAGAAGTATAAAAAGGGTTATTTATTTCGAAAATAAATAGAATGGATATAAAAACGAAATATTTGTAAACCATTTACATATAGAATTGGAATGGGAATATTTGTAAAACATTTACAAATAGAATTGAAAAGGAAATATTTAGAAAATAAATAGAGTTATAAAAAGGAAATTTGTTTATAATGGAATAGGATGTTATAAAAAGGAAACCGTTATAAAAAGGAAAACGCTATTAAAAGGAAATCATTTGTAAAGTGAAGAACCGTTATTGAAAGTAAATCTTTTCAAATGAATAAACGTTATAAAAGGGAAATCTTTATAAATCAATAAAGTAATTGAATATTAGTTATTCGAAAGGAGTTATCGACTTGTTTAATCGAAAGGAGTTAATCGAATTTAGTTATTCGAAAAGGAGTAATCGATTATAGTATTCGAAGAGAGAGATTATCGGATATCATTTATTCGAAAGAAAGAATAATGGAATATTAGTTATTCGAAGTGAGTTAATCGAATATTAGTTATTCGAAGAGAGTAAATCGTCGAATTCGATTGTATTGAATTCGGGAAAGTATTATTTACTTTCCGGTGTTTAAATCAAGATTTATTTATTTATAAATAAATAATTGTAGGTTAATTATTTTAAAGGAAGAAATAAAAGTAGATGTTAAGTTAGATATTTCGAAAGTAGGAATTTTAATGCTATAGTTAAAATCAATGTTTTAAATAAAGAAATGGATTCGTAAATAGAATCCGAGAGAGACGTAAGGAAGTGTTAAAGGTTTAAAAGATAAACTTTGACTATTTCAAAGTTAAAACGTTGTTTAGTTAAGGTCTGAGAGGTAATTATACCCCAACTTGATTGAC
This sequence comes from Allium sativum, assembly GCA_030737875.1. Lineage (NCBI taxonomy): Eukaryota > Viridiplantae > Streptophyta > Magnoliopsida > Asparagales > Amaryllidaceae > Allium > Allium sativum. Next base: position 197,799,289 of record CM060924.1, read on the forward strand.
TTCCTTCTTAACTAAGGAATGGTAAGGTTTTAACGTGAAGGAGTTTTGGAAATGTTTTCCAAACGAGAATCAGAAATGTTTTCTCATAATAGAAAATAGAAATGTTGAATATGTGGAAACAGGAGATAAGTAAATTAACGAACGAAAGAGATAAATATTAAATGATGATTGATCGATATAATTTCCATCTGGAAATAATATCGTTGTTTGCACACTGTTTTTCTTTGATGGTTAAATCACAGACTATCGAAGTTTTGACCATTTTAACGTTGTTAATATGGAGAGACCGGTTGGATTATTATCCAAAGAACCACTCTGTATTGGCATAAGCGTTGCGAATCATATATGCCAAAGATAAGTGAAAACGGAGTAAAGTGCAAGGGCTATTGTATAAGTCTTAGATAACAGTGCCTAAGATGGATGTATTGAATAGTGCCTTCGGTTCATCCTGTTCCTGGATGACTTGTATGGATGAATGTCTAACAGAGTATTTCCCGAAAGGTCACGTACATTGATTTCTTCAACCGTACCAAGAGTGGAAGCGGAGAAGGAAACTTCTTTAGCTAACACATAATATACTATTGTAGAAGTCAATTAGTGATTTTTGATGGATCTGACAATCTGGCATTCGAAGTGAATCTGGTGTGATGATAAAGCGTAACCTCAAGCCTCACATCCGGTAAATGACAAAAATCAGACAGGCAGCATGGCTATGTAGGTCGCACCTATTAGGGTGTATAATCACCTGATCTAGAGTTTCATTAATTTCTAAAAATCTATTGTTGATGTTATCCCATTCGGGAAACGGTTGCTGATCCCAACCGTTGGTGATATACATTCGATACACTCAAGCGAAATGAGTGGTCGGTCATGTGTGTTCGGGTTGCAAGATGTTCTTGTTGAACCCAGTGTATTCCTCTCTAGGGGTACACTAGCGAAAGGTGGTTCCATACCTTGTCATAGTTGGATATCCATTACCCAATACGTGCTTGCGGTTTTGATTGTATACTATATATGTAGAACGTGAGATGAAAGCGTTTCTGCTAGATGATTATTATATTGTGGTTTATAGACATTATTATAATATCAAAGGGTTTTTAATATAAAGATATTTTGGATTATCATAAGGGAAAAACCCGTTCCGTTATACGGCGTGGTCTTATGAGATATCATTTACTTATTCAATTGTTTTGAACTGTTTTACTCATACCAGTCCCATGATTGACCCGGAGTTTGTTTTGTTTTGTTTTCCCTAAACTCTTGGGTGTCATATTTTGTACGGGCAGTCAAGTGGTCGGGATTTACAGATACTTGAAGAGCTGGAGCAGGAGGCTTCAGGATTATATAGCTATTGTTTATTTCCGCTGTGTTGTAAGTGCTGTACTCCGATAATGTTGTATATTCAAGTACAGATTTATATTTCAAAGTTATGTTATATATATTATATGTTATTCGTTCCGTTGTGAGATTCGTGTTACTCTGATGTTGTGTTCTTCTTTTTCTCCTATTCTAAGTTTCTATCTTATCTTTCCTCACCCTCTAATTTCTTTCGTTAACCATTCGGTTATTTTCGATCCTTGGATGTTCGATATGTGTTGTATATCGGATAACCAAGATCGCATTTTTCCGGGTCGTTACAGTTGATATCAGAGCTTAAGGTTTAGTATTACTTTGGCTCTGTGGTGTGACTCGGTAGAGATAGGGTTAGTAATACCCTAGATTGAGTTGAGTGTATATATACGAGTGAACGTATTTGTTATTTATATAAAAATTTGTTTTATATTGGGGAGATTTATTGGTTGAGTCGTTTATGTGTTCTGGTCGATCAGTTTGATCCACTGTATCGGTAGGGATTTTGTAAACACTCGAATACGATGAACCGTCATGGTATGTTTTGAAAAGTGGGTAAACGAAATAATTTTACCTAAATTATATTTTGATATAAAGGATTTATATTGGAATGATTATGATATATTAGATATATTGGTTGTTATTATAATCGAGTAAGATTATAAATTAAATGGTTATATAAATAACCAAGTAGAATTCGTATAAGTGATATGAATTGAATTGAATCTGAATTTAAAATCAAAATTGAAAGTAAAACTCTGGAAATTTGTAAAAGTGTCTGTAATTGGATTTGGATTAAAAATAAGGAAAATTTAAGATCCTGGGAGATTTTAAATTGTTTTACAAGCGGTATGAATTATATTTTGAAATGAATTTCAAAGTGGAAATGTTTAGAAATGGTTTTATAGTATTGAACTCACTTCGATCACTGGAAAATAGATTCTGATGATGACAGCTGCATCATCAGTATTCATTTTCGAGTTGTAAGTGACGAATTACTACCAGAGATACTGTTTTGAATTTGTTTGGGAAAGAAAAGTTGTGTTGAATTTCAAAAAGGAAAATTTGATTTTTGAAAAGAGTAAACTGTTTAAAAACTCCCACGGAAAGACTGTTTGAATTAAAAACAAATTTAACAGAAATTTGTGAAAGCAAATTTGAATTAAAGTAAAGCCAATAAAGTGGTAACTGAGATTGAATTAGAATAACATCAAGACAAATTGGATAGTGAGATTCAAATTTGAAATGTAATGTGATAATCAAGTTAAGAGTTGGGAATCGAGAAGAAACTCGAGTTGAAATGATATTTGGCTCGGATATAAGCGAATGGTTGTGTTGTGAATAAAAGCAGATTGGAATTTGATTGAGATGACATTGGTTTATGCGGAATTAGAAGCAGATGTAAAGGATATAATGATATGCCCAACAAAAAGGTACCAGTTTATATTATATATTGGGTTTGAGATTTTGATGAGTCGATTTGGCAAGCCGCTTGGCTGTTTGATTTTCTTTTGGGTTGGAGATGGCTCAGAAAGGCGAGTTAGAGTTTGACCTATTGACCAGTACAAAGGAGGTGCTGGCGAAATTTTTCAAAAAGTTAAGGTGTTAGAAAATTTTCAGGATTTTTGAAAATTTTCATTGATAAGAATTGATTAATAATTTAATTGAATTTAAAATGGTCCAGTTGAAAACTGGAGTTAAAAAGTGAACAAATAAGTCTGACCAGTCGATAGGGTTTGTTTTCTACCTTAGCAATTTCGAGGACGAAATTATTTTAAGTGGGGAAGAATGTAATGACCCGCATTTTTCGGCGCTATAATAATTAATTTATTTAATTATTAATAAAGTGATTTAGAGTATTAAATGGTGGCTTAATTAAATAATAGTGAATATTTAATGAAAATAATAAATTAAATAATATATTTAATTCTGAAATAATCAGAATTGGCAGAAATGGCGATATGGTGTAAACTGGATCATCTGTGATATTTAATTCAGTTTAGAATTGAATTAGAATAACGAATATATTATTTGAATGATGGTTTGAACATATAATTATATTATAATTAAAATTGAGCTCGAAATGGCGCGGCAGTTCGCTATTTGGCGATTCGAACTTCAACTGAATGTACAAGGTCCGTTTTAAATCGGATTTCTGTGAAACAAGAAACGTGTGGAGCTGGTGAAGTATATTTTTCTAGTGGAAGAGAAAAATCGGGATTTCGTCGTGTAGATTTTGATTTATGTCGAAATCAAATTTTAGAAAAGTCGCTGTGGAATTCCTTTATAATTTAATTATATTTTAAAAAGGAATTTCATTATAAATCGAAGATCAATTAAATCGGGATTTGAAATATCGAGCTAGAAATTCTTATAGGAATATTCTGGAGATGTATGATATTCTATTGTGGATATATACGATAATATTTATTTATAAATATTTAATTCAATTATTTTTAAATATATTTAAAAAGGGTATTTAGAGCTTTAAAAATAGCCATTTTTTCAAACGACCTCAGAATTCGACGAAACAAATTTTGTTGGATCCGCAACATCAAATTATTGTTAGATTCCAAGTTTGGTGATTTTTAGAGTCACTGTGTGGCCGTACGGATTTTTTGAGTGAAAAACAGTCAGTATTTTGACAGTTAAAAATACGTTGTGTGAGCAAACGGAGTCGGAATTCGACGAAACCAGTTTCATTAGGACCGTAATGTCGAACTGTAGCTGCATGTCCATTTTCGTGATTTTTGGGTATCGTATGTGATCACAGGAATTTTAGAGGACGAATAAAAATAGAGTTTGCTTAAGTATAAATATAATATTCAATATAAAAATATAAAAATCTTTCTATAAATACCACACCAAATTCCTAAAACCTAATCTCATTCTCTCTTGGCCAAACTAAGCGCCGCTGCTTATTTTTCTTCTCAGAGAAAAACTTGATCAAAGAAAAATAAAAAAGAAATAGAAAACAAATCCTAAAAATCATGAGATCGGTTTATATTGAATCCCCATATATTTCTTTTCTTTCCTATGCATGGTTTGATGGGTTTGAAGCATTTCCATTCGCTGTGTTTTGAACAGCGTCGACTATGGCAAACTAGGGTTGTTGATAGATTGGATTTGAGGCAACGATTAAGGAAACGAAGTTTGTTTTTGTGTTTAGGATGTAAACGAACTTTGAGTGGGTTACTTTCTGGAGATTTCGCACTGATTTTGTTCGGTGGTCTTCAGAGTATGGTCGTACTGGTGCTGGAACGCACCGCAAAGGGAGGATGGGCGAGCTTCATGAAACCGGGATGAGTTGGAAGATGATGGAAAGGGAGGAATTTTGGTTATTCTTACTTGAATTTTGGTGAAGAAGAGGGTGGGTTCTGGATTGAAGAAACAAACATTGGCCATAAGGAGGATACAGGTTTGGTTTTTCTGGAGAAGAAGAAGGAGCGGTATAGGGTATGTGTGCTGAGGTTGAACGTGGGCTTTGAGCTAGGCTTGAATGTGGTGAGGCCTTTTTGAAAATAAACTAAGTCATTTAAATTTAAATACCTGTGTAACTTGTAAATGCAATATCCAAACCATACGATATCGAAACTCAGTGAAACAAGATCCGTTGGGATCATATGGACAACGACTACGCATTGGAACTGACCGGGAGTGGACTGCAGTCTGTTACAATTTATAGCAAATAAATTGTCCATCTGAATCAAGCGATGGTTATCGTTATTAACAATGATCGTCCAATGTGAGTAAATCTCACTAACTCTGAACAGTTTATATTTCTGTAATGTATTTTTAGAACTGTTAAAAACCGGTTGATTTCTGTGTATTGATTAATTGATTGAACTGCTAGTCAGATAGTGAATATATATATATATATATATATATATATATATATATATATATATATATATATATATATACCGTCAAATACTTGTGTATTGATTCTGTTATCAGAATAATTCATACCGAACTGAAAGTGATGTCGATTTATATTGTGTAACATCTGTGGACGCAGGGAAACAGGTTGGAGGAATCCAGCTGGATAGCTGGATTCCTCAACATTTATTTTACTGTTTTTCATATATATTGTGATATATGATGTGATATATAATCTGTTGTCGATTATATGTGTTTGGACGATATTGATCATCCTGATTTGATATGTTGAATAAGAATGTGGAAAAACGGAATTTTCAAAATGAATATTGAAAATAGATTATTTATAAAGTCAAATGATTTTATAAAAGAGATAATATTTATAAAATCAAAGAAGATTTTATAAAAGGAATTATTTATAAATGGAATATTTATAAATAGAAATTTATTTATAAATGGATTATTTAAATAGTAAATACTTAGAAATAAAACCCTAAAGGAATTATTTGCAAACCATTTGCGACTAGATTATAAAGGAAATATTTGCAAACCATTTGCAAATAGAACAAATAGAAAAGATAAGAGAATTATTTATTTGTTAAATGAATAAAATTAATAGGAAATATTTAGAAATAAATAGAAGTATAAAAGGAGTTATTTATTTTGAAAATAAATAGAATGGATATAAAAAGGAAATATTTGTAAACCATTTACAAATAGAATTGGAAAATGAATATTTGTAAAACATTTACAAATAGAATTGAAAGGGAAATATTTATAAAATAAATAGAGTTATAAAAAGGAAATTTGTTCATAACGGAATAGGATGTTATAAAAAGGAAACCGTTATAAAAAGGAAGAAATCATTTGTAAAGTGAAGAACCGTTATTGAAAGTAATTCTTTTCAAATGAATAAATGTTATAAAAAGGGAAATCTTTATAAATAAGTAAAGTAATCGAATATTATAGTTATTCGAAAGGAGTTATCGATTTGTTTAATCGAAAGGCGTTAATCGAATTTAGTTATTCAAAAAGGAGTAATCGAATATAGTATTCGAAGAGAGAGATTATCGGATATCGTTTATTCGAAAGAAAGAGTAATCGATTATTAGTTATTCGAAGTGAGTTAATCGAATATTAGTTATTCGAGAGAGTAAATCGTCGAATTCGATTATATCGAATTCGGGAAAGTATTATTTACTTTCCGGTGTTTAAATCAAGATTTATTTATTTATAAATAAATAAGAGTAAGTTAACTGTTTCAAAGTAAGATATAAAAGTAGATGTTTAAGTTAGATATTTCGAAAGTAGGAATTTTAACGCTATAGTTAAAATCAATGTTTTAAATAAAGAAATGGATTCGTAAATAGAATCCGAGAGAGACGTAAGGAAGTGTTAAAGGATTAAAAGATAAACTTTGACTATTTCGAAGTTAAAACGTTGTTCAGTTAAGGTTTGAGAGGTAAATATAACCCAACTTGATTGACTTCCTTCTTAACTAAGGAACGGTAAGGTTTTATCGTGAAGGAGTTTTGGAAATGTTTTCCAAACGAAAATCAGAAACGTTTTCTGATAATAGAAATGTTGAATATATGGAAACAGGAGATAAGTAAATTAATGAACTAAAGGGATAAATATTAAATGATGATTGATCAATATAATTTCCATCTGGAAATAATATCGTTGTTTGCACACTGTTTTTCTTTGATGGTTAAATCACATACTATCGAAGTTTTGACTATTTTAATGTTGTTAATATGGAGAGACCGGTTGGATTATTATCCAAAGAACCACTCTGTATTGGCATAAGCGTTGCGAATCATATATGCCAAAGATAACTGAAAACGGAGTAAAGTGCAAGGGCTATTGTATAAGTCTTAGATAACAGTGCCTAAGATGGATGTATTGAATAGTGCCTTCGATTCGTCCTGTTCACGGATGACTTGTATGGATAAATGTCTGACAGAGTATTTCCAGAAAGGTCACGTACATTGATTTCTTCAACCGTACCAAGAGTGGAAGCGGAGAAGGAAACTTCTTTAGCTAACACATAATGTACTGTCGTAGATGTCAATTAGTGATTTTCGATGGATATGACAATGTGGCATTCGAAGTGAATCAGATGTGATGATAAAGCGTAACCTCAAGCGTCACATCCGGTAAAAGACAAAAATCGGGCAGGCAGCATGGCTATGTAGGTCGCAACTATTAGGGTGTATAATCACCTGATCTAGAGTTTCATTTATTTCTAAAAATCTATTGTTGATGTTGTCCCATTCGGGAAACAGTTGCTGATCCCAACCGTTGGTGATATACATTCGATACACTCAAGCGAAATGAGTGGTCAGTCATGTGTGGCCGAGTTGCAAGATGTTCTTGTTGAACCCAGTGTATTCCTCTCTAGAGGTACACTAGCGAAAGGTGGTTCCATACCTTGTCATAGTTGGAAATCCATTACCCAATACGTGCTTGCGGTTTTGATTGTATACTATATATGTAGAACGTGAGATGAAAGCGTTTCTGCTAGATGATTATTATTTTGTGGTTGATAGACATTATTATAATATCAAAGGGTTTTTGATATAAAGATATTTTGGATTCTCATAAGGGAAAAACCCGTTCCGTTACACGGCGTGGTCTTAGGAGATATCGTTTACTTGTTCAACTGTTTTAAACTGTTTTACTCATACCAGTCCCATGACTGACCCGGAGTTTATTTTGTTTTGTTTTCCCTAAACTCTTGGGTGTCCAATTTTGTACGGTTAGTCTAGTAGTCGGGATTACAGATACTTGAAGAGTTGGAGCATGAGGCTTCAGGATTATATAGCTATTGTTTATTTCTGCTGTGTTGTAAGTGCTGTACTCTGATAATGATGTATATTCAAGTGCAGATTTATATTTCAAAGTTATGTTATATATATTATATGTTATTCGTTCCGCTATGAGATTCGTGTTACTCTGATGTTGTGTTCTTCTTCTTCTCCTATTCTATGTTTCTATCTTATCTTTCCTCACCCTCTAATTTCTTTCATTAACCATTCGATTATTTTCGATCCTTGGATGTTCGATATGTGTTGTATATCGGATAACCAAGATCGCATTTTTCTGGTTCGTTTCAACTATCAATCATGTGATTATTCTAATCTAACAATTTAACATGTAATTATCCCAATTTCTACAGTTAAGGGTCCAAGCACATAATGTGTCACAGGTTAACTTGTAATTAAAACATGCATGTATACAACAGTAATTGTTTCCACATTTTTAACATGTTTACATTTCAACAGATTTACATTTCAACATATTAACGTTTCAACATATGAATATTCCAACATATTAATATTTCAACATGTCATATTAACGTTTCAACACTTTAATCATTCCAGCAGATTTACAATGCATACTAACGTGGAATGTCAAATGATAAATATATAATTATCAAAAAGGTATATTTTAAATCCACTCACATAATTGCTTTCGAAATCTTGAATTTGGTCCAGAGCATTCCATGGTTCTCTTAACTGAATTTAGAACCTAAACAACCATGGATTCACAATTCTCAGCTAAAAGAAAAAGGGAAGAAAGAGGAGAAAATTAAATTGACCAGATCCAAGAATTTACCTTACTTCGAATAGGATTCTGAACACCTTCTTTATTAACATTCATTCTTTTCCTCCAGATCTTGAATCAGAATTTTCTTAAACTAATTATTCTATTATTCTAAAGAGATTTGAGGAGGAAGAAGAATGGCAGAGCTTAGGCGACTTTTTAGAAGATGTGAGATTTAGGCTAGGCTCTGCTAGCCTATTTATAGGTGTTTAGGATCTTATCGTACATGCAACAATGAGTCAGCAACGAATTTGGTTAAGAAAACAGTCTAGATTCATTAATGAATCTAGCCGGATCTGAGGCGGGTCGACCCACTATAGGTAGGTCGACCACTGGATTGACCCCTTATAGGTCTCGCGAGCTGTTTTGGCACAGAAGTTTATTTGTTAACTTCGTTTCAAATATTTGAACTTATGGAATTTATTTAAATATAATATTTACATATAATCTCCTTATATGTATACCAAGCTTCCAATGCCTATTTTACGTGTATATACACACACAAAACTTTTATTTCGATTTCAAAATTCAAACGGTGCTTATGTCATTATTAATGCTTACCTTATCTTGAATTTCTCTTTTGTTTATATATATTTTTGTACGTATATACTTATATATTCTCATATACATATATTAATATATTTTTCTTTACTTGCTTATATGTGTACTTTCCCTTATATGAGCGTTCATACATATTTTCTCTTTAGAACATGTGTTATTTTAGTCGTTCCCTTAAAACAAAAATATGGTGCTAGCGGGGATCGAACCTTGCACCTCTCACTTGAAAGTCACATGTTCTAACCAATTGGATTACTTAGGATTTTGTTAATAAGGCCTAGAACAATGGTGGTCAGTGTTCTTTTCTTAATCCTCCTTTTCATTTAAACCATTGCACGTAACCCTATCAATTTGCATGCATTTTTTCCTTTAATTTTTCTCTTATTATTAAAGCATAATATTTGTAAATCAGTTTATGCAACATAATTACACTGCATGCAACTAATTTCTTCTATCTTTCAACGCATGCATTGCATTTTAATTTACATTAATCTTTTTCTTCTTTTTATTTCATGCTATCATATATTATCAATATTTTATTTATTTTTAAATATTTATGTCTATGCATATATATACACATATGCACTATTTAAATATTTAATTGTTAGAAAATGTGGGGTGTTACAATGTGGTATGGGACATACAAGTTTATTATATTGATTAATTTCAGACTTGTTTGATTAAAGCTATTTTCATGTGGAATCGACTGACTTATATTAAATCAATAAATGAGAGCGTTCGGTATGAGACACATTATTGACATCGGTTGCTATTTAGGAAGCTTTTGACACATTTGTTACCCTTTAGGGTATTGTTGTTGCCAGTGACCTCCGGGTCATTTCTTGGGCTTTGGCCATTTGTCAGACCTATGGGTCATTTGTTGGGCTTTAGCCATTCACTGGACCTACGACTCATTTTTTGGGCATTATATTTGTTTATTAGTACCTAGTAGGCTTTGGTCATTATTTAAAGCACGTGCAGCGTAGCTTATGCTTGCTTTTAGTGATACAGAACCATTTTATATTATTGCTAAATATCATCATTCGATTTCTAGAGTTGTTTATTCTCTATGTTTTCACCATTTTTTTGTTAGTTGCAATTTTGTACATAGCCTATAAGCTATTTGGTGAATTTATATATGATTAGGACCATTTCTCGATTTATGTGTGAATTTATATATGATGATTACATTTATATTGCTTAGAACTCTTATACGAGTTCTTTATATTGTTATACCTTGGCTATTTTCATATTGTTGTTTCTATGTGGTTTGAGATTACATATCTCTTAGTCTTTGAGCTTGACGGAATTGGTGTTGAAGGAAATATATGAATTTATAGTTATCCCATATGCATGAGATTTTATTACTTGCTTTAGATGAACCTATCTCATGTATACTAAACCTTGGGAACCTATGATGTAAATTCTCTACTGAGAAATATTACTATCCATATGACATTGTACTTCACTTATCATACTCTAATCATCTTGATTACGCTAGGTTGAATCATGTATTTTATATACTCGAGTCAGATCGAGTTTTTTTAGAATTGATTCTTACTGGTACCTGCTTTTCTTGCTTTTGCTATGAACTTTCTTATCTACTTTTTGGGATTCTAAGGCACATTTTGTGTAGTCACCCTGTAGTTTATCTGCGTAACTATGATGTACGTATTCTTTTATTTGGGACTCTATGTATATATGTAGTTCTTATAACCACTCACTTATGTACCACGTATGTACTGCAATCTTAATGAGACGACCGCGAACCCCGTACTGACGGTGGCAAGGGTAATCCTTGGAATATAACACATAAACAGATAACAGCAGAGCAGAATTAAATAAATACACCAGATAATGAACAATAGAATATACTGGATAAACGTAATCATCAGAGTTACACAGTATACAGGATCATACTTAGTACAAATACAGTTTAGCTATACATAAATGTCTACAGCGGAAACAAACATAATATGTACAATAGGAGCTGAACAGCATAAAAAGAGATAAATGATAGAATCCATCATCAGCTCCAGCTATCCAGAGAAAGCCAGCTAAACCTGAATACAAGGCTGCCCGTGTAGAAAAAGGGGCACCCGAGTTTGAAAGTGAAACAAACTACGAGTCAGTCATGGGACTGGTATGAGAAATCTACTCAACACATTTAAAATATGGCTAATCACAGAACCATGCCACTTTCATGGAACGGGTTTACTCCATCGGATCGCCAGTGCTTTAAAACAAATAATTCTTTGAAACATCGCAATGCTTTTTATAAATATGAAGCCATTATAAGACTCAGTTCCCATCACACAATGCAACGCAAACCGGATGATAGAGTTTTACCTTATAATGGCCAAAATATGCTTGATACGAATAAAACAAAAGCATTTGATATTATTACTAGTGTTTATAAGTGTCAAAAACAATTTCAATCATAACTATCAATCATAGACGACATGGGTACCATATATCATGTCGCCATATATATATACAATCAAAACCGCACAGTCACGTATTTGGAAATTGGATTTCCTTCATGAACCAAGGCAAAAGATAGTCCTTACCGAATTCGAGACAATCTAGCCCATGTCTCAGACAAGCGCGCAGGCAAGCCTTGGATCATTAGGGCCGGTCCACCGATGTGGATTATTATGTCTGAACACTACGTTTCTCCGCCCTATGGGGCGTAAATGAGCCAACGAATGACTCCATCGGTCCCAGATCGACCGATAAAATCGAGGCGCCTCACTATCCATCATCCACATAATTAAAATGTCAGGCCGTGTAAAAAAACTGACACAACTCCTAGCTAGAAAGAAACGCAGGCCCTCCCTGATGTCCTCTCCCGTTTCTGGTTCCTACCTGGGTGTGAGGCTCGCGAATTCACGTTATACACAATGCTACGCCACACAAGCGGTGCTTTGATCATCAATCACAAGACTTTGCTTTTCAACAGAAGCCTTGATCACTGCATCTTAGTATGCTACATAGGCAATTCACACCATGCAACTGATGGCTATCGATCACATAGAATAAATTCCAATGTCGGACACACAATCCATTTACAAGTCCGTTCTGGGTCGGAACGAAACCGGAGGCACTATATACCTCGCATATCCATCGATTTGCACGTACGTCTGGACGATCTCCACTCATTATCCATATTTCGGGATGCCTCCCAATCAGAACATCAGTTACCATCCAAACGAGGTGAAGATCGGTCTTCGACCACCGTCTTCATCTTCGATTTCTTATCGTCGATTCAGTTATTCAGAATGGGATAAACCTGGTCTTTCTGAGCAACTCGCGTATATAATAAACACATGCTATACAAACACTACATACACATCATTTCAATTCATTAGTCACTAACCGTAAATCAGTAAGAGAACGATTTCCCAAATATTAACCCCGAAGGCCGAAACCAACATCAGATCAACACCCAGGAAACCATTCGACTTAGCTAACCTTTAGTTAGATTCTAAATTTCACATCCATATCGTTTATAATATTTTATAACGATTTATCGCTATTTTTATTTATTTCAAAATAGCCAATTTATTCAAAACGACGCTTCGGGCCATAACGCAGCCGTGGCGCTGTTTTTCTTCAGATTTGTTTTACACATATCTGAAAATCTAACCGTTGGATCTTCACAAAATTTACATCATTAGAAAGATCTTTTCAAAACGAATCCAACGGTTCCAGTTTCGGGAAAATCCGACGATCGGATCTCCCGGTATAATCGTTTGAAGTTTCGATTTCAAAATACGAACTACAACGTCGTTATTCGATTAAATATAATTATATTTATATATATATATAAATATAATCGATTCTGGCGTTGTTTTTCTTCAGATTTGAATTAAACATTCCAGACAATCCAACCGTTGGATTTTTACAAAGTTGGTGTCATTGGAAAGATATTTCCAAAGCGAACCCAACGGTTGCGATTTCGGGAAAATCCGATGGTCGGATCTCCCGCACTAATCGTTTGAAATCACGGTTTCGAAATACGAACTACAGCTTTGTTATTCGATATATTTCAATTCTATTTATATATGTATATCGATTCTTCGATTTCAAAACTATATGATTTTCATACATTTGATAAAAATGATATTTTTATCTAACTGTCTTCTATTTTAACACTTCACTATTTTTAACAATTCATTTATATAATAAAAATGTGATTTTTATTGTAAAACAATTCATTTCAAAACACGATTATTTTATATAGTTTATATAGGTAATAAAAATATGATTTTTATTATAAAACAATTTATTTCAAAACAAGATTATTTTATATAGTTCATATAGATGATAAAAATATGATTTTTATTATAAAACAATTTATTTCAAAACACGACTATTTTATGTAGTTCATATAGATGATAAAAATATGATTTTTATAATAAAACAATTTATTTCAAAATATGAATACCACTCAACACAAGAATTTCAATTCAACGAATGAATTTCGATTCAACACATGAAGGTTTTCTATAGTTTGTATATATAGATAAAAAGGTGATTTTTATATTTAAAACACGAATACCATTCAACACATGAATTTCTATTCAACGAATGAATTTCAATTCAACACATGAAGGTTTTCTATAGTTTGTATATATAGATAAAAAGGTGATTTTTATATTTAAAACACGAATACCATTCAACACATGAATTTATATTCAACGAATGAATTTCAATTCAACACATGAAGGTTTTCTATAGTTTGTATATATAGATATAAAGGTGATTTTTATATTTAAAACACGAATACCATTCAACACATGAATTTCTATTCAACGAATGAATTTCAATTCAACACATGAAGGTTTTCTATAGTTTATATATATAGATAAAAAGGTGATTTTTATATTTAAAACACGAATACCATTCAACACATGAATTTCTATTCAACGAATGAATTTCAATTCAACACATGAAGGTTTTCTATTCAACAGACGAATATAGTTTCAACATAGGAAAATAATTCTAACACATGAATATTATTCAAAATTTCGGCAGCATAACGGCAGGGTAGTTAAAACCAGGACCGTCCCTAGTACGGCTCCTCGCTCTACCTTAAAGCCTCGCAGCTTTTGACAATGGGGAATCATGCATCTAGTTCACATGCAGGCGGCATGTATATTTTTTTTTTCATTTCCACAAACTAATCCTATGTGGTTTCAACCAAATATTTCTCAACCATAAACGGGTATTTTTCAACCACAATCAATCAATTTCAACCACGAACAATTACAATCTACCATTCGCTATCAATCAATTTTCACACCAATCACAACCAATAAATATCGTCCATGGTTTGTGGACGAGGGGCGTATATATATATATATATATATATATATATATATATATATATATATATATATATAGCATTTCACTTCTATTTCAACACATATATAATTTTTACAACGCATATATAACTTATACATCAAACGTACAACTTATACAACGCTTATACATGAGGTGTACAACGCTTATATAACCCATACATCGACTATATAATTTATACATCGTCGTTTTCCATATCGTTTATAAATTAGAAATCTCACATTGGGTTCCACTCCACCAAAAATAGTAGAAGGCTCAGAAAAATATGCGGTCTCTTCTAGAATGTAGAAGACGTCCACACGGTCACGATGTTTCCTGTTTCATCGATTTTCGTCAACACATGAAAAAGATACGATTTTTCAAAGTTTGCAACGGTTTAAAGGTGTTAAAACAGTTGAAAATTATCATAGCCGTACCTCTCAAAAAAGCTTCAAAACTAGGTTTGCAATTTTCAGCAAATCCGTGAAGCGATAGGGTAATCGGGCTTCACCATGAGGTAGAGCTCCAGGAGGCGCGCCAGGGGGTGCCAACCATCGCCAGCTGGAGCTCAGATTGGAGGAGAAAACTAGACGCGAACGGCTGGACTTTGTGGCCTCGATTCTCGCGATTTACAAAGTGATGGAGGTCGTGGGTGCTATGGATTTGAAGAGCGTGAGGAGTACTTCAAAAACCTCAACGGGGGCATTCGATATTAGTGCGCGTGGAAGGAGAAAAGGAGGAGAGAAGGTTGGAAGAGCGGCCGTCGTCGAATCGGGGAGAGAGAAATGGATTTTTCCTTTTTTTAATAAAAAATCTGATTGGCCGGGAGGTTTTAAAAAGGGGTTTTCTGACACGACCTCCAATCCAAACCCAACGACTATCGTCCCTAGCGTTTTACCCCCATTCCGAACACAATGGGATATGTTTTGTAGGCCCATTCGGCTGGTTCAGTCAGTTTTCATTCAATTTAAAATATATAACATTCAATATTCGATTTGAACGAACATTTCAATTTGCTAGGGCCACAAACTGATTCTAAAAATTCCCGAAAAATAAATCTATCTATGTTTTAATGATACGGTCCCAACAAAACTAGTTTCGTCGAATTCTGAGACCGTTTGAAAAATGGCCCATTTCTGGTCGATCCAATTTAACTGTAATTGACCAAAACACATTTTTCTTTGCCACGCTTACATACTAGCTTCAAAAATTATGAAATTTGAAATTTAGCAATAGTTTAACATCCCGGATCTAACAAAATTAGTTTCGTCGAATTCCGAGGTTGTTTGCAAAATGGCCATTTTCACGGGCTATATAAACTCCATAGCGACCTTTCTGAAAATTCATTTGGCCATAACTTTTGCTTTCTGCTATGAAACTTCGACTTTTTAGATTCGTTAGAAAGGTATTCACTAACAGATTTAAATATTTTTGGTTTCACTCAAATCCGTTTTGTTTTGCACCCGGTACAGTCAGTCGAAGTTTGAATTCAAATTTTGAAACTACCGCGCCATTTCAGGCCTTGTTTATAATGCAAATTAATTATATTCGTTTCCAATTATCGATTCAAACTCAGTTTTCATCTTTATTATTTAAAATATTTATTTTAAATATTTAAAATCCACTATTTTAGACAATTTAAATTGGTTCAGATTTTCCGGGTCGTTACAATCTCCCCCACTTAAAAATTTTCGTCCCTGAAAAGGAACAAAGTCGAAAGTGGTTTGATTAATCGACCTTACGTTCAATCTGGCTTCCATTCTCCAGCTTTTCAGTTTCTGAGAATTTTCAAATTCTTCAAAATTTTGGCTAACACCCGGAATTTTCGAAAAATTTCGCCATAACCTCCTTTGTACGGAGAGATGTTTGGAAATTTATTGGGCCATATTAGGTACCCAATAAATCCTAATGAGCATACACATATGTATAGTGATATATTCTGGTGTTTACAGGGGAGCGTGTATTGATAATAACTCCAGAGAATAAATTCTCGTCACCCTGTCAAAGCCTGAGGGAGTGTGTATTTTAATTGCTCCAGAGGATAAATCCTCGTCACCTCGTCCCGTGTGGGAAATAAATAATCCACGTGACGTATCTAATGACTAGAGAGACGTGATTATTGTCAACTCCAGACCTGTGTGGGGTTTTTATTAATCTGGCAAATTATCGTTACATTTCTATATGGTCATATCAGTCATCAGTTCAACCTGTAAAATATAGTCATCGCCATACAAGCCTCTCGCTCGTATGGTAACTCTTCCACCTCGTCCCACAAGCTCCAAATGCTTATGTGGTATATGATGAAGTATGCCTATCTTCAGAAGTATGCCATGCAATGTAGTTCAAAATTAATTGTTATTATCCTACGGCGACATTTATTATTACACACAGAACAACCAGCACTCCGCATCCAATGGCATTCACAGGAGTTGATATAATAATATTTCACATCTAACTCATTAAGGTTTACCTATTTGTCGGGCACGCAAATAAATTCTTTACTCAACAGCTATCCAATTACCTGTTCAAACATTTATAATGCACAAGTATATATTTCTATCTATTTTCTAATTAGTTCAATGTGTGATTTAATCGAATAAATTCTACTATTCATTCCATTATCGATTAAATTAACTATCGTTTAATTTAATTAATCAAATCTACTATCACACAACACAAACAACAATCAAATTGTTTTTAACTTTTCAAAAATATACTAATCAATTTCTATATTCTTTTAAAATCATTCAGACTATAGAATTAAAAGTGCACATCCATGGAAAGAAAATAACAACAGAGTAGAGAATTAATTGGTAATGCAAAGTATGGTAAATGTACCTTGCACCGGAGTCAATCAGAGATATCTACTCGACACTTAGGATAGGCTTTCTGAATGCTCTCCTCAGTTTCCCAAGTACAATCTCGCGGATCTCCACTCCATTGCACTTTGACTAAGTGAACCTTCTTGTTCCTCAGCTCTTTGGTTTCTTTGCCGATGATCTTTAGCGGCTCTCTTCTCATAGCCAATTCTGGGGTAATTTCAATATCCTGTTGAGCTGCTTCTTCCACGATCAAGTCTGGATCATGAACGTACTTTCGAAGTTGAGATATGTGAAATACATCATGTACTCTCGGTAACCAATCAGGCAATTTAACCCTATAAGCGAGAGTTCCAATCCGTTCAATAATAGGAAATGGACCAATGAATTTGGGCGCCAACTTCCCTGTTTTACCGAACCGGATAACTCCTCTCATTGGCGATACTTTCAAATATACATAGTCGCCAACAGCAAATGATATATCTCTTCTTCTCCTATCGGTATAGCTCTTTTGTTGGCTTTGAGCAGCGAGTAATCATTTCTTAACGAAATCGACTTTGTCGGCAGCTTCTCGGATCATATCAGGCCCTAACACAAGTCTATCACCGGGTTCGACCCAACAAGCAGGGGATCGGCACGGTCTACCATACAATGCTTCGAATGGCGACATTGTCAGGCTCACTTGGTAGCTGTTGTTATATGAGAATTCAACCAAATGCAGATGGTCTTCCCATGATCCACCGAAATCTAGAACATAAGCCCGCAATAGATCTTCTAGTATATGATTCACCCTCTCAGTCTGACCATCTGTCTGAGGATGATATGCGGTGCTCAAGTTCAGCTTTGTTCCCAGCCCTATTTGAAATGCCTCCCATAATTTGCTAGTGAATATTGGATCTCTATCACTCACTATACTGATCGGCACTCCGTGTAGTCTAACAATTTCCTTGAAGTATATCTGCGCCAGACTCTGAGCAGTTCTATTTGATCTGACAGGTATGAAATGAGCGGTCTTCGTGAAGCGATCTACGATCACCCAAATACTATAATTTCCTTTTCTAGTTCTTGGCAAACCATCTATGAAGTCCATGGAAATATGTTCCCACTTCCAACCAGGAACGTCTAGCGGTTGCAATAATCCAGCCAGTTTCTGTTGGTCGCTTTTGATAAGCTGGCAAGTCGGGCATCGGCTAACATATAAAGAAATGTCCCTCTTCATCGACTTCCACCAGAAAGTGCGTTTGATGTCATTATACATTTTGCTTACCCCCGGATGGATACTAAGTTTTGACTTGTGGCATTCATCCAGTACTTCCTTTCGGAGCTCAGCAATGTTAGGAACACAAATTCGACCTTTCAGCCTTAGAATCCCCTCATTATCAACTTGAAAACTCGAAGGTTCGCCTTGTTGAATTATCTCTCTGATCTTCTGAATAAAGTGATCATCCTTCTGAAGAGCAGATATTTTATCTATCAATGAAGTCATGATAATAAAACTGACGATCATTTCATTCTTTCGGCTTAACGCACCGGCCACGACATTGGCTTTCCCTGGAGTGTATATAATCTCAAAGTCATATGCTGCAAGAAACTCCAGCCAACGTTGCTGCCTCAGATTCAAGTCCTTCTGGGTGAACAGATACTTTACCGACTGGTGATCTATAAAAATTTCAAATCTCTCACCCAGAAGATAATGTCTCCAGATTTTCAAAGCGAATACAATAGCCAATAACTCAAGATCATGAGTGACGTAGTTTTTCTCGTGTGGCTTCAGCTGGTGGCTGGTATAAGCGATCACTTGACCTCTTTGCATTAGTACTGCACCAAGGCCCTCTTTAGAGGCATCTGTCCAGACTTTTAAATCTTGATTGCCGTCGATAATGGTTAACACTGGAGCAGTCGTTAATCTTAACTTTAGCTCTTCAAAAGCCTCCTCACATTCTGGAGTCCATTTGAATTTAGAGTGCTTCTTTGTAAGCTTCGTTAAGTGACCAGATATCTTCGAAAAGTTTTTAATGAACTTCCGGTAATAACTAGCCAATCCGAGAAAACTACAGACTTCTATAGGAGTACTGGGCTGTTTCCAACTTTGAATAGCTGTGATTTTACTTGGATCCACAGCAATTCCCTCTTTTAATACGACATGGCCCAGAAATTTCACTTCATCTTGCCAGAATATACATTTGGATAGTTTGGCTTTTAATACATTCCTTCTGAGGATTTCCAGAACCTGTTCCAAATGCTTTTCATGTTCGGCCTTTGATTTAGAGAAGATTAGAATATCGTCATTAAAAACCAGAACAAATTTATTCAAAACCCCTCTGAACACTCTATTCATCAGATCGACGAAGTAAGATGGAGCGTTACATAAGCCGAACGGCATTATTAACCACTCGTAGAATAAGTCTGGACCTCTGAATGCTCTCATTGGAACACACTCTTCGGCAATTCAAAGTTGATTGAAGCCTGTAGCTAGGTCCATCCTTGAAAATACTTGTGCTCCATTCAGACGATCCAATAAATCATCGATTCACGGCAATGGATATTTGTTCTTTATTGTCTGCTTGTTCAAATCACGATAATCCACACATAGCCGTAGAGTACCGTCAGATTTTGGGACAAACACCACTGAGAAACTAGGCCTGATCAGACCCTTCCATACGAGTTGTCGTGTTTGATTGTCTAATTCCTCTTCCTCTTTCAAGGACATTCTTCGAATAGCGTGAACTACCGGCCTTGCATTCGGAATTAAAGCAATTTTGAAATCAATTTCTCTCTGCGGAGGTAAGCGAACAACTTCTTCAAACACATCCGCATAATTCTTGACGACAAGAATATCTTTCACTAGGTCGGGAATATTCTCTGTGACTTCAGGGATATTTTCTATTAAGGCTGGAGAAACATCGAGAGCTGCCCAGAAGTCTTTTCTATTTGAATTCTGACCTTCACACGGTATGGTTATATAATTCCCTGATTTAATCATAGCCCTAACAACTCTCTCGGCGCATCTAACCTCTGCCATATATTTGGTTAGCCAATCCAATCCCAAAATAAGATCGAATTTAGTAAAATTCATGACGATAGAGATAGTAGGGAATTTATAGCAGGAAAAAGAGACAGGTACTGCACAAACCCAACTGAGATCGATGGAACCCCCGACCGGATTTTGGACAGTCATTGGTTCTTTAAGCTTCCTCAATTTCAAATCCAACTTCTTAACTGCATTCTTTGCAATAAAGCTTCGTGACGCGCCTGTTTCAAACAGTACTTTGACTGGAATGTTTTTGACAGTAAGTGTTCCTTCTAAAACATCTAGCCTTTCCTGTATAGCTGAGGGCTCAGAAGTTTCTGCTACTTCATTTACCTGAGCCTCTTTGGTCTTTTTTAATAGCCAGCAATCTCGCTTTATATGGCCGACCTGATGACACAGATTACACTCTCGAGTTACAGGAAAATTGCTCTTAAATTTAGGTTCACTCTTCTTTAGTTTCTTTAAAGATCTGCATTTTCCTTGCTAATGCCCTTGCTTATGGCAGTTATTGCATACGACGGTTGTTGCTGGTTCTTTTTCAGATCTGGCCCTTTTCCGATTCACTTTAGGATTCTTACTGACCTCAGACATCGTACTGGCCTCAGGACGATCAGTTTCAGACTCAATTTTATTACTAGAACTGACCTCCTCTTCATAGCGTAACATACCTTTCTTGTCTAGATCTTCGTACTGGTAAGCCATGTATATCATTTCAGAAAAAGGAAGCTTCACATTCCTCATTACACTGTTCTGATATTTTCTTTGAAGCCCGTTGATAAATCTCAAATTCTTCCTCCTCGGATTTTGAATTAGATGAGGGGCAAAGTGAGAAAGTTCATTGAATTTCATATGATATTCTGGAATGGTCATATCTCCTTGTATCAAATAAGAAAATACATCACATAGTCGCTCAATCGCTTCAGAAGGAGTAAACGTTTCCAGGAAAATCACTTTGAATCTATCCCAGGTGATATCACCTTATGGATTATCCTTAATAACTGAATCCCACCTGAACAAAGCTTCGTCTTTGAGTACCCAAGAGGCCAGTAATCTTTTCTGGTCATCCCTCAGCTTTAATCCTTCGAAGATTTTCTCAGTCGAACGAATCCAAGCTTGTGTTCTCATAATAGATTCTTCGCCCGAGAACGGTTTTCCCCCCAGATTTCTATATTTCATAAATAGGGCTTCAATATCCGGGTCAGTATTACTTCTTCTGTTTCTAGCACTCATTTTCTAGTACTTCTGCAAATAGCAGATCAAGTGTCAGGTCACAGAAAAGATATTTTAAAGCATAGAAACATATACTTGAATGTAAATTTATCTATCGAGGTGTTATTTCATTCTGCTACTCATACTAGGATATTACTGATCCTATCTGTAATGAGTTACTCGTCCTAGAACACAACTGGTTCTATTTCTGACGAGTTCGTTAATATGTTATATTCCAGAACTAAGCTTAACCAAATCTCTGATACCAAATGAGACGACCCCAAACCCCGTACTGACGGTGGCAAGGGTAATCCTTGGAATATAACACATAAACAGATAACAGCAGAGCAGAATTAAATAAATACACCAGATAATGAACAATAGAATATACTGGATAAACGTAATCATCAGAGTTACACAATATACAGGATCATACTTAGTACAAATACAGTTCGGCTATACATAAATGTCTACATCGGAAACAAACATAATATGTACAATAGGAGCTGAACAACATAAAAAGAAATAAATGATAGAATCCATCATCAGCTCCAGCTATCCAGAGAAAGCCAGCTAAACCAGAATACAAGGCTACCCGTGTAGAAAAAGGGGCACCCGAGTTTGAAAGTAAAACAAACTACGAGTCAGTCATGGGACTGGTATGAGAAATCTACTCAACACATTTAAAATATGGTTAATCACAGGACCACGCCACTTTCGTGGAACGGGTTTACTCCATCGGATCGCCAGTGCTTTAAAACAAATAATTCTTTGAAACATCGCAATGCTTTTTATAAATATGAAGCCATTATAAGACTCAGTCCCCATCACACAATGCAACGCAAACCGGATGATAGAGTTTTACCTTGTAATGGCCAAAATATGCTTGATACGAATAAAACAAAAGCATTTGATATTATTACTAGTGTTTATAAGTGTCAAAAACAATTTCAATCATAACTATCAATCATAGACGGCATGGGTACCATATATCATGTCGTCATATATATATACAATCGAAACCGCACAATCATGTATTTGGAAATTGGATTTCCGTCATGAACCAAGGCAAAAGATAGTCCTTACCGAATTCGAGACAATCTAGCCCATGTCTCAGGCAAGCGCGCAGGCAGTCCTTGGATCGTCAGGGCCGGTCCACCGATGTGGATTATTATGCCTGAACACTACGTTTCTCCGCCCTATGGGGCGTAAATGAGCCAACGAATGACTCCATCGGTCCCGGATCGACCGATAAAACTGAGGCGCCTTACTATCCATCATCCACATAAGTAAAATGTCAGGCCGTGTAAAAACACTGACACAACTCCTAGCTAGAAAGAAACGCAGGCCCTCCCTAATGTCCTCTCCCGTTTCTGGTTCCTACCGGGGTGTGAGGCTCGCGAATTCATGTTATACACAAAGCTACGCCACACAGGCGGTGCTTTGATCATCAATCACAAGACTTTTCTTTTCAACAGAAGCCCTGATCACTGCATCTTAGTATGCCACACAGGCAATTCACACCATGCAACTGATGGCTATCAATCACATAGAATAAATTCCAATGTCGGACACATAATCCATTTACAAGTCCGTTCTGGGTCGGAACGAAACCGGAGGCACTATATACCTCGCATATCCATCGATTTCCACGTACGTCTGGACGATCACCACTCATTATCCATATTTCGGGATGCCTCCCAATCAGGACATCAGTTACCATCCAAACGAGGTGAAGATCGGTCTTCGACCACCGTCTTCATCTTCGATATCTTATCGTCGATTCAGTTATTCAGAATGGGATAAACCCGGTCTTTCTGAGCAACTCGCGTATATAATAAACAAGTGCTATACAAACACTACATACACATCATTTCAATTCATTAGTCACTAACTGTAAATCAGTAAGAGAACGATTTCCCAAATATTAACCCCGAAGGCCGAAACCAACATTAGATCAACACCCAGGAAACCATTCGACTTAGCCAACCTTCAGTTAGTTTCTAAATTTCACATCCATATCGTTTATAATATTTTATAACGATTTATCGCTATTTTTATTTATTTTAAAATAGCCAATTTATTCAAAACGACGCTTCGGGCCATAACGCGGCCGTGGCGCTGTTTTTCTTTAGATTTGTTTTACATATATCTGGAAATCTAGCTGTTGGATCTTCACAAAATTTACATCATTAGAAAGATCATTTCAAAATGAATCCAACGGTTCCAGTTTTGGGAAAATCCGACGGTCGGATCTCCTGGTATAATCGTTTGAAGTTTCGATTTCAAAATACGAACTGCAGCGTCGTTATTCGAGTAAATATAATTAAATTTATATATATATATATATGTATATATAAATATAATTGATTCTGGCGCTGTTTTTCTTCAGATTTGAATTAAACATTCCAGACAATCCAACCGTTGGATTTTTACAAAGTTGGTGTCGTTGGAAAGATATTTCCAAAGCGAACCCAACGGTTGCAATTTCGGGAAAATCCGATGGTCGGATCTCCCGCACTAATCGTTTGAAATCACGGTTTCAAAATATGAACTACAGCTTCATTATTCGATATATTTCAATTCTATTTATTTATATATATATATATATATATATATATCGATTCTTCGATTTCAAAACTATATGATTTTCATACATTTGATAAAAATGATATTTTTATCTAACTGTCTTCTATTTTAACACTTCACTATTTTTAACAATTCATGTATATTATAAAAATGTGATTTTTATTGTAAAACAATTCATTTCAAAACACGATTATTTTATATAGTTCATATAGGTAATAAAAATATGATTTTTATTATAAAACAATTTATTTCAAAACAAGATTATTTTATATAGTTCATATAGATGATAAAAATATGATTTTTATTATAAAACAATTTATTTCAAAACATGACTATTTTATATAGTTCATATAGATGATAAAAATATGATTTTTATTATAAAACAATTTATTTCAAAATATGAATACCACTCAACACATGAATTTCAATTCAACGAATGAATTTCGATTCAACACATGAAGGTTTTCTATAGTTTGTATATATATATAAAAAGGTGATTTTTATATTTAAAACACGAATACCATTCAACACAGGAATTTCTATTCAATGAATGAATTTCAATTCAACACATGAAGGTTTTCTATAGTTTGTATATATAGATAAAAAGGTGATTTTTATATATAAAATACGAATACCATTCAACACATGAATTTCTATTCAACGAATGAAGTTCAATTCAACACATGAAGGTTTTCTATAGTTTGTATATATAGATAAAAAGGTGATTTTTATATTTAAAACACGAATACCATTCAACACATGAATTTCTATTCAACGAATGAATTTCAATTCAACACATGAAGGTTTTCTATAGTTTGTATATATAGATAAAAAGGTGATTTTTATATTTAAAACATGAATACCATTCAACACATGAATTTCTATTCAACGAATGAATTTCAATTCAACACATGAAGGTTTTCTATTCAACAGACGAATATAGTTTCAACACAGGAAAATTATTCTAACACATGAATATTATTCAAAATTTCGGCAGCATAACGGCAAGGTAGTCAAAACCGGGACCGTCCCTAGTACGGCTCCTCGCTCTACCTTAAAGCCTCGCAGCTTTTGACAATGGGGAATCATGCATCTAGTTCGCACGCAGGCGGCATGTATATTTTTTTTTCATTTCCACGAACTAATCCTATGTGGTTTCAACCAAATATTTCTCAACCACAAACGGGTATTTTTCAACCATAATCAATCAATTTCAGCCACAAACAATTCCAATCAACCGTTCGCTATCAATCAATTTTCACACCAATCACAACGAATAAATATCGTCCATGGTTTGTGGACGAGGGGCGTATATATATATATATATATATATATATATATATATACCATTTCACTTCTATTTCAACACATATATAATTTTTACAACGCATATATAACTTATACAACGCTTATACATGAGGTGGACAACGCTTATATAACCCATACATCGACTATATAATTTATACATCGTCGTTTTCCATATCGTTTATAAATTAGAAATCTCACATTGGGTTCCACTCCACCAAAAATAGCAGAAGGCTTAGAAAAATATGCGGTCTCTTCTAGAATGTAGAAGACATCCACACGGTCACGATGTTTCCTGTTTCATCGATTTTCGTCAACACATGAAAAAGATACGATTTTTCAAAGTTTGCAACGGTTTAAAGGTGTTAAAATAGTTGAAAATTATCATAGCCGTACCTCTCAAAAAAGCTTCAAAACTAGGTTTGCAATTTTCAGCAAATCCGCGAAGCGATAGGGTAATCGGGCTTCACCACGAGGTAGAGCTCCAAGAGGCGCGCCAGGGGGTGCCAACCGTCGCCAGCTGGAGCTCAGATCGGAGGAGAAAACTAGACGCGAACGGCTGGACTTTGTGGCCTCGATTCTCGCGATTTACGAAGTGATGGAGGTCGTGGGTGCTATGGATTTGAAGAGCGCAAGGAGTACTTCAAAAACCTCAATGGGGGCGTTCGATATTAGTGTGTGTGGAAGGAGAAAAGGAGGAGAGAAGGTTGGAAGAGCGGCCGTCGTCGAATCGGGGAGAGAGAAATGGATTTTTCCTTTTTTTATATAAAAAATCTGATTGGCCGGGAGGTTTTAAAAAGGGGTTTTCTGACACGACCTCCAATCCAAACCCAACGATTGTCGTCCCTAGAGTTTTACCCCCATTCTGAACACAATGGGATATGTTTCGTAGGCCCATTCGACTGTTTCAGTCAGTTTTCATTCAATTTAAAATATATAACATTTAATATTCGATTTGAACATACATTTCAATTTGCCAGGGCCACAAACTGATTCTAAAAATTCCCGAAAAATAAATCTAGTTATGTTTTGACGATACGGTCCCAACAAAACTAGTTTCGTCGAATTCTAAGATCGTTTAAAAAATGGCCCATTTCTGGTCGATCCAATTTAACTGTAATTGACCAAAACACATTTTCCTTTGCCACGGTTATAGCTTCAAAAATTATGAAATTTGAAACTTAGCAATAGTTTAACATCCCGAATCCAACAAACTGGTTTCGTCGAATTCCGAGGTCGTTTGCAAAATGGCCATTTTCACGGGCTATATAAACTCCATAGCGACCTTTCTGAAAATTCATTTGGCCATAACTTTTGCTTTCCGCTATGAAACTTCGATTTTTCAGATTCGTTAGAAAGGTATTCACTAACAGATTTAAATATTTTTGGTTTCACTCAAATCCGTTTTGTTTTGCACCCGGTACAGTCAGTCGAAGTTTGAATTCAAATTTTGAAACTACCGCGCCATTTCAGGCCTTGTTTATAATTAAAATTAATTATATTCGTTTCCAATTGTCGATTCAAACTCAGTTTTCATCTTTATTATTTAAAATATATATTTTAAACATTTAAAATCCATTATTTTAGCCAATTTAAATTTTTTAAATTGGTTCAGATTTTCCGGGTCGTTACACTTGATGTATCTGTATATGTAGCTGTGCCTGATGTTCTATGACCTGTATTATTTGTTATTATTAGATTTTGTTTTGAATAGATCTTCTAGCGACCAAAGTACTATATTAAGCTAGAATTGAATATGTCAGTCCACATATGGTAAGAAAAAAAAGCACTAGGTCATTTTAATACAAGACTCACGGATGGTCGCTCCTAATGAGATGACCGCCACACACCACCAATGCTCGTAGCCAAAAATTTGCATTGCACAAGAAATCGATTGATGTAAAGCGATCGCCAAGAGAAATAAATGTAGAAAAGAAGGGAAAAGGAAAATAAAAGAAGGAAATAGAAGAGAGGAGAAAGAAGGGCATAAAACTTGGGCATAGAACATGTCGTATATATCATAGTGCATCAGATAACATAAAATAGTAACAATCATGTATATAAAGCAAGGGAGGCCATAATAACTATATAACCACATAATCAGAGTATACAGGCACATGTAACGGTAATAGAGTTTATACAAGTGATAAATAAACTCAAATAGGTAAACTTCTTTAATAATAATACATAACACTATGAAGACTCCACATTGTCACACAACATAATAAACAATAAAATTATAAGTATAAATATATAATACGTCGCCTCCTGCTAATCTACCGCACCAGTCACGGTGTCACCTATTCTGCTCATCAGCATCGATGATGAGCACCTAAGGTAATAAGAGGGAAATAAAACCTTGGATCAGACAACAGTCTAGTGTGAGAAATAAACAAATCTCAAAATACTGTAAAAGTCATAATAGTATATATGGCACAGTGGGTATGTAAACCATACCAGTCCTGTCCCTACATCCATAATTAGCACCTAAAAATTGGTATATGATATTCTGTGATAATCATAAAATAAAGAG
Source organism: Allium sativum (assembly GCA_030737875.1). Taxonomy (NCBI): domain Eukaryota; kingdom Viridiplantae; phylum Streptophyta; class Magnoliopsida; order Asparagales; family Amaryllidaceae; genus Allium; species Allium sativum. The sequence goes on from CM060924.1 coordinate 197,827,517, forward strand.
GGTGTGGTAGACGTCTAAGTACCAAAGTGTGGTGAGTAAGTAAACATCCATCAACCATCCTCACACTCACTCACTCAGTGCATTGGATGTATGATAACGCCTTCGTTCCTTGGTACCCAAATCCATACTACTCAGTTGGTCAAGAACTAAGTTTCAACAATGTGCATCCCAAAATAAGGACCCGAACCTAGTCCAGGTGAAATGCCATAAGTTTCCTAAACTTGAACATGTGTATCGGCAATCCCTTTGCACATGTTGTCCGTAGTAGTAACTATCCTGGATCTACTACCACGACTCCTCTTTAATAGTTCCCTTTCGATCCATTATCCTTACCCTACATCCAGGAATATTGCTATCCATCGTCGTATAGTGAATAAATTCGTTGAAGCACAACATCCTTGTCTTATGCCAAGCCTCTGATTGAAGAGCCATTATGTCGAATCCACTATCGAATGACTATCATATCCTGCTCCTCAAAATCGCACCATCATCCATGTCAAACCAGTTAAAAAAGACCAACAGGAATAGTAATCGATATTGGCCACTTCACGATAATCGATAATGACTATTCAGATCACCTATTTAACAAAAACTAGTGAAATACGCATTCAGGGAAAAACATTCGACATTCGTTGCGAAATCTAGCTTGTCGCCCAGTCTATCCTTCGTCTTCAGGTCATCTACCAAGCTTTAGAAACCATTCTAAAAGATTCGCCCAGAATCAACCAACCCAAACCCACTTGGGTTCGAATTGCGGTAATCGATCTTGGTTCGGATTGGCCTACTGATCCAGGATTAAGTCTCTTACCATTCTAGGATCGGTTTGGCATACAGATCCGAATTCAGATAGGCATACAACAATCCGGATTCGGATCGACACACTGATCCTGATCGGGTTCGGCTTACTGAACCGAAACCTTCCCTCCGTCATCGAACTCCGATGTTGCTCTATGTTCGAGTCTGTAGTCGATCTCTAATGCTGTTAAGTCTTCAATCCATCCAAGCGTTATGAAGCCCCATCGAGAATTTATCTCATTCGTTCATGTTTACCATTCCTGTGCATGTAAACAGTACACAACAACTGTGTGTTTGATCGATAAGCACCAAACTCTTACAAAACGAGAATTTCCTAATACTAGCTCTCTTACAAACAACATTCTCAACTAAACTAAGTACACAATTTAACCATGCAACTAGTAGTCATTCAATTTCCTAAATTATCATATAAGACTCCAATAGGATAAATGAAACATATCTATGTCAACTAAGGTGAAATACATGTCAAAATGGCTCGATTCTAGCGATAGTGCTGGAATGACATATAATAGCGCATGATAGCGCACAAATGGTTAAAATGTGATGTCCGTGTCAAATATAATCAAATCACTATTTAATTCTTTTTGTTTACTAATTACTAGGTTCAGCTATCCTAGAAATTTTAATTTATATTAAAAAATCACATGTAAACATTGATAATATACTATATTACAACTACGGTATAGTGAGAGATAAATATCAATCACCTCAACCAAATTAATTCAAAGCTGCCCCATAGTGTGGAGCTTGCCATCACGAGTCCAAAGCAAGAAACAACATCCAAAACGGATCTAGTGTGAAATAGATACATGCACTACAACATTTACACAAACTGAAATAAATAACAAAATCAACAATGTAATTAGCTTATGCTAATTCCTTCAACTATCGACCTAAGCACCCCCAAAAATTGCATCTCCTTCTTCACCCAACCAAACCGCCGCTGCTCCTTCCTTGGACCACTAGACCTCGTTCCTTTACAACTACCGCATCGCCTTCTCCATCGTGAAAAGCCCGATGAACGAAAGACGTTCATCTGACCAAACTCCATCATTCGACTGTGAAACAATCCAGACCATCACACATGCGAAGCTCTCACCTTCCCCCTACTCTTTCCTTCAAGCACCATGGCCAGATACTAGATGATGGAGCCGTGGTGAGCAAAAGAACTAAACGGACCTGCGCTCAATTTTTGGCCATTTCTAGCCAACTCTGATGCACAACCAACATAATTAATTCGTGTCGCAGATATAGACAATTTCATGTTGGGAGTTTTAGCTAATTGTGGATGAATCAGATGAGGTCTATTTATAATCTCCACCTAAAACACTATTCACCATGTTTTAAATTTCCCGACCCCAAACACTAATTCCATCACATGCAAAAGTTTGCTTTTTAGATTGTCTTACGAATCAATCCCAAGTTACTAATCAAAAATCCAATGGTCGAAACATATCGAAGCTTTCACTCTAAAAAGTTCCCACCTTCGATCCAGACTCAATGTAAGTGGTCTCATGTCCTGGTTCGGTCATATGTGAAAGATACATTTTGAACCACCACTCAATTAACGATTAATATTTAAGTATTTAAATATCCAATGCTAAAATGCGAGTCGTTACAGTTTCCTCTCTTTAAAGGATTTCGTTTTCTAAGTCCTCAAGGACTGAACAATCCAACTTGACACTCTCAAATAAGTGACGATACAAGTCGAACCGTTACTTAACTCCGCCAAGAACAACCATGATCCAAAATTGGGATTGATGCAGCAAAGCTAAATACTTCAGTCATACACTTATTTTCTGAAAACATAAACAAACAGACAATGGAAAATAAAATTGACAGCTCACAAGATTGAAGACAATTCAACTTAGCATTGCCTATTAAATTTCCTTCCAATTATGGCCAAATTCACGAAAAAATCGGCATCACCTCTCTTGCCCGGATTGATCTAGAAAAACCACGACTTACCTTACAAGGTCTAAACCAACAAAAGAAAATAAAAGCCCAAAAGTAGCTACATTATCTGGGGAATAAAATCACCAAAATGTACCAAATAGTAAAAACCACAATTCTACTTTACTACATTCCTATTTTTAAGCAAGCTTACTAATTCAATGCAAATAAAAACGAATTAGCATCCAAACAATAAAGTCTTGCTTATGTATATTTGGACATGTACTCAAAAAATAGGATTAGATATAATAATAGAAATGGCAACAAGTAAAAATAAGCATGATGAGTAAACATGATTTATCTAACATGTGCATATGAAGTCATGTATGCAATTTATCTCATATAAATGAACAATACAATTAACCTACATGCCTAACACTCATATAAGCACATATAGTTACATCAAACAGTAATAATCAAACATGAATGAATAAATAATAGTATTCATCAAAATAACATCCATGCCAAATCTAGCATATAGGATACCAATCTAAGACATCCAATATTAAATTCAATTCGTATATGACTTAACCTCTATTCTTGAATCCATTTGGTAATCTCAAATAGTCATGGAAAACTATTTGATTTTTTCCATTTAGCTACAGCTAGCCAATGTTGCTTCAATAGAAAATGAACGTGAAAACAACCCTATCCAATGATGTGAGGAACAAACAACACATTTTCCGTACGGGACTAACCATAACGATCGAGTTCATACTGTATCACCTCGATTTATGGAATTATAACTAGTAATAAATGTTCACTAAAGGAATATCGCATCCAAACTGGCACATCTCCAGCTCGACACACATGAACAATTACATTTCCCATATACACATATCGGAATCAACAAAATCGTCGGAGGATAAGAATTCCACTCTTGTTGCTAGCAAAGGTCAAAATCTCTTATAGAGAAAAGAAACTCCAGTTATACAACATCACTAAACAACTCTAACTCCTTTGCAAATAAATAGTGTCTCCAACTTTAAAAACAAATTTTATCGACATCGACTCAGAATCAAAAGTCGGCTATTCCTCCTCGTGCGATTTTGATTATCGTCCAAAATGTGACTACTTTATACTTGAAATACACTACATTAAACCAAGAAACACAACAAAGTGTGTCCTATTGGCTTGCCGCTCCAACTCGGAACGAATAACTAATAAACCCTAGGGTTAATTTCAAATTCCAAAACTTCATAACTCACGCAGAATCTCTAATGAAATTCTACTCGAATCGACGGAACCCAAGCACTGCACTTTTATCATCAGAAAGTGAAACTCCAACAAACCGACCACAAAATGTGTCAACTCTCTTATTGGGCTAAGCGACCCAACCAACCAGTCAAGATCGAAGCAGCGTGTGAAATGCTGTAATCGGCACATTCCAACCAATTACCCACAATCGATAATTTTGTCTCGAGATTCCTAACTGAAAGAACATCCATAAACAGATCGATAAGGAACTTGACTCAAATATGGTGGCAATCTGGTCACCTCATCAAATATGTCTAGATACTCTCAAGCTACAAGCTCAGATGACGACTCGCTACTAGAAAACTGACTCTGTCTGCTATCATCCAATCATAAGCTACTCGCCTATAGAAGATATTAGTCCCATCCTACTACCTCTCAATCGAGGACGACTCACTACCAAAGAGAAAAATGTCGTAGCCCACTAACGTCCCCAATAACCTCTCACTACCTATAGCGACCCGAACTTCCCCGATCTCCGAAGAGAAGGAAAGAACGAATTACTTTGAGGAAAAGACCAATTAGAACACAAACAGAAGAACATTTTATTGTTTATTACAAAAATTCCATCAGAATACAAGAATATTACAGAGTATGAATAAATATTACACATTTGATAAATATCAGAGATTTAAATACATTACTGCAGCGGAAAAATAATACAAAACATAACTGAAAGAAATATACGGATACAGAGCTTTCCGAATATCACTTCAGCTATAAACCAGGATCCTGTGAATATAAATCTGCAAAACCAAAACTACTAGCTGCCCGTGTCGAAAATAAGGGCACCCGGAGTTTAGGTTAAAACAATAAACTCCAGGTCAGTCATGTGACTGGTGTGAGAACTAAAATAGTTATTAATATTTATTTTTAAAGTTATGTAAATCAAGGGACCACGCCGTATAACACGAAACGGGTTTCCTCCCAAGAATACCAGTACATAAAACAAACAGCGCAATGCTAAATAAAGAAAAATGAAGCTATTATAAGACCCAGGTCCCATCACATAATGCAACGCAAGCCGGAGGATAGGGTTTTACCTTATAATAGCCAAAGAATGCTTGATACGTTTAAAATACATTATTTTGATATTACTATAAATGTATAGTGCCAAAACAATTTCAGTCATAAGTATCAATCATAGGCGGCATAGCTACCATCTACTATGTCGCCATACTAGGTTCTACAAATAAAACCGAAAGTCACATATTGGAAATTGGATTCCATCATGAGTCGAGGCAAGGGGCAAGCTCCTCTCCGATTTGAGACACTCTAGCAAATGTCTTAGGACCACACACAGCGATCCCTTGGAACCTCCAAGGCCGGTCCTCTCTTACTTTTGAGGATTGGCAATTCCTGAACACACGTTTCCCGGTCCTATAGGACCTATATAATGGTCTGTACGTCGGCTCACATAGTGCCAGTTATCGAGACGCCTCACATCCAACAACCACACAGGTAAAAAGCATATAAATGTCAGGGCTGGTAGGTCACTGACATCACCCATAGCTAGAACGAAACGTCGTGCACTCCTTGGGTCCTTATCCCGTTTTTGACTCATACCGAAGTGTAAGGCTCACGAATTAACGCTATACACAAAGCTATGTTACATAGGCCATGCTTTGATTGTCAACCACAAGACTTTGCTTTTCAACAGAAGCCTTGATCACTTGCCACTTAGGCATGCCACACAGGCAATTCACTCCATGCGACTGATGTCCATCGATATACAACCCCTGAGCTCGTACGTCTCAGAGAAGGGCATTAAGCAAGAGAATAAATTCTCCACCGCCAAACAAATGTATATTTAATAGAGATCAATCAACACATAATAAAATCCAATGTCAGACACAGAGTCCGTTTACAAGTTCGTTCTGGGTCTGAATGAAACCGAAGGCACTTTCCTCGCATATCCATCGATCTCCAAGTTCGTCTAGACGATTACCAACTGATTCCCTCCTCTTGGGTGTACAGCCCAATCAAGATCATCAATAATCATCCAAACAATGTGAAGACTTCCGGTCTTCAACCACCGTCTTCATCTTCGACTTATCGTCGAATCGGTTATTCAGAATGGGTATAAACCCGGCCTTTCCGAATAGTCCGCGTATAAAATAAACAAGTGTTACACAAACACAACATACGCCTCATTCCAATTCAGAATATTTTTTATTCCAATATTCACATTCTAAGGGAATGGTTCCCATTAATTTTATCAAAGATAAATTCTTCTAAATTTGTTCTTTAATCTTCCTTTGGGTATCATTTCAAACCATATTATGGTTTTCCAAACTAGCCGGGATTAGCGAACCACACCGAAGTAATTATTTATTTTATTTCCCAATCCCCACCTATGCATCCCATGGAGAAAAACTGGTAATACTCCATATCTAACACCACGGTGTTATCGGTAAATATTAATTACCATTTCATGTTCAAATCTAATTAAAGATTCATTAAAACTCCACTTAGTTTTAATCTTCTCAAAAATCAATATCCTGTCTTTAAATGGGTTGAAGAACCAACGTCATCTAAAACACGGTTCACGATAAACCCAAAATCACTTTCCATTATTATCGGGTTAAATAACAGGTGCTATTCAAAACACCGCTCACAATAAACCCAAAAACCAATTTAAATTCAATTCCAATGAAATACTAATTAACTGGACAATTTCACTAAATCTCAATTAAAAGATTTATTCTTTTCTAAACTGGGTTCAAGAATAGTGTTATTTAAGACACCATTCACGACGAACCCAAAATCCCATTTGATATTAAATACAAGGCTCTGAATAGAAAATATATCGGCTTATATTCAATATCAAATTCTGAAACCAACAAATATCGTATTAGAAATAACGATATAAATATATCTTTCAAATTTCCAAAACCATATCTATATATTCATGAAATCCAACATTGAAATATTCCGAAGATAATTTCAATTCAAATCCATTCCAATTTGTATATTGGAAATTCTGATTATTTTTAAAACCACTTCAAATCTAGTTCAAAACTAGTTCATTTCGATAAAAACATTTTTTTATCCTTATAAATGTGGAATTTTTCATCCCAGTTCTTTCCAATTCATATATTATGATTTTACACAAATTATTAATATTTTTAATAATTTTATCAAAGCCTGTACGGTCGGTTTTCAATAACGGCCACCGAACTGTACTTACAGCGACCTTTTCCAAATTTTATTTGGACATAATTCCAAATCCAACCGTTAGATTTCAAATTTCTAATATTCATTGGAAAGCTCTTTTTGATAAGAACTCAACGGTTCCAGTTTCAGGAGAATCCGACGGTCGGATCTCCCGTAACATCAATTCAAAGTCAATGGTCGAAATTCGCGAACTGCTGCGGCGCGGCGCGTTCTATTCAGGCCATTAATATATATATATAATGTATATATTATATATATTTCGTCGATTTCAATTCAAAACGTATTTTATAATTCGTTTTAAATTCGTTTTCAAAACAATTTCCACTTCATATTCAATTTCAAATCAAAATTGAATATTTCATATCATTAATATATAAATGATAATATTTTCAAAATATTATATTTTGAAATCACTTCTTTTTCTATATTCATTATAAAAACGAATATAATCGATATAAATATCGTTCACTTCAAAATGGCGCAAATCTAATCAACACGGCTTTATATATTTCAATAACTTCGTTATTCTATTCAACAAATGAATATTTATTCTATTCAACACATGAATCTATATTTCTTTCAACACATGAATATTCTCAACACATGAGTATCGTCAACACATGACTATTTTTGTTATTTAATATGTTTATAAAATTATGATAAAGATATAAATTTTTATTGTTAAAATAGTTTACTCAACACATGATAAGTTTCAACACATGAATATTCTCAACACATGAGCATCGTCAACACATGACTATTTATTATATTCAACACATGAATCTTTATTTATAATATTCTTTATTTTCCAAATTGGAATGTGGCCCAATCAATTACCATATAATGTTAATCATATGGATTCCATACAACACATGTATATAATAGCAACGATAAATAATCAACCATCATCCAAAGTGCACCACACAACTGCATAAGCATTAAATACAAATAATTAACGCTTACACAGTCTGTCAATCAAATGATCGACATACCACTAAACAATTGGGATTAGTGTACGTCGAATATCATCCCAACACCCGTGTGGGGTTTTTCAAATCAACAAACACAAATTTTTATTTGTGCAGTTGGGAGACGTGTAAAATTTATCGTCCCAATCAATATCCTTCAAATAGGTGTATATAAACAAACCGTTTGGTTTGTAAATGAATATATATTTATTCACATTCACGTTAAAAATTATATTTTTAAAGATAATTAATTTATTTCAACACATGAATGTTTTATTATCCATTTCACATCAACATCACAAACAAATTTCACCACACATCAAACAAGCATACAAGTCGTCCATGATATGTGGACGACGGGTGTCGGGTGCTGTTAAGCACCGCCTGCATCCTAGCATGTATTTTTAACTAGAAAACAAGATTTACAGTGAGAAGTTCTCACCGACTAGCTAAACCAATACATCGCGACTCTTCATATGTAGAAATTTTCGTCGTGCTCGCCTTTTGTCAATTTCATTGTCCGTAGCCACTACATATATAAAAATCACATTTTTATATTGTTGTCATGTATATAAAAATCACATTTTTATAATCACTCTATATGGATAAAAATCACATTTTTATACCGCTACTATATAGATAAAAATTATATTTTTATACTACTACTAATATAATAAAAATTATTTTTTTATTACTCTATATAAATAAAAATCATATTTCTATTTTTGTGTTTAAATAAAAATCACATTTTTATTATGTTTACTTTATAGTAAAGATCACATTTTTATTTCAAAGCCATATTATAAAAATTCAATTTTTATATCGCTACTTTATATATATAAAAATCGAAATTTTATATTCTTCATATATATAAAGATTATATTTTTATTATCTCTACTATATAAAAATCATATTTTTAATACTCACATATAATAAAAATCATATTTTTATTAATAAAAATCAAATCTTTGTCTTGCCTTTTATTGTAAAAATCAAAATTTTATCTTTAAAAATACTTCCATATCGATCTACAAAGATCTGATCATTAAAAATTGATTTTAATTGGTCTATACTAATTATTTTAAATAAATAACCTAAATAAAAACTTACAGTCGCACTGGAACGGGGGTTTGGCGTCGTCGGTTGCTGGAGGGCTGGCGCAGCTTCGGAGGAGGTGGAGGTCGAGGAGGGGGCGGCGGCGTCATGTGGCAGTTTGGGGGACGAAGAGGGAGGTTGTGAAGGATAGAGGAGGGGGAGGGGGGAAGAGCGGAGATCGCCTGAGGCGAGGGGGGCTTTGATGGTGGGCGCGCCACCTGGGGGGGCTGCGATGGGTGGCAGCGGCGGGTTCCCCCTCGTCGCCCCTTCGTTTCTTTTTTTTATTACGATTCTTGTTGACTGAAGAGGAAAACGGGGTAGAAGAGATTATATATTATTTTATTTTATTAATTTTGAAAAAGCAACGTTTTATTTCGACCTCGAAATCGAACCCGCCGACTGTCGTCCATAGCTAATTACCCCCATTCCGAACACAATGGGATATGTATTGTAAGCTAATTCGATCGTTTCGATAAGTTTTCGTCAATATCAAAATATAAATATATATATTGAATTTGAACGCGCATTTTAATTTACCGGGGCCACGTATGGACTCTAAAAATTCCCGAAAAATATTTTCTAGCTTTGTATTGACATTACGGTTCTAACAAAACTAATTTCGTCAAATTCTGAGACCGTTTGAAAAATGGCCATTTTCCAGTTGATTAAAATTAACTAAAACTGGTCAAACGCGTTTTCCATTGCCACACTCACATATTGATTCGAAAAATTATGAATTTTGGAATCTAGCAATAGCTCGACATCACGGATCCAACAAAATTGGTTTCATCGAAAACCGAGGTAGTTTGCAAAATTTCCATTTTCAAGGGCCAGAATTCTATAGCGACTATTCTGAATTTTCAACTGGGCGTAACTTTTGATTCCCGCTATGAAATTTCAATTTTTCGGATTCATTGGAAAGATATTTCCAAATAGATTCTAATATTTTTTGTTTCGCTAAAATCCCGTATATTTTGTATCCTGTACATTCATTTAAAATTCGAAATCGAAATTTCAAACTACCGCGCCATTTTCAATTCCTTTTATAATTAAAATAAAATATTTATACTCTAATGACGATTGAATAAATATATACGTTCTATTTCAATTCAAAATAAATTTCTTGTCGTCATTATTTAAAAATAAATCATTTTAAATATTCAAAATTCATTAAAATAGCCAAAATATAAATTTTAAACTGTCTCAGATTTTCCAGGTTATTACAATCTCCCCCACTTAAAACTTTTCGTCCCCGAAAAGGAACGAAGCTGGAAGCTGTTTAACTAATCAACTCAACTTCCATTATTTTCCTTACGGCTTAAGTTCTTCAACTTTTCAGTTTCTAAGAACTTTTCAAATTTTTCAAAAATTTGGCTAACACCCTAAATTTTCGAAATATTTCTCCATAACCTCCCCTGCACCGGGGACTTCGAGATATTTCAAATATCCTCCCAAGGCCCTCACCGATCCAAAAAGAAAAAGAAACAGCCAAGCGGCTAGCCAGTCGGCTCATAAAGTCATCCAAACCCAATAAATTTGTAAACATGTACCTATTTGTCGGGAAAACAATTTTATTCTTCTGCTCTAGCCTCCTTGCTATGACCTGTTCAATGTAAGTACATGTACATGCATGCAATTGTAATTATATTTCAATACAGTTCAATATTCGGTTCAATTTGGCATAATGGTTCAAAATTATCAAACCAATAATCAAACAACACAACCATCAATCAATTAGTGAATTAACGTTTCAAATTCATAATTTTGATATATATACATAAAATCATGTTTTTGATGCCAAATCACAACAATAAACCTATCTAGTTTTGGTTCTCACACCAGTCTAATGGAAATATATAGACATCCCACTTTCGAAACTCGAACACAAATACTGATGATGTTGCAATCATCATCAGAATTGTCCCTGGGCGACTAGAGTGTGATTCTATATCTATCAAGTATATTAGAACTTCGAATATACGTTCATGACGTGTATATGCAAAATCTTTATATACTCGATTGTCCAAATTCAATACAAATAAAACATTCAAATACATATAAATTGGTTTAAATTTTCAAAACAATATTGTTTTCGTTTGAAAAATATACTCTTCGCACTCGTTCTAGGATACTACAGATCCTATCTCTAACGAGTCATTCTAATTGGTTATTACTAATCCAATATCTAATGAATTCTTTCGTATGGTTCTAATGTGTCTTGTTCTCGAGATTTGTAAACCAAAGCTCTGATACCACTTTATTACGACCCGAACTTCCCCGATCTCCGAAGAGAAGAGAAAGAACGAATTACTTTGAGGACAAGACCAATCGGAACACAAACAGAAGAACATTTCATTGTTTATTACAACAATTCCATCAGAATACAAGAATATTACAGAGTATGAATAAATATTACACATTTGATAAATATCAGAGATTTAAATACATTACTCCAGCAGAAAAATAATACAAAACATAACTGAAAGAAATACACGGATACAGAGCTTTTCGAATATCACTTCAGTTATAAACCAGGATCCCGTGAATATAAATCTGCAAAACCAAAACTACTAGCTACCCGTGTCGAAAATAAGGGCACCTAGAGTTTAGGTTAAAACAATAAACTCCAGGTCAGTCATGTGACTGGTGTGAGAACTAAAACAGTTATTAATCTTTATTTTGAAAGTTAGGTAAATCAAGCGACCACGCCGTATAACACGGAACGGGTTTCCTCCCAAGAATACCAGTGCATAAAACAAACAACGCAATGCTAAACAAAGAAAAGTGAAGCTATTATAAGACCCAGGTCCCATCAAACAATGGAACGCAAGCCGGAAGATAAGGTTTACCTTATAATAGCCAAAGAATGCTTGATACGTTTAAGACACATTATTTTGATATTACTATAAATGTATAGTGCCAAAACAATTTTAATCATAAGTATCAATCATAGGCGGCATAGCTACCATCTACTATGTCGCCATACTAGGTTCTACAAAAAAAACGAAAGTCATGTATTGGAAATTGGATTCCATCATGAGTCAAGGCAAGGGGCAAGCTCCTCTCCGATTCGAAACACTCTAGCAAATGTCTCAGGACCACACACAACGATCCCTTGGAACCTCCATGGCCGGTCCTCTCTTACTTTTGAGGAATGGCAATTCCTGAACACACGTTTCCCAGTCCTATAGGACCTATATAATGGTTTGTACGTCGGCTCACATAGTGCCAGTTATCGACCATATATTCGAGGCGCCTCGCATCCAACAACCACACAGGTAAAAAGTATATAAATGTCAGGGCTGGTAGGTCACTGATATCACCCATAGCTAGAAAGAAACGTCGTGCACTCCTTGGGTCCTTATCCCATTTTTGACTCATACCAAGGTGTAAGGCTCACGAATTAATGTTATACACAAAGCTATGCCACACAGGCCGTGCTTTGATTGTCAACCACAAGACTTTGCTTTTCAACAGAAGCCTTGATCACTTGCCACTTAGGCATGCCACATAGGCAATTCACTCCATGCGACTGATGTCCATCGATATACAACCCCTGAGCTCGTACGTCTCAGAGAAGGGCATTAAGCAAGAGAATAAATTCTCCGCCGCCAAAAAAATGTATATTTAATAGAGATCAATCAACACATAATAAAATCCAATGTCAGACACAGAGTCCGTTTACAAGTTCGTTCTGGGTCTGAATGAAACCGAAGGCACTTTCCTCGCATATCCATCGATCTCCAAGTACGTCTGGACGATCACCAACTGATTCCCTCCTCTTGGGTGTACAGCCCAATCAAGATCATCAATAATCATCCAAACAATGTGAAGACTTCCGGTCTTCAATCATCGTCTTCATCTTCGACTTATCATCGAATCGGTTATTCAGAATGGGCATAAACCCGGCCTTTCCGAATAGTCCGCGTATAAAATAAACAAGTGTTACACAAACACAACATACGCCTCATTCCAATTCAGAATATTCTTTTATTCCAATATTCACATTCTAAGGGAATGGTTCCCATTAATTTTATCAAAGATAAATTCTTCTAAATTTATTCTTTAATTTTCCTTTGGATACCACTTCAAACCATATTATGGTTTTCCAAACCAGTCGGGATTAGCGAACCACACCGAAGTAATTATTTATTTTATTTCCCAATCCCCACCTATTCATCCCATGGAACAAAACTGGTAATACTCCATATCTAACACCACGGTGTTATCGGTAAATATTAATTACCATTTCACGTTCAAATCTAATTAAAGATTTAACTATCGCTTTGGAGAAAAACTGGTGATACTCCATCCTCGTTCACTTTAATCTAATTAAAGATTCATTAAAACTACACTTAGTTTTAATCTTCTCGAAAATCAATATCATGTCTTTAACTGGGTTAAAGAAACAACGTCATCTAAAACACGGTTCACGATAAACCCAAAATCACTTTCCATTATTATCGGGTTAAATAACAGGTGTTATTCAAACACCGCTCACGATAAACCCAAAAACCAATTTAAATTCAATTCCAATGAAATACTAATTAAGTGGACAATTTCAGTAAATCTTAATTAAAAGATCTATTCTTTTCTAAACTAGGTTCAAGAACAGTGTTATTTAAGACACCATTCACGACGAACCCAAAATCCCATTTGATATTAAATACAAGGCTCTGAATAGAATATATATCGGCTTATATTCAATATCAAATTCTGAAACCAACAAATATCGTATTGGAAAAAACGATATAAATATATCTTTCAAATTTCCACAACCATATCTGTATAATCGCGAAATCCAACATCGAAATATTCCGAAGATAATTTCGATTCAAATCCATTCCAATTCGTATATTGGAAATTCTGGTTATTTTTAAAACCACTTCAAATCTAGTTCAAAACTAGTTTATTTCGATAAAAACAAATTTTTATCCTTGCAAATCTGGAATTTTTCATCCCAGTTCTTTCCAGTTCATATATTATGATTTTACACAAATTATTAATATTTTTAATAATTTTATCAAGGCCCGTACAGTCGGTTTTCAATAACGGCCACCGAACTGCACTTACAGCGACCTTTTCCAAATTTGATTTGGACATAATTCCAAATCCAATCATTAGATTTCAAATTTCTAATATTCATTGGAAAGCACTTTTCGATACGAACCCAACGGTTACGGTTTCAGGAGAATCCGACGGTCGGATCTCCCGTAACATCAATTCGAAGTCAATGGTCGAAATTCGCGAATTGCTGCGGCGCGACGCGTTCTATTCAGGCCATTAACATATATATATATATAATATATTATATATATATATTTCATCGATTTCAATTCAAAACGTATTTTATAATTTGTTTTAAATTCGTTTTCAAAACAATTTCAACTTCATATTCAATTTCAAATCAAAATTGAATATTTCATATCATTAATATATAAATGATAATATTTTCAAAATATTATATTTTGAAATCACTTCTTTTTCTATATTCATTATAAAAACGAATATAATTGATATAAATATCGTTCGCGTCCAAATGACACAAATCTAATCAACACTGCTTTATATATTTCAGTAACTTCGTTATTCTATTCAACAAATTAATATTTATTCCATTCAACACATGAATCTATATTTCTTTCAACACGTGAATATTCTCAACACATGAGTATCTTCAACACATGACTATTTTTGTTATTTAACATGTTTTATAAAATTATGATAAAGATATAAATTTTTATTGTTAAAATATTTTACTCAACACATGATAAGTTTCAACACATGAATATTCTCAACACATGAGCATCGTCAACACATGACTATTTATTTAATTCAACACATGAATCTTTTTTTATAATATTATTTATTTTCCAAATTGGAATGATGCCCAATCAATTACCATATAATGTTAATCATATGGATTCCATACAACACATGTATATAATAGCAATGATAAATAATCAACCATCATCCAAAGTGCACCACACAACTGCATAAGCATTAAATACAAATAATTAACGCTTACACAGTCTGTCAATCAAACGATCGACATACCACTATACAATTGGGATTAGTGTACGTCGAATATCATCCCAACACCCGTGTGGGGTTTCAAATCAACAAACACAGATTTTTATTTGTGCAGTTGGGAGACGTGTTAAATTTATCGTCCCAATCAATATTCTTCAAATAGGTGTACATAAACAAACCGTCCGGTTTGTAAATGAATATATATTTATTCACATTCACGTTAAAAATTATAATTTTAACGATAATTAATTTATTTCAACACATGAATGTTTTATTATCCATTTCACATCAACATCACAAATAAATTTCACAACACATCAAACAAGCATACAAGTCGTCCATGGTCTGTGGACGACGGGTGTCGGGTGCTGTTAAGTACCGTCTGCATCCTAGCATATGTTTTTAACTAGAAAACAAGATTTAAAGTGAGAAGTTCTCACCGACTAGCTAAACCAATACATCGTGACTCTTCATATGTAGAAATCTTCGTCATTCTCGCCTTTTGTCAATTTCATTGTCTGTAGCCACTACATATATAAAAATCACATTTTTATATTGTTGCTATGTATATAAAAATCACATTTTTATAATCACTCTATATGGATAAAAATCACATTTTTATACTGCTACTATATAGATAAAAATTCTATTTTTATACCGCTACTAATATAATAAAAATTATATTTTTATTACTCTATATAAATAAAAATCAAATTTCTATTTTTCTATTCAAATAAAAATCACATTTTTATTATGTTTACTTCATAGTAAAGATCACATTTTTATTTCAAAGCCATATTATAAAAATTCAATTTTTATATCGCTACTTTATAAATATACATATATAAATCGAATTTTTATATTCTTCATATATATAAAGATTATATTTTTATTATCTCTACTATATAAAAATCATATTTTTAATACTCACATATAATAAAAATCATAATTTTATTAATAAAAATCAAATCTTTGTCTTGCCTTTTAATGTAAAAACAGAAATTTTATCTTTAAAAATACTTCCATATCGATCTACAAAGATAGATCATTAAAAACTGATTTTAATTGGTTTATACTAATTATTTTAAATAAATAACAGAATAAATAACCCAAATAAAAACTTACAGTCGCATTGGAAGGGGGGTTTGGCGTCGTCGGTTACTGGAGGGATGGCGCAGCTTCGGAGGAGGTAGAGGTCGAGGAGGGGGCGGTGGCGTCGTGTGGCAGTTTGGGGGAGGAAGAGGGAGTTTGCGGAGGATAGAGGAGAAGGGGGAAGAGCGGAGATCGCCTGAGGCGAGGGGGACTTCGGTGGTGGGTGCGCCACCTGGGGAGAGAGGGCGCGATGGGTGGCAGCGGCGGGTTTCCCCCCCGTCGCCCCTTCGTTTCTTTTTTTTTATTTCGATTCTTGTGGACTGAAGAGGAAAAGGGGTAGGGGAGATTATATATTATTTTATTTAATTAATTTCAAAAAAGCAACTTTTTATTTCGACCTCGAAATCGAACCCACCGACTGTCCTCCGTAGCTAATTACCCCCATTCTGAACATAATGGTATATGTATCGTAGCTGATTCGATCGTTTCGATCAGTTTTCGTCAAAATCAAAATATAAATCTACATGTTGAATTTGAACGCGCATTTCAATTTACGGGGCCACGTATGGACTCTAAAAATTTCCGAAAAATATTTTCTAGCTTTGTATTGACGATACGGTTCTAACAAAACAAATTTCGTCAAATTCTGAGACCGTTTGAAAAATGGCCATTTTCCAGTCGATTAAAATCAACTAAAACTGGTCAAATGCATTTTCCTTTGCCACGCTCACATATTGATTCGAAAAATTACTAATTTTCGAATCTAACTTGACATCACAGATCCAACAAAAGTGGTTTGGTCGAAAACCGAGGTCGTTTGCAAAATTTCCATTTTCAAGGGCCAGAATTCCATAGCGACTATTCTGAATTTTCAACTGGGCGTAACTTTTGATTCCCGCTATGAAATTTCATTCACTGGAAAATATATTTTCAAATAGATTCTAATATTTTTGGTTTCGCTAAAATCCAGTTTATTTTGAATCTTGTACATTCATTCGTAATTCGAAATCAAAATTTCAAACTACCGCGCCATTTTCAATTCCTTTTATAATTAAAATAAAATATTTATGCTCTAACGATGATTGAATAAATATATACATTCTATTTCTATTCAAAATAAATTTCTCGTCGTCATTATTTAAAATAAATCATTTTAAATATTCAAAATTCATTAAAATAGCCAAAAAAAAAAAACTGACTTAGATTTTCCGTGTTATTACAATCTCCCCCACTTAAAACTTTTCGTCCCCGAAAAGGAATGAAGCTGAAAGTTGTTTTACTAATCAACTCAACTTCCATTATTTTCCTTACGGCTTAAGTTCTTCAACTTTTCAGTTTCTAAGAACTTTTCAAATTTTTCAAAAATTTGGCTAACACTCTAAATTTTCGAAAAATTTCGCCATAACCTCCCCTGCACCGGGGACTTTGGGATATTTCAAATAGCCTCCCAGGGCCCTCATCAATCCAAAAAGAAAAAGAAACAGCTAAGCGGCTAGCCAATCGGCTCATAAAGTCATCCAAACCCAATAAATTTGTAAACATGTACTTATTTATCGGGCAAACAATTTTATTCTTCTGCTCTATCCTCCTTGCTATGACCTGTTCAATGTAAGTACATGTATATGTATGCAATTGTAATTATTTTTCAACACCGTACAGTATTCGGTTCAATTTGGCATAATGGTTCAAAATTATCAAACCAATAATCAAACAACACAACCATCAATCAATTAATGAATTAACGTTTCAAATTCATAATTTTGATACATATACATAAAATCATGTTTTTGATGCCAAATCACAACAATAAACCTATCTAGTTTTGGTTCTCACACCAGTCTAATGGAAATATATAGACATCCCACTTTCGAAACTCGAACACAAATATTGATGATGTTGTAATCATCATCAGAATTGTCCCCGGGTGACTAGAGTGTGATTCTATATCTATCAAGTATATTAAAACTTCGAATATACGTTCATGACGCGTATATGCAAAATCTTTAAATACTCGATTGTCCAAATTCAATACAAATAAAATATTCAAATATGTATAAACTGGTTTAAATTTTAAAAATAATATTGTTCTCATTTGAAAAATATTCTCTTCACACTCGTTCCAGGATACTACTGATCCTATCTCGAACGAGTCATTCTAATTGGATATTACTAATCCAATATCTGATGAACTCTTTCGTATGGTTCTAATGTGTCTTGTTCTCGAGCTCTGTAAACCAAAGCTCTGCCACCACTTTATAACGACCCGAACTTCCCCGATCTCCGATGAGAAGAGAAAGAACGAATTACTTTGAGGACAAGACCAATCAGAACACAAACAGAAGAACATTTCATTGCTTATTACAACAATTCCATCAGAATACAAGAATATTACAGAGTATGAATAAATATCACATATTTGATAAATATCAGAGATTTAAATACATTACTGCAGCGGAAAAATAATACAAAACATAACTGAAAGAAATACACAGATACAGAGCTTTCCGAAGATCACTTCAGCTATAAACCAGGATCTTGTGAATATAAATCTGCAAAACCAAAACTACTAGCTGTGCGTGTCGAAAATAAGGGCACCCAGAGTTTAGGTTAAAACAATAAACTCCAGGTCGGTCATGTGACTGGTGTGAGAACTAAAGCAGTTATTAATCTTTATTTTTAATGTTAGCTAAATCAAGGGACCTCGCCGTATAACACGGAACGGGTTTCCTCCCAAGAATACCAGTGCATAAAACAAACAGCGCAATGCTAAATAAAGAAAAATGAAGCTATTATAAGACCCAGGTCCCATCACACAATGCAACGCAAGCCAGAGGATAGGGTTTTACCTTATAATAGCCAAAGAATGCTTGATACGTTTAAAACACATTATTTTGATATTAGTATAAATGTATAGTGCCAAAACAATTTCAATCATAAGTATCAATCATAGGCGGCATAGCTACCATCTACTATGTCGCCATACTAGGTTCTACAAATAAAACTAAAAGTCTTGTATTGGAAATTGGATTCCATCATGAGTCGAGGCAAGGGGCAAGCTCCTCTCCGATTCGAGACACTCTAGCAAATGTCTCAGGACCACACACAACGATCCCTTGGAACCTCCAAGGTCAGTCCTCTCTTACATTTGAGGATTGGCAATTCCTGAACACAAGTTTCTCAGTCCTGTAGGATCTATATAATGGTCTGTACGTCGGCTCATATAGTGCCAGTTATCGACCATTTATTCGAGGCGCCTCGCATCCAACAACCACACGGGTAAAAAGTATATAAATGCCAGGGATGGTAGGTCACTGACATCACCCATAGCTATAAAGAAACGTCGTGCACTACTTGGGTCCTTATCCCGTTTTTGACTCATACCGAGGTGTGAGGCTCATGAATTAACGCTATACACAAAGTTATGCCACACATGTCGTGCTTTGATCATTGTGACGACCCCATTTCCCGTACAGACGGTGACAAGGGTAATCTTTGGTATATAACACATAAACAGATAACAGCAGAACATAATTAAATAAATACACCAGATAATGAACAATAGAATATACTGGATAAAAGTAATCATCAGAGTTACACAGTATATAGGATCTTACTTAGTACAAATACAGTTCAACTATACATATATGTCTACAGCGTAAATACAAACATAATGTACAATAGGAGCTGAACAGCATAAAAAGAGATAAATGACAGAATCCATCTTCAGCTCCAGCTATCCAGAGAAAGCCAGCTAAAACCTGAATACAAGGCTGCCCGTGTAGAAAAAGGGGCACCCGAGTTTGAAAGTGAAACAAACTACGAGTCAGTCATGGGACTGGTATGAGAAATCTACTCAACACGTTTATAATATGGCTAATCACAGGACCACGCCACTTTCGTGGAACGGGTTTACTCCATTGGATTGCCAGTGCTTTAAAACAAATCATTCTTTTAAACATCGCAATGCTTTTTATAAAAATGAAGCCATTATAAGACTCAGTTCCCATCACATAATGCAACACAAACCGGAGGATAGAGTTTTACCTTATAATGGCCAAAATATGCTTGATACGAATAAAACAAAAGCATTTCATATTACTACTAGTGTTTATATGTTTCAAAAACAATTTCAAATCATAACTATCAATCATAGACGACATGGGTACCATATATCATGTCGCCATATATATATATATATATATATATATATATATATATATATATACAATCAAAATCGCACAGTCACGTAATTGGAAATTGGATTTCCGTCACGAACCAAGGCAAAAGATAGTCCTTACCGAATTCGAGGCTGCCTAGCCCAAGCCTCAGGACAGCCGCAACTGCCCCTTGGATCGTCAGGGCCGGTCCACCGATGTGGATTATTATGCCTGAACAATACGTTTCCCCGCCCAATGGGCGTAAATGAGCCAAAGAATGACTCCATCGGACCCGGATCGTCCGATCTAACCGAGGCACCTCGCTATCCATCATCCACATAAGTAAAATGTCAGGCCGTGTAAAAACACCGACACAACTCCTAGCTAGGAAGAAACGCATGCCCTCCCTGAGGTCCTTTCTCCCGTTTCTGGTTCATACCGGGGTGTGAGGCTCGCGAATTCACATTATACACAAAGCTACGCCACACAGGCGGGGCTTTGAACATCACCACAAGACTTTGCTTTTCAACAGAAGCCCTGATCACTGCATCTTAGCATGCCACACAGGCAATTCACACCATGCAACTGATAGCTATCAATCACACAGAATAAATTCCAATGTCAGACACACTGTCCATTTGCAAGTCCGTTCTGGGCCTGAACGAAACCGGAGGCACTATATACCTCGTAAACCCATCGATCACCACGTACGACTGGACGATCACCACTCATTATCCATATTTCGGGATGCCTCCCAATCAGGACCTCAGTTACCATCCAAACGAGGTGAAGATCTCCGGTCTTCGACCACCGTCTTCATCTTCGATTTCTTATCGTCGATTCAGTTATTCAGAATGGGATAAACCCGGTCTTTCTGAGCAACTCACGTATATAATAAACAAGTGCAACACTAACATACATACGCATCATTTCAATTCATTAGTCACTAACCGTCAATCAGTAAGAGAACGATTTCCCAAATATTAACCCCGAAGGCCGAAACCAACATCAGATCAAAATCCAGGAAACCATTCGACTTAGCTAACCTTCAGTTAATTTCTAAATCACATCCATATCGTTTATAATATTTTATAATGATTTATCGCTATTTTTATTTATTTTAAAATAGCCAATTTATTCAAAACGATGCATCGGGCCATAACGCGGCCGTGGCGCTGTTTTTCTTCAGATTTGATTTACACATATCTGAAAATCTAACCGTTGGATCTTCACAAAATTTACATCATTAGAAAGATCTTTTCAAAACGAATCCAACAGTTCCAGTTTCAGGAAATTCCGACGGTCGGATCTCCCAGTATAATCGTTTGAAGTTTCGATTTCAAAATACGAACTACAGCGTCGTTATTCGATTATATATAATTATATTTATATATATATATATAATCGATTCTGGCGCTGTTTTTCTTCATATTTGAATTAAACATTCCAGACAATCCAACCGTTGGATTTTTACAAAGTTGGTGCCGTTGGAAAGATATTTCCAAAGCAAACCCAACGGTTGCGATTTCAGGAAAATCTGATGGTCGGATCTCCCGGTATAATCGTTTGAAATCACGGTTTCAAAATACGAACTGCAGCGTCGTTATTCGATATATTTCAATTGTATATATATATATATATATATATATATATATATATCGATTCTTCGATTTCAAAGCTATATTTTTTTCATACATTTGATAAAAATGATATTTTTATCTAACTGTCTTCTATTTCAACACTTCACTATATTTAACAATTCATGTATATAATAAAAATGTGATTTTTATTGTAAAACAATTCATTTCAAAACACTATTATTTTATATAGTTCATATAGGTAATAAAAATAGGATTTTTATTTTAAAACAATTTCTTTCAAAACAAGATTATTTTATATAGTTCATATAGATGATAAAAATGTGATTTTTATTATAAAACAATTTATTTCAAAATATGAATACCATTCAACACATGAATTTCAATTCAATGAATGAATACCGATTCAACACATGAATGTTTTCTATAGTTTATGTATATAGATAAAAATGTGATTTTTATATTTAAAACACGAATACCATTCAACACATGAATTTCAATTCAACGAATGAATATTGATTCAACACATGAAGGTTTTCTATAGTTTATATATATAGATAAAAATGTGATTTTTATATTTAAAACACGAATACCATTCAACACATGAATTTCAATTCAACGAATAAATATCGATTCAACACATGAAGGTTTTCTATAGTTTATATATATAGATAAAAAGGTGATTTTTATATTTAAAACACGAATACCATTCAACACATGAATATCTATCCAACGAATGAATATCGACTCAACACATGAAGGCTTTCTATTCAATGAATAAATATAGTTTCAACAAATGAAAATAATTCTAATGCATGAATATTATTCAAAATTTCGGTAGCATAACGACAGGGTAGTTAAAACCGGGACCGTCCCTAGTACGGCTCCTCGCTCTACCTTAAAATCTCGCGGTTTTTGACAATGGGGAATCATGCATCTAGTTCGCACGCAGGCGGCATGTATATATATTTCATTTCCACAAACTAATCCTACGTGGTTTCAACCAAATATTTCTCAACCACAAACGGGTATTTTTCAACCACAGTCAATCAATATCAACCACAAACAATTCCAATCAACCATTCACTATCAATCAATTTTTCACACCAATCACAACCAATAAATATCGTCCATGGTTTGTGGACGACGGGCGTGTATATATATATATATATAGCATTTCACTTCTATTTCAACACACATATAATTTTTACAACGCATATATAACTTATACATCGAACGTACAACTTATACAACACTTATACAAGAGGTGTACAACGCTTATATAACTCATACATCGATCATATAATTTATACATCGTCGTTTTCCATATCATTTATAAAGTAGAAATCTCACATTGGGTTCCACTCCACCAAAAATAGCAGAAGGCTCAGAAAAATATGCGGTCTCTTCTAGAAGGTAGAAGACGTCCACACGAGTCCACTGTCTCTTGTTTCACTGAATTTCGATAACACAGCAAAAAGATATGATTTTTACAAGTTTGCAACGCTTTAGAGTGTTATTTTCAGTTAAAAATAATCAAGGCCGCATACCTCCTTTGATGTTCAAAACTAGGTTTTGAATTTTCGTTCAATCCGCGAAGTGTTGTCTCGATCAGGTGCTGCAGCGTCGAAGAGCTATGAATGGCGCTCAGATCGGTGGTAGGCACGGCCAGTTCGGTGGTCGGAGGCGGGTGATCGACGGTGATGTTCGGCGGCTCTTCCCTAGCGCGATTCTCGAGGTGGACGAGGCGATAGGGGGTGAGGAAAGTATGGATTTGAAGAGTGGAGGATGCTCTTCAAAAAGTTCAACTGGGGGTGGAGCTGAAGATGAGCGTGGTGGCCAGAAATTGCTTGGGAAGCGGCGAAAACGACTTCCGTCGATGTTAGGAGAGCGGCGAGGGTTTTTTTGATTTTATTTTTAAATTATGAAGAAATAATTCTATTGGCCGATGGGTTTTAAAAAGGGTTTTCTGACACGACCTCCAATCCAAACCCAACGACTGTTGTCCCTAGCGTTTTACCCCCATTCCGAACACAATGGGATATGTTTCGAAGGCCCATTCGACTGTTTCAGTCAGTTTTCATTCCAATTAAAATATAAAACATTCAATATTTAATTTGAACGTACATTTCAATTTGTCGGGGCCACATACAGATTCGAAAAATTCCAGAAAAATAAATCTGGCTATGTTTTGACGATACGGTCCCAACAAAACTAGTTTCGACGAAATCTGAGACCGTTTGAAAAATGGCCCATTTCTGGTCGATCCAATTTAACTGTAATTGACCAAAACACGTTTTCCTTTGCCACGCTCACATACTAGCTTCAAAAATTATGAAATTTGAAACCTAGCAATAACTTCACATCCCGGATCCACCAAAAGTGGTTTCGTCGAATTCTGAGGTCGTTTGCAAAATGGCC
The DNA here is from genome assembly GCA_030737875.1 of Allium sativum. Classification (NCBI taxonomy): domain Eukaryota; kingdom Viridiplantae; phylum Streptophyta; class Magnoliopsida; order Asparagales; family Amaryllidaceae; genus Allium; species Allium sativum. The sequence goes on from CM060924.1 coordinate 197,852,081, forward strand.
AATTTCACGGGCTATATAAATTTCATAGCGACCTTTCTGAAAATTCATTTGGCCATAACTTTTGCTTTCCGCTATGAAACTTCGATTTTTCAGATTCGTTAGAAAGTTATTCACTAACAGATTTAAATATTTTTGGTTTCACTCAAATCCGTTTTGTTTTGCACCCGGTACAGTCCGACAAAGTTTGAATTCAATTTTTGAAACTGCAGCGCCATTTTAGGCCTTGTTTATAATTAGAATTAATTATATTCGTTTTCAAACGTCGATTCAAACTCACCTTTCATTGCTATTATTTAAAATATTTATTTTAAATATTTAAAATCAACTATTTTAGCCAATTTAAAAATTTTAAATTGGTTCAGATTTTCCGGGTCGTTACAATCACCCCCACTTAAAACTTTTCGTCCCCGAAAAGGAACAAGGTCGAAAGTGGTTTGATTAATCGACTCTACGTTCAATCTGGCTTCCTTTCTCCAACTTTTCAGTTTCTGAGAATTTACAAATTCTTCAAAAATTTGGCTAACACCCGGAATTTTCGAAAAATTTCGCCATAACCTCCTTTGTACGGAGAGAGGTTTGGAAATTTATTGGGCCGTATTAGGTACCCAATAAATCCTAATAAGCATACACATATTTATAGTGATATATTCTGGTGTTTACAGGGAAGCGTGTATAGATAATAACTCCAGAGAATAAATTCTCGTCACCCTGTCAAAGCCTGAGGGAGTGTGTATTTTAAATGCTCCAGAGGATAAATCGTCGTCACCTCGTCCCGTGTGGGAAATAAATAGTCCATGTGCCATATCTAATAACTAGAGAGACGTGATTATTGTCAACTCCAGACCCGTGTGGGGTTTTTATTAATCTGGCAATTTTATCGTTACAATTTAAATAGTCCATATCAGTCATCAGTTCAACCTGTAAAATATAGTCATCGCCATACAAGCCTCTCGCTCGTATGGTAAATCTTCCACCTTGTCTCACAAGCTCCAAATGCTTATGTGGTATATGATGAAGTATGCCTATCTTCAGAAGTATGCCATGTAATGTAGTTCAAAATTAATTGTTACTATCATATGGCGACGTTTATTATTACACACAGAATAACCAGCACTCCGCATCCAATGGCATTCACAGGAGTTGATATAATAATATTCCGCATCCAACTCATTAAGGTTTACCTATTTGTCAGGCACGCAAATAAAATCTTTACTCAACAGCTATCCATTTACATGTTCAAACATATATAATGCACATGTATATATTTCTATCTATTTTCTAATCAGTTCAATGTGTTATTTAAATGAATAAATTCTACCATTCATTCTATTATTGATTAAATTAACTATCGTTTTAATAATTTTAATTAATCAAATCTACTATCACACAACACAAACAACAATCAAATTGTTTTTAACTTTTCAAAAATATACTAATCAATTTCTATAGTTTTTTTTAAAATCATTCAGACTATAGAATTAAAAGTGCACATCCATGGAAAGAAAATAACAACAGAGTAGAGAACTAATTGTTAATGCAAAGTATGGTAAATGTACCTTGCACCGGAGTCAATCAGAGATATCCACTCGGCATCTAGGATAGGTTTTCTGAATGCTCTCCTCAGTTTCCCAAGTACAATCTCTCGGATCTCCACTCCATTGCACTTTGACTAAGTGAACCTTCTTGTTCCTCAGCTCTTTGGTTTCTTTGCCGATAATCTTTAGCGGCTCTCTTCTCACAGCTAGTTCTGGAGTAATTTCAATATCCAGCTGAGCTGCTTCTTCCACGATCAAGTCTGGATCATGAACATGCTTTCGAAGTTGAGATATGTGAAATACATCATGCACTCCAGGCAACCAATGAGGCAATTTAACCCTATAAGCGAGAGTTCCGATCCGTTCCAGAATAGGAAACGGACCAATGAATTTGGGCGCCAACTTCCCAGTTTTACCGAACCGGATAACTCCTCTCATCGGCGATACTTTCAAGTATACATAGTCTTCAACAACAAATGATATATCTCTTCTTCTCCTATCGGCATAACTCTTTTGTCGGCTTTGAGAGGCAAGTAATCGCTTCTTAATAAAGTCGACTTTGTCGGCAGCTTCTCGGATCATATCTGGCCCCAACACAAGCCTATTACCGGGTTCGACCCAACAAGCAGGAGATCGGCACGGTCTACCATATAACACTTCGAATGGCGACATTGTCAGGCTCGCTTGGTAGTTGTTGTTATATGAGAATTCAGCCAAATGTAGATGGTTTTCCCATGATCCACCGAAATCTAGAACACAAGCCCGCAATAGATCTTCTAAAATACGATTCACCCTCTCAGTCTGACCATCTGTCTGAGGATGATAAGCTGTGCTTAGATTCAGCTTTGTTCCCAGCTCTACTTGAAATGCCTCCCAGAATTTACTAGTAAATATTGTATCTCTATCACTGACTATACTGAGCGGCACTCCATGTAGTCTAACTATTTCCTTGAAATATATCTGCGCCAAACTCTGAGCAGTTCTGTTTGATCTGACAGGTATGAAATGGGCGGTCTTCGTGAAGTGATCTACGATCACCCAAATATTGTCATTTCCTTTTCTGGTTCTGGGAAAACCATCTATGAAGTCCATGGAAATATGTTCCCACTTCCAACCAGGAACGTCTAGCGGTTGTAACAATCCAGCCAGCTTCTGTTGGTCGCTCTTGACTAGTTGGCAAGTAGGGCATCGGCTAACATATAAAGAAATGTCCCTCTTCATCGACTTCCACCAGAAAGTGCGTTTGATGTCATTATACATTTTTCTTACTCCCGGATGGATACTAAGTTTTGACTTGTGGCATTCATTCAGCACTTCCTTTTGGAGCTCAGCAATGTTAGGAACACAAATTCGACCCTTCAGCCTTAGAATCCCCTCATTATCAACTTGAAAACTCGAGGGCTCGCCTTTTTGAATTATCTCTCTGATCTTCTGAATGAAGTGATCATCCTTTTGAAGAGCAGATATTTTATCTATCAATGAAGTCGTGATAATAAAACTGGCGATCATTTCATTCTTTCGGCTTAACGCATCTGCCACGACATTGGCTTTCCCTGGAGCGTATATAATTTCAAAATCGTATGCTGCAAGAAACTCCAACCAACGTTGCTGCCTCAGATTCAAGTCCTTCTGGATGAACAGATACTTTAACGACTGGTGATCTGTAAACAGTTCAAATCTCTCACCCAGAAGATAGTGCCTCCAGATTTTCAAAGCGAATACTATCGTTAATAACTCAAGATCATGAGTGACGTAGTTTTTTCTCATGCGGCTTCAGCTGATGGCTAGCATAAGCAATCACTTGACCTCTTTGCATTAACATTGCGCCAAGGCCTTCTCTAGAAGCATTAGTCCAGACTTTCAAATCCTGATTGCCATCGATGATGGTTAACACTGGAGTTGTCGTTAATCTTAACTTTAGCTCTTCAAAAGCCTCTTCACTTTCTGGAGTCCATTTGAATTTTGAGTGCTTCTTTGTAAGCTTCGTTAAGTGACCAGATATTTTCGAAAAGTTTTTAACGAATTTCCGGTAATAACTAGCCAATCCGAGAAAACTGCGGACTTCTGTAGGAGTACTGGGTTGTTTCCAGTTTTGAATAGCCGTGATTTTACTTGGATCCACAGCAATTCCTTCTTTAGATACGACGTGGCCTAGAAATTTTACTTCATCTTGCCAGAATATGCATTTGGATAGTTTGGCTTTTAGAACGTTCCTTCTCAGAATTTCTAGAACCTGTTCCAAATGCTTTTCATGTTCGGGCTCTGATTTAGAGAAGATTAGAATATCATCAATAAAAACCAGAACAAATTTATTCAAAACTCCTCTGAACACCCTATTCATCAGATCGACGAAGTAAGTTGGAGCGTTACATAAGCCGAACGACATTACTAACCACTCGTAGAATAAGTCTGGACCTCTGAATGCTGTCATAGGAACACACTCTTTGGCAATTCAAAGTTGATGGAAGCCCGTAGCTAGGTCCATCCTTGAGAATACTTGTGCTCCATTCAGACGATCCAATAAATCATCGATTCGCGGAAATGGATATTTATTCTTAATTATCTGCTTGTCAAATCACGATAATCCACACATAGACGCAGAGTACCGTCAGATTTTGGGACAAACACCACTGCTGCTCCCCAATCAGAGAAACTAGGCCTTATCAGACGCTTCCATACGAGCTGTCGTGTTTGATTGTCTAATTCCTCTTTCTCTTTTAAGGACATTCTTCGAATAGCGTGAACTACCAGCCTTGCATTCGGAAGTAAAGCAATTTTGAAATCTATCTCTCTCTGTGGAGGTAAGCGAACGACTTCTTCGAACACATCCGCATAGTTCTTGACGACAGGAATGTCTTTCATGAGGTCAGGAATATCCTCTGTTGCTTCTGGTATATTTTCTATTTGTATAGGAGAAACATCCAAAGCTGCCCAGAAGTCTTTTCTACTAGCATTCTGACCTTCACAGGGAATGGTTATATACTCACCTGATTTTATCTTTGCCTTAACGACTCTGTCGGCGCATTTAACCTCAGCTTCATACTTGGTCAACCAGTCTAACCCCAAGATAAGATCAAACTCTTTAAAATTCATGATGACTGCGATGGTAGGGAACCGATAACGAGAAAAAGAAACCGGCACTCCACAAACCCCACTGAGATTGATGGAACCCCTGACCGGATTTTGGACAGTCATTGGTTCTTTGAGCTTCTTCAAATTCAAATCTAGTTTCTTAGCTGCATTCTTGGCAATGAAGCTTCGTGACGCGCCTATGTCAAACAGTACTTTAATTGGAATATCTTTGACAGTAAGCGCGCCTTCCAAAACATCTGGCCTTTCCAGAATAGCTGAGGGCTCAGAAGTTTCTGCCACTTCATTTACCTGAGCCTCATTGGTCTTTTTTGACAGCCAGCAGTCTTGCTTTATGTGACCAGCCTGATGACAAAGATTACACTTTCTATTTTCTTTAACCTTGTTCTTTGATTTAGATCCCCCCTTCTTTTGCATTTTCAAGGACTTACATTTCCTGGACAGATGACCTTTTTGATTGCAGTTTAGGCATATGGCGGTCATTACTGATTCTTTCTCAGGTCTGGCCCTTTTCAGATTCACTTTGGGCTTCTTACTGACCTCAGACATCGTACTGTCCTCAGGACGATCAGTTTCGGACTCATTTTTATTGCTAGAACTGACTTCCTCTTCGTCGCGCAACATGCCTTTCTTATGGAGATCTTCATACTGATAAGACATATAAATCATTTCTGTAAAAGAAAGCTTCACATGCCCCATTACTTTATTCTGGTATTTCCTTCGAAGCCCGTAAATAAATCTCAGATTCTTTCTCTTCGTATTCTGAATTAGATGGGGAGCAAAGTGAGAAAGTTCGTTGAATTTCTTATGATATTCTGGAATGGTCATATCTCCTTGTATCAGATAAGAAAATTCACCGCATAATCGCTCAGTCGCTTCGGGAGGAGTAAATCTTTCTAGGAAAATCACTTTGAATCTGTCCCAGGTGATATCACCTTCTGGACTATTCTCAATAACTGAATCCCACCAGAACAAAGCCTCATCTTTGAGTGCCCGGGATGCCAGTAATCTTTTCTGGTCATCCCTCAGCTTTAAACCATCAAAGATCCTTTCAGCAGAATGAATCCAAGCATGTGTCTTCATAATAGATTCTTCACCAGAGAACGGTATTCCACCCATATTTCGATATTTGATTAAAAGGGCCTCAATATCCGATTCTGCATTCCTTCTGTTTCTGACACTCATTTTCTAGCACTTCTGCAATTAGCAGATCAACTGTCAAGTCACAGAAAAGATATTTTTAAAACATAGAAACAAATACTTCAAATGTAAATGTGTCTATCGAGGTGTAATTTCATTCTGCTTTACTCATACTAGGATATTACCGATCCTATCTGTATAGAGTTACCCGTCCTAGAACACTACTGGTTCTATTTCTGACGATTTCGTTACATGTTATATTCCAGAACTAAGCTTAACCAAAGCTCTGATACCACGATGTGACGACCCCATTTCCCGTACAGACGGTGACAAGGGTAATCTTTGGTATATAACACATAAACAGATAACAGCAGAACATAATTAAATAAATACACCAGATAATGAACAATAGAATATATTGGATAAAAGTAATCATCAGAGTTACACAGTATACAGGATCTTACTTAGTACAAATACAGTTCAACTATACATATATGTCTACAGCGGAAAAACAAACATAATGTACAATAGGAGATGAACAACATAAAAAGAGATAAATGATAGAATCCATCTTCAGCTCCAGCTATCCAGAGAAAGCCAGCTAAAACCTGAATACAAGGGTGCCCATGTAGAAAAAGGGGCACCCGAGTTTGAAAGTGAAACAAACTATGAGTCAGTCATGGGACTGGTATGAGAAATCTACTCAACACATTTGTAATATGGCTAATCACAGGACCACGCCACTTTCGTGGAACGGGTTTACTCCATTGGATTGCCAGTGCTTTAAAACAAATCATTCTTTTAAACATCGCAATGCTTTTTATAAAAATGAAGCCATTATAAGACTCAGTTCCCATCACACAATGCAACGCAAACCGGAGGATAGAGTTTTACCTTATAATGGCCAAAATATGCTTGATATGAATAAAAAAAAGCATTTCATATTACTACTAGTGTTCATATGTGTCAAAAACAATTTCAAATCATAACTATCAATCATAGACGGCATGGGTACCATATATCATGTCGCCATATATATATACAATCAAAATCGCACAGTCACGTATTTGGAGATTGGATTTCCGTCACGAACCGAGGCAAAAGATAGTCCTTACCGAATTCGAGACTGCCTAGCCCGAGCCTCAGGAACAGCCGCAACTGCCCCTTGGATCATCAGGGCCGGTCCACCGATGTGGATTATTATGCTTGAACAATACGTTTCCCCGCTCTATGGGGCGTAAATGAACCAAAGAATGACCCCATCGGACCCGGATCGTCCGATCTAACCGAGGCGCCTCGCTATCCATCATCCACATAAGTAAAATGTCAGGCCGTGTAAAAACACCGACACAACTCCTAGCTAGGAAGAAACGCATGCCCTCCCTGAGGTCCTTTCTCCCGTTTCTGGTTCATACCGGGGTGTGAGGCTCGCGAATTCACATTATACACAAAGCTACGCCACATAGGCGGGGCTTTAATCGTCACCACAAGACTTTTCTTTTCAACAGAAGCTCTGATCACTGCATCTTAGAATGCCACACAGGCAATTCACACCATGCAACTGATAGCTATCAATCACACAGAATAAATTCCAATGTCAGACACACTGTCCATTTGCAAGTCCGTTCTGGGTCTGAACGAAACCGGAGGTACTATATACCTCGCAAACCCATCGATCACCACGTACGTCTGGACGGTCACCACTCATTATCCATATTTCGGGATGCCTCCCAATCAGGACCTCGGTTACCATCCAAACGAGGTGAAGATCTCCGGTCTTCGACCACCGTCTTCATCTTCGATTTCTTATCGTCGATTCAGTTATTCAGAATGGGATAAAGCCGGTCTTTCTGAGCAACTCGCGTATATAATAAACAAGTGCAACACTAACATACATACGCATCATTTCAATTCATTAGTCACTAACCGTCAATCAGTAAGAGAACGATTTCCCAAATATTAACCACGAAGGCCGAAACCAACATCAGATCAAAATCCAGGAAACCATTCGACTTAGCTAACCTTCCGTTAATTTTTAAATCACTTCCATATCGTTTATAATATTTTATAACTATTTATCGCTATTTTTATTTATTTTAAAATAGAAAATTTATTCAAAACGACGCTTCGGGCCATAACGCGGCCGTGGCGCGTTTTTTCTTCAGATTTGATTTACACATATCTGAAAATCTAACCGTTGGATCTTCACAAAATTTACATCATTAGAAAGATCTTTTCAAAACGAATCCAACGGTTCCAGTTTCGGGAAATTCCGACGGTCGGATCTCCCGGTATAATCGTTTGAAGTTTCGATTTCAAAATACGAACTGCAGCGTCGTTATTCGATTATATATAATTATATTTGTATATATATATATATATATATATATATATATAATCGATTCTGGCGCCGTTTTTCTTCAGATTTGAATTAAACATTCCAGACAATCCAACCGTTGGATTTTTACAAAGTTGGTGCCGTTGGAAAGATATTTCCAAAGCGAACCCAACGGTTGCGATTTCAGGAAAATCCGATGGTCGGATCTCCCGGTATAATCGTTTGAAATCACGGTTTCAAAATACGAACTGCAGCGTCGTTATTCGATATATTTCAATTCTATTTATATATATATATATCGATTCTTCGATTTCAAAGCTATATTTTTTTCATACATTTGATAAAAATGATATTTTTATCTAACTGTCTTCTATTTCAACACTTCACTATATTTAACAATTCATGTATATAATAAAAATGTGATTTTTATTGTAAAACAATTCATTTCAAAACACTATTATTTTATATAGTTCATATAGGTAATAAAAATAGGATTTTTATTTTAAAACAATTTCTTTCAAAACAAGATTATTTTATATAGTTCATATAGATGATAAAAATGTGATTTTTATTATAAAACAATTTATTTCAAAATATGAATACCATTCAACACATGAATTTCAATTCAATGAATGAATACCGATTCAACACATGAATGTTTTCTATAGTTTATGTATATAGATAAAAATGTGATTTTTATATTTAAAACACGAATACCATTCAACACATGAATTTCAATTCAACGAATGAATATTGATTCAACACATGAAGGTTTTCTATAGTTTATATATATAGATAAAAATGTGATTTTTATATTTAAAACACGAATACCATTCAACACATGAATTTCAATTCAACGAATGAATATCGATTCAACACATGAAGGTTTTCTATAGTTTATATATATAGATAAAAAGGTGATTTTTATATTTAAAACACGAATACCATTCAACACATGAATTTCTATCCAACGAATGAATATCGACTCAACACATGAAGGCTTTCTATTCAACGAATAAATATAGTTTCAACAAATGAAAATAATTCTAACACATGAATATTATTCAAAATTTCGGTAGCATAACGGCAGGGTAGTTAAAACCGGGACCGTCCCTAGTACGGCTCCTCGCTCTACCTTAAAACCTCGCGGCTTTTGACAATGGGGAATCATGCATCTAGTTCGCACGCAGGCGGGATGTATATATATTTCATTTCCACAAACTAATCCTATGTGGTTTCAACCAAATATTTCTCAACCACAAAGGGGTATTTTTCAACCACAAACAATTCCAATCAACCATTCGCTATCAATCCATTTTTCACACCAATCACAACCAATAAATATCGTCCATGGTTTGTGGACGAGGGGCGTGTGTATATATATATATATATATATATATATATATATATATATATATATATATATAGCATTTCACTTCTATTTCAACACACATATAATTTTTACAACGCATATATAACTTATACATCGAACGTACAACTTATACAATGCTTATACAAGAGGTGTACAACGCTTATATAACTCATACATCGATCATACAATTTATACATCGTCGTTTTCCATATCGTTTATAAATTAGAAATCTCACATTGGGTTCCACTCCACCAAAAATAGCAGAAGGCTCAGAAAAATATGCGGTCTCTTCTAGAAGGTAGAAGACGTCCACACGAGTCCACTGTCTCTTGTTTCACTGAATTTCGATAACACAACAAAAAGATATGATTTTTACAAGTTTGCGATGCTTTAGAGTGTTATTTTTAGTTAAAAATAATCAAGGCCGCATACCTCCTTTGATGTTCAAAACTAGGTTTTGAATTTTCGTTCGATCCGCGAAGTGTTGTCTCGTTCAGGTGCTGCAGCGTCGAAGAGCTACGAATGGCGCTCAGATCGGTGGTAGGCACGGCCAGTTCGGTGGTCGGAGGCGGGAGATCGATGGTGATGTTCGGCGTCTCTTCCCTAGCGCGATTCTCGAGGTGGACGAGGCGATAGGGGGCGAGGAAGGTATGGATTTGAAGAGTGGAGGATGCTCTTCAAAAAGTTCAACTGGGGGTGGAGCTGAAGATGAGCGTGGCGGCCAGAAATTGCTTGGGAAGCGGCGAAAACGACTTCCGTCGATGTCAGGAGAGCGGCGAGGGTTTTTTGATTTTATTTTTTATTTTTAAATTATGAAGAAATAATTCTATTGGCCGATAGGTTTTAAAAAGGGTTTTCTTACACGACCTCCAATCCAAACCCAACGACTGTCGTCCCTAGCGTTTTACCCCCATTCCGAACACAATGGGATATGTTTTGAAGGCCCATTCAACTGTTTCAGTCAGTTTTCATTCCAATTAAAATATAAAACATTCAATATTTAATTTGAACGTACATTTCAATTTGCCGGGGCCACATACTGATTCGAAAAATAAATCTGGCTATGTTTTGTCGATACGGTCGCAACAAAACTAGTTTCGTCGAAATCTGAGACTATTTGCAAAATGGCCCATTTCTGGTCGATCCAATTTAACTGTAATTGACCAAAACACGTTTTCCTTTGCCACGCTCACATACTAGCTTCAAAAATTATGAAATTTGAAACCTAGCAATAACTTCACATCCCGGATCCACTAAAAGTGGTTTCGTCGAATTCCGAGGTCGTTTGCAAAATGGCCAATTTCATGGGCTATATACATTCCATAACGACCTTTCTAAAAATTCATTTGGCCATAACTTTTGCTTTCCGCTATGAAACTTCGATTTTTCAGATTCGTTAGAAAGGTATTCACTAACAAATTTAAATATTTTTGGTTTCACTCAAATCCGTTTTGTTTTGCACCCGGTACAGTCCGACAAAGTTTGAATTCAATTTTTGAAACTGCAGCGCCATTTCAGGCCTTGTTTATAATTAGAATTAATTATATTCGTTTTCAAACGTCGATTCAAACTCACCTTTCATTGATATTATTTAAAATATTTATTTTAAATATTTAAAATCAACTATTTTAGCCAATTTAAAAATTTTAAATTGGTTCAGATTTTCCGGGTCGTTACAATCATCAACCACAAGACTTTTCTTTTCAACAGAAGCCTTGATCACTTGCAACTTAGGCATGCCACACAGGCAATTCACTCCATGCGACTGATGTCCATCGATATACAACCTCTGAGCTCGTACGTCTCAGAGAAGGGCGTTAAGCAAGAGAATGAATTCTCCGCTGCCAAACAGATGTATATTTAATAGAGATCAATCAACACAGAATAAAATCAAATGTCAGACACACAGTCCATTTACAAGTTCGTTCTGGGTCTGAACGAAACCGGAGGCACTTTCCTCACATATCCATCGATCTCCAAGTACGTCTGGGCGATCACCAACTGATTCCCTCCTCTTGGGTGTACAGCCTAATCAAGATCATCAATAATCATCCAAACGATGTGAAAACTTCTAGTCTCCAACCACCGTCTTCATCTTTGACTTATCATCGAATCGGTTATTTAGAATGGGTATAAACCCAGCATTTCCGAATAACCCGCGTATAAAATAAACAAGTGTTACACAAACACAATATACGCCTCATTCCAATTCAGAATATTCTTTTATTCCAATATTCACATTCTAAGGAAAGGTTCCCATTTATTTTATCAAAGATAAATTCTTATAAATTTATTCTTTAATCTTCCTTTGGATATCACTTCAAACCATATTATGGTTTTCCAAACTAGTCGGGATAAGCGAACCACACCGAAGTAATTATTTATTTTATTTCCCAATCCCCACCTATTCATCCCATGAAGCAAAACTGGTAATACTTCATATCTAACACCACGGTGTTATCGGTAAATATTAATTACCATTTCACGTTCAAATCTAATTAAAGATTTAACTATCGCTTTGGAGAAAAACTGGTGATACTCCATCCTCGTTCACTTTAATCTAATTGAAGATTCATTAAAACTCCACTTAGTTTTAATCTTCTCAAAAATCAATATCCTGTCTTTAACTGGGTTAAAGAACCAACGTCATCTAAAACGCGGTTCACGATAAACCCAAAATCACTTTCCATTATTATCGGGTTAAATAACACGTGTTATTCAAAACACCGCTCACGATAAACCCAAAAACCAATTTAAATTCAATTCCAATGAAATACTAATTAACTACACAATTTCAATAAATCTTAATTAAAAGATTTATTCTTTTCTAAACTGGTTTCAAGAACAGTGTTATTTAAGACACCGTTCACGACAAACCCAAAATCCCATTTGATTTTAAATACAAGGCTCTGAATAGAAAATATATCGGCTTATATTCAATATCAAATTCTGAAACCAACAAATATCGTATTGGAAATAACGATATAAATATATCTTTCAAATTTCCATAACCATATTTATATAATCACGAAATCCAACATCGAAATATTCAGAAGATAATTTCGATTCAAATCCATTCCAATTCGTATATTGGAAATTCTGAATATTTTTAAAACCACTTCAAATCTAGTTCAAAACTAGTTCATTTCGATAAAAACATATTTTTATCCTTGCAAATGTGGAATTTTTCATCCCAGTTCTTTGCAATTCATATATTACGATTTTACACAAATTATTAATATTTTTAATAGTTTTATCAAGGCCTGTACAGTCGGTTTTCAATAACGGCCACCGATCTGCACTTATAACGACCTTTTCCAAATTTGATTTGGACATAATTCCAAATCCAATCGTTAGATTTCAAATTTCTAATATTAATTGAAAGCTCTTTTCGATATGAACCCAACGGTTCCGGTTTCAGGAGAATCCGACGGTCGGATCTCCCGTAATGTCAATTCGAAGTCAATGGTCGAAATTCATGAACTGCCGCGGCGTGGCGCGTTCTATTCAGGCCATTAATATATATATAATATATTATATATATATATGTATATATTTTGTCGATTTCAATTCAAAACGTATTTTATAATTCGTTTTAAATTCGTTTTCAAAACAATTTCAACTTCATATTCAATTTCAAATCAAAATTGAATATTTCATATCATTAATACATAAATGATAATATTCTCAAAATATTATATTTTGAAATCACTTCTTTTTCTATATTCATTATAAAAACAAATATAATCGATATAAATATCGTTCGCGTTAAAATGGAGCAAATCTAATCAACACGACTTTATATATTTCAACAACTTCGTTATTCTATTCAACAAATGAATATTTATTCTATTCAACACATGAATCTATATTTCTTTCAACACATGAATATTCTCAACACATGAGTATCGTCAACACATGACTATTTTTGTTATTTAATATTTTTTATAAAATTATGATAAAGATATAAATTTTTATTGTTAAAATATTTTACTTAACTCATGATAAGTTTCAACACACGAATATTCTCAACACATGAGCATCGTCAACACATGACTATTTATTCTATTCAACACATGAATCTTTATTTATAATATTCTTTATTTTCCAAATTGGAATGAGGCCAAATCAATTACCATATAATGTTAATCGTATGGATTCCATACAACACATGTATATAATAGCAACGATAAATAATCAACCATCATCCAAAGTGCACCACACAACTGCATAAGCATTAAATACAAATAATTAACGCTTACCGGTCTATCAATCAAATGATCGACATACCACTAAACAATTGGGATTAATGTACGTCGAATATCATACCAACAAAAGTGTGGGGTTTCCAATCAACAAACACAGATTTTTATTTGTGCAGTTGGGAGACGTGTAAAATTTATCGTCCCAATCAATATCCTTCAAATAGGTGTACGTAAACAAACCGTTTGGTTTGTAAATGAATATATATTTATTCACATTCACGTTAAAAATTATATTTTTAACGATAATTAATTTATTTCAACACATGAATGTTTTATTATCCATTTCACATCAACATCACAAACAAATTTCACAACACATCAAACAAGCATACAAGTCATCCATGGTCTGTGGACGATGGGTGTCGGTGTTGTTAAGCACCGTCTGCATCCTAGCATATATTTTTAACTAGAAAACAAGATTTAAAGTGAGAAGTTCTCACCGACTAGCTAAACCAATACATCGTGACTCTTTATTTGTAGAAATTTTCGTCGTGCTTGCCTTTTGTCAATTTCATTGTCCGTAGCCACTACATATATAAAAGTCACATTTTTATATTGTTGCCATGTATATAAAAATCACATTTTTACAATCACTCTATATGGATAAAAATAACATTTTTATACCGCTACTAAAATTCTATTTTTATACCGCTACTAATATAATAAAAATTATATTTTTATTACTCTATATAAATAAAAATCATATTTCTATTTTTCTATTCAAATAAAAATCACATTTTTATTATGTTTACTTCATAGTAAAGATCACATTTTTATTTCACAGCCATATTATAAAAATTCAATTTTTATATCGCTACTTTATATATATAAAAATCGAATTTTTATATTCTTCATATATACAAAAATTATATTTTTATTATCTCTACTATATAAAAATCATATTTTTAATACTCACATATAATAAAAATCATATTTTTATTAATAAAAATCAAATCTTTGCCTTGCCTTTTAATGTAAAAGTCGAAATTTTATCTTTAAAAATACTTCCATATCAATCTACAAAGATATGATCAATAAAAACTGATTTTAACTGGTTTATACTAATTATTTTAAATAAATAACCTAAATAAAAACTTACAGTCGCATTGGAAGGGGGTTTGGCGTCGTCGGTTGCTGGAGGGCTGGTGCGGCTTCAGAGGAGGTGTAGGTCGAGGAGGGGGTGGCGGCGTCGTGTGGCAGTTTGGGGGAGGAAGAGGGAGGTTGCGGAGGATAGAGAAGAGGGGGGAGGGGGGAAGAGCGGAGATCGCCTGAGGCGAGGGGGGCTTCAGTGGTGGGCGTGCCACCTTGGGGGGGCGCGATGGGTGGCAGCGGCGGGTTTCCCCCCCGTCGCCCCTTCGTTTCTTTTTTTTTATTCTTGTTGACTGAAGAGGAAAAGGGGGTAGGAGAGATTATATATTATTTTATATAATTAATTTCAAAAAAGCAACTTTTTATTTCGACCTCGAAATCGAACCCACCGACTATCGTCCATAGCTAATTACCCACATTCCGAACACAATGGGATATGTATCGTAAGCTGATTCGATCATTTCGATCAGTTTTCGTCAAAATCAAAATATAAATCTATATATTGAATTTGAACCTACATTTCAATTTACCGGGGCCACGCATGGACTCTAAAAATTCTCGAAAAATATTTTCTAGCTTCGTATTGACAATATGGTTCTAACAAAACTAATTTCGTCAAATTCTGAGACCGTTTGAAAAATGGCCATTTTTTAGTTGATTAAAATCAACTAAAACTGGTCAAACGTGTTTTCCTTTGCCACGCTCACATATTGATTCGAAAAATTACGAATTTTGGAATCAAGCAATAACTTGACATCACAGATCCAACAAAAGTGGTTTCATCGAAAACCGAGTGCATTTGCAAAATTTCCATTTTCAAAGGCCAGAATTCCATAGCGACTATTCTGAATTTTCAACTGGGCGTAACTTTTGATTCCCGCTATGAAATTTCAATTTTTGGATTCATTGGAAAGATATTTTCAAATAGATTCTAATATTTTTAGTTTCGCTAAAATCCGGTTTATTTTGAATCATGTACATTCATTTGAAATTCGAAATCGAAATTTCAAACTACCGCGCCATTTTCCATTCCTTTTATAATTAAAATAAAATATTTATACTCTAACGATGATTGAATAAATATATACGTTCTATTTCTATTCAAAATAAATTTCTCGTCGTCATTATTTAAAATAAATCATTTTAAATATTCAAAATTCATTAAAATAGCCAAAATAAAAAAATAAAATGGCTCAGATTTTTCGGATTATTACACTACCACTGATATTCCGTATACTCCTTGTAGTTTACTATTGGACCCAAAGATTATGTCCAGTTAAGTAAAAAAAAATTACAACAAGCAAACAATTTTGCAAACATGCAAATATGACTTGATGAGATTTGAGTTTTGACGAACCTGTATACTGCCAAGTATTGATTAGCTATGTATAACACTCCCTTACCTCGAGGCCCAAAATTAATCGCTATAGATGTTGTAGTCACCCATAATATTAATTTTCAGCGATCAAACATGGGATGCTACAACCATTTATAATCTAACTCATTCCTCAACACTGTAAGTCACAATCAAGAGAGACAAACTAATTATCACGAGTATCAATACCGTTCCATCTATCTAATCGCAAGATCTAATGGAACAATGAAACCTTGACAGCATGCAAAACATGTATGGGAACACCATTAATAAAATCATATATCGAGTGACGACGTCGCTTCCTTTCTATTTCATCGAGGAGGCACTTGACGAATGTAAACAGCGATCAATACATATCTCCATGATTTATCCTAATGAAGCAGGATGAACTTGTACACTGGGAATAAGCTCGAATATTGCAAGCTTCCTCGATTGACTCCTCCAAATTATCATTCTCCTAAAATAAAATCAATTTCCCTCCAAGTTGATCACTCAACCCAGCAACAAACTCCAGATTTCAAAGTGACAACGAAGAAATAAACTGTATTTCGATATTACATCGAATTCGGTTATACACTCCAACACAAACATATCGCCTTAATTGGAAAACTCCTCACCAACACTGACTTTTAAGAAGTAGATATAAACCTCCTCGGAGTGAATTGGCCTACAGAGAATCGATCTCTAGAACTCGAAATGATAACAACTCTCAACCAATTTAACTCAACCTTGGAGTCTCTTAGAGTAAACTCCTAATTCATCCAACATCGAACTCCAAGTCATCGAAGAACTCCTTGCGAGAACCCAAAGAACTCTCATAGCATAATAGTTGACTATGTTCCAAGGAATATTATGACACACGGACACATAAGCATCCGTACAATGCAGCATAGTGGACTCGCCGCACTTGAGCGCCAAAACTCACTAGAGATAAAAAATGGTATTCTAGATAGTGGGTCATATTGTTATTGGAAACATAAACTGTAAATTGAGGATAGTAGTCCTAGATTTTTCCTAATCCTCAACACCAAAGATAGAGTAATTAGAGTTACTTCTCATTTGCTAGATCATCTCGGATAAGTGGATAGGACGATCAATTGCTAATAAAGAAAACTATTCTAGTGGCACTTATGTGCATAATGACCTATGCTGCAATATTGTTAATATATAGGTTTGAAAACCAAAATATAAACAAGTATATACTCTCTCGTACATATTTAACTCTCAAATTCAGCAATTCATAGGTTAAACAACACAACCTAAGCTCTGATACCATGTATGACGACCGATATATACCAATGGTGTTCATAACCAAAAATTTGCATTGTACAAGTACCCGATCGATGTTAAGTGATCGTCAAGAGAAAGAAATGTTAGAAATGAACGAAAAACGAAAATAGAAGAGAAGAGAAAGAACATAAAACTCAAGCACAGAACCTGTCGTATATCTCACGGCACATCAGATAACATATCATATAACACTCATAGAAATAAAACGTGCAAGACAATAATAACTGTATAAACCGCATAATCAGAGTATGGAGGCTCATACAATTATGTATAACGATAATAGAGTTTATACAAGTGCTAAGTAAACTCAAATTGATTAACTGTCTCTAATAAGAATACATAAAACTGTCAACGCTTCATAGTGCCATACAACAGAATAAACAATAAGGGTACAAGTATAAGTACATAAGACGTCGTATCCTACTAATCTACTTGTGAAACTCTGAATAATACATGTACTTGTCACTTGGTCTGCTCACCTGCATTGTCGATGAGCACCCAAGGTAATAAGAGAGAAATAAAACCTTGGGTCTAACAACAGTCTGGCGTGAGCGATAAATAAATCTCGAAATACTTGTATAAATCGTAATAGTATATTCAACATGAAGGGTATGGGGAATCATACCAGTCATGCCTCTGCATCCACAAAGTTAACACATAACAATTGTTATATGCTATTTTGTGATAAACGTAAAGTAAAGAGGGTGTGATAGATGCCTTAAGTACAAAAGGGTGGTAAATAAGGAAACGACCATAGCATCCATCAACTATCATCACATTCACTCACTCAGTGCGTTGGATGTATGATAAACCCTCCATTCCTTGGTACCTTAATCCAGGCCACTCAGTTGGTAGAGAATTAAGTGTACCAATGTACAAACAAAAGTAAGGACCCGAACATGGTCCAGGTGAAGTGCCATAAGTTTCTTGAACTTGGTCAAATGGACATCACACCCGCTACCCATTCTTCTCGAGTACCCGTTGAACCTGCATATCGAAAATCTGTTTCCACACACTATCCGTAGAATTGTCAATCTCGTAACTACTACCATGTCTCCTCTTTAGTAGTTCCCTTTCGATCCATTATCCTTACCCTACAACCCAAAATATCGCTATCCATCGTCGAATAACGAATAAATACATCGCAATACCACATCCTTGCTTCATGCCAAGCCTTTAAGTGAAGAT
Organism: Allium sativum; assembly: GCA_030737875.1. Classification (NCBI taxonomy): domain Eukaryota; kingdom Viridiplantae; phylum Streptophyta; class Magnoliopsida; order Asparagales; family Amaryllidaceae; genus Allium; species Allium sativum. The sequence continues at coordinate 197,870,763 of CM060924.1, forward strand.
CCACTATGTCGGGTCCACTATCGAACGACTATCATGTCCTGCTCCTCGAAATCACACCATCATCCATGTCAAATAGGCCAAAAAGAGGAATACAAATAGTAATTGATATTGACTACATCATGATAATCGATAATGACTACTTAGATCAGTTATTTAACCAAAACTGATTAAATACGCATTCAGGGAAAGACGTCTGGCATTTATTGCGAAATCCAACTTGTGGCCCAATCCATTATCCGTCTGCAAATCATCCACCAAGCTTTAGAAACCATGCTAAACAATCCCACCTAGAATTAACCAACCCAAACCCACTTGGGTTCGTATCATCCTACTGATCTGGGTTTAGATCGGCTAACCGATCCGAGATAGCGTTGGCATATTGATCTGTATTTATATCTGCATACATTGATCTGGATCCAATTCGTCCTACTGAACTGAAACCTTCCCTCTATCGTATAACTCTGATGTTGCTTCATCATCGAGTTCGTCGTCAAGCTCTAATGATGCTAAGTCTTCAAACCCGTCCAACCGCTGTGCAGCTACATCCAGAATTTATCTCATTCGTTCAAGTTTACCATCCTTATGCACTAAATCAATACACACCAACTTGTGTGTTTCATCAATAAGCATTCCTAGTACTAGCTCACCTACGAATGATGTTCTTAGCAAAACTAAGCAAATAATGCAGCCATGCAACCATTAGTCATTTAATTTCCTAAACTAGGATACAAGTATTCAAAATAACATCCAATGGGATAAATGAAACCTATCTACAACAACTAAAGTGAAAACACATCCAAATGGCTCGAGTCTAGCGATAGTGCTAAATTAATGTATAATGGCACATGATAGCGCAAAAATGGGTAAAATGTGATGTCTGTGTCAAATCTAATTAAATCACTATTTATTTCTTTTTTTTAACAAATTACTAGTTTCAGCTATCCTATAAATCACATTTCACAATTAGAAATTATATGTAAACATCAATAATATACTATACTACAACTACAATATAGTAAGAGACAAATATCACTCGCCTCAACTAAATCAATGCAAAGTAGCCTTGTAGCGTGAGCTTACCACCACGAGTGCAATGCAAGAAACAACATCCAAAACAAACCTCGTATGAAATACATACATGTGTTACTACACGAATTGATATAAATAACATAATTAACAATGTATTTAGCTTATGCCAATTACCTTCATTAACTGACCTAATTATCCTCCAAAATTGCATCTCCTTCTTCACCCATCCAAACCGCCGCCGCTCCTTCCCTGGACCACTGGACCTCTCACTTATGTCACCGTTGTGTCTCCCCCACCGAGAAGCACACACGCGCCCAAGCACGACTCCCGACGCCGCCGTCTCCGCCATGCAAAGGCTGTTGAACATAAAACATTTTTCTAACCCAAAATTCGTCGTCTGACAATGAAACAACCCTAGTTCACCATGCATGCAAAACTCTCGTGTTCCCCCTAATGTTTCCTCCAGGAACCATGGCTTAATACTTGACAATGGTGCCATGGTGAGCGAAAGATTAAAATGGGCCTAGGCTTGGTTTTTGGAGATTTCTAGGCAACTCCAACACCCAATCGATGAATGGCCAACACTAATGAGCTCATGTCATTGATACTGAAAACTTTCATATTGGTGGTTTTAGCTAATTGTGGGTGGTTCGTATAAGGAACTTTCAGCCATAGATGAGGAGGATGAGGGCTAAGGATTGCAAATCAAGGAGATGAGGATTATTTATAATCTCCACCCAAAACATTATTCACTATGTCAGAAATTTCCCAAACCCAAACATGTCGAACCATGTACTCAAAAATATTATGGAAACCATTCTGAATCCAATGGAAATGGTTTTAGAACCAAATTCCATCACATGGAAAAGTTAGTTTTCAGGATTAACTCACGAATCAATCCCAAGCTACTAGACAAAAATTGAATTATCGAAACATATCGAAGCTTACACTCTAAAAAGTTCCCACCATTGATCCAGACTTAATGGAAGTGGTCTCATGTCCTGATTCGATCGTATGTGAAAAGTCACATTTTGGAACCATCACTTAATTAGAAATTAATTTTTAAATATCCAATCGCTAAAATACGAGTTGTTATACCCAACCATCCATGCTCTCTGCACTAGATGACGATATTACATAGTAATACTCCTTGATAGTGTGAGTCTCGAGGTGGGGAATCATGTCCTGCTTGTAATATTAAGCCATGTCAAAGCCGAAAAAGTATAGTCAAAACCACTAGAGATAGAGCTGAACCTGACTCGTACCTATAAATAAAGGTGAAGGGGTGACAATCAACGTATTGAATTTTCTTTTCTCATTCTCCACATTTTATATTTGATTAACCCTAAACTTGCAACACTCCATACTTTTCTGAGCTCGAATTTCGACAAAAATCGAAAGTCAAACCCATCCAAGCACAGAGAGTATAAATCTGGTACCTGCAGATAATGAGCAACAACATAATCAGAGTACAATATAACTAACTCATAGCGGAAAAAATAGGATGAGTATCGACTAAGGCAACTATCTTGAAAGCAAATCACCCTATCAATATCGAGCATGAGAGAATAAGAACAAAAAACCAATCTTGAACACTTGCAAATACATGTCTTCCCCGAGATAGACCGGAGAGTTTATAAGGAGGGGTTTAGAACAACAAACCTCGATGAGTATAAAATGTATAACACTATCTACAATACACAAAAGCATCCCATTTGGTTCCACCCAAATCATATGTCTAACAAGGCTGGTAATTTTAACCTGACCTTGCAAAGATTACGTACGGTGATCAACTATCGTTCCCAAGGTAGCATTTCTCAAGGATAACGTTATCGCAATATCCTAAGATAGAAGTATGAGGATTTTAAACCACCATTTCAACATGCACCAACACTAAGAGGAGGGCTATCTAATTACTAACTACCCTAATAAAGGAGGTAGTTTATCTCTATATAGCCACTTATGGCCTCACTCCTAATATAACATAAAGGCGGGTCCTTATAATCACTTAAGGATTAAGGTGAATGCATTAATCACTTAATGCCTTATTAGATGGTTTTCTACGTACTAAAATAAATTAAAGGACACTGACTAAGTCCTTCTAATTCAAGGCTTCCATCATTCATGCATATTCCCAAACCTCGAATAAGGCGAGATACATTAAGCAAACACTTATTACGTACAGGCTAAGTAGACGACTATTCGTCATTTATGAACTTTACTTGATGGTCCCCTGCGTTACTATCTAGATAGACTTATTGGATAATCCATAAGTAACTTAGTGCTTCCCGCATGATATGCAATCATATGGACATTTAATACCTTATCCCAAGGCAGACTCACTACAAGAAAACATGTTTTTAGCTGCGTTAGTTAGTAGTGTTTCAATTTTAGGTGCAACTAATAATCATTTTAACAAATATTAGTAAATATATAATCACTACCAGAATGCTCCCGCTGAAATTTGAGTGAATTTTTAGTCTAGCAGCTAATATTTCTCTTTCATCTCAAAATGAAAACACTTTTTTGTTTCGTTTAGAAAAAAGTTAGATTAAAGTCCCCATCGTATGCTCCATGCTTTCCGTTCATCAATTTCACTCTCCTCCAATCAACTCCATTTAATCCACTCTTCCTTTCAATAGATCCTTATGTCCACTCTCTGTAATAACCCGCCCGAAATGGTCCTAAATTTTGACCTAAAAAGGCCAACTGAAAGTTAGAGCCATTTCAAACAGATCGTTGGTTTCTATAAGGAAATGGTATAACACATATAACACATCATACTTAAGGGAAATCAGAATCTCACACATCGGAAGGGATAAAATATAATAACTTAAAAGATGTATCTTTAATTAAAACCATCATAAATGTGACGACCCAAATTTCTGCTACCTTTTGTGCTAACCAAATAACCCAAAATGTACTGAAAACCCAGATGCTAATAGAAAGAAGTTAGACGGTAAGATAAGAAAGAAATATTAGAATAAGAGAAGAAGAAGACCCAACACAACATACAGTCTCACATCGCTGTGAAACAAAATATTATATAGAAATAAATCTTTACTAAGAGCTTTAAAATACTTACAATCATCGAAGTACATCAATACATCTGGACAGTTATAATAATCTATCCTCATACACAATCACACAGCGGAATAATATAATATAATATCATACGTCTGAAATCTTCCAGCTCGTCTTCACATCATCCGATAGCCTGAACTTGTAAAAACCGGTCTAACCCAAGCATTACAAATGCCGAATCAATCTAGTGAACCAGAGTGAGAAAAACACACTGGGTTTAAAGGCATCACACAACTTGATTTTAATGTCAAAATCTTTTCGAAAGGAAAGGATAATCGTAAGACCGAATCCACACATAAATACGGACGGTTTTTACCTTAAGATAACCCAATTTTTTTTGAAAACAATATTATTTTGATATTATGATAGTGTCTAATTACAAATAAATAAAAATATAGCTAGGGGTCAGCAAATCCCGGTTCAGTTCAGTTTTGGGGTAAAACCGAAACCGGAACCGAAAGACCTCGGTTTTAAAAACTGATAACCGAAATCGTAACCGAAGCATTGGTTTCGGTTTCAAAACCTCAGTTTTGGTTTTTATCGTCTCGGTTTCGGTTAAAACAAAAAATATTATTAATTTAAACAACCGTAAAATAAACTAAAATAAATTATTTCAACTGAGTGTATTCAGACACATGGTACAGAGTACGGACTAATAGACTATAAGTCATCCAAAGTAGTACCGGTACCTCAACTTTGGTCTTCAATTCAAAACATCCAATAATCTACAAAAATGAGAAATGAACATTTTATATTATTCTACCCGTAATCCTTTATTCAGCTGAATCAAATGAGTGAAGCAGTGGAAATTGTGTATATACTACATAATACGAAACAACGTGTAGCGGGAGACAATGTGCAACATTTTATAATTTGGACGGTTCGGTTTTTCCGGTTCGATTTGGACCTAAAACCAAAATATTAGTACTGATCACATTTTTGATTTTTCGAATTCGGTTTTTTTCGGTTTCGGTTTTTATCGGTTTCAGTTTTATTTCGGTTTTTTTGCTCACCCCTAAATATTGCGGAACACTTGCATCTTATGCATAACATACATAGTATACAATCAAAACTGCGGGATCTTATTGGAAAATGGATTTCCTAACAAGGTATGGGACCACCTTCCCAACAATGTACCTCTGGAGATGAATACAATGGGGTTCAACAAGAACATCTTGCAACCCAGGTTAAACATGACCGACCCCTCACTTTATCTTGAGAGTAACGAATATATCATTACCACGGTTGGGGGCCAGCCAATCGAACCGATAGCGTACATACAAAATTAAAAAGGGACAACCGAAGGCATTTAATTTCTCCAGATCAGGTAATGATATACCCTTTTGATGGGTGCGACCTACATAGCCAAGCGACCTACCTGATTTTGTTCCATTTCCTGATTGATGAGGCTTGAGGTTAATTTTTTTTTGGAACATCTGGCCACCCTTCACTTTGAATGCCACATCGTCAGATCTGCCATAAATCACTAATTTATTTTCATAAAAATACTCTAGTTGTAAAGAGAATAGCCATTCTCCACCACAACTATGATACATTTGAAGAAATCAATGTACGTAATCCCTTTGGAAATACTCTGTTAGACATCTGTCCATACAAGTCATTCAAGAATAGGATGAACCGAGGGTACCCTCCTACTTCATCCAATACAGGAATCATTCCATGGATTAGTAGCGAATAGTCTGTAACACCCTACTTCCGCTAGGGTCACTCACAAAGGGAATGCACTAGTTTTGGTGGAGTATTATCTAGGTAAACATGCACAGAGATAGCACAAGGCAGAACATAAATAAAGCAGCGGTAGAAATTAAAAACCAACTTTTTATTATTTTCAAGAAAAGAGTCAAAAGCTCATACATCCAAGATACAAATTATTCCATTACATCAAGTTCCAAATAAAGAATCATAAACATAAAACAAAAGTAATTTATTCCCCATAAATAGCAGAAGCAACAATAGCATAGCCCAAGACCAAACCGTACATGAGCGGTCAGAAAGCAAGCTAAATCCAAGCTAAGAGCCAGTGTTTCCTCCCTAAGAACCTAGGGGGAAGAAATGAAAGAAAAATAGGCGAAAGAAAAAGGGTCAGTCATAAAGACTGGTAAGCCCTAGTGACTTTCAGTATGAAAACTAGTAAAGGTAACATGATATGTGAAAACTGGAATTAAACATAAGGATGATAACAGAACTGGTAGGATAATTAAGATAACAAGATAAGTCAAGTCTAGCATCGCATATTCAAGGTTCGCTGCACCAACTGTACTAGTATTCTAACCCATGTCAAGTATTAACCATGAAATGATCCCTATGCCCAGTATAATGAAGTGACCCATTACGTGGTCCTACGGTACGATCTACTAATCGATCGGCTCCTTACAAGTCCTAGCTCGTCTTGTGTCTGTGTCATACGGCCCTATCCTGAAATGTAGTTACCTGTGCTAGGTCCACCATAGGGTGTATCAAGTCCTATGGTGCCAACCACCGACACGAATCAAGCACGCACAGTGTAAATCTACGGGTGCCCAATGCCTGCTTTTTCAACTCGGACTACGTGCACGACCATAGTCCGCCTGAACCTACAATGGCGCACCTACTCAGCCGTCATTCTGGTCGCATACAATCAGCCCAGTAATCGTGCCCCGCCCTGCCTAGTCCCAGGGTATCGTGATACATCTAAGTGGGTTACTGCTGAAAAGGACCGCGTAACTAGGGTTTCTAATGGGTTAAGTGTTGTCATTCAAATTCGTGACTTAACCCTATCCAAATCATGTATCAAGTTGGTTAAGTGTATTCAAGCAGTTCATGAATTAACCCTATCAAATCATCGTGTCAAGTTGGTTAAGTATATTCAAGTGGTTCATGACTTAACCCTATCATGTGGCATTAATTCATTAGTGCACGCCAACCTCTCACATTAGACTAACTGTTGTGGTTACTGGATTTGCCGGACGGTTCCGTGCAGATTTACACCACAACATAGTCTAACCTCGGGTTTTACGTGCGATATGACCAACTACCCACATTGGATCCTATTGTTTGCAGCCACTGGATTTGCTGGGCGGTTCCGGGCAGATTTACACTGCAAACTCAACCCAACCTCGAGTTGGCCATTTTCAAGTTTATCTAATTGTCATGCCCACATTCAAGTTTTCATGTCTAGATTCATGTCCAGTTTTCAGGTCATATTCCATGTCAAATCGTGTCAAGTTCATGTCCATATTCAGGTTCAAGTCATAACAACGTTCATGTTCAAGTTTAAAGCAAATTCATGTTTTACCTAGTCTACCCAAATCGTATTCCCATCGCACGTAAGCTCGAATCGATAAAAATAAATCTAATTAGGGAATAACATAAAAAGAGATGGGTATAAGGTGGCAAAAGTGATTACTAGCATAGCATGGTATGACTTGAGATAAAGGATTATAACATTACTGGCATATGGAATATTGGAATTTAACATAAAGATTCCAAATCTAACAAAATAAGGTACTAGTCAAGATAACAGTTGTCATAAGGTGATAGTATAGTCATAGTGACGATTGACATAAGATGATAGCATAATCATGGTAATGATTGACATAAGGTGATAGTCATAAACTTGTGACTAATAGCAGATTCAACATGATAATATGAGGGGGTTTTCTTTTTGATTTACAACATGAATAGGCCCCAAATCAATGTCATAGTAATATCGAAGAGTCAAGATCCAAGGTGAACAAGAATGGATGTAAAACAGTCATCGTACATAGGTCAAATTTCAATTTATATCATATTCATATTACATTTACAGTTTAAATCTAAAAATAAATGGGGCTTACAGATCGCGGTTCGAGAATTAGAAAAAGAGAGTCGACAGTTGAATCTCTATATGCTTAGTCAGGTCCTAATAGAAATCCCCAAATCAACAATTCTCTTAACACAGTCTCAACGTAGAAGAAGCAATCCCTTTCTCAAACTTTTCAATCAGAATCAGAGCAGCATAAGGTCAGAAAGAATTTTGTGTAGAGAGACTGGTGTTAGGGGCTGTATTTATATGGTCAGGTCAACGAATGTGGATAGAAACGAGGCCAGGAACATCAAAATGAATCCAGCTTCAAAAGTGGACTCGGCCACCAGGTCGACGCTATGGTCGACCTGGTCCTGGGTAGGTCGACTACATAGTCGACCCCCAGGTCGACCTGGTCCTGGGCGGGAAATTTCCCGCCCAGTTCATTCTAAGGTTTTAAATTCGAATTTTGAATTCGAATTGAGCTGTTTTAAGCTTGAAAACTTCAGAAAACTTCGAAAGGTCATAACTTGGTCATACGGACTCCGATTTTCGAAAACTTGGACTCATTTCCAAGCAGAATTTCGGGACGAATGCAATGGCGCAACCCGTTTCCCTTGATTCTTATTTTAAAAATTAATTATTCCTTGATTTATGGTTATTACACATTATAAAAACATGGGTTGTTACATTCTCCCCCCCCTTAAAGGATTTCGTCATCGAAATCTCTAAGTTAGGGAGGATGTGTCCTACCATCCATCATCCATCTACTCAAAGCATCATCCACAGGCAACCATTGTCCTTAAAAGATTTCTAGTGCTATATGAACATATGCAGTAAGTGTGTGTATATGTACTTATCTAATGCAAAAGATCAGGCGGTTACTGATTCAGTAAACCCCCTTAATGCAAAATATGTTAGTGTCATGAATCCAACATGTATGCAAATTCCTAGCATAGTTCATAATCTCTACATGAGTGCACAAACATCCATCCATATGCAACATCCAAGTGATAGCATAACATGTTCCATCCATGTACAAGTATAAGCACTCATGCATATGCAACCTGAAAATGTGACTGAGCCGATCTAGTGCCTAATGTGTGTTATGCATCCACTAGCAACCACTTGCAACCATTTGCAAACATCAACCATAACATGTTTCAATCACATGTTTACATTCATATGGTTCTACCTAAGGTTCTCAAGATAAGATCGAGAAGATAGCAAGACAAACGTAGATAGTAGAAGCATGATACGAAAAGATTTTCAAGTTTATAGGAAAAAGAGATCGAGAATGTACCCTCAAAAAGAAATGGGTAAAGCGCGCGTATCTTCTCTTCGGTTTACCAAGTTGCGTCTTCTTGGGTTTCACTCCACTGCACTTTCACTAGCTTGACTTCTCGATTCCTTAGCTTCTTAATCTCCGTTCCTAAGATACGAATCGGAACTCGCCTCAATGTTGCTTCTTTTTCCACTTCTACATCTTCAAGGATGCTTGGCTCAACCACTTCGGCTGCCTCATGCAAGCACTTCCGGAGATGCGAGACGTGAAAGACATTGTGTACCCCAGATAATTTCTCGGGTAAGTCTACCTTATAGGCCATCCGTCCAATCCTCTCAATGATGGGGAACGGTCCTACGAACCTTGATGCTAGCTTTCCAACTGCTCCAAAACGAACTACATAGCGTAATGGAGAAACTTTTACAAAGACCATATCTCCGACTTTGAACTCTAGGTCTATCCTTCTTTGGTCTGCATAAGATTTCTGTCTATCTTGGGCCGTTTTCATCCGTCTTCGTATCAAGTCAACCTTCTCAGAAGTGTCCCTTATCATGTCGGGCCCAAGTATAAGTCTGTCTGTCGTCTCCCACCAACAATTTGGCGACTTACACGGTCTTCCATACAGGGCTTCGAACGGTGCCATTCCGATGCTAGCTTGGTAACTATTGTTATATGCAAACTCCACGAGAGGAAGATGGTCTTCCCAAGTACCACCAAAGTCAAGAATGCATAGCCTCAAGAGATCTTCTAGTACCCTATTTACCCTTTCGGTTTGTCCATCCGTCTGTGGGTAATAGGCCGTGCTTAAATTTAGTCGTGTTCCCATTGCTTCTTGCAGACTATTCCAGAACTGGCTAGTGAAAATCGGGTCACGATCACTAACTATACTAGAAGGAACTCCATGCAGTCGTACTATCTCTAGAAGGTAAATAGACGCTAGCCCTGATGCGGTCCTCTTACTTTTCACCGGAATGAAGTGAGCACTTTTCGTGAGTCTATCAACTATGACCCATATGCTAGTATTTCCCTTCCTTGACCTAGGCAGTCCATCCACGAAATCCATCGAGATACTCTCCCATTTCCATTGCGGAACCTCCAAAGGATGTAATAGCCCACCAGGCTTTTTTCGACTCGGCCTTTACTTATTGGCACACCATGCACTTCGAAATGAACTCTGCCACGTCCTTTTTCATTCCAGCCCAAAAGAAAATGCGTTTCATATCCCTGTACATCTTATACCCTCCGAGATGTATAGTCATCTTCGAGTAATGCGCCTCTTCGAGAACTTTCCTTACTAAGTCTCCCACTTGTGGGACACATAGTCTTCCATCGTGCCTTAGCCATCCCTTGACATCTATGGCATACCCACTGAGGTGACTTGACGTCTCACCCCAAATCAGTTTGTCCATGATTTCAACTATTTGTAGGTCTTCCTTCTATGAAGTCCCTACTTGATCTAGAAGTGTAGGTCTTAACTCAAGAGATGCAAACGTAGCAGTCAATGACTCAACAGCAGGTGTAAAATCAAAGGTTGCTATAAACTCAAGGCTTTTCCTTTCAACAAACAAGGGGCTCAAAGTCAACCTTTTTATACTTAGCGCGTCCGCCACCACATTACCCTTGCCAGGGGTATAAGCTATATCAAAGTCATATGATGCCAAGAACTCCATCCACCGTTGTTGTCTCAGATTCAAGTCTTTCTGTGAGAAGAGGTACTTAAGCGATTTGTGGTCGGTATACAGCTCGAACCTCTCCCCTAGAAGATAATGGCGCCAAGCTTTAAGTGCAAAAACAATCGCGGCCAACCCTAAGTCATGCGCGGGATAGTTTTTCTCATGAACTTTAAGTTGTCTGCCCCCATAGCATATTACTCTTCCTTCTTGCATTAGGACAGCGCCTAACCCCGTGCCGCACGCATCCGTGTACACCGTAAACATCTTACCTCCATCGGGTAATGCCAAAACTGGGCCTGTGGTGAGGGCTCTCTTAAGTCTCTGAAAAGCAGCGTCACATTCTATGTCCCATACAAAACCTAGGTTCTTCTTTGTTAACTTAGTAAGAGGGGCTGAAATCTTAGCGAAGTCCTTAATGAACTTCCCGTAGTAGCCCGCCAAACCGAGAAAGCTCCTCACCTCCGTTGCATTCTTAGGAATTTTCCAGTCCCGTACCGCAACTACCTTTGCGGGGTCTACGGCTATGCCTTGCTTAGAAACTACATGCCCAAGGAACCAAACTTCCTTCCTCCAAAAATGGCATTTGGAAGACTTAGCCTTTAGCTGGTGTGCTCTAAGCGTCTCCATGACTTCCTTGAGATGTCTAGCATGCTCTTCTTCATCTTTTGAGAAGATCAAAATATCACCCATGAAAACTACCACAAACTTGTTAAGGAACTCCCGAAATTCCCTACTCATCAAATCTACAAAGTATGCGGGTGCATTCGTTAATCCAAACGGCATGACGAGCCATTCGAAGAACCCATCTGGAGTCCTAAACGCAGTTTTGTCAATGCTATCCTCAGCCACTCTGAGCTGATGGAATCCTGTGGCTAGATCGAGTTGAGAGAAAACAGATGCTCCCACAAGTTGGTCAAACAGATCGTCGATTCTCGGTAGTGGGTGCCTATTCTTCTTCGTCAGCTTGTTTAACTCACGATAATATACGCACAGACGAAGCGATCCATCCGCCTTAGTAGCGAATACCACCGGAGCACCCCATTCATAAATGCTTCGCCTTATGAAATTTTTCTCAAGCAACTCATTAACTTGTTTACTGAGCTCTCTTCTTTCTCGCGGGGCCGTGTGCCTAACGGGCAATGAAACTGGCTTGGCATTATCAACAAGATAAATTCGGAAGTCTATCTCGCGTTTAGGAGGTAACCCCCTCACTTCATCAAAGACATCTGGATATTCCCAGACCACTCTTACAGAATGCAAATTGTCGTCGGACGAGTCAAGAGATTCAAGATAGCACACCATGACCGGACCCTTAGGGTTACAAGAAATTTCAAGGGTATTACCAAGGCGAGTCATGATCCTTACTACCCTTCGTTAACAATCAAGAATGGCTCCATAATTGGACAGCCAATCCATTCCTAGGATCAGACCGTATCCCATAAATCCGAGAACATAAGCATTACACGTGAATTCTACGCTTAAGATAGAGATCCTCAAATCCATACACATCATAGATAAATGGGCGGAGCCCCCAATTGGATTTGAAACTATAACGAGATCCTCAACCAGGCTAGTACTTAGGTGCAGATTTTAAGCAATATCAGAAGAAATAAAAGTATGCGACACCCCACATCCGCTAGGGTCACTCACAAAGGGAATGCACTAGTTTTGGTGGAGTATTATCTAGGTAAACATGCACAGAGATATCATAAGGCAGAACATAAATAAAGCAGCGGTAGAAATTAAAAACCAACTTTTTATTATTTTCAAGAAAAGAGTCAAATAAGGTTCGAACAGGAAAGTCAGAAATGTAAACAAGGCTTTCTACGGAAATATTACTACCTCGGTCAAGAGCTGGAGTGGTGTTGAGAGCATGCAACTGCCCTCCAGAAGGTCTTGCTCATTGGGTCTGCCCTTGCCCCTGCCCTTGCTTCTTAGGGCAATCCTTGCTGATGTGTCCAGTATCTCCACAATGAAAGCATTCACCCAACTTCCTCTTCTTCTTTCTACAGTCTTTAGCTAGATGTCCAGTAATACCACAGAAGTTGCACTTCCTCGTCTCACGTGATTTGTTGTTGCTCTTGTTATTCTTATTATTCTTGTAGTTCCCCTTCTTGAAGTCAGCTTTCTTATTCTGAGTTTCATTAGGCTTAACCTCCTTCTTATTCTTGTCTTCCTCATGGAGTAGAGCTATATCCACCAAGCTTTCAAAGGTCACCCCATAGGTATATGAGTTAGGGCCAAGCTGTGTAGTGGCTCGTTCAATCCTCGAGCAAAGCGTACAGCCTTTTTCTGGGCTGTGTTGACCAAATCCAAACCAAACCGAGCAAGCTGATTAAACTTATTCACGTACTCCCTAACAGACATGTCCCCTTGCTTGAGGGCTAGGAACCTCTCCATCTGAAGGTTCTCTTCTGCTGGCGATAAGAATTTAAGCCCAAACCTCCCTCTAAAGTCTGCCCAAGTCTCAACTGGCCTGGTAGCGTTGGTGACTTCCCACCAAAATGCAGCTTCCTCTTTCAACAACCATGCTGCCAACTGAACTTTCCTATGGTCCTCCATATCAAAGATAATGAACATGTCTTCCGTCTCCTTTAGCCAATTTCGTGCCTCAACAAAGGTTTCAGTTCCAACGAAGTTCTTGCCGCCCATTGCTTTAAAGTCTTTGCATATTTTGGCAAAGGCAGTACCAGGAGGAGGAGGAACCGCGGCCACAGGGGGAGGAGGAGGAGGGATGTCTGTCGTGCCTGCGTCGTTGGCCCTGGCTTCTAAGTACCTTCGGAACCATCCAGGCATGGGTATTCCCTCAGGCAGGTTAAGATCGGCCATGCTGAAAAACGAAAAGAAAAGATTCAAACGAGGAAACAAAGGGAAGTGCTAATGGCTTCTTGGGGAATAGTCTTTTTAAACATAAAACTCTTCTTGAAAAATGCTTCTTTATAAATGGTTTTGAAAATAGTTTCAGAAGGTTTTTAAAACTTTTGCCCAGCCTGGTAACCTTCTGCTCTGATACCAAATGTAACACCCCACCTCCGCTAGGGTCACTCACAAAGGGAATGCACAAGTTTTGGTGGAGTATTATCTAGGTAAACATGCACAAAGATATCACAAGGCAGAACATAAATAAAGCAGCGGTAGAAATTAAAAACCAACTTTTTATTATTTTCAAGAAAAGAGTCAAAAGCTCATACATCCAAGATACAAATTATTCCATTACATCAAGTTCCAAATAAAGAAGCATAAACTTAAAACAAAAGTAAATTATTCCCCATAAATAGCAGAAGCAACCATAGCATAGCCCAAGACCAAACCGTACATGAGCTGTCAGAAAGCAAGATAAATCCAAGCTAAGAGATAGTGTTTCCTCCCTAAGAACCTGGGGGAAGAAACGAAAGAAAAAGAGGCGAAAAAAAGGGTCAGTCATAAAGAATGGTAAGCCCTAGTGACTTTCAGTATGAAAACTAGTAAAGGTAACATGATATGTGAAAACTGGAATTAAACATAAGGATGATAACATAACTGGTAGGATAATTAAGATAATAAGACAAATCAAGTCTAGCATCGCATATTCAAGGTTCGCTGCACCAACTGTACTAGTATTCTAACCCATGTCAAGTATTAACCATGAAATGATTCCTAGGCCCAGTATCATGAAGTGACCCATTACGGGGTCCTACGGTATGATCTACTAATCGATCGGCTCCCTACAAGTCCTAGCTCGTCATGTGTCTGTGTCATATGGCCCTATCCTGAAATGTAGTTACCTGTGCTAGGTCCACCATAGGGTGTATCAAGTCCTATGGTGCCAACCACCGACACGAATCAAGCACGCACAGTGTAAATCTACGGGTGCCCAATGCCTGCTTTTTCAACTCCGGACTACGTGCATGACCATAGTCTGCCTGAACCTATAATGGCGCACCTACTCAGCCGTCGTTCTGGTCGCTTACAATCAGCCCAGTAATCGTGCCCCACCCTGCCTAGTCCCAGGGTATCGGGATACATCTAAGTGGGTTACTGCTGAAAAGGACTGCGTAACTAGGGTTTCTAATGGGTTAAGTGTTGTCATTCAAATTCGTGACTTAACCCTATCCAAATCATGTATCAAGTTGGTTAAGTGTGTTCAAGCAGTTCATGACTTTACCCTATCAAATCATCGTGTCAAGTTGGTTAATTATATTCAAGTGGTTCATGACTTAACCCTATCATGTGGCATTAATTCATTAGTGCACGCCAACCTCTCACATTAGACTAACTGTTGTGGTTACTGGATTTGCCGGGCGGTTCCGAGCAGATTTACACCACAACATAGTCTAACCTCGGGTTTTACGTGCGATATTACCAACTACCCACATTGGATCCTATTGTTTGCAGCCACTGGATTTGCCAGGCGGTTCCGGGCAGATTTACACTGCAAACTCAACCCAACCTCGAGTTGGCCATTTTCAAGTTTATCTAATTGTCATGCCCACGTTCAAGTTTTCATGTCTAGATTCATGTCCAGTTTTCAGGTCATATTCCATGTCAAATCGTGTCAAGTTCATGTCCATATTCAGGTTCAAGTCATAACAACGTTCATGTTCAAGTTTAAAGCTAATTCATGTTTTACCTAGTCTACCCAAATCGTATTCCCATCGCACGTAAGCTCGAATTGATACAAATAAATCTAATTAGGGAATAACAAAAAAAGGGACGGGTATAAGGTTGCAAAAGTGATTACTAGCATATCATGGTATGACTTGAGATAAAGGATTATAATATTACTGGCATATGGAATATTGGAATTTAACATAAAGATTCCAAATCTAACAAAATAAGGTACTAGTCAAGATAACAGTTGTTATAAGGTGATAGTATAGTCATAGTGACGATTGACATAAGATGATAGCATAATCATGGTAACGATTGACATAAGGTGATAGTCATAAACTTGTGAATAATAGCAGATTCAACATGATAATATGAGGGGGTTTTCTTTTTGATTTACAACATGAATAGGCCCCAAATCAATGTCATAATAATATCCAAGAGTCAAGATCCAAGGTGAACAAGAATGGATGTAAAACAGTCATCGTACATAGGTCCAATTTCAATTTACATCATATTCATATTACATTTACAGTTTAAATCTAAAAATAACTGGGGCTTACAGATCGTGGTTCGAGAATAAGAAAAAGAGAGTCGATAGTTGAATCTCTATATGCTTAGTCAGGTCCTAATAGAAATCCCCGAATCAGCAATTCTCTTAACGCAGTCTCAACGTAGAAGAAGCAGTCCCTTTCTCAAACTTTTCAATCAGAATCAGAGCAGCATAAAGTCAGAAAGAATTTTGTGTAGAGAGACTGGTGTTAGGGGCTGTATTTATAGGGTCAGGTTAACGAATGTGGACAGAAACGAGGCCAGGAACATCAAAATGAATCCAGCTTCAAAAGTGGACTCGGCCACCAGGTCGACCCCTAGGTCGACACTATGGTCGACCTGGTCCTGGGTAGGTCGACTACATAGTCGAACCCCAAGTCGACCTGGTCCTGGGCGGGAAATTTCCCGCCCAGTCCATTCTGAGGTTTGAAATTCGAATTTTGAATTCGAATTGAGCTGTTTTAAGCTTGAAAACTTCTGAAAACTTCGAAAGGTCATAACTTGGTCATACGGACTCCGATTTTCAAAAACTTGGACTCGTTTCCAGGAAGAATTTCGAGACGAACGCAATGGCGAAACCCGTTTCCCTTGATACTTATTTTAAAAATTAATTCTTCCTTGATTTATGGTTATTACACGTTATAAAAACACGGGTTGTTACATAGTCCTTATAATACGTACATTCCCACTACGATAGAATCACTAGTTATCTCTGGGCGCTAACAAGAGAATGAGAAATCCTTCCACTTATGAAGATCCACAGTCTTCAATGCTCCATCTTCAATCAGCATCTTCCACGTATTTGGTGGTTCAGAATGGTTTTTGAATATGCGTTCGATCCCGGTCTTTCCATACCAACAACCGTATTGGTCAGATTTGATAGTCGGTTATTTAACTATTAAATAACTATTATAAGAATAATATAAGTTTACTAGTTCAATACCAGCAGTACATGACCTAATTAAAAATGATTAACGATAGTTAATCTAGAACTGTTAAGTATTTCAACATTACGAATATAACTTTTCATTTCTTATTTAACATAAGGTTATTTCAAAACTATTATATTTTCATACTTAGGAAAGTATTTTATAATCATATTCAATTTTCTATCATTACTATCATTCCAAACATTTGCTACCTCATTCTCCATTATCTTTAATTAGGAAAAATAATTCAACTTATCATTCATAAAATAATGTTACGAAATCTCTTTTGTTGCATTACTTGAAAACAATAACCAACCTTTATTCTATAGAATAATTCTATTCCAAAACTCCACTTTTCATTTTTCTTTACCTCGGAAATACCATTACAATTCTATATAAAACTCTTTTACAACTCCCTTTACTTGGGAATTATTATTATATATATGTGTGCTCGAATCTTCTCGTTCCCGTTACCTTGGAAATTACATTATATGTTCTCAAATCCTTTTTATTTCTGTTACTTTGGAAATCTCAATATATATTCTCAAATCTTGCGATTAACGTTGTGTTATTGTTTCACATATGGAAATAATAAATTATTCTCAACCTCTTCCCATTAATAAACTAATATCATCCTTAGATAATCCTAAAGTCATTCAAGTTTGAGTATTTATTTACCTCTTAGACCTAGATCAACAATGTTCTTATCTTAAGATAAATATGAGTTGTAATTCAAAAACCGATATTTTATTCTAATATTAAAACAAATCTTGTTTAACTATTTTATCATGATTTTATAAACCATTTCTTATTTTTGAAAAATCTCCTTTTCAAATACCACTATTATTAATTAATTCGTTGACTAAGTAAATGCTTACTAAGCATTCACTCTTACTTTATATTTGTAACACCCCACGTCCGTTAGTGTCACTCACAAAGGGAATACACTAAGTTCTGTGGAGCATTTAGGGTAAAAGATGCAGATAAATTACAAGACAGACAGAAATTAAATAGCGGAAAATAAAACTTTGCTTTATTGATAAAATAGTTTGTACAATGATTTCTTTACAATATGTGAGTATCATCTGTCTTACAAAATAAAGAAGCATAAAACAACATTTTATATTCCCCAAAAGTAGCAAGAGCCAGCCATAGCATCTGAAAAGAGAATCCAAGCAAAACTTCGACAAATCTTCGAGCTGGGAAAGAGTGACAATCCAACTTAACCTGAGCTATACTATTCCCTCCTTTACTACCTGGGGGGGGGGAACGGAAGAAAAGAAGACGAAAGAAAAACAGAGTCAGACATAAAGCCTGAGTAAGTTCAGTAACTTCTAGCATTTGAACATGGGAAAACAAAACAACATAAATTAACTGAATACAAGATAACACCATGATGATAGGGTTGGCAAGATTAGACAAGATTAACACAGATATGCTAAGATAAGATAAACTGCATATGCTCTAATACTTTCGCCGCTTCGCTATTTCCTTGTTATACTGGTTTCTATATCTCTACACCACCTAACTAGTGTCCCAACTAGTAACGATAACGTGATCTGAATCCCTGTAGTTTCCGTTGCCTTCAGGCATACATTTATTATTTGTTACCTGGATCTAATCTAGGGTTTTCTATTAAGTGCTTTCTAGTTTCAACTAGAGTTTACGCTATCTGCTGAATGCTTCTCGGATTCAGGGTTTATGCCACCTAGTCCAATCGATGCCCCCAAGTCTAGGACACACTACCTAGAGTGGTATATGTTCCTATACTTCCCCACGCATGTATCGCGAATCGTTATCGCTTGTCTAGATGCACATGTCCTGTAATGTGCAGCCCGAGTCCTGTGGCAGGGCAAATCAAGGAATACAGAACTCGGTCGGGAGCTTTTAGATATCTGCCGATGCAGATGCTAAGGTCTGTTTTTATTCCAATGGCTATGGTCCCACTTGACCCCTCCCTCAACTAATGAAAGGCACACCTTGAAAAATGAGAACTATACGCAGGCCCCCGATGCCCCACTATCCTATGGCCATCCT
The DNA here is from genome assembly GCA_030737875.1 of Allium sativum. Taxonomy (NCBI): domain Eukaryota; kingdom Viridiplantae; phylum Streptophyta; class Magnoliopsida; order Asparagales; family Amaryllidaceae; genus Allium; species Allium sativum. The sequence goes on from CM060924.1 coordinate 197,889,723, forward strand.
CACCCATAACTAGATAGCAAGTATATGGTCTTTTGGAGTTCTCCGCCTTTCCACTTCACGTATCTCGATTGACTCAAGATGGATGGTAGACAACGAGTTGCTATCACAGGGCTACCGTTTTCTCGCCGAATCACGCCAGTCCATCCTAGTCTTTAGGTTGCCATATATTGCAACCAAGGCATACCCCTGGTTCTTCTATGCAGACCTTAACCTCTGTGAGCCCAGGAGGATCATCTGCAGCCTCACAGAGGGATACCAAGAGTACCCTCACGTCCCATCGAAGCCTCGGGCTTCGTAACCCAATTCGTTGGATCCTCCTTTTTACTCAGACGGACATTCGCTCCTTCCCGTGTTATACTAAGAATTACTACTTAGTTTTACTAACTAAGATTTATCACTTAGTTTCCAGAATCGTTGTTTTCTTAACTAAGGTTTACTACTTAGTTCTCTTTCCCGTCAATTTGGATTGGTTAAGTGTCATTAGTCAATTCAAACCAACTTAACCCTCTTCATCCATCCTATTAAACTGGTTAAGTGTTATCAGTAATTCATGATGACTTAACCCTACCACAAACCAAGTTATATTGGTTAAGTATTTCTTATTACTTAACGCTACCCATTCATCCTGTATTGGTTAAGTGTTCCTTGCCCGTCTGTTTTAAATGACATGTTATTATTAATGGTTAAGTATTATCCCTTCATGTTTTAGACTTAACCCTATTCCTTTATCACAATCCGATGGTTAAGTGTTCAAGCTTACTTAACCCTACGGTCTAGCCCAGCTAACATATCAAATTGGCTAAGTGTATTGAATTTTACTTAATCCCAACCTCTAGTCTAGTTAACATGTTAATTTGGCTAAGTGTATTAACTTTACTTAACCCCACCTTCTAGTCTAGTTAACATGTTAATTTGCCTAAGTGTTTTCTTGGTTACTTAACCCCTACAAATCTTGTCTTGTTACCATGTTAAGTTGGTTAAGTGTCTTTATAGACTTAGCCCTCCCATTCTAGCTTAACTGTGTCAGTTTGGTTAAGTGTTCCTATGGACTTAACCCTCCCATTCTAGCTTAACTGTGTTAAGTGTCTATATGAACCTAACCCCACCCACCGGTCTGGTTATAATGTCGAATTGGTTAAGTGTCTTAGTTAACTTAACCCTACCATTCTTGTTCTAGCTTTAACTAAATAAATTAAAGCCACGACCACTCACATTAGACAGATATTGTTGCGAATACTGGATATGCCGGTTGGTTCCGGGCAGGTTTACATCGCAACTCAGTCTAACCTCGGGTTAGGCATATTCGTGTTTTATAAGTTCAAAGGGTTTTGATTAATTTTCAAATCAGGTTTTGAAAGTAACCATCCCGTCTGTCGGATCAGTTAAGGATAGCCAGGGAGAGCAGGAAACTTGTATTTTCCAAACCCAAGCCTAGACACTATCCTCTCTGTCACCCTAGAACTTTCTGGTGTATGTATTATTTAAAGAGATGTCGTTAATAAACCTTTAATTTGTCTAAATTTACATTTTCTCATTTAGGACAAATTCTATAAGTAAATCATTCCTAATTTACTTATTTCCTAATTACTCTTTTACTGTAAATCGTCAACATTTATTCTTATGGCCCATTTTCCCCTCTATATCATATTTATGCTTTTTGGTATGTAAACTATACCAAATTAAGTGTCACTAACCATGATTTTTGTCAAACATGACAATTACTCACAATTATGGCCAATTTCAAATTTATGCCAATATGCCAAATTAGCTAATCCAATTCTGATTTAACATTCTAATTACAGTTCAAACTAGACTTATTATTCTTGTTCACAATTCATGTAAATGCTAGATTTACAAGTCAATACTAGATTCAAGTTACACATCCTATAACTCATGTCAAATTTCTCCAATTTGCATTTCTATGAACATTCCATAATACATGTTCCCAATTTATGCCAATTTCCAAGTTTATAACTACGTTTTTAGTAAATTTCATATTTTGCCCAAATCGTATTCCCACCGTTCGTATAATCGTGATTCAATCTAGATTATAGATAAATCTAGATTCGTAGAAAATAGGGAATGAACCAAAGATGCTATGCAAAAGATAGACATAATAACTGGCATAAAAAGGGTTGAATAACGACGCAGGTTCAAGAACATGGGTAGACCTAACTTAATATGTAAATTCCCAAGGTCTAAAACCAAAGAAAACCAAGAATAGACAGAATAGAGGCGTAGGTTCAAGAACATGGGTAGACCTAACTTAATAGGTAAATTCCCAAGGTCTAAAACCAAAGAAAACCAAGAATAGACAGAATAGAGGCGTAGGTTCAAGAACATGGGTAGACCTAACTTAATAGGTAAATTCCCAAGTTCTAAAACCAAAGAAAACCAAGAATAGACAGAATAGAGGCGTAGGTTCAAGAACATGTGTAGACCTAACTTAATAGGTAAATTCCCAAGGTCTAAAACCAAAGAAAACCAAGTATAGTCAGAATAGAAAATCAGGTTTAGACCCAATTTCACAGTCACAAAACTTAAACAATACTTTCCTAGTCATGAATCATAGGTGTTTGGTCATAATTGTCCTTGTTATGTCATAGGCAATAGTTTATGTTTTCTAATCAAAGGCATAGGCTTGTGTTCATAGTCTAGGAAATAATTCTCATAGTCACAGTCACAGTCATAGGCAATGTTTATAGTCATAGGCGATGTTAATAGTCAAAGAGGCATATGGTTCTAAGGTCCATAGTTTCATAGTCACGGTCTTATTTGTCCTCGAATCATGACAGTTCTTAATTAGGTCCAAAGAAATAGGCACAGATTCGAATAGAAAGATTTGGCATACTCTTTTATTCCTTTAATTTCATGTCACGAAAATAGAAACGTTCAAATCTGAGAAGTAACTGACTTACAGAAATTATATTAGATTCGTAGAAAAACAGTTGTTGCAGTCGTTTGAATCTTCACTTGAAATCCTAGCTTGACTTGAACCTCTTCTTGAAAGTCTTGAGCAGCATTTCCTCGTCTTGATTTATTTTATATATTATCTTACTCACTTATTTATTCATTTCTCAGAGGCAGCATAAGGATAGAAAAGAATTGTGAATAGAGAAGGAGACCAGGGCTGTTTATATAGTGTAGAAGTCAACGAATCTGGTCAGAATGGCGTCCGGATACAGAGGAACGAACCAGGTTCAGAAAACTGGAAAAAGCAGGAGGGGGGGTCGACCCCCAGGTCGACTTCCCAGTCGACCTGGGTGCCCCAAGTCGACTACCCAGTCGACCTGGGTACCTTGGGCGGGAAAATTCCCGTCCAGCCCAATCTGGGTCCGATTTTTGAAATTTGAACTCGTTTCTGACCTGTTCGAATTTTAAATCAAATTCTGAAACTTCTGAAGACCATAACTCCTTCATACGGAGTCCGATTAATGCAAACTCGGACTCTATCTCATGCAGAATTCCGAGACGAACGCAATGGCGCAGCCCGTTTCCCTTGATTTTGATTTTAAAATTTAATTCTTCCTTGATTTGTGAATCTTAGTGTTATAGAATTACGGGGTGTTACATTCTCCCCTACTTAAAAGGATTTCGTCCCCGAAATCTTCAAATTAGGAAGAATGTGTCCTACCATCCAATCACCCATCTACTCAACCACTCAATCACATGCATTCATTGTCCTTAAAAGATTTCTAATGCTTTCATGTTCATATGCATAGTGTGTGTATATGTCTTTATCTAATGCAAAATCAGGCGGTCTACTGATTCAGTTGACCTCCTAAATGCAAATCATGTCAGTGCCATGCATCCAATCATGTATGCAAGCATCCCTAGTTATGTAAATACTACATGTGTGCATAGCCATTCATCCATATGATAACATATCAAGTTCAACTTACCAACAAATACATATCTATACTTGATCTAGTGCCTAATACGTATGCATATGCATTCACGAGCAACCATTTGCAACCACTTGCAACCACCAACCATAACATGTTCCAAACACATGTTTACATCCATTGCCTTCTACCTAAGGATCGAGGATACGACCTAGAGGATATACTTTGGAAAGACAGAAACAATTATGCGTAAAGCTCCTACCAAAGAAATCAAGGATGCACCCTTAAGGAAAAGGGTATGATGCTAGTATCTAGCCTTCTTGAGCTTTACTCCAATGTATCTTAACTAATTTAACTTCACGATTGTGAAGTTCCTGATCTCCATTTCCAAAATAAACAGATGTCAATCACGGTACCAAGTATATGTACTAAGATGATTAGAGGTCTCCCTCTTATCCACCATGCCATAACTATAAGGGTCGAAAGGTTACTACGTGTTTTTTAGAGTGCCTGTCACAACTATTCATCTCTCACGCAAACCATCCCAGTAGAACTCGACATTCCTCAAGTACAAGCCCCAAAGGCCTAAACCAATATCAGACAAGCACCCAAGGAATATCTCCTCCAAATTTATACGATCTACGTGAGATGATATAAGCAAACTCGATAGCTATTCTCAAATCCCTACTAACCAAAAATAAACTGGTCGGACCACCAATTGGATTTGAGACTCTAGTGGGATCTTTCTACTATACAAGTACTATGGTGCAGGGACTCAACTATGGAAGTGGATATGAACAAATGCGAAGCGCTAAAACCAAAGTAAAGAGTACGAACAGCAAAAACTAGACTCTTCCAACAGAACTTTACTACCTTTCTCCTAGGTACGCTAGGTGGTGAAAGTTTGTACTTGCCCTTCTGAAAATCTTGTTCCTCGTTCTTGCACTTGTCCTTAATTATATGCCCTATCATACCCTAGTAAAGATACTTCCTTTTGTCTTAGGTTTTATAATTTCTTCCTCCTTCGTGATCTAAATCTGCATCCATGAATTTCTCATCCTAGGGTTGTGCTCCCTAGCCAAACTCCTCATTCCCTTCCGTGTATAACCATGTTGACAAATATCTCGAAAGCTGCCTCCATCGTATGGGAAACCCTATAAACTTGAAAGAAAACTGGCCGTAGGTGAAACTACTACGGTTATGGATGGAAGCCAGACACTACTTCACCCATCGATGAGGTTACCTCCCAGAAAGCCAGGAGCCCCAGAGACTCAAGAAAGAAGGAGACAAGAATTTAAACAGAGGAAGAGAAGAGAGTGCGTATGGCTTTGGGGAATATGTCTTTTAAAACAAATCTTTTCTCTTGAAAATGCTTCTTTAAAGACCGTTTTGAAAATAATTTTTCAAATCCTTTATCTGATCTGCTAACCTTCAGCTCTGATACCACGTGTAACACCCCACGTCCGTTAGTGTCACTCACAAAGGGAGTGCACTAAGTTCTGTGGAGCATTTAGGGTAAAAGATGCAGATAAATTACAAGACAAACAGAAATTAAATAGCGGAAAATAAAACTTTGCTTTATTGATAAAATAGTTTCTACAATGATTTCTTTACAATATCAGAGTATCATCTATCTTACAAAATAAAGAAGCATAAAACAACATTTATATTCCCCAAAAGTAGCAAGAGCCAGCCATAGCATCTAAAAAGAGAATCCAAGCAAAACTTCGACAAATCTTCAAGTTGGGAAAGAGTGACAATCCAACTTAACCTGAGCTATACTATTCCCTCCTTTACTACCTTGGGGGGGGGGAATGGAAGAAAAGAAGACGAAAGAAAAACAGAGTCAGACATAAAGCCTGAGTAAGTTTAGTAACTTCTAGCATTTGAACATGGGAAAACAAAACGACATGAATTAACTGAATACAAGATAACACCATGATGATAGGGTTGGCAATATTAGACAAGATTAACACAGATATGCTAAGATAAGATAAACTGCATATGCTCTAATACTTTCGCCGCTTCGCTACTTCCTTGTTATACTGGTTTCTATATCTCTGCACCGCCTAACTAGTGTCCCAACTAGTAACGATAACGTGATCCCAATCCCTGTAGTTTCCATTTCCTTCAGGCATACATTTATTATTTGTTACCTGGATCTAATCTAGGGTTTTCTATCAAGTGCTTTCTAGTTTCAACTAGAGTTTACGCTATCTGCTGAACGCTTCTCGGATTCAGGGTTTATGCCACCTAGTCCAATCGATGCCCCCAAGTCCGGGACACACTACCTAGAGTGGTATATGTTCCTATACCTCCCCACGCATGTATCGCGAATCGTTATCGCTTGTCTAGATGCACATGTCCTGTAATGTGCAGCCCGAGTCCTGTGGCAGGGCAAATCAAGGAATACAGAACTCAGTCGGGAGCTTTCAGATATCTGCCGATGCAGATGCTAAGGTCTGTTTTTATTCCAGTGGCTATGGTCCCACTTGACCCCTCCCTCAACTAATGAAAGGCACACCTTGAAAAATGAGAACTATACGCAGGCCCCAGATGCCCCACTATCCTATAGCCATCCTCACCCATAACTAGATAGCAAGTATATGGTCTTTTAGAGTTCTCCGCCTTTCCGCTTCACGTATCTCGATTGACTCAAGATGGATGGTAGACGACGAGTTGCTATCACAGGGCTACCGTTTTCTCGCCGAATCACGCCGGTCCATCCTAGTCTTTAGGTTGCCATATATTGCAACCAAGGCATACCCTCGGTTCTTCTACACAGACCTTAACCTCTGTGAGCCTAGGAGGATCATCTACAGCCTCACAGAGGGATACCAAGAGTACCCTCAGTACCCTCACGTCCCCTCGAAGCCTCGGGCTTCGTAACCCAATTCGTTGGAGCCTCCTTTTTACTCAGACGGACATTCGCTCCTTCCCGTGTTATACTAAGAATTACTACTTAGTTTTACTAACTAAGATTTACCACTTAGTTTCCAGAATCATTGTTTTCTTAACTAAGGTTTACTACTTAGTTCTCTTTCCCGTCAATTTGGATTGGTTAAGTGTCATTAGTCAATTCAAGCCAACTTAACCCTCTTCATCCATCCTGTTAAACTGGTTAAGTGTTATCAGTAATTCATGATGACTTAACCCTACCACAAACCAAGATATATTGGTTAAGTATTTCTTATTACTTAACCCTATCCATTCATCCTGTATTGGTTAAGTGTTCCTTACCCGTATGTTTTAACCGACATGTTATTATTAATGGTTAAGTATTATCCCTTCATGTTTTAGACTTAACCCTATTCCTTTATCACAATCCGATGGTTAAGTGTTCAAGCTTACTTAACCCTACGGTCTAGCCCAGCTAACATATCAAATTGGCTAAGTGTATTGAATTTTACTTAACCCCAACCTCTAGTCTAGTTAACATGTTAATTTGGCTAAGTGTATTAACTTTACTTAACCCCGCCTTCTAGTCTAGTTAACATGTTAATTTGGCTAAGTGTTTTCTTGGTTACTTAACCCCTACAAATCTTGTCTTGTTACCATGTTAAGTTGGTTAAGTGTCTTTATAGACTTAGCCCTCCCATTCTAGCTTAACTGTGTCAGTTTGGTTAAGTGTTCCTATGGACTTAACCCTCCCATTCTAGCTTAACTGTGTTAAGTGTCTATATGAACCTAACCCCACCCACCGGTCTGGTTATCATGTCGAATCGGTTAAGTGTCTTAGTTAACTTAACCCTACCATTCTTGTTCTAGCTTTAACTAAATAAATTAAAGCCACGACCACTCACATTAGACAGATATTGTTGCGAATACTGGATATGCCAGTTGGTTCCGGGCAGGTTTACATCGCAACTCAGTCTAACATCGGGTTAGGCATATTCGTGTTTTCTAAGTTCAAAGGGTTTTGATTAATTTTCAAATCAGGTTTTGAAAGTAACCATCCCGTTCGTCGGATCAGTTAGGGATATCCAGGGAGAGCAGGAAACTTGTATTTTCCAAACCCAAGCCTAGACACTATCCTCTCTGTCACCCTAGAACTTTCTGGTGTATGTATTATTAAAAGAGATGTCGTTAATAAACCTTTAATTTGTCTAAATTTACATTTTCTCATTTAGGACAAATTCTATAAGTAAATCATTCCTAATTTACTTATTTCCTAATTACTCTTTTACTGTAAATCGTCAACATTTATTCTTATGGCCCATTTTCCCCTCTATATCATATTTATGCTTTTTGGTATGTAAACTATACCAAATTAAGTGTCACTAACCATGATTTTTGTCAAACATGACAATTACTCACAATTATGGCCAATTTCAAATTTATGCCAATATGCCAAATTAGCTAATCTAATTCTGATTTAACATTCTAATTACAGTTCAAACTAGACTTATTATTCTAGTTCACAATTCATGTAAATGCTAAATTTACAAGTCAATACTAGATTCAAGTTACACATCCTATAACTCATGTCAAATTTCTCCAATTTGCAATTCTATGAACATGCCATAATATATGTTCCCAATTTATGCCAATTTCCAAGTTTATAACTACGTTTTTAGTAAATTTCATATTTTGCCCAAATCGTATTCCCACCGTTCGTATAATCGTGATTCAATCTAGATTATAGATAAATCTAGATTCGTAGAAAATAGGGAATGAACCAAAGATGCTATGCAAAAGATAGACATAATAACTGGCCTAAAAGGGTTGAATAACGACGTAGGTTCAAGAACATGGGTAGACCTAACTTAATAGGTAAATTCCCAAGGTCTAAAACCAAAGAAAACCAAGAATAGACAGAATAGAGGCGTAGGTTCAAGAACATGGGTAGACCTAACTTAATAGGTAAATTCCCAAGGTCTAAAACCAAAGAAAACCAAGAATAGATAGAATAGAGGCATAGGTTCAAGAACATGGGTAGACCTAACTTAATAGGTAAATTCCCAAGGTCCAAAACCAAAGAAAACCAAGAATAGACAGAATAGAGGCGTAGGTTCAAGATCATGGGTAGACCTAACTTAATAGGTAAATTCCCAAGGTCTAAAACCAAAGAAAACCAAGAATAGTCAAAATAGAAAATCAGGTTTAGACCCAATTTCACAGTCACAAAACTTAAACAATACTTTCCTAGTCATGAATCATAGGTGTTTAGTCACAATTGTCCTTGTTATGTCATAGGCAATAGTTTATGTTTTCTAATCAAAGGCATAGGCTTGTGTTCATAGTCTAGGAAATAATTCTCATAGTCACGGTCACAGTCATAGGCAATGTTTATAGTCATAGGCAATGTTCATAGTCAAAGAGGCATATGGTTCTAAGGTCCATAGTTTCATAGTCACGGTCTTATTTGTCCTCGAATCATGACAGTTCTTAATTAGGTCCAAAGAAATAGGCACAGATTCGAATAGAAAGATTTGGCATACTCTTTTATTCCTTTAATTTCATGTCACGAAAAGAGAAACGTTCAAATCTGAGAAGTAACTGACTTACAGAAATTATATTAGATTCGTAGAAAAACAGTCGTTGCAGTCGTTTGAATCTTCACTTGAAATCCTAGCTTGACTTGAACCTCTTCTTGAAAGTCTTGAGCAGCATTTCCTCGTCTTGATTTATTTTATATATTATCTTACTAACTTATTTATTCGTTTCTCAGAGGAAGCATAAGGATAGAAAAGAATTGTGAATAGAGAAGGAGACCAGGGCTGTTTATATAGTGTAGAAGTCAACGAATCTGGTCAGAATGGCGTCCGGATACAGAGGAACGAACCAGGTTCAGAAAACTGGAAAAAGGGGGGGTCGACCCCCAGGTCGACTACCCAGTCGACCTGGGTACCTTGGGCGGGAAAATTCCCGCCCAGCCCAATCTGGGTCCGATTTTTGAAATTTGAACTCGTTTCTGACCTGTTCGAATCTTAAATCGAATACTGAAACTTCTGAAGACCATAACTCCTTCATACGGAGTCCGATTAACGCAAACTCAGACTCTATCTTATGCAGAATTCTGAGACGAACGCAATGGTGCAACCCGTTTCCCTTGATTTTGATTATAAAATTTAATTCTGCCTTGATTTGTGAATCTTAGTGTTACAGAATTACGGGGTGTTACAATATTCCTTAAACCAATTTATTTTATAACGCAAATTTTATTTCAAAATCCATTACCACATACCATTTCAAATATCCATTTTTCCCAATCCATTTAACCATTTCCCTTTTTGAAAATCTTATTTCAATTTCCCCAATTTTACTTAATTCCATTATTAAGTAACGTTAATTTAATTTACGCTTTAACACCTCGCCTCTTTGCATAAACTTCATTTATATAATTATGGTTTAATATAAAGCCTTTTATTCTCAATTTCCTTTTACTTAATTCAAACATTAAGTAAACATTAATTTAAGCTACCATACTCGCTTAAAATTCTTTTTATAACTTCGTTATAAAACTCGGGTTTTTAATATAAAACCCGTTCATAAACTCCTTTCACAATTAAAGTAGATTCATTTCGACTTCGATCACCTTTTAAATGCATTTCAAATAAAAAATAATTTCCTAAATTATTATTAATTAAAATAATAATTTACTTTAATCATTAACTATAATAGTAATAGTCAACTTCTTTTGTTAACTAAATAAATAGTAAGTTCCAAATTTAAATATTGTTAAAATTAAAACAAATATTGTTTAAGCTATTTCATTAGATTAATTCAAATCAATTTAATTTAATAATCAACTCCAGTTAAAATGGTTGATTAGTTAACTCAAAGCACGATTATTTCTTTAACCCTTTTCCAATTATATTCCTTCCTTTAATTTAATTAATAATATAATTAATTTAAATAAATTCATTTAATTGTTTTCTTAAAGTAATTTAGTCTTAATTATTAGGTTAATCACGGGTCATTTGCTTATAAATCTTCTTTACATAAGAATTTGCTTTATAAAATCATTAATACTCGCTTATAAATTTAAATAATAAATATTTATTTCCTTTTTATAACTTTTATTCAAAATAATATATTTCAAAATCTATCTTCCGTTATAAAAATAAATTGTATAACTACATCTATATCGATTCACCCGACGGTAAATCCATATTTGGAAAACGATTGATTTATAGGCCATATACTGCCAATTACTCAACCAATATTACCCATTGGTTTAAACAAAACAAATGTTGAATTTCAGGTCAATGGTCAACAACCAAATCAATCATCCAATCAAAACAGTTCATACGATGATAATAAAAAAACATCTAATATATCTGAGGAATCCAGCTGGATCCCTCCAACCTGTTCTTCCCTGCATCACAGTAGATTATCACACATAAATTTATTCAATCCAATTTAACTGATGTTTTCTATAATAGTAAATAACGACTATCAACATCAACTAATTAACAAAACAATTCAAACACTTTAACACATTTATTTTATAAACGTGACCAACAAGGTAAGTTACCTCCATTGGGTCCAATCGTTAAAATAACGATTTGGTTTTCACTGAAATTAAACAATTTTTAATTTTAGAAACTCATTTAGTATATGATTATATAACTAACAAACTATCAACCATTAGCAGTCATAGCACACAATTATAAACCCCGACTTATATAAAATATAAGTGGGAAGAACTGAGTAAGTTTAACTCACCTTAATTCCTTTTGTTGTTATAGCGGTACAGTTCTAGTTAAATTAAACGGTCATTTAATTTAACGAGAAATTTCAGTAGCTTCCATTCTTGACCAGATCAATTCCAAAATGTAGAGTTTGTCGCCACGATTCTAGCATAATTGGTTTCGTTCCGTTCTAATAAGATAGGAATGAGTTATATAAATTATAAGTTTAGGATTTTATTTTAAATAATCTGTCCTTAATTAAATAATAATTAATCTTAATTACGTGAGATTATAATTATCGGCTGTGTTTAATTCTCTTCTGCCACAGGCTTGCTTTGGTCACAGCAGGTTCCATTCCACTGCAGATATGTTCCTGTTTAAATTTATATCAGCACGAATTAGCTAAGTAATACTTTTAATTAACATAAATTAAATTTTAAATACTTGCTTTAACGGCTAGCCATTTAACTCTTCTCTATTTCGTTCAAAGCCCATCCATTTTTGGAGAATGGAGTTTTTATGACAACAACCTTATTTCAATATTAATTGATTATAAAATATGTACTAATGCTTCTGTCTAGAATATATATATACACACACATACACATATGCAGGATTTATATACAGGACTTATCACTGAAAACTGTACAGTTTAAAGATGTTAGAGATTCAGAATTCAGAGAAGTTTCAAGACTCATGAGTATTCAAGATTTCAAGAGTTCAAGACAAATATAGTTATAACGTCTAAATTATGTAAGACTATGAATAACACTCTAGGTTCAAATTCAAATTAATTTCAAATTCTGATTTTCAATTTTTATTTTCAAATTCTATTTTCAATCTCTTTCCTCTCTATTTCATTTTCTATTTTTAATTCTAAACTTAAGTTTTATAAGTTTATAATTTATAAATTTTATATATTTATATTTTATATACTTTATATTTATATAGTTTTAAATTCTATAATTTTATAAATATATTTATATAGTTTATATTTATGTTTCAATATGATTTTCTACTTTATAATATTTATTTATAACACTATATTTTAATACGAAATTTCTAGAATTATATTTATATCAAAACACTTGAAAAATGTTCAAATTTTAATTTTGTACCTATATATGTCGAAATACATATATATACATGTTGACAAATAACTTTAATTTTTTTCAAATTTGAAAGGAAGTGTCTTTTCACTATTTGTGACGATTCTGAAACGTTGCAACCTTTCACACACTATAAAAAGGGGATGATGTCAAATTTTTAATCACTTCTTCTTCTCCCTTTCCACTCTCTTTCATTACACCATTGTTTTTCATTATTTTTATGATCTCTACACCTATACTCTACAGAATTCAATTCTGTTTTCATTAATCTTCTTCTCTCTACACTCTCTACTCATTACTCTCTGAATCAAGTGCTATTGAAGAGTTATAAGGCTGTCTGTAATAGTTTAGGTTGTGTTAGGAATTGGTGGTATCCCATATAGCTGTGAAATCAAGGACGGGTAATCAGTGGTATCCCTTGTGGTCGTGAAGTCAAGAAAGGTATACTTGATCAAGTGTGTGTGGAATCGGTGGTATCCCTTGTAGCCGTGAAATCGAAGGTTATAATTGGATATTGATATAGTAATAAAACTCGGTGCAATCCAGCGTTGCGTTGTACTGGACGCAGGAGCAATTCCGAACCAATATAAAATCCGGTGTGTTCTTTCTTGTTATGTTCTTTACTTTTGTTTATCTTTGCATTTATGTTTCCCATTTGCTCAGCGTACACCACGCTCCCCGATAGGGCCATCAGTAGATACTTTTGGGTACGGATAGTGCTATATCTGTATCCGTTTCTGAAATCATTTCTGGATATCGGATATCCGCGGATACGGACGGATATCAGATAATTTTCCTATCAGCCAGCGACTGATACATAAAGAAATATAAATGATATTTTTTAGTTTTACATAAATATTTTTCAATTTCATTAATCACAAAAGTGTTAAAAATAAACAAATTTGATGAAATTAATTTGATTTGGGTTGCTAGTATGCATTTATTGCATATAATATATACCTTCGACTTAGTAAAGCAATAAATAAATATCATTTATTATACTAAAATACATATAATTTTAAGATAGTGTTAAAAAAGATTGGATTTTAGGATACAAATACCTATGTATTCGTATCTGCATCCATTTTTCGGATATCGGATATTATCGGCTTTTCGGATACGGATACGGACGAATTTCGGATTTTTTGGTTTTCATTAACAGCCCTACTCCCCGATCAATTCACCTTGGCAAACACCTCAGGCCAACTTTCCTACGTCATATAGCACCGTTCTTATTTATACCCTAACTCCTTCATTTAGCCAACGTTCGAACATCAGGCTCGAAAAAAATTTAGTAGCATACCTTCCTCTTCACGTAACGATGTTCGTATACTTTGGTTTCAAATTCCAAGTCCTTCAAAACACGCTGCTGCATTCTTTATTGGAAACTGCTTCAGCACTCATGTTTCTCTCACCCAATCACTGCCGCACCGCCTTGCAGTCCTCCAAAGAGCGATCCATCATTACCAGAACATGCGCGTGAGTGCCCTTGACCCCCATGTTGTGTCTCGACTCACCCGAGTTCACCATTTGGTAGCAGCATAGTTTCACCCACGATGACATTCTGATCAAATCCTAGCCACCAGCGAGCTCGAGATCCAATCGTCGCCATTGAATTGAAAGAACTCTCAGACCTTAAAACCTTGGTAGTTGGAAGATTTTGCTAAAGATTGACGGATTTGAAGATCAAATAGGAAGAAGATTAAGAGTATTTTCTATCGTTCGTTGTCTGATGGAGGAAGCGTGAACAATTTGACCATGCAAAACATAGTCTTAGGGTTTGGTGATAGTGGCTATTTATACAGAGAAAGATACATTAAAATAATATTAATCGAAACTTCACTGTGAAGTAATGCGATAAAACTACAACAGAAGATATCTGATCGAGATGAAACTCCAAATTCTATCATAGAAAAATATTCCGGACATGACGGGATAAGTTTCGTCAAACCGAGGTCCTTTATAAAAATCCCTTCATAATACATAGGCGAAAAATCATGCGTTTAAATTTCCTACAGTCACAAAATAAATCTAATCTACTTGAAACTTTGAAATTCTACTAGACCTTTTCCTTATGGATCCAATGAAATTTGTTTCATTAAAATTGGAGTTTATTTGGCCAGTTGTTATCCTTTAAAGTTACCCCTGTCTAAATTGGCTAAATATATAAATGATTAAGGCGTTTATCGTTGCCATGATCAAATGGTAAGTCCGATTGACACGAAAATCGAAATATTATAATAGTTAATAAATACAAATACAATGGCACAAATTTCATCGCATTCCGCGACTGTTTCCCTGTACGCTATTTTAATATGCCACAACGCTATTTTGGACCCCGAAATACCCAGTGTTCCAAAATAACAAACCACCTATCTATCTTCTCTCTAATCGTCGATATGAACTCAAGGGAATTGGTTACGTGGCTTAATTCAATCATCTACTCAAGTTATACACAAATTCCCCTCTATTAAATTAAATTAATTACACGCTACAGAAAATGACTGGGCATTATTAGTTGTTATCAGATACGACATCAGTTTGCCAAGAAATTTTATATCGTACAATAATTTAATGTTACAGTTCCAATAAAACTAATTTCGTTGAAAACAGGCTCTGTTTGCAAAATGATCATTTTTAAGGCTTATAATAATATCGATTAAAATATTATAAAAATCCAAAATAATCAAATAAAATAATAGTAAATTATTATTATCATAAACACCGAACTGGAAATATCATATAGCTTCAAATATAAATTATACAACTCAATATCATAAATTTTTAGCTAAACGATGTCTAAGTTATATTAAAACACTTTTAAATATATTAAATAAACTTTATAACTTAAATAATGATTTCTGTAACGATCATTTTAAAATTTGAATTGCACATAACTAACAATCTATAATACGGAATCTGAGTTTTTCTCTTCCATATGAAAATTATAATCAACAAGATTCCGACAATTTCTTGTTTCATACAAATCTAACTTATATCGGATCATGTATATCCAATTAAAGTTCAAAACTCAATATTACGAACTGCCGCGACGTTATGTATAACACCCCGTATTTTCAGTGAACATTAAACTAACAAATTAAGGTATACTTAATTTTTAAGAGAAGAATTATGGGAAACGGGTTACGCCATTGTGTTCGTCTCGAAATTGTGCTTGAGATAGAGTTCGAGTTTGCGTAAATAGGACTTCGTATGAAGAAGTTACGACCTTCAAAAGATTCAAGAATTTGAATAATAAAACCAGCCCAAATTCAAATTTAAAGTTTCGAAATTCAAATCTCACACCCGGACTGGGCGGAAAATTTCCCGCCCATGACCCAGGTCGACCAGGGGGTCGAACTGAGGGTCGACCTGGGTAGAACAGGTCGACCATGGGGTCGACTTGGAGGTCGGCCTCCCCTCCTTTTCTAGATCCGTGGACAGATTCGTTTTTCTGCATTTAGACGCCCGTTCTAACAAGATTCGTTGCTCCTAAGCTATTTAAACACCCCCAAGCCTCACTTTCTCTCCACACAACTTCATTTCGCCTATACTCTACCCTAATTCATATCAAAATAAATCTAAGACAGGGTTATGCTGCTCAAGTCCTTTATAGAAATAAAGTTTAGATTTCTAGTAGAGATTCAAAGGCTAATTCAACGACTTCAACAACTATTTCTAAGAATCAAATCAAATATAAATTAGAAGAACAATAGTCTACTTCAAGGGAGAGCTATTCAGTTTCAGAATACAAATCCCAGAATTCAAGACCCTTCTGAAATTTGTAAGTTCACGTTACTTTCAGAAATAAAAGTTAATTGTGATTCTGACATTATAATAAATCTGGATCTGAGATTATGCATGTCTTTCTATATCCTTTGTATCTATCTCATTGATAATATTATGTCCGTTCTTTGTCTCTTCTTTCCTTCTTCCCTTTTTGTTTTATAGCCAGGCTAATGTGAGCCTGAGCCAGATCTCATAAGAGATGAACGTACATTGGAAATAAAATTGGGCATAGATTATGATTTTGGACATGACCAGCGCTAAAATTTGGGAAAATTATTAAATTGTGTATAATTGGGCATAATTTAGTTGTAACTGATTTGAGTACATAACACATTCAAAACATAAAGTATTGGACATATGAATTGAGATTTGAAGCATAAAGTATTGGACATATGACTTGGGATTTGGGGCGTAAATTGAACTGTAAATATAAGGCATAGTACACGTTGTGGTCTAAGATCTAAAAATTGGGGCATATATATATATATATATATATATATATGATAGTTTATAATTTGGAAGAAGAAGATTAGGGTGTATAGTGATGTATCGCTTAGGCATGAAAACAAGACTTGCCTTTGTTTTGTAAGTCAGTTACTTTTTAGATTTGAACACCTAAATCTAATTGTGACATGTAATAAAATGGATATGAGAATATTCCTGATGTAAGCTATACTTTCATTGAAATCTATGCTTGAATATATATATCTTTGGGAATCATTTTTGATTATGAAACTGGTCCAATCATATAAATCCTTGTTGTATATCGGAATTGTAATCCTTTTTAAGTTCATGATTTAATTCTTATCATATCTATATGCCTACGATGTATTCCTTGCAAAACTTGTCTTTTTAGTACATCAAGTTTATTTGACCAGTAGTTATTATCATCATATGACTATGCCTATTCTTACGACTTTCCATCTTGCTTCTCCCTTATATTATGAATCTTGAGTTGAATCTCGAAATACGTACATTATGAATGCGGGGGAAATTGGGTATAACATGAAATTGACATTATTTGGCATAGTTTGGAACATGTAACATGGCATAACTGTTAAGATGCAATTCGACATGAATTATGGAACATCTAATTTGGCATATTGAACCTAGAATTGGCATGAACGACAAAATATGAAATAGACATATAAATCAAGTTTCGGGCAAAATTATTATTGTTGCGAATTTGGGGTAACTCGAGCATTAAATCTAGATTGGGCGTAAAATGTAACATGACTAGTTTTGGTGAATTTGGTAATTAGCATGTAAAATCTAGATTTGGGTATATAGGGTAAATGCGTAGATTAAAGATGAACATGCCGAACCCGAGGTTAGATTGAGCTGTGGTGTAAAACTTCCCAGAACCACCCGACACATCCAGTAACCACAACAACACCTATCTAATGTGAGAGGTTAGCGCATTATGCCCAAGAAAAATGCGAGGTTAGATTGAGTTGTAGTGTAAAACTGCCCAGAACCGCCCGGGATATCCAGTATCCGCAACAACACATATCTAATGTGAGAGGGAGGTTGGTGCATTGATAAATCAATTAATGCTAATGAACAAGATGAATGAGTAGGGTTAAGTTCATAGGAACACTTAACCAATATAACATGGATGACTAGGGTTAAATAATGAGAAACACTTAACCAATATGACAAGATAGATGACTAGGGTTAAGATAATAGGAAACACTTAACCAGTATAGCATGATAAATGGAAAGGGTTAAGTTAACACTTAACCAATATAACTTGATTTGTGGTAGGGTTAAATTAACACAAGACGGCGACACTTAACCAAAGTAGCATGACATGATGAGTAGGTGGGTTAAGTTAACTTGAATTGACTAATGACACTTAACCAATACAACAAGACGAACACATGGGGTTAAGTAACAAAGAAACACTTAACCAATATAACTTGATAAACGGACGGGGTTAAGTAAATAAGGAACACTTAACCAACATGACACAATGAATGGGTGGGTTAAGTTAACATGAATGGACAACACTTAACCAATATGACATAATGTGCGGGAGGGTTAAGTACATATTGGGTTGGTGGGTAATATTAGTAAATATAGGCCCACAAAACTTAATTATTAAATAAACATGCTTGAATCAGCGGGAGGGTTCAGTACATATTGGGTTTGTGGGTAATATTGGTAAATATAGGCCCACAAAACTTAACCGTTAAACAAACATGCTTGAATCGGCGGGAGGGTAAAGTACATATCAGGTTGGTGGGTAATATTAGTAAATATAGGCCCACAAACTTAACCAATAGGAAACCCTAGTAACGGGGACCCATTTCAACAGTAACCCACATAGATGTATCACAGTACCCTGAACTAAGCAGAGTGGGACATGATTACTGGGATGATTATAAGCAGTCAAAAAAGCGGAAGGGGGTATGTCAGTGTTGGTTCCGACGGTTTATGGGCGTGAACGTACTCCGATGTAGGAAAAAGCAGGCACTGGGTACCAGTAGTTATACACTTTGCATCTTGAATCGTGTCAGGTCGCTATTATAAGGATTGATACACCTCATGGTTGGACCAGCACAGGGTACCTACACGCAAGAGAGGGCCCATTGACATAGACACTTGGAACATGAATACAAGTAAGGGAGCCAATCAATAGGGTAGTAAGGGTACATCTAACATGTTCATGGCAATTAGGATGATTGAGGTGGAATCCTCACGATAGATGTACACCTGAAAGCTACCACCATTTGTAAGGATTTGGATCACGTTCCATTTTATACAGATTACTAGTTGGGATACTAGTTAGGTGGTGCAGAGATAGATATAAAAATCTGAATAACAAAGTGGTAGCGAAGCAGAGAAAGAGTAGAAGCGCATTTAGTTTATCTTGCCTTATCATACCTTATACTTATCCTATGTTATCATGTTGTCCTTGTTTCTCATGGTATTGTCTTATATTCAGTTTATTAATGTCATGATGCTTTTACCTGTTTATATGTTGAAAGTCACTTGACTTACCAGACTTATGTTTGACCTAGTTTTCTTTCGCCTCTTTTCTTCCGTTCCCCCCAGGTTCACGGGGAGGAAATGTTATCACTTAGCTCAGTTTTCTTCCAAGCTCGAAGATAGTCGATGTATTGTTTTGGACTCTCTCTTCCACTGCTATGGCTGGTTCATGCTTTATTTGGGGAATATCATTGTTATTTTTATGCTTCTTTTATACTTGGAAGTTTTTGAATCAAGAAAGAAGTTCTATATATTACTTTTAGGTATGATTGAGATAACTGTTGTAAAAGCTTGACTGAATTAAGTTGTTAATAAAATGACTTTATTTTCTGCTGCTTTATTTGTCTGTCTTGTAATATATCTGCATCTTTTACCTAAAATGCTCCATCAAAGTCAAGGCATTCCCTTTGTGATTGACCTTAACAGAGGTGGGGTGTTTCACTTGGTATCAGAGCTGAAGGTTATCGGATCAGATAAAAGATTTGAAAAATTATTTTCAAAACGGTTTTAAAAGAAGCATTTTCAAAAGAAAAGTTTTGTTTTAAAGGCATATTCCCCAAAGCCATATTCACTATCTTTTGATCCTCTGTTTGAATCCTTGTTTCCTTCTTTCCTGAGTCTCAGGGGCTCCTGGCTTTCTGGGAGCTAACCTCATCGCGGCATGGTTCCATAGGCTTGATGAGACAACGTCAAAGGGCAAATAAGCACCTAACTTCCATCTATAGCCGCAGTAGTTGCACCTACGGCTAATTTTCTTTTGAGCTTTGTAGGATTTTCCATGCGATGGAAACAGCTTTCAAGAGACCTATCAACTAGCTACACAAGGATGGAAAAGATGAGATTGAGGGAGTTTGGCTAAGGAGCACAACCAAAGGACGAGGAACTCATGGATATAGACTTGGTTCACAAAGGAAGGAAGGAAAGAATAGTAAACCTAAAACAAGAGGAAGTATCTTTACTATCGTATAACGGGTCATATAATTAAGGGCAAGGGCAAGAACAAATGACAGGATTTTCAGGAGGGCAAATACATGCTCTCACCGCCAGCGTACCTGAGAGAGAGGCAGTAAAGCTTCAGTTGAAAAAGTCTAGTTTTTCTTTTTGATCATCCTGTTAGCACTCTTTTGATTTTAGCGCTTCACATTCGTTTATATCTACTTCCATAGTTGAGTCTCTGTACCTTAGAACTTGTATAGTAGAAGATCCCATTATTTTCTCAAATCCAATCTGTGGTTCGGCTCATTTATCTTTGGTTCGTAAGCATTTGCGATACTTATGTTTTTGGTTTCATGGGCTATGGGTTGATTCTAGGCATGGATTGGTTAGCTAGTAATTGTGAAAGGAGGGTAGTTAGACTTTCGACTTGCCTCGGGAATACCATCGAAATTTCGTGTGATCCTAAGGGATCAGTTTGTCTTAGCTACCTAGAATCACTTTATGTATTTATCGACGATTTTCGATTCGTTGGAGTAGTCCATGAGTACGCGGATGTTTTGATTGGGTTAGGGGTTTTCCTCTAAAACTCGAGACAGACTTCCGCATATATCTAATTGACAATGCAAAGCCAGTTATGCGATTAAAGATAGTTTTGGAGCAAGACTGGAGAGGATAGCCAGAGTCGGTTAAGTGATCAATTGTTTGGTTGTTTTGCTAGTATCATCTCACATAGATCGTCCAAATTCGGAGGAGGTATTCCTTGGGTGCTTGTCTGATATTGGTTTAAGCCTTTGGGACTTCTACTTGAGGGATGTCAAGTTCGATTAGGATGGTTTGCATGAGAGATATCGACCCTCAGACTTGTGACATGATGGATAAGCTAAGTAGAAGAGAGACCTCTGATCATCTTAGTATATACACTTGGTATCACGGTTAATATCTGTTTATCTTGGAAAGATAGTTCGACAACATTGGATACCCTCTAGCATAGTAAGTGATCGAGGTCCTATCTTTACTAGCGGGTTTTGGAAATGAAGGTCAAAAAGCTTCGCAATTGTGAAATTAAATTAGTTAAGGTACAGTGGAGTGAAGCTTAAGAAGATGAGACTTAGAAGACTGATGACTAGATACGTGCATCATACCCTTTTTGAGGGTATATCCTTGATTCCTCTTTTTCTGTAAAGTTTATTTGCATGCTAGTCTTTATCTTTTAAGTATATCCTCTCGATCCTATCCTTGATCCTTAGGTAGAAGCCAATGGATGTAAACATGTGTTTGAGACATGTTATGTTTGGTGGATGCAAGTGGTTGCAAGTGTTTGCTAGTGGTTGCTCGTGGATGCATATACACACGTTAGGCACTAGATCAGCTCAGTCACTTTCATATTGCATATGCATATGAATGTATTTATATATGGATTAAAACTTGATGTGTTATCATATGGATGTTGCATATAGATGAGTGAATATGCACACATATAGTATTTACATGATTAGGGATATTTGCATACATGTTGGACGCATGACACTCTCATGATTCGCATTAAGGAGGTCAACTGGATCAGTAGACTGCCTGATTTTGCATTAGATAAGAGACATATAAACACATATGTTCATATGTCATTAGAAACCCTTTAATGACAATGGATTCCTATGATTGAATGGTTGAGTAGATGGATGTTGGATGGTAGGATATACGTTCTTCCTAAATTGAAGATTTCGGGGAAGAAATCCTTTAAGGAGGGGAGGATGTAACACACCGTATTTTCAGTGAACATTAAACTAACAAATTAAGACATAATTAATTTTTAAAAGAAGAATTAGGGGAAACGGGTTATGCCATTGCGTTCGTCTCGAAATTCTGCTTGAGATAGAGTCTGAGTTCGCGTAAGTCGGACTCCGTATGAAGAAGTTATGACCTTCAGAAGATTCAAGAATTTGAATAATAAAACCAGCCCGAATTCAAATTTAAAGTTTCAAAATTCAAATCTCACACCCGGGCTGGGAGGGAAATTTCCCGCCTAAGACCCAGGTCGACCAGGGGGTCGATCTGGGTAGAACAGGTCGACCATGGGGTCGACCTGGGGTCGGCCTCCCCCCCTTTTCCAGATCCGTGGACAGATTCGTTTTTGCGCATTTAGACGCCCGTTCTGACCAGATTTGTTGCTCTTAAGCTATTTAAACACCCCCAAAAATCACTTTCTCTACACACAACATCATTCCGCCTATACTCTACCTTAATTCATATCAAAATAAATCTAAGACGGGGTTATACTGCTCAAGTCCTTCGTAGAAATCAAGTTTAGAATTCTAGTAGAGATTCAAAGGCTAATTCAACGACTTCAACAACTATTTCTAAGAATCAAATCAAATCTAAATTAGAAGAACAATAGTCTACTTCAAGGGAGAGCTATTCAGTTTCAGAATACAGATCCCAGAATTCAAGCCCCTTCTGTAATTTGTAAGTTCACGTTACTTTCAGAAATAAAAGTTAATTGTGATTCTGGCATTGTAATAAATCTGGATCTGAGATTATGCCTGTCTTTCTATATCCTTTGGACCTATCTCATTGATAATATTATGTCCGTTCTTTGTCTCTTCTTTCCTTCTTCCCTTTTTTGTTTTATAACCAGGCTAATGCGAGCCTGAGCCAGATCTCATAAGAGATGAACGTACGTTGGAAATAAAATTGGGCATAAATTATGACTTTGGACATGACCAGCGCTAAAATTTGGGAAAAGTATTAAATTGTGTAAATTTGGGCATAATTGAGTTGTAACAGATTTGAGGACATAACACATTCAAAACATAAAGTATTGGACATATGAATTGAGATTTGAAGCATAAAGCATTGGATATATGACTTGGGATTTGGGGCGTAAATTGAACTATAAATATAAGGCATAGTACACGTTGTGGTCTAAGATCTAAAAAATGGGGCATATATATATATACATGATAGTTTATGATTTAGAAGAAGAAGATTAGGGTGTATGGTGATGCATGGCTTGGGCATGAAAACAAGACTTGCCTTTGTTTTGTAAGTCAGTTACTTTTTAGATTTGAACACCTAAATCTAATTGTCACATGTAATAAAATGGATATGAGAATATGCTTGATGTAAGCTATCCTTTCATTGAAATTTGTGCTTTAGTATATATATATATCTTTAGGAATCATTTTTGACTATGAAACTGGTCCAATCATATCTATTCTTGTTGTATATCGGAATTGTAATCCTTTTTAAGTTCATGATATAATTCTTATCATATCTAAATGCCTACGTTGTATTCTTTGCCAAACTTGTCTTTTTAGTACATCAAATTTATTGGACCAGTAGTTCTTATCATCATATGACTATGCCTATTCTTACGACTTTCCATCTTGCTTCTCCCCTTATATTTTGAATCTTGAGTTGAATCTCGAAATACGCACGTTATGAATTCGGGGGAAATTGGGTATAACAAGAAATTGACATTATTTGGCATAATTTGGAACATGTAACATGGCATAACTATTAAGACGCAATTCGAAACGAATTATGGAATATGTAATTTGACATATTGAACCTAGAATTGGCATGAACGACAAAGTATGAAATTGGCATATAAATCAAGTTTTGGGCAAAATTGTTATTGTTGCGAATTTGGGGTAACTTGAGCATTAAATCTAGATTGGGCGTAAAATGTCACATGATTAGTTTTGGTGAATTTGGTAATTAGCATGTAAAATCTAGATTTGGGTATATAGGGTAAATGTGTAGATTAAAGATGAACATGCCTAACCCGAGGTTAGATTTAGTTGTGGTGTAAAACTGCCTGGAACCGCTCGGCACATCCAGTAACTACAACAACACCTATCTAATGTGAGAGGTTAGTGCATTATGCCCAAGAAAAACCCGAGGTTAGATTGAGTTATGGTGTAAAACTGCCCGGAACTGCCCGGCACATCCAGTAACCGCAACAACACATATCTAATGTGAGAGGTTGGTGCATTAATAAATCAATTAATGCTAATGAACAAGATGAATGAGTAGGGTTAAGTTCATTGGAACACTTAACCAATATTACATGGATGACTTGGGTTAAGTAATGAGAAACACTTAACCAATATGACAAGATGGATGACTAGGGTTAAGAAAATAGGAAACACTTAACCGTTATAGCATGATAAATGGAAAGGGTTAAGTTAACACTTAACCAATATAACTTGATTTGTGGTAGGGTGAAGTTAACACAAGAAGGCGACACTTAACCAAAGTAACATGACATGATGAGTAGGTGGGTTAAGTTAACTTGAATTGACTGATGACATTTAACTAATACAACAAGACGAACACGTGGAGTTAAGTAACAAGGAAACACTTAACCAATATAACTTGATAAACGGATGGGGTTAAGTAAATAAGGAACATTTAACCAACATGACACGATGAATGGGTGGGTTAAGTTAACATGAATGGACAACACTTAACCAATATGACATAATGTGTGGGAGGGTTAAGTACATATCGGGTTGGTGGGTAATATTAGTAAATATAGGCCCACAAAACTTAACCGTTAAATAAACATGCTTGAATCAGTGGGAGGGTTAAGTACACATCGGGTTGGTGGATAATATTAGTAAATATAGGCCTACAAAACTTAACTGTTAAATAAACATGCCTGGATCAGCGGGAGGGTTAAGTAAATATCGGGTTGGTGGGTAATATTAGTAAATATAGGCCCACAAACGTAACCAATAGGAAACCCTAGTAACAGGGACCCATTTCAGCAGTAACCCACATAGATGTATCACGGTACCCTGAGCTAGGCAGGTGTGGCACGATTACTGGATCAGCAGTCAAAACAGCGGCAGAGGTACGTCAATGTTGGTTCTGACGGTTTACGGGCGTGAGTACACGTACTCCAGAGTGGGAAAAAGCAGGCATTGGGTACCAGTAGTTATACACTGTGCATCTTGAATCGTGTCGGGTCGCTATTATAAGGATTGATACAACTTATGATGGGACCGGCACAGGGTATCTACACGCAAGAGAGGGCAGATTGACACAGACACTTGGAACATGAATACAAGAAAGGGAGCCGATCGATAGGGTAGTAAGGGTATATCTAACATGTTGATGGCAATTAGGCTGATTGAGGTGGAATCCTCACGATAGATGTACACCTGAAGGCTACCACCATTTGCGGGGATTGGGATCACGTTATCATTTTATACAGATTACTAGTTGGGACACTAGTTAGGTGGTGCAGAGATAGATATAGAAATCAGAATAACAAAGTGATAGCGAAGCAGAGAAAGAGTAGAAGCGCATTCAGTTTATCTTGCCTTATCATACCTTATACTTATCCTATGTTATCATGTTATCGTTGTTTCTCACGGTATTGTCTTATTTTCAGTTTATTCATGTCATGATGCTTTTATCTGTTTATATGTTGAAAGTCACTGGACTTACCGGAGTTATGTCTGACCTAGTTTTCTTCTCCTCTTTTCTTCCATTTCCCCCCAGGTTCACAGGGAGGAGATGTTATCACTTAGCTCAGTTTTCTTTCACGCTCGAAGATAGTCGATGTATTGTTTTGGACTCTCTCTTCCACTGCTATGGCTGGTTCACGCTTTATTTGGGGAATATCATTGTTATTTTTATGCTTCTTTTATACTCGGAAGTTTTTGAATCAAGACAGAAGTTCTATACATTACTTTTAGGTATGATTGAGATAATTGTTGTAAAAGCTTGACTGAATTAAGTTGTTAATAAAATGACTTTATTTTCCGCTGCTTTATTTGTCTGTCTTGCAATTTATCTGCATCTTTTACCTAAAGTGCTCTACCAAAGTTAAGGCATTCCATTTGTGAGTGACCATAAAAGAGGTGCAGTGTTTCATTATGAGCTCGTTTTATAATTATATAAATAAAACATTTAAACTTCGTTTTATAAACAAAATAAATATTAAAATCCATTAATATTCGAAATATAATATTTAGAATAATAAATTAAATTAAATATTTGGCTACCAAAAATACGGGAAATTACATTCTTCCTCTGTCCCCCCTTTAAATGAATTTCGTCCCCGAAATTTCTAAGGTGAGAAAAAAGTTACAAACCAATTCACTTTAAAAATCCATTTTATATTAAATCGAAAACCAATTCATTATCATTGAGTAAAAGTTTCAAAAATATCGAAAATTTTCTAACACCTTAAATTCTCGGGAAAAACCGGCAGAGTCTCCCTTATACAGAGGGACTTCTGCAATATCGCGGGAACAAATAATATATATACGTCGACCCATACGGTCGAAAAATAAAAACCAAAAACAAAAATTTATACTTACGCGTACGCGTACCTTATGTGCGAGAGCTATTGAGCATACTTGCTCACTTTTCATGAAATTTTCGCAATCAAAATCAAATCCTCAAAGCCATCTGGTACGTGCACTTAACTCAGTTTAACATATGAGTAACAAATACATGAAATTTTAAGTAATATTTCATTAGTCAACAAATATAACCATACAAATTCCCAAAATCAAACATATAGCATTCATTTGTAAATACAGGGATAAATTCTTAATTTCAATTTATATGCGGTCTCATTCCAGTTTATAATATTGGAATTCATTTCTCTTGGTTTCCAATTCATTTAACTTGTTTTAAACCATTGATGAACAATCTAACACATAATTAGTAATTAATCAATCAACCAATGCACAACCGACTCAATCAAATCAATTAAGTTTTCATTCAATATTAACATTTGCTTTAATTCAACATAATTAAACATCAATCAATTAATATTCGATTGATTTCTATTTAATAATTATTTATTCAAATTTCAAATTTATTTAAATTAATTTCAATATCATTATTAATTTAATTTCACTTAACCAGGTTAAGTTCCAATTCAAGTTTTTAATCCAAT
Source organism: Allium sativum (assembly GCA_030737875.1). NCBI lineage: Eukaryota > Viridiplantae > Streptophyta > Magnoliopsida > Asparagales > Amaryllidaceae > Allium > Allium sativum. The sequence goes on from CM060924.1 coordinate 197,916,955, forward strand.
TTGAATGCCGTTCAAATAAATCAACACACAATGTCTCCATTATTCGATAAAATTATTTCTTTTCTATACAAAAAATATATTTTGGGTAAAGTTATTTACAAAAACAATATTGTATCTATTACCAGTTCAATGCTTATCAACACTTGAACCGATCAACCAACACAATATAAAACATTTGTGTATGAAATTTACAAATACGCTCTCTTACGTATACACCCAACTCAATGTAGGGTATTACTAACTCCATCTCTATCGAGTTATACCACAGAGCCAAGGTTATTACTAAACCAGTAGCTCAGATACAAAATGTGATGACCCAAATTTCCTGTACCTTTTGAGCTGACCAAATAACACAAAATGCACTAAAAACCCAGATGCCAATAGAAAGAAGTCAGAGGGTGAGATAAGAAAGAAAAAATATTAGAATAGGAGAAGAAGAAGAACCAACACAACGCAGAGTCTCACATTGCAGCGGAACAAAATATAATATAGAAATAAATCTTTACTGAGAGCTTTAAAATACTTGCAATCATCAGAATACATTAATAAAATTGGACACTTATAACAATCTATCCTTGTATACAATCACATAGCGGAATAATATAATATAATATCATACGTCTGAACTCTTCCAGTTTGTCTCTTCACATCATCCAATAGCCTAAACCTATAAAACCCGGTATGACCCGAGCATTACAAACATCGGATCAGTCTGGTGAACCAGAGCGAGAAAAGCACACTAAGTATAAAGGCATCACACAAGTTGATTTTAACGTCAAAATATTCGAAAGGAAAGGGTAATCATAAGACCTAATCGACATATAAATACGGATAGTTTTACCTTACGATAACCCAAAACATTTTTGAAAAAAAAATTATTTTGATTATTGATAGTGTCTAATTACAAATAAATAACAATCTAGCGAAACGCATAAATCTCATGCTCCACATACATAGTACACAATCAAAACTACGGGCTCTTATTGGGGAATGGATTGCCTGGCAAGGTATGGGACCACCTTCCCAACAATGTACCTCTGGAGATGAATACATTGGGGTTCAATAAGAACATCTTGCAACCCAGGCTAAACATGACGGGCCCCTCACTTTCTTTTGAGAATATCGAATATATCATTACCACGGTTGGGGGCCAGCCAACCAAACCGATAACATATATACAAAAATAAAAAGGGACAACCGAAGGCATTTGATTTCTCCAGATCAGGTAGTGATATTCAGTTTTGATGGGTGCGAACCATATAGCCATTCAATTTACCTGATTTTGTTCCATTTCTCAGTTGATGAGGTTTGAGGTCATAATCTTTTGGAACATCTGGCCACCCTTCACTTTGAATGCCACATCGTCAGATCCGCCAGAAATCACTAATTTATTTTCATAAAAATTCTCTAGTTGCAAAGAAAATGGTCGTTCTCCGCCAGAACTGTGATACGTTTGAAGAAATCAATGTATGTAATCCCTTTGGAAATACTCTGTCAGACATCTGTCCATACAAGTCATCCAGGAACAGGATGAGACGAAGGTACCTTCCTACTTCATCCAATATAGGAATCACCCCATGGATCAGTAGCGAGTAGTCCTCGCAATCTATAGATTCCCACCACGATAGAATGTAAGGCTATCTTTGGGAGGAAACTAGAGATAATGAGTAATCCTTCTGCTTATGAAGATCCACGGTCTTCAATGCTCCATATTCAGTTAGCATCTACCACGTATTTGGTGGTTCAGAATAATTTTCGAATACACATTCGATCCTGGTCTTTCCGCACCGATGATCGTACTGGCCAGATTTGATAGTCGGTTATTTAATTATCAAATAACAATTATGAGAATAAAATGAGTTTACTAGTTTAGTACCAACATTACATGGCCTCTTTAATTTAAACACGATTAACGATAGTTAATCTAAAACTCTTAGATATTTCAACATTATGAGTATATCTTTTCATTTCTTATTTAACATAAGGTTATTTCAAAACTATTATATTTCCATACTTAGGAAAGTATTTTATAATCATATTCAATTTTCTATCATTACTATCAATTCAAACATTTTCTACCTCATTCTCCATTATCTTTAATTAGGAAAAACAATTCGACTTATCATTCGTAAAACAATGTTATAAAATCTCTTTTGTTACATTACTTGAAAATAATAACCAACCTTTATTCTTTAGAATAATTCTATTCCACAACTCCACTTTTCATTTTTTTTACCTTGGAAATACCGTTATAATTCCACATAAAACTCCTTTACAACTCGCTTTACTTGGGAAATATTATTCTTATATATATTCTCAAATCTTCTCATTTTGTTACCTTGGAAATTACATTATATATTCTTAAATCCTTTTTATTTCCGTTTCTTTGGAAATCTCAATATATATTCTTAAATCTTGAGATTCATTGCGTTATTATTTCACGTATATAGATAATAAATTATTCTTAGCTACTTCCCATTACAAACTAATATCATCTACAGATAATCCTAAAGTCGTTCATGTTGGGATATTTATTTACATCCCAGACCTTGATCAACAACGTTCTTATCTTAAGATAGATATGAGTTGTAATTCAAAAACCGTTATTTTATTCTAATATTAAAACAAATCTCATTTAACTACTTTTTCATGATTTTATAAACCATTTCTAATTTTTGAAATTCTCCTTTTCAAATACCACTATTATTACTTAATTGGTTGATTAAATAAATGCTTACTAAACATTCACTTTTACTTTATTTTCCTTAACCCAATTTATTTTATAACACATATTTTATTTCAAAATCCATTACCATATACCATTCCAAATTTCCCTTTTTCCCAATCCATTTAACCATTTCCCTTTTTGAAAATCTTATTTCAATTTCCCCAATTTTACTTAATTCCATTATTAAGTAACGTTAATTTAATTAACGCTTTAACACCTCATCTCTTTGTACAAACTTCGTTTATATAATTCTGGTTTAATATAAACCCTTTTATTCTCAATTTCCTTTTACTTAATTCAAACATTAATTTAAGCTAAAGTACTCACTCAAAATTCTTTTTATGACTTCGTTATAAAACTCGGGGTTTTAATATAAAACCCGTTCATAAACTCCTTTCACAATTCAATTAGATTCCTTTTTAACTTCGATCACTTTTTGAATGCATTTCAAATAAAAAGTAATTTCCTAAATTATTATTAATTAAAACAATAATTTTCTTCAATCATTAACTACAATCGCAGTAGTTAACTTCTTTTACTAACTAAAATAAATAGTTAATTCCAAATTTAATTCTTATTAAAATTAAAAAAAAATTCTTTAAGCCATTTCATTAAATTAATTCAAATAAAATTAATTTAATAACTAATTCCGGTTAAAACGATCGACTTAGTCAACTCAAAACACGATTATTTCTTTAACCCTTTTCCATTTATAGGCCTTTCTTCAAAATTAATTAATAACATAATTAATTTAAATAATTTCATTTAATTATTTTCTAAAAAAAAATTAAATCTTAACTGTTAGGTTAATCTCTGGTCATTTGCTTATAAATCGTCTTAACATAAGAATTTGCTTTATAAAATCATTAATACTCGCTAATAAATTTAAATAATAAATAATAATGATTTATTTCCTTTTTATAACATTTATTCAAAATAATATATTTCAAAATCTATCTTCGGTTATAAAAATAAATTTTAAAACTTCATTTATATCTATTCATCCGACGGTAAATCCATATTTGGAAAACGATTGATTTATACGTCGTATATTGCAAATTACTCAACCAATTATACCGATTGGTTTAAACAAAACAAATGTTGAATTTCAGGTCAACGATCAACAACCAAATCAATTATCCAATTAGAACAGTTTATAAGATGATAATAAAAAAATAAACATTTAATATATTTTAGGAATCCAACTGGATCCCTCTAACCTATTCTTCCCTGCATCACAATAGATTATCTCACATAAATTTATTCAATTCAAATTAACTGATTATTTCTGTAACAGTAAATAAAGACTATCAACATCAACCAACTAACAAAACAATTCAAACACTTTGGCACGTTTATGTTATAAACGTGACCAACAAGGTAAGTTGCCTCCATTGGGTCCAATCGCTAAAATAACAATTTGGTTTTCACTGAAATTAAACAATGTTTAATTTCAGAAACTCACTCAATATATGATTATACAACTAACAAACAATCAACCATTAGAAGTCATGGCACACAGTTATAAACCTCGACTTATACAAAATATAAGTAAGAAGAACTAAGTGAGTTTAACTCACCTTAATTCCTTTTGTTGTTATAGCGGTACAGTTCTAGTTAAATTAAACGGTCGTCTAATTTAACAAGAAATTTCAGTAGCTTCCATTCCTGCCTAGATCAGTTCCAAAATGTAAATTTTGTCACCACGATTCTAGCATAATTGGTTTCGTTCCATTCTGATAAGAAAGGAATGAGTTATATAAATTATAAGTTTACTGTTTTATCTTAAATAATCCATTCTTAGTTAAATGATAATTAATCCTAATTAAGTGGGATTATAATTATCGGTTGTGTTTAATTCCCTTCTGCCACCAGCTTGCTTTGGTCACAACAGGTTCCATTCCACCGTAGATATGTTCCTATTTAAATTTATATTAGCACGATTTTACCTAAGTAATACTTTTAATTAACATAAATTAAATTTTCAATACTTGCTTTAACGGCTAGCCATTTAACTCTTCTCTGTTTTGTTCAAAACCTATTTATTTCTTCTATTTACCATTTTCTCAGCATACGCCATGCTCCTCGATCAATTCATTTTGGCAAACACTTCAGGACAACTTTCCTACTTCATACAACACTGTTCCTATTTATACCCTGACTCCTTCATTTTGCCAATGTTCGAACATACGGGATAAAAACAATTTAACAGCTGACCTTCGTCTTCACGTAACGCTATTCGTATACTTTGGTTTCAAATTCCAAGTCCTTTAAAATACGCTACTACATTCTTCGTTTGAAACTGCTTCAGCACTCATGCTTCTCTCACCCAATCACCATCGCACCGCCTTGCAGTCCTCCAGAGAGCAATCCATCATTATCAGAACATGCGCGCCAGTGCCCTTGACCCCCACGTTGTGTCTTGAGTCACCAGAGTTCGTCGTTTGCTTGCAGCATAGCTTGACGCACGACGGCTTTCTGATCAAATCCTGACCACCAGCGAGCTCGAGATCCAATCATCACCGTTGAACTGAAAGACCTCTCAGACCTTAATGCCTTGGTAGTTGGGGGATTTTGCTAAAGATTAAAGGATTTAAAGATCAAATAGGAAGTAGATTGGGAGTGTTTTCTATTGTTCGTTGTCTGATGGAGGCGGCTTGAACAATTTTAACCACGTAGAACAAAGTCTTTGGGTTTGGTGATAGTGGGCTATTTATACAGAGAAGGATATATTAAAATAATATTAATCGAAACTTTTCTGTGAAGTAATGTGATAAAATTACTACATACGATATCCAGTCTAGATGAAACCCCTAATCCTAGCATAGAAAAATATTCCTGACATGATGGGACAAGTTTCGTCGAATTCCGAGGTCATTTGTAAAAATCTCTTTATAATTCACAGGTAAAAATCATGCGTTTAAATTTCCTATGGTCTCAAAATAAATCCAATCAACTTGGAAATTTTAAATTCTACTAGACCTTTTCCTTGCGGATCCAATGAAATTTGTTTCATTAAAATCGGAGTTCATTTGGCTAGTCATTTATTCCTCTAGAGTTATCCCTGTCTAAATTAGCAAAAAATATTTAAACGATCAAGGCATTTATCGTTGCCATGATCAAATGGTACGTTTGATTGACACAAAAATTGAAATTTTATAATAATTAATTAGTACGAATCCAACGACACAAATTTCATCGCATTCCGAGACTATTTCCCAGTATGCTATTTTTATACGCCAAACAACGCTATTTTGGACCCCGAAATACCCGATCCCCAGAAATAACAAACTACCTACCTATCCTGACTCTAATCGTCAATACGAACTCGAAGGATTTTGTTTTGTCGCTTAATTCGATCATCTACTCAAGTTATACACAAATACTCCTCTGTTAAATTAATTCATTTACGTGCTGTAGAAAATGACTGGCCGTTTACGGTTATTGTTATCACATAAGACACCGGTTTGCCATAAAATTTTATACCATAAAATAATTTAACGTTACGGTTGCAATGAAACTAATTTCGTTGGAAACAGACTCTATTTGCAAAATGACCATTTTTAAGGTTATAATAATATCAACTGAAATATTATAAAAATCCAAAATAATCAAATAAAATAATAGTAAATTATTATTATCATAAATACCCAACTGGAAATATCATATAGCTTCAAATATAAATTATACAACTCAATATCATAAATTTCGAGTTAAACGATGTCCACATTATATTAAAACCCTTTTAAATATGTTAAATAAACGTTATAATTTAAATAACGATTTCCATAGCAACTATTTTGAATTTTGAATTGGACATAACTAACATCTATAACACAAAATCTAATTTTTCTCTTCCATATGAAAATTATAATCAACAAGATTCCAACGTTTCCTGTTTCACAAAAATCCGACTTATATCGGATCCTGTATATCCAATTAATGTTTATCCAATTAATGTTTGAAACTCAATATTACGAACTGTCGCGACGTTACCAGCTCGTTTTATAATTATATAAATTAACGTTTAAACTTCATTTTATAAATGAAATAAATATTAAAATCCATTAGCATTCCAAATTTAATATTTAAAATAATAAATTAAATTAAATATTTGGCTACCAAAAATATGTGACGTTGCATTCTTCCCTCTTAAAAGAATTTCATCCCCGAAATTACTAAGGTGAGAAAAAAGTTACAAACCCATTCACTTTAAAAATCTGTTTTATATTAAATCAAAAACCAATTCATTATCATTTAGTTAAAGTTTCAAAAATGTCGAAAATCTTCAAATACTTTAAATTCTCGGAAAAAACCGGCAGAGTCTCCCTTATACGGAGGAACTTTTACAATATCGCAGGAACAAATAATATATATATATCGACCCACACGGTCGGAAAATAAAAAACAAAAACAAAAACAAAAACAAAAATTTATATTTTTGCCTAGGTGTACCTTATGCGAGAGCTATTGAGCATACTTACTCAATTTCGTAAAATTTTCACAATCAAAATCAAATCCTCAAAGCCATCCGGTACCTACACTTAACTCAGTTTAACATATATAACAAATACATGAAATTTTAAGTAATATTTCATTAGTTAACAAACATAACCATACCAATTCTCAAAATCAAACATATAGCATTCATTTGCAAATACAGGGATAAATCCTTAATTTTAATTCATATGCGGTTTCATTCCAGTTTATAATATTGGAATTCGTTTCTCCTGGTTTCCAATTCATTTAACTTATTTTAAAACATTGATGAATACATTTCAACAATCTAACACACAATCAATAATCAATCAATCAACCAATGCACAACCGACTCAGTCAAATCAATTGAATTTCCATTCAATATTAACATTTGCTTTCATTCAACATAATTGAACATCAATTAATTAATATTCGATTGATTTCTATTTAATTATTATTTATTCAAATTCGAAATTTATTTAAATTAATTTCAATATCATTACTAAATTAATTTCACTTAACCAGGTTAAGTTCCCATTTAAGTTTTTAATCCAACTTGAATTCCGTTCAAATCAATCAACATGCAATATCTCCATTATTCGATAAAATTACTTCTTTACTACAAAAATATATTTTGGGTAAAATTATTTCATTTACCCTCTTTACGAAACAATATTGTATCCATTACCAATTCAATGCTTCTCAACACTTAAACCGATCAACCAACACAATACAAAACATTTGTATATGAAATCTACAAATACGCTCTCTTATATATACACTCAAACCAATCTTGGGTATTACTAACCCCATCTCTATCGAGTTATACCACAGAACCAAGATTATTACTAAACCAATAGCTCTGATACCAAATGTGACGATCCAAATTTCCAGTACCTTTTGAGCTGACCAAATAACACAAAATTTACTAAAAACCCAGATGCCAATAGAAAGAAGTTAGAGGGTGAGATAAGAAAGAAAGAAATATTAGAATAGGAGGAGAAGAAGAACCAACACAACACAGAGTCTCACATCGCAGTGGAACAAAATATAATATAGAAATAAATCTTTACTGAGAATTTTAAAATACTTACAATCATCAGAGTACATCAATATAATTGGACATTTATAACAATCTGTCCTCGTATACAATCACACATCGGAATAATATAATATAATATAATATCATACATCTGAACTCTTCTAGCTCGTCTCTTTACATCATCCAATAGCCTGAACCTGTAAAACCCGGTCTAACCCGAGCATTGCAAACGTCGGATCAGTCTGGTGAACCAGAGAAGACACACTAAGTATAAAGGCATCACACAACTTGATTTTAACGTCAAAATATTCGAAAGGAAAGGAAAGTCGTAAGACCGAATCGACACATAAATACAGAGGGTTTTTACCTTACGATAACCCAAAACATTTTTGAAAACAAAATTATTCTGGTATGATGATAATGTCTAATTACAAATAAATAACAATCTAGCGGAACGCTTACATCTCACACTCCACATACATAGTATACAATCAAAACCATGGGTTCTTTTTGGGGAATGGATTTCCTGGCAAGGTATGGGACCTCCTTCCCAACAATGTACCTCTGGAGATGAATGCGTTCGGTTTCAACAAGAACATCTTGCAACCCAGGCTAAACATGACTGGCCCCTCACTTTCTTTTGAGAGTACCGAATATATCATTACCACGGTTGGGGGCTAGCCAACCGAACCGATAGCAAACATACAAAAATAAAAAGGGACAACCGAAGGCATTTGATTACTTCAGATCAGGTAATGATATTCCCTTTTGATGGGTGTGACCCGCACAGTCATGCGACCTACCTGATTTTGTGAATTTCCCAGTTGATGATGCTTGATGTTAAAATCTTTCGGAACATCTGGCTGCCCTTCACTTTGAATGCCACATCGTCAGATCTGCCAGAAATCACTAATTGATTTTTCATAAAAATACTCTAGTTGCTAAGAGAATAGCCATTCTCTGCCTCAACTATGATACGTTTGAAGAAATCAATGGTGGATAATCCATTTCGAAATATTCCATCAAAAATCTGTCCATACAAGTCATCCAGGAATAGGATGAACCGAAGGTACCCTCTTACTGCATCCAATATAGGAATCACCCCATGAACCAGTAGCGAGTAGTCCTTGCAATCCTTCGATTCCCATCACAACAGAATCATATGTTATCTCTGGGAGCTAACTAGAGATTATGAGTAACCCTTCCGCTTATGAAGATCCACGATCTACAACGCTCCATCTTCAATCAGCATCTTCCACATATTTGTTGGTTAGGGACAGTTGTCGAACATAAGTTCGATCCCGGTCTTTCCGTACCAACAATCGTATTGGCCAGATTTGATATTTGGTTATTTAACTATCAAATAACAATCATGAGAATAAAATGAGTTTACTAGTTCAGTACTAGCATTACATGGCTCTTTAATTAAAATGATTAACGATACTTAATCTAAAACTCTTAAGTATTTCAACATTACGAATATAGTTTTTCATTTCTTATTTAACATAAGGTTATTTCAAAACTATTATATTTTTGTACTTAGGAAAATATTTTATAATCATATTCAATTTTCTATCATTTGAAACATTTTCTACCTCATTCTCCATTATCTATAATTAGGAAAAATAATTCAACTTATCATTCGTAAAATAAAGTTACAAAATCTCTTTTGTTACATTATTTGAAAACAATAACCAACCTTTATTCTTTAGAATAATTCTATTCCCAAACTCCACTTTTCATTTTTCTTTACCTCGGAAATACTGTTACAATTCCACATAAAACTCTTTTACAACTCCCTTTACTTAGGAAATATTATTATATATATATATATTCTTAAATCTTCTCATTTCCGTTACTTTGGAAATTACGTTATATATTCTCAAATCTTATTTATTTCCGTTATTTTGGAAATCTCAATATATATTCTCAAATCTTGCGATTAACATTACGTTATTATTTCACATATGGAAATAAAAATTATTCTTAATCTCTTCCCATTACAAACTAATATCATCCTCAGATAATCCTGAAGTCGTTCAAGTTGGGTATTTATTTACCTCTCAGACCTTGATCAGCAACGTTCTTATCTTAAAATAGATATGAGTTGTAATTCAAAAACCGATATTTTATTCTAATATTATAACAAATCTCATTTAACTATTTTATCATGATTTTATAAACCATTTATTATTTTTGAAAATCTCCTTTTCAAATACCACTATTATTACTTAATTCGTTGATTAAGTGAATGCTTACTAAACATTCACTCTTACTTTGTATTCCTTAAAATAATTTATTTTATAACATGGATTTTATTTCCAAATTCATTACCATATACCATTTCAAATGTCCCTTTTTACAAATCCATTTAACCATCTCCTTTTTGAAAATCTTATTTCTGTTTCCCCAATTTTACTTAATTCCATTATTAAGTAATGTTAATTTAATTAACGCTTTAACACCTCATCTCTTTGTATAAACTTCATTTATATAATTCTGGTTTAATATAAACCCTTTTATTCTCAATTTCCTTTTACTTAATTCAAACATTAAGTAAACATTAATTTAAGCTATTGTACTCGCTTAAAATTCTTTTTATAACTTCATTATAAAACTCGGGTTTTTAATATAAAACCCATTCATAAACTCTTTTCACAATTCAATTAGATTCCATTTCAACTTCGATCACTTTTTAAATGCATTTCAAATAAAAAGTAATTTCCTAAATTATTATTAGTTAAAATAGTAATTTACTTCAATCATTAACTACAATAGCAGTAGTTAACGTCTTTTATTAACTAAATAAATTGTAAATTCCAAATTCAAATCTTATTAACATTAAAACAAATATTCTTTAAGCTATTTCATTAGATTAATTCAAATCAAATTAATTTAATAATCAACTCCAGTTAAAATGGTCGACTTAGTCAGCTCAAAACACAATTATTTCTTTAACCCTTTTCCAATTATAATCCTTCCTTTAAATTAATTAATAATATAATTAATTTAAATAATTTCATTTAATTTTTTTCTTAAACAATTAAATCTTTACCATTAGGTTAATTTCTGGTCATTTGCTTATAAATCCTTAACATAAGAATTTCCTCTATAAAATAATTGATACTCACTTACAAATTTATAATAAATAATAATTATTTATTTACATTGGTTTAAACAAAACAAATGTTGAATTTCTGGTCAACGGTCAACAACCAAATAAATCATCCAATTAGAACAGTTCATATGATGATAATAAAAAAATAACATATAATATATTTGAGGAATCCAGCTAGATCCCTCTAACATGTTCTTCCCTGCATCACTATAGATAATCTCACATAATTTTTTTCAATTCAATTTAACTGATTATTTCTGTAATAGTAAATAACGACTATCAACATCAACCAATTAACAAACCAATCCAAACACTTTTACATATTTATTTTATAAGCGTGACCAACAAGGTAAGTTGCCTCCATTGGGTCCAATCGTAAAAATAACGATTTGGTTTTCACTGAAATTAAATAATGTTTAATTTCAGAAACTCATTCGATATATGATTATATAACCAACAAACAAACAACCATTAGCAGTCATAGCACAAAATTATAAACCTCGACTTATATAAAATATAAGTGGGAAGAACTGAGTGAGTATAACTCACCTTAATTCCTTTTGTTATTATAACGGTATAGTTCTAGTTAAATTAAACATTCATTTAATTTAACGAGAAATTTCAGTAGCTTCCATTCCTGTCTAGATCAATTCCAAAATGTAGAGTTTGTCGCAACGATTCTAGCATAATTGGTTTCGTTCCATTCTCATAAGATAGGAATGAGTTATATAAATTATAAGTTCACATTTTATTTAAAATAATCCATTCTTAACTAAATAATCTTTAATCTTAATTACATGAGATCATAATTATCGGTTGTGTTTAATTCCCTTCTGCCACCAGCTTGTTGTGGTCATAACAGGTTTCATTCCGCTACAGATACATTCCTGTTTAAATTTATATTAGCACGATTTTAGCTAAGCAATACTTTTAATTAACATAAATTAAATTTTAAATACCTGCTTTAACGGCTAGCCATTTAACTCTTTTTTGTTTCATTCAAAACCCATTCATTTCTTCTGTTTCTCGTTTGCTTAGCATACACCATGCTTCCCGATCAATTCACTTTGGCAAACACTTCAGGCCAACTTTCCTACTTCATACAACACTGTTCATATTTATACCCTGACTTCTTCATTTTGCCAACGTTTGAACATACACAGGCCCATAAACAATTTATCAGCAGACCCTCCTCTTCACGTAACACAGTTCGTATACTTTGGTTTCAAATTCCAACTCCTTCAAAACAGGCTGCTACATTCTTTGTTGGAAACTTCTTTAGCACTCACGCTTTTCTCACCCAATCACTGTCGCACCACCTTGCAGTCCTCCAGAGAGCGATACATCATTACTAGAACATGCGCGCCAGTGCCCTCGACCCTTGCGCTGAGTCTCGAGTCACCAGAGTTCGCCGTTTGCTAGCAGCATAGCTTCACTAGCAATGGCTTTCTGATCAAATCTCGGCCACTAGCGAGCTCGATATCCAATCATCACCATTGAATTGAAAGACCTCTCAGACCTTAAACCTTGGTAGTTGAAGGATTTTGCTAAAGATTGACAAATTTGAAGATCAATAGGAAGAAGATTGGGAGTGTTTTCTATCGTTCGTTGTCAGATGGAGGCGACGTGAACAATTTTGACCACGCAGAACAAAGTCTTAGGGTTTGGTGATAGTGGTCTATTTACACAGAGATTGATATATTAAAATAATATTAGAAAATTCGCTATGAAGTAATGCGATAAAACTACTACATATGATATCCGATCAAGATGAAACTCCTAACCCTAGCATAGAAAAATATTCCAGACATGATGGAACAAGTTTCGTCGGATTCCGAGGTCATTTGCAAAAATCCTTTTTTAATTCACAGGTGAAAAATCACGCATTTAAATTCCCGACGGTCACAAAATAAATCCAATGAACTTGAAACTTTGAAATTCAACTAGATTTTTCCTTACGGATCTAATGAAATTTGTTAAATTAAAATCGGGGTTCATTTGGCCAGTCATTTATTCCTTTAAAGTTACCCCTATCTAAATTAGCCAAAAATAAATAAATGATTAAGGCGTTTATCATTGCCATGATCAAACGGTAAGTCCGATTGACACGAAAATTGAAATCTTATAATAATTAATTAATAGGAATCCAATGACACAAAATTACATCGTATTCCGAGTTTGTTTCCTGATACGCTATTTTTATACACCTTACAACGCTATTTCAGACCCCGAAATATCCAATGTCCAAAAATAACAAACTACCTACCTATCCTGACTCTAATCGTCGATAAGAACTCAATGGAATTGGTTTCATGGCTTAATTCGGTTGTCTGCTCAAGTTATACAAAAATACCCCTCTATTAAATTAAATTAATCTAATTAGGTGCTATAGAAAATGACTGGGCGTTTACGGCTATTGTTATCACGTATGGCATCGGTTTTCCACCAAATTTTATAACATGCAATAATTTAACGTTACGGTTCCAATGAAACTAATTTCATTGAAAACGGACTCTGTTTACAAAATGATCATTTTTAAGGCTTATAATAATATCGATTAAAATATTATAAAAGTCCAAAATAATCAAATAAAATAACAATAAATTGTCAATATCATAAATACCCAACTGGAAGTATCATATAGCTTCAAATATAAATTATACAACTCAACATCATAAATTTCGAGTTAAATGATGTCCAAATTATATTAAAACCTTTTAAATATATTAAATAAATGTTATAATTTAAATAACGATTTGCATAACAACTATTTTAAAATTTGAATTGGACATAATTAACAATCTATGACACGGAATCTGAATTTTTCTCTTCCATGTGAAAATTATAATCAACAAGATTCAATATTTCTTGTTTCACAGAAATCCGACTTATATCGGATCATGTATATCCAATTAAAGTTCGAAACTCAATATTACGAACTGCCGCGACGTTGCGAGCTCGTTTTATAATTATATAAATTAAACGTTTGAACTTCGTTTTATAAACGAAATAAATATTAAAATCCATTAATATTCCAAATATAATATTTAAAATAATAAATTAAATTAAATATTTGGCTACTAAAAATATGGGACATTACAATAAATGTCGGTTACAACGAGTCTCATGCAATAATAGGCATATCAACATTAATTATTCCAGTATAATAATACTACTATAAATAATGCCTAATAGCTATGGATCCTTTATCGTTAGTCTCCATCTCCAGGGTATCACTGATCCAAGCATTCCCACCTACTATCATGTTTATATGTTAAGATTTGGGAGGTCAGGACATAAAGTTTTAGTGAATAAAAATCACAAAAGTTTTCAAGAATAACTATCTCCGATATTTGGCAGTATAAATTCTTCAAGATATATCTACGCAAACAAGCATACACACAGTTAAACATATGAGGTGGCCTTCCTTAATACCCTAAAACTAATTAAAGTGCGGGCATCCTTGGGGTCACTTAATACCATATCTTAGTTTGTTTAGGGTGGACATCCCTCCTGTCACTTAATACCCAATGGCGAACCTTAAACCACTTAAGACTGTTGAGGATGCAGATTATGGATATTAAGGAAAATTAAAAACTAGAGGTGGGTGAATAGTGTTTTATGGATTATATTAAATTTCTTGAAATCTTTTTGAATTAAATAGAATGTTATGCAAATCACAGATATCACAAATTACAGATTCGATCAAAGATGTAGAAAATAAAATTGAAAGTAGTACAAGAAAATACATACAAAAATTTTACGTTGGTTCGGGGCTCCCCTACATTCAGTCCTACCCAACGTTGGGTTGTTGTGGACTTTTATTTAACAGTATCCAATTACAATCCTTGATTTCAGAGCTACAAGGGAACACCCCAACTGATTCCAAGTATAGTGAAACTTAGTTGATTTCCGAGCCATAACTTTACACTCAATCGATTTCTAAGACACAATCGCATCTAATAGATTTATACGTTATACTACCACACCCTTCTCTTATCAATTTTTGTAGTATTGACTCAATAGGACTTGATCTTGCGATCTTTGATTACAACCAACCTATAACTCTTGAGTAGCACTTGAATTTCAATGAGAGTTTGATGTAGAATTGAAAGAGAAGAAGAATGATATGATTTCTATGAAAATCAGCAGAGTATAAGTGTAGAAAGTTAAGAAATTAAGAAGAATAATGGTAGGATGATTAAGGAAGAAGAGGAAATGAAATCAAATTAAAAATTTCGAATTCTGAAGCCTTTATATAGTTTTCCAATAGCCATATCCTTTCAAAAAAGATTTGAATTCAAAAGAAATAATTTTTCAAAATTTAGAAACAAATTAATGGCTCCTATGTCGACATTCATAAAGTGATATGTCGGCATCCCTTAGTGAAGTTTCAAAAATAAATATTTTAATTCAAATCAAATAATGTTTAAATAAATCATGGTGATTCCTAAATTAAAATAAACTATTTTCATTTGTAATAAAATAGAGTATACTTAGTAAAAATATATTAAAATGATTTTAAAATTGATTAAAACTAAATATAAACTGATATAAAAGTATAAATACGAAACTATGAATAAATTTAAAACTCAATATAAATAAGGAAATTGAAAATATAATTAACTATAAAATTAGTATTGAATTTGTAAGTAAAATTATTTGAATTAGGAGTCAAAATATATTAAGTATAATTTTAAAAATAGGAGTTAATATAAATTTATGAGATAAAATATATCTAAAATAAAGAAGTATAAATTTAAAATAAGGAAGTAATTTTAAATCATTTGAAATAAGAATTAAGTTTGAAATCCAAATTTAGTGCTAACCAGAGTTTTAACAAAATATCTAGACACGATTATTCTATATTTCTTGAACTCTTGAACTCTTGATACTCATGAGTAATGAATCTTGAACTCTTTTACTTTGAAATCTTTATTCTCTGAACCGTACAGTCTTCAATAATTAACAACAGCGTAGATTTCCTATATATACATATATTTATATTCTAGATAACAGCATTAGTATATATTTTATAATAATAATAATTGAAACAAAGTTGAAATAAGGTTGTTGTCATCAAGACCATCACATTCAACATCTCAGTCTCTAATAATCTCCCCATTTTTGATGATGACAACCTTGGCTATAAAATATTCATATCTGATCATACTTCATGTCTTGATTCTTTAGTTACTCCCCCTTACGTCATTATCTTCCTTTTAATACTACTAAATCCCCGTTAAACTAAACCCTATTTTATAATTTTCCTCCTTTGTCATCAATAAAAATTATATAATCCTAACTATAACACTCCCCCTAAAACTATACCATATTTCTAGAACTAAGACTAAAATAATTTTACTAATACTATACTAACTATTTAAAACAAAGGCTAATATGAATATAATAACTAAACTATAATAACTGCTAAATCTAAGTGTAAACTAATAAACTATTATTCAAGATATATAAATCAAACCAAACCAATTTAATACATACCAATATATGCCAATACAATCAATCAATCAATCTAAAACATACTGAACTTAAAGTTGTTTATTTACAAGTTTAAATTCAAAATAATTCAATCAAACCACACAAATGAAGAAAATTCATACATTTCGAGGAACTACTACCCAACCATCTCCACTAAAGATTGGATCAGCCTTTATAACATCCTAGTCTTCGTTGTCTTTGGTGCGAGGTACTCCGGTGATGTTGTTGTCTTCATATTTTGAAGTGAAGCAATCATCCACCGAATTGCATCAAAATGCTTCTCTTGTTGTTTATCATATGTATTTGACAATTCTAAGTGATGTTGACTTTGGAAAATGATAGGGAATTCAAGATTCTCACTTAGATTATGGATTTTAGTAGCCATAGATTTGGATTTATTAAGAAAGATTGAAAGGAAATGAAGGAGGAATAAACAGAGAAGTTTTTCTGGAAGAAATAAGTAAAGTTAGGCTCTAAGATTCATTAGAATTGAATAGACACTATTTGGTTAAAGCAGTTTCCAAATTTAAATAAATTTGAAAAAATTAGTTATATGTCAACATATAGAAAGTTTTATGTTGACATACATATGTATTTTTCAATATTTGAATGTTTTGTGATTTTTGATTTGATTTGGCTTATATGAACTTATTTTACAAAATTTAATAACAATTCCAAAGATGTTTAAACAAGAATTAACAGAAATACGAAGCTTCATTTCAAACTAATGATACATGAAACTAGTACATAACATAAGATAGAAATACGGAAATTGAAATACAAGTGAATGTAACACGAAAATAAACTTAGAATTCTACAGAGGAGGAGGATGATAAGCCAAGTTTTCTTCCAACTTTCCAAAAGAACTTGCTCATTTTAGTAGACATATTTTCAAATTTCGTATTAAATGATCTCTTAAGTTTCTTTTGGTTCTTAGCTAGAATCATTTGGTTTTGAAAAGGGATTTCTTGGAAGTGTTAGCGCGAAAGTAAATGCTTTCTAAGGAAGTATCTTCTTCCTCTTGTTCGATATCTATATGATCAGTTTCTTCTTCTTGTTCCAATCTTGCTTGTTTTTCCTTATATGTTTCATACGGTTGAAACACTAGTGGAATCTTCATAAGAGAAATATTTTTAGAATTGAAAACTTTTCTAGAAACAAATCCTTCTCCTTTGAAACCAACACCAAAATGTTCGAAAATACGTGTAAGCTAAACTCTATATTATAACATATTTTATTTTGGCGAAATATCCTGTAACGACCCAGAAAATCTGAACCAATTTAAAATTTTTAAATTGGCTAAAATAGTGGATTTTAAATAATCAAAATAAATATTTTAAATAAGAAAGATGAAAACTGAGTTTGAATGGACAATTGAAAAGGAATATAATTAACTCTAATTATAAACAAGGCCTGAAATGGCGCTGTAGTTTCAAGAATTGAATTCAAACTTTGTCGGACTGTACCGGGTGCAAAACAAAACGGATTTGAGCGAAACTAAAAATATCTAAATCTGTTAGTGAATACCTTTCTAACGAATCTGAAAAATCAAAGTTTCATAGCGGAAAGCAAAAGTTATGGCCAAATGAATTTTCAGAAAGGTCGCTATGGAATTTATGTAGCCCGTGAAATTGGCCATTTTGCAAACGACCTCGGAATTCGACGAAACCATTTTTGTTGGATCCGGGGTGAGAAGTTATTGCTAGGTTTCAAATTTCATAATTTTTGAAGCTAGTATGTGAGCGTGGCAAAGGAAAACGTGTTTTGGTCAATTATAGTTAAATTGGATCGACCAGAAATGGACAATTTTTCAAACAGTCTCGGAATTCGACGAAACTAGTTTTGTTGGGACCGTATCGTCAAAACATAGCTAGATTTATTTTTCTGGAATTTTTCGAATCAGTTTGTGGCCCTAGCAAATTGAAATGTATGTTCAAATTAAATATTGAATGTTTTATATTTTAATTTGAATGGAAACAGACTGAAACAGTCGAATGGGCCTACGAAACATATCCCATTGTGTTCGGAATGGGGGTAAAACGCTAGGGACGACAGTCGTTGGGTTTGAATTGAAGTTCGTTTGTAAAAACCCTAATTTTTGAAATTATAAAACCATCAGCCAATCAGTATTTTATATTCATAATAAAATATCACATTGTGTTCGGAAGGCCTGTCGCCGCTTCCCTGGCGAATTCTGATCGCTACAGCCCGAGTTAGAGCCCCCTCCAGTTAAGCTTTTTGAAGTTCTCCTCTCCAGCTCCAAATCCATACCCGTTGCTCCCTCCCTCATGCTCTGGTTCTCGAGAATTGAGCTTCGAAAGTCGCGGGTTTGAAACCGCCGCCGCCACCTCCTGCCAGCGTCGAACTGGACCCCACCCCCACGCGCCAGAGCGTGGTTCCAAGCTCTTCCTCGTGGTGAAGGCTGATCGACCTATAGCACAACGGATTTAGCGCAAGATCGAAACCTACTTTTGAACGAAATAGAAAGGTACAGCTGTTAAATTATATAAACTATTTAATAGCAGTTCTAAGCGCTACGGTTTTTGATTTCACTGTAAAAATCATATCTTTTTCATTTCTTGACGAAATTCAGTGAAACAAGAGACAGTGGACTCGTGTGGACGTCTTCTACATTCTAGAAGAGACCGCATATTTTTCTGAGCCTTCTGCTATTCTTGGTGGAGTGGAACCCAATGTGAGATTTCTAATTTATAAACGATATGGAAAACGACGATGTATAAATTATATAGTCGATGTATGAGTTATATAAGCGTTGTACACCCCTTGTATAAGCGTTTTATAAGTTCTACATTCGATGTATAAGTTGTATAGGCGTTGTAAAAATTATATATGTGTTGAAATAGAAGTGAATTGCTATATATATATATATGCCCCTCGTCCACAAACCATGGACGATATTTATTGGTTGTGATTGGTGTGAAAAATTGATTGATAGCGAATGGTAGATTGGAATTGTTTGTGGTTGATATTGATTAATTGTGGTTGAAAAATACCCGTTTGTGGTTGAGAAATATTTGGTTGAAACCACATAGGATTAGTTTGTGGAAATGAAATAAATATACATGCCGCCTGCGTGCGAACTAGATGCATGATTCCTCATTGTCAAAAACTGCGAGGTTTTAAGGTAAAGCGAGGAGCCGTACTAGGGACGGTCCCGGTTTTAACTACCCTGCCGTTATGCTGCCGAAATTTTGAATAATATTCATGTGTTAGAATTATTTTCATTTGTTGAAACTATATTTATTCGTTGAAAAGAAAGCCTTCATGTGTTGAGTCGATATTCATTCATTGGATAGATATTCATGTGTTGAATGGTATTCGTGTTTTAAATATAAAAATCACATTTTTATCTATATATATAAACTATAGAAAACCTTCATGTGTTGAATCGATATTCATTCGTTGAATTGAAATTCATGTGTTGAATGGTATTCGTGTTTTAGATATAAAAATCACATTTTTATCTATATATACAAACTATAGAAAACCTTCATGTGTTGAATCGATGTTCATTCGTTGAATTGAAATTCATGTGTTGAATGGTATTCGTGTTTTGAATATAAAAATCACCTTTTTATCGATATATATAAACTATAGAAAACCTTCATGTGTTGAATCGATATTCATTCGTTGAATTGAAATTCATGTGTTGAATGGTATTCATATTTTGAAAGAAATTGTTTTATAATAAAAATCCCATTTTTAACATCAATATGAAATGTATAAAATAATCTTGTTTTGAAATAAATTGTTTTATAATAAAAATCCTATTTTTATCACCTATATGAAATATATAAAATAATCGTGTTTTGAAATAAATTGTTTTACATTAAAAATCACATTTTTATTATATACATGAATTGTTAAATATAGTGAAGTGTTGAAATAGAAGACAGCTATATAAAAATATCATTTTTATCAAATGTATGAAAATAATATAGTTTTGAAATCGAAGAATCGATATATATATATAAATAAAATCGAAATATAAACGAAGCTGCAGTTCATATTTTGAAACCGTGATTTCAAATGATTAGTACGGGAGATCCGACCATCGGATTTTCCCGAAACCGCAACCGTTGGGTTCGCTTTGGAAATATCTTTCCAACGGCACCAACTTTGTAAAAATCCAACGGTTGGATCGCCTGTAATGTTTAATTCAAATATGAAGAAAACAGCGCCAGAATCGATTATATTTATATATATATATATATAATTATATTTAATCGAATAATGACGCTGCAGTTCGTATTTTGAAATCGAAACTTCAAACGATTATACCGGGAGATCCGACCGTCAGATTTTCCCGAAACTGGAACCATTGGATTTGTTTTGAAAAGATCTTTCTAATGATGTAAATTTTGTGAAGATCAAACGGTTAGATTTTTCAGATATGTGTAAATCAAATCTGAAGAAAAACAGCGCCCCGACCGCGTTATGGCCCGAAGCATCGTTTTGAATAAATTGGCTATTTTAAAATAAATAAAAATGGCGATAAATCGTTATAAAATATTATAAACGGTATGGATGTGAAATTTAGAAATTAACTGAAGGTTAGCTAAGTCGAATGGTTTCTTGGGTATTGATCTGATGTTGGTTTCGGCCTTCGGGGTTAATATTTGGGAAATCGTTCTCTTACTGATTGACGGTTAGTGACTAATGAATTGAAATGATGCGTAGTAGTGTTTGTGTAGCACTTGTTTATTATATACGCTAGTTGCTCAGAAAGACCGGGTTTATCCCATTCGGAATAACTGAATCGACGATAAGAAATCGAAGATGAAGACGGTGGTCGAAGACCGGAGATCTTCACCTCGTTTGGATGGTAACCGAGGTCCTGATTGGGAGGCATCCCGAAATATGGATAATGAGTGGTGATCGTCCAGACGTACGTGGTGGTCGATGGGTTTGCGAGGTATATAGTGCCTTCGGTTTCATTCAGACCCAGAACGGACTTGTAAATGGACTGTGTGTCTGACATTGGATTTTATTCTGTGTTGATTGATCTCTATTAAATATACATCTGTTTGGCGGTGGAGAATTTATTCTTTTGCTTAACGCCCTTCTCTGAAACGTACGAGCTCAGAGGTTGTATATCGATGGACATCAGTCGCATGGCATGAATTGCTAGTGTGGCATGCCTAAGTGGCAAATGATCAGGGCTTCTGTTGAAAAGCAAAGTCTTGTGGTGATGATCAAAGCACCGCCTGTGTGGCGTAGCTTTGTGTATAACGTGAATTCGCGAGACTCACTCCCCGGTATGAACCAGAAACGGGAGAAGGACCTCAGGGAGGGCATGCGTTTATTTCTAGCTAGGAGTTGTGTCGGTGTTTTTACACGGCCCGACATTTTACTTATGTGGATGATGGATAGCGAGGCGCCTCGGATATATCGGTCGATCTGGGACCGATGGAGTCATTCGTTGGCTCACTTACGCCCCATAGGGCGGGGAAACGTAGTGCTCAGGAATTTTAATCCACATCGGTGGACCGGCCCTGTCGCTCCAAGGGTCGATGCGTTCTGATCCTGAGGGGCGGGCTAGAGCGTCTTGAATTCGGTAAGGACTATCTTTTGCCTTGGTTCATGACGGAAATTCAATTTCCAAATACATGACTGTGCGGTTTTGATTGTATACCTATATATGGCGACATAGTGGTATGGGGCATTAATGTCGTCTATGATTGATAGTTATAATTGAAATTGTTTTTGAAACATATAAACACTAGTAATAATATCAAATGCTTTTGTTTAATTCGTCTCAATCATATTTTGGCCATTATAAGGTAAAAACTCTATCCTCCGGTTTGCGTTGCATTGTGTGGTGGGACTGAGTCTTATAATGGCTTCATTTTTATAAAAAGCATTGCGATGTTTAAAAGAATGATTTGTTTTAAAGCACTGGCAATCCAATGGAGTAAACCCGTTCCACGAAAGTGGCATGGTCCTGTGATTAGCCTTATTTCAAATGTGTTGAGTAGATTTCTCATACCAGTCCCATGACTGACTCGTAGTTTGTTTCACTTTCAAATTCGTGTGCCCCTTTTTCTACACGGGCAACCTTGTATTCAGGTTTAGCTGGTTCTTTCTGGATAGCTGGAGCTGAAGATGGATTCTATTATTTATCTCTTTTTATGCTGTTCAGCTCCTATTGTACATATTATGTTTGTTTTCCGCTGTAGACATTTATGTATAGCTGAACTGTATTTGTACTAAGTATGATCCTGTATACTGTGTAACTCTGATGATTACGTTTATCCAATATTCTATTGTACATTATCTGGTGTATTTATTTATTTTTGTTCTGCTGTTATCTGTTTCTGTGTTATATTCCAAAGATTACCCTTGTCACCGTCAGTACGGGGTTTGGGGTTGTCTCATATCCTTTGGAACACTTAAAATTATCTAAGTCTAATTGATAAAAACGATTTTTGAATTCCATATTTTCATCGTTATCAAAGATATGGTGAAAAATTTCAAAATCACTTTTATTGATTTAAAATCCGCAAGATCCATTCCTGAATTCTTGCAACCCAAAATAGCACTTAAAACTTCATAATTCAAAATGATTTGAGTTCCCTTAACGTTACTCCAAGTTTTATTTTCATTTCCTTGATAAAAATAATGATTCAAGTTTGCATAAAACATTTTAATAAGATCTGGATAGCAAACTCCAATGTTTTCCCGAGAATCAATGAGACTTAAAATTCTATTTCTACGAAAAAGATATTCAACATCATAAGTAGCAAAATTACCAAAAATAGTAAATTTTCCCATGTCGATTTTACCAACGTTTACAAAGCTATTGTAATCTTTGATAGCATCAGGGTTATTGTAGAGGAAGCCTTTGGTAGCCTTGGTCGGCCTCATTGTGTTTGGAGTACTTGAGGAAGACATTAGAGAAAAGTTTCGAAGAGTTATAGGAATATGAAGATAAGTTTGAATTCTAAAATGAAGGTAGAAAAAAATGATAGGAATAGGTAGATAAATAAGGAAACATGTCTACTGGTAAAGGGACACCTTTTTAGTACATTGGGTTTTGTGAATGGTTGAAAGGAAATTCAAGTGTTTGAAAATCAAAATTTTGAATTTCAAATTTCAGAAAATACATATGTCGACATGCACAAACATGTATGTCGATATTTCTTCTAGATTTTGAAGTGATGTTTTGATTTTTGATTTCTTGATTTATTTATACATTTTATTTCTTATTTAATTATTTCCTAGAATAATAATTATTATAAAAACACCTTTATATTATTATTATTACATTATTAAATAATAATTATTTAAAATTTAAAATTTTGAATTTTGAATTTAAAATTTTGATTTTTGAATTTAAAATTCAAATTTTCAAACAAAGCAAACAAGCAAGCAACCATTCAAACAAAAATTTAAAAATTATTATAAAGGCGTACCTATTTTTAGAACTTTTCTTCCATTTCTTCTGATTTGTGAATTGTTGTAAAACACATATATGAATTATTAATTTCTTGTTCTTCATCACTGGATGATGAATCAGAATCATTCAAAGTTGCTGCATATGCTCTTTTTCTCTTCATTGATGAATGATCATTTATCAGATGATTTTGTTTCTTTGAATATGGACAGAATCATTTCAGATAGCCTAATTCGTCGCAGTTATAACACTTTACATTATTGAGAATCTCATTATTTTTCATAGAGTTTCTTTCCTCATTCCTCTTGAAATTGTTTCTTTTTCCGTATCTTAGGAATTTTCTGAAATTCCTTGTCATCAGGGTCATCTTGTCATCATCATCACCATCACCATCTGAGTCAGATTCTTCAGTTGACGCTATAAGTGCCATCAATTTTTTTTTCGATGACTTATTTTCTTTTCTTCCTTGCATCTGAACTTCTAACGACATTAAATTACTGATTAATTCCTCAATTTTCATTGAATTAATATCATTGGCCTTTTTTATTTCAAGTGTCTTTTGATCCTGATCCGAAGTTAATGAAATCAGAACTTTGCTGACTTGATCATCCTTAGAACATGTTTTTCCCAAAATCATTAGTGAATGCATGATCTCCTGTAACCTGTTGTACTTATCAGAGATAGACTCATTCTGCTTCATTTTAAATAATTCAAACTGATTAGTTAACATGGATATTTTGGTATGTTTAACTTTTCTTGTTCCTTTATGAGTCACTTGTAAAGTTTTCTAGATTTCATATGCAGATTTACGAACAGATACCCTATTAAACTCATTCGTATCTAGTAAACAGAATAAAATATTCTTAGCCTTTGAATTATTTTATGTAGTGGCTTTCTGATCATTGGTCCGTTGAACACTGGGTTCAACATATCCGGTTCGTGTGATATTCCAAGTGTCTAATCCTACAGATTGTAAATAAATTTTCACTCTAGAAGCCCAATATTCATAATTACTACCATTGAATAGTGGTGGTCTAACAGTGGGCTGACCCTCTATAAAAGAACTATTATTATTGATAATTCTAGTGTTGGTTGCAATTTAAACTTTTCAAAAATTCAGATTATAAAAAGTTTGAAAGCCAATGCTCTTATACTAATTGTTGGGGATGCAGGTTAAGGATCGTAAGGAAAATCAAACACCAGAAGGGGTGAATATTGTTTTATAGATTATATCAAATTTCTTGATTTTTTTTTTGAATTAAACATAATGCTATGCAAATCAAAAATATCACAAATCACATAATTAATGAAAGATGCAGAAAATAAAATAGAAAGCAGTAAAGTACAGACCGGGATTTTTAACATGTTCGGGACTCCCCTACATCCAGTGCTACACAACGCTGGGTTGATGTGGATTTTTATTCAACAATACCCAATTACAATCCTTGATTTCAGGACTATAAGGGCACACCCTAACTAATTCCAAGTACAGTGAGATTTGGTTGATTTCCGGGCTACAACTTTACACTTAATCCATTTTCGGGACACAATCGCACCTAGTAGAATTATGAGGGACACTACCACACCCTTATCTTATCAGTTTTGTAGTATTGACTCGATCGGACTTGATCTTGCGATCTTTGATTACAGACAACCTATAACTCTTGAGTAGCACCTGAATTTCAGTGACAGTTTGTAGTATTGTTGTGACTTAAATAGAAAAACTGATTTTGGACCTGATAAAATTTATTTAACTTAAAACAAGGTCGATAAACTTGTTAAATTAATTTAAGAGTAAATATTTTGAAAATTGATATTTTAACGCTATTAGGAAAGGAGCACTTTTGAGAAAGTCACAGAATCCAACGATACTACTTTAATTAGATTCGGAATCTCGAAATATGCTAGGATTTAAAATTTCAAGTCAATCTGTGTTCATATGTCAGCGTACGATAAATAAATGTATGTTGAAAATTCAATCAGTTTTCGATTTAAGCTAGAAATAAGGCGATTTTTCAAACGAACTCCGAATATGAAGAGACTTGGTTCGTTGGAATCATACTTCCATAACGTAGAGAGATATCAAATTTCGTAATTTGTGGAGTTAGTATGTGGTTTTACAACCAAAATGAAGTTTATGACGTATAATTAATTCAGGGATTAAACAAACTATTTAACACAAAATTCCATAACCAATTAGAGTTAGTTAATTCATTGTACTCCATGACCAGTGCCACCTTCTTCCTTAAGTAGTCATTCCTAATGTACTAAAGCCATTTATTTTCTTTTGAATTTGTTTTCATTTTTAATCCACTTCTTCCTTAACCTTTAAGTTTAAAGCCATTTCCATGTCTCCCCTCTCCCCTTAGTCCACGCCACCACCATCCAAGGGTACCATCACCACATGCAGCCTTGCGCCACCTCCCCTCACTGTCCTCCATCCACCCCTCCGACCGTGGGCTCCTCCTCACCAAAACTCCATTTGCCCCTTTTACATTTCAAAGCTACCTCCTTAAGGCCTAAATTCAAGCACTAGCACCTCAATCCTCCTCCTATGGACCTAACCTAGCCACTTAAGGCACACCACCACCTCCACAACCCTGTTCTTCCACTGACCAGCCCCACTCGTGGGCCCCTTAGCCCCATAAAGCCCTAAGTCCACTAAAAATATCAACTTTATACTTTATACATTAAATTTAAATGAGTTCGAGTGTTGTTGTTGTGTAGTAGCTAGGCAATTGAAACCGAAAAGGAATGATTCTGGTGTTGTTGAAAGATAGAAAGGTCCTACTATGAAGAATAGAGGTGTAGGATGGCTTTGGTGAGAACTTCTCACGGAAAAATGTTTCATTTGTTTAGTTAAATTATGAGTATGTTGTTAAATGCTTGGTATTGTAAGTGATTGAATGGAAGATTGATTGTGATTTGAAAACGAATTTTAGTAAAGTGATATGTTAAAACCCTGTTAGAATGTTTGTGGTAGTTGACATTTGATTAAACATCTATTTATATTTCAAATGATATATTTGCATTCACTTATTTAAGCGAAATTGACTAAGTTAAAATATAACTTGAAACGAACAAGTTATTGTTAATTGCTTAAGTTTTTGGTTGATGAGAATTGATTGAGTAAATTATTAATTAATATTTTTTGATTGAAAACCCCATACAGGTTTTGGTATGACAATTTTCTCACACGTCTCCCAAGTATGTAGATAAGTTCACATGGATTGTAATGTAATCCTCACACGAGTATTGGGATAATAATTTTACACGTCTTCCAAGTGTGTAGATAATAATCACTAGTTTGTAATGGAAACCCCACACGGGTATTGGGATGATATTTTATTGACACTAATTCCAATTGTTTAATTTGTATGTCAATCGGTTGATTGGTAGACTGATATAAACATTAATTAATTATTTAAGGCATATACGGGTGTAGCTACACTCTGGATGTGAATTGGAAGTTTAATAGTTATTTACAACTATTGTTGGATACATATGATATATGAAATCCCATATAAATGGAATTATATGGTAGTTAGTTGAATTTCATTCCAGTTTCGAATAAAATTGAATATTTTAATAAAATAATATTCGATGAAAATCAAAGTTTGAACTTGATGTCCGATTTTGGACAGACGCGAAGATACTAAAATATCGATGAATTTTCATAACTGAACCAAGTGATTTTGAATTATTTTCAAATAGTCCTGGCATATCAAAGTTTTTAATTCAAAATGAATAGTAACGTTTGAAAGTGAAGTTCAGTTATGCTATGTAGGAAATTTTCTGAAAGGAGTTTCTATTCAAAAGTTTCTAGTTTATTTTTATGACGACTGTTAGGAAAGTTTGGACGTAAAATAACAAATTTCAAAAAATATTATTATTTTAATGATTAAAATAGAATTAAAAATGACTTAATGTTGAAATATTTGATTTCTGAAGGAAATGAGTGAAATAGAATTTCCAATGACGATTATATATGTTTTATAATATATTTTGTAAGCATTTTGATTTGTTTTAATTATAAATCGATTTGGGCTTGAATAGGACATGTCGCGCAGCGATAGTTTATGAAATTCAACGTGTAACTTCGAATTGACGTATCGAGAAATCCGACTGTCGGATTCTCCTGAAACTGGAAGCATTGGGTCTGGAATGAAACAAACTTTCAAATGAAATAAGAAATTTGGAAATCAAATGGTTTAATTTTAAAATATATGCAAATCTGTTTTGGAAAAGGTCGTCATGGATGCAATTTTGTGGCCGGAATTGGAAATCGACTGTAAATGCCTTAATAAAATGATCAAAAATATGAATAAACTATGTTAAGTCATAATAAATGATTTGACGATATTTCGGATGAAATATTCTGAGTTTTGAAAAGATAAAAGATAATTTTATCCTAATGAGCTAGTTAACAACTAGAGTAAAGAATCCAATGGTTTAAAATAATATGTTGGATTGGAGCGGTTTGAATGTAACCAAAGTTTTCCAACATATGAATTGGATTAGATTTGAATGGAAATAATCTTTGGAAATTTCGATATTGGATTCCGTAATTATACGGATACTGTTTTGTGGAATTTGGAAGATAAAGATATCGTTATTCCCTATACGATATATGTTGTTTTCATAATTTGGTATTGAGTATAAGTCAATTTGATTTCTATTCAAAGCCTTGTATTGGATATCAAATTGGATTTTGGGTTTGTCGTGAATGGTTTCATTAATAACATTGTTCTTAAACCCAGTTGAAAATGGAATTTATAGAAAAATCTTTCAATTAAGATTTAGTGGAATTTTTCCAAAGTAAAGGGAAGATTTTCAATTTAATAATTTATATTGGATCTTGGGTTTATCGTGAACGATGTTTTAAATGGCATTTGTTTTATAGCCCGGTTAAAGAAAGGATTAATTTTCTAAAGTTGAAAAATCATTAAATAATGATTTTTGAGAATTAAAACTGTGTTGAGTTTTAATGGATCTTTAATTAGATTTGGAATGTAATGATGTAATTAACTTTAGAGGAAATACGGTAGGAGTTAAATATGGAGTACTACCGTTTTTTCTCCATGGGATGAATAAATTGGTAATGAGCTAATGATATGCGAAATTACCTTTGTAAGAATCGATATTTCCAATAAAGCTTATAAACCTTAATTTGATCCGAGTTTGTGAAAAGATATTATAAAATCTTTCGAAATGATTTCCAAGTAAAGATTTAAACGATATGTTTAAATAATGTAAGTCTTTGATAAGATTTATGGGGTTAATTCCCAATGTCAAAGAATATTCTGGATTAGAATGAGATATGTGTTATCTTTATATATCTGATTTTAAAGATGTGTGAGTTATTCAGAAAGACTGGGTTTAACACATTCTGAATAACTACTACGACGAGTAAAACCTGAAGATATTGAAGATAGTGGTTGAAGACTTGAGATCTTAACATCGTATAGGTTATTGTCGATGTCTCGGCTGAGTCATACACCTAAGACGAGGTAATAAGTGGTGATCGTCCAGACGTACTTGGAGATCAATCGATATACGAGGACCTCTCTCATGTACTAGACATATGGGACGAGGAATAAGGTGTCTCCGGTTTCGTTCAGACCCAGAATGGACTTGCAAATGGATTGTATATCTGAAATTGTATTTTATGCCATATTAATTGATCTCTATCAAATATATATCTGTTTGGTGGCGGAGAATTTATTCTCTTAGTTTAAAACCCTTCTTTGAGACATATTGTAACGATTCGAAATTTCTGAACCAATTTAAAATTTTAATTTTAGCTATTTTAATGGATTTTGAAGATTTAAAATGATTTATTTTTAGAATTAATCATTTAAAGTTTATTTAAATTGAAGCTAAAACATAAAATTTATAAATTAATTAAAAGGAGTTTGAAATGGCACGGTAGTTTGAAAATTCGATTTTTAATTTCAAATGAATGTATATAATTCAATATAAATCGAATTTCTGTAAAACCAAAAAAATTAGAATCAGTTTAATTATATCTTTCTAATGGATGTGAAAAACTGAGATTTCACTTTATAAATTGAGAGTTATGTCCAGTTTAAAATTTTAAAATAGTCACTATGAAATTTATATATATTTTAAATTACATATAGCCCTTAAAAATGGCCATTTTGCAAACGATCTCCGTTTTTGACGAAACCACTTTTGTTGGATCCGGAATGTCAAATTATTGTTAGGTTTCAAATTTTATATTTTTTGGAATCAATATGTGAGCATAGTAAATTTAAACATATTCGGCAAATTCAATTTGAATTTAATCGGCTGGATAAAGGACAATTTTCAAATGGTCTCCAAATTTGACGAAATTAATTTTGTTAGGACCGTATCATCAAAACATAGTTAGATTTATTTTTCTGTAATTTTTGAGTCAGTATGTGGCCCCGGTAAATTAAAATGTACGTTGAAATTCTACATTAACCGTTATAATAATTTATATTTTAATTTTTATGAAAAATGATCGAAACAGTAGAATTGGCTTACGAAATATATTCCGTCGTGTCCAAAATGGGGTATTTAGCTATGAAAAACAATCGTTGGGTTAGATTTCGAGTTTGTGACATTAAACTACTAATCCACGAATTAAAATATTAATAATATATATTATATAACCCTGTAAATAATCTAAACCCAAGCCAAACTAATGCCCTAGTCAAATTAATTCCCTGCACCTCTGTTCTATTTCGATAGCCCGGCAAGCTCCATTGTTCTTCCTCCAATTTCTCTCCATCTACACATTTTCATTCGATATTCATTGCACGAAAATTCAAGAGCATTCCACGAGCTCCAATTTGATACGGGCAAGATCTGTTTTAATTGAGGTGATTAATGGATTTTCGAGCTCAAAGCGCTACAGTTTGCACGGAAAGTCATGGTGCTGGGGGGTTCGAAGGCGGCATAGTGTCCGGAGGTGATGGAGGGCGGACGGGGCTTGGCGCGGCGGTTGCTGATGGATAGTCGATGGCCTCTAGTGGCGGGCGTGGGTGATGAGAAGGAGGCGACATTGGGTTTTTTTGGGGTACAGGAGTGAACGAAGAGAGAAAAGAGTGGGGAGGGTAAAATTGTAAACTATTATTAATTAATTGTTTCAATTGTGTAAGGAAATGTATTAATTACCGCATCCATTTCATACGAGGTCCAAATTGGATGATTTCAATTGCGATGGATCCGCAACAACGAACACTACACGATGGAACTGACCAGAAAGGAAATGGAGCAAATTAGAATTTGAGGCAAATTCAAATTCAAATGGTACCAAAACCGACACTTAAAGACTGATGGAGTGGAAACGAATGTGAGAGTTCTCTCACTAAATTATTTGTGCAGTTTGCAAATGTATATAGAAATTGCCAGTAATGTTTTTTATCCATTTTAATTATAAAAAATGTTATTTATTTTTGGAGTTCAACACACGAACTCACACAATCATCTACATTGGAAGCGATGTATGGATATTAGTGACACTCGCATTTCATACTCCGCGGATGGCCACTTGTGGCGCCGTAAATGGCATTGGGTAGTTGAGTATTTATTTATATGGATGATATTGTTGAATTGCTGTGTTATGATTGTGACTGTGATTTTAAAATTGTAGTGTCCCGAAATTCCAGTACAGTTTGAGCTGACCAAATAACTCAAGTCCAACCCAAATTATACTGAAAACCAGAAAACTAATAGAAAGAAAACAGAGGGTGAGAATAGATAAGATAGAAACTTAGAATAGAAGAAGAAGAAGAACATGAAACATCAAAGTAACACGAATCTCACAGCGGAACGAACAACATATAATAGATCACATATCCTTGAAATAAAATCAATATATATATATATATACAGTAACATTTTCAGAGTACAACACTTACAACACAGCGGAAGAAACAATAGCTATAAAATCCTGAAGCCTCCTGCTCTAAGCTCTCCAAGTATATCTGTAAAATCCTGACTACTTGACTGCCCGCACAAAATTGGGCACCCAAGAGTTTAGGAAAAACAAAACAAAATAAACTCTGGGTCAGTCATATGACTGGTATGAGTAAACAGTTTAAACAGTTTGAGCAATTAAATGATATCTCATAAGACCACGCTGTATAACGGAACGGGGTTTCCCTGATGAGAATCCAAAACATTTGATTTAACTTTAAAATCCTTTTGAAAGAACCAATAAACTTTACATCAAAACTCTTTTGATATTATAATAATGTCTATCAACCACAACTAAATAATCATCTAGCAAAAACGCTTTCATCTCACATTCTACATATATAGTATACAATAAAAACCACGAGCACTTATTGGGTAATGGATTTCCAACTATGACAAGGTATGGAACCACCTTCCGATAGTGTACCTCTAGAGAGGAATACACTGGGTTCAACAAGAACATCTTGCAACCCGGCCATACATGACCTACCACTCATTTCGCTTGAGTGTATCGAATGTATATCTCCAACGGTTGGGATAAGCAACTGTTTCCCGAATGGGACAGCATCGACAATGTATTAAAGAATGAAATGAATATCTCTAGATATGTGATAATACACCCTACTGGGCAGCCAACCACTTAGCCATGCTGCCTGCCCGATTTCTGTCATTTCCCGGTTGTGAGGCTAGAGGTCACGCTTATCTCTGACAGATCACACAATTATTCACTTTGAATGTCACATCGTCATACCTGCCAAATCACAAATTGATTTCCCCAAAAATACAACGGGTATACAGCTAAGAAAAAACGAATTCCTCCACCACCAAACGTAAATACGTTTGAAGAGATCAACTTACGCGATCCATTAAATATACTCTGTCAGACATTCTTCCATACAGGTCGTCCTGGGACTGGACAGCCGAAGGCACTATTCTGTAAACAGGACAGCCCTTGCATAACTCCGTCTTCAATTATCTTCATTATATTTGATCGCAACGCTAATGCCCATACAGAGTGGTTTACAGATAATGAATCTGATCCCGGTCTCTCTGTGTTGACGACGGAAAAATGGTCAAAAACTTTAATAGTTGGTGAGTTAACTATCAAAGAAAAACACGTGTGCAAACAACGATATTATTTCCAGATGGAAATTTTATCGATCAATCATCATTTATCTCTTAAATTAATTTATCAGTTACCCATTTCCATATCTCCATAAATTCTTATTTTATAAATTTAGAAAATATACGTTAGTAATCATTGGAAAACATTTCCATCTCTTTTTCACGTATCACTGTCATTCTAGTATTCATTATAATCCAACATTTCATTTTCTATGATTAGAAAATATCTCTAATTATATTTGGAAAACGTTTCCAAAACTCATTCCTTGGATTTAAACAGATGTTTAAATAAAACATCGCTAAGGCAATTCAAATCATTACCTTCATTAACTATATTCACTTAACCGAACTTTACTATCATACCTTAACAATTCCTTAGTTACAAACGAAGTCAATCAAGTTGGGGTATAACTACCTCTCAGACCTTAACTGAACATCATTTCTAACTTCGAAATAGACAAATTTTACCTCCTAATTCTTTAACAAACTTCCTTACGTAACTCTAAGATTCTATTTTACGAATCCACTTTTTTTATAAAAATCATTTGATTATAACAATAGTGTTCTAATCCCTATTTCTGAAATATCTAACTTCAAAATATAACTTTTATTCCTTAATTTAACTAAATAACTAAATAGACAATTTATAAAGAAATCATTAAATCTTGATTAAAAACGGAAAGTGTACATTCCTGAATTCGACATAATCGAATTCCAACGTATAACTCTCTTTCGAAAAATCTCTATTCGATAACTCCCTTTAGAATAAACTATATTCGACAACTCTTTCTTTGAATAACTATATTCTTCTCTCTCCGAATAACTATATTCGATTAACTCTCTTCAAATGTTTTACATTCGATTAACTCACTTCGAATGATTTACATTCGATTAATCTCCTTTTGAATAAACTATATTCAATTTACCCCTTAATTCTATTCGAATAAACTATTTCGAATAACTCCCTTAATTCTATTTGAATAAACAATTTTGAATAACTCCTTTAATTCTATTCGAATAAACTATTTTGAATAACTCCTTTAATTCTATTCGAATAAACTATTTCGAATAACTCCTTTAATTCTATTCGAATAAACTATTTCGAATAACTTCTTTGGATTAACTCATTTGGATTAACTCGGTTTGATTAACTCATCTTGACTAACTCAACTCGATAAACTCAACTTGACTAACTTAACTTGATTAACTTACTTATTTAACTCCTATCGAATAACTAATATTCGATTAACTTATATTCGAATAACTATGTCTGTTTTAGTTTTTATTTGAATGGCTAATATTCGATTTAACCCAATTCGTTTGACTCTAGATCACAGCGATCACAATGGTTACGCCTGATTCCCTCAGGAAACAACCGACCGCCGTAAGCTATCTGCAGCCCTGCGAATTACGCTAGCAGTCGTACAAAATGGCAACTCATCCTGAATAACTATGTTTGACTGACTATATCTCAAATAACTATATCCGATCAACTCTAATTGAATAACTAATATTCAATTAATCCTAATTCGATTAACTATGTTCAATTAACTCTATCTGGTTAACTCTTACTGGTTAACTCTAATCGACTAACTCTTATTCAAATAAATTATATTTGATAACTCTATTCGATTACAAATACTACATTTTCTATTTGTCTATATTTATTTCATATAAAATATTTCCTTTATATAATTATATTTATTTCATAAATATTTCCTTTTATAACTTTATTTATTTCCTAAATAAATAATTCCTTTTATAACCTTATTTGTTTACCAAATAAACATTTCCTTGTATAACTTTATTTATTTACCAAATAAATATTTCCTTTTAACTCCATCTATTTATCAAATAATTCTTTTTTATCTTTATTTATTTCCTAAATAAATAATTCTTTTTCAATTCTATTTGTAAATGTTTTCCTTTTATATTTATTCTATTTATTTTCTAAATTAATCCTTTTATAATATCCTTTGATTTTACAAACATTTCAATTTCAATATACGTTTTGAAAATTCCCTTTTATCATTCTGGTATTTCTTATGGTATTTAACATACCATATAAAAATGATAAATATAGTCCAAACACACATAATCTTCAACAGATTATATATCACATCATATACCACAATATGTGAATAATAGTAAAATAAATGTTGAGGAATCCAGTTGGATTCCTTTGACCTGTTTCCTTGCATCCACAGATGTTACACAATATAATTCACATCGATTTCATTTCACTATGAAATATTCTGATTAACATAATCAATATTTAGTTAACGATTTATATATATATATATTATTATCTAAAATTTTAACCAATCATTCAGCAATTCAATCAAATAGTCAGCACACATCAATCATCATCATTTATCAGTTCTAATTATAAATTATAAAAATATTAACTGATAGAGTTGGTGAGTTTTACTCACATTGGACAATTATCATTAAATAACGACAAACCGTTGTTTGATTCAGATCAAACAATTTATTTCTCCATAAATTCAAACGAGCTCCAATTCACCCCTAGTTGGCTCATTAGGTAGATCTCGTCCATGCGATCCTAACGGATCTTGTTTCGCTGAAAACCGATATCGTATGATAAAGTTATTGTCATTACAAGTTATACAAATAATTTAAAAGAGAATTAAATTAACCATTGGGCCTCACCACCATTTTCTCGGCCCAAACCCATTCGTACTGGCCCAAACCCGCATATACCTTTTCCTCCTTCTTCTTCGAATTACTCTCGTTCCCAGTAACCAACTACGAACACCGTTTTCCAATTTCAAACCCAAACCGCACTTCCAACTCTTAATGAAATCCCACACAAAAAATCACCAAATCACTTCTCTTCCAATCCTTAATCACTCCATCACTAATTTACACAACTCGCGCATACTTAATCACTCCTGTCGTTCCCCTCGTAATTACAGGTTGCGACAGGAAAAAAAATCGTCGAACCCCTCAAGACTACCACAATCGAAACTCCTTCACATCCTAAACCCAAATATACACTTTATTTCCCAAATCAAAGCCCACAAATCTCGAAAAAACTGAACCTTAGGTCTCATGTTGTCTTTCGAGAGTCCCTAAAGTTGCGTCGCAAATTGCAAAACAGGTATGGAATCTTAGCTTGAGTCAAGGGGAATTCAAAGAACTGAGATTTGGGATTTATAGCTTTTGTTTTGAATTCTTTTGATTTTATCAACTCGCGTTTGCTGAACGGAGAAATAAAAGCAACGGCGGAAATTTTGTTGACTAAAGAGATAATGATTTTAGGGTTTAAAGAAACCGGGTATTATATAGGATTTTTATATTAATTTTTAAATCGAATTTTATATTTATTTTTAAGCCATTGCTATCTGTTTTTTTCTTTAAAAATTTGTACGACCACATATAATACCCAAAAATCACGAAAATGGACATGTAGCTACAGTTTGACATTACGGACACAACGAAACTTGTTTCGTCGAAGTCCGACTCCGTTTGCTCACACAGCGTATTTTTAACCGTC
Organism: Allium sativum; assembly: GCA_030737875.1. NCBI lineage: Eukaryota > Viridiplantae > Streptophyta > Magnoliopsida > Asparagales > Amaryllidaceae > Allium > Allium sativum. The sequence continues at coordinate 197,953,851 of CM060924.1, forward strand.
AAAATACTGACTGTTTTTTACATTAAAATCCCGTATGGCCACATACTGACTTCAAAAATCACGAATCTTGAAATCTAGCAATAATTTGATATTGCGGATCCAACAAAATTAGTTTCATCGAAAACTGAGGTCGTTTGCAAAGCTGGCTATTTTTAAAGCTCTAAATAACCCCATTTTTAATATAAATATATTTAAAAATAATTAAATTAAATATTTATAAATTAATATTATCGTATATATATTCATATACGATATCATACAGCTCTAATATATTTCTAACTGAATTTACAGCTCGATATTTCAAAGTTCCCAATTATATCAATATTCGATTTATATTAAATTCCTTTTATAATATAAATAAATCGATATAAATTATAAAGGAATTCCATAGCGAGTTTTCTAAAATTTGATTTGGACATAACTCAAAATCTACGCGACAAAATCTCGATTTTTCTCTTCCATTAGAAAAATATACTTCACCAGCTCTGAACGTTTCTTGTTTCACAGAAATTCGACTTAAAACGAATTATGTATATTCGTTTGAAGTTCGAATCGCCAATTTACGAACTATAGCGCCATTTCAAGCTCGATTATAAATATAATATAATTATACGTTCAAACTTACTTTATATAATATATTCGTTAATATAATTCAACTCTAAACTGAATTATATATTTTGAATTGTCCAGTTCACACAATATCGTCAATTCACTATTTCCGACAATTTCAAAAATTAAATATATTATTCTATTATTTAATTAAATTAATTATTCACTATTTTTTAATTCTACGATCATTCAAATCTCTAAATCACCATTTATATAATTAAATAAATTAATTATTATATCGCTAAAATACGGGTCGTTACATTCTTCCCCACTTAAAATAATTTTGTCCTCGAAATTGCTAAGGTAGTAAACAAACCCGATTAATTGGTAAAAAATTATTTTTTTACTTCTTAACTCCAATTTCACCGACCCAATTAATTTCAGTTAAAATATTAATAAATTCTTACCAACGAAAATTTTCAAAAATCTTGAAAATTTTCTAACACCCGAAATTTTTGAAAAATTTCGCCGGTACCTCCTTTGTACTGGTCAACCGATACAACTACAACTCACCTCTCTAGGCCTTCTCCAAGCCAAAAGAAAATCAAACAGCCAAGCGGCTTGCCAATTCGGCTCATAAATCTCATATCCAATAGAAATATAAACTTGTACCTTTTTGTCGGGCATATCATTCCATCTTTTATATCTGCTACTAATTCAACGTATACAAATGTTATCCCAATCAAACTCAAATTACTTTTATATCCAACACAACCATTCGCTTATCCAAGCTAAATTCAATTTCAAATCAAAATTCCATTCTCGATTTTCAAATTTTTAACTCATCAATCCAATACCATTTCAGATTCCTATGTCACAAAATCCAATTTTCTCGATATCATTCTAGTCCAATTCAATTCAACTACCACTGAACTATCTTTATTTCAATTACAAATTTGCTTTCACCAATTTTTATTTAATTTGTTTTTATTTCAAACAATCTTTACCTGGGAGTTTCAAATAGCTTAGCCTTTCCAAAAATCAAATATCATTTTCTGGAATTTCAGTACAACTTGTTTTTCTCAAAACAATTCAAAAACAAAATCTTTGGTAGTAATCCGTCACTTAAAAACTCGAAAATGAACACTAATGATGTCCGGATCATCATAGGAATTATTTTCCAGTGACCGTAGTGAGTTCAATACTATCTCACTTTTCAAAACCATTTCTAAACACTTCCACCTTGACATACATTTCAAAATGTCATTCACAATGCTGTAAACAATTTAAAATCTCCCAGGATTTTAAAATTCACATATATTTAAGCCAATCCATCTACAAACACTTATCCAACTGTCCAAAGTTTTAATTCCAATTCTAATTTGTAATTCAGATTTAATCCATTTGATTTCATATACTACACTTATATGAATTCTGATCGGTTATTTATATAACCATTTCACCTTTTATAATCTTACTCGATTATAATAACAACCAATACATCCAATATATTATAATTCCAATATATATTTTCTCTATATCAAAATATACTTTGGATAAAATTATTTTCATTTACCCTCTTTTCAAAACATATTGTATCGACCCATCGTATTCGAGTGTTTACAAACTCCTACCGATACAGTGGATCAAAGTGATCGACCAGAACCCATAAACGACTCAATCAATGAATCTCTACAATATAAAACCATTTTTATATCAAATAACAAATACGCGCTCATATATGTACACTCAAACCTCAATCTAGGGTATTATTAACCCTATCTCTACCGAGTCACGCCACAGAGCCAAGGTAATTACTTAACCTTAAGCTCTGATGCCAACTGTAGTATCCCGAATTATGGTACAATTTGAGCTAACCAAATAGCACAAGTCCAACCCAAATTATACTGGAAACCAGAAAACTAATAGAAAGAAAACAGAGGGTGAGAATAGAAAATTAGAAACTTAGAATAGAAGAAGAAGAAGAAGAAGAAGAACATGCAACATCAGAGTAACACGAATCTCACAGCGGAACGAACAACATATAATAGATAACATATCCTTGAAATAAAATCAGTATGTATATACAGTAACATTATCAGAGTACAATACTTACAACACAGCGGAATAAACAATAGCTATAAAATCCTGAAGCCTCCTGCTCTAAGCTCTCCAAGTATATCTGTAAAATCCTAACTACTTGACTTCCTGTATAAAATTGAGCACCCAAGAGTTTAGGGAAAACAAAATAAAATAAATTCAGGGTCAGTCATGTGACTGGTGTGAGTAAAACAGTTTAAACAGTTTGAGTAATTAAATGATATCTCATAAGACCATGCCGTATAACGGAACGGGTTTTTCCCTTATGAGAATCCAAAACATTTGATTTAACTTTCAAAAGGAACATTTGATTTAACTTTCAAAATCCTTTTGAAAGAACTGATAAACTTTATATCAAAACTCTTTTGATATTATAATAATGTCTATCAACCACAACTAAATAATCATCTAGCAGAAACGCTTTCATCTCATGTTCTACATATATAGTATACAATAAAAACCGTGAGCACTTATTGGGTAATGGATTTCCAACTATGACAAGGTATGGAACCACCTTCCGATAGTGTACCTCTAGAGAGGAATACACTGGGTTCAACAAGAACATCTTGCAACCCGACCACACATGACCGACCACTCATTTCGCTTGAGTGTATTGAATGTATATCACCAATGGTTGGGATCAGCAACCATTTCCCGAATGGGACAGCATCAACAATAGATTAAAGAATGAAATGAATATCTCTAGATAGGAGATAATACACCCTACTTGGCAGCCAACCACATAGCCATGCTGCTTGCCTGATTTCTGCCATTTCCCGGTTGTGAGCCTAGAAGCCACACTTATCTCTGACAGATCACACAATTATTCACTTTGAATGTCACATCGTCATACCCACCAAATCACAAATTGATTTCCCCAAAAATACAACGGGTATACAGCTAAGAGAAATGTATTCCTCCGCCACAAAACGTAAATACATTTGAAGAGATCAACTTACGTGACCCATTAAATATACTCTGTCAGTCATTCTTCCATACAGGTCGTCCTGGGACTTGACAATCGAAGGCATTATTCTGTAAACAGGACAGCCCTTGCATAACTCCGTCTTCAATTATCTTCATCATATTTGATCGCAATGCTAAGGCCCATACAAAGTGGTTTTCAGATAATGAATCTGATCCCGGTCTCTCCATATTAACGACGGAAAAATGGTCAAAAACTTCTATAGTCGATGAGTTAACTATCAAAGCAAAACACGTGTGCAAACAACGATATTATTTCTAGATGGAAATTTTATAGATCAATCAACATTTATCTCTTAAATTAATTTATCAGTTACCCATTCCCATATCTCCATAAATTCTTATTTTCTAAATTTAGAAAATATATGTTATTAATCATTAGAAAACATTTCCATCTCTTTTTCACGTATCACTGTCATTCCAGTATTCTTTACAATCTAACATTTAATTTTCTATGATTAGAAAATATCTTTGATTATATTTGGAAAACGTTTCCAAAACTCATTCCTTGGATTTAAACAGATGTTTAATTAAAACATCTCTATGCCAATTCAAACCATTACCTTCATTAACTATATTCGCTTTACCGAACTTTACTGTAAGACCTTAACCATTCCTTAGTTACAAACGAAGTTAATCAAGTTGGGGTATAACTACCTCTCAGACCTTAACTGGACATCATTTCTAACTTCGAAATAGACAAAGTTTACCTTCTAAATCTTTAACAAACTTCCTTACGTAACTCTCGGATTCTATTTTACAAATCCACTTCTTTTACAGAAATCATTTGATTATAACAAACGTGTTCTAATCCCTATTTCTGAAATATCTAACTTCAAAATATAACTTTTATTCCTTAATTTAACTAAATAACTAAATAGATAATTTATAAAGAAATCATTAAATCTTGATTAAAAACGAAAAGTGTACTTTCCCGAATTCGATATAATCGAATTCCAACGTATAACTCTCTTTCGAAAAATCTCTATTCGATAACTCCTTTTCGAATAAACTATATTCGATAACTCTTTCTTCGAATAACTATATTCGATAATCTCTCTCCGAATAACTATATTCGATTAACTCTCTTCGAATGATTTACATTCGATTAACTCTCTTCGAATGATTTGCATTCGATTAACTCTCTTCGAATGATTTACATTCGATTAATCTCCTTTCGAATAAACTATATTCGATTAACTCCCTTAATTCTATTCGAATAAACTATTTCAAATAACTCCTTTAATTCTATTCGGAAAAAGTATTTCGAATAACTCCTTTAATTCTATTCGAATAAACTATTTCGAATAACTCCTTTAATTCTATTCGAATAAACTATTTCGAATAACTCCTTTAATTCTATTCGAATAAACTGTTTCGAATAACTACTTTAATTCTTTTTGAATAAACTATTTCGAATAACTCCTTTAATTCTATTCGAATAAACAATTTCGAATAAATCATTTGGAATAACTCGGTTTGATTAACTCATCTTGACTAACTCAACTCGATTAACTCAACTTGACAAACTTAACTTGATTAACTTACTTATTTAACTCCTATCGAATAACTAATATTCGATTAACTTATATTCGAATAACTATGTCTGTTTTAACTTTACTTCGAATGGCTAATATTCTATTTAACTCCATTCACTTGACTCTAGATCGCAGCGATCACAATGGTTACGCCTGATTCCCTCAGGAAACATCCGACCGCCGTAGGCTATCTGCAACCCTGCAAATTACGCTAGCAGTCGTACGAAATGGAAACTCAGCCTGAATAACTATGTTTGACTAACTCTATCTCAAATAACTATATTCGATCAACTCTAATTGAATAACTAATATTCAATTAATCCTAATTCGATTAACTATGTTCAATTAACTCTATCTGGTTAACTCTTACTGGTTAACTCTAATCGACTAACTCTAATTCAAATAAATTATATTTGATAACTCTATTCGATTACAAATACTTCCTTTTCTATTTGTCTATATTTATTTCACATAAATATTTCCTTTATTTAATTCTATTTATTTCCCAAATATTTCCTTTTATAACTTTATTTATTTCCTAAATAAATATTTCCTTTTATAACTTTATTTATTTACCAAATAAACATTTCCTTTTATAACTTTATTTATTTACCAAATAAATATTTCCTTTTAACTCCATTTATTTATCAAATAATTCTTTTTTATCTTTATTTATTTTCTAAATAAATAATTCTTTTTCAATTCTATTTGTAAATGTTTTCCTTTTATATTTATTCTATTTATTTTCTAAATAAATCCTTTTATAATATCCTTTGATGTTATAAATATTCTCTATAAAAATCCTTTGATTTTATAAACATTTCATTTACAATATATGTTTTGAAAATTCCCTTTTATCATTCTGGTATTTCTTATGGTATTTAACATACCATATAAAAATGATAAATATTATCCAAACACATATAATCTACAACAGATTATATATCACATCGTACATCACAATATATGAATAACAGTAAAATAAATGTTGAGGAATCCAATTGGGTTCCTCCTACCTATTTCCATGCATCCACAGATGTTACACAATATAATTCACATCGATTTCATTTCACTATGAAATATTCTGATAAACAGAATCAATATTTAGTTAACGATCTATATATATCGTTATCTAAAATTTTAACCAATTATTTAGCAATTCAATCAAACAGTCAGCACACAGCAACCATCATCATTTATTAGTTCTAATTATACGTTATAAAAATATGAACTGATAGAGTTAGTGAGTTTTACTCACATTGGACAGTTATCGTTAAATAACGACAAATTGTTGTTTGATTCAGATCAAACAATTTATTTCGCCATAAATTCAAACGAGCTCCAGTTTACCCCTAGTTAGTTCCATTGGGTAGCTCTCGTCCATACGATCCTAACAGATCTTATATCGCTGAAAACTGATATCGTGTGATAAAGTTATTGTCATTACAAGTTATACAAATAATTTAAAAGAGAATTAAATTAACCATTTGGCCTCACCACCATTTTCTCAGCCCAACCCCATTCGTACTGGCCTAAACCCGCATATACCTTTTCCTCCTTCTTCTCCGAATTACTCTCATTCCCAGTAACCAACTATGAACACCATTTTCCAATTTCAAACCCAAACCGCACTTCCAACTCTTCATGAAATCCCACACAAAAATCACCAAATCACTTCTCTTCCAATCCTCAATCACTCCATCACCAATTTACACAACCACTCCATCACCAATTTACACAACTCGTGCATCCTAAATCACTCCCGTCATTCCCCTCGTCACTGCAGGTCACGACAGGAAAAAAACCGTCGAACCCCTCAAGACTACCACAATCGAAACTCCTTCACATCCTAAACCCAAATATACACTTTATTTCTCAAATCAAAGCCCACAAATCTCGAAAAAACAGAACCCTAGGTCTCCTGTTGTCTTTTGAGAGTCCCTGAAGTTGCGTCGCAAATAGCAAAAGGGGTATGGAATCTTAGCTTGAGTCGAGGGGAATTCAAAAGAACTGAGATTTGGAATTTATAACTTTTGTTTTGAATTCTTTTGATTTTATCAACTTGCATTTGCTGAAAGGAGAAATAAAAGCAACGGCGGAAATTTTGTTGACTAAAGAGATAATGATTTTAGGGTTTAAAGAAGTAGGGTATTATATAGGATTTTTATGTTAATTTTTAAATCGAAATTTATATTTATTTTTAAGCCATCGCTATCTGTGTTTGTCTTTAAAAATTCATACGACAACATATAATACCCAAAAATCACGAAAATGGACATGCAGCTATAGTTTGACATTACGGACCCAACGAAACTTGTTTCGTCGAATTTCGACTCCATTTGCTCACACAGCGTATTTTTAACTGTCAAAATACTGACTGTTTTTCACATTAAAATCCCATACGACCACATACTGACTTCAAAATCATGAATATTGAAATCTAGTAATAATTTGATATTGCGGATCCAAAAAAATTAGTTTCGCCGAAAACTAAGGTCATTTGCCAAACTTGCTATTTTTAAAGCTCTAAATAACCCCATTTTAAATATAAATATATTTAAAAATAATTAAATTAAATATTTATAAATTAATATTATCATATATATATTCATATACGATATCATACAGCTCTAATATATTTCTAACTGAATTTACAGCTCGATATTTCAAAGTTCCCAATTATATCGATATTCGATTTGTATTAAATTCCTTTTATAATATAAATAAATCGATATAAATTATAAAGGAATTCCATAGTAACTTTTCTAAAATTTGATTTGGACATAACTCAAAATCTACATGACGAAATCCCGATTTTTCTCTTCCATTAGAAAATATACTTCACCAGCTCTGAACGTTTCTTGTTTCACAGAAATCCGACTTAAAACGGATTCTGTATATTCGTTTGAAGTTCGAATCGCCAATTTACGAACTTTAGCGCCATTTCGAGCTTAATTATAATTATAATATAATTATACGTTCAAACTTCATTTATATAATATATTCGTTAATATAACTCAACTCTAAACTGAATTATATATTTTGAATTGTCCAGTTCACACAATATCGTCAATTCACTATTTTCGACTATTTCAGAAATTAAATATATTATTATATTATTTAATTTAATTAAATATTCACTATTATTTAATTCTACGACCATTCAAATCTCTATATATAATTAAATAAATTAATTATTATATCGCTAAAATACGGGTCGTTACAGAAATTTATAATGCATTGGAAAAATAATTATAAAATTATTGTGATAGCTAAAATGGACATAAATTATTTATTTATAATTTAAACAGTAAAATTGGCTAAGTAGAAAAATAATTCAAACTAAATTTGAATTGGTGAAATTTATTAACCAATGATTTATTTAAATTAACTGTTGTTGTTTGAAAACCCCACACGGGTATTGGGATGATATTTGACGTACACTAATCCCAATATTCAGTTGTATGTCAATCGATGGGTTGACAGGCTGTTATGAGCGTTATTTATTTATTTTAATGCTTATACAGTTGTAGAATGCACTCTGGATGGTGACTGAATGTGTAACGATTATTTACCATTATTGTTGAATACATTTAATGTATGAAATCCATATAACTGAAATTATTTTGTAATCGATTGAGTCGCATTCTAATTCAGAATATGAGCGAATATTTTAAAATAATATTCAGTGAAGAATTAAATTAATGAACGTATATTTTAAAAGAATATTCACTGAATAATCAAAATATGATTTTGATGTCCGATTTGGATGGACATAAAAATATTGAAATATATAAAGCCGAGTAAGTAGCTAAACACCATTTTAACTCTAACGGGTTTGTAAATCAATTTTATTCATTTTATAATAAATACGAAAAGGAATTGATTTCAAATCTAATATTTCGAAAATATTATCATTTTAATATTATAATGATATGGAATATTCAATTTTGATTTAAAATTGAAAATGAAGTTGAAATCGTTTTAAAATGAAATTATAAATGATTTACAAAATACGTTTTGAATGGAAATCAATGAAATATATATTATATAATTTAAATGGTTTGAATAGAACGCGCAGCGCAGTGACCGTTCGCGAATTTCAACCATTAACTTCAAATTCATGTAATGGGAGATCTGACCGTCGGCTTCTCCTAAAATCGGAACCGTTGGGTTCATATCGAAAAAATCTTTCCAATGAATATAAGAGAATTAAATTTGAATGGTTGGATTTCAAATTACGTCCAAATTAATTTCAGAAAAGGTCGCTATGGGTGCAGTTCGATGGCCGTTATTGGAAACTGACCGAATTGGCGATATTAAAATTATTAAAAACATGAAAAAATTATGTAAATCATAATAAATGATTTGGAAAGATTTTGGATGAAAAATTCCACATTTGAAAAGATAAAATACATTTTTATCTAAATGAACTAGTAATTAACTAGAATAACAATCCAATCTTTTTAAATAAATAAATTGGAATTGAAATGGTTTTAATATATCCTAAAAATTTCCAACATATAAATTGGAATAGATTTGAATGGAAATAATCTTCAAAATATTTCGATATTAGATTCCGTGATTATACGGATATTGGTGAGGAATTTGTAAGATTTAAATATCGTTATTCCCAATACGATATTTTTTGGTTTCAGAATTTGATATTGAATAGAAGACGATATAATTTCTATTTAGAGCCTTGTATTTGATATCAAATTGGATTTTGGGTTTGTTGTGTACTGTGTTTTAAATAACATTTGTTTTTTTAACTCAATTAACAGTGAAGTTATGTTTTGGAATTTATAAATCTTTTAACTAAGACTACTGGAATTTTCCAAAGTAAAGTTTTCCAATTTAATATATTAAATTGGAATTCGATTTGGTAACAATCGAGATGAGCTTCTGTGAAGGAAGACCGTTACTATATATGGAATTTAAAAGGCTTTGCCGTTAATCCATTTATAGTATTGATTTGATATGGAAATTTATATCGATTATATATTGATCTATTTTCCGTGAAGATTCCATAGTTAATTGAAGATGATTTGGGTTTAAAAGGGGCTATGCAGTGGTATATGATCATGTAGTATGGAGTATAAATATAGAATGGTAAAGTAATAGCTGTAAGTAAAATCACATGGTCGATTTTATACTGGTTCGGACCACTGTCCTACGTCCAGTCCCAAACTCACTTCTGGAATTTCACTAATACAACAACCCTCACTTCACCCGGAGGAATAGGTTTACAGCTACCCGAATAGCCAAACGGGATTTCTTGCCTCAACTGCTGAAGAGGAATTCCACAATATATAAATCTTGTTGACTACTTGTGTTCTTGTTAATACGGATATGTCAAGTCGAAGTACACCTTTCCTATAACCTTTCCTTGATGATAGTAGTGTAATTTGTGAAGGAATATAAAAGGTTTAAAAGATTAAAATCTTTAGAGTATGAAGATGAAGTGCTTAGAGATCTTTTAGAAAAGATAGAAAGAATTGTAGTAAGATTCGGTGATTTGATCACTTAATCAAATCTTTGTTTATAATATACAAAAGGATATAACTTATCACGAAGAGATTCGATAAAAAGATATGGATTAGAAAGTTGTGACTCTTCATTTAAAGTTGCATCTCTTCGTATTCAGATGTCTAAATGAAAATTTCAGATGTCTGTTTGATTTAAAAACAAAACAGCAAGAAAATAGGCAATTTCGAAGCAGATTCAGATGTCTGAATTTTTTAATTCAGATGTCTGAATTAAAAAAATTCAGATGTCTATTTTTGAATAAAATTCAAATAGCAAGGAAATATGTCATTTTGTGGGTTATTCAAACGTCTGAAATTTTTGACTCGGACGTCTAAATAATATGGGAAATTTATTATTTGCTTCAGTAGACAGACGTCTGAATTAAATAATTCAGACGTCTGTTTTCTGTAACAGACCTATGCCTTGTGCATGTCATATAAAATCATATATATATATTAAAACGTGCATGCGTGTGTTTCATCAAGGAAGATTTTAACAATTAATACTAACACTAACAGACTCTAAACATATTTAATCTTCAATTATAGCTCTTGAATCTGTTGTTGAGTATCTCCCTGTAAGACAAAGTTAGTCGATAATAATATACATGTACATGTATAGTTGTCATAATCAAAACGCCATATAGCAAGATCCAACATTCTCCCCCTTTTTGATAATGACAATTATATATGAAACTCCCCCTGTCAATATGCATATATTATCATTTATTTCTCTCCCTTTGTCATTGATAAAAAGGAGATACTTATGTAAACAATTCACATGAATATGCACAAACATACAAACAATACGCATAAGCAAACTGATGATATACATTTTTAAGCTTACTCAAACGACTGAATTATGGGATAAAATTTTGATCCCATGAATATTTAGACAACTGAATTTGGGATTTAGTCGGCTGAATATATAGTTTTTCTGAATTATGCATATGATATTCATGTTTATATAAAATTTGTAAGTTTATATTCAAGTTCAATATATATTTCATGTCACGAGCTACAATTTGATAATACGAAAGCATATTTACACAATCATTTAGAGATGTACTCGTATATAAGTCAAAGGAAAATTTGTAAGATTTATTTACTTATAAGCTTGTGATATATGAAGTATTTCCATAAGAAACTATAAAAATATGTAGAAATGAAATAGTATATCAATTGACCATTAATATGAAATATGATGTGTAAAAGAATAATCGCATCTCAATATAAATATATATATAAGATTACCAATTTTTCCGATTTATTCTTTCATTTTAAGCTCTATTTCCAAAATTTTCAAAGATTTTTGACTAAATTATTGTTGTGGTGTACCTACAAAAAAAATATGATAAATACTTTGGTATTGACTTCCTTTGTCAGGGTCCAAGGGTTAAATGGAAGGTAACCATACCCAAGAGGGTGTAATGGAACATTTAAAAATAAAATTTTCATTATTAACTACTGAATCGAAATAATCATCTATATATCTTTCTCTGTTTTTCCAATTTACAGGAACCCAAATACTTAAACAATTTATATTGATATTTTCTTTGGTACTTCTAGATTTATTATAAATATTTCTAGTCATAGGAGTATTCGAATTTCGATAAAATTTGAATCTTGGATTTATTCGTGCTTTAGTACTAACAGTAATATTTTTCATTAAAGCATATCTAGTACTATTCCTCTGATTAGTTTTATCATATCCTAAACCACTTTTGTCGTGTAAAGGTTTAGAACTAGATAAAATCACATTTAAATCATTTTTGCTTTTATTTAATTCTGCAAACTTATTTGTACATTTTTCAAAATTGATTCCAAAGTCACGATTAACACTTTCAAAAGAAATTTTGCTACTTTTTAAATTATCATTTTCCTTATTTAATTCAGAATTCTTCCTTTTTAAAGTACTATTCTTATTTTCAAGAAGACAAATTTGAGATTCTTATTTAATCCAGTCCCAGACTCACTTTTGGAATTTCACTAACACAACAACCCTCACTTCACACAAAGGAATAGGTTTACAGCAACCTGAACAGCCGAACGGGATTTCTTGCCTCAACTGCTGAAGAGGACTTCCACAATAAAGAAAACTTGTTGACTACTTGTGTTCTTGTTAACACGGATATGTCAAGTCGAAGTACACCCTTTCTATAACCTTTTCTTGATGATGGTAGTGTAATTCGTGAAGGAGTATAGAAGGTTTAAAGGATTAATGTAACACCCCGCATTTTTAATGAAATTAAAAATGTGGAAATATGTATATATATTATATACATAGATATATTTAAGAGAAAAATTAAATAATAACAATAAACATTTCATGTAATAAGTTCATGCAGTGAAATGAAGGAAAAAATTAAGTGCAATATATGAAATGCGAAGAAACACATGCGAACAATTAAATAAAAAAGAAATAAAAAGAAAAATTTGAAGAGCTTCGGGAATTTAGTCACAAAATTAGCGTCATTGCATTCGTGGCGATTTTCTAGTCAATTTAGACCTATGGTTTGCAGAAAACCTATTTAGGATGAAAAAGATATCTTTAAATTAAATATTGCAGCAAAGCATGAAAAAGAGGAATGAGAAAAGAATAATGTTTAGCATTGTTCCAAGGTTTGTAAGCAAAAGACTTAGTAGTTCATTTGGTTAGATCATGTGACTTTCATACAAGAGATATAGAGTTCGATCCCCGCCAGTGCCATATTTTTTGTTTTAGGGGAATGGCTAAAAAGTGGCTTAGTGCGAACGCAGTTCAAAAAAAGTGGTATAGTGTAAAAATGGTTAACTGGGAAGATAGCTAGAAATATATATATATATATATATATATATATATATATATATATATTCCTTGGTAGGACAAACCAAGAGACAAACAACGGCTAAGATTTATTTTTAGTCTGTATATCAAGCGGCTCAGGTTTGTTCGCAGATTTTAATTCAATTACATGATCCACGATGCCCTCCTTTTACAGTCGCATTATCTACCACGACCCATCTTTCTTCCTACTTCCTTCCTATCTGTCTCTTTCTCTCCAAAATTAAGTTCTACTCGTTTTTCTCTCCAAATTGATATTTCAGTCGTTGCCGCTCCATTCGTCATTGAGATTTATTCTCAAGGGAGACGTCAAGCGGCTCCAATTTAAGCTTCCATCGTGATTTTCTTCGCACGATAGCCACGAGACATTTACTTTGTGCACTGGCACTTTCTCTTCTTCTCGCCCAAATTTTACTGTGCGGTTCTCCATTTTATCCTTCACGGCTATTTATTGCTACAAATTTTGGGTTCTCATTGGTTTCGTAAGGTTTGATTTACTTCCTTTAATAGTTCTTGATTATATAATCTATAGACACAACTCTGATTTGTTTAATTTTAAACTTCTATACCGATTTTGGATCTTATACTTCTATCTATTATGCGATTTGTTTCCTCTTACCGAGGTATGTAATTTGCTATAATTTGTTCATTCCAACAACAGTGGCAATGTATATCAACTCTATTAATGCCTCTGTTATCCCTTCCTTGCAGCGATGATGACTTATCCATTATCATTTCAGATGCAGTTCATGAACAAGCAGTCAGAACACTGGTAAATCGAAAGGTCTTACTCCTTCTCTCTTCCACATAACGCGGTCATCTTTTTCCTTTACCTCCTTCACATATATTCTTCAGTCAATGTTACATCCCATCCACAAAATCATGCGTAACCCAATATTATATACCCCATTCAAGGCGAGAAATCTGAGGAAGGAACATTTGCAGGTTTCCCTTTATAAACTGATTTTTGACATTCTGAATTTAATTTTACACAAGTATTGATTTTAGGCATGTAGAACGATATAGTTAGAAATACATTGATATTTGTTATTTAATATATAAGGCAAAATTGTCGTATTACACAATGTAATTTGGGGAAATTCATATTTTACATTGATGAATCTTTTGGCTATAATGTTTCAGTTTATTATTTTCTTCTTTGTTGATTTTAAATTCGATTCAGCTTTCAGTAATTGGTGGTTGTTGCTATAGATGTGAATGATAACATACGTAATTTAGGATTCTTTCATAATACAAGCTTATTCTATTTATACAGTTTTAATTTTTAACATTTTACTCAAAATTATGGTAGCCAATTAATTTGTTTCTATCTATTATAATTTACTTTTGAGGAGCTTATCCCTACCATAATATACTTTCTATTTATAAGGATCTTATTCCTACAATAATAACAACTGAATTTAAGGTTTCCTTTTAATAATTACTTAAATTACAAATTCCTACATATAGGATATGAAAATTTAGGCTGAAGGTTCATTACCATATAAATTAGTATCATTATTAACTATCAAAATTAAATCTTTTGATGTATTCATATTATGGTCTTTTTTTATCTAGAATTCTAAATGAAAAATCAAATCAATGAATCAATGGTATGTAGGTGATCATTATATTGCTTGGAGGTACTGCCTTCATGTAATTTATGCATTGCACTGAAATAAAAACATGATCCTTAAAAAGAGAAGTAGCCATTGATGTTTTGTATGTCATCAGCATAAGAGAAATATTTCTTCTTCATGTATTTGTCTCTTTGGCTTTATAAGTCAACTCATGACTATAGTGGACAATATTTTGAAAATATATTCATGCAATATAATTTTACTCAATTGATATGGTTTTAGATTAATGTGAAAGCGCCCAATAAAAAGTATAAAATTACTTCTAAAATAACTTGCTTTACGTTATTTATTACAACTGATAAAGTTAGGAAATCCAACTCTTCCTGTTTAATAACGGCCATAACTTGACTATGTTTCAATAACCAAGAAACTTTGCTCCTCATCATTTTTGTGTACCAACTACCACGGCAAACTATAAATATTAATCTTATTTCATTTTTAGATCTGTGCAATATTTTACATTTTGTCCTTGCCTGTTGTAGTTTGTTTCATTTTTATATTTGTGTGACACTTGAGTATTTTATGCTTATTTCATCAATACTTTTTAACGCTTTTTCTGAACTTTTTTTTATGAAAAGTGGTTTTCCTACGGGGAAAGCACGTTCAATATTTGTAAATATAAGTTAAAAGTCCATATGAAAGTTTGATGGGGTTAGGTTATTACAACTGTGTACGATTATCACTTTGATGGCTAGATGAACGAAAATGAAAAAAAGACAGCTGAAGATATAATTGTACAATCAATTGAACTGACAAAAACTGCAGCACTAGCTTAAGATTGTTGGGTCGTTGAAAGGAGCTATGGTTGCTACTACATTATGTTTCATTGGTGTAGCTGATGTTTCATTGAAGTTGCTACATACTGCATACGACATATATTGTACTTGCTGCAATGTAGTATGTAGATGCTTGCATGATGCAGCATGTGAAATTGCAGTTGCCGCTGAACTGCGAGCATGGTCTAGACAGCGAATCATTTCAGGCTTGTAAGTGAAGTATGTGGCATGGACATCGAGTAAAAGAACTAGGGTAAGCAAGATGCAGCTTTGCACTTGGTAGTCGTTAGCATTTGTGAAGTAAACAAGAGTGGAAATATGAATTTCTTTTCAGGTTCTTCTGAATTTTCTCCCTTCAGGGCTTGATTACTTCAATTTCAACAACAGTAGTGTTTCTTTTATTTTCTAATGTAGTTATTCTTAATTTATTATTCTAGGTACTTAACAAATTCATTTCATAAGAAAAATAGGTGAATAACAATGATAAGTCAAAATTAGGAGGCACAGCGACTGCGAATGGACTATGAAGATATAACGTAAGGTGAGTACATTTTACGCTTACTCGTCCATTTCTAAGAGAATAAATAGTTATTTACTGATTATATTAATATTCATACTAATGTTTCTTATTATATCCATTCTTATTACATCTTTATGCATTAATGTTCAGACTTCTTTGAAGCTTTTACAGTTCACATATTTCATTTATTCGAGCTATGCATTCAATTCGAATAACCTGGAAGTTTTTTTCATATTGTTTCATATTTAATGATTTAACTTCTTCCATTTTTTTTATATTTATGCATTAATGTTCAGACATCTTTGAAGCTTTTACAGTTCGCGGACTTCATTTATTCGAGATATGCATTCAATTCGAATAACCTGGAAGTATTTGCCATATTGTTTCATATTTAATGATTTAAGTTCTTCCATTTGTTTATATTGTAATTGGATGTACCATATTTATTATAAGTTGATTTTTTATTATTTTTTTAACCTATTTTCACGAAATTAAGACTTTAAATTGGTAACAAAGAATTCCTTCTATGACTGTTTTCACCATATGAAAGGAAAGTTGGTTTTTCTTTTCTTTTTTTTTCTTTTTTTTTTTTTGGCTTTTTGACAATTGTACTGTTTTCCATTTTTCTATGGAATGCATGAGACTTTCTTATTCACAGTATTTATTATGATGGCATATTTTCCATCTGCTTTTTTAATTGACTCCATTATTTTGTCAGTTTCTTTCAGTAATCGTCATTAATGGATGTACATTTTTGGTAGGCAACGAATACTTTGGTATTATGTTGTATAGTAATTGCATAGCAGCATTGGTGCCTCCTATTCGTTTATTTTTGCAGATATTTTCCCATTTACGTTTGAATAATTTATAATTGTAATTATTCATAATCTATGCTACTTCATTAATGTTGTTGTTCTCAGTTTAAGCAACCAACTATGCAATCATATATGTTAGAATGGCATTAATGAAAATGATGCCTAAATCAGGTAAGGCATAAGTTGAACAACTCTTCTAATATAGGCTACAATAATTGGCAAGTACCATTAGTTTATCAACAGTTATAATCAGTGTTACTCCTTGCTCTTGCTGTGGGTAAGACTATTGTTAATTGGGTAAATATTTCCTTAAATTAACATTTGTTGTCATATGGACCATCCACTTCATTAATACTATTGAATAAGGTTTTAATCAAGGGAAAATATATGCTAGCAGGTTGTACGTATTGAATATTTGCCAAGTATGACGCTACATACAAGGAGCATCAGAAATGAATTTATGACTAAATTGGAGGTCTCAATATATGAATCTGCTATATATTATTTTATTTTATTTTTTTCCATGTATATATTAATCTCTACCCATTTCCATAATACATGTACAAATGATAGTTTTATATGTTGAATATTCCTCTTCATGGATATGCCCTCATTTTCATGCAACCATTTGTTAAATGCAACATGCTCTTTTTGCATGTCAAAGCGAACCATGTTTCATATTCATCTTTCACTTAAAGATGAATCATACTTGCATTTATTTTTTTGATTCATGTATATTATAGGCTTGGTTTTTACATCTATTATTTTCGATAATCATTTTAAATTGATATATTGCATGCCAATTTCTTTCTATAGTAACACTGCGCAAACTATTTTAGTTTACAATTTCAACAGTTTTCAAACTTACTATGGTTTCTCAATATATTCATTTTTTTATTACTACTGAATACTATACATGGAAATATAAATAAATTTTCATAGTACTATTATATGGTCTTTTAATTATTTATTTGTTTAATCTAAAACTGGATAACATATAAATGATAAGCATTTTGTCCAGTGGAATATAAAAGAAACAAATTGTTCTTTAGTCAGCTTTTGTTTCATGTTATGCATCCGTAAAATCTGAGAAGTTTCCATTGAGCACTCCGTAGTTTCTTAACCAGTAAAATCTGAATGTTAACTAGAAATAATAGATAACACCATTTGTTTTTTGTCTAAAAATATGTATAACAATTTCCCTTTTTTAACCATTTTCCTGTACAAAAATCTTCAAGTATGATTTTCATGAAGTCATATAAATTCTTTATATTTTTATTTTCAGACTGTTTGGTAATAAAGCTTTATAAGAAGGGCTGGCATTTGCTTTGTTCTTCTTCTCTACATGCATTGTGAACATACTGTAATATTCCATTGGTAATAGGCTATAAAGCTTATAAAAAAAATTCTAACACATGATCTGCTACATATATTATGAACATGTTCTAACATTCTATTTATAATGGGCAATAAATTTTTAAACCTAAGTTGGATTGAAATCTGGCAATGTGTATGTCAAATTATTGATGCTTATAATTAATAAAATACAATGGGGCATTCCCATATACTTTTAGTTCACATAGTTCACAGTGCTATGTGTTTCAGTCAGTCTCTCATTATTGGTCTCCCCATACATATATCTTTAACTATGCCAAATTTTAAACTACCAAATTGTTTTTTTATCTCTATCTTATGAATGCTAATTTTTTTTACTTATCGTTCCTTTGCGTCAATCATGATGGTTGGTAATTACTGTTCACTTTATTATGTTGTGGTAATTTTTTAATTCTTTGAATGTACCTTTTCTATTCTGTACTCATTTTTTTCTATCTTCATTGTGTTCAACTAATGCAGAATATCACATAATATCGTTGCTTAATTCATCATTTCATACATATATCTTTTCATCGACTCAATAGAGATACATAAAATTTTACACTATTTAACCTCGTGCAACATGTACCTACTCTCTATACATGCATTATTTACGTCTTGCTGCAGATTTTAGTTTCTACAGTATAATTCTAACACATACATATATCACTTACATTATATGTCTTGTTATTACACATTATGTTCTCACCGCTTATTGATGAATGCAAACTAAAACAATAGAAAGCCTATGCCCCCGTGCATCGCATGGGTTTCCACTCGTGTGTGTGTGTGTGTATATATATATGAATATATATATATATATATATGACGTGTAGGTGTCAACACCATGCTGCTGCGCATCATGTGGCACACATGGCGCATTTTTTGTTGGTCAAGGATTGTTTTTTTGAATGTGGCTTTTTCTGGTTGGTTGAGTGATGATTTTTCTTGTATTAGGGCTGATGTGGCTTTCTTTGATTGGTTTGGTGAGGTGTCTTTGTGTCAAGATGATTTGGATGGCTTAGATGAATCATAGGTTGATCTTACGGCTTATATTAATCTAAAATTCCATATAACCACCCCCAAACCCCAACCCTATACCTCATAATTTCATTCTAAGAAGCCGTCATGTCGCCCATCTCCATTCTAGTGTAGCCTCCATCTTCTTCAAACTAGAAAGCAAGATTATAATGCTACAAACCAAATCTAAACTAGAAATCAATTAGAAGAACTAGAGAATCAAACGTCTACATCAAAGGGTAGCTTTTCAAATTTAGAAATCATATCCCAGAAATCAAGATCCATCCTTTTTCTGTAAGTACAGTTATTGTTTAGATGTGAACACCTAATAAGAAATCATGACTGTAATAATTGGATCTAGAACTATGCCTAATTCTATTCGTGCCTATCCTTTTGTCAATTCTGAATTGCCCATGCCTATGAGACTGTTGTGATTGATGTAATGACACCTATCGTGCCTATGAGACTATTGTGATTGACATAATGAAACCTAACATGCCTATGAGACTGTTGGATTGACAAAATGGAACCTGTCATGCCTATGGGGCTGTTGTGATTGATTTATCATGTTGTACATCCTATGCTTATGAGATTATTGGACTGACACAATTGAACCTACCATGTTGTATATGAAAATTACATGATAAGTTATGTTCATACATGCTTACATGTTTAGATCCAAGCTAGTACCCATGTTTAAGATCTATATAAGTTCATGCTTATACAATTAGGTCTATGCTAGTTCGCATGTTAATTGGATCTAATTTAAATGTAAGATCACGTTCATGTGCTTAATTAAGTTTATGTCGTTCTATCCCAAATTTATACTCCGCATGTTGATTAAGCATGTTGGAATGTTACATATCCCTTTCTTTTCCCTTTTGTTTATAAGTTAGGCTAATTTGCGAGCCTAACGTTCTATGTGAATTATGCGAACGAATAACTGGGGAGAGATTGGGGAAAAATATTAAACTACATGTTATTGGAATAGATTGGTTCAAAATCATGTAAATGATTAGTAGCATGAAATGGTAGAATTTGTATACCTAGAATTATGGACATAATTTAGAGGGTAAATGGGGCATGACTTGAATTGACAACACTTATGGATAATTTACATAAGAACATAAATTGTAAATATGTAAATTAATTAAAAGATAAACATTCCTAACCCGAGGTTAGATTGAGTTGCAGTGTAAAACTGCCCGGAATAGCCCAGCACATCCAGTAACCGCAACAACACAGATCTAATGTAAGAGATTAACGCATTTAGCCAAAAACCCGAGTTAAGAATGAGTTTGCGGTAGAAGTCTGCCCGGAACCGCCCAGCCCATCCAGTAACCGCAAATAACAGTTCTAATGTGAGAGGTTGGGGCATTAATAAATTAATCAATGCCAATAAACAGACCTTCTACGAATGTTAAGGTTAAGTAACATATGAATAGGCGACACTTAACCAATACAAAAAATTAGACAAGAAGGTGGGGTTAAGTAAATTTAGAACACTCAACCGTTATAACATGTCAATTAGACAAGAAGGTGGGGTTAAGTAAATTTAGAACACTTAACCGTTATAACATGTTAAAAAGACAAGAAGGTAGGTTAAGTAAATTTAGAACACTTAACCGTTATAACATGTTAATTAGATAAGAAAGTGGGTTAAGTAAATTTTGAAACACTTAACCAATATGGCATGATGAATGAGTAGGGTTAAGTAAATTTAGAAACACTTAACTAATATGGCATGATGAATGAGTAGGGTTAAGTTAATAAGAAACACTTAACCAATATAACATGATGAACGAGTGGGGTTAAGTTAATAAGAAACACTTAACCAATATAACATGATGAACAAGTGGAGTTAAGTTAATAAGAAATACTTAACCAATATAACATGATGAATGAACATGGTTAAGTTAATAAGAAACACTTAACCAATACAACAAGATGTGTGGGTGGGTTAAGTTAACATGAATTGACAACACTTAACCAATATTACATGAACAAAATGGATAGGGTTAAGGCAAGCTTAACCAATAAAACATATTGACTTGATCAGTGAGAGGGCTAAGTACATCTCATGTAGGTGGGTAATATTAGTATATATATAGGCTCACAAACTTAATCGTTAAATAAACATGTTTGAATCAGTGGGAGGGTTAAGTACATCTCATGTAGGTGGGTAATATTTGTATATATAGGCCCACAAACTTAACCAGTAGGAAACCCTAGTAACAGGTACCCATTTCAGCAGTAACCCACATAGATGTATCATGGTACCCTAAACTAGGCAGGGTGGGGCACGATTACAGAGCTGATTATAAGCAGTCAAAATAGCGGCAGGAGGTGCCACGGTGTAGTTCCGACGTTGTATGGGCGTGCACATGCTCCGGAGTGGAAAAGCAAGCACTGGGCATCAGTAGTATACACTGTGCATCTTGAATCATGTCGGGTCGCTATCATAGGTATTGATACACCTTATGGTGGGGCCAGCACACGGTATCTACACGCAAGAGAGGGCCGATTGACATAGACACAAGGAAAATTAATATAAGTAGGGAGCCGATCGATAGGGTAGTAAGGGTACATCTAACATCTTCATGGCAATTAGGCTGATTGAGGTAAGAACCTCATACTAGAAGTACACCCGACGGCTACCACAATTGCTGGGTTGGGATCACCTTATTTTATAACACTGGATACTAGTTGGGACACTAGTAGGGGATACAGATCCTTTTTCAGAGGGACACTAGTAGGGGATACAGATCCTTTTTCACAGGATACTAGTTGGGACACTAGTAGGGAATACAAATCTTTCTATAAAAGACACTAGTTAGGATGCTAGTTGGGTGGTGCAGATAAAATAGGAGATCAGAGAAAGAACCGAAGCGCATTCGGTGTATCTTACCTTGTCATATTTAACGATCATCATTTGTTGTCTTGCTATGCTTATCATCATGGTTATGTCTGGTATTCAGTTTGTTCATGTCATGATCCTTTTTCCTGTTTACATGCTAAATAATCACTGGACTTACCAGACTTTTGTCTGACTCGTTTTCTTTCGTCTTCTTTTCTTCCGTTCCACCCCCCTCCCCCCCCCCCCCCCACAGGTTCACAAGGAGGGAATATCACCACTTAGCTCAGTTTTCTTTCCAAGCCCAAAGATAGACGATGTATTGCTTTGGACTCTCTTTTCCACTTCTATGGCTGGCTCATGCTTTATTGGGGAATATCATTGTTATTTTATGCTTCTTTATTTTGTTAAACAAGACAGATGCTTTGTTGTAATGGGTAAGGGTGTTTTGATGTTGGAAAACAAATCTTTGTACAAGCTGCTTTACCAAGCTGTTGTTTTATCAATGAAGTAAAGTTTTATATTTTTCCGCTGTTTAAAATTTTGTCTGTTTTGTAATTTATCTATTCTATAAACTTGTGACGCTCCACTGAAGTTAATGCATTCCCTATGTGGGTGACCTTAACGGAGGTGGAGTGTTACATTTGGTATCAGAGCCGAAGGTTACCGGATCAGATAAAAGATCTGAAAAATTATTTTCAAAACGGATTTAAAAGAAGCATTTTTTAAAAAAAGAAAAGTTTTGTTTTAAAGGCATATTCCCCAAAGCCGTATGCACTATCTTTTGATCCTCCGTTTGAATCCTTATTTTCCTTCTTTACTGGGTCTCCGGGGCTCCCGGCTTTCTGGGAGGTAACCTCATCACAGCATGGTTCCGTAAGCTTGATGAGACTACGACACCTGTCAAAGGGCGAAGAAGTGCCTAACTTCCATATAGCCGTAGTAGTTTCACCTGCGGCTAATTTTCTTTCAAGCTTTGTAGGGTTTTCCATGCGATGGAGGCAGCTTTCAAGAGACTTATCAACAAGCCACACAAGGATGGCAAAGATGAGAATGAGGAAGTTTGGCTAAGGAGCACAACCCAAGGATGAGAAACTCGTGGATATGGACTTGGTTCACAAAGGAGGAAAGAATAGAAAAATCTAAGACAAGAGGAAGTGTCGTTATTATGGTATAACGGGTCATATAATTAAGGACAAGGGCAAGAACAAAGGATAGGATTTTCAGGAGGGCAAGTGCATGCTCTCATCGCCAGCGTACCTGAGAGAGAGGTAGTAAATTTTCTATTGAAAAAGTCTATTTTTTCTTTTTTTTATCATCCTATTAGTACTTTTTTTTATTTTAGCGCTTCACGTTCGTTTATATTTGCTTCGTTAGTTGAAACACTGCACCTAAATACTAGTCTAGTTATGGATCCCATTGTAGTCACAAATCCAATTGGTGGTTCAGCTTATTTATCTATGCTTTATCGGGATTTGAGAGTGTCTATCTTGGGCGTTGGGTTTGAATGCAACGCCTTCATTCTTGGTTTCATGGGCTATAGCTTGATTCTAGGGATGGATTGGCTAGCCAGACATGGTGCCATCCTAGATTGTGAAAAGAGGGTAGTTAGGATGTTGACTCGTTGTGGAAAGACCCTTGATATTTCTTGTGACCCTAGAGATTCAGTGATGCTTAACTACCTAGAATCTCTTGATGCATTCATCGATGATTTGAAATCTATTCGTGTAGCCCATGGGAATGGTGACATCTTTGATGAGGTTCGGGGTTTACACCGAGGCGCGGGATAGACTTCTATATATACCTAGTAGATAATGCAAAGCCAGTTGCATTACCTGTGCGCCGCATGGCTCTGGGAGAGAGAAGGGAACTCAATAAGCAAATAGGGGAGCTACTTGAGGAAGGGTTCATAAGAAGAGAGCTTGAGGAAGACAATCCTTGAAGAAACATTTACATGATACCGCGGAGGTGGTGGAGCCGATCATGCTTAGAGAAGTGGAAGTGGAGCGAGATGCCACGATTAGAGGAGCTCCTACATGCATCCTTAGATCGGAGGCCAAGAAGTTACGCAACCGAGAAGTCAAGTTAGTTAAAGTCCAATTGGGAGATGATCAAGGAGACGCGACTTGGGAGACATAAGACAAGATGCGTACGCTATACCCTTTCCTTTTTAAGGGTATATTCTTAATTTCTCCTTTTTCTACCGCTTTGTTTATACTTGTTCTATCGTTTAGTATGTCCTCTTGTTTATGTCCTCAATCCTTAGGTAGGAAAATCCTATGGTTGTAAACATGTGTTTGAGACATGTTATGTTTGGTGGATGCAAGTGTTTGCTAGTGGTTTCTCGTGGATGCATTTACACACACATTAGGCGCAAGATCGGCTCAATCACTTTCATATTGCATATGAATAAGTGTGCATAATTAATTTGATGGATGTATATTGAATGTGTTATCATATGGATGTTGCATTTGAATGAATGATTGTGCACGCATGTAATAATGAAATGTATCATTAGGATTCTTTTGCATACATAATGGACACATGGCACTTTCATGAATTGCATTAAGGAGGTCGACTGAGTCAGTAGACCGCCTGATTTTACATTAGAGTAAGAACATATACACACACTATGCATATGTTCATGACAATGGATGCTTGTGGATGATGGATGAGTAGATTGACGATTGGATGGTAGGATACATTCTTCTTAACTCAGAGATTTCGTGGGCGAAATCCTTTAAGTAGGGGAGAATGTAACACCCCGCATTTTTAATGAAATTAAAAATGTGGAAATATGTATATATATTATATACATAGATATATTTAAGAGAAAAATTAAATAATGACAATAAATATTTCATGTAATAAGTTCATGCAGTGAAATGAAGGAAAAAATTAAGTGCAATACATGAAATACGAAGAAACACACGCGAACAATTAAATAGAAAAAAAGAAATAAAAAGAAATTTTTGAAGAGCTTCGGGAATTTGGTCATGAAATTAGCGTCATTGCGTTCGTGGTGATTTTATAATCAATTTATATATATGGCTTGCAGAAAACCGATTTAGGATGAAAAAGATATCTTTAAATTAAATATTGCAGCAAAATATGAAAAAGAGGAATGAGAAAAGAATAATGTTTAGCATTGTTCTAAGGTTTGTAAGCAAAAAACTTAGTAGTTCATTTGGTTAGAACATGTGATTTGCATACAAGAGGTATAGAGTTCGATCCCCGCTAGCGCCATATTTTTTGTTTTAGGGGAACGGCTAAAAAGTGGCTTAGTCTGAACGAAGTTCAAAAAAAAGTGGTTTAGTGTAAAAATGGTTAATTGGGAAGATAGTTACAAAGAAATATATATATATATATATATATATATATATATATATACATGTATATGACGTGTTGGTGTCAACACCCTGCTGTTGTGCATCATGTGGCACATGTGGCGCATTTTTATTGGTCAAGGATTGTTTTTTTGAATGTGGCTTTTTATGGTTGGATGGGTGACGATTTTGCTTGTATTATGGCTGATGTGGCTTTATTTGATTAGTCGGGTGAGGTATCTTTGTGTCATGATGATTTGGATGGCTTAGATGAATCATAGGTTGATCTTACGGCTCATATTAATCTAAACTTCTGTATAATCACCCCAAACCCAACCCTAGACCTCATAATTTCATTCTAAGAAGCCGTCATGCCGTCCATCTCTATTCTAGTGTAGCCTCCATCTTCTCCAAACTAGAAAGCAAGATTAGAATGCTACAAACCAAATCTAAACTAGAAATCAATTAGAAGAACTAGAGAATCAAACGTCTACATCAAAGGATAGCTTTTCAAATTCAGAAATCAGATCCCATAAATCAAGATCCGTTCTTTTTCTGTAAGTACAGTTATTGTTTATATGTGAACACCTAATAAGAAATCATGACTGTAATAACTGGATCTTGAACTATGCCTAATTCTATTCGTGCCTATCCTTTTGTCAATTCTGAATTGCCTATGTCTATTGGACTATTGTGATTGATGTAATGACACCTATCGTGCCTATGAGACTACTGTTATTGACATAATGAAATCTAACATGCCTATGGGACTGTTAGATTGACAAAATGGAACCTATCATGCCTATGGGACTGTTGTGATTGATTTATCATGTTGTACATCCTATGCCTATGAGATTATTGGAATGACACAATTGAATCTACAATGTTGTATATAAAAATTACATGATAAGTTATGTTCATACATGCTTACATCTTTAGATCCAAGATAGTACCCTTGTTTAAGATCTATATAAGTTCATGCTTATACAATTAGATCTGTGCTAGTTCACATGTTAATGGGAACTAAATTAAACGTAAGATCACGTTCATGTGCTTAATTAAGTTTATGTCGTTCTATCCCGAATTTATACTCTGCATGTTGATCTATATTGTTTATGCCTATTAAAATGTTACATGTCCCTTTCTTTTCCCTTTTGTTTATAAGTTAGGCTAATTTGCGAGCCTAACGTTCTATGTGAACTATGCGAATGAATAACGGGGGAGACATTGGGGAAAAAATATTAAACTACATGCTATTGGCATAGATTTGCTCATAATCATGTAAATGATTAGTAGCATGAAATGGTAGAATTTGTATACCTAGAATTATGGACATAATTTAGAGGGTAAATAGAGCATGACTTGAATTGACAACACTTATGGATAATTTACATATGAATATAAATTGTAAATATGTAAATTAATTAAAAGATGAACATGTCTAACCCGAGGTTAGATTGAGTTGCGGTGTAAAACTGCCCGGAACCGCCCGGCACATCCAGTAACCGTAACAACACAGATATAATGTGAGAGATTAATGCATTTAGCCCAAAATCCGAGGTTAGAATGAGTTTGCGGTAGAAGTGTGCCCGGAACCACCCAACACATCCAGCAACCGCAAACAACGGTTCTAATATGAGAGGTTGGGCATTAATAAATTAATCAATGCCAATAAATAGACCTTCTAAGAATGGTAAGGTTAAGTAACATATGAATAGGCAACACTTAACCAATACAACATGTTAATTAGACAAGAAGGTGGCGTTAAGTAAATTTAGAACACTTAACTGTTATAACATGTTAATTAGACAAGAAGGTGGGGTTAAGTAAATTTAGAACACTTAACCGTTATAACATGTTAATTAGACAAGAAGGTGGGGTAAAGTAAATTTAGAACACTTAACCGTTATAACATGTTAATTAGACAAGAAAGTGGGGTTAAGTAAATTTAGAAACACTTAACCAATATGACATGATGAATGAGTAGGGTTAAGTTAATAAGAAACACTTAACCAATATAACATGATGAACGGGTGGGGTTAAGTTAATAAGAAACACTTAACTAATAAAGCAAGATGAACAAGTGGGGTTAAGTTAATAAGAAACACTTTACCAATATAACAAGATGAATGAACATGGTTAAGTTAATAAGATACACTTAACCAATACAACATGATGTGTGGGTCGGTTAAGTTAACATGAATGCACAGCACATAGCCAATAGTACATGAAAACAAAGTGGATAGGGTTAAGGCAAGCTTAACCAATAAAACATATTGACTTAATCAGTGAGAGGGTTAAGTACATCTCGTGTAGGTGGGTAATATTAGTATATATATATATAGGCCCACAAACTTAACCATTAAATAAACATGTTTGAATCAGTGGGAGGGTTAAGTACATCTCGTGTAGGTAGGTAACATTTGTATATATAGGCCCACAAACTTAACCAGTATGAAAACCTAGTAACGGGGACCCATTTCAGCAATAACCCACATAGATGTATCATGGTACCCTAAACTAGGTAGGGTGGGGCGCGATTACTGGGCTAATTATAAGCGTTCAAAATAGCGGTAGGAGGTGCAACAGTGTAGTTCCGATGGAGTATGGGTGTGCACGTGCTCCGGAGTAGAAAAGCAGGCACTGGGCATCAGTAGTATACACCTTAGGGTGGGGCCATTACAGGGTATCAACACGCAAGAGAGGGCCGATTGACACAGACACAAGGAAAATTAATACAAGTAGGGAGCCAATCGATAGGGTAGTAAGGGTACATCTAAAATCTTCATGGCAATTAGGCTAATTGAGGTAAGATCCTCATACTAGGTGTACACCCGAAGGCTACCACAATTGCGGGGTTCGGATTACCTCATTTTATAACATAGGATACTAGTTGGGACATTGGTAGGGAATACAGATCCTTTTTCACAGGATACTAGTTAGGTCACTAGTAAGGGATACAGATCCTTTTTCACAGGATGCTAGTTGGGACACTAGTTGGGAATACGAATTGTTCTATAAAAGACACTAGATAGGATGCTAGTTGGGTGGTGCGGAGAAAATAGGGGATCAAAGAAAGAACCGAAGCGCATTCAGTGTATCTTACCTTGTCATATCTAACGATCAACATTTTTTGTCTTGTTATGTTTATCATCATGGTTATCTCTGGTATTCAGTTTATTCATGTCATGATCCTTTTTCCTGTTTACATGCTAAATAATCACTGGACTTACCAGACTTATGTCTAACCCATTTTCTTTTGCCTTCTTTTTTTCCATTTCCCCCTCCCCCGGTTCACAGGGAGGGAATATCACCACTTAGCTAAGTTTTCTTTCCAAGCTCGAAGATAGACGATGTATTGCTTTGGACTCTATTTGTCACTGCTATGGCTGGCTCATGCTTTATTGGGGAGTATCATTGTTATTTTATGCTTCATTATTTTGTTAAACAAGACATATGCTTTATTGTAATGGGTAAGGGTGTTTTGGTGTTGGAAGAAAAATCTTTGTACAACCTATTTTACCAAGCTGTTGTTTTATCAATGAAGTAAAGTTTTATATTTTTTCCGTTGTTTAAAATTTTGTCTGTTTTGTAATTTATCTATTCTATATGATTATGACACTCCACTGAAGTTAATGCAATCCCTTTGTGAGTGACCTTAACGGAGGTGGGGTATTACAATTAAAATCTTTAGAGTATGAAGATGAAGTGCTTAGAGATCTTTTAGAAAAGATAGAAAGAATTGTAGTATGATTCGGTGATTTGATCACTTAATCAAGTCTCTATTTATAATATACAAAAGAATATAACTTATCACGAACAGATTCGATAAAAAGATATGGATTAGAAAGTTGTGACTCTTCATTTAAAGTTGCATCTCTTCATATTCAAATGTCTGAATGAAAATTTCAGATGTTTGTTTTGATTTAAAAACAAAACAGCAAGAAAATAGGCAATTTCGAAGCAGATTCAGATGTATGAATTTTTTAATTCAGATGTCTGAATTAAAATTTAGATGTCTGAATTAAAAAATTCAGATGTTGGTTTATGAATAAAATTCAAACAGCAAGGAAATAGGCCATTTTGGAGGTTATTCAGATGTTTGAAATTTTTGACTCAAACCTCTAAATATTATGGGAAATTTATTCTTTGCTTCAGTAGACAGACATCTGAATTAAATAATTCAGACGTCTGTTTTCTGTAACAGACCTATGCCTTGTGCATGTCATATAAAATCATATATATATATATATATAAACGTGCATATGTGTGTTTCATCAAGGAAGATTTTAACAATTAATACTAATACTAATAAACTCTAAACATATTTAATCTTCAATTATAGCTCTTGAATCTGTTGTTGAGTATCTTCCTATAAGACAAAGTTAATCAATAATAATATATATGTACATGTATAGTTGTCATAATCAAAACAACATATAGCGAGATCAAACATTCTCCCCTTTTTTGATAATGACAACTATATATGTAACTCCATCTTTCAATATGCATATATTATCATATATTTCTCCCCCTTTGTCATTGACAAAAAGGAGATACTTATGTAAACAATTCACATGAATATGCACAACACACAAACAATACGCAGAAACAAACAATCAAGTGATACACATTTTTAAGCTCATTCAAACGACTGAAATATGGGATAAAATTTTAATCCCATGAATATTCAGACAACTGAATTTGGGATTTAGTCGGCTGAATATATAGTTTTCCTGAGTTATGCATATGATATTCTTGTTTATATATAATTTGTAAGTTTATATTCAAGTTCAATATATATTTCATGTCACAAGCTACAATTTGATCATATGAAAGCATATTTACACAATCATTTAGAGATGTACTCATATATAAGTCAAAGGGGAAATTGTAAGATTTATTTACTTATGAGCTTGTGATATATGAAGTATTTCCATAAGAAAATGTAAAAATATGTAGAAATGATATAGTATATCAATTGACCATTAATATGAAATATGATGTGTAAAAGAATAATTGCATATCAACATAAATATATATAAGATTACCAATTTTTCTGATTTATTCTTTCATTTTGAGCTTTGTTTCCAAAAATTTCAAAGATTTTTGACTAAACTTATTGTTGTGGTGTACCTGCAAAAAAAATATGATAAATACTTTGGTACCCACTTCCTTTGTCAGAGTCCAAGGGTTAAATGGAAGGTAACCATACCCAAGAGGGTGTAACGGAACATTTAAAAATAAAATTTTCATTATTAACTACTGAATCAAAATAATCATCTATATATCTTTCTCTGTTTTTCCAATTTACAGGAACCCAAATACTTAAATAATTTATATTGATATTTTATTTGGTACTTCTAAATTTATTATAAATATTTCTAGTCATAAGAGTACTCGAATTTCGATAAAATTTGAATCTTGGATTTATTCGTGCTTTAGTACTAACAGTGATATTTTTCATAAAATCATATCTCGTGCTATTCCTCTGATTAGTTTTATTATATCCTAAACCACTTTTGTCGTGTAAAGGTCTAGAACTAGATAAAATCACATTTAAATCATTATTGCTTTTATTGAATTTTGCAAACTTATTTGTACATTTTTCAAATTTGATTCCAAAGTCACGATTAACACTTTCAAAAGAAATTTTGCTACTTTTTAAATTATCATTTTCCTTATTTAATTCAGAATTCTTCCTTTTAAAAGTACTATTCTCATTTTCAAGATGATAAATTTGAGATTCTGAATTAAAAGACGATTGTAAATTTTCAAAATTTTCTTTTGAGTCACAAATTTCTTTTTACAAAATATTATTATTAACTTTTAAAAAATCAAATTCTTTAGATAATTCTAAATTCTTTCCAATTAAAGCTTCATTCCCTTTTTCAAGAGACAAAAGTAAAGAACAAGAATCATTTAAAGAATCTTCTATAGATGCATTTTTATTTCGTAAAAGATCAATTTCCTTTAAAAGAACCTTGTTTTTATCTTCTAGTCGTTCATTTTCTTTTTGAAGGAAATCTTTTTGAAAAACAAGCTCTTTTAAAGTATTTTCGAAACAATTAGCTTGTTTTACTAAAAAATTATTTTCCTCTTTTAATTTGGAATTTTCTTGATCACAATCTTTAGATTTGGCTAAAATAATTTCATTAAGTTTACCCAATCT
This sequence comes from Allium sativum, assembly GCA_030737875.1. Classification (NCBI taxonomy): domain Eukaryota; kingdom Viridiplantae; phylum Streptophyta; class Magnoliopsida; order Asparagales; family Amaryllidaceae; genus Allium; species Allium sativum. The sequence continues at coordinate 197,985,871 of CM060924.1, forward strand.
TTTAACGATTTTTCTTGGTCTAACAAAAGATCTTTGTATAATGAATCTACACATACCGATTGTGATCTGACTTTAGCCATGAGACATTGTTCTTTTGATTCTGCTTTGTTGTTCTTTTTCTTTCTAATTCCTTGACTAGATTTCTTTATTGCCATATGTTGACGTCAAAAGTTTGTCATTAGTGACGATCAACCCCCAATCGTGTGATCAACACACGAATAAAGACTAAAAATGCAATAAAAAGTAAAAGAACGGGGAGCACACACAGAATTTTTATAGTGGTTCGGCAAAGACGATGCCTACGTCCACTTTATACATTATTTCTTTTTTTTTATTACAAGTACAATGCTTTTTCTGTTTGAAGAAGAGAAAGAAATTGACCGTCTTCCCTTCTTCTTTTTGAGAGAGATTGGAGTTATGAAGAAGTGTAGAGATGGAAAGCTTGGAGAAAGCCGTCTGGTTAAAAGACCCCAAAAGTCTTTTTCTTTTTTTTGGTCCCCTTTCCTCTTTAAGCGTAGGGGTATTTATAGGTGGAGAATGCAGCTTGGGTTGTTGCAGTGTGGTCCGGCCATATCGGGAAAGCCCGGACATGTGGAATCCATCTATTGGCTTGAATTGCGGCTGAAGGACTGATTCCACTATTCATAAATAGTATCCTCGGAAGTTGTGGCTGACGTGGCATCCACGGAGAGGTTTATTAAAAGTAGAGTTTTGTCTGTATATGGTTTGACCGCCTTTATTGCCTTGAAAGTCGGGATATTATTTAGACTAGCTCTGCAGAAATCTTCCACGCTGGCCCGAGATAATTGGTCGACGAATTCTTTCTGGAGGCGGAAAACTCGGTCGTCCTGGTAAGCGATTCTTCCGGTAATGCACAGTCAATCTGACTGAGTTGGACTTGGGCCGATGTGCCATTGCTTTAGGTTGCGCCCCTGCTGGACCTCCTGAAGCACGACTTGTATCCGATTGTGTGTTTGGGCTTTGGCCCTGTTCTTTGAGACTCTTGCCAAAAAGAGGGTTAACACTTTGCCCCTCAGAATGCATCTTCATCGACAGAGGGAGGTGTGTTCTGAAATCTGAACCGAAGCACAAACGCTCGAGCTGCTATGGTCGCGCCGGACCTTATTAAGGCCAGAAAACCGACGGTCCGATGTTGTATTAAGGCCAGAAAACCAACGACCATGCCAGGTCGTATTAAGACCCAAAAACCGACAACTATCGGGAACCGTATTAAGGCCGAGACGATGATCGCCATTTGTACAAGAGTTGGTTCCTGCAAATACAAAACAAACCATCCTCGTTTTAGAGGAGGGTGATGGGTCGAGCATTTTATTCCACTTGGCTTTAGAGGGTGGCGAGCATCAACCATACTCGACTTTGTGGCGAGCATAAACCATGCTTCGTCTTAGGGGCGAGCATAAACCATGCTCGGCTTAGGGGCGAGCATAAACCATGCTCGTTTTAGAGGTGAGAGCTAATCTGGCTCGGCTTAGAGAGGGCGAGTATTAACCATACTCGGCTTAGGGGCGAGCATAAACCATGCTTGGCTTAGGACAAGTGTTTCTTATTCTCGACTCATGTTAGGTCAGTTAGTTTAGCGAGATATGCATGCTCGTGGTGTAAAGAAAAGAGAGTGTAGGCCGCACTCGTGTTCAAAAAATGTGACCTCACTCACTTGATGGAGTAGGTGTTTGCGATGGTGGGGGGCTTTCGCGCTGACCACACAGAACAGGGGGCGAGCATTATCCATGCTCGGCTTAAAGATTTCACAACATAATCTACTTTTACAAAAAGTGAAATTCATAACTGCTAAGCAACTAAAGAAAAGAAATTCTACGAGGACAGCGATTGATTACAGAGCATTCTCAAGAGCTCAAATCAAGGCGTCCTTGTTATTGAAAGAAATACATCGAAAGAAAAGATAAAAAATCTAATTAATGATAATGCCGCGAGTGCTAGTCTCAGGGTCCTTTCCATTTCTAGGAGCTCGCGGACCAGCCTGAGGAGCTTGAGCAGAGGGTCGCGGCGGCATGGCTTTAGAGAGTTCCCCTTTTTTGACTCGTCCTTCGATGAGATCGCGTAGATGTCGGCAATCATTTGTATTATGTCAAGTTACGGTGTGGAATATACAATATTTGCCAGAATCGAGTTCCATCTGGGTCGGTTCTCGTCAAGGTAGTCTTGGAGTGGGCAAGGACTCGCGTATATCGAGGTAGATATCGAGCAAAGAAGAATTGAGCTCGATGTATCGATCATATTTGTTTTCATTTCGAAGTCGCACATTGCATTCATTCTTTTCCGAGGCCTTTCCTCTTCCTTTATCCAGGCCATTGCCATTGAGTGGACCTTGTTGTTTGGCTACTATAACTTCAAGGCTGGCATCCTCTTGTTGGAGGAATCTCTCGGCCTCGGAGTAAAAGTCATCTATATCTTTGGGGGATCTCTGGTTAAGGAGTTTGAGAATTCTGATCTCTTCTGAACTCCCGCGATGGCGGGCATCAGCACCATCGATGGCTCGGGCCGATCGACAGATGCTACAGCTGCGTTGAATCTTTCGAGGAAGGATCTTAGCGTCTCTCCGGATCGCTGTTTGATGGTAGATAAAAACATGACACTTTTCAGTCGAGAGATATGCAATCGAAATTGTTCGATGAATCGGGTGACCAGAGTATTCCAGCTGTTGATCGACTCCGTTGTCAGCTGCCAAAACCACATACCGGCTATATCTTTGAGGAAGAGAGGAAAGCATTTAGCCATGAAACTGGTCGATGCACCATGTACTTCCATATGTCGCATGTATCACATGAAGTGAATGGTCGGGTCAGTGCGATTGTTGTATGGCTAGATGGCTGGGAACCTGAAGTCCGGAGGATTTCGAGAATTTCTGATTTCTCTAGTGAAGGGGATGCGATTGAAATTGTCTATGTCTTGCTGTGAAGAACTGCACCGAGTGAAGCGTCGGACGATGCTTGCGAGCTGGCTCCCATCTCCGAGGAGTCGTTGCCATGAACTTAGTTCTTCCTCCTGAGAAGGTTCTGAGCGAGGATCCGGCAAAAGCATGCTCGGAAGGGTGGCCGTTGGCTAGGCTTGACCTCCGAGAATTGAGTGAAGGTGTGAGGGAAGGTGAGATCTGGCGGGTGGTTCTGGGTAGAATTGCCCCTCTGGAACCTTATGAGTTGTGGGTTGAGCCATGCCCGTCGCAAAGGGTCTAGGCTGATCCAGCGTAGCATGTGATGTTCGGAGGCCAGGGTTGCCCCCGCTTGAAGCGAGGTTAGGAGGGTCTACGGTAGCGTTTTCTTCTGCTACGGTGAGGGCTGGTATTAGAGGGTGGCTTCCCTCGTTCGAAGGGAAGGTTACTCCAGCTCTTCGTTGAAAAGGAAGAGTGGTTAGACTAGCCTGTGGCAAGATCCCGGGTTTTAATGGGAATGGCGTTGATTTTAAGGGACCGGGTGGTAGCTCGACTGATTCGACAGGTCGAGATATTTCAAAAAGCGGAGGCATATTTGCCAGACGACCAAGATCTTGATCGTCCGCCTCCTGATGTTCTGTGGCCACAACTGCGCTGGTCGCTGGAAGCGGTTGTAACAGCCCGCATTCTACGCATAGGAGTATCGTAGAATATTTATTTCTTTCCCATATGAAGTCGTATGGTCATGTAACTTTGGGAAACAACCATTAGAGTCATTTCCTATGTTCATGATTTTTTTCAATTTTTAAATGACCGTTTTGCCCCTAGTTGGTCTTGTTTTGGCCATAACTTTTGACTGGAAAGGAATTTTGACCTGAAACTACTTCCATTAGATTCGTTTGATGGTTTACCTTTCCGTAGAGTGGTCATAATAGCCAAACGGACTTACCGTTTAGGAGATATGGCTGAAATGAGGTTTGGAAGGTGAAAAACTGCTTAACGGGGCCAAATAGGGTGATTAGTGAATGGGCCCATAACCCATTTCGGGATTAGGGTTATGGGGAGGCTGAAAAGAGTTAGAGATTTATTCCATTTCAGCTTTCTAGCCTCCACTTACCTCTTAGAAACCCTAAAAATGGCCTCCAACCTCTAAATCACATCCAAATCATCTTCTAATCAAGGATTAAGCTTAGCAACATCAAATCAAGGGAGAACTTCACCAAAGCAACATTAGAGCTGTTGTTTAGCATTGGGATTCGCACCAAATCAGAGATCTATTTCAGATCTAAAGTTTTATTTGTGGCTAAGGTGAGTGATTTGCATAGTTCCTCACTAATCATGGCTAATTAAGGATAATTAGTGTTAATTAGCGAATTTATACACTAATAAATTCTGGAAAAATATTTATAAATTCTTAAATGAAGTTTTAGACCTCTGATATGAATTTGGGTTAATTTGGTTAAGTTTTGCTAATCACATCATTAGTTTCACCTAAACATGCTTAAGGGGAAATATGTGGTTTTGGCTATGTTTCATCCATTTTAACCTATCATATTGTTGTTTTGGTGTTTGAGGTCACTTCTACTTATTGCTATGACTGTATGGTATGTTTGGTGATTGATTAGAATAGGTAGAATAGTCGAAAACGCCGTCGAGTGGCGTAAATTGCTTGCTGGAAGAGTGCAGGAAGACATCCGAACCGGATCGGATCGGTTAGGAGGATCCGACCAGTGGGTACTTGCCATGACCCGAACTAAATATCCCGATCCGATGGGGAAAGGAGCTCGAACCCGAACCGCGTCACATACTGGAGCACCCGATCCGCCCTTGAATGGTGAGCATGATCCGTTGTACTCGACCTGGAGAAGTGCTTTCCGATCCGAGCCGCTCGGAGGACCCCGACCAGAACCGGTGATGGCGACTGGACGTGGAGACCCGATCCGATCCGCTGAGTTGATGATGACCCGATCCGATCCAGTGAAGAGGAGCATTCCGATCCGAACCGAACTGATGATTAGGAGGAGATCCGAACCGATCCGGTGATGAACAATAACCTGAGATGCAAAGGTAGTCCAAATGGAAGTCAGAGCTCAGGATGCAGTTGGGAACCAATGATTTCACTCCATGGTTGGACTTTGCTGCGGGACGTGTGCTAAGGAGTTGTCGACATTCATAACTTCGATTCACCACTGAAAATGGATGATGGGCTACTTATCAGTGTAGTAGAGTCACTATGACTCTAGGGGCAAGGTGATGGTAGCAAGACTGCGTTATCAGTGCAGTAGAGTCATTATGACTCGAGGGGCAAAGTGATGCGTAGTAAGACTATGAGCAAGTGCAGTGGGTCATTGTGACTACATGGGGCAGAGTGTACATAGTAAAGGATTAGTAAGGCTATGAGCCAGTGCAGTGGGGTCATTGCGACTCCATGGGGCAACGTGGACATAGCGAAGGATTATTGGCTATGTATCAGTGCAGTGATGCCATTTATGACTTCATGGGGCAAAGTGATCATAGCAAAGTATGTTGGGTGATCGAAGTGGTGAATATCGTATGATTTACGCATTGAGTGAGAGATGTGAGGATGGTTGCTATGTTTGATTGTTTGCCATCACTATGACATGCACACCCCCACCCCCGTTATCTTTACACCATTTGAGATGGCACCTTAGAGTGTTGTCCAGTATGTAGTGCTAACTCTTTGGTTGCAGGTCCAGGTCCAGGTATGGTTTAGTCTACCTGTTATTGTTCTGTTTAGATGCTTATCGCTCATACCAGGCTTTATGTCTGACCCAGAGTTTTATGTCTCTTCTTATTACTCTGGGTGCTCACACGGGCAGATTAGAGACAGGTTAGCTGGTGATGCACGAGTAGCTGATTCGGAGGCGAGCAGGAGGCTTCCACGTATGATATATAGATATTCTCCCTGTGTCGTTGGTGGTTGCTACTTGGGCATTAGTAGTGTACCTCCTTTATCTTGCTTTTGTTTTTGAGACAGTTTGAAAAGTTGTAATAATGTTAGCTTTGGATCATAAGCTGTACTTGGATTTTCCGCTGCTATGTTAGTTTGTTTTCAGCTTATGCATTGTCTCACCTGTTTTATGTCAAGTATGTTGTTATTATATTTTGATCCATGCGCTGTGAGACATTTTACAGGTTCCTTATTAGTTCATTTCCTTCTTCCCCTTTCCTTCTAACGATCCGTCCCGTGCTGACCGGACAGGTATACAACGCACATTTGGAGTAAATGTCGGTTGGTGTGGGGCGGGCCGTCACATTTGGTATCTGAGCTCTAGGTTGCGTAGTTAACCTAGGGAAAGACACTAGGGAGAGATAGTACGAATATGAGAGCACGTATTTGTGATTATTTTGGTTTTCAAAAGCTATCTATATGTATATACTATTAGTAGTATAAGAATGAAGTCGTACTGCACTAGCACCACTATGGGGTCGTTAATCGTTTCCCCTTTTCAGATTGAACGATGAGCCGATATGCAAGAGATGCTGGTAGAGGGACCAATAATGGAAATGCTCTTGACATGAGGACAATGTTCACTAACTTCATGAGGGAGATGCTTAGGGATGTTCAAGGGGCAGTTCCCAATCCCAGAAATGGTGGTGGTCCAGTAGTGCAGGCGCCTAGGGTCGATTTCGCCAAGTTGTGCAAGGATTACACTAACCTTGGTGGGAAGCCGTTCCACGTAACGGAGTCGGCCACAGATGTTCAGGATTGGTTGGATAGCTGTGATCGTATCTTCGACGACTTGGGTATCGAGGATGCGATGAAGAGAAGGCTAGCGTCTCGTCGGCTGCAAGGGCGAGCGATGAATTGGTGGAATGCCATTAGAACAGCTACTCCAGAAGATCAGGTTACTTGGGATCAGTTTAAGGCTCGCTTTAGCAAGAAGTTCATTCCATCTGCCCAGAAGTCAGTGTTGTTTAAGAGATTCTTGGAACTCAAGCAGAATGGTAGGACAGTCTCGGACTATATTGCTGAGTTCGACACTTTGTCGAAGTATGGACTATCTCTTATCGATACTCCTGAGAAGAAGAATGAGAAGTTCATTACTGGGTTGGATGGATATTTGGGGGAAAGGCTTATCAACCACATCGATCAGACTTTTGAATCGATTGTGGGGAAAGCATTGAGATCAGAGAGTCTTTACCCTAAGCCAAAGACTGAGGCTGCATCTATAGAAGGGCTTAAGCCGCAAGCAGGCGGTGGAGGCAAGAACAACTCTCAGAACAAGAGAAAACAGAACCAATCTAAGGATGGCCAGAAAAAGAACAAGAAAGATGTTGAGTGCTTCAGCTGTGGTAAGAAGGGCCATTATGCTAAAGAATGTCGGGCCAAGCCAGCAGATAGGAAGTGCTATAATTGTGGCCAAGTGGGACATCATAAGGATAAGTGTCCGCAACCTCTTAAGGAGAAGCAGATTGTGAAAGCATATGCTATTGATGTTGTTCCTTCTTCGTCGAATGCCCCAACTGTGGCGGAGAAAGGAAAGAATGTCGTTATTCAAGGTATGCTTTCTATTTATGATGTACCAGTTCGAGTTTTGTTTGATACTGGGGCTTCCCGTTCCATCATATCTAGTGACCTGGTAGATAGGTTGGGACTGGAACCCAAGATAGTCGATAGACCGTTGGTTGTAACGAACCTGATTGGTGGTTCGACTAGCCTTAGTATGATTTTCCGAAATTTGGTCTTATCGAGTCATGGATGTATGTTTGTTTGTGATTGCTTTGTTTTGGGCTTTACTGGGAATGGCATTATATTGGGGGTCGATTGGCTTCAAAGGTACGTGGTGGTGGTAGACTGTGAGGGCTTTTTGGTGACAGTTAGGGCGGATGATGGGCGGAGGGTAGTGTTTGGCAGTCTGCCTAGTGATGGGGTAATGGCTAGTTTTATAAATTCCCTCGACATCCCACAGGATGAGTTGTCAGATGTGCCCGTGGTTGGCCAGTATCCGGACGTCTTCGAGGAGGTGACCGGGCTTCCACCACACCGAGAGATTGAGTTCCGTATTGATTTACTGAAAGATGCCAAACCTATAGTGATGCCACTTCGTCGTATGGCACCAAGGGAGCAGCGAGAGCTCGGGGTGCAAGTCAGCAATCTTTTGAAGAAGGGATTTATTAGAAGAAGTTCTCCGAGTGGGGAGCACCAGTTGTGTTTGCCACTAAGGCAGATGGTTCCCTTCGTTTGTGTGCGGACTATCGCGAGTTGAATAAGGTAACGAGGAAGAATAAGTATCCTCTACCGCGGATAGATGATTTGTTTGATCAACTGGAAGGAGCAAGAGTGTTCTCCCAGTTGGACCTAGCGACAGGATTTCATCAGCTCCGAGTAGTGGATGAGAGTGTTCCGAAAACGGCATTTAGGACGCCGTCTGGATTTTATGAGTGGTTGGTTATGCCATTTGGGTTGACCAATGCACCAGCCTATTTAGTGGATCTTATGAATCGAGTATTCAGATATCAGTTGAATAGGTTTGTTCTTGTGTTTGTAGACGATATCCTTGTTTACTCGAGGACAGAGGAGGAACACAAGGGACACTTGAGGATAGTGATGGAGGTGTTGAGGAAACACCAATTGAAAGCGAAATTCTCTAAGTGTCATTTCTGGAGGAGGGAAGCGAGATTCTTGGGCCATGTTGTTTCAAAGAATGGTATTGCCGTGGACCCTGCGAAGGTGGCTACGGTGCAGGATTGGCCTACGCCCAAGAATGCAACAGATGTAAGAAGGTTCTTGGGGTTAGCTAGATATTATCGTAAGTTTATCCAGGACTTCTCCAAGATAGCAGCACCGTTGACTCAGTTGACTAAGAAGAATCAGACCTTCGTCTGGGACGAAGTGTGTGAGAATGCATTCAAGAGTCTAAAGGAAAAGTTGACACGTGCGCCAATATTAGTCATTCCTAGAGGGAATGAAGAGATGACGGTATACACAGATGCTTGTGGTACCGGATTAGGTGTTGTATTGATGCTAGGAGGTAGGGTTGTAGCTTATGCTAGTCGACAACTAAAGCCACATGAGAGAAAGTACCCTACCCATGATTTGGAATTAGCAGCGATCGTGTTTGCGCTAAAGATGTGGAAACATTATCTCTTGGGAGAGAGATTTGAGTTGTTTACCGATCATAAATCGCTAAGATATCTCTTCTCCCAGAAGGATCTGAATCTCCGTCAGCAGAGATGGTTAGAGTTCTTGGCTTCGTATGATTTTGATATCGCATACACACCTGGGAAAGGTAATGCGATAGCCGATGCCTTGAGTAGGAGACATGCCAGTTTAGGGGCTATGTTTCTTGAATGGAAGCAACTGGAGTATATCGCGGAGTTTGATTTCAGACCAATGTGCGAATTGAATCCAGAAATGCTAGCTAGTTTGGCGATCAGACCCACTTTGATAGAGCGGATTGGTTCCAGCCAGAGGGACGATCCTAATCTATTGGAAATCATCTCCAAGTTAGAGATGAACATCGACGGTGAGGAGATGAATTTGTATGGGCTTGATCGAGATGGATGGCTTAGAAGGAATGGAAGACTAGTTGTACCCAACGTGAATGGTTTGAGAGATGAAGTGCTTAGAGAATGTCATCACTCAAAACTGACTATACATCCCGGTGGTAATAAGATGTATCGAGACATGAAGCAGACTTACTACTGGGAAGGAATGAAAAGAGACGTTGGGAAGTTTATATCCAAATGCATGAATTGCCAGTTAGTTAAAGCCGAGAAAAAGAAGCCTAGAGGTTTGTTGCAACCATTAGAAATTCCCGAATGGAAATGGGAGCAAGTCTCGATGGATTTCATCGATGGTTTACTGAGGACTAGATCGGGATATGATAACATTTGGGTAATTGTGGATCGTTTGACTAAGAGTGCATGATTTATACCAGTCAAATCGACCAGAACGGCAGCTAAGTTAGTAGAATTGTATATGAAGTGGGTAGTGAGATTTCATGGAGTACCTAAAAGCATTGTGAGTGACCGAGACCCGTTGTTTACTAGTGGGTTTTGGAAGAGCTTACAAGAGGCTCTAGGGTCAGAATTACATCTCAGTACCGCATATCATCCCCAGACCGACGGTCAGACGGAGAGGGTGAATCGTATATTGGAAGATCTCTTGAGAGCTTGTATATTGGATTTTGGTGGATCATGGGATGACCATTTGCATCTAGTAGAGTTTGCATATAATAATAGCTACCAATCCAGTATCGGTATGGCTCCATATGAAGCTTTGTACGGAAGACCGTGCAACTCACCATCATGTTGGATAGAGATTGGCGATAAATTTATGCTCGGACCAGATGTGGTGAGGGAAACTTCGGATAAGATTAAGATCATTCAACAACGAATGAAGGCTGCCCAAGATAGGCAGAAGAGTTATGATGATAAAAGGAGAAGAGACTTAAAATTCTCCGTTGGTGACTTGGTGTTTGTAAAGATTTCTCCGTTGAAAAGCGTGATACGATTTGGCAGGAGAGGCAAGTTGGCACCAAGATTTGTTGGACCATTCCCAGTTCTCGAACAAGTTGGGAATTTGGCGTATAGAGTTGACTTACCGGAGAAGATGGTGGGAGTTCACAACGTATTTCATGTTTCCCAACTAAGGAAGTTCGTTCACGACCCAGATATGACTATTTCACCTGATCAGTTAGAGGACTTCGAAGTAGAACCCGAGGCAATTGAGAACCGCAAGCCGATCAGTATTGTCGAGCAAGAAACGAAGCAACTTCGAAGGAAGGCGGTGAAGCTAGTCAAGGTTCAGTGGGGCGAGAACGAGAATGATTGTACTTGGGAGACAGAGGAGAGCATTAGAAAGACGTATCCAGAACTCTTTGCCTGGTAAGATTTACTTTGTAATTTAGTTATTCCGCATGCTAGGATAAACTTGTTTTGCTTGTTTTGCATGTTTGATTGTTACTTTATGGTTGATAGGCATGCGGGACCCTTTGTGTGTTTTGGTTAGGGAATTTCGGGGGCGAAATTCCTTAAGGGGGGGGGATGTAACAGCCTGCATTCTACGCATAGGAGTATTGTAGAATATTTATTTCTTTCCCATATGAAGTCGTATGGTCATGTAACTTTGGGAAACAACCATTAGAGTCATTTCCTATGTTCATGATTTTTGTCGATTTTTAAATGACCGTTTTGCCCCTAGCTGGTCTTGTTTTGGCCATAACTTTTGACTGGAAAGGAATTTTGACCTAAAACTACTTTCATTAGATTCGCTTGATGGTTTACCTTTCCGTAGAGTGGTCATAATAGCCAAACGGACTTACCGTTTGGGAGATATGGCTGAAATAAGGTTTGGAAGGTGAAAAACTGCTTAACCGGGCCAAATAGGGTGATTAGTGAATGGGCCCATAACCCATTTCGGGATTAGGGTTATTGGGAGGCTGAAAAGAGTTAGAGATTCATTCCATTTCAGTTTTCTAGCCTCCACTTACTTCTTAGAAACCGTAAAAATGGCCTCCAACCTCTAAATCACCTCCAAATCATCTTCTAATCAAGGATTAAGCTTAGCAACATCAAATCAAGGGAGAACTTCACCAAAGCAACATTAGAGCTGCTGTTTAGCATTGGGATTCGCACCAAATCAGAGATCTATTTCAGATCTAAAGTTTTATTTGTGGCTAAGGTGAGTGATTTGCATAGTTCCTCACTAATCATGGCTAATTAAGGGTAATTAGTGTTAATTAGCGAATTTATACACTAATAAATTCTGGAAAAATATTTATAAATTCTTAAATGATGTTTTAGACCTCTGATATGAATTTGGGTTAATTTGGTTAAGTTTTGCTAATCACATCATTAGTTTCACCTAAACATGCTTAAGGAGAAATATGGGGTTTTGGCTATGTTTGATCCATTTTAACCTATCATATTGATGTTTTGGTGTTTGAGGTCACTTCTATTTGTTGCTATGACTGTATGGTATGTTTGGTGATTGATTAGAATAGGTAGAATAGTCGAAAACGCCGTCGAGTGGCGTAAATTGCTTGCTGGAAGAGTGCAGGAAGACATCCGAACCGGATCGGATCGGTTAGGAGGATCCGACCCGTGGGTACTTGCCACGACCCGAACTAAATATCCCGATCCGATGGGGAAAGGAGCTCGAACCCGAACCGCGTCACATACTGGAGCACCCGATCCGCCCTTGAATGGTGAGCACGATCCGTTGTACTCGACCTGGAGAAGTGCTTTCCGATCCGAGCCGCTCGGAGGACCCCGACCCGAACCGGTGATGGCGACTGTACGTGGAGACCCGATCCGATCCGCTGAGGTGATGATGACCCGATCCAATCCAGTGAAGAGGAGCAAACTGATCTGAACCGAACTGATGATTAGGAGGAGATCCGAACCGATCCGGTGATGACCAATAACCCGAGATGCAAAGGTAGTCCAAATGGAAGTCAGAGCTCAGGATCCAGTTGGGAACCAGTGAGTTCACTTCATGGTTGGACTTTGCTGCGGGACGTGTGCTAAGGAGTTGTCGACATTCATAACTTCGATTCATCACTGAAAATGGATGATGGGCTACTTATCAGTGCAGTAGAGTCACTATGACTCGAGGGGCAAGGTGATGGTAGCAAGACTACGTTATCAGTGCAGTAGAGTCATTAAGACTCAAGGGGCAAAGTGATGCGTAGTAAGACTATGAGCCAGTGCAGTGGGGTCATTGTGACTCCATGGGGCAAAGTGGACATAGTAAAGGATTAGTAAGGCTATGAGTCAGTGCAGTGGGGTCATTGCGACTCCATGGGGCAAAGTGGACATAGCGAAGGATTAGTGGCTATGTATCAGTGCAGTGAAGCCATTTATGACTTCATGGGGCAAAGTGATCATAGCAAAGTATGTTGGGTGATTGAAGTGGTGAATATCGTATGCTTTACGCATTGACTGAGAGATGTGAGGATGGTTGCTATGTTTGATTGTTTGCCATCACTATGACATGCACACCCCTACCCCTGTTATCTTTACACCATTTGAGATGGCACCTTAGAGTGTTGTACAGTATGTAGTGCTAACTCTTTAGTTGCAGGTCCAGGTCCAGGTATGGTTTAGTCTACCTGTTATTGTTCTGTTTAGATGCTTATCGCTCATACCAGGCTTTATGTCTGACCCAGAGTTTTATGTCTCTTCTTATTACTCTGGGTGCTCACACGAGCAGACTAGAGACAGGTTAGCTGGTGATGCGCGAGTAGCTGATTCGGAGGTGAGCAGGAGGCTTCCACGTAAGATATATAGATATTCTCCCTGTGTCGTTGGTGGTCGCTACTTGGGCATTAGTAGTGTACCTCCTTTATCTTGCTTTTGTTTTTGAGACAGTTTGAAAAGTTGTAATAATGTTAGCTTTGGATCATAAGTTGTACTTGGATTTTCCGCTGCTATGTTAGTTTGTTTTCAGCTTATGCACTGTCTCACCTGTTTTATGTCAAGTATGTTGTTATTATATTTTGATCCATGCGCTGTGAGACATTTTACAGGTTCCTTGTTAGTTAATTTCCTTCTTCCCCTTTCCTTTTGACGATCCGTCCCGTGCTGACCGGACAGGTGTACAGCGCACATTTGGAGTAAATGTCGGTTGGTGCGGGGCGGGCCTTCACAGCGGTACTCCTGGCTGGGCTTGATTGGTTGTTGGGACCAAACCAGGATGAAATAAAGGTGCAGCCCGATCGATGGCCTGATTTCGAGTAAACTGAGGGTCAGCTATTGTTCCAATCCCGGCCTGTGGAGGAATTGATGTTGAAGCGTTCAACCCTGTTTCCAATCGACCGAGAAGGTGATCCATCAACTGCTGCTGTCGTTCGAGGACTTTACCCTGAGATGTCATATGGTCTCTGAGTTCGACCATGATTTTATCCATGTCATCCCGGACGAGGAATCGAGACATGTCGTCATGAGAGGAAACTTCATGGCTTGCTTCTGCAGCATCGGTGTCAGCTGCATCGGCGTTTGCGGGACGAGAGGATGTTGCATCTTTCTTTCGTTTATTTGCCATGACCTGAGATAAGCAGGAGTTCGATGGCAATGTCGGTGCGCTTCCCCTTACTGGCACGCCAAAGCGTTGACGTCAAAAGTTGGTCACTAGTGACGATCAACCCCCAATCGCGTGATCAACACACGAATAAAGACAAAAAATGCGATAAAAAGTAAAAGAACGGGGAGCACACACAGAATTTTTATAGTGGTTCGGCAAAGACGATGCCTACGTCCACTTTATATATTATTTCTCTTTTTTGATTACTAGTACAATGCTTTTTCTGTTTGAAGAAGAGAAAGAAAATGACTGTCTTCCCTTCTTCTTTTTGAGAGAGATTGGAGTTATGAAGAAGCGTAGAGATGAAAAACTTGGAGAAAGCCGTTTGGCTAAAAGTCCCTAAAAGTCTTTTTCTTTTTTTCTACCCTTTCCTCTTCAAGCTTAGGGGTATTTATAGGTGGAGAATGCAGCTTGGGTTGTTGCGGTATGGTCCGGCCATTTCTGGAAAGCCTGGACACGTGGAATCCATCTATTGGCTTGAATTGGGTTGAAGGACTGATTCCACTATTCATTAATAGTATCCTCGGAAGTTGTGGCTGATGTGGCATCCACGGAAAGGTTTATTAAAAGTAGAGCTTTGTCCGTATATGGTTTGACTGCCTTTATTGCCTTGAAAGTCGAGATATTATTTGGACTAGCTCTGCAGAAATCTTCCACGCTGGCCCGAGATAATCGGTCGATGAATTCTTTTTGGCGGCGAAAAACTCGATCGTCCTGGTGAGCGATTCTTCCAGTAGTGAGCAGTCTGACTGAGTTGGATTTGGGCCGATGTGCCATTGCTTTAGGTTGCGCCCCTGCTGGGCCTCCTGAAGTGCGATTTGTATCTGATTGTGCGTTTGGGCTTTGGCCCTGTTCGTTGAGACTCTTGCCAAAAAGAGGGTTAACACTATATGTTCTAGGATGTTATTACGATCTCTAGAATCCCTTGCTTTTATACCAATTGAAAGGGACTATGCAGGGGTATAGGATCGTGTAGTATGGAGTATAAATATAGAATGGTAAAGTAGTAGCTGTAAGTAAAATCACACGGTCGAATTTATACTGGTGCGGACCACTGTCCTACGTCCAGTCCCAGACTCACTTCTGGTTTCACTAGCACAACAACCCTCACTTCACCCGGAGGAATAGGTTTACAGCCACCCGAACACCCGAACGGGATTTCTTGCCTCAACTGCTGAAGAGGACTTCCACAATACAGAAAACTTATTGACTATTTGTGTTCTTGTTAACACAGATATGTCAAGTCGAAGTACACCCTTCCTATAACCTTTCCTTGATGATAATAGTGTAATTCGTGAAGGAATATAGAAGGTTTAAAAGAGTAAAATCTTTAGAGTATGAAGATGAAGTGCTTAGAGATTTTTTAGAAAAGATAGAAAGAATTGTGGTAAGATTCGGTGATTTAATCACTTAATCAAGTCTCTATTTATAATATACAAAAGGATACAACTTATCACGAAGAGATTCGATAAAAAGATATGGATTAGAAAGTTGTGACTCTTCATTTAAAGTTGCATCTCTTCGTATTCAGATGTTTGAATGAAAATTTCAGACGTCTGTTTTGATTTAAAAACAAAACAGCAAGAAAATAGGCAATTTCGAAGCAGATTCAGATGTCTGAATTATTTATTTCAGATGTATAAATTAAAAAATTCAGATGTCTGAATTAAAAAATTCAGATGTCTGAATTAAAAAATTCAGATGTCTGAATTAAAAAATTTAGATGTATGTTTTTGAATAAACTCAAACAGCAAGGAAATAGGCAATTTTGGAGGTTATTCAGACATTCTGAAAATTTTGACTCAGATGTCTAAATATTATAGGAAACTTATTCTTTGCTTCAGTAGACAGACGTCTGAATTAACTAATTCAGATGTCTGTTTTCTGTAACAGACCTATATCTTATGCATGTCATATAAAATCATATATATATCAAAACGTGCATGTGTGTGTTTCATTAAGGAAGATTTTAACAATTAATACTAATACTAATAGACTCTAAACATATTTAATCTTTAGTTATAGCTCTTGAATTTGTTGTTGAGTATCTTCCTGCAAGACAAGGTTAGTGGATAATAATATATATGTACATGTATAGTTGTCTTAATCAAAACACCATATAGCGAGATCCAACAAGGTTTATCGCGAACTATGTTTTAAATGACATTGGTTCTTTAACCCAGTTAAAACAAAGATTAATTTCTTAAAGTTGAATAATCATAAAGTAATGATTTTTGAGATTAAAACCAAGATCGGAGTTACAATAAATCTTTAAATAGATTGGAAACTGAATGAGCTAATTAAATTTACTGAATTCGTGAATTGATCAAGAAGGGAGTACCACCGGTTTTATTCCATGCGATAGTTCAATCTTTAGTTAGATTTTAAATGTGAAGTGGTGATTAAATTTACCCATAACGGGGGGAGGGGGTGTTAGATATGGAGTACTACCAGTTTTTCTCCATGTGATGAATAGGTTGGGATTGGAAAATAAAATAAATGATTGCTCCGGTAAGGCTTGATAATCCCGACTAGTTTTAAAAACCTTAATTTGGTTTAGAATTGCGGAGGATAAAATAAAATCTTTTGAAAACGATGTCCAAGGAAGATTAAAGTATAAGTTTAAAAGAATTTATCTTTGATAAAATTAATAGGAACCTTTCCCTATAGATATGAATATTTGAATAAAAGAATATTCTGAATTGGAATGAGGCATTTGATGTGTTTATATATCACTTGATTATAAGGTGCGCGAGTTATTTGGAAAGACCGGGTTTATCCCATTCTGAATAATTGTACGACGATTAAATGTCGACGATGAAGACGGTGGTTGAAGACCGAAGATCTTCACATCAAATGGATGATTATTGATGTCTTGATTGGGATGATCCACCGAGACAAGGTAATAAGTGGTGATCGTCGAGACGTACTTGGAGATCAACTAGATATGTGAGGACCTCTCTCCTGTATTGGACATATGGGACGAGGAATAAGGTGCCTCCAAGTTTCGTTCAGACCCAGAACGGACTTGTAAATGGATGTGTGTCTGACATTGGATTTCATTCTGTGTTGATTGATTTCTATTAAATATATATCTGTTTGGTGGTAGAGAATTTATTCTTTTGCTTGACACCCGTCTCTGAGACGTACGAGCTTTGAGGTTATATATTGATAGGCATACATCGTATGGAGTGGATTATCAATGTGGCATGCTAAGAAGCAATGATCAAGTCTTTTGTTGAAAAGAAAAGTATTGTGGTTGATGATCAAAGCACGGCTTTAATTAGCATAGCTTTGTGTATAGCGTTAATTCGCGAGCCTCACACCTGGTATGAGTCAAAAACGGGATCGTAACTACAAGGAGTGCATGCGTTTCTTTCAGCTAGAAGTGGTGTCATGGGTATGGAGCCCAGACATTTTTACTAATGTGGATGATGGATTGCAAGGCACCTCGGTTATGATTGGTTGATGTACTGACCATTTTGGAGGTTCGATAGGACTGGGAAACGTATTGTTCAGGAATAATTAGTCCACTAAAGTAAGTGTGGATCGGCTCTAAAGATCCAAGGTTTTGCTAGCATCCAAATCGTGAGGCATTTGCTAGAGTGTCTCGAATCAGAGAGGAGCCATCCCTTGCCTCGACTCATAGATGGAATCCAATTTCCAATATGAGACCCTTTTCGGTTTTAGTTGTAAACCTATATGGCGGCATAGTGGCATGGGACGCTCATGTCGTCTATGACTGATACGTTTATATTTGATGTTGATTTTGACACTATGCACTTATAGTAATATCAAAATGATTTGTTTTAAAACATACCAAGCATATTCGGCTATTATAAGGTAAAATTCTATCCTCCGGCTTGCATTGCATTGTGTAATGGGACCTGAGTCTTATAATAGCTTCATTTTTTCAAAAGCATTACGTTGTTTATAAATTGTTTTGTTTCAAGCTTTGGTATTCACATAGAGTAAACCCGTTCCGTGACATACGGCGTGGTCCCATGAAGTACCCTATTTTAAAGTAAAATTTTAATAATAGTTTTAAGTTCTCACACCAGTCCCATGACTGACCTGGAGTTTATTGTTTTAACCTAAACTCTGGGTTCCTTCCACACGGCAGCTAGTAATTTTGGTTTTGCATATTTCTATTTAACAAGATCCTGGTTTACAGCTGGAGCTATATTCGGAAAGCTTTGCATCCGCTTATCTCTTTCATTTGTGGTAGTTGATGTATTTCCACTGTGCATTTTATTTATACATTTTTATTTCCGCTGCTACATAAATTTTAAATCTCTAATATTATTTTTCCACTGTGTAATATTATTTATTCATACTATGATGTTCATGCTGATGTAAATTTTTGTAATAACAATGAAATGTTCTGGTGTTTATGTTCCGATGAGTCGTGTTCTCAAAGCAATCGGGCTTCGAACAGTCTCTGTCGGTTTAGCGATCGATTCGGACCGAGCGAAATCCGGGTCGTTAAAGGTGGTATCAGAGCTTTGGTTTACAAAGCTAGAGAACAAGACACATTTTAACCGAATGAAAGAATTCATCAGAGATAGAATTATTAACATTCTATTTAAGAATACTCATTAGAGATAGGATCAGTAGCATCCCTGAATGAGAAACTCATTAGAGATGGGGTTAGTAATGCCCTAGAATGAGTCGAGAGTGATATATTTATATCTAACGTATTTGTGAAAGTTGTATTTTTAGGACGTTATATTTAAAAGGAGAAAAAGATGAATAACCAATTAATTGTTTATGTGATTGTTTGATTTTTAGGTTTGCTTGATTACTTATGGCATCTAATTTAAATAAATTATACGCTATTTTTGGCAGTTTTGGACATTGAATATACGAAAACCCTTGTTATTTAATTTAATTGAGTTAAGTTAAACGAAATTTAACAATTATGAGCCATACATATGCATATATATATATATATATATGTTGAGTAGGTTAATGACTTCGCGTTTGAGTAAAGAATTAAATTGCGTGCCCAACAAATAGATGCACCTTAATGAGTTGGTTGCACAATTTTATTATTATATCAACTCCTGTGAATGAATTTGGATGCGTTGTGATGGTTGTTCTGTGTGAGATTAAAAACCACGCCATAGGATAGCAACAAATAAATTATGAACTACACCGCATGACATACTACATGAAGACAGCATATCATACCATATTCCATATAAGCATTTGGCGCTTATATGATGAGGTTTGGATTACCATACGAGTGAGATGCTTGTATGCGATGACTTAATTACAGGTTGAACAAAAGACTGATTATGGAATTAATTAAGGAATGCATGTAATAGTGCTCAGGGCAGGATTTAATAAAAACCCCATACGGGTCTGGAGATGACAAAAATTCACGTCTCTCCTGTTTTAGATACGGCACGTGGATTATTTTATTTTCAACACTGGGGCAAGGTCTGAGATTTCGACTTTTACATGTTCTCCCATATACAAAAATAGGTCACAAAATTGTGTATGCTTTTTATTGATTTATAGGGTACCTAATACGGCCCAATAAATTTTTCAAACCCTCCCCGTACAAAGGAGGTTATGGTGAAATTTTTCGGAAATTTAGGGTGTTAGCCAAATTTTTGAGAAATTAGAAAGTTCTTAGAAACTGAAAAGTTAAAGAACTTGAGTCAAGCGAAGGTGGAGTTGGTCAATTAAAGACCTTCAGTTCCTTCTTCCTTTTCGAGGACGAAAAAATTTTAAGTGAAAGAGATTATAACGACCCAGAATTTTTGAACCAATTTAAAATTTTAGTTATTTTAATGGATTTTGAAGATTTAAAATGATTTATTTTGAGAATTAACAATTTAAAGTTTATTTAAATCTAAGTTAGAACGTAAGAATTTAAAAATTAATTAAAAGGAGTTTGAAATGGCATGGTAGTTTGAAATTTCGATTTTTAATTTTAAATGAATGTATATAATTCAATATAAATCGGATTTTGGTAAAACCAGAAACATCCGAATCTATTTAATTATATCTTTCTAATGAATGTGAAAAACTTAGATTTCACTTTATAAATTGAAAGTTATGTCCAGTTTAAAATTTAAAATAGTTGCCATGGAATTTATATATATTTTAAATTATATATAGCACTTCAAAATAGCCTTTTTTGCAAACGACCTCCGTTTTCAACGAAACCACTTTTGTTGGATCCGAAATGCCAAATTATTGTTCGGTTTCAAATTTCATAATTTTTTGAATCAATATGTGAGCGTAGTAAATTTGAACACATTTGGCAAATTCAGTTTGAATTTAGTAGACTAGAAAAATGCCATTTATCAAACAGTCTCCAAATTCGACGAAATTAATTATTTAAGGACTGTATCTCCAAGACATAGCTAAATTTATTTTTCTGTAATTTTTGGAGTCAGTATGTGGTCTCGGTAAATTAAAATGTACGTTGAAATTCACTATTGACCGCTTTATTAATTTATATTTTAATTTCAATGAAAATTGATCGAAACGGTCGAATTGGCATACGAAACATATCCTATTGTGTCCAGAATGGGGGTATTTAGCTATGAACGATAGTCGTTGGGTTCGATTTGGAGTTCGTGACATTAAACTAGTAACTCACAAATTAAAATATTAATAATATATATTATATAACCCTATAAATAATCTAAACCCTAGTCAAACTAATGCCCGAGTAAAATTAATTCCTCGCGCCTCTGTTCTATTTCGAATGCTAGGAAAGCTCCATCGTTCTTCGTCGGATTTCTCTCCATCTACACATTTTCATTCGAAATTCATTGCATGAAAATTCAAGAGCATTACACGAGCTCCAATTTGATACAGACAAGATCAGTTTTAATTGAGGGGATTGATGGATTTTCGAGCTCAAAGCTCTACAGTTCGCATGAAAATTCATGGCGCTGGGGGATTCGAAGGCGGCGTGGTGGCCGGAGGTGATGGATGGCGGACGGGGCTTGGTAGCGACAGTTGCTAATGGATGGCCAATGGCCTCTGGTGGCGGGCGTGGGTGATGAGAAGGAGGCGATGCTGGGTTTTACGGGGTACAGGGGTGAATGGAGAGAGAAAAGGGTGGGGAGGGGCAAAGTTGTAAATTAGTATTAATTAATAATTTCAACTGTGTAACGAAATGTATTAATTATCATATCTATTTCATACGAGGTCCAAATCGAACGATTTCAGTTGCATTGGATTCACAACAACGAACACTACGCGATGGAACTAGCCAGAACAGAAACGGAGCAAATTAAAATTTGAGGCAAATTCAAATCCAAACGGTACTAATGCCCTGGAGTGAGTTAGATGAGGATGAAAGAATTCATCAGAGATAAGATTAGTAATATCCCATAAGAATGACTCATTAGAGATAGGGTTAGTAATGCCTTAGAGTGAGTTTGAAGAGTTATATGTAAAAGAAAATGACTTGGTGTACATATAAAAATGAATTTAGTTTTGAAAATAATATCTTATTTGACATTGAGTTTGGACCATCGAGTATAAGAATATTTTGCATATACGCCTTGCAAACGTATATCCGAGGTCTCAAATATACTGGATAGATATAGAATAACACTTTAGTCGCTCGGGGATGATTCTGCTGATGTGGTCACATCATCAGTGTTTATTTTCGAGTTTCGAAAGTGGGATGTCTATATATTTCCAATTGACTGGTGTGATAAACAAAACTTAGTTAGAGTTTGTTGTTTGTGTTTTGTTGACGTGGAAATTGTCGCATGCCAACACCCAGAGTGTATGTGTGTGATGTGAACACAATTATCCAAAGATGTAACAAATCAAAAGTAAAGTAATGTGGGAGAACACAGCTTTTTATAGTGGTTCGGCACTAACGCCTACGTCCACTTTATAATGATCATTCATCCTATATTTGTTGGTTACAATTGTTATACAAGTTTGGACAATATTTGAGTGCAAAGCGCTACAATAGAATAACAAAATGATTGTTAATTCTAAACTTTAACTAAAGCGTCCTTCTTCTTCGTTGAGTGAGTTGACTTGGTCAACTATGTCCAAATTTATCTTTAATGTCCAAGAAGTCCAAAACAGCCCAAAAGTAGCATAATTATCCTTGTGAATGTCCAAATGTTGATGGAAAACGTGTAAGCCACATTTTAGTTGTCCATGCCATGTCCAATGGCCATGAAGAAGGAGATAGCAGCCATTAATGAGGGTTTTAAAGCTGTAGAAGTCCAAAAGTTCAAGGAAAATAGGATCCAGATGAAGGCCATGCTTGGGGGTATTTATAGTAGTGGGTAGGTAGGAAGTGAGGCCCACACAACAGAATTTCAGATCCCCTGGAAGAAGCTCCTTCCAATTTCGGATCCCTATCTGGAATAAATGAAATTACATATCCCCCCTAAGGGATACGAAATTCGTATCCCTTCTGTGGGATACGAAATTCGTACCCCGAGGCATACGAAATTCGTACCCCAAGGATACAGATTTGAGGCGGAGTATAAAGGGCATTGAAATTGGAGGAATTCAGATTGCGTTTTTTAAGGAATACGAGATTCCTAAATGAGCAGGATCTGAAATGTTGGAAGGTGAGGGATTTGAAATTCTTGAGTTGATCGATATATGTTCATAGAAATGGGCATAACTTTCAAACCTTAAGTCCGTTCGGGTCAAATGAAAGTTGTACCTGAAGCTAATTCAAAGGGTTACAAGAGACACAGTGCATAACACTATAATTCATGTTTTTGGGCCTAAAGAGGCCATCTATAGGGGTTTCGGGCCAATTTTATGTTTGTGATGGAACTTCGACCAAATCACTTTGTGTTTTCTGGCGATGTTTTGATGCTTGAGCGTGTTGCTAACTAGAAACTTTACGCATGATAGCTTTAACCAAAAAGCGTGTCAACATGTTTGATTTTGAAAATATATTTTTAAGTGCACAAAAGATATATGTTTGAAAAACATATAAATTTGGAAATTTAATTAACCAATTGATTGCTAGTTGTGATGCGTGATAATTAGTTTAACAAATAAAAATATTGGAATGAGAAAACCAATATGAGAATGATAGGTAAATTAAGCTAAGTCAAATCTAATGTTAAACTAAATTGAAAATTTGTTGGGATTGGATATCCGTATATTTTGGACAGGTTATTGTGTGGAAGTTAAGAAGAGGAATAAAATTGCATGCCCAACACAAAGGTACATATTTATTGTATTGATTGGGTTTGATGGTTTTATGAGTCGATTGGCAAGCCGCTTGCCTTTTGGATTTTATTTTGATTGATGAGGGCCCATAGAGGCAATTTATAGTTGTACCGATTGACCTGTACAAAGGAGGTTATGGCGAAATTTTTCAAAAATTTAAGGCATTAGCCAAATTTCGAAAAATTGGAAAGTTCTTAGAAACTGAAAGGTTAAAGAACATAAGCTAGAACGAAGACTGAGTTCACTAAGTAAATGACATTTGGTTCCGTCTTCCTTTTTGGGGATGAAACTTTTTTAAGTGGGTGAGATTGTGATGACCCGTATTTTTGGTCAATATAAAATTTGAATTTTTTATCTATTTTAATGAAATTTTAAATAGAAAATGTTGATTTTAGATCGTTTAAAATTTGGAAATAATTTTAAGGGTGCGTTTGGCACATGTCCCTATAATGTTTCAAAATTAGCCTTACATCCGGTCATAAACTTATTATAAGTTTAGTCCCTATTTTTCAAAAATTCAGTAAACGAATAAAAAATAAAAACATCACGTAAATTCTTATTTAAATAGACATGTAAACGTTAAAAAAGTCAGATAAAAAAACCACCGAAAACCAAGTCAAAAACCCAGAAAATATAAAAACAACGAAAATGCAGTTAGATGCATAATAGTATGCACATATTTGTATTCTCCTGCATACATCCAAGCATGTTTTTCATGTCATGCATCTCTGTTGATTTACTTGCATACATCTGTGCAGGTATTTCACAATTCTTGTATATATGTGTGCAAGTATTCACATGCATACGTATCAGTTCTAATTCCTTCATGCAATACTTGCATACATATGTGCAAATATTTCAAATAGTTGCACACATATATGCAAGTTTCGGTTCAGATTTTCAGAAGAAAACAACGTATGTAATAGTTGCATACATATATGCAAGTTTTTTTGGATTTGCGTGGACTTCTGAGAACATTTCCGGATTTCAGAATTTTTTTTTTTTTTTTTACGTGAGACTGCAAATTTTTTTGGCCAAAAAACGTAAAGGAGGAAGTACTGAAAATAGGGACCGGGTTTGAAAGTAAAAGTAGGGAGGGACGTATGGTTTCTATTTCAAACATAAATAAGGGGCGCATCCTAATTTCCACTAATTTTAAATTTGGTTTTATGTTTTATTTAACTTAAAATAGGGTTGATAAACTTTTTAAATTAATTTAAAAGTAAAGATTTTGAAAATCGATATTGTAAGGCTATTTGGATGACTTGTAAAAGGACATTTTTGATACAGTCTCAACATCCAACGAAACCACATTCATTGGATCCAGAATATCGAAATATGTTAGGATTTAAAATTTCAAGTCAATCGGTGTTCATATATGAGCGTATGTTAAATAAACGTATGTTGAAAATTCAATCAATTTTCGATTTAAGCTAGAAATAAGACGATTTTGTCAAATGGACTCCGAATTCAACGAGAGTTGGTTCGTTGGAACCATAATTTCGTAACGTAGTGAGATTTCAAATTTCTAGTATGTGGTCATACGACCAGAACGAAGTTTATGACATATAATTAATTCAGGGATTAAACAAACTATTTAACACAAAGTTCCATAACCAATTAGAGTTAGTTAAGTCACTGTACTCCATGACAAGTGTCACCCTCTTCCTTAAGTGGTCATTCCTAATATACTTAAGCCAATTATTTTAGTTCAAATTTGTTTTCATTTTTAATTCACTTCTTCCATAACCCTTAAGTTTAAAGCCATTTCCATGTCTCCCCTCTCCCCTTAGCCCACGCCAACACCATCCAAGGCCACCGTCGCCGCCGCCTCTAGCCTTGCACTACCTCTCCTCACCGTCCTCCAACCATCCCTCCGACCGTGATCCCCTCCCCCTCACTAAAACCCCATTTGCCCCTTTTAATTTCAAAGCTACCTCCTTAAACCCAAAATTCAAGTACAAGCACCTCCATCACTACAACAAAAGGTATATTTTATAACACTAATAGAGAACACATCATTTTGATGTGTTATTACTTATTTCAGTTGTTTGTTATTTTAATTGTTTTGTTTCATGGTAGGTAAAGTTTTGATGCAGGCCAAAAAATCTCCCGCTCCTAATTTTTCATTTCCCTCTAAATGAACCTGCAATATCATTTTAACATTTTCACTTTTTTTCGACCATAGATTAAAATTCCCCTGCCCCTAATTTCTTTCTTCCACTAACAGATAGACTCAAAACCCAAGAATAAATCTGAAACTAATTCGACCATTTCTTCTTCGACTTGCCATCTCCAAATCCCAAATAGAACCACGTTGCTCTTTTCCTGCCTTCGAATCCGATGACTGCTGCGTTACTCTTTTCCCCTTCCAATCCTATAACTATGTCTATTCCCATGCCTAAATCCGATACCTAGTCATCTATCGATCAATTTTCTTACGTTGTTGCTTTATTTTACTATCTACTATGGGAAATTGGTAATAAAATATTTCGCGGTTTTACATTTCACTGATTATTTTTGTGGCACTGATTCTGATTTGTTCAAATTATAATTTTTATAACATAATTTCACTGTTGGTTTCAATTGATTGACCTGGTTCAACCGTTTTAGGTTATCAGTCGCTTGTGTTGACGTTGAGCTAAGATTTCAAGTAACCATCACTGACCCTTGATTTTGGATATATCTTGTTGTTTCAAAGAAAATGCTTTTGCTGGTTTACCATTTTGCTTGTGTTGGCCTGTATTTAATAAATATTTGAAAGGGTATTAAACTTACAAATTTCTTATGTGACTTTGAAAGTTTAAACTTTAATATATTCCATGAAATATATAGTAAAGGTGTACTATTTGTGTGACAGCTGTTATAAGTGCTGCCTATTCTAATTCATAAAAAGGACTCAAATTTTGAGCCTTTTTACTGATATGTGAATTTTATATTTCTTGACAAATCTTCTTGCTAAATTATTGACTGCTTCCATAGTTTGTAATCTTGCGTTACTGAATGTATGTTTTGCATTGCACCAAATTATATACATGAGCATCATAAAATATTTAGAAGATTACAAGATGTACTATGATGTAAGAGTATGTTTCGTATGCATTTCTGGAATACAAAAATGGGAAAAAAATTCAAATGGTTTGTTTTAACAAAATTTATCTTGCCTTAATGCATCAGTATGTAAGATTAATTACAATTTGGACTTAACGATTATTAGTTTAGAACATGATTTGGTTCGCAGATGGAGTAGGTGTTAATTATGAATTTGGATATCATTCATCGGTTAAAATTAAATCAAAGTTGTTTTTTATATTAATTACGACTTTAAATGTAGGCATATTGATTGAACTGTAATCAATTTAATTGGAAAAAAGTTGGTACAGATGGTATTTCTCGTTTGTTAACTAATCAACTTTATACTAACTTAGCACCATGGTCTATGCCTTCTTCACTGCACAGCCTCGCATGGAATCACGTTGACCTTAGCCCGCATCCACCGAGATCTGCTTGACCCAACCCCCTCTACCTGGATCTCCACTGACCATCCCTCTCCACGCTACCAAAACATCATTAGTTCTGCATATGAAGATATGGAAAAGAAGAGGGATCGAGACTTGCGTGATGTGCATGTTGGGGTTGCATGCATGGCAGGTGATGTGCATGCATGGCAGTTTGGCACTTGCGCATTACACAATTATATCTTGTGCAAAACTATTTTTAGTCCTTGACTATAGATAATAAGTTTTAAGTTAGAGCAATGACGAAGAAAAGCAGAATGTAAGTAACATAACAGCAAAATATCAGAAGGGGGATTTGAACATTAATGATGACTACAGATTCAACTTTTGTGGTAGATTTTGTTTTCTATTACAAATTCGAGTGTCCATTCAGTACTAACCTTGATCACCGCTATTATTTGTTTCATTTGATGTCACTCATGTGATTTCGGTCTATCATGATTTGCTTCACCTGAGCACATCCTATGGTGGAATTCAATCTTGTTGTATCTCCAATGGTAAATCTCATCTGACTTCTATTAATGTATCTACTTATGATTTATTCTTATATCATTTCAGATTAACTAAACTAGGTTTATTTTATTTTTTTGTGTCATATTAAATGTGTGATAATGATGCTCACCTTCTTATATTATGTCATATGTATAAGTTCTTTACTTGTGATTTTGTTACAGGCCAAATATAGAATCTACCCTCATCATCACAACTAGAATATGAAAACTGGCTAGTGAAGTTTGAACTGTAGCCTAACCGACTACCAAGACTGTGTTAGAGGAAGAGAAACTAGTGGAACAATACTTATTTTAAGTGGATAACTTCTTGGAATTTATTGCCTTCAACCTTACTTACTTCCTTACAACATTCTAGTTTTCCCTTACTAACACAACAAAATGACCACATATATATAGTGGATTATATACCCTACAAATATACACAACTCTTTAAATGGACACAACTCTTCACTGAATGAGAACGACTCTTCGTTGAACAGACATGACTCTTCACTTGAACGGACACATCTCTTCATTGAACGAACACGACTCTTCACTTGAATGAACATGCCTCTTCATTGAACAGAGATGGCTCTTCATTGAACGGACATGGCTTTTCACTTGAGTAGGCACTTTGAATACATGAACCAACATAAAACATAAATAGCAAAATATCATTTCAAATTATATTCCAACACTCCCTCCTAGTTTGAAATTTTCATTCTTACTTTTTTCGGTAAAGTGACTCGAGTGTCATGGGTTGTATCTTCTTTCCAATCAAGATTTTTTCTTTTTCTTTTTCATGGCTTGCTTTATCAATGTTGCTTGTGGAAAAGCCGGCTGCTAGTCTAAAGGGTGATGCATTTGCACATCTAATCACTTCGTTTAAATCAATGAACTTAAGGATGGACTGGACTTGTCCAAATATATCTTCTTTCGCAATAACTATATCATCCTTGGCATCTGAGAAAACAGTGGGTTGGATATAGTACCCTTTGCTTTCAATTTTCTCACCCCTAGTAACAAGGGAAGCACCAACATCAACTCCTAATTTATGTAGTGCAGGATCTTATTGAATTGCTTATCATCAATCTGAGGACCTTGCTCCACACCTTTCTTAAAAGGATTACCGGGTATTTTTCTTACAAGTCTGTAAGCCACTTTTGGTATTGTCATTGAGAGCGTTTACATTGTATAGCTTCTCCTTCTCTTTTGGTTCCTTATTCTTCTCTTCTGCTACTTTTTCACTAATTTTCCGTCCGCTTCGATATCTCTTCTTCTTTAATCCTCCTTTATATTCATCTGCCTTCTTCGCATTTTCTCAAGCATTATTTTTTATTGAATCATCATCGACCTCAGCATCGTTAAGGTCAGTCATATCGACATCCTCATTTTTATTTCGCCTTTGTCTTCTGTTTCTGCAACCTCTTTTATTTCATTGTAGCCTTCTCTTTCCACATCCATTTTTACATCACTTTTGTTTTCCTTTATGTATTTCGTCTCCACATCATCCGCTTTTGAACTGTTATGTTCATCTGCTTCCTAATTATCTCTGTTTGTGACGTTCTCATCTTTCAAATCTTGTGCACTGTTGTTCTCTTCCGCTTTGTTCGCATCGTTTTCATTTTCCAAATCCTCTTTGAGGTTTGCATCAACATCTTTCCCACCATTTTTATCCTCTGCATTTGTGCACTGTTGTTCTCTTCCGCTTTGTTCGCATCGTTTTCATTTTCCAAATCCTCTTTGAGGTTTGCATCAACATCTTTCCCACCATTTTTATCCTCCGCATCAGTATTTTTCATCATCAATACCAATTTCTTCTTTAATATCAATTGTTTCTTCTTCATTTTCCAAAGTTGCTTTAGTTTTAAGAATTAGCTCATGTGGTTCTCCTTGTCTTCTCTTAATTTCCTCTTCTTGAGCATGTAAAGAACCTTCCAATTCTACTGTAATTTCTTCGAGGTCTTTCATTTCTTCATTGACACACACAATATAATCGAACTTCGGAGTTAAAGAATGAAGAATCTTCTCCACCACTCGAACGTCTGCAATTTTTTCTCCATATCCTCTTGATTGATTCACATTCGGCTTCACCCTTGTACAGTAATCCAAAATCGATTCGGATTCACTCATCTTTATTGCTTCGAAATCACTCCTTAGTGATTGAAGCTTAACTTTCTTTACTTTATCAACTCCTTTGAAAGATTTTTGCAAAATTTCCTGGGCTTCTTTTGAAGTGGCTGCATCCGCAACTTTTTCTAACATTGAATCATCCAAACATTGATGAATGAGGCTAAGTGCATATTGATCATTTTCCTTTATCTTTGCTAAGGCTTCCTTCTCTGCTCGAGATGATGCAGTTTCATTTTCTGGCTTGTCATAGCCTTTGTCTACGATCTCCCACACTTTTTGTTTGCCAAGTATAGCTTTCATTCGAAGACACCATTTCTCATAGTTTTCTTTTGTGACACGAGGATATTGGAGGGAAAACAATCCATTGTTTGTCATTTTACCACACACTCATTTTTAACCTCGCTTCGATACCACTTTGCTAGGGGAAGATAAAGTAGAGGAACAATATTTATTTTAAGTGATTAACTTCTTGGAATTTCTTGCCTTCAACCTTACTTACTTCCTTACAACATTCTAGTTTTCCCTTACCAACACAACAAAATGATCACATATATAGTGGATTACATACCCTATAAATAAACACGACTCTTTGAATGGACACAACTCTTCATTGAATGGACACGACTCTTCGTTGAACTGGCATGACTTTTCACTTAAACGGACACATCTCTTCATTGAACGGACATAACTCTTCACTTGAACGAGCATGGCTCTTCACTTGAGTACACACTTTGAATACATGAACCAACATAAAACATAAATAACAAAATACTATTTCAAATTATATTCCAGCAGACTACATATGAGCTACTGTGAATCTGAACTAAAGGAAGGCATGTTGAATCTAAACTGGCATATATGATGGAAATTGAATTGAGCAGATGAATTATGAATGTTGCTATCAACTTGAAAAAATTGAAAGATGGCCATTTATAGTAAGGGCAAGCTGAACTAATAATACATATTCAAGGTGATGTCAGATCTTGGACTGAAGTGAACTTAAGCTGTAGCTTATCCAAAGAGTAGACAGATAAATTTTGAGTGCGAAAATTTGCACTCGAGTGTTGTTACAGTTGATCTAATGAGTAGAATAAGGCTGCTAATGGGGCGTTGAAGCATGATAAGTTGACTTATGTTGTAGATATTTTGAAAATGATGTGATCTGAACAACACTGATCTAATAGGAATGAGGTAGCAACACTGTTGGATAATGGCTTGCAACTTTGACAATGGTGGTCGACACATTTTTGATAAATTACATTTGAAGTAGATAAATAGAAGCTAATGGGTTGACGATGCAGTTCAAATGATATATAGCTCTGTGTTTAGTCAGAAACCATAAAAATGCATTTCATCACTCGGTGCCTAATGATAAGGATTCTGATGGTGCTGTTAATGAAAATTCTTGGCAGTAATAGGTAAACTATTGAATTTTTTTTACCCATTTATGCCAGGGTCTTATCTTCCATTAATTGAATTCGCATAACCAGTGAATAAATTATGTAGTTTTGTTTTTCTTTATATGATTTGAAACGAGAAGAAATTAATTTTTCTTTCAAAACTGCAGTTCTTCTAGGAGGTCCATGCTTTTAATTTTCCTAAGTGGTTAGCTCCGTTATCAGCACATTACAGATGTAAAGAGCAAAAGCATGTACCAAGACAACGTTTAGTCAGAACTTGTGTTTAAGTTATACTTGATAGAGTTGTGTACACCTCCCTAGTTCATTTTCCATGGTTAAGGTTAACATTCTGAGTCTATACAGGTAATATTATTTTTATTGTCAAATGTTCTAATTTTGTATGGTTAACTTCTTCCATCGCATAATTCTAGATATTGCTTATGTATAATGTTTAGTCTCGAAATTGGACAAGGTCAAAGAAATGTAAACTTATTTTAACTGCGCTACGAGTCTAAATATTACTGGCCAATGTGTAACAAAACCAATGCTTCTTTGTTGAAATATCAGGTTTCTACTGAATTATCAGGTATACTTGGTAAAAAGAATCAAATTGGGGATGGTTTTTCATGGACTCTTTTGAAGTGTTTTGATGAAGATGCAGGAAATATTTCAAATGAAGGGCTTTCTTCTATATTGGAATCAAACATTCAAATCTCTTTACTTGTGTGTGTTGGATGAATTTTTGATAGTTTTATAGATCGGGACCAGAGTTGACATGTTATGTCAAGCGGTTTACAATCGTGGGGTATGTTCCCTCTCTTTCTCTTATCACGATTACAAAACTGTGAATTTGCGGCATCTACTCTTAGAAATTCACATGCAAAATCACACCACTGTGCCAATGCCTTTTACTGTAGGGTAATTAATTAACAAGGACAATTAGCATTTAAAAATTAACCATAAAGACAACCGCTCCATTTTTTAATACAGCTTTGCTCCATGTTTTATTCAGAAGGACATTATAAATAAAATCTTCCATCGTGCTCCAACTTGTGTCTTCTTCTCTGATTCCTCCAGCGATCTTCCATCGTGCTTGCGCTCCAACCAGTGCCTTCTTCTCTGATTCCTTCAGCGATATTCACCGTCGGCCATCTCTCCAGTGTTTTCATCGTCATCTTCAAAATTTTCGAGCTCCTCAATTTATTCGATTTTCCTAATTTAATCGTCTCAAAAGCTTCGCTGATTAATTGTGTCCATCATATCTTCATATTTTCTAATAATTTTCAATTTTCAACGATTCATTATCTTCAACGAATCTTAATTTGGAAATATTATTGGATGAAGGTTGAAAATACTTATTTTATGGTGAACTAAGCAGCAGTTTTTGGGTAGCAGTTTTCTATTATTTTAGGTATCAGTTTTCTTGTATTAACCATGTTGTACTGTTTTGTTTATAATTTTGGTGCTATTTTAGTTTTGTTCTTGTACCGATGCATCAGCTTTGTTACTCAAACGAACTTATTTCATTTTAATCAATCAAATTATGATTCAAACATTTTCTGTATTAATTACGTTTGTCGTTAAAATATTATAGCAGTTTTATGATATTAGTTTTGTATTTTTTTTAAGTATCAGTTTTACAGTATTAACTGTGTTATGTTTTTATTTATGTGATTTTGTTGTTGTGTTAATTTTTTAGTTGTACTATTGCGTTAATTTTGCTACTCAAACGAATTTATTTCATTTTAATCAATCAAACTGTGATGCAAACATTTTTTATAATACTTTTTTCGTTAAAATATTATAGTACTTTTTAGTTAATAGTTATATATATTTTTAGGTATCAGTTTTACAGTATTAACTTTGTTATTTTTTTTATTCATATGATTTTGTTGCTGTGTTAATTTTGTAGTTGTAATCTTGCATTAACTTTATAATTCAATCGAAGTTATGTCATTCTAACCAATCAAACTGTGATGTAAACATTTTTTGCATTAGTTTTTCTTTAAAATGTTATAGCAGTTTTTAGGTATCAATTTTTTTTTAGGTATCAGTTGTGTGCCTTTGTGAATCAGAACTGTGTCAAGGGGTTGCAGTTTTGAGTTACTTGCTTTGGTAAATGATTTTTTTCATAAACAACATTAATTCTAACTGATACCCACTGATTAAAATAATAATATAAATCAATGCAATTCAATTATCACAAAAATGATATTTATTTTTAATAATACCCACTGATATTAATTTATCACTTGTATTACACCAAATATTTTATTGAAGTTACACCAAATATTATATGTTTTACAACTGAATTTTACTAAAAAATAATACCCAAGTACGTTAAAGAAAGAAAATAATAAAAAATGATACTTGCTGTGGTATGAAAATAATGATATCTACAAAGTGTTAAGAAAAAAAAACTGATACCTACGAGATATAGAACTGATATCCAGACACTAAAATAAATAAATAAAAACGAAACTGGTACCTACCGATACATGAAACTACTACCTAAAAACTGCAAGCATGAAATTAACACAAAACTGATACCTACAATGACATATAACTAATACCTAGTAGCTGAAACAAAAAAACGTATTAAACTGATACATACAAGAGGTTAAACTGATACTCAACATGCAAATCTCATATAAGTAATCATAACAACATCATATCATATCATACCAGCAACACATTAAAGTAAAAGTAAAATAAAAAGACAATAAGGTATGAAGAATATAGAATATTGAGCACATTTCTAATGTATCAAACACCAATTTGCTATCGTATACAGGTTTATTTGACAAAAAAAACTTAAAAATACATGTATTCACTAAAAAATGCAATTAAAATCATATATTATTTGAAACTTGACAATTTCTCTTGTTACAACCATATTCTTTGTACACATCACATCTATTTTGCTTGGCTTGACAATATGTAAATCCTACTTTTCTTTTTGAGGTTAGTCTCTCAGCTCTACGTTTATCCTTCGGGTGGCCTAATCACTGTATCATTTCTTGAATCAAAAATAAGAAGATTGTTTTGACCACAGGAAGAGGAAATTTGTAACGTTCCAGATTTTTTGAAAGTTAATTACAAATATTGATATCCATTTTAAATACTAATTTGGTGATATTAGTGGATTATATATCGAATTTATTTATCAGAAAATTGAGTTCGAATTTATATATTTATAAATTAATTAAAACGAGCTTGAAACGAATTTTATTGGAATGTGTATCACTAGTTATTGCTATATTTCCAGTTTGGAGCTAGATGAAGTTGTTTTGTCGATAGACGAAATTTAGATTTGAACCAATAAATTAAAATACCGTCGTTGTGCAAACGGAGTCTATTTCCAACGAAATTAATTTTGTTGGAACCAAAATGCCAAGACGTAGCAGTGTGGTTATTTTCGTTGAGATGAAAGTCGGTGTTTGGAGGTGCGTGTATTTAACGGTGGTGTATATACCGATAGAACGGATTTACCAAATGAAACAAAATAAAATATACAAGGTACCCTAAACTAAAGCATGCAGTGCGCCATAAACATAGGCCAGTGAGTAAGCCAAAAATTACATCTCTTCCAATAGAAACCATGCCTATCGTAAGGGGGTAGGTATCCGTCCATCTCAAATTTAATGTACCATACGCAGAAGGGAAAATATCCCACCTACCCTGTACACGACATCATCCCTATCCAATTCTTCTGCTTTGTATGTATGTTGCATCCCATTTGTTTCTTCCCAGAAAATACTTTATACAACCAATCTTCGAATTCATTAAAAGAAAATCGTACCCTTCTGGAAAACAAAAACAACTTGGTCCCTTCGTTCTTCTCCACTTTAAAACACAACTGCATATAACAACGGCGAGGGTTTTCTCTCGATCTTCATTCCATATCTTTTTTGTCCCTTGTTGTTTCGCGAAGGCATGTTGACGGCGGGGTTCGTGGGAGTAAGGCGAAGTTTACGCCGAGCTTTGAAAGGTTCCGGCGATGATAATAGTCGGCAGTTTCATGGTGTGTGTGCGTGCGCGCGCGCGTGCTGCTCTGGTGACTTTCGGAAGAGGCTCGAGTTCGTTGGTAAGGTGACGAGTTTTGGAGTGTCGGTGGGAGGAGGGTCAGCTGTCGAAACTGGGTGAACTCGAGTTAAGCTGTGAGGTAGGCGGACGGCGAAGCCATGGATGGGTGGTCTCATCGAGGAGGCGGTGCTGGCAAGAAGGAGGACCGGCATTCATCTTTCCAGTAAGGAGAGAGAAGATGCGATACTGGAAAGATGGCTCTGCTGAAGTTTTCATATATTCGGTGGTTTATATAAAAAGAAAACAAAAGAAAAGAAAGTACTGTTATGTGGAGTGTAACGGTGACGGGAAGATGGAGATTTGTATGGAATGGGGTGCTGTTGGAGGAAGGAGGTTAGCCTGGTCGGTCAGGTGGCGGAGTACATGTAAAGGAGAAGCTGCTGTAGTTGTGCGTTGGCTCCTGTAGCTGTCAGTAGGAAGTGAAGAAACGGATGGAGTGAGGGAAAGTTACATGCGCCGCTGAGAACCGTCGGATGGCCGCTATTTCTTTCAGGTGGAGCTGGTGAGCAGTGAATGGGTCGGAGGAGGTTACGGTGGGAGGGGTGAAGTTGGAGCAACATGTTTTTGTTAGAAGTAGTGCTGCACACAACCCATATCCAACCCGACCCAACCCACCAACCCGACCCAAACCACATTAACCCAACCCAACCCATCCTAGTTCGGGTCGGATATGGGTTACAATATGTAATCCATGCTACATACGGGTTGGATTTGATAATTTGTTCAACCCAACCTTATTTTAACCCAACCCAACCCTATATTAAAAAACAAATTTAATATCAACCTACTTAAAATTAGAATTGTATAATCCTAGAATAATGTTTATGTATTCAACAGTAAATATACAAAAAAACATACTTCATGTCAATTCAAACTAGACAGAATTTAGCAAATATATTTTAAAGTGCATTTCAATGTATCTTAAAATGAAACACTAGTTCTACTATGTAGTAAATTAATTTTATATGATATATATTAAAATGAATTTTAATAAAATATATCTTTTGATGAATCAGTTATTTTAAATGCATTATGCTAGCAAAAATTTGATATATTATGCTGAATATTTTAATACGACTTTTAAAAAAAATTCCTCTATTCTCATTTTTTATTATATTCAAGCAACCCAACCCTACTTAACCCGACCCAAACCATACTTTAATCCGACCCATATCCAACCTCATATAGGGTCGGATACGGATTGAACTTCCTTAAACTCATACCTATGCGGGTCGGCTGTAGTATCTGGTCCAACCCGACCCAACCCATACTTTGTGCAGCCCTAGTTAGAAGAAGGAAAAACATTGGAGGCGGGATATAACTTGGATATTAGGCTGGGCCTCCACGATATATTTTAAAGAAAATAAAAATAATAATAAGTAAAGGGAACAGACCAGGTCGATAGCCAATGAAGGAGCACTTTTCGAAATGAGCTGTGGGGACGTGGATCAATGTTAAGTTAAGGTGATTGATTGTCTAAACATTTAGTTTACATTATCCTTAAAATTTATCAAACTTGAAAAAAAATCATAACGAGGTGATATGATATCAGAATCACGAAAAATTGGGTTTGTTCGAATCACAGCGTAGAGCGCTACACTACTGAGCAGGTTCAGGGAGGAGTGGAAGCTGTCGGATTTCGATTAATTTTAAACATCCGTTTAAAATCAAACGAAATAACGCGTGGATCGATCGTCGAAAATAATGGTGAATTAACTCTCATACTTTTCTGAAATTCTATGATGTGTTAAATTCATGTAAAAATAATTTATCGTTGATTGGATGATTGCATGCCTTGGTTGATTGGTTGTTTAAATGGTTGTTGGCAAATTATATTTGTCGTA
Source organism: Allium sativum (assembly GCA_030737875.1). Taxonomy (NCBI): domain Eukaryota; kingdom Viridiplantae; phylum Streptophyta; class Magnoliopsida; order Asparagales; family Amaryllidaceae; genus Allium; species Allium sativum. Next base: position 198,022,499 of record CM060924.1, read on the forward strand.
ATGGATTATTTTGACTTAAATATTTTTTTACATAATCATTATCAAATATTATTATTTGTGATACAGGGACGAACAGGTTGGAGGGATCCAACCGGATTCCTCAAATACATTATATATTGTTTAAATATGGAACTGTTTACCCCATATGATGATATTAACTGAATATTGAACATTGAATTGAAATTCAACGTTGATGTGATGTTTTAAATCAATAAACAATATTGATTGAGATATTGACAGCGAATGGTCTAAACATATTTTTAAGACGTTAATTTGACGTTACACGAATTAACATATTTAAAGTTATAAAATATTTCTATAACTGAAGCGAAACCTTAAAATTCTATTCGACCAATATAAATGTTTTTTTATGAAAATAAGTTATATAGAATGTTTTAAATAAATCAGAATATAACCTACGGGTTATTGTTTAATATAACTATGTTTAAGTAAACAATTGAGTGGTATTTTTAAAACTAACTATATTAATCTAAAAAGAATAATTAATTGAAATCAAATAAACAAATAATGATGTTAAGTTGACTAAGTCAACTATTTAATTAGAAAAGGTAATTAGATTAATTGGTTTTTGATAAATCTAATGGGAAATGTTTATCGAATATTTGTTCTAATTTAATTATAAAAGTCTTTTTGTTTAACGAGATTTAAAAATGATTATTAAATTAATAATCATTAATATAGTTAGCTATTGTTTAAGAAAGTGATTAACAAAAATTTTTAATCACTAACGAAGTGAAATATTTTTATTTTAATAAATGATGGAGTTAATTATTATTTTAACTAATAATAATTAAAATAATTTACCTTCTAAATGAAAGGAGTAATTGAGATTTGAAATGGAACTTAATTGTATTATGGAAGGGAGATATTATATCAAAGTTTATAAAACAGGGCATGAAGTAAATATGATATTTTGGAATAAGGTTTACTTAATTAAGTATAAGCGAGGAAATTAAAAGGAGATTTGCAAAAGTAAGGGACCTAGAAAATATTGGGTAATAGATTTGGGATAATTAGTCCAGGTTCAGTTTTGAAATAAGATATTAAATAGACTTGTATTTAGGACTTAGTAAATGGATCTCGGAAACAATCCAAGTATCAGTGAGTAAAAAGATATTAAGAAGATCTGAGCTGCCAATTTACTTGATCGTACTGTTTTGACATTGATAGTTAAAACACCAAACTATTATTGAGATATATTGGACCTTTTTGACGTGTTGTTTCGAAGAGGCTGGGATGGGAACTGACCCAAAACCACTTCGAATCAATGTTACGGACGAAACTAACTTGCAGGGAATAAAGACATAGCAATTAAAGACTGTAGATCTTTATAAAGCGGAAGAACTACTTATAATCTCTCGTAAGCTCCCAGAGATACACGGTAATTTTGTCGTGGTTAGAATCTACGGATTGTAAGGACTTCTCGCTACTGATCCTTGGAATGATTCCTATATAGGATGCGGTAGGAGGGTGCCTTCGGTTCATCCTGTTCCTAGATGACTTGTATAGATGAGTATTTGATAGAGTATTTCCTGAAAGTCACGTAGATTGATTTTTACAAATATACCAAGTTTGGTGGCGGCGAAGACACCTTCTCTTGCTTAACACCTAGAGTGTATTTATGGATGTCAATTAGTGATTTGACGGATTTAACGATGTAGCATTCAAAGATATGAGATGTTCTCTGAAGATAAAACGTGACCTCAGGCCTCACAACCCGGAAATAACAACAATTAGGCAGGCAGCATGGCTAAGTGGGTCGTGCCCAAGCAGGGTGTATTATCATCAATCTAGAGAAATTCCTTATTTGTTCTTCTTTCGATTCTGTATCCCCACGAATGTGTAGTGGGCCCTTAAAAACTGCTGGGCGGTAATATATTCGCTACACTCAAGTTGAATGAGTGGGCGGTCATGTGTGGCCGGGTTGCAAGACGTTCTTGTTGAACCCTGGTGTATCCCCTCTAGAGTACACTGATCGGAAGGTGGTTCCGTACCTTGTCATAGTTTGAAACCATTCTCCAGTAAGCGCCTTGCGGTTTTCGATTTTATGATAAATATGTAGAGCGTGAGATGCAAGCATTCTACTAGATGGTTATTTATTTGTGGTTTGATAGACACTATTATAATATCACTGATTTTGATATATCAAAACTGTTTTGGGTTATAGTAAGGTAAAAACCGTCCGTGTTTATGTGTGGGCTGGTCTTACTATTATCCTTTTCTTTCAAAAAGTATTTCTAAAGTTAAGCGAATTTACCACTAAAAGTATTCCAGATTGATCTGGGTGAATTTTGTTTTAAATCAAATGTGCTCGGGTCAGACTGAGTATATTTACAGGTTCGGTTCGGCTTGGAGTTCAAGAGCTGGAAGCAGGAGGCTTCACCGGTAGTTATCTAGAGTTTATTTCAGTTATGTCTGATATATGATGTACTTTAATGATTGGTATGTACATATACAGTTTCTTTCTGTATAAAGAGATTTGATATATTATATTTTACTCGTTCCGCTGTGAGATTGTAATCTTCTATTTATTCTAATCTAATATTTTTTTCTTTCTATTTCTCATCCTCTAAATTTTTTCTATTAAAGATTCGTAATCTCGTGCAATTCTGGTTGGACGTGAGTTGAAATTCGTCAGCTCAAAGGGTACGGATTTACATGCCTTTACAAAAATCATTCAAAAGATTCATTTAACAAAGCAAACAAATAAAAATTGATACACAGTTATGATACCCACAGTAAAAAAACTGATACCTACACATATAAAACTAATACCTATTAACTGCTATAATCTTTTACAAGAAGAAATGATACATGAATTGTTCACTTCACAGGTTGTTTGATTATGACAAAATAACTTCAACTGATTTGCATAGTTAATGCAACGGTGTAACAACAAAAATAATACAACACCAAAATTATAATAAGAAAAGCATAACACGTTAATATAGTAAAACTGATACCTAAAAAAAAACTGATACCTACAAACTGCTGTAATTAAATATAAAAAATACAAGAACCATGTACATAACATTTTGATTGATCAAGGAAAACCAATTTCTACTGAAATACACAGGTAAAGCAACAGTACATGATCACAAAAAACACAACGTAAAAAAATGAACATAAACATAAAACAGCAATTACAGTAAACTTGATAATTAAAAAAAATATAAAAATGATACTTTATAACTGCTGTAATGATTTTACTGGATATGAATAGTTGTTGACGTTGAACAAGTTAACGAGGAGTCGGGAGCGTGATGTAGGATTTCACGACAGTGGAGACAACGAGTGGTGGCTCAAGCAGCGACAACGAGTGGTGGCAAGACGGTGAAGGATCAGTGACGTGGTGGAAGCTCGTCGTCGAAGGCGACTAGGGTTTGATCAAAGAGGCGCTTTGGGCTTTGATTTGACGAAAAAGGGATGATTTCTGCCATTATTGTGGAGGAGGAGTTTATTTTGTACGATGACATTTTCAGGCAAGAGGAGTTTATTTTGTGCGATGAAATTTTCAGGGAAGAGGAGTTTAACTGTGTAATGCCTTTCTAATTAAATTATTCACAGGTTTGTCCTTGGGATTAAAATTTTAATGGGCTATCATTGTGGTTAAAAAAAGCCTTAATTTTGGCCTTGTGATCATTTTCCTGTTTATTGTATTGCATACAATATTGTTAATTCGTAGCATATAAGCCTTCCATAAATTCCAGTAGAATTTTTTGTTTAGTTGTGTATTAAATCAGCTTTAGCCTAAGAAATAAGTCTTTGGATTCTTATAAACATGTTATTCACTTTTTTTAGGTATATATGGGAGACATCCCATGTTTTCATTGCTAAAGTTTACATATTCGTCACACTTAACGAACAACTGATTTTTTCTTCTTATTAACTAGATCCAATTTTGAGCGACTGAAGTATGAAGGATTCTACACTTTGATTTTGGAGAGAGATGATGATATTATATCAGTTGCAGCATTAAGGTTTGTCATCTCAAATCTTCAATGTTCTTGGCATTTGTTCAATCCTATCTAATTTTTTACATCATGTTTTGTAGTATTTGTCTTTTTTGATGGCTTAAGGGTAGCAATAAAAATTGATATTTGCAGTCAAATATTACTTCGTCAAAATAACTCATAGTAGGATATATCCTTTTCAAAAGTGCATGAGCATTGTGCGTTATGATAACACTTCTTAGTTATAGGTAGATTTTAAGAGCCTGCACTGTTGCAACCATTTAGCTCTATTTTATCTTCAATAAATAACTATAGTATCTCTTAGATGGATGGACAAAATCAGTTTATAACTTTGTATGGATGAAAGTGCCAACATTATATATTGATGGGCAGGCAGTGTTGGAGGGGTGCAACTAAATTGATAGCTTCTTCTTTTTAAATGGATTAAAGTAAGAAGACATAGTTTTTTCGCATTGATTTTAACTTATTTCCATTGGTTTGAATTTTTAGAAAGTTATACCAATCACCGAAGACATGTATGAAGAGAGACTTTGAGTAGTTGAAATTCTTAATAATGCGTTTGGTACTTGTAATTTTAAATATGTACTATATTTTGTCTTTTGTTAACTCAAATTAACATCAATATGGAATTGAAAATGTATGTATTGAATTTGGTAACTCATGTATTGAACTTATTATTATTATTATTTGAAAGGCAAGTGGAACTTTATTATACATAAAAAAGAATTACATGAGTTTATTACAAGGATTCATAAAAAGAAAACTGAAAACGTATAACCAAAAGACAAAACTGCATTTACAATGCCAACAATTTCATCATACTTTTATGAATTAGCATGCATGTTTGGTCTGCATTTAAACTTCATGCCAAAGATACGGTTTTTTCTTTCTCTCCAAACTCCTGAAATAATTTTCTTCAGAAGTTTCAGCAATACGCGTGTTCTCTTGTTCCTCTATCTCGTTGCTTTGAAGATGTCTTATTTTTTGTTAGTTGATGCTTTATTTTGTTATCATGAATATGTCTTACATTTGTTGATTATTATATTTTGTTTGTTTATACATCGCTCTTCAAGTTATTATGCAGATTCATTTTGATTGCTATAATTAAAATATGTTATAAATGAGCTGTAAAAGAATATAACAATACTATAACATGTTAATTTAATTGCATCATATAGTTGTTATTGAATAAACATTTTATAGCGGTAATACTGTGTTATAAGGATTTATACTTTCGTTGAGATTTATATGTATTATAGCGGTGAGAACGAGCTATTGTCTTTAAGTAACATAGCGGCAAATTTGTTCGATAAAACCACGCTTTATTATAGCGGCTGTTTTAGTGTTATTAATATTCAACGATTTTTTATAACATGTCGTTATACGATTTTTGTTGAACCGCTATAATATTGATTAATAGCGGCTATATGCCACTATAAAAGACAATTTCTATTGTAGTGATCCTCCTCCTATGGACCCCACCTAGCCACGTAAGGCACCCTACCACCTCCACAACCCTGCGCCTCCATTGACCAGCCCCACTCATGGGTCCCTTAGCCCCTCTAAGCTCTAAATCCACTAAAAATATCAACTTTATACTTAATATGTTAAATTCAAATGAGTTCAAGTATTGTCGTGTAGTAGCTAGGCAATTGGAACTAAAAAGGAATGATTTTAGTGTTGTTGAAAGCTAGAAAGGTCCTACTGTGAAGAATCGAGGTATAGGATGACTTTTGTGAGAACTTCTCACTAAAAAATTGTGATGACCCGGATTTCAGTACCGTTTGAGTTGACCAAATACTACATAAGTCCAACCCAAATAATACTAAACCCAGATGTCGAAGAAAGAAATTTGAAGGTGAGAATAGATAAGATAGAAAAGTTAGAATTGAAGAAAAAGAAGAACTTAATAACAGAATCAGAGTAAACACGAATCTCACAGTGGATCGAATAAAATATAATAGATATATAATCACCTTGAAATATAAACTGGATTTTAAACTTACATACATCATCAGAGTATAACACATACACAATATAGCGGAAATAAACTATATATCTAATCGTTGAAGCCGCCTGCTCCAAGCTCCTTTAGGAAATCTGTAAAATCCTGAACTACTTGACTGCCCGTACAAATTTGGGCACCCAAGAGTTTAGGGAAAACATAAAAAAATAAACTTTGGGTCAGTTACGGGACTGGTGTGAGTAAACGATTTTAAAACAGATTGATTTTAACTTCCCAAAACCTTTTGAATGAAAAGATAATCCACACATAAATGCGGATGGTTTTTACTTTACGATAACCAAAGCATTTTGAAATCATATATATCTACTGATATTATAATAGTGTCTAAATACAAATAAATAGCAGTCTAGCAGAACGCTTGCATCTCACGCTCCACATATATAGTATACAAAAAAACCGTGGGCGCTTATTGGGTAATGGATTTCCAACTATGACAAGGTATGGAACCAATATCCGATAGTGTATCTCTAGAGGGGAATACAATGGATTCAACAAAAACGTCTTGCAACCCGGCCCACACATGACCGACCACTCATTTCACTTAAGTGTATAAAATATTTTGTCACCAACGGTTAGGCCCACATAACCGTTATCGGAAGATACAGAAGCGAAAGAAGAAACAAATATGAATATTCTCTAGATAGGTGACAATACACTCTAATGGGAGCGACCCACATAGCCATACTGTCTGCCCGATTTTTGTCATTTTCCGGTTGTGAGGCTTGAGGTCAGAACTTACCGTTTGTAACAACACATCTTTATTTACTTTGAATACCACATCGTCAAACCCGTCAAATCACAAACTGATTTCCCCAAAACCACGGGTAAAAAGATAAGAGGAATGAATTCCTCTGCCACTAATCATAGTTTTGAAGAGACTAACTTAAGCGATCTTTTAAGTATACTTTGTCAGACATTCGTCCATACAAGTTGTCCTTGGACTGGACAAACCGAAGGCACTATTCTGTAAATAGAACAGCCCTTGCGTAAACTCCGTCTTCAATAACCTCTGACTTGAAATGTATGAATCGAATCGAAGTGGAATTATTCCGGACTCTTCGAATCGATCACGGAAAAGGGTCAAGATTTGATAGTCGGTGATTTACGTATCAAATATAAAATAAAATGAATATATTTATTTCCGCTGGATCTACTAAGCCTCGGTTAAATAATCTTTCATTAATTCAAATAATAACTTTGTTTATACTTATCTAAAAACATAAGTGCTCCTTTAACTTCAAAAATTCTTATTATAAATCTTTCATGATAATCTCACTCTTTAAAATAGGTTTCATAATTGAACGCGACATTTAAATCTAACACTCATTTCGAACACAATCTAATACTTTCTACCGAATAATGGTGAAAGTGTTCAAGTTGGGGTATTTTAGTTACCTCTCAGACCTTGAATCGAAATCATTCTTACCGTCAACATTCGTAGAAGCTCGTTGTTCAAAATATTTGACAAACCAGAATTTGTAAACCAATTTGATTTCCAAACCATTTCAAAACAACGTTGTTGTTTTGAAAATATTCACTAAGTTTACTTGATTAACTTAAATCTTTAGAACCTAGGAATTTAATCGACTTAATTCCCTTTTCTTTTATGATTAAATTATCTTTAAAAAATTACTTAATTAAGAGATTAATTAAGTTAAAAACATCATCTTGGATAATTATCACATTTAACTTCTATATTTAACTGCACACTCATCTTACCAAATTCTGTTAATTTAAAATATTAATTAACTATTAATAAAAATATTTCTATGTTTAACCCATTCTATCCATTTAAATATAGTTGATTTATATCAACCTAAAACAATCTGATTAACTGATTACAGTAAATCTTTTCTTTTAAATTAATTAATAATATAATTAATTTAAAATAAACCCCTTTAATTATTTCTTAAAACAAATTTTCAAACTGTTGACGACTTAAGTAAATTTCTGATTTTCTTTTACAGAAATTATAGCTTAGTAGTTCCAAAGGTATATAGCAGTTTAAATGACATTCAAGTTGTTAACCAAAATTACACATCCAACCATGTAAATAAAATTCCGTATGATCAATTGAAAATATAATAACTCCACAAAATATGTCAAACTGATATAATAGCATAAAAATGTTTATTTCTGCTAATAGGGTGTCCAAACAATTCAGTCAATACAATTTACAGTGGAATGGTATTTATTCCCACTAACAAATGTCGATACATAATATATACTTACAGTTAACGTATTTAAACACAACTTGATTAATTACTAAATTAAACAAACAATTTATAATTCACCGATAATTATTGATCGATAGTTTATACGTCAGTTAAATTTAACAACTAGATTTATGTTCGATAAATTTCAAATGGTGTTTAGTAATAAAACTACTTTTAATTTAAATCAATTTATTTATAAATTGAATTGTTTAATAGTACGTCGGGTTTCTTACATATACCATTGATCGATTCAACTGCAGAACTATGAGCCAAGCTATTCGACCAAATCCTTTGATCTACGTTCTATTCATTAATATGCATATTGTTTTCATATATAAACTTGTATTGTTATGATTAAATAGATACAATTATTTATATCGAAATCTTATCTTGATGTGCTTATTCCAAAACTTACTTTGTTTTCTTCCCTTTTGTTTCCTCTTTATTTTCCTTGCACCTTTTCTTTCTATTTTCTTTTCTTATTCTTCCTTACTTCTTTCTATAGCCCGAAGAAGAGCTTTACTGGCCCAACTTCCTTTTTCTAACTTTTTTCCCTGGCCTAATACGGCCCAAATATCAGCCCGTCCAATTCTTTCTCCCCTTCTATTATTTTACTTCGCCTGTAGCTGTTCAATGTTTCCTGCCCCTTTACTTACTTCCTCTCCTTTTTATTTTTATTTTTATTTCTATTTTTACGGCCCAAAGTCCTTCTTCCTGAAACCTACGACTCTTCATTTCCCTTATCCTTTTTTATTCCAGTATTTAAGTGCACATGACTGTGCACTGGTGCGCATGCACCAACCCCCTCGCCAACGTCCATTCCTTCAGGCCATCCACGCAAGCATATTCTCCCCTGCTAACTCCATTTTCAACATTAGATATCATCTCGATCCACTGCATCCAAATTTGTTGTAGCCATTATGGCCTCACCCCTTAAGTTCGATCTAAGAAAATCCTTCTCCACGTCACCTTCGTCCATGGTTTACTCTGAGACTTCATCACCTTGTAGCCGACACCAAGCCGCACCACCACAATGAATCCGAAAGCACTCGACGCTGCCACCACCGCCCAGTTTGTCGTTAAAACATCCCTTAAAAATAGCATATGAAAACCCTATGTTTGATCCAAACCTACAAATTAGTTTATGGAAAAATTTATTTCCATTTTTCCTATGATCTTTGCTCATCCCCATTACTCCATGATCAACTTCAACGTTCCCGACCATCTTGGGTGATCGGAAATGCCCCAAGATTGAAATACGGTTAACCCCAAATCCCCATTGAATTACAACGCTAAAAATCACCATTTGAGTTTTAAAAATCATGATTTTTATGGGTGAACAACATCGTACAATTGAATCACGCAATCGCAATGTTCAAATTTTTGAGTTTTTAGACATTTCACTGTAAGCCAAGCATTTCTTAAATCACAGACCATGGTTTTAAGTTCAAATCCTTTTTAAATTATAGGGACACCTAAATAACCAATTTTCGTGTTGGAATTAAATAGTAAAACAAACTAGAAATTAAGTTATTGACTTTTAAAATCCAGTGGAGGCGTAAATTTCCTTTGGGTTATCATCTACAGGCATTTTTACATGCTTAACAGTGATCTAATCTTCAACCATAACATTCTATTACTGGTATAAGACGACTAGGACTTCTATATATAATTGAATCACCATAAATAAGAACATCAAACAATTTCAGAAAAGGATATATGAGGGATTTACTTATATATATAAGTGCTCTGTTCGTATGTTTATTTCCAGATGTTCTAATCATCCTAGTTTGATATGCAGGTCAATTGATAAAATTCATTTATTCAGAAGCATATAATACACATATAAATGGTTTAATCCTATACATATATATAATAGTAAATATGTGGGAACGTTTACTCACTATAATATGTATTCACCACTTTTTGTTCACTGTGTCACTCAATTGTTTTCATTCCCAAGTTTTTTCATTTCAGATTTTCGACAAGGAATTATGATTGCATGAATGCATATATATAGTCATGTATATGTGTACTTAGTACATATAGCAATCGGTAAAAATAAAATAAAATTAGGAGAATGGTTTACTCACATTATTTTGGTTCATTATTTTTCCTTATTTCAAGTTTCCAGGTCACTAAAACCCTGCTTACAGGTTTCAAAATTCTTTCATCATTTTGTGATATGTTTATACATGAAAAAAGTTACATAACCATACGTATATTCACATATATGTCGATACTCAGAATGTAATTTCAAATAGAAATTTTAAGTGAAGTCTACTCACAATATTTGCTCCTCTATTCTCCTTTTCAGTTCAGGTTTTGCTTCCATTTTCCCTACCATTTTAAAATTCTTGTTTTCATTCGAATGATGAATGAATGCATGTAACACTAGTGTATTTATAGCTGGATACTTAGATTAAAACAAGGTGTAGCTTTAAGTGTCTGCAGGGTTTTCACATGGCCCATTTTAAACACAGGTAGGCATAGTTGTGATTGAAAAGTTGCTAGGTGTATACAATTCATACTTATTTGCTTTATAGGCCTTATATGCACATGCATGGCCATGAATTGTGGTACACACCAGTGTACTATCCTGCACAAATAATGGTATATATTATAGCTGCTAATGTGATTGAAAAGAGAGGATAAAATATTCTTTTGATCTTCCACTGGATGATATGCCCTACTGGTTCATAGAAGTGTACATATTTGTACAAAGCATATGCACTTATGTCATAAAGATACAACTTTTCTCTTAAGTTTCAATAATCATAGTGTGATTGAGAAGAAGTATACTTAAGCACTTAGGTTGTCTTCATTCTATGATTGAAGGGATGTTAGAAGCTGGCCTTGCTTGACTGAGGGGATGTGTCTATGCTATGTACAGCTGCTGTGAAGTGATGTGGTTGTAAAGGCTTTTCCTATTCTATTTTCTTCCCAGCTAGTCTATGTAAGGCAGTCACCATGCAGTACATAGATTTGGGTATAGAACACATGCAGATGCCAAGTAGCCTAGCTATTGTGGTATCTAACATGCACAGGCATGTGCTATTTCCTGTGAAAATAACAATACTGGTCGTCGGGTTTCACACATCAATGAGTGATGCACAAAAATAAAATGAAACCTACTTTGTTCTTGAGTAATTTATTCTCCTTAAATGGTTTTGATTTGATTTCCCCTTTTATCAGTTAAATGTGTAATTAATAGCCATATTCTATATACTTGCATGTGAAGTAATAGAGATCTTATTTATTATTTCTCTATGCAAATTTTAAATTCATGTGAACTTGAAACAACTTCTAATGCATCAAACATATTAAATGATACTTACTTGTTATATATATATATATAAACACAATGATTGAGAATTTTAAACCATTAAAACATATATTCTTGGAATTTACCATTATTTATTCATTTAAATTTGTTTAATTTTAACCAATTTGTAACAACCTGGAGAATCTGAACCAGATTAAAAATTTTAATTTGGCTATTTTAGTGGATTTTAAATATTTAAAATAAATTATTTAAATAATAACGACGAATAGTATGCTTGAATCGATGCTTGAAAATAAATATATTTATTTTAAATTGTAAAACAAGGCCTGAAATGGCGCGACAGTTTCAAAATTTGAATTCAAACTTTGACTGACTGTATCGGGTGCAAAATAAAACGGATATTAGTAAAACCTAAAATATTTAAATCTGTTTATGAATATCTTTCTAACGAATCTGAAAAATCGAAGTTTCATAGCGGGAATCAAAAGTTATGGCGAAATGAATTTTCAGAAAAATTTATATAGCCCTTGAAAACAGACATTTTGCAAATGACCTCTGTTTTCGACGAAACCACTTTTGTTGGATCTGGCATGTCAAATTATTGCTAGGTTTTAAATTCCATAATTTTTGAAGTTAATATGTGAGCGTGGCAAAGGAAAATGTGTATGGTTGGTTTCCATTAAATTGGATCGACCAGAATATGGCCATTTTTCAAACGGTCTCAGAATTCGACGAAACTAGTTTTGTTGGGACCGTATCGTCAAAACATAACTGGATTTATTTTTCTAGAATTTTTGGGATCAGTATGTGGCCCCGACAAATTGAAATGTACGTTCAATTCAAATATTAAATGTTTTATACTTTAATTTGAAGAGAAACTGACTGAAACAGCAGAATTGGCTTACCGGGCATATCCCATTGTGTCCGAGATGGGGTTAACTAGCTAGGGACAATAGTCGTTGAGTTTGATTTGGAGTTCATGTGAGAAAACACTAATTTTCGAATTAATATATATATCGGCGAATCAGAAAATTTCTTCCATAAATTAAAAAAACAAAAAAAAACATATTTTCTCTCTCCCCGTATATGATCGACGACGAAAGTAGTTCCTCCGCTTCCTCCTCCGATTCCTCCTCCTACACGCAAAAATAGACCCTGCTCCAGTTGGGAATATTGTAGAGCTTAGAGAGATCTTTAAATCCATACCTGTTGCACCCCGTATCATCGCATGAATCACCCGGATCGACGCCCCAAAGTTGCGTCATTCGAAGCCCCTCCACCACCATCTGCCACCGTCGCACCTGACGCGGTCCCTACCACCTGGCGCGCCATTCGAAGCCCTTCGACGTGCCAAAACCCGATCGTCGCCACTCACCTCGGATTGGAAGAAAACTGCAACCCTATATTCAAACCTTTTGCTGAGGTATACAGCTTTGGTTTTTAAAACTGATTTTAACATTTTTAAGCCGTCGCAAAATTCGATTAACTTCTAAAAATAATATCTTTTTGCTATCTTGTCGAAATTTAGTGAAACCGGAGACATTGGACTCGTGGCGACGTCTTCTACATTCTAGAAGAGACCGGATATTTTTCTGAGCCTCCTACAATTTTTGGAGGAGTGGAACCCAAGGTGAGATTTCTGAACTATAAACGAGATGGAAAAGATGATGTATAAATTATATAGTCGATGTATGAGTTATATAAGCGTTGTACACCTCATGTATAAGTGTTGTATAAGTTGTATGTTGGATGTATAAGTTATATATGCATGGTAAAAATTATATATGTGTTGAAATGGTATTGAAATGAATTGAAATTGAAATATATTTATATACGAATATATACACACACACACACACACACTCCCCTCGTCCACAGACCATGGACGATATATATTGGTTGTGATATTGTTTGGATTATTGGTTGATGTGAAATTTGGTGAATGTCATGAATGGTTGATTGGAAATGATTGATTGTGGTTGAAATCCCAATAGGATTAGTATATGGGAAAATTCATCTGCGTACGAACTAGATATTGAAATCCCCAATGTCAAAAGCTGCGAGGCTTTAAGGTAGAGCGAGGAGCCATACTAGGGATGGTGCTGGTTTTAACTACCCTGCCGTTATGTTGCCGAAATTTTCAATAATATTCATGTGTTAGAATTGTTTTCATGTTTTGAAACCATATTCATGTGTTGAAACTATATTCATGTGTTGAATAGAAATTCATGTGTTGAATATAAATTCATGTGTTGAATAAATTCTTTGAAAGATAAAAATAACATTTTATCACATATATAGACTATATAAATTGTTCATGTTTTGAAATAAATTGTTTTACAGTAAAAATCACATTTTTATTATATGTATGAATGGTTAAAAATAGTGATGTGTGGAAATAAATATCTGTTGGATAAAAATATCATTTTTATCAAATATATGAAGTGAATATGGTTTTGAAATCGAAGAATGATTATATATATATAATTAAAACAAATCGAATAATGAAGCTGCAATTCGTATTTTGAAACTGTGATTTCAAACGATTATTGCGGGAGATCCGACCATCGGATTTTCCCAAAACCGAAACCGTTGGATTCGCTTTGGAAATATCTTTCCAACGACACCGACTTTGTAAAGATCCAATGGTTGGATTGTCTGGAATGTTTAATTCAAATCTGAATGAAAACAGCGCCAGAATCGATTATATTTATATATATATAAATATAATTAAAATAAATTGAATAACGACGCTGCTGTTCGTATTTTGAAATCGTAACTTTAAACGATTGTACCGGGAGATCCGACCGTCGGATTTTCCCAAAACTAGAACCATTGGATTCGTTTTGAAAAGATCTTTCTAATGATATAAAATTTGTAAAGATCCAACAGTTGGATTTTCAGATATGTGTAAATCAAATCTGAAGAAAAACAGGGCCACGGCCGCGTTAATGCCTGAAGCGTCGTTTATATAAATTGACTATTTTTAAATGAATAAAAATAGCGATAAATCGTTATAAAACATTATAAATGATATGGAATGGAAATAAACTGAATTTGCTCGGTTTATTGGATATTTGATGGTTGGATGTGTTTGACGTGACAATTACATTAATGAATTGAATTACTGGTGTCGAATAATTTAACCATTAAAATGAATTGATTTGAAATTCTAAATATACATGAATTATTTGAAAAGGCCAAGTTAATTCTCATTTCAAATAATTGATTGCTGATTAAAGATCGAAGATATGAAGACGGTGCAAGACTGATTATCTTCACATCGAATGGAGGGGTGCTACTGATGCTCATGATAGGAGTAGCTACCTTGAAGGGGCTGAAGTGGTAGCCGTCCGGACGTACTTGTTAATTGTACGGATGTGCAAGGTATAAGGTGCCTCCGGTTTCATTCAGACCCAGAACAAACTTGTAAATGGACTGTGTGTCTGACATTGGATTTTGTTTTGTGCTGATTGATCTCTACTAAATATATATCTATTTGGCGGCGGAGAATTTATTCTCTTGCTTAATGCCCTTCTCTGAGACGTACGAGCTCAGAGGTTATATATCGATGGAAATCAGTCGCATGGAGTGAATTGCATGTGTGGCATGCCTAAGTGGCAGATGATCAAGGCTTCTGTTGATGATCAAAGCACGGCCTTTGTGGCGTAGCTTTGTGTAGCGTTAATTCGCGAGCCTCACACCCCGGTTGTGAACCAGAAACGAGAGAAGGATCCAGGGAGGACATGCGTTTCCTTCTAGCTAGGGTGGTGTCAGTGACCTACCAGCCCTGACATTTATATTATTTTCACCTGTGTGGTTGTTGGATTGCAAGGCGCCTCGGATATATCGGTGACTATGTGGAGCCGATAGGGTCATAGGACTCATTTACGCCCCAAAGGGCGGGGAAACACAGTGTTTAGGCATTTTAATCCACATCGAGTGGACCGGCCCTGACGATCCAAGGGTCACTCGAGCACTGATCCTGAGGCTCGGGCTAGAGAGTCTCGAATTCAGTAAGGACTATCTTTTGCCTTGGTTCATGACAGAAATCCAATTTTTAAATACGACATCGTGCAGTTTTGATTGTATACCTATATATGGCGACATATTGGTATGGGCATTAATGCCGTCTATGATTGATATTTATGATTGAAATTGTTTTTGAAACATATAAACACTAGCAATAATATCAAATGATTTGTTTTGCTCGTATCAAGCATATTTTGGCCATTACAAGGTAAAACTCTATCCTCCGGTTTGCATTGCATTGTGTGATGGGAACGGAGTCTTATAATGGCTTCATTTTTATAAAAAGCATTGCGATGTTTACAAGATTTACTTGTTTTAAAGCACTGACAATCCAATGGAGTAAACCCGTTCCGCGTTAGCGGCGTGGTCCTGTGATTGGCCAAATTGTAAAATAAGTTGAAATAGATTTCTCATACCAGTCCCGTGACTGACTCGTAGTTTGTTTCACTTGCAAACTCGGGTGCCCCTTTTTCTACACGGGCAGCCTTGTATTCAGGTTTTAGCAGGCTCTTTCTGGATAGCTGGAGCTAAAGATGGATTCTATCATTTATCTCTTTTATGTTGTTCAGCTCCTGTTGTACATATTATGTTTTGATTCCGCTGTAGACATTTTATGTAAAGCTGAACTGTATTTTGTACTAAGTATGATCCTGTATACTGTGTAACTCTGATGATTATATTTATCCAGTGTATTATGTTATACATTATCTGGTTTATTTATTTATTTCTGTTCTGCTGTTATTTGTTTATGTGTTATATTCCAAAGATTATCCTTGCCACCATGGAACGGGGTTTGGGGTCGTCACACAATTATTGAGATAATCCATAATAAACTGTATTACAGGCTCAGCCAAAAACTGGGATGTTACAATCTATCCTCCTTAAAAGAATTTTGTCCCCGAAATTAACGAGTAACGAGAAGATTCCAGTTATATATTAAGCCATAGACTTACATATATGGGTCATCCTCTAACTATCACAACAAACAAGGCATCCAAAACACACAAGCATTTCACAACAAGTAATATAAACATTTATCAGTCTGTAACACCCCGCATTTTTAGTGATAATTAAAAATATGCATATATGTATTATATGAATAGATATATTTAAAGGAAAATTTAAAAAAATAATATTATATAATGCATTGAAATGAAGGAAAATGAATTGCATGCTATATATATATATATATATATATATATATATATATTAAAAAGAAGTTAATGCAAGAAAAAAAAGTATGCAATACAATTGCGCATGTAATAATGTTAAAAAGGAAAAGGAAGTACATGCATGTAATTATGATAGAAAAAACAATAAATAAAGAGAAATGTTAATGTAATTAATGTGAATGGTAAAAAGGTGAATTAATAAAATTGCATGCAACAATAAATGAGAAGGGGCATATGTGTAGATGCATGAACCTAAATAAAAATAATAGAAATTTTTAGATGCATGAACCTAAATAAAAATGAATTAATGTCATGCAAATAAAAGAAAAAGAATATATAATGCAAACATGTCAATTATGCAATTAAAGCATGCATAGAGAAAAAAGGTTTAGAAAGTGGAACCAAGAAATTTAATGTGTTAAAAAGAAGTAACATATCAAGTGCATGAAACGGGAAAGCATTAACACATTTAAATAAGAATATTAGAAATATATGCAACAAAGAAATAGTGTCACATGGGAAAGTTTAATGCATGGAAAGAAGTTGGAAAATAAACATAAATTGATTTAATTAAAGCAAGCTAATGTCGAAAGAATTAATACAATTCATATTATATATAAAATAATGACACATAGAAGGATGCATTAATGGAAAAGAAACATACTTTGCATATGTTAAGGAGCATTTAAGATTTTACTTGTACAAAAAGAAAAGAAACCACATATAGGAAGGTGTCAACACCATCAGTGTCCACGCGTGCGTATGGGTGCAACGCACCTAGGTTGGTTTAGCCTACTCTAGAACCTTCTTTTTATTAGCGAGGTGGAAGGTTTAGATGGATTCTATTTTAATCCTAAGGCCCTAATTCACCTACTACAACTATAAATAAACATCAAACCCAACCCTAATCCCATCTATCTCTTTAACCCTAGCCTCCATGCTGCTAAATTCTCAACTAACCTAGCCTCCACCTTCAACACAAATTAAAGTAGAGATTTTTAGAGACAAGTTCTTCATCAACAATCAATTTAGATGGTTAATCAACATCAAAGTGTTACAACAACAATTTATCTCTTTTCTAATCTTGGCAAGGTGAGTGGGTTTAAATTATTCTTGTGAATAATTGTATACATATCGTTTAGCAATTCCCCAATTAAAATGTTACAACTTTTATTATTATGCATGTTATTTATCCCTTCCCTTCCTCCTTCCCTTTTTAATTTTAAAGCCAGGCTACCTTCGATCCTGGGCCAAGTCTTGCAGAGATGAACGTACAAATGGTAATTTAGCAGATGTTGGGTTGATTTAGGCATAATTAATGTTAAATTTTGGGTATAACCTATAATTGAAGAATTGTAGCATAACTTATGACAAAACTGGAAATTTGGGGAATTGTTGTACAACTTATAAAATACTTGAAATTAAGTGGGTTGGTAAATTGGCGCATAACTATAAATATTAATCTGGGACATTAGTGAAAATATGTGCAAATTAAGTTGGAACAATTAAGTATGTTGGGATAATTGGGAAGTGCGTGGATTAATAATGGACATGAATAAGCAAGACTGTAATTTGAGCACAACTTAAGGTTGGGTAATTTGGGGCAAAACTGATAGGTTGGAATTTTGGAGCATAACTTCAATGAATATGAACAATTGGTAGAAATGGAATAATTTCACTATTCGATTTGTTTTAATTATATATATATATATAAGTCTCACCCTAATTTTGGAGCATAACATTGATTATATATATAACTATGCTTGGAATTATGAACATAATTAGGGTGAGACTTATGTACATAAATCAAATTGGAATTATGAACATGAAATTCAGATTATAAGTTGAATTGGGATTATAGACACAATCTGTTGATAGGATTATAAGCATAAATGTGAATTGAGGGTTTATGGGTACACTATAAGGAAAACCGAGATTAGCGACAGATTTTTAGCAGCGGAAAATTCCGTCGCTAATTAGCGGTGGATTTCCATGGGCTTTGTAAGAGAAAATATTTTGGATTTTATATGTCTTCTTATTATAAATTATTACCGACGAATACTAATTCTCTCGCTAAATCAATGGAAATTGCAACTCTTTACCGTCATATAATATTTGATGCTAAATTCCATTGCTAATAAAGTCGGATTACTGTCGACATAATTTTGAAGCTATTTTCCTGCAGTTTTCCAAGAGATTTGAAACGAACTTTTATATTTTTTATTTATTAAATGTTTTAAATTTGTGTTATTACTTAGTAATTAATTAGTAAATTTAAATTTTAAATAATTAATGTTAATAATACATTAGTAATTAATAATTAATAATAACTATTAGAAGTAAATAAAATTCAATAGTTAATGCTGACTATTTTTTTTGAAAATTAATGCTTATTAATTATTAATTACTTTATAATATAAATAAGAGGTAATAGTAATTAATAAAATGCATTGTTGTTCGATGTTTGTTAAATTTGTTTTGATAATCAATGATTATTTAATAGTCTTTAATACGATTAATTAAATTAATATCAAGAAATTATTAATACATGTTTGGTTTTAAGAAATTGATTGGTACGTATTATTTGATAAATAATTAGTAATTAAGAAAAACAACATGGTCAAAGTTTAAAAATAAGAAGTTAAATAAATATTAAAGAATTTCGAAATTCAAAAAATTCAAACATTACCATACAAGTTATTATTTTCATGCATATTAATAATAAATATTTAATTAATGATTAATTACAACTGAGCATAAGATTTAAGTAGAGCACTTATCTCTAATATATTGTGAGACAACACATTTTCAGTTTATAAAGATCAGAGTTTAAACTGTAAGATTATATATACATATATAATATCATGTTCTTTTATAATGGTATATAATGTGATTTTAGTATACATGTTTCCTAAATTCAATAAGTATTGCAATTATCTCTAATATAATATGAGACAACACATCCTTAGTTTATACA
Organism: Allium sativum; assembly: GCA_030737875.1. NCBI lineage: Eukaryota > Viridiplantae > Streptophyta > Magnoliopsida > Asparagales > Amaryllidaceae > Allium > Allium sativum. The sequence continues at coordinate 198,042,203 of CM060924.1, forward strand.
ATTCAAAAGATATATATATACACATACATAATATATATACATATATATAATATATATACATATATATAATATATATACATATATATAATATATATGTGTTTTTTATGAATTTTCAGGATTCTTTACTTGGTCATATAAGTATATAATAGTTATTATAAATTAATATCTACTATTAATAATTAGTTGTTGGCAATCTATAATTAATAATAAATATTTAATTAGTGATTAATTACAGCTGAGCATAAGATTTAAGTAGTGCACTTATCTCTAATATATTGTGAGACAACACATTTTCATTTTATAAGGATCAGAATTTAAACAGTAAGATTATATATACATATATAATATCATGTTCTTTTATAATGGTGTATAATGTGATTTCAGTATACATGTTTCCTAAATTCAATAAGTATTGCAATTATCTCTAATATAATATGAGACAACACATCCTCAGTTTATACAATTCAAAGTTATATATATATAATGTATGTATATATATACACATACATAATATATATATATATACATTATATATACATATATATGTATATATGTTTTTTTATGAATTTTCAGAATTCTTTACTTGGTCATATAAGACAATTCTTTACTTGGTCATATAAGTATATAATAGTTATTATAAATTAATATCTACTATTAACAATTATAATCTATAATTAATAATAAATATTTAATTAGTGATTAATTACAACTGAGCATAAGTTATGGGCAAAATATAACATTAGTAATATGTTAACGTTAAGTTATGGGCAAAATATAACATTAATAATAGGGATTTTTAGGCACAAGGACAAAGTCAAACAAAAATTTATCCATAAGGACGGCCAACAAAAAATTTATCCTCAAGGACAATTTTACACTAGGTAGTGGAATTCAGGGGTCCACTAGCATTTTATAGTTTACTCTAAACTTTATCCTTTTGGCTAATATTTTTGCCTCTTGTCCTTTTGACATAATTTTTTGTTCTTTTTGTCCTTCACACTATTTTCCTGTTAAAAACAATATGTTAACATTAATAATATGTATAATATGATTAAAATATAACATCAGTTAACGTTAATACCATCGGCACATCAGTTAACGTTAATACCATCCGCAATAGGTCTATTATCCACCTCTTCGAACTTAGAACTAAACAATTTTTGTCATTTATTACACCTTTCTTACCACACCGCTTATCTTTTCATCGCTCTTCTGCTTTCATTGCGCCCCTTCTTCGTCGCGCCGTCCTCTTCGTCGCGCCACCCTCTTCGTCACGCCGCTGCTCTACATGTAGTGAAGTTTTTTCGAGTTTAATTATTTTCGTGGATTTTGTTAATTCTAGGGTTTTAGGTCTAAATCAGGGTTTTATCATGTTATAGATTTAACGATTTTACTGCCCAGTTCAATTACTGCCCCTGCTTGTAATGTTTTAGGTTTAAATCAGGGTTTTAGGTCTAACAATTTTGTCATGTTGTAGGTCTGAATCTAGGGTTTTAGGTATCCTTCATGTCTTTTATAAACAGTAACTGCCCAATTCAATTACTGCCCTTGCTTGTAATGTTAAGAATAGATTGGTTTGATGCTTCATGTCTTTTATAAACAGTATTGGGAATGAAGGTTTCACGCAGTATTTACTGATATACTTCATGTCTTGCATCCTTCATATACCTATGTTCGGACCAGAATGTCTTGCATCCGTCATGTCTTTTATAAACAGTATTTACTGATATACTTCATATAAGACACACAGTTAAAACACCATATAGGTATAACCTTACTATTAATTTTTTTTCCTATTATGTATTGATCACATGCATTTTGTAGTTTTTTTTCCTATTATGTATTTTCCGTGCTTATGTTTTTTCCTATTATGTATTGATCACTAATGCCTTGCATCCGTGCTTATGTTTTTTCCTATTATGTATTGATCACTAATGCCTTGCATCCGTGCTTATGTTTTTTCCTATTATGTATTGATCACTAATGCCTTGCATCCGTGCTTATGTTTTTTCCTATTATGTATTGATCACATGCATTAATTTTTTTCTTGTAAAGATCACATGTAGTTTTGAAATGTATACATTAGTGCAGTATTAAAAGTTGAAATGGATTATATGAGGGATCGTACTTGGATGTATAAGCGGAAAGATGGACGCGGTGTAATGTTGGAGGATTTTTTCAAGGGTATAGATGTATTTGTTGATTTTGTGTCTAGAGAGTTTAGAAATCAAGAAATTTGATGTCCTTGTCAAAAATGTAAAAATGAAGCTCTTAGGGATGGTGATATTGTTAAATTCCATTTATGAAAATATGGATTTGTGCTTGATTATGAGTTATGGAGATTTCATGGAGAAGTTAGTTGTGCTACCAGCAATAACGACGATGGAAATAGTTATTGGGATAATGATGATAATTATTTCCAAGAGAATAGGATGGAAGCCATGGTTTATGATGCTGGAGATTCACTCCTTCACAACATGTTTGAGAGAGATTCAAATGTGGTGGAACCTCCTAATGCAGAGGCGAAGAATTTTTTTGATTTATTACATGCTGCGAAGTGACCTTTATGGGATGGTTGTGAAACACATACAGAGTTATCTGCAACTCCTGGATATATTGTAATCAAAGAAAAATATAATAGTTCCAAAAATGAATTTGATGAGTATCTTAAAATCAGTAAGGAAATGTTGCCTCCTGGTAATGTCTTGGGTGGTAGCTTTTACAAGATGAAGAAGTTGGTGACTGCATTTGGTTTGCCATATCAAAAAATAGATGCATGTCGAAATGGTTATATGTTGTTTTGGAGGGATGACAATGAGCTTAGGACTTGCAAATATTGTTCCGCTGAAAGATACAGAGCAAAGAAAAATAAAACAAAAGACGTCCTATACTCAAGGTTGCACTACATGCTACTTATTCCTAGGTTACAAAGGATGTATGCGTCTATAGCAACTGCATCGCACATGATATGGCATGCTACTCGGAATTATAGTGATGGATTGTTGTGTCATCCTTCAGACGGAGAAGCATGGAAGCATTTTGATAGAACATATCCTGACTTTGCGAAAGAGATACGTAATGTTAGATTAGGCATGTGCACGGATGGATTTGCGCCATTTGACCAACTTGGTAAACAATATTCTTCTTGGCCGGTTATTTTGACGTCTTATAATTTGCCACCATGGATGTGCATGAAAAATCCTTATATGTTCTTAACTCTTATAATTCCTGGGCCTAGAAATCCTAAACAAGGAATAGACGTATATTTGCAACCACTAATTGATGAGTTGAATCTCCCTTGGAATGAAGTTCTTACGTATGACGTGTCAATGAAAAATAATTTTATAATGTGTGCATCTTTGTTATGGACCATTAGTGACTTCCCAGCTTATGGTATGCTCTCTGGTTGGAGTACGTCTGGTAGATTAGCATGTCCGTATTGCATGGAGTGGACATCGTCATTTCATTTGGCTAATGGAATCAAAATGACTTGGTTTGATTGTCATTATTGTTTTTTAGATTTCGATCATCCATGTAGACAAAACAAGAAAGATTTTCAATGAAGCAGAGTCGTTACCGATCCAACACCGCCGATGTTGTCTAGTAAAGGAATTTATGAATGCGTGCAATATTTTCCAAAAATATATAATAATCTAAATGGTTTAAATTTCAACATTGAAGGCAAAGGTTTGAGTCATAATTGGTGTAAACAAAGCATATTATGGGAATTTCCATATTGGAAAAATCTATTAATTCATCAAAATATTGATGTCATGGATAATGAAAAAAATGTTTATGAGAATGTGTTCAATACAATTGTCAACGTCAAAGGTAAAACTAAGGACGATTTGAGATCAAGACGTGATATACGACTTTACTGCAAACGTCCCGAACTTGAGCTTGGTGAAGATGATAATAACTTTAAACCTAAAGCATGTTATGAGCTAAGTCGGGATAGTTGTAAAATTCTATTAAAGTGGGTGGAGAATCTACGATTACCGGATGGTATTGCTTCAAATTTACGTAGATGTGTTGATTTGAGTAGGTTGAGAATGAACGGAATGAAAACCCATGATTGCCATTTATTTTTGGAGAATCTTTTTCTAGTTGCTTTCAAAGAGTTGCTTTCGCATAAAGTTTGGTGTGCTATAACGGAGCTTAGTCTATTTTACAAGGAGTTATGCACAACAACACTAAAATTGGACCGAATTGAGAAGCTTGAAAAGAGCATACCAGAACTAATTTGCAAATTGGAGATGATATTTCCTCCCGGTTTGTTTAATGTAACGGAGCATCTTCCGATACATCTTCCTTTCGAAGCTAGAATGCGAGGACCTATTCAATATGGGTGGATGTATCTGTTTGAAAGGTTATTTTATAAAACTCATATCATATTAGTACATATTATATATTTTCAAATTTTTTTACACATGACACTTTAGGTTTATAAGACACTTGAAGAAAAAAGTGACTAATAAGGCATGCATGGAAGGATCAATTTGTAGTGCCCACATCATGGAAGAGGCGGCAACATTCTTTTCTTATTAATTTGAGGATCATGTAAAGAAAATGAATACAACTATCTCACGCAATGATCATAGTATATATGAATTTTTCAATGATCGTTCATTATCCGTGTTCAAAAAAGAAGGACGTCCCCATGGTGGTTGGGAAAAACATTGGTTGACTGATGAAGAATACAACATTGCTCGAAATTACGTTCTTCTTAACTGCAAAGAAGTAGAACCTTATATAAGGTGAATTTTGGTAGAATTCAATGATTTTAGTTTCAAAATTTAAGTATCTTACTCACTTTAGTGCTCTTGCAGAATGTTTGAGGAGATGAATCATGTTATTCCACGAGCTTCAAATTTTAGTGATTGGTTTCTCAATTATGTAAGATTAATATAAAAAAATTCAGCTACTTTTTATTTGAAAACGTATCAAATATACTTACGTATATATTAATTTATGTTTATTATAATAGGTATGTGATCCTGTTAATAAAGTCACGGATAAACAATTAAAGTTTATTGCATTTGGACCTCAAAAGGAAGTAAGGAAATGCAAAGTATTATTCGTGAACGGGTATAAATTTCAAAGAGGAGTACAGATATGGAAAATCAACTTATAATTGTGGTGTATGTGTTAAAGGCAGCAATGACCCAGAAATGCATATGCAAGACTATTATGGTATTCTGAAGGAAATTTATGAGTTGACTTACTCTATCGATCCGGAGTAAAACACTTTCCTATTCAAATGTCATTGGTTTGACAATACACCTAAAATTGGAATTAATGTGCATCCTCTATACAATCTCATTGAAATAAATCATAAGTCCAAGTATAAGACCTATGATCCGTTTATTCTAGCAACACAAGCAATTCAGGTCTATTATGTAGCATATCCATCAGAAAGAAGAAACAAAAATGATTGGTGGGCTGTTCTTAAAATGAAAGCTAGGTATACGTTTGATGAAAACAATTTGAATGATCAAGCTTATCAAGAAGACATCGATCATATCGTTGAATTCGCCATGGACAGAGAAGGTGACATTGGACCTCTTAATGACGGCGTTCAGGTCACGGAAGTTTTTGATACGGATGTAGAAGATGATAACATAATTGTAGACCTTGAGAGTGAAAATGAAAGCTTAGAAGATGATGAATTAGATGTTGATGGAGAATAATAGTTGATAAGTCTGTTAACATTTGTGACTGAGAAATTTGATGTTTTGATTGTTTTCATTTCTATTACTTAGAAAACCATTGTTTTCATTTCTCTACTTATTCAGTAAACCATTGTTGTCATTTTTCTGTTTTTCTATTTCTGTGAAAATGTAAGAAAATGTCATGTTATCTTTTAGCAATTGTATTCTTAATAATTTTTGGAGGTACATTTAGCATGACACGATATTTATGCATTACGGCAATGTGCCAAATTGTATTCTCGAACATCTGCAAAAATAGGGGCTTACAAAACTGCTAGTAATTTTTATTTATGCCTCACCGATAAAAATTATTCATTGTAAAATTGTTTCCTCGAACATCTGCTAGTAATTTTTATTTATAGTCACTAAATAGTATAGCAGTCATTGGTGTGCCAAATTGTATTCTCGAACATCTGCTAGTCATTTTTATTTATAGACGAACAAAAATTTATGCATCCTTTTTTCTTCTATGACAATCTCTGCTTATATGCTAAACTTGTATGCATATAAACTATTACATATGTCATTATATGAAAATTTCTTGTGTGGGTGTGTGTATGTGTGTGTGTGTTATATTTTATATATGTCACTACTTGTGTGTGTGTATGTTATATTTTATATATGTCATTATATGAAAATTGCTTTATATTGTTAAATCTAGATCAATATAACAAATAAGCTAAGTTTAGAAAATACATCAATCATACAGCTCACCTTTAGCATAAACTAGCCTAGGCAATAGTTACAGAATAATCACAAGTATATCCACACGTTATTTCCGCTCATTACTAGGTAGCAACCCCACATCCATTAGAAGACTTAAAACTGGGCACAACAGGTTATAACTTTACATATGTCTCCGGTAAGCTTCGGAATCAAAGCAATGATCGTCATAGAAGAAAAAAGGATAAATTTTCAGTCTTCTACACGCTAGTTACAAATCGAACATCTGCAAATTTTATGCATGAATCGGCATGTTTATTCAAATGCAGATCCATTCTGTAATAAGCTATGTTCAAATGCTTGAACTTGTATGTTGTCTTATATGCTAAACTTGTATGTTGTTTTATATACGGATGTTCGATGTCTTTTTATATGTTGTTTTATGTACTAAGTTTAAGGAGGAAAAGTTGGACCAAAATAGATATAAGGAGGAACGTAGATTGAAGTACAACAAATACTGCTATACAAGGAAAAAAAGCAAGTCAAAAGAGTGTTATAAATAGACTTGTTATTTGTAAGAAACAAATGAGTCAAAACATGGTTATATGCATAACAAATCACATTGCAATCGTTTCCTTTTATTATGTACTCTGATTCCATTAAATTGGCAATGCTACCTCTGACCTGGTTATCAAGATATTCAAAAATCATGCCACACCAATGACTGATATACTATTTAGTGACTATCTTATACAAAAGTGGATAAATGGGATGAATGTTGTGAATTTTTTCCTAAATCTATCGACTATATCACGTGCTATGCTAGTACTTATTGTGTTTATGCTTTTGAATGTATAGTACATGTATTAAGCTCTTAACACAATTAGTGTAAATGATTTTGTTGAAATGCTCAGTTAAAAGTAATGCAGTGATGTACAAAATTATGAGTTTAAAATTTTATTTTTAGGTATCGACAATGAATATAATTGTAATGCTAAGTAAATTTATGATATTTATAAAGACTGTTTATGTGTGGAATATAATCATTGTGTATGTGTAGTATATTATGACTGTTTTTCTATTTCAGTTTTTTTTTGTTTATAAGATAATGCATGTTTATATTATGACTGTTTTTTCTGGTTTTATAATATGACTGTTTCTAAATATAATGCCTATTTTTAAATATTTCATGCATGATTGACATATATGGTTGATGCTACACGTGGACATTTGTATGTTTCCCAGGAACACGAGCAAGGAAAAGGGAGAGGACGAGGACGGGGAAATCATCCACTTATTCAGTCAACTCTACCATCTAGTCATACCATTAAACCATATCCACAAAGTAAATTCAAAAATGATCAGTCGGCATCACTGTGTCCTCGCTGCCCTACACGGCTTTCATCACAGCATACTTCTTCCCAACCTCTCTCCCCGCTGCATAGTCAGCTATCTACTCCGTAGTCTCTGCAGCCTATTCCTTTGCATGGGGCTCCTCCACAAACGTATCGACAATCTACTTCTCTGAATCCTTCTCCGCAGCCTAATCCATTGCATGGTGCTTCTCCACAGCTTAATCGGCAATCTACTGCTCCGTAGTCTTCATCACAGCCTTCTTCGCAGCATGATCGTCTGCATGGTGCTTCACAGCTTAATCGGCATTCTACCACTCCGCAGTCTTCATCACAACATTTTCCGCACCTTAATCGGCAATCTTCTTCTTCGCAGCCGTCTCCGCAGCTTAATCGACAATCTACTTCTTCGTAGCCGTCTCCGCAACTTAATCGACAATCTACTTCTTTGCAGCCGTATCAGCAGCACGGTGCTTCTCCGCAACCCAGTCCTCTACCAATAACGCAAAATGGTGCTTCTCCACAGCGTTCTAACTTTGATGCTCAACATAACTCTCAACCCAGTCCACAAAACATTACGAATGAGCATAGCCGTGCATGTTCGCCGGCAACACATGATGGTGCAACAATCCCCATAGCAAAGTTGATTAATACAGTTGGTCGTATTGAACTTCGACTTATAGAAGCTAAAGATAAGTAAGTGCTTTGCAGTGATTTGTATTTTACTTTTATTTGACTTGTATTATGATAACATGGAATATTCTATGCAACACTCTTTCAATGCATCCTTCCAGTGAACTATCGAGGAGGATGACTACGTCTTTTCATCAGCGTTTGGTTGATTTTTGGCCCACTTTTGGAAAGATACCGTCAAACTACAAGGATCTTCTTTTTGATGATTTTTAGTAAGTTTTGACATCTCTTATGAGTATTAATAGTTTCTGGTATTGGTAGTTTTTGATTTTGATAGTTTCTGATATTTTCATGCATTTGAATGGCCTAGACTCGTTAGGTCAGCTTTATGATAGTTTATGATTAGATTAGTTACTCATAAGAGTAGGATTTGTAAATAGTGCAAACTGTCTAGATGTTCATGATTATTTCCTGAAATAAAATTTGTCAGAGTAAAATTTGTAAATAGTAGAATTTGTAAGTAGTAGTTTTACTGTGTACTTAAATTGTTATTTTTGGCTTCATCATATGCTAATTTTATAATATTATTTGTTTATATAATACATGATGTTAGTATAGTTTAAACCCCGATCTGCTTCTTTCTTTTTGATTATATATATATATATATTCATCTTGAATGTATATTTTAAATTGCAAACATTGTAAAATGCATATATGCCTAGGATTAATCCTGTAATGATTTAGATATTAATGTTTGAGAAAATATTATGATTTGGAAACTGGTCCAAGATGCAGAACAACTTGACAAAGATATTGAAATGAAAAATATTTTTAGGAAGGATCTTTTCAGAAAAACTAATTTTGAATTGCTTTTACTTTCGAATAGTTTTTCAAACCAAAATTTTAATTTAAGGAAAAAGCCTATCTACATATTTCTAGATTTATTTTTCCAAATGGACGCACAGTTTTGAAAAGTGAAAAATATTTACGTAATTCTGAAAATTCACTACATACCATGTTATATCAGAGCTATTTGATACTTAATTGTGCACCATAGTAGATTAGTAGTTGATCTGGATCATTAAATGAGACTTCAAAAAATATTTTCCTCATCGCTTTAATACATATTTATTTGTTATTATTGATGCTTTATTTTTAATTAGCACGAAATAGTGCAGGCGTTGAAGTTTCAAGAGAAATTAATTTTTGTAAATATCTGACCATGGTAATCTGATGCTCGGGATACTTTTGTAATTTCAGCAAGGCAAGTGCAAACTTGTTCGATGGCCATTAATGATTGGCTACTTCTGATGAGGTCCTGTTTATCAGTTTATGTAGTGCTAGTGACCACAAAAATGGGGCCTATCAGATTTATACATTGAAGTTTTGCAACAAATTCAGTGAATGGGAAGTAGGATAAAGCATTACACTGTTAGTTTGAATGTTTATTACGTTAAATGTGCATTTTAAAAGAGTCGTTGAGATGTAAATTCAAATACAGAATTAAACATATGAAATGTATATTACTTGATTATTTGTATTTACTTTAAACGTGGAATTTAGAAAGGATCTTAATATTTACGATTTTTATAGTCAATTTTGTATCGTCGCTTCTGTTTGTTATAGTTCGTGGAGTAAAATGGACGGAGGATTGGACTAGGCCATCGCAACTTGTCAGTAGTTGGCTGCAGTAATATGAATAGAATAACAATGACGTAAATTGATACTTTGATACTGAAATGTACACCTGGTACTTTTATGATATATATCAAAATGAGTTCATTAGCCTGTAGTCTAAATAGTTGAAATAAGGGTTAGAAGCAGTGAAAGAGTTGTTAGTTTCAGACTCGAGACACTGAAATTTTGAAAAATAACATGTAATGGACATGAATGTAAAAATCACTTGCTTAACGAACAATATGTGGCTATCATGGACTATAGGTTAATTGTTTAGATGTGGATTTGTAAGAAAATAATCAAAGCTTGATTTATTCGATAAACCGATGTAACTTGAATAAAATTAGTGTTTTTTAGTGCTAATTGATCGAAAATGAAAATTAATGATTCTGTATGAGCTTAGAAATAGCCTATAAGGCAAGATCACCTAACATGTGCATATTTTATCTGATGTTGTAACACTGTAAAATATATTATAAATAGACATAGAAACCAACGACTTATTTAGAACGAAAATAAATATATTATAAAATATATTATAAATGTCTATAAATTTTGTACGAGCATCAGATCACTGAATTTTCGCTTACATTCTTTCTAAATATTGGGCTGAAATTAAACATATCATATACATATTGCAGGGTCAGGTGTATGGTTACGAAGCTCATCCAATATAGACCATATGAAATCTTTGGTAGACGAAGGCTAGCAAACGATATTCCGATATGGTTAGCGATATTAAAGAAAAGAATGTTAAACCAATCTTTATGAGTCAAGCAATTTGGGAGCACTGGCTTCAGTACTGGAATCATCCAGAAGTTTAGGATAGATCAAAGAAAGCTTCGACAAATAGAAACTCTAATCCTGCTTTGCATAGTTGCAGATCTATTTCTATCCAGAAGCATGCTGTAAAATTGTTAAATTTTTTGTGTCCTATAACTCAATTTATTTTAGCATTCTGAAAAATAAAACTACCACTATTAACATAAAAAATAAATTATTTAGACCAAAGATGGTAGGCCTCCTCGTATGCTTGAAGTATTTGAACGTACTCATGTCAAAGCGGCAGTGCGTAATAGCACCGACTCCTCTTCACATTCTTGGATAGATCCTAAAGCAGCTAATTTTTATATGTGTAACTGTTTTTTTGAGTAAAAATTATTGAGAATATATTTTAAAAATCTTTTAAATAATTATTTCTTAATAGGACAATTGATGAAAGCTTGTGCGGAGCATCTAAACGAACTTCGAGAGACAGCCGGTGAAGACGTCGGAGAATTGCCCCCGGAGACAGTGGATAGCTTACTTGTATTGCTTGTAGTGCCAAATGCAAAAAAATGTACTTATCCCATTGGGAATTTGGAGGTACTTAATTGCTGTTTTTTTTCCTTACTGTCTCTTTTTCTTACTGTCTAATTGGTTTCTTTTTTCTTACTATCTTGGTGTCATTTATGTATGGCTGTATACTGCTATAGTGGGTTCTACTAAGTACATTGCTGTGTCAAATTGTTGTGTGTTAGCTGTAGCATCAGTTATCATTGCACCAGGTTCAATTTTTTAATTAGACTGGCGGCCTACAGAAAAAAATGGGCATAGAAGATAACTATTCATAACTGGATTTGAGTAATATGATAGTTACGAGCATTTTAGGCGTAGTTTAGACTGGCCTATAGAAAAAATAAGTTGACTTGGTACTCATTTCATATAATCGCCACATTCCCCAATAAGGGTCTCACCATCTAAGATGGTCCGATACTCGTTTCATATAGTGAAGTCCTTATCCCAACAAATAAGATGTTAGTTGGGATCCTACTATGGCCATTTGCCTTCTGTTTTTTTTATTTCTTATTTGTGGGGATTTGTAAATTTTAGACAGTTACATTTCGTATCATTCACAACCTCAAAGTGATCTATCGGCCATTTAAGCCACTAATGGATAAATCATAAGAAAAATAAAGAATTTTTAAAGTAGAGATTCACTTCAAAACAGTTGCATTTGTGCTAAACTAGGCTATACCATGCTAGTTATTTTACTGCAGTTTGGTTAAAGAGTTATACGAGCAGTGTCAGGTGATTATGTTTTAAGTGTAAGCACTGATCACTAGACCCAAATGATTCTTCCATTTTGTAATTAAAATCACATTTTTTCAAGAATTTAATTGCAAAATAAAGAAAGTCAAGACCTCTTGTTGCATAGATCCTTATTCCAACTAAGATCGATTATCTAACTTAAGCTCAGCCATGTTGTCTTGCTTTGAGGGTATCAAGACATCAGTGTTAATTAGCACATATAAGCTGCTAGTTTTACAAAATACAATTTTGCTGCTCTCTCAAGTCTCATCCTTGGCTACCCTTCATCTTCCTGTTTTTTCAAACTTCATTTTTCTTTCTTCTTTTTTACTTTCTACTGTGTTCAACGCCTATGATATTATATGTCTTCTAGTGTATTATTATGCTTTTGTTTGCAAGCATTTTGATATCCATCCTTTTGCTTTGTAACGTGAATATTTCATATTTGTTTCCTGCTAATATTTTAAGTTATACAATAATAGTTTCTTTGAAAACAGTGTCATAGTGCTGTCATACATGCAAGTCACTTGTTCATGTTTTGATATAGCAATAGTTATATATGTAACTGGAAACAGTTTTTAAAATTTTGGTGGCCAAGTGTGCTTTGAATTAATTACATACAGATTTAACTATGCTTTGAGGTAATCCATTGACCAATGTTGAAGTGACATTACATGTTCCTTCCTGTGCATGTCCAACATGTAATAAAGTTGTTTTGTCATCCCTTTAGAAATAGTTTACGCTGTTGAACTGTCATTACATATTCATCCCTGTGCATTGACTATTCAAATATAACCTGTCGGATACCCTTCAGAAGTTCATGGCAAATCAACTCTTCACAAATGGTGTCAGAAATTTTGTTGACATTTACGCTGTTGTTACATATGCGTTCCTGTGCATTGACAGTTCGATGTTGAAAGAGGAATTCAGACCTCTTTTAGGTTTCTGGTATCATGCTGACTACTTTTTTTTGTAAAATAGTATTGATCAACTTTATTATCGTGCAGTTTTTAAGGCTTTAACAGTATTAAAACTTTATTATCCTTTTACATCCTCGTCAAACTAAAAGTATTAATGCCTTAATGTCATTTTTACTATACAGCTTCCATCGTCTTCTCAGCAATCAAAACGTCAGCTTGTTAGCAATGAAGATGACGTCCATGGGCTACAAAAAACTGACGAGGAGATGCGCATCGAGCTTGAGAGTGAGAGAGCAGAACGAGCAAGGCTTTCAGAACAACAGAAGGCAAATTAGGAGGCCTTTGAAGCACAACTGGCAAAGGTGATGGCAATACTCAAAGGCCAAGAAAGAGTATCACGTTCGCCTTCGCGATCTGTGTCTCGTTCATTGGCTCCTTTGCCATCGTCATCTGCGTAGCTTGATTGGTATGTTATGACTTGTTTTGTAGTGATGTGATTGTAGCACAACTATGGATATTTTTGTTATTTTGGTAGTTATGGGTTTTAGTACTGTTGTGATGGTCATGGGTTGTATGTGGTTTAACGTTCACACCAGCTGAATAATTTTGTTGTTCATAATTCAGCTTGGTGCACGAAACGAAGGATTGTGGATGTTTTTTATGTGATACTCTAATGTTATCTACGTTGTGTTGTTGCTTAAGTGTATTATTTGTACGTGGATGGCAATTTTATACTACTTTTCGCTCGCTTTTAATATTAGTATTTGTAACTGAATAAGCAGTATAAAATTAACTTGGAAAGCTGGAAGAGCAGGACGGTAAAAAGAGTTAATGCCATATCAGAAAGGGAACACCGACATATTAGTATCAAAGCGGGAAAGCTAAATAAATGGGTTCCAAACGTTCCGTCGTAAATTCGACACTGATTTGAAAGATTTTACCGTCAAATTACCAACAAAAATAATAAAAGGTAACTTACACCAATTTATTTCCGTCGCTAAACCTTTGCTGAATAGTAAGGGTTTACCGAGAAAAAAAGAGCAAGATTTTTTGTCAAAACTTTTTGTCACTAATCCCTTGGTAATTAGTAAGGGTTTACCGACATATTTTATAAATAATATTTTGTACTAAATTAATAATCCGTCGGTAAATCATCAGTATATAAATAAAAATTAAAATAAAAGTAAATTGATAAATAATATTTTTTTATAAAATCAGTAAAATGACGGTAAATTGTCGGAAAATTCATACTAAATTCCGTTGCAAAATCTAACACAGATACTGTCAAGGGTTTTGCCGACCGAACCTTTATGTAGGAAATCCATCGCTAAAGCCTGTTTAGCGACGGATTAGTTGTGTTTTCTGCCGCTGTTATTTGCTGTTTTTCTTGTAGTGGTAATTGACATATACTATAACCCAATATTTGAATTATGAGCATAAGTTATAATAAGAAATTACATGCCTAAGACACGAGATTAAATTTGGCCTGCGGTAGAAGCCTGCCCGGAACTGCCCGGAACCGCCCGGCATACCCAGCAACCGCAAACGGTAATCTAATGTGAGAGGTCTTAGGTGGAAATTAGACCCGTACTGGTGTTAAGACACGAGGTTAGATTCGGATGCGGTAGAAATCTGCCCAGAACCTCCCGGCATATCCAACAACCGCAAACGACAATCTAATGTGAGAGGTCTTGCGTGTTTACAGACATAATAAATAATAATGAACACTACCAAGACGACATATGTAGGGTTGACATGGATATAATAAAATGGGTTAAGTGGGTAACATGGGTAGCATGGTAATTGTAACACCCCGTAGTTCTGTAACATTAAGTTTCACAAATTAAAGTATAATTAAATTTTAGAAGAAAAATTAAGGGAAACACCATTGCGTTCGTCTCGAAATTCTGCTTGAGATAGAGTCCAAGTTTGCATAAATCGGACTCCATACGAAGGAGATAAGACCTCCGGAAGTTTAAGAATTTATTTAAAATTCAAACAGCTCGAAAAATGGATTCAAAATTCATAAATAGGACCAGACCCGGGCTGGGCAGGAAAATTCCTACCCAAGGCCCAGATCGACCCTTGGGTCGACCATAGCGTCGACCTGGGTGACCCAGGTCGACCATAGGGTCGACCATAGTGTCGACCTGGTTGACCCAGGTCGACCATAGGGTCGACCCCCCTGTCGACCAGGTCTGGTCTGGCTGGCCTGGTCTGTGCTCTGGTCAAATTTGTGGGCCTGGTCTTGTCACTAGGGCTGAGTTGTCTTCTTTTGATTGGCTTCTCTTTAGAACGGATGGCTTTGATTAAACATGGCTTCATCGACGGCTCTAATTAACTTGCAACTCTATAAAAACACCCTAGGTCTCCAACTAAAATTCACACAAAAATAAGAACTTGAGCCGCCATGATGTCAGAAGAAAACTAAGGAGAGCCTCCACTCAAAAAGAGACGAACACCAATTTAAGAAACAAAACTCTAATCTAATTTCTACGCAACGTTTTCTACTCCAAGGGAAAGCTTTGCAAATTCAGAATAACAGAAACCAGAAAACAAGTTTCAGCGCCCGTTGTAAGTATAGTGGTTTTCTGAATATGAATAGAAATTGCGATGTGATTCGATGTAATTGAAATTGGGGTTTTACTATTGTAAAATATTGATGTAAATTCTGTGTATTGTGTTGACTTTGTCATATTTTGTATTGGGTGTTTGTGGCATAAATTGGTTGATGCAAGCCTATTGACATTTGTATATGAAGATAAATATCATTTGCAAGTTTGTAGTAAAAACTAGAATTGACATCTTTATGTTATATCGTTAACATGGTTAGCATACATTCTTTTTATGCCTAAGTTGAGACTCATGTAAACATGTTTCAAGTTGAAACCTTTTATGCCTACACACCTCAAAACCTTTGTATACGTTATTATGTTTAATTGCAAGCGATAATTGGGTTTATGCAAGTAACTTTTTGGTTACACAAATTATACTAGTTTCATGTTGTAATAGGCTACTTGATGTAAAGTTAGTTTACACCTTTGGGTTATGTCAAAAAGTGGACATTTTTATGCTAGTTTGGTGTTTGACATTATGCCTAGTGATATGTGTATAAAACTATGTTTTAAACAAGTCTAAAAGTACACAATTTCATGTGACACCTATTATGATATACCATGTTATACCATGTTATATCTTTATAATAGTCCAGAATTTATGATTTACGTGACACCTATCTAACTAGATCCAATATTCATGTGCAAGTTTGTGACATGTTATGCAATGTCATGATTCATGTTATGCGAGATCACCTTATTTATCTAGCTACACCTTTATGTCACACGCTAATCGATAACTATGTTTAGGCCAAATTTTATAGTATAGGTTCATTGAACCTATGCTCCCTTCTTTACTTTGTTTATGGATTGGGCCTATTAGCGGGCCCAATATCTCCATACCATTAATATGAATAATCGAGCGAGGGTAACGTTGGGATTAACTATTAAATTAAAGTATGTCGGCGGGCCTAGAAACCATGAAATTGGTTAAGGCCATAAATGATATAAATTATGTACTATTAGTTTGGAATAAAACATGTGACATGAAATATTTACATAAGTAAAAGTGTAAATTTAGAAAATACGAATATGCTTAACCCGAGGCTGGATTGAGTTGTGATGTAAACCTGCCCGGACTCGCCCGGCTGTCTAGTAGTCACAACAATACTTATCCAATGTGGGTGGTTAAGCATTGGGCCCAATAATGACCCGAGGTTAGACTGAGCTACGGTGTAAACCTGCCCGGAACCGACCAGCACATCCAGTAACCGTAGCAATATCTGATTAATGTGAGTGGTGAGGTGCTCTAAGAGGCTAAGGACAGATGGTAGGGTTAAGCTAACTAAAACACTTAACTAGCTTAACATGTTAACAAGACAAGACTTGTAGGGGTTAAGTAACTAAGAAAACACTTAACCAATTTAACATGTTAACTAGATTAGAAGGTGAGGTTAGGTAAAGTTAATATACTTAACCAATTTAACATATTAACTAGACTAGAGGGTGAGGTTAAGTAAATTTAGAATACTTAACCATTATAACACGTTAGCTAGATAAGTGGGTAAGGTTAAGTAAATACACTTAGCCAATTTAATATTTTAGCTGGACTAGAGGGTAGGGTTAAGTAAACTTAGAACACTTAACCATCATAGTGTGATAAATTGAACAGGGTTAAGTTGAAACATGAAGGGACAATACCTAGCCATTAGAACATGTTAATTGAACAGATATTAGGGTTAAGTTAACTAAGGGAACACTTAACCGTTATAACATGTTAGTTAAAACAGATGGGCAAGGTTAGGTTAAAAGCGACACTTAACCAGTACAAGATGAATGGGTAGGGTTAAGTAATAAGAAATACTTAACCAATATAAGTTGGTTTGTGATCGGGCTAAGTCAACATGAACTACTGATAACACTTAGCCAGTTTATTATGACAAAGGAATGGGTTGAGCTAACCTGGGTTGACTAACGACACTTAACCAATCCAACTTGATGAGAAAGAAGGCTAAGTAGTAAACCCTAGTTAAGAAACAATTGAGAACGGGAGCTAAGTTGAAATCCCCAGTTAAAGAAACTAAGTGATAAACCTTAGTTAACAAGATTTATGGGAAAAGAAACTAATTGGTAAACCTTAGTCGAGAACAACTAAGTAATAATTCTTAGTCAAGAAAACTGAGCCGGTCCATAATAGATGAATAACCCGATATGGTAGATCATCGCTTAACAAGTACATGAGAAGGAGCAAACGTTTATCCGATTTCGAAAAAGGCTCCATTGGACTGGGTTTAGAAGCACGTAGCTTCGGGGAACGTGAGGGTACTCTTGGTATCCCTCTGTGAGGCTGCAGATGATCCGCCTGGGCTCACAGAGGTTAAGGTCTGCGTCAGAAGAACCAAGGGTATGCCTTGGTTGCAATTTAAGGCAACCTAAAGACTAGGATGGACCAGCGTGATTCGATGAGACCAGTAGCCCTGTGATAGCGAATCTTCCTCTACCTGCCATCTTGAGTCAATCGTAGTACGCATGCGGAAAGGCAGAGAACTCCCAACAGACCATATACTTGCTATCTAGTTATGGGTGAGGTTGGCTAATAGGAAAGCGGGGCATAGGTGGCAGGAGTATAGTTCTCGTGCTTGATTTTCTTGGATTGCCTATCATTAGTTGAGGGAGGGGTCACGTGGGACCATAACCACTGGTATAAAAACAGACCTTAGCATCTGCATTGGCAGATATCTGAAAGCTCCCGACCGAGTTCCGTGTTTCTAGAATAGCCCTGCCACGGGACTCGGGTCGCACATTTCAGGACATGTGCATCTAGACAACGATATACGATTCGCGACACATGCGTGGGGAAAGTCTAGAAACATATACCACTCTAGGTAGTGTGTCCTAGACTAGGGGCATCATTCGACAGGTAGCATAATCCCTACTGGACCTAGGTGGCATAAATCCTGAATCCGAGAAGTATTAGATAAGTCACATAAACCCTAGTTGAATCTAGGGAACGCTCGATAGAAAACCCTAGATTAAATCTAGGTAATAAATAAATGTGCGCCTGATGGCAACCACAGTTACAGGGACTGGGATCACGTTATCATTTTATACAGATTACTAGTTGGGATACTAGTTAGGTGGTGCAGAGATTAGTATGGGGTGCGATAGTAATTTCGATTCTAAACTGCTTTGCCTTATTTTATGGTAATTTCCCATTTTCAGTTTATGCCTGTCATGTCCTTTTCCTTATTCATATACCGAAACACCACTAGACTTACCAGGCTTTATGTCTGACTCTATGTTTTCTTTCGTCTTCTTTTCTCCCGTTTCCCCCCCAGGTAGTCAGGGGGGGGAATAGCTCAGATTTGTATGGACTTGATACTCTTTCCAAGCTTGAAGACTCTTTGATGTGCTGCTTTGGACTCTCATTTCCACCGCTATGGCTGGCTAATGTTTTATTGGGGAATATCATTGTATATTTATGCTTCTTTATTTTTTTAAACAAGATAGATACTTTGTTGTTGGAAAAAAAAATCTTTGTACAAGCTGTTATAAAGGAAATAAAGTTTTATTCACTTTTCCGCTGCTTTATTTATCTGTCTTGTAATTTATCTGCATCTTTTACCTATAATACTTCACAGAACTTAGTGCATTCCCTTTTGTGAGTGACACTAACGGATGTGGGGTGTTACACGTGGTATCAGAGCTGATGGTTACCGGATCAGATAAAAGATTTGAAAAATTATTTTCAAAACGGGTTTAAAAGAAGCATTTTCAAAAGAAAAGTTTTGTTTTAAAGGCATATTCCCCAAAGCCATATGCACTATCTTTTGATTCTTTGTTTGAGTCCTTGTTTCCTTCTTTCTTGAGTCTCTAGGGCTCCTAGCTTTCTGGGAGGTAACCTCATCGAAGGGCGAAATAGTACCCGACTTCCATCTATAGCCGTAATAGTTTCACCTGCAACTAGTTTTCTTTCAAGCTTTGTAGGGTTTTCTGTACGATGGAGGCAGCTTTCGAGAGATTTGTCAACATGATTACATGAGGAAGAGGACGAGGAGTTTGTCTAAGGGGCACAACCCAAGGATGAGGAATTCATGGATATGGACTTGGCTCACGAAGGAGGAAGGAATTATAAAACCTAAGACAAGAGGAAGTAGCTTTTCTATGGTAGAATAGGGCATATAATTAAGGACAAGGGCAAAGACGAGGGAAAGGATTTTCAGGGGGACGAGTGCGTGCTTTCACCACCAAAATACCTGGGAGAGAGATAGTAAAAGTCTCCATTGGAAAAGTTTAGCTTTTCATTTGATCAACCTGGTAGTACTCTTTTGATCTTAGCGCATCGCATTCGTTTATACCTGCTTCCATAGTTGAGTCTCTACACCTAGGTACTTGTATAGTAGAATATCCCAATTAGTCTCAGATCCAAATTGGCGGTTCGGCCCGTTTACCTTTGGTTCGTAGGGATTTGAGAACGACCACACTAATATTGAATTTAAGCATAATGTTTTGGTTCCATGGGCTATGAGTTGATCCGAGGCATGGGTTGGTTGGCTAGTAATTCTGAAAGTTAGACTTTTTCACTTGCCTTGGAAATACCCTCGAGATTTCGTGATCCTAAAAAGGATCAGTTAGGCTTAGCTATCTAGAATCGCTTAACACATTTATCAACGATTTGCAATCCGTTAGAATAGTCCATGAGCATGCAGATGTTCTGATTAGATTAGGGGTTTACCCCTAAAACGCGAGATAGACTTCCGCATATATCCAGTTGACAATGAAAAAGCCATCTATCCGATCAATGACAGTTTTGGAAATGGAGGTCAAGAAGCTTCACAATCGTGAAGATTAACTAGATAAGGTACGGTACAGAGAAGCTCAAGTAGATGTGACTTAGAAGACTAGATACGTACATCATACCCTTTTTCTTAAGGGTATATCCTTTCTCTAGGAGTTTTATGCCTACTTGTTTCTAGCTTTTAAGGTATATCCTCTAGGACGTATCATCGATCCTTAGGTAGAAGCCAATGGATGTAAACATGTATTTGAAACATGTTATGATTGATGGTTGCAAGTGGTTGCTCGTGGATGCATATACACACCATATGCGCTAGAATGACTTAGTCACTTTCGTATTGCATTCGTATATATGTATTTGCTTAACGGATTTAACTTGATATGTTATCATGTGGATGTTGCACATGGATGAATGGCTATGCACACATGTAGTATTTACATAACTAGAGATGCTTGCATACATGATTGGACGCATGGCACTGACATAATTCACATTAAGGAGGTCAACTGAATCAGTAGACCGCCTGATTTTGCATTAGATAAAGACATATACACACACTATGCATATGAACATGAAAGCATTAGAAATATTTTTAAGGACAATGAATGCATGTGATTGAATGGTTGAGTAGATGGGTGATTGGATAGTAGGACACATTCTTCCTAACTTGAAGATTTCGGGGACGAAATCCTTTTAAGAGGGGGAGAATGTAACACCCCGTAGTTCTGTAACATTAAGTTTCACAAATTAAAGTATAATTAAATTTTAGAAGAAATATTAAGGGAAACGCCATTGCGTTCGTCTCGAAATTCTGCTTGAGATAGAGTCCGAGTTAGCGTAAATCAGACTCCATACGAAGGAGATATGACCTCCGGAAGTTTAAGAATTTATTTAAAATTCAAACAGCTCAAAAAACGGATTCAAAATTCAAAAATAGGACCAGACCCGGGCTGGGCAGGAAAATTCCTGCCCAAGGCCCAGGTCGACCATAGTGTCGACCTGGGTGACCCAGGTCGATCATAGGGTCGACCATAGTGTCGACCTGGTTGACCCAGGTCGACCATAGGGTCGACCCCCCCTGTCGACCTGGTCAGGTCTGGCTGGCCTAGTCTGTGCTCTGGTCGAATTTCTGGGCCTGGTCTTGTCACTAGGGCTGAGTTGTCTTCTTTTGATTGGCTTCTCTTTAGAACGGATGGCTTTGATTAAACCTGGCTTCATCGACGGCTCTAATTAACTTGCAACTCTATAAAAACACCCTAGGTCTCCAACTAAAATTCACATAAAAATAAGAACTTGAGCCGCCATGATGTCAGAAGAAAACTAAGGAGAGCCTCCACTCAAAAAGGGACGAACAACGATTCAAGAAACAAAACTCTAATCTAATTTCTATGCAACGTTTTCTAATCCAAGGGAAAGCTTTGCAAATTCAGAATAACAAAAACCAGAAAACAAGTTTCAGCGCCCGTTGTAAGTATAGTGGTTTTCTGAATATGAATAGAAATTGCGATGTGATTCTATGTAATTGAAATTGGTGTTTTACTATTGTAAAATATTGATGTAAATTATGTAGTATTGCGTTGACTTTGTCATATTTTGTATTGGGTGTTTGTGGCATAAATTAGTTGATGTAAGCCTATTGACATTTGTATATGAAGATAAATATCATTTGCAAGTTTGTAGTAAAAACTAGAATTGACATCTTTATGTTATATCGTTAACATGGTTAGCATACATTCTTTTTAGGCCTAAGTTGAGACTCAAGTAAACATGTTTCAAGTTGAAACCTTTTATGCCTACACACCTCAAAACCTTTGTATACGTTATTATGTTTAATTGCAAGTGATATTTGGGTTTATGCAAGTACCTTTTTGGTTACACATATTATACTAGTTTCATGTTGTAATAGGCTACTTGATGTAAAGTTAGTTTACACCTTTGGGTTATGTCAAAAAGTGGACATTTTTATGCTAGTTTGGTGTTTGACATTATGCCTAGTTATATGTGTATAAAACTATGTTTTAAACAAGTCTAAAAGTACGCCATTTCATGTGACACCCATTATGCTATACCATGTTATACCATGTTATATCTTTATAATAGTCCAGAATTTATGATTTACGTGACACTTATCTAACTAGATCCAATATTCATGTGCAAGTTTGTGACATGTTATGCAATGTCATGATTCATGTTATGCGAGATCACCTTATTTATCTAGCTACACCTTTGTGTCACACGCTAATCGATAACTATGTTTAGGCCAAATTTCATAGTATAGGTTCATTGAACCTATGCTCCCTTCTTTACTTTGTTTATGGATTGGGCCTATTAGCGGGCCCAATATCTCCATACGATTAATATGAATAATCGAGCGAGGGTAACGTTGGGATTAACTATTAAATTAAAGTATGTCGGCGGGCCTAGAAACCATGAAATTGGTTAAGGCCATAAATGATATAAATTATGTACTATTAGTTTGGAATAAAACATGTGACATGAAATATTTACATAAGTAAAAGTGTAAATTTAGACAATACGAATATGCTTAACCCGAGGCTGGATTGAGTTGTGATGTAAACCTGCCCGGACCCGCCCGACTGTCCAGTTGTCACAACAATACCTATCCAATGTGGGTGGTTAAGCATTGGGCCCAATAATGACCCGAGGTTAGACTGAGCTACGGTGTAAACCTGCCTGGAACCGACCGACACATCCAGTAACCGTAGCAATATATGTCTAATGTGAGTGGTCAGGTGCTCTAAGAGGCTAAGGACAGATGGTAGGGTAAAGTTAAGTAAAACACTTAACCAACTTAACATGTTAACAAGACAAGGCTTGTAGGGGTTAAGTAACTAAGAAAACACTTAACCAATTTAACATGTTAACTAGACTAGAAGGTGAGGTTAGGTAAAGTTAATATACTTAAACCAATTTAACATATTAACTAGACTAGAGGGTGAGGTTAAGTAAATTTAGAATACTTAACCATTATAACACGTTAGCTAGATAAGTGGGTAAGGTTAAGTAAATACACTTAGCCAATTTAATATGTTAGCTGGACTAGAGGGTAGGGTTAAGTAAACTTAGAACACTTAACCATAATAGTGTGATAAATTGAATAGGGTTAAGTTGAAACATGAAGGGACAATACCTAACCATTAGAACATGTTAATTAAACATATGTTAGGGTTAAGTTAACTAAGGAAACACTTAACCGTTATAACATGTTAGTTAAAACAGATGGGCAAGGTTAGGTTAAAAGCGACACTTAACCAGTACAAGATGAATGGGTAGGGTTAAGTAATAAGAAATACTTAACCAATATAACTTGGTTTGTGATAGGGCTAAGTCAACATGAACTACTGATAACACTCAGCCAGTTTATTATGACAAAGGAATGGGTTGAGCTAACCTGGATTGACTAACGACACTTAACCAATCCAACTTGACGAGAAAGAAGGCTAAGTAGTAAACCCTAGTTAAGAAACAATTGAGAACGGGAGCTAAGTTGAAATCCCCAGTTAAAGAAACTAAGTGATAAACCTTAGTTAACAAGATTTATGGGAAAAGAAACTAAGTGGTAAACCTTAGTTGAGAACAACTAAGTAATAATTCTTAGTCAAGAAAACTGAGCCGGTCCATAATAGATGAATAACCCGATATGGTAGATCATCGCTTAATAAGTACATGAGAAGGAGCAAACGTTTATCCGATTTCGAAAAAGGCTCCATTGGACTGGGTTTAGAAGCACGTAGCTTCGGGGAACGTGAGGGTACTCTTGGTATCCCTCTGTGAGGCTGCAGATGATCCGCCTGGGCTCACAGAGGTTAAGGTCTGCGTCAGAAGAACCAAGGGTATGCCTTGGTTGCAATTTAAGGCAACCTAAAGACTAGGATGGACCAGCGTGATTCGATGAGACCAGTAGCCCTGTGATAGCGAATCTTCCTCTACCTGCCATCTTGAGTCAATCGTAGTACGCATGCGGAAAGGCAGAGAACTCCCAACAGACCATATACTTGCTATCTAGTTATGGGTGAGGTTGGCTAATAGGAAAGCGGGGCATAGGTGGCAGGAGTATAGTTCTCGTGCTTGATTTTCTTGGATTGCCTATCATTAGTTGAGGGAGGGGTCACGTGGGACCATAACCACTGGTATAAAAACAGACCTTAGCATCTGCATTGGCAGATATCTGAAAGCTCCCGACCGAGTTCCGTGTTTCTAGAATAGCCCTGCCACGGGACTCGGGTCGCACATTTCAGGACATGTGCATCTAGACAACGATATACGATTCGCGACACATGCGTGGGGAAAGTCTAGAAACATATACCACTCTAGGTAGTGTGTCCTAGACTAGGGGCATCATTCGACAGGTAGCATAATCCCTACTGGACCTAGGTGGCATAAATCCTGAATCCGAGAAGTATTAGATAAGTCACATAAACCCTAGTTGAATCTAGGGAACGCTCGATAGAAAACCCTAGATTAAATCTAGGTAATAAATAAATGTGCGCCTGATGGCAACCACAGTTACAGGGACTGGGATCACGTTATCATTTTATACAGATTACTAGTTGGGATACTAGTTAGGTGGTGTAGAGATTAGTATGGGGTGCGATAGTAATTTCAATTATAAACTGCTTTGCCTTAGTTTATTGTATTTTTCCATTTTCAGTTTATGCCTGTCATGTCCTTTTCCTTATTCATATACCGAAACACCACTAGACTTACCAGGCTTTATGTCTGACTCTATGTTTTCTTTCGTCTTCTTTTCTTCCGTTCCCCCCAGGTAGTCAGGGAGGGAATAGCTCAGATTTGTATGGACCTGTTACTCTTCCCAAGCTTGAAGACTCTTTGATGTGCTGCTTTGGACTCTCATTTCCACCGCTATGGCTGGCTAATGTTTTATTAGGGAATATCATTGTATATTTATGCTTCTTTATTTTGTTAAACAAGATAGATACTTTGTTGTTGGAAAAAAAATCTTTGTACAAGCTGTTATAAAGGAAATAAAGTTTTATTCACTTTTCTGCTTCTTTTTTTTATCTGTCTTGTAATTTATCTGCATCTTTTACGTATAATACTTCACAGAACTTAGTGCATTCCCTTTTGTGAGTGACACTAACGGATGTGGGGTGTTACAGTAATTTGTTAAATTGGAATACTTAACCAAATTGAATCTGTAGTGGTATTACGAACCAGTTGAATTGAGTAGGGATTAAGTAAATTTGCTAAAGAAATGAGAAAGGTTAAGTTAATCTTAATTAATGCCAAAATGGGGAATGATGATAATAACCTATTATGAATGAACTTGAATAAGAAAGATAATAGGTAGGCTTGTCCTAGGGACAAGTGGGAATTATAACTTATGAAATAAGACAAGCTATAAGGAATGACATGGAAAAATGAAATTATTCTCTTACCAATGTATCTGTGAATTAAGATGTGCTTAATTATTAATTAAGTAGAACATATTATGGTAACCACGAGATGGAATAATGAATAGATTATGAGAATAAAATGTTGTAGGTTTATTAATGAACATAAATGGGTTAAGTTATAAATTGAATTAATAAGTGAGGGAAACTTGGTAAACTTGAAAAGGAAGTCAACGTGAAGGAGAATAACCAAGTTAAATGAGAAAACTCACGAGGTGGTACAAGCGCGTGATAAATGGTTAGACGTAGGGTCTAATGACATATAAAACTAAGGTGCTTAGACCAGTCCATACGTTAGAGGATGAATAACCATAAGGGGTAGATCATCGGGGTGTCAAAAGACACAAAGAGGAGCGCATGTCCATCTAGATATTCTTGTAGGCTCCAACGGACTGGGTTAAGAGCACGTGGCTTCTGGGGACGTTGGGTACTCTTGGTATTCCTCTGGGAGTGGCAGATGATCCGCCTGTACTCACAAAGGTTAAGTCTGCGTAGATGAACCAATATGTATGCCTTGACTGCAATAATAAAGGGCAATCGAAAGACTAAGATGGACCAGCGTGATTCGGCGAGACCAGTCAGTGCCCTGTGATAGCAACTCGTCGTCTACCTACCATCTTCAGTCCAGTACGTAAAGCGGAAAGGCGGAGAACTCCAAAAGACCATATGCTTTGCTATCTAGTTATGGGTGAGGTTAGCCAATAGGTTTGAAGGGCATAGGGGGTCAGGGTTAAGTTCTCAATCTTGATATTCTTGGGTGCCTTTCACTAGTTGAGGGAGGGGTCTAGTGGGACCATAGCCACTGTAAAAGCAGAACTTAGCATCTACAATCTGCAGATATCTGAAAGCTCCCGACCGAGTTCCGTGTTTCTTGATTAGCCCTGCCACGGGACTCAGGCACACATATAGCGAACACGTGCAATAGACATCGAGAACGATTGACGATACGTACGTAGGAAAGTCTAGGTACACTCATGTCACTCTGAAGGGTGTATCATAAGACTGGAGGGCATTATTCGAGGATGGAACCTAATTCGGTCGAATGGTTAAAAGATGGCAGTCCGAACACTTACGTAATATAGAAGTAGTGGTTCTTTGTAGACGTAGCATTGACATATATACAGAAATCTGTATGACATTCGGGCGTAGGATTAGGGACTACTATATTCCTGCGATGACACGGTAGAGACCGTACGAGTTGGGAACCATGTGGTGTACCTTAGTTGGGGGTAGCTACATATACACTGTATTAGGTTAATCTACTAGGGAATACATGGGAGCGACGTGTGTAAGCCTTGAATGCTAATAACACAGATAACCCAATAAATTAGAAAATGTAATTGAATGATATATGTAGGATTATCCAGAAGTATAATTTAAATCCAGTCACACAGGACTTATGTTCTGACCCCCCTCCTCACAACATTCGCACGTTAGGTTCATGACAGAGACTGTATAGATTTGGATACTGGTTTAGCAGTACTATTATTAAGGTAAAATTATGTTTTAATTACATTATATTTTATTCCTTCCGCTGTGAGATGTTTTCTGAACACTGACATGTTTCGTGTCTCTGTCTTTTCTGCAGGATACACGAGCAAACGAACTCCGGTTTTGATGGATTGGGATTTTTGAAAAAAAATTGGTCCGTCAGAATCCGGGTGGTTACATCTGGTATCAGAGCTTAAGTTTAGGATTCCTTATTTAGATAATAAGTGAGCGTATTTGTATTTTAAAAATATAAATATTAAATATATATAAACCTAGATCCATAGAGGAGCCCACTAAATAGAAAAAGGAAAATGGATTAGGAATATATATAGTTGAGAGAATTGACCATGTGGGGGTCTCTATGAAAGCCTAGGTAAGTCGGAAGCCCACAAAGAGTCTAACCTTCGTTAACTTTTAAGAACTTGACATTGTAAGTTCTGGCGAAAGAGTTTATGATGTTTTCAAGTTTTAATCTTAGAAGTATTTTTGATGTTTGAAAAAAAGAGAGGCCAAACCATGTTTTAAAATTAAGGGAGTAGGTAAGGGTCAGTGCCTAGAAAGAATGGAGAAATTTGAGGCTATAAAGTAAATAGCGAAGGTTATCTTGGAATAGTAGAAAATTCCCATAGAATGCATAGGCATTGTAAAGAATAGAACCGTTGCTCGAAAAAGAAAAAGTATAGGCTAGTAAAGCACAACAAGGACTAGTAGTGACTACTATATAGTAAAGGGCAAGTGAGCGTTGTGGGTTTGTGGTTGGACTTTTCATTAGTGAAATAGTCATTGATTCTTAGCTCATAGTAGTAGTTGTGTAGGATGGAAAGGCTTATTAGAAAATAATAAACATAAATCCTTGGATTAAGTAAAATAAGCTAAGAAAGAAAAATAGGCTAACTAAAAATAAAACAAGGTTAGATTCGGATATATATTATAACCCAAGATTTGAATTATGAGTACAAGTTATAATAAGAACTTATATGCCGAAACACGAGGTTAGATTTGGTCTTTGGTAGAAGTCTGCTCAGAACCGCCTGGCATATCCAGCAACCGCAAATGGTAATCTAATGTGAGAGGTCTTAGGTGGAAATTGGACCCGTAATGGTGTCATGACACGAGGTTAGATTCGGATGCAGTAGAAGTCTGCCCGGAACCGCCCGGCATATCCAGCAACAGTAAACGACAATCTAATGTGAAAGGTCTTGCTTGTTTACGGACATAATAAATAATAATGAACACTTAACCAAGACGACACATGTAGGGTTGATATGGATATAATAAAAGGGGTTAAGTGGGTAACATGGGTAGCATGGTAATTTGTTAAATTGGAATACTTAACCTAATTAAATCTGTAGTGGTGTTACGAACCAGTTGAATTGAGTAGGGGTTAAGTAAATTTGCTAAAGAAATGAGAAAGGTTAAGTTAATCTTAATTAATGCCAAAATGGGGAATGATAATAATAACCTATTATGAATGAACTTGAATAAGAAAGATAATAGATAGGCTTGTCCTAGGGACAAGTGGGAATTATAACTTATGAAATAAGATAAATAATAAGGAACGATAGGGAAAAATGAAATTATTCTCTTATCAATGTATCTGTGAATTAAGATGTGCTTAATTATAAATTAAGAAGAACATGTTATGGTAACCATGGGGTGGAAAAATGAATAGATTATGAGAATAACATGATGTAGAATTATTAACGAACTTAAATGGGTTAAGTTATAAATTGAATTAATAAGCTAGGGTAAATTGGTAAAGTTGAAAAGGAAGTCAACGTGAAGGAAAATAACCAAGTTAAATGAGAAAACTCACGAGGTGGCGCAAGCGCGTGATTAATGGTTAGACGTAGGGTTTAATGACATATAAAACTGAGGCACTTAGACCAGTCCATACGTTAAAGGATGAATAACAATAAGAGGTATGTAACGACCTGAATTTTTTGATCCATTTATTTTTAATACTTAATATCATTTTAAATATTTATTTGATAATATACTTGAATTTTTATATTTATGTTATCGATTTAAATATCGATTTTCGATTTAATATCGAATATATTAAATTATCGAAATATGAAATATAATTGAAATCAGAGTTAAGAACTGAATCAAAACAATCTAGATGACCGGTATGAATTCTATTTGAATATACGATAATAATAATAATTTATTATAGAGAAATTTTAAATTATATTATATAAATTTATTATGATTACTTTATATGTATATACACGTTCAAATTTAATTTCAGAATGTATTCTGTTAAGCTCAGAACACCGTTATTACATTGGAACGACGGTCAGTACGCTAAAATAGGGTTCACGATTTTTAATTGTGAACCCTAAGATATTTGATGTGGATAGGATCGAAATCAAATCAGTATCTATTTAAAAGGAAACAAAATCTCTATAAATCAAATCCGAATCCTTTTAAATAAAATAAAAATCATTTTATTTCAAATCGAATTAATGGTTATGTACTTAAGCCTATATACCTACCTTTATAGCACGCAGGCTAATTTCCTTCGTGATGAAGTATCATTCTTCTATATAAACTGCGACATTTTCCCTTTGTTTTCCCTTTTCATTATCGTTCTTCAAAAAACAATTGGATCAAAGCTTCAAAAAGGAAAATGGCCGTGCTCTGTAAAAATGTAAACTCCCTTCCTCAAAATTGCTAAAGCCTGAGGCTTCCACTTCAAATATGAACAACAAAAATGTCCGATGCCTTTTATAAAATCAAATCCTCAATAAAAACCTGCTTCCACAAAACTCAAAATCGAATGTATGAAAGAAATCAGTTCCTTCCCTCAATCTCTGCTATAAAAATAGGGTGCGTTTTCTACAGGTCCCTATTAAGTTTCAAAATATAAAAAAACCCGGTGATAAAAAAATAAAGAATACATCCCTGTTTTAGAATTTCCGTTAAAAAAATTACTGCTGTACCCTTACGCATCTATCGCTCCTATCATCTTGCTGAAATCATCTCGCTCAAAAAATCAAAAGTACTCAGTATATCGCTCCTATCAAATCGCTCAAAACCCTAAAACCTAAAATTCTGCAAAACCGTCGATCAATCCTACATCGATTCCTCGATAGTACTTAGTCCGATCGCTTCTTCAATCTCGCGCAAAAACCAAATTCCACGGTTTTGAAAGACTCTGGAGCAATAAAAACCAAATTCGTCCTGTGTTGCTGTGATGTCGACATATTAAAGTACAAAAATTAGCGAAAAAAGTTATTAATATAATTGTTTGTTTCGTTCTGTATGATTGTAAGCGAGAACGTTTAAGAATTAAATATTTGAATGCATTTATATGCTATTCAGCAAAATTTCAGTAAAATATGCATATTTATATGCATATATTCTAGATATATGCATACATATATACATATATTATATATTATGTTTTTCTGATTGCTTGATACAGAGAAACATGCAGATATGCACATTTGTGTAAATGTAGTTTAAAAGATATCGCACAGTTGTAGTTTTAACCCAAAAAATGCTTGATTGTATATTTGAGTGATTTTTGCACAATTTTGTGCAGGTTTAAAGAAAAGGTGCATATATTTATGCAAGTATTTTGTTGTACATCAGTTCAGTATTATACTATTATTGTAATTATGCAATTCAAATATGTATTTTGTTGTACATTAGTTATATGTACGCAATTATTATTTGTATTGTCTGCATATTCGTATGCAAGTAATAATAACATTTTCATAAAAGTATGCTAGTATTTAACTTCTGCAATTCCAATTTGCAAATTTTCAAAATAATTGCATACAATGATGCTAATATTTAGAACAACTGCACACCAGGATGTTAAAATTCCAGGTTATTATCTAGAACCAAACTAACTTGAAACCGTACAAAATATACCTCAGCGAGTCATTATTGCAAATAATAAACAACAGACCATTGTTTGAAATCAAAATACCAGTACGAATATTCAAAAAAATTCATGTAATAAATGCACATAAACATGCAACTGTTATTACTAAATTTATTTGTTTATGCAAGAATTAAAAATTTTCTGAACAAATAATTGCATACTAGTAAACAACAATTCTGATTATCTGCATACAAATATGCAACTATCTGCTGGCATTTGCAAACTTTCAATCAACACTTCAAAATTGAATTCAGAGATTTCTTCATGGCGGTGCAATTTTTAACGATGGTGTACATCGATCTATGTTCAGATATTTCATAATTTTAGGATCTGATTCTTCATGGCAACCTTTTGTGTGCACACATTTATTCAAATATAACTAGTATTTGCAAACATTTCAGCTTTAAAAAAAAGACAATCAAAAACTAATGAACAAAAAAATACTGAACTGATTTTATTACATCAGATAAATGATTACAAGAAATGGTGAAACTAAACACTAAAACAAAGTGTATTAAAAAAAATAACAAAGAAGATCTTATGGTCTTTCGGAAGGATATGGACGACCAGGCATTCATTCCCAAGCTTCAATAACACCAATACACCAATATCCATCGGAACACTGTTATACAAAGAAGAAAATCAAAATTAATAAGCGTAATGTGCAATAATCAAATTACATAAATAACTGCAGATTAATATAAATACATGCGTACAATTCAGCAAAATAACAATAATATTTGCATATGTATATGCAAGTATTAAAGATATATGCATTTAAATATGCATATATTATTAATATATATTTTTCTACACGTCTGTAAAAACTTGAATGCAGATATGCATATATTAAAAATAGATGCATATTTGTATGCAACGTTTTAACAGAAATGCGGAAAACATGCATAAATTTATTCATCTAAGTAGAACAGAATAACAAATACAGAGATTTTACAAAATCTTCAGCAGTACATCCCTATGTTTGCAGATTTTTTTTTTAAATATCTGCATATTTAACTTTTCATTAGACAATAATAACTGCATATTTATATGCATATATTAACAATATATGAATATTTGTATGCAACTTTTTAACATAAATGCAGAAAATTAAAAATTAAAAATGCATATGTACAAATACACATGTGAAACCATTTCGTCAAACACGCATACAAATAGATATTCGAAAGATATGCATATTTCAATGCATATGTACAGAATATGTGCAAAATAACACACAATTTGCCTGAATAAAGTGCAAGACACCAGAAAGCACCTATTCCACCAATTAGTTACATAATGGTATGCTAAAATTCACAACAATTGCATATTTTTATACATGAATTGCATATTTTTATACATGATTGAAAAAATTATATCAGTATACGGAATATAAAAAAAAAAGTAAAAAATACCTGGATGAAGACGCATCCATTTAATAAATATACGTTTCTCAGAGTACTGAAACACCATCTCGATCAAAATAGATATCTAGAAGAATAGTCGATCAAATTGAAATTTATTGAGAGATTAAAAACGAAGTTCAGAAATTTAAGAAGAAGAAGGCGCCGCCATTACAAAAGTAAAATACGTTTCTCAGAAAACTAAATCCGTCCTGTGTAAATTAAACCTAGTAAATTAAGCCGTTAATCAAGTAAAAGGGCAACGATGTAAAAAAATTAGCCGATGTTTGAAAATAGGGATGTATTTTATATGTATTAGAACGGAGGGATGTAGGATTAATTAGGTTTGAAAATAAGGATGTGACACCAATTTTCACATAAAAATATCGATCGATTCCTCAATAGAAAACGGAAGCCGTCCCTCCTCTATTCTTCTTCAAAATCAAAATCCTTGGATTCCTTTTTTGTCTCGATTTCAATATCGAGAAGTTGTGTTTCAAAACAAATCAGTACGAAGTCGAAATTGAAATCATAACTTGGAATCGCGAGTCACCCGGAAGCTCTTCGACGTTGGTTCCCGAGGCAACGGGGTGCCATTCGAACTCTGTGATGAGTGAGCGAAGTCGAGGTCAGTGTTCAAGGGGTCGCGATTCAGTTTTGGGCGGTCTGGTTTTCGATTGGGGGTGCGATGGCACTGTGCAGCAACCATGATTTGGTCGCGATGATTTAGAAGGGGTATCGGTCTTCATTATGGTGATTATTTGGTAGTGCTTATGAAGAGCAGAAGCTATGTGGATTTGTTCGAAGCAGGAAGAAAATCGCGATGTGCCTGAAAAGATAATACGGGGAAAAGTTGAATTTTTATTTGAATTCAATTTTTTTAAAGCAAAATTCGTATATTAGTTAAACTAAAATTTGCATATTATTGACTGAAAAGAAAATACCATTTACTACTAATCTGGAAATTAGGAAACCGAAAGGAAAATTTTAAAACTTGAAATTTGTTAGTTTTCAAAAGCCAGGAAGTTTAGGAAAAATATTTTTAATTCCTTTATGATGAGTTATGGTTTCAATGAGGGATATTTCTATAATTTAAAATTTAATTGGAAATTGGTTTATATAAATTTGTAACTGATTAAATTATGTAAACCTAGGTAATTAGCTAGTGCAATAAATAAAATATAAGTTAACCGTTAAATATGAAATTAAGGAAATGTTAGATTTTTAATTTTTATCATTTAAAATAGTTAATTTAAACTAATAATAGTTGATCAATAATTTATAAATAAATTATCATAGGTATAGATATATTCAAGACGATGCATAATCGAGATGATTGGGAATTTTGATAGGATATTCGGCAAAAGGAAAATCACGGTGAGTAAATCTCACTCACATTTTATTTAGAATTATTTTTATTCGTTAAACATAATTGTTTGTTGCTTGTTTGAATGCTTTATGGTTGTTTTAAATATATTAGTTATTTAGGGTGACTATTATATATACATTGGTTTGGTGGTTGGATTTCCCGCAGTACCATTAGCGGATGCCCGCGGTACCATTAGCGGATGATTACCCTATACGCCCCACGTTGTGATAATGGATGACCTTCTATACAGTGATATCTTTCCTCGAAGCAAGATGGGTATTATTTCTGTTGACTAATGTCTGCGGATGCAGGAAAAACAGGTTGGAGGGATCCAACTGGATTCCTCAAAAATATATTATTTGTTTGTTTATTTGTTTGCACATATACTGTCATATATGATATGTTAGAAAACCTGAAATAAATAGTTGGTTGTGTGGTGTTTAAATATCACTGGGCTTAAATGTTGATATTTTAAAAATATCGAAAAAGGAAATTTCCGGAGTAAAAAGGGAAATTTTATTTTTCTAAAATAGAATTTGAAATTTGAATAGAATAAAAATATTAACTTGTTTTAAAAGAATAAAAACAAATAGTTCTTTTATAAACGAAGCTTATAAATGAAGTTAAAAGAATTATCATTGGATAATTCGGAAATAAAAATACAAGTGTGAAATTGAAAAGGGAAATCTATTTTTCAAAAGTAGAAATATCGATTTCAAAAGAAATTGAAATCGAGACTTGTTTACGAACGAATAAAGAAAATTCAAATAGAAATTTAATATAGAAATTCAAATGTAATTCAAATTTAGATTTTGAATATAGAAAATATAAAGGAAATTCAAATATAGAATTGGAATATAGAAAGTGATATGGAATTTGAATAAAGAAATTTTAAATATAGAATTTGAATATAGAAATTCAAATGGAGTTTGAATATAGAGAATTTGAAATAGAATTGAAATAGAATTTCAATATAGAATTCAAATAGAGTTGAAATGGGAAATGGAATTTAGGAATAGAGTTGAAAGGGGAATTTGAATATAGAATTCAAATAAAGTTGGAATGAGAATTTAATATAGGAAATTTAAATAGAATTGAAATGGAATTTGAATATAAAAGATCGAAGTATAAATAAATATATACAAAGTAAGGAAAAATCGGCAATTATAGATAATCCAAAATATTAAGTTGGATTGGGAAACTGATTTGATATATATATTAAAAATATATTAGAATGGAGTTAGAATTTATATATAAACGAAGTTCAAACGTTTTTATATATAAATATAATTGAAACGAACTCGTCACAGCGCGGTAGTTCGTAAATTGGCATTTCGAACTTCAATTGAGTATACAGAACTCAATTGAAGTCGGAATTCCTTGAAACAAGAAACATCAGGACCGATTTGATAATAGTTTTCTAATGGAGGAGAAAATTCTAAATTTCGTCGTATATATTTTGAGTTATGTCAAAATCAAATTTTCAGAAAAACAACGCTACAAACATTTAAAAACCATAATGGTTTATTTACTTTTATAAAAGGATTTTAAGCGAATAAAACCTGAATTTCTATTTTAGAAAATTTCAGATTTAAGTGGTGAAATATATGTAAACTCAAGTGTAGTAGTAGATTGATTTTTGAAACCAAAAATCAGATTTTTATTTATTAAATAGAGTTAACTAATCTGAATAAAAAAAATTAGTTAATGAAATTTTGAATCAAAAATGGACTTTAAATAAGTGAACTGGATTTGTAAATTCATATCTGAAATCGAATATTCAAATTTGAGTTGGAAAGGACATTTGATTGTTTTATAAACAAATTAATTTATATTTGAACGTGATTTTTTCAAATAAGAAGTGAAATAGGTAAAAGAGTTAATTAAAGAATAAATTGGCGAATCAAGTTAAAAATGACCGGATTGAGTTGAAATAAATTAGAAATGAACACATATGTGTTAGACAGGTATGGAATGAAGTATATGAAGTGTATGAAGATTATATTTTATGTGCCCGACAAAAAGGTACACGTTTAAATTCCATATGAGGTTTTATGCGCCATATCGGCAAGCCTCTTGGCTTTTTCTTTTTCTTTTTGATTAGAGAGGCCTGTGTGGCGGTTTGGGGATTTTCCCTATGCTCCCGGTACAAAGGAGGTTATGGCGAAATTTTCCGGAAATTTAAGGAGTTAGAATATTTTTAAGAAAATTTGATAGTTAGAAATCAATGTATCGATATATATATAATTCGATAAGTAAATGAATTTAAAAATAGAATATTACAAACAAAAAATGAAATCCATAATCTGGTAATAGAAAGAGAAACATATATACGTTTAAAAATGAATAATGAGTTTGTATGGTGTTGATTTTTCGGGAATAATAGTTTTGTTTGTTTTGAAGTTAAAGATGTTTTCAGTCAAGGTTTGAGAGGTAATTTTACCCCAACTCGATTGTTTTCATTACTAACTGATAAATAGCAAGACTCAATCTCCATAATCAATATTTGAATAAGATTTTGTTGAATACAGTATTTAGGGTTGTAACGATGTTTTACACCACATTCGTTTTTACCTAAATAAGTGGAATTTTGGAAATACGACAATAAATATCCCCTAAGTATATAAATGAGTAGTCGGGAAAGAAATAAGTAATTGGAATGTTCTCCAATTATGAATAGAAAATATTTTCTAAGTGTAGGAAATAACAGAAGGCGAGATATGAAAATGTTTTCCCAATGGGTAAGAGGCCAAGATGATAATTGAAAATATTTAGTTAATGAATTTTGATAAAGGAAGTGGAGAAATGATTTAATTAATGAAATATTAATAAAATGGCCCAGTGATTTGTTTGATGCTTTGAATGGATGTTTGTTTTTCTTCGATAGTTAAATAACCGACTATCGAAGTGTTTGCCAATATCGTTGTCAATATGGAGAGAACGGTTGGATTATTATCCGAGAACCACTCTGTATTGGCAGTAGCGTTGCAAATCAAATTATATGAAGATAATCGAAGACGCAGTAAAGTGCAAGGACTTTTTCTATTAATGGAAATTGTGCCTTCAGTTTCGTTCAATCCCAGAACGAACATAAATGAATGAATGTCTGACAAAGTTTTTCCAATGATCGAATGGGTTGGTTTGTATAAATATATATGGTTGCAATGGATTTATTCCCTTAGCATAATATCCAGAATATTTGTGCAAATCAATTAATGATTAACGGATCTGACAATGTGGCATTCAAAGTGATTGTGCTATCAATGAATGGAAAGTGAGCGTAGCCTCAGGCCTCAACAACCGGGAAATGACAAAAATCGGGCAGGCAGCATGGTTATGTAGGTCGCTCCCATTAGGGTATATAATCACCTATCAAGAGAAATTCCTTTTACTTCTTAAATCTATCGATGCTGTCCTATTTGGGGAACGGTTGCTCATCCCAACCGTTGGTGATATACATTCGATACACTCAAGCGAAATGAGTGGTCGGTCATGTGTGGGTCGGGTTGCAAGATGTTCTTGTTGAACCCAGTGTATTCCCCTCTAGAGATACATTATCGGAAGGTGGTTCCATACCTTGTCATGTTGGAAATCCAATCTCCAATAAGCGCCATGAGGTTTTTGATTTTATATTATATATGGAGCGTGAGATGCAAGCGTTCTGCTATATTGTTATTTATTTGATTTAGACACTATTATAATATCACTGGATTTTCATATCAAAATATTTTGGGTTATAGTAAGGTAAAAACCGTACATGTTTATGTGTGGGCTGATCTTACTATTATCCTTTCCTTCGAAAGATTTTAAAAGTTAAACAAATGGTTGAAGTTTACTCACACCAGTCTCATGACTGACCCAGAGTTTATTTTGTTTGTTTTCCCTAAACTCTTGGGTGCCCAAATTTGTACGGGCAGTCAAGTAGTCGTGATTTTTCAGATTCACTTGGAAGAGCTGGAAGCAGGAGGCTTCATCAGTTAGCTATAGACTATCATATTTCCGTTGTGTACTATGTTGTATCTGGAAACAGGTGTTTATAACTGTTCCAGGAATAAGTGTTGTGCTCTGATAATGGTATGTATATACAGTCACTGATTTGTATTTCAAAAGTTATGTTATTTAATATATTTTATTCGTTCCATTGTGAGATTTGTTTTCTTCGTTTTTCTTCTATTCTAACTTTTCTTTCTTTCTATTCCACACCCTCTAACTTCTTTCTAATAATGATTCGTATTTCTGTGCAATTTGGGTTGGACGTGTGGTGTTATTAGTCAACTCAGATAGTACGGATTTGCGGGCCGTTACAGTTGGTATCAGAGCTTTGGTTGAGCGAATACCTAGGCTTTGGTGGGATGTGC
This sequence comes from Allium sativum, assembly GCA_030737875.1. Lineage (NCBI taxonomy): Eukaryota > Viridiplantae > Streptophyta > Magnoliopsida > Asparagales > Amaryllidaceae > Allium > Allium sativum. Next base: position 198,080,539 of record CM060924.1, read on the forward strand.
TCATTAGAGATAGGATCGGTAGTACCCTAGAATGAGTTGAGCATATATATGAGAGCGCGTATTTGTTAATTGATATGAAAATTGTTTTATATTGTGTTGGTTAGTCTGTTGAGTGATTTATGAATTCTGATCGAATCGTGGGACGCCACGAAGTCGATAGGAATTTCTAAACACTTGAACAGAGAAATTCGACACAATATTGTTTTAAAATGGGTAAATGGAATAATTTTACCCAAAACTATATTTTGATATAGAAGGAATAATTTTCAGGAATTATTTTAATAGATGGACGTGTTGATTGTTATCGTTATAATGAAATGAGGATTATAAAATTGAAATGGTTATTTATAACCAAATGTAATTTGTATGAATAAGATATACAAATGAGATGAATTAAAATTGGATTCAGAATTTGAATTAGAATTCAGATTTTAAAATCCTGGGATAGTTAGGAAAATATTTTCTGAAGTACATTAAAATAAAATAGTTTTATATTGAAAGGATTTTTGAATAGAAATCATTTTAAATGGATTTTGAAAGTGAAAAAGCACTGAACTCACTTCAGTGGCTGGAAAATAATTCTGATGATGACTGCAGCATTACCAGTGTTCATTTTCGAGTTTCTGAGTGATGGATTGCTACCTTAGAAAAGATTTTTATGGAAATTTGTTTGAAATAAAACAAGTTGTTTTAGAAAAATTCAAACGTTTTGAATTTGAGATGGAAGTATATATTTATGTGATTTGAGAAGGATTTGAAATAAAACCCGGGAATTTAAAATTAAATGAAGTTAAATGGATCGATGTGAATAAATTGATCAAAATCAAATTGGAATTGAATATGAATTGATTGTAAATCATTCAGACTAAATGAATGCAAACATATATGGAGTACCATATGAATGAAAAAACCAAATGTTTTGATAGAATAAAAGTTGTTGATATATAAAGAGTTGAGCTTCAGCATAAGAATGTTTTGAAAAGTATGTAGGTTCGTAACATTTTTCTTACCGTAGCAATTTCGGGGACGAAATTATTGTAAGGGGGGAAGAATGTAACGACCCAGATTTTTTGATCCATTTATTTTAAATACTTTATATCATTTTAAATCTTTATTTGATAATATACTTGAATTTTTATATTTATGTTATCGATTTTAGATTTAATATCGAATATATTAAATTATCAAAATATGAAATATAATTGAAATCAGAGTTAAGAACTGAATCAAAACAATCCAGATGACCAGTATGAATTCTATTTGAATATACGATAATAATATTTTATTATCGATAAATTTTTTGTTCAAATTTAAATTATATTATATAAATTTATTATGATTACTTTATATATATATATATATACACATTCAAATTTAATTTCAAAATGTACTCTGTTAAGCTCAGAACACCGTTATTACATTGGAATGACGGTCAGTATGCTAAAATAGCGGTTCACGATTTTTAATTATGAACCCCGAGATATTTGATTGTGGATAGGATCGAAATCAAATCAGTATCTATTTAGAAAGAAACAAAATCTCTATAAATCAAATCGGAATCCTTTTAAATAAAATAAAAATCATTTTATTTCAAATCGAATTAATGGTTATGTACTTAAGCCTATATACCTACCTTTATAGCACCCAGGCTAATTTCCTTCGTGATGAAGTATCCCTCTTCTATATAAACTGCGACATTTTCCCTTTGTTTTCCCTTTTTATTATCGTTCTACCAAAAACAATTGGATCAAAGCTTCAAAAAGGAAAATGGTCGTGCTCTATAAAACTGTAAACTCCCTTCCTCAAAATCGCAAAAGCCTGAGGCTTCCACTTCAAATATGAACAACAAAAATGTCTGATGCCTTTTATAAAATCAAATCCTTAATAAAAACCTGCTTCCACAAAACTCAAAATTGATGAAGGAAAGAAATCAGTTCCTTCCCTCAATCCCTGCTATAAAAATATCGATCGATTCCTCAACAGAAAACGGAAGCCGTCCCTCCTCCATTCTTCTTCAAAATCAAAATCCTTGGATTCCTATTTTGTCTCGATTTCAAAATCGAGAAGTTGTATTTCAAAACAAATCAGTATGAAGTCAAAATCGAAATCACAACTTGGAATCGTGAGTCACCCGGAAGCTCGTCGACGTTGGTTCCCGAGGCAACGGGGTGCCATTCGAACTCTGTGATGAGTGAGCGAAGTCGAGGTCAGTGTTCAAGGGGTTGCAATTCAGTTTTGGGCGGTCTGGTTTTCAATTGGGGGTGCGATGGCACTGTGCAGCAACCATGATTTGGTCGCAATGATTTAGAAGGGGTATCGGTCTTCATTATGGTGATTATTTGGTAGTGCTTGTGAAGAGCAGAAGCTGTGTAGATTTGTTCGAAGCAGGAAGAAAATCGCGATGTGCCTGAAAAGATAATATGGGGAAAAGGTGAATTTTTATTTGAATTCGATTTTTTAAAAGCAAAATTTGTATATTAGTTAAACTAAAATTTGCATACCATTGACTGAAAAGAAAATACCATTTACTACTAATCTGGAAATTTGGAAACCGAAAGGAAAAATTTAAAACTTGAAATTTGTTAGTTTTCAAAAGCCAGGAAGTTGAGGAAAAATATATTTAATTCCTTTATGATGAGTTATGGTTTCAGTGAGGGATATTTCTATAATTTAAAATTTAATTGGAAATTGGTTTATATAAATTTGTAACCGATTAAATTATATAAACCTAGGTAATTAGCTAGTGCAGTAAATAAAATATAAGTTAACCATTAAATACGAAATTAAGGAAATGTTAGATTTTTAATTTTTATCATTTAAAATAGTTAATTTAAACTAATAATAGTTGGTCGATAATTTATAAATAAATTATCATAGGTATAGATATATTCAAGACGATGCATAATCGAGATGATTGGGAATTTTAACAGGATACTCGGTAAAAGGAAAATCACGGTGAGTAAATCTCGCTCACCTTTTATTTAGAACTATTTTTATTCGTTAAAGTTAATTGTTTGTTGCTTGTTTGAATGCTTTCTGGTTGTTTTAAATATATTAGTTATTTAGGGTGACTATTATATATATATTGGTTTGGTGGTTGGATTTCCCGCATTATCATTAGCGGATGCCTGCGGTATCATTAGCGGATGATTACCCTATACGTCCCACGCTATGATAGTGGATGACCTTCTATACCGCAGTATCCTGCCTCGAAGCAGGATGGGTATTATTTCTGTTGACTAACGTCTGTGGATGCAGGAAAAACAGGTTGGAGGGATCCAACTGGATTCCTCAAAAATATATTATCTGTTTGTTTATTTGTTTGCACATATACTGTCATATATGATGTGTTAGAAAACCTGAAATAAATAATTGGTTGTGTGGTGTTTAAATATCACTGGGCTTAAATGTTGATATTTTAAAAATACCGGAAAAGGAAATTTCCAGAGTAAAAAGGGGAAATTCTATTTTCCTAAAATAGAATTTGAAATTTGAATAGAATAAAAATATTAACATGTTTTAAAAGAATAAAAACAAATAGTTCTTTTATAAACGAAGCTTATAAATGAAGTGAAAAGAATTATCATTGGATAATTCGGAAATAAAAATACAATTGTGAAATTGAAAAGGGAAATCTACTTTTCAAAAGTAGAAATATCGATTTCAAAAGAAATTGAAATAATGAAAAAAGAAAATTCAAATAGAAATTTAATATAGAAATTCAAATATAGAATTTGAATATAGAAAATATAACGGAAATTCAAATATAGAATTTCAATATAGAAAGTGAAATGGAATTTGAATAAAGAAATTTTAAATATAGAATTCGAATATAGAAATTCAAATGGAGTTTGAATATAGAGAATTTGAAATAGAATTTCAATATAGAATTCAAATAGAGTTGAAATAGGAAATGGAATATAGGAAATTCAAATAGAGTTGAAAGGGGAATTTGAATATAGAATTCAAATAAAGTTGGAATGAGAATTTAATATAGGCAATTTAAATAGAATTGAAATAGAATTTGAATATAAAAGATCGAAGTATAAATAAATATATTACCGAGTAAGGAAAAATCGACAATTATAGATAATCGAAAATATTATGTTGGATTGTGAAACTGATTTGATATATATATATATTAAGAATGTATTAGAATGGAGTTAGAATTTATATATAAACGAACTCAAACGTTTATATATATAAATATAATTAAAACGAACTTGCCGCAACGCGGTAGTTCGTAAATTGGCATTTCGAACTTCAATTGAGTATACAGAACTCAATTGAAGTCGGAAGTCCTTGAAACAAGAAATGTCAGGACCGATTTGATAATAGTTTTCTAATGGAGGAGAAAATTCTAAATTTCGTCGTATATATTTTGGGTTATGTCAAAATCAAATTTTTAGAAAAACAACGCTATAAACATTTAAAAACCATAACGGTTTATTTAATTTTATAAAAAGGTTTTAAGCGAATAAAACCCAAATTTCTATTTTAGAAAATTTCATATTTGAGTGGTGAAATATATGTGAACTCAAGTGTAATAGTAGATTGATTTTTGAAACCAAAAATCAGTTTTTTATTTATTAAATAGAGTTAATTAGTTTGAATAAAAAAATTAGTTAATGAAATTTTGAATCAAAAATGGACTTTGAATAAGTGAACTGGATTTGTAAATTCATATCTGATATCGAATATTGAAATTTGAGTTGGAAAGGACATTTGATTGTTTTATAAACAAATTAATTTATATTTGAACGTGATATGTTCAAATAAGAAGTGAAATAGGCAAAAGAGTTAATGAAAGAATAAATTAGCGAATCAAGTTAAAAATGACCGGATTGAGTTGAAATAAATAAGAAATGAACACATATGTGTTAGACAGGGTTGGAATGAAGTATATGAAGTGTATGAAGATTATAATTTATGTGCCCGACAAAAAGGTACACGTTTAAATTCCATATGAGGTTTTATGCGCCGTATCGGCAAGCCGCTTGGCTTTTTCTTTTTGATTACAGAGGCCTATGTGGCAGTTTGTGGATTTTCCCGATGCTCCCGGTACAAAGGAGGTTATGGCGAAATTTTCCAGAAATTTAAGGAGTTAGAATATCTTTAAGAAATTTTGATAGTTAGAAATCAATGTATCGATATATATAGAATTCGATAAGTAAATTAATTTAAAAATAGAATATTATAAACAAAAAAAGAAATTGATAATCTAGTAATAGAAAGAGAAACATATATATGTTTAAAAATGAATAATGAGTTTGTATGGTGTTGATTTTTCGGGAATAATAGTTTTGTCTGTTTTGAAGTTAAAGATGTTTTCAGTCAAGGTTTGAGAGGTAATTTTACCCCAACTCGATTGTTTTCATTACTAACTGATAAATAGCAAGACTCAATCTCCATAATCAATATTTGAATAAGATTTTGTTGAATACAGTATTTAGGGTTGTAACGATGTTTTACACCACATTCGTTTTTACCTAAATAAGTGGAATTTTGGAAATACGACAATAAATATCCCCTAAGTATATAAATGAGTAGTCGGGAAAGAAATAAGTAATTGGAATGTTCTCCAATTATGAATAGAAAATATTTTCTAAGTGTAGGAAATAACAGAAGGCGAGATATGAAAATGTTTTCCCAATGGGTAAGAGGCCAAGATGATAATTGAAAATATTTAGTTAATGAATTTTGATAAAGGAAGTGGAGAAATGATTTAATTAATGAAATATTAATAAAATGGCCCAATGATTTGTTTGATGCTTTGAATAGATGTTTGTTTTTATTCGATAGTTAAATAACCAACTATCGAAGTGTTTACCAATATCGTTGTCAATGTGGAGAGACCGGTTGGATTATTATCCGAGAACCACTCTGTATTGGCAGTAGCATTGCGAATCAGATTATACGAAGATAATCGAAGACATAGTAAAGTGCAAGGACTTTTTCTATTAATGGAAATTGTGCTTTCGGTTTCGTTCAATCCCAGAACGAACGTAAATGGACAAATGTCTAACAAAGTATTTCCAATGATCGAATGGGTTGGTCTGTATAAATATATATGGTAGCAACGGATTTATTCCCTTAGCATAGTATCCAGAATATTTGTGCAAATTAATTAATGATTAACGGATCTGACAATGTGGCATTCAAAGTGATTGTGCTATCAATGAATGGCAAGTGAGCGTAGCCTCAGGCCTCAACAACAGGGAAATGACAAAAATCGGGCAGACAGCATGGCTATGTGGGTCGCTCCCATTAGGGTGTATAATCACCTATCTAGAGAAATTCCTTTTACTTCTTAAATCTATCGATGCTGTCCCATTCGGGGAACGGTTGCTCATCCCAACCGTTGGTGATATACATTCGATACACTCAAGCGAAATGAGTGGTCGGTCATGTGTGGGCCGGGTTGCAAGATGTTCTTGTTGAACCCAGTGTATTCCCCTCTAGAGATACACTATCGGAAGGTGGTTCCATACCTTGTTATGTTGGAAATCCAATCTCCAATAAGTGCCATGCGGTTTTTGATTTTATATTATATATGGAGCGTGAGATGCAAGCGTTACGCTATATTGTTATTTATTTGATTTAGACACTATTCTAATATCACTGGATTTTCGTATCAAAATATTTTGGGTTATAGTAAGGTAAAACCCATACATGTTCATGTGTGGGCTGGTCTTACTATTATCCTTTCCTTCAAAAGATTTTAAAAGTTAAACAAATGGTTGAAGTTTACTCACACCAGTCCCATGACTGACTCAGAGTTTATTTTGTTTGTTTTCCCTAAACTCTTGGGTGCCCAAATTTGTACGGGCAACCAAGTAGTCGGGATTTTTCAGATTCACTTGGAAGAGCTGGAAGCAGGAGGCTTCACCAGTTAGCTATAGACTATCATATTTCCGCTGTGTACTATGTTGTATCTGGAAACAGGTGTTTATAACTGTTCCAGGAATAACTTTAGTGCTCTGATAATGGTATGTATATACAGTCACTGATTTGTATTTCAAAAGTTATGTTATTTAATATATTTTATTTCTTCCGCTGTGAAATTTGTGTTCTTCGTTTTTCTTCTATTCTAACTTTTCTTTCTTTCTATTCCTCACCCTCTAACTTCTTTCTAATAATGATTCGTATTTTTGTGCAATTTGGGTTGGACGTGTGGTGTTATTAGTCAACTCAGATAGTACGGATTTGCGGGCCATTACAGGGTAGATCAGCGGGGTGTCAAAGGACACAAAGAGGAGCGTATGTCCATCTAGATAATCTTGTAGGCTCCAACGGACTGGGTTAAGAAGCACGCGGCCTCCGGGGATGTAGGGTACTCTTGGTATTCCTCTGGGAGTGGCAGATGATCTGCCTGTACTCACAGAGGTTAGGTCTGCGTAGGTGAACCAATGGGTATGCCTTGATAGCAATAATAAGGGGCAATCAAAGGACTAAGATGGACCAGCATGATTCAGTGAGACCAATTAGTCCCCTGTGATATCAACTCGTCGTCTACCTACCATCTTCAGTCTAGTACGTAAAGCTTAAAGGCAGAGAACTCCAAAAGACCATATACTTTGCTATCTAGTTATAGGTGAGGTTGGCCAATAGGTTTGAAGGGCATAGGGGGATGGGGTTAAGTTCTCATTCTTGATATTCTTAGGTGCCTATCATTAGTTGAGGGAGGGGTCTTGTGGGACCATATCCATTGTAAAAGCAGACCTTAGCATCTGCAATCGGCAGATATTTGAAAGCTCCCGACCGAGTTCCGTGTTTCTTGATTAGCCCTGCCACGGGACTCGGGCGCGCATATAGAGAACATGTGCAATAGACATCGAGAACGATTGACGATATGTACGTGGGAAAGTCTAGGTACACTCATGTCGCTCTGGGTGGTGTATCATAAGACTAGAGGGCATTATTCGAGGATGGAACCTAATTCGATCGAATGGTTCAAAGATGGAAGTCCGAACACTTACGTAATATAGAAGTAGTGGTTCTTTGCAGACGTAGCATTGACATATATACAGAAATCCATACGACATTCGGGCGTAGGATTAGGGACTGCTATATTCCTGCGATGATACGGTGGAGACCGTGCATGGGGTGTACCTTGTTGGGGGTAGCTATATATACACTGTATTAGGTTAATCTCCTAGGGAGTAGATGGGTGCAACGTGTGTAAGCCTTGAATGCTAATAATACAGATAACCCAATAAATTAGAAAATGTAATTGAACGATATATGTAGGATTATCCAGAAGTATAATTTAAATCCAGTCACACAGGACTTATGTTCTGACCCCCCCCCCTCCTCACAACATTCGCTGGTTAGATTCATGACAGAGACTGTATAGCTTTGGATACTGGTTTAGTAGTATTATTATTAAGGTAAAACTATGTTTTAATTACATTATATTTTATTCCTTCCGCTGTGAGATGTTTTCCGAACACTGACATGTTTCATGTCTCGTTCTTTTCCGTAGGATACCAGAGCAAACCAACTCGGGTTTCGATGGATTGGGATTTTAAAAAAAAAAATCGGTCCATCATAATTTGGGTTGTTACACAGTCCCTGAATATAAATTGGCAAGAAAATAATCTTCTAAGTATCAACCCCGAAGACCGAAATCAACATTAGATCAATACTCAAAAAATCATCTATCTCAACAAATCTCCAGTTATGTTCTGCTTTCTTAATTCCATGTTTTGATTTCTTATTCACCCATATAACTCCATTTTCTATTTTAAGGAAATATTCCTAATTATATCTAGAAAATAAACTAATTTACTTCACTAAATTTAATCAAACTCGTTAAACATATTTATCTTCTTTAAATTCTCCGTTTAAACCCTAATCTGATTTAACTTACTCCGGATAAAGTTTCAAATTCAAGAATCCAATTTTTTTTTGTTTTTATCCCAAACCAGTTTGAATTCACATATCTCAATTTCATTTTAAATTCAAAATCTCTAAATTTCCCCAAATCGTTTTGTTTTACTTAAAAATTCTGAGTTCGATAAGTTTGTATATTTTATTCTTATACATATTTAATCTAGCTTAATATAACCATTTTGATTTTATAACCTTATTTGATAAAAACACCCATCCGCACATCCATAGAAAATAATTTCAAACATTATTCTTTTTATATCAAAATATAAATTTGGATAAAATTATTTAATTTACCATCTTTTAAATCAATATTGTGTCGAATTACTCTGCTCAAGAGTTTAGAAACAACTATCGATACAGTTGCACTTACTATGTCGACCAGAATTCATAAATCACTCAACAAACCAATCAACACAATATAAAATAGATTTTATATCAATTAACAAATACACGCTCATATATATACACTCAAACTCAATCTAAGGTATTACTAACCCTATCTCTATCGAGTTACACCTCAGAGCCAAAGTTACTACTCAACCTATGGATCTGATACCAAGTGTGACGACCCGAATTTCTGTAACGACCCGTATTCTACGCATCATAGGATCGTAGGATATTTATTTCTTTCACATACGAAGTCATATGGTCATGTAACTTTGGGAGACGACTATTGGGGTCATTTCCCATGTTCATGATTTTTCCCGATTTTTAAATGACCATTTTACCCCTAGTTGGCACTGTTTTGGCCATAACTTTTGACTGGAAAGGAATTTTGACCTGAAACCACTTCCATTAGCTCCGGATGATGGTTTCTCTTTCCGTAGAGTGGTCACATTAGTCAAACGGACTCACCGTTTGGGAGATATGGCTGAAACAAGTTTCAGATGGTGAAAAACAGCTTAATTGGGCTTAACCGGGCGATTAGCAGCTAGGCCCAAGGGGAATTTCGGGTTTAGAGGTATAGGAGGACTGATTAGGGTTAGGTTATCACTTTCATTTCAGTTTTGAGCCGCCACAAACCTTCTTGAGAACTTGGTAATGGCCTCCATCCTCTAAAACCACTCCAAAACACATTTTTAGTGAAGACTAAGCCTAAACTACCCCAAAACAAGGCCAAATAGCAACAAAGCAAGGTTGGAGCTGCTGCTATACATAGGAATTCGACCCAAACAGAGGATACTTCAGATTTGGTGTTTCATTTGTGGCCAAGGTGAGTGATTTGCATAGTTTTTGCACTAATTACGGTGATTAAGGGTAATTAGTGAAGATTAGCGAATTTATACGTAAATAAATTCTGGAAAAATTCTTAAAATTCTAAAATAATGTTTTAAGGCTCTGTTAGAAATTTGGGTTAATTTCGATGTGTTTTGCTAATCGTATGCTTAAACATGATTAAGAGGGATTATAAGAAAATGTGAGGTTTTAGCCACTTTTGATCCATTTTGATTCATTTAAATTGTTGTTTGTTGCTTGTGGTTGCTGTTATATGTTGCTATGACTCTTTGATATGCTTTGTGATTGATTCCAATAGTTAGATTGGTCGAAAACGCCGTCGAGAGGCGTATAAACAGTTGCTGGAAAGTTGCAGAAAACTGCAGGGTATCTAACCGGATCGGATCGGGTAGGGGATCGGATCGGACATATCCGAACCGGACCGGGGCGTGGTACTTTCTGGAGCATGACGTGAAGAGGCAACAAGGAAGGCCTGGTCGGATCGGAGGGGCATAGCGTGGGATCGGAAGGAACAAGGAGGACTGAAGTGGAAGAAAGAGGAGCATGGATACCATATTCCGAACCGAACCGAGAGCAATACCCGAACCGAACTGATGCTGACGAGACGGAGACGGAGACATTCAAGCTATGGGGTATCCGAACCGAACCGCTTCAGAATCACCGAACCGAACCGCATGAGGGGGAGAGCACCGAACCGAACCGCATGAGGGAGAAGGACCCGAACCCAGAGGATGGTGGCACTCCGAACCGAACCGGGGGACGTATCCGAACCGAACCGAGCATGGGGAACCGGACGTGTACTTTTACTACTTCGTGATGACTCTTCTGAAGACCAACTCCAATTCGACCAAACCCGAGATGCAAAGGAAGTCCAAATGAGAAGTTAGAGCTCAAGATTCAGATGGGAATCAACGAGTTCGCTTCATGGTTGGGCTTTGCTGCGGGACGCGTGCTAAGGGGTTTACGATGTCTGTAGCTTTGGACCACTATGGTAGGAGGTACAGAGGCGGATTCAGGGCCATTATGGCATCGGTAGAACCAAGGGCTACGACCAATGAAGTGGGTCATTGAAATGTTTGGTCATGACTCCAAGTGTTTGGCTTGGTCACAGCAGGGTTTCTACAAGTCGGGATTCGTCGTTGCCTCAGTTTGTCTAGTGTTCCAAAGTGGTAGATATCGTATGCTTTACGCACTGAGTGAGAGACGTGAGGATGGTTGCTATGGACGATTTGTTTGCTATCATTGTGACATGCACACCCCACCCCCGTATTCTTACACTATTTATTATGGCACCTTGGAGTATTGTACGGTATGTGGTACTAACTCTTTGGTTGCAGGTCCAGGTTCAGGTATGGTTTAGTATACCTGTTATTATTCTGTCTAGATGCTTATCGCTCATACCAGGCTTTATGTCTGACCCAGAGTTTTATGTCTCTTTTTATTACTCTGGGTGCTCACACGAGCAGACTAGAGACAGGTTAGCTGGTGATGCACGGGTAGATGATCCGGAGACGAGCAGGAGGCTTCCACGTAATATATATAGTATTCTCCCTGTGTTGTTGAAGATCACTGCTTGGGCATTATTGGTGTATCTTCTACTTCAGCTTTCTTTTGTTTAGAGACAGTAAATTTGGAAAATTGTAATAAGCTGTATTTGGATTTCCGCTGCTTTGATGATTGATGTTGATTTTAGTTATCAGCTTATGCACTGTCTCGCCTGTTTTGTGTCAAGTATGTTATTATTATATTTTATCCCATGCGCTGTGAGACATTCTACAGGTTTCTTGATTAGTTCATTCTCTTCTTTCCTTTCTCTTGACGTCCGTCCTGTGCTAGTCGGGCATGTGTACAACGCACTTTCGGAGGAAATGCAGGTTGGTGTGGGGCGGGCCGTCACACTTGGTATCAGAGCTCTAGGTTGCGTAGTTAGCCTAGGGAAGTTATCAGGGAGAGATAGTATATGTATACGAGAGAGCGTATTTGTGATTACTTTGGTTTTTAAAAGCTATATATATATATATACTATTAGTAGTATAAGGATGAAGTCGTACTGCACTAGCACCACTATGGAGTCGTTAATCGTTTCCTTTTTCAGATTGACGATGAGCCGATATACTAGAGGTGCTGGTAGGGGAGCCAATAATGGGAATGCTGCTGACATGAGGACGATGTTTACTGACCTCATGAGAGAGATGCTTAGAGATGTACAGAGGGCAGCTCCCAATGGTGGAAATGGTGGTGGTCCAATAGTGCAGGCGCCAAGAGTCGACTTCGCCAAGCTGAATAAGGATTATACTAGCCTTGGTGGGAAGCCGTTCCACGGAACGGAGTCGGCTACGGATGTTCAGGATTGGGTGGATAGTTGCGAACGTATCTTCGAGGATTTGGGTATCGAGGATGCGATGAAGAGAAAGCTAGCGTCCCGTCAGCTGCAAGGGCGGGCAATGAATTGGTGGAATGCTATAAAGGCAGCTACTCCCGAAGACCAGATTACTTGGGAGCAGTTTAAGGCTCGCTTTAGTGAGAAGTTCATTCCAGCTGCTCAGAAGTCAATGTTGTTTAAGAAGTTCTTGGAGCTCAAGCAGAATGGCAGAGCTGTCTCGGAGTATATTGCTGAATTTGACACTTTGTCAAAATATGGGTTATCTCTTATTGATACTGCCGAGAAAAAGAATGAGAAATTCATAACTGGGTTAGATCAGTACTTGGGGGAAAAACTTATTAACCACATCGATGAGACGTTTGAATCGATTGTGGGGAAAGCGTTAAGATCGGAAAGTCTCTACCCTAAGTCGAAGACTGAGGTTGCATCCGCAGATGAGCCAAAGCCACAAGCAAGTGGTGGAGGCAAGAGTGGTTCCCAGAATAAGAGAAAACAGAATCAAACTAAGGATGGCCAGAAGAAAAAGAATAAGCAAGATGTGGAGTGCTTCAGCTGTGGTAAGAAGGGCCATTATGCTAGTAATTGTCGGGCCAAGCCAGCGGATAGGAAGTGCTTCAACTGTGGCCAAATGGGACACCACAAGGACAAGTGTCCACAGCCCCCTAAAGAAAAGCAAATGGTGAAAGCATACGCCCTTAATGCTATTCCTTCTTCGTCGAATGCCCCAACTGCGGCGGAGAAGGGAAAGAATGTCGTCATTCAAGGTATGCTTTCTGTTTATGATGTTCCTGTTAGAGTTTTGTTTGATACTGGAGCTTCCAGTTCTTTCATATCTAGTGACCTGGTAGATAGGTTGGGATTGGAGCCCGAGATTGTCGATAGACCTTTAATAGTGACGAACCCGATTGGTGGTTCGACTAGCCTTAGCATGATTTGTCGCAATGTGGTCTTATCGAGTCATGGATGCATGTTTGTTTGTGATTGCTTTGTTTTGGGCTTTACTGGGTTTGGCATTATTTTGGGAGTAGATTGGCTCCAAAGATACGGGGTGGTGGTAGACTGTGAGGGCTTGTTGGTGACAGCTAGAGCGGATGATGGGCGGAGGATAGTGTTTGGTGGTCTACCCAGTAAGGGGGTATTGGCTAGTTTTCTAAACTCCCTCGACATTCCGCATAGTGAGTTGTCAGGTTTGCCCGTGGTTGGCCAGTATCCGGATGTTTTCGAAGAAGTGACCGGACTTCCACCACACCGAGAGATTGAGTTTCGTATTGATTTGGTAAAAGATGCCAGGCCTATAGTGATGCCACTTCGTCGTATGGCACCAAGAGAGCAGCGTGAGCTCGAGGTGCAAGTCAGCGATCTTTTGAAGAAGGGATTTATCAGAAGGAGTGTTTCTGAATAGGGAGCACCAGTTGTGTTTGCTACCAAGGCGGATGGTTCCCTTCGTTTGTGTGTAGACTATCGCGAGTTGAATAAAGTGACGAGGAAGAACAAGTATCCTCTACCGCGGATAGATGATTTGTTCGATCAGTTGAGTGGCGCGAGAATATTTTCTCAGTTGGATCTCGCGACAGGTTTTCATCAGCTTAGAGTGGAAGCTGAGAGTATAGCTAAAACGGCATTTCGAACGCCGTCTGGATTTTATGAATGGTTGGTTATGCCATTTGGGCTGACTAATGCCCCGGCATATTTTGTGGATCTTATGAATAGGGTATTCAGAGATCAGTTGAATAAGTCTGTTCTTGTGTTCGTGGATGATATTTTGGTCTATTCGAGGACAGAGGAAGAACACAAGGAACATTTAAGAGTAGTGATGGAGGTGTTGAGAAAACACCAATTGAAAGCAAAGTTTTCTAAGTGTCACTTCTGGAAGAGGGAAGTGAGGTTCTTGGGCCATGTTGTATCAGAGAATGGTATTGCCGTGGACCCGGCAAAGGTGGCTACGGTACAGGATTGGCCTACGCCCAAGAACGCAACAGATGTAAGAAGTTTCTTGGGATTGGCGGGATATTATCGTAAGTTTATCCAAGGCTTCTCCAAGATAGCAGCACCATTGACTCAGTTGACAAAGAAGAATCAAGCTTTTGTCTGGGATGAAAGGTGCGAGAATGCATTCAAGAGTCTAAAGGACAAGTTGACAAGCGCACCAGTGTTAGTCATTCCTAAGGGGGATGAAGAGATGACGGTATACACGGATGCCTGTGGTACCGGACTGGGTGCTGTATTGATGCAAGGCGGTAGGGTTGTAGCTTACGCAAGTCGGCAGTTGAAACCACACGAGAGAAGATACCCTACCCATGATTTAGAATTGGCAGCGATCGTGTTCGCGTTAAAGATGTGGAGACACTATCTCTTGGGAGAAAGATTTGAGCTGTTTACAGATCATAAGTCGTTAAAATATCTCTTCTCCCAGAAGGATTTAAATCTCCGTCAGCAGAGACGGTTAGAGTTCGTAGCTTCCTATGATTTTGACATCGCATATACACCGGGAAAGGGCAATGCGGTGGCTGATGCATTGAGTAGAAGACATGCCAGCTTAGGGGCTATGTTCCTTGAATGGAAGCAACTGGAGTTTATCGCGGGGTTTGATTTCAGACCAAAGTGCGAATTGAATCCAGAAATGTTAGCAAGTTTGACGATCAGATCCACTTTGATTGAACGGATCGGCTCTAGTCAGAGGGACGATCCTAACCTATTGGAAATCATCTCCAAGTTAGAGATGGGTATCGATGAGGAGATGAACAAGTATGAGCTTGATCGAGATAGATGGCTTAGAAAGAATGGAAAGCTTGTTGTACCCAATGTCAATGGATTGAGAGATGAAGTGCTTAGAGAATGTCATCACTCAAAGCTAACTATACACCCCGGTGGTAATAAGATGTATCGAGATATGAAGCATACTTACTACTGGGAAGGGATGAAAAGAGATGTTGGGAAGTTTATATCCAAGTGCATGAATTGCCAGCTAGTTAAAGCCGAGAAAAAGAAGCCTAGTGGGTTGTTAAAACCCTTAGAAATTCCCGAATGGAAATGGGAGCAAGTCTCGATGGATTTCATCGATGGTTTACCAAGGACTAGATCGGGATATGACAGCATTTGGGTAATTGTAGATCGACTGACTAAAAGTGCAAGGTTTATACCAGTCAAATCGACCAGAACGACAGCTAAGTTAGCAGAATTGTATATGAAATGGGTAGTGAGATTTCATGGAGTACCTAAAGGCATTGTGAGCGACCGAGACCCGTTGTTCACTAGTGGGTTTTGGAAGAGCTTACAAGAGGCTCTAGGGTCAGAGTTACATCTCAGTACCGCATATCATCCTCAGACCGACGGTCAGACGGAAAGGGTGAATCGTATTTTGGAAGATCTCTTGAGAGCATGTATATTGGATTTTGGTGGATCATGGGACAACCATTTGCATCTAGTAGAGTTTGCATATAATAATAGTTACCAATCCAGTATCGGTATGGCTCCGTTTGAAGCTTTGTACGGAAGGCCGTGTAACTCACCATCATGTTGGATAGAGATTGACGAGAAGTTTATGCTTGGACCAGATGTGGTAAGGGAAACTTCAGATAAGATCAAGATCATTCAGCAACGAATGAAGGCTGCCCAAGATAGGCAGAAGAGTTATGCTGATAAGAGGAGAAGAGACTTAAAATTCTCTGTTGGCGACTTGGTGTTTGTCAAGGTTTCTCCGTTGAAGAGCGTAATACGATTTGGCAGGAGAGGCAAGTTGGCACCAAGGTTTGTTGGCCCATTCCCTGTTCTTGAACTAGTCGGGAATTTGGCATATAGAATTGACTTACCAGAGAAGATGGCGGGAGTTCATAACGTATTTCATGTTTCCCAACTAAGGAAGTTCGTTCACGACTCAAATATGACTATTTCACCTGATCAGTTAGAGGACCTCGAAGTAGAACCCGAGGCGGTTGGGAACCGTAAGCCGGTCCGTATTGTTGAACACGACATGAAGCAACTTCGAAGGAAGGCAGTGAAGCTAGTCAAAGTTCAGTGGGGCGAGGACGAGAATGATTGTACTTGGGAAACAGAGGAGAACATTAGGAAGGCACACCCAGAACTCTTTGCCTGGTAAGATTTTGACTTCGATTTAGTTTTCCGCATGCTAGGATAGGCTTGTTTGCTTGTTTTGCATATTTGAATGTTGTATATGGTTGTTAGGCATGCGGGATCCCTTGTATGTTTTGGGTTAAGGAATTTCGGGGACGAAATTTCTTAAGGGGGGGAGAGTGTAACGACCCGTATTCTACGCATCATAGGATCGTAGGATATTTATTTCTTTCACATACGAAGTCATATGGTCATGTAACTTTGGGAGACGACTATTGGGGTCATTTCTCATGTTCATGATTTTTCCCGATTTTTAAATGACCATTTTACCCCTAGTTGGCACTGTTTTGGCCATAACTTTTGACTGGAAAGGAATTTTGACCTGAAACCACTTCCATTAGCTCCGGATGATGGTTTCTCTTTCCGTAGAGTGGTCACATTAGTCAAACGGACTCACCGTTTGGGAGATATGGCTGAAACAAGTTTCAGATGGTGAAAAACAGCTTAATTGGGCTTAACCGGGCGATTAGCAGCTAGGCCCAAGGGGAATTTCGGGTTTAGAGGTATAGGAGGACTGATTAGGGTTAGGTTATCACTTTCATTTCAGTTTTGAGCCGCCACAAACCTTCTTGAGAACTTGGTAATGGCCTCCATCCTCTAAAACCACTCCAAAACACATTTTTAGTGAAGACTAAGCCTAAACTACCCCAAAACAAGGCCAAATAGCAACAAAGCAAGGTTGGAGCTGCTGCTATACATAGGAATTCGACCCAAACAGAGGATACTTCAGATTTGGTGTTTCATTTGTGGCCAAGGTGAGTGATTTGCATAGTTTTTGCACTAATTACGGTGATTAAGGGTAATTAGTGAAGATTAGCGAATTTATACGTAAATAAATTCTGGAAAAATTCTTAAAATTCTAAAATAATGTTTTAAGGCTCTGTTAGAAATTTGGGTTAATTTCGATGTGTTTTGCTAATCGTATGCTTAAACATGATTAAGAGGGATTATAAGAAAATGTGAGGTTTTAGCCACTTTTGATCCATTTTGATTCATTTAAATTGTTGTTTGTTGCTTGTGGTTGCTGTTATATGTTGCTATGACTCTTTGATATGCTTTGTGATTGATTCCAATAGTTAGATTGGTCGAAAACGCCGTCGAGAGGCGTATAAACAGTTGCTGGAAAGTTGCAGAAAACTGCAGGGTATCTAACCGGATCGGATCGGGTAGGGGATCGGATCGGACATATCCGAACCGGACCGGGGCGTGGTACTTTCTGGAGCATGACGTGAAGAGGCAACAAGGAAGGCCTGGTCGGATCGGAGGGGCATAGCGTGGGATCGGAAGGAACAAGGAGGACTGAAGTGGAAGAAAGAGGAGCATGGATACCATATTCCGAACCGAACCGAGAGCAATACCCGAACCGAACTGATGCTGACGAGACGGAGACGGAGACATTCAAGCTATGGGGTATCCGAACCGAACCGCTTCAGAATCACCGAACCGAACCGCATGAGGGGGAGAGCACCGAACCGAACCGCATGAGGGAGAAGGACCCGAACCCAGAGGATGGTGGCACTCCGAACCGAACCGGGGGACGTATCCGAACCGAACCGAGCATGGGGAACCGGACGTGTACTTTTACTACTTCGTGATGACTCTTCTGAAGACCAACTCCAATTCGACCAAACCCGAGATGCAAAGGAAGTCCAAATGAGAAGTTAGAGCTCAAGATTCAGATGGGAATCAACGAGTTCGCTTCATGGTTGGGCTTTGCTGCGGGACGCGTGCTAAGGGGTTTACGATGTCTGTAGCTTTGGACCACTATGGTAGGAGGTACAGAGGCGGATTCAGGGCCATTATGGCATCGGTAGAACCAAGGGCTACGACCAATGAAGTGGGTCATTGAAATGTTTGGTCATGACTCCAAGTGTTTGGCTTGGTCACAGCAGGGTTTCTACAAGTCGGGATTCGTCGTTGCCTCAGTTTGTCTAGTGTTCCAAAGTGGTAGATATCGTATGCTTTACGCACTGAGTGAGAGACGTGAGGATGGTTGCTATGGACGATTTGTTTGCTATCATTGTGACATGCACACCCCACCCCCGTATTCTTACACTATTTATTATGGCACCTTGGAGTATTGTACGGTATGTGGTACTAACTCTTTGGTTGCAGGTCCAGGTTCAGGTATGGTTTAGTATACCTGTTATTATTCTGTCTAGATGCTTATCGCTCATACCAGGCTTTATTTCTGACCCAGAGTTTTATGTCTCTTCTTATTACTCTGGGTGCTCACACGAGCAGACTAGAGACAGGTTAGCTGGTGATGCACGGGTAGATGATCCGGAGACGAGCAGGAGGCTTCCACGTAATATATATAGTATTCTCCCTGTGTTGTTGAAGATCACTGCTTGGGCATTGTTGGTGTATCTTCTACTTCAGCTTTCTTTTGTTTAGAGACAGTAAATTTGGAAAATTGTAATAAGCTGTATTTGGATTTCCGCTGCTTTGATGATTGATGTTGATTTTAGTTATCAGCTTATGCACTGTCTCGCCTGTTTTGTGTCAAGTATGTTATTATTATATTTTATCCCATGCGCTGTGAGACATTCTACAGGTTTCTTGATTAGTTCATTCTCTTCTTTCCTTTCTCTTGACGTCCGTCCTGTGCTAGTCGGGCATGTGTACATCGCACTTTCGGAGGAAATGCAGGTTGGTGTGGGGCGGGCCGTCACAATTTCGGTATCGTTTGAGTTGACCAAATACTACACAAGTCCAACATAAATAATACTAAAACCTAGATGTCGAAGGAAGAAATTAGTAGGTGAGAATAGATAAGATAGAAAAGTTAGAATAGAAGAAAAAGAACTTAATAACAAAATCAGAGTATATATGAATCTCACAGTGGATCGAACTAAATATAATAGATATATAATCACCTTTGAAATACAAACTGGATTTTAAACTTACATACATTATCAGAGTATAACACATACAATATACATCGGAAATAAACTATATATCTAATCGTTGAAGCCGCCTACTCCAAGATCCTCCAGAAAATATGTAAAATCCTGAACTACTTGACTGCCCGTACAAATTTGGGCCTCAAGAGTTTGGGGAAAACATAGAAAAATAAACTCTGGGTCAGTTATGGGACTGGTGTGAGTAAACAATTTTAAAACAGTTTGATTTTAACTTTCAAAAACCTTTTGAAAGGCAAGATAATCGTAAGACCAATCCACACATAAATGCAGATGGTTTTTACCTTACGATAACCAAAGCATTTTGAAATCATATATATCTTCTGATATTATAATAATGTCTAAATACAAATAAATAGCAATCTAGCGGAACGCTTGCATCTCACGCTCCACACATATAGTATACACACAAAACCGTGGGCGCCTATTGGGTAATGGATTTCCAACTATAACAAGGTATGGAACCACTTTCCGATAGTGTATCTCTAGAGGGGAATACACTAGGTTCAACAAGAACGTCTTGCAACCCGGCCCACACATGACCGACTACTCATTTCGCTTGAGTGTATCGAATATATTGTCACAACAGTTGGGCCCACATAATCATCATCCGAAGATACAGAAATGAAAGAAGAAACAAATATGAATATTCTCTAGATATGTGACAATACACCCTAATGAGAGCGACCCACATAGCCATGCTACCTGCCCGATTTTTGTCATTTTCCAGTTGTGAAGCTTGAAGTCAGAACTTACCGTTTATAACAGCATATCTTTATTTACTTTGAATGCCACATCGTCAAACCTATCAAATCACAAATTGATTTCCCTAAAACCACAGGTAAAAAGCTAAGAGGAATGAATTCCTCTACCACCAATCATAGTTTGAAAGAGATCAACATAAGCGATCTGTTAGGTATACTTTGTCAGACATTCGTCCATACAAATTGTCCTGGGACTGGACAAAGCGAAGGCACTATTTTGTAAATAGAACAGCCCTTGCGTAAACTCCGTCTTCAACAATCTCTGACTTGAAATGTATAAATCAAATCGAAATGGAATAAATTTCGGAATCTTCGAAACGGTCACGTAAAAGGGTCAAGATTTGATAGTCGGTGATTTAACTGTCAAATATAAAATAAAATGAATAGATTTATTTCCACTGGATCTACTAAGCCTCGGCTAAATAATTTTTCATTAATTAAAATAATAACTTTGTTGATATTTATCTGAATACATAAGTACTCCTTTAACTTCAGAAATTCTTATTATAAATCTTTCATGATAATCTCTCTCTTTAATATAGGTTTCATAATTGAATGCGACATTCAAATCTAACACTCATTTCGAACACAAACTAATACTATCTGCCGGATAATGGTGAAATCGTTCAAGCCGTGGTATTTTAGTTACCACTCAAACCTTGAATCGAAATCATTTTTACCGTCAAGACTCGTAGAAGTTCGTTGTTCAAAATATTTGACAAACCAGAATTTGTAAACCCATTTGATTTCCAAACCGTTTTAAAATAATGTTGTTGTTTTGAAAATATACATCAAGTTAACTTGATTAACTTAAATCTTTAAAACCAAGAAATTTAATCGACTTAATTCTCTTTTCTTTTATGATTAAATTATCCTTAAAAATTACTTAATTAAGAGACTAATTAAGTTAAAAACATCATCCTGGATAATTACCACATTTAACTTCTATATTTAATTGCACACTCATCTTACCGAATTCTGTTAATTTAAAATATTAATTAACTTTTAATAAAAATATTTCTACGTTCTAACCCATTTTATCCATTTAAATATAGTTGATTTATATCAACCTAAAACAATCTGATTAACTGATTATAGTAAATCTTTTCTTTTAAATTAATTAATCATATAATTAATTTAAAATAATCTCCTTCAATTGTTTTGTTAAAACAAATTTTCAAACTATTGACCACTTATGTAAATTTCTGATTTTCTTTTACAAAAATGTTAGCTTAGCAGTTCAAACGGTACATAGCAGTTCAAATGACATTCAAGTTGTTAACCAAAATTACACATCCAACCATGTAAATACAATTATGTATGATCAATTGATAATATAATAACTCCACAAAATATGTCAAACTGATATAATAGCAGAACAAGGTTTATTTCTACTAACAAGGTGTCCAAACAATTCAGTCAACACAGTTTACAGCGGAATGGTGTTTATTCCCACTAACAAATGTCGATACATAATATATACTTACGGTTAACATATTTAAACACAACTTGATTAATTACTAAATTAAACAAACAATTTAGAATTTACTTATACATAATGATCGATAGTTTATACGTTAGTTAAATTTAATGACTAGATTTATGTTCGATAAATTTCAAATGGTGTTTAATAAAACTACTTTTAATTTAAATAAATTTATTTATAAATTGAATTGTTTAGTAGTACTTTAGGTTTCTTACATATATCATTGATCGGTTCAACTACAGAACCATGAGCCAAGCTATTCGACCAAATCCTTTGATCTACGTTCTATTCAATAATATACATATTGTTTTCATATATAAACTTATATTGTTATGCTTAAATTGATAAAATTATTTATATCGAAATCTTATCTTTATGTGCTTATTCCAGAATTTACTTTGTTTTCTTCTCTTTTGTTTCCTCTTTATTTTCGTTACACCTTTTCTTTCTATTTTCTTTTCGTATTCTTCCTTACTTCTTTCTATAACCCGCAAAAGAGCTTTACTGGCACAACTTCCCTTTTCTAACTTTTTTCCCTGGCCCAATACGGCCCAAATATCATCCCATCCAATCCTTTCTCCCCTTCTATTCTTTTACTTCGCCTGTAGCTGTTCAATTTTTCCTGCCCCTTTCTTGCTTCCTCTCCTTTTTCTTTTTCTTTTTATTTCTGTTTTTACGGCCTAAAGCCCTTCTTTCTGAAACCTGCGACTCTTCCTTTCCCTTATCCTTTCTTCTTCCAGTATTTAAGTGCACATGGTTATGCACTGGTGCACATCCACCAACCCCCTCACCAACGTCCATCCCTTCAGGCCATCCACTCAAGCGTATCTTCCCCTGGTTACTCCTTTTTCAACATTAGATATCACCTCGATCCACTGCATCCAAATTTGTTGTACCCATCATGGCCTTACCCCTTAAGTTAGATCAAAGAAAATCCTTCTCTACGTCACCTTTTTCCATGGTTTACTCTCAGACTTCATCACCATATAGCTGACACCAAGCCGCACCACCGCGCTGAAACCGGAAGCACTCGACGCCGCCACCACCACCCAGTTCGTCGTTAAAACTTCCCTTAAAAACGGCATATGAAAACCCAATGTTTGATCCAAACCCACAAATTAGTTTATGGAAAAATTTATTTCCATTTTTCCTATGATCTTCGATCATCCCCACTGCTCCATGATCAAATTCAACATCCCCGAGCATCTTGGGTGATCGGAAATGCCCCAAGATCGAAATACGGTTAACCCCATATCCCCATTGAATTACAACGCTAAAAATCACCATTTGAGTTTTAAAAATCATGATTTTTATGGGTGAACAACATCGTATAATTGAATCACGCAATCACGACTTTCAAATTTTTGAGTTTTTAGACATTTCACTATAAGCCAAGCATTTCTTAAATCACAGACCATGGTTTTAAGTTCAAATCCTTTATAAATTATAGGGAGGCATAAATAACCAATTTTCGTGCTGTAATTAAATAGTAAAACAAACTAGAAATTAAGTTATTGACTTTTAAAATCTAGTGGAAGTGTAAATTTCCCTTAGGTTATCATCTACAGGCATTTTACATGCTTAACATTGATCTAATCGTCAACCATAACATTCTATTACTGGTATAAGACGACCAAGACTTCTATGTATAATTGAATCACCATAAATAAGAACATTAAATAGTTTTAGAAAAGGATATATGAGGGGTTTACTTATATATATAAGTGCTCTGTTCTTATGTTTGTTTCCAGGTGTTCTAATCATCCTAGTTTTATATGCAGGTCAATTGATAAGAATTCATTTATTCAGAAGCATATAAATGCACGTGTAAATGGTTTAATCCTATACATATATATAACAGTAAATATGTGGGAATGTTTACTCACTATAATATGTATTCACAACATTTTGTTTACTGTAACAACCCGGAAAATCCGAACCAATTTAAAAAATTTATTTTGGCTATTTCGGGAAATTTTGAATAGTTAAAATAATTTATTTTAAATAATAACGAATAAAAACTCATTTTTAATTGAACTTAGATCAAAAGTATTCATTTTGATTTCTAAAGAAATTAGAAATAGTATGGTAGTTTGAAAAGTCAAACATGTACTTTGACCGAGTGTACCGGATTCAAAATTTAACTGATTTTAGTGAAACCAAAAATATCTAAATCTATTTGAAAGTATCTTTTCAACGAATCTGAAAAATCGTAATTTCATAGTGGGAATCAAAAGATATGGCCAATTGAATATTCAGGATGGTCGTTATAGTATAATGTATAGCCCGTATAAAAGACCATTTTTCAAATGACCTCCGTTTTCGATGAAACCACTTTTGTTGGATTCGGAATGTCAAATTATTGCTAGGTTTCAATTTTTATAATTTTTCGAATTAATATGTGAGCGTGGCAAACAAAAATGTGTTTTGTTAATTTCAATCAAATCTGATTGACTTGAAAATCGCCATTTTTCGAACAGTCTCATAATTCAACGAAATTAATTTTGTTAGGACCACATTGTCAAAACAAAGTCAGAAATATTTTTTCTGGATTTTTCTAAGTTCGTATGTGGCCCCGGTGGATTTAAATAGACGATCAAATTTATTATTTAAATGATTTAAAAAATAAATTAAAGATTTCAGGCCACAGACAGTCGTTTGGGCTGACGAGACCTAGCCCATTGGATCCGAAACAGGGGCTATTGGCTAGGGTCACCTTCGGTTGGACTGAAATCGGATTAATTTAAGAGGTATGGTTTTATTTGTAAAAATCACATTAAAATATTATAAATAATTCAAAGAAAACCCTAAAAACACTATTCATTGTCTCTGAGCCACCGCCACCATGATTTCAATGGCCGTTACCGCTCCATCCTTTCTCCACTAATTTCCACCAATCCCTTCATCGAATCTCCTTACTCTTTTGGACTTTTTTGTGGAGATTTCCTAGCTCTCCATTTCTATACGGTTGGATCAACCTCTGGTGGCCCGAACGACGAGACTCACACACCTAAACCTACGCAAATCACTTCACCGTCGAGCCTCCATAGCACCGCCGAGTGGGCCCCCCTTGCCGCCGTGAGTGCGCCTCCCCTAGCTGGACGAGGTGCCATCTTCTGATCGTTGTCCAATGGCTTGTGGTGTTCGGAAAATCTAAACCTAAGATCAAACCTATTTCTGAAAAACTGCGGCCTTGCTCTGAGAAGAAGAGTATGGCATATTATTTTATTATTATATTAATTTAAATTGTTACAACCTTAAATAAATCATAACTAATACATACTATATCGAAACTGAACAATTTCAGATCCTATTCGATCGTGAAACTGAGATCTACGCTGCTGTCCAGACTAGATCCAATTCCGAGCAGTTCAAATTTTGGACCAATTTGCGTTACGACTATGATAATTCTTCTTTTTATAATTAATTAATTATTTAATTTAATTGTTATGTGATGATTGAATGTGTATAATTCAGATCTATTATGTCATGATATTGTGGATGTTTTATTTGTTGTTGTTGAGATATAAACACAGATTTGGTTGTGTTTCAATGAAAATAATCATTATTGTTTATTTATTGATTTGGATTAGAATTTCCAAATCGATGAAAATAATCACCTTGTTTATTTATTGATTTGGATTAGAATTTCCAAATCAATAAAAATAATCACCTTGCTATGTTGAATTTCATTGGATTAGAATTTACAAATCGATAAAATAATCATTATTGTTTATTTATTGATTTGGACTAGAATTTCCAAATCGATGAAAATAATCACCTTGTTTATTTATTTATTTGGATTATAATTTCCAAACCGATAAAAATAAATCATTTTGTAAAATCATTGATTGGGAATAGAAACGCCATTCCGATAAAATAAATCATTTTGTTATGTTGAATTGCATTAGATTCCCAATTCAACATTAAAACATTATTTCGATTATTTTTATTGAATTGAATAAAATTGTCAATTCAATATAAAATTATTATCTTGATCATATTTGTTGAATTGAATAGATTGTCAATTCAATATTTAAAATATCTTTTTAACATTTTTGAGCATTGAAATAGGGTTATCAATTTGACATAAAACATTATTTTATCATTTTTATTGTATTGAAATAGAAGTGTCAATACAATGGAAAATATTTCATTTTTTTTATATCATTGAATTGAAAAAAGTTACTCCTTCATTTGCAATCTTTTATGAAAATAAACATTAAAATAAAATTGTTCTTTTATTTGCATTTCGCTAAGGCAAATATAGATTACAAAATAAAGAATGTTCTTTTATTTGCATTTTTTTATGCAAATATACATAGAAAATTTAAATTGTTCTTTTATTTGCATTCTTTTATGCAAATATACATAGAAAATTAAAATGTTCATTTATTTGCATTCTTTTATGCAAATATACATAGAAAAATAAAATGTTCTTTTATTTGCATTTTTTATGCAAATATACATAGAAATATAAAATGCTCTTTTATTTGCATTCTTTTATGCAAATACACTTTGAAATATAAAATTCTTTTATTTGCATTCTCTAACACAAATATGCCTTGGTAATAGAAAATCATATTTTTGTTTGTAATTTTAGATGCAAACAAAACATTAGAATTAAAATCATATTTTTGTTTGCAATTTTAGATGCAAACAAAACATTAGAATTAAAATCATATTTTTATTTCCAATTTTAGATGCAAACAAAACATTAGAATTAAAACCATATTTTTGTTTGCAACTTTATATGCAAACGAAACATTAGAATTAAAATCATCATTTTGTTTACATTTTAGATGTAAACATAAACATTAGAATGAATATACATTTTTATTTTGTATATTGAATAGAAATATAAATAATTCAAAAGGTTACATTTTTGTTTGTAAATTAAGTTGCAAACAAAACATTTAGAAAAATATTTCATTTTTACTTGCATATTTAGATGCAAATAAACAATGTAGAAAAGATTTCATTTTTATTTTCATATTAAGATGCAAATAAACATTTAGAAAAAGATTTCATTTTTATTTGCATTTTTAGATGCAAATAAATAGCATAGTAAAGATTTCATTTTTATTTGCATATTAAGATGCAAATAAACAACGTAGAAAAGATTTAATTTTTACTTGCATAATTAAGTTGCAAACAAAACATTTAGAAAAAATTTCATTTTTATTTGGATATTTTGATGCAAATAAACAACATAGTAAAGATTTAATTTTTATTTGCATATTTAGATGCAAATAAACAACGTAGAAAAGATTACATTTTTATATGCATGTTTTGATGCAAAGTCAACACCATAGGAAGAAGTTGCATTTTGTTTACAAAATTGTTTGTAAGCAAAATATTATAATAAAAGTTACGTCTTGTTTACATTTTAGATGTAAATAAAAGCTAGTATTTAAGAGTCACATTTTTATTGACACTGCGTGTGAAATAAACGAATTGATTTAAATATTGAAATATTTATTATCACTTTAATGGTAGTAAAAATAGTAAAACCGCCGAATGATTTATATTTATATATAAATATAAATTAATATTTAATGAATCGCACGCGGTAGTTCGCGTTTCGGCAATCGTAACTTTAGATGATTATACCGTAAGATCCGACCGTCGGATTTTCCCAAAACTACAATCGTTAGGACCGCTTTGGGAAGATCTTTCCAATGATATAAACTTTATAAAAATCCAATGGTTAGATTTCAAGATAAGTGTATATCAAATTTCGGGGAAAACAGAGCCAGGGCCGCCCATTGGCCCGAAGCGTCATTTAATTATATTGAGCTATTTTTAAATAAATAAAAATAGCAAAAAATCATTAAAAATCAATATTAATGATATCAAATGGTTTAAATGATAATAATTCGAAAATTATTTGAAAAGACCAAGTTCAACTCATTTCAAATAATTTTACGGCGATTTAAAATCGAAGATGCCAAAGACGGCGATTGAAGACCGGCGATCTTCACGTCGAAAGGATAACTACTGATGCCTGGCATTGGCTAGCTACCAATAAAGGGTTAAAGTGGTAGTTGTCCGGACGAACTTGTTGATCGTCCGGATAAGAGAGCACCTAGGTGACTCCGGTTTCGTTCAGACCCAGAACGAACTTGTAAATGGATGTGTGTCCGACATTGAAATTCGTGCCATGTAAATTAATTGATATCTATTAATATATTTCTTAGGTGGCGGAGGATTTATCCTCTTGCTAAACACCCTTCTTTGAGACGTACGAGCTCGAAGGTTATATATTGGTAGTTATCGATCGCATGGACCGTCCATGTGGAATGCCAAGATGCAATTGATCGGGGCTTTTGTTGAAAAGCAGAGCCCTGTGGATGATGATCAAAGCATAGCCTATTTAGGCATAGCTTTGTATATTTCGTTACCTCGCGAGCCTCACACCCCGGTGGAGTCAAAAACGGGACAAGGAAACGCAGGGAGTGCACACGTTTCTTTCTAGCTAGAAGTGGTGTTGGGTTTTCGCACGGCCCAGCATTTTTACTTATGTGGTTGATGGAATGAGGCACCTCGGATTTTTATTGGTCGCAATGGCCAATTTATAGGTCCAATAGGATCGGGAAGCGTGTTCAGGAATTACCAATCCACTAAAGTATTTGTGGACCGGCCCTGCTATATCCAAAGGTTCGCCAGCATCCGAATCCTGAGGCATTGCTAGAGTGTCTCGAATCAGTCACGAGATCGTTCCTAGTCTTGACTCATGATGGAAACCAACCTCCAATACGACATTATGGTCTTGATTGTAAATCTATATACGGCGACACAGTATATGGTAGTTATGCTGTCTAGGATTGATACATTTACTTTGAAGTGTTTTTGAAACATACTATACACTAATAATAATATTAAAAATGTTATTTTCTACGTATCAAGCATTTTTTATCATTATATAGTAAAACTCTATCCTCCGTTTGCGTTGCATTGTGTGATGGGACCTGAGGCTTATAATGATTTCATTTTCTAAAAAGCATTGCATTGTTTTTTACTTAAAAATTTATAAAACTTATGCACTGGCAATCCAATGGAATTAAACCCGTTCCGCGATAGCGGCGCCCAGTGATTAGCCATATTATTAGTTTAGTAAGATTTCTCATACCAGTCCCATGGCTGACTCGTAGTTTGTTTCACTTTGCAAACTCGGGTGCCCTCTTTCCACACGGGCAGCCTGTTTATAAGTTTCAGATAGGGATGCTTTCTGGACTCAAGCTTGCTGCTGAAGATGTTGGAAGATCTTTTCTTTTTATCTTTTATTTTCTTCTTGAGATTTGAGACAGTATTGGATATTGTTGTATTTTGGGAGATTGAGACTTTATTTCTTTCCCTGTATTGAGACATCTGTATTGCTAAGTGTATCCTGTACTACGTATTCTGATTTTCTGTGATGATATTTGTGATGACATTTCATTTCCGTTGCAAATGTTTTGTATGTTCTGCTATGTAACTGTGATCTGTTATTGTTTTAAATTCTGTTATAATCCTATGATTATCCTTACTTTCGTTCTACGGAAGTTTAGGTCGTCACATTTGATATCAGAGCTAAAGGTTAACCTTAGCTATGGAGTACAACATTTTTAGAAAAATCCGTCTAAATAGAATCAGAAATATTCTAAGACGAGTGGCTCATTAGAGATAGGATTAACAATGTCCTAGAATGAGCACAGCAGAATAGCAGATATTAATCAGTCATTACATCATTATCATTTCATTATATGTCTCTATTTTAGAAATCTTTCCTTTAAGAATTATCATTTCTCGTAGTCTGACTCTTTCTTTGATGATACAGACTAATTGAGAAATGAGCACCAGAGCACGTACAAGAGCCCGTGGTAGAGGTAGGGCTAGAGGGGCCGCTAGAGAAGAGACTCCGGTTGCACAGAGAGTGACTACTCCGGAGGTTGATACGCCACCACCGCCATCCCCACGTGCTTTCGATCTTGACAAAGTGGCTAAGAAAATAAAGAATCTAGGAGGTGTGCATTATACAGGACAAGAGATGGTGATTGAGTTGCAAGCATGGCTTAAGACGATGGAAAAGATTTTGGGAGGATTAGAGATCGAGGACCACAGAAAGCAGTTTATGGAAACTTGGTTTCTGAAAGACCAGGCCCAAATTTGGGGGGAAGCAGCTTTGGATGGGGGGTAATGAGGCCGATGTGACTTGGGGAAAATTCAAGGAGCTATTCAATGAGAAGTTCTTTCCACCCCCCACAAAGTTGAGTGCCTCCACGATGAGTTCGCCCACCTCCAGCAAGGGAGCATGACTATTTCAGAGTATGTTAAGAAATTTGATGAGATTTCCAGATACGCCCCAGAATTAGTCCAAGACCCGCTACAGAAAAATAAAAGGTTTATCAATGGTCTGGCAAGGAGATACCATAACAGGGTGACTGCACACATCGAGTGCCCATTTGCTAAGGTAATCGAGATGGCTTGCAGATTTGAAGAGATTGATCAGAAGGGTTCCCAGCAAGAGAAAGAAAAGAACCAAGCCAACAACAAGAAGAAGGAGTCGGACAAGAAAACTGAGGCGGGCAGCTCTTCCACTGCCAAGCCCCAGGAGAAAAAGAAGAAGAGAGACAGATCCAAAGTCAAGTGCTTCAATTGCCAAAGGATAGGACATTTTGACTATGAGTACCGAGCTCCAAAGAGGCCTAAAAGGAACGAGTTTGGACTGAGTCAGAGCAGTGGACATAATCCCCGTGGCCCAAGGGAATGTTTCAACTGCCACAAGCCTGGATACCTCATCAAGGATTGCCCTTTGCTCAAGAAATCTCAGGTGGCACATGTCTACGAAGGAGAGGCTACACCGACTTCTTCAGAAGCAGGTACGACAAATGTTTTAGGAGGTACCCTTAACATTAAAAACATACCTATCACCGTTTTGTTTGACACGGGTGCATCTAGAAGTTTCATACCTGTTGACACGATTAAAAATCTTAAATAGAGAACCAGAAAAATCAAAGAACCTATTAGAGCCCATAGCCCGATAGGAGGCTCACTTATTCTCGAACAGTATTGTGGAGTGCCTGTTTCTTACTCTCACTTCCAGTTTCCTTTTGACTTGATCATTATGAGTTTTTATGGATACGATATCATACTTGGGCTAGATTGGCTAACAAAATATGAGGCTGAGTTACTTTGTGCTAAATGAGTAGTCAGAATTAAAACCAAATTCGGAAATACGATGATTATACCATGCCACAGCTTAGCCACAGATAGTAAAGAATTCTGGTCTTCTCTAGAAGTCACCCCTGCTTCTATTGAGGATATTCCTATCGTCAGAGACTATGCGGATGTGTTCGAAGAAGTAGACAGCTTACCTCCGCGTAGAGAAATCGATTTCAGAATTGATTTAGTCCCTAATGCAAGGCCCGTCGTGCATCCCATTCGGAGAATGTCGCCAAAAGAAAGAGAAGAGCTGAGCAATCAAACCAAGTAGCTTTTGTGGAAGGGTCTGATCAAACCTAGCTTCTCAAGCTGGGGTGCAATAGTGGTTTTTGTCCCAAAGTCAAACGGTACCCTCAGGCTATGTGTGGACTACCGTGATCTAAATAAGTAGACTCTAAAAAATAAATACCCACTGCCCCGCATTGATGATCTGCTAGACCGCTTGAACGGAGCACGAGTATTCTCTAGGATGGACCGAGCTATAGGTTTCCACCAATTACGCATTGCTGATGAATGTATGCCTTTAACAGCTTTCAGAGGACCGGATATATTTTATGAATGGCTAGTAATGCCCTTCGGTCTATGCAATGCTCCAGCGTACTTCGTAGATCTGATGAATAGAGTATTCATAGATGATCTAAATAAATTTGTGCTGGCGTTCATTGACGATATTCTCATCTTCTCTAAGTCCACTGCTGAACATGAAAAACATCTGAAGGAAGTCTTGGAGATTTTGCGTAGAAATGTGCTGAAAGCCAAATTCTCCAAATGCATATTTTGGCAAGAAGAGGTGAAATTCCTCGGCCATTTTGTATCTAAGGAAGGCATCTCTGTAGATCCAGGAAAGATCTCGGCCATCAAAGATTGGAAGCAGCCTACTACGCCCACTGAAGTCAGAAGTTTCTTAGGGCTAGCTAGTTATTATTGGAAATTAGTTAAGGATTTCTCGAGAGTATCTTGTCCATTGACGAAGCTGACTAAGAAGCATACCAAGTTTAAATGGGCACCTTAATGTGAGGCAGCTTTCCAAGAGCTGAAACAAAAATTAATCACTGCTCCTGTGTTGACCATCATTGATGGCAATCAGGATTTGAAAGTCTGGACTGACGCTTCCAGAGAAGGTTATCCTTTCCATCTAAATAAATATGTCAGAAATGACATTTTTCTAATGTCAAATCTTATTTTAACATGTTATTCTTTTCTCTATTTAAGGTATTGGTGCAGTGCTAATGCAAAGAGGCAAGGTTATTGCATATGCTAGCCGTCAATTAAAACCACATGAGAAGAATTATGCAACTCATGACCTTGAGCTAATGGCTATAGTATTTGCTCTAAAGATATGGCGGCACTATCTCTTGGGCGAGAAATTCGAGCTATATACGGATCACAAATCCTTGAAGCATCTATTTACACAAAGAGATTTGAACCTGAGGCAGCAGCGTTGGGTAGAATTCCTTGCACCCTATGACTTGGACATCTTGTATACTCCAGGGAAAGCCAATGTAGTGGAAGATGCTCTTAGTAGAAAGAATATGTCCAGCACCAACCTTATCGTTGCAAATCTCATCATTACCCCTACCTTGATCGATAAGATCTCGGCTCTTCAAAAGAATGATGAATTTATTCTGAGAATCATCAGAAGGATCAGGGAAGGAAAATCCATGAGTTTCCAGAATGATGACAAAGGACATCTGAGTCTATTGGGTCGAATTTGTGTTTCGAATCTTCCTGAACTCAAAAAGGAAGTGATGGACGAATATCACAAGTCTAAGCTCAGCATTCATCTGGGTGTGATCAAGATGTACCATGACCTCAAGCATACTTTTGGTGGAGATCTATGAAGAGAGATATCTCTATCTATGTTTCTAGATGTCCCACCTGCCAGCAAGTTAAAAGCGATTAGCAAAAACTAGCAGGTCTATTGCAACTGCTAGGGGTTCCAGGTTGGAAATGGGACGAAATTTCTATGGACTTTATTGATGGCTTGCCCTGGACTAGGAAAGGCACTAACAGTATATGGGTGATCGTAGATCGCCTCACAAAGACTGCCCATTTCATTCTTGTCAAATCCAATAGAACAGCTCAGTGTTTGGCACAGCTTTATTTTAGAGAGATTGTCAGACTGCATGGAGTTCCCAGCAGCATTGTCAGTGACCGTGATCTAATATTTGCTAGCAAGTTCTGGGAAGCTTTCCAAGAAGAGCTAGGGACTAAGCTGAATATGGGCACTACTTACCACCCTCAGACAGATGGCCATACTGAGAGGGTGAACCGTATATTGGAGGACTTGTTGCGAGCATGCATCTTAGATTTTGGAAGGTCATGGGAAGATCATTTGCACTTGGTCGAATTCTCTTATAGTAACAGCTACCAAGTAAGCTTGCAGATGTCTCCATTTGAAGCATTATATGGCAGGCCATGTAGATCTCCAACATGTTGGGTAGAACCCATAAATCGATTCGTATTGGGTCCTGGTATGATTCGCGATGCCTCGGAAAGAGTTGACTTTATTAAGAAGCGTTTGCTTGCTGCCCAAAGCCAACAAAAGAGCTATGCAGACACTCGAAGAAGGGATTTAGAATTCTTTGTTGGTGATCTTGTATACTTGAAGGTTTCCCCACCGAGAGGTGTAATTCGATTTGGGAAGACTGGGAAATTGGCGCCGAGATTCATTGGTCCATTTCCTATTCTCGAAAGGATTGGGACTCTCGCCTATAGAGTGCAGCTACCTGACTGGTTGCCAGGGGTCCACAATGTATTTCATGTGTCCCAACTCAGGAAGCATGTTCACGATCCAGATTTAGTTGTGGAGGAAGCAACACAATGAGATTTGGAGATTACCCCGGCCCTAGCAGCGAGAAGGGAGCCAGTGAAGATTGTGGGCAAAGAAACCTGAGTGCTGAGGAATAAGAGGATCCAGCTGGTCAAGGTGCAGTGGAGCAGGGATCCTAGAGACTGTACTTGGGAGACTGAGGATAGCACCAAACAGGCTTATCCCGAGTGCAGATGGGACATCTCCGAATAGCTTTTATGTTGAGGCACATTTACAATACCTTGCATTTTCCGTTTATTTCCTACTTTATCATTATTTTCTTTTCGAGGACAAAAAGATTTTAAATAATAACGAATAAAAACTCATTTTTAATCGAATATAGAGAAAAAGTATTCATTTTGATTTCTAAAGAAACTAGAAATAGTATGGTAGTTTGAAAAGTCAAACCTGTACCTTGACCGAATGTACCGGATTCAAAATTTAACAGATTTTAGTGAAACCAAAAATATCTAAATCTGTTTGAAAATATCTTTTCAAGGAATCTAAAAAATCAAAATTTCA
This sequence comes from Allium sativum, assembly GCA_030737875.1. Taxonomy (NCBI): domain Eukaryota; kingdom Viridiplantae; phylum Streptophyta; class Magnoliopsida; order Asparagales; family Amaryllidaceae; genus Allium; species Allium sativum. Next base: position 198,114,896 of record CM060924.1, read on the forward strand.
TAGCGGGAATCAAAAGATATGGCCAATTGAATATTCAGGATGGTCGCTATAGTATAATGTATAGCCCGTATAAAAAGCCATTTTTCAAACGACCTCTGTTTTCGACGAAACTACTTTTGTTGGATTCAGAATGTCAAATTATTGCTAGGTTTCAATTTTCATAATTTTTCGAATTAATATGAGAGCGTAGCAAACAATAATGTGTTTTGTCAATTTCAATCAAATCTAATTGACTTGAAAATAGTCATTTTTTGAACAGTCTCAGAATTCGACTAAATTAATTCTGTTAGGACCGTATGGTCAAAACAAAGCCAGAAATGATTTTTCTGGATTTTTCTGAGTTCGTATGTGGCCCCGGTGGATTTAAATAGACGATCAAATTTATTATTTAAATGATTTAAATAATAAGTTAAAGATTTCAGGCCACAAACAGTTGTTTGGGCTGACGAGACCTTGCCCATTGGATCAGGAACAGGGGCTATTGGCTAGGGTCACCTTGGGTTGGACTAAAATCGGATTAATTTAAGAGGTATGGTTTTATTTGTAAAAATCACATTAAAATATTATAAATAATTCAAAGAAAACCCTAAAAAACACTATTCATTGTCTCTGAGCCACCGCCACCATGATTTCAATGGCCATTACCACTTTATACTTTCTCCACTAATTTCCACCAATCCCTTCATCGAATCTTCTTCCTCTTTTGGATTTTTTTGTGGAGATTTCCTAGCTCTCCATTTCTATACGGTTGGACCAACCTCTAGTGGCCCGAACGACGAGACTCATGCACCCAAACCCGCGCAAATCACTTTGCCGCCGAGCCTCTATAGCACCACCGATTGGGCCCCCCTTGCCGTCGTGAGTGCGCCTCCCCTAGCTGGACGAGGTGCCATCTTCTGATCGTTGTCCAACGGCTTGTGGTGTTCGGAAAATCTAAACCTAAGATCGAACCTATTTCTGAAAAATAGCGGCCTAGTACTGAGAAGAAGAGTATGGCATATTATGTTATTATTTTTATTAATTTTAATTGTTAAAACCTTAAATAAATCATAACTAATACATACGATATCTAAACTGAACAATTTCAGATCCTATTCGATCGTGAAACTGAGATCTACGCTGCTGTCCAGACTAGATCCAATTCCGAGCAGTTCAAATTTTGGACCAATTTGCATTACGACTATGAGAATTCTTCTTTTTATAATTAATTAATTATTTAATTTAATTGTTATGTGATGATTGAATGTGTATAATTCAGATCTGCTATGTTATGATATTGTGGTTGTTTTATCTGTTGTTGTTGAGATATAAACACAGATTTGGTTGTGTTTTAATGAAAATAATCATTATTGTTCATTTATTGATTTGGATTAGAATTTCCAAATCGATGAAAATAATCACCTTGTTTATTTATTGATTTGGATTAGAATTTCCAAATCAATAAAAATAATCACCTTGCTATGTTGAATTTCATTGCATTAGAATTTACAAATCGATAAAATAATCATTATTGTTTATTTATTGATTTGGATTAGAATTTCCAAATCGATGAAAATAATCACCTTGTTCATTTATTTATTTGGATTATAATTTCCAAATTGATAAAAATAAATCGTTTTGTAAAGTCATTGACTGGGAATAGAATTGCCATTCCAATAAAAATAAATCATTTTGTTATGTTGAATTGCATTAGGTTTCCAATTCAACATCAAAACATTATTTGGATTATTTTTGTTGAATTGAATAAATTTGTCAATTCAATATAAAATTATTATCTTGATCATATTTGTTGAATTGAATAGATTGTCAACTCAATATTTAAAATATCTTTTTAACACTTTTGAGCATTGAAATAGGATTATCAATTTATTATTTTATCATTTTTATTGTATTGAAATAGAAGTGTCAATACAATGGAAAATATATCATTTTTTTTATATCATAGAATTGAGAAAAGTTACTCCTTCATTTGCATTCTTTTATGCAAATAAACATTGAAATAAAATTGTTCTTTTATTTGCATTTCGCTAAGGCAAATATACATTACAAAATAAAGAATGTTCTTTTATTTGCATTCTTTTATGCAAATATACATAGAAAAATTAAAATGTTCTTTTATTTGCATTCTTTTACGCAAATATACATAGAAAATTAAAATGTTCTTTTATTTGCATTCTTTTATGCAAATATACATAGAAATATAAAATGCTTGCATTCTTTTATGCAAATACACTTTGAAATATAAAATATTCTTTTATTTTCATTCTCTAACGCAAATATGCCTTGGTATAAGAAAATCATATTTTTGTTTGCAATCTTAGATGCAAACAAAACATTAGAATTAAAATCATATTTTTGTTTACAATTTTAGATGCAAACAAAACATTAGAATTAAAATCAAACAAAACATTAGAATTAAAATCATATTTTTGTTTGCAATTTTAGATGCAAACAAAAGGTTAGAATTAAAATCATATTTTTGTTTGCAATTTTAGATGCAAACAAAACATTATAATTAATATCATATTTTTGTTTGCAACTTTAGATGCAAACAAAACATTAGAATTAAAATCATCATTTTGTTTACATTTTAGATGTAAACATAAACATTAGAATGAATATACATTTTTATTTTGTATATTGAATAGAAATATAAATGAATTAAAAGGTTACATTTTTGTTTGTAAATTAAGTTGTAAACAAAACATTTAGAAAAAAAATTCATTTTTATTTGCATATTTAGATGCAAATAAACAACGTAGAAAAGATTTCATTTTTATTTGCATATTTAGATGCAAATAAACATTTAGAAAAAGATTTCATTTTTATTTGCATATTTAGATGCAAATAAACGGCATAGTAAAGATTTCATTTTTATTTGCATATTAAGATGCAAATAAACAATGTAGAAAAGATTTCATTTTTACTTGCATAATTAAGCTGCAAACAAAACATTTAGAAAAAGATTTCATTTTTATTAAGTTGCAAACAAAACATTTAGAAAAATATTTCATTTTTATTTGCATATTTAGATGCAAATAAACAACATAGTAAAGATTTCATTTTTATTTGCATATTTAGATGCAAATAAACAACGTAGAAAAGATTTCATTTTTATGTGCATATTTTGACGCAAAATCAACACCGTAGGAAGAAGTTGCATTTTGTTTACAAAATTGGTTGTAAACAAAACATTATTATAAAAGTTACATCTTGTTTACATTTTAGATGTAAAATAGAAGCTAGTATTTAAGAGTCACATTTTTATTGACATTGCGTGTGAAATAAAAGAATTGATTTAAATGTTGAAATGTTTATTATCACTTTAATCGCAGTAAAAATAGTAAAATCGTCGAATGATTTATATTTATATTTATATTTATATATAAATTAAAATTAAAATTTAACGAATCACACGCAGTAGTTCGCGTTTTGGCAATCGTAACTTTAGACGATTATATCGTAAGATCCAACCGTTGGGTTTTCCTAAAACTAGAATTGTTAGGACCGCTTTGGGAAGATCTTTCCGATGATATAAACTTTATCAAAATCCAATGGTTAGATTTCAAGATAAGTGTATATCAAATTTTTGGAAAAACAGCGCCAGGGCCGCCCATTGGCCCGAAGCGTCGTTTAATTATATTGAGCTATTTTTAAATAAATAAAAATAGCGAAAAATCGTTAAAAATCGGTATTAACGATATCAAATGGTTTAAATGATAATAATTTGAAAACTATTTGAAAAGACCAAGTTCAACTCATTTCAAATAATTTTACGGCGATTTAAAATCGAAGATACCAAAAACGGCGATTGAAGACCGGCGATCTTCACGTCGAAAGGATAACTACTGATGCCTGGCATGGGCTAGCTACCAATAAAGGGTTAGAGTGGTAGTTGTCCGGACAAACTTGTTGATCGTCCGGATACGCGAGCACCTAGGTGACTCCGGTTTCGTTCAGACCCAGAACGAACTTGTAAATGGATGTGTGTCCGACATTGAAATTCGTGCCATGTAAATTGACTGATATCTAATAATATATTTCTTAGGTGGCGGAGGATTTATCCTCTTGCTAAACACCCTTCTTTGAGACGTACGAGTTCGAAGGTTATATATTAGTAGTTATCGATCGCATGGCATGGACTGTCAATATGGCATGCCAAGATGCAATTGATCGGGGCTTTTGTTGAAAAGCATAGCCCTGTGGATGATGATCAAAGCATAGCCTATTTAGGCATAGCATTGTGTATTTCATTACCTCGTGAGCCTCACACCCCGGTGAAGTCATAAACGGGACAAGGGAACGCAGGGAGTGCACACGTTTCTTTCTAGCTAGAAGTGGTGTTGGGTTTTCACACGGCCCGACATTTTTACTTATGTGGTTGATGGAATGAGGCGCCTCAGATTTTTATTGGTCGCAATGGCCAATTTATAGGTCCAATAGGATCGGGAAGCGTGTGTTCCGGAATTGCCAATCCACTAAAGTATTTGTGGACAGGCCCTGATGTATCCAAGGGTTTGCCAGCGTCCGAATCCAGAGGCATTGCTAGAGTGTCTCGAATCGGTTAGGAGATCGTTCCTATCCTTGACTCATGATGGAAACCAACCTCCAATATAACATTACGGTCTTGAATGTAAATCTATATACGGCGACATAGTATATGGTAGCTATGCCATCTAGGATTGATACATTTACTTTGAAGTATTTTTGAAACATACTATACACTAATAATAATACTAAAAATGTTATTTTCTACGTATCAAGCACTTTTGATCATTATAAGGTAAAACTCTATCCTTTGTTTGCGTTGCATTGTGTGATGGGACCTGAGGCTTATAATGATTTCATTTTCTAAAAAGCATTACGTTGTTTTTGACTTAAAAATTTATAAAACTTATGCACAGGCAATCCAATGGAATTAAACCCGTTCCGCGATAGCGGCGTGGCCCAGTGATTAGCCATATTATTAGTTTAGTAAGATTTCTCATACCAGTCCCATGACTTGCTCGTAGTTTGTTTCACTTTGCAAACTCGGGTGCCCTCTTTCCACATGGGCAGCCAGTTGGTAGGTCGGGATGTTTTCTGGACTCAAGCTTGCTGCTGAAGATGTTGGAAGATCTTTTCTTTTTATCTTTTATTTTCTTCTTGAGATTTGAGACAATATTGGATATTGATGTATTTTGGGAGATTGAGACTTTATTTTTTTCCCTATTTTGAGACATCTGTATTGTTAAGTGTATCATGTACTGCATACACTGATGTTCTGTGATGGTGTTTGCGATGACATTTCATTTCCGTTGCAAATGATTTATATGTTCTGTTATGTAACTGTGATCTGTCATTGTTTTAAATTCTGTTATACTCCTATGATTATCCATACTTTCGTTCTACGGAAGTTTGAGTCATCGCATTTACTGTGTCATTCAATTGTTTTCATTCCCAAGTTTTTTCATTTCAGATTTTCGATAAGGAATTATGATTGCATGAATGCATATATATAGTCATGTATATATGTACTTAGTATATATTGCAATTAGTAAAAATAAAATAAGGAGAATGCATTACTCATATTATTTTGGTTCATTGTTTTTCCTTATTTCAAGTTTCCGGGTTACTAAAACCCTGCTTACAGGTTTCAAAATTCTTTCATCATTTTGTGATGTGTTTATACATGAAAAAAGTTACATAACCATATGTATATTCACATATAAGTCAATACTCAGAATGTAATTTCAAATAGAAATTTAAAGTGAAGTCTACTCAAAATATTTTCTCCTCTGTCCTCCTTTTCAGTTCAAGTTTTGCTTCCATTTTTAATTTCTTGTTTTCGTTCAAATGATGAATGAATGCATGTAACACTAGTGTATTCATAGATGGATACTTAGATTAAAATAAAGTGTAGCTTTAAGTGTTTGCAGGGTAGCCATATGGCATGTTTTGAATGCAGGTAGGCATAGTTGTGATTGAAAAGATGCTAGGTGTATACAAGTCATACTTATTTCGTTTATAGGCCTTATATGCACATGCATGGCCATGAATTGTTGTACACACCGGTGTACTATCCTATGCAAATAGTGGTATTTATTATAGTTGCTAATGTGATTGAAAAGAGAGGCTAAAATCTTCTTTTGATCTTCCACTAGATGATGCGCCCAGATGGTTCATAGAAGGGTACATATTTGTACAAAGCATATGCACTTATGTCATAAAGATACAACTTTGCTCTTAAGTTTTGACAGTCACAGTGTAATTGAGAAGAAATATACTTAGGCACTTAGGTTGTCTTCATTCTATGATTGAAGGGATGTTAGTGGCTAGCCTTACTTGAATGAGGGGATGTGTCTATGCTATATACAGCTGCTGTGAAGTGATGTGGTTGCAAAGGCTTTTCGTATTCTATTTTCTTCCCGGCTAGCCTATGTAAGGCGGTCACTATGTAGTACATAGATTTGGGTATAGAACACATGCATATGCCAAGTATCCTAGCTATTGTGGTATCTAACGTGCACAGACATGTGCCATTTTCTTTGAAAATAACAATACTGGTCGCTAGGTTTCATACATCAATGAGTGATGCATAAAAATAAAATAAAACCTACTTTGTTCTTGAGTAATTTATTCTCCTTAAATGGTTTTGATTTGATTCCCCCTTTTATCAATTAAATCTATAATTTATATCCATATTCTATATACTTGCATGTGAAGTAATAGAGATCTTATTTATTATTTCTTTATGCAAATTTTAAATTCATGTGAACTTGAAACAACTTCTATGCATCAAACATATTAAATGATACTTACTTGTGTGTGTGTGTGTGTGTATATAAACATAATGATCGAGAATTTTAAACCACTAAAACATATATTCTTGAAATTTTTCATTATTTATTTATTCATTTAAATTTATTTAAGTTTAACCAATTATTGAAATAATCCATAATAAATTATATTACAGACTCAGCCAAAAACTGGAAAGTTACAAAAATGTTTCATTTGTTTAGTTAAATTATGAGTATGTTGTTAAATGCTTGGTATGATAAGTGATTGAATGGATGATTGATTGTGATGTGATTTGGATGCAAATTTGAGTTAAGTGACACGTTCAAACACTATCAAAATATTTGTGGTAGTTGATATTTGATTAAACATCCATTTATAATTCAAACGACATATTTACATTCACTTATTCAAGTGAAATTGACTATGTCAAAATATAAGTTGAAACAAACAAGTTACTGTTAATTGCTTAAGTTTGTGGTTGACGAGAACTGGTTAAGTATATTATTAATTAATATTTATTGATTGAAAACCCCACATGGGTTTTAGGATGATAATTAGCCCACACGTCTCTTAAGTGTGTAGATAAGTTCACATGGATTGTGATGTAAACCTCACACTGGTATTGGGATGATAATTTTATACGTCTCCCAAGTATGTAGATAATAATCACTAGTTTGTGATGGAAACCACACACGGGTGTTAGGATGATATTTGAATGACAATAATCCCAAGTGTTTAGTTTGTATGTCAATCGATTGATTGACAGACCAATATAAACATTAATTATTTACTTAAGGCTCATACGGATGTAGCTGCACTTTGGATGTAAATTGGATGTTTAATAGTTGTTTACAACTATTGTTGGATACATATGATGTATGAAATCTATATAAATGGAATTATATGGTTGTTGGTTGAATTTCATTCGAATTCGGAATAAAATTGAATATTTTAATAATATAATATTCGATGAAAAATCAAAATTTGATTTTGATGTTCGATTTTAGATGGACGCGAAGATATTAAAATATCGATAAATTTTCGTAACTAAACCAATTGATTTTGAATTAATTTTCATATAGTTATGGCATATCAAAGTTTTAAATTTGAAATGAATAGTAACTACTGAAAGTAAAGTTTGGTTAGTCTATGTAGGAAACGTTTTGAAAGGAGTTTCTTTTCAAATGGTTCTAGTTTATTTTTATGACGACTGTCATGAAAGTTTGAACATAAAATAATGAGTTTCAAAAAATAATATTATTTTAATGATTAAAATAATATTAAAAATGACTTAATGTTGAAATATTTGATTTTTGAAGGAAATGAGTGAAATAGAATTTCCAATGATGATTATATATATTTTACATGATTTATAAAGTATTTTGGAAGCATTTTGATTTATTTTAGTTATAAATCAATTTGGGCTTGAATAGGACGTGTCGCACAACGACGGTTCGTGAAGTTCAACCCGTAACTTCGAATTGACGTATCAGGAGATCAGACTGTCGGATTCTTCTGAAACTACAAGCGTCGGGTCCGGAATGAAATGAAATTTCAAATGTAATAAGAAATTTGGAAATCCAACGGCTTGGTTTTAAAATATATCCAAATTTGTTTTGGAAAAGGTCGTTATGGTTGTAGTTCGATGGCTGGAATTGGAAACCAACTGTAAGGCCCTTAATAAAATTATTAAAAATATGAATAAATTATGTTAAGTCATAATAAATGATTTGAAGATATTTCAGATAAAATGTTCCGAGTTTTGGAAAGATAAAATATTTTTTTATCTGAATGAGCTAGTTAACAACTAGAGTAAAGAACCCAATGGTTTCAAAATAATATATTGGATTAAAAGGGTTTGAATATAACCAAAGTTTTCCAACATATGAATTGGATTGGATTTGAATGGAAATAATCTTCGGAAATTTCGACATTGGATTCCGTAATTTTATGGATACCGTATTAAGGAATTTGGAAGATAAAGATATCATTATTTCCTATATGGTATTTGTTGTTTTCAGAATTTGGTATTGAATATAACTCGATATGATTTCTATTCAAAGCCTTGTTTTTGATATCAAATTGGATTTTGGGTTTGTAGTGAATGGTTTCTTTAATAACATTTTTCTTAAACCCGGTTGAAAATGGAATTTATAGAATAAATCTTTTAGTTAAGATTTAGTGGAAATTTTCTAAAGTAAAGGGAAGTTTTCCAATTTAATAAATTATATTGGAATTAAATTGAAGATTGATCTTGGGTTTATCGCGAATGATGTTTCAAATTACATTTGTTCTTTAAGCCGGTTAAAGACATGATTAATTTCCTAAAGTTGAACAATCATTGCATAATGATTTTTGAGAATTAAAACTGTGTTAGAGTTTTAACGAATCTTTGTTTATATTTGGAATGTAACGAAATAATTAAATTTACCGGAAACACGGTTGGTGTTAAATATAGAGTACTACCCATTTTGCTCCATGGGACGAATAAACTGGGAATGGGATAACGATACGTGAAATTGCCTATGTAAGAATCGATATTCCCAATAAAGCTTATAAACCTTAATTTGATTCGAATTTATGAAAAGATATTATAAAACCTTTTGAAATGATTTTCAAGGAAAGATTTAAAGATAAGTTTAAATGATGTAAGTCTCTGATTAGATATACGGGTTTAATTCCCAGGATAAAAGAATATTTGAATAAAGGAATATTCTACGTTAGAATGAGATGTGTGTTATCTTTATATATCAGTTGATTTTAATGATGCACGAGTTATTCAGAAAGACTGGGTTTAACCCATTCTGAATAACTATTACGATAAGTAAAAGTCGAAGATATTGAAGATGGTGGTTGAAGATCGGAGATCTTCACATCGTTTGGGCAATTGTCAATGTCTCGGTTGGGCCGTACACCCAAGACGAGGTAATAGGGGGTGCTCGTCCAAACATACTTGGAGATCAACTGGATATGAGAGGACCTATCTCCTGTATTGGACATATGAGACGAGGAATACGGTGCCTTCGGTTTTGTTCAGACCCAGAACGAACTTGCAAATGGATTGTATGCCTGATATTGTATTTTATGCTGTATTAATTGATTTCTATCAAATATATATCTATTTGGTAGTGGAGAATTTATTCTCTTAGCTTAACACCCTTCTTTGAGACGTATGAGCTCAGAGATTATATATTGGAAGACATCAGTTATGTAGTTTGAATTGACAATATGGCATGCTGAGATGCATGGATCAAAGCTTTTGTTGAAAAGTAGAGCTTTATGGATGATGATCAAAGCAAGGCTAATATGGCATAGCTTTGTATTGAGATGTGACTTCGTCAAGCTTCACTCCCCGGTATGAGCCAAAAACGGGACGAAGGCCGCAGGGAGGACATGTGTTTCTTTCTATCTAGAAGTGTTGTCATGGTATGGAGCCCAGGCAATTTACTTTTGTGGATGTTGGAAAAGAGGGCCTTGGAGGTAGCCGCACAAGGCCATGGTGGTCGACGTACCGACCAGGAGGTCCAATAGGATCAAGAAATATATTGTTCAGGCATTGACTAATTAGCGGGAATATGCTGACCGGTCCTGCCGCTCCAAAGGGATAGTGTTTTCCCTAGGACATTTTGCAAGAAATGTTCCGAAGTTTGGACGAGGAAGATCCTTTGCCTCATCTCATGATGGAAACCCAATTTCTAATATGAACCTTGCGTTTTCAATTGCAAACCTATATGGTGGCATAATAGGATGTGGTATTGTGCCATCTAAGATTGATACATTTATCTTCGAAATTGTTTTTAACACTATGCAATAATAATAATATAGGAGAAATTCTGTGTACCAAGCATGTTTGGCTATTATAAGGTAAAACTCTATTCTATGACTTGCTCTTGCATTACGTGATGGGAACTAAGTCTTATAATAACTTCATTTTCAAAAAGCATCACGAGTTTTGTTTTATGTTATTCATGTAGAGAAAACCCGTTCCATGTCATACGGCGTGGTCCCATGATATACCCAACTTTAAAGTAAAATATAATAGCTATTTTGGTTCTCATACCATTCTCATGACTGACCTGGAGTTTATTGTTTCCCACCTAAACTCTAGGTGCTTATATTTTCCACACGAGCAACCAGTAGTTTTGGTTTTGCACATATTTTTAAACAGGATCCTAGATTATGACTAGAGCTATACTCTGGATTATTTTGTAGTCTTCCGCTATTTGTATTTTTTTTATTTTTGTTTTGTTGTTTTGTAAATTTATAATTCTATGATATTTTCCGCTGTGTATCGATTATTGTACTCTGATATATTCTTGTACTCTGATGTAAAATTGTTGTAGTAGCAATAAAATGTTCTTTTGTGTTTTATTCAAATGTGGCGTATTCTCCTAACGATTCAAGGATTTCTGCCGTTTGGATCAGACCAGTGTGGCTTATGGTCGATTCGAAAGGCGGAGGTTTTCGGGTCGTTACAATTGCCTTATTCTTGTTCTTCTTCTCTGAGACAATTATGGGGTGAGGTATCTAAGTCTGCAGTATTGACCGGTGATAATGCTATATCTTGGAATGAAAAGAACCATGCTATCAAGTATATATGGTCTTTTGCAGAAGAAAAGACCGAGTTTTGCATGATCATCAAGAATTTGGATTTTGGGTGGTACAACTAAGAAAAACTGTTTGCTCTAGAAGGTGATGGCAAATGCATTAAATACAAAGGATAAGCTTCACTTTATTGGTTTGATTCCTAAGAATAAGTGTGTATTCTGTAATCTAGAGTCTGAAACTAGTGTACATTTATTTTTTGAGTGTGCATTTGTTTTCAGATTTGGATGAGAATTCTTGCAAAGTGAAATTTCTATAGGCCGTCTAATTCAAGTGTTATTGAATGGTTCAATATATTCAAGGCAACTTGCTGGAAGAATGCAAAAACCAAGGTTGTTTTACAGATTTTGAAATGTTTTATTCATGTTGTTTGGACTGAGAGGAAGCAGTAGGGTGTTTGGTACTGGAGAATTGAATGCTAATCAGTAGTTTGCTTTGATTCACAGGAAATTTTTAAAGGATCTTCAAGTATAATTCATATGAGTTGTGCATCTTCTTTTATCAGCTGTTGGTGTATTCTTTGTTGCTTTGCAGATATGAGATGGTCATTTTTCATATGTTTTGTTGCAGCTAGTCTGCATATATTATGTTTTGCTGCAACTGGTCTTATACTTTTGAGTGATGCAATTTAATGTTTGTTTATTTGTGTTGTCGTGAGTTGGTTGTATGGAGGTGATTTGTAGAGTTTGTTGTACAGTTGGTGCTAATGTTTTTTTTTGTATTTTCTTTCTGTGTGAATAATAACTTTTTCCCTACTGACCTTTCAAATGTGAGTGCTTTTTACAAAAAATTAGTTTAATAAATTATAAATTGCTAAATTAATTTACTGGAATGGCCAATTTCTATTTGTTCTACTCCTGGTATTATTACTCCCTCGTATACTGCTTATTATATGAGAATTTTACTATTTCAAATTCTACCCAAACTTTAGTAAATAAATTTACTATCCACTATCTCTTAAATGGGTATATTTATGACATTTAACTTATCAAACTTTGATATTTCTTCTTTTCTTTGTCCTTTTTATTTCTAATGGAACATCAAATTTATCGCCATAACTTATATAGCATTTTTAAGAAAATAACCTTTTCAAATTCATTTTAATAATAAAAGCTTTTTATATCAAGGCAATGACAATTATAATTTTTCCATTTCAATTATTTACTGCTTGACACTTACATTTCTATCTTTTAAAGGCTCATAACCGAAAACGTTTACTATTATTCATTATTAAGGAATGTATCTTTCGTTTTCCTTAAAGTCCACAATTATAGTTTATCTAACAGAAGAAACATTAAACTTTTCAAATTCGTCATAAACATTCTCAAAAACCAATTTTCAAATTTTATTTTCTGAGTGGAATTATTATGCAACTTGAGCCTACAATTGAAATGTTAAAATTCCCTTTTTCAAAATAATTTAATAGTGTGTCAAAAATCACTTTTATATGTTTCTTAATATTTTTGATATATTCGTCTAACCCTTCCTTCCAACTCACTACTGTAACACCCCACGTCCATTAATGTCACTCTCAAAGGGAATGCATTAACTTTCATGGAGTATTATTGGTGTATAGAATAGAATATAACAAGACAGATACATATATTGGTACTTGAGAAATTAAAATAACTTTTATTGCAGCGGAAAAATAGTTTGATTACAACAACATCATAAACCAACAATAAAACCAAGTACACTTAATATCCATCTTGACAAATTATTTTCTGAGTACATAAAGTAAAAAGCATAACCCCAACATAAGTAGCCATAAAAGAGATAAGCTAAACTTTACTTTCAGCAATCCAAGAACTTCCAAAAGAGAGAAAGAGATCCAAATCAAGCCCTACTAGCACTAGTCCCACCCTGAGAACCTTGGGGGGGAGGAAAGGAAGAAAAGAGGCGAAAACAAAGGGGGTCGGATACAAAGTCTAGCGAGTCCAATAACTTTAACAATATAATTATTAAAGTAATTAGGATAAGGCATAAACTAGTGAAACAAGGAATGACTATGAAACATATGGGCATGACCAAACCAACAGGAGGAATAAGATAACGTTAATTGCGTTCCTAATCACTATAGGATAATTACTATACTGCAACAATACTAGTCACCCTAAAAGTTGATCTTGCCTACTGAACAAAATAATAACAATGGTAGTTTCGTGTACCCGTAGCTATCTTCATAGGTGCCGCCTGCTCCTATCTCCACTAGTTGTACCCACTACCCTCCCCATTCTAATAACAACATTTATTCATAATATGGTAGTTGTACTCCAACTGTCTTCATAGGTGCCGCCTGCTCCTATCTCTGCTAGTCGTACCCACTACCTTCCCCATTCGTTCAGCTCCCTAACTCGTAGATACCCATGCTGGTCCCACAGTGGGGTGTATCACTCCCCAAAGTGGCAACCTGATACCACTAAAGATGCATGGCTTATACCTACACGATGCAACAACGTCTTACCTACCAGCCCGGGCCCACGCACGCACATGACCCCGTTGGACTTGCGTTGCCACCGCTAACCCGTTTTGACCTCTTACAATCAAACCCAGTAAGCGTGTCCCGTCCTCGATCTAGATCGAGCTCACTTAGATACTAAATGGGTTACTGGTTGAAAAGGGTCCCCACACTTGACACAAGCTTTCCTCTTATGCTTGGTCCCCACTAGGATTTCCCACTTAACCCCCTCTTATTCATGTCTTCTTACATGTTTCAACTTGGTTAAGTGTTTATAATTATACCCACATGTCACCCATGTTACCCACTTATCAAATAAACATGTGTTATTGGTTAAGCTTGTCTTAACCCTATCCGCTTACCAGATCAATATATATTTTATTGGTTAAGCTGGTCTTAACCCTATCCACTTATTGGTTAAGTTGGTCTTAACCCTATCCACTTATATATTATTGGCTAAGTTGGTCTTAACCTTATCCACTTATCAGATCAATATGTATTATTGGTTAAGTTTGTCTTAACCCTATCCACTTATCAGATTAATATATATATTATTGGTTAAGCTGGTCTTAACCATACCCACTTATCAAATTAATATATATTATTGGTTAAGCTGGTCTTAACCCTACCTCCTTATCAGATTATTGGTTAAGCTGGTCTTAACCTTACCTACTTATCAAGTTATGTATTACATATATATATGTATGTATGTGTGTATCGTATAACACTTTCTACTTAATTTATGATTAAGTACATCTTAGTTCACATATACATTGGTTAAGAGAATAAACCCCTAAGTATCAACCCCGAAGACCGAAATCAACATCAGATTGTTACTCAGAGAATTACTCAACTCAACCAAACTTCTGTTTGTCATTCATATTCGTCTTTGATCATCATTATTAATTATTAATGCACATACCTCTCACATTAAGTCGATTGCTTGTGGCCGGTGGATATGTCGGGCGGTTCCGGGCAGACTTCCACCATAAGCTAGGCTTAGTCTCGTGTCTAAGCATCTTTTAATTATGCCTACGACCTATGACATTAGACTGCCGTTTGCGATTGCTAGATGTGTCGGGCGGGTCCGGGCAGTCTTATACCACAAACGAGTCTAACCTCGTGTCTTAGGCATTTATTACGCATTTAATTTATGCCTTTGACCTCTCACATTAGACTACCGTTTTTGGTTGTTAGATTTGCCGGGCGGGTCCGGGCAGTCTTATACCACAAACGAGTCTAACCTCGTGTCTTAGGCGTTTATTATTACACATAATTATTCCACCCCGATATGAATTAATTATCCCTATTCAAATTGTCAATAATTTCCAAATTAATCTATGTCCATAATTGCCACCTAAATTATGTCCATACTTTTTAGGTATATAAATTATACCAATTAGTATCTCAAATTAATTATATGCCTTTAAAGCCATTTTATGCCAATTCACAATATGTATATTTAATATTTTCCCATTGTCGCCACGCCCTTCGTATGTTTAATATGAAATATGTTAGACTCGCAAATAGTTAACTCATAAAAAGAAAAGAAACATCACAACTTGCATAACACATAAAATAGATGTAACTTGTGAATAAGAGTTATAACATAAGTTTGCATAGCCAATAACTTGCATAAGCAATGGACATATAGAACATAAATTTGCATGAACTACATATTACCATGGATCTAAATATAGATCTAAACATGAAATTGTGAACTTGCATATATGAATATGGTTTTCACCGAAACTTGCATATGTGAATATGGTTTTCACCCAAACTTGCATATGAATTCCTACAAACTTGCATAAGAATTTAAACATATAAACTAATATCACATGTTTTACATACAAACTCACATATGTATATATATATACATGATTCACATATAAACTTGTGTATAATTCGCATATAGACTTGCATATGATTCACATACAAACTAGCATATGATTTACATCCCAAACTTGTATATAAACTGATGTCATAAAATGAATCAAGTTAAACATGTGTGATTGGACATATGAAATAGATATACTAACATAAGTTAACAAAACTGTCATATGTTCACCAACAGATGATAACAAAGTTAAGTAATGTAACATGATTCAACAGACACGTTCTCATAATCCCAATTATAACTCATCATAATTAATTTATTAATTATTTTGTGAAAGAAATTGTACTCACAAAGACGGATTAGAGAAGAGAATAATTCGTTCGTCGTTTGTATTAGAATCCTGACTTGCAATTCCTATGCTTTAAGAAGAAGAAGAAGAAGAACTATTCTAGCAAAAACATGGAGGCCAAGAGATTAATTTATATTAGGTTTAGAGCTTGAGTCTATGTGTGCTTATATAGAAGTTTATATCAATATAAGCCAATAGATTATCATAGGAGAAAATCAGAACCATTCAGACTAGATAGAGTTATCTAGAATCGCCACCTATGCCTTAGTGACTCAGCAACAGGTCAGAAAAGACTCAGCAACAGGTCAAAATCGTCACAGTTCAGATCTGCCCGAGGGGGGAGGTCGACCCCCAGGTCAACCTGTATAGGGGAGGTCGACCCCCTGGTCGACCTGGCCTGGGGAAGGAAAAATCCCGCCCAACCCGCTCTTTGTTTGAATTCGAATTTTGAATTTAATTTGAGTTGTTTTTGATTTATTTAATGTGACGGCCCGCCCCGCACCAACCGACATTTACTCCAAAAGTGCGCTGTACACATATCCAGTTAGCACGGGACAGTCGCTAGAAGAAAAAGAAAGAAGAGAATGGGCTAATCAAGGAACCTGTAATATGTCTCACAGCGCATAGAACAAAATATAATAATAACATACTTGACATAAACAGGAGAGACAGTGCATAAGCTAAAAACCAGAACTGAGCATCATAGCAGCGGAAATCCAAAATATAGCTTATTACAACTTTTCAAACTGTCTCAAAGAAAAAGCAAGATAAAGGAGGTACACTACTAATGCCCAAGTAGCGACCACCAACGACACAGGGAGAATATCTATATATCATACGTGGAAGCCTCCTTCTCGCCTCCGAATCAGCTACTCGCGCATCACCAGCTAACCACAACCTGTCTCTAGTCTGCTCGTGTGAGCACCCAGAGTAATAAGAAGAGACATAAAACTCTGGGTCAAACATAAAGCCTGGTATGAGCGATAAGCATCTAAACAGAATAATAACAGGTATAATCCAATCATACCTGAACCTGGACCTGCAACCGAAGAGTTAGCACTACATACTGTACAACACTCTAAGGTGCCATTTCAAGTGGTGTAAAGATAACGGGGGTGGGGGTGTGCATGTCATAGTGATGTCAAACAATCAAGCATAGCAATCATCCTCACATCCCTCACTCGGTGCGTAAAGCATACGATATCCACTACTTTGGTCACCTAATACTTTGGGCCATGACGGAATCCAATCCCGTGTAACTATCACTACAAGCCCACTATCCATCTCTCAATGGTGAACCAAAGTTATGAATATCGACAACCCCTTTGCACACGTCCCGCAGCAAAGCCCAATCATGAAGTGAACTCATTGGTTCCCATCTGGATCCTGAGCTCTAACCTCCGTTTGGACTACCTTTGCATCTCGGGTTGTTGGTCTTCGCCGGATCGGTCTTCTTCACTTCACTTGCTTCAGATCGGTCAAACGTCATCAGTTCAGCTCAGTCAACCTTCAGCTTCCGGTTCGGATCGGTCGTGCTGAGTTTCTCCGCCTGGTCGGTCAAAACACCCTGGTCGGTTTTTCCCTCATCTCGATACTGGTCGGTTTCATCGCCTCAATCCTGGTCGTTCGAAGCTCCTCTGGTCGGTCCAAAACATGGTCGGTCGAAGCTCCTCTGGTCGGTCCAAAACCTGATCGGTCGAAGCTCCTCTGGTCGGTCCAAAACATGGTCGGTCGAAGCTCCTCTGGTCGGTCCAAAACCTGATCGGTCGAAGCTCCTCTGGTCGGTCCAAAACCTGATCGGTCGAAGCTCCTCTAGTCGGTCCAAAACCTGATCCTCAAACCTGCACCATTCCAGCAAGCTATTTTCGCCTCTCGACGGCGTTTTCGACCAATCTAACACTTCTAATCAATCACAAAGCATACCATACAATCATAGGAACATAGGGAATCAACCACAAACACCAAAACAACAATATGACATATCAAAATGGATCAAACATGGCCAAAACCCCATATTTTCCCTTAAGCATGTTTTAAGCAAAACTGATGATAGGATTAACAAAACTTAACCAAATTAACCAAATTTTCTAACAGAGGTCTAAAACAATATTTCAGAATTTCTGAACATTTTTCCAGATTTTTAACATGCATAAATTCGCTAATTATCACTAATCACCCCTTAATCCCCCAAATTCCGGGACTTGCAAAATTAGTTGAAATTAACCCAAATTCATATCAGAGGCATAAAATGATGTTTTAGAATTTTAGGAATTTTTCTAGATTTTTCTGAGCCATAATTTCGCTAATCTTCGCTAATTACCATAATTAGCCATAATTAGTGAGGAACTATGCAAATCACTCACCTTAGCCACAAAAAAACTTTAGATCCGAAATAATCTCTGATTTGGATCCAATCCCTATGTGTTCCAGCAGCTCTCTTGCTAATTTGGTGAAGATCTTCTTTGATTTGATGTAGATTAGGCCAAAACTTGATTAGAAAGTGATTAGAAGGTGATTTGGGTGTTGGAGGCCATTGCTAGAGCTTGAAAGAGGTAAGTGGAGGCTGGAAAAATGAGTCTAAAACCGAAATCCTAACCCTAGCAGCCCTTAAATACCCCAAATTCCGAAATCTCCCATTGGGCCTAGTTGCTAATCACCCGGTTAAGCCCGACTAGCTGTTTTTCACCTTCTAAACCTTGTTTCAGCCATATCCCCCAAACGTTAAGTCCGTTTGGCTAATGTAACCACTCTACGGAAAGAGAAACCATCATTCGAAGCCAATGGAAGTGGTTTCAGGTCAAAACTCCTTTCCAGTCAAAAGTTATGGCCAAAACAGTACCAACTAGGGGCAAAACGGTCATTTAAAAATCGACAAAAATCATGAACATGGGAAATGACCCCAATAATCGTCTCCCAAAGTTACATGACCATACGACTTCATATGTGAAAGAAATAAATATTCCACGATCCTATGATGCATAGAATGCGGGTCGTTACACTCTCCCCCCCTTAAGAAATTTCGCTCCCGAAATTCCCTAACCAAAACACAAAAAGGGTTCTGCATGCCTATCAACCATAAACAACAATCAACATGCAAAACAAGTCTATCCTAGCATGCGGTTTACTAACAAGGGAAGAAACTATCACTACCAAAACCTTACTAGGCAAAGAGTTCTGGATATTTCTTCCTTATATCCTCCTCTGTTTCCCAAGTACGGTCTTTTTCCATTCTCACCCCACTGGACTTTGACTTGTTTCACCGCCTTCCCTCGAAGCTGCTTCGTTTCGTTCCTAACAATACGCATAGACTTGCGGTTCCCAACCGCCTCGAGTTCAACTTCGATGTTATCCAACTGATAAGGTGAAATAGCCACACTAGGGTCGTGCACGAATTTCCTTAACTGGGAAACATGAAATACGTTGTGAACTCCCGCCATCTTGTCAGGTAGCTCTACTTCATACGCCAAATTCCCAACTTGCTCGAGGACTGGGAATGGGCCAACAAACCTTGGTGCTAACTTACCTCTCCAACCAATCCGAATCACAGTCTCAATGGAGAGATCCTGACGAACACCAAGTCGCTAACGAAGAATTCCAAATCCCTTCGTCTCTTATCGAGATAAGCCTTCTGCCTATCTTTATCCCTTCCCAGTAGTAGATCTGCTCTATGTCTCAATACATCTTATTACCACTGGGATGTATAGTCAATTTCGAGTGATGATATGCTCTAAGCACTTCATCTCTCCGTCCATCTATGTTGGGTACAACTAGTCCCTTACTCTTTCGAAGCCACCCTTCTCGATCAAATCCTTACTTGATCATTCTCTTTCCATCGATACCCATCTCTACCCTAGAGATGGTTTCCAATAGATTAGGATCGTCCTTCTAACTGGAAACGATCCACTCAATCAAAATCGATCTAATCGTCAAGCTTACTAGCGTTTCTGAATCCAATTCAGTCTTGGGTCTGAAATCATATCCTGTGACATACTCTAGTTGCTTCCATCCTAGAAACAAAACCCCTAAACTGGCATGTCTCCTACTCAATGCAACTAGTACTGCACCGAAATCCTTTACTATGATCACTCTGCCCCATGGAGTCATGGCGACTCCACTGCACTGATCCATAGTCACTAGTCCTTTGCTATGTCCACTCTGCCCCATGAAGTCATAACAACTCCACTGCACTGGCTCATAGCCTTACTAATCCTTTACTATGTCCACTTTGCCCCTCGAGTCATGACGACTCTACTGCACTGGCTCATAGTCCTACTACAATCACTTTGTTCCCCATCGCTGGAACCCTACAGGTGATAGTCTACTCAAGGGAAGAAAAATAGGAACAACATAGCAACCATAACATCCATCAAACAAGTCCTACCTATCACCTGCTAAATTCATAAACACATCGACACCTACATGATTGGTCTAACCAATCCCAATATGTCGATTCCAGCCTGTCTGGTCCAACCAACATCAATAACTAATGGAAGCCCAGCCTCCATACATACACTGATGCCTACTTGACTGGTCCAACCAGTCCCAGGCCAATGGAAGCCCCGCCTCCCTTCGGACTACCGTACGTCCAACGTACATTTATCCTCCAAGGATAATTAAACTAATGGAAGCCCAGCCTCCAATCGGACTACCGTACGTCCAACGTACGTTTATCCTCCAAGGATAACTAGATCACGTCCAACGGATCCAAGGTAACGGGCATCCCCAGATACCCCTGCTTTTAGTCCTCCTAAAATACTTGAGTCCAACCCAAGTCTATCCATTTTCTTGCTTCCCTCTCGAGTCCAACTCGAGCTGAATCCAATTCCTTGCAGCCTTCTCGAGTCCAACTCGAGTCACTCTATAACTCAGATCCAGTCTTGAGTACCGACAAACTCTAGTCCAACGTGAGTCGTCTCCCTATTCGTTGCATCTCCAAGATCAACGAACACCTATTTTCTTTTACGAGTTCAAGTCCAACTTGAATCGCTCCAATCTTCGTTGTATCATCCATGATCAACGAACACATCCTATTCCTTCAAAGCTCTACTATCCAATAGAGAACATCAACATAGGGTCCTAAACAATCCATTTCTTTGCATCTTTCTCGAGTCCCACTCGAGCAATCTCATAACCCTATAGAGTCTAACTCTGGGCAGTCTATACCATTGAACAGTCTCATCATGTTCCGTCTGCCCATCACTCCTCGAGTAAACCAAGATATCATCCAATGAAAAATCACAACAACTATTTACCCCTCACGCAACCCATCCTAGTCGAAATCGACATTCCCCAGGCACAAGCCCCAAAGGCCTAAA
This sequence comes from Allium sativum, assembly GCA_030737875.1. Taxonomy (NCBI): domain Eukaryota; kingdom Viridiplantae; phylum Streptophyta; class Magnoliopsida; order Asparagales; family Amaryllidaceae; genus Allium; species Allium sativum. The sequence continues at coordinate 198,136,243 of CM060924.1, forward strand.
CCAATATCAGACAAGCGCCCAAGGTACATCTCCTCCGAATTCGGACAACCCACGTGAAGTGATACTAGCAAAACAATCTAGCACTGGAGTACTCATTTGCCTCCCAGAGACAACTAGAACTTATTACAACGATATCCTTTCAGCTTTCTTAACTCCAGTTACTATCGCCATCACTAGGTAGGTACCTAATACCACCCTATTCTTTTAGAGTAAACCGACTCCCCCAAAATAATGCTAAACCCAGTAAAACCCAAAACAAAGTAATCACAAGGAAACATACATCCATGACTCGATAAGACCAAACCACAACAAATCATACTAAGATCAGTCGAACCACCTATCAGGTTCATCACAATTAGAGGTCTATCGACTATCTCGGGTTTGTCAAACAATACCCGAACAGAAATATCTTAAATAGAAAGCATACCTTTTATAACGACACCCTATCCCTTTTGCGCCGCACTTGGAGTATTCGACGAAGAAGGAACAGCGTTGATAGCATACGCTTTCACAATCTGCTTCTCCCTAGGAGGTTGTGGGCAATCATCCTTGTGATGTCCCGCCTGGCCGCAGTTAAAGCACTTCCTTTCCCCAGGCTTTTCTCGACAATCTCTGGCGTAATGGCCCTTCTTGCCGCAACTAAAGCATTCGCCATCTTTCTTGTTTTTCTTATCCTGACCATCCTTGGTTGGGTTCTGCTTCCTCTTGTTTTGAGAATTCTTCTTGCCTTCACCGCCTGCTTGCGGCTTTGGCTCCTCTGCAGATGTCGTAGCAACCTCAGTCTTCGACTTAGGGAAAAGGCTCTCTGACCTTAATGCCTTTCCTACAATAGACTCGAACGTCTCATCGATATGGTTTATAAGTCTTTCCCCCAATTACCCATCCAAGCCAGTTATGAACTTCTCGTTCTTCTTTTCGACTGTATCGATAAGGGACCATCCATATTTCGATAAAGTGTCGAATTCAGCGATATACTCCGAGACTGCTCTACCGTTCTTCTTAAGCTCCAAGAACTTCCTGAACAGTTCTGATTTATGAGCAGCTGGAATAAACTTATCACAAAAGCGAGTCTTAAACTGATTCCAAGTAACTTGATCTTCTGGAGTAGCTGTTCTAATGGCATTCCACCAATTCATCGCTCGCCCTTGCAGCTGACGAGACGCTAGCCTTCTCTTCATCGCATCCTCAAGACCCAAGTCGTCGAAGATACGATCACAGCTATCCAACCAATCCTGAACATCTGTGGCCGACTCCATTCCGTGGAACGGCTTCCCACCAAGGTTAGTGTAATCCTTGCACAACTTGGCGAAATCGACCCTAGGCGCCTGCACTACTGGACCACCACCATTTCCGGGATTGGGAACTGATCCCTGAACATCTCTAAGCATGTCTCTCATGAAGTTGGTGAACATTGTCCTCATGTCAGGAGCAATCCCATGGTTGGTCCCTCTACCAGCACCTCTAGGATATCGGCTCATCGTTAATCTGTAAAAGGGGAAACGATTAACGATCCCATAGTGGTGCTAGTGCAGTACGACTTCATTCTTATACTACCAATAGTATATATATATAGCTTTTAAAAACCAAAGTAATCACAAATACGCGCTCTCCTATACGTACTATCTCTCCCTAGTGTCTTTCCCTAGGTTAACTACGCAACCTAGAGCTCTGATACCAAGTGTGACGGCCCGCCCTGCACCAACCGACATTTACTCCAAAAGTGCGCTGTACACATATCCAGTTAGCACGGGACGGTCGCCAGAAGAAAAAGAAAGAAGAGAATGGGCTAATCAAGGAACCTGTAATATGTCTCACAGCGCATAGAACAAAATATAATAATAACATACTTGACATAAACAGGAGAGACAGTGCATAAGCTAAAAACCAGAACTGAGCATCATAGCAGCGGAAATCCAAAATATAGCTTATTACAACTTTTCAAACTGTCTCAAAGCAAAAGCAAGATAAAGGAGGTACACTACTAATGCCCAAGTAGCGACCACCAACGACACAGGGAGAATATCTATATATCATACGTGGAAGCCTCCTGCTCGCCTCCGAATCAGCTACTCGCGCATCACCAGCTAACCACAACCTGTCTCTAGTCTGCTCGTGTGAGCACCCAGAGTAATAAGAAGAGACATAAAACTCTGGGTCAGACATAAAGCCTGGTATGAGCGATAAGCATCTAAACAGAATAATAACAGGTATAATCCAATCATACCAACCTGGACCTGCAACCGAAGAGTTAGCACTACAGACTGTACAGCACTCTAAGGTGCCATTTCAAGTGGTGTAAAGATAACGGGGGTGGGGGTGTGCATGTCATAGTGATGTCAAACAATCAAGCATAGCAATCATCCTCACATCCCTCACTTGGTGCGTAAAGCATACGATATCCACTACTTTGGTCACCTAATACTTTGGGCCATGACGGAATCCAATCCCGTGTAACTTTCACTACAAGCCCACTATCCATCTCTCAATGGTGAACCAAAGTTATGAATACCGACAACCCCTTTGCACACGTCCCGCAGCAAAGCCCAATCATGAAGTGAACTCATTGGTTCCCATCTGGATCCTGAGCTCTAACCTCCGTTTGGACTACCTTTGCATCTCGGGTTGTTGGCCTTCACTGGATCGGTCTTCTTCACTTCACTTGCTTCAGATCGGTCAAACGTCATCAGTTCAGCTCAGTCAACCTTCAGCTTCCGGTTCGGATCGGTCATGCTGAGTTTCTCCGCCTGGTCGGCCAAAACACCCTGGTCGGTTTTTCCCTTATCTCGATACTGGTCGGTTTCATCGCCTCAATCCTGGTCGTTCGAAGCTCCTCTGGTCGGTCCAAAACATGGTCGGTCGAAGCTCCTCTGGTCAGTCCAAAACATGGTCGGTCGAAGCTCCTCTGGTCGGTCCAAAACCTGATCGGTCGAAGCTCCTCTGGTCGGTCTAAAACCTGATCCTCAAACCTGCACCATTCCAGCAAGCTATTTTCGCCTCTCGACAGCGTTTTCGACCAATCTAACACTTCTAATCAATCACAAAGCATACCATACAATCATAGGAACATAGGGAATCAACCACAAACACCAAAACAACAATATGACATATCAAAATGGATCAAACATGGCCAAAACCCCATATTTTCCCTTAAGCATGTTTTAAGCAAAACTGATGATAGGATTAACAAAACTTAACCAAATTAACCAAATTTTCTAACAGAGGTCTAAAACAATATTTCAGAATTTCTGAACATTTTTCCAGATTTTTAACATGCATAAATTCGCTAATTATCACTAATCACCCCTTAATCCCCCAAATTCCGGGATTTGCAAAATTAGTCGAAATTAACCCAAATTCATATCAGAGGCATAAAATGATGTTTTAGAATTTTAGGAATTTTTCTAGATTTTTATGAGCCATAATTTCGCTAATCTTCGCTAATTACCATAATTAGCCATAATTAGTGAGGAACTATGCAAATCACTCACCTTAGCCACAAAAAAACTTTAGATCTGAAATAATCTCTGATTTGGATCCAATCCCTATGTGTTCCAGCAGCTCTCTTGCTAATTTGGTGAAGATCTTCTTTGATTTGATGTAGATTAGGCCAAAACTTGATTAGAAAGTGATTAGAAGGTGATTTGGGTGTTGGAGGCCATTGCTAGAGCTTGAAAGAGGTAAGTGGCGGCTGGAAAAATGAGTCTAAAACCGAAATCCTAACCCGAGCAGCCCTTAAATACCCCAAATTCCGAAATCTCCCATTGGGCCTAGTTGCTAATCACCCGGTTAAGCCCGACTAGCTGTTTTTCACCTTCTAAACCTTGTTTCAGCCATATCTCCCAAACGGTAAGTCCGTTTGGCTAATGTAACCACTCTACGGAAAGAGAAACCATCATTCGAAGCCAATGGAAGTGGTTTCAGGTCAAAACTCCTTTCCAGTCAAAAGTTATGGCCAAAACAGTACCAACTAGGGGCAAAACGATCATTTAAAAATCGACAAAAATCATGAACATGGGAAATAACCCCAATAATCGTCTCCCAAAGTTACATGACCATACGACTTCATATGTGAAAGAAATAAATATTCCACGATCCTATGATGCGTAGAATGCGGGTCGTTACATTTAAATTCCTGAAACTTCTGAGGGCCATAACTTCCTCATACGAAGTCCGATTTACGAAAACTTGGACTCTATTCCAAGCAGAATTTCGAGACGAGCGCAATGGCGTAACCCATTTCCTTAATTGTTCTCCTAAAAATAAAGTGTAACGGTAAGGAATTTCGCTCGATCCGAATCGATCGTTAAACCGACCAAGACTGTTCGAAACCCTTGATCGTTTTGAGAACATGACAAATTGGAACGCAAATAGAAGAACATTTCATTGTTATTACAACAATTCCATCAGATACAAGAATATACAGAGTATTAATAAATATTATACAACAAAGAATATCAGAGATTTAAATACAGTACTGCAGCGGAAAAATAATACAAAACACAACTGAAAGATAGCTTTCCGGATATCATTCTAGCTGTAAACCAGGTTCCTGCGAATATAAATCTGCAAAACCAAAACTACTAGTTGCCCGTGTAGAAAATAGGGGCACCCAGAGTTTAGGTTAAAACAATAAACTTCAGGTCAGTCATGTGACTGGTGTGAGAACTAAAATAGTTATTTAAAACTTTACTTTAAAAGAGACTAATTCAAGGGACCACGCCGTATAACACGGAACGGGTTTCCTCCCAAGAATACTAGTGCATATAACAAAACAGCGCAATGCACTTTGAAAAAATGAAGCTATTATAAGACCCAGGTCCCATCACACAATGCAACGCAAGCCAGAGGATAGGGCAAACCCTTATAATAGCCAAACATGCTTGGTACGTTAAAACAAATCATTTGATACTATTATAGGTGTATAGTTTCAAAACAATTTCAATCATAAATATCAATCATAGACGGCATGGGTACCATATATCATGTCGCCATACTAGTTCTACAATTAAAACCGCAATATCACGTATTGGAAATTGGATTTCCGTCATGAATCGAGGCAAGGGGCAAGCTCCTCTCCGTTCGAGACACTCTAGCAAATGTCTCAGGACCCCACTATGATCCTTGGGAACCTCCATGGCCGGTCCTCTCTTATTTTTGAGGATTGGCAATTCCTGAACACACGTTTCCCGGTCCTAACAGACCTATATCCGAGGCGCCTCGCATTCCAACAACCACACAGGTGAAAAGTATATATAAATGTCAGCCAGTTTAAGCACTGACACCACCACTAGCTAAAAAGAAATGTAGTGCACTCCTTGGGTCCTTATCCCGTTTTTGACTCATACCGAGGTGTGAGGCTCGCGAATACATGCTATACACAAAGCTGTGCCACACAGGCCGTGCTTTAATCATCATCCATAAGACTTTGCTTTTCAACAAAAGCCTTGATCATTTGCCACTTAGGCGTGCCATACAGGCAATTAACTCCATGCGACTGATGTCCATCGATATACAACCTCTGAGCTCGTACGTCTCAGAGAAGGGCGTTAAGCAAGAGAATAAATTCTCCGCCGCCAAACAGATGTATATTTAATAGAGATCAATCAGCACAGAATAAAATCCAATGTTAGACACACAGTCCATTTACAAGTTCGTTCTGGGTCTGAACGAAACCGGAGGCACTTTCCTCGCATATCCATCGATCTCCAAGTACGTCTGGACGATCACCGACTGATTCCCTCCTCTTGGATGTACATCCCAATCAAGATCATCAGTAATCACCCAAACGATGTGAAGACTTCTGGTCTTCAACCACCGTCTTCATCTTCGACTTGTCGTCGAATCGGTTATTCAGAATGGGTATGAACCCGGCCTTTCCGAATAACCCGCGTATATATATTAAACAAATGTTACACAAACACAACATACGCCTCATTCCAATTCAGAATATTCTCTTATTCTGATATTCACATTCTTAGGGAAAGGTTCCCATTAATTTTATCCAAGATAAATTCTTCTAAGTTTATTCTTTAATCTTCCTTTGGATATCTTTTCAAACCGTATTATGGTTTTCCAAACTAGTCGGGATTAGCGAACCACACCGAAGTAATTATTTATTTTATTTCCCAATCCCAACCTATTCATCCCATGGAGCAAAACTGGTAATACTCCATATCTAACACCACGGTGTTATCGGTAAAATTAATTACCATTTCATGTTCAAATCTAATTAAAGGTTTAACTATCGCCTTGGAGCAAAACTGGTGATACTCCATTCTCGATCACTTTTCAGATTTGATAATGTAAATTATCAATTCACTTTCAATCTAATTAAAGATTCATTAAAACTTCACTTAGTTTTAATCTTCTCAAAAATCAATATCCTGTCTTTAACTGGGTTAAAGAACCAATGTCACCTAAAACACGATTCACGACAAACCCAAATCACATTTGATATTAAATACAAGGCTCTGAATAGAAAATATACTGGCTTATATTCAATATCAAATTCTGAAACCGACAAATATCATACTGGAAATAACGATATAAATATATCTTTCAAATTCCCATAACAATATCTGTATAATCACGGAATCCAACATCGAAATATTCCAAAGACAATTTCGATTCAAATCCACTTCCACCTTATATATATTGGAAATTCTGGTTATTTTCAAAACCAATTCAAATTCAATTTATTTATTTCAAAAATAAATTGATTTTAATTCTAGTTCAAAACTAGTTCATTTCGATAAAAATATATTGTTATCCTTTTAAATATGGAGTTTTTCATCCCAGTTCTTTTCAAATCATTTCTTATGATTTTACACTAATTATTGATATTTTTAATAATTTTATCAAGGCCCGTACAGTCGATTTCCATCAACGGCCATCGAACTACACTTACAACGACCTTTTCCTAATTTGATTTGGACATAATTCCAAATCCAACCATTAGATTTCAAATTTCTAATTTTCGTTAGAAAGCTCTTTTCGATACGAACCCAACGGTTCTGGTTTCAGGAGAATCCGACGGTCGCATCTCCCGTAATGTCCATTCGAAGTCAATGGTCGAAATTCACGAACTATGGCAGCACGGCGCGTTCTATTCAGGCCATTATATATGATATATATATATATTATATATATTTCATCGATTTCCTTTTTAAACGTATTTTATAAATCGTTTTAAATTCGTTTTCGAAACGATGTCAACTTCATATCCAATTTCAAATCAAAATTGAATATTCCATATCATCAATATATATATATATATAAATGATAATATTTTCAAAACGTTATATTTTGAAATCACTTCCTTTTCGATGTTCGAATAAAATCGATATAAATATCGTTCGCGTCAAAATGGCACATCTCTAATCAACACAGCTTTATATATTTCAATAACTTCTTTATTCTATTCAACAAATGAATATTTATTCTATTCAACACACGAATCTATATTTCTTTCAACACATGACTAATCTCAACACATGAGTACTGTCAACACATGACTATTTTTGTTATGTAATATATTTTATAAAATTATGGTATCTATCGTTTGATTTTTAATCAGACTCCAACCATAAAGTAGTTTCTAATCTTAAATATGATAAAGATGTAAATTTTATTATTAAAATATTTTACTCAACACATGAATAGTTTCAACACATGAATATTCTCAACACATGAATATTTTTACAACACACTAATATTTTCAACACATGACTATTCATTCCATTCAACACATGAATTTTCTTTTATAATAATTTTTTCCCAATTGGAATGAGGCCCAATCAATTACCATATAATGTTAATTATATGGATTCCACCCAACACATGTATATAATGGCACTGACAAATAATCAACCATCATCCAAAGTGCACTACTCTGTATAAGCATCAAATATAGATATCTAACGCTTATAACAGCTTGTCAATCAATCGATCGATATATAACTAATTATTGGGATTAGTGTATGCCGTATTACCCGTGTGGGGTTTCAAATCAACAAACACATATTTTTATTTATTCACTTACCCGTTAAAAATTATATTTTTAACGATAAAATATTTTTAACTATATAAATATTTTATTTCATTTCACATCACATCACACAATCAACTACACATCAAAATCGAACAAACAAGCATACAAGCCGTCTATGGTCTGTGGACGACGGGTGTCGGGTGCTAGTAAACACCGTCTGCATCCTAGTATATATTATAACTAGAAAAAAAAAATTAAAGTGAGAAATTCTCACCGATTAGCTAAACCGAACGCCAAGACTCTTCTTATGTAGAAATCTTCGTCGTGCTCGCCTTTTATCAAATTCGTTGCCTGTAGCCACTACATATATAAAATCACAATTTTATATTGTTGCTATGTATATAAAAATCCTATTTTTATACCGCTACTATATAGATAAAAATTCTATTTTTACACCGCTACTATATAGATAAAAATTCTATTTTCACAACGGTGTTCATATAATAAAGATCACATTTTTATTACACTATCCTCTATATAAAAATTATATTTTTATATCGCTCTTTTTCCAATAAAGATTATATTTTTATAACGCTCCTTCCTATATAAAAAATTATATTTTTATCTCTACTTCTAATATAATATAAAAATTGTATTTTTATTCTTTCTACTACATAAAAATCAAAATTTTATTATCTCCATTATATAAAAATCACATCTTTATTATCAACATTATATAAAAATTCAATCTTTCATCTTATAAAATCTTATTTTTCTCTCGCCATCCTCTATATAAAAATCGTATCTTTACATTAGTATATATATAAATGATAATTTTTCATAAAAATGATATTTTTATTTACCTACACATGATTACTTCACATAAAAATGATATTTTTATTTACCTACACATGAAAATGATTTCATTATAGAAATAAAGAAAGAACAACTCACTTTTCATCGTTGGTGGTGGTTGGAGAAAGCTCGGGGAGGGGCGCCTGGGTAGGGGATGGCGGCGCAGCCAGTGGGAGGCGGTGCAGGCGGTCATAGGTGGGGTTGCGGACCGGCGGTTGTCGGAGTTGGGTTCACGCGAGGTTTGGGGTACGTCGAGCAGGAGGGAAGCGGGAAGGAGAAGAGAAGGAGGGAGAGAAGCGATCGTGGGGAGGAGGTGGATCGGTGAACGGGGTGGCGAGTTGGAGGGTGGCGCGGCGTGCGTCAGGCGGCAGTGACCCCCCCCCCCGGTCGTTCGCTGCCCCCTTTTCTTTTTTTTTAATCCTTCGATCTGAGTGGGAGAGAGAAAGTGTAGGCGGTAGGGATTATATATAATAATATATATTTAATTATTTAATTAATGTCAAAAAGCAACTTTTATTTTCGACCTCGAAACAAGACCATCGCCTATCATCCATAGCTAAATACCCCCATTCCGAACACAACGGGATATGTATCGTAAGTTGATTCGATCGTTTCGATCAATTTTCATCAAAATCAAAATATAGCTCTATATATTGAATTTGAACGCGCATTTTAATTTACCGGGGCCACATACTAACTCGAAAAATTCCAGAAAAATATTTTCTAGCTTCGTATTCACGATACTGTCCTAACAAAACTAGTTTTGTCGAATTCTGAGACCGTTTGAAAAATGGCCATTTTCCAGTCGATTAAAATCAATTGAAACTGGTCAAACGCGTTTTCCTTCGCCACACTCACATATTGAATCGAAAAATTACGAAATTTGAAACCTAGCAATAACTTGACATCACGGATCCAACAAAAGTGGTTTCATCGAAATCCGAGGTCATTTACAAAATTTTCATTTTTAAGGGCCTGAATTCCATAGCGACTATTCTGAAATTTCAACTGGACGTAACATTTGATTCCCGCTATGAAATTTTGATTTTTCGGATTCGTTGGAAAGATATTCTCAATTAGATTCTAATATTTTTGGTTTCACTAAAATCCGGTTTATTTTGCACCCAGTATGTTCAATTGAAATTTGAAATCGAATTATCGAACTACCGCGCCATTTTCAATTCCTTTTATAATTAAAATAAAATATTTATATTCTAACGACGATCTATATAAATATATACGTTCTATTCTATTCAAAATAAATTTCTCGTCGCTATTATTTAGAATAAATCATTTTAAATGTTCAAACTTCATTAAAATTTCCAAAATAAATTTTTTAAATTGGCTCGCATTTCCGGGTTATTACAATCTCCCCCACTTAAAACTTTTCGTCCCCGAAAAGGAACGAAGCCGAAAGTTGTTTAACTAATCAACTCAACCTTCATTATTTTCGTTACGGCTTAAGTTCTTCAACTTTTCAGTTTCTAAGAACTTTTCAAAATTTCAAAAATTTGGCTAACACCCTAAATTTCCGAAAAATTTCTCCATAACCTCCCCTGCACCGGGGACTTGGGGATATTTCATATAGCCTCCCATGGCCTTTTTGAATCTAAAAGAAAAAGAAAAAGCCAATCAGCTCATAAAATCATCATCACCCAAACAAAACAGTAAATAATGGTAAACATGTACCTATTTGTCGGGCAAACAATTTTATTCTCTGCTCTAGCCTCCTTGCTATGACCTGTTCAATGTAAGTACATGTATATGCATGCAATTGTAATCATTTTTCAATACAGTTCACTATTTGATACAATTTGGTTAAAGGTTCAAAATTTCAAACAAATAAACAAACAACACAACCATCAATCAATTAGTGGATTATCGTTTCAAATTCATAATTTTGATATATATATAAAAAGTCATGTTTTTGATGCCAATTCACAACAATGTATTCTAGCTATATTTTGGTTCTTACACCAGTCTAATGGAAATATATAGAAATCACACCTTCGTCACTCGAATATAAATACTGATAATGCTGCAGCCTTATCAGAATCATCCCTGGGCAACTAGAGTGTGATTATATATCTATCCAGTATATTAAAACTTCGAATATACGTTCATGACGCGTATATGCAAAATCTTTATATATTGGATTGTCCAAATTCAATACAAATAAAATATTCAAATACGTATAAACTGGTTTAAATTTTCAAAACAATATTGTTTTATTTTAAAAATATACTCTTCACACTCGTTCTAGGATACTACGGATCCTATCTCTAACCAGTCATTCTAATTGGATATTACTAATCCAATATCTGATGAATCCTTTCGTTCGGTTCTAATGTGTCTTGTTCTCGAGCTCTGCAAACCAAAGCTCTGATACCAAATGTAACGGTAAGGAATTTTGCTCGATCCGAATCGATCGTTAAACCGACCAAGACCGTTCGAAACCCCTGATCGTTTTGAGAACAGGACAAATTGGAACGCAAACAGAAGAACATTTCATTGTTATTACAACAATTCCATCAGATACAAGAATATACAGAGTATGAATAAATATTATACAACAAAGAATATCAGAGATTTAAATACAGTACTGCAGCGGAAAAATAATACAAAACACAACTGAAAGAGAGCTTTCCGGATATCATTCCAGCTGTAAACCAGGGTCCTACGAATATAAATCTGCAAAACCAAAACTACTAGCTGCCCGTGTAGAAAATAGGGCACCCAGAGTTTAGGTTAAAACAATAAACTCCAGGTCAGTCATGTGACTGGTGTGAGAACTAAAACAGTTATTTAAAAATTTACTTTAAAAGAGAGTAATTCAAGGGACCACGCCATATAACACGGAACGGGTTTCCTCCCAAGAATACTAGTGCATATAACAAAACAGCGCAATGCTCTTTGAAAAAATGAAGCTATTATAAGACCCAGGTCCCATCACACAATGCAATGCAAGCCGGAGGATAGGGTTTTCCCTTATAATAGCCAAACATGCTTGGTATGTTAAAACAAATCATTTGATACTATTATAGGTGTATAATTTCAAAACAATTTCAATCATAAATATCAATCATAGACGGCATGGGTACCATATATCATGTCGCCATACTAGTTCTACAATTAAAACCGCAATATCACGTATTGGAAATTGGATTTCCGTCATGAATCGAGGCAAGGGGCAAGCTCCTCTCCGTTCGAGACACTCTAGCAAATGTCTCAGGACCCCACTATGATCCTTGGGAACCTCCATGGCCGGTCCTCTCTTATTTTTGAGGATTGGCAATTCCTGAACACACGTTTCCCGGTCCTAACAGACCTATATCCGAGGCGCCTCGCATTCCAACAACCACACAGGTGAAAAGTATATATAAATGTCAGCCAGTTTAAGCACTGACACCACCACTAGCTAGAAAGAAATGTAGTGCACTCCTTGGGTCCTTATCCCGTTTTTGACTCATACCGAGGTGTGAGGCTCGCGAATACATGCTATACACAAAGCTGTGCCACACAGGCCGTGCTTTAATCATCATCCATAAGACTTTGCTTTTCAACAAAAGCCTTGATCATTTGCCACTTAGGCGTGCCATACAGGCAATTAACTCCATGCGACTGATGTCCATCGATATACAACCTCTGAGCTCGTACGTCTCAGAGAAGGGCGTTAAGCAAGAGAATAAATTCTCCGCCGCCAAACAGATGTATATTTAATAGAGATCAATCAGCACAGAATAAAATCCAATGTTAGACACACAGTCCATTTACAAGTTCGTTCTGGGTCTGAACGAAACCGGAGGCACTTTCCTCGCATATCCATCGATCTCCAAGTACGTCTGGACGATCACCGACTGATTCCCTCCTCTTGGATGTACATCCCAATCAAGATCATCAGTAATCACCCAAACGATGTGAAGACTTCTGGTCTTCAACCACCGTCTTCATCTTCGACTTGTCGTCGAATCGGTTATTCAGAATGGGTATGAACCCGGCCTTTCCCAATAACGCGCGTATATAATAAATAAATGTTACACAAACACAACATACGCCTCATTCCAATTCAGAATATTCTCTTATTCTGATATTCACATTCTTAGGGAAAGGTTCCCATTAATTTTATCAAAGGTAAATTCTTCTAAGTTTATTCTTTAATCTTCCTTTCGATATCTTTTCAAACAGTATTATGGTTTTCCAAACTAGTCGGGATTAGCGAACCACACCGAAGTAATTATTTATTTTATTTCCCAATCCCAACCTATTCATCCCATGGAGCAAAACTGGTAATACTCCATATTTAACACCACGGTGTTATCTGTAAAATTAATTACCATTTCACGTTCAAATCTAATTAAAGGTTTAACTATCGCCTTGGAGCAAAACTGGTGATACTCCATTCTCGATCACTTTTCAGATTTGATAATATAAATTATCAATTCACTTTCAATCTAATTAAAGATTCATTGAACTCCACTTAGTTTTAATCTTCTCAAAAATCAATATCCTATCTTTAACTGGGTTAAAGAACAAATGTCACCTAAAACACGATTCACGACAAACCCAAATCACATTTGATATTAAATACAAGGCTCTGAATAGAAGATATACTGGCTTATATTCAATATCAAATTCTGATACCAACAAATATCGTATGGGAAATAACGATATAAATATATCTTTCAAATTCCCATTACAATATCTGTATAATCACGGAATCCAACATCGAAATATTCCAAAGACAATTTCGATTCAAATCCACTTCCACCTTATATATATTGGAAATTCTGGTTATTTTCAAAACCAATTCAAATTCAATTTATTTATTTCAAAAATAAATTGATTTTAATTCTAGTTCAAAACTAGTTCATTTCGATAAAAATATATTTTTATCCTTTCAAATATGGAGTTTTTCATCCCAGTTCTTTTCAAATCATTTCTTATGATTTTACACTAATTATTTATATTTTTAATAATTTATCAAGGCCCGTACAGTCGATTTCCATCAACGGTCATCGAACTGTACTTAGAGCGACCTTTTCCTAATTTGATTTGGACATAATTCCAAATCCAACCGTTAGATTTCAAATTTCAAATTTTTGTTAGAAAGCTCTTTTCGATACGAACCCAACGGTTCCGGTTTCAGGAGAATCCGACGGTCGCATCTCCCGTAATGTCCATTCGAAGTCAATGGTCGAAATTCACGAACTACGGCAGCACGGCGCGTTCTATTCAGGCCATTATATATATGATATATATATATATATATATATATATATTATATATATATATTATATATATATTTCATCGATTTCCTTTTTAAACGTATTTTATAAATCGTTTTAAATTCGTTTTCGAAACGATTTCAACTTCATATCCAATTTCAAATCAAAATTGAATATTCCATATCATCAATATATATATATATATAAATGATAATATTTTCAAAACGTTATATTTTGAAATCACTTCCTTTTCGATGTTCGAATAAAATCGATATAAATATCGTTCGCGTCAAAATGGCCTATCTCTAATCAACACAGCTTTATATATTTCAATAACTTCTTTATTCTATTCAACAAATGAATATTTATTCTATTCAACACACGAATCTATATTTCTTTCAACACATGACAAATCTCAACACATGAGTACTGTCAACACATGACTATTTTTGTTATGTAATATATTTTATAAAATTATGGTATCTATCGTTTGATTTTTAATCAGACTCCAACCGTAAAGTAGTTTCTAATCTTAAATATGATAAAGATGTAAATTTTATTATTAAAATATTTTACTCAACACATGAATAGTTTCAACAGATGAATATTCTCAACACATGAATATTTTCAACACACTAATATTTTCAACACATGACTATTCATTCCATTCAACACATGAATTTTCTTTTATAATATTTTTTTTCCCAATTAGAATGAGGCCCAATCAATTACCATACAATGTTAATTATACGGATTCCACCCAATACATGTATATAATGGCACTGACGAATAATCAACCATCATCCAAAGTGCACTACTCTGTATAAGCATCAAATATAGATATTTAACGCTTATAACAGCTTGTCAATCAATCGATCGACATACAACTAATTATTGGGATTAGTGTATGTCGTATTTTATCCCAATACCCGTGTGGGGTTTCAAATCAACAAACACATATTTTTATTTATTCAGTTACCCGTTAAAAATTATATTTTTAATGATAAAATATTTTTAACTATATAAATATTTTATCTCATTTCACATCACATCACATCACATCACACAATCAACTACACATCAAAATCGAACAAACAAGCATACGAGCCGTCCATGGTCTGTGGACGACGGGTGTCGGGTGCTACTAAACACCGTTTGCATCCTAGTATATATTATAACTAGAAAAAAAAATTAAAGTGAGAAATTCTCACCGATTAGCTAAACCGAACGCCAAGACTCTTCTTATGTAGAAATCTTCGTCATGCTCGCATTTTGTCAAATTCGTCGCCCGTAGCCACTACATATATAAAATCACATTTTTATATTGTTGCTATGTATATAAAAATCCTATTTTTATACCGCTACTATATAGATAAAAATTATATTTTTACACCGCTACTATATAGATAAAAATTCTATTTTCACAGCGGTGTTCATATAATAAAGGTCACATTTTTATTACGCTATCCTCTATATAAAAATTATATTTTTATATCGCTCTGTTTCCAATAAAGATTAAATATTTATAATGCTCCTTCCTATATAAAAATTATATTTTTATGTCTACTTCTAATATAATATAAAAATCATATTTTTATTCTTTCTACTATACAAAAATCAAATTTTTATTATCTCCATTATATAAAAATCACATCTTTATTATCTACATTATAAAAAAATTCAATCTTTCATCTTATAAAATTCTATTTTTCTCTCGCCATCCCCTATATAAAAATCGTATCTTTACATTAGTATATATATAAATGATAATTTTTCATAAAAATGATATTTTTATTTACCTACACATGATTACTTCACATACAAATGATATTTTTATTTACCTACACATGAAAATGATTTCATTATAGAAATAAAGAAAGAACAACTCACTTTTCATCGTTGGTGGTGGTTGGAGAAAGCTCGGGGAGGGGCGCCTGGGTAGGGGATGGCGGCGCAGCCAGTGGGAGGCGGTGCAGGCGGTTATGGGTGGGGTTGCGGACCGGCGGATGTCGGAGTTGGGTTCGCACGAGGTTTGGGGTCACTTCGAGCAGGAGGGAGCGGGAAGGAGAAGAGAAGGAGGGAGAGAAGCGACCGTGAGGAGGAGGTGGAGCGGTGAACGGGGTGGCGAGCTGGAGGGTGGCACGGCGTGCGTCAGGCGGCGGTGACCCCCCCACCCCCAGTCGTTCACTGCCCCCTTTTCTTCTTCTTTTTTTATTATTTTTTAATCCTTCGATCTGAGTGGGAGAGAGGAAGTGTAGGGGGTAGGGATTATATATAATAATATATATTTAATTATTTAATTAATTTCAAAAAGCAACTTTTATTTTCGACCTCGAAACGAGACCCACCGCCTGTCGTCCGTAGCTAATTACCCCCATTCCATACACAATGGGATATGTATTGTAAGTTGATTCGATCATTTCGATCAGTTTTCATCAAAATCAAAATATAGCTCTATATATTGAATTTGAACGCGCATTTCAATTTACCGGGGCCACATACTAACTCGAAAAATTCCAAAAAAATATTTTTTAGCTTCGTATTCACGATACGGTCCTAACAAAACTAGTTTCATCGAATTCTGAGACTGTTTGAAAAATGGCCATTTTCCAGTCGATTAAAATCAACTGAAACTGGTCAAACGCGTTTTCCTTCGCCATGCTCACATATTGAATTGAAAAATTACGAAATTTGAAACCTAGCAATAACTTGAATCACGGATCCAACAAAAGTGGTTTCGTCAAAATCCGAGGTCGTTTGCAAAATTTCCATTTTTAAGGGCCTGAATTCTATAGCGACTATTCTGAAATTTCAACTGGACGTAACTTTTGATTCCCGCAATGAAATTTCTATTTTTCGGATTCGTTGGAAAGATATTCTCAATTAGATTCTAATATTTTTTGTTTCACTAAAATCCGGTTTATTTTGCACCCGGTATTTTCAATTGAAATTTGAAATCGAATTATCGAACTACCACGCCATTTTCAATTCCTTTTATAATTAAAATAATATATTTATATTCTAACGACGATCTATATAAATATATATGTTCTATTCTATTCAAAATAAATTTCTCATCGCTATTATTTAAAATAAATCATTTTAAATGTTCAAACTTCATTAAAATTTCCAAAATAAAATTTTTAAATTGGCTCGCATTTCCGGGTTATTACATAAAGTGTTCTTAAAATTGTTAATTTTAATATTTAAAATTACGGGGTATTACATTCTCCCCTCCTTAAAGGATTTCGCCTCCGAAATCTCCAAGTTAAGGAGAATGTATATCCTACCATCCAATCATCCATCTACTCAATCATCAAACACAGGCATCCATTGTCCTTAAAAGACTTCTAATGCTGTATGAACATATGCAAAAAGTGTGTATATATGTTCCTTATCTAATGCAAAATCAGGCGGTCTACTGATTCAGTTGACCTCCTTAATGCAAATCATGATAGTGCCATGCGTCCATTATGTATGCAAAAGAATCCTAACGATACATATTATTTCTACATGTGTGCACAACCATTCATCAAAATGCAGCATCCATATGATAACACAACCATTATACATCCATTAATTTAAATATGCACACATATTTATATGCAATATGAAAGTGATTGAGCCGGTCTAGTGCCTAATGTGTGTGTACATGAATCCATGAGCAAACCACTAGCAACCACTTGCATCCATTTGCATCCATCAAACATAACATGTCTCAAACACATGTTAACAACCACAGGGTTTTTCCTAACTAAAGATCGAAGATATCATTGCAAAGACATACTAAACGATAGGACAAGTATCAACCAAGCGGTAGAAAAAAGAGAAGTTAAAAACATACCCTCAAAAAGGAAAGGGTACAGTGTTCGCATCTTGTCTTCTGTCTCCCAAGTCGCGTCTCCTTGATCATCTCCCCATTGCACTTTAACCAACTTGACCTCTTTATTGCGTAGCTTTTTGACCTCCGATCCGAGAATGCGTGTAGGAGCTCGTCTAACCATGGCATTTCGTTCTACTTCCACTTCTTTAAGCGTGCTCGGCTCCACCACTTCTGCCGTATCATGTAAACACTTACGTAAATGCAAAATGTGAAACATGTCATGAACACCACTGAGCTCGTTGCCACTTCTCATGTCCCTCCAAAATCTAGGATACATAACTGAAACGTTAAGAAATTTCGCTCGATCCGAATTGATCGCTAAACTGACCAAGACCGGTCGAAACCCCTGATTGTTTTGAGAACATGACAAATCAGAACATAGACAGAAGAACATTTCATTGTTAATTACAACAATTCCATCAGAATACAAGAATATACAGAGTATGAATATATATAATACAACAGAAAAATATCAGAGATTACAATAAATTACATAGCAGCGGAAAAACAATGCAAAACACAACTGAAAGTAATACACGAATACAGAGCTTTCCGAGTATCGTTTCAGCTGTAAATCAGGATCCTGTGAATATAAATCTGCAGAACCAAAACTACTAGCTGCCCGTGCCAAAAAATAAGGGCACCCAGAGTTTAGGTTAAAAATAATAAACTCCAGGTTAGTCATCTGACTGGTGTGAGAACTAAAACAGTAATTTAAAACTTTACTTTAAATCAGATATATCAAGGGACCACGCCGTATAACACGGAATGGGTTTCCTCCCAAGAATACCAGTGCATATAACAAAACAACGCAATGGTTTTTGGGAAAATGAAGCTATTATAAGACCCAGGTCCTATCACACAATGCAACGCAAGCCGGGGGATAGGGTTTTCCCTTATAATAGCCAAACATGCTTGGTACGTTTAAAACAAGTCATTTGATACTATTATAAGTGCGTAGTGTATAAAACAACTTCAAATCATAAGTATCAATCATAGACGGCATAAGTGCCCCATACCATTATGTCGCCATATATAGGATTACAACTAAAACCGAAATGTCTCGTATTGGAAATTGAATTTCCATCTGTGAACCAAGGCAAGGCGCAATCCTACCCTTTCGAGACTCTCTAGCCCGATCCTCGGGACTCAGCCGCAACTGTACCTAGCCAACATGCAGGGCCAGTCCACAGATGTGGATTAAACTTAAACCCTGAACATGCGTTTCCTCACCCTTTGGGGCGTAAATGAGCTAAATGACTCCATCGGCTCCACACAGTCACCAATATATCCGAGGTGCCTCGCAATACAACAACCACACAGGTGAAAATAATATAAATGTCAGGGCTGGTAGGTCATTGACACCACCCTAGCTAGAAGGAAACACATGCTCTCCGTGCTGTCCTCTCCCGTTTCTGGTTCACAACAGGGGTGTGAGGCTCGAGAATCAACGTTACACAAAGCTATGCCACACAGGAGATGTTTTGATCATCAACCACAAGACTTTGCTTTTCAACAGAA
The DNA here is from genome assembly GCA_030737875.1 of Allium sativum. Lineage (NCBI taxonomy): Eukaryota > Viridiplantae > Streptophyta > Magnoliopsida > Asparagales > Amaryllidaceae > Allium > Allium sativum. The sequence continues at coordinate 198,155,717 of CM060924.1, forward strand.
GCCTTGATCAATTGCCACTTAGGCATGCCACACAGGCAATTCACTCCATGCGATTGATATCCATCAATATATAACCTCTGAGCTCGTACGTCTCATAGAAGGGCGTTAAGCAAGAGAATAAATTCTCCGCCACCAAACAGATATATATTTAATAGAAATCAATCACACAGAATAAAATCCAATGTCAGACACACAGTCCATTTACAAGTTCGTTCTAGGTCTGAACGAAACCAGAGGCACCTTGTACCTCGCATATCCATCGATCTCCAAGTACGTCTTGACGATCACCAACTATTTCCCTCCTCTTGGGTGTACAACCCAATCAAGATCATCAGTAATCACCCAAACAATGTGAAGACCTCCGGTCTTCGACCACCATCTTTATCCTCGACACATCGTCGCATCAGTTATTCAGACTGGAATAAACCCGGTCTTTCTGAATAACTCGCGTTTATAATAAACAAGTGTTACACTAACACAACACACGCCTCATTCCAATTCAAAATATTCTTTTATTCAAATATTCTTATACTTTGGGAAAGGTTCCCATTAATTTTAACAAAGACAAATTCTTTAAAATTATTCTTTAATCTTCCTTTGAACATCAATTCAAACCAAATTATGGTTTATCCAAACTAGTCGGGATTAACGAACCTTACCGAAGTAATCATTTGTTTTAATTTCCCAATTCCAACCTATTCATCCTATGAAGTAAAGCTGTTAATACTTCATATCTAACACCACGATGTTATTGGTAAATTCAATAACCATTTCACGTTCAAATCTAATTAAAGATTTAACTATCACCTAGAGCAAAACTGGTGATACTCCATTCTCGATCATTTCTTGAATTTGATAATTTTAATTATCAACTTCACTTTTCAATCTGATTAAAGATTCATTAAAACTCTAATTCAGTTTTAATTTCCAAAAATCATTACTTAATGATGATTCAAATCCAGGAAATAAATCTTATCTTTAACTGGGTTAAAGAACCAATGTTATTTAAAACACGGTTCACGATAAACCCAAAATCACATTCCATGGACTTTTTATGGAAAACAAATCGATATATATAATCGATACAAACTTCCATATCCGACTAACAATATAAATGGAATAACGGCAAAGCCTTTTAAATTCCATATATATTAGCAGTCCTCATCCATAGAAATTCACTTCGATTATCACCAAATCAAATTCCATTCCATTCCAATTTATTTTATTAAATTGGAAAACTTTACTTTCAAAAATCTCCTTTAAATCTTAAGAAAAGATTTATAAATTCCAAATCACATTTCACTGTAAATCGGGTTAAAGAACGAATGTCGTTAAAACACAGTTCACGATAAACCCAATTCACATTTCATTAATTATTGGGTTAAAGAACAAGTGTTATTTAAACACCGTTCACGATAAACCCAAAAATCAATTCAAATTCAATTCCAATTAAATATCATTTAATTGGTATGCTTCATTGAATCTAAATAAAAAGATTTAATCTTTTTCTCAACTGGGTTTAAGAACAGTGTTAATGAAGACACCATTCACGACAAACCCAAATGCCATTTGATATTAAATATAAGGCTCTGAATAGAAAATATATCATCTTATATTCAATATCAAATTCTACGACCAACAAATATCGTATTGGAAATAACGATATAAATATCTTTCAAATTTCCATAACAATATATGTATAATCACGAAATCCAACACCGAAATATTCCAAAGACAATTGCGATTCAAATCTATTTCCAATTTATATATTGGAAATTCTGGTTATTTTTAAAACCATTACAAATCCAATTTATTATTTAAAAATAATTGAATTATAATTCTAGTTTAAAACTAGTTCATTTCGATAAAAATTTATTTTTATCTTTTCAAATATGGAGTTTTTCATCCCAATTCTTTCCAAATTATTTCTTATGATTTTACACTAATTATTGATATTTTTAATAATTTTATCAAGGCCCGTACAGTCGATTTCCATCAACGGCCATCGAAATGCACTTACAGCGACCTTTTCCAAATTTGATTTGGACATAATTCCAAATTCAACCGTTAGATTTCAAATCTCTAAAATTCGTTAGAAAGCTCTTTTCAATACGAACCCAAACAATTCTGGTTTTAGGAGAATCCGACGGTCGGATCTCCCATAATGTCCATTCGAAGTCAATGGTCGAAATTCGCGAACTACCGCAGCGCGACGCGTTCTATTCGGACCATTATATATATATTATATATATTTCATCGATTTCCTTTTAAAACGTATTTTATAAATCGTTTTAAATTCGTTTTCAAAACGATTTCAACTTCATATTCAATTTCTAATCAAAATTGAATATTACATATCATTAATCTATAAATGATAATATTTTCAAAACGTTATATTTTGAAATCATTTCCTTTTCTGTATTCATTATAAAAATGAATAAGATCGATATAAATATCGTTCACATCAAAAAGGCATCAATCTAATCAACACGGCTTTATATATTTCAATAACTTCGTTATTCTATTCAACAAATGAATATTTTCTTCAACACATGAATTTTCTTTTATTCAACACTTGAATTGTTTCAACACGTGAATATTCTTAACACATGAGTATTGTCAACACATGACTATTTTGTTTATTCAACACATGAATATAATTTATTTTCTAAATTGGAATGAGACCCACTTAATTACCATATAATATTATTTATATGGATTCCATAAAACACATGTATGTGATAGCAACGATAAATAATCAACCATCATCCAGAGTGCATTCTACATTGTATAAGCATCAAATATTGTAACGTCCCGCATTTTCGTCGGTTTGTATTTGAATATTTAAATCAGTTTAAATATTGAATTTGTAATATAAATGGATTTATATATTAATTAAAACGAAGTTGAACGTATAAAGATATATATTAATTATAATCGAGCCCATAACGACGCTGCAGTTCGTAAATTAACGTTCTGAACTTCAACTGAGTGTACCGGACTCATTTTAAATCAGATTTCTTCGAAACGAGAAACGTTGGAATCTGTTGAACGGTATCTTTCTAACAAAAGTGAAAAACCAAGATTTCGTGGTATAGATTGCAAGATATGTCCAAATCAAATATTCAGAAATTCGCTGTAAAACCGTTTATCGACCGTAACAGTTTATTTAAAATAACTAGATATCGGTTGCAAATCTGGACAAGGTTCTTTTGAGGCGCAGCGATAATTTAATTTTTAGAATTTTACTGTAATTTTTAATTAATTAAATAAACAACTTTTTATTTGGAGTATTGTGCACCCTGTATCGCTATTTCGGGATTTCACAATATGAGTTAACCTACCGATATTATTATATTTTTGGGATCGTGACACCTCGCTGGACACGATCGTATTCTTACTTCAGTCCGTAATAGCTCGGAGTTCACGAGATAGGGTTAGTGGATATGAGCTCTTCACGCCGAAGAAAATCATGTATTGTATTCAATCACCCATCCTTCATTGATCGCACATGCCTGGTCTAGGAGCTAGAACGTGGGGAAATCAGTACTAAAGCCATGCTGAAGTTGACACATACCATACCCTGTCCTTTTCAAGTCTTTATCAGAATTAATGAAGCAAGGCAAACACGACGACCACGTTTGAAACCATCACCCTATTGTGAGTATAAAAACTAACCTACCCTATTCCATCGTACGCACATGCCTCCTTTGAGGTAGCCAGTAGCCATAACCCACCCACAGTAATCCTATAGCTTAACAACGAAGCATGCTAGGGTCCTAAGCTAATTTAAGGGAACCCATACCCTAACCTACCTGCTCTATAAACGGACCATGCACCTATCCCTTAACCCCGAAGTTTTCTACCCTTATAAATATACGAACTGTTTCCTTTTATCTTTCCCAGAAAGCTCTTTCCTCTTTTTCCGCGGGGTGAGTGAATAAACGAGGGACGGGAGTAAGAAGATCACGCAGAGGCGAAGCCGAGCTTGGCTTTTGTACCTGACGTGTGGGGTAAATTCTTTGCAAATGAAGAAGACTTGCTACATGTACGGGAGAAGGAGAAGGCAAGAACGTGAGCCTTGACAGCAGCTTGCGTGAGCAAGTAGATGTAGATGGCGCGGAGGAGCTGGAACCGTAAGTGGGAGCATTGCTTTATGGTAGATGGATGTGTTCTGTGGAAAGGATGAAGGGGTGTGTTACGTGTGTACTGTGAAGTGCGTGTGAACAAGGATGGAGGCGGAAGTTATACATCAAGGTGGTGGCCATGTTAACAAGTACTGGAGTTAAAAGGATTGATGAAAGGGTGCTTGTCTTATAGTGGAGAACAGAGGGTACGAGATGAGGTTGTTTTGTTTGGGTAGTGAAGAAAAGATGACGAAAAGGGAGTGTAGCGTTCGGTTTCGGGTATTGTGTGAGTATACGGCACGGAAGGGAGCTATGAATGCGAGGAGAGAGAGGGACATTATGGCACGTGGACCGAAAACAGTAGGAGGAGGTTTCGAAAAGTTCCAAAAGAAATATCTGTTGAAAACGAGGAAGAGAAGTATGTAAGTGACGGCATGAGGATGCAGAAAATAGAAAGAGAAGTGGTGTGGACTCACAATTTCGTGAGGAATTATGCAGTGAAGGGGGGGTTTCAAAGAAGATGCTCACGTAAGTGCATGGGTGTTTTGTGGGACGTGGAAACTGGAGGCCTCTCTTCATCTTTGGGTACTATGCTCGAATGGGGCATGGCATTTTAACGCAAGCTAGGGGGAACCGCGGAGTGACAGCTTGGAAATGGAAGCCAAGCATGGCAACAAGAAGAAGGACGGTTCTTCAAGAGTTGGAGAGATTTGCATGGGCCGAGTGTGAAGGAGGAACACAAAGGAAGAGAATGACAAGAGAAGAGTTTCTGGGAATACTTTGTTTGAATTGTTTTGGAAGATGGAGTGTGGTATAATTATCAGGATATGGTACACGTGGTCTTATTTGTGATGGGGAAAAGTATGAAGAAAGGTGAAGCGGGGACAGCAAGTATGCGGTTTGAATATGGCTAGGTGGAGTTTCTTATTGCATGGGATTGTTGAGACTTGCGTGAAGGCTTGGGCGCAAGATGATCAGCGAGGTCACCAGTTTTATCAACAGGGTCGAGCTTCTGATGGCAGAAATATTGTAGAACTTAGTGACTGGAAGAGTATGCGCTAAGCTTACTGATAAGATTGAACGAATGAATAAGGCCAGAGGAGGGAAGAAAAGGTGAGAACGAAATGGCAATGTTCAGGAATGGTTGCGGTGTAGTGTGATGAATGACAGAGCCGGGGTGGAGTGATCTAGTGATCGTTGCGAATTCAGACAGAGTTTAAACACCAAATCAGGATCAACCGACGCAAATCGTTATTTAACGGTTAACGCGCCAAGGTGAGTAAAATCACTAACTATGATCTATTTTAAAATATTGCAATTATATTTTAATGTTGTTTGAATGCTGTGTGATGGCTGATTATGTTGATTACAATTAATTTGGTTGAATATTGTATACCGTTATATATATGTACACATCATCAGCTGGACACTGATTCCACCGATTAGAATACCCCCTAGTATAGAGTTAGTGTAAATTGTGTTGACTGACATCTGTGGATGCGGAAACCGGTTGGAGGAATCCGACCGGATTCCTTGATAATTATATTGCTGTTTGTTTTGTATGAACCCGAATTGTATTTAAAACCCCATGTGAATATTGATGTTGAACGGAAATTCAACATCTGTTTCAATAAATCAATAAACAATATCAATTTAGAAAGTGATAACAGTCGACCGTAAAACCATCGTCTTGTTAAGAAGTTGATTGGCCGTCAGGCAAATCAACGAGGTTAATTATAAAAATTATATTTTTATAATTAAAAAGAAGATTTAAATTTATAATAGAAGTTCTATTATAAACCAGTATTTTAGAGTTCGTTTTTATAAAATAAATAAAAACGATTATTGATATTTAAATAAGTTTCTAAAGCAGAAATTATCCGATGATTAAGTATTTGGATAATTATATTTAAGATAAACAATTTAGAAATATTATTAGATTAATTATATTAATCTAATGTTAAGAAGTAATTCAAATCAGTTAACGAATTTACTGATGGAAATAAGTTGATTTAATCAACTGTTATTTGGGAACATGATTATTAGATTAATTGGTCTTTAATTAATCTAATGAAAACAGGTTAGAAATAAGTTTATCGAAATTAATGAGAGTTAATTACCATTTAAGAAGTTATAGATAAGAACTGGGAAATGGAGAAAGCAAAGAGTTAATATTTAAATTAAATATTCATAAACCACAGAGATTCCAAAGTAAGAATATGGTGCTGTAAAACCATATTCCAAAATACAACAAGGAAATACGATTTAATAAATATATTAAGTAATAAGGAATTTGAATACAGACTTGTATCGGTTCTAAGGTAAGAACGTTGTCGATCAAGGTCTGAGAGGTAAATAAAATACCCCAACTTGAACGGCTTCGCTATTACCGAGGAACGATATCAGTTTGTAACGGAAAGAGATGTCAAGATTTTTGTTAATAGAAAGAGATGTCAAGATTTTTGTAACAGAAAGAGATGTCAAGATTTTTGTAACAGAAAGAGATGTCAAGATTTTTGTAACGGAAAGAGATGTCAAGATTTTTGTATAAAAGGAATATGGCAGCGTATGCAAGTCTTAGAATTATAGCGATAAAATAACGCTGTTGATAAGATAAGTGTGACTGTTATGTCAAGATTAGTTATAACAAAGAATATTACAGCGTATGACAAGTTGAACTATAGCAATAAAATAACGCTGTTGATAAGGTAAATGTGACTGTAATTAGTTATAAGGAGAATATTACAGCGTATGACAAGTTGAACTATAGCAATAAAATAACGCTGTTGATAAGGTAAGTGTGACTGTAATTAGTTATAAGGAGAATATTACAGCGTATGACAAGTTTAGAACTATAGCGACAAATTAACTGCTGTTGATTTGACTTAAGCATGACTTTTATATATAGCAGCACTTCCTAGGGAATGTAACAGTTTGGTTTGAAATCCACTTATTCTAGAGCAATAAGTAACGACGTTTGTTCAAAGAAATATAAGAAAGAGTTTAGAAAAAGAATTGGAGAATCGTGTTAGAAAACGATGACAGCATTTCGATGTTTGAAATATGGTTAGAATTAAACCATTAGGATTTGGAACTAGAATTCGATGATGTCGAATATATTAAAGTAAATCATTGTTAGGGATTAAAATCTGATAGGATGATTAACATTTAGTTTTAAACAAATAAATGTTAATAGGATAGGAATCGATATTTAGTCATCAACTGGATATTGTTTTGATAAGAAGTTGACTTAGAAATAGAGTATAAAATGGAATAGGAATATATAAGTTAAGAAAGAGATTTCAGTAAACAAGATAAGGGATGGTATTCACATTTCAAAGTGAATAATGTTTTAAAAGTGAACGTTGAGTCGATTAAAAGGAAAATGAAATTGGAAATATTTTCCAATGTAAATAGGGTAGATTATCCAAGTGTAGAAAATAAAGAACGTGGAAAGAATGGAAATGTTCCGAACGTTGATAACGCATATTTTTCTAGAACATGAAAGAGAGTTTATAATAACTGGAAATGTTTTCCAAGAAAGTGTAAAAAGGTTAAACGGAATTTGAGAAATATCTGGTAAGATATGAGAATTCGAATAATAAAGTCGAATGTTAAATAAAATGTACCCGTGCTTGTGTGATGTCTAGTTATACATTTGAATGAATGTTTGTTTTTACTTCGATAGTTAAACAACTAACTATCGAAGTGCTTTTACCATCGTTGTCAATACGGAGAGACCGTTTGAATATATTATATGAAAACCACTCCGTATAGGCATAAGCGTTGCGAATTGGATATGCTAAAGATAATTGAAGACGGAGTTAAATGCAAGGGTCGTCCAGTTCCAGAATGATGCGTTCTGTTTGTCCAGTCCCAGGACAACTTGTATGGATGAGTGTCTGACAGAGTATTGAATATATTATATGAAAACCACTCCGTATAGGCATAAGCGTTGCGAATTGGATATGCTAAAGATAATTGAAGTCGGAGTTAAATGCAAGGGTTGTCCAGTTCCAGAATGATGCGTTCTGTTTGTCCAGTCCCAGGACAACTTGTATGGACGAGTGTCTGACAGAGTATTTCCAACGGTCATGCCGTTGATTTTACGAATATACCAAGTTGGTGGGGAGAAGATAACTTCTCTTTATTCTACACCCAGTGTGCATTTTTGTAATCAATGTGTGATTACGGATTTGACGATGTGACATTCAAAGTGAATGGTGACCAGATGTTCTGAAGATAAACGTAGCCTCTAGCCTCACAACCAAGAAGTGAAAGAAGTTGGGCTAGGCAACATGGCTAGTTGGGTCATCCCCAAGCAGGGTGTATTGTCACCGATCTAGAGAAAATTCATATTTATACTTCTTTTCGATTCTGTATCTTCGGATGACGGTTGGATGGCCTACAACCGTGGTGGCAATATATTCGCGACACTCAAGCTAAATGAGTGAGCGGTCATGTGTGGCCGGGTTGCAAGACGTTCTTGTTGAACCCTGAGTGTATCCCCTCTAGAGTACACTATTCAGAAGGTGCTCCCATACATTGTTTGTTGAAATCCAATCTCCAATAAGTGCCCTGTGGTTTATGATTTTATACTATATATATGTGGAGCGTGAGATGCAAGCGTTCTGCTACTTGATGATTTAATTGAGTAGACATTATTATAATATCACTGAAGTTTGATATAAAAATATGTTGGGTTATAGTAAGGTAAAAACCGTCCATGTTTATGTGTGGGCTGGTCTTACTATTACCTTCTTGTTTTGAAAAGGGTTTTCAAAGTTAAACAGTATGGTTGGAATTTACTCACACCAGTCCCATGACTGACCCAGAGTTTATTTTGTTTGTTTTCCCTAAACTCTTGGGTGCCCAAATTTGTACGGGCAGTCAAGTGTTTCAGGCTTTGCAGATTCACTTGGAGGAGCTCAAAAGCAGGAAGCTTCACCATTAGTTATGTAGAGTTATTTCCGCTGTGATATGATGTATTGTACTCTGATAATGGTTTGTATATACAATACAGTTTTGTATTCAAAGTTATGTTATATAATACATCTTATTTTGTTCCGCTGCGAGTTTCGTGTTACTCTGATTCTGTTCAGTTGTGATCTTCTTCTTCTTCTATTCTATTAGTTCTATCTTTTCTTTCTCACCCTCTAAATTCTTCTATTAATGTCCTGGTGTTTTCGATGCTTGAATAGTCAACAGTGTGTTTTTATGTTGATTTTCTAGGTCGAAAATTCCCGCCGTTACAGATGGTATCAGAGCTGAAGGTTAAGTAATTAACTTGGCTCTGTGGCGTAACTCAATAGAGATAGAGTTAGTAATACTCTAGATTGAGTTGAGTGTGTATATATATGAGCGCGTATTTGTAAATTAATATAAAAATTCTTTTATATTGTGTTGACTGGTCAGTCGAGTGGTTTATAAATTCTGGTCGAAACAGTAATGCAAACTGCGTCGATAGGTGTTTCTAAACTCTTGAACAGAGTAATTCGACACAGTATGTTTTTAAAAGAGGGTAAATAAAATAATTTTACCCAAAGTATATTTTGATATAAAAAGAAGTATGTATCTTGATATTAATATAATATATTGGATATGTGATCATTATTATGATCGAACATGATTATAATTGAGTTGGTTATATAAATTACCAATCGAAATATTATATAAGTATGACACGCAAAATCAGATGAGCTGAATTTGAATTAAAAACTAGAATTGAAATAAAACTCTAGAAACTTGGAAAAGAATTGAAATTGAATTTGAATTAGATATAAGGGAATTTTACAATCCTGGGAGATTTAAAAATTGTTTTCCAAATGATGAGAAAGATATTTTGAAGTGATTTACAAAATGGAAGTGTTTCAAAATGAATTTTGAAAAGTAATATAGTATTGAACTCACTTCGATCACCGGAAAATAATTCTGATGATGCTGGCCACATCATCAGTGTCATTTTCGAGTTGTAGGGTGACGGATCACTACCAAAGATTTTGTTTGGATTATTGTGAGGAAAAAAGTTGCTAGAAATTCAAATGTTTTGAATTACCATTATTATATGCAAATATATGATTTCGAACTGATTTGAAAAATCCCAGGAATTTGAACTCTGAAATAAAGGATTTAACTTATGGAGTTAAAATGGTAAAAGTGGAACTTAAAACTAAGTGAAATAAATTTTGAATTGAATTGAAGACAGTTAAGTAAAAATCGTGTTGGAGTAGAAATTAATTTGATAAAGGAATTGAATTTGTGAAATAAGAGTTTGAATAGAACTTAACTTGGTTGAAGAATTGGACTCAGATAGATAAAAGTTTGAAACCAAGAATGAAACGGGAGTTTGAAATGGTGTCGGCTTGGATATAAGTGAATTGGATTTGAAGATAAATTGATTGAAGATCAGTTGGAAATGTTTGGATATATGCTAGTTTAATAGCAGATGGCAGAGATAGAGTTGAATGCCCAACAGAGAAGGTACACGTATATATACGAGTATGAGATTTTTTTATGAGTCGGTTTGGGCAAGTCGTTGGCTGTTTGAATTTATTTTGAATTTGGAGAAGGCCCATAGTGGCGAATGGTAGCAGTACCAATTGAGCTGTGTGGAAGAGAAACTGGCAAAATTCTCTGAAAATTTAAGCTGTTAGGAAATTTTCATAATTTCTTAATAAGAAGGAATTAATATTTTAATTGGAATTAATTAGTTCAGTTGAAACTGAAATTATGAAGTAAACCAAAAAGATTTATAACCATGTTATAACAGAGATTGTAGCATTTTCCCTATCTTAGCAATTTCGAGGACGAAATTATTTTAAGGGGAAAGGTCTGTAACGTCCCGCATTTTCGTCGGTTTGTATTTGAATATTTAAATCAGTTTAAATATTGAATTTGTAATATAAGTGGATTTATATATTAATTAAAACGAAGTTGAACGTATAAAGATATATATTAATTATAATCGAGCCCATAACGACGCTGCAGTTCGTAAATTAACGTTCTGAACTTCAACTGAGTGTACCAGACTCATTTTAAATCAGATTTCTTCGAAACGAGAAACGTTGGAATCTGTTGAACGGTATCTTTCTAACAGAAGTGAAAAACCAAGATTTCGTGGTATAGATTGCAAGATATGTCCAAATCAAATATTCAGAAATTCGCTGTAAAACCGTTTATCGATCGTAACAGTTTATTTAAAATAACTAGATATCGGTTGCAAATCTGGACAAGGTTCTTTTGAGGCGCAGCGATAATTTAATTTTTAGAATTTTACTGTAATTTTTAATTAATTAAATAAACAACTTTTTATTTGGAGTATTGTGCACCCTGTATCGCTATTTCGGGATTTCACAATATGAGTTAACCTACCGATATTATTATATTTTTGGGATCGTGACACCTCGCTGGACACGATCGTATTCTTACTTCAGTCCATAATAGCTCGGAGTTCACGAGATAGGGTTAGTGGATATGAGCTCTTCACGCCGAAGAAAATCATGTATTGTATTCAATCACCCATCCTTCATTGATCGCACATGCCTGGTCTAGGAGCTAGAACGTGGGGAAATCAGTACTAAAGCCATGCTGAAGTTGACACATACCATACCCTGTCCTTTTCAAGTCTTTATCAGAATTAATGAAGCAAGGCAAACACGACGACCACGTTTGAAACCATCACCCTATTGTGAGTATAAAAACTAACCTACCCTATTCCATCGTACGCACATGCCTCCTTTGAGGTAGCCAGTAGCCATAACCCACCCACAGTAATCCTATAGCTTAACAACGAAGCATGCTAGGGTCCTAAGCTAATTTAAGGGAACCCATACCCTAACCTACCTGCTCTATAAACGGACCATGCACCTATCCCTTAACCCCGAAGTTTTCTACCCTTATAAATATACGAACTGTTTCCTTTTATCTTTCCCAGAAAGCTCTTTCCTCTTTTTCCGTGGGGTGAGTGAATAAACGAGGGACGGGAGTAAGAAGATCACGCAGAGGCGAAGCCGAGCTTGGCTTTTGCACCTGACGTGTGGGGTAAATTCTTTGCAAACGAAGAAGACTTGCTACATGTACGGGAGAAGGAGAAGGCAAGAACGTGAGCCTTGACAGCAGCTTGCGTGAGAAAGTAGATGTAGATGGCGCGGAGGAGCTGGAACCGTAAGTGGGAGCATTGCTTTATGGTAGATGGATGTGTTCTGTGGAAAGGATGAAGGGGTGTGTTACGTGTGTATTGTGAAGTGCGTGTGAACAAGGATGGAGGCGGAAGTTATACATCAAGGTGGTGGCCATGTTAACAAGTACTGGAGTTAAAAGGATTGATGAAAGGGTGCTTGTCTTATAGTGGAGAACAGAGGGTACGAGATGAGGTTGTTTTGTTTGGGTAGTGAAGAAAAGATGACGAAAAGGGAGTGTAGCGTTCGGTTTCGGGTATTGTGTGAGTATACGGCACGGAAGGGAGCTATGAATGCGAGGAGAGAGAGGGACATTATGGCACGTGGACCGAAAACAGTAGGAGGAGGTTTCGAAAAGTTCCAAAAGAAATATCTGTTGAAAACGAGGAAGAGAAGTATGTAAGTGACGGCATGAGGATGCAGAAAATAGAAAGAGCAGTGGTGTGGACTCACAATTTCGTGAGGAATTATGCAGTGAAGGGGGGTTTCAAAGAAGATGCTCACGTAAGTGCATGGGTGTTTTGTGGGACGTGGAAACTGGAGGCCTCTCTTCATCTTTGGGTACTATGCTCGAATGGGGCATGGCATTTTAACGCAAGCTAGGGGGAACCGCGGAGTGACAGCTTGGAAATGGAAGCCAAGCATGGCAACAAGAAGAAGGACGGTTCTTCAAGAGTTGGAGAGATTTGCATGGGCCGAGTGTGAAGGAGGAACACAAAGGAAGAGAATGACAAGAGAAGAGTTTCTGGGAATACTTTGTTTGAATTGTTTTGGAAGATGGAGTGTGGTATAATTATCAGGATATGGTACACGTGGTCTTATTTGTGATGGGGAAAAGTATGAAGAAAGGTGAAGCGGGGACAGCAAGTATGCGGTTTGAATATGGCTAGGTGGAGTTTCTTATTGCATGGGATTGTTGAGACTTGCGTGAAGGCTTGGGCGCAAGATGATCAGCGAGGTCACCAGTTTTATCAACAGGGTCGAGCTTCTGATGGCAGAAATATTGTAGAACTTAGTGACTGGAAGAGTATGCGCTAAGCTTACTGATAAGATTGAACGAATGAATAAGGCCAGAGGAGGGAAGAAAAGGTGAGAACGAAATGGCAATGTTCAGGAATGGTTGCGGTGTAGTGTGATGAATGACAGAGCCGGGGTGGAGTGATCTAGTGATCGTTGCGAATTCAGACAGAGTTTAAACACCAAATCAGGATCAACCGACGCAAATCGTTATTTAACGGTTAACGCGCCAAGGTGAGTAAAATCACTAACTCTGATCTATTTTAAAATATTGCAATTATATTTTAATGTTGTTTGAATGCTGTGTGATGGCTGATTATGTTGATTACAATTAATTTGGTTGAATATTGTATACCGTTATATATATGTACACATCATCAGCTGGACACTGATTCCACCGATTAGAATACCCCATAGTATAGAGTTAGTGTAAATTGTGTTGACTGACATCTGTGGATGCGGAAACCGGTTGGAGGAATCCGACCGGATTCCTTGATAATTATATTGCTGTTTGTTTTGTATGAACCCGAATTGTATTTAAAACCCCATGTGAATATTGATGTTGAACGGAAATTCAACATCTGTTTCAATAAATCAATAAACAATATCAATTTAGAAAGTGATAACAGTCGATCGTAAAACCATCGTCTTGTTAAGAAGTTGATTGGCCGTCAGGCAAATCAACGAGGTTAATTATAAAAATTATATTTTTATAATTAAAAAGAAGATTTAAATTTATAATAGAAGTTCTATTACAAACCAGTATTTTAGAGTTCGTTTTTATAAAATAAATAAAAACGATTATTGATATTTAAATAAGTTTCTAAAGCAGAAATTATCCGATGATTAAGTATTTGGATAATTAGATTTAAGATAAATAATTTAGAAATAATATTAGATTAATTATATTAATCTAATGTTAAGAAGTAATTCAAATCAGTTAACGAATTTACTGATGGAAATAAGTTGATTTAATCAACTGTTATTTGGGAACATGATTATTAGATTAATTGGTCTTTAATTAATCTAATGAAAACAGGTTAGAAATAAGTTTATCGAAATTAATGAGAGTTAATTACCATTTAAGAAGTTATAGATAAGAACTGGGAAATGGAGAAAGCAAAGAGTTAATATTTAAATTAAATATTCATAAACCACAGAGATTCCAAAGTAAGAATATGGTGCTGTAAAACCATATTCCAAAATACAACAAGGAAATACGATTTAATAAATATATTAAGTAATAAGGAATTTGAATACCGACTTGTATCGGTTCTAAGGTAAGAACGTTGTCGATCAAGGTCTGAGAGGTAAATAAAATACCCCAACTTGAACGACTTCGCTATTACCGAGGAACGATATCAGTTTGTAACGGAAAGAGATGTCAAGATTTTTGGTAACAGAAAGAGATGTCAAGATTTTTGTAATAGAAAGAGATGTCAAGATTTTTGTAACAGAAAGAGATGTCAAGATTTTTGTAACGGAAAGAGATGTCAAGATTTTTGTATAAAAGGAATATGGCAGCGTATGCAAGTCTTAGAATTATAGCGATAAAATAACGCTGTTGATAAGATAAGTGTGACTGTTATGTCAAGATTAGTTATAACAAAGAATATTACAGCGTATGACAAGTTGAACTATAGCAATAAAATAACGCTGTTGATAAGGTAAATGTGACTGTAATTAGTTATAAGGAGAATATTACAGCGTATGACAAGTTGAACTATAGCAATAAAATAACGCTGTTGATAAGGTAAGTGTGACTGTAATTAGTTATAAGGAGAATATTACAGCGTATGACAAGTTTAGAACTATAGCGACAAATTAACTGCTGTTGATTTGACTTAAGCATGACTTTTATATATAGCAGCACTTCCTAGGGAATGTAACAGTTTGGTTTGAAATCCACTTATTCTAGAGCAATAAGTAACGACGTTTGTTCAAAGAAATATAAGAAAGAGTTTAGAAAAAGAATTGGAGAATCGTGTTAGAAAACGATGACAGCATTTCGATGTTCGAAATATGGTTAGAATTAAACCATTAGGATTTGGAACTAGAATTCGATGATGTCGAATATATTAAAGTAAATCATTGTTAGGGATTAAAATCTGATAGGATGATTAACATTTAGTTTTAAACAAATAAATGTTAATAGGATAGGAATCGATATTTAGTCATCAACTGGATATTGTTTTGATAAGAAGTTGACTTAGAAATAGAGTATAAAATGGAATAGGAATATATAAGTTATGAAAGAGATTTCAGTAAACAAGATAAGGGATGGTATTCACATTTCAAAGTGAATAATGTTTTAAAAGTGAACGTTGAGTCGATTAAAAGGAAAATGAAATTGGAAATATTTTCCAATGTAAATAGGGTAGATTATCCAAGTGTAGAAAATAAAGAACGTGGAAAGAATGGAAATGTTCCGAACGTTGATAACGTATATTTTTCTAGAACATGAAAGAGAGTTTATAATAACTGGAAATGTTTTCCAAGAAAGTGTAAAAAGGTTAAACGGGATTTGAGAAATATCTGGTAAGATATGAGAATTCGAATAATAAAGTCGAATGTTAAATAAAATGTACCCGTGCTTGTGTGATGTCTAGTTATACATTTGAATGAATGTTTGTTTTTACTTCGATAGTTAAACAACTAACTATCGAAGTGCTTTTACCATCGTTGTCAATACGGAGAGACCGTTTGAATATATTATATGAAAACCACTCCGTATAGGCATAAGCGTTGCGAATTGTATATGCTAAAGATAATTGAAGACGGAGTTAAATGCAAGGTTCGTCCAGTTCCAGAATGATGCGTTCTGTTTGTCCAGTCCCAGGACAACTTGTATGGACGAGTGTCTGACAGAGTATTGAATATATTATATGAAAACCACTCCGTATAGGCATAAGCGTTGCGAATTGGATATGCTAAAGATAATTGAAGACGGAGTTAAATGCAAGGGTTGTCCAGTTCCAGAATGATGCGTTCTGTTTGTCCAGTCCCAGGACAACTTGTATGGACGAGTGTCTGACAGAGTATTTCCAACGGTCATGCCGTTGATTTTACGAATATACCAAGTTGGTGGGGAGAAGATAACTTCTCTTTATTCTACACCCAGTGTGCATTTTTGTAATCAATGTGTGATTACGGATTTGATGATGTGACATTCAAAGTGAATGGTGACCAGATGTTCTGAAGATAAACGTAGCCTCTAGCCTCACAACCAAGAAGTGACAGAAGTTGGGCTAGGCAACATGGCTAGTTGGGTCATCCCCAAGCAGGGTGTATTGTCACCGATCTAGAGAAAATTCATATTTATACTTCTTTTCGATTCTGTATCTTCGGATGACGGTTGGATGGCCTACAACCGTGGTGGCAATATATTCGCGACACTCAAGCTAAATGAGTGAGCGGTCATGTGTGGCCGGGTTGCAAGACGTTCTTGTTGAACCCTGAGTGTATCCCCTCTAGAGTACACTATTCAGAAGGTGCTCCCATACCTTGTTTGTTGAAATCCAATCTCCAATAAGTGCCCTGCGGTTTATGATTTTATACTATAAATATGTGGAGCGTGAGATGCAAGCGTTCTGCTACTTGATGATTTAATTGAGTAGACATTATTATAATATCACTGAAGTTTGATATAAAAATATGTTGGGTTATAGTAAGGTAAAAACCGTCCATGTTTATGTGTGGGCTGGTCTTACTATTACCTTCTTGTTTTGAAAAGGGTTTTCAAAGTTAAACAGTATGGTTGGAATTTACTCACACCAGTCCCATGACTGACCCAGAGTTTATTTTGTTTGTTTTCCCTAAACTCTTGGGTGCCCAAATTTGTACGGGCAGTCAAGTGTTTCAGGCTTTGCAGATTCACTTGGAGGAGCTCAAAAGCAGGAAGCTTCACCATTAGTTATGTAGAGTTATTTCCGCTGTGATATGATGTATTGTACTCTGATAATGGTATGTATATACAATACAGTTTTGTATTCAAAGTTATGTTATATAATACATCTTATTTTGTTCCGCTGCGAGTTTCGTGTTACTCTGATTCTGTTCAGTTGTGATCTTCTTCTTCTATTCTATTAGTTCTATCTTTTCTTTCTCACCCTCTAAATTCTTCTATTAATGTCCTGGTGTTTTCGATGCTTGAATAGTCAACAGTGTGTTTTTATGTTGATTTTCTGGGTCGAAAATTCCCGCCGTTACAAATATAAATATTCAACGCTTATAACAGCCTGTCAATCAATCTATCAACATACAACTAATTATTGGGATTAGTGTATGTCCAATTTCATCCCAACACCCGTGTGGGGTTTCAAACAATCAAACACAGATTTTATTTGTGCAGTTGGGCGATGTGTAAAATTTATCGTTCCAATCCATATCAGTCAAATCGGTGTACATAAACAAATCATTCGATTTGTAAATGAATATTTATTTTATTTCAACACCTGAATATATATATTTTATTTCAACACATGAATATATTTTTTATTTCAACACATGAATATATATTTTATTTCAACACATGAATATATATTTTATTTCAACCCATGAATATATATTTTATTTCAACACATGAATATATATTTTATTTCAATACATGAATATATATCTTATTTGAACACATGAATATATATTTTATTTCAACACATGAATATATATTTAATTTCAACAACACATGTATTTCATACAACGTATATATTTATTTATCACATCACAATCACAATGTAATACAATCAAACAAGTCGTCCATGGTTTGTGGACGACGGGGAGCAGTTCATATATGCAGTTATAAAATAAATAACTATATAGAAAATTATAGCGAGAGAATTCTCATTGGTCGGATTTATTTCTGAATTCTTGAACAGTTCAGATTTTAATTTTCCTGAATTTCTAATATGCTCAGTTTCATCTCTAGTCATTTCCGGTGCGTAGTGCTTGCTGTCAGGATTCCAACGCATTTGATTTCGTCTGATTCCGTCGCTGTATGAGCATGTTATGACCGTTTATATATTACACACTTTAATAATTACTTAATTAAATAATTAATTAAGTTAATTCTTTCTTAACATTTAACTAAACGTTATTAACATACGTTAATCCCCTGTCTTTATCCTTCTGGTTCGTTCCCTCCTGGACCAAAAAGAACCCATCAGCCGATGGAAGAAACCGGTCGCCACCTCCTCCATAAGCCACCAGACTCTGATCGAAACTCAACCCCGTGTGTGCCTTCGTGTGCTCCACCTCCTCCAGTGATCTTGTCAAACTCGAAACCCAACAACCCTCTCTATTTGCATGCGAACGAACGGGTTTTGAACCCCGATATCTCACCAACTAGTACACGAGAAATCATCAAATTCATATCAACTTGAAGATCTCTCTCCACTCTATATTTTTCATTCAATTTATCTCTAGAATTGTTGAGTGGATCGATGGAAAAATAAGTGTGAATCCTGGGGTGTTTTCCGCCGTAGGAAGGATTAGGGTCGGCGCGTGTCATCAATACGAACCCCAAATCAAACCCAACGACTATCGCCCCTAACTAATTACCCCCTTTCCAAACACAATGGGATATGCCTCGCAAGCCAATTCCATCGTTTCGATCATTTTTCATTTAAATTAACATTTAAATCATTATATTGAATTTCAAACGTACATTTCAATTTACTAGGGTCACATACGAACCCCAAAAATTCCAGAAAAATTATTTCTAGCTTCGTAATGACGATACGGTCCTAACAAGACTAATTCCGTCAAATTTTGTGACCGTTTGAAAAATGGTCATTTTCTGGTCGATCGAAATTGATTAAAACTGTTCAAATACGTTTTCCTTTGCCATGCTCACATATTGATCCCAAAAATTTATGAATTTTGGAATCTAGCAATAAATTGACATCACGGATCCATCAAAAGTGGTTTCGTCGAAAATCGAGGCCGTTTGCAAAATTTCCATTTTTAAGGGCCAGAATTCCATAGCGACTGGGAGTAACTTTTTATCCCCGCTATGAAATTTCAATTTTTTAGATTCGTTGATAAGATATTCACAAATAGATTCTAATATTTTTGGTTTCGCTAAAATCCGGTTTATTTTGAATCTTGTACATTCAATTGGAAATTTGAAATTGAATTTTCAAACTACAGCGCCATTTTCAATTCCTTTTGTATTTAAAATAAAATATTTATATTCTAACGACGATTCAAATAAATATATACGTTCTAATTCTATTCAAAATAAATTTCTCATCGTTATTATTTAAAATAATTCATTTTAAATATTCAAAATTCATCAAAATTGCCAAATTAAAAATTTTAAATTGGCTCAGATTTCTGGGTTATTACAATCTCCCCCACTTAAAACTTTTCATCCCCGAAAAAGGAACAATGTTGAAAGTTGTTTAACTAATCAACTCAACCTTCATTATTTTCTTTACGGCCTAAGTTCTTCAATTTTGCAGTTTCTAGGAACTTTTCAGATTTTTCAAAAATTTGGCTAACATCCTAAATTTTCGAAAAATTTCGCCATAACCTCCCATGCACCGGAAGCTTCAGGATATTTCAAATAGCCTCCCATGGCCCTCACCAATCAAAAAAGAAAAAGAAACAGCCAAGCGGCTCATAAAATCATCAAAATCCCAAGAAATACAATAAACATGTACCTATTTGTTGGGCAAACAGTTTTATTCCTCTTCTCTAGCCTCCTTGCTATGACCTGTTCAATGTAAGTACATGTACGAGCATGCGAATGTGATAAATTTTCAATACAATTCACTTTTTGGTTCAATTTGGCTAAAGGTTCAACATTTAATTATTCAACCAATAATCAAACAACACAATCAACAATCAATTTGTCGAATAACATTTCAATCATATAACTTTTATACATAGCCAAAAATCATATTTTTGATGCCAAATCACAACAATAAACCCTATCTAGTTTTGGTTCTCACACTAGTCAATAGGAAATATATAAATATCACACTTTCGGCATTCGAATATAAATACTGATGATATGGCCGCATCACCAGAATTATCCCCGGGCGACTAGAGTGTGACTCTATATCCATCCAGTATATTGGAGGATTCCAATACACGTGGATCAGACGTATATTAAAACCTCTATATACCTGATAGTCCAAATCAATATAAATAAATATTCAAATACGAATAATTGAATTAAATTTTCAAAACAAAACTTGTTTTCAATTTTATTTTTTAAAACAACACTCTTTACACTCTTTCCAGGATACTACTAATCCTATCTCTAACAAGTCATTCTTATTGGATATTACTAACCCAATCTCTAATGAATTCATTCGTTTGGTTCTAACGTGTCTTGTTCTCCGAGCTCTGTAAACCAAAGCTCTGATACCAAAATGAAACGATAAGAAATTTCGCTCGATCCGAATCGATCGCTAAACCGACCAAGACCGATCGAAACCCCTGATTGTTTCGAGAACACGACAAATCATAACACATACAGAAGAACATTTCATTGTTAATTACAACAATTCCATCAGAATACAAGAATATACAGATTATGAATAAATATAATACAACCGAAAAATATCAGAGATTACAATAAATTACATAGCAGCGGAAAAACAATACAAAACACAATTGAAAGTAAAACACGGATACAGAGCATTCCGAGTATCGTTCCAGCTGTAAATCGGGATCCTGTGAATATAAATCTACAAAACCAAAACTACTAGCTGCCCGTGTCGAAAAATAAGGGCACCCAGAGTTAGGTTAAAACAATAAACTCCAGGTCAGTCATGTGACTGGTGTGAGAACTAAAACAGTTATTTAAAACTTTACTTTATGTAATGACCCGGAAATCCGGTCCAATTTGAGCTGACCAAAAACACAAGTCCAACCCCAAATTAAGACCGAAAATCAGGAAATTAATAGAAAGAAAACAGAGGGTGAGGAAAGATAAGATAGAAACTTAGAATAGAAGAAGAAGAAGAACACAACATCAGAGTAACACGAATCTCACAGCGGAACGAAACAACATATAATAGATAACATATCATTGAAATCAAATCATTATGTGTATACAATAACATTATCAGAGTACAACACTTACAACACAGCGGACATAACCTATAGCTATATAATCTTGAAGCCTCCTGCTCCAACCTCTTCCAGTATATCTGTAAATCCCGACTACTTGACTGCCCGCACAAAATTAGACACCCAAGAGTTTAGGGAAAAGAAAACAAAATAAACTCCGGGTCAGTCATGGGACTAGTGTGAGTAAAACAGTTTAAAACAGTTCAAGCAGGTAATCGATATCTCATAAGACCACGCCGTATAACGGAACGGGTTTTTCCCTTATGAGAATCCAAATATCTTTATATCAAAAACCTTTTGATATTATAATAATGTCTATCAACCACAATATAATAATCATCTAGTAGAAACGCTTTCATCTCACGTTCTACATATATAGTATACAATCAAAACCACAAGCACGTATTGGGTAATGGATTTCCAACTATGATAAGGTATGGAACCACCTTTCGCTAGTGTACCTCTAGAGAGGAATACACTGGGTTCAACAAGAACATCTTGCAACCCGGCCACACATGACCGACCAATCAAAACCACAAGCAGATGTTTAGATAAAACATCGCTATGCCAACTCAACCATTTCCTTTAATTACTAAATTCACTTTACCATCCTTTACTACCGAACCATAACCATTCCTTAGTTAAAAACGAAGCCAATCAAGTTGGGGTAGAACTACCTCTCAGACCTTAACTGAACAACATTTCTAAGCTTGAAATAGGAAAAGTTCACTTTAAATTTCTTTAACTAACTTCCTTACTTAACCTTTCTTTCGAATAACTATATTCGATTGACTCTTTTCACTTAACTCTGTTCGATTTATTCTATTGATTTACTCTATTTGATTTATTCTATTCACTTAACCCCTGTCAAATAAACTATATTCGATAACTCCTCTAACTCTATTCGAATAAACTGTATTCGATTAACTCCTCTAACTCTATTCGAATAAACTGTATTCGATTAACTCCTCTAACTCTATTCGAATAAACTATATCGATTTACTCCTCTAACTCTATTCGAATAAACTATATCGATTTACTCTAATTGGTTTAGCTCTAACTGATAAACTCTAACTGGTTTAACTCTACGGTTTAACCTAACTGATTTACTCTAACCAATTAACCCTAACTGATTAACTCTAATCAATTAATTCTATTCGATGAATTCTGATCGAATAACTCCTTTTGGCTAAACTATATTCGAATACCTCCTTTTAAATTTATTCAATAACTTCCTTTATTCTATTCGAATAACTAATTCGATTAACTCCTTTTCGAATAAACTATTCATTTATAAAGATTTACTTTTAGTAACGATTCTTCACTTTACAAATGATTTCCTTTTATTCTAACTTATCCTTTGATTTTATAAATATTTCTTTTATAAAAATCCTTTTCCTTTTCTATATAAAATCCATCGATTTTATATAAATAATTTATTTTCAAAATACACTTTGAAAATCCCCTTTCTCATATCCAGTATTTCTTATGGTATTTAACATACCATATAACAACGATAAATATCGTCCAAACACACATAATCAACAACAGATTATATATCACATCATATATCACAATATATGAATCACAGTAAAATAAATGTTGAGGAATCCAGTTGGATTCCTCCAACCTGTTATCCTGCATCACAGATGTTAAACAATATAGATAACATCACTTTCAGTTCCATATGATATATTCTGTTAAACAGAATCAATATATAAATTTAACTAACTGACTAGCAGTTCAATCAAATGGTCAACACACAGTCAATCAACCAACATCTAACAGTTCTAAAAATACAACATGAAATTATAAACTGTTCAGAATTAGTGAGATTCACTCACATTGGCAGCTCATCGTTAAAGAACGATAAACATCGCTTGATTTGATTCTGACAATTTATTTCGCCATAAATTGTAACGAGCACCAATCCACTCCCGGTCAGTCTCATTATGACGCCCCCGTCCATACGATCTCAACGGATCTGACGGTTCAGAATTCTGAGTTTGTATGAAATAATTATCGCGTTAACAAGTAATTATTCAAATAAAAATTAAACTTAAGTTTTGAATTATTTCCATGGGCCTTTACCATTTGATTCGGCCCATTTTCCCCTTGGAAAAACTCGCTCCATATACTTCTGTAGCCCGGTCTACCATCCTTTCTTCTTCACCGTGTATTTCTTCCTTTACTGCCGAACTTATGAATTCCCATTCCCCCACCTTTTTCTTCTTTTCATTTTTTTTACAACTCAAATAAACATCTCCCTAAACAATTGGGCCTCACCCCACTCTTATCGGCCCAAACCCGAAGTGAACCCCGTCTTCCTCAAATGACAGAACGCGGCTGCACCTCCTTCAACCATTTCCATCTGCCATTTCCAAACGTTACTCCCTCTTATCTCCTCCACCTTCCACCTTAAATCCAAACTAAAATCATCAAAATTCATATCATCACAAACTCTTCCTTCCCGTACCCTTTAACTACATCTCGCACCTCAATACCCCATCCCGTCGAAGATCGGCAACGTGCGGCTACAGGGCCATGACCGACATTTTTATTTTTTTAGAAAATTCCCAAAATTCAAAACAGATGCTAAATCAAATGCCGAACTCAAATTCAACACTAAAAATCCAGATCGACCTCAAACCAATTTTTCCGCAACCCTAGGACATTGTACCAAAACCCGCAAATAATTTCTTATTCGAACTCAACAAGATTTACATGAGCGTGAAGAGAAAGTTGAGAGGAATCCAAATATACCACTCTCGTGATTTATAGATATTAATTTGCATTTGTTTGAGGATTTATAAGTAGCGATTTAGTTTCCTGGAAAAATATAATGGAGGCGCTACTTAGTTTGACCCCTGAATGAATATTGACTTAGGTTAGAAATGTTAGTGATATATTTATAGGAGATTTATATATTTTTTATTCATTTTTTATTCATATTTTAATCAACCGTTGCTCCTGTTTGTCTTCTAAAAATCGGTATGACCACATACGATACCCAAAAATCATTAAAATGGACATGCAGCTACAGTTCGACAATACGGTCCCAACGAAACTGGTTTCGTCAAATTCCGACTCTGTATGCTCACACAACGTATTTTTAACCGTCAAAATACCTATTGTTTCTCACTCTAAAAATCCATATGACCACACAATGACTCTAAAAATCACGAAACTGGAAATCTAACATCTATTTGACATTGCGGATCCAACAAAACTAGTTTCGTCGAATTCCGACTTCGTTTGCAAAACCGGCTATTTTTAAAGCTCTGGATGACCTATTTAAATATATAAATATATTTAAAAATGATTAAATTGAATATAAATAAATATATATTATCGTATATATTCTCAACAGAATATCATACAGCTCCACTGGGATTTATAACTTGATATTTCAAATCTGGGTCAACCCGATATTCGATTTATATTGAAATTCCTTTTTAAAATATAAATAATTCCTTTATAAATTATAAAGGAATTCCACAGCGACTTTTCTAAAATTTGATTTGGACGTGAATCAAAATCTACATGACGAAATCCTGATTTTTCTCTTCCACTAGAAATATATACTCTACCAGCTCCACACGTTTCTTGTTTCATAGAAATCCGGCTTAAAACGAATCATGTATATTCAGTTGAAGTTCGAATCGCCAATTTACGAACTACAGCGCCATTTCAAGCTCGATTTTAATTATATTATAATTATACTTTCAAACTGTCATTTATATAATATATTCGTTATTCTAATTAAATTCCAAGCTGTATTAAATATCACAGATGATACAGTTCACACCATATCGCCCCTTTCAGCCAACTCTGATTATTTCAGATCTAAATATATTATTTAATTTATTACTTTAATTAAATATTCATCATTATTTTATTCCACGACCATTTAATTCGCTAAACCACTCTTTAAATAATTAAATAAATTAATTATAATACCTCTGCCAATGCGGGTCATTATAATCTTTCCTACTTAAAAAAATTTCGTCCTCGAAATTGCTAAAAGGTAGAGGACGACCCTATCGACTGGTTAGAACATATTTGTTCACTTCTTAACTTCAGTTTCAACTGAACCAATTTAGTTTCAACTTCAGTTATTGAAAATTTCGCCAGCACCTCCTTTGTACTGGTCAATTGGTCAAACTCCAACTCGCCTCTCTGGGCCTTCTCCAACCTAAAAGAAAATCAAACAGCCAAGCGGCTTGCCAATTCGGCTCATAAATCTTATATCCAATAGAAATGTAAACTTATACCTTTTGTCGGCATATCATTATATCCTTTCCACCTGTTATCAATTCAGCGGATACAAGGGTCATCCCAATCAAATTCCAATCTGCTTTTATCCACAACAAAACCATTCGCTTACAGCCAAGCCAAATATCATTTCAACTCGAGTTTCTTCTCGATTCCCAACTCTTAACTTGATTATCACATTACACTTCAAATTTGAATCTCACAATCCAATTTGTCTTGATATCATTCTAATTCAACCTTAGTTACCACTTTAGTGGCTTTACTTTAATTCAAATTTGCTTTCACAAATTTCTATAAAATTTATTTTTAATTCAAACAGTCTTTCCCTGGGTTTTCAAACAGTTTACTCTTTTCAAAAATCAAATTTTCCTTTTTGAACATGTCACTGAGCCCTTAATTAATATTCCATTAGTTAAATCACTTCTCTATTTCTTTATCAATATTTGTTAACCAAATATTTTCAATAACCATATTGGCCTTTTACGTTATTTGGAAAACATTTCCGAATATCGCCTTCCTTTATTTTCTAAACTTTAGAAAATATATGCTATTTATAATTGGAAAATATTCCAATTACTTATCTCTTTTCCGATCCCGTTTATTTCTATACTTAGGAAATATTTATTATTCTATTTCCAAGTTTACACTTATTTGGGTTAAAACAGATGTTGTGTAAAACATCGTTACGAAAACCCAAATACCATATTCAACTTACTCTTATTCAACATTGATCTTCGAGCCTGAAATCTTACTATTTATTTGTTAATAATGAAATCAATCAAGTTGGGGTATAACTACCTCTCAGACCTTGACTGAATAACATTTATAACATCAAAACAGATATGACTACTTACTCAAATAATCAATACCATACAACTACTTATACACTTTTAAACACGTATACGCTTCCTCTTTCTATTCTTACTAGATTTTATTCTTAGTCTTCCTTTTTGATTTAACTATTCTATTTCTAAGTTCGTTTCCTTATCGACTTCTATATATATATCGATACGTTGATTTCTGACTATCAAATTATCTTAAAAATATTCTAACTCCTTAAATTCCTGGAAAAATTCGCCATAACCTCCTTTGTACCTGGAGCATCGGGATATTTCATATAGCCTCGCATGGCCCTCACCAATCCAAAAGAAAAAGAAATAGCCAAACGGCTAGCCGATACGGCGCATAAAATCTCATATATGAATTAAATACATACCTTTTCGTCGAGCATTCTATTTATATACCTTCATACATTATTTATACCTATCTCATGTATATTTATACCTGCCCAATCTATTTTAACTATGCCTGATCGTTTTAACTCAATTCGTTAATTAATTTGTTAATTAACTCTTTTGTCTATTTCACTTTTATATTTGAACATGACATGTTCAAATATATTTTAACTTGCTTATTAACTAATTTGAATCCAAATTTCAAATTTATGTTCTATATTCGATTTCGAATATCCATTTACAAATCCAATTCACCTTTCAAAGTTCAACTTCAAATTCAAAACTTGATTAACTAATTCCTCTTCGACTTAGTTAATTCTATTTAATTTCTATTCAAATTTTATATATTGAAATTCTATATTATAAATCCCATTGGAAATTCAACACAACTTGTCTTTCCCAAAACAAATTCAAAACAGTATCTCTGGTAGTAATTTGTCACTTACAACTCAAAAATGAATACTGATGATGCAGCTGTCATCATCAGAATCTATTTTCCAGCGATCGAAATGAGTTCAATACTATAAAACCATTTCTAAACATTTCCACTTTGAAATTCATTTCAAAATATAATTCATACTGCTTGTAAAACAATTTAAAATCTCCTAGGATCTTAAATTTTCCTTATTTTTAATCCAAATCCATTTACAAACACTTATCCAATTTTCCAGAATTTTAATTCAATTTTTGGTTTAAATTTCAGATTTAACTCATCTGATTTCAAGTATTTCACTTATATGAATTCTAATTGGTTATTTACATAACCATTTAATTTATAATCTTACTCGATTATAATAACAACCAATATATCCATTATATTATAATTTTGATATATATATATCTTCTCTATATCAAGATATACCTTGGGTAAACTTATTTTAATTTAACCTCTTTTCAAAACATATCGTGCCGACCCATCGTATTCGAGTGTTTATAAACTCCTACCGATACAGTGGATCAAACTGATCGACCAGAACTCATAAACAACTCAACCAATGAATCTCCACAATATAAAACAATTTTTATATCAATAACAAATACGTTCACCCGTATTTATACACTCAACTCCATCTGGGGTATTACTACCCTCATCTCTACTGAGTCACGCCACAGAGCCAAGGTAATTCACTTAACCTTAAGCTCTGATACCAACTGTAATAACACGTAAATCCGGTCCAATTTGAGCTAACCAGAAACACAAGTCCAACCCCAAATTAAGACTGAAAATTAGGAAATTAATAGAAAGAAAACAGAGGGTGAGAAAAGATAAGACAGAAACTTAGAATAGAAGAAGAGGAAGAACACAACATCAGAGTAACACGAATCTTACAGCGGAACAAAACAACATATAATAGATAACATATCATTGAAATCAAATCATTATATGTATACAATAACATTATCAGAGTACAGCACTTACAACACAGCGGACATAACCTATAGCTATATAATCTTGAAGCCTCCTGCTCCAACCTCTTCCAGTATATCTGTAAATCCCGACTACTTGACTGGCCGTACAAAATTAGACACCCAAGAGTTTAGGGAAAACAAAACAAAATAAACTCCGGGTCAGTCATGGGACTGGTGTGAGTAAAACAGTTTAAAACAGTTCAAGCAGGTAATCGATATCTCATAAGACCACGCCGTATAACGGAACGGGTTTTTCCCTTATGAGAATCCAAATATCTTTATATCAAAAACCTTTTGATATTATAATAATGTCTATCAACCACAATATAATAATCATCTAGCAGAAACGCTTTCATCTCATGTTCTACATATATAGTATACAATCAAAACCACAAGCACGTATTGGGTAATGGATTTCCAACTATGATAAGGTATGGAACCACCTTTCGCTAGTGTACCTCTAGAGAGGAATACACTGGGTTCAACAAGAACATCTTGCAACCCGGCCACACATGACCGACCACTCATTTCGCTTGAGTGTATCGAATGTATATAACCAACAGTTGGGATCAGCAACAGTTTCCCGAATGGGACAACATCAACAATAGATTTTTAGAAGTAAATGAAACTCTAGATCAGGTGATTTTACACCCTACTTCGGTGCGACCGACTTAGCCAGGCTGCCTGCCCGATTTCTGTCATTTACCGATTGATGAGGCTTGAGGTTACGCTTCATCATCACATCAGATTCACTTCGAATGCCACATCATCAAATCCATCCAATCACCGATTTACGTCCTCAACCATAAATTATGTTTTAGCTAAAAGAAACTTCCTTCTCCGCTTCCACTCTTGGTACGGTTGGAGAAATCAATATACGTGATCGTCTGGAAATACTCTGTCAGACATCCGTCCATACAAGTCATCCAGGAACAGGATGAACCGAAGGCACTATTCAATACATCCATCTTAGACACTGTTATCTAAGACGTATACAATAGCCCTTGCACTTTACTCCATCTTCAATTATCTTTGGCATATATGATTCGCAACGCTTATGCCAAGACAGAGTGGTTCTTTGGATAATAATCCAACCGGTCTCTCCATATTAACAACATTAAAATGGTCAAAACTTCGATAGTCTGTGATTTAACTATCGAATAAAAACAAGTGTGCAAACAACGATATTATTTCTAGATGGAAATTCTATCAATCAATCATCAATCATATATATATATATTTTCTTATTTTCTATGTTTAGAAAATATACGTTATTAACACTGGAAAACATTTCCATTTCTTGTTTTCTATATTAGAAAACATTTCTGATTCTTGTTTGGAAAACATTTCCAAAACTCGTACGTTTGGATTAAGAAGATGTTTAGATAAAACATTGCTATGCCAACTCAACCATTTCCTTTAATTACTAAATTCACTTTACCATCCTTTACTGCCGAACCATGACCATTCCTTAGTTAAAAACGAAGCCAATCAAGTTGGGGTAGAACTACCTCTCAGACCTTAACTGAACAATTCTAACCTTGAAATAGGCAAAGTTCACTTTAAATTTCTTTAACTAACTTCCTTACTTAACCTTTCTTTCGAATAACTATATTCGATTGACTCTTTTCACTTAACTATATTCGATTTATTCTATTGATTTACTCTATTTAATTTACTCTATTTAATTTACTCTATTCACTTAACCCCTGTCGAATAAACTATATTCGATAACTCCTCTAACTCTATTCGAATAAACTGTATTCGATTAACTCCTCTAACTCTATTCGAATAAACTGTATTCGATTAACTCCTCTAACTCTATTCGAATAAACTATATCGATTTACTCCTATAACTCTATTCGAATAAACAATATCGATTTACTCTAATTGGTTTAGATCTAACTGATAAACTCTAACTGGTTTAACTCTACGGTTTAACCTAATTGATTTACTCTAACCAATTAACTCTAACTGGTTAACCCTAACTTATTAACTCTGTTTGATTAACTCTAATCAATTAATTCTATTCAATGAATTCTGATCGAATAACTCCTTTTGGCTAAACTATATTCGGATACCTCGTTTTAAATTTATTCGATAACTTCCTTTATTCTATTCGAATAACTAATTCGATTAACTCCTTTTCGAGTAAACTATTCATTTATAAAGATTTACTTTTAGTAACGGTTCTTCATTTAACAAATGATTTCCTTTTATTCTAACTTATCTTTGATTTTATAAATATTTCTTTTATAAAAATCCTTTTCCTTTTCTATATAAAATCCATCGATTTTATATAAATAATTCATTTTCAAAATACACTTTGAAAATCCCCTTTCCCATATCCAGTATTTCTTATGGTATTTAACATACCATATAACAATGATAAATATCGTCCAAACACACATAATCAACAACAAATTATATCACATCAATATCACAATATATGAATCACAGTAAAATAAATGTTGAGAAATCCAGTTGGATTCCTCCAACCTGTTTCCCTGCATCACAGATGTTAAACAATATAGATAACATCACTTTCAGTTCCATATGATATATTCTGTTAAATAGAATCAATATAGAAATTTAACTAACCGACTGGCAGTTCAATCAAACGGTCAACACACAGTCAATCAACCAACATCTAACAGTTCTAAAAATACAACATGAAATTATAAACTATTCAGAATTAGTGAGATTTACTCACATTGGCAGTTCATCGTTAAAGAACGATAAACATCGCTTGATTTGATTCTGACAATTTATTTCGCCATAAATTGTAACGAGCACCAATCCACTCCCGGTCAGTCTCATTGTGACGCTCCCGTCCATAGGATCCCAACGGATCTGACGGTTCAGAATTCTGAGTTCGTATGAAATAATTATCGCGTTAACAATTAATTATTCAAATAAAAATTAAACTTAAGTTTTGATTTATTTCCATGGGCCTTTACCATTTGATTCAGCCCATTTTCCCCTTGGAAAAACTCGCTCCATATACTTCTGTAGCCCGGTCTACCATCCTTTCTTCTTCACCGTGTATTTCTTCCTTTACTGCCGTACTTCTAAATTCCCATTCCCCTACCTTTTTTTTCTTTTCATTGTTTTTACAGCTCAAATAAACATCTCCCTAAACAATTGGGCCTCATCCCACTCTTATCGGCCCAAACCCGAAGTGAACCCCGTCTTCCTCAAATGACAGAATGCGGCTGCTCCTCCTTTAACCATTTCCATCCGCCATTTCCAAACGTTACTCCCTCTTATCTCCTCCACCTTCCACCTTAAATCCAAACTAAAATCATCAAAATTCATATCATCACAAACTCTTCCTTCCCGTACCCTTTAACTACATCTCGCACCTCAATACCCCATCCCGTCGAAGATCAGCAGCGTGATGCTACAGGGCCATGACCAACATTTTTATTTTTTAGAAAATTCCCAAAATTCAAAACAGATGCTAAATCAAATGTCGAACTCATATTCAACACTAAAAATCCAGATCGACCTCAAACTATTTTTTCCGCAACCCTAGGACGCTGTACCAAAACCCGCGAATAATTTAGTACTCGAACTCAACAAGATTTACATGAGCGTGAAGAGAAGGTTGAGAGGAATCCAAATATACCACTTTCATGATTTATAGATATTAATTTGCATTTGTTTCAGGATTTTTTTTGAGCAAAGCATTTGTTTCAGGATTTATAAGTTGCGATTTTGTTTCCTGGAAAAATATAATGGAGGCGCTACTTAGTTTGACCGCTGAATGAACATTGACTTAGGTTAGAAATGTTAGTGATATATTTATAGGAGATATATATTTTTTTATTCATTATTTAATCATATTTTAATCAACCGTTGCTCCTGTTTGACTTCTAAAAATCGGAATGACCACATACGATACCCAAAAATCATGAAAATGGACATGAGCTACACTTCGACATTACGGTCCCAACGAAACTGGTTTCGTTGAATTCCGACTCCGTATGCTCACACAACGTATTTTTAACCGTCAAAATACTGATTGTTTCTCACTCTAAATATCCGTACGACCACACAATGACTCTAAAAATCACGAAATTGGAAACCTAACATCTATTTGACATTGCGGATCCAACAAAACTAGTTTCGTCGAATTCCGACTTCGTTTGCAAAACCGGCTATTTTTAAAGCTCTGGATGACCTATTTAAATATATAAATATATTTAAAAATGATTAAATTAAATATAAATAAATATATATTATCGTATATATTCTCAACAGAATATGATACATCTCCACTGGGATATATAACTTGATATTTCAAATCTGGGTCAACCCGATATTCGATTTATATTGAAATTTCTTTTTAAAATATAAGTAATTCCTTTATAAATTATACAGGAATTCCACAGCGACTTTTCTAAAATTTGATTTGGACGTGAATCAAAATCTACACGACGAAATCCCGATTTTTCTCTTCCACTAGAAAGATATACTCTACCAGCTCCACACTTTTCCTGTTTCATAGAAATCTGGCTTAAAACGAATCATGTATATTCAGTTGAAGTTCAAATCACCAATTTACGAACTGCAGCGCCATTTCAAGCTCGATTTTAATTATATTATAATTATACGTTCAAACTGTCGTTTATATAATATATTCGTTATTCAAATTAAATTCCAAGTTGTATTAAATATCGCAGATGATAAAGTTCACACCATATCGCCCCTTTCAGCCAACTCCGATTATTTCAGAACTAAATATATTATTTAATTTTTTATTTTAATTAAATATTCATCATTATTTTATTCCACGACCATTTAATTCGCTAAACCACTCTTTAAATAATTAAATAAATAAATTATAATACCTCTGCCAATGCGGGTCATTACACTTTAAATGATATATCAAGGGACCACGCCGTATAACACGGAATGGGTTTCCTCCCACGAATACCAGTGCATATAACAAAACAACACAATGCTTTTTGAAAAAATGAAGCTATTATAAGACCCAGGTCCTATCACACAATGCAACGCAAACCGGGGGATAGGGTCTCCCCTTATAATGGCCAAACATGCTTGGTACGTTTAAAACAAATCATTTGATACTATTATAAGTGCATAGTGTATAAAACAACCTCAAATCATAAGTATCAATCATAGACGGCATAAGCGCCCCATACCACTATGTCTCCATATATAGAATTATAACTAAAACCGAAATGTCTCGTATTGGAAATTGGATTTCCATCTGTGAACCAAGGCAAGGCGCAATCCTACCGTTTCGAGACTCTCTAGCCCGAGCCTCACGACTCAGCCGCAACTATACCTAGGAAACATGCATGGCCAGTCCACCGATGTGGATTAAACTTAAACCCTGAACATACGTTTCCCCGCCCTTTGGAGCGTAAATGAGCCAAATGACTCCATCGGCTCCACACAGTCACCGATATATCTGAGGCGCCTTGCAATCCAACAACCACATAGGTGAAAATAATATAAATGTAAGAGCTGGTAGGTCACTGATACCACCCTAGCTAGAAGGAAACACATGCTCTCCCTGTTGTCCTCTCCCGTTTCTCGTTCACAACCGGGGTGTGAGGCTCGTGAATCAACGTTACACAAAGCTATGCCACACAGGCGGTGCTTTGATCATCAACCACAAGACTTTGCTTTTCAACAGAAGCCTTGATCAATTGCCACATAGGCAATTCACTCCATGCGATTGATATCCATCAATATATAACCTCTGAGCTCATACGTCTCAGAGAAGGGCGTTAAGCAAGAGAATAAATTCTCCGACGCCAAACAAATATATATTTAATAGAAATCAATCACACAGAATAAAATCCAATGTCAGACACACAGTCCATTTACAAGTTCATTCTGGGTCTGAACGAAACTGGAGGAACCTTGTACCTCGCATATCCATTGATCTCCAAGTACGTCTGGACGATCACCAACTGATTCCCTCCTCTTGGGTGTACAACCCAATCAAGATCATCAGTAATCACCCAAACGATGTGAAGACCTCCGGTCTTCGACCTCTGTCTTTATCCTTGACACATCGTCGAATCAGTTATTCAGAATGGGATAAACCCGGTCTTTCTGAATAACTCGCGTATATAATAAACAAGTGTTACACAAACACAACACACGCCTTATTCCAATTCAAAATATTCTTTTATTCAAATATTCTTATACTTTGGGAAAGGTTCCCATTAAGTTTATCAAAGATAAATTTTTTAAATTTATTCTTTACATCAATTCAAACCAAATTATGGTTTATCCAAACTAGTCGGGATTAATGAACCTTACCGAAGTAATCATTTGTTTTAATTTCCCAATTCCAACCTATTCGTCCCATGAAGTAAAACTGGTAATACTTCATATCTAACACCACGGTGTTATTGGTAAATTCAATTACCATTTCACGTTCAAATCTAATTAAAGATTTAACTATCGCCTGGAGCAAAACTGGTGATACTCCATTCTCAGTCATTTCTTGAATTTGATAATTTTAATTATCAAATTCACTTATCAATCTGATTAAAGATTCATTAAAACTCTAATTCAATTTTAATTTCCAAAAATCATTACTTAATGATGATTCAAATCCATGGAATAAATCCTATCTTTAACTGGGTTAAAGAACCAATGTCATTTAAAACACGGTTCACGATAAACCCAAAATCACATTCCATTAATAGTGGAATTTTTATGGAAAACAAATCGATATATATAATCGATACAAACCTCCATATCCGACTAACAATATAAATGGAATAACGGCAAAGCCTTTTAAATTCCATATATACTAGCAGTCCTCATCCACAGAAATTCACTTCGATTATCACCATATCGAATTCCTTTCCATTCCAATTTATTTTATTAAATTGGAAAACTTTACTTTGGAAAATCTCCTTTAAATCTTAACAAAAGATTTATAAATTTCAAATCACATTTCACTGTAAATCGGGTTAAAGAACGAATGTCGTTAAACGTAGTTCACGATAAACCCAATTCACATTCCATTAATTGTCGGGTTAAAGAACAAGTGTTATTTAAAACACCATTCACGATAAACCCAAAAATCAATTCAAATTCAATTCCAATTAAATATCATTTAATTGGTATGCTTCATTGAATCTAAATAAAAAGATTTAATCTTTTTCTCAATTGGGTTTAAGAACAGTGTTAATGAAGACACCATTCACGACAAACCCAATTCCCATTTGATATTAAACACAAGGCTCTGAATAGAAAATATATCGGCTTATATTCAATATCAAATTCTACGACCAACAAATATCGTATTGGAAATAACGATATAAATATCTTTCAAATTTCCATAACAATATAAGTATAATCACGAAATCCAACATCAAAATATTCCAAAAACAATTTCGATCCAAATCTATTTCCAATTTATATATTGGAAATTCTGGTTATTTTTAAAACCATTACAAATCCAATTTATTTATTTAAAAATAATTGAATTATAATTCTAGTTCAAAACTAGTTCATTTCGATAAAAATTTATTTTTATCTTTTCAAATATGGAGTTTTTCATCCCAATTCTTTCCAAATCATTTCTTATGATTTTACACAAATTATTGATATTTTAATAATTTTATCAAGGCCCGTACAGTCGATTTCCATCAACGGCCATCGAACTTCACTTACACCGACCTTTCCAAATTTGATTGGGACATAATTCCAAATCCAACTGTTAGATTTCAAACCTCTAATATTCGTTAGAAACCTTTTTTCGATATGAACCCAACGGTTCCGGTTTTAGGAGAATCCGACGGTCAGATCTCCCGTAATGTCCATTCGAAGTCAATGGTCGAAATTCGCGAACTACCGCAGCGCGTTCTATTTGGGCCATTATATATATATAATATATATTATATATATTTCATCGATTTACTTTTAAAACGTATTTTATAAATCATTTTAAATTCGTTTTCAAAACGATTTCAACTTCATATTCAATTTCTAATCAAAATTGAATATTCCATATCATTAATCTATAAATGATAATATTTTCAAAACGTTATATTTTGAAATCACTTCCTTTTCTATATTCATTATAAAAATGAACAAAATCGATATAAATATCGTTCACGTCAAAAAGGCGTCAATCTAATCAACATAGCTTTATATATTTCAATAACTTCGTTATTCTATTCAACAAATGAATATTTTCTTCAACACATGAATTTTCTTTTATTCAACACTTAAATAGTTTCAACACATGAATATTCTCAACACATGAGTATTGTCAACACATGACTATTTTGTTTATTCAACACATGAATATAATTTATTTTCTAAATTGGAATGAGACCCACTCAATTACCATATAATATTATTTATATGGATTCCATACAACATATGTACATGATAGCAACGATAAATAATCAACCATCATCCAGAGTGCATTATACACTGTATAAGCATCAAATATAAATATTCGACGCTTATAACAGCCTGTCAATCAATCGATCGACATACAGCTAATTATTGGGATTAGTGTATGCCCAATTTCATCCCAACACCCATGTGGGGTTTCAAACAATCAAACACAGATTTTATTTGTGCAGTTGGGCGATGTGTAAAATTTATTGTCCCAATCAATATCAGTCAAATCGGTGTACATAAACAAATCATTCGATTTGTAAATGAATATTTATTTTATTTCAATACATGAACACATGAATATGTATTTTATTTCAACACATGAATATATATTTTATTTCAACACATGAATATATATTTTATTTCAACACATGAATATATATTTGATTTCAACACATGAATATATATTTTATTTCAACACATGAATATATATTTTATTTCAACCCATGAATATATATTTTATTTCAACCCATGAATATATATTTTATTTCAACACATGAATATATATTTCATTTCAACACATGAATGTATATTTTATTTCAACACATGAATATATATTTTATTTCAACACATGAATGTATATTTTATTTTATCCCATGAATATATATTTTATTTCAACACATGAATATATATTTTATTTCAACACATGAATATATATTTGATTTCAACAACACATGTATTTCATACAACGTATATATTTATTTATCACATCACAATCACAATGCAGTACAATCAAACAAGTCGTCCATGGTCTGTGGACGACGGGGAGCAATTCATATATGCAGTTATAAAATAAACAACTGTATAGAAAATTATAATGAGAGAATTCTCACATTGGTCGGATTGATTTCTGAATTCTTGAACAATTCAGATTTTTATTTGCCTGAATTTCTAATCTGCTCAGTTTCAGCTCTAGTCAGTTCCGGTGTGTAGTGCTTGCTGTCAGGATTCCAATGCATTTGATTTCGTCTGATTCCGTCGCTATATGAGCATGTTATGACCGTTTACATATTACACACTTTAATAATTAATTAGTTGATTAATTAATTAATTAAGTTAATCCTTGCTTAACGTTTAACTAAACGTTATTAACTTACGTTAATCCCCTGTCTTTATCCTTCTGGTTCATTCCCTCCTGGACCAAAAAGAACCCATCAGCCGATGGAAGAAACCAGCTGCCGCCTCCTCCAAAAGCCACCAGACCCTGATCGAAACCCAACCCCGTGTGCGCCTCCGTGTGCTTCACCTCCTCCAGTGATCTTGTCGAACTCAAAACCCAACAGCCCTCTCAATTTGCATGCGAACGAATGGGTTTTGAACCCCGATTTCTCACCAACCAGTACATGAGAAATCATCAAATTCATATCAACTTGAAGTTCTCTCTCCACTCTATAATTTTCATTCAATTAATCTCTGGAATTGTTGAGTGGATCGATGGAAAAATAAATGTGAATCCTGGAGTGTTTTCCTCCGTAGGAAGGATTAGGGCCGGCGCGTGTCTGAGATAATGAGGGAGAGAGAGTATAATTTTTTATTTATATATAATTTTAATATTATTTTATTTCAAAAATACTTGTTTATCAATACAAACCCCAAATCAAACCCAACGACTGTTGCCCCTAGCTAATTATCCCCATTCCGAACACAATGGGATATGCCTTGCAAGCCAATTCCATCATTTCGATCAGTTTTCATTTAAATTAACATTTAAATTATTATATTGAATTTTAAACATACATTTCAATTTACTGGGGTCACATACGGACCCCAAAAATTCCAGAAAAAATATTTCTAGCTTCGTAATAACGATACGGTCCTAACCAGACTAATTTCGTCAAATTGAGACCATTTGAAAAATGGTCATTTTCTGGTCGATCGAAATTGACTGAAACTTTTCAAACACGTTTTCCTTTGCCACCCTCACATATTGATCCCAAAAATTATGAATTTTGGAATCTAGCAATAACTTGACATCACGGATCCAACAAAAGTGGTTTCGTCGAAAATCGAGGCCGTTTGCAAAATTTCCATTTTTAAGGGCTAGAATTCCATAACGACTATTCTAAATTTTCAACTGGGCGTAACTTTTTATCCCCGCTATGAAATTTCAAATTTTCGGATTCGTAGGAAAGATATTCACAAATAGATTCTAATATTTTTGTTTTTGCTAAAATCCGGTTTATTTTGAATTATGTACATTCAGTTGGAAATTTGAAATCGAATTTTCAAACTACCGCGCCATTTTCAATTCCTTTTATATTTAAAATAAAATATTTATATTCTAACGATGATTCAAATAAATATATACGTTCTAATTCTATTCAAAATAAATTTCTCGTCGTTATTATTTAAAATAATTCATTTTAAATATTCAAAATTCATCAAAATTGCCAAAATAATAATTTTAAATTGGCTCAGATTTCCGGGTTATTACGATAACCTCAAAAGATCTTCAAGGATTTTATTCACCCTTTTTGTCCGTCCATCCGTATGTGGATGATAAGTGATACTCGTACTTGTCGCCTTTTGCATATCACCTTTTCCTCTTGCATCAAAAACTGCTCCAAGCCCTGTCCCGTAAGCACCGGTATAAACTGTGAATGGCTTACTTCCATCCGGCAAAACTAAAACTGGAGCTGTCGTCAAATCACTCTTCAAATGCTGGAAAGCATCATCACAGTCAACATCCCAAGCAAAAGTTAATTTTTTCTTCGTTAACCGAGTAAGTAGGGCTGATATCTTTGCGAAGTCCTTAATGAACTTCCTATAATAGCCCGCCATCCCTAGAAAGCTTCTTACTTCCGTCGCGTTTCTAGGGACCTTCCAACCTTGGGTTGCCACCACCTTTGCGGGATCCACAGGTATCCCTTCCTTAGAGACCACATGTCCTAAAAACCTCACTTCTCAAGCAATTCTTTCACTTGCTTACTGAGTTCCCTTCTCTCTCTCAGAGCCATGTGGCACACTGGTAATGCAACTGGCTTTGCATTATCTACTAGGTATATACGAAAGTCTATCTCGCGCCTCGGGGGGAAACCCCGAACTTCATCGAAGACATCACCATATTCATGGACCACACAAACAAATTCCAAATCATCGTTGGACGCGTCAAGAGATTCTAGGTAGCTAAGCATCACCAGACCTCTAGGGTCACAAGAAATATCAAAGGTCTTTCCACAATGAGTCAACAATCTAACTACCCTTCTTTCACAGTCTAGGATGGCACCATATCTGGCTAGCCAATCCATGCCTAGAATCAAGCCGTAGCCCATGAAGCCAAGAACGAAGGTGTTGCATCCAAACCCAACGCCCAAGATAGACACTCTCAAATCCCGACAAATCATTGAAAGATGAGCCGAACCACCAACAGGATTTGAGACTACTATGGGATGCGTAACTAGACTAGTATTTAGGTGCAGTGTTTTAACTAACGAAGCAGATACAAACGAGTGTGAAGCACCAGAATTCAAACATGGTTCGAACAGGATGATCAAAAAAAGAAAAACCAAACTTCCAACCAAGATATTTCTACCTCTATCAGGTATGCCAGCCGTGAGGGAATGCGTCTGCTTTCCAGAAGATCATGTACTTTGTCCTTACCTTTGCCTTTTGCTTCTTTGGACGATCCTAATAAGATGTTTTGTTTCTCCATAATGATAACAACTAGTCTACTTCTTATTTCTAACATCTTTACTTAAGTAGTTAGGTATTTCACAAGTGTGGCACTTCTTTTTCTCTTGGCCCCTTGTTATCCTTACCGCCTTTCTTTGGATCTACTTTCTTATCGTGTGTCTTATCCATGTCTCTCCTGCACATTCTCCATTCGTGGCCTCCTACCAAAATGAGGCTTCGTCCTTCATTAACCAAGCAGCTAATTGAACCTTCCTCCCATCGTCTATCTTAAAGGTACCAACAAGTCCTCCACTTCCTTCTAGCTTTGACAAACGTCCCAGTCCCATGAAGCGGTTTTCCGCCCATCGTACGAAAGTTATTACATATCTTAGAAAAAGCATCTATACGTGGAGGAAGAAATTCAAAAAGGAAAGAGGAAGAGATTTAAAACGGAGAATCAAAGGAAAGATATATGGCTCTTGGGGGTTATGTTTTATAAAATAAACTTTTCTCTTAAAAATACTCTCCTTAAAACATATTTTTGAAAGTATTTCTTTATAAAAATGTTTCGAAAGCAGTTTTTCAAAATCTCTTATCTGTTCTGGTAACCTTCAGCTCTGATACCACGTGTAACACCCCACGTCCATTAATGTCACTCTCAAAGGGAATGCATTAACTTTTATGGAGTATTATTGGTGTAAAGAATAGAATATAACAAGACAGATACATATATTGGTACTTGAAAAATCAAAACAACTTTTATTGCAGCGGAGAAATAGTTTGATTACAACAACATCATAAACCAACAATAAAACCAAGTACACTTAATATCCATCTTGACAAATTATTTT
The DNA here is from genome assembly GCA_030737875.1 of Allium sativum. Classification (NCBI taxonomy): domain Eukaryota; kingdom Viridiplantae; phylum Streptophyta; class Magnoliopsida; order Asparagales; family Amaryllidaceae; genus Allium; species Allium sativum. Next base: position 198,196,915 of record CM060924.1, read on the forward strand.
CTGAGTACATAAAGTAAAAAGCATAACCCCAACATAAGTAGCCATAAAAGAGATAAGCTGAACTTTACTTTTAGCAATCCAAGCAATTCTAAAAGAGAGAAAGATATCCAAATCAAGCTCCACTAGCACTAGTCCTACCCTAAGAACCTGGGGGAAAAAAGGAAGAAAAGAGGCAAAAACAAAGAGGGTCAGACATAAAGTCTAGCGAGTCCAATAACTTTAACAATATAATTATTAAAGTAATTAGGATCAGGCATAAACTGGTGAAACAAGGAATGACTGTGAAACATATGGGCATGACCAAACCAACAGGAGGAATAAGATAACGTTAATTGCGTTCTAATCACTATAGGATAATTACTATACTACACCAATACTAGTCACCCTAAAAGTTGATCCCGCCTACCGAAAATAATAATAATAATGGTAGTTTCTTGTACCCCTAGCTGTCTTCATTGGTGCCACCTGCTCCTATCTCCACTAGTTGTACCCACTACCCTCCCCATTCTAATTACAACATTTAATCATAATATGGTAGTTGTACTCTAGCTGTCTTCGTAGGTGTCGCCTGCTCCTATCTCCGCTAGTCGTACCCACTACCTTCCCCATTCGATCGGCTCCCTAACTCGTAGATACCCGTGCTGGTCCCACAGTGGGGTGTATCATTCCCCAAAATGGCACATGATACCACTAAAGATGCACGACTCATACCTACATGATGCAACAACGTCTTACCTACCAGCCCGGGCCCACGCACGCACATGACCCCGTTGGACTTGCGTTGCCACCACTAACCCGTTTTGACCTCTTACAATCAAATCCAGTAAGTGTGTCCCGTCCTCGATCTAGATCGAGCTCACTTAGATACTAAATGGGTTACTGGTTGAAAAGGGCCCCACACTTGATACAAGCTTTCCTCCTATGCTTGGTCCCCACTAGGACTACCCACTTAACCCTCTCTTATTCATGTCTTCTTACATGTTTCAACTTGGTTAAGTGTTTATAATTATACCCCACATGTCACCCATGTTACCAACTTATCAAATCAACATATGTTATTGGTTAAGCTTGTCTTAACCCTATCCGCTTACTAGATCAATATATATTTTATTGGTTAAGCTGGTCTTAACCCTATCCACTTATTGGTTAAGTTGGTCTTAACCCTATCCACTTATATATTATTGGCTAAGTTGGTTTAACCTTATCCACTTATCAGATCAATATGTATTATTGGTTAAGTTTGTCTTAACCCTATCCACTTATCAGATTAATATATATTATTGGTTAAGCTGGTCTTAACCATACCCACTTATCAAATTAATATATATTATTGGTTAAGCTGGTCTTAACCCTACCTACTTATAGATCAATATGTATTATTGGTTAAGTTTGTCTTAACCCTATCCACTTATCAGATTAATATATATATATTATTGGTTAAGTTGGTCTTAACCATACCCACTTATCAAATTAATATATATTATTGGTTAAGCTGGTCTTAACCCTCCCTACTTATCAGATTATTGGTTAAGCTGGTCTTAACCTTACCTACTTATCAAATTATGAATCATCATATATATATATATATATATATATCGTATAACACAGTTTACTTAATTTATGATTAAGTACATCTTAGTTCACATATACATTGGTTAAGAGAATAAATCCCTAAGTATCAACCCCGAAGACCGAAATCAATATCAGATTGGTACTCAGAGAATTACTCAACTCCACCAAACTTCTGTTTGTCATTCATATTCGTCTTTGATAAGCATTAATTAATTATTAATGCACAGACCTCTCACATTAAGTCGATTGTTGTGGCCGCTGGATATGTCGGGCGGTTCCGGGCAGACTTCCACCACAAGCCAAGCTTAACCTCATGTCTAAGCATCTTTCAATTATACCTACGACCTCTCACATTAGATTGTCGTTTGCGGTTGCTGGATGTGCCGGGCGGGTCCGGGCAGTCTTATACCATAAATGAGTCTAACCTCGTGTCTTAGGCATTTATTACGCATTTAATTTATGCCTTTGACCTCTCACATTAGTCTACCGTTTGTGGTTGCTAGATTTGCCGGGCGGGTCGGGGCAGTCTTATACCACAAACGAGTCTAACCTCGTGTCTTAGGCATTTATTATTACACATAATTATTCCACTCCAATATGAATTAATTATCCCTATTCAAATTGTCAATAATTTCCAAATTAATCTATGTCCATAATTGTCACCTAAATTATACCAATTAGTATCTCAAATTAATTATATGCCTTTAAAGCCATTTTATGCCAATTCACAATATGTATATTTAATATTTTCCCATTGTCCTCACGTCGTTCGTACGTTTAATATGAAATATGTTAGACTCGCAAATAGTCTAACTCATAAAAAGAAAAGAAACATCACAACTTGCATAACACATAAAATAGATCTAACTTGTGAATAAGAATTATAACATAAGTTTGCATAGCCACTAACTTGCATAAGCAATGGACATATAGAACATAAATTTGCATAAACTATGTATTACTATGGATATAAATATAGATCTAAACATGAAATTGTGAACTTGCATATATGAATATGGTTTTCACCTAAACTTGCATATGTGAAGTTTTCACCTAAACTTGCATATGAATTCCTATAAACTTGCATAAGAATTTAAACATGTAAACTAATATCACGTGTTTTACATATAAACTCGCATACGTATATATATACACACACACTTGATTCACATATAAACTTGTGCATAATTTGCATAAAGACTTGCATATGATTCACATACAAACTAGCATATGATTTACATCCCAAACTTGCATATAAACTGATGTCATAAAATGAATCAAGTTAAACATAAGTGATTGGACATATGAAATAGATCTACTAACATAAGTTAACAAAACTGTCATATGTTCATCAACTGACGATAACAAAGTTAAGTAACGTCACATGATTCAACAGACATGTTCTCATAGTCCCAATCATAACTCATCATAATTAATTTATTAATTATTTTGTGAAAGAAATTGTACTCATAAAGACGGATTAGAGAAGAGAATAATTCGTTCGTCGTTTGTATTAGAATCCTGACTTGCAATTCCTAAGCTTGAAGAAGAAGAAGAACTATTCTAGCAGCAGCATGGAGGCCAAGAGATTAATTAAGTTTAGGTTTAGAGCTTGAGTCCATGCGTGCTTATATAGAAGTTTAAATCAATATAAGCCGTTAGATTATCATAGGAGCAAATCAGAACCATTCAAAGTAGATAGAGTTATCTAGAATTGTCACCTATGCCCTAGTGACTCAGCAACAGGTCAGAAAAGACTCAGCAACAAGTCAAAATCGTCACAGTTTAGATCTGCCCGAGGGGGTAGGTCGACCCCTAGGTTGACCCCCACGTCGACCCCTAGGTTGACCCCCACGTCGACCCCTAGGTTGACCCCCACGTCGACCCCTAGGTTGACCCCCAGGTCGACCTGTATATGGGAGGTCGACTCCCTGGTCGACCTGGCCTGGGGCAGGAAAAATCCCGCCTAGCCCGCTTCTTTGTTTGAATTCGAATTTTGAATTTAATATGAGCTGTTTTTGATTTATTTAAATTCCTGAAACTTCTGAGTGCCATAGCTTCCTCATACGAAATCCGATTTACGAAAACTTGGACTCTATCCCAAGAAGAATTTTGAGACGAACGCAATAGCATAACCAATTTCCCATAATTCTTCTCCTAAAAATTAAGTGTTCTTAAAATTGTTAATTTTAATATTTAAAATTACGGGGTGTTACATCTACTCTACGGAAGTTTATTTCCTTTATTAAATCCTTTCTTCCGGATTCCTATATATTCACTTCTTGACATTCGTAATTATTGTCATTATGATTGTCCTTTATTCCATTTTATCAATTAAACAACACTCATTCTTATGGATATTAAATTCAAAATTGAATATTCATACTTTTGCATAAATGGCCTTAATACATCGTTAATATTTTTTGATTTCGATACCCTTTTTCTTATTGACCATTTAGTGCTCTTTTCGAATATCAAAATTCCATTAATTACTCATGCGGAAGTTTTGTCCCATTTGATAAAAGATATTCTTCCGCTTTTTCCGAAAACTTCACACCTTTATGCTATGGACATTAGTTTGTCCTATTCCAAATTCTTACTACTTATTTCTCCCTTATCTTTTCCATGAATGATAATTAAATTACCAATTTATCCCCATTAAATGGCTATTAAATTAGGGAGTTTCATTTTTTTTTCCACTTTTCCAACCTTTAGTTCTTAAACGCTTCTAAATCGATAAGGGAACTGTTGAATCACTACACGACTTCTCTGTATTTTCCAAAAATTAAGGTTAATCCTATCCTAGAAGGACCTATTGACAACATTTTCTAAGATATACGTACTTTAAAAATATACATATACTTATATATATAGTAAAACTTTTGAAAATCCTTTTTGAAAATAACAAGTACGCCTCTCATACATATATATTTCCTCATAATTGGGTAACCTAAGCTCTGATACCAAAAGGAACAACCCATCCGGAGTGGGCTAAAATTTTGACCCAAAAAGGCCAATCGAAACTTAGAGCCATTATAAACCCATCGTTGGTTCCTATAAGGAAATGGTATAACAGAGCATAATTAAGCGTAATCAGAATCGCACACAGTAAGGGTTAAATATAATAACTTAAAATAGAAGTACTTTTAATAAAAAAACATCATAAATATCGGTTATAACGAATCTCATGCAATAATAGGTACATCATCATTAATTATCCCAATATAATAACGTTGCCATAAATAATGCCTAATAGTTATGGATCCTCCATCGTCAGGCTCCATCTTCAAGGTATCACACATCTAAGCGCTCCCACATACTGTCATGTTTATATGTTAAGTGGAGGGAGGTAAGAACATAAAGTTCAAATGAACGAAAATCACATAAGTTTTCAATAATAACTATCTCTTATATTTGGCAATGTAAATTCTTCAAGATATGTCTACGCAAACAAGCATATACACAATTAAAAATATGAGGTAGACGTCCTAGGAGTCACTTAATACCCTAAAGCTAATTTAAGGGCGGGCATCCTTATGGTCACTTAATACCATATCACAGTTTATTTTGGGTGGACATCCCTTCTGTCACTTAATACCCAATTGTGGACCTCAAACCACTTAAGAGCCGGTTATAACGTTAATGTTAAAAATAAAAACTCTCCTTGTAGGTCGAGAAATAATAACAGCCATGTACTACTAGGATTTGGTTAGGAACACAACTTCTTTTAAAAAAACCTCCTAGTGAACCCTCTTGTTAATATCTAGTTGTCCTTATGGGTGAACTCCTAGTCGTTTAATACTTCCCTTAGAACGTGGTTCCTTAGGCCATATATATTGTAATTCATCCCTAGGTCGCCGTCACTAGATCCTAGGTTAGAAGCTGATATTACTTGGAGAACCACCCTATACACATTATCATCTACTAGGACCATTCAATACCTCTTTAGAGTAAGGCAAACCCAACGACCATTTATGACCTTTATTAGGGAGGGCCCAATGACTTCAGCCTTTCTAAAAAATGAACATTAGAAGAGGCCTAATGCCCTAACCACTTAATACCCAAATAAGGTAGGTTAGCCACTTAATACCTTATCAAGACAGGCCTACTTCATGCACAAATATTCATACATACATACAAACAAACATAAATACATACATACATATATACCAAAATAAACTTTTTAATACACATGTTATCATTGCGGAAAAACATGCCTCATCTCCCACTAGCTCACGCAAACCGACAACTCCTTAAAGCAATCACCCCACTTCTTGTAACACCCCACCTCCACCAGGGTGGCTCTTGCAAGCAACTCTGATTTTGGTGGGGCGTTTTAAAACAAGGTAAACATGCATAATGATATAGCAAGGCAGGACATGACATATATATATATGTAAATAAACAGAGTAAGTAGATAGATAAAACAGCGGAAGAATTTTAAACCATTTCAAAAACAAGTCTGCTACATCATAATGTCAATTTCCCAAGTAAACAAGTCTAGTACATAAAATAACATCATCTGAAACTAAAAAGGAAAACATAAAAGTAGCTATCCCCAAAGTGGAAGAAACCATAGCGAGCTCAAGTCCAAAGCATACATGAGCTATCCAAGAAAGCAGCTAAGATCCAAGCTAGGCTCCTGTATTCCCTCCCTGAGAACCTGGGGGGAAACGGAAGAAAAGAGGCGAAAGAAAACAGGTCAGTCAAAAAGACTGAGTAAGCCCTGCTACGATCAGTCTATAAACTAATAAAGTTAACATCATGATGGAAACTGAGATGATCATAGATAACAACATACTGGCATGGTAAATTAACTACAAGATAGGTAGAGGTGTCATCGCATAAACAAGGTTAAGTTTTGCACCACGGTGTACTAGCAAACCAACATAACAGGTATTGATCCCTTGGCCCAAGCTTTGACCCAATAACATGAAGTGACCTTAATATAAGGTCCAGCCCAACGGTCTAGTCGATCGGCTCCCTATAAACCTAACACGTCAAGTGTTGGTGTCCATATGGCCCACATATGGTTGTAGTTAGACTGTGCTGGGTCCACCTTTGGGTGTATCAAGCCCGCGGGTGTCAACCCCAGACACTTAAGCAATAATGCACAGCCCTAACCTACTGGTACCCGTGCCTCGAGTTTGTCCAACACCGGACTACGTGCACGTCCGCAGCCCGCCTGGACCCGCACCGCTGTACCACTCAGCCATCGCCTTTTGGTCGCTTACATCCGTCCAGTAATCGTGCCCCGCCCTAGCCTAGCTTCTAGGGTTGTGAATGATACCAAACTGGGATTACTGTTAGAACAGACCACGTTGCTAGGGTTTTCTAAGAGGGTTAAGTGTGGTTTAACCCCTCACTAACCATGGGTTAAATTAGTTAAGTGTAACCAACAGTTCACTTCTTAACCCCATCTAATCCCTCGTATCCCCAAATTGGTTAAGTATTAGTGGACCCTGACTTAACCCTAATCATGAGGCATTAATTAATTTAATGCACCTTAACCTCTCACATTAGACCTTGTTGTGGTTACTAGTTAGGCCGGGCGGGTCCGGGTAGGTTTACACCACAACTTAGTCTAACCTCGGGTTTTGGCACCATATGACCAACTTCTCAGATTGGGTCCTATTGTTTGTAGCCACTAGTTAAGCCGGTAGGTTCCGGGTAGAATTACGCTACAAACTCAACCCAACCTCGAATTGGCCACACTTATGTTTTCTAAGTGTCATGTCCACTTTATTTCAAAACATAATTACAAGTCAACAAATGCTTGGGTAGACCTAACTTAATAGGTAAATTCCCAAGGGGTAGACCTAACTTAATAGGTAAATTCCCAATCTTATATTTTCATGTATTTTAAGTTTACCCAAACCCCCCAACGTCATTCTATCGCTTACATATTCGTAATAACGCATAAAGGATAGGAAGAGGGATCTTGGCATAACATACATGATGAACTTGCATATCACAACAAACATGCATAACACGTTAGACTTGCATAACTTAGCATAGTGAACTTGCGTATTACCATAAACATGCATAACATATTAAACTTGCCTAACATGGCATAGGGAACTCGCATAAACATGCTTAACTTATTAAACATGCATAACATGGTATAGTGAACTTGCATAAGCATGCATAACTTATCAAACTTGAAAATCATGTCATAGTGAACTTGCATAAACGTGCATAACCCAATAAACTTGCAAATCATGGCATAGTGAACTTGCATGCACATGCATAACTCAATAAACTTGCAAATCATGGCATAGTGAACTTGCAAAAACATGCATAACTTATCAAACTTGCAAATCATGGCATAGTGATCTTGCATAAACATGCAAAACTTGCATAAACATGCATAACTCAATAAACTTGCAAATCATGGCATAGTGAACTTGCAAAAACATGCATAACTTATCAAACTTGCAAATCATGGCATAGTGAACTTGCATAAACATGCAAAACTTGCATAAACATGCATAACTCAATAAACTTGCAAATCATGGCTTAGTAAACTTGCATACACATGCATAACTCAATAAACTTGCAAATCATGGCTTAGTAAACTTGCATAAACATGCATAACTCAATAAACATACATAAATCCCAACTTGCATCACATATTAACTTTAGAGTTTCTAAAATGAAGGTAAGAGGGCTTACAACTATTATGAAGACACAAATCTCCTAATAAAGATTGAGAAGCCCTTTTTATGCAAGCATAAAACCCCAAAACAAAGCTCCAATAAGAAAACACCCAAAAACACTAGCTTAGCAAATAAAACTTGCAACTTGATGATGTATGCAAGCTAATGATCATTCATACAACTTAGAAATGCTTGTATGAACATCAAAATCTTCATAGGAATGATACATGAAGAGGGTGGAGGCTAGGGTTTTTAAGTGGAGGCCATTTGAGAAATCAATTTGACATAGTTTGGTTGCTAGAATGATTAATGGGGTTTTAGGGTAGGATTAGGGGCTTATTTATAGAAGATTAGAGTGTTTTTAGCCCTAGGATTAACCCTAGGTTAGTTTTGGCCCGTCAGATTTCGGAATTCTCTAGAAGCAAGCCACAAGACCCAGCCCAAATCAAAATGGTGCGCCAGGCAACATTGCCTGGCTACCCCCTGTCGACAGGGCTGTCGACAGGGCTGTCGACACCAAAGGGACCCTGTCGACAGGCCTGTCGACATGCGGGTCCTGGCGGGAATTTTCCCGCCTGCGCCAGTTTGCCCTAACCCTTGTTTTTTAATTCGAAATTTAAATCTGTCTTTACTTAGGAATTTTCTGAAAACTTCAATGGGCCTTAACTGGGTCATACGGACTCCGATTTTCGAAAACTCGGACTCTATTTCGCGTATTTTTCCGAGACGAACGCAATGGCATAGCCCGTTTCCCTTGATTCAGATTTTTAAATTAAATTCTGCCTCGATTTTCATTATTACAGGTTGTTGAAAATACGGGTTGTTACATTCTCCCCTCCTTAAAGGATTTCGTCCCCGAAATCTTCAAGTTAGGAAGAACATATCCTACCATCCAACATCCATCTACTCAAAACATCATCCACGAGCAATCATTGTCCTTAAAGGATTCTAAATGTGGTATGAACATATGCAAAAGTGTGTGTATATGTACTTACCTAATGCAAAAATCAGGCGGTTACTGATACAGTAAACCTCCTTAATGCATATGTATGTAAATTAGGCGGTTACTGATACAGTAAACCTCCTTAATGCATATGTATGTCAGTGAAATGAATCCATATGTATGCAAATTCCTAAATTCATAGTATCTATATGAGTGCACATAACATTCATCCATGTGGTGGCACAACAAGTTTCAATCATGAATAAGCATAAACACTCATGCATATGCAACATGAAGAGTGTGTGAGCCGATCTAGTGCCTAATGTGTATAATGCATCCACGAGTAACCACTTGCAAACACTTGCAGCCACTTGCAAACATCAAGCATAACATGTTTCAAATACATGTTTCATCCAAAGGGTTTCTACCTAAGGTTCTCATGACAAGATAGACACGATAAACTAGATAAACTAGATAAACTCCCCTTTTTGGATTACAAGAAATCCATTCAAACCTTGACATATAGTACTAACCGATGAGTCTTAACCCCCTTATGGAGTTTACAACAGAAATAAGATCGAGAATGGGACCGAGAGGATATATACAAAAGATAACTTGCAAGCAAGCTCCACAGGAAAACAAGGATCAAGGATGCACTCTTAAAAAGAGATATGATGCGCGTATCTAGTCTTCACTCTTCTTAGTCACGTTTCCTTGAGCTTAACTCCACTATGCTTTGACTATCTTTCACTTCATGATTCCTTGGCTTCCTAACTCCTATTTCCTAAATTCGAGTTGGAACTCATTTCATTATCGCCTCTCGTCTTTCTTTTGCACTTATTCTTCCTTCTGTATACTTGGCTTAAACATACTATAACCTCATGATTTCATGCAAGCTCTCCAAAATTCACTAGTGAATCCTGGATCTCGTCTACTTACTATAAAGTATTCCATGCAGCAGAACTTTTCTTGAAAATACCAATCCGCGTTGCCAATTGCCCTTATAAACGTGATTTTCTATAACTCATGCTTAATCGAAATGAACCATCCGCCTATGAGTGATAGGCCATACCTAGATTCAATTGCCTACCCATGTCTTCCTGTAGGCTATTCCAAAACTGGCCAACTTCTTGAGGGTAAACCGTTGCTAACCATGATGCAGTCCTCTCGCTCTTCACCGGATTGAAATGAGCACTCTTCGTGAGTCTACCTATTATGACCCACATACCCGTATTCCCTTTCTTTGATCTAGGTAGTCTATCCACATAATCTATCGAGATGTTTTCACACTTCCCTTGCGAAACCTCCAATGGAGGTAATGGCCCGCTGGGCTTCTATGACTTGGCCTTAACCTGGTGGCACAACATGCATCCTGAGACCAACTCGGCCACCTCCTCGAGTGATGTGCATTTTCAAGAACCTTCTTTACCAGGTCTTTTACTTGAGGAACACATAATCTCTCATCGCGCTTTAGTCATCCCTTGTTATCTATAATATATCTAGCGAGGTGACTTAACATCTCGCCTCGAATCGACTGGTCCATGTTCTTGACCAACTGCGGGTCTTCTTCCTGTGAAACCCCCTTCTTGATCCAGAAGAGTAAGTTTAAGCTCAGGGAATGCTAACTAACTAGCCAAACGGAGAAAGCTTCTTACTTCAATTGCCCTCCTCAGAGTTTTTCGGTCTTAAACCGCAACCACTTTAGCGGAATCCACCGCTAAGCCTTACTTAAGAACTATGTGCCCAAGAAATCCAACTTCTTTCCTCCAAAGTGACATTTGGAGAACTTGACCTTCAACTGATGGCTCTAAGCGTATCCATCTCCTCCTTGAGATGTATAGCATGTTCTTCCTCGTTCTTTTGAGGAGATCAAAATATCGTCTATGACGACCATGACAAACTTGTTCAAGGACTCCCTAAACACCCTACCCATCCAGTTTACGTAATATGCGGGTGCATTAGTCAAACCAAATAGTATGACTAGCCATTCTAAAACCCATCTAGAGTCCTAAACGCAGTCTTGTCAATTCCATCCTCAGCCATCCTAAGCTGATGGAATCCGGTAGCTAGATCAGAAGAAAACAGATGCTCCTACAAGCTGATCAAACAAATCATTGATCCTTGGTAACGGTTATCTATTCCTCTCACGATAATCAACACATAAGCGAAACAAACTGTCCACATCAGTAACGAATACTACTGGAGCACCCTACTCGAAAATGCTTCGTCTCAGGAAGTTCTTCTCAAGCAACTCCTTGACTTGCTTTCTTAACTCTCATCTCGTGAGGTCATGTGCCTAACCGGCCACGAAATTGGCTTGGTATTACCAACCAGATAATGCGGAAATCTATCCCACGTCTAAGGGTAACCCCTTCACTTCCCCCAAGATATCAGGATATTCTCGGACCACCCTCACAGATTGCAAACTATCGATAGACGAGTTGAGGGATTCAAGATAACATAACATGACGGGACCCATAGGGTTGCTGGAAATTTCTAGGGTACCACCGAGGCGAGTCATGAGCCTCACAACCCTATATACAAAAACCAAGAATGGCTCCAAAACAGGACAACTATTCCATGCCCAAAACCAACCCATATCCCCGGAAACCGAGAATATAAACATTCCACGAGAATTCTATACTCAAGATAGAAATTTTCAAATCCACTCAGACCACAGACAAACGGGAAGAACCCCCCAATTGGATTTGAAACACATACGGGATCATCAACTAGACTAGTACTTAGGTGCAAACTTTCAACTAGATCAGATGAAATAAAACTATGCGATGTGCCAGAATCAAATAAAGTACGAACAGGGAAAATCAGAAAGTGTAAACAAGACTTTCAACAGAAATGCCACCTCTATCATGAGCTGGAAGAACGGTGTTGAGGGGATGAATTCGCCCTCCAGATAGTCCTGCACACTGAGTCTGACCTTGCCCTTGTTTCCTCGGGCAATCCTTGCTGAGATGTCCAAACTCACCACAATGAAAGCATTCGCCCCGCTTTCTCTTCTCTTTCTTCCTACATTCCCTGGCTATATGTCCAACTTCACCACAGAAGTTGCATTTCCTATTCCCTCTTGGCTTGTCCTTGCGGTTGTTGTTATTCTTGCCCCGTTTCCCGGAATTTACTCTCTTGCCTTGAGACTCACTCGCCTTGACCTCTTTCTTGTCATTGTTATCTTCTTCTTGAAGTAGGGCCAAATTCACCAAATTCTCGAAAGTCGCCCCCAAGGGTATATGAGATATGGCCAAACCATGTAATGGCTCGTTTAATCCTAGAGCAAAGTGTAGGGCCTTCTTCTGAGCTGTATTAACCAAGTCTAAATCGACCCGAGCCAGTTGATTAAACTTATCTATGTATTCCCTAATAGTCATGTCCCCTTGCTTTAGTGATAAGAACCTTAGTCCAAACCTTCCTCTAAAGTCATCCCAAGTCTCAATTGGCCTAGTAGCGGTGGTGACTACCCACCAACGTGCAGCTTCTTCCTTTAGCAACCATACTGCCAATAAAACCTTCCTGCGGTCACCTATATCAAAGGTGGCTAAAAGATCTTTGGTCTCTTTCAACCAATTCCTTGCCTCTACAAAAGTCTCTGTTCCACTAAAATTCTTGCCACCCATCATCTTAAAGTTCTTACAAGTTTCCGCAAAATCCGCTTGTGGAGGCTGAGAGAGAAGAGGAACATCAGCTACGGAAGGAGGAGGAGGAACAACGGCCTTGACTGGAAAGACAACATTAGAGACACCCGGGACCGGTGCCGTGACTTCCAAGTACCGACGAAACCAATCGGGTATTGTTACCCCTTCAGGCAAGATGAGATTATCAGACATGCTGGAAACGAAAAGAAAAGAGTTCAAACGAGGGGTCAAAGGATAGTGCTAATGGCTTTTGGGGAATAGCCTTTTAAAAATAACTAGACTTTTCTTTGGAAAATACTTAATACTTGGTTTTGAAAATAGTTTTTCTTTTCAAAAGTTTTAAAAACCTTTTTATCCCTTCTCGTAAACCATATGCTCTGATACCAAATGTAACACCCCACCTCCACCAGGGTGGCTCTTGCAAGCAACTCTGATTTTGGTGGGGCGTTTTAAAACAAGGTAAACATGCATAATGATATAGCAAGGCAGGACATGACATATATATATATATGTAAATAAACAGAGTAAGTAGATAGATAAAACAGCGGAAGAATTTTAAACCATTTCAAAAACAAGTCTGCTACATCATAATGTCAATTTCCCAAGTAAACAAGTCTAGTACATAAAATAACATCATCTGAAACTAAAAAGGAAAACATAAAAGTAGCTATCCCCAAAGTGGAAGAAACCATAGCGAGCTCAAGTCCAAAGCATACATGAGCTATCCAAGAAAGCAGCTAAGATCCAAGCTAGGCTCCTGTATTCCCTCCCTGAGAACCTTGGGGGGGGGGGGAAACGGAAGAAAAGAGGCGAAAGAAAACAGGTCAGTCAAAAAGACTGAGTAAGCCCTGCTACGATCAGTCTATAAACTAATAAAGTTAACATCATGATCATAGATAACAACATACTGGCATGGTAAATTAACTACAAGATAGGTAGAGGTGTCATCGCATAAACAAGGTTAAGTTTTGCACCACGGTGTACTAGCAAACCAACATAACAGGTATTGATCCCTTGGCCCAAGCTTTGACCCAATAACATGAAGTGACCTTAATATAAGGTCCAGCCCAACGGTCTAGTCGATCGGCTCCCTATAAACCTAACACGTCAAGTGTTGGTGTCCATATGGCCCACATATGGTTGTAGTTAGACTGTGCTGGGTCCACCTTTGGGTGTATCAAGCCCTCGGGTGTCAACCCCAGACACTTAAGCAATAATGCACAGACCTAACCTACTGGTACCCGTGCCTCGAGTTTGTCCAACACCGGACTACGTGCACGTCCGCAGCCCGCCTGGACCCGCACCGCTGTACCACTCAGCCATCGCCTTTTGGTCGCTTACATCCGTCCAGTAATCGTGCCCCGCCCTAGCCTAGCTTCTAGGGTTGTGAATGATACCAAACTGGGATTACTGTTAGAACAGACCACGTTGCTAGGGTTTTCTAAGAGGGTTAAGTGTGGTTTAACCCCTCACTAACCATGGGTTAAATTAGTTAAGTGTAACCAACAGTTCACTTCTTAACCCCATCTAATCCCTCGTATCCCCAAATTGGTTAAGTATTAGTGGACCCTGACTTAACCCTAATCATGAGGCATTAATTAATTTAATGCACCTTAACCTCTCACATTAGACATTGTTGTGGTTACTAGTTAGGCCGGGCGGGTCCGGGTAGGTTTACACCACAACTTAGTCTAACCTCGGGTTTTGGCACCATATGACCAACTTCTCAGATTGGGTCCTATTGTTTGTAGCCACTAGTTAAGCCGGTAGGTTCCGGGTAGAATTACGCTACAAACTCAACCCAACCTCGAATTGGCCACACTTATGTTTTCTAAGTGTCATGTCCACTTTATTTCAAAACATAATTACAAGTCAACAAATGCTTGGGTAGACCTAACTTAATAGGTAAATTCCCAAGGGGTAGACCTAACTTAATAGGTAAATTCCCAATCTTATATTTTCATGTATTTTAAGTTTACCCAAACCCCCCAACGTCATTCTATCGCTTACATATTCGTAATAACGCATAAAGGATAGGAAGAGGGATCTTGGCATAACATACATGATGAACTTGCATATCACAACAAACATGCATAACACGTTAGACTTGCATAACTTAGCATAGTGAACTTGCGTATTACCATAAACATGCATAACATATTAAACTTGCCTAACATGGCATAGGGAACTCGCATAAACATGCTTAACTTATTAAACATGCATAACATGGTATAGTGAACTTGCATAAGCATGCATAACTTATCAAACTTGAAAATCATGTCATAGTGAACTTGCATAAACGTGCATAACCCAATAAACTTGCAAATCATGGCATAGTGAACTTGCATGCACATGCATAACTCAATAAACTTGCAAATCATGGCATAGTGAACTTGCAAAAACATGCATAACTTATCAAACTTGCAAATCATGGCATAGTGATCTTGCATAAACATGCATAACTCAATAAACTTGCAAATCATGGCATAGTGAACTTGCAAAAACATGCATAACTTATCAAACTTGCAAATCATGGCATAGTGAACTTGCATAAACATGCAAAACTTGCATAAACATGCATAACTCAATAAACTTGCAAATCATGGCTTAGTAAACTTGCATACACATGCATAACTCAATAAACTTGCAAATCATGGCTTAGTAAACTTGCATAAACATGCATAACTCAATAAACATACATAAATCCCAACTTGCATCACATATTAACTTTAGAGTTTCTAAAATGAAGGTAAGAGGGCTTACAACTATTATGAAGACACAAATCTCCTAATAAAGATTGAGAAGCCCTTTTTATGCAAGCATAAAACCCCAAAACAAAGCTCCAATAAGAAAACACCCAAAAACACTAGCTTAGCAAATAAAACTTGCAACTTGATGATGTATGCAAGCTAATGATCATTCATACAACTTAGAAATGCTTGTATGAACATCAAAATCTTCATAGGAATGATACATGAAGAGGGTGGAGGCTAGGGTTTTTAAGTGGAGGCCATTTGAGAAATCAATTTGACATAGTTTGGTTGCTAGAATGATTAATGGGGTTTTAGGGTAGGATTAGGGGCTTATTTATAGAAGATTAGAGTGTTTTTAGCCCTAGGATTAACCCTAGGTTAGTTTTGGCCCGTCAGATTTCGGAATTCTCTAGAAGCAAGCCACAAGACCCAGCCCAAATCAAAATGGTGCGCCAGGCAACATTGCCTGGCTACCCCCTGTCGACAGGGCTGTCGACAGGGCTGTCGACACCAAAGGGACCCTGTCGACAGGCCTGTCGACATGCGGGTCCTGGCGGGAATTTTCCCGCCTGCGCCAGTTTGCCCTAACCCTTGTTTTTTAATTCGAAATTTAAATCTGTCTTTACTTAGGAATTTTCTGAAAACTTCAATGGGCCTTAACTGGGTCATACGGACTCCGATTTTCGAAAACTCGGACTTTATTTCGCGTATTTTTCCGAGACGAACGCAATGGCATAGCCCGTTTCCCTTGATTCATATTTTTAAATTAAATTCTGCCTCGATTTTCATTATTACAGGTTGTTGAAAATACGGGTTGTTACACTTCTCCACCACCATCCAAAGCGGCTCTGCCTTCTTGTCCTCCTTTAGGTGCCATAAGGCCGTCTGCGTTGGTAGCGGATGACATAGCTTCTCTTCAGTTTGTAAAGCAGCCAGAAAGTTACATCTTTGTTCCTGAAACCATATTTCGATCATCAGAGCAATCTTCGGCCAACACTTTAGAACTACATCCGATTGAATTCCGACTCTCAATTGCGAAGCTAAAGGACTACATCTCGAAAGGTTGGAAACTTGAAGGAAGTTTTCTCATGCACATTGTCCTTGGTTATAACTACACTGTTCAATTTAGCAATAAAGAAGATTTCAAAAAAGTGTTATGATGTGCACGTAAAAATGCACATTTGTATTCACATATTTATTCTTATTTAGTAAAATAAATGAATATTTTTGGGTATTTTATATGAACAAACCATGTTTTAAATGTTTTCAAAATCATCACTCATTTTGGGAAAAAAATCGTCACTTGTGCATGTTTAATTTGTGAAATCTTTTACTTGTTCCTTGTAATTATCTCTTGTAGGAATCTAGGAGCAAAAAGGATGCATACACATGAAGATATGAAGATATGCATGCTTATACACAAGAGGAGACAAGGAAATAATTCATTCTATGGAAACTGGAGGATCCAACTCTCAACTAACCCACTTATTCTTATGCTTCGTATTAAAGACTAATTGGATAAGACAAAAGGCATCATGCATTCTACATGACTTATTAGTGGCTAAAAACAATTAGAAGCTTTATGAAGGGACATTTTGGGGAATTCCCAAGAAGAGTGATTAGGGTTTTAGATCATGTATATATATACCCCTTTGTTTCATGTATTTTGGATTCCCTGTTTAGCTTATGAAAGTGTAAGTGATCAAATAAATAAAAATGGCTTCCAAGCCTCTTTCTTTTATGTCTTTATCTATTTAATTTCTGTGCTCTCTACTTTATATTCATAGCTTAGATTTATTTACATGCTCTCTACTTTATATTCATAGTTTAGATTTATTTACATGCACTTAGTTTAGTTATTTTCTTGTTTTATTTAGCTTTTCTTTCATTTTGCTTTCTTTTCCAATGTTGCAACTTACATGTGTTAATATGATAACACATATTAGTAGCTAAGCCCCTACAATTTATGGGTAATGAAGCTCTCAAATTTTATGTAAGATCAACATTTGCATGATTTGTGATCTCTCTAATTTTTGCTTTATGGTAGTGGATTTTAATGTAAGTTTATACAAGTGGGTTTTATAGTTTATGTCGCATATGCAAATAATCTATTTTTATTCAATGTAAACACAAATTACATCAATATTTGCTAAGTGGTTTTGATTATGAAATAAAAGTAAGATCAAAATTTGATGATCTATGTCACTAATTACAATAGTGAATAGATCATACTTAAAATAAATTTGCTTTGCTTTTATTATTCATGAAAACAATGAGTGGTTTAATTGTTATATTATAGTTTGCTAGTTTATGTTATGTTAACTAATAACATAAATAAACTACACTTATGATAAATGAAACATTTATGTCACTTAATATTGAGATCATAGATTGTATGTGTGTTAATTTACATAAATATGAGAGTGGATTTATCTCCAAATTGCTCTTTAATCTCATATTTAGCTCTCAACTTAGTTTCTAGTTTTTTTATTAGTTTTTGTTGGTTAAAACAATCCAAAGTTTGGTTTAATTTGATTGAGTAAGATTGAAGTTATTTCTTTCCCTGTGGATCAACCCGTACTCACCTACATACTAATAATTGTACGCTTCGCGCTTGCGGTTTTATTATGATATTTTGTTGACGGTTTTCTAATTCGATAGAAAATCCGTTTGCAAACAAGTTTTTGGCGCCGTTGCCGAGGAAAGAATTTAATTTTTATTTTATTCTTCAAATTAATTTCCTTATTTGTTTGTTCTCTTTTAAGAAAAAAAAATTTGTTTGTTTGTTTTGTTTCATTTCACATTAGTTTGTTTGTGTGAGTGTTTGTTGATTTTCTTTTAGTGTTTGTTCTTAATTACTTTAAAAAAATCTGTTTTCAGATTGTTATTTGCACATGTTTCCTTCTTGTTAATTCTGTTTTTCTTTCTTCTGTTTTCCTGCGTCTCTCATATCCTAAAAAAAGAGTATTTTGTTTTTGCTACTGTGGTTCACTGTGTTTATGTTTTTTATGTCTCATTTGTTTTTGATTTAAGTCAGTCTACATGCATGTTGTAACAAGGTGCAACTCTCTTCTTCCTGTTTTCATTCCATCATCTTGGTTGCAATTGCATATTTCTGTTCATAGGTTATATTTCTATTCATAGGTTGCATTAAAAAAAACAGATTGCATTCAATAGAACCAAATTCTTTTGCATTACATTTCAGTTTAACATTTAGCATTTGCACATATCTGTTTTACAGCTGCCTTCCTCTCTACATTCTGTTTTTTTTTTTTGACATTCCCACAGTCTTGTTTTTCCATCCATCTACCATACTTCAACACCCTCGATATCAACAGTCTGCTGCTCTTCCAACCTCTTGCCAAAATCCATCAGACCAACTCGCCTCGTCTACAACCCAACTCAAACTTTCAGCCAAACCATATACCACCCAACTACTTCCTCCACTCAAAACCAGTACTCCACAACCACTTCACTAATACAAACAGTCACAGCCCCCTTCAAACTCACATCCAAGCTACTTCTTCAGTCACCCTCTTCAATCCTTACCAAACATACACAAGCACGACCAAAGCTCCACCCCCAACAGTTCACCAAAGTTCAAGCCAAACCACAACCCATTCACACACCAACTGCATCACTATAACTCCAATACATCATCCACATACTTTCCACCAGTATACCACTGTTTCTTCTACCATCAAACAAACAAGCACTGCTCAGTTCACCAAATTCATCACACACAAATAGCTTTCACATTCAAACTCCACTCAACAGTCGACTTCACCAAGCCATTCACCCCTACCCGATCACAACAAACATAGTCCAGTCACATTAAACTCCCATTGAAGCCAAAACAGTCCACCACAAAACTACATGCCCAATAAAACTACAAACACTCTACTACAACTCAATTATTCACCATTCATAGTTCAAACCAACATCCCCCTTCCTTTTTAGTATAAAACCATCCACTGACAATCCACAGCCTTCATTGCCTGCATCCTTCAACTACAACCAGTCTTACTGCCAAAATGGACACCACCATACTTGCCTTGCCATTCAACACACATATCCGCAAAACAAACTGATCCACCGTCCACATCCACAAAGCTCAAACAAACCATTCAGTACACGTAACTAAGCCATGCAGCAACTTGCTGACACCCTCAACCAATCCCCATAACCTAGTCACTTTTATTCCACAAACCATCCACCCTTTACAACTTCACCTTTTCTTGCTTTGCTAATCCATTTAAAACCTGATTGATTGTGCTCATACACCTTGCAAAAGCCTCCAACTTCACTACCTCTACTGTCAAAACCAAACGTGCCTCTTCCCATCTAGCTTGTTGGACGACGCTACCTTCTTCCAACCCAAATTCACCACCCTAATAGCCAAACAAAAACTCAGATCGAAACCCAACCGCTAACCCATAACCAAAGACCCCCAATCAAACCCAATTGAAATCCGCCACCGAAAACCCTAAATCACCTGAAGTCCAACCCACGTTTACCAAAAACCCTCCACCATCATCGCAACTACCCAATTCATAACCAAATACCCTAGAACCTACTAACCGAAAACACAACCTCGAGGAATTCGCTAACCCAAAAGCTTCAATCGCTACCACAATTTGGGTGTTTGTTTTTGGAGAATCACCATTTGTTATTTTTAGGGCATTGTCATTGATACTCCAAAAATTGTTAAGGAAGGGTCAATTTTTTATCTTTTAAAAAAATTGTTAAGGGGAGTACCAATGAGAGAAGTATCCCCTTAACAAATAAAGGTAATTTTAGCTTATTACCCATTTAGCCTCTTAATAGATAAAAGTAGTTTTACCTTAACAAATATTGCAAGGGCTATAATTTTTTTTTTCAGTTCACATATATCGATTTTTTTAAACCCTAAAGGATAAGCGTTTTTGAGGAATAGGATCGAAATTTTTTTTGTCGATATAAATATGCTGAAATTTATAATTACAAGGCAATGCACCGAATTGATTATTAATTTTCGACATATCACTGTCGAATACATACATGACTGATTACATGATGCATTCGGTGCAGTGGTGACGAACTACTTATTTTAATTCGGTTTCCCTTTTCGAATAAGTTTTCTTAATCTAATTTGAAAGGGCAATCCAGGAATATTGAGTAATGTGAAATAATATATTTGTGTAGCCCCTTAATAATTTTTCAAAGAGTTGAGTGCTTTTAAAAAATGACCTCCTCCTAACAATAGTTGGAGTGTCAATAACAACACACTATTTTTATTTGATTACGAATTGATGTCGGTTTTGATTCGTGTCTTCTGGAACAAAGATAATTAGCAGTTTGGGTTTAAGAAATGATTAGTGGGCTTTGGTTTTTGACCTTATAAGTGGGACGAACTATTTTAGTTTTAGTTTAAAAATTTTACCCCCTTTGTTTATTTCCTTTAATTTGTTTCATATTTTCTTAAGTAATTAAAAAAATATTTGCTTCCAAATTGTGAATCTTGTGTGATAATTTTCATGTTGCGAAAGCAGAAAATCAAAAGGAGGAATTGCTTTGCATTGCGCTCCACTTTGCTTGCTTGGATTTGCTAAACCTCTTTGCTTGCTTACTAAAAAACACCGCTTAAAAAAATTGCTAATAAATTTTGCACGCTCGGGTATCGTTTTTTAACTCCTTTATTTTAATCACATTGTTATTTGCTTGCATTTGCATAAGAAAAAAATCCAAAAACAAAATAAAATTTCATTCGTAGTTGCATTGGTAATTCACGTTTATTTTCTATTTTGCATTCATCTCACTTTATTTTTATTTTCTAAGGACACTATTATATTCTGAAAAATTGGTTTATTTTAACGAATTATTTCTCGATGTCTAGACTATGGCAGAGAAATAACCATTTTTAAATATTATGGTGATTCGTAAATATTATATTGGTTGTTCCTCTGAAGGTACTTAAACCTTCAGCTGCATTGCTAGGGTGATTCCTGGTGCATCGATAACTTCTGTCTGTTAACTGGCTGAGAAATCTTTTGTTGAAATAAATCTAACCGTCATTATATAGTTTTAGAAATTTGTAAAGAAGTAATTACCATTCATATAGTTGCATTAGGCTCATGCATATATAAAAAAAGCCCCAAAAAATCAAAATTAAAAAAAGAAAGGTTTCATTTGTAAATAATCTCTTTCCTTTTTTATTTTAATCATTTTGTAAAAAAACATTTAAAAATAAAAAAAATCATTTAAAACATCTTTTTTAGAAAATTTTAACTTCTTTTTCTTTTATGTAAAAAAAATAAAATATATTTTCCTTTTGTAAAAATTTAACTTTCTTTTCTCTTAAAAAACAAAAATCCAAAAAATAAAAATAAACACCATCTTCATTTATAAATCAAATCCATTTTCTTTTATCCAAAAAAAAAAATCGCTTCTATTCTCTTCTCAATTTTGTTCTTCTCTCCTCACTAATTCTTCTCGCTAATGCATGAGTATTTGGACCCATGATCCGTCTACGAATCATTGGACACGTGACCCTTCCACTAACCATTTAGTCAAACGAACGTTCCTTCAACCATGGCCGACGAAAATCCACCTTGAACTCTCATGGATAGAATCTTCCCCGATCGAGTTTTTATTCCTTTTTGCATCATATTTGCCCAACCCAACGGGTAATCACTTGGAAATCCATTCTAATCACATAAATACTCTTCTAAAATTTGACAGTCTTGAACGTGATGACCCTTACATTTTCTTAACCAAATTTGAACAAGTTTGTGCATACATGAAACTTCAACAATTAAGTGACGATGGAGTCAAACTTAGGTTAATTCCATTTACACTTACCGATTACGCCGAAAAATGGTTGTATAGCTTGCTTTCAAATTCGATTAGATAATGTGGGAGTTTGTAAAAATTTATGTAAAGAAATTTTATCCCTTGGAAAAACTGTCCAAAATTTGAAACGTAATCGTTAATTTCCATCAATTTGGGGGGTGAATCCTTTTCAAAGTATTTCGAGAGATTTAAAGAACTTTTAGTTAAATGTCCACACCACAATTTCGAAGAATGGATTCTTTGCCAAATTTTATACGATGGACTTGAAAATAATAACTCTCAAACCATGCTTGGATCAATGTTCCAAGGAAACTTTTTAGCCTAAGATCACGATGCCGCTTGGCAGTTTCTCGAAAACTTGGCCGAAAAATCGTCTCAATGGGAACATTCTAACGAGAAATCAGTTTATTCCGGATCACATGCTCATTCGGTAGGATCTTCATCTTCATTGGCCTTAGAAGTGAAATTCAACGTGTCATTAACCAAATTTGACAATGTTCTTTCAACAAATCAAATGAATCAAGCTTCTCAACCCTCGTGTTACAAATGTAACGATCCTAACCATATTGCCGATCAAATGCTCGCACTTGTTAGAATAACTCAACGCTTTCAACAAAGGTAGGAACGATCCATTCTCACCAACGTACAACCCTGGTTGGAGAAATCATCCTAACTTCTCTTGGACCCAAAATTACCCAAATTCAAATTTAGTTCAACCCCCTTCTCAACCATTTCCAAATAATCCTTCGAACCCCCCTTTTCAACAAAATCAATTCCAAAATTTTGTGCTACCTTCTCAAAATTAAGCTCAACAACCTTTCTCTCCATAAGATGATAAACGATTGACTTCACTTGAGAAAAGTCTCGAAAATTGACAAAAGAAACAACTCGAAATATCCAATTAAATAAAAATTTGGATAATTTATTGACTTCGTACATGCAAAACATGAGTCAATCGATCGCAAAAATCGGAATGCAAATGAGCCAATTAGCCACCTCTTTGAGTGAACTGGAAAGAGGATCATTCCCAAGTCAACCCATTCCAAACCCCAAGAGCCAAAATCCAAACCCAAATCCAAACCAAGCTCATGTCTTTTAGAATAACAATCTAACTCAATTGAATGCTATCACGACTTTACGATTCGATAAGAAAATCGATAATCAAGTTGAAAACCCAAATAATGTACTGGATCTTCCTCTTGACTCTTCTAAAACCACGATCGATATTGATACAAATTTTGAGTCTAATTCTTCTCCAACTCAAGTAGACTGACCTACTGAGTTTCGTATTCCAATTCCTTATCGTCTTCGACCAAAGAAACCTTCCGACCATATGGAAAGGATGTTGGAAATTTTCAAACAAGTGAAAGTAACATCCCTCTTCTTGACATCATTCAACAAGTCCCCACCTACGCTAAATTTCTCAAAGACTTGTGTATCCAAAAACGACACACTCGTGTACCCAAGAAAGTCTTCTTAACTGCCGGACTTACCAAAGTCTTGACTCAATCGATCCCCGTTAAATACGAAGATCCTGGATGTCCTACGATCCCGTGCACGACCGGAGATAAACTATATAACAAATGCTTAGTTGTTTTTGGTGTGAGTGTCAATTTGATTCCTTATTCAGTTTACTAACTACTTGGCTTGGGTGAACTTAAACCAACAAAAATAACTTTCAATTTGTTGATCGTTAAATTAAGTAACCCGTTGGAGAAATCGAGGATATACTCATCAAAGTTGGGAAATTCATATTTCCTGTTGATTTCATCATTTTGGAGACTCAACTCATGAATAATCCAATGAGTCAAATTCCGTTGATTTTAGGTCGACCCTTTTTGGCTACTTCAAATGCTTTAATAAATTGTCGTAACAGTTCAATGAAAATCTCTTTTGGAAACATGACTGTAGATCTTAATATTTTCAATCTTGAAAGTCAGTTGAATGGATCACGCGACCAAACCTTGGAAGTGAATGCCATTCACGAAAATTTCGAACACGAATCGATTGACCTTAATGATGAAGGTGAGGCCGAGTACGAAAAACTGTTCCATAACACTCCTAAGAATTCGAATACACGCTTCCATTTGAATAACTTTCAATTGAATCTGAATCTCAACCAAGTTCTTTGATCAAGAGACCACCAATGTTGGATCTTAGGCCACTTCCCGATCACCTTAAGTACGTCTACTTAGGTGGTAATGAAACTTTCCTGTCATAATTTCTTCAAACTTAACTTGTGATCAAGAAATTTCTCTTCTTTCGACTCTTTCTAAAAACAAAGGCGCAATCGGTTGGTCCATTTCTGACATCAAGGGAATTAACCCTGCAATCGTTCAACAACGTATTCACTTAATCGACGAAGCCAAACCCACTCGCGAAGCGCAACGTAGGCTTAACCCTAAGATGAAAGAAGTAGTTCATGAAGAAATTCTTAAACTCCTTGACAAAGGTATCATTTACCCTATTTCTGATAGCTTATGGGTTAGCCCCATTCTTGTTGTTCCTAAAAAGTCCAAACTTATTGTTGTCGCAAACGAACACAACGAACTTCTTCCAACTCATACTCAAATGGGTTGGCGTGTTTGCATCGATTATCGCAAATTAAATACTGCAACACGTAAAGATCACTTCCCTCTTCCATTTATCGATCAAATGCTTGAGTGCTTAGCCGATCATGAATTCTATTGCTTTCTTGATGGTTATTCTAGCTATAAAAAAAATTCCAATCGCTCCCGAAGATCAAAAGAAAACGACTTTTGCATGTCCGTTTGGTACCTTCGCTTATCGACGTATGCCTTTCGGTAACGCTCTTGCGACTTTCCAACAATGTATGGTTGACATCTTTTCCGATATGATTGAATGCTTTCTTGAAGTTTTTATGGATGATTTTTCGATCTTTAGCGATTCTTTTTCCTCTTACTTACATCATTTTGAGCTTGTTTTAAATCAATGTAAATAAAAAACCTAACGTTGAATTGAGAAAAACGCCACTTTATGGTCAAATAAGGCATTGTCCTTGGACACGTAATTTCAAATAATGACATCGAGGTAGATATTCAAAACTACCCATTCCAAAATGCATTAAGGACATTCGTTCATTTCTTGGGCATGTTGGATTTTACCGACGCTTTGTGAAATTTTTTAGCAAAATCGCTCATCCTTTGACTACTCTTCTGGGAAAGGACGTCCCATTTTACTTTAACTCTGATTGTGTTGCTTCTTTTGAACATATTGAAAACGAACTGATTTCAGCCCCGATAACCTGGTCACCCAATTAGGAACTTCCTTTTGAAATCATATGTGACGCTTCTAATTTTGTGGTTGGTGCTATTTTAGGACAACACATCAACAAATTCTTTCACGTAATTTACTACGCAAGTATGACCTTGAACAACGCTCAACTCAATTATATGACCACTGAAAAAGAATAAGAACTTTTAGCTGTCATTTTTGCGCTTGAAAAGTTTCGATGTTACTTGATTGTTTCCCCCATCAAGGTCTGCACTGACCATTCTGCTTTTCGACGCCTTTTTTCTACAAAGGATGCTAAGTCACGCTTAATCCGATGGATCCTTTTACCTCAAGAATTCGATCTTACAATCAAAGACAAAAAAGGATCTGATATCTTCATTGCCAACCACTTGTCTCGTCTTTCAAATGCACCATCTTCCTTACCAATCAACGAAAACTTTCCCGAAGAACAACTCTTTTCTGTTTCAATCGATCCTTGGTTTGCCGACAGAGTGAACTATCTAGTCAGTAAAGAAACTCCCTCTTTTTGGTCCAAACAAGATAAATACAAATTTCTCTTCCAAGTGAAATACTTCTATTGGGACAACCCACACTTGTTTAAGTATTGTTCAGACCAAATCATTCATCGATGTGTTCCTGATAGCGAAATTAGGAGTGTTCTCTCGTTCTTCCATGATCATGCGTGCGGTGGACATTTTTGTCCTAGAAAAACAGCTGAAAAGGT
Source organism: Allium sativum (assembly GCA_030737875.1). Classification (NCBI taxonomy): domain Eukaryota; kingdom Viridiplantae; phylum Streptophyta; class Magnoliopsida; order Asparagales; family Amaryllidaceae; genus Allium; species Allium sativum. The sequence goes on from CM060924.1 coordinate 198,223,299, forward strand.
GCTTCAATGTGGTTTTTATTAGCCTACTCTCTTTAAAGACTCGTTCGAATTCTGTAAAACTTGCAATCGTTGCCAAATTGTAACGACCCAAGGATTTTCGGCCTGGAAATCGACATGAATACCTTTACCGTAATCCCATGTCAACCTTTCAAACACCGAAAACACTGGATAGTTATTAGAAAGAAATTAGAGGGTGAGATAAGAAAGAAAGAAATATTAGAATAGAAGAAAAAGAAGAACCAACACAACACAATCAGAGTATCACATCGCAGCGGAACAAAATATAATATAGAAATAAATCTTTATTGAGAGCTTTGAATAAAACTTACAATATCAGAGTACATCAACATCACTGGACAGTTATAATAATCTGTCCCATATACAACACACAGCGGAATAGTAGCTATATAATATCATACGTCTGAACACCTCCACCTCGTCTCTTTACAACATTCGATAACCTAAACCTGTACACCCCGGGCTAACCCGAGCATTTACAAAACACCGGGTTAGTCTAGTGAACCAGAGTGAGAAAAACTCGCACAGTATTAAGGGTATCACATAACTTGATTTTAAAGTTAAAATCATTTCGAAAGAAAAGGATAATCCTAAGACTAAATCCACACATAAATACGGACGGTTTTTACCTTACGATAACCCAAAACATTTTTGAAACCAATATCCTTTCAGATATTATGATAGTGTCTAAATACAAGTAAGCATCAATCTAGCGGAACGCTTGCATCTCACGCTCCACATACATATTATAAAAGCAAAACTGCGGGCGCTTATTGGAGATTGGATTCCAACTATGACAAGGTATGGGACCACCTGCCGGTAGTGTATCTCTAGAAGTGAATACACTAGGTTCAACAAGAACGTCTTGCTACCCGACCCTCACATGACCGACCACTCATTTCGCTTGAGTGTATCGAATGTATATCACCAACGGTTGGGATCAGCAACCGTTTCCCGAAAAGGGACAGCATCGAAATATAGATTAAATAAGCAAATAGAATTTCTCTAGATAGGTGATTATACATCCTAATGGGAGCGATCCACATAGCCATGCTACATGCCCGATTTTTGTCATTTCCCGGTTGATGAGGCTTGAGGTTTAGATTAACTTTTGAACACTTGGTCATCATTCACTTTGAATGCCACATCGTCAGATCCGCTAGATATCACTAATTGACAGTCACAAAAATACTCTAGTTGGTAAGCTAAGAGAAAGGCCTTTTTCCGCCACCAACAGAAATACGTTTGTAAAAATCAACGTACGCGATCCTTTTGGAAATACTCTGTCAGACACCCGTCCATACAAGTCATCCAAGAACAGGATGAACCGAAGGTACCCTCCTACCACCTTCTAGGAATCACCCTATGGATCAGTAGCGAGAAGTCCTTGCAACCGGTAGATTTCAACTACGACAGAATCACAGTTTATCTCTGGGAGCTAACCAAAGATTATTAGTGGTTCTTCCATTTAAGAAAATCCACGGTCTTCAATTCTCCATCTCAATCAACTTCTGTTATCATCACGTATTTGTTGGTCGGAATGGTTTTCGAATAATTTTGATCCCGATCTTTCCGTACCAACAATCGTATTGGACAGATTTGATAGTCGGTGATTTAACTATAAAAATAAACAGTGATTCAATCATGATAATCCAATGAGTTCACTTGTTCGGTATTCGATATCACTTGGCCCTTTTAATTAAACAAAACTAATCCACTTCTGTTGAATTAAACTTCTAACTCTTTTTAATATTTTAAAAGTATGATAATTGAATTCTTATTTAATACACTAATGTTCTCAAAATCCTTTCTTTATAATACTTAGTAAAATACCTTATAACCATATTTGATTCTTACTTAATTCTCTTTTCAAAACACTTGTTACATCATTCTTTATTATTTAAATTTGGGGAATCTATTCAACTTATAATTCGTAACAGCGTTACGTAATATCTATTATCCCGTTCTTGAAACAATAACTAATATTTATTAGTATAGTATAAAACTAACTTTACATTTCCTTTACTTCGGATCTCTCGTTATATATTTTCTAATTTTTACCAACGTTGCATTATTATTTCCCTAATGGACATAAAAAATCTGGTTAATAACTATTTTCCTCCCTTAATATGATTTAATTAAATTACTTAACATTAATATAAGCCACCTGATTACTTTCTATCCCTTTCGTTCTCGTTCTCGTTGAACTCGTGAACAAAACCGACGCTCATCAGTTTTAATCGATCGCCGCATCCAAATCCGCCGAGATGGAGCAGATCGGAGGCCACCATCAAACGCGTCTGAGCAAACTCCACCGTCGGCTTGAATACCACCCACCTCGGTTGTGCCTCCTGTCAGAAAACTTCTCACAACCGCTGCTGCTTTCGACTCGAAATTCAGCTACCTCGCAAGCTTAAAACAGATCATCTCCGTCCAAATCCCAGCTGGCGTCGAGCACTACAGGATTTCCTTTGGGAAGGGTTCAATTCAATCATCAAATCTTAGAGAAAATTGGTGAAAAATAGTGTAAGTTGCTGGTCGTTCGTTAGTTGGAGGCGGTAGTGTTTTGTTAGGTTGACAAGGAAGTAACGAAACTTAGGTTTTGACCGACCTCAACATATATATAGGGTGTCCAAATCAATATAATAATATTTACGAAACTTCGTCCTAAAGTAACGCGATAAAACCGCTACAAATGACTTCCTTTTTCTGATAAAAAAGCTAATCTCACCATAAAAAGATATTCCGGATCCAATGGGACAAGTTTCGTCGAATTCTTGATATCGTTTGAAAAAAAATCCTTTGTAAAACCAGAAATAAACACGCGTTTAAATTTTCCACGATCAGTAGATAAATTTAATCAACATGAAACTTTGAAATCCTATAATAATTAGTTAATACGAACCCAACGGCACCAGTTTCGTCGCATTCCGAGAATATTTTCCCGGTAGGCTATTTTTATGCGCACCGAAATGCCATTTTGGACACCAAATTACCCGGTATCCAAATATAACAAACTATATACCTATCTTAACTATAATTGACGATACGAACTCAACGGAACTTGTTTTTCGGCTTAATTTGGTCGTCTGCTCAAGTTACGCCCAATTATCCTTTTATTAATTTAATTACGCGCTATAGAAAATGAACAGGCGTTTATGGCTACCATGGTCACATACGACATCGGTTTTCCACGCAATTCACCACCGTACAATAATTTAACTTTACGGTTCTAATGAAACTATTTTTCGTCGAAAACGGAGTCCATTTGCAAAATGACTATCTTAAAGGCCTATAATTTTAATAGCGATTTCCATAGCGACTATTTCAAATTTTGATTTAGCCATTACTTACTATCTATGACACGAAATATGGATTTTTCTCTTCCATATGAAAATTATAATCAATACGGTCCCAATGTTTCTTGTTTCACAAAAATCCGACTTATATCAGATCCTGTATCCTCAGTTGAAGTTCAAAACCAAATATTACGAACTGCCGCGCTATTTCGAGCTCGTTTTATATTATAAATAAAATTAACATTAAAACTTTGTTTTAATAAATGAATTAAATATTAAAAATCCATAAAATTCCAAATAGAATATTTAAAATAAATTAAATAAATATTTGGCTATCAAAATACGAGACGTTACAATCTTCCCCCCCCCCTCCCCCTTAAAATAATTTCGTCCTCGAAATTGCTAAGGTAGGAAAGAACGTTACAAACCCATTATCTTTACAAAATTAATAAATTTAAAACTCGGTTTTTATTTTCAAAACTAATCTAATTGGTTTTAAAACCAATTTATTCCAAATGAAAGAATTTTTCAAAAATCTTTAAAAAAATTCTAACACCTTAAATTTTGGAAAATTTTTGGCAGAGTCTCCTTGTACGGAGGACATCTGCAATATCGCAGGTTCAAGAAATATATATATACATCGACCAACACGGTCGGAAAAATTCAAAATTCAATCCCAAAATACAAATAGAAACCAAAATTTCATATTTTGCGTAGACGTACCTTTTTGCGAGTGTTATTAGGCGATAAGCGATATATTATACACGAGCTTGCTTAGTTACTATGCAGCTCTATTCAAACTGGATTCGATTAACTCCAGAATTTCTTCTGGATGAGTTTTAAAGATGAATTAGCACTTCTGCACCAGTTCTTTACTCAAATGAATTTCATTAGTCTCCAAAACAACCTCAATTAGTTTCAAATATCCATATCATACGATCCAACCAGTTCTACACACAATTCAATCAACGAGATTAATTTTAATTACTTCTTATTCATCCCTTTGGATTCATTACATTTGGATCGATTTATCCAACTTATTCATTCCAGATTGGTTTTCAACCAAGTCTATCCATTTTAGATTTATATTCATGAGATCGAGCACACCATCCAAACATATCATACAAACTAACATTAACACATCTAAATGATTGCCCATATTATAATAATTTGTGAAAATCCTTACTTTTATCATTTTATAAAACAAATTGGGCAAAAATACATTTCAAAAATAATTTTATTTCAAATCACAAATACACGCTCCCATATATATTCAAACTCAGTCTAGAGTATTTCTAACCCCATCTCTATCGAGTTATGCCACAGAGCCAAGATTATCACTAAACCAATAGCTCTGATACCACTGTAACGACCCAAGGATTTTCGGCCTAAAAATCGACATGAATGCCTTTACCGTAATCCCATGTCGACCTTCCAAACACCAAAAACACTGGATAATTATTAGAAAGAAATTAGAGGGTGAGATAAGAAAGAAAGAAATATTAGAATAGAAGAAGAAGAAGAACCAACCCAACATAATCAGAGTCTCACATCACAGCGGAACAAAATATAATATAGAAATAAATCTTTATTGAGAGCATTGAATAAAACATACAGTATCAGAGTATATCAACATCACTGGACAGTTATAATAATCTGTCCCATATATAACACACAGCGGAATAGTAGCTATATAATATCATACGTCTGAACATCTCCAGCTCGTCTCTTCACAGCATTCTATAACCTGAACCTGTACACCCCAGGCTAACCTGAGCATTTACAAAACACCAGGTCAGTCTGGTGAACCAGAGTGAGAAAAACTCGCACAGTATTAAGGGTATCACACAACTTGATTTTAAAGTTAAAATCATTTCGAAAGAAAAGGATAATCATAAGACCAAATCCACACATAAATAAGGATGGTTTTTACCCTACGATAACCCAAAACATTTTTGAAACCAATATCCTTTCTGATATTATGATAGTGTCTAAATACAAGTAAACATCAATCTAGCTGAACGCTTGCATCTCATGCTCCACATATGTAGTATACAATCAAAACCGTGGGCGCTTATTGGAGATTGGATTCCAACTATGACAAGGTATGGGACCACCTGCCGATAGTGTATCTCTAGAGGAGAATACACTGGGTTCAACAAGAACGTCTTGCAACCCGGCCCTCACATGACCGACCACTCATTTCGCTTGAGTGTATCGAATGTATATCACCAACGGTTGGGATCAGCAACCGTTTCGCGAAAAGGGACAGCAACGAAATATAGATTAAAGAAGAAAATGGAATTTCACTAGATAGGTGATTATACACCCTAATGGGAGCGACCCACAGAGTCATGCTGCCTGCCCGATTTTTGTCATTTCCCGGTTGATGAGGCTTGAGGTTTAGATTAACTTTTGAACACTTGGTCATCATTCACTTTGAATGCCACATCGTCAGATCCGCTAGATATCACTAATTGACGTTCACAAAAATACACTAGTTGGTAAGCTAAGAGAAAGGCCTTTCTCTGCCACCAACAGAAATACATTTGTAAAAATCAACGTACGTGATTCTTTTGGAAATACTCTGTCAGACACACGTCCATACAAGTCATCCAGGAACAGGATGAACCGAAGGTACCCTCCTACCACCTTCTAGGAATCACCCTATGGATCAGTAGCGAGAAGTCCTTGCAACTCGTAGATTTCAACCACGACAGAATCACAGTTTATCTCTGGGAGCTAACCAAAGATTATTAGTGGTTATTCCATTTAAGAAAATCCATGGTCTTCAATGCTCCATCTCAATCATCTTCTGTTATCTTCACGTATTTGTTGGTCGGAATGGTTTTCGAATAATTTTGATCCCGATCTTTCCGTACCAACAATCGTATTGGACAGATTTGATAGTCGGTGATTTAACTATAAAAATAAACAGTGATTCAATCATGATAATCCAATGAGTTCACTGGTTCGGTATTCGATATCACTTGGCCCTTTTAATTAAGCAAAACTAATTCACTTTTGTTGAATTAAACTTCTAACTCTTTTCAATATTTTAAAAGTATAATAATTGAATTCTTATTTAATACACTAATGTTCTCAAAATCCTTTCTTTATAATACTTAGTAAAATATCTTATAACCATATTTGATTCTTACTTAATTCTCTTTTCAAAACACTTGTTACATCATTCTTTATTATTTAAATTTGGGGAATCTATTCAACTTATAATTCATAATAGCGCTACGTAATATCTATTATCCCGTTCTTGAAACAATAACCAATATTTATTAGTATAGTATAAAACTAACTTTACATTTCCTTTACTTCGGATCTCTCGTTATATATTTTCTAATTTTTACCAACGTTGCATTATTATTTCCCTAATGGAAATAATAAATTATCACTAACCCCTCTTACGATTACCAACTAATATTATCTTCAGATAATTCTGAAGTCGTTCAAGTTGGGGTATTTTAATTACCTCTCAGACCTTGATCAACAACGTTGTTATCCTCAGATAAATATCAATTGTAATCAAAACCCAATATTCCATTCCAGTCTCAAAAAAAATTCATTAAACTATTCAAAATATAGTTTCACAAATCTTCTTTCTTAATTCCAAAATTTAGTAATTTCTTATAAACAACACCCTTTAACTTCACCTCGTTAAACAAATTTCTTTATAGTTCGGATTTGGTTATACAACCCCATGTCCCACTCCTTTACCCAATTTCACTTTTACCAATCTCCTTTCAAATATATCCTATCATTTCATGCTTTGGAAATCTTATCAAAATTTTCCCCTTTTTACTTAATCTCCTTTTTAAGTACCGTTAATTCAAAGTTAACGCTTTTACGCTTTAAACCTCATTTACATAACCCTGGTTTATTATAAACCCTTTTCCTCTTAATCTCCTTTTACTTAATTCAAATAATTGAGTAAACACATTTATTTCAAGCTATTGTATTCGCCTGGAATTCCTTTTTAACTTCGTTCTAAAATTTCGGGTTTTAATATAAAACCTACTCATAAACTTCTTTCTCCATTCATTTGGATTCCATTTCACCTTCGATTACTTTCCAATTGCTTTTCCACTAAAAAGTAATTTTCTACATTATTATTAACTAAAATAATTATTTATTTCAATCATTTACAACTTCGGTAGTTAATTTCTTTATTAACTAGAATAAATAGTAAATTCCTTTATAAAAATATTATTAAAATTAAAACAATATTCATAAACTATTTTATTGCGTAAATTCGAAACAAACTAATTTAATAGTCGATTCTAGTTAAAACGTTCGATTTTGTCAACTTAAAACTCGATTATCTCGTTAACCGATTCCAATTAGTTCTTACTTTAAATTAATTAATAATATAATTAATTTAAAAAATACCATTTAATTACCTCTTAATAAACCAATTTTCCAAATTTAACCATTCGATTTATTTCTTATTCTCGAACTTATTAATCTGATTAACATCAGAATTGACTTTATGAAATCAATTAATAATAAATCAAAGTCTTAAATAAATAAAATATTTATTTATTTCTCTTTAATAACTTTTATTCAAAATAATACATTTCAAAATCTATCCCCAGTTATAAAATAAATTTTATAACTTCACCTTTGTCGATTTACCTAATGGTAAATCAACATTTATAAAACGATTGATTTTATAGGCCATAGGTTGCCAAATATTCAACCAATACTGCCCATTGTTTTAAACCAAATAGATGTTGAATATTCAATCAATAATCAACAATCAAATCAATTACCCCAAACAGGACAGTTCATATGTTGATAATATGAAATAAATAATATATTAAGGAATCCTATTGGATCCCTCCAACCTGTTCTTCCCTGTATCCAAAATGGTTATCACAAATCAGATCATTAAATCACATTTAACTGAAAATAAATAACGACCATTTAACATCAGCCAATAAACAAAACAACCAAATCAGTTCAAACAATTCAAACCATTAAACACGTTTATTTTATAAATGTGACCAACAAGGTAAGTTACCTTTATTGGAACTAATCGTTAAAATAACGATTTGGTATTTCACTAAAATTAAACGACGGTTTAATTTCATCATTTAAATAATTATAATATTAGCAAACAGTCAACCATATCAAACAGAGCACACAAAATAAAAACCAAATTTATATAAAATATAAATGGGAAAAACTGAGTGAGTTTAACTCACCTTGAGTTGATTTGCTGTTTAAACAGCTGGTCTTTATTAAATTAAATAAGTGTTTAATTTAACAGAAAATTCAGTTGATTCCAATTCTGTTCGTTTATGCTCCAGAGTGTAGTGCTCGTCACTGCGAACTCGCTGTATCTGATTTGGCTCAATTCTGTTAATGAATAAACAATTATTCATGCTTTAAATAAATATTATTTAATTAAATTATAAATTTCCTTAATCAAAATGGTTAAACTAATTTCTACTTATATACTCTAAAGAATTCCGGTTATCGGATGTTCGTAGACCGACTTTAGTTTAAACCATTTTAATTAAACCTATCCATTTGTAAATTAGAATATTAAGGTGTAAATATTTTTATATATATATGATTAATTAGTTAATTATAGGTAAATAGGTTTAATACTTTCAATTATTCGGACCGGTATGGTTTCTTCACCTTCCCCTTTGAAAATGTAAATCCAGTTCCCATAGTGATATATTCTGCGATCTACACAAATGGGTAATACCATAGTTACAAAAATCTAGTTAATAACTATTTTCCTCCCTTAATATGATTTAATTAAATTACTTAACATTAATATAAGCCAAAAGATTACTTTCTATCCCTTTCGTTCTCGTTTTCGTTGAACTAGTGAACAGAACCCACGCTCATCAATTTTAATCGATCGCTGCACCCAAATCCGCCGAGTTGGAGCAGATCGGAGGCCACCATCAACCGCATCTGAGCACCCTCCACCATCGGGTTGAATACCACCCACCTCGGTGTTGCCTCCTGTCAGAAAACTGCTCACAACCGCTTCTTCTTTCGACTCGAAATTCAGCTACCTCGCAGGCTTAAAACAGATCATCTCCGTCCAAATCCCAGCTGGCATCGAGCACTACAGGATTTCCTTTAGGAAGGGTTTGATTCGATCATCAAATCTTAGAGAAAATTGGTGAAAAATAGTGTAAGTTGCTGGTCGTTCCTTAGTTGGAGGCGGTAGTGTTTTGTTAGGTTGACCAGGAAGTAACGAAACTAAGGTTTTGACCGATCTCAGCATATATATAGGGTGTCCAAATCAATATAATAATATTTATGAAACTTCGTCCTAAAGTAACGCGATAAAACCGCTACAAACGACTTCCATTTTCTGATAAAAAAGCTAATCTCACAATAAAATGATATTCCGGATCCAATGGGACTAGTTTCGTCGAATTCCGATATTGTTTGAAAAAAATCCTTTATAAAACCAGAAATAAACACGCATTTAAATTTTCCACGATCACTAGATAAATTTAATCAACTTGAAACTTTGAAATCCTACAATAATTAGTTAATACGAACCCAACGGCACCAGTTTCGTCGCATTCCGAGACTATTTTCATGGTAGGCTGTTTTTATGCGCGCCGAAATGCCATTTTGGACACCAAATTACCCGGTCTCCAACAATAACAAACTATATACCAATCCTGACTATAACCGACGATACGAACTCAACGGAACTGGTTTCGCGGATTAATTTGGTCGTCTTCTCAAGTTACGCCCAATTATCCTTTTATTAATTTAATTACAAGCTATAGAAAATGAAGGGGCGTTTATGGCTACTGTGGTCACATTCGACATCAGTTTTCCACGCAATTCACCACCGTACAATAATTTAATGTTACGGTTCTAATGAAACTAGTTTTCGTCGAAAAAGGAGTCCGTTTGCAAAATGGCTATTTTAAAGTCCTATAATTTTAATAACGATTTCCATAGTGACTATTTCAAATTTTGATTTAGCCATTACTTACAACCTATGACACGAAATCTGGATTTTTCTCTTCCATATGAAAATTATAATCAATACGGTCCCAACGTTTCTTGTTTCATAGAAATCCGACTTATATCAGATCTTTTATCCTCAGTTGAAGCTCAAAACCAAATATTACGAACTGCCGCGCTATTTCGAGCTCGTTTTATATTACAAATAAAATTAACGTTAAAACTTCATTTTAATAAACGAATTAAATATCAAAAATCCATAATATTCCAAATATAATATTTAAAATAAATAAATTAAATAAATATTTGGCTATCAAAATACGGGACAATACACAAATGTTTGGAAAGATTTCTCAACGAAATATGATGCCTTTGAACGCCATCCTTACGATCGAAATCTTTGATGTCTGGGGTGTTGACTTTATGTCACCATCCCCAAATTCTTTTGGAAACTTGTATATTCTTCTTGCCGTCGACTATGTTTCGAAATTGGTCGAAGTCGTTCCATGTAAAACAAATGATCATAAAATTGTTGTGAAATTCCTAAAAGAAACATCTTTTCGAGATTCGGCACACCTCGCACATTAATAAGTGACAATGGAACGCATTTCTGTAATCAACCTTTTGAATCCTTAATGAAGAAATACTCGATTACCCACAAGTTATCCACTCCTTATCATCCGCAAATTTATGGTCAAATCGAAGTGTCGAATCGTCAAATAAAGCAGATTTTGGAGAAAAATGTAAATAAAAATAGAAATGATTGGTCATCGAAATTGATCGATGTGCTTTGGTCTTACCGTACTGCTTTTAAAACAAATCTTGAAATGTCCCCTTTCCGTTTGGTTTATGGTAAAGCCTGTCATTTACCCACTGAACTTGAACATAAAGCACTTTGGGCAATAAAAAAACTTGAACTTTGATCTTGAACAAGCTGGAGAAAATCGAAAATTTCAACTCAACTAATTAGAAGAAATTAGGAATGACGCGTAAGAAAACACGAAAATTTACAAGGAAAAAAACCAAAGTTTTTCATGATAAGTCAATCCTAACAAAAAAAATTGCCAAACCAAAAAGTTCTATTGTATGACTCAATACTTCACATTTATTCCCTGAGAAGTTAAAATCAAGATGGACCGGTTCATATGTTGTTCGAACTATTTATCCACATGGTGCATCGAAATAGAAAACCCGAAGAATGGATCCATATTCAACGTCAATAATCAACGTCTAAAACCATTCTTGGAACTGCCCACTGATCGAGAGGAGGAGCTCATGATTCTTCATGAGCCATGATACATTAAGTAAGAAAGTTAAGATTAACCCTCCTTTGTAAATATGTTAATATTTCTCTTTTGTTCACTCATTGTGTCATGCATTGACTATGGGGACACAGTTGAAATCAAGTGGGGGGTCTCATTTTCATTCTGCTTTGCATAGTTTAAGTTTGCATTTTTTTCCTTTTTCTCTAAAAAAATAAAAAAGAGCTCTGAATTTCAATTTACTTTTAAATAAGATATGATGGGGTTAGCATACAATTTTGGTCATTCAATTAAAATGTTTGGAAATTTACTTCTCTTAATGGATAACGGAAGAAAAGTTTGAATTATGAGAAAATTTGGTGTAACTGGTATATAGGGAGATTCGTAGTTGATGAGTATGAAATGTTTTCTAATTTGTAATCCGATTAATTGAATGGTTGATTTAGACTACTTGCGATAACATTTTAGATCCTTTAAGTGAAGTGAAGCTAAGTTATTCTCGCTTAACTCTCTCTTTCTCTCTCTTATGTTAAAAGAAAAAAGAAAAAAGGAAGAAGAAGAATATATGTATATAATAATAATCCAAGCGTATCCAACATTGCTAGTACATCTAACGTTGGTGTGCAAACTCGCCAAGCACTGTCCCAACTCCCACGTAAGTCATAATGTAGTGCATTGGTTATATCTTGGTCTCATTTCATGAGTTGGACACCTAAGGATTAACGACCCTCGCGTAAGTCGTAAAGTAGTGCAGGGGTGGTATACCTAGGTGTTTGTAAATAATAATAATGTAAATATTTTTCATAATAAAGTGAGAGTTAGAACTTAAAATCCAAGAACCTTCTTCACTTATTTGACCTAACTTGTTAACCAAAAGGAAATTGAGATGCCATTTTATGATTGTTGATATCGATTATAGAATACATTTCATATTTGCACTATGTTTTCAACCAAAACAACTGGCCAAGCTGGAGGAGTTTGTAACGATAACTAGACTTTTGTTTGAAGTTTTAAGTAGTAACGGACTAAATTTTCAATGTAACGACCCAACTTGTATTAACTCCTTCGTGCCAATTTTAAAGTAAATTACCCATTTGTAAATATTATTTTGAAACTTGCATTTCGTAATTTTTTTACATTTAACATTTGGATTTTATGGGTAGTATCCACTGAAAACCCTCATGAGACAACACTCGTCCTACTGGGGACATCCAGCGGTTTAACGGCTTGTTGCATACGCTCTACAAAAGTGGATTTATCTTAGTTTCTTTACTTTATTTGAGGACGAATAAAAAGATAAGTGTGGGGGTATTTGATGTGCACATAAAAATGAACATTTGTATTCACGTATTTATTCTTTTTTTGGTTATTTTATATGATCGAACCATGTTTTAAATATTTTCAAAATCATCACTCATTTTGGAAGAAAATGGTTACGTGTGCATGTTTTAATTTGTGAAATCTTTTACTTGTTCCTTGTAATTATCTCTTGTAGGAATTTAGGAGCAAAAAGGATGCATACAATGAAGATATGCATGCGTATACACAAGAGGAGACAAGGAAATAATTCATTCTATGGAAAGTGGAGGACCCCAACTCCCAACTAACTCGCTTACTCTTAAGCTTCATATTAAAGACTAATTGGATGAGACAAAAAGCTTCATACATTCTACATGACTTATTAGTGGCTAAAAACAATTAGAAGCTTCATGAAGGGGCATTTTGGGGAATTCCCAAGAAGAGTGATTAGGGTTTTAGGGTTTTAGATTATGTATATATACGCTGTTGTTTCATGTATTTTGGATCTCATTTTTAGCATATGAACGTGTAATGAGAAAATAAATAAAAATGGCCTCCAAGCCTCTTTTATGTCTATGTCTCTTTAATTTATATGCTCTCTACTTTATGTTCATAGCTTAGATTTATTTACATGCTCTCTACTTTATGTTCATAGTTTAGAATTATTTACATGCACTTAGTTTAGTTCTTTTATTGTTTTATTTATCTTTTCTTTCATTTTGCTTTCTTTTCCCATGTTGCAACTTACATGTGTTAATATGATAACTCATATTAGTTGCTAAGCCCCTACAATTTAGGGGTAATGAAGCTCTCTAATTTTATGTAAGTTTAACATTTGTATGATTTGTGATCTCTTTAATTTGTGCTTCATGGTAGTGGATTTTGATGTAAGTTTATACAAGTAGGTTTGATAGTTTATGTTGCATATGCAAATAAGCTATTCTTATTCAATGTAAACACAAATTACATCAATATTTGCTAAGTGGTTTTGATTATGAAATAAAAGCAAGATCAAAATTTGATGATATATGTCACTAATTACAATAGTGAATATATCTTACTTAAAATAGATTTTGCTTTGCTTTCATTATTCATGAGAACAATGAATGGTTTAATTGTTGTGTTATGGTTTGATAGTTTATGTTATGTTAACTAATAACATAAATAAACTACACTTATGATAAATGCAACATTTATGTCACTAAAAATTGAGATCATAGATTGTATGTGTGTTAATTTACATAAATTTGAGAGGGGATTTACCTCTAAATTGCTCTTTAATCTCATATTTATCTCTCAACTTAGTTTCTAGTTTTTTATTAGTTTTTGTTAGTTAAAACAATCCAAATTTGGTTTAATTTGATTGAGTAAGATTGAAGTTATTTCTTTCTCCGCGGATCGACCTGTACTCGTCCATGTACTAACAACTGTACGTCATGCGCTTGCGGTTTTATTACGATATTTTGTTGTTAGTTTTCTAATTCAATAGAAAATCCATTTGTAAACATGCTACAAACTTCAACTTACTCATATTTTGGTAGATTGTTGATGATTTAAAATGGGAACCTAGGTACGATTTCCACAAGCTTAAATCTGACCCAGGTCCATATTTGGATCAAGTTGTATAATATGGACATGAAAATGTAGACTCGATCAGCATTGTCATGCATTACTAGCTTTGTTAGAAATCCCATACATTCTGACATCAACACAATTACAAAGAAATTCATAAGGTATGCAAGAGTTCTGATAAGCATTGATATTACAACTGAATTAGCGTCCAAAATCCCAATACTACTACATAATGGTACAAAGAGGGAAATTAATGTTTAATATGAATTCGTACCTTCAAAATGTGATAACCGTAAGAAATTTTTCTATAAATAGTATGTTTACAATTTAACTACAGAGCCAATCTGAGTCTAGAAAGTGGCTACAGAAGTGCCATCATCCTCCAATGCAGCATAACAATCTCATCAATCTCAAGAAGACAATTCGGTTGAAGGCTCTGGTCATTCAGAAGCAGATCAGTTGAATTTTTTAAATACTAATCTTTCTCAACATATACTTCCTGATGAATTCTAGCAGATTGTCGAGCATCTAATAGAAGAAGTACAAGAAGTAGAACAAACTGATGTGTCTGGATACATGACAGAGAGCAAGTACTACTTAGCTACGGCTAAAGGTAAAAGTCAGGTTTCACTAACAACTCCTCCTAAAAGACAGTGAAGGAGCAACTCGATGATTAAATGACGTTCATTTTGTGGAACGTCAGGGGTATGAACACACCACAGCGCGTCCGTGATGTGCTCTCACTCCTAACAAAATTCAAGCTAACTTTGGTCGTTTTAGTCTAAAATAAACTAAATGCTACAATTTTTCTTTTATTTAATGATAAAATCCAAATAGATTGGGATTATATTCCAAAACAACTGACAGAGTATGCAGGAAGAATTCTTCTTATATGGAATACAAAGATGTGTACTATTAAAATTGTTTCTTTCTCCTCCCAACACTAATCAGTTTTGGCAACAAACATTGGAGGTTTTGCACTTTATTTTACATTGATTTACACTGGCAACCTTTTCCAAGAAAGGCAGCTTTTATGGTAGAGGATTGTTGAAGAATCCAATATGCTTGATGGTGAATGGCTACTTATGGGAGACTTCAACAATTGATCTTCTCCACTAGATAAAAAGGGAGGGCTACCTGTCCCCTTTCAGTAGCTGGGTGTTTACGAACTGTTTAACTCAGTCCAAGTTGATCAAAATTAAAGATTAGGGTATAACTATCCATAGCAACGAAAAGTTATTGCAAACAATGTCGATAGATTTCTTGTTAATCATGCTTGTTTACGAAAATTCGCTGATATGAAAGCACTATCCCTTTCTCAACTATCTGGTGACCATAACCCCTTGATACTTGATTTATTACCAACAGATTTTGTAAAAGGTTTTCCTTTCAGGTACTCGAATGATTGACAATACAAATCGAGATATTTTTAATCTGTTAGCAAGGGCCTTCAATTTCAAATGGAGGGTTATCCAAGTTGCATGCATGCAAAAGTGAGCTTAAGCGATGGAATAAAATGCGACCTAAGGATGATACCTTACTAGTAGAAGTAGAACAAAAAGTAAATGACCTTGAGCAAGTTGTTGATCAAGATTAAGAAAATGTTTTATTATATGAAGACATGCTACAAGCAAAACAAAATCTACAGGTTCAAAAACAGATTTTGTTTTGAAGCTTCGTATAACACCCCGTAATTTCGAAACAAAAATTTGTCGAAAATCCTTCCTCCCAAAACAAACAATGAAAGCTGCCATTTTAGTTGATAAATATAAAACATCTCTAAATGAAAAAAAATTAAATAATATAAATAGTACTTGTTAGAGTATGACTTAAACACAATTACCGTAAATCAACCATCATGCAACTCTGACAAAATGGACATCGATATTCAACCCTACACACTTGATAAACCGTCAGTATAGCATAAATGATATGAAAGATGCATCAAACTAATATGTAAAATAAATAACAAACAAAAATAATTTTTATTATTAAAAAATCTGCATCACTACCCCCATGTGACTGCCTACGTACCTTTATCTAATTGGGTAAGCAATTAGATACAGGATCATGCCAATATAGTTCTTATTTACACAAAACATTTAAAATCAATGTTTACTTTCAAAATACTCTTGATATCATGTGGGGGTAAAATATCTTTTGTAAATATTCATTTTGAAAGACATCTATATATCTCTTGTAGAACTTTCTTTAAAAAGACAAACATCTTTTATTATGAATACTAATCATCTTCTTTATGCAAAAACTTCTTCATAAGCAAATCTCAAACCACCTTGATATTTCTCTAATATATGTTTGGAAAGATCTTCAAAGATTGTACTAAAATAGTTAAGTTCAACACCATTCATTATCTCGTTAAAACATACCCAATTCATACCTTGTTTAAAACACTAATCATACCTCGTTAATACACATACTATTCATGCCTCGATTGTGGCGTATTCATGCCTCACTTAAACATTAATCCTAAATGTCCTCAATCATAAATCGTATATGTTGATTGCTTGTCAAAGCAAAGATCCCAACCAATATAGTATGTTAAAGTCATAGGCATATTTAAATTTAAATACAAGCTTATGAAATAATGATGAATTAGATGATAAGTATACTCACAGTATTCCATGTTATCTTCATGCACAAGTCCCGTAGAACATCATATAGTATTTATCATCACTCCCAAGTAATCAATTATTTTCCTCGAATCATCGAAATTCGTCAACCTTCCTTGTTCTCAATATTGACACGTTTTGACTCACTCTTACTTTGATTTAACATCCTCGACTTTATCAGTTTGTTTATGATACTATAAGGAAACTCAAGTCCAAATTTGAGAAGATTTGGAATGATTTACCATGATCTTATGCTCAAAACAGTTATAACAGTGTTTTAGTCATGTACGAAAAGTTCTATTCGTTTTAAAATACTTCATAGCCAATTCAGAGAAAAGACAGTGCTTCCAGAAGTGCTATGACAAGTTATGTGCGGTTTATAATGATTTTAGACTAAAGTCAGCTATTACAGCGTTTTTGGTCGCTATAGAAAGGTTCTTGCTTGGTTTCGTGCTTCATTAATAAAAAAGATAGCATTTTGGAGTGCTATAAAAAGTTCGAAAATCAGATTTTAGCATGTTTTTGGGCAAAACGTTTGACGCTGTTTCTCTATGATAAACATAGATTTTGACTCCAATTTTTTTACAGTAAGAATCTCTCTTTGTCTACTTAGTTATCATCAAAAGAGAACCTCAAAATCATTTAACAATTTAATATATAAAATCAAACATCATGAGGCATTTTTAACATGTACATTTTGGGCTGATTTTTACCTCACTTTGCATTCATTTTTCGGGTATGCAAACGGCCGAATTAGAAAAAAGTACATTGGGTGAAAATTGTAGCCCTTTGAATTACCTTTCCATATTGATAGAGAAGTCGAAATTTCATTAATAACTGCAAAAGTTAAGCCCAAAATACTAAACGCCATTTTCAGGGGTTCAAGTCCAATTGTTCATACATAAAGTTCTCAACTTTACTTCAAAATATGAAATGAATACATGAACTTAAATAATTTTACTCACCTTAGACTTGAAAATTGAACTTGTATTCCTTCTCTTATCTTCTCCTAAACCTCTCTTCTTTTTCTTATCTTAATTTTAATTTGTGAATGCATGAAAAAGAATGAACCTTTCCACCCTTTATATAGTAGTTTTTCAAGGCTAGTTTGGTAATCTGGTTTTGGGATACTTGTCCTCCTTATCTTCATGCGTGCTTTAGGCTAAAAACACATGCCTACTTAGGTGTATTTAGACATTTCTACACATGGATACCTAATGTGTGTATGTGTCTTAATTTTATTTACTTACAAGACATGTGTTCCTTTCATTTGATGACATGTGTCCCTATCATTTTAAGCCAGTTACCATATTCTAGAACATGTACACATATACCACTTGCATGTTACTACTATGATATGTACATACACATATATGTGTTCTTCTAAAGTTACTACATGCACATGATATTCCAACAACTTTTAATAAGCAAAACCTCGTTTATCGATATAACTGTTTTCGGTCGCATTATCGATTTTTCTTTGAACTACTTATCTTTGTAAACAAAAACTCAACAACATGTTTTCTTCTCTTTAATTATTATTTATGAAGGGATTTAATAAAGGTTACAAAACCATTTTTATAATATTAAATCCAACATTTAAATATTTAAATAACCACAATATTTAAATATTTACTGTCTGAAATTTCAGGTTGTTACATTCTACCCCCTTAAAAGGAATTTCGTCCCCGAAATTCTACGCAATACTTAACCAAATATTCCATAAAAAAATCTGTATATCCAGAAAATTTTCTTGCAAATATACTTTCAAGATAATTTCATAAATTGAAATTGTACCTGGATATTTTATGATTCGATCCTTTTAACATTTTGTCACTCTTGCAAGCTGTTACTGGATCAGACACGCCATAGCTTCTTTTTATGCCCAAATTCAGGATCATGTTCTTTGCAATCCACATTGATTCCTAGCCACCTTTTCTTCTTTCTTGGTACCCATTGAAATGTACAAAAGATTCATCATGCTTTGGCTCATCCGACTCGTCATCATCAAGTAAAGATGTATTCTCCATATTGCAGTACTCATCAAAATGTACCAGAGAGTAATCTAGACATCTCATGTAATGTCTTCAAAACATGATTATATTCATCAAAGCCAATACATCAATTATGTTGTACTCTCCTTGTTGCAGTACCCATCAAAATGTATCAGAGAGTAATATTTTCAAAATAGACTCTAATCAATTATATATATATATAATATGATTATATTCATCAAAGTCAATACATCAATTATGTTGTACTCTCCTTGTTGCAGTACCCATCAAAATGTACCAGAGAGTAATATTTTCAAAATAGACTCTAATCAATATTCTTTTTTTTATATAATATGATTATATTCATCAAAGTGGATCCAATATACTCCATTTAGGATATTTTATCCTATTGCGGTCGGCATCCCGTCATCAAATAGGATGTACTCTACTGGGCTCGATACCAACATAGAGTAACAGTTGCACTATCCAAGATCTATTGTCTTATGCGGGCATCCCATCATCAAATAGGATGTACCCTACTTGGCTCGATACCAATATAGAGTAATAGTGCACTACCCAAGATCTATTGTCTTATACCGCACATCGTCATCGTCATCATCATCCGAAAGTATCCATCATTGATGAAATAATCCATAAAAATCTTCAATAAGTTTAAACAAAGTATTATATCAAACTACTTTTATACTTTGTAACCATTACTTCCATATGGATAACCATTTCATTTTGGAAAATCCACTCTCTCATCTTCAAAAATCATCATAAGTATAAACCCTTTTTTCGCATCAATCTTTTCATATTACTCGATGTATCTCAAAATTTTTATATAGGGCACTAGTTATGACATTTGCACTAAATGACATCAACCTTTTACACATAGTCAGTTTGCAAAAGTGATTTTTTTTTTTTTTTGAGATGGCAAACTGTCAAAAAATATTGTGTATGATGTATGTATTCAAGATAATTAATCTAGCTTCCTAATGAGATTAACTTCGACTAAATCCACAAGGAATCAAAAGTTATGATTGGATTGTTGAGAGATGTTTTAGCAGCTTTAAGCTAACATCATCAGTGCTAAACAACTTTGATATCATATTATGTAATGATATAATTATTTAAATAAATTTTATTACCTTGGTTTTGCATGAATGCAGTATTCAATTTACTCCTTTTGATCTTCCTTAACTTTTTCTGCCCAAGCTCATTTAATTCCTTCCATGGCACGTTGTTATCCCACATTCCATTTAAGCCACTCCATTGCATCGATTTCATGCTATCACATACCTTCCTTTATAACCCACTTCATTCCTTCGCTACTTTATAACAAATCATATGCACTTACAAATTCGTTATGCCTCTTTATGTGGTGCTTGAAAATGAATCAACATATTATTAGTATACACTAAACAAAAGTTAAACACACAAAAAAATATTACTCATAACCCTGGTCAGAGGAATGGTGCCTTACCCTATCCAGTTATATTTATTAAATTACGGTAACACATTTCAAAAAATTAAGGATGATTTTCTAATCTTATGTGAAATTTTATTTAGGCACCTAACCTAAGCTCTGTTACCACTTGTAACACCCCGTAATTTCGAAACAAAAATTTGTCGAAAATCCTTTCGTCCAAAACAAACAATGAAAGCTACCATTTTATTTGATAAATATAAAACATCTCTAAATGCAATTTTTTTAAATAATATAAATAGCACTTGTCAGAGTATGAATTAAACACAATTATCGTAAACCAACCATCGTGCAACTCTGAAAAAATGGACATCGATATTCAACCTTGCACACTTGACAAACCGCCAGTATAGCATAAATGATATGATAAATGCATCAACCCAAGATGTAAAATCAATAATAAACAAAAATATTTTTTATCAATAAAAAAACCTGCATCACTACCCCCATGTGACTGCCTACGTACCTTTATCTAATTGGGTAAGCAATTAGATACAGGATCAAGCCAACGTAGTTCTTCTTTACGCAAAACATTTAAAGTCAATGTTTACTTTCAAAATACTCTTGATATCATGTGGGGGTAAAATACCTTTTGTAAATATTCATTTTGAAAGACATCTGTATATCTCTTGTAGACCTTTCTTTAAAAAGACAAACATCTTTTATTATGAATATTAATCATCTTCTTTATGCAAAAACTTCTTCATAAGCAAATCTCAAACCACCTTGATATTTCTCTAATATATGTTTGGAAATATCTTCAAAGATTGTACTAAAATAGTTAAGTTCAACACCATTCATTATCTCGTTAAAACATACCCAATTCATACCTTGTTTAAAACACTAATCATACCTCGTTAATACACATACTATTCATGCCTCGATTGTGGCGTATTCATGCCTCACTTAAACATTAATCCTAAATGTCCTCAATCATTAATCGTATATGTTGATTGCTTGTCAAAGCAAAGATCCCAACCAATATAGTATGTTAAAGTCATAGGCATATTTAAATTTAAATACAAGCTTATGAAATAATGATGAATTATATGATAAGTATACTCACAGTATTCCATGTTATCTTCATGCACAAGTCCCGTAGAACATCATATAGTATTTATCATTTCTCCCAAGTAATCAATTATTTTCCTCGAATCATCGAAATTCGTCAACCTTCCTTGTTCTCAATATTGACATGTTTTGACTCACTTTTACTTTGATTTAACATCCTCGACTTTATCAGTTTATTTATGATACTATAAGGAAACTCAACTCCAAATCTGAGAAGATTTGGAATGGTTTACCATGATTTTATACTCAAAACATCAATAACAGCGTTTTAGTCATGCTATGAAAAGTTCTGTTCGTTTTAAAATACTTCATAGCCAATTCAGAGAAAAGACAGCGCTTCCATAAGTGTTATGACAAGTTCTGGATGGTTTATAATGATTTTAGTCTAAATCAGCCACTACAGCATTTTTGGGCTCTATAAAAAGGTTCTGGCTTGGTTTCGTGCTTCATTAATAGAAAAGATAGCGTTTCGGAGTGCTATAAAAAGTTTCAAAAATCAGATTTTAGCATGTTTTTGGGCAAAATGTTTGACGTTGTTTCTCTATGATAAAAATAGATTTTGACTCCAAATTTTTTACAGTAAGAAGATCTCTTTGTCTACTTAGTTATCATCAAAAGAGAACTTCAAAATCATTTACCAATTTAATATATAAAATCAAACATCATGAGACATTTTTAACATGTACATTTCAAGCTGATTTTTACCCTAATTTGCATTCAGCTTTCGGGTATGCAAACGACCGAATTAGATAAAAATGCATTAGGTGAAAGTTGTAGCCCTTTGAATTACCTTTACAGATTGATAAAGAAGTCGAAATTTCATTAATAATTGCAAAAGTTAAGCCCAAAATACCGAACGTCATTTTCAGGGGTTCAAGTCCAATTGTTCATTCATAAATTTCTCAACTTTACTTCAAAATATGAAACGAATACATGAACTTAAATAATTTTACTCACCTTAGACTTAAAAATTGAACTTGTATTCCTTCTCTTGTATTATCCTAAACCTCTCTTATTTTTCTTATTTTAATTTTCATTCATGAATGCATGAAAAATAATGAACCTTTCCACCCTTTATATAGTAGTTTTTCAAGGCTAGTTTGGTAATTTGGTTTTGGGACACTTGTCATTCTTATCTTCATGCATGCTTTAGGATGAAGACACATGCCTACTTATGTGTATTTAGATGTTTCTACACATGGACACCTAATGTATGTATGTGTCTTAACTTTATTTACTTACAAGACATGTGTTCCTTTCATTTGATGACACGTGTCCCTATCATTTTAAGCCATTTATCATATTCTAGAACATGTACACATATACCATTTGCATGTTGCTACTATGATATGTACATACACATATATGTGTTCTTCTAACGTTACTACATGCACATGATATTCCAACAACTTTTAATAAGAAAAACCTCGTTTATCGATATAACTGTTTTCGATCACATTATCGATTTTTCTTTGAACTACTTATATTTGTAAGCAAAAACTCAACAACATGTTTTCTTCTCTTTAATTATTATTTATAAAGGGATTTAATCAAGGTTACAAAAGCATTTTTATAATATTAAATCCAATATTTAAATATTTAAATAACCACAATATTTAAATATTTACTGCCCGAAATTTAAGGTTGTTACACTTCAAACAGAAGACCAAAGTAAAATCGTTACAACAGGGTGACACAAACTCCAAATTTTCTCTACAAAGATGGTTGCACATAAATACCGTAACCATCTTAAAGCCTTGTTTTCCACAAATGGAAATCTATTGTACAAGCCTACTGAAATAGAAAAAGAGGCAATAAAATATTTTACATCTTTATACAATGGCCTGATTCACTCCCCAATTTCCCCACATTCAACCAACTTCCACTATTAACCAAATGTGTCATAGCCACCTGTTACAGCGAATATCACTCTCTGAAGCCAAGAAGGTAGTATTCTCGATTCACGAAGATTCAATTCTGGGTCCCAATGGGTTGAACTCCAAAATTTTCTAACTACACCGAGATGAGATTAAGGATAAATTGCAAGTTTAAATGCAAGATAATTTTAACACTACAATACTTCCAAAGGGTTGTAATCATACCTTTGTGACATTGATTCCAAAGACTGACCAGCCCACTAACGTGGCACAATTTCATCCAATCTTGTGCAAAAACATTTATTACAAAATAATTAGTAAGATCCCATGTGCTCGCATTAAAAATTATCTTCCCTACCTAATTTCAGCTAATCAATGTGCTTTTGTACCTGGAAGACATATTGGTGATAATATCTTATTAGCACATGAGTTATTACGAGATTTTAACAAGCTTGGAGTAAACAAAATTTTACGTAAAGGTGGATTTGCACAAGGTATATGATATGGTTAACAGAGAATTTATATGCTTCATTATGCAAAAAATGAATTTCACTAATCACCTAATTAACATCATATATGAGTTTACGTCTATAACTTCTTTTTCGATTTTGTTACGGGGGGTTCCTGAAGGTTTTATTACATTAAATAGGGGGATTCGCCAGCGTGACCCATTATCTCCATACTTGTTCTCCATAGTTATGGAGTACTTCACATTCTGCATGAACGAAGCGACAAGTTATACAAGCTTCCAACCAGCACAAAATGTCCAATCAATTATCATTTACCTCTTTTATGCGGGTGATTTGATGGTATTTGGAAAAAAAAACATCGAATCTGGTATCGTACTTCAATCTTTCTTCGGAAGACTTAGTATCTTTAGCGGTCTTAATGTAACCAATTACAAAACTAAATTTTCTTTAGCTCAGCAACATCTCAAGTAAGGGATATTGCACAATTACTTGATTTCCAAATTGGAAGACTCCCTATGAAATACCTTGGGGGTGCCTTTGTCATCAAATTATGTGCATTACAATGAATGCCAGAGCTTACTACAAGGAGTGCACAACAAACTTGAAACCTAAAATGCAAAGTTCTAGAGCTTTGCAGGTCGACCCGAATTAATCCAAACTGTGATCACTCCCATTGTGCTATACTGGCTCTTCGTATACCAGCTTCCTAAATACACTTTTGACAAGCTTCGAGGCTCATATGTGGATTTCTTTTGGGGAGGAGCTAAACATAAGGTAAATTAGAGCACTCATTGCAAACCAAAACGTGAAGGGGATAGATCTGAAACACATTGCTGACTTAAAGAAAGATGCACTTATCAAACTGATGTGGAAGTTCCTACCTAAAACTAGCATGTGGGGTCATTGGATGTATAAACGATACTGCCATTGGTAAAAAAAGTGTAGACAACTCATATGAACAATAATTCGTCATGCACATGGAAGGCAATACTTCGTTTATGAACTCAATCGAAGCAATTATTTGATAAGGTAATATCCAATGGCTCAAACACTCTTCTCTGGTTTGAGCCATGGGTAAATCGTCAATGCCTTGTTGACCTAGTCGGATTCAGCAGAATATTGGATACTGGAATCCAAAGCAATCTTGTTTCCACCATAATTCAACATAACCAGATTAATCCCTTATTTCATCCAGCAACTAGAGAGGTAACAACCCATATAAAAGGAATTGCAGCA
Source organism: Allium sativum (assembly GCA_030737875.1). Taxonomy (NCBI): domain Eukaryota; kingdom Viridiplantae; phylum Streptophyta; class Magnoliopsida; order Asparagales; family Amaryllidaceae; genus Allium; species Allium sativum. The sequence continues at coordinate 198,248,488 of CM060924.1, forward strand.
CACCCTGAATATGGTTCTATTTTAACCAATGATGTGATGGGGGGATTTCTCATTTCATAGGGGATGAGATAAAATCAGATCAAAGCTTCCTACATTTGATTAATACAGAGTCATCTGAAACAACAAAAGATCAAGGCAAATGTCATTTATTTCCTATTTAGCCAACATTGATAGATTAACCACTAAGGAAAGACTAAGAAGATTTGGGATTGTGCAGGAATCATGTTATCTTTTAAGTGAAAAAGAATCAGCTACTCACCTATTTTTCCAATGTGCATACTCCAACGTAATCTAGAACTCAATAAAAACTAGGTTGGACATTCCTTCAAACACCTGTTGGAGCTTAGAATATGAAGCAAAGTTATTGATCCATACATTGAAAAAGAGAGACCGGATTAAAGACATCGCCTTTGCAGCGTTTACCACATCAATCTGTCACATATGCAAAGAACGAAACATAAGAGCACTTAAAATCGAAGTCTACAAAGTTATACCATATTATAGGTTATAGAGAAGGAAGTGAGGCACCTTGTTAATGGCAAAGGAACCAAGTCGGAGCAATCATAATTTAACTACGATCTCTTATCTCATTGGGGAGTGGAGCTTAAAGATGCAGGCTGAAATGACAAAGAGGAATGAAGCCAGTAGCGGGATGTGGTTTAAAAGTTTAGGATTTTTTCTGATCCAAATATTTCTGTAATATTATATTCTCATTTCACTACATAACCCTTTTTATAAACATACTTTATATGTACTCTTTTCCCTTAAAAGGAACCCATTTAGGTTTGGGGGGTTACAAGGTTTTGATGAGGAAGGTAACGTACATATTTTATTGGTAAGTTACCAATTTTCAAATATATATATATATATATATATATATATGCACACTAGACATCTCATATTAGGCCTACCACTTGTAGATGCTGGATTTGTCGGGGGGTTCCGGGCAGGCTTCTACTACAAGTTCGGCTTAACCTCACATCATAGTGTACTAATTATAATGGTCTATCGCACCTGGACCTCTCACATTAACCAGATTTACTTATAGAAGTTGGAAATGTCGGTCGGTTCCGGGCAGACTTCTACTACGCGTAATGATTAAGCTCGTGTCTATGTATAATTAATATTAATTAGGCCATTAACTCGCACAAGAAAGTATACAATTTCCTACGGGGAAGTTCAAATTCTATTCCTAATTTAATTGTATTTATTGCACACTTAATACGTATTAATATATGTTAATTAAGTTATATACATATGTATGTATAAATATATACATAAATTAAGCGAATGAAATTAACAACCTTGCCACGTTTTTTAAATGTCAATCCCTATAAAAAGTAAAAGGTGTACAAGTCATTTCCCATATTTCTTCAACCATAACATAAATGTGTATATTAAAGTATGACAATGAAATAGGAAAAACAATCATAACAACATATAAACATGCAACCCATGTTTTGATTATTGCAACAATAAAAGATAAACACATTATGAAATATATATATATATATATATATATATGCTCACAGTTCCTATTTTGAATAGATTCCCTTTCTTATGTTCGTTTATATGTAAAACCTCAATATTTATGTAACAACCCGGAATTTTGACAATAAATTATTTATTTATTAGATTTCAAAAATAGGATTTCTACAAACGATGGAATTTGACAATGAAACTTTAACCTTGCGTTGTCTCGGACTTTTGATCAACTTTCACCTTTAGAGTTTCACGAACGGAGTTTATATGAAAAAGTTACGGACGAAATACGATAACAGACGAAAAATAAATAAACCAAAATATATAAATATTTATTTCCTATTATTACCTGCCTTCACTGGGCAAAACCACTCAAGGGCGGTCGACACCCTTGCCTAGAGCGGTCGACCGCTCTGAGCCTGTACAACCCAATGACGGCTAGGTTAAGAGGGTTTAGTTATATATATATATATATATATTATGTAAACAGACAGATGTTTAGTTAATCAAATCTAACGGTTCATGGCCAATTCCACTCCTACAAATAAAGGGATAAGGTCTCATTCTATTCTATACAAATTTGTAGGCAGTAGTGAAGCTCGGCCATTTCCCTTTCTCTTCACACAAATTCTTAATCAAAAAAGATTCATATACAATCATTCAAACATAAACCATATGGATTTGAAAGGGATAATCGGATTCCAGTGGAAAAGGATATGAATTGACGTCTAAGCTATTCTTTATCAAATTCTCCCCTCTTTTCCTATGTTCTTGCAAATCTACAAATCTGAAAGTATCCCCTTTTCAGAATAACTGTAGATCTGTAAGAATTTCGGGATTATTGGCCTAAAAGATTATTCAGATTTCAGATTTGGATGCTTTCAGGTGAGTGGGAAATTTATATACAAAGTTACAATAGCTTATTATCTGTTTTGTATTAGATCTTAAATCTATGCCTAATATTTATCAGATATGTTCATAATATTGTCAAATATGAAATGATGCCTATCAAATTTGCTTACGAATATTGTCAAAAACCCGAAAGTATACATTTGTGAGTTTGAAAATTATTATTTGTAGGCTCACTTAATTATTTAAACTATTTCCTACAATTGTATTTGAAAATATATTATGGTTATTGCAAAACATTGTAGATTTGTAAATCAGTCCCATAAACCACTGTTAAGATGTAGTTTTATTCCAGATCTCTAGTTTTGGTGTTAAATGATCAATTATGTAATTTTCATTAGAAAGATATAAGTTCATTTGTATTCAATTTTGTTGGGGATTGACTTAGTTATTTTAAATTATACCTTTTTGCCCTTGAAACACCCCACCTCCGTTAGGGTCACTCTCAAAGGGAATGCCCTAATTTTGGTGGAGGTTTATAAGTACAAGTCACAGATATACAAGACAGATATAAGAACACATATTTGTAAACAGCGGAAGAACAACAAACTTTATTTCATAAAGTCAAATACGTGTTACAACAACATCCTTTCCAAAAAAAAACATAACATAACACTTTCATAATCTGTCTTGAGTACATTATTTAAAGAAGCATAAATAAAACATAGATAAACTGCAAAAGCCCCATAGTGGATTGTCCAAAGCCATAGTTCAAAACAGGAAAGTCCAAGCAATACATTTCTCTTCTTCAAGCTGGAGGTTGAGGTAGGTCAAGCTGCTGTGTTCCCTCCCTGAGGACCTGGGGGGGAAACGGAAGAAAGAAGACGAAAGAAAAATAGAGTCAGACATAAAGCCTGAGTAAGTCTAGTACTACTTTGTCTATGAATAAAGAACTGGGTATGATAAGTAAAACAGGAAGTGGGCAACATTATAAGCTTGGTTAAGTTATCTAGGGTCGAATATACTATCGTACCCCATGTTAATCTCTGAACCCATATAAACTAGTTTCCAATTTGCACCCCAAAATCAGGGTGATGTGATCCATTCTACGATGATCGGCTCCTACTCGCATAGTTACATGTGTCTTACGGCCCCCGATGTCTGTAGTTACCTATGCTGGTCCCACCATGGGGTGTATCAAGTCCCATAGTGGCAACCCGACACAACCTTAGAGTGCAAAGGTATGCTACTGGTGTCCAGTGCTTTATTTTTCTGCGCCGGAGTGCGTGCACGCCCGCACACCGTTAGAACCTACACTGCTACACCACCGCCGTCGATTTGACCTCTTACGATCAGCCCAGTAATCGTGCCCCACCCTGCCTAGTTTCAGGGTATCCTGATACACCTTCTAGGGTTACTGCTGAAAAGGGTCCCCCGTTACTAGGTTTTCTATCTCTAGCCAACATGCTAAGTTGGTTAAGTGTTTCCTAACCTAACCCCACCAGTCCGTTTAGTTTAGCATGTTCCATTTTGATTAAGTCTTTAGTTCACTTAATCCTAACAATCCTGACTCAGCCTTAATTGTCTTATTAAGGCCCGGACCTCTCACATTAGACAGGTATTGTTGTGGCTGCCTGTTGCCGGTTGGTTCCGGGCAGTCTTACGCCACAACTCAGTCTAACCTCGGGTCCTTGCTGGGCTCCATGTTTAACCTCCCACATTGGATAGGTATTGTTGTGACTACTGGACAGCCGGGCGGTTCCGGGCAGGTTTACATCACAACTCAATCCAACCTCGGGTTAAACACATCGTCTTTTCTACATTTACATATTTTGTCATTCTTCTTTGTTTCTTATATGTAAATATTTGCGGCCCATTATTAAGTTAATGGTGTAAAGATTACACCAATCACGGGCCCAACCCATACTTGAATTTGGGCCCTTCTATTTTATATTTTCATTCATTAATTCATTTTAACCCAACGTTGTTTTCCCCCGTTTTACACGTCCGTTCATATATATTGGGCTTAGCCTTCTAAAGCCCAATTTAGCCATGCGAAAGGGGAGGCTTATGGCGTATACATAAAGAGGGGAAAGTGAGCGCATGAACTTGCATACGACGTTGGAAAATACATAATAGAAATTGGTGTACTTGCATAGTGGTAACATAGGTGACATGAATCAAAGCATGTGAACTTGCATAGGTTTAACTACAACATGAACCTATATTCTTGTTTAGGCATAATGTCAAACATAAGCATGGCCTAAATACTTCTAGCATAAACATGGCATATTGTCAAACATAAGTATGGCATAAAATACTTCTAGCATAGGCATGGCATATTGTCAAACATAAGCACGGCATAAAATACTTTTAGCATAGGCATGGCATATGGTCAAACATAAGCATGGCATAAATACTTCTAGCATGAACATAGCATAATTCAACTTAATCATGATTTAAGCCTAATCACATAACGATGGTATAAACATACTTATGCATAAATATTCCTAATCATGGTGTTTTGTTTTAAACTTGCAAAAAGGGAATCTTTTTGAGTCCAACCTAGCCATGTCATCATATAATCCTTTAAAACAAGATAGACTTAATCACGGGTTTCAATTATGCCAAATATCATTCCTAGCCATATTCAAAAGCATGACTAATACATGGTGTCAAAATTCCACATAGTTTCATATGAACTATAATAACCAAACTTGTTTCAATTACTTGCAAAATGATTTATGCACAAAAATATATACATCATAATGGCATAATAACAAAGCCCCAAACTTGCATGAATTTCAATTAACTACATACATGTAGCTTCAACATAGATTACACAATTTGCGCAATATTCCAAACGTATATTTGCATAGAACTACCGCATGTAGTTCTTTATAATGAATAACATAATTTTTCACAAACATGAATTACTTCCATTGCCACAATTCAAGCATACACATCAACACAGTTGTTTATTAATACCAAAGTAATACTCTACTTACAATGGTTGCGGTGAATTCTCTAATTAAGAGACACGATTCCTTTGTTGAATTGATTAGCTTTAGGTTGCTTTTGAATTGCTTTAGGCCTTAGAACTTTCTCCCTAATCCTCTCTTTAGTTGGCGGCTATTCTTTGTCGTTCCTCAGCAACATGGCGGCTATAATCTTATTTTGAATGAATAGATTAGGGTTTAGTCTAGGGTTGTTTATATAGAGGTTAGGAATTGATTAGGACCCTTGATGTTGCTAGGTTAGATCATAGCCATTCATTAGGAAGAGAGACCAATAAAAACCCGCCACCTAGCCCTAATGACAAAGCAGACCACAAAAATTCGACCACACACCGACCTGGCCAGCCAGGTTGACTGGGCTCGACCAGGTCGATACCCCTGTCGACAGGGCTGTCGACAGCCCTGTCGACATGGGTAGCCCAGGTCGACAGCCCAGTCGACCTGGGTGGCCCAGGCGGCGCTTTTCTGGCCCAATGGGCCCCACTTCGGAATATTTAATTATTTTATTCTGTTTGAATTTTAAATTTAATTCAAAACTTCCGAAGGCCATATCTTCTTCATACGGACTCCGTTTTTCGAAAACTTGGACTCTATTTCGCGTATTTTTCCAAGACGAACGCAATGGCGTATCCCGTTTCCCTTAGTTCTTTGATTTCAAATTAATTATACTTTAATTTGTTACTTTCACAGTTATAGAATTTTCGGGGTGTTACATTCTCCCCCACTTAAAAGGATTTCGTCCCCGAAATCTTCAAGTTAGGAGGAATGTATATCCTATCATCCAATCATCCATCTACTCATCCATCAAACACGAGCATCCATTGTCCTTAAAAGACTTCTAATGCTTCATGATCATATGCAAAGTGTGTGTGTACATGTACTTATCTAATGCAAAATCAGGCGGTCTACTGATTCAGTTGACCTCCTTAATGCGAATTATGTAAGTGCCATGAATCCATTATGTATGCAAATTTTCCTATTCATGATTCTACATGAGTGCACAATCATTCAGTACAAATGCAGCATCCACATGACAACACATTAAAGTTCAACCATATACGAATGCAAACATATATGCATATGCAATATGAAGTGACTGAGCCGATCTAAAACCTAGATTGTGTGTGTATATGCAACCACGAGCAACCACTAGCAATCACTTGCAACCACTTGCAACCATTCATACATAACATGTTTCAACTACATGTTTTCATCCAAAGGTTTTCTACCTAAAAGATACGGTCGAGGAAATATACCTAAAAAGATAGATAGATAAAAGCGCAACTTAAGGAAAAGAAAGATCAAGGATGTACCCTCGAACAGAAAAGGGTAGGCAGTACGGATTCTATCTTCAGTTTCCCAAGTCGCGTCTCCCTCGGCGTCGCTCCACTGAACTTTAACGAGCTTGACTTCGCGGTTGCGTAGCTTCTTCACTTCCGTTCCTAAGATGCGGGTTGGAACTCTCCTTATGGTTGCTTCGCGTTCCACTTCGGCCTCTTCAAGGATGTTTGGCTCTACCACTTCAGCTGACTCATGCAGACATTTTCGGAGATGTGAAACGTGAAAAACGTTGTGGACTCCAGCCAACTTCTCGGGTAGCTCTAATCTATAGGCCATTTTCCCAATCTTCTCGATGATAGGGAATGGCCCTACGAATCTTGGCGCTAGCTTTCCTGTGGTTCCAAAACGAACAACGTTTCTTAGCGGTGATACCTTGAGAAAAACTCTGTCCCCAACCTCGAATTCAAGGTCGGTCCTCCTCTTGTCGGCATAGGACTTTTGTCTGTCTTGGGCCGTCTTCATCCTTCTTCGTATTAAGTCTACTTTCTCTGAGGTCTCTCGGATCATGTCTGGTCCAAGTATGAGCTTATCCGTGGACTCCCACCAACAAGTGGGCGATCGGCACGGTCTTCCGTATAAAGCTTCGAAGGGCGCCATTCCGATGGTTGCTTGATAGCTGTTGTTGTAGGCAAATTCCACCAAAGGGAGGTGGTCTTCCCATGTCCCTCCGAAGTCGAGGACGCATAACCTTAAAAGGTCTTCCAAAACTCTGTTCACTCTCTCTGTTTGGCCGTCAGTTTGGGGATGATAGGCTGTGCTCAAGCATAACTGCGTTCCTACTGCTTCTTGCAGACTCCGCCAAAACTCGCTGGTGAAGATGGGGTCTCGGTCACTAACGATGCTAGATGGTATTCCATGGAGTCGCACGATTTCCTTGAGGTAAAGTGATGCTAGGGATGAGGCAGTTCTCTTACTTTTGACAGGTAAAAAGTGGGCGCTTTTAGTAAGCCTATCTACTATTACCCAAATGCTAGTGTTGCCTCTCCTAGACCTAGGCAGCCCATCGATGAAGTCCATTGAGATGCTATCCCACTTCCACTGCGGGACCTCCAGAGGATGTAGCAGTCCGCCAGGCTTTTTCTGTTCCGCCTTAACCTGTTGGCACACCATACACTTAGAAACGAATTCTGCCACGTCCTTTTTCATGCCGTTCCAGAAGAAAGTCCTCTTTATGTCTTTGTACATTTTATCTCCGCCTGGGTGTATCGTCATCTTGGAGTGATGTGCTTCCTCTAGAACCTTCTTTATTAAATCGTTCGTCTGTGGGACGCATAGTCTTCCATCTCGCCTTAGTACACCCTTATCGTCAATGGAGTATCTGTTGAGGTGACTTGAAGTCTCACCCCTAATTAGCCTATCAATTATTTCCACAAGCTGAGGGTCTTCGCGTTGTGCTGTCCCTACTGAATCCACTAAAGTTGGGCGCACTTCGAGAGATGCAAGCAAGCCCGGTACGAAATCGGAGGAGGGCCTAAAGTCGAAGCTGGCTATAAACTCTAGGCTTTGTCTTTCAACAAACAACGGGCTTAGGGTCAATTTCTTTCGGCTCAACGCGTCTGCCACTACGTTGCCTTTGCCCGGAGTGTAGGAGATTTCGAAATCGTACGAGGCAAGAAACTCCATCCATCTTTGTTGCCTCAAGTTAAGATCCTTCTGCGAGAAAAGATATTTCAACGATTTATGGTCAGTGTAAAGTTCGAACTTCTCACCTAGGAGATAGTGTCGCCAAGACTTGAGTGCAAAGACGATGGCGGCTAACTCTAGATCGTGGGTTGGGTAGTTCTTTTCGTGCACCTTCAACTGCCTCCCGCCATAAGCTACTACCCTTCCTTCTTGCATTAAGACGGCGCCTAGCCCTGTCCCACATGCATCCGTATAAACAGTGAACATCTTGCTCCCATCTGGCAGCGTCAAAACTGGGGCTGTTGTGAGAGCCCTCTTCAGTCGTTGGAAAGCAAACTCGCAATCCAAATCCCAATTGAATACTAGATTCTTCTTGGTCAATTTCGTGAGCGGAGCTGAAATTTTCGCAAAATCCCTTATGAATTTTCGATAGAAACCTGCTAGTCCTAGAAAGCTTCGGACCTCAGTTGCATTCCTTGGTGTCTTCCAATCTTGTACCGCCACTACCTTAGCAGGGTCCACCGCTAACCCTTGTTTGGATACTATGTGCCCAAGGAACCTCACCTCTTCTCTCCAAAAGTGGCATTTGGAGAACTTGGCTTTTAGTTGATGGACTCGCAAAGTTTCCATGATTGCCCTTAAGTGCTGAGCATGTTCCTCTTCACTCTTTGAGAAGATAAGGATATCATCTACGAAGACCACTACGAATTTGTTGAGGAAATCTCTAAATACCCTACTCATCAGGTCCACGAAGTAAGCAGGTGCATTTGTCAAGCCGAAAGGCATGACAAGCCATTCAAAGAAGCCGTCTGGGGTTCTGAAAGCCGTTTTATCGATGCTATCTTCAGCCACCCTTAGCTGATGAAAACCGGTTGCTAAATCGAGTTGGGAGAAAACAGACGCTCCTACAAGCTGGTCAAATAAATCGTCAATTCTAGGGAGAGGGTGCCTATTCTTTTTCGTTAGCTTGTTGAGCTCCCTATAGTCAACACATAGACGGAGTGAACCATCCGCCTTTGTAGCGAACACCACTGGAGCGCCCCATTCTGAAATGCTCCTCCTAATGAACCCCTTTTCTAGAAGCTCTTTAATCTGTTTACTGAGCTCTTTCCTTTCTCGTGGAGCCATATGTCTAACGGGCAACGCAACGGGCTTTGCATTATCTACAAGATATATGCGGAAGTCTATTTCCCGCTTCGGAGGTAAGCCCTTCACCTCTTCGAAGACATCCGGATATTCCCGGACCACTCTAACTGATTTCAAATTTTCAACAGAGGCATCTAGCGATTCAAGATAACTAAGCATAACCGCATACGAGGGATTACAAGAAATTTCCAAAGTATTACCGAGCTGGGTTAGGAGCCTAACAACCCTTTTCTCACAATCAAGGACGGCCCCATTACTGGATAGCCAATCCATACCCAAAATCAAACCATACCCCGAAAAGCCCAAAACAAAGGCACTACATAGAAATTCAACACTTAGGATAGAAATTTTCAAATCCAGACAGATCATAGACAAATGAGCTGGGCCCCCAATTGGGTTTGAAACAATTAAGGGGTCCTCTACCATACTAGTTTTTAGGTGCAGAGATTCTACTAAAGCAGACGAGATAAAGGAGTGTGATGCGCCAGAATCAAACAAAGTGCGAACGGGGTGATCATAAAGATAAACTACACTTTCTACAGAAGTATTTATACCTCGCTGTTGCAATGGTGGCGCTTCTAGCACATGAACCTGTACCCCTGGGGTGGATCCAGTGCCCTGCCCCTGTCCTCGTTTCCTTGGGCAGTCCTTAGCCCTGTGGCCTGTCTGACTGCACGAAAAGCACCCACCATTCTCCTTGGCCTTCTTTTTCCGGCAGTCCTTTACTAAGTGCCCCACTTTGCCACAGAAATTACACTTCCTCTTCTCTTTGTTGCCTTTTCCGCCCTTCTTAAAGTCTGTCTTCTTAGGCTGCAAACCCTCTTTCTTCCCTTGAGAGCTTTCTGCCTTGGTCTCCTTCTTGCCCTTGTCCTCTTCGTTCAGCAATGCCATTTGCACCAATCTTTCATACGTGGCTCCCATGGGTATATGGGTCATGGCCAAACTATGTAATGGCTCATTTAACCCCTTGACGAAACGGAGAGCCTTCTTATGCGGGGTGTTGACTAGGTCAAGCCCAAACCTAGCCAGCTCATCGAACTGATTCACATACTCTCTAACAGTCTTGTCTCCTTGCTTAAGAAATAAGAATTTTTCTAACTGCAAACTTCTTTCCGCATCTGAGAGAAACTTAGTCTCAAACCTTGCCCTAAAGTCCTCCCATGTCTCCACTGGTCTTTCAGCATTAGTGACTTCCCACCAGTAGGAAGCCTCGCCCTTCAATAGCCACACCGCTAGTTGTACCTTTTGTCTATCTTCTACCTCAAAGATGATGAATAGGTCCTCCGTTTCTTTTAGCCAATTCCTAGCTACTACGAAGGACTCAGTTCCATGGAAATCCCTTCCTCCCATAGCTTTAAAATCTTTACATATCTTAGCGAATGTGTTTCCCCGTGGAGGAGGTGGAGGAAAAGGTGCTGCTGCGGCTGGATGATTCCCTTCAGCTGGAGGAGGAGGAACGGTAGGACCTGGCTGAGTGGCCCTTGCTTCTAAGAAACGTCTAAACCAACCAGGTATGGGCACCCCTTCCGGCAAGTTAAGATCTTGGGACATGCTGAAACAAAAAGGATAGATTCAAAACGAAGGATAAGAGATAATACCTATGGCTTTGGGGAGTAGACTTTGCCTTTTAAAAATAAAATAATATTTTTCTTTTAAAAATGCTTCTTTAAATTTCCTTTTTGAAAATAATTTTTCAAACTTTTTATCTTATCTGGTAAACCTATGCTCTGATACCAAGTGAAACACCCCACCTCCGTTAGGGTCACTCTCAAAGGGAATGCCCTAATTTTGGTGGAGGTTTATAAGTACAAGTCACAGATATACAAGACAGATATAAGAACACATATTTGTAAACAGCGGAAGAACAACAAACTTTATTTCATAAAGTCAAATACGTGTTACAACAACATCCTTTCCAAAAAAAAACATAACATAACACTTTCATAATCTGTCTTGAGTACATTATTTAAAGAAGCATAAATAAAACATAGATAAACTGCAAAAGCCCCATAGTGGATTGTCCAAAGCCATAGTTCAAAACAGGAAAGTCCAAGCAATACATTTCTCTTCTTCAAGCTGGAGGTTGAGGTAGGTCAAGCTGCTGTGTTCCCTCCCTGAGGACCTGGGGGGGGAAACGGAAGAAAGAAGACGAAAGAAAAATAGAGTCAGACATAAAGCCTGAGTAAGTCTAGTACTACTTTGTCTATGAATAAAGAACTGGGTATGATAAGTAAAACAGGAAGTGGGCAACATTATAAGCTTGGTTAAGTTATCTAGGGTCGAATATACTATCGTACCCCATGTTAATCTCTGAACCCATATAAACTAGTTTCCAATTTGCACCCCAAAATCAGGGTGATGTGATCCATTCTACGATGATCGGCTCCTACTCGCATAGTTACATGTGTCTTACGGCCCCCGATGTCTGTAGTTACCTATGCTGGTCCCACCATGGGGTGTATCAAGTCCCATAGTGGCAACCCGACACAACCTTAGAGTGCAAAGGTATGCTACTGGTGTCCAGTGCTTTATTTTTCTGCGCCGGAGTGCGTGCACGCCCGCACACCGTTAGAACCTACACTGCTACACCACCGCCGTCGATTTGACCTCTTACGATCAGCCCAGTAATCGTGCCCCACCCTGCCTAGTTTCAGGGTATCCTGATACACCTTCTAGGGTTACTGCTGAAAAGGGTCCCCCGTTACTAGGTTTTCTATCTCTAGCCAACATGCTAAGTTGGTTAAGTGTTTCCTAACCTAACCCCACCAGTCCGTTTAGTTTAGCATGTTCCATTTTGATTAAGTCTTTAGTTCACTTAATCCTAACAATCCTGACTCAGCCTTAATTGTCTTATTAAGGCCCGGACCTCTCACATTAGACAGGTATTGTTGTGGCTGCCTGTTGCCGGTTGGTTCCGGGCAGTCTTACGCCACAACTCAGTCTAACCTCGGGTCCTTGCTGGGCTCCATGTTTAACCTCCCACATTGGATAGGTATTGTTGTGACTACTGGACAGCCGGGCGGTTCCGGGCAGGTTTACATCACAACTCAATCCAACCTCGGGTTAAACACATCGTCTTTTCTACATTTACATATTTTGTCATTCTTCTTTGTTTCTTATATGTAAATATTTGCGGCCCATTATTAAGTTAATGGTGTAAAGATTACACCAATCACGGGCCCAACCCATACTTGAATTTGGGCCCTTCTATTTTATATTTTCATTCATTAATTCATTTTAACCCAACGTTGTTTTCCCCCGTTTTACACGTCCGTTCATATATATTGGGCTTAGCCTTCTAAAGCCCAATTTAGCCATGCGAAAGGGGAGGCTTATGGCGTATACATAAAGAGGGGAAAGTGAGCGCATGAACTTGCATACGACGTTGGAAAATACATAATAGAAATTGGTGTACTTGCATAGTGGTAACATAGGTGACATGAATCAAAGCATGTGAACTTGCATAGGTTTAACTACAACATGAACCTATATTCTTGTTTAGGCATAATGTCAAACATAAGCATGGCCTAAATACTTCTAGCATAAACATGGCATATTGTCAAACATAAGTATGGCATAAAATACTTCTAGCATAGGCATGGCATATTGTCAAACATAAGCACGGCATAAAATACTTTTAGCATAGGCATGGCATATGGTCAAACATAAGCATGGCATAAATACTTCTAGCATGAACATAGCATAATTCAACTTAATCATGATTTAAGCCTAATCACATAACGATGGTATAAACATACTTATGCATAAATATTCCTAATCATGGTGTTTTGTTTTAAACTTGCAAAAAGGGAATCTTTTTGAGTCCAACCTAGCCATGTCATCATATAATCCTTTAAAACAAGATAGACTTAATCACGGGTTTCAATTATGCCAAATATCATTCCTAGCCATATTCAAAAGCATGACTAATACATGGTGTCAAAATTCCACATAGTTTCATATGAACTATAATAACCAAACTTGTTTCAATTACTTGCAAAATGATTTATGCACAAAAATATATACATCATAATGGCATAATAACAAAGCCCCAAACTTGCATGAATTTCAATTAACTACATACATGTAGCTTCAACATAGATTACACAATTTGCGCAATATTCCAAACGTATATTTGCATAGAACTACCGCATGTAGTTCTTTATAATGAATAACATAATTTTTCACAAACATGAATTACTTCCATTGCCACAATTCAAGCATACACATCAACACAGTTGTTTATTAATACCAAAGTAATACTCTACTTACAATGGTTGCGGTGAATTCTCTAATTAAGAGACACGATTCCTTTGTTGAATTGATTAGCTTTAGGTTGCTTTTGAATTGCTTTAGGCCTTAGAACTTTCTCCCTAATCCTCTCTTTAGTTGGCGGCTATTCTTTGTCGTTCCTCAGCAACATGGCGGCTATAATCTTATTTTGAATGAATAGATTAGGGTTTAGTCTAGGGTTGTTTATATAGAGGTTAGGAATTGATTAGGACCCTTGATGTTGCTAGGTTAGATCATAGCCATTCATTAGGAAGAGAGACCAATAAAAACCCGCCACCTAGCCCTAATGACAAAGCAGACCACAAAAATTCGACCACACACCGACCTGGCCAGCCAGGTTGACTGGGCTCGACCAGGTCGATACCCCTGTCGACAGGGCTGTCGACAGCCCTGTCGACATGGGTAGCCCAGGTCGACAGCCCAGTCGACCTGGGTGGCCCAGGCGGCGCTTTTCTGGCCCAATGGGCCCCACTTCGGAATATTTAATTATTTTATTCTGTTTGAATTTTAAATTTAATTCAAAACTTCCGAAGGCCATATCTTCTTCATACGGACTCCGTTTTTCGAAAACTTGGACTCTATTTCGCGTATTTTTCCGAGACGAACGCAATGGCGTATCCCGTTTCCCTTAGTTCTTTGATTTCAAATTAATTATACTTTAATTTGTTACTTTCACAGTTATAGAATTTTCGGGGTGTTACAGCCCTTTTTAAATAAAAAACATCATTTGAAACCAATAAGAAATATGTTACATATTGAAAAGGGAAAAGTTGTGTGAATTCACGTATAAATATAAATAGAGATATTTGTTCATAGTTTACATCAACTATTCCAAAATATACATAAATATATATTTCTTGTGGTTTGAACTATGTTTATTCCAATATTGTTTACCTGGATATAACCCCGAAAGATATTCATATAAAATCAAAATGAAGAACATAGAAGTACGTTCTTGGGATTGGATGAAACTGCACCAGAAAGACCAAAAGAACCTATCCTAGAAACTCAGCAAAATACATTCCCTAATTAGCTATGTACATGGGTCGGCACAAACCCATATTCCTAGCATATTAAAGCTCGCAACCTACTTTGATTCTCTCGTTACATGTGCAGGAGGTTATACAAGGAATTTCATGATAATCAAGCTTGTTTAAACATCATTACTCGGTGGATTGAAGTATGGTATCAGAAGGGTAAGAAGTAAGTCTCGACACAACATCAAACCAACTCCGATCAGTACCAAATTACACCCACAAGCAAAGTAAGAGATGAGAATCGGAAGCATAAAGGCCAATGCCTAAAATGCACCAACATAATGGGTCGGCACCGACTTATGATAAGTCGACACCGACCCATGCCCTTAATTTATTTTGCTATGGCGTTTTCTATAATAGGTTAGCATGGTATTATAATACTTACTATAAGTGGGCTTGGCCCAACTCATTCTAGAATACCTATAAGTATCCCCCAAGCCCCATCATCAAAGGGGATTGATTCCCTTGCTATGCTAAAGCTCTACGAAGAGAGATCTTCATCTCCAACAGCCATTAAACACCTTCAACTATTAAGTCTTCTCAGATCTAAGTCACCTAAGGTGGTTAGCGTGATTCTTTGATAACCATTAGTACCAGTGATTCCCTGTTAATCTTTACTTTTGGTAATATTGTAATTAACAACATTGTAATCATGTGTAATATGTTGTATTGGATGGTGAGGATCGTAATAAAAGATATTCAAAGTGGATGTAGGCCTTTATAATGGTTGAACCAAAAATTGTGTCTCCCTCTCTTTACTTCCTGTTTCTTAACTTTTTCCATTAATTTTGTTATGTTCTATGTTGTTTTCCTCGTAAAGGGGTGGTGCTTTTGCAGAAATCTAGTGTTAGCGCCATTTTTTCGTTCACAAATATTCAAGCATGATTTACAATAATTATAGTTGATAGTCTTTTTGTAAGATTTAGAACCTTATTTCAAGATTGAATACAAAAGGGAATGTTTTTTTAGAAAAGAAAATGTTCTTTATTCACAACAGCGTAATTATAAGCGACATTAATCTAGTCCTATTAGCACTGAGGAAAAATAAAATAAGATTTATACATGCAAAATAAAAAAACCCTCAATGCTAATAAAACAAAACTCCTAATTACTAATTACAGTAAGTAACATCTCTCTAAATTCAACTAACTAACAAAAAATATCATAGTAGCCAAACAGAATAACTAAGCTAACTTCCAACAGAGAATAAATCTGTAGTAAATGAATTGCCAAACATAATTGCCAGACTTGAACCAGAATCACCCATTCTTCTTCAGGATTGCACTGATTATCACTGAGAAAAGAGAATCAGCACATAGCTCAGAAGAAGTAAAAATTCTACGATTTCTTTCTGTCCAAATTTCCATCACAAAAATCTTTAGAATTCTTAAAAGAATTAATCCTCCTGCTGATTTCCATCTAGTAGCCTTAAATAAATTGAACCATTCATCACTACTTGAGCTTGCAGGTTGATGCAGCTTCCCAAAATCCAATATCCTCTTCCAGAGTTGATGAACAAAACAGCACTCAAAAAATATATGAGTGTTGCACTCAGTTTCAGATTGACAGAAGACACATAAATCATCTGAAGAAATTCCTAACTTAAACAATTTATCCTTAGTGTTAACTGCATTTGACATCACCTTCCAAAGCAAAAGATTTTGCTTGGCATTACTCATCAGATTCCAGACTCTTTTATACCAAGGAAAAATTTCTCTCCCACCACATAAATGCTTATAAACTGAACTGATGGAATGATTCTTTACTAGCCAGGTAATTCCTTCATTTTCAGTTCTAAAATTATTAGAAATCTCATGCCAAAGCTTCCTTAACAATGCAGAACTGCAATGTGGTTGGATGATTTCACCATCATGAATCAAATCACTTACCTTAGCAGAGTCAGGTATGCCACAATTCAACCTCAAATTATAATCCACCACATTAAATAAAATAAGTCCCTTACCTGCCCAAGGAAAATGCCAAAAAGAGCCTGGCATTTGAGTGTTCTTGCATTGAATAATTGGCAGGAAGGAGCTTCTGAGCTTTAGAATTTCCATCCAACTCCAACTACAAAAGCTAGGAATTTGCATAGTCCAGAAATTCTTTTTGCCAATTAAATTACTCCTCACAAATCTTGACCACAAACAGTCTTCATCAGCAAAAATCTTATCCACATAAACAGAAATTGCAGCTTTATTCCATTGGAAAAGATTGATGATGCCTAAACCAACATTTCTTTTATCATCACATGATTTTGAAAATGCTATGGGAATAAGCTTTTTAGCAAAGGGATCACCATGCCAAAGAAACTTATTCATGGCACTAACCACCATGTTGATGAGTTTAAGAGGAAATATATAATGTCTGGAGTAGTATGAGGTCATAGAAGTGATGATGTATTGAATAATTATAAGTCTACCTGCTTGTGATAATTGACAAGATGGCCATTGTTTCATTCTGGCTATAATCTTTTCATATAAAGGCATGCAACTTTCCTTTGAGATTCTACCAGTGAAGAGAGGTAAACCCAAGTATTTGGAGTTATCAGGCATTATATTCAAACCAGAGTGTTGAACTAGTTCATCCACTGCCAATTGACTAAGACCAGTTATTTTAATATGAGACTTCTTCAGGTTTACTTCCAAACCAGTGATCTCATAAAATGAGTGCAAAATATTACGTAAACAATGAATATTTGACAAATTGGGCTTAGTAAATATAACTAGGACATCAGCAAAGCAAAGATGAGTTATCAATGGATTTTTACATCTTGGATGTAGCTGCAAATTTCCTAATTCCACTTGTTTAAGTATTAATAAGTTGAGAAGTCCCATAACACAGATGAATAAATACGAGGAAATCGGATCACCTTGTCTCACTCTACGTTTACTAATGAAATATCCATGTAAAGAACCATGCCTTGATACTGAAAATCTTGGTGATGAAATACAGGTGTAAATCCAAGCAAGGAAAGGTCTTGGAAAATTCATTCTAGATAATATAGAAATCACAGATGACCATGAAACACTATCAAAGGCTTTCTTAATATCCAATTTCAACATACATTGAGGTGAAATGTTCTTCCTATCATAACCATGAAGAAGTTTTTGGGCAATCAATATATTTTCACTAATAGATCTTCCAGAGACAAATGCTGATTGATTACAAGAAATAATGGAAGGAAGTACAGATTGCAATCTATTAGCCAACACTTTAGAAATAATCTTGTAAAAAACACTACAACAAGATATAGGTCTGAAGTCTGAAACATGTGAGGGATTCTCAGTTTTAGGAACCAATGCATAATATGTGGCAGCAAATGCAATTGGTAATGTATTGGTAAAGAAAAAGAATTTAACAGTCTCAAAAATATCATTACCAATAGTTGACCAGCTCTTTTGAAGAAAGCAAGCATTGAATCCATCTGGTCCACCTGAACTATCTGGATCCAATCCTTGGACTGCTAATTTAATTTCTTCATCATTAACAGGCTTGATTAGATCCAAGGATTATCTCTAAGAAAGAAAAGGCAAATTGATGTGAAATAGAGGCTCAATATTGGAATGGGGTAGATCATCAGGTGCCAAAAGAGCCTTGAAATAATCAACAAAAGCCTGATCAATATCATTTTGAGAAGGAATAAGAGTTCCATTAGTATCATAAATCATATGAACTGTTTCTTTCATCTTATTCAATCTCAGGGAGTTATGAAAAAATTTGGAATTCCTGTCAGCCTCCAATTCTTTCTTAAGAAATGATTTTTGCTTCATGGATTGAAATTCAGAATCCAAAATTGATTAATTGATTTCAGCTTGTTCTGCAAATCTTTTTCCAAAATCTGCAAATGCATGTCCTGAGGATTTGTAATCATAGAGTTATGCACTTGAATTAATTCAGATCTAATAGTGTTTGATTGCTTAAACACATCACCAAAATTGTGTTTAGACCAAGCTTTCAGATGAAATTTAAGAAGTCTCAACTTATAAATCAATTTATCCATAGGATTCCTGCCAAATCCATGCTGCCAAACCTGTAGTAAAATATTAGAAAAATCCTGATGAGTAAGCCAAAAATTAAAAAAATTGAATGTTGACTTCCTTTTAACAATGGCTTCATCTTCACCCCAGTATAAAAGTAAAGGAGAACGATCTGATATGGACAAAAGGGAATGTTTGGTAACTAGTTGTACAAAATTATTAAAATTAACGATAATAATAAAAGAAAATAACTATGTTAACTATGCAAAAATATAAATACAATTATATATAAATTATCCATCTGAATCTACATAAATAAGGAAATATATATAATAATAAATGTTTGAATGTTTGAATGAATTTCATTCTATGGAATTATACATGTAAATGTAGTCCAAATTAAATGAATATATTTGTGGTGACCATTGTAGGCATTAGTGTAATTGATTGCTATAAATTGGGCCATAAGTAAATAAATAGCTATTGTAACCAACATTGATTGGGGGAAACAAGTTTAATTAGGCAGCTAAGCCTAACAGTTACAATTTCTAAATTGGCTAGAAGTAATGTTGTAAACCCCAATAAGGTAATTGAATTGTAACAGCACTAAGATAAGATATTAAGCTCAACTTGTGGTAGAAGTATGCTCGGAACCACCCAGTAAATCCAGCATCCACAAGTGGTTGGCTTAATGTGAGGGGTCCGGGGCATAAATATTTAAATAAATATAAATATAAAAATCAAGAATTTTTTGATAGGAAGTTGTGTTATTTCAGTTATTCAATTGTTTGCCAGAAAAAATGGCTCATGGGGACAGTTTTTATTTATGAATGTAGTGGGAAGATGTTTTAAGAAAGTGGGAGAAATTTAGTTGTATTTATTGGTTGCTGCAACTGTTTTTTTTTTAAGAATTTAGCCATGAACATGTAAGCAATTCTTGATTGAATATGGCCTGCATAATGGATACGTGCTAATTCAGGATTCAATTTCAAGAATTTATGAAGCATTTATGTGAAAATTCACATTAATATTATGCCATCAATTCCACATGAAAAAGCAGTTATATTTCAGTTATGAGTGGCAGCAGTTTCAAACAACCCCATGCAATTACCAGTTAATGATTCAAGTAGAACGAAAGAAAAACCTACACAAGTGAATTATAATGGAGGATTTCAGAACGTGAGTTCTTAGTATGTGGAGCATCGAATAGCTGGCAAACACATTGGTTCATGATTTGTAACTTCTCAAGAAGTAGAGCTTCTAGTTTGGAATAGAAGTGCAGAGGGACGCACTTGCAATAGTGTAGAAAGTTGCCTCATCATGGGTCTAGTTTATTTTATTTAGCATATACTTTTATTTGTATTTCTAGTCTCTTTTTATTTTAGGCACAATGTATGTTTGTTTTAGTTCTGGTTAGTATGCTAACCTGACTTATGTAATGTTATTCTATTATCTAATAAAAGCGTACCAATTTTCAAAAAAAAAACAGGCAATAAATAAATTAGAAATGTATGTTGGGGTACAACAAATAAATATCTTGAGACTGATAAAATAAGGATATTTCATTGTAAATTAATGTCTTAAAAAATTATGACCGTCAGGCTCATAAATGACATTAATTATTATCAATGGAAATACATGGCACATAAAGATAAATTATTGCCTTAGAAAGATATGACTGTTATGGTCATAAATGGCAATAACTCTATTGAAATAGAAATAAATGAAATAAAAAGGGGATTAATGGGTATTGATTGCCGTTTTAAATACTAAGTCCAATTCGGAAAATAATAAAATAAATATCCTAGGTTAAGTAGGATATAACTTTCCTTATCTTATGCTAGTTAATCTAGAACCTATAATTAAAGGTTAGAATTGGATTTGGTAGGTTATTGATGTGAAATATCATTAACCATAGGAATCCGTGATGATAGTTAGTGTGTATGTATAGTATTTCCGTATAGAGAAACTAAACGGAAATAACTCAATAACGTAGCCAGCTTCGAGATTAAGGTCTTAAGTGGTTAGATCCACCTATAAGAAGGTATTACGCGATCGAGTAGCCTACCTCCCATAAATAGAAGCATTAAAAGGCTAATTGGGTACGAGTTTGATAATCTTCGCGAATACTCAACCTCCTTGGTCTTAAGTGACTTGGGTCGAGGAGTCCACCTGGGATTAGGTCCTCCAGTTAGGGGTCTTAAATAGTGTCTGAATCCTGCCTAAACCTGGAGATTAAATGTCCAGCATGGTTATTCCATAGGGCTACCTATCCTATAGGAAGTGTTACGCGTCTAAGGAGATTATCCAATAAGGTCAGCTAGATGGTACAAAGAGATTCCACCAATAGATAGGTCATAAATGGCGAGATGTCGGGTACCTAGTCCTATTGGTCTTAAGCGATGAGATACCGTATCTCACCTTATGTGGGGCATGGGTTTATATGCGTGAACGACAGAAGCCTTAACTAGTAGGAACCTGTAGCTAGTGTCCTCTAGTTTATAATAATTATTGAGTAAATCATCGAGAGTTATTAAATGACCAGTAGGTCAGCCTAGGGTCTTAAGTAATCGGGAGAATCCACCCCATCTATCATTCGATAGTGAGGCGTTAAGTGGCTAAGTATACACACATGAGTAAATAAAATCCGTGGTTAGGAGTTCACTTCTTGGTTTAATAATTAGTTAATGATGATATAAAGGCTTCATAAATGAATGTGTAAACATTCTATCTCGGTATCGATATCACTGGAAATGCTACCTTGGGAAGGGTAGTTAGAGTCGTGTGTAAATGTTTACAAGGTTAGGATATAATTACTAGCTTTGGTAGGCATATATCTTCGGTTAAACCAAACAGGACACATCTATGTATTGTAATCTGTGTTGTACTTTTTTTGTACACCAGAACTTGTTGTTCTGACCCCCTCCTCATTACAACCTCCCAGGTTTTCTAGAGAAGGATGGGTTCTCACAGGTTTCTAAGTTTGGCTTTCAGTTCTCGTTATCTCTCATACTCGGCATTGACATGGTGACTCGCATTTGAAAAGGTAGTTACTTGAGTTAATACTAGTATATCCTATTTTGTTTCCACTATGAGTTATACTTTTAAATATTTATTTTTATAAATACCTCTAGAGGCAGAGGTCCTGCTGGAATAAGAAAGGCCCCATGGGGGGCTCTCTTCATCATATTTGTGAATTTTTATGTGATTAATAGATTAGTAATTTATATAGGAAAAGTTAGACAGTTAAATACTTTTAAGTTTGCAAGTTTAATGTTTACAGTATTTATGTGCTCAGTTTTTCTGTAAAGTTGTTGTAATGTATTAATTGTCTATGCCTGTTTCTTTCTAGTTATTTACTGTTTATAAGAAATTCTCCTTCTCCTATCCCCTTCTCTGTTATGGTTATATTTACAGTTCCGGTTAAGCCCTATTTTATTTGTTTTGTTTATTTTTGTGTCTAGGCCTTGCGAGTAGCCTATACCATTTCTCCTTTTCTTTTAGCGTTGAATCTCGGCCAAAAGGGAGCCTAGGCCTTTATCATTAAATTTGCGTTAAAATTGGAATAATGTTGAAATTGAATAAAAAGGGACAATTGGACATGTTAGAACTGATTTAATATTATAATCGATATTGGACTATAATTTGGGGATAAAACTTAATATGTGATTGGAGAACATGCAAATATATAATATAGAATAGGTAACTTAGTTGGATGCTAAATAACGTGGGGTTAGGTTGTAAAATAAGATAAACATTATTAGGAATGTTAAATACAATCTAAGAATATTACATGAGGTTACGTTGGACTTATTAATAAACTTAAATTGTGTTAAGTTAAATTGAAGATAAAATTAATAAGCTAAGTTAGTGGAGTCCGTTCCGGCAGCCTGGGCTGTTTGGTGAAAATAAGTGGTTCGTAGGTTAGGTCCATTCCGATAGCATAGGGCTAATTGGAAAAAATAAGAGGCCTAGTAAAATAATAAATTTATAGTGAGAGTCCGTTCTGGCAGCGTGGGCTGATTTGGGAAAATAAGTGTCTTGTAGGTTAGGTATGTTCCGGTAGCGTGGGATTGATAGGGGAAACGAAGTGGTCTAATAGAAAAATTAATAGGGACCAATTCTAGGAGTGCCTTGTATCAATTGCGTATTTGGTTGTAGACCCGTATTAGGCAGTATCCTTATTACCATATATGGAGGTCTCATGCTAGGTGGAGGCGAGAATACGCTTTACTGCACTGAATAGTAAGAGGTCCAAACGAGGTGGGTATGGGCGCGTTTCAGTTGGATGACGAGCGTGCATCGTGCCGATTAGAGAAATAACCCACTGTAACGCATGTGATTAACGACTATGTCCTTTAAGTCGATGAGCTTGGGATCGATAACCCATATTTCCATAGCTGGCATAGTTCGTCACATTGTGTTTATAGGAGTCGATCAACAGGTAGAATTTTTTTAATATATATAATATAACAAAAGGGAGAATCAAGCCATTCTCCAACGGCTCACAAAAACAGTTTCTATAGAAATGCCTACAAAAAATGCAAACATACAAAAACAATAGATACAAAATAAATACAACTCAAATACAAGAGCGGCCAACAAATATAAGAACAAGAACACTGGCCAGGCATACGATGCTTGACTAGACAATCGCCAATGTCAAGCACGGCGCTGAAGTCTCCACAGCTCCATAGATGACGGTTATAGAGCTAGGACAAAGGAAGGGCCAAACGTTGAGGACCACAGGCACGGGCAAGGAAGTACATGCAAAAGCTCCAACCCCATAATCTCCAAGTCCATCGATGGGTAGAAATTAGGTAAAGCCTAATTATTGTATCTTGGTAAGTTGGTGCAGCAATCTTGGATATGAATAAGAAGCCAATATTTATTTGTGCTTAACTTTGTTTACTGATTTTATACCTTTATGTCTTATGTCCTTAAAAAAATTTATCTATCTAATGCTACCATAAATTATGGTTATGCTAGAAATTACTAGAACTCAGCAGAAGTATACTTGACATATTTTGTTTTCTCCTTCCATCTTCCTTCCCTCCCCTCCCCCTCCCCCTCTCCCCGGTTCGTAGGGTGGAGGATCTCAACGTTGATTCTTGCTTTTTTGTTCTACTTGGATTCAGACCCATTTAAGATTCATGTAATTGTTCACTTCTCATTTTATTGTATTAACACATTGAGAGGGATGATTTTACTTATGTACTTTGATATTATGGTTTTCCATGATATAGTGTATTTGGTTTATTGTTGATGACTAGCAATTTGGTACTTTTGAAATGTAATAAGCAATGTGATTTAACTTGCTTTATTAAATGTTGTTTTAAAGTCTCTGCCATGTCTTATATTCTTGTCTTTTGAATTTTAGTCTATGTGAACTTTATACCTAAGCGCTTCATAAACCTTAGCGCATCCTCATATGGGTGACATTAAGGGGTGTGTGGTGTTTCGTTTAGTATCAAAACCTAAGGTTACTAGATCAGATTTTTTTCTGAAAAAGTGTTTTCAAAAGTAAAGTATTTCCAAGTAAAACTTGTTTTTGAAAAACATCCCCTCATGTCAACTACAATATTCCTATGATTCCTTCTTCGATCCTTGTCTCTTTTCCTTTTATGAATGTCTAGGGTTCCTAAATTTTTAGATGGTGTTCCCATTCCGACATGGTTTTGTAGGTATGATGAGACTGCGACGTTTGCCGAAGGACAAGTAAATGCCCAACCACCAACTACATCCGCGTTAGTTCCACCGAATCCGACGGCTAATTTTTCTAAGCTCTGTAAGGATTTTTCTTCTATAGGCGGAAAATCATTTCTTAGATCGAAGAGTTTTATTGGTGCACGTAATAGGATTAGAGAGACAGATCGTATATTTGGATTATTATAGCTTAAAAATAGGAGGACCATTCAGTTGGCTATTCGGTAATTGAAAGGAGTGGCGTAGTACTGGTGGGAATTGGACGAGGCAGAGCAGGCCGTGAGGACATTGGATGATTTCAAGGATAAATTCGAGGAATATCTTTTGTCACAAGCTGAATAAGGGATGCAGTTGGAATTATTCTTGAGCCTGAGACACGGTGATATGATGGTCATAGAGTATGTGAGTAGCTTTAACGAGTTGGCGAGGTTTGATTTAGATCTAGTTAATACTGCACATAAGAAGGCACTGAGGTTTGTGATGGGGCTGAACCAATCCCTCCAAGGAATAGCGTTGACACACATTCCTATGGGTGCGACTTTTGAGGCTCTATAGAGATGGCTCTTATGCACGCTGACGGGAAGGAGAGCACACATGAGGCTTAGACTGAGATGGCCAAAACAGGTTTAGGAAAGAAAAAGCGGTAGCCCAAGAAAGGTGGAAAGAAAAAGACAAAGAAGCCGGATGAAGCACAAATAAAGAAGGAAGTGAAGTGTCATGGGTTTGGTATGATGGGGCACTTCGTCAGATATTGCAAGCAGACAATTCCCTCAGAGGCAGGGACAGGGAGCTGGATCATCCATAGCATAGATTCATCCGCTTGAGGCGGCTCAGACCAGTGATAGCGGTTAGGACAGAGGTAGGAAGGTCACTGTAGAAGGTTCAATTTTTTTTGACTTCCCTATTAGGATCTTGTTCGATTCTGGTACTTGTCATTCTTTCGTATCCAGTTCTGTTATTGATAGTCTATCCTAGATACTTCTACAGATCCAGTAGTTGCCTCAAACCCATAGAAGACACGCCTTGCCTATTTTTAATGTGTAGGGGTTTGAGGATTTATATTCTTGGCGTCGAGTTTGATTGTGATGCATATGTACTAGGTTTCATGGTGTACAGGCTTATTCTAGGGATGGATTGGCTAGCCATGTATGACACCATTCATTACCGCGAGAGGAGGGTTGTGAGGCTTTTGGCATGCCATGGTAGTACTCTCAAGGTCATTCATGCTCATTTTTTTGGATTCATTAGATGCTTATATAGATGATCACAGTTTGGTAACCGTAGTTAGAGACTTTCCGGACGTATTCGAAGAGGTGAAAGGGCTACCTTCTAGGTGTGAGAACGATTTACGGATATACTTGGCGGAGATTGCTAAGCCTGTTGCATTGTCAGTGCACCATATGGATCGGAGGGAGAGAAGGGTGCTTGGTAAGCAGATTGGTGAGTTGTTCGAGAAAGGGTTTATTATACAGAGTATTTCTGGGTGGAGAACATCAATCGTCATCGCAACTAAGGCCTACGACTCTCTTTGTCTTTTTGTGGATTACAGAGAATTGAACAAGCACATGAAGAAGAGTAAACACCTACTCCCTCGGATAGATGACTTGTTCAATCAATATGTTGGTACTTCAGTTTTCTCGCAGTTGGATTTAGCTACAGGTTTTCATCAGCTTAGGGTGGAAGATGGTATCATAGATAAGACTGCCTTTATGACTCTAGACAGGTTCTTTAAGTGGCTGCTTATGCCTTTCGGGCTAACCAATGCACCAACATATTTTGATGATTTGATGAGTCATTATTTAGGGAGTTCTTGAATAAGTTTGTGGTAGTGATTGTTGATGATATCTTGGTGTTCTTGAGGAGCGAGGATGAGCATGCCTTTCACTTAGGAGAGGTCCTCCGTACTCTCCGTGCACATCAGTTGAAGGCGAAGTTCCCTAAGTGTCACTTTTGGTGGAATGAGGTGAGATTCTTGGCACATGTTATCTCTAGATATGGTATAACAGTGGATCCCACTAAGGTTGTCGCAGTAAAGGATTGGAAAGCCTCCAAGAATGCGATAGAAGTAAGGAGTTTTCTAGGTTTGGCAGGATATTATTGAATGTTCATTAAGGAATTTCCGTGGATCTCAGCTCCGCTTACCCGCCTTACGAAGATAAACCAAGTATTTGTTTGGGATTTGGATTGCGAGGATGCATTTTTTAGGTTGAAAAATGCTTTCACATTAACTCCAGTATTGACTCTTTCGGATGGTGCAAAGATGTACATTGTATATACAGACGCTTGCGACATAAGTTTAGGTGCGGTGCTTATGCTGAAGGGTAGTGTTCTCCTCTACGGGAGTAGACAACTAAAGGTACATGAGAGGAATTACCCTAACCACGATTTGGATCTAGCGGAGATAGTGTTAGCGCTTAAGTCTTTGAGACATTATTTATCATGTAAGAGGTTTGAGCTATACACTGACCATAAGCCTCTCTAGTACTTGTTTTCGCAAAAGGATCTTAATTTGCGACAACAGCTCTTGATGGAGTTTTCTTGCATCTTATAACTTTGAGATATCATATACCCCAGGGAAGGGGAATGTAGTGGCAGATGCATTGAGTAGGAAGAGGATGACTTTAAGTTCATTGTTCATAGATTAGCTGAGTTTGGATTTTATCTCGTCATTCGATTTTAGACCATCTACATATTATGCACTAGGATTATTGGCATCAATGGAGGTTCGACCTACTCTCTTAGAGCATATTAGATCCAGTCAGCGTGAGGATTAGTAATAAGTAGAATCATAGACCAACTCAATAGAGGAAAAACCTCTAGTCACCTTGTTAGGTATTCTGTGGATAAGAGATGGTGGCTACATCATGATGGGAGATTTTGTGTTCCTCGAGTTGATGATTTGTTGAGATTTTTTTTAGAGGAGGTTCTTCCCTGTCGGATGACCATCCATCTGGGAGGTGATAAGATGTACAGAAACATGAGGAGGGTCTTTCGTTGTATAGGGATAAAGAAGGATGTGGCAAAGTACATAGCTAAATGTGTGACTTATCAAAGTTTGAAGGTTGAGCAGAGGAAGCCTGGTGGATTGCTTCAGCCCTAGATGTGCCACAGTGGGAGAGGGTCTCGATGTATTGTTAGTATTAGAGACCCCATCTTTACCATCAAGGTTTGGAGGAGCCTGCAGGAGGCATTCGGGATACAACTACGACTTAACACTGCCTATCACCCTCAAACAGATAGACAGACATAGAGGGTTAATAGGATTCTTGAGGATTTATTATGGTTGTGTATTTAGACTTCGGAGAGACTTGAGAGGAGCACCTTCCATTGGAAGGGTTCGTGTATAATAACAGCTACCAGACGAGCATGGGTATGGCTCCCTTGGAGGCATTGTATGTGCGGCCCAACAGATTACCTACTTGTTGGTTGGAGTCCACAGATAGACTTCTACTTGAGCCTGAGATACTTAAAGAGACCTCAGATAAGATAGATTTGATTCAGAGGCGGATGAAGGCAGATCAGGACAAACATAAGTCATATGCAGATCAGTGGAGGATAGACATAGAGTTTGAGGTAGATGACATGATTTTTATTACGGTGTCACCTTTATGGAGTGTTGTTCGGTTCGGCTCAGTGGGGAAGTAGGAGCCGAGGTACATTCCCTATAGTAGAAAGGATAGGTCAGATGGCCTACAGAGTTAGACTACCCGCGAGATTGGTAGGAGTTCATGATGTATTTCATGTTGTGCACTTGTGAAAGTGCTTACATGATTCCGCGATAGTGATAAAGCCGAGTACCCTAGAGGAGGTTGAGGTAGAGAGGGAGGCATCGGGCAGGCGAGTTGCTACACAAATACTGGGATCTAAGGTGAACAAGTAGTGGATTAAAGAGATCAAGCTTGTTAAGATTCAATGGGGAGAGGATAGCGATGACGTGACTTGGAAAACCAGAGGATAGGATTTGTGCTTCTTTTACATTTCTCTTTGATAGTATACTCTTAATCCTTTCGTAAGATTTGAGTTCGATTCTACTTTTCAAATCGTTTGAATTATAAGTCCTAGGTAGAAGCCTATGGATGGAAGGAAATGGTTAAAACATGTTATTAGAACATGTTATGGTTGAATGGATTCACGTGGATGCAAGTATTTGTTAGTTGATGCAATGGATGCATATACACAGAGATCAGCAAACTAGGACTCTTACGTATTTGCATATGGATGTGTGTGCAATTTTAATTTATTTTAAATATGAATAAAAAATGGTTGAATCATCACTTGGATATTGCATTTTGGTGAATTGTTGTTGCACGCATATAGAATTACACGTATTATTAGGATTTCTTTGCATACATGTTGGACGCATGACACCGACATGAAATTGCATTAAGGAGGCCAACTGAATCAAAGGACCGCCTAATTTTTGCATTAGCTTAGGGATATATATACACTACACCTTTTGCATATGTTCATAAAAAGCATTAGGAAATCTAAGGACAATGGATGTCAGTGGTTGATGGTTGAGTAGATGGGTGTAGATAATGTTTGAAATCCTTCTTCTAGCTTTGGTTATCTCGGGGACGAAATCCTTTAAGAATGGGGGAATGTAGCACCCCGAATTTGAATAAACAATAATTAAATAGAAAAGGGATGTAAATTAAATATTAATCAAAATAATATTCAAAATTGAAAAATGGGACTAGCACCATCAGATTCTTTGTAATTTTCTGATGAAAATAGGCACTTTGTCTGCTGAAAACGGAGTTAAAATATATAAGTTATGAATTAAAGAAGATAAGCCAAAAATCAGGGTTATATATAATAATATATAGTATAACGGGTGAGTGGGACAACCCAGACCCGTTTGGGTCGACCTTGTGTCGACCCAGACAATGCTTGGGTCAACCCTAGGTCGGCCCAAGAGGTGGGTGGGTCAACCTAACACATTGAAAGCATGTGCCTTGGAGCGCAAATTTCAGGAACGTACGATTATTATTATTCGAATGTTATTTTTTAAGTTGTCTTAGTTTTATTGGTTCATTTTGAACCAAAGGCCGAGATGGCGCTTTCTGTTTGGTCCATCGACATGGCTGCTCCAGCTTTAATCCTAAATTTGGATGACTGAGAACAACACCCAGTAATTTTATAAATATACTCGCAAAGCCTCTCTCATTTCTTCACATCCATTCTTTTTCTCTTCTTCCCCAGGCCTATCCTCAAAATTAGGAAGGGCCAAATAATTAAAAAAATTATGGGGATAAAGAAGTTCTATACTTTTAAATATTTATTTTTATAAATACTTCTAGAGGCGGAGGTTCTGCTGAAATAAGAAAGGCTACGGAGGAAGCTCTCTTCATCAGGTCTGTGAGTTTTTATGTGATTTCTGGATTAGTAATTTATGTATGAAAAGTTAAATAATTAAATAGTTTTAAGTTTGCAAGTTTAATGTTTATAGTTATTTACAGTATTTATGCATTTCGTTTTTCTGCAAAGTTATTATAATTTACTTACTGTTTATGCCTATTTCTTTCCAGTTATTTACTATTTATAAGTAATTCTCCTTCTCCTATCCCCTTATCTGTTGTGGTTTTATCTACAGTTCGGGCTATGCCCTATTTTATTTGTCTTATTTATTTTTGGGTCTAGGCTTTGCGACTAGCTCAAACCATTTCCCTTTTTCTTTTAGCTTTGAGTCTAGGCCAAAAGAGAGCATAGGCCTTTATCAATAAATTTGCTTTAAAATTGGAATAATGTTGAAATTGAATAAAAAGGGATAATTTGGCATGTTCGAACTGATTAAATATTATAACCAGTATTGGATTGTAATTTGGGGATATAACTTAATATGTGTTTGGAGAACATGCAAACATATAAATTGGAATATGCAACTTCGTTTGACGCTAAGTAACATGAGGTTGGGATGTATAAAAAGATAAACATTATTCAAAATGTTTAATAAACCTAGGTGTATAACATGAGGTTATGGTGGGCTTATTGATATACTTAATTTGTGTTAATTTAAATCGAAGATAAAATTAATAAGCTAAGATAGTGGAGTATGCTCCTGCAGCGTGGGGTATATTTGGGAAAATAAGTGGCTCATAGGTTAGGTCCGTTCCGGTAGTGTAGGGCTGATTGGGGTAATAAGAGGCCTAATTAAATAATAAAATTGTAGTGGGATTTCGTTTCGGCGGCGCCAGGATGATTAGGGAAAACAAGTGGCTCGTACGTTAGGTCCGTTTCGGCAATGTGGGACTGATTGGGGAAACTAAGTGGCCTAATAGAAAAATAAATGGGGACCACGTCCAGGAGGAACTTGTGTCAGTTGGATATTTGGTTGGGGACCCATATCAGGCAGTATCCCTATTATCATCTATGGAGGTATCACACTAGGTAGAGGCGGGGGCACGCTTAACTACACTGAATAGTAAGAGGACCAAACGAGGTGGGTACGGGCGCGTTCCGTCGGGACGATGAGCTTGCATCGTGCCGAGTGATAAAAATAAGCCATGGTAACACCTTTGATTAATTACTATGTCCTTCTAATTGATGGGCTCGAGATTGATTACCCCGATTTCCATAACTGGCATAAGTTATCACATTATAGTTATAAGAGCCGATCGACGGGTAGAAATTACGTAAAGCCTAATTATTATATCTTGGTAAGTTGGTGTAGCAATTTTGGATATGAATGAGAAGCCAATCTTTATTCGTGCTTAGCCTCGTTTACTGCTTTTATACCTTTATGTCTTATGTCCATAAAATTGTTCATCTGTCTAATGCTTCCTTAAGTTATGCTCATGCTAGAAATTACTAGAACTCACCAGACGTATGTCTGACCTAGTTTGTTTTCTCCTTCTCTCTTCCTCCACCCCATGTTCACAGGGTGGAGGGTCTCATTAGTGATTCTTGATTTTTCAGTTCAGCTTGGATTCAGACTCATGTATTGGTTCACTTCTTAATTTTTGATTATTAAATTGACACATTGAGAGGGATGGTTTTACTTATGTACTTTGACATTATGATTTTCCACGAGACAGTGTATTTGGTTTTATGCTGATGACCATTTGGTGCTTTTTAAATGTAATAAGAACTATGATTTGACTTGCTTTATTAAATGTTGTTTTAAAATATTCGTTGTGTATTATATTCCGGTCTTGTGAATTTTAGTCTATGTGTTGTTACTTTACACCTAAGCACTTGAAAAACCTTAGCGCATCCTCATATGGGTGACATTAAGGGGTGAGGGGTGTTTCACCAAACTTGAACACTTGCAAAGATCAATCTTCCCAGAGATAAACCAGAGATTTATTATGAGGAGGGGGTCAGAACAACAAGTCCTAGTGAGTAGAAGATGTATAACACTATCTACAATACACAAATTCATCCCGTTTGGTGCCACTAAAATCGTATGCGTAACAAAGCTATTAATTTTAACTAACCTTGTAAAGATTACGCACGTTGATCAACTATCATTCCCATGGTAACATTTTCCAAAGATAACGTTTTCGCAATATATTGAGACGTAACTTTTATGCATAAGTATGATTTCTTTAAACCACCATTCCAACATACACCAACACTAAGAGGCGGTCTCTCCAATTTCTCAATGCTTTAATAAAGGAGGTAGTTAATCTCTATATAGCCATTTATGGAGGCCCAAGGCGGATCCATTGATTACTAATGCCTTAATAGGTGTTTTTCTGCACGCTAAAATAAATTAGAGGACACTAGCTGCTAACTCCTTCTAATTCAATGCTTCTGTCATTCATGCATATTCCCAAACCTCGCATAAGGTGAGAGATAGTAAGCAGTCTATTATTACCTACAGGCTAGATATACGACTATTCGCCATTTATGACCTTTTCTCAGTGGACCATTGCGTTACTATCTAGCTGGCCTTATTAAATAATCCCCTAGTCACTTAGTACTTCCCGCAGGATAGGCAATATGGACATTTAATACCTTATCCCAAGGCGAGCTATATCCCAGTCACTTACCACCTAGAGGAAGCAGACTCTTGTGGAGATTACCAGTCTCACACCCAATTACCCATTTGATAATTCTTATTTATGGGGAAGTGAGCAACCCGATCACTTAAAACCTATTACTAGCGGACCCTATGACTCTACCCTTAAATGTAA
The DNA here is from genome assembly GCA_030737875.1 of Allium sativum. NCBI lineage: Eukaryota > Viridiplantae > Streptophyta > Magnoliopsida > Asparagales > Amaryllidaceae > Allium > Allium sativum. The sequence goes on from CM060924.1 coordinate 198,281,100, forward strand.
GGAGAGTTCAATCATTTAATAGCCAATAGGAGGATTTCGGTAATTAATACCTCTAATCACGTTACATTATCAAATTATTCCTTTTTGATTTCTTCTTTCGGAAGAGAGGTGGGTCCTACAACCACTTAATACCTCAACACTTGAAGTAAACCTTTAGGATATTTCATGTTATGCAATTAATTATCGTCACGAGTTCCTATTGTTTTTGATATCTCACAATAGTATGCCTATATCCGGCTGCTAGAAAGCACAGATTTCTATCAAAGAAGGCAACCGACCTTGCATTATTAGCCAATTAAGTCCAATTATTATTTTCAATTAAAGAATTTGGTTCTATAATTAAACTAGAATAAAATAAGGATGATTTCCTTTAACTTCCTAGCTTAGGATATTTATTTATTTTCTTATTGGACTTAGTATTTACTACGACCATGTAACAACCCGGAAATGCGTGCCAGTTTAAAATTTTTATTTTGGCAATTTTAGCGAATTTTGAATATTTAAAATAGATTATTTTAAATAATATCGACGAGAAATTTATTTTTAATAGAATTCGAACGTATATATTATATACGTCGTCGTTAGAATATATATAATTATATATAATTATAAAAGGAATTGAAAATGGCGCGGTAGTTCGATAATTCGATTTTAAACTTCAATTTGATATATCGGGTGCAAAACAAACCGGATTTTAGTGAAACCAAAAACAATAGGATCTAATTGATAATATCTTTCCAACGAATCCGAAAAATCGAGATTTCATAACGGGAATCAAAAGATATGTCCAGTTGAAAATTCTGAATAGTCGCTATGGAATTCAGGCCCTTAAAAATAGACATTTTGCAAACGACCTCGGATTTCGACGAAATCACTTTTGTTGGATCCGTGATGTCAAATTATTGCTAAGTTTTAAATTTCTTAATTTTTCGAATCAATATGTGAGCGTGGCAAAGGAAAACGCGTTTGACCAGTTTCAGTTGATTTTAATCGACTGGAAATTGGCCATTTTACCAACGGTCTCAGAATTCGACGAAACTAGTTTTGTTAGGACCGTATCGTCAATACGAAGCTAGAAAATATTTTTCGAGAATTTTTAGAGTTAGTATGCGACCCCGGTAAATTGAAATGCGCGTTCAAATTCATTATATAGAGTTATATGTTGATTTTAACAGAAACTGATCGAAACGGTCGAATCAGCTTATGGTACATATCCCATTGTGTTCGGAATGGGGGTAATACGCTATGGACAACAGGCGGTGGGCCTCGTTTAGAGGTCAAAAATAAAAGATGCTTTTTCGGAGATAATTAAATAAAATAATAAAAACCCCTCTCCTCCTTTACTACTCTCCCCCCCCCCCCTCATTCTTCGATTCATCAAAAAAGAAAAAAAAGGGAAAAAGAGAACGAAAGGGGGGGAAACCCGCCGCCGCCCCCCTTATCGTTCGCCGCCGCCTCAGAGGTGGGGCGCCACCTCCGAACCCACCCCCCTTCCACCTCGGCCTCGAAGACCCCCCCTCTTCGATCGACGCGACACAACCGCCACCCCCCCCCCCACCTTCCGAGCCTTGCCCCGACCTCCTCCACCCCCGCTGGCCTCGCCGACAGCCCTCCACCGAACGCAAAGACCCCCCTCCTCTTCCTTAAAGCAATGTAAGCCTTCTATTTATTTTGTTTTGTTTTGTTTAATTAATTTTTACAATAGGAAAAAATATGACTTTTAGTTCATAGAAAGAGTTGATTTTATTTTATGACAAAGATAATATTTTTATGATGAGAAAGATTATATCTTTACGATAGAAAAGATTAGATTTTTAAAATAGAAAAGATTAGATTTTTAAAATAGAAAAGATTAGATTTTTAAAATAGAAAAGATTAGATTTTTAAAATAGAAAAGATTAGATTTTTGAAATTGAAAAGGCGAAATCATTATAATTAAAAAGGCGAAATCTTTATAATTGAAAAGGCGAAATCTTTATAATTGAAAAGGCGAAATCTTTATAATTGAAAAGGTGAAATCTTTATATTTGAAAAGGCGAAATCTTTATATGAAGAATAGCGGGAAAAAATAGAATTTTTATCTATATAGCACCGTTGTAAAAATAGAATTTTTATCTATATGGTAGCGGTGTGAAAATAGAAATTTTATCCATATAGCGTGATTATAAAAATAGGATTTTTATATATTGCATAACAAAGTAAAAATTCGATTTTTATATATTGAATAGCGAAGTAAAAATTCGATTTTTATATATTGCATAACAAAGTAAAAAATCGATTTTTATATATTGAATAGCGAAGTAAAAAATCAATTTTTATATATTGCATAACAAAGTAAAAATTCGATTTTTATATATTGAATAACAAAGTAAAAATTCGATTTTTATATATTGAATAGCGAAGTAAAAATTCGATTTTTATATATTGAATAGCGAAGTAAAAATGTGATTTTTATATATGTAGTGGCTACGGGCAGCGAGAGTGACAAAATGTGAGAACGACAAGATTTTCTACAATAGAAGTGTCATGGAGTTGGGATAGCTATTGGTGAGAATTTCTCACTCTTCAATCTCCTTTTTCTAGTTAAAATATATACTAGGATGCAGACGGTGTTTAGTAGCACCCGACACCCGTCGTCCACAGACCATGGACGGCTTGTATGCTTGTTTGTTTGATTTTGATGTGTAGTTGATTGTGTGATGTGATGTGACATGAAATAAAATATTTATATAGTTGAAAATATTTTATAGTTAAAAATAGAATTTTTAATGTGTATATGAAATGAAATAAAAATAAACAAATTGAACGATTTGTTTGTAAACACACATTTGACTGATATTGATTGGGACGATAAATTTTACACATCGCCCAACTACACAAATAAAATCTGTGTTTGATTGTTTAAAACCCCACACGGGTGTTGGGATGAAATTTGGCGTACACTAATCCCAATAATTAGTTGTTTGTCGATCGATGGATTGACAGGCTGTTATAAGCGTTAGATATCTATATTTGATGCTTATACAGTGTAGAATGCACTTTGGATGATGGTTGATTATTTGTCATCGTTGATATATACATGTGTTGTAGAAAATCCATATAATTAACATTATATGGTAATTGTTTGGGCCTCATTCCAGTTTTGAAAAAGAAATATTTGAGTAGAAATATTTGAAAAAGAAATATTTGAATAGAAATATTTGAAAAAGAAATATTTGAATAGAAATATTTGAAAATAAAAATATTTGAAATAGAATATTTGAAAATAAAAATATATGAAGCCGTGTTGATAGATTGACGCCATTTTGACGTGAACAATATTTATATCGATTTTATTCATTTTATAACGAATATCGAAAGTGATTTCAAAATATGATATTTTGAATAGAAATGAATTCAAATTGAAATTGAATAGAAATGAATTCGAATTCAAATTGAAATTGAATAGAAATGATTTCGAATTGAAATTGAAATTGAATAGAAATGAATTCGAATTGAAATTGAAATTGAATTGAAATGAATTCAAATTGAAAATGAATAGAAATGAATTCAAATTGAAAATGAATAGAAATGAATTCGAATTGAAATTGAAATTGAATAGAAATGAATTCGAATTGAAATTGAAAATGAATAGAAATGAATTCAAATTGAAAATGAATAGAAATGAATTCAAATTGAAATTGAATAGAAATGAATTCGAATTGAAATTGAATAGAAATGAATTCGAATTGAAATTGAAATTGAATAGAAATGAATTCGAATTGAAATTGAAATTGAATAGAAATGAATTCGAATTGAAATTGAAATTGAATTGAAATGAATTCAAATTGAAAATGAATAGAAATGAATTCAAATTGAAATTGAATAGAAATGAATTCGAATTGAAATTGAAATTGAAATTGAATTGAATTGAAAACGAACTGAAATTGAACTAGAAATCAATTTGAATTGAAATCGATTTGAAAATGAATTTAAAACGAATTTATATTGGAATATTAAATTTTGATTTGAAATTGAATATGAAGTTGAAACCATTTTGAAAATGAATTTAAAACGATTTATAAAATTTGTTTCGAAAGGAAATCGACGAAGTATATATTATATATTATATATATAATATAATGGCCTGAATAGAACGCGCCGCGCCGTGGCAGTTCGCGAATTTCAACCATTGACTTTGAATGGATATTGCGGGAGATCCGACCGTCGGATTCTCCTAAAACCGGAACCGTTGGGTTCGTATCGAAAAGAGCTTTCTAACGAACATTAGAAATTTGAAATCTAACGGTTGGATTTGTAATTATGTCCAAATCAAATTTGGAAAAGGTCGCTATAAGTGCAGTTCGATGGTCGTTGATGGAAATCGACTGTACGGGCCTTGATAAAATTATTAAAAATAGTAATAATTTGTGTAAAATCATAAGAAATGATTTAGAAAGAATTGGGATGAAAAACTCCATATTTGAAAAGATAAAAATAGATTTTTATCGAAATGAACTAGTTTTGAACTAGAATTATAATTCTGTTTATTTTTAAATAAATAAATTGAATTTGAAATGGTTTTGAAAATAACCAGAATTTCCAATGATTGCATTGGAATGGATTTGAATCGAAATTGTCTTCGGAATATTTCGATGTTGGATTTCGTGATTATACAGATGTTTTTATGGAAATTTGACAGATATAGGTATATGTATCGTTATTTCCAATACGATATTTGTTGGTCGTAGAATTTGATATTGAATATAAGCCGGTATATTTTCTATTCAGAGCCTTGTATTTAATATCAAATGTGATTTGGGTTTGTCGTGAATGGTGTCTTGACTAACATTGTTCTTGAACCCAGTTGAGAAAAGATTAAATCTTTTTATTTAGATTTAATGAAGTGTACCAATTAAATAATATTTAATTGGAATTGAATTGATATTGATTTTTGGGTTTATCGTGAATGGTGTTTTAAATAACACTCGTTCTTTAACCCGATAATCAATAGAATGTGATTTTGGGTTGTCGTGAACGGTATCTTCAATAATACTGTTCTTAGACCCAAGGAAGATAAGAAAATCAGAAACTAACTGGAGATTAGTTAAGTTGAATGGTTTCAGAGGTATTGATCTGATGTTGGTTTCGGCCTTCGGGGTTAATACTTAGGGAATTGCTCGCTTGCTAATTCACGGTTAGGGACTGATTGAAATGTGATGTGATTTTGGGTTTATCGTGAACCGTGTTTTAAATGACACTGATTCTTTAACCCAGTTACAGATTAAAACTAAGTGGAGTTTTAATGAATCTTTAATTAGATTGAAATAATCGAGAATGGAGTATCACCAGTTTTGCTCCAGGCGATAGTTAAATCTTTAATTAGATTTGAACGTGAAATGGTAATTGAATTTACCGATAACACCGTGGTGTTAGATATGAAGTATTACCAGTTTTACTTCATGGGATGAATAGGTTGGGATTGGGAAATTAAAACAAATGATTACTTCGGTAAGGTTCGCTAATCCCGACTAGTTTGAATTGATATTCAAAAATAGATTAAAGAATAAATTTGAAGGATTTATCTTTGATAAAATTAATGGGAACCTTTCCCTATGAATGTGAAATTTAGAAACTAACTGTCGGTTAGCTAAGCAGAATGGTTTTCTGGATATTGATCTGATGTTGGTTTCGGCCTTCGGGGTTAATATTTGGGGAATTATTCTCTGGTTAATTTACGGTTAGTGACTGATGAATTGGAATGAGGCGTATGTTGTGTTTGTGTAACACTTATTTAAAATATACGCGAGTTATTCGGAAAGACCGGGTTTATCCCATTTTGAATAACTGATACGACGATAAGTCGAAGATGAAGACGATGGTCGAAGACCGGAGGTCTTCACGTCGTTTGGATGATTACTGATGATCTTGATTGGGCTGTACACCCAAGAAGATGGAAACAGTTGGTGATCATCCAGACGTACTTGGAGATCGATGGATATGCGGGGTACTAGGTGCCTCCGGTTTCGTTCAGACCCAGAACGGACTTGTAAATGGACTGTGTGTCTGACATTGGATTTTAGTCCGTGTGATTGATTTCTATTAAATATATATCTGTTTGGCGGCGGAGAATTTATTCTCTTGCTTAACGCCCTTCTCTGAGACGTACGAGCTCAGGGGTTATATATTGATGGATATCAATCGCATGGAGTGAATTGCCTGTGTGGCATGCCTAAGTGGCAAATGATCAAGGCTTCTGTTGAAAAGCAAAGTCTTGTGGTGATGATCAAAGCACAGCCTGTGTGGCACAGCTTTGTGTAACGTGAATTCGCGAGCCTCACACCCCGGTGGTGAACCAAAAACGGGAGACGGACCTCAGGGGGGACATGCGTTTTCTTTCTAGCTAGGGTGGTGTCAGTGACCTACCAGCCCTGACATTTATATTATTTTCACCTGTGTGGTTGTTGCTGTTGCGAGGCGCCTCGGTTTGATCGGACGATCCGGGTCCGATGGAGTCATTCGTTGGCTCATTTACGCCCCAAAGGGCGGAGAAACGTAGTGTTCAGGCATTATAATCCACATCGGTGGACCGGCCCTGACGATCCAAGGGGCAGTTGCGGTTGTTCCTGAGACACGGGCTAGAGCGTCTTGAATCGGTTGAGGACTATCTTTTGCCTCGGTTCATAGACGGAAATCCAATTTCCAAATACGTGATTTTGCGGTTTTAATTGTAGAACTAGTATGGCGACATGATATATGGTACCCATGCCGCCTATGATTGATACTTATGATTTGAAGTTGTTTTATACACTATGCACTTATAATAGTATCAAATGATTTGTTTTAAACGTATCAAGCATTCTTTGGCTGTTATAAGGGAAAAACCCTATCCCCCGGCTTGCGTTGCATTGTGTGATAGGACCTGGGTCTTATAATAGCTTCATTTTTCTTTATTTAGCATTGCGCTGTTGTTTTATGCACTGGTGTTCTTGGGAGGAAACCCGTTCCGTGTTATACGGCGTGGTCCCTTGATTTACCTAACTTCAAAAACAAAGCTTTAAATAACTGTTTTAGTTCTCACACCAGTCACATGACTGACCTGGAGTTTATTGTTTTAACCTAAACTCTGGGTGCCCTTATTTTGACACGGGCAGCTAGTAGTTTTGGTTTTGCAGATTTATATTCACAGGATCCTGGTTTACAGCTGGAATGATATCCGGAAAGCTTTGTATCCGTATGTCTCCTTCAGTTGTGTATTGTATTATTTTCCGCTGCTATGTAATGTATTGTAATCTCTGATATTTCTGTGTAATATTTATTTGTTTATACTCTGTATGTTCTTGTAATCTGATGCATTGTTGTAATATACAATGAAATGTTCTTCCGTCTGCGTTCTATTTTGTCTTGTTCTCAAAACAATTCGTTCTTTCTCTTCTCTTCGGAGACCGGGGAAGTTCGGGTCATTTCATCGTGGTATCAGAGCTTTGGTTTACAAAGCTCAGAGAACAAGGCACATTAGAACCATACGAAAGAATTCATCAGATGATTGGATTAGTAATATCCAATGGGGATGACTCGTTAGAGATGGGATCAGTAGTATCCTAGAACGAGTGTGAAGAGTATATTTTTAAAATGAAAACAATTTTTGTTTTGAAAATTTTAATCAACTATTCGTATTTGATTATTTATTCTATATTGATCGGGACAATCCGATATATAAAGATTTTGCATATATGTCTTGCAAACGTGTATTCGAAGTTTTAATATACTGGATAGTTATAGAATCATACTCAAGTTGCCCGGGGATAATTCTGGTGATGGGGCACCGTCGCCAGTATTTATTTTCGAGTAACAAAAGTGAGATTTCTATATTTCCATTAGATTGGTGTGAGAACCGAAATTAGATAGGGCCTATTGTTATGATTTGGCATCAAAAGTTTTATTTTTGACTATGTATCAAAATTATGAATTTGAAACGATAATCAACTAATTGATTGATGGTTGTGTTGTTTGTTTATTTGTTTGATAATTTTGCATTGAATCAAATATAGAATTGTATTGAAAATTAGTCGCATTTGCTTGCATATACATGTACTTACATTGAACAGGTCATAGCAAGGAGGCTAGAGCAGAGAATAAAATTTGTTTGCCCGACAAATAGGTACATGTTTACTATGTCATTTACTGTTTTGTTTGGGTGATGATGATTTTATGAGCCTATTGGCTTTTTCTTTTTCTTTTTGAGATCAAAAGGCCTATATGGCAATTTCGGGATTTTCCCGTGGCTCCCGGTTCAGGGGAGGTTATGGCGAAATTTTTCGAAAATTTAGGGTGTTAGCCAAATTTTTGAGGAATTTGAAAATTCTCAGAAACTGAAAAGTTGGAGAATGGAAGCCAGATCGAACGTAGAGTTGACTAATCAAACCACTTTCGACTTTGTTCCTTTTCGGGGACGAAAAGTTTTAAGTGGGGGAGATTGTAACAACCCAGAAATGCGAGCCAGTTTAAAATTTTTATTTTGGCAATTTTAGTGAATTTTGAATATTTAAAACAGATTATTCTAAATAATATCGACGAGAAATTTATTTTTAATAGAATTCGAACGTATATATTATATACGTCTTCGTTAGAATATATATAATTATATATAATTATAAAAGGAATTGAAAATGGCGCAGTAGTTCGATAATTCGATTTCAAACTTCAATTTGATATACCGGGTGCAAAACAAACCGGATTTTAGTGAAACCAAAAACAATAGGATCTAATTGATAATATATTTCCAACGAATCCGAAAAATCGAGATTTCATAACCGGAATCAAAAGATATGTCCAGTTGAAAATTCTGAATAGTCGCTATGGAATTCAGGCCCTTAAAAATAGACATTTTGCAAACGACCTCGGATTTCGACGAAACCACTTTTGTTGGATCCATGATGTCAAATTATTGCTAGGTTTTAAATTTCATAATTTTTCGAATCAATATGTGAGCGTGGCAAAGGAAAACGCGTTTGACCAGTTTCAGTTGATTTTAATCGTCTGGAAATTGGCCATTTTTCCAACGGTCTCAGAATTCGATGAAACTAGTTTTGTTAGGACCGTATCGTCAATACGAAGCTAGAAAATATTTTTCGAGAATTTTTATAGTTAGTATGCGACCCCGGTAAATTGAAATGCGCATTCAAATTCAATATATAGAGTTATAAGTTGATTTTAACGGAAACTGATCTAAACGGTCGAATCAGCTTATGGTACATATCCCATTGTGTTCGGAATGGGGGTAATATGCTATGGACGACAGGCGGTGGGCCTCGTTTAGAGGTCAAAAATAAAAGTTGCTTTTTCGGAGATAATTAAATAAAATAATAAAAAAATAAAAACCCCTCTCCTCCTTTACTACTCTGCCCCCCCCCCCCCTCATTCTTCGATTCATCGGAAAAGAAAAAAAGGGAAAAAGAGAACGAAGGGGGGGAACCCGCCGCCGCCCCCCCTGATCGATCGCCGCCACCTCCGAACCCACCCCCCTTCCACCTCGGCCTCGAAGACCCCCCCTCTTCGATCGACGCGACACAGCCCCCCCCTTCGGGCACCGCAACCGATACTCCCCCCCTGCGCGCAACCACCACACCCCCCCTTCCGAGCCTTGCCCCGACCTCCACCCCCGCTGGCCTCGCCGACAGCCCTCCACCGAACGCAAAGACCCCCCTCCTCTTCCTTAAAGCAATGTAAGCCCTCTATTTATTTTATTTTGTTTTGTTTAATTAATTTTTACAATAGGAAAAAATATGACTTTTAGGTCATAGAAAGAGTTGATTTTATTTTGTGACAAAGATAATATTTTTATGATGAGAAAAATTATGTCTTTACGATAGAAAAGATTATATTTTTAAAATAGAAAAGATTAGATTTTTAAAATAGAAAAGATTAGATTTTTAAAATAGAAAAGATTATATTTTTAAAATAGAAAAGATTAGATTTTTAAAATAGAAAAGAATAGATTTTTGAAATTGAAAAGGCGAAATCTTTATAATTGAAAAGGCGAAATCTTTATAATTGAAAAGGCAAAATCTTTATAATTGAAAAGGCGAAATCTTTATAATTGAAAAGGCGAAATCTTTATATTTGAAAAGGTGAAATCTTTATATGAAGAATAGCGGGATAAAAATAGAATTTTTATCTATATAGCACCATTGTAAAAATAGAATTTTTATCTATATAGTAGCGGTGTGAAAATAGAAATTTTATCCATGTAGCGTGATTATAAAAATAGGATTTTTATATATTGCATAACAAAGTAAAAATTCGATTTTTATATATTGAATAGCGAAGTAAAAATTCGATTTTTATATATTGCGTAACAAAGTAAAAATTCGATTTTTATATATTGAATAGCGAAGTAAAAATTCGATTTTTATATATTGCATAACAAAGTAAAAATTCGATTTTTATATATTGAATAACAAAGTAAAAATTCGATTTTCATATATTGAATAGCGAAGTTAAAATTCGATTTTTATATATTGAATAGCGAAGTAAAAATATGATTTTTATATATGTAGTGGCTACGGGTAGCGAGAGTGACAAAAGGCGAGAACGACAAGATTTTCTACAATAGAAGTGTCGTGGAGTTGGGATAGCTATTGGTAAGAATTTCTCACTCTTCAATCTCCTTTTTCTAGTTAAAATATATACTAGGATGCAGACGGTGTTTAGTAGCACCCGACACCCGTCGTCCACAGACCATGGACGGCTTGTATGCTTGTTTGTTTGATTTTGATGTGTAGTTGATTGTGTGATGTGATGTGACATGAAATAAAATATTTATATAGTTGAAAATATTTTATAGTTAAAAATAGAATTTTTAATGTGTATATGAAATGAAATAAAAATAAACAAATCGAACGATTTGTTTGTAAACACACATTTGACTGATATTGATTGGGACGATAAATTTTACACATCGCCCAACTACACAAATAAAATCTGTGTTTGATTGTTTGAAACCCCACACGGGTGTTGGGATGAAATTTGGCGTACACTAATCCCAATAATTAGTTGTTTGTCGATCGATGGATTGACAGGCTGTTATAAGCGTTAGATATCTATATTTGATGCTTATACAGTGTAGAATGCACTTTGGATGATGGTTGATTATTTGTCATCGTTGATATATACATGTGTTGTAGAAAATCCATATAATTAACATTATATGGTAAATGTTTGGGCCTCATTCCAGTTTTGAAAAAGAAATATTTGAGTAGAAATATTTGAAAAAGAAATATTTGAATAGAAATATTTGAAAAAGAAATATTTGAATAGAAATATTTGTAAAAGAAATATTTGAATAGAAATATTTGAAAATAAAAATATTTGAAATAGAATATTTGAAAATAAAAATATATGAAGCCGTGTTGATAGATTGACGCCATTTTGACGTGAACGATATTTATATCGATTTTATTCATTTTATAACGAATATCGAAAGTGATTTCAAAATCTGATATTTTGAATAGAAATGAATTCAAATTGAAATTGAATAGAAATGAATTCGAATTCAAATTGAAATTGAATAGAAATGAATTCGAATTGAAATTGAAATTGAATAGAAATGAATTCGAATTGAAATTGAAATTGAATTCAAATGAATTCAAATTGAAAATGAATAGAAATGAATTGAAATTGAAATTGAAATTGAATAGAAATGAATTCGAATTGAAATTGAAAATGAATAGAAATGAATTCAAATTGAAAATGAATAGAAATGAATTCAAATTGAAATTGAATAGAAATGAATACGAATTGAAATTGAAATTGAATAGAAATGAATTCGAATTGAAATTGAAATTGAATAGAAATGAATTCGAATTGAAATTGAAATTGAATTGAAATGAATTCAAATTGAAAATGAATAGAAATGAATTCAAATTGAAATTGAATAGAAATGAATTCGAATTGAAATTGTAATTGAAATTGAATTGAATTGAAAACGAACTGAAATTGAATTAGAAATCAATTTGAATTGAAATCGATTTGAAAATGAATTTAAAACGAATTTATATTGGAATATTCAATTTTGATTTGAAATTGAATATGAAGTTGAAACCATTTTGAAAATGAATTTAAAACGATTTATAAAATTCGTTTCGAAAGGAAATCGACGAAGTATATATTATATATATAATATAATGGCCTGAATAGAACGCGCCCCGCCGCGGGGCAGTTCGCGAATTTCGACCATTGACTTCGAACGGATATTGCGGGAGATCCGACCGTCGGATTCTCCTAAAACCGGAACCGTTGGGTTCGTATCGAAAAGAGATTTCTAACGAACATTAGAAATTTGAAATCTAACGGTTGGATTTGGAATTATGTCCAAATCAAATTTGGAAAAGGTCGCTATAAGTGCAGTTCGATGGCCGTTGATGGAAATCGACTGTACGGGCCTTGATAAAATTATTAAAAATAGTAATAATTTGTGTAAAATCATAAGAAATGATTTAGAAAGAATTAAGATGAAAAACTCCATATTTGAAAAGATAAAAATAGATTTTTATCGAAATGAACTAGTTTTGAACTAGAATTATAATTCTATTTATTTTTAAATAAATAAATTGAATTTGAAATGGTTTTGAAAATAACCAGAATTTCCAATGATTGCGTTGGAATGGATTTGAATCGAAATTGTCTTCGGAATATTTCGATGTTGGATTTCGTGATTATACAGATGTTGTTATGGAAATTTGAAAGATATAGGTATATATATCATTATTTCCAATACGATATTTGTTGGTCGTAGAATTTGATATTGAATATAAGCCGGTATATTTTCTATTCAGAGCCTTGTATTTAATATCAAATGTGATTTGGGTTTGTCGTGAATGGTGTCTTGACTAACACTGTTCTTGAACCCAGTTGAGAAAAGATTAAATCTTTTTATTTAGATTTAATGAAGTGTACCAATTAAATAATATTTAATTGGAATTGAATTGATATTGATTTTTGGGTTTATCGTGAATGGTGTTTTAAATAACACTCGTTCTTTAACCCGATAATCAATAGAATGTGATTTTGGGTTGTCGTGAACGGTATCTTCAATAATACTGTTCTTAGACCCAAGGAAGTTAAGAAAATCAGAAACTAACTGGAGATTAGTTAAGTTGAATGGTTTCAGAGGTATTGATCTGATGTTGGTTTCGGCCTTCGGGGTTAATACTTAGGGAATTGCTCGCTTGCTAATTCACGGTTAGGGACTGATTGAAATGTGATGTGATTTTGGGTTTATCGTGAACCGTGTTTTAAATGACACTTATTCTTTAACCCAGTTACAGATTAAAACTAAGTGGAGTTTTAATGAATCTTTAATTAGATTGAAATAATCGAGAATGGAGTATCACCAGTTTTGCTCCAGGCGATAGTTAAATCTTTAATTAGATTTGAACGTGAAATGGTAATTGAATTTACCGATAACACCGTGGTGTTAGATATGAAGTATTACCAGTTTTACTTCATGGGATGAATAGGTTGGGATTGGGAAATTAAAACAAATGATTACTTCGGTAAGGTTCGCTAATCTTGACTAGTTTGAATTGATATTCAAAATTAGATTAAAGAATAAATTTGAAGGATTTATCTTTGATAAAATTAATGGGAACCTTTCCCTATGAATGTGAAATTTAGAAACTAACTGTCGGTTAGCTAAGCAGAATGGTTTTCTGGATATTGATCTGATGTTGGTTTCGGCCTTCGGGGTTAATATTTGGGGAATTATTCTCTGGTTAATTTACGGTTAGTGACTGATGAATTGGAATGAGGCGTATGTTGTGTTTGTGTAACACTTATTTAAAATATACGCGAGTTATTCGGAAAGACCGGGTTTATCCCATTCTGAATAACTGATATGACGATAAGTCGAAGATGAAGACGATGGTCGAAGACCGGAGGTCTTCACGTCGTTTGGGTGATTACTGATGATCTTGATTGGACTGTACACCCAAGAAGATGGAAACAGTTGGTGATCGTCCAGACGTACTTGGAGATCGATGGATATGCGGGGTACTAGGTGCCTCCGGTTTCGTTCAGACCCGGAACGGACTTGTAAATGGACTGTGTGTCTGACATTGGATTTTAGTCCGTGTGATTGATTTCTATTAAATATATATCTGTTTGGCGGCGGAGAATTTATTCTCTTGCTTAACGCCCTTCTCTGAGACGTACGAGCTCAGGGGTTATATATTGATGGATATCAATCGCATGGAGTGAATTGCCTGTGTGGCATGCCTAAGTGGAAAATGATCAAGGCTTCTGTTGAAAAGCAAAGTCTTGTGGTGATGATCAAAGCACAGCCTGTGTGGCACAGCTTTGTGTAACGTGAATTCGCGAGCCTCACACCCCGGTGGTGAACCAAAAACGGGAGACGGACCTCAGGGGGGACATGCGTTTTCTTTCTAGCTAGGGTGGTGTCAGTGACCTACTAGCCATGACATTTATATTATTTTCACCTGTGTCGTTGTTGCTGTTGCGAGGCGCCTCGGTTTGATCGGACGATCCGGGTCCGATGGAGTCATTCGTTGGCTCATTTACGCCCCCAAAGGGAGGAGAAACGTAGTGTTCAGGCATTATAATCCACATCGGTGGACCGGCCCTGACGATCCAAGGGGCAGTTGCGGCTGTTCCTTATACACGGGCTAGAGCGTCTCGAATCGGTTGAGGACTATCTTTTGCCTCGGTTCATAGACGGAAATCCAATTTCCAAATACGTGATTTTGTGGTTTTAATTGTAGAACTAGTATGGCGACATGATATATGGTACCCATGCCGCCTATGATTGATACTTATGATTTGAAGTTGTTTTATACACTATGCACTTATAATAGTATCAAATGATTTGTTTTGAACGTATCAAGCATTCTTTGGCTGTTATAAGGGAAAAACCCTATCCCCCAGCTTGCGTTGCATTGTGTGATAGGACCTGGGTCTTATAATAGCTTCATTTTTCTTTATTTAGCATTGCGCTGTTGTTTTATGCACTGGTGTTCTTGGGAGGAAACCCGTTCCGTGTTATACGGCGTGGTCCTTTGATTTACCTAACTTCAAAAACAAAGCTTTTAATAACTGTTTTAGTTCTCACACCAGTCACATGACTGACCTGGAGTTTATTGTTTTAACCTAAACTCTGGGTGCCCTTATTTTGACACGGGCAGCTAGTAGTTTTGGTTTTGCAGATTTATATTCACAGGATCCTGGTTTACAGCTGGAATGATATCCGGAAAGCTTTGTATCCGTATGTCTCCTTCAGTTGTGTATTGTATTATTTTCCGTTGCTATGTAATGTATTGTAATCTCTGATATTTCTGTGTAATATTTATTTGTTTATACTCTGTATGTTCTTGTAATCTAATGCATTGTTGTAATATACAATGAAATGTTCTTCCGTCTGCGTTCTATTTTGTCTTGTTCTCAAAACAATTCGTCCTTTCTCTTCTCTTCGGAGACCGGGGAATTTCGGGTCGTTCCAGGCCATTATTGCCACCAAATTCCCAATAAATTCTCTTTAATCGAGTTTATTACTACAACGGTCACATACCATTAATGACCCTAACATTCATACTTCCTAAGGAAATGGATACTTAATCAATTTAGTTCCATAATTTTCTCATGCCATTAATGACCCTAATAGTCATGTTTCCTAAGGAAACAGACAATATATTAAATGTTATTTATATCAGTTCCATTTAATTACCTTAATTCTAATTGTTGTAACTCCCAAATATTACTATATTTATTTAATTCATACTAGTGCTTATATAAGTATGTATATATAAGTTTATTATATTGATTCCCTAATTGGAGACACAATATTTTTTCTAATTTATTTTAAACTGTAACCATTTGACATTTATTACCTATTCATTCCTAACCCCATAACATTAATGGTTACAATTTTTATTCCCTTATTTATAACCTTTTAATTATAGCAATTAACTCCATATTTATTGTTATTGACCTAATGGTTATAAATATGCATTTCCATTTATAATGGGAAATCTTACCATTTGTATCCCAACCAAAATGGAAACTATTAAATTTAAACAAACACCATACATTTAGTTAATAATAGCATTCTTTACGTCGATTTTGGACGGAGAAGGTTATAATATAATTGTGTGTGTCAATATATATATATATATATATGTATGTATGTATATATGTATGTATGTATATATATATATATATTAGTGCGTTATTTACATAGTTACTAATTATGTTTTATTATTATTATTCTCGTCCAAACAAAGGACTAGAATAGTCCTTTTTGTGTTAATCTTTTTGAGATTCAAAATCTAGTAAAAAGGCTAGTTATAACCGTTATTGTAAATTTTGTCCAAACTATTTAAAGGAGGGAATATAGACATATTTCAAACCACAAGGAATAGGTAATAGGTTATATTGAATAGATGATGTAAACTATGTTTCCAAATACGTGAATTTACATATTTCTTCCTATATGATTTGTTTATATTTAAAGTACATTTCAAATAATGCCTGTAACATCCCAAAATTTAATACATTATAACCATACTTTAAGATAATAAATCGGGTATTACTTAATTAAAATATTTAGAATTAAGTGAAACCGGCATTACCGTTTGCATTCGTCTTAGAATTCTGGTTCAGATAAACCCTAAGTTTGCGTAAAACAAGTAACATATGAAGAGGTTATCGGCATTAAAAGTTTGTATACATATAAGGGGTTTATATATAAACATAATTTGAAAACATTCAAACGAGATGAAGCAGAAGTTAATTGCGAAACAAGACCGTTGTGGGACGTCCCACAATCGGCTTGGGTCGACTTATGGGTCGACCCAAGGTCGGTTGGTTCGACCCTAGGGTCGACCGCATGGTCGGTAGGTCGACCCAGCAACGATCTAGGCAGGTTCTAAATTACATACATGGACTGTTTTGAGGCTAGATTCATGCTGACTCAGCGCTACATATACTGTTAAGATTAAAACCCTGGATTCTAAAGGATGAGGCTGACTCTATGAATCTATACATAGCTGGCTTCTCCCATTCCAATACACACCATTTCTTCATATCTTTTGCCTCTATGAAATTATTCTAAAAAAAATATAAATATAACTACAAAATGGGGGAATGTTGCTGAAGCCTAGATCTACAGAGATAACATTTAGGACTTGCATACATAAAACAACTAAAGGGATTGGATTGGATTTTTCTATGGCGCATAGTTGTATTATAAGAGATTTAATCTCTTCTTCACCAAGACTCACTGTGAGTTCCCTGTCATTTTCAGATCTGATTTCTTCAACTGTACCATGACAGTTAAATAAAATCGAGTTAGGGTATACAGTGTTTATAAATTGCTATACATGTTTTCACTATTAATCACCTATGCCGTTAGGATAAGTAAAACATATTCCTTTACTATTGAATAATTAATAAGATATATGTATATGTCTTTCTTTTTCGCGTTTCTATGTTTTAGTTTAGGGTCCATTTGGCACATGTCCCTATTAAGTTTTAAAATTAGGCTCACATCTGGTTATAAACTTATTGTAAATTTAGTCCCTATTTTTCAAAAATTCACTAAAACAATTAAAAAAATACATAAATTCATATTTAAATTAAACATGCACTCGAAAAAAATTCAGATCATAAAACCATCGAACAAGGCATTAAAACCGAAAAAACAGCAAAATAGCGAAATTGCAGTTAAATGCATAATAGTATAAATATATTTGAATTTTCCTTCATGCATTTGTGCAAGTATTCCAGTCATGCATCTGTGTTTATTTTGTTGCATACATTTGTGCAAGTATTGCATAATTCTTGCATACAAGTGTGCAATAATTCATAGCCACGCAAATCAATTCACATTTATTTGCATTCTAGCGTGCACTAAAACAGAAAGGTAGCACACACGTGTGCAACAATCTGCAGGCTAAATTTCACTTAATTTTTCTTTATGCAAAACATGCATACATATATGCAAGTATTTTCAAATATAAGTTTCAGTCCAGATTTTCAAGCCAAATAGCTTATGCAATAGTTGCACATGTATACAACTATTGGTAATGGTTGTGTGCATGTATGCAACTTTTTTTTAATTTACGTGGACTTTTGAGAATATTTCCAGAATTTAGAAGAACAATATATATACATCGCATGTTTTTCTGGCCAAAACATGTAAAACACGGAAGTATGAAAAACAGGGCGCGAGTTTGCATTTAAAACATGGGAGGGACGTGAGTCTAATTAAGTTTGAAAATAGGGATGTGTGCCTAATATTCACTTTAGTTTATTTCCAGTCATGTCTATGTGATTTAATTCTATTCTGCTTCCTCTGTTTTCCTTTTTTATTTACGCTAAGCCTAGGCTATATTCGGTTAGAGTGTGCATATAATTAAGGCAATAATGAATGACATAAAAAGAGGAATTTAGGCATGATTGTTAATTTTGGGGTTGTTTAACTATCATTTGGGAAAGGGATAATATGTACATGTTTAGACCTGCCGTAAACTGATAAAAAGGGATAATGTGTATATACTTACTGTAAATTGATAAAAATGGATAATATGCATAAACTTGTACATGTTGTAATTTGGGAACATAGTTGATGAATAGTATGCATATGTATTGGACATGTCAGATTTGACTTAATACAAACATTAAGTAAATGACATGTTAGAATATTGTATGTATCAGATGTAAGTTAATAAACTGAAACGCCATAGAAATTGTATACATCTGGGTGGTGTTTTGGGGACGGGTTGTACACACATAATGACATGTAATATTACAACCACGCTTATTAGTAAACCCAAATCTGCTAGGTTAAACATGACTATTAATAAGCTAAGGGGTCCCTTGTTCTGCTACTGTATCGGGTTTTGGGGACTCTTAAATCCTAGTTATTTGGGGGCACAAGTTTAGGGGGTTTGGCTTGTGTCAATCTGCTGTTTGGAACCCATATCAGTCATTATACTTGTTGGTATTTTGTTAGAGGGCCTCGAGCTAGCTAGGGGCCGGGGCACGCTTTACAAAAGTAGATAGTAAGAGGTTCACATGGAGAATGTGGGTACGGGCGCGTTTCGGCGAAGTCGTGAGCATGCATGAGTCCGATTAGGGAAACTAAGCCACTGTAACACCAATAAATAAGTCTGTGTCATATAGTTGCTGGGTTAGGGAGTGATACACCCCACTATTGGGGCTGACACAGGATATTTACGTAGTAGGAACTGATCACATGGGTAGTAATTAGGGCACACCTAATCTTGTTGTTATGTACTTAGAGTAACACCTAATCCTGTTATGTAATTTGGGTACGCCTAATCCTGTTGCTAATTCTGTTGTTATGTAAATAGGTTAAACACCTAATCCTGTTAATCATGTTATACTAGTATTGATGCAGACATACCTGTTTTAGGATATAAATGTGAAGGATCACTCGATCATAGTTTATTCCTGTTTATCCTACTGTTCTGTTTAGCTTAGTTTTACCTTATATGAGACTGTACCCTTCTCATCCAGTCTTATTTACCTGCCTTGGCATTTCTATTTTATGCATATTTGAAAATCACTGGAACTCACCAGACTTTATGTCTAACCCTTTTTCTTTCCCTTCTTTCTTCCTCCCCCTTCCAAGGTCCTCAGAGTGGAAGCACTTACTAGTGACTAGGACTTTCTCTTATAGCTTGGGCTTGGATTTCCTGAGATATACCGTTTTGACTTGCTCTCTATTAACCTGCTTTTTGGTACAGTTCTTTAAAGTATATAACACATGCTCGACTCAACGCATTGCGTGGAACTAAGGCCAAGAGGGACGCTCAGGAGCGAAGGAAATAGGGTCGAAGAGGGATCGCACCGCCAAGGACCTCGCGCCACCACCAACACATTTTCAAACCAAGGCATCGAATCCCTAGGGCTCACAAACCCGGATCTCGAGCCCCCAAACACCTATTCATTCGGTCCTCACGACTCTCGAATGGGAGCTTCGTACCGCTCGGGGTGCGAATTTCGCACCCCAGGAGGTACGAAGTCCATACCCTTCGGGGTACGAATGCCGTACCTCCGAAGGGTACAAATCTTGTGCCTGGAAGGGTGCGAAATTCGTACCCCGCGTGGTACAAATTTCATACCTACAGAAGGTGTGAAATTCGCAACCCATGAGGTGCAAAATTCACACCCCTTGGGGCGGGGTGCGAAAAAATCAGGTATACAAGCTCCAGGTGCGAATTTCTGGATGCGGTCCCCCATTTTTACCTACTCCTACCTAACCCCTCTCCTATAAATAGCTCATGGCCTCACACTTCAAAGAGGTTGGATTTTGTGAGCTCAAGACCTCCATAGAGCTACTTTAATGGCATCTCCCATTTGAGGAAGAAGAAGGGAAAAAGATTCTTTTTCCTAATATATTAAATATAAGATAATTATGACATAATATATCTTAGAGATGAATGTAATCGGATGTCATGAGATGGTCTTAACCTTGCAACTTCGTATTATCAATAATATTCCAATGACTCTTCAAAGTGCCCTTCGGAGGCCGAACCACTATAAATCTCTCGTGTTATTTACCGCTTTCCACTCTTGTCTACACTACCAAGTAAATAAATCCAAGTAATTGGAATCTTTGGTGTATACGACATTTTTTACCGTCAACATTTGGTGCTTTCACTGAGAAAACTCGGATTTTTGTGCCTTTGTCACACGTTTCCATCTCGACCTCCGATGAGATTTAGGTTCCTTAGCTTAACCTGCCGCCAAGTCCGCTCACGATGGCGAAGCGACAAAAGAACGCAATGATCACGTTTCCATCTCGACCATTCGAGTACTCACTAATGTGCATGAGGGTGAGTGTGGTGACCATACTGGAGTGCAAAACTTAGCAAGAAAAATACTTAGACATGGTTACTATTGGCCTATGCTCGACCGAGACGCCATTGGCTACGCCCGCAAGTGGGACAAGTGTCAGCGCTTCTCAAAGATCCCAAGAGCCCCGCCTACAGAGTTGATGCAAAGGGTCGGCCTATGGCCATTCGCCATGTGGGGAGTCGACATCATCGGAACTCTTCCAATGGCCAGAGGCGGGGCGCGATATGTTGTCGTCGCAGTTGATTATTTTACCAAATGGGCAGAGGCCAAAGCTCTCGCCACAATCACCACCAAGAAGATGATCAACTTCATTGTACGCAATATCGTTACTCGATATGGGGTCCCTCAAGCTATCACTTCTGAAAACGACACTCAGTTCGAGAGCGCCGAATTCAAAGCTTTCTGTTAGCGGCACAACATCGAAAAAAGATTCTCGGTGGTGGCTCATCCCTAAGCCAATGGGAAAGTCGAGGCAATTAGCAGAGTCACTAAATCCATCATCAATAAACGCCTAGAAAAGGCTGGGGGCAGATGGGCGAACGACCTTCCTCTAGCCCTATGAGCCTATCGAACCACCCACAAGACAGCAACTGGACACACTCCTTTCGCCCTTGCCTATGGGTCTGAAGTTATTATCCTCATCGAGCTCAAGCTTCAATCTCACCGAGTTACTTATTTTGATCCAAGGACAAACCAAGATTTACTTCTGGGATCACTCGACTTACTAGAAGAGGGATGAAGCAAAGCTGACCTCAGAGCCGCCGCCCAAAGGCAACGAGTAGCCCGATACTTCAATTCCATTGTCCGTCATAAGGATCTCAACATCGGCGACCTCGTCTTGAAATGGATCTTTCCGCCACCAAAAGGCCTCGCCCCTCATTAGGAAGGCTCGTTCTCTATACAACGGAATCTTAGCAATGGATCTTTCAAACTCGCTACCGTGGGCGGAGCTGAACTCCTGAGGGCATGGAACAACAAACATCAACGCCGCTACTTTACATAACTTAGTATAAAGTCATTTATGCTTTTCCAACGAAGTTTTGTTGTCTAACACTTCAAATCATTGTAAAGGCCATTACTGCCAAAGTTATTAATAGAAATGATGTTCAGCTTCCTATCTCCTTTGTGTTTACTTCGCACATGACATATTTGATTAAACCTGACAATTAGCTTACGTACAAACATTCGATCGCCACATCGGCTCCCCGATCATGGGAGCCGATGCAGCCGTTCGAACCTCGATCCAACATCAAAGCCAATCAACACTAGCTACGACCGGCACCCCGAGCACGGGAGCCAACAACGCTACTCGAGTCATAGGCCCATGGTGCGACCGAGTATAAATAACCATGAACTCGAACCTCGGCCCCTTGCCGAGACCGAGGATAAATCGTTCCGCGCCCAAGTCCCAAGCGACTTGCGCCACACGACAGCAAGCTAGGAGTGAGGTAAATTTCACCCCCGGCTACGGGTGTTGGTCGAATCTTGGCACAGCGCCGAGACCAACCTTAAATCGTTTCTTTCCCGAAGCTCTCAAGGCTAAGGGGTAGCCATGGCTATGATCAGACCCTACGTGTTAATGATCCGGTCTACTCCTCTCAGGCGAATAAACGACATCTGCAGCTCGCCTCAACCCGATGAACGATGGGAGAGCCACACACCGGACAGACCGCATAACGCGCCGCCATACGCCTTCGCTACACTTGGGATTAACCCCCGACAACCCAAAAAAGAAGATGCCTAGACTGGCTTCGCAAACTACGGGTTTCCTGAGCTGAGGGAAACTAACTAGGAGCCTATGCTCAATCACACCCCTCTAGAATAATTGACCCAGAGCGCGGTCCCCAATCGCTTTTTTTTAAGTGCAATGATAAGTATACTTGTGCAAGTACATGACGGTGGAAAACATGAGAAGAACATCCAAACACTTAACACAAATTGCGATCTTTACTATTTCATTTTCCATTTCCACACACACATTAAATAGACTACATGTCTAACATCTTTCTTTCTAATGACAGGGTGTACATGAAAAGCACACCATGTCTTGAAAAACCAAAAGCGAGGGTCGTTCTCGCGTAAATTATCGGCCTACACTATCAAAATAAATGGTGACTTCTACCTAAGTTGCTAACACTAATTGAGTCACTTCTTTTTGTCCTTGTGTTTCTTCTTTGCAGATTCAACACTTGACTGTTCATCTTTGCGCTGGGCCTCTTCGTACCAGATCCGCTCCTTCCACTTTGGCCCTTCTGGCAAGTAGTCGATTCATGAGAAGCCGAGAGACGCTTCTCATCTGCACCATCACCGCTAGAGATCTCGGTGATATCAACAAGGCCGGTATGCGGTGTAGGCATGGGGACACTTCTGGCAGCAAGGCCTACTACAACGTCACTCTTCTCTGGTATCTCCCTGCCATCTCGCTCGGCCCTCTCCTTGGCCTCTCTGGCAGCCCATCGCTCAGCAAGCTTCCGAGATTTATGCGGCGTGACATCACCTTCCTTGGTTTTCTCAAGGGACTCGGTGGCCTTCTGCTGGGCTTCCTCATCCTCCCTTTTCTTCTGGGCTTCATCAGCATCTCTCTTCTTTTTTGCCTCCTCATCGGCCCACCTCCGCACTACTGTTTCAGCGGCTTTCGCCTCAGCATCCCGTTTGGTCGTCATTAGGACATCCTACCTGGCAGCCTCGTCCTAGCTTTGTTTCTCCTCCACCTCTTCACACTTGGTCGCAATTTGACCCTTAAAATTTTGCACCAGGTCATGCACCGAAGGCACATCGGCTTCCATCGGCCCTGTAGCACGATAGCTCTGTCCGTCAACCATCTCCCCTTCATCAGTAAGGCACTTATAAAGACTGATCGTTATTCATATATCCGAGAAGGTGTCAAGCTGATCACTGCCTTCTCCAAATTGCATTCTCATAGGACTTAGTCCGAATTCAGTCGCTTGTGGTACCACGGGGGCAGGGCCCGATGCTATGGTCAGTCCAGGAAGGGCTGCACAGTAAAAACACAACCTTTTAGTCTGCAAATTCGGTAATCACGTCATCGTGTGGGATGCATTATAAAGGGAATTTACCTCCGCTCAGAGATGGTGTACGAAGGATGGGAAGAGAGCTCGTCGTAGTAGGTAATGTGAATCCGGTGTCCCCTGAAGCCGAATATTCAGGGTCGTACTCAGCAGAGACCCCGGCCAGGGCTACGGGATCACTAGCTAAGGCAGTCTCAGGGGCCAATGGCCGTTAAGAGCTTCCCTATGCAAAGTTCTCCGCTACCACCACACTTTCAGTCATGGCAGCTTCCCCTTTTCAGTTGCAAGCTTGGCTAGCCTCTCCTCTCCCTCTCGACATCCTCCAGCAGCAACCTCCTTCCTCCAACTTCTTACGTTCCTCGTTGATCAGGAGATCAATTGTGAGTCGGCGCTCATCCAAAGTACTCACATCCACCTGGCGCAAATAAGCTTTGTACGGAACCAACTCTCCAAGGTCCGGGCTAGCTCACAGAAATAATCGTCAACCCATGAGAGTCAACGGAATCTCAAAACTTTAACATACATGTTTTGGATATCTTCCTCCATGGACAGTTGTACCTGGAATTTTGTATCCTCTAGCTTCTCTCTTAGTTATTCCACCTCTCTCAGATGTGCCACTCTCAACCCATCCACCGTGCACAACACTTCCCGATTACTGGCCTCCGCATCCTCCTTTGCTCTCCTCATAGCCTCAAGTTGCTTCCTTAGCTCAGCAACCCCAGCATTTTCGGTGCATGACCTTTCATTCTCCGTACTCAAAGAAGCATTATCATCCTGGAGTTGAGTGACTCTCTCATTATCCTTTTCCAAGTCATCACATGCTTGCACTAGGTCAGCCTTGTCCTTCTTTAAAGTTGTGTTCTCGATGGACAAGTCAACAACGATATCTTTGAATTTTGAGAGGGCATGCTCTGACTCCCTCTTCAGTGTCTCATAAGCCTGCTTCATCTCATTTGCCGCAACATTGTTACAAGTTAGTATTTGGGAACATAGACGCTAATGATTAAACAACCAATGCGCAATAGATAGACCTACCTATCTCTGTTTCCAATTTACCAACGGTGGTCTTCTCACAGTCAATGGTCAGTTGCCGATTCATAAGCTCCAGATTTTTCCTCTTTATCAATTCCAAAAGGTGGAAGGAATACTTGGTAAGCTCATTGGATTGATGATACGCGACCTGCACATGCATCCATATCTCCCCAAATTCCTTAGCAATTGCCGAATGGAGATCGGGAAGAGATGTCAAATCATCAACATAATGGCGAGGAAAATGCAGCTTCAAAAACTTTCTCTGCTCCTCCGTACAAAGATCTTGCACCTAAGGTTCTGTAAGATCTTGTGCTCCCATCACAATTGCCCTATCCGGCCTTGGTTGGCCAAGCGGCATCTCCATCCCCTCAGTAGTTTGAGTGGAAGCCAAGGGTGCCGCAAAAGGAGTTGTTGTTAATGACAAGCGCCTCGATCCCCCAAAGTCAAGTCGGGAATCTCCCATGGATGCTCGGATTGGAGGAATGGGAGGAGGAGACGAAGACAATTGAGGTCTATCGGGTCGACGACTCCCGGTGCTGTGATCCTATGAAGGTAGGGCATTACCATACAAATCAGCCCCTCTCTTAAAGGCACCAAGAAAAGAGGCTCTGAGGATGTCGACGGTCTCCACGTCCGTAGCATCATCCTTCACGTCCCCTAGCCATATCACCTGTTAAAGAAACGGGGCAAAGTCAGTCGAGTCGCACGCTCAGATAAGGCTCTAAGGTATGCGGTGTTTATAGGTGTATGCCCTAAGTGTTCTCTAAACAAACCAGATTGTGGTCCACTCGAAGGAGTTAACCCCTCCACAGCAAGAGCTAATTCATCCATGCTAGCCGGAGTCGGCCACGGGGATACTTCTAGGTCAAGTTTATTTAAGCCATCAAACTGGCGCTCATCCTAAAGCGGGGTGGCGGTTCCAGGAGAAGTCACTGGAGACAGTGACCTAAGTGACGCCCTACCTCCGCCTCTCTTACCAGAGGCGAGACAGGAGCACTCAATGGGACCTCATCTCCAGCCATGGCTTATTCACCACGGGCCCCATCTCCACCGACATCCCCCTGGAACTCAACGACCTTCTTCGGCTTAGGCCCGACAGAGGGCAACTTTCTTTTTTGACCAGGGTTCACAGGATCTTTCTCTACCACCTTTTTTGGCACACCGCTCGCCACTATGGGCCTAATTATAGCCTGATCATTAGGAAGCAACCCCGCACGGTGAAGGCGCACTTAGCTTATCACGATCTCAGTTTTGCGAAACTCGACAGGAATCACCCACAGAGCATCAAGGCGGCGATGATACTCGTCACCGTTGGGCGCCTCAGGATTCCCTGCCAACATTAAAATACGATCAAGGGAGAAACAGAAAACGCAAGAAACTCAAGAAGCGAAGCTAAAAAATACTCACTTCCTTCTATCCACGTCCTTGCAAACCCAAGAGGGCAGCGCACGAAGAACCACTCGTGCTTGAACACTGACGGCCTAGGCCACTTGCCGACGAAAAATTTTGTGGTAGGTGAAGCTTCCAGGAACCATTGGGAGGGTGAGGCGTTACTCGTCCTCTCGAGATGGAAGAAGTATCGGATATCCTCCCTGGTGGGCTCCAAATTCAGATATTTGCAGTAGAGGACATAAGTGCTTAAGAGTGAAGAATAAGCATTCGGATGCAATTGCGAAGGCGCAAGGCGGAAATAGAATAGCATGTTCCGAATGAAGTCATCGGCTAAGGGCATGCATCCCGCAAAGCAAACCTGCCTGTTCCAAGCAGTCGGACCCTTGGGCGGCGCATGAGTCCGACCACCATCTCCGGGGACATAAACATCACCCTCTGGTATATTGAACCGCGACGCCATTTTTCTAACTGTTGTAGCTTCCATGCGCGACAGTACTGAATCGGTCAGATTCTCCAAAACAACCGCATCAGGCAACATATCCGGGGCCACCGGATCCGTCGGTGCATCCCCACCCATAATATCCACATTCTCGACCTCCTCCTTTATGACAAGGGAATGTTGCCTCTCCGTTTGCTCTCCGGATTCGGACACTCTAGGTGAACTTGCCATTTGTAAAGGAATGGATCCTCCAGTAGTCTCAAGCTCACTGCCAGTCAAGCTACCGCTGTTGGTAGAATCAAATATATGTGACGATGGGTAGGAAGCCTTGGCTTCCAAGGTCTTCCCAGTCTTTGATCTTGTTTGCATCGCTAGCTATATACACACTGGTATTAAACATCGCAACGGAATAACCTGTACCCCTCGTATTTGTGAAAACTAACAAGTGTGTGTGGTGTCATGCAAAATTTAGAAGTACAGAGGAAGTTTAAACAGTCCAATTCGGTCATAGTTCAAGTATATGCGCTATCCTATGTGGGAAGTCAGAATATATGTAGTCATGCAGTCACTACAGTGGGCAGTCAAGAGATCAAAGTCCTGGACAAGAAGAAACAGTACCCCGCCAAGGTGCTACGCGAAGTAGCTGCGCTGAGAAGCTCTGGTAGAAAGATCAGACCCATCTAAGGGTTCGAAAATTCGAACCCCACTTAGGGTTCGAAAATTCGAATCACCCTCAGGGTATGGAAATTTGAACCCTCTCTGGATTCATAAATTCAAACCCCTTCAAGGTTCGGAATTTCGAACCCCCTCCGGGTTCGAATTTCGAACCCCCTCTAGGTTCGAAAATTCGAACCCCTCAGAGGGTTCGAAAATTTGAACCTTTGGCGGGTTTGGATTTTCGAGGCTCCTCCAAGTCTCAGCCCTTAGACCTCCCTCCTCCTATTTTTCCTTGGCCCTATGTATTACCTAAGTCCAATTAGAAGTGTTGGGTTCTGGAGCTTTCACAGCAATGGAGGTCAAGGCAGAAAATAGTGGAAGGAAGGAAATGTGAGGGTGGGGACTATTTATAATAAAAAGAAGGAGCCCCTTGGTATTCCTTGGAATCTCGAACCCATGGGTTTGAAATTTCGAACCTCCAGGGTTCGAAATTTCGAACCACTAGGCTTCAAAATTTCGAACCCCCTGAATTCGAAATTTCAAACCTCTGCAGTTCAGAATTTTAAACCATCAGGTTCAAAATTTCGCACCCCAGATGCAAAAAGTCGTACCCCTCAAAAAAACGTGTGGGAAATTCATACCCTGTATCCAAAGTATCGGGCCACACACTCCTGCCTACGTGTTCCCTGCGTATGCCTATCGGTCACTGCAAACACACGGAGGCGTCGCACAGCTAACGCTCCACGGCATGCGCACGACGTCGAGCCAATGACATCTAGCTCGCGACTGCGCAACGAGCGAGTCCGATGACTAACATTTTTTTCCATTAGCTTACAGGACAAATCAATAATTCAACTACCACCTCAACCAATCTAAAGCACATCTAGTCAGGACAATACGTACTTGGGGGGCAAATGTTAACCGACTTTTTGGTCCGGTTACCAAAAGTATATAAGACACGCTCGAATCAACACATCGCGTGGAACCAAGGCCAAGAGGGACGCGCAGAAGCAAAGGAGACAAGGTCATAGAGGGATTGCTCCACCAAAAACCTCGCGCCTCTACCAACACATTTCCGAACCAAGGCCTCGAATCCCTAGGGCTCACAAGCCCAGATCTCGAGCCCCCAAACACCATTCAAGCGGGCGCGAAATTCGCACCCCACAAAGTGAGAAATTCGCACCCAGCAGGGTGCGAAATTCATACCTTAAGGTGCGAATTTCGCACCCTAGGAGGTACGAAGTCTATACCCTTCGGGGTACGAAATCCGAACCCTTCAGGGTACCAATCTCTACCTCCGAAAGGTACAAATCTCGTGCCCAACAGGGTGCAAAATTCATGCCCTGCGTCGTACAAATTTCATACCCATAGGAGGTGCAAATTTCGCACCCCACGATGTGTGAAATTCACACTCCCTGGGGCGGGGTGCGAAAAAGCGGGTATGCAGGCTCCAGGTGCGAATTTCTAGGTGTGGTCCCCCATTTCTACCTAGTCCTACCTAACCCCTCTTCTATAAATAGCCTATGGCCTCACACTTCAAATGGGTTGGATTTTGTGAGCTCAAGACCTTCATAGAGATACTTTAATGGCATCTCCCGTTTGAGGAAGAAGAAGGGCAAAAGTGTCTTTTTCCTAATATATTAAATATATGATAATTATGACATCATATATCTTAGAAATAAATGTAACGGGATGTCATGAGATGGTCTTGACCTTGTAACTTCGTGTTATCAATAATATTCCAACGACTATTCAAGGTAGACATAATCCCCTCCCAAGGCCGAACCACTATAAATCTCTCGTGTTATTTACCGCTTTCCACTCTTGTCTACATGACCAAGTAAATATTTCCAAGTAATTGGAATCTTTGGTGTTTACGACATTTTTTGCCGTCAACACTCTCTGCTCTAGTATGGCTTACAATGAGGGATATGATTTTATGCACTCTGATATTTTCTTTTATGAGATGTTATATGAGACAGATTTGAGGTTTTGTTGTAACTGGTTTTGATGTAACCTGTTTGAGACTAGTTTTATTTTTAAAAAATGATGTTGAAATTTTCCGCTGCTTATTTTGTATCTATCTTGCGAATTTCTGTAATGTTTACTTATTGCGCTTCACGCACTTAATGCATTCTCTTATGAGTGACATTAACGAACATTGGGTGTCACAGTGCCTTTTTATTTAAAAAGAGAAAAAGAGCTAATTCACAACAATTAAGTAAAAACCTGAAACAATACCAAACGCAAACAAGTTTATAATTCTAAAGCACTAAAAGACAAAAATTATATCTTTGCATTCAAATCCTATAAATTTAGAATAATAACATTACAAATCTAACAACATATAGCGACCAATTTCCAAATTAAAGGTTGCTGACGTAGGGAATTAGTCACACACGCCAACACCCGATTGTTAATGGGTCACATAACAAATCCAAACGCAGAGTACTGGAAAGTAAATAACACCGAATTTATAGTTGTTCGGCAAGATGCGCCTACGTTCACTTTGAGGTAATTTTATATATTATGCTTTGCAAAGTCATAACTACAATTTTTCTTTCTCTTCTTATGTTTATAATGCTATGAATCTAGAATAACAAAGTCCTTGTTCTTCTCCACCAAGTCCAAATGTCCATGTCCTAAGTCCAAAATCCAAGAATGAAACTTCTATGCCCAAGAAAGCCTCTATGTCCAAGAAGGTGAAGCTTTGCCAAAGTTATGTCCAGGAACCATGTCGTAGTACCGAAGTTTTGGGTCAAGTGTCAAGATGATGAAGAGGATCTTATATATGAAGCTCACAAGTCCAAGAGAGTAACCAAAGCCATAGAAGCCATGAAGGAACCCATTAAAGAGTTCCAAGGTCAAGAGTCTCGAGTGCAGCAGCCTAGCAAAAAGAATCTCGAAATAATCCAAAACATGGGCTTTATAGATGAGGGGATACAAGAATTCGTATCCTCGAAATTTCGTATCTCGGTATCGGTACCAATCCAGGGATTAGTACCAACCCAGATACCTTACCATTCTACCTTACTTCATTTCGAAGAACTCCATCCATTACTGAATTGCCACTTCATCTTCCCAGATATAAAATGCCTCTTCGTATCCATAAAGGTACACTACAAGAAAAGTGGCTATCAACAACAATAAAAAATAGGTTTTACGTTGAATGTTGTTATTGAACCTTATTTGTAAGTAGGGAGATCTTAAAACAATGTAGCAAAACTTTATATAATTAACGTACCCTAAAAATAGTTGGCGGTCTTTAAATTAATTTCAGAGGTTACACTCTTTCACTATTATCTTCTTATTTTTCCCTTGCTTTACCTAATTTTTTCCCATCTTCGCTTCCTCTGTGAAAATCCTAAATTCATATTCCTCCAGAAAGGTCCACTGCTACTAATAAATAAACGTGGGTTACAACTTCCGATCGAAAAATCCTAGGCATCTATCTCTGTGTGGTTCCTTACCTAGGTCTTTTTCGTTGTTGACATGTTACACTGTCTCCTCGAAGCTGTTGATATTATAAATATGTGCTTTCAAGAGCAAAGGTTAGGTTTTACTTTATTTTGTTATTTTATATATAATTTAAGCTAAACCAGATTAATTGTTTTACTTTATTTTGTTTGCTCAAAGGATTGTGAACCTAATGAGACTTCAAACAAGCTTCTAAATGGATTGTATATGCTATAAGGTAAATATATGATTTTCGGTTTATTTTGGAGTTTTTTTTAAATGGACTTGTAAAACCAAAAAAATTTAGCACTGTTATATACTGATATGGTTTATAAATAACGAAATTTATGACCATTTGTGAAAGTTTACATTCACTAAGTGGATTATTTTAAAGTTTTGATTCATTTCAGTATATTATTGGCAACTAGGATGTAACAATTAGATAGTTTTAGGATGAAAGATTACAATTTGGTTATTTTATGCTTTGTTTAATTGTTGTTTTTGACCGATATCCTTGATTGTGTGTTCTTTTCAAGTAGAATAAAATATGGAATATAACAGTAGTGATAGTTAACTGTGTAATTTCTGAAGTGCCATTGGAAATCTGATAAAGTTGATTCATTGCAAGTTCATTTTTCGATTTAACACAGAGGCATAATTATTATCATTTGTTGACTATTATTTTGTTTTATAATGTGGGTAGTTAGGGGTCAGGGACTGATGTTTGCAATAATTATGATGTAGTACATACTTTCCTTACTTAACATTAATCGTATTACATGGAGTTATGGATTCCTTTCAATATGTTTATGCTTCCTTTCAATCGTGTTACACTATAAATCCAATGTAATTTAAACTTTTGCTAACTGAGTCCGAGGAAGTCATTGCTAAAGTGTCTGGTAGAAGTAGTGGAACAAGCAGGTTGTCGTGCAGTTGCGCTTGGGTAGCACATTGTTGAAGTAGCTCAATTTATCCATTATACTTCTAGATGACAACGAATCATATTGGTACAACCGTCGCTTGATAATTGCATTCATGTAATCGTTTCTATTTCCGCATATCAACTGATTTTATGAGATGCTTAGTTTAACATATTATAGAGAAAATGTCAAATATGATCTGTAAATTACTTCTACATGAATTAACATATATAAGCACATTTTGTGTGAATGCATACATACAAACTCTATACGTGCTCATTTTTACATTTTGGCCAACTAAATTTACTTGTGCACTTACCAATTCAAATCTCAGTGAATGTTTAATGATTAATTACAGACTGGTAATAATTTATAATTTTATCAATGAAAAGCTTGATGTTGATAGTTTAAATATTATATACTGACACTAATTCAAATCTCGGCTATATTTTATTGAACTTTGTAATGGACCAAAGATAGAGAAAAGCTTGTTGTTGATTAATCGTAGGAGGTTGATAAATGGAGAATATTTGCAACATTCCGATGAATAACACTTTGAAGAGGGAACTGAAAGAACTTTATTACTCCATTCATGATGATTCCAGTCTTGATCCTAGTAATTTGGGATCCAAATTCATCAAAGTAAAAAACTAGGCATTGAAGAAATATATAAATGTTACCAACATGGGAAAAATTTGACAATGGTCAAAGTCTCAAAGAAACAACCATATTTCTATAATTCTGATTCCTTAAGTTATAAACTATCAAAAATAGAAAATACAGACCCACAATTTATCATATTTAACAAGTAAATTATTAAGCAAGATACTATGACAAATAAATTTAATATTAGATTTAGTTATACAGTGTCGAACTCTTTCATTCAATGCAGACATATTGCAGAAAAATCTCTATTAGCTCATGAATTAGTTTTTGATTCAATAAAGGAGGAGCTGGTAATTTGTGTATGAATGCAGACTTACTTAAAGATTATGATAATTTTGACCGGGAATTCATAATACTATGTATAAGCTAGTTAATTGAACTAGAAATTGTACAGACTATGAAGGAAAGAAAATAAAAAATTGAATGATTTTTTATTCAACCAATTAAATCACAGGATGTAGGTACTGTATAATTGAAATAACTGTACATATTCTTATTATTTGTTTACTTCTGTTTGCATTTGACTATTAGTATCATTTTATGATTGTATAATTAACAGCAAGATTTGGCATGAATGATTTTCATACTTTTTGCGTCTTTTTTTTCATTGAACATGTATGTATGGCCTCAAAAGTTACATTAATCTATGTTACTATGTTTTGTAAACCTGAATGGGTGCAGAACACAACCTGTCGAGTTTGAAACAACATGTGTAAGTGTGTCACACCATGTATCTTATCTGGAGATTCTGTACCACACATCAACGTTCCTTCCAAGCTTTGTGGCGAAGGTGTGTGGATGATTCAATTGTGAATCAAAAGACTAAATTTTTGTGCTTGGAGGTATTCTGTAACTGTATGTTAACATATTTACTCTTTTGTGCTGATCGATCATTATTTTTCTCTATATTTTCCATCCATGGATAGTGAAGCATAAATAATTCAGTTAACTAGTGCATTGCATGCATAATATCTGGTATATGATGTGCCCAATATACTAGACAATATATGATATTATTTTTCTCTATATTTTCCATCCACGGATAGTGAAGCATAAATAATTCGGTTAACTTCTTCCTCCTTCTCACATATCTTCTCTTTGCTTCGCTCGCCACCTACCTCCGCCACTCTGTCAACTCTCACACTCGTATGTGTCATCCTCCTCGCTTGACACATATTCACTACCTATTCATCACTTCCCTGGTGAACTCAACTGTGCCCACGTTACCACTCAACCGTAAGATAACTTAACTTCAGCTCATAGCCACCCAACACTTACCTACGCTTAGGTCGCGGCGTCGAGAGCTAAGCTGCCACCCATCCTCTCCAAGACTCCGTTAAAACATAGAAGAATTATTCCACCGTTCAAATCAGTTCAAGAAACTTTGAAAATTTTCAAATCGGAGAGAAGACGCCTCAAGTGTGCCGATCGTGGACACGTGGCAAGAGAATGTA
Organism: Allium sativum; assembly: GCA_030737875.1. Lineage (NCBI taxonomy): Eukaryota > Viridiplantae > Streptophyta > Magnoliopsida > Asparagales > Amaryllidaceae > Allium > Allium sativum. The sequence continues at coordinate 198,315,022 of CM060924.1, forward strand.
GGAACGCTGTGATATGCTATTATTGCTCCTTCTTTGGACATGCTTGTTCGCAATGTCCCAAGAAAAACTCATCCACTTCTCGAGCTAAAAACGCTGCGTTGAATCGTCCCTAGGCTACACAATCTTCGAACAGTCATTTGCCACCTAGCCTGCAAAACCTGAGTTGAAGGTCCCACCAGTCTACTCAAATTTCTAATCGTTATCATAACCCTAATTTCACTAATTCAAAATTAAAATCCTCCATCACTTCAAAAGAAAAATCACTTCCTTCTCCAGATTACTCACCCACTATCCCTCAAAAATTTCCTCTTTTCCTAGAAATGGCCAATACATATCTCTACTTGACAGCAACGATCATCGATGGAGTCTGGTCCATTGAAATGCTCTCACAAGTCCTCACTTCAACCTTCGGACAAGAATATGTATAGCCAATCTGGCATATCTCTAATAACTCCTTTCTTATCCATTTCCCAAACGCAAACACCAAAGATTATGCCTTGCAGCTTAAAATTCTGAATAAAGAGGATGGGATTGTCCTTCTCCAACAAGCAACTCCCCTTGAAGAGACACCTGAACCCACCTTTGAAGAAGAAACTTGGGCAAAAATAAGTGGCTTTCCAGAATTTCTTAAGGAAGACACAAAAGCCATTCAAGAAGCTCTAAAACCAATGGGGAGATACATTCACGCTGATTTGTGCGATTAGTCCTTTGTTGACCATCGTTACTTATATGTCAAGATGCAGTTTTATAAAGGTATTTCGACCCCTTGTACTTTTATTGCTCATTTTAACAATCATGCAGTAAAGCTGAAGATTGAATGTTGGCCACACGCTCACCCCTGTTAGCATCCAGAGACTCTCCTGTTAGGAATCGACTATAATTATGATGGCTTTATTTTTCAACCTTTGGTTCAGCAAGTGGATCACATGGAAATAGATAGGTATGATGTGATGTCTGATGAAGCAATGAGACAGGTGTCGAAAGCTCTAGATGATCGCCAACAAGACCTAGTTCTCCTTGGACAACACAACGAGGGAGTAGTAGTGCCGAGGTGGGATCCATTTGCTGACCTGGATCTCTCTACTCCTCTCCCACAATAACTACCAACTCAACACGAACAAGATCGGCCTGTCCAGGGGCAGCAGGAGGAGCAAGGTTCCTCCTTCCCTCGCTTATCGTCGGCGTCAGTCAGAAGGAGTGTAAGGATCAACATGGCTCATTCACTGCCTCCAGGAGCATCGGGTAGCTACTTTGAACCCATTGTTTTTTCTTTAGCTAATGAAGTATTAAATAAAAAATTGGCAAAATATATGGGTATTAGTTTGCATGACAAACACTACACTGCCATGCAAACCCTAGAACATCAGCTCACTAACCTCTCTAAATGAAGATAGTCACGTGGAATATCAGGGGGTTGGGGGACCCAACAAAAAATCACGCTATCAATCTCATCATTTCCCCGCTTCATATCGATATCTTATTTTTCCAAGAAACTAAAATCTCCCATCCACCCACTTCTCTCATTTGTCGAATTTGTGGACCCCTCTTATCTGGTTGGACACATGTTAATGCTTTTGACACTCGTGGAGGTTTGATTACAGCTTGGAATGAGCACGTGTGGTCATTTGATCACTCGTTTTCTTCACCATCTGTCTTACATGTGTCTCTTCGTCACATTTTCTCTAACAACATTTTCCACTTCACAAATGTTTATGCCCCTAACGATCCTCATGAAAGAACTGAAACATGGTGATATTGTCACAACCTATCTCACTTTATAAACGATCCATGGATAACTGGTGGTGACTTCAACATGACTCGATCCCTTCTTGATCGTAACTCTGGCAATATGTCCTCCGACTCTTCTCAATTTAACCCTTTTATCCAATCTTGCTCCCTCATTGAACCACCGATAAACAACCATCGATACACCTGGTCAAACAGAAGAGAATCCCCCTCTTTAGCAAAACTGGATCATTTTTTCTTCAATCTTAACTGGGAAGATCTTTTCCCTTTGTCATTAGTAAATGGTCTTGCCACCACCATCTCTGACCACTGTCCAATTCTCCTTGATACATGCTCAAATACCCCTATTAATCGTCCATTCAGATTTGAACGCCTTTGGTTGCTGGAACCTTCCTTTAATAACTTTATCATCCAAATCTAGAACCAACTACCGAATCTTCAATCTCCCACTGTTAGAATAGTATGCAAGCTTCGTTGCTTAAGAAAATTAATTCGACCTTGGGCTAAAAATGTTTGGAACTCTCTAAAAACTCGCATTGCATCCACACAAGACGCCATTCTCAATTTAAACATCATTGAAGAACACCGTCCCTTGTCTGAAACTGAGCGTCATAATCTGAAAATTTTTGAGTTAGAACTTGATAGATTAATCAAACAAGAGGAGCTTGGTTGGAAACTATGATCAAAAGAAAAATGGATTAATGAAGCAGATAAAAATACTGCTTATTTTCATAGAATTGCTAATAGCCACCATCGCTCTTCCTACATTCCAGAAATCATCCACAATAACACTTCATTCACTGACTCAAAAGACATCTGCCTCCATTTTACCAATTACTATAGGGACATTCTCGGTTCATTACCTCCCTCATCTCCTGACATAAACTGGCATCACTTATACCCTAACCCTTCTCCAATTGCCATTGATCACCCTTTCTCTAAAGAGGAAATTTGGAAAGCCTTAAGTGAAATGGAAAATGACAAAGTCCCTGGGCCTGATGGTTTTGGCTCAATTCTTTTCAAACACTTTTGGCCCACATTAAAGACAGACATCATTGAAATGTGCTCTGAATTCTATTCCAATCCTTCATCCATTGCTAAGCTAAATTGTGCAAACATTATCCTCATCCCAAAATTCACAGGTGCTAACACTTTACCTTCCTTCAGACCCATTAGTCTTCTCAACACTACATTCAAAATCATCACTAAAATCTTAGCCTCTAGGCTCCAGAACCACACTGATTCCTTAATTAACTCTGACCAATCTGCATTCATCAAAGGCAGAAACATATTTGACTGTGTTGCTGCTACCCAAGAGGTCATCTCCTTCTGCCACACTTCAAACACTCCAGGTGTCCTTTTCAAACTTGATTTTTCAAAGGCATTTGACTCAATAAAGTGGGACTTCATTATCTCCCTTATGTACCATAGAGGATTCCCCTTAAAATGGTGTAACTGGATTGAAGCAATTCTTCACAGTAGTATTTCCACAATATATATCAATGGCGATTTCGGTGGGAAAATTATATCTAGAAGAGGTTTAAGGAAAGGTGACCCCCTTTCACCTCTTCTCTTTGTCCTAATCGCGGATTACTTTAACCAAATGATCAAACAATCACTATCTCACAATATTTTCTCAGGCATATCACTACCTAACTCAAATATACGCATAGCTTGACTACAATTTGCAGATGACACTGTTCTCTTTACCACTCCAACTCCCTCTAACATTCATTGCCTTAAAATTCTCCTATACTCTTTTGAGTTGATTTCAGGACTATCCATCAATTTCAACAAAAGCTCTCTTGTAATGTTGGGCAATTGCACTCATCTAGGCCCTATAATTGCTGATTCCCTTAACTGTAAGCTCGATTCATTCCCAATTACTTATTTGGGTATTTCAATTCGTCCTACCAAACTTCATAAATCAGATTGGCTACCCCTCATTTCTAAGATTGAAAACAAACTTACAAGTTGGAAAGCTAATTCATTATCATTAGCAGGTCGTCTTATACTTGTTAAACAAGTCCTCACATCCTTCCAACCTATTGGATGTCCTTCCATAAACTCCCAGCTTGGGTTATCAACAAAATCAACTCAATTCGAAGTTCTTTTCTTTGGAATGGTGGCAAATTGAAAAAGCTAATCAATTGGCAAATTGTTTGCCTTCCTCTATCTCATGGTGGTCTTGGTATTCATAATCTCTCGGCCTTCAACATGGCACTTCTTGCTAAATGGTTATGGCGCAGCCTCGCTCCAGGGCAATTTATTTGGAAAAAATGGATCCTTCATCGACTGTATCAATCAAATCCCTTTCTGATTCTTCACTTTAACCCATCATTTAAGCCCTCATCATTCTGGAAAGGAGTACTATCTATCATCCCTAGAATAAAAACGCTCTTTCATGTTAAAGTCAATAATGGTGATTCTTGTCTATTTTGGATGGATATATGGAATGAACAGATCCCCTTTTCCACTCCATTCCCTAACCTTGCAACATTAAACCAACATAACCCATTATCAGTTGCAGTAGCTCATTCTCTGGGCCCATTGGGCTTCTTACCTTTCACTTATATTGGGCTTGAATCTCTAAATGAGCTTATATGCATTCTTCATACTCTTAACTCAACCCAGTTCAATGTCGGTCCTGATAAATTCTTATGGGCCTTGGGATCCAATTTTTCAGTTTCGGCCTGCTATAAATTTCTTATCCATCCAGGTCGATGTTTCACTTTCTCTCGTGTTTGGCACTATCACCTTCCCCCTCGAGTCATCTTCTTTCAATGGCTCCTTATCCACAACCGCATTAACACCAAAGATCGCCTGCATCGTTTTTGCGATAACATTGACCCCTCTTGTGTCCTCTGTAACAATCATATTGAATCTCTCACTCATCTCTTCTTCGAATGCGATTTTTCATATTCTTTTTGGGCAGCTATCAGTTCCTTCCTCCTTGGATTCATACCTTCAATCCACTCGTTCTTTGAATATTGGCAGCATAACCCCCTTGACCCCATTATGGATTCTTTAGTGGCTTTCTTTTCCTGCAGTATTTGGCCAGAATGCAACGCCCACATCTTCGGCAGACCCAAGAGACTCCTGATGGGTATTTGTCATCACATCTTGCATCTTTTCGATTCTTGGACAGGATCATCCAGACAAGCTCTCTTCAGGCTTTCTTTGCCAATGCCTCAGTCTCCAGGATCGCAGGAAAGTAGCACCCAAGTCCCACTTTGATTCCTACTGTAGTCTAGTATTACCTGCTCTGCTAGTTTTTGGCTTGTTGTCTCTTGCTACATACTTTGTTCTAAACACTCTGATGTACATTATTTACTCTGCACTTTGCTTGTACTAGCTATATTGGCCTTCTTGGCCTAAACCACTATGCTACTGGTTGGGCCTGTCAACCAGGTATTTTTCTACTTATTTATTACTACGCGTAATCGGCTGTGTAGTTCCACGCTACACACCCGTCTTCCTCTAAAAAAACTAGTGCATTGTGTGCATAATATCTGGTATACGATGTGCCCAATATAACAGACAATATATGATACTATCGAGTAATGTCAGTATGATAAGAGCAACAGATGTATGTCTGTGTGTGATATTCCCTTTCTTAGCACTTTATACAGTGATATCAGTTTGCTTTATTTTGACAACAATAACAACAACAACAACACAGATGCACACAGGTCAGAAAATTGTGATTTTTGCTAAAGTGATATTCCTCTGGCATCACAAATGGTTACATGGTAATTGGTAGGTTATATACCCATATGATTTCACTTTTTCTTTTCTTTTCAATAGTATGGGTTGTCTTTGCATAATTTTCTTTCTAGCCGACCCTGTTGTTACTGAGTCAAAACCTTGCATGCTCGGTTTTGACTTGAACTCTCTGAGAATCAGCTCAGTTGTATCAAAACCGAGACAGTTTTGAGTCAAAACAGAGCACATATTTGACTCAAACTTTCTCAGTTTTACATCAAAACAGAGCATAGCTAAGCATAGTTTTGAGTGAAAATCTAACGTAGATTTTGTTGGATGTCAAGTTAAGGAGAATAATTTATTGATGTGATTACATGTGTAGAGTGTAACGACCCGGATTTTTCAAACAATTTATTTTAAATATTTAATATGGTTTTAGATATTTAGTTGATAATATAAATCAATTTTTATATTGAGTTATCGATTTAATAATCGAATATAATTTAATTTAGAATATATCAGATTATTGTAATTTGAAATATAATTGAAATTGAAGTTAAAAACTGAATCAAAATGATTCAGATGATAAGTAGAAATTTTATTTGATATATACGATAATAAATAATAATTTATTATCAAAGAATTTGTGGTTTTCGAATTTAAATTATATTTTGTTAAATATGGTATATATGTTGAAATTAAATTTCATAATATTTACTGTTGAGTTCAGAATAGGGTTATTATATTGAAATGTCAGTCGGTACGCTAGAATAGCGGTTCGTGATTTAAATTACTAGACCCTGAGATATTTGATTGTGGATAGGTTCGAAATGAAATCGATATCCATCTAAAAAGAATAAAAATCGCTTTATATCGAATAATATTAAATACGAGATCAAATCGAAGATCAAATCAGAATCCATTTAAAACGAATAAAAATCTCTTTAAATCAAATCAAATTTATTACCCTACCCTAATTTTCATCAGCTACTTGTACCCGTGTACGTACCTATTCCTTCATGCCTAAGAGTTCTTCTCATATAAATTACACGCACTCCCCTTATTTCATTTCTTCTGCAAACCAAGATAAAATTCGAAAGCTTCAAATTTTAAAAATATGGTCACCCCCTTTATAAATTCAAAGTCGTGACCTCTCCACTTAAAAATCAGAAACTGAGTGCCAGGAAATTAAAAGAAAAGAAAGAAAATGTAAATGGAATCACGATTTTTCCATCGCACCAATATCCATGTTCGACAACTCATCAGTGACACTCGCGTGGGTAGAAAGAGTTCGAAGTGACCTTGGTGGGGAGGTGCGACTCTTGTTGATCTCGAACAACGAGATTAGGACTTTCAATTTGGGGATTTTCGAGCTAAAATGTCCATTGTTTTCTCAGAAATTGGTGTGAGGTGTTGTTTGCGATTTGCTGAGGCAAGAAGGGCACGGATGGTGCTGGAAAGGGTGAAGTGGGGGTTCCTGTAGGCGGCTTTGAGCTTGAAAAGGGAAACTAAAGCGTGGATGCAGATTTGCCTTATGATGTCGAAGTTGAGAAATGATGTCGAAGTTAGGAAAACTAAAGGGTGGTTGTAGGTTTATTTTGTATAAGCTGTTCAAAGTTGGGAAATGATTCAAAGGTGGGTGCGGGAAATTGGATGATTGGTGAAGTTAGAGGATCAAAATGGTAGCTGTAGATGTAGAAAGAGGATGGTTCAAAATTCACAATGGAAATATAAAGATAATAAGGCAGAAAGATGCAACCATGGTGATGAAGTGGTGAAGGCTCGGTAGGTGTAGTAGGAGTTTCATATGATGAAAGGATTCAGCGTGTACATGGCAGGGAAAATGGGATTAAGGTATAATTAAATTTAAGCTAAGTAATTAATTTACTGCTCATTATTAAAAATGAAATTGCAATTATATGATTAACTATATATATATAATTGATTGTGAATTAATAAAAGAAATAAATTTTACAAGATTGAATCGATCAAATAAAATCGTGAGAGGTTTGGAGCTGCAAAATCCTGTTAAGGAATAGGAATTGGAAAAAATAGCAGTATAAAATCACGGTGAGTAAATCTCACTCAATTTAATTATTTAGAATTATTTTTATTCATTTAAAAATAATTGATGGTTGTTTGGTTGTATATAAATATTATTTGGCTGTTAAAAAATATATTAGTTATGTAGGATTTATGTGTGGCTATTATATATATATTGGTGATTGGTTGGATTCCCGCAGTACCGTTAGCGAATGCCCGCAGTATCATTAGCGGATGACCCTATACGCCCCACGCTATGATAGTGGATGTCCTTCCATACCGCGATATCCTGCCTCGAAGCAGGATGGGTATTATTTTTGTTGACTAACGTCTGTGGATGTAGGAAAACAGGTTAGAGGGATCCAACTGGATTCCTTAAAAATATTATTATTTGTTTGTTCTCATATATATTATCATATAAGATGTGTTAGAAAATCCATGATTGATAATTGATATTTTTGATTGGTTAAAATATCACTGGACCTGAAATGTTAATATATAAAAATATCAGGGAAAAGGGTATTTTGAAATTTAAAGGGAAAAATCTATTTATCTAAAATAGAATTTGAATTTCAATTGAGCTATAAATATATTAGCTTGTTTTGAATATATAAAACAAGTAATGAAATTTATAAACGTTGTTTATAAATTAATAATACGGGATTTGAAGTTAAATTATAAATGTTGTTTATAAATTAAATAATGCAGAGAATTGAAATGAATTTATAAACCATGTTTATAAATAAAGTGGAAAATTATCATTTGATAATTTGAATATTTAAATTAAAATGTGAATTTAAAAATAGAAATGAGAAAATCTTTTTAAAGAAGTAAAAGATGAAGTTTATTCTGATGTTCAGAATATAAACTAAACTAAAATAAATCCATAAGGATTTATGACTTGGATTCGATTAGTTCGAATTTATTTTAACTAAACATGTCTAAAAAAATATTAGGAGTTCATTAAATAGAAGTTAAATTCAAATAGAATTTGAAAATAGAAAATTCAAACAGAATTTGAAAATAGTATTGAAAATAGAAATTTGAAATGGAAACTTGTTTAATGTATAAAACAAGGAAGTTGAATTTATAAACAACGTTTATAAATTAAGTGAGATAATTATCATTTGGATAATTTAAAATATTTAAATTCAATTATGAATTTAAAAGTGAATTGGGAACTGATTGAAACAGAAGGATTGATTATATTTCGGAATTCGGAATATAAGTTGAATTGAGGAAAATCCAACGGATTATAATTAGAATTTGATTTCATCAAATTTTATAAACTAATTTATTTCTAATGGAATTAGAAAGTAATAATAGAAATGGAGTTGTAATTGAATTGGTAACTAAGTAATGAAAAATCGACAACTAGGGATAATCGGAGTATTTAAGTTAGATTGGGAAAACTGGATTAATATATATATATATATATCAAAATATATTAGAATGGAGTTGAATTTATTATAAATGAAGTTTAAATGTTTATATATAAATATAATTAAAACGAACTCGCCGCAGCATGAAAGTTCGTAAATTGGCGTTTCGAACTTTAATTGAGTATATAGAACTCGATTTAAATCGGAATTCTTTGAAACAAGAATCGTCAGGACCGTTGGAATAATAGTTTTCTAATGGAAGAGAAAAATCTAGATTTTGTCAAATAGATTTTGAGTTATGTCAAAATCAAATTTTCAGAAAAACAGCTCCAGAACCATTATAAAGCCATAACGGTTTATTTAAATACATAAAAGGATTTTAAGGAAATAAAATATGGATTGCCATTAAAAAAATCCAGACTGGAGATATGAACTCTAGTGAAGTAAGTGAAATGATTTTTGAAACAAAAATCAGATTTTTAATTGTTGAATTGAATTAACTAATTTGAAGAAAAATTAGTTAATGGAATTTGAAATCAAAATTGAACTTTGAATCAGAAAAGGGGTTTGTAAATTTATATTCGAAATCGAATATGAAACTTGAATTGGAAATGGAATTCAAATGGGTTTATAAGTAAGTAAATATTTATATCTGAACATGATATGTTCAAACTAAAGGGATTTAGCAAAAGAGCTAATTTAAAAGAATAAATTAGCGAATGGAGTTAGGAAGGACTGGATTTAGTTGGGATAAATCGGAAATAGGTGAACATGTGTTAGACAGGTATGGGATGAAGTGTATGAAGGTTATAATTCGTATGCCCGATAATAAGGTACATGTTTAAATTCCATATGAGATTTTTTGCGCCGAATCGGCAAGCCACTTGGTTTTTTTATTTTATTTTTGATTGGAAAGGGCCTAGAGAGGCGAGTTGAGGTTTGAACTATCGACCGGTACAAAGGAGGTTATGGCGAAATTTGCCGAAAATTGAAGAATTAGAATATTTTAAGAAGATTTGATAATTTTGAATCGATATATATATATATATATATATATATATAGAATTCGATAAGGAAACAAAATTAAAATAGAATGTTATAAACAAAAGGGAAATCTATAATTAAATCAGATAAAATTAGAAAGAGAAACGTATGCGGGTTTAAAAATGAATAATTGGTTTTATGATGTTGATTGTTTGAGGTAAGTGGTCTTGTCCGTTTTGAAGTTAAGGATGTTTTCAGTTAAGGTCTGAGAGGTAGTTATACCCCAACTTGTTTGATTTCATTTTTAACCAATAAATAGCAGGATCCAGTCTCGAAGAGAAATGTTTGAATAAGAGTTAGTTGAATGCAGTATTTTGGGTTGTTATAACGATGTTTTACACAACATTCGTTTTAACCCAAATAAGCGGATTTAAAAATATAATATTTCCTGAGTGTAGAAATGAACGGGCGTGAAAGAGATAAGTAATTGGAATGTTTTCCAATTATAAATAGAATATTTTTTCTACGTATAGAAAATAAAAGAAGGCGATATATGGATATTTTTTCAAATAATGTAAAAGGCCAAGATGATTGTTGAAAAGATTTGGTTAACGAATATGGATAAGGAAATGGAGAAGTATTTTAATTAATGAAATATTAATTAAGGGCCCAGTGATTGTTTGATGCTATGAATGGATGTTTGTTTTTCTTCGATAGTTAAATAACGAACTATCGAAGTGTTTGCCCATATTGTTGTCAATATGGAGAGACCGGTTGGATTATTATCCGAAAACCACTCCGTATTGGAGGTAGCGTTGCGAATCAGATTATATGAAGATAATCGAAGACGTAGTAAATTTCAAGGACTTTTTCTATTAATAGAAATCGTGCCTTCGGTTTCGTTCAATCCCAGAACGAACGTATATGGACGAATGTCTGACAAAGTATTTCCAATGATCGAATATGATTGGTCTGTATAGATATATATGGTGGTGGAGAATTTATTCTCCTAGCATAATATCCAGAATATATTTGTGCAAATCAATTAAGGATTTACGGATCTGACAATGTGGCATTCAAAGTGATTGTGCTATCAATGAATGATAAGAAATCGTAGCCTCAGGCCTCAACAACCGGGAAATGACAAAAATGGGCAGGCAGCATGGCTATGTGGGTCGCTCCCATTAGGGTGTATAATCACCTATCTAGAGAAATTCCATTTGCTTCTTTAATCTATCGATGTTGTGCCTTTTCGGGAAATGGTTGCTGAACCCAACCGTCAGTGATATACATTCGATACACTCAAGCGAAATGAGTGGTTGGTCATGTGTTGGCCGGGTTGCAAGATGTTCTTGTTGAACCCAGTGTATTCCCCTCTAGAGATACACTATCGGCAGGTGGTTCCATACCTTGTCATAGTCGGAATCCAATCTCCAATAAGCGCCCTGCGGTTTTTTATTTTATATTATATATGGAGCGTGAGATGCAAGCGTTCCGCTAGATTGTTATTTATTTGATTTAGAACTATTATAATATCATTGGATTTTCGTATCAAAGTGTTTTGGGTTATAGTAAGGTAAAAAAACGTCCATGTTTATGTGTGGGTTGGTCTTACTATTATCCTTTCTTTCAAAAGGATTTTTAAAGTTAAACAAATGATTGGAGTTTACTCACACCAGTCACATGACTGACCCAGAGTTTATTTTGTTTGTTTTCCCTAAACTCTTGGGTGCCCAAATTTGTACGGGTAGTCAAGTAGTCGGGATTTTTCAGATTCATTTAGAAGAGCTGGAAGCAGGAGGCTTCACCACTTAGTTATAGATTATCATATTTCTGCTATGTACTATGTTGTATCTGGAAACAGGTGTTTATAACTGTTCCAGGAATAACTGTTGTGTTGTGATAATGGTATGCATATACAGTTACTGATTTGTATTTCAAAAGTTATGTTATTTAATATATTTTATTCGTTCCGCTGTGAGATTTGTGTTCTTCGTTTTTCCTCTATTCTAATATTTCTTTCTTTCTATTTCTCATCCTCTAATTTCTTTCTAATAATGATTCGTATTTTTGTGCAATTTGGGTTGGACGTGTGGTGTTATTAGTCAACCCAGATAGTACGGATTTGCGGGCCATTACATAGAGCGCATAGTTTTGTACCAAGTGGGCATGTATAAGACAAAAATGCATAGTAAATATTGTATAGCATGATGGCAGAAAATGAGCAAATGCCATCATATCATATGTTTTTAAATAGATGCAAACAAAACCTTGGTACAAGGAGCTGTTTATGACTAAAGTGGGAAGTGGCACCATTCAAAAACTTAAGAGAAAATTCAGGAGCAGTACTATTCAAAGATTGAACTTATCTTTGCTCATCCATTTCATGACCTTTGGTAAGTGTTTTTGAAGAAAGATACTATCATTTTGTTGTTAGTAATTATGGTCTACAAATTGAGTGCACTCAAAAATTCAATAATGTACGGGTTATGTTAGCGCATGCATGCACATTTATATTTTTCTAATGACTTTAATTCAACCTGCATGCAGTAATGTTTTCCGACCGATGCATTTGTGAATTCAAATGGTTTATAATTATTTGTGGTCATATAGAATATCCATTTGAATTTTTTACATTACTGATGTAGGCTTAGGAATTGCCGAAGAACATTTCCAGACGTCAAAAATTGTCTTAGGGTGTTGGTCGAAATCCGTTTCAGATGCCTGAACCAGGTCAGACGTCTGAAAATAGGTTCAGACATCTGAACTTGCTGCTATTTATAGTTTTCCTACGTGTAGTTTACCTGTTGAAACTCTTTCATCTAACATGTCAGTATTGAGAACAATATTTTCAACCTATAATGTTGCTTCTCAGGATTCTCCTTTACTGAATAATTTTGTTGAAGCTTCGAGTGATTATGACTTTGAGCTTCCTGATTTTAGTTTATTTGATGGGGAATTGTCTAAACTTTTGGGTGATTTTATTGTTAAGTTATATCTACCTTAAACCATTTCTTAGTCTTCTCCTAGCCGGGATCATGTTACTACAAGTTATAACCTTTTTCTTATGTTGCCTAATCATGTTTCTTGATCTTCTTGCAGTTAGCAATAGTCTATACATCAATGTAAAAGAAATTACAGTTCAGTACATAATGCGAATGATAGATGCTTGGAAATGAATCGTGCTTCACCTATTGATTCTACATCAATAGGGACAACAGAGTTAATTCTACAGAAGGACCTAAACAACAAAAGTAAGTTACCTTTTGTTTGGTTTCCTATTTCCATGGTTATAATCTTATGCTCGGCCTTTGAAAAATAATGAAACCGAGTTTACTACTGTGTACAGATTATGATGCTTTGACCACTAAAAGGAGTACACCTAAGCATATCATGATCTCCAGCCCAAGTGAGTTTTTGAACTGATGTTGTTCCTGTTTTTCGCGGCAAAATAAGCTATACATAACATTTATTATAATTGCTTGCACTATAGGCAAAGCTGAAAGAATACTATTGAGGAAAACCCAATTACCTGAAAAACCTTAGATTGTGTTAATTTCACGATCTTGCTTTGGATAATTGATTATGTAAATCTGGTATTTTCGTATAAGCTTACTTATCATAGCAATAATTAAGAAGTTTAGTTTATAAAAGTTAACAAAGTATATATAAAAATATAAAATATTACCAAGTATTCTATAATAATAATAGCAATAATTAAAAATTAACTAAGTATTACAAAAATTAACTAACTGTTATAAAATTTTAACTAAGTTTACTAATTTTATAAAAACTAAGAAGTTTAGTTTATAAAAGTTTACTAAGTATATAAAAATATAAACTATTACCAATATTCTATAATAATAATAATTAACAATTAACTAAGTATTATAAAAATTAACTAACTATTATAAAATTTTAACTAAGTTTACTAATTTTATAAAAATTAAGAGGTTTAGTTTATAAAAGTTAACTAAGTGTATAAAAATATAAAATATTACCATGTATTCTATAATAATTATAGTAATAATTAAAAATTAACTAAGTATTACAAAAATTAACTAACTATTATAAAAATTTAACTAGGTTTACTAATTTTATAAAAACTAAGAGGTTTAGTTTATGAAAGTAAACTAAGTATTTAAAAATATAAATCATTACCAAGTATTCTATAATAATAATAGCAATAATTAAAAATTAACTAAGTATTATAAAAATTAACTAACTATTATAAAAAAATTAACTAAGTGTGCTAATTTTATAAAAATTAAGAGGTTTAGTTTGCAAAAGTTAACTAAGTATATAAAAATATAAAATATTACCAACTATGCTATAATAATAATAATAGCAATAATAATTATTAAATAAGATTTATAATAATACAAGTTAACTAAGATCTATAAATGTGAAATAATTTTATTAAAAGAAATTATGTTAACAAAGATCAACATTATACGTTTGAAAATTTATTTAGACGTCTAAGTGTTTCTTCGGACTTCATCTTTCAGTATGAGGAAAAATTTAGACGTCTGATATGATTTTCAGATGTCTAACACACTTGAGTCAGTTGTGCATGTCTTTGACCTATCTTTCTTCAATCTTGTGCATATCTTATGTTGTTATCTTCGACTTGCTCCTTCTTGCATTATTGTTTTCTTGTTAATGTATAAGCATGATCAAATGCTAACATGAACACATGTGTATAAGTATTGAAGATGGGCATCGTTGTGCATTCGGCTATAATCAGAATATTGTTAGGCGCTTCTGAAGATCCCTCAATAATAAGAATGATTGTGGCAGCTGATTATGGAGAAAGCGGTAACTTTTAGTTGTTCATTTTGTTGGTATTCAGTGCAAACTTGTTTATGGAAATTATGTAAACTTGGTTTATTGATGATGTCTTTGTGTATGAATATTATGTTATAAAATTTATGTAAATGATCAGCAGTTATATGTTTATATGATGGCTTTTGTATTTGATTCGAACATGTTATTGATAATAGTTGGTTGATATATATTTACATGTTGGTGATATGTATGTGCATGAATATTTTGATATTACAATATGTAAATGTTGTGATAGATGTAAAAAAAATTGTGATTAGGGGTGAGCATTAATCAGCTAAAACCAATTAAACCAACCTATCTAATTAACTTTGATCGGTTTGGTTTGGTTTTGTAAGTTAATTGGTTGGTTCTGGTTTTTATTTTTTATTACTTCAGTTTATTGGTCGGGTTAGGTTTTTGATATTTAAAACTGAACCAACCAATTAAACCAAATTCAAATTTTATTTATTTTAAAGTTAAAACATTGCTACAAACAATACTATTATTTACAATATTTTCATAACCATTTATCTTTTAATGTTTCATATTAACATTTTTTAAAGAAGAGACTATTTTCTAAAATATTTGCATTATATGAACTCAATTTGTTGTTTTATTTCTATGTTATATCTACAACTAGAATATCCATTTCATTTTAGGATAAACCAATCAAACCAAACCAACTATTATCGAATCGGTTGGTTTTGGTTTCAAAAAATATCAGTCTGGTTTGGTTCGGTTTATGTTTTTAAAATCGTTATTTCGGTTTTAATATTTTCGATCGGTTTCAAACCAAACCAACCAATTGCTCACACCTAGCTGCAATATGTGGCAAAACGTTATAGAATAAAGAATATGTAAACTTCTAGAAATGTTGTGATAAGTGGCAAAACGCTATAAAAAAGGGAAGATGACAACATTCTGAAACAATATAAAACGTTGTACAAGTATAAGAGCAACACCATTTGAAACGCTGTAGTATGTCAATTTTCTACAGCGTTTTGGTATGTATTGTGATATTTCCATGGCCAATAACAACTTGTTGGTAGACAACGTTCATCAAAACGCTGTTAAAGGCTAGAACAGCGTTTTTTCAATGCTATGAATGGACAAATTGCTTTTAGTGTTAGGATTTTCAAGCCATTCAAGATGCACTTCGTGTCCAAGCACCGGATGCGAAATATCTCATGCAATGCCAGATATGAAATAGGATCCTCGTATCTCCTCCGTTAACCAAGTATTTGAAGGTCATCTGTATTTTTTATCAGTGCGAGACATGAAATTCCCAATACTAAGTGGGATGCAAAATGTCACTGTCGAATGAACACCGATTCCACGCCTTGGCTCCATGTCGATTATGAAATGCCGAATATGAAATCCGAAATTACATGGATACGAAAAAATTCGAGTGAAGTGGAGTACGAAATTTCCACTATGAAGAAATACCAATCCCGTGAGTTGTATTGCAAGCACCGATCCTGTGACTTAAGCAAATTTCCAGGGTTTTCTGAGCACTTCGCGACTTCAACCAAATCGCTATGAGTTTCCATGAGTTCGTACTTGAATTGTAAGTACTCTGAATAGTCAATAACCAATAACCAACGTGTGACTGCCTTGACAAAAGGCGGCTCAACACTTGCCCCTTAAAACATGTCTTTCTATTGGAAGGCGTGTTTTGTAGAATCCAGAAGTCGAGAACTAAGAGAAGTTCGCACAGAATTCCAATAACCAAAAACCAGAAGTTACAATTGCACTGGATCGTACTAATAGAAGGCCAAAAATCTAGAAAACTAAAGAAATCCAATGATCACTCTGGGTCGTATTACGAGAGATAACCAGAACCAGAATATTCGAAACGCATGAAACCAGAGTAACCAGATGCAGTATAGTTCATACCTGCAAAAACGAAATGAATTGCCCTGTCGGGTCCTGACGAGGAAATCCAAAACCAAATGGGCAAAGTCCTTACCTTCCACTAGACCGAGGGCCATGCCAAGTCCTGATAAGATGCTTGTCCCATTCCAAGCAACGTCCTTACTTAGGGACCAAACAATTAGGAATCCATGATTCCTCGATATGAGTTCATCATATCGCTCTCCGGCGACGAAACCTATAGTTCGTTGATTTGAGCACATCCTATCACTCTCCAGGGATTAAACTCGTTGTTCAAAAGTTCATCCTATTACTCTATAGTGATGCAATTCATCAATAAAAACTCATCACATCACTCTCCAGTCACGGAGTCTGTAGTTCCTTGATATAAGTTCATTTTATCGCTTTTTGGTGATGGAATCCATAGTTCATTCGTACAGATTCGTCCATTCATAGTGGAAGGAAATAAAGGTCAATGGCTACTAGACCTGTAACACCCCACATCCGTTAAGGTCACTAACAGAGGGAATGCCTTAACTTTAATGGAGCATTATGGGTACTGGAACAGAAATATTACAAGACAGACATATATAAAATAGCGGAAGGTAAAGTAGAAGTACTTAAAATCATTTATTAAATATAATTGTTTACCATAAAAGCCCATCAATTTCCAATACCCAATTACATAGCTAAAATATCTGTCTTGCTCAAAAACAAAGAAGCATAAAAATAAATTGTAGTATTCCCCAATAAATCAAAGCAAGCCATAGCCAAGAGAGATCCAAGCCGTACATGAAAGAGCTTGGGAGCTTGGTAACATCCGAACTAAGCTGTATTCCCACCCTACGAACCTGAAGGGGGGGGGGAAACGGAAGAGAAAGAGGCGAAACAAAACGGGTCAGTCATAAAGACTGAGTAAGTCCTAGCGACTTTCAGCATAAAAACAGGTAAAGATAACATGGTATGAATAAACTGAAAGTAAACATAAGCATGATGACAAGATAAGCTACAGGCACAATAACTAAGAATAACAACATATGATATTTGTCAAGTATAACATCGCAAGGTTCCCATTCAAGATAAACTAAGTATAATTTCGCAAGATTTCTACCAAGCATCGCAAGATTTATCTGCTTCACCATTAAAATATTTCTATGATATCTATTTGCTCTACACCACCCGTACTAGTATCCAAACCCGTGTCATGTGTTGACTATAAAATGATCCCTTGCCCAATGTCATGAAATGACCCATTACTTGGTCCCACGAAACGATCTACTAATCAATCGGTTCCCTACAAGTCCTAGCTCGTTCATATGTCTGTGTCATATGGCCCTATCACGAATGTAGTTACATGTGCTGAGTCCACCATAGGGTGTATCAAGCCCTAGGGTGCCAACCCCCAAAATGAATCAAGCACGCACAGTGTAAACCTACTGATGCTCAATGCCTTCTTTTTCAACTCCGGGCTACGTGCACGACCATAGTCCGCCTGAACCTACACTGGCGCACCAACTCAGCCGTCGTTCTGATCGCTTACAATCAGCCCAGTAATCGTGCCCTACCCTGCCTAGTTCCAGGGTACCATGATACATCTAAGTGGGTTACTACTGAAATGGACCGCGTAACTAGGGTTTCCGTCCAACAGGTTAAGTGTTGTCATTTAAATTTGTGACTTAACCCTTATCAGTCGAGCATGTCAAGTTGGTTAAGTGTTGTCATTCAAGTTCGTGACTTAACCTTTATCAGTCTAGCATGTTAATTTGGTTAAGTGTTGTCATTCAAGTTCGTGACTTAACCCGCCTACGTGTCATGTCAAATTGGCTAAGTGTTGTCGTTCAAGTTCATGACTTAGCCCTATGA
This sequence comes from Allium sativum, assembly GCA_030737875.1. Lineage (NCBI taxonomy): Eukaryota > Viridiplantae > Streptophyta > Magnoliopsida > Asparagales > Amaryllidaceae > Allium > Allium sativum. Next base: position 198,333,444 of record CM060924.1, read on the forward strand.
ACCACGTGTCAAGTTGGTTAAGTATATTCAAGCGGTTCATGACTTAACCCTACCAAATCATCGTGTCAAATTGGTTAAGTATATTCAAGCGGTTCATGACTTAACCCTACCAAATCATCATGTCAAGTTGGTTAAGTATATTCAAGCGGTTCATGACTTAACCCTACCAAATCATCGTGTCAAGTTGGTTAAGTATATTCAAGCGGTTCATGACTTAACCCTACCAAATCATCGTGTCAAGTTGGTTAAGTATTATTTATATGATCAAGTTGACTTATCCTTGCTACGCGTCATGTTATATTGGTTAAGTGTTCTCCCTTGTGTCAACTTAACCCACCAGTGTATCATGTCATATCGGTTAAGTGTCATTAGTCTAGTCATATAACTTAACCCACCCATTGGTCTGATTAACAGTTATGTTGGTTAAGCGTTCTTAGTTTACTTAACCCTACCTACTGGCCTAATTAACATGCTATATTGGTTAAGTGTCGACTATTCATATGTTACTTAACCTTTCCATTCTTTGCATGTCTGTTTATTGGCATTAATTAATTATTAATGCATTAACCACTCACATTAGACCTGTTGTTGCGGTCACTGGATATGTCGGGCGGTTCCGGGCAGAATTACACCACAACTCAGTCTAACCTCGGGTTTAAGCATGATATGACTAACTTCTTACATTGGATCTTATTATTTGCAGTCACTGGATATGTCGTGCGGTTCCGGGCAGAATTACACTACAAACTCAACCCAACCTCGAGTTAGCCATGCTCACGATCGTGTTCATATTCATGCTCATGTTTCAACCACGTTCATATTTCCAGTTATATGCCAATTATCAAGTTCATAATTCACGTTTTTGCCCCAAAACGTATTCCCAAATTATTATCATAATTCACTATAAGGTTATGCCAAGTTATAGCCTTTTATTTACAATACATGCCAACTACCCAAAGCCTAACTTAGGCGCGTTCATACTAAACCTCTACCAAGTCATAAATTATCATATATGTTTCAACTCCAAATTTTACATAATTAATATATGCCCAAGTTCTAGATTACATGTCAGTTTTACATATGCCCAATTCATACCAAATTTACATATGTTCAATTCATGTTGTTTTGCATGTATGCCAATTTTATGTCAATTTACACATATGCCATGTTTACAAAGTTATGCTCAATTTACATTGATCAAGTTTTATACCCAAAATTACATGTATACCACATTTACACCAATGTACCCATAACAAGTTCTAGCCAAATTACATATATCAAGATCCATGTCAAATTACATATATCAATCCCAATCGCGCAATAACCATTATAATGACAATACCCAAAATTACCCCATTTCATGTTAATGGTAAATTATTCCCAAACATCCAATTTTCATATTATTCCTTCGATTCCACCAAACACATATATTCCACTAGGCAATATTCCAATATTTTCTCCCGTATACCATCGCACATATATCGTAGTTTAGGCCTAGGTCCGAAATTGACCAAGGTTCATCAAAAGAAAATAAATAGGGGAAGATAGAATTTTGCATAAAAATAAGATCAGAGAGGAAAACATCATCACAGGCATGAAGATTACAACTTGATAATAATATCAACATGAATCAAGAATACTGATTTACAACAGGCTGAATAGATCATGAACTTGACGTGAGAAAAGATAAACAAGCCACAAAACTCAAGATTTAAGAAGCAACAGAAATAGGTCTGAATCGATAAACATACTTAAATCCAATTCCACTTTATTCCATGGCCATATCATAGTTAAATATTTAAATCTAAAAGTAACTAGAACTTACAGATCGTGGACTGAGAAATTAAGATGCAGAAGTTGATTCTAGAAAGAAGTCGTTGATTTGAATCTCAATTTGATTGAAAATCCCCAATTTGCGAATCTCGCGTTGCTTTAAGAAGAAGGTAGAAGAACTCTCTAGATTTGATTTTTTTTTTTTGAATCTTTGAAGAAGAAGAAGTCATGTCCATCAAGAATTTGTGCAGCATAAGGTTAGAGAAGAATGGTGCGAGGAGGAATGGGGATTAGGTGGGTTTATATAGGATTAGGAGAACGAATCTAGTTAGAAAACGTGTCTAAAAACATCAGAATGCACCCAGTTCAAAAACTGGGTTTTGTCACCAGGTCAACCCCCAGGTCGACCATAGTGTCGACCTGGTCCCTGGGAGGTCGACCATAGTGTCGACCCCCAGGTCGACCTGGTCCTGGGCGGGAAATTTCCCGCCCAGCCTGCGCTGGGGTTTGAATTCGAATTTCGAATTCGAATTTCGAATTCGAATTTCAAGCTGTTTTCTATTCTGAAAATTCCTGGAACTTCGAAGGGTCATTTCTCCCTCATACGGACGCCGTTTTTCGAAAACTCAAACTCGATTTCATGCAGAATTCCAAGACGAACGCAATGGCACAACCTGTTTTCCCTGATTCTCTGCCTTGATTTATTATTTTAATATGTTATTAAAATCCAGGGTATTACAAGATCATCCGGCCACCGTCCAGTGAAAGGGACTATTAGACATATCACATGAACCCATCCAATCACGATCTAGTGATAGGAGTCCGTGTTCGAGGTCTATAACTCCATCTCTCTGGCTGAAGCAAAAACATCACTAGTTTCATTCGCCACCAAGGGAGATTCTAAAAAAATACATAAGAGAAATGCAAATAAAAGGAAATCATCCGGGATGAAGCCCCTATGGGCTTCATGAACCATCATCTGCTCTAAGGGGCAATTGATTCTGTCATTGCCACCTCTATCATGAGATGAGGATTTGTCCTCTAGACCGAGTCTCCCTTCGGTGTTGAGCCATGTATTGTTTTCCCCGCTCGGGCGCTACCCCTTCGGTTTCGACATAGTCTGAGAGATTTCCATTTCTGACTTGCTTCTTTAATAAAAATCAGTGGCTCCTACAGTCTAATATAGCATGCCTATCTAGATCGTGGAATAGGTAGTGTTTTCCAGATCTTTTCTTCCTTTTAGTGGGTTCTCTAGGGCCTGGTTTTTGATACGGGATAAGCCCTTGCATATCTAGGTAAATCTTTTTCGGAGGTGCGTTTAGTTTTGTGTATGAAGGATACTTTGGCCTCCGACTATTTTTATTTGAACTGTCCTTCTCATCTTCCACCTTCTTTTTCCCAGACTCACGCTTAACTCCAGCTTCAAGCATTTCTTGATCATTTAGAACATTGGCTTAAATCATGCTCTATGCATGCACATCTTCCTAGCACAAATACATATCTTCTCCAAAATAAAACTCATCAAGATCCCTTTTGGGATCCTACTGCAAACCTTTAAATTTAGATTATTCGACCACTACGGAGACTGTCTACACCAAGACCATTGATAGTTCCAGCTTATCTATCGAAGCCACTGCTGCATTGAACCTCTCTATGAGCTTTAGCAAAGTCCCTCCAGACCTTTGCTTGATCGTCGTCAGTGTCATTACATTCTTGGAATGAGCTATATGAACTCTGAACTCTCCCACGAATTTATCCACAAGTTCATTCGAAGAGCCCATTGATTCGTTGTTGAGATACCTAAACCAAAGTGTAGCCAGATCTGTGAGGAACAACAAAAAACACTTTTCCATGAGCTCGAGATGTTCCCCCGGTACATCAATGTGTCTGATATAGCATGTTAGATGTGCGGTAGGATCCAATCTCCCATCGTATGCCATCAAAACAGGAAATTTAAAGTTTGGGGGTGCTCTTGCATCTTGGATGTCAGAAGTAAAAGAACTTCGAGTCATATCCTCATACCCTTAAGTTGGCATTCCTTCTCTTGTTACATGTCATACAATTTAAGACAGGTGATCTCTGTCTGAAGCAAGTTTAAAAGTCTACTCTGCACGCCTTGGGGGGAATTCAGGAATGTATGGTTCAGGTTGTACTTCAGCAATCCTTCCTATTGTAGTCTCATGCCTCCCTGCGGTGTTCAAATCCAAATTAACTACTAGTTGACTTCCAATAGGAACTTTCAATTCAACATTTGCCTGAGAAGCCACATCGAGCTAAATCCTAGCTCCCAAACCTGTGGAAGTACTCCCATCCAGACCTGCGCATGCCAACGCTTTAGCAACATTTACGACATCTCTAGTTCCAAATTCCAAAACTAAAGCCTCCCTCGAGATAATGGGCATTGCCTCCGAGTTTAGTCGATTCGGTAATGACTCACGGATTGGTATTGACGTACGGTTGATCTTCTGGGATTGCCCCCAAGTCCAGAGCTAAACCTTGAGAACACTCATACCTGTTCTCACAATATTTCATAGGCTCTATAGCCTTCCGAAATCCTCGATCCTAGCCATAAAAGTATTCATGGTATCTTGTTGCCTTCGAAAGGGTTCTTCTTGCCGTTCCAAGCGCGAAATCAAATCCTTGACCACATCATCCATATCCTCTCGAGTCAAGTAGTTTGAGGGATTTCCAGTAGAAGAAACCTCTTGGCTTTCCTCCATTCCTACTCCTTCTAAACAAGCTAAAGAGATTTGTTTCCATTTAATCATCCTTAGAACTCTGAGAAATTAAAATCCTTAGTAATCCAAAATGTTGTGCTCTCCCCTCCCTGGCGCAATAAATTGTTCAAGTCTAAGAATGAAACTTCTATGCCTAAGAAAGCTTCTATGTCCAAGATGATGAAGTTATGCCAAAGTTTTGTCCAGAAACCATGTCCTAATGCCAAAGTGTTGAGTCAAGTGTCAAGATGATGAAGAGGATAATCCATATGAAGCTCACAAGTCAAAGAGAGTATCTTAATCCATAGAAGGCATGAAGTAAGCCATTAAAGAGTTCCAAGTGCAACAGCCAAGCAAAAAGAATCCCTAAAAAAATCCGATACATGGGCTAGTGAGGGGATACGAGAATACGTATCCCCGAAATTTTGTATCCTAGGATTGGTACCGATTCTAGGATCGTTACCAACCCGGATACTTAACCATTTTGCTTGCTTCATTTCAAATCCCTTCATCCATCACCGAATTTTCACTTCATCTTCCTAAATACGAATGCCTTTTTGTATCCCTAGAGTTAAGAGTTTCAAGCCATTTAAGATGCTACTTCGTGTCCAAGCCTTGGATGCAAAATATCCCATGCAATGCCGGATACAAAATAGGATATTCGTATCCCCAACCTTAACCAAATATTCCAAGGCCATCTCCATTTTCGTATCCGTGCAAGATGCAAAATTCCCAATACCCAGTGGGATACGAAATGTCCATATCGGATGAACACCCATTTCACGCCTTGGTTCAATGATGAAGGCGAAATGTCGAATATGAAATCCCAAAAGTACATGGATACGAAAAATCCTGAGTGAAGTGGAGCACTTCACGACTTCGACCAAATCGCTGCGACTTTTCGTGAGTTCGTACTCGAATTGTGAGTACTCCAAATAACCAATAATCGATGTGTGATTGCCTTGACAAAATGGCTGGTCAACAAGGGCGTGTACAATAACCACAAACTATCCAAAAGAATTATAGGCAAAGATAATAATACTATAACTGAAAGTCCTACTAATCCATATTAGATATATACACACACACACACACACACAAAATTTTAAATTAACACAAACAAGATAAATCTACTACTTTTTGGCATATAAATTCAGATTTGACACAAACGAAAAAGATATGATATTTTTAAAAATAATATATTTCCCACCTACCTAAAAGTCATTCCAAATATGAATATAGCTTTTAGGTCTATAATTCCAAATCCTATGATCTACAATATGTATAGAAAAGAGGATACATATATATATATATATATATATATGTATATGTATGTGTATGTGTGTGTGTGTGTTAAATTATGTAGATCTGAGAAAAGAATCAAAAAAGAGAAGGAAAACTATTAATAAAGATTACTTAATCATAGAACCAACCCTTTCTTGCAAATATAGATTCAACATCTCCAAATCTTGAGATTTGTATATGTTTATATTTTAGAATTTTAGAAGAGATTGGAGAGAATTGGAAATGGCAGAACTTCGCTGCTCCCTATAGAAAATGTGAGCAGAAGAGTGGGGATTTAGCTCTTTATTTATAAGCGTAGAAATGAACATAAACCATTAGATTTAACTCCAGAAAAATATGTCCATTCATATATAAATTATAATATATAAAACCTTAGACGCCAAAGTAGCATCGATCTACAGGTCATAGGGGTGATCGACCTGCCTCCTACAGGAAGCAGGGTAATAATTGACAACATATTTTTATATATTCTGTTTATTTATTTGTATTTCATTGACTCCGTTCATGAAGTTCCAAACATGAAAGTTGACCGGAATTCCGTCATGAACGCAATGATGCAACTTTCATAATCGAATTCCATCGTTAACTCAAATTCCATTTTGGGACTTACCTAAATAACTAATTTAATTATTGCCAAATTCCAGGGTTTTATAAAGCTAAAATGGGAAAATATTATGGGTTGTATTTTGATAACTCTTGTATTTTAAGTCTTGTGCCTGCATATCATATTTGAAACAATAAAGAATGCATGAATAGACCTTGCATAATTCATAACACAAAGGACACTATGACTCAACTTGAACTGATCCATTTCGACTTAACTTCCCTTGACACTCAAGTGTGTGGACTTTGAGCCTTCAAGAAGGGCTTCAACCTAAACTTTAAAATTGTGATAAGGCTGTCAACAGATACCCGAAAAATCTGAAAAATGTATCCGAAAAGCTTATACATATATTTGATATTCTGAAAAAAGATGTATATTTATATACTGATACGGATACATTCACAGTCAAAAATTATCTGTTTGTCTTTTTAAATATTATAATTTATATTCTTTATATTTTATTACGAGAAAAGATATTTATTAATTGTTTTATAAAGTTGGAAGTTTATATTATACTTACTAAGCATATTCATAATATTTTTAGCATTTTAATAATCAATTGAATTGAATAAAATTAGTGAAACTAAGATTTTTCATATATGTTCTTCGATTTTTCGATTGTTAGCGAATCAGATAATTATCCGATATCCATTCATATCCACGGCTGTGGATATTCGGTATTCGAAAATAATTTCGGATGCGGATGTGGATATGACACTGTTCGCATCCAAAAGCATCCATTTACAAGTCTATTTAGTTATGTTAACCCATCCAAGCATTTTGTACAACACTATATGGGCACATGTAACAGCCCGCATTTTTACGTATCGGAAGATCGTAAAATATTTTTATTTTATTCCCTATGGGTTGGGTCATTCTCATCTTTTAATATGTTGCTTATGGGGATGTTAGACATGTCCATAATTTTTACCAATTTTGTTAGTGACCATTTTGCCCCTATCAGTCTTGTACAGGGCATAACTTTTGAATCAGGTTGAATCAGAGGGTAAGATCTGTGCCATTGGAAAGGAATTGATGATTGTCTTTCCGTAGAGTGGTTACATTAAAGATTTGGTTCAGCGGTTTGGGAGAAATCATTGTTTTAAGGTTTTTCAGTTGGCTATCTAAATTTGGTAAGCCATAATGGGATGAATTGGAGAGGCCCATTAATGGGCTGATAAGAGGGTATAAATAGGGGATGAGGGGTATGGAAAATAGTTTAGTTTTTCATTTCCTCATTTGGTGGCCTTGTGCTCCTTCTTCCTCTAATACCTTTCCACCATTAAAAATCTAAATCTAAGGAGGGAAATCATAGATCTACACCATTGGAGGCTAAATCTACATCATTTCAAAGGTGAATTCATCGGATCGAGGAGATTGTTTTGAATTGCTCGCTGTCCGGATTCATAATTCTATCATTTTAGCTTGTATTGGAGAATCGGTGAGTGGATTACATCTCTCACATGGATTCAATAAAGTGTATGGGTAGTAGATCATGTTTTTCATCAAATTCAAGTGTTTTCCTTAGATCCATGCATTGGTAAGCTCATTTTCATATAGATCACCCCAGGATCTGATTTAACAAGTTTAGATAGGTAATTTCTATGATATTTCATAAGAATGTGCAAGTTAAATCCATGGTTTTTATTCATATGCATATTTGTGGTGATTTTGGCGAATTTGACATTATCATGGATAGAATTGTCTATTGATGATATTGTTTATTTCATAACATGCTTGTAATCCTATTGGATGAATTGGATAAGTTAGTTTCGTCAGATTTATCGTTTGGCGAAGTTTTGGTCGAAATCGGAGTTGAATTGCAATATGCAGGTTTTGGATCGGATATTAATTGGATCAGACCAAAGTTGGATCAGACCCAAGTTGGATCGGACCGAAGTTGGGTTGGACCGAAGTTGGATCAGTCGGACCAAAGTTGGATCGGACCGAAGTTGGGTCGGACCGAAGTTGGGTCGGACCGATGTTGGGTCGGACCGAAGTTGAAGTTGGTTCGAACAAAAGTTGGGTTGGACTAAAATTGGGTCGGACTGAAGTTGGGTCGGACCAAAGTTGGGTCGGACTGAAGTTGGTTCGGACTGAAGTTGGGTCGGACCAAAGTTGGATCGAACCAAAGTTGGATCGAACCAAAGTTGGATCGGACCAAAGTTGGATCGGACTAAAGTTGGGTCGGACCAAAGTTGGGTTGGACCAAAGTTGGTCGGACATAAGTTGGGTCGAACCAAAGTGGGTCGGCCTATTCTGGTCAGCCATTTCTGGTTAGCCAATTTTGCCATTTCTGGTCGGCTATTTCTGGTCGGACACTTCTGGTGATGATGTGGCTTCAAAGTGAATTCAATTGGGAAGTTTGGAAGTGTTGAAAAGTGATTGTTGTTCATTGTATGCAACAAATGGGGAGACAACTCAAGGATGTATTGAGTTTGTGTAGAGTGACAGTTCTAAGGTGTTCTGAGCTAATTAATAGTCGTAATTAATAACGACTAAAGAGGAGAAGGCCGAGAAATTATCGTTTTCGTAGGTTCTAGTGGACTCAAATCAGAGGTACAATTGAATACCAATTGTAGGACGAGTGCCTTAGGCGTCGTGTATGGTCTAGACACGTGTTGAGTATACCGTGTAGCATGTGTGGAGTATAGCATGTGGAGTTTTGCTAGAACCGGGGCGTCGTGTGTGGTCCTTGACAACTGACAGTAAATTGTTAGCAAGTCATACGATTATGAAGTTTCCAAAGCAAGGTTGGCGGTGATAGCCAGAGTCAGTCATGGACGTTTGAATGCATATTGTGATCATGATTGAGTTGCTTTGCCATATATGAATGGATGCTTTAATTACCGTGACTGAATTGTTATTCCTTTGGGTGTACGGATTGTAAAGGCTATCTGTCATGTAATGGGGAAGTAAATTGAGAGTTCTTCTCTGAAGCTGGGTAGATTAGTTGATTATTTACCCATTCTCATATACTTTATTGATGAAGTTTGTTAGATGCTTTATCACTCACTAAGACTGTTGTCTAACTCAAGGTTTTATGTTTCCTCTTATTACCTTGGGCACCTAGTAACAGGTGGCAGGTATTGATTTAGTGAGGACAACGATGCTGATCGATAGCAAGCAGGAGGCTCACGTACCTGTTTTATTACTATCTAGTATTTGTTTCCGCTGTTTGCTATTTCTCTGAGTCTTGTAATGAGGCAAATTGTACAAACACTATTGTTGTTATCCACGTGTATTGTAAATACTTTCTAGTTGTCATGAGAGTTTGTGTTTTCTGCTTCACTATCACTACCTGTTGCATATGTTCTATTATATTTTATCCTTATGTTGTGAGTTTACGATGGGTTTCCTTTATCTACCATATCTTAATGATCGTCCATAGCTGCCTGGCACACCTTTCAGCACATTGTTCCTCTTGTATAGTGCAGGGATGTGGGCGGTCGTCACATTTGGTATTAGAGCTCTGGTTAACGATTTTAGCCAAAGTTCAAAGACGTAATCACGTACGAGATACGTACTTGTAGATTTCAGTTGGATGCTTAGCATATATAGTAGTAGTGGTTGTATTCTTTAGCAGTTTTTCTTGGAAGTGGCTAATTATTCTAAATTGCAGATTTAGAATGAGTAGACAATCATCAAGACATGCTGCTAGGGAAGCTAATACTAGAGGGGCTAATGGCGGGGCACAAGACTACCCATCCATGTTTGAAGCTATGATTGAAGCATGCCTTCGAAGAAACCCCGCTCCAGTGGCAGCTATGGTTGATGTTGGAGTCCAAGTGCTAGAGCTGTAGAACTTGCAAAGCTATGCAACGACTTTTCTTCATTGGGAGTAAAACAGTTCAAAGGCACTGAGATAGTTGAAGAAGTCCAGAGGTGGATGGATACTTGTGTTAGGATTTTCAAAGACATGGGCATTGATGATGCAACAAAGAGTAAGCTTGCTTCAAGGCAGTTAGTGGGCAGAGCAATGGACTGGTGGAACTCTGTCACACTTGAGACCCCTGAAGAGGATATTTCATGGGAGTTGCTCCAAGCTAAGTTTGAAGAAAAATTTATCTCCACCGTGTAGAAGTCTGTTTTGTTTAAGAGATTCGTGGAGCTTAAGCAGAATGGTCACCCAGTTCTTGACTATATTTCCAACTTCGAGGCTTTGTCGAAGTATGCTCGTTCATATGTGGATACTCCTTATCAAAAGAACGAGAATTTTGTCTTGGGATTGGATGAATATCTTGGGGATCAGCGTGTGGATCACCTTGATGATAGCTTTGAGAAGATCATCGAGAAGACTTTGAGGCATGAAAATTTGTTCCCTAAAAGAAGTCTGTTGTTGCACCTAAGGAGGAACAGAAGCCACAGCAGGGTGGCAATAATAAGAAAAAGAAGCAACAACAACAGAAAGGAAAGGATGGCCAAAAGAAGCAGAAGGGAGAAGTGACTTGCTTTAATTGTTGGCAGAAGGGCCATTTTGCTAGTGAATGCAAGAATCCTAAAGCTAAAAAGAAGTGCTTCAAGTGTGGGAAGCTAGGACATGGGAAGAAAGATTGTCCAGAATCAGCCAAAGGGAAGCAAGTGGTTAAGGCTTATGCTTTGGGGGTAGTGCCATCATCTTCGAGGGCTCCTACTGCTGAGGAGAAGGGAAAGGGTGTCGTAGTGCAAGGTACTCTTTCTGTTCATGGTGTTTCAGTTCGAGTTTTTTTTTATACTGGAGCATCTCATTAATTCATTTGCAATGAGCTTGTGTATCGCTTAGGTTTGGAACCCGAGATATGTGATAGACCATTGATCGTGACTAATCCAGTTGGGGGTTCATCCAGTTTGTGCATGTTGTGTCATGGTCTAGTATTGTCGAGTCATGGTTGCTCTTTTGTGTGTGATTGCTTTGTTCTTAACTTCGCTGGGTTTGGGATCATCCTGGGCATGAATTGACTCAAGAGGTATGCGACGAGGGTGAATTGCGAGAAGCTAGAGGTGAGAGTCGAGGATGTGGAGGGGAGAAAGGAGTTGATAAAGTGTAAGCGCGAAGAGGGTGTTTCCGTTAGCTATCTATATTCTCTTTTGATTCCACAAGAAGACTTGTCATCTGTGATGATCGCTAATGAGTATGAGGATGTCTTTGACAAGGTCAAAGGGTTGCCGCCGCAACATGAGATCGATTTTAGGATCGATTTGGTCGAGGATGCTAGACCAATTGTTATTCCTCTTAGGCGGATGGCGCCTAAGGAACAGCAAAAGTAGGAGGTGCAAGTTCGTGACCTTCTAAGAAAGGGATTCATTCAGAGAAGTGTTTCCAAATGGGGTGCACCTGTCATGTTTGCAACCAAGGCAATGGCTCGTTAAGATTGTGTGTGGACTATCGTGAGCATAACAAGGTGACTAATAAGAACAAGTATCTATTGCCAAGGATTGATGACTTTTTTGATCAGCTTCACGAAGCCAAAGTGTTTTCTTAGATGGATTTGGCAACGGGATTTCACGAATTGAGGGTGGCCAAGGATAATGTGCCAAAGACTGCTTTTAGGACACCATTCGATTTCTTCGAGTGGTTGGTGATGCCATTCGGGTTGACTAAGCACCACGTACTTTGTGGATCTTATGAATAGAGTGTTCAGAGATCAGTTGAATAAGTTTTTGCTTGTGTTCGTGGATGATATTCTGGTTTACTCCAGGAATGAGGAAGAACACAAGACATAGTTGAGAGTTGTGTTAGAGATCTTGCGAAAGCATCAGTTGAAAGCTAAGTTCTCGAAGTGTCACTTCTGAAAGGAGGAGGTGAGATTCTTAGGTCATGTTTTTTATGGAAAAGGGATAGTGGTTGACCTCGCTAAAGTTGCAGCAATGCAGGACTGGGATCGACCTAAGAATGCGACGGATGTTCGGAGTTTCCTTGGGTTGTCAGGATATTACCGACAGTTTATCAAGGATTTCTCCAAGATAGATGAACTGTTGACAGGATTGACGAAGAAGAACCAAGTGTTCACATGGGATGTGAAGTGTGAACAAGCGTTCGAAATCCTAAAGGAGAGATTGACAAGTGCTCCTATGTTGACCATTCCAAATGGGAATGAAGAGATGGTGGTATACACCGATGCATGTGGTGTTGGGCTTGGAGCAGTGCTAATGCAAAAGGATAAGATTGTGGCCTATGCGAGTCAACAGATGAAACCGCACGAGAAGAATTACCCAACTCATGATTTGGAGTTGGCAGCAATTGTGTTTGCTCTGAAGATGTAGAGACATTACTGTTGGGAGTCCGATTCGAGTTGTTTACGGATCACAAGTCGTTGAAGTATCTTTTCTCCCAGAAGGATTTGAATCTTCAGCAGCAACGATGTTTAGAGTTTCTGACATTGTATGATTTTGATATAGCCTATACTCTTGGTAAAGGTAACGCAGTTGTAGATGCGTTGAGTCGAAGACACGCAAGTTTGGGAGCGATGTTTTTAGAATGGAAGTGCCTTGAGTATTTGGCAAGGTTTGATTTCAGGCCAAAGTGTGAGTTGGAACCTGAAATGTTGGCAAGCTTGTCGATAAGACCTACTCTCATCGAAAGGATTGGCTAGAGCCAAAAGCGAGATGCAAAGCTTGTCGAGTTTATCCAGAAGCTAGAACCAGAAGATAAAGAGTTCGAAGTCAATCGAGAAGGTTGGCTTTGGAAGCAAGGGCGGTTAGTTGTTCCTGATGTCAATGGATTAAAAGATGAGGTTCTAAGAGAATGTCATCACTCGAAGTTGATGATTCATCCCGGTGGTAATAAAATGTATCAAGACATGAAGAGAATTTACTACTGGGAGGGGGTGAAGCGAGATATTGGAAAGTCCATTTCCAAGTTCATGAACTGTCAGTTAGTGAAAGCTGAACAAAAGAAGCCAAGTGGTTTGCTTCAGCCATTGGAAGTTCCTACGTGGAAGTAGGAGCTAATATCGATGGATTTTATAGATGGACTACCTAGAACCAGGGCAGGAAATGAAGGGATTTGGGTCATTGTGGATTGCTTGACCAAAAGTGCAAGATTCATTTCTGTTAAGTCGACTGGGACAATGTCGAAGCTGGCTGAACTTTATGTGAAATGGATTGTTAGATTCCATGGCATCCCAAAGAGAATAGTGAGTGACCGAGATCTGTTATTTACTAGCGGATTTTGGAAGAGTTTGCAAGAAGCTTTGGAAATCGAGTTGTGCTTGAGTACGTCATATCATCCCCAAACTGATGGTCAGACCGAGAGAGTCAATCGAGTTCTGGAAGATCTCCTAAGAGCTTGTGTGTTGGATTTTGTGGGATCATGGGAGGACCATCTAGATCTGGTTGAGTGTGCATATAACAGTAGCTACTAGTCCAACATTGGGATGGCACCATACGAGGCGTTGTATGGGAGACCGTGCAATTCTCCGGCATGTTGGTTAGAAACTAGAAATAAGTTGGTACTTGGGCCAGAAATGATAAAAGAGACCTCGGATTGTATCGAAATTGTTCGGCAATGAATGAAGGCAGCCCAAGATTGTCAGAAAAGTTAGCCGATAAGCGTCATAAGGACTTAGAATTCGACGTTGGCGATATGGTTTTCGTGGAGGTTTCTCCGTTGAAGCATATGGTGAGATTTGGAAGTAAAGAAAAGTTAGCTCCTAGGTTCGTTGGACCATTTCCGATAGTCGAGCGAATTGGAAAGCTCGCATATAGATTGGAGTTACTTGAGAAGATGTCGAGTGTGCATAATGTTTTCCATGTGTTGTTAATGAGGTGGTATCTCCAGAGCAGTACGAAGACCTAGAAGTTGAAACCGCAGTTACGAGACCTCGTGAGCCACTTCGTGTTGTGGGAAATGACACGAAACAACTTAGAAGGAAGATGGTTAAGCTTGCCAAGGTACCATGGAGTGAAGATGCTGACGATTGTATGTGGGAGATGGAAGAGAGTACGAAGGCGACTCATCCAAACTCTTCGTCGGTAGGACCCTTTGATATCGTATCATCGTTATATAGTTGTATCTTGTTTATTGTTTGATAGAATTCCGCGTGCTAGGATTAGGCTATGGATGGATGGCTTGATGGTTGCAAGTTTGGATCATAGAATTGGCTTCTCATGGATGACAGGCATGCGGAATTGTTGTGTTTGCTTGGAATTTCGGGGGCGAAATTCTTAAGGAAGCAGAATGTAACAGCTCGCATTTTTATGTATCGGAAGATCGTAAAATATTTTTATTTTATTCCCTAAGGGTTGGATCATTCTCATCTTTTAATATGTTTCTTATGGGGATGTCAGATATGTCCATAATTTTTACCGATTTTGTTCGTAACCATTTTACCCCCATCAGTCTTGTACAGGACATAACTTTTGATTCAAGTCGAATCAGAGGGTGAGACCTAGGCCATTGGAAAGTAATTTATGATTGCCTTTCCGTATAGTGGTTACATTAAATATTTGGTTCAGCGGTTTGGGAGAAATCATTGTTTTAAGGTTTTTCGGTTGGCTGTCCAGGTTTGGTAAGCCATAATGGGATGAATTGGAGAGGCCCATTAGTGGGCTGATGGGAGGGTATAAATGGGGATGAGGGGTATGGAAAATAGTTTAGTTTTTTATTTCCTCATTTGGTGGCCTTGTGCTCCTTCTTCCTCTTAACACCTTTCCACCATTAAAAATCCAAATCTAAGGAGGGAAATCATAGATCTACACCATTGGAGGCTAGATCTACATCATTTCAAAGGGGAATTCATCGGATCGAGGAGTTTGATTCGAATTGCCCACTGCCCGGATTCATAATTCTATCATTTTAGCTTGTATTGGAGAATCGGTGAGTGGATTACATCTCTCACATGGATTCAATAAAGTGTATGGGTAGTAGATCATGTTTTTCATTAAATTCAAGTGTTTTACCTTAGATCCATGCATTGGTAAGTTAATTTTCATATAGATCACCCTAGGATCTAATTTAGCAAGTTTAGATAGGTAATTTCTATGATATCTCATACGAATGTGCAAGTTAGATCCATGATTTTTGTTCATATGCATATTTGTGGTGATTTTGGTGAATTTGACATTATCATGGATAGAATTGTCATACTGATGATATTGTTGATTTCATAACATGCTTATAATCCTTTTGGATGAATTGGATAAGTTAGTTTTGTTAGATTTATCGTTTGGCGAAGTTTTGGTCGAAATCGGAGTTGAATTGCAATATGCAGGTTTTAGATCGGACCGAAGTTGGGTCGGACCGAAGTTGGATCGGACCGAGTTTGGATTGGACTGAAGACGGGTCAGACCAAAATTGAGTCGGACTGAAGTTGGTTCGGACCAAAGTTGGGACAGACTGAAGTGGGGTCGGACTGAAGTTGGATCGGACCGAAGTTGGGTCGGACTAAAGTTGGGTCGGACTAAAGTTGGAACGGACCAATGTTGGATCGGGCAAAAATTGGGTTGGACATAAGTTGGGTCGGACCAAAATGGGTCGGCCTGTTCTGGTCAGCCATTTCTAGTCAGCCATTTTTGGTCGGCTATTTTTGGTCGGACACTTCTGGTGATGATGTGACTTCAAAGTGAATTCAATTGGGAAGTTTAGAAGTGTTGAAAAGTGTTTGTTGTTCATTGTATGCAACAAATGGGGAGACAACTCAAGGATGTATTGAGTTCGTGTGAAGTGATAGTTCTAAGGTGTTCTGAGCTAATTAATAGTCGTAATTGATAATGACTAGAGAGGAGAAGGCTGAGGAATTATTGTTGTTGTAGGTTCTAGCGGACTCAAAGAAGAGGTACAATTGAAGATCAGCTGTAGGTCGAGTGCTTTGGGCGTCGTGTATGGCCTAGTCATGTGTTGAGTATGACGTGTAGCATGTGTTGAGTATAGCATATGGAGTTTTGCTAGAACCGGGGCGTCGTGTGTGGTCCTTGACAATTGATGCCAAATTGTTAGCCAGTCATACGATAACGAAGTTTCCAAAGCAAGGTTGGCGGTGATAGCCAGAGTCAGTCATGGACGTTTGAATGCATGTTGTGATCATGATTGAGTTGCTTTGCCATATATGAATGGATGCTTTAATTGTTGTGACTGAATTGTTATTCCTTTGGGTGTATGGATTGTAAAGGCTATCATTGTCATGTGATGGGGAATGAAATTCATAGTTCTTCTCTGAAGCTGGGTAGATTAGTTGATTATTTACCCATTCTCATATACTTTGTTGATGAAGTTTGTTAGCTGTTTTATCGCTCACTAAGACTGTTGTCTGACTTAAGGTTTTATGTTTCCGCTTATTACCTAAGGTTGTTCATCCGGTTGTGGATGGGCAGACTAAGTAACAGGTGGCAGGTATTGCTTTAGTAAGGACGATGATTCTCACGTACCAGTTTTATAGCTATCTTGTATTCGTTTCCGCTGTTTGCTATTTCTCTGAGTGTTGTAGTGAGGCAAACTGTACAAACACTATTATTGTTATCCATGTGTATGAGAAATACTTTCTACTTGTCATGAGAGTTTAATGTTTTCTGCTTCACTATCAGTACCTGTTGTATATGTTCTATTATATTTTATCCTTGCGCTATGAGTTTATGACAGGTTTCGTTTATCCACCATACCTTAATTATCGTCCATAGCAGCCTGGCACACCTTTCAGCACATTGTTCCTCATCTATAGTGTGGGGGCTGTGGGCGGTCGTTACAGCACACGACCAGATAAAAGAAAACTGCTGGGAACCAACATCACCAGTATCAAATAATACATACTGCTCGTTTATTCAGGTACCGGTCGAGCGCCACCTTAATGATGTGGGTCGTGTAGTATGGAGCAAACCATGTGTATCAAGCAGATTACCTTCACCAGCCTGGGTCGGTCACCGTCGGCGGCTCTCCAGGTCGAGCAAACCTGGTCGTTCAGCTCAGCGCCTTGGGTCGAGCGGCTTCTCAATGCAGTGGGTCAAGCGCCTTCATGACATGTCAAGGGTCGAGCATCACCACTGTATGAGCTCCACTGTTGGTCGAGAATCCCACATTGCAGAAGGCTCGAGCAGGTCGTACTAAGGGATGAAGCGCTCCTTTCCTGGTGATTGGATCGGTTGATTTGCATGAGAGAGGGAAAGTTAAGCTGTTGAAGTCCAGTATAACGTGTATACGCGAAGTAGAGCAGAGCATTAATATAAACGAAGCAAACAACACAATCGTAATTATCAAACCCCATTTTGCATAGTAAACCAATATATAAAAGTGAATGGCATTCTTATAATATTTGATCCCAAAAAAGCACTGGAAGACACGTGAAGTTATATGCGATCGATCAGTAAATAAAGTCATGAAAGGGTTGATTACGTACTAGTGATGGGATAAAGCACGGCGGCAAAGCTGCAATTAAATAGTTTCCACATTCTTCAAATGTATTGGCTCGCACATAAATCATTTCTGGGTCGGTCGCTCTCTCATTTTTGGGTTGGGCATGTCAGCTATGTACAGCTAGCTCCAACTGTCCAGTGGCAGTTTCGTAAACATGTGTACGCTCGACCCATACCATATACACCATAATTACGGAACTGCCACTTGGTACCAACTTCACCTATAAATAACCCCTTTCACAACTATTCAAGGGGCCGATCTAAGGCACCTTGAAGCGCTATCATTTCGTTTTTCCACCGTCCTCAAGCTCCTCAAGCTCCATTAATTGCTTCCTAAGCTCACTCCTTCTTCCTCAAACATCAAATGCATCTCATCTTCTCCGAGCTCCATTAATTCTCACTCCAATTCAATCCAAGTGATCTGCAACCGCCACTACTCCTCTTTAAAGCACGGATCTAACACTAATTTCATGATGGAATCAAGGAAGATCATCCAATCACGAGATCTAATCTGTTCCTTCTCAAATCCAAGTGAGATCTAAAGTGTAAAGAAAGTCAAAAGTGGGAAATCATCATAAAGAGAGTGAATAAGTGTAATACATGAGATGTATGAGATGATGAGCTTTGTAAATTTCTCCATTGAAACGAAAATAACTTCGAAAGTGGATGTAGACTTTTTCTAGATCAAACCACTATAAAAAACCTTGTATTCTTTACATGCATTTGCGATTATGGTCTCATTTTCTATTGCATACCTTTTTGTTGAAGTGTCGATAAGACACCTTTGGTGTTGAACCATTTTTGGTTTAAACATTTGGCGCCCACCGTGGTGCCCGAACCCACGAGCATAAGGTTAAGAGCCTTGCCATTGAAGTTCTAAGCCTACTTCCACCATAGACAAGTCTAAGATCTAGGCCAATCGACGAACTCTCTTCCAAATTCAAAGTCTTATCAGAGATGATGGTTAAATCTAATAAGACAACATGCAAAACCGTTGGAGAAAACGACAACTTTGCTAACAATGAAGTTACACCGCTTACTAACCATTTTGAAGTTCGTGAAAACTCGATAGGTGGAGCCGGTATGACTAAGAATGAGTTGAACGTCGCTATTGCTAACATGGACCAAAGAATGGATGCTTCTACTAAAGCTATGATGGAGAAAATTGACGCCATCCTTAATGCTCGACCAAATCCAGCCCCACCGAAAGTCCATGTTGATCTCGAAGAAAATGATAACTTGTCTGCTTTTGATCTTAATCGTATTAACAACATGGAAGACGATAATGATTGGTTGAGTGACAAAGACGAAGCCAACATCGAAGGCTTGAAATCGAAAGCTAAAAGTCATTCCAAAGGAAAGGTTCGAAGGGCTGCCAATCTGGTCACGGGGGCACCTCCTCATCAAGAAGGTAAAGGACCTAAGCTCTCTAACCAAGATCGCTTTCCTAGACGAACAGTTGGCAAAGAGCTCAGCTTTGCGGAGCGGCATAACACTGAAGAATCATCTCGGACAAGATAAAACAAATATTGAAGAAGAGTCAAGCTAGCAAAGACGAGGAGAGAGAATGAGACTTCTCTCCTGACAGGTCTCCATTCACCGAAAGAATCCTTGAAGCAGAGTGTCTAAAAAAGTTCAATCCTCCAACTCTGCCTCCGTATAATGGCCTTGTTGATCCTAACAACTTTCTGTTGAAATATGAGTGCGACAAAGGCAACAGACGAGATGAGATGCACATACTTTCCTTTCTACTTAGAAGGTGCTGCGTCATTATGGTTCACAAAGCTGTCGCCCAAGTCCATAGACCGGTTCTCTGACCTGAACATAAAGTTCAAAGAGCAGTTTTGCTTGTATGCTACCAAAGCCAAGGATGCGATAACATTTTCAACGATGAAGCAGAATCCTGGGAAATCCATTAAGGCTTTTCTCAGCCGATTCAATGTTGCCTTATCCGAAGTAAGGAATCTAGAGCCTCGCGTAATCCACATGTCTCTAATCGGCGCCATAGATGAGAAGAGCAAATTTTCTAGATGGATCAAAATGAAATAACCGAACACGCTTGAGAAATTATATAAAAAGCCCGAGGAGTACATGAGAGTCGACACTAATCCTGTATCAATTTAGATTATTGATGCTAACCGGCTTCTTGAAGCTCCCAAAAATGTTGCTATCCAATATAATTAGAAGAATACTCAAGGGCAAAAGCGCGCCAATGACAGGAACGACAACAAGGCTAATAAGAAGTCTCGTCTTTTTAACTCATTAGAGCCGACGCGTTTGAGTGACACTCCTGAAAATATCTATCTTGCAACAAAGAATTCTGAACAGTATGCGGAGCCAAATCCGATAAGGATAAGCGACAAAGTAGTAAACTTGGGAAAATTCTGCAGATTTCACTACCAGCCTGGTCATTACACTAATAAGTGCCGACATCTGAAGAACCTCATCGAAGAATTGGTCAAGAAAAATAGGCTGCAATAGTATGCAAAGAGTCCGCAAGCCGTGAATCCTTCCGCAACTCCCCATGGGCAGGGGGCATCAAATGATCAGTCTGGTCCAAGTAATGGAGCTCCTTCTCAAACCAATCCAAGGCTGATTGTCGACTGATAACCATTGATGGTGCTTCAATAACAATGGCTTAGAATAAGTGATCAACATGCCACTGCTTTACTTCATGCTCTATTTACTGCTTTAGTTCATGCTTTACTTCATGACTTCTTGTAAACAATCTCTAATAATCAGCAAGTGATGCACTGAACATTAGCTCTGCGATTAAGAGCATATCCGACTGAATGAATTTCTTGCTTGCAAAATTATATATCAAATCAAAACTTGCTTAAAAGATGATTTCATATTGCAGACCATCTGTCGAGCGCTTGATCCTATAACATTGCGACCCCAATAACGCTAGTTCAAGTGCCAAATGCTGTAAATATCAACATGCACAAATGAAAAAAACCAGAAAAGCAACGCCATGAAAAGTGAATGAGAAAAGTCGCAAAGATCCAAACAACGAACAAGCGCCATGACAAACAAACGAAAGGGCCGTAGCATTTATCAAAAAGGCACTTCCCTAAGTGAGAGGTTCAAAGCACCAGTTTCTAAATGGAAATAGCATGCTAAGTCAAGCATCCGACAAAGAAACTGATGGCTTCCCCGTGGAGTGATATGACAGCCGCCCAATCCATTTGCGCAGCATCTGAAAATCTCAGATGTGAAGAATGATCAATCCACTTGCGAAACATCTGAAAATATCAGATGTGAAAAGTGATCAATCCACTTGCTTAACATCTGAAAATATCAGATGTGAAGAGTGATCAATTCATTTGCGTAGCATCTGAAAAATTAGATGTGAAGAATGAAAATCCGTTTGCATAGCATCTGAAAATATCAGATATGAAGAATGAAAACCATTTGCATAGCATCTGAAAATCATATGTGAAGAATGTAAACCATTTGCATAGCATCTGAAAATCTCAGATGTGAAGAATGATCAATCCACTTGCGTAACATATGAAAATATCAGAGGTGAAGAGTGATCAATCCATTTGCGTAACATCTGAAAATATCAGATGTGAAGAGCGATCAATCCATTTGCGTAGCATCTGAAAAATCAGATGTGAAGAACGAAAATCCGTTTGCGTAGCATCTGAAAAATCAGATGTGAAGAATGAAAATCCATTTGCGTAGCATTTGTTATTTCAGATGCGAAGAATATCGGACCTCCAATTAATTCGCGTAACATCTAATTATCTCGAACCCGATGAATCATTGGGCCAAAGTCAAAGTCCCTCCGTAGCAAGGATGAATCCCAAGATCCCCCTGAGCGGGGGCATGAAATCCAAAGTCTTCCCCTAGCAGGGGCGCAAAGATATAGAAACTTCTCTAAGTAGAAGCATTAAACCAGTCAGTAATGTCAAAATTCCTATTGAGTTGACGAGTCCAGAGGCTCTACGCATGGTTGGCAAGTTTAAATAACTTTAGCCAACGAAGTAGAAGCTTCTAGCGCCCCAACCACAATCAAGGAATCTCGATAAGTTGATCACGTCAAGCTCTTGTGAGTCGTGATGATCCACAGTACTGAGGCAACACAACCACATAAGAGTTGAATAATGCCCAGGAAAAATATCACAGGTCCATCACGACATTACAATGAGCCAAAAGCCAATATACCATCATCAAGGAAGCCAATACACTTGGCTTGAACTTACCTTCAAAAATAGCGCATTTGAAGAATTCAGCAAAATCGATATGCTCGATATGCCGGAAAACTCACTACACCGAAAAAGATCAACCTGCGAAACCCAATTAGAATCTCTTAACGCACAGGCTTCCTCGTCTACAAATCTCCAACCATAAATATCTCACAAAAAATCCGACGATATCTTGCTTCAAATCTAAGAATAAGCGATGCTTTAAAAGGCAACTATGCAAATATGGCATAGTTCGAATCTAATAGAGCAGCAACACTTCTCAAGGAGTTGAAGCTAATACCCGTTAATAGTTCCAATGTGAAATATAAAAAGGAGATTGAGCAGTAATCACGCACTAGGGCAAGCCTCGTGAAACGAAGATTCAAAATTTTATACATCCCAGGATGATCCATGGTGATTAAATGAATTCAAATTCGAATCTCTACATCTAACTAAGCTACTGCAACAGGTTTAAAGATGAACAATCAGTAACCCATGACAATTTTGCGCCGAATTCAGGAATGCCAAAATAAGTGCACGCTTGATTAAAAAACATATTAAGTTAAGCAAAAAATGGCATCTTCCTAGCAATTTATCAAGAGGGTAGGGAATAACAAAAGACTGATACGTTTACAACCCAAAAGCTGTAGTCGCTCTAGCCTCAGGAATTCAAATTGGAGCTCCGATTTGAACAGGTACATGTTTCATAAAATATGAACCGTCATACAAGGTTATATAAGTCGATAAAAGAGTGAGGCTTGAAATCTGTATTCGGAATACATGTCGATTAGCAGAACTCAAGTATCATTGTGAATTCGGGTTAGAGTATCGTATTTATGCATACAATGTTTGACGAATTATAAATAGTTAAACAAAGCAGTTCTGTATAGGCACGTTATTCAATCCCAGTCACAAGAATCACTATGGTTCATTTTTAATGACTAACTAATCTGCTATTGATGTGGACAATCAATAACAAAGAATAGGTCCAAAATCGTGCAAGTGCTTGTTTTAATTACATAACAGGTGGCATGAAGCATATAAGTTCAACTAGCAAGTTCTTTGCTTAGATCATTTGGGGTTAACGAGTTAGAGGATCAAAGCATGATTCACCATAGCGAAAAAAAGCCACGATTGAATGTAAATGCGCAATAAATTCAAAATTCGAAGCATTCAAGTGCCTGGTCACATTAAGACATGAACAATCAAGACTCGAGTTATTCCCGATTCCAATTAAAGGATACAAGTCAATAGGACCCATCGAATTTCGAAGCCCGTATTTTGTACAAAAATACGAGCTCTGAGAGGAAAATGTTAACCCATCCAAGCATTTTGTCAAACACTATATGGGCACACAACCAGATAAAAGAAAACTGATTGGAACCAACATCACCAGTATCAAATAATCCATACTGCTTGTTCATTCAGGTACGGGTCGAGCGCCACCTTGATGATGTGGGTCGTGTAGTATGGAGCAAACCATGTGGATCGAGCAGAACACCTTCACTAGCCCAGGTCGGTCACCGTCAGCAGCTCTCCAGGTCGAGCAAACTGGTCGTTCATCTCAGCGCCTTGGGTCGAGCAGCTTCTCAACGCAGTGGATCGAGTGCCTTCATGACATGTCATGGGTCGAGCATCACCACTGTATGAGCTCCACTATTGGTCGGGCATCCCATGTTGCTGAAGGCTCGAGCAGGTCGTACTAAGGGACGAAGTGGTCCTTTCCTAGTGATTGGATCGGTTGCTTTGCACGAGAGAGGGAGAGTTAAGCCGTTGAAGTCTAGTATAATGTGTATACGCGAAGTGGAGCAGAGCATTAATATAAAAGAAGCAAATGGAACAATCGTAATTATCAAACCCCATTTTGCACAGTAAACCAATGTATAAAAGTGAATGGCATTCTTATAATATTTGATCCCAAAAACATTAGAAGACACGTGAAGTTATACGTGGCCGATTAGTAAATAAAATCGTGAAAGGGTTGATTACGTACTAGTGATTGGATAAAGCACGGTGGCAAAGCTGCAATTAAATGGTTTGCACATTCTTCAAATGTTTTGGCTTTCACATAAATCATTTCTGGGTCAGTCGCTCTATCATTTTTGGGTCGGTCGCTCTCTTATTTTTGGGTCGGGCATGCCAGTTGTGTACTGCTGTACAGTGACAGTTTCGTAAATACATGTACGTTCGACCCATACCATGTATACCATAATTACAGAACTGCCACTTGGTACCAACTTCACCTATAAATACCCCCTTTCACAACCATTCAAGGTACCAATCTAAGCCACCCCGAAGGGCTGTCATTTCGATTTTCCACCATTCTCAAGCTCCTCAAGCCCCATTAATGGCTTTCTAAGCTCACACCTTCTTCCTCCAACATCAAATGGATCTCATCTTCTCCGAACACCATTAATTCTCACTCCAATTCAAGTGATCTCCAACCGCTACTACTCTTCTTTAAAGCACGGATCTAACACTAATTTCATGGTGGAATCAAGGAAGATCATCTAATCACGAGATCTAATCCGTTCCTTCTCAAATCCAAGTGAGATCTAAAGCGTAAAAAGAGTAAAAAGTGGGAAATCATCATAAAGAGAGTGAACAAGTGTAATAAGTGAGATGTATGAGATGATGAACTTTGTAAATTTCTCTAATGAAATGAAAATCACTTCAAAAGTGATCTTTTCTAGATCGAACCACTATAAAAATCCTTGTATTCTTTACTTGCATTTGTGATTGTGGTCTCATTTTCTATTGCATACCTTTTTGGTGAAGTGTCGATAAGACACCTTTGGTGTTGAACAATTTTTAGTTTAAACAAGTTACGAGTCTCAAGTTTTTTCTTCAAACTAGTATAAGACCTCTTCATTTATACTTCGCACTACTTGTTCGAGTTGTTAACGAAAAAATTCATTAACATGAAGCATGCTTTCAAACAATGAAAAATAAGATTATGTACAACCGTACAAATATTAGGAATACTTAATATATAATCTTTTTGGTTTTGGTGGTTGATTTGCTAAAATTTGTGCTCTAAAAATGCAAAGCCAAAACATTTTAGGTGGACTTTTCGTGATATAAAGAGTTAAGATGCTATGTGAAACATTTTACATGTTATCTACTTGTATTATTTGCTTTAAAATAATGATAGTTAATGTCTACTCTTGTTATAATAATATTTCTATCTTTAAGTAAAATTTCTTGATATTATGCCATATTATTTTTGCAAGAGATATATGTATTTTGAATCTTTCTTTTGACTATTCGTTCATAAAAGTATTAGGTGTTTCACTCATATGCTAACCATATAGTTATGACTGTCAATGAATACCAAAAAAATCCGATATCCGTCCGAATCAGTATCCGAAAAATATGAATAATTCGTTATCCGACATTATCCGAAAAAAGGATACTGATATCCGATATCCAAAAAACTTTTCGGATACGGATACGATTATAGTGGTATCCATATCCGAAAATTATCCGTCCGACTAATCGAAATAATATATACAACTCAAAACAGAAAAATAGAGCTAATAATTGTTTTGTAACTTCTGGATGTTACTATGATATAAACTTTTATTCATTTTTATTGAAAAATGGTAGTTTTAGTGTTTAATTTTGGAATATTTTTGGATATGCTTAAGGATATTAGTACAAAACAATGTTTCATCTTCACAATTCTTTATTTTCTAGTTTTTTATAAACATTAGTATAAAAAATATTTTATGTTGATCCAATTTTTTTTTTATACTGTTAAATTTATTAATTACTAGCGAAGCGGATAAATATCCGATATTCGTCCGTATCTGAAAATTAAACGGATACAGATATCCGAAAATAATTTTTGATACGGATACAGATATGACACTATCCGTATCCGAAAGCATCTGTTGACAGCACTACATAAATAATGATCTGTTGTTAATTTAAAAGGCAATTTTTTTTTTTTTTTGTATTGACTTTCCCCGAATAAACTTTTACTTTTTTAAGTAAGAATTTTACTTTGTACCATTGAATAATTTTTTGCATCAAGAGGGATTATTTGAATGTTCACACAAACCAGTATAAATCGAGAATCGACGTAGTTGGTTATAAAAACGAGTAACAGTGGAAACACCATAAGTAACAATTTATTATCTATGACCATATTTCTAGTTAGTTTTGAATAATCACCTGAATTATCTGAAGGCAAATTCTATTTCAACCCACCATTTTAGGTAGTAGCCCCCCAAATCATGAAATAATCAGTAAACCCACAAATTTAGTTAGTAGCCCCCCGTTTTAAAAGAAAATCCAAAAATACCCTTCCACGTAGGGGGACTGCGTGGTTTCTCGCTGTACCTCGTAGTTGCCCTACGTGGTTCATCAAAGTACCACGTAGATGATCTCCGTGGTTCATTCATGGACCACGTAGACATACTACGAGGTATACCAAAAAACCACGTAATGCAACTATGAGGTGTTCAAAAAACTGAAAAAAAAAATAACAGTAAAAGGGCAGTTTGATCATCGTATTTTTCTGATAAAATGAGGGGCTACTACCTAATTTTGTGGGTTGAAATAGAATTTGCCTTATCTAAAAGTCTATTTTAATTCAAAGACTTCTAAATAAATATTCAGAAAACCTTGGTTTCAACCTTTCTTGAAACCTTCCTTGCATAATTGGCGTCCCGATAGATAACCAAAAACCTACCAGATAAGTTTATCCCATTTCCCTCTCCTCTCTCTTCCCCTGCACGCATCAATCAAACGGCAATGTCAATCTCCCTTTCTTCTCCATCCCTCTCCTTCTTCTCCTCCTCTTCCATTCTCCACCCTATCTCCGCTAACCCTAAATCCCTAATTCCTTCTTCCACCAACTCGCACACACTCAAAACTTCATTGGCAGTCCGCTCTGAACTCACCACCGCCACCCTCCCTATTCTCAACTTCTCCGGCGAAACCCTTCCCAACACCGTGACCCTAACCCTGTTCTCCGCGCCTCCATCTACCGCTCGCGCTATTGTCCATCGCGCCATCGTCCACGACCAGCAAAACGCCCGCCGCGGAACCGCCTCTACCCTCACGCGGGCTGAGGTCCGTGGAGGTGGTAAGAAGCCCTTCCAGCAGAAGAAGACCGGTCGAGCTCGCCGTGGGTCCCAGCGTACCCCACTCCGACCTGGCGGTGGAGTTGTCTTTGGCCCTAAACCGAAGGATTGGTCCATCAAAATGAACCGCAAGGAGAAGAGACTTTCTATTTCGACCGCCATTGCCAGCGCTGCAAAAAGTGAGGATGCGTTCGTTGTGGAGGAGTTTGGGGAGGAGTTTGAGAAGGTGGGGCCGAAAACTAGGGAATTTGTGGAGGCAATGAAGAGATGGGGTTTGGATCCGTGTGAGAAAGCAATGTTCTTGATGATGGATGTGCCGGATAAGGTGATGTTGAGCTGCAGGAATATTGGGACTATAAAAATGCTGACGCCTAGGACTTTGAATTTGTTTGATGTATTAGATTCGGAGAAGCTTGTTTTCACCGAAGGGGCAGTTGAATATTTGAATGCTATGTACGGGGAGGAATCTGTGGAGGAAGATGAGGAAGAAGTAGAAGAAGAAGAAACTAGTGAAGGTAGCGTTTCTTTAACTATTGGATGATTTTTTTTTAAATGATATAATGATAATATTTAACTACTTATAGGTATTGGGGAAGAATAAAAGTCTTGTTTGTTGTTAATTTAAGCACCTTCATTTTGAGAGTTAAGAGAACTAAATATTATGGTTGAATGTGGAAGCATGATAGTTTTTTATTCACAACTTGATGAATTCATTTATAGGTTATGTTATTAAGTGAACTATAGCTTCATCATCCATAATATGGCATCAGAGGAAGCTTACATGGACAAATATGACATGGCTGTAGCTATTGAATATGCAACTAAATGGATGAGGTGGTTGGCCATTTTGGAGTGTGGAGTGCTAGCTAAAAAGAGGATACATATTCCCTCTTCCATAGAGATTTAAACTATAGTATAATGCATATGGATGGTTTGTTTTGTCTAAATAGGCAATTTATGTCAGACATGAATCATGTTGAGTGTGACCATAAATGTTTGCTAAATTGTCTACGAACCTGGTTTAGAATGTGAGCATAAGCACTAGCATGACATTTGATACCTCTCTCCTATGTAACAATTTACTTATATAAAATGTCTAATAATCATCATCGATGTTCTCAAAGTAACCAAAAATAATAAGGAACGTTAGCTCAATTGTTTAGTGATATGATGTTTTTGACATAGACTTTAATGGACATGAATTCAAATCCTTAAGAGATAAACATGAGTGATCTGGTTGAATAAAGTAACACTACTACTACTATATATATATATATATACATATATATATATATATACATATATATATATATACATATATATGTGTGTGTGTGTTGGCGGTATACCATTCGTTCATATAAACAAAAGACAATGAGGAACACGCAAAGTGACTACTTTAAGCTGGATAGCGACCTTTATAAGTTTCAGAACATCGAGCTTTGATTATGAAGTCTAAAGAAATACGCATCGAGCCTATAACACATTCTACCACCGTAATATTCAATAGAGTTGGAGGTAATTGTTAGTCTTGCCTTTGCCTGGTGACATACAACGTTAGTATCATGAAAACATTATCAAAAGGAAATCGTGGTAAAGAAGTCAGGCCTAGAAATATATCTTCTTGCATGAGTAATATTCGAAAAAAAAAAAGCTATTTTGTATGGCAATATATGAAGAAATGGCTGCTAGTTTTGGGTACAGAACTAAGCAAACAAGGGAAACTGATGTGATTTGGAACTAGGGAAGAGATGAGTTGAACAATTTTTTTTATTTTTTATTATTTAATGTCCTAAATGCAATTTTAACATGCACCATATACTCAAACATACTTTTGCATGCATAATGCTTAGTTCCATGTAAGAATTAGCCCTCAACCACATGCAGTATTACAATTTTTGGCTAAATACAGTACATCTCTATCATAGTATTATTTATGTTATACTTAACGACATTCTAATGGACATCCTTGTTTTGATTGATGCTATTGAAGGTGATGAAGTGCCTGATGTAGATGGGAGTTCCTAATAGGCACGACTGTAAAGTTGGTGTTATCTTTTATTCTGAAGATTTCAAGCGTTTCGAAGCTGAAATAGTCACCGGTTGTGGTGAATTTGTTGATGTGCTTTTTGGTAGATTGTTCATTTTTAAATTTAAACCTGCATATGAATGCATAGATCAAAACGGTGTTCAAGTATCTGCTGTACCCTGTGTATGAATTCGCTGAAATTGAAGATAAAACGAGGAAGGACAAATACTAGTGGAACTGATATACTTATGGAACGATGATACGTACATGGATTGTCAAATTAGAAGTGGTGGGATCAAATCTCACTAAATTAACCATATTCATATGTTGGTTTGTTTTATTAATATACTGATGGTGGCATGCTTTCAGAGCCGGCTCCAGAAAAATCGAAAAAGGGGGTTGCCTTAGGCACACGCAGAAGGAAAAATAAAGCAATGCAGAAATTGGGTTGCCTTCCAAAAAAATAAAGACCTGCTTACCTGCAGAAACGAACTCCCAACCTCAAACTCAACTAAATACCAATAAAGCAACCAACTCAACTACTCATACATTTGCTTATGTATCTACGTGTTATTTATATAATTATATCGTTTTCATCTGCTCTTCCTCAACTGACAATTTCTGGTGACTGTTGCTCCCGTCTGGGGGGTTGTCGTAGGCGGCCGCCTACTCAGACTACCCCTCGAGCCGGCTCTACATGCTTTCTGCACACTAATTGTTTTTTTTATAAGTAGTATATGTTTAAAATATTTTGGAGAAAATGATACGTATGAACATTTATTATATGATTTGTATAATTTTTGCTTTTATGTTGTACCATATGATGTTCGTTTTGATTATAGGTTGTATTATCATTTAATAAAGAATGAATTTATAAAAGATTTTTATTCGTAAGATCATCTTTAGTAATAGTTGTAATACGCTTTTGGTGTCACATCTTTTCGGTGTAAATTTGAACTATCAAATGCCTTTACATGGATATTAGTGTGTAATCCATGGATTGTACACGACAGTATTATTAAAAATAGTATTTATTATTTTTATATTAAAAGGAGATTTTTTTTTTTTATGAAATGTATGATAATTTTTGATGTGAAATATATAAATTATTAATTAAAATTATTATTAAAGTTTGTGTGTAATTTACGTTCTATAGCTTGCACAATGTGTGTAGTTGAGAATTTATTTAATATAGATATACATGTTGAAATTGATTCATGTTAGTAATTTATTCGATGAATTAGCAAATATTATTTAATAGAATTTATTTAAATAAGTTAAATGTAAAATTACGAAGTTAATTTAAATATATAATATAGCAAGAGGAGTTGCAAAAAAAATTGTAAATTTGTTGTGGAGTCACTGATGTTCAATTTTTTTTTATAATATGTAATAAAGCAATGCAGAAATTGGGTTGCCTTCCCAAAAAAATAAAGACTTGCTTACCTGCAGAATCAAACTCCCAACCTCATACTCAACTAAATACCAACAAAGCAACCAACTCAACTACTCACGCATTTGCTTATGTATCTACGTGTTATTTATACAATTATATCGGTGTTATTTACTTCTCAGTATTTTGTGTTGGATTTATCGCATTACTCTTTGGAAATCTTGTGTTGGCCTGAAAGGATCAATTTCACACGTCAACACTTTCTTTTCATGATGTAGTTCTAATTGGCCCAAAAAAAATACAATCAATGTCTCGCAAACATGAATGTTAAATCAGAAGCGCATACACACGTAATATTCTACTCCCTCCGGTTCGAATTATTTGACATTTTGGGAAGTTTACTGTTTTTCTTAATATATGACGTTCTGCAGTGTCATCTTTTCCAATGCAGCAACTTGAATAAGACAACTGAAGAGTTGATAAATAGGCATCAACTTTTCCAGTTTTATCATGTTATGTTTCAAGTAATTCTGCTTTGGGAAGCTTCCCTTTTGTTTAATTTCTACATAAGTCAAGGAATAACCTGCAAAGACCAGGTTATAATTAAAGCTTTTAACGTTGGAAAGTGGGAATTTATACTTAATACTAGAGGGGAGTAGTCAGTAACTTAAATGTTTTTGGAGCTATTGTGATTTTTCTTAATTTGTGTGAATCAACCCAAAACATCAATTAATTCGAACTGGAGGGAGTACTTAGTAAAGCCTTTACATGCAATAGATAATAATTGCATATCTGCGCAGCATCAATAGTTCGAACGCAATTTTCAAAGGATGGACAATATCGGCTCAATGTCATGATTGTTTCGTGATTCTATTAAATTTTTGGTCTGTCGGCCTAATAATACAATTATACATCAACTCAACAATTTCCAGAACTATGTGAAAATAAGCATAAACTATGTTATTCGGTTGTTGAAATTTTTCAACGATTTGTCATAGATGACCTCCATTTTTTTAACATATATTTCAGAGTTAGTTTCAAGTCATAGCCTTTCAATCGCTCATACAATAGTTAAAAAAAAAAAAAAAAAAAAAAAAAAACTTTTCAGGATTTTGTTAACAATGATCTGGATGATTGTTTTTGTTGTATTATTCATTTATTGATATTTTATTTGGACTTATGCAAAACAGAGATTAAAGGTGAAGAAGATGTAGCGGAGTTATAGGAAAGATAAAGTCGAGAGATGTTGCCTAGAGTTGACGGCTTTGGTTCTCCTTGGTGGAAAATCAATGCGGATACAATCATTGAACCGTCCGACGGGTCAAATGCGATGCCAACTTAACCGGATCAAGAATTGTTGGGAACACTGGGCAGAGAAATCCATTGTAAAGAAGGTAGGTTAAACAAACGACCCAAATTGTCAACATTTGAGCCCATGTACCAATTTTGCTTTCAACTAGTCTTCGTCTGCAACTCCGAACCGCATCATATTCTCCTCCAAAAGCCCTAGACACAGAAAGCGATGGCGATGGCGATGGCGGCTGCTTCATCCATACTCCGCCGAGTTTCTTCTCAACTTACTCGTATCCCAATCTCGTCTTCATCTTCTATTGAATCCTATCTTCTCCCTCCTCGTAATAATAGCCCATGCCTCCCTGAATATCCGGAGGAAGATCCATCCATCGATCTAATGGCTGTTCCAAAGAAAAAGGTTCCATATTTTTCATATTTTATTTATTTATTTAATATTAAAATACATCGGTAGAAGATATCCAAATTATATCCTTGCATCTTTCTGTGAACTAGACTTCTAAGTACAAGAAAAGACTGAGAAACGGTCCCAAGGCTTTGAAACCTATTCCTGTCATCGTCAAATGCAAGTAAGTTGAATCCATATTTGAATGATTCATGTGGCCATTTTGGTAATGGTTGTATTTAGTCAGTAACAAATTTTGTTACTAACATGATACAATTCCCATCATAATATCCAATGAAAAATACCCAAAATCTGCTGTCAGTTGGATGTTCTCTGACATTCGTTTTATTTGGCGGTTGAATGTTGTCTGATGTTAACAAGTACGAAGGAGATGGTTAACAGGCGATGGAAAGTATGTATGCTCCTTATTATGACTGGCACTAGATTGCCGAATGTAAGGAAGAGCATCTGACATTTGCCTGTTGAATTTTGAGCAACTTTAATTTTTTCTTTTTCCTTGGTGCCAATAGTAGCAAATTATATTTTGCAATTTTGTTATTAAGAACTAAACTGAATATGATCTTCTACTGTCATGCAGTCTATGTTATTAAGTAAGAGAAGAAATGTAATCGCAGTTGACAGAAGCAAATTCTCAATTTTAAGCTCATACAAGTTAACTCTTTGATTGTTTACTACAAGTGCACTATTTATCTCCAGGAATATTTCAAATATGTTTGATAAGAGTGTTTTGTACTCTTTGATGTAGGCGTTTGTTATGGTGTGCATTGTGCAACAGGTAATCTTTGTGAATATTGAAATCCCCATCTGTTAGCAGGTCGTCGAAAGTTGTATTTTTGAAATACTTCAAACGTAGATCTGCATCATCATAAATAAAATATACTTGATCTTTCACATCTCTTTCATTTTCAATAATCATATGATGCATAATTATGCAACCCTATATGATTACTGACGATTTCTCATACGATGACAGTCTACAAGGTTTACTGATAACTGCAGACTTGGATCGTTGCACATTGAGAGAATTTTATGTTTTTTTTTTCTTTTGACACTCAAGTAAAACTTATTCACTTTAAGATAAAATCAAATTAGATGGTGTCTTCACAATTAAACTTCTGTTGGGATATATCGTCGCCAAGATAGCAAACATAATTGTAGTATTATTTCTCTAAGCAAAGGATATAAGAGCCGGTTTACCCTACGCCTGTTTGTTAAATGAATGTGAAAGATCAACTACATTGAGATGATTACTAGATCCAAACAACCGAAAATCACATCAGGTTCTTATTTTTTTTTTTAAATTTTATGATACAGCTGCGTAAAAATTAATTGTGACTTATTTCTCGTACCTTTTTATACTTCATAAAATATATAGTTACACTTCTTTTATGCCTGATGCGTATTGTCAAATCTTCCTAGCATGTCAAACCACCTTATGTTGTGTTGCATTACTAGTAAACTGTTAATACCTCGTTCATTTAGAGAACGCAAGACGAATTTGTTATAAACATTCACAACAGCTTGACAAAAAATTTCTAGTGATAATGAAAGTGTTGATGCATGATCATAATAATTAGGCATCACTCCAGTATGGGTTGAGTACTCCTAAGTAAGAAGTCTATGGAGTCTCGGTGAACTAAATTATTTTTCTAACTTTATTTGTTGACGAGCCTTGATTAAATTTTCATGTACCGCTTTTTGTGCACGTCATGCACTCACTTCTGCTCAAGCGACATAATCTAGCAAATTAGGTTTACGGCTGCTGATGCTGCATTAGTAAGATGTAAAATGCATGTTTGTTCTGTCTGCTCTACTACCCGCTAAAATCCTGAGCTTTCCACATCATAAAGAGAACATTAATTCAAGACAATATAAGATGCACTTCAATCATATTTATGCAGTTGATTGATGTCAGCGGAGAGTTTTAAATAACCTAAGACTAATTATTTTCTATTATTCAAAATGATGTGCTCGAATGTTATACGAAAAAAAAAATGTTCCATAAATAAGACCATCTTTGGAATATATTTGTGTTGTGATATACGTGGGAAGCTAAACTGCTTCATACTATACGTCAGAAAGTGATAACCCTGACAAAGCCATTGAAGAGTGTTGGAGGACTCAAAAGAATCATTAAATGGAAATGAGTGCCACCTAATTGTCCAATCTTAATTCGAAGTCTGGTTGAGTCAACACAAGCTCAATGTGAGAAAATATAATGCATGGTAGTCCATCATAGTTAGCTTGCTAATCCAAAATGAGATGATTGGATGGGAACAACTCAAATCTTATCCATAATGGCATTAGGTAGTATAATATAGAAATGCTGAACTAATAATACTTAACTAATAATATTTAATATCATTAAACATGTAGGGTTTTGTATTAAAAATTATACCCGAGGTTGTACGAAAGCTGCATTGATTTTGTATAATTGTATTTCTTATCTAAAGGTTGGTTACGAAGAACGGTTAATTATCTGTGTGGGTATCTATTGTGGTTGTGGATTGATGTGGTTGGATTTTCTGTTAAATGTACAAATAAATAAATACAGTAAACATAAACGGAGAAATGTTCTCACTCCTCTTTTTAGATGTGCTGAGAGGGCATAGGTTAAACAAGTATCCACTGTGTACGTTCATGGTCAGTAGCCTCTTGAAGTTCGGTGCTTTCGTGCACAAGTTGGGTGCTTGTTTGGCATGCGTTCTAGATCTTGGCTTTTTTTGTGTGTTAACATTCATCTTCTTATGTCGTTTTGGATCTCTTCTGCGTATATCATGATTTAAGTTTTTGCCAATTTTAATCGCTTAGGTTTAGATTTATCTGCAGAGCTATTGAAAGTAAAACGAAAATATTCTTCTTTAGGGGTAGACTTCGATTTTGTTTTTGTGAATTTAAATTCCGCTAAATCCTGGCAATATACTAAAGAGAAAATTCTTTAATGGTATAAATTATTTGCAATAACATTGTGATGCATAATATAATACAGGTAACAATAAGAATTTCATAGCATTATCTAAACAATCAAATGTACATCTAATTTCTATTTATTAAATATGTCCAGGGTATCACATATTGATCATGTTTAGGGTAATGCAGATTCTCTGAAATACACTTGATTTAGTGTGTTCTTATCATTCGAGTTGTGGTTAACAAAATTTGTCCACGGGTTTGAGTTTTACATTCATGATTTAATACTGAGGTTCATTGCCGCTGATCGTCTTACAGAGCTTGCGGCAAAGTTAAGCTGCCTCACTTCTATTGCTGCAGCGGTGAAAGAGGGATTGGGAGCTCTGCCCCTAGTACTTAAACCTACTGAAAATCTATGTTTATTGTAAGTGAAGTATCTATTCTTGCATGGGAAAGTCTCAAAAAACAACTGCAATCTGACTGTGTTGTGCTTTTAAACTAGCAGGTTCTGAAATGGAGATGAATCGTTCGCTAGGCGATCATACATATTCGAAGTTCTCAGAATTTGGTTCTCTCAAACATGCTCTTATGCTTGAAGTATTGAGATTATGGTAGTTTCGGATTTTCCTCATTATTTGGGTTGCCATGCATGCTAAATAGTATCTAAGTGCGGAAATTGTTTAGTATTATGGTTAATTAAACATGCAGTATTTCAGTTTTTTTTGCCTATGTTTACCGTACTGGTTTTGAGTTATGCTACTGATGGAGCAAAGCAAAGCAACACATATTTGAGCAACAGTAGGTAATAATGCATAGATGGAAACTTTCTTACAGTATAAATTCGGGATGATTCTTTTTATGACAAGGTATCTTGTTCTAGTTCTGGGTGACGTAAACAGTTTGCCTATTTGAATCTACGTGAAACAAAAATAATAACTACTTTGAAGTTTATCGTTTGTGGTTGCAGAATGTGTGGCGGTTCAAGATCAAATTAGCTCTCTCTCTTTTTTTTTTTTTTAATATCAAAGTCTTATCGTGGACTGGTGTGTGTAACCATGCGTTGTAAAATATACATTTATATCTTAATTATAAAAGCACTTATTAGAACACAAAATTAAACATATACATCAATTGTGAATCATTGAATATGTGAAGTGTGGAATTGAATGGGAGAATGATTTGGATTTTTTGTGTTTAAGTTTGTGTTATTTTGTTGTTAGAATTTTATTTTGGTAAGGTTAGCCGGTTTTTATTGTGGATCGTTTATTTTTCACTATAACAAATAATGAGTACAATGATACATAAAAGATAGGTTGATTGCCTATATTCTACTGATATTTTACAAAACTTTAGTCACTCCTAGTTCAAACTAAAAATAAGTCTAAAACAGTTCCACATAGGGTGCGAGGTGCGACACTGAAGCAGTACAACTACAAGGAAAGCTAAAAAGCTAGATACAAATCATATCACATGATGATCACAGACGCACGCACTGAACTTAAAACGACTGCCAAAGTAGTTCCAAACATACAACAAGCTTTGCAAGTGATTAACCAAACATAGGGTGCTGCAAGAAGCTACAGCCAAAGCAGGCGCCAATTGTAACAACTCGAATTTTTGAGCATTTGGATTAAACAGACTATTGGGTGTTTTCTGTATTTTAATTTTTAGAGAATAAAATATGAGTTGAGAAGCCTAACTCATACAGTGTTTTAAACAGGAAATAAGAAATTTGATTTTTTATAATTTATGAGTTGGAATAAATTTAATATCTTAATTTATTAAGTAATTTATTCCATATGGTGTGTTTATGAATTATATACTGAGATTTTGGCGAATCTTGAAAAATATATAAAATTGATTGAGAATCAATTTTCAGGAAGAAAAATATAACTTAGTAATAAGCCGTTGGTTGAAATAATTATGAAGCTATTAAATTTGGTTATTTTTTTTTAAGTGATAATAATTAATATAACATTGAATATGTTAATCGTTGTTAATAAATTTATGGCTTTTTGTTATATTAATATTAACGACTACACTGGTGTTTCAAGTGGGTTATTTTCAATATAAAATTATGAATACCGATTATATATCACTATCGTAGTCATTAAATATCTATCTGAATAAATGATTTAAATTATTAAATCAGCAAGGAAGGCAAACTTGTAGCATATATATATAAGACAAAATAATTATATAACAAACGTATTTATATTTGTAAGATATGTCAAAACTGATATTTACAATATTGTCTAAATTATTTTGGGATTATTATAGTGTTTGTAATTGTGTTTTATAAATTAAGCACAATTTAATTAGTATATCAAGATGTGTGTGAATGATGCAACGATTTGTTAATAATGTTGTAATACAATAAGTAGTTAAATTGTGCATTGGGCTTTAAAAGGGGAAAAGGAAAATATAATTATATATATAGAAATCTTTAAATATGGACTTGAACTTAATTTAAGCAAAGTAACATTTGTCGTCCATGCATGTAGTGGGATTATTCCACTTGTTACTTTCTGAGCAGATTTGTCCCAATCTTTCTGGTGACTTCCTTTCCTTTTGATCGGTTTGTTTTCTCCCGAAAGGGCATGTCCATCTCGGGCTTACTTTTACTGGATCCAACTTTTCCTCCTTTATTTTGTTTATCAGCAAAGTGGCTTTCCCCAAAAATCAAATCCAATTTCCCCTAAATGAAAATCATGGCCCCTTTCTTAAATCAACATCCTGCTACCAAAACTTCTTCCATTCTCCTCCTTCGATCCTCGCAAACAGCAGCCACCGAAGAATCCGTCGCCTCCACCCATCGCTGCTAGAACTGAAGGAGTGATGCGGGTAATGGAGGCTTAGACCTTGTCGCGAGTTCGGAAGGCAGGCAATGGTGAGGCGAGGCTGAGGCACAACCATTTCTGGTGATCGACACAAACTTGAAAGTTGTCTTGCGGCATAGGCAGTTGGTGGAGGCTGAGAGTAAACAAGGAATTTACACAAGCTAACGGCTAAGGTGAGTCATCTTCTTAACTCGCACATCCATTTCTCTTAACATTGATTATTGCATGCATGGCTTAGCTTTTGAATTGTTTATGAATTGCATTGAATTTTAGCAACGATTAGATAGAAGTAACTTAAATAAATTGCATGCTATTTATTCAATCTGTTTGAGGGATGAATTGGTTGATTTTGTGGTTGAAGCATTTGAATTGAATCGCTGAATAATTAAGCCATAGCCATGTATGTAACATGTCAACCCAGGCACTTGTAAATTTGAGTGCCTGGTTGAGCCTTACCCCGTATTTTTGTGCATTGTTCCAAGCTTTTGGTTGTTTTCCTTTGTGGTTTTGATGCCATCATTTTTGTTGTTGGAGCAGCTAAGTTGGCGATTATTTGTGCACTGTTTTACGTGGATTTCAAAAGACTTAATTGTATAGTGGAGAGACGACATTTAATAACCTATTTGTTTAGCAGATTGATATGTTTTACGAGTTTTCATGTAAAGTTTGTATGTTGATTTCATGAATGATTACATTAATTTGTTGACACAGTCGTTTTTCATAAACTGATTTGTAATGAATTCTCTGTGTTATCGCTTTGAGATAAATGTTTCCAAGCTTTGTTTTAAAAATAATAATATAATTTTCTTAAGCTATATGTAATATCCAGCATTTTCCTATATGAAATCCACACATTTTCCATATATATATAAAATCACACATTTCTACACCCTTCGAGAGGGCGTAATGAGAACTAAACGATATCGTAAACCCGTAGTATGTGACACGATGGTATACGAAATCGTTTAATCTCAGATTCGCCTAATTGAAGCCGATGATTTGATGTTTTTGTTGATTTGATTATTGCTGATGTTTTTCATTGTGGAGCTGACTAGCGGGTAGTAAACCAGTGGTGAGAACGTGTGGTATGAGACGCACAGTTACCACTGCTTGGGTTACTGACTGAGAGTCTGTTACACATATTGTTGGTTGTTGTTGAGCCAGTATTTGCTTCGGGGTGGAGCTAGACTCGGGGGGAGTTTCATATACGTATTCACTTGACCAAAGGATCAAGTTACACTCGACCGGGAGGTCGTAGTGTCGGGCGCCTTAATAGGATGCGTATATAGTACTTGGCAAAGCTCGGGGGGAGCTCAATATATATATATATATATATATATATATATATATATATATATATATATATATATATATATATATATTAGATGTATGTGCTATTTGTTGTTGGATCCAGTTGATGATATTTGTTGGTATGGATCCAGCTTTTAATGCTATTTTGTTGTTCAGATCCACTTGAACCATTTGTTGATTTGGATCCACCTTTTTATCTTATTTGTTGTTTGGATCCACTTGATGATATTTATTGATTTGGATCCAGCTTTTAAGGCTATTTGTTGGTTTGGATCCACCTTTTTATGTTATTTATTGTTTGGATCCACTTGATGATATTTGTTGTTATGGATTCAGCTTTTAATGCTATTTTGTTGTTCAGATTCACTTGATGCCATTTGTTGATTTGGATCCACCTTTTTATGTTATTTGTTGTTTGGATTCACTTGATGATATTTATTGATTTGGATCTAGCTTCCAGTGATTTTTGTTGTTCAAATCCACTTGATGCTATTTATTGATTAGGATGCAGTTTTTATGCTATTTGTTGTTTTGGATCCACTTTTGATGCTATTTGATGATCCATACCCAATTTATGATATTGTTGTTGATGTTCGTCTCCCTTACACAGTCTAGAGCTATTATGATGCATGTGTGTGTGTGTGTGTGTATATATATATATATATATATATATATATGTATATTTGATGTAAATATATATCTACATATATATACACACATTTATATATGGTGACACTTTTATGCTGTTTGAACTCTCACGTGAATTCCATATGTTTTATGTACTTGCGTCAGATCGAAATTTCAGGTTACGTGATACTTGGATTTGGATAAGCTTGAAAGCAAGGAGTTAAACCATTGAACATCCTAAAAGAGTTCATCTAGGACCATTTCTTTAAGATGTACAATTAAAGTTAATGATATGGTGGTAGATGTATATTAAATGGGTTTAGTGTACATTTGAAAACTCTAAACTTGTATAGACATTTATTAATCCAATGTGTAATAATTATTCTATATGTTATATTGTTCTGATTTGAGGAACCGTTGCGTTTATTACCTTAAACCAAGATTGTTCACGTCAACAGTTTCATCTGAGACTAAGTAAAAAGGTAAGAACGTGTCAATACTGGTTTAATGTTATATTCGTATTCGGTCGCCCCTATCAAACCGTATTCTCTGTGGTATTAGACAACATTATTTATAATGTTCTTTAATAACACGGGTATAGCGGCGGGGTTGTTACAAAATGTTATCAGAGCAAGGCCAGAACATTATGATGTGTAGTATAATGGATCTAGACCTAGTGAGACTCAGGGTCCTATTGCCTAGTGTGTGTAGTAGAAAATAAATTAATTATCTGAACAGTAATAGGAAAATAAATTAATTATCGGGATAATAAATGTAAAATGATATGTAAGGGACAATAATGATAATAATATAGTCTACCCGATGGTGAGAGTTTATTTTAATGTAGATTTCGACGACTGAATTTGGTTACTGTGTTCACATGTTAGAATTTTGTAAAGAAAAAGGAACAATAAGAGTATGAGAAAATATGATGAATTTTTATTTTTCGATGAGCAATAAATATAGTGTTGAACTATGTGTTGATAATTTTGTTTAATAGAAGGTTAAGAATTTATTTCCACTTTTATAAGAATTCAATGTGACGTCTGATACAATCAAACCTGATGCTGACTGTTTGCACTGAATGAATAAAGTAGAGCAACCTTGAGGGAACAAACTGATAAGGTATTTCTTCAAAGAGTTATCATTTGAACAATGAACGAATGAGAGGGGGAAAATAATGCTGAAGGCTATTTTTTAAAATTATTAGATTAATTTTTGGTTTGTTTTTTTAAGTACACATTTGGCAAAGAACCCGATTCTTAAACGTTTAGGGATAGCTATCCAATGTTTTAAGGATATTGACCAAGAAATAGACATTGTAAGACTAGCCAGGAAGCAGTCTCCTGTGAGTATCACTTTTACTACTAATTGGTAAGTTTTCTTAGTATAGAATCGCTTATATAAGAAAATGAAAACAAACTTTGGAAAACTAGGACAATGCAGAAATTTGGATGTCAAATTACTGTGAGAACTACATAATATTTTAATATGTAAAAGGTGACAATACAGTTGTATTTTATTTTGAACATGGTTCTATGATAGTAAATTATCAACATAGGCTCTTTCCTAGTCAAACTCATCAG
The DNA here is from genome assembly GCA_030737875.1 of Allium sativum. Classification (NCBI taxonomy): domain Eukaryota; kingdom Viridiplantae; phylum Streptophyta; class Magnoliopsida; order Asparagales; family Amaryllidaceae; genus Allium; species Allium sativum. The sequence continues at coordinate 198,374,861 of CM060924.1, forward strand.
CTTCTCTAATTGATCCTCTATCGTCAAGAGTGTACATTTCATGTCCACAATAAATTTTGCATGTTTATTTCATGTTTAATATTTAGTTACAATATTAGTATTGAAGCAGGTGCAAAGTCAGGATTTGGCATAAGTTCGTTTTTGCTTTAGAACTATACTTTTACCAAGTCGAAATTGGGGGTTCGTTGTTATTAATAATCAAAATTAGAAATCATGTTAATTGACGGCCTAATTTTGGAAGTAAATAAAGCTTTTACAAGCGTTTTCCCCAAGCCTTTGTTACATTGGTACCATATTTTCATGTTTTAGGCTATCTTGGATTCTCGGTGTATCTTACTTTGTTATCGAACTTGAATGCGCTAGAGACCGCGAAAATTAATCGGATTCTTAATGTTTTGTTAGTTCGCATCTCATGTATACTTATAATAATGAAATTCACTTTTAAAGGCTGAGCATGAACTGAGAGCTTAAAAATATTAGGAATAATGGAGACAAATACAAGTTCGTAGTTAGGTTATTCCCAAAGCATACTACTATGCAGTCTGCATAATTGAAATGTGCACATATCTAAATCAAAAGCTTATAGCATGATTAGCATCCTTTGTAAGTGGTGATGATTGTAGCAAATCAATAAAATGAATATTCCCTGCTAGTCTAACTATTACCAAGCGAATTAAACATGGCAGACTAGCAAAATTCAACTTCACTGTCTATCTTTGTGCATACACCATTATCCAAACAAATAATGTAACCACAGTAGAAATAATCTATCAAAACGTTAAAGAGAAATCGAAAAAAAAAAAAAAATCAGTGTGCTGTTTTTCATGTTAGTAGATTATATAGGGCTTTCTTAAAAATAATATAATGATTATTCATTGTAATGGAAAATATATAAGCAATATGTAGAGAATGGAATTTTTTTGAAATAGGTTCAGAAAAAGAAACAATAAAGAAAAGCTGCTGCAAGCAACAGCAGTGATAGGCTGTTGAACCTATGAACAACTGCGAACCGCTGCTGCTACCTATGACAACAGCAGGGCTACGGCAAGCCTATTATTAGTCGCATTTGAACTAAAATTTTCTGGTAATTTGAACTGTTAAGAGAGTTTTTGACACAGCATAAAATATAGTTAGAATAACTGAAGATAGATAGTGCAATTTTTGTTTGTTTTCTTTGATGTTAAATAGTTTCTTTCACCTCAGTAACAAATATTGTTGGGAACTTGGAGTTTGAAATGTATTATTATAAAAAAAAGGGAAAATGAATAGGTTTATATATTATACATGGCTCTTATTTCAAGTAGTTCCGCATCTTGGGACAAAAGGAAAGAAACATGTATTTATATCTATATCTTAGAATACAATGCTTGCTGTTTGAACTTGAGCACTTGTGATTTTGAGTTGTTGCACTTGTTTTGTGTTTGTAGCAGTCTTGGTCTTCTTGTTGACATGATGTCATGTGTTGAACTTGAACATTTCCTTGTTCATGCTACCTTGACTTAAAATGTTGCACCTATGAAATGTTTTTAAATTTCTCCTTGCCCTCACGTAAATTTGTGATGGTCTTGTTGCATTTGTTTGTGGTCTTTGCTGAGTTGCTTCTACCTGTTGTGTGTTGCTTTTGCACTTGTTGTTCTTGTGCTTGATCTTACTGGGCTGATATTTGCCTTTAAAAAAAAAAAAGCTGCTGTCAGCAACAGCAGTAGGCTGCTGCCGCTAGCAGCTGCAGCCAGCGACCGTTGCTCATTGTGGCAGCAGCATGCTGCTACAAAGGAATTTTTTTTATGTAGCTTAATTATTACATGAACATATATATATATATATATATATATATATATATATATATATATATATATATATATATATATATATATATATATATATATGTGTGTGTGTGTGTGTGTGTGTGTGTGTGTGTGTGTGTATATATGCTATGTGTCTCCTCTTATGTCTAATGCTTGAACTTGAGACTGAGTGCAGGTACATACGAAGCCTCCTTTGACTTACCGACCCGCATTTGCTTGTTTAATAGTAATCAAATTCGCTTAAAATGCTAAACACAAGGTACGTTTTAGAATTAAATACCGTAATATTATATATATATATATGTATATATATGTATGTATATATATATATATATATATATATATATATATATATATATATATTGCTTTTCCGACCGTGTGGGTCGATGAATTTCATAAATATTACAATTGTGAAACTGAAAACAGCTCTCCGTACAAAGGAGATTTTGACGAAATTTTTCAAAATTTCGGAAGTTAGAATAATAATAATTATATAATATGTTTTTTTTAAAAGGGGGGTTTTGAACTAGGCTATTTAAAATTAGTTGCATACAGGAATGAGTAGAATATAAAAGCCACATAGAGGAATGACGTGAGTTGGTTATGCCGGGCACATAAATTAGGATATGAGCGTTTACTCATTTTTTATAAGAAATTGCGAGGACGCAATTTTGTTAGGGGGGAAGTCTGTAACAACCTGAATTTTTGGGCATTTAAAATAGACTATTGGGTGTTTTCTGTATTTTAATTTTTAGAGAATAAAATATGAGTTGAGAAGCCTAACGCATACAGTGTTTTAAACAGGAAATAAGAAATTTGAGTTTTCATAATTTATGAGTGGGAATAAATATAATTTCTTAATTTAATAAGTAATTTATTCCAAATGGTGTGTTTATGAATTATATAGTGAGATCTTGGCGAATCTTGAAAAATATATAAAATTGATTGAGAATCAATTTTCAGGAAGAAAAATATAATTTAGTAATAAGCCGTTGGTTGAAATAATTATGAAGCTATTAAATTTGGTTTAAAATAAACAAATTAAGTGATAATATAACATTGAATTTGTTAATAAATTTATGGCTTTTTGTTATATTAATATTAACGACTACATTGGTGTTTCAAGTGGGTTACTTTCAATATAAAATTATGAATACCGATTATATATCACTATTGTAGTCATTAAATATCTATCTGAATAAATTATTTAAATTATTAAATCAGCAAGGAAGGCAAACTTGTAGCTACAATATATATATATATATATATATATATATATATATATATATATATATATATATATATATAAGACAAAATAATTATATAACAAACGTATTTATATTTGTAAGATATGTCAGAACTGATATTTACAATATTGTCTAAATTATTTTGGGATGATTATAGTGTTTGTAATTGTGTTTTATAAATTAAGCACAATTTAATTAGTATATCAAGGTGTGTGTGAATGATGCAACGATTTGTTAATAATGTTGTAATACAATAAGTAGTTAATCTGTGCATTGGGCTTTAAAAGGGGAAAAAGAAAATATAATTATATATATAGAAATCTTTAAATATGGACTTGAACTTAATTTAAGCAAAGTAACATTTGTCGTCCATGCATGTAGTGGGATTATTCCACTTGTTACTTTCTGAGCAGATTTGCCCCAATCTTTCTGGTGACTTCCTTTCTTTTTGATCGGTTTGTTTTCTCTCGAAAGGGCATGTCCATCTCGGGCTTACTTTTACTGGATCCAACTTTTCCTCCTTTATTTTGTTTATCAGCAAAGTGGCTTTCCCTAAAACTCAAATCCAATTTCCCCTAAATGAAAATCATGGCCCCTTTCGTAAATCAACATCCTGCTACCAAAACTTCTTCCATTCTCCTCCTTCGATCCTCGCAAACAGCAGCCACCGAAGAATCCGTCGCCTCCACCCATCGCTGCTAGAACTGAAGGAGTGATGCTGGTAATGGAGGCTTAGACCTTGTCGCGAGTTCGGAAGGCAGGCAATGGTGAGGCGAGGCTGAGGCACAACCATTTCTGGTGATCGACACAAACTTGAAAGTTGTCTTGCGGCATAGGCAGTTGGTGGAGGCAGAGAGTAAACAAGGAATTTACAAAAGCTAACGGCTAAGGTGAGTCATCTTCTTAACTCGCACATCCATTTCTCTTAACATTGATTATTGCATGCATGGCTTAGCTTTTGAATTGTTTATGAATTGCATTGAATTTTAGCAACGATTAGATAGAAGCAACATAAATAAATTGCATGATATTTATTCAGTCTGTTTGAGGGATGAATTGGTTGATTTATTGATTAGGATGCTATTTATTGATTAGGATGCAGTTTTTATGCTACTTGTTGTTTTGGATCCACTTTTGATGCTATTTGATGATCCATACCCAATTTATGATATTGTTGTTGATGTTTGTACTCTCACGTGAATTCCATACGTTTTATGTACTTGCGTCAGATCGAAATTTTAGATTACATGACACTTGGATTTGGATAAGCTTGAAAGCAAGGAGTTAAACCATTGAACATCCTAATAGAGTTCATCTAGGACCATTTCTTAAGATGTACAGTTAAAGTTAATGATATGGTGGTAGATGTATATTAAGTGGGTTTAGTGTACATTTGAAAACTCTAAACTTGTATAGACATTTATTAATCCAATGTGTGATAATTATTCTATATGTTATATTGTTCTGATGTGAGGAACCGTTGCGTTTATTATCTTAAACCAAGATTGTTCACGTCAACAATTTCATCTGAGACTAAGTAAAACGGTAAGAACAATGTGTCAATACTGGTTTAATGTTATATTCGTATTTGGTCGCCCCTATCAAACCGTATTCTCTGTGGTATTAGACAACATTATTTATAATGTTCTTTAATAACACGGGTATAGCGGCGGGGTTGTTTCACCAATGCTACATTCACCAGCTCAACGAGCACCTGGCACTTCCTTTACACAGCGAGAAAACTGCAATCAAATACAAAAAGAACGAAAAATTGTCCAGTCCCACCCACACAAAACAACTCCAAGCAAACACAAATCTACTCAGAGAATACCACAACGCTAGCTGCTACCACTCGCAACACAAGTTGGATACCTTCACGACACACAACAATTGCCTAAAACAAGTGGCAAATTCTATTCGAACCTCCAAATGTGCTAAGTTGCATCCTCAAATTTAGAAAAAGCAGAGATTCCGCTGTTTTCCTGAGTTGCCCTCCGTCTTTTTAAAAATGACGGAAGTACTCTCTCGCGTGGTTCTTACACGTACCACGCAGTGGCACTGCGTGATATTCTAGATAACCACACACAACGGCTGCGTGGTTACCTAGAATACCACGTAGTGCCACTACGTGGTACGTGTTAGAACCTTGCAGTGACGCTGCGAGGTAATCTGAAGGTATAGAAAAAAACAGAAAAAGAAGGGTAGTTTCATCATCAAAATTCCTCATTTAAAGAGGGGCAACTCAGCCTTTTGGGCGGTTTGAATAGAATTTGCCAAAACAAATACACGTCGACAAAAAATCCAGCCAAAGCCAAACATAAGACATAGAGACCCCCTATTACGACCCGAATTCGCTAGCCTCCAAGAAGACCCAAAAACACGGATTGTAATGAGAATACGACAAATCAGAATACAAACAGAAGAACATTTCATTGCTTATTACAACAATTACGTCAGAGTACAAGAATATAACAGAGTATAATAAATAATATATATTAGAAAAATAATATCGGAGATTAAAATTACATTACATAGCAGCGGAAAAATAATACATAACACAACTGAAAGAAATACACTGATACAAAGCTTTCCGAATATAGCTCCAGCTGTAAATCCAGGATCCTGGAAAAATAGAAATCTGCAAAACCAAAACTACTAGCTGCCTGTATGGGAAACATGGGCACTCAGAGTTTAGGTTAAACCTATAAACTCCAGGTCACTCATGTGACTGGTGTGAGAATTAAAACAGTTATTTAAAACTTTGCTTTAAAAATAAAGTAAATCAAGGGACCACGCCGTATAACACGGAATGAGTTTCCTCCCAAGAATACCAGTGTATAAAACAAACAGCGCAATGTTTTTTTATTGAAAAAATGAAGCTATTATAAGACTCATGTCCCATCACATAATGCAACGCAAACCGGAGGATAGAGTTTTACCTTATAATAGCCAAACATGTTTGGTACGTTTTAAAACAAATCATTTTGATATTACTATATGTGTATAGTGTCAAAAACAACTTCAAATATAAATGTATCAATCATAGACGGCATGGGTATCATATATCATGTCATCATACTAGTTCTACAATTAAAACCGCACGATGTCATATTGGAAATTGGATTTCCATCATGAACCAAGGCAAAAGATCGTCCTTACCAAATTCGAGACAATCTAGCCTACCATATCTCAGGATCAGTCGCAATTGCACCTTGGATCTTCAGGGTCGGTCCTCTCTTTCGTTTGAGGATTAGTAATTCCCGAACAATACGTTTCCCCGCCCTATGGGGCGTAAGTCTGGTCAGTATGTCGGCCATATCATCCATCGGCCCCGTAGTGACCGATATATCTGAGGTACCTCGCTTTCCATCATCCACATAAGTAAAAATGTCTGGGCGTCATACCATGACACCACTCCTAGCTAGAAAGAAACACATGTTCTCCCTGCCGTCCTCTCCCGTTTCTGGTTCATACCAGGGTGTGAGGCTCGCAAATTAACGTTATACACAAAGCTATGCTATTTAAAGTCGTGCTTTGATCATCAACCACAAGACTCTGCTTTTCAACAAAAGCCTTGATCATTTGCATCTCAGCATACCGCACCGACAATTCACGCCTTGCAACTGATATCTATCAATATATAACCTCTAAGCTCATACGTTTCAGAGAAGAGCGTTAAGCAAGAGAATAAATTCTCCGCCGCCAAATAGATATATATTTAATAGAAATCAATTAACACAGAATAAAATCCAATGTCAGACACACATCCATTTACTAGTTCGTTCTGGGTCTGAACGAAACCGGAGACACCTTATTCCTCGTCCCATATGTCCAATACAGGAGAGAGGTCCTCGCATATCTCGTCGATCTCCAAGTACGTCTGGACGATCACCACTTATTACCTCGTTTTGGGTGTACAGCCCAATCAAGACATCAGTAATCATCCAAACGATGTGAAGATCTCCGGTCTTCAACCACCATCTTCATTGTCGAGATACCGTCGAATCAGTTATTCATAATGGGCATAAACCTGGTTTTTCCGAATAACTTGCGTATTTAATAATCAATAATCAAGTGCTATAAAAACACATCATACGCCTCATTCCAATTCAGAATATTCTTTTATTCAAATATTCTTTTCACAATTTAACCCAAATTGAGGTTTTCCAAACTAGTCGGGATTAGCGAACCTTACCGAAGTAATCATTTATTATATTTCCCAATCCCAACCTCTTCGTCCCATGGAGCAAAACTGTTAATACTCCATATCTAACACCACGGTGTTATCGGTAAGACTAATTACCATTTCCCGTTCAAATCTAATTAAAGATTTAACTATCGCCTAGAGTAAAACTAGTGGTACTCCATTCTCGATCATTTCCCAAATTTGATAATTTAAATTATCCCATTCACCGTTCAATCTAATTAAAGATTCATTAAAACTCCACTTAGTTTTAATCTTTCCAAAAATCATTATTAATGATTATTTAACTTTGGGAAATCAAACATGCCACATTGATAATCTACACCGTACCACTGATTTCTGTCGATATGTAACCTCTAAGCTCGTACGTCTCAGAGAAGGGTGTTAAGCAAGAGAATAAATTCTCCACCACCAAACAAATATATATTCAGCAGAGATCAACAAATACAGTTCGAAATACAATGTTAGACATGTAATCCTGTCTTTATCTGGGTTAAAATACTAATGTCATTCAAAACACAGTTCACGATAAACCCAAAATCACATTCCATTAACTATGGAATCTTCACTGAAAACAGATCAATATATAATCGATATCAATTTCCGTATCCGACTAATAATATAAATGGAATAACGACAAAGCCTTTTAAATTTCATATATATATATATATTAATAGTTTTCCTCCACAGAAGCACATCTCGATTTTTACCAAATCGAATTCCATTCAATTCCGATCTAATATATATTAAATTGGAAAACTCTACTTTGGAAAATTTCCATTAATCTTAACTAAAAGAGTTATAAATTCCAAATCATATTTCACTGTTAATCGGGTTAAAGAACAATTGTTATTTAAAACACCGTTCACGATAAACCCAATTCACATTCTATTTTATTTCAATTACTAAATATAATTGGAAGCTCCAATAATGTTAATTAAAAGATTTATTCTATTCACACGGGGTTTAAGAACAGTGTTATTTAAGACACTACTCATGACAAACCTGAAATCAAATTTGATATTATATTAAATATAAGGCTCTGAACAGAAATTATATTGGCTTACATTTAATATCAAATTCCGAAACCAACACATATCGTATGGGGAATAACGATATATATATCTATCTTTCAAATTCCTCCACAATATCCGTATAACCACGGAATCCAATATCAAAATATTCCGAAGATGATTTCTATTCAGATCCATTCCAATTTATACATTGGAACATTCTGGTTAGATTAAAACTATTTCAAATCCAATTTATTTAAAACGTTGGATTATCTTTCTAGTTAATAACTAGTTCATTTTGGTAAAAATATATTTTTATCTTTAGAAGCGTGGAAATTTTCATCCAAATTCTTTCCAAACCATTTATTATGATTTTACACAAATTATTAATATTTTTAATAATTTTATTAAGGCCCGTACAGTCGGTTTCCCATAACGGCCACCGAACTGCGTCCATAACGACCTTTTCCAAATTTGATTTGGTCATAATTCCAAATCCAACCATTAGATTTCAAATCTCTTATATTCGTTAGAAAGCTTTTTTCGATACGAACCCAAAGTTCCGGCTTTAGGAAAATCCGACGGTCGGATCTTCCGTAATATCAATTCGAAGTTAATGGTCAAAATTCGCGAACGGTCGCGACGCATTCTATTTAGGCCATGAAATATATATATATATATATATATATATATATATATATTTCGTCGATTTCCATTTTAAACGTATTTTATAAATTCGTTTTAAAACGATTCCCATTTCATTTCAATTTTAAATCAAAATTGAATACTCCTTTTCATTATAATATTTAAATGATAATGTTTTCAAAATATCTGATTTTGAAATCATTTCCTATTTGATATTCATTATAAAAATGAATAAAATCGATATAAATATCGTTCGCGTTAAAATAGAACAAATCTAATCTACACGGCTTCATGTATTTCAATATTTTCGTGTCCATCCCAAATCGGACATCAAAATCATATTTTAATCCTTTACAGAATATTATTTTAAAATACTCGTTATTTTAAAATATTCGTTATTTTTGAATTGGAATCAGACCCAATCAATTACCATATAATGTTAGTTATATGGATTTCATACACCACACGTATACAACAACAATGATAAATAATCAACCATCGTCCAGAATGCATTATACAACTGCATAAGCATTAAATATAAATAATTAACGCTTATAACAGTCCGTCAACCAATCGATTGTCATAAAACTAAACAATTGGGATTAGCGTATGTCAAATATCATCCCAATACCCGTGTGGGGTTTCAACCAACAAATACGTAATATTATTTGTATAGTTGGACGATGTGTAAAATTTATCGTCTCAATCAACATCATTTAAATGGGTGTACATAAACAAATCGTCCGATTTGTAAATGAATATTTATTTTCATTTCAAGAGAATTTTATGCCGTTCACATATACGTTATATTTTTAACGATAAAATATTCATTTCAACACATGAATCATTTTAATAGTTCATTTATACAATAAAAATGATATTTTTATTGTACAAACATTTTATTCAACACATGAATATTTTATACAGTTCATATACACATTAAAAATTATATTTTTAATGAATAAATATTTATTTCAGAAAATTTCGACTTTACAACGGCGCGATATTAAAACCGGAGTAATGTCTAGCATTATCCCTCTCTTGATACTAGTTCGCGCCATACACAATAATCACAATCAATTCAAACAATCATACAACCAATTTTACAATCACAATCCAAATTTCCACAATACAATCCAAAGAAACAACTATGGTTTGTACAATAAATAGTATTGGAGGCTTCTAAGCCCCGTTTACATCCAACTATATATTTAACTGTAAAATAATTAGAGTGAGAAGGAGTTCTCACCATCGGTTTCCACTCCGCCATTATTTATTGAACGGTTTGAATTTCCGCTTTGTTTCCAGTTAGGTCCATCGCAATCTGTTTCACGCGGTTTATATTAAAAATCACAATTTTACATAACTATATATATATATATTCAAAACAATTTTATTCATATGAAAAATCTGATTTTACAATGCTATTTAAGTAAATTAAAATTAATTAAACCTTACCCTTTTCAATTATCTTCCTCCAGGCATCGACAGTTCCGTTGAACCCAACCCTGTGCCCCTTGGGCATCACCGCGCCGCCACTGTGGTGGCCCAGACCCTGATCAGCCAACCGCCGCCACAAAGGCCTTCCCCCGTGCTTCCTTCGGCTGGAGTTCTGGTGAACTCAACGGCTCCCATCGCTAGGGGATGGCAATTGAACGTGGCCCCTTTAGGCTGCGATTTCCAACAAATTACACAACGATAAATCACCATATTCAATCTGCATGTAGATATCGCGTTCCTCTTCCATTTTGCTTCTGAAATTATTTGATTTCATTGAGATTTGTCGCAAAATGGATTTAAAAATTTGAACAACTTCCACCGTTGTTCGTGGAGGGAGTCGCGATTTTTTTATATTTAAGAATTTAGGGTTAGAAAAATATGATTGGCCGTATTTATATAAATTATATTTTTATTTTATTTAATTCCAAAAACACCAGTTTATTGATATTAACTCCAAATCAAGCCCAACGAATGTCGTTCCTAGTCAAATATCTCCACTCCGGACATAATGGGATATGTTTCGTAAGCCAATTCAATTGTTTCGATCATTTTTTATCAAAATCAAAATATAAATTGAATTTAAACGTACATTTTAATTTATCGGGGCCACATACTGACTCCAAAAATTGCAGAAAAATAAATCTAGCTATGTTTTGACGATACGGTCCTAACAAAACTGATTTCGTCGAATTTGGAGACTGTTTGAAAAATGGTCATTTTCCAGTCAATTAAATTCAAACTTAAATTTCCAAACGCTTTTAAATTCAACACGCTCACATATTAATTTCAAAAATTATGAAAATTGGAATTTAGCAATAACCTGACATTCCGGATCCAACAAAAGTGGTTTCGTCGAAAACGAAGGTTGTTTGCAAAATGGCTACTTTTAAGGGCTATAAATTATATTAAAATATATATAAATTCCATAGCGACTATTTTAAATTTTAAACTGGACATAACTTTCAATTCATAAAGTGAAATTTAAAATTTTCACATTCGTTAGAAAAATATAGTTAAATAGATTCCAACGTTTCTGGTTTTATTGAAATCCGATTTATATTGAATTATGTACGTTCATTTAAAGTTTAAAATCGAAATTTCAAACTACCGCGGTATTTCGAGTTTGTTTTATAATTAAAATAAATTTATATGTTCTAACTTCGACTAAAATAAATTTTTAGTCGTTATTATTTAAAATAAATCATTTTAAATATTCTAAATACATTAAAATAACTAAAATAAAAATTTTAAATTGGTTCTGAAAATCCGGGTTGTTACAATCTCCCCCACTTAAAACCTTTCCGTCCTCGAAAAGAAACGGAGCTGAAAGTTGTTTATCCAACCAACTCAACTTTCATTCTGGCTTTTATTCTTCAACTTTTCAATTTCTAAGAATTTTCTAATTTCTCAAAAATTTGGCTAACACCCTAAATTTTCGAAATTTTTTGCCATAACCTCCTTTATACGGGTTGATATTAAAAACTGGAACTTGCCTCATAGGGCCCTCATCAATCCAAAAGAAAAAAAAAGCCAAGCGGTTAGCCAATCGACTCATAAAATCATCAAAACTCAAGAAATACAATAAACAAATACCTATTTGTCGGGCATACAATTTTATTCCTCTTCTTAGCTTCCATGCTATGACCTGTTCAATGTATATGCATGCAATTTCAATCAATTTTCAGTTCAATATTGATTCGACTTGGCTAAAATTTACTTTTCATTCTCTTATTGGTTTTATTGTTTAAATATTTTTAATTAGTCCAACTAATAATCAAACACCACAACCAACAATCAATTATTTGATTAGCTTTTTAATCATATAACTTAAGTATATAGTTAAAAATCAAATTTTTAGTGTCAAATAAAACAATAAACCCTATCTAGCTATGTTTTGGTTCTCACACCAGTCAATTGAAAATATATAGATACACCACTTTCGGCACCCGAACATAAACACTGATGATACTAGTAATCATATGTATCATCTCCGAGCGACTAGAGTGTGATTTTATATCTATCCAGTATATTTGTGACTTCGAATATACGTTCGTGACACATATATGCAAAATCTTCATATACTCCATTGTCCAAAATAAAATAAAATAAAGTACACAAATACGTATAATTAGATTTAATTTTCAAAATTTAAATCGTTTTCATTTTTAATAAAGAATACTCTTCCAACTCATTCTAGGATACTACTGATCCCATCTCTAACGAGTCATTCTCATTGGATAGTACTAATTCAATATCTGATGAATTCTTTCGTTTGGTTCTAATGTGTCTTGTTGTCGAGCTCTGTAAACCGAAGCTCTGATACCACAAATTGTTACGACCCGAATTCGCTAGCCTCCGAGAAGACCGGAAAACACGGAATGTAATGAGAACCCGATAAATCAGAACACAAACATAAGAACATTTCATTGCTTATTACAACAATTACATCAGAGAATATAACAGAGTATGAATAAATAATATACATTAGAAAAATAATATCAGAGATTAAAATTACATTACATAACAACGGAAAAATAATACATAACACAACTGAAAGAAATACACGAATACAAAGCTTTCCGAATATAGCTCCAGCTGTAAATCCAGGATCCTGGAAAAATAGAAATCCACAAAACCAAAACTACTAGTTGTCCGTGTGGAAAATATGGGTACCCAGAGTTTAGATTAAAACAATAAACTCCAGGTCAGTCATGGGACTGGTGTGAGAACTAAAACAGTTATTTAAAACTTTACTTTAAAAATAAAGTAAATCAAGGGACCACGTCGTATAACACGGAACGGGTTTCCTCCCAAGAATACCATGCATACGACAAACAGCGTAATGGTTTTTTGAAAAAATGAAGCTATTATAAGACCCAGGTCCCATCACACAACGCAAGCCGGAGGATAGAGTTTTACCTTATAATAGCCAAACATGCTTGGTACGTTTTAAAACAAATCATTTTGATATTACTATATGTGTATAGTGTCAAAAACAACTTCAAATATAAATGTATCAATCATAGATGGCACGGGTGCCATATATCATGTCGCCATACTAGTTCTACAATTAAAACCGCACGATGTCGTATTGGAAATTGGATTCCCATCATGAACCAAGGCAAGGAATCGTCCTTACCGAATTCAAGACATTCTAGCCTACCATGTCTCAGGATCAGTCGCAACTGCACCTTGGATCTTCAGTGCCGGACCTCTCTTACATTTGAGGATTAGTAATTCCTGAACAATACGTTTCCCCGCCCTATGGGGCGTAAGTCTGGTCAGTATGTCGACCATATCATCCATCAGCCCCGTAGTGACCGATACATCCGAGGTACCTCACTTTCCATCATCCACACAAGTAAAAATGTCTGGGCTCCATATCATGACACCACTCCTAGCTAGAAAGAAACTCATGTTCTCCCTGAAGTCCTCTCCCATTTCTGATTCATACCGGGGTGTGAGGCTCGCGAATTAATGCTATACACAAAGCTATGCTATTTAAAGCCGTGCTTTGATCATCAACCACAAGACTCTGGTTTTCAACAAAAGCCTTGATCATTTGCATCTCAGCATGCCACACTGACAATTCACGCCATGCAACTGATATCTATCAATATATAACCTCTAAGCTCATACGTCTCAGAGAAGGGCGTTAAGCAAGAGAATAAATTCTCCGCCGCCAAACAGATATATATTTACTAGAAATCAATCAACACAGAATAAAATCCAATGTTAGACACACATCCATTTACTAGTTCGTTCTGGGTCTGAACGAAACCGGAGGCACCTTATTCCTCGTCCCATATGTCTAATATAGGAGAGAGGTCCTCGCATATCCCATCGATCTCCAAGTACATCTGGACGATCAACACTTATTACCTCTTCTTGGGTGTATAGCTCAATCAAGACATCAGTAATCATCCAAACGATGTGAAGATCTCCGGTCTTCAACCACCGTTTTCATCATCGACATATCGTCGAATCAATTATTCAGAATGGGCATAAACCCGGTCTTTCCGAATAACTCGCGTATTTTATGACCTATAATTAATTGGTATAAAAACACATCATACGCCTCATTCCAATTCAGAATATTCTTTTATTCAAATATTCTTTTCACAATTTAACCCAAATTAAGGTTTTCCAAACTAGTCGGGATTAGCGAACCTTAACGAAGTAATTATTTATTATATTTCCCAATCCTATCCTATTCATCCCATGGAGCAAAACTGTTAAAACTCCATATCTAACACCACGGTATTATCGGTAAGACTAATAACCATTTCCCGTTCAAATCTAATTAAAGATTTAACTATCGCCTAGAGTAAAACTGGCGGTACTCCGTTCTCGATCATTTCCCAAATTTGATAATTTAAATTAGTCCATTCACTTTTCCATCTAATTAAAGATTCATTAAAAATCCACTTAGTTTTAATCTTCCCAAAAATCATTATTAATGATTATTTAACTTTGGAAAATCAAACATGCCACATTGAAAATTTACACCATACCACTGATTTCTGTCGATATATAACCTCTAAGCTCGTATGCCTCAGAGAAGGGTGTTAAGGAAGAGAAAAAATTCTCCGCCACAAAACAGATATATATTCAGTAGAGATTAACAAATACAGTTCGAAATACAATGTTAGGCATGTAATCCTGTCTTTATCTGGGTTAAAGAACTAATATCATTTAAAACACAGTTCACGACAAACCCAAAATCACCTTCCATTAACTATGGAATCTTCACGGAAAACAGATCAATATATAATCGATATCAATTTCCGTATCCGACTAATAATATAAATGGAATAACGACAAAGCCGTTTAAATTCCATATATATATTAATAGTCATCCTCCACAGAAGCACATCTCGATTATTACCAAATCGAATTCCATTCAATTCCAATTTAATATATATCAAATTGGAAAACTCTAATTTGGAAATTTTCCATTAATCTTAATTAAAAGATTTATAAATTCCAAATCACATTTCATTGTTAATCGGGTTAAAGAACAAGTGTTATTTAAAACACTGTTCACGATAAACCCAATTCACATTCCATTTTACTCCAATTACTAAATATAATTGGAAGCTCTAATAATCTTAATTAAAAGATTTATTCTATTCACACGGGGTTTAAGAACAGTGTTATTTAAGACACTACTCAAGACAAACTCAAAATCCAATTTGATATTATATATAAGGCTCTAAACAAAAATTATATCGGCTTACATTCAATATTAAA
The DNA here is from genome assembly GCA_030737875.1 of Allium sativum. Taxonomy (NCBI): domain Eukaryota; kingdom Viridiplantae; phylum Streptophyta; class Magnoliopsida; order Asparagales; family Amaryllidaceae; genus Allium; species Allium sativum. Next base: position 198,390,528 of record CM060924.1, read on the forward strand.
TTCCGAAACCAACACATATCGTATGGGGGAATAACGATATATATATATATATATATATATATATATATATATATCTTCTAAATTCCTCCACAATATCTGTATAATCAAGGAATCCAACATTCCGAAGATGATTTCTATTCAATCCATTCCAATTTATACATTGGAAAATTTTGGTTAGATTAAAGCCATTTCAAATCCAATTTATTTATTTAAAAACGTTGGATTATCTTTCTAGTTAATAACTAGTTCATTTTGATAAAAATATATTTTTATCTTTACAAACGTGGAATTTTTCATCCAAATTCTTTTCAAAACATTTATTATGATTTTACACAAATCTTTAATATTTTTAATAATTTTATTAAGGTCCGTACAGTCGGTTTCCAATAACGGCCACCGAACTACGTCCATAGCGACCTTTTCCAAATTTGATTTGGACATAATTCCAAATCCAACCGTTAGATTTCAAATCTCTTATATTCGTTGGAAAGCTCTTTTCGATACGAACCCAACGGTTTTGGTTTTAGGAGAATCCGACGGTCGGATCTCCCTTAATATCAATTCGAAGTCAGTGGTCGAAATTCGCGAACGGTCGCCGCGCGGCGCATTCTATTCAGGCCATGAAATATATATAATATATTATATATATTTCATCGATTTCCATTTAAAACTTTTTTTATAAATTCATTTTAAAACGATTCCCAATTTCATTTCAATTTTAAATCAAAATTGAATACTCATTATCATTATAATATTTAAATGATAATGTTTTCAAAATATTTGATTTTGAAACCATTTCCTGTTTGATATTCATTATAAAAATGAATAAAATCGATATACATATCGTTCCCGTTAAAATGGCGCAAATCTAATCAACACAGCTTAATATATTTCAATATTTTCGTGTCCATCCCAAATCGGACATCAAATTCATATTTTAATCCTTTACAGAATATTATTTTAAAATATTCGTTATTTTAAATATTCGTTATTTTTGAATTGGAATCAGACCCAACCAATTACCATATAATGTTAGTTATATGGATTTCATACACCACACGTATACAACAACAATGATAAAAAATCAACCATCATCCAGAGTGCATTATACAACTGCATATGCATTAAATATAAATAATTAACGCTTACTATAGTCCGTCAACCAATCGTGACATACAACTAAACAATTGAGATTAGTGTATGTCAGATATCATTCAAATACCGGTGTGGGGTTTCAACCAACAATTACTGAATATTATTTGTGCAGTTGGGCGATGTGTAAAATTTATCGTCTAAATCAATATTAGTTTAATGGGTGTACATAAAAAAATCGTTCGATTTGTAAATGAATATTAATTTTCATTTCAGGAGAATTTTATGCCGTTCACATATATGTTAAAAATTATATTTTTAACGTAAAATATTTATTTCAACACATGAGTCTTTTTACTGGTTCATTTATACAATAAAAATGATATTTTTATTGTTCAAACATTTTATTCAACACATGAATATTTTATACAGTTCATATACGCATTAAAAATTATATTTTAATGAATAAATATATATTTTAGAAAATTTCGGCATTACAACTACGCAATATTAAAACCGGAGTAATGTCTAGCATTACCCCTCTCTTGATACTGGCTCACGCCATACACAATAATCATAACCAATTCAAACAATCACACAATCAATTTTACAATCACAATCCAAATTTCCACAATACAATCTAAAGAAACAACTATGGTTTGTACAATAAATAGTGTCGGGGGCTTCTAAGCCCCGTATGCATCCTAGTATATATTTAACTTTAAAATAATTAGACTGAGGAGTTCTCACCATTGGTTTCCACTCCGCCATTCTTTATTGGACGGTTTGAATTTCAGCTTTGTTTCCAGTCAGGTCCATCGCAAACTGTTTCACGCGGTTTATATTAAAAAATCACATTTTTATATAACTATATATATTAAAAACAATTTTATTCATATAAAAATATGATTTTTAAAACAATTTTTTTCATATAAAATTCTGATTTTACAATGCTATTTAAGTAAATTAAAATTAATTAAACCTTACCCTTTTCAATTATCTTCCTTCAGGCATCGACAATTCCGTTGAACCCAACCCTGTGCCCTTAGGGCATCACCGCACCGCCACCGTGGTGGCCTAAAATGTAAATAGCTCTCTGTGATCTATTGCATTTCCAGAATGGATGATGAACTAAATATCACATGAATAACTACTACTGAAGATTTTTCTAGATTTTTTTCCTGAAGAAATAATTTATATGTCATATCATAATTTTCGCAAAAGGTATAATAGGTTTTGAGAATATCCGTGTCTGTCGCTAATATAATATCAAACTTCCTAACATTTTAAATGTGCACAAGATACCGTTAATGTGCTGGCGCCATATTAGAACATCTGAACCCGACTTTGAAGGGGAAAATGCCACTTACATTCGAACCGGAGCCATTCCAGAGAGATTTTTCACATATAATTAGACCACCAAGGGTCATTTGAAGGGATCTTTTGGCAAATTCTCAGCTCAAGCTTCCTCTATAACCGAATTTCACAACCTTATTCAGATCACAATCATCTTTTAAAGCATATATTAGAGGAGATTGAGTGACCTTATGTATTGTGTGAATGAAATTGAGTGAGGACTACTATTGTATTTGTATTTGAATCATCAATCCAAGGAGCAGAAAGTGGACGTAGGCTCTTTAACGCCAAACCACTATAAATCGTGTGTTTCTCTTTCCTTTTTGATTTCATTTCTTCAAAATTATTGCTAATTTGGGTGTTAGAACCACTTTTTGGTCTAACATTTTGGTGCTTTCATTGAGAGACTTTTTGAATTCTCCACTTTTTAGGATTATTATTCTACTATTTGGACCCTCAAGTTCAAAGAAGTTAATCCTTTGTTTCCGTCATTCTTGAGTGCTTGCTGATTAATCTCTAAGGAATTGGATATTTTGGCCAAAGGAAAAGGGAAAGAAGTACAAGACGCTCAGGAGAATGAGGCTAGCGAAGATCATCAGGCCATAGTCATGACGAGGTCGCAGGGACAGGGCTCAGGATCAGGCCGATCCGAACCGGGCGCTCCGCACCAGGTTGATGATGCAAACCCAAACCGATCCGGAGGCTCTGATGCTGCTCGTACCCTACTCTAATCCGATCCGAACATGACTAAAGCTGGTACTTCCAATCGAGCTCCTACGAATGCTCCAACACCAGCAGTGACAAATGATGATCAGCCTACACCTTCTGAACCCGTAACACAAGAAGATTTTTTGCGTTTGCTCGATATGCTTGAGAGTACTAGAGATGCTTTAGAAGATTATAAGTGTGAAAGTTTCCTAATGCGAGATGACATGATATCTATGAGAAGAGAAATTATCCAGCTGTGTAGACTAAGAGTACCCTCTCCCGTTCATCGCCTTGCTACCGATTACTTATCCTCTTCAGACGAAGAGCGCCCGCGCCAGAGGAAGTCATACGAGAGGCCGGATAACTTGGATCAGTTAACATTTAGATCGCTGGGAACTCATGAAGATGTAGCCTGAACTCTTGGAAGTGATAATCCAGGCCTGAGGGAATCACCTGTTCAAACTAGGAGTCCTAATGTTGTCAATCCTAGCCAAGGCCAACCTCACCATCCAGATTATCGCGTGAACGACCGGGATCGCAGAAGGAGAGGAAGCTCAGTCGCAGTTCAACACCAATGAACATCGCCAGACGTAGGCCCAAGACATACCAGAAGAGAAAGGAGCACAGATCCTGCGCCTGCACTAACTAATTGTAACGATAGGGAATTTCGCTCAATCCGAATCGATCGCTAAACCGAATAAGACCGTTCGAAACCCATGATTGTTTTGAGAACACGACAAATTGGAACACAAACAGAAGAACATTTCATTGTATATTACAACAATTCCATCAAAATACAAGAATATACAGAGTTTGAATAAATATTACACATTAAATATCAGAGATTTAAATACATTACAGCATCGGAAAAATAATACAAAACATAACTGAAAGAAATACACGGATACAGAGCTTTCGAATATCACTTCAGCTATAAACCAGGATCCTATGAATATAAATCTGCAATACCAAAACTACTAGCTGCCCGTGTCGAAAATAGGGGCACCCAGAGTTTAGGTTAAAACAATAAACTCCAGGTCAGTCATGTGACTGGTGTATGAACTAAAACGGTTATTTAAAACTTTACTTTAAATCAGATATATCAAGGGACCACACCGTATAACACGGAACGGGTTTCCTCTTAAGAATACCAGTGCATATAACAAAACAATGCAATGCTTTTTGGAAAAATGAAGCTATTATAAGGCCCAGGTCCCATCATACAATGCAACATAAGCCAGAGGATAGGGTTTTCCCTTATAATAGCCAAACATGCTTGGTACGTTAAAAAAATCATTTGATACTATTATAAGTGCATAGTGTATAAAACAACTTCAAATATAAATGTATCAATCCTAGACGGCATGGGTACCATATATCATGTCGCCATACTAGGCTCTACAATCAAAACCGCAAAGTCACGTATTGAAAGTTGGATTTCCAACTGTGAACCGAGGCAAGGGATCGTCCTCACCGATTCGAGACTGTCTAGCCCGAGCCTCAGGAACAGCCGCAACTGCCCCTTGGATCGTCAGGGCCGGTCCACCGATGTGGATTAAACTTAAACCCTGGACACTGCGTTTCCCCGCCCTTTGGGGCGTAAATGAGCCAAATGACTCCATCGGCTCCACATAGTCACCGATATATCCGAGGCGCCTCGCAACAGCAACAACCACATAGGTGAAAATAATATAAATGTCAAGGCTGGTAGGTCACTGACACCACCCTAGCTAGAAGGAAACGCATGCCCTCCCTGAGGTCTTCTCCTGTTTCTGGTTCACAACCCGGGGTGTGAGGCTCGCGAATTAACGTTACACAAAGCTATGCCACACAGGCGGTGCTTTGATCATCAACCATAAGACTTTGCTTTTCAACAACAGCCTTGATCATTTGCCACTTAGGCATGCCACACAGGCAATTCACACCATGCGACTGATGTCTATCGATATACAACCTCTGATCCCGTACGTCTCAGAGAAGGGTGAAGTAAGGGAACGAATTCCCCTTCACCAGGCAGATGTATATTTAATAGAGATCAATCAACACAGAGCAAAATCCAATGTCAGACACACAGTCCATACAAGTTCGTTCTGGGTCTGAACGAAACCGGAGGCACCTTATACCTCGCATATCCAGCGATCTCCAAGTACGTCTGGACGATCACCAACCGATTCCCTCCTCTTGGGTGTACAACCCAATCAAGATCATCAGTAATCACCCATACGATGTGAAGACCTCCGGTCTTCGACCACCTTCTTCATCCTCGACACCACGTCGAATCAGTTATTCAGAATGGGATAAACCCGGTCTTTCTGAATAACTCGCATATATAATAAATAAGTGTTACACAAACATAACATACGCCTCATTCCAATTCAGAATATTATTTTACTCAAATATTCTTATACTTTGGGAAAGGTTCCCATTAATTTTATCAAAGATAAATTCTTTAAATTTATTCTTTAATCTTCCTTTGAATATTAATTCAAACTAAATTATGGTTTATCCAAACTAGTCGGGATTAACGAACCTTACCGAAGTAATCACTTGTTTTAAATTTTTCAATCCCAACCTATTCATTCCATGAAGTAAAACTGGTAATACTTCATATCTAACACTACAGTGTTATCAGTAAATTCAATTACCATTCCACGTTAAAATCGAATTAAAGATTTAATTATCGCTTTGGAGCAAAACTGGTGTTACTCCATTCTCGATCATTCCAATCTAATTAAAGATTCATTAAAACTCCACTTGGTTTTAATCTTCCCAAAATCATATTAATGATAGTTTAACTTGGGAAACCATATCCTGTCTTTAACTGGGTTAAAGAACCCATGTCCTTTAAAACACGGTTCACGATAAACCCAAAATCACATTCATTCATTATCGGGTTAAAGAACAAGTGGTATTTAAAACAACGTTCACGATAAGCCCAAATCACATTTGGTATTAAATACAAGGCTCTGAATAGAAAATATATCGGCTTATATTTAGTATCAAATTCTACGACCAACAAATATCGTATTGGAAATAACGATATAAATATATCTTTCAGATTTCCATAACAATATCTGTATAATCACGAAATCCAACATCGAAATATTCCAAAGACAATTTCGATTCAAATCCATTTCCACTTTGTATATTGGAAATTCTGGTTATTTTCAAAACCATTTCAAATTCACTTTATTTATTTTAAAAATAAACGGGATTACAATACTAGTTCATTTCGATAAAAATCTATTTTTATCTTTTCAAATATGGAGTTTTTCATTCCAATTCTTCACAAATCATTTCTTATGATTTTACACAAATTATTACTATTTTTAATAATTTTATCAAGGCCCGTACAGTCGATTTCCATCAACGGCCATCGAACTGCACTTACAGCGACCTTTTCCAAATTTGATTTGGACATAATTCCAAATTCAACCGTTCGATTTCAAATCTCTAATATTCTTTAGAAAGCTCTTTTCAATACGAACCCAACGGTTCCAGTTTTAGGAGAATCCGACGGTCGGATCTCCCGTAACGTCCATTCGAAATTAATGGTCGAAATTCGCAAACTGCCGCAACGCGGCGCGTTCTATTCAGGCCACTATATATACATAATATATATATTATATATATTTCGTCGATTTCTTTTTAAAACGTATTTTATAAATCGTTTTAAATTCATTTTCGAAACGATTCCAACTTCATATTCAATTTCGAATCAAAATTGAATATTCCACATATCGATATACAAATGATAATATTTTCAAAACGTTATATTTTGAAATCACTTCCTTTTCTATAATCATTATAAAAACGAGTATAATCGATTATAAATATCGTTTGCATCAAATTGGCGCATATCTAACCAACACGGCTTTATATATTTCAATAACTTCGTTATTCTATTCAATAAATGAATATTTTCTTCAACACATGAATATATATTTTTATTCAACACATGAATATATATTTTATTCAACACATGAATTTATATTTTTATTCAACACATGAATATTTATTTTATTCAACACATGAATTTTTATTCTATTCAACACATGAATTTTTATTCTATTCAACATATGAATTTTAATTTATTCAACACATGAATTTATATTTTATTCAACACATGAATTTTCTTTTATAATATTCCTTATTTTCCAAATTGGAATGAGGCCCAATCAATTACCATATAATGTTAATTATATGAATTCCCTACAACACATGTATATAATAACAACGATAAATCATCAACCATCATCCAGAGTGCACCACACAACTGCATAAGCATTAAATATAAATAATTAACGCTTACACAGTCTGTCAACCCATCGATTGACATACACCTAAACAATCGGGATTAGTGTACGTCAAATATCATCCCAATACCCGTGTGGGGTTTCAATTTAATAAACACAGATTTTTTTCTTTGTGCAGTTGAGCGATGTGTAAAATTTACCGTCCCAATCAATATCCTTCAAATAGGTGTACATAAACAAACCGTCCAGTTTGTAAATGAATATTTATTTTATCCACATACACGTTAAAAATTATATTTTTAACGATAATTTATTTATTTCACACATGAATATTTATTCTCATTCATTCCACATCACAATCAATTTTCACAACACAACAAAATCAAACAAGTCGTCCATGGTCTGTGGACGACGGGCGTCGGGTGCTGCTAAGCACCGTCTGCATCCTAGTATATATTTCAACTAGAAATAAAATTAAAGGTGAGGAGTTCTCACCATTGGGTTTCCACTCCGTCATTCTTTACTTCTGAACGGTTCGAATTTGCCCTAAAATTTCAATGCGATCTTTTCCCGCTGTTCATAGTAAAAATCACACTTTTATTATCGCTACACGTACATAAATATCATATTTTTATTTCCACTTCATATATATAAAAATCGAATTTTTATACTGCTACATATAAAGTAAAATTTATATTTTTACATACCATTCTTGTGAATAAAAATCAAAGTTTTACATACCATTCATATGAATAAAAATCTAATTTTTACACTATTAAAAATCTTATCTTTCCTATGATAAAAATCGTATCTTTACTTCGCTTTCAGGATGATAAATATCTCATCTTTATTCTAAAATCACTCATACAAAAATCCTGTCTTTCTCATGATTAAAAACCCAATTTTTATTCTCTGATAATTCATATAAAAATTATGTTTTTATAATTTTATACATATATAGATTGAAAATAAAAGAAAATCAGATTATATATTAAAAAATACATACCTTTTTCTTTTACAAAAGAGGTAGGGGTTGCGTCGGGGGAGGGGGGGAGGGGGGATCGGAGTAGTGGTCGGGGGTGGGACCATTGGTGGCTGCGACTGCTCAGGGGAAGAGGGTAGGCGGCGGATCTGGGGTAGTGGAGGGGGTCGCGGGTTTTCGTAGCTGTGGGGCTTGACTGGTCGGAGAGCGAGGGAGGCTGGAGGAGGACGCACAGGAGAGAGGGGTGGGTTCGGCAGTCCGGCGCCGGGTCTGGGAGGGGAGCGCGCCTCCGACGTCGAGGTAGGGGGAGGCGACGGGAAAGGGGGCCTGGGCAACGACGCTTTTTTTTCTTCTTTAAATTGATTTGAACGATACAGGGGGGGGCTAAAGAGATAAAGGTGTTGACCTTTTTAATTTAATTAAATAAAATCCCCAAAAAGTTACTTTAAATTTCGATCTCCTAACGAGACCCACTGCCTGTCGTCCCTAGCTAATTACCCCCATGCCGAACACAATGGGATATGTTCCGTAGGCCAATTCGATCGTTTCGATCAGTTTTCATCAAAATCAAAATATAAATCTATATATTGAATTTGAACGCGCATTTCAATTTACCGGGGCCGCATACGGACTCTAAAAATTCCCGAAAAATATTTTCTAGCTTCGTACTAACGATACGGTTATAACAAAACTAATTTCATGAAATTCGAGATCATATGAAAAATGGCCATTTTCAGGTCGATTGAAATTGACTGAAACTGTCAAAACACGTTTTATTTCACCACGCTCACATATTGATTCAGAAAATTACGAATTTTGAAACCTAGAAATAACTTGACATCACGGATCCAACAAAAGCGGCTTCATCGAAAACCGAGGTTGTTCGCAAAATTTCCATTTTTAAGGACCAAAATTCCATAGCGACTATTCTGAATTTTCAACTGGGAATATCTTTTTATTCCCGCTATGAAATTTTGATTTTTCGGATTCGTTGGAAAGATATTCTCAAATAAATTCTAATATTTTTGTTTTTGCTAAAATCCGGTTTATTTTGAATCCTGTACATTCATTTGAACTTTGAAATCGAATTTTCAAACTACCGCGCCATTTTCAATTCCTTTTATAATTAAAAATAATCATTTATATTCTAACTTCGATCCAAATAAAAATAATCATTCTAATTCTACTGAAAATAAATTTCTCGTCGTTATTATTTAAAATAATTTATTTTAAATATTCAAAATTCGCTAAAATTGCCAAAATAAATTTTTTTAAATTGGTTCGGATTTCCGGGTTATTACACTAATGTTGAAGTAGAAGCGATGATACGTCGAGTCATGGCCGACATCAGTCGCTATACTAGTGAAGATTGGGGTATTGAGCGTAGTCATACTCCGTCACCGACGATGTCTTGAACTTCCAATTTCCTCGACGATTCAATCTACCACAAATGGACCGATATGCTGGAAAAACTGATCCCAAGCAGCACTTGATGAGGTAAGCGTGGTACATGAACACCGCGGTCGCACCCGTCGCTGTGAAATGTAAAGCATTCCCCATTTATCTTGAAGATATGGTATTGATGTGGTTCACTTGACTTCCCGCACGATCAGTATCGAATTTTCAGGAACTAGGCGAGCTTTTTATGAAACAGTTTCGACTCCATGCCCGGAAAGCTAAAAGTGTCATTGAATTGTCCAGAATTAAGCAGGCTCCAGGGGAATCCTTGAAATCGTATTTAGATTGCTTCAACTTAGCGGTCACTAAGGTAAGTGATCCTCATGAACCAACCGTTCTGAAGGCCCTGATAGATGGAGTTGATCCGGATACCAAATTTGGTGGATATTTAGCTGGAAATCCGCCGCTGACCAGAGAAGCATTTTACGAAAAAGCAAATATTCGCCTGCGACGAGAAGAGATATATGCCAGTCGAAAAAGAAAATCCGATGGAGCCTCGAAAGAAGACATTCAAGGTATTGTTGCTGTAAAACAATCCAGTGATAGCTCAGGGAAGGTAGAAGTAAATGTCGGTAATAAGAATGAAGGAAGCAATAAATAAAGTCATTAAGTCTATTCTTAAGAAGCGGCTGGAGCGGGCCAAAGCCATGTGGGTGGATGAGTTGCCACTAGCTTTATGGGCATATTAAACAACCTTTAAGACGGCTACTGGCCATACTCCTTTTTCACACTCCTTCGGATCAGAGGCGGTGATTCCGTGGAACTTAAATTCCCCTCTCATAAGGTAACATACTATGACCCAATGACGAGTCGAGCACTCCTAGAGTCCCTTGACGCAGTTGAAGAAAAAAAGGGAAGAAGCAGACTTGCGTGCTTCAAGGCATCGACGCCAAGTGGCACGTTATTATGATAGAAAGGTTCGCTTTAGGACATTCAAACCAGGAGACTTGGTACTGAAGTGAGTCTTTCCACCTCCACCCCATCTAGGCCCAAAGTGGGAAGGACCATACGCCATCCAATGAAAACTTGAAACGGGAGCCTTCAAGTTAACGACTATAGACGACGAAGAAATTCCTAGAGCTTGGAATGCTCAGCATTTGCGACGATATTTGAGTTAGAGATGTAGTGTTTTCTTTTGTTTTTATAAACTATGTAAAAAGGAACGACTTGCCTAGAAAAGTCTGTTTATATGAACAAAAGATTATAATGTGGATGTAGGCTACGACTTAGCTGAACCACTATAAAAATATCGTTTGCCATTTATTTTCCTGCATTATTTTTATTTTCTATGGCTGTTCTGTCCTGATTATGAAATGTTAAACTTTAAATTTAACTTAAAAGATTGAGGACAATTCACGTGCAGGAATAAATGAAACGACCGTTTGCGTAATAGGATAAAAGGAATGGGAAGACGGCATTCCTAACTCTAACCCTCATAAAACGAGAGAGAGTATAAAGGATGGGAAGACGATGTCCTCCGAGGCGTGAAGGTGCACCCCGATAAGAGACCGCCTCAATGATACTCTAACCTGGTTACGAGACGGGAGAGTATAAAAATGCTAAGAGAATGAGCATCAATGACAAAGGAAAGTTAGCCCCGCAGAGAGTCGGGGGCAACCGAATGCCAAGCTTAATCAATCTCGAACAAGCCTTTGTCAGTCAGTCAATTCAAGATTTATTGGGGGCCTGCACATACGCATGTCGCCAATGTGTATGGTATAACTGTGATATGACACGTTGTTTATCTTCGTTTTTACTTAAATGATGAATTTGAAAGCATTTGACATCGCAGGGAACAAACTATTTCATTCAAAAACACGTGAGTCTATACAGGAAAACTAAACAAAAGATGCGAGGGCCTCACTTGCTACAACAACAACGGACCAGTGGAATATCAAAACAAAATACGAAACTCATTTTCATTTCTGCTTCGAAGCATTCTTAGCTCTCTTGGCAGCCTTAAGAGCATCCCGTGCCTCTTTTTCAGCATCAGTCATGATGCGCTTGGGTTTTTTCTTCCCTGAAGCTGGGGGGATAGGGTCAACAGGTGTCTTAGCAGCATGATCCCCGATGATAGACCTGCCTAATAATTTGACAATTATTTTAGACTGGAAGTCAATCATTGCAAGAGGCTTGGGATCTCCGAGTTTCACTTCTTCAGTTTTTGCCTTCAGATCCTTATCCTGTTTGGCTTTCATCTCCGCCAAGGTCATGTTGTCATTATTCCTCGAATCCCCGATCACGACAGCATCAACATCCTCTTCATGTCCATCGTCACTGCCATCATCTTTCAAGGCAGCTATCATATCCCCAGACTGAGGAGTCTCAGTGACAGGTGGCACGGGAGCTTTATCGGTGGCCTCCTCCTTCTTGCTTTCGGCATCTCCTCCAAGTTTTGCAGCGCTGATTTCATCCCGTTTCTCCTGAGTCTCTTAGATGGTCTTTTCACAGACAACTTTCTTCTATTTCCCATCAGTCTTGTCATTTGGCTCAATACCTGCTAAACGAAAAGCAATAGTTATTAACTCAGGAGAAAACGGGGGATTGATTTGCCCAATAATGTGACGAAAAGTGGAGATAGCTTTGACAAATTGGGGTGAAAAGTTAGAAATACCTTCGCATGATTTCTCAACTGGAGTGGTTAAAGTCTCTGGTGCCGATTCAGGTACAGGAGACAAAAGAGGCGCCTTAGGAATTCCCAGATTCTCGGGATCATATTCTCCTACTCCAGTAACCTCGGGGGCAGTAGAAGAAGAACCATTCTCAATGGTATTCTTTCCTTTGGCCTGACGTTTCTCTTCCTCCATGACGACACCAATAAGTCGGCGCCCTTCGGCCAGACGTGTCAGCTCCTCACCCCTAAGGAACTTCTCCATAAGTTTGTTTTCATCAATGGAGTCCACCTTGAGCTCCTTCTTTTCCCACTCGATGATTTGGTCCCACACATAAACCAGAGTTGTCGGATAATCCTCGATCCAAGAGATGTCTCGGCGGCAGATTATCTGAGCAAAGAATTTTATCATTAATTCGCTATAACCATCCAATTTTTTTTAGGCCTCAGCAAGCTATATGTGGGCCTCTTCGGCGGATTTGATGGCACTATTCACATTCCCCTCGGCCAAGACCGCTCAAGATTCAGCTTCCATCAATTTGGCCTCCAATTCAGCATTCCACCTATCCAGCTCAGCATTCTTTCTCGCTAACTCAACCTTTTCCTGTTCAAGAGTAGTGCAAGCTATTTGTTCCTTAACACTTTCTGACTTAGCATCTTCAGCTTGTTTCTTCAGATCTAAGCGTTCTTGGCTATGAGATTCTAGTGGATTGTGATAAAGCTTTTGTAACTCCTCAAACTGCTTTTTGAAGTTATCGACATCCCGTTGAGCGAGAGCAAGTTGAGCCTGTGTATCTTCTAGATCCTTCTCTAAATTTTTCAGAACATTCTCATCGAGATCGGCTACTTTTTTCATTTGATCGATGTTAGCAATTAGGTCCTGAATGATTTTCGAGAGGTTGCGTGAATATCTATACATCTCCGAATACTGTTTCTCCACTGCATCGATCTTTGCCTTAGCGTCATCTGCCACTTTGAAGAAATAGACTCAAGTGCAGGTATGAATTGCAAATGTTCAAAGTAATGATCTGGGAACTGCTTCCTTAGATACGCCAGCCTCGCTTTGGAATCAGAATCTGGTGGTGCGGATTTGGAATAAGATAGCTCGAAATGTTTTCGCTTGGCGGGAACGATGGATGTATCACCCTTCCCAGATCGCTTCTCAGAAACTTTGTGTTTGTCATGCGAATCAGTAAGTTTTGGTGGAAGTTTCTCTTGGGGATATTTATCCTTGGGAGGAATTGAGTCTTTGGATTGTGGTTTATCTCCCTCGCGATGGTCTTGATGGCTCTTGTATTTTTCCGGGTCTGACCAAATGGGAGAACGAGAACATGAAGAATGAAGTCGCTGGGAGTCATGGTACCTTCTATCATCCCTACCACGATTCTCTCGATGGTTGTGCTTGGTGTTAGAATCATATCTAGACATACTAGTACGGATTTTTCTGACATCGTAGCGAGGGTGTGTCATTGTACCCGCAAAACAATATGAGTAGAGTTCAGAACCGTTGTTTATACAAAGCATAAGTGTTGTGACGTGCGGTGCTAATGTATTGTGTGCATCCTAAGTGATATTCCCCTCAACCGACCAGAGCCTGAAGTTAGACTAGCATGTGTGGTCTCCTTAGCCTTCACAGGAGTAGTTTCTTCTAAAGAAGTAAAGGTCAAAGGATTCGTTGTGAAATCTTCTGAAGTATATAAAGTTTCGGGCAAGGGAAGATTTCCTAAACCCCTAAATGTAGGGTCATCCACAGTAGGAGCATCTCCTTGAGGAGCACCTAACGGCAATTTTTTGGGAGATATTGACTTTTTAAGAGTAGCAGCGTCGTCAGGAGTGATGTACCTATCTCTGTCTTTCTCAGCTATGTTTGCTAGTTCGTCATCCTGAGTTGAAGATGGAGAGGGAGGATCCCTAAGGGGCACCGTTGGACCTTTCGAGCTTCCACCCGTCTCAGGAATAATGTCGACTTGGGGTATGTATACATAAGGGCCTTTCCCATGGCCTATACTGTGGGTGATGGATAGCAACCCATGACGATGTAGGTACTCATTTTTAAGGGCATCGTCGATGGCCAAGAACTTTTGATCAATAGTGAGTAACTGGTGAAAATGATCGAAGTATAAATGACCCATCACTTGCTTTGAATTAGGAACTGCAAATAAAAATAAGAGTCATCTAATGTGCCGACATAAATATTTGACGGTGAAATCCAAAAACTTGGTGTCTTACTTGACTGGAGCCATCTCCCGGTGCACCCAAGTTGCTGTTTAATGTAAAACCATTCGGTTTTTGAATCACCAGCTTTGCTGCTATATGGGACAGTGATGATTTTCCTTTTTGGAACTGATTCAAAGTATGAAAAGGATGGAGTCTCTTGGGTCCGATGCTTGAAATTATAAAAGAAATGAACGTCATCAAAGGTATGCTCTACACCTAGAATCTCTTTGTAGGCTATATACAGAGTGTACAAATAAGCGTAGGAGTTGGGATGTAGTTGCATGGGGGTAATACGCAGTTGTCTCAGAAAATCGATGACAAAAGGTGGAAACGGAAGTATTGCCCCAACTAAATACATTAATCTGGTGATAGCCATATATCCTTCTAATGGATTATGGGGACGATCTGTTTTTGAAGGCAACTGAGTATCTCTCTGAAGAATCCCATGCTTTAGACGTATCCGTATAAGTCTGTCATTGTCAATTGTCGACTCAACTGAATCCTTAGGCGACTCCAAAATAGTGATGTTTTCAAATTCGTTGGGAGCACGGTTTTCTCCTACACCTCCTTCCTCTTACTCGTCTAGAGAAACATCACCCCCGGATGATACTTCACTATCGTGAATACCCATTTCATAATCTGGACCCTCACTGTCCCAATCTGGATCTGAAGTAGAAGACATATCTTCAATAGGATTTTCAGGTCTACCTATGGTTTCTCTTCTCTCTACTAGTCTAGATGAGCGTCTCTCGGCCATGTCTGATGTACTATTGAGGAAACAATAGCAAGGATTATAGTAAAGTTACCCGTGTCCCCCTGTGCATGTGTGTGAACTAAATTATGTTGGTATGAATGCAGTGCTAAAATGAAGAGATAAGAAGTGAGCATCAATTAAAAGCAATGTGAAGTAAAGTTGTATGTTAGCTTAATCTACAAAGTCTGGTGTAAAATGCTCTATCCTAACTATCCAAAAAACCACAATCTACATCTCAATTTTATTAAGTTGATTAAAGAACTTTAGCGTTGCTGCGGACCAGTTCAGAAGCATATGTGAAGTACGGCTCGGCTCAGGTGCTTTCGTCATTAATGACTTGGTTCGGGAATTTACGCAAAATACGGATCGGATCAGAATATGAACGCGGAGGGGTTTGGATCAGATAGATCTCCAGGGGGAAAAGCCTAGTTTGGGTCAATTGGCGCCGAACCGAACCGCCTTCATGTCTTTAAACCTATTACTCCTTCATTCATGCATCTCTGGAACTTCACCCCATCCAGGCCCTTTCGATCCAAACCGAGGTCATAAATTTTCTTTATGATTTAATCCCCATCCATTCATTACCAACCTGATCCTCTCTCCCAAAGTGTCAACACCATGAGCTCCTTGGCACCGAACCGATCTGTTCCTTCTCCTCCCAACTCGCCATCTTCCTTCCCCCTATACTCACTCAAAAGCCTGCTACCTCCATCCGCAAGTTATCAAGACCCATGTCTCATCCCTAAACAGTCACACGCAACGCCATGGTGGAATTCGACAGCCTCAACACCCCGAGTTGGTGAAGATCTCCACCAACGACGACGCGGGTAAGCTGAAAATCCATGGCATCGTCAATCGACTCCTATTCGAGAAGCAACGCGAAAGCATAGGAAATTAACAAGTCAAATAGGGAAAATCGATTTAACCAAAGTTATTAACTCACCTAGTAAGATGATTTGGAGATTTAAAGGAGTTTGAGAAATTTAAGAAATAGGGTTTGTACGAGGTTGGAGATGGCGGCGGAATGAAATGAAGAGGGGAAAGTGAATTTTATGCAAATATATACAAGATTAAGGGGCTTTTTATCTTCCTCGTGGGCCCAATGCCTAAGCTGACCCGTTGGAGGAGAAGCCCATGCCCTTCCAGCTCTGCGACGGTGCGCCTTCTAAGTTCGGATCGGATCGGATGAACGTGCAATATCTGATGGTCAACTCAACTTACAAACCAACCCGAAAGAAGAAGTAGCAACTTAATAAATATGCGTTATTAAAATTTACCTGGAGGAACCACGTTGATGTTGAGCGAAGTTCTCAAGGCTATTTTAAACAACGAAAGCAGTTCATATATTCCATGGAGTATATATAGACAATAAGAGATGTGACTTGATGAGGCGACACGACTCTGCAAGCGAATGGAAGCAACTATTCAATGATTCAAATTCAGAAACCAGTAGACAGACAATTTTGAAGCACAATCTATCTTCAATAAAAGTGTACTTCGAGGGGGAAAAATGTTAGCTTACTTTGTGAACTAGGCTACATAAAGTTAGAAGACCCTTTGATGAAGAATGCTGAATAGAAGAACACTCTCTCACAGACCGGATCAGATCGAAGATCTTGGGTCAAGCCCAAAACAGTGCGCAACAGAAAACTAAGGAGCACAGACAGAATCAGATCGGTTCGGATCAGCCCGCCCCGCTCCTCCTATCCTTAACACAACCGATCCGAGCTAGATGCGGCAAAAGTTATAGCCCACGTTCCTTGAAGACTCGGAGTGTTTGTACATACATTCCCCTATGATCACCCACGAAGTTAATGTGTTGGCGCCATATTAGAACATCTGAACCCGACTTTGAAGGGATGACTGCCACGTATATCTGAACCGGAGCCATTCCGGAGAGATTTTTCACCTGTAAATAGATCACCAATGGTCATTTGAAGGGATCTTTTGGCAAACTCTCAGCTCAAGCTTCCTCTATAACCGAATTTCACAACCTTATTCATATCACAATCATCTTTTAGCATATATTAGAGGAGATTGAGTGAATTTATGTATTGTATGAATGAAATTGAGTGAGGACTACTATTGTATTTGTATTTGAATTATCAATCTAAGGAGTAGAATGTGGGCGTACGCTCTTTAAAGCCGAACCACTATAAATCATGTGTTTCTCTTTCCTTTTTGATTTCATTTCATTAGAATTATTGCTAATTTGGGTATTAGAACCACTTTTTGGTCTAACACCTAGTATAAGGTTACGAGTTAGTAAACAAATTTTTGTGTTCCTTTCATACCAAAATGTATGAATATGTGCAGGAATCAATAGCATAATTCTTGGTTGGGTGAATTTATTTATATGTTTATCCTTCATTTTCTATGATTTGGGTTTTTGACCTTAGGATGAATTGTTGCATGAAGCTATTTGCTCTTTCCATCTAAAATCCCCATATTAAGCAGTCAATTTTTACATAATTTTCATTCGTGCATGCATAGGGTTAACTAAAAATAAAATACGGTTCCTATTTTATGGATGGGTATGTTTGAAGAAGGTGGTCAACCTGCTATCTAAAACAACAATAATTTTTAAATCAAGCATATACAAACAATAACTGGTAAACTTGTGTGATTAATATCAACATATCTCTGTCGGTACTCAGACACTGTTTTATACACATAAATTTGAAAGTTTATGTAACTTCTTGTAAGTTATGCTTCAAAATTCACTAGTTTGGGATGCATGTCAGATATGGTTAAAAATGTATAGAGAATTATGGAGTTCATTAATATACAATGTAAACCTCGTTTGAAGCAACAAAATGGTCTGATTAATCCAAAGTTACATGTTACTGTTACATTCGAACCAAACCAATTACCATATACTTTTCCTGCCATGTTTTTCAAGATAACGTGCTTTGCTCATTTTTTCATTTTTTTATTTGTACATCTGTCAAGTTTTCGTTGGGGTTTTGATGTAAGCTAATGCACATAATCCCGCTTAGTGTTATAATTTAAAATAAATACACTTGCATGAACATGATGCTAAACATGCATTAAGCTTGAAATTTTGTGTAGTGCATCTTTAATAGGTGCCTAATTCTTATGTCTGTAAAATTTTAATGATGGTATAAGAGCGTACACCTTGTCAATAGTCTCAGGGAAAACATTACCAATCATGCATGTCTCTCCATTCGTAACATTATATTCCTTGAGAAATTCCAAGATTTCTCTGACAAATGCATTGTCAGTACAGTTCATTGCAAGTATTGCAGTAAGTGCCTTATTGAATGAGTTTGGCTTTTTGGTATCAGGATCATTTGTCAAAACAACAACAGAGTCATTGATTCCTTGTAAAATAGATGCATCTTATCCATCCATTAGAATTCTATAGAGTCTTTTGGGTTATCTATTCAAGTTTTAGATCTACTTCAGCAGGTGGAGGCTTGAATGACAAGGGAAAAAGAACACATTTTCCACCTAAAGCCGTTTTACCTTCTTTGCTAGAATATATGAATATGTGCAGTAATCAATAGGATATTCACAAACAGATGCAATGGCTGTTTGGTCTAGACAATCCATATGATATGCACATAGATCAAAAACTAAAAGGTGCGACTAAGAGGGGCATGCACCAAGCCGAAGTGCAAAAGCTAAGGTGCACATGCACATAAAGCCAAACTCATGAAAAATGTACAACAACCAAGGCAGGAACCTAGCAAATGCACAACAAGAGCAAATGCATAAAGACACACACTATGTACTTAAAGTTAATGCAATAAAAGAAAGTAACATATGCTTGTACAATAGCACAATCAAAAAGGTCGAGCACACAAATTTGTGTTAGGCAACAAAAAAAGTGCACAAGCACAAAGTATGCGAGTTCAAACATAACAAATGATGACCCAAAGCTAACAAAACATTTGCATGACTGAAGTCAAGGGATACACGTTCAAGACTGATGCACAAAAAAACTCAGGTCCAAGTCTAAGGCATTGACACACAATAGTTTTTACATCTCTTCGGTGAAATTCTATGTACTTTTTTACTAACATATACAACATCTGTTGCATACAAGTCCTTCCTTCCATCTCATAAGCTCGATGCTTAGCCTTATAATTGTAAATTGTTTAAATCGTTGAACATCTTCACGAGTTTGGGATAACATATTTCATCGTTATTACAAGAGTCAATTAGACTCAAGACTTCATTGTGTTCGGAAAGAGAAGTGAGATCATAAGATGGAAAATCACTAAAGACGACTAAAGCACCCGTGTTAACTTTAGCATTTGCTAAATAGTTACCACAGGTTTGACGGCCTCTTTGTCATTGTAAAGATAACCTTTAATGGTTTTGGTTATCTTCAATTTCTGAGATGAACTTGAGGAAGCCATTGAAATGATAATTTTGAAGAGGATAGATATGAAGAATATTGTTTTGAGTTGTGAATGAAAGGTAGAAAGGATAGACATAAATAGAAAATGAATAGATATGAATTGTATGAACATGAATTGAATAGACACAACTTTTCAGATTGAAAGGACACCTTTTCAGACCTTGGTAGTTGGTAAAAAAATTGGAGCGAAGTTTGAAAGTTTAAACTTTTGAAATTAAAAATTTGAATTTCAAAACTGGTTGGATATTTCGACATGTATTTTTCTGTATGTCGACATACTAGGCTTTATTTCAAAAGGAAATTGGATTTTCAAGTTTTGAATTATATTATCGATTTATATTTAAGGTTTAACAATTTCCTGAAATATTTCTAATCCTAATAAACACATAAAAATTTATTTTATTATTTTATTGGTTATTTACTATTATATTATTATTTTGAATTTCAAAATTCAAATTCAAATTTCTAATTTCAAAATATTTATTTAGTTCTTAAATTCAAGCCAAAGCAAACAAAGCAACCATTCAACCAAATAAAATTAAATTTTAATTAATGCGTACCCTGTTTTTTGATCCATTTCTTCATGATCTTCTGAATTTTGAATCGGTGTAAAGCATAAATTTGTATTCCCGGTTTCTGGTTCTTCATCACTTGATGATGAATCTGAATCATCTAATGTTGCTGCGTATGCTTTCTTTCTTTCCCTTAATGAATTGGTGTTGTCAGTGTAGTTAGAGATGTTTTGGTTGGTCAGGCTGTGAGATCTAGAATTGGAACTGAGACTCAAGCATTGATGCACGAGGCTACAGATGTTGGAAGAACTCCTACGGCTCTAGAAGTTAGGTTTTTGTCCGCAACAACTCCTTAGGTCAGGGCAGAAGCGGATGTTCATGTTGAGATTCAACAAATGGCCTAGGTTGGATTAGATAAACCAGGGGCACCGATGTTGGTTTGAAAGGTTAGAGGCAATTGCTTGGAATTGAAAATCAAATTGCAGATGTGATTCGATGGTTTACTTGGGGCAGAGCATCTCACTTAGATTTGGATTGTGTTAATCGCAACCCATTCACTCAAGCTATAGGGAATCCTTAAAATCTCCTAAATTTCAAGTTACCAGTTTTGGATGCTTATGATGGTAGGAAGGATCCTATCGTTCATTTGACGCATTACATGCGCCACATGGAAGTGCTAGCGGCATCGAATACCATCGTGGAAAAATGCTTTCCACTCTATCCCACAGATATTGATGCTATGTGGTTTCGGAAGTTGGAATCAGAAAGTATTGGAAGTTAGAATATTCTGGTTGAAAAGTTCGTTGAACAGTTCAAGGTCCACATCTCTCGACCTTAGAACATTATGACTCTTTCGACAATCAAGCAAAGGTATAGAAAACTCTACGGAAATTCTTGAAAATTTTCAATCTGGGGTGGTGTTGGTTGATCGACCTGATCCGTCTATGGTTCTTAAGGCTGTTATTTATGGAATTCTGGATAAGATGGACTTCAAGATCTTTCTTTAACGGGATCAACCACGGGACCTTGGTAAATTTTACTTTGAATCAGATAGATTTCTACGGGAAGAGGATGCCAAAATCGATAAGGAAAAATTATCAAGGTTGATATGGTTAAGAGTGAAGGAACATCCGAGTCTGGAAAGGATAAAGGCAAAGGAAGAATTTTGTTTGGAAACAATGGAAATATTTAGCATTGGAGGGAACCCAAATCACCTTCATACATGGAACTTACTTCTTCTTTAGAAGAAATTTATCTAGATGTTCACCCAACTGGTCCCTTTAGAAAGCCCTTCAGGAGGGAGCCAACTGAAAAGGAAAGAGACTCTGGTAGACATTGTTTGTTTCATGAGCTTGATGGTCATAACACAAATGACTACAGGCATCTTTGGGATATGATTGAGGAGTGTCAAACCTGGTGAGGTTGCACAATATGTTAGGAATCAAATTATGGATGCGGAACATGCACAACTGCCTGCTCCGACTCAGAATAGGGATGGGTCAGGATGTGGCCCGAGTGGACTGATTATCGATTGATGTAAAATTATGTGGATTCGTGTCTTTAGGATTAGGATTTTGGTTGTTTAGTTTCTGGCTTTCTGGCACTTAGGTTTTGGCTCTTGGCATTCTGGTCTTTCGGCTTTTGGATTCTGTCTCTCTGCTTTTTCAGCTTTTGGATATGGCTCTCTAGATTTCTGGCTTTTGGATTTTGGTTACTTGGTCATTAAGATTTTGGACTTTGGTTGTACGGGCATTTTGGATATTGTTTCTTTGTTTTTCTGGTTATTTGTCTTCAAATGGCTAATTATGCCTACCTATGTACGGGAATCGATGAGATTCCTATGCATGCTGTTTGCAGATGATAAGCTATCCACCTCGTAGTTAACGGATTTGTAATCAGTTAATCTGGATTTGGATTTTGAATGGCTAAGTCCACCCACCCATGTACAGAAACCGGTGAGATTCTAAGGCGTGTTCGTTGTGGACAAAAAATCATCCAATCTCTTTCACTTAATGAACTTGTAATCCAAAACGGCTAAGTCGGCTCACCCACATACAAGGTTAGGACTTAACCCATAGGCATGCTTTTTTCCCAGCGATATGTTAGGATTTCTTTTAGCTTTATTAAAAACTTAGAACTTTTCAAAAACTTTAATAAAATTACTTTATGGACAATGCTTGTGAAATATGAAATCGAAAATTGGAATTTCTAACTTTAAGAACTTGGAGAGTATGGACTATGCTCATCAAGTATAAAACTAGTCCCCAAGCACGAACTTCGCTTGGGAAGAGCTGGGTCGTCTTGTCAGGACTTGGCAAGATCGCTCGGGTTGTGGATTGTTTTTTCAGGACTTGGCAAAACTATTCATTTGGTTTTTTGTAGATACGATCTATGTTAGCATTGGATATTCTGGATTTCTAGTTTCTATGGCCTTTTGGATATTGGAATTCTGGTTTTCTGGATCGACTTTTCCTTACCATGGGATTTTTATTGGACTTCAGATTCTGGTTTCTATCAATTTGATCCGACGCGATCATGGTTTTTTAGATTTCTGGTTCTCGGCTATTGGATTTCCTTTTGGACTTCTTTCGAATTATGACTCCTTGATCCATGAATTTCTAGAATATATAAAACACGTCTTCCATAGGAAGACATGTTTTGAGGGGCAATTTTTGACCCACCTTTTTACAAGGCAATCAAACTTTGGAATTCTGGTTTTTGGAGAAAACTTGGGCCGTCTTGGACGAAGCTGCAGAATTCTCGAAAAATTTGTACTTTTGATTAAGTGTTTTGGGATTGGTACAACTCCCCGGAACTTGGTAGGAATCGGTAGGAATAAGAGTGTTTCAAGATGGATGAAAATATACACAAGTTCTTGGGGATCGACATTGGTAAATCCAAATCGCAGGATCAATAATGATAATTCGTATCTGTTGATATGAGTCAGGATTTGGCAAATGGAATTAAGGCATCAGGGATCGACTTCAGCTTTTCGTATCCCTCTAGTGGCCTTAAAATCGGTACAAATTTAAGGGAACATTCGGGATCAACTTTTTATGCTTCGTATCCCCAGACATGAAATAGGGCAAGGCGATGGAATCGAGGAATGCTTCGAAGTAAATCACAAGAATTTGGCTAAGTCTTCCCGAATATGTACCGATCCCGGGAAATAAATTGTGGGGAAACGAAATCCCACTCACGTGCACCTATAAATGGCCCTGTTAAGGGTTGTTTTCAAAACCCTTGGGCTCTATTTCTAGATACAAAATCCTTCGACTTGGAGCATTTTAATGGCTTCTCTCATGGCTTCTTCTTCCTTGGAATAACCTTTAGGCTTGTGTAACTTCTTCTTGGAGCTAGTTTGGATCTTTTGGGCACTTGACTTGCTACTTGCACTCTTTTGGACATAGAAGTATCTTCTTGAACTTTTGGATGTTAAAGCATTCCCTGGGATTTTTGGACATAGAGAAGGACTTGTTGGCTTTAAACAAAGACTTTTCTATTGTTAACACTTAGATTTGTAATCAAAAAAGACTGTACTTATAACCATAGAATATAAATATACGAAGTTATATCAGAGTGGACGTAGGCAGTACTTGCTGAACCACTATAAATCTTGGTGTTCTTTACTTTTTAGTATTATATGATTGGATTTATCGCGTTACTCTTTGGAAATCAGGTGTTGGCGTGAGAGAACCAATTTCACATGTCAACACTTGCTTTTCATGATGTAGTTCTAGCTGGCAAAAAAGTACAGTCAATGCCTTGCAAACGCGAATGTTAAATCAAAAACGAATGCACAGAATATTCTACTTAGTAAAGCCTTAACATGCAATAGATTATTCCATATCTACGTAGTCACATGCGCACATAGGAAACATCAATACTTCGTAGGGTTGAGCAATATTCGGTTCGAACCGAATTAATCGACCAAACTGGTTCATTTCGGTCGGTTTGGTTCAGTATTAAAACTAAATCGGTTTGAATTCGGTTTTGTAAAATATATTTTGTTGGTTATCGGTTTAACCGAATTAACCAAACTTTTAATCTATTATCTAATTTTACATTGTTGTAACACTTTAAATAATTAGTTGAGTGATAAAATACAAAGGCATGTGTTACAAATAGGTAAAATTTCATTATAAACAAAAATTTTACTATATAAAATTTCTTCAACTTGAATTTATGTTTTACTTTTGAGTGAAGTCATCATTTAGATAATGACATATCATTCAAGTTCGGTTAAATTGGTTACCGACCGAATTAACCGAAATTAATTTGGTTTTGTTCGGTTTGGAAAATTTCCGGTTTCAATTTAGTTTGAGTTTTTTTACCTTAAAACCAACCGAACCGATTGATCGCTCACCCCTAATAGTTCGAATGCAATTTTCAAAGAATGGACAATATCAGCTCAATGTCATGATTGCTTTGTGATTCTATAAAATTGAGCGTTTTTCGACCTAATAATACAATTATACATCAACTCATCAATTTTCAAAACTACGTGAAAATAAGCATAAACTATGTTATTCTGTAACAACCCAGAAAATCTGAACCAATTTAAAAAATTTATTTTGGTTATTTCAGTAAATTTTGAATAGTTAAAATAATTTATTTTAGATAATAACGATTAAAAATTTATTTTAATCGAGGATAAAACAAATATATTCATTTTGATTTCTAAAGAAATCAAGGATAGTACGGTGCTTTGAAAAGTCAAAACTTTGACCGTATGTACCAGATTCAAAATTTAAACGGATTTTAGCGAAACCAAAAATATCTAAATCTGTTTGAAATTATCTTTTCAACGAATCCGAAAAATCAAAATTTCATAGCGGAAATCAAAAGATATGGCCAATTGAATATTCAGGATGGTCGCTATAGTATAATTTATAGCCCGTATAAAAGGCCATTTTTCAAACGACCTCCATTTTCGACGAAACCACTTTTGTTGGATTCAAAATGTCAAATTATTGCTAGGTTTCAATTTTCATGATTTTTCGAATTAATATGTGAGCGTGGAAAACAAAAATGTGTTTTGTCAATTTCAATCAAATCTGATCGACTTGAAAATAGCTATTTTTTGAACAGTCTCAGAATACGACGAAATTAATTTTGTTAGGACCGTATCGTCAAAACAAAGCCAGAAATAATTTTTTTGGATTTTTTTGAGTTCGTATGTGGCCCCCGTAGATTTAATAGATGATCAAATTTATTATTTAAATGACCTAAATAATAATTTAAAGATTTCGGGCCACAGACAGTCGTTTGGCCTGACGGGACCTAGCCCATTAGATCTGGAATAGGGGCTATTGGCTAGGGTCACCTTTGGTTGGACTGAAATCGGATTTATTTGAGAGATATGGTTTTATTTGTAAAAATCACATTAAAATATTATAAATAATTCAAAAACCCTAGAAGCACTATTCACTTTCTTCTAGCCGCCGCCATATATGAAATCCATGGCCGAAAATTGTCCAACCTTCCTCCTCTAAATTCTTTCAATCCTTACATTGAATTCACTCACTCCATTTCAGACTTTTGTAGAGATTTTCATTCTCTACACATCCATACGGATAACCCTATCTGAAAGTGGGTATTTCGCCTGAACTGGACCCGAGAACGGGCCGACTTTGGACCGTCGTCGCACCCCCTCACTCAACCAAGCTCCGCCGCACTTAGGCTGCCGACATGCACCTCCAAGGGCGTCAAGACCCCGCCCTCCGATCGTCCTCTCGCTGACTGTGTTGGTCGGAAAGTTTAAACCTAGTTCTGAACAAAAGTTGAAGTTTGCGGCCATGGGTTTCAGAGTTAGAAGATGGACTAATTCACAATTATTTAATTTATTTAATTAATTTAAATATTGTAAAACTTGTAAAAATCGTATCTAACACATACATTATCGAAACTGAACAATTTCAGATCCTATTCGATTGTGAAACTGAGATCTACGCTGCTGTCCAGACTAGAACCAATTTCGAGCAGTCAAATTTTGGACAAATTCGTGTTACGACTGTGAGAATTCTTCCTTTTTTACAATTAATTAATTAATTATTAAATTTAATTGTTATGTGATGATTGAATGTAAATAATTCAAATCTGTTATATGATGATATTGTGGATGTTTTATTTGTTGTTGTGATATATAATCATAGATTTGGTTGTGTTTAAATTAAATAATCACCTTATTGTTTTCATTGATTTGGATTAGAATTTCCAAATCGATAAAATGATCACTTTGTTATGTTAAATTATATTTGATTGGAATTTTCAAAACAATGAAAATAGTCGTTATTATTTTTATTGATTTGGATTAGAATTTCCAAATCGATAACAATAATCATTCAGTTATGATAAATTGCGTTAGATGCCCAATTCAACATCAACACACTATTTGGATTATTTTTGTTGAACTGATTTATGTCGTCAGGTCAATATAAAAATTATTATCTCGATCATATTAGTTGAATTGAATAAATTGTCAATTCAATATTCAAAATATCTTTTTAACATTTTGAACATTGAAATAAGATTATCAATTTAACATGAGACATTAATTTATCATTTTATTTTATTGTATTGAAATAGAATTGTCAATACAATAAAAAAATGTATCAATTTTTGACTGTAGCATTGAAAATAAAAAAAATGTACTTTTATTTGCATTCATTTATGCAAATATATTTAGAGAAAATAAAATGTCCTTTTATTTGCATTCATTTATGCATATATATTTAGAGAAAATAAAATGTCACTTTATTTGCATTCGTTTATGCAAATATATTTAGAGAAAGTAAAATGTCCTTTTATTTGCGTTCATTTATGCAAATATATTTGGGGAAAATATAATGTTCTTTTATTTACATTCTTTTAAGCAAAATAAGCATAGAAAAATAAAATGTTCTTTTATTTGCATCCTTTTAAGCAAATAAACTTTGAATATAAAATATCCCTTTTATTTGCATTCGCTAATGCAAATATGCATTGAAATAAGAAAATCATATTTTTGTTTGCAATTTTAGATGCAAACAAAACATTAAAATTTAAAATCATATTTTTGTTTGCAATTTTAGATGCAAACAAAACATTTAAATTAAAATCATATTTTGTTTGCAATTCTAGATGCAAACAAAACATTAAAGTTAAAATCATATTTTTGTTTGCAATTCTAGATGCAAACAAAACCATTAGAATTATAATCATATTTTGTTTGCAATTTTAGATGTAGACATAAACATTAGAATGAATTTACATTTTTATTTTTGTATATTGGACAGAAATAAACAATGTAGAAAAGATTTCATTTTTATTTGCATATTTAGATGCAAATAAATATTTAGAAAAAGTTGCATTTTTATTTGCATATTTAGATGCAAATAAACATTTAGAAAAGATGCAAATAAAAATCATTTAAAAAATTTCATTTTATTCGCATATTTAGATGCAAATAATTATTTAGAAAAAGTTGCATTTTTATTTGCATATTTAGATGCAAATAAACATTTAGAAAAGATGCAAATAAAACAACATAGAAAAGATTTCACTTTTATATGCATATTTTGATGCAAAATCAACATCGTAGGAGGAAGTTGCATTTTTGTTTACAAACTTGGTTGTAATCAAAACATGATAATAAAAGAATTTATTTAAATGTTGAAATGTTCATTGTTACTTTAATTGTAATAGAAATAGAAAATCACCAAATGATTTATATTTATATTTATATTTATATATATATATATATATAAATTAAAATTTAACGAATCGCGCGCGGTAGTTCGCGTTTCGGCAATCGTAAATTTAAACGATTATACAGTAAGATCCAACCGTCGGATTTTCCCAAAACTGGAACCGTTAGGACCGCTTTGGGAAGATCTTTCCGATGATATAAACTTTATCAAAATCCAACGAATAAATTTCAAGATAAGTGTAAATCAAATTTTGGGAAAAACAACGCCGGGCCGCCCATTGGCCCGAAGCGTCGTTTAATTATATTGAGCTATTTTTAATAAATAAAAATAGTGAAAAATTGTTATAAAGTAATATTAACGATATCAAATGGTTTAAATGATAATAATTCGAAAATTATTTGAAAAGACCGAGTTTAACTCATTTCAAATAATTTTAAGGCGATTTAAAAATCAAAGGTATCGAAGACGACGATTGAAGACCGGCGATCTTCACGTCGAAAGGATAACTACTGATGTCTGACATTGGCTAGCTACCAATAAAGGGTTAAAGTGGTAGTTGTCCGGACGCACTTGTTGATCGTCCGGATACGCGAGCACTTAGGTGACTACGGTTTCGTTTAGACCCAGTACGGACTTGTAAATAGATGCATGCCCAACATTGAATTTTGTGCCATGTAATTTAATTGATAGAATTTAATTGATAGCTGTTAATATATTTTTGAGGTGGTGGAGGATTTATTCTCTTGCTAAATACCCTTGTTTGAGACGCACGAGCTCGAAGGTTATATATTGGTAGTTATCGATCGCATGGTATGGACTGTCAATGTGACATGCCAAGATGCAATTAATCTGGGATTTTGTTGAAAAGCAGAGCCCTGTGGATGATGATCAAAGCATAGCCTGTTTTGGCATAGCTTTGCGTATTTTGTTACTTCGCGAGCCTCACACCCCGGTAGAGTCAAAAAACGGAGCAAGGGAACGCAGGGAGTGCACACGTTTCTTTCTAGCTAGAAGTGGTGTTTGGGTTTAACACGGCCCGGCATTTTACTTAAGTGGTTGATGGAATGAGGCGCCTCGGATTTTTATTGGCTGCAATGGCCAATTTATAGGTCCAATAGGATCGGGAAGTGTGTGTTCAGGAATTTCCAACCCACTAAAGTATTTGTGGACCGGCCCTGCAGGATCCAAGGGTTCGCCAGCGTCCGAATCCTGAGACATTGCTATAGTGTCCCAAATCGGTCAGGAGATCGTTCCTAGCCTTGACTCATGATGGAAACCAACATCCAATACGACATTACGGCCTTGATTGTAAACCTACATTTGGCGACATAGTATATGGTAGCTATGCCGTCTAGGATTAATACATTTACTTTGAAGTATTTTTGAAACATATTAGACACTAATAATAATAGTAAAAATATTATTTTCCACGTATCAAGCATTTTTGATCAATATAAGGTAAAACTCTATTCTCCGTTTGTGTTGCATTGTGTGATGGGACTTAAGTCTTATAATGATTTCATTTTCTAAAAAGCATTGCGTTGTTTTTGACTTATAAATTTATAAAACTTATGCACTGGCAATCCAATGGAATTATATCCCGTTCCGCGATAGCGGCGTGGTCTAGTGATTAGCCATATTATTAGTTTAGCTAGATTTCTCATATCAGTCCCATGACTGACTCATAGTTTGTTTCACTTTGCAAACTCGGGTGCCCTCTTTCCACAAGGGCAGCCAATTGACAGGTTTCAGGTAGGGCTGATTTCTGGACTCAAGCTTGTTTCTGAAGATGTTGGAAGATCTTTTCTTTTATCTTTATTTTCTTGAGATTGAGACAGTAATTGGATATTGATGTATTTTGGGAGATTGAGACCTTATTTCTTTCCCTGTTTAGACATCTGTTTTTGCTAAGTGTATCATGTACTGCGTACTCCGATGTTCTGCGATGATATTGTGATGACATTTCATTTCTGCTGCGATGATTATTATGTTTTGCTATGTAACTGTGATCTGTTATTATTTTAATTATGTTATACTCCTATGATTTTCCTTGCTCTCGTTCCACGGAAGTTCGGGTCATCACATTTGGTATCAGAGCTAAAGGTTAACCTTAGCATTTAGAGTATGACATTTTTAGAACAATTCGTCTAAATAGAATCAGTAGTATTCTAAGACGTGTAGCTCATTAGAGACAGGACTAGTAATGTCCTAGAATGAGCATAACAGAATAGTACATAATATCAGTCATTACATCATTATCATTTCGTCATATGTCTCTATTTTAAAATCTTTCCTTTGAAATTTATCATTTCTCTTGGTTTGTCTCTTCCCTTGATGTTACAGACTAATTGAGAAATGAGTACTAGAATCCGTACTAAAGCGCGGGGCAGAGGTTGGGCAAGAGGACCCGCCCGAGATGAGACTTCTGCAGTCCAAGAACAGAGACAGGCCTCCTCAGAAATTGAGACACTACCACCACCTCCATGTGCTTTCGATCTTGACAAAGTGGCTAAGAAAATAAAGAATCTTGGAGGTGTGCACTATACTGGCCAAGAAACGGTGACGGAGTCGCAAGAATGGCTTAAGACGATGGAAAAGATTTTGGAAGGTTTAGAGCTCGAGGACCACAGAAAACGATTCATGGCAACTTGGTTTCTGGAAGGCCAGGCCCAAATTTGGTGGGAAATAGCTATGGTTGGAGGTAATGAGGCTGATGTGACTTGGGGAAAATTCAAGGAGCTATTCAATGAGAAGTTCATTCCACCCCACGAAGTTGAGCGCCTTCACGACGAGTTCGCCTACCTCCAATAAGGGAGCATGACTATTTCAGAGTATGTTAAGAAATTTGATGAGCTTTCCAGATATGCCCCAGAATTAATCCAAGACCCGCTGCAGAAAAATAAAAGGTTTATCAATGGTCTGGCAAGGAGGTACCATAACACGGTGACTGCACACATCGAGCGCCCATTTGCTAAGGTAATCGAGATGGCCTGCAGATTTGAAGAGATTGATCGTAAGGGTTCACAGCAAGAGAAGGAAAAGAACCAAGCCAACAACAAGAAGAAGGAGTCAGACAAGAAGACTGAGGCGGGCAGCTCTTCCACCGCCAAGCCCAGGAGAAAAAGAAGAAGAGAGACAGATCCAAAGTCAAGTGCTTCAATTGCCAGAGGATAAGACATTTTGACTACGAGTGTCGAGCTCCGAAGAGGCCCAAAAGGAACGAGTCTGGACCGAGTCAGAGCAGTGGATAGAATCCCCGTGGCCCAAGAGAATATTTCAATTGACACAAGCCTGGACACCTCATCAAGGATTGCCCTTTGCTTAAGAAATCTCAGGTGGCCCATGTCTACGAAGGAGCGACTGCACCGACTTCTTCAGAAGCAGGTACGCCTGATGTTTTAGGAGGTACCCTTAACATTAAAAACATTCCTATTACCGTTTTGTTTGACACGGGTGCATCTAGAAGTTTCATGTATGTTGAC
Source organism: Allium sativum (assembly GCA_030737875.1). Classification (NCBI taxonomy): domain Eukaryota; kingdom Viridiplantae; phylum Streptophyta; class Magnoliopsida; order Asparagales; family Amaryllidaceae; genus Allium; species Allium sativum. The sequence continues at coordinate 198,422,037 of CM060924.1, forward strand.
ACGATTAAAAAGCGTAAATTGAAACCCATAAAACTCAAAGAACCAATTAGAGCCCATAGTCCGATAGGTGGGTCACTTATACTCGAACGGTACTGTAGAGTGCCTGTTTCTTACTCTTACTTCCAGTTCCCTTTTGATTTGATCGTTATGAGTTTTTCTGGATACGATATTATACTTGGAATGGACTGGCTAGCGAAATATGAGGCTGAGTTATTTTGTGCTGAAAGAGTAGTTAGATTCAAAACAAAATTTGTAGACATCATTGCTATACCATGCCACGGCTCAGCCACAGATAGGAGAGAATTCTGGTTTTCTCTAAAAGTCGCTTCTGCTTCTATTGAGGATATTCCTATCTTCAGAGACTATGCGGATGTGTTCGAAGAAGAAGATAGCTTACCTCCGCGTAGAGAAATCGATTTCAGAATTGACTTAGTCCCTAATGCAAGGCCCGTCGTGCATCCCATTCGAAGAATGTCACCAAAAGAAAGAGAGGAGCCGAGCAATCAAATCGAGCAACTTTTGTGGAAGGGTTTGACCAGACCTAGTTTCTCAAGCGAGGGTGCAGCAGTGGTTTTCGTCCCAAAGTAAGACGATACCTTCAGGCTATGCGTGGACTACCGGGATCTAAATACGCAGACTCTGAAAAATAAATACCTATTGCCCCGCATTGATGATCTGCTAGACCGCTTGAACAGAGCTCGAGTATTCTCTAGGATGGACCTAGCTACAGGTTTCCACCAATTACGCATTGTCGAAGAATGTGTGCTTTTGACAGCTTTCAAAGGACCAGATATATTTTATGAATGGCTAGTAATGGCCTTCGGTCTATGCAATGCTCCAGCATACTTCGTAGATCTGATGAATAGAGTCTTCAGAGATGTTCTAAAAAAATTTGTGCTGGTGTTCATCGATGATATTCTCATCTTCTCAAAGTCCACCGCTGAACATGAAAAACATCTGAAGGAAGTCTTGGAGATTTCGCGTAGAAATGTGTTGAAGGCCAAATTCTCCAAATGCATATTCTGGCAAGAAGAGGTGAAATTCCTCGGTCATGTTGTATCTAAGGAAGGCATCTCTATAGATCCAGGAAAGATCTCGGCCATCAAAGATTGGAAGCAGCCTACTACGCCCATTAAAGTCAGAAGTTTCTTTGGTCTGGCTGGCTATTATCGGAAATTCGTTAAGGATTTCTCGAGAATATCATGTCCATTGACAAAGCTGACTAAGAAACATACCAAGTTTAAATGGACACCTGAATGTGAGGCAGCTTTTCAGGAGCTGAAGCAGAAATTGATCACTGCCCCTGTGTTGACTATCATTGATGGCAATCAGGATTTGAAAGTCTGGACTGACGCTTCCAGAGAAGGTTATCCTTCTCATCTAAATAAACATGTCGGAAATGACATCTTTCTAAAGTCTTATTTTAACATGTTATTCTTTTTCTCTATGTAAGGTATTGGTGCAGTGCTAATGCAAAGAGGCAAGGTTGTCGCATATGTTAGCCGCCAATTAAAACCACACGAGAAGAATTATGCCACTCATGATCTTGAGCTAGTGGCCATAGTATTTGCTTTAAAGATATGGAGGCACTATCTGTTGGGCGAGAAATTCGAGCTATATACGGATCACCAATCCTTGAAGCATCTATTTACCCAAAGAGATTTGAACCTGAGGCAACAGCGTTGGGTTGAATTCCTTGCACCCTAAGACCTGGAAATCTTATATACTCCAGGGAAAGCCAATGTTGTGGCAGATGCTCTCAGTAGGAAGAATTCGGCCGACACCAAACTTATCCTTGCCAATCTTATTATCACCCCTACCTTGATCGATAAGATCTCGGTCCTTTAGAAGAATGATGAATTTATTCAGAGAATCATCAAAAGGATCAAGGAAGGCGAATCCACAAGTTTTCAGATTGATGACAAAGGAGTTTTGAGATTATCGGGTCGAATTTGTGTTCCAAATCTTCCAAAGCTTAGAAGGGAAGTGGTGGACGAATGCCACAAGTCTAAGCTCAGCATCCATCCTGGATTAAGCAAGATGTACCATGACCTCAAGCATACTTTTTGGTGGAGATCTATGAAGAGAGACATCTCTATATATGTTTCAATATGTTCCACCTGCCAGCAAGTCAAGAGCGATCAGCAAAAGCTAGCAGATCTATTGAAACCGCTAGGGGTTCCAAGTTGGAAATGGGACGAAATTTCTATGGACTTCATTGATGGCTTACCCCGGACTAGGAAGGGCAATGACAACATATGGGTGATTGTAGATCGCCTCACAAAGACTACCCATTTCATTCCTGTTAAATCCAAACGAACAGCTCAAAGTTAGGCACAGCTTTATTTTAGGGAGATTGTCAGACTGCATGGAGTTCCCAGCAGCATTGTCAGTGACCGCGACCCGATATTTGCTAGTAAGTTCTGGGAAGCTTTCCAAGAAGAGCTAGGGACTAAGCTAAATATGAGCACTGATTAGCACCCTCAGACAGATGCCCAGACTAAGAGGGTGAACCACATATTGGAAGACTTGTTGAGGGCATGCATTTTAGATTTTGGTGGATCATAGGAAGATCATTTGCACTTGGTCGAATTCTATTATAATGACAGCTACCAATCCAGCCTGCAGATGTCGCCATTTGAAGCCTTATATGGCAGGCCATGCCGATCTCCCGCTTGTTGGGTAGAACCCGGTAATCGATTGGTATTGGGTCCTGACATGGTTCGCGAAGCCTCGGAAAGAGTTGACTTCATTAGGAAGCGATTACATGCTGCCCAAAGCCGACAGAAAAGCTATGCAGACACTGGAAGAAGGGATTTAGAATTCTCTGTCGGTGATCCTGTATACTTGAAGGTTTCCTCACTGAGAGGCGTAGTCCGATTTGGGAAAAATAGGAAATTGGCGCTGAGGTTTATTGGTCCATTTCTTATTCTCGAAAGGATTGGAACTCTCGCCTATAGAGTGCAGCTACCTGACTAGTTGCCAGGGGTCCACGATGTATTTCATGTGTCCCAACTCCGGAAGCATGTTCATGATCCATATTTAGTGGTGGAGGAAGCAGCACAACGAGATTTGGAGATTACTCCAGCTCTAGCAGTGAGAAGGGAGCCAGTGAAGATTGTAGGCAATGAAACCCGAGTGTTGAGGAATAAGAGGATCCACCTAGTCAAAGTGCAGTGGAGCGGGGACCCTAGAGACTGTACATGGGAGAGTGAGGACAACATCAAACAGGCCTATCCCAAGTGCATAGTGGTTATCTCCATGTAGCTTTTGTGTTGAGGTACATTTACAATACCTTGCATTTTCCCTTTTTTTCTACTTTATCATTATTTCTTTTTCGAGGACGAAAAGATTTTAAGTGGGGGAGATTTGTAACAACCCGGAAAATGCAAACCAATTAAAAAATTTTATTTTGGCTATTTCAGTAAATTTTGAATAGTTAAAATAATTTGTTTTAGATAATAACGATTAAAAATTTGTTTTAATCGAGGATAGAGCAAATATTTTCATTATGATTTCTAAAGAAAATCAAGAATAGTATGGTAGTTTGAAAAGTCAAACCTGTACTTTGACCGGATGTACCGGATTCAAAATTTAAACGGATTTTAGCGAAACCAAAAATATCTAAATCTGTTTGAAATTATCTTTTCAATGAATCCGAAAAATAGAAATTTCATGGCGGAATTCAAAAGATACGGCCAATTGAATATTCGGGATGGTCGCTATAGTATAATTTTTCAAACAACCTCTGTTTTCGACGAAACAACTTTTGTTGGATTCGGAATGTCAAATTATTGCTAGGTTTCAATTTTCATAATTTTTTGAATTAATATGTGAGCATGGCCAACGAAAATTTGTTTTGTCAATTTCAGTCAAATCTGATCGACTTGAAAATAGCCATTTTTTGAACTGTCTCAGAATTTGACGAAATTAATTTTTTTAGGACCGTATCGTCAAAACAAAGCCAGAAATAAATTTTTTGGATTTTTCTGAGTTTGTATGTGGCCCCGATAGATTTAAATAGACGATCAAATTTATTATTTAAATGATTTAAATAATAATTTAAAGATTTCGGGCCATAGACAGTCGTTTGGTGTAACGACCCGAACTTCCCCGTGAAAGGAAAGCGCGGATTGCTTTGAGAACAACACACATCGGAACACAAACAGAAGAACATTTCATTGTTTATTATAACAATTCCATCAGAATACAAGAATATGCAGAGTATGAATAAATATTACACATCATAAAATATCAGAGATTTAAGTACATTACTGCAGCGGAAAAATAATACAAAACATAACTGAAAGTAATACACGGATACAGAGCTTTCCGAATATCGCTTCAGCTGTAAATCAGGATCCTGCGAATATAAATCTGCAAAACCAAAACTACTAGCTTCCCGTGTCGAAAATAGGGGCACCCAGAGTTTAGGTTAAAACAATAAACTCCAGGTCAGTCATGTGACTGGTGTGAGAACTAAAACAGTTATTAATTTTTATTTTAAAGTTGCGTAAATCAAGGACCACGCCGTACAACACGGAACGGGTTTCGTCCCAAAAACACTTGTGCATATATCAAAACAGCGCAATGCTTTTTGGAAAAATGATGCTATTATAAGACCCTAGTCCCATCACATAATGCAACGCAAGTCGGAGGATAGGGTTTTCCCTTATAATAGCCAAACATGCTTGGTACGTTTAAAACAAATCATTTGATACTATTATAAGTGTATAGTGTCAAAACAATTTCAATCATAAGTATCAATCATAGACGGCATGGGTACCATATATCATGTCGCCATACTAGGCTCTGCAAATAAAACCGAAATGTCACGTATTGGAAATTGGATTTCCGTCATGAGTCGAGGCAAGGGGCAAGCTCCTCTCTGTTCGAGACACTCTAGCAAATGTCTCAGGACTAACACATCGATCCTTGGATCCTCCAAGGCCTGTCCTCTCTTACTTTTGAGGATTGGCAATTCCTGAACACACGTTTCCCGGTTCTATAGGACCTATATCCGAGGCGCCTCGCATCCAAAAACCACACAGGTAAAAATAATATAAATGTCAGGGCTGGTAGGTCACTGACATCACCCATAGCTAGAAAGAAACGTCGTGCACTCCTTGGGTCCTTATCCCGTTTTTGACTCATACCGAGGTGTGAGGCTCACGAATTAACGCCATACACAAAGCTATGCCACACAGGCCGTGCTTTGATCATCAACCACAAGACTTTTCTTTTCAACAGAAGCCTTGATCATTTGCCACTTAGGCATGCCACATAGGTAATTCATGCCATGCGATTGATATCTATCGATATATAACCTCTATGCTCGTACGTCTCAGAGAAGGGCGTTAAGCAAGATAATAAATTCTCCATCGGCAAACAGATATATATATTTAATAGAAATCAATCACACAGAATAAAATCCAATGTCAGACACACAGTCCATTTACCAGTTCGTTCTGGGTCTGAACGAAACCAGAGGAACCTTATTCCTCGCATATCCGTCGATCTCCAAGTACGCCTGGACGATCTCCAACTTATTCCCTCATCTTGGGTGTACAGCCCAATCAAGATTGTCAAAAATCAACCAAACGACGTGAAGACCCCCGGTCTTCAACCACCGTCTTCACCTTCAACATATCGTCGAATCGGTTATTCAGAATGGGTATAAACCCGGCCTTTCTGAATAACCCGCGTATATAATAAACAAGTGCTACACAAACACAACATACGCCTCATTCCAATTTAGAAGATTCTTTTATTCAAATTTTCACATTCTTAGGGAAAGGTTCCCATTAATTTTATCAAAGATAAATTCTTCTAAATTTATTCTTTAATCTTCATTTGGATATCATTTCAAATCATGTTAAGGTTTTCCAAACTAGTCGGGATTAGCGAACCACACCGAAGTAATTATTTATTTTATTTCCCAATCCCAATCTATTCATCCCATGAAGCAAAACTAGTAATACTCCATATCTAACACCACGGTGCTATCGGTAAAATTAATCACCATTTCACGTTCAAATCTAGTTAAAGATTTAACTATCGCTTTGGAGCAAAACTAGCGATACTCCATACTCGATCATTTTAATCTAATTAAAGATTCATTGAAACATCACTTAGTTTTAATCTTCCCAAAAATCAATATCCTGTCTTTAACTGGGTTAAAGAACCAATGTCACCTAAAACACGGTTCACGATAAACCCAAAATCACATTCCATTACTAATCGGGTTAAAGAAAATGTGTTATTTAAAACACCGCTCTCGATAAACCCCAAAAACCAATTTAAATTCAATTCCAATTAAATACTAATTAACTGGACAATTTCACTTAATCTTAATTAAAAGATTTATTCTTTTCTAAACTGGGTTCAAGAACAGTGTTATTTAAGACACCATCCACGACGAACCCAAAATCCCATTTGATATTAAATAAAAGGCTCTGAATAGAAAATATATCGGCTTATATTTAATATCAAATTCTAAAACCAACAAATATCGTATCGGAAATAACGATATAAATATGTCTTTCAAATTTCCACAACCACATCTGTATAATCACGAAATTCAACATCGAAATATTCCGAAGATAATTTCGATTCAAATCCATCCCAATTCGTATATTGGAAATTCTGATTATTTTCAAAACCATTATAAATCTAGTTCAAAACTTGTTCATTTCGATATAAATATATTTTTATCCTTTTAAATGTGGAATTTTTTATCCCAGTTCTTTCCAATTCCTATATTATGATTTTACACAAATTATTAATATTTTTAATAATTATATCAAGGCCCGTACAGTTGGTTTTCAATAACGGCCACCGAACTGCATTTGCAACGACCTTTTACAAATTTGATTTGCACATAATTCCAAATCCACCGTTAGATTTCAAATTTCTAATATTCATTGGACAGCTCTTTTCGATACGAACCCAACGGTTCTGGTTTCAGGAGAATCCGACGGTCGGATCTCCCGTAACGTCAATTCGAAGTCAATGGACGAAATTCGCGAACTACCGCGACGCGGCGCGTTCTGTTCAGGCCATTTAATATATATATTATATATATTTCATCGATTTCAATTCTAAACGTATTTTATAAATCGTTTAAATTCGTTTTAAAAACGATTTCAGCTTCATATTCAATTTTAAATCAAAATTGAATATTCCACATCATTAACATATAAATGATAATGTTTTCAAAACGTTATATTTTGAAATCACTTCCTTTTCTATATTCATTATAAAAACGAATATAATCGATATAAATATCATTCACGTCAAAATGGCGCAAATCTAATCAACACGGCTTTATATATTTCAATAACTTCGTTATTCTATTCAACAAATGAATATCTTCTTCAACACATGAATATATATTTTATTCAACACATGAATATTTATTCATTCTTACTTACAATAAAAATGTGAATTTTATTGTATAAAATATTTCGTTCAACACATGAATAGTTTCAACACATGAATATTCTCAACTCATGATTATCGTCAACACATGACTATTTATTCTATTCAACACACGAATCTTTAGTTTCCAAATTGGAATGAGGCCCAATCAATTACCATATAATGTTAATTATATGGACTCCATACAACACATGTATATAATAGCAATGATAAATAATCAACCATCATCCAAAGTGCACCACACAACTGCATAAGCATTAAATATAAATAATTAACGCTTACACAGTCTGTCGACCAATCGATCGACATACAACTAAATAATTGGGATTAGTGTACGCCAAATATCATCCCAACACCTGTGTGGGGTTTCAAATCAACAAACACTGATTTTTATTTGTGCAGTTGAGCGATGTGTAAAATTTATCATCCCAATCAATATCCTTCAAATGGGTGTACATAAACAAATCGTCTGATTTGTAAATGAATATTTATTTATTCACATTCACGTTAAATTTATATTTTTAACGATAAATAATTTATTTTAACACATGAATATACTTTTCCATTCATTCCACATCACAATCAATTTTCAGAACACAGCAAAATCAAACAAGTCGCCCATGGTCTGTGGACAATGGGTGTCGGGTGCTGCTAAGCACCGTCTGCATCCTAGTATATATTTTTAACTAGAAAAAAAAAGAATTAAAGTGAGAAGTTCTCACCCGTAAGCTAAACCAATTCGTCGCGATTCTTCGAATGTAGAAAATCTTTGTCGCCGCACCCGCTTTGTCGTTCTCCGCGGTCGAATTCGCCTCTTTGGCTCTAGAACTTGCATACGGCCTCCAAACTTCACCAAACTTTATCACTAGCCTAAACGCGCCATTCTGGATAACTTTGGTCTAGGGGACTTTCTTCCAAAACTGCACCAATTCGCCGAAAATCGCCAAAAATAGCAGCAAGTCCGTCGACTTCGGGCGCGTTTTCCGGACAACTCCGCAATCCAAAATATGACTTCCGTATAGCCAAATCAAAGAGAAGAGAGTGCTCTTCGACTTTGGTCGAGTGGAGTCTTGGCTAAAATTGCACGGTTTGGGAGTTATTAGCGAAATATTGACAGAGTGTTATTTGCAAAACGGGATTTTTGGTGAAAATGGGTTTTTGGGTGTAGCGGGGCCCACGGCCGGAGTTGGGGTGGTGGGTGGCGTCGCTGGGCCTGATTGAACTTGGGGAGGTGGCTGAGGTGCGGTGGAGTGGTCCACGGAGGCGGGTGGTGGTGGATTTAGGGGCTAGGGTTTGCAAAAATCAAAGGGAAGAGAGAGGAGAGAGAGAGGAGAGAGAGAGGAGGAGGATGGGGGGTAGCGCCGGAGGGAGGTGGTGCTGGTGGTGGCCGTCGGTCAGCGGGAAGGGGGAGGCGCTGATGGGTTTGGAGGATGTCCCCATTTTTGAAGAAAAGAGGACAAAGAGAAGGAGGAAAATTATGAAGAAGGAAACGAGGAAAAGGAGATTATATGCCAATTTCTCCCAAATCGTCCGACTGTAAACCATTTCCGTTTGCCGCGGATTTTGGATATGACATAGTACACATGAGGACGAGTCCAACAAAACAAGTTCCATCGAATTTCGAGTTCGTTTGAGTGTCCGTTAAAATTCTCAAAAATGCTCAGATTAGCTCTAAAAATGCGATTTTGGCGCACCATTTCTTCTTGCACGCTCACATGCTAACTCCAAAAATCATGCCCTTTTGGATTTAACCATTATTAGACAATACGAATCCAGAAAAAAAACGGAATCGAATTCTGAGGTCGTATCAATAACGTTCCTTTGTAAAATGATTGCCTATTTTACCCTGAACTGTTTTAGCTCGCACGGCCACATACTAGCCCCGTTCGACGCACCCTTTGGAACTCAACAATTATTTGTCATTCTGAATCCAGAAAAATTTATCTCGTTGAATTCTGAGCTCATATGCAAAATTTCACTTTTTAAGGGCTATGTATTGCCAATCGAAACCCCAGCCAATTGCTACTGTTTTGGATCTCGGAATATATCGAAGCTTATACCTTTTGGAGTTGTAAACGACATTTTGAACTCAGTGGAAGTGGTTTCGAGTCCAAATTCATCCGTATGCAAAATTGCTATTTTTAAGGGTTATAATTCCATAACGATTATTCTCAATTTTCAACTGGGCATAACTTTTGATTCCCGCTATGAAATTTTGATTTTTCGGATTCGTTGGAAAGATATTTTCAATTAGATTCAAATATTTTTGGTTTTGCTAAAATCCGGTTTATTTTTAATCCTGTGCATTCATTTGAATTTTGAAATCGAATTTTCGATCTACCGCGTCATTTTCAATTCCTTTTATAATTAAAATAAAATATGTATATTCTAACGACGATCTATATATATACGTTCTATTTCTACTAAAAATAAATCTCTCATCGTTATTATTTAAAATAAATCATTTTAAATATTCAAAATTCGCTAAAATTGCCAAAATAAAATTTTTAAATTGGCTCAGATTTCCGGGTTATTACAATATCCCCCACTTAAAACTTTTCGTCCCCGAAAAGGAACGAAGCTGAAAGTCGTTTAACTAATCAACTCAAATTCTATTATTTTCATTACGGCTTAAGTTCTTCAACTTTTCAGTTTCTAAGAACTTTTCAAATTCTTCAAAAATTTGGCTAACACCCTAAATTTCCGAAAAATTTCGCCATAACCTCCCCTGCACCGGGAGCTTCGGGATATTTCAAATAGCCTCCCATGGCCCTCACCAATTCAGAAGAAAAACAAAAAGCCAAGCGGCTCATAAAATCATCCAGACCCAATAAATTTGTAAACACGTACCTATTTGTCTGACAAACAATTTTATTCTTCTTCTCTAGCCTCCTTGCTATGACCTGTTCAATGGATATACATGTATATGCATGCAATTGTAATCATTTTTCAATACAGTTCAATATTCGGCTCAATTTGGCTAAATGGTTCAAAATTATCCAACCAATAATCAAACAACACAACCATCAATCAATTAGTGGACTATCGTTTCAAATTCATAATTTTGATATATATACAAAAAAATCATGTTTGGTGCCAAATCACAACAATAGATCCTATCTAGTTTTGGTTCTCACACCAGTCTAATGGAAATATATAGATAACACACCTTTGAAACCCGAACATAAATATTGGTGATGGAGCTCCATCATCAAAATCATCTCCGAGCGACTAGAGTGTGATTCTATATTTATCCAGTATATTAAAACTTCGAATATACGTTCATGACGCGTATATGCAAAATCTTCATACACTAGATTGTCCAAATTCAATACAAGTAAAAATATTCAAATACGAATAATTGAATTTAACTTTCAAACAAAATTTGTTTTCAATTTTTTTATTTCAAAAATTTCACTCTTTCAATACGCTCAAGAATACTACTGATCCCATCTCTAACGAGTAATTCTCATTGGATAATGCTAATCCAATCTCTGATGAATTATTTCATTTGGTTCTAATGTGTCTTGTTCTCGAGCTCTGTAAACCAAAGCTCTGATACCACTTTATAACGACATGAACTTTCCCGTGAAAGGAAAGCGCGGATTGCTTTGAGAACAACACACATCGGAACACACACAGAAGAAGATTTCATTGTTTATTACAATAATTACATCAGAATATAAGAATATACAGAGTATGAATAAATATTACACATCATAAAATATCACAGATTTAAATACATTACTGCAGCGGAAAAATAATACAAAACATAACTGAAAGTAATACACGGATAAAGAGCTTCCAAATATCTCTTCAGCTGTAAATCAGGATCCTGCGAATATAAATCTGCAAAACCAAAACTACTAGCTGCCCGTGTCGAAAATAGGAGCACCCAGAGTTTAGGTTAAAACAATAAACTTCAAGTCAGTCATGTGACTGGTGTGAGAACTAAAACAGTTATTAATCTTTACTTTAAAGTTGGGTAAATCAAGGGACCACGCCGTACAACACGGAACGGGTTTCCTCCCAAGAACACTAGTGCATATATCAAAACAGCGCAATGCTTTTTCGAAAAATGAAGCTATTATAAGACCCAGGTCCCATCACACAATGCAACGCAAGCCGAAGGATAGGGTTTTCCGTTATAATAGTCAAACATGCTTGGTACGTTTAAAACAAATCATTTGATACTATTATAAGTGTATGGTGTCAAAACAATTTCAATCATAAGTATCAATCATAGACGGCATGGGTACCATATATCATGTCGCCATACTAGGCTCTACAAATAAAACCGAAATGTCCCGTATTGGAAATTGGATTTCCGTCATGAGTCGAGGCAAGCGGCAAGCTCCTCTCCATTCGAGACACCCTAGCAAATGTATCAGGACCACACACAGCGATCCTTGTATCCTCCAAGGCCGGTCCTCTCTTACTTTTGAGGATTGGCAATTCCTGAACACACGTTTTCTGGTCCTATATAACCTATATCCGAGGCGCCTCACATACAACAACCACACAGGTGAAAATAATATAAATGTCAGGGCTGGTAGGTCACTGACATCACCCATAGCTAGAAAGAAACGTCGTACACTCCTTGGGTCCTTATCCCGTTTTTGACTCATACCGAGGTGTGAGGCTCACGAATTAACGCCATACACAAAGCTATGCCACACAGGCCGTGCTTTGATCATCAACCACAAGACTTTGCTTTTCAACAGAAGCCTTGATCATTTTCCACTTAGGCATGCCACATAGGCAATTCATGCCATGCGATTGATATCTATCGATATATAACCACTAAGCTCGTATGTCTCAGAGAAGGGCGTTAAGCAAGAGAATAAATTCTCCGTCGCCAAACAGATATATATTTAATAGAAATCAATCACACAGAATAAATTCCAATGTCAGACACAGAGTCCATTTAAAAGTTCGTTCCGGGTCTGAACGAAACCGGAGGAACCTTATTCCTCGCATATCCGTCGATCTCCAAGTACGCCTGGACGATCTCCAACTTATTCCCTCATCTTGGGTGTACAGCCCAATCAAGATGGTCAGGAATCAACCAAACAACGTGAAGACCCCGGTCTTCAACCATTGTCTTCACCTTCGACATATCATCGAATCGGTTATTCAAAATGGGTATAAACCCGGCCTTTCTGAATAACCCGCGTATATAATAAACAAGTGCTACACAAACACAACATACGTCTCATTCCAATTTAGAAGATTATTTTATTCAAATTTTCACATTCTTAGGGAAAGGTTCCCATTAATTTTATCAAAGATAAATTCTTCTAAATTTATTCTTTAATCTTCCTTTAGATATCATTTCAAAACATGTTAAGGTTTTCCAAACTAGTCGGGATTAGCGAACCACACCGAAGTAATTATTTATTTTATTTCACAATCTAAACCTATTCATCCCATGGAGAAAAACTGGTAATACTCCATATCTAACACCACGGTGCTATCGGTAAAATTAATTACCATTTCACGTTCAAATCTAGTTAAAGATTTAACTATCGCTTTGGAGCAAAACTGGCAATACTCCGTACTCGATCATTTTAATCTAATTATATTCGTTGAAACTCAACTTAGTTTTAATCTTCCCAAAAATCAATATCCTGTCTTTAACCGGGTTAAAGAACCAATGTCACCTAAAACACGGTTCACGATAAACCCAGAATCACATTCCATTACTAATCGGGTTAAAGAACATGTGTTATTCAAAACACCGCTCACGATAAACCCCAAAATCCAATTTAAATTCAATTCCAATTAAATACTAATTAACTGGACAATTTCAACAAATCTTAATTAAAAGATTTATTCTTTTCTAAGCTGGGTTCAAGAACAGTGTTATTTAGGACACCATCCACGACGAACCCAAAATCCCATTTGATATTAAATACAAGGCTCTGAATAGAAAATATATCGGCTTATATTCAATATCAAATTCTGAAACCAACAAATATCGCATTGGAAATAACGATATAAATATATGTTTCAAATTTCCACAACCACATCTGTATAATCACGAAATTCAACATCGAAATATTACGAAGATAATTTCGATTCAAATCCATCCCAATTCGTATATTGGAAATTCTAATTATTTTCAAAACCATTACAAATCTAGTTCAAAACTAGGCCATTTAATATATATAATATATATATATTATATTTCGTCGATTTCAATTCTAAACGTATTTTATAAATCGTTTGAATTCGTTTTAAAAACGATTTCGGCTTCATATTCAATTTAAACCACAATTGAAGATTCCACATCATTAACATATAAATGATAATGTTTTCAAAACGTTATATTTTGAATTCACTTCCTTTTCTATATTAATTATAAAAACGAATATAATCGATATAAATATCATTCACGTCAAAATGGCGCAAATCTAATCAACACGGCTTTATATATTTCAATAACTTCGTTATTCTATTCAACAAATGAATATCTTCTTCAACACATGAATTTATATTTTATTCAACACATGAATATTTATTCATTCTTACTTACAATAAAAATGTGAATTTTATTCTATAAAATATTTCGTTCAACACATGAGTATCGTCAACACATGACTATTTATTTTATTCAACACACGAATCTTTATTTTCCAAATTGGAATGAAGCCCAATCAATTACCATGTAATGTTAATTATATGGACTCCATACAACACATGTATATAATAGCAATGATAAATAATCAACCATCATCCAAAGTGCACCACACAACTGCATAAGCATTAAATATAAATAATTAGCGCTTACACAGTCTGTCGACCAATCGATCGACATACAACTAAATAATTGGGATTAGTGTACGCCAAATATCATCCCAACACCTGTGTGGGGTTTCAAATCAACAAACACTAATTTTTATTTGTGCAGTTGGGCGATGTGTAAAATTTATCGTCCCAATCAGTATCCTTCAAATGGGTATACATAAACAAATCGTCTGATTTGTAAATGAATATTTATTTATTCCCATTCACGTTAAATTTATATTTTTAACGATAAATAATTTATTTTAACACATGAATATATTTTTCCATTCATTTTACATCACAATCAATTTTCATCACACAACAAAATCAAACAAGTCGTCCATGGTCTGTGGACAATGGGTGTCGGGTGCTGCTAAGCACCGTCTGCATCCGAGTATATATTTTTAACTAAAAAAAAGAATTAAAGTGAGAAGTTCTCACCCATAAGCTAAACCAATTCGTCATGATTCTTCTAATGTAGAAAATCTTTGTCGCCGCGCCCGCTTTGTCGTTCTCCGCGGTCGAATTCGCCTCTTTGGCTCTAGAAATTGCGTACGGCCTCCAAACTTCACCAAACTTTATCACTAGCCTAAACGCGCCATTCCGGACAACTTTGGTCTAGGGGATTTTCTTCCAAAACTGCACCAATTCGCCGGAAATCGCCAAAAATAGCAGCAGGTCCGTCGACTTCGGGTGCGTTTTACGGACAACTCCGCAATCCAAAATATGACTTCCATATAGCCAAATCGAAGAGAAGAGAGTGCTCTTCGACTTTGATCTAGTGGGGTCTTGGTTAAAATTGCACGGTTTGGGAGTTATCGACGAAATAGTAACAAAGTGTTATTTGCAAAACGGGATATTTGGTGAAAATGGGTGTTTGGGTGTAGCGGGGCCCACGGTCGGAGTTAGGGTGGTGGGTGGCCACGCTGGGCCTGATTGGACGTGGGGAGGTGGCTGAGGTGCGGCGGTGGGGTACACGGAGGCGGGCGGTGGTGGATTTAGGCGCTAGGGTTTGCAAAAATCAAAGAGAAGAGAGAGGAGAGAGGAGAGAGAGAGAGGAGAGGAGGAGAGGGGTAGCGCCGGAGGGAGGTGGTGCTGGTGGCCGTCGGTCAGCGGGAAGGGGGAGGCGCTGATGGGTTTGGAGGATGTCCCCATTTTTGAAGAAAAGAGGACAAAGAGAAGGAGGAAAATTATGAAGAAGGAAAGGAGGAAATGGAGATTATATGCCAGTTTCTCCCAAATCATCCGTCTGCAAACGATCTCCGTTTGGCGCGGATTTTGGATATGACATAGTACATGTGAAAACGAGTCCAACAAAACAAGTTCCATCGAATTCCGAGTTCGTTTGACTATCCGTTTAAATTCTCAAAAATGCTCAGATAAGCTCTAAAAATACGATTTTGGCGCACCATTTCTTCTTGCACGCTCACATGCTAACTCCAAAAATCATGCCCTTTTGGATTTAACCATTATTAGACAATAAGAATCCAAAAAAAAACGGAATCGAATTCTGAGGTCATATCGATAACATTCCTTTGTAAAATCACTGCCTGTTTTACCCTGAACTGTTTTAGCTCGCACGGCCACATACTAGCTCCGTTCGACGCGCCCTTTGGAACTCAATAATTATTTGTCATTCTGAATCCAGAAAAATTTATCTCGTCGAATTCTGAGCTCATATGCGAAATTTCACTTTTTAAGGGCTATGTATTGCCAACCGAAAACCCAGCCAATTGCCACTATTTTGGATCTCGGAATATATCGAAGCTTATACTTTTTGGAGTTGTAAATGAAATTTTGAACTCAATGGAAGTGATTCTGAGTCCAAATTCATCCGTATGCAAAATTGCTATTTTTAAGGGCTATATTTCCATAGCGACTATTCTCAATTTTCAATTGGGTATAACTTTTGATTCCCGCTATGAAATTTTGATTTTTCAGATTCGTTGGAAAGATATTTTCAATTAGATTCAAATATTTTTGGTTTCGCTAAAATCCGTTATATTTTTAATCCTGTGCATTCATTTGAATTTTGAAACCGAATTTTCGAACTACCGCGTCATTTTCAATTCCTTTTATAATTAAAATAAAATATTTACATTCTAAAGACAATCTATATAAACATATACGTTCTATTTCTGCTCAAAATAAATTTCTCGTCGTTATTATTTAAAATAAATCATTTTAAATATTCAAAATTCGGTAAAATTGCCAAAATAAAAATTTTAAATTGGCTCAGATTTCCGGGTTATTACAATCTCCCCCACTTAAAACTTTTTGTCCCCGAAAAGGAACGAAGCTGAAAGTTGTTTAACTAATCAACTCAACTTCTATTATTTTCATTACGGCTTAAATTCTTCAACTTTTCAGTTTCTAAGAACTTTTCAAATTCTTCAAAAATTTGGCTAACACCCTAAATTTCCGAAAAATTTCTCCATAACCTCCCCTACACCGGGAGCTTCGGGATATTTCAAATAGCCTCCCATGGCCCTCACCAATCCAAAAGAAAAACAAAAAGCCAAGCGGCTAGCCAATCGGCTCATAAAATCATCCAGACCCAATAAATTTGTAAACATGTACCCATTTGTCGGGCAAACAATTTTATTCTTCTTCTCTTGCCTCCTTGCTATGACCTGTTCAATGGATATACATGTATATGCATGCAATTGTAATCATTTTTCAATACAGTTCAATATTTGGCTCAATTTGGCTAAATGGTTCAAAATTATCCAACCATTAATCAAACAACACAACCATCAATCAATTAGTGGACTATCGTTTCAAATTCATAATTTTGATATATATACAAAAAAAATCATGTTTGTGCCAAATCACAACAATAGATCCTATCTAGTTTTGTTTCTCACACCAGTCTAATGGAAATATATAGATATCACACCTTCGAAACCCGAACATAAATATTGGTGATGGAGCTCCATCATCAAAATCATCTCCGAGCAACTAGAGTGTGATTCTATATCTATCCAGTATATTAAAACTGCGAATATACGTTCAAGACACGTATATGCAAAATCTTCATACACTAGATTGTCCAAATTCAATACAAGTAAAAATATTCAAATACGAATAATTGAATTTAACTTTCAAACAAAATTTGTTTTCAATTTTTTTATTTCAAAAATTTCACTCTTTCGACACGCTTTAGGATGCTACTGATCCTATCTCTAACGAGTAATTCTCATTGGATATTGCTAATCCAATCTCTGATGAATTCTTTCGTTTGGTTCTAATGTGTCTTGTTCTCGAGCTCTGTAAACCAAATCTCTGATACCACTTTATAACGACCTGAACTTCCCCGTGAAAGGAAAGCGCGGATTGCTTTGAGAACAACACACATCAGAACACAAACAGAAGAACATTTCATTGTTTATTACAATAATTACATCAAAATACAAGAATATACAGAGTATGAATAAATATTACACATCATAAAATATCAGAGATTTAAATACATTACTGCAGCGGAAAAATAATACAAAACATAACTGAAAGTAATACACGGATACAGAGCTTCCGAATATCGCTTCAGCTGTAAATCAGGATTCTGCGAATATAAATCTGCAAAACCAAAACTACTAGCTGCCCGTGTCGAAAATAGGAGCACCCAGAGTTTAGGTTAAAACAATAAACTTCAGGTCAGTCATGTGACTGGTGTGAGAACTAAAACAGTTATTAATCTTTATTTTAAAGTTATGTAAATCAAGGGACCACGCCGTACAACACGGAACGGATTTCCTCCTAAGAACACTAGTGCATATATCAAAACAGCGCAATGCTTTTTGGAAAAATGAAGCTATTATAACACCCAGGTCCCATCACATAATGCAACGCAAGCCGGAGGATAGGGTTTTCCCTTATAATAGCCAAACATGCTTGGTACGTTTAAAACAAATCATTTGATACTATTATAAGTGTATAGTGTCAAAACAATTTCAATCATAAGTATCAATCATAGACGGCATGGGTACCATATACCATGTCGCCATACTAGGCTCTACAAATAAAACTGAAATGTCACGTATTGGAAATTGGATTTTCGTCATGAGTCGAGGCAAGGGGCAAGCTCCTCTCCGTTCGAGACACTCTAGCAAATGTCTCAGGACCACACACAGCGATCCTTGTATCCTCCAAGGCCGGTCCTCTCTTACTTTTGAGGATTGGCAATTCCTGAACATACGTTTCCTGGTCCTATAGGACCTATATCCAAGGTGTCTCGCATCCAACAACCACACAGGTAAAAATAATATAAATGTCAGGGCTGGTTGGTCAATGACATCTCCCATTGCTAGAAAGAAACGTCGTGCACTCCTTGTGTCCTTATCCCATTTTTGACTTATACCGAGGTGTGAGGCTCACAAATTAACGCCATACGCAAAGCTATGCAACACAGGTTGTGCTTTGATCATCAACCACAAGACTTTGCTTTTCAACAGAAGCCTTGATCATTTTCCACTTAGGCATGTCACACATGCAATTCATGCCATGCGATTGATATCTATCGATATATAACCTCTAAGCTCGTACGTCTCAGAGAAGGGCGTTAAGCAAGAGAATAAATTCTCCACCGCCAAACAAATATATATTTAATAGAAATCAATCACGCAGAATAAAATCCAATGTCAGACACACAGTCCATTTAAAAGTTCGTTACAGGTCTGAACGAAACCTAAGGAACCTTATTCCTCGCATATCCGTCGATCTCCAGATACGCCTGGACGATCTCCAACTTATTCCCTCATTTTGGGTGTACAGCCCAATCAAGATTGTCAGGAATCAACCAAACGACGTGAAGACCCCTGTTCTTCAACCACCGTCTTCACCTTCGAAATATCGTCGAATCGGTTATTCAGAATGGGTATAAACCCAGCCTTTCTGAATAACCCGCGTATATAATAAACAAGTGCTACACGAACACAACATACGCCTCATTCCAATTTAGAAGATTCTTTTATTCAAATTTTCACATTATTAGGGAAAGGTTCCCATTAATTTTATCAAAGATAAATTCTTCTAAATTTATTCTTCCTTTAGATATCATTTCAAACCATGTTAAGGCTTTCCAAACTAGTCGGGATTAGCGAATCACACCGAAGTAATTATTTATTTTATTTCCAAATCCCAACCTATTCATCCCATGGAGAAAAACTGGTAATACTCCATATCTAACACCACGGTGCTATCGGTAAAATTAATTACCATTTCACGTTCAAATCTAGTTAAAAATTTAACTTCCGCTTTGGAGCAAAACTGGCAATACTCCATACTCGATCATTTTAATCTAATTAAAGATTCATTGAAACTCCACTTAGTTTTAATCTTCCCAAAAATCAATATCCTGTCTTTAACTGGGTTAAAGAACCAATGTCACCTAAAACACTGTTCACGATAAACCCAGAATCACATTCCATTACTAATCGGGTTAAAAAACAGGTGTTTTTCAAAACACCGCTCACGATAAACCCCAAAAACCAATTTAAATTCAATTCCAATTAAATACTAATTAACTGGACAATTTCACTAAATCTTAATTAAAAGATTTATTCTTTTCTAAACTGGGTTCAAGAACAGTGTTATTTAAGACACCATCCACGAGGAACCCAAAATCCCATTTGATATTAAATACAAGGCTCTGAATAGAAAATATATCGGCTTATATTCAATATCAAATTCTGAAACCAACAAATATCATATTGGAAATAACGATGTAAATATGTCTTTCAAATTTCCACAATCACATCTGTAAAATCACGAAATTCAACATCGAAATATTCCGAATATAATTTCGATTCAAATCCATTCCAATTCGTATATTGGAAATTCTGATTATTTTCAAAGCCATTTCAAATCTAGTTCAAAACTAGTTCATTTCGATAAAAATATAATTTTATCCTTTCAAATGTGGAATTTTTCATCCCAGTTCTTTCCATTTCATGTATTATGATTTTGCTCAAATTATTAATATTTTTAATAATTTTATCAAGGCCCGTACAGTCGGTTTTCAATAACGGCCATCGAACTACACTTACAGCGACCTTTTCCAAATTTGATTTGGACATAATTCCAAATCCAACCGTTAGATTTCAAATTTCTAATATTTATTGGAAAGCTCTTTTCGATACGAACCCAATGGTTCCGGTTTCAGGAGAATCCGACGAACGGATCTCCCGTAACGTCAATTCGAAGTCAATGGTCGAAATTCACGAACTGCCACGGCGCGTTCTATTCAGGCCATTTCCATTTAATATATATATTATATATATTTCTTCGATTTCAATTCTAAACGTATTTTATAAATCGTTTAAATTCGTTTTAAAAACGATTTCAACTTCATATTCAATTTTAAATCAAAATTGAATATTCCTTATCACTAACATATAAATGATAATGTTTTCAAAACGTTATATTTTGAAATCACTTCCTTTTCTATATTCATTATAAAAACGAATATAATTGATATAAATATCGTTCACGTTAAAATGGCGCAAATCTAATCAACACGGCTTTATATATTTCAATAACTTCGTTATTCTATTCAACAAATGAATATCTTCTTCAACAAATGAATATATATTTTATTCAACACATGAATATTTATTCATTCTTACCTAGAATAAAAATGTGAATTTTATTGTATAAACTATTTCGTTCAACACATGTATAGTTTCAAAACATGAATATTCTCAACACATGAGTATCGTCAACACATGACTATTTATTCTATTCAACACATGAATCTTTATTTTCCAGGAATGAGGCCCAATCAATTTCCATATAATGTTAATTATATGGACTCCGTACAACACATGTATATAATAGCAATGATAAATAATCAACCATCATCCAAAGTGCACCACACAACTGCATAAGCATTAAATATAAATAATTAATGCTTACATAGTCTGTCGACCAATCGATTGACATATAACTAAATAATTGGGATTAGTGTACGCCAAATATCATCCCAACACCCGTGTGGGGTTTCAAATTAACAAACACTGATTTTTATTTGTGCAGTTGGACGATGTGTAAAATTTATCGTCCCAATCAATATCCTTCAAATGGGTGTACATAAACAAATCGTCTGATTTGTAAATGAATATTTATTTATTCACATTCACGTTAAATTTATATTTTTAACAATAAATTATTTATTTTAACACATGAATATATTTTTCCATTCGTTCCACATCACAATCAATTTTCACCACACAACAAAATCAAATAAGTCGTCCATGGTCTGTTGACAACGGGTGTCGGGTGCTCATAAGCACCGTCTATATCCTAGTGTATATTTTTAACTAGAAAACAAGAATTAAAGTGAGAAGTTCTCACCCGTAAGCTAAACCAATTCGTCGCGATTCTTCTAATGTAGAATATCTTTGTCGCCGTGCCCGCTTTTGTCGTTCTCCGCACTCGAATTTGCCTCTTTGGCTCTAGAACTTGCATACGACCTCCAAACTTCACCAAACTTTGTCACTAGCCTAAACGCCCCATTCCGGACAACTTTGGTCTAGGGGATTTTCTTTCAAAACTTCACCAATTCGCCGGAAATCGCCAAAAACTGCAGCAGGTCCGTCGACTTCGGACGCGTTTTCTAGGCAGCTCCACAATCCAAAATATGACTTCCGTATAGCCAAATCAAAGAGGAGAGAGTGCTCTTCGACTTTGGTCTAGTGGAGTCTTGCTAAAATTGCACGGTTTGGGAGTTATTGGCGAAATAGTGATAGGGTGTTATTTGCAAAATGGGATTTTTGGTGAAAATGGGTTTTTGGGTGTAGCGGGGCCCACGGCCGGAGTTGGGGTGGTGGATGGCGGCGCTGGGCCTGATTGGACGTGGGGAGGTGGCTGAGGTGCGGCGGTGGAGTCCACGGAGGCGGGTGGTGGTGGATTTAGGGGCTAGGGTTTGCAAAAATCAAAGAGAAGAGAGAGCAGAGAGAGACAGGAGGAGGAGGGGGTAGCACCGGAGGGAGGTGGTGCTGGTGGTGGCCGTCGGTCAGCGGGAAGGGGGAGGCGCTGATGGGTTTGGAGGATGTCCCCATTTTTGAAGAAAAGAGGAAAAAGAGGAGGAAAATTATGAAGGAAAGGAGGAAAAGGAGATTATATGCCAGTTTCTCCCGAATCGTCCGACTGCAAACGATCTCTGTTTGCCGCGGATTTTGGATATGACATAGTGCACGTGAAGACGAGTCCAACAAAACAAGTTTCGTCGAATTCTGAGTTCGTTTGACCGTCCGTTAAAATTCTCAAAAATACTCCGATAAGCTCTAAAAATGCGATTTTGACGCACCATTTCTTCTTGCATGCTCACATGCTAACTCCAAAAATCATGCCCTTTTGGATTTAACCATTATTAGACAATACAAATCCAAAAAAAAAAAAAAACGGAATTGAATTTTGAGGTCGTATCAATAACGTTCCTTTGTAAAATGACTGCCTGTTTTACCCTGAACTGTTTTAGCTTGCACGGCCACATACAAACTCCGTTCAACGCGGCCTTTGGAACTCAACATTGATTTGTCATTATGAATCCACAAAAATTTATCTCGTCGAATTATGAGCTCATATGCAAAATTTCACTTTTTAAGGGCTATGTATTGCCAACCGAAAACCCCAGCCAATTGCCACTATTCCGGATCTCGGAATATGTCGAAGCTTATACTTTCTGGAGTTGTAAATGGCATTTTGAACTCAATGGAAGTGGTTTCGAGTCCAAATTCATCCGTATGCAAAATTGCTATTTTTAAGGGCTATATTTCCATAGCGACTATTCTCAATTTTCAACTGGGCATAACTTTTGATTCTCGCAATGAAATTTTGATTTTTCAGATTCGTTGGAAAGATATTTTCAATTAGATTCAAATATTTTTGGTTTCACTAAAATCCAGTTTATTTTGAATCCTGTGCATTCATTTGAATTTTGAAATCGAATTTTCGAGCTACCCCATCATTTTCAATTCCTTTTATAATTAAAATAAAATTTTTATATTCTAACGACAATCTATATAAATATATATGTTCTATTTCTGTTCAAAATAAATTTCTCGTTGTTATTATTTAAAATAAATCATTTTAAATATTCAAAATTCGCTAAAATTACCAAAATAAAAATATTAAATTGGCTCAGATTTCCGGGTTATTACATTTGGGCTGACGGGACCTAGCCCATTAGATCCGGAATAGGGGCTATTGGCTAGGGCCACCTTTGGTTGGACTAAAATCGGATTTATTTGAGAGATATGGTTTTATTTGTAAAAATCACATTAAAATATTATAAATAATTAAAAAACCCTAGAAGCGCTATTCACTTTCTTCCAACCGCCGCCATATATGAAATCCATGGCCGAAAATTGTCCAACCTTCCTCCTTTAAATTCTTTCAATCCTTACGTTGAATTCACTCACTCTAGTTCAGACTTTTGTAGGGATTTTCATTCTCTACACATCCATACGGATAACCCTATATGAAAGTGGGTATTTCACCTGAACCGGACCCGAGAACGGGCCGACTTTGGACCGCCGCCACACCCCCTCGCTCAACCGAGCTTCGCCGCACTCAGGCCGCCGACGCGCGCCTCCAAAGCCGTCGAGACCCCACCCTCCGATGTCCTCTCGCTGATTATGTTGATCGGAAAATTTAAACCTAGTTCTGAACAAAAGTTGAAATCCGCAGCCGTGGGTTTCATAGGTAGAAGATGGACTAATTCTCAATTATTTAATTTATTTAAATATTGTAAAACTTGTAAAAATCGTATCTAACACATATCGAAACTGAACAATTTCAAATCCTATTCGATTGTGAAACTGAGATCTACGCTGTGGTCCAGACTAGATCCAATTTCGAGCAGTTCAAATTTTGGACAAATTCGCGTTACGACTGTGAGAATTCTTCCTTTTTATAATTAATTATTAAATTTAATTGCTATGTGATGATTGAATGTAAATAATTCAGATCTGTTATATGATGATATTGTGGATGTTTTATTTGTTGTTGTGATATATAATCACAGATTTGGTTGTGTTTAAATTAAATAATCACCTTATTGTTTTCATTGTTTTGGATTAGAATTTCCAAATCGATAAAATGATCACTTTGTTATGTTAAATTATATTTGATTGGAATTTTCAAAACAATGAAAATAGTCATTATTATTTTTATTGATTTGGATTAGAATTTCCAAATCGATAACAATAATAATTCAGTTATGATAAATTGCGTTGGATGCCCAATTCGACATCAACACACTATTTGGATTATTATTTTTGAACTGATTTACGTCACCAATTCAATATAAAAATTATTATCTTGATCATATTAGTTGAATTGAATAAATTGTCAATTCAATATTCAAAATATCCTTTTAACATTTTGAACATTGAAATAAGATTATCAATTTAACATGAGACATTAATTTATCATTTTATTTTATTGTATTGAAATAGAATTGTCAATACAATAAAAAAATGTATCAATTTTTGACTATAGCATTGAAAATAAAAAAATGTACTTTTATTTGCATTCATTTATGCAAATATATTTAGAGAAAATAAAATGTCCTTTTATTTACATTCATTTATGCAAATATATTTTGAGAAAATAAAATGTCCCTTTATTTTCATTCATTTATGCAAATATATTTAGAGAAAATAAAATGTCCTTTTATTTGCGTTAATTTATGCAAATATATTCGGAGAAAATAAAATGTTCTTTTATTTACATTCTTTTCTGCAAAATTTGTATAGAAAAATAAAATGTTCTTTTATTTGCATCCTTTTATGCAACTAAACTTTGAATATAAAATATCCCTTTTATTTGCATTCCCTAATGCAAATATGCATTGAAATAAGAAAATCATATTTTCGTTTGCAATTTTAGATGCATACAAAATATTAAAATTAAAAATCATATTTTTGTTTGCAATTTTAGATGCAAACAAAACATTTAAATTAAAGTCATTTTTGTTTGCAATTCTAGATGCAAACAAAACATTAAAGTTAAAATCATATTTTTTTTACAATTCTAGATGCAAACAAAACCATTAGAGTTATAATCATATTTTGTCTGCAATTTTAGATGTAGACATAAACATTAGAATGAATATACTTTTTTATTTTTGTATATTGGATAGAAATAAACAACGTAGAAAAGATTTCATTTTTATTTGCATATTTAGATGAAAATAAATATTTAGAAAAAGTTGCATTTTTATTTGCATATTTAGATGCAAATAAACAACATTTAAAAAGATTTCATTTCTATTCGCATATTTAGATGCAAATAAATATTTAGAAAAAGTTGCATTTTTATTTGCATATTTAGACGCAAATAAACATTTAGAAAAGATGCAAATAAAACAACGTAGAAAAGATTTCACTTTTATATGCATATTTTGATGCAAAATCAACACCGTAGGAGGAAGTTGCATTTTTGTTTACAAACTTGGTTGTAGTCAAAACATGATAATAAAAGAATTGATTTAAATGTTGAAATGTTCATTGTTACTTTAATTGTAATAGAAATAGAAAATCGCCAAATCATTTATATTTATATTTATATATATAAATATAAATTAAAATTTAACGAATCGGGCGCGGTAGTTCGCGTTTCGGCAATCGTAACTTTAAATGATTATACCGTAAGATCCAACCGTCGGATTTTCCCAAAACTGGAACCGAAAGGACCGCTTTGGGAAGATCTTTCCGATGATATAAACTTTATCAAAATCCAATAGTTAGATTTCAAGATAAGTGTAAATCAAATTTTGGGAAAAACAGCGCTAGGGCCACCCATTGGCCCGAAGCGTCGTTTAATTATATTGAGCTATTTTTAATAAATAAAAATAGCAAAAAATCATTATAAAGTAATATTAATGATATCAAATGGTTTAAATGATAATAATTTGAAAATTATTTGAAAAGACCGAGTTCAACTCATTTCAAATAATTTTACGGCGATTTAAAAATCAAAGGTATCGAAGACGGCGATTGAAGACCGACGATCTTCACGTCGAAAGGATAGCTATTGATGCCTGACATTGGCTAGCTACCAATAAAGGGTTAAAGTGGTAGTTGTCCGGACGCACTTGTTGATCGTTCGGATACACGAGCACTTAGGTAACTCCGATTTCGTTCAGACCCAGAACAGACTTGTAAATGGATGCATGCCCGACATTGAATTTTGTGCCATGTAATTTAAGTGATAACTGTTAATATATTTCTGAGGTGGCGGAGGATTTATCCTCTTGCTAAACACCCTTCTTTGAGACGCACGAGCTCGAAGGTTATATATTGGTAGTTATCGATCGCATGGTATGGACTGTCAATGTGACATGCCAAGATGCAATTGATCAGGGCTTTTGTTGAAAATCAAAGCCCTGTGGAAGATGATCAAAGCATAGCCTGTTTAGGCGTAGCTTTGTGTATTTCGTTACTTCGCGAGCCTCACACCCCGGTAGAGTCAAAAAAATGGAGCAAGGGAACGCAGGGAGTGCACACATTTTTTTCTAGCTAGAAGTGGTGTTTGGGTTTAACACGGCCCGACATTTTACTTATGTGGTTGATGGAATGAGGCGCCTTAGATTTTTATTGGCCGCAATGGCCAATTTATAGGTCCAATAGGATTGGGAAGCGTGTGTTCAGGAATTGCCAATCCACTAAAGTATTTGTGGACCGGCCCTGCAGGATCCAAGGGTTCGCCAGCGTCCGAATCCTGAGACATTGCTAGAGTGTCCCGAATCGGTTAGGAGATCATTTCTAGCCTTGACTCATGATGGAAACCAACATCCAATACGACATTACAGCCTTGATTGTAAACCTATATTTGGCGACATAGTATATGGTAGCTATGCCGTCTAAGATTAATACATTTACTTTGAAGTATTTTTGAAACATATTAGATACTAATAATAATAGTAAAAATATTATTTTTCACGTATCAAGCATTTTTGATCATTATAAGGTAAAACTCTATCCTCTTTTTATGTTGCATTGTGTGATGGGACTTAAGTCTTATAATGATTTCATTTTCTAAAAAGCATTGCGTTGTTTTTGACTTATAAATTTATAAAACTTATGCACTGGCAATCCAATGGAATTAAACCCGTTCCGCAATAGCGGCATGGTCCAGTGATTAGCCATATTATTAGTTTAGTTAGATTTCTCATACCAGTCCCATGACTGACTCGTAGTTTGTTTCACTTTGCAAATTCGGGTGCCCTTTTTCCACATGGGAAGCCAATTGACAGGTTTCAGGTAGGGCTGATTTCTGGACTCAATCTTGTTGCTGAAAATGTTGGAAGATCTTTTCTTTTATCTTTATTTTCTTCAGATTGAGACAATAATTGGATATAGATGTATTTTGAGAGATTGAGACCTTATTTCTTTCCCTGTTTAGACATCTGTTTTTGCTAAGTGTATCCTGTACTGCGTACTCTGATGTTCTGTGATGATGTTGTGATGACATTTCATTTCCGCTGCAATGATTATTATGTTCTGCTATGTAACTGTGATCTGTTATTGTTTTAATTATGGTATACTCCTATGATTATCCTTACTTTCATTCCACGGAAGTTCGGGTCATCACATATTCTATCGTTGAAATCTTTCAATGACTTGTCATAGATGACCTCCATCTTTTTAACGTATATTTCAGATGTTAGTTTCAAGCCATAGCCTTTCAAACGCTTATACAATATTTTAAAAAACAAAGTTTTTTCTTTTGTAAGATCTCGTTAACAGTGGTCCGAATAGTGAAATTCGTTGTATTATTCAGTTATTGATAAATTATTTGGACTTAGGCAAAAATGGAGATAAAAGATAAAGAATACGCATCGGATATAGGAAAGATGAAGTCAAGAGATGTCGCCTATAAGTTAACCATTTTACTTATTCGTTAACGTCAATGGTTCTCCCTGATGGAACATCATTGTAGATACAGTCATTGAACCGTCAAACGCGTGCAACGCCACGCCAACTTAACTGGATTAAGAATTGTTGCCACGTTAGTCACTTGTTGGCGTCCGACGCGTGGATAAGCCATTCCACGCTAAACACCGATTAGCTTGACCATTGCAAAATGGACCGTTGGCATCCGACGCGTCGGACACGAACTTCGGATGCAAGCCAACGATCCATTTTCCAAACCTTTGCTTCCTCCTACATATAACCCCTTCCTATATTTCAACACCAAACACCATCACCTCCCCTTCCTCTATTCGATTTTTTTTGTTGACAAACGAAGTTGCAAAACAGGTTTTTTATAATATTGTGTTTAATTATTTTAATTCTCTAATATATATTTTTCTGATTTTTTTGAAATTTCTGTTTTTCGGTATGTCTTCCGATTCAGGTTCTGCTATTTCCCAACTTTTTGCCAATTGGACAGAGGGCTTTTATCGATATTTGCATTGACCCGTGATTTGAAATTATGCTAATTTTTCGCAATGACCCGCGGAATGTGGAGATTGTTGATGCACTAGACGACAGTGATGTACGAGGGTTTATTTTAACAAAGCTGAGGAGTTTGGATCATCGTCTTAGGTAGTAGTTTTTTATATACTAGTTTTATTTTCAGTGTACTAGTTGTATTTCTATTTGTATTTCTGTTTCGTTTAATGAAATATAGTCGTTTTTATGTGCAATTAGTATTTAATTAATTAAAAACAAATAAGTTAACAAGTCAACAGAAATGTTATGTAACTCATGTTATAACAGTGAATGTAATTATGCGATGCTAGTTTTTTGTAATCTACAATAGATTAGTGGACAACCCACTATAAATATCGTATGTGGTGGACGGTCCACCATAAAAACCGTATGTAGTTGATTGTCAACTAACAATCATATGTACTATACTGTATTTTATTATTAGTCGTAATAAAAGGAATAAAAGGTGTTTGCGATCACCTTAAAAACCGGTTGGTTTTGCCAAAAAAACAAATAAGTTAAAATCGCATTATATATAAATACCCCATTTAAATACCATGCTCAAATAACCCGTATGCTGCAAAAAAACACATTTCTTGTTCACTAACGTGTCACGCTCAAATAGCATGCTCAAATGTAACGATCAAATACCTCGTTACCGTTCAAATAAAACGCCTTAATAAACAAACGACCTAAATTGCCAACGTTTGAGCCCATGTACAAATTTTGCGTTAGCTCGGTCTTCTTCTGAACTCAAAACCACACCTCATCCTCCTCCAAAAGCCCTAGACACAGAAAGCGATGGCGATGGCGGCTGCTTCATCCATACGCCGCCGATTTTCATCTCAACTTGTTCATATCCCAGTCTCGTCTTCATCTTCTATCGAATCCTATCTCCTCCCTCCTCGTAATAATAGCCCATGCCTCCTTGAATATCCGGAGGAACATCCTTCCATCGATCTAATGGCTGTTCCAAAGAAAAATGTTTCATATTTTTCATATTTATTTAATATTAGAATACATCGGTATAAGATATCCAAATTATATCCTTGCATCTTTATATGAATTAGACTTCTAAGTACAAGAAAGAATGAGAAACGGACCCAAGGCTTTGAAACCTATTCCTGTCATCGTCAAATGCAAGTAAATTGAATCAATATCTAATGATTCCTGTGGCCATTTCGGTAATGGTTGTACTTAGTCAGTAGCAAATTTTGTTACGAACATGATACGATTCCCATTATAATATCCAATGAAAAATACCCAAAATCAGCTGTCAGTTGGATGCTCTCTGACATTCATTATATTTGATGGTTGATTGCTTTTTGATGTTAACAAGTACGAAGGAAATGGTTAACAAGTGAGGGAAAGTATGTATGATCCTTATTATGAATGGAAATAGATTATGTAAGGATGAGCATCTGACATTTGCCTACTGAATTTTGGGCAACTTTAATTATTTCGTTTTTCGTGGTGCCAATAGCAGCAAGGCAAATTATATTTCAACCCAATGAATTTCTTAGTAACTCCGTATTTATATAAAAAATATATCAGATACAAAACTGTTCCTTTTCAGTTTTTTTTATTTTCAGTCTATCTTGTAGTGACTCTACGTGGTCTTTTAGGGAACTACGCAGGGACACTACGTGGTATCTAAAGATACCACGTAGAAGGTGCCACGCAGTGTCGCTGCGTGGTTACCTAAAAGACCACGTAGAGCCACTACGAAGAAGGATATTATTGGTTGAACGGGTGACTACTCAGCAAATGATGGTTTCTTCATTTTTTGCTGAACTTTATGGAGCTACTCAGCAATTAACTGGATTGAAATAGAATTTGCCTGGGCCTGGTAACAAATTATATTTTGCAATCTTGTTATTTAAAACTATACCGAATATTATCTTCTATTGTCATGGAGTAAAGGCCGTCAAGTTAAGAGAAGAAATGTAATCATAGTTGACAGAAGCGAATTAATAATTTTAAGCTCATGCAAATTTGCCTAACAATAACTAATGCAAACATATAAGCACAGATAACAAAAATCAACTCTTAGGCTGTTTACTACAAGTGCACTAGTTATCTCAAGGAATATTTCAAATATGTTCGATAAGATTGTTTTGTACTCTTTGCTGTAGGCGTTTGTTATGGTGTGGAACAAGTTATCCTTGTGAATATTAAAATCCCCATCTATTAGCAGGTTTTCGAAAATTGTATTTTTGAAATACTTCAAACATAGATCTGCTCTATGATAGATAAAATCTACTCGATCTTTCACATCTCTTTCGTCTTCAATAATCATATGATGCATAATTATGCAAGCTTATATGATTACTGACTATTTCTCATACAATGGCAGTCTACAAGGTTTACTGATAATTGCAGAGCTAGATCGTTGCACATTGAGAGAATTTTATGTTTTTTTGCTTTTTCTTTTCACACTTAGGTAAAGCTTATTCACTTTAAGACAAATAAAATTAGATGGCGTCACAATTAAACTTCTGTTGGGATATATCGTCGCCAAGATAGCATACATCATCATAATTATTATTTCTCAAAGCAAAGGATATAAGTGCCACCTTACCCTACACCTATTTGTTAAATTAATGTGAAAGATCAACTACATTGAGATGATTACTAGATCAAAACAACCGAAAGTCACATCAAATTCTTGTTTTTTTTTAATTTTATGAAACAACTACATAAAAATTAATTGACTTTTCATAAAATATATAGTTACACTTCTTTCATGCCAAGTGTGTATTGTCAAATCTTCTAGCATGTCAAACTGCCTTATGTTGTGTTGCATTTGCTAGTAAACTATTAATATCTCGTTCATTAAGAGAATGTTGGACGAATTTGTTATAAACATTCACAACAGCTTGACAAAAACTTTCAAGTGATTATGTAAGTGTTGCATGATCATAATAATTAGACATCGCTCTAGTGTGTGTTGAGTACTCCTAGGTAAGAAGTCTATGGAGTCCCTGTAACATCCCGAATTCCGACATACCAATTTTTTTTTTTTTTTTTGAAAAATAATAATTTCAGTCTGTCGAAATTCGGGTTGTTACATCTGGAATCATAGCTTGGTTCAGGATTTTTGTATAGATAGTGAGTGAACGTATTTGTATTTTTTAAATATAAACATATTCCATATGTACACCTATATCCATAAAGGAACCCACTAAATAGTAAGACCGGTTTATATGCAAAGAGTTGGGATATCAGTTATGTACACTAAAAGAATGATTATGGAAATATGAGACCTTTAGATGGTTTGGGTGAAAAGTGTACAATGTACTTAGTATTGGAGAAAGATGTATCCCATATGTTAGTGCTTTGGATTAGTGGGTTTGGCAGTAGAGCCTTATAAATTTGGAAAAGAGTAAGAAGGAAAATGGATTAGGAATATATATATATATATATATATAAACATATATACATACATACATATATGTGATAGATGACTTTGTGGGAGTATCTAGGTAAGTTGGAAACCCACTTTAAGTCTAGCCTCATTGTTAACTTCTGAGAACTTGAAATTATGAAAAAATTTAGGTAATAATTTATGGTGTTTTTCAAGTTCTGACGTTAATAAGTTACAATTTTGAAATATGTACTAGATAAATTGTGTAGAAACAATTTTTGAAATAAAAAGAGGTATTTTTGATGTTTGAAAAAAAAATTTGTAAGTAACATATTTGAGAAGTACATATTGAGTTTTGAAATAAAATGTGGTATATTTTGAAAAACGGTGGTTTCTTCTGAATTTTTGTCTAAAATGAATTCTTTTAGAAAAAGGTGCACATTATAGAGCATGTATATCTCACTAGTATTCAAGTTATAAAGCATAGAAAAATTGTATTTTTGTTAAAATCTAAAATTTTCGGTAAAGAAAATTTTGAAGTTCTCTATTCTTTCGACAACAATTTTTCATAATTGTTTTGACCTAAAATTTTGTTGGGTGGACAAAATAAGTAGTAAAAATTAAGAATAGAGTAGATGTTTGTACCTGGTTGTAAGTAATTGAACTAACATTGTGAACATAAGCAGTTGTGAGGTTGAGTGAGAAATAGTTGTTCTTGTCTACTCCAATTTTTATGATTTGAAAAAAAATGATCTGCATTTTTTATGGGATGACATATATTTATGGTTTGGTGAAAACAAACTTTATTGAAGAAAATAAAATTTTGAAGCTTTTGGGCTTTGGAAAAAAATAAAAAAATAAGCCAAACCATGTTTTTAAAAATCATGGAGTGGGTAGGGATTAGTATTTATGGAAGATAAGAAATAATTTGAGGCTATGAATTGGATAACAAGGACTGTTTTGGAATAATGGTAAATTCCCATAGAATGTGAGCCTAGGTTGTTGCTTGGAAAAGACTGTTAGTACACAACAAGGTCTAATGGTGACTACTAGATAGTAAAGGGTAAGTAAGTGTTTAGATCCTTTGGTTTGGACTTCTCTTTGTCAAAGGAGACATGGTCCTAGGATTCTTATACCTTGGTAGTAGCTGTATAGAATGCTTGTGTTCCTGTTTTAGTTAAAGGATTAGAAGACTTATTTAAAAATTAAACTTAGATTAGTGAATTAAGTTAAATAAGCTAAGAAACAACAATGACATAACTAAAACAAAAACAACAAATCAAGTAAAGCAACAAACATGACAGTTGAGAAAAATGGATTTTTCGAAAGAAAGTTGATAAAGAAAATCTATAATAAAGAAATTTTTCTTATGAGAGTTGTGCTTAGACAGGAAGATAGGAAACCTTTATGTAGTAGTTGTTTAAAATCCAAGTACAGATAGAGAAGGTATATAAAAGAAAAACGGAAGGTGTGAAGTTTTTCATTTTCTACCTTTTTGTAACATAAGAAATCAAATTTAGAAAATTAGTTTTTTCTGAAATTTGCAAATTCAAAGTTGGTTGATAGAGTTATGGATGCAAAATTTGAATGAAATACATTCTTACTCTGTAAGAGTATAGGAAAAATTGGATAAAAAAGTAATTTAATTTTCAAAATATTGCATTATATTGAAATTGCTAGTATATATAGCGTGTGTGCATTATGTTTTTAAAAGATTTTCAAGGAAAATTTGCATTCATATATGAGGTACCGCTTAGGCATTCATTTCATTCATGTATTATTATGTTGAATTACACTTTGCACATGTGCACAGATGGTTGGAAAATTGGATGCACACATGATGATTGTAAATTGTGTGAGGGATTACTTAATTTTACCCTTACCAAATTTCAAGGACGAAATTTCCTAAGAGTGGAGAATGTAACACCCCGCATTTTATTAAATATTAAATGAGTAATAAATAAAGATTATGCATATATGTATATACATGTATGAATATAAATGTTAGAATTAA
Organism: Allium sativum; assembly: GCA_030737875.1. NCBI lineage: Eukaryota > Viridiplantae > Streptophyta > Magnoliopsida > Asparagales > Amaryllidaceae > Allium > Allium sativum. Next base: position 198,456,088 of record CM060924.1, read on the forward strand.
AAAGGTGCAAGTCAAAGGAAGCAATGATTGCTTAAATCAATGCATGCATTAAAAAGTTTAAAAAGCAAAAAAAAAAAAAAACATGAAAAGTGGGTAACAAATTAGAATGCATGCATTAAAAAGCATGCAGCAACAATGAATTAGTAGTGCACTAAAAAGAGGAATGAATCAGTGCATGCAAAAAGAGGAATCAAACAATGCATACAACAACAATGAGTTAAGTGCATTAAAATACAAGGAATTAATAGGTATGTTACTAATTAACATTTAAATCAGAAGATTGTATGTATATATAAACGTGTAGAATTGAAATTCAAATTAAATGATGATGTATAAGAGGAATAAAACAATCAAGAAGATGAATATATAGCAAGAAATTAACCTTGCTAACTAAAACATTAAATCAGTAATTACCACGTCAAATAGCGAATGCCTGGACCCAGATGGGTCGACCCAGCTTCTGTTGGGTCGACCCACGTATAAAGCGGGTAGACCAAGGGGTCGACAAAAGCAGGGTCCAGGTTCATTTTGTGACATGGTATTGCTGATGTGTGCGGTTCGGATTTATATAGATGAAATCCAATGGAACAGACTTTTCTAGTACATCTATAAATAGACTAGCAACGCCTAGCTTCAATCTCATATTTTCTGAGGTGCTGCCTAGGCTCTGCCATTCTCTTTCCTCTTCAAACCTTTTCAGAAAATAAAATATTAGTTATTAGGGATTCTGATTCAAGGTTTGAAAATATGGGCACTTAAAGTTTAAGTTAAACCAATAAACTCTAGGTCAGTCATGGGACTGGTGTGAAAACTAAAACAGTTATTTAAAACTTTACTGGGTTTCCTCCCAAGAATACCAGTGCATAAAACAAATAGCGCAATGCTTTTTTTTGGAAAAATGAAGCTATTATAAGACTCAGGTCCCATCACACAATGCAACGCAAGCCGGAGGATAGAGTTTTACTTCATAATAGCCAAACATGTTTGGTACGTTTTAAAACAAATCATTTTGATATTACTATATGTGTATAGTGTCAAAAATGACTTCAAATATAAATGTATCAATCATAGACGGCATGGGTACCATATATCATGTCGTCATACTAGTTCTACAATTAAAACCGCACGATGTCATATTGGAAATTAGATTTCCATCATGAACCAAGGCAAGGGATCGTCCTTACTAAATTCGAGACAATCTAGCCTACCATGTCTCAGGATCAGTCGTAACCGCAACTTGGATCTTTAGGATCGATCCTCTCTTACGTTTGAGGATTAGTAATTCCTGAACAATACGTTTCCCTGCCCTATGGGGCGTAAGTCTGGTCAGTATGTCGACCATATCACCCATCGGCCCTGTAGTGACCGATATATCTGAGGTACCTCGCTTTCCATCATCCATATAAGTAAAAATGTCTGGGCTCCATACCATGACACCACTCCTAGCTAGAAAGAAAGCATTTTCTCCCTGCAGTCCTCTCCCGTTTCTGGTTCATACCGGGGTGTGAGGCTCGCGAATTAACGCTATACACAAAGCTATGCTATTTAAAGCTGTGCTTTGATCATCAACCACAAGACTCTGCTTTTCAACAAAAGCCTTGATCATTTGCATCTCAGCATGCCACACTGACAATTCACGCCATGCAACTGATATCTATCAATATATAACCTTTAAGCTTATACGTCTTAGAGAAGAGCGTTAAGCAAGAGAATAAATTCTCCGTTGCCAAATAGATATATATTTAATAGAAATCAATCAACACAGAATAAAATCCAATGTCAGACACACATCCATTTACTATAGGTCTGAATGAACCGAAGGCACCTTATTCCTCGTCCCATATGCCCAATACAGGAGAGAGGTCCTCGCATATCCCGTCGATATCAAAGTACGTCTGGACGATCACCACTTATTATCTCGTCTTGGGTGTACAGCCCAATCAGGACATCAGTAATCTTCCAAACGATGTGAAGATCTCCGGTCTTCAACCACCGTCCTCATCGTCGACATATCGTCGAATCAGTTATTCAGAATGGGCCTAAAACCGGTCTTTTCGAATATATCGTGTATTTTATAATCAATAATTAATTGCTGTAAAAACACATCATACACCTCATTCCAATTCACAATTTTTTTTGTTTAAATATTCTTTTCACAATTTAACCCAAATTAAGGTTTTCCAAACTAGTCGGGATTAGCGAACCTTACCAAAGTAATCATTTATTATATTTCCCAATCCCAACCTATTCATCCTATGGAGCAAAACTGTTAACACTCCATATATAACACCACAGTATTATCAGTAAAATTAATTATCATTTCCCGTTCAAATCTAATTAAAGATTTAACTATCGCCTAGAGTAAAACTGGTGGTACTCCATTCTCGATCATTTCCCAAAAATGATAATTTAAATTATCCCATTCACTTTTCAATCTAATTAAAGACTCATTAAAACTCCACTTAGTTTTAATCTTCCCAAAAATCAATATTAATGATTATTTAACTTTGGGAAATCAAACATGCCACATTGATAATCTACACTGTACCACTGATTTCTGCCGATATATAACCTCTAAGCTCGTACGTCTCAGAGAAGGGTGTTGAGCAAGAGAATAAATTCTCCACCACCAAACAAATATATATTCAGCAGAGATCAACAAATACAGTTCGAAATACAATGTTAGACATGTAATCCTATCTTTATCTGGGTTAAAGAACTAATGTCATTAAAAAAAAGTTCACGATAAACCCAAAATCACATTCCATTAACTATGGAATCTTCACGGAAAACAAATCAATATATAATCGATATCAATTTCCGTATCTGACTAATAATATAAATGGAATAACAACAAAGCCTTTTAAATTTCATATATATATATACATATATATTAATAGTCTTCCTCCACAGAAGCACATCTTGATTATTACCAAATCGAATTCCATTCAATTCCAATCTAATATATATTAAATTGGAAAACTCTTCTTTGGAAAATTTCCATTAATATTAATTAAAACAGTTATAAATTCCAAATCACATTTCACTGTTAATCGGCTTAAAGAACAAGTGTTATTTTAAACACCATTCACGATAATCCCAATTCACATTCCATTTTATTCTGATTACTAAATATAATTGGAAGCTCTAATAATCTTAGTTAAAAGATTTATTCTATTCACACGAGGTTTTAGAATAGTGTTATTTAAGACACTACTCACGACAAACCTGAAATCAAATTCGATATTAAATATAAGGCTCTGAACAGAAATTATATCGGCTTACATTCAGTATCAAATTCCGAAACCAACACATATCGTATGGGGAATAACGATATATATCTATCTTCCAAATTCCTCCACAATATCCGTATAATCATGGAATCCAATATCGAAATATTTCGAAGATGATTTCTATTCAAATCCATTCCAATTTATACATTGGAAAATTCTGGTTAGATTAAAACCATTTCAAATCCAATTTATTTATTTAAAAACGTTGGATTATCTTTCTAGTTAATAACTAGTTCATTTTGATAAAAATATATTTTTATCTTTACAAATGTGGAATTTTTCATCAAATTCTTTCCAAACCATTTATTATGATTTTATACAAATTGTTAATATTTTTAGTAATTTTATTAAGGCCTGTACAGTCGGTTTCCAATAACGGCCACCGAAATGCGTCCATAACGACCTTTTCCAAATTTGATTTGGACATAATTCCAAATCCAACCGTTAGATTTCAAATCTCATATATTCTTTAGAAAGCTCTTTTCGATACGATCCCAACAGTTCCAGTTTTAGGAAAATCCAATGGTTGGATCTCCCGTAATATCAATTCGAAGTCAATGGTCGAGATTCGTGAATGGTCGCGAAGCATTCTATTCAGGCCATGAAATATATATATATATATATATATATATATATTGTCGATTTCCATTTAAAATGCATTTTATAAATTCATTTTAAATCGATTCCCACTTTCATTTCAATTTTAAATCAAAATTGAATACTCCTTTTCATTATAATATTTAAAGATAATGTTTTCAAAATATCTGATCTTGAAATCATTTCCTATTTGATATTCATTATAAAAATGAATAAAATCGATATAAATATCGTTCACATTAAAATAGCTCAAATCTAATCAACACGGCTTCATATATTTTAATATTTCAGTGTCCATCCCAAATCGGACATCAAAATCATATTTTAATCCTTTACAGAATATTATTTTAAAATACTCGTTATTTTAAAATATTCGTTATTTTAAAATATTCATTATTTTTTAATTGAAATCAGACCCAATCAATTACCATATAATGTTAGTTATATGGATTTCATACACCACACGTATAATACAACAATGATAAACAATCAACCTTCATCCAGAATGCATTACACAACTGCATAAGCATTAAATATAAATAATTAACGCTTGCAAAAGTCCGTCAACCAATCAATTGACATAAAACTAAACAATTGGGATTAGTGTATGTCAAATATCATCCCAATACCCGTGTGGGGTTTCAACCAACAAATACTTAATATTATTTGTGCAGCTGGGCGATGTGTAAAATTTATCGTCCCAATCAATATCAGTTAAATGGGTGTACATAAACAAATCGTCCGATTTGTAAATGAATATTTATTTTCATTTTAGGAGAATTTTATGCCGTTCACATTTACGTTATATTTTTAACGATAAAATAATTATTTCAACACATGAATCTTTTTAATAGTTCATTTATACAATAAAAATGATATTTTTATTGTACAAACATTTTATTCAACACATGAATATTTTATACAGTTCATATACACATTAAAAATTATATTTTTAATGAATAAATATTTATTTCAGAAAATTTCAGCTTTACAATGGCGCGATATTAAAACCGGAGTAATGTCTAGCATTGCCCCTCTCTTGATACTGGTTCACGCCATACACAATAATCACAATCAATTCAAACAATCATCAAACCAATTTTACAATCACAATCCAAATTTCCACAGTACAATCCAAAGAAACAACTATGGTTTGCACAATAAATAGTGTCGGGGCCTACTAAGCCCCGTTTGCATCCGAATATATATTTAACTGTAAAATAATTAGAGTGAGAAGGAGTTCTCACCATCGGTTTCCACTCCGCCATTCTTTATTGAACGGTTTGGATTTCCGCTTTGTTTCCAGTCAGGTCCATCGCAATCTATTTCACGCGGTTTATATTAAAAATCATATTTTTATATAACTATATATATTAGAAACAATTTTATTCATATAAAAAACTGATTTTACAATGCTATTTAAGTAAATTAAAATTAATTAAACTTACCCTTTTCAGTTATCTTCCTCCACGCATCGAAAGTTCCGTTGTACCCAACCCTGTGCCCCTGGGGCATTACCGCGCCACCACTGTGGTGGCCCAGACCCAAATCAACCACCGCTGCCACAAAGGCCTTTCCCCGCGCTTCCTTCGGCTGGAGTTCTGATGAACTCGACGGCTCTCATCTCCAGGGGATGGAGATTGAACGTGGCCTCTTTAGGCTGCGATTTCCACCAAATTACACAACGATAAATCACCATATTCGATCTGCATGTAGATATGTCACTTTCCTCTTCCATTTTGCTTCTGAAATTATTTGATTTCTTTGTGTAGATTTGTCGCAAAATGGTTTTAAAAATTTGAACAACTTCCGCCGTCGTCCATGGAGGGAGTCGCGATTTTTTTATATTTAAGAATTTAGGCTAAGAAAAATATGATTGGCCATATTTATATAAATTATATTTTTATTTTATTTAATTCCAAAAACACCAGTTTATTGATACTAACTCCAAATCAAACCCAACGACTATCGTTCTTAGTCAAATATCTCCATTCCAGACATAATGGGATATGTTTCGTAAGCTAATTTGATTGTTTCGATCAGTTTTTATCAAAATTAAAATATAAATTGAATTTAAATGTACATTTTAATTTATCGGGGCCATATACTGACTCCAAAATTTGCAGAAAAATAAATCTAGCTATGTTTTGACGATACGGTCCTTACAAAACTAATTTCGTCGAATTTGGAGACCGTTTGAAAAATGATCATTTTCCAGTTGATTAAACAAACTGAAATTGCGAAACGCTTTTAAATTCAACACGCTCACATATTAATTCCAAAAATTATGAAAATTGGAATTTAGCAATAACCTGATATTATGGATTCAACAAAAGTGGTTTCATTGAAAATGGAGGTTGTTTGCAAAATGGCTATTTTTAAGGGCTATAAATTATATTAAAAAATATATAAATTCCATAGCGACTATTTTAAATTTTAAACTAGACATAACTTTCAATTCATAAAGTGAAATTTAAAATTTTCACATTCGTTAGAAAGATGTAGTTAAATAGATTCCAACATTTCTGGTTTTACTGAAATCCGATTTATATTGAATTTTGTACGTTCATTTAAAGTTTAAAATCGAATTTTCAAACTACCACGCCATTTCGAGTTCGTTTTATAATTAAAATAAATTTATACGTTCTAACTTCAACAAAAATAATTTTTTTGTCGTTATTATTTAAAATAAATCATTTTAAATATTCTAAATTCATTAAAATAGCTAAAATAAAATTTCAAATTTGTTCTGAAAATCCGGGTTGTTACGATCTCCCCCACTTAAAATCTTTTCGTCCTCGAAAAGGAACAGAGCTGAAAGTTGTTTATCCAACCAACTCAACTTTCATTCTAGCTTTCATTCTTCAACTTTTCAGTTTCTAAGAATTTTCTAATTTCTCAAAAATTTGGCTAACACCCTAAATTTTCGAAAAATTTCGCCATGACCTCCTTTGTACGGGTTGATATTTAAAACTGCAACTTGCCTCACAGGGCCCTCATCAATCCAAAAGAAAAAGCCAAGCGGCTAGCCAATCGACTCATAAAATCATCAAAACCCAAGAAATACAATAAACATACAACTATTTGTCGGGCATACAATTTTATTCCTCTTCCTAGCTTCCATGCTATGACATGTTCAATGTATATACATGTATACGCATGCAAGTTCAATCAATTTTCAATTCAGTTCAACATTGATTCGATTTGCCTAAAGTTTACCTTTCATTCTCTTATTGGTTTTATTGTTTCAATATTTTTAATTAGTCCAACTAATAATCAAACAACACAACCAACAATCAATTAGTTGATTAGCTTTTCAATCATATAACTTAAGTATATAGTTAAAAATCCAATTTTTAGTGTCAAATCACAACAATAAACCCTATCTAGCTATGTTTTGGTTCTCACACCTGTCAATTGAAAATATATAGATACCCCACTTTTGGCACTCGAACATAAACACTGATGATACTAGTAATCATCAGTATCATCTCCGGGCGACTAGAGTGTGATTTTATATCTATCCAGTATATTTGAGACTTCGAATATACGTTCATGACGTGTATATGCAAAATCTTCATATACTCCATTGCCCAAAATAAAATAAAGTACTCAAATACGTATAATTAGATTTAATTTTCAAAATTTAAATCGTTTTCATTTTTAATAAAGAATACTCTTCCAACTCATTCTAGGATACTACTGATCCCATCTATAACGAGTAATTCTCATTGGATATTACTAATCCAATCTATAATGAATTCTTTTGTTTGGTTCTAATGTATCTTGTTCTCGAGCTCTGTAAACAAAAGCTCTGATACCACAAATTGTTACAACCTGAATTCGCTAGCCTCCGAGAAGACCGGAAAACACGGATTGTAATGAGAACACGACAAATCAGAACACAAACAGAAGAACATTTCATTGCCTATTACAACAATTACATCAGAGTACAAGAATATAACAGAGTATGAATAAATAATATACATTAGAAAAATAATATCAGAGATTAAAATTACATTACATTACGTAACAGCGGAAAAATAATACATAACACAACTGAAAGAAATATACGAATACAAAGCTTTCCGAATATAGCTCCAGCTATAAATCTTGGATCATGGAAAAATAGAAATCTACAAAACCAAAACTACTAGCTGCCCGTGTGGAAAATATGGTGTAATGTCCCGTATTTTTACGGTGTAATAATAAATTTATTTAATTATTTAAATAGCGATTTAGAGAATTCGATGGTCATTTAAATAAATAAATTTGAATATTTAATTAAATTAAATAATAGAATAATATATTTAAATTTTGAAATAATCAGAATTAGCTGAGATGACAATATAGTGTAAATGGGGAAAATTCAAAATATATAATTCAGTTTAGAATTGAATTATAATAACGAATATATTTAATTAACGAAGTTTGAACGTATAATTATATTATAATTAAAATCGAGCCCGAAATGGCACGGCATTTCGTAATTTGGCGATTCGAACTTTAAAAGAATATACAAAAGCCATTTTAAGTCGGATTTCTATGAAACAAGAAACGTTCAGAGCTGGTGAAGTATATTTTTCTAATGGAAGAGAAAAATCTCGATTTCGTCTTGTAGATTTTGATTTATGTCCAAATAAAATTTTAGAAAAGTCGCTGTGGAATTCCTTTATAATTTATATTGATTTATTTATATATAAAAGAGTTTTTATATATAAATTGAGTATCGATTGATCCTGAAAGTGAATATCGAGTTAGAAATTCATATAGGAATATTCTGAAGTTGTATGGTATTCTAGTGTGAATATATACGATAATATTTATTTATAAATATTTAATTTAAATGTTTTTAAATATATTTATATATTTAAATGGGTTATTTAGAGCTTTAAAATTAGCCAGTTTTGCAAACGACCTCAGTTTTCAGCGAAACTAATTTTATTGGATCCGCAATATCAAATTATTGCTAGATTTCGATATTCATGATTTTTGAAGTCAGTATGTGGCCGTACGGGATTTTAATGTGAAAAACAGTCAGTATTTCGACGGTTAAAAATACGCTGTGTGAGCAAACGGAGTCGGGATTCGACGAAACCAGTTTCGTTGGGTCTGTAATGTCGAACTGTAGCTGCATGTCCAGTTTCGTGATTTTTGGGTATTGTATGTGATTACAGGGATGGTTAAACATGAATGTAAACAGCGATAGCTTAAATATTAATATAATAATCGAATAAAAATATATTAAAACCTACCTATATAATACCCTTAACTATTCCTAAACCTAAATCACTTCATTCATCGATCAACCATTTTTCCGCCGTCCCTGACTTTTCTTATAGCAAAAATGTTGAGAGGAAATAAATCAAAACAAATAGAAATCAAATTCTATAATTTACAATACATGTATACTTAGCATCCTAAAGTGAAGAGCTTCAGTCCTATATATGTATCATCAAGTTCGATCAGAACAAAGTCCGTGGATTCACTGGTCAAGCTGTTCAACCAATTGGTATCATCAGTCTACTGGTGGAGCTTGGAGAGCAGAAAGCCGCACTGGTACAGGACTTTGTTATAATTAATGAACCCTCTGCTTACAATGCCTTCCTAGGAAGACCTACTATCGCAGCATTCAGAATAACTATGGTTCCGTGGTGCCTCACTATGAAATTTCCAACGGAGACTGGCGCTGGCACAATTATAGGTGATCAACAAGCAGCAAGAGAGTGTTATTTGGTCGGATTGGCAGAGGCAAGGAAGAAGGATGTAGAGCCGCTGCTCCGCATCCAAAAACCCCTCTTATAGCAATTAAAGCAAAACCCCCATACTGGTGAGCACAGTGGTGCTTGGAAGGCAATTGATCTAAGGAAAAACAGTATGGGGGAAAATAGAGCAGCACCGGCTGAAGATACTATCCCCGTTCCAATATCCGACAAGAACCCTAACCAGGTCTTAAAGATGGGATCTCAACTAGGTATGAAGCTGCAAAAGGAATTAATCTTGTTTTTGAAAGAAAATTTAGATGTATTTGCCTGGGAACACTCAGATATGTGTGGGATCCCACCGAATGTAATTATTCACAAGTTGAATATAAATCAAAAGTTAACTCCTGTGAAACAAAAAAGACGAATGCAGGGATTTGAAAGATCTGAGGCTCTAAAAGAAGAAGTAGATAGGCTGCTCAAAAATAATTTCATACGGGAATCTGCGTATCCAGATTGGGTTTCTAACCCAGTGCTTGTCAAAAAGTCCAATGTAAAGTGGAGAGTGTGTATAGATTACTCAGATCTTAATAAAGTGTGCCCAAAAGACAGTTTTCCTTTGCCCCGAATTGACCAACTCGTAGATGCAACAGCGGGGCACGGGTTACTATCTTTCAAGGACGCATATTCCGGATATAATCAAATTATGATGCACAAGCCAGACGAAGAGAACACGAGTGTCATAACGGATAGAGGACTATACTGCTATAAAGTCATGCCATTTGGACTGAAAAACGCAGGAGCGACTTACCAAAGTCTTGTAAACTCCATGTTTAAATCTCAAATAGGGAATACAATGGAAGTATATGTAGACGATATGCTAGTCAAATGAAAGAAGGTCGAAGATCATCTCGAGGATCTGGCAGAAATGTTTCATATACTCAGGAAATACGGGATGAAACTAAACCCATTAAAATGTTCATTCGGAGTTTCTTCGGGGAAATTTCTCGGGTTTATCGTCAACGCTAGGGGAATCGAAGCGAATCCCTCTCAAATTGTGGCTTTAAGGGAAATGTAGGCCCCGAAGACAAAAAAGGAGCTCCAAAGCTTAAATGGAAAGGTAGCAGCACTAAACCGGTTCGTTTCCAAAGCAACGGATCGATGTATTCCACTTTTCGATGGTTTGAAAAAAAGGGAAGAAGGACTTCCAGTGGACCTCAAAGTGCCAGGAGGCTTTCGAGGAATAGATAAGACATATGGAATCACCACCAATGTTATCGAAGCCTAAGGATGGGGAGGATCTATTTTTATATCTAGCAGTTTCATCACATGCCTTGAGTGCAGCACTAATCCAAGAAGAAGCAAGAGTGCAATTGCCGGTATTTTACATTAGTAAGAGGCTCGCTAGGGCAGAGCTAAATTACCCTAAACTAGAGAAGCTCACATATTGGCTCCTTGTTGCCTCAAAAAAGCTAAGACCGTATTTCCAATCTCATCCCATTAAGGTCCTCACTGATCAACCGTTAAGGCAAATCCTCTTTCGCCTAGAAACTTCAGGAAGGCTACTAAAGTGGAACATTGAGCTAAGTCAATATGACATCACTTACCATCCTCGAAGAGCCATCAATGGCCAAGCCCTAGCGGATTTTATTACTAAGTTTACAAACAGGGGAGAAGAGGTTAAGGAACTAGCGGAAATAGAGATTGCCTTGAAACTGTACTTTGATGGATCCAGAAACGACCACTGTTCAGGTGCTGGAATCGTCTTAGAAACCCCAGAAGGTTACTCTTTATACTATGCCTTGAGATTGGAATTTCCATCAACCAATAATGAGGCCGAATATGAAGCATTAATAATAGGGTTAAAGCTGGCAAAAGAGCTAAACCTAAAAACTTTACAGATTCTCAGCGACTCTCGATTGGTGGTAGGTCACGTACGCAAGGAGTTCCAAACCAAAATAGGAAACCTCCCTTCTTATCTAATCAAAGCTATGGAACTTCTAAATGACCTTGACTACTATGTTATACCTCACATCCCAAGAGAACAAAACTCAAAATCGGATTCTCTTTCCAAGTATGCTAGTTCATCAGACGCTCAGCTGCTGGGTTTAATCCCCATCAAAGTCCTTTCTACCCCAACCATTGAGGAAGCGAGTGTTGACTGGATAATGGAAACCGTTGAAGAACTTACATCGTGGATGACTCCAGTCAAAGAATATATCCTAAATGGGACACTACCTGAACATCGGAAAAACAAAAGGAAGATATTGCGCAAGGCCCTTTTGTACCTTGTCCAAGACGGAAGGCTGTACCGGTGTGGATTCTCCATGCCATTACTGCGATGTGTGACCAAGAAAGAATATAAAGCAATTTTGGCAGAGTTGCACGAGGGTGAATGCGGAGGACGCACCGGTGGTCAAACGTTAGCCAAGAAGGTTCTTTGATATGGCTATTTCTGGTCTGATATCAATCTAAATGCCATGACCTATGTAAAGAAGTGTGACAGATGTCAGAGATTCACTAAGATTCCAAGAGCACCTCCCACAGAACTAGCTCAAATGGTCAGCCCATGGCCATTTGCGGTCTGGGGCATAGATTTGATTGGGATATTACTCGCCTCGAAAGCAAATATGAGATACGCAATAATAGCTCTCAACTATTTCACCAAATGGGCTGAAGCAGAACCTTTGACCACTATCACGTCAAAGAAAGTAATCAATTTTGTTTCGGAAAACATCATTTGCAGGTTTGGAGTGCCACAAAAGATCATCACCGATAGTGGAACCCAGTTTGAAAGCAACGAATTCCTAGACTTCTGCGCTAAATATAAGATCAAAAAGAGCTTTGCAGCTGTGGCTCATCCCCAAGCAAACGGGCAAGTGGAAGCCATCAACAAAATACTAAAGTCAACCATCAAGAAGCGTCTCGAAAAAACCAAAGGGAACTGGGTCGATGAACTACCTTTTGCATTATGGGCATACTGGACAACACATAAAACTGCCACAGGGCACACCCCATTTTCACTCGCATTAGGGTTAGAAGCTATGATCCCAGTGGAACTGGAAGTACCAACCCACCGCAGAATCTACTTCAACCAGAAGGAGAATGAAGAACTGCAATTGGAAGCACTTGATTTACTCGAGGAAAAGCGAAAAGAAGTAGAGCTCAGGATAGCAGCCCATCAACGGAAAGTAGTCAGATATTTTAATGCAAAAGTCAAACAAAGAACTTTTCAAGTCAGGGACCTCGTCCTGAAGAGAATTATGACAGGAACCCAGGTATTCGAACCCAATTGGGAGGGATCGTACATAATAAGCTAGAAATTTGCAGATGGCACTTTTGAGCTGAAAACAACAGACGGAATCGCACTCCTTCGAGCATGGAATAGCATTCATCTTCGCCATTACTTTGTCTGAAGTTTCTTTTACATATTTTGCATTATACATACATCATGCATTGCAATTATCATTGCAAAGTTTGTACAAATTAGTTAAAGAAATTACTTTACCTGTCTAAAAGTCGTACATTTGCAAGTTTTTGACTCAAGCTGCTAATATTGATTTTAACTACAGGCTTTTTAAGCAAACAAAAGCGCATTTAGAACCAAATAGGGCTTGAGGAATGCTATAGCCCATCACCCAACGGGGAAAGCTCAAGTACATGTCGCTTAATACTCAAACATCTACACACTTTTGTTACAGAGGGTGTGAAGTACAAAGCCATAAATAAGGGGCATCAAGAACTCTAAACCCAAACTATGGATCAAGTTTTGAATCTCGCCCTAGGGGCACATTCTTAATAACAGAGTTCAAATTCCTAGTTTTGACAAGTCACAACCAGAATCTGACAAATAAACCAACGTCATACACCTGAAACAATGCGCTTCTAAACCAAAGACCTCCCCGAGGGCACCCGGTTGATCTCCGATGCCATTAAGATATGGATGGATAGCGATACAAACACCGGGCTTCTAAACCAAAGACCTCCCCGAGGGGGACCCGGTTCATCGCCGACGCCATTAAGATATGGCCGGATAGCGATACAAACACTGGGCTTTTAAACCCAAGATCTCCCCGAGGGGCACCCGGTTCATCGCCGATGCCATTAAGATATGGCTGGATAGCGATACAAACACCGGGCTTCTAAACCAAATACCTCCCCATGGGGCACCCGGTTCATCGCCGATGCCACTAAGATATGGCTGGATAGCTATACAAACACCGGGCTTCTAAACCAAAGACCTCCCCGAGGGGCACCCGGTTCATCGCCAACGCCATAAATATATGGCTGGATAGCGGTACAAACACAGGGTTGTTAGATACCTCTTCGGAGTCATCCATTCAGATGTCGGATCTTCCAAATCCAGCTATTGATTCTGGGTCTTCCAAACCCAGTTACTGACGGACCCAAAGACCTCCCTGGAGGCGTCCGATAAGTTCAACAAGTGTTTAAATTTTTCAAACTCAATAAACAACAGATCAATGACCCATTCGAGGGCATCCAATCATAAGCCTAATCTTCCAAATTTGGTTAGTGACGGAACTAAAGACTTTCCTCAAAGAAATCTAATAGATCCTACAAGTAACTAACCCGCTCAGTTACCAGGAATAAGAGATTTCTCTATTTCGACTGTAAATATCATGCCTGATTTTCAAAATTTTGAAGTCAATTGTGGTACGGGGGCATTACCATCACATTAATGAAGTTTAATAACACTCTCTTAAACATACCACAATCCGACCACAATTTTATGAAAACCCGACATTAGATCGTTCCAACCAACAAAACTGGATTTTATGGAATGACTGAGATCCAATAAAATCCAGTAAAGTTGGTTGGATTAGCTCAGCCTGTCATGACAAACAATTTGTGATGCAGAACCTATATTGCAGAAATAAAACAGGTAGGAAATGCAAAAGAAGTACAGTGACATTAAGAGCAAAAACTTAAAGTGTGAAAAGCAGGATACAATTTCCTAACGGCAAAACAAGAAGATACAATGAAGCTAAAAGTAAAAGCTTTAGTACGAGAGTAGAACACAACTTCATTCTAACGTCATCGGATAACATAACATACACACAACCAAAAGTACATCATCCACCAAGCAAGTAAAATGCAGGATCAAGCACATAAGCTAAAGTCATAAGCGAGGACTGGTACTCGCATAACACAATCCAGTCTAATAATTTACACGCATAAGACGACAACCCAAAAAGCAGAACAAGAAAGTCATGAAAGTCATGATTCCTTCCCATCATGAAACCACCCCCTAAGAAGAAGGAGAGGGAGGCAGATCAATCTTTCCCTCCTGGCCCGGAAGTTCGGCAATGACTCTATCCCTAGACTTCAACGCTCGGATAAGCAAGGCTTTGTCATCCTCCAGAACAGAAATTCGCTCAAGATTTTCCCTGTTCAGTCTCTGGAGGTCACATGCGAGTATGTTCCAACCAATCATCTTCTTTGCAGTATAATTCTCAAGGAGATTGGTGTGCTTCTCAAACCAATCTCTGGTATTATCAAGCTGGGCAAGCGCGCTACGTTGTATGACATCTATATCATCGGGAACAACTTTTTTGTCAAACGAGTATATGTCTACCTCCACACGAGCACCCTGTAAGCACCATCCTTCGAATCGATTAGCATGTTCAGGATGACATGGTTCGGAAGCATAGCGAGGTCTATCCATGATGGCTCGCAGGTCTTCAAGAGATGGAGCATTATAAGCAGGAGGGTCCGAAGTAGAGTAAGCATCTATTTCAAGCGGCTCATTTGATTTATGACATTTTCGAGAATCAACCTCTTTCAAAGGACCCTTCATCTTGTTATGGCTAGAAGACATCCTGCATAAGCAACTGCATTCGTAAGAAAAAAAAGAGGAAGTGCATGTGCAGAAGTGTTCAACCCAGTTAAGACACTTTGGGTCGTTGAAACCAATCCAGGCTTTAGGTCGTTCTAAGCTTCTCAAAGCGCTAAGTGGTCCTATTCAAGCTTAAACTCACCAAAACACGTCAAAGCATAAAGATATAGGTGATAGACTTTGAATTGAGTTGTTCGACAGCATTAGGGTTAAGTCGAGTTGACATGATTACCATACCATAATAGAAACACGACGACATGCTCAAGACACTCCCACGGTATGGGACTCATGTCGGTTCATGACATGATACTCATGCCGATCCACGAACTTGACGCTAGCGTCAACTCACGACTTGAAACTCTTGTAGGTCAGCGACGTGAAGCTCATGTTAGTTCACGGCAGGGAAATCTTAAAAGTAACTCAACTTCAGCACAAAGGTTTTGACATTAGAAAGGAGGTGTTCAAACACTATCACGAGTTGAAATTCACATTATTATTAAGTGGTTACGGACATCGTGTCAATGACTTGGAATAAAGAAGAAATTATGCCGTGGGAAACAAATCAATAAACACATAATTTACCAAGAGTCTATATCCTCTTATGTTTTGGATCGAACAGGGATTTGAGCACCAATCCGCAGTCTTAAACTAAAGTCATCAAGAGGTCAACTCGTTCGGACAGATTCCGAGACTCAAGTCGTTCATGCGACATGTCGCCTCAAACGACTTGGGTTACGATTATAAATTGGTGGCTCGCATAGGTTTAACGGCATGACTTAATTATTATGACTTGGGTTACGTTTATCAAATAAACACAATTCGGAGCATGCCACAAACATCTTTGAAGCAACACAGAAAAAAGAGTTGTGCAACAGCTATGATAAAACAGTAAAATTTGTGATTTAGACATTTCAGCAAACGATTGATATACAGTATAACAAAAACTTCAAGAACAGCTGATACGATCATCATCGACCAATCCAAGGCTTTTTAGGGCGTTAAAGTCATGTCGCTCAAGCACGGTCTGAAACTCATGACGCTAGAACGACATAAAATGCAAATCGTATGTATTACATAAAATTAGGGGTTTAAGGAAAATTAAAGAATTTCAGAACCCTCATACACAAGTGCACTCATTATGGTTCAACTCATTTTTTATTCGCTAGCATCTTAATAACACAAAACAGCCAAAATCGATTCACAAGATCGTCACTTTATCAGAAATAAGTAAAAATTCTGGAATCCTATATAAATCTAAATCATTCATAAGAACAAAGAAGAATTCAAATCCAAAAATTACTTACGATATGTTTTGGGAGTATTTGTTAAAGGAAGAATTCTCCAAAAATCGAGAGCCAAGGTATTGAATCGGGCTGATGGAGTTCGTCGAAGTCAGTTAAAATTTGGTCGCGATAATTGAGAAAAAGACGTCGACTTGGTTGAATAGATCACTTATGAGAAAGGCGATGATATCTCCAACTCAATCCGCCATTAACGAGATGAAACCTTAGGATGAGAAGAGGAGTAGGAATGAACATACGGGTTAGGAGTTATATACGGGGCACTGAAATAATTGGGCCAAGGTCAACTCAGATTAAAGCCCAAAACGACTTAGGGGTCTCAGCAACATGGAGAGACCAGCACGAGTCGGGACGTGGTGACGACTTGCGACATAAACCCAAGAGTACCCTAACAACTTGACTAAAATACATGGAAAAGATGTCATAAAATATAAGGATTCGAAGCCCATGCTATTTCTAATAACATGAACTTCGAGGGGCAAATGTTAACCCATGAAAATGCATGTTCAATGTGTCGTCAAAGTCATGTCGTTGATTGTTAAGTCGTAGGGCTCGATACGTGAAATGCCAAGTCGTTCTGAAGCCATGTCGTAGGGAAAGAAAGGAACCATGCCATATCCAGTTATGACATATCAGCCAGGTCATCACAA
The DNA here is from genome assembly GCA_030737875.1 of Allium sativum. Taxonomy (NCBI): domain Eukaryota; kingdom Viridiplantae; phylum Streptophyta; class Magnoliopsida; order Asparagales; family Amaryllidaceae; genus Allium; species Allium sativum. The sequence goes on from CM060924.1 coordinate 198,473,488, forward strand.
TCCGTATCAAATCATAAAAGCTAAATCATATACCTCCATGTTGCAACCATGACTCTTCTGAATCATGTCATAGTTCGTCAAGGTGATCCTAGAAGGTTAAGTCGTTCCAAGCTGTGTCGTACTTGCTTTATGGCGTTAAGGAAAGCTAAGGCGTTCAACAGACAGTCCGCTCTAATGTAATGACGTAAAATAAGGTTGGGATTCATGACAGATAGCGACATGACATTATGCTATTATTATCCATGATGTTCAGTGACATGATGTGCAAGTCGTGAATAAAATATGATATTGAAATGAGGTTAACGTTATACCGTAACCAAGATAAGTTGTACCTCGCCATGTCAATCCATAAAAACCAGGTCAACCTCAAGTCATATCGCAAGTTATTATCTCATCTGTTATTCATGTCGGCCTTAAACCATGTCGAGTTAGCCAAGTCGTTGAAAGGCATACCAAGACAAAAGGGGCCAAGTCGTTAAAACCGATTCGTAAGGAAGAGAGGTTGATCATACTACTGTGCCGTGCCACACCAAGTCGCACCAAGCTACATAAGTCGGAATCAAGTCATGTCGGCCTCGTATATGGTGTTAAACCAGTGTTGCGACATGAAGAAAAGCCGCAATGATCATCACACTATTCACCATGTCGTGAACGACATGAAGTGGGTCACATAACGTGCCACCCTTCTGAAGTCAGGTCGTTGCACAACATCAAGTCGTTACACGTTCATAACAGATGTACCATGCCGCTCTGCGGCATGGTATTAAAAGCATTTCACTGCGTAAAGCTGTGTCAATCCGCATCATAAGACCATGTCGCATGGAATTAAGTCGTGCCTAAGTCAAGGCGTCATGTCATTCATACCGCAGAGACCACAACAGAATAAAGTCATGCTGCCACAACGCCATTCCGCTTGGTATTATAAGGAGTCAAGTCGCTAGACGTGTCGCAATAGAAGCTATGCCGCTCCGATGGGTGGATAGAGAAACCAACCCGCCATGCGACATGAGTCATGTCGTCGCCGAGATGAGTTATGTCGGTGGAGACATGAGTCATGTTGTTTGTCTGTATAATTACGAAACTGCCATCTGGTCTGAAGATCAGCTATAAATACCCCTCATAATTCATTTGGGAGGGGGACCAAAAAATTCATTCTCACGAGGAGACTCCGTCAAATTCAAAGCTCTTTTAGAACTTCTCTAATGGCTTCTATGAATTTATCAACACCTTTCTAACTTCATGAAAATCAAATCCAAGTCAATGATCATGAGAGCTTTCTACAATTGGATCTAAGCACCTTCAATCCCATTCAAGATACAAGATAAATCTCTCAAATATCATTCAAAAGATCTCTAATCCTTTTTAAAGCCTAAATCGAATGCTAATTCATTATGAAATCTATGAAGATCATGGGAAAGGATCAAAGCACACAAGTGATTGAAGATTCATTACAAAGCTAAATTTCTTCCCCTTCCTTCACCAAATTTAAGAGAGTTAAGTCATAAATAAAGTTATGAGAGAGAAATGATTGTAATGAGGGAAAATTCACATGTTGTAAGATTGAATATTATAATGAGATTTGATTGAAAGTGGATGTAGATTCATAGAGAATCGAACCACTATAAAAATTCCTTTATGTTCTTACTTGGTTTTATTCGTTTATTTTGCGATTTCGTGGTCCCATATTCTTACCGAATAGGTGAAGCGTAGTATTTACACCTTTGGTGTTTGATCCCAAATTTGGAGCAAACATAGTGTATTCGAGAGAAGAGTATTTGAATATAGTTTATTCGAGAAGAGTAATCGAATATAGTTCATTCGAGAAGAGTTATCGAATATGATGTATTCGAAGAGGAGTTATCGAATATTGGTTATTCGGAGTGAGTTAATCGAATATTGGTTATTCGAAAGGAGTTAATCGAATATTGGTTATTCGAAAGGAGTTATCGAATCCAGTTATTCTAAAGGAGTTAATCGAATATACTTTATTCGAATAGAATTAAAGGAGTTAATCGAATATAGTTCATCCGTGTAATAACCCGGAAATCCGAGCCAATTTAAAAAATTTATGTTGGCAATTTTAATGAATTTTGAATATTTAAAATGAATTATTTTAAATAATAACGACAAGAAATTTATTTTGAATAGAATTATAACGTATATATTTATTTGAATCGTCGTTAGAATATAAATATTTATTTTAAATTATAAAAGGATTTGAAAATGGCGCGGTAGTTTGAAATTTAGATTTCAAAGTTCAAATGAATTATAGGATTCAAAATAAACCGGATTTTAGCGAAAACAAAAATATTAGAATCTAATTGTGAATATCTTTCCAACGAATCTGAAAAATTGAAATTTCATAGCGGGGATAAAAAGTTATGACCAGTTGAAAATTCAGAATAGTCGCAATGGAATTCTGGCCCTTAAAAATGAAAATTTTGCAAATGGCCTCTGTTTTCGACGAAACCACTTTTGTTGGATTCGTGATGTCATATTATTGCTAGATTCCAAAATTCGTAATTTTTCGAATCAATATGTGAGCGGGGCAAAGGAAAACGTGTTTTGGTAGTTTCAGTCAATTTCGATCGACTAGAAAGTTGCCATTTTTCAAACGGTCTCAGAATTTAACGAAATTAGTTTTATTAGGACCATATCGTCAATACGAAGATAGAAAATAATTTTCGGGAATTTTTAGAGTCCGTATGTGGCCCCGGTAAATTGAAATGTGCGTTCAAATTCAGTATATAGATTTATATTTTGATTTTATGGAAACTGATCGAAACGATCGAATCAGCTTACGATACATATCTCATTATGTTCAGAATAGGGGTAATTAGCTATGGACGACAATCGATGGGTTCGATTTCGAGGTCAAAATAAAAAGTTGCTTTTTGAAATTAAATATGTATATATTATATAATATACACCCCCTTTTTCTCCCACTTCTCCCTCCCCTTTCAATCGAGATTTCAGAAAATAAAAAAATAAAAAAGAGAAAAAAATCCGCCGGACCTCGTGGCCACCACCGCCCTTCCCCGATACGTCGCCGCCGCCACCAGACCTTCCCCTCTTGTTGCGCTCTCTCTCATCCTCCCTTCTCTTTCCTCCCCCAATCGTAACGCGAGGACCCCCAAAACCCCCCACGCCTTTAACAGCTGCGTCCCCCTCTCCTAACCAAAAAACAGTCGCGCCCCCTCCCCTCTGCTCCTCCACCGCCACCCTGTTTCGCTGCCGCCGGTTGACTGAACCCCACCCCCCCCCCTCCGACGATTTTCAGTAAGTGTTTTTTTTTCTTACTTCTTTTATATATGATTATCTTTAAAAATAAAGGCGAAATCTTTATATAGAAAAAGGCGAGATCTTTATAAAGAAATTAGTGAGGTAAAAATCCGATTTTTGTGTGTGTGTGGATTTGGAATAAAAATCTGATTTTTATATGTGTCGATTTGAAATAAAAATGTGATCTTTCATATATATATATATATATATAACGATATAAATATATATATATATATATATAACGATATAAAAAATTTGACTTTTATATACATAGTGGCAAGGTAAAAATATGATTTTTATATTATATAGATAATAAAAATTCGATCTTTATTATGTAGGAGATATAAAAATATGATTTTTATTATGTAGAAGAAGCAAAGATGTGATTTTTATATGAGTGGCGATATAAAAATATAATCTTTATTATATGAACACCGTTGTATAAATAGAATTTTTATCTATATAGTAGAAATATAAAAATGTGATTTTTATATGCATAGCAACAATATAAAAATGTGATTTTTATATATATAGTGGCTACGGACAATGAAATTGACAAAAGACGAGCACGAGGAAGATTTTTACATATGAAGAGTCACGGTTATTGGTTTAGCTAGTCGGTGAGAACTCCTCACTTTTATTTTTATTTCTAGTTTGAAATATATACTAGGATGCAGACGGTGCTTACCAGCACCCGACACCCGTCGTCCACAGACCATGGATGACTTGTTTGTTTGGTTGTTGTGTTGTGAAATTTGACTGTGTGATGTAGAATGAAATAAAATATTTTGTAGTGGAAAATATTTTATAGTTAAAAATATGATTTTTAACGTGTATATAAAATAAATAGTAATAAACAAATCGGACGATTTGTTTATATACACTGATTTGGCTGATATTGGTTGGGACGATAAATTTTACACATCGCCCAACTGCACAAATAAAATATGTGTTTGTTGATTTGAAACCCCACACGGGTATTGGGATGATATTTGACGTACACTAATCCCGATTGTTTAGTTGTATGACAATCGATGGGTTGACAGACTATGTAAGCATTAATTATTTATATTTAATGCTTATGCAGTTTTGTGGTGCACTTTGGATGATGGTTGATTATTTATCGTTGTTATTATATACATGTGTTGTATGGAATCCATATAATTAACATTATATGGTAATTGATTGGGCCTCATTCCAATTTGGAAAATAAGAAATATAAATTCATGTGTTGAACAAAAATATAAATTCATGTGTTGAATAGAAATATAGATTCATGTGTTGAATAGAAATATAAATTCATGTGTTGAATAGAAATATAAATTCATGTGTTGAATAGAAATATAAATTTATGTGTTGAATAAAATAAATATTCATGTGTTGAATAGAATAAACATTCATGTGTTGAATAAAAGCCGTGTTGATTAGATTGACGCCATTTTGACGTGAACGATATTTATATCGATTTTATTCATTTTTATAATGAATATTGAAAAGGAAGTGATTTCAAAATATAACATTTTGAAAATATTATCATTTATAGACTAATGATATGGAATATTCAATTTTGGTTAGAAATTGAATATGAAGTTGAAATCGTTTTGAAAACGAATTTAAAACGATTTATAAAATACGTTTCAAAAGGAAATCGACGGAGTATATTATATATATATATATATATAGAATATAATGGCCAGAATAGAACGCGCCACGCCGCGGCCGCTCGCGAGTTTCCACCATTAACTTCGAGTGGACATTGCGGGAGATCCGACCGTCGGATTCTCCTAAAACTGGAACCGTTGGGTTTGTATCGAAAAGAGCTTTCTAACGAATATTAGAGATTTGAAATCTAATGGTTGGATTTGGAATTATGTCCAAATCAAATTTGGAAAAGGTCGCTGTAAGTGCAGTTCGATGGCCATTGGTGGAAATCGACTGTACGGGCCTTGATAAAATTATTGAAAATAGTAATAATTCGTGTAAAATCATAAGAAATGATTTGTGAAGAATTGGGATGAAAAACTCCATATTTGAAAAGATAAAAATAGATTTTTATCGAAATGAACTAGTTTTGAACTTGAATAATAATTTATTTATTTTTAAATAAATAAATTGGATTTGAAAGGGTTTTAAAAGTAACCAGAAGTTTCAATAATTGAATTGGAATGGATTTTTATCGAAATTGTCTTTGGAATATTTCGATGTTGGATTTCATGAAGATACAAATATTGTCATGGGAATTTGAAAGATATATTTATATCGTTATTTCCAATACGATATTTGTTGGTCGTAGAATTTGATATTGAATATAAGCCGATATATTTTCTATTCAGAGCCTTCTATTTAATATCAAATGTGATTTGGGTTTGTCGTGAATGGTGTCTTCATTAACACTGTCCTTAAACCCAGTTGAGAAAAAGATTAAATCTTTTTATTTAGATTTAATGAAGTGTACCAATTAAATGGTATTTAATTGGAATTGAATTTGAAATTGATTTTTGGGTTTATCGTGAACCGTGTTTTAAATTACATTGGTTCTTTAACCCAGTTAAAGACAGGATGTGATTTCCCAAGTTAAATAATCATTGATAGTGATTATTGGGAAGATGGAGTTTTAATGAATCTTTAATTAGATTGGAATAATCGAGAATGGAGTATCACCAGTTTTGCTCCAGGCGATAGTTAAATCTTTAATCAGATTTGAACGTGAAATGGTAATTGAATTTACCGATGGCACCGTGGTGTTAGATATGAAGTATAACCAGTTTTACTTCATATGATGAATAGGTTGGGATTGGGAAATAAAATAAATGATTACTTCGGTGTGGTTCGCTAGTCCCGACTAGTTTGAATTGATATTCAAAAGAGGATTAAAGAATAAATTTAAAGAATTTATCTTTGATAAAATTAATGGGAACCTTTCCCAAAGTATAAGAATATTTGAATAAAAGAATATTCTGAATTGGAATGAGGCGTATGCTGTGTTTGCGTAACACTTGTTTATTATATACGCGAGGTATTCACGAAGACCAGGTTTATCCCACTCTGAATAGCCGATTCGACGTGGTGTCAAGGATGAAGACGGTGGTCGAAGACCGGAGGTCTTCACGTCGTTTGGGTGATTACTGATGATCTTGATTGGGCCGTACATCCAAGAGGAGGGAATCAATTAATGATCGTCCAGACGTATTTGGAGATCGATGGATATGCGGGGTACTAGGTGCCTCCGGTTTCGTTCAGACCCAGAACGAACTTGTAAATGGATCGTGTGTCTAACATTGGATTTTATTCTGTGTGATTGTTTTCTATTAAATGTATCTGTTTGGCGGCGGAGAATTTATTCTCTTGCTTAACGCCCTTCTCTGAGACGTACGAGCTTAGAGGTTATATATTGGTGGATATCAATCGCATGGAGTGAATTGCCTGTGTGGAATGCCTAAGTGGCAATTGATCGAGGCTTTTGTTGAAAAGCAAAGTCTTGTGGTTGATGATCAAAGCACCGCCTGTGTGGCATAGCATTGTGTAGCGTTGATTCGCGAGCCTCACACCCCGGTTGTGAACCAGAAACGGGATAGGACTTCAGGGAGGGCATGCGTTTCCTTCTAGCTATAAGTGGCGTCAGTGGTTTTACACGCCCTGACGAGTTTGACTTATGTGGTTGTGACTGTTGCGAGGCGCTTCGGATATATATATCGGTGACTGTGTGGAGCCGATGGAGTCATTGGACTCATTGACACCCCATAGGGTGGGGAAACGCAGTGTTTAGGCATTTTAATCCACATCGGTGGACCGACCCTGACGATCCAGGGGTCACTCGAGCTCTGATCCTGAGATACGGGCTAGAGCATCTCGAATCGGTAGAGGACTATCTTTTGTCTCGGTTCACAGATGGAAATCCAACTTCCAATACGTGACTTTGCGGTTTTGATTGTAGAGCCTAGTATTGGCGACATGATATATGGTACCCATGCCATCTATGATTGATACTTATGATTGAAATTTTTTTGCACTATACACTTATAGTAATAATAAAACATGAAATTTAGCGTATCAAGCATTCTTTGGCTATTATAAGGTAAAACTCTATCCTCCGACTTGTGTTGCATTGTGTGATGGGACCTTGGTCTTATAATAGCTTCATTGTTCTTTATTTAGCATTGCACTGTTGTTTTATGCACTGGTGTTCTTGGGAGAAAACCCGTTCCGTTTTATACGACGTGGTCCCTTGATTTACCGAACTTTAAAATAAATATTAATAACTGTTTTAGTTCTCACACCAGTCCCATGACTGGCCTGGAGTTTATTGTTTTAACCTAAACTCTGGGTGCCCTTATTTTGACACGGGCAGCTAGTAGTTTTGGTTTTGCAGATTTATATTCACAGGATCCTGGTTTACAGCTGGAATGATATCCGGAAAGCTATGTATCCGTATATATCCTTCAGTTGTGCTTTGTATTATTTTCCGCTGCTAATGTAATTTAATCTCTGATATTTTCTGTGTAATATTTATTCATACTCTGTATATTCTTGTATTCTGATGGAATTGTTGTAATAAGCAATGAAATGTTCTTCTGTTTGTGTTCCGATGTGGCTTGTTCTCACTTCAATCCGGGCTTTCCTTATCGGGGAAGTTCAGGTCGTAATAATCCAAATAGAATTAAAGGAATTAATCGAATAGAATTAAAGGAGTTAATCGAATATAGTTTATTCCAATAGAGTTAAAGGAGTTATCGAATATAGAGTTAATCAAAAAGGAGTTAAGTGAAAATAGTTAATCATAAAGGAGTTAAGTGAATAGAGTTAATCAAAAAGAGTTAATCAGAAAGGAGTTAAGTGAATAGAGTTAATCAAAAAGGAGTTAAGTGAATAGAGTTAATCATAAAGAGTTAATCAAATAGAGTTAATCGATTAGAGTTAAATCAAAAAGAGTTAATCGAATAGAGTCAATCTATTAGAGTTAAATCAAAAAGAGTTAATCCAATAGAGTTAGTCCAAAGGAGTTAATTGATATGAGTTAATTGAATAGAGTTAATTGAATATAGTTTATTCGAAGAAAGGTTTTCGAATCTAGTTATTTGTAAGAGAGATTATCGAATATAGTTATTCGAAGGAAGGAGTTATCGAATAGAGATTATTTGAAAGAGAATTACGCAAGGAAGTTTGTTAAAGGTTTAAAAGATAAACTTTGTCTATTCCAAAGTTAAAACGTTGTTCAGTTAAGGTCTGAGAGGTAATTATACCCCAACTTGATTGACTTCCTTCTTAACTAAGGAATGGTAAGGTTTGATAGTAATGGATGGTTAAGTGAATTTGGTTAATGCGTGAAATGGTTTGAGTTGGCATGGCAATGTTAATCAGTTCAAATCCAGTGAAGGAGTTTGGAAATGTTTTCCAAATAAGAATCAGAAATGTTTTCTGATAATAGAAAATAAGAATTTAGAATATATGGAAACAGGAGATAAATAAATAAATGAACTAAAGAGATAAATGTTTAATAATGACCGATCGATATAATTTCCATTTGGAAATAATATCGTTGTTTGCACACGTGTTTTTCTTTGATAGTTAACTCACCGACTATCGAAGTTTTTGACCATTTTAACGTTGTTAATATGGAGGGACCGGTTGGATTATTATCCGAAGAAGCACTCCATATTGGCATAAGCGTTGCGAATCATATATGCCAAAGATAATTGAAGACGGAGTAAAGTGCAAGGGCTGTTGTATAAATCTTAGGTAAAGACTGCCTAAGATGGTTGTACTGAATAGTGCCTTCGGTTTGTCCAGTCCTAGGATAACTTGAATGGACGAATGTCTGACAGAGTATATCTGGTAGATCGCGTAAGCTGATCGTTTCAAATGTATTTACGTTGCTGGTGGAGGAATTCGTTTCTCTTAGCTTATACCCGTGGTATTTTTTGGGAAATCAATTTGTGATTTGACGGGTATGATGATGTGGCATTCAAAGTGAATGAATGAGTAATCTGTTGAAAGATACATTATGACCTCCAGCCTCATCAACTGGGAAATGACAAAAATCGCGCAGGCAACATGGCTATGTAGGTCGCACCTATTAGGGTGTATAATCACCTGATCTAGAGTTTCATTTACTTCTAAAAATCTATTTTCGATGCTGTCCCATTCGGGAAACGGTTGCTGATCCCAACCGTTGGTGATATACATTCGATACACTCAGCGAAATGAGTGGTCAGTCATGTGTGACCGGGTTGCAAGATGTTCTTTATGAACCCAGTGTATTCCTCTCTAGAGGTACACTAGCGAAAGGTGGTTCCATACCTTGTCATAGCTAGAAATCCATTACCCAATACATGCTTGCGATTTTGATTCTACACTATATATGTAGAACGTCAGATGAAAGCGTTTCTGCTAGATGATTATTATATTGTGGTTGATAGACATTATTATAATATCAAAAGGTTTTTGATATAAAGATGTTTTGGATTCTCATAAGGGAAAAACCCGTTCCGTTATACGGCGTGGTCTTATGAGAAATCGTTTACTTGTTCAAACTGTTTTTAACTGTTTTACTCATACCAGTCCCATGATTGACCTAGAGTTTATTTTGTTTTGTTTCCCTAAACTCTTGGGTGCCCAATTTTATATGGGCAGTCAAGTAGTCAGGATTTAACAGATATACTTGAAGAGCTGGAGCAGGAGGCTTCAGAATTATATAGCTATGGTTATTTTCCGCTGTGTTGTAAGTGTTGTACTTTGGAAATGATATGTATATTCAAGTACAAATTTATATTTCAAAGTTATGTTATATATATTATATGTTGTTCGTCCGTTGTGAGATTCGTGTTACTCTGATGTTGTGTTGTTCTTCTTCTTCTATTCTAAGTTTCTATCTTATCTATTCTCACCCTCTAACTTCTTTCCTTAACTATCGGTATTTTTCGATGTTTGGTTAGTCGTCACTGAGTTTATGTTTATAACCAAAGTCGCTGGAAAATTGGGTCGTTACAGTAAGACTGCCCAGACCCGCCCGGCAAATCCAGCAACCACGAAGGGTAGCCTAGTATGAGAGGTCCTACAGGGTTACAGTAGTAATAAATTAAATAATACTTAACCAAGATAAACATGCAGTGGGACATGGGGGTTAAGTGGGTGACATGTGGGTGACATGTTAAATATGATTAGAAATACTTAACCAAATTGAAACACGTAAGTGGACATGGATAAGAAGGGGTTAAGTGGGATGTACTAGAGGGGACCGAACATAGGTGGAAAGCTTGTCTTAATTATGGGGGCCCTTTTCAGACCAGTAACCCATTAAGTATCTTTGTGAGCTCGACCCAAGTCGAGGACGGGACACACATACTGGGTTTGATTGTAAGAGGTCAAAAACGGGTTAGCGGTGGCAACGCATGTCCAACGGGGTCATGTGCGTGCGTGGGCCCGGGCTGGTTGGTAAGACGTTGTTGCATCGTGTAGGTATACGCCGTGCATCTTTCGTGGTATCGGATTGCCACTTTCGGGAATGATACACCCCACTGTGGGGCCAACATGGGTATCTAGGAGTTAGGGAGCCGATCACATGGGGGTAGGGGGTACACCTAGTGGAGATAGGGGCAGGCGGCACCTATGTAGACAACTAGGGGTACATGAAACTACTATTATGATTACTAAGTTCAGTAGGTGGGATCAACTTTTAGGGTAAATGGTGTGGTGCAGTGTAGTAATTATCCTACAGTGATTAGGTGCGCAGTTAACGTTATCTTTGTTTATCTTGTTTGCTTTGTCATGCCCATTTGTTTCACAGTCATTTCCTTATTTACCAGTTTATGTCTTATCCTGATTACTTTAATGATTATATTATTAAAGTTATTGGACTCGCCAGACTTTATGTATGACCCCCTTTGTTTCCACCTCTTTTCTTCCTCCCCCTCCCCCCAGGTTCTCAAGGTGGGCCTAGTACTAGTGGAGCTTGATTTGGATCACTTTCTCTCTCTCTTTTGGAAGTGCTTGGGTTGCTGAAGTAAAGTTCAACTTATTTTCTTTATGGCTATTTATGTTGGGGTTATGCTTTTATTTTATGTACTCAGAAAACTTATTTGTCAAGATGGATAATAAGTGTATTTGGTTTTTGTAGTTGGGTTTTGATGAGTTGTAACCAAACTATTTCTCCGCTGCAATAAAAGTTGTTTTTAATTTTCCAAGTATCAATATATGTATCTATCTTGTTTATTTTCTGTTCTATACTCTAATAATACTGCAACAAAGTTAAGGCATTCCCTTTGTGAGTGACCTTAATGGAGGTGGCGTGTTACACGCACAATGCTGGATTGCGCAAAGTTTTATTACTATTTTAATAGTCAAATTACACCCTTCTTGATTTCACGGCTCAACAAGAAGACACCGATTCCTACTTCCTTGATTTCACGGCTCAACAAGGACACACCGATTCCTCTTCCTTGATTTCACGGCTCAACAAGGATAAACCGATTCCTCTTTGACTCGCAAACAAGGTTTACTCAACACAAGCAATTACAAAACAGCCCTATAACTCTTCAATAGAACTTGACTCAGATAGTAGATAGTGTAGAGAGAAGAAGTTTTATCAAAACAGAACTGAATTTGGCAGATTATAAGTGTAAGAATCATAAAAATGATTAAGAATAATGGTAGAGTTAAAGAGGATGAAGTTAGAGAAGAAGAGATGTTAAAAAATTCGGTTTTAACCCCTATTTAGAGAGTATGAAGGGTTGCAACAGTTCTGGATCGTTTCAAATAGTGAAAAGACACTTACTTTCAAAATTAGAAAAAATGACAGTTATATGTCGACATATTGATTTTGGTATGTCGACATGTGTATTTTTGATTTTCAAAGCATTTTTCAAGTGTTTTGATATGAAAATAATTCTGGAAATTCTTGAATAAAATTCTAGTGTTGTAAATTAATATTATATGATAGAAAAACATATGAAAACATAATTTTAAACTATATAAATATATTTATAAAATTATAAGGTTTTAAACTATATAAAGTATAAATATAAAGTATATGTAAAAACTTAAGTTTGAAAAAAAAACAAAGAAGAATAAACATAGAAATAAATAAAAAAATAAAATAGAGAGGATTGAGGATAGAACTGAAAATCATAATTTGAAAATTTGAATTTGAATTTGAACCTGGAGTGTTATTTGGAGTCTTACAAAATCTAGACTCTATAACTATATTAATCTTGAACTCTTAAATTCTTGAAATCTTGACTACTCACGAGTCTTGAAATTTCTTTGATCTCTGAATCTCTGTCATCTTTACAACTGTACAGTCTTCAGTACTATTTCATGTATATAATTCCTGCACATATATGTGTATATATATATATTCTATAAAAAAGTGTTAGTATATATTTTATAATCAATGATAATTAAAATAAGGTTGTTGTCATCAAACCTCCATTCTCCAACAAAAAGTCCTTTAGAAATAAAAAAATATGTGTGTAAATTTAGCAAAGTTCTTAGAAAACTCATCAAAACTTCAAAAAAAGATGAACCGAAATTTACACAAAACAAACCAATACATAGCAAAAATTGGTATCAATATTGTCCCTTCGATAAGCCGGAAATAGCCATAGGAAGAACACAACATAGCATCAAGTATCACAAAAATATTGCACACAAATTATCTAAAAGAATAGTACTTAATTAATCAAGTAATAGGCTACTTAATTAACCACCTAAGCACTGAACAAAGGAGCAAAGAGCTCGAACCAAGAAAAATAGGTGCATAGGAAATTAGAGTCTATAGGTAGACCCTTACATTACTTAGGCTGACCATTAGGTCTACCTTTCCATGGCTTAATTCGACCCCTGAGTCCACCTAAGTCGAGCAAGGGTCGACCCTTATCATGCAATTCATTACAAGTTGTCAACCTGCTTCGTGTCCAATTTTAGAGCAAGTATTGGAATGGTTATTAGGTGAATTTGATCATAGTTTTCAACATGTACAGAGTAGGACACTCAACCTAGAATCTAGAAAATGTTACACTCCAATCTGGCATAAATCGAAAGAGACACAAGGCTATAAAGATCAGTGAATGCAAGAATGTACTTTAACCAATATTCAACTTTACACTTAATGAATTTTTCACTGAATCTTACAGTAAACCTAAAATTAACTACATGCATAACTATATTAAGCCAGAAAGCGTGACTTTACAGTCACCTTGACTAGATTTAGAAGATTTATCACGATTTATCTTGCAAGCAGAGAGCTTTAAGGATCGACAACATGTACAAGGAAGAAATGATAACATGCTAAGCCAAATCTTTACTATAAATTTAATTCATGAATTTTTGAAATAAGGAGGAGAGATTTTTGATCTAAATTTGATTACCTTATTTGGATAGAGATTGGCAAGCCTATATTTATTTTAATAAGTTAAGATTAAACATTGTTAAACTAAAGAAGAAGAGAGGATATTATTTTCTCTCAACTTTTTGGTTTTCTAGAAGATGAAGTTTTACAAGAGAATGAAAAATGTATATACCTTCTGATGTTTCCAGATTTTTCTCTTTAGGCTTGGGTTTAAATTCAAACCCACCCAATAACCCATTAAATAAGTGTTGTTAATCCAAGATAATTACTAAGTGTTACAAATTCCTACTAACACACTTACCACACAATTAGTACTTATATTACACTATATAAAATCTTTGTTGACAAATTTAGCATTTCTTAGTTCTCTAAAATTATGCAATCATGTTTAAAACTACTTTTGAGCATTTTAACGCAAATTACAATATAATCATAACTTAATATTTATTCTTATTTCATACTTTATTTCAATGTTTTCAACCAAACTCACTGTTTTAACTAAACAAACATTTTTAATATTTAAACATTGATTCTCAATTAATATTCATTTTTCCATATTTTAATAGCAATCCCAAATAAATTTACAAACACTATTATTATTATCAAACTTCACCATTTAGTAATTTACAATTATTACATTCTTAATTTAACAAAATATTATGCAACCATTATTTACAAGATTATTTCATATCACATTTTTAGTTACTTTAAAACTTCACATTTCAATAACAAAATTGTGTAAACACTTATTGTCTTATTTTATACAACTAAATAAGTCAATATTAAAAATATGTTGCATTTAAATATTGATTATCAATCAATATTTCATATTTTTAATATTCACATTAGCTAAAATTATTGTTTATCAATAATATACAAGTATTATTGCATTTGTTAAAATAACACATTTTATAAGATTTCAAACTTTATTTACTACATATTAAATTTATTCAACAATCACATGTTGAATTTATTTTCTTATCTCAATATTTAAATTCAACTTATTAAAATTTTAACATAATTATTCATAAATTCCCAAACTCCTTTATTTATATAACTTAAATAAGTATACGAGTTCTCCTCTTGAACTCGTATTTTATTTCTAAGGCTACAAAATTTTATTAAAATATGTTTATCTAGAACTAGGATTGTTACATCAAAGGTCAAAAAGGAATTAGAATCACTCAAAATACGACCAAAGCACATAATAGGAGAGAAAAAATGGGACTAACAAATATCACCCAAGAATTGGTTAAGTTAATGGACCTATACTGATTAATAAAGATTGAGTGCGATCCATCATAGGTTGTAGTCTTATAATCCTTACTACTTTTATAGGCTACCCTCCAAGTTTGGTGGCATTTTGATGCACCTAGCTCAAGTTATTGATGGATAGGCCAATCTAGAAAGTTGTCCAATGTAGCTTGAGTACAAAATGAAATTAAACAAAGTTTAAAAGCCATAATTTTTTTGCAAAAACATCACAAAAAGATAAAAGAGCCAATAAAACAAACCACAAGGTCATATGACCCACGACAATGGATCACTACCATTCCATATATAGGCCATGGATCAATATCAATCCACAGGATTGAGTCATATGACCTTAAAAATAATTGCATGCCTTTTTGTTCCCAATGCAAGCCTTCTAGTAAAATGGAATGACCCAGTTAATCTCTAACTCCTAGAAACACCAGTGCATCTCCAACGTTAAGGGCATGAATTTCTCTCTGTCTACATACTACTAAGCTACTTCTAGCTTACTCCTTCCATACAAGACCACATAAAAATCGTTGTGATCAATTCCAATAGGCTCAATCACTTGTGATTTCTCCAGGTCCGGCTGATTCAATAGAATTATAACCAAAATACTTGTAATTGGCTCAAGAGAATGGAATATGAATTATGAAGTGGATGTAGGCTTGCTTGATAGCAGGCCATTATAAAACCAGTGTCTTCTATCTGTTTTTGATTTATTTTACTTATCTATGTGTGTGATTTATTCACATTGCCTTCAACGGCTGGTGCATTCATCTAAAAAGGAGTTTATGTCATTTTTGATGTAAACATACAAATATAGAAATTTCTAATTATGCTAATATAATAATTTCTAATTACAAATATAGTAATGGTACAAATACATCCACGCTAGAATAATAACTTCTAATTAAATGTTCATTTCAGCTCTTAAATCAAATAATTTCCAAGTACCCTTGCTGTTGAATTTACTTTTTACAAGACAATCACTCTTCAGAATTCTAGTTATTGGAGTGCTCAGGATTGAGTATCGATTTGGGAAACCTGGGGCGATATGGACGAACCCGTAGAATCCTCGAAAATCTTGAATTTTTGGTTAAGTGTTTCGAGATCGGTACGACTCCCCGAAACTTGGTTGGGATCGGTAGGAATCATGGAATTTTAGGATGGATGAAAATATACACAATTTCTTGGGGATTGGGATTGGAAAATTCGTATCTCGAGATCGAAAATCATTTTTCATATCGCGGGATCGGTGGTGATTATTTGTATCCACTAATACAAGTCAGCATTTGGAAAATGGAATTAAGGCATCAAGGACCGGTTTCAGCTTTTCGTATCCCCATGGTGGCTTTTGAATCGGTGCAAATTCGAGGGAACATTCAGAATTGGCTTTTATGCTTCGTATCCCCGGATAAGAAAAAGGCAAGCCGATGGAATCGAGGAATGCTTCAAAGTGGAGCACATGTATTTTCCTAAGTCTTCTCGGATCGGTACCATCCCGGTTCAATACTGACCCCGAGAAACGAATTGTAGGGATACGAAATCCCATTCACCTGCACTATAAATAGCCCTGTTTGGGGCTGTTTTCAGAACCCTTGGGCGTGTTAGCTAGATACAATATTCTTGGACTTGGAGCATTTTAATGGCTTCTCTCATGGCTTCTTCTTCCTTGGAATCACCTTTGGGCTTGTGTAACTTCTTCTTGGTTGGTTTGGATCTTTTGGGCACTTGACTTGCTACTTGCACTCTTTGAGACACAAAAGTATCTTCTTGGACTTTTAGACATTAAAGCATTCCCTGGGATTTTTGGACATAGAAAAGGACTTGTTAGCTCTAAGCAAATACTTTTCTATTGTTAACACTTAGATTTGTAATAAAAAAGGATTGTACTTGTAACCATACAATATAAATATACGAAGTTACATCGGAGTGGACGTAGGAACAACTTGTCGAACCACTATAAATCTTGGTGTTCTTTACTTTTAGTATCCTATGATTGGATTTATTGCGTTACTCTTTGGAAATTGGGTGTTGGTGTGAGAGGACCAACTTTAGAAATCATTCCCTTGGATTTTTGGACATGCAGAAGGACTTGTTGGCTTTACGCAAATATTTTGCTATTGTTAATACTTAGATTTGTAATAAAAAACGACTGTACTTGTAACTATACAATATAAATATATGAAGTTACATGTAGTGGACATTGGGATAACTTGTAACACCCCACCTCCGTTAAGGTCACTCACAAAGGGAATGCCTTAACTTTGGTGGAGCATTTTAGTAAACAGAACAGAAACTTACAGGACATATAAAATAGTACTTGAAAAATTTATACCTTTATTTCAACAGAACCGAAATAAACTTGGTTACATCCTTTCAAATCACATTATCAGAATTCAAGTACAAAATATCAGTCTTGTACAAAAGCCTTCAGAATGCATAGTTTAAAATCATAATCCCCATAGAACGGAAGCTATACAGAGCCAAGCCATACTTTAAGCACTTCAAGCAGAAGAAATCCGGATCAAGCTAAAGTATTCCCTCCTTGGATAACCTGGGGGGGAACGGAAGAAAGGAGGCGAAACAACAAGGGTCAGACAAAAAGTCTGGCAAGTCCAGTGATTTTCAGTTATGAACAGATAATAATAACATGACATGAAAATAAAACTGGATGAGAGATAACTATAACAGGTGTAACAGATATAACAGAAGAACAGAATGATATAAGCTATTATTTTACACTTCTCTGCACTAATACTAGTATAACAGAATTAGGTGTCACCCTAATGTCTAAACTGAAACAGAAACGGGTACAAAATAATTTAACAGAAACAGGATGCTAATAATGGGCCTTTACTACCCAATCAGAACAGACAGAAGCAGAAACAGATTAATCCCTATTGAAACAGAATGTAGAATTAGGTGTACACTAGTAATGGGCCTTTACCACCCGAACAGACGGTACCACGCAGAGACAGACAGGTGTTACCACCCAACAGAAACAGACGGTACCAACAGAAACAGACAGAACTAAGTGTACCCTAAAACCCTACCCCAAGCAATCGGCTCCCTAATACATAAATATCCTGTGTCGGCCCCACATTAAGGTGTATCACTCCCTAAAGTGACAACCAATTGGCACAGACCTATTTACAGATGTCACGGAGTCTTACATCCTCAGAGGCAGACTAGGATCCATGCACGCACATGACCCGGTTGGAACGCACCATCAACACCCCTCGCCATTATCAGAATGAACCGCTTATAATTAGTTCAGTAAGCGTGTCCAGACCCTACTTACTGTTGGGTCAAAGTTTTGATACCAGAAAGGGTTACTGACCAATATGGGTCCCAAACAACAGATGACACAAGTGATTCCCCTCCTAACCTTGTGTCCCTAGACTAACAGATTTCTACAAGTTTCAGACATACAAAATTTAGATTAAATAGTTCACAGATTAGACAATCAAGTTAACAGGTTTTCAGACTAACGGATCAGATGTTCGGATTAACAGGCTTACAGATTAACTGGTTACAGATTAACAGACTTACAGATTAACTGGTTACAGATTATCTAACTTTGTATTGGGCCTATGGATTCACAAAACGGGTTTATCAGATTCATTGGTCCAATTGGTTCAACCTTACCCAACACGTTTTAGACATCATAATTATCTCAAATTTTCATTAATTAAATATTAATGCCCAAACCTCTCACATTAGACTGACAGTTTGCGGCTACTGGTTGGGCCGGTTGGTTACGGGCAGGTTTCTGTCGCAAACTGAGTCTAACCTCGGGTTTCAAGCATGTTATGACTAACTTCTCACATTAGAACCTATTGTTTGTGACCACTGGAATATGTCGGGCGGTTCCGGGCAGAATTACGTTGCAAACTCATTCTAACCTCGAGTTAGCCATGTTTATCTTTGCGGCCAATTAATTAATGATTTACCATTCATACCCACGCCTAATATACATGTCAATTATTCATAGCTAATTCAGATTATGTCAATAACGGACCAATTATACCAACTCAACAGATATAGCAGATAACAGATTCTTCAGATTAGGCGACTTAACGAATTTATCAGATTAAGCAAACTAGCAGATTTAGCATTTTCAACAGACTTAGTAGATGACAGATTTGGCAGATGAACAGATCTAGCAGACTAGGCAGTAGAGCAGAACTAGCAGATTAAGCAATGTAACAGAACTAGCAGATTAGGCAATGTAACAAAACTAGCAAATTAGGCAAATATAACAGATTTAATCATTTCTTAAAGTTTCACAAACATATCTTGCCTAATTATAAATCTTGCCTAAGTTCACATGCATAAATAATTGTCATGATTCACAATATGATTATATACCAAATATAGCCATCTATTACTATGCATGTCTTATATCCCAAAGATCCCTTACTTAGGTGTTTATTTACATTAATAGATGCCCTACTCTCATGTAAATCTTTATACCTAAGCCATATTCTTTTTATCACAAATCATATGTTCAATACCCATTTATGTTATAAATATAACATGTCCAGTCATATGTCTCAAATTTATGTTCTACCTACAGTCCATGTTCTTTCCTCAAACCAGTCACCTAATGGTCATGCCCAATTTATGCATCGTTCATTTTACTGTTCCAAACATTTTAGCGTATGTTAATCTCTTATGAGATTGGCTCAGGCTCGTGGTAGCCTGGCTATAGAACAGAAAGAGGAAAGAGATACAAAATAAGATAGATCCAAACAGAACAGAACAGATATAACCTCAGATTCAGATTTATAATTCATGTCACAATCAGAATTAACGTTTATATCGGAAAATAACTGCACTTGCCTTGGTTGGATTAAAGAAAGAACTTTAGTTGTTGCAGAATTGTTGCAGAAGCTTTAATCTCTAATTTGAATTGAGTTGCTTAGGTTGATGTTGATTAGCTTCTAGTTTTGATTCCAACAGAGTAGCGATGCCATTTTTATTTTTATTTAGAACAGAGGCAGAGAAGAAGTAGAATAGAATTGTTGTAGAGGAGGCTAGGTTTTAGGGTGTATTTATAGGTGTAGGAACTCATTTCAGCCATCAGATTAACCCTAAAACCAATCCGGACCATCAAAAATCATCCCAGGGCTTCAAAAACGCGTTCTGGAGCGAAACAGGCCGACCAGTTCGACCTGCAGGGGGGGGGGGGTCGACACTATAGTCGACCCCCATGGGGGAGGTCGACTCCCAGGTCGACCCCCTGGTCGACCTGGGCCCCAGGTCGACCTGCCCAGTTATGTGCTGACCGAAACCTTCTGAATCTTCTAAGGCCATAACTTCTTCATTCGGACTCCGATTTTCGAAAACTCGGACTCTATTTCATGTAAAATTTTGAGAGGAACGCAATGGTGATGTCCATTCTACCTAATTCCTGATTCTTAAATTAATTATCCTCATTTTACTATCTTTTCCGTTACATACACCGTTCTCGAACTAATTTTTCTTCTCTTTCATGTATTAATTAATTCTTCTTATGCATCACCATTATTTACCTATCATAAGCATATTTTCATATATTTTATTTCATTTTTAATTATACTTAAAAATGCGGGGTGTTACATAACTTGTTGAACCACTGTAAATCTCGGTGTTCTTTACATTTTAGTATTCTGTGATTGGATTTATCACGTTACTCTTTGGAAATTGGGTGTTAGCGTGAGAGGACCAATTTCACACGTCAACATTTTAGCATGCCAGGAAGGGGTTAGAACACTACTTTGGATTGTTAAGGAAATAGATTATTCTCGAATTTGACAGTGGTGAAAAGGAAGAAGGATGCTACTTTATCCTGTTCCGAAGGAGCAAGAATAGAAGGAAGCCAGGATGTTTCCTCTACTGGGAATCCATCAAACTATCTGACTAGAGAAGAGATGGAAGGATTGGTTAAGAAGTTGCATGCATGCATGCAACGACAAGAAATTATTACAAGGAAACAAGAAATTATGAATACTTTCTTTACTAGGATGGAAGGATTGGAAAGGCCACAGGCTAAGGAACTCAGGCCGGAACAAGCGCGCAAGGCGCTCAATTTTTACAGGACTTGGGGGAAGTTCTACCAAATCCTCCTGAAGTCGGTGCAAATCCGGCTTGACTCAGGGGCATCTCCCTCAATCGTGATGTCAGTGTAATTAGAGATGTTTTGGTTGGTCAGGTTATGGGATCTAGAATTAGAACTGGGACTCAAGCACTGATGCACGAGGCAACAGATGCTGGAAGAACTCCTACGGCTCTAGAAGTTAGGTTTTTGTCCGCAACAGCTCCTTAGGTCAGGGCAGAAGCGGATGTTCATGTTGGGATTCAAAAAATGGCCCAGGTTGGAATAGATACACCAGGGGCACCGACGTTGGTTTGAAAGGTTAGAGGCAATTGCTTGGAATTGAAAATCAAATTGCAGATGTGTTTTGATGGTTTACTTGAGGTAGCGCTTCTCACTTAGATTTGGATTGTGTTAATCGCAACCCATTCACTCGAGCTATAGGGAATTCTCAAAATCTTATAAATTTCAAGTTACCAGTTTTGGATGCTTATGATGGTAGGAAGGATCCTATCGTTCACTTGATGCATTACATGCGCCACATGGAAGTGCTAGCGGCATCGAATACCATCATGGAAAAATGCTGTCCACTCTATCTCACATATATTGATGCTATGTGGTTTCGGCAGTTGGAATCAGAAAGTATTGGAAGTTAGAATATTCTGGTTGAAAAGTTCGTTGAACAGTTCAAGGTCCACATCTCTCGACCGAAGAACATCATGACTCTTACGACAATCAAGCAAAGGTCTAGAGAAACTCTGCAGAAATTCTTGGAATTTTTCAATCTGGGGTGGTGTTGGTTGATCGACCTAATCCGTCTATGGTTCTCAAGGCTGTTATTTCTGGAATTCTGGATAAGATGGACTTTAAGATCTTGCTTTAACGGGATCCACCATGGGACCTTGGTAAATTTTACTTTGAAGCAGATAGATTTCTACGGGAAGAGGATGCAAAATCGATAAGGAAAAATTATCAAGGTTAACATGGTTAAGAGCGAAGGAACATCTGAGTCTGGCAAGGATAAAGGAAAAGGAAGAATTTTGTTTGGAAACAATTGAAATATTTAGCAATGGAGGGAACCCAAATCCCCATTATACATGGAACTTACTTCTTCTTTAGAAGAAATTTATCTAGATGTTCACCCAACTGCTTCCTTTAGAAAGCCCCTCAGGAGGGTGCCAACTGAAAAGGAAAGAGACTCCGGTAGACATTGTTTGTTTCATGAGCTTGATGGCCATAACACAAACGACTACAAGCATCTTCGGGATATGATTGAGGAGTGTGTCAAATGTAGTGAGGTTGCATAATATGTTAGGAATCAGATTATGGCTGCGGAACAGGCACAACTACCTGCTCCGACTCAGAATAGGGATAGGTTAGGATGTGGCCCGAGTGGATTGGTTATCGATTGATGTAAAATTCTCTGGATTCGTGTCTTTAGGATTAGGATTTTGGTTGTTTAGTTTCTGGCACTTAGCTTTTGGCTCTTGGCATTCTGGTCTTCCGACTTTTGGATTCTGTCTCTCTACTTTATCAGCTTTTGGATATGGCCCTCTAGATTTCTTGCTTTTGGATTTTAGTTATTTCGTCATTAGGATTTTGGACTTTGGTTGTACGGGCATTTTGGATATTGTTTCTTTGTTTTTCTGGTTATTTGTCTTCGAATGGCTAATTCTGCCTACCTATGTACTGGAATCGATGAGATTCCTATGCATGCTCTTTGCAGATGATAAGCTATCCACCTTGTAGTTAATGGATTTGTAATCAGTTAATCTGGGTTTGGATTTTGAATGGCTAATACCGCCCACCCATGTACGGAAACTGGTGAGATTCTGAGGCGTGTTCTTTGCGGACAAAAAACAATCCAATCTCTTTCACTTAATGAACTTGTAATCCAAAACGGCTAAGTCGGCTCACCCACATACAAGGTTAAGACTTAAGCCATAGGCATGCTTTTTGCCTAGTGATAAACTATTAGGTTTTCTTTCAGCTTTATTAAAAACTTAGAACTTTTCAAAAACTTTAACAAAATTACTTCGCTTGTATGGACCATGCTTGTGAAATATGAAATCGAAAATTGGAATTTTTAACTTTAAGAACTTGGAGAGTATGGACTATGCTCATTAAGTACAAAACTAGTCCCCAAGTAAGAACTTCGCTTGGGAAGAGATGGGTCATCTTGTCAGGACTTGGCAATGTAATAACCCGAATTTTTACAACACGTTAAATCAAGAATCAAGGCAGGATTAAATTTTAAATTCTGAATCAAGTAAAACGGGCTATGCCATTGCGTTCGTCTCGGAAAAATACGCGAAATAGAGTCCGAGTTTTCGAGAATCGGAGTCCGTATGACCCGTTAAAGGCCCAAAGGAGATTTCTGAAAATTTGAATTTCGGAAACAGTTTTGGAAATCAGATCTGGGGCTAGGCGGGAAGTTTCCCCGCCTAGGCCATGTCGACAGGGCTGTCGACAGGCCTGTCGACTTGGGCCCAGACCAAGTCGACAGCCCTGTCGACTTGCCTGTCGACAGGGGGTGGCCGGGGCAAGCTGCCTGGTGCACCTGCTTGGCTCACCTGGTCTTGTTCTTGGGCTGGTTCTGGAAGCTTCCGAGATCTGATGGTCCTAATCTATCCTAGGGTTAATCTAAGGGCCTAAAACTACCCTAATCTCTATAAAAACACCCCTAAGCCCCCCCTAAACCCTCATAACTCACCCTCTCCACGAAGTGCTGCCCAAATGCAAAGTGATCATGGCCTCCATCTCAAATCCCTAGAGCCTATGCATTCAAATCGGGTTCAAATCAAAGGATGCAAGCTTGCTACACCAAATAGAGGCCAAATCAACATTTCTATGCGAGTTTCGTGATGGTTCTTCATCAAAGGAGCCACCTTTCTTCTTCATAATGATGCATGATCCCTTTCCTAAGCCTTGCCTAGGTAAGTTCTAACTACTTTTAGATGGAACGGTAGTTTTGATAATGACATGGGATAAAATGAGGCTAAACATGATTATGCGAACTTATATGAACCTTACCTTGCCTCTTGTGTTCATGGTTATGATTTTAGGCCATGTGAGTGACTTAATCATGCCTCTCATGCTATGCATAGCCTAGTTTAACTTGCAAATTTGGATCTTTATGCATGAAATGCTAGCATGAACCTTTAGGAACCACTTATGTGTGAAACATTGGCTAAGACAAGATTTTGGGGCTTATGCATGTTTATGAACCCAAACCCCCTTATGTTATCATGCAAGTTTGTGGCCAAATCCTTTATGAGATTATGCATGCTTATGGCCAATCCCCTCTTTTAAGTTGTGCATGTTTATGGTCAAACCTTTTATTTGATAATATGCATGTTGTGGCCGAATTCCCTTGTGATATTTTGTGTGTTTGTGGCCAAAACCCTTTTTATGACACTATGCATGTTCGAGGCCAATTTGTAGTCATAGTATTCCTACTATGTTGACTCGTCTATACTTACGTTGGAAACACGTTTTGGGGTTAGGTTAGACGAGCGTGAATATACATGAGAAACTTAACTTGAAGTTCCATGAAATATGATGTGAAACATGATTTGGGTTAAATGGGTATAACATGACAACATGCAACATTGAATATAGCATGTAAGTTAACATGTAAATATGCATAATCATAAGCTTGGGAATTTACCTATTAAGTTAGGTCTACCCATTGGGAATTTACCTATTAAGTTAGGTCTACCCAATTGCTTGAAAACTTGACTATGAACATGACACTAGACTAAACATGAAAGTGGCCAACTCAAGGTTGGGTTGAGTTTGCAACGTAAAACTACCCGGAACCGACCGGCCTAACTAGTAGTTGCAAACAATAGGACTCAATGTGAGAAGTTGGTCATGTTGTGCTTGAACCCGAGGTTGGACCAAGTTGTGGTGTAAATCTACCCGGACCCGCCCGGCTTAACTAGTAACCACAACAAAGTCTAATGTGAGAGGTTGGGGTGCATTAAATAATTAATGCCACATAGTAGGGTTAAGTTAATTTGATTAATGAGGCTTAACCAAATATGACATGGACAAATGGGTTAAGTAATTTGATTAGGCTAATGATACTTAACAAAACATGACAGGGTTGGGTAGGTTAAGTAACTTGATTTGCCTAACGACACTTGACCATTTTTATACGACAAGGGGACGGGATTAAGTTAACCAACACTTAATCAATCCAACACGATAACTTGATAAGGTTAAGTAAATTTTCTTAATGACACTTAACCGTATAATACAGTTAATGGATGAGGTTAAGATTAGACTTAACTAATCTAAACATGGTAATCGGATGGGGTTAAGTTAGCCTAGACTTAATTAATCCAACTTGGTAATTTAATGGGGTTAAGATAAACACTTAACTAATTTAACACGATGATTTGATGAGGTTAAGTGACCTATACTTAACCAATCCAACTCGTTAGTTTGATGAGGTTAAGTTAACCTATACTTAACCAATCTAACGTAAAAACATGATAAGGCTAAGTCACGAATCGTTTCGAATACGCTTGACCGATTTGACTCGGAAATTTGATAGGGTCAAATTAATATATATACTTAACCAATCTAAAATGATAATTAGACGAGGTTAAGTCATGGATTGCTTGATATACTTAACCAACTTGACACATGGTCTGTAGGGTTAAGTCTTGGACTTGCACACTTAGCCGGTTTCGACATGTTTTGTAGACGGGTTAAGTTGTGAACTTAAGTGACACTTAACCCATTAGATAAACCCTAATTCGGAGGATTAGGTAAATAACCATAGTTAACAAGGATAATGGAAATAAGGCTAAGTGGTAAACCTTAGTTAAGGGAAACTAAGTAATAATTCTTAGTCAAAGAAATTTGGACCACTTCTTAGATAGATTAGTAACCCGATACGTTAGGTCAACATTTAGGTATGCGTGTAGGAGCAGGCTATATGATTTAGATAAAGGCTCCAACGAACTGGGTAACGAAGCAGCGACTTCGGGGAACGTGAGGATATTCTTGGGATCCCTCTGTGAGCTGCCAGGTCATTATACTAGGCTCACGAGAGGTTGAGGTCTGCGGTAGAAGAACCAAGAATATGCCTTGGTTGCTATGCGAGCGACCTAAAGACTGGGGTGGATAGCAGTGAGTCGACGAATACATAAGATGCCCGAGATAGCAGGTTCGTCGATCATCTACCATCTTGAGTCAAGCGTGTACGTACGGAAAGGCAGGGAACACCCAACAGACCATGATTGCTATCTAATTATGGGTGAGGTAGGCCGTAGGATGTGGGCTGGCCGGAGTGTAGTTCTCATGCAAGATTTCTCTTGTGTTGCCTTTCACTAGTTGAGGGAGGGGTCTCGTGGGACCATAGCCACATGTAGAAAAGCAGACCTTAGTATCTGCATCGGCAGATAAATCTAAAGCTCCCGACCGAGTCCTGTATTTCTTGTTTTGCCCTGTGACAGGACTCGGATGGCACGATGTGATACATGTGCATACAGTTATAGAAAAAAAAACGATTCACGATGATTGCGTGGGAAAAAGGGCGCGGTTGAGGGTTAGCGTAATCCCTAGTGGCCTAGGTGGTTTAACCCAGACCAAAATACGGAAGCGTGCAATAGGTAAGCGTAATCCCTAGTGGTGCTAGGTGGCGTAGGTCCTAGTAGTTCAAACGATGATTCATATGGAAGAGCCTAGCTAGAACAAGGGTGACAGTCCAAACGACTTCCAGGATAATACAACATGAGGAAGCCCGTACGAGGTACGGCAAAGGACTGAACTTATATACATGGAAAGAAACATATGATTTGAGTAACCTATATATGCGATATATTAGGTTGACATGGACCATTACACGACTTTGAGTAAGGGACATTCATGGTTAACACATAACAAGGCTGGGATACTAGTACGGAGGGTGCAGAGCAAATATACATGTTAGTTCTAAAATACATAATAGATACCGTGGGATGGTAGACGGGGCAGATACCTTGGGATAATGTACTCGATAGAAATCTGACGATGTGATACCTTGACTTATCATAACACCGTAGTTTATCATGATACCTTAGTTTACCTTGCCACAGTAGTTAAACCGGCTAGCCCGGTTTAGTTTATCTATCTTGTAGTTATCCTTATGTTTACTTTCAGTTTATGCATGTCATGTTACCTTTACCTGTTTGTATACTGGAAGTAGATAGGACTTACTCAGTCTTTTTGACTGACCCGTTTTGTTTCGCCTCTTTTCTTCCGTTTCCCCCCCAGGTTACAGGGAGGAAACAATGCAGTTTAGTTCGGACTTCTTCTACTTGAAGGTCATCATGGATGGCTTGGACTTCTCTTGGCTATGGCTACTTTACTGTTTTTACTTGGGGAATAACTTATTAAAAAGTCTTTATGCTTCTTTACTATTGCAAGACAGGTTTTGTTGTACTCTGATGTAAAAGGCTTTAGACCTTATTTATTGATGTTATGAGTATTTGATTTTACTTCCGCTATTTTATATGTTCTGTCTTGTGATATTTCTGTGCATGTTTACCAATAATGCCCCTCTAAAGCTAGTGCATTCCATTGCGAGTGACCCTAGCGGAGGTGGGGTGTTACACTTGGTATCAGAGCAGAAGGTTACTAGACTGGGCAAAAGTTTTTAAAGACCTTCTGAAAAATTATTTGAAAAACCGTTTACAAAGAAGCATTTTTCAAGAAAATTTTCTTTTAAAAAGAAAAAGGCTATTCCCCAAAGGCCATTAGCATCATCCTTGTTTCCTTGATTTAATCTCTTTTCCTTTCTTTCCTCCATCTGTAGTCACAGTGGTTTTGACTGCGACTAGTCTTTCTAGCTGTGTAAGTGTTTCCCGCACGATGGAGGTGGTTTTCGAGAGACCGTTACAGAGTTATGCAAGAAAGGATAGTAAGAACAAGGATAAAGGATACGAGCTCAGGGATAAGCAACATGTTGGTATGGCCGAGTCCTAAAAGGAGGGAGAAAGATGAACAATGAAACCCATGACGAGAGAGTACCTTTGGCATGGTGAAAAGGGACGGATAGTTAAGTATCATGGAACAGGGACAAGATCATTCGGAGGGCAATAGTATGCTCTCATTTCTAGGATACCTCGGAAGGAGGGTAACGATCTTGTTAAAGGTTTAGTTTTTCTTTTCTATCATCCCGTCGGGACTTTGTTTTGATCACCGCATCATTTAAGTCCGCTTCGATAGTTGAGTCTCTGCACCTTAGTACTAGTATAATGGAGGATCCCGTTTTTGTCTCAGGTCCTACTGGAAGGTTGGTCCATTTATTCATGACTTGTTTGGATTTGAGAATGACATGCCTCGGCAATGGATGGATTCTAGGGATGAGGTGGTTATCCAGTAAGGGGTGCCACTCTCAGTTTTAGAAGGAGGGTAGTTAGACTCTTGGCTTGCTTTGGTGATACCCTCGAAGTCTCATGTAATCTTTTGGGTTCTGTCATGATCAGTACTTAGAATCCCTAGTTGCTTTTGCTAGAAATTAGGAACCCGATCGAGTGGTGTTCGCCGATAAGACGGATGGTTTATTTCACTTATGCATGGGTTATAGAAGCCACCCTAGTAAGTGCACTTGATAGCCTGGTTGGCATCTGTTTACTTTCAAGAGAAAGTTCTTCTACGTGGAATACCCTATGGTACAAGGTCCGAGATTCACTAGTGAATTTTGGAAAGCTTGCATTAGATCATGTGTACGCAGTCATGTGTGCGCTAAGAGTGCGAGTGGAACGAGAGGCGACGAAGAAATGAGTTCCAGGTCATGTTATGGAAACAGGAAATAAGAAGCTACGAAATCGCGAAGTTAAAGGACAGTCAAGGCACAATGGAATTAAGCTCAAGGAAATACGACTTTGATGGTCAAAGACTAGATACGCGCATGATATCTCTTTTGGGAGTATATCCTTGATCCCTGTTTTCTGTAGAGCTTACTTGTAGGCTATCTTTTGTGGACATCCTCTCGGTCCTGTCTCTGTTACAAACCCCGTACGGAGTTTGTTTTGTTTATCTTCTCGACCCTGTTTCAGGGAATCTTAGGTAGAACCCTGTGGATGTAAACATGTATTTGAAACATGTTATGGTTGACATGGTTGCAAATGGTTGCAAGTGGTTGCTCGTGGATGCGCGAATTTACGTTAGACATTAGCTCGACTCGGTCACATTTCATATTGCATATGCACGAGTATTTGTTTATGGATGAAATTGAATGTGTTATCATGCGGATGTTGCATATGGTTGAATGTTTGTGCACGCATATAGTGTATATGATTAGGACTATTTGCATGCACGATGGATTCATAGCACTAAACATGTTTTTGCATTCAAAAGATTTTCAGGCCTGATCATTAGCATTAGCTAAGGAACATGTACACACACGTTTTGCATATATTCATATGGCATTAGAAATCATCTAAGGACAATGGTTGCTTGTGGATGATGTTTTGAGTAGATGGATGATGGATGGTAGGATATGTTCTTCCTAACTTGGAGATTTCGGGGACGAAATCCTAAAAGGTGGGGAGAATGTAACAACCCGAATTTTTACAACACGTTAAATCAAGAATCAAGGCAGGATTAAATTTTAAATTCTGAATCAAGTAAAACGGGCTATGCCATTGCGTTCGTCTCGGAAAAATACGCGAAATAGAGTCCGAGTTTTCGAGAATCGGAGTCCGTATGACCCGTTAAAGGCCCAAAGGAGATTTCTGAAAATTTGAATTTCGGAAACAGTTTTGGAAATCAGATCTGGGGCTAGGCGGGAAGTTTCCCCGCCTAGGCCATGTCGACAGGGCTGTCGACAGGCCTGTCGACTTGGGCCCAGACCAAGTCGACAGCCCTGTCGACTTGCCTGTCGACAGGGGGTGGCCGGGGCAAGCTGCCTGGTGCACCTGCTTGGCTCACCTGGTCTTGTTCTTGGGCTGGTTCTGGAAGCTTCCGAGATCTGATGGTCCTAATCTATCCTAGGGTTAATCTAAGGGC
Organism: Allium sativum; assembly: GCA_030737875.1. Classification (NCBI taxonomy): domain Eukaryota; kingdom Viridiplantae; phylum Streptophyta; class Magnoliopsida; order Asparagales; family Amaryllidaceae; genus Allium; species Allium sativum. The sequence goes on from CM060924.1 coordinate 198,503,463, forward strand.
CTAAAACTACCCTAATCTCTATAAAAACACCCCTAAGCCCCCCCTAAACCCTCATAACTCACCCTCTCCACGAAGTGCTGCCCAAATGCAAAGTGATCATGGCCTCCATCTCAAATCCCTAGAGCCTATGCATTCAAATCGGGTTCAAATCAAAGGATGCAAGCTTGCTACACCAAATAGAGGCCAAATCAACATTTCTATGCGAGTTTCGTGATGGTTCTTCATCAAAGGAGCCACCTTTCTTCGTCATAATGATGCATGATCCCTTTCCTAAGCCTTGCCTAGGTAAGTTCTAGCTACTTTTAGATGGAACGGTAGTTTTGATAATGGCATGGGATAAAATGAGGCTAAACATGATTATGCGAACTTATATGAACCTTACCTTGCCTCTTGTGTTCATGGTTATGATTTTAGGCCATGTGAGTGACTTAATCATGCCTCTCATGCTATGCATAGCCTAGTTTAACTTGCAAATTTGGATCTTTATGCATGAAATGCTAGCATGAACCTTTAGGAACCACTTATGTGTGAAACATTGGCTAAGACAAGATTTTGGGGCTTATGCATGTTTATGAACCCAAACCCCCTTATGTTATCATGCAAGTTTGTGGCCAAATCCTTTATGAGATTATGCATGCTTATGGCCAATCCCCTCTTTTAAGTTGTGCATGTTTATGGTCAAACCTTTTATTTGATAATATGCATGTTGTGACCGAATTCCCTTGTGATATTTTGTGTGTTTGTGGCCAAAACCCTTTTTATGACACTATGCATGTTCGAGGCCAATTTGTAGTCATAGTATTCCTACTATGTTGACTCGTCTATACTTACGTTGGAAACACGTTTTGGGGTTAGGTTAGACGAGCGTGAATATACATGAGAAACTTAACTTGAAGTTCCATGAAATATGATGTGCAACATGATTTGGGTTAAATGGGTATAACATGACAACATGCAACATTGAATATAGCATGTAAGTTAACATGTAAATATGCATAATCATAAGCTTGGGAATTTACCTATTAAGTTAGGTCTACCCATTGGGAATTTACCTATTAAGTTAGGTCTACCCAATTGCTTGAAAACTTGACTATGAACATGACACTAGACTAAACATGAAAGTGGCCAACTCGAGGTTGGGTTGAGTTTGCAACGTAAAACTACCCGGAACCGACCGGCCTAACTAGTAGTTGCAAACAATAGGACTCAATGTGAGAAGTTGGTCATGTTGTGCTTGAACCCGAGGTTGGACCAAGTTGTGGTGTAAATCTACCCGGACCCGCCCGGCTTAACTAGTAACCACAACAAAGTCTAATGTGAGAGGTTGGGGTGCATTAAATAATTAATGCCACATAGTAGGGTTAAGTTAATTTGATTAATGAGGCTTAACCAAATATGACATGGACAAATGGGTTAAGTAATTTGATTAGGCTAATGATACTTAACAAAACATGACAGGGTTGGGTAGGTTAAGTAACTTGATTTGCCTAACGACACTTGACCATTTTTATACGACAAGGGGACGGGATTAAGTTAACCAACACTTAATCAATCCAACACGATAACTTGATAAGGTTAAGTAAATTTTCTTAATGACACTTAACCGTATAATACAGTTAATGGATGAGGTTAAGATTAGACTTAACTAATCTAAACATGGTAATCGAATGGGGTTAAGTTAGCCTAGACTTAATTAATCCAACTTGGTAATTTAATGGGGTTAAGATAAACACTTAACTAATTTAACACGATGATTTGATGAGGTTAAGTGACCTATACTTAACCAATCCAACTCGTTAGTTTGATGAGGTTAAGTTAACCTATACGTAACCAATCTAACGTAAAAACATGATAAGGCTAAGTCACGAATCGTTTCGAATACGCTTGACCGATTTGACTCGGAAATTTGATAGGGTCAAATTAATATATATACTTAACCAATTTAAAATGATAATTAGACGAGGTTAAGTCATGGATTGCTTGATATACTTAACCCACTTGACACATGGTCTGTAGGGTTAAGTCTTGGACTTGGACACTTAGCCGGTTTCGACATGTTTTGTAGACGGGTTAAGTTGTGAACTTAAGTGACACTTAACCCATTAGATAAACCCTAATTCGGAGGATTAGGTAAATAACCATAGTTAACATGGATAATGGAAATAAGGCTAAGTGGTAAACCTTAGTTAAGGGAAACTAAGTAATAATTCTTAGTCAAAGAAATTTGGACCACTTCTTAGATAGATTAGTAACCCGATACGTTAGGTCAACATTTAGGTATGCGTGTAGGAGCAGGCTATCTGATTTAGATAAAGGCTCCAACGAACTGGGTAACGAAGCAGCGGCTTCGGGGAACGTGAGGATATTCTTGGGATCCCTCTGTGAGCTGCCAGGTCATTATACTAGGCTCACGAGAGGTTGAGGTCTGCGGTAGAAGAACCAAGAATATGCCTTGGTTGCTATGCGAGCGACCTAAAGACTGGGGTGGATAGCAGTGAGTCGACGAATACATAAGATGCCCGAGATAGCAGGTTCGTCGATCATCTACCATCTTGAGTCAAGCGTGTACGTACGGAAAGGCAGGGAACACCCAACAGACCATGATTGCTATCTAATTATGGGTGAGGTAGGCCGTAGGATGTGGGCTGGCCGGAGTGTAGTTCTCATGCAAGATTTATCTTGTGTTGCCTTTCACTAGTTGAGGGAGGGGTCTCGTGGGACCATAGCCACATGTAGAAAAGCAGACCTTAGTATCTGCATCGGCAGATAAATCTAAAGCTCCCGACCGAGTCCTGTATTTCTTGTTTTGCCCTGTGACAGGACTCGGATGGCACGATGTGATACATGTGCATACAGTTATAGAAAAAAAAACGATTCACGATGATTGCGTGGGAAAAAGGGCGCGGTTGAGGGTTAGCGTAATCCCTAGTGGCCTAGGTGGTTTAACCCAGACCAAAATACGGAAGCGTGCAATAGGTAAGCGTAATCCCTAGTGGTGCTAGGTGGCGTAGGTCCTAGTAGTTCAAACGATGATTCATATGGAAGAGCCTAGCTAGAACAAGGGTGACAGTCCAAACGACTTCTAGGATAATACAACATGAGGAAGCCCGTACGAGGTACGGCAAAGGACTGAACTTATATACATGGAAAGAAACATATGATTTGAGTAACCTATATATGCGATATATTAGGTTGACATGGACCATTACACGACTTTGAGTAAGGGACATTCATGGCTAACACATAACAAGGCTGGGATACTAGTACGGAGGGTGCAGAGCAAATATACATGTTAGTTCTAAAATACATAATAGATACCGTGGGATGGTAGACGGGGCAGATACCTTGGGATAATGTACTCGATAGAAATCTGACGATGTGATACCTTGACTTATCATAACACCATAGTTTATCATGATACCTTAGTTTACCTTGCCACAGTAGTTAAACCGGCTAGCCCGGTTTAGTTTATCTATCTTGTAGTTATCCTTATGTTTACTTTCAGTTTATGCATGTCATGTTACCTTTACCTGTTTGTATACTGGAAGTAGATAGGACTTACTCAGTCTTTTTGACTGACCCGTTTTGTTTCGCCTCTTTTCTTCCGTTTCCCCCCCAGGTTACAGGGAGGAAACAATGCAGTTTAGTTCAGACTTCTTCTACTTGAAGGTCATCATGGATGGCTTGGACTTCTCTTGGCTATGGCTACTTTACTGTTTTTACTTGGGGAATAACTTATTAAAAAGTCTTTATGCTTCTTTACTATTGCAAGACAGGTTTTGTTGTACTCTGATGTAAAAGGCTTTAGACCTTATTTATTGATGTTATGAGTATTTGATTTTACTTCCGCTATTTTATATGTTCTGTCTTGTGATATTTCTGTGCATGTTTACCAATAATGCCCCTCTAAAGCTAGTGCATTCCTTTGCGAGTGACCCTAGCGGAGGTGGGGTGTTACAGGCAAGATCGCTCGGGTATGGACTATACTCGATTGGTTGTGGATTGTTTTGTCAGGATTTGGCAAAACTATTCATTTGGCTTTTTGTAGATACGGTCTATGTCAGCATTAGATATTATGGATTTCTAATTTCTATGGCCATTTGGATATTGGAATTCTGGTTTTCTGGAACGGCTTTTCCTTATAATATGATCCGTAGTGACCGTGGGATTTTTATTGGACTTCAGATTCTGGTTTCTATCAATATGATCCGACACGATCATGGTTTTCTAGATTTTTGGTTCTCGGCTATTGGATTTCCTTTTGGACTTATTTCGAATTTCGACTTCTTGATCCATGGATTTCTAGATTATACAAAACACGTCTTCCATAGGAAGACATGTTTTGAGGAGCAAGTTTTGACCCACCTTTTTACAAGGCAGTCACACTTTGGAATTCTGGTTATTGGAGTGCTCGGGACTTGAGTACGGACTTGGGAAAACTTGGGCCGTCTTAGACGAAGCTGTAGAATTCTCGAAAAATTTGTATTTTTGATTAAGTGTTTTGGGATTGGTACAACTCCCTGGAACTTGGTAGGAATAAGAGAGTTTCAGATGGATGAAAATATACACAAGTTCTTGGGGATCGACATTGGTAAATCCATATCACAGGATCAATAGTGATAATTTGTATCTACTGATATGAGTTAGGATTTGGCAAATGGAATTAAGGCATCAGGGATCGACTTCAGCTTTTCGTATCTCTCTGGTGGCCTTCAGATCGATGCAAATTTAAGGGAACATTCAGGATCAGTTTTTATGCTTCGTATCCCCGGACACGAAATAGGGCGAGGCAATGGAACCGAAGAATGCTTCGAAGTAAAGCACAAGAATTTGGCTAAGTCTTCCCGAATCGGTACCGATCCCGGGAGATAAATTATGGGGATACAAATTCCCACTCACCTGCACCTATAAATAGCTCTGTTAAGGGTTGTTTTCAAAACCCTTGGGCTCATTTTCTGGATATAAAATCCTTCGACTTGGAGCATTTTAATGGCTTCTCTCATGGCTTCTTCTTCCTTGGAATCACCTTTAGGCTTGTGTAACTTCTTTTTGGAGCTAGTTTGGATCTTTTGGGCACTTGACTTGCTACTTGCACTTTTTGGACATAGAAGTATCTTCTTGGACTTTTGGATATTAAAGTATTCCCTGGGATTTTTGGACATAGAGAAGGACTTGTTGGCTTTAAGCAAAGACTTTTCTATTGTTAACACTTAGATTTGTAATCAAAAAAGACTGTACTTGTAACCATAGAATATAAATATACGAAGTTATATCAGAGTGGACGTAGGCACTACTTACCGAACCACTATAAATCTCGGGATTCTTTACTTTTTAGTATTATGTGATTGGATTTATCGCATTACTCTTTGGAAACAGGGTGTTGGCGTGAGAGAACCATTTTCACATGTCAACACTTGCTTTTCATGATGTAGTTCTAGCTGGCAAAAAAGTACAGTCAATGCCATGCAAATGCGAATGTTAATTCAAAAGCGAATGCACAGAATATTCTACTTAGTAAAGCCTTTACATGCAATAGATTATTCCATATCTGCGTAGTCACATGCACACATGGGCAACATCAATAGTTCGTAGGGGTGAACAATATCCGGTTCAAACCGAATTAACCGACCAAACTGGTTCATTTTGGTCGGTTTTGGTTCGGTATTAAAACTAAATCGGTTTGAATTCGGTTTGTAAAATATATTTTCTTGGTTATCGGTTTAACCGAATCAACCAAACTTTTATTCTATTATCTATTTTTACATTGTTGTAGCACTTTAAATAATTAGTTGAGTGATAAAATACAAAGGCATGTGTTACAAATAGGTAAAATTTCATTTTAAACATAAATTTTACTATATAAAATTTCTTCAACTTGAATTTATGTTTTACTTTGCGTGAATTCATCATTTAGATAATGACATATCATTCAAGTTCGGTTAAATTGGTTACCGACCGAATTAACCGAAATTAATTTGGTTTTGTTCGGTTTGGAAAGTTTTCGGTTTCAATTTAGTTTGAGTTTTTTTTACCTTAAAACCAACCGAACCGATTGATCGCTCGCCCCTAATAGTTCGAACACAATTTTCAAAGAATGGACAATATCGGCTTAATGTCATGATTGCTTTGTGATTCTATAAAATTGAGCGTTTGTCGACCTAATAATACAAATATACATCAGCTCAACAATTTTAAAAACTACGTGAAAATAAGCATAAACTATGTTATTCTACCGTTGAAATCTTTCAATTACTTGTCATAGATGACCTCCACCTTTTTAACGTATATTTCAGATGTTAGTTTCAAGCCATAGCCTTTCAAACGCTTATACAATATTTTAAAAAATAAAGTTTTTTTTCTTTTGTATGATCTTGTTAACAATGGTCTGAATAATGAAATTCGTTGTATTATTCAGTTATTGATATTTTATTTGGACTTAGGCAAAATGGAGATAAAAGGTGAAGAATACGTAGCGGATATAGGAGAGATGAAGTCAAGAGATGTCGCCTATAAGTTAACCATTTTACTTATCCGTTAACGTTAATGGTTCTCCCTGATGGAACATCAATGTAGATACAGTCATTGAGCCGTCAAACGCGTGCAACGCCACGCCAACTTAACTGGATCAAGAATTGTCGCCACATTAGCGACTTGTTGGCGTCCGACGCGTGGATGTGCCAATCCATGCTAAACACCGATTAACTTGACCGTTGCAAAATGGACCGTTGGCATCCGACGCGTCGGACACGAACTTCGGACGTAAGCCAACGATTCATTTTCCAAACCGTTGCTTCCTCCTACATATACGTCCTTCCTATATTTCAGCACCAAACACCACCACCTCCCCTTTTTCTATTCGATTTTTTTTACCAATAGACGAAGTTGCAAAACAGGTTTTTATGCCATTGTGTTTAATTATTTTAATTCTCTAATATATATTTTCCTGATTTTTTTGAAATTTCTGTTTTTTAGTATGTCTTCCGATTCAGGTTCTGCTATTTCCCAAATTTTTGCCAATTGGACAGAGGAACGGGATGCGTCTTTTATCGATATTTGCATTGACCTGCGATTTGAATTATACTAATTTTTCGCAATGACCCGCAGAATGTGGAGATTGTTGATGCACTAGACGACAGTGATGTACAAGGGTTTATTTTAACAGAGTTGAGGAGTTTGGATCATTGTCGTAGTTAGTAGTTTTTTATGTACTAGTTTTATTTTCTGTGTACTAGCTGCATTTATGTTAGTATTTATGTTTCGTTTAATGAAATATAGTCGTTTTTTATGTGCAATTAGTATTTAATCAATTCAAAACAAATAAGTTAAAAAGTCAACAGAAATGTTATGTAACACATGTTATAACAGTGAATGTAATTGTGCAATGCTAGTTTTTTGTAATCTACAATAGATTAGTGGACAACCCATTATAAATGTCGTACGTGGTCGACGGTCCACCATAAAAACCGTATGTAGTTGATTGTCAACTAACAATCATATGTACTATACTGTATTTTATTATTAGTCGGTATAAAAGGTGTTTGCGATCACCTTAAAAACCGATCGGTTTTGCCAAAAAAAAAAACAAATAAGTTAAAATCGCATTATATATAAATACTCCATTCAAACACCATGCTCAAATAACCCGTATGCTGCAAAAAAACACATTTCTTGTTCATTAACTTGTCATGCTCAAATAGCACGCTCAAATGTCTCGTTACCATTCAAATAAAACGCCCTAGTAAACAAACGACCTAAATGCCAACCTTTGAGCCCATGTACAAATTTTGCGCTAGCTCGGTCTTCTTCTGAACTCAGAACCACACCTCATCCTCCTTCAAAAGCCTTAGACACAGAAAGCGATGGCGGTTGCTTCATCCTTACTACGCCGAGTTCCATCTCAACTTGTTCGTATCCCAGGCTCGTCTTCATCTTCTATCGAATCCTATCTCCTCCCTCCTCGTAATAATAGCCCATGCCTCCCTGAATATCCGTAGGAAGATCCTTCCTTCGATCTAACAGTTGTTCCAAAGAAAAAGGTTTCATATTTTTCCTATTTATTTAATATTAGAATACATCGGTATAAGATATCCAAATTATATCCTTGCATCTTTCTGTGAATTAGACTTCTAAGTACAAGAAAAGACTGAGAAACGGACCAAAGAATTTGAAACCTATTCCTGTCATCGTCAAATGCAAGTAAGTTGAATCAATATCTAATTATTCCTATGGCCATTTTGGTAATGGTTGTATTTAGTCAATAGCAAATTTTGTTACTAACATGATACGATTCCCATCATAATATCCAATGAAAAATATCCAAAATCAGTTGTCAGTTGGATGCTCTCTAACATTCATGGTATTTAATGGTTGATTGTTGTCTGATGTTAACAAGTACGAAGGAAATGGTTAACAAGTGAGGGAAAGTATGTATGCTCCTTATTATGAATGGAAATAGATTATGTAAGGATAAGCATCTGACATTTGCCTATTGAATTTTGGGTAACTTTTAGTTATTTCGTTTTCCATGGTGCCAATAGCAGCAAGGCAAATTACATTTCAACCCAACGAATTTCTTAGAAACTCCGTACTTTTATAAAAAAAATTAGATACAAAACCGTTCCTTTTCAGTTTTTATTTTTATTTTTTTTATTTTTTTATTTTCAGTCTCTCTTGTAGTGACTCTATGTGGTCTTTTAGGGAACCACGCAGGGACACTGCGTGGTATCCAAAGATACCACGTAGATGGTACCACGCTTTGTCGCTGCGTGGTTACCTAAAAGACCACATAGAGCCACTACGAGGAAGGATATTACGGGTGTTTTTTTGGTTGAACGGGTGATTACTCAGCAATTGATGGTTTCTTCATTTTTTGCTGAACTTTATGGAGCTACTCAGCAATTAACTGGATTGAAATAGAATTTTCCCTGGCCTGGTAGCAAATTATATTTTGCAATCTTGTTATTTAAAACTAAACTGAATATTATCTTCTACTGTCATGGAGTCTATGCCATCAAGTTAAGAGAAGAAATGTAATCGCAGTTGACAGAAGCGAATTAATAACTTTAAGCTCATGCAAATTTGCCTAACAATAACTAATGCAAACATATAAGAATAGATAACAAAAATTAAATCTTAGATTGTTTACTACAAGTGCACTAGTTATCTCAAGAAATATTTCAAATATGTTCGATAAGATTGTTTTGTACTCTTTGATGTAGGCGTTTGTTATGGTGTGGAACAAGTTATCCTTGTGAATATTAAAATCTCCATCTGTTAGCAGGTTTTCGAAAATTGTATTTTTGAAATACTTCAAACATAGATCTGCTCTATGATAGATAAAATCTACTCGATCTTTCACATCTCTTTCATCTTCAATAATCATATAATGCATAATTATGCAAGCTAATATGATTACTGACTATTTCTCATCCAATGGCAGTCTACAAGGTTTACTGATAACTGTAGAGCTAGATCGTTGCACATTGAGAGAATTTTATGTTTTTTTTCTTTTTCTTTTCACACTTAAGTAAAGCTTATTCACTTTAAGACAAATCAATCAAGTTAGATGGCGTCACAATTAAACTTCTGTTGGGATATATCGTCGCCAAGATATCATACATCATCGTAATTATTGTTTCTCAAAGCAAAGGATATAAGTGCCACCTTACCCTACACCTATCTGTTAAATTAATGTGAATGATCTACTACATTGAGATGATTACTAGATCCAAACAACCGAAAGTCACATCAATTTCTTGTTTTTTTAATTTTATGAAACAACTGCATAAAAATTAATTGAATTTTCATAAAATATCTAGTTACACTTCTTTTATGCCAAGTGTGTATTGTCAAATCTTCCTAGCATGTCAGACTGCCTTATGTTGTGTTGCATTTGCTAGTAAACTATTAATATCTCGTTTATTTAGAGAACGTTGGACGAATTTGTTATAAACATTCACAACAGCTTGACAAAAACTTTCAAGTGATTATGTAAGTGTTGCATGATCATAATATTAGGCATCACTCCAGCTTGTATTGAGTACTCCTAGGTAAGAAGTCTATGGAGTCCCTGTAACATCCCGAATTCTGACAGACCGATTTTTTTTGGAAAAATAATAATTTCGGTCAGTCGAAATTCAGGTTGTTACATCTGGTATCAGAGCTTGGTTCAGGATTTTTGTATAGATAGTGAGTAAACGTATTTTTATTTTTAAAATATAAACATATTACATATATACACCTAGATCCATAAAGGAACCCACTAAATAGGAAGAACGGTTTATGCAAAGAGTTGGGATATCAGTTATGGACACTAAAAGAATGATTATGGAAATATGAGACCTTTAGATGGTTTGGGTGAAAAGTGTACAATGTGCTTGGTATTGGAGAAAGATGTATCACATATGTTAGTGCTTTGTATTAGTGGGTTTGGCAGTAGAGCCTTATAAATTTGGAAAAGAGTAAGAATGAAAATGGATTAGGAATATATATATTTATATATATATACACACACACATACATACATACATATATGTGAGAGATGACTTTGTGGGAATATCTAAGTAAGTTGGAAACCCATTTTAAGTCTAGCCTCATTGTTAACTTCTGAGAACTTGAAATTATGAAAAAAATTTGGGTAATAATTTATGGTGTTACCTAGAATACCACGTAGTGCCACTGTGTGGTACGTATAAGAACCTCGCAGTGGCACTGCGAGGTAATCTGAAGGTATAGGAAAAAAAGAAGGGTAGTTTCATCATCAAAATTCCTCATTTAAAGAGGGGCAACTCAACATTTTGGGCGGTTTGAATAGAATTTGCCAAAACAAATACACGTCGACAAAAAAATCAACCAAAGCCAAACATAAGACACAGAGACCCCTTGTTACGACCCGAATTCGCTAGCCTCCGAGAAGACCGAAAAACACGGATTGTAATGAGAACACGACAAATCAGAATACAAACAGAAGAACATTTCATTGTTTATTACAATAATTACATCAGAGTAAAAGAATATAACAGAGTATAATAAATAATATACATTAGAAAAATAATTATAGGGATTAAAATTACATTACATAGTAGTGGAAAAATAATACATAACACAACTAAAAGAAATACACTGATACAAAGCTTTCCGAATATAGCTCTAGCTGTAAATCCAGGATCCTGGAAAAATGGAAATCTGCAAAACCAAAACTACTAGCTGCCCGTATGGAAAATATGGGCACTCAGAGTTTAGGTTAAACCAATAAACTCCAGGTCAGTCATGGGACTGGTGTGAGAACTAAAACAGTTATTTATAACTTTACTTTAAAAATAAAGTAAATCAAGGGACCCCGCTGTATAACACGGAACGTGTTTTCTCTCAAGAATACCACTGCATAAAACAAACAACGCAATGCTTTTTTTTTTGAAAAACGAAGCTATTATAAGACTCAGGTCCCATCACACAATGCAACGCAAGCCGGAGGATAGAGTTTTACCTTATAACAGCCAAACATGTTCGGTAGGTTTTAAAACAAATCATTTTGATATTACTATATGTGTATAGTGTCAAAAACAACTTCAAATATAAATGTATCAATCGTAGATGGCATGGGTACCATATATCATGTTGCCATACTAGTTCTACGATTAAAACCACACGATGTCGTATTGGAAATTGGATTTCCAACATGAACCAAGGCAAGGGATCGTCCTTATCGAATTCGAGACAATCTAGCCTACCATATCTCAGGATCAGTCGCAACTGCACCTTGGATCTTCAGGGCCAGTCCTCTCTTACGTTTGAGGATTAGCAATTCCTGAATAATACGTTTCCCTGCCCTATAGGGCGTAAGTCTGGTCAGTATGTCGACCATATCATCCATCGGCCCCGTAGTGACCGATACATCCGAGGTACCTCACTTTCCATCATCCACATAAGTAAAAATGTCTGGGCTCCATACTATGACACCACTCCTAGCTAGAAAGAAATGCATGTTATCCTTGTATTCCTCTTCCGTTTCTGGTTCATACCAGGGTGTGAGACTTACGAATTAACGCTATACACAAGGCTATGCTATTTAAAGCCGTGCTTTGATCATCAACCACAAGACTCTTCTTTTCAACAAAATCCTTGATCATTTGCATCTCAGCATGCCACACTGACAATTCACGCCATGCAACTGATATCTATCAATATATAACCTCTAAGCTCATACGTCTCAGAGAAGAGCGTTAAGCAAAAGAATAAATTCTCCGTCGCCCAATAGATATATATTTAATAGAAATCAATCAACACAGAATAAAATCCAATGTCAGACACACATCCATTTACTAGTTCGTTCTGGGTTTGAACGAAACCGGAGGCACCTTATTCCTCGTCCCATATGTCCAATATAGGAGAGAGGTCCTCGCATATCCCATCGATCTCTAAGTACATCTGGACGATCAGCACTTATTACCTCGTCTTTGGTGTACATACCAATCAAGACATCAGTAATCATTCAAATGATGTGAAGATCTACGGTCTTCAACCACCGTCTTCATCGTCGACATATCGTCGAATCAGTTATTCAGAATGAGCATAAACCTGTTCTTTCCGAATAACTCGGGTATTTTATATTCAATAATTAATTGTTAAAAAACACGTCATACGCCTCATTCCAATTCAGAATATTCTTTTACTTAAATATTCTTTTCACAATTTAACCCAAATTAAGGTTTTCCAAACTAGTCGGGATTAGCGAACCTTACCGAAGTAATCATTTAATATATTTCCCAGTCCCAACCTCTTCATCCCATGGAGCAAAACTATTAATACTCCATATCTAACACCACGGTGTTATCGGAAAGTTTAATTACCATTTCCCATTTAAATCTAATTAAAGATTTAACTATCGCCTAGAGTAAAACTGGTGGTACTCCATTCTCGATCATTTCCCAAATTTGATAATTTAAATTATCCCATTCACTTTTCAATCTAATTAAAGATTCATTAAAACTCCACTTAGTTTTAATCTTCCCAAAAATCATTATTGGTGATTATTTAACTTTGGGAAATCAAACATGCCACATTGAAAATTTACAACGTACCACTGATTTCTGCCGATATATAACCTCTAAGCTCGTACGTCTCAGAGAAGGGTGTTAAGCAAGAGAATAAATTCTCCACCACCAAAAAGATATATATTCAGTAGAGATCAACAAATACAGTTTGAAATACAATGTTATACATGTAATCCTGTCTTTATCTGGGCTAAAGAACTAATGTCATTTAAAACACAGTTCACAATAAACCCAAAATCACCTTTCATTAACTATGGAATCTTCATGGAAAATAGATCAATATATAATCGATATCAATTTCCGTATCAGACTAATAATATAAATGGAATAACGACAAAGCCGTTTAACTTCCATATATATATATATATATATTAATAGTCTTCCTCCACAGAAGCACATCTCGATTATTACCAAATCGAATTCCATTCAATTCCAATTTAATATATATTAAATTGGAAAACTCTAATTTGGAAAATTTCCATTAATCTTAATTAAAAGATTTATAAATTCCAAATCACATTTAATTGTTAATCGGGTTAAAGAACAAGTGTTATTTAAAACACCGTTCACGATAAACCCAATTCACATTCTATTCAGGCCATATTTTTTTTATCGATTTCCATTTAAAACGTATTTTATAAATTCGTTTTAAAACGATTCCCTCTTTCATTTCAATTTTAAATCAAAATTGAATACTCCTTTTCATTATAATATATAAATGATAATGTTTTCAAAATATCTGATTTTGAAATCATTTCCTATGTGATATTCATTATAAAAATGAATGAAATCGATATAAATATCATTCGCGTTAAAATAGCGCAAATCTAATCAACACGGCTTCATATATTTCAATATTTTCATGTCCATCCCAAATCGGACATCAAAATCATATTTTAATCCTTTACAGAATATTATTTTAAAATACTCTTTATTTTAAAATATTCGTTATTTTTGAATTGGAATCAGACCCAATCAATTACCATATAATGTTAGTTATATGGATTTCATACACCACACGTATACAACAACAATGATAAACAGTCAACCATCATCCAGAATGCATTACACAACTGCATAAGAATTAAATATAAATAATTAACGCTTACAACAGTCCGTCAACCAATCGATTGACATAAAACTAAATAATTGGGATTAGTGTATGTCAAATATCATCCCAATACACGTATGGGGTTTCATCCAACAAATACTGAATATTACTTGTGCAGTTGGACGATGTGTAAAATTTATCGTCCCAATCAATATCATTTAAATGAGTGTACATAAACAAATCGTCCGATTTGTAAATGAATATTTATTTTCATTTCAGGAGAATTTTATGTCGTTCACATATATGTTAAAAATTATATTTTTAACGTAAAATATTTATTTCAACACATGAGTATTTTTAATAGTTCATTTATACAATAATAATGATTTTTTATTGTTTTAACATTTTATTCAACACATGAATATTTTATACAGTTCATATACACATTAAAAATTATATTTTTAATGAATAAATATTTATTTCAGAAAATTTCGGCATTACAATGGCGCGATATTAAAACCGGAGTAATTTCTAGCACTACCCCTCTCTTGATATGGGCTCGCGCCATACACAATAATCACAACCAATTCAAACAATCACACAATCAATTTTACAATCACAATCCAAATTTCCACAATACAATCTAAAGAAACAACTAAGGTTTGTACAATAAATAGTGTCGGGGGCTTCTAAGCCCCGTATGCATCCTAGTATATATTTAACTGTAAAATAATTAGAGTGAGAATGAGTTCTGATCATCTGTTTCCACTCCGTCATTCTTTATTGGACGGTTTGAATTTCAGCTTTGTTTCCAGTCAAGTCCATAGCAAACTGTTTCACGCGGTTTATATTAAAAATCACATTTTTATATAACTATAACTATATATATATTAAAAACAATTTTATTCATATAAAAATATGATTTTTAAAACTATTTTATTCAAATAAAAATCTGATTTTACAATGCTATTTAAGTAAATTAAAATTAATTGAACCTTACTCTTTTCAATTATCTTCCTCCAGGCATCGACAGTTTCGTTGAACCCAACCCTATGCCCATAGGGCATCACCGCACCGCCATTGTGGTGGCGCAGACCCTGATCAACCACCACCGCCACAAATGCCTTCCCCCGCACTTCCTTCGGCTGGAGTTCTGGTGAACTCGACCGCTCCCATCGTCAGGGGATGACGATTGAACGTGGCCCCTTTAGGCTGTGATTTCCACCAAATTACACAAGATAAATAACCATACTCGATCTTCATGTAGATATCGCGTTCCTCTTCCATTTTGCTTCTGAAATTATTTATTTCATTGTATAGATTTGTCGCAAAATGGATTTAAAAATTTGAACAACTTTCGCCGTCGTTCGTGGATATTCGTGTCTGTTGCTAATATAATATAAAACTTCCTAACATTTTAAATGTGCACAAGGTACCCTAATTTTGTTATTGATATATCTTTTTATTGAACTAATAAGAAGAGATGCCTAAATGTAATGAACCATGTATTTTATATAATATGATCAGGCTTAAAAATGATAGTTGAAATATATTGTAACAACCTGGATTTTATATATAAATATTTAATTTATATCAATATTTAAATAATTATTTTGGAATTTGATGACTTGAATTAAATTAAAAAGATGGTTTGAATGTTGAATTAACTTGAAATTGTAAACCTTGAATTTTTAATCCTGTTAATTTTATTTTGAAGCTATGTAAAATTATTTTTGAATATAAATGATAATAATAATGTACTATTAATAAATTTGGTGTTTTGAAATCGAATTGTTTTTAATCGATTTTTGTTAACACGTAAAATTAGTTATTTTGCAAACAATCTTTGAATTCAACGAAACCAAATTTATCGGATTCGAAATAGTGAATTATTGTAAGATGTCAAGTTTTGCAGCGATCAAACTTATTGTGTGATCGTGCACGATAAAAGGTGCAACGATTAGAAATTATAGTGTTATAATTTGTTTTTTTAACAAAATAGCAATGTTTTTGTGATTCAAAATTCAATAACTGGTGTATATTACTCTTGATTTGATATTGTGTCACTATCCTAAGTTTGGTGGTATTTTCTTTGAGTCATTTGGAGTTTGTTTGTAAATAAAAATGTATGATGTAACATTGGAAATTTCAATTTTTAAAACAAACTCTACTCCACACAAAAATAGACAACTCAGTTGTCCTTTCTTTACCCATTTCGCTTATAACACTGTCTCCTCTCTCATATAGGCATTCCAAACCTTTCAAAGTCGAAACCAACGAAGAAAAAAAAGGGAAATTTTATGTATATCCACATGTTCTATTAGTTAATCCACCCAAGAGTTTAGGATATTACCTATTTTTATGGTGTTATAATTAATTAAATTTTGATTAGTTCATCCACCGTACTTATCTCATATTCTCGCGGTTCTCTTTTGCTTCCATGCCCATTATAATTCAATTCACTCACATTGGCGTATATTCTCCTTTACAGTATATATAATAATAATATTTTTCCCATCCACCTCATGCTTCTCTTTGTTCTTCCTGATACTCCTTTTCTTATTATTTTCACTCTGGTTGTATGAGTTGGATTTTCCTTATTTGTAGTCCTATTGTTAGCCTACTTTGTGAACTAGGCTACACAAAGTTAGAAGACCCTTTGATGGAGAATGCTGAATAGAAGAACACTCTCTCACAGGCCCGATCGGATCGGAGATCTTGGGTCAAGCCCAAAACAGTGAGGAGCATAAAATGAAGGAGCACAGACAGAATCCGATTGGTTCGGATCAGCCCGCCCCGCTCCTCCTATCCTTAACACATCTGATCCGAGCTAGAAGCGGCAACGGTTATAGCCCACATTCCCCGAAGACTCGGAGCATTTGTACACACGTTCCCCAACAATCACCCACAATGTTAATATGCTGGCGCCATATTAGAACATACGAACCCGACTTTGAAAGGATGAATGCCACGTACATCTGAACCGGAGCCATTCCGGAAAGATTTTTCACCTATAAATAGAACAACAAGGGTCATTTGAAGGGATCTTTTGGCAAATTCTCAGCTCAAGCTTCCTCTATAACCGAATTTCACAACCTTATTCCGATCACAATCATCTTTTAAAGCATATATTATAGGAGATTGAGTGAATTTATGAATTTTATGAATGAAATTGAGTGAGGACTACTATTGTATTTGTATTTGAATCATCAATCCAAGGAGTAGAAAGTGGACGTAGGCTCTTTAACGCCGAACCACTATAAATCGTGTGTTTCTCTTTCCTTTTTGATTTCATTTCATTAGAATTATTGTTTATTTGGGTGTTAGAACCACTTTTTGGTCTAACATTTTGGTGCTTTCATTGAGATACTTTTTGAATTCTCCACTTTTTGGGATTATTATTCTACTATTTGGAGCCTCAAGTTCAAAGAAGTTAATCATTTGTTTCCGGCATTCTTTAGTGTTTGCTGATTAATCTCTAAGGAGTTGGATATTATGGCCAAAGGAAAAGGGAAAGAAGTACAAGGCGCTCCGGAGAATGAGGCTAGCGAAGGTCATCAGGCCATAGTCATGACGAGGTCGCGGGGACAGGGCTCAGGATCAGGCCGATCTGAACCGGGTGCTCCGCACCAGGTTGATGATGCAAACCCGAACCGATCTGGTGGCTCTGATGCTGCTTGGACCCAACTCTGATCCGATCCGAACATGACTGAAGTTGGTGCTTCTACTCGAGCTCCAACGAATGCTCCAACACCAGCGTGACAAATGATGATCAGCCTACACCTTCTGAACCCGTAACACAAGGAGATTTTTTGTGTTTGCTCGATATGCTTGAGAGTACTAGAGATGCTTTAGGATATTATAAGCGTGAAGGTTTCCTAATGCGAGATGACATGATATCCATGAGAAGAGAATTTAGCGAGCTGCGTAGACAAAGAGTACCCTCTCATGTTCATCGCCTTGCTACCGACTACTTATCCTCTTCAGACGAAGAGCGCCCGCGCCAGAGGAGGCCATACGAGAGGCCAGATAACTTGGATCAGTTACATTTGGATCGCTGGGAATCATGAAGATGTAGCCCAACTCTTGGAAGTGAT
This sequence comes from Allium sativum, assembly GCA_030737875.1. Taxonomy (NCBI): domain Eukaryota; kingdom Viridiplantae; phylum Streptophyta; class Magnoliopsida; order Asparagales; family Amaryllidaceae; genus Allium; species Allium sativum. Next base: position 198,521,663 of record CM060924.1, read on the forward strand.
AATCCAGGCCTGAGGGAATCACCTGTTCAAACTAGGAGTCCTAATGTTGTCAATCCTACCCAAGGCCAACCTCACCATCCACATCATCCCGTGAACGACTGAGATCGCAGAAGGAGAGGAAGCTCAGTAATAGTTTAACACCAACGAACATCACTAGAAGTAGGCCCAAGACGTACCAGAAGAGAAAGGAGCACAGATCCTGCACCTTCACTAACTAATGTTGAAGTGGAAGCGATGATACGTTGAGTCATGGCCGACATCAATCGCTATACTAGTGAATTTTGGGGTATTGAGCGTAGTCATACTCCATTCACCGACGATGTCTTAAACTTCCAATTTCCTCGACGATTTAATCTACCACAAATGGAACGATATGCCGGAAAAACGGATCCCAAGCAGCACTTGATGAGATAAGCGTGGTACATGAACACCGCGGCCGCACCTGACGCTGTGAAATGTAAAGCTTTCCCCATTTATCTTGAAGATATAGCATTGACGTGGTTCACCCGACTTCCCGCACGATCAGTATCGAATTTTCAGGATCGAAGCGAACTTACTATGAAATAGTTCCGACTCCATGCCCAAAAAGCTAAAAGTGTCATTGAATTGTCAAGAATTAAGCAAGCTCCGGGGGAATCCTTGAAACCGTATTTAGATCGCTTCAACTTAGCGGTCACTGAGGTAAATGCTCCCCATGAACCTACCGTTCTAATGGCCCTAATAGATGGAGTTGATCCGGATACCGAATTTGGTTGATATTTAGCTGGAAAACTGCCACTGACCAGAGAAGCATTTGACGAAAAAGCAAATATTCGCCTGCGACGAGAAGAGATATATGCCAGCTGAAAAAGAAAATCCGACGGAGCCTCGAAAGAAGACATTCAAAGTATCGTTGCTGTAAAACAATCCGGTGATAGCTCGTGTAAGGTATAAGTAAATGTCAGTAATACGAATGAAGGAAGCAATAAATAAAGTAATTAAGTCTATTCTTAAGAAGCGGCTGGAGCGGGCCAAAGCCATGTGGGTGGATGAGTTGTCGCTAGCTTTATGGGCCTATCAAACAACCTTAAATTGGCTACTTGCCATACTCCTTTTTCACTCTCCTTCGGATTACAGGCGGTGATTCCCGTGGAACTTAAAGTCCCCTCTCATAGGGTAACAAACTATGACCCAATGACGAATCGGGCACTCCTCCTATAGTCCCTTGACGTAGTTGAAGAAAAAGGGAAGAAGCAGACTTGCGTGCTTCAAGGCATCGACGCCAAGTGGCACGTTATTATGACAGAAAGGTTCGCTTTAGGACATCGAACCAGGAGACTTGGTACTGAAGCGAGTCTTTCCACCTCCACCCCATCTAGGCCCAAAGTGGGAAGGACCATACACCATCCAACAGAAACTTGAAACGGGAGCCTTCAAGTTAACGACCGTAGACGGCGAAGAAATTCCTAGAGCTTGGAATGCTCAGCATTTGCGACGATATTTGAGTTAGAGATGTAGTGTTTTCTTTTGTTTTTATAAACTATGTAAAAAGGCACGACTTGACTAGAAAAGTATGTTTATATGAACAAAATATTATAAAGTGGATGTAGGCTACGACTTAGCTGAACCACTATAAAAATATCGTGTGCCATTTATTTTTCTGCAATATTTTTATTTTCTGTGGCTGTTCTGTCCTGATTATGAAATGTTAAACTTTAAATTAAACTTAAAAGATTGAGGACAATTCGCGTGCAGGAACAAACGAAAAGACCGTTTGCGTAACAGGATAAAAGGAATGGGAAGACGACATTCCTAACTCTAACCCTCATAAAACGAGAGAGAGTATAAAGGACGGGAAGAGGACGTCCTCCGAGGCATGAAGGTGCACCCTGATCAGAGATCGCCTCAATGATACTCTAACCTGGTTACGAGACAGGAGAGTATAAAGATGCCAAGAGAATGAGCATCAATGACAAAGGAAAGTTAGCCCCGTAGAAAGTCAGGGGAAACTGAATGCTAAGCTAAATCAATCTCTAACTTGCCTTAGCCAGTCAGTCAATTCAAGATTAATTGGGGGCATGCACATACGCATGTTGCCAATGTGTATGGTATAATTGTGATATGACACGTTGTTTTTCTGCATTTTTACTTAAATGATGAATTTGCAAGCATTTGACATTGCAGTGAACAAACTATTTTATTCACAAATACGTGAGTCTATACAGGAAAACTAAGCAAAAGATGCGAGGGCCGTACTCGCTACAACAACAGCGGACCAGTGGAATATCAAAACAAAAGACAAAACTCGTTTTCATTTCTACTTCGAAGCATTCTTTGCTCTCTTGGCGGCCTTAAGAGCATCTCGTGCCTCTTTTTCAGCATCAGTCATGACGCGCTTGGTTTTTTCTTCCCTGAAGCTGGGGGGCTAGGGTCAAGAAGTCTTAGCAGCAAGATCCCTGGTGATAGACCTGCCTGATAATTTGACAACTATTTTAGATTGGGAGTCAATCATTGCAAGAGGCTTGGGATCTTCGAGTTCCACTTCTTTAGTTTTTGCCTTCAGATCCTTGTCCTGTTTGGCTTTCATCTCCACCAAGGTCATGTTGTCATTATTCCCCGAATCCCCGATCACGACAGCATCAACATCCTCTTCATGTCCATCGTCACCGCCATCATATGTAACACCCCGTAATTCTGTTAATATTAATATTCAAAAATTAAAGAATAACTAATATCAGACGTGAGAATTGTGGGAAACGGGTTGCGCCATTGTGTTCGTCTCGGAATTCTGGTTGAAATAGAGTTCGAGTTTGCGTGATTTGGACTTTGTATGAAGAAGATATGGCCATCGGATGTTTCAGAAAATTCAAAATTCAAAATTCAAAGTCAAACAGGCCAGGCGGGAAATTTCCCGCCCAGCGCCCCAGGTCGACTGGGCATTCAACACCCCCAGGACCAGGTCGACTGCGCAGTCGACCTGGGTGTTGACCTGGTCCAGTCGGCCAGGTTTTGGCTGAGCCCAATCTTGAGCTGCTGATGTGTCTTTAGGGCTGAGTTGGCTAATTTAACGGTTCAGGTTAGTTCTGAGTTGATCTAACGGTCTAAATAAATCCTAAACTCTATATATACCTAGGTAGTCTCTCACTCTAAAATCACATGAAAAATAGAATAGCCGCCATCATGCCATCGCCATGGAACTCAGTGTAGCCGCCGCCAACTAAGAAGGAAGAAAGCTAATCAAAACTCTAATTCTACTCAAATCTAATGCAAATCAAGACTCTCTTTCTTTTCTTATTGTGAGTATGATGATCTTAATAAGATTATTAGCAAACTAATTAGATTAAGATGTGATATGGATCATAAGAAAATGATGTGAATTGTCATATATGTTGTAAACCTTATGCTATCATGTATGTTGTAAATCCTATGTTATGTGATGATGATATCCTATATGTTGTAAATCATGCTATGATGATATTATATATGTTGCAAGTTTCTATGCTAAGTTGCGATGTTACAAAGCCATGATGTTATTATGTTGTAGTTAGCTTATGAATCATGATGTTGATTATATATATTTGGGCTATGATGATTCACATGATAAATCACATGTACCTATGCAAGTTTAGATTTATTAGTATGTATAATCTCACATATTGTATGACATCTATTTAGATCTAGAATTATGACGTCTATTTAGATCTAGAATTATGCTATGACATGTGTGAGTTCTATGTGTTAGATGCTAGTTCACACCATCATTATGTTGCATAAACCACATATGCAAGTTTATACATGAACTTGGGTTATGATCATATTATGTAAGTGGTGACATTTAACCAAACAAGTTGACACCTTTAGATCCATGACATGTGTAGTTTTATGCAAGTTTCACCCCTGTTATGATTAGATCTATTTTATTTGTCTATATTTTGTGATAATTTATCTTTGTGCTATGAGTTAGACTATTCGAGTCTAACGTATATTTTGCGTTGAATAAGCGAACGTATAACGTGGGGTAGGGGTAATATTAAGGATTTAATATTAAGAAATTGGGGTGCAATTGATATGATTTTGCATACCGTAAGTGGATGGCCATAATTGAGTCAATTATGGACATCATTAAAATTGGAATTAATTAATAATTTGAATATGGATATATTTAAAACTGGGGTAAAAGATTATAAGTGTTAATCAATGCTTAGGACACGATGTTGGACTCGTTTGTGACGTAAAACTGCCCGGACCCGACCGGCAAATCCAGTAGTCACAAATGTCAGCCCAATGTGAGAGGTCCTAGCCCAAATTAAAGCATAATAGTTGTAAAGACACGAGGTTAGACTCTTTTATGGTGTAAGACTGCCCGGACCCGCCCGACAAATCCAGCTGCCATAAATGCCAGTCTAATGCGAGAGGTCTTTATGAGGTTATGGCCTGAATGAATTAAGGAATACTTAACCAGATAAACATGTAAGGTGGGACATGGGGGTTAAGTATGTGCCTTGGGTGGCATGAGGAATCTAGTGAGAGCCTTTAGTGGCATTTGAAATACGACTAGTAAGACTTAACAAAACACACATGTAAATGAACATGACTAAGAAGAGGGTTAAGTGGGATATACTAGTGGGGACAAGCTTACGTGGATAGCTTGTGGTAAGTAATTGGGGGCCCATTTCAACCAGTAACCTAAACGTATCTTTGTGGGCTCGACCCAAGTCGAGGACGGGACACGCATACTGGGATTGACTATAAGAGGCCAAACGGGTTAGCGGTGGCAACGCAAGTCCAACGGGTTTCATATGCGTGTGTGGACCCGGGCTGGTAGGTAAGACGTTGTTGCATCGTGTAGGTATAAGTCGTGCATCCTCAAGTTGTATCGGGTTGCCACTTTAGGGGAGTGATACACCCCACTGTGGGACCAGCACGGGTATCTACGAGTAGGGGGCCGATCAAAAGTGGGTAGTGGGGTACACCTAGCGGAGATAGGGGCAGGCGGCACCTATGTAGTCAGCTAGGGGTACACAAAGCTATTTATATAATTTCTAAGTGAAGCAAGTGGGATCAACCTTTAGGGGGACTGGTGTGGTGCAGTGTAGTAATTATTCGTTAGTAATTAGGTGTGCCTTTAACGTTATCTTTATCTGCTCTTCCATACCCAATAGTTCATAGACATTTCCTTATTTTCCAGCTTGTGCCTCAGTCTAATTATTTTGATAATAGTATTGTTAGAATTATCATACTCGCCAGACTTTATGTCTGACCCCCTCCATTTCTATCTTTTCCCCCCTCCAGGTCCTCAGGGTGGGCCCAGCTCTAGCGGAGTTTGATTGGATTGCTTTATCTCTCTTTTGGAAAGCTTGGACCGCTGAAGTAAAGTCCAGCTTGTTATCTCCTTTAATGTCTATTTATGTAATGGGGTTATGTATTTTGTTTTGTCAAGATGGATATTGTACTTGACTCTGATTTATGGTTTTATGATGTAACAAACATGTTTAATTTCCGCTGCAATGAAATAAAGTTTTAGATTTCCAGGTACTACTTATTATCTATCTTGTTGTAAATTTTCTATTCTATATTCACTTAAAACCTCCATGGAAGTTAATGCATTCCCTTTGTGAGTGACATTAATGGACGTGGGGTGTTACACGTGGTATCAGAGCTTAAGGTTACCAGAACAGATATTTTTTTTAGAAAAACTATTTTTCTAAATTATTTTGGAAGAAGTGTTTTCAAAAACATGTCTTGATGAGTAATTTAGAGAGGAAATTTTTTATGAAAAACATAATCCCCAATAGCCATATATCTTTATCTTTCAAATTCTCCATTTTGAATCTTTCCTTTTTCGTTTCAGCATGGCTGAAGATCTTAACCTTCCGGAGGGTGTAACGATACCAGGATGGTATAGGAGGTTATTAGAGGCTAGGGCCGCTGCAGGTCCAGCCAATGTTCCTCCACCACCAGTTGCACCCGCTCCTCCTCCTCCCCCTCCTCGCGCTGATACTTTTGCAAAGACATGCAAGGAATTTAAGGCTATGGGTGAAAAACCTTTTCAAGGGTCAGAAACGTTTGTGGAAGCTAGAGATTGGCTTAAGGAGGTGGAAGAATTGCTAGAAATCTTTGAAGTAGAAGAAAGGAGGAAAGTCAGATTAGCAGCTTGGTTAATGAAGGGAGAGGCCTCGTTTTGGTGGGAGGTCACTAATGGGGAGCGTCCTGTTGATTCTTGGGAAGATTTCAGACGTAGGTTTGAGGCAAAGTTTCTCTCAAGGGCAGAAGAGAATCTATATATGGAAAGGTTCTTGACATTAAAGCAAGGAAGCTCATCAGTGAAAGAATATGTCAACAAATTTAATCAGTTAGCAAGGTTTGGCTTGGACTTAGTGAACACGCCGGAGAAGAAGGCTCTGAGGTTCGTTAAAGGCTTGAATGAGCCGTTGCAGGGGTTGGCTATGACCCACATCCCTATGGGGGCCACCTTTGAGAAGCTAGTAGACATGGCACTCATGCACGAGGAGAAAGGCGCTAATGCTAATAAGGCACCCGAGAAGAACGGGGATCAAAAGAAACCACAATAGCAAAACCAGAAGGGTGGTAAAGACAATAATGGCAAAGGAAAGAAAAGATGCTTTAACTATGGGACACCAGGCCATCTCAGCAAGGATTGCAGAAAGAAAAAGAAGACTGGCTGTATTCACTGTGGTGAAGCGGGACATCTAGTGAAGGACTGCCCCAAGAAGGGGCAGAGGGCAGGGTCAACCTCGGGAGGACATGTGTAGGCTCTTATGGCACCAGGGCAGGCAAGGGGACAAGTTCAGGCTCTCGCGGTCCCACCGTTGCAAGAACGAGGTAGAACCATTTCTGTTGAAAGCTTAGTTTTTCTGTTTGATCATCCTGTCCGTACCTTATTCGATTTAGGCGCATCGCATTCGTTTATCTCTACATCATTAGTTGAATCACTGCACTTAAACACCAGTTTAATATAGGATCCCTTATTTGTTTCGAATCCAATTGGGGGCTCAGATTATTTGTCCATGATATGTTTGGATTTGAAAATTTCTATACTTAGCGTTGGGTTTAGATGTGATGCTTATGTTTTGGGCTTCACGGGCTATGGGCTAATTTTAGGAATGGATTGGTTATCCAGAAATGGGGCCGTTCTTGATTGTGAAAGGAGAGTAGTTAGGCTCATGACTCGCCTTGGCAACACTCTCGAAATCTTTTGTAATACCATAAATTCAGTTATGCTAAGTTATCAAGAATCGCTTGACGCGTCGGTGGAAAATCTACGCTCTGTTAAAGTAGTCCAAGAATACTCGGATGTGTTTGAGGAGGTGAAGGGCTTGCCTCCGAAGCGGGAGATAGATTTTGGAATATATCTTGTGGATAATGCAAAACCGGTATCTTTGCCAGTACGCCACATGGCTCCTCGTGAAAGGAGGGAACTCAATAAGCAAGTGAAGGAGTTGCTTGAGAAGGGTTCATAAGACGTAGTATATCAGAGTGGGGTGCTCCAGTAGTATTTTCCACGAAGGCGGATGGGTCCCTTAGACTTTGTGTGGACTATAGAGAACTTAATAAGCTTACTAAGAAGAACATACACCCACTGCCGAGGATTGATGATCTCTTCGATCAGTTAGTTAACGCCTCAGTGTTTTCGCAGTTGGACTTAGCCACTGGTTTCCATCAGTTGAGAGTGGCTGAGGATAGCATTGACAAGACTGCCTTTAGGACTCCGGACGGTTTCTATGAATGGCTAGTGATGCCCTTCGGTTTGACAAACGCCCCCGCATACTTTGTTGATTTGATGAGTAGGGTGTTTAGGGAGTACCTTAATAAATTCGTGGTGGTCTTTGTAGATGACATCTTGATCTTTTCTAAGAATGAAGAAGAGCATGCCCTACATCTTAGAGAAGTGTTGGAGACTCTACGAGCGCATAACCTTAAAGCTAAATTTACTAAGTGTTACTTCTGGAGAGAGGAAGTGCGATTCTTAGGGCACGTGGTTTCCAAAGAAGGGATAGCTGTGGATCCCGCGAAGGTGGTGGCCATCCAAGATTGGAAGGTCCCTAAAAATGCTACCGAAGTAAGGAGTTTCTTGGGGTTGGCTGGCTACTATAGGAAGTTTATCAAAAACTTCGCAAAGATATCAGCTCCATTAACACGTTTGACGAAGAAGAACCTAATTTTCGCATGGGACGTAGATTGTGATGATGCATTCCAACGTTTAAAGAGAGCTTTGACCTCAGCTCCAGTCTTAGTGCTGCCAGATGGGAGTAAGCCGTTTACTATTTATACCGATGCTTGTGGGACAGGACTAGGCGCAGTCTTAATGCAAGAGGGAAGGGTAATAGCCTATGGTGGAAGGCAGTTAAGGGTGCATGAGAAAAATTACCCTACACATGACCTAGAGTTAGCCGCAATTGTTTTCGCGCTTAAGTCTTGGCGTCATTACCTTCTTGGCGAGAAATTCGAATTATTCACTGACCACAAATCTTTAAAATACTTATTCTCTTAGAAGGACTTGAATTTAAGACAGCAAAGGTGGATGGAATTCTTAGCGTCCTACGACTTCGAAATAGCATATACCCCTGGCAAGGGTAATGTGGTAGCAGACGCCTTAAGTAGGAAAATGCTGTCTTTGAGTCCGTTGTTTGTTAAACGGCGAAACTTAGAATTCATCTCTATGTTTGACTTTAGACCTTCCATTGACTTTGTACCCGGTTTGCTAGCATTCTTGGAGGTCAGACCTACGCTTTTGGGATGGATTGGTGAGGCACAGCAAGACGACCCATAGTTGGTTGAGTTAGTAGAAAAGCTCAAAAGAGGGGAGTCATCAAGCCATCTCCGTAGGTATACCCTGGATGATAAGGGATGGTTACGTAGGGATAGTAGACTTTGTGTACCTCGAGACGAAGGTTTGAGGAAGGCTATTCTTGATGAAGCACATCATTCGAAGATGACCATTCATCCCGGCAGGGACAAGATGTACAAAGACATGAAGCGAGTTTTCTTTTGGGCCGGTATGAAGAGGGATGTGGCCGAGTATGTTGCTAGATGCTTGGTGTGCCAACAAGTAAAAGCGGAGCAAAAGAAACCCGGTGGGTTGCTTCACCCATTGGAGGTTCCACTATGGAAGTGGGAAAGTGTCTCGATGGACTTTGTGGATGGATTACCAAGATCAAGGAAGGGTAATACGTGGATTTGGGTTATAGTAGATAGACTTACTAAGAGCGCCCATTTCATTCCCGTGAAGAGTAAGAGGACTGCTCCATGGTTAGCTTCTGTATACGTTCGAGAGATAGTTCGTTTGCATGGTGTTCCTTCTAACATAGTAAGCGACCGTGATCCTATCTTCACTAGCGAATTTTGGAAGATCTTACAAGAAGCGGTAGGGACTCAGTTATGTTTGAGCACCGCATATCATCCTCAGACGGACGGCCAAACTGAGAGGGTGAATCGCATTCTAGAGGATCTTTTGAGGCTATGTATCCTAGACTTTGGGGGTACATGGGAAGAGCATCTTCCGTTGGTGGAGTTCGCATATAATAATAGCTTTCAGTCCAGCATTGGCATGGCACCTTTCGAAGCTCTTTATGGATGACCTTGTCGTTCACCTACATGTTGGTGGGAATCTACGGATAAGATCTTACTTGGGCCCGATATGATTAGAGAGACTTCAGAGAAGATTGATTTGATTCGAAGAAGGATGAAAGCAGCGTAAGATAGGCAGAAATCTTATGCGGATAAGAGGAGGACAGATCTTGAGTTTGATGTTGGGGACATGGTCTTTATCAAAGTGTCTCCATTACGGAACGTTGTTCGCTTTGGGTCCTTTGGGAAATTAGAACCAAGGTTTGTAGGGTCGTTTCCTATTAAGGAGAAGATTGGACAGATGGCGTATAGAGTGGAGTTGCCTGAGAGACTTAGTGGTGTACATGACGTATTCCATGTATCACATTTGAGGAAGTGCCTACACGAGACCGCGGAGGTGGTAGAGCCGAACTTGCTTAGAGAGGTGGAGATAGAGCGTGATGCGACGATTCGACGAGCTCCTACATGAATTCTTGGGTCGGAAATCAAGAAGTTGAGAAATCGAGAGGTCAGACTAGTCAAAGTGCAATGGGGAGATGATGAGAGCAACGCTACTTGGGAGACAGAAGAGAAGATGCGTTCATTTTACCCTTTTCTTTTTGAGGGTATGTCTTTTAATTTCTCCTTTATCGCTTAGCTTGTACTTATCTTATCTTTAGTATGTCCTCTCGCAAGTATCTTTGACCTTTAGTTAGGATAATCCTATGGTTGAAACATGTGTTTGAGACATGTTATGTATGATGGATGCAAAGTGGATGCAAGTGTTTGCTAGTGCTTGCTCGTGGATGCATATACACACACTTTAGGCACTAGATCGGCTCAGTCACTTCATATTGCATATTGCATATATATGGATGTATTTAGTAAAATGGATGTATGAGGATTTTTTTATCATATGGATGCTGCATTCAGATGATGATTGTGCACGCATATAGAGATAATATGTAGCGTTAAGGAACTTTTGCATACATAATGGACGCACGGCACTATCATGATTTGCATTAAGGAGGTCAACTGAATCAGTGGGCCGCCTGATTTTGCATTAGATATGGACATATACACACACCGTGCATTTAAACATGAAAGCATTAGAAGTCTATAAGGACAATGGATGCCTATGTTTGATGGTTGAGTAGATGGACGATTGGATGTTAGGATATACATTCTCCATAACTTGGAGATTTCGGGGTCGAAATCCTTTAAGGAGGGGAGAATGTAACACCTCGTAATTCTGTTAATATTAATATTCACAAATTAAAGAATAACTAATATCATACGTGAGAATTGTGGGAAATGGGTTGTGCCATTGTGTTCGTCTCAGAATTCCGGTTGAAATAGAGTCTGAGTTTGCGTGATTTGGACTTCGTATGAAGAAGATATGGCCATCGGAAGTTTCAGAAAATTCAAAATTCAAAGCCAAACAGGCCAGGCGGGAAATTTCCCGCCCAGCGCCCCAGGTCGACTGGGGAGTCGACTGGGCAGTCAACACCCCCAGGACCAGGTCGACTGCGCAGTCGACCTGGGTGTCAACCTGGTCCAGTCGGCCAGGTTTTGGCTGAGCCCAATCTTGAGCTGCTGATGTGTCTTTAGGGCTGAGTTGGCTAATTTAACGGTTCAGGTTAGTTCTGAGTTGATCCGACGGTCTAAATAAATCCTAAACTCTATATATACCTAGGTAGTCTCTCACTCTAAAATCACATGAAAAATAGAATAGCCGCCGTCATGCCATCGCCATGGAACTCAGTGTAGCCGCCGCCAACTAACAAGGAAGAAAGCTAATCAAAACTCTAATTCTACTCAACTCTAAAGCTAATCAAGACTCTCTTTCTTTTCTAATTGTGAGTATGATGTTCTTAACAAGATTATTAGCAAACTAGTTAGATTAAGATGTGATATGGATCATAAGAAAATGATGTGAATTGTCATATATGTTGTTGTAAACCTTATGCTATCATGTATGTTGTAAATCCTATGTTATGTGATGATGATATCCTATATGTTGTAAATCATGCTATGATGATATTATATATGTTGCAAGTTTCTATGCTAAGTTGCGATGTCACAAAGCCATGATGTTATTATGTTGTAGTTAGCTTATGAATCATGATGTTGATTATATATATTTGGGCTATGATGATTCACATGATAAATCACATGTACCTATGCAAGTTTAGATTTATTAGTATGTATAATCTCACATATTGTATGACATCTATTTGGATCTAGAATTATGACGTCTATTTAGATCTAGAATTATGCTATAACATGTGCGAGTTCTATGTGTTAGATGCTAGTTCACACCATCATTATGTTGCATAAACCACATATGCAAGTTTATACATGAACTTGGGTTATGATCATATTATGTAAGTGGTGACATTTAACCAAACAAGTTGACACCTTTAGATCCATGACATGTGTAGTTTTATGCAAGTTTCACCCCTGTTATGATTAGATCTATTTTATTTATCTATATTTTGTGATAATTTATCTTTGTGCTATGAGTTAGACTATTCGAGTCTAACGTATATTTTGCGTTGAATAAGCGAACGTATAACATGGGCTAGGGGTAATATTAAGGATTTAATATTAAGAAATTGGGGTGCAATTGATATGATTTTGCATACCGTAAGTGGATGGCCATAATTGAGTCAATTATGGACATCATTAAAATTGGAATTAATTAATAATTTGAATAGGGATATATTTAAAACTGGGGTAAAAGATTATAAGTGTTAATCAATGCTTAGGACACGAGGTTGGACTCGTTTGTGACGTAAAACTGCCCGGACCCGACCGGCAAATCCAGCAGTCACAAATGTCAGCCCAATGTGAGAGGTCCTAGGCCCAAATTAAAGCATAACAGTTGTAAAGACACGAGGTTAGACTCTTTTATGGTGCAAGACTGCCCGGACCCGCCCGACAAATCCATCTACCATAAATGCCAGTCTAATGCGAGAGGTCTTTATGAGGTTATGGCTTGAATGAATTAAGAAATACTTAACCAGATAAACATGTAAGGTGGGACATGGGGGTTAAGTAGGTGCCTTGGGTGGCATGAGGAATCTAGTGAGTGCCTTTAGTGGCATTTGAAATACGACTAGTAAGACTTAACCAAACACACATGTAAATGAACATGACTAAGAAGAGGGTTAAGTGGGATATACTAGTGGGGACAAGCTTAGGTGGATATCTTGTGGTCAGTAATTGGGGGCCCATTTCAACCAGTAACCCAAACGTATCTTTGTGGGCTCGACCCAAGTCGAGGACGGGACACACATACTGGGCTTGACTATAAGAGGCCAAACGGGTTAGTGGTGGCAACGCAAGTCCAACGGGTTTCATATGCGTGTGTGGACTCGGGCTGGTAGGTAAGACGTTGTTGCATCGTGTAGGTATAAGCCGTGCATCCTCAAGTTGTATCGGGTTGCCACTTTAGGGGAGTGATACTCCCCACTGTGGCACCAGCACGGGTATCTACGAGTAAGGAGCCAATCGAAAGTGGGTAGTGGGGTATACCTAGCGGAGATAGGGGCAGGCGGCACCTATGTAGTCAGCTAGGGGTACACAAAGCTATTTATATAATTTCTAAGTGAAGCAAGTGGGATCAACCTTTAGGGTGACTGGTGTGGTGCAGTGTAGTAATTATTCGTTAGTAATTAGGTGTGCCTTTAACGTTATCTTTATCTGCTCTTCCATACCCAATAGTTCATAGACATTTCCTTATTTTCCAGCTTGTGCCTCAGTCTAATTATTTTGATAATAGTATTGTTAGAATTATCATACTCGCCAAACTTTATGTCTGACCCCCTCCATTTCTATCTTTTTCCCCCCTCCAGGTCCTCAGGGTGGGCCCAGCTCTAGCGGAGTTTGATTGGATTGCTTTATCTCTCTTTTGGAAAGCTTGGACCGCTGAAGTAAAGTCCAGCTTGTTATCTCCTTTAATGTCTATTTATGTAATGGGGTTATGTATTTTGTTTTGCCAAGATGGATATTGTACTTGACTCTGATTTATGGTTTTATGATGTAACAAACATGTTTAATTTCCGCTGCAATGAAATAAAGTTTTAGATTTCCAAGTACTACTTATTATCTGTCTTGTTGTAATTTTTCTGTTCTATATTCACTTAAAACCTCCATGGAAGTTAATGCATTCCCTTTGTGAGTGACATTAATGGACGTGGGGTGTTACATCATCTTTCAAGGCAGCTATCATATCCCCAGACTGAGGAGTCTCGGTGACAGGTGGCACAGGAGCTTTATCGGTGACCTCTTCCTTCTTGCTTCCGGCATCTTCTCCAAGTTTTGCAGCGGTGATTTCATCCCGTTTCTCCTGAGTCTCTATGATGGGCTTTTCACCGACAACACTCTTCTGTTTCCCATCAGTCTTGTCAGTTAGCTCAATACCTGCAGAACGAGAAGCAATAGTTATTAACTCAGGGGAAAACGGAGGATTTTCAATTGACTGCCCAATAATGCGACGAAAAGTGGAGATAGCTTTGACAAATTGGGGTGAAAAGGTAGAAATACCTTTGCATGATTTCTCGACTGGAGTGGTTAAAGTCTCTGGTGCCGATTCATGTATAGGAGACAAAAGAGGCACCTTAGGAATTCCCAGATTCTTGGGATCGTATTCTTCTACTCCAGTAACCTTGGGGGAAGTAGAGGAAGAACCAGCCTCAATGGTATTCTTTCCTTTGGCCTGGCGTTTCTCTTCCTCCTTGACGGCAACATTAAGTTGGTGCCCTTTTGCCAGACGTGTCGGCTCCTCTCCCATAATGAACTTCTCCATAAGTTTGTTTTCATCAATGGAGTCCACATTGAGCCATTCGATGATTTGGTCCCACACATAAACCAGAGTTGTCAGATAATCCTCGATCCAAGAGATGTCTCGGCGGCGGTTATCTGAGCAAAGAATTTTATCATTAATTTGCTATAACCGTCCAATTCTTTCTGGGCCTCAACAAGCTGTGTGTTGGCCTCTTCGGCGGATTTGATGGCACTATTCACATTCCCCTCGGCCAAGACCGCTCTAGATTCAGCTTCCAACAATTTGGCCTCCAATTCAGCATTTCACCTATCCAGCTCAACATTCTTACTCACTAACTCAGCCTTTTCCTGTTCAAGAGTAGTGCAAGCTAGTTGTGCCTTAACACTTTCTGACGTAGCATCTTTAGCTTGTTTCTTCAGATCTAAGTGTTCTTGGCTATGAGATTCCAGTAGATTGTGATAACACTTTTGTAACTCCTCAAACTGCTTTTTGAAGTTATCGGCATCCTGATGAGCAAGGCCAAGTTGAGCATGTGTATCTTCTAGATCCTTCTCTAGATTTTTCATAACATTCTCATCGAGATCGGCCACCTTTTTAATTTGATCTATGTTAGAAATTAGGTCCCGAATGATTTTAGAGAGATTGCGTGAATATCTATACATCTCCGAATACTGTTTGTCCACTGCATCGATCTTTGCCTTAGCGTCTTCTGCCCACTTTGAAGAAATAGGCTCAAGTGCAGGTATGAATTGCAAATGTTCAAAGTAATGATTTGGGAACTGCTTCTTCAGATACGCCAACCTCGCTTTGGAATCAGAATCTTGTGGTGCGGATTTGGAATAAGATAGCTCGAAATATTTTCTCCTGGCGGGAACGATGGATGTGTCACCCTTCCCAGATCGCTTCTCAGAAACTTTGTGTTTGTCCTGCGAATCAGTATGCTTCGGTGGAAGTTTCTCTTGGGGATATTTATCCTTGGGAGGAATTGAGTCTTTGGATTGTGGTTTATCTCCCTCGCGACGATCTTGATGGCTCTTGTATTTGTCTGGGTCTGACTGAATGGGTGAACGAGAACGTGAAGAATGAGGTCGCTGGGAGTCATGGTACCTTCTGTAATAGGCTATGCAGCGGTAGGATCGTATAGAATGGAGTATAGGATATAATATCTATATAGCAGAGTAGAAAGCAGTAAATCACACAGTCGATTTATACTGGTTCGGACTACTGTCCTACGTCCAGTCCCAGACTCAGTTCTGGTATTTCACTAGCACTAAAACCCTCACTTCACCCGGAGGAATAGGTTCACAATTACCCGAACAACTGAATGGGATTTCTTGCCTCAACCACTGAAGAGGTCTTCACTAATACAGAATAATTGTTGACTCTTTTGTGTTCTTGATAACACAGATTGTCGAATATTAAGTACACCCTTCCTATAGCCTTTCCTTGATGATAATTGTGAAGTACGTGAAGGAATATGGAAGTTAAAAGGTCTCAAATATGAAAGTAGATAGTTTTTAGACTTCAGAGAGCTTTGAGAATATAAGATAGAATTAAAGTAAGAATTGGTGATTGAAACAATTAATCAACCCTCTATTTATAATATATAAAAAGATACAACTGATCATGAAAGGTTTTGACGAAGAAAAATGGTTGTGACTCTTCATAAAACTTGCAACCTTTCAGAATCAGATGTCTGAGAATAATTTTCAGATGTCTGTTTATAGTTTGAATTTTAAAGCTGAAAGAAAACAGTACGTTTCTGACTAAATTCAGAAGTCTGAAATATATGAAACAGACATCTGAATATTGTCTTTTGAAAACAATCTGTCTCAGCAAACAGACATCTGAGATTTTCAGACCAGACGTCTGTTTTCTGTTATCAGACTATTCCTTGCTTAATTTATATAAGAAAAGCTATATACATATAAAATGTATGTGTGTGTGATCATCAAGGAAGACTTTAACATTAATATCTAAGACTAACAGACCTTATAACATATTTATTCTTCATTTATTGTGTTCTTGAATCTGTTTGTCAAATGGCTTCCTGCAAAACAAGGTTAGATAATAATATGTACGTTTATGTATAATTGTCATAGTCAAAACGCTATGTTGCGGGATGTAACACCTTCTATCATCCCTGCCACAATTCTCTCGACGGTCATGCTCGGTGTCAGAATCATATCTAGACATACTAGTATGAATTTTTCTGACATCGTAGCGAGGCTGTGTCATTGTACCTGCAAAACAATATGAGTAGAGTTCATTGTTTATTCAAAGCATAAGTGCTGTGACATGCAGTGCTAATGTATTGTGTGCATCCTAAGTGATATTCCCCCCAACTGACCAGAGCCTGAAGTTAGACTAGCATGTGTGGTCTCCTTAGTCTTCACAGGAGTAGTTTCTTTTGAAGACGTAAAGGCCAAAGGATTCGTTCTAAAATCTTATGAAGCATAAAAACTTTCAGGCAAGGGAAGATTTCCTAAACCCCTAAATGTAGGGTCGTCCACAGTTGGAGCATCTCCTTGAGGAGCACCCAGCGGCAATTCTTTGGGAGATATTGACTTTTCAGGAGTAGCAGCGTCGTCAGGAGTGATGTAACTATCTCTGTCTTTCTCAGCTATGTTTGCTAGTTCGTCATCCTGATTTGAAGATGGAGAGGGAGGATCTCTAAGGGGTACCGTTGGACCTTTCGAGCTTCCACCCGTCTCAGGAATAATGTCGACTGGGGGTATGTATGCATAAGGGCATTTCCCATGGCTTATACTGCGGGTGATGGATAGCAACCTGTGACGAAGGAGGTACTCTCATCTTTAAGGACCTCGTCGATGGTCAAGAAATTTTGATCACCAGTGAGTAGCTGGTGCAAACGTCGAAGTATAAATGACCCGTCACTTGCTTTGGATTAGGAATTGCAAATAAAAATAAGAGTCATTTAATGTACCGACATAAATATTTGAAGTTGAAACCCAAAAAGTTGGTGCCTTACTTGACTGGAGCCATCTCCTGGCACACCCAAGTTGCTGTTTAATGTAAAACCATTTGGGTTTTGAGTCACCAGCTTTGCTGCTATATGGGACAGTGATGATTTTCCTTTTTGGAACTGATTCAAAGTATGAAATGGATGGAGTCTCTTGGGTCCGATGCTTGAAATTATAAAAGAAATGAACATAATCAAAGGTAGGACGTTCTACATCTAGAATCTCTTTGTAGGCTATATACAGAGTGTACAAATAAGCGTAAGAGTTGGGATGCAGTTGCATGGGGGCAATACACAGTTGTCTCAGAAAATCGATGGCAAAAGGCAAACGAAGGTATTGCCCTAACTAGATGCATTAATCTGGTGATAGCCATATATCCTTCTGATGGATTATGGGGATGATCTATTTTTGAAGGCAACTGGGTATCTCTTTGAAGAATCATGTGCATTAGACGTATCCGTATAAGTCTGTCATTGTCAATTGTCGACTTAACTGAATCCTTATGCAACTCAAAAATAGTGATGTTTTCAAAATCGTCGGGAGCACGCTTATCTCCTACCCCTCCTTCCTCTTCTTCGTCTAAATAAACATCACCCCCGGATGATACTTCACTATCGCGAATACCCATTTCATAATCTGGACCCTCACTATCCCAATCTGGATCTGAAGTAGAAGACACGTCTTCAATAGGATTTTCAGGTCCACCCATGGTCTCTTTTTTCTTTGCTAGTCAAGATGAGCGTCTCTCGGACATGTCTGATGTACTATTGAGGAAACAACAGCAAGGATTAGTGTAAAGCTACCCATATCCCTCTGTGCATGTGTGTGAACTAAATTGTGTTGGTATGAATGCAGTGCTAAAATGAAGAAATAAGAAGTTAGCATCAATTAAAAGCAATGTAAAGTAAAGTTGTATGTTAGCTAAATCTATAAATTCCAGCGTAAAAGGGTCTATCCTAACTGTCCAAAAAACCACAATCTACATCTAGTTTTTATTAAGTTGATTAAAGCACTTTAGCGTTGCTGCAGAGTGGTTCGGAAGCATATATGAAGTACGGATCGACTCAGGTGTTTTCGTCATCAATGACTTGGTTCGGGAATTTACGTTGTGTAACACCCCACACCCGCTATAGTCACTCATAAGGGAATGCCATAGCATCGGTGGAGTATTTTTAGTGAGTATAGAACAGTAAAATTACAACAAGACAGATATAATGTAATACTTGAAAATTTAAAACATCATCTCATAGCAGCGGAAAGTAAAACATGTTTGGTTACATCATAAAACCATAACAAGAGTCAAGTACAAAATATCCATCCTGAATAAAATAAGTACATAATCCCACTACTCATAACAAATAGCCATAACAGAAAAGATAAGATAAGCTGAGCTCTACATCTACGGTCCAAGCTCCAAGAGATAGATAAAGCAAACTGATCAAAGCCCACTAGCACTAGGCCCAACCTGAGGACCTGAAGGAAAAAGATAAAAACAACGGGGGTCAGACATAAGCCTGAGTGAACCCTATCTCCTTAATAATACAATTATTAAAGTAATTAGGGTATGATATGAACTCGGTATGGTATCTTTGGGGATAATGACTACACTAAGTTACCCACGAACACAGGACGAACTAAGATAACCGTAAAGACGCATCTACCCACCCAAGGATAATTACTAACTGCACCACACCAGACTTATTCACCCAAAGGTAATTCCTACACTGCACCACACCAGTTCTACCCACCAAGAGTAATTCCTACTTAAAGGTTGATCCCACTAAGTGTACTTAGTAATTTTTCACCCGGTAGTTTCTTGTACCCCTACACAGGTGCCGTCTGCCCCTATTTTTACTAGGTGTACCCACTACCCCCAAGCGATCGGCTCCCTACCGTAGATACCCGTGCTGGTCCCACAAAAGGGGGTGTATCATTCCCCAAAGTGGCTACCATATAATATCACTGTGCACGGCTTTATATCTACCCGATGCAACAACGACTTACCAACCAGCCCGGGTCCACACACGCATATGAAACCCGTTGATCCCGCGTTGCCACCGCTAACCCGTTTTGGCCTCTTATAGTCAAGCCCAATATGCGTGTCCCGTCACCCGACAAGAGTCGAGCCTACAAAGATACGTTTGGGATATTGGTTGAAATGGGCCCCCACAAGCTACTACTTAAGCTTGTCGTTTAATCTAGTGCATCCCACTTAACCCTTTAACCATGTCCCCTTACATGTTATAAGTCTTGGTTAAGTCCTTTAATCATATTTCAATTGCCACTTAGGGCACCCACTAGATTCCCACATGCCACCCATGGCACTTACTTAACCCCTTAATCATGTTTAATTACATGTTCCACCTTGGTTAAGTATTCTAATCGTATTCTCACATGCCACCCATGGCACCCACTTAACCCCTCATGTCCCACTACATGCTAATATGGTTAAGTGTTTCTTAATTCATTAATTAAGATCATGACCTCATAAAGACCTCCCACATTAGACCGTCTTTTATGACTGCTGGATATGCCGGTTGGTTCCGGGCAGACTTCCGTCATAAAAAGGGCCTAACCTCGTGTCTTTACTTTAATCATGTATTTAATTTATGACTAAGACCTCTCACATTGGGCCAATCATTTGTAGCCGCTGGATGGCCGGTCGGTTCCGGGCAGACTTCCGCTACAAAAGGGTCCAACCTCGTGTCTTAGTTGATTAATTAATCCTAATTAATCACCCCCATATTAATTATCCCTAATTAATATCAGATTTTCCATAACATGGGTAGACCTAACTCAATAGGTAAATTCCCATGGGGTAGACCTAACTCAATAGGTAAATTCCCACTTATGGTAATTTATTTTTTATTGTATGCTTAATCATACCCATTTCAACATACTTTTAATTAACATATTAATTAACCCCATCGTTCCCCACGTAAATCGTCATTATGACATAACATAATAAAGGGAAGATTTACCACACATAACATGGGTTTAGCATATAACTTTATCATGGGTTAAGAGGATGTCAACTTGCATATATGAGCATGTATTAACCCAACTATATTCGACCCAAACTTGCATATTATCAAACATGTGTCTTACATAACATGTTGCATATGAACTTACATATCATCAAACATGTGATTTGCATAACATGTTGCATATGAACTTACATATCATCATACATGTGATTTGCATAACATGTAGAACTTGCATTTTAGCATATACTTAACTTGCATAAGCACTCACATACTTGCATAAGCATTCATATACTTGCATAAGCTTGCATATCATGTTAAACTTGCATTTCAACATATACATAACTTGCATAAACATTCACATACTTGCATAGGCTTGCATATTATGTTAAACTTGCATTTCAACATATACATAACTTGCATAAACATTCACATACTTGCATAGGCTTGCATATTATGTTAAACTTGCATTTCAACATATACATAACTTGCATAAACATTCACATACTTGCATAGGCTTGCAGATTATGTTAAACTTGCATTTCAACATATACATAACTTGCATAAACATTCATATACTTGCATAGGCTTGCATATTATGTTAAACTTGCATTTCAACATATACATAACTTGCATAAACATTCACATACTTGCATAGGCTTGCATATTATGTTAAACTTGCATTTCAACATATACATAACTTGCATAAACATTCACATACTTGCATAGGCTTGCATATTATGTTAAACTTGCATTTCAACATATACATAACTTGCATAAACATTCATATACTTGCATAGGCTTGCATATTATGTTAAACTTGCATTTCAACATATACATAACTTGCATAAACATTCACATACTTCCATAGGCTTGCATATTATGTTAAACTTGCATTTCAACATATACATAACTTGCATAAACATTCACATACTTGCATATTATGTTAAACTTGCATTTCAACATATACATAACTTGCATAAACATTCATATACTTGCATAAGCTTGCATATTATGTTAAACTTGCATTTCAACATATACATAACTTGCATAAACATTCATATACTTGCATAAGCTTGCATATTATGTTAAACTTGCATTTCAACATATACATAACTTGCATAAACATTCATATACTTGCATAAGATGTTAATCATGCATATAAGCATATACATGACTTGCATAAGTACTCACATACTTGCATAACATGTTTGCATAATGGATCCATATTCACTTAGTGTTTTGCATCATAAACATCATGAAACAACTTGCATAAAAATATCATGATTACATATTATGAAACTTGCATGACATAAGGCATATAACTTGCAAAACACATAATATTCACTACATCAAGCTTGCATAAATATATGGATCCACAAACATAGCCATACTTTATCACATCTTATCATAATCAATTCAATAATTGATTATTAAGGGGATAGAAGCTCACCAAAACAAGATTAGCAAGTTAAATGAAGCAAATCCCAATGATTAAGTAGAAGAAGATGTAGATTAGCTTGCAAACCCTCTTAGGATTTTTAGTGGAGGCTCTCCAATTTTCTAAGTGGTGGCATAATGGCCTTAAATCTATTTTTGGTAAGGATAAGGGGGGTATTAGGGTGTATATATAGATTAGTTAGATGTTTTAGGACCATAGGATATACCCTAGAACCAATCCTAGCCTTTAAAGCATGTCTTGGGGAAGAAGTCAAGTGTAGGAACCATTTAGGGCCCAAAAAAACAGCCCAAAACTCATCCCGGGCCTCAAAACATGAGCAGTTTTCGTTTTTGATTTTTCGTGAAACTTTGACGGGCCATAACTTGGTCATACGGACTCCGATTTACGAAAACTCGGACTCTATTTCGCGTATTTTTCCGAGACGAACGCAATGGCACTGCCCGTTTCTCCCGATTCAGAATATTAAATTTAATTCTGCTCTGATTTATGTTATAACAAGTTATTTAACATACGGGGTGTTACATTCTCCCCTACTTAAAGGATTTCGTCCCCGAAATCTCTAAGTCAAGAAGAACGTATCCTACCAACCAAACAACCATCTACTCAACCATCAAACACTGGCATCCATTGTCCTTAAACAATTTCTAATGATGTATGAGCATATGCAAAAAGTGTGTGTATATGTTCCCTATCTAATGTATGAACATATGCAAACCATGATAGTGCCATGCATCCATTATGTATGCGAGGGAACCCTATCGACACATACAATATCTACATGAGTGCACAATCATTCACCAAAATGCATCATCCATATGATAACACAATCATTATACATCTATAAATATAGCTTCCTACACACAATTTTATGCAATATGCAATATGAAGTGATTGAGCCGATCTAGTGCCTAGAGTGTGTGTATATGCATCCACGAGCAACCACTAGCAAACACTTGCATCCACTTGCATCCATCATACATAACATGTCTCAAACACATGTTTCAACCATAGGACTATCCTATCTGAAGGTCAAAGGTACTAACGAGAGGACATACTAAGGATAAGATAAGTACCAGTCAAACGATAAAGGAGAAGTTAAAAGACATACTCTCAAAAAGAAATGGATACAAAGAACGCATCTTCGCTTCCGTCTCCCAAGTTGCGTTGTTCTCCTCTTCTCCCCATTGCACTTTGACTAGCCGAACCTCTCGATTCCTCAATTTCCTAGTCTCTGACCCAAGGATGCGAGTAGGAGCTCGTCGAATAGTCGCATCACGCTCTGCTTCCACTTCTCTAAGCAAACTTGGCTCTACCACCTCTGCGGTCTTATGTAGGCACTTCCTCCCATGGAATACATCATGTACACCACTAAGTCTGTCGGGCAACTCCACCAATGGAAGATGCTCCTCCCATGTACCTCCAAAAATCCAAGATACATAGCCTCAAAAGGTCTTCTAAAATATGATTCACCCTCTCGGTCTGGCCGTCCGTCTGAGGATGATATGCGGTACTCAAACGCAACTGAGTCCCTACCGCCTTTTGCAAACTCTTCCAAAACTCTCTAGTGAAGACAGGATCTCGATCACTCACTATACTGGAGGGTACCCGATGCAATCGAACTATCTCTCGAAGATATACAAAAGCTAGCCATGGAGCAGTCCACTTACTCTTCATAGGTATGAAATGGGTGTTCTTAGTAAGTCTGTCTACCACCACCCAAATTCCTGTACTACTCTTTCTCGATCTGGGTAACCTGTCAATAAAATCCAACGAGACGCTGTCCCACTTTCATTGCGGAACCTCCAATGGGTGAAGCAACCCACCTGGTTTCTTTCGCTCCGTCTTTACTCGTTGGCACACCAAGCATCGAGCGACATGCTCGGCCACATCTTTCTTCATACCGGCCCAGAAGAAAGCCCTCTTCATGTCTTGGTACATCTTACCCCCACCGGGATGAATGGTCATCCTAAAACGGTGTGCGTCATCGAGAATAGCCTTCCTCAAACCCTCGTCCTGCGGTACACAAAGTCTACTGTCTCTACGCAAGCACCCTCTATCATCTAGGGTGTACCTACTCAAATGGCTGGACGACTCCCCCCTTATGAGCTTCTCTACTAACTCAACCAACTGTGGGTCGCCCCTCTGTGCTTCTCCAATCCGCCCCAAAAGAGTAGGTCTAACTTCCAAAGAAGCTAGCAAACCGGGTACAAAGTCAACGGAAGGTCTAAAGTCAAACTTAGAAATAAACTCTAAGCTCCGTCGTTCAACGAACAATGAACTCAAGGACAACCTTTTTCTACTTAAGGTGTCCGTTACCATGTTACCCTTACTCATAGGATGCTAAGGATCCCATCCACTTTTGCTGTCCTAAGACTATGTGCTCGAAGAGTCTCCAACACTTCCCTAAGATGTAGGGCATGCTCTTCTCCACCAGAATATCATCCAAAATCATCACAACTGTCTCCCACGCAGACCACCCTAGTCGAATTCGGCATCCCTCAAATGCAAGCCCCAAAGGCCTAAACCAATATCAGACAAACACCCAAGGGATACCTCCTTCGAATTCAGACGACCTACGTGAGACGATACTAGTAAAAATGGCTAAATAATTAAGCCCTTGACCAATTCTGGATGTTCTCGCCAGTCTCGCTCCAAAACCGTCGTTTATCCTATACTGGCCCTGCTCAGCCTATTGAGCACATACGAAAACTTATTTCGCTCCTAGAAAAGACCCAGATGTCATCTACAAAGACCATCACGAACTTATTTAGGTACTCCATGAACACCCTTCTCAACAAAGTATGCGGGGGCGTTCGTCAAACCCAATGGCATCACCAGCCACTCATAAAAGAAATCATCCGGAGTCCCAAAGGCAGTCTCCTCTATACTATTCTCAGCCACTCTCAACTGATGAAATCCCGTGGCTAAGTCCTACTACAAAAATACTGAGGCGCCAGCCAACTGATCAAGGAGATCATTAATCCTCGGCAATGGGTATCTATTCTTCTTTGTGAGTTTCTTTAGTTCCCTTTAGCCTACACAAAGTCTGAGGGACCCATCCGCCTTCATAACAAAAACTACTGGAGCGCCCCACTCCGATATACTTCGTCTTATGAACCCCTTCTCAAGCAAATCACCTACTTACTTATGGAGTTCCCTCCTCTCACTAGGAGCCATGTGGCACACTGGCCAAGATACTGGTTTGGCATTATCCACCAGATATATTCGGAAGTCAATCTCCCGCTTCGGAGGTAAGCCCTTCACCTCCTCAAACACATCCGGGTATTCCCGGACCGCTCTAACAGATCGCAGACTCTAGACCAACGTGTCAGGCGATTCTAGATACCTTAGCATAACAGATTCTATGGGATTACAAGAGATCTCGAGAGTGTTACTTAGGCGGCCCATAAGCCTAACAACTCTCCCTTCAAAATGAAGAACAGCACTCCTACTGGATAACCAGTCCATGCCCAAAATTAACCCATAGCCCGCGAAGCCCAACAAGCATCACATCTAAACTCAACGCTAAGTATAGAAACTTTCAAACCCAAACATATCATGGAGCCCCAACTGGGTTTGAAACAACTAAGGGATCATCTACCAAACTGGTGTCTAAGTGCAGTGACTCAACTAACAATGGTGGGATAAACAAACTCAATATATCAGAATCAAATAAAGCTTGAATCGGATGATAAAGAAATCCAAATTCCAACCTAGACGGTCATATCCCCATCTGGTACCCTAGTCGTGAGGGAATACAACTACCCTCCAGAAGATTCCATACCTTGCCCTTGCTTCTTTGAACAATCCTAATAAGGTGTCCTATTCCTCTTAAAAGGATAACCACTTGCCTTCTTCTTCCCTATTCTCCACTCGTAACCTCCCACCAATGAGGTTTCATCTTTCATTAACCAAACAACTATTTGAGCCTTCCTCCCATCGTTTATCCAATAGATACCTACCAGTCCTCCTCCTTCTTGAACCAACTTCTAATCCGACTAACGTCTAAGTCCCTTGAAGTGGTTTTCCATCCTTATCTATCTTAGAAAGATCATCTATACGCGGAGGGGAAACTCAAAACGAGAGAAAGGAAGAGATTCAAAATGGAGAATTCGAAAGATATAAATATGGCTATTGGGGATTATGCTTTCCTTTCAAAAACTTTTCTCTTAAAAGACATGTTTTTGAAAATACTCCTTTCCAAAAGTATTCTTAGAAAATAGTTTTCTAAAAATTTTATCTGTTCCGGTAACCTTAAGCTCTGATACCACGTGTAACACCCCACACCCGCTATAGTCACTCATAAGGGAATGCCATAGCATCGGTGGAGTATTTTTAGTGAGTATAGAACAGTAAAATTACAACAAGACAGATATAATGTAATACTTGAAAATTTAAAACATCATCTCATAGCAGCGGAAAGTAAAACATGTTTGGTTACATCATAAAACCATAACAAGAGTCAAGTACAAAGTATCCATCCTGAATAAAATAAGTACATAATCCCACTACTCATAAAAAATAGCCATAACAGAAAAGATAAGATAAGCTGAGCTCTACATCTACGGTCCAAGCTCCAAGAGATAGATAAAGCAAACTGATCAAAGCCCACTAGCACTAGGCCCAACCTGAGGACCTGAAGGAAAAAGATAAAAACAACGGGGGTCAGACATAAGCCTGAGTGAACCCTATCTCCTTAATAATACAATTATTAAAGTAATTAGGGTATGATATGAACTCGGTATGGTATCTTTGGGGATAATGACTACACTAAGTTACCCACGAACACAGGACGAACTAAGATAACCGTAAAGACGCATCTACCCACCCAAGGATAATTACTAACTGCACCACACCAGACTTATTCACCCAAAGGTAATTCCTACACTGCACCACACCAGTTCTACCCACCAAGAGTAATTCCTACTTAAAGGTTGATCCCACTAAGTGTACTTAGTAATTTTTCACCCGGTAGTTTCTTGTACCCCTACACAGGTGCCGTCTGCCCCTATTTTTACTAGGTGTACCCACTACCCCCAAGCGATCGGCTCCCTACCGTAGATACCCGTGCTGGTCCCACAAAAGGGGGTGTATCATTCCCCAAAGTGGCTACCATATAATATCACTGTGCACGGCTTTATATATACCCGATGCAACAACGACTTACCAACCAGCCCGGGTCCACACACGCATATGAAACCCGTTGATCCCGCGTTGCCACCGCTAACCCGTTTTGGCCTCTTATAGTCAAGCCCAATATGCGTGTCCCGTCACCCGACAAGAGTCGAGCCTACAAAGATACGTTTGGGATATTGGTTGAAATGGGCCCCCACAAGCTACTACTTAAGCTTGTCGTTTAATCTAGTGCATCCCACTTAACCCTTTAACCATGTCCCCTTACATGTTATAAGTCTTGGTTAAGTCCTTTAATCATATTTCAATTGCCACTTAGGGCACCCACTAGATTCCCACATGCCACCCATGGCACTTACTTAACCCCTTAATCATGTTTAATTACATGTTCCACCTTGGTTAAGTATTCTAATCGTATTCTCACATGCCACCCATGGCACCCACTTAACCCCTCATGTCCCACTACATGCTAATATGGTTAAGTGTTTCTTAATTCATTAATTAAGATCATGACCTCATAAAGACCTCCCACATTAGACCGTCTTTTATGACTGCTGGATATGCCGGTTGGTTCCGGGCAGACTTCCGTCATAAAAAGGGCCTAACCTCGTGTCTTTACTTTAATCATGTATTTAATTTATGACTAAGACCTCTCACATTGGGCCAATCATTTGTAGCCGCTGGATGGCCGGTCGGTTCCGGGCAGACTTCCGCTACAAAAGGGTCCAACCTCGTGTCTTAGTTGATTAATTAATCCTAATTAATCACCCCCATATTAATTATCCCTAATTAATATCAGATTTTCCATAACATGGGTAGACCTAACTCAATAGGTAAATTCCCATGGGGTAGACCTAACTCAATAGGTAAATTCCCACTTATGGTAATTTATTTTTTATTGTATGCTTAATCATACCCATTTCAACATACTTTTAATTAACATATTAATTAACCCCATCGTTCCCCACGTAAATCGTCATTATGACATAACATAATAAAGGGAAGATTTACCACACATAACATGGGTTTAGCATATAACTTTATCATGGGTTAAGAGGATGTCAACTTGCATATATGAGCATGTATTAACCCAACTATATTCGACCCAAACTTGCATATTATCAAACATGTGTCTTACATAACATGTTGCATATGAACTTACATATCATCAAACATGTGATTTGCATAACATGTTGCATATGAACTTACATATCATCATACATGTGATTTGCATAACATGTAGAACTTGCATTTTAGCATATACTTAACTTGCATAAGCACTCACATACTTGCATAAGCATTCATATACTTGCATAAGCTTGCATATCATGTTAAACTTGCATTTCAACATATACATAACTTGCATAAACATTCACATACTTGCATAGGCTTGCATATTATGTTAAACTTGCATTTCAACATATACATAACTTGCATAAACATTCACATACTTGCATAGGCTTGCATATTATGTTAAACTTGCATTTCAACATATACATAACTTGCATAAACATTCACATACTTGCATAGGCTTGCATATTATGTTAAACTTGCATTTCAACATATACATAACTTGCATAAACATTCATATACTTGCATAGGCTTGCATATTATGTTAAACTTGCATTTCAACATATACATAACTTGCATAAACATTCACATACTTGCATAGGCTTGCATATTATGTTAAACTTGCATTTCAACATATACATAACTTGCATAAACATTCACATACTTGCATAGGCTTGCATATTATGTTAAACTTGCATTTCAACATATACATAACTTGCATAAACATTCATATACTTGCATAGGCTTGCATATTATGTTAAACTTGCATTTCAACATATACATAACTTGCATAAACATTCACATACTTCCATAGGCTTGCATATTATGTTAAACTTGCATTTCAACATATACATAACTTGCATAAACATTCACATACTTGCATAGGCTTGCATATTATGTTAAACTTGCATTTCAACATATACATAACTTGCATAAACATTCATATACTTGCATAAGCTTGCATATTATGTTAAACTTGCATTTCAACATATACATAACTTGCATAAACATTCATATACTTGCATAAGCTTGCATATTATGTTAAACTTGCATTTCAACATATACATAACTTGCATAAACATTCATATACTTGCATAAGATGTTAATCATGCATATAAGCATATACATGACTTGCATAAGTACTCACATACTTGCATAACATGTTTGCATAATGGATCCATATTCACTTAGTGTTTTGCATCATAAACATCATGAAACAACTTGCATAAAAATATCATGATTACATATTATGAAACTTGCATGACATAAGGCATATAACTTGCAAAACACATAATATTCACTACATCAAGCTTGCATAAATATATGGATCCACAAACATAGCCATACTTTATCACATCTTATCATAATCAATTCAATAATTGATTATTAAGGGGATAGAAGCTCACCAAAACAAGATTAGCAAGTTAAATGAAGCAAATCCCAATGATTAAGTAGAAGAAGATGTAGATTAGCTTGCAAACCCTCTTAGGATTTTTAGTGGAGGCTCTCCAATTTTCTAAGTGGTGGCATAATGGCCTTAAATCTATTTTTGGTAAGGATAAGGGGGGTATTAGGGTGTATATATAGATTAGTTAGATGTTTTAGGACCATAGGATATACCCTAGAACCAATCCTAGCCTTTAAAGCATGTCTTGGGGAAGAAGTCAAGTGTAGGAACCATTTAGGGCCAAAAAAAACAGCCCAAAACTCATCCCGGGCCTCAAAACATGAGCAGTTTTCGTTTTTGATTTTTCGTGAAACTTTGACGGGCCATAACTTGGTCATACGGACTCCGATTTACGAAAACTCGGACTCTATTTCGCGTATTTTTCCGAGACGAACGCAATGGCACTGCCCGTTTCTCCCGATTCAGAATATTAAATTTAATTCTGCTCTGATTTATGTTATAACAAGTTATTTAACATACGGGGTGTTACACGTTGTATATAGATCGGATCGGAATCTGAACACGGAGGGGTTCAGGTCAGATAGATCTCCAGGGGAAAGGCCTATTTTAGGTCAATTGGCGCCGAACCGAACTGTCTTCATGTCTTTAAACCTATTTCTCCTTCATTCATGCATCTATGGAACTTCGCCCCATCCAGGCCCTTTCGATCCAAACCAAGGTCATAAATTTTCTTTATGATCTATTCCCCATCCATTCATTACCAACCCGATCCTCTCCCCCAAAGTGTCGACACCATGAGCTCCTTGGCACCGAACCGATCCGTTCCTTCTCCTCCCAACTCGTCACCTTCCTCTCCCCTATACTCACTCAAAAGCCTTCTATCTCCATCCGCAAGTTATCAAGACCCATGTCTCATCCGTAAACAGTCATACATAATGCCATGGTGGAATTCGACAGCCTCAACACCCCGAGTTGGTGAAGATCTCCAACAACGACGACGGGGGTAAGCTGAAAATCCATGGCATCGTCAATCGACTCCTATTGTAGAAGCAACGCGAAAGCATAGGAAATTAACAAGTCAAATAAGGAAAATCGATTTAATTGAAGTTATTAACCCACCTAGTAAGATGATTTGGAGATTTAAAGGAGTTGGAGAAATTCAAGAAATAGGGTTTGCACGAGTTTGGAGATGGCGGTGGAATGAAATGAAGAGGGGAAAGTGAATTTTATGCAAATATATACAAGATTAAGGGGCTTTTTATCTTCCTTATGGGCCTAATGCCTAAGCTGACGCGTTGGAGGAGAAGCCCATGCCCTTCAAGCTCTACAACGCTGCACCTTCTAAGGTCGGCTCGGATTGAATGAACGTACAATATCCGATGGTCAACTCAACTTACAAAACCAACCCGAAAGAAGAAGTAGCAACTTAATAAATATGCATTATTAAAATTTACCTGGAGGAGCCACGTGTATGTTAAGCGAAGTTCTCAAGGCTATTTTAAACAACAAAAGCAGTTCATACATTCCATGGAGTATATATAGACAATAAGAGATATGACTTGATGAGGCGACACGACTCTGCAAGCGAATGGAAGCAACTATTCAATGATTCAAATTCAGAAACCAGTGGACGGACAATTTCGAAGCATAATCTATCTTCGATAAAAGTGTACTTCGAGGGGGAAAAAAGTTAGCCTACTTTGTGAACTAGGCTACACAAGGTTAGAAGACCCTTTGATGGAGAATGCTGAATAGAAGAACACTCTCTCACAGACCGGATCGGATCGGCGATCTTGGGTTAAGCCCAAAACAGTGCGGAGCAGAAAACGAAGGAGCATAGACAGAATCGGATTGGTTCGGATTAGCCCGCCCCGCTTTCCTATCCTTAACACATCCCATCCGAGCTAGAAGCGGCAATAGTTATAGCCCACGTTCCCTGAAGACTCGGAGCGTTTATACACACGTTCCCCCACGATCACCCAGGAAGTTAATGTGTTGGCGCCATATTAAAGGGATCTTTTGGCAAATTCTCAGCTCAAGCTTCCTCTATAACCGAATTTCACAACCTTATTCAGATCACAATCATCTTTTAAAGCATATATTAGAGTAGATTGAGTGAATTTATGTATTGTATGAATGAAATTGAGTGAGGACTACCATTGTATTTGTATTTGAATCATTCCAAGGACTAGAAAGTGTACGTAGGCTTTTTAACGCCGAACCACTATAAATCGTGTGTTTCTCTTTCCTTTTTAATTTCATTTTATTAGAATTATTGCTAATTTGGGTATTAGAACCACTTTTTGGTCTAACACCTACTACAAGGTTACAAGTTAGTAAACAAATTTTTGTGTTCCTTTCATACCAAAATATATGAATATGTGCATGAATCAATAGCATAATTCTTGGTTGGGTGAATTTATTTATATGTATGTCCTTCATTTTCTATGATTTGGGTTTTTGACCTTGGGATGAATTGTTGCATGAAGCTATTTGCTCTTTCCATCTAAAATCCCCATATTAAGCAGTCAATTTTTACACAATTTTCATTCGTGCATGCATGAGGTTAACTAAAAATAAAATAAAATATGGTTCCTATTTTATGGATGGGTATGTTTGAATAAGGTGGTCAACCTGCTATCTAAAACAACAATAATTTTTAAATCAAGCATATACAAACAATTACTGGTAAACTTGTTTGATCAACATCAACATATCTCTACCGGTAGTCAGACACTGTTTTATACACATAAGTTTGAAAGTTTATGTAACTTCTTGTAAGTTATGCTTCAAAATTCACTAGTTTGGGATGCATGTCAGATATGGTTAAATATGTCTAGAGAATTATGGAGTTCATTAATATACAATGTAAACCTCGTTTGAAGAACCAAAATGGTCTGATTAATCCAAAGTTACATGTTACTGTTACATTCGAACCAAACCTATTACCATATACTTTTCCTACCATGTTTTTCAAGATAACGTGCTTTGCTCATTCTTTTTTTTATTGTTTGTACATCTATCAAGTTTTCGCTGGGATTTTGATGTAAGCTAATGCACATAATCCCGCTTAGTATTATAATTTAAAATAAACACACTTGCATGAACATGATGCTAAACATGCACTAAACTTGAAATTTTGTGTAGTGCATCTTTGATAGGTGCCTCATTCTTATGTCTGTAAAATTTTAATGATGGTATAAGAGCGTACACCTTGTCAATAGTCTCACGGAAAACATTACCAATCATGCATGTCTCTCCATTCGTAACATCATATTCCTTAAGAGATTCCACGATTTCTCTGACAGATTCATTGTCAGTACAGTTCATTGCAAGTTTTGTAGTAAGTGCCTTGTTGAATGAGTTTGGCCTTTTGGTATCAGGATCATTTGTCAAAACAACAACAGAGTCATTGATTTCTTGTAAAATAGATGCATCTTATCCATCCATTAGAATTCTATAGAGTCTTTTGGGATATCTATCCAACTTTTAGATCTACTTCAGCAGATGGAGGCTTGAATGACAAGGGAAAAAGAACACATTTTCCGCCTAAAGCCGTTTTACCTTCTTTTCTAGAATATATGAATATGTGCAGTAATCAATAGGATAATCACAAATAGATGCAATGGCTATTTGGTCTAGACATGCCATATGATATGCACACAGATCAAGAACTAAAAGGTGCGACTAAGAGGGGCATGCACCAAGCCGAAGTGCAAAAGCTAAGGTGCATATGCACACAAAGCAAAACTCATGAAAAATGTACAGAAACCAAGGAAGGAACCTAGAAAATGCACAACAAAAGCAAATTCATAAAGACACACACTACGAACTTAAAGTTAATGCAATAAAATAAATCAGCACATGCTTGTACAATAGCACAATCAAAAAGGTCGAGCACATAAATTTGTGTTAGGCAGCAAAAAAAAGTGCACAAGCACAAAGTATGCGAG
Source organism: Allium sativum (assembly GCA_030737875.1). Classification (NCBI taxonomy): domain Eukaryota; kingdom Viridiplantae; phylum Streptophyta; class Magnoliopsida; order Asparagales; family Amaryllidaceae; genus Allium; species Allium sativum. The sequence goes on from CM060924.1 coordinate 198,554,996, forward strand.
TTCAAACATAACAAATGATGACCCAAATCCAACAAAACATTTGCATGACTGAAGCCAAGGGATACATTGTTCAAATCATAGAACATCTTCACGAGTTTTGGATAACATACATTGTCGTTATTATGAGAGTCAATTAGACTCAAGACTTCATTGTGTTCGAAAAGAGAAACGAGATCATAAGATGGAAAATCACTAAAAACGGATAAAGCACCCATGTTAACTTTAGCATTTGCTAAATAGTTACCATAGGTTTTGATGGCCTCTTTGTCATTGTAAAGATAACCTTTAATGGTTTTGGTTATCTTCAATTTCTGAGATGAACTTAAGGAAGCCATTGAAATGATAATTTTGAAGAGGATAGATATGAAGAATATTGTTTTGAGTTGTGAATGAATGGTAGAAAGGATAGATATAAATAGAAAATGAATAGATATGAATTGAATGAACATGAATTGAATAGACACAACTTTTCAGATTGAAAGGACACCTTTTCAGACCTTGGGAGTTGGTGAAAAAATTGGAGGGAAGTTTGAAAGTTTACACTTTTGAAATTAAAAATTTAAATTTCAAAACTGGTCGGATATGTCGACATATATTTTTCTGCATGTCGAAATACTAGGCTTTATTCAAAAGGAAATTGGATTTTCAAGTTTTGAATTATATTATCGATTTATGTTTAAGGTTTAACGATTTCCTAAAATATTTCTAATCCTAATAAACACACAAAATTTTATTTTATTAATTTATTGGTTATTTACTATTATATTATTATTTTGAATTTCAAATTTTAAATTTCAAATTTGAATTTCTAATTTCAAAAAAATTATTTAGTTTTTAAATTCAAGCCAAAGAAAACAAATAAAGCAACCATTCAACCAAATAAAATTAAAATTTAATTAATGCGTACTCGGTTTTTTGATCCTTTTCTTCATGATCTTCTGAATTATGAATTGTTGTAAAGCATAAATTTGTGTTCCCAGTTTCTGGTTCTTCATCACTTGATGAAGAATATGAATCATCTAGTGTTGCTGCGCATGCTTTCTTTCTTTTCCTTGATGAATTGATGTTGTCCGTCTGTTGAATAAATTTGTCTGGATATGGACACATTTTCTTTATATGACCTGGTTTGTTGCAGTTAAAGCATCGTCCATCATTTAATTTTGCTTGATTTTAACCCTTCCTTCTATATTTTAGAAATCTTCTAAAATGATTTGTCATGAGTGTTGTTTCTTCATCATCTTCACTACTTGAGTCAGAATTTGTTGTTGCTTTTAGTGCAATAGATTTCTTTTCTGTCGGTATATTTTCTTTTCTTTTCTATAATTGAACTTCATATGACATCAAATTTCCAATTAATTCTTGAACCTTCATTTCATTGACATCATTGGCTTCTTCTATAGACAAAGTCTTCTGATCCCATTCTTTAGTTAGTGAATTAATATTTTTCTGACTAGATATGCTTCGGGATAAGTTTTTCCAAGTGCTGTTAGTGAATGCACTATGTCTTGAAATATGCAATACGTATCTGAAATGGACTCATTCTTATCCATTTTGAATAATTCAAATTATTTTACTAGCAATCCTACCTTAGTTTGTTTAACTTTACTAGTTCCTTTATGAGTTACTATTAAAGTTCTCCAGATTTCATAAGCGGTCTTACATACTGATACTCTATTAAACTCATTCCTATCTAATGAACAAAATAACATATTCATGTCTTTAGAATTGCTTTGTGCAGCAGCCTTTTGTTCATTTGTCCATTGTGTAAATGCAGTTGTGGGTTCAACATATTCATTTTGTGTACTATTCCATGTGTCTAATCCTACAGCCTGTAAATAAATTTTCATTCTACATGCCAAATGTGAATAATTACTACCATTAAGCAATGGTGGTTTAATAGTGGATTGACCCTCTACAAAAGAACAATTATTGCTACCAGTGTTGGTTGCCATTATCACTATTTTCAAAAATCAGATTATGAACATTTTGAAAGACCTTGCTCTGATACCAATTGTTAGGGACTGCGGAATGGATCGTTAAGGCAAAGCAAACACTAGAGGGGGTGAATAGTGTTTGTAAGAATTTAAACAGAATTTAAAACTAAAGTGAATTATGGAATGAATCAAACACTACAAACACAATCACAGACATAGACTCAGAAACAAATAAGATAAACATAAATAAAAGATGCAGAAAAGGAAACTACACACCGGATTTTATACTGGTTCGGACTACTCCTACGTCTAGTCCCGCACAATGCTGGATTGCATAGAGTTTTATTACTATTTCAATAGTCAATTACACCCTTCTTGATTTCAAGGCTAACAAGAAGACACCGATTCCTACTTCCTTGATTTTAGGGCTCAACAAGGACACACCGATTCCTCTTCCTTGATTTCATGGCTCAACAAGGATACACCGATTCCTCTTTGACTCACAAACAAGGTTTATTCAACCCAAGCAATTACAAAACAACCCTATAACTCTTCAATAGCACTAGATTCAAAGAGTAGATAGTGTAAAGAGAAGAAGTTTATCAAAACAGAATTGAATTTGGCAGATTATAAGTGTAACAATCATAAAAATGATTAAGAACAATGGTAGAGATAAAGAGGATGAAGTTAGAAAAGAAGAGATGTTAAAAAAATCGGTTTTAACCCCTATTTAGAGAGTATGAAGGGTTGCAACAGTTTTGGATCGTTTCAAATAGTGAAAAGACACTTCCTTTCAAAGTTAGAAAAAATGACAGTTATATGTTGACATAGTGTTTTTGGTATGTCGACATGTGTATTTTTGATTTTGAAAGTATTTTTCAAGTGTTTTGATACGAAAATAATTCTGGAAATTCTTGAGTAAAATTCTAGTCTTGTAAATTAATATTATATGATAGAAAAACATATGAAAACATAATTTTAAACTATATAAAATATTTATAAAATTATAAGGTTTTAAACTATATAAAATATAAATATAAAGTATATATAAAAACTTAAGTTTGAAAAAAACTTAAGTTTGAAAAAAACAAAGAAGAATAAAAATAGAAATAAAAAAAAAAAACAAAATAGAGAGGATTGAGAATAGAATTGAAAATCAGAATTTGAAAATTAGAATTAGAATTTGAACCTGGAGTGCTATTTGGAGTCTTACAAAATCTAGACTCTACAACTATATTAATCTTGAACTCTTGAAATCTTGGTTACTCATGAGTCTTGAAATTTCTTTGATCTTTGAATCTCTATCATCTTTATAACTGTACAGTCTTCAGTACTATTTCTTGTATATAATTCGTGCACATATATATGTATATGTATTCTATACAATAAGTGTTATTATATATTTTATAATCAATGATAATTAAAATAAGGTTGTTGTCATCAAAACTCCATTCTCCAACAAAAAGTTCTTTAGAAATAAAAAAATGTATGTGTAAATTCAGCAACGTTCTTAGAAAACTCATCAAAACTTCAAAAAAAGATGAACCGAAATTTACACAAAACTAACCAATCCATAGCAAGAATTGGTATCAATATTGTCCCTTCGATAAGTCTAAAATAGCCATAGGAAGAACACAACATAGCATCAAGTATCACAAAAATATTGCACACAAATTATCTAAAAGAATAACACTTCATTAATCAAGAAATAGGCTACTTAATTAACCACTTAAGCACTGAACAAAGGAGCAAAAAGCTTGAACCAAGAAAACTAGATGCATAGGAAATTAGAGTCTATAGGTAGACCCTTACATTACTTAGGCCAACCATTAGGTCGACCTGTCCATGGCTTAATTCGACCCCTGAGTCCACCTAAGTCGAGCATGGGTCGACCCCTATCACACAATTCATTACAAGTTGTCAACCTGCTTCGTGTCCAATTTTAGAGCAAGTATTAGAATGGTTATAAAGTGAATTTGATCATAGTTTTCAACATGTACAAAGTAGGACCCTCAAGCTAGAATCTAGAGAAGGTTACACTCCAATCCGGCATAAATCGAAAGAGACACAAGGCTATAAAGATCAGTGCATGCAAGAATGTACTTTAACCAATATTCAAATTTACACTTAATGAATTTTTACCGAATCTTACAGTAAACCTAAATTAACTACATGCATAACCAGATTAAGCCAGAAATCGTGAGTTTGTAGTCACCTTGACTAGATTTAGAAGATTTATCTTGCAAATAGAGAGCTTTAAGCATCAACAACATGTACAAGGAAGAAATGCTAACATGCAAAGCCAAATCTTTACTATAAATTTAATTCATGAATTTTTGAAATGAGAAGGAGAGATTTTTGATCTAAATTTGATTCCCTTATTTGGATAGTGATTGGCAAGCCTCTATTTATTTGAATAAGTTAAGATTAAACATTGTTAAACTAAAGAAGAAGAGAGGCTATTATTTTCTCTCAAGGTTTTCATTTTCTAGAAGAACAAGTTTTACAAGAGAATGAAAAATGTATATACCTTCCGATGTTTCCAGATTTTTCCCTTTAGGCTTGGGTTTAAATTCAAACCCACCCATTACCCATTAAATAAGTGTTGTTAATCCAAGATAATTACTAAGTGTTACAAATTCCTACTAACACACTTACTACACAATTAGTACTTATATTACACTATATAAAATCCTTGTTCACAAATTCAACATTTCTTAGTTCTCTAAAATTATGCAATCACATTTAAAACCACTTTTGAGCATTTTAGCGTAAATTACAATATAATCATAACTTAACATTTACACTTATTTCATACTTTATTTCAATGTTTTCAAAAAAACTCACTTTTTAACTAAACAAGCATTTTTAATATTCAAACACTAATTCTCAATTAATATTCACTTTTCCATATTTTAATAGCAATCCCAAATAAATTTACAAACACTATTATTATTACCAAACTTCACCATTTAGTAATTTATAATTATTACATTCTAAATTTAACAAAATATTATGCAACCATTATTTACAAGATTATTTCATATCACATTTTTAGTTACTTTAAAACTTTAAATTTCAACAACAAAATTGTCTAAACAATTATTGTCTTATTTTATACAACTAAATAAGTCAATATTAAAAATATGTTGCATTTAAATATTGATTATCAATCAATATTTCATAATTTTAATATTCATATTAACTAAATTATTGTTTATCAATAATATACATGTATTATAGCATTTGTTAAAATAACACATTTTATAAGATTTCAAATTTTATTTACCACATATTAAATTTATTCAACAATCACATGTTGAATTTATTTTCTTATCTCAACATTTAAATTCAACTTATTAAAATTTTAACATAATTATTCATAAATTCCCAACCTCCTTTATTTATAGAACTTAAATAAGTGTACGAGTTCTCCTCTTGAACTCGTATTTTATTTCTTAGGCTACAAAATTTAATTAAAATATGTTTATCTAGAACTAGGATTGTTACATCAAAGGTCAAAAAGGAATTATAATCACTCAAAATACGACCAAAGCACACAAAAGGAAAGAAAAAATGGGGCTAACAAATATCACCCAATAATTGGTTAAGTTGATGGACCTATACTGATCAATTAAGATCGAGTGTGATCCATCATAGGTTGTAGTCTTATGATCCTTACTACTTCTATAGGCTACCCTCCAAGTTTGGTAGCATTTTGATGCACCTAGCTCAAGTTATTGATGGATAGCCCAATCTAGAATGCTGTCCAATGTAGCTTGGGTACAAAGTGCAATTAAACAAAGTTTGAAAGCCATAATTTTTTTGTAAAAACATCACAAGAAGATAAAAGGGCCAATAAAACAAACCACAAGGTCATAGGACCCACGATAATGGATCACTACCAATCAATATATAGGCCATGGATCAATATCAACCCACAAGATTAAGTCATATGACATTAAAAATAATTGCATGCCTTCTTGTTCCCAATGCGAGCCTTCTAGTTAAATGGAATGACCCAGTTAATCTCTAACTCCTAGAAACACCAGTGCATCTGCAACGTTAAGGGCATGAATTTCTCTCTTCCTACACACTACTAAGCTACTTCTAGCATGCTCCTTCCATACAAGACCACATAAAAACCATTGTGATCAATTCCAATAGGCTCAATCACTTGTGATTTCTCCAGGTCCGGCTGATTCAATAGAATTATAACCAAAATACTTGTAATTGGCTCAAGAGAATGGAATATGAACTTATGAAGTGGATGTAGGCTTGTTTGATAGCTGATCATTATAAAACCAGTGTCTTCTATCTGTTTTTCATTTATTTTACTTATCTATGTGTTTGATTTATTCAAATTGCCTTCGATGGCTAGTGCATTCATCTAAAAAGGAGTTTATGTCATTTTTGATGTAAACGTACTATTATATTATTATAATTATATTGTTTTAAAATAGATGTATTTTGAGAAATTAATCTTTGAATTTGATAATTTAATTGGAAATATTCAATGATGCTAATATAATAATTTCTAATTTCAAATATAGTAATGGAACAAATACATCCACGCTAGAATAATAACTTCTAATTAAATGTTCATTTCAGCTCTTAAATCAAACAATTTGCAAGTACCCTTGCTGTTGACTTGCCTTTTTACAAGACAGTCACTCTTCAGAATTCTGGTTATTAGACTGCTCTGGATTGAGTATGGATTTGGGAAACCTGGGGCGACATGGACGAAGCCGCTGAATTCTGGAAAATCTTGAATTTTTAGTTAAGTGTTTTGAGATCGGTACAACTCCCTGAAACTTGGTTGGGATTGAATCATGGAATTTCAGGATGGATGAAAATATACGCAAGTTCTTGGGGTTTGGGATTCGAAAATTCGTATCTCGAGATCAAAAATCATTTTTCGTATCGTGGGATCGGTGGTGATTATTTGTATCCATTGATACAAGTCAAGATTTGGAAAATGGAACTACGACATCAAGGACCGGTTTCAGCTTTTGGATTCCCCATGGTGTCTTTTGAATCGGTGCAAATTCGAGGGAACATTCAGAATCGGCTTTTATGCTTCGTATCCTCGGATACAAAATAGACAACCCGATGGAATCGAGGAATGCTTCAAAGTGAAACACAAGTATTTTCCTAAGTCTTCTCGAATCGGTACCATCCCCGGTTCAATACTGACCCCGAGAGGCGAATTGTAGGGATACGAAATCCCACTCACCAGCACTGTAAATAACCCTGTTCGGGGCTGTTTTCAGAACCCTTGGGCGTATTATCTAGATACAATATTCTTGGACCTGGAGCATTTTAATGGCTTCTCTCATGGCTTCTTCTTCCTTAGAATCACCTTTGGGCTTGTGTGACTTCTTATTGGTTGGTTTGGATCTTTGGGGCCCTCGACTTGCTACTTGCACTCTTTGAGACATAGAAGTATCTTCTTGGACTTTTAGACATTAAAGCATTCCCTGGGATTTTTGGACATAGAAAAGGACTTGTTGGCTCTAAGCAAATACTTTTCTATTATTAACACTTAGATTTATAATAAAAAATGATTGTACTTGTAACCATATAATATAAATATACGAAGTTACATCGGAGTGAATGTAGGAACACCTTGTCGAACCACTATAAATCTTGGTGTTATTTACTTTTAGTATCCTATGATTGGATTTATCGCGTTACTCTTTGGAAATTGGGTGTTGGCGTGAGAGGACCAATTTCAGAATGCATTCCCTTGTATTTTTGGATATAGAGAAGGACTTGTTGGCTTTATGCAAACATTTTGCTATTGTTAACACTTAGATTTTTAATAAAAAAGGACTGTACTTGTAACTATACAATATAAATATATGAAGTTACATGTAGTGGACGTTGGGATAACTTGCTGAACCACTTCTGCATTGGTGTTCTTTACTTTTTAGTATTCTGTGATTGGATTTATCATGTTACTCTTTGGAAATCGGGTGTTAGCGTGAGAGGACCAATTTCATACGTCAACATTTTAGCATGCCAAGAAGGGGTTAGAACACTACTTTGGATTGTTAAGGAAATAGATTATTCTCGAATTTGACAATGGTGAAAAGGAAGAAGGGTGCTACTTTATCCCGTTCTGAAGTAGCAAGAATGGAAGGAAGCCAGGATGTTTCCTATACTGGGAATCCATCAAACTACCTGATTAGAGAAGAGATGGAAGGATTGGCTCAGAAGTTGCATGCATGCATGCAACAATAAGAACTTATTACAAGGAAACAAGAAATTATGAATACTTTCTTTACTATGATGGAAGGATTGGAAAGGCCGCAAGCTAAGGAACACAGGCTAGAACAAGCGCGCAAGGCGCTCAATTTTTACAGGACTTGGGGGCAGTTCTACCAAATCCGCTTGAAGTCGGTGCCAATCAGGCTTGATTAGGGGGCATCTCCCTCAATCGTGATGTCACTGCAGTTATAGATGTTTTGGTTGGTCAGGCTATGGGATCTAAAATTGGAACTGGGACTCAAGCACTGATACATGAGGCTACAGATGTTGGAAGAACTCCTACGGCTCTAGAAGTTAGGTTTTTGTCCGCAACAGCTCCTTATGTCAAGGCAGAAGCGGATGTTCATGTTAGGATTCAACAAATGGCCCAGGTTGGATTAGATACACCAGGGGCACCGATGTTGGTTTGAAAGGTTAGAGGCAATTTCTTGGAATTGAAAATCAAATTGCAGATGTGATTCGACGGTTTACTCGAGCCAAAGCTTCTCACTTAGATTTGGATTGTGTTAATCGTGACCCATTCACTCAAGCTATAGGGAATTCTCAAAATCTCCTAAATTTCAAGTTACCAGTTTTGGATGCTTATGATGGTAGGAAGGATCCAATCATTCACTTGATGCATTACATATGCCACATAGTGCTAGCGGCGTCGAATACCATGGTGGAAAAATGCTTTCCACTCTATCTCATAGATATTGATGCTATGTGGTTTCAGCAGTTGGAATCGAAAAGTATTGGAAGTTAGAATATTCTGGTTAAAAAGTTCGTTGAACAGTTCAAGGTCCACATCTCTCGACCGAAGAACATTATGACTCTTACGACAATCAAGCAAAGGTCTAGAGAAACTCTGGGGGAATTCTTGGAATTTTTCAATCTAGGGTGGTGTTGGTTGATCGACCTGATCCGTCTATGGTTCTTAAGGCTGTTATGTCTGGAATTCTGGATAATATGGACTTCAAGATCATGCTTTAACAGGATCCACCACGGGACCTTGGTAAATTTTAATTTGAAGCAGATAGATTTCTACGGGAGAGGATGCCAAAATTGATAAGGAAAAATTATCAAGGTTAACATGGTTAAGAGCGAAGGAACATCCGAGTCTGGCAAGGGTAAAGGCAAAGGAAGAATTTTGTTTGGAAACAATGGAAATATTTAGCAATGGAGCGAACCCTAATCGCCTTCAGACATGGAACTTACTTTTTCTTTAGAAGAAATTTATGTAGATGTTCACCCAGCTGCTCCCTTTAGAAAGCCCCTCGGGAGGGAGCCAACTGAAAAGGAAAGAGACTCTGGTAGACATTGTTTGTTTCATGAGCTTGATGGTCATAACACAAACGACTACAGACATCTTCAGGACATGATTGAGGAGTGTGTCAAACGTGGTGAGGTTGCACAATATGTTAGGAATTATATTATGGCTGCGGAACAAGCACAACTGCCTACTCCGACTCAAAATAGGGATGGGACAGGATGTGGCCCGAGTGGATTGGTTATCGATTGATGTAAAATTATATGTATTCGTGTCTTTAGGATTAGGATTTTGGTTGTTTAGTTTCTGGCTTTCTGGCACTTAGGTTTTGGCTCTTGGCGTTCTGATCTTCTGGCTTTTGGATTCTATCTCTCTGCTTTTTCAGCTTTTGGATATGGCTCTCTAGATTTTTGGCTTTTGAATTTTGGTTACTTGGTCATTAGGATTTTGGACTTTGGTTGTATGGGGATTTTGGATATCGTTTCTTTGTTTTTCTGGTTATTTGTCTTCGCCTGCCTACCCATGTACGGGAATCGAAGAGATTCCTATGCATGCTCTTTGTAGATGATAAGCTATCCACCTCGTAGTTAATGGATTTGTAATCAGTTAATCTGGATTTGGATTTAGAATGGCTAAGTCCGCCCACCCATGTACGGGAACCAATGAGATTCTGAGGCGTTTTCTTTGCGGACAAAAAACCATCCAATCTCTTTCACTTAATGAACTTGTAATCCAAAACGGCTAAGTCGGCTCACCCACATACAAGGTTAGGACTTAACCTATAGGCATGCTTTTTGCCCAGCGATAAACTGTTAGGTTTTGTTTTAGCTTTATTAAAAACTTAGAACTTTTCAAAAAAATTAATAAAATTACTTCGCTTGTATGGACTATGCTTTTGAAATATGAAATCTAAAATTGGAATTTCTAACTTTGAGAACTCGGAGAGTATGGACTATGCTCATCAAGTATAAAACTAGTCCCCAAGTAAGAACTTCGCTTGGGAAGAGCTGGGTCGTCTTGTCAGGACTTGGCAAGATCGCTTGGGTATAGACTATACTCTATTGGTTGTGGATTGTTGGCGTGGGAAAACTATTCATTTGGTTTTTTGTAGATACGGTCTATGTCAACATTGGATATTATGGATTTTTAGTTTCTATGGCCTTTTGGATATTGGAATTCTGGTTTTCTAGAACGGCTTTTCCTTACAATATGATCCGCAGTGACCGTGGGATTTTTATTGGACTTCAGATTCTGGTTTCAATCAATATGATCCGACGCGATCATGGTTTTCTAGATTTCTGGTTCTCGGCTATTGGATTTCCTTTTGGACTTCTTTCGAATTACAACTTCTTGATCCATGAATTTCTAGATTATACAAAACACGTCTTCCACAGGAAGACATGTTTTGAGGAGCAAGTTTTGACCCAACTTTTTACAATGCAGTCACACTTTGGAATTCTGGTTATTGGAGTGCTTGGTACTTGATTACGGACTTGGCAAAACTTGGGCCGTCTTTGAAAAAGCTGCAGAATTCTCGAAAAATTTGTACTTCTGATTAAGTGTTTTGGGATTGTTACAACTCCCTGGAACTAGGTAGGCATCAGTAGGAATAAGAGAGTTTCAAGATGGATGAAAATATACACAAGTTCTTGGGGATCGAAATTGGTAAATCCATATCGTAGGATCAATAGTGATAATTCGTATCTGCTGATATGAGTTAGGATTTGGCAAATGGAATTAAGGCATCAGGGATCGACTTCAGATTTTCGTATCCCTATGGTGGCCTTCAGATCGGTGCAAATTTAAGGGAACATTCAGGATCAGTTTTTTATGCTTCGTATCCCCAGACACGAAATAGGGCAAGGCGATGGAATCAAGGAATGCTTCGAAGTAAAGTACCAGAATTTGGTTAAGTCTTCCCGAATCGGTACCGATACCAGGAGATAAATTGTGGGGATACGAATTCCCACTCACCTGCACCTATAAATAGCCCTGTTAAGGGTTGTTTTCAAAACCCTTGGGCCCATTTTCTAGATACAAAATCCTTCGACTTGGAGCATTTTAATGGCTTCTCTCATGGCTTCTTCTTCCTTTGAATCACCTTTAGTCTTGTGTAACTTCTTCTTGGAGCTAGTTTTGATATTTTGGGCACTTGACTTGCTACTTGCACTCTTTTAAACATAGAATTATGTTCTTGGACTTTTGGATATTAAAGCATTCCCTGGGATTTTTGGACATAGAGAAGGACTTGTTGGCTTTAAACAAAGACTTTTCTATTGTTAACACTTAGATTTGTAATCAAAAAATACTGTATTATAACCATAGAATATAAATATACGAAGTTATATCAGAGTGGACGTAGGCATAACTTGCCGAACCACTATAAATTTTGGTGTTCTTTACTTTGTAGTATTATGTGATTGGATTTATCACATTACTCTTTGGAAATCGGGTGTTGGTGTGAGAGAACCAATTTCACATGTCAACACTTGCTTTTCATGATGTAGTTCTAGCTGGCAAAAAAGTATAGTCAATGCCTTGCAAACAAGAATGTTAAATCAAAAGCAAATGCACAGAATATTCTACTTAGTAAAGCCTTTACAAGCAATAGATTATTCCATATCTGCGTAGTCACATGCGCACATGGGAAACATCAATAGTTCGTAGGGGTGAGCATAAGCATTAACTATGATATTCTATCGTTGAAATCTTTCAATGACTTGTCATAGACGACCTCCATCTTTTTAACGTATATTTCAGATGTTAGTTTCAAGCATAGCCCGTCAAACTCTTATACAAAATTTTAAAAAATAAAGTTTTTTTTTCTTTTGCAAGATCTCGTTAACAGTGGTCCGAATAATGAAATTCGTAGTATTATTCAGTTATTGATATTTTATTTGGACTTAGGCAAAATGGAGATAAAAGTTGAAGAATACGTAGCAGATATAGGAAAGATGAAGTCAAGAGATGTCGCCTATGAGTTAACCATTTTACTTATCCGTTAACATCAATGGTTCTCCCTGATGGAACATCAATGTAGATACAGTCATTGAACCGTCAAACACGTGCAACGCCACGCCAACTTAACTGGATAAAGAATTGTTGCCACGTTAGCGGCTTGTTGGCGTCCGACACGTGGATGTGCCAATCCACGCTAAACACTGATAAACTTGACCGTTGCAAAATGGACTGTTGGCATCCGACGCGTCGGACACAAACTTCGGACGCAAGCCAACGATCCATTTTCCAAACCGTTGCTTCCTCTTATATATACCCCCTTCCTATATTTCAGCACCAAACATCACCACCTCCCCTTCTTCTATTCAATTTTTTTGTCGAGAAACGAAGTTGCAAAACAGGTTTTTTATACCATTGTGTCTCTAATATATATTTTTCAGATTTTTTTTGAAATTTCTGTTTTTTAGTATGTCTTGCGATTCAGGTTCTGCTATTTCCCAACATTTTGCCAATTGGACAGAGGAATGGGATGCGACTTTTATCAATATTTGCATTGACCCGCGATTTGAAATTATGCTGATTTTTTGCAATGACCCGCAGAATGTGGAGATTGTTCATGTACTAGATGACAGTGATGTACGAGGGTTTATTTTAACATAGCTGAGGAGTTTGGGTCATCGTCGTAGGTAGTAGTTTTTATGTACTAGTTTTATTTTCAGTGTACTAGTTGTATTTTTGTTTGTATTTCTGTTTCGTTTAATGAAATATAGTCGTTTTTATGTGCAATTAGTATTTAATTAATTCAAAACAAATAAGTTAACAAGTCAACAGAAATGTTATGTTACTCATGTTATAACAGTGAATGTAATTGGGCGATGCTAGTTTTTTGTAATCTACAATAGATTATTGGACAACCCACTATAAATGTCGTATGTGGTGGACGGTCCATCATAAAAACCGTATGTAGTTGATTGTCAACTAGCAATCATATGTGCTATACTATATTTTATTATTAGTTGTAATAAAAGGAATAAAAGGTGTTTGCGATTACCTTAAAAACCAGTCGGTTTCGCCAAAAAAAAAACAAATAAGTTTAAATCGCTTTATATATAAATACCCCATTCAAATACCAGCTCAAATAGCCCATATGCTGCAAAAAAAACACATTTCTTGTTCACTAACGTGTCACGCTCAAATAGCACGCTCAAATGTCATGCTCAAATAACTCGTTACCATTCGAATAAAACGCCCTAGTAAACAAACGACCTAAATTGCCAACGTTTGGGCCCATGTACAAATTTTGCGTTAGCTCGGTCTTCTTCTGAACTCATAACCACACCTCATCCTCCTCCAAAAGCCCTAGACACAGAAAGCGATGCCGATGGCGGCTGCTTCATCCATACTCCACTGAGTTTCATCTCAACTTGTTCGTATCCCAGCCTCGTGTTCATCTTCTATCGAATCCTATCTCCTCCCTCCTCGTAATAATAGCCCCTTGAATATCCGGAGGAAGATCCTTCCGTCGATCTAATGGCTGTTCCAAAGAAAAAGGTTTCATATTTTTCATATTTATTTAATATTAGAATACATCGGTGTAAAATATCCAAATTATATCCTTGCATCTTTCTGTGAATTAGACTTCTAAGTACAAGAAAAGACTTAGAAACGGACCCAAGGCTTTGAAACCTATTCCTGTCATCGTCAAATGCAAGTAAGTTGAATCAATATCTAATGATTCCTGTGGCCATTTTGGTAATGGTTGTACTTAGTCAGTAGCAAATTTTGTTACTAACATGGTACGATTCCCATCATAATATCCAATGAAAAATATCCAAAATCAGTTGTCAGTTGGATGCTCTTTGACATTCATTGTATTTGATTGTTGATTGCTGTCTAAATTTAACAAGTACGAAGGAAATGGTTAACAAGTGAGGGAAAGTATGTATGCTCCTTATTATGAATGGAAATAGATTATGTAAGGATGAGCATCTGACATTTGCCTATTGAATTTTGGGAAACTTTTAGTTATTTCGTTTTCCATGGTGCCAATAGCAGCAAGGCAAATTATATTTCAACCCAATGAATTTCTTAGTAACTCCGTACTTTTATTAAAAAAATCAGATACAAAACTGTTCCTTTTCAGTTTTTTTTTCAGTCTATCTTGTAGTGACTCTACGTGGTTTTTAGGGAATCATGCAAGGACACTGCGTGGTATCTAAAGATACCACGTAGAAGGTACCACGCAGTGTCGCTGCGTGGTTACCTAAAAGACCACGTAGAGCCACTACGAGGAAGGGTATTATTGTTTTTTTTGTTGAACGGGTGACTACTCAACAAATGATGGTTTCTTCATTTATTTGCTGAACTTTATGGAGCTACTCAGCAATTAACTGGATTGAAATAGAATTTGCCTGGGCCTGGTAGCAAATTATATTTTACAATCTTGTTATTTAAAACTAAACTGAATATTATCTTCTACTGTCATGGAGTCTGTGCCGTCAAGTTAAGAGAAGAAATGTAATCACAGTTGACAGAAGCGAATTAATAATTTTAAGCTCATGCAAATTTTCCTAACAATAACTAATGCAAACATATAAGCACAGATAACAAAAATTAACTCTTGGACTGTTTACTACAAGTGCACTAGTTATGATGCATAATCTACTCATGCAAATCTATTCGATCTTTCACATCTCTTTCGTTTTCAATAATCATATGATGCATAATTATGCAAGCTAATATGATTACTGACTATTTCTCATACAATGGCAGTCTACAAGGTTTACTGATAACTGCAGAGCTAGATTGTTGCACATTGAGAGAATTTTATGTTTTTTTTTTCTTTACACACTTAAGTAAAGCTTATTCACGTTAAGACAAGTCAAATTAGTTGGCGTCACAATTAAACTTCTTTTGGGATATATCGTCGCCAAGATAGCATACATCATCGTAATTATTATTTCTCAAAACAAAGGATATAAGTGCCACCTTACCCTACACCTATTTGTTAAATTAATGTGAAAGATCAACTACATTGAGATGATTACTAGATCCAAACAACTGAAAGTGTAACAGCCCGTATTTTCTGTGAACTTAAGAATTACAAATCTGAGTATAATTAAAATATAAAATCAGAATCAACGGAAACAGGCTGTGCCATTGCGTTTGTCTCGGAAAAATACGCGAAATAGAGTCCGAAATTTCATAAATCGGAGTCCATATGACCAAGTTATGGCCTTCCAAAGTTCAGAAAAAAATTAAACAGCACAGACCAGGTCGACTGGGGAGTCGACCCTAGAGTCGACCTGCCCCCGTGGGTCGACCCTAGAGTCGACCTGCCCCCAGGGGGTCGACCCTAGAGTCGACCTGCCCCCAGGGGGTCGACCCTAGAGTCGACCCTAGAGTCGACCTACCCCCAGGGGGTCGACCCTAGAGTCGACCCTAGAGTCGACCTCCTAGAGTCGACCCTAGTGTCGACCTGGGGGTCGACCTGCCTCCCGAATCTTCTTTTCTGCCTGGGTGCGTTCTGATGTATCTGGTCTCGTTTTCTGTCTAGATTCGTCTGCCTAAACCTATTTAAACATCCCCAAACCCAGCCTTCTCTGCACATAATTCTATTCTGCTTCTACTCTGCCTCTGTTCTAAAATAAAAAAAAAATGGCGTTGCTACTCTGCTGAAATCAAAACTAGAAGACCATCAACATCAACCTAAATTCAATTAGAGATTAGAGCTTCTGCAACGGTTCTACAACAACTAGAGTTCTTTCTTTAATCCAATTAAGGCAAGTGCAGTTACTTTCCGATATAAACGTTAATTTTGATTGTGACATGAACTCTAAATCTGAATTTGAGGTTATATTTGTTCTGTTCTGATCTAATCTGTTTTATTCTGTACCTCTTTCCTCTTTCTGTTCTATAGCCAGGCTACCACGAGCCTGAGCCAATCTCATAAGAGATCAACATACGTTAAAATGTTTGGGACAATCAAATGAATGTGCATAAGTTGGGCATGACCGATATGTGATTGATTTGAGGAAAGAACATAGGTTGGACTTGGAACTTAGAACATAAATCTAAGGCATAATTGGACTGATCTGTGACTGATTTGAGTATATAAACTAGATCTAGATCTGTGCATATATGACTGTTTGGGATTATCATATGATAATACATAACTTGCAAATCTGGAATATTAAGATCTGAACTAAAACACATATCATATGTTAGATCTAGATCCTTGGGCATATTTTATAACGGAATATAACTTAGGTGTGAAGATCCATATTAAGATTTGATAACTATCAAGTGTGAATAACACCTAAGTAGGAGATTTTTGAATATATGACATGCATTGAAATAGATGGCTATAGTTGGTATAATTTATATGTGAATCTTTTGTACTAGGCAAGTGGAACTAAATTGGGACATGTAAATTATGACCATAATCTGTGACATGCAAATTCAATGCAAACGTAGGGTATATGATCCTAGTGTTAATCATGACCACTATTTAGGCATGCAAATTTAGGCCAAATTTATAATTAGGCAAGATATGTGAAACTTTAAAGAATGATGAAAATCAGTTATAATTGCCTAATTTGCTAGTTATGCTATATTTGCCTAATCTGTTAGTTTTATTATATCACCTAATCTGCTAGTTCTGTTATATTGCTTAATTTGCTAGTTCTGCTCTACTGCCTAGTTTACTAGATCTATTCATCTGCTAGATCTGTCATCCGCTAAATCTGTTGAAAGTGCATAAATCTGTTAAATTTATTTGTTTAAATGCCTAACCTGTTATATGCCAAAATCTGCTAAGTAGCTAAATCTGTTAAATCCGTTAAGTCATATAATCTGGAAAATCTGTTATCTGCTAAAATCTGTTATCTGCTGTGTTGATATAATCATCATGTTATTGATATAATCTGAATTGGCATATATATTGGGCGTGCGCATAAACGGTAAATTATTAATTAATTGGCCGCAAAGATAAACGTGACTAACTCGAGGTTAGAATGAGTTTGCGGCGTAATTCTGCCCGGAACCGCCCGGCACATCCAGTGGCCGCAAACAATAGGTTCTAATGTGAGAAGTTAGTCATAACCTGCTTAAGACACGAGGTTAGGTCTGGCTTGTGGCAGAAGTCTTCCCGGAACCGCCCGGCCCATCCAGCGGCCACAAGCTAGCGACCTAATGTGAGAGGTCTGGGCATTAATAATTAATTAATGCAAATCTAAGATAAGAATGATGTCTAAAACGTATTGGGGGAAATAGGGTTAAACCAACTGGATTAATAGGTGTAGTAAACCCGTCCATGAATCTGAAGGCCCAATACAAAGTTAGACAAATCTGTACATCTGATCTGTTAGTCTGAAAACTTGTTAACTTAATATGTGAACTAGTAAATCTGAATTCTGTATGTCTGAACTTGTAAACAAGTTAATCTGAGATCTGTTAGTCTGGGGACACAAGGTTAGGAGGGGAATTACTTGTGTCATCTGTTGTTTAGGACCCATATTAGTCAGTAACCCTTTCTGGTATCAAAACTTTGACCCAACAGTAGGTAGGGTCCGGGCACGCTTACTGAACTAATTATAAGTGGTTCATTCTGATAATGGCGAGGGGTGTTGATGGTGCGTTCCAACCGGGTCATGTGCGTGCATGGATCCCGGTCTGCCTCTGAGGATGTAAGACGCCGTGACATCTGTAAATGGGTCTGTGCCAATTGGTTGTCACTTTAGGGAGTGATACACCCTACTGTGGGGCCGACACAGGATATTTATGTATTAGGGAGCCGATCGCTTGGGGTAGGGTTTTAGGGTACACTTAGTTCTGTCTGTTTCTGTTGGTACCGTCTGTTTCTGTTGGGTGGTAACACCTGTCTGTTTCTATGTGGTACCGTCTGTTCGGGTGGTAAAGGCCCATTACTAGTGTACACCTAATTATACATTCTGTTTCCGTAAGGATTAATCTGTTTCTGCTTTTGTCTGTTTCTGATCGGGTAGTAAAGGCCCATTATTAGCATTCTGTTTCTGTTAAATTATTCTGTACCCGTTCCTGCTTTAGTGTAGACATTAGGGTGACACCTAATTCTGTTATACTAGTATTAGTGCAGAGAAGTGTAAAGCAATAGTTTATGTCATTCTGTTCTTCTGTTATATCTGCTACACCCGTTACAGTTATCCCTCATCCAGTTTTATGTTCATGTCATATTATTATTATTATTATCTGTTCATATGCTGAAAGTCACTGGACTTGCCAGACTTTTTGTCTGACCCTTGTTGTTTCGCCTCCTTTCTTCCATTTCCCCCCCAGGTTATCCAAGGAGGGAATACTTTAGGTTGATCCGGATTTCTCTTTGCTTGAAGTGCTTAAAGTATGGCTTGGCTCTGTATAGCTTCCGTTCCATGGGGATTATGATTTTAAACCATGCATTTTGAAGGCTTTTGTACAAGACTGATATTTTGTACTTGAATTCTGAGATTTGAAAGGATGTAACCATATTGATTTCTGTTTCCGCTGTAATAAAGTTAAAAATTTTCAAGTACTGTTTTATCTGTCTTGTAAGTTTCTGTTCTGTTTACTAAAATGCTCCACCAAAGTTAAGGCATTCCCTTTGTGAGTGACCTTAACGGAGGTGGGGTGTTACAGAAAGTCACATCAAATTCTTGTTTTTTTTTAATTTTACGAAACAACCACATAAAAATTAATTGACTTTTCATAAAATATCTGGTTACACTTCTTTTATGCCAAGTGTGTATTGTCAAATCTTCCTAGCATGTCAAACTGCCTTATGTTGTGTTGCATTTGCTAGTAAACTATTAATATCTCATTCATTTAGAGAACTTTGGACGAATTTGTTATAAACATTCACAACAACTTGACAAAAACTTTCAAGTGATTATGTAAGTGTTACATGATCATAATAATTAGGCATCGCTCCAGTGTGTGTTGAGTACTCCTAGGTAAGAAGTCTATGGAGTCCCTGTAACATCCCGAATTCCGATAGACCGATTTTTTTTTGAAAAATAATAATTTCGATATGTCGAAATTCGGGTTGTTACATTTGGTATCAAAGCTTGGTTTAGGATTTTTGTATAGATAGTGAGTGAACGTATTTGTATTTTTAAAATATGAACATATTACATATGTACACCTAGATCCATAAAAGAACCCACTAAATAGGAAGATAGGTTTATGTAAAGAGTTGGGATATCAGTTATGTACAATAAAAGAATGATTATGGAAATATGAGACCTTTAGATGGTTTGGGTGAAAAGTGTACAATATACTTGGTATTGGAGAAAGATGCATCCCATATGTTAGTGCTTCAAATTAGTGGGTTTGGCAGTAGAGCCTTATAAATTTGGAAAAGAGTAAGAAGGAAAATGGATTAGGAATACACACACACACACAGATATATAGATACATACATATATGTGAGAGATGACTTTGTGGGAATATCTTGGTAAGTTGCAAAACCCACTTTAAGTCTAGCCTCATTGTTAACTTCTGAGAATTTGAAATTATGAAAAAATTTAGGTAATAATTTATGGTGCTATTCAAGTTTTGACGTTAATAAGTTACAATTTTGAAATATGTACTAGATAAATTGTGTAGAAACAATTTTTGAAATAAAAAGAGGTATTTTTGATGTTTGAGAATAATATTTGTAAGTAACATATTTGAGAAGTACATATTGAGTTTTGAAATAAAATGTGGTATATTTTGAAAAATGGTGGTTTCTTGTGAATTTTTGTCTAAAATGAATTCTTTTAGAAAAAGGTGCACATTATAGAGCATGTATAGGCAATATAGCTCACTAGTTTTCAAGTTATAAAGCATAAAAAAATTGTATTTTTGTTAAAAACTAAAATTTTCGGTAAAGAAAATTTTGAAGTTCTCTATTCTTTCGATAACAATTGTTTATAATTGTTTTGACATAAAATATTGTTGTGTGGACAAAATAAGTAGTAAGAATTAAGAATAGAGTAGATGTTTGCACCTAGTTGTAAGTAACTGAACTAACATTGTGAACATAAGCAGTTGTGAGGTTGGGTGAGAAATAGTTGTTCTTGTCTACTCCAATTTTTATGATTTGAAAAAAAAATGATTTGCATTTTTTTATGGGATGACATATTTTTATGGTTTAGTGAAAACAAGTTTTATTGAAGAAAATAAAGTTTTGAAGCTTTTGGGCTTTCGAGAGAAAATAAAAAAAGAAGCTAAACCATGTTTTTAAAAACCATGGAGTAGGTAGGGATTAGTACCTATGGAAGACAAGAAATAATTTGAGGCTATAAATTGGATAACAAGGACTGTTTTGGAATAATGGTAAATTCCCATAGAATGTGAACCTAGGTTGTTGCTTGGAAAAGACTGTTAGTACATAACAAGGTCTAGTGGTGACTACTAGATGGTAAATGGTAAGTAAGTGTTTAGATCATTTGGTTTGGACTTTTCTTTGTCAAAGGAGACATGGTCCTAGGATTCTTATACCTTGGTAGTAGCTGTACAGAATGCTTATTTTCCTGTTTTAGTTAAAGGAATAGAAGGCTTATTTAAAAATTAAACTTAGATTAGTGGATTAAGTTAAATAAGCTAAGAAAGAGCAATGACATAACTAAAACGAAAACAACAAATCAAGTAAAGCAACAAACATGACAGTTGAGAAAAATGGATTTTTCCAAAGAAAGCTAAAAAAGAAAATCTACAATAAAGAAAATTTTCTTATGAGAATTGTGCTTGGATAGGAAGATAGGAAACCTTTAT
The DNA here is from genome assembly GCA_030737875.1 of Allium sativum. Taxonomy (NCBI): domain Eukaryota; kingdom Viridiplantae; phylum Streptophyta; class Magnoliopsida; order Asparagales; family Amaryllidaceae; genus Allium; species Allium sativum. The sequence continues at coordinate 198,576,182 of CM060924.1, forward strand.
ATAGTAGTTGTTTAAAATCCAAGTACAAATAGAGAAGGTATATAAAAGAAAAACGGAAGGTGTGAAGTTTTTCGTTTTCTACCTTTTTATAACATAAGAAATCAAATTTAGAAATTTAGTTTTTTTCGAAATTCGCAAATTCAAAGTTGGTTAATAGAGTTTTTGATGCAAAATTTGAATGAATTGCATTCTTACTCTGTAAGAGTATAGGAAAAATTGGATAAAAAATTAATTTTATTTTCAAAATATTACATTATATTGAAATTGCTAGTATATATAGGGTGTGTGCATTATGTTTTTAAAAGATTTTCAAGGAAAATTTGCATTCGTATACGAGGTACCTCTTAGGCATTCATTTCATTCTTGTATTATTATGCTGAATTACACTTTGTGCAAGTGCACAGATGGTTGAAAAATTGGATGCACACATGATGGTTGTAAATTGTGTGAGGGATTACTTAATTTTACCCTTACCAAATTTCGAGGACGAAATTTCCTAAGAGTGGAGAATGTAACACCCCGCATTTTATTAAATATTAAATGAGTAATAAATAAAGATTATGCATATATGTATATACATGTATGAATATAAATGTTAAAGGTGCAAGTCAAAGGAAGCAATGATTGCATAAATCAACGCATGCATTAAAAAGTTCAAAAAGCAAAAAAAAAAAAAGGGTAACAAATTAGAATGCATGCATTAAAATAATGCATTAAAAGGCATGAAGCAACAATGAATTAGTAGTGCATTAAAAAGAGAAATGAATCAGTGCATGCAAAAAGAGGAATCAAACAATGTGTACAGCAACAATGAGTTAAGTGCATTAAAATACAAAGAATTGAAAGGTATGTTATTGATTAACATTTAAATCAGATTATTGTATGTATATATACACGTGTAGAATTGAAATTCAAATTAAATGATGATGTATAAGAGGAATAAAATAAATCAAGAAGATGAATATATAGCAAGAAATTAACCTTGCTAATTAAAACGTTAAATCAGTAATTACCACGTCAAATAGCGCACGCCTGGACCTAGATGGGTCGATCCAGTTTTTGTTGGGTCGACCCACGTATAGGGCGGGTAGACCCAGGGGTCAACAAAAGTAGAGTCCAGGTTCATTTTGTGACATGGTATTGCTGATGTGTGCGGTTCGGATTTATATAGATTAAATCCGATGGAATAGACTTTTATAGTACATCTATAAATAGACTAGCAAAGCCTAGCTTCAATCTCATATTTTCTGAGGTGCTTCCTAAGCTCTACCATTCTCATTCTTCTTCAAACCTTTTCAAAAAATAAAATATTAGTTATTAGGGATTCTGATTCAAGATTTAAAGATAAATGATGAATTTACAACATAGGTGACTAGAAATCTGATCAACGTGAGGTAAGTTCTCGATTCTGATCTATTTAGTTTCTTTCTTTTCCTCTGCCTTTAGTATCAGATTTGTGAATCCGTGGTTGTTTTGATATTAGATTCATTCAAAAGACCACGGAATAACAAATCTGGATCAGATTCAAGGACTGAAAAGTTGTCAGGTGAGTGGATTTAAATTATTCCTTTTAATAACGGTATATCTATCGTTTGCATTCTCCGTTATATGTGTATTTAGCATGTTGAATAATAGGTAATTGTGGAAATTGGCTATGAAACCTATTTAGAACACGCTGAAATTGATACTGTTGTATAGATATATTATATGAATCTGTTAATTGGATTTAAATCACTTATACTAAAATTGTGGAATTTATAATAAAAGTGAGTATGTTACAGAAAATGTTGTTAATGACAAATTGGATATTGTAACTCAAATTACAGTGAAATTGGGAATAATAGAAAAATAATAGATATGCCTGATTTGTATGTAAAATTTACAGTAATTGGGAAATTGTTGATGACCGCATTAAGACACGAGGTTAAGTTCAACTTGAGGTAAGCCTGCGCGGAACCAACAGACAAATCCAGCATCCACAAGTGGTCAACTTAATGTGCGAGGTGTGACACATTAAGTTGTAGTTAATCTCTCACATTAAGTTGACCACTTGTGGATGCTGGATTTGCTGACTGGTTCCGGACAGGCTTCTACCACAAGTTGAACTTAACCTCGTGTCTCAATGCAGTTATCTACAATTTCCCAATTACTGTAAATTTTATATACAAATCAGGCATATCTATTTTTTTCTATTATTCCCAATCTCACTGTAATTTGATTTACAATATCCAATTTGTCATTAACAACATTTTCTGTAACATATTCACTTTTATTGTAAATTCCACAATTGCAGTATAACCGTGATTTTAATCCAATTAACAGATTCATATAATAGATCTACACAACAACATCAATTTTAGCGTGTTCTAAACAGGTTTCATAGCCAATTACCAATTGTTCAGCATACTTAATATACATATAACGGGGAGTGCAAACGATAGATATATCGTTATCAAAATGTATAATTTAAATCCACTTACCTAACATTTCAGCAATCCTTGAATCTGATCCAGATTTATTATTCGGTGGTCTTTCTAATTGAATCTAATATCAAAACAATCACGGATTCACAAATCTGATACTAAAAGAAGAGGGAAAGAATAAAACCTAAACAGATCAGATTCGAGAACTTACCTCATGTTGATCATAATTCTAGAGACCTATGTTGTAGATTCATATCTCTTATCTTCAAACATTGAATCAGAATCTCTAATAACTAATATTTTATTTTCTGAAAAGGTTTGGAGAGGAAAGATAATGGCAGATCCTAGGCATCAACTCAGAAAATATGAGATTGAAGCTAGGTCTTGCTAGTCTATTTATTGGTGTACTAGAAAAGTTTAGCCCATCGAATTTAATCTATAAAAATACGAACCGCACACATTAGTAATACCACGTCACAAAATGAACCTGGACCCCGCTTGGGTCGACCCCTGGGTCTACCCGCCCTATATGTGGGTCAACCCAACAGAAACTGGGTCGACCCATCTAGGTCCACACGTACGCTATTTGACGCAGTAATTACTGATTTAACGTTTTAATTAGCAAGGTTAATTTCTTGCTATACATTCACCTTCTTGATTTATTTTATTCCTCTTATACATCATCAATTAATTTGAATTTCAATTCTACACATGTATATATGCATACAATCTTCTGATTTAAATGTTAATTAATAACATACCTTTCAATTCTTTGTATTTTAATGCACTTAACTCATTGTTGATGTATGCATACAATCACCAAGTACGTCTGGACGATCACCACTTATTACCTCGTCTTGGGTGTACAACCCAGTCAAGACATCAGTAATCATCCAAACGATGTGAAGATCTCCGGCCTTCAACTACCGTCTTCATTGTCGACATACCGTGGAATCAGTTATTCAGAATGGGCATAAACTGGGTCTTTCCGAATAACTAACGTATTTAATAATCAATAATCAAGTGCAATATAAACACATCATATGCCTCATTCCAATTTAGAATATTCTTTTATTCAAATATTCTTTTCACAATTTAACCCAAATTAAGGTTTTCCAAACTAATCGGGATTAGCGAACCTTACCGAAGTAATCATTTATTATATTTCCCAATCCCAACATCCTAATCCCATGGAGCAAAACTGTTAATACTCCATATCTAACACCACGGTGCTATCGGTAAAATTAATTACCATTTCCCGTTCAAATCTAATTATAGATTTAACTATCGCCTAGAGTAAAACTGGTGGTACTCCATTCTCGATCATTTCCCAAATTAGATAATTTAAATTATCACATTCACTTTTCAATCTAATTAAAGATTCATTAAAACTCCACTTAGTTTTAATCTTCCCAAAAATCATTATTAATGATTATTTAACTTTGGGAAATCAAACATGCCACATTGATAATCTATACTGTACCACTGATTTCTGCCGATATATAACCTCTAAGCTCATACATCTCAGAGAAGGATGTTAAGCAAGAGAATAAATTTTCCACCTCCAAACAAATATATATTCAGCAAAGATCAACAAATACAGTTCGAAATACAATGTTACACATGTAATCCTGTCTTTATCTAGGTTAAAGAACTAATGTCATTCAAAACACAGTTCACGATAAACCCAAAATCACATTCCATTAATTATGGAATCATCATGGAAAACAGATCAATATATAATCGATATCAATTTCCGTATCCGATTAATAATATAAATGGAATAACGACAAAGCCTTTTAAATTTCATATATATATTAATAGTCTTCCTCCACAGAAGCACATCTCGATTATTACCAAATCGAATTCCATTCAATTCCAATCTAATATATATTAAGTTGGAAAATTCTACTTTGAAAATTTTCCATTAATCTTAATTAAAAGAGTTATAAATTCCAAATCACATTTCACTATTAATCGGGTTAAAGAACAAGTGTTATTTAAAACACCGTTCACGATAAACCCAACTCACATTCCATTTTATTCCAGTTACTAAATATAATTGGAAGCTCTAATAATATTAATTAAAAGATTTATTCTATGCACACGGGGTTTAAGAACAATGTTATTTAAGACACTACTCACGACAAACCTGAAATTAAATTTGATATTAAATATAAGGCTCTGAACAAAAATTATATCGGCTTACATTCAATATCAAATTCCGAAACCAACACATATCGTATGGGGAATAACGATATATATCTATCTTCCAAATTCCTCCATAATATCCGTATTATCATGGAATCCAATATCGAAATATTCCGAAGATGATTTCTATTCAAATCCATTCCAATTTATACATTGGAAAATTCTGGTTAGATTAAAACCATTTCAAATCCAATTTATTTATTTAAAAACGTTGGACTATCTTTCTAGTTAATAACTAGTTCATTTTAATAAAAATATATTTTTATATTTACAAACGTGGAATTTTTCATCCAAATTCTTTCCAAACCATTTATTACGATTTTACACAAATTGTTAATATTTTTATTAAGGCCCGTATAGTCGGTTTCCAATAACGGCCACCAAACTGCGTCCATAACGACATTTTCCAAATTTTATTTGGATGTAATTCCAAATCCAACCATTAGATTTCAAATCTCTTATATTCGTTAGAAATCTCTTATGATACAAACCCAATGGTTCCGGTTTTAGGAAAATCCGATGGTCGGATCTCCCGTAATATCAATTCGAAGTCAGTGGTCGAAATTCGCGAATGGTCGCGACGTATTCTATGCAGGCCATGAAATATAATATATATATATATATATATATATATATATTTCATCAATTTCCATTTAAAACGTATTTTATAAATTCATTTTAAAACGATTCCCACTTTCATTTCAATTTTAAATCAAAATTGAATACTCCTTTTCAATATAATATTTAAATGAGAATGTTTTCAAAATATCTGATTTTGAAATCATTTCCTATTTGATATTCATCATAAAAATGAATAAAATCGATATAAATATCGTTCGAGTTAAAAATAGCGCAAATCTAATCAACACGGCTTCATATATTTCAATGTTTTTGTGTCCATCCCAAATCGGGCATCAAAATCATATTTTAATCCTTTACATAATATTATTTTAAAATACTTGTCATTTTAAAATATTCGTTATTTTAAAATATTTGTTATTTTTGAATTGGAATCAGACCCAATCAATCACCATATAATGTTAGTTATATGGATTTCATACACCACACGTATACAACAACAATGATAAACAATCAACCATCATCCAGAATGCATTACAAAACTGCATAAGCATTAAATATAAATAATTAACGCTTACAACAGTCCGTCAACCAATCGATTGACATAAAAATTATATTTTATACAACACATGAATATTTTATACAGTTCATATACACATTAAAAATTATATTTTTAATGAATAAATATTTATATCAGAAAATTTCGGATTTACAACAGCGCGATATTAAAACTGGAGTAATGTCTAACATTACCTCTCTCTTGATACTGGTTCGTGCCATACACAATAATCACAATCAATTCAAACAATCACACAATCAATTTTACAATCACAATCCAAATTTCCACAATACAATCCAAAGAAACAACTATGGTTTGGACAATAAATAATGTCGGGGGCTTCTAAGCCTCGTTTGCATCCTAGTATATATTTAACTGTAAAATAATTAGAGTGAGAAGGATTTCTCACCATCGGTTTCCACTCCGCCATTCTTATTTGAACGGTTTGAATTTCCGCTTTGTTTCCAGTCTGGTCCATCGCAATCTGTTTCACGCTGTTTATATTAAAAATCACATTTTTATATAACTATATATATATTAAAAACAATTTTATTCAAATACAAATCTGATTTTACAATGCTATTTAAGTAAATTAAAAGTAATTAAACCTTACCCTTTTCAATTATCTTCGTCCAAGCATCGACAGTTCCATTGAACCCAACCCTGTGCCCCTAGAGCATCGCTGCACCGCCACTGTGGTGGCCCAGACCCTGAGCAACCACCGCGGCCACAAAAGCCTTCCCCCGCGCTTCCTTCGGCTTGAGTTCTGGTGAACTCGACGGCTCCTATCGCCAGGGGATGGCGATTGAACGTGGCCCCTTTAGGCTGCGATTTCCACCAAATTACACAACGATAAATCACCATATTCGATCTACATGTAGATACCGCGTTCCTCTTCCATTTTGCTTCTGAAATTATTTGATTTCATTGTGTAGATTGGTCGCAAAATGGATTTAAAAATTTGAACAACTTGCGCCGTCGTTCTTGGAGGGAGTCACGATTTGTTTATATTTACGAATTTAGGGTTAGAAAAATATGATTGGCCGTACTTATATAAATTATATTTTTATTTTATTTAATTCCAAAAACACCAGTTTATTGATATTAACTCCAAATCAAACTCAACAACTGTCGTTCCTTGTCAAATATCTCTATTTTGGACATAATGGGATATTTTTCGTAAGCCAATTCGATTGTTTCAATCGGTTTTTATCAAAATAAAAAAACAAATTAAATTTAAACGTACATTTTAATTTATTGGGGCCACATATTGACTCCAAAAATTGCAGAAAAATAAATCTAGCTATGTTTTGACGATACGGTCCTAACAAAACTAATTTCGTCGAATTTGAAGACCGTTCAAAAAATGGTCATTTTCCAGTCGATTGAATTCAAACTGAAATTGCCAAACGCTTTTAAATTCAATATGCTCACAAATTAATTCCGAAAATTATGAAAATTGGAATTCAACAATAACCTGACATTCTGAATCCAACAAAAGTGGTTTTTTCGAAAATGGATGTTGTTTGCAAAATGGCAATTTTTAAGGGCTATAAATGAGACGACCCCAAACCCCGTACTGACGGTGGCAAGGGTAATTCGTGGAATATAACACAGAAACAGATAATAGCAGAACATAAATAAATAAATACACCAGATAATGAACAATAGAATATACTGGATAAAAGTAATCATCAGAGTTACACAGTATACAGGGTCTTACTTAGTAAAAATACAGTTCAGCTGTACATAAATGTTTACAGCGGAAAACAAACATAATATGTACAATAGGAGCTGAACAGCATAAAAAGAGACAAATGATAGAATCCACCTTCAACTCCAGCTATCCAGAAAAAACCAGCTAAACCTGAATACAAGGCTGCCCGTGTAGAAAAAGGGGCACCCGAGTTTGAAAGTGAAAAAAACTACGAGTCAGTCATGGGACTGGTATGAGAAATCTACTCAACACATATATAATTTGGCTAATCACAGGACCACGCCACTTTCGTGGAACGGGTTTACTCCATCGGATTGCTAGTGCTTTAAAACAAATCTTTCTTTTAAACAACGCAATGCATTTTATAAAAATGAAGCCATTATAAGACTCTGTTCCCATCACACAATGCAACGCAAACCGGAGGATTGAGTTTTACCTTATAATGGACAAAATATGATTGATACTGTAACACCCCGAGTTTTCGGTTAACAGTAATTTAATAAACTAAGGTATACTTGATTAGTAACATAAGAATTAAGGGAAACGGGTTACGCCATTGCGTTCGCCTCGAAATTCTGCATGAGATAGAGTCCGAGTTTACGCAAAACGGATAACGTGTGAAGAAGATATCTTTAATTTAAATATCGCAGCAAAACATGAAAAAAAGAAGAATGGGAAACGAATAATGTTTAGCATTGTTCTAGGGTTTGTAAGCAAAAGACTTAGTAGCTCATTTGGTTGGAACACATGACTTGCATACAAGAGGTACAGAGTTCGATCCCCGCCAGCGCCCTATTTTTGTTTTAGGGGAATGGCTTAAAATAGCCTAGTGTGAACGCAGTTCAAAAAGTGGTTTAGTGTGAAAATGGGTAATTGGGAAGAAAAAAAATGAATATATATATATACATATACGCATTATATATATATGTATATGACGTGTACGCATCATGTAGCGTACGTTGCGCATTTTTGGTTGTCAAGGATGGTTTTTTTTTGGCCTTCTCCAATTTGGAATTATGACAAATTAAAGGTAAGAAAATATTTATTCATATATAAATAAATATTTATATAGGGGTAATTAATACGGTAAAGGGGAAAATGTATCTATTAAATACGTATTTACGTTTGAATTGGTGAACACTTAATACGCTGAGTCATTTCTGACTCATCGCTGAGTCAATGCTGAGTCAATGCTGAGTCATTTCTGACTCATGACTGAGTCAATAGGATAACTCTATCCTGACTGAACGGTTGTGGTCATTTCTAGGATTAATCAAACGACCTAAATTAATCCTAAAATTCTATATATACAACTCAAATCTCAACTAAAAATACACACAAAATAAGATCGTGAGCCGCCATGCTGTCGGAGGGAAACTAAAGAGAGCCTCCACTTGAAAAGAGACGAACAACGAATCAATTCAAAGCTTAAAGCTACAACAACTAATAAATCAAAAACGCCTACAACAAAGGATAGCATCACCAAATTCAGAATTCAGAATCCTGAATACAAGATTCATCATACGTTGTAAGTAGAGTGTTATTCCGATGTGAATGAATAATTGAGTTTTGATATTTGTGAAAAGAGAAATGGAATTGTACTTGATTTGTGGTGATGATAATTCATAATTGTATGTTGCTATGGCCCTAATTATGAATGAATTATGATGATATTATTGTATGATGGTATTAGACCTCTTGGATATTTACAAGTACATGATTCATAGTGACACTTATTTGTTTATGGTAGTTTATTTCAACACCTATTGGATATTCACAAATATATAATTCATATTGAAGGTTAATGACTATATGTTTGTGGTAGATTAATTCAACAAAGTTGAGATCCATGCAAGTATATGATTCACTATTATGTCAACATGATTTTAGATCCATCTATGTATGTTTTTACGATCATTTTAGTGTAGTTGGATCTATTTGAGTATTATGATTCAAATAAATTTATGATTGGAATTGGCATAATGATTCAAGTGTAAACACCTTTTGTAAACTTGTGTTGATCTTATGAACATGGCTAGTTTATGTTTGACTTTATGCCCAAACAAAATATGTTCTAGGCCTATGTTGTTAACAAAATCATATGACAATATATGCGACACATAATTAAGTTTGATTAACATTTTAAGTGTAAGTTTATATGAATAGATTAAAAACCATGATTCATATAAGGATTAGATTGGAATAATTCTAGCTGAACCATAATTTTGTATTAGTAACAAAAGTAAGCACCTTTGTGAACATGTAGTGACTTTATGAACATGACTAGCTTATGTTTGATATTATGCCTAAATAAAAATATAGGCTTATGTTGTAGTCAAGATCATATGCTAATAATAGTGACGTCTAATTAAGTTAGATCCTTATTTTAAGTGCAAGTTCATACCTATGACATTATGATGTTTATGTTAGTCAATTTGCAAGTTCACCCCTAAAATGTTCATGTTAGTTATTTTGCAAGTACACCCTATTATGTTCATATTGATTATGCCATCAATACCAAAGTTATACCCTTGTCATGTTTATGCTAATTTATACCAATTTGTGTATATTAAATTAGGCTAAGTTTTTAGCCTAATGTTTTACACCAAAAATCATGCGAACGTAAATTAGGCTAAGATGGTTAGCCTAATATTGGACGGGGTAACGTTGGGTTAAAATGATAATTTTAGGAAAACTTGCCGTAAATTGGCCATTAATCACATAAGTGATTTATGGCATAAAAATGCATTAATTATCTTAATTAATGAGATTAATTGGAAATGAATGTGACAGTAATTTGAATTTGGCCATAATTATGAGTAATTGTCATGTTTAGCATAATCATGGTTAATGACACTTAATTTGGTATAATTTACATACCAAAAAGTATAAATATGATATAGAGGGATAATAGGCTATAATAATAAATGTTGATAAAGTACATTAAAGAGTAATTATGGAATAAGTAAATTAGGAATAATTTACTTATAGAATTTGTCCTAAATGAGAAGTGTAAATTTAGACAAATGAATATGATAAAGGCCAAATTTATTTAAAAAGGGAAAGTGGGCTTTGAGGATAAATTGTTAACAATTTGCATATAAACAAAGGAATGTTTATTAATGACATCTCTTTCTAATCACATACACCAAAATGTTCTAGGGTGACATAGAGGATAGTGTCTAGGCTTGGGTTTGGAAAATACAAGTTTCCTGCCCTCCCTGGCTATCCCTAACTGATCCGATGGACGGGATGGTTATGAATTTAGAAAGATGCCTGACCCGAGGTTAGACTGAGTTGCGGTGTAAACCTGCCCGGAACCGACCGGCACATCCAGTAACCGCAACAATACCTGTCTAATGTGAGTGGTTGGAGCTTTAATTAATAAATTAAGGCTAAGTCAGGATTGGCAGGTTAAGTTAACTAGAACACTTAACCAAATTCAACATGTTAACTAAATTGGTGGGTAGGGTTAGGTTAATCTGGACACTTAACCAATTTAATATGTTGACTAGGGGAGTGGGCAAGGTTAAGCAACTGTTTGACCATTATAACATGATTAACTGGACTAGAGAGTGAGGTTAAGTTAATTAGAACACTTAACCATAGAAGCACGTTAGTTAGACAAGTGATTGAGGTTAAGCAAAATTCGAACTCTTAACCATGATAACAAGTTGATTTGACAAGTGGGTTAGGTTAAGTAAGTAGGAACACTTAACCAATATAACATGAATGATTAGGGTTAAGTAACAAGAACACTTAACCAGTATACTTTGACTTGTGGTAAGGTTAAGTTAAACATGAATGGACAACACTTAACCATTATAACCTGTTAATTAAACAAGTAGTAGGGGTAAGTTAGCTAAGGAGACACTTAACCGTTGTAACGGGTTAGTTAAACAGACGGTGAGGTTAAGTTAACACAAGGAGGCAACACTTAACCAGAGTAACATGATAAGTAGGAGGATTAAGTTAACAATTTAAAACACTTAACCAATATGATATGAGGAATGGGCGGGTTAAGTTAACATGAATAAATAAACACTTAACCAGTATGACATAATATGTGGAAGGGTTAAGTACATATCGGGTTGGTGGGTAATATCTGTAAATATAGGCCCACAAACTTAACCATTAATAAATATGCTTAAATTAGTAGAGGGGTTAAGTACATATCGGGTTGGTGGGTAATATCTGTAAATATAGGCCCACAAACTTAACCATTAACAAATATGCTTGAATTAGTAGAGGGGTTAAGTACATATCGGGTTCGTGGGTAATATCTGTAAATATAGGCCCACAAACTTAACCATTAATAAATATGCTTGAATTAGTAGAGGGGTTAAGTACATATCGGGTTAGTGGGCAATATCAGTAAACATAGGCCCACAAACTTAACCATTAATAAACATGTTTGAATCGGTTGGTGGGTTAAGTAAATCACGGGTATGCGGGTAATATCAGCATATATAGGCCCACAAACTTAACCATTAGGAAACCCTAGTAACAGGGACCCATTTCAGCAGTAACCCACATTGGCGTATCATGATACCCTGAAACTAGGCAGGGTGGGGCACGATTACTGGGCTGATTGTAAGCGGTCAAAACAACGGCGGTTGGTGCAGCAGTGTAGGTTCTAACGGAGTGTGGGCGTGCACACACTCCGGCGCTGAAAAATAAGGCACTGGGCATCAGTAGTATACTCTATGCATTCTAGAAATGTGTCGGGCCGCCACCATGGGACTTGATACACCCCATGGTGGGACCAGCATAGGTATCTACACTCAAGGGGGCCGTGTGACACACGTGACACATGCAAGCAAGTAGGGAGCCGATCGATAGGGTAGTAAGGGTACGTCTAACATCTTCGTGGCAATTGGGCTGGTTGAGGTGGAATCCTCATACTAGGCGTACACCTAAAGGCTACCACAACTACGGGGATTGGGATCACGTTGTAATGTTATCATTTTATATAAATTACTAGTTGGGATACTAGTTAGATGGTGAAGAGATTAGTATGGGATATGATAGTAAATTCTGTTCTAAACCGCTTAACTTAGTTTATGGTGCTTTCCCATTTCCAGTTTGTGCTTATCATGCTCTTTTTCTTATTCATAGACTGAATAGTCCTAGACTTACTCAGGCTTTATGTCTGACTCTACTTGTCTTTCGTCTTCTTTTCTTCCGTCCCCCCCCTCAGGTAGACAGGGAGGGATTAGCTCAGCTTAAGTTTGGACCGTTCATCTTCCCAAGCTTGAAGACTCTGTGATATTTTGCTTTGGACTCGTTGCTTCATTGCTATGGCTGGCTCATGCTACATTGGGGAATATAAATGTTGTTTTATGCTTCTTTACTTTTATGTAAGACAGATACTCTGATATTGGAAAGCAATTGTGTACAAATTATTTTATCAATAAAGCGAAGTTTTATTTTCCGCTGTATTGCCTATCTTGTAATTTATCTGCATCTTTTACCTATAATGCTCCACAGAACTTAGTGCATTCCCTTTGTGAGTGACACTAACGGATGTGGGGTGTTACACATGGTATCAGAGCTGAGGGTTACCGGATTAGATAAAGATTTGGAAAATTATTTTTCAAAACAGTTTTTTTAAGAAGCATTTTCAAAAGAAAAGTTTTGTTTTAAAAGGCATATTCCCCAAAGCCATAAGCACTATCTTTTGATTCTCTGTTTGAGTCCTCATTTCCTTCTTTCTTGAGTCTCTGGGGCTCCTGGCTTTCTGGGAGGTAACCTCATCGAAGGGCGAAGTAGTGCCCGACTTCCATCTATAGCCGTAGTTGTTTCACTTACGGCCAGTTTTCTTTTAAGCTTATAGGGTTTTCCGTACGATGGATGCAGCTTTTGAGAGATTTGTCAACATGGTTATAAACGAAAGAGGATGAGGAGTTTGGCTAAGGAGCACAACCCAAGGATGAGGAATTCATGGATATAGGCTTGGCTCACGAAGGAGGAAGGAATTATAAAACCTAAGACAAGAGGAAGTATCTTTACTATAGCAGAATAGGGCATACAAGTAAGAATAAAGGACAAGGTTTTCAGAAGGGCGAGTACATGCTTTCACTACCAAGTGTACCTAGGAGGAAGGTAGTAAAGTTCTGTTGGAAGAGTCTAGTTTTTCTGTTCGTACTCTTTCCTTTGGTTTTAGCGCTTTGCATTTGTTCATATTTGCTTCCATAGTTGAGTCTCTGCACCTAGGAGCTTGTGTAGTAAAAGATCCCAATTATTGCTCAATTGTTGGTTGTTTTTGCTTATGTCATCTCACGTAGATCGTCCAAATTCGGAGGAGATATTCCTTGGGTGCTTGTCTGATATTGGTTTAGGCCTTTGGGGCTTGTACTTGAGGAACGTCGAGTCCAACTAGGATGGTTTGCGTGAGAGATAGATAGTTGTGGCAGGTGCTCTAAAATAGAAAGAGACTAACCTTAAGAGAGGTAAAAAGTACGTAGTGACCTTTAGCTTTTTGACCCTCATAGTTATGGCATGATGGATAAGCTAGGAGGAGAGACCTCTAATCATCCTAGTTTATACACTTGGTATCATGGTTGACATCGGTTTATTGTGAAAATGGAGGTCAATAAACTTCACAATCGTGAAGTTAAATTAGTTAAGGTACAATGGAGTAAAGCTCGAGAAGGCGCGATATGGGGGAATTGAAGTTAGGACACACATGCTATACTCTTTTCTTAAGAATATACCCTTAATCTCATTTCTTGGAGTATTGGGTATACTTGTTTCTAGCTTTTAAGGTATATCCTCTAGGACATATCATCGATCCTTAGGTAGGAACCCTTTTGGATGTAAACATGTATTTGAAACATGTTATGATTGATGGTTGCAAGTGGTTGCGAGTGGTTGCTAGTGGTTGCTCGTGGATGCATTTACACACTTTAGGCACTAGATCGGCTCAGTCACATTTTCATATTGCATATGGATCCAAGTGCATATGTTTGTATATGTATTAAAATTTGATTTGCTGTCATATGAATGTTGCATATGAATGGATGATTGTGCACTCATGTATAAATTATAAAGTTTATTAGGAATGATTGCATACATATTGGACGCATGACACTGACATAATTCGCATTAAGGAGGTCAACTGAATCAGTAGACCACCTGATTTTGCATTAGATAAAGACATATACACACACTATGCATATGAACATGAAAGCATTAGAAATCTTTTAAGGACAATGAATGCCTGTGATTGAATGGTTGAGTAGATGGGTGATTGGATGGTAGGACACATTCTTCCTAACTTGAAGATTTCGGGGACGAAATCCTTTTAAGTGGGGGAGAATGTAACACCCCGAGTTTTCGGTTAACAATAATTTAATAAACTAAGGTATACTTAATTCAAAACATAAGAATTAAGGGAAACGGGTTACGCCATTGCGTTCGCCTCGAAATTCTGCTTGAGATAGAGTCCGAGTTTACGCAAAACGGATAACGTGTGAAGAAGATATCTTTAATTTAAATATCGCAGCAAAACATGAAAAAAAGAAGAATGGGAAACGAATAATGTTTAGCATTGTTCTAGGGTTTGTAAGCAAAAGACTTAGTAGCTCATTTGGTTGGAACACATGACTTGCATACAAGAGGTACAGAGTTCGATCCCCGCCAGCGCCCTATTTTTGTTTTAGGGGAATGGCTTAAAATAGTCTAGTGTGAACGCAGTTCAAAAAGTGGTTTAGTGTGAAAATGGGTAATTGGGAAGAAAAAAAAATGAATATATATATATATATATACATATACGCATTATATATATATATATGACGTGTACACATCATGTAGCGTACGTTGCGCATTTTTGGTTGTCAAGGATGGTTTTTTTTGGCCTTCTCCAATTTGGAATTATGACAAATTAAAGGTAAGAAAATATTTATTCATATATAAATAAATATTTATATAGGGGTAATTAATACGGTAAAGGGGAAAATGTATCTATTAAATACGTATTTACGTTTGAATTGGTGAACACTTAATACGCTGAGTCATTTCTGACTCATCGCTGAGTCAATGCTGAGTCATTTCTGGCTCATGACTGAGTCAATAGGATAACTCTATCCTGACTGAACGGTTGTGGTCATTTCTAGGATTAATCAAACGACCTAAATTAATCCTAAAATTCTATATATACAACTCAAATCTCAACTAAAAATACACACAAAATAAGATCGTGAGCCGCCATGCTGTCGGAGGGAAACTAAAGAGAGCCTCCACTTGAAAAGAGACGAACAACGAATCAATTCAAAACTTAAAGCTACAACAACTAATAAATCAAAAACGCCTACAACAAAGGATAGCATCACCAAATTCAGAATTCAGAATCCTGAATACAAGATTCATCATACGTTGTAAGTAGAGTGTTATTCCGATGTGAATGAATAATTGAGTTTTGATATTTGTGAAAAGAGAAATGGAATTGTACTTGATTTGTGGTGATGATAATTCATAATTGTATGTTGCTATGGCCCTAATTATGAATGAATTATGATGATATTATTGTATGATGGTATTAGACCTCTTGGATATTTACAAGTACATGATTCATAGTGACACTTATTTGTTTATGGTAGTTTATTTCAACACCTATTGGATATTCACAAATATATAATTCATATTGAAGGTTAATGACTATATGTTTGTGGTAGATTAATTCAACAAAGTTGAGATCCATGCAAGTATATGATTCACTATTATGTCAACATGATTTTAGATCCATCTATGTATGTTTTTACGATCATTTTAGTGTAGTTGGATCTATTTGAGTATTATGATTCAAATAAATTTATGATTGGAATTGGCATAATGATTCAAGTGTAAACACCTTTGTAAACTTGTGTTGATCTTATGAACATGGCTAGTTTATGTTTGACTTTATGCCCAAACAAAATATGTTCTAGGCCTATGTTGTTAACAAAATCATATGACAATATATGCAACACATAATTAAGTTTGATTTACATTTTAAGTGTAAGTTTATATGAATAGATTAAAAACCATGATTCATATAAGGATTAGATTGGAATAATTCTAGTTGAACCATAATTTTGTATTAGTAACAAAAGTAAGCACCTTTGTGAACATGTAGTGACTTTATGAACATGACTAGCTTATGTTTGATATTATGCCTAAATAAAAATATAGGCTTATGTTGTAGTCAAGATCATATGCTAATAATAGTGACGTCTAATTAAGTTAGATCCTTATTTTAAGTGCAAGTTCATACCTATGACATTATGATGTTTATGTTAGTCAATTTGCAAGTTCCCCCCCTAAAATGTTCATGTTAGTTATTTTGCAAGTACACCCTATTATGTTCATATTGATTATGCCATCAATACCAAAGTTATACCCTTGTCATGTTTATGCTAATTTATACCAATTTGTGTATATTAAATTAGGCTAAGTTTTTAGCCTAATGCTTTACACCAAAAATCATGCGAACGTAAATTAGGCTAAGATGGTTAGCCTAATATTGGACGGGGTAACGTTGGGTTAAAATGATAATTTTAGGAAAACTTGCCGTAAATTGGCCATTAATCACATAAGTGATTTATGGCATAAAAATGCATTAATTATCTTAATTAATGAGATTAATTGGAAATGAATGTGACAGTAATTTGAATTTGGCCATAATTATGAGTAATTGTCATGTTTAGCATAATCATGGTTAATGACACTTAATTTGGTATAATTTACATACCAAAAAGTATAAATATGATATAGAGGGATAATAGGCTATAATAATAAATGCTGATAAAGTACATTAAAGAGTAATTATGGAATAAGTAAATTAGGAATAATTTACTTATAGAATTTGTCCTAAATGAGAAGTGTAAATTTAGACAAATGAATATGATAAAGGCCAAATTTATTTAAAAAGGGAAAGTGGGCTTTGAGGATAAATTGTTAACAATTTGCATATAAACAAAGGAATGTTTATTAATGACATCTCTTTCTAATCACATACACCAAAATGTTCTATGGTGACAGAGAGGATAGTGTCTAGGCTTGGGTTTGGAAAATACAAGTTTCCTGCCCTCCCTGGCTATCCCTAACTGATCCGATGGACGGGATGGTTATGAATTTAGAAAGATGCCTGACCCGAGGTTAGACTGAGTTGCGGTGTAAACCTGCCCGGAACCGACCGGCACATCCAGTAACCGCAACAATACCCTGTCTAATGTGAGTGGTTGGAGCTTTAATTAATAAATTAAGGCTAAGTCAGGATTGGTAGGTTAAGTTAACTAGAACACTTAACCAAATTCAACATGTTAACTAAATTGGTGGGTAGGGTTAGGTTAATCTGGACACTTAACCAATTTAATATGTTGACTAGGGGAGTGGGTAAGGTTAAGCAACTGTTTGACCATTATAACATGATTAACTGGACTAGAGAGTGAGGTTAAGTTAATTAGAACACTTAACCAAAGAAGCATGTTAGTTAGAAAAGTGATTGAGGTTATGCAAAATTCGGACTCTTAACCATGATAACAAGTTGATTTGACAAGTGGGTTAGGTTAAGTAAGTAGGAACACTTAACCAATATAACATGAATGATTAGGGTTAAGTAATAAGAACACTTAACTAGTATACTTTGACTTGTGGTAAGGTTAAGTTAAACATGAATGGACAACACTTAACCATTATAACCTGTTAATTAAACAAGTAGTAGGGGTAAGTTAGCTAAGGAGACACTTAACCGTTGTAACGGGTTAGTTAAACAGACGGTGAGGTTAAGTTAACACAAGGAGGCAACACTTAACCAGAGTAACATGATAAGTAGGAGGATTAAGTTAACAATTTAAAACACTTAACCAATATGATATGAGGAATGGGCGGGTTAAGTTAACATGAATAAATAAACACTTAACCAGTATGACATAATATGTGGAAGGGTTAAGTACATATCGGGTTGGTGGGTAATATCTGTAAATATAGGCCCACAAACTTAACCATTAATAAATATGCTTGAATTAGTAGAGGGGTTAAGTACATATCGGGTTGGTGGGTAATATCTGTAAATATAGGCCCTAAAAATTTAACCATTAAGAAAATATGCTTGAATTAGTAAAGGGGTTAAGTACATATCGGGTTAGTGGGCAATATCAGTAAACATAGGCCCACGAACTTAACCATTAATAAACATGTTTGAATCGGTTGGTGGGTTAAGTAAATCACGGGTATGTGGGTAATATCAGCATATATAGGCCCACAAACTTAACCATTAGGAAACCCTAGTAACGGGGACCCATTTCAGCAGTAACCCACATTGGCGTATCATGATACCCTGAAACTAGGCAGGGTGGGGCACGATTACTGGGCTGATTGTAAGCGGTCAAAACAACGGCGGTTGGTGCAGCAGTGTAGGTTCTAACGGAGTGTGGGCGTGCACACACTCCGGCGCTGAAAAATAAGGCACTGGGCATCAGTAGTATACTCTATGCATTCTAGAAATGTGTCGGGCCGCCACCATGGGACTTGATACACCCCATGGTGGGACCAACATAGGTATCTACACTCAAGGGGGCCGTGTGACACACGTGACACATGCAAGCAAGTAGGGAGCCGATCGATAGGGTAGTAAGGGTACGTCTAACATCTTCGTGGCAATTGGGCTGGTTGAGGTGGAATCCTCATACTAGGCGTACACCTAAAGGCTACCACAACTACGGGGATTGGGATCACGTTGTAATGTTATCATTTTATATAAATTACTAGTTGGGATACTAGTTAGATGGTGAAGAGATTAGTATGGGATACGATAGTAAATTCTGTTCTAAACCGCTTAACTTAGTTTATGGTGCTTTCCCATTTCCAGTTTGTACTTATCATGCTCTTTTTCTTATTCATAGACTGAATAGTCCTAGACTTACTCAGGCTTTATGTCTGACTCTACTTTTCTTTCGTCTTCTTTTCTTCCGTCCCCCCCCAGGTAGACAGGGAGGGATTAGCTCAGCTTAAGTTTGGACCGTTCATCTTCCCAAGCTTGAAGACTCTGTGATATTTTGCTTTGGACTCGTTGCTTCATTGCTATGGCTGGCTCATGCTACATTGGGGAATATAAATGTTGTTTTATGCTTCTTTACTTTTATGTAAGACAGATACTCTGATATTGGAAAGCAATTGTGTACAAATTATTTTATCAATAAAGTGAAGTTTTATTTTCCGCTGTATTGCCTATCTTGTAATTTATCTGCATCTTTTACCTATAATGCTCCACAGAACTTAGTGCATTCCCTTTGTGAGTGACACTAACGGATGTGGGGTGTTACAGATACGGATAAAACAAAAGCATTTTATATTACTACTAGTGTTTACATGTTTCAAAACAACTTTGAATCATAACTATCAATCATAGACGGCATGGGTACCATATATCATGTCGCCATATGTATTTACAATTAAACCGCACGATGTCGTATTTAGAAATTGGATTTCCGTCATGAACCAAGGCAAAAGATAGTCCTTACCGACTTTGAGACTCTCTAGCCCGAGCCTCCGGAACAGCCGCAACTGCCCCTTGGATCGTCAGGGCCGGTCCACACGGAGTGGATTATAGTGCCTGAGCAATACGTTTCCCCGCCCTTTGGGGCGTAAATGAGCCAACGAATGACTCCATCGGACCCGGATCGTCCGATCAAAAAGAGGCGCCTCGCAACAGCAACAACCACATAGGTGAAAAGTATATAAATGTCAGGGCTGGTAGGTCACTGGCACCACCCTAGCTAGAAAGAAACGCATGCCCTCCCTGAGGTCCTTCTCCCGTTTCTGGTTCATACCGGGGTGTGAGGCTCGCGATTTTACGTTATACACAAAGCTACGCCACACCGGCGGTGCTTTGTTCATCACCACATGACTTTGCTTTTCAACAGAAGCCCTGATCACTGCATCTTAGCATGCCACACAGGCAATTCATGCCATGCGACTGATGTCCATCGATATACAACCTCTGAGCTCGTGCGTCTTAAAGAAGGGCGTTAAGCAAAAGAATAAATTCTCCGCCGCCAAACAGATGTATATTTAATAGAGATCAATCAACATAGAATAAAATCCAATGTCAGACACACAGTCCATTTACAAGTCCGTTCTGGGTCTGAAATAAACCGGAGGCACTAAATACCTCGCAAACCCATCGATCACCACATACGTCTGGACGATCACCACTCATTATCCATATTTCGGGATGCCTCCCAATCAGGACCTTGGTACCATCCAAACGAGGTGAAGATCTCCGGTCTTCGACCATCGTCTTCATCTTCGATTTTCAATCGTCGGTCAATTATTTGAGATGAGAATTAACTCGGCCTTTTCAAATAATTCACATATATTTAGAATTTCAAATCAATTTATTTCAATGGTTAAATCATTCGACAACACCAATTTTGTTCTTTAATGTAATTTTCACACCAAACACATTCAACCATCAAATACCACATAAATCGAGCAAATTCAGTTTATTTCCATTCCATATCGTTTATGATATTTTATAACAATTTATCGCTATTTTTATTTATTTTAAAATAGCCAATTTATTCAAAACGACGCTTCGGGCCATAACGCGGCCGTGGCGCTATTTTTCTTCAGATTTGAATCAAACATATCTGAAAATATAACCGTTGGATCTTTACAAAATTTACATTATTAGAAAGATCTTTTTAAAACGAATCCAACGGTTTCAGTTTCGGGAAAATCCGACAGTCGGATCTCCCGGTACAATCGTTTGAAGTTTCGATTTCAAAATACGAACTGCAGCGTCGTTATTCGATTAAATGTAATTATATATATATATATAATCGATTCTGGCGCTGTTTTTCTTCAGATTTGAATCAAACATTCCAGACAATCCAACCGTTGAATTTTTACAAAGTTGGTGCCATTGGAAAGATATTTCCGAAGCGGACCCAACGGTTGCGATTTCAGGAAAATCCGATGGTCGGATCTCCCGGTATAATCGTTTGAAATCACGGTTTCAAAACATGAACTGCACGGCCACGTTTCGTTTTAATTTTATTTATATTTATATATTTATATAAATATAGTTCGTCCACAATTTCAATATCGTTTTCACTTCAAATATTTCACTAACGCCTTTAAATTTTGGAAAATTTCGCCATAACCTCCTTTGTACGGGAGGGGCTGGGAAAATTCCCAAATAGCCACACGGGCGTCTCATGTCAAAAAGAAAAAAGAAAAAGCCAAGCGGCTAGCCAACAGGCTCATAAAATCATCACCCAAACAAAACAGTAAATGTGTACCTATTTGTCGGGCACAAAATTTTATTCCTCTTCTCTAGCCCCTTTGCTATAACCTATTCAATAAATATGCATGTACATATATACAGTTCTTATCATTTATCATTTTCCATTCAACTTCATATTTGATTCCATTTGGTTTAAAAACACCATTCATTCTAATGTTGCATGCACATGTAAAAATCACATTATTAGCTAATTAATGAATATTTCGACTCATGCATATTTATTTGAACGAGTTGCTATTTTTAACACTTCACATTTCAACAATTCATGTATATAATAAAAATGTGATTTTTATTGTAAAACAATTCTTTTTAAAATACTATTATTTTATATAGTCTATATAGATGATAAAAAGGTGATTTTTATTACAAAACAATTTATTTCAAAACACTACTATTTTATATAGTCTATATAGATGATAAAAAGGTGATTTTTATTATAAAACAATTTATCTCAAAATATGAATACCATCCAACACATGAATTTCTAATCAACGAATGAATATCGATTCAACACATGAAGGTTTTCTATAGTTTCTATATATAGATAAAAATGTGATTTTTATATTTAAAACACGAATACCATTCAACACATGAATTTCTAATCAACGAATGAATATCGATTCAACACATGAAGGTTTTCTATTCAACGAATAAATATAGTTTCAGCAAATGAAAATAATTCAAACACATGAATATTATTCAAAATTTCGGCAGCATAACAGCAGGGTAGTTAAAACCGGGACCGTCCCTAGTACGGCTCCTCGCTCTACCTTAAAACCTCGTGGTTTTTTGACAATGGGGATCATGCATCTAGTTCGCACGCAGGCGGCATGTATATATTTATTTCATTTCCACAAACTAATCCTATGTGGTTTCAACCAAATATTTCTCAACCACAAATGGGTATTTTTCAACCACAATCAATCAATATCAACCACAAACAATCCCAAACAATCATTCGCTATCAATCAATTTTCACACCAATCACAATCAATAAATATCGTCCATGGTTTGTGGACGAGGGGCGTATATATATATATATGTATATATATATATATTTATAGCAATTCTCTTTTATTTCAACACATATATAATTTTTACAATGCATATATAACTTATACATCGAACATACAACTTATACAACGCTTATACAAAAGGTGTACAACGCTTATATAACTCATACATCAACTGTATAATGTATACATCGTCGTTTTTCATATTGTTTATAAATTAGAAATCTCACATTGGGTTCCACTCCACCAAAAATAGCAGAAGGCTCAGAAAAATATGCGGTCTCTTCTAGAATGTAGAAGACGTCCACACGAGTCCACTGTCTCTCGTTTCACTGGATTTCGTCAACATAGCAAAAAGATATGTAATTTCAAACATCAAACAATTTAAAAACGTAATTAATTGAATTTATAGCGTTAAAAACGCTACCTTTTCCCCTATTTAAAATCCAATGTCGATGTCGATTAGGGTTTCGCTCTTTGCACGGGTTTCAAGGCGCCGAAGCCAGATCGACCACCCCCTGTTGATGCGCCTTCGAACCCCCTACCCAAGGCCGGCGGCGCTTCCAGTTCGGTGGGGCCGAGCGGATGAAAATGGGGTGCAAACGGTGGTGCTTCTCGCCGTGATTTCTCCTCCTCCGTCGAACTAGAACGGATCACCACCGTTCACCTTCGAGGGCTCGCTGAGCTGATGATTTTCCCTTTAGGAGTTTGGAAAATTACTGAGTAGATGTTGAGATCGGAGGGGGCAAAGGTTTGAGCGATTCTGGCCATCGGTTTGGTAATAACGGCGGCTCTAGAAAAGTGATGGATAAATTAGGATTTTATAATAATTTTAATATTATTTAATTTATTTAATTCGAAAAATGCTTGTTCATCGATACAAACTCCAAATCAAACCCAAAGACTGTCGCTCCTAGCTAAATACCCCCATTCCGAACACAATGGGATATGTTACGTAAGCCCATTCGACTGTTTCAGTCAGTTATTCTTCAAATTAAAATATAAAACATTCAATATTTGATTTGAACGTACATTTCAATTTGTCAGGGCCACAAACTAACTCTAAAAATTCCAGAAAAATATTTTCTAGCTTCGTATTGACGATACGGTCCTAACAAAACTAGTTTCGTCGAATTCTGAGACCGTTTGCAAAAAGGCCCATTTTTGGTCGATCCAATTTAACTGTAATTGACCAAAACACATTTTCCTTTGCTACGCTCACATACTAGCTTATTTGAAACCTAGCAATAACTTCACATCCCGGGTCCAACAAAAGTGGTTTCATCGAATTCCGAGGTCGTATGCAAAATGGCCAACTTCACGGGCAATATAAATTCCATAGCGACCTTTCTGAAGATTCATTTGGCCATAACTTTTGCTTTCCGCTATGAAAATTTGATTTTACAGATTCGTTAGAAAGGTATTCACTAACAGATTTAAATATTTTTGGTTTCACTAAAATCCGTTTTGTTTTGCACCCGGTACAGTCCGACAAAGATTGAATTCAATTTTTGAAACTGCAGCGCCATTTCAGGCCTTGTTCATAATTATAATTAATTATATTCGTTTTCAATGGTCGATTCAAACTCACTTTTCATTGCCATTATTTAAAATATTTATTTTAAATATTTAAAATCCATTATCTTAGCCAATTTAAAAAATTTAAATTGGTTCAGATTTTCTGGGTCGTTACATTCTCCCGCACTTAAAACTTTTCGTCCCCGAAAAGGAACAAAATCGAAAGTGGTTTGATAAATCTACAATCACACAACACAACCAACAATCAAATCGTTTTCATCCTCTCAAAAATATACTAATCAATTTCTATACTCTTTTTAAAATCATTCAGACTACAGAATTTAAAAGTGCACATCCATGGGAAGAAAATAACAACTGAGTAGAGAATTAAATGGAAATGCAAAGTAGTGTAAATGTACCTTGCACCAGAGTCAATCAGAGATATCTACTCGGCATCTGGGATAGGCTTTCTGAATGCTCTCCTCAGTTTCCCAAGTACAATCTCGCGGATCTCCACTCCATTGCACTTTGACTAAGCGAACCGTCTTGTTCCTCAGCTCTTTGGTTTCTTTGCCGATAATTTTTAGCGGCTCTCTTCTCACAGCTAATTCGGGAGTAATTTCAATATCCGGCTGAGCTGCTTCTTCGACGATCAAGTCTGGATCATGAACGTGCTTTCGAAGTTGAGATATATGGAATACATCATGAACTCCAGGCAACCAATCAGGCAATTTGACCCTGTAAGCGAGAATCCCGATCCGTTCCAGAATAGGAAACGGACCAATGAATTTGGGAGCCAACTTTCTAGTTTTACCGAACCGGATAACTCCTCCCATCGGCGATACTTTCAAATATACATAGTCGCCAACTTCAAAGGATATATCTCTTCTTCTTCTATCGGCATAGCTCTTTTGTCGGCTTTGAGCGGCGAGTAATCGCTTCTTAATAAAATCGACTTTGTCAGCAGCTTCTCGAATCATGTCTGGCCCTAACACAAGTCTATTTCCAGGTTCGACCCAACAAGCAGGGGATCGGCACGTTCTACCATACAATGCTTCGAATGGCGACATTGTCAGACTCGCCTGGTAGCTGTTGTTATAAGAGAATTCAGCCAAATGCAGATGGTCTTCCCATGATCCACCGAAATCTATAACACAAGCCCGCAATAGATCTTCTAAAATACAATTCACCCTCTTAGTCTAACCGTCTGTCTGAGGATGATAAGCGGTGCTCAAGTTCAACTTCGTTCCCAGCTCGACTTGAAATGCTTCCCAGAATTTGCTAGTGAATATTGTATCTCTATCACTGACTACACTGAGAGGCACCCCATGTAGTCTAACTATTTCCTTGAAGTATATCTGCGCCAGGCTCTGATCGGTTCTATTTGACCTGACAGGTATGAAATGGGCGGTCTTCGTGAAGCGATCTACGATCACCCAAATACTGTCATTTCCTTTTCTGGTTCTGGTCAGACCATCAATGAAATCCATAGAAATATGTTCCCACTTTCAACCTGGAACTTCTAGCGGTTGTAATAATCCAGCCAATTTCTGTTGGTCGCTCTAGACTAGTTGGCAAGTAGGGCATCGACTAACATATAAGGAAATGTCCCTTTTCATCGACTTCCACCAGAAAGTGCGTTTGATGTCATTATACATTTTGCTTACTCCTGGATGGATACTGAGTTTTGACTTGTGACATTCATCCAGTACTTCCTTTCGAAGTTCAAGAATGTTAGGGACACAGATTCGACCTTTGAGCCTTAAAATCCCATCATTATCTACTTAAAAACTCAATGGTTCGCCTTGTTGAATTATCTCTCTGATCTTCTGAATGAAGTGATCATCCTCCTAAAGAGCAGATATTTTATCCATCAGCGAAGTCGTGATAGTAAAACTGGCGATCATTTCATTCTTTCGGCTTAACGCATCGGCCACGACATTGGCTTTCCCTGGAGTGTATATAATTTCAAAGTTATATGCTGCAAGAAACTCCAGCCAACGTTGCTGCCTCAGATTCAGGTCTTTCTGAGTGAACAGATACTTTAACGACTGGTGATCTGTAAACAGTTCGAATCTCTCACCCAACAGATAGTGTCTCCAGATTTTCAAGGCGAATACTATGGCCAATAACTCAAGATCCTGAGTTACGTAGTTCTTCTCGTGCGGCTTCAGCTGACGACTAGCATAAGCAATCACTTGACCCCTTTGCATTAACACTGCGCCAAGGCCTTCTCTAGAAGCATCAGTCCAGACTTTCAAATCTTGGTTGCCATCGATGATGGTTAACACTGGAGCTGTCATTAGTCTTAACTTTAGCTCTTCAAAAGCCTCTTCACTTTTCTGGAGTCCATTTGAACTTTGAATGCTTCTTTGTAAGCTTCGTTAAGTGGCCAGATATCTTTGAAAAGTTTTTAATGAACTTCCGGTAATAGCTAGCCAATCCGAGAAAACTGCGGACTTCAGTAGGAGTACTAGGTTGTTTCCAGTTTTGAATAGCTGTGATTTTGCTTGGATCCACAGCAATTCCTTCTTTCATACTACGTGGCCCAGAAATTTTACTTCATCTTGCCAGAAGATACATTTGGAAAATTTGGCTTTTAATACATTCCGTCTCATTATTTCTAGAACCTGTTCCCGATGCTTTTCATGTTCGGCCTTTGATTTAGAGAAGATCAGAATATCATCAATAAAAACCAGAACAAATTTATTCAATACTCTAAATACTCTGTTCATCAGATCGACGAAATAGGCTGGAGCGTTACATAGGCCGAATGGCATTACTAACCACTCGTAGAATAAGTCGGGACCTCTGAATGCTGTCATTGGAACACACTCTTCGGCAATTCGAAGTTGATGGAAGCCTGTAGCTAGGTCCAATCGTGAAAATACTTGTGTGCCATTTAATCGATCCGACAAATCATCAATCCGCGACAATGGATATTTATTCTTTATGGTTTGTTTGTTCAGATCACGATAGTCCACACATAGACGTAGAGTACCGTCAGATTTTGGGACAAACACCACTGCTGCACCCCAATCAGAGAAACTAGGTCTGATCAGACCCTTCCATACTAGCTTTCGTGTTTGATAGTCTAATTCCTCTTTCTCTTTCAAGGACATTCTTCGAATAGCTTGAACTACCGGCCTTGCATTGGGAATCAAAGCGATCTTGAAATCTATTTCTCTCTGCGGAGTGAAGAGAACAACTTCCTCGAACACATCCGCATAGTTCTTGACGACAGGGATGTCTTTCACTAGATCGAGAATATTCTCTGTGACTTCAGGGACATTTTCTATTTGGGATGGAGAAACATTCAAAGCTGCCCAGAAGTCTTTTCTATTAGCATTCTGACCTTCACAGGGAATGGTTATATAATCACCTGATTTAATCTTCGCCTTTACGACTCTGTCGGCGCATTTAACTTCAGCTTCATATTTAGTCAACCAGTCTAACCCCAAGATAAGATCAAACTCTTTAAAATTCATGACGACCGCGATGGTAGGAAACCGATAACGAGAGAAAGAAACCGGCACTCCACAAACCCAACTGAGATCAATGGAACCCCCAACCGGATTCTGGACAGTCATTGGTTTCTTCAGCTTTTTCAAATTCAAATCCAGATTCTTAACTGCATCCTTTGCAATGAAGCTTCGTGACGCGCCTGTGTCAAACAGTACTTTAACTGGAATATTTTTGACACTAAGCGTGCCTTTTAAAACATCAGACCTTCCCTGACTATCTGAGGGTGTTGAGGTTTCTTCCACTTCATTTACCTGAGCCTCCTTGGTTGCCTTTAACAGCCGGCAATCCTGTTTTACATGGCCAAACCGATGGCAAATGCTGCATCCTCTGGTCTCTTGAAACTTCTTATTAGACTTAGATCCTTCCTTTCTTTGTTTCTTTAGAGATCGGCAACTTATCGAGAGATGTCCTTGCTTATTGCATTTAGAGCATACAGTTGTCGTTACTGGTTTCTTCTTAGATTTGGCCCTTTTTCTCTTGGCACTGGGCTTCTTACTAACCTCAGACATTGTACTGGCCTTAGGACGATCAGTTTCAGACTCAATTTTATTACTAGAGCTGACTCCCTCATCGTACTATAACATACCCTTCTTATCTAGATCTTCATATTGATAAGCCATATAAATCGTTTCAGAAAAGGGGAGCTTCACGTTCCTCATTACACTGTTCTGATATTTTCTTTGCAGGCCATTAATAAATCTCATATTCTTCCTCTTCCGATTTTCAATTAGATGAGGGGCAAAGTGAGAAAGTTCGTTGAATTTCTTATGATATTCTGGGATTGTCATATCACCTTGTATCAAATAAGAAAATTCATCACAAAGTCGCTCGGTCGCTTCGGGAGGAGTAAATCTTTCCAGGAAAATCACTTTGAACCTATCCCAGGTGATATCACCTTCTGGATTATCCTTAATAACAGAATCCTGCCAGAACAAAGCTTCGTCTTTGAGTGCCCAAGAAGCCAGTAATCTTTTCTGGTCATCCCTCAGCTTTAATGCTTCGAAGATTTTCTCAGCCGAACGAATCCATGCTTGTGTTTTCATAATAGATTCTTCGCCCGAGAAGGGTTTTCCACCCAGATTTCTATATTTCATGAATAGGGCTTCAATATCCGGGTCAGTATTACTTCTTCTGTTTCTGGCACTCATTTTCTAGAGCGTCTGCAATTAGCAGATCAAGTGTCAGGTCAACAGAAAAGATATTTCAAAATATAGAGACAAATACTTCAATGTAAAAGTGTCTACTGGGGTGTATCCCATTCTGCTTTACTTATACTAGGATATTACTGATCCTATCTGTAGAGAGTTACTCGTCCTAGAACACTACTGGTTCTATTTCTGACGAGTTCGTTCAAATGTTACATTCCAGAACTAAGCTTAACCAAAGCACTGATACCAAATGAGACGACCCCAAACCCCGTACTGACGGTGGCAAGGGTAATCCGTGGAATATAACACAGAAACAGATAATAGCAGAACAGAATTAAATAAATACACTGAATAATGAACAATAGAATATAATGGATAAAAGTAATCATCAGAGTTACACAGTATACAGGATTTTACTTAGTAAAAATATAGTTCAGCTATACATAAATGTCTACAGCGGAAAACAAACATAATATGTACAATAGGAGCTGAACAGCATAAAAAGAGATAAATGATAGAATCCACCTTCAACTCCAGCTATCCAGAAAGAACCAGCTAAACCTGAATACAAGGTTGCCCGTGTAGAAAAAGGGGCACCCGAGTTTGAAAGTGAAACAAACTACGAGTCAGTCATGGGACTGGTATGAGAAATCTACTCAACACATATATAATTTGGCTAATCACAGGACCACGCCACTTTCGTGGAACGGGTTTACTCCATCGGATTGCCAGTGCTTTAAAAGAAATCTTTCTTTTAAACAACGCAATGCATTTTATAAAAATGAAGCCATTATAAGACTCAATTCCCATCACACAATGCAACGCAAACCGGAGGATAGAGTTTTACCTTATAATGGCCAAAATATGATTGATACGGATAAAACAAAAGCATTTGATATTACTACTAGTGTTTACATGTTTCAAAACAGCTTTGAATCATAACTATCAATCATAGACGGCATGGGTACCATATATCATGTCGCCATATGTATTTACAATCAAAACCGCATGATGTCGTATTTGGAAATTGGATTTCCGTCATGAACCAAGGCAAAAGATAGTCCTTACCGACTTCGAGACTCTCTAGCCCGAGCCTCCGGAACAGCCGCAACTGCCCCTTGGATCGTCAGGGCCGGTCCACACAGAGTGGATTATAGTGCCTGAGCAATACGTTTCCCCGCCCTTTGGGGCGTAAATGAGCCAACGAATGACTCCATCGGACCCGGATCGTCCGATCAAACCGAGGCGCCTCGCAACAGCAACAACCACATAGGTGAAAAGTATATAAATGTCAGGGCTGGTAGGTCACTGACACCACCCTAGCTAGAAAGAAACGCACGCCCTCCCTGAGGTCCTTCTACCGTTTCTGGTTCATACCGGGGTGTGAGGCTCGCGATTTTACGTTATACACAAAGCTATGCCACACCGGCGGTGCTTTGTTCATCACCACATGACTTTGCTTTTCAACAGAAGCCCTGATCACTGCATCTTAGCATGCCACACAGGCAATTCATGCCATGCGACTGATGTCCATCGATATACAACCTCTGAGCTCGTGCGTCTCAGAGAAGGGCGTTAAGCAAAAGAATAAATTCTCCGCCGCCAAACAGATGTATATTTAATGGAGATCAATCAACACAGAATAAAATCCAATGTCAAACACACAGTCCATTTACAAGTCCGTTCTGGGTCTGAATGAAACCGGAGGCACTAAATACCTCGCAAACCCATCGATCACCACGTACATCTGGACGATCACCACTCATTATCCATATTTTGGGATGCCTCCCAATCAGGACCTCGGTTACCATCCAAACGAGGTGAAGATCTCCGGTCTTCGATCATCGTCTTCACCTTCGATTTTCAATCGTCGGTCAATTATTTGAGATGAGAATTAACTCGGCCTTTTCAATTAATTCACGTATATTTAGAATTTCAAATCAATTTATTTCAATGGTTAAATCATTCGACAACACCAATTTTGTTCTTTAATGTAATTTTCACACCAAACACATTCAACCATCAAATACCACATAAATCGAGCAAATTCAGTTTATTTCCATTCCATATCGTTTATGATATTTTATAACAATTTGTCGCTACTTTTATTTATTTTAAAATAGCCAATTTATTCAAAACTACGCTTCGGGCCATAACGCGGCCGTGACGCTGTTTTTCTTCAGATTTGAATCAAACATATCTGAAAATCTAACCGTTGGATCTTTACAAAATTTACAATATTAGAAAGATCTTTTCAAAACGAATCCAACGTTTCCAGTTTCGGGAAAATCCGACAGTCGAATCTCCCGGTACAATCGTTTGAAGTTTCGATTTCAAAATACGAACTGCAGCGTCGTTATTCGATTAAATATAATTATATTTATATTTATATATATATATATAATCTATTCTGGCGCTGTTTTTCTTCAGATTTGAATCAAAGATTCCAGACAATCCAACCGTTGGATTTTTACAAAGTTGGTGCCGTTGGAAAGATATTTCCGATGCGGACCCAACGGTTGCGATTTCAGGAAAATCCGATGGTCGGATCTCCCGGTATAATCGTTTGAAATCACGGTTTCAAAACACGAACTGCACGGCCACGTTTCGTTTTAATTTTATTTATATTTATATATTTATATAAATATAGTTCGTTCAACAATTTCAATATCGTTTTCACTTCAAATATTTCACTAACGCCTTTAAATTTTGGAAAATTTCCCCATAACCTCCTTTGTACGGGAGGGGCTGGGAAAATTCCCAAATAGCCACACGGGCGTCTCATGTCAAAAAGAAAAAAGAAAAAGCCAAGCGGCTGGCCAACAGGCTCATAAAATCATCACCCAAACAAAACAGTAAATGTGTACCTATTTGTCGAGAACAAAATTTTATTCCTCTTCTCTAGCCCCTTTGCTATAACCTGTTCAATAAATATGCATGCACATATATACAGTTCTTATCATTTATCATTTTCCATTCAACTTCATATTTGATTCCATTTGGTTTTAAAACACCATTCATTCTAATGTTGCATGCACAGGTAAAAATCACATCATTAGCTAATTAATGAATATTTCGACTCATGCATATTTATTTGAACGAGTTGCTATTTTTAACACTTCACATTTCAACAATTCATGTATATAATAAAATTGTGATTTTTATTGTAAAACAATTCTTTCCAAAACACTATTATTTTATATAGTCTATATAGATGATAAAAAGGTGATTTTTATTACAAAACAATTTATTTCAAAACACTACTATTTTATATAGTCTATATAGATGATAAAAGGGTGATTTTTATTATAAAACAATTTATTTCAAAATATGAATACCATCCAACACATGAATTTCTAATCAACGAATGAATATCGATTCAACACATGAAGGTTTTCTGTAGTTTCTATATATAGATAAAAATGTGATTTTTATATTTAAAACACGAATACCATTCAACACATGAATTTCTAATCAACGAATGAATATCGATTCAACACATGAAGGTTTTCTATTCAACGAATAAATATAGTTTCAGCAAATGAAAATAATTCAAACACATGAATATTATTCAAAATTTCGGCAGCATAACGGCAGGGTAGTTAAAACCGGGACTGTCCCTAGTACGGCTCCTCGCTCTACCTTAAAACCTCGCGGTTTTTTGACAATGGGGATCATGCATCTAGTTCGCATGCAGGCGGCATGTATATATTTATTTCATTTCCACAAACTAATCCTATGTGGTTTCAACCAAATATTTCTCAACCACAAATGGGTATTTTTCAACCACAATCAATCAATATCAACCACAAACAATCCCAAACAATCATTCGCTATCAATCAATTTTCACACTAATCACAATCAATAAATATCGTCCATGGTTTGTGGACGAGGGGCGTATATATATATATAGCAATTCACTTTTATTTCAACACATATATAATTTTTACAACGCATATATAACTTATACATCGAACATACAACTTATACAACGCTTATACAAGAGGTGTACAACGCTTTTATAACTCATCATCGACTATATAATTTATACATCGTCATTTTTCATATTGTTTATAAATTAGAAATCTCACATTGGGTTCCACTCCACCAAAAATAGCAGAAGGCTTAGAAAAATATGCGGTCTCTTCTAGAATGTAGAAGACGTCCACACGAGTCCACTGTCTCTCATTCACTGGATTTCGTCAACATAGCAAAAAGATATGTAATTTCAAACATCAAACAATTTAAAAACGTAATTAATTTAATTTATAGCGTTAAAAAACGCTACCTTTTCCCCTATTTAAAATCCACTGCCGATGTCGATTAGGGTTTTGCTCTTTGCATGGGTTTCAAGTCGCTGAAGCCAGATCGACCACCCCCCGTTAATGCGCCTTCGAACCCCCTACCCACGGTCGGCGGCGCGTTCAGTTCGGTAGGGCCCAGCGGATGAAAATGGGGTGCGAACGGTGGTGCTTCTCGCCGCGATTTCTCCTCCTCCGTCGAACTAGAACGGATCACCACCGTTCACCTTCGAGGGCTCGCTGAGCTGATGATTTTCCATTTAGGAGTTTGGAAAATTACTGAGTAGATGTTGAGATCGGAGGGGGGAAAGGTTTGAGCGATTCTGGCCATCGGTTTGGTAATAACGGCGGCTCCAGAAAAGTGATGGATAAATTAGGGTTTTATAATAATTTTAATATTATTTAATTTATTTAATTCGAAAAATGCTTGTTCATCGATACAAACTCCAAATCAAACCCAAAGACTGTCGCCCCTAGCTAAATACCCCATTCCGAACATAATGGGATATGTTACGTAAGCCCATTCGACTGTTTCAGTCAGTTATTCTTCAAATTAAAATATAAAACATTCAATATTTGATTTGAACGTACATTTCAATTTGTCAAGGCCACAAACTAACTCTAAAAATTCCAGAAAAATATTTTCTAGCTTCGTATTGACGATACGGTCCTAACAAAACTAGTTTCGTCGAATTCTGAGACCGTTTGAAAAAGGCCCATTTTTGGTCGATCCAATTTAACTATAATTGACCAAAACACATTTTCCTTTGCCACGCTCACATACTAGCTTCAAAAATTATGAAATTTGAAACCTAGAAATAACTTCACATCCCGGGTCCAACAAAAGTGGTTTCATCGAATTTCGAGGTCGTATGCAAAATGGCCAACTTCACGGGCTATATAAATTCCATAGCGACCTTTCTGAAGATTCATTTGGCCATAACTTTTGCTTTCCGCTATGAAAATTCGATTTTTCAGATTCGTTAGAAAGGTATTCACTAACAGATTTAAATATTTTTGGTTTCACTAAAATCCGTTTTGTTTTGCACCCGGTACAGTCCGACAAAGTTTGAATTCAATTTTTGAAACTGCAGCGCCATTTCAGGCCTTGTTCATAATTATAATTAATTATATTCGTTTTCAATGGTCGATTCAAACTCACTTTTCATTGCCATTATTTAAAATATTTATTTTAAATATTTAAAATCCATTATCTTAGCCAATTTAAAAAATTTAAATTGGTTCAGATTTTCTGGGTCGTTACAATAAATTATATTAAAATATATATAAATTCCGTAGCAACTATTTTAAAATTTAAACTGGACATAACTTTCAATTCATAAAGTGAAATTTAAAATTTTCACACTCGTTAGAAAGATATAGTTAAATAGATTCCAACGTTTCTGGTTTTACTGAATTCCGATTTATATTGAATTCTGTACGTTCACTTAAAGTTTAAAATCGAATTCCATGCCATTTCGAGTTCGTTTTATAATTAAAATAAATTTATACGTTCTAACTTCGACTAAAATAAAATTTTAGTTGTTATTATTTAAAATAAATCATTTTAAATATTCTAAATTCATTAAAATAGCTAAAATAAAATTTTTTAATTGGTTCTGAAAATTCGGGTTGTTACAATCTCCCCCACTTAAAATCTTTTCGTCCTTGAAAAGGAACGAATCTGAAAGTTGTTCATCCAACCAACTCAACTTTCATTCTGGCTTTCATTCTTCAACTTTTCAGTTTCTTAGAATTTTCTAATTTCTTAAAAATTTGGCTAGTACCTTAAATTTTGGAAAAATTTCGCCATAACCTCCTTTGTACGGGTTGATATTTAAAACTGCAACTGGCCTCACAGGGCCCTCATCAATCCAAAAGAAAAAGCCAAGCGACTAGCCAATCGACTCATAAAATCATCAAAACCCGAGAAATACAATAAACATATACCTATTTGTCGGGCATACAATTTTGTTCCTCCTCTAAGCTTCCATGCTATGACATGTTTAATGTATATACATGTATATGGATGCAATTTCAATCAATTTTCAATTCAGTTCAATATTGATTCGATTTGGCTAAAATTTACCTTTCATTCTCTTGTTAGTTTTATTGTTTCAATATTTTTAAGTAGTCCAACTAATAATCAAACAACACAACCAACAATCAATTAGTTGATTAGCTTTTCAATTATATAACTTAAATATATAGTTAAAAATCCAATTTTTAGTGTCAAATCACAACAATAAACCCTATCTAGCTATGTTTTGATTTTCACACCAGTCAATTGAAAATATATAGATACCCCACTTTCGGCACTCGAACATAAACACTGATGATACTAGTAATCATCAGTATCATCTCCGGGCGACTAGAGTCTGATTTATATCTATCCAGTATCTTTTAGACTTCGAGTATACGTTCATGACACGTATATGCAAAATCTTCATATACTCCATTGTCCAAAATAAAATAAAGTACTCAAATACGTATAATTAGATTTAATTTTCAAATTTTAAACCGTTTTCATTTTTAATAAAGAATACTCTTCCAACTCATTCTAGGATACTACTGATCCCCATCCCTAACGAGTCATTCTCATTGGATATTACTAATCCAATCTCTGATGAATTCTTTCGTTCGGTTCTAATGTGTCTTGTTCTCGAGCTCTGTAAACCAAAGCTCGGATACCAAAAATTGTTACGACCCGAATTCGTTAGCCTCCGAGAAGACCGGAAAACAAGGAATGTAATGAGAACCCGACAAATCAGAACACAAACATAAGAACATTTCATTGCTTATTACAACAATTACATCAGAGAATACAACAGAGTATGAATAAATAATAAACATTAGAAAAATAATATCAGAGATTAAAATTACACTACATAACAGCGGAAAAATAATACATAACACAACTGAAAGAAATACATGAATACAAAGGTTTCCGAATATAACTCCAGCTATAAATCCAGGATCCTGGAAAAATAGAAATCTACAGAACCAAAACTACTAGCTGCCCGTGCGAAAAATGTGGGCACCCAGAGTTTAGGATAAAATAATAAACTCCAGGTCAGTCTGGGACTGGTGCGAGAACTAAAACAGTTATTTTAAACTTTACTTTAAAAATAAAGTAAATCTAGGGAACATGTCGTATAACACGGAACGGGTTTCCTCCTAAGAATACCGTGCATAAAACAAACAACGCAATGCTTTTTTGGAAAAATGAAGCTATTATAAGACCCAGGTCCCATCACACAACGCAAGCTGGAGGATAGAGTTTTACCTTATAATAGCCAAACATGCTTGGTATGTTTTAAAACAAATCATTTTGATATTACTATATGTGTATAGTGTCAAAAACAACTTCAAATATAAATGTATCAATCATAGATGGCATGGGTACCATATATCATGTTGCCATACTAGTTCTACAATTAAAACCGCACGATGTCGTATTGGAAATTGGATTTCCATCAAGAACCAAGGCAAGGGATCATCCTTACCTAATTCGAGACAATCTAGCCTACCATGTCTCAGGATCAGTCGCAACCGCACCTTGGATCTTTAGGGCCGGTCCTCTCTTACGTTTGAGGATTAGTAATTCCTGAATAATATGTTTCCCCGCTATATGGGGCGCAAGTTTGGCCAGTATGTCGACCATATCATCCATCGACCCCATAGTGACTGATACATCTGAGGTACCTCGCTTTCCATCATCCACATAAGTAAAAATGTCTGGGCTCCATACCATGACACCACTCCTAGCTAGAAAGAAATGCATGTTCTTCCTATAGTCCTCTCCCATTTCTGGTTCATACCGGGGTGTGAGGCTCATGAATTAATGCTATACACAAAGCTATACTATTTAATGTCGTGCTTTGATCATCAACCACAAGACTATACTTTTCAACAAAATCCTTGATCATTTGCATCTCAGCATGCCACACTAACAATTCACACCATGCAACTGAGATCTATCAATATATAACCTCTAAACTCATACCTCTCAGAGAAGGGCGTTAAGAAAGAGAATAAATTCTCCGCTGCCAAACAGATATATATTTAATAGAAATCAATCAACACAGAATAAAATCCAATGTCAGACACATATCCATTTATTAGTTCGTTCTGGGTCTGAACGAAACCAGAGGCACCTTATTCCTCGTCCTATATGTCCAATACAGGAGAGAGGTCCTCGCATATCCCATCGATCTCCAAGTACGTCTGGACGATCACCATTTATTACCTTCTCTTGGGTGTACATCCCAATCAAGATATCAGTAATCATCCAAATGATGTGAAGATCTCTAGTCTTCAACCACCGTCTTCATCGTCGACATATTATCGAATCAGTTATTCAGAATGGGCATAAACCCGGTCTTTCTGAATAACTCGCATATTTTATAATCAATAATTAATTGCTATAAAAACACATCATAACCTCATTCCAATTCAGAAAATTCTTTTATTCAAATATTCTTTTCACAATTTAACCCAAATTAAGGTTTTCCAAACTAGTCGGGATTAGCGAACCTTACCGAAGTAATCATTTATTATATTTCCTAATCCCAACCTATTCATCCCATGGAGTAAAACTGTTAATACTCCATATTTAACACCACGGTGTTATCGGTAAAATTAATTACCATTTCCCATTCATATCTAATTAAAGATTTAACTATCGCCTAGAGTAAAACTGGTGGTACTCCATTCTCGATCATTTCCCAAATTTGATAATTTAAATTATCCCATTCACTTTTCAATCTAATTAAAGATTCATTAAAACTCCACTTAGTTTTAATCTTCCCAAAAATCATTATTAATGATTATTTAACTTTGGGAAATCAAACATGCCACATTGAAAATTTACACCGTACCACTGATTTCTGCCGATAAATAACCTCTAAGCTCATACGTCTTAGAGAAGGGTGTTAAGAAAGAGAATAAATTCTCCGCCACCAAACAGATATATATTCAGTAGAGATCAGCAAATACAGTTCGAAATATAATGTTAGACATGTAATCTTGTCTTTATTTGGGTTAAAGAACTAATGTCATTTAAAACACAGTTCACGATAAACCCAAAATCACTTTCCATTAACTATGGAATCTTCACGGAAAACAGATCAATATATAATTGATATCAATTTCCGTATCTGATTAATGATATAAATGGAATAACGACAAGGGCATTTAAATTCCATATATATATTAATAGTCTTCCTCCACAAAAGCACATCTTGATTATTAACAAATCGAATTCTATTCAATTCCAATATATATATATATTTTTATATATATATATATTAAATTGGAAAACTCTAATTTGGAAAATTTCCATTAATCTTAATTAGAAGATTTATAAATTCCAAATCATATTTCATTGTTAATCGGGTTAAAGAACAAGTGTTATTTAAAACACCGTTCACGATAAACCCAATTCACATTCCATTTTACTCCAATTACTAAATATAATTGGAAGCTATAGTAATCTTAATTAAAAGATTTATTCTATTCACACGGAGTTTAAGAACAGTGTTATTTAAGACACTACTCACGACAAACCCAAAATCCAATTTGATATTAAATATAAGGCTCTAAACAGAAATTATATCGGCTTACATTCAACATCAAATTCCGAAAGAAACACAATATCGCATGGGGAATAACGATATATATCTATCTTCCAAATTCCTCCACAATATCTGTATAATCAAATCCAATATCGAAATATTCCGAAGATGATTTCTATTCAAATCCATTCCAATTTATAAATTGGAAAATTCTGGTTAAATTGAAACCATTTCAAATCCAATTTATTTATTTAAAAATGTTGGACTATCTTTCTTGTTAATAACTAGTTCATTTTGATAAAAATATATTTTTATTTTTACAAACATGGAATTTTTATCCAAATTCTTTTCAAACCATTTATTATGATTTTACATAAATTGTTAATATTTTTAATAATTTTATTAAGGCCCGTACAGTCGGTTTCCAATAACGGCCACCGAACTACATACATAACGACTTTTTCCAAATTTGATTTGGACATAATTTCAAATCCAACCACTAGATTTTAAATCTATTATATTCATTGGAAAGCTCTTTTCGATACGAACCCAACGGTTCGAGTTTTAGGAGAATTTGACGGCCGGATCTCCCGTAATATCAATTCGATGTCAATGGTCGAAATTCGCGAATGGTCGCCGCGCAGCGCGTTCTATTCAGGCCATGAAATATATATTATATATATTTCATCGGTTTCCATTTAAAACGTATTTTATAAATTCGTTTTAAAATGATTACCACTTTCATTTCAATTTTTAATCAAAATTGAATACTCATTATGATTATAATATTTAAATGATAATGTTTTCAAAATATCTGATTTTGAACATTTCCTGTTTGATATTCATTATAAAAATGAATAAAATAGATATAAATATCGTTCGCATTTAAATGGCATAAATCTAATCAACAAAGCTTAATATATTTCAATATTTTCGTGTCCATCCCAAATCGGACATCAAATTCATATTTTAATCCTTTACAGAATATTATTTTAAAATATTCGTTATATTAAATATTCGTTATTTTTGAATTGGAATCAGACCCAACCAATTACCATATAATGTTAGTTATATGGATTTCATACACCACACGTATACAACAACAATAATAAACAATCAACCATCATCCAGAATGCATTACACAACTGAAAAAGCATTAAATATAAATAATTAATGCTTACAACAGTCCGTCAACCAATAGATTGACATAAAACTAAATAATTGGGATTAGTGTATGTCAAATACCATCCCAATACACGTGTGGGGTTTCAACCAATAAATACTTAATATTATTTGTGTAGTTGGGCGATGTGTAAAATATATCGTCCCTATCAATATCAGTTAAATGGGTGTACATAAACAAATCGTCTGAATTTGTAAATGAATATTTATTTTCATTTCAGGAGAATTTTATGCCGTTCACATATACATTATATTTTTAACGATAAAATATTTATTTCAACACATGAATCTTTTTAATAGTTCATTTATACAATAAAAATGATATTTTTATTGTACAAACATTTTATTCAACACATGAATATTTTATACAGTTCAAATACACATTAAAAAAATATATTTTTAATTAATAAATTTTTATTTCAGAAAATTTCAGCATTACAACGGCGCGATATTAAAACCGGAGTAATGTATAGCATTACCCCTCTCTTGATACTGGGTCGCGCCATACACAATAATCACAACCAATTCAAACAATCACACAATCAATTTTACAATCACAATCCAAATTTCCACAATACAATCTAAAGAAACAACCATGGTTTGTACAAAATATAGTGTCGGGGGCTTTTAAGCCCCGTATGCATCCTAGTATATATATTTAACTGTAAAATAATTAGAGTGAGAAGGAGTTCTCACCATCGGTTTCCACTCCGCCATTCTTTATTGGACGGTTTGAATTTCAGCTTTGTTTCTAGTCAGGTCTATCGCAGATAATTTCACGCGGTTTATATTAAAAATCACATTTTTACATAACTATATATATATATATTAAAAACAATTTTTTTCATGTAAAAATCTAATTTTTTAAACAATTGTACTCATATAAAAAACTGATTTTACAATGCCATTTAAGTAAATTAAAATTAATTAAACCTTACCCTTTTCAATTATCTTCCTCCAGGCATCGACAGTTCCGTTGAACCCAACCCCGTGCCTCTAAGGCATCACCGCACCGCACCGCCACTGTGGTGGCCTAAAATGTAAATAGCTCTTGGTGATCTATTCCATTTCCAAAATGGATAATGAACTAAATATCACATGAATAACTACTATTGAAGATTTTTCTAGATTTTTTTCCCTGAAGAAATAATTTATATGTCATATCATAATTTTCACAAAAGGTACAATACGGTTTTGAGGATATTGTGTCTGTCGCTAATATAATATCAAACTTCCTAACATTTTAAATGTGCACAAGTTACCCTAATTTTGTTATTGATATATCTTTTTATTGAACTATTAAGAAGAGATGCCTAAATGTAATGAACCGTGTATTTTATATAATATGATCATGCTTAAAAATGATAGTTGAAATATATTGTAATAGCCTGGATTTTATATGTGAATATTTAATTTATTTAAATGTTAAAATAATTATTTTGGAATTTGATGACTTGAATTAAATTAGAAAGATGGTTTGAATGTTGAATTAACTTGAAATTGTAAACCTTGAATTTGTAATCCTTTTAATTTTATTTTGAAGCTATGTAAAATTATATTTGAATATAAATGATAATAATAATGTATTATTAATAAATTTGGTGTTTTGAATTCAAATTATTTTTAATCGATTTTCGTTAACACGTAAAATTAGTTATTTTTCAAACAATCTTTGAATTCGACGAAACCAAATTTATCGGATTCAAAATATTGAATTATTGTAAGATGTCAAGTTTTGCAGCGATCAAACTTATTGTGTGATCGTGCATGATAAAAAGTCGCAACGATTAGAAATTATAGTGTTATAATTTTCTTTTTTAATGGAATAGCAATATTTTTGTGATTCAAAATTCAATAACTGGTGTATATTACTATTGATTTGATATTGTGTTACTATCCTGCGTTTGGTTGTATTTTCTTTGAGTAATTTGGAGTCTGTTTGTAAATAAAAACGTATGATGTAACACTAGAAATTTCAATTTTTAAAACAAACTCAACTCCACACAAAGATAGACAACTAAGTTGTACTTTCTTTACCAATTTCCCTTATAACACCGTCTCCTCTCTCATATAGGCATTCCAACCCTTTCAAAGTTGAAACCAACAAAGAAAAAAGGGAAAATTTATGTATATCCACATGTTCTATTAGTTAATCCGCCCTAGATTTTAGGATACTTACCTATTTTTATGGTGTTATAATTAATTAAATTTGATTAGTTCATCCACCGTACTTATCTCATCTTCTCGCGGTTTTCTTTTGTTTCCATGTCCATTATAATTCAGTTCACTCACACTGGCGTATATTCTCCTTTACAGTATATATATTAATATTATTTTTCCCATCCACCTCATGCTTCTCTTTGTTCTTCCTGATACTCCTTTTCTTATTATTTTCACTCTGGTTGTATAAGTTACATCCTCCTTATTTGTAGTCCTATTGTTAGCCTACTTTGTGAACTAGGCTACACAAAATTAGAAGACCCTTTGATGGAGAATGCTGAGTAGAAAAACACTCTCTCACATACCGGATCGGACTGAAGATCTTGGTCAAGCCCAAAACAGTGCGGAGCAGAAAATGAAGGAGCATAGACAGAATCGGATTGGTTTTGATCAGCCCGCACCGCTCCTCCTAGCCTAAACACATCTGATTAGAGCTAGAAGCGGCAACGGTTATAGCACACATTCCCTAAAGACTCGGAGCGTTTGTACACACGTTCCCCTATGATCACCCACGAAGTTAATGTGCTGGCACCGTATTAGAACATCTGAACCCGACTTTGAAGGGATGAATGCCACGTACATCCGAACCGGAGCCATTTCGGAGAGATTTTTCACCTATAAATAGACAACCAAGGGTCATTTGAAGGGATCTTTTGGAAAATTCTCAGCTCAAGCTTCCTCTATAACCGAATTTCACTACCTTATTCAGATCACAATCATCTTTTAAAACATATATTAGAGGAGACTGAGTGAATTTATGTATTGTATGAATGAAATTAAGTGAGGACTACTATTGTATTTGAATCATCAATCCAAGGAGTAGAAAGTGGACGTAGGCTCTTTAACGCCGAACCACTATAAATCGTGTATTTCTCTTTCCTTTTTGATTTCATTTCATTAGAATTATTGCTAATTTGGGTGTAGAACCACATTTTAGTCTAACATTTTGGTGCTTCCAATGAGAGACTTTTTGAATTCTCCACTTTTTGGGATTATTATTCTACTATTTGGACCCTCAAGTTCAAAGAAGTTAATCCTTTGTTTCCGACATTTTTGAGTGTTTGCTGATTAATCTCTAAGGAATTGGATATTATGGCCAATGGAAAAGGGAAAGAAGTACAAGGCGCCGCTTGGGAGAATGAGGCTAGCGAAGATCATCAGGCTATAGTCATGACGAGGTCGCGGGGACAGGGCTCTGGATTAGGCCGATCCGAACCGGGCGCTCTGCACCAGGTTGATGATGCAAACCCGAACTGATCTGGAGGCTCTGATGATGCTCGTACCCTACTCCGATCCGATCCAAACATGATGAAGCTGGTACTTCTACTCGATCTCCTACGAATGCTCCAACACCAGCAGTGACAAATGATGATCAGCCTACAACTTCTAAACCCGTAACATAAGGATATTTTTCGCGTTTGCTCGATATGCTTGAGAGTACTAGAGATGCTTTAGAAGATTATAAGCGTGAAGGTTTCCTAATGCGAGTTGACATGATACCTATGAGAAGAGAAATTAGCGAGCTGCATAGACAAAGAGTACCCTCTCTCGTTCATCGCCTTGCTACCGATTACTTATCCTCTTCAGACGAAGAGCGCATGCGCCAGAGGAGGCCATACGAGAGGCCGGATAACTTGGATCAGTTAACATTTGGATCGCTGGTAACTCATGAAGACGTAGCCCGAACTCTTGGAAGTGATGATCCAGGCCTGAGGGAATCACCTGTTCAACCTAGGAGTCCTATTGTTGTCAATCCTACCCAAGGCCAACCTCACCATCCAGATCATCCCGTGAACGACTGGGATTGCAGAAG
Source organism: Allium sativum (assembly GCA_030737875.1). Lineage (NCBI taxonomy): Eukaryota > Viridiplantae > Streptophyta > Magnoliopsida > Asparagales > Amaryllidaceae > Allium > Allium sativum. The sequence goes on from CM060924.1 coordinate 198,620,258, forward strand.
GAGAGGAAGCTCAGACGTAGTACTTTAACACCAACGAACATCGCCAGACGTAGGCCCAAGACATACCAGAAGAGAAAGGAGCGCAGATAAACCCAAAATCACATTACATTAACTATGGAATCTCCACTGAAAACAGATCAATATATAATTGATATCAATTTCCATATCCGACTAATAATATAAATGGAATAACGACAAAGCCTTTTAAATTTCATATATATATTAATAGTCTTCCCCCACAGAAGCACATCTCAATTATTACCAAATCGAATTCCAATCTAATATATATTAAAATGGAAAACTCTACTTTGGAAAATTTCCATTAATCTTAATTAAAAGATTATAAATTCCAAATCACATTTCACTGTTAATCGGGTTAAAGAACAAGTGTTATTTAAAACACCGTTCACGATAAACCCAATTCACATTCCATTTGATTCCAATTACTAAATATATTTGGAAGCTCAACTAAAGAATTATTCTATTCACATGGGGTTTAAGAATAGTGTTATTTAAGATACTACTCATGACAAACCTGAAATCAAATTTGATATTAAATATAAGGCTCTGAACAGAAATTATATCATCTTACATTCAATATCAAATTCCGAAACCAACACATATCGTATGGGGGATAATGATATATATCTATCTTCCAAATTCCTTCGCAATACCCATATAATCACGGAATCCAATATCGAAATATTCCGAAGATGATTTCTATTCAAATTCATTCCAATTTATACATTGGAAAATTCTGGTTGGATTAAAACCATTTCAAATCCAATTTATTTATTTAAAAACGTTGGATTATCTTTCTAGTTAATAACTAGTTCATTTTGATAAAAATATATTTTTATCTTTACAAACGTGGAATTTTTCATCCAAATTCTTTCCAAACCATTTATTATGATTTAACACAAATTGTTAATATTTTTAATAATTTTATTAAGGCCCGTACAGTCGGTTTCCAATAACGGCCACCGAACTGCGTCCATAACGACCTTTTCCAAACTTGATTTGGACATAATTCCAAATCCAACCATTAGATTTCAGATCTCTTATATTCGTTAGAAAGTCTTTTCGATACGAACCCAACGGTTCTGGTTTTTAGGACAATCCGACGGTCGAATCTCCCGTAATATCAATTCGAAGTCAATGGTCGAAATTCGCGAACGGTCGCGACGCATTCTATTCAGCCCATGAAATATATATAATACATATATATATATATTATATATTTTATCGATTTCCATTTAAAACGTATTTTATAAATTCGTTTTAAAACAATTCCCACTTTCATTTCAATTTTAAATCAAAATTGAATACTCCTTTTCATTATAATATTTAAATAATAATGTTTTCAAAATATCTGATTTTGAAATCATTTCCTATTTGATATTCATTAGGAAAATGAATAAATTCGATATAAATATCATTCGCATTAAAATAACGCAAATCTAATCAACACGGCTTCATATATTTCAATATTTTCGTGTCCATCCCAGATCGGACATCAAAATCATATTTTAATCCTTTACAGAATATTATTTAAAAATACTCGTTATTTTAAAATATTCATTATTTTAAAATATTCGTTATTTTTGAATTGGAATCAGACCCAATCAATTACCATATAATGTCAGCTATATGGATTTCATACACCACACATATACAACAACAATGATAAATAATCAACCATCATCCAGAATGCATTATACAACTACATAAGCATTAAATATAAATAATTAACACTTACAATAGTCCGTCAACCAATCAATTGACATAAAACTAAACAATAGGGATTAGTGTATGTCAAATATAATCCCAATACCCATGTGGGTTTCAACCAACAAATACTTAATATTATTTGTGCAGTTGGGCGATGTGTAAAATTTATCGTCCCAATCAATATCAGTTAAATGAGTGTACATAAACAAATCGTCCAATTTGTAAATGAATATTTATTTTCATTTCAGGAGAATTTTATGCCTTTCACATATATGTTATATTTTAAACGATAAAATATTTATTTCAACACATGAATCTTTTTAGTAGTTCATTTATGCAATAAAAATGATACTTTTATTGTATAAACATTTTATTCAACACATGAATATTTTATACAGTGCATATACACATTAAAAATTATATTTTTAATGAATAAATATTTATTTCAGAAAATTTCGGCTTTACAACGGCGCGATATTAAAACCGGGGTAATGTCTAGCATTACCCCTCTCTTGATACTGGTTCGCGCCATACACAATAATCACAAACAATCACACAATCAATTTTGCAATCATAATCCAATTTTCCATAATACAATCCAAAGAAACAACTATGGTTTGTATAATAAATAGTGTCGGGGGCTTCTAAGCCCCTTTTGCATCCTAGTATATATTTAACTGTTAGAATAATTAGAGTGAGAAGGAGTTCTCACCATATGTTTCCACTCCGCCATTCTTTATTGAACGATTTGAATTTCCTCTTTGTTTCCAGTTAGGTCCATCGCAATCTGTTTCACGCGGTTTATATTAAAAATCACATTTTTATATAACTATATATATATATATATATTAAAAACAAATTTATTCATATAAAAATATGATTTTACAGTGCTATTTAAGTAAATTAAAATTAATTAAACCTTACCCTTTTCAATTATCTTCCTCCAGGCATCGACAGTTCTGTTGAACCCAACCCTGTGCCGCTAGGGCATCACCGCACCGCCACTGTGATGGCCTAGACCCTGATCAACCACCGCCGCCACAAAGGCCTTCTCCCGCGCTTCCTTCGGCTGGAGTTTTGGTGAACTCGACGGCTCCCATCGCCAGGGGATGGCGATTGAACATGGCCCCTTTAGGCTGCGATTTCCACCAAATTACACAACGATAAATCACCATATTTGATCTGCATGTAGATATCGCATTCCTCTTCCATTTTGCTTCTGAAATTATTCGATTTCATTGCAAAGATTTATCGCAATTTGAACAACTTCCACCGTCGTTCGTGGAGGGAGTCGCTGTTTTTTTATATTTAAGAATTTAGGGTTAGAAAAATATGATTGGTCGTATTTATATAAATTATATTTTTATTTTATTTAATTCCAAAAACACTAATTTATTGGTACTAACTCCAAATCAAACCCAACGAATGTCGTTCCTTGTCAAATATCTCCATTCCGGACATATTGAGATATGTTTCGTAAGCCAATTCGATTGTTTCGAACAGTTTTTATCAAAATTAAAATATAAATTGAATTTAAACATACATTTTAATTTATCGGGGCCACATACTGACTCCAAAAATTGCAGAAAAATAAATCTAGCTATGTTTTGACGATATGGTCCTAACAAAACTAATTTCATCGAATTTCGAGACCATTTGAAAAATTGTCATTTTCCAGTCGATTAAATTCAAACTGAAATTGCCAAACGCTTTTAAATTCAACACGCTCACATATTAATTCCAAAAAATAATGAAAATTGAAATTTAGCAATAACCTGACATTCTGTATCCAACAAAAGTGATTTCATCGAAAACGGAGGTTGTTTGCAAAATGGCTATTTTTAAGGGCTATAAATTATATTAAAAAATATATAAATTCCATAGCGACTATTTTAAATTTTAAACTGGACATAACTTTCAATTCATAAAGTGAAATTTAAAATTTTCACATTCGTTAGAACAATATAGTTAAATAGATTCCAACGTTTCTGGTTTTACTGAAATTTGATTTATATTGAATTCTGTACGTTTATTTATAGTTTAAAATCGAATTTTCAAACTACCGCGCCATTTCGAGTTCGTTTTATAATTAAAATAAATTTATACGTTCTAACTTTGACTAAAATAATTTTTTAGGAGTTATTATTTAAAATAAATCATTTTTAGTATTCTAAATTCATTAAAATAGCTAAAATAAAAAATTTAAATTGGTTCTGAAAATCCGGGTTGTTACAATCTCCCCCGCTTAAAATCTTTTCGTCCTCAAAAAGGAACGGAGCTGAAAGTTGTTTATCCAACCAACTCAACTTTCATTCTGGCTTTCATTCTTCAACTTTTCTGTTTCTAAGAATTTTCTAATTTCTCAAAAATTTGGCTAACACCCTAAATTTTCAAAAAATTTCGCCATAACCTCCTTTGTACAGGTTGATATTTAAAACTACAACTTACCTCACACGGCCCTCATCAATCCAAAAGAAAAAACCAAGCGGCTGGCCAATCGACTCATAAAATCATCAAAACCCAAAAAATACAATAAACATATACTTATTTGTCAGGCATACAGTTTTATTCCTCTTCTTAGCTTCCATGTTATGACATGTTCAATGTATATAGATGTATATGCGTGCAATTTCAATCAATTTTCAACTCAGTTCAATATTGATTCAATTTGGCTAAATTTTACCTTTCATTCTCTTATTGGTTTTATTGTTTCAATATTTTTAATTAGTCCAACTTATAATCAAACAACACAACCAACAATCAATTAGTTGATTAACTTTTCAATCATATAACTTAAATATATAGTTAAAAACCCAATTTTTAGTGTCAAATCACAACAATAAACCCTATCAGCTATGTTTTGGTCATCACACCAGTCAATCGAAAATATATAGATACCCCACTTTCGACACTCGCACATAAACGCTGATGATACTAGTAATCATCAGTATCATCTCCGGGAGAGTAGAGTGTGATTTCATATCTATCCAGTATGTTTGAGACTTCGAATATACGTTCATGACGCGTATATGCAAAATCTTCATTTAATCCATTGTCCAAAATAAAATAAAATAATGTACTCAAATACGTATAATTAGATTCAATTTTCAAAATTTAAATCATTTTCATTTTTAATAAAGAATACTCTTCCAACTCATTCTAGGATACTACTGATCCCATCTCCAACGAGTCATTCTCATTAGATATTACTAATCCAATCTCTGATTAATTCTTTCGTTTGGTTCTAATGTGGCTTGTTCTCGAGCTCTATAAAACAAAGCTCTGATACCATAAATTGTTATGACCCGAATTCGCTAGCCTCCGAGAAGACCAGAAAACACAGGTTGTAATGAGAACACGACAAATCAGAACACAAACAGAAGAACATTTCATTGCTTATTACAACAATTACATCAGTGTACAAGAATATAACAGAGTTTGAATAAATAATATACATTAGAAAAATAATATCAGAGATTAAAATTACATTACATAACAACATAAAAATAATACAAAACACAACTGAAAGAAATACATGAATACAAAGCTTTTCGAATATAGCTCCAGCGGCAAATCTAGGATCCTATAAAAATAGAAATCTATAAAACCAAAACTACTAGCTACCCATGTGGAAAATATGGGCACCCAGAGTTTAGGTTAAAACAATAAACTCCAGGTCAGTCTGGGATTGGTATGAGAACTTAAACAGTTGTTTAAAACTTTACTTTAAAAATAAAGTAAATCAAGGGACCACGTCGTATAACACGGAAAGGGTTTCCTTCCAAGAATACCGTGCATAAAAAAAAACAATGCAATGCTTTTTTTGGTAAAATGAAGCTATTATAAGACCCAGGTCCCATCACACAACGCAAGCCCCAGGATAGAGTTTTACCTTATAATAGCCAAACATGCTAGGTACGTTTTAAAACAAATCATTTTGATATTACTATATGTGTATAGTGTCAAAAACGACTTCAAATATAAATGTATCAATCATAGACGGCATGGGTAGCATATATCATGTCGCCATACTAGTTCTACAATTAAAACCGCACGATGTCGTACTAGAAATTGGATTTCCATCATGAACCAAGGCAAGTGATCGTCCTTACCGAATTCGAGACAATCTAGCCTACCATGTCTCAGGATCAGTCAGAACTGCACCTTGGATCTTTAGGGCCGGTTTTCTCTTATGTTTGAGGATTAGTAATTCTTGATCAATACATTTCCCCGCCCTATGGGGCGTAAGTCTGGTCAGTATGTCGATCAAATCATCCATCGGCTCCGTAGTGACCGATACATCTGAGGTACCTCACTTTCCATCATCCACATAAGTAAAAATGTCTGGGCTCCATGCCATGACACCACTCCTAGATAGAAAGAAACGCATGTTCTCCCTGTAGTCCTCTCCCGTTTCTGGTTCATACTAGGGTGTGAGGCTCGCGAATTAACGCAATACACAAAGCTATGCTATTTAAAGTCGTGCTTTGATCATCAACCACAAGACTCTGCTTTTCAGCAGAAGCCTTGATCATTTGCATCTCAGCATGCCACACTGACAATACACGCCATGCAACTGATATCTATCAATGTATAACCTCTATGGTCATATGTCTCAGAGAAGGGCGTTAAGCAAGAGAATAAATTCTCCGCCGCCAAACAGATATATATTTCATAGAAATCAATCAACACAGAATAAAATCCAATGTCAGACAAACATCCATTTACTAGTTCATTCTGGGTCTGAACGAAACCGAAGGCACCTTATTTCTTGTCCCATATGTCCAATACAGGAGAGAGGTCCACACATATCCCATCGATCTCCAAGTACTCTGGACGTTCACCACTTATTACCTCGTCTTGGGGGTACAGCCCAATCAAGACATCAGTAATCATCCAAACGATGTCAAGATCTCCGATCTTCAACCACCGTCGACATATCGTCGAATCAGTTATTCAGAATGGGCATAAACCCGGTCTTTCTGAATAACTCACGTATTTTATAATCAATAATTAATTGCTATAAAAACACATCATAGGCCTCATTCCAATTCAGAATATTCTTTTATTCAAATATTCTTTTCACAATTTATCCCAAATTAAGGTTTTCCAAACTAGTCGGGATTAGCGAACCTTACCGAAGTAATCATTTGTTATATTTCCCAATCCCAACCTATTCATCCCATGGAGCAAAACTGTTAATACTCCATATCTAACCCCACTACGTTATCGGTAAAATTAATTACTATTTCCCGTTCAAATCTAATTAAAGATTTAACTATCGCCTAGAGTAAAACTGGTGGTACTCTATTCTTGATCATTTCCTAAATTTGATAATTTAAATTATCCCATTCACTTTTCAATCTAATTAATGATTCATTAAAACTCCTCTTAGTTTTAATCTTCCCAAAAATCATTATTAGTGATTATTTAACTTTGGGAAATCAAACATGCCACAATGAAAATTTACACCGTACCACTGATTTCAGCCGATATATAACCTCTAAGCTCGTACGTCTCAGAGAAGGGTGTTAAGCAAGAGAATAAATTCTCCGCCACCAAACAGATTTATATTCAGCAGAGATCAACAAATAAAGTTTGAAATACAATGTTAGACATGTGATCCTGTCTTTATCTAGGTTAAAGAACTAATGTTATTTAAAACACAGTTCACGACAAACCCAAAATCACCTTCCATTAACTATGGAATCTTCACGGAAAACAGATCAATATATAATCGATATCAATTTCCGTATCTAACTAATAATATAAATGGAATAACGACAAAGCCGTTTAAATTCCATATATATATATATATATATATTAATAGTCTTCCTCCACAGAAGCACATCTCGATTATTATCAAATTGAATTCCATTCAATTCCTATTTAATATAAATTAAATTGGAAAACTCTAATTTGGCAAATTTCCATTAATCTTAATTAAAAGATTTGTAAATTCCAAATCACATTTCATTGTTAATCGGGTTAAAGAACAAGTGTTATTTAAAACACCGTTCACGATAAACCCAATTCACATTCCATTTTACTCTAATTACTAAATATAATTGGAAGCTCTAATAATCTTAATTAAAAAATTTATTCTGTTAACACGAGGTTTAAGAATAGTGTTATTTAAGACACTACTCACGACAAATCGAAAATCCTATTTGATATTATATATAAGGCTTTGAACAGAAATTATATTGGCTTACATTCAATATCACATTCCAAAACCAACACATATCGTATAGGGAATAACGATATATATCTATCTTCCAAATTCCTCCACAACATCTATATAATCACGGAATCCAATATCGAAATATTCCGAAGATGATTTCTATTCAAATCCATTTCAATTTATACATTGGAAAATTATGGTTAGATTAAAACCATTTCAAATCCAATTTATTTATTTAAAACGTTGGATTATCTTTCTAGTTAATAACTAGTTCATTTTGATAAAAATATATTTTTATCATGACAAACGTGGAATTTTTCATCCAAGTTCTTTCCAAACCATTTATTGTGATTTTACACAAATTGTTAATATTTTTAATAATTTTATTAAGGCCCGTACAATCGGTTTCTATGACGACCCCAAACCCCGTACTGACGGTGGCAAGGGTAATCTTTGGAATATAACACATAAACAAATAAACAGAATTAAATAAATACACCAGATAATGCACAATAGAATATACTGGATAAACGTAATCATCAGAGTTACACAGTATACATTATCATACTTAGTACAAATACAGTTCAGCTATACATAAAAGTCTACAGCGGAAACAAACATAATATGTACAACAGGAGCTGAACAGCATAAAAAGAGATAAATGATAGAATCCATCTTCAGCTCCAGTTATCCAGAAAGAGCCTGCTAAACCTGAATACAAGGCTGCTCGTGTAGAAAAAGGGGCACCCGAGTTTGAAAGTGAAACAAACTACGAGTCAGTCATGGGACTGGTATGAGAAATCTACCTAACACATTAATAATATGGCCAATCTCAGGACCACGCCACTTTCGTGGAACGGGTTTACTCCATCGGATTGTCAGTGCTTTAAACCAAACAATTCTTTTAAACATTGCAATGCTTTTTATAAAAATGAAGCCATTATAAGACTCAGTTCTCATTACACAATGCAACGCAAACCGGAGGATAGAGTTTTTACCTTATAATGGCCAAAATATGCTTGATACGAATAAAACAAAAGCATTTGGTATTATTGCTAGTGTTTATAGGTTTCGAAAACAATTTCGAATCATAACTATCAATCATAGACGGCATTAATGCCCCATACCACTATGTCGCCATATATAGGTTTACAATCAAAGCCCCACGGTCACGTATTTGGAAATTGGATTTCCGTCATGAACCAAGGCAAAAGATAGTCCTTACCGAATTCGAGACGCTCTAGCCCGTGTCTTAGGATCAGAACGCATCGACCCTTGGATCGTCAGGGCCGGTCCACCGATGTGGATTAAAATGCCTGAACACTGCGTTTCCCACCCTATGGGGCGTAAGTGAGCCAACGAATGACACCATCGGACCCAGACCGTCCGATCTAACCGAGGCGCCTCGCAACAGTAACAACCACATAAGTCAAACTCGTCAGGGCATGTAAAACCACTGACGCCACTTCTAGCTAGAAAGAAACGCATGTCCTCCCTGAGGTCCTTCTCCCGTTTCTGGTTCATACCGGGGTGTGAGGCTCGCGAATTCACGTTATACACAAAGCTATGCCACACAGGCGATGCTTTGATCATCACCACAAGGCTTTGTCTTTCAACAGAAGCCCTGATCACTACATCTTAGCATGCCGTACAAGCAATTCACACCATGCAACTGATGGCTATCAATCACACAGAATAAATTCCAATGCCAGACACACCGTCCATTTGCAAGTCCGTTCTGGGTCTGAACGAAACCGGAGGCACTATTGTAACGACCCGGAAAATCTGAACCAATTAAAAAAAATTTAATTGGCTAAAATAATGGATTTTAAATATTTAAAATAAATATTTTAAATAATAAAGATGAAAACTGAGTTTGAATTGACAATTGGAAATGAATATAATTAATTTTAATTATAAACAAGGCCTGAAATGGCGCGGTAGTTTCAAATTTTCATTTCAAACTTTGACTGACTGTACCGGGTGCAAAACAAAATGGATTTGAGTGAAACCAAAAATATTTAAATCTGTTAGTGAATACCTTTCTAACGAATCTGAAAAATAGAAATTTCATAGCGGAAAGCAAAAGTTATGGCCAAATGAATTTTCAGAAAGGTCGCTATGGAATTTATATAGCCCGTGAAATTGGCCATTTTGCAAACGACCTCGGAATTCGATGAAACCACTTTTGTTGGATCCAGGATATGAAGTTATTGCTAGGTTTCAAATTTCATATTTTTTTGAAGCTAGTATGTGAGCGTGGCAAAGGAAAATGTGTTTTGGTCAATTACAGTTAAATTGGATCGACCAGAAATGGGCCATTTTTCAAACGGTCTCAGAATTCGACGAAACTAGTTTTGTTGGGACCATATCGTCAAAACATAGCCAGATTTATTTTTCGGGACTTTTTCGAATTAGTTTGTGGCCCTGGCAAATTGAAATGTACGTTCAAATTGAATATTGAATGTTATATATTTTAAATTTAAGGAAAACTGACTGAAACATTCGAATTGGCCTACGAAACATATTCCATTGTGTTCGGAATGGGGGTAATTAGCTAGGGGCGACAGTCGTTGGGTTTGATTTCGAGTTCGTATAGAGAAAACCCTATTTTTGAATTTAATATATATAGACCAATTAGATTTTTCCATTCATTAAATAAAAAAATAAATAAGTCGCGCTCTCTCTCCCGTAACCAGCGATCGACGACGGAAGGGGGATCAGAACTTTCCGATCAATTTCCGGCCGCCACACACCTCGTTGACCCCCGACCCTTTGCAACTTTTTGATGATCTCCCCGAGCTCTTCAAATCCATAGTAGCCTCGACCCCCACCATCGTGTATCCATCGAGATCCGCCCCTCCAAACATCCGCCGTTATTTGCTCCGCCGCCGCCACCTGGGACCATCGAACTGTCCCACTCCCCCACGCGCCTGAGCGCCTCCCCTAGCTCGTCGACGCTGCGTAGGACGATCTTCCTCTCGCTACACCATTTGATTGAAAATCGAGACCCTAGTTTTGAACCTTTCAGCTGAGAGGTACGACTGTTTAATTAAAACTGTTTTTAACAGTTTAAGAGCTTTGAAAACTTGTAAAAATCATATCTTTTTCGTTTGTTGACGAAATTCAGTGAAACAAGAGACAGTGGACTCGCGTGGACGTCTTCTACATTCTAAAAGAGACCGCATATTTTTCTGAGCCTTCTACTATTTTTGGTGGAGTGGAAACCAATGTGAGATTTCTAATTTATAAACGATATGGAAAACGACAATGTATAAATTATATAATCGATATATGAGTTATATAAGCATTGTACACCTCATGTATAAGCGTTGTATAAGTTGTACGTTCGATGTATAAGTTATATATGCGTTGTAAAAATTATATATGTGTTGAATAGAAGTGAAATGCTTTTATATATATATATATATATATATATATATATATATATATATATATATATATATATACGCCCCTCGTCCACAAACCATGGACGATATTTATTGGTTGTGATTGGTGTGAAAATTGATTGATAGCGAATGGTTGATTGAAATTGTTTGTGGTTGGAATTGATTGATTGTGGTTGAAAAATACCCATTTGTGGTTGAGAAATATTTGGTTGAAACCACATAGGATTAGTTTGTGGAAATAAAAAAAAAATACATGCCGCCTACGTGCGAACTAGATGCATGATTCCCCATTATCAAAAGCTGCGAGGCTTTAAGGTAGAGCGAGGAGCCGTACTAGGGACGGTCTCGGTTTTAACTACCCTGCCGTTATGCTGCTGAAATTTTGAATAATATTCATGTGTTAGAATTATTTTCCTGTATTGAAACTATATTCGTCTATTGAATAGAAAACCTTCATGTATTGAATTGAAATTCATTCGTTGAATAGAATTCATGGGTTGAATGGTATTCGTGTTTTTTTTAAATATAAAAATCACCTTTCTATCTATTTATATAAACTATAGGAAACCTTCATGTGTTGAATCGAAATTCATTCGTTGAATTGAAATTCATGTGTTGAATGGTATTCATATTTTGAAAGAAATTGTTTTATAATAAAAATCCTATTTTTATCATCAATATGAACTATATAAAATAATCTTGTTTTGAAATAAATTGTTTTATAATAAAAATCCTATTTTTATCACCTATATTAACTATATAAAATAGTCGAGTTTTGAAATAAATTGTTTTACATTAAAAATCACACTTTTATTATATACATGAATTGTTAAAAATAATGAAGTGTTGAAACAGAAGACAGTAAGATAAAAACATCATTTTTATCAAATGTATGAAAATCAAATGGTTTTGAAATCGAAGAATCGATATATATATATATATATATGGAATTCAAATATATCGAATAACGAAGCTGCAGTTCGTATTTTGAAACCGTGATTTCAAACGATTAGTGCGGGAGATCCGACCATCGGATTTTCCTGAAATCGCAACCGTTGGGTTCGCTTTGGAAATATCTTTCAAACGGCACCAACTTTGTAAAAATCCAACGGTTGGATTGTCTGGAATGTTTAATTCAAATCTGAAGAAAAACAGCGCCAGAATCGATTATATTTATATATATATATGTATAAATATATTTAATCTAATAACGACGCTGCAGTTCGTAATTTGAAATCGAAACTTCTAACGATTATACCGGGAGATCCAACTGTCGGATTTTCCCGAAACAGGAACCGTTGGATTCGTTTTGAAAAGATCTTTCTATTGATGTAAATTTTGTGAAGATTCAACGGTTAGATTTTTAGATATGTGTAAATCAAATATGAAGAAAAACAGCGCCACGGCCGCGTTATGGCCCGAAGCATCGTTTTGAATAAATTGGCTATTTTAAAATAAATAAAAATAGCGATAAATCGTTATAAAATATTATAAATGATATGGATGTGAAATTTAGAATCTAACTGAAGGTTGGCTAAGTCGAATGGTTTCCTGGGTGTTGATCTGATGTTGGTTTCGGCCTTCGGGGTTAATATTTGGGAAATTGTTCTCTTACTGATCTACGGTTAGTGACTAATGAATTGAATTGATGCGTATGTTGTGTTTGTGTAGCACTTGTTTATTATATACGCGAGTAGCTCAGAAAGACCGGGTTTATCCCATTCTGAATAACTGAATCGACGATAAGAAATCGAAGATGAAGACGGTGGTGAAGACCGGAAATCTTCACCTCGTTTGGATGGTAACTGATGTCCTGACTGGGAGGCATCCCGAAATATGGATAATGAGTGGTGATCATCCAGACGTACGTGGAGATCGATGGGTTTGCGAGGTATATAGTGCCTCCGGTTTCGTTCAGACCCAGAACGAACTTGAAAATGGACTGTGTGTCTGACATTGGATTTTATTCTGTGTTGATTGATCTCTATTAAATATACATCTGTTTGGCAGCGGAAAATTTATTCTTTTACTTAACGCCCTTCTCTGAAACACACGAGCTCAGAGGTTGTATATCGATGGATATCAGTCTCATGACATGAATTGATAGTGTGGCATGCTTAAGTAGCAAATGATCAGGGCTTCTGTTGAAAAGCAAAGTCTTGTGGTGATGATCAAAGCACCGCCTGTGTGGCGTAGCTTTGTGTATAACGTGAATTCGCGAGCCTCACACCCCGGTATGAACCAGAAATGGGAGAAGGACCTCGTGGAGGGCATGCGTTTTGTAACACCCCGAATTTTAATTAAAACTAGTATTCACTAATTATAGAATAAATAATCTCATATGTGAGAATTGGGGGAAACGGGCTGCGTCATTGAGTTCGTCTCGGAAAAATACGCGAAATAGAGTCCGAGTTTTCGAGAATCGGAGTCCGTATGGCCCGGTTATGGCCCAAAGAAGTTTTCAGAAAATTTAAATTTAAAAACAGATTTAAAATTCAGCTCTAAAATAAGTTTGGAGCCAAAAGAGGGAAAGGGGGAAAAATTCCCGCCTAGCCCCGTGTCGACAGGCATGTCGACAGGGGTGTCGACAGGGGTGTCGACAGCCCTGTCGACAGGGGTGTCGACACAGGGTGTCGGCTCTGTGGATCTGGGTGCACCAGGTCTGGTCTTGGCTGAGTCTAGGGCCATGTTCTAGAGGGTTCCGAAATCTAAGGGTCCTAAACTAATCTAGGGTTAATCTAAGGGCCTAAAACACTACCTAATCCTATAAATAAGACCCTAAACTAGCCCTAAATCATCATTAATCTATCATACAACTAAACTATGGCAAAATGCTAGCTCTCATGGCCTCCACTAATGTATGAAGAGGGTTGCATGCTAATCACTCTCTAATCAACCTCTAATCCCTTCTTAGCATCTTAATCTTCTTCATTTGGTGTGCAAAATTTGCTAGTTGTGAGTTTCTATCACTTTGATGATCTTTTGTTAAACTAAGTAGATGAGATGTGATGGGATTTATGGTTTTGTATGTGGATTAATGAGTCTTGAATCATATGATATGATGTTAGCATTAATCTTATGTTTATGCATGTTGAGTATGTACGTTTATGCATGTTGAATATGCAAGTTTATGCAAGTTTAATATGATGTATGTCATGTTTGCATGATGCTAAATATGCAAGTTACATGTTTGTTAATATGCAAGTTACATGTATGTAAATATGCAAGTTACATGTTTGTTAATATGAAAGTTACATGTATGTAAATATGCAAGTTACATGTTTGTTAATATGCAAGTTACATGTATGTAAATATGCAAGTTACATGTTTGTTAATATGCAAGTTACATGTTTGTTAATATGCAAGTTCATGATGACACATTATGCAAGTCTATGAGTTAATATGCAAGTATGTTATGCAAGTGAATATGTAAGTTATGTGACATATTATGTGCAAGTTATGTGACATGTTATGCAAGTTCATATGCAAGTTATGTGTTTGTTAATATGCAAGATGGCACTTTTGAAACATGTTCATTCATATGCAAGTTGACACCTTTTATATGTGTTATATCATGAGAACGAAATTACGTGGGAACGATGGGGTAATTAAATGCATAAGTTAATAAGATTGTGTGAAATTAATATAATTATGCATAGCATAAAATAAATGAACATAGTATGGGAATTTGCCTATTTAGTTAGGTGTACCCATACTATGTGTTGGGAATTTACCTATTGAGTTAGGTCTACCCCATGGGAATTTACCTATTGAGTTAGGTCTACCCATGTTAAGAAAAACTTGATTAATTAGGGATAATTAATATAAAATTTTGAGGGTGATTAATTAGTTGTAATTAATTGACTAAGACACGAGGTTGGACTCAGTTGTAGCGTAAAACTGCCCGGACCCAACCGGCTTAACCAGTTGCTACAAATGTTAGCCCAATGTGAGAGGTCTTAGGCACAAACTAAATACGTGATTAATGTAAAGACACGAGGTTAGACTCGGTTATGACATAAGGCTGCCCGGACCCAACCGGCTTAACCAGCGGTCATAAAAGACAGTCTAATGTGAGAGGTCTTTACAAAGGTTACGATCTTAATTAATTAATTAAGAAACACTTAACCACATTAGCATGTAGAGGGACATGAGGGGTTAAGTGGGTGCTTGGGTGGCATGAGGAAATCTAGTGGTTGCCTTGGGTGGCAATAGAAAATACGATTAGAATACTTAACCAAAATGGAAACATGTAATTAAACATGATTAAAGGGTTAAGTGGGATACACTAGAAAAAGGGACAAGCTTAGGTGGGTAGCTTGTGGGAGGCCCATTTCAACCAGTAACCCATACGTATCTTTGTGGGCTCGACCCATGTCGAGGACGGGACACGCATACTGGGCTTGACTGTAAGAGGCAAACAGGTTAGCGGTGGCAACGCAAGTCCAACGGGCTTCATATGCGTGAGTGGGCCTGGGCTGGTAGATAAGCCGTTGTTGCATCGTGTAGATATAAGCCGTGCACCGTTAATTATATCGGGTTGCCACGTTGGGGAATGGTACACCCCATGGTGGGGCCAGCACGGGTATCTACGTTAGGGAGCCGATCGAGTGGGGAGTAGTGTGTACACCTAGTGGATTGTAGGGCCCCGTGGCATCTACTTGGTCACCTAGGGGTACGCAAGTACTATTAAGTTAATTTTGTAAGTCCAGGGGTGGGATCAACCTTTAAGTTAGGAATGACTGGTGTGGTGCAGTTTAGTAATTTACCTTTGGAAGGGTAGATGCGTCTTTATCTTTTATCTTAGTTTAGTTGACTGCTTAGTGCAGCCATTAATCCCCATTAGTTACCGTATATCAGTTTATGTCTTCTCTGTTTACTTTAACGATTGTATTGTTAAAGTTATAGGACTCGCTCAGACTTATGTCTGACCCCGTTGTTTTATCTTTTTCCCCACCCTCAGGTCCTACGGTGGATCCTAGCAGTAGTGGAGCTTGATCGGATTGCTGTTCCAGTCTTTAGGAGCTTGGGTAGATGTAAAGCTCCAGTTATCCAGTTATCTTTTCTTTTGTCTTGGCTATTGTATGAGAGTGGGATTATGTACTTCTTTATTTTGATGGATATTGTACTTGACTTTCATTGTGGTTTTATGATGTAACCAGATATGTTTTACTTCCGCTGTTATGAGATGATGCTTTAAAATTTCAAGTACTGTTTATATCTGTCATGTTGTAATTTTTCTGTTCTATATTCACTAAAATACTCCATCGATGCTATGGCATTCCCTTAGTGAGTGACCATAGCGGGAGTGGGGTGTTACACGTGGTATCAGAGCTTAAGGTTACCAGAACAGATAAATTTTTTGAGAAAAACTATTTTCTAAGAGTATTTTCGAAGAAAGTATTTTCAAAAGCATGTCTTCTAAGAGAAAAAGTTTTTGAAAAGGAAAAGCATAATCCCCAATAGCCATATCTTTATCTTTCGGAATCTCCTTTTTGAATCTTTCCTCTTTCATTTCAGCATGGCTGAAGATCTTAACATCCCGGAGGGTTTAGTTATACCACTATGGTATAGGAGGTTACAAGAGGCTAGGGCCGCGGCTGCGGGTCCAGCCAATGCTACTACACCAGAGGCAACCGTTCCTCCTCCTCAGCCTAGAGTGGATAATTTTGCTAAGGTTTGCAAGGAGTTCAAGGCTATAGGAGGAAAACCTTTTCTAGGTTCAGAGACTTTCGTAGAGGCTAGAGATTGGCTTAAGGAAGTGGAGGAATTGCTAGATATCTTTGAAGTGGAAGAGGGAAAGAAAGTCAAGTTGGCGGCTTGGTTAATGAAGGGAGAGGCCTCATTCTGGTGGGAGGTCACTAATGGAGAACGCCCTGTTGACTCTTGGGCAGATTTTAAGCAAAGGTTTGGGGCTAAGTTTCTCTCAAGGGCGGAAGAGAATCTGTTTATGGAGAAGTTCTTGAATTTGAAGCAAGGGATACTCACGGTGAAAGAATATGTCAACAAATTCAATCAATTAGCAAGGTTTGGTATAGAGTTGGTGAATACACCGGAGAAGAAGGCTTTGAGGTTCGTTAGAGGCTTGAACGAACCATTGCAAGGAATAGCTATGACTCACATTCCTATGGGGGCCACCTTTGAGAAACTTGTCTACATGGCACTTATGCATGAGGATGATAAGAATTCTAAGGCACCAGAGAAAAAGGGGGATCAGAAGAAACCGCAACAACAACAACAAGGAAAGGGTGGAAAAGGCAATGGTGACAAGAAGAAGACGAAGAAGAAGTGCTTTAATTGTGGGACACCAGGTCACCTCAGCAAGGATTGTCGCAAAAAGAAGAAGACCGGTTGCTTTCATTGTGGTGAAGCAGGGCATCTTGTGAAAAACTGCCCAAAGAAGGGGCAGAAGACGGGGTCTACCTCAGGAGGTCAGGTGCAAGCTCTTATGGCGCCACCTCAGTCAGGGGGGCAAGTTCAGGTTCTCTCAGTTCCACCGATTCAGCAGAGAGGTAGAACTATCTCCGTTGAAAGTCTGGTTTTTCTGTTTGATCATCCAGTTCGTACTTTGTTTGACTCTGGCGCATCGCATTCTTTTATCTCATCATCGTTAGTTGAGTCACTGCACTTAGACACCAGTCTAGTTGATGATCCCTTGGTTGTTTCAAACCCAATTGGGGGCTCTATATATCTGTCTATGATATGTTTGGGTTTGAAGATTTCTATACTTAGTGTTGAGTTTAGATGTGATGCTTTTGTATTGGGCTTCACGGGCTATGGGTTGATTTTGGGCATGGACTGGTTATCCAGTAATGGTGCCGTTCTTGATTGTGAAAGGAGAGTTGTTAGGCTTATGACCCGCTTGGGTAATACTCTCGAGATCTCTTGTAATCCCATGGAATCTGTTCTTCTAAGTTATCTTGAATCGCTCGATGCTTCGGTCGAGAGTTTGCATTCTGTCAGAGTAGTCCGGGAATATCCGGATGTGTTTGAAGAAGTAAAGGATTTGCCTCCGAAGCGGGAGATAGATTTCCGAATTTATTTGGTGGATAATGCCAAACCAGTGTCTTTGCCAGTGCGCCACATGGCTCCTCGTGAGAGAAGAGAACTTCATAAGCAAGTAGGGGAGTTGCTTGAGAAGGGGTTCATAAGGCGAAGTATATCGGAGTGGGGAGCTCCAGTAGTGTTTGCCACGAAGGCGGATGGGTCCCTCAGACTTTGTGTGGATTATAGAGAACTTAATAAGCTCACGAAGAAGAATAGACACCCATTACCAAGAATAGATGATCTCTTTGATCAGTTGGTTGGCGCCTCAGTGTTTTCGCAAATGGACTTAGCTACAGGGTTTCATCAGTTGAGAGTGGCGGAGGACAGTATAGAAAAGACTGCTTTCCGGACTCCGGATGGTTTTTATGAGTGGCTAGTGATGCCATTTGGGTTGACAAACGCCCCTGCATACTTTGTTGATCTAATAAGTAGAGTGTTCAGAAAGTATCTGAATAAGTTTGTAGTGGTCTTTGTGGATGACATCTTGGTCTTTTCCAAGAGTGAAGAAGAGCATGCCTTACATCTCAGAGAAGTATTGGAGACTCTTCGAGCGCATAGTCTTAAAGCTAAATTCTCTAAATGTCATTTTTGGAGAAGAGAAGTGCGATTCTTAGGACATGTGGTCTCTAAGGAAGGGATAGCTGTGGATCCCGCAAAGATAGTATCTATCCAGGATTGGAAAGTTCCTAGAAATGCTACCGAAGTAAGAAGTTTCTTGGGGTTGGCAGGATATTATAGGAAGTTCATCAAAGACTTCGCGAAGATATCAGCCCCATTAACCCGCTTGACGAAGAAGAATCGGGTTTTCTTATGGGACGTAGATTGTGATGATGCTTTCCGACGGTTAAAGAGAGCTTTGACTACCGCTCCAGTTTTAGTGCTTCCAGATGGGAGTAAACCGTTTGTTGTTTATACCGATGCTTGTGGGACAGGATTAGGCGCAGTCTTGATGCAGGAGGGAAGGGTAATAGCCTATGGAGGGAGGAAATTGAGAGTGCATGAGAAGAATTACCCTACCCATGATCTAGAGTTGGCCGCGATTGTTTTCGCACTTAAGTCTTGGCGCCATTATCTTCTTGGTGAGAGATTCGAGTTGTTCACCGACCATAAATCATTGAAGTACTTATTCTCTCAGAAGGATTTAAACTTAAGACAGCAAAGGTGGATGGAGTTCTTAGCATCCTATGATTTCGAGATAGCGTATACTCCTGGCAAGGGTAACGTGGTGGCAGACGCCTTGAGTAGAAAAAGGCTATCTTTGAGTCTATTGTTCGTGGAACGACGAAGCTTGGAGTTTCTTTCTTTGTTTGACTTCAGACCTTCTGTTGATTTTGTACCTGGTTTGTTGGCATCCTTGGAGGTTAGACCTACTCTTTTGAGACGGATTGGCGAGGCTCAGCGAAACGACCCACAGTTGGTTGAGTTGGTAGAGAAGCTTATAAGGGGGGAGTCGTCCAGCCATTTGGGTAGATACACCATAGATGATAAGGGATGGTTGCATAGAGACGGTAGACTTTGTGTACCGCAAGATGAGGGTTTGAAGAAGGCTATTTTGGATGACGCACATCGTTCAAGAATGACTATTCATCCCGGTGGGGACAAAATGTACCAAGACATGAAGAGAGTTTTCTTCTGGGCCGGTATGAAGAAAGATGTGGCTGAGTATGTGGCTAGATGCTTAGTATGCCAACAAGTTAAAGCGGAGCAAAGGAAACCCGGTGGGTTGCTGCACCCATTGGAAGTTCCGCAATGGAAGTGGGATAGTGTCTCGATGGATTTCGTCGATGGGTTACCGAGATCGAGGAAGGGTAATACGGGAATTTGGGTTGTGGTAGACAGACTTACCAAGAGTGCCCATTTTATACCCGTGAAGAGTAAGAGGACCGCTCCATGGCTTGCTTCAGTCTATGTTAGAGAGATTGTTAGATTGCATGGCGTACCATCCAGCATTGTGAGTGATCGAGATCCTATCTTCACTAGTGAGTTTTGGAGAAGTTTGCAAGAGGCGGTAGGGACTCAGTTGTGTTTGAGCACCGCATATCATCCGCAGACGGACGGTCAGACCGAGAGGGTGAACCGTATCTTAGAAGATCTCTTGAGGCTTTGTATCTTGGATTTTGGAGGTACATGGGAAGAACATCTTCCTTTGGTGGAGTTCGCATACAATAACAGCTTTCAGTCTAGTATTGGCATGGCACCTTTCGAAGCTCTTTATGGAAGGCCTTGTCGATCTCCTACATGTTGGTGGGAATCTACGGATAAGATCTTGCTTGGGCCAGATATGGTTAGAGAGACTTCAGAGAAGATTGATTTGATTCGTAGAAGGATGAAGGCAGCGCAAGATAGACAGAAATCTTATGCGGATCGGAGAAGGACGGATCTTGAGTTTGAGGTTGGAGACATGGTTTTTGTCAAAGTATCTCCATTAAGAAATGTTGTTCGCTTTGGGTCCGTTGGGAAGTTAGCACCGAGGTTTGTTGGGCCGTTTCCTATTAAGGAAAAGATTGGACGGATGGCATATAGGGTGGAGTTGCCCGACAGACTTAGTGGTGTTCATGATGTATTCCATGTATCACATCTGAGGAAGTGCTTACATGAGACCGCAGAGGTGGTAGAGCCGAGCTTGCTTAGAGAGGTAGAGGTAGAGCGTGATGCGACGATTCAGCGAGCTCCTACTCGCATCCTTGGGTCAGAAACTAGGAAGTTGAGGAACAGGGAAGTTCAGCTAGTTAAAGTGCAATGGGGAGATGACGAAAGCAATGCTACTTGGGAGACGGAAGCGAAGATGCGTTCTTTGTATCCATTTCTTTTTGAGAGTATGTCTTTTAACTTCTCCTTTATCGCTTGTCTAGTACTTATCTTATCTTTGGTATGTCCTCTCGTTAGTACTGTTTGACCTTTAGATAGGGTAAGCCTATGGTTGAAACATGTGTTTGAAACATGTTATGATTGATGGATGCATGTGGATGCAATTGGTTGCTAGTGGTTGCTTGTGGATGCATATACACACACATTAGGCACTAGATCGGCTCAGACACTTCATGTTGCATATTGCATAAATGGATGTGGTAGTTAGATTGGTGGATGTATCATGGTTGTGTTATCATATGGATGATGCATTTTTGTGTATGGTTGTGCACGCATGTAGAAATTTGTATGTGTCAATAGGGTTTCACATACATATTGGATGCATGGCACTATCATGGTTTGCATTAAGGAGGTCGACTGAATCAGTAGACCGCCTGATTTTGCATTAGTATACGGACATATACACACACTTTCTGCATATGTTCATACATCATTAGAAGTTTCTAAGGATAATGGTTGCTTGTGGTTGATGGTTTAGTAGATGGTTGTTTGGTTGGTAGGATACGTTCTCCTTAGCTTAGAGATTTCGGGGACGAAATCCTTTAAGGAGGGGAGAATATAACACCCCGAATTTTAATTAATACTAGTATTCACTAATTACAGAATAAATAATATCATATGTGAGAATTGGGGGAAACGGGCTGCGTCATTGAGTTCGTCTCGGAAAAATACGCGAAATAGAGTCCGAGTTTTCGAGAATCGGAGTCCGTATGGCCCGGTTATGGCCCAAAGAAGTTTTCAGAAAATTTAAATTTAAAAACAGATTTAAAATTCAGCTCTAAAATAAGTTTGGAGCCAAAAGAGGGAAAGGGGGAAAAATTCCCGCCTAGCCCCGTGTCGACAGGGGTGTCGACAGGGGTGTCGACAGCCCTGTCGACAGGGGTGTCGACACAGGGTGTCGGCTCTGTGGATCTGGGTGCACCAGGTCTGGTCTTGGCTGAGTCTAGGGCCATGTTCTAGAGGGTTCCGAAATCTAAGGGTCCAAAACTAATCTAGGGTTAATCTAAGGGCCTAAAACACTACCTAATCCTATAAATAAGACCCTAAACTAGCCCTAAATCATCATTAATCTATCATACAACTAAACTATGGCAAAATGCTAGCTCTCATGGCCTCCACTAATGTATGAAGAGGGTTGCATGCTAATCACTCTCTAATCAACCTCTAATCCCTTCTTAGCATCTTAATCTTCTTCATTTGGTGTGCAAAATTTGCTAGTTGTGAGTTTCTATCACTTTGATGATCTTTTGTTAAACTAAGTAGATGAGATGTGATGGGATTTATGGTTTTGTATGTGGATTAATGAGTCTTGAATCATATGATATGATGTTAGCATTAATCTTATGTTTATGCATGTTGAGTATGTACGTTTATGCATGTTGAATATGCAAGTTTATGCAAGTTTAATATGATGTATGTCATGTTTGCATGATGCTAAATATGCAAGTTACATGTTTGTTAATATGCAAGTTACATGTATGTAAATATGCAAGTTACATGTTTGTTAATATGAAAGTTACATGTATGTAAATATGCAAGTTACATGTTTGTTAATATGCAAGTTACATGTATGTAAATATGCAAGTTACATGTTTGTTAATATGCAAGTTACATGTTTGTTAATATGCAAGTTCATGATGACACATTATGCAAGTCTATGAGTTAATATGCAAGTATGTTATGCAAGTGAATATGTAAGTTATGTGACATATTATGTGCAAGTTATGTGACATGTTATGCAAGTTCATATGCAAGTTATGTGTTTGTTAATATGCAAGATGGCACTTTTGAAACATGTTCATTCATATGCAAGTTGACACCTTTTATATGTGTTATATCATGAGAACGAAATTACGTGGGAACGATGGGGTAATTAAATGCATAAGTTAATAAGATTGTGTGAAATTAATATAATTATGCATAGCATAAAATAAATGAACATAGTATGGGAATTTGCCTATTTAGTTAGGTGTACCCATACTATGTGTTGGGAATTTACCTATTGAGTTAGGTCTACCCCATGGGAATTTACCTATTGAGTTAGGTCTACCCATGTTAAGAAAAACTTGATTAATTAGGGATAATTAATATAAAATTTTGAGGGTGATTAATTAGTTGTAATTAATTGACTAAGACACGAGGTTGGACTCAGTTGTAGCGTAAAACTGCCCGGACCCAACCGGCTTAACCAGTTGCTACAAATGTTAGCCCAATGTGAGAGGTCTTAGGCACAAACTAAATACGTGATTAATGTAAAGACACGAGGTTAGACTCGGTTATGACATAAGGCTGCCCGGACCCAACCGGCTTAACCAGCGGTCATAAAAGACAGTCTAATGTGAGAGGTCTTTACAAAGGTTACGATCTTAATTAATTAATTAAGAAACACTTAACCACATTAGCATGTAGAGGGACATGAGGGGTTAAGTGGGTGCTTGGGTGGCATGAGGAAATCTAGTGGTTGCCTTGGGTGGCAATAGAAAATACGATTAGAATACTTAACCAAAATGGAAACATGTAATTAAACATGATTAAAGGGTTAAGTGGGATACACTAGAAAAAGGGACAAGCTTAGGTGGGTAGCTTGTGGGAGGCCCATTTCAACCAGTAACCCATACGTATCTTTGTGGGCTCGACCCATGTCGAGGACGGGACACGCATACTGGGCTTGACTGTAAGAGGCAAACGGGTTAGCGGTGGCAACGCAAGTCCAACGGGCTTCATATGCGTGAGTGGGCCTGGGCTGGTAGATAAGCCGTTGTTGCATCGTGTAGATATAAGCCGTGCACCGTTAATTATATCGGGTTGCCACGTTGGGGAATGGCACACCCCATGGTGGGGCCAGCACGGGTATCTACGTTAGGGAGCCGATCGAGTGGGGAGTAGTGTGTACACCTAGTGGATTGTAGGGCCCCGTGGCATCTACTTGGTCACCTAGGGGTACGCAAGTACTATTAAGTTAATTTTGTAAGTCCAGGGGTGGGATCAACCTTTAAGTTAGGAATGACTGGTGTGGTGCAGTTTAGTAATTTACCTTTGGAAGGGTAGATGCGTCTTTATCTTTTATCTTAGTTTAGTTGACTGCTTAGTGCAGCCATTAATCCCCATTAGTTACCGTATATCAGTTTATGTCTTCTCTGTTTACTTTAACGATTGTATTGTTAAAGTTATAGGACTCGCTCAGACTTATGTCTGACCCCGTTGTTTTATCTTTTTCCCCACCCTCAGGTCCTACGGTGGATCCTAGCAGTAGTGGAGCTTGATCGGATTGCTGTTCCAGTCTTTAGGAGCTTGGGTAGATGTAAAGCTCCAGTTATCCAGTTATCTTTTCTTTTGTCTTGGCTATTGTATGAGAGTGGGATTATGTACTTCTTTATTTTGATGGATATTGTACTTGACTTTCATTGTGGTTTTATGATGTAACCAGATATGTTTTACTTCCGCTGTTATGAGATGATGCTTTAAAATTTCAAGTACTGTTTATATCTGTCATGTTGTAATTTTTCTGTTCTATATTCACTAAAATACTCCATCGATGCTATGGCATTCCCTTAGTGAGTGACCATAGCGGGAGTGGGGTGTTACACGTTTCTTCCTAGCTAGGAGTTGTGTCAGTGTTTTTACACGGCCTGACATTTTACTTATGTGGATGATGGACCGCGAGGCGCCTCGGTTATATCGGTCGATCCAGGACCGATGGAGTCATTCGTTGGCTCACTTACGCCCCATAGGGCGGGGAAACGTAGTGTTCAGGAATTTTAATCCACATCGGTGGACCGGCCCTGTCGCTCCAAGGGTCGATGCGTTCTGATCCTGAGGCTCGGGCTAGGCAGCCTCGAATTCGGTAAGGACTATCTTTTGCCTTGGTTCATGACGGAAATCCAATTTCCAAACACGTGACTGTGCGATTCTGATTGTATATATATATATATATGGCGACATGACATATGGTACCCATGCCGTCTATGATTGATAGTTATGATTCAAAATTGTTTTTGAAACATATAAACACTAGTAATAATATCAAATGCTTTTGTTTTATTCGTATCAATCATATTTTGGCCATTATAAGGTAAAACTCTATCCTCCAGTTTGCATTGCATTGTGTGATGGGAACTGAGTCTTATAATGGCTTCATTTTTATAAAAAGCATTGCGATGTTTAAAGAAAGATTTGTTTTTAAAGCACTGGCAATCCAATGGAGTAAACCCGTTCCACGAAAGTGGCATGGTCCGGTGATTAGCCATATAATAAATGTGTTGAGTAGATTTCTCATACCAGTCCCATGACGACTCGTAGTTTTTATCACTTTCAAACTCGGGTGCCCCTTTTCTACACCGGCAGCCTTGTATTCAGGTTTAGCTGGCTCTTTCTGGATAGCTGGAGCTGAAGATGGATTCTATTATTTATCTCTTTTTATGCTGTTCAGCTCCTATTGTACATATTATGTTTGTTTTCCGATGTAGACATTTATGTATAGTTGAACTGTATTTGTGCTAAGTATGATCATGTATACTGTGTAACTCTGATGATTATGTTTATCCAGTATATTCTATTGTGCATTATCTGGTGCATTTATTTAATTCTGTTCTGCTGTTATCTGTTTATGTGTTATATTCCAAGGATTACCCTTGTCGCCGTCAGTACGGGATTTGGGGTCGTCTCATTTGGTATCAGAGCTTTGGTTAAGCTTAGTTCTGGAATATAACATATTAACGAACTCGTCAGAAATAGAACCAATAGTGTTCTTGGACGAGTAACTCATTACAGATAGGATCAGTAATATCCTAGTATGAGTAAAGCAGAATGAAATACACCCCAATAGACTCATTTACATTTGAAGTATATGTTTCTACGTTTTAAAATATCTTTTCTGTGACCTGACACTTGATCTGCTATTTGCAGAAGTACTAGAAAATGAGTGTCAGAAACAGAAGGAATGCAGAACCGGATATTGAGGCCCTATTAATCAAGTATCGAAATATGGGTGGAATACCGTTCTCTGGTGAAGAATCTATTATGAAGACACAGGCTTGGATTCGTTGTGCTGAAAAGATCTTTGACGGCTTAAAGCTAAGGGATGACCATAAAATATTACTGGCATCCTGGGCACTCAAAGATGAAGCTTTGTTCTGGTTGGATTCGGTTATTGAGAATAATCCAAAAGGTGATATCACCTGGGATAGATTTAAAGTGATTTTCCTAGAAAGATTTACTCCTCGAGAAGCAACTAAGCGATTATGTGATGAATTTTCTTATCTGATACAAGGAGATATGACCATTCCAGAATATCATAAGAAATTCAACGAACTTTCTCACTTTGCCCCTCATCTAATTCAAAATCCGAGGAGGAAGAATTTGAGATTTATCAACGGGCTTCAAAGGAAATACCAGAATAAAGTAATGGGGCATGTGAAGCTTTCTTTTTTAGAAATGATTTATATGGCTTACCAGTACGAAGATCTAGACAAGTAAGGTATGTTACAGTACGAAGAGGAAGTCAGCTCTAGTAATAAAATTGAGTCTGAAACTGATCGTCCTGTGGCCAGTACGATGTCAGAGGTCAGTAAGAAGCCTAAAGACAATCGGAAAAGGGCTAGATCTGAAAAAGAACCAGCAACGACGACCACATGCTCTAACTGCAAGAAACCAGGGCATTTGACCAGGAATTGTAAAACCTCGAAAAAACGAAAGAAGGGGCTTAAACCCGATAACCAGTTTCAAGAGAATAGAAAATGCAGTCAATGCCATCAGACTGGTCATCTTGAAAAGGACTGCAGGCAATTTAAGGAATCCAAAGCAGTGCATGTAAATGAAGTGGTAGAAGTACCTGCATCTTCGTCTGCTCAGGAAAGGTCTGATGTTTTATAAGGCACGCTCAATGTCAAGAACATTCCAATTAAAGTACTGTTTGATACAGGCGCGTCGCGAAGCTTTATTGCAAAGAGTGCAGTCAAGAAGTTGGATTTGAAATTGAAGAAGCTCAAAGAACCAATGACTGTTCAAAATCCGGTTGGGGGTTCCATCGATCTCAGTTGGGTTTGTGGGGGTGCCTGTCTCTTTTTCCTGCTATAAATTCCCTACTATCTCTATCGTCATGAATTTTACTGAATTCGATCTTATTCTGGGATTGGATTGGCTAACCAGATATGAGACAGAGGTTAGATGCGCCGAGAGAGTTGTTAAGGCAAAGGCCCAATCAGGGAATTATATAACCATACCATGTGAAGGCCCGAATTCAAATAGAAAGGACTTCTCGGTAGCTTTGGATGTTTCTCCTGCTCAAATAGAAAATATCCCTGAAGTTACAGAGAATATTCCCGACCTCGTAAAAGATATTCCTGTCGTCAAGAACTATGCGGATGTGTTTGAAGAAGTTGTTCGCTTACCTCCGCAGAGAGAAATAGATTTCAAGATTGCTTTGGTTTCGAATGCAAGACCGGTAGTTCACGCTATTCGAAGAATGTCCTTGAAAGAGAAGGAGGAATTAGACAATCAAACACGACAGCTAGTATGGAAGGGTCTGATCAGGCCTAGTTTCTCTTATTGGGGAGCAGCAGTGGTGTTTGTCCCAAAATCAGACGGTACTCTGCGACTATGTGTGGATTATCGCGATTTGAACAAGCAAACAATAAAGAACAAATATCCATTGCCGCGAATCGATGATTTATTGGATCGTCTGAATGGAGCACAAGTATTCTCAAGGATGGACCTAGCTACAGGCTTCCATCAGCTTCGAATTGCCGAAGAGTGTGTTCCAATGACAACATTCAGAGGTCCAGACTTATTCTACGAATGGTTAGTAATGCCGTTCGGCTTATGTAACGCTCCAGCATACTTCGTCGATTTGATGAATAGAGTGTTCAGAGGAGTCCTGAATAAATTTGTTCTGGTTTTTATTGACGATATTTTAATCTTCTCTAAATCAAAGGCCGAACATGAAAAGCATTTGGAACAGGTTCTGGAAATCCTCAGAAGGAATGTATTAAAAGCCAAACAATCCAAATGTATATTCTGGCAAGATGAAGTAAAGTTTCTAGGCACGTCGTATCGAAAGAAGGAATTGCTGTGGATCCAAGTAAAATCACAACTATTCAAAACTGGAAGCAGCCTAGCACTCCTACAGAAGTCCGTAGTTTTCTCGGATTGTCTAGTTATTACCGGAAGTTCGTTAAAAACTTTTCTAAGATATCTGGTCACTTAACGAAGCTTACAAAGAAGCACTTAAAATTCAAATGGACTCCAGAATGTGAGGAGGCTTTTGAAGAGCTAAAGTTAAGATTAACGACTGCTCCAGTGTTAACCATTATTGACGGCAATCAGGATTTAAAAGTCTGGACAGATGCCTCTAGAGAAGGCCTTGGCACAGTGTTAATGCAAAAGGGTCAAGTGATTGCTTATGCTAGCCGTCAGCCGAAGCCGCACGAGAAAAACTAAGTCACTCATGATCTTGAGTTGTTGACTATCATATTCTCTTTGAAAATCTGGAGACACTATCTTCTGTGTGAGAGATTTGAACTGTTTACAGATCACCAGTCGCTAAAGTATCTGTTCACCTAGAAAGACTTGAATCTGAGGCAGCAACGTTGGGTTAGAGTTCCTTGCAGCATATGACTTTGAGATTATATACACTCCAGGGAAAGCCAATGTCGTGGCCGATGTGTTAAGCCAAAAGAATGAAATGATCGCCAGTTTTATTATCACGACTTCATTGATAGATAAAATATCTGCTCTTTAGAAGTATGATCACTTCATTCAGAAGATCAGAGAGATAATTCAGCAAGGCGAACCCTTAAGTTTTCAAGTCGATAATGAGGGGATTCTAAGGCTGAAAGGTCGAATTTGTGTTCCTAACATTGCTGAGCTCCGAAAGGAAGTACTGGATGAATGCCACAAGTCAAAACTTAGTATCCATCCGGGAGTAAGCAAAATGTATAATGACATCAAACGCACTTTCTGGTGGAAGTCGATGAAGAGGGACATTTCTTTATATGTTAGCCGATGCCCTACTTGTCAGCTATTCAAAAGCGACCAACAGAAACTGGCTGGATTATTGCAACCGCTAGACGTTCCTGGTTGGAAGTGGGAACATATTTCCATGGACTTCATAGATGGTCTGCCCAGAACCAGAAAAGGGAATGACAGTATTTGGGTGATCGTAGATCACTTCACGAAGATCGCCCATTTCATACCTGTCATATCAAACAGAACTGCTCAGAGTCTAGCGCAGATTTACTTCAAGGAAATTGTTAGACTACATGGAGTGCCGATCAGTATAGTTAGTGATAGAGATCCAATATTCACTAGCAAGTTCTGGGAGGCATTTCAAGTAGAGCTGGGAACCAAGCTGAACTTGAGCACCGCTTATCATCCTCAGACAGATGGTCAGACTGAGAGGGTGAATCGTATACTAGAAGATCTGTTGCGGGCTTGTGTTCTAGATTTCGGTGGATCATGGGAAGACCATCTGCATTTGGCTGAATTCTCTTATAACAACAGCTACCAAGCGAGCCTGACAATGTCACCATTTGAAGCGTTGTATGGTAGACTGTGCTGATCCCCTGCTTGTTGGGTAGAACCTGGAAATAGGCTTGTATTGGGACCCGATATGATCCGAGAAGCTGCCGACAAAGTCGATTTTATTAAGAAACGATTACTGGCCGCTAAAAGCCGACAAAAGAGCTATGCCGACAGAAGAAGAAGAGATATATCATTTGCTGTTGGTGACTATGTATATTTGAAAGTATCGCCGATGAAAGGAGTTATCTGGTTCGGTAAAACTGGGAAGTTGGCGCCCTAATTCACTGGTCTGTTTCCTATTCTTGAACGGATCGGAACGCTTGCTTATAGGGTTAAACTGCCTGATTGGTTGCCTGGGGTGCATGATGTGTTTCATATATCTCAACTTCGAAAGCACGTTCATGATCCAGACTTGATCGTGGAAGAAGCAACTCAACAAGATATTGAAATTACTCCAGAATTAGCTGTGAGAAGAGAGCCGCTAAAGATCATCGGCAAGGAAACCAAAGAGCTGAGGAACAAGAAGGTTCACTTAGTCAAAGTGCAATGGAGTGGAGAACCGCGAGATTGTACTTGGGAAACTGAGGAGAGCATTCAGAAAGCCTATCCTAAGTGTCGAGTAGATATCTCTGATTGACTCCGGTGCAAGGTACATTTACCATAATTTGCATTACCAATTAATTCTCTACTCTGTTGTTATTTTCTTTCCATGGATGTGCACTTTTAATTCTATAGTCTGAATGATTTTAAAAGAATATAGAAATTGATTAGTATATTTTTGAAAAGTTAAAAACAATTTGATTGTTGTTTGTGTTGTGTGATAGTAGATTTGATTAATTAAATTATTAAAACGATAGTTAATTTAATCAATAACGGAATGAATAGTAGAATTTATTCGATTAAATCACACATTGAACTGATTAGAAAATAGATAGAAATATATACATGTGCATATATATGTTTGAACAGGTAAATGGATTAGCTGTTGAGTAAAGATTTTATTTGCGTGCCCGACAAATAGGTAAACCTTAATGAGTTGGATGCGAAATATTATTATATCAACTCCAGTGAATGCCATTGGATGCGGAGTGCTGGTTGTTCTGTGTGAAATAATAAACATCGCCATAGGAAAGTAACAATTAA
Organism: Allium sativum; assembly: GCA_030737875.1. Lineage (NCBI taxonomy): Eukaryota > Viridiplantae > Streptophyta > Magnoliopsida > Asparagales > Amaryllidaceae > Allium > Allium sativum. The sequence goes on from CM060924.1 coordinate 198,651,161, forward strand.
TTTTGAACTACACTGCATGGCATACTTCTGAAGATAGGCATACTTCTTCATATACCACATAAGCATTTGGAGCTTGTGTGACGAGGTGGAAGATTTACCATACGAGCGAGAGGCTTGTATGGCGATGACTATATTTTACAGGTTGCACTGATGACTGATATGGACAATATAAAATTGTAACGATAAATTTCCAGATTAATAAAAACCCCACACGGGTCTGGAGTTGATAATAATCACGTCTCTTTAGTTATTAGATACGGCACGTGGACTATTTATTTCCCACACGGGACGAGGTGACGAGGATTTATCCTCTGGAGCAATTAAAATACACACTCCCTCAGGCTTTGACAGGGTGACGAGAATTTATTCTCTGGAGTTATTATCTATACACGCTCCCCTGTAAACACCAGATTATATCACTATAAATATGTGTATGCTTTATAGGATTTATTGGGTACCTAATACGGCACAATAAATTTCCAAACCCCTCCCCGTACAAAGGAGGTTATGGCGAAATTTTTCGAAAATTCCGGGTGTTAGCCCAATTTTTGAAGAATTTGAAAATTCTCAGAAACTGAAAAGTTGGAGAATGGAAGCCAGATCGAACGTAGAGTTGATTAATCAAACCACTTTCGACTTTGTTCCTTTTCGGGGACGAAAAGTTTTAAGTGGGGGAGATTGTAATGACCCGAAAAATCTGAACCAATTTAAAAAAATTTAATTGCCTAAAATAGCTGATTTTAAATATTTAAAATAAATATTTTAAATAATAACAATGAAAACTGAGTTTGAATTGACAATTGGAAACGAATATAATTAATTCTAATTATAAATAAGGCCTGAAATGGCACAGCAGTTTCAAATTTTCATTTCAAACTTTGACTGACTGTACCGGGTGCAAAACAAAACGGATTTGAGTGAAACCAAAAATATTTAAATCTGTTAGTGAATACCTTTCTAACGAATCTGAAAAATCGAAGTTTCATAGCGGAAAGCAAAAGGTATGGCCAAATGAATTTTCAGAAAGGTCGCTATGGAATTTATATAGCCCGTGAAATTGGCCATTTTGCAAACGACATCGGAATTCGACGAAACCACTTTTGTTGGATCCGGGATGTGAAGTTATTGCTAGGTTTCAAATTTCATAATTTTTTGAAGCTAGTATGTGAGTGTGGCAAAGGAAAATGTGTTTTGGTCAATTATAGTTAAATTGGATCGACCAGAAATGGGCCATTTTTCAAACGGTCTCAGAATTCGACGAAACTAGTTTTGTTGGGACCGTATCGTCAAAACATAGCTAGATTTATTTTTGAGACTTTTTCGAATTAGTTTGTGGCCCTAGAAAATTGAAATGTACGTTCAAATTGAATATTGAATGTTATATATTTTAAATTGAAGGAAAACTGACTAAAACATTCGAATTGGCCTATGAAACATATTCCATTGTGTTCAGAATGGGGGTAATTAGCTAGGGGCGACAGTCGTTGGGTTTGATTTCGAGTTCGTATAGAGAAAACCCTATTTTTGAATTTAATATATATCGACCAATTAGATTTTTCCATTCATTAAATAAATCAATAAAAAGTCGCGCTCTCTCTCGCGTAACCAGCGATCGACGACAGAAAGGGGATCAGAAATTCCCGGTCAATTTCCGGCCGCCACACACCTCGTTGACCCCCGACCCTTTGCAACTTTTTGAAGATCTCCCCGAGCTCTTCAAATCCATAGCAGCCTCAACCCCCACCATCGCGTATCCATCGAGATCCGCCCCTCCAAACATCCTCCGTTCTTTGCTCCGCCGCCGCCACCTGGGACCATCGAACTGGCCCACTCCCCAACGCACCTGAGCGCCTCCCCTAGCTCGTCGACGCTGCGTAGGCCGCTCTTCCTCTCGTTACACCGTTTGATCGAAAATCGAGACCCTAGTTTTGAACCTTTCAGCTGAGAGGTACGACTGTTTAATTAAAACTGTTTTTAACAGTTTAAGAGCGTTGCAAACTTGTAAAAATCATATCTTTTTCGTTTGTTGGCGAAATTCAGTGAAACAAGAGACAGTGGACTCGCGTGGACGTCTTCTACATTCTAGAAGAGACCGCATATTTTTCTGAGCCTTCTGCTTTTTTTGGTGGAGTGGAACCCAATGTGAGATTTCTAATTTATAAACGATATGGAAAACGACGATGTATAAATTATATAATCGATGTATGAGTTATATAAGCGTTGTACACCTCATGTATAAGCGTTGTATAAGTTGTACGTTCGATGTATAAGTTATATATGCGTTGTAAAAATTATATATGTGTTGAATAGAAGTGAAATGCTTATATATAAATATATATATATATATATATATATATATATATATATATATATACAGGCCCCTCGTCCACAAACCATGGACGATATTTATTGGTTGTGATTGGTATGAAAATTGATTGATAGCGAATGGTTGATTGAAATTGTTTGTGGTTGGAATTGATTGATTGTGGTTGAAAAATACCCGTTTGTGGTTGAGAAATATTTGGTTGAAACCACATAGGATTAGTTTGTGGAAATGAAAAAAAATATACATGCCGCCTACGTGCGAACTAGATGCATGATTCCCCATTGTCAAAAGCTGCGAGGCTTTAAGGTAGAGCGTGGAGCCGTACTAGGGACGGTCCCGGTTTTAACTACCCTGCCGTTATACTGCCGAAATTTTGAATAATATTCATGTGTTAGAATTATTTTCCTGTATTGAAACTATATTCGTCTGTTGAATAGAAAACGTTCATGTGTTGAATTGAAATTCATTCGTTGAATAGAATTCATGTGTTGAATGGTATTCGTGTTTTTTTTAAATATAAAAATCACCTTTCTATCTATTTATATAAACTATAGGAAACCTTCATGTGTTGAATCGAAATTCATTCGTTGAATTGAAATTCATGTGTTGAATGGTATTCATATTTTGAAAGAAATTATTTTATAATAAAAATCCTATTTTTATCATCAATATGAACTATATAAAATAATCTTGTTTTGAAATAAATTGTTTTATAATAAAAATCCTATTTTAATCACCTATATTAACTATATAAAATAGTCGAGTTTTGAAATAAATTGTTTTACATTAAAAATCACACTTTTATTATATACATGAATTGTAAAAAATAGTGAAGTGTTAAAATAGAAGACAGTTAGATAAAAACATCATTTTTATCAAATGTATGAAAATCAAATGGTTTTGAAATCGAAGAATCGATATATATATAAATGGAATTGAAATATATCGAATAACGAAGCTGCAGTTCGTATTTTGAAACCGTGATTTAAAACGATTAGTGCGGGAGATCCGACCATCGGATTTTCCTAAAATCGCAACCGTTGGGTTCGCTTTGGAAATATCTTTCCAACGACACCAACTTTGTAAAAATCCAACAGTTTGATTGTCTGGAATATTTAATTCAAATCTGGAAAAAAAATAGCGCCAGAATCGATTATATATATATATAACTATATTTAATCGAATAACGACGCTGCAGTTTGTAATTTGAAATTGAAACTTCAAACAATTATACCGGGAGATCCAACCGTCGGATTTTCCCGAAATAGGAACCGTTGGATTCGTTTTGAAAAGATCTTTCTAATGATGTAAATTTTGTGAAGATCCAACGGTCAGATTTTCAGATATGTGTAAATCAAATCCAAAGAAAAACAGCGCCACAGCCGCGTTATGGCCCGAAGCGTCGTTTTGAATAAATTGGCTATTTTAAAATAAATAAAAATAGCGATAAATCGTTATAAAATATTATAAACGATATGGATGTGGAATTTAGAAACTAACTGAAGGTTGGCTAAGTCGAATGGTTTCATGGGTGTTGATCTGATGTTAGTTTCGGCCTTCAGGGTTAATATTTGGAAAATCGTTCTCTTACTGATCTACGGTTAGTGACTAATGAATTGAAATGATGCATATGTTGTGTTTGTGTAGCACTTGTTTATTATATATGCGAGTTGCTCAGAAAGACCGGGTTTATCCCATTCCGAATAACTGAATCGACGATAAGAAATCGAAGATGAAGACGGTGGTTGAAGACCGGAAATCTTCACCTCGTTTGGATGGTAACTAATGTCCTGATTGGGAGGCATCCCGAAATATGGATAATGAGTGGTGATCATCCAGACGTACGTGGAGATCGATGGGTTTGCGAGGTATATAGTGCCTCCGGTTTCGTTCAGACACAGAACGAACTTGTAAATGGACTGTGTGTCTGACATTGGATTTTATTCTGTGTTGATTGATCTCTATTAAATATACATCTGTTTGGCGGCAGAGAAATTATTCTTTTGCTTAACGCCATTCTCTGAAACGCATGAGCTCAGAGGTTGTATATCGATGGATATCAGTCGCATGGCATGAATTGCTCGTGTGGCATGCCTAAGTGGCAAATGATCAAGGCTTCTGTTGAAAAGTAAAGTCTTGTGGTGATGATCAAAGCACTGCCTATGTGGCGTAGCTTTGTGTATAACGTGAATTTGCGAGCCTCACACCCCAGTATGAACCAAAAACAGGAGAAGGACCTCAGGGAGGGCATGCGTTTCTTCCTAGCTAGGAGTTGTGTCAGTGTTTTTACATGGCCTGACATTTTACTTATGTGGATGATGGATAGCGAGGCGCTTCGGTTATATCGGTCGATCCGGGACTGATGGAGTCATTCGTTGGCTCATTTACGCCCCATAGGGCGGGGAAACGTAGTGTTCAGGAATTTTAATCCACATCGGTGGACCGGCCTTGTCGCTCCAAGGGTCGATGAGTTCTGATCCTGAGGCTCGGGCTAGGCAGCCTCGAATTCGGTAAGGACTATCTTTTGCCTTGGTTCATGACGGAAATCCAATTTCCAAATACGTGACTGTGCGGTTTTGATTGTGTATATATATATATATATATATATATATATGGCGACATGATATATGGTACCCATGCCGTCTATGATTGATAGTTATGATTCGAAATTGTTTTTGAAATATATAAACACTAGTAATAATATCAAATGCTTTTGTTTTATTCATATCAATCATATTTTGGCCGTTATAAGGTAAAACTCTATCCTCTGGTTTGCGTTGCATTGTGTGATGGGAACTGAGTCTTATAATGGCTTCATTTTTATAAAAAGCATTGCGATGTTTGAAGAAAGATTTGTTTTTAAAGCACTGGTAATCCAATGGAGTAAACCCGTTCCACGAAAGTGGCGTGGTCCGGTGATTAGCCATATATTAAATGTGTTGAGTAGATTTCTCATACCAGTCCCATGACTGACTCGTAGTTTGTTTCACTTTCAAACTCGGGTGCCCCTTTTTCTACACGGGCAGCCTTGTATTCAGGTTTAGCTGGCTCTTTCTGGATAGCTGGAGCTGAAGATGGATTCTATTATTTATCTCTTTTTATGTTGTTCAGCTCCTATTGTACATATTATGTTTGTTTTCCGCTGTAGACATTTATGTGTAGCTGAACTGTATTTGTGCTAAGTATGATCCTGTATACTATGTAACTCTGATGATTATGTTTATCCAGTATATTCTATTGTGCATTATCTGGTGTATTTATTTAATTCTGTTCTTCTGTTATCTGTTTATGTGTTATATTCCAAGGATTACCCTTGCCGCCGTCAGTACGGGGTTTGGGGTCGTCTCAACTATATACCTCGCAAACCCATCGATCTCCACGTACGTTTGGACGATCACCACTCATTATCCATATTTCGGGATGCCTCCCAATCAGGACATCAGTTACCATCCAAACGAGGTGAAGATCTCCGGTCTTCGACCACCGTCTTCATCTTCGATTTCTTATCGTCGATTCAGTTATTCAGAATGAGATAGAAACGGTCTTTCTGAGCAACTCGCGTATATAATAAACAAGTACAACACGAACACACATACACCATATTCTAGTTCATTAGTCACTAACCGTAAATCATAAGAGAACGATTTCCCAAATATTAACCCCGAAGGCCGAAACCAACATCAGATCAAAATCCAGGAAACCATTCGACTTATCCAACCTTCAGTTAGTTTCTAAATTTCACTTCCATATCATTTATAATATTTTATAAAGATTTATCGCTATTTTTATTTATTTTAAAATAGCCAATTTATTCAAACGACGTTTCGGCCATAACGCGGCCGTGGCGCTGTTTTTCTTCAGATTTGATTTACACATATCTGAAAATCTAACCGTTGGATCTTCACAAAATTAATATTATTAGAAAGATCTTTTCGAAGCGAATCCAACGGTTCCAATTTCGGGGAAATCCGGCGGTCGGATCTCCTGGTATAATCGTTTGAAGTTTCGATTTCAAAATACGAACTGCAACGTCGTTACTCGATTTAATTTAATTATATATATATATATATATATATATATATATATATATATATATATAATCGCTTCTGGCGCTGTTTTTCTTCAGATTTGATTTACACACATCTGAAAATCTAACCATTGGATCTTTATAAAGTTGGTGTCGTTAGAAAGATATTTCCAAAGCGAACCCAACGGTTTCGGTTTCGGGAAAATCCGATGGTCGGATCTCCCGCACTAATCGTTTGAAATCAAGGTTTCAAAACACGAACTATAGCTTCATTATTCGATATATTTCAATTATATATATATATATATATATCGATTCTTCGATTTCAAAACTATATTCTTTTCATACATTTGATAAAAATGATATTTTTATCCAACCGACAATTATTTCAACACTTTGCTATTTTTAACCATTCATATATATAGAAAAAATGTGATTTTTATTGTAAAACAATTTATTTCGAAACATGATTATTTTATATAGTCCATATAGGTGATAAAAATATGATTTTTATTATAAAACAATTTATTTCTAAACACGACTATTTTATATAGTCTATATAGATGACAAAGATATGATTTTTATTATAAAACAATTTCTTTCGAACCCGAATACCATTCAACACATGAATTTCTATTCAACGAATGAATTTCGATTCAACATATGAATGTTATTCAAAATTCGTATACATACAATAAAAAGGTGATTTTTATTGTTAAAACAATTTATTTAAAACACGAATACCATTCAACACATGAATTTCTATTCAACGAATGAATTTCGATTCAACACATGAATGTTTTCTATAGTTTGTATATGTAGAGTAAAAATGTGATTTTTATTGTTAAAACAATTTATTTAAAACACGAATACCATTCAACACATGAATTTCTATTCAACGAATGAATTTCGATTCAACACATGAATGTTTTCTATTCAACACACGAATATAGTTTCAACACAGGAAAATAATTCTAACACATGAATATTATTCAAAATTTCGGCAGCATAACGGCAGGGTAGTTAAAACCGGGACCGTCCCTAATATGGCTTCTCGCTCTACCTTAAAGCCTCGCAGCTTTTGACAATGGGGAATCATGCATCTAGTTCGCATGCAGGCGGCATGTATATTTTTTTTTCATTTCCACGAACTAATTCTATGTGGTTTCAACCAAATATTTCTCAACCACAAATGGGTATTTTTCAACCACAATCAATCAATTTCAACCACAAACAATTCTAATCAACCATTCGTAATCAACCAATTTTCACACCAATCGCAACCAATAAATATCGTCCATGGTTTGTGGACGAGGGGCGTATATATATATATATATAAGCATTTCACTTCTATTTCAACACATATATAATTTTTACAACGCATATATAACTTATACATCGAACGTACAACTTATACAATGCTTATACATGAGGTGTACAACGCTTATATAACTCATACATCGACTATATAATTTATACATCGTTGTTTTCCATATCGTTTATAAATTAGAAATCTCACTTTGGGTTCCACTCCACCAAAAATAGCAGAAGGCTCAGAAAAATATGTGGTCTCTTCTAGAATGTAGAAGACGTCCACACGAGACCACTATCTCTTATTTGAATTTCGTCAAGAAACGAAAAAGATATGATTTTTATAGTGAAATCAAAAATCGTAGCGCTTTAAACTGCTATTAAATAGTTTCAGCCATTACCTCACACGTTCATTCAAAACTAGGTTTGCACTTTTCTCGAAATCCGCGCAACTTCAGAACGATCGGCCAGCGCCACAGTGTAAAGCTAGGAGAGGCGCACGTGCGCCAGGAAGTGGGGCCAGTTCGATGGTTCCAGCTGACGGCGGCGGCGAGATGAAGGGCTCGACTTTCGAGCTCGAATTCTCCTCTAATTCTGCACGAAAAAATCCAAACTATATATGGATTTGAAGATCTTCCCTAGCTCTACAAAATCTTCAACTGGAGGATGGGTTTTTATTGCGCGGATTGATCAGAAACTGAACGGGAACGGGGGAGCGGTTTTCCGCCTTCGATCGAGCTACGGGGAGAGAGAAAGTCGGGGGGGGGGGGGGCTGATTTGGACCAATGAATTTTATTTATTTATTTATAAAGTTTTAAAAATCCAAAAATACCCCTTGTCACACACGAACACCAATTCAAACCCAACGACTGTCGTCCCCAGCGTTTTATCCTCATTCCGAACACAATGGGATATGTTTCGTAGGCCCATTCAACTGTTTCAGTCAGTTTTCCCTTAATTTAAAATATATAACATTCAATATTCGATTTGAACGTACATTTCAATTTTCCAGGACCACAAACTGATTCGAAAAATTCCAGAAAAATAAATCTGGCTATGTTTTGACGATACGGTCCCAACAAAAGTAGTTTCATCGAATTCTGAGACCGTTTGCAAAATGGCTCATTTCTGGTCGATCCAATTTAACTATAATTGACCAAAACACATTTTTCTTTGCCACGCTCACATACTAGCTTCAAAAATTATGAAATTTGAAACCTAGTAATAACTTCACATCCCGGATCCAACAAAAGTAGTTTCATCGAATTTCATGGTCGTTTGCAAAACGGCCATCTTCACGGGCTATATAATTTCTATAGCGACCTTTCTGAAAATTCATTTGGCCATGACTTTTGCTTCCCGCTATGAAACTTCGATTTTTCAGATTCATTAGAAAGGTATTCACTAACAGATTTAAATATTTTTGGTTTCACTCAAATCCATTTTGTTTTGCACCCGGTACTGTCAGTCAAACTTCGAATTCAAATTTTGAAACTACCGCGCCATTTCAGGCCATGTTCATAATTAGAATTAGTTATATTCGTTTTCAAATGTCGATTCAAACTTACCTTTCATCGTTATTATTTAAAATATTTATTTAAAATATTTAAAATCCACTAAAATAGCCAATTAAATTTTTTTAAATTGGTTCAGTTTTTCCGGGTCGTTACAGTTTCCAATAACGGCCACTGAACTACGTACATTGCGACCTTTTTCAAATTTGATTTGGACATAATTCCAAATCCAGCCGTTAGATTTCAAATCACTTATATTCGTTGGAAAGCTCTTTTCGATACAAACCCAATGGTTCTGGTTTTAGGAGAATCCGACAATCGAATCTCCCATAATATCAACTCGAACTGAATGGTCGAAATTCGCGAACGGTCACCGCGCGGCACGTTCTATTCAAGCCATGAAATATATATAATATATATTACATATTTCGTCGATTTCCATTTAAAACGTATTTTATAATTTCGTTTTAAAACGATTCCCACTTTCATTTAAATTATAAATCAAAATTGAGTACTCATTATCATTATAATATTTAAATGATAATGTTTTCAAAATATCTGATTTTGAAATCATTTCCTATTTGATATTCATTATAAAAATGAATAAAATCGATATAAATATCTTTCACGTTAAAATGGCACAAATCTAATCAACACGGCTTAATATATTTCAATATTTTCATGTCCATCCCAAATCGGACATCAAATTCATATTTTAATCCTTTACAGAATATTATTTTAAAATATTCGTTATATTAAATATTCGTTATTTTTGAATTGGAATCAGACCCAACCAATTACCATATAACGTTAGTTATATGATCTCATATACCACACGTATACAACAACAATGATAAACAATCAACCATGATCCATAATGCGTTACACAACTGCATAAGCATTAAATATAAATAATGAACGTTTACAACAGTCCGTCAACCAATCGATTGACATAAAACTAAATAATTGGGATTAGAGTATGTCAAATATCATCCCAAAACCCATGTGGGGTTTTAACTAATAAATACTTAATATTATTTGTGCGGTTGGGCGATGTGTAATATTTATTGTCCCAATCAATATCAGTTAAATGGGTGTACATAAACAAATCGTCCAATTTATAAATGAATATTTATTTTCATTTCAGGAGAATTTTATGTCGTTCACATATACGTTATATTTTTAACGATAAAATATTTATTTCAGCACATGAATCTTTTTAATAGTTCATTTATACAATAAAAATGATATTTCTATTGTACAAACATTTTATTCAACACATGAATATTTTATACAGTTCATACACACATTAAAAAATATATTTTTAACGAATAAATATTTATTCAGAAAATTTTGGCATTACAACGTTGTGATATTAAAACCGGAGTAATGCCTAGCATTACCCCTCTCTTGATACTGGCTCACGCCATACACAATAATCACAACCAATTCAAACAATCACACAATCAATTTTACAATCACAATCCAAATTTCCACAATACAATATAAAAAATAACTGTGGTTTGTACAATAAATAGTGTCGGGGGCTTCTAAGCCCCGTATGCATCCTAGTATATATTTAACTATAAAATAATTAGAGTGAGAAGGAGTTCTCACCATCAGTTTCCACTCCGCCATTCTTTATTGGACGGTTTGAATTTCAGCTTTGTTTCCAGTCAGGTCCATCGCAAACTGTTTCACGCGGTTTGTATTAAAAATCACATTTTTATATAACTATATATATATATATATATTAAAAAAATATCATATGAAAATCTAATTTTTAAAACAATTTTGTTCATATAAATAACTAATTTTACAATGTTGTTTAAGTAAATTAAAATTAATTAAACCTTTACCTTTTCAATTATCTTCCTCCGGGCATCGACAGTTCCGTTGAACCCATCCCTGTACTCCTAGGGCATCACCGCACCGCCACTGTGGTGGCCTAAAATGTAAATAGCTCTCTGTGATCTATTGCATTTCCAAAATGGATGATGAACTAAATATCACATGAATAACTACTATTGAAGATTTTTCTAGATTTTTTCCGGAAGAATAATTTATATGTCATATCATAATTTTCACAAAGGTATAATATGGCTTTGAGGATATCCGTGTCTGTCGCTAATATAATATCAAACTTCCTAACATTTTAAATGTGCACAAGATACCCTAATTTTTTTATTGATATATCTTTTTATTGAACTAATAAGAAGAGATGCCTAAATGCAATGAACCATGTATTTTATATAATATGATCATGCTTAAAAATGGTAGTTGAAATATATTGTAACAGCGTGGATTTTACATGTGAATATTTAATTTATTTAAATATTAAAATAATTATTTTGGAATCTGATGACTTGAATTAAATTAAAAAGATGGTTCGAATGTTAAATTAACTTGAAATTGTAAACCTTGAATTTGTAATCCTGCTAATTTTATTTTGAAGCTATGTAAAATTATACTTGAATATAAATGATAATAATAATGTATTATTAATAAATTTGGTGTTTTGAAATCGAATTATTTTTAATCGATTTTCGTTAACACGTAAAATTAGTTATTTTGCAAACAATTTTTGAATTCGACAAAACCAAATTTATTGGATTCGAAATAGTGAATTATTGTAAGATGTCAAGTTTTGCAGCGATCAAACTTATTGTGTGATCGTGCATGATAAAAAGGCGCAACGATTAGAAATTATTGTGTTATAATTTGGTTTTTTTAACAGAATAGCAATGTTTTTGTGATTCAAAATTCAATAATTTGTGTATATTACTATTGTTTTGATATTGTGTTACTATCCTGAGTTTGGTTGTATTTTCTTTGAGTCATTTGGAGTCTGTTTGTAAATAAAAACGTATGATGTAACACTAGAAATTTCAATTTTTAAAACAAACTCAACTCCACACAAAAATAGGCAACTCAGTTGTACTTTCTTTGCCTAATTCCCTTATAACATTGTCTCCTCTCTCATATAGGCATTCCAACCCTTTCAAAGTTGAAACCAACAAAGAAATAAGGGGAAATTTTATGTATATCCACATGTTCAACCAGTTAATCCACCCTAGATTTTAGGATACTTACCTATTTTTATGTTGTTATAATTAATTAAATTTGATTAGTTCATCCACCGTACTTATCTCATCTTCTCGCGGTTCTCTTTTGTTTCCATGCCCATTATAATTCAGTTCACTCACAATGGCGTATATTATCCTCTATAGTATATATAATAATATTATTTTTCCCATCTACCTCATGCTTCTCTTTGTTCTTCATGATACTCCTTTTCTTATTATTTTCACTCTAGTTGTATGAGTCGCGTCCACCTTATTTGTAGTCCTACTGTTAGCCTACTTTGTGAACTAGGCTACACAAAGTTAGAAGACCCTTTGATGGAGAATTTTGAATAGAAGAACACTCTCTCGCAGACCGGATCGGATCGGAGATCTTGGGTCAAGCCCAAAACAGTGCGGAGTAGAAAACGAAGGAGCGCAGACAGAATCGGATCGGTTCGGATCAGCCCGCACCACTCCTCTTATCCTTAACACATCCGATCCGAGCTAGAAGCGACAATGGTTATAGCCCACGTTCCCTGAAGACTCAGAGCGTTTGTACACACGTTCCCCCATGATCACCCATGAAGTTAATGTGTTGGCGCCAAATTAGAACATCCGAACCCGACTTTGAAGGGATGAATGCCACGTACATCCGAACCGGAGCCATTCCGGAGAGATTTTTCACCTATAAATAGACCACGAAGGGTCATTTGAAGGGATCTTTTGACAAATTCTCAGCTCAAGCTTCCTCTATAACCGAATTTCACAACCTTATTCAGATCACAATCATCTTTTAAAGCATATATTAGAGGAGATTGAGTGAATTTATGTATTGTATGAATGAAATTGAGTGAGGACTACTATTGTTTTTCTATTTGAATCATCAATCCAAGGAGTAGAAAGTGGACATAGGCTCTTTATCGCAGAACCACAATAAATTGTGTGTTTCTCTTTCCTTTTATATTTCATTTCATTAGAATTATTGCTAATTTGGGTGTTAGAACCACTTTTTGGTCTAACATTTTGGTGTTTTCATCGAGAGACTTTTTGAATTCTCCACCTTTTTGGGATTATTATTCTACTATTTGGACCCTCAAGTTCAAAGAAGTTAATCCTTTGTTTCCGGCATTCTTGAGTGTTTGCTAATTAATCTCTAAGGAATTGGATATTATGGCCAAAGGAAAAGGGAAAGAAGTACAAGGCGCCGCTCGGGAGAATGAGGCTAGCGAAGATCATCAGGCCATAGTCATGACGAGGTTGCGGGGGCAGGGCTCAGGATCAGGCCGATCCGAACCGGGCGCTCCGCACTAGGTTGATGATGCAAACCTGAACCGATCCGGAGGCTCTGATGCTGCTCGTACCCTATTCCGATCCAATCCGAACATGACTGAAGCTGGTATGAAACGACCCGAACTTCCGTACACTTTGAGTGGACTGATAACACCACACGTCCAACTCAAATTGCACAGAAATACGAATCATTATTAGAAAGAGGTTAGAGGGTGAGGAATAGAAAGAAAGAAATATTAGAATAGAAGAAAACGAAGATCACAAACTCACAGCGGAACGAATAAAATATATTAGATAACATACTTTTGAAATATAAAACAATAACTGTATATATACATACCATCATCAGAGCACAACAGTTATCTTTGGAACAGTTATAAACACCTGTTTCCAGATACAACAAAATACACAGCGGAAAGTATGATAGTCTATAGCTAACAGGTGAAGCCTCCTGCTTCAATCTTCTCCAGGTGAATCTGTAAAATCCTGACTACTTGACTGCCCGTACAAATTTGGGCACCCAAGAGTTTAGGGAAAACAAACAAAATAAACTCTGGGTCAGTCATGGGACTGGTGTGAGTAAACTCCAACCATTTGTTTAAATTTCAAAATCCTTTCGAAAGAAATGATAATCGTAAGACCGATCCACACATAAACACGGATGGTTTTTACCTTACAATAACCAAAAATATTTTTGATATCAAATCCAGTGATATTATAATAGTGTCTACAACAAATAAATAGAATCTAGCGGAACGCTTGCATCTCACGCTCCATATATAATATAAAATCAAAAATCGCAGGGCGCTTATTGGAGATTGGATTTCCAACATGACAAGGTATGGGACCACCTTCCGATAGTGTATCTCTAGAGACGAATACACTGGGTTCAACAAGAACATCTTGCAACCCGGCCCACACATGACCGACCACTCATTTCGCTTGAGTGTATCGAATGTATACCACCGACGGTTGGGATCAACAACCGCCTCCCGAAAAGGGACAGCATCGATAGATTTAAGAAGCAAAAGGAATTTCTCTAGATAGGTGGTTATACATCCTAATGGGTGCGACCCACATAGCCATGCTGCCTGCCCGATTTTTGTCCAATTCCGGGTTGATGAGGCTTGAGGTTTGAATTATCTTCCAGAACATCTGGCCACCATTCACTTTGAATGCCACATCGTCAGATCCATCGGAAATCACTAATTGATTCCCACAAAAATACTCAGATTGTTAGGCTAAAGAAGCTTCCCTTCTATGCCCCAACTTCGTACGTTTGAAGGAATCAACGTACGTAACCCCCTTTGAAAATACTCTGTCAGACACTCGTCCATACAAGTTGTCCTGGGTCTGGACAAACCGAAGGCACTATCCCGTAAACAGGATAGCCCTTGCATAACTCCGTCTTCAATTTTTCTTCAGCATAAGTTGCTTCATAACGCTTACGCCAATACGGAGTGGTTTTCAGATATCAAATCTGATCCCGGTCTCTCCATATTGACAACGGAGGTATATATAAAAAAATAAAACTTTGATAGTCGGTGTTTTAACTATCAAAGAAACATCCATACAATCAACGGTCCTATTTCCAAATGGAAATTCTATCAATCAATCATCAAACAACACTGGGCCCTTTTTATATTAGTTCTTTATTACATTATCGTTTCCAATTCCCATTTTCCACCTTTCGTGTTCTTTCAAAGCTCTATTTTCTCTCTTGATTATTGGGAAACATTTCCAATAGATATAATTCCTTTATTGAGAAAATATCTTTACTCCAGTTAGAAAACATTTCTAAATCCTTTGAATTAACTGATGTTACAAACATCGTTATTATAACTTAAATCATAAATCATTCGTTAATTAACGATATCACTAACCAACCCTTGCTATCGAGCCTTAACCATTTCTCCGTTAATAATATAGTCAGTCAAGTTGGGGTATAATTACCTCTCAGACCTTAACTGAACGACATTCTTAACTTTGAAATAGTCAGAGCTCACAACTTTAAACCAAACATTTGCTTACGCGACTCTCGGATTTGATCTACGAACACACCTTCTTTATAAAAATATTGATTATAACGGTAGCGTTATAATTGCTATCTTCAAATGTTTGGTTTATAAAACATTGCTTTCAACAACAGCGTTAAAACCGCTGTCTTAGCATTATAGAACACTTATCATAACCATAGCATTAAAATTGCTATTAAAACAGTTATTATAACGGCAGCGTTAAAATTGCTATTTAGATTTACCATGACATTTATTATAACAGCAGCATCTAAAATTGCTGTATAGATTTACAACATCTATTATAACAACAGCGCTAAAATCGCTGTTTAGTTTTATAAAAGCATTTCTTACAAAGACAGCGTTATAATCGCTGTTTAAAATTATAAAAGCATTTCTTATAACAACAGCGTTATGATTGCTGTTTGAATAAAATACCGTGTGCGACGCACACGCTTCCGTTGTTCATTTTAAAAGATAGTCAAAATATCTGGATTTAAACAATGCAGACATTTATCATTCTATTTCTCGAAACCCATAAGATAAAGAGTATATAAGGATAAAAATCCGGTTTCCACCTTCTTTACAACAAGATTTCTTCCTTGGATTTTTATTCCAAAAATCCAAAATGTTTAGCACAAAACCGTCTGCTGTGTTCTTCCCTTATAAATATTTCACTTGCAAAATACTTCCTTTGAACCATTATCCACTTTAATCCTGAATATATTTCTTTTATATATAATCTTTTGATTTCGTACTTATACATATTCTCTTAAACCCCAAATTCTATTTATAACTTCTATTCTGAGTCTTGCAAACAAATCTGATTTTTATTCCAATCGTTAAAAATCTTGTTTATGATTTCCTTTATAATCCGCTAAGTTCAAATCTCATCTCAAATATTGATTTCAAATCTAATTTCCACTTTTCCATATAAATTTAAATAAAGCATTTATATTCAATTTATTCAATGATTATAAACTCGTTTAAAAACAACTTCTTCTTTTAATAGAACAAGTTTCTACTTTTTAAACCTCAATTTCTTTTCTATATTCGAAAATCTTTTACGGTATTTAAAATAACTAAATTTCCAGTGTCAGGGTGATTCAACATAGTACAATCCATCATCGTATACACATCACCACAAAATAACAAACGGTAATATAAATGTTGAGGGATCCAGTTGGATCCCTCCAACCTGTTTCCCTGCATCCACAGATGTTAATAACATCAATAATATTATTTCACATCAAAATGAAATATCAAAACTAATGGTCAATTAATGGTGTAATCCTATCAACCAATTCAACCAAATTTACCAACTATTCAACCAATCAACCATTGCACATTATAAAAATATTTAAAACTCGTTTATATATAAAAATATAAACGAGAGGGAGTTAGTGCGTTTACTCACCTTGTTTGTAGTTGACGGTCTCTGCTTTTATTTTCGTTAAAATCAAGCCGACGATTGATTTCATCACAAAACTCCGGTAGCTCCGTTCTCAGCGGAGTCAGTTCTACGATGTAGATCACCTCGCTATGATTTCGACGTGAACACTTTCATTTGATTCTGATAATGAGTGGTCAAATTATATATTTTACAAGATTTAAAAATTATAAAATCTAACTACCATCCCATATTTATTTATTTTAAATTACTTTACCTTAACCCAAAAGTACGGCCGTTCCATCAAAGATTGAATCACGAATTTCAGGTTTGCCGTTCATCATTTTTGCTATCCACCCTTTTGCAAAGTGGCAATTTACCTTATCCCCCATAACATTAAACTTCAAACCATCAATTTGTGTTACCTGACCTTCTTCACTTTGACCATACGAACAAAGACTATTGTAACACCCTACCTCCGTTAAGGTCACTCACAAAGGGAATGCCTTAACTTTGGTGGAGCATTTTAGTAAACAGAACAGAAACTTACAAGACAGGTAAAACAGTACTTGAAAAATTTTAACTTTATTACAGCGAAAACAGAAATTAATATGGTTACATCCTTTCAAATTTCAGAATTCAAGTACAAAATATCAGTCTTGTACAAAAGCCTTCAAAATGCATGGTTTAAAATCATAATCCCCATGGAACGGAAGCTATACAGAGCCAAGCCATACTTTAAGCACTTCAAGCAAAGAGAAATCCGGATCAAGCTAAAGTATTCCCTCCTTGGATAACCTGGGGGGGAAACGGAAGAAAGGAGGCGAAACAACAAGGGTCAGACAAAAAGTCTGGCAAGTCCAGTGACTTTCAGCATATGAACAGATAATAATAATATGATATGAACATAAAACTGGATGTGAGATAGCTGTAACAGGTGTAGCAGATATAACAGAAAAACAGAATGACATAAACTATTGTTTTACACTTCTCTGCACTAATACTAGTATAACAGAATTAGGTGTCACCCTAATGTCTAAATTGAAGCAGGAACGGGTACATAATACTTTAACAGAAACAGAATGCTAATAATGGGCCTTTACTACCCGATCAGAAACAGACAGAAGCAGAAACAGATTTATCCCTACGGAAACAGAATGTAGAATTAGGTGTACACTAGTAATGGGCCTTTACCACCCGAACAGACGGTACCACACAGAAACAGACAGGTGTTACCACCCAACAGAAATAGACGGTACCAACAAAAACAGACAGAACTAAGCGTACCCTAAAACCCTACCCCAAGCGATCGGCTCCCTAATACATAAATATCCTGTGTCGGCCCCACAGTAGGGTGTATCACTCCCTAAAGTGACAACCAATTGGCACAGACCTATTTACAGATGTCACGGCGTCTTACATCCTCAGAGGCAGACCGGGATCCATGCACGCACATGACCCGGTTGGAACGCACCATCAACACCCCTCGCCATTATCAGAATGAACCACTTATAATTAGTTCAGTAAGCGTGCCCGGACCCTACCTACTGTTGGGTCAAAGTTTTGATACCAGAAAGGGTTACTGACTAATATAGGTCCCAAACAACAGATGACACAAGTAATTCCCCTCCTAACCTTGTGTCCCCAGACTAACAGATCTCAGATTAACTTGTTTACAAGTTCAGACATACAGAATTCAGATTTACTAGTTCACAGATTAAGTTAACAAGTTTTCAGACTAACAGATCAGATGTACAGATTTTTCAGATTTGTCTAACTTTGTATTGGGCCTACAGATTCATGGACGGGTTTACTACACCTATTAATCCAGTTGGTTTAACCCTATTTTCCCCCAATACGTTTTAGACGTCATTCTTATCTTAGATTTGCATTAATTAATTATTAATGCCCAGACCTCTCACATTAGGTCGCTAGCTTATGGCCGCTGGATGGGCCGGGCGGTTCCGGGCAGACTTCTGCCACAAGCCAGACCTAACCTCGTGTCTTAAGCAGGTTATGACTAACTTCTCACATTAGAACCTATTGTTTGCGGCCACTGGATGTGCCGGGCGGTTCCGGGCAGAATTACGCCGCAAACTCATTCTAACCTCGAGTTAGTCACGTTTATCTTTGCGGCCAATTAATTAATAATTTACCGTTTATGCGCACGCCTAATATATATGCCAATTCAGATTATATCAATAACATGATGATTATATCGACACAGCAGATAACAGATTTTAGCAGATAACAGATTTTATATGACTTAACGGATTTAACAGATTTAGCAACTTAGCAGATTTTGGCATATAACAGTTAGGCATTTTCATCCGACAAATTTAACAGATTAGGCACTTCAATCTAATTAGCAGTCTAGGCAATATAACAAAACTACCAGTTTAGGCAACTTGGCAAATTAGCAGATTTAGCAAATTTAATATTTCTAAAGGTTCTATTTACATGCCTTGCCTAATCATAAATTGGCCTAAATTCATATGCCTACATAATTGTCATGATTCACAATATGAACATATATTCCATGTTTGCATAAATTTACATAGCGCAGAATATGGACACAATTTACCATATAACATATGTTCCAATTTTTGTTAAACTAGCATTTTACATGTAAATTATACCAAATATAATCATTAATTACAATGCATGCCATATATCCAAAAATTCCTATTTAGGTGTACACACAATAATAGATATCCTAATTAATGTAAATCTTTACACCTAACTTTCCATATCCTTCTTCTTTTCAAGTCATGAATCATAATGCAAAATATACCCAACAATCTAAATCTTTAAATTATATCTTCTAAAAATCAGATCTTGACTTTTATATGCATTTTGTCCAAAGTCTCCAATCATATGTAAACATACAATGGTTCCTCTTTTCTTTTATTACAGAATATGCATAGATCTAAATCTAGTTTACAACATATGCTCATTTTTCTAATTAATTACAGATCTAAATATCATATGTTCATTTCTCTAATTAGTTACAGATCTAAATTACAACATACTCTATGCATGCAATATATAAATTACATGTTCATAGTCAAATTTATGCATCCAATCCCAAGTCACATGTCCAATATATTTTATGCTTCAGATCTAAAGTCATACGTTCAATTCAGTCTTGTCAAATTTCGCATCATTCATTAATTGTCCCAAATTTTGCGTTCATACGTTAATATCTTTATGAGATTGGGCACAGGCTCGTGGTAGCCTGGCTGTAGAAACAGAAAAGAAGAAAGGAATACAGAATAGTCACAGAAAACAGATCTAACAGAAGAGAATATATATACAACCTCAAACTCAGATTTAAAAGCATATCAAAATTATAATTAACGTTTATAGCGGAGAATAACTGTACTTGCCTTTCATGGTTTAAGAAAGGATAATAAACGGTTGTTGATGCAGAAATGCTGAATTATTCCTTTTTAATTGTTGTTGTAGATCTACCATTTGATTTGAGATTTGATTTAGCTTTTACATCAGTCCTAGTTTTAATTCCAGCAGAGCAGCGACGCCATTTTTATTTTTAATTAGAAGAAGAGAGCAATGGAGGCTAGAGAATTGTGTAAGAAACCTAGGTTTAGGTTAGGGATGTATTTATAGGAGGATAGGGTGATTTAGAGCCTTCAGATCAGTCCAGAAGTCATCAGAATCGCACAGCTCGAATACACATCATCCAGCCACTCAAAAGAAGACACGTCACCTCAGAAAACTCCAGAATTCGGTGCTGGATTTGTATGGGCGCACTTGGCAGGTGCGCCAGTGTATTTTTGTACTGGCGCACTTCACAAGTGCGCCAGTGTATTCTGGCCTGTTTCCGGTTTTTCTGCCTAACTTTATTCGTCCATATCTTCTTCATACGGACTCCGATTTACGCAAATTCGGACTCTATTTCGCGTATTTTTCCGAGACGAACACAATGGCGCAACCCGTTTCCCTTATTTATTCTCCTAAAAATTAATTATACCTTGATTTTTAACTCTTATGTTTACAGAAAATACGGGGTGTTACATTCTCCCCTCCTTAGAGGATTTCGTCCCCGAAATCTTCAAGTTAAGAAGAATGTGTCCTACCATCCAATCACCCATCTACTCAACCATCATCCACAAGCATCCATTGTCCTTAGAAAACTTCTAATGTTGTATGAACATATGCAAAAGTGTGTGTATATGTTCCTTATCTAATGCAAAGATCAGGCGGTCTACTGATTCAGTTGACCTCCTTAATGCGAATTATGTCAGTGCCATGAGTCCAACATGTATGCAATAGAATCTTAATGATATATATTATTTCTATATGAGTGCACAATTATTCACTCAAATGCAACATCCATGTGCTGAATCAACCATTTTGCATCCACAAGAATTGAAAAATGCTCACACATCCATATGCAGTATGAGAGTGTTTTCGAGCCGATCTAGTGCCTAGTGTGTGTATATGCATCCACAGGCAACCACTAGCAACCACTTGCAACCACTTGCAACCATCAAACATAACATGTCTCAAACACATGTTTACACCCATTAGTTTCTACCTAAAGTTCAAAGATTCGATCGATAGGATACAGTCGAATGATGGAAGCGAGTACAGATAGAACGGAAATTTGGTTCCCATTAGACATGGGTCCTAAGTATCGACCCCAAAGACCGAAACCAACATAAAATTGACACCCAGAGGATTACCTTCTTTAGACAATGTCAAAACTAGAAATCCTATCAAAAGTATTTAGATATTTACAGACTACTGGTACAGATCAGGTTCCCTAATGATTCTTAGGAAGCTAAGCATGATAAAATCATATCCCATAAAAACTCAAAATGTATGCGTCATACTTGACACCTAACACAGATATCCCCCAATCTATCACAAACAGATGAGTCGTAACCCCTATGGGTTTGAGGCTATAACCAAATCAAGACTAGTATTATAGTGTAGAGACTTAACTACAGAATCAGAATGTCAGAATCAGAAAGAGTTCTACTCAAAGGTCAGATAAGGAAATTAAATCATCTACAGAAATTTTCCTATTTTTATCCTATCCACTAGCCTTGAGAGTGCTCGCCTGCCTTCCAGAAGTAGGTCCTGTCCTCTGCCCTTGCCCTCGAAAGCTGCCCCCATTGCACGGAAAAATCCTACAAAGCTCGAAAGAAAATTAGCCGTAGGGGAGACTACCGCGGCTACAGATGGACGTTGGGCGCTTATTTGCCCTCTGACAGGTGGCATAGTCTTATCAAGCCTACGAAATCATGCCGCGATGAGGTTACCTCCCAGAAAGCCAGGAGCCCCGGAGACTCAGGAAAGAAGGAAACAAAGATTCAAACAGAGGATCAAAAGATAGATGTATGGCTTTAGGGACTACGTTTTTCAAAATAAAGTCTACTTTTGAAAATACTTCCTTTTAAAACCTTTTTGGAAATAGTTTTCAAAAACTTTTATCTAATCTAGTAACCTTTAGCTCTGATACCAAGTGTAACACCCCACCTCCGTTAAGGTCACTCACAAAGGGAATGCCTTAACTTTGGTGGAGCATTTTAGTAAACAGAACAGAAACTTACAAGACAGATAAAATAGTACTTGAAAATTTTTAACTTTATTACAGCGAAAACAGAAATTAATATGGTTACATCCTTTCAAATTTCAGAATTCAAGTACAAAATATCAGTCTTGTACAAAAGCCTTCAAAATGCATGGTTTAAAATCATAATCCCCATGGAACGGAAGCTATACAGAGCCAAGCCATACTTTAAGCACTTCAAGCAAAGAGAAATCCGGATCAAGCTAAAGTATTCCCTCCTTCGATAACCTGAGGGGGAAACGGAAGAAAGGAGGCGAAACAACAAGGGTCAGACAAAAAGTCTGGCAAGTCCAGTGACTTTCAGCATATGAACAGATAATAATAATATGATATGAACATAAAACTGGATGTGAGATAACTGTAACAGGTGTAGCAGATATAACAGAAAAACAGAATGACATAAACTATTGTTTTACACTTCTCTGCACTAATACTAGTATAACAGAATTAGGTGTCACCCTAATGTCTAAATTGAAGCAGGAACGGGTACATAATACTTTAACAGAAACAGAATGCTAATAATGGGCCTTTACTACCCGATCAGAAACAGACAGAAGCAGAAACAGATTTATCCCTACGGAAACAGAATGTAGAATTAGGTGTACACTAGTAATGGGCCTTTACCACCCGAACAGACGGTACCACACAGAAACAGACAGGTGTTACCACCCAACAGAAACAGACGGTACCAACAGAAACAGACAGAACTAAGCGTACCCTAAAACCCTACCCCAAGCGATCGGCTCCCTAATACATAAATATCCTGTGTCGGCCCCACAGTAGGGTGTATCACTCCCTAAAGTGACAACCAATTGGCACAGACCTATTTACAGATGTCACGGCGTCTTACATCCTCAGAGGCAGACCGGGATCCATGCACGCACATGACCCGGTTGGAACGCACCATCAACACCCCTTGCCATTATCAGAATGAACCACTTATAATTAGTTCAGTAAGCGTGCCCGGACCCTACCTACTGTTGGGTCAAAGTTTTGATACCAGAAAGGGTTACTGACTAATATGGGTCCCAAACAACAGATGACACAAGTAATTCCCCTCCTAACCTTGTGTCCCCAGACTAACAGATCTCAGATTAACTTGTTTACAAGTTCAGACATACAGAATTCAGATTTACTAGTTCACAGATTAAGTTAACAAGTTTTCAGACTAACAGATCAGATGTACAGATTTTTCAGATTTGTCTAACTTTGTATTGGGCCTACAGATTCATGGACGGGTTTACTACACCTATTAATCCAGTTGGTTTAACCCTATTTTCCCCCAATACGTTTTAGACGTCATTCTTATCTTAGATTTGCATTAATTAATTATTAATGCCCAGACCTCTCACATTAGGTCGCTAGCTTATGGCCGCTGGATGGGCCGGGCGGTTCCGGGCAGACTTCTGCCACAAGCCAGACCTAACCTCGTGTCTTAAGCAGGTTATGACTAACTTCTCACATTAGAACCTATTGTTTGCGGCCACTGGATGTGCCGGGCGGTTCCGGGCAGAATTACGCCGCAAACTCATTCTAACCTCGAGTTAGTCACGTTTATCTTTGCGGCCAATTAATTAATAATTTACCGTTTATGCGCACGCCTAATATATATGCCAATTCAGATTATATCAATAACATGATGATTATATCGACACAGCAGATAACAGATTTTAGCAGATAACA
Organism: Allium sativum; assembly: GCA_030737875.1. NCBI lineage: Eukaryota > Viridiplantae > Streptophyta > Magnoliopsida > Asparagales > Amaryllidaceae > Allium > Allium sativum. Next base: position 198,675,384 of record CM060924.1, read on the forward strand.
AATTTTATATGACTTAACGGATTTAACAGATTTAGCAACTTAGCAGATTTTGGCATATAACAGTTAGGCATTTTCATCCGACAAATTTAACAGATTAGGCACTTCAATCTAATTAGCAGTCTAGGCAATATAACAAAACTACCAGTTTAGGCAACTTGGCAAATTAGCAGATTTAGCAAATTTAATATTTCTAAAGGTTCTATTTACATGCCTTGCCTAATCATAAATTGGCCTAAATTCATATGCCTACATAATTGTCATGATTCACAATATGAACATATATTCCATGTTTGCATAAATTTACATAGCGCAGAATATGGACACAATTTACCATATTACATATGTTCCAATTTTTGTTAAACTAGCATTTTACATGTAAATTATACCAAATATAATCATTAATTACAATGCATGCCATATATCCAAAAATTCCTATTTAGGTGTACACACAATAATAGATATCCTAATTAATGTAAATCTTTACACCTAACTTTCCATATCCTTCTTCTTTTCAAGTCATGAATCATAATGCAAAATATACCCAACAATCTAAATCTTTAAATTATATCTTCTAAAAATCAGATCTTGACTTTTATATGCATTTTGTCCAAAGTCTCCAATCATATGTAAACATACAATGGTTCCTCTTTTCTTTTATTACAGAATATGCATAGATCTAAATCTAGTTTACAACATATGCTCATTTTTCTAATTAATTACAGATCTAAATATCATATGTTCATTTCTCTAATTAGTTACAGATCTAAATTACAACATACTCTATGCATGCAATATATAAATTACATGTTCATAGTCAAATTTATGCATCCAATCCCAAGTCACATGTCCAATATATTTTATGCTTCAGATCTAAAGTCATACGTTCAATTCAGTCTTGTCAAATTTCGCATCATTCATTCATTGTCCCAAATTTTGCGTTCATACGTTAATATCTTTATGAGATTGGGCATAGGCTCGTGGTAGCCTGGCTGTAGAAACAGAAAAGAAGAAAGGAATACAGAATAGTCACAGAAAACAGATCTAACAGAAGAGAATATATATACAACCTCAAACTCAGATTTAAAAGCATATCAAAATTATAATTAACGTTTATAGCGGAGAATAACTGTACTAGCCTTTCATGGTTTAAGAAAGGATAATAAACTGTTGTTGATGCAGAAATGCTGAATTATTCCTTTTTAATTGTTGTTGTAGATCTACCCTTTGATTTGAGATTTGATTTAGCTTTTACATCAGTCCTAGTTTTAATTCCAGCAGAGCAGCGACGCCATTTTTATTTTTAATTAGAAGAAGAGAGCAATGGAGGCTAGAGAATTGTGTAAGAAACCTAGGTTTAGGTTAGGGATGTATTTATAGGAGGATAGGGTGATTTAGAGCCTTCAGATCAGTCCAGAAGTCATCAGAATCGCACAGCTCGAATACACATCATCCAGCCACTCAAAAGAAGACACGTCACCTCAGAACACTCCAGAATTCGCTGCTGGATTTGTATGGGCGCACTTGGCAGGTGCGCCAGTGTATTTTTGTACTGGCGCACTTCACAAGTGCGCCAGTGTATTCTGGCCTGTTTCCGGTTTTTCTGCCTAACTTCATTCGTCCATATCTTCTTCATACGGACTCCGATTTACGCAAATTCGGACTCTATTTCGCGTATTTTTCCGAGACGAACACAATGGCGCAACCCGTTTCCCTTATTTCTTCTCCTAAAAATTAATTATACCTTGATTTTTAACTCTTATGTTTACAGAAAATACGGGGTGTTACAACTATCCTTCCACTTCCTCAAGCATTAAACAACGCTGCAACTACTCCCTGTTAACACCACTCCGTGAACATTACTACACTTCACGTAACACAATAGCACCGACCACCAAATTAAACACCAGCTTCACCATTCAAACTACACAGGAACCCTTCCCCTTAACACTTTCCGCCTTAATTACGTTTTAGTCCCCTCACCCTTCAATGCCGTGAAAACCAACGTGAGCCCCCATCCTCCTGTTTGTGTCCATTCACTTATGTACTTCACCATACAGTAACATACCCCCTCATAAACGCTTGCGACCCCATCGTCCACCACTGGAGTCAGCTCCGACCCCACCAAAACGCTCGCCAACGACTCCAAAACCCCATCGAGACCTATGAACCCATACGAGCTTAAAGCTCTCAAATTTCCGAGTTTCATGACATTGAAATCATCGAGTTCGGCGAAGTATTGGATTTAAACAATTTCGATCTTTGAAAGTGGGAGTTTTTTCCCTTGTTTTCCCTTTTGAAGAGGTGACGATGGAAATGCTTTTATCTGGAGAATAGAAATGAGGAGAGATTAAAGAGTTTAGGATTTTTAATTATGTTTTATGGTGGCCATTTCGTTGTTTCCCGAAGGAAGAAAAGGCACTGGTGTATCCCTGTATTTATAAAGCGTTGAGAAACCGTGGTACTCACGATATTGAAAACAACGTGCTATGCACGGTATTTGGGATGGCTTGGGGATCACGGATATGTTAGCGTGAGAGGCACGGTTTGAATTCCTTGGCCATCACGAATACAGAATAACTTGGCAGGCACGGGTATAAGCTTAGATGGCACGGTGTAAGAAGTTTACTGAGTAAGGGCGTATATTATTATTACTATATTTTATATTTCTTGTTTTTGTACTTGGCAGTCACCGTTTTTAAAGTGTGAACATGTCGGTGAAGGCGTCCTTTATTTCTTTGTTTCGAATCTATCGTTGATGAACAAACGAATGTTTTATATATATTATGTTTTCAAGTTATAAAGTGTATAGTACGTGGTTTAAGTGTGTATTTGAATATGAACGAAAAATCATATGAATGAACAGTCTGTTTACTGATAAAAAGGCTAATCTTGGTGTAAAAAGTATTCTGAATCCAACGGGACAAGTTTCGTCGAATTCCGACATCGTTTGAAAAAATTTCCTTTATAAAACCAGAAATGAACACGCGTTTAAATTTTTCACGGTCACCAGATAAATCAAAACAACTTGAAACTGCGAATGACAATAACTTTTCGATACGAACCCAACGGCACTAGTTTCGTCGCATTCTGAGACTGTTGCCCCGGTAGACTGTTTTTGGCGCGTACCGCAATGCCCTTCTGAACACCAAATTTGCCGATCTCTAAAAATAACAAACTATATACCTACCCTGACTATATCCGACGCTACGAACTCACTGGAACTGGTTTCGTGGCCTGATTCGATCGTCTGTTCAAGTTACACTCTAATATTCCTTTATTCAGTTGAATTGATTTAATTGCACTGAACGAGCGTTTACGGCTACCGTGGTCACGTACGACATCGGTTTGCCACGCAATTTAACACCGTACAATAATTTAATGATACGGTCCCAATGAAACTGATTTCGTTGAAATCTGAGTCCGTTTGCAAAACGGCTATTTTAACGCGTATAATTTAAATAACGATTTTCCACAGCGACTATTTCAAAATTTGATTTGGCCATAACTTTCTATTTATAACATGAAATCTGGATTTTTCTCTTTCATATGAAAATTATAATAAATATGGTTCCAACGTGTCTTGTTTCACAGAAATCCGACTTATATCGGATCCTGTATCCTCAGTTGAAGTTCAAAACTCCATATTACGAACTGCCGCGCGATTTCGAGCTCGTTTTATAATAATATTATAAATTAACGTTTAAACTTCGATTTATAAATAAATTAGTTATAAATTCCTATTTAAATTATCAACACAACATTAAAAACCAATTTAAATGTTCAAAACAAAATGGCTAAAAATCTGGGTCGTTACATTCCTTCCCCCTTAAAATAATTTCGTCCTCGAAATTGCTAAGATAGGGAAAAGATGCTACGTACCCTGTTAACTAGGTCCAATAATCCTTTTTGTTCACTTTTTAACTTCAGTTTAACTGGACCAATTTATTTCAATTAAAATATTCATTTATTCTTACGAACGAAAAAAAAATTCTGAAAATTTTCTAACACTTTAAATTCTGAAAAATTTCGGCAGCATCTCCTCTGCACGGCTCAATCGGTACAACCACAACTTGCCTTTCTAGGCCTTCTCCAATCCAAAAGAAAACCAAAAAGCCAAGTGGCTTGCCTCATAGGCTCATAAAATCATCAACCCAAACAATATTGTAAACATGTACCTTTTTGTCGGGCATAATTCTAGCTCTTGCACTTTCTTCCATTCTGCTCATCATACATATATCCATTTCCAGTTGGTTTCAAATCAATCCAACCTTTGATCTTTAACTTCTGATTGGATCACTTCTATTCACTAATCCAAACTGAGTTCTATTTTCCAAAGTCAACCCTCTTATTCTGCTTGGGCTCAAAAATAAATTAACTCCAATTAACGACATATAATATAAGTATTCACCTTGTTTAATATAAGTCGAATCTATTTTAATATTTCGAATTTCAACATCTCTATACTTAATTTCATTCGGGATTACTTCTAATTCAATCCAGTTTTATTTAACTTAAGTTAAATCCCAATTCATTTGATACATTTTGACCATTTTCAATCTATTCAACTTATACAAGTTAAATTTTAAATCTTTAGAATTCAAATTCCCGGGTTTTATTTCAAATTAGTTCGAAATCATATATATTTGTACACATATATTTATAATCGACTCAATTCAAAACATTTGAATTTCTAAATCATCATTTCCTTTTTAAACAAATTTTTTTTCTTTCTTTTCATTCCTAAATTATTCTGGTAGCAATCCGTCACTCAGAAACTTGAAAATGAATACCGATAATGCTGCAGTCCATTATCAGAATTATTTTCTCGCCACTGAAGTGGTTTCAGTGCTTAATCACTTTCAAACTCATTAAAAATCATTCTCATTAAAAATACCTTCAAGTAATGCTATATTACCTTTAAAATACTTCAGAAAATATTTCTAAACTCCCGGAATTCGAATTCTAATTCTGGTTTGAATTTAATTCTAGTTTATCTCCTTTGTATACATTATATAACCATTTCAATATTTGGTAATTTCCTTTGATTGTAATAACAATCAACAAAATCAATAATTTCAGAAAATTATCACTTTTGTATAAAAATATCCTTTGGGCAAAATTATATCATTTACCCATCTTTAAAACAATACTATGTCGAATCGTTTTGTTCGAGAGTTTAGAAACACCTATCGATACAGTTGTACATCCTGTATCGACCAGAATTCATAAACCACTCAACAAACCAGCCAACACAATATAAAACAATTTTATATCAAATCTACAAATACGCGCTCATACAAATACACTCAAACTCAATCTAGGGTGTTACTAACCCCATCTCTATTGAGTCACGCCACAGAGCCAAGGTTATCACTCAACCTCGCTCTGATACCAAATGAAACGACCCGAACTTCCGTACACTTTGAGTGGACTGATAACACCACACGTCCAACTCAAATTGCACATAAATACGAATCATTATTAGAAAGAGGTTAGAGGGTGAGGAATAGAAAGAAAGAAATATTAGAATAGAAGAAAACGAAGATCACAAACTCACAGCGGAACGAATAAAATATATTAGATAACATACTTTTGAAATATAAAACAATAACTGTATATATACATACCATCATCAGAGCACAACAGTTATCTTTGGAACAGTTATAAACACCTGTTTCCAGATACAACAAAATACACAGCAGAAAGTATGATAGTCTATAGCTAACAGGTGAAGCCTCCTGCTTCAATCTTCTCCAGGTGAATCTGTAAAATCCTGACTACTTGACTGCCCGTACAAATTTGGGCACCCAAGAGTTTAGGGAAAACAAACAAAATAAACTCTGGGTCAGTCATGGGACTGGTGTGAGTAAACTCCAACCATTTGTTTAAATTTCAAAATCCTTTCGAAAGAAATGATAATCGTAAGACCGATCCACACATAAACACGGATGGTTTTTACCTTACGATAACCAAAAATATTTTTGATATCAAATCCAGTGATATTATAATAGTGTCTACAACAAATAAATAGAATCTAGCGGAACGCTTGCATCTCACGCTCCATATATAATATAAAATCAAAAATCGCAGGGCGCTTATTGGAGATTGGATTTCCAACATGACAAGGTATGGGACCACCTTCCGATAGTGTATCTCTAGAGACGAATACACTGGGTTCAACAAGAACATCTTGCAACCCGGCCCACACATGACCGACCACTCATTTCGCTTGAGTGTATCGAATGTATACCACCGACGGTTGGGATCAACAACCGCCTCCCGAAAAGGGACAGCATCGATAGATTTAAGAAGCAAAAGGAATTTCTCTAGATAGGTGGTTATACATCCTAATGGGTGCGACCCACATAGCCATGTTGCCTGCCCGATTTTTGTCCAATTCCGGGTTGATGAGGCTTGAGGTTTGAATTATCTTCCAGAACATCTGGCCACCATTCACTTTGAATGCCACATCGTCAGATCCATCGGAAATCACTAATTGATTCCCACAAAAATACTCAGATTGTTAGGCTAAAGAAGCTTCCCTTCTATGCCCCAACTTCGTACGTTTGAAGGAATCAACGTACGTAACCCCCTTTGGAAATACTCTGTCAGACACTCGTCCATACAAGTTGTCCTGGGTCTGGACAAACCGAAGGCACTATCCCGTAAACAGGATAGCCCTTGCATAACTCCGTCTTCAATTTTTCTTCAGCATAAGTTGCTTCATAACGCTTACGCCAATACGGAGTGGTTTTCAGATATCAAATCTGATCCCGGTCTCTCCATATTGACAACGGAGGTATATATAAAAAAATAAAACTTTGATAGTCGGTGTTTTAACTATCAAAGAAACATCCTGTAACACCCCGAATGTTAGTTAATACTAAAATTCACTAATCACAGGATAAATAATCTGTGATGTGGGAATTAGGGGAAACGGGCTGCGTCATTACGTTCGTCTCGGAAAAATACGCGAAATAGAGTCCGAGTTTTCGAAAATCGGAGTCCGTATGGCCCAGTTATGGCCCGATGAAGTTTGCAGAAAATTCAAAACTAAAACAGATTTAAAAATTTAAAATATTCAGATTTGGAATGGGCCAGGCGGGGTCAGGCGGGAAGCTTCCCGCCCAGCCCATGTCGACAGGGCTGTCGACAGGCCTGTCGACAGGGGTGTCGACATGCCTGTCGACTTGCCTGTCGACAGGGTGGCGCCGTTCTGTGAACCTGGGTGCACCAGGTTGCACCAGGTTGGGTTTCAGGCTGGCTAGGAGGGCTGGTTCTAGATATTTCCTAAATCTAAGGGTCCTAATCTAATCTAGGGTTAATCTAAGGGCCTAAAACACTCACCTAATCCTATAAATAAGACCATAACCCTACCCTAATTCATTCATAATTAAGTCTTGTAACTAAACTATGGCAAATTGAAATTTGAGCATGGCCTCCACTAGTTCATGAAGGAAGTTGCAAGCTAATCCCTCTCAAATCATTCTCTAATCATCATTATCTTCATAGTTGCAACTAATTCTACTTCATAAGGTTGCTAATCTTAAGTTTGGTGAGTTTCTATCACTTTAACATCAATTGTTAAAGTAAGTAGAATGGGTGTAATGAGACTTATGGTCTTAAATGCGGATTTGTGAGTTTGAATCATGTATGATGATATGTTACTCTATGTTGTTCTATGATTATGCATATGTGATAAGTTGGTTTATGCATGCTTAATAAGTTGATTTATGCATGTTTAACAAGTTGATATATGCATATTTAATAAGTGGAATTATGCATGTTTAGCAAAGTGAGATATGCAAGTTAAGTATATGTTTAAATGCAAGTTGAAAGTGATATGCAAGTTAAGTATATGTTTAAATGCAAGTTGGAAGTGATATGCAAGTTATGCATACTTATGCAAGTGTATGGATGCTTATGCAAGTCATGTATATGTTTAAATGCAAGATTTATGTGATATGCAAGTTATGCATGCTTATGCGAGTATATGAATACTTATGCAAGATATGTATATGCTTAAATGACATGATATGCAAGTTATGCAAGTATGTGAATGCTTATGCAAGTATGTGGATGCTTATGCAAGTATTTGAATGCTTATGCAAGTTATGTGTATGCTTAAATGCATGTTTAACATGTTATGCAAGATTGAGAATGCCTATATGCAAGTTTAACATGTTATGCAAGATATGTGTATGATAATATGCAAGCTCATATGCAACATGTTATGCAAATCATGTGTATGATAATATGCAAGTTTGGGTTATATGTAGTTGGGTTAATATGCTCATATATGCAAGTTGACATCCTCTTAACCCATGACAAAGTTGTATGTTAAACCCATGATATTTGTGATGATCTTCCCCTTATTATGTCATGTAACGAGAACGATTTACGTGGGGAACGATGGGATTGGTAAATATGTTAATAAATGAATGATTGGGTATGATTAAGCATACCATAAAAATAAAAATAAATTACCATAAGTGGGAATTTACCTATTGAGTTAGGTCTACCCCATGGGAATTTACCTATTGAGTTAGGTCTACCCATGTTATGGAAAACTTGATATTAATTAGGGATAATTAATATGGGGGTGATTAATTAGGTGTAATTAATCGACTAAGACACGAGGTTGGACTCATTTGTAGTGTAAAACTGCCCGGACCCGACCGGCTTAACCAGTTGCTACAAATGTCAGCCCAATGTGAGAGGTCTTAGCCATAAATTAAATACGTGATTAAGGTAAAGACACGAGGTTAGACTCTGTTATGACGTAAGACTGCCCGGTTTCTACCGGCTTAACCAGGCGGTCATAACAGCCAGTCTAATGTGGGAGGTCTTTATGGAAGATCACGGTCTTAATTAATTAAGAAACACTTAACCATAATAGCATGTAGTGGGACATGAGGGGTTAAGTGGGTGCCTTGGGTGGCATGTGGAAATTTAATGGTTGCCTTGGGTGGCATGTGGAATCTAGTGGGTTGCCTTGGGTGGCAATAGAAAAATACGATTAGAATACTTAACCAAGTGGAAACATGTAATTAAACATGATTAAAGGGTTAAGTGGGATACACTAGATATTTGACAAGCTTAAGTGGGTAGCTTGTGGGGGGCCATTTCAACCAATATCCCAAACGTATCTTTGTGGGCTCGACCCAAGTCGAGTGACGGGACACGCATATTGGGCTTGATTATAAGAGGCCAAAACGGGTTAGCGGTGGCAACGCAAGTCCAACGGGCTTCATATGCGTGTGTGGGCCCGGGCTGGTAGATAAGCCGTTGTTGCATCGTGTAGATATAAAGCCGTGCACCGTTAGTATTGGGTAGCCACTTTAGGGGAGTGATACACCCCACTGTGGGACCAGCACGGGTATCTACGGTAGGGAGCCGATCGCTTGGGAGTAGTGGGTACACCTAATGAAGATAGGGGCAGACGGCACCTATGTAGTGGGCTAGGGGTACATGGAACTACTGGGGAAATTTTCTAAGTCCTTAGAAGGGATCAACCTTAAGTAGGAATGACTGGTGTGGTGCAGTTAGTAATTATCCTTGGGTGGGTAGATGCGTCCTGACGGTTATCTTAGTTTATTCTAAGTCTACCAAGCTGCTTAGTGTAGCCATTCATCCCCAGATATTACCGTAGGTCAAGTTTATGTCTTCTCTGGTTACTTTAATGATTGTATTGTTAAAGTTATAGGACTCACTCAGACTTATGTCTGACCCCGTTGTTTTTATCTTTTTCCCAACCCTCAGGTCCTACGGTGGATCCTAGCGGTAGTAGAGCTTGATCGGATTTCTGTTTCCAGTCTTGAGGAGCTTGGGTAGATGTAAAGCTCCAGTTATCCAGTTATCTTTTCTTTTCTTATGGCTATTGTATATGAGAGTGGGATTATGTACTTCTTTATTTTGACAGATGTTGTACTTGACTTTTATCATGGTTTTATGATGTAACCAGACATGTTTATTTCCGCTGTTATGAGATGATGTTTTAGAATTTCAAGTACTATTTATATCTGTCTTGTTGTAATTTTTCTGTTCTATATTCACTAAAATGCTCCACCGATGCTATGGCATTCCCTTAGTGAGTGACCCTAGCGGGTGTGGGGTGTTACACGTGGTATCAGAGCAAAGGTTACCGGAACAGATAAAATTTTTAGAAAACTATTTTTCTAAAACATTTTTGGAAAAGATATTTTCAAAAACATGTCTTTTAAGAGAAAAGTTTTTGAAAGAAAAGCATAATCCCCAATAGCCATATCTATATCCTTCGAATTCTCCGTTTTGAATCTTTCCTTTTTCGTTTCAGCATGGCTGAGGATCTTAACTTTCCGGAGGGTGTGACGGTACCAGTATGGTATAGGAGATTGATGGAGGCTAGGGCCACCACTGCGGGTCCAGCGAATATTCCTCCACCAACCGTAGCACCCGATCTTCCTCCTCCCCCTCCTCCTCGCACGGATACTTTTGCTAAGACTTGCAAGGAATTTAAGGCTATGGGAGGGAAACCTTTTCAAGGATCTGAAACCTTTGTGGAGGCTAGAGATTGGCTTAAGGAGGTGGAAGAGTTGATAGATATCTTCGAGATGGAAGAAGGGAAGAAAGTCAAGTTGGCTGCTTGGTTAATGAAGGGAGAGGCCTCATTCTGGTGGGAGGTTACTAATGGAGAACGCCCCGTTGACTCTTGGGCGGATTTTAAGCAAAGATTTGTGGCAATGTTTCTCTCAAGGGCGGAGGAAAACTTGTATATGGAAAGATTCTTGACTCTAAAGCAAGGAAATCTTTCGGTGAAGGAATATGTTAACAAGTTTAATCAATTGGCAAGGTTTGGCCTAGACATGGTGAATACACCGGAGAAGAAGGCTTTGAGGTTCGTGAAAGGCTTAAATGAACCGATGCATGGGTTGGCTATGACTCACATCCCTATGGGGGCCACCTTTGAGAAGCTAGTTGACATGGCACTCATGTTTGAGGAAGAGAAGGGTCCTAATGCTAATAAGGCACCCGAGAAGAAGGGAGATCAAAAGAGACCTCAACAGCAGCAAAGCAAAGGTGGGAAAGGCAACGGTGGCAAGGGCAAGAAGAAGAAGTGTTTCAATTGTGGGACACCTGGCCACCTAAGCAAGGATTGTCGCAAGAAGAAGAAGACCGGTTGCTTCCACTGTGGCGAAGCAGGGCACTTAGTGAAGGATTGCCCTAAGAAAGGGCAAAGGACGGGATCTACCTCAGGAGGACAGGTGCAAGCACTGATGGCACCAAGTCAGGCTAGGGGGAAAGTACAGGCTCTCGCGGTTCCACCGATTCAGGAGAGAGGTAGAACTATTTCCGTTGAAAGTCTGGTTTTTCTATTTGACCATCCTGTCCGTACATTGTTTGATTCAGGCGCATCGCATTCGTTTATTTCATCATCATTAGTTGAGTCACTGCACCTAGACACCAGTCTGGTAGATGATCCCTTGGTTGTTTCAAACCCAATTGGGGGCTCCACTTATTTATCCATGATATGTTTGGGTTTGAAGATTTCTATACTTAGCATTGAGTTTAGATGTGATGCTTTTGTGTTGGGCTTCACGGGCTATGGGTTGATTTTGGGCATGGACTGGTTATCCAGTAATGGTGCCGTTCTTGATTGCGAAAGGAGAGTTGTTAGGCTCATGACCCGCTTGGGTAACACTCTCGAGATTTCTTGTAACCCCAGGGACTCTGTTATGCTAAGTTATCTTGAATCGCTTGACGCTTCGGTTGAGAGTTTGCAATCTGTGAGAGTGGTCCGGGAATATCCGGATGTGTTTGAGGAGGTGAAGGGTTTACCTCCGAAGCGGGAGATTGACTTCCGAATATATTTGGTGGATAATGCTAAACCGGTATCTTTACCAGTGCGCCACATGGCTCCTCGTGAGAGGAGGGAACTCCATAAGCAAGTAGGGGAGTTACTTGAGAAGGGGTTCATAAGACGGAGCATATCGGAGTGGGGTGCTCCAGTAGTATTTGCTACGAAGGCGGATGGGTCCCTCAGACTTTGTGTAGACTATAGAGAACTCAACAAGCTCACAAAGAAGAATAGACACCCATTGCCGAGGATTGATGATCTTTTCGATCAGTTGGCTGGCGCTTCAGTATTTTCTCAGTTGGACTTAGCCACGGGGTTTCATCAGTTGAGGGTGGCTGAGGATAGCATAGACAAGACTGCCTTTAGGACTCCGGATGGTTTCTATGAGTGGCTGGTGATGCCATTTGGGTTGACGAACGCCCCCGCCTACTTTGTTGATTTGATGAGTAGGGTGTTCAGGGAGTTCCTTAATAAATTTGTGGTGGTCTTTGTGGATGATATCTTAGTGTTTTCTAAGAGTGAAGAAGAGCATGCCCTACATCTTGGGGAAGTATTGAAGACTCTTCGAGCACATAGCCTTAAGGCTAAATTCTCTAAATGTCACTTCTGGAGGAAGGAAGTACGGTTCTTGGGGCACGTGGTCTCCAAGGAAGGGATAGCTGTGGATCCCGCGAAGGTAGTATCAATTCAGGATTGGAAGGTTCCGAAGAATGCTACCAAAGTAAGAAGTTTCTTGGGGTTGGCGGGTTATTATAGGAAGTTTATCAAAGACTTCGCGAAGATATCAGCCCCATTAACCCGCTTAACAAAGAAGAATCTTGTTTTCACATGGGACGTAGATTGTGATGATGCGTTCCGACGGTTAAAGAGAGCTTTAACCACGGCTCCAGTTTTAGTGTTGCCAGATGGGAGCAAGCCATTTGTTGTCTATACCGATGCCTGTGGGACAGTACTTGGCGCAGTCTTAATGCAAGAAGGGAGGGTAATAGCCTATGGTGGAAGGCAGTTGAGGGCACATGAGAAAAATTACCCTACCCATGATCTAGAGCTGGCCGCTATTGTTTTTGCGCTTAAGATTTGGCGCCATTATCTTCTTGGTGAGAGATTCGAGTTGTTCACTGACCATAAATCATTGAAGTACTTATTCTCTCAGAAAGATTTAAACTTAAGACAGCAAAGGTGGATGGAGTTCTTAGCATCTTATGATTTCGAGATAGCGTATACCCCTGGCAAGGGTAACGTGGTGGCGGACGCCTTGAGTAGGAAGAGGTTGTCCTTGAGTCCATTGTTCGTGGAACGACGAAGCTTGGAGTTTATCTCGATGTTTGATTTTAGACCTTCCGTTGACTATGTACCCGGTTTGCTAGTTTCTTTGGAAGTTAGACCTACTCTTTTGGGGCGGATTGGAGAAGCACAGAGGGACGACCCACAGTTGGTTGAGTTGATAGAGAAGCTCATAAGGGGGGAGTCGTCCAGCCATTTGAGTAGGTACACCCTAGACGATAGAGGGTGCTTGCGCAGAGACGGTAGACTTTGTGTACCGCTAGATGAAGGGTTGAGGAAGGTTATTCTTGATGATGCACACCGTTCTAGGATGACCATTCATCCCGGTGGGGATAAGATGTACCAAGATATGAAGAGGGTTTTCTTCTGGGCCGGTATGAAGAAAGATGTGGCCGAATATGTAGCTCGATGCTTGGTATGTCAGCAAGTGAAGGCGGAGCAAAGGAAACCAGGTGGGTTGCTTCACCCATTAGAGGTTCCGCAATGGAAGTGGGATAGCGTCTCGATGGATTTTATTGACGGGTTACCCAGGTCGAGGAAGGGTAATACAGGAATCTGGGTGGTGGTAGATAGACTTACTAAGAGCGCCCATTTCATACCTGTGAAGAGCAAGAGGACTGCTCCGTGGCTAGCTTCAGTATATCTTCGAGAGATAGTTCGATTACATGGGGTACCCTCTAGCATAGTAAGTGATCGAGATCCTATCTTCACTAGCGAGTTCTGGAGAAGTTTGCAAGAAGCAGTGGGGACTCAATTGTGTCTGAGCACCGCATATCATCCTCAGACAGACGGCCAGACTGAGAGGGTGAATCGTGTTCTAGAAGACCTTTTGAGGCTTTGTATCTTAGATTTTGGAGGTACATGGGAAGAGCATCTTCCACTGGTGGAGTTCGCATATAATAACAGCTTTCAGTCCAGTATTGGTATGGCTCCTTTCGAAGCTCTCTATGGAAGGCCTTGTCGATCACCTACATGTTGGTGGGAGTCTACGGATAAGATCTTGCTTGGGCCTGATATGGTTAGGGAGACTTCTGAGAAGATTGACTTGATTCGAAGAAGGATGAAAGCAGCGCAGGATAGGCAAAAATCTTATGCGGACAAGAGAAGGACGGATCTTGAATTTGAGGTTGGGGATATGGTTTTTGTCAAGGTATCTCCGTTGAGAAATGTTGTTCGCTTCGGATCCGTTGGGAAGTTAGCACCGAGGTTTGTTGGGCCATTTCCTATTAAGGAAAGGATTGGACGGATGGCATATAGGGTGGAGTTTCCCGACAGACTTAGTGGTGTTCATGATGTATTCCATGTGTCACATCTGAGGAAGTGCTTACATGAGACCGCAGAGGTGGTAGAGCCAAGCTTGCTTAGAGATGTAGAGGTTGAGCGTGAGGCGACGATTCGACGAGCTCCTACTCGTATCCTTGGGTCAGAGACTAGGAAATTGAGGAATCGAGAGGTTCAGCTAGTCAAAGTGCAATGGGGAGAAGATGAGAGCAACGCGACTTGGGAGACGGAAGCGAAGATGCGTTCATTGTACCCATTTCTTTTTGAGGGTATGTCTTTACTTTCTCCTTTATCGCTTGTCTAGTACTTATCTTATCTTTGGTATGTCCTCTCGTTAGTACCTTTGACCTTTAGTTAGGGTAAACCTATGGTTGAAACATGTGTTTGAGACATGTTATGGTTGATGGATGCAAGTGGATGCAAGTGTTTGCTAGTGGTTGCTCGTGGATGCATATATACACACTCTAGGCACTAGATCGGCTCAGTCACTTCATATTGCATATTGCATAAAATTGTGTGTAGGAAGATATTTATGGATGAATAATGGATGTGTTATCACATGGATGATGCATTTTGGTGATTGATTGTGCACTCATGTAGATATTGTATGTGTCGATAGGGTTCTCTCGCATACATAATGGATGCATGGCACTATCATGGTTTGCATATGTTCATACATTAGATAGGGAACATATACACACACTCTTTGCATATGCTCATACATCATTAGAAATTATTCTAAGGACAATGGATGCCCGTGGTTGATGGTTTGAGTAGATGGTTGTTTGGATGATAGGATAGGCATTCTCCTTAACTTAGAGATTTCGGGGACGAAATCCTTTAAGGAGGGGAGAATGTAACACCCCGAATTTTAGTTAATACTAAAATTCACTAATCATAGGATAAATAATCTGTGATGTGGGAATTAGGGGAAACGGGCTGCGTCATTACGTTCGTCTCGGAAAAATACGCGAAATAGAGTCCGAGTTTTCGAAAATCGGAGTCCGTATGGCCCAGTTATGGCCCGATGAAGTTTGCAGAAAATTCAAAACTAAAACAGATTTAAAAATTTAAAATATTCAGATTTGGAATGGGCCAGGCGGGGTCAGGCGGGAAGCTTCCCGCCCAGCCCATGTCGACAGGGCTGTCGACAGGCCTGCCGACAGGGGTGTCGACATGCCTGTCGACTTGCCTGTCGACAGGGTGGCGCCGTTCTGTGAACCTGGGTGCACCAGGTTGCACCAGGTTGGGTTTCAGGCTGGCTAGGAGGGCTGGTTCTAGATATTTCCTAAATCTAAGGGTCCTAATCTAATCTAGGGTTAATCTAAGGGCCTAAAACACTCACCTAATCCTATAAATAAGACCATAACCCTACCCTAATTCATTCATAATTAAGTCTTGTAACTAAACTATGGCAAATTGAAATTTGAGCATGGCCTCCACTAGTTCATGAAGGAAGTTGCAAGCTAATCCCTCTCAAATCATTCTCTAATCATCATTATCTTCATAGTTGCAACTAATTCTACTTCATAAGGTTGCTAATCTTAAGTTTGGTGAGTTTCTATCACTTTAACATCAATTGTTAAAGTAAGTAGAATGGGTGTAATGAGACTTATGGTCTTAAATGCGGATTTGTGAGTTTGAATCATGTATGATGATATGTTACTCTATGTTGTTCTATGATTATGCATATGTGATAAGTTGGTTTATGCATGCTTAATAAGTTGATTTATGCATGTTTAACAAGTTGATATATGCATATTTAATAAGTGGAATTATGCATGTTTAGCAAAGTGAGATATGCAAGTTAAGTATATGTTTAAATGCAAGTTGAAAGTGATATGCAAGTTAAGTATACGTTTAAATGCAAGTTGGAAGTGATATGCAAGTTATGCATACTTATGCAAGTGTATGGATGCTTATGCAAGTCATGTATATGTTTAAATGCAAGATTTATGTGATATGCAAGTTATGCATGCTTATGCGAGTATATGAATACTTATGCAAGATATGTATATGCTTAAATGACATGATATGCAAGTTATGCAAGTATGTGAATGCTTATGCAAGTATGTGGATGCTTATGCAAGTATGTGAATGCTTATGCAAGTTATGTGTATGCTTAAATGCATGTTTAACATGTTATGCAAGATTGAGAATGCCTATATGCAAGTTTAACATGTTATGCAAGATATGTGTATGATAATATGCAAGCTCATATGCAACATGTTATGCAAATCATGTGTATGATAATATGCAAGTTTGGGTTATATGTAGTTGGGTTAATATGCTCATATATGCAAGTTGACATCCTCTTAACCCATGACAAAGTTGTATGTTAAACCCATGATATTTGTGATGATCTTCCCCTTATTATGTCATGTAACGAGAACGATTTACGTGGGGAACGATGGGATTGGTAAATATGTTAATAAATGAATGATTGGGTATGATTAAGCATACCATAAAAATAAAAATAAATTACCATAAGTGGGAATTTACCTATTGAGTTAGGTCTACCCCATGGGAATTTACCTATTGAGTTAGGTCTACCCATGTTATGGAAAACTTGATATTAATTAGGGATAATTAATATGGGGGTGATTAATTAGGTGTAATTAATCGACTAAGACACGAGGTTGGACTCATTTGTAGTGTAAAACTGCCCGGACCCGACCGGCTTAACCAGTTGCTACAAATGTCAGCCCAATGTGAGAGGTCTTAGCCATAAATTAAATACGTGATTAAGGTAAAGACACGAGGTTAGACTCTGTTATGACGTAAGACTGCCCGGTTTCTACCGGCTTAACCAGGCGGTCATAACAGCCAGTCTAATGTGGGAGGTCTTTATGGAAGATCACGGTCTTAATTAATTAAGAAACACTTAACCATAATAGCATGTAGTGGGACATGAGGGGTTAAGTGGGTGCCTTGGGTGGCATGTGGAAATTTAATGGTTGCCTTGGGTGGCATGTGGAATCTAGTGGGTTGCCTTGGGTGGCAATAGAAAAATACGATTAGAATACTTAACCAAGTGGAAACATGTAATTAAACATGATTAAAGGGTTAAGTGGGATACACTAGATATTTGACAAGCTTAAGTGGGTAGCTTGTGGGGGCCCATTTCAACCAATATCCCAAACGTATCTTTGTGGGCTCGACCCAAGTCGAGTGACGGGACACGCATATTGGGCTTGATTATAAGAGGCCAAAACGGGTTAGCGGTGGCAACGCAAGTCCAACGGGCTTCATATGCGTGTGTGGGCCCGGGCTGGTAGATAAGCCGTTGTTGCATCGTGTAGATATAAAGCCGTGCACCGTTAGTATTGGGTAGCCACTTTAGGGGAGTGATACACCCCACTGTGGGACCAGCACGGGTATCTACGGTAGGGAGCCGATCGCTTGGGAGTAGTGGGTACACCTAATGAAGATAGGGGCAGACGGCACCTATGTAGGGGTACATGAAACTACTGGGTACACCTAGTAGAGATAGGGGCAGACGGCACCTATGTAGTGGGCTAGGGGTACATGGAACTACTGGGGAAATTTTCTAAGTCCTTAGAAGGGATCAACCTTAAGTAGGAATGACTGGTGTGGTGCAGTTAGTAATTATCCTTGGGTGGGTAGATGCGTCCTGACGGTTATCTTAGTTTATTCTAAGTCTACCAAGCTGCTTAGTGTAGCCATTCATCCCCAGATATTACCGTAGGTCAAGTTTATGTCTTCTCTGGTTACTTTAATGATTGTATTGTTAAAGTTATAGGACTCACTCAGACTTATGTCTGACCCCGTTGTTTTTATCTTTTTCCCAACCCTCAGGTCCTACGGTGGATCCTAGCGGTAGTAGAGCTTGATCGGATTTCTGTTTCCAGTCTTGAGGAGCTTGGGTAGATGTAAAGCTCCAGTTATCCAGTTATCTTTTCTTTTCTTATGGCTATTGTATATGAGAGTGGGATTATGTACTTCTTTATTTTGACAGATGTTGTACTTGACTTTTATCATGGTTTTATGATGTAACCAGACATGTTTATTTCCGCTGTTATGAGATGATGTTTTAGAATTTCAAGTACTATTTATATCTGTCTTGTTGTAATTTTTCTGTTCTATATTCACTAAAATGCTCCACCGATGCTATGGCATTCCCTTAGTGAGTGACCCTAGCGGGTGTGGGGTGTTACACATCCATACAATCAACGGTCCTATTTCCAAATGGAAATTCTATCAATCAAGCATCAAACAACACTGGGCCCTTTTTATATTAGTTCTTTATTACATTATCGTTTCCAATTCCCATTTTCCACCTTTCGTGTTCTTTCAAAGCTCTATTTTCTCTCTTGATTATTGGGAAACATTTCCAATAGATATAATTCCTTTATTGAGAAAATATCTTTACTCCAGTTAGAAAACATTTCTAAATCCTTTGAATTAACTGATGTTACAAACATCGTTATTATAACTTAAATCATAAATCATTCGTTAATTAACGATATCACTAACCAACCCTTGCTATCGAGCCTTTACCATTTCTCCGTTAATAATACAGTCAGTCAAGTTGGGGTATAATTACCTCTCAGACCTTAACTGAACGACATTCTTAACTTTGAAATAGTCAGAGCTCACAACTTTAAACCAAACATTTGCTTACGCGACTCTCGGATTTGATCTACGAACACACCTTCTTTATAAAAATATTGATTATAACGGTAGCGTTATAATTGCTATCTTCAAATGTTTGGTTTATAAAACATTGCTTTCAACAACAGCGTTAAAACCGCTGTCTTAGCATTATAGAACACTTATCATAACCATAGCATTAAAATTGCTATTAAAACAGTTATTATAACGGCAGCGTTAAAATTGCTATTTAGATTTACCAAGACATTTATTATAACAGCAGCATCTAAAATTGCTGTATAGATTTACAACATCTATTATAACAACAGCGCTAAAATCGCTGTTTAGTTTTATAAAAGCATTTCTTACAAAGACAGCGTTATAATCGCTGTTTAAAATTATAAAAGCATTTCTTATAACAACAGCGTTATGATTGCTGTTTGAATAAAATACCGTGTGCGACGCACACGCTTCCGTTGTTCATTTTAAAAGATAGTCAAAATATCTGGATTTAAACAATGCAGACATTTATCATTCTATTTCTCGAAACCCATAAGATAAAGAGTATATAAGGATAAAAATTCGGTTTCCACCTTCTTTACAACAAGATTTCTTCCTTGGATTTTTATTCCAAAAATCCAAAATGTTTAGCACAAAACCGTCTGCTGTGTTCTTCCCTTATAAATATTTCACTTGCAAAATACTTCCTTTGAACCATTATCCACTTTAATCCTGAATATATTTCTTTTATATATAATCTTTTGATTTCGTACTTATACATATTCTCTTAAACCCCAAATTCTATTTATAACTTCTATTCTGAGTCTTGCAAACAAATCTGATTTTTATTCCAATCGTTAAAAATCTTGTTTATGATTTCCTTTATAATCCGCTAAGTTCAAATCTCATCTCAAATATTGATTTCAAATCTAATTTCCACTTTTCCATATAAATTTAAATAAAGCATTTATATTCAATTTATTCAATGATTATAAACTCGTTTAAAAACAACTTCTTCTTTTAATAAAACAAGTTTCTACTTTTTAAACCTCAATTTTTTTTCTATATTCGAAAATCTTTTACGGTATTTAAAATAACTAAATTTCCAGTGTCAGGGTGATTCAACATAGTACAATCCATCATCGTATACACATCACCACAAAATAACAAACGGTAATATAAATGTTGAGGGATCCAGTTGGATCCCTCCAACCTGTTTCCCTGCATCCACAGATGTTAATAACATCAATAATATTATTTCACATCAAAATGAAATATCAAAACTAATGGTCAATTAATGGTGTAATCCTATCAACCAATTCAACCAAATTTACCAACTATTCAACCAATCAACCATTGCACATTATAAAAATATTTAAAACTCGTTTATATATAAAAATATAAACGAGAGGGAGTTAGTGAGTTTACTCACCTTGTTTGTAGTTGACGGTCTCTGCTTTTATTTTCGTTAAAATCAAGCCGACGATTGATTTCATCACAAAACTCCGGTAGCTCTGTTCTCAGCGGAGTCAGTTCTACGATGTAGATCACCTCGCTATGATTTCGACGTGAACACTTTCATTTGATTCTGATAATGAGTGGTCAAATTATATATTTTACAAGATTTAAAAATTATAAAATCTAACTACCATCCCATATTTATTTATTTTAAATTACTTTACCTTAACCCAAAAGTACGGCCGTTCCATCAAAGATTGAATCACGAATTTCAGGTTTGTCGTTCATCATTTTTGCTATCCACCCTTTTGCAAAGTGGCAATTTACCTTATCCCCCATAACATTAAACTTCAAACCATCAATTTGTGTTACCTGACCTTCTTCACTTTGACCATACGAACAAAGACTATCCTTCCACTTCCTCAAGCATTAAACAACGCTGCAACTACTCCCTGTTAACACCACTCCGTGAACATTACTACACTTCACGTAACACAATAGCACCGACCACCAAATTAAACACCAGCTTCACCATTCAAACTACACAGGAACCCTTCCCCTTAACACTTTCCGCCTTAATTACGTTTTAGTCCCCTCACCCTTCAATGCCGTGAAAACCAACGTGAGCCCCATCCTCCTGTTTGTGTCCATTCACTTATGTACTTCACCATACAGTAACATACCCCCTCATAAACGCTTGCGACCCCATTGTCCACCACCGGAGTCAGGTCCGACCCCACCAAAACGCTCGCCAACGACTCCAGAACCCCATCGAGACCTATGAACCCATACGAGCTTAAAGCTCTCAAATTTCCGAGTTTCATGACATTGAAATCATCGAGTTCGGCGAAGTATTGGATTTAAACAATTTCGATCTTTGAAAGTGGGAGTTTTTTCCCCTGTTTTCCCTTTTGAAGAGGTGACGATGGAAATGCTTTTATCTGGAGAATAGAAATGAGGAGAGATTAAAGAATTTAGGATTTTTAATTATGTTTTATGGTGGCCATTTCGTTGTTTCCCGAAGGAAGAAAAGGCACTGGTGTATCCCTGTATTTATAAAGAGTTGAGAAACCGTGGTACTCACGATATTGAAAACAACGTGCTATGCACGGTATTTGGGATGGCTTGGGGATCACGGATATGTTAGCGTGAGAGGCACGGTTTGAATTCCTTGGCCATCACGAATACAGAATAACTTGGCAGGCACGGGTATAAGCTTGGATGGCACGTTGTAAGAAGTTTACTGAGTAAGGGCGTATATTATTATTACTATATTTTATATTTCTTGTTTTTGTACTTGGCAGTCACCGTTTTTAAAGTGTGAACATGTCGGTGAAGGCGTCCTTTATTTCTTTGTTTCGAATCTATCGTTGATGAACAAACGAATGTTTTATATATATTATGTTTTCAAGTTATAAAGTGTATAGTACGTGGTTTAAGTGTGTATTTGAATATGAACGAAAAATCATATGAATGAACAGTCTGTTTACTGATAAAAAGGCTAATCTTGGTGTAAAAAGGTATTCTGAATCCAACGGGACAAGTTTCGTCGAATTCCGACATCGTTTGAAAAAATTTCCTTTATAAAACCAGAAATGAACACGCGTTTAAATTTTTCACGGTCACCAGATAAATCAAAACAACTTGAAACTGCGAATGACAATAACTTTTCGATACGAACCCAACGGCACTAGTTTCGTCGCATTCTGAGACTGTTGCCCCGGTAGACTGTTTTTGGCGCGTACCGCAATGCCCTTCTGAACACCAAATTTGCCGATCTCTAAAAATAACAAACTATATACCTACCCTGACTATATCCGACGCTACGAACTCACTGGAACTGGTTTCGTGGCCTGATTCGATCGTCTGTTCAAGTTACACTCTAATATTCCTTTATTCAGTTGAATTGATTTAATTGCACTGAACGAGCGTTTACGGCTACCGTGGTCACGTACGACATCGGTTTGCCACGCAATTTAACACCGTACAATAATTTAATGATACGGTCCCAATGAAACTGATTTCGTTGAAATCTGAGTCCGTTTGCAAACGGCTATTTTAACGCGTATAATTTAAATAACGATTTTCCACAGCGACTATTTCAAAATTTGATTTGGCCATAACTTTCTATTTATAACATGAAATCTGGATTTTTCTCTTTCATATGAAAATTATAATAAATATGGTTCCAACGTGTCTTGTTTCACAGAAATCCGACTTATATCGGATCCTGTATCCTCAGTTGAAGTTCAAAACTCCATATTACGAACTGCCGCGCGATTTCGAGCTCGTTTTATAATAATATTATAAATTAACGTTTAAACTTCGTTTTATAAATAAATTTGTTATAAATTCCTATTTAAATTATCAACACAACATTAAAAACCAATTTAAATGTTCAAAACAAAATGGCTAAAAATCTGGGTCGTTACATGGTACTTCTACTCGAGCTCTTACGAATGCTCCAACATCAGTAGTGACAAATGATAATCAGCCTACAACTTCTAAACCCGTAGCACAAGGAGATTTTTCGTGTTTGCTTGATATGCTTGAGAGTACTAGAGATGCTTTAGAAGATTATAAGCGTAAAGGTTTCCTAATGCGAGATGACATGATATCCATGAGAAGAGAAATTAGTGAGCTGCGTAGACAAAGAGTACCCTCTCTCATTCATCGCCTTGCTACCGATTACTTATCCTCTTTAGATGAAGAGCGCATGCGCCAGAGGAGGCCATACGAGAGGCCGGATAACTTGGATCAGTTAACATTTGGATCGCTGTGAACTCGTGAAGGCATAGCCCGAACTCTTGGAAGTGATAATCCAGGCCTGAGGGAATCACCTGTTCAAACTAGGAGTCCTAATGTTGTCAATCCTACCCAAGGCCAACCTCACCATCCAGAACATCCTGTGAACGATCGGGATTGCAGAAGGAGAGGAATCTCAGAAGTAGTTCAACACCAACGAACATCGCCAGACGTAGGCCCAAGACGTACTAGAAGAGAAAGGAGCGCAGATGAACCCAAAATCACATTCCATTAACTATGGAATCTTCACGAAAAACAGATCAATAAATAATCGATATCAATTTCCGTTTTCGACTAATAATATATATGGAATAACGACAAAGCCTTTTAAATTTCATATATGTTAATAGTCTTCCCCCACAGAAGCACATCTCGATTATTACCAAATCGAGTTCCATTCAATTCCAATCTAATATATATTAAATTCGAAAACTCTACTTTGGAAAATTTCCATTAATCTTAATTAAAAGAGTTATAAATTCCAAATCACAATTCACTGTTAATCGGGTAAAAAAACAAGTGTTATTTAAAACACCGTTCACGATAAACCCAATTCACACTCCATTTTATTCCAATTACTAAATATAATTGGAAGCTCTAATAATCTTAATTAAAAGATTTAATCAATTCACATGGGGTTTAAGAACAGTGTTATTTAAGACACTACACACGACAAACCTGAAATCAAATTTGATATTAAATATAAGGCTCTGAACAGAAATTATATCGGCTTACATTCAATATCAAATTCCGAAACCAACACATATCGTATGGGGAATAACGATATATATCTATCTTCCAAATTCCTCCACAATATCCATATTATCACGGAATCCAATATCGAAATATTCCGTAGATGATTTCTATTCAAATCCATCCAATTTATATATTGGAAAACTCTGGTTAGATTAAAACCATTTCAAATCCAATTTATTTATTTAAAAACGTTGGATTATCCTTCTAGTTAATAACCAGTTCATTTTGATAAAAATATATTTTTATCTTTATGAATGTGGAATTTTTCATCCAAATTCTTTCCAAATCATTTATTATTATTTTACACAAATTGTTAATATTTTTAATAATTTTATGAAGGCCCGTATAGTCGGTTTCCAATAACGGCCACCGAACTGTGTCCATAACTACCTTTTCCAAATTTGATTTGGACATAATTCCAAATCCAACCGTTAGATTTCAAATCTCTTATATTCGTTAGAAAACTCTTTTCGATACGAACCCAAAGGTTCCGGTTTTAGGAATATCCAACCGCCGGATCTCCTGTAAAATCAATTCGAAGTCAATGGTCGAAATTCGTGAACGGTCGCGACGCATTCTATTCAGGCCATGAAATATAATATATATATATATTATATTTCGCCGATTTCCATTTAAAAAATATTTTATAAATTCGTTTTAAAACGATTCCCACTTTCATTTCAATTTTAAATCAAAATTACTCCTTTTCATTATAATATTTAAATGATAATGTTTTCAAAATTCTGATTTTGAAATCATTTCCTATTTCATATCATTATAAAAATAAATAAAATCGATATAAATTTCGTTCGCGTTAAAGTATCGTAAATCTAATCAACACGGGTTCATATATTCCAATATTTTCGTGTCCATCCCAAATCGGAAATCAAAATCATATTTTAATCCTTTACAGAGTGTTATTTTAAAATACTTGTTATTTTAAAATATTCGTTATTTCCAATTATTCGTTATTTTTGAATTAGAATCAGACCCAATCAATTACCATATAATGTTAGTTATATGGATTTCATACACCACACGTATACAACAACAATGATAAATAATCAACCATCAACCAGAATGTATTACACACTGCATAAGCATTAAATATAAATAATTAACGCTTACAATAGTCCGTCAACCAATCGATTGACATAAAACTAAACAATTGGGATTAGTGTATGTCAAATATCATCCCAATACCCGTGTGGGGTTTCAACCAACAAATACTTAATATTATTTGTGCATTTGGGCGATGTGTAAAATTTATCGTCCCAATCAATATCAGTTATATGGGTGTACATAAACAAATCATCCGATTTGTAAATGAATATTTATTTTCATTTCAGGAGAATTTTATGCCGTTCACATAAATGTTATATTTTTAACGATAAAATATTTATTTCAACACATGAATCTTTTTAACAGTTCATTTATACAATAAAAATGATATTTTTATTGTATAAAATTTTTATTCAACACATGAATATTTTATACAGTTTGCATACACGTCCAAAATTATATTTTTAATGATTAAATATTTATTTTAGAAAATTTCGGCTTTACAACGGCGCGATATTAAAACCAGAGTAATGTCTAGCATTACCCCTCTCTTGATACTGGTTTGTGCCATACACAATAATCACAATCAATTCAAACAATCACACAATCAATTTTACAATCACAATCCAATTTTCCACAATATAATCCAAAGAAAGAACTATGGTTTGTACAATAAATAGTGTCGGGGGCTTCTAAGTCCCGTTTGCATACTAGTATATATTTAACTGTAAAATAATTTGATTGAGAAGGAGTTCTCACCATCGGTTTCCACTCCACCATTCTTTATTGAACGGTTTGAATTTCCGCTTTGTTTCCAGTCAGGTCCATCGCAATCTATTTCACGCAGTTTATATTAAAAATCACATTTTTATATAACTATATATATTAAAAACAATTTTATTCATATAAAAATATAATTTTACAATGCTATTTAAGTAAATTTAAATTAATTAAACCTTACCCTTTTCAATTATCTTCCTCCAGGCATCGACAGTTTCGTTGAACCCAACCCTGTGCCCCTAGGGCATCACCGCGCCGCAACTTTGGTGGCCCAGACCCCGATCAACCACCGCTGCCACAAAGGCCTTCTCCCGCGCTTCCTTCAGTTGGAGTTCTAGTGAAGTCGATGGCTCCCATTACCTGGGAATGGCGATTGAATGTGGCCCCTTTAGGCTGCGATTTCCACCAAATTACACAACGATAAATCACCATATTCGATCAACATGTAGATATCGCGTTCCTCTTCCATTTTGCTTCTGAAATTATTTGACTTCATTGTGTAGATTTGTCACAAAATGGATTTAAAAATTTGAACAACTTCCGCCGTCGTTCGTGGAGGGAGTCGCGATTTTTTTATATTTAAGAATTTAGGGTTAGAAAAATATGATTGGCCGTATTTATATAAATTATATTTTTATTTTATTTAATTCCAAAAACATCAGTTTATTGATACTAACTCCAAATCAAACCCAACGACTGTCATTCCTAGTCAAATATCTCCATTTCGGACATAATGGGATATGCTTCGTAAGCCAATTCGATTGTTTCGATCAGTTTTTATCAAAATTAAAATATAAATTGAATTTAAATGTACATTTTAATTTATCGAGGCCACATACTGACTCCAAAAATTGCAGAAAATAAATCTAGCTATGTTTTGACGATATGGTCCTAACAAAACTAATTTAATCGAATTTCGAGACAATTTGAAAAATGGTCATTCCCAGTCGATTAAATTCAAACTGAAATTGCCAGATGCTTTTAAATTCAACACACTCACATATTAATTCCAAAAATTATGAAAATTGGAATTTAGCATTAACCTAACATTCTGGATCCAACAAAAGTTGTTTCGTCGAAAACGGAGGTTGTTTGCAAAATGGATATTTTTAAGGGCTATAAATTATATTAAAATATATATAAATTCCACAGCGACTATTTTAAATTTTAAACTGGACATAACTTTCAATTCATAAAGTGAAATTTAAAATTTTCGCATTCGTTAGAATGATATAGTTAAATAGATTCCAACGTTTCAATCCGATTTATATTGAATTCTGTACGTTCATTTAAAGTTTAAAATCGAATTTTCAAACTACCGCGCCATTTCGAGTTCGTTTTATAATTAAAATAAATTTATACGTTCTAACTTCGACTAAAATATTTTTTTAGGAGTTATTATTTAAAATAAATCATTTTTAGTATTCTAAATTCATTAAAATAGCTAAATTAAAAATTTTAAATTGGTTCTGAAAATCCGTGTTGTTACAATCTCCCCCGCTTAAAATCTTTTCGTCCTTAAAAAGGAACGGAGCTGAAAGTTGTTTATCCAACCAACTCAACTTTCATTCTTCAACTTTTCAGTTTCTAAGAATTTTCTAATTTCTCAAAAATTTGGTTAACACCCTAAATTTTCGAAAAATTTCGCCATAACCTCCTTTGTACATGTTGATATTTTAAACTACAACTTTCCTTACAGGGCCCTCATCAATCCAAGAGAAAAAGGCCAAGCGGCTAGCTAATCGACACATAAAATCATCAAAACCCAAGAAATACAATAAACATATACCTACTTGTCGGGCATACTATTTTATTCCTCTTCTTAGCTTCCATGCTATGACATGTTCAATGTATATACATGTATATGCATGCAATATCAATAAATTTTCAATTCAGTTCAATATTGATTCGATTTGGCTAAAATTTACCTTTCATTCTCTTATTGGTTTTATTGTTTCAATATTTTTAATTAGTCCAACTAATAATCAAACAACACAACCAACAATCAATTAGTTGATTAGCTTTTCAACATATAACTTAAATATATAGTTAAAAATCCAATTTTTAGTGTCAAATCACAACAAATAAACCCTATCTATCTATGTTTTGGTTCTCACACCAGTCAATTGAAAATATATAGATACCCCACTTTCGGCATTCGAACATAAGCACTGATGATACTAGTAATCATCAGTATCACCGGGAGAGTAGAGTGTGATTTTATATTCATCCAGTATATTTGAGAATTCGAATATACGTTCATGACGCGTATATGAAAAATATTCATATACTCCATTGTCCAAAATAAAATAAAATAAAGTACTCAAATACGTATAATTAGATTTAATTTTCAAAATTTAAATCGTTTTCATTTTTAATAAAGAATACTCTTCCAACTCATTCTAGGATACTACTGATCCTATCTTTGACGAGTCATTCTCATTGGATATTACTAATCCAATCTCTGATGAATTCTTTCGTTTGGTTCTAATGTGTCTTGTTCTCAAGCTCTGTAAACCAAAGCACTGATACCACAAATTGTTACGACCCGAATTCGCTAGCCTCCGAGAAGACCGGAAAACACAGATTGTAATGAGAACACGACAAATCAGAACACATACAGAAGAACATTTCATTGCTTATTACAGCAATTACATCAGAGTACCAGAATATAATAGATTATGAATAAATAATATACATTAGAAAAATAATATCAGAGATTAAAATTAGATTACATAACAACGGAAATATAATACATAACACAACCGAAAGAAATACACGAATACAAAGCTTTATGAATATAGCTCCAGCTGTAAATCCAGGATCCTGGAAAAATAGAAATCTACAAAACCAAAACTACTAGTTGTCCGTGTGTAAAATATGGGCACCCAGAGTTTAGATTAAAAAAAATAAACTCCAGGTCAGTCTGGGACTGGTGTGAGAACTAAAACAGTTATTTAAAACTTTACTCTAAAAATAAAATAAATTAAGGGACCACAACGTAAAACACGGAAAGGGTTTCCTCCCAAGAATACTGTGCATAAAACAAATAGCGCAATGCTTTTTTGAAAAAATGAAGCTATTATAAGACCCATGTCCCATCACACAACGCAAGCCAGAGGATAGAGTTTTACCTTATAATAGCCAAACATGCTTGGTACATTTTAAAACAAATCATTTTGATATTACTATATGTGTTTAATGTCAAAAACAACTTCAAATATAAATGTATCAATCGTAGACGGGATGGGTACTATATATCATGTCGCCATACTAGTTCTACAATTAAAACCGCACGATGTCGTATTGTAAATTGGATTTCCATCATGAACAACGGCAAGGGATCGTCCTTATCGAATTCGAGACAATCTAGCCTACCATGTCTCCGGATCAGTCGCAACTGCACCTTGGCTCTTGAGGGCTTGTCCTCTCTTACGTTTGACGATTAGTAATTCTTGAACAATTCGTTTCCCCGCCCTATGGGGCATAAGTCTGGTCAGTATGCTGACCATATCATCCATCGGCCCCGTAGTGACCGATACATTCGAGGTACCTCGCTTTCCAGCATCCACGTAAGTAAAAATGTCTGGTCTCCATACCATGACACCACTCCTAGCTAGAAAGAAACGCATGTTCTCCCTGTAGTCCTCTCCCGTTTCGAGTTCATACCGGGGTGTGAGGATCGCGAATTAACGCTTTACACAAAGCTATGCTATTTAAAGTCGTGCTTTGATCATCAACCACAAGACTCTTCTTTTCAACAAAAGCCTTGATCATTTGCATCTCAGCATGCCACACTGACAATTCACGCCATGCAACTGATATCTATCAACAAATAACCTCTAAGCTCATATGTCCCAGAGAAGTGCGTTAAGCAAGAGAATAAATTCTCCACCGCCAAACAGATATATATATTTAGTAGAAATCAATAAACACAGAATAAAATCCAATGTCAGACACACATCAATTTACTAGTTCGTTCTGGGTCTGAACGAAACCGGAGGCACCTTATTCCTTGTCCTATATGTCCAATACAGGAGAGAGGTCCTCGCATATCCCATCGATCTCCAAGTACGTCTGGACGATCACCACTTATTACCTCGTATTGGGTGTACAGCCCAATCAAGACATCAGTAATCATCCAAACGATGTGAAGATCTCCGGTCTTCAACCACCGTCTTCATCGTCAACATATCGTCGAATCAGTTATTTAGAATGGGCATAAACCCGGTCTTTCCAAATAACTCGCATATTTTATAATCAATAATTAATTGCTATAAAAACACATCATACGCCTCATTCCAATTCAGAATATTCTTTTATTCAAACATTCTTTTCACAATTTAACCCAAATTAAGGTTTTCCAAACTAGTCGGGATTAGCGAACCTTACCGAAGTAGTTATTTATTATATTTCCCAATCCCAACCTATTCATTCCATGGAGCAAAACTATTAGTACTCCATATCTAACACCACGGTATTATCGGTAAAATTAATTACCATTTCCCGTTCAAATTTAATTAAAGATTTAACTATCGCCTAGAGTAAAACTTGTGGTACTCCATTCTCGATCATTTCCCAAATTTGATAATTTAAATTATCCCATTCACTTTTCAATCTAATTAAAGATTCATTAAAACTCCACTTAGTTTTAATCTTCCCAAAAATCATTATTAATGATTATTTAACTTTGGGAAATCAAACGTGCCACATTGAAAATTTACACCGTACCACTGATTTCTACCGATATATAACCTCTAAGCTTGTACGTCTCAGAGAAGGGTGTTTAGCAAGAGAATAAATTCTCTGCCCCCAAACAGATATATATTCAGCAGAGATCAACAAATACTGTTCGAAATACAATGTTAGACATGTAATCCCGTCTTTATCTGGGTTAAAGAACTAATGTCATTTAAAACACAGTTCACAATAAACCCAAAATCACCTTCCATTAACCATGGAATCTTCACGGGAAACATATCAATATATAATCGATATCAATTTCCGTATCCGACTAATAATATAAATGGAATAACGACAAAGCCGTTTAAATTCCATATATATATATATATATATTAATAGTCTTCCTCCACAGAAGCACATCTCGATTATTACCAAATCGAATTCCATTCAGTTCCAATTTAATATATATTAAATTGGAAAACTCTAATTTGGAAAATTTCCATTATTCTTAATTAAAAGATTTATAAATTCAAAATCACATTTCATTGTTAATCGGGTAAGGAACAAGTGTTATTTAAACCATTGTTCACGATAAACCCAATTCACATTCCATTTTACTCCAATTACTAAATATAATTGGAAGCTCTAATAATCTTAATTAAAAGAATTATTCTATTCATACGTGGTTTAAGAACAGTGTTATTCAAGACACTACTCACGACAAACCTGAAATCAAATTTAATATTAAATATAAGGCTCTGAACAGAAATTATATTGGCTTACATTCAATACAAAATTCCTAAACCAACACATATCGTATGGGGAATAACGATATATATCTATCTTCCAAATTCCTCCACAATATCTGTATAATCACGGAATCCAATATCGAAATATTCCGAAGATGATTTCTATTCAAATCTATTCCTATTTATACATTGGAAAATTCAGGTTAGATTAAAACCATTTCAAATCCAATTTATTTTTTTAAAAACGTTGGATTATCTTTCTAGTTAATAACTAGTTCATTTTGATAAAAATATATTTTTATCTTTACAAACGTGGAATTTTTCATCCAAATTCTTTCCAAACCATTTATTATGATTTTACACAAATTGTTAATATTTTTAATAATTTTACTAAGGCCCGTACAGTCGGTTTTCAATAATGGCCACCGAACTACGTCCATAGCGACCTTTTCCAAATAGTATTTGGACATAATTCCAAATCCAACCGTTATATTTCAAATCTCTTATATTCGTTGGAATGCTCTTTTCGATATGAACCCAACGGTTCCGGTTTTAGAATCCAACGGTCGGATCTCTCGTAATATCAATTCGAAGTCAATGGTCGAAATTCGCGAACGGTCGTCGCGCGGCGCGTTATATTCAGGCCATGAAATATATATAATCGTCGATTTCCATTTAAAATATATTTTATAAATTCGTTTTAAAACGATTCCCACTTTCATTTCAATTTTAAATCAAAATTGAATAATTATTATCATTATAATATTTAAATGATAATGTTTTCAAAATATCTGATTTTTAAATCATTTCCTGTTTGATATTCATTATAAAAATGAATAAAATCGATATAAATATCGTTTGCGTTAAAATGGCGCAAATCTAATCAACGGGCTTATTATATTTCAATATTTTCGTGTCCATCCCAAATCGGACATCAAACTCATATTTTAATCCTTTATAGAATATTTTTTTTAAATATTCGTTATATTAAATATTCGTTATTTTTGAATTGGAATCAGACCGAACCAATTACCATATAATGTTTGTTATATGATTTCATACACCGCACGTATACAACAACAATGATAAACAATCAACCATCATCCAGAATGCATTACACAACTGCATAAGCATTAAATATAAATAATTAACGCTTACAACAGTCCGTCAACCGATCGATTGACATAAAACTAAACAATTGGGATTAGTGTATGTCAAATGTCATCCCAATACCCGTATGGGGTTTCAGCCAATAAATACTTAATATTATTTGTGTAGTTGGGCGATATGTAAAATTTATCGTCCCAATCAATATTAGTTAAATGGGTGTACATAAACAAATCGCCCAATTTGTAAATGAATATTTATTTTCATTTCAGGAGAATTTTATGCCGTTCACATATACTTTATATTTTTAACGATAAAATACTTATTTCAACACATGAATCTTTTTAGTAGTTCATTTATGCAATAAAAATGATATTTTTATTGTATAAACATTTTATTCAACACTTGAATATTTTATACAGTTCATATACACATTAAAAATTATATTTTTAATGAATAAATATTTATTTCAGAAAATTTCGGCATTACAACGGCGCGATATTAAAACCGGAGTAATGTCTAGCATTACCCCTCTCTTGATACTGGCTTGCTCCATACACAATAATCACAACCAATTCAAACAATCATACAATCAATTTTACAATCACAATCCAAATTTCCACAAAACAATCTAAAGAAACAACTATGGTTTGTACAATAAATAGTGAAGGGGCTTCTAAGCCCCATATTTATTGGACGGTTTGAATTTCAGCTTTGTTTCCAGTTCGGTCCATCGCAAACTGTTTCACGCGGTTTATATTAAAAATCACATTTTTATATAACTATATATATATTAAAAACAATTTTTTCATAAAAAAATCTGATTTTTAAAACAATTTTATTCATATAAAAAACTGATTTTACAATGCTATTTAAGTAAATTAAAATTAATTAAACCTTACCCTTTTCAATTATCTTCCTCCAGGCATCGGCAGTTCCGTTGAACCCAACCCGGTGCCCCTAGGGCATCACCGCACTGGCATTGTGGTGGCCTAAAATGTAAACAACTCTCTGTGATCTATTGCATTTCCAAAATGGATGATGAACTAAATATCACATGAATAACTACTACTGAAGATTTTTCTAGATTTTTTTCCTGAAGAAATAATTTATATGTCATATCATAATTTTCACAAAGGGTATAATACGGTTTTGAGGGTATCTGTGTCTGTCGCTAATATTATATCAAACTTCCTAACATTTTAAATGTGCACAAGATACCCTAATTTTGTTATTGCTATATCTTTTTATTGAACTAATAAGAAGAGATGCCTAAATGTAATGAACCATGTATTTTATATAATATGATCATGCTTAAAATGATAGTTGAAATATATTGTAACAACCTAGATTTTATATGTGAATATTTAATTTATTTAAATATTAAAATAATTATTTTGGAATTTGATGACTTGAATTAAATTAAAAAGATGGTTTGAATGTTGAATTAACTTGAAATTGTTAACCTTGAATATGTAATCCTGTTAATTTTATTTTTAAGCTATGTAAAATTATATTCAATTATAAATGATAATAATAATGTATTATTAATAAATTTGGTGTTTTGAAATCGAATTATTTTTAATCGATTTCGTTAACACGTAAAATTAGTTATTTTGCAAACAAACTTTGAACTCGACGAAACCAAATTTATCGGATTCGAAATAGTGAATTATTGTAAGATGTCAAGTTTGCAGCAGTCAAACTTATTGTGTGATCGTGCACAATAAAATGGTGTAGTGATTAGAAATTATAGTGTTATAATTTGGTTTTTTAGCGGATTAGCAATGTTTTTGTGATTCAAAATTCAATAACTGGTGTATATTACTATTGATTTGATATTGTGTTACTATCCTGAGTTTGGTTGTATTTTCTTTGAGTCATTTAGAGTCTGTTTGTAAATAAAAACGTATGATGTAACACTAGAAATTTCAATTTTTAAAACAAACTCAACTCCACACAAAAATAGACAACTCAGTTTTACTGTCATTACCCATTTCCCTTATAACAATGTCTCCTCTCTCATATAGGCATTCCAACCCTTTTTGAATTCTCCACTTTTTGGGATTATTATTCTACTATTTGGACCCTCAAGTTCAAAGAAGTTAATCCTTTGTTTCCGGCATTCTTGAGTGTTTGCTGATTAATCTCTAAGGAATTGGATATTATGGCCAAAGGAAAAGGGAAAGAAGTACAAGTCGCTCGGGAGAATGAGGCTAGCGAAGATCATCAGGCCATAGTCATGACGAGTTCGCGGGGACAGGGCTCAGGATCAGGCCAATCTGAACCGGGCACTCTGCAGCAGGTTGATGATGCAAACCCGAACCGATCTGGAGGCTCTAATGCTGCTCGTACCCTACTCCGATCTGATCCGAACATGACTGAAGCTGGTACTTCTACTCAAGCTCCTACGAATTCTCCAATACCAATAGTGACAAATGATGATCAGCCTACACCTTCTGAACCTGTAACACAAGGAGTTTTCTTGCGTTTGCTCGATATGCTTGAGAGTAAATGCTTATCGCCTTGCTACCAATTACTTATCCTCTTCAGACGAAGAGCGCCCACGCCAGAGGAGGCCATACGAGAGGCTGGATAACTTGGATCAATTAACATTTGGATCGCTGGGAACTCATGAAGACGTAGCCCGAACTCTTGGAAGTGACAATCCAGGCCTGAGGGAATCACCTGTTCAAACTAGGAGTCCTAATGTTGTCAATCCTACCCAAGGCCAACCTCACCATCCAGATCATCCCGTGAACGATCGGGATTGCAGAAGGAAAGGAAGGAGTCCAGATCCTGCGCCTGCACTAACTAATGTTGAAGTCGAAGCGATGATACGTCGAGTCATGGCCGACATCAGTCGCTATACTAATGAAGATTGGTGTATTTAGCGTAGTCATACTCCATTCACCGACGATGTCTTGAACTTCCAATTTCCTCGACAATTCAATCTTCCACAAATGGACCGATATGCCGGAAAAACTGATCCCAAGCAGCACTTGATGAGGTATGCGTGGTACATGAACGCCGCGGCCGCATTCGATGCTATGAAATGTAAAAATTTCCCTATTTATCTTGAATATATGGCATTGATGTGGTTCACTCGACTTCCTGCACGATCAGTATCGAATTTTCAGGAACTATGCGAGCTTTTTATGAAACAGTTCCGACTCCATGCCCGGAAAGCTAAAAGTGTCATTGAATTGTCCAGAATTAAGCAGGCTCCGAGGGAATCCTTGAAATCGTATTTAGATCGCTTCAACTTAGCAGTCACTGAGGTAAGTGATCCCCATGAACCAACCATTCTGATGGCCCTAATAGATGGAGTTGATCCGGATACCGAATTTGGTGGATATTTAGCTGGAAAATCGCCGCTGACTAGAGAAGCATTTGACGAAAAAGCAAATATTCGCCTACGACGAGAAGAAATATACGCCAGCCGAAAAAGAAAATCCGACGGAGCCTCGAAAGCAGACATTCAAAGTAACATTCCTGTAAAATAATCCGGTGATAGCTTGGGGAAGGTAGAAGTAAATGTCAGTAATAAGAATGAAGGAAGCAATAAATAAATTCATTAAGTCTATTCTTAAGAAGCGACTGGAGCAGGCCAAAGCCATGTGGGTGGATGAGTTGTCGCTAGCTTTATGGGCCTATAGAACAACCTTTAAGACAACTACTGGCCATAATTCTTTTTCACTCTCCTTCGGATCAGAGGCAGTGATTCCCGTGGAACTTAAAGTCCCCTATCATAGCGTAACATACTATGACCCAATGACGAATCGAGCACTCCTCCTAGAGTCCCTTGACACAGTTGAAGAAAAAAGGGAAGAAGCAGACTTGCATGCTTCAAGGCATCGACACCAAGTGGCACATTATTATGACAGAAAGGTTCGCTTTAGGACATTCGAACTAGGAGACTTGTTACTGAAGCGAGTCTTTCCACCTCCACCCCATCTAGGCCTAAAGTGGGAAGGACCATACGCCATCCAACGGAAACTTGAAACGGGAGCCTTCAAGTTAACGACCGTAGACGACGAAGAAATTCCTAGAGCTTGGAATGCTCAGTAGTTGCGATGATATTTGAGTTAGAGATGTAGTGTTTTCTTTTGTTTTTATAAACTATGTAAGAAGGCATGACTTGCCCATAAAAGTCTGTTTATATGAACAAAAGATTATAAAGTGGATGTAGGCTACGACTTAGCTGAACCACTATGAAAATATCGTGTGCCATTTATTTTTCTGCATTATTTTTATTTTTTGTGGCTGTTTTGTCCTAATTATGAAATGTTAACTTTAAATTTAACTTAAAAGATTTAGGACAATTCACATGTAGGAACAAACAAAATGACCGTTTACGTAACAGGATAAAAGGAATGGGAAGAATACATTCCTAACACTAACCCTCATAAAACGAGAGAGAGTATAAAGGATGGGAAGTCAACGTCCTCCGAGGTGTGAAGGTGCACCTCGATAAGAGACCGCCTCAATGATACTCTAACCGGGTTACGGGACAGGAGAGTATAAAGATTCTAAGAGAATGAGCATCAATGACAAAGGAAAGTTAGCCCCGCAGAGAGTCGGGGGCAACTAATTGCTAAGCTTAATCAATCTCGAACAATCCTTTGCCAGTCAGTCAATTCAAGATTGATTGGGGGCATGCACATACGCATGTTGCCAATGTGTATGGTATAACTGTGATATGACACGCAATTTTACTTAAATGATGAATTTTCAAGCATTTGACATTGCAGGGAACAAACTATTATTCACAAACACGTGAGTCTATATAGGAAAATTAAACAAAAGATGCGAGGGCCAAACTCACTACAACAACAACGGACTAGAGGAATATCAAAACAAAAGATGAAACTCGTTTTCATTTCTGCTTCGAAGCAGTCTTAGCTCTCTTGGCGGGCTTAAGAGTATCCCGTGCCTCTTTTTCAGCATCAGTCATGATGCACTTGGGTTTTTTCTTCCCTGAAGCTGGGGGGCTAGGGTCAACAGGAGTCTTAGCAGCAAGATCCCCGGTGATAGACCTGCCTGATAATTTGACAATTATTTTAGATTGGGAGTCAATCATTACAAGAGGCTTGGGATCTCCGAGTTCCTCTTTTTCAGATTTTTCCTTCAGTTCCTTGTCATGTTTGGCTTTCATCTCCGCCAAGGTCATGTTGTCATAATTCCCCGAATTGCCGATCACGACAGCATCAACATCCTCTTCATTTCCATTGTCACCGCCATCACCTTTGAAGGCAACTATCATATCCCCAGACCGAGGAGTCTCAGTGACAAGGGCACGGGAGCTTTATCGGTGACCTCCTCCTTCTTGCTTTCGGCATCTCCTCCAAGTTTTGCAGCAGTAATTTCATCTCGTTTCTCCTAAGTCTCTTGGATGGGCTTTTCACCGACAACTGTCTACTGTTGCCCATCAGTCTTGTCAGTTGGCTCAATACTTGCGGAACGAGAAGCAATAGTTATTAACTCAGGAGAAAACGGGGGATTTTCAATTGATTTCCCAATAATGTAACGAAAATTGGTGATAGCTTTGACAAATTGGGGTGAAAAGGTAGAAATACCTTCGCATGATTTCTCGACTTGAGTGGTTAAAGTTTCTGGTGCCAATTCAGTTATAGGAGACAAAAGAGGCGCCTTAGGAGTTCCCAGATTCTCGGGATCATATTCTTCTACTCCAGTAACCTCGGGGGTAGTAGAGGAAGAACCAGCCTCAATGGTATTCTTTCCTTTGGCCTGGCGTTTCTCTTCCTTCATGACGATAGAAATAAGTCGGCACCCTTCGGAACCTCTCCATAAGTTTGTTTTCATCAATGGAGACCACCTTGAGCTCCTTCTTTTCCTACTCGATGATTTGGTCCAACACATAAACCAGAGTTGTCGGATAATCCTCGATCCAAGAGATGTCTCGGGGGCGGATTATCTAAGCAAAGAATTTTATCATTAATTCTCTATAACCATCCAATTCTTTCTGGGCCTCAGCAAGCTGTGTGTGGGTCTCTTTGGCGGATTTGATGGCACTATTCACATTCCCCTCGGCCAAGACCACTCTAGATTCAGCTTCCATCAATTTGCCCTCCAATTCAGCATTCCGCCTATCTAGCTCAACATTCTTCCTTGCTAACTCAGCCTTTTCCTGTTCAAGAGTAGTGCAAGCTAGTTGTGCCTTACCACTTTCTGACTTAGCATCTTCAGCTTGTTTCTTTAGATCTAAGCTTTCTTGGCTATGAGATTCCAGTAGATTGTGATAATGCTTTTGCAACTCCTCAAACTGCTTTTTGAAGTTATCGGCAACCCATTGGGCGAGGGCAAGTTGAGCCTTTGTATCTTGTAACACCCCGAATTTTGGGTTAATACTAAAATTCACTAATTACAAGATAAATAATCTCAGATGTGGGAATTAGGGGAAACGGGCTGCGTCATTACGTTCGTCTCGGAAAAATACGCGAAATAGAGTCCGAGTTTTCGAAAATCGGAGTCCGTATGGCCCAGTTATGGCCCGATGAAGTTTGCAGAAAATTCAAAACTAAAACAGATTTAAAATTTAAAAATATTCAGATTTGGAATGGGCCAGGCGGGGTCAGGCGGGAAGCTTCCCGCCCAACCCATGTCGACAGGGCTGTCGACAGGCCTGTCGACAGGAGTGTCGACATGCCTGTCGACTTGCCTGTCGACAGGGTGGCACCGTTCAGTGAACCTGGGTGCACCAGGTTGCACCAGGTTGGGTTTCAGGCTGGCTAGGAGGGCTGGTTCTAGAGATTTCCTAAATCTAAGGGTCCTAATCTAATCTAGGGTTAATCTAAGGGCCTAAAACACTCACCTAATCCTATAAATAAGACCATAACCCTACCCTAATTCATTCATAATTAAATCTAGTAACTAAACTATGGCAAAATGAAACTTGATCATGGCCTCCACAAATCAATGAAGAGGAAAGCAAGCTAATCAACCTCTCTAATCAACTTCTAATCCATTCTAAGCATCTTAATCTTCTTCATTTGGAGTGCAAATTGCTAGTGGTGAGTTTCTATCACTTTGATGATCAATTGTTAAGATAAGTAGATTAGGTGTAATGAGACTTATGGTCTTGAATGCGGATTTGTGAGTTTGAATCATTTGTAATGATATGCTAATCTATGTATAATATTAATCCTATGTTGAATATGTAAGTTTATGTTTAATATGAGAGTTTATGCAAGTTGGATATGTGGGTTTATGCATAATAAGTAATTGATTTTATGCAAGTTAAGTATGTGGTTTTATGCATGATGAGTATGTGATTCTATGCATGCTAAGTAGGTGATATTATGCATGATGAGTATGTGATTCTATGCATGCTAAGTATATGATATTATGCAAGTTGAGTATGTGATTCTATGCATGCTAAGTATATGATATTATGTAAGTTTAGTATGTGATTCTATGCATGCTAAGTATATGATATTATGCAAGTTGAATATGTGATTCTATGCATGCTAAGTATGTGATAATATGCATGATTAATAAGTTGTTTTATGCATATTTAACAAGTGGGTTTATGCATGTTTAACAAGTTCATATGCAAGTTACATGTATGTTAATATGCAAGATATGCTATGCAAGTTACATGTTTGTTAATATGCAAGTTACATGTATGTTAATATGCAAGATATGCTATGCAAGTTACATGTATGTTAATATGCAAGATATGCTATGCAAGTTACATGTTTGTTAATATGCAAGTTACATGTATGTTAATATGCAAGATATGCTATGCAAGTTACATGTTTGTTAATATGCAAGTATGTGAATGCTTATGCAAGAATGCGAATGCTTATGCAAGTTATGTGTATGCTTAAATGCATGTTTAACATGTTATGCAAGTTGTGAGAATGCGTATATGCAAGTTCAACATGTTATGCAAGTTATGTGTGCTTATGCAAGTTCATATGCAATATGTTGTGCAAGTCATGTGCGATAATATGCAAGTTTGGGTTAAATGTAGTTGGGTTAATATATGCTCATATATGCAAGTTGACATCCTCTTAACCCATGACAAAGTTATATGCTAGGATTTGGTTAAAACCCATGATATTTGTGATGGATCTTCCCTTTTTATTATGTCGTGAAATGAGAACGATTTGCGTGGGGAACGATGGGGTTAATAAATATGTTAATTAAAGTATGGTTGGGTATGATTAAGCATACCATAAAAATAAATTAACATAAGTGGGAATTTACCTATTGAGTTAGGTCTACCCCATGGGAATTTACCTATTGAGTTAGGTCTACCCATGTTATGAGAAACTTGATATTAATTAGGGATAATTAATATAAATTATGAGGGTGATTAATTAGGTGTAATTAATCGACTAAGACACGAGGTTGGACTCAGTTG
This sequence comes from Allium sativum, assembly GCA_030737875.1. Lineage (NCBI taxonomy): Eukaryota > Viridiplantae > Streptophyta > Magnoliopsida > Asparagales > Amaryllidaceae > Allium > Allium sativum. The sequence continues at coordinate 198,716,191 of CM060924.1, forward strand.
TAGCGTAAAACTGCCCGGACCCAACCGGCTTAACCAGTTGCTACAAATGTTAGCCCAATGTGAGAGGTCTTAGGCACAAACTAAATACGTGATTAATGTAAAGACACGAGGTTAGACTCGGTTATGACATAAGGCTGCCCAGACCCAACCGGCTTAACCAGCGGTCATAAAAGATAGTCTAATGTGAGAGGTCTTTATGAGGATCACGGTTATAATTAATTAAGAAACACTTAACCTTATAAGCATGTAGTGGGGCATGAGGGTTAAGTGGGTGCCTTGGGTGGCTTGTGGTAACTAGTGGGGTGCCTGGGGTGGCATGAGGAAACTAGTGGGTTGCCTTGGGTGGCAATAGAAAATACGATTAGAATACTTAACCAAGGTGGAACATGTAATTAAACGTGATTAAAGGGTTAAGTAAGTGCCTTGGTTGGCATGTGGGAATTAAGTAAATGACTTGGGTGGCATGTGGAAATCTAGTGGGTGCCTTGAGTGGTAATTAAAATATGATTAAATAACTTAACCAGGATTTATAACATGAAGGTAGACATGATTATTATAAAGGGTTAAGTGGAATGCACTTGATAGAATAACAAGCTTAGGTGGTAGCTTGTGGGGGCCCATCTCAACCAATATCCCAAACGTATCTTAGTGGGCTCGACTCAAGTCGAGTGATGGGACACGCATAATGGGCTTGACTATAAGAGGCCAAAACGAGTTAGCGGTGGCAACGCAGGACCAACGGGTTTCATATGCGTGTGTGGACCCGGGCTGGTTAGTAAGTCGTTGTTGCATCGTGTAGGTATAAAGCCGTGCACCGTTGATATTATCAGGTTGCCACTTTGGGGAAATGATACATCCCATTGTGGGACCAGCACGGATATCTACGTTAGGGAGCCGATCGCTTGGGAGTAGTGGGTACACCTAGTAAAGATAGGGGCAGACGGCACCAAGGTAGGGGTAAAAGAAACTACTGGCTAAAAATTACTAAGTACATTTAGTGGGATCAACTTTTAAGTAGGAACTAATCTTGGGTAGGTAGAACTGGTGTGGTGCAGTGTAGGAATTACTCTTGGGTGGATAAGTCTGGGGCGGTGTAATCTAGTAATTATCCTTGGGTGGATAAATGCGTCTTTACGGTGATCTTAGTTTATCCTAAGTTTACCAAGCTGCTTAGTGTAGCCATTCATCCCCAGTCGTTACCGTATATCAACTTATGTCTTCTCTGGTTATTTTAATGATTGTATTGTTAGGGTTATAGGACTCACTCAGACTTATGTCTGACCCCGTTGTTTTTATCTTTTTCCCCCAACCCCAGGTTATTAGAGTGGGCCTGGTGCTAGTGGGATTTGATCTGATTGATGTATCTATCCTATGGAGCTTGGACCTCTGAAGTGAAGCCGAGCTTATCTTTCCTTTTATGGCTATTAGTTATGTAGTGGGATTATGTACTTCTATTTTATCAAGATGGATATTATGTACTTGACTCTGGTTTATGGTTTTGTGATGTAACCAAACATGTATTACTTTCCGTTGCAATGAAATGATGATTTAAATTTTCAAGTATTACTTATATATCTGTCTTGCTGTAATTTTACTGATCTATATTCACTTAAAATACTTCACCGAAACTAAGGCATTCCCCTGGTATGAGTGACCTTAGCGGACGTGGGGTGTTACACGTGGTATCAGAGCTTAAGGTTACCAGAACAGATAAAAATTTTAGAAAAACTATTTTTCTAAGAAAATTTTTGAAGGAGTGTTTTCAAAAACATGTCTTTTGAGAGAAAAGCATAATCCCCGATAGCCATATCTTTATCTTTCGAATTCTCCGTTTGAATCTCTTTCTCTCTCGGTTTGAGTTTCCCCTCCGTGTGTAGATGATCTTTCTAAGATAGATAAGAATGGAAAACCGCTTCAAGGGACTTAGACGTAAATCAGATTAGAAGTTGGTTCAAGAAGGAGGAGGACTGGTAGGTACATTTAGGATAGACGAGGAGAGGAAGGCTCAAATAGTTGTTTGGTTAATAAAGGATGAAACCTCATTGGTGGGAGGTTACGAATGGAAAATGGGAAGAAGAAGAAGGTTAGTAGTTATCCTTTGGGGAGGAATAGGACACCTTATTAGGATTGTCCAAAGAAGCAAGGGCAAGGTATGGAATCTTCTGGAGAATAGTTATATTTCCTCACGGCTAGGATGCCGGAGGGGGATAAGACCGTCTAGGTTGGAATTTGGATTTCTTTGTTATCCGATCCAAACTTTATTTGATTCTGATGTATCGAGTTCGTTTATCTCATCATTGTTAGTTGAGTCACTGCACTTAGACACCAGTTTAGTAGATGATCCCTTAGTTGTTTCAAACCCAATTGGGCTCCATGATGTGTTTGGGTTTATACTTAGTGTTGAGTTTGGATGTGACGCTTGTTGGGCTTCACGGGCTATGGGTTAGTTTTGGGGGCATGGACTGGTTATCCAGTAGGGGTGCCGTTCTTGATTTTGATGAGAGAGTTGTTAGGCTTATGACCCGCTTGGGTAACACTCTCGAGATCTCTTGTAATCCCATAGAATCTGTTATGCTAAGATATCTAGAATCGCTTGACACGTCGGTCGAGAGTTTGCGATCTGTTAGAAGTGGTCCGGGAAAACTCGGATGTGTTTGAGAAGGTGGAGGGCTTACCTCCGGAGCGGGAGATTGACTTCCGAATATATCTGGTAAACAATGCCAAACCAGTGACTTGGCCAGTGTGCCACAAGGCTCCTCGTGAGAGGAGGGAACTCATAAGTAAGTAGGCGATTGCTTGAGAAGGGGTTCATAAGAAGAAGTATTTCGGAATGGGGTGCTCCAGTAGTTTTTGCCACGAAGGCGGATGGGTCCCTCAGACTTTGTGTAGGCTAAAGGGAACTAAATAAACTCACAAAGAAGAATAGACACCCATTGCCGAAGATTGATGATCTCTTTGATCAGTTGGTTGGCGCCTCAGTATTTTCGCAGTTGGACTAAGCCATATGGTTTCGTCAGTTGGGAGTGGCTGACGATAGTATAGAGAAGATTGCCTTTAGGACTCCGGATGGTTTTATGAGTGGCTGGTGATGCTATTTGGTTTGACGAACGCCCCCGCATACTTTGTTGATTTGATGAGAAGGGTGTTCAGAGGGTACCTAAATAAGTTTGTGATGGTCTTTGTGGATGACATCTTGGTCTTTTCTAGGAGCGAAATAAGTTTTCATATGTGCTCAATAGGTTGAGCAAAGCCAGTTATGGGATAAAACGGTGGTTTTGGAGTGAGACTGGCAAGGACATCCAAAGTTGGTCAAAGGCTCAATTGTTTAGCCATTATTATTATTATTATTTTTAGTATCATCTCACGTAGGTTGTCTGAACTCGAAGGAGATATCCCTTGGGTGTTTGTCTGATATTGGTTTCGGCCTTTGGGGCTTGCATTTGGGGGATGTCGAATTCGACTAGGGTGGTCTGCGTGAGAGATGGACAGTTGTGACGATTTTGGATAGGATTCTTAGCATCTTATGAGTTGGGATAGCGTATACCCCTAACAAGAGAAGCATGGTAGCAGACGCCTTAAGAAGAAAAAGGTTGTCCTTGAGTTCATTGATCGATTAAACGACGGAGCTTAGGGTTTATTTCTATGTTTGACTTTAGACCTTTCGTTGACTTTGTACCCGGTTTGCTAGCTTCCTTGGAGGTTAGGCCTACTCTTTTGGGACGGGGTGGCAAGGCAGCAAGACGACCCACAGTTGGTTGAGCTATGAGAGAAGCTCATAAGGGGGAGGAGTCGTCCAGCCATTTGAGTAGGTACACCCTAGATAGTAAGGAGTGGTTGTGTAGAGACGGTAGACTTTGTGTACCGCAAGATGAGAGTTTGAGGAAGGCTATACTTGATGATACACATCAGTCGAAGATAACCATTCATCCCGGTAGGGACAAGATGTACCAAGACATAAAGCGAGTTTTCTTTTTGGCCAATCTGAAGAAAGATGCGGCCAAGTATGTCGCTAGATGCTTGGTGTGCTAACAAGTGGAAGCGGAGCAGAAGAAACCCGGAGGGTTGCTTCACCCGTTAGAAGTTCCGTAATAGAAAGTGGGATAGTGTCTCATTGGATTACCGAAATCAAGGAAGGGTAATACGGGGATTGGGCTTATGGTAGATAGACTTACTAAGTGTGCCCATTTCATACCCGTGAAGAGCAAGAGGACTGTTACATGTCTAGCTTCAGTTTACCTTCGAAAGATTATTAGATTGCATGGTGTACCTTCCAGCATTGTGAGTGATCAAGATCCTATCTTCACTAGTGAGTTTTGGAAGATTTTGCAAGAGGGCGGTAGGGACTCAGTTGTGTTTGAGCACCGCATATCATCCTCAGATGGACGGTTAGACCGAGAGGGTGAACCGTATCTTAGAATATCTTTTGAGGTTATGTATTTTGGATTTTGGAGGCATGGGAAGAGCATCTTCCATTGGAGGAGTTCGCATATAATAGCAGCTTTCAGTCCAGTATTGGTATAGCTCCTTTCGAAGCTCTTTATGGAAGGCCTTGTTGATCACCTACATGTTAGTGGGAATCTACAGATAAGATCTTGGTTGGGCCGATGTGATTAGAGAGTCTTCAGAGAAGATTGACTTGATTCAAAGAAAGATGAAAGCAGCACAGGATAGGCAAAAATCTTATGCGGACAAGAGAAGGACGGATCTTGAGTTTGAAGTTGGGGACATGGTTTTATCAAGGTATCTCCGTTACGGAATGTGGTTCACTTTGGATCTGTTAGGAAGTGAGTACCAGGGTTTGTAGGGCCATTTCCCATTAAGGAAAGAATTGGACGGATGGCATATAGAGTGGAGTTGCCTGACAAACTTAGTGGTGTACCGGGTGTATTTCATGTGTCCCATTTGAGGAGGTGCTTACATGAAACCGCTGAGGTGGTAGAGCCGAGTTTGCTTAAAGAAGCAGAGTTAGAGCGCGATGAGACGATTCGACGAGCTCCTACTCGCATCATTGGGTCAGAGACTAGGAAGTTGAGGAACAAAGAAGTTCAGCTAGCTAGAGTGCAATGGGGAGATGACGAAAGAAATGCTACTTGGGAGACGGAAGCGAAGATGCGTTCTTTGTATCCATTTCTTTTTGGAGAGTATGTCTTTTAACTTCTCCTTTATCGCTTGCCTAGTACTTACCTTATCTTTAGTATGTCCTCTCGATTAGTGCTGTTGACCTTTAGATAGGGAAAACCTATGGTTGAAACATGTGTTTGAGACATGTTATGGTTGATGGATGCAAGTGGATGCAAGTGGTTGCCAGTGGTTGCTTGTGGATGCATGTATACACACATTAGGCACTAGATCGGCTCAATCACTTCATATTGCATATTGCATAAAATTGTGTGTAGGAAGCTATATTTATGGATGTATAATGATTGTGTTATCATATGGATGATGCATTTTGGTGAATGATTGTGCACTCATGTAGATATTGTATGTGTCGATAGGGTTCTCTCGCATACATAATGGATGCATGGCACTATCATGGTTTGCATATGTTCATACATTAGATAGGGAACATATACACACACTTTTTGCATATGCTCATACATCATTAGAAATTGTTTTAAGGACAATGGATGCCAGTGGTTGATGGTTTGAGTAGAGGGTTGTTTGGATGGTAGGATATGCATTCTCCTTAGCTTAGAGATTTCGGGGACGAAATCCTTTAAGGAGGGGAGAATGTAACACCCCGAATTTTGGGTTAATACTAAAATTCACTAATTACAAGATAAATAATCTCAGATGTGGGAATTAGGGGAAACGGGCTGCGTCATTACGTTCGTCTCGGAAAAATACGCGAAATAGAGTCCGAGTTTTCGAAAATCGGAGTCCGTATGGCCCAGTTATGGCCCGATGAAGTTTGCAGAAAATTCAAAACTAAAACAGATTTAAAATTTAAAAATATTCAGATTTGGAATGGGCCAGGCGGGGTCAGGCGGGAAGCTTCCCGCCCAACCCATGTCGACAGGGCTGTCGACAGGCCTGTCGACAGGAGTGTCGACATGCCTGTCGACTTGCCTGTCGACAGGGTGGCACCGTTCAGTGAACCTGGGTGCACCAGGTTGCACCAGGTTGGGTTTCAGGCTGGCTAGGAGGGCTGGTTCTAGAGATTTCCTAAATCTAAGGGTCCTAATCTAATCTAGGGTTAATCTAAGGGCCTAAAACACTCACCTAATCCTATAAATAAGACCATAACCCTACCCTAATTCATTCATAATTAAATCTAGTAACTAAACTATGGCAAAATGAAACTTGATCATGGCCTCCACAAATCAATGAAGAGGAAAGCAAGCTAATCAACCTCTCTAATCAACTTCTAATCCATTCTAAGCATCTTAATCTTCTTCATTTGGAGTGCAAATTGCTAGTGGTGAGTTTCTATCACTTTGATGATCAATTGTTAAGATAAGTAGATTAGGTGTAATGAGACTTATGGTCTTGAATGCGGATTTGTGAGTTTGAATCATTTGTAATGATATGCTAATCTATGTATAATATTAATCCTATGTTGAATATGTAAGTTTATGTTGAATATGAGAGTTTATGCAAGTTGGATATGTGGGTTTATGCATAATAAGTAATTGATTTTATGCAAGTTAAGTATGTGGTTTTATGCATGATGAGTATGTGATTCTATGCATGCTAAGTAGGTGATATTATGCATGATGAGTATGTGATTCTATGCATGCTAAGTATATGATATTATGCAAGTTGAGTATGTGATTCTATGCATGCTAAGTATATGATATTATGTAAGTTTAGTATGTGATTCTATGCATGCTAAGTATATGATATTATGCAAGTTGAATATGTGATTCTATGCATGCTAAGTATGTGATAATATGCATGATTAATAAGTTGTTTTATGCATATTTAACAAGTGGGTTTATGCATGTTTAACAAGTTCATATGCAAGTTACATGTATGTTAATATGCAAGATATGCTATGCAAGTTACATGTTTGTTAATATGCAAGTTACATGTATGTTAATATGCAAGATATGCTATGCAAGTTACATGTATGTTAATATGCAAGATATGCTATGCAAGTTACATGTTTGTTAATATGCAAGTTACATGTATGTTAATATGCAAGATATGCTATGCAAGTTACATGTTTGTTAATATGCAAGTATGTGAATGCTTATGCAAGAATGTGAATGCTTATGCAAGTTATGTGTATGCTTAAATGCATGTTTAACATGTTATGCAAGTTGTGAGAATGCGTATATGCAAGTTCAACATGTTATGCAAGTTATGTGTGCTTATGCAAGTTCATATGCAATATGTTGTGCAAGTCATGTGCGATAATATGCAAGTTTGGGTTAAATGTAGTTGGGTTAATATATGCTCATATATGCAAGTTGACATCCTCTTAACCCATGACAAAGTTATATGCTAGGATTTGGTTAAAACCCATGATATTTGTGATGGATCTTCCCTTTTTATTATGTCGTGAAATGAGAACGATTTGCGTGGGGAACGATGGGGTTAATAAATATGTTAATTAAAGTATGGTTGGGTATGATTAAGCATACCATAAAAATAAATTAACATAAGTGGGAATTTACCTATTGAGTTAGGTCTACCCCATGGGAATTTACCTATTGAGTTAGGTCTACCCATGTTATGAGAAACTTGATATTAATTAGGGATAATTAATATAAATTATGAGGGTGATTAATTAGGTGTAATTAATCGACTAAGACACGAGGTTGGACTCAGTTGTAGCGTAAAACTGCCCGGACCCAACCGGCTTAACCAGTTGCTACAAATGTTAGCCCAATGTGAGAGGTCTTAGGCACAAACTAAATACGTGATTAATGTAAAGACACGAGGTTAGACTCGGTTATGACATAAGGCTGCCCAGACCCAACCGGCTTAACCAGCGGTCATAAAAGATAGTCTAATGTGAGAGGTCTTTATGAGGATCACGGTTATAATTAATTAAGAAACACTTAACCTTATAAGCATGTAGTGGGGCATGAGGGTTAAGTGGGTGCCTTGGGTGGCTTGTGGTAACTAGTGGGGTGCCTGGGGTGGCATGAGGAAACTAGTGGGTTGCCTTGGGTGGCAATAGAAAATACGATTAGAATACTTAACCAAGGTGGAACATGTAATTAAACGTGATTAAAGGGTTAAGTAAGTGCCTTGGTTGGCATGTGGGAATTAAGTAAATGACTTGGGTGGCATGTGGAAATCTAGTGGGTGCCTTGAGTGGTAATTAAAATATGATTAAATAACTTAACCAGGATTTATAACATGAAGGTAGACATGATTATTATAAAGGGTTAAGTGGAATGCACTTGATAGAATAACAAGCTTAGGTGGTAGCTTGTGGGGGCCCATCTCAACCAATATCCCAAACGTATCTTAGTGGGCTCGACTCAAGTCGAGTGACGGGACACGCATATTGGGCTTGACTATAAGAGGCCAAAACGGGTTAGCGGTGGCAACGCAGGACCAACGGGTTTCATATGCGTGTGTGGACCCGGGCTGGTTAGTAAGTCGTTGTTGCATCGTGTAGGTATAAAGCCGTGCACCGTTGATATTATCAGGTTGCCACTTTGGGGAAATGATACATCCCATTGTGGGACCAGCACGGATATCTACGTTAGGGAGCCGATCGCTTGGGAGTAGTGGGTACACCTAGTAAAGATAGGGGCAGACGGCACCAAGGTAGGGGTAAAAGAAACTACTGGCTAAAAATTACTAAGTACATTTAGTGGGATCAACTTTTAAGTAGGAACTAATCTTGGGTAGGTAGAACTGGTGTGGTGCAGTGTAGGAATTACTCTTGGGTGGATAAGTCTGGGGCGGTGTAATCTAGTAATTATCCTTGGGTGGATAAATGCGTCTTTACGGTGATCTTAGTTTATCCTAAGTTTACCAAGCTGCTTAGTGTAGCCATTCATCCCCAGTCGTTACCGTATATCAACTTATGTCTTCTCTGGTTATTTTAATGATTGTATTGTTAGGGTTATAGGACTCACTCAGACTTATGTCTGACCCCGTTGTTTTTATCTTTTTCCCCCAACCCCAGGTTATTAGAGTGGGCCTGGTGCTAGTGGGCTTTGATCTGATTGATGTATCTATCCTATGGAGCTTGGACCTCTGAAGTGAAGCCGAGCTTATCTTTCCTTTTATGGCTATTAGTTATGTAGTGGGATTATGTACTTCTATTTTATCAAGATGGATATTATGTACTTGACTCTGGTTTATGGTTTTGTGATGTAACCAAACATGTATTACTTTCCGTTGCAATGAAATGATGATTTAAATTTTCAAGTATTACTTATATATCTGTCTTGCTGTAATTTTACTGATCTATATTCACTTAAAATACTTCACCGAAACTAAGGCATTCCCCTGGTATGAGTGATCTTAGCGGACGTGGGGTGTTACATATCTTCTAGATCCTTCTCTAGATTTTTCATAACATTCTCATCGAGATCGGCCACCTTTTTAATTTGATCGATGTCAGCAATTAGGTCCCGAATGATTTTAGAGAGATTGCGTGAATATCTATACATCTCCGAATACTGTTTCTCCACTGCATCGATCTTTGCCTTAGCGTCATCTGCCCACTTTGAAGAAATAGGCTCAAGTGCAGGTATAAATTGCAAATGTTCAAAGTAATGATCTGGGAACTGCTTCCTCAGATATGCCAGCCTCGCTTTGGAATCAGAATCTGGTGGTACAGATTTGGAATAAGATAGCTCGAAATGTTTTCGCCTAGCGGGAACGATGGATGTATCACCCTTCCCAGATCGCTTCTCAGAAACTTTGTGTTTTTCCAGGGAATCAGTATGCTTCGGTGGAAGTTTCTCTTGGGGATATTTATCCTTGGGAGGAATTGAGTCTTTGGATTGTGGTTTATCTCCCTCGCGACGGTCTTGATGGCTCTTGTATTTGTCCGAGTCTGAGCGAATGGGGGAACGAGAACATGAAGAATGAGGTCGCTAGGAGTCATGGCACCTTCTATCATCCCTGCCACGATTCTCTTGACGGTCGTGCTCGGTGTCAGAATCAAATCTGGACATACTAGTACAAATTTTTCTGACATCGTAGCAAGGGTGTGTTATTGTACCTGCAAAACAATATGAGTAGAGTTCAGAACCAGTGTTTATACAAAGCATAAGTGCTGTGACGTGCGGTGCTAATGTATTGTGTGCATCCTAAGTGATATCCCCCCCCCAATCGACCATAGCCTGAAGTTAGACTAGCATGTGTGGTCTCCTTAGCCTTTACAGGAGTAGTTTCTTCTGAAGAAGTAAAGGTCAAAGGATTCGTTCTGAAATCTTCTGAAGTATAAAAAGTTTCGGGCAAGGGAAGATTTCCTAAACCCCTAAATGTAGGGTCGTCTGCAGGAGAATCTCCTTGAGGAGCACCTAACGACAATTTTTTGGGAGATATTGACTTTTCAAGAGTAGCAGCGTCATCAGGAATGATGTACCTATCTCTATCTTTCTCAGCTATGTTTGCTAGTTCGTCATCCTGAGTTGAAGATGGAAGGGGAGGATCCCTAAGGGGCAACGTTGCACCTTTCGAGCTTCCACCCATCTCAGGAATAATGTCGACTGGGGGTATGTATACATAAGGGCCTTTCCCATGGCCTATACTACGAGTGATGGATAGCAACCCGTGATGATGAAGGTACTCATCTTTAAGGACATCGTCAATGGACAAGAACTTTTGATCACCAGTGAGTAGCTGGTGCAAATGATCGAAGTATAAATGACCCGTCACTTGCTTTGGATTAGGAACTGCAAATAAAAATAAGAGTCATTCAATGTGCCAACATAAATATTTGAAGTTGAAACCCAAAGGTTGGTGCCTTACTTAACAGGAGCCATCTCCTGGTGCACCCAAGTTGTTGTTTAATGTAAAACCATTCGGGTTTTGAGTCACCAGCTTTGCTGCTATATGGGACAGTGATGATTTTCCTTTGTGGAACAGATTCAAAGTATGAAAAGGATGGAGTGTAATGGCCCGCAAATCCATACTATCTGAGTTGACCACATACACCACACGTCCAACCCGAATATCACAGAAATACGAATCATTTTTTTAGAAGAAAAAGGTAGAAGAAGAACAGAAATAACAACACAGAATCTCACACCGCAGCGGAACAAAATATAGTATATCATAACTTTTGAAATACATAATTTTAACTGTATAACATACAATTATCAGAGTACAACACTTACAACAAAGCGGAAATAAAAATACTATATATCTAATGCTGAAGCCTCCTGCTCTAAACTCCTTTAGATAGATCTGTAAAATCCTGAACTACTTGATTGCCCGTACAAATTTAGGCACCCAAGAGTTTAGGTAAAACAAAACAAAATAAACTCTGGGTCAGTCATGGGACTGGTATGAGTAAACAATTTAAAACAGTTTGAGAAAATAAACTATACCTCATAAGACCACGCCGATCCAAAACACTTGATTCAACCTTCAAAATCCTTTTGAAAGAAACGATAATCTTTATATCAAAACTCTTTTGATATTGTAATAGTGTATAAATCAAATAAATAGAAATCTAGTGGAACGCTTTCATCTTACGCTCCACATATATATAATATACAATCAAAAAAGCGAGCACTTATTGGGTAATGAATTTCCAACTATGACAAGGTATGGAACCACCTTACGATGGTGTATCTCTAGAGGATAATACACTGGGTTCAACAAGAACATCTTGCAACTCGGCCACACATGACCGACCACTCATTTCGCTTGAGTGTATCGAATGTATATCACCAACGGTGGGATCAGCAACCATTTTCCCGAATGGGACAGCATCAAATAGAATAAGGAATTAAATGAATTTCTCTAGATAGGTGATGATACACCCTAATGGGAGCTACCCACATAGCCATGATGCCTGCCCGATTTTTGTCATTTCTCGGTTGTTGAGGCCTGAGGCTACGATTACTTATCATTCATTGATAACACAATCATTTTGAATGCCACATTGTCAGATCCGTTAATCATTAATTGATTTGCACAAATATATTCTGGATATTTTGCTAAGAGAATAAATTCTCTGCCACCATATATATTTATACAGACCAACGCATGCGATCATTGGAAATAGTCTGTCATACATTCATCCATGTACATTCGTTATGGGATTGAACGAAACCGAAGGCACAATTTCCATTAATAGAAAAATCCCTTGCACTCTACTCTATCTCCGATTATCTTCATATAATCTGATTCGCAACGCCATTGCCAATACAGAGTGGTTCTCGGATAATAATCCAACCAGTCTCTTCATATTGACAACGATATTGGCAAACACTTCGATAGTCGGTTCTTTAACTATCGAAGAAAAACAAACATCCATTCAAAGCATCAAACAATCACTGGCCCCTTAATTAATATTTCACTAATTAAAACACTTCTCCATTTCCTTATCCATATTCGTAAACACGATATTTTTGATAATCATCTTGGCCTCTCACGCTATTTGGAAAATATTTCCATATATCGCCTTCTTTTATTTCCTATACTTAGAAAATATATTCTATTTATAATTGGAAAACATTCCAATTACTTTTCTCTTTCACGCTCGTTCATTTCTACACTCAGGAAATATTTATTTATTACATTTTCAGAATTCCACTTCTTTGGGTTAAAACGAATGTTGTATAAAACATCGTTACAAACAACCCAAAACATTTCATTTAACCAACACTTATTCAAACATTTATCTTCGATACTGAATCTTGTTATTTATCGGTTTACAATGAAATCAATCAAGTTGGGGTATAACTACCTCTCAGACCTTGACTGAATAACATTCTTAACTTCAAAACAGACAAGACTGCTTATCTTGAATAATCAATATCATAAAAACCCATTTATTCATTTAAAAACGTATATATGATTCTCTATTCTATTTTTACCATATATAATTATAGATTTCCTTTTTGTTTATAATATTCTATTTTTATGTTTGTTTCCTTAATGAATTCAATATATATTGATATATTGATTTTCTAGTTATCCAATTTTCTTAAAAATATTCTAACTCCTTAAATTTTCGGAAAATTTCGCCATAACCTCTTTTGTACCGGTCAATAGTTCAAACCTCAACTCGCCTCTCTAGGCCCTTTCATTCAAAAAGAAAATAAAAAAGCCACGTGGCTTGCCGATTCAGCACATAAAATCTCATATGGAATTTAAACGTGTACCTTTTTGTTGAGCACATGAATTATAATCTTCATACACTTCATTCCATACCTGTCTAACCCATATACGTCCATTCCTAATTTATTCCAACTCAATCTGGTCATTTTAACACAATTCGCTAATTTATTCTTTAATTAGCACTTTTGCCAATTTCACTTTTTATTTGAACATATCACGTTCACATATATATTAATTTGTTTATAAAACAGTCGAATGCCATTTGTAATTCAAGTTTCATATTCGATTTCGAACATGAATTTACAAACCCCTTTTCCGATCCAAAGTCCACATTTCGATCTAAAATTCCATTAACTAATTTTTCTTTAAATTAGTTAATTCTATTCAAAAATTAACTAAACCTGATTTTTGTTTCGAAAATCATTTCATTGCTCCACTTGAGTTCAAATATATTTTATAACTCAAATCTGGAGTTTCCTAATGAAGATTCGGATTTTATTTGCTTAAAATCCTTTTATAAACTTAAATAAACCATTATGTCTTTATAATGGTTATAGCGATGTTTTTCTGAAAATTTGATTTTGACATAACTCAAAATCTACAAGATGAAATCCTGATTTTTCTCTTTCATTAGAAAACTTTTATCAAATCGGTCCTGATGATTCTTGTTTCAGAGAATTCCGACTTAAATTGAGTTCCATGTACTCAATTGAAGTTCTAAACACCAAATTACGAACTACCGCGTTGCGGCGAGTTCGTTTTTAATTATAATTAAATATAAACTTTAAACTTCATTTATAAATAAATTTCAACACCCTTCTAATATATTTTAATCTATTTTGAGCCAATTTTCCAAATCTCCTCAATAGTTCTGATTATCCCTAATCATCGATTATTTCATAATTCAGTTGTAAATTCATTTACAACTCGATCTGCTATGTTAAATTCCAATTTCCTTTGGAATTAAATAAAATTCGATATTTTCGAGTTCCAATTATAACCATTTTGATTTATTTTAAATTCCGTCTATATTCTGAATTCCAGAATAAATTCTATTGTTCCTTTTTCGAAACGTTTTCCAATCCCTTTTTAAATTCATACTTGAATTCAAAATGCCAAATATATCTGATGATAATCATCTCACCTTATTTATACACATCGTTTATAAATTTCCCTTCCTTGTTTTATATATACTAAAACAAGTTCTCATTTCAAAACCCTTTTGAAATTATATTCCTATTGGAACATTTTATTTTTACAACTTATAAATAAAATTGTAGAATCTATTTTCATATTTAATTTCAGTTTCTATCTAATACAAAATTAATACCCTTTCGGGAAATAATTTGATTTAATAAATTCGACATAGTCGAATTCATATCATAAATCCGTTTGGATTTATTTTAATTCAACTTATATTCTGATCATCAGAATAAATTTCATCGTTTCCATTTTGACGAAATTCTCAATTCATTTTAAATTCATATTTGAATTTAAATATTTTAAATTATCCAAATGATAAATTTTCACCTTTCTTTATAAACATAGTTTATATTACCTGTTTATATATTTAAACAAGTCCCATTCAAATCCATTTGAAATTATAATTTCAACTTTGGAAAAATAATTTTATCTTTTTAAATTCACACTTGTATTAACATTTTCCCAATTCTCCAATGATAATTCATTTCACTTCATTTATAAACATCGTTTATAAATTCACTACAGTTTCCTGATTATCCAACGAAAATAATTCCATTTTATTTACAAACACCATTTATAAATTTCCCTTCCTTGTTTTATATTTAACTTATAAACATCGTTTATAAATTTCTTTAATTCCCGCATTATTTAATTTATAAACATCGTTTATAAATTTCTTTACTTGTTTTTATTATTCAAACAAGTTAAAATTCTCAGTCCATTCGAAATTCGAATTCTATTTTTAGAGAAATAGATTTCCCTTTTAAATCCCAAAATATCCTTTTTATGATATTTTTATAAATCAATATTCAGGCCCCCAGTGATATTTAAACAACCCAAACAACTAACTATAAATGACAAGTTTTCTAACACATCATATATGGTCTATATATATATATATATATATACACAACAAACAAATAATAATATTTTTGAGGAATCCAGTTGGATCCCTCCAACCTATTTTTCCTGCATCCATAGACGTTAGCTAACATAAATAATACCCATCCTGCTTCGAGGCAGGATATAACGATATAGAAGGTCATCCACTATCATAGCGTGGGGAGTAAAGGGTGATCCGCTAATGATACTGCGGACATCGGCTAATGGTACCGCGGGAATACAACCACCAATATATATAATAATAGCCACAAACACCAATCCTAACTAATTAATATATATTTTAAATAGCCACAAAAAATATTCCAGTGCCTGCAAACAACCAACGAATAATTATTCTTAACTGATAAAAATAATTGTAAATAAAACTTGAGTGAGATTTACTCACCTTAATTCATTTGCTAAATATCCCATTAATTTCCATATCGTCGGCAAAGAATCATCTCGAATGACACCACCTTGTTGCAACTGTTTCCATTTACTAATGTCGACCATTTAACTCAACAACTGATGTTGCCGACAACCTCAGCTACGAAATCTCCACCAAATGATCACTACTACATCATTCTTAACTTCATTCATGGCCAACTCAGTCCACTTCTTACATCAGGCCAGTCCAACCAAGCACCATTTTCATGCCTTAAAATCCCATCGGCCCTCACTGTAAATAACCCCTCCATTAAAACAAATCTGAACATCATCTCCATCAGACCATGCCCGAAACTGCAATAGGCGACTCCAAATCAAAGATCGAACAACAAAGAAATTTCCTACTGTCAACACCAAACAAATTTTCAACATTAGGATGACCATTTGAAATCAGAATCTCTCTCTGAAGCGCAAGCAAAACCAATATTGACTTCCTCTAAATCCGTAGTGCCCTCGTCCACACCCCAGAATCCCGTCGCCCTGTCATTCACGATGTCTTAGCACCACACAAAATGACTTCGATACTCCTCAAACCTACTGCAGTGCCTTCCTTCTCTGCCTCAAAGCTCAAAACCAAATTCGAGACCCACAAACTCCATACAAGCCTCAACTCGCGTAAGCCCTAAGTCACTGGCCCAAATCGATTGAACCCTAAATCGATCGCACAAAGTTTTAAAGATGCCGGGTTGAAAATCTCGTCTATACGAGTTGATGGAATCCATACTCGAATTAATTTACGGAGCAATGCCATTTTTAATTTAGCCGAAGTCTTTTTTTTATTTTGGTTTTACAGTAAAAGGAATGGGCTATAGGAACGACGAGTAAGCTTTCATTTTAAAAGTGGAGAGGCCATTTTTAATCAACAGGAAGACATGATTTTTTTCTAGCAGAAGAACTAAATGAAATGAATAAGGGGGTCACGACTTTATAATGATGAATACTTAGCTACTAAGGAATTTTTAGTCAGTGTAGGGTACATCAAATTAAATATGATTTGGTTTGATTTGAAATTGATCTTATCCATTTAATTTCAAAATAATATATTTTGGGGTCCTGAACTCTAATCGAAACACAACAACTGACATTTCTAGGATTTAACCACTATTCTGAACACATTGGAATAGGATTCGAAACTCCATTTAATTGTATGGAGGAGATATTAATTTAAATCGATATAAATTAAATTCAAAACAATTAATTTCTCAAAAATAAATTAATATTATTACTCTAATTCAAATAGAAGTTTTTATTGATCATTTGAACTGTTTTCAAATTAGTTTTAACTTTGAATTCAAATAAATTCATTTTTGTATTTTCGATAATTATATATTCGAAATAAATCGTATTTCGATTATTAAATCGATAACCCAATATAAAAATCCATTTACATTATCAATTCAATATCTAAAACGATATTAAATATTTAAAATTAATCGACCAAAAATTCGGGCCGTTACATTCTTCCCCCTTAAAAGAATTTCATCCCCGAAATTACTAAAGTAGGAAAAATGCTACAAACTCGTTTACTTTTCAAAACCCATTTATGTGAAATTCAACATTTCAAGTTTCAACAAATTTAATTCCACCAAAACTTTTGATTTTCATTCATTTAATACGAATGATCTACAATCAATACATTTACATTCAATTTGTATTCCATTAATCTATTCAAATTGATTTTAGTCAATTTATTCACTTCAATTTATTTAGCTTGATTAAGTCAACTTTTAAATTCCAGAATTCAAATCCCTGGGTTTTCATTTCAAATCCTTTTTGAAATCACATAAATATATACATATATTTATTTTCGTCTCAAATTCAAAACATTTGAATTTTCAAACCAACTTGTTTTCTTTTAAAAAAATTTCCATCAAACTTTTCTACAGTAGCAATTTATCACTTAGAAACTCGAAAAATGAACACTGATACTACTGAAGTCATTATCAGAATTATTTTCTAGCCATTGAAGTGAGTTCAATGCTTTATCACTTTCAAAATCCATCTGAAATGATTTTGATTCAAAAATCCTTCCAAAACAAAGCCATATTGTTCTAATGTACTTCAGAAAATATTTTCAAACTTCCTAGGATTTAAATTTCAAATTCTGGTTTGAATTCAATTTTAATTCATCTCATTTTTATATTTCATTCATGCACAAATTATATTTTGGTTATATATAACCATTTCAATTTTATAATCTTATTTGATTATAATAACAACCAACACATCCATATAATCTTATTTGATTTCAATTTACTGATGCTGAAAAGCGCTCACTTCATTCCAGTGAAGAGCAAGAGGACCGCATCAGGGCTAGCGTCTATTTACCTTCGAGAGATAGTACGATTGCATGGAGTTCCTTCTAGTATAGTTAGTGATCGTGACCCGATTTTCACTAGCCAGTTTTGGAATAGTCTGCAAGAAGCAATGGGAACACGACTGAACTTAAGCACGGCCTATCACCCACAGACGGATGGACAAACCGAAAGGGTAAATAGGGTACTAGAAGATCTCCTGACGTTATGCATTCGTGACTTTGGTGGTACTTGGGAAGGCCATCTTCCTCTGGTGGAGTTTGCGTATAATAACAGTTACCAAGCTAGCATCGGAATGGCACCGTTCGAAGCCCTATATGGAAGACCGTGCAAGTCGCCAACTTGTTGGAGGGAGACGACAGGCAGACTTATACTTGGGCCCGACATGATAAGGGACACTTCTGAGAAGATTGAGTTGATACGAAGACGGATGAAAACGACCCAAGATAGACAGAAATCTTATGCGGACCAGAGAAGGACAGACTTAGAGTTCGAAGTCGGAGATATGGTTTTTATAAAGGTTTCTCCGTTATGCAATGTAGTTCGTTTTGGAGCAGTTGGAAAGCTAGCACCAAGATTTGTAGGGCCGTTCCCCATCATTGAGAGGATTGGACGGATGGCCTATAAGGTAGACTTACCCGAGAAGTTGTCTGGAGTACACAATGTCTTTCACGTCTCGCATCTCCGAAAGTGTTTGCATGAGTCAGCCGAAGTGGTTGAGCCAAGCATCCTTAAAGACGTGGAAGTGGAGAAAGAAGCAACATTGAGGCGAGTTCCGATTCGTATCTTAGGAACGGAGATCAAGATGCTAAGGAATCGAGAAGTCAAGCAAGTGAAAGTGCAGTGGAGTGAAGCCCAAGAGGACGCAACTTGGGAAACCGAAGAAAAGATACGCGCGCTTTACCCATTTCTTTTTGAGGGTACATTCTTGATCTCTTTTTCCTTGAAAACCTTTTCGTATCATGCTTCTAATATCTATGTTTGTCTTGTTATCTTCTCGATCTTATCTTGAGAACCTTAGGTAGAACCGTATGGATGTAAACATGTGATTGAAACATGTTATGGTTGATGATTGCAAATGGTTGCTAGTGGATGCATGACACACATTAGGCACTAGATCGGCTCAGTCACATTTTCATGTTGCATATGCATGGGTTCTTATACTTGTACATGGATGGAACTTGTTATGCTATCACTTGGATGTCGCATATGGATGAATGACTGTGCACTCATGTAGAGATTATAAACTATGCTAGGAATTTGCATACATGTTGGATTCATGACACTAACATATTTTGCATTAAGGAGGTTTACTGAATCAGTAACCGCTTGATCTTTTGCATTAGATAAAGTTCATATACACACACTTTCTGCATATGTTCATACAACACTAGAAGTCTTTTAAGGACAACGGCTGACTGTGGATGATGCTTTGAGTAGATGGTTGATTGGATGGTAGGACACATCCTCCCTAACTTAGAGATTTCGAGGACGAAATCCTTTAAGGAGGGGAGAATGTAACAACCCGTGTTTTTATAACATGTAATAACCATAAATCAAGGCAGAATTAATTTTTAAAATAAGAATCAATGGAAACGGGTTATGCTATTGCGTTCGTCTCGAAATTCTGCTCGGAAACGAGTCCGAGTTTTCGAAAATCGGAGTCCGTATGACCAAGTTATGACCATTCGAAGTTTTCAGAAATTTTCAAATTAAAAACAGACTCAATTCGAATTCAAAATTCGAATTTCAAACCTCCAAATGGACTGGGCGGGATAAATCCTACCCAGGACCAGGTCGACCTGGGGGTCGACTATGTATTCGACCTACCCAGGGCCAGGTCGACCATAGTGTCGACCTGGGGGTCGACCTGGTGCCCGAGCCCATTTCTGAAGCAAGATTCACTCTGATGTATGTGGCCTCATTTCTGTCCACATTCGTTGACCTGACCCTATAAATACAGCCCCTAACACCAGTCTCTCTACACCAAATTTCTTTCTGACCTTATGCTGCTCTGATTCTGGTTGAAAAGTTTGAGAGAGGGACTGCTTCTACTACGTTGAGACCGCGTTAAAGGAATTGTTGATTAGGGGACTTATATTAGGACTTGACTAAGCAACAAACGGCTCTCTTTTTCTAATTCTCGAACCACGATCTGTAATCCCCAGTTATGTTCAAATTTAAACTGTAAATGTATTATGAATATAAGGTAAAATTGAAATTGGACCTATGAATGATGACTGTTTACATTCATTCTTGTTCATCTTGGATCTTGACTCTTGAATATTACTATGACATCGATTTGGGGCCTATTCATGTTGTAAATCAAAAAGAGAAACCCCTCTTATTATCATGTTGAATCTGTTATTAGCCACATGTTTATAATTATCACCTTATGACAGTCGTACCGTGACTATACTATCACCTTATGACAGTCGTTACCATGACTATACTATCACCTTATGACAGTCGTTACCATGACTATACTATCACCTTGTGACAACTGTTATTTTGACTAGTACCTTGCCTTGCTAGATTTGGAATCTTTATGTTTGAGGTCAATATTTCATATGCCAGTAATGTTTTATTTCAAGTCATATCATGCTATGCTAGTAATCACTCTTGCCACCTTATACCCATTTTTTTTATGTCACTCCCTAATTAGATTTATTTGTATCGATTCGAACCTTCGTGCGATGAGAATACGATTTGGGTAGATTAGGTAAAATATGAATTAGCTTTAAACTTGAACATGAACATTATTATGACTTGAACCTGAATACGGACATGAGCTTGACACGATTTGACATAAAACATGACTTGAAAACTCGACATGAATCTAAACATGAAAACTTGAACGTGGGCATGACAGTTAGATAAACTTGAAAATGGCCAACTCGAGGTTGGGTTGAATTTGAAGTGTAGATCTACCCGGAACCGCCCAGTAAATCCAGTGGCTGCAAACAATAGGATCCAATGTGGGTAGTTAGTCATATCGCACGTGAAAACCCGAGGTTAGACTATGTTATGGTGTAAATCTGCCCGGAACCACCCGGCAAATCCAGTAACCACAACAGTTAGTCTAATGTGAGAGGTTGGCGTGCACTAATGAATTATAGCCACATGATAGGGTTAAGTCATGAACCACTTGAATATACTTAACCAACTTGACACGATGACTTGATAGGGTTAAGTCATGAACTGCTTAAACACACTTAACCAACTTGATACATGATCTGGATAGGGTTAAGTCACGAATTTGAATGACAACACTTAACCCATTAGAAACCCTAGTTACGCGGTCCTTTTCAGCAGTAACCCACTTCGATGTATCACGATACCCTAGGACTAGGCAGGGTGAGGCACGATTACTGGGATGATTGTAAGCGATAAGAACGACGACTGAGTAGGTGCGCCATTATAGGTTCAGGCGGGCTATGGTCATGCACGTAGTCCGGAGTTGAAAAAGCAGGCATTGGGCACCCATAGATTTACACTGTGCGTGCTTGATTCGTGTCGGTGGTTGACACCATAGGACTTGATACACCCTATGGTGGACCTAGCGCAGGTAACTACATTTCTGAATAGGGTCGTATTACACAGACACATGACGAGCTAGGACTTGTAGAGAGCCGATCGATTAGTAGATCGTACCGTAGGACCCTGTAATGGGTCACTTCATGACACTGGGCTAAGGGATCATTTCATGGTTAATACTTGATATGGGTTAGAATACTAGTACAGTTGGTGTAGTGAACCTTGAACACGCGATGCCAAACTTGACTTATCTTGTTATCTTAATTATCCAACTAGTTCTGTTATCATCCTTATGTTTAATTCCAGTTTTCACATATCATGTTACCTTTACTAGTTTTCATACTGAAAGTCACTAGGGCTTACTAGTCTTTATGACTGACCCTTTTTCTTTCGTTTCCCCCCCCCCAGGTTCCCAGGGAGGAAACACTAGCTCTTAGCTTGGATTCAACTTGCTTTCTGACAGCTCATGTACGGTTTGGTCTTGGGCTATGCTATGGCTGCTTCTGCTATTTATGGGGAATAATTTACTTTTGTTTTAAAGTTTATGCTTCTTTACTATGAACTTGATGTAATGGAATAATTTGTATCTTGGATATATGAGCTTTTGACTCCTTTCTTGGAAATAATAAAAAGTTGGTTTTTAATTTCTACCGCTGCTTTATTTATGTTCTGCCTTGTGATATCTCTGTGCATGTTTACCTAGATAATACTCCACCAAAACTAGTGCATTCCCTTTGTGAGTGACCCTAGCGGAGGTGGGGTGTTACAATTTGGTATCAGAGCAGAAGGTTACCAGGCTGGGCAAAAGTTTTAAAAACCTTCTGAAACTATTTTCAAAACCATTTATAAAGAAGCATTTTTCAAGAAAAATTTTATGTTTAAAAAGGTTATTCCCCAAGAAGCCATTAGCACTTCCCTTTGTTTCCTCGTTTGAATCTTTTCTTTTCGTTTTTCAGCATGGCCGATCTTAACCTTCCTGAGGGAATACCCGTGCCTGGATGGTTCCGATAGTACTTAGAAGCCAGGGCCAACGACGCGGGCACGACAGACATCCCTCCTCCTCCTCCACCAGTGGCCGCGGTTCCTCCTCCTCCTGGTACCGCCTTTGCCAAAATATGCAAAGACTTTAAAGCGAGGGGCGGCAAGAACTTCGTTAGGACTGAAACCTTCGTTGAGGCACAAAAATGGCTAAAGGAAACAGAAGACTTGTTCATTATCTTTGATATGGAGGACCATAGGAAAGTTCAGTTGGCAGCATGGTTGTTGAAAGAGGAAGCTGCATTTTGGTGCGAAGTCACCAACGCTACCAGGCCAGTTGAGACTTGGGCATGCTTTAGAGAGAGGTTTGGGTTTAAATTCCTATCGTCGGCAGAGGAGAACCTTCAGATGGAGAGGTTCCTAGCACTCAAGCAGGGGGATATGTCTGTGAGGGAGTATGTGAATAAGTTTAATCAGCTTGCTTGGTTCGGTTTGGATTTGGTCAACACAGCCCAGAAAAAGGCTGTACGCTTTACTCGAGGATTGAACGAGCCACTACACAGCTTGGCCCTAACTCATATACCCATGGGGGCGACCATTGAAAGCTTGGTGGATATGGCTCTACTCCATGAGGAAGACAAGAATAGCAAGAAGGAGGTTAAGCATAATGAGACTCAGAATAAGAAGGCTGACTTCAAGAAGGGGAACAACAAGAATAATAAGAATAACAAGAGCAACAACAAATCACGTGAGATGAGGAAGTGCAACTTCTGTGGTATTACTGGACATCTAGCTAAAGACTGTAGAAGGAAGAAGAGGAAGTTGGGTGAATGCTTTCATTGTGAAGATACTAGACACATCAGCAAGGATTGCCCCAAGAAGCAAGGGCAGGGGCAAGGGCAGACTCAGCAAGCAGGACCTTCTGGTGGGCAGTTGCATGCTCTCAACACCGCTCCAGCTCCTGACCGAGGTAGTAATATTTCCGTAGAAAGCCTTGTTTACATTTCTGACTTTCATGTTCGAACTTTATTTGACTCTGGCGCATCGCATACTTTTATTTCTTCTAATATTGTTGAAAATCTGCACCTAAGTACTAGTCTGGTTGAGGATCTCGTTATAGTTTCAAATCCAATTGGGGGCTCCGCCCATTTATCTATGATGTGTGTGGATTTGAGGATCTCTATCTTAAGCGTAGAATTCACGTGTAATGCTTATGTTCTCGGATTTATGGGATACGGTTTGATCCTAGGTATGGACTGGCTGTCCGATTATGGAGCCATTCTTGATTGTGAACGAAGAGTAGTGAGGCTCATGACTCGCCTTGGTAATACCCTTGAAATTTGTTGTAACCCTAAGGGTCCGGTCATGTTATGTTATCTTGAATCCCTTGACTCGTCCGACGATAATTTGCAATCTGTAAGAGTGGTCCGAGAATATCCAGATGTCTTTGATGAAGTGAGGGGATTACCTCCTAAACGCGAGATAGAGTTCCGAATTTATCTTGTTGATAATGCCAAGCCAGTTTCATTGCCCGTTAGGCACATGGCCCCACGAGAAAGAAGAGAGCTCGGTAAACAAATCAACGAGTTTCTTGAGAAAAATTTCATAAGACGAAGCATTTCTAAATGGGGTGCTCTGGTAGTATTCGCTACTATGGCGGATGGATCGCTTCGTCTGTGCGTAGATTATCGTGAGTTAAATAAGCTGACAAAGAAGAATAGGCACCCACTACCAAGAATCGACGATCTGTTTGACCAGCTTGTGGGAGCATCTGTTTTCTCTCAACTCGATCTAGCCACAGGATTCCATCAGCTCAGAGTGGCTGAGGATAGCATTGACAAAACTGCATTTAGGACTCCGGATGGGTTCTTCGAATGGCTCGTTATGCCGTTTGGGTTAACGAATGCACCCGCATACTTTGTAGATTTGATGAGCAGGGTGTTTCGGGAGTTCCTTAACAAGTTTGTGGTAGTTTTCGTGGATGATATTTTGATCTTCTCAAAAGATGAAGAAGAGCATGCTAGGCATCTCAAGGAAGTCATGGAAACGCTTAGAGCACACCAGTTAAAGGCTAAGTTCTCCAAATGCCATTTTTGGAGGAAGGAAGTTCGGTTCCTTGGAAATGTAGTTTCTAAGCAAGGCATAGCCGTGGACCCCGCAAAGGTAGTTGCGGTACAGGACTGGAAAATTCCTAAGAATGCAACGGAGGTGAGGAGCTTTCTTGGTTTGGCGGGCTACTACAGGAAGTTCATTAGGGACTTCGCTAAGATTTCAGCCCCTCTTACTAAATTAACAAAGAAGAACCTACCTTTTGCATGGAACCTAGAATGTGATGCTGCTTTTCAGAGACTTAAGAGAGCCCTCACCACAGCTCCAGTCTTTGCATTACCCGATGGAGGTAAGATGTTTACCGTGTACACAGATGCGTGCGGCACGGGGTTAGGCACTGTCCTAATGCAAGAAGGAAGAGTAATATGCTACGGGGCAGACAACTTAAAGTCCATGAGAAAAACTATCCCACGCATGACTTGGAGTTAGCCGCGATTGTTTTTGCACTTAAAGCTTGGCGCCATTATCTTCTAGGGGAGAGGTTCGAGCTATATACTGACCACAAATTGCTTAAGTACCTCTTCTCACAGAAAGACATGAATCTAAGACAACAGCGGTGGATGGAGTTCTTGGCATCATATGACTTCGATATAGCTTATACCCCTAGCAATGGTAATGTGGTGGCAGACACGCTAAGTAGAAAAAGGCTGACTTTGAGGCCCTTGTTTGTTGAAATGAAAAGCCTTAAGTTTATAGCAACCTTTGATTTTACACCTGCTGTTGAGTCATTGACTGCTACGTTTGCATCTCTTGAGTTAAGACCTACACTTCTAGATCAAGTACGGACTTCACAGAAGGAAGACCCACGGTTAATTGAAATCATACACAAGCTGATTAGAGGTGAGGCGTCAAGTCGCCTCAGTAGGTATGCCATAGATAACAAGGGATGGCTAAGGCGCGATGGAAGGATATGTGTCCCACAAGTGGGAGACTTGGTAAGGAGAGTTCTCGAAGAAGCGCACCACTCGAAGATGACTATACATCCCGGAGGGGATAAGATGTACAGGGATATGAAACGCATTTTCTTTTGGGATGGAATGAAAAAGGACGTGGCAGAGTTCGTTTCGAAGTGCATGGTGTGCCAATAAGTAAAGGCCGAGTCGAAGAAGCCCGGTGGGCTATTACATCCTTTGGAGGTTCCGCAATGGAAGTGGGAGAGTATCTCGATGGATTTCGTGAATGGACTGCCTAGGTCTAGGAAGGGGAATACTAGCATATGGGTCATAGCTGATAGACTCACGAAAAGCGCTCACTTCATTCCGGTGAAGAGCAAGTGGACCGCATCAGGGCTAACGTCTATTTACCTTCGAGAGACAGTACGATTGCATGGAGTTCCTTCTAGTATAGTTAGTGATCGTGACCCGATTTTCACTAGCCAATTTTGGAATAGTCTGCAAGAAGCAATGGGAACACGACTGAACTTAAGCACGGCCTATCACCCACAGACGGATGGACAAACCGAAAGGGTAAATAGGGTACTGGAAGATCTCCTGAGGCTATGCATTCTTGGCTTTGGTGGTACTTAGGAAGACCATCTTCCTCTCGTGGAGTTTGCGTATAATAACAGTTGCCAAGCTAGCATCAGAATGGCACCGTTCGAAGCCCTATATGGAAGACCGTGCAAGTCGCCAACTTGTTGGTGGGAGACGACAGACAGACTTATACTTAGGCCCGACATGATAAGGGACACTTCTGAGAAGATTGAGTTGATACGAAGACGGATGAAAACGACCCAAGATAGACATAAATCTTATGCGGACCAGAGAAGGACAGACTTAGAGTCCGAAGTCGGAGATATGGTCTTTATAAAGGTTTCTCCGTTATGCAATGTAGTTCGTTTTGGAGCAGTTGGAAAGCTAGCACCAAGATTTGTAGGACCGTTCCCCATCATTGAGAGGATTGGACGGATGGCCTACAAGGTAGACTTACCCGAGAAGTTGTCTAGAGTACACAATGTCTTTCACATCTCGCATCTCCGGAAGTGTTTGCATGAGTCAGCCGAAGTGGTTGAGCCAAGCATCCTTAAAGACGTGGAAGTGGAGAAAGAAGCAACATTGAGGCGAGTTCCGATTCGTATCTTAGGAACGAAGATTAAGAAGCTAAGGAATCGAGAAGTCAAGCTAGTGAAAGTGCAGTGGAGTGAAGCCCAAGAGGACGCAACTTGGGAAACCGAAGAAAAGATACGCGCGCTTTACCCATTTCTTTTTGAGGGTACATTCTCGATCTCTTTTTCCTTGAAAACCTTTTCGTATCATGCTTCTAATATCTATGTTTGTCTTGTTATCTTCTCGATCTTATCTTGAGAACCTTAGGTAGAACCGTATGGATGTAAATATGTGATTGAAACATGTTATGGTTGATGATTGCAAATGGTTGCAAGTGGTTGCAAATGGTTGCTAGTGGATGCATGACACACATTAGGCACTAGATCGGATCAGTCACATTTTCATGTTGCATATGCATGGGTGCTTATACTTGTACATGGATGGAACTTGTTATGCTATCACTTGGATGTCGCATATGGATGAATGACTGTGCACTCATGTAGAGATTATAAACTATGCTAGGAATTTGCATACATGTTGGATTCATGACACTAACATATTTTGCATTAAGGAGGTTTACCGAATCAGTAACCGCCTGATCTTTTGCATTAGATAAAGTTCATGTACACACACTTTCTGCATATGTTCGTACAGCACTAGAAGTCTTTTAAGGACAATGGTTGCCTGTGGATTATGCTTTGAGTAGATGGTTGATTGGATGGTAGGACACATCCTCCCTAACTTAGAGATTTCGGGGACGAAATCCTTTAAGGAGGGGAGAATGTAACAACCCGTGTTTTTATAACGTGTAATAACCATAAATAAAGGCAGAATTAATTTTTAAAATAAGAATCAAGGGAAACGGGTTATGCCATTACGTTCGTCTCGAAATTCTGCTCGGAAACGGTCCGATTTTTCAAAAATCGGAGTCCGTATGACCAAGTTATGACCATTCAAAGTTTCAGAAATTTTCAAATTCAAAACAGACTCAATTCGAATTCAAAATTCGAATTTCAAACCTCCAAATGGACTGGGCGGAAAAAATCCCTCCCAGGACCAGGTTGACCAGGGGGTCGACTATGTAGTCGACCTACCCAAGGCCAGGTCGACCATAGTGTCGACCTGGGGGTCGACCTGGTGCCCGAGCCCATTTCTGAAGCTAGATTCACTCTGATGTATGTGGCCTCATTTCTGTCCACATTCGTTGACCTGACCCTATAAATACAGCCCCTAACACCAGTCTCTCTACACCAAATTTCTTTCTGACCTTATGCTACTCTGATTCTGGTTGAAAAGTTTGAGAGAGGGACTGCTTCTACTGCGTTGAGACTGTGATAAAGGAATTGCTTATTAGGGGACTTCTATTAGGACTTGATTAAGCAACAAACGACTCTCTTTTTCTAATTCTCGAACCACGATCTTGACTCTTGAATATTACTAAGACATCGATTTGGAGCCAATTCATGTTGTAAATCAAAATGAGAAACCCCTCTTATTATCATGTTGAATCTGTTTTTAGCCACATGTTTATGATTATCACCTTATGACAGTCATACCATGACTATACTATCACCTTATGACAGTCGTTACCATGACTATACTATCACCTTATGACAGTCGTTACCATGACTATACTATCACCTTATGACAGTCGTTACCATGACTATACTATCACCTTGTGACAACTGTTATTTTGACTAGTACCTTGCCTTGCTAGATTTGGAATCTTTATGTTTGAGGTCAATATTTCATATGCCAGTAATGTTTTATTTCAAGTCATATCATGCTATGCTAGTAATCACTCTTGCCACCTTATACCCATTTCTTTTTATGTCACTCCCTAATTAGATTTATTTGTATCGATTCGAACCTTCGTGCGATGAGAATACGATTTGGGTAGATTAGGTAAAATATGAATTAGCTTTAAACTTGAACATGAACATTATTATGACTTGAACCTGAATACGGACATGAGCTTGACACGATTTGACATAAAACATGACTTGAAAACTCGACATGAATCTAAACATGAAAACTTGAACGTGGGCATGACAGTTAGATAAACTTGAAAATGGCCAACTCGAGGTTGGGTTGAATTTGAAGTGTAGATCTACCCGGAACCGCCCAGTAAATCCAGTGGCTGCAAACAATAGGATCCAATGTGGGTAGTTAGTCATATCGCACGTGAAAACCCGAGGTTAGACTATGTTGTGGTGTAAATCTGCCCGGAACCACCCGGCAAATCCAGTAACCACAACAGTTAGTCTAATGTGAGAGGTTGGCGTGCACTAATGAATTATTGCCACATGATAGGGTTAAGTCATGAACCACTTGAATATACTTAACCAACTTGACACGATGACTTGATAGGGTTAAGTCATGAACTGCTTGAACACACTTAACCAACTTGATACATGATCTGGATAGGGTTAAGTCACGAATTTGAATGACAACACTTAACCCATTAGAAACCCTAGTTACGCGGTCCTTTTCAGCAGTAACCCACTTAAATGTATCACGATACCCTGGGACTAGGCAGGGTGGGGCACGATTACTGGGATGATTGTAAGCAACCAGAACGACGGCTGAGTAGGTGCGCCATTGTAGTGTGACGGCAAGGTTTTTCGCTCGGTCCGAACCAGTCGCTAAACCGACCCAAACCGTTCGAAACGCCCTATCGTTTGAGAACAAGCCACAACAGAACGCATACAGAAGAACATTTCATTGTATATTACAACAGTGCATCAGATTACAAGAATATACAGAGCATAAATGCATCTTACACAGAAATATCAGAGATTTAAATTACATTTAAATACATAGCAGCGGAAAATAATACAATACACAACTAAAAGAGATATACGGATACAAAGCTTTCCGGATATCGTTCCAGCTGTAAACCAGGATCCTGTGAATATAAATCTGCAAAACCAAAACTACTAGCTGCCCGTGTCAAAATAAGGGCACCCAGAGTTTAGGTTAAAACAATAAACTCCAGGTCAGTCATGTGACTGGTGTGAGAACTAAAACAGTTATTAATCTTTATTTTAAATCATTAGGTAAATCAAGGGACCACGCCGTATAACACGGAACGGGTTTCCTCCCAAGAATACCAGTGCATAAAACAAACAGCGCAATGCTAAATAAAGAAAAATGAAGCTGTTATAAGACCCAGGTCCCATCACACAATGCAACGCAGTCGAGGATAGGGTTTTCCCTTATAACAGCCAAAGAATGCTTAGTACGTTTAAAACAAATCATTTGATACTACTATAAGTGTATAAAACAACTTCAAATCATAAGTATCAATCATAGGCGGCATGGGTACCATATATCATGTCGCCATATATAGGTTAACACATAAAACCGCAAATGTCACGTATTTGGAAATTGGATTTCCGTCTATGAACCGAGGCAAAAGATAGTCCTCAACCGTTTTCGTGACTCTCTAGCCCGAGCCACAGGGTCAGAGCGCATCGACCCTTTAGATCGTCAGGGCCGGTCCACCGATGTGGATTAAAATGCCTGAACACTACGTCTCCCCACCCTATGGGGTGTAAGTCTGGTCCGTCAGCCGACCAGAATGCATTCGGCCGAAACCGATATAACCGAGGCGCCTCGCAACAGCAACAACCACATAAGTCAAACTCGTCAGGGCGTGTAAAACCACTGACGCCACTTCTAGCTAGAAAGAAACGCAAGTCCTCCCTGAGGTCCGTCTCCCGTTTTTGGTTCATACCTGGTGTGAAACACGCGAGGTAAACGTTACACAAAGCTACGCCACAAAGGCCGTGCTTTGATCATCACCACAAGACTTTGCTTTTCAACAGAAGCCTTGATCATTTGCATCTTAGCATGCCACACAGGCAAACCATCCTATGCAACCGATATCAGTCACACAGAATGAAATCCGATGTCAGACACACAGTCCATTTATAAGTCCGTTCTGGGTCTGAACGAAACCGGAGGCACCTAGTACCCCGCATATCCATCGATCTCCAAGTACGTCTGGACGATCACTAACTGTTTCCATCTTCTTGGGTGTACAGCCCAATCAAGATCATCAGTTATCACCCAAACGACGTGAAGACCTCCGGTCTTCGACCATCGTCTTCATCTTCGACTTATCGTCGTATCAGTTATTCAGAATGGGATAAACCCGGTCTTTCCGAATAACTCGCGTATATATTATAAAAGTGTTACACAAACACAACATACGCCTCATTCCAACTCATTAGTCATTAACCGTAAATTAATCAAGAGAATAATTCCCCAAATATTAACCCCGAAGGCCGAAACCAACATCAGATCAATATCCAGAAAACCATTCTACTTAGCTAACCGACAGTTAGTTTCTAAATTTCACGTTCAAATCTAATTAAAGATTTAACTATCGCCTGGAGCAAAACTGGTGATACTCCATTCTCGATCTTTTCAATCTAATTAAAGATTCATTAAAACTCTACTTAGTTTTAATTTGTGACTGGGTTAAAGAATCAGTGTCATTTAAAACACGGTTCACGATAAACCCAAAGTCACATCCCATTAATTATCGGGTTAAAGAACAAGTGTTATTTAAAACACTGTTCACGATAAACCCAAAAATCAATATCCATTCAATTCCAATTAAATATCATTTAATTGGTACACTTCATTAAATCTAAATAAAAAGATTTAATCTTTTCTCAACTGGGTTCAAGAACAGTGTTAGTGAAGACACCATTCACGACAAACCCAAATCACATTCATTAATTATCGGGTTAAAGAACAAGTGTTATTTAAAACACTGTTCACGATAAACCCAAAAATCAATATCAATTCAATTCCAATTAAATATTATTTAATTGGTACACTTCATTAAATCTAAATAAAAAGATTTAATCTTTTCTCAACTGGGTTCAAGAACAGTGTTAGTGAAGACACCATTCACGACAAACCCAAAGCACATTTGATATTCAATATAAGGCTCTGAATAGAAAATATATCGACTTATATTCAATATCAAATTCTACGATTAACAAATGTCGTATTGGAAATAACGATATAAATATATATCTTTCAAATTTCCGTAACAACATCCGTATAATCACAAATTCCAACATCGAAATATTCCGAAGACAATTTCGATTCAAATCCACTCCAATGCAATCATTGGAAATTTTGGTTATTTTCAAAACCCTTTTCAAATTCAATTTATTTATTTAAAAATAAATAGAATTATAATTCTAGTTCAAAACTAGTTCATTTCGACAAAAATCTATTTTTATCTTTTCAAATAGGGAGTTTTTCATCCCAATTCTTTCTAAATCATTTCTTATGATTTTACACAAATTATTACTATTTTTAATAATTTTATCAAGGCCCGTACAGTCGATTTCCATCAATGGCCATCGAACTGCACTTACAGCGACCTTTTTCAAATTTGATTTTGACATAATTCCAAATCCAACCGTTAGATTTCAAATTTCTAATATTCGTTAGAAAGCTCTTTTCGATACGAACCCAACGGTTCCGGTTTTAGGAGAATCCGACGGTCGGATCTCCCGTAATGTCCGTTTGAAACAAATGGTCGAAATTCACGAACTGCCGCGGCGCGGCGCGTTCTATTCAGGCCATTATATTATATATATAATATATATAATATATACTTCGTCGATTTCTATTTAAAACGAATTATATAAATAGTTTTAAAATCGTTTCAAAAGCTATTTCAACTTTCTTTTCAATTCAAATCAAAATTGAATTCTTCTTTATAAATTCGTTTTAAAATTCATTTCTATTCAATTCAAATTTCAATTCAATTTGAATTCATTTCAATTCACTTTCGATTCAATTTGAATTCGTTTTCAATTCCATTCATTTCGAAATCGTTTTCAATTCATTTCATTTCGAAATCGTTTTCAATTCAATTCATTTCGAAATCGTTTTCAATTCATTTCATTTCGAAATAGTTTTCAATTCAATTCATTTCGAAATCGTTTTCAATTCAATTCATTTCGAAATCGTTTTCAATTCCTTTCATTTCGAAATAGTTTTCAATTCAATTCATTTCGAAATCGTTTTCAATTCAATTCATTTCGAAATCGTTAAAATCGATATAAATATCGTTCACGTCAAAATGGCGTCAATCTAATCAACACGGCTTCATATATTCCTTTATTTTCAAATATTCTATTTCAAATATTTCTTTTTCAAAACTGGAATGAGGCCCAATCAATTACCATATAAAATTAATTATATGGATTTTCATACAACACATGTATATAATAGCATTGAAAATAATCAACCATCAACCAAAGTGCACTACACTGTATAAGCATCAAATATAGATATTCAACGCTTATAACAGCATGTCAATCAATCGATCGACATGTTTAATCAATCAGGATGAGTGAACTTCAAATTTCATCCTAACACCCGTGTGGGGTTTCAAACAATCAAACACATATTTTATTTGTGCAGTTAGGCGATGTGTAAAATTTATCGACCCAATCAATGTCATTCAAATAAGTGTACATAAACAAACCATCTGGTTTGTAAATGAATATTTATTTTATTCACTTTCACTATATTCATATTCACGTTAAAAATTATATTTTTAACGATAAAACATTTTATTCTATCATATGAATTTCTATTATTCATTTACACAATAAAATGATATTTTTATTTTCTAACATATTTTAGAAAATTTCGGCGGCATAACGGCACGATACTAGAAACGGGACAAGGCCTAGCCTTATCCCCGGTCTAGTGAAGGCCCACGCCATTCACACATCACTCAAATCAGTTTATTATGCAAACCACAAAAATTGGAGTAAGGGTCTAACCTAGCCTTACTCCATCGCCTTATAACGGCGCACGTCTAATCCTAACCAATTTATCGATTCGATTTTTCACACCACAAACCACATTCAAACCAATATCGCAATCAATCACCAAACAACCAAACAAACAAGTCCATGGTCTGTGGACGATTGTGTCGGGTGCTACTAAACACCGTCTGCATCCTAGTATACATATATATAACTAGAAAATAAATTGAAGAGTGAGAAGTTCTCACATATAGCTATCCTAGCTCCACGGCTCTTCATTTAGAGATCTTCACCGTCATCGCACCTTTTTGTCATCTTCGTTGCCCGTAGCCACTACATATATAAAAATCGAATTTTTACTTTGCTATTCAATATATAAAAATCGTATTTTCCTATCGAAGTTCAATATATAAAAATTCTATTTTTCTATCGAAGTTCAATATATAAAAATCACATTTTTAACTCGAAGTTCAATATATAAAAATCGAATTTTTATTTCAAAGTTCAATATATAAAAATCGAATTTTTATTTCAAAGTTCAATATATAAAAATCGAATTTTCCTATCGAAGTTCAATATATAAAAATTCTATTTTTCTATCGAAGTTCAATATATAAAAATCACATTTTTAACTCGAAGTTCAATATATAAAAATCGAATTTTTATTTCAAAGTTCAATATATAAAAATCAAATCTTTTCTAATTTAAAAAACGTATTTTTAAATCGATGAATGCACTATAAAAATTGCATTTTTATCTTGCTATCTACATATTAAAAATTGGATTTTTATCTCGCTATTGATATCATAAAAATCATACTTCCTATAATTAAAAGAAATCCTAACCTATCCTACAATAGAGGAAAATCATATTTTAAACAAACAAAAATAATTATACTCACTTTGTTTTGATGGAGGCTGAGGAGGCTACGGCTTGGAGGGGGTCTGAACGCCGGTGGGGGGGGTTTGTTTGCTCGCGGTGGGGCTCGTCGGAGCTGGAGCGCGGCCCGGGGATGGTAGGGGGGGCGGAAGGGTATCGCGGCGCCTGGGGGGGGGGAGGTTTCTCGACTCGAGGAGAGAGGAACGGAGGACGTGGGGGGCGCGGTAGTCTTCGAGGGGGCGGAGGGAGCGTGGGCGAGGGCGGCACCGCCTAAGGGGGGGGGGCGAGATCGGTTCTTCCCCTTTTTTTTTTTTTTTTTTTATCTGGATTGATTTCTTTGAACGAGGGGGGGGGCCAGGAGTATAAAAGGGGAAAGAGAAGGAAATTTAATTTTATTATTTTATTTAATTATTTTAATTAACCTAAAGTTGACTTTTTCATATGACCTCGAAACGAGGCCTACCGCCTGTCGTCCATAGCGTTTCACCCCCATTCCGAACACAATGGGATATGTATCGCAAGCTGATTTGATCGTTTCGATTAGTTTCCTTTTGAATTTTCATTTAAATCACTATATTGAATTTTAAACGCACATTTCAAATTACCGGGGTCACATACTAACTAGAAAAATTCCAGAAAAATATTTTCTAGCTTCGTATTGACGATACGGTCCTAACAAAACTAATTTCGTCGAATTCTGAGACCGTCTGAAAAATGGCCATTTTCCAGTCGATTAAAATCAACTGAAACTGGTCAAACGTGTTTTCCTTTGCCACGCTCACATATTGATTCGAAAAATTATGAAATTTGAAACCTAGCAATAACTTAACACCACGGACCCAACAAAACTGGTTTCGTCGAAATCCGAGGTCATTTGCAAAATTGCTATTTTTAAGGGCCTTATATATATATAAATTCCACAGCGACTATTTCTAATTTTAAACTGGACATATCTTATCATTTCTAAGATGAAATCTCAGTTTGTTAACTTCGTTACAAAGATATAGTTATACAGATTCAAATATTTCTTGTTTCGTTCAATTCTGACTTATATTGAATTCTGTATATTCATTTGAAATTAGAAATCGAATTTTCGAACTACCGCGCCATTTTCAATTCCATTTATAATTATATATAATTATATATATTCTAACGACGACGCGTATAAATATATACGTCGAATTATATTCAAAATAAATTTTCGTCGATATTATTTAAAATAATTCATTTTAAATAATCAAAATTCGCTAAAATTGCCAAAATAAAAATTTTAAACTGGCCCAGATTTTCCGGGTTGTTACAATCTCCCCCACTTAAAACTTTTCGTCCCCGAAAAGGAACAAAGTCGAAAGTGGTTTGATTAATTAACTCTACGTTCGATCTGGCTTCCATTCTCCAACTTTTCAGTTTCTGAGAATTTTCAAAATTTCAAAAATTTGGCTAACACCCTAAATTTTTGAAAAATTTCGCCATAACCTCCCCTGCAATGGGAGCATCGGGGAATTTCAAATAGCTTC
Organism: Allium sativum; assembly: GCA_030737875.1. Lineage (NCBI taxonomy): Eukaryota > Viridiplantae > Streptophyta > Magnoliopsida > Asparagales > Amaryllidaceae > Allium > Allium sativum. The sequence goes on from CM060924.1 coordinate 198,752,133, forward strand.
CCCGGTCCTTCAGATCTCAAAAAGAAAAAGAAAAAGCCAAGCGGCTAGCCAATAGGCTCACAAAATCATCATCACCCAAACAAAACAGGAAATTATGTAGTAAACATGTACCTATTTGTCGGGCAAACAAATTTTATTCTCTGCTCTAGCCTCCTTGCTATGACCTGTTCAATGATATATATGTATATGCAAGCAAATGCAACCAATTTTCAATACAATTCAATATTTGTTTCAATTAGGCATAATGGTTCAAAATTATCAACCAAATAAACAAACAACACAATCATCAATCAATCAGTGAATTAGAGTTTCAAATTCATAATTTTGATACATAGTCAAAAATCAAATTTTTGATGCCAAATCACAACAATTAGCCCTATCTAATTTTGGTTCTCACACCAGTCTAATGGAAATATATAGAAAATCACACCTTCGAAACACGAAACTAATTACCAATGATGACGCGTCAATCATCAGAATCAGGTCCGGGCGACTAGAGAGTGATTCTATATCTATCCAATATATTAAAACTTTGAATAGACGCTAGCTAGGCGCATACGCAAAATCTTTATATATTGGATTGTCCTAACCAATATAAAATAAATAATCAAATACGAATAATTGATTTAAATTTTCAAAACAAAAATCGTTTTCTTTTTAAAAATATACTCTTCACACTCGTTCTAGGATACTACTGATCCCATCTCTAACGAGTCATTCTAATTGGATATTACTAATCCAATATCTGATGAATTCTTTCGTATGGTTCTAATGTGTCTTGTTCTCTAGCTTTGTAAACCAAAGCTCTGATACCAACTGTGACGGCAAGGTATTTCGCTCGGTCCGAACCAGTCGCTAAACCGACCCAGACCGTTCGAAACGCCCTATCGTTTGAGAACAAGCCACAACAGAACGCATACAGAAGAACATTTCATTGTATATTACAACAGTGCATCAGATTACAAGAATATACAGAGCATAAATGCATCTTACACAGAAATATCAGAGATTTAAATTACATTTAAATACATAGCAGCGGAAAATAATACAATACACAACTAAAAGAGATATACGGATACAAAGCTTTCCGGATATCGTTCCAGCTGTAAACCAGGATCCTGTGAATATAAATCTGCAAAACCAAAACTACTAGCTGCCCGTGTCAAAATAAGGGCACCCAGAGTTTAGGTTAAAACAATAAACTCCAGGTCAGTCATGTGACTGGTGTGAGAACTAAAACAGTTATTAATCTTTATTTTAAATCATTAGGTAAATCAAGGGACCACGCCGTATAACACGGAACGGGTTTCCTCCCAAGAATACCAGTGCATAAAACAAACAGCGCAATGCTAAATAAAGAAAAATGAAGCTGTTATAAGACCCAGGTCCCATCACACAATGCAACGCAGTCGAGGATAGGGTTTTCCCTTATAACAGCCAAAGAATGCTTAGTACGTTTAAAACAAATCATTTGATACTACTATAAGTGTATAAAACAACTTCAAATCATAAGTATCAATCATAGGCGGCATGGTTACCATATATCATGTCGCCATATATAGGTTAACACATAAAACCGCAAATGTCACGTATTTGGAAATTGGATTTCCGTCTATGAACCGAGGCAAAAGATAGTCCTCAACCGTTTTCGTGACTCTCTAGCCCGAGCCACAGGGTCAGAGCGCATCGACCCTTTAGATCGTCAGGGCCGGTCCACCGATGTGGATTAAAATGCCTGAACGCTACGTCTCCCCACCCTATGGGGTGTAAGTCTGGTCCGTCAGCCGACCAGAATGCATTCGGCCGAAACCGATATAACCGAGGCGCCTCGCAACAGCAACAACCACATAAGTCAAACTCGTCAGGGCGTGTAAAACCACTGACGCCACTTCTAGCTAGAAAGAAACGCAAGTCCTCCCTGAGGTCCGTCTCCCGTTTTTGGTTCATACCTGGTGTGAAACACGCGAGGTAAACGTTACACAAAGCTACGCCACAAAGGCCGTGCTTTGATCATCACCACAAGACTTTGCTTTTCAACAGAAGCCTTGATCATTTGCATCTTAGCATGCCACACAGGCAAACCATCCTATGCAACCGATATCAGTCACACAGAATGAAATCCGATGTCAGACACACAGTCCATTTATAAGTCCGTTCTGGGTCTGAACGAAACCGGAGGCACCTAGTACCCCGCATATCCATCGATCTCCAAGTACGTCTGGACGATCACTAACTGTTTCCATCTTCTTGGGTGTACAGCCCAATCAAGATCATCAGTTATCACCCAAACGACGTGAAGACCTCCGGTCTTCGACCATCGTCTTCATCTTCGACTTATCGTCGTATCAGTTATTCAGAATGGGATAAACCCGGTCTTTCCGAATAACTCGCGTATATATTATAAAAGTGTTACACAAACACAACATACGCCTCATTCCAACTCATTAGTCATTAACCGTAAATTAATCAAGAGAATAATTCCCCAAATATTAACCCCGAAGGCCGAAACCAACATCAGATCAATATCCAGAAAACCATTCTACTTAGCTAACCGACAGTTAGTTTCTAAATTTCACGTTCAAATCTAATTAAAGATTTAACTATCGCCTGGAGCAAAACTGGTGATACTCCATTCTCGATCTTTTCAATCTAATTAAAGATTCATTAAAACTCTACTTAGTTTTAATTTGTGACTGGGTTAAAGAATCAGTGTCATTTAAAACACGGTTCACGATAAACCCAAAGTCACATCCCATTAATTATCGGGTTAAAGAACAAGTGTTATTTAAAACACTGTTCACGATAAACCCAAAAATCAATATCCATTCAATTCCAATTAAATATCATTTAATTGGTACACTTCATTAAATCTAAATAAAAAGATTTAATCTTTTCTCAACTGGGTTCAAGAACAGTGTTAGTGAAGACACCATTCACGACAAACCCAAATCACATTCATTAATTATCGGGTTAAAGAACAAGTGTTATTTAAAACACTGTTCACGATAAACCCAAAAATCAATATCAATTCAATTCCAATTAAATATTATTTAATTGGTACACTTCATTAAATCTAAATAAAAAGATTTAATCTTTTCTCAACTGGGTTCAAGAACAGTGTTAGTGAAGACACCATTCACGACAAACCCAAAGCACATTTGATATTCAATATAAGGCTCTGAATAGAAAATATATCGACTTATATTCAATATCAAATTCTACGATTAACAAATGTCGTATTGGAAATAACGATATAAATATATATCTTTCAAATTTCCGTAACAACATCCGTATAATCACAAATTCCAACATCGAAATATTCCGAAGACAATTTCGATTCAAATCCACTCCAATGCAATCATTGGAAATTTTGGTTATTTTCAAAACCCTTTTCAAATTCAATTTATTTATTTAAAAATAAATAGAATTATAATTCTAGTTCAAAACTAGTTCATTTCGATAAAAATCTATTTTTATCTTTTCAAATAGGGAGTTTTTCATCCCAATTCTTTCTAAATCATTTCTTATGATTTTACACAAATTATTACTATTTTTAATAATTTTATCAAGGCCCGTATAGTCGATTTCCATCAATGGCCATCGAACTGCACTTACAGCGACCTTTTTCAAATTTGATTTGGACATAATTCCAAATCCAACCGTTAGATTTCAAATTTCTAATATTCGTTAGAAAGCTCTTTTCGATACGAACCCAACGGTTCCGGTTTTAGGAGAATCCGACGGTCGGATCTCCCGTAATGTCCGTTTGAAACAAATGGTCGAAATTCACGAACTGCCGCGGCGCGGCGCGTTCTATTCAGGCCATTATATTATATATATAATATATATAATATATACTTCGTCGATTTCTATTTAAAACGAATTATATAAATAGTTTTAAAATCGTTTCAAAAGCTATTTCAACTTTCTTTTCAATTCAAATCAAAATTGAATTCTTCTTTATAAATTCGTTTTAAAATTCATTTCTATTCAATTCAAATTTCAATTCAATTTGAATTCATTTCAATTCACTTTCGATTCAATTTGAATTCGTTTTCAATTCCATTCATTTCGAAATCGTTTTCAATTCATTTCATTTCGAAATCGTTTTCAATTCAATTCATTTCGAAATCGTTTTCAATTCATTTCATTTCGAAATAGTTTTCAATTCAATTCATTTCGAAATCGTTTTCAATTCAATTCATTTCGAAATCGTTTTCAATTCCTTTCATTTCGAAATAGTTTTCAATTCAATTCATTTCGAAATCGTTTTCAATTCAATTCATTTCGAAATCGTTAAAATCGATATAAATATCGTTCACGTCAAAATGGCGTCAATCTAATCAACACGGCTTCATATATTCCTTTATTTTCAAATATTCTATTTCAAATATTTCTTTTTCAAAACTGGAATGAGGCCCAATCAATTACCATATAAAATTAATTATATGGATTTTCATACAACACATGTATATAATAGCATTGAAAATAATCAACCATCAACCAAAGTGCACTACACTGTATAAGCATCAAATATAGATATTCAACGCTTATAACAGCATGTCAATCAATCGATCGACATGTTTAATCAATCAGGATGAGTGAACTTCAAATTTCATCCTAACACCCGTGTGGGGTTTCAAACAATCAAACACATATTTTATTTGTGCAGTTAGGCGATGTGTAAAATTTATCGACCCAATCAATGTCATTCAAATAAGTGTACATAAACAAACCATCTGGTTTGTAAATGAATATTTATTTTATTCACTTTCACTATATTCATATTCACGTTAAAAATTATATTTTTAACGATAAAACATTTTATTCTATCATATGAATTTCTATTATTCATTTACACAATAAAATGATATTTTTATTTTCTAACATATTTTAGAAAATTTCGGCGGCATAACGGCACGATACTAGAAACGGGACAAGGCCTAGCCTTATCCCCGGTCTAGTGAAGGCCCACGCCATTCACACATCACTCAAATCAGTTTATTATGCAAACCACAAAAATTGGAGTAAGGGTCTAACCTAGCCTTACTCCATCGCCTTATAACGGCGCACGTCTAATCCTAACCAATTTATCGATTCGATTTTTCACACCACAAACCACATTCAAACCAATATCGCAATCAATCACCAAACAGCCAAACAAACAAGTCCATGGTCTGTGGACGATTGTGTCGGGTGCTACTAAACACCGTCTGCATCCTAGTATACATATATATAACTAGAAAATAAATTGAAGAGTGAGAAGTTCTCACATATAGCTATCCTAGCTCCACGGCTCTTCATTTAGAGATCTTCACCGTCATCGCACCTTTTTGTCATCTTCGTTGCCCGTAGCCACTACATATATAAAAATCGAATTTTTACTTTGCTATTCAATATATAAAAATCGTATTTTCCTATCGAAGTTCAATATATAAAAATTCTATTTTTCTATCGAAGTTCAATATATAAAAATCACATTTTTAACTCGAAGTTCAATATATAAAAATCGAATTTTTATTTCAAAGTTCAATATATAAAAATCGAATTTTTATTTCAAAGTTCAATATATAAAAATCGAATTTTCCTATCGAAGTTCAATATATAAAAATTCTATTTTTCTATCGAAGTTCAATATATAAAAATCACATTTTTAACTCGAAGTTCAATATATAAAAATCGAATTTTTATTTCAAAGTTCAATATATAAAAATCAAATCTTTTCTAATTTAAAAAACGTATTTTTAAATCGATGAATGCACTATAAAAATTGCATTTTTATCTTGCTATCTACATATTAAAAATTGGATTTTTATCTCGCTATTGATATCATAAAAATCATACTTCCTATAATTAAAAGAAATCCTAACCTATCCTACAATAGAGGAAAATCATATTTTAAACAAACAAAAATAATTATACTCACTTTGTTTTGATGGAGGCTGAGGAGGCTACGGCTTGGAGGGGGTCTGAACGCCGGTGGGGGGGGTTTGTTTGCTCGCGGTGGGGCTCGTCGGAGCTGGAGCGCGGCCCGGGGATGGTAGGGGGGGCGGAAGGGTATCGCGGCGCCTGGGGGGGGGGGGTTTCTCGACTCGAGGAGAGAGGAACGGAGGACGTGGGGGGCGCGGTAGTCTTCGAGGGGGCGGAGGGAGCGTGGGCGAGGGCGGCACCGCCTAAGGGGGGGGGGCGAGATCGGTTCTTCCCCCTTTTTTTTTTTTTTTATCTGGATTGATTTCTTTGAACGGGGGGGGGGGGGGGGGGGCAGGAGTATAAAAGGGGAAAGAGAAGGAAATTTAATTTTATTATTTTATTTAATTATTTTAATTAACCTAAAGTTGACTTTTTCATATGACCTCGAAACGAGGCCTACCGCCTGTCGTCCATAGCGTTTCACCCCCATTCCGAACACAATGGGATATGTATCGCAAGCTGATTTGATCGTTTCGATTAGTTTCCTTTTGAATTTTCATTTAAATCACTATATTGAATTTTAAACGCACATTTCAAATTACCGGGGTCACATACTAACTAGAAAAATTCCAGAAAAATATTTTCTAGCTTCGTATTGACGATACGGTCCTAACAAAACTAATTTCGTCGAATTCTGAGACCGTCTGAAAAATGGCCATTTTCCAGTCGATTAAAATCAACTGAAACTGGTCAAACGCGTTTTCCTTTGCCACGCTCACATATTGATTCGAAAAATTATGAAATTTGAAACCTAGCAATAACTTAACACCACGGACCCAACAAAACTGGTTTCGTCGAAATCCGAGGTCATTTGCAAAATTGCTATTTTTAAGGGCCTTATATATATATAAATTCCACAGCGACTATTTCTAATTTTAAACTGGACATATCTTATCATTTCTAAGATGAAATCTCAGTTTGTTAACTTCGTTACAAAGATATAGTTATACAGATTCAAATATTTCTTGTTTCGTTCAATTCTGACTTATATTGAATTCTGTATATTCATTTGAAATTAGAAATCGAATTTTCGAACTACCGCGCCATTTTCAATTCCATTTATAATTATATATAATTATATATATTCTAACGACGACGCGTATAAATATATACGTCGAATTATATTCAAAATAAATTTTCGTCGATATTATTTAAAATAATTCATTTTAAATAATCAAAATTCGCTAAAATTGCCAAAATAAAAATTTTAAACTGGCCCAGATTTTCCGGGTTGTTACATGTAGGTTCAGGCGGGCTATGGTCGTGCACGTAGTCCGGAGTTGGAAAAGCAGGCATTGGGCACCCGTAGATTTACACTGTGCGTGCTTGATTCGTGTTAGTGGTTGGCACCATAGGACTTGATACACCCTATGGTGGACCTAGCACAGGTAACTACATTTCTGGATAGGGCCGTATGACACAGACACATGACGAGCTAGGACTTGTAGGGAGCCGATCGATTAGTAGATCGTACCGTAGGACCCCGTAATGGGTCACTTCATGACACTGGGCTAAGGGATCATTTCATGGTTAATACTTGATATGGGTTAGAATACTATTACAGTTGGTGCAGCGAACCTTGAACACGCGATGCCAGACTTGACTCATCTTGTTATCTTAGTTATCCAACTAGTTCTGTTATCATCCTTATGTTTAATTCCAGTTTTCACATATCATGTTACCTTTACTAGTTTTCATACTGAAAGTCACTAGGGCTTACCACTCTTTATGACTTACCCTTTTTCTTTCGCCCCTTTTTCTTTCGTTCCCCCCCCCCCAGGTTCCCAGGGAGGAAACACTAGCTCTTAGCTTGGATTCAACTTGCTTTCTGACAGCTCATGTACGATTTAGTCTTGGGCTATGCTATGGCTGCTTCTGTTATTTATGGGGAATAATTTACTTTTGTTTTAAATTTTATGCTTCTTTACTATGAACTTGATGTAATGGAATAATTTGTATCTTGGATATATGAGCTTTTGACTCCTTTCTTGGAAATAATAAAATGTTGGTTTTTAATTTCTACCACTGCTTTATTTATGTTCTGCCTTGTGATATCTCTGTGCATGTTTACCTAGATAATAGTCCCCCAAAACTAGTGCATTCCCTTTGTGAGTGACCCTAGCGGAGGTGGGGTGTTACAATTCATTGATAACACAATCACTTTGAATGCCACATTGTCAGATCCATTAATCATTAATTGATATGCACAAATATATTCTAGATATTATGCTAAGAGAATAAATTCTCTGCCACCATATATATTTATACAGACCAACGCATGCGATCATTGGAAATACTCTGTCAGACATTCGTCTATACACGTTCTTTCTGGGATTGAACAAAACCGAAGGCACAATTTCCATTAATAGAAAAAGCCCTTGCACTCTACTCCATCTCCGATTATCTTCATATAATCTGATTCGCAACGCCACTACCAATACGGAGTGGTTCTCGGATAATAATCCAACAGGTCTCTCCATATTGACAATAATATTGGCAAACACTTCGATAGTATGTTCTTTAACTATCAAAGAAAAACAAACATCCATTCAAAGCATTAAACAATCACTGGGCCTTAATTAATATTTCATTAATTAAAACACTTCTCCATTTCCTAATCCATATTCGTTAATACGATATTTTTGATAATCATCTTGGCCTCTCACGTTATTTGGAAAATATTTCCATATATCGCCTTCTTTTATTTCCTATACTTAGAAAATATATTCTATTTACAATTGGAAAACATTCCAATTACTTGTCTCTTTCACGTCCGTTCATTTCTACACTCAGGGAATATTTATTTATTATATTTCCAGAATTCCACTTCTTGGGTTAAAACGAATGTTGTATAAAACATCGTTACAAACAACCCAAAACATTTCATTTAACCAACTCTTATTCAAACATTTATCTTCGATACTGAATCTTGTTATTTATCGGTTTAAAATGAAATCAATCAAGTTGGGGTATAACTACCTCTCAGACCTTGAGTAAATAACATTCTTAACTTCAAAACGGACAAGACTGCTTATCTTGAATAATCAATATCATAAAAACCCATTTATTCATTTTAAAACGTATATATGATTCTCTATTCTATTTTTACCATATATAATTATAGATTTCCTTTTTGTTTATAATATTCTATTTTTAAGTTCGTTTCCTTAACGAATTCAATATATATTGATATATTGATTTTCTAGTTATCCAATTTTCTTAAAAATATTCTAACTCCTTAAATTTCTTGAAAATTTCGCCATAACCTCCTTTGTACCGGTCAATAGTTCAAACCTCAACTCACCTCTCTAGGCCCTTTCATTCAAAAAGAAAATCAAAAAGCCAAGTGACTTACCGATACGGCGCATAAAATCTCATGTGGGATTTAAACGTGTACCTTTTTGTTGGGCACACGATATAATCTTCATACACTTCATTCCATACCTGTCTAACCCATATACGTTTATTCCTAATTTATTCCAACTCAATATGGTCATTTTAACACAATTCGCTAATTTATTTTTTAATTAGCACTTTGCCTATTTCACTTTTTATTTGAACATAGCATGTTCAAATATATATTAATTTTTTGATAAAACAACCGAATGCCATTTCTAATTCAAGTTTCATATTCGATTTCAAATATGAATTTACAAACCCATTTTCTAATCCAAAGTCCACATTTCGATCTAAAATTCCATTAACTGATTTTTCTTTAAATTAGTTAATTATATTCAAAAATTAACAAAATTTAATTTTTGTTTCGAAAATCATTTCATTACTCCACTTGAGTTCAAATATATTTTATAACTCAAATTTGGATTTTTCTAATGAAGATTCGGATTTCATTTGCTTAAAATCCTTTTATAAACTTAAATTAACTGTTATGGTTTTATAATGGTTATGGCACTGTTTTTCTGAAAATTTGATTTTGACATAACTCAAAATCTGTAAGATGATATCCATATTTTTCTCTTTCATTAGAAAAGTATTATCAAATCGGTCCTGACGATTCTTGTTTCAGAGAATTCCGACTTAAACTGAGTTCCATATACTCAATTGAAGTTTTAAACACCAAATTAAGAATTACCGCGCTGCGGTGAGTTCGTTTTTAATTATAATTAAATATAAACTTTAAACTTCATTTATAAATAAATTTCAACACCCTTCTAATATATTTTAATCTATTTTAAACCGATTTTCCCAATCTCCCTCAATAGTTCTGATTATCCCTAATCTTCGATTATTTCACAATTCAGTTATAAATTCATTTACAACTCGATCTGCTATGTTAAATTCCAATTTCCTTTGGAATTAAATAAAATTCTATATTTTCGAGTTCCAATTATTAACCATTTTTACTTATCTTAAATTCCGTTTATATTCTGAATTCCAGAATAAATTCTATCGTTCCTTTTTTGAAACATTTTCCAATCCCTTTTTAAATTCATACTTCAATTCAAAATGCCAAATATATCTAATGATAATCATCTCACCTTATTTATACACATCGTTTATAAATTTCCCTTCCTTGTTTTATATATACTAAAACAAGTTCACATTTCAAAACCCTTTTGAAATTATATTCCTATTGGAATATTTTATTTTTACGACTTATAAATAAAATTGTAGAATCTATTTTCATATTTAATTTCAGTTTCTATCTAATACAAGTTTAATACCCTTTCTGGAAATAATTTGGTTTTATAAATTCGACATAGTCGAATTCATATCATAAATCCGTTTGGATTTATTTTAATTCAACTTATATTTCGATCATCGGAATAAATTTCAATGTTTCCCTTTTAACGAAATTCCCAATTCATTTTAAATTCATATTTGAATTTAAATATTTTAAATTATCCAAATGATAATTTTTCACCTTTCTTTATAAACATCGTTTATATTGCCTGTTTATATATTTATACAAGTCCCATTTCAAATCCATTTGAAATTATAATTTCTACTTTGGAAAAATAATTTTCCATTTTTAAATTCACACTTGTATTTACATTTTCCCAATTATCCAATGATAATTCGTTTCACTTCATTTATAAACATCGTTTATAAATTCACTACAATTTCCTGATTATCCAACAAAAATCATTCCATTTTATTTACAAACACCGTTTATAAATTTCCCTTCCTTGTTTTATATTTAATTTATAAACATCGTTTATAAATTTCTTTAATTCCCGCATTATTTAATTTATAAACATTGTTTATAATTTTCTTTACTTGTTTTTATTATTCAAACAAGTTAATATTTCTCAATCCATTCGAAATTCGAATTATATTTTTAGAAAAATAGATTTCCCTTTTAAATCCCAAAATATCCTTTTTACAATATTTTTATAAATAAATATTCTGGCCCCAGTGATATTTAAACACCCTAAAACAACCAACTATAAATGACAGGTTTTCTAACACATCATATATGATATACATATGAACAACAAACAAATAATAATATTTTTGAGGAATCCAGTTGGATCCCTCCAACCTGTTTTTCCTGCATCCACAGACGTTAGCCAACATAAATAATACCAATCTTGCTTCGAGGCAGGATATCGTGGTATAGAAGTCATCCACTATCATAGCGTGGGCCGTATAGGGTCATCCGATAATGATACTGCGGGCATCCGCTAATGGTACTGCGGGAATCCAACCGCCAATATATATAATAATAGCCACAATCACCAATCCTAAGTAACTAATATATATTTTAAATGGCCACAAAAAATATTCCAGTGCATGCAAACAACCAACGAATAATTATTTTTAACTGATAAAAATAATTTTAAATAAAACTTGAGTGAGATTTACTCACCTTAATTCATTTGCTGAATATCCCATTAATTTCCATATTGTTGGCTAAGAATCATCTCGAATGAAATTTACCTACCACCTTGTTGCAACCGTTGCCATTTACCCATGTCGACCATTTAACTCAACAGCTGATGCTACCAACAACCTCAACTCCGAAATCTCCACCAAATGATCACTACTACATCATTCTTGACTTCACTCATGGCCAACTAAGTCCACTGCTTACATCAGGCTAGTCCAACCAACCACCATTGTCATGCCTTAAAATCCCATCGGCCCTCAATTTAAACAACCACTCCATTAAAACAAATCTAAACATCATCTCCATCAGACCATGCCCGAAACTGCAATAGGCGACTCCAAATCAAAGATCAAACAACAAAGAAATTTCCCACTGTCAACACTAAACAAATTTTCAACATCAGCACGACCATTTGATATCAGAATCTCTCTCTGAAGACGCAAGCAAAACCAACATTGACTTCCTCTAAATCCGCAGTGCCCTCGTCCACACCCAAGAATCCCGTCGCCCTGTCATTCACGACGTTTTAGCACCACACAAAATGACGTCGATACTCCTCAAACCTAATGCAGTGCCTTCGTTCTCTGCCTCGAAGCTCAAAACCAAAGTTGAAACCCACAAACTCCATACAAGCCTCAATTCGCGTAAGCCCTAAGTCGCTGGCCCAAATCGATTGAACCCTAAATCGATCGCACAAAGTTTTAAAAATGCCGGGTTGAAAATCTCGTCTATACGAGTTAATGAAATCCATACTCGAATTAATTTGTGGAGCACTGCCATTTTTAACTTAGCCAAAGTCTTATTTTTGTTTTGGTTTTACAGTAAAAGGAATGGGCTTTAGGAATGACGAGTTAGCTTTAATTTTAAAAGTGGAGCGACCATTTTTAATCAAGAGGAAGACATGATTTTTTTTCTAGCAGAAGAACTAAATGAAATGAATAAGGGGGTCGCGACTTTATAATGATGAATACTTAGCTACTAAGGAATTTTTAGTCAGTGTAGGGTACATCAAATTAAATATGATTTATTTGATTTGAAATTGATCTTATCCTTTTAATTTCAAAACAATATATTTCGGGGTCTTGATCTCCAATCGAAACACAACAACTGACATTTATAGGATTTAACCACTATTCTGAACACACTAGAATAGGATTCGAAACTCCATTTAATAGTATGGAGGAGATATTAATTTAAATCGATATAAATTAAATTCAAAACAATTAATTTCTCGAAAATAAATTAATATTATTACTCTAACTCAAACAGAAATTTGTATTGATCATCTGAACTTTTTTCAACTCAGTTTTAACTTTGAATTCAAATAAATTCATTTTTTATTTTCGATAATTATATATTCGAAATAAATTGTGTTTTGATTATTAAATCGATAACCCAATATAAAAATCCATTTATATTATCAATTCAATATTAAAATGATATTAAATATTTAAAATTAATCGACCAAAAATCTGGGTCGTTACATGGAGTCTCTTGGGTCTGATACTTGAAATTATAAAAGAAATGAACGTCATCAAAGGTAGGCTCTACACCTAGAATCGCTTCGTAGGCTATATACAGGGTGTACAAATAAGCGTAGGAGTTGGGATGCGGTTACATAGGGGCAATACGCAGTTGTCTCAGAAAATCGATGACAAAAGGTGGAAACGGAGGTATTGCTCCAACTAGATACATTAATCTGGTGATAGCCATATATCCTTCCGATGGATTATGGGGACGATCTATTTTTGACGGCAACTGAGTATCTCTGTGAAGAATCCCATGCTTTAGACGTATCCGTATTAGTCTGTCATTGTCAATTGTCGACTCAGCTGAATCCTTAGGCGACTCCAAAATAGTGATATTTTCAAATTTGTCGAGAGCACGGTTGTCTCCTAACCCTCCTTCCTCTTCCTCGTCTAAAGAAACATCACCCCCGAATGATACTTCACTATCGCGAATACCTATTTCATAATCTGAACCCTCACTGTCCCAATCTGGATCTGAAGTAGAAGACACATCTTCAACAGGATTTTCAGGTCTACCCATGGTCTCTCTTCTATCTGCTAGTCTAGATGAGCATCTCTCGGCTATGTCTGATGTACTATTGAGGAAACAATTGCAAGGATTAGAGTAAAGTTATCTGTGTCCCCTGTGCATGTGTGTGCACTAAATTGTGTTGGTATGAATGCAGTGCTAAAATTAAGAGATAAGAAGTTAGCATCAATTAAAAGCAATGTGAAGTAAAGTTGTATGTTAGCTAAATCTACAAAGTCTGGTGTAAAAGGCTCTGTCCTAACTATCCAAAAAACCAAAATCTACATCTAGTTTTTATTAAGTTGATTGAAGAACTTTAGCGTTGCTGCGGACTGGTTCGGAAGCATATGTGAAGTACGACTCGACTCAGGTGTTTTCGTCATCAATGACTTGGTACGGGAATTTACGCTGTATAAGGATCGGATCGGAATCTGAATGCGGAGGGGTTCGGATCAGATAGATCTCCAGGGGGAAAAGCCTAGTTTGGGTCAATTAGCGCCGAACCGAACCGCCTTTATATCTTTAAACCTATTTCTCCTTCATTCATGCATCTCTGGAACTTCACCCCATCCAGGCCCTTCCGATCCAAACCGAGGTTATAAATTTTCTTTATGATTTAATCCCCATCCATTCATTACCAACCCGATCCTCTCTCCCAAAGTGTCAACACAATGAGCTCTTTGGCACCGAACCGATCCGTTCCTTCTCCTCCTAACTCGTCACCTTCCTTCCCCCTATACTCACTCAAAAGCCTGCTATCTCCATCCGCAAGTTATCAAGACCCATGTATCATCCATAAACAGTCACATGCAACGCCATGGCGGAATTCGACAGCCTCAACACCCCGAGTTGGTGAAGATCTCCGCCAACGACGACGGGAGTAAGCTGAAAATCCATGGCATCGTCAATCGACTCCTATTCGAGATGCAACGCGAAAGCATAGGAAATTAACAAGTCAAATAGGGAAAATCGATTTAACCGAAGTTATTAACCCACCTAGTAAGATGATTTGGAGATTTAAAAAACTTGGAGAAATTCGAGAAATAGGTTTGCACGAGATTGGAGATGGCGGTGGAATGAAATGAAGAGGGGAAAGTGAATTTTATACAAATATATACAAGATTAAGGGGCTTTTTATCTTCCTCGTGGGCCCAGTGCCTAAGATGACCCGTCGGAGGAGAAGCCCATGCCCTTCCAGCTCAGCGATGTTGCGCCTTCTAAGGTCGGATCGGATGAACGTGCAATATCCGATGGTCAACTCAACTTACAAAACCAACCCGAAAGAAGAAGTAGCAACTTAATAAATATGCATTATTTAAATTTACCTGGAGGAGCCACGTGGATGTTAAGCGAAATTCTCAAGGTTATTTTAAACAACGAAAGTAGTTCATACATTCCACAGAGTATATATAGACAATAAGAGATGTGACTTGATGAGGCGACACGACTCTGCAAGCGAATGGAAGCAACTATTCAACAATTCAAATTCAGAAACCAGTGGACGGACAATTTCGAACCACAATCTATCTTCGATAAAAGTGTACTTCGAGGGTGCGAAATGTTAGCCTACTTTCTGAACTAGGCTACACAATGTTAGAAGACCCTTTGATGGAGAATGCTGAATAGAAGAACACTCTCTCACATACCGGATCGGATCAGAGATCTTGGGTCAAGCCCAAAACAGTGCGGAGTTGAAAACGAAGGAGCATAGACAGAATCAGATCGGTTCGGATCAGCCTGCCTCGCTCATCCTCGCCTTAACACATCCGATCCGAGCTAGAAGCGGCAACGGTTATAGCCCACGTTCCCTGAAGACTCAGAGCGATTGTACACATGTTCCCCCACGATCACCCACGAAGTTAATGTGTTGCCACCATATTAGAACATCCGAACCCGACTTTGAAGGGATGAATGCCACGTACATCCGAACCGGAGCCATTCCGGAGAGATTTTTCACCTATAAATAGATCACCAAGGGTCATTTGAAGGGATCTTTTGGCAAATTCTCAACTCAAGCTTTCTCTATAACCAAATTTCACAACCTTATTCAAATCACAATCATCTTTTAAAGCATATATTAGAGGAGATTGAGTGAATATATGTACTGTATGAATGAAATTGAGTGAGGACTACTATTGTATTTGTATTTGAATCATAAATCCAAGGAGTAGAAAGTGGACGTTGGCTCTTTAACGCCGAACCACTATAAATCGTGTGTTTCTCTTTCCTTTTTGATTTCATTCATTAGAATTATTGCTAATTTAGGTATTAGAACCGCTTTTTGGTCTAACACCTACTACAAGGTTACGAGTTAGTAAACAAATTTTTGTGTTCCTTTCATACATAAATTTATGAATATGTGCAGGAATCAATAGCATAATTCTTGGTTGGGTGAATTTATTTATATGTTTATCATTCATTTTCTATGATTTGGGTTTTTGACCTTAGGATGAATTGTTGCATGAAGCTGTTTGCTCTTTCCATCAAAAATCCCCATATTAAACAGTCAATTTTTACACAATTTTCATTCGTGCATGCATGGGATTAACTAAAAATAAAATAAAATACGGTTCCTATTTTATGGATGGGTACGTTTGAAGAAGGTGGTCAACCTGCGATCTAAAACAACAATAATTTTTAAATCAAGCATATACAAACAATTACTGGTAAACTTGTGTGATCAACATCAACGTATCTCTACCGGTAGTCAGACACTGTTTTATACACATAAATTTGAAAGTTTATGTAACTTCTTGTAAGTTATGCTTCAAAATTCACTTGTTTGGGATGCATGTCAGATATGGTTAAAAATGTCTAGAGAATTATGGAGTTCATTAATATACAATGTAAACCTCGTTTGAAGCAACAAAATGGTCTGATTAATCCAAAGTTACATGTTACTGTTACATTCGAACCAAACCTATTATTACAATATACTTTTCCTACCATGTTTTTCAAGATAACGTGCTTTGCTCATTTTTTGGTTTTATTGTTTGTACATCTGTCAAGTTTTCGCTGGGGTTTTGATGTAAGCTAATGCACATAATCCCACTTAGTATTATAATTTAAAATTAAGACACTTGCATGAACATGATGCTAAACATGCACTAAGCTTGAAATTTTGTGTAGTCCATCTTTGATAGGTGCCTCATTCTTTTGTCTGTAAAATTTTAATGATGGTATAAGAGCGTACACCCTGTCTATAGTCTCAGCGAAATCATTACCAATCATGCATGTCTCTCCATTCGTAACATCATACTCCTTGAGTGATTTCAAGATTTCTCTGACAGATTCATTGTCAATACTGTTCATTGCAAGTTTTGCAGTAAGTGCCTTGCTGAATGAGTTTGGCATTTTGGTATCAGGATCATTTGTCAGAACAAAAACGGAGTCATTGATTCCTTGTAAAATAGATGCATCTTATCCATCCACTAGAATTTTATAGAGTCTTTTGGGATATCTATTCAAGTCTTAGATCAAATTCAGCAGGTGGAGGCTTGAATGACAAGGGAAAAAGAACACATTTTCCACCTAAAGCCGTTTTACCTTCTTTGCTAGAATATATGAATATGTGCAGTAATCAATAGGATATTCACAAATAGATGCAATGGCTGTTTGGTCTAGACAAGCCATATGATATGCACACAGATCAAGAACTAAAAGGTGCGACTAAGAGGGGCATGCACCAACCCGAAGTGCAAAAGCTAAGGTGCATACGCACACAAAGCCAAACTCATGAAATATGTACAGCAACTAAGGCAGGAACCTAGCAAATGCACAATAAGAGAAAATGCATAAAGGTGCACACTACGAACTTAAAGTTAATGCAATAAAAGCAAGCAACACGTGCTTGTACAATAGTACAATCAAAAAGGTCGAGCACACAAATTTGTGTTAGGCAGCAAAAAAAGTGCACAAGCACAAAGTATGCGAGTTCAAACATAACAAATGATGACCCAAGGCCAACAAAACATTTGCATGACTGAAGTCAAGGGATACACGTTCAAGACTGATGCATAAAAAAACTCAGGTCCAAGTCTAAGGCATTGACACACAATAGTATTTACATCTCTTTGGTGAAATTCTATGTACTTTTTTTACTAAAATATACAACATCTATTGCATACAAGTCCTTCCTTCCATCTCATAAGCTCGATGCTTAGCCTTACAATTGTAAATTGTTTAAATCGTAGAACATCTTCACGAGTTAGAGATAACATACTTCGTCGTTATTACGAGAGTCAATTAGACTCGAGACTTCATTGTGTTCGAAAAGAGAAGCAAGATCATAAGATGGAAAATCGCTAAAGACGGCTAAAGCACCCGTGTTAACTTTAGCATTTGCTAAATAGTTACCATAGTTTTTGATGGCCTCTTTCTCATTGTAAAGATAACCTTTAATGGTTTTGGTTATCTTCAATTTCTGAGATGAACTTGAGGAAGCCATTGAAATGATAATTTTGAAGAGGATAGATATGAAGAATATTGTTTTGAGTTGTGAATTAAAGGTAGAAAGGATATATATAAATAGAAAATGAATAGATATAAATTGAATGAACACGAATTGAACAGACACAACTTTTCAGATTGAAAGGACGCCTTTTCAGACATTGGGAGTTCGTGAAAAAATTGAAGGGAAGTTAGAAAGTTTAAACTTATGAAATTAAAATTTTAAATTTCAAAACTGGTTGGATATGTCGACATGTATTTTTCTGTATGTCGACATACTGGGCTTTATTTCAAAAGGAAATTGGATTTTCAAATTTTGAATTATATTATCGATTTATATTTAAGGTTTAATTATTTCCTGAAATATTTCTAATCCTAATAAACACACAAAAATTTATTTTATTAATTTATTGGTTATTTACTATTATATTATTATTTTGAATTTCATAATTCAAATTTCAAATTTGAATTTCTAATTTCAAAAAAAATATTTAGTTTTTAAATTCAAGCCAAAGCAAACAAACAAAGCAACCATTCAACCAAATAAATTTAAAATTTAACTATTGCGTACCCGGTTTTTGGATCCTTTTCTTCATGATCTTCTGAATTTTGAATTGCTGTAAAGCATAAATTTGTATTCCCGGTTTCTGGTTCTTCATCACTTGATGATGAATCTGAATCATCTAATGTTGCTGCGTATGCTTACTTTCTTTTCCTTGATGAATTGGTGTTGTCCGTCTGTTGAATAAATTTGTCTGGATATGGAACTTTTTCTTTATATGACCTGGTTTGTTGAAGTTAAAGCATCGTCCATCATTTAATTTTGCTTGATTATAACCCTTCCTTCTATATTTTAGAAATCTTCGAAAATTATTTGTCATTAGTGTCGTTTCTTCATCATCTTCACTACTTGAGTCAGAATTTGTTGTTGCTTTCAGTGTAATAGATTTCTTTTCTGTCGATATATTTTCTTTTCTTTTCTGTAATTGAACTTTCATATGACATCAAATTTCCAATTAATTCTTCAATCTTCATATCCTAGAAATCATTGGCTTCTTCTATAGCCAAAGTCTTCTGATCCCATTCTTGAGTTAGTGAATTAATATTTTTCTAACTTGATCTGCTTCGGGATAAGTTTTTCCAAGTGCTGTTAGTGAATGCACTATCTCTTGAAATATGCAATACATATCTGAAATGGACTCAATCTTGTCCATTTTGAATAATTCAAACTGTTTTACAAGCATTCCTACCTTAGTTTGTTTAACTTTGCTAGTTCCTTCATTAGTTACTTGTGAAGTTCTCTAGATTTCATAAGTGGTCTTACATACTGATACTCTATTAAACTCATTCCTATCTAATGAACAAAATAACGTATTCATGGCTTTAGAATTGCTTTGTGCAGCAGCCTTTTGTTCATTTGTCCATTGTGTAAATGCAGTTGTGGGTTCAACGTATTCATTTTGTCGACTATTCCATGTGTCTAATCCTACAGACTGTAAATAAATTTTCATTCTACATGCCCAATATGAACAATTACTACCATTAAACACTGGTGGTCTAACAGTGGATTGACCCTCTATATAAGAACTATAATTGCTACCAGTGTTGGTTGCCATTATCACTATTTTCAAAAATCAGATTATGAATTTTTTGAAAGACCTTGCTCTGGTACCAATTGTTAGGGACCGCGGAATGGATCGTTAAGGCAAAGCAAACACTAGAGGGGCGAATAGTGTTTATAAGAATTTAAACAGAATTTAAAACTAAAGTGAATTATGGAATGAATCAAACACAACAAACACAATCATAGACATAGACTCAAACACAAATAAGATAAAAATAAATAAATAAATGCAGAAAAGGAATGAACACATCGGATTTTATACTGGTTCGGATTACTCCTACGTCCAGTCCTGCACAACGCTGGATTGCGTAGAGTTTTATTACTATTTCAATAGTCAAATTACACCCTTCTTGATTTCATGGCTCAACAAGAAGACACCGATTCCTACTTCCTTGATTTCACGTCTCAACAAGGACACACCGATTCCTCTTCCTTGATTCCACGGCTCAACAAGGATACACCGATTCCTCTTTGACTCATAAACAAGGTTTATTCAACCCAAGCAATTACAAAACAGCCCTATAACTCTTCAATAGCACATGATTCGAGAGTAGACTGTGAAGAGAGAAGAAGTTTTATCAAAACAGAATTAGAAAAAATGACAGTTATGTTGTATATAACGCAGTTGTATACACAATTATATGATTTTTGTTTGATGATAACAACCAAATATATATTATTTTAAATGTGTTTGTTGCTGTACTGTTTTCATATTTTTATCACAGACTGGAATATGATATTTATATTTAAATATAAATACGACTGTACAGAAATTCAAATATTCACACAGTATTTTATTTAAATATAATATTTTATTTCAATATCAACAGTACAGAATTTCAACTCCACTATTTGTACACTTCTCTAATATACAATTCATACACATTTCATATCACATACATTTTCTTTTGTACACAGCTCTTCTCTACAAACACTAAGTCACTCATACACTATCACACTCATCTCTGTTTGACACATTAACACTGAAATGTCTTTTTTTCTTCTATCTTACTGTCTTCTGTCTTTTTGCCTTCACAGCACTTCATTATCAGTCCAGTCTTCATATCTTCACGTACAGAAACACACACACAGTAATCTTGAACAGAAATAATTTCATACTCTAGCAATTTTTTTTAATTTTTTTTAAAAATTTATTTGCCTCAGAATTTCAGTGTGTTTCTCATCATTTTTCTGACTTGATCTGATTTGTTAATCCGACTGTGTCTAGTCAGTATATAGTACAGAGACAGGAAAATTTATCTGATGGCTGCATATACACACGTGTAAAAATATACACGTGTGCACTGCCTCGCCAATCAGTGTGTGCAGCTGTGGAGCAGCCACGTGGACCAAGCTCGACACAGTGCAAATGTCAAGTACAAACAGCCCAAACTATACAGCATGGTGGATCATAGCATTTTCTTTTTCAGTTGCAAGGCAGATTCAGGTTCAAGACAGTCAACACAAGCAAGAAGTGGTGCATTTTTATGGTCGAGAGCTCAAACATTTTTTTTCAAACCAACAAAGTCAACTCAGCATTGACAAAGTGGTGGAGGCAAGCAAAACTTCAAGTGCAATACACATGGTGTATGGACTGTGTTAACATGGTCAAGCAAAAATGGTGCAGCCAAGTTCAAGCAAAGCAAGTTTACAAAATTCAGGTTTCAACAGTGTAGCAGTGGTGAGATAAGGCAACTCACATATATGAAGCAGCCCAAGGAAAACAAGATTCAAGTGCAAAAGACATGCATGGCAGATCATATGACATGATCACAATGGGCAAGGTCAACCAATTCAATTCAGCCAGCACACATACATGAGTAAATGGCATGCACAAGATAGTATTAAAACAGTTTATGACTCAGCATAACAAGTGTGAAGACAATGTGGAGCAGCATGTATTAGCTAAGCAGCAAAATTCAAAGCTTCAAGGTGAAACCATTTTAAAGCATATAAACAAATCAGCCAAGAATGCACGCAGGGCAGCACAAATGATACATTGAACAAGCCTAAACAATAACAGGCACATAGGTCTGCCAAGCAAAAGGGTTCCAGCATTTCAAGTTAAACTGCTATATTCTTTTTATGTGAAATTTGAAGTAGCATGGTTGTTGTACACATTTAATCTTGGCAGAGTATATAGGAGTGTATCAAAGTCTGAGACAAGTGGAAAATTTCATGGTCAAAGAGTCGTGACATATCAACAAATCACAAACATCATTTTTGGCAAAGTAAGAATGTTAAGCAAATATATGGCAAGAATTCATTTCTGGAATTTAAGAGCATGAATTTATTCTCCATGATTTAAGGAAATCTGCAGGAGTCTTTATACAAAGAATTTCAAGTGTAAACGTTTGTTTGGGAAATCAATCAATTCTTTTGATTGCAGAAATTAATTCAAAGCAATTTTTGGCAAGTGTTTAAATCGGTTCACTTTGAGAAATCAAACTTTGGCAAGATTTTTTAAACTTTTCCACAAATGGATCTTTAATCAAGGCAAGAAATCAATGGAGCAATCACACAATGAACACAAGGGCCAAATTCATTTCCAGAAACATTTCATCAACTCAAATCAGGCAACAGATCAGAGAATCATGTTTGGCAAGTTTTTTATTCGACCAAAATCAATCAGAAAAGGGACAAAGTATTTTTGTTGGCAAGGGATTTTTTTTATTCACGGCAGTTTTTATAACAAGAAATATCATTTCAGGAAACTAGCAAATTCAATCAAGCCGAGAATTTTAAAAGGAAAGCATGCAAATCAGGGAACAGTCAGCCAAGTCATTATAATGAAATCAGAGTTTTAGGGTTTTGATTCTACCCTATATTAGACACCAATTCATCATCGGCAAAAAAGTATCGAGACCACAAACAATTCAATCGAAACCAAGAAAAATTAACCGAGCAACCAAAGATTTAAAATCAGAAATCTTACAAAGTCTCGACGGCCATATTTCTCAAATCCGAGAACAATTGATTGAAGGAGCAAGGCGCCAGAGATTGTATCAGACTAGAGCTTCAGAGATTATCCATTTTTTTATAAGCATCGAATCGATTTGGGATCCTTTCCAGAAACCCTAGTTCGTATCAACAAGTCGCCATTTTTTCCAGAAGCAAAGGGATTGGGCAAAAGGAAATAATGAATGGGCCGGCCAAGCATATGTGAAAAGGGGATGACCCTTTAATTATTTAACTCCTTTTGATATTTATTAACTAGGGTTTCATATTTTGTTTTGTAATTTTTGTTGTAATTTCTTTTGTAAACCAATCTGAACAGTTTACTAGTCTGTCAAACTAGGGGTTACTGATTACGGGGTTGTAGGCAGGGAAAATCTGATCTTAGGGACAAAGATCAGTCAGGGTTTTTAGTATAGGGTTAGTACAGCAGCAGGTATTACGAGTGTACAAAACTGTGTAGGCGGTTAGCGAGGGTCGCGAGTCTGTAAGTTTGTGTATGCAGGAGTCTGTATAATTCTATAATAGAAACCTTGGGGAATGCAGCAGTTGGCAGGGTTGCCGAAGCTGGGTATATCTGTGTGCTATTTATTTACAGCATTTATTTACTCTGATCATTATTTGTTCTGTGGTATTTTTAATATTATATACTCAGTTAAAAAACTGTGATAAACCCTATTCCCCCCCTCTAGGGTTAATCTACATCCAACAAGTGGTATCAGAGCTAGGTATTTGTGTTTAACTCTAGAGTAATGGTGAATCCTTGTTGTCAGTCTTCTGAGAGTCAGTCCAGTTCATCTCCAACTATTTTCGATGGAACAGATTTTTTAAACTGGAAATCCAAAATGGAATCTTATTTAAAATCTGTTAATCTTAAATGTTGGGATGTTGTTATCAATGGTTTTGATTGTGTAGATAATACTTTCAATACTCGTGCTATGAAAATTATATTTGATTATCTTAATACTGAACAGTTTAATCTTACCTGTCATTGTTTATCTGCACAGGAAATCTGGGATACTCTCAATACAAAGTATGGAAGATCTGACAACGGTAACGCAAAACCCGAGAAAGTAAACTCAGATTCAAAGTTCTGTTTAACCGGATTTACAAATGAAAATTCAGAAGGATCAGATGATGGAGAATCAACAAATGTTGAAACAGAAAATTTCTCATATGAAGATCTGGTTTACATGTGTCTTGATTTAACTAAGTCTGTTGATAAACTCAAATCTAAAAACAAATCTCTGAAATCTAAAAATCTTGGGTTGACCAGCAAAATTGATGATTTTGAATCACAACTTAAACATCTTAAAAATTCTTCAAATTCAGATTGCAAAAATTGTTTGAAATTGAAAACCAATCTTGTTCATCTTAGTAAAAATATTCAAATGTTTGAAAAGGAAATTCTGATCTTGAAAGAAAACAAGATTGAGTTTTCAAGGTTGAACAATTTTCTACAAAAGGAATTTGAAATTTTCAAGACTGGTATATATTCCAAATTTGAAATTGCTGAAAAGGAAAATTTGTTGAAATCTGACTTGATTTTGAAAGAACTGGAAAACGAGATTGAAAAATCCAAGAAATTTGGGTTTGAAAAACAAAAACTTTTTGAATCTGAGATTGTTGAGTCCCAAACCAAAATTAATTTGCTTAAAGATGAAAATTTGGTTTTGAAGTCTGACTTTGAAAAATATAAGATTACTGAAAATCGTTGTTCAGATTTATTAAAAGAAAACCGTGATCTCAAAACAAAACTTCAACAACTTGAAACAACCTTGGAAAAATTTTCAAACAGTGAAAAATCTTTAAATATTGTTGAAAAGTCAGTTTTCATCAGAAAATAGAATTGGACTTGGTTTTGGGAAATCTGAGTTCTTTGAAAAGAGAAGTTCAAACGATTTTAAAAATCCTTCAATCTTCTTTGAAAAGTATTGTCTTGATAATATGAACTTTGTTAATTCAAAAGGATTTTTGAATCGAAAGCAAAATGCGAATTTGTTTTGTAATAATCCATCTAAGCAATCCTGGATCCCAAAAAGAGATAAAACAAACGTCGTTAAATTCAAACAGATATGGGTTCCAAAGGGAACAAAGGTAAATTCAGATGAATTGCTTTACAAACAGGTTTGGGTACCAAAACGAGCAAATACAACTGTGAGTGGTTTTACTGCTTTTGTTAGACCACTCAATCCTCTAAACAGTTAGGTACCAAAGGAGGCTGAGGAACAACTGTGCTAAAAACTGAATTCAAAATGCGTCATATCATCATGTTATTCACAGTTCCTTAGCCAAATCAGTTGAGTTAGAGATTCATTTGCTTACATGGATTTCAGGTATATCTCTACACTCATTCTTTTGTATATTCTTTGTTTTTTAATTTTTTTATTTATTTTCCTCCTTCTATCTCTTCTGTCTATTTCCTTTGATTTGTCACAGCTGCAATTTTATTTTTTCTTGGGCTTTCTTAACTTCCAATTGCAGTTCTCATAATCTTGTGGAAATTTGCTTTATTTGAATCAAACTTTGATGTGTTAATTATTTCTAGATCTTGATGTTAATCTTGTAAATATCTGCAATTGTTTTGAAGTTTATTTTCTGATTTATGAATTTATAACAGTGTTGATGTATTCTTGTCATATCTTGAACATTGTTAATTAAAATTCTAAATTCTTGAAGATCTGAAAAATTGATGAAGTTTCACACACTATTGCTGTTTTGAATTTCTTCTAATTCATTTTAGAAAGGCTTGATATAATATACTCATTACAACACTTCAATTTTCATCAGTTGTGAAAATTTCATTATTTTTCAGATTGGCTTGGATATATTGATTTATCTTGAATCAGTGATACATCATGAAATTCCTTTTTATTCATGATCATTGTGACTTATTTTTGTTTTGTTTGAGATCACTTGAAAATTTCTGATATTTTGAATCTCACACACCTCTCAGATCTAAAATTATTAATCTTGTGTGATTGGTTCATTGTATCACAAAATTTACATTTGTTCAAGTGATTTTGAATAAACCACTATTTTCAGGATCATGAATTATTACTCAAACTTGATGTAAATGATCTGAAATTACTGTTGTGCTTGTCGGAAATTCTTGTGAATAATTCTTTGAATTCAGTCTTAAATCTCTCGTATATTTCATGATTATTTGATCTAAATATTCGTTTGTTTAAAATCATTTGAAATTATTGATTTATTGAATCTCACACATATCCTGAATATGATATTTAAAATGTGATGTGATTGATTCATTAAATCTTGAAGTTTTCATATTTATCAAATGATTTAAAATAAACAATATTTTTAAATCTAGGATCGTGAATCATCTTTTGTGACCATCTGAAACCTCTGTGAAAATTTTTCTGACAAGTCTGATTCATGACTGATGTCTTGTGCTACTTTGATATTGTTTTGAAAATATGTTGAAAATTGCTTGTTTATGATTTGATTGCTGCTCTGATACTGTTCTTTAAATAACTGCTTGTTCTTATCTGCTGCTCTAATAAATGTGCTAAATTTGCCTGGCTGGGTTTGTGTTTAAATTTCTTTGGACTGAGATATCCATGATCGTCCATCAGAGTGTAATTAAATTCCTCGATAAAGGAGACAACAAGTGGTATCAGAAGCGCCTTATATTTGTCTCACCCATCTGTACTTAGATTCAAATCTTCACCATGTATAAATCCACACACTTTGTTTTGTCTTGCACACATTTTTTCCCTCTTGTCATGTATGGATCAGCATATTCCTCTTGTAATTGATTTTCAATTTTAAAATTATTTGTTGATTATTCATTCAGAAATTGAAATCAATATCCAAATTGAACTGTATTTATAATTCATCAAAATTATTATCAGATTTTGAAATTGTGATGAATTGTGACTGCAGTATATTTCACAACAATGGGAGATTTTATTTGGATTTTCATGATGGTTGAATATTTATTATAATATCTTTGAACTGGCAATTATTTCACGACCATCCTCATTATCTATCATCATTCTGCCATCCATGATAATTTTTTATAAATGTGGAGAGTTTAATATTTTTTAAAATCATCTTGAATAAACAGTGAAAATATTTGTGATGGAATTGTGGTTATGTTATTTTTCAGAATTAGTGTCAATTGAGAATTTTCAATGATCCCAGTACAGTTGGTCATATTTCATAATATAATTAATTTAAAAATTTATTTCACAGTCCATCTCTGTACTTACCACATTTCTATCATCCATATTGGTTTTATATATCGAGGAGTTTTTCTTTTTGAAACTGAAAATGATAAAAATATAATTAATATATAAGAGTGTTTCTAATCTCATTTAAAAATCCAAGCTCTGGTTATGCATGGTTATGGGACATCTTATAATTTAAGCTGCGACTGATCCCATTTAAAAATCCAAGCCCTGGTTATGCGTGGTCAGTGTGCTCTTAAATAATAATAAAAAAAAAGGAAATAAAGTGCTAAAAATAGAAATTAATTTGAAATTCTCCTCTGAGTATAAAAACCAGCCTATCAATCCATCTTCCAATCTGTGAAATGTGTTAATATCTTATGAAGTATTATGATTTGTTGATTGATGGCTACTGGGATTTAAGACTATCTGATTTTGTCACTTAAATTGAATTATTAATTATAGTCCAAATCCATCACAGCTTTTGTGCTTTATTTTTTATAAAAATCCTTTGAAAATAATTGGAAATGAATTGTTTTTAAAACTCTCTCCATTTTTTATAAAATTCATTGTAAATCCGCCATTCTCTACAATGTGAAATATGCCACCAGTTCTTAGTTTATTATGATTTTTGTTTGACTGGTTGAGATTTATGATGACTGTTCTTCCTCTTAAGCTGAAATTATATTTTTAGTCATTTTTCATCTATATTTTTAATTCTGTATCCTTTTGATGATAACAAAAGGGGGAGAATGGATAGTGATTTTGATTTATGGGATTTTGATTTATGAGTGAATATTTTATAAATATTTTTAATTTTGAAAATTCATTTCATTTCACTCATGCACAATTATAGGGGGAGTTTCTGTTGTAGGGGGAGCATTCAAATAGGGGGAGTTCTGTTCTTCACAGTGAGTTCTGTTCTTCATAGTCAAACATTTTTACTGTTTTTCAAAATCTTCATATTTGTTTGTCATCATCAAAAGGGGGAGATTGTTGTATATAACGCAGTTGTATAAACAATTATATGATTTTTGTTTGATGATAACAACCAAATATGTATTATATTAAATGTGTTTGTTGCTGTACTATTTTTAGATTTTTATCACAGACTGGAATATAATATTTATATTTAAATATAAATACGACTGTACAGAAATTCAAATATTCACACAGTATTTTATTTAAATATAATATTTTATTTCAATATCAAACAGTACAGAATTTCAACTCCACTATTTGTACACTTCTCTAATATACAATTCATACACATTTCATATCACATACATTTTCTTTTGTAAACAACTCTTCTCTACAAACACTAAGTCACTCATACACTATCACACTCATCTCTGTTAGACACATTAACACTGAAATGTCTTTTTTTCTTCTATCTTACTGTCTTCTGTCTTTTTGCCTTCATAGCACTTCATTATCAGTCCAGTCTTCATAGCTGTCATGTACTGAAACACACACACAATAATCTTGAACAGAAATAATTTCATACTCTAGCAAAAAAAAATTATTTTTTTTTTAAATTTATTTGCCTCAGAATTTCGGTGTGTTTCTCATCATTTTTCTGACTTGATCTGATTTGTTAATCCGACTGTGTCTAGTCAGTATATAGTACAGAGACATGAAAATTTATCTGATGGCTGCATATACACACGTGTAAAAATATACACGTGTGCACTGCCTCGCCAATCAGTGTGTGTGCAGCTGTGGAGCAGCCACGTGGACCAAGCTCGACACAGTGCAAATGTCAAGTACAAACAGCCCAAACTATACAGCATGGTGGATCATAGCATTTTCTTTTTCAGTTGCAAGGCAGATTCAGGTTCAAGACAGTCAACACAAGCAAGAAGTGGTGCATTTTTATGGTCGAGAGCTCAAACATTTTTTTTCAAACCAACAAAGTCAACTCAGCATTGACAAAGTGGTCGAGGCAAGCAAAACTTCAAGTGCAATACACATGGTGTATGGACTGTGTTAACATGGTCAAGCAAAAATGGTGCAGCCAAGTTCAAGCAAAGCAAGTTTACAAAATTCAGGTTTCAACAGTGTAGCAGTGGGGAGACAAGGCAACTCACATATATGAAGCAGCCCAAGGAAAACAAGATTCAAGTGCAAAAGACATGCATGGAAGATCATATGACATGATCACAATGGGCAAGGTCAACAAATTCAATTCAGCCAGCACACATACATGAGTAAATGGCATGCACAAGATAGTATAAAAACGGTTTATGACTCAGCATAACAAGTGTGAAGACAATGTGGAGCAGCATGTATTAGCTAAGCAGCAAAATTCAAAGCTTCAAGGTGAAACCATTTTCAAGCATATAAACAAATCAGCCAAGAATGCACGCAGGGCAGCACAAATGATACATTGAACAAGCCTAAACAATCACAGGCACATAGGTCTGCCAAGCAAAAGGGTTCCAGCATTTCAAGTTAAACTGCTATATTCTTTTTATGTGAAATTTGAAGTAGCATGGTTGTTGTACACATTTAATCTTGGCAGAGTATATAGGAGTGTATCAAAGTCTGAGACAAGTGGAAAATTTCATGGTCAAAGAGTCGTGACATATCAACAAATCACAATGGCAAAGCAAGAATGTTAAGCAAATACATGGCAAGAATTCATTTCTAGAATTTAAGAGCATGAATTTATTCTCCATGATTTAAGGAAATCTGCAGGAGTCTTTATACAAAGAATTTCAAGTGCAAACGTTTGTTTGGGAAATCAATCAATTCTTTTGATTGCAGAAATTAATTCAAAGCAATTTTTGGCAAGTGTTTAAATCGGTTCACTTTGAGAAATCAAACTTTGGCAAGATATTTTAAAATTTTCCACAGATGGATCTTTAATCAAGGCAAGAAATCAATGGAGCAATCACACAATGAACACAAGGGCCAAATTCATTTCCAGAAACATTTCATCAACTCAAATCAGGCAACAGATCAGAGAATCATGTTTGGCAAATTTTTTATTCGTCCAAAATCAATCAGAAAAGGGACAAAGTATTTTTGTTGGAAAGGGATCTTTTTTTTATTCACGGCAGTTTTTATAACAAGAAATATCATTTCAGGAAACTAGCAAATTCAATCAAGCCGAGGATTTTAAAAGGAAAGCATGCAAATCAGGGAACAGTCAGCCAAGTCATTATAATGAAATCAGAGTTTTAGGGTTTCGATTCTACCCTATATTAGACACTAATTCATCATCGGCAAAAAAGTATCGAGACCACAAACAATTCAATCGAAACCAAGAAAAATTAACCGAGCAACCAAAGATTTAAAATCAGAAATCTTACAAAGTCTCGACGGCCATGTTTC
The DNA here is from genome assembly GCA_030737875.1 of Allium sativum. Classification (NCBI taxonomy): domain Eukaryota; kingdom Viridiplantae; phylum Streptophyta; class Magnoliopsida; order Asparagales; family Amaryllidaceae; genus Allium; species Allium sativum. The sequence continues at coordinate 198,782,551 of CM060924.1, forward strand.
TCAAATCAGAGAACAATTGATTGAAGGAGCAAGGTGCCAGAGATTGTATCAGACTAGAGCTTAAGAGATTATCCATTTTTTTTATAAGCATCGAATCGATTTGGGATCCATTCCAGAAACCCTAGTTCGTATCAACAAGCCGCCATTTTTTCCAGAAGCAAAGGGATCGGGCAAAAGGAAATAATGAATGGGCCGGCCAAGCATATGTGAAAAGGGATGACCCTTTAATTATTTAACTCCTTTTGATATTTATTAACTAGGGTTTCATATTTTGTTTTGTAATTTTTGTTGTAATTTCTTTTGTAAACCAATCTGAACAGTTTACTAGTCTGTCAAACTAGGGGTTACTGACTACGGGGTTGTAGGCTGGGAAAATCTGATCTTGGGGACAAAGATTAGTCAGGGTTTTTAGTATAGAGTTAGTACAGCAGCAGGTATTGCGAGTGTACAAAACTGTGTAGGCGGTTAGCGAGGGTCGCGAGTCTGTAAGTTTGTGTATGCGGGAGTCTGAATAATTCTATAATAGAAACCTTGGGGAATGCAGCAGTAGGCAGGGTTGCCGAAGCTGGGTATATCTGTGTGTTATTTATTTACAGCATTTATTTACTTTGATCATTATTTGTGCTGTGATATTTTTAATATTATATACTCAGTTAAAAAACTGTGATAAACCCTATTCACCCCCCCCCCCCCTCTAGGGTTAATCTAGATCCAACAAGTTATATGTCGACATAGTGTTTTTGGCATGTCGACATATGTATTTATGATTTTCAAAGCATTTTTCAAGTGTTTTGATATGAAAATAATTCTACAAATTCTTGAGTAAAATTCTAGTGTTGTAAATTAATATTATATGATAGAAAAACATATGAAAACATAATTTTAAACTATATAAATATATTTATAAAATTATAAGGTTTTAAACTATATAAAGTATAAATATAAAGTATATATAAAAACTTAAGTTTGAAAAAAATAAAGAAGAATAAAAATAGAAAAAAAAAATAGAGAGGATTGAGGATAGAATTGAAAATCAGAATTTGAAAATTAGAATTTGAACTTGAACCTGGAGTGCAAGTTGGAGTCTTACGAAATCTACACTCTATAACTATATTAATCTTGAACTCTTGAATTCTTGATTACTCATGAGTCTTGAAATTTCTTTGATCTTTGAATCTCTGTCATCTTTATAACTATACACTCTTCTGTACTATTTCCTGTATATAATTCCTGCACATATATGTATATATATATTTTATACAAAAAGTGTTAGTATATATTTTATAATCAATGATAATTAAAATATGGTTGTTGTCATCAAAACTCCATTCTCCAACAAAAGGTCCTATAGAAATAAAAAAAATGTGTGTGTAAATTCAACAACATTCTTAGAAAACTCATCAATACTTCATAAAGAGATGAACCGAAATTTACACAAAACTAACCAATCCATAGCAAGAATTGGTATCAATATTGCCCTTCGATAAGTCGGAAATAGCCATAAGAAGAACACGACATAGCATCAAGTATCACAAAAAATATTGCACACAAATTATCTAAAAGAATAACCCTTAATTAATCAAGAAATAGGCTACTTAATTAACCACCGAAGCACTGAACAAAGGAGCAAAGAGCTCGAACCAAGAAAAAAAGATGCATAGGACATTAGGGTCTATATGTAGACCATTACATTACTTAGGCCGACCATTAGGTCGACCTGTCCATGGCTTAATTCGACCCCTGAGTCCACTTAAGTCGAGCAAGGGTCGACCCCTATCACGCAATTCATTGCAAGTTGTCAACCTGCTTCGTGTCCAATTTTAGAGCAAGTATTGGAATGGTTATTAGGTGAATTTGATCGTAGTTTTCAACATGTACAAAGTAGGACACTCAAGCCTGAATCTAGAAAAGGTTACACTCCAATCCGGCATAAATCGAAAGAGACACAAGGCTATAAAGATTAGTGAATGCAAGAATGTACTTTAACCAATATTCAACTTTACACTTAATGAATTTTTTACCGAATATTACAGTAAACCTAAAATTAACTACATGCATAACCAGATTAAGCCAGAAAGCGTGAGTTTGCAGTCACCTTGACTAGATTTAGATGATTTATCACTATTTATCTTGCAAGTATAGAGCTTTAAGCATCAACAACATGTACAAGGAAGAAACGGTAACATGCAAAGCCAAATCTTTTCTATAAATTTAATTCATGAATCTTTGAAATGAGGAGGAGAGATTTTTGATCTAAATTTGATTCCCTTATTTGGATAGAGATTGGCAAGCCTATATTTATTTCAATAAGTTAAGATTAAACATTGTTAAACTAAAGAAGAAGAGAGGCTATTATTTACTCTCAAGGTTTTCATTTTCTAGAAGAAGTTTTACAAGAGAGTGAAAAATGTATATACCTTCTGATGTTTCCAGATTTTTCTCTTTAGGCTTGGGTTTAAATTCAAACCCACCCAATAACCCATTAAATAAGTGTTGTTAATCCAAGATAATTACTAAGTGTTACAAATTACTACTAACACACTTACCACATAATTAGTACTTATATTACACTATATAAAATCCTTGTTCATTAATTCAGCATTTCTTAGTTCTCTAAAATTATGCAATCATGTTTAAAACCACTTTTGAGTATTTTAACGCAAATTACAATATAATCATAACTTATTATTTATACTTATTTCAAAATTTATTTCATTGTTTTCAACAAAACTCATTGTTTTAACTAAACAAACATTTTTAACATTCAAACAATGATTCTCAATTAATATTCACTTTTCCAAATTTTAATAGCAATCCCAAATAAATTTGCAAACACTATTATTATTACCAAACTTCACCATTTAGTAATTTACAATTATTACATTCTTAATTTAACAAAATATTATGCAACATTATTTACGAGATTATCTCATATCACATTTTTAGTTACTTTAAAACTTCACATTTCAACAACAAAATTATCTAAACACTTACTGTCTTATTTTATACAATTAAATAAGTCAATATTAAAAATACGTTGCATTTAAATATTGATTATCTATCAATATTTCATATTTTTAATATTCACATTAACTAAAATTATTGTTTATCAATAATATACAAGTATTATCGCATTTGTTAACATAACAAATTTTATAAGATTTCAAATTTTATTTACTACATATTAAATTTATTCAACAATCACATGTTGAATTTATTTTCTTATCTCAACATTTAAATTAAACTTATTAAAATTTTAACATAATTATTCATAAATTCCCAAACTCCTTTATTTATATAACTTAAATAAGTATACGATTTCTCCTCTTGAACTCATATTTTATTTCTTAGGCTACAAAATTTTATTAAAATGTCTTTATCTAGAACTAGGATTGTTACATCAAAGCACAAAAAGGAATTAGAATCACTCAAAATACGACCAAAGCACACAAAAGGAGAGAAAAAATGGGACTAACAAATATCACCCAAGAATTGGTTAAGTTAATGGACCTATACTGATCAGTAAAGATTGAGTGTGATCCATCATAGGTTGTAGTCTTATGATCCTTACTACTTCTATAGGCTACCCTCCAAGTTTGGTGGCATTTTGATGCACCTAGCTCAAGTTATTGATGGATAGTCCAATCTAGAAAGCTGTCCAATGTAGTTTGAGTACAAAGTGCAATTAAACAAAGTTTAAAAGCCATAATTTTTTGCAAAAAAATCACAATAATATAAAAGGGCCAATTAAACAAACCACAAGGTCATATGACCCACGACAATGGATCACTACCAATCCATATTTAGGCCATGGATCAATATCAATCCACAGGATTGAGTCATATGACCTTAAAAATAATTGCATGCCTTCTTGTTCCCATGCAAGCTTCTAGTAAAATGGAATGACCCAGTTAATCTCTAACTCCTAGAAACACCAGTGCATCACCAACGTTAAGGCAAGAATTTCTCTCTGCCTACACACTACTAAGCTACTTCTAGCTTGCTCCTTCCACACAAGACCACATAAAAACCATTGTGATCAATTCCAATAGGCTCAATCACTTGTGATTTCTCCAGGTCCGGCTTATTCAATAGAATTATAACCAAAATACTTGTAATTGGATCAAGAGAATGGAATGTGAACTTATGAAGTGGATGTAGGCTTGTTTGATAGCTGACCATTATAAAAGCAGTGTCTTCTATCTATTTTTCATTTATTTTACTTATTTATGTGTTTGATTTATTCAAATTGCCTTTGATGGCTGGTGCATTCATCTAAAAAGGAGTTTATGTCATTTTTGATGTAAACATACTATTATATTGTTATAATTATATTATCTTAAAATAGATGTATTTTGAGAAATTAATCTTTAAATTTGATGTTCATTTCAGCTCTTAAATCAAACAATTTCTTGATTGATGAAAATATACACAATTTCTTGGGATTGGTAGGAATCATGGAATTTCTGGATAGATGAAAATATACACAATTTCTTGGAGATTGGGATTGGAAAATTCGTATCTCAAGATTGAAAATCATTTTTAATATCGTGGGATCGGTGGTGATTATTTGTATCCACTAATACAAGTCAAGATTTATAAAATGGAATTAAGGCATTAAGGACCGGTTTCAGCTTTTCGTATCCCCATGATGGCTTTTGAATCGGTGCAAATTCGAGGGAACATTCATAATAAACTTTTATGCTTCGTATCCTCGAATACGAAATAGGCAAGCCGATGGAATCGAGGAATGCTTCAAAGTGAAGCACATATATTTGCCTAAGTCTTCTCGAATCGGTACCATCCCCGGTACGATACTGGGCCCGAGAGATGAATTGTAGGGATACGAAATCCCACTCACCTGCAATATAAATAGCCATGCTTGGGGCTGTTTTCAGAACCCTTGGGTGTATTATCTAGATACAATATTCTTGGACTTGGAGCATTTTAATCACTTCTCTCATGGCTTCTTCTTCCTTGGAATTACCTTTGGGCTTGTGTAACTTCTTCTTGGTTGGTTTGGATCTTTTGGGCACTTGACTTGCTACTTGCACTCTTTGAGACACAGAAGTATCTTCTTGGACTTTTAGAGATTAAATCATTCCTTGGGATTTTTGGACATAGAAAAGGACTTGTTGGCTCTAAGCAAATACTTTTCTATTGTTAACACTTAGATTTGTAATAAAAAAAAAGATTGTACTTGTAACCATACAATATAAATATACAAAGTTACATCGGAGTGGACGTAGGAACAACTTGTCGAACCACTGTAAATCTTGGTGTTCTTTACTTTTAGTATCCTATAATTGGATTTATCGCGTTACTCTTGGGAAATTGGGTGTTGGCGTGAGAGGACCAATTTCTGAAAGCATTCCCTTGGATTTTTGGATATACAAAAGGACTTGTTGGCTTTACGCAAATATTTTTCTATTGTTAACACTTAGGTTTGTAATAAAAAAGGGTTGTACTTGTAACTATACAATATAAATAAATGAAGTTACATGTATTGGACGTTGGGATAACTTGCTGAACTACTGTAAATCTCAGTGTTCTTTACTTTTTAGTATTCTGTGATTGGATTTATCGCGTTACTCTTTGGAAATCGGGTGTTGGTGTGAGAGGACCAATTTCGCATGTCAACATTTTAGCATACCAGGAAGGGGTTAGAACACTACTTTGGATTGTTAAGGAAATAGATTATTCTCGACATTGACAATGGTGAAAAGGAAGAAGGATGCTACTTTATCCTGTTCTAAAGGAGCAAGAATAGAAGGAAACTAGGATGTTTCCTCTACTGGGAATCCGTCAAACTATCTGATTAGAGAAGAGATGGAAGGATTGGTTAAGAAGTTGCATGCATGCATGCAACGACAAGAACTTATTACAAGGAAACAAGAAATTATGAATACTTTCTTTACTAGGATGGAAGGATTGGAAAGGCCACAGGCTAACGAACTCAGGCTGGAACAAGCACGCAAGGTGCTCAATTTTTGCAGGACTTGGGGGCACTTCTACCAAATCCGCCTGAAGTCGGTGCCAATCAGGCTTGATTAGGGGCACCTCCCTCAATCGTGATGTAAGTGTAGTTAGAGATGTTTTGGTTGGTCAGACTATGGGATCTAGAATTGGAACTGGGACTCAAGCACTAATGCACATGGCTACAGATACTGAAATAACTCCTACGGCTCTAGAAGTTAGGTTTTTGTCCGCAACAGCTCCTTAGGTCAGGGCAGAAGAAGATGTTCTTGTTGGGATTCAACAAATGGCCTAGGTTGGATTAGATACACCAGGGGCACCGATGTTGGTTTGAAAGGTTAGAGGAAATTTCTTGGAATTGAAAATCAAATAGCAGATGTGATTCGACGGTTTACTCGAGGAAGAGATTCTCACTTAGATTTGGATTGTGTTAATCGCAACCCATTCACTCAAGCTATAGGGAATTCTGAAAATCTCCTAAATTTCAAGTTACCAGTTTTGGATGCTTATGATGGTAGGAAGGATCCTATCGTTCACTTGATGCATTACATGCACCACCTGGAAGTGCTAGCGGCGTCGAATACCATCGTGGAAAAATGCTTTCCACTCTATCTCACAGATATTGATGCTATGTGGTATCGGCAGTTGGAATCGGAAAGTATTGGAAGTTAGAATATTCTGGTTGAAAAGTTCGTTGAACAGTTCAAGGTCCACATCTCTCGACTGAAGAACATTATGACTCTTACGACAATCAAACAAAGGTCTAGAGAAACTCTGTGGAAATTCTTGGAAATTTTCAATCTGGGGTGGTGTTGGGTTAGGGACCTGATCCGTCTATGGTCCTCAAGGCTGTTATTTCTGGAATTCTAGATAAGATGGACTTCAATATCTTGCTTTAACGGGATCCACCACGGGACCTTGGTAAATTTTACTTTGAAGCAGATAGATTTCTATAGCAAGAGGATGCCAAAATCGATTAGGAAAAATTATCAAGGTTGACATGGTTAAGAGCGAAGGAACATCCGAGTCTGGCAAGGATAAAAGCAAAGGAAGAATTTTGTTTGGAAACAATTGAAATATTTAGCAATAGAGGGAACCCAAATCCCCTTCATACATGGAACTTACTTCTTCTTTAGAAGAAATTTATCTAGATGTTCACCCAACTGCTCCCTTTAGAAAGCCCCTCAGGAGGGAGCCAACTAAAAAGGAAAGAGACTCTAGTAGGAATTGTTTGTTTCATGAGCTTGATGGCCATAACACAAATGACTACAGGCATCTTCGGGATATGTTTGAGGAGTATGTCAAATGTTGTGAGGTTGCACAATATGTTAGGAATCAGATTATGGCTGCGGAACAGGCACAACTGCCTGCTCCTACTCAGAATAGGGATGGGTCAGGATGTGGCCCGAGTGGATTGGTTATCGATTGATGTAAAATTATCTGGATTCGTGTCTTTAGGATTAGGATTTTGGTTTTTTAGTTTCTGGCACTTAGGTTTTGGCTCTTGGCATTCTGGTCTTCCGGCTTTTGGATTATGTTTCTCTACTTTTTCAGCTTCTGGATATGGCTCTCAAGATTTCTGGCTTTTGGATTTTGGTTATTTGGTCATTAGGATTTTGGACTTTGGTTGTACGGGCATTTTGGATATTGTTTCATTGTTTTTCTGGTTATTTGTCTTCGAATGGCTAATTCTGCCTACCTACGTACAGGAATCGATGAGATTCTTATGCATGCTCTTTGCACATGATAAGCTATCCACCTCGTAGTTAATGGATTTGTAATCAGTTAATCTGGATTTGGATTTTGAATGGCTAAGTCCGCCCACCCATGTATGGAAACCGGTGAGATTCTGAGGCATGTTCTTTGCGGACAAAAAACCATCCAATCTCTTTCATTTAATGAACTTGTAATCCAAAACGGCTAAGTCGGATCACCAACATACAAGGTTGGGACTTAACCCATAGGCATGCTTTTTGCCCAGCAATAAACTGTTAGGTTTTCTTTCAGCTTTATTAAAAACTTAGAACTTTTCAAAAACTTTAACAAAATTACTTCGCTTGTATGGACAATGCTTGCGAAATATGAAATCGAAAATTGGAATTTCTAACTTTAAGAACTTGGAGAGTATGGACTATGCTCATCAAGTATAAAACTAGTCCCCGAGTAAGAACTTCGCTTGGGAAGAGATGGGTCGTCTTGTCAGGACTTGGCAAGATCGCTCGGGTATGGACTATACTCGATTGGTTGTGGATTGTTTTGTCAGGACTTGGCAAAACTATTCATTTGGTTTTTTGTAGATATGGTCTATGTCAGCATTGGATATTATGAATTTCTAGTTTCTATGACCTTTTGGATATTGGAATTCTGGTTTTCCGGAATGGCTTTTCCTTACAATATGATTCGTAGTGACCGTGGGATTTTTATTGGACTTCAGATTCTGGTTTCTATCAATATGATCCGATGCGATCATGGTTTTCTAGATTTTTGGTTCTTGGCTATTGGATTTCCTTTTGGACTTTTTTTCGAATTACGACTTCTTGATCCATGGATTTCTAGATTATACAAAACACGTCTTCCATAGGAAGACATGTTTTAAGGAGCAAGTTTTGACCCACCTTTTTACAAGGCAGTCACACTTTGGAATTCTGGTTATTGGAGTGCTCGGGACTTGAGTACGGACTGGGGAAAACTTGGGCCGTCTTGGACGAAGTTGTAGAATTCTCAAAAAAAAAATGTATTTTTGATTAAGTGTTTTGGGATTGGTACAACTCCGTGGAACTTGGTAGGCATCGGTAAGAATAAGAGAGTTTCAAGATGGATGAAAATATACACAAGTTCTTGGGGATCGACATTGGTAAATCCATATCGCAGGATCAATAGTGATAATTCGTATCTGCTGATATGAGTCAGGATTTGGCAAATGGAATTAAGGCATCAGGGATCGACTTCAGCTTTTCGTATCCCTTTGGTGGCCTTCAGATCGGTGAAAATTTTAGGGAACATTCAGGATCAGTTTTTTATGCTTTGTATCCTCGGACACGAAATAGGGCAAGGCGATGGAATCGAGGAATGCTTCGAAGTAAAGCACAAGAATTTGGCTAAGTCTTCCGAATCGGTACCGACCCCGGGAGATAAATTGTGGGGATATAATATTCCACTCACCTGCACCTATAAATAGCCCTGTTAAGGGTTGTTTTCAAAATCCTTGTGCTCATTTTCTGGATAAAAAATCCATCGACTTGGAGCATTTTAATGGCTTCTCTCATGGCTTCTTCTTCCTTGGAATCACCTTTAGGCTTGTGTAACTTCTTCTTGGAGCTAGTTTGGATCTTTTGGGCACTTGACTTGCTACTTGCACTCTTTTGGACATAGAAGTATCTTCTTGGACTTTTGGATATTAAAGCATTCCCAAGGATTTTTGGACATAGATAAGGACTTGTTGGCTTTAAGCAAAGGCTTTTCTATTATTAACACTTAGATTTGTAATTAAAAAAGAGTGTACTTGTAACCATAGAATATAGATATACAAAGTTATATCAGAGTGGACGTAGGCACTACTTGCCGAACCACTATAAATCTTAGTGTTCTTTACTTTTTAGTACTATGTGATTGGGTTTATCGCGTTACTCTTTGGAAATCGGGTGTTGGCGTGAGAGAACCAATTTCACATGTCAACACTTGCTTTTCATGATGTAGTTCTAGCTGGCAAAAAAAGTACAGTCAATGCCTTGCAAACGCGAATGTTAAATCAAAAACGAATGCACAGAGTATTATACTTAGTAAAGCCTTTACATGCAATAGATCATTCCATATCTGCGTAGTCAGATGCGCACATGGGCAACATCAATAGTTCGTAGGGGTGAGGAATATTCGGTTCAAACCGAATTAATCGACCAAACTGGTTCATTTCGGTCGGTTTGGTTCGGTATTTAAACTAAATCGGTTTGAATTCATTTTGTAAAATATATTTTCTTGGTTATCGGTTTAACCGAATTAACCAAACTTTTAATCTATTATCTAATTTTACGTTGTTGTAGCAATTTAAATAATTAGTTGAGTGATAAAATACGAAGGCATGTGTTACAAATAGGTAAAACTTCATTATAAACATAAATTTTACTATATAAAATTTCTTCAACTTGAACTTATGTTTTACTTTGAGTGAATTCATTATTTAGATAATGACATATCATTCAAGTTCGGTTAAATTGGTTACCGACCGAATTAACCGAAATTAATTTGGTTTTGTTCGGTTTGGAAAATTTTCGGTTTCAAATTAGTTTGAGTTTTTTTACCTTAAAACCAACCGAATCGATTGATCGCTCGCCCCTAATAGTTCGTAAACAATTTTCAAAGAATGGACAATATCAGCTCAATGTCATGATTGCTTTGTGATTCTATAAAATTGAGCGTTTGTCGACCAAATAATACAATTATACATCAACTCAACAATTTTCGAAACTACGTGAAAATAATCATAAACTATGTTATTCTACCATTGAAATCTTTCAATGACTTGTCATAGATGACCTCTATCTTTTTAACGTATATTTCAGATGTTAGTTTCAAGCTATAGCCTTTCAAACGCTTATACAATATTTTAAAAAATAAAGTTTTTTCTTTTGTAAGATCTCGTTAACAGTGGTCCGAATAATGAAATTCGTTGTATTATTCAGTTATTGATATTTTATTTGGACTTAGGCAAAATGGAGATAAAATATGAAGAATACGCAACGGATATAAAAGAGATGAAGTCAAGAGATGTCGCCTATAAGTTAACCATTTTACTTATCCGTTAACGTCAATGGTTCTCCCTGATGGAACATCAATGTAGATACAGTCATTGAACCGTCAAACGCGTGCAACACCACGCCAACTTAACTGGATCAGGAATTGTTGCCATATTAGCGACTTGTTGGCATCCGACGCATGGATATGCCAATCCACGCTAAACACCGATCAACTTGACCGTTGCAAAATGGACTGTTGGCATCCGATGCGTCGGACAGGAACTTCGGATGCAAGCCAATGATCCATTTTCCAAACCGTTGCTTCCTCCTACATATACCCCCTTCCTATATTTTAGCACCAAACACCACCACCTCCCCTTCTTCTATTCAATTTTTTTGTCGACAAACGAAATTGCAAAACATTTTTTTATACCGTTGTGTTCAATTATTTTAATTCTCTAATATATATTTTTCTGATTTTTTTGAAATTTCTATTTTTAAGTATGTCTTCTGATTCAGGTTCTGTTATTTCCCTACTTTCTGCCAATTGGACAGAGGAACGGAATGCGGCTTTTATCGATATTTGCATTGACCTATGATTTGAAATTATACTGATTTTTCGCAATGACCGGCGAAATGTGGAGATTGTTGATGCACTAAATGACAGTGATGTACGAGGGTTTATTTTAACAGAGCTGAGGAGTTTGGATCATCGTCGTAGGTAGTAGTTTTTTATGTACTAGTTTTATTTTCAGCGTACTAGTTGTATTTCTGTTTCGTTTAACGAAATATAGTCATTTTTATGTGCAATTAGTATTTAATTAATTCAAAACAAATAAGTTAAAAAGTCAACAGAAATGTTATGTAACTCATGTTATAACAGTGAGTGTAATTGTGCGATGCTATTTTTTGTAATCTACAATAGATTAGTGGGCAACCCACTATAAATGTCGTATGTGGTGGATGGTCCACCATAAAAACCGTATGTAGTTGATTGTCAACTAACAATCATATGTAATATACTGTATCTTATTATTAGTCGTAATAAAAGGAATAAAAGGTGTTTGCGATCACCTTAAAAACCGGTCGGTTTTGCCAAAAAAAAACAAATAAGTTAAAATCGCATTATATATAAATACCCCATTCAAATACCATGCTCAAATAACCCGTATGCTGCAAAAAAACACATTTCTTGTTCACTAACGTGTCACGCTCAAATAGCACGCTCAAATGTCACGCTCAAATACCTCGTTACCATTCAAATAAAACGCCCTAATAAACAAACGACCTAAATTGCCAACGTTTGAGCCCATGTACAAATTTTGTGTTAGCTCGGTCTTCTTCCGAACTCAGAACCATACCTCATCCTCCTCCAAAAGCCTTAGACATAGAAAGTGATGGTGATGGCGGCTGCTTCATCCATACTCCGCCGAGTTTCATCTCAACTTGTTCGTATCCCAGTCTCATCTTCATCTTCTATCGAATCCTATCTCCTCCCTCCTCGTAATAATATTATAATATTAAAACTTAGGCGTTTGACATTAATATTATGATGCAAAGTTTTGATAGAGGTAATTAGGGAGAAGGATAAACTTTGAAAAAAAAAATTAAAGGAGATCAAGCTTCATTTTTAGTTTGGAGGGCAAACTTTAAAAAAAAAATCTGAAGGAAAATGTTAAAACACCTAGATTATATTTAGTTTTTACACTATACCGAACTGTTAGTTATAACACGCATTATATTCAGTTTTACACGGTACAAAATTCTAGTAATATTTAGTGCTGCCCTTCAGTTTATTATCTTCTAAAGTTTGTTATTCAGCCTAAAATAGAAACATGGTGTCATTGAGCCTAATTTTTTTCAAAGTTTGCTCGTGTGCTTATTTTCCATGTTTTAATATTATATAATTAATTGTAAAATATGGTACTAACTGTAAAATATTAGAAAAGAAGTAAGCGAGACTTAAATGGTCATAAAAAATTCTGTTGGTATTTGAAGCCAAAAAAGACCATTTTGTCATTTTTTTAATAAGTTAATTAAATTTGTTTAAATTACATAAATTTTGGAATTTGCAATTAATTTAAATATGTGGACTTAAACATAAAATATTATGAGCTTACGTTAATAAATATCTGGTAAACTTTAAAATGTGCATATCAAAATGTAAAATAGCATAAGAAGTAAAATAATGTAAGAGAAATAGTAAATTAGTGTAAAGTGATAAACTAATTTAAAAATAAAATATATTGAGAGAATGGAGAGAATGAAGGAGAACAAAGAAAAATCCTAAAATTAAAAAGAGAGCTTTATAAGGGTTTTCCTTACTATTATTTAATAGATTATCAAATCTTGATGTCACTTAAAATTAGGATCTCAAAAATTAAATTTTATTTACCAATCCAAAATTTTCATCTATAGATGTAACGACCCAATAATTTTGATGTTCAAAAATATAAATTTAATTAAAATTTAGTGTTGAAATGAACGTTTATATTTGAGATTTAATTTAAAATCTGGTTTATTCGAACTTGGTTTTTATAAAATGTTATGTATAAATAAACGTTCGATATTTTTATATGAATGGTTTAGTTAAAATAGTATCTAATTAACTGAAGTCAAATTTGTTGGAATATTTGAAATTTATTTTGAAATCGAAAATTGGAATATAGCTTAAGAACTTAAAAGCTAATATTTTGAGAATTATAATTGAATTTAAATAGATTTATTTAGTTGAACTTGGTTTTAAAACATAATTTAAGTTTGAACTTGAAATAGTTGTTTGAATAATTGCAAATAAAAGATTTGGAAATTTAACTTGAAAATTTAATTAGATTTGAATTTGGTTTTAAAAATTAATTTGAGATTGTATTTGAAAATGTATAAATACCCTAGTATTGTTTGTATATACATAGTATGTATACTTAGAGTAAAAAAATGGTATACACTCTTAAGGAAATACTTGTTCATTGAGTTTGAGCCACTTGGTAACATGGCTGAAATAATTTAACACTTGGCAAATCTTTTTTAAATTTTTTTTACACTTGTCTAATATTTTCTAAAAAGAATTAACGCTTGTCCCTTGTATGCTTATTTTACCATGCCCTTTTACTTTACTGTTTCACCATTCCTTTTATTCCAACTCCTCCTATCTTCGTTCCCATAGTGTTTATGTATGATATCCTTATCTTTTCTAAGGACCATAAGGAGGACGAGGATCACTTGAGAAGGGCCCTAGGAATACTGAGAGGGAACCAACTTAAAGCTAAATTCTCGAAATGACACTTTTGAAAAGAAGAAGTTAAGTATCTAGGGTATGTTGTTTCGGGAAAGGGACTAGCAGTAGACCCCACAAAAGTAGAGGCGATCCAAGAGTGGAAGATACCTCATAATGCGACGGAGGTAAGGAGTTTCCTTAGGTTAGCAGGCTACTATTAGAAATTTATCGAGGACTTCGTGAAGATTGGAACCCCTCTAACCCAATTGACGAAGAAGGATCATAAGTTTATGTGGACAAAGAAATATGGAATTGCCTTTGAGAGATAATGGAATCTCTCGTAAGTGCACTTATTCTTATTATCCCGGATGGAACCAAGATGTTCGCTCTTTTTACAAATGCATGTGTGGCCGATTTAGGATCGGTACTTATGCAAGAAGTTAGAGTAGTTTCCTACGCAAGTACACAACTAAAGGACCATGAGAAAAGGTACGATGTCCATGATTTGGGGTTAGCAGCAGTGATTTTTGCTCTTTAATTGTGGAGGCATTATCTTCTTAGAGAGAAGTTTGAATTATTCACTGATCACAAGTCTCTTAGGTATTGTTTTCTAAGAGAAATCTGAACCTTCGATAGCGGCGATGGATGTTATACCTTGCATCTTTTGATTTTACCATCCAGTATAAACCCCAGGGAAGGGTAACGTCATGGCCGAAGCTTTGAACCGAAAGCACGTTGTCCTTGGTACAATCACCGAATGGAGACAGTTAGAGTTTCTCTCTAATTTTAATTTGCAACCACCTCATGAGGCAATCTAAGGATTTCTTAGAGCAATATAGATTTGACTATTTTTTGATGGAAAGGATCAAGGGTGAGCAAGAAAACAACAACCAAACGAAATTCCGTGCATGCACATCTGAACAGGACTTCAACAACATAACATAAACTTTGACTTTAATATGTATCCTAAGTAACACGAATTAGTCACGAATTGAGTATACCCTTCTTATTATCTTAACCTCTGATATTTGATGTGTTTGTGAAGATTGAAGGAAGTAGATTGATTTTGAATTGAAAAATATGAAATAGAATCAATGATTCAAAGCAATAAGAATGATTTTGAATGCTTTTCGAATGCACGAGAGTATAGAAAATAAGATCAGAATTGCTGATTTGGAAAGTGAAGTTTGTGATGTACATATAGTATTCGAAGAGTAGTAATCATTCATGAAAAGTTTCATAGAAAAGAAACAATCATTTCTATTGAAATTGGATCACCACTCTACATGAAGAAGATGTCTTTTCAGAATTATGACCGTTGGGTTCGAATTAGTCGACTGGTGAAAAATGACCAATCAACTGGTATTTGAAAAAAAAAGTTTATATATATATATTAGTACACACATGCACTGGGCTGTGCATTTTTGTGCACACCAGTCGACTAGTGGATTTTCCAGCAGTCGACTGGTCTATGCAAAATGCACAGTCCAGATGACTGTGTGCGCCATCATATATATATTTATTCGTGATTTTGTACTTGATTGTTTTGTTATATTTGAGGATGGATTTTAGCAAGTTTTAACACAACTAAATCACAAATGAATAATCATACTAAATCACTCTTCCTTTGATCTTTTTTTTTTCTTGTCGTAAATCTGAAAAACTTGTGAATCAACATTCTCCCCCTTTTTTGATTGATGATAACCTCTTGCAATCTCTTATAGAAAAAATTATTTCTCCATGAATATACACAGTATTTGAAATTTTCTCCACTTGAGAATATAGCTATACTTTTCCTACAACAATTTGTTAGTGTACTTACCTTTTCTCCTCCTTTGTCATCGATTAAAATAGCACGCAATAGTTTAGAAGTACATACTAGTTAATGTTCACAAACCAAAATAATAAGTAGTGCTCAAAGAGCAAGCGGGACTATTTATTACAAGTCTCTAATAGTTCATAGAATTATAAAAATACTTACTACCATAACACTATATTAAATATTGTCAAAACTTGCGCTCTTGGAAGTGGACCATGTGAAGGCAAAAGCCAGCCTCTTTCCTGGATCTTGAGCTTGAGTGAATGTGGGAGTCGAGCACGAAATATCATCCTAAATATTTCAATAAAATATTTAATTTTGTTGAACTTCTTATCCACCTTTTTATCCATTCGTTTGAGGCGAGATTCAAGTAAAAGTTGATTTTGGGCAACCACATCGATTGCTTCTCTAGTAGATTGATAAGGAGTAGTAAGATGTATATGTTTCGGATGTACTTGAATATGAGTAGTGGATGATTTAACCTTATCTCTTTGCTTCCACTCATCTAAACACATAATACTAAGACTTGGCGGAGGTAATTTCATCATTTTCAAATTCTTATTATCTAAAAGCTTCACATCAATTTTTCGGAAACTGGTTGGGAAATTCGGCATTAGCAAGTAATCGCATAATATATTCTCCGTAGTAAATATACCGCATGGTCCCTTAATTAAATGACAAGAGGTAACCCATGATTAATTGAGTCCAATTGATTTGTACATCACTATATATTGCATATAAAGCTCGAAATGTTTCTGTGTAGACTAAATCACACATACCGGATCATGGTATAATAGTACGTGTTAAAGCATGATGACACTACATCATAACAGCCAATTTGGCACACAATGCTGCGGAGATAAAATACGGGTTATAGCCGTATCATATTTGATAGTCCTTCGATCCATATCAAACTACATTTCGCGATCCGCACCACCCTAAGCACCCTAAATCTGACCGTCCGTCAAGGACGCTTCGGATCAGTTAATTTGACATGCCCTTTGCCAAATCTAATGTGTATCATATTGTGCACCCCTTTAGGCACTCCGAACACAATTTTTGGCCGCTCCCTTTTCCTTTTATTTTACGTTAATGGTGATCGAAAACAAACCTGTAACACCCCACCTCCGCTAGGGTCACTCACAAAGGGAATGCACTAGTTTTGGAGAGGTATTATCGAGATAACATCACAGAATTATCACAAGACAGAACATAAATAAATAATTAAGTAAACAGCGGAAGAATTTATGAGCAAAACAGAGCATCATTTCATTCCAAAATAAACCATGTCTTTTACAAACATTTCAAATAACTTCATTACAACTGTCTTGTGATAATAACCAAAGAAGCAATAACTTAAAAACAGAAAAACAGCTTATTCCCCAAGTGCAGTAAAATGAAGCAGCCATAGCAAACCATACATGCTGAGCCAAAGCAAGTGATATCCAAGCTAAGAGCTAGTGTTTCCTCCCTGAGAACCTGTGGGGGGGGGGAACGAAAGAAAAAGAGGAGAAAGGAAAAGGGTCAGTCATAAAGACTGAGTAAGTCCTAGTGACTTTCAATGGAAAAACGGTTAAAACAACCTGTCATGTATGAACTGGAACTAAACTTAAGAATGGTGTCAAGGTGAACAAGATAGACTAAGGTGATCAGGATAAGTCAAGACAAGTCAAGTAAAGCATCACATGTTCCAGATTAGTTGCATCGACTGTACTAGTATACTAAGTCCATGTCACAAGTTAATCACGAAATAAATCCCACGGCCCAATATCATGAAATGACCCTGAAACGGGGTTTGACCCAAGTACGGGGTCTTACGGAGCGATTATCTAGTCGATCGGCTCCCTACAAGTTCTAGCTCGTCAAGTGTCTGTGTCATACGGCTAATCACGAATGTAGTCATCTGTGCTAGGTCCACCTTCGGGTGTATCAGCCCTAGGGTGTCAACCCCTGACACGATTCAAGATGCACAGATAAATCTACGGATACCCAGTGCCTGCCCCGGAATACGTGCACGACCGTAGTCCACCGAACCTACACTGGCATACCCCACTGCCGTCGTTCACCTCTTACAATCAGCCCAGTAATCGTGCCCCACCCGGCCTAGCCCCAGGGTACCTTGATACATCTAGAGGGTTACTGCTGAAAAGGGCCGTGTCTAGGGTTTCGCCTAACAGATTAGGTCATGTAATTCGTGACCTAACCCGCCTAACCGATTAGGTCATGTAATTCGTGACTTAATCCTTTTCCAGTCTAGTCGTGTCAAGATGGTTAAGTATGTCATTTAAATTCATGACTTAACCCGCCTACGTATCATGTCAAGTTGGCTAAGTGTTGTCGTTTCAAGTTCATGTCTTAGCCCTACAAATCGTGTTCAAGTTGGTTAAGTTGTCTTTTCACGTTCATGACTTAACCCTAATTGGCATTAATTGATTTGTTAATGCACCGAACCACTCACATTGGATCCTATTGTTCGTAGCCACTGGATTTGCCGGGCGGTTCCGGGTAGGTTTACGCTACGAACTCAACCCAACCTCGGGTTTCAAGCGCGATATGACCAACTACCCACATTGGATTCTATTGTTTGTAGCAACTGGATTTGCCGGGCGGTTCCGGGCAGATTTACACTACAAACTCAACCCAACCTCGATTTGGCCACTTTCTTGTTTTCTAAAGTCATGCCCATGTTCTTATCAAATTCGTGCTACTTTCATAGCATGTTCATATAAATTTTATGTCCAACTAAGGCATGTTTCAAGTCAAGTTATGGCATGTTCAAGTCAAGTTTTCGTGCCATATTTCATGTTCTACTTATGCCAAATTTCACGGTTTATGATTATAATCAATTCAAGTTTTGCCTATTTTACCCAATCGTATCCCCAACGTATATAAACGTACTTCGTTCGCAAGCATAAACAATTCAAGAGATAAAGGGAAATAACACCAAACATGTGACACGCATATGTGACAATTCCAACATCACTTGCATAATAAACAGGCTATAACATATCACATGGTTTCAATACTAACATGATGATAACTTGGCATAATAATGGTTCCAACTTGGTTTAACATGATGATTTCAACTTTACATCATAGGCATAATAATCACTGCGGGCATAATAATAATTTTATTACAAACATGAAACATTAAAGGCATGGTAATTCTAATAGGCATAGTGGATTCCAATTTAGCATTTTTAACATAATGATTCTCATCTAGCATTATAAACATAATGATTCCAACTTTTCATCATAACCTAGCAATTCCCAATTTGTCATTAACATGATAGGTATATTAACATCACAGGCATAGTTTCATTAACATCATAGACATGGTTTAATTAGCATCATAGGGATGGTTTAATCAACATAAAGATTTCAATAAACATAGTGATTCCATGGACATGTATTAGTCCAACTTGCCATACAATTAAGCCCAAGTGATTCATAACAACATCAAAATCATGATAAGTTTAACTTGCAACATTAACATAGCAAGATTCCCAAATTATGATTCAAAGTTAAACAATATAAACATGGATTAATAATAGTTCCTAAATTCGGTTTCAATTCATAGCATGTCCATGTTATTTCAGCGTTTTTGCTTAAAAAGTGACATAGAACTTACAATATGAAGCAAGCAATCCAAATCAAAACTTTAAATCAAATAGCCCCAAATCCGTTGTCTAAAGCGTCGTAGTTGTTGTAGCTTCTAGTTGTAGCCTTCAAGAATCATCCTTCGTCCTCTTTAATTTTGTTCTTTGTATTTTTAATTTAGAGTTCTTGGTTTAATGGCGGCTGCATGAGTGTTAAAATGAAATAGTATGATTTAGGCTAGGTCTTAGGGTCTTTTTATAGTTGTAGGCAATTGATTTCAACCTTTAGATTAACCCTAGAATAGGTCTGAGCCATCCAAAATCGTCACAAGCCCCCAAAACAAGACCCAGGAGCCAAAACAGGTGCACCAGGCCGACCTGGCCGACCAGGGAGGTCGACCCCCAGGTCGACTCCCCAGTCGACCTGGGGGGGAGGTCGACCCCCAGGTCGACTCTATTGTCGACCTGGTTAGGGGGGGGGGGAGGTCGATCCTAGTGTCGACCCCCCTGTCGACCTGTCTGGGCGGGATTTTTCCCGCCTACCCTGAATTCTGAAAATTTGAATCTGTTTTTGAATTTGAATTTTTCGTGAAACTTTGCGAGGCCATATCTTGATCATACGGACTCCGATTTACGAAATTTCGGACTATATTTCGCGTATTTTTCCGAGACGAACGCAATGGCATAGCATGTTTCCCCTGATTCAGAATTTAACATTTAATTCTGCCCTGTTTTAAGTTATAACGTGTTGTTTTAAAATACGGGTTGTTATATTCTCCCCTCCTTAAAGGATTTCGTCCCCGAAATCTTCAAGTTAGGAAGAACGTATCCTACCATCCATCATCCATCTACTCAAAGCATCATCCACAGGCAGCCATTGTCCTTAAAAGATTTCTAATGCTGTATGAACATATGCAGAAAGTGTGTGTATATGTTCCTTATCTAATGCAAATGATCAGGCCTGATTGATCCTTTCAAATGCAAAATATGTTTAGTGAAATGAATCCAATATGTATGCAAAAAAATTCCTATTATAATTCATAATTTCTATATGAGTGCTCAAACATTCAATCATATGCAACAACCAAATGATAGCACAACCAAGTTTCCAAAATAAACACTCATGCATATGCAAGTATGAAACTGTGACTGAGCCGATCTAGTGCCTAATGTGTATTCATGCATCCACGAGCAACCACTTGCGACCACTTGCAACCATTTTGCAATCATAACATGTTTCAATTACATGTTTACATCCAAAAAGATTCTACCTATGGTTCTCAAGATAGGATCGAGGAGATAACAAGATAAAACAAAGCATCTAGAAAAAGAAGTTAAAGATGTTCCCCCGGAAGGTCCGGTCTGCTTCTTAGGGCAGTCCTTGCTGATGTGCCCAGTCTCCCCATAATGAAAACATTCACCTTGCTTTCTTTTCCTCTTTCTGCAATCCTTGGCTATGTGCCCTTCCGTACCACAGAAATTGCATTTCCTTTTATCACGTGAGTTGTCGTTCTTGCCTCCTTTCTCGGGGTCTACCTTCTTATTCTGAGAATCGTTGGGCTTGACCTCTTTCTTGCCCTTCTTATCTTCCTCATACAGTAGGGCCATATCCACCAAGCTTTCAAAGGTCGCCCCCACGGGCACATGAGTCATGGCCAAACCATGTAGTGGCTCGTTCAAGCCTCGTGCAAAACGTAGCGCCTTTTTCTGAGGAGTGTTGACTAACTCCAATCCGAAGCGAGCAAGCTGATTGAAACAGTTCACGTATTCTTTAACTGTCATATTTCCTTGTTTAAGGGCCAGGAACCGTTCCATTTGGAGACTCTCCTCTGCCGATGACAAGAACTTAAGCCCAAATCTCCCTCTAAAGTTCGCCCAAGTCTCAATGGGCCTAGTAGCGTTGGTGACTTCCCACCAATAAGAAGCTTCCTCTTTCATGAGCCACGCCGCCAACTGTACTTTCCTATTGTCCTCTACCTCAAAGATAACAAACAAGTCTTCAATTTCCTTCAACCAATTCCGTGCCTCAACAAAAGTCTCAATTCCTAGGAAATCCTTTCTGCCCATGGCCTTAAAGTCCTTGCATATCTTTGAAAAAGCGGTTTCTTGCGGAGGTTGAGGAGGATGAGGAGGAGGATTGGCTGGGCCGGTCACATTAGCCCGAGCCTCGAGGAAACGACGGAACCAAGTGGGTATATTGACACCCTCGGGAAGATTAAGATCGTCGGCCATGATAAGCTGAAAACGAAAAAGGAAAAGATTCAAACGAGGAAACAAAGATAGTGCTAATGGCTTTTTGGGGAATAGCCTTTTGAAATAAACCAACTTTGCTTAAAAAGTGCTTCTTTGTAAATGGCTTTGAAAAAAGAAATTCAAAAGGTTTTCAAAACTTTTGCCCAGTCTTGGTAACCTTCTGCTCTGATACCAAGTGTAACACCCCACCTCCGCTAGGGTCACTCACAAAGGGAATGCACTAGTTTTGGAGAGGTATTATCGAGATAACATCATAGAATTATCACAAGACAGAACATAAATAAATAATTAAGTAAACATCGGAAGAATTTATGAGCAAAACAGAACTTCATTTCATTCCAAAATAAACCATGTCTTTTACAAACATTTCAAATAACTTCATTACAACTGTCTTGTAATAATAGCAAAAGAAGCAATAACTTAAAAACAGAAAAACATCTTATTCCCCAAGTGCAGTAAAATGAAGCAACCATAGCAAACCGTACATGCTGAGCCAAAGCAAGTGATATCCAAGCTAAGAGCTAGTGTTTCCTCCCTGAGAACCTGGGGGGGGAACGAAAGAAAAAGAGGCGAAAGGAAAAGGGTCAGTCATAAAGACTGAGTAAGTCCTAGTGACTTTCAGTGTAAAAACGGTTAAAACAACCTGTCATGTATGAACTGGAACTAAACTTAAGAATGGTGTCAAGGTGAACAAGATAGACTAAGGTGATCAGGATAAGTCAAAACAAGTCAAGTAAAGCATCACATGTTCGAGATTCGTTGCATCGATTGTACTAGTATACTAAGTCCATGTCACAAGTTAATCACGAAATAAATCCCACGGCCCAATATCATGAAATGACCCTGAAACGGGGTCTGACCCAAGTACGGGGTCCTACGGAGCGATTATCTAGTCGATCGACTCCCTACAAGGTCTAGCTCGTCAAGTGTCCGTGTCATACGGCTAATCACGAATGTAGTCACCTGTGCTGGGTCCACCTTCGGGTGTATCAGCCCTAGGGTGTCAAGCCCTGACACGATTCAAGATGCACAAATAAATCTACGGATACCCAGTGCCTGCCCCGGAATACGTACACGACCGTAGTCCACCGAACCTACACTGGCATACCCCACTGCCATCGTTCACCTCTTACAATCAGCCCAGTAATCATGCCCCACCAGGCCTAGCCCCAGGGTACCTTGATACATCTAGAGGGTTACTGCTGAAAAGGGCTGTGTCTAGGGTATCGCCTAACAGATTAGGTCATGTAATTCGTGACCTAACCCGCCTAACCGATTAAGTCATGTAATTCGTGACTTAATCCTTTTCCAGTCTAGTCGTGTCAAGATGGTTAAGTATGTCATTTAAATTCGTGACTTAACCCGCCTACGTATCATGTCAAGTTGGCTAAGTGTTGTCGTTTCAAGTTCATGTCTTAGCCCTACAAATCGTGTTCAAGTTGGCTAAGTTGTCTTTTCACGTTCATGACTTAACCCTAATTGGCATTAATTGATTCGTTAGTGCACCGAACCACTCACATTGGATCCTATTGTTCGTAGCCACTGGATTTGCCGGGCGGTTCCGGGTAGGTTTACGCTACGAACTCAAACCAACCTCGGGTTTCAAGCGCGATATGACCAACTACCCACATTGGATTCTATTGTTTGTAGCAACTGGATTTGCCGGGCGGTTCCGGGCAGATTTACACTACAAACTCAACCCAACCTCGATTTGGCCACTTTCTTGTTTTCTAAAGTCATGCCCATGTTCTTATCAAATTCGTGCTACTTTCATAGCATGTTCATATAAATTTTATGTCCAACTAAGGCATGTTTCAAGTCAAGTTATGGCATGTTCAAGTCAAGTTTTCGTGCCATATTTCATGTTCTACTTATGCCAAATTTCACGGTTTATGATTATAATCAATTCAAGTTTTGCCTATTTTACCCAATCGTATCCCCAACGTATATAAACGTACTTCGTTCGCAAGCATAAACAATTCAAGAGATAAAGGGAAATAACACCAAACATGTGACACGCATATGTGACAATTCCAACATCACTTGCATAATAAACAGGCTATAACATATCACATGGTTTCAATACTAACATGATGATAACTTGGCATAATAATGGTTCCAACTTGGTTTAACATGATGATTTCAACTTTACATCATAGGCATAATAATCACTGCGGGCATAATAATAATTTTATTACAAACATGAAACTTTAAAGGCATGGTAATTCTAATAGGCATAGTGGATTCCAATTTAGCATTTTTAACATAATGATTCTCATCTAGCATTATAAACATAATGATTCCAACTTTTCATCATAACCTAGCAATTCCCAATTTGTCATTAACATGATAGGTATATTAACATCACAGGCATAGTTTCATTAACATCATAGACATGGTTTAATTAGCATCATAGGGATGGTTTAATCAACATAAAGATTTCAATAAACATAGTGATTCCATGGACATGTATTAGTCCAACTTGCCATACAATTAAGCCCAAGTGATTCATAACAACATCAAAATCATGATAAGTTTAACTTGCAACATTAACATAGCAAGATTCCCAAATTATGATTCAAAGTTAAACAATATAAACATGGATTAATAATAGTTCCTAAATCCGGTTTCAATTCATAGCATGTCCATGTTATTTCAGCGTTTTTGCTTAAAAAGTGACATAGAACTTACAATATGAAGCAAGCAATCCAAATCAAAACTTTAAATCAAATAGCCCCAAATCCGTTGTCTAAAGCGTCGTAGTTGTTGTAGCTTCTAGTTGTAGCCTTCAAGAATCATCCTTCGTCCTCTTTAATTTTGTTCTTTGTATTTTTAATTTAGAGTTCTAGGTTTAATGGCGGCTGCATGAGTGCTAAAATGAAATAGTATGATTTAGGCTAGGTCTTAGGGTCTTTTTATAGTTGTAGGCAATTGATTTCAACCTTTAGATTAACCCTAGAATAGGTCTGAGCCATCCAAAATCGTCACAAGCCCCCAAAACAAGACCTAGGAGCCAAAACAGGTGCACCAGGCCGACCTGGCCGACCAGGGAGGTCGACCCCCAGGTCGACTCCCCAGTCGACATGGGGGGAGGTCGACCCCCAGGTCGACTCTATTGTCGACCTGGTTAGGGAGGGGGAGGTCGATCCTAGTGTCGACCCCCCTGTCGACCTGTCTGGGCGGGATTTTTCCCGCCTACCCTGAATTCTGAAAATTTGAATCTGTTTTTGAATTTGAATTTTTCGTGAAACTTTGCGAGGCCATATCTTGATCATACGGACTCCGATTTACGAAATTTCGGACTCTATTTCGCGTATTTTTCTGAGACGAACGCAATGGCATAGTCTGTTTCCCCTGATTCAGAATTTAACATTTAATTCTTCCCTGTTTTAAGTTATAACGTGTTGTTTTAAAATACGGGTTGTTATATTCTCCCCTCCTTAAAGGATTTCGTCCCCGAAATCTTCAAGTTAGGAAGAACGTATCCTACCATCCATCATCCATCTACTCAAAGCATCATCCACAGGCAGCCATTGTCCTTAAAAGATTTCTAATGCTGTATGAACATATGCAGAAAGTGTGTGTATATGTTCCTTATCTAATGCAAATGATCAGGCCTGATTGATCCTTTCAAATGCAAAATATGTTTAGTGAAATGAATCCAATATGTATGCAAAAAAATTCCTATTATAATTCATAATTTCTATATGAGTGCTCAAACATTCAATCATATGCAACAACCAAATGATAGCACAACCAAGTTTCCAAAATAAACACTCATGCATATGCAAGTATGAAACTGTGACTGAGCCGATCTAGTGCCTAATGTGTATTCATGCATCCACGAGAAACCACTTGCGACCACTTGCAACCATTTTGCAATCATAACATGTTTCAATTACATGTTTACATCCAAAAAGATTCTACCTATGGTTCTCAAGATAGGATCGAGGAGATAACAAGATAAAACAAAGCATCTAGAAAAAGAAGTTAAAGATGTTCCCCCGGAAGGTCCGGTCTGCTTCTTAGGGCAGTCCTTACTGATGTGCCCAGTCTCCCCACAATGAAAACATTCACCTTGCTTTCTTTTCCTCTTTCTGCAATCCTTGGCTATGTGCCCTTCCGTACCACAGAAATTGCATTTCCTTTTATCACGTGAGTTGTCGTTCTTGCCTCCTTTCTCGGGGTCTACCTTCTTATTCTGAGAATCGTTGGGCTTGACCTCTTTCTTGCCCTTCTTATCTTCCTCATATAGTAGGGCCATATCCACCAAGCTTTCAAAGGTCGCCCCCACGGGCACATGAGTCATGGCCAAACCATGTAGTGGCTCGTTCAAGCCTCGTGTAAAACGTAGCGCCTTTTTCTGAGGAGTGTTGACTAACTCCAATCCGAAGCGAGCAAGCTGATTGAAACAGTTCACGTATTCTTTAACTGTCATATTTCCTTGTTTAAGGGCCAGAAACCGTTCCATTTGGAGACTCTCCTCTGCCGACGACAAGAACTTAAGCCCAAATCTCCCTCTAAAGTTCGCCCAAGTCTCAATGGGCCTAGTAGCGTTGGTGACTTCCCACCAATAAGAAGCTTCCTCTTTCATGAGCCACGCCGCCAACTGTACTTTCCTATTGTCCTCTACCTCAAAGATAACAAACAAGTCTTCAATTTCCTTCAACCAATTCCGTGCCTCAACAAAAGTCTCAGTTCCTAGGAAATCCTTTCTGCCCATGGCCTTAAAGTCCTTGCATATCTTTGAAAAAGCGGTTTCTCGCGGAGGTTGAGGAGGATGAGGAGGAGGATTGGCTGGGCCGGTCACATTAGCCCGAGCCTCGAGGAAACGACGGAACCAAGTGGGTATATTGACACCCTCGGGAAGATTAAGATCGTCGGCCATGATAAGCTGAAAACGAAAAAGGAAAAGATTCAAACGAGGAAACAAAGATAGTGCTAATGGCTTTTTGGGGAATAGCCTTTTGAAATAAACCAACTTTGCTTGAAAAGTGCTTCTTTGTAAATGGCTTTGAAAAAAGAAATTCAAAAGGTTTTCAAAACTTTTGTCCAGTCTTGGTAACCTTCTGCTCTGATACCAAGTGTAACACCCCACCTCCGCTAGGGTCACTCACAAAGGGAATGCACTAGTTTTGGAGAGGTATTATCGAGATAACATCATAGAATTATCACAAGACAGAACATAAATAAATAATTAAGTAAACATCGGAAGAATTTATGAGCAAAACAGAACTTCATTTCATTCCAAAATAAACCATGTCTTTTACAAACATTTCAAATAACTTCATTACAACTGTCTTGTAATAATAGCCAAAGAAGCAATAACTTAAAAACAGAAAAACATCTTATTCCCCAAGTGCAGTAAAATGAAGCAGCCATAGCAAACCGTACATGCTGAGCCAAAGCAAGTGATATCCAAGCTAAGAGCTAGTGTTTCCTCCCTGAGAACCTGGGGGGGAACGAAAGAAAAAGAGGCGAAAGGAAAAGGGTCAGTCATAAAGACTGAGTAAGTCCTAGTGACTTTCAGTGTAAAAACGGTTAAAACAACCTGTCATGTATGAACTGGAACTAAACTTAAGAATGGTGTCAAGGTGAACAAGATAGACTAAGGTGATCAGGATAAGTCAAGACGAGTCAAGTAAAGCATCACATGTTCGAGATTCGTTGCATCGATTGTACTAGTATACTAAGTCCATGTCACAAGTTAATCACGAAATAAATCCCACGGCCCAATATCATGAAATGACCCTGAAACGGGGTCTGACCCAAGTACGGGGTCCTACGGAGCGATTATCTAGTCGATCGACTCCCTACAAGTTCTAGCTCGTCAAGTGTCCGTGTCATACGGCTAATCACGAATGTAGTCACCTGTGCTGGGTCCACCTTCGGGTGTATCAGCCCTAGGGTGTCAAGCCCTGACACGATTCAAGATGCACAAATAAATCTACGGATACCCAGTGCCTGCCCCGGAATACGTGCACGACCGTAGTCCACCGAACCTACACTGGCATACCCCACTGCCGTCGTTCACCTCTTACAATCAGCCCAGTAATCATGCCCCACCAGGCCTAGCCCCAGGGTACCTTGATACATCTAGAGGGTTACTGCTGAAAAGGGCTGTGTCTAGGGTATCGCCTAACAGATTAGGTCATGTAATTCGTGACCTAACCCGCCTAACCGATTAAGTCATGTAATTCGTGACTTAATCCTTTTCCAGTCTAGTCGTGTCAAGATGGTTAAGTATGTCATTTAAATTCGTGACTTAACCCGCCTACGTATCATGTCAAGTTGGCTAAGTGCTGTCGTTTCAAGTTCATGTCTTAGCCCTACAAATCGTGTTCAAGTTGGCTAAGTTGTCTTTTCACGTTCATGACTTAACCCTAATTGGCATTAATTGATTCGTTAATGCACCGAACCACTCACATTGGATCCTATTGTTCGTAGCCACTGGATTTGCCGGGCGGTTCCGGGTAGGTTTACGCTACGAACTCAAACCAACCTCGGGTTTCAAGCGCGATATGACCAACTACCCACATTGGATTCTATTGTTTGTAGCAACTGGATTTGCCGGGCGGTTCCGGGCAGATTTACACTACAAACTCAACCCAACCTCGATTTGGCCACTTTCTTGTTTTCTAAAGTCATGCCCATGTTCTTATCAAATTCGTGCTACTTTTATAGCATGTTCATATAAAGTTTATGTCCAACTAAGGCATGTTTCAAGTCAAGTTATGGCATGTTCAAGTCAAGTTTTCGTGCCATATTTCATGTTCTACTTATGCCAAATTTCACGGTTTATGATTATAATCAATTCAAGTTTTGCCTATTTTACCCAATCGTATCCCCAACGTATATAAACGTACTTCGTTCGCAAGCATAAACAATTCAAGAGATAAAGGGAAATAACACCAAACATGTGACACGCATATGTGACAATTCCAACATCACTTGCATAATAAACAGGCTATAACATATCACATGGTTTCAATACTAACATGATGATAACTTGGCATAATAATGGTTCCAACTTGGTTTAACATGTTGATTTCAACTTTACATCATAGGCATAATAATCACTGCGGGCATAATAATAATTTTATTACAAACATGAAACATTAAAGGCATGGTAATTCTAATAGGCATAGTGGATTCCAATTTAGCATTTTTAACATAATGATTCTCATCTAGCATTATAAACATAATGATTCCAACTTTTCATCATAACCTAGCAATTCCCAATTTGTCATTAACATGATAGGTATATTAACATCACAGGCATAGTTTCATTAACATCATAGACATGGTTTAATTAGCATCATAGTCATGGTTTAATCAACATAAAGATTTCAATAAACATAGTGATTCCATGGACATGTATTAGTCCAACTTGCCATACAATTAAGCCCAAGTGATTCATAACAACATCAAAATCATGATAAGTTTAACTTGCAACATTAACATAGCAAGATTCCCAAATTATGAATCAAAGTTAAATAATATAAACATGGATTAATAATAGTTCCTAAATCCGGTTTCAATTCATAGCATGTCCATGTTATTTCAGCGTTTTTGCTTAAAAAGTGACATAGAACTTACAATATGAAGCAAGCAATCCAAATCAAAACTTTAAATCAAATAGCCCCAAATCCGTTGTCTAAAGCGTCGTAGTTGTTGTAGCTTCTAGTTGTAGCCTTCAAGAATCATCCTTCGTCCTCTTTAATTTTGTTCTTTGTATTTTTAATTTAGAGTTCTAGGTTTAATGGCGGCTGCATGAGTGCTAAAATGAAATAGTATGATTTAGGCCAGGTCTTAGGGTCTTTTTATTGTTGTAGGCAATTGACTTCAGCCTTTAGATTAACCCTAGAATAGGTCTGAGCCATCCAAAATCGTCACAAGCCCCCAAAACAAGACCCAGGAGCCAAAACAGGTGCACCAGGCCGACCTGGCCGACCAGGGAGGTCGACCCCCAGGTCGACACCCAGGTCGACTCCCCAGTCGACCTGGGGGGGAGGTCGACCCCCAGGTCGACTCTAGTGTCGACCTGGTTGGGGGGGGGGGAGGTCGACCCTAGTGTCGACCCCCCTGTCGACCTGTCTGGGCGGGGATTTTCCCGCCTACCCTGAATTCTGAAAATTTGAATCTGTTTTTGAATTTGAATTTTTCGTGAAACTTTGCGAGGCCATATCTTGATCATACGAACTCCGATTTACGAAATTTCGGACTCTATTTCGCGTATTTTTCCGAGACGAACGCAATGGCATAGCCCGTTTCCCCTGATTCAGACTTTAACATTTAATTCTGCCCTGTTTTATGTTATAACGTGTTGTTTTAAAATACAGGTTGTTATTAAACCCAAATTAGGGTTTTCGGTCACCATATCGTGCCTCCACCTTCCTCTAAAATCTCCTCCTCTGGCGGAGATGAACAACCCTCTCCAGCTTTGCACTAGTAAGATGATGATTAGGGTCCCCTGATTGTGGTCTCCGGCTTTGTACTAGTTAGATGATGATTAGGGTTCCCAAATTAGGGTTTCTGAAAATGATGATTCGATTTGTGTGTATCGAGCTTTGCACTAGTTAGAACCTTGGCATCATTCCATTTTTCTAATCAACCTTCATCAAAGTCTCAGGTATACTTATAAGTAGTCATGCTTTACCTAATTCAGCTATAAATTGGAGTTTGATTTGCCACTGTAAATGTAAACGATGCCAATGATCTACCAGCGCAAAGCAAGATTTGCCAAATTTGGGTACAGATTGTGGACTTTGGTGTAACACACTTCAGAAATGGTATGAGTCATGAAAAAGATCAACTTATTCTAAATTTTTATCGTTACATTCAGGTAATTCTTTTTACTTGTTCGTATTCTCTAAATGTCACTCTAGCTTTTGATTTTGTTACTTGTTCATAACTCAACATACTTACAGAGGTTTCTAGTTCGATGCTTAATGAGATACTGCCATTCATGTAGTAATGATGCTATGATATATGCATGCTTTTTAGAACACTTTTACTTATTACTTATGCTTTCTATTGCTTTTTATTGAACCTGTGGGGTAATGAGTTGAGAGTGCAATGACATATGGGAAGAAGTCAAAGAAGGAATTGGTAAAATTAGTGGAAGGAAAGAGGCTCAAGGTTAATATCCATGGTAGCGATCAATACGGTCATTTTGTTAGTGTTGTCTATTTCAATAACATTTTTATTCAGGTAATTCTGTCATGGTACAACCCTTCATGTAATACGGCTAGTTGTTAGTGTTTTGAACCATATAGGTTATAACTATTCAGTAAAACCATAATTGTGCAGGGTCTGTGTAACAACCCGTATTTTCAATAACCTGTAATAACATAAATCGAGGCAGAATTTAATTCTAAAATGGGAATCAAGGGAAACGGGCTATGCCATTGCGTTCGTCTCGGAAAAATACGCGAAATAGAGTCCGAGTTTTCGAAAATCGGAGTCCGTATGACCAAGATATGGCCTCGCGAAGTTTCACGAAAATTCCCAAATTAAAGTATACTTAATTAAGTGAAATGGGTTGTGTAGATATATATATATATATATATATATTGATATATATATATATATATAATTGAAATTTTAATAAATAAATATGCAAAAATGCTCAAAACAGCGAATTGGGAGAGGGGAATAACCGAACCGGCCGATTTTTGAAGTCGACCCGAGCCCGCTGGGTCGACTAGGGGTTAATCCAGGGTGTTTGGCTGTCAACCCGTGGGCCGATTCGCTCAAGTGCAGATTTTGCATTTGAATGGTTCTCATGGTCCATCTTTAATCTAAAGGCCCTAGATGGTTCCTACACTTGACTTCTTCCCCAAGACATGCTTTGATGGCTTGGATTGAATCTAGGGTTAATCCTATGGCCTAAAACACTTGCCTAATCTATAAATAAGACCCTAACCTACCCTAATTCATTCATAATTAAACCTAGTGACTAAACTATGGCAAAATGCTAGCTCTCATGGCCTCCACTAATTTTATGAAGAGGGTTGCATACTAATCACTCTCTAATCAACTTCTAATCCCTTCTTAGCATCTTAATCTTCTTCATTTGGTGTTCAAAGTTGCTAGTTGTGAGTTTCTATCACTTTGATGATCTTTTGGTAAACTAATTAGATGAGATGTGATGAGATTTATGGTTTTGTATGTGGGTTAATGAGCTTTGAATCATATGATATGATGTTAGCATTAATCTTATGTTTATGCATGTTGAGTATGTAAGCTTATGCAAGTTTAATATGATGTATGTTATGTTTGCATGATGCTAAATATGCAAGTTGTGGGCTATGTAATCATATGCATGTTATGCAAGTTCATGGTAATATGCTATGCAAGTTACATGTATGTAAATATGCAAGTTACATGTTTGTTAATATGCAAGTTACATGTATGTAAATATGCAAGTTACATGTTTGTTAATATGCAAGTTACATGTTTGTTAATATGCAAGTTACATGTATGTAAATATGCAAGTTACATGTTTGATAATATGCAAGTTACATGTTTGTTAATATGCAAGTTACATGTATGTAAATATGCAAGTTACATGTTTCTTTATATGCAAGTTACATGTTTGTTAATATGCGAGTTACATGTATGTAAATATGCAAGTTACATGTTTATTAATATGCAAGTTCATGATGACACATTATGCAAGTCTATAAGCTAATATGCAAGTTTGTTATGCAAAATGAATATGTAAGTTATGTGACATATTATATGCAAGTTATGTGACATGTTATGCAAGTTCATATGCAAGTTATGTGTTTGTTAATATGCAAGATGGCACCTTTGAAACATGTTCATTCATATGCAAGTTGACACCTTTTATATGTGTTATATCATGAACGAAATTACGTGGGAACGATGGGGTAATTAAATGCATAAGTTAATAAGATTGTGTGAAATTAATATAATTATGCATAACACAAAATAAATAAACATAGTATGGGAATTTGCCTATTTGGTTAGGTGTACCCATACTATGTGTTGGGAATTTACCTATTGAGTTAGGTCTACCCCATGGGAATTTACCTATTAAGTTAGGTCTACCCATGTTAAGAAAACTTGATTAATTAGGGATAATTAATATAAAATTATGAGGGTGATTAATTAGGTGTAATTAATTGACTAAGACACGAGGTTGGACTCAGTTGTAGCGTAAAACTGCCCGGACCCAACCGGCTTAACCAGTTGCTACAAATGTTAGCCCAATGTGAGAGGTCTTAGGCACAAACTAAATACGTAATTAATGTAAAGACACGAGGTTAGACTCTGTTATGACATAAGGCTGCCCGGAC
The DNA here is from genome assembly GCA_030737875.1 of Allium sativum. Lineage (NCBI taxonomy): Eukaryota > Viridiplantae > Streptophyta > Magnoliopsida > Asparagales > Amaryllidaceae > Allium > Allium sativum. The sequence continues at coordinate 198,815,469 of CM060924.1, forward strand.
CCAACCGGCTTAACCAGCGGTCATAAAAGACAGTCTAATGTGAGAGGTCTTTACAAAGGTTACGTTCTTAATTAATTAATTAAGAAACACTTAACCACATTAGCATGTAGAGGGACATGAGGGGTTAAGTGGGTGCCTCGGGTGGCATGAGAAAATCTAGTGGTTGCCTTGGGTGGCAATAGAAAATACGATTAGAATACTTAACCAAAATGGAACATGTAATTAAACATGATTAAAGGGTTAAGTGGGATATACTAGAAAAAGGGACAAGCTTAGGTGGGTAGCTTGTGGAGGCCCATTTCAACCAGTAACCCATACGTATCTTTGTGGGCTCGACCCATGTCGAGGACGGGACACGCATACTGGGCTTGACTGTAAGAGGCAAACGGGTTAGCGGTGGCAACGCAAGTCCAACGGGCTTCATATGCGTGAGTGGGCCCGGGCTGGTAGGTAAGCCGTTGTTGCATCGAGTAGATATAAGCCGTGCACCTTTAGTTTCATCAGGTTGCCACATTGGGGAATGATACATCCCACGGTGGGGCCAGCACGGGTATCTACGTTAGGGAGCCGATCGAATGGGAAGTAGTGTGTACACCTAGTGGATTGTAGGGCCCCGTGGCGCCTACTTGGTCACCTAGGGGTACGCAGGTACTAATTAGTAAATTTTATAAGTCCTTGGGTGGGATCAACCTTTAAGTTAGGAACGACTGGTGTGGTGCAGTTTAGTAATTTACCTTAGGGAGGGTAGATGCGTCTTTATCCTTTATCTTCGTTTAGTTGACTGCTTAGGGTAGCCATTCATCCCTATATGTTACCGTACATCAGTTTATGTCTTCTCTGGTTACTTTAACGATTGTATTGTTAAAGTTATAGGACTCGCTCAGACTTATGTCTGACCCCGTTGTTTTTATCTTTTTCCCAACCCTCAGGTCCTACGGTGGATCCTAGCAGTAGTGGAGCTTGACCGGATTGCTGTTCCAGTCTTTAGGAGCTTGGATAGATGTAAAGCTCCAGTTATCCAGTTATCTTTTCTTTTGTTTGGCTATTGTATGAGAGTGGGATTATGTACTTCTTTATTTTGATGGATATTGTACTTGACCTTTATTGTGGTTTTATGATGTAACCAGACATGTTTTACTTCCGCTGTTATGAGATGATGTTTTAAAATTTCAAGTACTATTTATATCTGTCTTGTTGTAATTTTTCTGTTCTATATTCACTAAAATACTCCACCGATGCTATGGCATTCCCTTAGTGAGTGATCATAGCGGGAGTGGGGTGTTACACGTGGTATCAGAGCTTAAGGTTACCAGAACAGATAAATTTTTTTGAGAAAAACTACTTTCTAAGAGTATTTTCGAAGAAAGTATTTTTAAAAGCATGTCTTCTAAGAGAAAAAGTTTTTGAAAAAGAAAAGCATAATCCCCAATAGCCATATCTTTATCTTTCGGAATCTCCTTTTTGAATCTTTCCTCTTTCGTTTCAGCATGGCTGAAGATCTTAACATCCCGGAGGGTTTAGTTATACCACTATGGTATAGGAGGTTGCAAGAGGCTAGGGCCGCGGCTGCGGGTCCGGCCAATGCTACTACACCAGAGACAACCGCTCCTCCTCCTCAGCCTAGAGTGGATAATTTTGCTAAGGTTTGCAAGGAGTTCAAGGCTATAGGAGGAAAACCTTTTCTTGGTTCAGAGACTTTCGTAGAGGCTAGAGATTGGCTTAAGGAAGTGGAAGAGTTGCTAGATATCTTTGAAGTGGAAGAGGGAAAGAAAGTCAAGTTGGCGGCTTGGTTAATGAAGGGAGAGGCCTCATTCTGGTGGGAGGTCACTAATGGAGAACGCCCTGTTGACTCTTGGGCAGATTTTAAGCAAAGGTTTGGGGCTAAGTTTCTCTCAAGGGCGGAAGAGAATCTGTTTATGGAGAAGTTCTTGAATTTGAAGCAAGGGAATCTCACGGTGAAAGAATATGTCAACAAATTCAATCAATTAGCAAGGTTTGGCATAGAGTTGGTGAATACACCGGAGAAGAAGGCTTTGAGGTTCGTTAGAGGCTTGAACGAACCATTGCAAGGAATAGCTATGACTCACATTCCTATGGGGGCCACTTTTGAGAAGCTTGTCTACATGGCACTTATGCATGAGGATGATAAGAATTCTAAGGCACCAGAGAAAAAGGGGGATCAGAAGAAACCGCAACAGCAACAACAAGGCAAGGGCGGAAAAGGCAATGGTGACAAAAAGAAGACGAAGAAGAAGTGCTTCAATTGTGGAACACCAGGACACCTTAGTAAGGATTGTCGCAAAAAGAAGAAGACCGGTTGCTTTCATTGTGGTGAAGCAGGGCATCTTGTGAAAAACTGCCCAAAGAAGGGGCAGAAGACGGGGTCTACCTCAGGAGGCCAGGTGCAAGCTCTTATAGCACCACCTCAGTCAGGGGGGCAAGTTCAGGTTCTCTCAGTTCCACCGATTCAGTAGAGAGGTAGAACTATTTCCGTTGAAAGTCTGGTTTTTCTGTTTGATCATCCAGTTCGTACTTTGTTTGACTCTGGCGCATCGCATTCTTTTATCTCATCATCGTTAGTTGAGTCACTGCACTTAGACACCAGTCTAGTTGATGATCCCTTGGTTGTCTCAAACCCAATTGGGGGCTCCATATATCTGTCTATGATATGTTTGGGTTTGAAGATTTCTATACTTAGCGTTGAGTTTAGATGTGATGCTTTTGTATTGGGCTTCACGGGCTATGGGTTGATCTTGGGCATGGACTGGTTATCCAGTAATGGTGCCGTTCTTGATTGCGAAAGGAGAGTTGTCAGGCTCATGACCCGCTTGGGTAACACTCTCGAGATCTCTTGCAATCCCATGGAATCTGTTTTGCTAAGTTATCTTGAATCGCTCGATGCTTCGGTCGAAAGTTTGTGTTCTGTCAGAGTAGTCCGGGAATATCCGGATGTGTTTGAAGAAGTAAAGGGTTTGCCTCCGAAGCGGGAGATAGATTTCCGAATTTATTTGGTGGATAATGCCAAACCAGTGTCTTTGCCAGTACGCCACATGGCTCCTCGTGAGAGAAGAGAACTTCATAAGCAAGTAGGGGAGTTGCTTGAGAAGGGGTTTATAAGGCGAAGTATATCGGAGTGGGGAGCTCCAGTAGTGTTTGCCACGAAGGCGGATGGGTCCCTCAGACTTTGTGTGGATTATAGGGAACTTAATAAGCTCACGAAGAAGAATAGACACCCATTACCGAGGATAGATGATCTCTTTGATCAGTTGGTTGGCGCGTCAGTATTTTCGCAGATGGACTTAGCTACAGGGTTTCATCAGTTAAGAGTGGCGGAGGACAGTATAGAGAAGACTGCTTTCCGGACTCCGGATGGTTTTTATGAGTGGCTAGTGATGCCATTTGGGTTGACAAACGCCCCCGCATACTTTGTTGATCTCATGAGTAGAGTGTTCAGAGAGTATCTGAATAAGTTTGTAGTAGTTTTTGTGGATGACATCTTGGTCTTTTCCAAGAATGAAGAAGAGCATGCCTTACATCTCAAGGAAGTGTTGGAGACTCTTCGAGCGCATAGTCTTAAAGCTAAATTCTCTAAATGCCATTTTTGGAGAAGAGAAGTGCGATTCTTAGGGCATGTGGTCTCTAAGGAAGGGATAGCTGTGGATCCCGCAAAGATAGTATCTATCCAGGATTGGAAAGTTCCTAGAAATGCTACCGAGGTAAGAAGTTTCTTGGGGTTGGCAGGATATTATAGGAAGTTCATCAAAGACTTCGCGAAGATATCAGCCCCATTAACCCGCTTGACGAAGAAGAATCTGGTTTTCTCATGGGATGTAGATTGTGATGATGCTTTCCGACGGTTAAAGAGAGCTTTGACCACCGCTCCAGTTTTAGTGCTCCCGGATGGGAGTAAGCCGTTTGTTGTTTATACCGATGCTTGTGGAACAGGATTAGGCGCAGTCTTGATGCAGGAGGGAAGGGTAATAGCCTATGGAGGGAGACAATTGAGAGTGCATGAGAAGAATTACCCTACCCATGATCTAGAGTTGGCCGCGATTGTTTTCGCACTTAAGTCTTGGCGCCATTATCTTCTTGGTGAGAGATTCGAGTTGTTCACCGACCATAAATCATTGAAGTACTTATTCTCTCAGAAGGATTTAAACTTAAGACAGCAAAGGTGGATGGAGTTCTTAGCATCCTATGATTTCGAGATAGCGTATACCCCTGGTAAGGGTAACGTGGTGGCAGACGCCTTAAGTAGAAAAAGGCTATCTTTGAGTCCATTGTTCGTAGAACGGCGAAGCTTGGAGTTTCTTTCTTTGTTCGACTTCAGACCTTCTGTTGATTTTGTACCTGGTTTGTTGGCATCCTTGGAGGTTAGACCTACTCTTTTGAGACGGATTGGCGAGGCTCAGCGAGACGACCCACAGTTGGTTGTGTTGGTAGAGAAGCTTATAAGAGGGGAGTCGTCCAGCCATTTGGGTAGATACACCATAGATGATAAGGGATGGTTGCATAGAGACGGTAGACTTTGTGTACCGCAAGATGAGGGTTTGAAGAAGGCTATTTTGGATGATGCACATCGTTCAAGAATGACTATTCATCCCGGTGGAGACAAAATGTACCAAGACATGAAGAGAGTTTTCTTCTGGGCCGGTATGAAGAAAGATGTAGCCGAGTATGTGGCTAGATGTTTAGTGTGCCAACAAGTTAAAGCGGAGCAAAGGAAACCCGGTGGGTTGCTACACCCATTGGAAGTTCCGCAGTGGAAGTGGGATAGTGTCTCGATGGATTTCATCGATGGGTTACCGAGATCGAGGAAGGGCAATACGGGAATTTGGGTTGTGGTGGACAGACTTACCAAGAGTGCCCATTTTATACCCGTGAAGAGTAAGAGGACCGCTCCATGGCTTGCTTCGGTCTATGTTAGGGAGATTGTTAGATTGCATGGCGTGCCATCCAGCATTGTGAGTGATCGAGATCCTATCTTTACTAGTGAGTTTTGGAGAAGTTTGCAAGAGGCGGTAGGGACTCAGTTGTGTTTGAGCACCGCATATCATCCTCAGACGGACGGTCAGACCGAGAGGGTGAACCGTATCTTAGAAGATCTCTTGAGGCTTTGTATCTTGGATTTTGGAGGTACATGGGAAGAACATCTTCCTTTGGTGGAGTTCGCATATAATAACAGCTTTTAGTCCAGTATTGGTATGGCTCCTTTCGAAGCTCTTTATGGAAGGCCTTGTCGATCTCCTACATGTTGGTGGGAATCTACGAATAAGATCCTGCTTGGGCCGGATATGGTTAGAGAGACTTCAGAGAAGATTGATTTAATTCGAAGAAGGATGAAAGCAGCGCAAGATAGACAGAAATCTTATGCGGATCGGAGAAGGACGGAACTTGAGTTTGAGGTTGGGGATATGGTTTTTGTCAAAGTATCTCCATTGAGAAATGTGGTTCGCTTTGGGTCCGTAGGGAAGTTAGCACCGAGATTTGTTGGGCCGTTTCCTATTAAGGAAAGGATTGGACGGATGGCATATAGGGTGGAGTTGCCCGACAGACTTAGTGGTGTTCATGATGTATTCCATGTATCACATTTGAGGAAGTGCTTACATGAGACCGCGGAGGTGGTAGAGCCGAGCTTGCTTAGAGATGTAGAGGTAGAGCGTGATGCGACGATTCGACGAGCTCCTACTCGCATCCTTGGGTCAGAAACTAGGAAGTTGAGGAACAGAGAAGTTCAGCTAGTTAAAGTGCAATGGGGAGATGACGAAAGCAATGCTACTTGGGAGACGGAAGCAAAGATGCGTTCTTTGTATCCATTTCTTTTTGAGAGTATGTCTTTTAAGTTCTCCTTTATTGCTTGTCTAGTACTTATCTTATCTTTAGTATATCCTCTCGCTAATACCTATGACCTTTAGATAGGGTAAAACCTATGGTTGAAACATGTGTTTGAAACATGTTATGGTTGATGGATGCATATGGATGCAATTGTTTGCTAGTGGTTGCTCGTGGATGCATATACACACACATTAGGCACTAGATCGGCTCAGTCACTTCATGTTGCATATTGCATAAATGGATGTGGTAGTTAGATTGATGGATGTATCATGGCTGTGTTATCATATGGATGATGCATTTTTGTGTATGGTTGTGCACGCATGTAGAAATTTGTATGTGTCAATAGGGTTTCGCATACATATTGGATGCATGGCACTATCATGGTTTGCATTAAGGAGGTTTACTGTATCAGTAACCGCCTGATTTTCGCATTAGGTAAGTACATATACACACACTTTTGCATATATCCATCCAGCATTTAGAATCTTGTAAGGACAATGATTGCTCGTGGATGATGCTTTGAGTAGATGGATGATTGGATGGTAGGATACGTTCTTCCTAACTTGAAGATTTCGGGGACGAAATCCTTTAAGGAGGGGAGAATGTAACAACCCGTATTTTCAATAACCTGTAATAACATAAATCGAGGCAGAATTTAATTCTAAAATGGGAATCAAGGGAAACGGGCTATGCCATTGCGTTCGTCTCGGAAAAATACGCGAAATAGAGTCCGAGTTTTCGAAAATCGGAGTCCGTATGACCAAGATATGGCCTCGCGAAGTTTCACGAAAATTCCCAAATTAAAGTATACTTAATTAAGTGAAATGGGTTGTGTAGATATATATATATATATATATATATATATATATATTGATATATATATATATATATATAATTGAAATTTTAATAAATAAATATGCAAAAATGCTCAAAACAGCGAATTGGGAGAGGGGAATAACCGAACCGGCCGATTTTTGAAGTCGACCCGAGCCCGCTGGGTCGACTAGGGGTTAATCCAGGGTGTTTGGCTGTCAACCCGTGGGCCGATTCGCTCAAGTGCAGATTTTGCATTTGAATGGTTCTCATGGTCCATCTTTAATCTAAAGGCCCTAGATGGTTCCTACACTTGACTTCTTCCCCAAGACATGCTTTGATGGCTTGGATTGAATCTAGGGTTAATCCTATGGCCTAAAACACTTGCCTAATCTATAAATAAGACCCTAACCTACCCTAATTCATTCATAATTAAACCTAGTGACTAAACTATGGCAAAATGCTAGCTCTCATGGCCTCCACTAATTTTATGAAGAGGGTTGCATACTAATCACTCTCTAATCAACTTCTAATCCCTTCTTAGCATCTTAATCTTCTTCATTTGGTGTTCAAAGTTGCTAGTTGTGAGTTTCTATCACTTTGATGATCTTTTGGTAAACTAATTAGATGAGATGTGATGAGATTTATGGTTTTGTATGTGGGTTAATGAGCTTTGAATCATATGATATGATGTTAGCATTAATCTTATGTTTATGCATGTTGAGTATGTAAGCTTATGCAAGTTTAATATGATGTATGTTATGTTTGCATGATGCTAAATATGCAAGTTGTGGGCTATGTAATCATATGCATGTTATGCAAGTTCATGGTAATATGCTATGCAAGTTACATGTATGTAAATATGCAAGTTACATGTTTGTTAATATGCAAGTTACATGTATGTAAATATGCAAGTTACATGTTTGTTAATATGCAAGTTACATGTTTGTTAATATGCAAGTTACATGTATGTAAATATGCAAGTTACATGTTTGATAATATGCAAGTTACATGTTTGTTAATATGCAAGTTACATGTATGTAAATATGCAAGTTACATGTTTCTTTATATGCAAGTTACATGTTTGTTAATATGCGAGTTACATGTATGTAAATATGCAAGTTACATGTTTATTAATATGCAAGTTCATGATGACACATTATGCAAGTCTATAAGCTAATATGCAAGTTTGTTATGCAAAATGAATATGTAAGTTATGTGACATATTATATGCAAGTTATGTGACATGTTATGCAAGTTCATATGCAAGTTATGTGTTTGTTAATATGCAAGATGGCACCTTTGAAACATGTTCATTCATATGCAAGTTGACACCTTTTATATGTGTTATATCATGAACGAAATTACGTGGGAACGATGGGGTAATTAAATGCATAAGTTAATAAGATTGTGTGAAATTAATATAATTATGCATAACACAAAATAAATAAACATAGTATGGGAATTTGCCTATTTGGTTAGGTGTACCCATACTATGTGTTGGGAATTTACCTATTGAGTTAGGTCTACCCCATGGGAATTTACCTATTAAGTTAGGTCTACCCATGTTAAGAAAACTTGATTAATTAGGGATAATTAATATAAAATTATGAGGGTGATTAATTAGGTGTAATTAATTGACTAAGACACGAGGTTGGACTCAGTTGTAGCGTAAAACTGCCCGGACCCAACCGGCTTAACCAGTTGCTACAAATGTTAGCCCAATGTGAGAGGTCTTAGGCACAAACTAAATACGTAATTAATGTAAAGACACGAGGTTAGACTCTGTTATGACATAAGGCTGCCCGGACCCAACCGGCTTAACCAGCGGTCATAAAAGACAGTCTAATGTGAGAGGTCTTTACAAAGGTTACGTTCTTAATTAATTAATTAAGAAACACTTAACCACATTAGCATGTAGAGGGACATGAGGGGTTAAGTGGGTGCCTCGGGTGGCATGAGAAAATCTAGTGGTTGCCTTGGGTGGCAATAGAAAATACGATTAGAATACTTAACCAAAATGGAACATGTAATTAAACATGATTAAAGGGTTAAGTGGGATATACTAGAAAAAGGGACAAGCTTAGGTGGGTAGCTTGTGGAGGCCCATTTCAACCAGTAACCCATACGTATCTTTGTGGGCTCGACCCATGTCGAGGACGGGACACGCATACTGGGCTTGACTGTAAGAGGCAAACGGGTTAGCGGTGGCAACGCAAGTCCAACGGGCTTCATATGCGTGAGTGGGCCCGGGCTGGTAGGTAAGCCGTTGTTGCATCGAGTAGATATAAGCCGTGCACCTTTAGTTTCATCAGGTTGCCACATTGGGGAATGATACATCCCACGGTGGGGCCAGCACGGGTATCTACGTTAGGGAGCCGATCGAATGGGAAGTAGTGTGTACACCTAGTGGATTGTAGGGCCCCGTGGCGCCTACTTGGTCACCTAGGGGTACGCAGGTACTAATTAGTAAATTTTATAAGTCCTTGGGTGGGATCAACCTTTAAGTTAGGAACGACTGGTGTGGTGCAGTTTAGTAATTTACCTTAGGGAGGGTAGATGCGTCTTTATCCTTTATCTTCGTTTAGTTGACTGCTTAGGGTAGCCATTCATCCCTATATGTTACCGTACATCAGTTTATGTCTTCTCTGGTTACTTTAACGATTGTATTGTTAAAGTTATAGGACTCGCTCAGACTTATGTCTGACCCCGTTGTTTTTATCTTTTTCCCAACCCTCAGGTCCTACGGTGGATCCTAGCAGTAGTGGAGCTTGACCGGATTGCTGTTCCAGTCTTTAGGAGCTTGGATAGATGTAAAGCTCCAGTTATCCAGTTATCTTTTCTTTTGTTTGGCTATTGTATGAGAGTGGGATTATGTACTTCTTTATTTTGATGGATATTGTACTTGACCTTTATTGTGGTTTTATGATGTAACCAGACATGTTTTACTTCCGCTGTTATGAGATGATGTTTTAAAATTTCAAGTACTATTTATATCTGTCTTGTTGTAATTTTTCTGTTCTATATTCACTAAAATACTCCACCGATGCTATGGCATTCCCTTAGTGAGTGATCATAGCGGGAGTGGGGTGTTACAGTCTGTTGGATTGGGATTTCTATCATGGTACTTAGCAGGAAAAATTAGAGCATTTCTGATATAAACTTCGGGTAATATCTTGCTTTTTTCCATTCCCTCATTTTGGATACACTACATTAGATAAGGGTGATTTTGGAGAATGAAAAATAAACTAGTTCAAAGTAAAGGAATTGTTTTGGAGAATGAAATCATGTCAGTAGCATTACATAAACATGTTATACATATAATTGACAAATATGCACACATGAATACAAAGACACGATATGCCCTTCACCGTTATCAGTACGAACACAAAGACACAATATTTTGTGTGCAAACAGGCATAAAATTACTTCTTTTTTCCTGTAGATTTTGGTGCTTTTGTGCTGCTGGTGCTCTGGCTGGCTATCACGATTCAGTTTTACTGCCAATAATCAGGTTGGCCTTTTAAGCTTTTGTTTTAAAATGTGTACATATACAAATATTTATGCTGTTATATATAAAACTTTATGATCAGCATCATGAGCTAGCTTATTCTCATACACTGCTTTGATTTACAGCATACACATGTATTTCATCGTCATGATCAGCACGTATGCTCAATCTTCCCGGCCTCGACTGGAATTATATCAGGTTGATCATATGTTAGTTCGTACTATTATGAAAATCTTTGACAGTTTCCTTTGTATATATATGTTTGTATATATGTTATACATTGTGTTCGTGTTGTGAAAAATCTTGTAATGCTTTGAGCAATATATATATATATATATATATATATATATATTGTGTTATTCTTGTGTATAAATTGTGGTATATATGTTGTGTTATGAAAAATATGTGCACAATTTCTGTTATATACATATATATACATATATATATGTGTGTGTGTGTGTGTGTGTGTGTGTGTGCACAAAGATATAATTAGATATGGTCAGAGGCCGTGTCTGAATACCCTTTAGACATGGCTATAAGTCGTATGTATTCAAAGTGAGATACGGTTAGTAGCCGTATCTAATAATTTAACATGCCACTTTTTGATACGGCTATTTACCGTGCCCAAGAGCTTTAGATACGGCTAAAAACACAGTCTAATCAGCATATATGGTGTAGTGCGAAGCAATATAGCATTTGGACGTAAACCCTTAGTTCTTGAGCCACCCGAATAGTCGTCTATAAAATAGTGGCTCGCTTCATCACGGACATGAATCTCACAATTTAATTCTTATAGTGGTATGCCATTGGTGGGTGAATTCTAAATATGTCTCATTCTTTATATAGAAAAGAATATTGTTTTGCCACAAACCAAACTCAAAACGCAGTTTTCAGGATTTCCAGGTGATTGATGATCCAAATTTAGATTAGCAAGAAACAATTTTACCATAACAACATTAATCTTTCGGTTGTTCCTTTCGTAGTCCATTAAGGATTCAAGTATTCCTCTTCTAGCCAAACTTTGTAGCCCATATGAATTGAAATCCTAAAATTTAACGAATACTCCTTCTAGCAATTGGAGTTTTTCCATTTTTTCCATCTTTCAATTGCTATTTGATTGTGAAACCATTTTGCAATATATGAATCGATTGCCTTTTGAGTTGAGGAGGATCCTCATTTTGTTTTCTTTTAAGGTGGAGTCATTCTTGATTGAATTTGTGGAGAAAAATCTAATTTTTTATTGTTAAAACACTAGGGTTTTTGTTTTGAAAAGAGGAAAGTAAAAGGATTTGGGGAGGTTAAAATGCCAGAAAAATCTTTTTGGCTCCTGGGGGTTACCAGATGTTTGGTAGCTTTTTTACTAGTCGACCGTTGATTGTTTCCCAGGTTTTCCTAGGCACCATTATATATATATTAATCTATTTACAATGTTTTGTGTGTGTGTATATATATATATGTGTGTGTGTGTGTTTAATATATAAGCTTAAGTTTATTATTTATATCGGTTTATCATGCTATATAAAGGAGATCAAAGAAAATGTATATTATTATTTCATGGGTGCAACAAAGAAAAAATAAACTCAACTCTGTATGAATTATATCCAATGTACTATTATTAAAAACAAGAAAAAAAATACAACATGAAACGTTAATTAATCCAAGTCAGAAGATGTTGATTTCTTCTTTGGAGTTTCCTTTTTAGACTCCTCATTAGCCGCATAATTTCTATCCCATGAATTTGGGCTATACGAAGGACGAGTTGGATTGTTTTTTCCATGGGCTCCAAGAAGACATGTGATGTTCCGGAGTGGTGAATAATGGATGGTGTCGAGGTTCAAGTACATTTGGTTTTTCTCACACTCGTATCGCCATCTGCTCTAAAAATCTTAATCGTCTTGCTACCACCTTTTTCTTAAAATAAAGTTCCTATTGTAAGTCAAGTTATTGCTGCTGATAATGGTGTATTTCACCGATCTTATATTTTGTAGTTGGAGAAACAAAAAAATGGCATTTAATTTTCTTCGAATCCGGAGTATAACCGGTGCGATAATCCTTCCACTTATATCCAGGTTTTTTTCCGGGTTCGAAGAAACAATTTGAATGGATTCGGAAGATTGTTTCTGATTTGATTTGCTTGGAGAGTTGTGTGAAGAGGATGATTTGTTAGTATTTGAAATAACTTGTTGCCTTTTGAATTAATAGTTAATACTTAGAAACTTATGTTTGAAATAAGAAAGTTTGAGTTTTTATATAGTTGAAATTCCTTAATATTAGCAGTAGTAAATGATTGGATGATAGGAAATTCCAATTGTCCGATGTAGGTAATAATAGCTAATTAGTTAGTTGGTTTAATAACTAGTGATTACAGTAGCCTGAAATATAACATTACTCAATATTCTAAGTTAAACAGGAAACATTACATAACCCAATGGAAAGTATATTTAGCTACGTATGAAAGCATCAAGGGTCGAGATCCGGTTGATGCACAATTTTTTTATTTTTCTGAAAATCTGATTTTTTTACTTAAAACATATATATTTTTATAAATCCTTATATGAAACTATTCCAAGTTATCTTCGTAGTTTAATAAACATGTTTTCAAGTCACTGTTTAGTAAAAATATTAGCTATTTGATTTTTAGATTTTATGAATTCTAAATTTATAATTTCTTTTTCAATGTTATCACATAAGAAGTGATGTCTTATATCTATATGTTTAGTTCTCGAATGATTTACTGGATTTTAGATAAATTTATTGCACTTGTGTTATCGCAATAAATAGTTGAATTACTTAAATTTATGTTAAAATCTTTAAGTGTTTGTTGCATATATATTACTTGAGCACAAGACAATGCTGCTGATATATATTCAGCTTCACACGTCGATGGTGAAACGCAATTTTATTTCTTGCTAAACCAAGATATTGGTAAAATGACAAGTACTATTTGTACTATTTCGATCTGTCCATGATCCTCCAAATTCAGCGTCGTTGTATGATACTAATTCAAAGGAGCTATCTTTCAGATAGAAAAGTCCAAAATATTTGGTGTTGCTTAGATAACACAATACACGTTTAACTACTCGTAAGTGTGTTTCTTTGGGATTGGCTTGAAATCGAGCATACAAACAATTACTCATCATTATATCCAAACAACTATCTGTTAAATATAACAACGATTCTATCATACTACGGTATAACTTTTGATCAACATTTTTACCATTTTCTTCTATTTCTAAATGTGTTGTTGTATTCATAGAAGTTGGTTTAGTTGATGTTTTTTCCATACCGAAACGTTCTATTAAATTATTGCAATATTTTTCTTGATTTATAAAAATACCGTTAGGTAGTTGTTTAATTTGCAAACCAAGAAAATATGATAATTCCCCCATCTGAGACATTTCAAATTCGCTAGTCATAATTTCTGAAAATTCTTGACATAAATTTTCATTTGTAGAACCAAAAATAATGTTGTCTACATAAATTTGAATTATTAAAATATATTCATGTTTTATAAACAATGTTTGATCAACCTTTCCAATTTGAAATCATGAACTGATTAAATAATTTTTAAGGCGATCATACCAAGCACGGGGTGCTTGCTCTAAATCGTACAAAGCCCTTTTCAATTTATAAACATGATCAAGATATTTTTCATGTGTAAATAAGGGTGGTTGTTCAACATAAACTCTTTTATTTATATAACCATTTAAAAATGCACTTTTTACATCCATTTGATATAATTTAAAATTATGATACCAAGCATAGGCTAATAAGATATATATTACTTCCAATCTTGCGACTGGAGCAAGTGTTTCTTCATAGTCTATTCCTTCTTTCTGATTATATCCTTGAGCGACAAGTCTAGCTTTATTTCTTATTATATTTCCTAATTCATTTGCTTTATTTTTGTAAACCTATTTTGTACCTATAACAACTTGATCACTCGGCCTCAGAACTAACTCCCAGAGTTCATTTCGTTCAAACTGATTTAAATCTTCTTGCATAGCGAAAATCCAGTTTCGTCAGAAGATGCTTCTTTTGGATTTGTGGGTTCCATATTGGATAAAAACGCAACATGACTTACTAGATTTAATTGACTTCTAGATCTTACGTTTGAATTTATTACACTAATAATATTTTGAGTTGGATGATCTCGTAATATTCTTGGTGGAGACCTTATTTCGTTATTATTTTAAACAATGTGTTCATTATTAACAATATTATTTTCTATTATCATATTTTCAGTTTGATTTTTATTTTCAAAAATATCTTTATTTTCAGTGATATTTTAATTTATATTATTATGAATAACGTTTCGTCTTCTCTAGAATTATAAATTATATTATCTTCATCATGTAAATTTTTTTTTTCAACACTTCAGTATTATAAGAATTTTGAATATAATATTCATCGAATGAAATGTGAAGTAATTCTTCTATTTAATTTGTTCTTTTATTAAAAATACGATAAGCTTTGCTTCAATCTAAATATCCTAGAAATATAATCGTTGGATTTCGAATCGAATATACCAAGCTGATCTTAAGTATATAAAATAAAACATTTTGAACCGAAAACTCTAAAATATGAAATATTTGGTTTTCTACCTTTAAAAAGTTCATATGGAGTATTTTTCGTAAGTGGTCGAATGGAAACACGATTCAAGACATAACAGGCTGTTGTGACTACATCTGCCTAGAATTATTTTGGTACTGAGCTTCCATTCAGCAACGTTCTAGCACATTCTTGTAACATTCGATTTTTCCGTTCAACAACTCCATTTTGTTGTTTTGTTGTGGAGTTCTAGAAAACGAGAAATTATGAAAATTTCCTTTCATTTTACAGTATAAATCTAAATTTTCATTCTCGAACTCTCCTCCATGATCACTTCGTATATTTTTAATTTTCAAATCTTTTGAATTTTTTACCAAACATTTTAAAATAATAAAAAATATCACTTTTGTTTTCCAAAAATATCGTCCAAGTATATCTAGAAAAATCATCAACTATTACAAACACGTATCTACTATGATTTATGGATTGAATTTGAGTTGGCCTAAATAAATCTATATGTAGTAATTCTAACGATTGTAATGTTGAAATAATCTTTTTAGATCTAAATGATGATTTCTTTAATTTTCCTAACTAACAAGCATTGCATAAATTTTTAGTTTTAAATTTCATTTTGGGTAAACATTTTACGAATTCATTTTTCGAAATTTTATTAATAATTTCAAAGTTTATGTGGCAAAATCTTTTGTGCTATAACCATGGATCATTATCTTTGGCTAAGAAGAACATATCTGGATTATTATTAACTTTCATATTTAAAATACAAATATTTTTATCTCTATTACCTTCAAAAATAAGATTTTGATTTTTATCAAAAATACTATATTTATTTTCAGAAAACGATATTTTGAAACCCTTATCGCATAACTGGCTAATACTTAGCAAATTATGTTTTAAATTCCTAACTAACAAAACATTAGTAATAAGAGGTAAATTAGATGTACCGTAATTGCTCACGTCGCCTTTGCCGATAATACATCCTTTGGAATTATTTCCAAACGCGACAGTTCCTCCTTTTGAGTATATAAAATTTATTAGCATTTCTTTGTCTCCTGTCATATCTTTTGAGCAACCACTATCGAGTATCTATTTTCCTCTTTTCTTGAGTGGGACTTGTAGAAAAAATATGTAATGACATTGGTACCCACTTCCTCCGTTAGGGTTCTAAGAGTTAGATCTAAGAAAACCAAACCCAAGGGGGGTTCAATGTCCCTTTTAAAAATATAATCCTTATTATTATGAATAGTTTCTAAGAAAGTTTTTATATATTTATTCCTGATCAAATAATTATTTGTTTTACGAACGAATCTACGAACAGTTTTAGAAATCTTTGAAGATGTTACTGGTTTGCTAGTTTTAAACTTCTTTCTATTCGATTTCTTTGAAATATCTGGTTTTTGAATATATCCTATACCTTTCTGACTAGGTATAGGTTGAGAATGTTTTTATAATATTAGACTGATTATCTTTGCCTTTATTATAGTTAGTGATATTTTTAGTAATATCATCTAATTTCATTTTTTATGCTAGAATTATCTAATTCTATTAATTTAATCCTAGTTTCATTCATGATTCTCAGAAGAAAATAGATTATTCTTTTATTTTTGAGTCTAAATTTCTTGACTAAATAAGGAAAGTTGAGAATTTGTGTTAAATAGAGATTCTTGAAGTTTTCTAATTTCATCTTCTAATATCTCTTTTTCATCGTCAGCAAATCTCTTTCGAAATTTGCCTTTTTCTGATCTTTATTCGCTTGTTTGTACTTCCATTTGAAATTATTTTTAGATTCTAATAATTATCTATTTATTTCTACCATGTCTTCGAAAGTAAAATCACTAACCTCGGTTTCTTTAGCCACGAAGCACACGTTAGCTTATTCGTTATCACTTTCACTATCACTTTCTGAAGATGAAGAATTTGCGTCATCCCAAGTTATAGATAAGGCTCGTTTTTTGGATTTTTGTTTTTGTGCTGCTCATTTTCTGTTATGGACAATCTTTTTGGTAATGTCCTTTTCTGTGACAATGGTAGCATTCTACTGCTAATAAAGATGCTTTGCTGCTATTTTTATCATTTTTCTTTCCATTGCTCTTGAATCCATTCTTATATTTCAAAAGGTTTCTGAAACTTTTGGCAATGAATGCTAAGTCTTCTTCTTCATCTGAATCTGATTCATCTTTTTCAGCATGGAAAGCTAAGTTCTTATTATCCTGTGCATGAACTCGTTTTGCCTTCATATTAACTTCATAGATATAAGATTTCCTATTAATTTTTCTGGTTTCATGGTTGAAAGACCATTAGCTTCTTCAGTAGCCAAGACCTTCCTTTCCCAATCTTTCGTCAAAAATTTTTGGATTTCTGATATTATATCAAAGTTAGTGTATTTTCTCCTAAGCTTAATAACGAATGATAATATTTTGAAATCTAAAATACATATCATTGATAGATCCGTTTTCATTCATTTTGAAATTCTAAAATTGATTTTTAAGCATGGATATCTTGCTTTGTTTAACCTTTCTAGTTCCTTTGAGTGTTCACCAAATTTCATATGCAATATTGCATATACAAATATGGTTAAACTCATTTCTATTCAAGGCACAATGCAACATATTCATTGCTTTTGCATTTGAAGCAGCATCAATTTTTTGTGAACCTGACCACTTGGAATAATTTGTAGTTGGAATGGTATATTCATTTTGAGTAATATTCCAAGTATCAAATCCTTTTGTTTGCATATATATTCTCATATGTGTAGCTAAATAATTATAGTTTATGCCATTGAAAAGTGGAGGTCGTGTAGTGGATTGACATTCTGTGAAACTTGTGTTATTGCTGGTGTTAGTGTTCGTGTTGTTATCCATATTATCGAGTATTAAATAACTGTTTTATGGTTATAAGATGTCCTGCTCTGATACCAATTGAAAAGAGTGCTAGAGTAGGATCGAGCAATATAGAACTAAATGTATATGCAAAAGCTTAGATTATGTGATATAATGTATTATGCAATAGTTATGCAAGTAAATATTTAATAAACTAAATATAATGATATCACAGACAAGCAGTAAATGAATGCAGTAAAATAAAGTAAACGACACCAGGAATTTTTATCCTGGTTCGGAGCATCGTCCTACGTCCAGTTACAGACTCCTTCTGGATGCTCACTAGCAACACCCTCACTTTACCCGAAGGAACAGGTTTACAACACACCCGAATAGCAGACCGTGGACCCAAGCAACCAAACGGGATTTCATGCCTGAGCAGCCGAACCGGATTTCATGCCTAAGCAGCCGAATAGGAATTCAACAACACCACATAATCCTTGACTTTAATATTTTTTCTAAGTAACACAGATTAGCCACGAATTGAGTACACCCTTCCTATAATCTTATCCTCAGATATTTGATATGTTTGTGAAGATTTGAAGGAAGTAGATTGCTTTTGAGTCGAGAAATATGAAATAGAATCAGCGATTCAAAGTAATGAGAATGATTTTGAATGCTTTTAGAATGCAAGAGATTATAGAAAATAAGATTAGAATTTAAAGTAAGAATCAATATTTTAGAAAGTGAAGTTTATGATGTATATATAGTATTCGAAGAGTGGTAATCATTCATGAAAAGTTTCATCGAAAAGAAGCAACCATTTCGGTTGAAATTGGATCACTACTTTTCATGAAAGAAGATATCTTTTCTGAAATATGACTGTTAGGTTCGAATCAGTTGACTGGTGAAAAATGACCAATCAACTAGTATTTGAAAAAAAATGTGTGTGTGTATATATATATTGGTACACACATGCACTAGGCTGTGCATTTTTGTGCATACCAGTCGACTGGTGGATTTTCCACCAGTCGACCGGTTTGTTGAAAAAAGCACAGTTCAGTTGACTATGTGTGCCATTATATATTTATTTATTCGTGATTTTGTGCTTGATTGTTTTGTTACGTTTGTGGACAGATTTTAACAAGTTTTAACACAACTAAATCACAAATGAATAATCATACTAAGTGTAATGACCCGCATTGGCAGAGGTATTATAATTAATTTATTTAATTATTAAAATGGTGGTTTAGAGAAGTTAATGATCGTGGAATTAAATAATGATGAATATTTAATTAAAATAATAAATTAAATAATATATTTAATTCTGAAATAATCAGATTTGGCTGAAATGGCGATATGGTGTGAACCGGATCATCTGTGATATTTAATTCAACTTGGAATTGAATTTGATTAACGAATATATTATATAAACGACAGTTTGAACGTATAGTTTATAATATAATTATAAACGAGCTCGAAATGGTGCTGCAGTTCGTAAATTGACAATTTGAACTTCAACTGAATGTACAGGATTCGTTTAAAGCCAGATTTCTGTGAAACGAGAAACGTGTGGAGCTGGTGGAGTATATCTTTCTAGTGGAAGAGAAAAATCGGGATTTCGTCGTGTAGATTTTGATTTATGTCCAAATCAAATTTTAGAAAAGTCGCTGTGGAATTCCTTTATAATTTATAAAGGAATTATTTATATTTTAAAAATGAATTTCAATATAAATCGAATATCGGGTTGACCCAGAAGTGAATATCGAGTTGGAAATTCATATAGGAATATTCTAGAGCTGTAGGGTATTCCACTGTGAGTATATTCGATAATATAAATTTATTTATATTTAATTTAATTATATTTAAATATATTTATATATTTAAATGGGTCATTCAGAGCTTTAAAAATAGCTACTTTTGCAAACGAAGTCGGAATCCGACGAAACTAATTTTGTTGGATCCGCAATGTCAAATAGTTGTTAGATTTCCAGTTTCGTGATTTTTAGAGTCACTGTGTGACCGTACGGAGTTTTAGAGTGAGAAACAGTCAGTATTTCGACGGTTAAAAATACGCTGTGTGAGCATACGGAGTCGGAATTTGACGAAACCAGTTTCGTTGGGACCGTAATGTCGAACTCTAGCAGTATGTCCAGTTTGGTGATTTTTGGGTGTCATGTGTGATCACACGGATTTTCGAGTGCAAAAAACAAAAACAACAGGGTAAAACAAAATATCTAAACATTTTCTAAAGCCTTGGATAAACCACATCCCCTCCTTTACAACCACACAAGCAAATCCCATTCCCATATATATTTGTTCTTTGAGCCGCCAAGGATTTTAATTGTTCCAGTAAAGTTTCAAAGGAAAGAAAATCAAATAAAAATCAAATAAATCCTATAAATCAAAGCAAGAAGATATTCGGGTTCAGGATGCAATTCTCTTCAACACAGTATGATTTTCATAGGACTCGAACGCTTTTCTCGTCATTGGAAAACTCACCGCGAGTTAGGGTTTAACATCGTTGGTTGTGTGGTCATCAATTGGCAAATCCGTGGTAGTATTCGAGTTCCTGGTTTCGATTAGCACCTGCCGTGGGGTTTTTGTGGGTTCCGATGTAGTTTCGAGGTGGTGCGATCTCCTGTTATCGCGAGGCGAGTTGGATTTCGAACGTGCGAAAGCAGGTGCGAGTTGAGAGCTAGTGGTATAGGGAGGATGAGGACGGGATGAGTAGTTTAACGGTGGTGTTCCGGTGGCTGTTGATCGAAAGGAGGAGGAGTATAAAGGAGATGGAAAGTTCGGTTGTGGCATTGAAAATGGGAGCGACGAGTTCAGTAATTTGGGAAGAAGGAGTAAGGGGAGGGAGACGGGCCGTAGTCTTAATTGGGTTGGTGGGCCGAGAAATCAAGTTAAGCCCAAACTATAATTTCAAGTTTAATTTAATTTAAATTAATTTTCAAATGTACTGAACTTGTAGATATCATAACTCTATCATACATTATCAGAATCACGAACCGTAAGTTGCGTTGGGACCGTATGGACGAGAGCTTCACAATGAAGCTGACTGAGAGTGAATCCGAGCTCGTTACTATTTATGGCAAAATAAATTGTCCGACTGAGGCAAATAACGCAAACCGTTATTTAACGGTTAACGCGCAAATGTGAGTAAATCTCACTAACTCTGAACAGTTTATAATTTCATGTTGTATTTTTAGAACTGTTAGATATTGGCTGATTGACTGTGTGTTGACTGTTTGATTGAACTGCTAGTCAGTTAGTTAAATTTCTATATTGATTCTGTTTAACAGAATATATCATATGGAACTGAAAAGTGATGTTATCTATATTGTTTAACATCTGTGATGCAGGGAAACGGGTTGGAGGAATCCAACTGGATTCCTCAACATTTATTTTACTGATTTCATATATTGTGATATATGAAGTGTTATATAATCTGTTATGGATTATGTGTGTTGGAATGATGTTGATCATTTTCATTCGATATTTAAATATCATAAAAGACCCTGGGATGTAAAAAGAAGTATTTCAATGTATATTGAAATAAAGAGATTTTATAACAGGAAATATTTCGAAAAGTAAATAAAAGGGAAAAATGTTTTTAAAACAAATAGAGTTTTATAAAAGGGTAATCATTTGTAAAGTGAAGAACTGTTACTAAAAGTAAATCTTTATAAATGAATAGTTTATTCGAGTTAAAGTAAAAGGAGCTAATCGATGTTAGTTTAATCGATTAGTGTTAAAGTAAAAGGAGCTAATCGATGTTAGTTTAATCGTTTAGTGTTAAAGTAAAAGGAGCTAATCGATGTTAGTTTAATCGATTAGTGTTAAAGTAAAAGGAGTTAATCGATGTTAGTTTAATCGATTAGTGTTAAAGTAAAAGGAGCTAATCGATGTTAGTTTAATCGATTAGTGTTAAAGCAAAGGAGTTAATCGATGTTAGTTTAATCGATTAGAGTTAAAGCAAAAGAGTTAATCGAATATAGTTATTCGAATAGAAGCAAATGAGTTAATCGAATATAGTTATTCGAATAGAAAGTAAAAAGAGTTAATCGAATATAGTTATTCGAATAGAAGCAAATGAGTTAATCGAATATAGTTATTCGAATAGAAAGTAAAAAGAGTTAATCGAATATAGTTATTCGAATAGAAGCAAATGAGTTAATCGAATACAGTTATTCGAATACAAAGTAAAAAGAGTTAATCGAATATAGTTATTCGAATAGAAGCAAATGAGTTAATCGAATATAGTTTATTCGAAGAAAGAAAAAGGAGTTATCGAATATAGTTTATTCGAAAGGAGTTAAGTGAAATTAGTAAATCAATAGCGTTAGTCAAATAGAGTTAATCCAATAGTGTTAGTCCAATAGAGTAAATTGATAAGGGTTAATCGATTTGAGTTAAAGCAAAGGAGTTAACCGAATATAGCTATTCGAAGAGGTTTAAGTAAGGAAGTTAGTAAAAGGGATATAAAGTGAACTTTGCCTATTTCAAAGTTAGAAATGTTGTTCAGTTAAGGTATGAGAGGTAGTTCTACCCCAACTTGATTGGCTTCGTTTTTAACTAAGGAGTAGTTAAGGTTCGGTAGTAAAGGAAATGGTTTGAGTTGGCAGCGCGATGGTTTGTTTAAACATCTGTCTAAGTCCAATGAAGAAGCTTTGGAAATGTTTTCCAAACAAGAAACCAGAAATGTTTTCTAATAAAGAAAACAAGAAATGGAAATGTTTTCCATTGTTAATAACGTATAATATCCAAGTTTAGAAAATAAGAAATATTGAATATAGGGAAACATGAGATAAGTAAATTAATGAACTAAGGAGATGAATGTAAAATGATGTTTGATCGATATAATTTCCATTTGGAAATAATATCGTTGTTTGCACACCTGTTTTTATTCGATAGTTAAATCACAGACTATCGAAGTTTTGACCATTTTAACGTTGTTAATATGGAGAGACTGGTTGGATTATTATCCAAAGAACCACTCTGTATTGGCATAAGCTTTGCGAATCATATATGCCAAAGGAAATTGAAGATGGAGTTATGCAAGGGCTATCCTGTTTACAGAATAGTGCCTTCAGTTCATCCTGTTCCTGGATGACTTGTATGGACGGATGTCTGACAGAGTATTTCCAGACGATCACATATATTGATTTCTCCAACCGTACCAAGAGTGGAAGCGGAGAAGGAAACTTCTTTTAGCTAACACATAATGTATTGTTGAGGACGTCAATCGGTGATTGGATGGATTTGACGATGTGGCATCCAAAGTGAATCTGGTGTGATGATAAAGCGTAGCTTCCAGCCTCACAACCGGTAAATGACAGAAATCGGGCAGGCATCATGGCTAAGTCGGTCGCACCGAAGTAGGGTGTATAATCACCTGATCTAGAGTTTCATTTACTTCTAAAAATCTATTGTTGATGCTGTCCCATTCGGGAAACGGTTGCTGATCCCAGCCGTTGGTGATATACATTCGATACACTCAAGCGAAATGAGTGATCGGTCATGTGTGGCCGGGTTGCAAGATGTTCTTGTTGAACCCAGTGTATTCCTCTCTAGAGGTGCACTAGCGAAAGGTGGTTCCATACCTTGTCATAGTTGGAAATCCATTACCCAATACGTGCTTGCGGTTTTGATTGTATACTATATATGTAGAACGTGAGATGAAAGCGTTTCTGCTAGATGATTATATATACTGTGGTTGATAGACATTATTATAATATCAAAAGGTTTTTGATATAAAGATATTTTGGATTCTCATAAGGGAAAACCCGTTCCGTTATGCGGCGTGGTCTTATGAGATATCGTTTACTTGTTCGAACTGTTTTTAAACTGTTTACTCACACCAGTCCCATGACTGACCCGGAGTTTACTTTGTTGTTTTCCCTAAACTCTTGGGTGCCTAAATTTGTATGGGCAGTCAAGTAGTCGGGATTTTACAGATATAGTTGAAGAGCTGGAGCAGGAGGCTTCATGATCATATAGTTATAGTTATTTCCGCTGTGTTGTAAGTGCTGTACTTTGATAACGATGTATATTCAAATACAGATGTATATTTCAAAGTTATGTTACATATATTATATGTTATTCGTTCCGCTGTGAGATTCGTGTTACTCTGATGTTGTGTTCTTCTTCTTCTATTCTAAGTTTCTATCTTATCTTTTCTCACCCTCTAATTTCTTTCACTAATTACCAGGATTTTTCGATGTTTTGGTTATCGACATCGAGCTTATGTCGATAACCAAAGTCGTTGAAAATCCGGGTCATTACACTAAGTCACTCTTCCTTTGATCTTCTTTTCTTTCTTGTCGTAAATAAAAAAATGAATCAACATTCTCCCCTTTTTTGATTGATGACAAACTCTTGCAATCTCTTATAGAAAAAATTATTTCTCCCTGAATATACGCAATATTTGAATTTTTCTCCCCTGAGTATATTGCTATACTTTTCCTGCAACAATTCTTAGTGTACTTACCTTTTGTCCCCTTTTTCATTGATTAAAAAGATCAAATAACATGATAAATAGCATGCAATAGTTCAGAAGTCAATATTAGTTAATGTTTATAAACTAAAATAATAAGTTGTGTTCAAAGAAAAAGTGAGACTATTCATTACAAGTCCCTGATAGTTCATAGAAATATAAAAATACTTACTACCGTAACGCTATATTAAATAGTGTATGAACTTGTGCTCTTGGAAGTGAACTATAAAATTACTCGACTCTCTGAATACCGATCACATGCAGACTAATTTGATATCAATGACGAAGGCCGAGCCTGAACCCGAGTCTTGAATCACTCTGATCAAGAACTACTTGCAACATGGGATCTCCGATAACCCAAATGAAAAACAAGCACTCACACACAAATTATCACGCTACATTATTCAAGATGGAGTGCTCTACCAAAGAGGATTCTCTATTCTATTACTCCGGTGTGTAGATCATAACGACGTCGACCATGTACCACTGGATGTGTACGAATGTGAGTGTGGTGACCAGACTATGGGAAAACTCTGGTAAAAAAGATTCTTCGATACGGCTATTTTTGCCCAATTCTCGTGCGAACTGCAGCAGACTACACCCGCAAGTGCGGCAAATGCCAGATATTCTCTAAAATTCCATGAGCCCCGCCTACCCAACTTGCGCAGATGGCCAGTCCATGGCTGTTTGCTGTGTTGGGAATTGATATCATTGGAAATTTTCCAATGGCCAAAGGCAGCGCCCGATATGCTGTTGTCGCAGTTGATTACTTTACCATATGGGTCGAAGCCGAACTCCTCACTACAATCACTACTAAAAAATAATCAACTTTGTCATTCGTAATATCATCTGTGGTTTTGGAGTTCTCAAAATAATCATTTCTGGTAATCGGAACCGATTAGAGAGTCATGAGTTTAAGACCTTCTGCTGTCGAAACCACACTGAAATAATGTTCTCAGCAGTAGCTTATCCTCAATACAATAGAAAAGTCAAGGTTGTTAACAAAGTCATCAAATCCATCATCAAGAAGCATTTGGAAAAGTCCAGAGGCAAATGGGTTGATGAACTCCCTCTAGACGTTTGGGCTTACCAGACTACCCATAAGTTGGCAACTGGTCACACTCCATTCGCTCTCTCGTATTGGTCTGAAGCCGCCATTTACATTGGTCTTGAACTCAATCTGATTAAGTCACATACTGTGATCCGCAGACTAATCAAGACCCTCGATTGGAATCACTCTATTTACTCGAAGAGAAAAGAGATGAATCCAAACTCAGAGTTGTCGCAGACCATCAACTAGTCGCTCGGTATTCAAATACAAAGTATGCCCAAAGCACTTTGACATTGGAGACCTCATCCTAAAGCGGACCCTTCCCACACCGACAAGTTTCGATCCTCATTAGGAAGGTCTGTAGGTCATTCAATTAAGGCTTGAAGATGGTACTTTCAAGCTAATGACCATTGATGGCACTGAGCTACCTAGGGCATGGAACATCGAACATCTTCGCTGCTATTTTACTTTACTTACTGTACAAATTTACAACTTTCCACAAATATTTTGTTTTTAAGATTCCATACATTTTAAAGAAAGGTCATTACAGTCGACGGTTGAGCTGTGACAAAACCAACATGCTTACACAAACACACAACACTGGATCGACACCTCAGAACTTCGCATTGATCCGCTACCTCGAGTCTTTACAAAGACTCAAACTTTGTGGAGCAGTCTGCCCTTTACAAGTCAACTCGAATCTCGAACCAATGACGAGGATGAGTATAAAAAACTCTCGACACTCATTAAATTGAGTGTCCAACTCCATCCCTTAATCTCTGGACTTAGAGGCAACCCACCACCCGGGTAAGTGTGATACTGACCACCTGCGTGGCTAACTCCAATCCTCAAAGCTTAAATTTGAGTATAAAACCAGTGAACCGACGACGCCCTTAACTCTACCTTGAACGAAACGAAAGGAGAGTATAAAGGATGAAATAACAATGTCCACCTATGACTCCTCATAACTCGTAACCAACAATCGCAAGGAGGTTCCATGAGTGGAGTCAACAAACTCGAACTCCGCACGACTCAAGACCAATGATCGAAAGGAGGTATTGAGAGTGAAGTTCACATACATAGAATCTAAGCGACTCGAAATCAACGACAGAGAGGAGATCTTAAGAGCAGAGTCAAAACACTCGAGCTTCATACGACTCGAGTACCTTAAGAGCGAAGCCATAAATTTTTTTTAAAGTGTAATGACGAGTACAATTTTGGAAGTACATAAATCGTAAAGCGTAGACGAAAATTCGTATACTTAGAACAGTATGTAATGTCAGCAAAGTTAACTAACTTTCATTCACAAAAAAATACAAAAGGAAGGCTCTGATCCTTTCATTTTACTACAACAATCATCTCGAATCCATCCTACACTCGAGACCCCTTTCCTGCCCATCACCTTTCTGGAGTAATGTGTTGCGTTCTTTACCTCGCATCAAGTACCTCTCCGCCATTAAAGTTGGCAATGGAAACACCTCCCTTTTTTGGCATGATTGTTGGTTTTTCGAATGCCCGCTAGCTTATCTTTATCCATCCCTTTTTTCCATCACACCTACTACCCATAAAGCTCTACAACATGGCACTGCAACCATCATACTATCCACCTATTTTCATCCAACCATCCTTTATGAGATTCGTGAAGTTCATAACATCATTCATGGCACCGCCCTCTCTTCCAATCCTGATACTTACATCTGGAATCTCACGAACAATCGCTCTTTTTCAGTTAGACCATGCTGCATATAAACATTGGTGACCAACGGGAGGTGGAACGACTGCACCTTTCTTTTGCCAACAGGTCATACATAAACCCCAGAATTTAGAAGATCAAATCACCACCCAGAACTCGCTTCTTCCTTTGGTGCCTTTCCCTTGGAAGGATTAATACCATAGATAGGGTTATTAGCAATGGCATTCTGGTTAGTCCAATATGCACGCTTTGCCACCTTGCTAATGAATCGATCCCATACCTTTTCGTAGATTGCGACATCAGTTATTACCTTTTGATGATGGCTGCAGCACACATTTTTGGTCACATCCTCCCTTCCATTACGTTGAACACTGGCAATACTCTCCCTCCTCTACCGAACTTGAATACACTTTTATCGCTTCCATTTCCTGGACTGTTTGGCTTGAATGCAATAGCCGTTGTTTCAATGATCGCTCGGCGTCGAGACTTCAGATATGCTATGAATTAACCTACTTTTATTACCTCTGGACAGGTTCACAGGTTATACCCTTCTTGCCAACGTTGATGGATACTACAATCATATTTAGGAGTCAGAGGGGAGTTCAGAGGATGGCGGACTGCGCCATCATAGATCATTTCCACGACCATGGTGACTTTGTCATATACCTCACTCAATAGTGTGTCTAGTGCTATGAAACTTGTTTTTTGGCTTGCTGTTCGAAGTTGTGTTTTGGAGCCCTGTTCATTAGCTCATGTGTTATTTTTATGTGGCTGTTTGTTTTCGGTATGCTGGTGTATATGTTTGTATATTATGGCATAGCACTAATGCTACAATATTTAGCATCTGAACTTATTTGGCCAGCGATCTGGGTTGTTAATCTCCTACTAAATATCTATTTAATATGAGCCGGCTATGTAGATCCGCTCTACAAAACCGTCTTTCTCAAAAAAAAAAATACAACTATCTTTTCTTTCTAATGACGTGATGTATATGAAAACCACATCACGCCACCAAAAGAGAGGGTTGCACTCACATAACCTACTGGCCTACATAAACAAAAAGCTATCTGTAACAATCATTTTGATGGGCTCCCCTTCTTTTTCTTCTTCTCAGACTCGACCGTGTTCGGTTCATCTTCATCTTCCATCTTCCTCTTTTAGAAGCTACTCCCCACCTTGCTTCCTTTCTTTCCCTTCATCAGAGTAGGCTTGGGTTGTGGCTTTATTAGGGGATCCTCCTCTTCCACATAATCTCCTGGGACTTTAGTGATCTCCATTCCAGAGCTGCCTATGGCTTTCAGAGGATTATGTTGAGACTCGATAGACAGTGCTAAGACTGAAGACATGTATCCTTCTTTTTCAACTCCTTCGCTTTCTTGGAATCCCTATCGGCCTTCTTTTAGGCCCCTCTCTCCACCTTCCTGGCTTCCTTTTCCATCTTCTTTTGAGCCTCAAGCCCAACCTTCTGCTCCCTCTACTCTTTGACATTAAATTTTTTAAGCGTCTCCTCCACTCACTTGTCAGCTTCTTCTTCACTTCCAGCTCTTCTGACTTCACCATTATTGGGCTTTCTCCAGTTTGAAAAGCTCGTGCATGGTTTGCCCACCACCTACTTCTGTCAGTTCGTCCCCTGGGTATCATCTCCCCGCTTCTCCTTCTCCATTGGGAAGTACTTGTCAAGATCCTCCATTCTAAACTGTCCCATCTCCATATATGTGAGTGCGTTTAGGTGATCGAAAGCCTCTCCTATCTGACTCTAACAAGCTTCCATATCAAACACAGAAACGACAAGCACAATTGGTGCGCAAGCCTCTATCACCTCTTCTCTGGAGGAACCTGCACGACAAGGAAGAAAACAAGTTAGTCTACTTCGACTTTGTGTTACCATCCTTTTAAGTACTGGTGTAGAAGTGGTTTTACCTTCCAACACTTGTTGTGTGGTTTTGATAGGCATAGTACTTTTAGTTGTCGGCAAAGAGCATCCATATTCCAACCCCAGATAATCAGGATCATACTCGGTAACGACGAGAGTTGGAATCGACGGACCGCCAGTGGAACCGAGTGGAATAACTTGCTGCTTCACAAAACTAATGCCTTCAAACACATGAGTGACCACTACGCTCTCTGTAATAAGGGACTTACCCATTGTAGCAGTAAGTTGTACTGTCTTATCTGCTTCGGCATCCTCTTTCAATGATGCTCTGCTTTGGTCCAACACCTGGCGCTCTTCCTCCGTTAAGAATTGAAGCATCTGCGCCGCCTCGACGACTGATTCCACATCTTGAATCCTTACCTCATACTCCACCAACTTATCTCAAGCTCGATCCAGTGTTCAGCGTAATCTTTGACCCATGAGATTCTGCAGAATATAAGTGTTTTGACGTAGAATCCTCACACTTCTATCTCTAGCTCCGCCTCTGCTCTCTCCTCGGCCTTTTCTACGTCAGCTTAAAGTTTTTCTAGCTGGACCTAGAACTCAACCTTTACACTATCCACCTGACACAACACATCCTTGTTCGAGGCCTCCGCAGCTTCCTTGTCTTCCTTGGCTTGCAGGAGCTCAGCATGGTTCAAGTCAATAAGTTTTCTGAGCTCTTCATTTTCTTTGATAAGATGTTGTCATTGCTCATTCTCTTCTCGCAGCTTCTCGTTTTCCTGGGTCAAGGCTCTGTTGCTCTGGCGAAGCTGGTTTCCTCATTCTCTTTCACTAACCCGTTGTTCTCTTCGGTCATACCCTTATTATCTTATTCCAATGTCGTCACCCGCGCTGAGACCGAGGCCAGTTGAACGATTCTTAGGCCTAGACTATCTCACCTTTGATTTTATAAAGCTCTCTCTTCATATCATCTGTTTCAATAATAGAGAGTTAGCACATAAATGTGTTACTATAACATGCAGAAATAGATGGAAATTGAAGTGTTGTCTTACTCAATTTGTAAGCCTTGGATCTCAACATTTTTCTTGAAAATCAACTCTGCGAGACTCCTCGAGTATTTGTAGAGCTCATGACATAGATAATATATAGTATGCACAGGCTTCAATTCTCTTCGTCATCGTGTAATGGGATCAGACTAATATCGGGAAGACACAACAACTCCTCGAAGTAGAAGCCCAGGAACGACTTCTTAGGAATATCCTTCTTCTCCTCGTTGCTGAGTTCCGAGATCGCAGACATGTCCGGCAGTGTCGCCACTTATTTGCAACCCTTTTTTATAGGTCCAGACCTTATGATTGCCTTCTCTTTGATGGTATATCTGGGGACATAAGGAGACACTGTTGATGCTAATTGCATCGTACTCATTATTTCAGGCCTTCTCTCTGCTCCCGCCGACAGAATACCTAGTGGTGGAGATTCTGAGTATCGAGGTTGGTCTCTAGGTCGCCGGCTACTGCTGTGGTCGTAAGAATGAAGGGGCTATAAATACAAATATGCATTCCTCTTAAATCCGCTTACGGTTTCTCTCTTTAGTGGTCGATGATTTCCAAACCATCAATTTCGGTCTTTATCATCTTCTCGAGCCATTGCACCTGCATGAAGAGACTTTGAGTTAGAATCAAGCATCCCACGCATGAGAATAAATGTTAGGTCATGCAATATTTATGAGTGCGTGTTCTAAGTGTTCCCTCCATAGACCAAAGTTCAGCCCACTTGAAGGGGTGAAATCCCCAATGTTCAGCGTAAGGCTCTCGACTTTAGTATCACTCGGCCAAGAGAGTGCAAACTCAATTGGGACCATATCCAAGTCTTCAAATTGGCCTTCCACCGGCAATGGTACAGTGTTCTCAGAGGTCGTAATTGAAGAATTCGGTTTTGGCGAACCTTCCAACCTCATCCCTCTGTCGGAGATGGAACGAGAGTGGCCAACAAACCATCCCCTCTGGCATGGACCTCCTCATCATAGACGTCGTGGACATCATAATCCCCTTGATCTCCTGCAACCTCTTCTTCAACAGGGGCGCAACATTATGCACGACAGGGGGCACTTCCACCTGCGAACTCTTAGAAGAAATTCCACCCTCAACTTTCACCTCATCTTCTTCCCTATTGTCATTAGGGAGACCAATTGAAAAACCCTCCGTAAGCAAACCAGATACGTAAAGGTGGTGATTTTTTAGAAAATACTGGGCATCGCGAAGCCTAGTTGGGACCTCCTTCACCACCGCAAGGCCTTTAAAGTACACATCATCTCTTGGGATTTGGGGAATGCCTATTAAATCAATACTTTAAGTTAATCTAGAGCTTATGACTCGATTAATTTAGTCTGCAGTTCAAATATGAAATACTTATGTCCAACAAGCCATTTCCTCGCAAATCCCGAGTAGCACCGAACATAGAACCAATCGTGTTTAAAGTAACTCAGCTTGTTCCACGCCTCTAGGATCAATTGAGCATTTGCTTCTGCCTCTAGATAAGAAAGTAAAGGCCCAACGGTAGATCTCTTCTTCTTGGATAAAAGAAACCAAATGTCTTTCCGGTTGGTTCCACACCTAAGTTCTCGATGAATAGTATGTAGGTGGTGAGCAAAAAGCATATGCATTTGGATGATGTTGCATCAGCGCTAACTGAAAGAAGCGCAACATATCTCGGATGAACGGGCAAGATGAAGGCATGCACCCTACAGTGCACATGTGCCTATTCCAAGCAGTGGACCCTTACGGAGGTGCATGCGCTTTATCCCCACTTCCAGAGACGAACATGGTATCCCATGATATGTTGTACTTTTTGCAGATGCATCTCAGCGTTTCTTCATAGATTTGTAAGACGAACGAATCTGGCAGATTCCCAAGAATGATAGTGATCTCCATTATCTCCGATGCCTCAGGGACGTCTTCCTTCTCATCATCCACATCCTCTTTCTCTTTTGGGGCACCGCTTCCATTTCTCCCTCTTTGGGATCTCCGGTTCGTCTGTGTGTTCGATTGAGTGGTGCGATCCTTCCGTCTCTCCCTCTTGATCGTGCATGCCGGTCATGCTTACTTGTTGAGAAGGGGAGGAAGGTCTGGAAGTTTCAAGCTTGCTTCCCGCTTGATGGAGTCATGGGATGATCCAGTCGGTACGGACAATAATTCCACGATTTCGGCTTCTAACCCATTCAGTCTCCTTGAAGTTCTTAATTCCGTTGCAAACAGTACTCTCAAGATAGTTATGTTGGTAAGCACACTAAAATCTGTACCCTTATGCTGGTGTAAACTAACATGGAATGTGCAGTGTTTTGCATGCTTATGCATTTGCAAAAAATTATATAAATGCTACAATGCTTTCCAGTTTCATAGGCTTGAACCACTGTTTCACTGGCTGAGAGTATTGAGTTCGCGCAGAATCTCGATTACGTTACAATCAATTGAAAATTGAGTCATGAAATCAGTACTTCATTCATATGTCATTAGTCTGAGTTTATGCTTTAATCTTATGTGCAAGTACGAATTATTAGTCCGTGCAACTTCTTTGTTCGAATGTTAAGGCATCTGGTCAGTACGTTCGATCTCAAAGATCAATCCGATCGCACAACGCCGCGAAGCGATTTGAACTCTCAAACTCAACTACCCAAGAGTCGAAAAATTCCTAAGTTCCAGGATACAAAATTCCAAATATCATATCCTAGCACTCCAACTTATTTTTCATCTCCCACCATCGCCACCGATCCCAGGTTTCGTACCTCCCTCCTCTTCATTTTCGTTCCCACCTGGGGGATAGGATTTTTCCCAAGTCCATGGATACGAAAACAATTTCCATATCAATGTTTTCGTATCCCCGGACTTTGGAAATTCCAACAAGTCCCCTGTTGGGGTACAAAACATGATGAGCTCCATTGGGATGCAAAAGGCCGATTTTGTATCCCCATGCTTCA
Organism: Allium sativum; assembly: GCA_030737875.1. Lineage (NCBI taxonomy): Eukaryota > Viridiplantae > Streptophyta > Magnoliopsida > Asparagales > Amaryllidaceae > Allium > Allium sativum. Next base: position 198,848,111 of record CM060924.1, read on the forward strand.
CTTCTCTCGATCCCCCCATCTTCCTCAACCATACTGATTTCATATCCTGCCTCCTTGTTGCATTTTCGTACTCCATTAACCCATAATCGTCAAATTCCTACAAGTAGCCACCTCATTGATTGCCATCGCCACCTAACACCACCACCCTCTGTTATAACTCCACAATCCTATGTGCAAATCAGCAACAAAAAACCATGAGAGAGATGGAACCCACCCGATCATTATTTTTCAAGTTGGTGAAGAGGGTTGTCGCAATTAGACAGGCATGTCGAAGGTGGTGACCTCTGGTGAGTAAGGATGAGTTTTCGCGACAAGCGATCGACTTACCAATTCAACAACATTTTCAAAAAAAAACTTGCGCGATCTTACAACCGAGACTTAACTTTCAATTACGTTTTATTGTAAACTTCAATCATATTGCACGAAATCGTAAGCAAATGCGTGAGTGCATACGTGACATTATATCGACAACGACTCATTTTACGTTCCAAAGTAAGCGAGAGTCGACGACTAATGTTTATTTTCTAGAGTTACCAAGAATTAGACACTTATATGGGTGCCAAGAGATGATTTCTAGTTTGAACTATCAGAATTCTCAACATGCTCAATGGAAGAGTCTCGACCAATCGCACGAAACAACTTGAAGATATTTTCGAATTCCAGAAGTACATGTGCCAACTCAAAGCACATCATGTCCAAATAAGACGTACTTTGGGGGGGGTGGAAAACATTAACTGGCCTTTTGGTCCGGTTGCCAAAAGTAATTCAGGCCCACACGACCCGATCACGTGGTTAAACAACCCGAACTGTCGCCAGAATATTCAAGGACCAAGCCAATGAGAAGTCGCACAAGTATGGTCGTCACGACTCATCGAAGTTACCTAAATAAAAGATAAGTATTTGGGATCGATATTTCGCAAGAATTGCAGTGGATACGAAATCATCAACATATCCGAAGCCTCACAACTCTGCAAACACCACCATCTAGAAATTTGTATTCCCACTCCTTTGAGTTTTTGTACTCCAGCATGCTACCACATTTCGTATTCCCCGGGTAAGCTTCATTTTCGTATCCTTACCATCACCTTGTTTCGTATCCTAAACCTCACCCAATTTTGTATCCCATAACCAAATAATGGGACACGAAAATCACGAATACGAAACAAGCTAGATTCGAAAATGGGAAAAACCAGTAGGTGTGAAAGCTTCAAGATGACATGGAAAAATGCTAGCATCGAGAATAAGTACCGATCACGGGATACAAAAATTGGGGAGTGAGCCCACTCCCTACCAGCTCCCACCCACTCCACTATCTATGATATCCTCTACTTACTTCATAAACAGGGCTGACATTTGGATGATTTGACACTTTGTGATGGAATTCTTAACCTTGGACACCATTAGATCACTTTGAAGCTTTGGGAAGAAGAGTCTGCATACTTCTCAAGGATTTGAACTCCCAAGCAACGAAAGAATCTCGCAAGCAAGGACTATAATTCCACAGTTAGACTTAATAGAACTTAACTACCACCATCACCTCTGTAATCACTTGTGATTATGATGTCCACCATTGTAATTCTACCAGAGTGAATAAAATTAGCAAGGCCTTAAAAGTAGATATAGGTTCAACCTGAACTGAACCACTATAAATACTATATTCATTACTTCCTGCATATTATTTCCTTACGTGAAATGTATTTTCATTAATTCGGAAATCCTTGTGTGTTGTGCCAATTTTTGTATCAATATTGTCAATCCATTGACCTAAGGCTATCAATTTCCCACAGGATCTGAAACCCGACCCGAAATCCGCACAGAAATTAGTAGGTTAACTCAACCCGTTTAGTTAGCGGGTCATTTTCGAGTTAACCCGAATTTGACCCGTCTATAAATAGGTGGGTTTAGGATCGACCCGCTAACCCGATTTTGACTTGTCAAACTCGATTATATATTGTATCTCTTCCATACTTTTATTCTTTAATGTACGCTGTTAGTGTTAGTCTTTTATGTGTGTAGAAATTAGTATGCTCTTATATTCTTATGTAAACTACTATATTTTACTAATTTATTCTTGTATGTCATTAGTTATATTTTACTTATAACAGCTGTATCTCTTGCATAATGTTAGTCATTTATCTGTGTAGTATGCTTATATATTCTTATGTATGAAAAATGATTTTTAAACCTTGTTAACAATATTTTCCGTCAACACCCAAAATGAGTCATATGAAGCACATATTTAAACAGATTGGTACGACCACGATCTAAGGTTACCGATGGACAATTTAAAGTCGGTGTTTCTTAGCTAAATCAACCATTTCCCTAAAGAAAGATTCATTTAACATGATGTCGCTAAAGCTTTATGTAATCAGCTTTCCCTTAGGTCGTACGCAAGATGATATGCATTGTGATAAGAAGAAAATAGACTAATACTTCCCGATTCTCGGATGATAAGGATATCACAGCACTTTGACTTAAACAATCTTTTCGCATCAAACCAGCCCGGAGGAGCTCCGATTGTGTCAGTGATCAAGCTATAAGTTTGCAGTTATCTTGTACTTCGGAATTAAGCTACATTAGGCTCAGTATGAAAGGGTTGAGTCACATCATCAACCCCTGAGGTGAAGGGAGGGAGATTTCTTGTTTCCACGAAGTCTCCTCCCTTCTTACGAGGGTTTCGTAATCAGTCCTTTTATACAAAAAGGGTTTGTGTTAACTCCCTGTTCCATCATGAACGACACAATATGATTATCAAATTGCGAAAATGTTTAAGCCTTTGATTTCTTCATTTATAAATTGGTGGTATATTACAAGATTTGTAGAAGTTCCCAATCTGATTCAGAAACTAGGATTTTGTTCTCTGCAAGAAGGAAGAATGAGACTGAAAAGAGGAAATAAATCGAGGAAAACAATCAAAATCCCCCTCCTAAGTGGCCCCTGGGGTCCAGTTTATAGAGAAATAGGGACCCCTTCTTCTGTTAGGTTTTGGGTCTATACGGGCATTTGCCGGCAGCTTTTCCTTGGTCTCGAATCCTTTACTTCTGGCCGACTTTGTGGTGCCAATTATAGTCTTCAGTAGTGAAGGTGTCGGTTAATTGGGGCTCTTTTGAGATTTATATGGGCTTGTCGACGTGGTAGTTTCCGAATGGTGTTTGAACTTCTGGCAGAAGCTTCTGGGTGTAGGCTTTCGGATGTAAGCTTCTAGACGTAGGCTTTCGACTTTCCAGTGAATACTTAGAGGAGCTTGTCCTCATGATGTATGTAGACGGCTGCCGGTTCGAAACCGCTGTTGGTTTATATACTATGTAGATTAGTACGAATGGCCTGTATCTATGCAAGGGTTCCGGTTAGCCTTTCGGTAGAGTTTTAGGGATAGTCAGATTTTTTGAAAGGTGACCTGTATCTCTGCAAGGGTTCCGGTTAGCCTTTCGGTAGAGTTTTAGGGATAGTCTGATTTTTTGAAAGGTGACCCTCGGTGATACTTCTGTTGTCTATCAATGTATCCTTTCGTTGTTTATGTAATAGAGGTTCGGAAGCTAGTTTCGGATAATCCTTATGCATTTCTAGCTTGATTTCCTGATGCCTTTGCCTGCTGATGTATCGGGATCAAGTAGAATAGTACTGATGACCTTTATTTTGGTGGAGCTCTTTCCTCTTTCTTTCATTCCTTCCGATTTATGTGACCTTTCGTCATAAAATCCTCCTTATGGGGTTGACCTTGTCAGATAGACCCTGTCGGATAGGCCCTGCCGGAACTTTCATATTTTCTGAGTTCCTTTCTTCCTAAGAGGCGTCGGTTTATGCTGCTTTCTAATCGTTTTCCCCTGCTCTCGGTTCTTTCTTTCATTTGGCTCTTTGCTTCCGGGAGGTTGTTCTGTACTCGTGTTCTTCCGATACCCCTTCACTGTTATCCTGCATTAAGGGTTAATTTTAGTAGCAACATTTGCCCCTAGTGAAGGGGTGTTTTCGACTTCCCAAGTCAAACTTTATTTTCAAATTTTTCTACTTATCTGTGAGTGGTTTCCAAATGTTGCATTGTGTCACGGAACCTATGAGGCACTGCTTCTTGGGCCATCTCTTGCCCGGATAATTTGAAGATTCAAGGTCAAAAATTCTCCTCCTGGCATTTGAGAAGAAGTGAATCATCCCATATTCGGGCGTCAACATAGATAGAGGACCGAAAACCCCTTCAGGAATTTGCGAGGAGTTGAATCATCCCATATTTGGGTGTTAACATAGATAGAGGAACGAAAACCCCTTCCGGCATTTACGAAGAGTTGAATCATCCCAGATTCGGGTATTAATGTAGATAGAAGGCCGGAAACCCCTTCCGGCATTTGCAAAGAGCCGAATCAACCCGAATTCGGGTATTAATATAGATAGAAGACCGAAAAACCCCTTCTGGTATTTGTAAAGAGCCGAATCAACCTAGATTTGGGTATTAATATAGACAGAAGCCCGAAACCACTCCTGGTATTTGTAAAGAGCCGAATCAGCTCAGATTCGGGTATTAATACAGATAGAAGATCGAAAACCCCTTCCGATATTTGTAAAGAGGCGAATCAACTCAGATTCGGGTATTAATATAGATGGAAGACCGGAAACCTGTTTCGGTATTTATAAAGAGCCAAATCAACCTAGATTCGGGTATTAATATAGATAGAAGACCGGAAACCCCTCTCGGTATTTGTAAAGAGCCGAATCAACTCAGATTCGGGTACTAATACAGATAGAAGACCGGAAACCGCTTCCGGTACTTGTAAAGATTCGAATCAACCCAGATTCGAGTATTGATATAGATAGAAGATCGGAAACCCCTTCCGGTATTTGTAAAGAGCCGAATCAATCCAGATTCGGGTACTAATATAGATAGAAGACCGAAACTGCTCCCGGTATTTGTAAAGAGTTGAATCAACTCAAATTCGGGTATTAATACAGATAGAAGAACGGAAACCCTTTCGGTATTTGTAAAGAGCCAAATAGACCCAGATTTAGGTATTAATATAGATAGAAGACCGGAAACCCCTTCAGGCATTAATTGTTTTGGCATCCCTTTTGGACTTGATTTGTGAAGCAAAGGGTGTACGTGCTTCCTGAGCCACTCCTAGGGCTTTTGTTGGCCAGTCTCTGGGACTGTGCATCCAACGAGTTTGGCTAGCTTATCCACAAGCATGGCCCAAGGATTTACCTGACCTCCCACCAGGAAGTGCCTTATCCTGACCATCGTAGGCGATGATAAGGTATTAGAAACTTAGATGGGGCCATCGTAGGAGCAGAACTAAGGTTAACTCTTTTGATGCTCTATACTAACCATCGTAGGTTCTGATAGAGACTTATACGCCACCCCCTCCGTGGGGTTCCCTATCCTGACCATTGCAGGAGATTATAAAGGTTTGTGTTCCTTTCTATAGGTAACACAGAACATAAGCAGAAGTAGGACGTGCTCTTCTACGAACAGAGGTAGACGTGCTTAGTTCTAGCAGAGGTAGGGTGTGCTCTTATGCGAGCAGAGGCAAGGCGTGCTAATTTTAGATGCACCGCCACGACCATTTCTGATATGAAATGGAGGATTACGCTTTTGATGATTTAACCTAGCCCCTCTGAGTTGAGCATGCAGAAAGACTAACACACCATCCCCCTCTGGGGGATTCCTCGTCCTGACCAATTTTGGCGATGACAAGGGATTCAATCCTTTTTTCAGCTTGACCCTTTTGGGTCTCTCTTAAGCTACTGGAAGTGTTTCTGTTCCCATAGTTACGTAATCAATTTTGGAGGAAAGTCCTTTTCCTTATTCCTCTATCGTTGAGAAATATGGTCCTAAATGTTCCGAGTTTAATGTTCTTGGAACAAGCTCACCATTGGGTCTGCATAGTCGGTATGTTCCGGGGATAACTTCTTGATGGATGATCAAGGGTCCTTCCCAGTTTGGACCGAGAGGGCCATCGGTTGGGTTCTTCATGTTAGCCATCACTCTTCGTAACTCTCCTTTTGCGAAGTAACTACTCCTGACTTTTGAGTTAGTATTTTATATTCCTCCTTTGACATTAAACGGTTCCTATTGCAGCCTTATCTCTTAATCCTGTATTAAGTCTAGGGATTCCTTCCTCAACTCTATATTGGGGTCAAACGCATATGCTATCCTTTTATGCGATGGGATTTTGACCTCAACTGGAAGCATAGCTTCGCATCCATACATCAAGGAGAAAGGAGTGAGTCCCATGGTTGTTTTGGTAGAGGTTCTGTATGCCCAAAGTACTAAAGGCAACTCTTCGGCCCAATTTCCTTTAGCTTGATTTAGGAGTTTTTTAAGAATAGTCTTTATGGTGTTGTTGGCGGCTTCCACAGCTCTGTTAGCTTTTGGATCGGCAACTGAGAAGAAACTTTCGACAATTCCGTTTTTCTCACAAAACCGGGTGAACTCTTCACTCTCGAATTGTGTTCCACTATCTGATATGATTTTGTGAGGGATTCCAAAGCGGGTAATGATATTTTTTATTACGAATCTTAACACCTTTTTTGACGAGATTGTCGGAAGGGGTTCTGCCTCCACCCACTTGGTGAAGTAGTCGATAGCTACTACGACATATTTAGCTCAACCTTTGGAGATTGGTAAGGGTCCGATTAAATCTATCCCCCATCCGTCGAATGGTCAGGGGCTTGATATAGTGTTTTATTCGTTAGGAGGGAGCCGAGACACCTTAGAGTACTTTTGACATTTATCACATTTTTTGACGTACTCAACTTCTTGATTAACCATCTGTGGCCAATAATAACCTTGCCTCATGACCCTTTTGGCCAGCATAATTCCAATGGAATGGTCTCCACACCATCCATCATGAGCCTCCTCCAACAGGATGAGCCCATCTTCAGAACTTACACATCTTAAGTAAGGGAGCGAGTGTCCCTTTTTATAGAGTATATGATACGTAATTGCAAATGTAGGAGCTTGGTGCTTTATCCTTCTTACATCTTTCTTACTGAGAAGCAAAGTCCCGTTTAGGAGGTAGTCTGCTATGGGGCTCATCCATGTAATTTTATGATGATAATTTGTTTCCACTAAGGGAGGTTCTTCATTGGAATTTCCCACTCTGTTTTCTTCGTCCCCCCTCTCAAGGCTTGGGATCTAGTTAAGGATAATAACACTTTCCCTGTTCCCAATTCCTCATGTCCGACACTAGGCCTTTCCTGATATCCAACGAGAATTATTCGAGTTTCGGGAACCCCCCGAGAACTGGCTAACTTGGCTAGTGAATCCGCTTGAGTATTCTTCCCATGGAGTATTTGATGAATAGAGAAATCCTCAAATCGGGAAAGCAACTTTAATACCTTTTTCATATATAAGATTAGCTGCTCATCCTTGGTTTGATATGTTTGTTTTATTTGGTTTATCATTAGTTGTGAATCACTAAAAATTTCTATCCGAGGTATCTTCAACTGTAGTGCTAAATTAAAACCAGCTATCATTGATTCATACTCGGCCAAGTTGTTAGTTGCCGAGAACCCTAACTTCATGGTGTAGTGCAAGCGGTGTCCGTCAGGGGTAATTATAACATAACCTGCCCTGCTCCCTGTTCGTTAGAAGCTCCATCTACAAAGAGCTGCCACTTGGTCTTTAAGTCATTTTCATTAACTGACTGGTCTAAAACGAAGCTCGTGCATTCATTCACGAAATCTGTGAGAGCTTGTCCTTTAATTAGTGCTCAAGGATGGAACTCGGTCTCGTATTGGCTAAGATCGACACCACATTTGATTAGACTCCCTGAGATTTCCGGTTTGCTGGTTAAAACCCTAATAGGGTGATCTTGAAAGTAACTTCTAAGCTTTCGCGTAGTAAGGATTAGGCAATACGCTAGTTTCTCTATTACAGGGCATCGGGTTTCCGCATCCTTTAGCCTATGGCTAACGTAGTAAATGGGGTGCAGAGTCCCATTACTCTCTCTTATCAGGACCGAGCTTACCGCATGTTCTGAAATAACCATATATAGGTATAGCTCTTCTCCCTTCTCGGGACTGGATAAAACCGGAGGCGTTCCCATATAAACTTTTAGTTCTTGGAATGCTTTCCTACACTCTTCATTCCATTCAAAATTCTTCTTTTTTCTTTATTTCATCGAAGAAAAGGACACCTACTGAGGGCTACTAGTTTCCCGTTTAGATTCATGACCTCTTTACTTGTCCTAGGTTCTTCCATGTCTCTTATGGCTTGGATTTGGTCAGGGATAGCTTCAATCCCATGCTCACTTACAACATATCCTAGAAACTTTCCGGATTGAACTCCAAAAGAACACTTTTGAGGGTTTAGCTTCATTTGGTAACTCCTTAAGACATCAAACATTTCCTCCAAATCCTTTGGATGGTTCCCCGTTTTGGTGGACTTCACTAGCATGTCATCCACATATACCTCCATATTGCGCCCCATTTATTCTTGGAACATCCTGTTTACTAGTCTTTGGTATGTTGCTCCTGCATTCCTCAACCCAAAGGGCATCACTTTATAGCAAAACGTTCCCCAATTAGCGATAAAGCTTGTATGCTCCTCATCGGGTTTATGCATCGGAATTTGATTGTATCCCGAGTAAGCATCCATAAGGGATAGTATCTTGTGACCACTTGTGGCATCAACTATTTGGTCAATCCATGGAAGAGGATAGCAATCTTTCGGGCAAGCCTTGTTTAAATCCATGTAATCAACACAGGTCCTCCACTTCCCATTGGACTTCTTCACTAGTACGGGATCAGCTAACCATTTTGGGTAAAGGATTTCCTGGAAAAACCCGTTAGTTTCAACCTCTTGACTTCCTCCTTCAAGGCTTCTAACCGGCCTCTATTATATTGTCTTTTCTTTTGCCGGGCCATGGTTACTAAAGGGTCAATGTTCAAGGCATGGCTCATAACAGAAGGGCTGATACCGATCATGTCTGAATGGGTCCAAGAGAAAACATCTTTGTTGAGTTGTAGGAACCTGATTAGGTCGCTTCTGAGGGGTTCTGTCAGCCTTTTCCCTATGTTGACGACCTTTGATTTATCTTATGAATCAACATTTACTTCTTGCACATCTTCTATTGGTTTTATTCTTTCAATGTCCCCTCTAAAATCCAAGTCCATGACGATTTCTCCCTCTTCAGTTAGATTTACGTCATTGGACCTTTTCCTTTTTCTTCTTAAAGATATGTACCTACCGTTTGCATGTTTGTTAGCATTATTAATTTTTATCTTAGCTTCGAATGTGGGATGTAAGGATCCCTTATCCGAAGTTATAAAAACAGTAGAGGAATCAAAGTATGAAGAACACTTCCTTTTGTATTTGTCAATCGTTGCGAAGTACAATTCACGAGAACTAAACTATTACACCCTGATGGTACCCCCATCCCTGTTTGGTTAGGAATTTTAACATAAGATACTTGGAAGAAACAAAAGCGTCTATTTCTTCCAAAGCTGGTCGCCCAAAGAAGGCGTTCTAATAGAATGGCTGATCGATCACAACAAAGAGAGTATCGAAGTCCTATGGAGCGGAGACAGTCCAACTTGAACCAGAAGGTTGATTTTCCCTACCGAAGTAGATCCCTTGTTGTTGAAACCAAAGATTGGTTTATTGCTTAGCTCTAACCTTTTCTCTGAAATTCCCATTTGATCGAAAGCATGCTTAAAGATGACATTGACAGCACTCCCTATATCTACAAGGATTTTAGCAACAATAGAGAGCCTTATTTTTGCTGTTATCATAAGGCGATTATTATATGGGTGGCAGTCCCTTTTTTCGTATCTTCTGGAGAAACCACTAGGTTGTGCATCTTTAGAGCATAATGTGTGTTCTTCAGCGATGTTTCTTCCTAAATGGAGAATATTCCCTCCATGGATTCCTTCATGTATTGGTTCCTTGCTCTCGGATAGCTCCTGGCAGGGTGTGGCCCCCCGTGGATCACATTGATTCGATTTATAGGCAGACCCAAGTCTAGGTTGCTCTCTTCCATAGTAGTCCCCATTGCATTCATCGAAACCTTCTGTTGTCCATTTGTATGCTGAGTCGATGTCGTTTTTTCAAAACAAATTCTTTCAGATGGCCCTCTTGGATTAGCCTCTGAATGACCTCGTCCAATACCTTGCACTCATCAGTCTTATGTCCATTGGTTTTGTGGAATTCACAATACTTACTACCGGAATAAAGTTCAGGGCAATTCTTGTCTTTGAACGAGATGGGGAAGTTGTTAACCCTTTCTCTTACGACGGCATACACAAACGAGATAGGTTTGTTTTGAGCAATTGAGTTGGCATTAGAACCTTCCCGCCAAGATCTTTTTTGGTTTCCTTTCGGAGGCTTTCATCCAAAGTTCGGCCTTCCTCATTCCCCTCGAGGCCCGAACTTCCTCTTTGCGAAATACAATTCATCCATTCGAATGAAGTTTTCGGCTTGGAAGTGAAAGTCTTGTAATTCTTTAAAGCTGTGGATATATAATTCTTTCCAGAAGAAGGTATTGTCGATTAACCCTAAGTGTACGAAATCAACTTGTCACGATCGTTCATATCCTTGGCCTTCAATGCCTCGATGTTGAACCTTTTCAGATATTCTCCCAGATTCTCCCCTTGTCTTTGTTTTATGTTAGCAATGACTGTGTAGTCAACTGTCGGATCTTTCAAGATGCAGAACTACATGGAAAATTCGTAGGAGAACTGTTTCCACGAGTAAATGGTATTTTCTCTGTACTGATGATACCACTTTGATGCCGCCCCTTGAAAGTTTACCAGAAAAGGCGACATCTGACGGCTCCAGAAGCATTGTAGAGATCCATCTGGTTGTCGAAAGCCATCAGATGATCATCAGGGTTAGTTGTCCCTAGGTACTTTATGGTTGGAACCTTCACTCTCGATAGTATTATAGCATTCATAATTTCATCGATAAATGAGGCTACCCTTTCGTTATCATTAACCCTATCATCTTGGGTCTTCTTCCCCTTGCTTCCCAACAAGTCCTTGATGGTCTTCTAAGTGAGATCTTTAATATAAGCTTCTATGTTGTCATAGTTTACTCTCTTGGGATCATAACCTTTAGAGGTGGAACTCCCAGACTATTCCTGCTCGCATTGATTCCCTTGATGGTCTACTCCCGTCAGATGGGACTTCTTCTTCTTGGAGGAAGTTGCCTTAAGCTTCTCCTTTGCTTCTAAATGATGAATGGTAGCCTTTCTTTTCGGAGATTCATTTGTCTCTCTCTAACTAGATCTAGTGAGCCTTGAGGACCTCTGTGCCTAAACAGTGTTTACCTGAGCCTGCATTTCCTAAAGTTTCCTCTCCAAGACCAAGATTCTTGTGACATTATCTTCCATGGCGTTTGAGTTTGGTGGTTGTTGTGGATTGGATTTGGCTCCTCTTTCATTATTGTCTAGATTGAGCGTTAGATCCATATTTTCTTCAAGGTTTGTATTAGGGTATGGTTCCTTGTTTCGATCTTCCAACCTCTTTGACTTCATATTTCCTTCCATGGAGCAATAAATTCACCAAAATAATTTTTGATAGGTTAACCACAAGGGCGGAGGTCAGGCCCTCCTTCTAGCGCCAAAATGTTTACGATATTTTCCATCAACACCTGAAATGAGTCACATGAAGCACATATTTAAACAGATTGATACGACCATGATCCGAGGTTACTGATGGATAATTTAAAGTCAGTGTTTATAAGCTAAATCAACCATTTCTGAAAAACCCCACCCTCCATTAAGGTCACTCACAAAGGGAATTCCTTAACTTTGGTGGAGGTTTTTAAGTAAAAGTCACAGATAAACACAAGACAGATATATATAAACACATATATATAAGCAGCGGAAAACAACAGACTTTTTATTTCAGAAAAATGTGTTCATACAAAACCTTTCCATAACTGTCACATAATAACTTCCAAAACATTACATCATCAATTCTGGTTTGGTTATTAAATAAAGAAGCATAAAAACATAATTAAAACTGCATAATCCCCATAGAGTGTGTCCAACAGCCATAGCCAAGGAAAGAGAGTCCAAACCGTACATTTACTATCTTGAAGCTTGCAAAGAATCTGACTATTCTGGGTTGTTTCCTCCCTGTGGACCTGGGGGGAGGGGGGGACGGAAGAAAAGAAGATGAAAGAAAATATGGTCAGACATAAAGCCTGGTAAGTCTAGTGACTCTTCAGTATGAGAATAAGAAAAAGGACATGATAAGTATAAACTGGAAATAGGAAAGTATCATAAACTAAGGTAAGGTAGTTTGAATCGAATATACTATCGCGCCCCACACTAAATCTCTACACCTACTTGCATTGCCTCAACTGGCACCCCATGATCAGGGTGAAGTGATCCCCTTTCTAAAGATCGTCTCCTACTCGCATAATCATCTGTGTCTTATGGCCCCCAAAGAGTGTAGATACCTATGTTGGTCCCACCATTGGGTGTATCAAGTCCCATGGTGGTGGCCCCACACAACTCTAGAATGCATAGGTTATACTATTGGTGCCCCCAGTGCCCTGTTTGTCTGCTCTGAAGTGGATGAACGCCCGCACTCCGTTAGAACCCACACTGTTGCACCCACCGTCGTCGCTTTTGACCGCTTACAATCAGCCCAGTAATCGTGCCCCACCCTGCCTACTTTCGGGGTACCATGATACCTAATTGGGTTACTGCTGAAATGGGTCCCCGTTACTAGGGTTTTCTAGTCAAACATGTTAAGTGGTTAAGTGTCTGTATTTACCTAAGCCTACCCATCAGTTTAATTAACATGTTTAATTGGTTAAGTGTTTTAGTTAACTAAACCCTACCATCCTGACTTGTTTGTCCTTAACATTTTAAAGCACCGACCACTCACATTAGACAGGTATTGTTACGTTTACTGGATGTGGCGGTCAGTTCCGGGCAGATTTACACCGTAACTTAGTCTAACCTCGGGTCCTTAATGGGCTCAATGCCCAACCACCCACATTGGATAGGTATTGTTGTGACTACTGGACAGCTGGGCGGGTCCGGGCAGGTTTACATCACAACTCAATCCAACCTCGTGTTAAGCATACTCGTATTTTCTAAATTTACATATTTGTCTTTATTACTTATTATATGTAAATTTGTCAACAATTAAATGTTGTGGCCCACTTTCCAAGTTTAACATTTTTGTTATAAGGATTTATACCATTTAAATGCCACCAATTTTGGCATGTGACAAACATGCCAATTTCATATATTTTTACCAATTTATGTCAAGTTACCAATTTTCCCAACGTTACCCCGTCTAAATATTAGGCTAACAATCTTAGCCTAATTTTCGTTCGCATGGTTTTTAACATATAATATTAGGCTAAAAACATAGCCTAATTTAGCGAACACAAAATTGGCACAAGGGAATTCATAAACATAAACATGACATAGGTGTAAACTTGGCATTCTTGGCATAGTCAATATGAACATCATAGGTGTGAACTTGCAAATTAATCAATATGAATATCATAGATGTGAACTTGCATCATAGGCTAAATCAATTTACATACATGTGAACTTGCATTGAAATAGGGGTCTAACCAAAAAGGTGTCACATGAATTAACATATGATTTAGACAACATAAGCCTAAACATGTTTAGATCTAGGCATAACATCGAACATCACTAGCATAAGAATATGACATGTTCATAAAGTATATATATAATTTCATCGCATGAGTGAACTAGATCCAATCATATGTCCAACTACACATGAAACATGTATTAAAGTGGATCTTGGCATGGATCCAATTATTGACTTTGCAACTTTCGTATAAACATATTATCATGTATATGAACTTAGGAATAGAGGTTTTAGCATATATATACATGAAATCTTAATCACATACAACCTATAAAATCACATAAACATATAGGTGTCGATTACAACATGAACTATACAACTTTCATGTGATTCTAAATGTACAATAGGATCAATATCAATTCAACTATACCACAAACATCACAATACCGCAATCATTTCAATACGTAGGTATGAATTAACATCGTTGTTACACAATAACACAATTCCATTTCCATTTTACTTCGAATCAAATCCTAACTTTTATTCACATCGGAAAAATCACTATACTTACAACAAATGACGGTCTTGTTTTCTGATTTCTGAATTCTGAATTTGAATTGCTTTCCTTTGGTAGACAACATTGATTTGATTCTTGTTTTAACTTTAATTTTGGCTCTTCTCTAAGATTTTCTACAAGTGGAGGCTCCTCTCAATTTTCTCCCAACAGCATGGCGGCTCTAGTTCTATATTATTTGTGTGAATTTAGGTTGAGTGTTGAGTTATATTTATAGAATTTCAGATTGATTTGAGCCGTTAGATGATCACAGATGAATCTAGACCATTCACTTCGAGAAGAGCCAACCAGAATGCGACAAATCAGCCCTAGTGACACAGCCAAGCTCAGAAATTCGACCAGAAACCGACAAGGCCGGCCAGGGCCAAACCCAGGCCGACTTGGCAGGTCGACCCCCAGGTTGACCCCTAGGTCGACCCTATGGTCGACCTAGTCACCCAGGTCAGACCTGGTGCCTGGGCGGGAATTTTCCCGCCCAGCCCAGTTTGGGTCTAAATTCGAAATTCGAATTAAATTTTGAACTGTTTGAACTTTAAATTTGAATTCTGAAACTTCCGGAGGTCATAACTCCATCATACGGAGTCTGATTCACGCAAACTCGGACTCTATCTCAAGCAGAATTCCGAGATGAACGCAATAGGGTAATCTGTTTCCCTTAATTATTTCATTTAGAATTAATTATACTTTAATTTGTTAATTTATAGTTAATAGAAAATTTGGGGTGTAACATTCTCCCCTCCTTAAAGGATTTCGTCCCCGAAATCTTCATGTCTAGGAGAACGTAAGTCCTAACATCCAATCGTCCATCTACTCAACCATCAAACACAGGCGTCCATTGTCCTTAGAAGACTTCTAATGCTTCACGATCATATGCATAGTGTGTGTACATGTTCTTATCTAATGCAAAAATTAGGCGGTCTACTGATTCAGTTGACCTCCTTAATGTGAATCATGTAAGTGCCATGAATCCATTATGTATGCAAATTTTTCCCTACTCCTAATTCTACATGAGTGTGCAACCATTCATACAAGTGCGACATCCATATGACGACATATCAAGTTTCAACCACATACAAATATGAATCCATATATGCATATGCAGTACGAAGTGACTGAGCCGATCTAAAACCTAGGTTGTGTGTGTATATGCATCCACGAGCAACCACTTGCAACCACTTGCAGCCATCAATTATAATATGTTTCAAATACATGTTTACATCCAAAAGGGTTTCTACCTAAGGATAAAGGATAATATCGAGGAGATATAGCTAAAAGATAGATACAAGCACAACTTAAGGAAAAACAGAGATCAAAGGTGTACCCTCAAAAAGAGAAGGGTAGGCCGCGCGTATTATGTCCTCAGTTTCCCAAGTTGCGTCTTCCTCGGCTTCGCTCCACTGAACTTTAACGAGCTTGACTTCGCTGTTGCGTAGCTTTTTCACTTCAGTTCCTACGATTCAAGTTGGAACTCTCCTCACAGTTGCTTCGCATTTCACTTCGGCTTCTTCTAGAATGCTTGGCTCCACCACTTCCGCAGATTAATGTAGACATTTTCGGAGATGAGAAACGTGAAAGACGTTGTGAATTCCAGCCAATTTTTCAGGCAGCTCTACTTTATAAGACATTTTCCCAATCTTCTCGATGATAGGGAATGGTCCTACAAATCTTGGTGCTAGCTTTCCTACGGATCCAAAGCGAACGACGTTCCTTAAAGGAGATAACTTAAGGAAAACCCTGTCCCCAACCTCAAACTCAAGGTCTGTCCTTCTTTTGTCTGCGTAGGATTTCTGTCTATCTTGGGAAATCTTCATTCTTCTTCGTATCAAGTCTTCTTTTTCTGAAGTCTCTCTAATCATGTCTGGCCCAAGTATAATCTTGTCAGTAGACTCCTACCAACAAGTTGGTGATCGGCAAGGTCTTCCATACAAAGCTTCGAAGGGCGCCATACCTATGGTGGCTTGGTAACTGTCGTTGTAGGCGAATTCCAGTAAAGGAAGATGATCCTCCCAAGTTCCTCCGAAGTCAAGAACGCATAGTCTCAAAAGATCTTCTAATACTCTAATCACCCTTTCTGTCTGACCATCAGTTTGGGGGTGATAGGTCGTGCTCAAGCATAACTGTGTGCCTACAGCTTCTTGCAGACTCCGCCAAAATTCGCAAAGATGGGATCTCTGTCACTCACTATGCTGGAGGGTATTCCATGGAGTCGAACTATTTCCTTAAGATAAAGAGAAGCTAGAGACGAGGCAGTCCTTCTACTCTTGACAGGTATAAAGTGGGCACTTTTAGTAAGCCTGTCCGCTATTACCCAAATGCTAGTATTGCCTCTTCTTGACCTAGGCAACCCGTCAATGAAGTCCATTGAGATGCTATTCCACTTTCACTGTGGGACTTCTAGAGGATGAAGCAGTCCTCCAGGCTTCTTTTGTTCCGCCTTAACCTGTTGGCATGTCACTCACTTAGAAACGAAATCTGTCACGTCCTTCTTCATGCCGCTCCAATAGAAAACTCTCTTTACGTCCTTGTACATCTTGTCTCCACCTAGATGTATTGTCATGTTGGAATGATGTGCTTCCTCGAGAACCAACTTTACTAAATCCCTTGCTTGTGGGACGCATAGTCTTCCATCTCGCCTTAGCCAACCCTTACCATCGATGGAGTACCTATTGAGGTGACTGGAAGTTTCACCCCTAATTAGTTTATCCATCACATCCACAAGCTGAGGGTCTTCGCGTTGTGCAGCCCCTATTGAGTCTAAAAGAGTGGGTCGTACTTCTAGGGATGCCAATAAACCAGGTATAAAAACAGAGAAGGGCCTAAAGTCGAAAATGGCTATATACTCCAAGCTTTGTCTTTCCACAAAGAGAGGGCTTAGGGTCAGCTTCTTTCTGCTCAACGCATCTGCTACTACATTGCCTTTGCCAGGAATATAGGAAATCCCATAATCATATGAGGCAAGGAACTCCATCCACCTTTGCTGCCTCAAGTTAAGATCTTTCTGCGAGAAAAGATACATCAATGATTTATGGTCAGTATATAATTCGAACTTCTCACCTAGGAGATAATGGCGCCAAGACTTAAGCGCAAATACTATGGCGGCCAACTCAAGGTCATGGGTTGGGTAGTTCTTTTCATGAACTCTCAGTTGTCTTCCACCATAAGCTACTACCCTCCCTTCTTGCATCAGCACAGCGCCTAGTCCCGTACTACAAGCATCCGTGTATACTGTGAACATCTTGCTTCCATTTGGCAAAGTCAAAACTGGGGCTGTTGTGAGAGCCCTTTTTAAGCGTTGGAAAGCAATGTCACAATCCAAATCCCAAGCGAACGCCAGATTCTTCTCCGTTAGCCTTGTGAGTGGAGTTGAGATTTTCGCAAAATCCCTAATGAACTTTCGGTAAAAATCGACTAGCCCAAGAAAGCTTCGGACTTCAGTTGCATTTCTTGGTGTCTTCCAATCTTGTACTGCCACTACTTTCGCGGGGTCCACAGCTAACCCCTCTTTGGACACTATATGTCCAAGAAATCTTACTTCTTCTCTCCAAAAGTGGCACTTCGAGAATTTGGCTTTTAGCTGATGAACTCGAAGAGTTTCCATGATCTCCTTCAGATGTTGACCATGTTCTTCCTCATTCTTTGAGAAGATCAATATATCATCTACGAACACCACCATGAACTTATTGAGGAATTCTCTGAACACCCTGCTCATTAGGCCCACGAAATAAGCGGGTGCATTTGTCAAGCCGAAAGGCATGACAAGCCACTCGTAGATACCGTCTGGGGTTCTGAACGCCGTTTTATCACTACTATCTTCAGCTACCCTTAGCTGATGGAACCCAGTAGCCAGATCAAGTTGGGAGAAGACCGACGCACCTACAAGCTGATCAAACAAATCGTCTATTCTGGGAAGCGGGTGTCTATTCTTTTTAGTCAGCTTGTTTAAATCCCTATAGTCCACACAAAGACGTAGTGAACCATCTGCTTTGGTGGTGAACACCACTGAAGCACCCCATTCCGAGATACTTCTCCTTATAAACCCCTTCTCGAGAAGCTCCTTAACTTGCTTACTGAGCTCCATTCTCTCCTTTGGAGCCATGTGTCTAACAGGCAGAGCTACGGGCTTTGCATTATCAACAAGATATATGCGGAAGTCTATTTCCTGCTTCGGAGGTAAGCCTTTCACGTCTTCAAAGATATCCGGATATTCTCGGACCACTCTAACCAACTGCAAATTCTCAACAGAAGCGTCAAGCGACTCTACATAACTAAGCATAACAGCATTCAAGGGATTACAAGAAATTTCTAGAGTGTTACCGAGCCGAGTCAAGAGTCTAACCACTCTTTTCTCACAATCAATAATGGCACCATTACAGGATAACCAGTCCATGCCTAAGATCAGTCCATATCCTGAGAAGCCCAAAACAAAGGCACTACATATAAATTCAACACTTAGAATAGAGATTTTCAAATCCAAGCAAACCATCGACAAATAAGCTGAGCCCCCAATTGGATTTGAAACAACCAAGGGATCTTCTACCATACTAGTTTCTAGGTGCAGAGATTCTACTAAGGTAGATGAAATAAAGGAGTGTGATGTACCAGAATCAAAGAGAGTGCGAACTGGATGATCCTAAAGATAAACTAAGCTTTCTACGGAAATATTTCTACCTCGTTCCTGTGGAGGTGCCACCAGAGCGTGAACTTGTCCTCCTGAGGTGGATCCAGTCCTCTGTCCCCGCCCCGCTTCTTTGGGCAGTCCTTAGCCAAGTGTCCAGTCTCTCCATAATGGAAACAACCACCATTCATCGTTGCCTTCTTCTTCCTGCAGTCTTTTGCTATATGTCCCACAATTCCACAGAAATTGCACCTTCTCTTTTCACGGGTTTTGTTGTTTTTCCCTCCTTTCTTGAAGTCTATCTTCTTAGCCTGTAAACCCTATTTCTTTTCTTGAGGCACTTCCACCTTTGCCTCTTTCTTGCCTTTATCTTCCTCGTGTAGCAGCGCCATGTCCACCAAGCTTTCATAGGTCGCTCCCATGGGTATATGGGTCATTGCAAGGCTGTGCAGAGGCTCATTCAGACCTTTGACGAAGCGAAGTGCCTTTTTGCATTGGGTGTTTACCAAATCCATCCCAAATCTGGCCAGCTGATTAAACTGATTGACATACTCCTTGATTGTCATATTTCCTTGTTTGAGAGTTAGGAACTTCTCCATCTGCAGGCTTCTTTCAGCTTGGGAGAGGAATTTCATCTCAAATCTCATCCTGAAATCTTCCCAAGTCTCCACTGGCCTCCCAGCATGGGTAACTTCCCACCAATCGGAAGCTTCATCTTTAAGCAACCACACTGCTAGTTGTACCTTTTGCCTGTCGTCAACTTCGAAGATGACGAACAAATCTTCAGTCTCCTTCAGCCAGTTCCTTGCTGCCACAAATGATTCAGTTCCATAAAAGTCCTTTCCTCCCATAACCTTGAAGTATCTACATGTCTTATTGAAAGTATTTCCACGAGGATGAGGTTGAGGAGGAGGAACCGCTGCCACTGTTGGAGGAGGAATGTCTGCTGGGCCCGCACCATTGGCCTTAGCCTCTAGGTACCTTCGGAACCAGCCAGGGATCGGTACTCCTTCCGGAAGGTTAAGATCTCCAGACATGCTGGAACAAAAAGGAAAGTATTCAAGACAAAGGATAGGGAGATAGTGCATATGGCTTTTGGGGAATTATGCCTTTTAAAAATAACTCTTTTTCTTGAAATCAATGCTTCTTTAAACTTCTTTTTGAAAATAGTTTCAAAAACTTTTATCTAGTCTGGTAAACCTGGCTCTAATACCAAGTGAAACACCCCACCCTCCATTAAGGTCACATGAAGCACATATTTAAAGTCACATGAAGCACATATTTAAACAGATTTAAACAGATTGATACGACCATGATCCGAGGTTACTGATGGATAATTTAAAGTCAGTGTTTCTAAGCTAAATCAACCATTTCTGGAAAACCCCACCCTCCATTAAGGTCACTCACAAAGGGAATGCCTTAACTTTGGTGGAGGTTTTTAAGTAAAAGTCATAGATAAACACAAGACAAATATATATAAACAAATATATATAAGCAGCGGAAAACAACAGACTTTTTATTTCGTAAAAATGTGTTCATACCAAACCTTTCTATAACTGTCACATAATAACTTCCAAAACATTACATCATCATTTCTGTCTTGGTTATTAAATAAAGAAGCATAAAAACATAATTAAAACTGCATAATCCCCATAGAGTGTGTCCAATAGCCATAGCCAAGGAAAGAGAGTCCAAACCGTACATCTACTATCTTGAAGCTTGCAAAGAATCTGACTAAGATGGGTTGTTTCCTCCCTGTGGATCGGGGGGAACGGAAGAAAAGAAGACGAAAGAAAATATGGTCAGACATAAAGCCTGGTAAGCCTAGTGACTCTTCAGTATGAGAATAAGAAAAAGGACATAATAAGTATAAACTGGAAATAGGAAAGTATCATAAACTAAGGTAAGGCAGTTTGAACCGAATATACTATCGCACCCCACACTAAATCTCTGCACCTACTTGCATTGTCTCAACTAACACCCCATGACCAGGGAGAAGTGATCCCCTTTCTAAAGATCGGCTCCTACTCGCATAATCATCTATGTCTTACGACCCCAAAGAGTGTAGATACCTATGCTGGTCCCAACATGGGGTGTATCAAGTCCCATGGTGGCAGCCCCACACAACTCTAGAATGCATAGGTTATACTACTGGTGCGCCCAGTGCCCTGTTTGTCTTCTCCGAAGTGTGTACACGCCCGCACTCCGTTAGAACCCACACTATTGCACCCACTGCCGTCGCTTTTGACCGCTTACAATCAGCCCAGTAATTGTGCCCCACCCTGCCTAGTTTCAGGGTACCATGATACCTAATTGGGTTACTGCTGAAATGCGTCCCCATTACTAGGGTTTTCTAGTCAAACATGTTAAGTGGTTAAGTGTCTGTATTTACCTAACCCCACCCATCGGTTTAATTAACAAGTTGAATTGGTTAAGTGTTTTAGTTAACTTAACCATACCATCCTGACTTGTCTGTCCTTAGCATTTTAAAGCACCGACCACTCACATTAGACATGTATTGTTACGGTTACTGGATGTGCTGTTCGGTTCCGGGCAGATTTACACCGTAACTCAGTCTAACCTCGGGTCCTTACCGGGCTCAATGCTTAACCACCTACATTGGATAGGTATTGTTGTGACTACTGGACAGCCGGGCGGGTCCGGGCAGGTTTACATCACAACTCAATCCAACCTCGTGTTAAGCATACACGTATTTTCTAAATTTACATATTTCTCTTTATTACTTATTATATGTAAATTTGTCAACAATTAAATGTTGTGGCCCACTTTCCAAGTTTAACATTTTGGTATAAGGATTTATACCATTTAAATGCCACCAATTTTGGCATGTGACAAACAGGCCAATTTCATATATTTTTACCAATTTATGTCAAGTTACCAATTTTCCCAATGTTACCCCATCTAAATATTAGGCTAACAATCTTAGCCTAATTTTTGTTTGCATGGTTTTTAACATATAATATTAGGCTAAAAACTTAGCCTAATTTAGCGCACACAAAATTGGCATAAGGGAATTCATAAACATAAATATGACATAGGTGTAAACTTGGCATTCTTGGCATAGTCAATATGAACATCATAGGTGTGAACTTGCAAAATAGTCAATATGAATATCATAGGTGTGAACTTGCAACATAGGCTAAATCAATTTACATACATGTGAACTTGCATTGAAATAGGTGTCTAACCAAAAAGGTGTCACATGAATTAACATATGATTTAGACAACATAAGCCTAAACATGTTTAGATCTAGGCATAACATCGAACATCACTAGCATAAGAATATGACATGTTCATAAAGTATATATATAATTTCATCGGATGAGTGAACTAGATCCAATCATATGTCCAACTACACATGAAACATGTATTAAAGTGGATCTTGGCATGGATCCAATTATCGACTTTGCAACTTTCGTATAAACATATTAGCATGTATATGAACTTAGGCATAGAGGTGTTAGCATATATATATACATGAAATCTTAATCACATACAACCTATATAATCACATAAACATATAGGTGTCGATTACAACATGAACTATACAACTTTCATGTGATTCTAAATGTACAATAGGATCAATATTAATTCAACTATAACACAAACATCACAATACCACAATCATTTCTATACATAGGTATGAGTTAACATCGTTGTCACACAATAACACAATTCCATTTCCATTTTACATCGAATCAACTCCTAACTTTTATTCACATCGGAAAAATCACTATACTTACAACAAATGACGGTCTTGTTTTCTAATTTCTGAATTTTGAATTTGAATTGCTTTCCTTTGGGTAGACAACGTTGATTTGATTCTTGTTTTAACTTTAATTTTGGCTCTTCTCTAAGCTTTTCTACAAGTGGAGGCTCCTCTCAATTTTCTCCCGACAGCATGGCGGCTCTAGTTCTATATTATTTGTGTGAATTTAGGTTGAGTGTTGAGTTATATTTATAGAATTTCATATTGATTTGAGCCCTCAGATGATCACAGATGAATCTAGACCATTCACTTCGAGAGGAGCCAACCAGAATGCGACAAATTAGCCCTAGTGACACAGCCAAGCTCAGAAATTCGACCAGAAACCGACAAGGCCAGCCAGGGCCAAACCCAGGTCGACTGGGCAGGTCGACCTGGTCACCCAGGTCGACCCCAAGGTCGACCTGGTGCCTGGGTGGGAATTTTCCCGCCCAGCCCAGTTTGTGTATGAATTCGAAATTCGAATTAAATTTTGAACTGTTTGAACTTTAAATTTGAATTTTGAAACTTCCAGAGGTCATAACTCCTTCATACGGAGTCCGATTCACGCAAACTCAAATTCTATCTCAAGCCGAATTCCGAGACGAACGTAATGGCTTAACCTATTTCCCTTAATTCTTTCATTTAGAATTAATTATACTTTAATTTGTTAATTTACAGTTAACAGAAAATTTGGGGTGTTACATTCTCCCCTCCTTAAAGGATTTCGTCCCCGAAATCTTCATGTCTAGGAGAACGTAAGTCCTAACATCCAATCGTCCATCTACTCAACCATCAAACACAGGCGTCCATTTTCCTTAAAAGACTTCTAATACTTCATGATCATATGCATAGTGTGTGTACATGTTCTTATCTAATGCGAAAATTAGGCGGTCTACTTATTCAATTGACCTCTTTAATACGAATCATGTAAGTGCCATGAATCCATTATGTATGCAAATTTTTCCCTACTCCTAATTCTACATGAGTGTGCAACCATTCATACAAGTGCGGCATCCATATGACGACATATCAAGTTTCTACCACATAAAAATATGAATACATATATGCATATGCAGTATGAAATGACTGAGCCGATCTAAAACCTAGGTTGTGTGTGTATATGCATCCACGAGCAACCACTAGCAACCACTTGCAACCACCTGCAGCCATCAATCATAACATGTTTCAAATACATGTTTACATCCAAAAGGGTTTCTACCTAAGGATAAAGGATAATATCGAGGAGATATACCTAAAAGATAGATACAAGCACAACTCAAGGAAAAAGAGAGATCAAAGGTGTCCCCTCAAAAAGAGAAGGGTAGGCCACGCGTATTATGTCTTCAGTTTCCCAAGTTGCGTCTTCCTCAGCGTCGCTCAACTGAACTTTAACGAGCTTGACTTGGCGGTTGCGTAGCTTTTTCACTTCAGTTCCTACGATTCGAGTTGGAACTCTCCACACAGTTGCTTCGCGTTCCACTTCGGCTTCTTCTAGAATGATTGGCTCCACCACTTCCGCAGATTCATGTAGACATTTTCGGAGATGAGAAACGTGAAAGACGTTGTGAATTCCAGCCAATTTTTCAGGCAGCTCTACTCTATAAGCCATTTTCCCAATCATCTGGATGATAGGGAATGGTCATACAAATCTTGGTGCTATCTTTCCTGCGGATCCAAAGCAAACGACGTTCCTTAAAGGAGATAACTTAAGGAAAACCCTGTCCCCAACCTCAAACTCAAGGTCGGTCCTTCTTTTGTCTGCGTAGGATTTCTGTCTATCTTGGGCAGTCTTCATTCTTCTTCGTATCAAGTCTACTTTTTCTGAAGTCTCTCTAATCATGTCTGGCCCAAGTATAATCTTGTCAGTAGACTTCCACCAACAAGTTGGTGATCGGCAAGGTCTTCCATACAAAGCTTCGAAAGGCGCCATACCGATGGAGGCTTGGTAACTGTCGTTGTAGGCGAATTCCAGTAAAGGAAGATGATCCTCCCAAGTTCCTCCGAAGTCAATAACGCATAGTCTCAAAAGATCTTCTAATACTCTATTCACCCTTTCTGTCTGACCATCAGTTTGGGGGTGATAGGTCGTGCTCAAGCATAACTGTGTGCCTACAGCTTCTTGCAGACTCCGCCAAAATTCGCTCGTAAAGATGGGATCTCTGTCACTCACTATGCTGGAGGGTATTCCATGGAGTCGAACTACTTCCTTGAGATAAGGAGAAGCTAGAGACGAGGCAGTCCTTCTACTCTTGACAGGTATAAAGTGGGCACTTTTAGTAAGCCTGTCCGCTATTACCCAAATGCTAGTATTGCCTCTTCTTGACCTAGGCAACCTGTCAATGAAGTCCATTGAGATGCTATCCCACTTTCACTGTGGGACTTCTAGAGGATGAAGCAGTCCTCCGGGCTTCTTTTGTTCCGCCTTGACCTGTTGGCATGTCACGCACTTAGAAACGAAATCTGCCACATCCTTCTTCATGCCGCTCCAATAGAAAACTCTCTTTACGTCCTTGTACATCTTATCTCCACCTGGATGTATTGTCATCTTGGAATGATGTGCTTCCTCGAGAAATGTTAGACCAAAAAGTGGTTCTAACACCCAAATTGAATGAAATCAGAATAAAATAAGATCAAAAGTAAAATGGAGACACAGAATTTATAGTGGTTCGGCGTTAAAGAGCCTACGTCCACTTGTCAATCACTATTCTCGATGATATAGTTGCAATTACAATGAGATATTCACTCGACTTCACTCACAACTCACATACATTCATTCAATTATCTCAAAACAAATGTTGAAAGACAATTTGGATTATACGGGAGTGCTGGAATTCGGTTTATGAAAGTAGATGAACTCTCAAAGTGCCGGAAAGAAGATCCTTTTAATTGTCTCCAGACAGGGTATTTATAGGTGAAAGTTTGCTCAGAACCCGATCCGGATTGGAGCCACGTGTCTTCCATCCCATCATCCTCGGGTTCGGATGGATTCCAGTGTTGACAACGCATCAGAGTAGTGGACGTTGTGGGCAGGAACTGGTCATACCCGCTCCGCATCTTCAGGCGATCGTGGGGGAATGTGACATGAATCACAGGTTCGGTTCGGAGGAGCCTGCAGTGGGGGTTCGGATCGGAGTATCGATCCGACTCGGATTAACCCAAAACTAAGTCTTTATCCACTTTGCTCCACTCCGTTCCGTCCCTGTAGCAGGTAGCCCTCCGCTCCGACTGATAGTAGGTAACCCTCCGATCCGAATAGCAGTGTCTCTTTGATCCAAATAGTAGCAGCTCTCCGATCCAATCAGCAACGTCTCTCCGATCCGATCTACGGCATCTCTCCGATCCGACCCGCTATGATGCTTTTTAAGTTCTTTAACGCTTCACACCTCGACTTTGTGTTGCCCAGTTCACAAAGTGGGCTAACATTTTGCCCCCTCAAAGGATGCTCCTGTTGGAAACGGAGCATGCTTCGATTATCATTGCATAGTGTTTTCTAGATAATTTTCCCTTTGATTTTCTTTGTGCTTTCATCCTTTTCTTCGAACTTCAATTTAATTCACTGCTGAGTTACAACATTCTGTTTAGTTCGGATTCAGATCCGAACAGACCCCCTCTTCTTTCTATTTTTCATTGGACTATTGGGCCAAGCTTTGCTAATGGACTATCAATCCGGTCCGAACGGGGAGACGAATAGTCACCCTGTTTTTATATATAAGTTCATCCTTCATCTTCCTCCAACTTTCTTTTTTACTTTATCATCTCACAAATTCTGCTTCGGAACTCCAGAATTCAGAGAAAAAGAAATAAGAACTCTTTACCATTCTCGTGCGAATCTTCAACTTATACAACTCGGTAGGTTTAAATCCTTGATTGACTTTGTGATAATATGTTTTAATCGAAATCTACGGTCGATTCGACCGATCTGGCCGTGGTTTCCACGCCGCAGTCTCCTCTTCCTTCGTTATTGTCGTTGGTGGCCTCGCTGCTACTTCGAGGCGTTGGAAGAGGGAGTTGTGGTTTAAGGCTAAAAAGGAGGAAGAAGATCATAGGGAGTCGGTTCGGGCGGTGGAGTATGGAAAGTGGAGAAAGGGAAAAAGAAGAGAAGTCCAGAATGTCGGATCGGGTCGGGGCAAGTGGAGAAAGGGAAAGAGAAGAGAAGTCCAGAATGTCGGATCGGGTCGGGGTAAGTAGAGAAAAGGAAAAAGAAAAGAAGTCCAAAAGGTCGGATCGGGTCGGGGCAAGTAATTAAAGAAGGAAGAAATGGACCTTACCTATCCGGATCGGGTCGGTTTGTAAGATAAAGGTGGAGAGGCATGACTACGTGGTCCGACCCGAACCGTTCGGGGAACCTATTTTCGAGCCGATCCGATTTTGATTTCTGAGTTTCAATGAGATATCCGAGCTCAAGGCTATGCCCCCGATCCGATCCAATGAATGCGCCCGAACCGAACCGAAGTGCAACCTACCTTAATGCATAAAAACTCGTTTAACTGGCCCAATCAACTTTTGGCATAATCTTCAATTTAATGGATAGTTAGGATAGTGCCTTGCAAACATAACTGGACATCAAGAACTACTTCAATCCTTTATACTTTGCCAAAATTTTGCGTTGCACTTTTAAACATTTACTTTACACTTTCTGCATACACTGTTTACACTTTAGTTTGCACACATGCACGAGGGGATACAGGCTAATTAATTCTAACTTGTGCTATTGCTTCTTCAATAGTTTTATGACCATGAGACCCAGACGCTCTTCTAGACTAGCAGGGAAGAAAAAGGCCCCGGAGACATCCAACAAAATTACTCTTGAGGACATATCTTCTCCCTCGGATCCAGAATGGAATGATGAGGGCTCAGACTATGAGGTTGGAACTCGCGAAAGCGACAATGTGTCTTCGGAGGGTGGAGTTTCTCTAGGTTTTGAAGAGGAAGGAGGGATTGGTGACGACCGAGCTCCTGATGAGTTTGAATCTGCTGTCATATTGGAATTACCCCAAGATTCCGTTGAATCGACAACGACATACTTATCCGAATTTGTTTAAAATACGGGATACTAAAAAGGGACACCCTAGTGCCTTCGAGAACTGACCGTCCCCACAACCCTCCATAAGGGTATATGGCAATTACTCGGTTGATGTGCATGGTTGGTGCTATCCCTCCATTTTCTCCTTTCATCGTCGATTTTCTAAGACAAATGCGGATTGCCCCCATGCAGCTGCACTCTAATTCTTATGCTTACTTATACACCTTATATGTAGCATACCGTGAGACCTTGGGCATAGAGCTCACTTTCGATGACGTTCATTTCTTCTACAACTTCAAGCATCGGACTCGAGAAACTCCTTCTTTTTGCTACTTTGAGTCTGTCCCTAAGAGGAAAATAATTTCAGCGCCATTCAGTAGTAAAGCTGGGGATTCCAGGGTGGAATGGTTTTATATGAAGCGACAACCAGGGTGTGCTAGGAGGTGGACAAAATCAAGTAAAGCACTGGTTTTCTAAATCTCGACTCTATACATTTAAGCCATCGCCTTAACTTGTTTTTCTTTTTGTTTGCAGTCGATAACCCAAAACAAATATCAGACCAAGTATTCTTTGACCGGATGCATCAGCTTCTTAATGGCGATCAGAAGTTTTTAACTATTGACGAAGTCCTTAAGGATGAATATCTTCATTTTCATGGGTTGCTATCTGTTACTCGTAGCATCGGTCATGGGATGGCTCCATATGTATATATTCCCCCAGTGGATGTAATCCCCGAAACGGGCGAAAGTTCGAGAGCTCCTACAGTGCCTCTTCAAGCTTCACCCTCTCCTTCTTCTACCCAAGATGATGAATTGGCTAACATGGCGGAAAAGCATCGCGAAGGGTATACTGTTCCCGAGGATGCCATTTCTTCAGAAAAGTCAACGTCTTCCAAAGAGTCATCGATCGATGCTTCTGAGGGAGATGTCCCTAGTACTGATGACCCAATGTTTCAGGGTTTGGGGGACCTCCCCTTACCTGAAACCATTTACACTTCAGAGGATTTTAGGAAGAATCCTTTAGTTTTACTTTCTTCCGAAGAGACCACTCCTGCTAAGGCCAAACAGCCCGCCCTACTAGTCTAGCTTCGGACTCGGGTTGGTTGGGGGGAAAAACACCACTTAGGACACACTTTACACAATAACATTACAACTCACTGCATCTTTTTCTCTGTGAAAATATTGATCCTGAATTTTATTTGTCTTATTGTGCAGGCACGATGTCCCGATCTTACTATGATATCAGGAAACTCCGCCGCAGCATGTCTAATCCACCTTACGATACTGAGTATGATCGCCGCGACGATCGCAGTAGGGAGGGGAGAAGGCCTTATGAACCCTATCGCTCTCGAACCTCGCGTTCTCGATCTCCTGTTCGGACGGACCTAGAGAGATATAAAGGTTACCAAGGTCGTCGGGAAGAGGATAGGCCGCAACCAAAAGACTCCACCTCTTCTCAAGAAAGCGCAGCAGGGAGAGAAGTCCGCCAAAAGATACTGAATCGCGAAGTAAACGCAAGGTCTCTGCTAAACGGACTAGAACAGATAAAGAAACTATTGAATCCTCCACACGCAGGGACACTGAACTGACGATCCCCGCCCCTCCACCACTAGATGCTGAAACTGCAATCAAGCGGGCGTATCTGGAGGAGCAATTTCCCGAACATTACTTCGAGAACTTGACTTTTTTACCTGCCCTTGAGCCTATTTCTTCCAGGTGGGCAGATGAGGCCAAAGCAAAGATAGATGCGGTCGAAAAACAGTATTCCGAAATGTTCAAATATTCACGTAACCTTTCCAGAATCATCCGTACTCTAATCACGAATGCTGATTCGATGCAAAAAACCGCGGAAGACGATGCAAAGGCCTTAAAGAATCTAGGAAAAGATT
The DNA here is from genome assembly GCA_030737875.1 of Allium sativum. Taxonomy (NCBI): domain Eukaryota; kingdom Viridiplantae; phylum Streptophyta; class Magnoliopsida; order Asparagales; family Amaryllidaceae; genus Allium; species Allium sativum. The sequence continues at coordinate 198,877,499 of CM060924.1, forward strand.
TGGAGGACACACAGGCCCAGCTTGCTGTTGCTCAAAGGGACACTACTAGCTTCAAACAACAATTTGAAGATATGCAAAAACGTTACCATGATTTGCTTGAATCTCACACTCAAGAGCGTTCTGAGTTAAAAAAGCAAGCCGAAGATGCTAAGTCAGATGCCGCTAAAACGCGCCTTGCTTACGCTAACCTTGAACGGAAAAATGCCGAGTTAGCAAGGAGGAATGCTGAGCTAGAAAAGAAAAATGCTGACTTGGCTTCTAAGATAGTGGAGGCAGAGAACAGAGCTGCCCTGGCGGAGGGTAACGTCGAATGTGCCATCAAATCCGCTGAGGAGGCCCGCAAACAATTGTCAGAGGCTGAGGAAGAGATTCAGGGCTTCGGCGAATTAATGATTGAATTCTTTGCGCATATCATCCGTCGCAGGAACATTTCTTGGATTGAAGATTATCCATCTACTCTAGTCCAAGTATGGAGTCAGATCGTTGAGTGGGAAAAAGAGGAGCTCAAGGTTGATTCCATTGACGAGGACAAGCTGATGGAGAAATATTTAAGGGATGATGAGCCAGAACGCCTAGCTGAAGGGCGCCGCCTCATTGCTGCTGCCATGGACGAAGAGAAGCGGAGGGCTAAGCAAAAGAACATTCCCGAGGCTGGTTCCTCTTCTACTGCCCCCGCAACTTCTGAAGTAGAGGGATATGATCCTGAAAACCCGGGGATCCCTCGAACAACTCTGTTATCCCCTATTCCCGAAACGGCATCGGAGACAGCAGTTACCCCTGCCGAGAAGTCTTCGGAAGGTATCTCTACATTTTCACCTCAATTCGTCAAGGCTATCTCTACCTTTCGCCACGTGATTGAGCAATCGATGAAAAACCCATTATTTTCTCCTGAGTTGATAACTGTTGCTTCTCACTCTGTAGGTATTGAGCCATCCGGAAAGACAGATGTGTCCCAGGGAACCGCTCCTGGGGTGGAGCCTACGGAGAAGGCAAAAGGGGGAAAGGACAAGGCTGCTCCCATAAATTTGGGAGAAGGAAGCGAACCATCTAAGGCTGACACTCCTCGCGATGACGAAATGATAGATGCCTTGAAGGATGATTACGGCGACGGAGGACATGAGGAAGATCCAGAGGTGGCAATAGTCGGGGAGTCAAAAAGTGCAGATGATGTTACTTTGGCTGCAATGAAAACTGACCAAGATAAACGCTTGCAGTTAAAAGCTGAAGACTTAGATCCTGAAAGCCTCAAGCCCCTCGCAGTTGTGGATGCATGATCAAGGTTAGTTGTTAAGCTTTCATCTAGATCTATTACAGAGGAACTCGCTAAAAAGTCTTCTCTTGATTCCAGCGCTCCGCCCTCCGGGAAGAAGTCAACCGATTCCAGCACCGCACCTTCAGGAAAGAAAAAATCAAAGCGCATCTTGACGGAGGCCGAGAAAGAGGCGAAGGATGCGGAGAAAGCTGCCAAGAAGTCCAAGCCTCACTCGAAGTCTAAATAGTGGGCTGTCTTGCGTTGTTTTAGCATTTGGTGGACCAACAATTGCTGCTATAAGGGTGGCTCTTGCACCTTCTTTTAGGCTATTTTCCTGTACAAATTCATTCATTTGTAAATAAAAAATAATTCATTTTCCGCAATGTATGTTAGTCATTAGTTTTGCACTTATGTAAGAATGCATGTCTTACTATAGTTGTGTAATGAAGTTATGGTGGGGGGAAATATGTGTATACATATATGCCCCCAATCAATCTCAAAAAACTATTCAAGACCTAATCGAGTAGTCTGAATGTCCCCGATTTTCTGACGGGATTGCATTTTCTGTGTCGTCAATGCCTGTCGTTTTTTTTTTGGCATTTTTTTATACTCTCCTGTCTTATACTCAGGTTAGAATTCTTACTGAGGCGGTCTCTTTTCTGGGTGCACCTTCACGCCTCAGAGGACGTCGTCTTCCCGTCCTTTATACTCTCTCTCAATTCTCGAGAGTTAGAGTTAAGAATGTCGTCTTCCCATTCTTTTATGTCTTATCGTACAAGTAGTCATTGTGCTTTTTCTTACGTTTAAACTGTTTTCAACCTTTCAGGTTTTGAATCATCTTATATTCCATAATCGCAACAGAATAGTCGATGAAGGTATACATATAATGCATGAAAGTAAATAACACACGATATTTTTATAGTGGTTCGGCTAAGTCGTAGCCTACATCCACTTTATAGTCCTTTATTCATATCATCAAATTTTCCTAAGGCAAGTCGTGCCTTTTTACAGAGTTCATAAGAAAAATAACAAAGAGTACAATATTTCTAATCCAAATATCGCATCAAGTGTTGGGCATTCCATGCCCAAGGTACTTCTTCGCCATCTACGGTCGTTAACTTGAAGGTTCCTTTTTCAAGTTTCCGTTGGATAACAAAGGGTCCTTCCCACTTTGGACCGAGGTGAGGAAGGGATGGAAAGACTCTCTTTAGCACCAAATATCCTGGTTCAAAAGTCCTAAGGTGAACTTTTTTGTCGTAATAACGTGCCATCTGAAGTCGATGTCTTGCCGCACGCAAATCCGCTTCGTCCCTTTTTTCTTCGATTTCATCAAGAGACTCGAGTAAGAGCGCCCGATTCGTCATCGGGTCATAATACGTCACCCGGTGGGAAGGAACTTCAAGCTCTACTGGAATTACTGCTTCTGAACCAAAAGAGAGAGAGAAAGGGGTATGACCAGTAGCCGTCTTAAATGTTGTTCGATATGCCCACAAAGCTAAAGGCAATTCGTCAACCCATTTTGCCTTTGCGCGCTCTAACCGTTTCTTGAGGATGGATTTTATAACTTTGTTTATTGCTTCAACTTGCCCGTTCGACTGCAGATAGGCAACCGCAGTATACCGTTTGTCTATCTTGTATTTCTGGCAAAAATTTCTGAATTCAGCACCATCGAACTGGGTTCCGTTATCAGTTATTATGGTCCTTGGGATCCCGAATCGGCATATAATATTTCTAACCACAAAACTTAACACCTTTCTCGCCGTGAACTTGGTTAGGGGCTCAGCTTCCACCCACTTCGTAAAATAGTCCACAACGACTATTGCATATTTCGCTCATCTTTTAGCAATTGGTAGAACTCCGATGATATCAATTCCCCATGTGGCAAAAGGCCAAGGACTCACTATTGATTTGAGTTGGGTTGACGGTGCTCTGGGGATTTTGGCGAATCTCTGGCACTTATCGCAGCGTCGTGAATAATCAGCCGCATCTTTATTAATTGTAGGCCAGAAGTACCCATACTGTAGTATCTTTTTCGCTAAAGTCTGACCTCCCGTATGATCTCCGCACTCACCTTCGTGTACTTCTCTTAGTACACGTTTGATGTCGTCGTGTGCTATACATCGTAACAAGGGCATAGAAAATCCTTGTCTATAAAGAGTATCATTTTGAAGGACGTATCTGGTAGCCTTGCGAACTTTAGCCCGTCTCTCACTCTTCTTTGATGGAAGTGTCCCATTCTTAAGGAAGTTCTTAATTGGGGTCATCCACGACTCCTTTTCCAGTTCTGCTTCGAAAGCGAACTCAATTTCCATCGACTCAAAGCTTGGCGATTCCAACGTTTCAATTGGAATTATTTCAGTTTCTTCCGGGTTGTCGGAACTAGCTAGCTTTGCCAACCTGTCTGCCTTCTGGTTCTCGGCTCTTGGGATGTGCGTTATGTTGTACCGTTCCAGGTTGCTCAACAACTTTTCTACTTTCCCAAGATAGGCAATAAGTCGAGGTCCCCGAGCCACAAATTCCTTTCGCACTTGGCAAACAACGATTTTTGAGTCGCAGAATATGTCCAATGTTTTTATTCCGAGGTCTTTAGCAAGCTTTAGCCCGGCAATCAGGGCTTCATATTCAGAATCATTGTTAGTCGCCGAAAATTCTAATCGTAGAGCGTAATATAACGACCGTCCTTCAGGAGTTACTAAGACGATTCCAGCTCCGGACCTTCGGTCGTTCTTGGCTCCGTCTGTGTATAGCTTCCATGGATCTATCTTTAACTCATCTTCGGACTTGACCACCCTATCATCGATTACCTCCTCCTCTGGGATGGTGAATTCTGCTATAAAGTCAGCCAGAGCCTGCCCCCTGATCGACCTCCGTGGCTGAAAATTTAAATCAAACGGACTTAATTCAATATTCCATTTGATCAATCGTCCTGATGCTTCGGGTCTCTGCAACACCTGCCTTAGAGGTTGGTCAGTGTATATGGTTATTGGGTGAGCTTGGAAATAGTGACGAAGTTTTCGGGAGGCGATTAGGAGGCTGTAAGCAAGCTTCTCAATCTTTGGGTAATTGCGTTCCGCCACTGCCAATTTCTTGCTTACATAATATACCGGCCTTTGCACTTTGTCTTCTTCTCGAACCAAGGCTGTGCTAACAGCGTGAGCCGAAACTGCCAAGTAAACAAATAACTCTTCGTGGTCCACTGGCTTTGACAAAATCGGTGGTTTTTCTAGAAATTCCAATAAATTCCGGAAGGCCTCAACACAGTCCGGAGTCCACTCGAAGTTCTTCTTTCCCTTTTAATCAAATCAAAAAACGGGACGCATTTGTCTGTGGCTTTGGAGATAAATCTACTCAACGCGGCTACTTTCCCCGCAAGACATTGGACATCTTTAATTCTCCTCGGCTCTTCAATGTTTCTAATCACTGCTATTTGGCTGGGATTGATTTCAATTCCTCGGGAGCTCACAATGAAGCCTAGAAACTTTCCCGATGCCACTCCAAATGAACATTTCAAAGGATTCAACTTCATCCGATACTTTCGCAGGATACCGAACATTTCTGCCAAGTCTTGCGTATGGCTGGAGGACTGTTTTGATTTGATGAGCATATCATCCACATAAACTTCCATAGTCTTCCCTATTTGATTATAAAACATTCTGTTCACCAAGCGCTGATATGTGGCTCCGGCGTTTTTCAATCCGAATGGCATGACCACGTAACAATATAACCCCAAATTTGTAATGAAGCTCGTATGTTCTTGATCTGGCACGTGCATAGGAATTTGGTTGTACCCGGAATATGCATCCATGAAAGAGAGAAGTTCATGTCCCGCTGTCGAATCTACAAGCTGGTCAATCCTGGGAAGTGGGAAACTGACTTTCGGGCAAGCATTGTTCAAATCTGAAAAATCAATGCAAGTCCGCCACTTTCCATTCGGCTTCTTTACTAAGACGGGATTCGATATCCAGTCGGGATATGTCGAATCTCGAATAAATCCGTTCTGTTTCAGCTTCTCCACTTCTTCTTTCAAAGCAGCCGACCTCTCTGGGCCCAGCATACGTCTCTTTTGCTTTACAGGCGGGTGTTTCGGGTTTACATTTAGTGAGTGACTTATGATGGATGGCGATATCCCACACATGTCAGCGTGGGTCCAGGCAAACACGTCCAAGTTTGCCTTCAGGAAGCCAGCTAGTTCTTTGGCCCGACGTGGATCCAATTGAGATCCAATCTTCAAAGCTCTTGTTGGATCAGCTTCATCAATGGGAATGTCCACTGTCGCTTCATTAGGAGTTGCATTTCTAGTCTCTGGTTCCTCGTCTTTTCTGGGATCCAGGTCTTCAGGCGTTCCTTTGGGCAACTCCTTCGGGGCCGATCCATCTAATTGCTACGCCGAGCCCTCCTTTGGAGGAGGTGAGGCATCTTTACTCTCGATGTTAAGTCGTTTCATCAACATCTTTAATTCGGCAACATAGCAGGCCCGTCCGGAGACTTGATCCCCTCTCATTACTCCAGTTCCGACTTCAGTTGGGAACTTAAGTAATAAACACCAAGGGGCGATGCAAGCCCTAAACTCAGCAAGGGCAGGCCTTCCCAAAAATGCATTATAAGGCGAATCTACGTCCAACACTACGATCTGAAGCATCCGTACTCTTCGGCGTTCTCCTTGCCCCAAGGTTACGGGCAGTTCTATGTACCCCATTGGAGCTGTCGATGCCCCGTTGAAGCCTCGGATCCAACCTTCGCATGGCTTCAAATCTTCAGATTCAAGCTTCATCTGATCGAATGACTTTTCAAATAAAATATTAACAGAGCTTCCATTGTCTACTAACACCTTATGAACCAAGGCCAGCCCAATGGTGGTGGTAATGACCAACGGATCGTCGGTGGGTGACTGGATCCCGGTATTATCTCGGCTACGGAATACCACGTCGTCAAACATTGTCTTCTATTGTTTTATGGGGGCGATATCTTCCAAATCATCACATTCATCCACATCTACGTGCTTGGCAGCATTTACATATTGATCCATCGCTCTAAAACTGCGGATTGCTGGGTGGGGTCCACCCACTATGGAGTTGATAACAATTCCCTTGCCTTTCTGCTGCGCTGTAGGCTTGGGAGCAGATTGAATCTGTTTTGGAGCCTTCTCTCCTTGCCCCCTATCCCTCGGGGCAACCTTATATTCATCCAGTTTCCCTTCGCGCAGCAGCTTCTCAATCATGTCTCTCAAATGTCGACATTCATTGGTTGAATGCCCATGAGTTCAATGAAACAAACAAAACTTTCCAGTTGCCATTTCTTTCTTCGTTGAGTCGCGAGGTGGCGGTCTTTTATATTGCAAAACATTGTATGTATCCAAGTAAATGTTCTCCAGAGTGTCGTTCAACGGTGTATAATTCTCATAAGTCTGAAATCGGGGTCTTTTGTTAGGATCACTTCCCCTATTTCTATTTCTTCTGTTACCATTTGCGTTATGGTTATTGTTGTTGCCCCCATTTCCAGAATTGTCGTTTCCACTCTTGTTTCCCACATTCACTTCAACTTTTCCGGAACTTTCTCCAGACTGCTTCACGGCAACATTACTTTGAACATTTTCTTTTGAAGCCGCTGCAGACTTTCTCTTTCGGTTTTCCCTGGCCTCCTCTCGTCTCAACTGAATATCGGCCTTTTCGTAAAATAACTCTCTCGTGGGAGGCGGCATCCCAGAAAGGTAATCTCCAAACTCGGAGTCAGGATCGACTCCTTCCATCAAAGCCATCAAGATGGTGGGCTCGTGCGGGTCACTAACTTTAGTCACAGCTAAGTTGAAACGGTCAAGATATGACCTCAAAGACTCTCCCGGTGCCTGCTTAATTCTTGATAATTCAATAACACTTTTGGACTTTCGGGTATGGAGTCGGAACTGATTCATAAAACGTTCACTCAATTCCCTATAATTCGATATTGACCGAGGGGGAAGTCGGGTAAACCATAGCAGCGCCACATCTTCTAAGTAAATCGGGAATGCTTTATACTTCACTACGTCAGGGGCAGCAGCAGCATTCATGAGCCATGAGTATCGCATCAAAAGCTGTCCCGGATCGGTTCTCCCATTGTACTTGTCCATCTGCGGCAGGTTAAAACGTCAGGGAAACTGAAAATTGAGGATGTCGTAAGTGAAAGGAGTACGGCTCTACTCAATGCCGTAGTCTTCATTGGTATAGTTCCGGCTTTCGGACATAATCTGGCGTACCATTGCCTGTACGACAACATTAGTCAGGGGCCGTTCAGGCTCCCTGGCCCGGGTATCCGGGTTCCTTCGGGGCTCTTGTTCAGGAGATGCCCTTCTTCTTTGAGCTACTCTGCTTCGTTCCCTACGCTCTCGGTCGATCTCGGGAGGAGGGGACTAGAGCATCTGCCCCTGAGTGGGATTAGTATGGTTAGGGTCTCTCAAGCTTGGATCATTGGTTCCTAGTGCTCGTGCAACATCCTCGCGGGACCCCAAAGATCCGAACGTCAGTTGCTCCAAATTCTGAGGTCGTTCGAGCGGCCTTCTTTCACGGGGCCGTTCTTCCTCGGAAGAAGAAGACAGATCCATTGGTTTGTGGTGAACCGGGGATGGGGTTCTCTGTCTATGGAGTTCGCTAATTTCCCTGCTCATGAGTCTCATGTTTTCTTGCATCATGAGATTGGTGCGCTCGTGGATTTTCATAGCCTCCCTAGTACTCTCAAGCATGTCAAGTAGGCGCGAGAAATCTCCTTGAGTAATAGGTGCGGATGGATTGACCTGATCATTGACCCTGGTGGCTGGAGTCGGAGCATTTGTGGGGGCTCGAGTAGAGGTTCCAACATCACCAAGTGTCGGTTCGGAGCTGGGAGGCCTGTTCGGGTCGGAGCTGGGAAGCCAGGTCGGGTCGGTGTAGGGCGAGCTGCTCGGGTCGGTTCAGGTTGGGGGAGTGCACTGCTTCAGATTCTCCTACCCGGATCGGATCGGAGCTCTCCCCCTGAGTGCGGTTCGGATTTCCTGTATCAGTCCGTTCTGCTGCTGAGCTCTGCCCACGAGACCTTGTCACAACTGCATTTTGCTGATCTTCACCAACTCCGTTCTCCCGACTAGATTGAACTTCCTTGCCTTTTCCTTTGGCCATAGTTCTTCAACAATCAATTCAACAAATATTCAAGAGCGTCGAAACTTGAGGATTAACTTCTTTGAACTCAATGGTCTAAAAAGTAGAACGATAATCCCAAAAAACAGAGAATTCAGATGTTTCTCAGTGAAAGCACCAAAATGTTAGACCAAAAAGTGGTTCTAACACCCAAATTGAATGAAATCAGAATAAAATAAGATCAAAAGTAAAATGGAGACACAGAATTTATAGTGGTTCGGCGTTAAAGAGCCTACGTCCACTTGTCAATCACTATTCTCGATGATATAGTTGCAATTACAATGAGATATTCACTCGACTTCACTCACAACTCAATACATTCATTCAATTATCTCAAAACAAATGTTGAAAGACAATTTGGATTATACGGGAGTGCTGGAATTCGGTTTATGAAAGTAGATGAACTCTCAAAGTGCCGGAAAGAAGATCCTTTTAATTGTCTCCAGATAGGGTATTTATAGGTGAAAGTTTGCTCAGAACCCGATCCGGATTGGAGCCACGTGTCTTCCATCCCATCATCCTCGGGTTCGGATGGATTCCAGTGTTGACAACGCATCAGAGTAGTGGACGTTGTGGGCAGGAACTGGTCATACCCGCTCCGCATCTTCAGGCGATCGTGGGGGAATGTGACATGAATCACAGGTTCGGTTCGGAGGAGCCTGCAGTGGGGGTTCGGATCGGAGTATCCGATCCGACTCGGATTAACCCAAAACTAAGTCTTCATCCACTTTGCTCCGCTCCGTTCCGTCCCTGTAGCAGGTAGCCCTCCGCTCCGACTGACAGTAGGTAACCCTCCGATCCGAATAGCAGTGTCTCTTTGATCCAAATAGTAGCAGCTCTCCGATCCGATCAGCAACGTCTCTCCGATCCGATCCGCAGCATCTCTCCGATCCAACCCGCTATGATGCTTTTTAAGTTCTTTAACGCTTCACACCTTGACTTTGTGTTGCCCAGTTCACAAAGTGGGCTAACAAGAACCATCTTTACTAAATCCCTTGCTTGTGGGACGCATAGTCTTCCATCTTGCCTTAGCCAACCCTTACCATCGATGGAGTACCTATTGAGGTGACTGGAAGTTTCACCCCTAATTAGTTTATCCATCACATCCACAAGCTGAGGGTCTTTGCATTGTGCATCCCATATTGAGTCTAAAAGAGTGGGCCGTACTTCTAAGGATGCCAATAAACCAGGTATAAAATCAGAGGAGGGCCTAAAGTCGAAACTGGCTATATACTCCAAGCTTTGTCTTTCCACAAAGAGAGGGCTTAGGGTCAGCTTCTTTCCGCTCAACGCGTCTGCTACTACGTTGCCTTTGCCAGGAGTATAGGAAATCTCAAAATCAAAAGAGGCAAGGAACTCCATCCACCTTTGCTGCCTCAAGTTAAGATCTTTCTGCGAGAAAAGATACTTCAACGATTTATGGTCAGTATATAATTCGAACTTCTCACCTAAAAGATAATGGCGCCAGGAAATGACCCGAACTTCCCCGGTAAGGAAAGCCCAGATAGAATTGAGAGCAAGACACATCGGAACGCAAACAGAAGAACATTTCATTGCTTATTACAACAATTCCATCAGAATACAAGAATATACAGAGTATGAATAAATATTACACAGAAAATATCAGAGATTTAAACTACATTTAAATACATCGCAGCGGAAATAATACAAAACACAATTAGAAGAGATATACGGATACAGAGCTTTCCGGATATCGTTCCAGCTGTAAGCCAGGATCCTGTGAATATAAATCTGCAAAACCAAAACTACTAGCTGCCCATGTCAAAATAAGGGCACCCAGAGTTTAGGTTAAAACAATAAACTCCAGGTCAGTCATGTGACTGGTGTAAGAACTAAAACAGTTATTCAAAGCTTTACTTTAAATCAGATATATCAAGGGACCACGCCGTATAACATGGAACGGGTTTCCTCCCAAGAATACCAGTGCATAAAACAATAGTGCAATGCTAAATGAAGAACAATGAAGCTATTATAAGACCCAGGTCCCATCACATAATGCAACACAAGCCGGAGGATAGGGTTTTACCTTATAATAGCCAAAGAATGCTTAATACGCTAAAAACAAATCATTTGATCCTATAATAAGTGCATAGTGTATAAAACAATTTCAATCATAAGTATCAATCATAGACGGCATGAGTGCCACATCCCACTATGTCACCATACTAGGCTCTACAATCAAAACCGTAAAGTCACGTATTTAGAAATTGGATTTCCATCTATGAACCGAGGCCAGGGATCGTCCTCTACCGATTCGAGACTGTCTAGCCCGAGCCTCAGGCAAGCGCGCAGGCAAGCCTTGGAGCAACATGGCCAGTCCACTCGATGTGGATTAAACTTAAACCCTGGACAATACGTTTCCCCGCCCTATGGGGCGTAAATGAGCCAAAAAATGACTCCATCGGCTTCACATAGTCACCGATATATCCGAGGTGCCTCGCAACAGTAACAACCACATAAGTCAAACTCGTCAGGGCGTGTCAAACCACTGACGCCACTTCTAGCCAGAAGGAAACGCATGCCCTCCCTGAAGTCCTCTCCTGTTTCTAGTTCACAACTGGGGTGTGAGGCTCGCGAATTCACGCTACACAAAGCGATGCCAAAAAGGCCGTGCTTTGATCATCTACCACAAGACTTTGCTTTTCAACAGAAGCCTTGATCATTTGCCACTTAGACATGCCACACTGGCAATTCACTCCATGCGATTGATATCCATCAATATATAACCCCTGAGCTCGTACGTCTCAGAGAAGGGCGTTAAGAAAGAGAATAAATTCTCCGCCGCCAAACAGATATATATTTAATAGAAATCAATCACACAGACTAAAATCCAATGTCAGACACACAGTCCATTTACAAGTTCGTTCTGGGTCTGAACGAAACTGGAGGCACCTTGTACCTCGCCTATCAATCGATCTCCAAGTACGTATGGACGATCACCAACTGATTCCCTCCTCTTGGGTGTACGGCCCAATCAAGATCATCAATAATTGTCCAAACGACGTGAAGACCTCCGTTCTTCAACCACCGTCTTCATCTTCGACTCCTCGTTGAATCAGTTATTCAGAATGGGATAAACCCGGTCTTTCTGAATAACTCACGTATATAAAAACAAGTGTTACACAAACACAACATACGCCTCATTCCAATTCATCGGTCACTAACCGTAAATTAGCAAGAGAATAATTCCCCAAACATTAACCCTGAAGGCCGAAGCCAACATCAGATCAATACCCAGGAAACCATTCTTCTTAGCTAACCTACAGTTAGTTTCTAAATTTCAAATTCTTAGGGAAAGGTTCCCATTAATTTTATCAAAGATAAATTCTTTTAAATTTATTCTTTAATCTTCCTTTGAATACCACTTCAAACTAGTCGGGATTAGCGAACCTTACCGAAGTAATCATTTGTTATAATTCCCCAACCCCAACCTATTCATCCCATGAAGTAAAACTGGTAATACTTCATATCTAACACCATGGTGTTATCGGTAAATTCAATTACCATTTCACGTTCAAATCTAATTAAAGATTTAACTATCGCCTGGAGCAAAACTGGTGATACTCCATTCTCGATCCTTTCAATCTAATTAAAGATTCATTAAAACTCAACTTAGTTTTAATCTTTAACTGGGTTAAAGAATCAGTGTCATTTAAAACACGGTTCACGATAAACCCAAAATCATATTCCATTATATCAGTTTTTAACCGTAAAATAGCAAGTGAGCAATTCCCTAAGTATTAACCCCGAAGGCCGAAACCAACATCAGATCAATACCCAATAAACCATTCAACTTAACTAATCTCCAGTTAGTTTCTGATTTTCTTAACTCCTTTGGGGTCTAAGAACAGTATTATTGAAGATACAGTTCAAGACAACCCAAAATCACATTCCATCAACTATCGGGTTAAAGAACAAGTGTTATTTAAAACACTGTTCACGATAAACCCAAAAATCAATACCAATTCAATTCCAATTAAATATTATTTAATTGGTACACTTCATTAAATCTACATAAAAAGATTTAATCTTTTTCTCAACTGGGCTTAAGAACAGTGTTAATGAAGACACCATTCACGACAAACCCAAATCACATTTGATATTAAATACAAGGCTCTGAATAGAAAATATATCGGCTTATATTCAATATCACATTCTATGACAAACAAATATCGTATTGGAAATAACGATATCTATATATCTTTCAAATTTCCATAACGTTATCTGTATAATCACGAAATCCAACATCGAAATATTCCAAAGACAATTTCGATTCAAATCCATTCCAATTCAATTATTGGAAATTCTGGTTACTTTTAAAACCCTTTTCAAATTCAATTTATTTATTTAAAAATAAATAGAATTATAATTCTAGTTAAAAACTAGTTCATTTCGATAAAAATCTATTTTTATCTTTTAAAATATGGAGTTTTTCATCCCAATTCTTCCCGAATCATTTCTTATGATTTTACACAAATTATTACTATTTTTAATAATTTTATCAAGGCCCGTACAGTCGATTTCCATCAACAGCCATCGAACTGCACTTACAACGACCTTTCCGAATTTGATTTGGACATAATTCCAAATCCTATCGTTAGATTTCAAATCTCTAATATTCATTAGAAAGCTCTTTTCGATACAAACCCAGTGGTTTTGGTTTTACGAGAATCCGACGGTCGGATCTCCCGCTATGTCCATTCGAAGTCAATGGTCGAAATTCGCGAACAGCCGCAGCGCGGCGCATTCTATTCAGGCCAATATATATATAATATAAATATATAATATATATTTCGCCGATTTCCTTTCAAAACGTATTTTATAAATCGTTTTAAATTTGTTTTCAAAACAAGTTCAACTTCATATTCAATTTCAAATCAAAATTGAATATTCAAATATAAATTCGTTTTAAATTCATTTCAGGTCGATTTCAATTCAAATCCTTTTCAGTTCAATTTCAATACATTTTAAAATCAATTCAAAACAATTTTAATTCTATTTCAATCTAATTCGAATTTCAACTCTTTTCAATTTAATTCGAATTTCAATTCTTTTCAAATTAATTCGAATTTCAATTCTTTTCAATTTAATTCGAATTTCAATTTATTTCAATTTAATTCGAATTTCAATTCATTTCAATTTAAATCCGAATTTCAATTCATTTCAAAATATCAGATTTTGAAATCACTTTCGATATTCATTATAAAGTGAATAAAATCGATATAAATATCGTTCATGTCAAAATGGCGTCAATCTAATCAACACGGCTTTTATTCAACACATGAATGTTTCTTTTATTCAACACATAAATTTATTTTCAATTCAACACATGAATTTATTTTTATAATATTCCTTATTTTCCAAATTGGAATGAGGCCCAATCAATTACCATATAATGTTAATTATATGGATTCTCTACAACACATGTATATAACAGCAACGATAAATAATCAACCATTATCCAGAGTGCACCACACAACTGCATGAGCATTAAATATAAATAATTAACGCTTACACAGTCTGTCGACCAATCGATCGACATACAGCTAAATAATTGGGATTAGTGTATGCCAAATATCATCCCAATACCTGTGTGGGGTTTCAAATCAACAAACACATATTTTTATTTATGCAGTTGGGCGATGTGTAAAATTTATCGTCCCAATCAATATCAGTCAAATCAGTGTATATAAACAAATCTCCGATTTGTTTATTACTATTTATTTTATATACACGTTAAAAATCATATTTTAACTATAAAATATTTTATTTCATTCACCATCACACAATCAAATTTCACTACACAGCAATCAAACAAACAAGTCATCCATGGTCTGTGGACAACGGGTGTCGGGTGCTACTAAACACCGTCTACATCCTAGTATATAATTTCAACTAGAAATTAAAATAAAAGTGAGGAGTTCTCACCGATAGGCTAGACCAAACGCGGCGACTCTTCTATTGTAGAAAATCTTCGCCACTCGCCTTTTATCGCTTTCGTTGACCGTAGCCACTACTTATATAAAAATCACATTTTTATATTGTTACTATGTATATGAAAATCACATTTTTATACCGCTACTATATAGATAAAATTCTGTTTTTACTATGCTATTCCATATGTAAAAATTCTATTTTTACTCTATTCTAACTATTATTTCTTATATACGATAAAATTTATATTTTTACCTAACTAAAAATAATATTTTTATATCACTAACTATTATAAAAACATATTTTTACCACGCTTCTTTCTATATAAAAATTATATTTTTATATCACTGCTTCTTATATAAAGATCGAATTTTTATTTCCTTTTTATATAGATAAAAATCATATTTTTACTTTGCTACATACATGGAAAAATTATATTTTTCTTTGCTATTTCGTACGATTAAAAATCACACCTTTCACGATTAAAAATAGAATCTTTTTAATGATAAAAATCAAACCTTTTGCTTTATAAAAATATAATCTTTTCTCTATAAAAATCTCTCCTTTATCTATAATAAAAATCTAATCCTTTATACTAAAAAAAAATCTAACCTTTATTCATATCAAAAATCTAAAATTTTCACCTAGACATCATATATAAATAAAAAAACCAAGCTTTATATTTATTAAAAATAAAACACTTACAGTGGTTTGACTGAGGGGGGGTTTGCGTGTTCACCGGAGGTGGTGGGAGCCAAGGAGGCACTCAGGTCGGCGGTGGGAGGCTGCGTCGATCGGTGGTCGTGGACGGTGGGTGTGGTGGCCAGCATCCGGCGGTGCGAGGGCTTCAGGGAAAAGGGGACGGGGCTCGCGCGGATCGAGGAAAGGGGGGTCTTTGCCGTAGCGGTGGTGGGTGGTGGCGCTCCGCTTGGAGGAGCGTTTCCCCCCTCCGTAATCGCTTTTCTCTTTTTTTATTCGGGTTTGAAAACTGAATTGGGGAAGGGAGAGGGTTGACCGTTTAGAAGGGAGAAATGGTGGGTTGGAATTTTTATAATAATTTATTAATTTATTTCACCAAAAAACAACATTTAATTTCGACCTCGAAATCGAACCCACCGACTGTCGTCCATAGCTAATTACCTCCATTCCGAACACAATGGGATATGTATCGTAAGCTGATTCGATCGTTTCGATCAGTTTGTGTCAAAATCAAAATATAACTCTATATATTGAAGTTGAACGCACATTTCAATTTACCGGGGCCACATACGAACTCTATAAATTCCCGAAAAATATTTTCTAGCTTCGTATTAACAGTACGGTCCTAACAAAACTAATTTCATCGAATTATGAGACCGTTTGAAAAATTGTCATTTTCCAGTCGATTAAAATCAACTGAAACTGTCAAAACACGTTTTACTTCGCCATGCTCACATATTGATTCGAAAAATTACGAATTTTGAAACCTAGCAATAACTTGACATCACGGATCCAACGAAAGTGGTTTCATCGAAAACCGAGGTCGTTTGCAAAATTCCCATTTTTAAGGGCCAGAATTCCATAGCAACTATTCTGAATTTTCAACTGGGCATAACTTTTGATTCCCGCTATGAAATTTCAATTTTTCGGATTCGTTGGAAAGATATTCGTAAATAGATTCAAATATTTTTTGTTTCACTAAAATACGGTTTATTTTGAATCTTGTACATTCATTTGAAATTCGAAATCGAATTATAGAACTACTGCGCCATTTCAGGCTCGTTATATAATTATAAATAAATATTTATATTCAAACAACGATCTATATAAATATATACGTTCGAATTCTATTCAAAATAAATTTCTCGTCGTTATTATTTAAATAATTCATTTTAAATATTCCAAATTCATAAAATCGCCAAAATAAAAAATTTAAATTGGCTCGGATTTCCGGGTTATTACAATCTCCCCCACTTAAAACTTTTCGTCCCCGAAAAGGAACGAAGCCGAAAGTTGTTTAACTAATCAACTCAACTTTCATTATTTTTCATTACGGCTTAAGTTCTTCAACTTTTCAGTTTCTAAGAACTTTTCAAATTTTTCAAAAAATTTAGCTAACACCCTAAAATTTCGCCATAACCTCCCCTGCACCGGGGACTTCGGGATATTTCATATAGCCTCCCATGGCCTTCTTCAATCCAAAAGAAAAAGAAAAAGCCAATCGGCTCATAAAATCATCATCACCCAAACAAAATAGTAAATTATGGTAAACATGTACTTATTTGTCGGGCAAACAATTTTATTCTTCTGCTCTAGCTTCCTTGCTATGACCTGTTCAATGTAAGTACATGTACATGCATGCAAATGCGATAAATTTTCAATACAATTTACTATTTGGTTCAAATTGGCTATATGGTTCAAATTTTAATTACTTAACAAATAATCAAACAACATAACTAGCAATCAATTAGTTGATTAGCTTTTCAAATTCATAATTTTGATATATAATCAAAAATCACATTTTTGATGCCAAGTCATAATCAATATATTCTAACTATATTTTGGTTCTCACACCAGTCTAATGGAAATATATAGATATCACACTTTCAGCACTCGAACATCAACTCTGATGACGATGCATCAATCATTAGAATCATCTCCGGGCGACTAGAATGTGATTCTATATCTATCTAGTATATTGGAGGCTTCTAATACATGTGGATTAGACGTATATTAAAATCTCTATACACCTGATAGCCCAAATTCAATATAAAATAAATAATCAAATACGAACAGTTGATTTAAATTTTCAAAACAAAATTTGTTTCATTTTAAAAATTTACTCTTCACACTCGTTCTAGGATACTATTGATCCTATCTCTAATGAGTCATCCTCGTTGGATATTACTAATCCAATCTCTGATGAATTCTTACGTTTTCTAATGTGTCTTGTTCTCGGAGCTCTGTAAACCAAAGCTCTGATACCAAGATGAAACAACCCGAACTTCCCCGGAAAGGAAAGCCCGGATAGAATTGAGAGCAAGACACATCGGAACGCAAACAGAAGAACATTTCATTGCTTATTACAACAATTCCATCAGAATACAAGAATATACAGAGTATGAATAAATATTACACAGAAAATACCAGAAATTTAAACTACATTTAAATACATCGCAGCGGAAATAATACAAAACACAACTAGAAGAGATATACACATACAGAGCTTTCCGAATATCGTTCCAGCTGTAAGCCAGGATCCTATGAATATAAATCTGCAAAACCAAAACTACTAGCTGCCCGTGTCAAAATAAGGGCACCCAGAGTTTAGGTTAAAACAATAAACTCCAGGTCGGTCATGTGACTGGTGTGAGAACTAAAACAGTTATTCAAAGCTTTACTTTAAATCAGATATATCAAGGGACCACGCCGTATAACACGGAACGAGTTTCCTCCCAAGAATACCAGTGCATAAAATAACAGCGCAATGCGAAATAAAGAACAATGAAGCTATTATAAGACTCAGGTCCCATCACACAATAAACACAAGCCGGAGGATAGGGTTTTACCTTATAATAGCCAAAGAATGCTTAATACGCTAAAAACAAATCATTTGATCCTATAATAAGTGCATAGTGTATAAAACAATTTCAATCATAAGTATCAATCATAGACGGCATGAGTGCCCCATCCCACTATGTCGCCATACTAGGCTCTACAATCAAAACCACAAAGTCACGTATTTGGAAATTGGATTTCCGTTTGTGAACTGAGGCCAGGGATCGTCCTCTACCGATTCGAGACTGTCTAGCCCTAGCCTCAGGCAAGCGCGCAGGAAAGCCTTGGAGCAACAAGGCCGGTCCACTCGATGTGGATTAAACTTAAACCCTAAACAATACATTTCCCCCCCCCTATGGGGCGTAAATGAGACAACAAATGACTCCATCGACTTCACATAGTCACTGATATATCCGAGGCACCTCGCAACAACAACAACCACATAAGTCAAACTCGTCAGGGCGTGTCAAACCACTGACGCCACTTCTAGCCAGAAGGAAACGCATGCCCTCCCTGAAGTCCTCTCCCGTTTCTAGTTCACAACCGGGGTGTGAGGCTCGCGAATTCACGCTACACAAAGCGATGCCACAAAGGCCGTGCTTTGATCATCAATCACAAGACTTTGCGTTTCAACAGAATCCTTGATCATTTGCCACTTAGGCATGCCACACAGGCAATTCACTCCATGCGATTGATATCCATCAATATATAACCCCTGAGCTCGTACGTCTCAGAGTAGGGCGTTAAGCAAGAGAATAAAATCTCCGCCGCCAAACAGATATATATTTAATAGAAATCAATCACACAGACTAAAATTCAATGTTAGATACACAGTCCATTTACAAGTTCGTTCTGGGTCTGAACGAAACCGGAGGCACCTTGTACCTCGCATATCCATCGATCTCCAAGTATGTCTGGACAATCACCAACTGATTCCCTCCTCTTGGGTGTACGACCCAATCAAGATCACCAGTAATTATCCAAACGACGTGAAGACCTCTGTTCTTCAACCACCGTCTTCATCTTTGACTCCTCGTTGAATCAGTTATTCAGAATGGGATAAACCCGGTCTTTCTGAATAACTCACGTATATAATAAACAAGTGTTACACAAACACAGCATACGCCTCATTCCAATTCATCGGTCACTAACCGTAAATTAGCAAGAGAATAATTCCCCAAACATTAACCCCGAAGGCCGAAACCAACATCAGATCAATACCCAGGAAACCATTCTTCTTAGCTAATCTACAACTAGTTTCTAAATTTCACATTCTTAGGGAAATGTTCCCATTAATTTTATCAAAGATAATTTTTTTTATATTTATTCTTTAATCTTCCTTTGAATATCACTTCAAACTAGTCGGGATTACCGAACCTTACCGAAGTAATCATTTGTTTCAATTTCCCAACCCAACCTATTCATCCCATGAAGTAAAACTGGTAATACTTCATATCTAACACCACGGTGTTATCGGTAAATTCAATTACCATTTCACGTTCAAATCTAATTAAAGATTTAACTATCGCCTGGAGCAAAACTGGTGATACTCCATTCTCGATCTTTTCAATCTAATTAAAGACTCATTAAAACTCCACTTAGTTTTAATCTTTAACTGGGTTAAAAAATCAGTGTCATTTGAAACACGGTTCACGATAAACCCAAAATCATATTCCATTCTATCAGTTTTTAACCGTAAAATAGCAAGTGAGCAATTCCCTAAGTATTAACCCCGAAGGCCGAAACCAACATCAGATCAATACCCAAGAAACCATTCAACTTAACTAATCTCCAGTTAGTTTCTTATTTTCTTGACTCCTTTGGGTCTAAGAATAGAATTATTGAAGATATCATTCACGACAACCCAAAATCACATTCCATTAACTATCGGGTTAAAGAACAAGTGTTATTTAAAACACTGCTCACGATAAACCCAAAAATCAATACCAATTCAAATCCAATTAAATATTATTTAATTGGTACACTTTATAAATCTACATAAAAAAAAATAATCTTTTTCTCAACTAGGCTTAAGAACAGTGTTAATGAAGACACCATTCACGACAAACCCAAATCACATTTGATATTAGATACAAGGCTCTGAATAGAAAATATATCGGCTATATTCAATATCACATTCTACGACCAACAAATATCGTATTGGAAATAACGATATCTATATATCTTTCAAATTTCCATAACGCTATCTGTATAATCACGAAATCCAACATCGAAATATTCCAAAGACAATTTCGATTCAAATCCATTCCAATTCAATTATTGGAAATTCTAGTTACTTTTAAAATCCTTTTCAAATTCAATTTACTTATTTAAAAATAAATAGAATTATAATTCTAGTTCAAAACTAGTTCATTTCAATAAAAATCTATTTTTATCTTTTCAAATATGGAGTTTTTCATCACAATTCTTCCCAAATCATTTCTTATGATTTTACACAAATTATTACTATTTTTAATAATTTTATCAAGGCCCATACAGTCGATTTCCATCAACGGCCATCGAACTGCACTTACAACGACCTTTTCCGAATTTTATTTGGACATAATTCCAAATCCAACCGTTAGATTTCAAATCTCTAATATTCGTTAGAAAGCTCTTTTCGATACGAACCCAATGGTTCCGGTTTTAGGAGAATCCTACGGTCGGATCTCCCGCAATGTCCATTCGAAGTCAATGGTCGAAATTCGCGAACTGCCACAGCGCGGCGCGTTCTATTCAGGCCATTATATATATAATATAAATATATTATATATATTTCGTCGATTTCCTTTCAAAACGTATTTTATAAATCGTTTTAAATTCGTTTTCAAAACAATTTCAACTTCATATTCAATTTCAAATCAAAATTGAATATTCCAATATAAATTCGTTTTAAATTCATTTCAAATCGATTTCAATTCAAATCCATTTCAGTTCAATTTCAATACATTTTAAATTCAATTCAAAACAATTTCAATTCTATTTCAATCTAATTCGAATTTCAACTCTTTTCAATTTAATTCGAATTTCAATTCTTTTCAATTTAATTCGAATTTCAATTTATTTCAATTTAATTCGAATTTCAATTCATTTCAATTTAAATTCGAATTTCAATTCATTTCAAAATATCAGATTTTGAAATCACTTACGATATTCATTATAAAGTGAATAAAATCGATATAAATATCGTTCACGTCAAAATGGCGTCAATCTAATCAACACGGCTTTTATTCAACACATGAATGTTTATTCTATTCAACACATGAATTTATTTTCAATTCAACGCATAAATTTATTTTTATAATATTCCTTATTTTCCAAATTGGAATGAGGCCCAATCAATTACCATATAATGTTAATTATATGGATTCTCTACAACACATGTATATAGCAGCAACGACAAATAATCAACCATCATCCAAAGTGCATCACACAACTGCATAAGCATTAAATATAAATAACTAATGCTTACACAGTCTGTCGACCAATCGATCGACATACAGCTAAATAATTGGGATTAGTGTACGCCAAATATCATCCCAATACCCGTGTGGGGTTTCAAATCAACAAACACATATTTTTATTTGTGTAGTTGGGCGATGTGTAAAATTTATCGTCCCAATCAATATCAGTCAAATCAGTGTATATAAACAAATCTCCAATTTGTTTATTAATATTTATGTTGTATACATGTTAAAAATCATATTTTTAACTATAAAATATTTTATTTCATTCACTATCACACAATCAAATTTCACTACACAGCAATCAAACAAACAAGCCATCCATGGTCTGTGGACGACGGGTGTCGGGTGCTACTAAACACCGTCTACATCCTAGTATATAATTTCAACTAGAAATTAAAATAAAAGTGAGTAGTTCTCACCGATAAGCTAGACTAAACGCTGTGACTCTTCTAATGTAGAAAATCTTCGCCACTCGCCTTTTATCGCTTTCGTTGACCGTAGCCACTACATATGTAAAAAATCACATTTTTATATTGTTACTATGTATATAAAAATCACATTTTTATACCTCAACTATATAGATAAAAATTCTATTTTTACTTTGCTATTCCATATGTAAAAATTCTATTTTTACTCTATTCTAACTACTATTTCTTATATACGATAAAATTTATATTTTTACCTAACTAAAAATAATATTTTTATATCACTAACTACTATAAAATCATATTTTTACCACGCTTCTTTCTATATAAAAATTATATTTTTATATTACTACTTCTTATATAAAGATCAAATTTTTATTTCCTTTTTATATAGATAAAAATCATATTTTTACTTTGCTACATACATGGAAAAATTATATTTTTCTTTGCTATTTCATACGATTAAAAATCCCACCTTTTCACGATTAAAAATCGAATCTTTTTAATGATAAAAATCAAACCTTTTGCTTTATAAAAATATAATCTTTTCTTTATAAAAATCTCTCCTTTATCTATAATAAAAATCTAATTCTTTTGTACTAAAAAAAAAAATCTAACCTTTATTCATATCAAAAATCTAAATTTTTCACCTAGACATCATATATAAATAAATAAAAACAAAGCTTTATAATTATTAAAAATAAAACACTTACAGTGGTTTGACTGAGGGGGGGTTTGCGTGTTCACCGGAGGTGGTGGGAGCTGAGGAGGCGCTCAGGCCGGCGGTGGGAGGCTGCGTCGATCGGTGGTCGTGGACGGTGGGTGTGGTGGCCAGCATTCGGCGGTGCGAGGGCTTCAGCGAAAAGGGAGGTGCTCGCGCGGATCGAGGAAAGGGGGTCTTTGCCGGAGCGGCGGTGGGTGGTGGCGCTGCGCCTGGAGGAGCGTTTCCCCCCTCCGTAATCGCTTTTCTCTTTTTTTTATTCGGGTTTGAAAACTGAATTGGGGAAGGGAGAGGGTTGACCGTTTAGAAGGGAGAAAGGGTGGGTTGGAATTTTTATAATAATTTATTAATTTATTTCACCAAAAAGCAACTTTTAATTTCGACCTCGAAATCGAACCCACCGACTGTCGTCCATAGCTAATTACCCTCATTCCGAACACAATGGGATATATATCTTAAGCTGATTCGATCGTTTCGATCAATTTCCGTCAAAATCAAAATATAACTCTATATATTTAATTTGAACGCACATTTCAATTTACCGGGGCCACATACGAACTCTAAAAATATGGCCATTTTCCAGTCGATTAAAATCAATTGAAACTATCAAAACACGTTTTACTTCGCCACGCTCACATACTGATTCGAAAAATTACGAATTTTGAAACCTAGCAATTACTTGACATCACGGATCCAACAAAAGTGGTTTCGTCGAAAATCGAGGTCGTTTGCAAAATTCCCGTTTTTAAGGGCTAGAATTCCATAGCAACTATTCTGAATTTTCAACTGGGCGTAACTTTTGATTCCCGCTATGAAATTTCAATTTTTCGGATTCGTTGGAAAGATAATCATAAATAGATTCAAATATTTTTTTGTTTCACTAAAATCCGGTTTATTTTGAATCCTGTACATTCATTTGAAATTCGAAATCGAATTATCGAACTACCGCGCCATTTCAGGCTCGTTATATAATTATAAATAAATATTTATATTCAAACGACGATCTATATAAATATATATGTTCGAATTCTATTCAAAATAAATTTCTCGTCGTTATTATAAAATAATTCATTTTAAATATTCAAAATTCACTAAAATCGCCAAAATAAATTTTTTAAATTGGCTCGGATTTCCGGGTTATTACACGCCAAGACTTAAGCGCAAATACGATGGCGGCTAACTCAAGATCATGGGTTGGGTAGTTCTTTTCATGAACTCTCAGTTGTCTTCCATCATAAGCTACTACCCTCCCTTCTTGCATCAGAACAGCGCCTAGTCCCGTACTACAAGCATCCGTGTATACTGTGAACATCTTGCTTCCATTTGGCAAAGTCAAAACTGGGGCTGTTGTGAGAGCCCTTTTTAAGCATTGGAAAGCAATGTCACAATCCAAATCCCAAGCGAACGCCAGATTCTTCTTCGTTAGCCTTGTGAGTGGAGTTGAGATTTTCACGAAATCCGTAATGATCTTTCGGTAAAAACCGGCTAGCCCAAGAAAGCTTCGGACTTCGGTTGCATTTCTTGGTGTCTTCCAATCTTGTACTGCCACTACTTTCGCGGGGTCCACAACTAACCCCTCTTTGGACACTATATGTCCAAGAAATCTTACTTCTTCTCTCCAAAAGTGGCACTTGGAGAATTTGGCTTTTAGCTGATGAACTCGAAGAGTTTCCATGATCTCCTTCAGATGCTGAGCATGTTCTTCCTCATTCTTTGAGAAGATCAAAATATCATCTACGAAGACCACCACGAACTTATTGAGGAATTCTCTGAACACCCTGCTCATTAGGTCCACGAAATAAGCGGGTGCATTTGTCAACCGAAAGGCATGATAAGCCACTCGTAGAAACCGTCTGGGGTTCTGAACGACGTTTTATCAAAGCTATCTTCAACTACCCTTAGCTGATGGAACCCAGTAGCCAAATCAAGTTGGGAGAAGACCTACGCACCTACAAACTGATCAAACAAATCGTCTATTCTGGGAAGCGGGTGTCTATTCTTTTTAGTCAGATTGTTTAGCTCCCTATAGTCCGCACAAAGACGTAGTGAACCATCTGCTTTGGTGGCGAACACCACTGGAGCACCCTATTCCGAGATACTTCTCCTTATAAACCCCTTCTCGAGAAGCTCCTTAACTTGCTTACTGAGCTCCTTTCTCTCCTTTGGAGCCATGTGTCTAACATGCAGAGCTATGGGCTTTGCATTATCAAAAAGATATATGCGGAAGTCTATTTCCCACTTCGGAGGTAAGCCTTTCACCTCTTCAAAGATATCCGGATATTCCTGGACCACTCTAACTGACTGCAAATTCTCAACAGAAGCGTCAAACGACTCTAGATAACTAAGCATAACAACATTCAAGGGATTATAAGAAATTTATCGAGTGTTATCGAGCCGAGTCAAGAGTCTAACCACTCTTTTCTCACAATCAAGAATGGCACCATTACTGGATAACCAATCCATGCCTAAGATTAGTCCATATCCTGAGAAGCCTAAAACAAAGGCACTACATCTAAATTCAACATTTAGAATAGAGATTTTCAAATCCAAGCAAACCATCGACAAATAAGCCGAGCCCCCAATTGGATTTGAAACAACCAAGGGATCTTCTACCATACTAGTGTCTAGGTGCAGAGATTCTACTAAGGCAGATGAAATAAAGGAGTGTGATGTACCAGAATCAAAGAGAGTGCGATCTGGATGATCCTAAAGATAAACTAAGCTTTCTACGGAAATATTTCTACCTTGTTCCTGTGGAGGTGCCACCAGAGCGCGAACCTGCCCCCCTGAGGTGGATCCAGTCCTTTGTCCCTGCCCCCGCTTCTTTGGGCAGTCCTTAGCCAAGTGTCCAGTCTCTCCATAATGGAAACAACCACCATTCATCTTTGCCTTCTTCTTCCTGCAGTCTTTTGCTATATGTCCCACAATTCCATAGAAATTGCACCTTCTCTTTTCATGGGTTTTGTTGTTTTTCCTGCCTTTCTTGAAGTCTGTCTTCTTAGCCTGTAAACCCTATTTCTTTTCTTGAGGCACTTCCACCTTTGCCTCTTTCTTTCCTTTATCTTCCTCATGTAGCAGCGCTATGTCCACCAAGCTTTCATAGGTCGCTCCCATGGGTATATGGGTCATTGCAAGGTTGTGCAGAGGCTCATTCAGACCTTTGATGAAGCGAAGGGCCTTCTTGTGTTGGGTGTTTACCAAATCCAGCCCAAATCTGGCCAGTTGATTAAACTGATTGACATACTCCTTGATTGTCATATTTCCTTGTTTAAGAGTTAGGAACTTCTCCATCTGCAGGCTTCTTTCAGCTTGGGAGAGGAATTTCATCTCAAACCTCATCCTGAAATCTTCCCAAGTCTCCACTGGCCTCTCAGCATAGGTAACTTCCCACCAATAGGAAGCTTCATCTTTAAGCAACCACACTGCTAGTTGTACCTTTTGCCTGTCGTCAACTTCGAAGATGATGAATAAATCTTCAGTCTCCTTCAGCAAGTTCCTTGCTGCCACAAATGATTCAGTTCCATAAAAGTCCTTTCCTCCCATAGCCTTGAAGTCTCTACATGTCTTAGCGAAAGTATTTCCACGAGGAGGAGGTTGAGGAGGAGGAATCGCTGCCACTGTTGGAGGAGGAATGTCTGCTGGGCCCGCACCATTGGCCCTAGCCTCTAGGTACCTTCGGAACCAGCCAGGGATCGGTACTCCTTCCGGAAGGTTAAGATCTCCAGACATGCCGGAACAAAAAGGAAAGTATTCAAGACAAAGGATAGAGAGATAGCGCATATGGCTTTTGGGGAATTATGCCTTTTAAAAATAACTCTTTTTCTTGAAATCAATGCTTCTTTAAACTTCTTTTTGAAAATCGTTTCAAAAACTTTTATCTAGTCTGGTAAACCTGGCTCTCATACCAAGTGAAACACCCCACCCTCCATTAAGATCACTCACAAAGGGAATGCCTTAACTTTGGTGGAGGTTTTTAAGTAAAAGTCACAGATAAACACAATACAAATATATATAAACACATATATATAAGCAGCAGAAAACAACAGACCTTTTATTTCGTAAAAATGCGTTCATACAAAACCTTTCCATAACTGTCACATAATAACTTCCAAAACATTACATCATCATTTCTGTCTTGGTTATTAAATAAATAAGCATAAAAACATAATTAAAACTGCATAATCCCTATAGAGTGTGTCCAACAGCCATAGCCAAGGAAAGAGAGTCCAAACCGTACATCTACTATCTTGAAGCTTGCAAAGAATCTGACTAAGCTGGGTTGTTTCCTCCCTGTGGACCGGGGGGGAACGGAAGAAAAGAAGACGAAAGAAAATAGGGTCAGACATAAAGCCTGGTAAGTCTAGTGACTCTTCAGTATGAGAATAAGAAAAAGGACATGATAAGTATAAACTGGAAATAGGAAAGTATCATAAACTAAGGTAAGGCAGTTTGAATCGAGTATACTATCGCACCCGACACAAAATCTCTGCACCTACTTGCATTGTCTCAACTGGCACCACATGATCAGGGTGAAGTGATCCCCTTTCTAAAGATCGGCTCCTACTCGCATAATCATCTGTGTCTTATGGTCCCCAAAGAGTGTAGATACCTATGCTGGTCCCACCATGGGGTGTATCAAGTCCCATGGTGCCCCCACACAACTCTAGAATGCATACGTTATACTACTGGTGCCCCCAGTGCCTTGTTTGTCTGCTCCGAAGTGTGTGCATGCCCGCACTCCGTTAGAACCCACACTGTTGCACCCACCGCCGTCGCTTTTGACCGCTTACAATCAGCCCAGTAATCGTGCCCCACCCTGCCTAGTTTCAGGGTACCATGATACCAATTGGGTTACTGCTGAAATGGGTCCCCGTTACTAGGGTTTTCTAGTCAAACATGTTAAGTGGTTAAGTATCTGTATTTACCTAACCCCACCCATCAGTTTAATTAACATGTTGAATTGGTTAAGTGTTTTAGTTAACTTAACCCTACCATCCAGACTTGTTTGTCCTTAGCATTTTAAAGCACCGACCAATCACATTAGACATGTATTGTTATGGTTACTGGATGTGCCAGTCGATTCCTGGCAGATTTACACCGTAACTCAGTCTAACCTCGAGTCTTTAATGGGCTCAATGCTTAACCACCCACATTGGATAGGTATTGTTGTGACTACTGGACAGCCTGGCGGGTCCGGGCAGGTTTACATCACAACTCAATCCAACCTCGTGTTAAGCATACTCGTATTTTCTAAATTTACATATTTGTCTTTATTACTTATTATATGTTAATTTGTCAACAATTAAATGTTGTGGCCCACTTTCCAAGTTTAACATTTTTGGTATAAGGATTTATACCATTTAAATGCCACCAATTTTGGCATGTGACAAACATGCCAATTTCATATATTTTTACCAATTTATGTCAAGTTACCAATTTTCCCAACGTTACCCCGTCCAAATATTAGGCTAACAATCTTAGCCTAATTTTCATTCGCATGGTTTTTAACATATAATATTAGGCTAAAAACTTAGCCTAATTTAGCACACACAAAATTGGCATAAGGGAATTCATAAACATAAACATGACATAGGTGTAAACTTGGCATTCTTGGCATAGTCAATATGAACATCATAGGTGTGAACTTGCAAAATAGTCAATATGAATATCATAGGTGTGAACTTGCAACATAGGCTAAATCAATTTACACACATGTGAACTTGCATTGAAATAGGGGTCTAACCAAATAGGTGTCACATGAATTAACATATGATTTAGACAACATAAGCCTAAACATGTTTAGATCTAGGCATAACATCGAACATCACTAGCATAAGAATATGACATGTTCATAAAGTATATATATATATAATTTCATCGCATGAGTGAACTAGATCCAATCATATGTCTAACTACACATGAAACATGTATTAAAGTGGATCTTGGCATGGATCCAATTATTGACTTTGCAATTTTTGTATAAACATATTAGCATGTATATGAACTTAGGTATAGAGGTTTTAGCATATATATACATGAAACCATAATCACATACAACCTATATAATCACATAAACATAAAGTTGTCGATTACAACATGAACTATACAACTTTCATGTGATTCTAAATGTACAATAGGATCAATATCAATTCAACTATACCACAAACATCACAATACCACAATCATTTCAATACATAGGTATGAATTAACATCGTTGTTACACAATAACATAATTCCATTTCCATTTTACATCAAATCCTAACTTTTATTCACATCGGAAAAATCACTATACTTACAACAAATGACGGTCTTGTTTTCTGATTTCTGAATTATGAATTTGAATTTCTTTCCTTTGGGTAGACAACGTTGATTTGATTCTTGTTTTAACTTAATTTTGGCTCTTCTCTAAGCTTTTCTACAAGTGGAGGCTCATCTCAATTTTCTCTCGACAGCATGGCGGCTCTAGTTCTATATTATTTGTGTGAATTTATGTTGAGTGTTGAGTTACATTTATAGAATTTCAGATTGATTTGAGCCGTCAGATGATCACAGATGAATCTAGACCATTCACTTCAAGAGGAGCCAACCAAAATGCGACAAATCAGCCCTAGTGACACAGCTAAGCTCAGAAATTTGACCAGAAACCGACCAGGCCATCCAGGGCCAAACCCAGGTCGACTGGGCAGGTCGACCCCCAAGTCGACCCCCAAGTCGACTCTATGGTCGACCTGGTGCCTGGGCGGGAATTTTCCCGCCCATCCCAGTTTGGGTCTGAATTCGAAATTCGAATTAAATTTTGAACTGTTTGAACTTTAAATTTGAATTCTGAAACTTCCAGAGGTCATAACTCCTTCATATGGAGTCCGATTCACGCAAACTCGGACTCTATCTCAAGCAGAACTCCAAGACGAACGCAATGTCGTAACCTGTTTCCATTAATTCTTTCATTTAGAATTAATTATACTTTAATTTTTTAATTTACCGTTAACAGAAAATTTTGGGTGTTAAAATTTCCCCAAAGAAAGATTCATTTAACTTGATGTCGCTGGAGCTTTGTGTAATCTGCTTTCCCTTTGGTTGTGGGTAAGATGATATGCATTGTGATAAGAAAAAAATAGGCTAATGATTCCTGATTCTCGGATGTTAAGGATATCTGTGACTACCCCAAACCCCGTACAGACGGAGACAAGGGTAATCTTTGGAATATAACACAGAAACAGATAATAGCAGAACAGAATTAAATAAATACAGCAGATAAGGTACAATAGAATATACTGGATAAAAATAATCATCAGAGTTACACAGTATACAGGATCATACTTAGTAAAAATACAGTTCAGCTATACATAAATGTCTACAGCGAAAAACAAACATAATATGTACAATAGGAGCTGAACAACATAAAAAGAGATAAATGATAGAATCCATCTTCAGCTCCAGCTATCCAGAAAGAACCAGCTAAACCCGAATACAAGGCTGCCCGTGTAGAAAAAGGGGCACCCGAGTTTGAAAGTGAAACAAACTACGAGTCAGTCATGGGACTGGTATGAGAAATCCACTCAACACATATATAATTGGCTAATCATAGGACCACGCCACTTTCGTGGAACGGGTTTACTCCATTGGATTGCCAGTGCTTTAAAACAAATCTTTCTTTTAAACAACGCAATGCATTTTATAAAAATGAAGCCATTATAAGACTCAGTTCCCATCACACAATGCAACGCAAACCGGAGGATAGAGTTTTACCTTATAACGGCCAAAATATGCTTGATACGAAAAAAACAAAGGAAATTGATATTATTGCTAGTGTTTATATGTTTTGAAAACAATTTCAAATCATAACTATCAATTATAGACGGCATGGGTACCATATATCATGTCGCCATATATATATACAATCAAAACCGCACGATGTCGTATTTGGAAATTGGACTTCCATCATGAACCAAGGCAAAAGATAGTCCTTACCGAATTCGAGACAATCTAGCCTACCATGTCTCAGGATCAGAGCTCGAGTGACCCTTGGATCGTCAGGGCCGGTCCACCGATGTGGATTAAAATGCCTGAGCAATACGTTTCCCTGCCCTTTGGGGCGCAAACGAGCCAACGAATGACTCCATCGGACCCGGATCGTCCGATCAAACCGAAGCGCCTCGCAACAGCAACAACCACATAGGTGAAAAGTATATAAATGTCAGGGCTGGTAGGTCACTGACACCACCCTAGCTAGAAAGAAACGCATGCCCTCCCTGAGGTCCTTCTCCCATTTCTGGTTCATACCGGGGTGTGAGGCTCGCGATTTCACGTTATACACAAAGCTATGCCACACAGGCGGTGCTTTGATCATCACCACAAGACTTTGCTTTTCAACAGAAGTCCTGATCATTTGCCACTTAGGCATGGCACACTAGCAATTCGTGCCATGCGACTGATGTCCATCGGTATACAACCTCTGAGCTCGTGCGTCTCAGAGAAGGGCGTTAAGCAAAAGAATAAATTCTCCGCTGCCAAACAGATGTATATTTAAAAGAGATCAATCAACACAGAATAAAATCCAATGTCAGACACACAGTCCATCTACAAGTCCGTTCTGGATCTGAACGAACCCGGAGACGCTAAATACCTCGCAAACCCATCGATCACCACGTATGTCTGGACGATCACCACTCATTATCCATATTTCGGGATGCCTCCCAATCAGGACCTCAGTTACCATCTAAACGAGGTGAAGATCTCCGGTCTTCGACCATCGTCTTCATCTTCGATTTCTTATCGTCGATTCAGTTATTCAGAATGGGATAAACCCGGTCTTTCTGAGCAACTCGCGTATATAATAAACAAGTGCAACACTAAACTACACACACATCATTTCAATTCATTAGTCACTAACCGTCAATCAGTAAGAGAACGATTTCCCAAATATTAATCCCGAAGGCCGAAACCAACATCAGATCAACACCCAGGAAACCATTCGACTTAGCCAACCTTCAGTTAATTTCTAAATTACATCTATATCGTTCATAACATTTTATAACGATTTATCGTTATTTTTATTTATTTTGAAATAGCCAATATATTCAAAACGACGCTTCGGGCCATAACGCGACCGTGGCGCTGTTTTTCTTCAGATTTGATTTACACATATCTAAAAATCTAACCGTTGGATCTTCAAAAAATTTACATCATTAGAAAGATCTTTTCAAAACGAATCCAACGGTTCCAGTTTCGGGAAAATCCGACGGTCGGATCTCCCGGTATAATCGTTTGAAGTTTCGATTTCAAAATACGAACTGCAGCGTCGTTATTCGATTAAATATAATTATATTTATATATATATATATAAATATAATCGTTTCTGGCGCTGTTTTTCTTCAGATTTGAGTTAAACATTCCAGACAATCCAACCGTTGGATTTTTACAAAGTTGGTGCCGTTGGAAAGATATTTCCAAGGCGAACCCAACGGTTGCGGTTTCGGGAAAATCCAATGGTCGGATTTCCCGGTATAATCGTTTGAAGTTTCGATTTCAAAATATGAACTGCACTGCTACGTTTCATTTTAATTTTATTTATATTTATATATTTATATAAATATAGTTCATTCAACAATTTCAATATCGTTTTCACTTCAAATATTTCACTAACGCCTTTAAATTTTGGAAAATTTCGCCATAACCTCCTTTGTACGGGAGGGACTGGGAAAATTCCCAAATAGCCACACGGGCGTCTCGGGTCAAAAAGAAAAAGAAAAAGCCAAGCGGCTAGCCAACAGGCTCATAAAATCATCACCCAAACAAAATAGTAAATGTGTACCTATTTGTCGGGCACAAAATTTTATTCCTCTTCTCTAGCCCCTTTGCTATAACATGTTCAATAAATATGCAAGTGCATATATACAGTCCTTATCATTTATCATTTTCCATTCAACTTTATATTTGATTCCATTTGGTTTAAAAACACCATTCCTTCTAATGTTGTATGCGTCGGCAAAAAAAATCATATCATTAGCCAATTAATGAATATTTCGACTCATGCATATTTATTTGAACGAGTTGCTATTTTTAACACTTCGCATTTCAACAAATCATGTATGGAATAATAATGTGATTTTATTTATTGTAAAACAATTTATTTCAAAACACTATTATTTTATATAGTTTATATAGGTGATAAAAATAGGATTTTTATTATAAAATACGAATACCATTCAACACATGAATTTCTAATCAACGAATGAATATCAATTCAACACATGAAGGTTTTCTATAGTTTCTATATATAGATAAAAATGTGATTTTTATATTTAAAACACGAATACCATTCAACACATGAATTTCTAATCAACGAATGAATATCGATTCAACACATGAAGGTTTTCTATTCAATGAATAAATATAGTTTCAGCAAATGAAAATAATTCAAACACATGAACATTATTCAAAATTTCGGCGGCATAATGGCAGGGTAGTTAAAACTGGGACCGTACCTAGTACGGCTCCTCGCTCTACCTTAAAACCTCGCGGTTTTTGACAATGGGGATCATGCATCTAGTTCGCACGCAGGCGGCATGTATATATTTATTTCATTTCCACAAACTAATCCTATGTGGTTTCAACCAAATATTTCTCAACCACAAATGGGTATTTTTCAACCACAATCAATCAATATCAACCACAAACAATCCCAAACAACCATTCGCTATCAATCAATTTCCACACCAATCACAATCAATAAATATCGTCCATGGTTTGTGGACGAGGGGCGTATATATATATATATATATATATATATATATATATATATATAGCAATTCACTTCTATTTCAACACATATATAATTTTTACAACGCATATATAACTTATACATCGAACGTACAACTTATACAACACTTATACGGGAGGTGTACAACGCTTATATAACTCATACATCGACTATATAATTTATGCATCGTCGTTTTCCATATCGTTTATAAATTAGAAATCTCACATTGGGTTCCACTCCACCAAAAATAGCAGAAGGCTCAGAAAAATATGCGGTCTCTTCTAAAATGTAGAAGACGTCCACACGGTCACGATGTTTCCTGTTTCATCGAATTTCGTTAACGAACAAAAAAGATACGATTTTTCAAAGTTTGCAACGGTTTAAAAGTGTTAAAACAGTTGAAAATAAAACAAGCCGATACCTCTCTGAATTCTTCAAAACTAGGTTTTGAATTTTCTTCAAATCCGTTGATTGTTGCTTCGATCGGCCAGCGCCACCTTATCGGGCTAGGAGAGGCGCACTTGCACCAGGGAGGGGGTCGAGCTCGGTGGTCCCCTGGCGGCGGAATCTGGGTGCGAACGACCGAACTTCTCGAGGGTGGTTCTCCCCCTACAGGCCACGAAAAAATCCAATACTTATATGGATTTGGAGATCATGAGAAGTACTACAAAAACCTTAACTGTGGCATTGGATTTCATTGAGCGGATCAAAAGAAAAAGAGGAGAGAAGGCAGCGGCCAATTTCCGTCGTTCGTTCGAGTCGGGGAGAGAGAAAAGCGGGGGGGGGGGGGGGTGCGTTCTGACGTGGACTAATTATATTTTTTTTATTTATAAAGTTTTTAAAAATCCGAAAATACCCCTCGTCACACACGAACACCAATCCAAGCCCAAAGACTGTCGTCCCTAGTGTTTTACCCCCATTCCGAACACAATGGGATATGTTTCGTAGGCCTATTCGACTGTTTCAGTCAGTTTCCCTTCAAATTAAAATATAAAACATTCAGTATTTGATTTGAACGTGCATTTCAATTTGCCAGGGCCACAAACTAATTCGAAAAATTCCAAAAAAATAAATCTAGCTATGTTTTGACGATACGGTCCCAACAAAACTAGTTTCGTCGAATTCTGAGACCGTTTGCAAAAAGGCCCATTTCTGGTCGATCCAATTTAGCTGTAATTGACCAAAACACATTTTCCTTTGCCACGCTCACATATTAGCTTCAAAAATTATGAAATTTGAAACCTAGCCATAACTTCACATCCCGGATACAACAAAAGTGGTTTCGTCGAATTCCGAGGTCGTATGCAGAATGGCCAATTTTACGGGCTATATAAATTCCATAACGACCTTTCTGAAAATTCATTCTGCCATAACTTTTGCTTTCCGTTATGAAAATTTGATTTTTAAGATTCGTTAGAAAGGTATTCACTAACAGATTTAAATAATTTTGGTTTCACTCAAATCCGTTTTGTTTTGCACCCGGTACAGTCCGACAAAGTTTGAATTCAAATTTTGAAACTGCAGCGCCATTTCAGGCCTTGTTTATAATTATAATTAATTATATTCGTTTTCAATTGTCGATTCAAACTCAGTTTCCATTGCCATTATCTAAAATATTTATTTTAAATATTTAAAATCCATTATTTTATCCAATTTAAAAAATTTAAATTGGTTCAGATTTTCTGGGTCGTTACAATATCGCAACAATTATTGACTTAAACGATCTTTTCACATCAAACCAGCCCGGAGGAGCTCTGATTGCGTCAGTGATCAAGCTATAAGTTTGCAGTTATCTTGTACTTTGGAATTGAGATGCATTAGGCTCAGTATTTAAGGGTCGATTCACATCATCAACCCCCGAGGTGACGGGAGGTAGATTTCGTGTTTCAATGAAGTCTCATCCCTTCTTACGAGGGTTTCGTAATCAGTCCTTTTATACAAAAAGGGTTAGTGTTAACTCCCTGTTCCATCATGAATGACACAAAATGATTATCAAATCGCGAAAATATTTAAGTCTTTGGTTTCTTCATTTATAAATTGTTGGTATAATTCAAGATTTGTAGAAATTCCCATTCTGATTCGGAAATTATGATTTTATTCTTTTCAAGAAGGAGGAATGAGACTGAAAAGAGGAAATGAAATGAGGAAAATAATCAAAATCCCCCCTCCTAAGTGGCCCTTAGGGTCCTATTTATAGGAAAATAGGGACCCATTCTACTGTTAGGTTATTGGGCCTGTACGGGTCTTTGCCGACCGCTTTTCCTTGGTCTCGGTTCCTTTGCTTCCGGCGGACTTTGTGGTGCCAATTATAGTCTTCAATAGTGAAGATCTCGGTCAATTGGGGCTCCTTTGAGATTGATATGGGCTTGTCGAAGTGGTAGTTTCCGGGTGGTGTTTGAACTTTTGGCAGAAGCTCCCGGGTGTAGGCTTATGGATGTAAGCTTCTAGACGTAGGCTTTTGAATTTCCCGTGAATACTTAGAGGAGCTTGTCCTCATGATGTATGTAGATGGCTCTTGGTTTGAAACCGTTGTCCGTCTCTGTACTAGGTAGATTAGTACTAATGGCCTGTATCTCTGCTAGGGTTCCGGTTAGCCTTTTGTAGAGCTTTTTGGGATAGTCTGGTTTTTTGGAAGGTGACCCCTGGTAATGCTTCTGTTGTCTATCAATGTATCCTTTCGTTGTTTAAGCAGTCGATGTTTTGGAAGCTGGTTTCGGATAATCCTTATGCATTTCTAGCTTGGTTTCCTTGATGCCTTTGCTTGCTGACATATCAGTATCAAGTAGATTAATATCAATGACCTTTCCGTTGGTGGAGCTCTTTCCTCTTTCTTTCCTTCCGATTTAGGTGACCTTTCGTCATAAAATCCTCCTTCTGGGGTTGACCTCCTCCGATGGACCCTGTCGGATAGGACTTGCCATAATTTTTATATTTTATGAGTTCCTTTCTTCCTGAGAGGCGTCGGTTTATGCTACTTTCTAATCGTTCTCCCCTGCTCCTGGTTATTTGTTTCATTTGGCTCTATGCTTTCGGGAGGTTGTTCTGTGCTTGTGCTCCTCCAATAATCCTTCACTGTTAGCCTGCATTAAGGGTTAATTCTAGTAGTAACATATATGGTGATTTTATGCTTTATATATGTGTTGCATGTTGAAGGTTTTATAACTTGTTGCCTATTGGCAATTTTATAACTTGCTACATGTTGGTGATTATATAATAGTGCGCTTGTTGATGATTTGGCTCTTTTGCTATTTATAAAAGTGGGCAATATTTGGCAATAGTTCAAACAGGTAAACCCGACCCAGCATGACCCGTTTAGTTAAACGGGTTACACGGGTCGGGTCATCCCGCTTATAAACGGGCCAGGTTAGGGTTGAGAAATAATGACCCGTTTAATAAACAGGTTGGCCCAACATGTTTATAAACACTACGCCATAGATTGCATACTGCAACACTAGAGAAGTGATGCAGGGAGTGCCAAAATGTGTTGATATACATAAAAAATGATATGTGGCAACACTTTCTTGGCGTTGCATTTTGCTGCATTGCTGTAGAGTCAAAGGCAACACCTTTGCGACCCTATGACAACATCGGCACAGGTGTTGCCACAGGTACCACTACAACAAAAAAATACCCTTTCACAATCGCCAAAAACAGTTGTAATATGTCTATTACAACTGGCGTGCGCCATTAGTTATATTTGCAATTGTAACAAAGTCAACATTTTTTACAACTGTTTCTAGCAGTTGTTAAATTTTGTTTTACAAATGTTAAAAGTAATTATACCTCAACTATTAATAATCAAAATTTCCATAATAATATATTATAACCGCTATTTCACTAACAACAAACATAATTAATCACATTAAGAGAAAAACAATTCAAGTTTACACCAACTTCATTACAAAAAATAACTGAATTCATTACGTATGTCAATAAAAGTACATACACTTATTAAATGAGAAGTTTTCTACATAGTCTCATGACTACTTTACTTTCAGTTATTACACAACAACACAACACAAGCATTGTAATATGCACTACTAGATTGTACAATCTGAAGGTACAAAGGCAAATTACCATTCAGGTTCATCACATAAGAGCATGGAAAGAGAACAGATAAGTAGAGCACGTTGGCCAACCGACGGAAATGGCTCATGAAGCACAATACAAGCATTGTAATAGTACTATTTGCTTGTAGTTACCAGTTTCTTCCCAGGCTACAAACTTTATATTATTAATTCATTGCTCTATTAACTTTTCAGAATATTATTTAACCTGTTAAGATCATTTGCTACCTGACCATGATCTCTAATCATTTCATGCAAAGTTGCTCTTCTTGAAATTGCCTACAAAAAACAGAAATCCGGAAAAAGGGGAAAATATTATTAATAAGAAACTGGAAACCATAACACAATAAGGCACATTATCTAACTGCAATGAACCAGAAACTATAAAGAAGTACATGCAAGCAATCATAAAGCTGCAAAGTTTACATGAACATGATAGCCAAAAGACCAACCTTCGCGTACCTAGAATCAAGATCTATTGCAAGACTGCAATCTGCAATCACATCACTAATTTGTCCAATAACTTGATATGTAGCAACACGGTTGCAAAAGTAAACTGCTGTAAAAGGATGTGATTCTGCTTTATACATTAAGGCAGAAGTATAGTATTCGGCTGCCTCTAAATAAACTTAATATTTGAATATTCTATGGATATTGTGTTCCATTAATATTAAACAAACTTAATATTACACAACTAGAGCTTTTACAATGCATTGGATCACACAAATGTTTTTTGGAGAAAATATTGAATTAACATATTTGAGGCTTAATTAAAAAAAATCATAATTCGTGAGAATTGTTTCGAAACAAGTTTACTGGTATTGGTAATAATTGTTTTTGTAGTTGACCTAAAATTCCAACTAAAGTAACCGTTTTTCATCTAGTAGTTGAATATCAAGTTCCTTTCCACTGAAGTGCTTTGGTTTTGGAAGTTCATTTTCTTATCATATAGATTTATATTTAACTATGCAAAATGTACTTGATTATTATACAGAAGAACATGAATATAACCCCGAGCATACTCAATCAAGTTGAAAAATTCTATATAACCCTGTTATCATATAAGAAGTTACTAAATAAGTTTATGAGAGGTTTAAAGCTAATATGGGACTTAATAAATGATTCGTAAGCATAAAAAGTAGGTGTGATGATATTGCGGTAAATTAGCAGGAACTAAAATGGAGTTCAAGAAAACTCCTATTAGTTTATCACCTGCAATTATTAAAAACCATAAAATAAACAATATTTTATGACAAGAAGTGTAGTAGAAAAATAGAATGTGCGTATCAGAATCTATTCAGAAAGTAGCAATTTTTGGGTTAAAATCCCCGACTTCGATAGTTTTGTCAACTAGAAACAGTAAATTAGCTTATAATTATGCATTAATTTGAAGATTTTAAATAATAATTTCAGTTGGATTTTCCCATTATCTCCATAAAACTGCCACAAAACTTTTTTTGTTGCTTCCCTCACACTCAAATACCCATGAGCATAGATATGGAAGGTAATTATATGTATCATATACCCTTGACTGGGTTTGTTTGCAAAATTTGAACATAGAATTGGGCATGGTGATTCAATGTATCATATTAAAGCATTAAATTTTGATGTCCCAAATGAAGCATCAACAAACAAAAATCTCAATGTTCTAGCTATTAATCAAATGTTATACAAGGTTGTTGACTAACGGGTGAGTATTGGCAGTTAAAAGGCCTTAACTGAAAGTCATGCTGATTTTCGAGCATGATCAACATGTTTAACTCTTGAAATTCGATCATACATCTAAAAAGTGAAATGAAAGCAGCTTTGAAAAGAAATGCAACACAAATATTTCAACAGCAATAATGTTATAGCTTGTACCTTCAAAGGAAATGCAACTTTCTAATTTCAATTTTCTAATTTGAGAGTCATAATACAACGAATCGATCAAACATCATTCCAATTTCAATTTCCTAGTCACAGCAGGTGTCCAAATCCAACAACATTACTTGAAAATGTGAACAGGGTGCAAGCAAACTCGGTTATATATAGAAATCAAATTCAGTAGGTGCATACAGATAATTAGATGAATGAGCCTAGTAATGACATTAACTTGATCATATTTGATGACAGTCGAACAGATTAACAACCAGAGCGACAGTCATCTCTGAATCAAGTTCGCATAGGCAACGTATGACGCGAAGTAAACAAGAAGATTCACCTTCTGATCAGTGTATAAGACTTAATGGTTTTAGCATAAGTGTTAGTATTCCACACAGAAAAGAGAGTATGCACTAGCATTAGCTAACAAATAAGCAACCGAGTTTCCTGCTACTAACCGCTCTATAGTATTCTAATTACTACAATCATGTACAAAATTATGGTCATTTCAAACTAATGGACTGAAAAACAAAGGAAATGACCAAACCAAGCACCTTGCAATTAGCATGCCAGCCTATTCATACTAAAGATAAGATATACATTTTATTCTTTTGATAGGAAATCAACCTCAAAGTGGCTTATCTGATTTAAATACTTATCCATGTTTGTACCATATAAAAGTCAAAACAGGTAATATGTTTATCTAATGAATTTAAAACAGGAAACAGTGGAGGTATACTACTATTATGCAACATTTTTGTCATGTTATTCAATCAAAAATTATTTATCACTTTCGAATGCCCGCAAGCTACCAGAGAAGAGGCGACAGTATGTTTAGTATCAAACATAAGTTTTGAATATGTTTAATTTGGTACACTATACAGGTTAGACTACAAAACTTTCACTCTCGAGACACTCATTTAAGTGCGAATTAAATAAAGCATATGCAGAAGATAGGTCATAGGACATGACGTAGAGTTAATTGCCAATTTCATGTGTGGTGAAAATACAATCTTCCCTGAAATAACTTGTTAAAGCATGATGATTTATAATAGTTCCATTTTTAAACCAAGAATAAGAGGTATGATATATAACATTATCCTTCTTAACCATGTTAATACGTCTTCTTAATTAGACATAAAAATTTGATATCTAGAAAACCATTTTTGCCATTCAAATTTAAGAGGCAAAACTCTATCCTAGATCATATGTTCATTCTTCCCCATTGAATACACATCGCATAAGAGAACAACATTTATGTCATTTGTTCTGCACATCAGTGTTATTTACCCTTTAAACAAGAGCAAGGGATTAAATTCATAATAAAGTTTTTAGAGGGCATTATATTAGTATGAATGTCTTACTAGCTCAGGCTGCACCTTTTGGTACTCCTGCTTGAAAAAAGATACTGCATCTTCTGCTTTATCTGCATCAGCAATTGGAAGGCAGCACCCATTGAAGCCTATCCTGTAAACACATGGAGCTTTCACTAAAATGTACAATTATCTATCATATACTCAATTCGCTATCAATTCAAACAAACTAAAACGCTATACATTGTTTATGTTCTAATATTTAAACGATAGTTTCTGTATTCTCCCCAATCCCAATTCTTGCAGTAATCAAATACACGAAGAAACGTAAATTTCCCCAAGATTTGAGTCCGGGCGTAATACATGACAAAAAACAACATTCAACGTTACTAATTTGGCTATTTATTCCAAAGAATAATTAGAATTTTTTACCATGAACAGCAGTATCTCGTGCCTCACAAGCCACGACGCACTGCTTAGTAGCTGGACCAGCTCTTTGATGATGACGTTTCCTGGAGATCCAAAGCCCGTTAAACACATTCACTAACCCTAATCTACCGCTTTCAAATTGAGTTGATGCTACTAATGCCTTTCACAGACAAGAGGCTGAGATGATGAGTCGATTTAGACTCGCGGAAGACAGAGATTCAATAACCGTAGCTGCCATCGACACTAGTTTGTTTTTTCGTATTTTTTTCTTAAGTGAAAAGGGAACAAAGGCAAATAGCAGCGGAAAAAGGAAAATTTAGGGGCAAAAGAGGTGAGACGATGAAGGAAAATCAGATTAACGCGGATTGGTAACGTGGATCGTTGGATCGTATTCACCCAAATTGATAATTTTATTCACACGGCTACTGCAACACAATGTTGATATTTAAGCTAACATCTTGAAGCATGTGTTGCACTTGACAAAAATCAGCATAGTTATCGTTACATTGTAGCTAGCAACACCTTGGATTTTTGTTGCAGTAGGCCATCTATTGCGTAGTGAAATCATACCGAACTCGACTTGACCCGACCCGAACCCGATCCGACATGACCCTTTGATAGCACAACATGGACCTATGCAATAATTGTATCCCTTCTCCTGTTGCATTCCACGCTTGATCTTTTTCAAGTCCAAATCCATTCTTTCACCATTTCTTAATCCAGTATCATTGAAATATCGTTTTGAGAAAGTTAGGGATAATATGGGCTAATGTTGGCCCTTGCTTCCAGCAATAGCTCAAGGCCCATCTGGAAGAAGGACTAGGGCTTGGTGTGGAAATTTTCTGTTCCAACCGGATTCTTTTCCACTTCTTCCAGATGATGGTGGAATATGATATGCGAAATGATTTCCGTTCCATCAACTCTGGAATTCCGTTAAATGGAATTCATGGTTAATGGAAAAGACGGTATGGAAGATGGAAATTCAATCGTTTTTCCAGAAAGCCATAATGAGAAATATAAAAAATAACAAAAACTTGGCATTTCAGCCAATGAATATATTGAAACGTGTGCATGACATACAAGAAAGAATTATTTTAAAATAACGATTTTTAAAGCTAAAAATGTCAAAATACGAAAATACCCTTCATTCTGAAAAAAGTAAAAAAAAAAGCGAAAAAAATTACGAAATGATAAGTAAATAAAGAATTATTCGAAAATTATGATTTCTAAAGCTAAAAATGTCAAAATTACGAAAATACCCTCATTTTGAAAAAAGTAAAAAAAATGAAAAAATTCCAAAAAACTCAAAAAATTACGGAATGAAAAGTAAAAAAAATTATTCGAAAATTACGGTTTCTAAAGTTAAAAATGTCAAAATTACGAAACTCATTTTTAAAAAAGTAAAAAAAATCCAAAAAATTACGAAATGAAAAGTAAAAAAAGAATTATTCGAAAATTACGATTTCTAAACTAAAAATGTCAAAATTACGAAAATACCCTTCATTTTGAAAAAAGTAAAAAAAAATTCAAAAAATCCAAAAAATTACGAAATGAAAAGTAAAAAAAGAATTATTCGAAATTACGATTTCTAAAACTAAAAATGTAAATATTACGAAAACACCCTTTATATTGGAAAAATGGAAAAATATTCAAAAAATTATGAAATGAAAAGTAATAAAAGAATTATTCGAAAAAAATAATTATTAAAGTTTAAAAAGGTCAAAATTACGAAAATGCCCTTCAAGTTGAAATAAAGGGTATTTTCGTAATTTTAGCATTTTTAGCTTCAAAAATCGTTATTTTAAAATAATTCTTTTCTAAATTTTTTGAAAATTTTTCATTCTTTTCACTTTTTCTAATATGAAGTGTATTTTCGTAATTTTAGCATTTTTAGGTTAAAAAATTGTTATTTTAAAATAATTTTTTTTTAGCTTTTCATTTCGTAATTTTCTAGATTTTTCAGAATGTTTTCATTTTTTTCAATATGAAGGGTATTTTCGTAATTTTAGTATTTTTAGCTTAAAAAATCGTTATTTTAAAATAATTCTTTTTTGACTTTTCATTTCATAATTTTCTAGATTTTTTTCAAAATTTTTCATTTTTTCACTTTTCCCAATATTAAGGTAATTTTTGTCCTTTT
This sequence comes from Allium sativum, assembly GCA_030737875.1. Lineage (NCBI taxonomy): Eukaryota > Viridiplantae > Streptophyta > Magnoliopsida > Asparagales > Amaryllidaceae > Allium > Allium sativum. Next base: position 198,920,569 of record CM060924.1, read on the forward strand.
AACTTTAAAAATCATTATTTTCGAATACTTATTTTTTAAAATTTCATTTCATAATTTTCTGGATTTTTTAATTTTTTTCACTTTTTCCAAAATAAGAGATATTTTCGTAATTTTGACATTTTTATTACTAATTACCTGTCGTATTAGAGGATGGGCTTGGCCCAGTTAACGGTGAAAAATAAATTTCCTGTGGAAATTCCAAAGCCCATCTGTGTTTTCCATCTTAAGGCGGAAGGAATTCCTTTTATTTGTATTTTCTCTGGAGAGAAAGACGGAAATTGAAATTGTTGGAAATAGTTGGAAGGAATTCCGTGGAAATCGGAATAACGGAAAAAAAAAAAAAAAACAGCCCTAAGAAGGACCCATCTTTTTTCTCTTTAAATTAAAAGAGGATTAGTATGACTGCGCTTTAAAATGTTAAGATAGACCCTATGACAAAACTTACATCATAAGAAGACCGTAACCAACAATTTAAAACAATTTTTAAGTTGAATTGCATAAACCTAACCTGTGCATTTACATATCATAGATGTTCTTACTGTAATGTCCAAGTTTCGTTCATCTATAAATTGACCGTTTAAATTTGAAATTTCGTTTTTATTAATCTTCTGTCCTTCGAAAAAAAATCCGGTCAAAATGCATGATTGTTTCGTCAAAGGTTTGAAGTCCTTTTCTTTTATATGCAGCACCTAGACAATTAAACATCAGTCAGAAAAGCGTACTTGGACTCTCGCTTTGAGGCATCGGCTGAAACTATTCTATATTTCTGCTGAATATTCTCATCTGCCACTGCAAATAGGAAAAAAGGGAACATATATTAATATACCAGGAAGGATATAAGTCTCTATCATTGTATTGTTCATGATTTAGACCTTTCGCATATTGATTCAATAACTAAGATTTTGCTTGCTTCAATTCATATTAAATTTTGTATTTAAATAACCGTTCGTATTTCTGACTGAGAGAAATGAGAACAAGCTGATATCACTGTTATGTACTTATGATAAGTCAGTTTGTTCCATCAAAGACTGTAACTTTTGTCTCCTCATCGGTTTCAATTCCAGGTGCTAATATTGCATCGCTATCCTCAAAAGAAACGCTTCTACCACATATTCATGGTTTCTTTGCATTCAATTCTCTTTTCTTTCCCCCCTTTATGTTTCTTTACTTCATTCCTCGATTATGTTTTTTCTTTCTTTTGGTTGGGATTGCTTCACTGCTTAATATTCCTCCTAATCAAGCTTACGCCTCCATCACTCACAAGACTCCAAACTGTTTCTATGCTCTTTGTTGAATGGCCTATCTCTAGTCAAAAAGACTCCCATTTCCTCGGTTAGCCAAAATATGTTTCATGCCCCTTTGCTGAATCAAAAAACAAGAATAGACTGTCTTTTCCTTTTCTCTTTAGTTCTCTTTACCTAGTTAAATGTGATTCATATGTGTATATATATCACCATTCCTTGCCTCTTCTTCGTATGTATCATATACAACTATCACATTAAACCTACCTATATACCAATTTGCAAAAAATGGAAAGCAAAAGAGTTAGCTTCAGCCTCGACGTTAATGACACATTTCCAGAAGTATCATTCATACCTGAAGTTATCAACAAGCCGAGATCAATGTCTTCAAGAAACAAAAGTGGATCATCGTCGTCGTCGATGTTCCAATGTGTGAAGGCTAGCTTTGCAAAGGCAATAAGATTAGTTTCAAGGAAGCGTGCTTCCGGCAAGAAGAATTCCTCTGCATCTAATGTGGTTGTTCCTGATCATCAGCATCAGTACTTCGTCCCGCATCGCGACTCTCACCATTCTGAAGCTATGGATGACTGCATCGAGTTTGTTAATTACTCGTATCGGAAATCTATGTCGTGAACGCTGTTTTGTTATTAGAACATGTTAGAATCTTGTAATTTTGGATAAGCATTATAGCTTGATGCTTTTGTTTTGAGTATGTTGTTCTGAATATTGAAGTAGTTGCAATTAGCAAAACATTATGTTTTTGTATAATAAACGTAGTATCTTGCTGTCTTCAAATCATAAATCAGTTAATGTTCCCAACATAAATGCACAAGTATATATATTTAAATGTTAGAAGATGTGAAAACTACACTGCATGCACGTATGTGCATGTCACAGTTTACGTACCCAAAAAACAAAAATGAAAATGAAAATAAATAAATATATTCAAACTCAGGTCTAATAGAATATAGAATGCGGCCCGATAGCAAGTACTTTATTTCATTTCCTTGCTGGTCTGTACAGCATGGGCTTCGGCCCACCTTATTTCTTTTCCACTTTTGTACATTGCTTTGTATATAAATAAGGGTACTGGGTACCGATCATAGACATGAAAAGAGAATTATAAAAATCATTTTACAGAAAATCAATAAAAGATTATTCATTCTGTATCAAAAGCGAAAATTAGCCGAGTGGTAACGCCCTAGATATTGGTTGGGTCGATGAGAACTATTACTGCCAAGCTTACACAGTGGAGTTGTTTGGAGTTTCCTTGGTGGACAATAGAGAGCCAAAGTTGAAGATGCTAGAGCTCGTGGGGTCGGTGGAAAGTGCAGGCCCCAATTAATATAATGGGGCAGATGAAACTAGAGGCGCCTGAAGGAAGGAACCATGCATAGCACTAAATAGGGAGCCGCCGAATACACCAGCTACGCCTAACATGCGAATTGAATGCATCTTCTCTTTTCCGATCCAAGATTCCACCATTTCCTGTATGTTGCATTGATTTCCAAAAAGCGGGTATTGTTGTGTTACACTCCTCAACGATTTGTCATCGATGGAGTGTTATACACCTCTCTCGATCGTGCATATCTGTTCATCCCTCGTTGCATCTTGTAACTCGCCACCAAGGAATCAGAACTGTGTCTTCATCTCCCCTCTGGTTGCACTTTACCATCGTTTTTCGGTCGCTAACTGCCTGAACCAAGCTTCATTGTCGGATTCAGACAGTTGTTATATCATATCCGACTGCATTTCTACCACATCAAGAACCACCTATTTTGTGATCAAGAATGACCCGTAGTAACGATGACATCACCTCTGCAGGATCAAGAAATGATGTCGTCAAGTCCACTACTGCAGCATAGACTCTGATCAAGCCAAAAAGTCATGTCATCATCATCCCTCTTGATGAAGAGAACTATATTCTCTGGAAATACCAAGTCGAAACTACATTAAGAGGGTACAACCTGCAAGAATACATCAGAGGAATACTAGTCGCTCCACTAGCCATGACTGCATATAGTGAAGGTAATATTATCAACAACCCAGATTACATCAGACACACAAATAGGATAGTTTACTATCACTTTGGCTATTAGGTTCTATTAGTGCAAACCTGCTATCACAAATAGTAGGATGTAACATAACCTACGAAATATGGGCTGCAATCAAACAAATCTTCAACTCACAATCAAATAGGCTTAACCAGAAGAGACACCATTGGGGATCACTGACTCCATGCCAAGATGAGTTTACAATGAAATATACCCCTCAATATATAGCCAGTGCAAATCTATGTGAGTCATCAATTAAATTACCAACATATGGTAATAAAACAATGGAGGCAAATTATAACAGCAACAAATGTGTACACATACAAAGTAAATCAATACCATTTCTTAGCACAGATGAAAGAAATTAATGCCTGCAATTATTTCTTTCCATCTCATGCAAATGCAATCAATTAATTCATGCATTTCCATATTAAACCAATATTTACTTTTCATCTATTCGTGATTTTGTATCACCTAAATTTAACATTCCACCTTGATGCAAAATCACATATCTTCAATACCCCATCCCGAATAAAATTCTTATCACACATAAAACTCTTCAACAGAACTCCACCTTAAATCAAAATCTCACAATGAGATAGAAACCAAAAATGAATATTTACCTAATGAGTTTCAGCAAATCTACCCCGCATCACACCATGTTAACGTGCTCAGACTACGTCCTCGCCCGCCAATAAAATATTGCAAATATCCAAATAAAAAAAGGCAGATTCCAAAATAATCTCAACACCACCATGGCCAAAAAATAATTCTCTCAATCACCAATTCAAATACAGAATCAAAATCCAAATCTCTGTAAGCAAGATAAATCTCTCTTCTTCCACATACCAGCATGTAGCAAAACTTCTTCAGGACGACATCATAAAATCGACGATATACCACAATGGCACCAAATCCGCCAAAATCAGCTCTATGAACTGAACACTCCAAGACGGTATCACAAGTCGATAAGTTTGAGTGGCGTCAAATCCGTCACCAAAATCAACTACATCAGATATAGTTTCTAAATCCAATGGTCTCTTCAACATACTAAACTCTTTATCACATAAATCTCATATAATGCGAGCATTTCTCAACTAAACTTGAATTAATACAGAGTCCTCAAACACTTGGAAAGGTCGCTAACACCTCCAGCGGTTCATTTTCAATCGCTACCACCTCTAAGCAGTTTCGTCAAGCTGTTTCTACAAAGAGTCCTCTTTTCAACGGTTGGATCAGGCCGCGAACAAACAAATAACTCCACCTTAATGAGAATCCAAAGCTCAAGCTACATTAAAGTTCCAAGCCTGAAACACTATTCTCTCTCAACATAATCTTCTCCACCAAAATATCTTTTTCTCCTAAAATAGTAATAGCATAATCATCACTGAATCTAACAATCTTTGTAAAAATAATTGGTGCACAATTTAAAACAAATCGCTTTGCTCTGATACCAATCTGTTGTGCGAGAAGATTGTGCGAATGTGGAAGCACACTAAACATGATCCAGATTTGCCAATTGAACGTCAACCTAATCTAATAGCAATTATTCTATTAAATCAAACAAATAGTAAATAACTATAACGAAGAAAAAAAGAAACACACAATATTTATACTTTTTCCACTATCATCGAGATAGTGTACGTCCAGTCCAAAAGAGAGAGATTTTATTCCATATGAGAGAATTACAAGATATTACAAAATAAGAGTTTACATATCCAAACCTCAAATAAGCATAACAAGAAGAGACACCATTTGGGATCGCTGGCTCCATGCCAGGATGAGTTTACAATGAAGTATACCCCTCAATATATAGCTAGTGCAAATCTATGTGAGTTATCAATTAAATTACCAACATATGACAACAAAACAATGGAGGCAAATTACAACAGCAGATATCGTGTATTGTTCTACCCTTGAGGAGCACATGTTTATTGATCAGTTCTGATACTATGTACCTATTAGTGAGTTATTTATTTAATAATAGATTCATACCAATGTTAACAAAGGAAAATACATTATTTAGCTTCATTCTCTATATTATCTAAAAGTATTACTCATTAACACTCTTGGATAGTATGAGTATAGACACAGGTTGTTATAGAGAAGTTATGGTAGATAAATAGGAGGAGTGTGTAAAAAGATCAATTCCACAGTGAATCTTAGACATAAAAAAATAAAGGAAAGATAAGAAAGTGAAATAAGGATCAAGATCCTCATTTTTCTCTTACTAGTTCTTTCCTTTTGAATTCAAAATTCTACACTCCTAGCCATCTCATAGTTGGCCCTCTATTTCTCCCCGACAACTGACCTGAGAAAGTCTCGAAGAGTCCTCGAAATCATTTCAAACCCAAGTAATATTTTGTGCATTTGAATCTTATTTAAAAGTGTATAGATATTGTATGTTGATTAATATTTATATAATTATTATATGAAAAAAAATTAATCTTGTTCAACACATATTAAACATTTTTTTATTAATATTTCATAAATACTAATCAGTTTAGATAATCTGAAACAATTATTGTTTGATTAAATTGGGTGATAAAGGAACATTTTGGCAATGTGACTTTTTAATGCAATTTTCGTTAGCGATAATATCAAATAATTCGAATATAAACGTTCACACTTCAGTTGTAGATGTTATTGTATTATGGTCAAATTTATCACTAGCTTAGTATTGGTAAAATCCAGTTTTACTTTATAAAGCGTTAACTGGTAGTGATAATTATTTACACTAATTTCCTTCATTAAAACTGTATTACTTTAGGGTTATGAAGTTTGGTAGTGGTCAAAATTCTAATTCATTCATATTTAGTCAAAACACATAGTCAATGGTTCAATAATAATAATAATAATAATAATAATAATTAATCGAACAAAATTGGCTATATATTTAACTTTGTGTTGACATCAATTGACCATGATATCGAGCACGTATAACTATAAAGACAACTCCACTCTTGAATAGTGTTTCCCTTCCAATACCTCCACTAGAGCCAAATATAATTTTTTTTATTAGATGTTGTGCCATATATAATTATAATCAAAAAAGAACTTTAATATTGAAGATCAACATTATTCTCAAGTCAACAGAATCGGGTATATAAGTCACATCGATGTTTTCTATTTAACGTTAGTCATATTCTCAAGTCAACGGAACCCGCAAGGATCTACTAAGATTAAGTCGAATGACAATGTCTTTTTTTCCTTCTTTCTGACTATGAAGATAGGAAAAGAATTATAGAAGCAGATCCAGCCATTTTATGCAGCAAGCTTTTCATTATTAAGCCATGGAGTGCTACATTTAATCATTCAGGCAATAACATATGAAATGTCCCAATTTGGATTAAGTTGACTAATGTGCCTTTGTTTGCCGGGTCGTTAAAGGGAGTTTGTTGGTTAGCAACGCGTGTTGGTAAATGTTTATGCTTAGACACCTTCACTAAAAAGCTTGAGCATCTTGAATATGCCAAATTATAAAAGTTTTTATATTGGTATTTGAACAGAATAAAGAATTTCTTTTATTGATTTTGTGATAACAACTTTCGAATTGAAAGATACAGAAAGAATGAAAAAATGCCTTGGTATTTATAGGCAATATACAAACTGAGAATAAACAGTTATTTGGGCTGAGAAAGATATATTGGGCCTTGTGCCTTGTATTGGGCTTCGATTGTAATGGGCTTCTTTTGTTCAGAGGATAATATATTATATGTGTTGAGATATTTAGCCGACACTTCTCATTTCTCTTTTACCCCCCTTCAAATCGATATTAGGGTTTCCTCTTTTAAGCTCTTTTGAGTGACGATTCATCAAATCGCTGGTTCCAATCTTCTTCTTCACAGTTACGATTTCTTCCTTTGTCTTGTATTCACTTTGCTAGCCTTGATTTTGCTTAGATCTCTGAAATTTCTCTTCGATCGAACTGATTTCGGTTGCTTTGTTGATGACAGGGTTCATCGATGTGGTGTTTCTGCTGCTTTTGCTTGTGTCTGAAGGATGGGCCTTGATAAGCTTTGAGTCATCATTACAGTGAGTAATTTTAGCAACCTTCAGTTCATCTCGAAATTTTGTAAAGTTCTGAAAAGATAGTGCTTTTGTTAGAGCATCAACACATTGGTAAGTTGAAGGTACGTGTCTGACCTCTAGATTTCCTTTAATAACTTCTTCCCTGATAAAGTGTTGGTCTATTTCGATATGCTTTGTTCTTGAATGCAATACTGGATTCGAGGACATATACACAGCACTTTGATTGACACACCATAATATCGATTTTCCTATTTTGATATTTAACTCTGACAGTAGAAATGTAATCCACATTATTTCTGATGTTGCGTTTGCCACACTTCTGTATTCTGCTTCAGCACTAGATCTGGATATAGTGTTTTGTTTCTTTGAGCACCATGACACAATGTTATTTCCCATGAAAATGCAGTATCCTGTTGTAGATTTTCTGTCATCAGGGTCTGATGCCCAGTCTGCATCTGCATAGCCTGTAATGTTATAATTGTTGCTTGCTTTTATTTGTAATCCATAGTCCATAGTAGCTTTCAGATATCTTAAGATCCTCTTCACTGCTTTCCAGTGATTATCCAATGGTGCCTGCATAAATTGACAAACTTTATTAACACTAAACACAATATCTGGTCTAGTGATAGTTGCGTACTGTAGAGCACCAACTACACTTCTGTATTGTTTAATGTTGTATATGGGTTCTCCCCTGTGTTTTGAATAGTGCCGGTTGCTTATCATAGGTGTAGGCATTCCTTTTGCATTGCTCATTTGAGTCTTTTCAAGTAGTTGAGCTATGTATTTCCTTTGGGATAGAATGACTTCTGTGGATGATTTCCTTATGATCTCTATTCCTAAGGAGTAGTTTAGCTCCCCAACATCTTTGACTAAAAATTCCTTGTCCAGTTTCTTGACAATTGAGTTAATTTCATCCATGTTATCACCTATTACAATAAGGTCATCCACATATATTAAAATATATATTGTAGACTGTTGACTAGCTTTTATGAATAATGAGTTATCTGATTTGGCAGATTGAAAACTCATTGAGAACAATGTGCTTTTCAATCTGTCAAACCATTCTCGTGGGGCCTGCTTTAGTCCATATATGGCCTTATTCAGCTTGCAAACATATTCAGAATTTTTACAGTAACCTGTGGTTGAGTCATATACACATCCTCCTTGAGTATACCATTGAGAAATGCATTATTAACGTCATGTTGTCTTAATGACCATCCTTTATTTATAGCAATACTGAGGACAATTCTGATTGTAGATGATTTGACTACAGGAGAAAATGTTTCTTTGTAGCCAAAGCCTTGTTGTTGAGTATATCCCTTTGCAACCAATCTGGCCTTGTATCTATTTATGCTTCCATCAGAATTCCTTTTGATTATGTATGTCCATTTACATCCAATTATATTTTTGTCCTTTGGTGGCTTTACTAAGCTCCAGGTTCTATTTTGCATAAGTGCTTGATATTCTTCATTCATAGTTGCTTTCCACCTGCTATCAGTTTTTGCTTGATCATAACTTGTTGGTTCTTCAAGTAGTGTAACAACTGTGAAGAGTTTGGGTTTAAATATTCCACTCTTTGCTCTTGTTATCATTGGATGTAATGATGTTCCTTGAGGTATATAAACAGGTTGTTCTTCTTGATTCTGACTTTGATCATTTTCTTCTGCTTCATCAATGTTTTGTTCTGCACTAACACTGCTATTATCATCACTTCTTGTAGGTGTTCCTCTGTTGTAGTCTAAATGCTGATCAGTATCATAATTTGATGGTGCTGATTTGTCATGACTATACATTGATTCACCTGCACTTATTATTTCAGAATATACAGGTATAGATGGTATGGATACACTTGTGTCATATACCTTGTTTGTAGTTTTTATATTCTCTGACTCATATGGAAAAAATTTCTCATTAAATACAACATGCCTACTTATAAAAACTTTTCCATTTTCATCCAAACACTTATACCCCTTTTGGTTTTGAGAATAACCTATAAAAGTACAAGGTCTAGATCTAAATTCTAACTTGTGTTTATTATAAGGTCTGGTGTATGGATAACATAGACACCCAAAAGTTTTCAGATAGTTGTAGTCTGGTTTGACATTCATCAATTTCTGATATGGATTGTTTCCCTTGAGAACTTTAGTAGGTAGTCTATTTATCAAATAAACAGCTGTATTGAATGATTCTGGCCAAAATTTTAGAGGCATTTTAGCATTGGCCAGTAATGTCAAACCTGTTTCTACAACATGACTATGCTTTCTTTCAACAAGACCATTTTGCTCAGATGTGTAAGGACAGGTGATTCTATGAACTATACCTCTTTTTGAAAAATAATCTTTTAGAGGTTTATACTCAGTTCCACCATCAGACTGAAATATTTTCATATGTGAGTTAGTTTGTTTCTCTACTTGAGTTATGAAATGTATAACTATCTCACATGTTTCAGATTTGGATTTCATAAAATAGATCCATGTATATCTACTAAATGCATCTACAAATGCTATATAATATTTGTATCAATAATCTGATGTGATTGGTGCAGGACCCCATAGATCTGTGGCTATCAAGTTCAGGGGTTCTGTGTATTCAGATTCAGAGGCATTAAAAGGCAATTTATGACTCTTGCCTAACTGACAATATTTGCAAACATGAATTGAGTTACTTCTATCAAACTTAACATTGTTCTCAACAAGAATTTGTTTTACTATATCATAACTTGGATGACCAAGTTTATTATGCCATATATCCAAAACACTGTACTGTGCCTTATCACTTATTTCACTATGATTACACTGCACATTCTTCTTTATATCACCATTGTAGTGATTCATAGTGAACTTGTATAGCCCCTTTGATTCATTGCCCTACAACAAAACATTCTTAGTAAGTATGTCCTTGATTAGACAATATTATGGATGAAACTCAAAATATACCTGATTATCATTTGCAAACTGAGATACACTTAGAAGATTTTTCTTAATAACAGGAACTCTTAATAAGTTTTTCAAGATTAACTGTTTATTACCATAGATGTAACCACTACCAGTATGAGTGATAGAAATTGACTCACCATTCCCCATGCTAACTGATTTATTACCTTTGTACTCCCTGCATCCAGTGTTCAGATTCTCCAGTTTGTTGGTTAGGTGATTTGTAGCTCCTGAGTCTGGGTACCAACTTTCATCATTTATGTTATCAATCCCTGTAATGTCTGACTGTCCACTGTTATCATTTTGACTGCCTTGTTCTGATTGAACATTTGCCACATTCACATTAGGATTTCTTTGAATTGAGGCAATCTGGTTTGGGGTGTAGTTTTGATTGAACCTAAAGTAACATTTGAGTGCTGTATGACCAACTCTCTCACAGATCTGACACTTTGACCTGTTTCCAGTGTTGTTGCCTCTGCCTCTACCTCTTGAACAACCACTGAAACCACCTCTTTGCACTTGGTTGTTGTTTCTTGTTTCTTTGCTTTTAAAATTGCTGGCATAGTTAATTGATAAATCTGATTCTTGTGGTTTCTTGCTTTCTAATCTTGCCTCATGTGCCAAGAGTATTGAATGCACTTCTTCTATTGGAGGAGTTGTTCTTTGAGAGGAGATGATTGCCTCTACGGCTTCATATTCATTCCCTAACCCATGTAGAATGGTTAGAACATGTTCAGATTCAGGGACTCTTTGTCCAGCAGCTTCTAATTTGTCACATATGCTTTTGATCTTTGCAAGGTACTCTCTCATATTACTACTGTCTTTCTTTGAATTGTGTAACAGCCTTCTGTAGTGCATGATTTTTGCTGATGATTGTGAGTTGAAATTCTTTTCTATGTTATTCCATATCTCATTTGCTGAGTTACATCCTACAACTTGAGACAGGAGATTGTTGCTTATAGATGATAGCAACCATGCACTTATCAACCTGTCTTGTCTGTGGTACTTTGTATATTCTTCATTTGTTACAAACCTATTCTCTTGATCAGTTATTAGTTTTGCTGGAATTTGCAGGGTGTCATACAAGTGTCCTTCTAGGCCATATCTTCAATTGCAGTTTGCACTTGAAACTTCCACAGTAGATAGTTGTTTTCATCGAGTTTGGTTGTGATGAGTTGGCTTTGTGGGCTTATCACAGTCTTGATCAGTTGATCAACTGCTGTTGGTGGTTGCAATGGAGGATTTGATGATCCAGTTGATCCAAGAACTGAACCTTGAGCAGGAGTGGTTTCCACCATGATGAACTGACGGTTTTAAAAAAAAATCAAGAGCAGTAAAGATTTAAAGACTGAATGCTTCCTTGATGCCGTAGCCTTTGAATGAGACTCAGGTATGTTGCAATCAGTTGTCTATCAAATGATGACAGCTGTCTGATGACTGTCTATGATACGGCACTTTCTTGAGTTGCTTTCTTGGTTTTCTTGGCAACAGGAGATTTTCTTTACTTTGATTTCTTGACTGTTTAGGCTAGAGCAGTTGGATTTGATGCAGCCAATTATGTGTTGGCGAGGCACAAATTTGATCTGAAGGCCAACTCTCAAAGGATGAGTTTTGATACTCAGATGAGAGGATTAACCCAAATAATGATAATACTCTGATGGGTTAAACTTTCTTTTCTATACGCACAGATTTGATTTCTATTAATTGCTGTGAAGCTTTCTTGATCTGATACCATATAAAAGTTTTGATGTTGGTATTTGAACAGAATGAAGAATTTCTTTTATTGATTTTGTGATAACAACTTTTGAATTGAAAGATACAGAAAGAATGAAAAAATGCCTTGGTATTTATAGGCAATATACAAACTGAGAATAAACAGTTATTTGGGCTGAGAAAGATATATTGGGCCTTGTGCCTTGTATTGGGCTTCGATTGTAATGGGCTTCGTTTTTTCAGAGGAGAATATATTATCTGTGTTGTGATATTCAGCCGACACTTCTCATTTCTCTTTTACAAATGTATGGTAGAAGTCTTGCCTTAGAGTGAGATGTCAAGTGAATTCCCTGTTCTGCACCCCGATGGGCCTGAACACGTTGTTAAGGTCCTCTACCTATGGAAACCTGAAGTATGTATTGTTTGCAATGTATTTGGACACGAATCCATCTGCACTCATCTTAGTAATAACATTCCTAGTCTTATGGTGGATAACGTTGGAAATAATTCAAAGAAAAAATGTAACGGTGTTACTATGCCAAGTCTAGTTAAGGACAGTGGCAAGAGAGTTGAATATAATAACAGAAGTAAGAAGCCAGTGTTGAGCAAAATCACTAGGAGAAAAAGCAATCTCATGAAAACTTTGGTTCATAAGCAAACTGGAGGCTTAGAGGCAGTTTTGCAAGTGACAATGCAAGAAGGCAACTTCAGTAAGAAAACTGATAATGAGAACTTAGATATTTCTAATATGTTTGGGGTGATTGATCAAATATATGAAGGAATTAGATCTAGTGAAGGCGGAAGTGTAACTGTTCAGGATGAAACTGTGATTGCTGAGAATCCAGTTAGTGAAGTTGGTCGAGAAACAATAATATGTGATGTGAAAAATAGTGTATATAACGACAATGTTTCCAATGCTTGTCAAAGATCCTTAGATGATTTTTTGGTTGATGTTATGAACCTTGATAAGAATATGGAAGTAAGTGGCAATGGCAGTCTCTCAAAGGCTGATGATGTAATTCTTGGCACTTTAGATATTGCTACTAGTAGCAAAGCTGGTGTATCTGAAAGAGAAGCTCAGGTTTAGCTTGAACTTTTTGAACATGATGCATAAGTTGTTGCTGCCTCAGTGGATGCTTCCGTGGTTGCTTCAGTGGATGCTTTTGTGGATGCTACAATGGACGGTGAATTGGCAACTGGTACCGATCAACTTGATGGATTCCTTCTAAAAAACTTCAATATTGAAGTTACAAATGGTGGAGCGGTTAAAGAAAAAAGCCCTGTTAAGGAGGTGCCAGTTATGTCAAACAGTTGTGATGGAATTCTTCAAATTACTGATCGGATGAGAGCCGATCTTGAAAGTGGGAAAATTTGTGGTGAGGCTTTTAATCAGAAATGCGAACTGATGGAAATCATGCTTAAGAATTACAATGCATTTAAAGGTATGAAGTCAGTAGAGGTGATTGATAAGGGTAAACAAAAGGCAGTATCTAACCCTATCTTATCTGTGTCTTCCTTATCGAAGTCACATTCTCCTATTCCCTTCAAACCTGGGTTGTTGAACTCGCAAATCCCTAAGAGTGACAGTGAAGTAGTGAGAAGGAAATACCTTATGCTCACTTAGTTCATCCTGCGGTGTATATATCTCTCCTGAAGCCTATAAAGAGATTATTCCTCAGGTGGCAACTACGGATGGCAATGGGGCGGGTCTAGGGTCCAAACCCGCTTGACCCGTCCCTGTTTTGATCCATTTAGACCCACCCCATAGGGTCTTTGGGGAGGGTAGACCCGCGACCCACTTTTGGAGGTCCGGATCTAGGGTAGGGTCTGGGGCACGGCTAACCCGCCCTAACCCGATCCGCATGATTGAAACATCATTAAAATACTTTATAACTATAATTACTACTTATTAATCTTCTTAGGTATACTTGGTTATAACTTGAATATTATATTATTTCAATCAACAACTATAATTTTTTCATAGTATTAAGTTGCATCAATGATAATCATACAATAACAAATGCATACATTTTGAATTATTATCTTATAACTCATTTTGTTATATTCTTTTATCATTGTGAACACATTATAATATGTATATAATTTATCATTTAGTGATAAACATTATAAGTATATAAATTTTTGTACATTAGAATACAATATCACCGGGTCGTGGGGCGGGTCGGGTCTACCCTGACCCGTACGGGTTCCAGGTATGGGGCGAAATTCAAGACCCGCACCGGGTCTACGGGGCGGGGTTTAGAAAGTCCGGGTTGGGTCTGGGGCACAAGAAACCCGCCCCATTGCCATTCCTATGCAACTGCACCTGACGTAGAAAAAGTGAAGACCGTTATTACTCTCGTAGCAGGAAGAGAGAGATGATGGTAGCACAAATGGACAAAGGCTAGATGCCTTTATCCTAATTGTTGTGCACTGTCTTCATGTTGGTCTTCCAGTTTGGTATCCCCTGCGTGGGTACTTCTAACATTTTGGTTGATATGTTTGTTGCATATCATCTCTACCTGTAATTTTTTAATAAGAAGTGTTACAGAGCACAATAAGAACCGGTCAGTCTTGCCAAAAAAGACTTACAAATGAGTCATTCATATTTATCGAGTAACTATCAATATGTAACCCATTGTACCCACGCCAATTATGAATAATTAACTGCCCAACATTTAGAGAGAGGTATGTACCCTTGTCTTAATGAATGTATAATATTCACTCGATACAAATTGCCTAGAAATATTTAAAATGTTGTGTTTTTATATTGTGATACAATAATTGTGTTTACAAAAGTTCATATTTACTATCACAAACACACTATTTATGGAATTTCTATTAAATACACTTAAACATTTTATTACGTAACGTATTATAACAAGGATATAAAAAAGGAAAACACCTTTAGTTTTGAACAAGAATTGATTATAGAAAAACAATAATGAGTTGATAAGTCAAAACCTTTCAAAACCTTGGAAATGGCGGCATCGAAAACCCCTCTTTCTTCTTCTTCCACTTCCTCTGCCTTCGAATCCGATTTTCCTCCTCTTCCATCGCGATCGTCTCCTCCTATTCCTCCAGATCCTCCACCTCCCTCTGATAATCCATCGCAGCAATCGATTCCTCCTGTCATTAATTTGGAGCACCCATCGAAAGCTTCTTATCTTTCCTTTGTTAAATCAGATTACGCCTCAATGTTCAGATCGCATCCACGTAACGCTGGAGCTTACCAGCCTCGTCAGTTCGATATTCCTAGGGATGGATCTAAGCGTCTGATTCCATAACTGGTCAAGGCAGAAGGGCTTAACTATTGGAGTAGCTATCTGGTTGGTTTTTTCCTCGATGGTACTCTATCTTTTCAAGCCGTTTCAAACTTTTTAAGAAGTCGATGGAAATTATTAGGCAGCGTAGACATTAAGTCAGATGGTTATATGTTTTTCTTCAATTTCTCGGATGAATCTAATCGTTAGAAAATTCTACAAGCCGATCCACTGTTTATTAGAGGTACGATGTTCATAATTACTATTTGGGATCCTTCTACAGGTAGTTCTTTGAATCAGATTAGAAAAGTTCCTGTGTTGATTCAATTATTTCGCATTCCTATGATTTTGTGGACATTGATTCGTATCAATTGGCTTGTGAATCATATTGGTAGATTAATTTGTTATGATGTGAGTACAGAAAGATTGAATCGGTTTAGATATGCTAAGGCTTTGGTCGAGGTCTCTCCTGATTATGATTTTCCTGAGTCTATAGTAATTGATGATTTAGGTGATAACTGTCCATTGGTGAAGATTGCTTATGACTGGAAGCCTAGGATATGTTCTACTTGTAAGGTCTTCGGGCATGACACTTCTTATTGTGAGACAAATTCTAATAAATTTTTGGGAAATGATTATCAGCATAATGTAGAGTTAGAGGAGCATCATATAAATGGTTTTGTAGATACTGATATACACAAAAAGCATGTTCATACTTCTGTGAATAATAATACTTGGACTTATGTTCACCCTAAGACTAAGAAAGTATGGAAAAAGAAAGATAGTATTGAAGTTAAGGAGAAAACTGATCAGGTTGATTTAAATACAAACCAGCTTGATGTTTTAGGAAATGATGGGCTAGTTGATAACGTTGATTTAGATAATAGTAATGAGAATGATACATCAGTTGGATTGAATGGAAACGAAAATGGTAATGAAAATGATAGTAACTTGTCTGATTTAAATGAAAAAACGGTTGATCTGCAAGAGGAAGCTGTTTTGAATAGAAACTCCTCTGAAGTTAATGAGAAAGATATTCATCAGGAGGATATGGATGATTCTATCATGGGCAATTTATTTGATGAAAGTGTTGCTAGAGGGAAAAATACGTCATCAGGTGCAATTAACATTTCTGGTTCATCATGTCTTGTTCCTCTACTTTCTGTTCTACTGCACCATCCAATTCTAGTTTGTCACCCTATGGTCATCTTAAGCCACCTCCTTATATCCAATTACCTCCAGCAGTAGTATCAGGTTCTGGTCTGACCTTTCCTATTGTCGATAAAGCTCGGTTATCTTCAGCAAAATCTATGAGTTCTCAACCATCATTCAAATCTAAGACTGGTAAACTCAAACGAAAATTTTGGGATGATAATGGTAAAGAATTCACAGTGGAGGATGTTTTTCCTCTGACCAATAAGCAAAAATCCCACAAAAGACATACTCGTAGCAATCCTTCACCTCTTTTTAACCCTTTTCTTAACTGATGTTGCTCTGATTCATAGCATGACTGTTCATTATTAGTATGGCAATTTTATTTTAGGAAATGGTTAGCTATCATGGAGAGCAGGGGTCCTTTCTCATCTGGATAGCTATTGCAAATTCATTATATGGATGGAAGGGAGTGCTTTTAGGTTGTTAGCTACTACACCATGTTTTTATTGTGTAGCTGTTACTTACATGTGACTGTTTAGGTTTTGCCTTATGAAATGGTGGTGTTGTATTTTGTTTATTGTGTAACTTTTTGAGTAGAAATAAAATTGTGCTTAACTTTCAAAAAAAAAGAATTGATTATAGGAATAATAATTTATAACAAATTACAAAATTTCTCTTATGACATACCTTTATCTCTGTTAATCATAATTTGATATATTTATTTATTTAAATTATATCTAATATAAAATCCTTAAATGATATGTTATGTAATTATGGTATGTTGCAATCTGGTGAATTTTATCACATGGAAAAATAACATATTGTTTTAAATATTCTTAGTAGAGAAATTTTGAAGATTGATATCTATTCATCCACTTAAATTAGTACATAATACTCTTCAAATGGTAAATAGTGCATTATTCATGGTTGTTGCAAGAACCAAGGTGTTAGATAGCGATAATTACTGGCTAACTGTTTAATGCATTGAGGTATTCGTTATTGGTTAAAAAAACTAACATCAAACAAACAGTCTTGAAGTAAAAAATGTTAGATAATTCTTCCTCCACTTGAGAATACCATGAAACTTTAATGTGGGTACTCCACTTTTTTTATAGTTGAATCATGGCATGGAGTCAAATAACTATAGATGCACCTAAGTTAAAGTATTGGAAGAAAAAACTATTTAATAGTAATTCATCTCCCTGATTATATGAATGTAGTGTCATGGTCAGATATAGTCAACTCAAAGTCAGTCTCCGGATAAAGCAATTTGATTAACTATAATTTTATTACTACATCAAGGATTCTGTGTTTAAACTTACAAATTTGAATGTGGATAATCTTTGAACTTTAATCAAAATTAAATTCCATGATTCTTAATGTGGTATAGATTTGACGAAGAGAACCAGTATAAATTATTAGTCTTACATAAACTTCTTATACTAAGTAAAGTTGGATTTTACCAAAAAGACGTGTGAGTAGTAAATCAATCAAAATATCAGAACACAAGCTAAGATGATGTGTGAATGTTATTCGAATTATTTAATATTAATTGCTGATTGAATTTGCTCATTTGAGTCGCACAATCTTAATGATGAATACTCCAGAAAACCACATGATTAAATTAATTTATGATTATTGTAAATTAATTAATATTAATGAAATATTAATTATAAATTTTTTTTTGAATCCCATTACCATATAATAAAGTATCTATATAAAAGTTTAATAAGATGCTTACCCATGTACAATGTCGGTAAAATATATAAATTCCACTTAAATAGAATAGATAAATACTTAGTGAGTTTTTGAATAAATTATTAACTAATATTTGTGAAATATTAATTATCAAAAATTTATTTGATTTTCTTGAATATCGGTAGTATTTATAGAGTGTTTATATAAAAATCATAAACACACATATATATATATGTGTTTTTTTTGCAAAGCCGACGGGATCAAAGGACCCTGACGTTTTTATTGAAGCATTAGGAGAAAATAAAGAAAACATTATAGTGTAAACACTATAATGCAGAACACAGAGGAAACAATGCCTCAATCACAGGAAGTACAAAGAGAAAAACAATACAAAAAAGGAAAACTGAACACAATCAGACAGCGAATTGCAAGGCTATTCCAGGCTCAATTGCAAAACTTGCGTGATCAATCTCTTGCCTGATCTCCTGCTCAAGCCATCTTGTGAGGGCAACAAATTATTTTTCTTTTTCAGGTGTAAACATCTTTGTATTTCTTTTTTTCCATTTGCACCTGATAAACTTTTCAGCATCATATTCATAAATCTTTTCTTTTGATCTTTTGTTCCAGTCTCCTTATACAATATCTCCCAGACTTCATGATTATTGATAGCTCTACTTCTTCTTCCAGTCATTTCATAAATGTGCTTCAAAATTCTACCCACAATTTGGCATTCGAAATACAGATGGTATATGGATTCACTCTGAGTGCCACAAAAAACACATGTACCAAAAATTTTTCAACAAAATATATGTCAAGCTCAAAACAAAAATCTTGGCTGCTATCAACTGTCCTCGCGTATAGCTCTCTTTCTTCTTCCGCTACCTCCCACTCTCCAACTCATGCCGCACCGCAAATCCACCTCACCATCTAAGCCTCTCAGCCTGAACTCTGGAACAAGATCTGGCTGTCCCTTCAATAAGTATCCATCATCCTCCAGATCTAGTTCCAGCATGGATTTAGCTAATCCACTTGTGGGCCTCGAGGCGGCTATCCTTGCAGCTGCTCAACCTACAATCGAACCACATGGTGGAATTTTGCCCACTCCACTGTCACTGATACTCACTACCGCCTTTGAATCCAGTGGGAAGAACACTGCACTAGTACTGATAGAAAATGAGGCAAGAGAGATTACTGTAGGAAACAATGCTCTTGGGAATACTTCGGCTTCTGTCCTGGATGGAGAGAATGGTCAAAATATGTTGTTGGATGGCATGCGTAGTAAGGACGCAGATATAATTAGCTTGACACAATGCGCTGATACTGTTTGTGATAATGCCAAGACGAACTGTGTAGATGCCAGTATACCACCTGCTACTATGTCCTATGTTGTAGAGTCACCTAGTTGGTCCTCACTTTTCTCCAATCTCCCCTCTGTGGATGGAGCTTATACACCGCAGGAATGCTTTGACACAACTATAATTAATGGGCGAAATGTAATGCCGTCTGTAGTGCATAAAGTTGGTCAGGAATACTAGAAAGATCACCTTATCGGATTATTTTTAGACTCTCCTCCACCCTATCTTGTGGTGCATGAGAAATGTAACAGGTTCTGGCAACTAAAAGGAAGATTGAACGTCCAATTCTTTAACTCAATGTTCTACTTGAAATTCAACAACTCAAACGATAAACTAAGCGTGCTAAAGAGGGATCCGCTCATCATTGAAGGTCAGCCTTTTATTATTACGCCCTGGAATGTCACAATCGGCAAGGCAAGAGAACAAATCCTATCCATTCCTGTTTGGGCTACCTTCACCAATATTCCATCTGTTCTGCAACCACTGATTGGTTTGGACTGGTTGCCGAGCTTGGTTGGTAAGCCTGGATGCTTTTACTCGAATACCGTAGCATGGAAAAGCCTGAATTATGCTAGAGCCTTAATTGAGATCACACCCTTGAAACCCCTTCTGAATAAGTTACATATTACACTTGTGCAAGGCTTCGATGTTGACGTCGATGTGCGTTACAGTTGGTGTCCGAAGATATGCACTATTTGTAGTTCTTTCGGTCACTCAGCAGAATCATGCCAAACTAACAATGTAGCAACTGTCAAAGTCCCACTTTGTAAACCAATTCTCCAATGGGTGCCCACCACAGGTAACAAACCGCTTGAAAATGTAGAAAACGCAACTAAGGAAAAAGCAAATCTTGACAACCCTAATACGCCCTATATTATGGAAACAACAGATATGGATGAATCTACCCTCTCGCAACCGAATGTGGTAGCATCAAATGACAGTCAGTCCTTCCATTGGAAAGCTGTAGAACAAAATATGATCCATAACAATACTGAGATGAGATATAAGTCGGATGAAGAGAAGTACTACATTTTTGTTGGTGAGGAGGGTGTTAATGTATCATATGGATGGTGAAGGACTAGTTTTGGCTAAGGATGGTGATGATGGAATTAATAATGCGCAATTGCTTCATGACTCAACTTGGGACCGACGCTACTTATACTCTGAGATATCTCCGTTCTTTGTTGCGGAATTGGCTACCCATTTTGCTGAAGCCATGCAGGAAGTATCACAGGGTGACGCTAATGGGGGCTAACCTCCTTGTTAGCGCGTAGTAGTCTTGACATTTTAGTCAAGCTCCTATTTTTTTTTCTTATTTGTAGTCTAGCATATTAGCTAGCTCTAGAGCAGTAAGCCTGTTTAGGTAGAGTAGACGGAACACTTTAAGTTTCGTATGTGGTGGACGGTCCACCTTAAAAACCGGAATAGCTGATTGTCAACTAATAATCACCTGTATTTTTATGTATTTTATTATTAGTTATAATAAAATGTGTTTGCGGTCACCTTAAAAACCGGTCGGCTTTGCCAAAAAAAAAAACACATGTACCATCTACATTTATACCCCTAGATATCAGCTTATCCTTTGTCAATAGGGCACCATTCAACACCTTCCAAAATAAGAGTTTTTCTTTTGCATTATTTTCTTGCTTCCAAACTCTCTTCCTCCACATCCAATTAATCAAAATGGTTGGTTAAACAGTCATAAGCAGTTTTTATCTTGAAAGCTCCATCTTTCGTTATCCAACAGACAATATTCGAGTGAGGGAAATGTTGTCAGTTATCCTTGATGTTTTTCCATAGTGCATTTATCCTCGGGTTCAATGTGTTTGGCGGACGCATAACATTTTCACAAATTATGCCATTGAGAGTTGCATGCATTGGAATGCCAGTTTGAATTATTTCAGCGTGATTCAAATACTTGTTGAGAAAATTTCCGAAGGTAAACTTGTTGTGCAAAAATTGCTCTGATACCAAACTGTTGGGGTTTTGTGCACAGCGGAAGTTTGACAAAACACCCGAAAAATAGGATATTTATCACCTAATCACTTGAAGATGAATTTGATCGAAAATAACAACATAACAAATCAGAAATAATAACGGTACACAAATATTCCACCCAACCACCCTCTTTATTGATTCACCAAAAACAAATTTTGTTTACACTCAATGGATTACAACCAAAAAATAAACAAAATACAATGAATCAATAACCTTATTGAGATAGGCAAAGAATATCTAGATGACTATAAATATTGTTGGAGAAGAAGAGCGATGGAGAACGATGACAAACCCTTGGACAATCTGGAGGCACCAACTGCGTCTTTCAGCAGTAAATAGGAATAGCTGCCCTCAGCCTAAATTCCTACATCTTCCTCTCCAGGGCGCAAGGCCATGGAGGCACACAACCTCACCAGATATTCTCACATGGTTTCTTGTTCTTTTGTTGATTGTAATTAAACCAAGAAGGATGCATATATATATATATATTTATATTTATATATATATATATGAGAATAGAAAGTCTAGGAAAATATCCAAGTTTCCTCTTCAAGATATCTCCAAAATATAACCATTCATTTCTTTCCTTCTATGATCAAATCAGTCAATTACCAATAAATCAATCAATCAGTTAACCAATCGATCAATCAATCAACTAACCAATTAGTCAATTATTTATTAATCAATTAATCAATCCAATTAATCAATCATTTAATTGATTACATCCTCTTCATAAAATATTTGAATCAAAAAATTCAACAAAACCATGGGTCCTGCCAGAAGATAAAAGCATTATTTTCAAACAAATTATACTTTATCATAGGCAATAATAACTCCCTTAGCTTGAATAAGCTCCTCCACGTCCAGCTGCATTTTTGAGGTATGTCCATGCTCCAATTTTTTTTATTCTTAATAATGTGTTTGCTTGACCATTCAACCCAAAGACTAGTTCTTTTATTGAGGAAATCATCCAAGTGTTGGGCGTGAGCATCTTTATTCTATGCCACAAGAACCATGATACCCAAATGTGACGACCCCCAAACCCCCGTATGACGGTGGCAAGGGTAATCTTTGGAATATAACACATAAACAGTAACAGCAGAACAGAAATAAATCATTACACAGAAAATGAACAGCAAAATACACTGGGTAAATATAATCATCAGAGTTACACAGTGTACAGGATCATACTTGGCACAAAATACGGTTTCAGTTCAATATACAATGTCTGCAGCGGATCAAACAAAATATACATAATGATGACTGAAAACAGTAAAAGAAATGATAAAGTCCAGCTCCAATTCCACAGCTGTCCAGAATGAGTCTGCTAAACCTGAATACAAGGCTGCCCATGTAGAAATAAGGGCACCCAAGTTTGCAAAGTGAAACAAAATTCGAGTCAGTCGTGGGACTGGTATGAGAAATCTACTTAACTGCTTAAACAACAACAAGAAGGCAAATCATAGGACCACGCCACTTTCGCGGAACGGGTTTACTCCAGTGATTTCCAATATATTAAAACAAAGTAAATTCTTTAATCATCGCAATGCTTTTTTATAAAAATGAGGCTGATATAAGACTCAAGTCCTATCACACAATGCAACACAAACCGAAGGATAGAGTTTTACCTTATATCGACCAAGATATGCTTAATACGTGTAAAGTAAAATCACTTAAAGTAAAATCAGACTCCAACCGTAAATTAGTAAGAGAACGATTCCCTAAGTATTAACCCCGAAGGCCGAAACCAACATCAGACCAATACCCAGGAAACCACCCATCTTAGCTCGTTTTCAGTTAGTTTCTAATTTTATCGTTTAATTCTGAATCAGACTCCAACCATAAATTAGTAAGAGAACGATTCCCTAAGTATTAACCCCGAAGGCTGAAACCAACATCAGACCAATACCCAGGAAACCACCCATCTTAGTTCGTTTCCAGTTAGTTTCTGATTTTATATACAATCATAAATATCAATCATAGACGGCATAAGTGCCCCATACCACTATGTTGCCATATATAGGCATACAATCAAAACCGCACGATGTCGTATTTGGAAATTGGATTTCCGTCATGAACCAAGGCAAAAGATAGTCCTTACCGAATTCGAGACAATCTAGCCTACCATGTATCAGGGCCGGTCCACACAGAGTGAATTAAAATGCATGAACAATGCGTCTCCCCGCCCTGTGGGGCGTAAATGAGCTCTATGATTCCATATCCGAGGCGCCTTGCATTCCAACAACCACACAGGTGAAAATAATATAAATGTCAGCCGGTTTAAGCACTGACACCACCTCTAGCTAGAAAGAGGCGCATGTCCTCCCTGAGTCCTTCTCCCGTTCTGGTTCATACCGGGGTGTGTGACTCGCGAATCCACGCTATACACAAAGCAATGCCACGTAGGCCGTACTTTGATCATCAACCACAAGACTTTGCTTTTCAACAGAAGCCTTGATCATCTACCACTTAGGCATGCCACACAGGCAATTCACTCCATGCGACTGATTTCCATCGATATATAACCTCTGAGCTCGTACGTCTCAGAGAAGGGCGTTAAGCAAGAGAATAAATTCTCCGCCGCCAAACAAATATATATTTAACAAAGATCAATCAGCACAGAATAAAATCCAATGTCAGACACACAGTCAATTTACATGTCCGTTCTGGGTCTGAACGAAACCGGAGGCACCTTTCCTCGCATATCCGTACAATCAACATATACGTCCAGACGGCTACTAATCCAGTCCCTTCAAGGTAGCTACTCCAATTAGGAACCTCAATAGCGCACATCCATCCGATATGAAGATCGTTGGTCTTGAACCGTCTTCATATCATCAACTTCGAATTGTCGATCAATTATTTGAAATGAGAATTAACTCGGCCTTTTCAAATAATTCACGTATATTAGAATTCAAATAAATTCTTTCCATGGTTAAATTATTCGACATTCACGTTCCAGTTCTTTAGTATAATTTTCATGTCAAACACATTCAACCATCAAATATCAAGCAAACTAAGTGAAATTGGTTTATTTTCACTTCATATCGCTTATAATATTTATAACGATTTTTCGCTATTTTATTTTATTTAAAAAATTACCTTATTTAATTAAACGACGTTTCAGGTCGTGTCGTGGCACTGGCGCTGTTTTTCTCCAAATTTGTTTTACACATATCTGGAAATCTAACTATTGGATCTTAACAAAGTTTATATCGTTGGAAAGATCCCTCAAAAGCGAACCCAACGGTTCCAGTTTCGTCAAAATCCGATGGTCGGATCTTTCGGTATAATCATTTAAAATTACGATTTCAAAACACGAACTACACGACCTCGATTCGTTTTAATTTAATTTATATTTATATATATATAAATATATAATTCATTCGGCGATTTCTATATCGTTTTCACTTCAAATATTTCACTAACGCCTTAAAATTTTGGAAAATTTCGCCATAACCTCCTTTGTATGGGAAGGGCCGGGAAAATCCCAAAACAGCCACATGGGCGTCTCATCTCAAAAAGAAAAAGAAAAGGCTAAGTGGCTAGCCAATCGGCTCATAAAATCTTCACCGAAGCAAAACAGTAAATGTGTACCTATTTGTCGGGCATACAATTTTATTCCTCTTCTCTAGCCTCTTTGCTATAACATGTTCAATAAATATGCATGTATCAATAAATATGCATGTATATGTGTGCAATTCTAATCACTTATTAATTTTCAATTCAGTTTCATACTTGATTCGATTTAATTTAATATTACCATTTGTTCCAATGTTGCATACATAAGCTGAAAATCACATTATTAGCTAACTAACGAATATTTCCAACTCGTGAATATTTATTTGAACAGGTGGTTATTTTAACACTTCACATTTCATATAAAAATGATATTTTTAGCGAACTAAAATATATTTCAACACATGACTATTTTTTTTAGTTCCTATACATTTCAAAAATAATATTCATATCAAACAAATATTTATTCCAACACTTGTGTATTTTTAGCAAGTCATATACATGATAAAAATGATATTTTTATCATCAAAAATATTTATTCAACACATGAATGTTTTAACACTTCATATTCTCAATAAAAATGTAAATTTTATTGTTCAATCTTTTTGTTCAACACATGAACCTTTTTCAACACATGAACAACTCAACACATGAATATTTCCACACATGGATATTTTATATAGTTCGTACATATAATAAAGATGTGATTTTTATTGTTAAAACAATTTATTTAAAACAAGGATATTTTACATACTTCATATATATAATAAAAATGTGATTTTGATTGTCAAAACAATTTATTTATTCAACACATGACTTTTATTTTTTAACACATGAACTTCTCAACACATGAGCTTTATTTATTTCATACTTATGCTAAAGATGTTATTTTTATCGTTTAAAGAATTTATTTTATACATGAGTATATTTTTCAACACATGAAAATAATTTCAACATATGAGAATAATTCTAACACATGAATATTATGGAAAAGTTTGGCAGCATAACGGCAGGGTAGTTAAACCGGCGCCACCTCGAAGACGGCTCCTTGTTCTACCATAAAACCTTGCGGTTTTTGACAATGGGGATTTCATGCATCTAGTTCGCACGTAGGCGACATGTTTTATTTCTTTCATTTCCACAAACTAATCCTATGTGGTTTCAACCAAGATAATTCTCAACACAAACGGGTATTTTTCAACCCGATCCATCATTCACAACCACAAACAATTCTAATCAACCATTCGCTATCAACCAAATTTCACACCAATCACAACCAATAAATATCGTCCATGGTTTGTGGATGAGGGGCGTATATATAAGTATATTTCACTTCTATTTCAACACTTTTATGATTTCTACAACGCATATATAACTTATACATCACACATACAACTTATACAATGCTTATACATGAGGTGTACAATGCTTATATAACTCATACATCGATTATATAATTTATATATCGTCGTTCCATTCACATTTCGAATTTAGAGTTCTCATATTGGTTTGTTGCTTTGCTAAAAATTGCAGCGAGCTCAGAAAAATCCGCGGTCTCTTTTAGAATGTAGAGAGCGTCCTTGCAGTCACGATGTCTCCTGTTTCATCGAATTTCGTTAACACAGCCAAAAGATACGATTTTTCAAAGTTTTGCAACACTTTAAAGCGTCAAAACCCTTTATTTAAAACCCAGGTCGTTACCTCAGTAAATGGTTCCAAACTAGGTCACGATTTTGCTTCAAATCCTTTGCTCGATGTCAAGATCGAAGTATACCACGACGAAGGGGAGGGAAGGCCGCACCCACGCCTGGCGGTTTGGTGTAGTCGACGGCCGGAGTATGGCGGCGCGGTACTTCGAAGGCGCTGACTTCAACACGCTGGACCTCGACAGTGGAGCAACGAGAGGAGGAGCTGCTTACATGGATTTGAAGAGGGGAGAGAGGTCTTTGAAAATTTGCAAAGGGGCCTAGGGTTTTGGTGAAGGGATTCGCCGGAATATGGCCAGGAATGGCGGAGCACCCAGCGTCGTCGAGAGCGGGTTAATAGGGGGGTTTTCTGATTTTCAGTTAAAAATAAAATAATGAATTTTTTGATTGGCCCGTATATATATTACTTCAAAAATTAGTGTTTCTCCATACGAACACCAATTAAAACCCAACGACTATCGCCCCTAGCTGAATACCCCCATCCCGGACACATGTTTCGTAGGCCAATTCGAATGTTACAGTCAGTTATTTTTCAAATTAAAGTATAAAACATTCAAATTCTGTTTTGAACGTACATTTTAATTTGCCCGGGGCCACATACTGATTCTAAAAATTCCCGAAAAATTTATCTGGCTATGTTGGGATGATACGGTCCCAACAAAACTGATTTCATCGAATTCTGAGGCCGTTTGAAAAATGGCTTTTTTCTAGTCGATCCGATTTGACTGAAATCAACCAAACACGTTTTCCTTTGCCACGCTCACGTATTAATCCCTAAAATTAAGGAAAATTCAACCTAGTAATAAATTGACATCCCGGATCCAACAGAATTGGTTTCATCGAATTCTGAGGTCGTTTGCAAAACTGCTATTTTCAAGGCTTTCATATTATTTAAAATATATATAAATTCCACAGCGACTTTTCTGAAAATTCATTTGGCCATAACTTTTGATTCCCGCTATGAAATTTCAATTTTTCAGATTCGTTAGAAAGATATTTTCAAATAGATTTAAATATTTCTTGTTCCACTGAAATCCGATTTATTCTGCATCCTGTACATTCAGTCAAAGTTCAAAATCAAAATTTCAAACTACCACGCCATTTCAGGCCTTGTTATATAATTAAAATAAATATTTATATCCTAACTTCGATTCAATTAACTTTTTAATCGTTATTATTCAAAATAAATCATTTTAAATATCTCAAACTCACTAAAATAGCCAAATAAAAATTTTTAAATTGGCTCAGATTTTCCAGGTTGTTACAATCTCCGCCACTTAAAACTTTTCGTCCCCGAAATGGAACGAAGCTGAAAGTTGTTTTACTATTCAACTCAACTTTCATTCTGGCTGAATTTATCTTTCATTTACATATGGGTTTCTATAATTTTATTAGTTAGACTAATAATCAAACAACACAACCAGCAATCATTTAGTTGATTAACTTTTCAAATATATATCTTTTATATATTCAAAAATCATATTTCTAAAACCAGACTATATATATGTATACAATCACAAATACGTTATTTATAAACCTATAACTCTTAACTAGTTCTGGGGCATTTCTAACCCTATCTCTAACGAGTTATTCTGATTCTGCTATACTCATTCTAGGACCTTACTGATCCTATCTGTAATGAGTTATTTTTCCTAGAATACTTCTGATTCTATTTCTGATGAGTTCGTTAATATGTTATATTCCTGAGCTAAGATTAACCAAAGCTCTAATACCACGTGTGACGACCCCCAAACCCCCGTACGACGGTGGCAAGGGTAATCATTGGAATATAAACGTAAACAGTAACATCAGAATAGAAATAAATCATTACATAGAAAATGAATAGAAAAATACACTGGATAAATATAATCATCAGAGTTACACAGTGTACAGGATCATACTTAGCGCAAAATACGGTTTCAGTTCAATATACAATGTCTGCAGCGGATCAAACAAAATATACATAATGATGACTGAAAACAGTAAAAGAAATGATAAAGTCCAGCTCTAGCTCCACAACTGTCCAGAATGAGTCTGCTAAACCTGAATACAAGGCTGTCCATGTAGAAATAAGGGCACCCGAGTTTGCAAAGTGAAACAAACTTCGAGTCAGTCGTGGGACTGGTATGAGAAATCCACTTAACTGCTTAAACAACAACGAGAAGGCAAATCATAGGACCACGCCACTTTCGCGGAACAGGTTTACTCCAGTGATTGCCAATACATTAAAACAAAGTAAATTCTTTAATCATTGCAATGCTTTTTATAAAAATGAGGCCAATATCAGACTCCAACCATAAATTAGTAAGAGAACGATTCCCTAAGTATTATCTCCGAAGGCCGAAACCAACATCTGACCAATACCTAGGAAACCACCCATCTTAGATCGTTTCCAGTTAGTTTCTAATTTTATATACAATCATAAATATCAATCATAGACGACATAAGTGCCCCATACCACTATGTCGCCATATATAGGCATACAATCAAAACGCACGATGTTGTATTTGGAAATTGGATTTCCATCATGAACCAAGGAAAAAGATAGTCCTTACCGAATTTGAGACAATCTAGCCTACCATGTCTCAGGTCAAGTACTCTGTCAAGCCCTTGGATCATCAGGGCCGGTCCACACGTAGTGAATTAAAATGCCTGAACAATGCGTCTCCCTGCCCTAAGGGGCGTAAATGAGCTCTATGACTCCATATCCGAGGCGCCTTGCATTCCAACAACCATACAGGTGAAAATAATATAAATGTCAGCCAGTTTAAGAACTGACACCACCTCCAGCTAGAAAGAGACGCATGTCCTCCCTGAGTCCTTCTTCCATTTCTGGTTCATACCGGGGTGTGAGGCTCGCAAATCCACGCTATACACAAAGCAATGCCACGTAGGTCGTGCTTTGATCATCAACCACAAGACTTTGCTTTTCAACAAAAGCCTTGATCATCTGCCACTTAGGCATGCCACACAGGCAATTCACTCCATGCGACTAATTTCCATCGATATATAACCTCTAAGCTCGTACGTCTCAGAGAAGGGCGTTAAGCAAGAGAATAAATTCTCCGCCGCCAAACAGACAAAGATTAATCAGCATAGAATAAAATCCAATGTCAGACACACAGTCCATTTACACGTCCGTTCTGGGTCTGAACGAAACCGGAGGCACCTTTCCTCGCATATACGTACAATCAACACATACGTCCTGACGGCTACTACTTCAGTCCCTTCAAGATAGCTACTCCAATTAGGAACCTCAATAGCGCCCATCCATCCGATATGAAGATCGTCTGTCTTGAACCGTCTTCATATCATCGACTTCGAATCATCAATCAATTATTTGAAATGAGAATTAACTCGGCCTTTTCAAATAATTCACGTATATTAGAATTCAAATCAATTCTTTCCATGGTTAAATTATTCGACATTCACGTTTCAGTTCTTTATTATAATTTTTATGTCAAACACATTCAACCATCAAAAATCAAGCAAACCAAGTAAAATTGGTTTATTTTCACTTCATATCGCTTATAATATTTTAAAACGATTTTTCGCCATTTTTATTTATTTAAAAATGGCCTTATTTAATTAAACGACGTTTCAGGTCGTGTCGTGGCATTGGCGCTGTTTTTCTCCAAATTTGTTTTACACCTATCTGGAAATCTAACCGTTGGATCTTAATAAAGTTTATATCTTGTTGGAAAGATCTCTCAAAAGCGAACCCAACGGTTCCAATTTCATCAAAATACGATGGTCAGATCTTTCAGTATAATCATTTAGAATTACGATTTCAAAACGCGAACTGCATGGCCTCAATTCATTTTAATTTAATTTCTATTTTATTTATATATATATAAAAATATAATTCATTCGCTGATTTCTATATCGTTTTCACTTCAAATATTTCACAAACACCTTAAAATTTTGGAAAATTTCGCCATAACCTCCTTTGTACGGGAAGGGTTGGAAAAATCCCCAAACAGCCACATGGGCATCTCATCTCAAAAAGAAAAAGCCAAGAGGCTTGCCAATCGGCTCATAAAATCATCACCCAAGCGAAACAGTAAATGTGTACCTATTTGTCGGGCATACAATTTTATTCCTCTTCGCTAGCCTCTTTGCTATAACCTGTTCAATAAATATGCATGTATATGTGTGCAATTCTAATCACTTATTAATTTTCAATTCAGTTTCATACTTGATTCGATTTAATTTAATATTACCATTCATTCCAATGTTGCATACATAAGCTGAAAATCACATTATTAGCTAATTAATGAATATTTCCAACTCCTGAATATTTATTTGAATAGGTGGTTATTTTAACACTTCACATTTCATATAAAAATGATATTTTTAGCGAACTAAAATATATTTCAACACATGACTATTTTTTTTAGTTCCTATACATGTCAAAAATAGTATTCATATCAAACAAATATTTATTCCAACACTTGTGTATTTTTAGCAAGTTATATACATGATAAAAATGATATTTTTGTCATCAAAAATATTTATTCATTACATGAATGTTTTAACACTTCATATTCTCAATAAAAATGTAAATTTTATTGTTCAATCTTTTTATTCAACACATGAACCTTTTTCAATACATGAACAACTCAACACATGAATATTTCCACACATGGATATTTTATATAGTTTGTACATATAATAAAGATGTGATTTTTATTGGTAAAACAATTTATTTAAAACAAGGATATTTTACATACTTCATATATATAATAAAAATGTGATTTTTATTGTCAAAACAATTTATTTATTCAACACATGACTTCTATTTTTCAACACATGAGCTTCTCAACACATGAGCTTTATTTATTTCATACTTATGCTAAAGATGTTATTTTATCGTTTAAAGAATTTATTTTATACATGAGTATATTTTTCAACACATGACAATAATTTCAACATATGAGAATAATTCTAACACATGAATATTATTGAAAATTTCGGCAGCATAACGGCAGGGTAGTTAAACCGGCACCACCTCGAAGACGGCTCCTTGTTTTGCCTTAAAACCTTGTGGTTTTTGACAATGGGGATTTCATGCATCTAGTTCGCACGCAGGCGGCATGTTTTATTTCTTTCATTTCCACAAACTAATCCTATGTGGTTTCAACCAAGATAATTCTCAACACAAACGGGTATTTTTCAACCCCGATCAATCATTCACAACCACAAACAATTCTAATCAACCATTCGCTATCAACTAATTTTCACACCAATCACAAGAATTAAATATCGTCCATGGTTTGTGGACGAGGGGCGTATATATATATATAAGTATATTTCACTTCTATTTCAACACTTTTATGATTTCTACAATGCATATATAACTTATACATCGCATATACAACTTATACAACGCTTATACATGAGGTGTACAATGCTTATATAACTCATACATCGATTATATAATTTATATATCGTCGTTCCATTCACATTTCGAATTTAGAGTACTCACATTGGTTTTTTGCTTTGCTAAAAATCGTAGCGAGCTCAGAAAAATCCGCGGTCTCTTCTAGAATGTAGAGAGCGTCCTTGCGGTCACGATGTCTCCTGTTTCATCGAATTTCATTAACACAGCAAAAAGATACGATTTTTCAAAGTTTTGCAACACTTTAAAGCATCAAAACACTTTATTTAAAACCCAGGTCGTTACCTCAGTAAATTGTTCCGAACTAGGCCACGATTTTGCTCCAAATCCTTTGCTTGATGTCAAGATCGAAGTATACCACGACGAAGGGGAGGGAAGGCCGCACCCACGCCTGGTGGTTTGGTGTAGATCGACGGCCGGAGTACGGCGGCGTGACACTTCGAAGGCA
The DNA here is from genome assembly GCA_030737875.1 of Allium sativum. NCBI lineage: Eukaryota > Viridiplantae > Streptophyta > Magnoliopsida > Asparagales > Amaryllidaceae > Allium > Allium sativum. The sequence continues at coordinate 198,953,085 of CM060924.1, forward strand.
TCGACTTCAACACGCTGGATCTCGACAGTGGAGCAACGAGGGGAGGAGCTGCTTACATGGATTTGAAGAGGGAGGAGAGGTCTTTGAAAAGTTGAAAAGGGGCCTAGGGTTTTGGTGAAGGGATTCGCCGGAATATGGCCAGGAACGGCGGAGCACCTAGCGTCATTAAGAGCGGGTTAACAGGGGGGGTGTTCTGATTTTTAATTGAAAATAAAATATTGAATTTTTTTGATTGGCCCGTATATATATTACTTCAAAAATTAGTGTTTCTCCATACGAACACCAATTCAAACCCAACGACTGTCGCCCCTAGCTAAATACCCACAACCCAGACACAATGTGATATGTTTCGTAGGCCAATTCGACTGTTACAGTCAGTTATTTTTCAAATTAAAGTATAAAACATTCAAATTCTGTTTTGAACGTACATTTTAATTTGCCCTGGGCCACATACTGGTTCTAAAAATTCCCGAAAAATTTATCTGGCTATGTTGGGACGATACGGCCCCAACAAAACTGATTTCGTCGAATTCTGAGACCATTTGAAAAATGGCCCTTTTATGGTCGACCCGATTTGACTGAAATCAACCAAACACGTTATCCTTTGCCACGCTCATGTATTAATCCGTAAAATTAAGGAAAATTCAACTTAGCTATAAATTGACATCCCGGATCCAACAGAAGTGGTTTCGTCGAATTCTGAGGTCGTTTGCAAAACTGCTATTTTCAAGGCTTTAATATTATTTAAAATATATATAAATTCCACAACGACTTTTCTGAAAATTCATTTGGCCATAACTTTTGATTCCCACTATGAAATTTCGATTTTTCTGATTCGTTAGAAAGATATTTTCAAACAGATGTAAATATTTCTTGTTCTGTTGAAATCCGATTTATTCTGCACCCTGTACATTCAGTCAAAGTTCAAAATCAAAATTTCAAACTGCCACGCCATTTCAGGCCTTGTTATATAATTAAAATAAATATTTATATTCTAACTTCGATTCAATCAACTTTTTAATTGTTATTATTCAAAATAAGTCGTTTTAAATATCTCAAATTCACTAAAATAGCCAAATTAAAAATTGGCTCAGATTTTCCGGGTTGTTACACCAAACCCTTTTGCAAATTAGTTTCTCCATAGTGTTGAAAGAAGTGGGAGCAAGATACTTGTTGGTTGTGTTGCCTTTCCAGAAATATCTCATCATAGCAAATCGAATAAGTTTGATTAATTTATAGGGAAGAAAAAAAGTCCTCGCCCAATAAACCATCATTGAAATGTCAATGGATTTTAAAATAGTTAGACGTCCAGCTTGACATAAAAATCATTAGCGCACGAATCAAGTTTGTTGATAATTTTATCATATAGTGGGAGGCACTGCTAGGTGGTAATTCTTGAAGTCACAAGTGGGAGATCCAAGTAGGACATGGTGGCATTATTACATTGTAACCCAGAGGTGAGTGTAATGTGATTAATTTGATCGGAATTAACACCAGTTGCGGAAAACTCAGATTTATCTAGGATATTTTTCAAGCCTGTTATCATATAGAATTATTCAAGACATTTCAAAATGTTGCCTATGGTGTTCAAATAAGGTTTACAAGAAATAACTAAGTCGTCAGCAAAAAGAAGAGACACTACCTGCAGATTCTTGCATTAGGGATGTAAACTAAAGAGTTTCTGCCTTAGCAGTTTGTTCTGCCTTACCAGTTTATTGAGCATTTGAGTGAGCAGCTCCATAACCATAATGAAAAAATAGCAGACATCGGATCTCCTTGCCAAATGCCTTGTTTACCATTAAAAAATTCTATGCAAGATCCATTGAGTACAATAGAATAATTGACTATGGATATACAAGCATATATACAAGAAATGAAGGCTATATGGAAATTCATATATCCTAAAATTCTAACTATAGCGTCCCATTGAATAATGCCGAATGCTTTTTGAATATCAAGCTTTAAGATAGCACGATGAGAAATTTGTGAACTATTATAACCCTACATTAATTCATGTGATAGCAAAACATTATCCAGAATATTTCTTTTTTCTAAGAAGGCAGATTGATTATTAGATATAATGGATGAGAGAACTTTTTTAGGTCTATTTGCTATAATTTTTTATATTCCCTTGCAGATAACATTACAACAAGAAATAGGCTGAAAATCATGTACCTTGTCTGGAATTTTTTTTAACCTTTTAGGGCAATGTTTATTATTGTTGTAAGATTCTAACTATAGATATTTGTTATTGATAGAATAATTAAATTATAAATACTTAGATTAACTGCTAAGTATTTTGGGAATTTTTCAAGGTGTGTAGCATCTATTATGGTCACAATGGATATTTAAAAGAGATAGAAGAGTTGATGAGATTTAATTTTGGAAGTAAGTAAAGAAAGTTTTAAGGAAATGGAAGGTAATAAGGTTTCCTTTAGAACATATTATCCCTTATTCATTTCACTGCTCTCTACAAACGATTCTTATTTTGTCAATTTTCATCCTTCCAATCAAGTTATGGCCGAAAATTCAGTAGGTTCAATAGACAAATGGTTCTCAAAATTAAGTTAAACTAAAATTTAAAAAGGGGGGAAGCGGGTTCGTCTCTCGATTCTTGCAAAATGTGGAGGTAGATATAAGAAAGGAAAAAACAATTATTCATCACTCAATTTGTTATTTTTTGCCACATCCTAGGGTGATTTCCAAATATACTTATATTAACCATGTTCATGTGCTTTGAATCTCTTACATGTTGTACATCAAATGCTTGTGTATTCTAATTGCAACATAATTTTTGAGTTCCCTTTTACATCCCAATTTATTATTTTTAGTATAATCTGAATTCCCCATTTCTTTGTTCCTTATTTGATTATGTTATAATTATGTAAGAAATATTTTAGTATAATTTAGATCCTTCATCTCAATAGATTATTTATTTTTATAACGAAATTATATATGCCTACATTGTCTTACCTAATTTAATTGTTATCGAGAAATCACTTTGATTGAATCTCTTTAATTTAAATATATGTATGTTACATGGTTGTTTTAGCTTTTTGGCATGGAAATAATTTTTATTAACTTCCATCTAATTTTTATTGACTCAACTTTAATTACTTGAACATACTTTTAAATAAAAAACATAAATTACATAATTGTTGTTTGAATAATTTTGTTTAGTTCTTGTTTAAACAAATGTAAATGTTACTTCAACTTAAAACTCACAAGTGGTCTTTTTGTAAAATCTTAATTTAATTGGTTCAATACCCAAATTGAAAGTTAGATTTAAAATTATGAGCTTTTGATTCATGTATGTACTTTTTCAATTGCAATCTTTTAAAAGCACATGTTATTTTAAAGACAAAAAATATTATGTAACAACCCGCAAATTCTGAACCAATTTAAAATTTTTATTTTAGAAAATTTTAATGAATTTTGGGAATATAAAGTGATTTATTTTAAATAATAATGGCTAGAATTTATTTTAATCGAAGTTAGAACAAATAAATTTAATTTAAATATAAAAGGGAATTAGAAATAACGCAGTAGTTTGAAAAGTCAAACTTGAACTTTGAATGACTGTACAGGATGCAATATTTAACGGATTTTAGTGAGACCAAAAATATTAGAATCTATTTAAAAATGTCTTTCTAACGAATCTGAAAAATTGAAATTTCATAGCGGAAATCAAAAGTTATGGCCAATTCAATTTTTAGAAAGGTCGTTGTAGAATTTATATATATATAAAATATATGGCCCGAAAGTCTACTTTTCACATATGAAGGAATTTTGACTCGAAACCACTTCCATTGAGTCTGGAATGATGTTTCTGCATTTGAAAATCAGTAAACACTTATATATTTTGAGTTTCGGAATTTATTTGTTTAAAAATGTATTTTTAATATTAAATATATTGGCCTTGAAAATAGTCATTTTTCAACCAACCTCTGTTTTCGACGAAACCACTTTTGATGGAACCGGAATGTCAAATTATTGCTATGTTTCAATTTTCAGAATTTTTCGAATTAATATGTGAGCGTGGCGAAAGAAAATGTGTTTTGACTATTTCAGTTAAATTTAAACGCCTTAAAAATAGCCATTTTTCAAACAGTCTCAGAATTCGACGAAAATAATTTTGTTGGATTTGTATCGTCATAAGAAAGCTAAAAATATTTTTTTTAGAATTTTCTGAGGTCATATGTGGCCCCGGCATATTTAAATGTACAGCAAATAATTAATTAATTAATTTTTAATGTAATTTTAAATAAATATTCTACAGATTTCGGAATTGGACCCCGAGACCCATCCCATTGCGTTCAGAAGGCCTCAAAACGTTAAGATCGACAGTAAGCAAGCCCAATTCGGAGATAGCCCGCATTTTCACCTTTATAACACATTTTTAATAATAAAATAATAAAAAAATCCGAAAATTCAAACCCTAACCCTAATTCTTTCAGCCGCCGCCTATGGCTTTCGAAGGCCAGAAACATCCGAAATTAAAACACTAATTTCTCTCAATCCGTTGGACGAAAATTGGCAAATTATATACCAAATCGAAGAGAATTCAGAGAGCTTCGAATCTATACAGTTAAGATTGGGTTTTGGTGCACGGATTTCGCGAATTGTGGCGAGAAAGTGGGGGCGTTCGGGTTCGATTTTCGAGAGGAGGAGGAGGCCGAGTTCGAAGCTATTGGGGGCGGTGGTGGCTCGCAGGCGGGGCTTCGGAGTGGTAGTCTCTGATTGGTCGACGGTGGGCCATAGGGGGGGCGCGCAGAAGGTTTGAACGTGATGTATGGGTGCGGCTTGGTCACGGCAACGAAGAAGAAAGAGCATATTATATTATTATTTTATTTATTTAAATATTTAATTTATGCAATCTTTAAAAATCAATATCTCTCTCATACGAGGTCCGATTGACGAACCGTAAGTTGCGTTGGACTCGTCTTTCCGAGATCTTCGCAATGGCGTAGACCAGAGCTGATTCTGAGACAGTCGAATTTTCAGCCATATCAATGTGAGAATTCTGAATTTTATTATTTAATTAATTAAAAATTGTTTTTCTTGCGTTAAAAATATTTGTATTGTGATGTAATTCAGATTTGAAATGTTCTGTGATTGATGAATGGTTGATTGTTGTTGGTGGTTTGTTTTGTTGCTCATGATATGCTAGATCCGCGTTGAATTTAATATATGGTTGGATTTTGTTTGCGATTAGAAAATAAATCTAGATTTAGATTTAGAATATATTTTATTCAGATATGTTTATTCTAGTTTATTTTAAAAAAAATATTATTTTTATTATTCTGAGATGAACACTAGAAGTTGATCGACAAATAAAAAACTTTACTTTTGTTTATTGGTTTACTTTGCAATAGAAAATGAACAACAAATAAAACCTTGCTTTTATTTGTTTACTTTGCAATAAGATTTGAACGACAAATAAAATATTCTTTTATTTGTTTATTTACAATAGAATATGAACAACAAATAGAATATATTTTTATTACGACAGAATTTGGCTATCTAATAAAAATGCCAATTTTGTTTGTTTACATTTAGAACACGGTTTACGAATTACAAAAAATAAAAACATAAAACGTTCATTTGTTTGAATTGAAACCATGCTAGCGATAAAATTTAAAATTTTATCGTATATATAGAATAGATTAAAAATGTCCATCTATTTGAAATGGAAACATGAAACATTAAAAATCTTATTTTTAATGAAAAGAATTATTCATATGAAAATTGTTCATGTTAAAATAAAAGTGTTGAAAACAGAAAAAAATCACATCTTTAATGAATGATTCATATGAAAATTGTTTATGTTCAAATTGTCGAAAAGAAGAAAAGAAAACAAAGTTATCCTTTTATTTGTTTTTGGTTGAAATGTTAGAAATTAATCAAAATGATTACATTTTTCAATGTAATTAAAATTGAAGTAGAATGATTACATTTTCATTATAATTAATTTTGAAATAAAAATAACATTTTGGTTAAAGCATAAGTATTGAAATAAGAGATCATATTTTTGGCCAAAACTTTATTAGCGAAATGAAAATATCACTTTGGTCAAAACTTGATTATTGAATTGAAATTTTCATTTTTGTCACAACCTGATTATTGAATTTGAAATATCATTTTTATCAAAACTTGATTAATGAAATAAAAGTAACAATTTGGTTTACATTTTTTTTATGCAAATGAGAAATTATTTTCAGAAGTTACGTAGAAAATAAAGTTTGTTCTTTTATTTGGAATTACCTATGCAAACATAACTTGAAAATAAAAAGTACATTTTTATTTGTGTTCGACAACACCAATAAAACTAGAAAATAAAACATATGTTGAAAATAAAGTTTTGTTCTTTATTTTGTGTTCAAAAATGTAAATATATTTTTTTGAAATTAAAATTTATTCTTTTATTTGCACTCACCAATGCGAATACATACAAATATATTGAAAATAAAGTTTATTTCTTTGTTTGCATTTATCAATGCAAATATGTATTGAAATTAAGGTTTATCCTTTTATTGGCATTTATCAATGCAAATATTCAATGAAACTATAGTCTATTTCTTTATCTACATTTACTAACCCAAATGTACACACTTTTATGCATTTAACAGAATTTGTTTAAAATATGCTTTGAAAATAAATTTTGTTCTCTTATTTACATTCACTAATGTAAATAAAAATTTTAAACCAAACTATTCTTTGTTTGTGTTCATAAATGCAAATACCCATTTAAATAAATTTGTTTCTTTTATGTAAATACACATTGGGAATGAGTTCCTTTTTACATTCACTCAAATATACTTTTAAATAAAAATAAAAGTTACATTTGTTATTTGCATTCCTTGTTGCAAACAAAACATTAAAATAAAGTTCATCTTTGTTTGCAATTCATTAATGCAAACAAACCATCAGATTGAAAATTATACTCTTGATTTATAATTTTGATATGAATAAAGATTGTTTGAAATAAAAGATAGAATTTAAAAGTTACATTTTAATAACTAAACATTCACATTTTCATCATTGAAGTAAAATAGACAAAAACACTCATTTTGTCTAAATTAAAAGAATGAAACAAAATATAGAATTGACATATTTTATTAGAATTGAAACACAAATTATTCATTTCGATAAATTTATATTAGTTAAAACCAATTATTCTTTCTTGTTCATTTACATTAGCAAAAAACAATTATTCATTTTAGTCAATTTATACTAGTTAAACCAAATTATACAATTTGTCAGAAATATTCATTTTTGTCAAAATGAATTAGTTGTGGCAATTTATATATATATATATATATATATATATATATGTATGTATATGTCTGGCAAGATATGTACTTGTCAAGATAAGTTCCTTAAATCAAAATATTTATCATTTTGTCTCATTAGAATTGCCAAAACAAAATAACCATTTCTGTTTAGTGTTTTAAATTAGCAAAATAGAAATTGTCAATAGGGACAAAGTTATTATGATTATTCATTCATTGCAATAGAGATATTTTCTTGTCATCATTATATGTATTGTGTATTACACTTCCATTCACAAGTTACCCGACTTGTGTATGTGATTGGGACGCTAATTTTTCACACATCGCCCAAGTGCACAAATTAGCTTATTATTTGTTTGTTGGTTGAAAACCCCACACGGGTGTTGGGATGAAAATTTATATACACTAATCCCAATTTTTAGTTGTATGCTGATCGTTCGATCGACAGGCTGCGATGAGCGTTATTATTTGATTTTAACGCTTACACAGTGGAAAGTACACTTTGGATGCAGATGGATGTTTTGATGATTATACTGTCATTATCATATAGATGATGTATGTGAAATCCATATATTCTAAATTATATGGTAAATGTTTGAGTCGCATTTCGATTCAGGTGTTCTTTTAAATAATGATATTTTTACATTGGAAATCCTTTTTATATAAAGTGCATATGTTTTCATAATATATTCTTAATCAACTATATGTTAAAACAAAGAATATTTGTAAAACAAAGAATTCGTAATATAAAGCATACCTTTCATTTAGAGTCTTTATATAAAGAATATTTTTATGATTATTTTAAAATATATTTTTAAAAGATTACTAGCATTTGCAATTATATTTTTTTGTGATTATAAATAAACTAAGATGTGAAGTGGATTTATCGTGGACGATGTTTTTAAACGACATTTGTCCTTTAATCCAATTTACATTGATATTATTATTTGGAATTTATAAATGTATTTTATAGATTTGAAATAAACGATCTTGTAATAATGATTTTTGATATCAAATCAAAACTGGAGTTTTAATAAATCTTTTAAGGAAGATTTAAGATTTAGAGTTTATCTTTGATAAAATTAATGAGAATCTTTTTAAGCGAATATCTTATTAAAAGAACATTCTGAGTTGGAATGTGACGAAATGTGTGATTTTCCAATATTTGTTTTTAATCCCAAAATACGCGAGTTATTCAGAAAGACCGGGTTTAACCCATTCTGAATAATCATCACGACGATCAAGAGTCGAAGATGAAGACGGTGATTGAAGACCGAAGGTTTTCACATCGTTGGGATGATGATGACTGGTATCTTGAATTGGGATTGGCCTTCCAAGGCAAGGTATTTAGTAATGATCGTCCAAACGCATTTGGAGATCGACGGACACGTTGTTTCGCTCAGACCCAGAGCGGACTTGTAAATGGATTGCGTTTCTGACATTGTATTCCTTTCTACTGTATTTGTTGAACGCTACAGATTATATATTTCTGTTTGGTGGTGAATAATTTATTCTTTACTTATCACCCTTCTTTAAGACGTATGAGCTTAGAGGTTATATATATATATATTGGTAGATGATCAATAATATGGTAGGGTCTGACAATGTGACATGCTAAGATCCAAATGATCAAGGCTTTGTTGAAAAGCAGGCCTTGTGGTTAATGATCAAAGCATAGCCTGTTTAGGCATAGCTTTGTGTATAGCATGACTTCGCGAGCCTCACACCCCGGTATGAATCAAAAACGGGATTAGGACTGTAGGGAGTGCACACGTTTCTTTCTAGCTACGGGTTGTGCCGGTGCTTTAACAAGGCCCGGCATTTTACTTATGTGGATTTTGGATTGAGGTACCTCGGGTTTTTATAGGCCGGAAGTGGTCATACTATAGGTTCAAAGGAACCGGGAAACGTGTGTTCAGGAATTGCCAATCCACTACCGTTAGGTGGGGACCGGCCCTGAAGATCCAAGGGTTCACTGTGGGGGATCCTGAGGCATTTGCTAGAGTGTCTCGAATCAGAAGAGGACGATCCCTAGCCTCGATTTCATGACAGAAAACCAATTTCCAATACGACATTACGATTTTGATTGTAAATTTATATATGGCGACATAGTATATGGCACCTATGCCGTCTACGATTAATACATTTATATTAAAATGTTTTAAATATATATATACACACTAATAATAATATCGTTTTTACGTATCAAGCCTCTTTTGACCATTATAAGGTAAAACCCTATCCTCTGGTGTGCGTTGCATTGTGTGATGGGACCTGGGTCTTATAATGGTTTCATTTTTCTAAAAAGCATTGCGTTATTTGACGATTTACTTTATTTATGCACTGGCAATCCAATGGAGTAAACCCGTTCCGCATTAGCGGCGTGGTCCTGAGATTAGCCTACTTATTAGATAGGTTAAGGTAAGGATTCTCACACCAGTCCCACGACTGACCTGTAGTTTGTTTCACTTTGCAAACTCGGGTGCCCTCTTTCCACACGGGCAGTCGAGTTGCTTTTTGCAGATATAGTTAAGCAGGATCCTGGATTGAAGTCTGAAGCTGGGTCCAGAATATTGATGGCCTTCCGCTGAGATTAGTTCCGCTGCAATATATTTAATTTAATGTAAATGTATCTTCCGCTGTATTATTTATTGATGTACTCTGATATATTTTGTACTCTGAAGTAACATTTATTATTGATGTTATAAAAGTCTGTGTTGTTGTCCTGATGTGTTGTGTGCCCAAAGTTAACGTATGCGGATTTTGAACGGCCTTGATCGATCTTGCGATCGATTGGGGTCGGGCGAAATCCGGGTCGTTACAGCTAGTATCAGAGCTCTGGTTAGCTCAAATCTTTTTGGTACAATTCATTAGAACTAAACAGAAGACTCATCAGAGGTTGGATTAGTAATATCCAATAAGAATACTCATTAGAGATAAGATCAGCAGTATCTTAGAATGAGAATACTCATTAGAGATGGGGTTAGCAACGCCCTAGAATGAGTCAGAGTGAAGAAGAATTCATAATTAACGTACTTGTTATTATATATATAATTTGATTTTAGAAAATATGATTTTTGAATATATAAAAATTATATATTTTTGAAATTTTAATCAACTAATTGATTAATGATTGTGTTGTGTGAATATGAATTCAAATAATAAGATTATTAAACAATTAAAGAATGAAAATTAAATTAGTTAAATAAACAACTTTAGCTTCATTTCCTTTTCGAGGACGAAAAGATTTTAAGTGCGGGAGATTGTAACAACCCGCAAATTCTAAACCAATTTAAAAAATTTATTTTAGAAAATTTTAATGAATTTTGGGAATATAAAATGATTTATTTTAAATAATAATGGCTAGAATTTATTTTAATCGAAGTTAGAACGAATAAATTTAATTTAAATATAAAAGGGAATTAGAAATAACGCAGTAGTTTGAAAAGTCAAACTTGAACTTTGACTGACCGTACAGGATGCAAATTTTAACGGATTTTAGTGAGACCAAAAATATTAGAATCTATTTAAAAATATCTTTCTAACGAATTTGAAAAATTGAAATTTCATTGCGGAAATCAAAAGTTATGGCCAATTCAATTTTTAGAAAGGTCGCTGTAGAATTTATATATATATAAAATAGTGAATATTAGGCTCACATCCCTATTTGAAACTTAATTAGGCTCACATCCGGTCATAAACTTATTATAAATTAGGTCCCTGTATTCAAAACTTATAAAATAATAATTAAAAAAAATAAAAAAAATTCGTAAATTAGTAATAAAATAAATTGTGCATTATACAAGAAATTCAGTTCAAAAAACAACAAAAATCATGTCAGAAAGAAGAAAACAGCAAAAAAACAGAAAAAACTGCAGTTAAATGCATAATATTATGCACCTTTTTGAGTTTATTGCATGCATATGTGCAATTATTATAGTTCTTACAGCGCTTATATTTAACTGCATATTTCAGTTCATTTTTATTTGCATCCAAATGTGCAAATATCTCAGAAAACATGCACACATGTGTGCAACATTTTTATAGGATAACACGTTAGCTAAAAGTAGGGACCTAATTTATATTAAAAAAAATTAAAATTAAAACCCGCCCCCTATTTTTTGAGTTCCGCCTTTTTTAAAAAAAAAATGTGCGGTACTTCATAAAAAAAAAATTTCTAAAATATGGAAATAATTTCAGGATTCCACGGAAATAAAAAAAATAGTTGCATACATTTATGCAATTATTACAGATAATTGCATATATGTATGCAACTTTTCCCTAAGCTGTGTTCGGTTTGGAAATCTGAAAATAAACCTACACAAATGTGTGCAAGTATTTGAAATATTTGCACACATGTAAGCATGTATTTGCATGAATAACAATCAACGAAGATGAATGTAGTGAAAAATAAGCGCGGATGTATGCAGGAAAATGATATATCTACATACTATTATGCATTTAACTGCAAATTTCGTTTTTTTTTTCTGTTTTTTTATTTTTGACGCCTTGTTTGATGGTTTTTTGTTCTGAATTTTTTAGCGTTTACATGTTTTATTTAAATACGAATTTACATGATTTTTTTTATAATTTTTTGATGAATTTTCAGAAAATAGGGACCTAATTTACAATAAGTTTATGATCGGTTTTTTTTTTATATTTTGAAACTTAATAGGGACATCTAAAAAACGCACCCTATAAAATATATGGTCTGAAAGGCTACTTTTCACATATGGAGGAATTTTGACTCGAAACCACTTCCATTAAGTCTGGAATGATGATTCTGCATTTAGAAAACAGTAAACACTTATATATTTTGAGTTTCGGAATTTATTTGTTTAAAAATGTATTTTTAATATTAAATATATTGGCCTTGAAAATAGTGGTTTTCAACCGACCTCTGTTTTCGACGAAACCACTTTTGTTGGAACAGGAATGTCAAATTATTGCTATGTTTCAATTTTCAGAATTTTTTGAATTAATATGTGAGCGTGGCGAAAGTAAATGTGTTTTGACTATTTCAGTTAAATTTAAACGCCTTAAAAATAGTCATTTTTCAAACAGTCTCAGAATTTGACGAAAATAATTTTGTTGGATTCGTATCGTCATAAGAAAGCTAAAAAAAAAATTAGAATTTTCTGAGGTCATATGTGGCCCCGGCATATTTAAATGTACAGTCAATAATTAATTAATTAATTTTTAATGTAATTTTAAATAAATATTCTACAGATTTCGGAATTGGACCCCGAGACCCATCCCATTGCGTTCAGAAGGCCTCAAAACATTAAGATCGACAGTAAGCAAGCCCAATTCTGAGACAGCCCGCATTTTCACCTTTATAACACATTTTTAATAATAAAATAATAAAAAAATCCGAAAATTCAAACCCTAACCCTAATTCTTTCAGCCGCCGCCTATGGCTTTCGAAGGCCAGAAACATCCGAAATTAAAACACTAATTTCTCTCAATCCATTCGACGAAAATTGGCAAATTATATACCAAATCGAAGAGAATTCAGAGAGCTTCGAATCTATACGGTTAAGATCGGGTTTTGGTGCACGAATTTCGCGAATTCTGGCGAGGAAGTGGGGGCGTTCGGGTTTGATTTTCGAGAGGAGGAGGAGGCCGAGTTCGGAGCTATTGGGGGCGGTGGTGGCTCGCAGGCGGGGCTTCAGAGTGGTGTTCTCTGATTGGTCGATGGTGGGCCATAAGGGGGCGCGCACAGAAGATTCGAACGTGATGATGTATGGGTGCGGCTTGGTCACGACAACGAAGAAGAAAGAGTATATTATATTATTATTTTATTTATTTAGATATTTAATTTATGCAATCTTTAAAAATCAATATCTCTCTCATACGAGATCCGATTGACCAACCGTAAGTTGCGTTGGACTCGTCTTTCCGAGATATTCGCAATGGCGCAGACCAGAGCTGATCTGAGACAGTCGAATTTTCAGCCATATCAATGTGAGAATTCTGAATTTTATTATTTAATTAATTAAAAATTATTTTTCTTGCGTTAAAAATATTTGTATTGTGATGTAATTCAGATTTGAAATGTTCTGTGATTGATGAATGGTTGATTGTTGTTGGTGGTTTGTTTTGTTGCTCATGATATGCTAGATCCGCGTTGAATTTAATATATGGTTGTATTTTATTTGCGATTAGAAAATAAATCTAGATTTAGATTTAGATTATATTTTATTCAGATCTGTTTATTCTAGTTTATTTTAAAAAAAATATTATTTTTATTATTCTGAGATGAACACTAGAAGTTGATCGACAAATAAAAAACTTTACTTTTGTTTATTGGTTTACTTTGCAACAGAAAATGAACAACATATAAAACCTTGCTTTTATTTGTTTACTTTGCAATAAGATATGAACAACAAATAAAATATTCTTTTATTTGTTTATTTACAATAGAATATGAACAACAAATAGAATATATTTTTATCACGACAGAATTTGGCTATCTAATAAAAATGCTATTTTTGTTTGTTTACATTTAGAACACGGTTTACGAATTACAAAAAATAAAAACATAAAACGTTCATTTGTTTGAATTGAAACCATGTTAGCGATAAAATTTACATTTTTATCATATATATAGAGTAGATTAAAAATGTTCATCTATTTGAAATGGAAACATGAAACATTAAAAATCTTATTTTTAATGAAAAGAATTATTCATATGAAAATTGTTCATGTTAAAATAAAAGTGCTGAAAAAATAAAAAAATCACATCTTTAATGAATGATTCATATGAAAATTGTTTATGTTCGAAAAGAAGAAAAGAAAACAAAGTTATCCTTTTATTTGTTTTTGGTTGAAAGGTTAGAAATTAATCAAAATGATTACATTTTTTAATGTAACTAAAATTGAAGTAGAATGATTACATTTTCATTATAATTAATTTTGAAATAAAAATAACATCTTGGTTAAAGCATAAGTATTGAAATAAGAGATCATATTTTTGGCCAAAACTTTATTAGCGAAATGAAAATATCACTTTGGTCAAAACTTGATTATTGAATCGAAATTTTCGTTTTTGTCACAACCTGATTATTGAATTTGAAATATCATTTTTATCAAAACTTGATTAATGAAATAAAAGTAACAATTTGGTTTACATTTTTTTTTTATGTAAATGAGAAATTATTTTCAGAAGTTACGTAGAAAATAAAGTTTGTTCTTTTATTTGGAGTTATCTATGCAAACATAACATGAAAATAAAAAGTACATTTTTATTTGTGTTCGACAACACTAATAAAACTAGAAAATAAAACATATGTTGAAAATAAAGTTTTGTTCTTTATTTTGTGTTCAATAATGTAATTTTTTTTTGAAATTAAAATTTATTCTTTTATTTGCACTCACCAATGCGAATACATACAAATATATTGAAAATAAAGTTTATTTCTTTGTTTGCATTTATCAATGCAAATATGTATTGAAATTAAGGTTTATCCTTTTATTGGCATTTATCAATGCAAATATTCAATGAAACTATAGTCTATTTTCTTTATCTACATTTACCAACCCAAACGTACACACTTTTATGCATTTAACAGAATTTGTTTAAAATATGCTCCGAAAATAAATTTTGTTCTCTTATTTACATTCACTAATGTAAATAAAATTTGTAAACCAAACTATTCTTTGTTTGTGTTCATAAATGCAAATACCCATTTAAATAAATTTGTTTCTTTTATGTAAATACACATTGGGAATGAGTTCCTTTTTACGTTCACTCAAATATACTTTTAAATAAAAATAAAAGTTACATTCATTATTTGCATTCCTTGTTGCAAACAAAACATTAAAATAAAGTTCATCTTTGTTTGCAATTCATTAATGCAAACAAACCATCAGATTGAAAATTATACTCTTGATTTATAATTTTGATATGAATAAAGATTGTTTGAAATAAAAGATAGAATTTAAAAGTTACATTTTAATAACTAAACATTCACATTTTCATCATTGAAGTAAAATAGACAAAAACACTCATTTTGTCTAAATTAAAAGAATGAAACAAAATATAGCATTGGCATATTTTATTAGACTTGAAACACAAATTATTCATTTCGGTAAATTTATGTTAGTTAAAACCAATTATTCATTCTTGTTCTTTTACATTAGCTAAAAACAATTATTCATTTTAGTCAATTTATACTAGTTAAACCAAATTATACAATTTGTCAGAAATATTCATTTTTGTCAAAATGAATTAGTTGTGGCAATATATATATATATGTTTGGCAAGATATATACTTGTCAAGATAGGTTAGTTAAATCAAAATATTTATCATTTTGTCTCATTAGAATTGCCAAAACAAAATAACCATTTCTGTTTAGAGTTTTAAATTAGCAAAATATAAATTGTCAATAGGGACAAAGTTATTATGCTTATTCATTCATTGCAATAGAGATATTTTCTTGTCATCATTATATGTATTGTGTATTACACTTACATTCACAAGTTACCCGGCTTGTGTATGTGATTGGGACGATAATTTTTCACACATCGCCCAAGTGCACAAATTAGCTTATTATTTGTTTGTTGGTTGAAAACCCCGCACGGGTGTTGGGATGAAAATTTATATACACTAATCCCAATTTTTAGTTGTATGTTGATCGTTCGATCGACGGGCTGCGATGAGCGTTATTATTTGATTTTAACGCTTACACACTGGAAAGTACACTTTGGATGCAGATGGATGTTTTGATGATTATACTGTCATTATCATATAGATGATGTGTGTGAAATCGATATAATCTAAATTATATGGTAAATGTTTGAGTCGCATTTCGATTCAGGTGTTCTTTTAAATAATGATATTTTTACATTGGAAATCCTTTTTATATAAAGTGCATATGTTTTCATAATATATTTTAATCAACTATATGTTAAAACAAAGAATATTTGTAAAAGAAAGAATTTGTAATATAAAGCATACCTTTCATTTAGAGTCTTTATATAAAAAATATTTTTCTGATTATTTTAAAATATATTTTTAAAAGATTACTAGCATTTGCAATTTTTTTTTTTTTTTGTGATTATAAATAAACTAAGATGTGAAGTGGATTTATCGTGGACGATGTTTTTAAACGACATTTGTCCTTTAATCCAATTTACATTGATATTATTATTTGGAATTTATAAATGTATTTTATAGATTTGAAATAAACGATCTTGTAATAATGATTTTCGATATCAAATCAAAACTGGAGTTTTAATAAATCTTTTAAGGAAGATTTAAGATTCAGAGTTTATCTTTGATAAAATTAATGAGAATCTTTTTAAGCGAATATCTTATTAAAAGAACATTCTGAGTTGGAATGTGACGAAATGTGCGAATTTCCAATATTTGTTTTTAATCCCAAAATACGCGAGTTATTCAGAAAGACCGGGTTTAACCCATTCTGAATAATCATCACGACGATCAAGAGTCGTAGATGAGGACGGTGATTGAAGACCGAAGGTTTTCACATCGTTGGGATGATGATGAATGGTATCTTGAATTGGGATTGGCCTTCCAAAGCAAGGTTTTTAGTAATGATCGTCCAAACGCATTTGGAGATCGACGGACACATTGTTTCGCTCAGACCCAGAGCGGACTTGTAAATGGATTGCGTGTCTGACATTGTATTCCTTTCTACTGTATTTGTTGAACGCTACTGATTATATATTCCTGTTTGGTGGTGAAGAATTTATTCTTTACTTATCACCCTTCTTTAAGACGTATGAGCTTAGAGGTTATATATTGGTAGATGATCAATAATATGGTAGGGTCTGACAATGTGACATGCTAAGATGCAAATGATTAAGGATTTGTTGAAAAGCAGGCCTTGTGGTTGATGATCAAAGCATAGCCTGTTTAGGCATAGCTTTGTGTATAGCGTGACTTCGCGAGCCTCACACCCCGGTATGAATCAAAAACGGGATTAGGACTGCAGGGAGTGCACACGTTTCTTTCTAGCTTGGGGTAGTGTCGGTGCTTTAACACGGCCCGACATTTTACTTATGTGGATTTTGGATTGAGGTACCTCGGGTTTTTATAGGCCGGAAGTGGTCATACTATAGGTTCAAAGGAACCGGGAAACGTGTGTTCAAGAATTGCCAATCCACTACTGTTAGGTGGGGACCGGCCCTGAAGATCCAAGGGTTCACTACGGGGGATCCTGAGGCATTTGCTAGAGTGTCTCGAATCGAAAGAGGACGATCCCTAGCCTCGATTTCATGACAAAAAACCAATTTCCAATACGACATTACGATTTTGATTGTAAACTTATATATGGCGACATAGTATATGGTACCTATGCCGTCTAAGATTAATAAATTTATATTAAAATGTTTTAAATATATATATATATATACACACTAATAATAATATCATTTTTACGTATCAAGCATCTTTTGACCATTATAAGGTAAAACCCTATCCTCTGGTGTGCGTTGCATTGTGTTATGGGACTTGGGTCTTATAATGGTTTCATTTTTCTAAAAAGCATTGCGTTATTTGACGATTTACTTTATTTATGCACTGGCAATCCAATGGAGTAAACCCGTTCCGCATTAGCGGCGTGGTCCTGAGATTAGCCTACTTATTAGGTAGGTTAAGGTAAGAATTCTCACACTAGTCCCACGACTGACCTGTAGTTTGTTTCACTTTGCAAACTCGGGTGCCCTCTTTCCACACGGGCAGTCGAGTGGCTTTTTGCAGATATAGTTAAGCAGGATCCTGGATTGAAGTCTGAAGCTAGGTCCAGAATATTGATGGCCTTCCGCTGAGATTAGTTCCGCTGCAATATATTTAATTTAATGTAAATGTATCTTCCGCTGTATTATTTATTGATGTACTCTGATATATTTTGTACTCTTATGTAACATTTATTATTGATGTTATAAAAGTCTGTGTTGTTGTCCTGATGTGTTGTATGCCCAAAGTTAACGTACGCGGGTTTTGAACGGTCTTGATCGATCTTGCGATCGATTGGGGTCGGGCGAAATCCGGGTCGTTACATATTATATTCAAATAAACATGCGTTTATTTCCTTTTTAACTTTCAATTTTAAAATAGACTTCCATGTAAAAATATAAAACTTATTTTAACCATTCCAAATTATATGCACATATGTATATATATATACTTTAAACAAGTGTAAATTTAGCCATAGGTCAATCAATCTAGTTATAGAGAGAGAGAAAAAGGTTTCTCTCGTTATATGTTGGTGAAGAGAAACAATTTTTTCATTCTTTATATTATTTTTGCATGTTACTATTATATATATATATATATATACATACTTCTTATATGTTGCACTTACACTTCCCAAATGAATGCATTAGATACATTCATTATATTATAAGTACGTTGTAATAAAATTTAAAAATATATTTTAACAATTTAAATAAAATAAGATTTTATTTAAAATCGTTTTTAGGTTGAATCTAAAATCCTTTTAGATGATTCTGATAGTACGGACTTTGTTAAAGTGTGTATCAAACTTAACCTAGATGATTCAAGAGAAATCAATTTCTAATCTATTTTAAACTCAATTATGATATTTTACATTTATTCGTTTCCTCACTACTATTTTACTTAGACATGTATAGTTTTGTTTAAGGTCAAATAATAATCTATTATATTATTTAATTCATAGACTACATTAAACTTTTTTTCAATCTGATGGCATTTCTTAATTATTATTTTTTAATTTTTTAGGGGAAACCAACCAGAGTCATTAAGCACCCCTTAGTGCACATAGCTCGGTCTGTAAGAACCACATAAGTGGCTGATCTTGACATATGTCCATGGTAAGCTTTTAGCATGCCTTTTTGATTTTGAATATGCACCACTGTTACCATTACATAAAGAATTTAACCGTTGGGCTAATACCGCAAATAAAAACTAATTTATTTTGTCTAGAGATTTCAATAATTTGACTATCAGTTGCAGCGATACTAACCTTTACAAAAATAAAGACTAATAATCCACTCTTGAGTGATGTCTTGTTTCAATTACTTCAACATGTATCCACTTTTAGTCATAACATTGTCATAGAGCCATGTAACTGGCCATAATCGGAATATAATCCACCGACTTAATATTAACAATACTCTCAAGTCTAAAGGCTTTGATACATTATTACTCTGGAAATGAGATCTTTTATTTTAACTTTGTTGTATTAGCCTACAAAAGATTCTCATCATATCATTATATGATTGTTTCAACTAACCACAGGGGTAATCCTTCGGTGTCTCCATTGGTCATTAATAATTTACAGCTTTCACATAAAGAGAGTTACATACATTAGTCTCAACGGATGTATCGATATCCTCCTTTTTTATCTTGACTATGAACATTTAAGGGTAAATGCATATAAATAACAGTTTGATGCTTAGGGTTATAATACATTCACAACTGCAAACGATTAAATACTCCTCCTAAGAGTTTTCTACTTTTAATATATTGTTAAAACTATTCATATCATTATTTTGTTATATAACTGTTGGAAATAATGAGCAAGAGAAAGAGGATTTTGGGAAGAAGAAGGGATAGCAACATATAAGTCCCACATCATAAAAATATTAACACAATCTCTCCTAATACATTAGAAGCCAATGAGCTTATATAAAAGAAAAGAAAGAGGGATTATACGGGGATGTGGGGGCTTTGCCATGACTTAATAATACATTAAAATGTCAAAGTAATCCTCGAATTGCTTCTTCTTTTTCAAAGTAATCCTCTGATCTAGTTTCTATAATCAACTTTAGTTCGTCAGAGCTCCGTCTGCTGGCACTACGCTACGGAGTTGATCCGTTTTATCCTAGGAAACAAATTGCAACTACGCCAGTCAGTGCATATGATGGCAATATTGTTTCAAGGAAACATAATATTTCTAGACTCGTACATTACTGAAATAGAATACTTTCTGTGTATCTTCAATTTGATGTGATTATTGTAAACACAGTTTGATGTGATTACTGAAACATAAATCAATTGCGCTTTCTGTGATTATTGTAAACACAGTTTGATGTGACAATTGTGGCGCAATTGAGTAACACTGATTGTTGTTGATGTATGTTTGTAATACTGTTGTGTATTTACAAAAGTTCTAACAATCTTGAAACAATATTTGTTGAAGATGACGAAAAATAGCAACAGTGATTCTACACCGATTCAGACGGTGACAAATGCTCAGCCAGCGCCTTTGCTTCCAACAATGGCTTTGACCCATGGCGAAAGACCAAAGAAGTTCAATGGAATTAAATTCAAGCATTGGCAACAGAAAATGTTGTTTTATTTAACAACATTGAGCCTCGCCAAGTTTCTGACTGAAGATGGTCCTGTGGTAGCCGAACTCGAACCTGATGCTACCAAAGTAGAGGCTCCTAATATCTAGTAAAACTCAGATTTCGTGTGTAAAAACTATATTCTGAATGGTCTGGATGATAGCCTCTATAATGTCTATTGTAATTTTGCAACGTCCAAACAACTCTGGTTGGCACTGGAAAAGAAGTACAAAACCGAAGATGCAGGCATGAAGAAATTCATTGCTGGAAAATTTCTTGACTTCAAAATGGTTGACTCAAAGACGGCGATAAGTCAAGCTCAAGAACTGCAACTTATCATCCGTCAACTAGAAGATGAAAAGATGACTCTTAGCGATACTTTTCAACTTGCCGCAACTATTGAGAAATTGCCTCCTTCTTGGAAGGACTTCAAAATTTACCTTAACCACAAGCGTAAGGAAATGACAATGGTAGAGCTCATAGTTAGGCTATGCATTGAGAAAGATAACAGAAATTCCGAGAAAAAGATTTCTCAGAATATAATTGCCAAAGAAAATATAGTTGAGTCAGACAAGACTAACAAAAGAAAAAGGGTTAATGCTCCTAAGAAGTCAAAGAAATTATGGGTTCTTGCCACAACTGTGGAAAGAAGGGGCACAAAGTAGCCGAGTGTCGCACACCTAAAAAGAAGAAGTTAGAAGCAAATACAGCTAATGTTTCGAAAGGCATTTCTGATCTTGATTTATGTGCAGTAATACCAAAATGCAACCTTGTTGGTAACTCAAAGGAATGGTTTGTAGATAATGGAGCCACTCGACACATATGTGCTAACAAGTGGATGTTTACAACCTATGAAACTACAACTAATGATGAACATCTTTTTATGGGCAATTCTTCTACTTCAAAGGTCGAAGGCAAAGGAAAAGTTGTGTTGAAACTGACTTCTGGAAAGGAACTGACTTTAAATGATGTTCTCCATGTTCCATAAATTCGCAAGAACCTGAATTTAGGATCGTTGCCAAGCAAGCATGGCTTCAAATTGAACTTTGAAGCCGATAAATTTGTTCTTTCCAAGAATGGAGTGTATGTTGAGGATATGTGTGTGATGGTTTATTTAAAGCAAATGTAACGACTATTGTACCATGCACTGATATGAATAAAAGTGAATCTTCTGCTTATATTGTTGAATCTTCTAACATATGACATTCTAGATTAAGGCATGTAAACTTTGATACATTGCGAAAATTGATTAATCTAGAATTTATACCAAAATGCAATATAGATTCCAACTATAAATGTCTAAGTTTGTGCAGAAGCAAAATTGACAAGAACCTCGTTTCATCATGTTGAACGAGAGACATAACCTCTAGACTTAATACATACTGATGTATGCAATTTGAAAATGTATCAAACTAGAGCTGAAAAAAGGTACTTTATTACATTCATTGATGATTGTACCAGATTCTGTAAGGTATATCTCTTTAGAAGCAAGGATGAAGCTTTAGAAATGTTTAAACAGTATAAGGCAGAAGTTGAGAATAAACTCAACAAGAAAATAAAATCTTTAAGAAGTGATAGAGGAGGAGAATACGAGTCTCCATTTGAGGAATTCTGTGTTGAGCATGGAATTATACATAAAACTACAACCCCGTATTCAACTAAATCCAACGGTATAGCCAAATGAAAAAAGATGAATGCCTTACTAATTAGCTCTGGCTTGCCAGTTAACTTCTGGGGAGAAGCTATTCTTTCAGCAAATCATATTTTAAATAAAATACCCCGAAAGAAAACATCTAAATCTCCTCATGAACTTTGGAAAAACAGACCACCATCCTACAAATACCTAAAAGTGTGGGGGTGTCTTTCCAAAGTAGAGGTACCAAACCAAAGAAGGTCAAAATTGAAAAAAAAACAATTGATTCTGCATTCATTGGATATGCACAAAACCGTGTCGCATATCGATTTTTGGTACACAGATCTGAAATTGTTGATATTCATGAAAATATCATCATTGAGTCGAGAAATGCCAGATTTTTCGAACATATATTTCCCTTGAAAAATGGTATTGAAACTGATATACCTAAGAGACCAAGGGAAAATGAAGTTCCTTATTCTCTTAAGGATGCTGAACAAAATAACACTCAGCAAAGTAGTGCTGAGCAGTAAGTGGAGGAACCAAGAAAAAGTAAAAGGTCAAGGACTTTAAAATCCTTTGGACTGGACTTCTATACATTTATGATAGAAGATGATCCATTGACATACAAACAAGATTTGTCTTCCAGCGATGCCCCTTATTGGAAAGAGGCAATTAACAATGAGGTTGAATCCATTATGTCCAATCATACATGGGAATTAGTTGATTTACCTCAAGGATGTAAGACCTTAGGTAATAAATGGATATTTAAAAAGAAATTGAAACCTGATGGTTCAGTAGACAAGTACAAAGCTCGTCTGGTAGTCAAGGATTTAGACAAAAGGAAGACCTGGACTATTTCGATACATATTCACCTATAATGAGGACAACGTCAATTAGAATGCTCATTGCAATTGCATCCATACATGATTTAGAAATACATAAAATGGACGTTAAAACTGCATTCTTGAATGGTGAACTAGAGGATGAAATCTATATGAAACAACCAGGAGGATTTCTAAGCTCAAAAAATAAGAATAAAGTTTGCAAATTGGTAAAATCACTTTATGGCCTTAAGCAAGCTCCAAAACAGTGGCATGAGAAGTTCGATAATACTATGTTATCAAATGGATTCACAATAAATGAATTAGATAAATGTGTGTACATAAAAAACACACACATTGGATACATTATTGTTTGTCTCTATGTTGATGACTTGTTGATCCTAGGCAATAACAAGGCCATAATAACGTCTATACAGGGTATGTTATCCTCCAGATTCGATATGAAAGGCCTAGGAATGGATGATGTGATATTGGGTATGAAAATTCTGAGAACACCACAGGGATATGCATTATCTCAATCGCATTACATCACCAAAATACTTGAAAAATTCAAGCAACATAATGTAATGATTGTAAAATCACCAGTAGATATGAACCAAAATTGGGTAAAGAACACCGATGATGGTATGTACCAATTGGAATACTCTTGTATACTAGGAAGTATCATGTATGTTATGAATTGTACTAGGCCTGATATCGCCCATGTTGTAAGCAAACTAAGTGGATTTACCAGCAATCCTGGTAAGCATCATTGGAAAGCGATAATCAGAGTTCTAGGATATCTAAAGTATACACAGAGTTATGGTCTATACTATACAAACTATCCTTCAATAGTGGAAGAATACAGTGATGCATATTGGATCGCTTGATCAAATGATACAAAGTCTACAAGTGGATACGTGCTCACATAAGGAAATGGAGCAATTTCATGGAAATCATCTAAACAGACTTGTATCGCTAGATCTACGATGGAATCAGAGTTTATTGCACTAGATAAGACTGCAGAAGAAGCAAAATGGATTCGAAGCTTCTTGGAAGACATTCCTAACTGGATCAAACCTATGCCTCCAATATGTATACATTGTGATTGTCAATCAGCTATTGGAAGAGCCAATATTATACTATACAATGGTAAATCTTGGCATATTCGTCGTAGACATAAAACGATAAGGCAACTTCTCTCTAACGCGGTTATCACAATAGATTACATTCGATCTAAAGATAACTTAGCGGATCCACTTACAAAAGGCTTGCCAAGAGAGAAAGTTCAAACCTTATCGATGAGAATGGGGCTAAGGCCTATAGACCAAAGGTTTTTCTAAATGGAAACCCCACCTAGTTGACTGGATATCCCAAGATCTTGGTTCAAAGGGACAACAAAGTTTAAGAGAAACTTGATGGCACTGTTATACACAAACCATTCCTATGATAAGGCAGTGCATTATATGTTGAATAAGGATAAGTATTTGTACTTTGAATGATGTCTGTATTTGAGGAATTAGTGAATACCCTTTACAGAATCACTAACTTAAGTGTGAAAGCGCCGCTTCAAAGAGAATTATGAGGCCAAAATCTCTAAGCACTTATGAGATCAGGCAGGTGTTCAAGGCAAAAAAGAACACATACAAAGAACGAAGGGTTATAAGAAACATTTATCGTGTGTTATCTACTTTGGAATTACACAAAAGGCTTACAGTTCAAGGATAACCTATGTCTACTGATTCGCCTGTGATTCAAATATGTAATCACCAGGAAAGTTCAAGGCCTATGTGCTACTTTAACCGATGCGATAAATGGTTCGTGAAACTAAGATTGACTGCTCATTCATGTGGGGGATTGTTGGAAATGAATAAGCAAGAGAAAGAGGATTTTGGGAAGAAGAAGAGATAGCAACATATAAGTCCCACATCATAAAAATATTAATACAATCTCTCCTAATATATTAGAAGCCAATGAGATTATATAAATTAAAAGAAAGAGGGATTATAAGGGGATGTTGGGGCTTTGCCATGACTTAATAATACATTAAAATGTCAAAGATTGGGCCTTGGGCCTTTTCGCTCTTGGGGTCTCTTGATTGAATATGGTCGGTGGTTCCTGATTGGGCTAGTGCGCTAAAACGAGAATTTTTTCTTAGAATTTTAAAGGTGTGTTTGTTCAATCAAGAATTCGAAAGGCATGTCTGTTAGCTGAATGAGTACAACCATTTGAATTCTTAGCGTACGCACATTAATAATCGGGTGGTTAAAGGGTCGCAACCTTTCCAATTCTGTCGGTTACTGATGCATACAAATAGGCACCTTCTCCTGCCTATAAATACATTGCCCCAAACAAGACAAAAATCACTTTTTCTGCTTGAATTGCTTCTTCTTCTTCAAAGTAATCCTTTGATCTAGTTTTTTTTAATCAACTTCAGTTCGTCAGAGCTCCGTTTGCTGGCACTACACTACGGAGTTGGTCCGTTTTATCCTGGGAAAAAAATTGCAACTACGTCGATCAGTGCATAGGACAGAAATATTGTTTCAAGGAAACAGATTATTTCTGGACTCGGACATTA
The DNA here is from genome assembly GCA_030737875.1 of Allium sativum. Classification (NCBI taxonomy): domain Eukaryota; kingdom Viridiplantae; phylum Streptophyta; class Magnoliopsida; order Asparagales; family Amaryllidaceae; genus Allium; species Allium sativum. Next base: position 198,978,715 of record CM060924.1, read on the forward strand.
CTGAAACAGAATACTTTCTGTATATCTTCAATTTGCTGCACAAATTGGTTGCCTTTCTGTGATTATTGTAAACACAGTTTGACGTGACAATTGTGGCACAATTGAGTAACACTGATTGTTGTTGCTGTTTGTTTGTAATACAGTTGTGTATTTACAAAAGTTCTAACAATAACCACGTATATAAACGAAAATAAAGCCAATTTTTTTACTTCATATATGGTTGTTATAACAAAGACATTAAATTTCTCGTTATTATACTATTATCAGTCAACCAGTTATCTTTTTTTGTGTGAAATTGGTATATTTGTTTAGTCGATATGATAATGGTTGATTTTACTTTTATACTGTAAATCAATGATAGTAGTTCTTCAAAACTTATAGGAAGGTGATTTTACAACTCAAATTATCATGTACACTCATGGAATATGCTTTCTTACAGACTTATTGGACCAAACAAATGATCAATTCTGAGCATGTTAACATTAATTAATAATCAGCTATATGGTTCTTTCAAATATGGCAAATTGAATGCTAAAATATTAATATTATGTAAAATATTTACATATTTATTAAATAAATAGTGATGCATTATTTATTCGATTTAAATATATTATCTTTGAATTAAGATGAAACATAATCATTTTGAATTTATGGCATTGACCTATGAAATATTAAATTAGAATATGGGACGTTTGAATTTATATAACAAGAGTGAAAACATGGGTCTTCAAAAGAGAATCCTAGTACACACAAATTTTTATGCATTCGACGCATTGGTAGAGATGGCCGACTAAATGTTTCATTCATTTGAACGAAGAAAATCAAGTAATTTATCCCTATAAGGTTTATTAATTAATCTAATTAATTTAAGTTTTTACAATTTATAACATTAATAATGGTTGCAAATAAGGTCGATCAGATCGATGGGATATAAGTTATTCAAAGTTTATTGCATCGCGATCGTATCTATGGGATTAAGATAAGTGAAACCTAGTAATGAGGAGTAGTGTTTAATGAAGGCAGTAGCTCTGGAGGAGCGAATGCGTTTAATTTATGCTTCTTCATAACTTATTGGGATATTATTAAGGCTATTTTTGTAAAAGCAATTAATTTTTTTTCCAGATGCAACCAAATGCTTAATAGAATAAATGCAACCATTATCTGCCGCATCCCGAAAGTCACTAATCCTACCAAGCTTAACCAATTTTGTCCGATCAGTTGTTGTAATATTGCCTTTAAGCATATATCAAAGAATCTTGCTCATACGCTAGGCTTAGTTCTTCCTGATTTAATTTCAGCTAACTATAGTGCCTTTCTTCAAGACAAAAGCATAACTGACACCATCATAATGTCACATAAGCTCCTGAGAGATATGATAGATTCACCCTTAGTCCGCACTGTAGCTTGAAAATCGACCTGCGTTAAGCTTATGTTCCATTAACTAGGATTCAGTAAATAATCCCTTGTAACGTATAAATACTCCCTCTGCTTTCATTAACTGGATGCAAACGTGCATCTCATCACCTTATTTTTCAGTTCTTGCAAATGAGAAAGTCCATCCTTATTTTCCAAGAATGCGTGGTATACATCAAGGTGACCCCTTAAGTTGCTACTTATTCTTGTTGATAATGGAAATGCTCACTATCTTATTGAATGAAAATTTCTCCAAAAAGGTAATTGAATACCACCCCAAATGTCGTGACCCTCAAATCACGTCTTTATGTTTTGCGGATGACCTAACGATATTTACTAAACCTATAATAGCCTCTGTACGAGCTCTTTTCTTCACCATGACCGATTTTTAATTAGCTACTGGCCTAAGCATTAACCACAATAAATTTTTAAATTGCATTTCTAGCCATAATAATGCTGATAAGATATGGTTTTCCACTGCTTTCAACATCCAACTTAAAGGAAAAGCGTATATTACCTTGGAGTTCCTCTAATCTCCTCTAAAGAATATAAAACAATCAATGCTTTCCCCTTTATGAGAAGATTATCAGTAAGATGAATATGTGGTATAAAAGTGTTGACCTGCCTTTTGGCAAGGCTGTCACCCTATGAGTTACCACTGATAGAGTCAACCAAGGCTCACACATGGGACTGGACAAACTCGAACATTGCTGGCTCAAACCCTAGTTCGATCACCTTTGGGCTCGTCTAAGCCCAGCGGCATCAATAGCCTTCCAGGGTCGGAGAAGAAGGTAAACAAAGTCTCGATTCGAAGGAGATCCTTCTTACTTACCTTAGCTCGAATAGGATTCCATCTCGGATCGAATGAGGCCCAATCTTGGGTCGTAGATCACACTTTAGTAAAAATAGGGCCCTAGGTCGAATGAAGCTCGGTTCGAGTGGACCCGGGTCGAACAGAGCCCCGGGTCGGGTCAAATGGGACCCGAACCTGCAACTGCTGCCACTTCTTCAACTTTCCCCACCATCCCCTGAAGCCGCGGGATTTGCGCCACATGCCCACGACCGGGCCCACAATTTCTATATAACTGCCTCCTAATTGCAGCCAATCCCTCCGAAAATCAAGGATCAGTTGCCATGTGTTCGACCCGCGAACCAGTGTATTGCTGCACCTATAAATACATGAATTCGAATAGATTACAAGGAGTTTTTGGCCATAAGAAGTTCTGCACTACTCAGCTATGGTTGCCAACAACTTTATTCTCGAAATAGGAGTGAAATTCGTGTTTGTAATTTGAGATAAACGCTAGAAACGACGTTGTATGAGAGATTATGATAATCTTATTTATTATATTCTGATGTTATGAAGTGAATTATGAAGTGGATGTAGGCTCGTTATAGCCGAACCACTATAAAAATGTTGTTTCTTCCTTTTTCAGTTATTCCTTCATATTTCATGCTCAAAACATGACTTTTTGGGTGTTAGTGCCATTTTTTGGTCTAACATTTTGGTGCTTTCACTGAAAAATGAAGATTCTCAACGTCTAAGGATTTCTAGTCTATTTTTTGGATCGCTAAGTCCGAAGAGAAAATCTTGCGAATTCTCTATTTCCAATGATTTTGCAAGAATGGTAACTTCTGGACACTCACCAGGCACTTTGGATCGAGTAGAAGCCCAAATTGAATGGATCGAACAAGGCAGATGAGCAGACTCCAGCTCGGATCGGGTTCTCTCGGGTCGAAAATATTCGACCCGATCACTCGAAGCTCTGCATATCAACTTAATACATGTTTGATCCGAGACATATTCGATCCGAGACATGTTATATCCGACCCAAATACATGTTTTACCCAAGACAGGGTCATTTCCACAACAACAAAAAAATCGGGTACGACTTAAATTTTGAGAAAAAGGCCTAGTCGAGAATGTCAATAACACAATGGCAATAATTAGGATTCTTCCTAGAGCCATGACCCCTATTTACTGATATTATTCAATGTGAGGAGTTCTTGAGCATATTCAACATGCTAACCATGACATTATATGAGGGGAAGATTATTTCCTAACAACCTCCTTTTCAAGGGTTCTGATGGTGTATATACTTCACCAATGCAACCAATGCTATTCTTGAATGAGTAGTGAACGCTTGGTTTACACAATGAAAACTTTCCCAATTGACTGAATCAAATGACATTGATATGGAGCAGTCCACACCCTATTCCGAAGATGACTCGGATGACCTTTGTGGCGATAGTTTTCAATGATGGGATACTAGAAAGTGACCAAGGATCCCTAACATTCCAAATATATCCTTCACTCATGTGACATGATGAAGGATATATGCCTTGCAGCTCACTCCCCGAGGAACTTATCTAACATTTGCATTGACCATGTGCTATCGACTGCATCGATGACGATTGGTTTCCATCTGATAAGTGCTAAAGCAATATACTTAGGTGCACAGAGTCATGTACCAATTAAACCTCCCTTAACCATAATCAGGCCAATAAATCCTTATCAAGATGATAACAACTTGACTACTCATCAGCTACTATGCGATCTTTGCCTAGAGATGAGAGCTCGAGATCAAAACAATTACGAATCCTCCATTTGCACTCTACGTCATACTCTTGTTGTGGCAAAACTTACGAATAACATTCAAATCCTTGCAAGCTATGCTACCGTACTCAGGCTTATCCAATCAAATACCAAACCGACCAATTGCTATGACAGGTCTTACAACGACCTAAGGCGTATGGAAGACTATACAAATGTGACATCAAATTGGAATAATTCGACCTTACCTGTTCTCCTCTGAAGGTCATCCCGGGATAAACATCGACAAATCTCATTGCTAAGTTCACTACACTGAATATTGCTTCAAAAGCATTAATTGACCTCCCGCTTGATGGAAGATCTATATGAATGTGACTTCTAATAATCAACATTTTGGTATTAGAATGTGAAAATTCACAATTCGACTTCCTCCATGAGTCGTTTATCAATTGACTCATGCCCCAAAAGCAATGGGCGGTTGGAAATCCAAGCGTGAATTTCTCATGATTCCGTCATCCAATACAAAGCCGATACATCATAACCTTGCAATACCGTACTTGTATCTGGATCGTGACCAACTACTCTAGTCTTGCCCAAAGCTTAGTAAGAAAAAGGTTTGCAACACTTAAGCCTTGGTGCTGATTGATTGTCTGCGCACCAGCTCTTATTCCCGACTTGGATCGAAGGCATAGGTGCGGATGGACGAGGCATATATATCTTCCTAGCCCCTGTATCCCATTTCATGACCTGGAAAGGGAGAAGCTTATTTAAGCATGGATCTATTATTCTCCCATCGATTATCACACTAGCACCGACATGATGAGGTATTACCATTAACGGTCTTGATCCAACTACCTGACCCTCATTCCTTGCCCTTGACGACGTGGTAAAAAGGCGATTCGAAGGAAACACAATCTTATCCTTCGCCACCAGAGTTTGCCTAGCTGCCTTTGTCACTCCAGGACCCCAATTAAGGTCTATTCAATCTTGTGACTACTGCCCCCACTATAATCTGAAAAAGGTATTTTCTATCAGCTAAAGCTTTGGCAGTCATCTCCTGGAAGAGACAGGACGAAGCAAAATGGATTGGCAAAGAATACGCAATGCAATTTTCACCCAGAATATTACTCATTCCTTAAACATGATTATTTTTTAACCATATCTCTTATCTTTGCATGCTTTATGAGTTATTGATGTGGCTAACTCATATGAAATTATGTGTAAATGGTGTAGGTACTAAGAGTCTGGTACCAATCAGACTTCTAACACCCGCATGCAAGACTCCCGAGCACTTCCATAACGAGCCCAACCAAACCACTGGTTTACAAAACCATACCCTCCGTATGAGGGAAGATTTATAGTTCAAGGTGGATCTGATATGACCATCCACTCCTTGGCTCATGCGTGGCAGACCTCAAGTCAATTGTGCATCGATCTTTGCATTCAAAAGTCGGAATCCAACTTCAAATAGATGTGGTTCAACCGTCCATATGGCTAGATCCTGCACTCAACGCCGTCGGATTAAATAAATCCAAATAGAGGAGGCACCCAGAGTTTGGAACCAATCAGAACTACCATAATTCAATCGGGGGACACAAAGTTTGGCGAATGTGATTCAACTGTTCACCTGCTTACTTTTGGCCTGACACCAACAATCTGATATAGATGGAGTTCGACCATTCATCTACTGGCTTTACACTTCAAGAAAAAGAGTCTTTAGTTAGTGAAGTTGGCTGCGTTCATTTGTAAATGCAAGTACTTCATCCCGGATTTTAGACGCAACCAAATATTAATTGCCCATCCCGCCTCACAAAATTTTGGCGGCTTCAATATTTTTTTTTTGTCTTTCTCCGGCCACGTTTTCCTCCATCACCGCCTATCTTTTTACTTTTTTTCCCTTTTTACTTAACTAAAATTCAACGCTTCCTACTATTCCTCCATCGTCGGCATCCTTTCTCTCTATCGTTATTGTCGTGGTAGCCTCCTTCATGGTTCTCAACTACTTAAATCGAATGATGCTCGAGATTTGTGCGTAAACCCTAAACAGGTATGAATTTCATATTTCAATTCAAGTTCGATCTGATTTGCAGTTCGAGTATTTTGTGATCGACCTTTTGGGTTATGTAGATTTTGTGCAGATATCTTTTCTATAGTGTAAAATTTCAAAATTTTAAGTGAAAGGCGATTTGAATTAGAGTTCAATTTGAACTGCAGCAAGGATTTGAGAAGATTCAGTTAGGTTTTGGTATGTTATTGTCGAATACACATGCATAATTGGTGTGCTTCATATTCTAATTCTATAAAAGAAATGTCAAAATTAACTTTCTGGAAAGCTATCTTTGTATGTGGAACTTAACCAACTTTTTTTGTCAAGTTAAATAAGTTGTTTGTTTTTTTCTTGAATTTGATATTTGTGCTATGAATAATTATGTATTATTGTTTACATTTATCTTATAATAAATTTAGTAAATTGTTAATTTTGTTTGGATAAATACTTACACAGTCAAACTTTAATAATTTTGTTTAGTAGATAATAAACTTATTTAAGCAAATGATAGATGAATCCAAAATTGAATGATTATGTTTGAGTTGATTTGTAGTAGACTTGTATACATGTTTTCCTTTGTTGCATGTTGCATATAATAGATGAATCCAAAATTGAATGAGTATATAATAGACTTATATACATATTGCATGGTAATATACAAGTTACAAGTCAGCTTACAATGTTTTCCTTTGTTCAGTTATCATTGTTTCGGCCAAGGGATAAGGTTTTGATTGCACTAATCCTTCCGCCTATATTTTAATGGAAGGTAGCGTCATTCGAACATATGCAGCTAAAAGGTACCGTATATAGTTTAGTCTTGAGTATAACACCCTGTTGTAGCAGGCTTGTCGTTGCATGTTCAATGTAGTTTTCCATCTGTAGTCCAAAAGTATATTTTTTGTGGTTTATTCAAAATAAAGTATTGAGATATGGTGCAATTTAATTAAATATTGAAATATGCTTACCTTACTTGGCCACATATGTATAATCCCCCCCCCCTCTCCCCTATTTTTGTTGTTGCTGGGTAGTTGTATGGTGAGTAAATCCAATTTGGAACGACAACATTAGTGATGGGTAAAGGGAACAAAGTGAAGCTTGGTGCATACAAGGATAAAGAAATTTGGACAATTAAATTATGTAAATCTACTATCATTTTATTTTCATGTCTGATTCTAAGATAGTTTGATGATAAGGTTGTTTTGTTCAGTTTCCTTTTGAGGATGATCATTATGTAAATAGGGAGGTATAGGCCTTTTAGCTTTTTTCGGGCGATATCAATTCCATACGACTACAGTTTGGCTATGTTCAGTTGCTCCGCATGTAGCTTAAGGCCCCACGAATCTGTTTTCAACACACGTACCACTTTTAGTTATGATTCATGAACTACCCAGAGCTCCAGTTTCATTTCAGTAGCCTATACATTAGTCAATTATACTGTAATGTGCATGTGCTTATGTGTTTGCATTAATTTTTTCGTGCATCTCCGTCTGATTTTATAATGTTAAAAAGAATAAATCAACAAGTCTCTGGGGTTTTCCTAAAAAAACTGATAAGATGTTGCTATAGTTTTTGTTAGTGTAGTGGCTCTGTTACCACTTGTTAGTAGTTGTAGTAGTGGAAAAATAGTTGAATAGTTGAAATAGTTGAAAAATGGAGAAAAGATTTTGTAATGGAAGAATTTTATTGATGTGAAGATTTTTTTTGCTACACCCTTACAATGTGCCCATTCTCATATTTATAGGCACATTGTTACAATTATTTATTATTAAAGTTCTCTAGAGAGAACATTCTACACTCATCAAGTAACCACCTTATTACAATTGTTTATCATTAGAGTTCTCTAGAGAGAACATTCTACATTCATCAAGTAATACATTTAATAATAATATACAAGGCAAATTACAAGTTTCTTTAGTACTCTAGAAATTTGTAGCAAGTTCAATACTCCTCCTTGATGCAAATTTCGGATACTCCAAGCATAGTTCGAAGTTGCTCAAATCTTGCTCTTGGCAGTGCCTTTGTGAAAATGTCTGCAACTTGCTCTTCTGTCCTGCAGTACTTGTACTCTTTCGTATTGCTATCCAATTTTTATATTTTACATGTTTCGGTAAAAATAGAGATATTATCTGGATTTTCTTTTTTGTCTTCTTCTTTGGTGGGGACATCAACTTACAATGCAGTGCACGCCTGTGCACTGTACATTTTCTAGCTATACCTGGTGCATATGAGAACCGGGTAGAGCTACGCATCGGAGATCTTACTCTATCTTCCCAATCTCTTTTTTCTTTTTTCCAAGCATCCATCGTTTTCCATGATGTTGTATTGTGTTTTGCACCAATTGAGAGACTTATTTCCTCCGTTACAGTTTTAGGACTGTCCTATCCAGTTTTGAAGTTAATTTCTTCTTTGATCTGCACTATCGTCTTATGAACATAACCTGCAATATTCTTCATTACAGTCACTTGCATATCTTCAGCAGTTACTTTTCCTTTAGCACGTGCTTCTTCTTCTTCGTAGTTTTGCACTACTCTTTTTTCAACAGGATCCGTAGCTTCTGCAAGTATACTTTCATCTTTATAGAATTTCTTCTCCTCTTCTACTCCCAACTTTTCAGCTTCAATATCAGTCTCCAGTTCACTATTCTTCTTGTTTTCTTCTATTATAATTGTGTCATTCTTTCCATATATTTCTTTCAATACATTCCATGAATCTTTTGCAGTATATTCTCCATGAATATGATTCCATGTTACTTCATCGACATTCTGACTCATCATAACACGAGCTTGAAGATCTTTCCATCTCAAACTTGTAAATGATTCTTTTTCTTCCTCGGTCATATCTTTGATATTTTTTTGCCCATTCATAGCCACTTTCAACGATCTCCTATAGCCCTTTGGAGATCAATTCTTCTTTCTTTTTGTTACTCCATTCTTCAAAGTTTTCTTTTGTGAGAATAAACGACGACGAAAAAAATAGTAGAAATGACATAGCTTATAATGATTGGAATTTTTTTCTCCCAATATGCGAATGAACGAGGCTCCGATACCACTTGTTAGTGTAGTGGCTCTGATACCACTTGTTAGTAGTTGTAGTAGTGGAAAAATAGTTGAAATAGTTGAATAGTTGAAATAGTTGAAAAATGGAGAAAAGATTTTGTAATGGAAGAATTTTATTGATGTGAAGATTTTTTTTTGCTACACCCTTACAATGTGCCCATTCTCATATTTATAGACACCTTGTTACAATTATTTATTATTAGAGTTCTCTAGAGAGAACATTCTACACTCATCAAGTAACCACCTTATTACAATTGTTTATCATTAGAGTTCTCTAGAGAGAACATTCTACATTCATCAAGTAATACATTTAATAATAATATACAAGGCAAATTACAAGTTTCTTTAGTACTCTAGAAATTTGTAGCAAGTTCAATAGTTTTTGTTGTATTGATTGAAGTCAAAGCATTCGTTCAAAGCCAAAAATCTGTTAATTCAGTTAACAAGTGAATTCTTTTGCATATATTCAGCTAATTATTTCATATGCAGCCTTAACAACAAACCACTTAACCAACACAATAGGAACCAGTTACTTGGTTTATTAAATAATGCGATTTCAAGGAGTATTATTTTGAAAATTCAATGGAAAGCTAACATGATTGGTTATCTCTTATCTTGAGTAATTTACAGAACTTCACGTGCCTATGGCATTAACCATAGTTAAAGATGCCATTTGCCGTAGGGCTGCTTATAAAAGGTAAGGGAATGTTACATCTGTTGGAATATAATTTGAAATGGTCTTTTGCCAAGCCATTAAAGATTGAAGATTTCTAGAAAGGTTTTAATATTGCTGTTAATTAGGAAAAAAATAATTTTTCATTAATGAGAGGTTTTAATGCTGCAAATCCAAAAAGATGTGTTGTATGTTATAAATAAGAGTTTGTCTCATTTGTATGCATGTATGAAGGGAAGAATTAAGAAAAGAAAAGAGTAATAAAGCAATTTAAAAGTTTTCCTCTTTTCCAAATATTCCTTTTTCTCATTAATCTATTCCTCTTCCTTCCCAAAAATTCTAACAAAGTGGTATCAGAGCCTAGTTGAAAGTATGGCGCATCCGCATCTATTTTTTCCATCGTTTCTTCTCACTGTTCTCACAAAAGAAAATTTTGAGGAATGGAGTAATAAGAAGAAAGAAGAGCTGATTTCCAAAGGGTTATGGGAAATCGTTGAAAGTGGCTGTGAATGGCCAAAACATAGAAATATGACGGAGAAAGAGAGAAAATCATTTGTAAGTTGGAGAAGGAAAGATCTTCAAGCTCGTGCTGTGATGAGTGAGAACATTGATGAAGAAGCATATCGTCGTATTTATGGACAAAGAACTGCAAAAGATTCATGGAAATTATTAAAAGAATTGTATGCAAAAGATGACACAAAATTGATAGAAGAAGACAATTTGATTGTTGACAAAGAGAACGCGAAAAATATTTTGAAGGAGAAAATGGTGATGAAGATGATGATGTACACCTCAAAGAGGATTTGGAAAATGAAAACGATGCTAACAAAGAGGAAGAGAACAACATTGCACAAGATTTGAAAAATGAGAATGTCACAAACAAAGGTAAGGAAGCAGGTGAACAAAGCAATCCAGAAGAGGATGATGTGGAGATGACGAACATACAAGACAACAATAGTGATACAAAAAAGGGAAAAGAAAGAGAAGGTTGCAGTGAAATAAAAGAGGACGCAGAAATAGAAGACAAAAGCGATAATAAAAACGAGGATATCGAGATGAGTGACCCTGACGATGCTAGGGTCGATGATGATTCAATAAAAAAAGATGCTTGTAAAAGTGAGGATAAGGCAGATGAATATAAATAAGATCTTGACGGTGTTATTAATGTGATCTCTGGTTTTGTCTCCACAGCTGGTGCAGCTTTTGCTAGTCACATGGATGTCAACAAGTTTGCTTTCACCGGATCGTCTGAAACCAGTAAAATGGTACTCGGAATGGCTGCAAAATGCAACCTCAAGCCTGTTACATTGGAACAACGTTGTTATGCTGGTTCTCGTACTTTTGTGAATGAAAAAATATATAATGAGTTCGTGGAGAAGTCAAGAGCTCGTGCTTTGAGTCGTGTAATCGGTGATCCTTTTAAGAAAGGTGTGGAGCAAGGTCTTCAGATTGATGATGAGAAATTCAATAAGATCCTGCATTACATAAAATTAGTAGTTGATGATGGTGTTTCCCTTGTTAATGGGTGTAAGAGAATTGGAAGTAAATGGTACTATATCCAACCCACTGTTTTCTCAGATTTCAAGGATGATATGGTCATTGTGAAAGAAGAGATATTTGGACCACTGCAGTCCATTGTTAAGTTCAATGATTTGAACGAAGTGATTAGATATGCAAACGCATCACCCTTTGGACTAGCATCTGGCGTTTTCATAAGCAACATTGATAAAGCAAACCATGAAAAGGAAAAAGGAAAAAAGAGCTTGATTGGAAAGAAGATACAACCTATGATACTCGAGCCAACCAATCGAAAAAGAGTAAGAAAGAAAATTTCAAATTAGGAGGGAGTGTTGGAATATAATTTGAAATGGTCTTTTGCCAAGCCATTAAAGATTGAAGATTTCTAGAAAGGTTTTAATATTGCTGTTAATTAGGGAAAAAATAATTATTCGTTAATGAGAGGTTTTAATGCTGCAAATCTAGAAAGATGTGTTGTATGTTATAAATAAGAGTTTGTCTCATTTGTATGCATGTATGAAGGGAAGAATTAAGAAAAGAAAAGAGTAATAAAGCAATTTAAAAGTTTTCCTCTTTTCCAAATATTCCTTTTTCTCATTAATCTATTCCTCTTCCTTCCCAAAAATTCTAACAACATCAGGTTCCATAATAATATTTCCAGTTGGAGACCATCTTTTAATCCAACGGGTCTTACTATAGTGAAATCTATACCGGATTTCCTTGTATAATTTTCTGCCTGAAGTTTTACTTTTACTATCAATGTCAGTCCAAAGACATTAAACGCAATGTAAGCTGGATTAAGAATTTGGCCCATGGCAGCTCATTAACTAAGATGGAACTAACAAGAATGAATCTTCTTACACCGATTTGGCGACAAGCTTCTACCAGGTTGACAGTCCCAAAGTTGTCAACCTGTAAAATGGCAAAAGCTAATTAATATTAGCAAGACTGAACATGATACACTGCAATGATAACGAAATCAAAAGGTAGGCTAGCTTGTGAGAGAGGAATAAATACTTGTTTGTTTTATATTTTGTTTAGTATACTAGAACATTGTACATATTTGTTTAGTAAAATATAATAGCAATCCGACACACACATACGTACATACATTGTAAGGACAATTGTAGATGTTTAAGAGGATATTTCATAAATAAAGTAACCTACAACATAATTACTATAGTTTTACCAATAACGGTACACAATTAAGATATTGGGTTATTTCAATGTGGAAACGATGTAGGAAAACCTGGTGATTGATTTAGGGTTGTCAATGGATATCTGAAATATCCGAAATCCGTCCGTATCCGCATCCGAAAATACGAAAAATATCCGATATCCGAAAAGCGGATACGGATATCCGATATCCGAAATGCTTAGCGGATACGGATACGGATATAGCAATATCTGTATTCGACAAATCCGTCCGCTATGAAAATATATAGTTTTGTATTTTTGTATTTAGGTTATAGTAATTTATTATTTTATAAACAGATGGATAAAAAGTAAGTAACAAAACACATTTAATTTAGTGTTGAATTTTATGTGATTGAATGTGCTATTGTTAAATCGGTATGTTTTATCATTTATGTATTATTTCAAAATTTTCAGCTATTGTTTAGTACCAAATGAAATATGCATCATATTGTAACTTACATATTTTTAAGTTTGGATTCGGATATTTTCGGATATCGGAAATATCCGTATTTGCTAAGCCGGATATGGATATTTTCCGATATCCGAAAATATTAGCGGATACGGATACAGATATTATTTAGTAGGTATCCACCGGATACAGATACGGATTCGGATACGGATTTTTATTTTCGGATATGGATACAGCACTATCCGCATCCGTTTACATCCGTTTGCAGGCCTAGATTGATTGTAGGAGAACCTGGTGATTTGAGCAGCATAATCAAACAGATAAGCATGATCACATTTACATATCTTTTGATGGGTAGGCTAAGTGCTTATTGCTATATTTGTGAAATATGCTTATTGCAATGTTTGATAGTCTAATCCCTGACTTTAAATCATTAGTATTTTGTATGATCTTGATTGATTTACCTTTGCTTAAAAGCTATGTTTATTCCTATAACGGTACACAATTTCCTCGTTTTTTGTATTGATGAATTTTTAGAATATTGCTTGCTACTTGTTTGCAATTTATAATCACTTGGTTTGAATCTTTCTGATCTTTCTATAGTGCGTCTAATTCAAACCTACTTCAAATCATATTTCTATTTTACATGTACCAAAAGACTGGCTTTGTGATGCAAAGTTTGGCGTTTTAGATGAAATGGTATATTTATACAAAATAATTTGTTCAAGTTTTCTTAGTCAATCTTTTGTTCAAGTTTTAATCATTTTTTTAATTCTTCTAGTATTATTAGTTTCTGCTTACTCTGAGTATAAATTGTTTGAATTGGTGTATTCGTTTAACATTTTGCTTTCGTTATATTCTTTTGAAGTACTAACCAATGTGCAAAAGCTGAATCCTATGCCAAAGGACACCCTTCTGACCAAAATATTGTACTTTCATTTAAGGTTTCCTTAGTTTCATGCATGTATCTATGGTTGTTATTCGTCATTTATATTCATGCCCTACTAGGCTGTTGAAGTAGTTATTAATATTTTGACAATATGAGAAAATTTCATATGCTTACAATGCATTTTCCCCCATAGAGCATCATCATTCTAACAAATTGAAGATTCTTCCCGGGTTCCTAAAGTCATTTTTTCCTCCCTAGGCAACCATTATTTATTGCCAAACTATTTATTTATTTTTTATACAATACCAAGCATATAGCATCCATATCCTCTGTATTACATCTGCAGATTTTCTCGGTTAGCTTATTTTGGACTGGAGCTGTTCTTTGTAATACAATCCATATTATAGTATCTGGCATGGTGTTCCTTGTTCTTATCCATGGTGGTAGAAGGGAAGCGTCAATGATTTCAAGGCCAATATTAAAAACATTGCGCTATGCGCTTACAACTTCTTTTGGGAGCATATGTTATTGATCTCTGTTTATGGCTGCTATACGAACACTAAGATGGGAGGTATGTAACTATGTATATAACATTCTATATCAATATAGGGAAAAAGGGATATTTTTTGTAGTCATTCTATAATGATTTGTTTTCTAAAATGCTTCTAGATCAGAGGTATCCGATCGATGATAGGCATCAACGAGTTCTTGCTTTGCTGCGTTGATTTCCTTTCTCACATGGCGGAGATGCTAGTTCGATTTTTCAACAAATATGCGTATGTTCAGGTGTGCACTTTCCATACTTGGTGAATAGTTTGTTTTAAGGTCCTGTAGACGCATACTTAGCAATAAGTAGCAATGCTTAGCAAATGATCCGCATTTGCCTTTGAATCTTTTGTAGGTCAGAAGATGTTTTCTGATTTCAATGTTGGTGACTTCGGGCTGGCTCAGTTAGAAGAACATATGTCTTGGAACACAGAACAGTTCTTTTGTGCTTCTGGAGAGGTAAAATTAGCAAAAGTGAACAAGACTTTGTTAAGATAGAAAGTGAGAAACTCCTGCTTTGGCAAGTTCTGCAAAGCAAAGTATTTGAAACTAGTACATCTCAAAATGGTTTTTTTTGTGATCTTGATCACAGAGAAGTTATAAACTCAAGTAACGGATTTCCAGGACTTGGATTTTTTCTAGGGTTCGTGGAAATAGCAAGGAGAGTATGGATGCTGCACCGCCTATTCTTTTCGTATGAGAGCAAGATGGATGTGTCTATGTTTTAACTGAGAAAGGGATATAGATTTCCTGAAGTGTACACGGAGAATGCAGGGGAGGTAAGTGGAAATTATGTGGGTTTTACGGTGATTTTTGGGTTTAGGATTGGCTATAATATGAAAATTCCTAGCAAAATTTATCTTATCCATCAGCATGTAAACGTAATAAGGCTCTGATCAGCTGCTATTGCATCTGCATTTCTAGTTTAGGTTGACATTGATTAGTTTGGTCAATTTGGGGAAAGGGGGGGGGGGGGGGGGGGTGTACTAGAATATATAACATGTTGTTGGTTTATACCATATACGCATAGTTGTCAGTGGTTGATGTAAGTTAGTTAATTTCATGCACGTAATTTTAATGTGCAATATGTTCACACCTAGTTTTAACGACAGAGTTGGAGTGTTTTAATGTGTATGTTCACACCCGGTTTTACTATTCTCTCTTAAATTGTTACGTTTACAAGTAGCGTATCAGTAATACAAAGTAAAACCATGTCTCCAATTATGTGCATGCAGTCAGTTTCTTTTATATTACCCCTGCCTTCTACATTTTTTGTAGTCTTGGAAATTATATAGTCGATCAGTTTTTCTATTATCTGTTTCTTTGGTCAACTATTCATTGAATGTTCATCTACCACATACTGTTAGAAATACGGTACATGTTACCTAAATAAATAATTTTCTCCAACTTTATATCCTGTAGGTAACCGGCAACCAGGATAAGATAGCGCAATGCATAGGCACGTAAGTGTAGGATCTAGCCATATTGACGTGTGAAGAGATCTTGGTGGGTAGTGGAAGGTGAAAAGTACCGAAATCAAATATGTGATAGCAGAGATTATTATCGAAGAAAGAAGAGGGAAGAAGTAACGTAGATGATCAAATTTAGGGGAAGCGGTGTATATATCCATTAAGGAAGAGGTAGGCGATGAGAATGAAGAGAAGGAACACGTGTAGAAAAAATATTTGAAGAATATGGAGGTGAAGGATGGGTTTTTTTTGGAGCTGGTTGGTTTCGGTTAAATGGAGTTGGCACTTCTTCATTTGCCACCTGAAATATTTACAAGGACAGGCAACCCGTTATGTCTAATTTTTGAGTACGGTGTTGGTTTGGTGGAAAATTATCATAAAAATATAGATATCAGTTACTTGTTTGAAACATTGTGCATGTCGAGTTCATCTGTTACTTTCCACTTTGGCTATTTTACATTGATTGACTTGTTAAGCATGACTTTTTCTAGAATAAATATGTTACAGAAATAAGAGAAATAAGCTTTGTTTGTATGATGGCTATGGAATATACATACAATGAGATATGTAATGATTAAAAATATTAGTCGTATCTTATTCAGCAGTACAAATACTGAATAAATATGCAATGGTAATAGCTTTTCCCATGGCATCTTGATTTATATGACATTACTAATCCTAGTTAACTAACCATACATTAATAGTGTTGGCTATGTCAGTAGTCCATACATTAATAGTTGATGGACGGATGCCCCTATAAAAACACGATCTGAAGTTTCTTCTGCATCCTACAGTGGCATGCGCGACATTTATTTGAACAAAAACCACAAAAAACTGCTATATGAGGCTACTCTCCTTGCCAAATCCAAATTCGAGCTCCATTTTGTACATTGGCCACCGCACACTTAGAAGAACGAAACCTGGTTGAAAAGACACTTGGCCTTTCCCAATTTTGAATCTGACCACAGGGAGAAAGAGGTGATAATTATTTTATTTCTTTTCCACAAAATTTTTGAAGTGTTACTATAGTTTTTTTGGACTTCATGTTTGGTTCTCCAGCAAAGTGAACACAGCAGCAGCTGGGAAGGAAAGGAGAAAGAAGATGAATTGTCATTAGTGCACGTCCAATTTATGTTATCTTGCTGCTTTTTGCTCTTATGCCCCCACCAACTTTGCTTCACTAATATGTTTTTTCTGCTCACTCAACTGTAATTTGCGTACATTCAAAAATTTATACTAGTTCATTAATTTAATTTTCATAATATGTTGTTGTACTACCAAAAACACTGGACATTCAACTGTGTTTTGTAGTTTTGGTGGCTACAGACAAACATGTAAATTGTTGAACTCTTACATATCCAATTATTTGTATGTGTTTATATTTATTTACATCACAGGAGTCATGCCAGTGGAAGGCATGATATTGGATTTCTTGTATTAGGGTATATAAAGAAAATGCGAACGATAAGTTCAGTAGAGATTGATTGGAATAGCTAAAGCATGAATTTCATTTTGAAAACGATCAGTCATCATTTTGAAACCAATAATTTGCCTAAGCGATATGAAGCGATGTGATTGCATGTTTTTTTAGGGAAACATCAAATGCATCGATGTGATTTACCTCTAAAACAATTGCTTGATGTTGTCCATTTTTCAAAACTTGAACAACTATTGTTTAAATCTTCGTCTTGACCACATTTTGTTTATCAAAATTCTTATTTTTGATTATCAACCTTATCTACAGCTAATTAGCTTTTCTGGGGTGAAGACCATCAACAATGGACATGACTTTAATTGTTATATGTATTATGATATTTGTTAGTATTTATTGTGTAAACTTGCTTTTAAATGCATGTGGTATGTAAATTTGCTGATTTTGTCAAATAACTATTATTTAAATGGTTGTGAAAAATACCTATGTAACTAATGTGTTCTCGGTTATTTGAGTATGATGATTATATGATTTATTAATTTTTTATTTAAATTGTACTTTTATAAGGTTGTTGGTGATTTAATATGATTATTGTATATTTAGTTGCTGCAAATAATATAAGCCATTAATAGTATACAGTAGCATTTAAAATATGCTACAAAACAATCAACACGTTTTAGTAGCGTTAATGAACAGCTACGAAAACAAATGTAACATACCATTTGAATTTTTAATAGCAAAAATTAACTGCAACGACAAGTTTTTAGTTGCACAAAATAAACGCTACAGAAAAGAAAAAAGACCCACATACCTTTAGTAGCTTTTGGAAAAAGCAACCGTACAGATAATTCAGTAGCATTTATTAAAACGCAACCAAAAAAGCAAGACTTTTAGTTGCGGGACCTATAGTAGCGTTCATTAAAACGCTACCAAAAGGCTTTGGTAGCATTTTTCAAACGCTGCTAAAGGTCATTTCTGTTGTAGTGTTATTCCTTTGACACAGGGGACAAGAGAATAAACGTGCATGAGTTCGATGTGTGCTATTTGTGTATGGACATACTAATGAGTCCTCCTCATCCTCTAGCCTTCGATTCGCCAGGAAAGACATAGATATGTATTCGGATGTGACATGACCTCCCAGTAGATTAGAAACTCCATCGCTTGATCCAACGGGAAGAGCGCAGTAGTGACAGGGCGCAATCCTATAAACTCCACAATGACCTTTTTGCCCTTAACGTGGGGGAAAGAGAATGACATTAGGATGAATATGAGCCGACCACTCATCAGAACAACGCCTGTGCTCTTGAGACGATGGGCTGAATTTAGCTCGGACACGACACGACCATCCATCTAACAACTTTTGCCTTCGACGTGGGGAAAAAAGAAATGTTAAGGCGAGTATGGGTATAACTCAACCGCTCTCCCAACGAAGTCTTTAACTCTTTCCCATGCTTCTGACGGGACGAGTACAAACCTAACACGGATTTGACCCGACCATCCTCAAGGCGATCTTTGCCTTTGACGCGGAGGCAAAGGGAATGATGCCAAGGCAAATGTGACCCGACGGTTTGCTCGGCTAACTCTAATCCTTAGGTCTTGGATAAAAGTATAAACCTAGGATGAGTGTGATGGGCGCGCCAAGATTTAAGACCATTCGATCCACAACTCTAAACCTGACCGACGAAGGGAGAGTATAAAGGACGAACCACGACGTCCACAACTCTAACCCTAGCTGACAAAGGGAGAGTATGAAGAACGAACCACAACGTCCACATATCTTACTCTCATGACTTAGAAGAGAGTATAAAGGACGAATCACGATGTCCACAACTCTAACCCTCACTGACTTGGGAGAGAGTATAAAGGACGAATCACGACGTACACAACTCTAACCCTGACTAACAAAGGGAGAGAGCATAAAAGACGAACCAGGACATCCACAATTCTAACTCTCATGACTTGGGGGAGAGTATAAAGGACGAATCACGACGCTCACAACTCTAATCCTGACCGACGAAAAGAGAGTATAAAGGATGACACTACGATGTCCACGCAAACTCCATCATCCTCTGGCTAAGGATAGGAGTATAAAAGACTTACGAACCGGATGCCCGAATGACAACCTGGTTCCTACCGATGCTAGGGGCATGGACATAAACTTCTAAATTAACTTAGAACATGTTTCAGATGCGACTCATGGTTCAAAGTTAAATGGGGGCTATAGACATTATACCCCCAGCCTACGACACTTCATACTTTGACATTTAATCATTTTATGCTAGATAGCTTAGCACTTTACATGTTTTTATTTCAAGCTAGAATTGCTTATGACTTAAAGATCGATTTAGTATCTTGCAAGACTAAGTGAGTTATTTTATTTGAATTGCAGGTTCATGTATAGATACAATGCACAAACGCGAGGGCCACACTCGCATACATCAATAAAGGACCACGTTCGAAGGGTTGATGTCGACGCCTAATGCTAAACTTCCCATACGACTCAAGCCAATAACCGAAAGGAGGCCTTGTGAGTGGAGTGTTTGATAACATATCATGTAATCTAAGGCGATGACCGAAAGGGGGCCTTGAGATTGATATCTCAAATCGACACACATTCCCATGTGTGACTGACTATAGCCCAAGTGCAACGACGAGTATCACCTTACGAGTACATTGAATGGAAAATGTAATGGCTCGAGCACTTGGATAACATAAACACTTAAGTTTTGAAAGAAATGTCTCTTTTTCATGCATACATGTCTAAATTTGAAAGGGGTGTGATCCGACCACCTGTCTTTTCCATTACGCCCGAACTAGGGGCATAACTGTTGAAATTATTTACAAGCAGGATAACTTATTTGTTTGTGCATAACTTATTTGTTTGTATCTAACTTATGCTTTGATCCTGATGGGACACTTGAGGACTACGAAATAGATGTAGAGTGAACGTCCATTTGTTAGTTCCAACCGACTTCCCAACTGGAAGGCTTACATAGGAGAAGGCATGGATTGATTGTCCTGTCTCATACGCTTGTTGGATGCGACAAAACACTTTGTCTTCGACTTTTACCTTGATGTAGGGGGTAAGAAAAAGCACTCGATGCGACTATGGTCCGACCTTTCGCCACCTGACTCTGATCCTCAAAGCCTGGATTGGAGACTAGAGATTAGTGTGGGCTGAGTACCAACAAATCTTTTTGCATCCAATTCTAACTCACAACTTGATGATGGAGTATGAATTCAGAGAAGACATGGATTTGAATTCTGCTACTCAGCTAATCCCCAATGACTAGGGATGAGGAATGCAAGCCATGAAAAGCACGATTTGACTACCCGATTACTCTATGCACATTTACTACCCTCAGAGTTCCGCAAGATCCCTAACTATAGCCAAAAGAATGACTCCTCAAGATTAACCCGTATACATCTGAATAATGGATTATCATTCAGAATTAAATGGTAGAAGTCTGATAGACGACTATTGCATATGCAGAACTAAGAAGCCAGAGGTCGGCTTCCACCAATTTCAAGACTTCATGCTGGGGCACCAACACTGAATTGGAAAACTAGCAAAAACTTCTCGAAGATGAAGGTCAGATTGCTAACATTATTTGATGCTTCACCAAAGGTGGCACATCTCGAGACGACGTGGATAACGTCAATAGCACTTTCACATAGGACATCAGGGATTTCCGCAATCCCCCAGACTTTAAACTATCATCTTTGGAGGCTAACAACGATAGGACTGATCCTACCGTGCATCTGATACACTGCATGTGTCATATGGAAGTGTTATCGGCGTCGGACATAGCTAAATGCTTCCCTCTATTCTTGACTAACGTCGTTGCTATCCGGTTTTGGTGGCTTGCATCTGAATTGGTGAACCGTTGGAACATGTTGGTTATTTTCTTCATTAAGCAGAGGTCCGGCCAGACCCTACACTCATTTCTGGAAAAGTTTAATGCGCTGGCGGTGGATTGACCAGAACCATCTATGGAATTTATGGCTACGGTATCCAACATCTTGTGTAAAATGGACTTCAAAATCTCTTTGCATTGAGATTCGCCTAGATATTTTGATGAATTCTACCTCGAGGCAGATAGATTCTTACGACAAGATGGTGCTAATGTCGAGATGGATGATCTTTATATGTTCATGACAAAGAACAGAGGACCATCCAACTCTAGAAATGATAAGGACAAAGGAAAAGCCCTGGAAAATAATGACAGGAATGTACGATTACAGAGAGAACCTATTTTAGTGATTAAATCTACAATCTTGTTTGTTAAGCTCAATGGAACCGAGCATAAGGAATAAAGTCAACAAGAGTATGAAGACTATTTCGGACTATGCTTAAACATGAATGAAGGGGCTCGATTAACTCCCTAACGAAGTTCATTTGCTTGCATTTTGACAAGCTTACTCAATTATGCAACTAATCAAACAAGTGTAACTAAATCCGTTGACACTCAATGAGGCACTCCTTACTTTCTGACTAAAGTGAAGGGACGGCGCCAACGAGAATGTGATTCGACCATTCACGTATTCAGCTCTAACTTTCATTGACTCGAGAGAGAGTATAAAATGACTTGGGACGACCAAGACCGATAAACCCATAACTTTGACCTGAAACAATGACGGAAAGTATAAAGGCTTAAGGATTGGTTGTCTGATTGACTTAGTCAATCCCCCACAAACGCTGGGGAATGAGCACTGACTTCGCTTGTCCTTCGCTAGCACTGGGAGCACGAGCGTTGACTCACGGAATGACTTTGAAATATGACTTTGACTTGGTGCGTGATTTAAAACATATACACTACATCTTTGGATTATGACATAATTTGTCTTGCATGTTCAAGCAAGCCAGCTTATGGGTCAAGCGTGACTTCAAAGACTGGGTCACATGATATCAGTAACATCTTGTACTGACTCATATGTGTTCATTGGGCTGTAAAGAAATCCAAAACGACCGTGAATTTATTCAAATACAATTTGGTGCAACTATGGATTTCTGGATTTCCATTAATGCGATCCGAAGTGATCGTGATTTTGTCACTTATTATTATTTCGATTCAATGCGATCATGGAGTCCTTGATAAATATCCCGATGTTGGGACAGTCCAAAGCCAAATTCAAATGTCAAGTTAACGCGCCAGTTTTAATGTCCTTTATCCCAACAGTCCACATGCTTGCTCAGAGCCCGAAAGTTCCAATACTAGCTCATGACTTGAATAACTTCACCATGCATTGACATGTGCGCAATAGAATGTCTGACTCGACCATGTGCTTGACCTGCACGAGAAGACGACATCGTTTTGCAACGACATGTATGTGTACAATAACACATGGGAACCAATGATACAACACGACTAATGGTGAAAGAAATTGACCTCTTGATTCAACGAGGCGTAAATGATTGCTCGATCATTTCGACTACTACAGACATAGGCTTTGGCGTGATAAGCACCAATGAAAGCAGTGCATTATAAGACAAGCTATTTATGTAGAAAAAGGTCCAAGTAACGGAAATACTCAAGAAGACACAACAATTTGATAATGCCTTCTCAAGGATGAATGACATTCCAATGAGATGCTGCTTAACTTATTCAAAGCACACCCCGTTTGACACGCGATGTACTTTTTGGGAAAAATGTTGACCTGCCTTTGGGCAAGGCCATCACCCTATGAGCTACCACTAATAGAGCCAACAAAGGCTTAGATATAGGCCTAGACAAACTCGAACATTGCTGGCTCAACCTCTAATTCGATCACCTTTGGGCTCATCTAAGCCCAGCTGCATCAATAGCCTTCCAGGGTTGAAGAAGAGGGTACACGAAGTCACAAATCGAAGGAGATCTTTCCAACTTAAACTAACTTAAATAGGGTTCCATCTCGGATCGAATGAGGCCCCAGCTCGGTTGAAGATCACAATTTAGTAAAAATAGAGCTCCGGGTCGAACAAAGCCCCGTGTCGAATGAAGCTCGGTTCGAGTGGAACCTGGGTCGAACAGAACCCCGGATCGGGTCAAATGAGACTCGGACCTGCAACTGCTGCCACTTCTTCCACTCTTCCCACCATCTCCTGAAGTCGTGGGATTTACGTCATGTGTCCTCATCCATTATTCTATATAACTGCCTGCTAGTTGCAGCCACTCTCTCTGAAAAGCAAGGCCCAGGTTCCACGTGTTCGACCCGCGAACCGGTGTATTGTTGCACCTATAAATACATGAATTCTAAGATTTTACAAGGACTTTTTTGCCATAATAAGTTTTGCACAACTCGGCCTTGGCTTCCAACACGAAATAAGAGTGAAATTCATGTTTGTAATTTGAGATAAACGCCAAAAACAGCGTTGTATGAGAGATTAGGATAATCTCATTTACTGTAACATCACTTTTCTGAAGTTATGAAGTGAATTATGAAGTGGATGTAGGTTCGTTAATGCCAAACCGCTATAAAAATGTTGTTGTCTTGTTGTTTCTTCCTTTTTTCAGTTATTCCTACATATTTCATGCTCAAAACACGACCTTTTTGGGTGTTTGTGCTCTTTTCGGTCTAACAAAAAGGAACCTAATGCAAGCTGGAAGATTAACCATCATCAAATCAATAATATTTCTGATGCAAGTGTACTTCTTGAGAATCCCGGATCTCCCTAAATAAACTACTTTACCTCATATGAAGAGCTTGCTGCCGGTTTCTATGGACCGGAAACCCACAATTTAGGAAGCCAAGTTCAATAGCTAATGTTAAGCTACACGACTTGGTCAAATATGGTGGCTTGGGTATGCTTGACATTGTTAACTAGAATGAGGCAGCCTTCATTATACATTTTAATGATCTACATTCTGGTATAAGGTCCATATAGTCAGCTTGGTGTCATAAATATTATATTAAAGCAAAAGAAGTTTGGAGCACAGAGAAGAAATCTAATGCTAGTTGGGTATGGAGAAGATTAGCAGATATTAGAGAAGTGGTATGTTCATATTTAACAAGCTATATCTCCCAGCTCTCATATGTATTGTTCTGGAGCACCCCACGGGTTAGTAGAGGTCTCATCCAGAGAGATAAACTCAGTTATTGCGAGATAAGACATTTTGGTATCCTTGCCAATGCTAAAGCAATTGATTATATTTATAATGGATGCATAAATTTACCGTATTCACTACAAGACATACAGTATATACTAATAGGAGGGGGAAACGACAACCAACGGTAGGTGGAAACAATTTCCAACGGAAGCTATTTTCTGGATTTATTTTACGGTATAAAAAAACATTGGAAGCCATTGGAAACCGATGGTTTAAAAGCCGTTGGCGACCGTTGATATCCATTGGTATTTCAAGCAGAAATTGACTGACCTGCTTCCTTCTTCCTCATTACGTTTTCTCCACTCAAACCTCCCCAAATCCTCCCCCTTCTCAGAATTCACCAACCACTGCCTCCTTTGCCGCCCCTATCCACTCCTATGCCCGAAAGCCTCTCTCTCCTCCTCTCTAGGCTCCAATTCTCCTTTAATCAAGAAACAAACCCTAGTCAACTTTTTAATAATTAGATTTTCTAATTTAGGGTTGCTTTGTTAGATTACATATTTGTATTTCCTTATTGTGTGTATAGTGTTGTTTATTGAGGCCCAATTCTTGTTATCAATCTATGTATTGCAAGTTTATGTAGTTTGTATCACAATAGAATTATGTGCATATAGGTTGAATATATAAGAGATTTTAGGCTAGTTAAGGGACGTTTAGTGGGAATGGAAATAAATAAGTTTATGTTTTATTAAAAATTATCGAACACAATATTTAATTTTATAACATACGGTTAGTTCGATTGATTTCGAAAATATACGTATATGTGATAAACTGCGTATACATACGATTGAAGGTTGGAATTAAGTCTTTCAAGGTTGTTTTGGTTTAAGTTTTTCTCCATTACATAAATGATTGATAATCAGAGCTCCAATTGTAATATATTATATTTATAAACCCTTAGAGTGTTTTTCGATCCCGTCTGATAAGTATTATATATGATCGTTATGTGAAAATTCGTTTTGTTAACAGAACGGACATCTACATTCATCATATACAATATTTTTTGGATTTGTCCTAGTATTGGACTAGTTACAAACACAATAACGAAATTAAATCTCGTAGAGCATTTCATTTTAAATGGTTCTCAAAATTTCGAAAGTGCTTCCTTTATGTTCCCTATGTACACTCAATCGTGTACTGTTTAGGGAACTAAAGTGAAGTGCTGCAGATTTTGTTGAATGGTTTAAATAGAAAAGATTTACGCTATTTGATTACGTTATTGTATTTGTAATGGGAGGCAGGATGACCCATCAACATAGTGTAAATGATCAATTAACATAACATTCAGCAATAAAATTTTAATAAATTGTCAATGCAAATTTTATCATACTTTTTAATTATTGACTTAGGATAAATGGACAATTATTTTACTAATAGAAGTTAGATGCGCAAACGAAGAGAAGCTAGAGACATAATAAGTGAACAATTTATTAATGATGTTGGTGGGTTTATTGATTTTGCTTTAAGTGACAACGGATACGATGACAAAATCCATTGTCCACGTAGTAGATGCAAATTATTAAAGCATTTGATATCGCAAAAGGTTGGAGTTCATTTGCATCGGTACGGTTTTTTGCTAAACTATTTGGTTTGAGATCGTCATGGAGAACAGTTAGCATCTACTTTTGTACAAGTTGAGGAGGTAGTGAACAAAAAAATTGCTACGTCGAATTTCGTAGAACATATGGTTGAAGATGTTGCATGTTCAATGTTCCCTATTCCACAATTAACTGGTACGATGGTAATACTAAAAAAGAACAAAATAATGGAGCCAAAAAATTATATGATTTATTAAATGCCGCAAAAAAACCCTTCGGGAAGGCTGTACAACAGGAACACAGTTATCAGTGGCTGCTGAATACATTGCGATGAAATCTAAGTACAACCTCACAGAAGCTGGATTTACAGCGTTGTACAAGCTGCAAAGTGGCATATATTTCCTAATAATTTAATGTGCGAAAATCATTATGAATTAAAAAAATGATGTCGGATTTTGGTTTACCGTATGAAAAATAGATACATGTCTAAATGGTTGGAAGGAAGATATCAACCTTAAGAATTGTAAAATATGTAATTAGGAAAGATACAAACCAAGAAAGAAAAAGGGAAAAGAAGTCCTGTATAAACGTATGCATTATTTACCTATTACTCATAGACTTCAAAGGTTATACGCTTCTTCTGAAACTGCGCAACATATGAGATGGCACAATGTGAGAACACGGGAAGAAGATACATTAACACACCTAGCTGATGAGGAAGCATGGAAGCATTTTGAATAGAAATATCCTGATTTTTCATTCGAGAGTCGTAATGTTAGACTTGGTTTATATACGGATGGATTTTCACCATTTTATCAATTTGGTGCTAAATATTCGTCCTGGCCTATAATTGTCACACCTTATAATTTACCTCCCTGGGTGTGTATGAAAACTCCTTAAATGTTTCTCACAGTTGCCGTCCCTGGTCCTGATGATCCGACACAAGGAGTCAATGTTTGTTTACAATCTTTGATTGAAGAATTAAAAAAATTGTGGTATGGAGAAGCAGAAACATACGATATTTCACAAAAAAAGAACTTTCACATGTATGCTTCCTTATTATAGACAATCAGTGATTTTCCTGTGTATGCAATAGTTTCAGAATGGAGTACGGCTGGTCATCTAGCTTTTCCTTACTACATGGAAGAAACACGAGCATTTTATTTACCTCATGGAAAGATAATTTCATGGATTGAATGTCATCGATGTTTTCTTCATATTAATCCTTTTAGAAGGGATAAGAATTTTTTTACTACTAAAAGGCATGAAACTTTGAGACCACCTACGGTTTGGTCAAGTGAAGATATTAATGAACTTGTAAAGAATTATCCTAAGATACATTAAACTGGAGAACAGATTGAAATTCAAGGTAAATTATCGATTCAAAATTGGTTCAAACAAAGCATATTATGGGAGTTGCTTTACTGGAAAATGTTACTACCAAAATTATCTTTGCACAAGATAGCGGGTGAAGGGATATTAAGTAAATATAAGAAGGGAATAAGGAACTCGAAAGCAATTCAGGCCGGTACCCCCTCTGGAGAAAAGGGACCCGAAACCTACCAGGTATCGGCAAAGGTTCATCCGACGGGGTCTATCCGCCAAGAATCAACCAATGGACACCAACACATTAAAAGAGGAAGAGCATTGGGATGGAGCATCAAGATGATTTGGAACCAATCCTCGAAGAACGGCTTCATGGATATAGAAAGGGGTTACTTTCGTAAGTAACACAAATATCACCGAAAGCTACCCTCCCGGGAGCCAAACCAGAAGGCTAAACCGAGACTCAAGCAAGGATACATGCCACTCGTACTAATCACTTAGTACATGAACCATCAACGGCTCTAAATCGGTAGACATTTACGTACATCATGAGGGTGGGCCCCTCTGAGTACCGACAATAAAGCCGAAAGCCTACATCCGAAAGCCCGCGGCAAAGGACCGACACTGAGAGCATTCGCCAAGACATCCGAAATGCCTCCGCAATCCGTTGTGGCAACAAGCCCCTTCCGCCTAGAACAAAAGCCCAATTCACCTGGGACCATCCCTTCGAAAGTTGTAAATGGCACCGCAGGGACGACCAATAGGCCGATACCCGAAACAAAGGAAAAAGGCGACCGACAGGGATCGCCCAGGCCCAACAACCTATCGATGGAAAGACACCGGATTCTCTATAAATAGGACTCCAGATACTCCGTAAAAGGGGACGAACCTTTCATTTATCAATTTAGCTCCTTCTTTCTCAAGGAGAGCAAATCATCATTTTCTTGTAATATATCTGCAATTTATAAATGGAGAATTTGGAGTCCCATACATCCTGCGATTTGATAATCTTGTAGTATCATAACGATGAAACAGGGAGTTAACACTAATCTTTCTGATGAGGGGATCAATCAAGGTGCTCCAGTAGCGGAGGAAGGGGACTTTGTAGAAATATGAAACCCCCCTTTCTCTTCACCTCATAGAACTGCCATGATTGATCCATGCCCTCATACTGAGCCTAACGCTTCCCCAAGCATCGATGTGACAAAATCGCGTATGAGTTCCTAGCTCGATCTCCGTTGTAATTCAGACTCCTCCCCTAGGAAGTTCTAGTACAAAGGAGACATCGAAGATCGTGAATATTGCGAGGCTTTCATCCATGAACTCACGGGAGGCGTTGTCTTGTTTTCTTCTTATTGAAATGCACAGAGTTGTTGCCATGGTCCAGAAACCTGTCCATCCCAGATCCAGGATCATTGCATGAGGATTCTGAATCATGGCCGCTGCAAACTTCGTGGATACACATATTACACTCTGTAATTTGGATGTTGACGAAAAATATCATTAACATTTTGGCGCTAGAAGGAGGGCCTGAACCTCCGATCTTGTGGTTAATTTGTTTAAACCAAATGGTTGAATTCATCGTTTCATGGTAGGAAACAATGAAGACGAAGAAATTGAAGGGGCAAAACAAAGAACTGGACCCCAATGTCACCCTTTAAGGAAATGAGGTCCCAACACTCAACCCAAATAATAACGAGAAAGAGGCTGCGCCCAACCCACAGCTGCTACCAGATCCGAACGCCACGGGGGAAATGTCGCAAGGATATTAGCCTTGGAACAGGAACTCCAAGAAATGCTGGCTCAGGTCGACATAGTACAGGCACAGAAGTCCTCGAGGCTCACCAGATCTAGCATGAAAGAGACAAATGAATCTCCAAAAAGGAAAGTCAAAAGCGAAAGGGAAGCCCAAAGCAACCTCTTCCAAGAAAAGGAAATCTCATCTGACGGGAGTAGATCATCCAGGAAATCTATGCGAGCAGGAATAATCCGGGAGCTCTATCTCCAAAGGCTATGACCCCAAGAGAGAAGATTATGACAGCACGGAGGCCTACATCAGAGATGTCACTCAGAAGACCGTCAAGGACTTACTGGGAAGCAAAGGGAAGAGAACCCAGGATGACAAGGTTAACGACAATGAGAGGGTAGCCCTGTTCATTGATGAGATTATGAACACCGTGATACCGTCAAGAGTCAAAGTCCCAACCATGAAATATCTGGGAACCACTGACCCCGACGACCATTTGATGGCTTTCGACAGCCATGGATCTTTACAACACTTCTGGAGCTGTCAGATGCCGCCTCTTCCCGGTAACCTTCCAAGGTGCAGCGGCGAAATGGTATCGACAGTACAGGGAAAACACCATTTACTCGTGGAAACAATTCTCCTACGAATTCACCGCGCAGTTCTGCATCTGGAAAGATCCAACCGTAGATTATACGGTCATCGCTAACATCAAATAGAGAAAAGGGGAGTCTCTCGGGGACTACCTCAAAAGGTTCAACGTCGAGGCCATAAAAGCCAAAGATATGAATGACCGCGACAGGTTGATCGCCATGCACTCAGGGTTGATAGAAAACACCCCCTTCTAGAAGGAGTTATATATCCACGGCTACAAGGATTTACAAGATTTCCATTTCCAAGCCGACAAGTTTATCCGCATGGATGAACCATACTTTACAAAAAGGAAGTTCGGGCTTTGAAGAGAAGGAGGAAGGACAAACTTCGGACAAAAGCTCCCTGAAGGGAATCATAGGAGATCAAGATGGGAAGATTCTAACACGAACTCGGTTGCCTTGAACAAGCCCATCTTATATGTGTATGCTGTCGCAAAAGAAAGGGTCAATAATTTCCTGGTCTCGTTCATAGCCAAAAATTGCCCCGAACCTCATGCCGGCGGTAAATACCGGAGTTCCATAAAACCAATGGGCACAAGATAGACGAGTGCAAGGTCTTATACGGGATTATCCAGAAACTAATCCGAGAGGGGCACCTGAAGGAGTTTGTTTCAAATAAAACAGCACTAGCTCAACAAGTAGGAGGACAATAGAAGGTTTCGGTAAACACGACAAGAGTCACTACAGAGGAGAATAACCTGGATTTGGGGCCTCCCGTGAACCGAATCAATGTGATTCATGGGGGACCACATCCTGTTGGAAGTTATCCGAAAGCCATGGACCAATACGTGAAAGAAGCTTTGGAGGGAATCTTCTCCATCCAAGAGGAACCATCATTGAAGAATGCGCGTTATGCCCTCAAAATGGACAACCTCGTGGTTTCCCTAGAAGAAATGAAGAAAGGGATCCGTCACCCACATAACGACCCCCTCATGATAATGGCGCAGATATGGCTTTTGTTCGTTTCTAAAATATTGGTGGATACCAGAATCGCTGTCAACGTCATCTTCAAGCACGCCTTCGATCAGATGGGAATTTCCAAAAAGAAGCTGGAGCCTATCAACTAGCCGATTTTCGGGTTCAACAATAAAGGGTCAACTCCAGTAGGACAAATCAACCTCCTAGTTCAAGTAGGGCTGTCTCCTCTTCATAGGACTTTCGAAACTCTCTTCATCGTAATCGATCAGCTGTCCTATTACAATGCCTTCTTTGGGCGACCAGCTTTACAGGAGATGGATGCCTTCGTTTCTTCCAAATATCTTATGTTAAAATTTCTGACCAAACAGGGATGGGGTACCATCTGGGGAGAACAATTTAGCTCCCGAGAGTTGTACTTTTCAACGGTCGAAAAATACAAAAGGGAGTATTCTTCGTATTTTGATTCTTCCACTGTTTTTATGCCCTCAGATAAGGGATTCTAATGTCCCTCATTTGAAACCAAGTTAAAAATAAATAAGACTGACGAACGCACTAATGGTAGGTATGCTGCTCTGAAAAGGAAGAGGAAAAGGTCCAATGAGGTAAACTCGACCAAAAAAGAAGAAATATTCACAGATTTAGACTCTCGAGGAGTCATCGAAAGGATCAAGCCGATAGAAGAGGTAGAAGAAGTAAACGTCGATCCGAAAGATAAATCAAAGGTCATCAACACAGGGAAGAGGCTAACGGAACTTCTCCGAAGCGACTTAATCCACTTTTTGCAGCTCAACAAAGACGTTTTTGCCTGGACCCATTCAGACATGGTTGGTATCGACCCTTCAGTCATGAGCCTAAACGGGAAGGTAGCGGCACTCAGCAGGTTCATTTCTAAGGCCACCGATAAATTCGTCCATTTCTTCAATGTCATAAGGAAAAAGAATAATTTTGAATGGAACGAAGAATATAAGAAGGCATTCCAAGAATTGAAAGTTTACATGGGAATACCTCCGGTTTTGTCCAGTCCCGAGAAGGGAGAAACTCTATACCTGTACATGGCAGTCTCCGAATATGCAGTGAGCTCAGTACTGATAAGAGAAAATAATGGGACTCAACACCCCATCTATTATGTTAGCCGGAGGCTAAAAGAGGCGGAAACTCGATA
Source organism: Allium sativum (assembly GCA_030737875.1). Classification (NCBI taxonomy): domain Eukaryota; kingdom Viridiplantae; phylum Streptophyta; class Magnoliopsida; order Asparagales; family Amaryllidaceae; genus Allium; species Allium sativum. Next base: position 199,010,347 of record CM060924.1, read on the forward strand.
CCTTGTCATAGAGAAACTGGCGTATTGCTTAATCCTTACTGCACAAAAGCTCTGAGGTTATTTCCAGTCACACCCTATTAAAGTCCTAACCAGCTTCCCGCTCAAACAAGTGTTTAGCAAACCGGAAACTTCAGGGAGGCTAATTAAATGGGGTATTGAGCTAAGCCAATACGAAATCGAGTTCCATCCTCGAGTAGCAATTAAATGGCAGGCTCTCGTAGATTTCGTGAACGAGTGTACGAACTTCATTTCAGAACAGTCGGTCAAAGAAAATGATTCGAAGGCCAAATGGCAACTCTTTGTAGATGGAGCTTCCAACGAACAGGGGGCAGGGGCAGGTTATGTTATAATCACCCCTTACGGACACCGCCTGCACTACGCCATGAAATTAGGGTTCCCGGCAACCAACAATGTGGCTTAATACGAATCCATGATAGCTGGTTTGAATCCGGCATTACAGTTGAAGATACCAAGGATAGAAATCTTCAGCAACTCGCAACAAATGGTAACCCAAATAAAACAGACGTATCAAACCAAAGATAAGCGGCTCATCTTATACATGAAGAAGGTAATAAAGATGCTTTCCCTATTTGAGGATTTCTCAGTTCATCAAATACCCCACGGGGAGAATACCCAGGCGGATTCGCTAGCCAAATCAGCCAGCTCCCGAGGAGCTCCCTAAACCCGGATAGTGCTGGTGGGATATCAGGAGATGCCCAACATCGAATAGGAAGAATCGAAAGCAGGAAAAGAGTCGTTGGTCTTGACCCGATCCCAAGCCTTGATAAGGGGAGAAGGAGAAGGCCAAGGAGGAAATCCCAAGAGGGAATTTCCCATAGCGGAAACACGCCCCCGACAGGAAAATACGTGGATGACTCCCATAGAGGACTACCTCTTGAAAGGGACGTTACCCCTTGATAAGAAAGATGCAAGGAAGGTAAAACACCAAGCTCCCACATTTGCGATCATAAACGGCGTACTCTATAAAAGGGGACATTCACTTCCTTATCTAAGGTGTATAAGTTTTGAAGATGGACTCAACCTTTTAAATGAAGCTCATAAAGGATGGTGTGGGGACCATTCCAACGGGGTTAAGCTGGCTAAAAGGGTCATGGACAGGGTTATTATTGGCCACAGATGGTTAGTCAAGCGGTCGAATACGTCAAGAGATGCGACAATTGTCAGAAGTACTCTAAGGTACCACGACTTCCTCCTAGTAACCTATCCACTATATCGAGCCCCTAGCCTTTCGATGTATGTGGAATAGATTTGATTGGGCCCTTATCACTCGCCAAGGGAGGAGCTAAATATGCCGTAGTAGCTATCGACTACTTCACCAAGTTGGTGGATGCGGAACCCCTTCTGGTTATCACATCCAAGAAAGTGTTAAGATTCGTAATAAAGAATGTTGTTACCCTCTTCGGGAATCCCCATAAGATCATATCGGATAACGGAACACAATTCGAGAGTGAAAAATTCACCCGATTCTGTGAGAAAAATGGAATCATCAAAATTTTCTCCTCAGTGGCCCATTCGAAAGCTAATGGAGCTGTGGAAGCCGTAAATAAGACCATTACGATATTCGTTAAGATACGCCTTAATCAGGCTAAAGGAAATTGGGTAGAAGAGTTGCCTCTGGTGCTATGGGCGTACAGAACTTCCACCAAAACAGCTACCGGACACACCCTCTTTTCCCTGACATATGGTTGTGAGGCTATGCTTCCGGTTGAGGTTGAAGTTCCGTCACATCGAAGGATATCATACTCTTTTGACACCAATCAGGAATTAAGAAAGGAATCATTAGATTTGATACATGAACTAAGGGATGAGGCTGCAGTCAGAACCGCCGAGTACCAAATAAGAATCACAAAATATTACAATTCGAAGGTCAAAGCTAGAACCCTCGCTAAGGGTGAATTAATACTACGAAGAGTAATGGCTAACACCAAAGATCCGGCTGATGGTCCTCTAGGCCCAAACTGGGAAGGACCCCTGATTGTCCATCAAGAAGTCATACCTGGCACATATCGGCTATGCAGGCCCAACGACGATCTTGTTCGAAGGACATGGAACTCGGAACATTTGAGGCCATATTTTCCAACCATAAAAGAATAGAGGATAAGATCTTTTCCCCAAGAAATCATCATACAACTAGAGGTATGGAAACCCTCCCGATAGCTCGTAAGAAACCCAAAAGGGGTCGAGCTAGAAAAAGGATTGAATCCCTCGTCATTGCCAAATTGGCCGGGGCGAGGCATCCCCCGAAAGGGGGGATGATTGTGTTAGTCTTTCTCCTGCCCAAACCAGAGGGGGCAGGGTTAAAGCATCGAAAGCATAAGCCACCGTTTCATACCAGAAATGGTCGTGGCGGTACATCTAAAAATTAGCACGCCCTGCCTCTGCTCATAGAAAAGTACGCCCTGCCTCTGCTCGAACTAAGCACTTCCTACCTCTACTCGTAGAAGAGCACGTCCTTCCTCTGCTTATGTTCCGCATTACCCGCAGAAGGGAGCGCAAACCCCTATCATCGCCTATGATGGTCAGGATAGGGCACCCCTTGGAGGGGGTGGCGTATAAGCCTCTATCAGTGCCTACAATGGCCCATGAAGAGCGTCAAAAGATTAAACCTTAGTTCTGTGCCTACGATGGCCCCGTCTAAGTTTCTAAGCCCTTATCATCGCCTACGATGGTCAGGATAAGGCGCTTCCTGGAGGGAGGTCGGGTAAGTCCTTGGGCCTGCTTAAGGATAAGCTAGCCAAGCACACCGGACGCACAGGCCCAGAGAGTGTCCAACAAAGCACGTACATCCTCTGCTTTGACTAAGAAAGCCCAAGGTGAGGCTCAAGAAGCACGCACAACCTCTGCTTCCAAAATCAAATCCGAAGGGGATACTCACTCTATTAATACCGAAAGAGGTTTCAGTTCTCTATGCTAATACCCGAATCTGGGTCGATTCGGCATTCTCTTAATACCAAAAGAGGTTTCGGTTCTCCATACTAATACCTGAATCTGGGTCGATTCGGCGCTCTATTAATACCGAAAGAGGTTTCGGTTCTCTATGCTAATACCCGAATCTGGGTCGATTCGGTGTTCACTTAATACCGAAAGAGGTTTCGGTTCTCCATACTAATACCCGAATCTGGGTAGATTCGGTGCTCTATTAATACCGAAAGAAGTTTCGGTTCTCCATACTAATATCGAATCTGGGTCGATTCGGTGCTCTATTAATACCAGAAAAGGTTTCGGTTCTCTATACTAATACCTGAATCTGGATGGATTCGACCATTTATTAACGCCGGAAGCGTTTTTGGTCCTTAATCTAAAAACACCCGAATCTGGGTGGATTTGGCCATCTATTAATACCGAAAAGGTTCCCGGCTTTCAGCCTTTAAGTCCTGAATCTGGGGGAAATCAGCTTTTCTATCTTGGTTCGTCTGAACCTGGATAGTGTTCGACTCAACATCATTATCAGAAAAGGTTTCCAATCCTCCATCAAAACCTGAATCTAGGACACTTCATTCCTCTGCATGACGTTGAAAACAGATCTCTTTGGAGAGACCCGTGGCATAACTTAGCATTGGAATATAATTGGCAAGCAAACAGGCGAGAGCCAGACAAAAGAAGCTTGACTTGAAAAGAAAAAGACACCCCTTCACAAAAGGGTGGAGGGGGCAACTGTTACTACCAAAATTATCTTGGCACAATATAGCGGGTGAAGGGATGTTAAGTAAATATAAGAAGGGAATAAGGAACTCGAAAGCAATTCAGGCCGATACCCCCTCTGGAGAAAAGGGACCCGAAACCTACCAAGTATTGGCAAAGGTTCATCCGACGGGGTCTATCCACCAAGAATCAACCAATTTACACCAACACATTAAAAGAGGAAGAGCATTGGGATGGAGCATCAAGATGATTTGGAACCAATCCTCGAAGAACGACTTCGTAGATATAGAAAGGGATTACTTTCGTAAGTAACACAAATATCACCAAAAGCTACCCTCCCTAGAGCCAAACCAGAAGGCTGAACCGAGACTCAAGTAAGGATACATGCCACTCGTACTAATCCACTTAGTAGCTGAACCATCAACGGTTCTAAATCGTCAGACATTTACGTACATATTGAGGGCGGGCCCCTCCGAGTACCAACAATAAAGCCGAAAGCCTACATCCGAAAGCCCGCGGCAAAGGACCGACACCGAGAGCATTCGCCAAGACATCCGAAATTCCCCTATAATCTGTTGCGGCAACAAGCCCCTTCCGCCTGGAAGAAAGCCCAATTCCCCCGGGGCCATCCCTTCGAAAGCTATAAATGGCACCACAAGGAGGACCAACAGGCTAATACCTGAAACCTAGGAAAAAGGCGGCCGATAGGGAGTGCCAGGCCCAACAACCTATTGATGGAAAGACACCGGATTCTCTATAAATAGGACTCTAGATACTCTATAAAGGGGGACGAAGCTTTCATTTCTCAATTTAGCTCCTTTTTTCTCAAGGAGAGCAAATCATCAATTTCTTGTAATATATCTGCAATTTATAAATGGAGAATTCGGAGTCCCATACATCGTACGATTTGATAATCTTGTAGTATCATAATGATGAAACAGGGAGTTAACACTAATCTTTCTGACGAGGGGATCAATCAAGGTGCTCCAGTAGCGGAGGAAGGGGTCTTCGTAGAAATATGAAACCCCCTTTCTCTTCACGTCACAGAACTGCCATGATTGATTCATGCCCTCATACCGAGCCTAACGCTTCCCCAAGCATCGATGTGACAAAATCGCGTATGAGTTCCTAGATCGGTCTCCGTTGTAATTCAGACCCCTCCCTCAGGAAGGTCTAGTACAAAGGAGTCATCGAACTTAGCGAATATTGCGAGGCTTTCATCCATGAACTCACGGGAGGCGTTGGCCTGTTTACTTCTTATTGAAATGCACAGAGCAGTTGCCATGGTCTAGAAACCTATCCATCCCAGATCCAGGATCATTGCCCGAGGATTCTAAATCATGGCCGCTGCAAACTTCGTGGATACACATATTACACTCTATAATTTTGGTGTTAACGAAAAATGTCGTTAACAGAAAAATCTCCTGATTAGTCATAATGTTGACGTGATGCATGATGGGAAAAATGTGTTTGACAATGTGTTTAATACAATTTTGAATGTCAAAGGGGAAACCAAAGTTGATTTGAAATCAAAACATGATATCGAAGTAATATGTAATCGTCCTGAGCTTCATATAAATCGAAATGACACAAAAAAACAAAAACAAAAGCGTGTTATGAGCTAGACAATAATCAAGTTAAAATACTTTTAAAATGAGTGGAAGGATTAAGATTGCCAGATGGTATATCTTCTAATCTTCGTAGATGTGTCAACTATAAAAACAATAAGTTTAGTGGAATGAAAAGCCGTAACTGTCATGTTATGATGGAAAATTTGTTGCCCATCGCTTTCAAAGAACTGTTGCCGATAAAAGTTTGGACTGTTGTGATGATTCATGAAGTTATTGATTCACGACAACGGAAATGAAGATCAATTGAAAAGTTAGTGTGTGTGTGTGTGTGTGTGTATATATATATATATTTGTGTGTTTAGTATGTTAGATGATTGTATCCTCATTTTACATAACACATATACATGAAATTCAAATATATATATATATATATGAATGGCTGAAAAAACATCCATTATGGGCTTTATACCATGGACTAGTCGACTAGTCCATATTCAACTAGTCGACTGGTAAGAGAATAAATTCCCAATAATGGCTATTTTCTGCCATTTTTAAATATATATATATATATATATATATATATGATTCATATTTTCTACCACGTGACTGGTGATTTTTATACCAGTCGACTGACCCGACAGTAACAACCATATTTCTGAAGGGTCAATTTCTTTGATGAAGAGTTCTCTTTTTATTTCTAAAAAAAATGTTTGCATATTTTCAATAAAACTCCTCATGAACCTTAACTACTTTTCAACCACTATAAATATAATATAAACTTGTTTTCCAAATCACCGATTCTTGCAGATTCTATTCTAATTCTTGATCTACATTTCTAAGCACTTTTGCATTCTAAAATGCTCTCAAATATTCAAACTGCTTTTTGAATCATCAAATTTATTTCAAATCTCTTTATTCAGTAAGAAATATACATCCTTTAATCTTCACATACACGTTATATACTTGAGGATAAGACTATAGAAAGGGTGTATTCAGTTGTTGGCTATTCAGTGTTTTTCAAGATCATAATCAGAAGTCAAACCCTTATTGTTTGTTAAAGTCATGTGTCGGTGCTCAGGCGCGAAATCCGTGTCAGTGCTCGCAACTGTAACGACCCAGGTTACGCCCGACCCGATCGATCGCAAAATCGACCAAGACCGTTCAAAACCCGAATACGTTAACTTTGGGAATACAACACATCAGAACAAAAACAACAGACTTTTATTACATCATAGTAACGTAACATCAGAGTACAGAATATCAGAGTACATCGATAAAATTACAGCGGAAGATAAATTACAACAAATTATAATACAATACAGTGCAGCGGAAAAATAACTAAGGCAGCGGAAGACAACTATGTTCTGGATAACGGCCCCGGATTCCGCCCGACCCGATCGATCGCAAAATCGACCAAGACCGTTTAAAACCCGAACACGTTAACTCGGGGAATACAAAAACATCAGAACAATAACAGCAGACTTTGATGAACATTACAGCAATGTTACATCAGAGTACAGAATAACAGAGTACATTGAATAAAATTACAGCGGAAGATAAATTACAATATTTTAAATACAATACAGTGCAGCGGAAAACAACTATGCTCTGGACACAGCTTTAAGCTTCGATCCAGAATCCTGCTCGAGATAAAGACCTGTAGAGAAACTACTCGACTGCCCGTGTGGAAAAGAGGGCACCCGAGTTTGCAAAGGTGGAAACAAACAACAGGTCAGTCATGGGACTGGTGTGAGAATTCTTAACTAATTTAAGTAATAGTAATAAGGCAAATTCAAGGACCACGCCGCTAACGCGGAACGGGTTTATTCCAATGGATTGCCGTGCATAACTTAAGGTGACTGAACAAATAAATAAGTAAATCGTAAAACAACGCAATGCTTTTTAGAAAAATGAAACCATTAGAAGACCCAAGTCCCATCACACAATGCAACGCAAACCGGAGGATAGGGTTTTACCTTATAATGGTCAAAAGATGCTTGATACGATAAAACGGGTTTGATATTATTGCTAGTGTATATAAGTGTCAAAAACAATTCAATCATAATGTATCAATCCTAGACGGCATAGTACCCCATCCTACTATGTCGCCATACTAGTTCTACAATCAAAACCTGTAACGACCCGGATTTCGAGCGACTTTGGTTATCGACATAAGCACGATGTCGATAACCAAAACATCGAAAAATCCTGGTAATTAGTGAAAGAAATTAGAGGGTGAGGAAAGATAAGATAGAAAATTAGAATAGAAGAAGAACACAACATCAGAGTAACACGAATCTCACAGCGGAACGAATAAATATATTTCATAACATAACTTTGAAATACAAACTTGGTACTTGAATATACATATCATTATCAAAGTACAGCACTTACAACACAGCGGAAATAAACTATAGCTATATGATCCTGAAGCCTCCTGCTCCAAGCTCTTCCAGTATATCTGTAAATCCCGACTACTTGACTGCCCGTACAAATTTAGGCACCCAAGAGTTTAGGGAAAACAACAAAATAAACTCCGGGTCAGTCATGGGACTGGTATGAGTAAAACAGTTTAAAAACAGTTGAACAAGTAAATGATATCTCATAAGACCACGCCGCATAACGGAACGGGTTTTTCCCTTATGAGAATCCAAAATATCTTTATATCAAAAACCTTTTGATATTATAATAATGTCTATCAACCACAATATATATATAATCATCTAGCAGAAATGCTTTCATCTCACGTTCTACATATATAGTATACAATCAAAACCGCAAGCACGAATTGGGTAATGGATTTCCACTATGACAAGGTATGGAACCACCTTTCGCTCGTGTACCTCTAGAGAGGAATACACTGGGTTCAACAAGAACATCTTGCAACCCGGCCACACATGACCGACCACTCATTTCTCTTGAGTGTATCGAATGTATATCACCAACAGTTGGGATCAGCAACCGTTTCCCGAATGGGACAGCATCAACAATAGATTTTTAGAAATGAATGAAACTCTAGATCAGGTGATTATACACCCTACTTCGGTGCGACCGACTTAGCCATGCTGCCTGCCCGATTTCTGTCATTTACCGGATGATGAGGCTAGAAGCTACGCTTTATCATCACATCAGATTCACTTTGAATGCCACATCGTCAAATCCATCAAATCACCGATCGACGTCCTCAACCATACATTACGCGTTAGCTAAAAGAAGTTTCCTTCTCCGCTTCCACTCTTGGTACAATTGGAGAAATCGATATATGTGATCGTCAGGAAATACTCTGTCGGACATCCGTCCATACAAGTCATCCAGGAACAGGATGAACCGAAGGCACTATTCTGTAAACAGGATAGCCCTTGCATAACTCCGTCTTCAATTTCCTTTGGCATATATGATTCGCAACGCTTATGCCAATACAGAGTGGTTCTTTGGATAATAATCCAACCGGTCTCTCCATATTAACAACGTTAAAATGGTCAAAACTTCGATAGTCTGTGATTTAACTATCGAATAAAAACAGGTGTGCAAACAACGATATTATTTCCAAATGGAAATTTATATCGATCAAACATCATTCAACATTTATCTCTTAATTTCATAAATTTACTTATCTCATATTTCCCTACGTTCAATATTCCTTATTTTCTAAATTGGGAAAAATATACGTTATTAACAATGGAAAACATTTCCAATTCTTTGTTTCTTTATTAGAAAACATTTCTGGTTTCTTATTTGGAAAACATTTCCAAAGCTTCTTCATTGGACTTAGACAGATGTTTAAACAAACCATCGCGATGCCAACTCAAACCATTTCCTTTACTGTCGAACCTTAACTATTCCTTAGTTAAAAACGAAGCCAATCAAGTTGGGGTAGAACTACCTCTCAGACCTTAACTGAACAACATTTCTAACTTTGAAATAGTCAAAGTTCACTTTATATCCCTTTTACTGACTTCCTTACTTAAACCTCGTTCGAATAGCTATATTCGATTGACTCTTTTCACTTAACTCTATTCGATTAACCCTTATCAGATAACTCTATTGGATTAACACTATTGGATTAACTCTATTTGACTCACGCTATTGATTAACTCTATTTGACTAACGCTATTGATTTACTCATTTCACTTAACTCCTTTCGAATAAACTATATTCGATAACTCCTTTTACTTTCTTCGAATAAACTATATTCGATTAACTCATTTGCTTCTACTCTAATCGATTACTAACATCGATTAACTCCTTTGCTTTAACCCTAATCGATTAAACTAACATCGATTAGCTCCTTTTACTTTATCTCTAATCGATTAACTAACATCGATTAGCTCCTTTTTACTTTATCTCTAATCGATTAACTAACATCGATTAACTACTTTGCTTTATCTCTAATCGATTAAACTAACATCGATTAACTCCTTTTACTTTATCTCTAATCGATTAACTAACATCGATTAGCTCCTTTTTACTTTATCTCTAATCGATTAACTAACATCGATTAGCTCCTTTTTACTTTATCTCTAATCGATTAACTAACATCGATTAACTCCTTTGCTTTATCTCTAATCGATTAACTAACATCGATTAGCTCCTTTTTACTTTATCTCTAATCGATTTACTAACATCGATTAACTCCTTTGCTTTCTATTCGAATAACTATATTTTATTAACTCCTTTTACTTTCTTCGAATAAACTATATTCGATTAACTCATTTGCTTCTATTCTAATCGATTACTAACATCGATTAACTCCTTTGCTTTCTATTCGAATAACTATATTTTATTAACTCCTTTTACTTTAACACTAATCGATTAACTAACATCGATTAGCTCCTTTTGATAAACTACGTTTTCCGTTACAACTATTTCCTTTTTATCACGTTTACTTACCGTTACAAATATTTCCTATTTATAACTTCTATTTACCGTTACAAATATTTCCTATTTATAACTTCTATTTATTTTCTAAATAAATATTCCTTTTCTATTTCTATTTATTTTCTAAATAAATATCCCTTTTATAAAACCGTGTTCGTTTTATAAATATTTCCTTTTATAAAATCCTGTGATTTTATAAAATTCCTTTATTTCAATATACATTGAAATACTTCTTTTTTACATCCCAGGGTCTTTTATGATATTTAAAATATCGAATAAAAATGATCAACATCATTCCAACACCCATAATCCATAACAGATTATATAACACATCATATATCACAATATATGAAAACAGTAAATAAATGTTGAGGAATCCAGTTGGATTCCTCCAACCTGTTTCCCTGCATCACAGATGTTAAACAATATAGATAACGTCACTTTCAGTTCTATATGATATATTCTGTTAAACAGAATCAATATAGAAATTTAACTAACTGACTAGCAGTTCAATCAAACAGTCAACATACAATCGATCAGCCAATATCTAACAGTTCTAAAAATACAACATGAAATTATAAACTGTTCAGAGTTAGTGAGATTTACTCACATTGGCAATTTATCGTTAAAGAACGATAAACTGTTGTTTGATTTGAATCAAACAATTAAAATCGCCGTAAATTTAAACGAGCTCCATTCCACTCCCAGTCAGTTCCATGGTGTAGTGTCCGTCCATACGATCCCAACGGATCTGACCGTTCATGATTCTGACAACGTATGACGAAGTTATGATTTTAACAAGTTATACGATACTTTATTTAAATTAAATTGAATATAAACACTAAAATGGGCTTTAACCCTTTTCAACCGGCCCATTACCTCTCTTATTAACCAGGCCCGATTCCCTCATCTTCCCCAAATCCCATCGTGACTGCCTGTAACCGCACATGGCCATCACCGATTTTTCCAAGCCTCCTAACTCCTCAAGTCTTCAACGAAATCTCAAACAAATATTACCATGACCCTTCTCTTTCAATCCTCTCCGACTTCATATGAGTTTCCCCCAACTCGAGCTCGACTCCTGACCATTTCGACTTCGGCCATCACCTGCAGGTCACGACCTAAATCGGCGTCGTACTTCATCAAACTCTGGCCACTGAACCTCCTTGTCACCACAAACTCAACGCTGCACTCACCTCGCCCTCCCGTTGCCCTCATCACCGGAAAAGCTTAAACCTAGCTTCACTGATCAAATTTTCGAGCTCGAGAGTATTGATCGAACGCAGAGAAATCGATCGAAGGATGAAGAGAATTGTATGAGGAATTCAGATATAATTGTTTCGCGAATTATTGATTTTTATTTCGATTTTCTTTTGAGGATTTTCTTCTTACGGTTCCTTTGAAGTGGAGGCGGAAAAATTTGTTAACCTAGCTGAAAAGAATTTGGTTAAGGCTTACTCTATTTATAAAAAGGAATGTTGGGAGAGTTGGATGATTTAGGTCCGTTCATTTTAAGTGGCAGGTTGTTTTTGTATTGACCATGCAATGCTTTTGATCCGAGAATTTAGGTTTGTGTAGTATTATCGTCGGCATGTTTGTATAGGGATGGTCCGAAGCCCACGTGACCCTTGACTATGAACCATTTTCAATTTATTATTCATCAATTCGTTTCAGTTATTTAGGTTAGTTTCCGAAGTGAAGTTTTAAGGTATACTACCTATTCTGTTTAAATTTTACGAACCGTTAGACAGAACTAAACATACCATTGAAATCAGCTTTGTGTCGTGATCTCAAAAATGTAATAATACCGGTAGATGGACTCATATTGTGAAATCCCGAAATGTCGATACAGGGTGCCAAATACTCCAAATAAAAAGTTGCTTATTTAATTAATTAAAAATTACAGTAAAATTCTAAAAATTAAATTATCACTACTTCCCAAAAGAACCTTGTCTAAATTCAACCCCGATATTCAAATATATTGAAATAACTGTTATGGCCGATAAACGATTCTATAGCGACTATTCTGAAATTTGATTTGGACGTACATCAAAATCTACACGATGAAATCCCGATTTTTCTCTTCTATTAGAAAGATATACTCCACCAGCTCCACACGTTTCTTGTTTCATAGAAATCCGATTTAAAACGAATCATGTACATTCAGTTGAAGTTCGAATCGTCAAATAGCGAACTGCAGCGCCATTTCAAGCTCGTTTATAATTATATTATAAACTATACGTTCAACTGTCGACGATTGAATATATTCGTTATTCAAATTCAATTTCAAGCTGAATTAAATATCACCGATGATCCAGTTCACACCATATCGTCATTTCAGCCAATTCTAATTATTTCAGAATTAAATATATTATTTAATTTATTATTTTAAATTAAATATTCACCATTATTTTAATTCCACGACCTTTTAATTCACTATATCACCATTTATATAATAAAATAAATTAATCATAATACCTCTGCAAATGCGGGTCATTACAATCTTCCCCACTTAAAATAATTTCGTCCTCGAAATTGCTAAAAGGTAGAGAACGACCCTATCGACTGGTTAGAACATATTTGTTCACTTCTTAACTTCAGTTTCAACTGAACCAATTTAATTTCAATTAAATATTCATTAATTCTTATCAATGAAAATTTTCAAAAATCCTAAAAATTTTCTAACTCCTTAACTGTTCGAAAAATTTCGCCAGCACCTCCTTTGTACTGGTCAATCGGTCAAACTCCAACTCGTCTCTCTGGGCCATCTCCATCCCAAAAGAAAATCAAACAGCCAAGTGGCTTGCCAATTCGGCTCATAAATCTTATATCCAATAGGAATATAAACTTGTACCTTTTTTATCGGGCATATCAACCCCATCACTTCCATACGCTATCAACTCAGCATATACCAATGTTATCCCAATCAAATTCCAATCTGCTTTTATCCACGACACAACCATTCGCTTTTTTTTTACCAAGCCAAATTTTCATTTCAACTCGAGTTTTCTTCTCGATTCCCAACCCTTAACTTGATTATCACATTACACTTCAAATATGAATCTCACAATCCAATTTGTCTTGACATCATTCTAATTCAACCTCAATTACCACTTTACTGGCTTTACTTTAATTCAAATTTTCTTTCACAAATTTCTGTTAAATTTGTTTTTAATTCAAACAGTCTTTCCCTGGGAATTTTAAACAGTTTACTTTTTCAAAAATCAAATTTTCCTTTTTGAAATTCAACTGAGCCCATAATCAATATTCCATTAGTTAAATCACTTTTCTATTTCTTTATCAATATTTGTTAACCAAATATTTTCAATAACCATATTGGCCTTTTATGTTATTTGGAAAACATTTCCGAATATCGCCTTCCTCTATTTTCTAAACTTTAGAAAATATATGCTATTTATAATTGGAAAATATTCCAATTACTTATCTCTTTTCCCATCTCGTTTATTTCTATACTTAGGAAATATTTTTTTATTTTATTTCCAAGCTTACACTTATATGGGTTAAAACAGATGTTGTGTAAAACATCGTTACGACAACCCAAATACTATATTCAATTAACTCTTATTCAACATTGATCATCGAGCCTGAAATCTCACTATTTATTTATTAATAATGAAATCAATCAAGTTGGGGTATAACTACCTCTCAAACCTTGACTGAATAACATTTATAACGTCAAAACAGATATGACTACTTACTCGAATAACCAATACCATACAACTACTTTTCACTTTTAAACACGTATACTTTCTCTTTCTATTCTTACTAGATTTTATTCCTAGTCTTCCTTTTTGATTATACTATTCTATTTCTAAGTTCGTTTCCTTATCAACTTCTATATATTTCGATACGTTGATGTCTAACTATCAAATTATCTTAAAAATATTCTAACTCTTTTAATTCCCGGAAAAATTCGCCATAACCTCCTTCGTACTAGGAGCATCGGGAAAATCCCCAAACTGCCACACAGGCCTTCTCCAATCAAAAGAAAAAGAAAAGCCAAGCGGCTAGCCGATACGGCGCATAAAATCTCATATATGAATTAAATACGTACCTTTTGTCGGGCATTCTATTTATATACCTTCATATCTTATCCATACCTATCTCATGTATATCCATACATTTCTAATTCATTCCAACTTAATCCAATCATTTTAACTTAGTTCGTTAAGTGATTTTCAAATTACTGGTTTGCCCATTTCACCTTTTTATTTGAATATACATGTTTACATATAGGTTTAACTTGTTTATCAACTAATTGAATTCCATTTCAATTTTATTTGAATTTCCTATATTCAAATTCCATTTCAATTCTCTTATTCAAATTCTATATTTGAATTTCATTTCAAATCTCTTATTCAAATTCCATATTTGAATTTTGTTTCAATTTTCTTATTCAAATTCTATATTTGAATTTCATTATTCAAATCTATTTTCAAACTCCATTTGAATTTCTAAATTCAAATCTATTTGAATTCTCTTTATTTCATTTCAATTCCCTTTGAATCTTCTATATTCAAATTTCAATTTCAATTCTATTTGAATCTTCTTTATTCAAATTTCAATTTCAATTCTATTTGAATCTTCTTTATTCAAATTTAAATTTCAATTCTATTTGAATCTTCTTTATTCAAATTTCAATTTCAATTCTATTTGAATCTTCTTTATTCAAATTTCAATTTCAATTCTATTTGAATCTTCTTTATACAAATTTCAATTTCAATTCTATTTGAATCTTCTTTATTCAAATTTCAATTTCAAACTTTCTTTATTCATCTTTTAATAAGTCTCGATTTCAGTTCCTTTTGAAATCGATATTTCAACCTTCGGAAAATAGATTTCCCTTTAAATTTCACACTTGTGTTTTTATTTCTGAATTATCCAATGATAATTCTTTGCACTTCATTTATAGACTTCGGTTATAAAGGAACTTCTCGTTTTATTTCTTTTAAACAAGTTAATATTTCAAATCTATTTAAAAATTCAAATTCTATATTTTAAATCCCATTTGAAATTCGACACAACTTGTCTTTCCCAAAACAAATTCAAAACAGTATCTCTGGTAGTAATTCGTCACTTACAACTCGAAAATGAATACTGATGATGCAGCTGTCATCATCAGAATCTATTTTCCAGCGATCGAAGTGAGTTCAGTACTATAAAACCATTTTTAAACATTTCCACTTTGAAATTCATTTCAAAATATAATTCACGCTGCTTGTAAAACAAATTTAAAATCTCCCAGGATCTTAAATTTTCCTTATTTTTAATTCAAATCCATTTACAAACACTTATCCAATTTTCCCAGAATTTTAATTCAATTTCTGGTTTAAATTTAGATTTAACTCATCTGAATTCACGTATTTCACTTATATGAATTCTGATTGGTTATTTACATAACCATGTAATTTATAATCTTACTTGATTATAATAACAATCAATATATCCAATATATATCAAAATATACGTTGGGTAAACTATTTTCATTTACCCTCTTTTCAAAACATACCATGATGGTTCATCGTATTCAAGTGTTTACAAAATCCCTACCGATACCGTGGATCAAACTGATCGACCAGAACTCATAAACGACTCAACCAATGAATCTCCACAATAAAAATTTATTTTTATATCATATAACAAATACGTTCACTCGTATATATACACTCAATCTCAGTCTAGGGTATTACCAACCCTATCTCTACCGAGTCACGCCACAGAGCCAAGTAATTCTTAACTTAAGCTCTGATACCAACTGTAACGACCCGGATTTCGAGCGACTTTGGTTATCGACATAAGCACGATGTCGATAATCAAAACATCGAAAAATCCTGGTAATTAGTGAAAGAAATTAGAGGGTGAGGAAAGATAAGATAGAAAATTAGAATAGAAGAAGAAGAAGAACACAACATCAGAGTAACACGAATCTCACAGCGGAACGAATAAATATATTTCATAACATAACTTTGAAATACAAACTTGGTACTTGAATATACATATCATTATCAAAGTACAGCACTTACAACACAGCGGAAATAAACTATAGCTATATGATCCTGAAGCCTCCTGCTCCAAGCTCTTCCAGTGTATCTGTAAATCCCGACTACTTGACTGCCCGTACAAATTTAGGCACCCAAGAGTTTAGGGAAAACAACAAAATAAACTCCGGGTCAGTCATGGGACTGGTATGAGTAAAACAGTTTAAAAACAGTTGAACAAGTAAATGATATCTCATAAGACCACGCCGCATAACGGAACGGGTTTTTCCCTTATGAGAATCCAAAATATCTTTATATCAAAAACCTTTTGATATTATAATAATGTCTATCAACCACAGTATATATATAATCATCTAGCAGAAACGCTTTCATCTCACGTTCTACATATATAGTATACAATCAAAACCGCAAGCACGTATTGGGTAATGGAATTCCACTATGACAAGGTATGGAACCACCTTTCGCTCGTGTACCTCTAGAGAGGAATACACTGGGTTCAACAAGAACATCTTGCAACCCGGCCACACATGACCGACCACTCATTTTGCTTGAGTGTATCGAATGTATATCACCAACAGTTGGGATCAGCAACCGTTTCCCGAATGGGACAGCATCAACAATAGATTTTTAGAAATGAATGAAACTCTAGATCAGGTTATTATACACCCTACTTCGGTGCGACCGACTTAGCCATGCTGCCTGCCCGATTTCTGTCATTTACCGGATGATGAGGCTAGAAGCTACGCTTTATCATCACATCAGATTCACTTTGAATGCCACATCGTCAAATCCATCAAATCACCGATCGACGTCCTCAACCATACATTACGCGTTAGCTAAAAGAAGTTTCCTTCTCCGCTTCCACTCTTGGTACAGTTGGAGAAATCGATATATGTGATCGTCAGGAAATACTCTGTCGGACATCCGTCCATACAAGTCATCCAGGAACAGGATGAACCGAAGGCACTATTCTGTAAACAGGATAGCCCTTGCATAACTCCGTCTTCAATTTCCTTTGGCATATATGATTCGCAACGCTTATGCCAATACAGAGTGGTTCTTTGGATAATAATCCAACCGGTCTCTCCATATTAACAACGTTAAAATGGTCAAAACTTCGATAGTCTGTGATTTAACTATCGAAAAAAAACAGGTGTGCAAACAACGATATTATTTCCAAATGGAAA
This sequence comes from Allium sativum, assembly GCA_030737875.1. NCBI lineage: Eukaryota > Viridiplantae > Streptophyta > Magnoliopsida > Asparagales > Amaryllidaceae > Allium > Allium sativum. The sequence goes on from CM060924.1 coordinate 199,027,666, forward strand.
TTTATATCGATCAAACATCATTCAACATTTATCTCTTAATTTCATAAATTTACTTATCTCATATTTCCCTACGTTCAATATTCCTTATTTTCTAAATTGGGAAAATATACGTTATTAACAATGGAAAACATTTCCATTTCTTTGTTTCTTTATTAGAAAACATTTCTGGTTTCTTATTTGGAAAACATTTCCAAAGCTTCTTCATTGGACTTAGACAGATGTTTAAACAAACCATCGCGATGCCAACTCAAACCATTTCCTTTACTGTCGAACCTTAACTATTCCTTAGTTAAAAACGAAGCCAATCAAGTTGGGGTAGAACTACCTCTCAGACCTTAACTGAACAACATTTCTAACTTTGAAATAGTCAAAGTTCACTTTATATCCCTTTTACTAACTTCCTTACTTAAACCTCGTTCGAATAGCTATATTCGATTGACTCTTTTCACTTAACTCTATTCGATTAACCCTTATCAGATAACTCTATTGGATTAACACTATTGGATTAACTCTATTTGACTAACGCTATTGATTAACTCTATTTGACTAACGCTATTGATTTACTCATTTCACTTAACTCCTTTCGAATAAACTATATTCGATAACTCCTTTTACTTTCTTCGAATAAACTATATTCGATTAACTCATTTGCTTCTACTCTAATCGATTACTAACATCGATTAACTCCTTTGCTTTAACCCTAATCGATTAAACTAACATCGATTAGCTCCTTTTACTTTATCTCTAATCGATTAACTAACATCGATTAGCTCCTTTTTACTTTATCTCTAATCGATTAACTAACATCGATTAACTCCTTTGCTTTATCTCTAATCGATTAAACTAACATCGATTAGCTCCTTTTACTTTATCTCTAATCGATTAACTAACATCGATTAGCTCCTTTTTACTTTATCTCTAATCGATTAACTAACATCGATTAGCTCCTTTTTACTTTATCTCTAATCGATTAACTAACATCAATTAACTCCTTTGCTTTATCTCTAATCGATTAACTAACATCGATTAGCTCCTTTTTACTTTATCTCTAATCGATTAACTAACATCGATTAACTCCTTTGCTTTCTATTCGAATAACTATATTTTATTAACTCCTTTTACTTTCTTCGAATAAACTATATTCGATTAACTCATTTGCTTCTACTCTAATCGATTACTAACATCGATTAACTCCTTTGCTTTCTATTCGAATAACTATATTTTATTAACTCCTTTTACTTTAACACTAATCGATTAACTAACATCGATTAGCTCCTTTTGATAAACTACGTTTTCCGTTACAACTATTTCCTTTTTATCACGTTTACTTACCGTTACAAATATTTCCTATTTATAACTTCTATTTACCGTTACAAATATTTCCTATTTATAACTTCTATTTATTTTCTAAATAAATATTCCTTTTCTATTTCTATTTATTTTCTAAATAAATATCCCTTTTATAAAACCGTGTTCGTTTTATAAATATTTTCTTTTATAAAATCCTGTGATTTTATAAAATTCCTTTATTTCAATATACATTGAAATACTTCTTTTTTACATCCCAGGGTCTTTTATGATATTTAAAATATCGAATAAAAATGATCAACATCATTCCAACACCCATAATCCATAACAGATTATATAACCCATCATATATCACAATATATGAAAACAGTAAATAAATGTTGAGGAATCCAGTTGGATTCCTCCAACCTGTTTCCCTGCATCACAGATGTTAAACAATATAGATAACATCACTTTCAGTTCTATATGATATATTCTGTTAAACAGAATCAATATAGAAATTTAACTAACTGACTAGCAGTTCAATCAAACAGTCAACATACAATCGATCAGCCAATATCTAACAGTTCTAAAAATACAACATGAAATTATAAACTGTTCAGAGTTAGTGAGATTTACTCACATTGGCAATTCATCGTTAAAGAACGATAAATTGTTGTTTGATCTGAATCAAACAATTAAAATCGCCGTAAATTCAAACGAGCTCCATTCCACTCCCAGTCAGTTCCATGGTGTAGTGTCCGTCCATACGATCCCAACGGATCTGACCGTTCATGATTCTGACAACGTATGACGAAGTTATGATTTTAACAAGTTATACGATACTTTATTTAAATTAAATCGAATATAAACACTAAAATGGGCTTTAACCCTTTTCAACCGGCCCATTACCTCTCTTATTAACCAGGCCCGATTCCCTTATCTTCCCCAAATCCCATCGTGACTGCCTGTAACCGCACATGGCCATCACCGATTTTTCCAAGCCTCCTAACTCCTCAAGTCTTCAATGAAATCTCAAACAAATATTACCATGACCCTTCTCTTTCAATCCTCTCCGACTTCATATGAGTTTCCCCCAACTCGAGCTCGATTCCTGACCATTTCGACTTCGGCCATCACCTGCAGGTCACGACCTAAATCGGCGTCGTACTTCATCAAACTCTGGCCACTGAACCTCCTTGTCACCACAAACTCAACGCTGCACTCACCTCGCCCTCCCGTTGCCCTCATCACCGGAAAAGCTTAAACCTAGCTTCACTGATCAAATTTTCGAGCTCGAGAGTATTGATCGAACGCAGAGAAATCGATCGAAGGATGAAGAGAATTGTATGAGGAATTCAGATATAATTGTTTCGCGAATTATTGATTTTTATTTCGATTTTCTTTTGAGGATTTTCTTCTTACGGTTCCTTTGAAGTGGAGGCGGAAAAATTTGTTAACCTAGCTGAAAAGAATTTGGTTAAGGCTTACTCTATTTATAAAAAGGAATGTTGGGAGAGTTGGACGATTTAGGTCCGTTCATTTTAAGTGGCAGGTTGTTTTTGTATTGACCATGCAATGCTTTTGATCCGAGAATTTAGGTTTGTGTAGTATTATCGTCGGCATGTTTGTATAGGGATGGTCTGAAACCCACGTGACCCTTGACTATGAACCATTTTCAATTTATTATTCATCAATTCGTTTCAGTTATTTAGGTTAGTTTCCGAAGTGAAGTTTTAAGGTATACTACCTATTCTGTTTAAATTTTACGAACCGTTAGACAGAACTAAACATACCATTGAAATCAGCTTTGTGTCGTGATCTCAAAAATGTAATAATACCGGTAGATGGACTCATATTGTGAAATCCCGAAATGTCGATACAGGGTGCCAAATACTCCAAATAAAAAGTTGCTTATTTAATTAATTAAAAATTACAGTAAAATTCTAAAAATTAAATTATCACTACTTCCCAAAAGAACCTTGTCTAAATTCAACCCCGATATTCAAATATATTGAAATAACTGTTATGGCCGATAAACGATTCTATAGCGACTATTCTGAAATTTGATTTGGACGTACATCAAAATCTACACGATGAAATCCCGATTTTTCTCTTCTATTAGAAAGATATACTCCACCAGCTCCACACGTTTCTTGTTTCATAGAAATCCGATTTAAAACGAATCATGTACATTCAGTTGAAGTTCGAATCGTCAAATAGCGAACTGCAGCGCCATTTCAAGCTCGTTTATAATTATATTATAAACTATACGTTCAACTGTCGACGATTGAATATATTCGTTATTCAAATTCAATTTCAAGCTGAATTAAATATCACCGATGATCCAGTTCACACCATATCGTCATTTCAGCCAATTCTAATTATTTCAGAATTAAATATATTATTTAATTTATTATTTTAAATTAAATATTCACCATTATTTTAATTCCACGACCTTTTAATTCACTATATCACCATTTATATAATAAAATAAATTAATCATAATACCTCTGCAAATGCGGGTCATTACAAAACCGCATGAGGTCGTATTGGAAATTAGGTTTCCATCATGAGTCAAGGCTAGGGAGGAGCTCCTTACCGATTCGAGACACTCTAGCTAATGTCTCAGGATTCCCCGCAGAGAACCTTTGGATCCTGCAGGGACGGTCCACACATACAGCTCCGTGGATTAGTTATTCCTGAACACACATTTCCCGGTCCTATAGGACCTATCATCCGAGGCGCCTCATTCCATCATCCACATAAGTAAATATCAGCCAATTTAAGCACCGACACTACTTCTAGCTAGAAAGAAACGTGCTGCTCTCCCTACGTTCCCTTCTCCCATTTTAGACTCCACTGGGTTGTGAGGCTCGTGAAGCTATGTAATACACAAAGCTATGCTTATTCAAGCTGTGCTTTGATCGTCACCACAAGGTTCTGCTTTTCAACAAGAAACCTTGATCATTGCATCTTGGTATGCCAAACTGTCAATCCATATCGTACTATTAATCTTTTGCCAAAATATACAAAAGGGTGTTAAGCAAGAGAATAAATTCTCTGCCACCAATCATTCATACATTCGGCAGAAAATCAATAAATACAATATAAAGGAGTACAATGTCAGACACACATTCCATTTATAAGCCCGTTCTGGGTCTGAACGAAACTGGAGATACTCTCGTCCCATATGTCCAGTACGAAAAAGGAGGTACCCGCATATCCGTGCAATCAACATATACGTCCGGACGTCCACCACTGTAGCCCCTTCAAGGTAGCTACTCCAATCATGGGCGTCAGTGGTAACTCATCCATTCGACATGAAGATCGTCGGTCTTCAATCACCGTCTTCAACTCTTCGACTTAGATCGACGTATGATCATTTGAAATGAGATTGAACTCGGACTTTTCAAATGATCCTCGAGTATATATATATATATTAAAATCATTTATTTTAATTCACATACACAACCTATACATGCAATGTATTTTTTTTCTATTTACAATTTACACAAACATGCAATTTCTTGTGCGTCATTTCTGATTCAACAAAAATGAGGATTTTTGTGTCATTTCAATTTCTAACAAAAATGCATTATATTTTAGTGAATCCTTTTTAATAAAATCATGTTTAAATCCTAAAACATGAACCTTTCTATAATTCTTTACCTGGCATTAAAAGTGTAGCTTTTTAATGTAAACGTATTTTATCCCTATTCTTTTATATAAAATGTCAATAAAAGTGCAACTTTTATTTCTACTCTTTTTATCGCAACTAAAGTGACGATAAAAATATATCTTTATTACTACACTTTTTATCGCATCTAAAATGACGATAAAAAATATAATCTTTATTTCTATATTTTTATTTACATCTAAGCTGTAAATAAAAATGTGACTTTCAATTCTTATACTTTTATTTGCATCTTATACGTCAAATAAAATTTAACACTCAATGCTATGTGTTTATTTTTATCTAACATGTAAATAAAAATGTACCCATTTAAATCTATTTTTTTTGTACATCTAACTTGTAAATAAAAATATACTTTTCTAATTCATGTTTTTATCTACATTATGAAATGCAAATAAAAATGTGCTTTTAAAATATATGTGTTTATTTACAACTAAAATGTAAATACAAGGGTCATTTTGATTTCTATGTTTTTATTTACATCTAAAATGTAAATAAAAAATGTAACTTTCAATTTTAAATCCAAATTGAATATTCTATCTATTATCATATTAAAATAATATTATTTAAAAAATATTAATTTTGAAATAAGCTCTTATAATATTCATTATAAAATGGATAAAATAAATCGATAAACACGTTCGGGTTAAAATGGCGTTGCTATTTAAAACAGATTAAATAGCCCAATTCATTATCTTATTCATTTATATTTTATACTGGGCCAGACCTCCCACATCAAGCCTGCGACTTGTGGATGCTGGATATGCCGGTTGGTTCCGGGCAGACTTATCCCACAAGTTGGGCTTAATCTCGTGTCAAGGTCCGTTTCGTATTTGCGCACTTGGACCCCTAACATTAGGCCCAACATTTGTGGCTGCTGGATATGCCGGTTGGGTCCGGGCAGACTTCCACCACAAATGTAACCTAACCTCGTGTCCAAGTACAATTGTAATTTATAATTAAAATTATTTCATTGGGAAATATTATTTTAAAACATCCTTTATTTCAAAATATCTTAATTTTAAAATATCTCCTATTTTAAAATATAACTTTATTAAAATATCTTACATAATAAAAATATGATCTTTTTATTAAATTGAAAAAATATTTTGCTTCCAAATATCCTAACTTACATTTCAATTTTAAATTAAACATGCATGACATTTATATTTATCAATTTAAACGTGCATGACATTTATGTTTTATCAATTTAAACATGCATGACATTTACGTTTTATCAAATTAAACATGCATGACATTTATATTTATCAATTTAAACGTGCATGACATTTATGTTTTATCAATTTAAACATGCATGGCATTTACGTTTTATCAAATTAAACATGCATGACATTTATCAATTTAAACGTGCATGCCATTTATGTTTATCAATTCTAATTAAACATTTCTAACCAAAATGACAATTTTTATCCTAATATGATAATTCCTAACAAAAATGTTTTATTTTACTCTTTTATTTATATCTACATTACAAAAATCCACCTCTTAAAATTCATGTTTTTATTCACATCTAACATGTGAATAAAATATACCTTTTAATTTCATGTTTTTATTCGTAACTAATTTGTAATTAAAAAGGTGAAATTCCTTTCTATGTTTTGTTTGCATCTAAAAATGCAAACAAAAATACGTAATTCTTTTTCTATACCATATTTTATTTACAATAAAATGCCCCTTTTCTAAATTTATGTTTAATTTACACTAAATGTAAATAATTGTGATCTTTTCCCTTTTCCGTGTTTATTTACCTAAAAATAAATAAATGTTTTTTTTATACTTACACTACATGTAAATAAATGTTTCTTTTCTTTTAATCAAAATAAATGAATATTTTAATATTTACAACACCTATGGTAAACATAAGTTTATTCTCATATTTTAGCTACGACGCTAAAATATGTTTATTATTCTAATTTCATGAATACGTTAAAAATATGATAATTTTTCTATTTTCATGAACACGCTAAAAATATTATAATTTTTCCTACTTTGATTAACGCGCTAAAAAAATATAATAATTTTCCTACTTTCATTTATGCGCTAGAAATATGATAATTTTTCTATTTTCACCTACATATGAGAACCACTTATAATTTTAGTGTCAATTTCATAACAACATATTAGAACAACATATAATTTGGTGTCAAATGTAACAACAACTACTTACGAGAACATTATATAGTTTGGTGTCAACATAAGGTATAAATTTTCGCATTGTGATTCGAAAACATGAAACAAAAATTATGTTATGGTGTCACATTCATTTCATGATCTAACCTAAAACATGTAACCAAAAATTATATTTTTGGTGCCAACAAATCTATCATGATTCAAATCCATACATAATACTTCATCAATAATTGAATCGTTTTAATGATAAACAATTCTATGTAAACTAACAACATTAAAATTTGAATCTTTTTTTTTTACATTAGATCTAATCTATTTGGTGTTTATGGATCCACATAAATAGGACCTTTTATTCAATGACATAGATCTAAGCAATCATGAATATCCCACAACATCACAATTCACACAACAACCAATCCAATCATAAATCATCTCAGATATGATTATAAACATGTATTTGTAAATCTCAGTTAATAATAATTAATTAAACGTTTTAAGTAAATTTTAAAAATAGGAAACTCACATGATTCAATTCTCCATTTTGCATAAACAAATCTACAATTCACATGATTCAATTCTATTTATAATTTTATAAACCCTTTCAAGAGTGAGTTAGAATTCTCACCTTTCGTGGATATGATGAAGATAAGAAAAGGGCGACTAATTGATTTGCAATTTGAAGATCCTTTTTCTTTATTCCTTTAGAGAACGATGATGGACAAAATTGAAGAAGAAGAAGAGGATACCACCAATTTTTCTAATAGAAGGTTTCATATTTATAAGTAGGGTAAAGAAAAATAAAATAGAGAGGAAGAGAGGTTGCTGCCATTGAAGAGAAGAAAATGGAGGCGGCAATTTCAGAAAAAGAGAATTAGGGTTTGTGGAGGGTTATGTGTATTTCATAGTGGAGGAAGATTTCCTTTTATGCTCTATATTTTTAATTTACTTAATTATACACCCCCCCCCTTGTATATTAAATTTATTCAATTATACCTAATCCAAATATATCTTAAAACTACGATATACAACAATAGGTACGAATTTCTTATTAAATAAACATATCATTATTACTGCAACCAACTTTGCAAAAATACATATATGTATTACCAAAATTTATCATGATAAAGGTTACACTCATTAATCTAATTTAGCATATGTCGTTAATAGGATTCCATGCATATATGTATTTCGAAAAAGTTTCTCTTTTGATGATTTTGCTGAAATAAGAAATAATTAGGGAATTAGTACGCTGATTAGATAATTATTTATTTTCTTCCTTATATTGTGCATTTCCTTTATATTTTTAATGAATGCGCACAATGATGTTCATTTTAAATTCTAATATTATAGAAGAAACTATAATAATGTGAACGTATCTTATTTCATAATTTATTTCTTGTTTTGTGATGCTGAACGCACCATCATTAATTAATTAATTAACATTTAACCGTTTTATAACTGTATGTTGATATTTAAGAGTTGGAATTAAGTTAAATTAATAGCTTATGCGTATATGTGCATACATGAACGTTTGAATTTTAAAACTTGAAAATAAAGTTTATTGGAAACAAAAGCATGAAATTGATGTATACAAACATATATAAGGAGAGAAACAATAAATGATTTGATAATAATCAATCTATATTACAATTTTACTTTATGTACGTTACAACGAAAATTAATGTACGTTAATTAGTAATTAATGTATGTTACAAACATAAGAAAGAAATTTAATATATTTATAACAATATAATGTCTAACTAGTGGTATATATTCAAACATGTGTAAATAGTAAATTTATAATGGAAGCATAAAGGAAGGAGAATGAAACAATTTACAAATTAACGTTGCAACGGAGAAGAAGTAATGGTGATAATAGTTAAATTGAGTAAGCAATCAATTAAGAAAATAAATTACGAAATGAATGACATTAATTAATAAATTGAGTGGTTTAAGATATATATACGTTTTGAAATTGTAATTATGTAACATGTGAATATAATAAGGGAACATAATAATGGAGAAATAGGGATGGACCATTTTTTTTTGTTAAACCTGAAATAGACTGCTAATGAATGCCATGGAATATAGGTTTATGTGAGGTTGGTTGTAATAAGTATGAAATTTATTATCAATGAAAACTGGAAAGTTTTGTCAACTTTTACATATTTGTACAAGCTTTAAGATATAACATAAAACGTTATTCATGGATATTTGATTTAATTGAGACATATTTGGGAAGGCATTTGTAGTTTTCAAATTTATAATCTTTCTTTTTTACTTTTTTCTTTGTTAAACAAAATAAATCATTTTAAAAATTCAAAATCCATTAAAAGTAAAATTTTAAATTTGCCCCAAAATTCCGGGTTGTTACAATCTCCCCCACTTAAAAACTTTTCGTCCTTGAAAAGGAATGGAGCAAAAAGGTTGTTTTATTAACTAGCTTAATTTTCATTCTTTTATTGGTTTCGATAATTTTATTAGTTGATTAACTTTTAAAATATATAACTTTTATATATTCAAAAATCATATTTTCTAAATTAGATTATAATTACAAATACGTATATTATAAGCTTGTTACTCTCAACTCATTCTAGGGCATTACTAACCCCATCTCTAACGAGTTTCCTCATTCTAGGATACTGCTGATCCTATCTCTAATGAGTATTCTTATTGAATATTACTAATCCAATCTCTGACGAGTCTTTTGTTCAGTTCTAACAAGTTGTACCCCAAATGTTTGAGCTAACCAAAGCTCTGATACCAACTGTAACGGCCCCGGATTCCGCCCGACCCGATCGATCGCAAAATCGACCAAGTCCGTTCAAAACCCGAACATGTTAACTCTAGGAATACAAAAACATCAGAACAACAACAGCAAACTTTTATAAACATTACAGTAATATTACATCAGAGTACATAATAACAGAGTACATTGAATAAAATTACAGCGGAAGATAAATTACAATATTTTAAATACAATACAGTGCAGTGGAAAACAACTATGCTCTGGACACAGCTTTAAGCTTCGATCCAGAATCCTGCTCGAGATCAAGACCTGTAGAGAAACTACTCGACTGCCCATGTGGAAAAGAGGGCACTCGAGTTTGCAAAGGTGGAAACAAACAACGGGTCAGTCATGGGACTGGTGTGAGAATTCTTAACTAATTTAACTAATGGTAATAAGGCAAATTCAAGGACCACGCCGCTAACGCGAAACGGGTTTATTCCAATGGATTGTCGTGCATAACTTAAGGTGACTGAAAAAATAAATAAGTAAATCGTAAAACAACGCAATGCTTTTTAGAAAAATGAAACCATTATAAGACCCAAGTCCCATCACACAATGCAACGCAAACCGGAGGATAGGGTTTTACCTTGTAATGGTCAAAAGATGCTTGATACGATAAAACGGGTTTGATATTATTGCTAGTGTATATAAGTGTCAAAAACAATTCAATCATAATGTATCAATCCTAGAAGGCATAGTACCCCATCCTACTATGTCGCCATACTAGTTCTACAATCAAAACCGCATGAGGTCTTATTGGAAATTGGGTTTCCATCATGAGTCAAGGATAGGGAGGAGCTCCTTACCGATTCGAGACACTCTAGCTAATGTCTCAGGATTCCCCGTAGAGAACCCTTGGATCCTGCTGGGCCGGTCCACACATACAGCTTCGTGGATTAGTTATTCCTGAACACACATTTCCCAGTCCTATAGGACCTATCATCCGAGGCGCCTCATTCCATCATCCACATAAGTAAAATGTCATCCAGTTTAAGCACCGACACTACTTCTAGCTAGAAAGAAACGTGCTGCTCTCCCTGCATTCCCTTCTCCTGTTTTAGACTCCACCGGGTTGTGAGGCTCGTGAAGCTACGTAATACACAAAGCTACGCTTATTCAAGCTGTGCTTTGATCGTCACCACAAGGTTCTGCTTTTCAACAAGAAACCTTGATCATTGCATCTTGGTATGCCACACTGTCAATCCATATCACACTATTAATCTTTTGCCAAAATATACAAAAGGGTGTTAAGCAAGAGAATAAATTCTCTGCCACCAATCATTCATACATTCGGCAGAAAATCAATAAATACAATATAAAGGAGTACAATGTCAGACACACATTCCATTTATAAGCCCGTTCTGGGTCTGAACGAAACTGGAGATACTCTCGTCCCATATGTCCAGTACGAAAAAGGAGGTACCCGCATATCCGTGCAATCAACATATACGTCCGGACGTCCACCACTGTAGCCCCTTCAAGGTAGCTACTCCAATCATGGGCGTCAGTGGTAACTCATCCATTCGACATGAAGATCGTCGGTCTTCAATCACCGTCTTCAACTCTTCGACTTAGATCGACGTATGATCATTTGAAATGAGATTGAACTCGGACTTTTCAAATGATCCTCGAGTATATATATATATATATATATTAAAATCATTTATTTTAATTCACATACACAACCTATACATGCAATGTATTTTTTTTCTATTTACAATTTACACAAACATGCAATTTCTTGTGCGTCATTTCTGATTCAACAAAAATGAGGATTTTTGTGTCATTTCAATTTCTAACAAAAATGCATTATATTTTAGTGAATCCTTTTTAATAAAATCATGTTTAAATCCTAAAACCTGAACCTTTCTATAATTCTTTACCTAGCATTAAAAGTGTAGCTTTTTAACGTAAACGTATTTTATCCCTATTCTTTTATATGAAATGTCAATAAAAGTGCAACTTTTATTTCTACTGTTTTTATCGCAACTAAAGTGACGATAAAAATATAATCTGTATTACTACACTTTTTATCGAATCTAAAATGACGATAAAAAATATAATCTTTATTTCTATATTTTTATTTACATCTAAACTGTGAATAAAAATGTGACTTTCAATTCTTATACTTTTATTTGCATCTTAAATGTCAAATAAAATTTAACATTCAATGCTATGTGTTTATTTGTATCTAACATGTAAATAAAAATGTACCCTTTTAAATCTATTTTTTTTTCTACATCTAACTTGTAAATAAAAATATACTTTTCTAATTCATGTTTTTATCTACATTATGAAATGCAAATAAAAATGTGCTTTTTAAATATATGTGTTTATTTACAACTAAAATGTAAATACAAGGGTCACTTTGATTTCTATGTTTTTATTTACATCTAAAATGTAAATAAAAAATGTAACTTTCAATTTTAAATCCAAATTGAATATTCTATCTATTATCATAATAAAATAATATTATTTACAAAATATTAATTTTGAAATAAGCTCTTATAATATTCATTATAAAATGGATTAAATAAATCGATAAACACGTTCGGGTTAAAATGGCGTTGCTATTTAAAACAGATTAAATATCCCAATTCATTATCTTATTCATTTATATTTTATACTGGGCCAGACCTCCCACATCAAGCCTGCGACTTGTGGATGCTGGATATACCGGTTGGTTCCGGGCAGACTTATCCCACAAGTTGGGCTTAACCTCGTGTCAAGGCCCGTTTCGTATTTGCGCACTTGGACCCCTCACATTAGGCCCAACATTTGTGGCTGCTGGATATGCCGGTTGGGTCCGGGCAGACTTCCACCACAAATGTAACCTAACCTCGTGTCCAAGTACAATTGTAATTTATAATTAAAATTATATCATTGGGAAATATTATTTTAAAACATCCTTTATTTCAAAATATCTTAATTTTAAAATATCTCCTATTTTAAAATATCTTACATAATAAAAATATGATCTTTTTATTAAATTATTAAAAATATTTTGCTTCTAAATATCCTAACTTACATTTCAATTTTAAATTAAACATTCATGACATTTATATTTATCAATTTAAACGTGCATGACATTTATGTTTTATCAATTTAAACATGCATGACATTTACGTTTTATCAAATTAAACGTGCATGACATTTATATTTATCAATTTAAACGTGCATGACATTTATGTTTTATCAACTTAAACATGCATGACATTTATGTTTTATCAAATTAAACATGCATGACGTTTATCAATTTAAACGTGCATGCCATTTATGTTTATCAATTCTAATTAAACATTTCTAACCAAAATGACAATTTTTATCCTAATATGATAATTCCTAACAAAAATGTTTTATTTTACTCTTTTATTTATTTCTAAATTACAAAAATCCACCTCTTAAAATTCATGTTTATATTCACATCTAACATGTGAATAAAATATACCCTTTAATTTCATTATTTTATTCGTAACTAATTCGTAATTAAAAAGGTGTAATTCCTTTCTATGTTTTGTTTGCATCCAAAAATGCAAACAAAAATACGTAATTCTTTTTCTATACCATATTTTATTTACAATAAAATGCCCCTTTTCTGAATTTATGTTTTATTTATACAAAATGTAAATAAATGTGATATTTTTTCCTTTTTCGTGTTTATTTACCTAAAAATAAATAATATTTTTTTATACTTACACTACATGTAAATAAATGTTTCTTTTCTTTTAATCAAAATAAATGAATATTTTCATATTTACAACACTTATGGTAAACATAAGTTTATTCTCATATTTTAGCTACGACGCTAAAATATGTTTATTATTCTAATTTCATGAATGTGTTAAAAATATGATAATTTTTCTATTTTCATGAACACGCTAAAAATATTATAATTTTTCCGATTTTCATTAACACGCTAAAAAAATATAATAATTTTTCTACTTTCATTTATGCGCTAGAAATATGATAATTTTTCTATTTTCACCTACATGTGAGAACGACTTATAATTTTGGTGTCAATTTCATAACAACATATTAGAACAACATATAATTTGGTGTCAAATGTCACAACAACTACTTATGAGAACATTATATAATTTGGTGTCAACATAAGGTATAAATTTTCGCATCGTGATTCAAAAACATGAAACAAAAATTATGTTATGGTGTCACATTCATTTCATGATCTAACCTAAAACATGTAACCAAAAATTATATTTTTGGTGCCAACAAATCTATCATGATTCAAATCCATACATAATACTTCATCAATAATTGAATCGTTTTAATGAAAAACAATTCTATGTAAACTAACAACATTAAATTTTGAATCTCTTTTTTTTTTTACATTAGATCTAATCTATTTGGTGTTTATGGATCCACATAAATAGGACCTTTTATTCAATGACATAGATCTAAGCAATCATGAATATCCCACAACATCACAATTCACACAACAACCAATCCAATCATAAATCATCTCAGATATGATTATAAACATGTATTTGTAAATCTCAGTTAATAATAATTAATTAAACGTTTTAAGTAAATTTTAAAAATAGGAAACTCACATGATTCAATTCTCCATTTTGCATAAACAAATCTACAATTCACATGATTCAATTCTATTTATAATTTTATAAACCCTTTCAAGAGTGAGTTAGAATTCTCACCTTTCGTGGATATGATGAAGATAAGAAAAGGGCGACTAATTGATTTGCAATTTGAAGATCCTTTTTCTTTATTCCTTTAGAGAACGATGATGGACAAAATTGAAGAAGAAGAGGATACCACCAATTTTTCTAATAGAAGGTTTCATATTTATAAGTAGGGTAAAGAAAAATAAAATAGAGAGGAAGAGAGGTTGCTGCCATTGAAGAGAAGAAAATGGAGGCGGCAATTTCAGAAAAAGAGAATTAGGGTTTGTGGAGGGTTATGTGTATTTCATAGTGGAGGAAGATTTCCTTTTATGCTCTATATTTTTAAATTACTTAATTATACACCCCCCCTTGTATATTAAATTTATTCAATTATACCCAATCCAAATATATCTTAAAACTACGATATACAACAATAGGTACGAATTTCTTATTAAATAAACATATCATTATTACTGCAACCAACTTTGCAAAAATACATATATGTATTACCGAAATTTATCATGATAAAGGTTACACTCATTAATCTAATTTAGCATATGTCGTTAATAGTATTCCATGCATATATGTATTTCGAAAAAGTTTCTATTTTGATGATTTTACTGAAATAGGCAATAATTAGGGAATTAGTACGCTGATTAGATAATTATTTATTTTCTTCCTTATATTGCGCATTTCCTTTATATTTTTAATGAATGCGCACAACGATGTTCGTTTTAAATTCTAATATTATAAAAGAAACTATAATATTATGAACGTATCTTATTTCATAATTTATTTTTTGTTTTGTGATGCTGAACGCACCATCATTAATTAATTAACATTTAACCGTTTTATAACTGTATGTTGATATATAAGAGTTGGAATTAAGTTAAATCAATAGCTTATGCGTATATGTGCAAACATGAACGTTTGAATTTTAAAACTTGACAATAAAGTTTATTGGAAACAAAAGCATGAAATTGATGTATACAAACATATATAAGGAGAGAAACAATAAATGATTTGATAACAATCAATCTATATTACAATTTTACTTTATGTACGTTACAGCAAAAATTAATGTACGTTAATTAGTAATTAATGTATGTTACAAACATAAGAAAGAAATTTAATATATTTATAACAATATAATGTCTAACTAGTGGTATATATTCAAACATGTGTAAATAGTAAATTTATAATGGAAGCATAAAGGAAGGAGAATGAAACAATTTACAAATTAACGTTGCAACGGAGAAGAAGTAATGGTGATAATAGTTAAATTGAGTAAGCAATCAATTAAGAAAATAAATTACGAAATGAATGACATTAATTAATAAATTGAGTGGTTTAAGATATATATACGTTTTGAAATTGTAATTATGTAACATGTGAATATAATAAGGGAACATAATAATGGAGAAATAGGGATGGACCATTTTTTTGTTAAACCTGAAATAGACTGCTAATGAATGCCATGGAATATAGGTTTTTGTGAGGTTGGTTGTAATAAGTATGAAATTTATTATTAATGAAAACTGGAAAGTTTTGTCAACTTCTTACATATTTGTACAAGCTTTAAGATATAACATAAAACGTTATTCATGGATATTTGATTTAACTGAGACATATTTGGGAAGGCATTTGTAGTTTTCAAATTTATAATCTTTCTTTTTTACTTTTTTCTTTTTTAAACAAAATGAATCATTTTAAAAATTCAAAATCCATTAAAAGTAAAATTTTAAATTTGCCCCAAAATTCCGGGTTGTTACAGGTGTTTGTGAACCCGTTCCTCCAGGTGAAGAGAGGGTGTTGATAGTAGAATTGCAGAAGAAGTCTGAGACTGGACGTAGAACGGGAAGTCCGAACCAGTATAAAATTCCTGGTGTCACTTTTCCTACTCCATTTACTTATTTGTGATATCTTATATTGCTGAATATTTACTTGCATTACTATTGCATTTGACAAGTTATTATGTCACATTCACTTCTGCATATTCGATATAAAAAGATAGATCTGAACGAAGCAAAGCTTATTGTAACAACCCGTATTTCGATAACATGATTAAGATGAGAATCAAGGCAGAATTTAATTTTAAATTCTGAATCAAGTGAAACGGGCTATGCCGTTGCGTTCGTCTCGGAAAAATACGCGAAATAGAGTCCGAGTTTTCGAAAATCGGAGTCCGTATGACCAAGATATGGCCTCGCGAAATTTCACGAAAAATTCCCAAATTAAAGTATACTTAATTAAGTGAAATGGGTTGCGCAGAGAAATATATATATATTGATATATATATATATATAATTGAAAATTAAATAAATAAATATGCAAAAATGTTCAAAACAGCGAATTAGGAGAGGGGAATAACCGAACCGGCCGATTTTTGAGGTCGACCCGAGCCCGCTGGGTCGACTAGGGGTTAATCCAGGGTGTTTGGCTGTCAACCCGTGGGCCGATTCGCTCAAATGCAGATTTTGCATTTGGATGGTTCTCATGGTCCATCTTTAATCTTAAGGCCCTAGATGGTTCCTACACTTGACTTCTTCCCCAAGACATGCTTTGATGGCTTGGATTGAATCTAGGTTTAATCCTATGGCCTAAAACACTTGCCTAATCTATAAAAAGACCCTAAACCTACCCCTAAACCCTCATTATTCACTCATGTAACTAAACTATGGCCAAATTTCTACTCTCATGGCCTCCATCTCAAATCCCTAGAGCCTATGCATCCAAATCAAGTTCAAATCAAAAGATGCAAGCTTGCTACACCAAAGAGAGGCAAAATCAACGTTGCTATGCGAGTTCCATGACGATTCTTCAACAAAGGAGGCACCTTTCTTAGCCAAGATGATTCATGCTTCTTTCCCTAGGCCTAACTATGTAAGTTCTAGCTACTTTTAGATGGAAACGGTAGTTTTGATAATGACATGGGATAAAATGAGGCTAAACATGATTATGCGAACCTATATGAACCTTACCTTGCCTCTTGTGTTCATGTTTATGATTTTAGGCCATGTGAGTGACTTAATCATGCCTCTCATGCTATGCATAACCTAGTTTAACTTGCAAGTTTGGATCTTTATGCATGAAATGCTAGCATGAACCTTTAGGAACCACTTTACTTGTGAAACATTGGCTAAGACAAGATTTTGGGGCTTATGCATGTTTATGAACCCAAACCCCTTATGCTAACATGCAAGTTTGTGGCCAAACCCTTTTTGATAATATGCATGTTTGTGGCCAAATTACCTTATGACACTATGCATGTTTAGGGCCAATCTCTTTATGATGTTATGCATGTGGAAGCCAAGCCCTTTTGGCATCATGCATGTTTTGAGACCAATATGTGACATAGTATCCTTACTATGTTGACTCGCTTTGCTTGCGTTGGGAAAACACGATTTTGGGTAGCTAGATAAACATGAACATGTCGCAAAATCTTAACTTGAATATGACATGTGTTTATACTTGAAAATATGACTTGAAAGATAACATGGAAGATGACATGTAAGTATGCATAAAAGCATGAGCTTGGGAATTTACCTATTAAGTTAGGTCTACCCTTTGGGAATTTACCTATTAAGTTAGGTCTACCCAAATGCTTGAAAACTTGTAACATGTTTTGGAAACATGATGAACTTAGATAATATAAGTGTGGCCAACTCGAGGTTGGGTTGAGTTTGCAACGTAAAGCTACCCGGAACCGACCGGCCTAACTAGTAGTTGCAAACAATAGGACCCAATGTGAGAAGTTGGTCATGTCGCGCTTAAGACCCGAGGTTAGACTAGGTTGTGGTGTAAATCTACCCGGACCCGCCCGGCTTAACTAGTAACCACAACAAGGTCTAATGTGAGAGGTTGAGGGTGCATTAATTAAATTAATGCCACATAATAGGGTTAAGTTAATTTGATTAATGAGGCTTAACCAAATATGATAGGGACAAATGGGTTAAGTAATTTGATTAGGCTAATGATACTTAACAAAACATGATAAGCTTGGGTAGGTTAAGTAACTTGGTTTGCCTAATGACACTTGACCATTTTTATACGACTAGTGGACGGGATTAAGTTAACCAACACTTAATCAATCCAACACGATAAAGTGATAAGGTTAAGTAAATTTTCTTAACGATACTTAACCGTATAATACAGTTAATGGATGGGGTTAAGATTAGGCTTAACTAATCCAAACATGGTAATCGGATGGGGTTAAGTTAGCCTCGACTTAATTAATCCAACTTGGTAATTTAATGGGGTTAAGTTAAACACTTAACTAATTTAACACGAAGTTTTGATGAGGTTAAGTGACCTATACTTAACCAATCTAACTCGTTAATTTGATGAGGTTAAGTTAACCTATACTTAACCAATCTAACGTGAAAACATGATAAGGCTAAGTCACGAATCACTTGAATATGCTTGACCGATTTGACTCGGTAATTTGACAAGGTCAAGTTAATTTATATAATTAACCAATCTAAAATGATAATTAGACGAGGTTGAGTTATGGATTGCTTAATATACTTAGCCAACTTGACACATGGTTTGTAGGGTTAAGTCTTGGACTTGGATACTTAGCCAATTTTGACATGGTTTGTAGACGGGCTAAGTTATGAACTTAAGTGACACTTAACCCATTAGATAAACCCTAATTCGGAGGATTAGGTAAATAACCATAGTTAACAAGGATTATGGAAATAAGGCTAAGTGGTAAACCTTAGTTAAGGGAAACTAAGTAATAATCCTTAGTCAAGGAAATTTGGACCATTTCTTAGATAGATTAGTAACCCGATACGTTTAATTATGCGTGTAGGAGCAGGCTATCTGATTTAGATAAAGGCTCCAACGAACTGGGTAACGAAGCAGCGCTTCGGGGAACGTGAGGATATTCTTGGGATCCCTCTGTGAGCTGCCAGGTCATTATACTAGGCTCACGAGAGGTTGAGGTCTGCGGTAGAAGAACCAAGAATATGCCTTGGTTGCTATGCGAGCGACCTAAAGACTGGGGTGGATAGCAGTGAGTCGGCGAATACATAAGGTGCCCGAGATAGCAAGTTCGTCGATCATCTACCATCTTGAGTCAAGCGTGTACGTACGGAAAGGCAGGGAACACCCAACAGACCATGATTTGCTATCTAATTATGGGTGAGGTAGGCCGTAGGATGTGGGCTGGCCGGAGTGTAGTTCTCATACAAGATCTTCTCTTGTGTTGCCTTTCGCTAGTTGAGGGAGGGGTCTCGTGGGACCATAGCCACGTGTAGAAAAGCAGACCTTAGCATCTGCATCGGCAGATAAATCTAAAGCTCCCGACCGAGTCCTGTATGTCTTGTTTTGCCCTGTGACAGGACTCGGATGGCACGATGTGATACATGTGCATACAGTTATAGAAAAACGATTCACGATGAATGCGTGGGAAAAAGGGCGTGGTTGAGGGTTAGCGTAATCCCTAGTGGCCTAGGTGGTTTAACCCAAACCGAGATACGAAAGCGTGCAATAGGTAAGCGTAATCCCTAGTGGTGCTAGGTGGCGTAAGTCCTAGTAGTTCAAACGATGATTCATATGGAAGAGCCTAGCTAGAACAAGGGTGACAGTCCAAACGATTTCAAGGATAATACGACATGAGGAAGCCCGTACGAGGTACGGCAAAGGACTGAACTTATATACATGGAAAGAAACATATGATTTGAGTAACCTATATATGCGATATTAGGTTGACATGGAGCATTACACGACTTTGAGCACGGGACATTCATGGTTAACACATGACGCGGGTAGGGATACTAGTGCGAGAGGTGCAGAGCAAATATACATGTTAGAACTAGGAAGAATATACACAATAGATACCGTGGGATGTTAGACGGGGTAGATACCTTGGGATAATGCACTCGATAGAAATCTGACGATGTGATACCTTGACTTATCATAACATCGTAGTTTATCATGATACCTTAGTTTACCTTGCCGCAGTAGTTCAACCGGCTACCCTGGTTTATCTATCTTGTAGTTATCCTTATGTTTACTTTCAGTTTATGCATGTCATGTTACCTTTACCTGTTTTTATACTGGAAGTAGATAGGACTTACTCAGTCTTTTTGACTGACCCGTTTTGTTTCGCCTCTTTTCTTCCGTTCCCCCCCCCAGGTTTCAGGGAGGAAACAATGCTGGTTAGTTCGGACTTCTTCTGCTTGAAGGTCATCATGGATGGCTTGGACTTCTCTTGGCTATGGCTACTTTACTGTTTTACTTGGGGAATAATTTATTAAAAAGTCTTTATGCTTCTTTACTATTGCAAGACAGGTTTTGATGTACTCTGATGTAAAAGGCTTTAGACCTTATTTATTCATGTTATGAAAGTTTGATTGTACTTCCGCTATTTATATATGTTCTGTCTTGTGATGTTTCTGTGCATGTTTACCAATAATGCCCCTCTAAAGCTAGTGCATTCCTTTGCGAGTGACCCTAGCGGAGGCGGGGTGTTACATTTGGTATCAGAGCAGAAGGTTACTAGACTGGGCAAAAGTTTTTAAAGACCTTCTGAAAATTATTTGAAAAACCGTTTACAAAGAAGCATTTTTCAAGAAAATTTTCTTTTGAAAAGAAAAAGGCTATTCCCCAAAGGCCATTAGCATTATCCTTGATTCCTTGATCGAATCTCTTTTCCTTTCTTTCCTCCATCTGTAGTCACAGTGGTTTTGACTGCGACTAGTCTCTCTAGCTACGTAAGTGTTTCCCGTACGATGGAGGTGGTTCTCGAGAGACCGTTGCAGAGTTATGCATGAAAGGATAGTAAGAACAAGGATAAAGGATACGAGCTCAGGGATAAGCAACATGTAGGTATGGCTGAGTCCTAAAAGGAGGGAGAAAGATGAACAATGAAATCCATGACGAGAGAGTACCTTTGGCATGGTGAAACGGGACGGATAGTTAAGTATCATGGAACAGGGACAAGATCATTCGGAGGGCAATAGTATGCTCTCATTTCTAGGGTACCTCAGAAGGAGGGTAATGATCTTGTTAAAGGTTTAGCTTTTCTTCTCTATCATCCTGTCGGGACTTTGTTTTGATCACCGCATCTTTTAAGTCCGCTTCGATAGTTGAGTCTCTGCACCTTAGTACTAGCGTAGTAGAGGATCCCGTTTTTGTCTCAAGTCCTATTGGAAGATCGATCCATTTACTCATGGCTTGTTTGGATTTGAGAATGTCTATATCAAGTGTTGAGCTTGGAAATAATGCTTATGTTTATAAGTTGTGGATGGATTCTAGGGATGAAGTGGTTATCTAGTAAGGGGTGCCACTCTCGGTTTTGATAGGAGGGTAGTTAGACTCTTGACTAGCCTTGGTAATACCCTCGAAGTCTCGTGGAACCTTTTGGGTTTGGTCATGATTAGTTACCTAGAATCCCTGGATACCTCTATTGGAAATTTGAAGCCCGATCGAGTGGTGTTCACCGATAAGACGGATGGTTTATTTCACTTATGCATGGGTTATAGAAATCACCCTAGTAAGTGCGCTTGATAACCTGGTTTGCATCTGTTTACTTCCAAGAGAAAGTTCTTCTACGTGGAATACCTTATGGTACGAGGTCCGAGATTCACTAGTGAATTTTGGAAAGCTTGCATGAGATCATGAGTACGCAGTCATGTTTGCGTCAAGTATTCTAGGAAAAGGATAAGTGCAAGTGGAACGAGGGGCGACGAGGAAATGAGTTCCAACTCATGTTATGGAAACAGGAAGTAAGAAGCTGCGAAATCGTGAAGTAAAAAGGGGCGGTCAAGGCACGATGGAACTAAGCTCAAGGTAATGCGACTCAGGAGACTGAAGACTAAATACGCGCATGATATCTCTTTTTGGGAATATATCCTCGATCCCTGTTTTTCTGTTGAGCTTGCTTGTAGGCTATCTTTTATGGACATCCTCTCAGTCCTGTCTCTGTTACAAACCCCGTACGGAGTTTGTTTTGTTTATCTTCTCGACCCTGTTTCAGGGAATCTTAGGTAGAACCCTATGGATGTAAACATGTATTTGAAACATGTTATGGTTGATATGGTTGCAAATGGTTGCAAGTGGTTGCTCGTGGATGCGCGAATTTACATTAGATATTAGCTCGACTCGGTCACATTTCATATTG
Organism: Allium sativum; assembly: GCA_030737875.1. NCBI lineage: Eukaryota > Viridiplantae > Streptophyta > Magnoliopsida > Asparagales > Amaryllidaceae > Allium > Allium sativum. Next base: position 199,050,363 of record CM060924.1, read on the forward strand.
CATATGCACGAGTATTTATACTTGTTTATGGATGAAATCGAATGTATTATCATGCGGTTGTCACATATGAATGAATGATTGTGCACGCATATAGTATCTATATGACTAGGACTATTTGCATACATATTGGATTCATGGCACTATACATATTTTTGCATTAGAAAGATTATCCAGGCCTGATCATTAGCATTAGCTAAGGAACATGTACACACACGTTTTGCATATATTCATACAACATTAGAAATCATCTAAGGACAATGGTTGCTTGTGGATGATGTTTTGAGTAGATGTATGATGGACGGTAGGATATGTTCTTCCTAACTTGGAGATTTCGGGGACGAAATCCTAAAAGGTGGGGAGAATGTAACAACCCGTATTTCGATAACATGATTAAGATGAGAATCAAGGCAGAATTTAATTTTAAATTCTGAATCAAGTGAAACGGGCTATGCCGTTGCGTTCGTCTCGGAAAAATACGCGAAATAGAGTCCGAGTTTTCGAAAATCGGAGTCCGTATGACCAAGATATGGCCTCGCGAAATTTCACGAAAAATTCCCAAATTAAAGTATACTTAATTAAGTGAAATGGGTTGCGCAGAGAAATATATATATATTGATATATATATATATAATTGAAAATTAAATAAATAAATATGCAAAAATGTTCAAAACAGCGAATTAGGAGAGGGGAATAACCGAACCGGCCGATTTTTGAGGTCGACCCGAGCCCGCTGGGTCGACTAGGGGTTAATCCAGGGTGTTTGGCTGTCAACCCGTGGGCCGATTCGCTCAAATGCAGATTTTGCATTTGGATGGTTCTCATGGTCCATCTTTAATCTTAAGGCCCTAGATGGTTCCTACACTTGACTTCTTCCCCAAGACATGCTTTGATGGCTTGGATTGAATCTAGGTTTAATCCTATGGCCTAAAACACTTGCCTAATCTATAAAAAGACCCTAAACCTACCCCTAAACCCTCATTATTCACTCATGTAACTAAACTATGGCCAAATTTCTACTCTCATGGCCTCCATCTCAAATCCCTAGAGCCTATGCATCCAAATCAAGTTCAAATCAAAAGATGCAAGCTTGCTACACCAAAGAGAGGCAAAATCAACGTTGCTATGCGAGTTCCATGACGATTCTTCAACAAAGGAGGCACCTTTCTTAGCCAAGATGATTCATGCTTCTTTCCCTAGGCCTAACTATGTAAGTTCTAGCTACTTTTAGATGGAAACGGTAGTTTTGATAATGACATGGGATAAAATGAGGCTAAACATGATTATGCGAACCTATATGAACCTTACCTTGCCTCTTGTGTTCATGTTTATGATTTTAGGCCATGTGAGTGACTTAATCATGCCTCTCATGCTATGCATAACCTAGTTTAACTTGCAAGTTTGGATCTTTATGCATGAAATGCTAGCATGAACCTTTAGGAACCACTTTACTTGTGAAACATTGGCTAAGACAAGATTTTGGGGCTTATGCATGTTTATGAACCCAAACCCCTTATGCTAACATGCAAGTTTGTGGCCAAACCCTTTTTGATAATATGCATGTTTGTGGCCAAATTACCTTATGACACTATGCATGTTTAGGGCCAATCTCTTTATGATGTTATGCATGTGGAAGCCAAGCCCTTTTGGCATCATGCATGTTTTGAGACCAATATGTGACATAGTATCCTTACTATGTTGACTCGCTTTGCTTGCGTTGGGAAAACACGATTTTGGGTAGCTAGATAAACATGAACATGTCGCAAAATCTTAACTTGAATATGACATGTGTTTATACTTGAAAATATGACTTGAAAGATAACATGGAAGATGACATGTAAGTATGCATAAAAGCATGAGCTTGGGAATTTACCTATTAAGTTAGGTCTACCCTTTGGGAATTTACCTATTAAGTTAGGTCTACCCAAATGCTTGAAAACTTGTAACATGTTTTGGAAACATGATGAACTTAGATAATATAAGTGTGGCCAACTCGAGGTTGGGTTGAGTTTGCAACGTAAAGCTACCCGGAACCGACCGGCCTAACTAGTAGTTGCAAACAATAGGACCCAATGTGAGAAGTTGGTCATGTCGCGCTTAAGACCCGAGGTTAGACTAGGTTGTGGTGTAAATCTACCCGGACCCGCCCGGCTTAACTAGTAACCACAACAAGGTCTAATGTGAGAGGTTGAGGGTGCATTAATTAAATTAATGCCACATAATAGGGTTAAGTTAATTTGATTAATGAGGCTTAACCAAATATGATAGGGACAAATGGGTTAAGTAATTTGATTAGGCTAATGATACTTAACAAAACATGATAAGCTTGGGTAGGTTAAGTAACTTGGTTTGCCTAATGACACTTGACCATTTTTATACGACTAGTGGACGGGATTAAGTTAACCAACACTTAATCAATCCAACACGATAAAGTGATAAGGTTAAGTAAATTTTCTTAACGATACTTAACCGTATAATACAGTTAATGGATGGGGTTAAGATTAGGCTTAACTAATCCAAACATGGTAATCGGATGGGGTTAAGTTAGCCTCGACTTAATTAATCCAACTTGGTAATTTAATGGGGTTAAGTTAAACACTTAACTAATTTAACACGAAGTTTTGATGAGGTTAAGTGACCTATACTTAACCAATCTAACTCGTTAATTTGATGAGGTTAAGTTAACCTATACTTAACCAATCTAACGTGAAAACATGATAAGGCTAAGTCACGAATCACTTGAATATGCTTGACCGATTTGACTCGGTAATTTGACAAGGTCAAGTTAATTTATATAATTAACCAATCTAAAATGATAATTAGACGAGGTTGAGTTATGGATTGCTTAATATACTTAGCCAACTTGACACATGGTTTGTAGGGTTAAGTCTTGGACTTGGATACTTAGCCAATTTTGACATGGTTTGTAGACGGGCTAAGTTATGAACTTAAGTGACACTTAACCCATTAGATAAACCCTAATTCGGAGGATTAGGTAAATAACCATAGTTAACAAGGATTATGGAAATAAGGCTAAGTGGTAAACCTTAGTTAAGGGAAACTAAGTAATAATCCTTAGTCAAGGAAATTTGGACCATTTCTTAGATAGATTAGTAACCCGATACGTTTAATTATGCGTGTAGGAGCAGGCTATCTGATTTAGATAAAGGCTCCAACGAACTGGGTAACGAAGCAGCGCTTCGGGGAACGTGAGGATATTCTTGGGATCCCTCTGTGAGCTGCCAGGTCATTATACTAGGCTCACGAGAGGTTGAGGTCTGCGGTAGAAGAACCAAGAATATGCCTTGGTTGCTATGCGAGCGACCTAAAGACTGGGGTGGATAGCAGTGAGTCGGCGAATACATAAGGTGCCCGAGATAGCAAGTTCGTCGATCATCTACCATCTTGAGTCAAGCGTGTACGTACGGAAAGGCAGGGAACACCCAACAGACCATGATTTGCTATCTAATTATGGGTGAGGTAGGCCGTAGGATGTGGGCTGGCCGGAGTGTAGTTCTCATACAAGATCTTCTCTTGTGTTGCCTTTCGCTAGTTGAGGGAGGGGTCTCGTGGGACCATAGCCACGTGTAGAAAAGCAGACCTTAGCATCTGCATCGGCAGATAAATCTAAAGCTCCCGACCGAGTCCTGTATGTCTTGTTTTGCCCTGTAACAGGACTCGGATGGCACGATGTGATACATGTGCATACAGTTATAGAAAAACGATTCACGATGAATGCGTGGGAAAAAGGGCGTGGTTGAGGGTTAGCGTAATCCCTAGTGGCCTAGGTGGTTTAACCCAAACCGAGATACGAAAGCGTGCAATAGGTAAGCGTAATCCCTAGTGGTGCTAGGTGGCGTAAGTCCTAGTAGTTCAAACGATGATTCATATGGAAGAGCCTAGCTAGAACAAGGGTGACAGTCCAAACGATTTCAAGGATAATACGACATGAGGAAGCCCGTACGAGGTACGGCAAAGGACTGAACTTATATACATGGAAAGAAACATATGATTTGAGTAACCTATATATGCGATATTAGGTTGACATGGAGCATTACACGACTTTGAGCACGGGACATTCATGGTTAACACATGACGCGGGTAGGGATACTAGTGCGAGAGGTGCAGAGCAAATATACATGTTAGAACTAGGAAGAATATACACAATAGATACCGTGGGATGTTAGACGGGGTAGATACCTTGGGATAATGCACTCGATAGAAATCTGACGATGTGATACCTTGACTTATCATAACATCGTAGTTTATCATGATACCTTAGTTTACCTTGCCGCAGTAGTTCAACCGGCTACCCTGGTTTATCTATCTTGTAGTTATCCTTATGTTTACTTTCAGTTTATGCATGTCATGTTACCTTTACCTGTTTTTATACTGGAAGTAGATAGGACTTACTCAGTCTTTTTGACTGACCCGTTTTGTTTCACCTCTTTTCTTCCGTTCCCCCCCCCCCCAGGTTTCAGGGAGGAAACAATGCTGGTTAGTTCGGACTTCTTCTGCTTGAAGGTCATCATGGATGGCTTGGACTTCTCTTGGCTATGGCTACTTTACTGTTTTACTTGGGGAATAATTTATTAAAAAGTCTTTATGCTTCTTTACTATTGCAAGACAGGTTTTGATGTACTCTGATGTAAAAGGCTTTAGACCTTATTTATTCATGTTATGAAAGTTTGATTGTACTTCCGCTATTTATATATGTTCTGTCTTGTGATGTTTCTGTGCATGTTTACCAATAATGCCCCTCTAAAGCTAGTGCATTCCTTTGCGAGTGACCCTAGCGGAGGCGGGGTGTTACACTTATCGTATTTAAAATAAAAGAATCAGTAAAATAGAAGAATCACTTCATGTTTCCTTTGATGAAAATTTTATTCGAAACTCCTTTGATTCAGACAACTTGAAAAATAGATCTTCTCAGGATGATGATATTATAATTTATAGAGAAGATGAAAACATCGTTATTAATAACATAAATAATAATATTACAGAAACTCAAGATAATATCGAATAAAAATCAAAATGTTCATACTAATGTAGTTATAACTCCACCAAGAATTATGAGATCGTCCGACTCAAAATATTTTTAGTGAAATAACTTCAAATGTAAGTACAAGAAGCCAGCTAAATCTAGTAAGTAATTTTGCCTTTTTATCTAATATTGAACCCAAAAATCCAAAGGAAGCTTCTACAGACGAAAACTGGATAATTACTACGCAAGAAGAGTTAAATCAGTTTGAACGCAATGAAGTCTGGGAATTAGTTCCAAGACCAAGTGATCAAACTGTTATTGGTATGAAATGGGTTTAAAAAAAATAAAGTAGACAAATTAGGTAATATTACTAGAAACAAAGCTAGGCTTGTGGCACAAGGTTATAATCAAGAAGAAGGTATAGATTATGAAGAAACGTTTGCACTAGTCGCCTGACTAGAAGCAATTCGAATTTTGTTAGCATATGCATGTTATCATAATTTTAAATTATATCAAATGGATGTTAAAAGTGCTTTCTTAAATGGTTATATAAAAGAAAGAATATACATTGAACAACCTCGACTATTCACTTATGAAAAATATCCTGATCATGTTTTCGAATTGAAAAAAGCGCTATGTGGATTAAAACAAGCACCTCGTGCTTGGTACGGTGTTCTTAATAATTATTTAATTAATTCAGGGTTTCAAATTGGAAAGGTTGATTAAACGATTTTTATAAAAAGAGATGATAAAGATATTTTAATAGTTCAAATCTATGCCGATGACATTATTTTTTGTTCAACCAATGAGAAATTATGTCAGGATTTTTCTAGAATAATGACTAGCGAACTTGAAATGTCTCATATGGGAGAACTTTCGTATTTTCTTGGTTTACAAATTAAGCAACTTCCAAATGGAATTTTTATAAATCAAGAAAAATATTGCAATAATTTAATAAAACGTTTTGGCATGGAAAATACATCAAGTAAACCGACACCTATGACTACAATAACTCATCTCGAAAATGGTAAAAGCGTCGATCAGAAATTATATTGTAGTATAGGTTCTCTCTACTATTTAACCGCTAGTAGACCGGATATTATGATGAGTGTTTGTTTATGTGCTTGATTTCTAGCCAATCCAAAGAATCACATTTACGAGCAGTAAAACGTATATTGCGTTATCTTAGCAACACTATAGATTTTGGAATTTTTCTATCTGAAAAATTGTTCTTTTGAATTAGTATCATATAGTGACGTTGATTTCTGAGGATCACGAATGGATCGTAAAAGTACAAGTGGGTATTTGTCATTTCATTGGCAAATCACTAATATATTAGTTTGGCAAGAAACAAATTTGTGTTTCACTATCAACACGTGAAGCTGAATATATATCTACAACATTGGCTTGTGCTCAAGTAATCGCCAAATGCTTAAAGTTTCAATGTCAACTTGAGTAATTCAACTATTTATTGCGATAACACAAGTGCAATAAACTTATCCAAAAATCCAGTAAATCATTCTAAAACTAAATATATTGATGTTTGACATCATTTTATATGTGATAATATCGAGAAACATATTATAAATTTAGAATTTGTAAATTTTGAAAACCAGATTGCAGATATCTTTACGAAACCCTTATTAGAAAATACATTTATTAAACTTCGCAGGGAGCTAGGAACTATTTCGTATTCAGACTTGTAGAAATATCTACCTGTATTCTTTTATTTGGACTTGACTACTGCTTTATCATATTACCTATTCTTTTTAACTGATGATAAAGGGGGAGAAAATTATGAAATATATATATGTATTTGACGCTAACATTTTGTTACAGGAAAGCAAATGGTAAGTATTTTTATATATGCACTAACAAAATGTTGCAGAGAAGCTTTTTATTCAGGGGGAGATAAATATATGCATGCATACATTCAGGGGGAGAAAGTAAATAGTTCTATACAAGTGCAAGAGGTTGTCATCAATCAAAAAAGGAGGAGAATGTTGATTCATGAAGTTTTTGATTCACGACAACGGAAATGAAGACCAGTTGAAAAGTTAGTGTGTATATATATATTTGTGTGTTTAGTATGTTAGATGATTATTAAAATCTATCCTCATTTTATAGAACACATATACATGAAATTCGAATATATATATATATACACACATATATGAATGGCTGAAAAAATAGCCATTACTGGGGTTTATACCCTGGACCAATTGACTGGTCCATATTCAACCAGTCGACTGCTAAGGGAATAAATTCCTAATAACGTCTATTTTTTTACCATTTTCAAATATATATATATATATATATATATATATATACGATTCATATTTTCTACCAGTTGACTGGTGATTTTTATATCAGTGGACTGACCCGACAATTAAAGACATATTTCTAAAGGGTCACTATCTTTCATGAAGAGTTCTCTTTTGGTTTCTAAAAGAAACGGTTGCTTTTTTCAATAAAACTCTTCATGAATCTTGTCTACTTTTCAACCACTATAAATATAGTACAAAATTGTTTTTCAAATCATCAATTCTTAGTGATTCTATTCTAATTCTTGATCTGCATTTATAAGCACTTTTGCATTCTAAAAATCTCTCAAATTTTCAAATTGCTTTTTGAATCATTGAATTTGTTTCAAATCCCTTGATTCAAAAAGCAATATACTTCCTTCAATCTTCACATGCACGTTATATACTTGAGGATAAGATTACAAGAAGGGCGTACTCAATTGTTGGCTATTCAGTGTTGTTCAAGAACACAATCAGAAGTCAAACTCTTATTGTTTGTTTAAGTCCTATGTCAATGCTCAGGCGGGAAATCTGTGTCGGTGCTCAAGTGTTTGTGAACCCGTTCCTCCGGGTGAAGAGAGGGTGTTGATAGTAGAATTCCAGAAGGAGTTTGGGACTGAATGTAGGAAGGGAAGTCCAAACCAACATAAAATTCCTGGTGTCATTTTTCTTACTCCATTAACTTATTTGTGATATCTTATATTGCTGAATATTTACTTGCATAACTATTGTATTAGACAAGTTATTATATCATATTCACTTCCTCATATTCCACATAGAAAGATCCTAATCTAAGTCAATACACGACTTTTCATGTTGTAACAGAACTTAGCCTTTTTTATAAAGATCTATGTTCTACTATATCAAAAATCGATCATCTACGCAAACTAGAAGAAGAAATCCCTACATTGCACTGCACATTGGAAAAATATATTTCCTTTAGGTTTTTTCAATGTCATGGAGCATTTACCTATTCATCTTCCATTATAAGCACGTCTTCGGGGGCCTATGCAATATGGATAGATTTATCCATTTGAAAGGTATACTAATATTTGTTCATTTAATATTGGTTATAAATTAAATGTATAAAATAATTAATCTAAAATAATTCTTAATAGGTATTTAAATCATCTAAAGAAAAAAGTGAGATAGAAAGCTGGAGTTGAAGGTTTAATTTGCAAATCGTACATCAAAGAAGAAGCTTCATTTTTTTCTCCCACTATTTTAGTGACCACGTGAACATATCATTTAAAAGTACTACGTGTAATGATGAGGCATTAATCATGATAATTGTCAAGCGACTTTATCTGTTTAAAAAAATGGTCGGCCTTCTGGTAAATGTGCGGAAGTATGGCTGGATGATAGAGATTATTATGCATCATACACATATATTATTCTCAACTGCACTGAAGTTGGACCGTTCGTCAGGTAATAAACTTATATTCGCCGTAATACATTTATATCATCTATACATGCATATCTTTAATCATAATGTAACATTTGTTCTATAATTGTAGCATTTACGAATCACAACATCGAAATGGCGATATCAGAAAAGAATTCACTACTTGGTTTTCTAATTACGTTTTTAATATAACAAATTATGTTGTAGATGAAGGATTGAAACATTTAACCATGGGACCAAAAAGGAAAGTATTCAAGACATATCCAATATTCTTTATCAATGGATATAAATTTAATACCAAAGAATACAATGCTGAAAAATTAACTAATAATACCGGTGTATTTGTTAAAAGTTGTGATGATCCAAATGACCATATAAACGATTTTTATGGCGTGCTAACCCTGATTTTGCAATTGACATATTTCACACGACCCGCGTAAGAAGTATTTTTGTTTAAATGCAATTGGTAACAACAACGTTCTAGGTCTTGGAATCAACGTGCACACAAAATATAATCTTATAGAAATAAAACATACTTCACTTATTATAAGTACGATCCTTTTGCACTTGTCAAACAAACTCTTCAAGTATATTACGATCCTTATCCATCTCTAAGAAGAGACAAAATAGATTGGTCGGCTGTTTTTAAAACAAAGACAAGATTTACATTTAAGAGACGGAATACTCCCGACGAACAAGCTTATCAAGAAAATGTCGAGGAAAATAGAGGAATAGTAATAACCAATGATCAAACAGATTTTGAACCTCTAAATGATGAATCGAATGAAGTAATTGATGCATCTGAGACTACAGATGAACCAAATATAGAGGAGAAAATAGAGTCAGAATCTGAAAATGAAGAGGACTAATCAATAATCCTCATTTTAAAAGGTAATTTTATATTTTTTAATGTTATGCCATTTTCATTAAAATGATATATTATGCTAATAAGATAAGTATCGCATAGTCTTCTTATGTTATGTCATAATGTTCGTCTTACATAGTCCTTTTGTGTTATATTAAATGTTTGTCTATAACAGGTACTACAGATATGATGTCAGATATGACATCACACAGACGTACAACTCCACATTCTAGATCTCCTTCTGCTTCTCGTCCTCCAGTAGGTGGCGATGGCGATGGTCTATCGTAGGAGCTATTACGTTCTGCTGTGGCTTGAGCTAAAAGCCAATAGAGGGTAAGTATTAAGTTTCAAGTATAAATTTCATTTTTGTACAATATATTAAAAAATTATAGTAGCCATAAAATTTTAATGTTTTTTTTTCATTTAACACAGTGGTTTTGAGTTAGAGCCCTCCAATATAGTCCTGGGGATATCACGATAGGCTTACATGAGTCGCATGACGTCATGTTGGCCTAAGTGGACGTTGGTACCAAGCAATGTTAAGAAGACTATTTAGCATGATTTTTTGGTACGTGTGATATATCATTTATTACATTAAGTAGGCATGCTTCTATTTGATCAGTTCAAGTCGATGTTATTTTAAAAAAATGTATGGTACAGTGGACCTCTAAGAAACTGATATTTCCCTCATCTGGCGCTATTGGAATATTAAAGTTTCTAAAAATTATAGAAACCTTAAATGGCATAAATCAGCTGGAAAAAACCCGAGTTGGATGAGCGCTAATGTGTGGGATGATCTTCATACTTGGTGGAATAACGAGCAGTTTCAGGTAAATTTACTACATGTTTAATTTGAATTGTTCTACTTAATTAATATATAAATTATAATAAAACATGTTTTTTTATTTAAATTTATAGGTGGAGTCTCAGAGAAATTTGGCAAATAGGAGCAAGAACCCTATTATACATCGCAGTGGTTCCAAGACGTTCCAAAATCATCGCGAGGACCTGGTATATTTATTAATTACACAGTTAAAGATTTTAAGTGTCTAAGTTGTTAAAAGTCAGTTGATTAACTTTAAATTCTAATTTACATATATGCATATTTCAGGAGAGACAACATGGTTCTACTATGTCATATTGTTGTTTTTGCACATATACATGTAGTAAGTCAGATCGACGACACAGGCTCAGTTTCCTACTCTTGGGACCACGATGCCAAAGCACATGATCCATATGTAAATATAACATAGTTAACTTAAAGTAATATTTAATTAAATTAGTGTTATCTAAATTCAATTATATTTTGTTTAACAAGATAAATTTCAGCAACAACGGTCACAGATGCTTAAGGACACCGGGAAGACCGACTTGACTGCCGAGGTTGAGGATTTGATTTTTGAGGTTGTCATGGATCCACCTACCTACAACAGATGTTATGGTTTTGGGAACCAAGCGGTAATAGAAAATAAAATTTGATAGAAAGTGAAATTTACTTGAATTGCTATTATGAAATACTAAAAATCTAAAATTATTTACAGGTTAGGACATCTCAGTAGTCGTACTAGGGCTCAGGACAAGGAGGAGATTGCACAGCTACGAAAGCCCAGATCGCCGGTCTTACTGAGCGTGATCGCCGCCGCGAAGAGCAGATGGAGCAGCTTAACCAGCGTTTGGCGCAGTTCATTAACCAGTACGGTATGTTTCCGTCATCGTTTGGTGGTTTCGGGAGAGATTGAGTTGATGTTAGTTTGTTTTGCTTTGTTGTTATATATATGTGTGTGCATACATGCTTTGAGAGTGGGTGAGGATTCTTCTTGATACATTGTGGTGGTTTGTATATGTTGCTGCTGTGTTGGTGATGATGGTTTAGACGTTTTGTTGGATGACGATTTATTTTGATTTGATGACGTTGATTTGATGTATGTTTGTAAATGTTGATTTTATGTTGTGTGTTTTGGACGTTTTGTGTTTGATTTGGGTATAATATTATGTTTGGGTATATATGTGAGTGTGATTGTGATGTATATGCTCAAAATGGAGCTGTTTTGATGTATATGAGATTGTAAGGTGGTTGGAAGTAAGCAATCTGAAATCTAGAAAAATGACTTCAAACAACTTTCTGGTCAAATATAAAATCTAGTAAATCCACTCTCTTTCAGTCCAACGGCTTACCGATCCATTTATTTCATCGACCAACAACGGCTTCAAACGACTTTCTGGTCAAATATAAAATTCACGTGACCCAGATATAACATTGGAGGACGTTGGAAATCATCCATTGGTTGCATTAGAGGCCGTTGGAAGCCATTGTTGTGTATACCAACGACTTTACCAACGGCCCCTGGCCTTTGGAAACCACTATGTCTCTTGTAGTGAATTGAGCAACAGTAACATAAGAAACCTTTGGAAACTCACTGAAAGAACTAAACCAAAAATAGTGGACAAGGATATCTTGTTACGGGAGACAAAGCCAGTTCGCATTCAATCAAACAAGCTTATAAATTGATGACTATAAATTGTAGGGGACTGAGGATTCTACAATACGGTGTTGAATGGATTTTGAGGCTATTAACACACTAGAAGTGGTGAATTGTGTTATAACTACTTACTTATGGATATAATCAAATTGCAGCTAGAAATAAGTAATCAAGAATAAATAAGTAATTAAATGAAATGTAAAAAAGTAAATGTCACTAGGATTTTTATACTAGTTCAAATTAACCAATCCTACATCCAGTCCTGCACTTCACTATGCAGAATTTCACTATAATCGCTTGCTTTCCACGGGTGGCAAGAACACCTTTACAATCTTGATTTTCCAGGCCACAAGATACACCTTCTCCTTATCAACAACAAATAATGGCAAGTAGTCATATCTTCAATATAGATTCTTGCAGATTTAGTACAATGATCCTATAGACCTCCAATGACAATATATCTTTGAATTCTTTGAGGAAATAGGATAAAATCAGAAAGAGAATGATGTGAATTCAAGTACAATTCTCTGATATTGTGTGGCTTTCAAATCAATGAAGAATTGGAGTGAAAGAGAGTGGATTTGCAAGGATTATTGGAAATTATTCAGTGATTTTGAAGTGCAAATGTATGGAGAAGGAGTAGGAGAAAATGCAAAAATATAGTGAAAAAATTCGTTTCTAGGAGCCTTTAAATTGTGTTTGAAAGGATGTGTCTTTTGGTGAATGGATGAAGGGAAACAACTTCTTAATTTGAATTTGAAAATCTGGAAATTTCATTATATGTCGACCTACAAAAACCTATATGTCGACATATGTGTTATAGTAAGACTTATAGGTGTTTCAAATGTGTTTCAAATTTTCAACATTTAAAACTATCTTATATTTGTGGATTTTGGTGATTCGGTTAAGGTCAATGGTTGATTGTCTTCAAGTATAATTGCCATGGGATCTTTAGCAAGATAATGTAAGGTTCAACCAACTCCTTATCACTTCAAACACCTCTGTCCTTCAGCATTCTTCTCTAAAAGGCTTTTGTCTTCAATTGTTCTAATTATCCTTCCTCTGTTATTCTTCTATTGCTCTGATTAACCTTCTTTTGTAATTCTTGTTTTGTACTCTGTAAATGACTTCATAATATATCTTATGTAACTACACAACTTGAAAGATATGTTAGTAATAACATTTATCTGGTTGTTGGCATCAAAATAAATACCTAGGGTATTAACAATCTCCCCCTTTTTGATGATGACAACCATATAAATATTTAAGAGATAAAAATATGATACTTGATGTGCACGTAAATGTGCACATTTATATTCAAATATTTATTCTTATTTTAATTAAATAAATAACATAATTGGCTATTTTTACATGTATGAAACCAAAATTCTAAAATTCTCAAATTGTCATGCATTCATCCTCATTTAAGGTGTAAAATGGTCACTTGTGCATGTTTTAATTTGTGATTGCATTTACTTGTTCTTTGTATTTGACTCTTATAGGAATTTTGGAGCACAAATAATGCATACACATGAAGATTTGGAGCACAAATACATGCATACAAAGGAATGAGGAGGAAGTAATTCTCATACATGATCATGGAGGACCCCACCTCTCAAATTACCCTCTTTCTCTTAAGCTTCTTATTAAAGACTAATTGAATAAGACAAAAGGTCTCATGCATCCTACATGACTCATTAGTGACTAAGAGAGGATTAGAAGCTTCATGAAGGGGGTACTTTGGGGAGTTCCCAACAAAAGTGATTAGGGTTTTATAGTTTCAAACATGTATATATACCCCTTTATGTAATGTAAATATCCTCTTCTCTTTGATCCCCTTCTTTAGTTTAGTGAGAGGATCAAAAGCTCTCTTTTATTTTCATGGCTACTTAGCCACTTTTCATGTAATTTCATTTTCTTTTATGCAATGTTAGTAATCTAGTTCTCTTTTATTTACATGCTTTTACTTCTTGTTGTAGTAAATCTCTTTATTTCATGCAAGTAGTGTAGTTAGTTTTTGTTACTTTGCTTTCATTTTCCTCTTTGTTCTTGTTTATGTTTAAATCTACATTTGTTGTCATGATTACATACATTAGAGGCTAATCCCTTTCAACTTAATGGTAATAAAGCTCTCTTGATTATGTAGATGCAACATAACTTGCTTAATCATGCTCTCTTTTTGTGCTTCATGTCATGTTGATGTTATTGGTTTTGTGTTCATTATTGAATTTGATAGCCTATATTGTTGACACCAAATAGGCTATGCTTAGTCATATGTTCACTAATTACCTCTTCATCTACATATGATGATGGTGATTAAGTGGAGGTTGAAATCAAAAATTTGAGGGTCTATAGTTCTAATTAATAGTTCATAGGCCATGCTTAAAGTATATTTCAATTTCAACTTGTTCATTTTTCATTTGAACTAGTATGGTGATTTAGTGGGTATGTTATAGTTTGATAGTTTATTTTGTGCTAATTAATAGCATGAATAACCTATGCTTATAATAATCATATCAACTAAATTCACAAATGACCAAAAGTAGAGAGATCATGGTTTCATTTTATGTTGATTCATGTGATCTTGAGAGTGGAGTTATTCCTATGTTGTTATTTAACTCTCATAATCTTAGCTATCTTAGTTTGTTAGTTTAGTTTAGTTGTAGTTAAAATCTTCACTCGACTTTGGTTTAATTTGATTGAATATAATTAAAATTATTTCTTTCCCCGTGGATCGACTCGTATTCGCTAACATACTACAAGTGTACGTCGTGCGCTTGCGATTATATACACTTCGCGACGATTTTCTAATCCATAGAATTTCCGTCGTCGAACAAGTTTTTAGCACCGTTACCGGGGAAAGAATTTAATTTTGATTTTATTCTTCGGATTAATTTTCTTGTTCATAGTTTTCTTTATAAAAAAAAATCCACTTGTCTTGTGTTTGTGCATTTGTGTGTTTGTTTTGTTTGATCTTGTTTCGTTCACGTGCATTTGTGTGTTTGTGTTCATTTGTTTGTTCTTTGTTTTCCCTAGTGTTATTGTTAAAAAAAATCCCATCATTTTTTCCTTTGTTGTAAAACTGCTTCATCTAGTTGCTGTGTCTGCATTTTGCATTTGGATTCTCCAGTTTCATCTCTGTTTTTGTTTGTTTGAATTGTGTCCTAGTTGTGTGTTTTGTTCTCAGTTTGTGATTTTGCTAGTTTTGTTTAGGAGTTGTGTTTTCATAATTCTGTTTTAAGTTTGGGGACTGTTTCAGTTGATTTAAAAAAAATCATTCATATTTTCATTGACTGTTTTCATTAACTACTTCCAGTTACTGTTTACTAAACTTCTATTCTGTGTTTCTGTTTGATACTGTGTTTGTTTTCACATTCTACATTTATCTAAATTGTTTCATCTCATTCCCAAATTTTTGCCACATTTACAATAGTCACTCCTCTCATATACACACACTTCCACAGTTCAACAAACTCCATAAACTTCATATCCTCCTGATAAACAAACCTCATTCACCATTGCCACAAAGTGATCAGCCGTCATCGGTGAACTGCCTCACCTTCTCCTTTCTGCCATATTGCCATCTCCCTTCTTCAAACCAACATAACTTCCTTTACCACTCAAACCCACGTCTGCAAAATCATACTTCTGCAGTCACGAACCTCCTCTACAACAACTTGCTAACCTCCTATACAACCACTTGCTAATGGCCTCATCATCTCCCATATACCATTCAACTACTGCCACCCACCAATAACAAGCCTGCGCCATCAACAAAACTGCTCTAACACTTCACAACATCAAACAACAACTCCACAAGACCACTCATTTCATCCTCACCATTCACTTCATAAACAAACAGGAACAGTTAATACAATCACCCCATAGTCAACAGTTCAAACTACATCATCACCTACTACCCCAAATCAAAAATCACACACCAGTTATTCAATCATCTGCCAATCACTTATTCCCAGCAAAACTTCAAAGCAACCCCACCACATATACGAAGACCAAAACCACTCACCCCTCTGTACAACATTCACCCCTTCAATCCTCTCCGAATTCACCTGCAACAATTCGCAACCGTGAACCAAATCCGCTCCTAAATCGTGCTGTACCCTCAACTCCAAATCGACCTTAATCGCAAACTTCAATCGGACCCCAAATCACCTCCCTCGAGCCCCAACATGAACCAATTAACGTCCTTGGAACTCCTGAATTAGATTTCGACATTTAGATTTGATTTAATTTTTTCTTTCTTTTCTCTCGTGGTTCCAAAGTCTGATTCAGTCAGAAATTCTTTCGATTCGTTTGACATTTTGCCGTGGTGAATCCTTTTGTTTGTGTGACTTGCGCGGACCTGTTTCTTTCTTTTTGGGTTGCCTATGGGTCTGTGATTTGTGGACTAGTGGGCATGAATTAGTTTTTTTTTTTAATTTCTTCTTGTTGGTGTTAAGGAGTTATTCTCTTACACAAAACAAAAAAAAACTCTCTATTTTGTTTTGATTTTCTTTATAGCATCGAGAAAAAAGCACACTTTCTTCTTTCAGTTATCCTTGTATAAAAATCCTTTTTAGGTTAAAGGAAAAAAATCAGAAAGGACGGCATGCCTCGCTTTTCTTTGCTTTCTTGCTAATAAAATCTGCCGCTTTAAAAAAAATTGCTAATAAATTCAGATCCTCTGGTACTGTTCTCTTCCCCCGTGTTTTTATTTAATTGAATTGTTGTTTGCTTGCATTTGCATTTACAAAAAATCCAAAACTAAAATTCATTCGTAGTTGCATTGTAATTCACGTTTAATTTTTGTTTTGCATTCATCTTGTTTTATTTTTAATTTTTAGGACATCGTTATATAATGACAAATTGGTTTCTTTCCAACGAATTTATTTCTCGGTGTCTAGACTACGGTAGAGTAATAACCGTTTATAAGTATTACAGTGATTCGTAAATATTATATCGGTTGTTCCTCTGAAGGTACTAAACTTTCGGCTGCATTGCTAGGGTGATTCCTTGTGCACCGATAACTCCAGTCCGTTAACTGGCTGAGAAATTTTTTGTTGAAATTAATCTAACCGTCATTATATAATTTTAGAAAATTTGTAAATAGGTAGTTTTCATTCATATAGTTGCAATAGGTTCATGCATATATAAAAACAAAAACTAAAGATCAAAAAAAAAGTTTTCTCTTTTGTGGATATTTTTTTGTTCCTTTTCTCTTAAAAAAAACTCAAAAAAAAACGCGTTCTTGAAAATGTCTCAATTTCCTTACTCCTACGGATATTACGATAGTTGCGAAAATCAATATAATCCATATGATTTTACACCAAATTCATACGGATATTTTAATAACAACTATTACACAAATAATTTGGATTTTACACCGCCAACTTTTCAAAATGATGATCAATCGTCAAGTCTTAGAGGAAAATGTGAATTTTTACTTGAAGTAGGTGAAAGATTAATTGAATGGCTTAATACATTAATGAGAAACAATTCAAGTCAAAGTTTTCAAAATAATCAAAATTCAAATTCAATTCCAAATTCCAATGATTTTGATTATAACCCTTGCCAATTCAATTTCGAACACCAAAATGAATTTCAAATTCAAAATGGAAATGGGAATAACTTTTCAAATGAATTTACACCACCAACTTTTCAAAATTTTCAAAATGATGATCAACCCTTAACTCTTGAAACAAAAGTTGAAATTTTACTTGAAGCAAGTGAAAGATTAACTGAATCAATTTCGAATTTAATTCCAAATTCAAATTTAAATGATTTTGATTATAACCCTTGCCAATTCAATTTCGAACTCCAAAATGAATTTCAAATTCAAAATGGAAATGTGAATCAATTTTCAAATGATTTTGGCGATGGGAATAATTTCAATTGTGGTGCAAATGAAAACTTTTGTTCTCAAATTGGGAATTCTCAAATAAACAATCATGAATTTGATTTTGATGAGGAAACTTACACGGATTTGTCGTATGAAACATACTTGAGATTTCGTGAGAAACACAGTCAAATTCAAACGTGTGACGATTCGAATAATACTCCATGTTTTACCAAAATCGACAATTTTCAATTAACGCCTTTCGAAATTGAAAATAACGATCTTAACGAAGTTGTTAATAATACGGTAATTGATTTGGATTTCAATTCTTTTGAGAGGGTGCAACAAAATTTAAAATTTGATCTTCCTTTTTCTGAAAATTTGAAAACAACAACTTTGGAATTTGAAAATAATACATGCATTGAAGTTGTTGATAATTCATTAAAGGAAGACGAATTTAATGAACACAAATTTTTTGTTCTTTTCGAAGATGAGTTAAATTGTGAAAGTGTAGATTTGAATCACCATTTGGATTTTGAAATCAATATTTTCGAAGAAATTTACAATGATAATTTTGAAATTCAAATTGGCGAATTTAAACATGAATTTCAAACATTTATTCAATCTACCGCAAAAACCATCGAAAGCGAACCAACTCATTCGATATTTAATAAAACGACATTCGTTTTTCCAAATCTAGGTCTAACTTCGAAAGCTTTTACAGTTTGGTTTTTCAGGCTTAAATCGTGTCTCTCATACTTGAAGAGGCAAATGAATCAGTCTTTACAAGACCATTTCATTTACTTCTTGTCGATATATTTTCTGATATACTGTAAATATTTTTTCTTTTCTCTTGTAAATATAGCACATATTTTCAAATTTTTTTCTTTTCTTTTCTTTTCTCCGTCCACTTGGGTTGACTGTGGGGATACAGTCAAAATCAAGTGTGAGGGGAATTTCATATTTATTTTGGTTTTGCATAGATTTAGCTTTTCTTTTCTTTCTTTTTTTCATCAAAAAAGATTAAAAAAAACTACATTTTAGTTTACTTTCAAATGGACATGATAAAGTAAATATACGGTTTTGGTCGTACGATTAAAATATTTGGAATTTTACTTCTCTTAATGGATAACGAAAGGAAAGTTTGAATTATGAGCAAATTTAGTGTAACTGGTATATAGGGAGATTCATAGGTGATGAGTATGAAATGTTTCTAAATTGTAATCCAATTAAATGAATGGTTGATTTAGATTACTTGCGATAACATTTTAGATCTTTTAAGTGAAGTTGTGTTAAGATATTATCGCTTAACTCTCTGTCTTATAAAAAAAATAGAAAAAAAAGAAAAAAGAAAGAAGAAGAAGAATATATATATATAATAATCAAAGGGTATCCAACATTGCTAGTACATCTAGCGTTGGTGTGCAAACCCGTCAATCTCTTTCCGACATCTTGTTGACAAAGTCAGCGTCGGTATATCTTGGTCTCATTTCATGAGATTGGACACCTTAGGATTACCGACCCTCACGTAAGTCGTAATGCAGTGTAGGGGTGGTATACCTTGGTATTTGTGAATAATAATAATGTAAATATTTTGTAATAAAGAGAGAGTTAGCACTTAAAATCCAAGCACACTCTTCACTTACTAGACCTAACTTGTTAACCAAAAGTAAATAAAGATGCCATTTTACGATTGTTGATATATCGATTACAGAATTCATTTCATATTTGCACTATGTTTCTACCAAAACAACTGACCAAGCTGGAGGAGTTTGTAACGATAACCTACAACTGGCCAAGCTGGAGGAGTTTGTAACGATAACCTGACTTTTGTTTGAAGTTTTGATTAGTAACGGACTTAAATTTCATAGTGACGACCCAAACTTGTATTAACTCCTTTGTGCTAAATTTAAAAGTAAATTACCCATTTGTAAATATTCTTTCAAAGAACTTGCATTCATCTTGTAAATATTTTCTAATCTTGCATTTTGTAAATATTTTTTGCATTTAACATTTGGATTTTGTGGGTAGTATCCGCTGAAAACCCTCACGAGACAATACTCGTTCTACTGGGGACACCCGGAGGTTTAACGGCTTGTTGCATACGCTCAATGCAATCGTGCTCCCTACGAAAACGGATTTATCCTAGTTTTTGTTGTTGTTGTTTATTCGAGGACGAATAAAAAGATAAGTGTAGAGGTATTTGATGTGCACGTAAATGTGCACATTTATATTCAAACATTAATTCTTATTTTAATTAAATAAATAACATAATTGGCTATTTTTACATATTTTAAACCAAAATCCTAAAATTCTCAAATTGTCATGCATTCATCCCCATTTAAGGTGTAAAATGGTCACTTGTGCATGTTTTAATTTGTGATTGCATTTACTTGTTCTTTGTATTTGTCTCTTATAGGAATTTTGGAGCACAAATAATGCATACACATGAAGATTTGGAGCACAAATACATGCATACAAAGGAATGAGGAGGAAATAATTCTCATACATGATCATGGAGGACCCCACCTCTCAAATTACCCTCTTTCTCTTAAGCTTCTTATTAAAGACTAATTGAATAAGACAAAAGGTCTCATGCATCCTACATGACTCATTAGTGGCTAAGAGAGGATTAGAAGCTTCATGAAGGGGGTACTTTGGGGAGTTCCCAACAAAAGTGATTAGAGTTTTATAGTTTCAAACATGTATATATACCCCTTTATGTAATGTAAATATACTCTTCTCTTTGATCCCCTTCTTTAGTTTAGTGAGAGGATCAAAAGCTCTCTTTTATTTTCATGGCTACTTAGCCATTTTTCATGAAATTTCATTTTCTTTTATGCAATGTTAGTAATCTAGTTCTCTTTTATTTACATGCTTTTACTTCTTGTTGTAGTAAATCTCTTTATTTCATGCAAGTAGTGTAGTTAGTTTTTGTTACTTTGCTTTCATTTTCCTCTTTGTTCTTGTTTATGTTTAAATCTACATTTGTTGTCATGATTACATACATTAGAGGCTAATCCCTTTCAACTTAGGGGTAATGAAGCTCTCTTGATTATGTAGATGCAACATAACTTGTTTATTCATGCTCTCTTTTTGTGCTTCATGTCATGTTGATGTTATTGGTTTTGTGTTCATTATTGAATTTGATAGCCTATATTGTTGACACCAAATAGGCTATGCTTAGTCATATGTTCACTAACTACCTCTTCATCTACATATGATGATGGTGATTAAGTGGAGGTTGAAATCAAAAATTTGATGGTCTATAGTTCTAATTAATAGTTCATAGGCCATGCTTAAAGTATATTTCACTTTCAACTTGTTCATTTTTCATTTGAACTAGTATAGTGATTTAGTGGGTATGTTATAGTTTGATAGTTTATTTTACGCTAATTAATAGCATGAATAAGCTATACTTATAATAATCATATCAACTAAATTCACAAATGACCAAAATAAGAGAGATCATGGTTTCATTTTATGTTGATTCATGTGATCTTGAGAGTGGAGTTATTCCTAAGTTGTTGCTTAACTCTCATATTCTTAGCTATCTTAGTTTGTTAGTTTAGTTTAGTTGTAGTTGTAGTTAAAATCTTCACTCGACTTTGGTTTAATTTGATTGAATATAATTAAAATTATTTCTTTCCCCGTGGATCGACTCGTATTCACTAATGTACTACAAGTGTACGCCGTGCGCTTGCGGTTATATACACTACGCGACGATTTTCTAATCCATAGAATTTCCGTCGTTGAACAATACTTTTATATTTGACTCCCCCTTACTTTCTGCACTCCCCCTATAGTTTTGTCTAGTATATTTATACCTTTTTCTCCCCCTTTTGTCATCAACAATTAGGGTAAAAAATGTAACGAACTGGAATTTTCGACCTCGAAAATCGACATAAAACCCATGTCAACAATTCAAGAATCGAACATACCAGATCATAAATAGAAAGAAGTTAGAGGGTGAGAAATAGAAAGAAAGAAATGTTAGAATAGAAGAAGAACAGAAACAACAACACAGAATCTCACATCGTAGCGGAATAAAATATAATATATATATATAACATCTCTTGTAATACAAAATGTTTACTGTATATACAAAACATTATTAGAATACAACACTTACAACACAGCGGAAATAAAAATAACTAAATAACGCTGAAGCCTCCTGCTCCAAGCTCCTCCAAGTATATCTGTAAATACTTGAACTACTTGACTCCCCGTACAAATTTGGGCACCCAAGAGTTTAGGCTAAAATAAAACAAAATAAACTCTGGGCCAGTCATGGGACAGGTGTGAGTAAACTCCAAACATTTGGTTTATTTTTTTTTTAAATCTTTTCGAAAGAAAAGGTAATCGTAAGACCGATTAACACATAAACGCAGATGGTTTTTACCTTACAATAACCCAAACATTCTTTAAACCCAATACTTTACTTATATTATAATAGTGTCTAAAATAAGTAAATAAGAATCTAGCAGAACGCTTGCATCTCACGCTCTACATACATAGTATGCAATCAAAACCACAGGCTCTTATTGGAGAATGGATTCCAACTGTCAAGGTATGGGACCACCTTCTGATAGTGTATGTCTAGAGAAGAATATACCGGGTTCAACAACAACATCTTGCAACCCAGGCTAAACAAGACCGGCCCCTCACTTCGCTTGAGAGTACCGAATGTATTATCACCAATGGTTGGGATCAACAACCGTTCCGAAGCAACAACAACAATAGATAAAGAAGCAAAAGGATTTCTCTAGATCAGGTGACAATACACCCTACTTGGGTGCATCCCACTTAGCCATGATACTTACCCGATTTTATACCATTTCCCGGTTGCGAGGCTTGAGGTTACGATTACTTACCTTTCATTGGCAACACAATCACTTTGAATGCCACATTGTCAGATCCGTTAATCACTAATTGATTTGCACAAAGATATTCTAGATATTATTGTAACGACCCGGAAAATTTGAACCAATTTAAAATTTTTAAATTGGCTATTTTAGTGGATTTTAAATATTTAAAATACATATTTTAAATAATAACGATGAAAAGTAAGTTTGAATCGTTTGAAAATAAATATAATTACTTTGAATTATAAACAAGGCCTGAAATGGCGCGGTAGTTTCAAAATTTGAATTCAAACTTTGACTGACTGTACCGGGTGCAAAACAAAACGGATTTGAGTGAAACCAAAAATATTCCAAAGATTACCCTTAACACCGTCAGTATGGGTTTTTGGATCGTCACAATTATGCTAAGAGAATAAATTATCCACCACCAGATGTATATTCGCACAGACTAGCATATGCGATCATTGGAAATACTCTGCCAGACACTCGTCCATACACGTTCGTTCTGGGACTGAACGAAACCGAAGGCACAATTTCCATTAATCCATCTTAGGCAATTTCTACCTAGGATTAACAGAAAAACCCCTTGCACTTTACTCCGTCTTCGATTGTCTTTATATAATCTGATTCGTAACGCTACTGCCAATACGGAGTGGTTCTCGGATAATAATCCCATCGGTCACTCCATATTGACAACGATAGTAAAAAAAACTTCGATAGTCGGTTATTTAACTATCGAAGTAAAAACAAACATCCATCCAAAGCATCAACCAATCATTGGGACCCTTAATTAATATTTCATTAATTAAATCATCTCTCTATTTCCTTGTTGATATTTGTTAACACGATATTATCAACAATCATCTTGGCCTCTTACGCTATTTGTAAAACATTTTCATATATCACTTCTTTTATTTTCTGTACTTAGAAAATATCTTCTATTTTTAATTGGAAAACATTCCAATTACTTATATCTTTTCCCAACCCAATTATTTCTATATTTGGGAAATATTTTCTATCATGTTTCCAAATATTTTACTTACTTGGGTTAAGACGAATGTCGTGTAAAACATCGTTACAACAACCGAAAATACTGCATTCAACTAATTCTTATTCAAACATTTATCTTCGAGACTGAATCTTGCTATTTATTGGTTAATAATGAAATCAATCGAGTTGGGGTATAGTTACCTCTCAGACCTTGCCTAAAAACATCCTTAACTTCAAAACAGACAAGACCGCTTACCTCGAATAATCAACACCATAAAAACCAATTATTCATTTTTAAAACATGTATACGTTTCTCCTTCTATTTTTACCAAATTTAATTTATAGATTTCCTTTTTGTTTATACTATTCCATTCTAAGTTCGTTTCCTTATCGCATTATATATTTATTGATTTCTAGTTATCAATTTTTTCTTAAAAATGTTGTAACTCCTTAAATTTCTGGAAAATTTCGCCAGCACCTCCTTTGTATCGGACAATAGCTAAAACCTCAACTTTCCACTCTAAGCCTTTCCCATTCAAAAAGAAAATCAAAAGCCAAGCGGCTTGTCAATTCGACGCATAAAAACTCATATGGAATTTAAACATGTACCTTTTTATCGGGCAC
This sequence comes from Allium sativum, assembly GCA_030737875.1. Classification (NCBI taxonomy): domain Eukaryota; kingdom Viridiplantae; phylum Streptophyta; class Magnoliopsida; order Asparagales; family Amaryllidaceae; genus Allium; species Allium sativum. The sequence goes on from CM060924.1 coordinate 199,074,712, forward strand.
TTAAATTTTAAATCTTCATTCTCTTCATTCCATACTAGTTTAACAGATATACGTCCATTCCAAATTTATTCCAACTCAATCCAATCATTTTAACTCAATTCGCTAATTTACTTTCTAATTAGTTCCTTTGCCTATTTCACTATTTATTTGAACATAACATGTTCAAATAAAATTGTAACTTGTGTGCTTATAAATTAATTGAATTCCATTTGTTTAATTAAGTTTTATATTCGATTTCGAATATAAATTCACACATCTTATTCACCTTTCAAAGTTCAATTTCAATTCAAAACTCTACTAACTAATTTCTTCAAATTAGTTAATTTTATTCAATAATTTAAAATCTGATTTTCATTTCAAAAATTAGTCCATTTATTATACTTGAGTTTGTATTTATTTTATAAATCAAATCTGGGTTTTTCTAATGGAAATTTCGGATTTTATTTACTTAGAATCCTTATATTAATTTTAAATAAAACGTTATGGGTTTTAAACGAATATGGCGCTGTTTTTCTGGAAATTTGATTTTGGCATAACTCAAAATCTATAAGACGAAATCCAGATTTTGTCTTTCACTAGAAAACTATTGTCAAATCGGTCGTGACGGTTCTTGTTTCAAGGAAATCGGACTTAAATTGAGTTGTATATACTCAATTGAAGTTCGAAACGAAAATATTTGAACTACCGCGGTGCGGCAAGCTCATTCTAATTATATTTAAATATGAACGTTAACTTTGTTTAATTTTAATTTCAATATCGTTCTAATATATATTTTCATATGTATTAAATCTAGTTTTCAAATCCAACTCATTATTTCCAATTCTCCCTAATTGTCGATTTTTCATTTCTCGGCTATAAATTTATTTATAACCCAATTTGCTATATTATATTCCAAATCCTTTGGAAATAGATTTTTTTATCAAATTCGATATAATGAATTCTAATTATAAATCCTTAGATTTATCTCAATTCCTTTTTTCTTTTGAGTTCCGGAATAACATCCGTCATCCCCTTTTTGAAACGATTCCAATTCACTTTTTAAATTCATACTTGAATTTAAAATTCCAAATTATCCCATGATGATTATCTTTCTTAATTTATAAATATGGTTTATAATTTTAACATCCTTGTTTTATAATTTAAAACAAATTCCCATTTCAAAATCTATTTGAAACTCAATTCATTTTTTATTCCGAATTCCGGCATAAAAACTGTCGTTCCCTTTTCGAAATGATTTCAAATTCTATTTTTGAATTCATATTTGAATTTAAAATTCCAAATTATCTCACGATAATTAATTCACTACATTTATAAACATCATTTAAAAATTTACTTGTTTTATATATTAAAACAAGTTTTATAAAAATCTATTTAAAATCCGGTTCTTTCTTTGGAATATTTTAACATATATATAAATATGGAATCTATTTTCATAATTTATTTCAGTTTCTACCTAATACAATTTAAATATCCTATTTGGGAATAATTTATTTTGTAAGTCCGAAATAGTCGAATTCAAGCATAAATCCTGTGGATTTATTCAAATTTATTTTCCATTTCGAACGTCGAGATAAATTTCATCGTTTATTATTTAAAAGATTATTCAATTCTCACTTTAATATCGCATTTAAATTTAAATATTAATATTGTCCAATGATAATTTATTTCCCTTCATTTATAAACACCGTTTATAAATTCATTTCAACTCCCCACATTATCCAATTAAAATTATTCCATTTAATTTATAAACACCATTTATAAATTTATTACTTGTTTTTATTTCTATCCATTCGAAATTGAAATTCTATTTTAGAAAAATAGATTTTCCATTTTAAACCTCAAATCCCATTTTCACGATATTTTTATTGTGATGACTCGTAACTTCCCCGGTAAGGAAACCCTGGATTATCTTGAGAACACGACGAATCCAAACGCAAACAGAAGAACATTTCATTCTATATTACAACAATTCCATCAGAATACAAGAATATGCAGAGTATGAATAAATACACATTCGAAAAATATCAAAGATTACAATAAATTACATAGTAGCGGCAAAACAATACAAAACACAACTAGAAGTAATACACGGATACAGAGCATTCCGACTATCGTTCCAGCTATAAATCAGGATCTTATGAATATAAATCTGCAAAACCAAAACTACTAGCTGCCAGTGTGGAAAATAGGGGCACCCAGAGTTTAGGTTAAAACAATAAACTCCAGGTCAGTCATGTGACTGGTGTGAGAACTAAAACAGTTATTAATCTTTATTCTAAAAGAGAATTCAAGGGACCACGCCGTATAACACGGAACGGGTTTCCTCCCAAGAACACTAGTGCATATAACAAAAGAGCGCAATGCTTTTTGGAAAAAATGAAGCTATTATAAGACCCAAGTCCCATCACACAATGCAACGCAAGCCGGAGGATAGGGTTTTCCCTTATAATAGCACAACATGCTTGGTACGTTAAAACAAATCATTTGATACTATTATAAGTGTATAGTGTCAAAACAATTTCAATCATAAATATCAATCATAGACGGCATGGGTACCATATATCATGTCGCCATACTAGGCTCTACAAATAAAACCGCAATACCACGTATTGGAAATTGGATTTCCGTCATGAGTCGAGGCAAGGGGCAAGCTCCCCTCCATTCGAGACACTCTAGCAAATGTCTCAGGACCCCACTATGATCTTTTGGAACCTCCAAGGCCGGTCCTCTCTTACTTTTGAGGATTGGCAATTCCTGAACACACGTTTCCCGGTCGTATAGGACCTATATCTGAGGCGCCTCACATTCCATCAACCACCCAGGTGAAAAGTATATAAATGTCAGCCAGTTTAAGCACTGACACCACCACTAGCTAGAAAGAAACGTCGTGCACTTCTTGGGTCCTTATCCCTTTTTTGACTCATACCGAGGTGTGAGGCTCGCGAATTCACGCTATACACAAAGCTACGCCACACAGGCCATGCTTTGATCATCAACCACAAGACTTTGCTTTTTAACAGAAGCCTTGATCATTTGCCACTTAGGCGTGCCACACAGGCAATTCACTCCATGCGACTGATGTCCATCGATATACAACCTCTGAGCTCGGACGTCTCAGAGAAGGGCGTTAAGCAAGAGAATAAATTCTCCGCCGCCAAACAGATGTATATTTAATAGAGATCAATCAACATAGAATAAAATCAAATGTTAAACACACAGTCCGTTTACAAGTTCGTTCTGGGTCTGAACGAAACCGGAGGCACTTTCCTCGCATATACATCGATCTCCAAGTACGTCTGGACGATTACCAACTGTTTCCCTCCTCTTGGGTATACAGCCTAATCAAGATCATCAGTAATCACCCAAATGATGTGAAGACTTCCGGTCTTCAACCACCGTCTTCATCTTCGAGTAATCGTCGAATCGGTTATTCAGAATGGGTATAAACCCGGCCTTTCCGAATAACCCGCGTATATAATAAACAAATGTTACATAAGCACAACATACGCCTCGTTCCAATTCAGAATATTCTTTTATTCAGAAAATCACATTCTTAGGGAAAGGTTCCCATTAATTTTATCAAAGATAAATTCTTCTAAATTTATTCTTTAATCTTCCTTTGGATATCATTTCAAACCATATTATGGTTTTCCAAACTAGTCGGGATTAGCGAACCACACCGAAGTAATTATTTATTTTATTTCTCAATCCCAACCTATTTATCCCATGGAGAAAACTGGTGATACTCCATATCTAACACCACGGTGTTATTGGTAAATATTAATTACCATTTCACGTTCAAATCTAATTAAAGATTTAACTATCGCTTTGGAGCAAAACTGGTGATACTCCATCCTCGATCACTTTTCAAATTTGATAATTTAAATTATCAATTCACATTTCAATTTAGTTACAGATTCATTAAAACTCCACTTAGTTTTAATCTTCACACAAATAAATATCCTGTCTTTAACTGGGTTAAAGAACCAATGTCATCTAAAACACGATTCACGATAAACCCAAAATCACATTCTATTGTTAATCGGGTTAAAGAACAGGTGTTATTCAAAACACCGCTCACGATAAACCCAAGAACCAATTTAAATTCAATTCCAATTAATATTATTTAATTGGTACACCTCATTAAATCTAAATAGAAAGATTTAATCTTTTTCTCAACTGGGCTTAAGAACAGTGTTAATGAAGACACCATTCACGACAAACCCAAATCACGTTTGATATTAAATACAAGGCTCTGAATAGAAAATATATCGGCTTATATTCAATATCAAATTCTGAAACCAACAAATATCGTATTGGGAATAACGATATAAATATATCTTTCAAATTCCCACAACCATATCTATATAATCACGAAATCCAACATCGAAATATTCCAAAGATAATTTCGATTCAAATCCATTCCAATTCACGTATTGGAAATTCTGATTATTTTTAAAACCACTTCAAATTCAATTTATTTATTTCAAAAATAAATTGATTTTATTTCTAGTTCAAAACTAGTTCATTTCGATAAAAAACTATTTTTATCTTTTCAAATATGGAGTTTTCATCCCAATTCTTCACAAACGGCCATCGAACTGCACTTACAATGACCTTTTCCAAATTTGATTTGGACATAATTCCAAATCCAACCGTTAGATTTCAAATTTCTAATATTCATTGGAAAGCTCTTTTCGATATGAACCCAACGGTTCCGGTTTCAGGAGAATCCGACGGTCGGATCTCCCGCAACGTCAATTCGAAGTCAATGGTCGAAATTCACGAACTACCGCAGCGCGGCGCGTTCTATTCAGGCCATTATATATATATATATATATAATATATATATATATTACAATTATTTCGTCGATTTCCTTTTAAAACGTATTTTATAAATCGTTTTAAATTCGTTTTCGAAACGATTTCAACTTCATATTCAATTTCGAATCAAAATTGAATATTCCACATGATCGATATACAAATGATAATATTTTCAAAACGTTATATTTTGAAATCACTTCCTTTTCTGTAATTATTATAAAAATGAGTATAATCGATATAAATATCACTCACGTCAAAATGGCGCATCTATATTCAACACGGTTTTATATATTTCAATAAATTCGTTATTCTATTCAACAAACGAATATTTATTCTATTCAACACATGAATATATATTTCTTTCAACACATGAATATTCTCCACACATGAGCACTGTCAACACATGACTATTTTTGTTATTTAATATATTTTATAAAATTATGGTATCTATCGTTTGATTTTTAAATCAGACTCCAACCGTAAAGTAGTAAGAGAATGATTCCCTAAGTATTAACCCCGAAGGCCGAAACCAATATCAGATCAATACCCAGGAAACCACTCATCTTATCTATTTTCCAGTTAGTTTCTAACTTTAAATATGATAAAGATGTAAATTTTATTGTTAAAATATTTCTTTCAACACATGATAATTTTCAACACATAATTATTTATATTTTATAATATTCTTTATTTCCCCAGTTGGAATAAGGCCCAATCAATTACCATATAATGTTAATTATATGGTTTCCATACAACACATGTATATAATAGCAACGATAAATAATCCACCATCATCCAAAATGCACTACACAACTGCATAAGCATTAAATATAAATAATTAACGCTTACACAGTCTGTCGACCAATCGATCGACATACAACTAAATAATTTGGATTAGTGTACGCCAAATATCATCCCAACACCCGTGTGGGGTTTCAAATCAACAAACACATATTTTTATTGGTGTTGTTGGGCGATGTGTAAAATTTATCGTCCCAATCAATATCCTTCAAATAGGTGTACATAAACAAACCGTCCGGTTTGTAAATGAATATTTATTTATTCGCATTCACGTTAAAAATTATATTTTTAACGATAATTAATTTATTTCAACCATCAACATTTTATTATCGATTTCTCATCAACATCACAAACAAATTTCACAACACATCAAACAAGCATACAAGCCGTCCATGGTCTGTGGACGACGGGTGTCGGGTGCTGCTAAGCACCGTCTGCATCCTAGTATATATTTTAACTAGAAAACAAGATTTAAAGTGAGAAGCTCTCACCTTGGGGATCCACTCCGCCATTTCATTCCTGAATTTCTGAACCGTTTGAATTCCTTTTTGATTTCAATCCATTCCATCTCAATTCTTTTCACGCCGTTCACATTAAAAATCACATTTTTACTCTCACTACGTGTTCATAAAAATCGAATTTTTATCTTCACTACATGTATAAAAATTATGTTTTTAACCTTTCTATGATATAAAAATTATATTTTTAACCTTGCCATGATATAAAAATTATATTTTTATTATTTCTACTTTATAAAAAATCATATTTTTATTATTTATTCGAACAAATAAAAATCTCATTTCAAACTTTCGTCGCCTCCTACATATGAAAGATCCAATTTTTACTTCACTTCCATATGTATAAAAATCCTATACCTTTCCTTATATGATAAAAATTCGATTTTTATACTTCCTTTACATATATAAAAATTGTATTTTTATATTACATTTCAAACAATAAAAATCAATTCTTTTACAAAGCAAAAATCATTTCTTTTTTCTTCTAAGTAAAATCAAATTTTTATCTACTATTTACATATATAAAAATCTGATTTTTATATCGTTAAACCATGCTAGTTTTATAAATTTTAAACAACGATTTTTAATTAACTAAAACTGAATATTCAAAATGATTTAAACTTTAACACTTACAGCCGGGATTGGCGTGGAGTCGGAGGTGGCTCGAGGTGTTGTAGAAGCGGAGGAAGGAGGAGCAGAAGGGGGGAGTCAGCGACGAAGCTCAGTGGGGTGCGGCGCCTAGGGCTTTGGGTTACGGGGGGGCTAGGGTTCGGGTGCGGATTTCGGAGGAGAGGGAGGACGAGGCTGGAGGGAGAGGGCAGGGCGGATCGGAGGGCGGAGCCGTGCTGGGAGGCATCGGATTTCATGGCAGAAGGGAGGAGGGTCGATGCGGTTTGGGGTTTCGTGCTTGGGCGAGGAGGGAGAGCAAGGGAGCGATGGAGGGGAGAGGGTGGTCGACGATGGTGGCGGAAGGGCTAGCGCGGTGGGCGGCGACGTGGATGGGAGGAGCCAGCGAGGTCAACGCCCCTTTTTTTATTTCGTTTTGGTCTGAGAGAAGTAAGAGAGAGAGAGGGGAGAGACTATTATATATTTTATTTATATTTTTAATTTAATTTTGAATTCTATAAAGTACCCTTTTCATTCAGACTCGAAATCGAACCCACCGACTGTCGTTCCTAGCTAATTACCCCCATTCCGAACACAATGGGATATGTATCGTAGGCTGATTCGACTGTTTCGATCAGTTTTCGTCAAAATCAAAATATAACTCTATATATTGAATTTGAACGCACATTTCAATTTACCGGGGCCACATGCGGACTCTAAAAATTCCCAAAAAATATTTTCTAGCTTCGCATTGACGATACGGTTCTAACAAAGCCAGTTTCGTCAAATTCTGAGACTGTTTGAAAAATGGCCATTTTCCAGTCGATTAAAATCAACTGAAACTGGTCAAATGCATTTTCCTTCGCCACGCTCACATATTGATTCGAAAAATTATGAAATTTGAAACCTAGCAATAATTTGACATCACGGATCCAACAAAAGTAGTTTCGTCTAAAACCGAGGTCGTTTGCAAAATTCCCATTTTAAGGGCCAGAATTCCATAGCGACTATTCTGAATTTTCAACTGGACATAACTATTTATCCCCGCTATGAGATTTCAATTTTTCGGATTCGTTGGAAAGATATTCTCAATTAGATTCAAATATTTTTGGTTTCACTAAAATCCGGTTTATTCTGCACCCGGTACATTCATTTGAATTTTGAAATCGAATTTTCGAACTACCGCGCAATTTTCAATTCCTTTTATATTATAAATAAAATATTTATATTCTAACGATGTTCTATATAAATATATACGTTCGAATTCTATTCAAAATAAATTTTTCGTCGTTTTTATTTAAAATAATCTATTTTAAATATTCAAAATTCATCAAAATTGCCAAAATAAAATTTTTAAATTGGCTCGCATTTCCGGGTTATTACAATCTCCCCTACTTAAACTTTTCGTCCCAGAAAAGGAACGAAGCCGAAAGTTGTTTAACTAATCAACTCAACTTCCATTATTTTCATTAGGGCTTAAGTTCTTCAACTTTTCAGTTTCTAAGAACTTTTCAAAATTTTGGCTAACACCCTAAATTTTCGAAAAATTTCGCCATAACCTCCCCTGCACCGGGGACTTCGGGATATTTCATATAGCCTCCCATGGCCTTCTTCAATTCAAAAGAAAAAGCCATGCAGCTAGCCAATCGGCTCATAAATTCATCCAAACCCAAAGAAATACAATAAACATGTACCTATTTGTCGGGCAAACAATTTTATTCCTCTTCTATAGCCTCCTTGCTATGAACTGTTCAATGTAAGTACATGTATATGCATGCAATTGCAACCAATTTTCAATACAGTTCCATATTCGGTTCAAGTAGGCTAAAGGTTCAACATATAATTAATTCAAACAATAATCAAACAACACAACTATCAATCTATTAGTGAATTATAATTTCAAACACATAAGTTTGATACATAGTCAAAAATCATATTTTTGATGCCAAATCACAACAATAAACCTATCTAGTTTTGGTTCTCACACCAGTCTAATGGAAATATATAGGTATCACACCTTCGAAGCTCGAACATAAATGCTGATGATGTTTTGAACCACCATCAGAACATCTCCGGGCTACTAGAGTGCGGTTCTATATCTATCCAGTATATTAAAACTTCGACTATACATTCATGACGCATATATGCGAAATCTTTATATACTCGATTGTCCAAATTCAAAATAAATAAATATCAAATACGTATAAAATGATTTAAATTTCAAAACAAAATTTGTTTTCAATTTAAAAATATACTCTTCACACTCGTTCTAGGATACTACTGATCCTATCTCTAACGAGTCATTCTAATTGGATACTACTAATCCAATATCTGATGGATTCTTTCGTTCGGTTCTAACGTGTCTTGTTCTCCGAGCTCTGTAAAACCAAAGCTCTGATACCAGCTGTGATAACCCGTAACTTCCCCAGTAAGGAAAGCCCGGATTATCTTGAGAACATGACGAATCAGAACGCAAACAGAAGAACATTTCATTCTATATTACAACAATTCCATCAAAATACAAGAATATGCAGAGTATGAATAAATACACATTCGACAAATATAAGAGATTACAATAAATTACATAGCAGCGGAAAAACAATACAAAACACAACTAGAAGTAATACACGGATATAGAGATTTCCGAGTATCGTTCCAGTTGTAAATCAGGATCCTGTGAATATAAATCTGCAAAACCAAAACTACTAGCTGCCCGTGTGGAAAATAGGGGCACCCAGAGTTTAGGTTGAAACAATAAACTCCAGGTCAGTCATGTGACTGGTGTGAGAACTAAAATAGTTATTAATCTTTATTTTAAAAGAGAGTAATTCAAGGGACCACGCCGTATAACATGGAACAGGTTTCCTCCCCAGAACACTAGTGCATATAACAAAATAGCGCAACGCTTTTTGGAAAAATGAAGCTATTATAAGACCCAGGTCCCATCACACAATGAAACGCAAGCCGGAGGATAGGGTTTTCCCTTATAATAGCCAAACATGCTTGGTACGTTAAAACAAATCATTTGATACTATTATAAGTGCATAGTGTCAAAACAATTTCAATCATAAATATCGATCATAGACGGCATGGGTACCATATATCATGTCGCCATACTAGGCTCTACAAATAAAACCGCAATATCATGTATTGGAAATTGGATTTCCGTCATGAGTCGAGGCAAGGGGAAAAATCCTCTCCGTTTGAGACACTCTAGCAAATGTCTCAGGACCCCACTATGATCTTTTGGAACCTCCAAGGCCGGTCCTCTCTTACTTTTGAGGATTGGCAATTCCTGAACACACGTTTCCCGGTCCTATAGGACCTATATCTGAGGCGCCTCGCATTCCAACAACCACACAGGTGAAAAGTATATAAATGTCAGCCAGTTTAAGCACTGACACCACCACTAACTAGAAAGAAACGTCGTGCACTCCTTGTGTGACGACAAGGAATTTCGCTCGATCTGAATCAGTCGCTAAACTGATCAAGACCGTTCGAAACGCCTGATTGTTTTGAGAACACGACAAAATAGAACGCAGAAGGAAGAATATTTCATTGTATATTACAACAATTCCATCAGAATACAAGAATATACAGAGTATAAACAAATAAAATACATTCGATAAATATCAGAGATTACAATACATTACATAGCAGCGAAAAATAATACAATACACAACTGAAGGATATATACGGAGATATACGGATATCGTTCTAGCTGTAAATTAGGATCCTGTGAATATAAATCTGCAAAACCAAAACTACTAGCTGCCCGTGTCAAAATAAGGGCACCCAGAGTTTAGGTAAAAACAATAAACTCCAGGTCAGTCATGTGACTAGTGTGAGAACTAAAACAGTTATTTATCTTTACTTTAAAGTTCGGTAAATCAAGGGACCACGCCGTATAACACGGAACGGGTTTCCTCCCAAGAATACCAGTGCATAAAATAATAGCGCAATGCTAAATAAAGAAAAATGAAGCTATTATAAGACCCAGGTCCCATCACATAATGCAACGCAAGCCGGAGGATAGGGTTTTTACCTTATAATAGCCAAAGAATGCTTGATACGCTAAATTTCATGTTTTTAATATTACTATAAGTGTCAAAATAATTTCAAATCATAAGTATCAATCATAGGCGACATGAGCGTCCCATGCCACTATGTCGCCATATATAGGTTTACAATCAAAACCGCACATATCGTATTTGGAAATTGGATTTCCATCTATGAACCGAGGCCAGGGATCGTGTTCAACCGATTCAAGACAATATAGCCCATGTCTCAGGAACAGCCGCAACTGCCCCATGGATCGTCAGGGCCGGTCCACCGATGTGGATTATTATGCCTGAACACTACGTCTCCCCGCCCTATGGGGGCGTAAATGAGCCAACGAATGACTCCATCGGTCCCTGATCGACCGATATAACCGAGGCGCCTCGCAACTGCAACAACCACATAAGTCAAACTCGTCATGGCGTGTAAAACCACTAACGCCACTTCTAGCTAGAAAGAAACGCATGTCCTCCCTGAGGTCCTTCTCCCGTTTCTGGTTCACAACCGGGGTATGATGCTCGCGAATCAACGTTACACAAAGCTATGCCACAAAGGCCGTGCTTTGATCATCACCACAAGACTTTGCTTTTCAACAGAAGCATTGATCATTTGCATCTTAGCATGCCACACAGGAAAACCACTCCATGCAACAGATATCCATCAATCACACAGAAGATATCCAATGTCAGACACACAGTCCATTTACAAGTTCGTTCTGGGTCTGAACGAAACCGGAGGCACCTAGTACCCCGCATATCCATCGATCTCCAAGTACGTCTGGACGACCACCAACTGATTCCCTCCTCTTGGGTGTACGGCCCAATCAAGATCATCAGTAATTATCCAAACGAAGTGAAGACCTCTGGTCTTCAACCACCGTCTTCATCTTCGACATCACGTCGAATCAATTATTCAGAATGGGATAAACCCGGTCTTTCTGAATAACTCGCGTATATAATAAACAAGTGTTACACAAACCTAACATACGCCTCATTCCAATTCAGAATATTCTTTTATTCAAGTATTCTTATACTTTGGGAAAGGTTCCAATTAATTTTATCAAATATAAATTCTTTAAATTTATTCTTTAATCTTCTTTTGAATATCAATTCAAACTAGTCGGGATTAGCGAACCACACCAAATTAATCATTTATTTTATTTCCCAATCCCAACCTATTCATCCCATGAAGTAAAACCGGTCATACTTCATATCTAACACCACGGTGTTATCGGTAAATTCAATTACCATTTCTCGTTCGAATCTAATTAAAGATTTAACTATTGCCTGGAGCAAAACTGGTGATACTCCATTCTCGATCATTTCAATCTAATTAAATATTCATTAAAACTCCACTTAGTTTTAATCTTCACAGAAATCAATATCCTGTCTTTAACTGGGTTAAAGAACCAATGTCATTTAAAACACGGCCCACAATAAACCCAAAATCAGATTCATTAATTATCGGGTTAAATAACAAGTGTTATTTAAAAAACTGTTCACGATAAACCCAAAAATCAATACCAGTTCAATTCCAATTAAATATTATTTAATTGGTACACTTCATTAAATCTAAATAAAAAGATTTAATCTTTTTCTCAACTGGGCTTAAGAACAGTGTTAATGAAGACACCATTCACGACAAACCCAAATCACATTTGATATTAAATACAAGTCTCTGAATAGAAAATATATCGGCTTATATTCAATATCAAATTCTACGACCAACAAATATCGTATTGGAAATAACGATATATATATATATATCTTTCAAATTTCCATAACAATATCTGTATAATCATGAAATCCAACATCGAAATATTCCGAAGACAATTTCGATTCAAATCCATTCCAATTCAATTATTGGAAATTCTGGTTACTTTTAAAACCATTTCAAATCCACTTTATTTATTTTAGAAATAAATAGAGTTATAATTCTAGTTCAAAACTAGTTCATTTCGATAAAAATCTATTTTTATCTTTTCAAACATGGAGTTTTTCATCCCAATTCTTCACAAATCATTTCTTAAGATTTTACACAAATTATTGATATTTTTAATAATTTATCAAGGCCCGTACAGTCGATTTCCATCAACGGCCATCGAACTGCACTTCCAGCGACCTTTTCCAAATTTGATTTGGACATAATTCCAAATCCAACTGTTAGATTTCAAATTTCTAATATTCGTTAGAAAGCTCTTTTCGATATGAACCCAACGGTTCTGGTTTCAGGAGAATCCGACGGTCGGATCTCCCGCAATATCCATTCGAAGTCAATGGTCGAAATTCACGAACTACCGCAGCGCGCGCGTTCTATTCAGGCCATTATATTATATATATATATATATATATATATATATATAATATACTTCGTCGATTTCAATTCAAAACGTGCTTTATAAATCGTTTTAAATTCATTTTCAAAACGGTTTCAACTTCATATTCAATTTCAAATCAAAATTGAATATTCCAATATAAATTCGTTTTAAATTCATTTCAAATCGATTTCGACTCAATTTCAATTTAATTCGAATTTCAATTCATTTCAATTTAATTCGAATTTCAATTCTACTCAATTTAATTCGAATTCAATTCTATTCAATTTCAATTTGAATTCAATTCTATTCAATTTCAATTCAAATTCAATTCTATTCAATATAATTCGAATTTCGATTATTTTCAATATAATTCAAATTTCGAAAACACTTTCAATATACATTGAAAATTGAATAAAATCGATATAAATATCGTTCACGTCAAAATGGCGTCAATCTAATCAACACGGCTTCATATATTTCTATTTTCAAATATTCTATTTCAAGTATTTCTTTTTCAAATATTTCTATTTCAAAACTGGAATGAGGCCCAATCAATTACCATATAATGTTAATTATATGGATTTTCTACAACACATGTACAAAATAACAACGATAAATAATCAACCATCATCCAGAGTGCGTTCTACACTATATAAGCATCAAATATAAATATTTAACGCTTATAACAGCCTGTCAATCAATCGATCGACATACAACTAATTATTGGGATTAGTGTATGTCATCTATCATCCCATTACCCGTGTGGGGTTTTCAAACAATCAAACACAGATTTTATTTGTGTAGTTGGGCGATGTGTAATATTTATCGTCACAATCAATATCAATCAAATCAGTGTATATAAACAAATCTCCGATTTATTTATAAATATTTATTTTATATACACGTTAAAAATTCTATTTTTAACTATAAAATATTTCTAACTATATAATATTTTATTTCATTTCACATCACACAATCAACTACACATCAAAATCAAACAAACAAGCATACAAGCCGTCCATGGTCTGTGGACGATGGGTGTCAGGTGCTACTAAACACCGTCTGCATCCTAGTATATATTTTAACTAGAAAAATTAAATTAAAGGTGAGGAGTTCTCACAGAGGGTTCCACTCCGCCGTGCTTTGCTGTTGAACTGTTCAACCGTCTGGATTTGTCTAAAATTCCCTTGCAGTTCTTTTCACGCTGTTCAAATAAAAAATATATTTTTATTGCTTCATTCAATAAATGAAAATTCTATTTTATTTTTACTTCATATATATTTTTACAACGCCTTTCCAACAATAAAGATCATATTTTTATTCTTTCTATAATATAAAAATCATATTTTTATCCTGCTATTCTCTATATAAAAATTATATTTTTACAATGCTATTCTATATAAAAAGATTATATTTTTATCATTTCTTTTCAATAAATAAAAATCGTATTTTTACTTCACTAAAAATCATATTTTTATTTCGCTACATATATAAAGATAATATTTTTATATTCTCTATTATATAAAAAATCATATTTTTATTATTTCTATAATACAAAAATCTTATTTTTATTCTTTCTATAATATAAAAATCATATTTTTTTATATAAACCACATCCTTTTGTTTTCAAAATCTAACTTCTTTATGGTTTAAAAATCACTTCTTTTTGGGTTTCAAAATCACTTATATTTGGAACTAAAAGTCTTAACTTTATTAAGATAAAATCATACTCTTATACGGCTACTATATTTATAAAAATAACATTTTTATACTATGATACTATATATAAAAAATCCAACCTTTATAGCGTCGAAAATCTTATTTTTATATTACCATTCATACTATAAAAATCATTACTCTTTTATATAAATAAAAATCGGGTTTTTATATGATTAAAAATCCTATTTTTACGGTTTTAAACACTGAAAATAAATAAAGGCAAATAAAATAAAATAAACGCTTACTGTTAAAGGTTGGTTGGGGTCGAGGGCGGTGCTGCTCCATTCTGGTGGCAGCGCGTCGGTTAACAGCAGAAGAAGGGGCGTAGTCTTCACTGGTTGGAAGGGGTTGGCCAAGGGGCGGCGCTGGAGGTACTCAGGAGATCGGAGGTGGTAGGCTTGGGTGCTGGAGGGGCTGCGGCGGGGTTTCAGGCGGGTTTTGGGGTGGCTTGGGTTCGCAGAAGTTCAACGGAGGAGGAGGCGAAGGTGGCACCGTGCTTGGGGCCGGCGGCAGCGAAGTCCGGTGGTGGCGAACTCCGGAGGTGGCGATGGGTTTTGGAGAACGAGCGTTGTTTTTGTTTTTTTCTTCTTTTTCGGATCTGAAAGAGAACGGATGGAAAGAGGGGGGGGGGGTTGACTAAGAAAGGGGAGAGAGAAAGGAAGTTTTATAATTTAATTATTTAATAATTTTAAATCCCAAAAAGTTACCCTTTTCATTTGAACTCCAAATCGAGTCCAACGACTGTCGCCCCTAGCTATTTACCCCCATTCCGAACAAAATGAGATATGTATCGTGAGCCAATTCGGCCGTTTCCACTAGTTTTTCTCAAAATTGAAATATAAATCAGTATATATCTAATTTTAACGCACATTTCAAATTACCAGGGCCACATACTAACTCTAAAAATTCCAGAAAAATTATTTCTAGCTTCGTATTGACGATACGGTCCTAACAAAACTAATGTCGTCAAATTCTGAGACCGTTTGAAAAATGGTCATTTTCCAGTCGATTAAAATCAACTAAAACTTGTCAAACGCGTTTTCCTTTGCCACGCTCACATATTGATTCGAAAAATTATGAAAATTGGAATCTAGCAATAATTAGACATCACGGATCCAACAAAAGTTGTTTCGTCGAAATCCGAGGTCATTTTCAAAATTCCCATTTTTAGGGGCCAGAATTCCATAGCGACTATTCTGAAAATTCATTTGGCCATAACCTTTGATTCCCGCTATGAAATTTCAATTTTTCGGATTCGTTGGAAAGATATGCTCAATTAGATTCTATTATTTTTGGTTTCGCTAAATTCTGGTTTATTTTGCACCCTGTACATTCATTTGAATTTTGAAATCGAATTATCGAACTACCGCGCCATTTTCAATTCCTTTTATATATATAAATATTTTTTTATATTCTAACGACGATCTATATAAATATATACGTTCGAATTCTATTCAAAATAAATTTCTCGCCATTATTATTTAAAATAATTCATTTTAAATATTCAAAATTCATCGAAATTGCCAAAATAAAAAATTTAAACTGGCTCGGATTTTCGGGTTGTTAAAATCTCCCCCACTTAAAACTTTTCGTCCCCGAAAAGGAACGAAGCCGAAAGTTGTTTTACAAACCAACTCAACTTTCATTATTTTCACTACGGCTTAAGTTCTTCAACTTTTCAGTTTCTAAGTACTTTTCAAATTTTTCAAAAATTTGGCTAACACTCTAAATTTTCGAAAAATTTCGCCATAACCTTCCCTGCACCAGGGACTTCGGGATATTTCATATAGCCTCCCATGGCCCTCTTCAATCCAAAAGAAAAAGACAAGCGGCTAGCCAATCGGCTCATAAAATCATCATCACCCAAACAAAACAGTAAATTATGGTAAACATGTACTTATTTATCGGGCAAACAATTTTATTCTTCTGGTCTAGCCTCTTTGCTATGACCTATTCAATGTAAGTACATGTATATGCATGCTAATGCGACTAATTTTCAATACACTTCACTATTTGGTTCAATTTGGCTAAACGGTTCAACATTTAATTAATTCAAACAATAATCAAACAACACAACCAGCAATCAATTTGTTGATTGTCATTTCAAATTCATAACTTTGATATATAGTCAAAAATCACATTTTTGATGCCAAATCACAACAATAAGCCCTATCTAATTTCGGTTCTCACACCAGTCAATAGGAAATATAAAGAAATCTCACTTTCGTCACTCGAACACAACACTGATGATGCCATGGTCATTATCAGCATCATCTCCGGGCAACTAGAGTGTGATTCTATATCTATCAGTATATTAAAACTTCGAATACCCGTGGATCAGACGTATATGCAAAATCTATATATACTGGATTGTCCAAATTCAATATAAATAAATAATCAAATACGAATAATTGATTTATATTTTCAAAACAAAAATTGTTTTCACTTTAAAAATATACTCTTCGCACTCGTTCTAGGATACTACTGATCCCATCTCTAACGAGTCATTCTCATTGGATATTACTAATCCAATTTCTGATGAATTCTTTCGTATGGTTCTAATGTGCCTTGTTCTCTGAGCTTTGTAAACCAAAGCTCTGATACCAGCTGTGACGACAAGGAATTTCGCTCGATCCGAATCAGTCGCTAAACCGATCAAGACCGTTCGAAACGCCTGATTGTTTTGAGAACACGACAAAATAGAACGCAAACGGAAGAACATTTCATTGTATATTACAACAATTCCATCAGAATACAAGAATATACAGAGTATAAACAAATAAAATACATTCGATAAATATCAGAGATTACAATACATTACATAGCAGCGGAAAATAATACAATACACAACTGAAGGAGATATACGGATATAAAGCTTTCCGGATACCGTTCAAGCTGTAAATAAGGATCCTGTGAATATAAATCTACAAAACCAAAACTACTAGCTGCCCGTGTCAAAATAAGGGCAACCAGAGTTTAGGTTAAAACAATAAACTCCAGGTCAGTCATGTGACTGGTGTGAGAACTAAAACAGTTATTTATCTTTATTTTAAAGTTCGGTAAATCAAGGGACCACGCCGTATAACACGGAACGGGTTTCCTCCCAAGAATACCAGTGCATAAAACAACAGCGCAATGCTAAATAAAGAAAAATGAAGCTATTATAAGACCCAGGTCCCATCACACAATTCAACGCAAGCCGGAGGATAGGTTTTTTACCTTATAATAGCTAAAGAATGCTTGATACGCTAAATTTCATGTTTTTAATATTACTATAAGTGTATAGTGTCGAAACAATTTCAAATCATAAGTATCAATCATAGGCGACATGAGCATCCCATGCCACTATGTCGCCATATATAGGTTTACAATCAAAACCGCACATATCGTATTTGGAAATTGGATTTCCATCTATGAACCGAGGCCAGCGATCGTCCTCAACCGATTCGAGACAATCTAGCCCATGTCTCAGGAACAGCCGCAACTGCCCCATGGATCATCAGGGTCGGTCCACCGATGTGGATTATTATGCCTGAACACTACGTCTCCCCGCCCTATGGGGCGTAAATTAGCCAACGAATGACTCCATCGGTCCCGGATCGACCGATATAACCGAGGCGGCTCGCAACAGCAACAACCACATAAGTCAAACTCGTCAGGGCGTGTAAAACCACAACGCCACTTCTAGCTAGAAAGAAACGCATGTCCTCCCTGAGGTCCTTCTCCCGTTTCTAGTTCACAACCGGGGTGTGAGGCTCGCGAATCAACGTTACACAAAGCTATGCCAGACAGGCCGTGCTTTGATCATCACCACAACATTTTGCTTTTCAACAGAAGCATTAACCATTTGCATCTTAGCATGCCACACAGGCAAACCACTCCATGCAACAGATATCCATCAATCACACAGAATGATATCTAATGTCAAACACACAGTCCATTTACAAGTCAGTTCTGGGTCTGAACGAAACCGGAGGCACCTAGTACCCCGCATATCCATCGATCTCCAAGTACGTCTGGACGACCACCAACTGATTCCCTCCTCTTGGGTGTACGGCCCAATCAAGATCATCAGTAATTATCCAAATGACGTGAAGACCTCCGGTCTTCAACCACCGTCTTCACCTTCGACATCACGTCGAATCAGTTATTCAGAATGGGATAAACCCGATCTTTCTGAATAACTCGCGTATATAATAAACAAGTGTTACACAAACCCAACATACGCCTCATTCCAATTCAGAATATTCTTTTATTCAAATATTCTTATACTTTGGGAAAGGTTCCCATTAATTTTATCAAAGATAAATTCTTTAAAATTATTCTTTAATCTTCTTTTGAATATCAATTCAAACTAGTCGGGATTAACGAACCACACCGAAGTAATCATTTAATTTATTTCCCAATCCCAACCTATTAATCCCATGAAGTAAAACTGGTCATACTTCATATCTAACACCACGGTGTTATCGGTAAATTCAATTACCATTTCCCGTTCAAATCTAATTAAAGATTTAACTATCGCCTGGAGCAAAACTGGTGATACTCCATTCTCGATCATTTCAATCTAATTAAAGATTCATTAAAACTCCACTTAGTTTTAATCTTCACAGAAATCAATATCCTGTCTTTAACCGGGTTAAAGAACCAATGTCATTTAAAACACGGCCCTCAATAAACCCAAAATCACATTCATTAATTATCGAGTTAAAGAACAAGTGTTATTTAAAACACTGTTTACGATAAACCCAAAAATCAATACCAGTTCAATTCCAATTAAATATTATTTAATTGGTACACTTCATTAAATCTAAATAAAAAGATTTAATCTTTTTCTCAACTGGGCTTGAGAACAGTGTTAATGAAGATACCATTCACGACAAACCGAAATCACATTTGATATTAAATACAAGGCTCTGAATAGAAAATATATCGGCTTATATTCAATATCAAATTCTACGACCAACAAATATCGTATTGGAAATAACGATATATATATATATATATCTTTCAAATTTCCATAATAATATCTATATAATCACGAAATCCAACATCGAAATATTCCGAAGACAATTTCGATTCAAATCCATTCCAATTCAATCATTGGAAATTCTGGTTACTTTTAAAACCATTTCAAATCCACTTTATTTATTTTAGAAATAAATAGAGTTATAATTCTAGTTCAAAACTAGTTTATTTCGATAAAAATCTATTTTTATCTTTTCAAATATGGAGTTTTTCATCCCAATTCTTCACAAATCATTTCTTATGATTTTACACAAATTATCGATATTTTTTATAATTTTATCAAGGCCAGTACAGTCGATTTCCATCAACGGCCATCGAACTGCACTTACAGCGACCTTTTCCAAATTTGATTTGGACATAATTCCAAATCCAACCGTTAGATTTCAAATTTCTAATATTCGTTAGAAAGCTCTTTTCGATACGAACCCAATGGTTCCGGTTTCAGGAGAATCCGACGGTCGGATCTCCCGCAATATCCATTCGAAGTCAATGGTCGAAATTCACGAACTACCGCAGCGCGGCGTGTTCTATTCAGGCCATTATATATATATATATATATATATATATATATATATAATATATACTTCGTCGATTTCAATTCAAAACGTGCTTTATAAATCGTTTTAAATTCATTTTCAAAACGGTTTCAACTTCATATTCAATTTCAAATCAAAATTGAATATTCCAATATAAATTCGTTTTAAATTCATTTCAAATCGATTTCGACTCAATTTCAATTCAATTTCAATTTAATTCGAATTTCAATTTAATTCAAATTTTAATTCTACTCAATTTAATTCGAATTCAATTCTATTCAATTTCAATTTGAATACAATTCTATTCAATTTCAATTCGAATTCAATTCTATTCAATATAATTTGAATTTCGATTATTTTCAATATAATTCAAATTTCGAAAAAACTTTCAATATACATTGAAAATTGAATAAAATCGATATAAGTATCGTTCACATCAAAATGGCATCAATCTAATCAACACGGCTTCATATATTTCTATTTTCAAATATTCTATTTCAAGTATTTCTTTTTCAAATATTTCTATTTCAAAACTGGAATGAGGCCCAATCAATTACCATATAATGTTAATTATATGGATTTTCTACAACACATGTACAAAATAACAACGATAAATAATCAACCATCATCCAGAGTGCGTTCTACACTATATAAGCATCAAATATAAATATTTAACGCTTATAACAGCCTGTCAATCAATCGACATACAACTAATTATTGGGATTAGTGTATGTCATCTATCATCCCAATACCCGTGTGGGGTTTTCAAACAATCAAACACAGATTTTATTTGTGCAGTTGGGCGATGTATAAAATTTATCGTCCCAATCAATATCAATCAAATCAGTGTATATAAACAAATCTCCGATTTGTTTATAAATATTTATTTTATATACACGTTAAAAATTCTATTTTTAACTATAAAATATTTCTAACTATATAATATTTTATTTCATTTCACATCACATCACACAATCAACTACACATCAAAATCAAACAAACAAGCATACAAGCCGTCCATGGTCTGTGGACGACGGGTGTCAGGTGCTACTAAACACCGTCTGCATCCTAGTATATATTTTAACTAGAAAAATTAAATTAAAGGTGAGGACTTCTCACAGAGGGTTCCACTCCGCCGTGCTTTGCTGTTGAACTGCTGAACCGTCTGGATCTGTCTAAAATTCCATTGCAATTCTTTTCACGCTGTTCAAATAAAAAATATATTCTTATTGCTTTATTCAATAAATAAAAATTCTATTTTATTTTTACTTCATATATATTTTTACAACGCCTTTCCAACAATAAAGATCATATTTTTATTCTTTCTAAAATATAAAAATCATATTTTTATCCCGCTATTCTCTATATAAAAATTATATTTTTACAATGCTATTCTATATAAAAAGATTATATTTTTATCATTTCTTTTCAATAAATAAAAATCGTATTTTTACTTCACTAAAAATCATATTTTTATTTCGCTACATATATAAAGATAATATTTTTATATTCTCTATTATATAAAAATCATATTTTTATTCTTTCTATAATATAAAAATCATATTTTTTTATATAAACCACATCCTTTTGTTTTCAAAATCTAACTTCTTTATGGTTTAAAAATCACTTCTTTTTGGGTTTCAAAATCACTTCTATTTGCAACTAAAAGTCTTAACTTTATTAAGATAAAATCATACTCTTATACGGCTACTATATTTATAAAAATAACATTTTTATACTATGATATTATATATAAAAAATCCAACCTTTATAGCGTCGAAAATATTATTTTTATATTACCATTCATACTATAAAAATCATTACTCTGTCATATAAATAAAACTCGAGTTTTTATATGATTTAAAAATCATATTTTTACGGTTTTAAACACTGAAAATAAATAAATGCAAATAAAATAAAATAAACGCTTACTGTTAAAGGTTGGTTGGGGTCGAGGGCGGTGCTGCTCCATTCTGGTGGCGGCGCGTCGGTTAACAGCAGAAGAGGGGGCGTAGTCTTCACTGGTTGGAAGGGGTTGGCCAAGGGGCGGCGCTGGAGGTACTCAGGCGATCGGAGGTGGCGGGCTTGGGTGCTGGAGTGTCTGCGGCGAGGTTTCAGGCGGGTTTTGGGGTGGCTTGGGTTCGCAGAATTTCAATGGAGGAGGAGGCGAAGGCGGCACCGTGCTTGGGGCCGGCGGCAGCGAAGTCCGGTGGTGGCGAACTCCGGAGGTGGCGACGGGTTTTAGAGAACGAGCGTTGTTTTTGTTTTTTTCTTCTTTTTCGGATCCGAAAGGGAACGGATGGAAAGTGGGGGGGTTGACTAAGCAAGGGGAGAGAGAAAGGAAGTTTTATAATTTAATTATTTAATAATTTTAAATCCCAAAAAGTTACCCTTTTCATTTGAACTCCAAATCGAGTCCAATGACTGTCGCCCCTAGCTATTTACCCCCATTCCGAACACAATGAGATATGTAACGTGAGCCCATTCGGCTGTTTCCACTAGTTTTTCTCAAAATTGAAATATAAATCAGTATATATTTAATTTTAATGCACATTTCAAATTACCAGGGCCACATACTAACTCTAAAAATTCCAAAAAAAAATATTTCTAGCTTCGTATTGACGATACGGTCCTAAAAAAACTAATTTCATCAAATTCTGAGACCGACTGAAAAATGGCCATTTTCCAGTCGATTAAAATAACCTGAAACTGGTTAAACGCGTTTTCCTTCGCCGCGCTCACATATTGATTCGAAAAATTATGAAAATTGGAATCTAGCAATAATTTGACATCACGGATCCAACAAAAGTGGTTTCGTCAAAATCCGAGGTTGTTTGCAAAATTCCCATTTTTAGGGGCCAGAATTCCATAGCGACTATTCTGAAAATTCATTTGGCCATAACCTTTGATTCCCGCTATGAAATTTCAATTTTTCGGATTCGTTGGAAAGATATTCTCAGTTAGATTCTATTATTTTTAGTTTCGCTAAATTCCGGTTTATTTTGCACCCGGTACATTCATTTGAATTTTGAAATCGAATTATCGAACTACCGCGCCATTTTCAATTCCTTTTATATATATAAATAATTTTTTTATATTCTAACGACGATCCATATAAATATATACGTTCGAATTCTATTCAAAATAAATTTCTCGCCATTATTATTTAAAATAATTCATTTTAAATATTCAAAATTCATCGAAATTGCCAAAATAAAATTTTTAAACTAGCTTGGATTTTCGGGTTGTTACACCTTGGGTGCTTATCCCGTTTTTAACTCATACCGAGGTGTGCGGCTCGCGAATTCACGCTATACACAAAGCTACGCCACACGGACCATGCTTTGATCATCAACCACAAGACTTTGGTTTTCAACAGAAGCCTTGATCATTTGCCACTTAGGCGTGCCACACAGGCAATTCACTCCATGCGACTGATGTCCATCGATATACAACCTCTGAGCTCGTACGTCTCAGAGAAGGGCGTTAAGAAAGAGAATAAAATCTCCGCCGCCAAACAGATGTATATTTAATAGAGATCAATCAACACAGAATAAAATCCAATGTCAGACACACAGTCCATTTACAAGTTCGCTCTGGGTCTGAACGAAACCGGAGGCACTTTCCTCGCATATCCATCGATCTCCAAGTACGTCTGGACGATCACCAACTGTTTCCCTCCTCTTGGGTGTACAGCCCAATCAAGATCATCAGTAATCACCCAAACGATGTGAAGACTTCTGGTCTTCAACCACCGTCTTCATCTTCGACTTATCGTCGAATCGGTTATTCAGAATGGGTATAAACTCGGCCTTTCCGAATAACCCGCGTATATAATAAACAAATGTTACACAAGCACAACATATGCCTCATTCCAATTCAGAATATTCTTTTATTCATAAAATCACATTCTTAGGGAAAGGTTCCCATTAATTTTATCAAAGATAAATTCTTCTAAATTTATTCTTTAATCTTCCTTTGGATATCATTTCAAACCATATTATGGTTTTCCAAACTACTCAGGATTAGCGAACCACACCGAAGTAATTATTTATTTTATTTCCCAATCCCAACCTATTTATCCCATGGAGAAAACTGGTAATACTCCATATCTAACACCATGGTGTTATCGGTAAATATTAATTACCATTTCATGTTCAAATCTAATTAAAGATTTAACTATCGCTTTGGAGCAAAACTGGTGGTACTCCATCCTCGATCACTTTTCAGATTTGATAATTTAAATTATCAATTCACATTTCAATTAAATTACAGATTCATTAAAACTCCTCTTAGTTTTAATCTTCACACAAATCAATATCATGTCTTTAACTGGGTTAAAGAACCAATGTCATCTAAAACACGATTCACGATAAACCCAAAATCACATTCTATTGTTAATCGGGTTAAAGAACATGTGTTATTCAAAACACCGCTCACGATAAACCCAAGAACCAATTTAAATTCAATTCCAATTAATATTAGTTAATTGGTACACCTCATTAAATCTAAATAGAAAGATTTAATCTTTTTCTCAACTGGGCTTAAGAACAGTGTTAATGAAGACACCATTCACGACAAACCCAAATCACGTTTGATATTAAATACAAGGCTCTGAATAGAAAATATATCGGCTTATATTCAATATCAAATTCTGAAACCAACAAATATCGTATTGGGAATAACGATATAAATATATCTTTCAAATTCCCACGACCATATCTGTATAATCACGAAATCCAACATCGAAATATTCCAAAGATAATTTCGATTCAAATCCATTCCAATTCACGTATTGGAAATTCTGATTATTTTTAAAACCACATCAAATTCAATTTATTTATTTAAAAAATAAATTGATTTTATTTCTAGTTCAAAAATAGTTCATTTCGATAAAAATCTATTTTTATCTTTTCAAATATGGAGTTTTTCATCATAATTCTTCACAAACCATTTCTTATGTTTCTACACGAATTATTACTATTTTTAATAATTTTATCAAAGCCCGTATAGTCGATTTCCATCAACGGCCATCGAACTGCACTTACAATGACCTTTTCCAAATTTGATTTGGACATATTTCCAAATCCATCCGTTAGATTTCAAATTTCTAATATTCATTGGAAAGCTCTTTTCGATACGAACCCAACGGTTCCGATTTCAGGAGAATCCAACGATCGAATCTCCCGCAACGTCAATTCGAAGTCAATGGTCGAAATTCACGAACTGCCGCAGCGCGGCGCGTTCTATTCAGGCCATTATATACATATAATATATATTATATATATTTCATCGATTTCCTTTTAAAACGTATTTTATAAATCGTTTTAAATTCGTTTTCGAAATGATTTCAACTACATATTCAATTTCGAATCAAAATTGAATATTCCACATCATCGATATACAAATGATAATATTTTCAAAACGTTATTTTTTGAAATCACTTCCTTTTCTATAATTATTATAAAAACGAATATAATCGATATAAATATCGCTCACGTCAAAATGGCGCATCTATAATCAACACGGCTTTATATATTTCAATAAATTCGTTATTCTATTCAACAAATGAATATTTATTCTATTGAACTCATGAATATATATTTCTTTCAATACATGAATATTCTCAACACATGAGCACTGTCAACACATGACTATTTTTGTTATTTAATATATTTTATAAAATTATGGTATCTATCGTTTGATTTTTAAATCAGACTCCAACCGTAAAGTAGTAAGAGAATGATTCCCTAAGTATTAACCCCGAAGGCCGAAACCAATATCAGATCAATACCCAGAAAACCACTTATCTTATCTATTTTCCAGTTATTTTCTAACTTTAAATATGATAAAGATCTAAATTTTATTGTTAAAATATTTCTTTCAACACATGATAATTTTCAACACATGATTATTTATATTTTATAATATTCTTTATTTCCCCTATTGGAATGAAGCCCAATCAATTACCATATAATGTTAATTATATGGTTTCCATACAACACATGTATATAATAGCAACGATAAATAATCAACCATCATCCAAAGTGCACTACACAACTGTATAAACATTAAATATAAATAATTAACGCTTACACAGTCTGTCGACCAATTGATCGACATATAACTAAATAATTTGGATTAGTTTACGCCAAATATCATCCCAACACCCGTGTGGGGTTTCAAATCAACAAACATTGATTTTTATTGGTGCAGTTGGGCGATGTGTAAAATTTATCGTCCCAATCAATATCCTTCAAATAGGTGTACATAAACAAACCGTCCGGTTTGTAAATGAATATTTATTTATTCACATTCACGTTAAAAATTATATTTTTAACGATAATTAATTTATTTCAACCATCAACATTTTATTATCGATTTCTCATCAACATCACAAACAAATTTCACAACACATCAAACAAGCGTACAAGCCGTCCATGGTCTGTGGACGACGGGTGTCGGGTGCTGCTAAGCACCGTCTGCATCCTAGTATATATTTTAACTAGAAAATAAGATTTAAAGTGAGAAGTTCACACCTTGGGGATCCACTCCGCCATTTCATTCCTGAATTTTTGAACCATTTGAATTCCTTTTTGATTTCAATCCGTTCCATCTCAATTCTTTACACGCTGTTCACATTAAAAATCACATTTTTACTATCACTACGTGTTCATAAAAATCGAATTTTTATCTTCACTACACGTATAAAAATTATGTTTTTAACCTTTCTATGATATAAAAATTATATTTTTAACCTTGCCATGATATAAAAACAATATTTTTATTATTTTTACTTTATAAAAATCATATTTTTATTATTTATTCGAACAAATAAAAATCTCATTTCAAACTTTCTTCGCCTCCTACATATGAAAGATCCAATTTTTACTTCACTTCCATATGTATAAAAATCCTATACCTTTCCTTATATGATAAAAATTCGATTTTTATACTTCCTTTACATATATAAAAATTGTATTTTTATATTACATTTCAAACAATAAAAATCAATTCTTTTACAAAGCAAAATTCATTTCTTTTTTCTTCTAAGTAAAATCAAATTTTTATCTACTATTTACATATATAAAAATCTGATTTTTATATCGTTAAACCATGCTAGTTTTATAAATTTGAAACAACGATTTTTAATTAACTAAAACTGAATATTCAAAATGATTTAAACTTTAACACTTACAGCCGGGATTGGTGTGGAGTCGGAGGTGGCTCGAGGTGTTGTAGAAGTAGAGGAAGGAGGAGCAGAAGGGGGGAGTCAGCGGCGAAGCTCAGTGGGGTGCGGCGCCTAGGGCTTTGGGTCACGGGGGGGGGGGGGGGGGGGGGCTAGGTTTCGGGTGTGGATTTCGGAGGAGAGGGAGGACGAGGCTGGAGGGAGGCGGTAGGGCGGAGCCGTGCTGGGAGGCGTCGGATTTCGTGGCAAAAGGGAGGAGGGTCGATGCGGTTTGGGGTTTCGTGCTTGGGCGAGGAGGGAGAGCAAGGGAGCGGTGGAGGGGAGAGGGTGGTCGGCGATGGTGGCAGAAGGGCTAGCGCAGTGGGCGGCGACGTGGATGGGAGGAGGCAGCGAGGTCAACGCCCCTGTTTTTATTTCGTTTTGGTCTGAGAGAAGTAAGGGAGAGAGGGGAGAGGCTATTATATATTTTATTTATATTTTTAATTTAATTTTGAATTCTATAAAGCACCCTTTTCACTCGGACTCGAAATTGAACCCACTGACTGTCGTTTGTAGCTAATTACCCTCATTCCGAACACAATGGGATATGTATCGTAGGCTGATTCAACTGTTTCGATCAGTTTTCGTCAAAATCAAAATATAACTCTATATATTGAATTTGAACGCACATTTCAATTTACCGGGGCCACATGCGGACTCTAAAAATTCCCGAAAAATATTTTCTAGCTTCGCATTGACGATAAGGTCCTAACAAAGCCAGTTTCATCAAATTCTGAGACCGTTTGAAAAATGTCCATTTTCCAGTCGATTAAAATCAACTGAAACTGGTCAAACGCGTTTTCCTTCGCATCGCTCACATATTGATTCGAAAAATTATGAAATTTGAAACCTAGCAATAATTTGACATCACGGATCCAACAAAAGTGGTTTCGTCTAAAACCGAGGTCGTTTGCTAAATTCCCATTTTTAAGGGCTAGAATTCCATAGCGACTATTCTGAATTTTCAAATGGACATAACTTTTTATCCCCGCTATGAGATTTCAATTTTTCGGATTCGTTGGAAAGATATTCTCATTTAGATTCAAATATTTTTGGTTTCACTAAAATCCGGTTTATTCTGCACCCGGTACATTCATTTGAATTTTGAAATCAAATTTTCGAACTACCGCGCCATTTTCAGTTCCTTTTATATTATAAATAAAATATTTATATTCTAACGATGATCTATATAAATATATACGTTCGAATTCTATTCAAAATAAATTTCTCATCGTTTTTATTTAAAATAATCTATTTTAAATATTCAAAATTCATCAAAATTGCCAAAATAAAATTTTTAAACCGGCTCGCATTTCCGGGTTATTACATTTATAATCAACATTTAGGGCTAGTGATATTCAACCAATCAAAAACACACAATTATCAACCACAGGTTTTCTAACACATCATATATGATAATATATATATATATATATATATATATATATATATATATATATATATATGAAAACAAGCAATAATAAATTTTGAGGAATCCTGTTAGATCCCTCCAACCTATTTTCCTGCATTGACAGACGTTAGCAACATAAATAATACCCATCCTGCTTTGAGGCGGGATATCGTGGTATAGAAGGTCATCCACTATCATATTGTGGGGCTCATAGGGTCATCTACTAATGATACTGCGGGCATCCGCTAATGGTACTACGGGAAATATCCAACCACCAATATATATATATATATATATAATAACCACAATCACCAAGCCTAAATAACTAATATATATAATAACCACAATTTTTGAATAAATAGCAATGCAACCAATCAACCAACAAACAACATATAAATATTTATATTAAATAAAAAATTTGATTATAATAAATTATAATCGAAGCAGAGAGTGAGTTTACTCACCTTGATTTCCACTGTTATTCGTTCCAATTTCCTATTTCTTAGCAAAGATTTCGCAGCTCCAAACCCCATACAACTTGACTTGATCGATTTAACCTTGTAACATTCATTAATTTCCTTGATTAGTTACACAATCAAACATATGTAATTTATTACGTAACTTTAGCTTGATTTAAAATGATTACTATAGTACATTTTAAATTACATGAGAATCAATTTAAGTGAGCTATATTAAACAAGCCTAATTCATCACATATCCACTTAACAAATCATTTTAAACTCCAATTTTGACATCGTTGTCATGTTTTAAAAAATTCAAAGTATGAAATATCTACTATCACTAAATTTTTAGTTGATTTAAATTAAAATTAAATAATGAAATTTAATTAAAACCACTCACCTAGTAAATATGAAATAATCACCCTTTTTACGTCTTCTTCCCCAAACCTGAAATTTCAGCTTTACAGCAAAACCCGTCATCCCTTCTTCATCCTTTCCACTGCACAAAACTAACGCAACTTCACCAATGGCTTTCGCGCCTCTAACTTCCCTCGCCTGTCACCCATGATACTCATCCGTTCCTTCACAACAATTCGCGACTCCCCCTCAGGAACCCAAAACGATGTTCGAAACCAGCTTTACCAAATGCTGCTACTTCAGATCGCGATTCCTGATAACATACCCTATCACAAGCTTCTACTGTGCCATCGCCTTGACCTCCGCTGTCACTAATCTCGCCCCCATCTCACCGTCCCAAGATCGTACACCGGCCTCTCATTTTTGAATGCGATGTTGAACCTAGCATGCTCTCGAACTATCGAACAAATTCGATTTTTAATCGTAGCCTTCAAAATGAGATTCGAATGAAATAGCAGTTTGAATGAATTACAAGAATGGTGTTCGATTTTGATTAGAAGAGGGACGGTTTTGTTAATTTCAAACGGATTAGGGAAAGTCGACCTTGGGATTTCTTTTTGGTGAAAAGGAGAAATGGATGAAAATTGAATGGAGAGGGCGTCACGGTTATTTATAGATGGAAATGGAAACAAAATGTAAAACTCCATTAAATCTGTGTTTTGCTTTGTGTTAAAGATAGGGAGTAGAACGTACATGGAATTGAAAGAAGAGAGAGTTGTAGCTGTACATAGGTAGTGTTGGAAAGATATAGGCTGTCCTTATTTTATATTTTTATTTTATTTTGATTTTAACTGAGGTGATTTTAACCCTTTATAAATATCACGTATTGTCGAACTCCTATTTAAATGAAAAAATCGGCCTCCCTAGGGTTATACCAATATTCTGAACTCACTGAAATAGGTTTCGAAGCTCAATTTGATCATATGGAGAAGATATTAATTTAAATTGATATAAATTAAATTCAAAAGAATTAATTCCTTGATAATAAATTATTATTATCGTCGATTCTATTCAAATATAATTTTGATTAATTATCTGAATTTTTTGACCCGTTTTAATTTCGAATTGAATTATTTTAGATTATCGTATTACGATAATTATATATATTTGAAGTAAATCATATTTCGATCATTAAATCGATAAATCAATATAAAAATCGATTTATATTATCAACTCAATATTTAAAACAATATTAAATATTTAAAATAACTAATTCAAAATCTGGGTCGTTACAAAAAAATTGTTTAATTTCCTGCTAGACAATATGCAGAGTCTGCATATATAAATAAAACACAAGAGGGGAAACCAAATAAAAACATGAAATAAATAAATGAGTTTTAGAGTTACCGACTTTGTTGATGCCAAATAACAAATCCTTTTCATATGTATCCAAGGTTCAATAGATTTCTTGTCATACGCTTTGAGCGTCTGCTATTTGGTGCCTAAAAAATTATAAAATTTGCACACTTGTACCCTTTATATTTTAGGGTCCATAGGGTTAAGTTTTGGGATGCCAAACCTATGAAGAGTTTGAATGCCCTTTGAAAATATAATTATTAGATAAATGAACCTTATTAATAAAACTATCAACATATTTTTCTTTTTTAGTATTATCCAACCTTTTTGGAACCCATAAGTTAATGAACCTATTTGGAGGATTTAGCTTTGATTTCCTTGGTTTTGGTTTGAACTTGGTGGCTTTAACAAACTTAGTACATTGAGTGCTATTTTTCTTTGATTTATCCTTACGAGTATATCCAAGTCCATGTTTATTCCTAGTATGTTTAGATGTAGATAATAATTTCTCTAGATTATCCTTTCCTTTGTTAAATTTATCAACATCAGTTTTCATCTTATAAAAATTCTTACTATGGTTAAGAATAACATTCTAGAGATGTTATTTTGTTATTAAGATCAGTGATCTGCGACTTCATTGAAAGATTAACTAATTTTAAGGAATCATTTTCACTTTTCAGTTTTTCAAAACATCAAAGTGTTAAATCCTTTCCATTTTATGACCATTAAACCTTCCAATTTCATCTTCTACACATTGCTTTTCTTTACTCAACTTTCATTAGATTTTCTTAGTCTATCTATTTCTACCAAACTATTATTGTACTCTTTTCTATGTATTTCATATCTCTGATGCATATCATTTAAAAACTTCAGTAATTTCTTTATCAAAATTTAATACCTGGTCATCCATTGCCATGAAGCATACATTGGCCTTTTCCGTTTCTGAATCAATATCACTTGATGATGTATCTGAATCATCCCATGTTGCATTGAATGCTTGTTTCCTCTCCTTATTAAAAGTGTTTGAAAAGTACTTTGGTTTTCTCAAGTTGGGACAATCTCTTTTTAAATGACCGGGTTTATCACATTCGAAACATTTAACAACAATTCCATTTTTGGAATTATTGTTGTTAGTTTTCCGAAGTTTCTTCATTATCCAGTACTTTAAGAATTTCTTGATCTTCTTTGTAATAACTCTAGATCATCATCAATAGCATCATCATCCGATTCATCATTGTCGAACATAGCATTAAGTGCAAGCGATTTCTTCTCATTTCCTTGATTCTCTTTTCTAACATACAACTTTACTTCATAAGACATTAGATTACCAATTAATTCTTTTAATGACATAGTACTAATATTATTGGCTTCTTCGATTGCCTGAGTCTTCTGATCCCATTCACTAGGAAGTGAATTCAAGATCTTTCTGGCTTGGTCTTCTTCTGTAATTTTTATTCCTAATGATATTAAGGAATGTACTATACCTTGAAATCTAGAATACATATCTGAAATAAACTCATTTGGTTTCATTTGAAAGAGCTGAAACTGGTGAGTTAGCATAGATATCTTTTTCTGTTTTACTTTATTGTTTTATTCATGTGTGACTTGCAGTGTTCTCTAAATTTCATATGAAGAATTACAAATAGACACTCGATTAAATTCATTTCTATCTAAAGAGAAAATAAAATGTTTATGGCCTTAGAATTATTAAGTGCTTGTGTCTTTTGGTCTAGTGTCCATTTTGAATATTCAGTTTGAGGTTGTATATATTCTATTTGGGCAATGTTCCAAATATCTAAACCATTAGACTGCAATAATATTTCATCCTACAAGCCTAATAAGCATAATTACTACCATCAAATAGAGGATGTATAGTGGTAGATTCCCCTTCTATAAAAGTGTTAAACAATGTGTTACTAGTGTCATTGGTCATTTATACTTCTCAAAAACCAGTTGATTAATTTTTGAAAACCAGTGCTGTAATACTAATTGTTGGCGATTGGGGTGTTTACATTACAGTGTTGAATGGATCTTAAGGCTATTAAGACACTACAAGTGGTGAAATGTGTAATAACTACTTACTTATGAATATATTCAAACTGCAACCACAAATAAGTAATCAAAGAATAAATAAGTAATAAATGAAATGCAGAAAAGTAAATGGCACCAAGATTTTTATATTGGCTCGGATTGACCAATCCTACATTCAGTCCTGCACTTCACCATGTAGAATTCCACTATAATCGCTTACTTTCCACATGTGGGAAGAATACCTTTAGAATCTTGATTTTCGGGCAACAAGATATACCTTCTCCTTATCAACAACAACAAACAATGGCAAGTAGTCGTATCTTCAATATTGATTCTTGTAGAATTAGTACAATGATCCTATAGACCTCCAATGGCAATATATCTTTGAATTCTTTGAGGAAATAGGATAAAATCAGAGAGAGAATGATGTGAATTCAAGTACAATTCTCTGATATTGTGTGGCTTGCAAATCAATGAAGAATTGGAGTGAAAGATAGTGGATTTGCAAAGATAATTGGAAATTAGTCAATGAATTTGAAGTGCAAATGTATGGAGAAGAAGGAGTAGGAGAAAATTTGATCTTGCATTATGACTAATACATATTATTTGAGGTTACTGATCATCTGACTTGGTGTTCTCTAAACTGTTAGGGTCATGGTTATTCTTGTCATTCTTGATTTTTTTAAATTCTTTGGAAATTGTATTTAAGCACTTCAGAAGTGCAATCAATCCTGGCATTCTTTTCTGGTAGATTATGAATTTTGTGTTGCGACTTGATTTAATTCTCGAAATTCTCTAGTCAAAGCTGTTGTTCAAACTCTTACCTTGATAAACTAGGTTTTCTTTCAATCAGTGTTAGAATTTCTCTATTGTTTTATAATCCTTCAACTTCAGTGTAGTGTTGATAGTTAATGTCCATCTACTTTGATAGCAATGTGTTATGGCCTCTTTGTCTAGTTATAGATTTGGCTACCGTAGTGATGGTAGGCAGGTTTACTGGTTAAGTTGCGTAGGAATATGCAAATAGAAAAGAGAAGGGAAACAAAGGGAGAAAAGTAAGGAGTTCTAGGGTGTAAGAGACAGAAATATAGGGAAGAACCTCAGGTATAAAAGGATTGACAACTGCAGAACAAAAGGAAGTAAACAGGAAAAGGAGTAAAAAAGAAGTAGGCACAATAAGTTCCCCATGATGATCCCACAAATAAAAATTTGGTACAAAACTACTTCTATACAAATGTACTTTAATTGTATCTGGTTTTCAATGCTTCGAATGCTGGCACTTGCTACAAGGACAACAAACTTCTTCTTTCTTTTGATTACTAGATGTTGTAAATCTATTAAACTTGTGTACATCATTATAGAAATATTCCTTCACCAAACCTTTCATACATGTCTTGACTACATACACTACACAAGATAAGCAATTTTGCAACAGCTTTGGACCGTGGCAAAATGGAATTTTTTTTCCTAATTATACATCCAACTAGGATTGAGAAAATAATCGAACATTGTTCTTAATCTAAAAATATATGTTAGTAATTTTGACAACACCTAATATCTATCTAAAACTATTAAAGCTTTTTGGGAGTAAAACTTTACACATCACACTTTTGTCTAATTTCGACAACACTTCACTTATTTTCTACCCATAACTTTACATCAAGGGATGTATTATTGTGTTATATTTTCTAAGAAAATAAAAGCCTTTTGGGACTAAAGAATTTAATTTATTATTGTATTTGTTAAAATAATACTTAAATGCTTGTTTTCAAATAAATGTTATATTTTTTCTTAATTTTTTAGAAAATTAATTTTGGTAGAATATATGTCGTTGCAATATTCATTTCTTACTTATTATTTTTTAAAAAATCGATGTTAGCGGAATACTTGATATCATTGTATTCGTTTCTTAAAATTATTTACAAAATCAATTTTAGTAGAATATTTTTTATAGTTATATTCATTTCTTATTTATTTTTTATAAAATTGATTTTAGTGGAATATTTGTTGTTATATTCATTTCTTTATTTTTTTGAAAATCCATTTTAGTAAAATATTTGTTATTTGCATATTCATTTATCAACTTTTTACATAATTGATTTTAGTAGAATATTTATTGCTGTTATACTGATTTCTTAATTATTTTTTTATAAAATTGACTTTAGCAGAGTATTTGTTGTTGTTATATTCATTTCTTAACTCTGGGGAAAATCGATTTAAGTAGAATAATTGTTGTCATATTGGTTTCTTAATGTTTTACAAAATTGATTTTAGTAGAATATTTATTATTGTTATTGTTAGACCTAAAGTTGGTTCATACACCCAAACAAACGATAATTCCAAATAAAATAGAAGGAAAAATAGTAAGAAGACAGGATTTATAGTGGTTCGGCATTAAAGAGCTTACGTCTACTTTATACTTTATTGATTGATGATGCGAGTACAAACATGATGTTGAATATCACTTAACCTCACTAATACAATTGATAATTTCCCTCAATGATTGATAAAGTACACTCCAAAAGTTGATGATGATATGAATGAAGCAATGAAATTCGGTGGTTGTGAGAGTTGGAGTTAAGATTTTGCCAAAAGATCCCCTCAAATGGTGCCTTGGGGGGTATTTATATGCAGAAATTCAACCCGATTCGGTGCCACGTGGCGGTCATCCCGTTCGGTTCGGATTTGGAGGCTTGTGATCATGACAACACATCAGAGATCGTGGGAAGTTGGAATGAAATCGCTCTGCAACTTTAGGAACGTGGGGTGTAACAGCTGTATTGGTGCAGCGTCGTTGATTCCCGGTTCGGATCGGAGGACCAAATGGAGGGTCCGGGTCGGAAAGCTCCGAACCGATTCGGATGCGCCTTCTACTTTCCACTTTCTGGTCTGCCTGCTTCAAAGTAAAAAAAAGGGGATTGGTTTGGGGGTCACCGAACCGAACCGAGTTCCTGTCATCGATTCTTCCTTCAAACCTATTCGTTGACTAATCTCTTAGCTTTGTGTAGCCCGATTACAAAGTGGGCTTACATTTTGCCCCCTCGAAGTACACGCTAATTGGAGATAGGGTGTGCTTCGAAATGATGTATCCATTCACTTCTGAATTGGTTTCATTTAATGGTTGCTTTCATCTATCTATAAAGTCGCGACATTTCATGAAGTCGTATCTCTTGGAGCTTATAAATACTTTGCGTGCTTGGGTAATGCCATTGTTTCTTTTACTAATTCCGATATTTTGAGCAAGTCTTTGGGCAACTCCTTCAGGTATTCCTTTGATATACATACTAGAAATTTTTATACTATTCTTTGGTTTTCTTCATCATATGTTGAGTAGCCTTTTTGAGTTAACATTCATGCTTAGGCTCAAACTAGTATAATCCGATCCGCATTGTGTTTGGTTTTTTATCCCATTTTTGGGCCAGAAAAGGCTTTTAATTTGTTTGATTCTTCTTCTAAGAGGATCGGTTCGGGCTGTCACGCCCAAGAATACTAACAGTCCCTTCCACCCAATATATAAGTTTGATCCGTCTTCTCTCTCTTTCTCATTTCTTTTAATCAGTCTGCGCCTAACTGTTTCCACCAAACCGAAACCCTAATCCCCTTTTTCTTAATCTCACTTCAATTCTTCGATCCAAATGAAGGTATATTATTAAATCCTTAATCCCGCATGCTTTTAAACTTCGAATTCACATGTAAATACTCGAATCGCTATGTTAATCCGCTTTAATTCGGCCAAATTAATGGCAGAGCCATCATCAGGGTCCTTCGCACCATTGCCAACGATGGCGACGTCATCGTTGGTTCCAGGCGACGAGTTGGGTGGTCTGTGCTTGGTGGCATGAGGTTCGATGTTGGGATTATTTACACGACTGAGTGTGAAAAGAGAGAATGGTGGAGGTTTAACTCTTAGCATAGTGAGAAGGAAGGAGAAGGTGGTGGACTAAGGGAGAAGGGTATGGTTCAGACTGGGGTAAATGGTCTCAAAGTGAATTGTGAAGTATTTAAGTAAAGTGACAAACTAGTGGTGAGCTGGTCGGCTTAGTTCAGTTGGAATTTTTCTTAATTCGCTTCGATGGGGATTTTGACTTGATCCGGACAAATAGAGTTTCTCATAAGATTTCGACCCGAACCAGATCTATTTCATTGACGACTCTGAACCGTATCGCTGTCCTCACTCCCCATACTCCGAACCAATCCGGTGACTTCAATGCCCATGTCTCGAGACGATCTATTGCGTTGCTTACGCTCCCGAACCGACCCGATATACCGATTCTAAGAAACCCGATCCGAAGCATTACTTTCGATATGGTGTGTAAACACAACTTAGCTCCATTGAACCTGGATGAAATCAAAAATTTGGTGGTGTAAATCTATAACATAATCCTGTATATAATCCAACAAAAATCAAGCATAACTCGTAAACTTGTGGACAGTTAGGATAGAGCCCTCTAAACTGGATCTTCTGGATTTAACGAGCAAATGATTACCAGTCTTTACTTCTATGTATTTTATTCTGCTTGTTTTTACATTTTATGACTTCAGCACCATACATTTTTGCACAGGTTAGCACACATACACATGGGGTGTATGGATAGTTATACTCTAATCTTTGTTATCTCTTCGATAGCACAGCAGATATGACTATGATACGCTCATTTAGGTTAGCGAAAAAGAGAGAAGCTGTTGGTACATCTGAAAATTTTGTCATTGAATAAATATCCTCCACCTCAGATCCAGAATGGGATAGTTAGGGTCCGGATTATGAAATGGAAACTCACGAAGATGAAGTGTCATCTGGGGTAATGTCTCTATGGATAAGGAAGAGGAAGGAGGAGTTGGAGATAATTGCGCTCCCAACGAGTTTGAGAATGATGTCATTATGGAAAAACCCGACGATTCTATCGCATCAGCAGTTGACAACGACAAACTTGCACGCATATGCTTGAAACACGGAATTCTCTGAAAAGGCACCCAATTGCCTACCACGACGGATCGACCTCATAAACCTCCCGAAGGGTACATGGCAATCAGTAGGCTATTGTGCCTTGTTGGGGTAATACCCCCATTCCCGCCATTCGTCGTTGATTTTCTGAGACAAATGCGGATTGCTCCAATGCAAATCCAACCTAATTCCTATGTTTATCTGTATACCTTGTATATTTCTTATAGGGAAATTCTGAACAGGAGGTTACCTTCGAAGATGTTCGTTTCTTTTATAACTTCAAGCATTAGACCCAGCACACTCCGTCATTTGTATATTTTTAATCAGTGCCAAAAAGGAAAATCATTAGCGTGTCGTTTAGTTGCAAGGTTGGTAATCCCGAATCTGAATGGTTTTATATCAACAACAACCTGGATGTGCCAGAAGATGGCTCAAATCAAGTAAAAAGCTTCAGCTTCTTGACTTCATTCACTATTGTAAATGTATTAACATTCGTTCAGTTCATTATATATATATATATATATATTTACTTGCAGTTCCTAATCCGAAACAGGAAAAGCATCAGATGTATTTTGATCGTTTAAACCAGCCACTCAACGGTGATAAAAAATTCTTGACCATCAAAGATTGCTTAGTGGATGAATATCTTCACCGTCATCGATTATTGGCTATCACCCATAGCATAGGCCACGGAGAAGGTCCTTACGTATATATACCCCCAGTTGAGGGGACGATAGAAACTTTACCAGATAAGGAGGGAAACTTGGGGAATCCAACTACGCCTCCCAAGAGCCCTTCTTCCACCTCGACTTGGGATGATATATCAGCCAACATACCTGCTAAAGATAGGGATAAATACATTTCTCCCGAGAACGCAGCTACTCCTGAAAGACCGATTTCCCCAATAGGATCGCTAATAACCACGCCTCAAGGCGGTGTCTCTCTCATGGATGATTCCATATATCAGGGATTGGGGAAACTTCCCCTACCTGCTACGATTTATACTTCAAAAGATTTTCGAACAAATCCTCTTACTCTCACCTCTGAAGAAGAAGTTAGCCCTATGAAGGCTGGGGAAATTGCACGCACCGGCCTAACTCCAGGCTTTGGTCTGTTATGGGAGATATCACTTAGGATATACCCAGCACTTCAGTATTGCATGTCATAGCACTTGTGCTTCATACTAATGTTGATTTTAACACTTTCTTGTTTCGTATTATTGGACAAATGGGACATCCCTGCTACTACACGAGAGATGTTCGTTCGAGCATGCCACCAATGGATTCTTGAGCAGGGCATGATCAACATGATAGGACGAATTGACCTTTCCAACCTCATCGGTCCTCCCTTTCTCGATCCCTGCATCGCAAATATTTAGAGAAGAATAAGACTCAACCAATGCATAGCGAAGAAGATAAGCATGTCCCCTAGCTCCCTTCTTTGTCTAAAGATAAAACCCATCAGGACAATTCTTCGAAGAAAGGGTCTGATTCGAAAGGAAAATAGCAGGAGCCATGGAAAGAAGCAGAGAAGGGAACGTCTATTGTGCCATCAAGGCATCGCAACGTTGACATTACTGCTATAAGGCCGGTTATGCTCGATGATGAAAACAAGGCCAAACTAGAACTTTTAAAGAAACAGTTTCTTGATAATCAACATGTTATGGAATCTCTCATGACCTAGCAATGGCGGTGGCGACAACTCATTTGTCTTCTCCTATCTCCTCCTCCTTTGCCACCGATGCCTTTCCACCTCTTCCACCTCGCCCTTCACCCCCCCAAACACCCTGATCCACCACCTCCCTCTGGAAATCCCTCTTCTTCGATGGATGCTATTCTAAATCTGGCTATTCCATCGCAACCATCTTTTCCAGTGAAATCTGATTACGCATCTCTATTTAGATCTTCTCCAAGGAATGCAGGATCGTACAAGCCACTCCATTTTGATATACCGAGAGATGGAAAGAAGCATATGATACCAGCTCTTATCAAGCAGCAAGGTCTTAATTACTGGATTAATTTTCTGATCGGATTTTTCCTCGATGGTACGTTATCGTTTCACGTTGTATCTAATTATTTGCATAGGCATTGGAAGCTTGATGGTGAGGTTGATATTAAATCCGATGGGTCTCACTTTTACTTTAAATTTTCCAATGACTCTGATAGGGAAAAAATTCTCAGATCCGATCCCATCTTCATACGTGGTAGGATGTTTATCATATCTGTTTGGGATCCAACCATAGGATGTGCCCAATCTCAATTAAAAAAGTCCCTATTTGGATCCATCTATATAGGATACCCATGGTTTTATGGACTCTAATAGGCATTAATTGGCTCGTGAATCATGTTGGCAGATTGATTTGTTATGATGATAGTACTGAAAGGTTAGATTGGTTCAGATATGCGAAGGCATTGGTTGAAGTATCACCTGAATTTGAGCTACCAAATGTTATTGATATTGATGGTTTGGGAGATGCTTGTCCTATTGTAAACGTTAGCTATGACTAGAAACCAAAGATTTGTGTCAATTGTAGGGTATTTGGACATGATTCATCCCACTGTGAATTACATGCCAATAACAATAAGGATAATCAGAATCTAGGTAATGCTAATGGGAGGGATTATTGTCTAGCTGAGAATGTGCAAGTACAAAACCCAAATATTAAAATACATGCAAATGGTAATAAGGACAAATGGACAAATGTTCACAAAAAAAAAGATGTAATGGAAGAGAAAGGAGGTAGATACTAATAAGGGTATGGCAGATTCTGCAGTTGCTATTGGCAATGAAAATGGAAACTCTTTTGCATGCTTAGCTACTGATGATACTGGGCAGAATGTTGATATTAATGCTACTGAGCAGAATGTTGATATTG
The DNA here is from genome assembly GCA_030737875.1 of Allium sativum. Lineage (NCBI taxonomy): Eukaryota > Viridiplantae > Streptophyta > Magnoliopsida > Asparagales > Amaryllidaceae > Allium > Allium sativum. Next base: position 199,115,781 of record CM060924.1, read on the forward strand.
ATGGTCATGGTCCTGATGAGCCTAATATTGTTCAATCTAATCCGGTTACCAATGCTCATTCAGACTACATAGCTAACGCTGAGATGCAGACCATGTATGGCAATATGTTTGATGATACAAGAGAACATTTAGAAACTTCAAATAAGGCTACTGGTAATGGAACTATTTCTTATATTGATTTCTTGGGAACTAGTTCATCTTCTAGTGCCACTATTATTGCCCCTTGTTCAGCTCTTTCTGGTTCTATGTCATGTTCATCAACTTATAGTTAGAGTTCTCCTGCTTCTTCTTGTATGAATTTTACTTCGGCTTTGATTGGAACTTCTTCTTCCAGTGCCAAGCAATCTGCTTCCCTATATGCTAATTTAAAGCCACCTGACCATCTAATTATTCCTCCTCCAGTAATTGAATCTTGCATGTTATCCTCTGCAGATTCATTGAGTGTTTATCCATCTGCAATATCCAGAGGCAAGAAACCTAAAGGAAAATTTTAGGTTGATGATGACCTTGATGAGGGACATGAGTTCACACTTGAAGACATACTACCCGCTGGTAGCAAGGTGATGTCGCAGAAACGGCACACAAGGCGCAATTTTGGCCCCTTTTTTGATAAATTTTACACCTGAGTTTTGACTTGTGCCTTATGTCAAAACCGAGGGATTATGGTGCGTGCAAGCTTGTCATGGAATGTTTTTTAACCGGATGTGTTAGAATTAAGAGCAACTAGAATGTAATTTTGATTACCGGAGATTCTTTCTGTAATCACTCATGGTTAGCGAGTGAGTATTAGTGATTTTGAAGGGTATAGAGAAGGATGGTTATATATCATAGCATACTTGTATATGCTGATATATGTAATGTAAATATCTTGGTGATTAATAAAATTTTCTCTTAACTTTCAAAAAGTTTCCTGATCATCATTTTGGGAACATGCATTTCCTTCCATCTCTCAAGCCATTAGATTCTGACTGGGCGACCGTAGCCAAGGCCAAAATTGATGAAGCAAATACTCAGTACAGGGAGATGAAGAGGTATGCGCGGACCTTGTCTAGGATCATTAAGGACTTGTTGGTCGATGTAAAGACCATGAAGGATGTTGTCGAATATGATGCAAAAGCTATTGAGAATTCTGAGAAAGATCTCGAGGATGCTCAAGCCCAACTTTCTCTTGTACAACGTGACGTGAACACATATAAGCAGCAATTTGAAGAATTACAAAAGCTTCATCATGCCGAGCTTGACTCTCATAGCCAGGAGCGCATAGACTTAAAGAAGCAAGCCGAGGATGCTAAGTCTGAGAGCACAGCGGCCAAGCTGGTTTATGCTCATCTCGAACAGGAGAAAGCGGAGTTGGCAAAGAAAAATGCCGAGTTGGAAACCAAACTGATGGAAGTTGAAACAAGGGCAACCTTAGCCGAAGGAAATGCAGATATTGTCTTGAGGTTCGCTGACAATGCTACTACACAACTTGAGGTAACTCAGATAGAATTGGATGAAAGTGTTGAGACCATGATAGGGTTCTTTGCTCAGGTGATCCGACACAGAGATATTGCATGGATCAAAGATTACCCCACCACTCTGGTATATGTATGGGATCAAGTGGTCGAGTGGGAGAAACAAGAGCTCAGAGCAGACTCCATTGATGAGAATAAGCTCATGGAGAAGTACTTGAGAGGCGAGGAGACAGTACGCTTAGTTGAAGGGCGTAAGCTTATTACTGCTGTTATGGAGGAAGAGAGACGCCAGGCTAAAGGAAAATAAACTATGGATGTCGGTTCCTCTTCTGCTGCCCCCAAGATTACTTGAACTAAAAGATATGACCCAGAAAATCTGGGAATGCTCAAAGCATCTTTCTTGACTCCTATCTCTAAGAAGACCCCAGAGATCCCTGAAGTCCATGCTGATAAATCGTCTGAAGGTATTTCCATCTTTTCACCTCAGTTCGTTAGGGCTATTTCAACCTTCTGTCATATCGTTGGACAAGCAACCGAAGAATCCACATTTTCTCCTAAATTAATAACTATTTCTTCTCGCCCTATAGGTGCGAAGATAGCTAAAAAGGCTGATGCGCAACCAGAAGCAGTCACTGAAGCTAAGTCCGGTGATCAGGCGCAGGAGAAAAAGGATGAGGCTACTGGCTCTGAACCTACAGAGCAGATTGAGAGCAAAAAGGATGATGTAACTAACAAGATCCTTCTGCCTTCTAGCACCGAGATTCCCAAAGATGGGGAAATTATAGATGCCTTGAAAGATGATGGCCGCGATGATGGACATGAGGAAGATGACGATGTTGTCGTGACCGGAGACTCTGGGGATGCCGATAACATGACTTTGGATGATATGAAGACCAAACAAGATAAGCTTCTAAAAGCCAAAGTTGAGGAGGAAGACCCTGAGAGTATTAAACCTCTTGCTACAGTCCCCCCGGGTCAAGGTTAGTTGTCAAACTTTCAACTAGGTCAATCACCGAAGAGCTTGCTAAAAAATCTTCTATTGATCCCAACATTCTAGGCTCAGGAAAGAAAAAGCCAAAGCGTATTTTGATTGAGGCTGAGAAAGAGGAGAAGGAAAAACTCAAGGCTGCTAAGAAAGTGAAGTCTACTCCAAAGTCTAAATGAAAGGCAGCTTTATCTTTTGTTTTGGTTCTTCCTTGGCCCGTTGTTGTTGAAGCGAGTGCGGCCCTCGCATTTCCTTGTTCAGTCTTTTTGTACAAACATGTACTCACGTAAATAAAGTAGTTTGTTTCCTGTAATGTCAAATACTTGCAAATTTGTCATTTATTCCTATTGATTTCGACAATGGTATAATGGTCAAAATGTTAACAAATAGAAGTGGAAAATGACAATTTACGCTTATTTAAATAAATGTTAATAGGGGGTGCGGTGTACATGCCCCCAATCAATCTTGAAAAGAGAGTGCCTGGCCATGGGCCATTCGAGATCGATTAGCCCCGCTAACATACTGCCCCCAGTCTCTTAGTGGGATTAAGATTCTTTTTCATTGGAACTTATTCCCAGTACCTTTATACTTTCCTTTCGTATGGTCAGGTTAGAGTGGATTCGAGGCGGTCTTTTGTCATGGTACACCCTCACGCCTTAGGGACGTCGTCTTCCCGTCCTTTATACTCTCTCTCGAATCATGGGAGTTAGAGTTTGGGACGTCGTCTTCCTGTCCTTTTTATGTCATTACGCAAACGGTTATTTCGTTTGCTCTGGTATCGATTCAATTTTCTATTGTTTCACACTTAGATTATAACAATCACAGAATATATATAACAAAGTTCGTGCAGGAAAAGTAAATCACACGGGATATTTTTATAGTGGTTCGGCTAAGTCGTGACCTCCGTCCACTTTATAATCTTTTGTTTATATTAACCAAACTTTTCTAGGCAAGTCGTGCGTTTTTACATGGCTTATGAAACAAAAGAAAACAGTACAAATTCAAGTCAAGTATTGCCGCAAATGTCAGGAATTCCAAGCTCTAGGAATTTCTTCACCATCCACGGTCGTTAACTTGAAAGCTCATGTATCAAGTTTTAGTTGGATGGTATATGGTCCTTCCCACTTTGGACCTAGATGGACTGGAGGTAGGAAGACTCGCTTCAATACTAAGTCTCCAGGTTCAAAGGTCCGAGGGCGAACCAATCTGTCATGATAGCGTGCCACCTGGCGTCGGTGCCTTAAGGCACGCAAGTCTGCTTCATCTCTCTTCTCTTCAATCATGTCCAGGGACTCAAGGAGGAGCGCCTTGTTTGTCATCGGGTCATAATACATAACCCTATGAGAGGGAACTTTGAGCTCCACCGGAATTACCGCTTCTGATCCAAAGGAGAGTGAAAAAGGGATATAACCAGTTGTCGTCTTGAAAGTCGTCCGGTAGGCCCACAAAGCTAGTGGTAATTCGTTAACCCACATGGCCTTTTATCGTTCGAATCGTTTTTTAAGGATGGACTTTATAACTTTATTTATCGCTTCAACTTGTCCATTTGATTGTGGGTGAGCTACGGCAGTATGTCTCTTGTCAGTCTTATACTTCTGGCAGAAATTTATAGATTTTGTGCTATCGAATTGGGTTCCATCGTCAGTTATGATGGTTCTTGGTATCCCAAATCGACAGATGATATTCCTAACCACAAAGTTTATCACCCATTTTGTCATGATTGTGGTTAAGGGTTTGGCTTTCGCCCATTTTGTGAAATAATCCATGGTCGCGATTGCATATTTAGCTCCTCTTTTGGCGATTGGCAGGGTCCCAATGATGTCTATTCCCAACATAGAGAACGACCATGGGCTTGCCATTGATTTAAGCTGACTCGGAGGTTCCCTTGGAACTTTAGCGAATCTTTGACATTTGTCGCAGCGTCGCAAGTAATCAGCTGCATCTTTATTTACGGTATGCCAAAAATAGCCATATCGTAATACTTTCTTTGCCAAAATTTGGCTCCCTCATGTACTTCTCTCAGTACACGCTTGACGTCGCTATGTGCTATACACCGAAGTTGGGGCATAAAAAATCCCTGGCGATAAAGAACCTCACCTTGTAAGATGTATCTTGCGGCTTTACGTATGACAACTCGTCTCTCGCTCTTTTTGATAGGAGTGTTCCGCTCCTAAGGAAGTTCTTAATCGATGTCATCCATGACTCCCTTTATGGCTCAGCTTCCAGGACTAGATCGACTTCCATTTGGTCAAAGCTCGTCGACTCCAGTACCTCTATTGGAACCATTTCAGTCTCTTCTGGGTTGTCGGAACTTGCTAACTTAGCCAGTCGATCTGCCTTCTGGTTTTCTACTCTCAGGATATGAATTATGCTATAATGCTCCAGGTTACCTAGTAACTCCTTTACTTTTTCAAGGTAAGTAATAAGTCGAGGTCCCCTAGTTTCGAATTCCTTTCGAACTTGGCAAACAACTATCTTGGAATCACAGAATATGTCTAGTGTCATTACCCCTAGTTCCTTAGCGAGTTTTAGTCCAGCAATCAGGGCCTCATATTCGGAATCATTGTTGATGGCTTAGAATTCCATCCGCAAGGCATAGTAAATGGATCGTCCTTCAGGAGTAGTTAAAACAACTCCAGCACTGGACCTTCGATCATTCTTAGCCCCATCTGTATATAATTTACCGGGGTTAAGTTCTAACTTATGCTTCGAATTGTCAGCCTTATCATCCAACGCTTCTTCCTCAGGAATTGTGAATTCTGCTATGAAGTCAGCTAGGGATTGTCCCCTTATCGATCTCCTTGGTTGAAAATTTAAATCGAATTGGCTCAACTTGATATTCCACTTAAGAAGTCGCCCAGATGCTTCGGGTCGTTGCAGCACTTGTCTTAGCGGTTGATCAATGTATATGAATATCGGGTGAGCTTGGAAATAATGACGGAGCTTATGGGATGCAATCAAGAGACTATAAGCAATTTTTTCTATTTTTGGATAATTTTGTTCCGCCGCGGCTAACTTCTTGCTTATGTAATACATTGGCCTTTGGATCTTGTCTTCCTCACGCACCAAAGCTGAGCTGACAGCATGAGACAAACCGCCAAATATACGAATAGATCTTCGTAATCCACCAGTTTTGACAATATCGGGGGTTTCTCTAGCAAACTTAACAGATTTTGGAAGGCCTCTATACAGTCGGGGGTCCACTCAAAGTTTCACTTCCCTTGTTCAATTAAGTCAAAGAAGGGGACACATTTGTCTGTGGCTTTGGAAATGAACCTGCTCAATGCCGCAACTTTCCCTGCTAAGCTTTGAACATCTCTAATCATCCGCGGCTCTTCTATGTTCCTGATTGCTGCTATTTGGTCAGGAATAATTTCGATCCCTCGGGAACTTACAATGAAACCGAGAAATTTTCCTGATGCAACCCCAAATGAGCATTTTAAGGGGTTCAATTTCATCCCGTACCTCCGTAGAATGTCAAACATTTCCGCTAAATCTTTCGTATGATTGGAAGACTGCCTGGACTTCACAAGCATGTCGTCTACATAGACTTCCATTGTTTTCTTGATCTAATTATAGAACATTCGGTTTACCAAGTGCTGACACGTGGCTACAACATTCTTTAGTACGAATGGCATCACCACATAGCAGTATAATCCCAAATTTGTGATAAAACTTGTGTGCTCTTGATCTGGTACATGCATGGGGATCTGGTTGTATCCCGAATATGCATCCATGAAGGAGAGAAGTTCATGTCCTGTTGTTGAGTCCACCAGCAGATCAATCATGCGGAGTGGGAAGCTATCTTTTAGACAAGCCTTGTTCAAATCAGAGAAGTCAATGCACGTTCGCCATTTACCATTCAATTTCTTGACTAGGACGGGATTTAATATTCAATCGGGATATGTCGAATCTCTAATGAACCCGTTATTCTTTAACTTCTCTACTTCTTCCTTTAAGGCCGTTGACCTCTCCGGGCCCGACATACGTCTCTTCTGTTTGACTGGGGGATGTTTTGGGTTCAAACTTAGTGAGTGGCTCATAATTACAGGAGAAATTCCACACATATCTGCATGAGTCCAAGCAAACACATCAAGCTTTGCTTTCAAAAAATCAGTCAATTCTTTCATCCGGAAAGAATCCAAATGAGACCCAATCTTCAAGACCTTCATCGGGTCGTCGTTATTGATTGGGATATCAAGAGTTGCCTTATTGGGTGTCGCCTTTCTAGTTCCTGGTCCTTCATCCTCCCTGGGATCGATATCTTTAGGAATGTCGTCGGGCAATTCCCTAGGTGGTATCATCTTTAGCTGCTATGCTGAGCTCTCCCTAGCAGGAGAGGAAGTGTCCTTAGATTCTAAATTCTTTCCATAAAGCAACATTTTTAACTCTACCATGTAGCAGGTCGTTCCGGTAACTTGATCGCCTCGAAGCATCCCCACTCCAGCATCCGTTCGGAATTTCATCAGTAGGCACCATGGGGCAATGAAAGCCCTGAACTCCGAGAGGGCTAGTCGTCTAAGGAATGCGTTGTAAGGTGAATCGGTATCCAGGATAACAAATTGGAGAATTCTCACCCTTCTGTGCTCCCCCTCACCTAACTCTACAGGAAAGTATATCGCTCCAATCGGGGCTGTTGAGGTTCCGTTAAAACCTCGAATCCAACCTTTTCATGGCTTCAAGTCCTCCATTTCCATTTTCATTTGATCGAAAGCCTTTTTAAACAGGATGTTAACAGAACTCCCGTTATCCACAAGAACTTTCTTAACTATTGTAGGTCCAACAACGGTTGTTATTACTAATGGATCAGTGCTCGGCGCTTCAATCCCAATACTTTCTCTGTCTCGGAAGATGTTATCATCAGCAGCAGTCTTTTATTGTTTTATTGGTGTCGCTTCTTCAATGTTGCTACATTCCCTTGTCTCGGGATGTTTAGTGGCGTTAACGTACTGTTCCATCGCCCTGTTACTGGACCCAGCTGGATGTGGTCCTCCAACTATGGTGTTTATAACAATGTCCTTTCCCTTCTGTTGAGCTGTGGGTTTAAGAGCAAGTTGGTTTTGATTCGGGGCTTGTCCCCCTTGCCCTCTATCACTTGGAGCGACTTTGTATTCGTCTAACTTTCCTTCTCGCAGTAGTTTTTCAACAATGTCTCTTAAATGACGTCACTCGTTAATAGAGTGTCCGTGAGTCCCATGAAATAGACAAAATTTTCCAGTTGCTAGCTCCTTCTCAGTAGAGTCTCTAGGAGGAGGATTTTTGTACTGTAAGACATTATAAGTATCTAGATAGATGTTCTCAAGAGTATCATTCAACGTCGTGTAGCTTTTAAATGTTTGGAATCGAGGTCTTTTTCCGGAGTTGTTTCCTCGGTTCCAATTTCTTTTATTTCCATTTCTGTTCCTGTTGCCACTTTCTCTGTTTTTGTTGCCAATGTTTACCTCGACCTTCCCCGAACCGTCGCCAGACCGTTTCACATCAACATTACTCTGAATATGCTCCATCAGATATATTTTTTCGACTAGCGTATATTTTCTCCCGCCATAGGCGAATATTTTCCTTCTCATTGAATGCCTCCTTGTCAATGGCGGTTTTCTAGCTAGATATCACCCGAATTCAATGTCTGGATCGACCCCATCTATTAAGGCCATCAAAATGGTTGGTTCGTGGGGATCGCTTATTTGGGTAACTGATAAGTTGAAATGGTCTAGGTATGACTTTAGGGGTTCGCCCGGGGCCTGCTTGATTCTAGATAGCTCAATGACGATTTTAGCTTTTCGGGCATGGATCCGGAACTGGTTCATAAAAACGTTCACTTAGTTCTTTAAATCTTGACACTGACCGGGGAGGAAGTCGTGTGAACCACACTAGCGCGACATACTCTAGATATATTGGGAAGGCTTTACATTTCACAGCATCAGGTGCGGCTGCAGCATTCATATACCATGTATATCTCATCAAATGTTGTCCTGGATCCGTTCTTCCGGCATATCGGTCCATTTGTGGTAGATTGAATCATCGAGGGAATTGGAGATCCAAGATGTCATCGGTGAATGGGGTATGAATACGCTCAATACCCCAATCATCATTAGTGTAGCGCCGACTATCGACCATGATCTGACGCACCATTGTTTCCACTTCGACGTTAGTCAAGGTTGGTTCAGAATCTACGCTTCTATCTCTTCTAACACGTCCAGTGCATACGTCAAGCGACGCCCTTTGGTTTCGATTTGTGGCTGAACTTCCTCGCCCCCTACGACCCCGTTCATTCACGGGACGAATGGGCTGGAGAAGCTGCCCCTAAGTGGGATTAGTGATGTTTGGATCTCTGGGGAGGATGTGTGATCCTCACATCGGTAGCAACATTGATTCTCTCAAACTAGGATCATCAGGTCCAAGAAAGTGGGCCACATCTTCACGAGATCCCGACGATCCAAATGTCAACTGGTCCAGATTATTGGGCCTTTCATACGACCTCCTTTGAAGCAGACGCTCTTCGTCTGAAGATGATGAATGATCCGTGGTAGGATGATGAGTTGGAGAGGACACTCTTTGTCTATGAAGCTCACTTATCTCCCTGCTTATAACCTTCATGTTTTCCCGCATAAGAACGTTATCACGTTTATGAGCCTCCAAAGCATCTCTGGTGTCGTCTAGCATATCAAGTAAGCACGAAAAATCTCCACGTGTGACGAGCGCAGAGGAAGTGAGCCGATCACTAGTCGTCGCGGCTGGTATCAGAGCATTTGTAAAGGCTCGAGTAGAATCTCCAGCCTCAACTGCATTCGGTTAGGATCGGGCCATGTCTACCTCTGCGGTTCGGATTGGTGGGGAGCTTCCAGTAGTGTTCAGGAAACCGGATCGGTTCATATCGGCATCACCGGTTCGGTTCGGAGCTTCGTGGTCGGATCGGTTCGGAGATGCTCTGCCGTACCGGTTAGCTCCTGAACTTTGCCCCCGCGATCTGGTTACAATCATAGCTTGCTGATCTTCGTTTGTCTCATTCTCCCAAGCCCTTTGCACTTCTTTTCCTTTTCCTTTAGTCATGATATCCAATTCCTTGGAGATTAGTCAGAAAATTTCCAAGAATGCCGAAGAAAGCGGATTAACTTATTTGAACTTGAGGGTCCAAATAGTATAATGATAATCCAAAACGTTGAGAATTCAAAATTTCTCAATGAAAGCACCAAAATGATAGACCTAAAGTTGGTTCTAACACCCAAACAAACGATAATTCCAAATAAAATAGAAGGAAAAATAGTAAGAACACAAGATTGATAGTGGTTCGGCGTTAAAGAGCCTACGTCCACTTTATACTTTGTTGATTAATGATGTGAGTACAAACACGATGTTGAATATCACTCAATCTCACTAATACAATTGATAATTTCCCTCAATAATTGATAAAATACACTGCAAAAATTGATGATGATCTGAATGAAGCAATAAAATTCGGTGGTTGTGAGAGTTGGAGTCAATATTTTGCCAAATGATCCCCTCAAATGGTGCCTTGGGGGGTATTTATATGCAGAAATTCAACCCGATTCGGTGCAACGTGGCGGTCATCCTGTTCGGTTCGAAGTTGGAGGCCTGGAGATCATGACAGCACATCAGAGATCGTGGGAAGTTGGAATGAAACCGCTCCGCAACTTCAGGAACGTGGGATGTAACTGCTGTGTTGGTGCAGCGTCGTTGATTCCTGGTTCGGATCGGAGGACCAAATGGAGGGTCGGGGTCGGAAAGCTCCGAACTGATCCGGATGCGCCCTCTACTTGCCACTTTCTGGTCTGCCTGCTTCGAAGTAAAAAAGTGGGATTGGTTCGGGGGTCACCGAACCGAACCGAGTTCCTGTCATGGGTTCTTCCTTCAAACCTATTCATTGACTAATCTCTTAGCTTTGTGTAGCCCGATTACAAAGTGGGCTAACAGTTATATTCATTTCTTAATTTTTTTTTGACAAAATCAATTTATGTAGAATATTTGTTGTTATTATATTCATTTCAAAATTTTATAATTCATTCAAATATTTAAACATTTTATTAAATAAAATGAAAAGTTAAAATTCGTTTAACTGTTTAAATTTTAATTTTCCGATTTTGTAAACTGAAATTAAAAGTTAGTGCTTATATTATAAATTAAAATAAATTTATTTTATACTAACCACCAACACTTATAATTAACATGCACTGATTAATTTAAAAAAAAATACTTACCTTGTACTATATCAATCTAGTAGTATAATAATCAATAATTATACACTAATTTTTGCACAAGCTATAACGAAAATTGTTCTAAACTTAACAAACATTTTCGTGAGCTTATTAATATGCTTATTAATCAATAATTATGCACTGGTTTTTGGATATTAAATCAACCCAAAATTTTAATTACAAATTAAACAATCAAACCACTAATTATTGTCCCTAAATCAACTAGTACACTATTATCATCACTAGTACATAATAATTATCAATTTCAAACTCATAATCATCTAATTTTATAAATTAGTGCTTTAATTATATCCCTAAATCAACTGACACGCTATCATCATCAATTACTACCAAATAATCATCAATTTCAAATTCATAATCAATCAAATTTCATAACTAGAATACTCTAATTATACCTTGAAATCAGAGAGGAAGGGGATACCGATGAGCGTTGGAGGAGCGTCGGGTTAGTTGACGGTCGACGTACTGGTGACAATGGTTGCAAAATTGATGAAGAAGGAAGGCGGCAGGTTTCGAAGTCGCAAAGGAGGGAAATGGTTTATGGTTCACGAATTTTGATATGTCTATACAGGTTGGGCGTTGGCTGACACGACTGCCCTTTTTAGTTGCCAACTTGTGACGTTATATGTAGCCTTTTTTGTAGTGATATTGAAGAGCAAGAAGAGAGATCAAATTTAGGGGTGTAAATCGGTCGGATCGGACCAAACAGAGGTGTGTTCAGTTTTTGTTCTAAATAAAATCAGGTCGGACACGGATTAAATGAAATTCTTACACGTACAAATTTTGATTTCCTAACTCATGTCGTAAATAAAATAAGTCGGACACGAACATGCGTTTTTTAGATACAGACACGAACGGATCAGTTCGAACATGACCATTTATATCAAATTTTATACTTTTTATCATATTTTCTTTCAATTATATACCGAAATAAGAGAAATTTGAACAAACCTATATCGAACGTGATTTTTTCTGATACTAATTTTGTTGTCATAACTTGTGTTCTAAATGAAAATCGTACGGACTCGAACGGACGTATTTCGATCATGGACATACTAACGAACGAAAGTCAAACGTTCATATAAATTTTAGGTAGCGTTTGATTTCTGAAAGGGGCAAGTTACGTTCGGGTTCGCGTCGGACGCGTCATGTGTGGGACCCACCAGAATAGCCCGTTGAGCTGAATGGTTGGAATTGGAGCTTTAGCGTTAGACGCGGCTGACGCGTCTGACGCGAACAGAAACATTTACAAACGGCTATATTTTGCCAAGTTATAAATCCAACCTCTTCCCTTCACCAATCCACACCACTTCCTTCAACAATTCAAACCGCAAACTCATCAATTTTTCAACGACAATGGCTGAAGTAAATCGTCCGAAAGCAACATTTCGCCGTCCTCCGAAAGTATGGTCTTCGTTTGCAACTTCAGAGTTTCTCCGTATAGTTGTTGAAGCTTACCAAGTTGCTGGAAAGAACAAAAAAGGGATACACAAGAGGATTACAGCTGCTCTTAACGAATCTTTAGCTACATCACAGACCGAAATACCAGTTTCTACTGAACAAGTGACGGCTAAGTATGACGCTTATAAAAAGAAATGGACTGTATGGCGCAATTTGAATGACAAAACGGGCGCCGGATGAGATCCTAAATACGGAACAGTGAGTGGAAGCGAAAGTTGGTGGGGTGATCGAGTGGCGGTAAAACATTGTTAACTCCTTTTTTGTAAATTTACAAGTTCAGTACTGTATTTCATCCACTAGTTTACAACTTAAACGTCTATTTAGGAGTACGGCCCTATGGTGTTAAAGTACAAGACGTCCCTAATAGAAAATTTGACCAAACTAGAGCAAATTTTCGGCAACAGCGTTGCAACAGGATCTGGCGCTTACACTCCAGGCTCTACTAGTCAAAACGTGCAACCAGAGCCACATTCTCCTCCACCCGAGTTCGTACATCCTAAGTTCTTCTTTGATGAAACTCAAGTGCCACTAAAAGACATCCAGACTCAACAATCGATTCCTGAGCCTCCTAACCAACAACGGGGTGCAGGTTCTTCATCTAAACCTCGGTCTGACAGAAGAGGTAGAACTGAAACTTCTTCGAAGTTGGAAGAAATTGTTGATGTGATACACTCTAGGCAATTGAGCAAGAAATCTCGTTCTGACTTCGACAGTCCGAATTCACATCTTGAAACAAATGCTAGTATAATTCGCCGTCCTCTAACGAAAGCTCACTTTGTACTGAAATTCCGAAGGTGAAGCAAGCAATAGACCGTGCAAGAACACTTGATGGTATTGACATGCCCCACGCAATATCAATTCTCACAAGTAAGGATAATCAAGATACGTTCATGATTCTTCCTGATGACGAAGCAATAGGTTGGTTGCGTTTTGAAATCGAGGTCCGCAAGCAAGCAATACGATACAGGCAATTTAAGATGAATCCCCCTCCGTATCCACCTCAGTACACACCCCAGTATCCACCCTAGTATCAACCTCAGTATCCACCACAGTAGCTTGTTTTTTGTATTTAATAATTATGTAATTTGTATTCCGTAATTTGTATTCTGCAATTTATATTCCACAATTATGCATTTTTATTTCTGCAATTTTGAATTCTGCAATTTGTATTCTGCGTTCTATTATTTAGTTCAACAATAAACACACACAAACAATTAAAAATAATATATACAAAAACAATAAAATAATAACTCTGCCCCTTCCAAAATGTTCCTTTTTGTAAAAAAAAAAAAAAAAAAAAAAAAAAAAACATTTCCCGTTCGCAACAGTTCCCCTTTAAATGCCGCTTCCAAATACTCTTTTCTGTTCAAAATCAAACGGACCCTTACAGTACTAATCGAACTTACTACAGTTCAGTGTAAACAGCGAGCATTTCAAGTAATAAAAGAGTCAGCACTGAGACAACTTTCTCTTTGACCAAGACTTTTTGGCCATATGCTATATCAAACATCATTCCCTAGGGTATTGAACAGGTTGATGCTCTTCATCCTTTCTTGCTTAGTAAGAATTAATAGGCGCATCACATCTACAATAAGAAGGAGAAAGGAAAATAAAATAAAAAATCACTGGTCGTCTACCATGATCTATACAGCACGCCCTTGTTGTGCAAGTTCAGAATGATATTTTTTTCATATTTTAGATCATCTTCCAAAAAAGGAAGATTTGCAAATGTTATCGGTCGTAAAGAAAAGGTAAGCTCGAGCAATCTGTATTGATGAAAACTGTGAAGATAATAATGGAATTGTGGATAATGTAATCCAGTTGCGTAATCATACTCTGAACCACATTAGCGCACACTGTAAAACAAATCGACACCGCGTATGGCCTCTGTTGTCTGTTCCAAAGCAAACAATTCATACCAAAGCAGGCAATTAACAATAACAGTACATACATATGAAGTAACAGTAAGAATCATAAACAACACAGTCTTCATCAAGTAGCATAATACAAGAAAAAAAAAAAAAAACTATTTTTTGGTATATAATCAATAGAAATAACTTCTATTTGTTGGCGAAAAGGCCGCCTAAGCCACCAAACTTCTTCTTCGGTTCGGGTGGAGGAGGAGCAGACTTCTTAGAACTTTTAGTACCCACAGTGCCACTCTTGTCTTCCACCTTAGCCAGGATGGGATCAGTCTCCAGGAAGTGTTCCCTCTCCATTGCTTTCAGTATCCAGTCGAATGGCCCTTTCTCTTCTTTCACGCTTACGTTGTTCTTCGTCGCCTTCGGCACAAACGATTTGGTTTTAGGTTTTGCTACTGTGAAGCCAATCGGCATGCCCAATGATGTCATTCTTCTTCTTCTTCTTTCTTTTGCCTTTTTGCCTTTTTTTCCTTCTTCAAATATTGTTTTCTAGTTTTGAAGTGTGTTGTTTAAATATATGTATAGGCTGAATAAGGGATGTGTTGAGAGCATGAGCTATCCACAAGCTTCTTATCTCCAATCATGGGCATGGAATAAAAGAGCGGAAAATATTAGCTCATCCTCATATTTTTCTTCTTTTGGTTCTAGGCTCTGAGTTTTACACATGCATTTTATTAGTTCTCCTACTTGGCCGTTTGATAATGACTGCTCAAAATTTTGCTTCGTTGTAGTTTCCATCTAGGATAAAACCCTATCAGGAGCAATTCCTAATTCTACCCAAAACAAATCAGATGTTGTATATATTGTTATTGTTGTACGTCATGCAAACAGGTGTATTAGCACAACCTATGGTTCAAAATTATAGTTTTGGACTAAATTCCAAATTCGCTCTTCAATAAAGGAAATGATAAAAAATAAATACTATAATTAAAAGTGAAAACAAATTCAAATAATAATAAATAAATTGGTTGAAAATTCAAAGAACTTGTTATACTTTTGTATAATTTTGTTAATAAACATCGGAATCATAATAAATAAATTCATAACTTTCAAGGTAGATCCAAATTCTCAAATGAATAAAAATGTTAAGCCATGATTTTTTTTTTCATTGAAACATATATTTTGTTTTGCAAGTTGAGTAGAAATTCGAAATGGAATCAGAAAATCGAAATTAAAACAAAATTTTCAAAACAAGACTAGAATTTTGGAAGTTGTTAATGGAAAATGGAATTTCAAACCTTGATACAAAAACTGTGGATTTTTCTTAGAAAAATAACCTAATTTTGGCATATATCAATGAACTGAACAAATTTTTTTTTTCATACAACAACAATGATAGTTAATTTTGACCAGCTCACTCATTAAGATATTTAAAGACTCGAACACATGATATCTAGAACATTTTTATAAAGTGTCACACCATTAACCATTTGGAATTAAATATTCTTGATAGAAAGTTGGGAACATTCGTAAAACACTCTCTTTAATTTTTAAAATACATCCTCGCCCCCTTCTTAAAACATGTTACAAAATAAAAGACATTTTTTAATTATAGACTATATGTGAAATGCTTTGTTAATATCTTATGTATCATTTTAATGATAACAACCATATGAAATCCTATAAAATATAAATAAAAATATTTTATCAAGAGTTCTATATAGTATATAGTGCAAGATATTAGACGGGTGTTGATCTAGAGTACATTTAACATGCAGAGATGGAGGTTGATATAAAGATTTAAGACTTAGATTTTGAAGACTCGTGAGTTTTGTACTACCGTTAATTTTAGACAATGTTATTCATGAATTTAATTGGTTAAATTAAATGTGAATAATGTGGTGAAAGATGAAATGAGATTTGTGTTTAATGAATTAACTAGTAGGTTGACCTTAGAAAAAAATGAATTTCTTAAGGAAGGGCATGTGAGAGTGGAAAAAGGGTAAATTTTCAATCCCTATATCTACTCGTATTCTACTACATTTTGTTTCTCTTTTCATTTACTCTAAAAACTTAAAGAAAACTAAGGTGGCCGACTAGTAAAGCTGGAAAGTAGAAAAGACAAAATGTTAGAATTTAAAGCCTGGAAACTTTGTCAACAAATCTTAAAACCTCAACTAATCAACATGAATAATACTTTTACCCTTGTGTTTCTGTCACGAGGGAAATAGCCGAAAGTTGTGTTTGTTCATGATAGTTTTTCATGATTGATGTGATGCTAATTGGTGGGAAATCAATAGCGATGTTTGGCATGTTTATTGTGGTGGAAAATAGGGAGGCCAGCAGTTGTGCTCCTTTTTGGGATGCTGTAGAACCTAGCTCATATATATATATATATATATATATATATATATATATATATATATATATAATATGTAACACCCCACCTCCGTTAAGGTTACTCACAAAGGGAATGCCTTAACTTTGATGGAGCGCTTTAGTAGACAGAACAGAAATTTACAAGACAGATAAAACAGTACTTGAAAAATTAATAACTTTATTACAACAGAAACCGAAGTAAGTTTGGTTACATCTTTTCAAATCACAATATCAAAATTCAAGTACAAAATATCAGCCTTGTACAAAAGCCTTAAGAATGCATAGTTTTTAAAATCATAATCCCCAACATAAGCTGCCATGGAAAGATAGAGCTAAGGCCAAGCGGTACTTCAAGCAGAGAAAATCCGAATCAAGCTCCTATACTTCCACCCTAAAAACCTTTGGGGGGGGAACGAAAGAAAAGGGGCGAAAACAAGCAAGGTCAGACATAAAGTCTGGAAAGTCCAGTGGCTTTCAGCATATGAACAGATAATAATATCATGACATGAAAATAAAGCTGGATAAGAGACAACAGCAACAGGAGTAACGGATATACTTAAGCTAAACAGAAGAAACAGAATGATATAGCCCAAGTTATGCTTCTTACATATATTTTACTTCTCTGCACTAATACTAGTATAACAGGATTAGGCGTTACCCTAATGTCCAAACTGAAAAAGAAACAGAACAGAATAATCTATACAGGAACAGAATGCCAGTAATGGGCCTTTACCACCCCAACAGACAGAAGGTACATAAACGGAATTAGAGACGGAAACAGAATAATCCCTACAGAAACAGAATGTTAGAGGTGTACACTAGTAAATGGGCCTTTACCACCCCAACAGACGGTACCACGCAGAAACAGACAGGTGTTACCACCCAACAAAAACAGACGGTACCCCAACGGAAACAGACAGAACTAAGTGTACCCTAAATCTACCCCAAGCGATCGTCTCCCTAATACATAAATACCCTGTGCCAGCCCCACAGAAGGGTGTATCACTCCCCAAAGTGGCAACCTTTAAATGACACAGACATATTTACAGATGTCACGACGTCTTACATCCTCAGAGGCAGACCGGGATCCATGCACGCACATGACCCGATTGGAACGCACCATCAACACCCCTCGTCATTATCAGAATGAACCACTTATAATTAGTTCAGTAAGCGTGCCCGGACCCTACCACTGTTGGGTCATAGTTTTGATACCAGAAAGGGTCACTGACTAATATGGGTCCCAAACAACAGATGACACAAGTATTTTCCCTCCTAACCTTATGTCCCCAGACTAACAGATTTCAGATTAACTTGTTTACAAGTTTTAGGCCTACAGAGTTCAGAATCAACTAGTTCACAGACCAGAAAATCAAGTCAACATGTTTTCAGACTAACGGAACAGATGTATAGTTTTAACAGACTTACAGATTGTCTAACTTTGTATTGGGCCTACAGATTCACGAAACAGGTTTATTAATTCATCAGTCCAGTTGGTTTATCCTTATCTACCCAACACGTTTTAGACATCATATTTATCTCAGATTTGCATTAATTAAATATTAATGCGCAGACCTCTCACATTAGGTCGGTAGCTTATGACCGCTGGATAAGCCGGGCGGTTCCGGGCAGACTTTTGCGACAAGCCAGACCTAACATCGTGTCTAAGCATATTTTAGTTATGCCTACGACCTCTCACATTAGACTAGCAGTTTGCAGTTGCTGGTTAAGCCGGTTGGGTCCGGGCAGGCTTTTACCGCAAACATGAGTCTAACCTCGTGTCTCAGCATTTTTATTTTAACCAGTTTATTCCATTACAAATTATACAAATATCAGACTAATTATGTCAATTTAACAGATTTGACTTCTTTTCAATTCGCAGCAGATTAAACAAATTAACATGTTTTACACAAATTACAATCATTCAGCTTTTCAACAGATTTAACAGATTTAGCAGCTCAGGTGGTTCAACAGATTTAGCAGATTAGGCAACTCAACAGATTTAGCAGATTAGGCAAAATTAGTAGATTTGGCGACTCAACATATGTAATAGTTTAGGCAATTCAACAGATTAAACAGGTAACATGTTTAGCAGATTAGGCAAATTTAACACAATAAGCAGATAACAGTTTTAGCCGATTTAAACATTCCTTAAAGTCCTATTCACATATCTTGCCTAATTCATAAGGTAAACCTAAACTTATATGCCCAAATTATGGTCATAATCCACCATATAACATATGTCCCAATTTTTAGTTAAACTTGCATAGTTCAGAATATTCTCCAAAAACCTCACATACAAATTATGCCAAATATAGCCATTGATTACAATGCATGTCACATATCCAAAAAAAAAACCTTACTTAGGTGTATTCACACTTAATAATTATCCAATCTTAATATGGATCTTTACACCTAAGTTAAATGCAAATTAATTCTCTTTTTTCCAAATTTCAGACTATAATATATATAGTATGTCCAGATCTAGATCTTGAATTACAACTTGTACTATGCATCCAAATCAATTACATGTTCACAGTTAAACTTTACGCCACAAATCCCAAGTCATATGTTAAATACACCTTATGTTTTAAATACAACATGCCCAATTATATATCTCAGATTTATGTTCTAACTTCAACCTATGTTCTTTATGTTCTAAGTCACAATAATCCTCTCCTTCCAAGTCACAGATCGTCTTATACAATATGCCTCAAATTTATGTCCAGAATTACAACATGCGTTGTATCCTCAAATTAGTTACAAATCAATTATGCCCAAATATGCCTCATTCAATATTCTTCCAAAATTTAATGTTTATGCGTTCATCTCTTATGAGATCTGGCTCAGGCTCGTGGTAGCCTGGCTATCAAACAAAAAAGAAAGAAAGGAGGAAGAAATACAGAACAAACAGAATAATAAAACAGAGGAACAGATCTGATAAATAAAAAAAGGGCATAATCTCAAATTCAGTTTTATAATTTTGTCAAGATCATGATTAAAATTCATATCGGAAAATAACTGCACTTGCCTTGATTGGATTATAGAAGAAGAGTTGCAGTGGTTCTCTTTTAATCTTATTCAGATTTGGAAGAAGATGCACTAGTTCTAGTTTTGATCCCAATAGAGTAGCTACGCCCTTATTTTATTTATTTATTATAGAGGCAGAGTATAGGAAGAATGAAATTGTTTGGAGAGAAAGTGAGGTTTGGGGGTGTTTTTATAGGAGAATAAGGTGATTTAGAGCCTTCAGATCAGTCCAGAAGTCATCAGAACCACCCAGCTCGAAGATAGGTCATCTAGCCACTCAGAAGAAGACACGTCATCACTGAACACTCCAGAATTCTGTGCTAGATCAGTATGGGCGCACTTGGCAGGTGCGCCAGTGTATTTTTGTACTGGCGCACTTCACAAGTGCGCCAGTGTATTCTGTCCTGTTTCCGGTTTTTCTGCCTAATTTCGTTCGTCCATATCTTCTTCATACGGTATTCGTTTTACGCAAACTCAGACTCTATCTCAAGCAGAATTTCGAGACGAACGCAATGGCGCAACCCTTTTCCCTTAATTCTTCTCTTAAAAATTAAGTATATTTTAATTTGTTACTTATACGTTCATAGAAAATACGGGGTGTTACAATATATATATATATATATATATATATATACATATATAAGCGAGCGTTCCGTTGCGCCCTAAAATGGAGCACCTCTGCTTGCCCCCCTTGAATTCCGCTATGAATTTATATTTAAATATGTTGAGTGGAAAGAGACAGAATGAGTGGAAGAGGAGAGAAGGTGAATTTGTGGTGGAAAATAGGGAGGCCAGCAGGGATGCTCCATTTTGGGGTGCTGTAGAACTTAGCTCATTTATATATATATATATATATATATATATATATATATTGAAAATTGGTACGCTTTATTAACTTCAAAGAAAATTATCCATATATATATATATATACGGGTAGATTTTAGAGTAAAAACCTATAGTTAGAATATCATGGATTTTTGGATTGGCGTTTATTGTATGACTTTTGAGATGGATTTAGAATTTCATAAGTTTTCATGGATGTATGATTTAGAATCTCATTCGAGTATGAAGAATCATTAAGAAAAGTCAACATGCTATGAAATTGTACAAGTAGCATCATAATGGAACAAAGAATTCCACACAAGGAGAATTATCCCTTAAAAAGCTAATGGTATAACTCGTTATCGAGACATAGTTATGACTTGGCACCGAGTCATATAGAATACTCGAGTGACCCTTATTCTTCGGACGTGATCTTAGGACCTAAGAACCAGTTCTCTATGGTGGAATTTTGTTCTAGTTAGCCTTCAAAGTCCTATAAATACTGGATCACCTACAACATATTGGATTGGATCCCGGTACATTATATAAATCATTCTTCAACCTCTGCTCCCTCACAATAGTCATCAAGGAGGTTGTTGTGATTCTTCAGCTACCCTTTGTACTTATGACTTATTTTTTATACTCAAATCGTAACCGAATCAACTTGCAAAGGCAAACAATTCAATAAAAAAACTTATAAACTGGATGTAGGCTTCGTTAACAGCTAAATCACTATAAAATCTTCTCTTCCTCTCTTTCTTTAATGTTTTCTTTTCTTTTGTTCATCTAAGATCTGTGATTGATATTATATGAATTGTCTTTAAGACTGATGCTTTCATTATAACTTGATGTTAATTCAATTTTTTGAAGTTAACACTTGGTGCTTTCATCAAAAGCCAAATAAAAGGCACCGACTTATCTATCTTTTTTAGATCTATTGGGTCTAAAAGTTAGATCTACAGCTTTAACTTTGGAAGGGTTGTTGATAACCGGAAAATCAGAGAAAATATCTTGCTTGAAGAAAGTATATACCTTCGCCTAGAAATTCATTAAAGTCTATCAGAATATCTTATGCAACAACGAGCAGAAGAGGAAACTAAAACCCTCCTAAATTTACACTTACAATCTGCTTGGAAACTCTTATTAGTAAAATGTGATCATGAGAAGATAACTTGATGGAGTGGTTGATAACTTGAATCATAAGTTGGAAATGGCTCAGAAAGCTTTGGTGAATTGGATGGACTTCTTTAAATACCAACCTACGAACGATGTCAGATCTAGAAGTGGAAATGTGATCTTGGAAAGTCATGGGAACTCATCTTCCTCTGATAGATGTAGAAGGAATAACCAAACTGAAAGGAAGAGAGTTGATATAATGAAGGTCGATGAAGACTTTGTTGAAGGGAAGATGATCATACCTCTGACAAAAAATCTTGGAGCAGAAGCAAACCGCTACCTATGACCTCTTGTATACCCTACCATTGTTGTGTCAAATTTTTCCATAATGGTTCTATAACACCTCGTAATTTTAACAACACTAAAGAGGATAAATTAAAGAATAGTTAATTTAATATTCAGAATTAATGGGAACAGACTATGCCATTGCGTCCGTCTCGAAATTCTGGTCAAGGTAGACATTTGGTTTGCGTAAAACAGACACCATATGAAGAAGTTATGAAGTTTTGAAGTTTGTATACATGCAAAAGAATTATATATATACATATAGGGTCCAGAAATTCAAAATATGGTTCAGAAAATTCAAAATCGTTCAAATCACGGAAATCTGGGTGAGCGGGGAAAATCCCGCCTAAGGGAGTCGACCTCTTAAGGGTGTTGTCGACCCCCCTAGGGCCGACGTGGCAGGTCGGTTCTAGGGGTTGGCAGCTATATATACGACCTCATTTCTCTAGTTTTCTCACACTGAGATCAATGGAGGCCTAAATGATGTTGGTGCCTGGACTGAATCAAATCTTTTTCTTCTTCTGCAATCAAGTTTAGAGATTCAAGTGTAGATATGTGATTCAATCTCTGTTATTCTTCTTCTACCTTTCTAGATCCAAACATTTTGAGTTTAAGTTACCTTTAGATTTAAATAATTAAAAGTAAAACATGATATGACTGCAATTTTGATTTATCTCTGTGATTGAATCATATCAGATCTATTGTAATTTGTGAATCCATGATATTCTGAATTAACTATGACTTGGATCTCAACCTTTATCATGTCAGATCTACTTTTGATTTTATATCTAGTTTGCTATTTAGATCATCTTGTACCTATCATGTTTTGTGGTTAATTTGGATCTGTCATTAGTTGGACATCTATATTATTATTAAGATCTTATCATGTCTATTATGACATCCCTGCTATGTTATAAACAGTTCTATTATTTTATATGCACCGGATCTGTTCTCATATGCCCATCTTATCTCTATGCCACTATATGTTTGTGTCAATTTTGGTAGTATAATCATCTCTGCCACCTTCCCTTTATCTTTCCCTTTTATTTTATACATCCAGGCTACTTTCGAGCCTAGGCATGCCGCTGAAATATGCGAACACGTTAAACGGGGAACGAGGGGAAAAAACATTGAAATTGGACATAACTTCTAAATTGGGAATTTGGGCATAATTTGAAAAAGGTGGAATTTGGCATAATTGAATAATGTTTATGTATATGAATTTAGGCATAAAATTCATTATTTGGGGGAAAAGGGGCATGAAAACCTATAACGACATAGGTAAAAATTGGCTAATAATGAAATGCCTAGGATTACAGTAATTAGAACTGTAACTGCACCTAGACACGAGGTTAGATTACACTTGTGGTAGAAGTCTTCCCGGAACCGCCCGGCATATCCAGCGACCATGTAACAACCCGGAAAATCAGAACCAATTTAAAAATTTTAATTTGGCTATTTTAATGAATTTTGAATATTTAAAATAATTTATTTTAAATAATAATGACTAAAAATTTATTTGGATTGAAGTTATAACGAATATATTTATTTTAATTATAAAACAAGGCCTGAAATGGCGCGGTAGTTTGAAAATTTGAATTCGAACTTTGACTGAATGTACAGAATGCAAAATTAAGCGGATTTGAGTGAAACCAAAATATTTAAATCTGTTTGAAAATATCTTTCTAACGAATCTGAAAGATCGAAATTTCATAGCGGGAATCAAAAGTTATGGCCGAATGAATTTTCAGAAATGTCGCTGTGAAATTAATATAACCCTTGAAAATAGACATTTTTCGAACGGTCTCAGAATTCGACGAAATCAGTTTTGTTGGGAACATATCGTCCCAACATAGCCTGATATAATTTTTCTATAATTTTTAGAATCAATATGTGAGCGTGGCAAAGGAAAACGTGTTTGGTTGATTTCAGTTTGAATTGGATCGACCAGAAAATGGCCATTTTTCAAACGGTCTTCAAATTCGACGAAATCAGTTTTGTTAGGACCGTATCGACAAAACAAAGCCAGATATAATTTTTATGGAATTTTTAGAATCAGTATGTGGCCCCAACAAATTAAAATGTACGTTCAAATCCAATATTGAATGTTTTATATTTTAATTTGAAGAAAAACTGACTGAAACAGTTGAATGGGCTTACGAAACATATTCCATTATGTTCGGAATTGGGGTAATTAGCTAGGGGCGATAGTCGTTGGGTTTGAATTGGAGTTCGTATGTGGTAGGAGGCATTTTCTGGATTAAATAAATTAAACAATAAAATATATAGCATGGACCTATCATCTCTCTCCATTCAAACGCGCGTTGACCAAAAAAATCTGTAATCCCCCTTTCAGGCGACGACGGAAACACCTCACTCCCTTCTCTCCTCTTTTTCTCTCCGATCTCGCATCAAAACCCATCGATCCTATTGGGGATTTTGAAGAGCTCTCTTCCAGCTCCAAATCCGTATAAGTTTCGACCTCCATCGCCCAGCCATCAGTGAGATCGAGCACCTCAAAGTC
Organism: Allium sativum; assembly: GCA_030737875.1. Classification (NCBI taxonomy): domain Eukaryota; kingdom Viridiplantae; phylum Streptophyta; class Magnoliopsida; order Asparagales; family Amaryllidaceae; genus Allium; species Allium sativum. The sequence goes on from CM060924.1 coordinate 199,139,990, forward strand.
GCGCCGCGTCGATCGCTGGATCTCCTCCCCTGCTACGTCGATCTAACCACCAGTGGTGGCGCCGGGAAGCTGGCTCTAAGCTCTTCGTTGCTGTATATCCCAATCATCGTATAACTTCACGGTTTGGTCAGGGATTGAAGACCTAGTTTCGAATGAGTTCTGAAAGGTATCGATTTATATAATTTAAACTGATTTCCACATTTAAAAGCGTTGCAAACTTCTAAAAATCGTATCTTTTTCATATTTGATCGAAATCCAGTGAAACAAGAGACACCGGGACCGTGAAGACGTCTTCTACTTTCTAGAAGAGACAAGGGAATTTTTAGAGCCTTCTACAATTTTTGGCAATGCAAAAACCAATGTGAGATTTCTAAATTCAGTCTAATTTAGAAATAAAATATATTAGGGTGTAGACGGAGTTTAGAAACTCCCGACACCCGTCGTCCACAAACCATAGATGGCTTGTTTGAGTTGTGTGTGAAATTTGGTTGATAAATTCGAATGGTTGATATGGTTGTTTGTGGTTGAGAATTATTTTGGTTGAAACCACATAGGATTAGTTTGTGGAAAAGAGAAAGAAAACATACTCGCCTGCGTGCGAACTAGATGTATGAAATCCCCATTGTCAAAAACCGCAAGGTTTTAAGGTAGAGCGAGGAGCCATCTTCGGGATGGTGCCGGTTTAACTACCCTGCCGTTATGCTGCCGAAATTTTCAGAAATATTCATGTGTTTGATTTATATTCATGTGTTGATTTAAAATATAATGAAGTTAGAAAAATGTCCATGTGTTGAATAAAAGACTAGAAAGATAAAAATATTATTTTTATCAAGTATATGAACCATTAAAAATATTCATGTGTTGAAAATACCCATGTGTTGAGAATATTCATGTGTTGAAACCATTCATGTGTTGAATAAAATATTTATACCATAAAATTTACATTTTTATCAAGTATATGAAGTTATAAAAATACACGTGTTAAGTTAAATATTATAACGATAAAAATCACATTTTTATCGTGTATACGAAGTTATAAAAATATTCATGTGTTGAGAAAAATATTAGAAAGATAAAAATCACATTTTTATCACGTATGAAGACTTCTAAAAATATTCATGTATTGAGAAAAATATTAGAAAGATAAAAATCACAATTTTATCGTGTAAATGAAGTTAGAAAATATTCATATGTGAAAATATTCATATGTTGAATAAATGGCTAGAACGATAAAAATCACATTTTTATCATGTAAATGAAGTTAGAAAATATTCATATATTGAATAAAGGACTAAAAAGGTAAAAATCACATTTTTATCAAATTTATGAAGAGTTAAAAATATTCATGTGTTGAAATAAATATTTGTTGGTTAAAAATATTATTTTTGACATGTATGTGAAGTGAAATTGGTTTAGAAATCGACAAACGAATTATATTTATATATGTATATAAATATAAATTAAAATAAAACGAATAACGACGCTGCAGTTCGTGTTTTGAAATCGTAACTTTAAACGATGAAATCGGGAGATCCGACTGTCAGATTCTCTCAAAACTGAGACCGTTAGGTCCTCCTTGAAAAGATCTTTCCAACGATATAAAATTTGCAAAGATCCAACGGTTAGGTTTTTAGATATGTGTAAATCAAATCTTAATAAAAACAGCACCAGAATGAATTATATTTATATTTTTTTTTTGAAAATTGGTTACTTTATAACAGAACCAATCATATACTTTGTATATGTGCCTCATCAAAACCTTATTCCCCCCTACTGGGTACTACATAAGGGAAAAGAGTATATATATACTCCATATATTAACGTACAAACAAAGTCTCAAGAGACAACTCTCAAACACTCAGAAAAACATAGTCGCTCATAGTCACAAACACTCACAAACTCTCTCAAACACTCATAAAGAAAATATAGCATAAAACCATACTTAAGACACAAAACACTCAGAAATACAATCTGAACTATCAAACACACAGTAGACTAAAGCCACTGATCAGCCTGTATCGACTAGCTCAATACCCCTTCTTCTAAGAAAATTCAGGTTATAATCATTTCTTCTGGTCTTCCTTCCATTGCCATTGATCAAGTAAAATACTTCCCTCTCTATCATTTTGATTTTAATCTCTTTTGCCACTGCTTTGTTGCTGAATTGTCTTAAGTTCCTTTCCATCCAAAGATGGTAGATAACACAAGTAAAAGCTCCACAAGCCACATCCAAAAGTTGATCTTTTGTTTTGAATCTCCTCAACAATTTACCAGCCTCATCCTCCAAATTACCACATACAACAGAATCAAATCCAAGCTTTTGAAGAAAGTATTCCCAAACAAATTTTGAATAAACACATGAGAAAAATAGATGACTTACACTTTCATCTTCTGAATTGCATAGCAAACAGGAAGCTTCATCAAGAATTTCAAATCTTCTCAATCTGTCCTTAGTGCCAAGCCTCTCATTGTGAGCCAAAAATGCAATCATAGACATTCTTTTTGCATTAGAATTGTGCCAAATTACTTTATAAATATTATTTATTTGCTGTTTCATCCTTGCAAACTGCCAGGCCTTATGAAAAGTAAATTGACCTCCATCTGTCCACTCATAAAAATCCATGTTAGAATTAGTAACAATTTTAATGCTATTAACCTCACTTTGAATTTCCTTGGTGGCAGCATGTAAGGAAGCATTAAACTTTCCATTCTGAATAATGCATGAAACAAGCTCCATATTGTTTCCCAAAATCTGAATTCTGGACAAACCCACAATATCTACCAAGAATTTACTGTTTATCCATGGCTCATACCGTAATAAAGTATCCATTCCTGAAGCAATCGCTTTCCTAAACAAATGCTTACCTGGATTTCTAAGTCTAAGAATAGTTTTCATGGTACTGGAAGCATTATTATCTATATCCATTTTCCAAAAGAATTTATTAGCACAATACTTCTGCCTCATCCATGAACTCCATAAAGAGTCAGAGGTTAAAAATTTCCACATTAATTTAATCCCATAGGCTTTTTTCAAATTAGAAAAGGATTTAAACCCAACACCACCTTCATTTTTGGGTAAACACATTTTAATCCAGCTAATCTTATGAGAAGAATCCCCTCAGAAAAAGTCAGCACACATCATGTGTAATTTGTCAATTAAATGTTCTAGAAGTTGATATACAAACAGCCAATATAATACTGTAGGAGTTATTACAGATTGTATTAACTCAGCCCTACCAGCAAAACTTAAAAAATTGACATCCCATCCTTGAATTTTAGACTTGACTTTATCTAACAGAGCTTGGCAATCATTGTAATGAATATAATTTGAAGAAATAGGTACACCTAAATACTTGACAGGTAAACTACCTCTTTGAAAATTCAAAACTGCAATGATCTCTTCAATATTTCTGGAGTGTTCACTAAAATATATCTTTGTTTTCATATTACTCACTGTAAGGCCACTATATTTCTATAGTTTATCAAATAATTCCCTTAAAGCCTCAGCACAAACTACTAAACTTTTCCCAAAAACCATTAGGTCATCAGCATACAATAAATGTGAGACTATGGGTTCAAACTTATGTACTGGGTAAAATCTGTTTTGGCTTACAACTACATTCATACAGTTGGAGAAATATTCTAAAGCAATAGAAAACAAATAAGGTGATAATGGATCACCTTGTCTTAACCCCCTATTTGAAGAAATGTAACTAGTAGGAATACCTTGGATTAAAATTGAAAAAGTAGGAGTTGATATGCATTCGTATATAACATTTACAAAGTGAATAGGGAATCCCATTTTCACCATGATGTTACAAATGAGTTCTCTGTTTAACATATCAAATGCCTTATGAAGATCAACTTTTACACAAAACTTGTTTACTCCTGACTTTTTGAAATCTCTTAACAGTTCATGTGCAAGGAGAATATTATCACCAATATATCTAGAAGGGATGAAAGCACATTGATTTGGAGATACTAAATGAGGTAAATACCATTTTAGCCTATTACATAAAATTTTGCTAAAATTTTTATAATACATGTTGCAACATGCAATAGGCCTATAATGTGATATTTCAGTTGGCCTATCTACCTTAGGAACCAATGTAATGAAAGTGTGATTACTACCCTTAGGGATTATAGCTGAATTAAACATATCATTCATAGCAGCTAACAAATCAGTCTTCAAACCATCCCAATGAAGCTTATAAAATTTGGAGTTCATACCATCAAGTCCTGGAATGGAATCATCATGCACAGAGAACACTGCAGCTTTAACTTCTTCCAAAAGAATTGGCCTCAACAGTGCTTCCTGACCTATTGAGTTGATAATAAATCTAGATTGAAAAGTAGGAACTTCTTTGCAAACTTCACCATTATAAAGCTTAAAAAAATATGCAGTAGCTTCCTTAACTAATTCCTCCTGCTTGAATAAAAGGTCACCATTAGCACTAATTAAAGCCTTAAGATTATTGTGATACCTTCTCATAGACATCTTGGAATGAAAGAAATTTGTGTTTGTATCACCATCTTGTAACCATGAGACTTTGGATTTCTGCTTAAGACTCCAAAACTTCAAGTGCTTTTGTATGTACCATGCTTTTTTTGCATCAAGTAATTCTTCATATTTGAACATATTTGTAGGATCTAAGTCAGATTCCAATTCTTTTTCTTTGAAATGATTTTCTACAGCCAAAAGAGCATCATTATCCTTTGTTCTAAATTTGTTCCATTTCTTGAGCTCGTCTTTACATGCATGAAGCTTGTGCAGAAATATATAGCATGGAAATCCCATATAAACTAAAGAAAAACCTTTAGAAAAACAATCAGAGTATCCATCTTTAGAGAACCAATCATTAACATATCTAAAAGGAAACCCCTTATTACAAGCAGAAGAAGCAATTTCTAAAAGCAAAGGATTGTGATCACTTGACATTTATGACAAGGAAATAGCTTTCAATTTTGAATTTTTTTGTAAAGTACTATGATTTACAAAAAAATTATCAATGTTAGTAGCAATACCTTTGCGTCTCCAAGTATAATTAAAACCATAAGCTTTAATTTCAATCAAACTTGCCTGATCCATACAATTATTAAAAGCTCTAATGTATTGAAAAGGTACAGGCAAACCTCCTTTTTTATCAAGATGAGAAGAAGCATTGTTGAAGTCACCCATAAGAATCCAGAAACCATGTATACTTGCTGCCTCAAGAATAATATGCTGCCAAAGCTTTTGTCTCTCATTAAAATTGTTGCTAGCATATATGACAGACACAAATAAAATCAATCCTCCCTTATTAGTAATCTGAACAGTAACATGCTGATTTGAAGAAGACAAAACAGAAATATCCCATACATCTGTATTCCAAAGCAACAAGATTCTACCAAAATAATCAGACCAAGTTTTAGGAAGAAAATTCCAAGACTTGGGGATGTATCTTTCAAAAACTTTTAAATTTTCAAAAGAAATCTTATTTTCTACCAAACCAACAAAAGTTGGTTTGAATTTAGTTAGAAGTGTTAATACATCACCCATACGATGTGGTGTATTAATACCTCTAACATTCCATGTCATAATAGTCATTTAATAGCAGCCTTACTCCTTGTAGCTCTTTTAGGAGGAGTAACATAAACATGGGTGATCACCTGATCCTTACCCTTCAGATTTCTCAAATAGTCAACATTTTTATCTATACCTTCAGAAACATCATTAGTATCTTCAGTCACTACAGGGTCCTTAATATTTTCTGCAACATGATTTATAATATCTGGAAGAATTTTATCAGGTAATTCAGAATTTAAAAAATCCAATCCATCAGTTGCATTATTAATATCAATATCTACTCTTGTATTATTATTCTGTCCATTGTCAGATCCCCTATTTGAACCAGAAATATCAACCTCATTAAAATCCTCAGTTCCTACATTAAAAGGACCAGCATCATTAGTTTTCTCCTTATTTATCCATATAGGGTCTGTAGATTTATCATGAACAGATTTCTTATGACCAAACCATTGACAGATTTCACAACTTGGGGGAATAAATTCGTACTCAACACGAATAATTTTACTTGAACCATCATGAAGTAAAATAGGCACTTGAGAAATGATTTTATAGTTGATGTCCACACTAATTAGAACCCTAGCAAATCGAGTTACCGTTTTATTTGCTGTTCTAATGTCTAATCGAATAGGGTCACCCAAATAACTAGCTATTCTAGAGAAACCTTCATTAGACCACATTTCCATATCTAGATTTAAACATTTTAACCCAGATTTGTACTCTAGTAGCTCTTACTTTATCAAATCCATATCCAGGGCGCCACTTAAATACCATCAGCAATTTACCAAAATAAGAGTATGTAGAAGATTTATGTACATGAGAACAGTCTTCAGCTTCTTCAAATTTAACAGTGTAAAAAAATCCAGGCGCGATATGGATGAGGAATTTACCTTTGGGCCTCCAAACCCTAGATATGTAATCTCTTAATTTGATAAGCGATAGAGTAAAATCCACAGGATGAAGCACGATTGTACTTTGCCATGAATCAATCGATAGATTAAGAGTTTCAGCAGGAAAATAGACATGATCCTCTTCCGGTTGAAAAAACTTCAGATCCAGATCTACTTCATCCATAATAGAGAAGAAAAAAACCTAATCACTATCTCGAGCCATAAAAAGGAAAGATGTATTTGGATTAGAGAATGAAAATTAAAGATTAGCTTAGGCTTTCGATAAAAGGGAAAAATCCCCTTTCTCATCCGCCATTTTTTTATTATAATATATATATATATATATATATATAAATTAAAATAAATCGAATAACGACGCTGCAGTTCGCATTTTGAAATCGTAACTTTAAACGATTATACCGAGAGGTCCGACCGTCGTATTTTCTTGAAACTGGAACCGTTGGATCCGCTTTGAAAAGATCTTTCCAATGATATAAAATTTGTAAAGATCCAACGGTTAGAATTTCAGATATGTGTAAATCAAATCTGAAGAAAAACAGCGCCATGGCCGCTATATGGCCTGAAGCGTCGTTTAAATAAAATGGGCTATTTTTAATTAAATAAAAATAGCGAAAATCGTTATAAAATATTATTAACGATATGGAATGGAAATGAACTGAATTTACTTTGTTCATTGGATATTCTGATGGTTGGATGTGTTTGACATGAAATTTACATTAATGAACTAAACATGGATGTCAAATAACTTAACCATGAAAAGAACTGATTTAAATTCTAAATACACGTGAATTATTTGAAAAGGCCGAGTTAAATCTCATTTCAAATAATTGATCGACGATAAGGACTCGATGATGAAGACGGTGGTCGAAGACCGGAGAGCTTCACATCGTTTGGATGATTACTGATATCTTGATTGGGAGGCATCCCAAGACGATGGAAAAACAGTGATTGTCCAGACGTACTTGGAGATCGACCGGATATACGAGGAATAATGTGCCTCCGGTTTCGTTCATACCCAGAACGGATTGTAAATGGACTGTGTGTCTGACATTGGATTTCATTCTGTGTGATTGATAGCCATCAGTTGCATGGCGTGAATTGCCTGTGTGGCATGCTGAGATGCAAAGGATCAAGGCTTCTGTTGAAAAGCAAAGTCTTGTGGTTGATGATCAAAGCACCGCCTGTGTGGCATAGCTTTGTGTATAACGTTAATTCGTGAGCCTCACACCCCGGTATGAACCAGAAACGGGAGAGGACTTCAGGGAGGACATGCGTTTCCTTCTAGCTAGGGTGGTGTCAGTGACCTACCAACCCTGACATTTATATTATTTTCACCTGTGTGGTTATTGCATTGCGAGGCGCCTTGGATATATCGGTGACTATGTGGAGCCGATGGAGTCATAGGACTCATTTACGCCCCAAAGGGAGGGGAAACGCAGTGTTCAGGCATTTTAATCCACATCGAGTGGACCGGCCCTGTCGCTCCAAGGGTCGATGCGTTCTGATCCTGAGGGGCGGGCTAGAGCGTCTTGAATTCGGTAAGGACTATCTTTTGCCTTGGTTTATGACGGATATCTAATTTCCAAATACGACATTGTGTGGTTTTGATTGTAAATATATATGGCGACATGATATATGGTACCCATGTCGTCTATGATTGATACTTATGATTGAAATTGTTTTTGAAATATATAAACACTAGTAATAATATCAAATGACTTGGTTTCATACGTATCAAACATAATTTGGCCAATATAAGGTAAAACTCTATCCTCTGGTTTGCGTTGTATTGTGTGATGGGACTTGAGTCTTATATCGGCTTCATTCTTTCTAAAAAGCATCGCGGTTTAAATAATTTACTTTGTTACCTGCACTAGCAATCACTGGAGTAAACCCGTTCCGCGAAAGTGGCATGGTCCTATGATTTGCCTTGTTATTATTGTTTAACCAGTTAAGTAGATTTCTCACACCTGTCCCATGACTGACTCGTAGTTTGTTTCACTTGCAAACTCGGGTGCCCTTATTTCTACACGGGCAGCCTTGTATTCAGATTTTAGCAGACTCATTCTGGATAGCTGAGGAGCTGGAGCCGACTTTACCATTTCTTCTTTACTGTTTCAGACCCTGTTATGTATATTATGTTTGATTCCGCTGCAAACATTTTATATTACTCTGAAACTGTATTTTGTACTAAGTATGATCCTGTTGTTCTGTGTAACTCTGATAATTATGTTTATCCAGTGTATTTTGATGTACATTATCTGGTGTAATTCTATATTTCTGTTCTGCTGTTATTTGTTTCTGTGTTATATTCCAAAGATTACCCTTGCCACCGTGGAATGGGGGTTTGGGGTCGTCACACGTCGTATCAGAGCTTTGGTTAAGCTTAGTTCTGGAATATAACATATTAACGAGCTCGTCAAAAATAGAACCAGTAGTGTTCTAGGACGAATAACTCATTACAGGTAGGATCAGTAATATCCTAGTATGAGTATAGCAGAATGAAATACACCCCTATAGACACATTTACATCTAAAGTATATGTCTCTATGTTTTATAATATCATTTCTGTTGACCTGACACTTTGTCTGCCATTTGCAGACGTACTAGAAAATGAGTGGCGGAAACAGAAGAAATAATCTTATGACTCGACAAGCTAATGAGCTAGTTGTGCTCCCATCGCCAGAAACAGATATAGAAGCTCTATTAAAGAGATATCGAAATCTGGGTGGAGTACCATTCTCGGGAAATGAATCGATTATTCAAACTCAAGCTTGGATGAGTTCTGCTGAAAGAATTTTTGAACGTTTCCAGCTAAGAGATGATTAGAAAAGATTACTGGCATCTTGGGTACTCAAAGACGAAGCTTTAATTTGGTGGGAAACCGTTATTAAGGATAATCCAGAAGGTAATATTACCTGGGATAGATTTAAAGAGATTTTCATAGAAAGATTTACTCCTCTAGAAGCAACTGAGCGGTCAGGTGATGAATTCTATTACCTGATACAAGGAGATATGACCATTCCGAAATATCATAAGAAATTCAATGAACTTTCTCATTTTGCCCTACATCTAATTCAAAATCTAAAGAGGAAGAATCTGAGGTTTATTAATGGGCTTCAAAGAAAGTACCAAAGTAGTGTAATGGGGCATGTGAAGCTTCCTTTTTCTGAAATGATATACATGGCTTATCAGTATGAAGATCTCCATAAGAAAGGTCTTTTGAACGACGAAGAGGAAGTCAGTTCTAGTAACAAAAGGAAAATTGAAACTGATAGCCCTGAGACAAGTACGCAGCCAAAAGCAAGTACGAAGTCTGAGGTCAGAAAGAAGTCTAAATTTAATAGGAAAAAGGTTAAATCTGAGAAAGGACCAATAACGAATGCCACGTGCTCAAGCTGCAATAAGCGAGGAAATTTGGCGATAAACTGCAAATCTTGGAACAAACGAAAGAAGGATGAATCTAAATCCAAGAACAAGTTTCAATAAAATAGAAAATGCGATCATTGCCATAAGACTGGTCATCTTGCCAAGGTTTGCCAGCTCTTAAAGAAGCCTGGAACAGTACATGTAAATGAAGTGGCAGAAACTTCATCACCCTCAGCTAGTTAGGGAAGGTCTAATGTTTTGGAAGGCACACTTTCTATCAAAAATATTCCAGTTAAATTACTGTTTGATACGGGCGTGTCACGAAGCTTTATTGCAAAGAATGCGATTAAGAAATTGGATTCGAAATTGAAAAAGCTCAAAGAACCCATCACTGTCCATAATCTGGTTGGGGGTTCCCTTGATCTTAGTTGGATATGTGGGATGCCTGTCTCTTTTTCCTGTTATAAGTTCCCTACCATCTCGATCGTCATGAATTTTACTGAATTTGATCTTATTTTGGGATTGGATGGGTTAACCAAATACGAAGCTGAGGTTAAATGCGCCGAGAGAGTTGTTAAGGCAAAGGCCCAATTAGGGAACTATATAACCATACCATGTGAAGGTTCGAACTTAGATAGAAAGGACTTTTGGTCAGCTCTTGATGTTTCTCCTGCTCAATTAGAACAAATTCCTGTCGTCAAAGAGGATATTCAGGCTATCATAGAAAATATTCCTGTCGTCAAGAATTATGCGGATGTGTTCGAAGAAGTTGTTAGCTTACCTCCGCAGAGAGAAATTGATTTCAAAATCGCTTTAGTTCCGAATGCAAGGCCAGTAGTGCGCGCTATTCGGAGAATGACTTTAAAGGAGAAAGAAGAATTAGACAATCAAACTCGACAGCTTGTATTGAAGGGTCTGATCAGGCCTAGTTTCTCTGATTGGGGAGCGGCAGGGTCCCAAAGTCAGACGGTACTCTTCGACTATGCGTGGATTATCGTGACTTGAATAAACAGACATTAAAGAACAAATATCCATTGCCGCGAATTGATGATTTGTTGGATCAATTGAATTGCACACAAGTATTTCCAAGGATGGACCTAGATACAGGCTTCCATCAGCTTTGTATTGCCGAAGAGTGTGTTCCCATGACAGCATTCAGAGGTCCCAATTTATTCTATGTGTGGTTAGTAATGCCGTTCGGCTTATGTAATGCTCCAACTTATTTTGTTGATCTGATGAACAGGGTATTCAGAGAAGTCTTGAATAAATTTGTACTGGTTTTCATTGATGATATATTGATCTTCTCTATGTCAGAGAGCGAGCACGCAAAACATTTGGAACAAGTGTTAGAGATTCTGCGAAAGAATGTTTTAAAGGCCAAACTTTCCAAATGTATATTCTGGCAAGAAGAAGTCAAGTTCCTTGGTCACGTCGTGTCAAAGGAAGGAATTTCTGTGGATCCCGGTAAAATCACCGCTATTCAAAATTGGAAACAGCCTAGTACTCCCACAGAAGTCCGAAGTTTTCTTGGGTTGGTTGGTTATTACCGGAGGTTCGTTAAAGATTTTTCGAAGATATCTAGTTCCTTAACAAAGCTTACAAAGAAGCATGCAAAATTCAAGTGGACTCCAGAATGTGAGGAGGCTTTTCAGAACCTAAAATTAAGATTAACAACTGCTCCAGTGTTAACAATTACCGATGGCAATCGGGACTTGAAAGTCTGGACAGATGCTTCGAGAGAAGGTCTTGGTGCAGTAATAATGCAAAGAGGCCAGGTTGTTGCTTATGCTAGCCGTCAGCTGAAGCCGCATGAGAAAATTTACGTTACTCATGATCTTGAGTTGTTGGCTATCGTATTTTCTTTGAAAATTTGGAGACATTATCTTTTGGAAGACAAGTTCGAATTGTATACGGATCATCAGTCGCTAAAGTATCTGTTCACCCAGAAAGACTTGAATCTGAGATAGCAACGTTGGCTAGAATTTCTTGCAGCGTACGATTTTGAGATTTTGTACACTCCAGGGAAACCCAATGTTGTGGCTGATGCGCTAAGTAGAAAGAATGTAATAATCGCCAGTTTTATTATTATGACTTCACTGATTAATAGAATATCTGCTCTTCAGAAGAATGATCACTTCATTCAAAGAATCGGAGAAAGAATACAGAAAGGCGAACCCTTGAGTTTCCAGATTGATAACCAAGGGGTTCTAAGGCTAAAAGGTCGAATTTGTGTTCCTAACATTTCTGAGTTCCAGAGGGAAGTACTGGATGAATGCCACAAGTCAAAGCTTAGTATCCATCCAGGAGTGAGCAAAATGTATAATGATATTAAGCGTTCATTCTGGTGGAGATCGATGAAGAGAGACATTTCTTTATATGTTAGCAGGTGCTCTACTTGCCAACTAGTCAAAAGCGACCAACAGAAACTTGCCGGATTGTTGCAACCATTGGACATTCCAGGTTGGAAGTGGGAACACATTTCTATGGATTTCGTAGATGGTTTGCCCCGAACCAAGAAAGGAAATGACAGTATTTGGGTGATCGTAGATCGCTTCACGAAGACTGCCCATTTCATACCTGTCAGAACAAAAAGAACTGCTCAGAGTCTGGCATAGATTTATTTCAAAGAAATTGTTAAGCTACATGGAATGCCGATCAGTATAGTTAGTGATAGAGATCCAATATTTACTAGCAAATTCTGGGAGGCATTTCAAGTAGAACTGGGGACAAAGCTGAATCTAAGCATCGCCTATCATCCTCAGACAGATGGTCAGACTGAGAGGGCGAATCGCATACTAGAAGATTTACTGTGGGCTTGTATTATTGATTTTGGCGGATCATGGGAGGACCACTTGCATTTGGCTGAGTTCTCATACAACAACAATTATCAAGCAAGCTTGAAAATGTAACCGTTCGAAGCCTTGTACGATAGACCATGCAGATCTCCTACATGTTGGTAGAACCTGGCAATAGACTTGTATTGGGTCTAGATATGATTCGTGAAGCTTTAGACAGAGTCGATTCCATCAAGAAATGATTATAAACCGCTCAAAGCCGAAAGAAAAGTTATGCGGATTCTAGAAGATGAGATTTGTCATTTGCTGTTGGCGATTATGTTTATTTAAGAGTTTCTCCGATGAGGGGAGTAGTCAGGTTTGGCAAAACTGGGAGGTTGGCACCTAGATTTATTGGTCCATTCCCTGTAATTGAACGGATTGGAACTCTCGCTTATAAAGTTCAATTACCTGACTGGTTGCCTGGTGTACATGATGTGTTTCACGTATCTCAACTTAGAAAGCATGTGCATGATCCGGACTCGATTGTGGAAGAAGCCGCACAACAAGAACTGGAAATTACTCCAGAATTAGCTGTGAAAAGAGAGCCGGTAACGATTATTAGCAAGGAAACTAAAGAGCTGAGGAACAAGAAGTTTCACTTAGTCAAAGTGCAATGGAGTAGAGATCCGCGAGACTGTACTTGGGAAACTGAGGAGAGCACAAAGCAGGCTTATCCCAATTGCAGAGTGGATATCTATGATTAACTCGGGTGCAAGGTACATTTACAATACTTTGCATTTCCGTTTTGTTTTCTACTTTGCTATTGTTTTCTGCTTCACTATTGTTCCCTTGTCATGGTCGAAAACTTTTAATTTTATATAATCAAATCTTAGCACATATGATTTCTAAGTATATAGGAAATTTATATACATTTGAAAAGTTAATCAACCAATTCATTGTTGTGTGTATATTAATTTGACTAATCAAATATTGGAATGATAATTAATCTAACCAATAAGAGGTAAAGTAAACTTGAATGAATCAAATAGTGAACTAAAATGAAATTTGATTGAAACGCATGCATGCACATATAGATGTATGTATAATTGAACAGGTCATAGCAGGTACGCAAAGAAGAGGAATAAAATTGTAAGCCCGACAAATAGGTACATGTTTATCATATTTCTTGGGTTTGGATGATTTTATGAGCCGCTTGGCTTTTTCTTTTTTCTTTTTGAGATGAGAGGCCTGTGCGGCGGTTTGGGGATTTTCCCGATGCTCCCCATACAAAGGAGGTTATGACGAAATTTTTCGAAAATTTAGGGTGTTAGCCAAATTTTTGAAGAATTAGAAAATTCTTAGAAACTGAAAAGTTAAAGAATGAAAGCCAGAATGAAAGTTGAGTTGTTGGTTAAACAACTTTCATCTTTGTTCCTTTTCGAGGACGAAAAGATTTTAAGTGGGGGAGATTGTAACAACCTGGAAAATCAGAACCAATTTAAAATTTTTAATTTGGCTATTTTAATGAATTTTGAATATTTAAAATAATTTATTTTAAATATTTACGACTAAAAATTTATTTGGATTGAAGTTATAATGAATATATTTATTTTAATTATAAAACAAGGCCTGAAATGGCGCGGTAGTTTGAAAATTTGAATTCGAACTTTGACTGAATGTACATGATGCAAAACAAAGCAGATTTGAGTGAACCAAATATATTTAAATCTGTTTGAAAATATCTTTCTAACGAATCTAAAAGATCGAAATTTCACAGCGGGAATCAAAAGTTATGCCGAATGAATTTTCAGAAAGGTCGTTGTGAAATTAATATAGCCCTTGAAAATAGATATTTTTCAAACGGTCTCAGAATTCGACGCAATCAGTTTTGCTGGGACCGTATCGTCCCAACAAAGCCAGATATAATTTTTATATAATTTTTATAATCAGTATGTGAGCATGGCAAAGGAAAACGTGTTTGGTTGATTTCAGTTCGAATTGGATCGACCAGAAAATGACCATTTTTCAAACGGTCTTCAAATTCGACGAAATCAGTTTTGTTAGGACCGTATCGACAAAACAAAGCTAGATATAATTTTTCTGGAATTTTTAGAATCAGTATGTGGCCCCGGCAAATTAAAATGTACGCTCAAATCAAATATTGAATGTTTTATATTTTAATTTGAAGAAAACTGACTGAAACAGTCGAATGGGCTTACGAAACATATTCCATTGTGTTTGGAATTGGGGTAATTAGCTAGCGGCGACAGTCGTTGGGTTTGAATTGGAGTTCATATGTGGTAGGAGGCATTTTCCAGATTAAATAAATTAAATAATAAAATATAAAGCATGGACCAATCATCTCTCTCCATTCAAACGCGCGTTGACCAAAAAAACCCGTAACCCCGTTTCAGGGACGACGAAAACACCTCACTCCCTTCTCTCCTCTTTTTCTCTCCGATCTCGCATCAAAACCCGTCGGTCCTGTTTGGGATTTTGAAGAGCTCTCTTCCAGCTCCAAATCCGTATAAGTTTCAACCTCCATCGCTCAGCCATCAGTGAGATCGAGCACCTGGAGGTCGAGCCGCGTCGAGCGCTGGATCTCCTCCCCTACTGCGTCGATCTGACCACCAGTGGTGGCGCCGGGAAGCTGGCTCTAAGCTCTTCGTCGCAGTATACCCTGATCATCGTATAACTTCACGGTTTGGCCAGGGATTGAAGACCTAGTTTCGAACGAGTTCTAAAAGGTATCGGTTTATATAATTTAAACTGATTTCCACATTTAAAAGCGTTGCAAACTTCTAAAAATCGTATCTTTTTCATGTGTGATCGAAATCCAGTGAAACAAGAGACAACGGGACCGTGAGGACGTCCTCTACTTTCTAGAAGAGACAAGGGATTTTTTAGAGCCTTCTACAATTTTTGGCAACGCAAAAACCAATGTGGGATTTCTAAATTCAATCTAATATAGAAATAAAATATATTAGGATATAGACAGAGTTTAGAAACTCCCGACACCCTTCGTCCACAAACCATAGATGGCTTGTTTGAGTTGTGTGTGAAATTTGGTTGATAAATGCGAATGGTTGATATGGTTGTTTGTGGTTGAGAATTATTTTGGTTGAAACCACATAGGATTAGTTTGTGGAAAAGAGAAAGAAAACATACTCTCCTGCGTGCGAACTAGATGTATGAAATTCCCATTGTCAAAAACCGCAAGGTTTTAAGGTAGAGCGAGGAGCCGTCTTCGGGTTGGTGCCGGTTTAACTACCCTGCCGTTATGCTGCCGAAATTTTCAGAAATATCCATGTGTTTGATTTATATTCATGTGTTGATTTAAAATATAATGAACTTAGAAAAATTTCCATGTGTTGAATAAAAGATTAGAAAGATAAAAATATTAATTTTATCAAGTATATGAACCATTAAAAATATTCATGTGTTGAAAATACTCATGTGTTGAGAATATTCATGTGTTGAAACCATTCATGTGTTGAATAAAATATTTATACCATAAAATTTACATTTTTATCAAGTATATGAAGTTATAAAAATACACGTGTTAAGTAAAATATTATAACGATAAAAATCACATTTTTATCTTGTATACGAAGTTATATAAATATTCATGTGTTGAGAAAAATATTAGAAAGATAAAAATCACATTTTTATCACGTATGCGAACTTCTAAAAATATTCATGTGTTGAGAAAAATATTAGAAAGATAAAAATCACATTTTTATCGTGTAAATGAAGTTAGAAAATATTCATATGTTGAATAAATGGCTAGAACGATAAAAATCACATTTTTATCATGTAAATGAAGTTAGAAAATATTCATATATTGAATAAAGGACTAGAAAGGTAAAAATCACATTTTTATCAAATTTATGAAGAGTTAAAAATATTCATGTGTTGAAATAAATATTTGTTGGTTAAAAATATTATTTTTGACATGTATGTAAAGTGAAATTGGTTTAGAAATCGACGAACGAATTATATTTATATATGTATATAAATATAAATTAAAATAAAACGAATAACAACGCTGCAGTTCGTGTTTTGAAATCGTAACTTTAAACGATGATACCGGGAGATCCGACCGTCAGATTTTCCCAAAACTGAGACCGTTAGGTCCGCCTTGAAAAGATCTTTCCAAAGATATAAAATTTGCGAAGATCCAACGGTTAGGTTTTTAGATATGTGTAAATCAAATCTTAATAAAAACAGCGCCAGAATGAATTATATATATATATATATATATATTAAAATAATTCGAATAACGACGCTGCAGTTCGTGTTTTGAAATCGTAACTTTAATCGATTATACCGAGAGGTCCGACCGTCGTATTTTCTCGAAACTGGAACCATTGGATCCGCTTTGAAAAGATCTTTCCAACGATATAATATTTGTAAAGATCCAACGGTTAGAATTTCAGATATGTGTAAATCAAATCTGAAGAAAAACAGCGCCATGGCTGCCATATGGCCTGAAGCGTCGTTTAAATAAAATAGGCTATTTTTAATTAAATAAAAATAGCGAAAAATCGTTATAAAATGTTATTAACGATATGGAATGGAAATGAACTGAATTTACTCTGTTCATTGGATATTCTGATGGTTGGATGTGTTTGACATGAAATTTACATTAATGAACTAAACATGGATGTCAAATAACTTAACCATGAAAAGAAATGATTTAAATTCTAAATATACGTGAATTATTTGAAAAGGCCGAGTTAAATCTCATTTCAAATAATTGATCGACGATAAGGAGTCGATGTTGAAGACGGTGGTCGAAGACCGGAGAGCTTCACATCATTTGGATGATTACTGATATCTTGATTGGGAGGCATCCCAAGACGATGGAAAAAGTAGTGATTGTCCAGGCGTACTTGGAGATCTACCGGATATACGAGGAATAAGGAGCCTCCGGTTTCGTTCAGACCCATTACGGACTTGTAAATGGACTGTGTGTCTGACATTGGATTTCATTCTGTGTGATTGATAGTCATCCGTTGCATGGCGTGAATTGCCTGTGTGGCATGCTGAGATGCAAAGGATCAAGGCTTCTGTTGAAAAGCAAATTCTTGTGGTTGATGATCAAAGCACCGCCTGTGTGGCATATCTTTGTGCATAACGTTAATTCGCGAGCCTCACACCCCGGTATGAACCAGAAACGGGAGAGGACTTCAGGGAGGACATGCGTTTCCTTCTAGCTAGGGTGGTCTCAGTGACCTACCAGCCCTGACATTTATATTATTTTCACCTGTATGGTTATTGCATTGCGAGGCACCTCGGATATATCGGTGACTATGTGGAGCCGATGGAGTCATAGGACTCATTTATGCCCCAAAGGGCAGGGAAACGCAGTGTTCAGGCATTTTAATCCACATCGAGTGGACCGGCCCTGTCGCTCCAAAAGTCGATGCGTTATGATCCTGAGGGGCGGGCTAGTGCGTCTCGAATTTGGTAAGGACTATCTTTTGCCTTGGTTCATGACGGATATCTAATTTCCAAATACGACATTGTGCGGTTTTGATTGTAAATATATATGGCGACATGATATATGGTACCCATGCCGTCTATGATTGATACTTATGATTGAAATTGTTTTTGAAACATATAAACACTAGTAATAATATCAAATGACTTGTTTCATATGTATCAAACATATTTTGGCCAATATAAGGTAAAAACTCTATCCTCTGGTTTGCGTTGCATTGTGTGATGGGACTTGAGTCTTATATCGGCTTCATTCTTTCTAAAAAGCATTGCGGTTTAAATAATTTACTTTGTTACCTGCACTGGCAATCACTGGAGTAAACCCGTTCCGCGAAAATGGCATGGTCCTATGATTTTCCTTGTCATTATTGTTTAACCAGTTAAGTAGATTTCTCACACCAGTCCCATGACTGACTCGTAGTTTGTTTCACTTGCAAACTCGGGTGCCCTTATTTCTACACGGGCAGCCTTGTATTCAGGTTTTAACGGACTCATTCTGGATAGCTGAGGAGCTGGAGCCGACTTTATCATTTCTTCTTTATTGTTTCAGACCCTATTATGTATATTATGTTTGATTCCGCTGCAAACATTTTATATTACTCTGAAACTGTATTTTGTACTAAGTACGATCCTGTTGTTCTGTATAACTCTGATAATTATGTTTATCCAGTGTATTTTGATGTACATTATCTGGTGTAATTCTATATTTCTGTTCTGCTGTTATTTGTTTCTGTGTTATATTCCAAAGATTACCCTTGCCATCGTGGGACGGGGGTTTGGGGTCGTCACACATGGTATCAGAGCTTTGATTAAGCTTAGTTCTGGAATATAACATATTAACGAACTCGTCAAAAATAGAACCAGTTGTGTTCTAGGATGAATAACTCATTACAGGTAGGATCAGTAATATCCTAGTATGAGAATAGCATAATGAAATACACCCCGATAGACACATTTACATCTAAAGTATATGTCTCTATGTTTTATAATGTCATTTCTGTTGACCTGACACTTTGTCTGCCATTTTCAGACGTACTAGAAAATGAGTGGCGGAAACAGAAGAAATAATCTTATGACTCGACAAGCTAATGAGCTAGTTGTGCTCCTACCGCCAGAAACAGATATAGAAACTCTATTAAAGAGATATCGAAATCTGGGTGGAGTACCATTCTCGCGAAATGAATCCATTATTCAAACTCAAGCTTGGATGAGTTCTGCTGAAAGAATTTTTGAACGCTTCCAGCTAAGAGATGATTACAAAAGATTACTGGCATCTTGGGTACTCAAAAGATGAAGCTTTAATCTGGTGGGAAACCGTTTTTAAGGATAATCCAGAAAGTAATATTACCTGGGATAGATTTAAAGAGATTTTCATAGAAAGATTTAGTCCTCCAGAAGCAACTGAGCGGTTAGGTGATGAATTCTATTACCTGATACAAGGAGATATGACCATTCCGAAATATCATAAGAAATTCAATGAACTTTCTCATTTTGCCCTGCATCTAATTCAAAATCTGAAGAGAAAGAATCTGAGGTTTATTAATGGGCTTCAAAGAAAGTACCAAAGTAGTGTAATGGGGCATGTGAAGCTTCCTTTTTCTGAAATGATATACATGGCTTATCAGTATGAAGATCTCCATAAGAAAGGTCTTTTGAACGACGAAGAGGAAGTCAGTTCTAGTAACAAAAGGAAATTTGAAACTGATAGCCCTGAGACAAATACGCAGCCAAAAGCAAGTACGAAGTCTGAGTTCAGAAAGAAGTCTAAATTTAATAGGAAAAAGGTTAAATCTAAGAAAGGACCAATAACGACTGCCAAATGCTCAAGCAGCAATAAGCGAGGACATTTGGCGATAAACTGCAAATCTTGGAACAAACGAAAGAAGGATGAATCTAAATCCAAGAACAAGTTTCAAGAAAATAGAAAATGCGATCATTGCCATAAGACTGGTCATCTTGCCAAGGATTACAAGCTCTTAAAGAAGCCTGGAACAGTACATGTAAATGAAGTGGCAGAAACTTCGTCACCCTCAGCTAGTCAGGGAAGGTCTGATGTTTTGGAAGGCACACTTTCTATCAAAAATATTCCAGTTAAAGTACTGTTTGATACGGGCGTGTCACGATGCTTTATTGCAAAGAATGCGATTAAGAAATTGGATTCGAAATTGAAAAAGCTCTAAAAACCCATCACTGTCCATAATCCGGTTGGGGGTTCCCTTGATCTTAGTTGGATTTGTGGGGGTGCCTGACTCGTTTTCCTGTTATAAGTTCCCTACCATCTCGATCGTCATGAATTTTACTGAATTTGATCTTATTTTGGGATTGGATTGGTTAACCAAATACGAAGCTGAGGTTGAATGCGCCGAGAGAGTTGTTAAGGCAAAGGCCCAATTAGGGAACCATATAACCATACCATGTGAAGGTCCGAACTCGGATAGAAAGGACTTTTGGTCAGCTCTTGATGTTTCTCCTGCTCAATTAGAACAAATTCCTCTCGTCAAAGAGGATATTCAGGCCGTCATAGAAAATATTCCTGTCGTCAAGAATTATGCGGATGTGTTCGTAGAAGTTGTTTGCTTACCTCCGCAGAGAGAAATTGATTTCAAAATTGCTTTAGTTCCGAATGCAAGGGCAGTAGTGCACGTTATTCGGAGAATGACTTTAAAGGAGAAAGAAGAATTAGACAATCAAACTCGACAGCTTGTATGGAAGGGTCTGATCAGGCCTAGTTTCTCTGATTGAGGAGCGACAGTGGTGTTTGTCCCAAAGTCAGACGGTACTCTTCGACTATACGTGGATTATCGTGACTTGAATAAACAGACATTAAAGAACAAATATCCATTACCGCGAATTGATGATTTGTTGGATCAATTGAATGGCGCACAAGTATTTTCAAGGATGGACCTACTACAGGCTTCCATCAGCTTCGTATTGCCGAAGAGTGTGTTCCCAAGATAGCATTCAGGGGTCCCAATTTATTCTATGAGTGGTTA
The DNA here is from genome assembly GCA_030737875.1 of Allium sativum. NCBI lineage: Eukaryota > Viridiplantae > Streptophyta > Magnoliopsida > Asparagales > Amaryllidaceae > Allium > Allium sativum. Next base: position 199,161,111 of record CM060924.1, read on the forward strand.
GTAATGTCGTTCGGCTTATGTAACGCTCTAACTTATTTTGTTGATCTGATGAACAGGGTATTCAGAGAAGTCTTGAATAAATTTGTACTGGTTTCCATTGATGATATATTGATCTTCTCTAAGTCAGAGAGCGAGCACGCAAAACATTTGAAACATGTGTTAGAGATTCTGCGAAAGAATGTTTTAAAGGCCAAACTTTCCAAATGTATATTCTGACAAGAAGAAGTCAAGTTCCTTGGTCACGTCGTGTCAAAGGAAGGAATTTCTGGGGATCTCGGTAAAATCACCGCTATTCAAAATTGGAAACAGCCTAGTACTCCCACAGAAGTCCGAAGTTTTCTTGGTTTGGCTAGTTATTACCAGAAGTTCGTTAAAGATTTTTCGAAGATATCTAGTTCCTTAACAAAGCTTACAAAGAAGCATGCAAAATTCATGTGGACTCCAGAATGTGAGGAGGCTTTTCAGAAGCTAAAATTAAGATTAACAACTGCTCCAGTATTAACAATTACCGATGGCAATCAAGACTTGAAAGTCTGGACAGACGCTTCGAGAGAAGGTCTTGGTGCAGTATTAATGCAAAGAGGCCAGGTTGTTGCTTAAGCTAGCCGTCAGCTGAAGCCACATGAGAAAATTTACGTTACTCATGATCTTGAGTTATTGGCTATCGTATTTGCTTTGAAAATCTGGAGACATTATCTTTTGGGTGAGAAGTTTGAATTGTATATGGATCATCAGTCGCTAAAGTATCTATTCACCTAGAAAGACTTGAATCTGAGACAGCAACGTTGGCTAGAATTTCTTGCAGCGTACAATTTTGAGATTTTGTACACTCCAGGGAAACCCAATGTTGTGGCTGATGCGCTAAGTAGAAAGAATGTAATAATCGCCAGTTTTATTATTATGACTTCACTGATTGGTAGAATATCTGCTCTTCAGAAAAATGATCACTTCATTCAAAGAATCGGAGAAAGAATACAGAAAGGCGAACCCTTGAGTTTCCAGATTGATAACCAAGGGGTTCTAAGGCTAAAAGGTCGAATTTATGTTCCTAACATTTCTGAGCTCCAGAGGGAAGTACTGGATGAATGCCACAAATCAAAGCTTAGTATCCGTCCATGAGTGAGCAAAATGTATAATGATATTAAGCGTACATTCTAGTGGAGATCGATGAAGAGAGACATTTCTTTATTTGTTAGCAGGTGCTCTACTTGCCAACTAGCCAAAAGCGACCAACAGAAACTTGCCGGATTGTTGCAATCATTGGACATTCCAGGTTGGAAGTGGGAACACATTTCTATGGATTTCGTAGATGGTTTGCCCCGAACCAAGAAAGGAAATGACAGTATTTGGGTGATCATAGATCGCTTCACGAAGACTGCCCATTTCATACCTATCAGATCAAAAAGAACTGCTCAGAGTCTGGCATAGATTTATTTCAAAGAAATTGTTAAGCTACATGGAATGCTGATCAGTATAGTTAATGATAGAGATCCAATATTTACTAGCAAATTCTGGGAGGCATTTCAAGTAGAACTGGCGACAAAGCTGAATCTAAGCACCACCTATCATTATCAGACAGATGGTCAGACTAAGAGGGTGAATCGTATACTAGAAGATTTACTGCGGGCTTGTATTATTGATTTTGGCGGATCATGGGAAGACCACTTGCATTTGGCTGAGTTCTCATACAACAACAGTTATCAAGCAAGCTTGAAAATGTCACCGTTCAAAGCCTTGTACGATAGACCGTGCAGATCTCCTGCATGTTGGGTAGAACCTGGCAATAGACTTGTATTTGGTCCAGATATGATTCGTGAAGCTTCAGACAGAGTCGATTCCATCAAGAAACGATAATAAACCGCTCAAAGCCAACAGAAAAGTTATGCGGATTCTAGAAGAAGAGATTTGTCATTTGCTGTTGGCGATTATGTTTATTTAAGAGTTTCTTCGATGAGGGGAGTAGTCAGGTTTGGCAAAACTGGGAAGTTGGCACCTAGATTTATTGGTCCATTCCCTGTACTTGAACGGATTGGAACTCTTGCTTATAAAGTTCAATTACCTGACTGGTTGCCTGGTGTACATGATGTGTTTCACGTATCTCAACTTAGAAAACATGTGCATGATCCGGACTCGACTGTGGAAGAAGCCGCACAACAGGAACTGGAAGTTACTCCAGAATTAGCTGTTAAAAGAGAGCCGGTAAAGATTATTAGCAAGGAAACTAAAGAGCTGAGGAACAAGAAGGTTCACTTAGTCAAAGTGCAATGGAGTAGAGATCCGCGAGACTGTACTTGGGAAACTGAGGAGAGCACTAAGCAGGCTTATCCCAATTGCAGAGTGGATATCTATGATTAACTCGAGTGCAAGGTACATTTACAATACTTTGCATTTCCGTTTTGTTTTCTACTTTTCTATTGTTTTCTGCTTTACTATTGTTCCCTTGTCATGGTCGAAAACTTTTAATTTTATATAATCAAATCTTAGCACATATGATTTCTAAGTATATAGGAAATTTTATATACATTTGAAAAGTTAATCAACTAATTCATTGTTGTGTGTATATTAATTTGACTAATCAAATATTGGAATGATACTTAATCTAACCAATAAGAGATAAAGTAAACTGAAATGATTCAAATAGTGAACTAAAATGAAATTTGATTGAAATGCATGCATGCACATATAGATGTATGTATAATTGAATAGGTCATAGTAGGTACACAAAGAAGAGGAATAAAATTGTAAGCCCGACAAATAGGTACATGTTTATCATATTTCTTGGGTTTGGATGATTTTATGAGCTGATTGGCTAGCCGCTTGGCTTTTTCTTTTTTCTTTTTGAGATGAGAGGCCTGTGTGGCGGTTTGGGGATTTTCCCGATGCTCCCCGTACAAAGGAGGTTATGACGAAAATTTTCGAAAATTTAGGGTGTTAGCCAAATTTTTGAAGAATTAGAAAATTCTTAGAAACTGCAAAGTTAAAGAATGAAAGCCAGAATGAAAGTTGAGTTGTTGGTTAAACAACTTTCAGCTCTGTTCCTTTTCGAGGACGAAAAGAATTTAAGTGGGGGAGATTGTAACAACCCGGAAAATCAGAACCAATTTAAAAATTTTAATTTGGCTATTTTAATGAATTTTGAATATTTAAAATCATTTATTTTAAATAATAACGACTAAAAATTTATTTGGATTGAAGTTATAACGAATATATTTATTTTAATTATAAAACAGGGCCTGAAATGGCGTGGTAGTTTGAAAATTTGAATTCGAACTTTGACTGAATGTACATGATGCAAAATAAAGCAGATTTGAGTGAACCAAAAATATTTAAATCTGTTTGAAATATCTTTCTAACGAATCTGAAAGATCGAAATTTCATAGCGGGAATCAAAAGTTATGGCCGAATGAATTTTCAGAAAGGTCGTTGTGAAATTAATATAGCCCTCGAAAATAGACATTTTTCAAACAGTCTCAGAATTCGATGCAATTAGTTTTGTTGGGACCGCATCGTCCCAACATAGCCAGATATAATTTTTCTGTAATTTTTAGAATCAATATGTGAGTGTGGCAAAGGAAAACGTGTTTGGTTGATTTCAGTTTGAATTGGATCGACCAGAAAATGGTCATTTTTCAAACGGTATTCATATTCGACGAAATCCATTTTGTTAGGACTGTATCGACAAAACAAAGCCAGATATAATTTTTATGGAATTTTTAGAATCAGTATGTGGCCTCGGCAAATTTAAATGTACGTTCAAATCAAATATTGAATGTTTTATATTTTAATTTGAAGAAAAACTAACTGAAACAGTCGAATGGGCTTACGAAACATATTCCATTGTGTTCGGAATTGGGGTAATTAGCTAGGGGCGATAGTCGTTGGGTTTGAATTGGAGTTCATATGTGGTAGGAGGCATTTTCCAGATTGAATAAATTAAATAATAAAATATAAAGCATGGACCAATCATCTCTCTCCATTCAAACGCGCGTTGACCAAAAAACCCGTAACCCCCTTTCAGGCGACGACGAAAACACCTCACTCCCTTCTCTCCTCTTTTTCTCCCCGATCTCGCATCAAAACCCGTCGGTCCTGTTGGGGATTTTGAAGAGCTCTCTTCCAGCTCCAAATCCATATAAGTTTCGACCTCCATCGCTCAGCCATCAGTGAGATCGAGCACCTCGAAGTCGCGCCGCATCGACCGTCGGATCTCCTCCCCTGCTGCGTCGATCTGACCACTAGTGGTGGCGCTGGGAAGCTGGCTCCAAGCTCTTCGTCGCTGTATACCCCGATCATCGTATAACTTCACGGTTTGGTCAGGGATTGAAGACCTAGTTTCGAACGAGTTCTGAAAGGTATCGGTTTATATAATTTAAACTGATTTCCACATTTAAAAGCGTTGTAAACTTCTAAAAATCGTATCTTTTCATATTTGATCGAAATCTAGTGAAACAAGAGACACCGGGACCGTGAGGATGTCTTCTACATTCTAGAAGAGACCGGGGAATTTTTAGAGCCTTCTACAATTTCCGGCAATGCGAAAACCTATGTGAGAATTCTAAATTCAATCTAATTTAGAAATAAAATATATTAGGTTGTAGACGGAGTTTAGAAACTCCCGACACCCTTCGTCCACAAACCATGGATGGCTTGTTTGAGTTGTGTGTGAAATTTGGTTGATAAATGCGAATGGTTGATATGGTTGTTTGTGGTTGAGAATTATTTTGGTTGAAACCACATAGGATTAGTTTGTGGAAAAGAGAAAGAAAACATACTCGCCTGCGTGCGAACTAGATGTATGAAATCCCCATTGTCAAAAACCGCAAGATTTTAAGGTAGAGCGAGGAGCCGTCTTCGGGATGGTGCCGGTTTAACTACCCTACCGTTATGCTGCCGAAATTTTCAGAAATATTCATGTGTTTGATTTATATTCATGTGTTGATATATATTCATGTGTTGATTTAAAATATAATGAAGTTAGAAAAATGTCCATGTGTTGAATAAAAGACTAGAAAGATAAAAATAATATTTTTATCAAGTATATGAACCATTAAATATATTCATATGTTGAAAATACTCATGTGTGGAGAATATTCATGTGTTGAAACCATTCAAGTGTTGAATAAAATATTTATACCATAAAATTTACATTTTTATCAAGTATATGAAGTTATAAAAATACACATGTGTTAAGTAAAATATTATAACGATAAAAATCACATTTTTATCGTGTATACGAAGTTATAAAAATATTCATGTGTTGAGAAAAATATTAGAAAGATAAAAATCACATTTTTATCACGTATGCGAACTTCTAAAAATATTCATGTGTTGAGAAAAATATTAGAAAGATAAAAATCACATTTTTATCATGTAAGTGAAGTTAGAAAATATTCATATGTCGAATAAACGGCTAGAACGATAAAAATCACATTTTTATCGTGTAAATGAAGTTAGAAAATATTCATATATAGAATAAAGGACTAGAAAGGTAAAAATCACATTTTTTATCAAATTTATGAAGAGTTAAAAATATTCATGTGTTGAAATAAACATTTGTTGGTTAAAAATATTATTTTTGGCATGTATGTGAAGTGAAATTGGTTTAGAAATCGACGAACGAATTATATTTATGTATGTATATAAATATAAATTAAAATAAAACGAATAACAACGCTGCAGTTCGTGTTTTGAAATCGTAACTTTAAACGATGATACCGGTAGATCCAACTGTCGGATTTCCCCAAAACTGAGACCGTTGAGTCCGACTTGAAAAGATCTTTCCAACGATATAAAATTTGCAAAAATCCAATGGTTAGATTTTTAGATATGTGTAAATCAAATCTGAATAAAAACAGCGCCAGAATGAATTATATTTATATATACATACATATACATATATATATAAACTAAAATAAATGGAATAACGACGCTGCAGTTCGCGTTTTGAAATCGTAACTTTAAACGATTATACCGAAAGATCCGACCGTCGGATTTTCTCGAAACTGGAACCGTTGGATCCGCTTTGAAAAGATCTTTCGAACGATATAAAATTTGTAAAGATCCAACAGTTAGAATTTCAGATATGGGTAAATCAAATCTAAAGAAAAACAGCGCCATGGCCGCCATATGGCCTGAAGCGTCGTTTAAATAAAATGGGTTATTTTTAATTAAATAAAAATAGCGAAAAATCATTGTAAAATATTATTAATGATATAGAATGGAAATGAACTGAATTTACTTTGTTCATTGGATATTCTAATGGTTGGATGTGTTTGACATGAAATTTACATTAATGAACTAAACATGGATGTCAAATAACTTAACCATGAAAAGAACTGATTTAAATTCTAAATATACGTGATTAATTTGAGAAGGCCAACTTAAATCTCATTTCAAATAATTGATCGACGATAAGGAGTCGATGATGAAGACGGTGGTCGAAGACCGGAGAGCTTCACATCGTTTGGATGATTACTGATATCTTGATTGGGAGGCATCCCAAGACGATGGAAAAAGCAGTGATTGTCCAGACGTACTTGGAGATCGACCGGATATACGAGGAATAAGGTGCCTCCGGTTTTGTTCAGACGTAGAACGGACTTTTAATTGGACTGTGTGTCTGACATTGAATTTCATTCTATGTGATTTATAGCCATCAGTTGCATGGCGTGAATTGCCTGTGTGTCATGCTGAGATGCAAAGGATCAAGGCTTCTGTTGAACAGCCAAGCCTTGTGGTTGATGATCAAAGCACCGCCTGTGTGGCATAGCTTTGTGTATAACGTTAATTTGCGAGCCTCACACCCCTGTATGAACCAGAAACGGGAGAGGACTTCAGGGAGGACATGAGTTTCCTTCTAGTTAGGGTGGTGTCAGTGACCTACCAGCCCTGACATTTATATTATTTTCACCTGTGTGGTTGTTGCATTGCGAGGCGCCTCGGATATATCGGTGACTATGTGGAGCCGATAAAGTCATACGACTCATTTATGCCCCCAAAGGGCGGGGAAATGCAGTGTTCAGGCATTTTAATCCACATCGAGTGGACCGGCCCTTTCGCTCCAAGGGTCGATGCGTTATGATCCTAAGGGACGGGCTAGAGTGTCTCGAAGTTGGTAAGGACTATCTTTTTCCTTGTTTCATGACGGAAATCCAATTTCCAAATACGACATTGTGTGGTTTTGATTGTAAATATATATGGCGACATGATATATGGTACCCATGACGTCTATGATTGATACTTATGATTGAAATTGTTTTTGAAACATATAAACACTAGTAATAATATCAAATGACTTGGTTTCATACGTATCAAACATATTTTGGCCAATATAAGGTAAAACACTATCCTCCGGTTTGCGTTGCATTGTGTGATGGGACTTGAGTCTTATATCGGCTTCATTCTTTCTAAAAAGCATTGCGGTTTAAATAATTTACTTTGTTAACTGCACTGGCAATCACTGGAGTAAACCCGTTCCACGAAAGTGGCGTGGTCCTATGATTTGCCTTGTTATTATTGTTTAACCAGTTAAGTAGATTTCTTATACCAATCCCATGACTGACTCGTAGTTTGTTTCACTTGCAAACTCTGGTGGCCTTATTTCTACACGGGCAGCTTTGTACTCAAGTTTTAGCAGACTCATTCTGGATAGCTGAGGAGCTGGAGCCGACTTTACCATTTCTTCTTTACTGTTTCAGACCCTTTTATGTATATTATGTTTGATTCCGCTGCAGACATTTTACATTACTCTGAAATTGTATTTCGTACTAAGTATGATCCTGTTGTTCTGTGTAACTCTTATGATTATGTTTATCCAGTGTATTTTGATGTACATTATCTGGTGTAATTCTATATTTCTATTCTGATGTTATTGGTTTATGTGTTGTATTCCAAAGATTACCCTTGCCACCGTGGAACGGGGGTTTGGGGTCGTCACAGACCACAAGTGGTGAATCTAATGTTAGGGGTCTAGGTGCACAAACACAAGACGTGCTAAGACACGAGGTTAAGCCTGATTTGTGGAATGTCTGCCCGGACCCGCCCGGTATGTCCAACATCCACAAATTGTAGGCTTAACGTGGGAGGTCTAGCATACTGTAACCATAAATGAATATATGGTAATAAACTTGATTGCTTAACCTAGTTGAATCCATAGGGATTATGTGAACATAAACTTGAATAGGAGTTAAGTAAACTTGTTTGGACAGTGGGTGGGTTAAGTAAATCTGAGGGGGTAGGTAATATTTATATAGGCCCACAGACTTAACCTAATAGGGTTATCTAATTAAAGACACCAATAGGTATACATAACCGGTGGAAATCCTAGTGGGGATACAAGATAGGGGGAGAGCTTGTATCATCTTGTGTGTGGGACCCGTTTCAATCAGTAACCCATATAACGGTGTAGGATGAGGACTCCGCCCTAGGTCAGATTCGGGGCATGCTTACTTGGCTGATTGTAAGAGATCTAAACGTGGAGGACGGTGTGGGCGGCACAAACCGACTGGGGACATGTGCGTGCATGGGTCGGGCAGAGGGGGATAAGACGACTGTGACACCAGTAGATATGGTTGTGCACATTAACGATGGGTTTCCACTTTAGAAAGTGATACCTCCGACTGTGGGACCGTCACAAGGTATCTACGGAGTAGGTAGCCGATCGATTAGGGTAGTAGTTAGGGTACATCTAGACTCTGGTAAAAAGTTTAGGAGCCTGTTAGGTTGGGCTGCCTGTGGATTTTACGAGGTTAACACCTCTCACCAGAAGTACGCCTAAGTCTACCATCTTATACATATTGGGGATCATCTCATTTCTGGTTATACTAGTATCGGTGCAGAGTAATCTTTAGAAGTGCAGTATACCTTATCATGATTACCCAGCTTACCTTGTCATACCTGCCTTTTGTGATGTTATCTTTCTTATCCACTCTATATTCCTGTCATGCTACTTTTACTTATTTACTTGCTAAAAGTAACTGGACTCGCCAAACTTTATGTCTGACCCTTTTTTTCCTCTTCTTTCTTCCGTTTCCCTCCAGGTTCTCAGGGTAGGAATACTCAAGCTTGACTAGGATTCTGCTATCGTTTTGCTGGAGCTGTTTAGATGTATTGCTCAAGCTCCTATCTATACTATTGCTATGTTTTTATTTGGGGATTATGCTTCTTTTATTTTGTACTCTGATGTTTAAGTGCAAGACAGAAGTTTTTATGATGTACTGTATTTATGTAATTCAGACAAATGATGTTTTGAACCACGATGCTTTATGATTAATAAAGTTTGTTTTTATTCCTCTTGTATTTTAATGTCTATCTTGTAATGTTTCTGTTTCTGTTTCTGTTTACCTATAACGCTTCACGAAACTTAACGCATTCTCTTAATGAGTGACATTAACGGACGTGGGGTGTCACACTTGGTATCAGAGCTGAAGGTTACCAGATTAGATAAATGTTTTTGAAAATTATTTTCAAAAAGCTTTTAAAAGAAAGCATTTTCAAAAAGAAAAGTCTATTTTGAAAAACATATTCCCTAAAGCCGTAAGTAATATCTTTCGATCCATTGTCTGAATATCTTTCCTTTTCTTTTCAGCATGTTTAGGAAACCAAATATTCCAGAGGGCGTTACGATACCAGGCTAGTTCCGTAGGTATCTAGAGGCCACGACGCCTGCCGGTGGTCGAGTTGACGTTCCTACCTCGGTTGCACCCGTCGTTCCTCCTCCTCCTCCAAGAGCAGATAATTTCGCTAAGATATGCGAAGATTTCTGTGCCATGGGAGGGAAGCCATTCTGTGGAATCAAAACATTCGTAGCGACAAGGAATTGGCTCAAGGAGACCGAGGACTTGTTTGGAATTTTCGAAGTGGAATATCGAAGGAAGATTCAGTTAGTTGTCTGGCTATTGAAAGATGAAGCTCCATTCTGGTGGGAAGTTACCCAATCTGGACGCCCGGTGGAGACATGGGATGATTTTAGACAGAGGTTTGAAATGAAGTTTCTTTCCTAAGCTGAGAAAAGCATGCAAATGGAGAGGTTCTTGGTGCTCAAACAAGGAAACATGACTGTTAAAGAATATGTGAACAAGTTCAACCAGCTAGCGAGATTTGGATTGGAACTAGTAGACACTCCACATAAGAAAGCTTTGTGGTTTGTTAAAGGGCTGAATGAACCCCTTCGTGGGTTAGCTATGTCCCATATTCCAATGGGAGCTATTTTTGAAAGGCTTGTTGATATGGCCTTGATGCATGAGGAAGACAAAGGAGAAAAGAAGGAAGTCAAGGCTGAGGAAACAATGCAAAACAAGAAGGTATAGCCCAAGAAAGGACAGCAACAGCAGCAGCAACAACAACAGAAGAAGGGCGGAAAGAATGACAAGGCCAAGGATAAGAGGAAGTGTCATAGTTGTGGACGAGAGGGTCACTTAGTCAAGGATTGCAAAAGAAGGAAGAATACTGGCTTCAATTGTGGAAAGGTCGGACACTTTGCTAGGGAGTGCCCGAAGAAGTATGGACCAAAGGGACAAGGTCAAAGAGCAGGAGATTCTGGAAGGTAGATGCATGCTCTCACGACCAGTGCTCCAGATAGAGGTAGGAAAATTTCTGTGGAAGGTTTGATTTCTCTTTCCAATCATCCTATTAGAACTTTTTTTGATTCTGGCGCTTCACAATCATTTATATCTAGTTTTGTGGTTGAATCTTTACACTTGAATACTAGTATGGTAGTGGATCCCGTTATTATCTCAAACCCCATTGGTGGTTTAGCTCATTTATCCATGATTTGTCGGGGTTTGAGAATATCTGTGTTAGTCGTCGAGTTTGAGTGCGACGCATATGTGCTTAATTTTATGGGCTACGGTTTGATTCTAGGGATGGATTGGCTAACCATGTATGGTGCCATTCCGAATTGTGAGAGAAGGGTCGTTAGGCTTCTGACCTGTCATGGGAGGACCCTCGAGATTTCTTGTCACCCACAAGGGTCTGTCATGCTTAGTCTCCTAGTGTCTCTTGATGCATCTATCGATGATCTGTAATCTGTTCTAGTAATCCAGGATTATCCTGCTATTTTTGATGAGGTACGGAGCTTACCTCCGAGGCGTGAAATCAATTTTCGTATATATTTAGTGGACAATGCAAAGCCAGTTGCATTACCTGTATGCCATATGGCTCCAAGGGAAAGGAGGGAGTTTAGCAAACAAGTAGGGGAGCTACTTGAGAAAGGATTTATTAGGAGAAGCATATCAGAATAAGGTGCTCTAGTAGTATTTGCAACTAAGGCGGATGGTTCGCTTCGCTTGTGTGTATACTATAGGGATTTGAATAAACTCACTAAGAAGAATAGGCACCCACTCCGAAGGATAGATGAGTTGTTTGACCAGCTTGTTGGTGCCTCGGGGTTTTCTCAGTTAAACTTGGCCATGTGGTTTCACCGGTTGAGGGTGGCTGAAGACAGTATAGATAAGACCGCTTTTAGGACTCCAGATGGTTTCTTTGAATGGCTTATTATGCCTTTTGGGTTGACGAATGCACCCACTTATTTTGTTGATCTAATGAGTAGGGTGGTTTAGGAGTTTCTAAATAAATTTGTCGTAATCTTTGTTGATGATATCTTGATCTTCTCAAAGAGCGAAGAAGGGCATGCCCAACATTTGAGAGAAGTTTTGAAAACTCTCCGTGAGCATCAGCTTAAGGCAAAGTTCTCCAAGTGCCGTTTTTGGAGAAGACAGGTGAGATTCCTAGGGCATGTGGTTTCTAAAGAAGGGATAGCAGTAGATCCCGAAAAGGTGGTTGCAGTTCAAGACTGACAGATTCCAAAGAATGCAACGGAGGTGAGAAGCTTTTTGGGGTTGGCAGTCTATTATCAGAAGTTCATTAAGGACTTCGCAAAGATACCAGCCCCACTCACCCGGCTGACGAAGAAGAACTTGGCATATTCGTGGGATATAGATTGTGATGTTGCTTTCCAACAATTGAAGAGGGCTCTGGCAACAAATCCAGTCTTAACCTTGCCTGACAGGAATAAAGTGTTTACAATACACACTAATGCATATGGTACAGGGCTTGGTGCGGTTCAGATGCAAAAAGGAAGGGTAGTATGTTATGGAGGAAGACAGCTAGGAGTTCATGAGAAGAACTACCCTACCCACGACTTAGAGCTGGTTGCCACAGTGTTCGCACTTTAGACATGGCGTCATTATTTTCTTGGAGAGAAGTTTGAATTGTACACCGATCATAAATCTCTCAAGTACTTGTTCTCGCAGAAGGGTCTTAATTTAATGCAGCAGAGGTGGATGGAGTTTCTAGCATCTTATGACTTCAGTATCGCTTATACCCCTGGCAAGGGTAATGTGGTAGCAGACGCACTGAGTAGACAGAGGATGACTTTAAGTCCTCTATTTGTGGAAAGGAAAAGCTTGGAGTTCATATCGACTTTTGACTTTAGACCCTCCACCGAGCTTTTTCCTGGTTGGTTTGCATCGCTAGAGATACGACATACTCTTATGGACCAAATAGGAGCTTCGCAGCGAGATGATCCATAGATTTCAGACATCTTGGATAGGCTCAATAAAGGGGAAACTTCTAGTCACCTCAATAGATATTTCATAGATGATAAAGGGTGGTTGCGACGAGATGGAAGGCTCTGTGTCCCCCAAACTGGAAGTTTGATAAAAACAGTCCTAGAAGAAGCCCATCATTCTAAGATGACTATTCATCCAGGCGGTGATAAGATGTATATAGGGATATGAAGAGGGTTTTCTTTTGGGTGAGGATGAAGTGGGATGTGGCAGAGTTTGTTTCTCAATGTTTGGTTTGTCAGCAAGTCAAAACTGAGCAAAAGAAGCCTGGTGGTTTACTTCATCCTTTGGAGGTTCCGCAATGGAAGTGGGAGAGCGTCTCTATGGATTTCATAGATGGTTTGTCTAGATCAAAGAAAGGAAATACCAGTATTCGGGTTGTGATGGATAGACTTACTAAGAGCGCTCATTTCATTCCAGTTAAGAGTAAGAGGATGGCAACATGGTTGGCAGCAGTTTTTGTTCGTGAGATAGTCCGTCTTCATGGAGTACCTTCCAGCATCGTAAGTGACCATGACCCCATATTCACTAGTGAATTTTGGAGGAGCTTGCAAGAAGCATTAGGTACATAGTTGTGTTTGAGCATCGCTTATCACCCGCAGACGGATGGATAGACGGAAAGGGTGAACAGAGTTCTAGAGGATCTTTTGAGGCTGTGTATCCTAGACTTTGGAGGGACTTGGTAAGAGCATCTTTCTTTAGTAGAGTTCGCGTACAACAACAGTTATCAAGCTAGCATTGGCATGGCACCTTTTGAAGCATTATACGGACGACCCTGTAGATCACCAACTATTTGGTGGGAATCTACAAAATGGCTATTTCTTGGACCAGATATGAATAGAGAAACGTCCAAGAAGATTGATCTCATTAGACGACGAATGAAGACCACTCAAGATAGGAAGAAAGCCTACGCAGACAAGAGAAGGACTGACATTGAATTTGAAGTAGGAGACATGGTTTTCATTAAAGTGTCACCTTTAAGGAATGTGGTTCGCTTCGGATCTGTAGGGAAATTGGCGCCAAGATTTGTAGGGCCATTTCCCATAATAGAAAGGATTAGCCAAATGGCCTATAGAGTAAAGCTACCAGAGAGACTATCTGGAGTTCATGATGTTTTCCATTTTTCTCATTTGCGGAAATGCTTGCATGATACCGCAGAAGTTGTTAAGCCGAGTATATTAGAGGAAGTAGAATTGGAACGGGAGGCGACAGTCAGACATGTTCCTTCCCGTATTCTTGGATCAGAAGTTAAGAAGCTACGCAATAACGAAATCAAGTTGATGAAGGTTCAGTGGGGAGATAACCCGGAGGATGCAACTTGGGAGACCGAAGACAAGATTCGTGCTTCGTACCCTTTTCTTTTCGAGGGTATGTTCTTAACACCTTTTCCAAAGTTTTATCTAATCTTGTTTCTATCATTTAAGTATGTCTTATCGATCGAATCTTCAACCTTTAGGTAGGAATCCCATGGATGTAAACATGTGTTTGAGACATGTTATGTTTGATGGATACAGGTGGTTGCTCATGGATGCATATACACAAACATTAAGCACTATTTTAGCTCAATCACTCACATACTGCATATGGATGTGTATGCATTTTTTCTTTCTTTTTTTAATGGATGGAAATGGATGTATCATCATATGGATGTTGCATTTGGACAGATGATTGTGCACCCATATAGAACATACATGTAATAATAGGATTGTTGAATACATGTTGGATTTATGGCACTAACATTCATTACATTAAGGAGGTCGACTGAATCAGTGGACCGCCTAATGTTTGCATTAGAATAAGGACATATACACACACCTTTGCATATGTTCATATAAGCATTAGAAATCTTTTAAGGATAATGGATGTCTGTGATTGGTGAATGATTAGATGGATGTGGATGGTAGGATATATATTCTTCCTAACTAGAAGATTTTGGGGACGAAATCCTTTGAGTAGGGGAGAATGTAACACCCCATAATTTTAACAATGCTAAAGAGGACAAATTAAAGAATAATTAATTTAATATTCATAATTAAGGGAAACGGATTGTGCCACTTCGTCCGTCTCGAAATTCTGGTCAAGATAGACATTTGGCATGCATAAAACAGACACCGTATGAAGAAGTTATGAAGGTTTGAAGTTTGTATACGCGCTAGAGAATTATATATATACATATAGGGTCCAAAAATTCAAAATCATTCAAATCACGGAAATCTGGGTGAGCAGGAAAAATCCCAACCACGGGAGTCGACCCCTAGGTCGACCCTCTAAAGGAGGTCGACCCCCCTCCCCCCAAGTCTGATGTGGCAGGTCGGTTCTGGGGGCTGGCAGCTATATATATGGCCTTATTTCTCTAGTTTTCTCACACTGAAATGAATAGAGGCCTAAATACTGTCGGTTCCTGGACTGAATCAAATCTTTTTCTTCTTCTGCAATCAAGTTTAGAGATTCAAGTGTAGATCTGTGATTCAGTCTCTGCCATTCTTCTTCTACCTTTCTTGATCCAAACACTGTGAGTTTAAGTTACCTTTAGATTTAAATAATTAAAAGTAAAACATGATACAACTGTAATTTGGATCTATCTCTGTGACTGAATCATATTAGATCTATTGTAATTTGTGAATCCATGATATTCTGAATTAACTATGACTTGGATCTCAACCTTTATCATGTCAGATCTACTTTTGATTTTAGATCTAGTTTGCTATTTATATCATCTTGTACCTATCATGTTTTGTGGTTAATTTGGATCTGTCATTAGGTGGACATCTAAATTATTATTTAGATCTTATCATGCCTATTATGACATCCCTACTATGTTACAAACAGTTTTATTATCTTATATGCACCAGATCTGCTCTCATATGCCCATCTTATCTCTGTGCCACTATATGTTTTTGTTAATTTTGTTAGTATAATCATCTCTGCCACCTTCCTTATATCTTTCCCTTTTATTTTATATAGCCAGGCTACTTTCGAGTCTAGGAATGCCGCTGAAATATGCGAACGCGTTAAACGAGGAACGAGCGGAAAAACATTAAAATTAGGTATAACTTGTAAATTGGGAATTTAGGCATAATTTGAAAAAGGGAGAATTTGGCATAACTTGAATAATGTTTATGTATATGAATTTAGGCATAAAATTCATTATGAACATAATTAGGGGAAAAGGGGCATGAAAACCTATAACGACATAGGTAAAAATTGGCTAATAATGAAATACCTGGGATTACAGTAATTAAAACTATAACTGCACCTAGACACGAGGTTAGATTACACTTGTGGTGGAAGTCTGCCCGGAACCGCTTGGCATATCCAGCATCCACAAGTGGTAAATCTAATGTGAGGGGTCTAGGTGCACAAACACGAGATGTGCTAAGACACAAGGTTAAGCTCGATTTGTGGAATAAGTTTGCCTGGGCCCGCCCGGCATGTCCAGCATCCACAAATTTTATGTTTAATGTGGGAGGTCTAGCATAGTGTAACCATAAATGAATATATGGTAATAAACTTGAATGCTTAACCTAGTTGAATCCATAGGGATTGTATGAACATAAATTTGAATAGGGGTTAAGTAAAATTGTTTGGACAGTAGGTGGGTTAAGTAAATCTGAGGGGATGGGTAATATTTAGATATAGGCCAACAAACTTAACCTAAGGGGGTTATGTAATTAAAGACACGAATAGGTATACATAACCGGTGGAAATCCTAGTGGGGATACAAAACAAGGGGGAGAGCTTGTATCATCTTGTGTGTAGGACCCGTTTTAGTCAGTAACCCATATAACAGTATCGGATGAGGACTCCGCCCTAGGTCGGAGTCGGGGCATGCTTATTGGGCCAATTGTAAGAGATCCAAACGTGGAGGACGGTGTGGGCGGCGCAAAACCGACCGGGGACATGTATGTGCATGGGCCGGGCATAAGGGGATAAGACGACCGTGACACTAGTAGATATGGTTGTGCACATTAACGAAGGGTTTCCACTTTAGAAAGTGATACCTCCTACTGTGGGGCCGACACAGGGTATCTACGGAGTAGGGAGCCGATCAATTAGAGTAGTAGTTAGGGTACATCTAGACTCTGGTAAAAAGTTTAGGAGCCTGCTAGGTTGGGCTGCCTGTGGATTGTATGGGGTTAACACCTCTCACCAAAAGTACGCCTAAGTCTACCATCTTAGACATGTTGGGAATCATCTCATTTATGGTTATACTAGTATCGGTTCAGAGTAATCTTTAGAAGCGCAGTATACCTTATCATGATTACCCAGCTTACCTTGTCATACCTTCCTTTTGTGATGTTATCTTTCTTATACACTCTATATGCCTGTCACGCTACTTTTACTTATTTACTTGCTAAAAGTAACTGAACTCGCTAGACTTTATGTCTGACCCTTTTTGTTTCCTCTTCTTTCTTCTGTTTCCCCCCGGTTCGCATGGTGGGAATACTCAAGCTTGACAAGGATTCTGCTATCAATTTTCTGGAGCTGCTTAGATGTATTGCTTAAGCTCCTATCTTTACTATGACTATGTTTTTATTTGGGGATTATGCTTCTTTTATTTTGTACTCTGATGTTTAAGTGCAAGACAGAAGTTTTTATGATGTACTGGTTTTTTTGTAATTCAGACAAGTGATGTTTTGAACCACGATGCTTTATGATTAATAAAGTTTGTTTTTATTCCACTGCTATTTTAATGTCTATCTTGTAATGTTTCTGTTTCTACCTATAAAGCTTCACAAAACTTAATGCATTCTCTTAATGAGTGACATTAACGGACGTGGGGTGTCACGGGTTCTCTCGGATATTGGAGAACATAGGATTCTGATGGATAATCGAGACTATTTGCAAAGTTAAACACCTTAGGTTGCTCAATCGCCTAATATAACACCGTTCTAGAGGAGAGTATATCTTCGATATAATCAAGGAGTTAATGCAAAGAAATATTATGTGAAAAGATAAGGATGAAGATTAGAGTCTTATGCCAAGTCATAGTCCCTTCATTTAATAAATTTTGGGCGTTGAATATCCATGTAAGTTTAATCTTCCTAAAATGTCTTTTTTATAACGAAACAACTAAACTAAAGTTATTTTTGCAAAATTATGAACGACAAGTGGGCGGTGTAAGGGCTATAGATGTCGTGTGATGCATATGTTTTTCCATATTCTCAGAGGGAATAGCTTCCTTATGGTTCACTATATTGCACCTAGATCTAAAGAGTCAGCTAGGAAGTTTGTGAAACAATTATGATTGCGTACTACTCAAGCCAATAGTGTTATGTCGCTTTCTGAATTATCCCTAGGTCCTCAAGAATCTCTAAAGGCATTCTTAAACCAATTCAACCTCACAATCATGGAAGTCAGTGATCCGAATGACAAAATTATTTTAATGGAACTAGTATGAACCATCGATAATGAGACTAGTAATAGAAGGTGGATAAAAATGACAAAGCCTAACACTCTATACAATTTTTATAAGAAAGAGGACAACCTCTTAACACTGGAAGAAGCAAATGTCACTGAAGGGAATTCTTGAGTTGAGAAATCAAAGGAGATTTTTCAAAGCAGCGTTGTTGTGAATCAAGAAGGAAATGGTTCTTTAAGTGCGAACAACGACGCAACCAAAAGAGTAGAAGCAAAACAATGGGAAATGTGAAGGAGGAAATAAATTCCTTAAGGGCTTGAAGCCAGAGGATTATATGTCGTTAAATGATAGTTTGAAAAACATTTACTTGACTACACAAGGAATCAAACACTATCCAATATCATCCAAGAAAAAGGCACTTACGGAGGAGAGACAATTTGGAAAATTATGTCTTCTCCATGAGACTCATGAACGCAATACGAATGAATGTCGTTATCTAAGAAACACGACTGAAGAAATAGTAAGGAAAAACAAACTTTAGCAATATGTGGTGAAGCAACAGAAAGAAAATTGGTCAACTACTTTGCAAGAGCAGTACCAGCGCATAAGCTTCGACTTAGCAATAAGGGCCTAAGACATAATAATGTAAGGTTGTTGATTAATGAAATCTCTGGAGGACTTCATCCAACTCAAAAGAATTGGGGAGGCACTCAAACATATGATAAAGGTGGCGAGTTTCTTAGCTTTTAAAGATGAAAATTTATCAAAGCAGCAAAGGACGTTTGTAGATGTCATAATGTTCTCAGATAGAGATAGGTAATGATCTGAGGCCCTGACTCTCGACCCCAAAGGTTATTACGACTGGGATAAGCCAGGTGTTGTAATAGATCACGTTAATTCGTCAATATCTTGTTTTGTAAGGTCTTTGATTAGATGATGATTACAATGACGGATGAGTCGGCTTGTTAGACAATGATACATTAATGTATTAAAGAACCGAATGATTGATCTACCCATGGAATTGACTAAAGGAGAACGGAGAGTCATATTAATTTAGATATTCATGAATATTAATGAATTTTCTACTTATGGTGCTTAATAATGATATTCTTAATGGAAAACGGAGTGGGAGTCATGAAAGGTCAGAGCACAACTACAGAATGTTATATTGTTGAGCTGCGGGAGTCAAAAAAGGGAGAAGTTTCAAAGTGCGGGTGGATCCCTTCGCATTCACGAGCTCCGTGTAAAGAAACTATAGAAAAGAGTTTCCCTCAGGGAACATAGTCATGTTGACATGACTTTGGACCATAGAAAGAAGAGTGCAAGAGAGAAACAAGCAGCACTGGTAGACAATATGGTGTGTTCCTATACAAATGGAAAACCCATGGCGAGTTTTGCAAGTTGGATCATAACTCAATGCAAATATGCAAAAGGGATTAATTGCTTTCCTTTGAACTGAACCAGATGTATTTGCACTGACTCCTTTTGGTATGTATAGGATACCGCCAAAGATAGCATGTCATGCACTGAATGATCCTGCCTTCATCCTAGTTAAGAAAAAGAGGAATAATCGAGGTCTAGAGTGATCCAAGTTCGCTCTTCAATAATGGAAATAATAAAAAATAAATACAATAATTAAAAGTGAAAACAAATCCAAAAAATAATAAATAACTAGTTGAAAATCCAAAAAGTTTTAAAGAAATTGTCATATTTTTGTATAATTTTAATTTGTCAATAAACATCGCAATCATAATAAACAAATTCAAAACTTTCAAGATTGATAGAAAATTTCAAATGAATAAAAGTATTAAGCCATGATTTTTTCATTAAAACGTATATTTAGTTTAGTAAGTTGAAAATAATTTCATAACGGAATCAGAAAATCGAAACTAAAATGAAACATTCAAAATTTTCAAAACGGATCTGAAATTTTGGATGTTGTCAATGGAAAATGGAATTTCAAATTGTGATACAAGAACAACGAATTTTCTTCAGAAAAATAATCTAATTTTGGCATATATCAATGAACTGAACAAAAAAATGTTCATACAACAACAATGATAGTCAATTTTAACCAGCTCGCTCGTTATGATATTTTAGGACTCAAATGCATGACATCTAGAACATTTGTATAATGTGCCACACCTTTAACCATGTTGAATTAAATATCCTTAATAGAAAAGGGAACATTCATAAAACACCCTCTTTAAGTTTTAAAATACATTGTTTCCCCCTCCTTCAAACATGTTACAGACAAAAAGACATATTTTGTAATTACAAAATATATGTGGAATGTTGTGCCAATATCTTATGTATAAGTTTTGATGATAACAACCATATGAAATCATATATAATATAGATAATAATATTTTATCAAGGGTTATGTATATTATATAATGCAAGATATTAGACGGATGTTGATCAAGCGTACATTCAACAGGCAGAGATAGAGGTTGATATAAAAATTTAAGACTTAAAATTTGAAGACTCGTGAGTTTTTTAATACCCCTAATTTTAGGCAACATTATTCATGAATTTAATTGGTTAAATTAAATGGAAATACTATGATGAAGGAGGAAATGAGATTTGTGCTTAATGAATCAACTAGAAGGTTGGTCTTAGAAATAAATGAGTTGTTAAAGGAATGGCATATGACAGGGGCAAAAGAGTATACTTTCAGCCCTCATATCTACTCATATCCAGCACATTTTGTTTCACTTTTCATTCACTATAAAACTTAAAGAAAAGTAAAGTGACAGACCGTTAAAGTTAGGAAGAAGAAAAGAGAAAAAGCTCAGATTTAGAGCGTGGAAACTTTGTCAACAAATCCCAAAATCTCAACTAATCAAGGTAAATAATAATTTACCCTTGTGTTTCGGTCATTGGGGAAATAACCTAAAGTTGTGTTTGTTCATGACGATTGTTCATGATTGATATGAGGCGAACTGATGGAAAATTAAAAGTTATGTTTGAGTTGTTTGTACGGTTTGTATATACATGAAAAAGGCAAGGTTTTAGGGTAAAACCTATAGTTAGAAATCTCCAAATGTCACGCATTTTTTGTACGATGTTTGTTGTATGATTTTGGAGATGGTTTCGAGTTTCATAATATTTCATGGATGTATAATTAGTTGTGAATTTTCTAAGTTTAAATTGCTTAGGAAAGCTTGCATGTTAATTAAAATTATTAAAATATATGCATAAATATTTCGTACACGGTCGGTACAAAAGTACTATAAAAAGATTGTATACGGTTAGTATTTCAATTTATAAACCAATGAGAATTCGATAAATAGAGTGGAGAAAGTATAAAGTAACAATTTGTAAGGAAATATGTCAATATGTCTGTATTTACTATCATTGCCACTGCTTTTCCGGAAAGTAATGTTCCAATACTCTCTGAAGTCACCTTTCGGTAGTGTCGAATACTTGGAATATCATATATATATATATATATATTATAGGAATTATTCAAACATTTGCCTCTTACCTTCTGGAGGAGTTTTGGTATTGATACTTATATGCTCTGAAAGTTATCTTCTCCACAGGATGCTTTCGCCTCCACCCTTTTGGTAGGACGAAAGGTAGTCTTTTATATGAAAGAAACTATTTTGAATAAGGACCTTACACCTTTCTGGGGAACCATAAGAGTGTCCAAAACCCTTGAAGTCATTGCCTACTATGACACGCCTTTATAATCTTGTTTTTCTAAACTTATTTCCTTGGACGTGGATAATGGGCCGAAAATAAATCTTTTATTAAACGATTTAAGGCAATGCCTAAATGGCCATTGGCGTCGGCAATGTCAACGAAGGGAACCTTATTTTATGATTATGTAAAGGAGTTAGTTGTTTCTGCCTCTATATCCCGCCGTCATGATTTTGACGATATGTCTTAGTTGATTGCTTGATTGCATGGATTCGAAAGAGATTCCTTTTGAGGGAATTGTATGGTGCCAAAGGATTTGCTTCTGTAGTGAATGATTGATTTTTTATTTATTGAAGTCGGAAGGTATTGCCTTTCGCAGATGAGTAATGAATGGAGCCAAAGGAGTTTGCCTTCGGATAAAATATTGTTGTCTTAGTGAGCCGGAAGGGGGTTCATTTTGGAGATAAATGTTTATTAAATTTGGTAAGACACCATTGAAAATTCACATGTTATTTATTGAGAACCATAGACATGACATTTGCATTTGTGTATTGGGGGAACGAAAAGTAAAATAAATTATGGAGGACTAGTTTAGCAATGGGTGAAAGTAATTTGGGGAACAAATTAAATAAAAGGATAAGCCTTTGGTTTCATTGTTACAAGGGTGTTACCTTACGAAGCATGCAAGGGGATCGGAATGAGGAATTCAATTGCATCGTGCATTATGGAAATTTTAAAAAGAAACTGGCTCTGTTGCTTTGCGAGGTACGGAATTCAAACGAATATGAAGGGATGGTTCCATTGCTTCACGCAGTACAGTAGTCAATTTAAGGGAAGGGACGGTTCCATTGCTTCACGCAGTACAAAAGTCAATTTAAGAAAGGGATGGTTCCATTTCCTAGCAATGTGGTACCTTTGAGTTGCACAACACGAATATTAAAGGAAAAGTCTCTTTGCTTCGCGCATTATAGGAGGTGTTTCGGTTTGAAGTGCTAGCGGGGGGTTACATTGCGAAACATGGAAGAGGAACGAAATTAAAACAATTAAAACATTGGGAATCATTAAAGAATGAAAAATAATGGGAAATGATTAGAAACCATTAGGATATGAAATCTGCAATAACGGGGGTAGGGAATCCATTGTGTATTACATGTTGCACATTTATAAGTCAGTTATGTTATTGTGGTTTCGTACTAACTACTGAAGTGCAAGTGTTCCGAGGATTATTACAGAAGGAGGGAAGCTAGGGAGGGTGAAATCCGTTCGACAATTCGACATGGTCCCACTAGATATTTATGTGTCTGGTAGAAAGGATTATTATTCACACCAGTCGGTTGACTAACCCGAAGTTTTTGTTTTTCCCTTTAACTCTCGGGTGCTTATTTGAGTAGGTGAGGGTTAGAGTTTTCAGCTGCTTCATCGAATAAGAATCCAAAGGCAAGTTGGAGGATGTAGCTATTTAGGAGCGCCACTATTTGTTTGTTTTGATGTATGTATTAGCAACATCATTGCCTATGTATTTAAACTCTGATCAGCCGGGAAGGCATCATCATACGTTACTTTCAAAGTATATTTTGAAATGATTTATATATTCTAGGAACAGGGTTATGGAAGGGTTGTATGAATGAATTTCCTATCAATGAATGCTTGGTAAAGTTTTCATACTCCCGTGTTTATTGATGTTGCGGTTTATTAACTTCCGGTTTTCTATCATTAAAAGCCAACACTATATGTGACTTCATTATTTGAAGGGTTGTGATCGAAATAACTAATGTGGATGGAGTGTATCTAATTAAGCAAGTATATCTTAGAACCTAATCAAAAGTAAAGAATAAGCAAGGTAAGAAGCGACCACACCATATTTTTATCTTGGTTTGGACATCCCGTCCTACGTCTAGTCCTGAACTCCCCTTCAACTTTCTAACTAACGAAACAATCTTTTCTTAGCTTGGAGGAACATGCTTACAGATAAATAGTTTGCTTTGACAATATTGTGTTCCTTGCAACACTGATTTTGACTGTATGGTACAAGATTCTCCTATAATCTCCTTGGGAAAATGTATGAATTGAACTACTTTTATATATAGAAGAATTAGTGATCATTTTGTGTATCTTTTGAAATTCAGAGATTGTAAGAGTATATAGAATATATAAGATAGATTCAGAAATTATTAGATGCTCAAACCTTTTATAAAGATTGAACAGGTTTTTTAAAGAAATATTACTTTTGGATAAAAACTTTTGGATTGAATTGTTGAATATTTTGGTAAACAGAAAATAGATTTTGAAAAATATATGTGTCTTTTGTAATTAGGAAAGAAGCTCTTTCAAAATATTAGTCTGTCACAAAGAACAAACATATGTTCCTGAGGTCAGACATTTGTCCATGTACATTGGAAATTTCCCAAGTACAGCGATAGACGTCTGTCCTCATAGTTTAGATGTCTATGTTGAATCTGGACGATTTCCAAAGAACATTGACGTATGTTTGGTCATTTAGGACAGACGTCTGTCATATGTACAGATTTATATTCTAAGTATTTCTATTTAAAGAAAATTTTGTTCAAGGAGATTGTACATTTTATCTACTAAGACTATATGCATAATCTAATCTAATACTATAAAACTCTTGTACATGTCTTCAAATCTTCGATAATGATCATATCTCTTTATTTGTAGATAACCTGCATATAAAAGATATATATACTGATTATATAGTTATTGTCATTAGAAGCTCAGAACATAGGGTTTAACAATGATTTCGATCTAGGATAACACGATGTTACAAATTTGGTATTAGAGCATAGGCTTATGGAAATTTTAAAACAATGTTTTATAAAGGATTTTCAAACTTAAAATTCAATGATTAGAGAAATTCTAAAGGTTGGGATAGGGAAAATACTATGTATTATATAAGTACGTGTATATCCTTTAATCTTATGGACACCCTTCGGTATCTTACTAAATTTTAGGAGTGGGCATAAACTGCATCACAATACAGAAGCTGCCTAGACCGAGCTGCAAAAACGGTGCGGAAACCTGGACTGAATTCTCTCTCTAAGGAAAATACCCCAAACCGAACTGACTCTCAACCATATATTTCAGTTGCGGTATGAATGATGAACTAACATATTAAACCAAACCGAATATGTGCACTAGCAATCTTATGCAAAAAAAAACAACTAATTCCTACATAATTTTTTATTCTAATGGTGTACATTCTATATTCAACGTATCATGTTGTTATATTAATAACAATCGTTATCACAAAGGAAAAATTTATAGTTTCAATATAATAGTCCCTGTATCATTTTTTGAATAATGCTAATTATAATCTTATTTGAGCTATCCTACTTAATGTTTATGCATTAATTTACATTCATGTTTGGTTAATATACTAAAACAATTTTAGTTTTGATTAAATATAAAATTGAAATATTCATATAATTAGAAAATAAACTTTTAATTTAGGATAACAATATATTTTTTAACCTTTAAGTGGCAAAACATCACATAATCATAAATTGACTGTTGATGGAAGTATGTCTCTTATAATCTAATTCCCTATTTAATATGAGTTCAAACCAGATCATATTACAATGAAACCGAAACGAAAACTAGCTGTTTGAACGGTTAGTATAATGGTTTGCATTTTTAATCAACCGTTTAATGTGGTATAGAAGTGGTTTGGACTCCAAACCACACCAGACTGAACTGTGCCCACTCGTACGGAAGTTTATCTACAGAAGGAAGAAGTAAGATATAAAGAGAAGAAGTGTTAGACTAAATTTCGGTGGTGAAAGCACTACAACTAATGGTGATGCTTGACCCAAAGCGGAAGGTTAGGTACAATAGGCCAGTGATAATCATGGTACTGCTAACTAACCAACAGATATAGGGAACTTGTTCTAGACTCTTATCTGGATGTTGCAAGCCGGAGCTGCTGCTAGTCCTGAAAAAGTTAATCCGGAAGCGCAAGTTGGAAATAACTATGAAAAACTGAGCAAGGATTACACCAGTTTGGGTTGGAAGCCATCTCTTAGAAATGAAGATGTCGTTGCCGTGGATACTTTGTTGTTGCGTTATACGAGAATCTTCATGGATTTAGGCTGGTTAAATGAGCAGAAAAGAAGATTGGCCTAGAGACAGCTGCAGAGCAATGCCTTTGCATTGGTGGAACAGTTGTACGACTAGAACACCGGAAGTGGGATCAATTGGGAATATCTCCTTAGAAGGCTTAGGGAAACGTTTGTGACGGAAGCTGCCCAGTCCATGATGATGAAGAAGTTTGCTGAACTGGATCGAGAGGATACGATAATAGTGGAGTATGCCGCAAGATTTGATGAATTATCTCCCTACGCTCGAGAGACAATTGATACTGTCGTATTAAGGAATGAGAAGTTCATCATAGGGCTGAGATTTAATATTACGAAGGTAAGGATGCCTCACTTGTGAGATACCAATGATATGGTGGTGAAGATGGCCATTGGTAATAACGATATGCTTACGAAAGTGGAGAACCAGGGCTATATGGAAAAGAAGAGGAGGTTCTTCAAGGGCGAAAAGGCTTAGAAAGAGGAAAAGTACTAGAAGAATAAGGCAGAAGTTGTTTTCTTTAAGTGTCACTAGAAGGGTTACTGTTTGACAGAGTGCAAGGCAGCGGAAGCTAGGACCACTGCTGGAAAGCAAAACACTAGGTTCTAGTCATCTTGGGCATTATAAGGTTAAATGTCCGTAAACAGCCGAGGGTGATAGTTGTGAGACCTTCTTTTTCCAAACCTACTGCTGCAGAGAAAGGGAAGATAGTGTTAGAAGGTATGTTTTTATTTTGTAGCATACCTTTTAAGGTGTTGCTTGACACGGGCGCATCACATTCATTTATTTGTAGATGTGTAGTAGATAAATTATCGTCATAACCATTATACCGTGTTACTTCCTATAGGATGGTTAATCCTATTGGAGGGTACGCAATTCTGGGTTTAAGATGTGACAGCCTAAAATTTTAGTTGGTAGGTTATACATTTGTTTGTAACTTGTATGTGTCTGGTTTCGAGGGTTTAGAAATTATTTAAGATATGAATTGGTTGAGTTATTATGATGTGAGAGTGTTGTTCCAAAACAGGGAAGTATCATTGAAGCATCCCAATAGGCTTATGTTCATAGTGAATAGAGCAATTTCGTAGATATTTTCTTTAATATGCAGTTTAGAATTGGAGGAAAATGTAGGTTGCATTAATATTGTTAAGGAATTTGTCGACGTCTTCAAGATAATGGAAGGATTGCTGCTGAAAAGAGATATCGAGTTTTAGATCGATCTTGTGTTGGAGTCGGCCCAGTGAGTAAGCCGCTTAGATGGATGTCCCCTTCGGAGTTGAAGGTGGAACTTGTTGAGTTTGGAGCTAAAATAGTATCCTTTGCCTTGTACTAATGACCTATTTGATCAATTGAGCAAAGCGAAAGTGTTTTCTCATTGGATTTGGCTACTGCATTTCACTTGCTGAGTGTAGCGGAGGAGAGTGTTACATTGACAGCGTTTTGTAATAGATATGGATCATACAAATGGATGGTTGTGCCTTTTGGATTGATGAACGCGGTAGCTTTCTTTGTAGATTTGATGAACCGAGTGTTTCGGTAACACTTAGACAAATTTGTTTTTTTTTTTGTTGATGATATACTTGTGTATTCAAAGGATGCCAAAGTGCATGGAATTCACCTTTGGACAGTGTTTGAGACCTTGTAGAAACACCAATCGAAAGCGAAGTTTTCTAAGTGTCGATTTTAGGAGAAAAAGATGAAGTTTCTTGGTTATGTGGTTTCGAAAGAGGGACTATCAGTGGATCCTGCAAACGTTGATGCTATCGTTAGTTGGAAGAGGCCTGAAAGTGTTATGCAGGTCCGAAGATTTTTTAGATTGGTCGGGTAGTATCGTAGGTTTATTAAGGACTTTTCGCGGATAACGACGCCGATCACTAAGCAGAGTAGAAATGATGTTAAGTTTTTTGGTTGAATAAGTGTGAGGAAGAATTCCAGAATCAAAAGCGCTTGTTGACTAATGCTCATCTGTTAGTAGTGCTAACAAGAAACTAGGGATTGGTTTTTTTTACTGACGCTTGTAGAACATGGTTATGTGTTGTTCTGATGTAGAAGGGAAGGGTTACTGCTTATGCTTCCCAAGAGCTGAGACATCACGAAGTTCAACACCCAACTCATGATCTTGAGTTATCTTCTTTTGTTTTTTCCTTGATGGTTTGTAGGCATTACCTATTATGTAAAAGGTTTAAGTTCTTCACAGACCATAAGACCTTAAGATATTTATTTTCTCAGAAGAAATTGAATATGTGATAATAGAGATGGTTGAAGTTCTTGACGATGTATAACTTCGATAGAGAGTACACACCTAGGAAAGAGAATAAGGTTGAGGATGTCGTTAGTATGAGGCATTAAGGGATGGTGTCGGCTATGCTAAATGAATGGAAAAACTTAGAAGCTCTAGTCACATGCTATGTGAGGATCAGGTCGATAGTGGATTCTAGCGAAAGTACACCGATAGTGTCATGCCTAGAGGTTCGACCAACTTTGATTAAGAAGATTACTTCTATGCAGGAAGAAGATCCTTCATTAGGAGATAGGATCAGAGAACTCAGAACCGAAATGGAAGGAAGTAGCCTTAAGAAGTTCGCTCTTGACCGAAATGGTTGGTTACGTAAGAACAGAAGGCTGTGTTTCGAAGGTAGGTGATTTGAGAATGGAAGTCCTTAGAGAGTATCATCACTTTAAATTTACGGTACATCCCGGGAACATATATATATATCAAGACATGAAGAGAAGCTTCTTCTGGGAAGGCCTGAAAAAGGATGTTGGCTTGTGGATGAAGCAATTTATGATTTGCCAATATGCCAAAAGTTGAGCATTAGGAAGCCCAGAGGTTTGTTACAACCATTGGAAATTCCAGTTTGGAAGTGAGGTTCGACAACCATGGATTACGACGATGGAATGCTGAGATCAACGAGAAGGAAAGAAAGCATATGGGTTGTCGTGGATAAACTAACCAAGATTGCTCATTCTATTCCCTTAAAGTCTAATAAGACGGCGTCGGTTTGGCTGATAATATTGTGAGATTTCATGGAGTTCCTAGTAGTTCCGTAAGTGACAGGGATCTATTGTTTACGAGTGAATTTTGGAAAAGTTCGCAGAAGGCAATAGGAATGAAGCTCAAGACGAGTACGGCTTATCACCTATAGATGGACCGGAAAACCAAGAAGGTGAATAAGGTACTGGAAGATTCGCTAAGAGCATGTATTCTGGACTTTGGTGGGTTTTAGGAGGACCATTTTCACTTTGTGGAAGTTTCCTACACTAACAGCTTTTATGCCACTAAAGGAATGTCGCTTTTTAGAGCTTTATACGGAAGACTGTGTAAGTCGCCATCATATTAGTTCGAGACAGGCGATAAGCTAGTTCTTGGTCCATAATTAGTAAGGGAAGCTATAGAGAAGATTGAAATCATCCAAGTTCGGATGAAGAAAGCTTAATCCAGGAAGAAATGATACGCGGATAAAAGGCATAAGGATTTAGAATTCTCCATTGGAGAAAGGGTATAATCAAGGTGTCACCGATGAAAGGCTTGTTCCTTCGGAAAAGCAGGGAAACTTGCGTCAAAGTTTGATGGTCCTTTCTAGTTATGAAAAGGATTAAAAGCTCGCCTATCTGGTGGAAATATCGGATAAACTAGAGGAATCCATAACATGTTTATTGTATCGCAATTGCAAAAGTATATACATAACCATGATGCTACCTTTGATCCAGGGGTGTTGGAAAAGTTGGTAGTGGAACCTAATTTGACTATCGTGAGGCAACCGGTTCATGTTATAGATAGAGTGAAAGGAAATTGAGAACCACGACAGTAAAATTGGTGAAAATTTACTGGAGTTCTGACGAAAGAGGTACTTAGGAAACGAGGCCAGGATTAGAAAGGCTTTTCCTAATTTTCTTTCAGTGATATCTATTTTGCTTTATAGATTGGTAACTAGTGGAGAACGCTAGTATATGTTTCGATAGCATTGCTTATTGGGTTATTGTGATTGCTTTGCTTATTTAGTCCTTGATTAAATTTCGAGGAGGAAATTCTTTTATGGAGGGGAGGTTGTAATACCTCTAGTTTTAGATGACATTATTTGTGGATTTAATTGGTTAAATTAAACGGGAATAATGTAGTGAAGGAGGAAATGAGATTTGTGCTTAATGAATTAACTAGTAGGTTGGCCTTAGAAACAAATTAATTTCCTAAGGAAGGGCATATAAGAGGAGAAAAAGGATAATTTTTCGACTTTTATATCCATTTATATCCTATCACATTTATTTCACTTTACATTTATTCTAAAAACTTAAAGAAAACAAAGTGGCCTGCCATTAATGCTAGGAACAAGAAAAGAAAAAAAGCTAGGATTTAGAGCTTGGAAAGTTTATCAACAAGTCTCAAAATTTCAATGAATCAAGGTGAACAATAATACTCTTACCCTTGTGTTTCGGTCATTGGGGAAGTAAATGAAAGTTGGTTCTGCTCGTGATGGTTTTTCATAATTGATATGATGCTAATTGGTGGGAAATCAATAGATATGTTTGAGATGTTTGTATGGTTTTTATATACATGAAAATTGTTATTTTTTCGGGTAAAAAGCTATAATTAGTGTTGATGTAGGGAATTGTTGCTGATTCGCGCACGCCAACGTTCGAGTGTATGTTTTACGAGAAAACAATAATCCAATTGTAAAGTAATGAAATGTAGGCAGAACGCAGCTTTTTATAGTAGTTCGACACTAACACCTACGTCCACTTTATAGTAATCATTCATAATATGTTTGTTGATTACAAAGTTTGCACAAGTTCCGACAATTTGAGTGTATAATGTTGTGCAGTAGAACAACAACCAGTTTGCTGATTCTAAACGTTGTCCGAAATGTTCGTCGTCTTCTTTGTTTAGTGAAAAGTGTGTTGACTTGGTCAACAATGTCCAAGAAAGTTCAAAGATTTCCAAAATAGTCCGAAAGCAGTGTAAATGTCAAAAAGTTGAAGGAAAATGTGAATGCAACGTTTTAGTGGTCCAAGCTATGTCCAATAGTCATGGAGGAGATAGCAGCCATTAATGATGTTTTTAGAGCACTTGATTGTCCAAAATCCAACCCTTTTGAAGAATGAGGTAGGGGTATTTGTAGGAAGTGGATTAGGTGGGAGTATGTGAGATTTGGGGACCACACAGCAGAATTTCGCATACCAGAAGAGTAGCACTCGAAATTTCACATCCCTCTGAAGTGCATAAGAAAATTTGGTATCCCTCCTGGGGGATACAGAGCATGTATCCATAGGATATGAAATTTCGTATCCCGAGGGATATGAAATTCATATCCCTGGGGAAACGAAATTCATATCCTAGGGGATACGAAAATGAAATAGATTTTGGGGATGAAAAGTGCAGTGGGGCGGAGCCTGGTGATGCGAAGCTTCATATGTGTGGTAAACTGAGTGAGTCGAAGTTGAAGGATGCGAGGTGGAGGATCCTAAAGTAGAGGGATGCGAAATCCCTGTGAGTCGAAGCGTGTAGTGTGAGGACTCGAATTTATGGTGATGTGAAGTACAGAAGGATGCGAGGTAGATGGGGATCCTATCCCTAGGCATGCGAAATGCATATTTTTAAATCCCAAAGGAATACGAAATATGCATTTCGCATCCCAGGGGATGCGAAAACCATGAGATTTGCTTGTCGACTCTCGACTTTGCCACGTTGAGTTGCGGGAATAGTACTAGCTGATCGACACGGTAAGCACAAGCTCTTTGGAGTGATCGACTCGCGTTTTCCACACACGATGGAAACTATGTGGATTCCAGTATGAAAATATATTCTGACTCGATTCTGAGCGTGCTATTGAGCATGAACTTGACGAGTTACTGCTTTGACCAAAAAGCGCATCATCACTCTTCCCCCTAAAACATGTCTTTCTTAATTCAATGAAGATGTGTTTTGTGAGTAGTTCGGAAATTTGTAAATCTGTGAGCAAAGATCTGGAGAAGTCCAACGATTGTTGAGATCGTAATAAATAGAAGTCTGACGATCACTAATATCATAATAAAATAGAAGTCTGGCGATTACTAAGATCGAGCTTTGAATTGAAAGCCAACGACCGCTGAGGCCATTAGAAATCTGACGATCACTGAGATCGTATTAGAATGGACTGTCGAGTCCAGGATGCTTGGGATCCAGGAAATAGGAGGCCATGAGCCGGCTGAGTCTTACCGGAGTGAGTATGTATCTGAAAAAGAGGATTTCGCACTTGGCGGACCAAGTTATGTAATATTATGTATTCGATGGATTTGGTTGTTAAGGTTCCCGTGTTAAGAGGGTCGATATAAGGAACTTCCGTGCATGGCGGACCAAGTCGGATAGTTCTTATGCTTGGTAAACCCGTTTGGAAAATCCTAATACTAGATAGACTAAATCTTTGGGGAAGTCATGGATTGGAGTCCAAGGATGAGAACCGGAATTCAAAGCTCATGCCTGAGTGATCAGGGAGGGGAAGACGGGAGCCTTTTGTTTATGCCGGATGGATCCAGTATGGGGTAGACCTGATTCTGAATTTCATACTGGATTATCCAGTGTGAAGCCGAAACTCTATGTTTATACTGGATGGGTCCAGTGTGAGCCAGCGCCCTAGTTTATACTGGACGGATCCAGTGTGGAGCTCGAGCCCTATGTTTATAGTAGACGGATCCAGTGTGGAGCCGGATCCCCGTAAGCAATCTTTATTTATCTTATGAAAGTACAATGGTCGTTAGTCCAACCCCGAGCATGACTGGAGACCACTAGCTGGTTCCATGTGTGTAGGGGTCCACATTGTCGCTTTGATTATGTATAGGAAAACCAAAAGGGCAGGAAGCCACCAACAAGAACAAACATAAGTGACGGGTCGGAGCCTGAGCGGTTGGAAAGATCCGTAGAGCCGGATCAGTGATGAAAATGCCTTGGAAGGCTCCGGGCCTGCCCGTATCCTGAGATGTTGCAAGGGGCAGGTAGGCCGTGCGGATGTTGCTGCATTTAGGACATACTATTGTAGTTCGCCATGCCTGATACGTGCTTCAACTAGATCGTGGAACTTCCTACAGTGGTTGGTGTCATGACTTGGAAGTTCATGGAATAAGCAGTACTTGTCGGAGCTTGCTTGCTACGGAGTTGGGTCTCACTTGGGAGGCTTTTAGAAAAGCGCAGTTTCATGTATGTCAAGATAAATCCTTTCTAGGCCATGAGTGTAATGCCCATGGAATTTTCGAGCCCGAAAATCAACATCAAACACCATGTTGACTATTCAAGTATCGAAAACACTGGGTCATTAATAGAAAGAAGTTAGAGGATGAGATAGGAAAGATAGAACTATTAGAATAGAAGAAGAAGAAGAACACAACTGAGTAGAATCAGAGTAAACACGAATCTCACAGCGGACTGAACAAAATATATTATATAACATAATCTTGAAATACAAATATGAATTTGTAGATACATACCATATCAGAGTATAACTCATATACATCACATCGGAATATAATCTCTAAATAACTAATGGTGAAGCCTCCTGCTTCGAGCTCCTCCAAGTGAATCTGTAAAATCCTAAAACACTTGTCTACCCGTACAAATTTGGGCACCCAAGAGTTTAGGAAAACACAAACAAAATAAACTTTGGGTCAGTCATGAGACTGGTGTGAGTAAACTCCAACCATATTGTTTAACTTTGAAAATCCTTTTGAAACAAAAGGATAATAGTAAGACTAACCCATACATAAACATGGATGGTTTTTACCTTACTATAACCCAAAATACTTTGATATCAAATTCCAGTGATATTATAATAATGTCTAATCAAGTAAATAACCAAATAGCAGAACGCTTGCATCTCATGCTCCACGAATATAGTATAAAATCAAAAACCGCAAGGCGCTTATTGGAGATTGGATTCTAACAGACAAGGTATGGGATCACCTTCCGATCATTGTGCTCTAGAGGGTATACTCCTGGGTTCAACAAGAACGTCTTGCAACCCGACCACACATGACCGCCCACTCATTTAGCTTGAGTGTAGCGAATATATTGTCACCCACGGTTGTTGGCCATCCAACCATAATCCGAAGATACAAGATCGAAAAGAAGAACAAATATAAATTTTCTCTAGATCGGTGACAATACCCTGCTTGGGTATAACCCAACTAGCCATGTTGCCCGCCCAATTTCTGTCATTTCCCGGTTGTGAGGCTAGTGGCTACGTCTAACATTTTTAGAACATCTGATCACCATTCACTTTGAATGCCACATCGTCAAACCCGTCAATTCACTAATCGATTTCAAATATATCATGGGTTTAAAAAGCTAAGAGGAACGAATTCTTCCGCCACTAGACGTGATACCTTTAAGAGATCAACCGCACGTGATTTGTTAGGCATACTCTGTCAGACACCCATCCATACAAGTTGTCCTGGGACTGGACAAATAGAAGGCACCATTCTGGAACAAAACCACCCTTGCATTTCACTCCGTCTTCAATTGTCTTCAGCATAATCTAATTCACAGCGCTTATGCCTATACGGAGTGGTTTTCGGATAATAAATCCAACCGGTCTCTCCGTATTGACAACGATGGTCAAAACACTTCGATAGTCAGTTATTTAACTATCGAAGTAAAAATAAACATTCATTCAATTGTACAACTAAACATCACACAACCACGGGCACTATTTATTTAACATTCATTTTATTATTCAAATTCCCATATCTTACCAGATATTTCTCAAACCCCGTTTTAGCCTTTCCACACTTCTTGGAAAACATCCCAGTTATTATAAACTCTTATTCTCCCATGTTCAGGAAAATATACGTTTTTAACGTTCGAAACATTTCCATTCTTTTCACATTCTTTATTTTCTACACTTGGATAATATACCCTATCTACATTGGAAAAATATTTCCAATTTCACTTTATAAACTCTGTTTCTAAGTCAACTTCTTGTTAAATCAATATCGAGTTTATAACTAAATATTTATTACATATCCTATTATAATTTATTGGTTTAAAATAAATATTAACTATCCTATCAGATTATAATTCCTAAAAATAATTTACTTTAATACATTCGACATCGTCGAATTATAGTTCCAATTCCTAATAGTGTTATTTAGTTCTAATCATATTCCAAAGATCGAAGTGTTGTCATCGTTTTCAGAAACTATTCATCAATTTCTCTTTCTAAACTCATTCTTATATTTCTTTGGACAAACATCGTTACTTATTACTTTGGAATAAGTGGATTTCAAACCAAACTGTTTACATTCCCTAGGGATAGTGTTGTATATAAATATCACGCTTAAGTTTGCTTAACAACGTTACTTTAACGTTATAGTTCAAAAACTTGCAATATGCTGCAATATCCCCTTTATAACTAATCTTGACATCTCTTTTTGTTACAAACTGATACCATTCCTCGATAATAGTGAAGCCGTTCGAGTTGGGGTATTTTATTTACCTCTCAGACCTTGATCGACAACGTTCTTATCTTAGAATAGATAGAAGTCCATAACTCTAACCCCTTATTATTTCTAATCTCAATCAAATCGTATTTCTTGTTTTATTTTAAATATGGTTTTATGATGCCATATCCTTATTTTGAAAACTCGGTTGTTTATAATTATTTACATTAGTCATTAACTCTTTGCTTCATCTTCCTTATACAAATCCATTATTAAACATTTCTCTTCGCTTCGTCTTCCTTAGACAAATCCATTATTAAACATTACTCTTCGCTTCGTCTTCCTTATACAATTCCATTTAAAACTTCTCTTATCAAAAATCAATGACGTTCTTCGTCTTTTGACCATTTACTTTCTATTCGAATTATTATACCCAATTCAAGTAAACATCTCATTACAAACTCACTACCATCTTAAATGAAATACATTTAAGAAACAATTACTTTAATTAAATAGTGATTAACTTGATCATTTGCTGAAGTAAAATAGTTTACTTCATTATTAATAAACAATACTAATTATACTAGTTCAATAATTATTTAAACTTCATTAATTAAAAAGGTAATTAAATCTTATTGATTTTGATTAATTTATTTCTAAACTATTCTCATTAGATTAATTGAAGACCAATTAATCTAATAATCAATTTCCAATAAACAGTTGATTTAATCAACTTCAAACCATCAGTTAATTCGTTAACTGGTTTTAATTACTTCTTACCATTAGATTACTTAACCATTTGTCTCAAATATTTACACGTAGGATGGTTACAGCTTTATAACTTATTTAAATGTTAAACAATCGTTTATATTTACTTTAATAAACGAACTATAAAACACTAGTTTATAATAGAACCTCTATTTTTATTTAAACCACGCGTTAATTATAAAAATATAATTTTTATAACCAACTTTGTTGATTCGCCTACCGGCAAATTAATTTCTTAACCAAACGATGGATTTATAGTCGGTTTCTTCCACTTTCTTAATCGATATCGTCTATCAAAAATAACGTTGAATTTCCATTCAACATCAATATCTACATAGGGTTTCAATGTCATTTGGGTTCAAACAATGCATATATAAATAATATAAAACAAACAGTACATGTAAATATTGAGGAATCCGGTTGGATTCCTCCAACTGGTTTCCTGCATCCATAGATGTTAGTCAACACAATTAACACTGATTCCATACTAAGGAATATTATAATCGATGGAATCAGCATCCAATCAATGATGCGTACATATGCAATGATATTATTCAACCAATTTAATTATAATCTATCTAAACAACCATCACACATCATTCGATCAATATTAAAATATAATTATAATATTTTAAAATAGAGCAGAGTTAGTGAATTTACTCACTTTTGCGCATTAACCGTTAAATAATGATTTGCGCCAGTTGATTATACCCGGAGCTTCAATTACCTAAACTGTAACGTGCTCCAAATTGCTCTAGACCGATTTCATTTTGTAGCCTATGATCGTATGATCCCACTTGTAATAACCCGGAAATTCTGAGCCAGTTTAAAATTTTTATTTTGGCAATTTTAGCGAATTTTGAACATTTAAAATAGATTATTTTAAATAGTATCGACGAGAAATTTATTTTGAATATAATTCGACGTATATAGTTATATAGATCGTCGTTAGAATATAAATAATTATATATAATTATAAATAGAATTGAAAATGGCGTGGTAGTTCGATAATTCGATTTCAAACTTCTAGTGAACATACCGGGTGCAAAACAATCCGGATTTTAGTGAAACCAAAAATAATAGGATCTATTCGTGAATATCTTTCCAACGAATCTGAAAAATCGAAATTTCATAGCGGGAATCAAAAGATATGCCCAGTTGAAAATTCTGAATAGTCGCTATGGAATTCAGGCCCTTAAAAATAGACATTTTGCAAACGACCTCGGATTTCGACGAAACCACTTTCGGTGGATCCGCACTGTGAAATTATTGCTAGATTCCAAATTTCATAATTTTTCGAACCAATATGTGAGCGTGGCAAAGGAAAATGCGTTTGACCAGTTTCAGTTGATTTTAATTGACTGGAAATTGGCCATTTTTCAAACGGTCTCAGAATTCGACGAAACTAGTTTTGTTAGGACCATATCGTCAATACGAAGCTAGAAAATATTTTTCTGGAATTTTTTCGAGTTAGTATGTGACCCCAGTAAATTGAAATGCGCGTTCAAATTCAATATATAGAGTTATATGTTGATTTTAACGGAAACTGTTCGAAACGATCGAATCAGCTTACGATACATATCCTATTGTGTTCGGAATGGGGGTAATACGCTATGGACGGCAGGCGGTGGGCCTCGTTTCGAGGTCGAGAATAAAAGTTAACTTTTTGCAAATTAAATAATTAAATAAATAATTAAAAAAATACCTTCCCTCTCCCCATATACTCTGGCCCCCCCCCTCTTTTCTCGTTCGTTCAATTGAAAAAAAAAAGGGGGACCCAAGAAGCCGAAGTCGCGCCGCCCTCCAGGCACTCCGCCTCGTGCCGCCACCGCAACCGACGCTCCCTCCCCCTCCGCCTCGATCGTCGCGATCGAACCCCTCCTCCTCCACAGCCTCGCGATCGAACCCCCCCCCCCCCCCCAAATGCCTGCCGCCGACCCCCCCTTTTTCCAGCCCCCTCTAGCCGCTTCAACCCCCCCCCCTCGCCACTAGCTGTAAGTCCTCTTCTTTCTATTATTTTAGTTTATATATAACTGATTTTTTTTTATATTAAAATCGATTTTTAGGGGTTATAAAAACTGATTTTTATGTAGTTAATAAAACTAATTTTTATATAGTAATTAAAACTGATGTTGAAATGATAAAGATTTGATTTTGAAATGAATGAAATTATAATTTTTATATAAGTAGGATATCAAAAATATGATTTTTATATTTTTAAGTTATTAAAAATATGATTTTTATATTTTTAAAGTATTAAAAATATAATCTTTATTAAGTAGAAGATGTAAAAATATGATTTTTGTTTAGGTAGAGAATAAAAAATATAATTTTTACATGATAAGAATATTAGAAATATCATCTTTATATGTATAGCAAAATAAAAATGTGATTTTTATAATGATAAATTTGAAAAGGAGGAATCTTTATAGTTGAAAAGGCGAGATTTTTATATATTGAATAGCGAAGTAAAAATTCGATTTTTATATATTGAATAGCGAAGTAAAAATTCGATTTTTATATATTGAATAGCGAAGTAAAAATTCGATTTTTATATATTGAATAGCGAAGTAAAAATTCGATTTTTAAATATTGAATAGCGAAGTAAAAAATTCGATTTTTATATATTGAATAGCGAAGTAAAAATTCGATTTTTATATATTGAATAGCGAAGTAAAAAATTCGATTTTTATATATTGAATAGCGAAGTAAAAATTCGATTTTTATATATTGAATAGCGAAGTAAAAATTCGATTTTTATATATTGAATAGCAAAGTAAAAATTCGATTTTTATATATATTGAATAGCAAAGTAAAATTTTGATTTTTATATATTGAATAGCAAAGTAAAAATTCGATTTTTATATATTGAATAGCGAAGTAAAAATTCGATTTTTATATATTGAATAGCAAAGTAAAAATTCGATTTTTACATATGTAGAGAATACAGGCAACGAAGATGACAAAAGGCGAGAACAATGAAGATTTCCTGCATTAGAAGTGTCGTGGGGTTAGGATAGCTAAAGGTGAGAATTTCCCACCTTTCAATTTCATTTTCTAGTTATATATATATATATATACTAGGATGCAGACGGTGTTTAGTAGCACCCGACACAATCGTCTACAGAACATGGACTTGTTTGTTTGGTTGTGTAGATTGGTTAGATTATTTGGTTTGAATTAAATTGTTTGGTGAAATAGAATGGATTTGATTGATGTGTGAATGGCGTGGGCCTTCACTAGACCGGGGATAAGGCTAGGCCTTGTCCCCTTTCTAGTATCGTGCCATTATGCCGCCGAAATTTTCTAAAATAAATTAGAAAAATAAAGATATCGTTTTATTTAATAAATGAACCGAATAGAATATTCATAGGTTGAATAAAATAATTTGATCGTTGAAAATATAATTTTTAACGTGAATATGAATATAGTGAGTGTGAATAAAATAAAAATTCATTTACAAACCGGACGGTTTGTTTATGTACACCTATTTGAAGGATATTGATTGGGTCGATAAATTTTACACATCGCCCAACTGCACAAATAAAAATATGTGTTTGTTGATTTGAAACCCCACAAGGGTGTTGGGATGAAATTTGAAGTTCACTCATCCTGATTGATTAAATATGTCGATCGATGGATCGACAGGCTGTTGTAAGCGTTAGATATCTATATTTGATGCTTATACAGTGTAGTGCACTTTGGATGATGGTTGATTATTTATCGTTGCTATTATACGCATGTGTTGTATGGAATCCATATAATTAACTTTATATGGTAATTGATTGGGCCTCATTCCAATTTAGAAAATAAAGAACATTATAAAATAAAGGTTCATGTGTTGACCGTACACATCCGTTGAGATTAGTCATGTGTTGAACGAAATATTTTAATAATAAAATTCACATCTTTATCAATATAAAATAAAGGTTCATGTGTTGACAGTACTCATCCGTTGAGATTAGTCATGTGTTGAACGAAATATTTTAAAAATAGAAATATTTGAAATAGAAATATTTGAAAAGGAAATATTTGAAAAAGAAATATTTGAAATAGAATATTAGAAAACAGAAATATATGAAGCCGTGTTGATTAGATTGACGCCATTTTGACGTGAACGATATTTATATCGATTTTATTCATTTTAAAATGAATATTGAAAAGTGATCTCGAAATCGAATATTTTGAAATGAAATTTGAATTAGATTGAATAGAAAACGAATTCGAATTGAATATATAACGAATTGAATTCGAATTGAATATATAACGAATTTGATTTCAATTGAATATATAACGAATTTGATTTCAATTGAATATATAACGAATTTGATTTCAATTGAATATATAACGAATTTAATTTGATTTGAATAGAAAACGAAATGAATTCGAATCGAATAGAAAACGAATTTAATTTGATTTGAATATATAACGAATTTGATTTCAATTGAATATATAACGAATTTAATTTGATTTGAATAGAAAACGAAACGAATTCGAATTAAATTGAATAGAAAAGAAAATGAATTCGAATCGAATTAAGATCGATTTGAATTGAAATCAAATAGAAATGAAAATAAAAAGGATTTATAATAGAAAATTCAATTTTAATTTGAATTTGAAATAAAGGTTGAAATTTTTTTTTGAAACAAATTTGAAACTATTTATAAAATTCGTTTTAAATAGTAATCGACGAAATATATATTATATATATAATATAATGGCCTGAATAGAACGTGTCGCGCCGCGGCAATTCGCGAATTTCGACCATTGACTTCGAACGGACATTACGGGAGATCCGACCGTCGGATTCTCCTAAAACTGGAACCGTTGGGTTCGTATCGAAAAGAGCTTTCTAATGAATATTAGAAATTTGAAATCTAACGGTTGGATTTGGAGATACGTCCAAATCAAATTTGGAAAAGGTCGCTGTAAGTGCAGTTCGATGGCCGTTGATGGAAATCGATTGTACGGGACTTGATAAAATTATTAAAAATGGTAGTAATTTGTGTAAAATCATAAGAAATGATTTGGGAAAAATTGGGATGAAAAACTCCATATTTGAAAAGACAAAAATAGATTTTTATCAAAATGAACTAGTTTTAAACTAAAATTAAAACCCATTTATTTTTAAATAAATAAATTGGATTTGAAATGGGTTTGAAATAGAATTGATTTGTGGGTTTATCATGAACAGTGTATTAAACAACACTTATTCTTTAACCCTATAATAAATAAAATGTGATTTGGGTTTATCGTGAACTGTGTTTTAAATAACACTAGTTCTTTAACCCAGTAAAAGGAGTTTTGATGAATCTGCAATTAGATTGAAATGTGTATTGATAATCTAAATTATCAAATTTAGAAAGTAAGCGAGAATGGAGTATCACCAGTTTTGCTCCAAAGCGATAGTTAAATCTTTAATTAGATTTGAACGTGAAATGGTAATCAATTTTACCGATAACACCCCGGTGTTAGATATGGAGTATTACTAGTTTTGCTTCATGGGATGAATAGGTTGGGATTGGGAAATAAAATAAATAATTACTTCGGTGTGGTTCGCTAATCTCGACTAGTTTAGAAAACCATAATTTGGTTTGACACGACATCCAAAGGAAGATTAAAGGATAAATTTTAAAGAATTTATCTTGGATAAAATTAATGGGAACCTTTCCCTAAGAATGTGGAATTTAGAAACTAGCTGTAGGTTAGCTAAGAAGAATGGTTTCCTGGGTATTGATCTGATGTTGGTTTCAGCCTTCGGGGTTAATATTTGGGAAATTGTTCTCTTGTTGATTTGCGGTTAGTGACTAATGAATTGGAATGAGGCGTATGTTGTGTTTGTGTAACATTTGTGTTTAATATACGCGGGTTATTCGGAAAGTCCGGGTTATACCCATTCTGAATAACCGATTCGACGATATGTCGAAGATGAAGACGGTGGTTGAAGACCGGAAGTCTTCACATCGTTTGGGTAATTACTGACGATCCTGATCGGGCTGTACACCCAGGAGGATGGAAATAGTTGGTGGTCGTCCAGACGTACTTGGAGATCGATGGATATGCGAGGAAAGTGCCTCCGGTTTCGTTCAGACCCAGAACGAACTTGTAAATGGATTGTGTGTCTGACATTGGATTTTATTCTGTGTTGATTGATTTCTGTTAAATATATATCTGTTTGGCGGCGGAGAATTTATTCTCTTGCTTAACGCCCTTCTCTGAGACGTACGAGCTTAGAGGTTATATATCGATAGACATCAATCGCATGGCGTGAATTGCCTGTGTGGCACGCTAAGTTGCATGGATCAAGGCTTCTGTTGAAAAGCAAAGTCTTGTGGTTGATGGTTAAAGCACGGCCTACGTGGCAGCTTTGTGTATAACGTGAATTCGCGAGCCTCACACCTCGGTATGAGTCAAAAACGGGATGAGGACCCAAGGAGTGCACGACGTTTCTTTCTAGCTATGGGTGGTGTCAGTGACCTACCAGCCCTGACATTTATATACTTTTCACCTTTGTGGTTTGGATGCGAGGCGCCTCGATTATAGGTCCTATAGGGCCGGGAAACGTGTGTTCAGGAATAATTAATCCTCAAACGTAAGAGAGGACCGGTCTTGGAGGATCCCAGGGTTACCCGGAGTGTGTAGTCCTGAGGCATTTGCTAGAGTGTCTCGAAGCGGAGAGGAGCTTGCCCCTTGCCTCGGCTCATGACGGAATCAAATTTCCAATACGTGATATTGCGGTTTTAATTGTAGAACTAGTATGGCGACATAGTAGATGGTAGCTATGCCGCCTATGATTGATATTTATGATTGAAATTGTTTTGACACTATACACCTATAATAGTATCAAATAATGTGTTTTAAACGTATCAAGCATGCTTTGGCTGTTATAAGGGAAAACCCTATCCTCCAGCTTGCGTTGCATTGTGTGATGGGACCTGGGTCTTATAACAGCTTCATTTTTCTTTATTTAGCATTGCGCTGTTTGTTCTATGCACTGGTATTCTTAGGAGGAAACCCGTTCCGTGTTATACGGCGTGGTCCCTTGATTTACCTAACTTTAAAACCAATATTAATAACTGTTTTAGTTCTCACACCAGTCACATGACTAACCTGGAGTTTATTGTTTTAACCTAAACTATGGGTGCCCCTATTTTCCGCACGGGCAGCTAGTAGTTTTGGTTTTGCAGATTTATATTCACAGGGTCCTGATTTACAGCTGGAACGATGCTCGGAAAGCTCTGTGTCCGTGTATCACTTCTAGTTGTGCTTTTGTATTATTTTCCACTGCTATGTAATTTATTGTAATCTCTGATATTTATCGAATGTAATTTATTCAATTATACTCGGTATATTCTTGTATCTGATGGAATTGTTGTAATAGCAATGAAATGTTCTTCCGTTTGCATTCTGATTTGTCTTGTCCTCACAGTAATTCGTTCTTTCTCATCTCTTCGGAGACCAGGGAAGTTCGGGTCGCTTCATTTGGTATCAGAGCTTTGGTTTACAGAGCTCGAGAACAAGGCACATTAGAACCATACGAAAGAATTCATCAGATATTGGATTAGTAATATCCAAGTAGAATGACTCGTTAGAGATAGGATCAGTAGTATCCTAGAACGAGCGTGAAGAGTATATTTTTCAAATGAAAACAATTTTGTTTTGAAAATTTAAACGTATTTGAATAATTATATATTTTGAATTTGGACAATCGAGTATATAAAGGTTTTGCATATACGCGTCATGAACGTATATTCGAAGTTTTAATATACTGGATAGATATAGAATCATACTCTAGTGGCCCGAAGATGATTCTGATGGTTGAGTACTCGTCGTTAGAATTTATATTCGAGTGACGAAGGTGTGATATCTATATATTTCCATTAGACTGGTGTGAGAACCAAAACTTATATAGCTAGAACACATTGTTGTGATTTGGCATCAAAAACAAGATTTTCAGGATATGTATCAAAATTATGAATTTGAAACTCTAATTCACTAATTGATTGATGTTTGTGTTGTTTGTTTAGTTGTTTGACAATTTTGAACCATTATGCCTAAATTGCATCAAATATTGAGTTATATTGAAAATTGGTCGCATTTGTTTGCATATACTTGTACTTACATTGAACAGGTCATAGCAAGGAGGCTAGAGCAGAGAATAAAATTTGTTTGCCCGACAAATAGGTACATGTTTACTACATAATTTACTGTTTTGTTTGGGTGATGATGATTTTATGAGCTGATTGGCTAGCCGCTTGGCCATTTCTTTTTCTTTTTGAGATCAGAAGGCCTGTATGGCAATTTCGGGATTTTCCCGTGCTCCCCGTACAAAGGAGGTTATGGCGAAATTTTTCGAAAATTTAGGGTGTTAGCCAAATTTTTGAAAATTTGAAAATTCTCAGAAACTGAAAAGTTGGAGAATGGAAACCAGAATGAACGTAGAGTTGATTAATCAATCCACTTTCGACTTTGTTCCTTTTCGGGGACGAAAAGTTTTAAGTGGGGGAGATTGTAATAACCCAGAAATTCTGAGCCAGTTTAAAATTTTTATTTCGGCAATTTTAGCGAATTTTGAACATTTAAAATAGATTATTTTAAATAACATCGACGAGAAATTTATTTTGAATATAATTCGACGTATATAGTTATATAGATCGTCGTTAGAATATAAATAATTATATACAATAATAAATAGAATTGAAAATGGCGCGGTAGTTCGATAATTCGATTTCAAACTTCAAGTGAACATACCGGGTGCAAAACAACCCGGATTTTAGTGAAACCAAAAATAATAGGATCTATTCATGAATATCTTTCCAAAAAATCCGAAAAATCGAAATTTCATAGCGGGAATGAAAAGATACGCCCAGTTGAAAATTCTGAATAGTCGCTATGGAATTCAGGCCCTTAAAAATAGACATTTTGCAAACGACCTCGGATTTCGACGAAACCACTTTTGTTGGATCCGCAGTGTCAA
The DNA here is from genome assembly GCA_030737875.1 of Allium sativum. NCBI lineage: Eukaryota > Viridiplantae > Streptophyta > Magnoliopsida > Asparagales > Amaryllidaceae > Allium > Allium sativum. The sequence continues at coordinate 199,205,932 of CM060924.1, forward strand.
ATTATTGCTAGATTCCAAATTTCATAATTTTTCGAACCAATATGTGAGCGTGGCAAAGGAAAACGCGTTTGACCAGTTTCAGTTGATTTTAATCGACTGGAAATTGGCCATTTTTCAAACGGTCTCAGAATTCGACGAAACTAGTTTTGTTAGGACCGTATTGTCAATACGAAGCTAGAAAATATTTTTTTGGAATTTTTTCGAGTTAGTATGTGACCCCAGTAAATTGAAATGCGCGTTCAAATTCAATATATAGAGTTATATGTTGATTTTAACGGAAACTGTTCGAAACGATCGAATCAGCTTATGATACATATCCCATTGTGTTCGGAATGGGGGTAATACGCTATGGACGGCAGGCGGTGGGCCTCGTTTCGAGGTCGAGAATAAAAGTTAACTTTTTGCAAATTAAATAATTAAATAAATAATTAAAAAAATACCTTCCCTCTCCCCATATACTCTGCCCCCCCCCCCCCCCTCTTTCTCGTTCGTTCAATTGGAAAACAAAAAACAAAAAAAGGGGATCGAAGAAGCCGAAGTCGCGCCGCCCTCGAGGCGCTCCGCCTCGTGCCGCCACCGCAACCGACGCTCCCTCTGCCTCGATCTTCGCGATCGAACCCCCCTCCTCCACAGCCTCGCGATCGAACCCCCCCCCCAAACGCCTGCCGCCGACCCCCCTTTTTCCAGCCCCCTCTAGCCGCTTCAACACCCCCCCCTCGCCACTAGCTGTAAGTCCTCTTCTTTCTATTATTTTAGTTTATATATAACTGTTTTTTTTCTTTATATTAAAATTGATTTTTATGGGTTATAAAAACTGATTTTTATGTAGTTAATAAAACTGATTTTTATATAGTAATTAAAACTGATGTTGAAATGATAAAGATTTGATTTTGAAATGAATGAAAATTATAATTTTTATATAAGTAGGATATCAAAAATATGATTTTTATATTTTTAAGGTATTAAAAATATGATTTTTATATTTTTAAAGTATTAAAAATATAATCTTTATTAAGTAGAAGATGTAAAAATATGATTTTTGTTTAGGTAGAGAATTAAAAATATAATTTTTACATGATAAGAATATTAGAAATATCATCTTTTATGTATAGCAAAATAAAAATGTGATTTTTATAATGGTAAATTTGAAAAGGAGGAATCTTTATAGTTGAAATGGCGAGATTTTTATATATTGAATAGCGAAGTAAAAATTCGATTTTTATATATTGAATAGCGAAGTAAAAATTCGATTTTTATATATTGAATAGCGAAGTAAAAATTCGATTTTTATATATTGAATAGCGAAGAAAAAATTCGATTTTTATATATTGAATAGCGAAGTAAAAAATTCGATTTTTATATATTGAATAGCGAAGTAAAAATTCGATTTTTAAATATTGAATAGCGAAGTAAAAATTCGATTTTTATATATTGAATAGCGAAGTAAAAATTCGATTTTTATATATTGAATAGCGAAGTAAAAATTCGATTTTTATATATTGAACATCGAAGTAAAAATTCGATTTTTATATATTGAATAGCGAAGTAAAAATTCGATTTTTATATATTGAATAGCGAAGTAAATATTCGATTTTTATATATATTGAATAGCAAAGTAAAAATTCGATTTTTATGTATTGAATAGCAAAGTAAAAATTCGATTTTTATATATTGAATAGCGAAGTAAAAATTCGATTTTTATATATTGAATAGCAAAGTAAAAATTCGATTTTTACATATGTAGAGAATACGGGCAACGAAGATGACAAAAGGCGAGAACAGTGAAGATTTCCTGCATTAGAAGTGCCGTGGGGTTAGGATAGCTAAAGGTGAGAATTTCTCACCTTTCAATTTCATTTTCTAGTTATATATATATATATATACTAGGATGCAGACGGTGTTTAGTAGCACCTGACACAATCGTCCATAGACCATGGACTTGTTTGTTTGGTTGTGTAGATTGGTTAGATTATTTGGTTTGAATTAAATTGTTTGGTGAAATGGAATGGATTTGATTGATGTGTGAATGGCGTGGGCCTTCACTAGACCGGGGATAAGGCTAGGCCTTGTCCCGTTTCTAGTATCGTGCCGTTATGCCGCCGAAATTTTCTAAAATAAATTAGAAAAATAAAGATATCGTTTTATTTAATAAATGAACAGAATAGAATATTCATAGTTTGAATAAAATAATTTGATCGTTGAAAATATAATTGTTAACGTGAATATGAATATAGCGAGTGTGAATAAAATAAAAATTCATTTACAAACCGGACGGTTTGTTTATGTACACCTATTTGAAGGATATTGATTGGGTCGATAAATTTTACACATCGCCCAACTGCACAAATAAAAATATGTGTTTGTTGACTTAAAATCCCACACGGGTGTTGGGATGAAATTTGAAGTTCACTCATCCTGATTGATTAAATATGTCGATCGATGGATCGACAGGCTGTTATAAGCGTTAGATATCTATATTTGATGCTTATACAGTGTAGTGCACTTTGGATGATGGTTGATTATTTATCGTTGCTATTATACGCATGTGTTGTATGGAATCCATATAATTAACTTTATATGGTAATTGATTGGGCCTCATTCCAATTTAGAAAATAAAGAACATTATAAAATAAAGGTTCATGTGTTGACCGTACTCATCCGTTGAGATTAGTCATGTGTTGAACGAAATATATTAATAATAAAATTCACATCTTTATCAATATAAAATAAAGGTTCATGTGTTGACAGTACTCATCCGTTGAGATTAGTCATGTGTTGAACGAAATATTTTAAAAATAGAAATATTTAAAATAGAAATATTTGAAATAGAAATATTTGAAAAGGAAATATTTGAAAAAAGAAATATTTGAAATAGAATATTAGAAAACAGAAATATATGAAGCCGTGTTGATTAGATTGACGCCATTTTGACGTGAACGATATTTATATCGATTTTATTCATTTTAAAATGAATATTGAAAAGTGATTTCGAAATCGAATATTTTGAAATGAAATTTGAATTAGATTGAATAGAAAACGAATTCGAATTGAATATATAACGAATTGAATTCGAATTGAATATATAACGAATTTGATTTCAATTGAATATATAACGAATTTGATTTCAATTGAATATATAACGAATTTGATTTCAATTGAATATATAACGAATTTAATTTGATTTGAATAGAAAACGAAATGAATTCGAATCGAATAGAAAACGAATTTAATTTGATTTGAATATATAACGAATTTGATTTCAATTGAATATATAACGAATTTAATTTGATTTGAACAGAAAATGAAACGTATTCGAATTGAATTGAATAGAAAAGAAAATGAATTCGAATCGAATTAAGATCGATTTGAATTGAAATCAAATAGAAATGAAAATAAAAAGGATTTATAATAGAAAATTCAATTTTGATTTGAATTTGAAATAAAGGTTGAAATTGTTTTTGAAACAAATTTGAAACTATTTATAAAATTCATTTTAAATAGTAATCGACGAAATATATATTATATATATTATATATATATAATATAATGGCCTGAATAGAACGCGCCGCGCCGCGGCAGTTCGCGAATTTCGACCATTAACTTCGAACGGACGTTACGGGAGATCCGACCGTCGGATTCTCCTAAAACCGGAACCGTTGGGTTTGTATCGAAAAGAGCTTTCTAATGAATATTAGAAATTTGAAATCTAACGGTTGGATTTGGAGATACGTCCAAATCAAATTTGGAAAAGGTCGCTGTAAGTGCAGTTCGATGGTCGTTGATGGAAATCGACTGTACGGGCCTTGATAAAATTATTAAAAATGGTAGTAATTTGTGTAAAATCATAAGAAATGATTTGGGAAAAATTGGGATGAAAAACTCCATATTTGAAAAGATAAAAATAGATTTTTATCGAAATGAACTAGTTTTGAACTGAAATTAAAACCCATTTATTTTTAAATAAATAAATTGGATTTGAAATGGGTTTGAAATAGAATTGATTTGTGGGTTTATCGTGAACAGTCTATTAAACAACACTTGTTCTTTAACCCTATAACAAATAAAAAATAATTTGGGTTTATCGTGAACTGTGTTTTAAATAACACTAGTTCTTTAACCCAGTAAAAGGAGTTATGATGAATCTGCAATTAGATTGAAATGTGAATTGATAATCTAAATTATCAAATTTAGAAAGTAAGCGAGAATGGAGTATCACCAGTTTTGCTCCAAAGCGATAGTTAAATCATTAATTAGATTTGAACGTGAAATGGTAATTAATTTTACCGATAACACCCCGGTGTTAGATATGGAGTATTACCAGTTTTGCTTCATGGGATGAATAGGTTGGGATTGGGAAATAAAATAAATAATTACTTCGGTGTGGTTCGCTAATCTCGACTAGTTTAGAAAACCATAATTTGGTTTGACACGACATCCAAAGGAAGATTAAAGGATAAATTTTAAAGAATTTATCTTGGATAAAATTAATGGGAACCTTTCCCTAAGAATGTGGAATTTAGAAACTAGTTGTAGGTTAGCTAAGAAGAATGGTTTCCTGGGTATTGATCTGATGTTGGTTTCGGCCTTCGGGGTTAATATTTGGGAAATTGTTCTCTTGTTGATTTTCGGTTAGTGACTAATGAATTGGAATGAGGCGTATGTTGTGTTTGTGTAACATTTGTGTTTAATATACGCGGGTTGTTCGGAAAGTCCGGGTTTATACCCATTCTGAATAACCGATTCGATGATATGTCGAAGATGAAGACGGTGGTTGAAGACCGGAAGTCTTCACATCGTTTGGGTAATTACCGACGATCCTGGTTGGGCTGTACACCCAAGAGGATGGAAATAGTTGGTGGTCGTCCAGACGTACTTGGAGATCGATGGATATGCGAGGAAAGTGCCTCCGGTTTCATTCAGACCCAGAATGAACTTGTAAATGGATTGTGTGTCTGACATTGGATTTTATTCTGTGTTGATTGATTTCTGTTAAATATATATCTGTTTGGCGGCGGAGAATTTATTCTCTTGCTTAACGCCCTTCTCTGAGACGTACGAGCTTAGAGGTTATATATCGATAGATATCAATCGCATGGCATGAATTGCCTGTGTGGCACACTGAGTTGCATGGATCAAGGCTTCTGTTGAAAAGCAAAGTCTTGTGGTTGATGATCAAAGCACGGCCTACGTGCAGCTTTGTGTATAACGTGAATTCGTGAGCCTCACACCTCGGTATGAGTCAAAAACGGCATAAGGACCCAAGGAGTGCACGACGTTTCTTTCTAGCTATGGGTGGTGTCAGTGACCTACCAGCCCTGACATTTATATACTTTTCACCTTTGTGGTTTGGATGCGAGGCGCCTCGATTATAGGTCCTATAGGGCCGGAAAACGTGTGCTCAGGAATAATTAATCCTCAAACGTAAGAGAGGACCGGTCTTGGAGTATCCCAGGGTTACCCAGAGTGTGTAGTCCTGAGGCATTTGCTAGAGTGTCTCGAAGCGGAGAGGAGCTTGCCCCTTGCCTCGGCTCATGACGGTATCCAATTTCCAATACGTGATATTGCGGTTTTAATTGTAGAACTAGTATGGCGACATAGTAGATGGTTGCTATGCCGCCTATGATTGATATTTATGATTGAAATTGTTTTGACACTATACACCTATAATAGTATCAAATAATGTGTTTTAAACGTATCAAGCATGCTTTGGCTGTTATAAGGGAAAACCCTATCCTTCGGCTTGCGTTGCATTGTGTGATGGGACCTGGGTCTTATAACAGCTTCATTTTTCTTTATTTAGCATTGCGCTGTTTGTTCTATGCACTAGTATTCTTGGGAGGAAACCCGTTCCGTGTTATACGGCGTGGTCCCTTGATTTACCTAACTTTAAAACCAATATTAATAACTGTTTTAGTTCTCACACAAGTCACATGACTGACCTGGAGTTTATTGTTTTAACCTAAACTCTGGGTGCCCCTATTTTCCGCACGGGCAGCTAGTAGTTTTGGTTTTGCAGATTTATATTCACAGGGTCCTGATATACAGCTGGAACGATGCCCGGAAAGCTCTGTATCCGTGTATCACTTCTAGTTGTGCTTTTGTATTATTTTCCGCTGCTATGTAATTTATTGTAATATCTGATATTTATCGAATGTAATTTATTCAATTATACTCTGTATATTCTTGTATCTGATGGAATTGTTGTAATAGCAATGAAATGTTCTTTCGTTTGCGTTCTGATTTGTCTTGTCCTCACAGTAATTCGTTCTTTCTCATCTCTTCGGAGACCGGGGAAGTTCGGGTCGCTTCACCACTGGTACCACATTTGCGTGATTTAAATTCATTTGTTCAAAAGTTCCCATTCGCTCAGCAGTACCTTAGCTTCTTTCAGAATTTGAAAACCTCTTCCTCCAAAAATATGCATTCACCTGTGCACCATCTTAGTATAATCGGCCACTCCCCTGATTATCTTCCTGCTCTTGTTTGGGAAAAACTCTTGCTCCTTTCATGGCCATGACCGCCACCGTAAGGTCCCCATTCTCGCTCAGTCCTCCACCAAGCTTCATATCATCACCACCAACGACCCTCTCATTGGCTCCTCTTCCTTCCGAGCAGTACCTGAAACCTCCCAGTCCCCTTAGATAGACGCGACATCTCCCATTCCAGTGATACTTGCGAACTTTTTTGTGCCCAATACCATGCACCGCTCTGTTAGTACAGAGGAACCCAATATTTGCCAAAGCAACTCATTTCTCCCACGCTAACCACCCACTCATCACGCACAAAACCCCCAGTCATAAAACTCTTTGCATTAACCCCATTCATACTGAATAGTGTTGTCTTCTCTCCTTACTGCGAGCTGCACATTTAAACACCTCCTTTCTTTATGTTTCCCTTTTCTTGCATGCATCAACCGTTTTCTTTCTATACATACAATGTGGTTTTTACTTCAAACCAAAAATGGTACCTGCTCCTTCTTCCCACTTATGTTATCACCATATACAAAACATACCACGCGTACACATGCACTCATATGCACTGCCTGCTCTCATTTACACTTCAAATACACAGTTTAAACAAAACCTTGCTTCAATACTTCCACCACACCCATGAAGCTCCCTGTAACAAACATTTGCAACTTCACCAAACTCCATAAAACCAGCATAATGTATTTCCGTAGTGGAAAACACAGACATCGAACCCCCCTTCATCCTCTAACAACTTGAATTAAGAACCAGATCTCGACAACTGTGCGCCTCGCCATCTCGAGTGCATCGCCACCCTCTACTCCTCCCGCGCGACTTCGATGAACTCGCAAGTCTTCTCGCATGCATACGGTCTTTGCATGATCCTACTTCAGATAGTTGGCTAATATTCGAGAGTCTGAAAAATGCAGTCGAGCCACGCCAACCCATTTCAGAATGAACGCGGCCACAGTTGGGATATATATGTTTCTGTAATCTTTTAGACGAAGCAGTGAAATGATTTAAATTTTGTTTACCATAATCAGTTCGGCCATTTAAACTTCTTGAAGCCAAAATTGAAGTGATTGCTTGCGTGATGTTATTTACAGTTCAGGAACCTTATGGATTAAGGTATCATAGCTTAGTTTAGCCATGTTTTTAGGTAGTAGGTCTTGTACTGTTTTGTTCGAGTTTTCTCATCACTTAGTCCGTAGTTACTAAAGGTAGGCAGTACGAAATAGCATGAATACTTAGCAATAAAGGCAACATTTATATGTATATAATATTTCTTATTATTAAATGGGTTCATCTTCTTCTTGTTCTGAAGTAGTACTGGTTTCATTTTTGTTTTGTTGTAATAACATCTATTTAGGGAAAAAGGGAAAGCGACAAAGAGAATTGAGGAAATTGGGTTGGGGCTTGACCAATCTTATAGGAGAAATAACAATATTTTATTTAATTTTTGTTTCCAAGTGATTGTTGTAGTGCAGATATTATGCATGTCCCTAAATTTCAGTGAATATTACCATTCCTAGAACGTGCCACTGGTGGACTTTGTTGCCATAAACATGTCATTGCCTTCAATAAATTCTTAGACGTGCAGAAAGTCTTCTTTTAGCTTAGGCTAGCTCGGTTGCAATTTTATTTTATTTGAAACTTAAGGATGAAGGAATACCACTTATATTTTATTAGTTTGAATTGTTTTAAGTTTTAAGGGTTCACATACCCTTCTACGTAAAATTATATTCATTTACGAGCGCTACAAACGGAAATAAAAATGTCTTTGTGATGAGCAATGTGCCACGATTTCAGAAATATAATAATATAGACAAGTTGGCTCATTCTGTGAAACCCAAAAATGCTGATATAGGGTGTAAAATACTCCAAATAAAAAGTAGCTTATTTTCCAAAATAAAAGTTACCATAAAATTCTAAAAATTAATTATAACTACGTCTCAAAGTTCTTGTCTAAATTCGAAACCAATATTTAATTCTATTAAATAAACCGTTATGGCCATAAATGAATATGTCGCTGCTTTTTGAATATTTAATTTGGACATAACTTACAATATAAAATCCGAAATCTCGATTTTTCAATTCCATTAGAAAAATAGAGTTCAATAGCTTCAAATGTTTCTTGTTTCGAAGAAATCCAACTAATCACGGATCTTGTACACTCAGTTGAAGTTCATAACATTAAATTACGAACTACCGCGACATTATGGGTTCGTTTTAAATTATATTATAATTAATAGAGTTCAAACTATCGTTTCTAATTATATTCGTTATTATAATTCAATTCCAAAATTAATTAAACTGGTTAAATTATCCAATTTACATAACAATACCAATTCAACCATTTTCGATTACTTCGGAAACTAAATTTACTATTCCACTATTTATATTTATTTAAATATCCAAAATATTAAAATTTAAACCACTTAAATGATCAAACTAATGTATTGAAATAATTAAATTAATTAATTAATTAATCGCTAAAATTCTGGGACGTTACAATGAGTGAGCTCAGTGTAAGTTGGGAACTTTGGCTCGAATTGAGGCCTTGCGTTTCGGTTGTCCCAAGATTTTCCCTTTCCTTTGTCGAGCGCATATCGCACCGAGCCTGTTGTAGAGTTGGTTTGGTGCATCGTTTTTTTGTCATGGGAGTCCTTCTTCCTCAAAAATCTTTCGGCTTCGAAGTAGAATCTTGCGAGATCCCTTGGCGGGTCTCGTCGCAATGAGACCTTGAAGTTTGTCTTGTCAAGAATATTGGAGACGGTGGCCATTAGGGCCATGGACGGATCCGGTCTATCGACAGAGGCACCGTTGTGTTGAATTATTAAAGAAATTTGCATAGAGTCTTGCCAGATCTCTGCGTAACTGCTGTTAAAGTCATGACGTTCGTTGTTTGGGTGACGTGAACTCTGAATTGCTTTACGAATCTTTCAACCAAGACATTCCAACTGTTAACTGACTTTGGTTCCAACTTTCTGAACCATATAGCAGTAATGTTTGTGAGGTAAAACGGTAAGCACTTGGCTATGATGTCATCTGAGGCTGAATGTACTTCCATATGCGCATGTAGCGCATAAGATTAACAATAGGATCCTTCTTACCATCAAAAGCTTCTAGCACCGGCAATTTGAAGTCCGGTGGGTTTTAAGAATTCCTGATATTGGGAGTGAAGGGGATGCAAGTAACACAGTACAAGCTGGCATGGGGTGCCTCGCTGTGGGTGTAGCATCGAATAACATCGGCGACTTGACTTTCACTGCCCATGTCGATAAACTGATTCAAGTTATGTAAGTTTACACCAGTGCCCCCAAGCTTCAAGTCCAAGATTAGCGAAAGGTCGAGCGCCAAGAGAAGTATCTGGCTCGATCCTGGTCTGAGGTGCCTCGATGGGCACAAATACAACATTCATAACCACGGGAGTTCCTATGTCCCAAGTGCGCACGCTGGTGCTTGAGCTGTATTTCCAATACCTGATCCGGAGATCTGATTGATGATAACTTGAGCCGACCCTTGAAGGGGATTTGGGGTGTGCCTCTAAGCCTAGCTGATCTAATAGTTGTATATGGATTGGTGTCGCCATGGGGTTGTTCTTCGGTAATTACCCCATGTCCCGCGCTAATCCTTGCGGAATACTAGCACTTGTTCCGACAATGTTTCTTGGGCCCGATAGCCTTGTGGATCCTTCGAGTTGGGCGAGAAGAGTGGCCCGTGTCCTCTTTGCGATGGAAATGTTCTTCCTATAGCTATAAGAGAGAAATGAGATCCGTAGTTAGATCTTTGATTACTATGTTGATGTCATCTCTGGTGACAAAGTTAAATGGGTGTCCCGTCGAGGAATTTTTGCTCTTCCTCTACACCTGCTCCTTCCGAGCGAATTATTTGCTTCCATTTAACTATAGCGGGAAATGAGTAAAGTTCGTTTCCGAAATAAACTTGAGGTTGAATTCCAAAATCCGAAGACCAAAGTCGAGAGCTAAGGTCGATAGCTAAAGCCGAAAACTGAAGTCGAGAACTGATCCTGGAGCCGAAACTGTGCGCCCCCTTCCTGGCACGCCAAAGTGTGGATGTGGGGAATTGTCACTGATTCGCGCACTCCAACGTCTGAGTATATTTTTTACGGAAAAACGATAATCCAAATGTAAAGTAAAGAAATGCAGGGAGAACACAACTTTTTATAATGGTTCGGCACTAACACCTATGTCCACTTTATAGTAATCATTCATCATATGTTTGTGGATTACAAAGTTTGCACAAGTTCAGACAATTTAAGTGTATAATGTTGTGTAGTAGAACAACAAATGGTTTTCCAATTCTAAATGTTGTCCAAAATGTTCGTTGTCTTCTTCGTTGAGTGAAAAATGTGTTGATTTGGTCAACAATGTCCAAGAAAGTCCAAAGATATCCAAAATAGTCCAAAAGCGGTGTAAATGTCCAAAAGTTGAAGGAAATGTGAATGCAATGTTTTAGTGGTCCAAGCTATGTCCAATAATCATGGAGAAGGAGATGGCATCCATTAATGATGTATTTAGAGCTCTAGAGTGTCCAAATCCAACCCTTTGGAAGAATGAGGCAGGGGATATTTATAGGAAGTGGATTAGGTGAGAGTAGGTGAGATTTAGGGGACCACACAGTAGAATTTTGCATCCCAAAAGAGCATCACCCGAAATTTCACATCCTCCTAAAGTGCACAAGAAGATTTCGTATCCCTTGGGGATACGAAGCATATATATATCCCAGGAGATACAAAAATGAAATGGATTTGGGGGATGCGAAGTGCAATGGTAGAGCATGGTGATGCGAAGCATCAGATGTGTGGTAAACTGAGGGAGTTGAAGTTGAAGGATGCGAGGTGGAGGTTTCCGAAGTAGAGGGATGCGAAATCCCTGTGAGTCGAAGCATGGAGTGTGGGGAGTCGAATTTCTGGTGATGCGAAGCATAGAGGGATGCAAGGTAGATGGGGATCGTATCCCCTAAGGGATATGAAATCGCATCCCTAGAGGGATGCGATTTCGTATCCCTAGGGATGCAAAATGCATATTTTCACATCCCTTAAGGGATACGAAATATGCATTTTCGCATCCTAGAGGATGCGAAAACCATGAGATTTGCTAGCCGACTTTCGACTTTGTCAGGTTGAGTTGCACGAGCAGTTTTAGGTGATCGACGCGGTACGCTCAAGCTTTTTGGAGTGATTACGTGTTCGCTACACGCGATGGAAACAATGTTGATTCCAGTTGTAACACCCTGCATTTTTAATATAATTAGAAATGTTTATATGGATGGAAATATAAATAATGGCGATGTGCAATTTAAATTAGCGGAAGAGACGGAAAAATTAATATGTTAACGATATATGTAACAGAAGGGGTAATAAACTAAAGATACTTAATTTAAATATCAGAAATTAAGTAAAACATACATCACCATTGCGTTCGTATCAGAATTCTGCTTGGGATAGAGTCCAAGTTTGCGTAAAACGGATAACGTATGAAGAAATTATGAGCTTTAGAAGTTTGTATACATATAAGGCTCATATATATATACAAAATGTCTCCAGAATTCAAAAATATTCAAAAACAGTCAAAAGCGAGTGAGTGAGAAAAATCCCACTCGAAGGGTGTCGACCCCCCTATAGGGGTGTCGACGTAGGTGTCGACCCCCTATAGGGGGGAAGACACAGGTGTCGAACCCCCTGTATAGGGGTAGACCCCCTCCCAGATCCGAGCGAAATACATCGTTTTGTATGTAGGCACGTTTTCTGACCCGATTCGTTGGCTTAGAAGCTATATAATGGACCCTAACCCTATTGTTTTCTTGACCTAAACTAATGGCGACGCCACGACGCTGCTCCAACCTAAAATAATTTAGATTCTTCTTCTTCCTCAAGCAATTCTTAGATCTAATCTCTTCTCTTCCTCTCCAATCTGTTCTTAAAATAAAAAGATAGATCTAGGATTCCTCTACTCCAAAATAAGAGAAAAGAATTCAGATGCCTGGATCTATGATGCGCAAAAAGGGAGAAAACCATGGATCAGATCTAGAATTGGGAAAGCATACAAGTGAGTGGATTTAAAATATATTTTTGTATAATAATGGATCTATCGTTCGCCATTCCCCATTTACACACGTAATAAACCTATTGAAAGATCTAATCTGATAAAGTTCACCTATGCCTAATATTGTTGTCATATGCTTAATTATGATCAGTCATTTTATGCCTACGTTGGGTTTCCTCCTTTTATTCTTCCCTTTTTATTTTTATATAGCTAGGCTATCTTCGAGCCTATGCCTATTGTGGATTTATGCAATTGAACGATATTGAGAATAAAAGGGAAAAGGTTGATTTGGGTATTATATGTGAATGGGAGGTTTAGGGGAATAACTTATAATGGGGTTTTGGGAATAACTTTGATTGGAATCATAAATATAACTATGGGGACATGAACCAAATTATAATTATGAATGTAAATTGGGATTATAAGTTGAATTGGGATTATGGGCATAACTATACTTCGAATTATGAATAAAACTATGGTGGGATTTATGTATATAAATCAAATTGAGAATATAAGGCTGTAATTTAGGGCAAAAACTGTTGGTTGGAATTTGGGGCATTATTGCAATAAAATATGAACAATTGGAAAAGTTTGGGAAAATATGTAATAAAATGAAAGTTGGCACAAAATTGTGGAAATTGATTTGGGCATAATTGGGCGTAACTTGTATACGTAGGATTGCAGGTATAAATTGGATTAGAATTATAAGCATAAATTTGAATTGGAATTTATGGGTAACTGGAAATTAAAATAATCCAATTCTTGAAATTGGGCATGACACTACAAGAAAAACCGAGATTAGCGACAGATTTTTAGCAGCGGAAAATTCCATCGCTAATTAGCGACGGATTTCCATGTGATCTGCAAGGGATAGTTTTTTAAATTTTCAACTTTTTTTCTTTTATTTATTACCGTCGTTTTCTGCCATCCCTCACTAAGCCGTTGCAAACATCGTCAAATTACCGACAGAAAATTTCTGCCGCTATTATCCGCTGCAAATTCAGGCAGAATACCGATGAATATTTGTCGAAGCTATTTTGCAGCAGAATTCCAACAAATTTGCAAGAGATGTTTATATTATTTTTCTAAGATATACTTTAGTGTTATTTTTTAATAATTATTAACATGTTCAATAATTAATAATTAGTTTGTTCTAATTAATGATTTATGAGTAATAATAAATATTAATTTACGTTCTATAATAAATAACTTATAATCATTGCTTATTTAAAATTAAATAAATAATCTTTGCTCATAACCAATGTAATTACTAAATTCTTAATTAAGTCCTCTGCTTTCATCACAAATCTCAGTCAGTATGCCAGTATATTTTATGCTAAATCCCAAAATTTTAAATTGTTCTTTTATAATTATTCCCCTAAATAATGAAAATATCAGTTTATTATAATAATTATTTAATAATTAATATTATAATTTAATACTTATGAAATGATATTTAGTATTCAATAATTAATTTTAAATAATTGTATTTAATAATTACGGTTGATAATTATAATTGATACTTATATTTTACAATTATAGTTGATAATTATTTTTTATATTTCGAAAATTGAAATAATCTTGAATTGATTTGATAATTATAATAACCCTATTTTATCAGTAACTTCATTTATATGAAGAATAAATAGATTATAATTCTTTGTATATGGATAAAATTGATGTATAAAAATTTATATGAACATATAAATGTTTGTTTGTATATTGGGTAACTTGAAATTGGTTCAAGTGTTAATACAAATGGGCCAAAGTGTTGAATAAGGTCCACATAAAAACCCTAAGGGCAGAAAGGGAATCAACATTAGAAACCCTAGTCGTACCCTGGTATAATGTAGTAAAATGAAAACTAAGCTGTCGGTTCCATTCATTTTTCTCTCATTCACAAAATAGAACTAAGAATGGCCGAACCCTAGGAAAACGAATTAGGGGAAAATCAAGATATGACGCCTCGATTCAAAGATAAAGCTGGGATTCGAGATGGAGACGGAATCGAGAGAGAGCAACGAGTCTAGGTGAAACCCGAACCCTGAAATCGAGATCTGAGAAATAGAAATCGAGATTAAACCCTACGTGAGTGTACTGTTCTTATTTGGCAATAAGCCCTTTTACAGGCAGCTGATTTACTTATATGTTTATTGTAGGATTGTTATAAACAAGTATACATGTTTGTTGAGTGATTTTGTATGTTTGTTTGGCTGTTTGTTTGGTATACAGTTTAGAATTAAAGTGTTAAACAGATTTTGGCTGTATGTATGTGTGTGTTTGTATGTATGTATGATTATCCATCAGTTGATCTTTTTTTTTTCATTTCCTTTTGTCAGAATTCCTGTTATAGCAGGGAAAGAACTTGATCTTCATCAATTTTTTGCAGAAGTGACTTCTCATGGTGGTATTGACAAGGTTATCAAGTATTATATGGTAATGTAATAATCCATGTATTGATTTATTCTGGGAGATGATATAATATTTAATACTATCACATTATTCATTATTTCATTTTCTAATGTATGTATGTATGTGATGTCTAAGAATGGCAGCAACAAATACTTTAGTTGGGATCATTAAGGGTAAACATTACACAGATATTAATTAGTAAGTTTACATGATGCATATTAGTATGGCAATTACTATCCTCAGGTTGTTCAAGCTAGAATCTTTTTTACTGGTAACCATTGTGATATATAATGCCATACAAAAATGGACATATACATCATTTGTTTTCACCAATGTAGATATGTATTTTACCTGTAACAGCTGTCATTTACGTATCTTTACATTGTCTGCAATGTCAATGTTTACTATATAAAAATACAATACAGAATACTTATAACATGTCTTGTCTTTTTGGAACTTTAAGGCTATTATTATGATTATGCATTTTGGCCAGTTTTGCAGTTTGTTTACTTATCGATCTTCCGAGATATTCTCAGGAAATAAAAGATAGAAAATGAAGAGGTATTATTGCTTCATTTGGTATACCATCTACAGCCACAAATGCATCTTTGTTCTGTGCAAGTACTACATAAATTTTATTGCTTTACCATGAGAAGATTTATTTCTTTGGGACACAAGGGTGGAACTCCACTTCATCAGGTTCATCCATATTAGTCGTTTATTACAATATTATTGCTCTTCAAGGCCTACTCGAACTGATATTGCTGCCAATAAAAATAAAGTTCATGTTGGTGGCTAACAGTACTCTAAAGGTAATGATAACACTCATTTTATGTAGTCACTTTTATTTTTTGCCTATTTTTTTGTGTCTTAAATCATAAAACTTGCCATGTGGTCTTCCAGAAGCCGTCATGCTACTGCAAGTCCAGTGTAACTGTAATTTCTTAAACCATATTTTTTTTAATGCTTTTGACTGAAGTCAAACGATCGTCTATGACTAATTATTATCAACAAAGCTGCATCTGTATATAATGATCATGTGGGATCAAATAGTTATATATCAAGCATACAATCTTATTTCATCGCCTATCAGGATTATATCACCACTTAGTAAAATTTTATCATCTTTGAGACATGTACTGATCGGCTACATAACCCATGGATAGGGCTTAAAATGATATATCCTGACACTTTTTATCGAAATCCATGGCAAAAAAATTTCTGTTTTGTATTTACTTTAGCATGTTTGTCAAATGGTGTTGGAGAAAAAAAGGGTTTCAAAATCCTTGTCATTCAGACAATTTTCGAACTGAATGCCAATTTTGTTTCTCTGTACTCATGTATGCATCTCTTTCGTTGTAACTTACAATGTCAATCTATTTTCCAGTTTATAACCTGTATATTGAATTTACAGGTTGTCCGGTTGGAAAAACCAGAAAACGCGAGGTGGTGTATCAGCTATACGATGTTGACAGTCAAAGAAATGAGTGAAGAAAATGGATCCATTTATTTGAAGGTGTTCAAGCTATTATATGTTGTGTTGCTATGAGCAAGTAAGTTTATATTTGCATCTGTAATCTGCTTACATTACTTCCATTCATTGTTACTCTCTAAACGTTATTATTTTTCATTAGAGCAGAAAATCTCTTTCACGTTTTTCTTGAATAAATTTGATATCTTGAAAACAAAGTTAAAAAGGTGAGTCTTCTTCAACTTAGTATCCTGTATCGTTCTCCGAATATAAATATTACCTTGTTCCTTTTGAATACTTGTATTTTAACAGGTTCCTTCAACTGTATGAAAGTGGTTCAATGATTATAAGGCTGTGGCAACCGGCAAGCAGGAGGTGGAAAATGCATATGAGTACTTCCTCCTCCCTTTTTTTCTTTCTTTTTTCTACGAATAAAATTAAAATAAATTTAAAAAACGCAGGAGGTGAAAGGCCTTTCTGTTTTTAATATTATACTCATTTAGTTGATTCTGTATTATTCTTGAATTTATCATCTTGCAGGGTGTTAGAAATGAGGTAGTTTTTGTTACTTGTGTATTTGTTTGTTGCTTGCTGGGCTTCACCTGCAATAGCAATGGAGCAATGAGATAGTTTTTGTTACCTGTGTATCATAAAGTTTGTCTTGATTATGTATGGCCTAGGGTGTTAGCAATGGATGCTTGTATCTTATCTATTGCCAAAAAATAGTTGTTGTTGTTATTATTATTATTATTATTATTTATTATGGAGTACATTGTTATTTCTTGTAAATGTGTGATAATATGTATAAAAAGAAATAAATGTGTGACTTCATAAAGATGTGAATATATAATTTGTGTTGGTTTGGATCAATGTTTTTTCTTTTTTAATTTGCTTCTTTTTAACATGGGGCAAAAATTGTTGTTATAGAAATCTATTGAATTGAACACAAGTTATGTGTGTGATGAGTATGTATATGTATGTATGTGTGTATATATATATAGTAGAAGGGGAATAGCAGCGGATTACCAACAAAAAAAAAGGTTAAATTTACCTTAATTTAATTTTCGTCGCTAATCCCTTGGTAATTAGTAAGGGTTTACTAACAGATTTTTTAAATAATATTTTATTCTAAATTAATAATCCATCGGTAAATCATCGGTATATAAATTAAAACTAAAAATAAATTAATAAATAATATTTATTTTTATTATAAAATTAGGAAAACGTCGGTAAAATGTCGGAAATCACTTGCGAAATTCCGTCGCTAAATGTGGCACAGATACCGTCATGGTTTTTACCGACCACCCACTTATGTAGGAAATCCGTCGCTAATACCTGTTTAGCGACGGAATAGCAGTGTATTCGGCCGTCACTATTTACAGCTTTTCTTGTAGTGTGAATTAAGAAAAACATATTGAAGGCCTAAGACATGAGGTTAGATTCGGATGCGGTAGAAGTCTGCTCGGAACCGCCCGACATATCCAGCAACTGCTAACGGTAACCTCATGTGAGAGGTCTTGCGTGTTTACGGACATCATAAATAATAATGAACACTTAAACCAAGACGACACATGTAAGGTTGATATGGATATAATAAAGGGGTTAAGTGGGCAACATGGGTAGCATGGATAATTTGATAAATTAGAATACTTAACCCAATTAATTCTGTAGTGGTGTTATGAACTAGTTGAATTGAGTGGGGGTTAAGTAAACGTGTTAAAGAAGTGGGGAGGGTTAAGTTAATCTTAATTATTTCCAAAATGGGGAATGATGATAATAACCTATTATGAATGAACTTAAGAAAAGGAAACGATAATAGGTAGGCTTGTCCTAGGGACAAGTGGGAATTATAACTTATGGAATAAGGTAAGTTATAATGAACGATGGAGAAAACAGAATAACTTATGGAATATGGTAAGTTATAAGGGACGATAAGGGAAGATGAAATAACTTATGTAACAAGGAAAGTTGTACTTAATTGAAGATTAAGTAATCTGTAAAGGCAAGAATAAATCTACAAATGAAGATAGCATGAGTATATGAATGGCATAACAGAAGATTGGTTGAGTTGAGTAATTCTCTGAGTGTCAATCTGATGTTGATTTCGGTCTTCGGGGTTGATACTTAGGGAGTTATTCTCTTAACCAATGTATATGTGAATTAAGATGTACTTAGTTATAAATTAAGTAAAACATGTTATTATAACTATAAGAGAGATAATTATTAGATTATGAGAATAACATGTCGTAGGCTTATTAATGAACTTAAATGGATTAAGTTATAAATGGAATTAATAAGCAAGGATAAATTGGTTAACTTGAAAAGAAAGTAAATGTGAATAACCAAGTTAAATGAGAAAACTGACGAGGTGGCGCAAGCGCGTAATTAACGATTAGACGTAGGGTCTAATGACAGATAAAACTAAGGTGCTTGAAGCAGTCCGTACATTATAGGATGCATAGCCCAACAAGGTAGATCATCACTGTGTCATAAGGCACGAGGGGAGAGCACGTTCATTAGTCTGGCGGCTCCAACGGACTGGAAGGGGAGGCAGGCGGCTTCCTGAGACGTTAAAGGTGCTCCTGGTAGTCCTCTGTGGTGGTTTAGCTTCGGGCTTGGATTACAGAGGTTGGGTCTGCACGGAACTACCAGGTGGATGGGCCTTGACTGCACAAGTAAGGGGCAGTTAGAATGTTGTACGCGGTGGCATTAAGGGTGGTTCAGCGGTTGCCACAGGCGGAGGTGGACGGTCAAGACCAAACGATAACAAGACCGTCGGACGCCTGTCACCAGCAGCCTAAAGAATGCTAAAAGACAAGAGCTAACCATTAGAGATCGTTAACCTTTGCTATCAAGGGACGGGTGTGGGGAGACCCCACATGGATATTTTGATTGTTTGCTTGTTAGGGGTGGTCGCTTAGCTCGTGTGGTCTTTACTAGTTGAGGGAGGGGCTGAGGTGGGCCCATAGCCACCATAGAAAAACCAGACCCGAGGGATATTTGTACATTGGACACTCTTAAAGGCAGGCCCGTACAGATATAGAAAAGCTCTCGACCGAGTTCCGTGTTTCTGGTGTAGCCCTGCCACGGAACTTGGGTGCAGAAGTAGAGGTTATGTGCAGTAAAAACATCGAGTATGATTGATGAGACGTACATGGGAAAGTCTAGGTACGACCATGTCTGCTCTGGGTGGTGTATCGTAGACTAGAGGGCATTATTCGATGATGGACCCAAATTCGATCGAATAGTTCGAGGATAGCAGTCAGTACGCTTACGTAGCATAGCGATAGTGATTCTATGCGGATGTAGCATTGTACGTTACTATGGCATAGGATGAGGGACTGCGCATATTACTGTGGAGATACGGAGGAGACCGTGCGAGTGGGGTACCACGGGGTGTACCTTAGTTTGGGGGTAGCTACATATACATTATATTAGGTTAATCTACTAGGGGGTAGATGGGTGCGACGTGTGTGTGAAAGCCTTGAGTGCTAATAACACAGATAACCTAATAAATGAGAAAATGTAACTGAACGGTATATGTGTGATTATTCAAGAGGTGTAGTTTAAATTCATTCACATAGAACTTATGTTCTGACCCCCTCCTCATAACATTCGCAGGTTTGGTTCATGATAGAGACTGTATAGCTTTGGATACTGGTTTAGCAGTATTGTTATTAAGGTAAAGCTATGTTTTAATTATATTATATTTTGTTCCTTCCGCCGTGAGATGTTTTCCAAACTCTGACATGTTTTATGTCTCTGTCTTTTCTGCAGGATACCAGAGAAAAACAACACGGGTTTCGATGGATTGGGTTTTTGAAAAAAAAAAAAAAATTGGTCCGTCGGAACGCGTGTTGTTGCATTTGGTATCAGAGCTTCGATTTAGGATCCATATATAGATAATGAGTGAACGTATTTGTATTTTCGATTTAGGAAAGCCTCGGAAAGTTCGAAGCCCACTATGAGTTCAAACCATTTGTTAAACTTTTAAGAACTTTAAATTATAAAGGTTTTGGCGAAAGAGTTTATGGTGTTTTCAAGTTTTAATCTTAAAAGTATTTTTGATGTTTGAAAAGAATGTATATTGGGTTTTAATGTAATGTGTGGTATATTTTGTAAAACAATGATTTCTTATCCTTTCTTGAAAAGGTGTATATTATAATGCATGTATAGCTCGCTAGTTTTCATATTATAGTATATGAAAAGGTTGAAAAGAAAAGATAGCATTTTGTAAAGAAAGTTTTGAAATCTTTATTCTTTGGACAATAAATTTTGTTTATTGTTTTAAAAATAAAATTTTGTTGGGTGGACAAAATAAATTGTAGAGAGTAAGAATAGAGAATATTTTTACACCTTGTAGAAAGCAGCCAAAATTAACATTGTAGGTAGAAACAATGTAATCCGATAGTTGTCCTTATCTACTCCAGTTTTGTGATTTGAAAAAAAAAATGGTTTGCATTTTTGTTGTGACATGTTTTTATGGTTTGGAAAAAGTAAATTCTGGAAAAGAAAATAAAGTTTTACCACTTTTAATTTTTGGAAGAAAATTTTAATTAAAAGAGAGGCCAAACCATGTTTTGAAAAAAAATGGAGCAGATAAGGATTAGTACCTAGGCAAGGCGGCAAAGGTTAGAGGTTAGGAAGTAAATAGCAAGGACTATCTTGGAATAGTAAAAATGTATTCTCGTGGAATGCATAAGCATTGTGAAGCCTAGGATTGTTGCTTGAAAAAAAAAGTGTGGGCTAGTAATACACAGCAAGGACTAGTAGTGACTACTAGATAATGGAAGGGCAAGTAAGCGTTGAGAGTTTGTGGTTGGACTTTTCTTTAGCGAAATAGTCTTATGATTCTTGTCCCTTGATAGTAGCTGTGTAGGATGCTGAAAGATGGAAAGGCCTAATGAAAAAAATAAGCTAAGAAAGATAATAGCCTAACTAAGAAGAAAACAACAAATTCAGTAAAGCAACAAATGTGACGGGAAAAGAAAATGAAAATCTTAAGAAAAGATGAATAAAAATGAAATTTTTCCAAGATAAGTTGAAAAAGAAGAGAAAATTTTCTTATGTAGTTGTACTTGGATAGGAAAATAGGAAATCTTTAGTTACATAAAAATCCAAGTACAATTAAAAAGGTACATAAATGAAAAATGGAAGAAGTGAATTTTTCCGTTTTATACCTTTTTGTAACATAAGAAATCGAATTTAGAAAATTAGATTTTTCTAAATTTTGAATTTAATGATGGTTGGTAGGATTTTGGATGCAACAATTGGATGAACTATGCTCTTATTCTGTAAGAGTGTGGGAAAATTTGGGTGAAAAAAGTTTTGATTTTTCAAAAATATTGCATTCATATAGAACTGCAGGTATATTTAGGATGTGAGCATCATGTTTTGAAAGAGTTTTTAAAAGTTTGCATACATATAGGTGGTACCAATTAGGCATACATGTATTAATATGATGTATTTCACTTTGCACCTGCGCACAATGTTTGCAAAAATTGGATGCACACTTGATGGTTTGATGCGAGGGATTAAATATTTTACCCCTATTGAATTTCGGGGACGAAATTCTTTAAGGGTGGGAGAATGTAACACCCCGCATTTTTAATATAATTAGAAATGTTTATATGCATGGAAATATAAATAATGGTGATGTGCAATTTAAATTAGTGGAAGAGACAGAAAAATTAATACGTTAACGATATATGTAACAGAAGAGGTAATAAAATAAAGATACTTAATTTAAATATTAGAAATTAAGTAAAACGGACATCACCATTGCGTTCGTCTCGGAATTCTGCTTGGGGTAGAGTCCAAGTTTGCGTAAAATGGATAATGTATGAAGAAGTTATGAGCTTTAGAAGTTTGTATACATATAAGGCTCATATACACACACACACACACACACACACACACACACACACACACAAAATATCTCCAGAATTCAAAAATATTCAAAAACAGTCAAAAGCATGTGAGCGGGAAAAATCCCGCTCGAAGGGTGTCGACCCCCCTAAGGGGTGTCGACAAAGGTGTCGACCCCCTATAGGGGTATCGACATAGGTGTCGACCCCCTATAGGGGGAAGACACAGGTGTCGACCCCCCTGTATAGGGGTAGACCCCCGCTCATATTCGAGCGAAATACATCGTTTTGTATGTAGGCACGTTTTCTGACAAGGTTCGTTGGCTTAGAAGCTATATAATGGACCCTAACCCTATTGTTTTCTTGACCTAAACTAATTGCGACGCCATGACGCTGCTCCAACCTAAAATAATTTAGATTCTTCTTCTTCCTCAAGCAATTCTTAGATCTAATCTCTTCTCTTCCTCTCCAAATCTGTTTTTAAAATAAAAAGATAGATCTAGCATTCCTCTACTCCAAAATAAGAGAAAAGAATTTAGATGCCTGGATCTATGCTGCGCAAAAAGTGAGAAAACCATGGATCAGATCTAGAATTGGGAAAGCATACAGGTGAGTGGATTTAAAATACATTTTTTGTATAATAATGGATCTACCATTCGCCGTTCCCCATTTACACACGTAATAAACCTATTGAAATATCTAATCTGATAATGTTCACCTATGCCTAATATTGTTGTCATATGCTTAATTATGATCAGTCATTTTATGCCTACGTTGGGTTTCCTCCTTTTATTCTTCCCTTTTTAATTTTATATAGCTAGGCTATCTTCAAGCCTATGCCTATTGTGGATTTATGCGATTAAACGATATTGAGAATAAAAGGGGAAAGGTTGATTTGGGTATTATATGTGACTGGGAGGTTTGGGGGCATAACTTATAATGGAGTTTTGGAATAACTTTGATTGGAATCATAAATATAACTATGGGTACATGAAAAAAATTGTAATTATGAATGTAAATTGGGATTATAAGTTGAATTGGGATTATGGGCATAACTATTCCTGGAATTATGAATAAAACTATGGTGGGATTTATGTATATAATCAAATTGAGAATATAAGCCTGTAATTTGGGGCAAAAACTGATGGTTGGAATTTGGGGCATTATTGCAATAAAATATGAACAATTGGAAAAGTTTGGGAAAATATGTAATAAAATGAAAGTTGGCATAAATTGTGGAAATTGATTTGGGCATAATTGGGCATAACTTGTATTCGTAGGATTATAGGTATAAATTGCATTAGAATTATAAGCATAAATTTGAATTGGAATTTATGGGTAACTGGAAATCATAATAATTCAAGACTTGAAATTGGGCATGAATTAAGAAAAAGATATTGAACGCCTAAGACACGAGGTTAGATTTGGTTTGCGGCAGAAGTCTGCCCGGAAACGCCCGACATATCCAACAACCGCAAATGGTAATCTAATGTGAGAGTTCTTAGGTGGAAATTGGACCCGTAATGGTGTCAAGACACGAGGTTAGATTCGGATGCGGTAGAAGTCTACCCGGAACCGCCCGACATATCAAGCAACCGCAAACGGTAATCTAATGTGAGAGGTCTTGCGCGTTTACGGACATCATAAGTAATAATGAACACTTAACCAAGACGACACAGGTAAGGTTGATATGGATATAATAAAGGGGTTAAGTGGGCAACATGGGTAGCATGGATAATTTGATAAATTAGAATACTTAACCCAATTAAATGTGTAGTGGTGTTACGAACCAGTTGAATTGAGTAGCGGTTAAGTAAACGTGTTAAAGAAGTGGGGAGGGTTAAGTTAATCTTAGTTATTGCCAAAATGGGGAATGATAAAAATAACCTATTATGAATGAACTTAAGAAAAGCAAACGATAATAGATAGGCTTGTCCTAGGGACAAGTGGGAATTATAACTTATGGAATAAGGTAAGTTATAATGAACGATGGAGAAAACAGAATAACTTATGGAATAAGGTAAGTTATAAGGAACGATAAGGGAAGATGAAATAACTTATCTAACAAGGAAAGTTGTACTTAATTGAAGATTAAGTAATCTGTAAAGGCAAGAATAAATCTACAAATGAAGATAACATGAGTTATATGAATGACATAACATAAGATTGGTTGAGTTGAGTAATTCTCTGAGTGTCAATCTGATGTTGATTTCGGTCTTCGAGGTTGATACTTAGGAAGTTATTCTCTTAACCAATGTATATGTGAATTAAGATGTACTTAATTATAAATTAAGTAAAACATGTTATTATAACCATAAGAGGGATAATTATTAGATTATGAGAATAACATGTCGTAGGCTTATTAATGAACTTAAATGGATTAAGTTATAAATGGAATTAATAAGCAAGGATAACTTGGTAAACTTGAAAAGGAAGTAAATGTGAATAACCAAGTAAAATGAGAAAACTGACGAGGTGGCGTAAGCGCGTAATTAATGATTAGACGTAGGGTCTAATGACAGATAAAACTAAGGCGCTTGAAGCAGTCCATACGTTATAGGATGAATAGCCCAACGAGGTAGATCATCACAGTGTCATAAGGCACGAGGGGAGCGCACGTTCATTATTCTGGCAGCTCCAACGGACTGGAAGGGGAGGCAGGCGGCTTCCTGAGACATTAAAGGTGCTCCTGGTAGTCCTCTGTGGTGGTTTAGCTTTGGGCTAGGATTACAGAGGTTGGGTTTGCGCGGAACTACCAGGTGGGTGGGCCTTGACTGCACAAGTAGGGGGCAGTCAGAATGCTGTATGCGGTGGCATTAAGGGTGGTTCGGCGGTTGCCTCAGGCGGAGGTGGAGGGCCAAGACCAAATGATAGCAAGATCGTCGGACGCCTGTCACCAACAACCTAAAGAATGCGAAAAGACAAGAGCTAACCCCTAGAGATCGTTAACCTTTGCTATCAAGGGAGGGGTGCGGGGAGACCCCACATGTATGTTTAGATTGTTTGCTTGTTAGGGGTGGTCGCTTAGCTCGTGTGGTCTTTACTAGTTGAGGGAGGGGATGAGGTGGGGCAATAGCCATCATAGAAAAACCAGACCCGAGGGGTATCTGTACATTGGACACTCTTAGAGGCGGGCCCGTACAGATATAGAAAAGCTCCCGACCGAGTTCCGTGTTTCTGCTGTAGCCCTGCCTCGGAACTTGGGTGCACAAGTAGAGGTTATGTGCAGTAGAAACATCGAGTACGATTGATGATACGTACGTGGTAAAGTCTAGGTACAACCATATCTACTCTGGGTGGTGTATCGTAGACCAGAGGGCATTATTCGATGATGCAACCAAATTCGATCGAATAGTTCGAGGATAGCAGTCAGTACGCTTACGTAGCACAGCGATAGTGGTTCTATGCGGATGTAGCGTTGTACGTTACTATGGCATAGGATGAGAGACTGCGCATATTACTGTAGCGATACGGAGGAGACCGTGCGAGTGGGGTACCACCGGGTGTACCTCAGCTTGGGGGTAGCTACATGTACATTATATTAGGTTAATCTACTAGGGGTTGATGGGTGCGATGTGTGTGTGAAAGCCTTGAGTGCTAATAACACAGATAGCCTAATAAATGAGAAAATGTAATTGAACGGTATATGTGTGATTATTCAAGAGGGGTAGTTTAAATTCATTCACACAGAACTTATGTTCCGACCCTCTCCTCATAACATTCGCAGGTTTGGTTCATGACAGAGACTGTATAGCTTTGGATACTGGCTTAGCAGTATTGTTATTAAGGTAAAGTTGTGTTTTAATTATATTATATTTTGTTCCTTCCACTGGGAGATGTTTTCCGAACTCTGACATGTTTTATGTCTCTGCCTTTTCTACAGGATACCAGAGCAAAACAATACGGGTTTCGATGGATTGGTTTTTTGAAAGAAAAAAAATCGGTCTGTCAGAACGCGGGTTGTTACACCTGCAACGACCTAGGGATTTCGGCCCCGAAAATCGACATAAAAACACCATGTCGATCCTTCAAGCACCGAAAACACTAGATAGTTATTAGAAAGAAGTTGGAGGGTGAGATAAGAAAGAAAGAAATATTAAAATAGAAGAAGAAGAAGAATCAACACAACACAAAGTCTCACATCGCAGCGGAACAAAATATAATATATAAATAACTTTTATTGAGAGCTTGTAAAATACTTACAATCATCAGAGCATATCAATACATCTGGACAGTTATAATAACCTGTCCTCATACACAACATACAGCGGAATAATAATATCATACGTTTGAACTCCTCCAGCTCGTCTTTGGACTTTACAGCATCAGATAACCTGAACCTGTACAACCCGGTCTGACCCGAGCATTTCAAATACCAGGTCAGTCTGGTGAACCAGAGTGAGAAAAACTCGCATATTTTAAGGGGAATCATCCAACTTGATTTTAAAGTTCAAAATCCTTTTGAAAGAAAAAGATAATAGTAAGACTAGCCCACACATAAACACGGACGGTTTTTACCTTATATAACCCAAAACAGTTTGAAATCTTATATATTATCTCATATTATACTAGTGTCTAAATACAAGTAAATATAATCTAGCAGAACGCTTGCATCTCACGCTTCACATATATAGTATACAATCAAAACCGCGGGCGCTTATTGGAAATTGGATTCCGACTATAATAAGGTATGGAACCACCTTCCGATAGTGTATCGCTAGAGGAATACACTGGGTTCAACAAGAACGTCTTGCAACCCGGCCCACACATGACCGGCCACTCAATTCTCTTGAGTGTATTGAATATATTTCCACCTACGGCTGCGCAGCTACCGTTTCCCGGGAGATACAGAAATGAAAAGAAGTAACAAAACTAATATTCTCTAGATGATGACAATACACTCTAATGGGTCAGACCCACATAGCCATGCTGCCTGTCCGATTTTTGTCATTTCCCAATTGCGAAGCATGAGGTTATAATCGACTTTTGGAACATCTGGCCACTATGCATCTCGACCATACAAGTCATCCAGGAACAGGATGAACCGAAGGCACTCTCCTACCGCATCCTAGATATCACCCTATGGATCAGCAACGAGTAGTCCTTACAATCCGCAGAACTCAATCACGACAGAATCACAAGTCAAAATATCTCCAAGAGCGACCTAGAGAAATTCAACAGTAGTTCTTCCGCTTATGAAGATCAACGGTCTTCAACGCCCCATCTTCAATCCGCACCTTCCACGATTTCGTATTCATTGGGCGGAATGGCTTTCGAATATAAATTCGATCCCGGTCTTTCCGTACCAACAATCGTATTGGCCAGATTTGATAGTTAGTTATTTAACTATCAAACAAATAATCATTCATCCATATAATAAGATAGACGGTTGCAGAACTCAGCGTCACTTGGCCTCTTTAATAATTAACATCTGGTTAATTTAAAACTCTATATCTTCAATATTAGGAAAACGTTCTTTTTTTCTTATTTAATATAAGAATATTCAATTACAAATTCACTTCTACTTCATTAGCTTCTTATTGTAAATTAGTAAGTGAATAAATTCCTTAGTATCAACCCCGGAGGCCGAAACCAACATCAGATTGACACCTCGAAAGTTACTCAACTGAACCAACGTACAACAGGTTCTAATTTCTTCAAAAATGACATCAAATTCCATATCATACTTAATACATCTTTGAAACCATTATACATAAGTCTTGATTCACTTTAAAACTTAAACTTATCTCAAACCTATCTTGATTGTATCTTAACCAACTCCATTTCTTATTTTACAGTACACAACTTTAGATCGACTTCTTATCTTAATTTGTCCAACTTATTTCAGTTCACTTTGGTTCTTATTTCGAATTCCATTTCATATCTTATTTATATTTTTCGTCTCATAACTCATTTCAATGTTCATAACTTTATTGACTTGTTTCAATATTTGAAATCATTTACAATATATTTAAATAACTTGGTTTTCCATAAGTTTCCAAATCAGATTTTTACTTGCTTTAATTGTTAAGTTTTCATAAACTCCAATACTTTAGTCCTAAGCACAAGATTATCTCCTTTGATTATTTTTAATTAATAATAATCTATTTTGATATCATTAAATATGGTTTATTTCATTATTGTCTATAACTTAATAGTTAACCCTTCTTTAACGGTTATCAACTTAATTATTCAATACTTGTTTATAAAACTTATTTCAATACAAAAATCTACCTTATAACATATTTTTTTTGAAAATGGGTAAACCGCCTCGTTAAAAACCTAATCTAATACTCAGCGTAAGTATTAGTTAGGAAAAAAGAGTGCGGCGTTTTATTGATAGCGAATCAATAAAAACTGTACAAAGTTCAGAGTACATTGGGCTTATAAACAAGAAATAAAACATGAGCCCATCCCAAAGAAAAAACAACACTCTAACAAAAGCCTGGAACAAAGGTCGGCCAAGAGGAAAAAAAACAAAACACAGTCCATGTAAGGCCCAAGAACAGGTCCACGTCATCTCTTCAAAACCGACGGAGTCTCCACTTCAAACTATTCTTTCCCAAATTAAACCCTATTTCCTTCGAATAGCAATAACCGCCATCCACCATAAAAACTAAACCGAAAGAGTATCCCTCATCATTCAACTCAATTCCCCATCTTTCAGCAATCCTTAAATCAGCAAGAGTCTGTAACTTCCTCTTCGATTTGCGAATCAGATAATTAATCTCCATGTTTAAAAGTTCCCATCTTTGGAATTTATCTCGTCGGTTGTTCTCATGAAGTCTTTCATTTCGTTCTTTCCACACATGGTAAACCGTAGTGATGATGCTACAAAAGGCGATGTCTTGGCTGAAGCCTTTATTGGGAAACATAGTTTTGAGCGACTGCATCTCGTTTTCTAGCAGCAAGGGTTCATCGGTCACTACAGGCACACCCAACTTGATTCTACAACGAGCCCATAGATAAGACGCAAACGGACACTGAAAAAACAGGTGAGAAATGTCTTCATTATTATCTGTACATAGCAAGCAATTTGGATTTACATCATATCCCTAAGTGATCATCCTATCTTTAGTGCTCAGTCTGTTTAGAATAGCTTTGTAAGTGCAGATAGACATTTTAGGGCAGTTAGTATAGTGCCATGTCACTTTACACCAATCGAGTTCAGGAAGATGCTCCCTTGAAATGTCCCATGCCGAGTATAAGGAGAAACCATTTGGTTTATTGTTCCAGCTCCAAAAATCCTTTTCATATGACTAGTGAATTTTTACTTCTCTAATCTTGTCTTCCACCATCCTAGTAGCAAAGAAAATATTGGTATTAAAAGTAGAATTTTGAATAATACAATCCACCAGTAAATTATCACCACCACAAAGGCTTAAAAAATCCCATCCTAACAATTTAACCAGAATGTCACTATTAATCCATGGGTCAAACCACGGCTTGGAGTCTTGACCATCCACTATACATCGATTAATACATTGAAGACCCATACTTCTGTATTTAAGAATTGTTTTCCATATGCGCGAACTATTAGCATCACTTTTCATAACCCAAAACTGTTCCTCAACACAGTATCTACTCGCCATCCACCTTTTCCATAGACTGTCACTAGTGATAAAATGCCAAATTAACTTAAGAGCCGCTGCAATTTTAATATCTTTAAAATTTTTGAGACCTACTCCCCCTTCAGATTTTGGCGTACATAAGGTGTCCCAAGAAATTTTATGACTTTCCCCGCCCATATAAAGTTAGAACACAGTCTATTAATCTTCCCTATAGTAGCCTTTGGTAGTTGGAACGTCAACATCCAATATAGAACCATCGGAGTGATGACTGAACGAACCAGTTCGATTCTCCCCGCCATGGATAACATTCTACAATCCCAACCATCCATGCGTTTTCTAATCCTATCAAAAAGATCGCCATAGTCAGAAAATTTCAGATAATTTGAAGATAGTGGGATTCCCAAATATTTGATTGGTAATTTTCCTTCCTTAAAATCAAGAAGCCGAAGAATTTGCAATTTATTACCAACCCCTTTGCTGAAAAAGATTTTGGATTTCGAATAGTTGAGTTGTAGACCAGCCACTTCCTTCAAATTCTCAAAAATCTTTTTAATTTCCTTGACACCTTTAGATTTAGCCTTAGCAAAAATCATTAAATCGTCTGCATAAATCAGATGAGTGATATTTGGATCATTTTTATAAATAGGCTCCACAATCTTCCTCATAGGAGCCTTATACAAAAGGATGGAAAAATACTCCATAGCAACACAAAAAAGATAAGGAGAAAGCGGGTCTCCTTGTCTCAGTCCTCGATTACTGTGCATAAAACCCTTTGGACTCCCATTAATTAAAATAGAAAAAGTAGGAGTGGTAATGCATGTTCTGATAAGGCGGACAAAAAAATAAGGAAAACCCATCATAAGAAGCATACGACAGATGAAATCCGGGTTAACCATGTCGTACGCCTTCTGTAAATCAATTTTGATGCAAATTTTGCCGCTACCTTTTCTATTAAACATTCTTATGTGTTCATGGGCGAAAAGAATATTCTCAGCAACGAACCTTCCCGGAATGAAAGCAGATTGATTATCCGAAATTAAATGATTTAGATAAGGCTTTAATCTATTGCAAATAACTTTGGATATAATTTTGTAAATCACATTACAACACGAAATTGGCCTGTAATCATTAGTACTTGAAGGTTTGTCATTTTCTGGAATGAGAGTGATAAAAGTATGATTTATACATTTTGCGAGCTTACCGGTTCTGAAAACTTCTTGCACAATTTCTAACAAGAAATCCCTAAGTCATCCCAGTGTACTTTGAAATTTTTTGTAGAGAAACCATTCGGACCTGGGCTTTTATCACCAGGAATAGAAAAGACTGCCTTGCGGACTTCCTCCATGCATATAGAAGAAGACAGGTGAATACATCCTCTCTCGTTAATGATAACTTTACAATTTATGCAATGAAACATGTTAATGTACGGAACACCAGTCATAAAAATTTTCGAAAAATAATCAATTATTTCTCTCTCCATGTGCTCTTTGTCCTGTTTTAACTGTCCATTCTCCATAAAGACATTACCCCAATTATTAATATGTTTCTGAGTGACATTTTAGCATGAAAATTTTTTGGTACAGGAGTCCCCATCATTTAACCAACAATTTTTTTCTTTCTAGCAGTTATTAATATATTGAATCATACTTTGCTCCTTCCACCCAAGATAAGCATTTTTGAGACTCTCAAAAAGTGAGTGATCTGTAAGACATTCGTCCAACGCCTTATTATAGTTATTCTCCATCATTTTAAGCATGTTGTCATCTTTTGCTCGACGGCAGTTCCATTTCTTCAAATTACTCTTGCATTTTTTTCAGGAACTGTAGGAAACAATGCAATTTTTTTCCTTCCCATGTCTGTAAGTATAAATTTTCAAGAGCATCTAAAATACAACTCATGTATCCTTCATTATGATGCCAAGAATTCACATATCTGAACGGTTTGTTATTATCTGCAACCTTCTCTGTCTTTGAAAAAATACATATTGGAATATGGTCGCTAATAGGATTAGCATAGCCAACTACGTTTAA
This sequence comes from Allium sativum, assembly GCA_030737875.1. NCBI lineage: Eukaryota > Viridiplantae > Streptophyta > Magnoliopsida > Asparagales > Amaryllidaceae > Allium > Allium sativum. The sequence goes on from CM060924.1 coordinate 199,237,818, forward strand.
ATCCGGAAATTTCTACATAAAATAGCTATTGCAAAACACTCTGTCAATTTTAGTCGTAACTCCATTCCTTCTCCAAGTATATCTGAAGCCTGAAATATTAATTTCCTGAAGTCCGGAACTTATAATGCAATCAATAACACCAGTCATACATCTGAACGGGACCGTTGTATCCCCCTTTTTGTCATTTTGAGAGGTTATGTTATTAAAATCCCCTAAAACCAGCCACGGCAAATCAACCTGCTTAGCTTCATTAGTAATTTCCAGCCAAATATTTTATCTATCAATTAGAAAATTACTTGCATAAATAAAGGTAATTCGACATTTAAGTCCCCATGTATTCTTTGCTGCAATAGAGATGTGTTGATAAGACTTGCATTCAACTTGAACATACCAAATACTTGAGTCCCATAGAATAAGAATTCTACCTTTGCTACCACACTCATTATTATCTACCACGGACCATTTTCTGTGTAACTTATTTTTTGTACTCTTCAATTTATCATTGGACAACTTGTTCTCTAGCAGGCCAACCATTGACGGCCTGAATTTGTTAAGGAATTTTATCACTTCGAACAGCTTGTTCGGAGCATTCAATCTCCTAACATTCCACGCCACAATGTTCATTTTATTTTGCTCTGGCTCCTTGTCATATCTTTAGGAGGAGTAAAGGAAGTCGAGGGAATTGACCCTTTATTTTTAATGTTATTATACAGCACATCCATTTCTTCATAGAATTTTTTATTTTTCTCAATGTTTTCTGAAACGTCAATGTCTTTTTCAGGTGGATCAACTGAAATCTTAGGTGCTGGAAGATGTGCAGCCAAATCATCATCTTCAGATTCACCCCAGTCTTCCTCTTGGTCATCTGCATTTCCTTCGGCGTTAGAATCAGTCTCTGCAGTATCCTGTATTTCGGTGGTAGCCTTATTAGCCTGCAATTGGGATACATTAACAAATGCAGAAGAATTCAAAATAGCATTCTCCCCTTGTGCCAGCAATGCAAAATTGTTTTGTACTAACGGAACGTTTATGATTTGCATATTTGTATTTTTTGAATGTTCTTCCACTTGAAGAATTTCATTATTTTCGGGTTCTGCTATAACAATGATAACTTTATCCCTGTCAATCATACCATTTAATATATCATGTATGCTTGTGTCAGTTTCCTTTTCATTATTCCCATGTAAAGTCTCCACGTCTGGAAAGTGATCTTCATTTATATTAGGGGTTACCATACGACCCTCTCCTGTTGCATTATCCTCCCCAATAGGGTTTTCAGTATTTGTTGAATAAGTATTTTCATTTGGAATAGTGGTATTTCCCATAGGATATGATGTATTATTTCCATTTGCCTTCGAACTAGTTGCCCCCATTGTTGCCGCAGTAGATTTAGGCACCCAAGCTTCTTCTAATCGGGTTTTACAATGTTCTGTCGAGTGTCCAAAAATTCTATAATTTTTACAACAAATTGGTTTGTACAAATATTCCACTTTTACCGTTAATTCCTCCCCTGTGTGCAAAACGACGTCAACTTCAGTCGAAAAATCAGACCAAGCATACATTTCAATTAAAATGTTTGCATATGCTACTCTTGATTCATCAGCCGTAATTCGATCCATCTTGATCGGTCTTCCGAGCACGCTAGCGATGACACTCAACGCTTCTCGATCCCACATTTCTAATTCAAGGTTAGATAGCTTCACCCATAAAGGCATGGAGGACAGTAAATCCTTTTTAAATCTCATCCCAACGTTCCATTTTTTCAGAATTATTACTTTATTATCATACAAGTATGGTCCTCCCTTCAAAATGTTATCACAGTCTACATCATTCTCAAATCTTATAATGAAAACCCCATTTTCTTTTGATAATAAAGTAAAATTGCCTGACGGTTTCCACGTTCGTTCAACATATTTTTTCAAATGTCACATAAAAAATGATTGAATTCTTCCATTTAGTAGCAGATCTAGAAGATGCACCCTCCGTCACACACGCCTTCTTCTTGTTATTAATAATTATTGGTTCTATATAAGTCAGATCCACGAATTCATCCCCTGTTTGACCACATCCGCCAGTGGCCGCCTTGATCCATGACATGGATCTCCCTGCAATTACATCTTCCTGGATTGATTTCCAGTTTTTATCGTAGAAGGAAGATCTGCCATTTCTCACGCGTTGGACCGTTGGAGCATCAGATTTGGATCGAATATTCGTTCACCCCAAATCCTTATCCCCTGGCTGACGAACTGCTTGGAAAGTAGTATTTCGGGTTCCAAAAACCCCGTCAATCCTCCGGCCAGCATGTCCGTACGAAACCGATGATCCTCCTCCCCTATTTCTACCGATCTGATTAGTCCCATTATTGGATGATAAGTCCCGATGTTGACCTGAACCAAACCTTAACCCAACGTCTGCGCGAGACGACACTTGCTCTCTCATGCGAGAAGATTCAACAGGTCCTCCATCGTCAATTTCTTTTCCTGCCCTCCGATTATAATGATCTGGAGGCCTGCCTTCATCATTTGCGTTTCTAGATCTAATTGCGTCCGCCATTAATTTGGAGGCCATTTTTGTATTAGCATGGATCTTCTTAAAACTTTAATAATTATTGATAGTAACTTATAAATAATTGATTTTCCTTTCATTAAACTTTAATTTGAACTAACATATTTAAATAGATTTTAAAATCTAGTTTAGTTATAACATAAATTTATAACTTCCTTTTAGTTAATTTACCTGACGGTAAATCAATGTTTATAAAACAATTCATTTTAGGTCATCTGCCGATAATTGCTCCACCAATATCACCCATTGGTTAATATTAACCAAATATGACATTTGAATTCACCCATCAACTATCAATTGATTAAACAATTCATATACGTAATCAATATATTTGAGGAATCCGGTTGGATCCCTCCAACCTGTTCGTCCCTGCATCGAAATGGTTACAACAATATTTTTTTATCTTCACAATAAACGGAAATAAACAGTATAACAGTTAACCATTAACTAATAACATCCATTCAAGCGTCCAATTATTTATTAACCACGTTTATATTATTATAAACGTAACCAGCAAGATAAGTAACCTCGTTTGGAATATAATCGTTAAAATAACGATTTAATTCGATTAAATTAAACAACCGTTTAATTTAATCAGTGAATATTAAATAATATTCAGCATACAAACAAATGGTCATACAATTATCAACCATTAGCAAACATTGCACACAAAAGTAAAAACCCAGTTTATATAAAATATAAACGGGACAAACTGAGTGAGTTGAACTCACCTTGGTTTCCATTCGTCATTAGAATAGTTTGCTTTAGTGAAATCAAACCAGCGTTTAAGTTAATTGAAAATTCCAGTTGCGTGCAGCTACGTTCAACCCAGCTCCAATTTTATTAAACCATATGCAAGTTACTATCGTTACATAATTCAATTTGAATTAAGTAGTTTGATTAAACTCTAATCTCATTTTTGTTAATCTCACTTATAATTTAATTCAAATTAACCTATTTGTTTTATAATTATACTTAGGCAGAATTAAATGTTGGTTTGGCATGTAAACTACTTGTCCTACCTACTAAAAACGTTTTGATTAAAGTATACATATGCTGTTTTCAATTGGTCGCATGATTTTGTCATGCACTGGATTAAATACTACTGGCCATGTTTAATAAAAGAATCAGGCATGCAAACAAGCCACCTTCACATCACCGTTCACATAAACTTCCCATTGCATGTGCCATGCACGTCTGTCTAACCGCCCGTACTTCTTTTGCTTCCACTTTACAAATATAACCAATTTCTTCAACCCCACATCATCAGTACACACTCCCCATATCTCTTTCTATTTTAATTTACTTTACTATTAATGCATGTACCAAGGTTTTGTTTCTTTTTAAGGGATGAGGTGGCCATACGTTAGTAATGGCGAGGATGGAGACCTCTTAGATAGGTTAGAAAATTTCCACAGTGGGTTTCGTGTAGGGATGCATGCTCATGTCTAGTGCAGGGTAAGTTTTATAAGATTATATTATTCTACCATTAATTACTCCGTCGCTATTTTACCTTATGGAAATTTACATGCACCGCTTAAACATCAATTTTAAATTCAACAAAAATAAGTGCATCGCTACATTTAGTCGTTCCGGTCTCAATGGAATTAATTTTGTTGAAAACGGACTCCATTTGCAAAATGACGTTATTTTATTTTATCGGTTCACCTTTAAATTTCGTCTATCGGCAAAACAATCTCCAATTGACTCCAAACCGAAAATGTAGCAATAATTAATTGTACGTAGTCCAATAAAACTCGTTTTGTCGAAAACGGAAATCGTTTTAATTATATTATAATATATATATATATATATATATATATATATATATATATATATATATATATATATATATATATATATATATATATTCAACTCCATTTAAAAAAATAAATTTGATATAAAATCCATTATATCGCTAAATCAATATTTAAACGAATTTAAATATTCATAATTAATGTTCAAAAATCCGGGACGTTACAACACCAGTATGAAAATATATTATGACTTGATTCCGAACATGTGGTTGAGCGTGAACTTGATTAGACTGCTTTGACCAATAAGTGTGTCAACAGTTAGAAATCTCCTAATGCTATGGATTCTTAGCACGTTGTTTAATATATGATTTTAGAGACGGTTTCGTATTACATAATTTTTCATGGATGCATGAATTAATTATGAATTTTCCATGTTTGGATTTTTTAAGGGTAAGTTTACATGTTAATTAAAATGATTAAAATATATGTATAAATACTTTATACATGGCTACTACAAAAGTATTGTAAAAAGATTGTATACGATTAGTATATTAATTTATAAGTCAATCAGAATTCGATAAATATGGTGGAGTAAGTAAAAAGTAACGCTTTATAAAGAAATAAGTTAATATGTCTGTATTTACTATCAGTGTCGTAGTCTTTCCGGAAGCAATGTCCTGATATTATTGGAAGCCACCTTTCGGTGACGCTGAATACTTGGAATATCAATATATATATATACATATTTTTTTTGAAAATTGGGTCACTTTTTTTATCTAATAAAAGCAATACAAAGGAAGGTTAGCATACTAACTATTACAAAACAAAAGCAAAAAAGAAAAACAGAAAATACAAGAAAGTATAATACTAAAAACTTAAAACAAGCCCATGATGAGGCCTATCCCACTTAGTGCAACCCACTGCACCTCACTCGATCCACTTGCTCCAACTTGTGTGCATCTCCAAATGCACAACTTATTGCGATCCGGCTAAACTTCACCTAAGAAATAAAAGAGGTTTCCATTTCTTTGTATTAAATTCAATAAATCCAATAGTCTAGAGAATTGTAGCACGCAGACATATTAAACAAACTACTCTACTTCCACAGCTTTAAGTAGTTATATAGAAATAAAAACCAGATCGTATATCAAGACTATCCCCATGCATGCAGAAATTAGCCGGTAACCACACTACTAGGTGAACTTGATTATGACCATTCATTAACACATTTAAAGATAAAATCCAACACCAGTATAATATGGGTAATCCGTCCAATAAAATCTGAAACTGTCTCCATAGTCACCAAGAGCCCAAAAAATTTAGCTCCTGTCATCAAACAAAAAACTCCAAACTTAGTTCTACATCAATATATAAAACGTATCAGACCTACCAGATAAAACTGGACAGTCATCCTAGTAAACTACTTTCTGATCCAATATAAACATATCAAAAACCACCCGAATCGCAGGCAATTTTCCATTAAGGAATTGAATAGAATCAACCCATAATTTTTGTCACGAAAATGATGAAAAACCTGCAGATTGGTTATGAGGAGTCAGAAGTGAACTTACACTAACGCCGGCGATGCTAGATCCCAACTCCCCCAATGGCTCGATCGTTTATTTTCAAACAAATTCGCATATGAAATAGGATGGATCTAAGGTTAAATACAATGCAATAATCTGAGGTAGCTTGATCTGAGAATACGTAGATCTGGAATAGTAGGATGATGTGACGATCTGGAAAATTCTGTTGAAGTTTTAGAGAATACAAACATACACACACACACACACACACACATATATATATATATATATGGTATAGTAAGTACTCAGACATCCACCTCTTACCTTCTGGATGATCTTGGGTATTGATAATTATACGTTTTGAAAGTTAATTTCCCACCAAGAGGTTTCTGCCTCCACCCTTTCGGCAGGGACGAAAGGGGTCCTTTTATAAGAAGTAAACTATTTTGAATAAGGACCTTACAACTTTTAGGGGAACCGAAAGAGAGTCCAAAACCCTTGAAGCCATTACTTATGATGACATGCCTTTATAAACTTGTTTTCCTAAACATATTTCCTTGGACATGGTTAACAGGCCTAAATGAAATTTCTTAATAAAGGATTTAAGGTTATGCCTAAATGGCTATCGACGTTGATAATGTCAACGAAGGAAACTTTATTTTATGACTATGTAAAGGAGTTAGAAGTTTCTATCTCTATACCATGCCGTCATGGTTTTGACGATAGGTTTCAGTTGATTCACTAAATGCATGGATACGAAAGGGGTTCCTTTCAGGGGAATTATATGACGTCGAAGGATTTCTTCGAGAGTAAATGATCAATTACTTGCTTTATGAAGCCGAAAGGTGTTGGTTTTGGGAGATGAGTAATGAATGGAGCTGAAGGAGGTTGCCTTCGGAGTAAAAGAACGATGTCTTAGTGAGACAAAAGGGGTTTCCTTTGGAGACAAATTGTTACTACCTAAATTTCGTACTGAAAAGAGAGTTGAAGGATTATCGCATAAAGGTCGATACCAAAATAAAAGCCGAATGGAAACTCAGCCGATACCGAGATGAGAGGATACGACAGGGAAGCCAGGAACATAAAGCATTAGAAGGGTGAAGCCAATACCAAGATGGAAGTGTTGTTGACTCCAACATAAAGATCAAATTACATAATGATGATACTAAGACAGGCAAGATAGGTGGCACAAATCAATGCCAATATGTTCTATACAGTAAGCTTGGAATCGATATTGATGGATGAGGGTGGTTGATCTAGTTTTAGTACTAAAGGAAGGAAGGAAGGAGTCAAAATCAACACCAAATGATCTGGGGAAAAGCATGGAGGCGATTCCGGAAGCCAATACATCAAGCAAAGAAGTGGGATTAAACAGCGAAAGCAAGTATCAATATTGGTAGAAGAGCTCGATACCGACACCACAATAGGTGCATCAAGCTTATAGCAAGATAGGGAAGCAAGCAAGAATGCTATCAATACCAACAGGCTTGGTATTGATACTATTGCCTAACAAGGAATCGGTATCGAAACCAAAGGCCTTCGAAGTAGGGTTAATACCCAGAAACCATCCAGCAAACCGAAGTAAATTGCCTCCAAAGCCGATAGCAACAATGGCGGGCTGATATCGGAAGCCTGGAATAGAAGCATGTTGCCTACAAAGCTACCACCAAAGGAGGCCCAAATTTTCTGTAAGTAAGACCCTAGGGGTTACATTTTGGGGGACTTTCTCATTTTCACAATCTTGTATTTTTTTTTTCTAAGAGAGAAAACCCTAATTTCAAAATCGAATTGGGTATTTCCAAATACTCTATAATACATTCGTTATATATAAAAAAGGGAAAATTGAGATCGAATTCTCTCTCGATTCAACAATCATGTTGTGTCTTTATTCATTTAACAGGGAGTTAACACTAACCTCATAAGTGAGAGGCTTAAACATAACACATCAAAAGGGTGATTAATTGAGTGAAATCAATGAATCATGTTTTATGATTCATATTTATGTTTCAGCCTCCTTACAAAAAGTATAACATAACACAACGTTCTAAGATGGAACCTATTGTAGCCTTATGGCATGATAACTGACACAACCAGGGTCTTTCATAGGATGGATCGATGTGAAAGTATAATTTTCATCAACAAAGGCTATAGTATGTCCCAAACATAACTGTTGTGGTATGTTAGTCTGATTCTTCTCTACACAATGTATATTATTCTATCTTGAATCTAAGAAACACCGTTGTAGTAAGGTTCAATACTTCATGTAAGCTTACAATGCCCTTATCCCAAGGTAACTGTTGATTCCTAAGTCTTGTAAGTGTGATGCTCACCTCTCGAAGGAAGAGTAACCAATCTTCAAACTTAGGGTCTTAATGTCTAGGAAACGACAGGTTAAACTAAGTTTGGTAAGGCTAAGTAACCCTCAAGTCTCCTCTACATCGATTACAATCCTAATTCCTTCATATATGCATTGTTAATTCACAAACTTGATGTTAACGATTTTCATCGTTAACATTTTGGCGCTAAAAGGAGGGATTGAACCTCTGATTCTCTTATTTAATTATAGAATTAATTTGGTGAACTTATTGCTTAATAAAGTATAGGATAAAATCAAAAATACTGGAAGCCCTAAATAGAGAACCAGTTCCTGATTTTACCCTCGAGGAGAACATAACTCCGACATTCAACTTAAATACCACTGAAATGGGTGGAACCTCCAATCCAGCATAGCCTCAAAACCCAAATATCACGGAATAAATTATTGTCAAACTAAAGGCTTTGGAGAAACGAATCCTCTAAATGTAGACTCTCCTTCAAGATGCTCATACGCATAAGTCTTCGAGGAACACCGGACCAAGCCAAAGGGAGGAAGTCGAATCTCCAAGGAGAAATGCTCCCATTCAACAGTTCGAGGGAAAAGAAAAAGTTAAGGCGACTTCCTCCAAGAAGAAGAGACCACATTTGTCAAAGACGGATCATAAGGAAATCAACACGACAAGGAGCAGCCCAAAAGCTCTACTACCAAAGGGTACATTCCCAAGAGGTTAGACTATGATAATACAAAAGCTTACCTCAAAGACATGACAAAGAAAGCTGTCAAATATTTTCTTGGGAGTAAAGGAAAAAACCTGGATGAGAAGGTTAATGACAATGAAAGGGTGGCCCCTTTCACCAATGAAATTATGAATACTATAATACCAGCCCATGTGAAGATCCCAACGATGATGAAGTATATTGGAACCACCGACCCAGATGATCATTTAATAGCTTTTGACAGCCAAATGGACCTTTATAACGCTTCGGGAGCCATCCGATTTCGTCTTTTCCCAGTAACACTCCACGAGGCACCCGCTAAGTGGTACCGCCAATATCGGGAAAATACCATTTACTCATGGAAGCAATTCTCTTAGAATTCTCTGCAAAGTTCTGCATCTACAAGGACCCGACATGAGACTATAATGTCGTCGCCAACATAAAGCAAAGGCAAGGGGAATCTTTGGGAGATTATTTGAAAAAATTCAATGTGGAAGCCTTAAAGGCAAATGACATGAACGACCATGACAAGCTCATTATAGTTCGTTCAGGACTAACTAAGAACACTCCTTTTTAAAAGGAGTTATATATCAACAAGTGCAAAGACTTGCAAGATTTCCTCTTCCTGGCGGATAAATTCATCCGCTTGGATGAGTTATACTACACAAAGAAGAAGTTTGGCCCCTGCGTGGAAGGAAGGAAGCCGGGATTTAATCAAAAACCTCAAGGTGGAATGTTTGGGTTTGATGGAAGCCAGAAGAAGCAAATATGGGAAGATTCTAACACCAACTCTACGGCTTTGAGTAAATCTGTATCATTTATATACGTCGTGGTTAAGGAAAGAGTCAACAACTTCTTATTATCTTTTAAAGCTAAGAACTTCCCAGAACCATACAGCGGAAGAAAATATTGTGAGTACCACAAGACAAATGGGCATAAGACCGATGAATCCAAAGTGTTAGAAGGCATAATCAGAAGCTCATGCGTAAAAGGCACTTAAAAGAATTTATTCTAGACAAACAACAAGCAATCCAGCATACCCATAGACATCAAAAGGTCTCGGCTAACTTAGCAGTAGCTCCAATTGAGGAGGGTCAACTAGATTTGGGCCCTCTGATAAATCGAATTAATGTGATCCATGGAGGACCACACCCTGCCGGGAATAGCCAAGCTGTTCGAAACCAATATCTAAGAGAATCCCGCAAAGGGATATTTTTTGTTCAAGAATAGCCACCACTTAAGAATGCTGCTACAACATCAAAATGCACAACCTGATGATTTCCGCGAACGAGATGTAGAAGGGTGTACACCATCCACATAATGACCCTCTCATGATAAAAACGCAATTGGGCTTCAATGGTCTCTAAGATTCTTGTTGATACGGGGAGTGCGGTGAATGTAATATTTATGCATGCTTTCGACCAAATGGGTATTTCTGAACAATGGTTGGAACCAAGCAATGAGCCTGTCTTCGGTTTCAATAAAAAGGGTCTACTCCAGTGGGGAAAATCAAGCTTTCGGTCCAAGTTGGATTGTCACTTCTTTACAGAACCTACGAGACTCTTTTCATTATCATTGACCAGCCTTCCTACTACAATGCTTTCTTTGGTCGCCCGACTTTGGATGAAGTGGACGCTGTCATCTCATCAAAATAACTTTTGATGAAATTCCTGAAAAAAGAAAGTTGGGGCATAATCAGGGGAGAAAAATTCAGTTCCCGTGAGTGTACTTTGCAACCGTTGACCAATATAAAAGGGAGTATCTTGCTTGCTTTGATTCTTATATATTTTTTCAACCTTTGGATGATAGATTCTTACATCCGACATTCGAAGCTAAAATAAGAATCAATAAGACTAAAACGAATGAATGATACATACACTCCTTTGAAAAGCAGAAGGAAGAGGGCTGAAAAGATAAATTCAGTTGAGGAAGAAGAGATTATAATAGAGCTAGATTCCCGAGGGGATACAGAATGAATTAAACCGATAGAGGACTTGGAGGAAATAAGTGTACATCCAACCGACAAAGCTAAGACCATCAAAATAGGGAAGAGGTTGGAAGGACCATTGAAAATGGATTTGATTCAGTTCCTACAACATAATAAGGACGAGTTTGCTTGGACCCATTCAGATATGGTAGGGATGAATCCATCGGTTATGAGTCACGCTGTAAACATCAATCCATCTGTAACCCATATCCGACGAAAGAAAAGGCAGTATAACAGGGACATATCAGAGGCTTTGAAAGAAAAAGGTCAAGAAGCTACTTACGAATGAATTTATCCGAGAAGTCTTTTATCCCGAATGGTTAGCTAATCCATTACTGGTGAAAAAGTCTAATGGGAAATGGAGTACTTGTGTCGATTACACAGACCTGAATAAAGCTTGTCCAAGGATTGTTATCCCCTCCCCTGAATAAATCATTTAGTTGATGCGACTAGTGGACATAAGTTGTTATCCCTCGTGGATGCCTACCCAAAATACAACCAAATTTGTATGTTCGAACCCGATGAAGAGAATACAGGCTTCATTACCGATTGGGGAACATTTTGCTATAAGGTAATGCCCTTTGGATTAAGGAACGCCAGTGCTACATATCAAAGGTTGTTGAATAGAATGTTTCAAGATCAAATAGGGCGAAATATGGAGGTGTATGTAGATGACATGTTAGTGAAATCTAATAAGGCAGAAAATCATTTGGAGGACCTAAAAGAAATGTTCAATATGCCGAGGGAATATCAAACGAAGTTAAACCCTCAAAAATGTTCTTTCTGGGTTCAATCTGGAAAGTTCCAGGGATATGTTGTCAGCGAATATGGAATTGAACCTAGTCCCGATCAAATTAAAGTCGTAAAAGATACGGAAGAACCCAAAACAGGCTTAGAAGTCATGAGCTTAAACGGGTGGGTAGCAGCCTTGAGTCGGTTCATTTCTAAATCCACTGATAAATGTGCGCACTTCTTTGATGTAATTAAGAGAGGGAAGAACTTTGAATAGAATAAGGAATGTAGAAAGGCTTTCTAGGAATTGAAGGATTATTTGGGAAAGCCTCCAATTTTGTCTAGTTCCGAAGGAGGGGAAGACTTATATCTTTACATGGTTGTCTCGGAATATGCAGTCAGCTCGGTCCTTATTAGGCAAAGCAATGGAACGCAATTCCCAATTTACTATGTTAGCAAAAGATTGAAAGATGCAGAAACCCGATATCCTATAGTAGAAAAGTTAGCCTATTGTCTGATACTTACTACACGAAAGCTTAGGGGTTACTTTTAGGCATATCCCATTAAGGTTCTGACCAACTTTCCACTCAGAAATGTTTTCAGTAAACCTGGAATTTCTAGGAGATTAGAAAAGTGGAAAATTGAGCTTAGTCAGTATGAAATCGAGTTCCAACCCGAGCAATAATAAAAGGGCAGGCCTTAGTAGACTTTGTAAATGAGTGCATAAGTTTTGTTATGGAACAGTCAACAAAGGAAAATGATCTTAAGGCCAAATTGCAGTTATTTTTAGATGGGGCATTAAATGAACAAGGAACAGGGGCAGAGTATGTAATAATCACCCCTGAAGGACATCGTTTGCATTGTGCGATGAAGCTAGGGTTTACTGTAATAAACAATGTAGCAGAATACGAGTCGATGGTGACCGGGTTGAATTTAGCACTTTATTTAAAGATAACTCAGATTGAGATCTTTAGCGACTCACAGAAAGGTAAACCAAATTAAGCAAACCTACCAAACCAAGGATGCCCTATCAGCGCTATATGTGAAGAGAATATTGAAGATGCTCACTGAATTCGATGATTTCTCTATACATAAGATCCCAAGAGGGGAAAACTATGAAGCTGACTCTTTGGAAAAGTTGGCTATCTCTAGAGGAGCGCCTATGACTCGAATAATTTCTATAGGATATCAAAGAAGCCTAGCATTGAAGAAGATGCACTCAAATAAAGAAAGGAAATTCTTGTTCTAACTAGATCCCAAGCCTTGACAAAGGAAACCGAAAGTGAAAAAGATATAGCTCGTAGAGAGGAACCCATACCAACAGAGATGGATTTCCATTAAGAGAATACTTGGATGACTCCCATTATAGATTATCTATTAAACGATATATTAACTAATAATAGGCAAGATGTTATGAAGGTTAGGCATCAAGCCACTACCTTTGTTATGGACAAGGTGGTTTACAAAAAGTGACATTCGCTCCCTACTAAAGATGCGTAAGCATGGAAGATGGGCTCAAATTGCTAAAAGAAGCACATGAGGGTTTATGTGGAGATCATTCTAACGAAATCAAACTAGCAAAGAGGGTTACGCGACAAGGCTTCTATTGGTCACAAATGGTTATTTAAGTGACAGAGTATGTCGGGAGATGTGATAAATGCCAAAGATATTCTAGGATACCCCAATTACCTACAAGTGACTTAACCACCATCTCAAACCCATGGCCTTTCAACATATGAGGAATAGACTTAGTTGGGCCGCTATCAATCTCTAAGGGAGGAGCCAAGTATGTAGTATTAGCTATTGACTAATTTACCAAATGGCTTGAAGTAGAACCACTCTCGACTATCAAATCTAAGAAGGTGTTGAGCTTTGAGATAAAGAATATCATCACACGCTTTGGAATCCTCTATAAGATCATATCGGACAATGGAACACAATTTGAAAGCGAAGAATTCACACGGTTTTGTGACAGAAACGGAATCATGAAAAGTTTATCTTCTATAGCACATCCAAGGGAAAACAACGCCGTTGAGGCTGCAAACAAAACCATAAAGACAATATTAAAGAAACGGTTAAACCAAGCTAAAGGAAATTAGGCAGATGAATTGTCATTGGTACTTCGGGTATATAGAACCTCCGCCAAGATGATGACCGGACATCCTCCATACTCTCTAACATATGGTGTGAGACTATGCTTCCAATCGAAGTTGAGATTCCTTCGCACAGAAGAATAGCTTATGCATTCGATCTAAACAAAGAATTGAAAAAAGTATCTTTAGACCTAATTCAAGCATTAAGAGATGAAGCAACCATTAGAACGGCTGTATATCAAAGAAGAATCACAAAATACTACAACTCAAGAGTAAGAGCGAGAACTTTCCAAAAGGAGACTTGGTCCTACGAAGAGTAATGGCGAATACTAAGAATCCAACAAATGGTCCTCTTGGCCCTAACTGGGAAGGGCCCTTAATTGTTCGTCAAAAACTCACATCCAAAGCATATCGACTCTGTAAACCAAATGATGATCTCGCACCTAGAAAATGAAACACAAAACACTTGAGACCATGATTTTCAATGAAAAATGAATAAAAGAAGGTATTCTTAAGAATATTTACATGATTAAGGGTATGGAAACCATCTCAAAACTAGGAACAACCATAAATGGGTAAAACATCATACAATGGTAAAGAAGACCTTGTTGCCGCCAAGATGGCCAGGGAAAGGCATCTCCCGAAGGGAGGTGGGGTGTAAGCCTTTAGCCGCATCCAAATTAGAAAGGGCCAGGTTAAAGAAACAAAAGCATAATCCCCTGAACCACACCAGAAATGGTCGGGACAGAGCATCTAAATAAGCACGCCCTGCCTCTGCTTCAACTAAGCACGTCCTTCCTCTGCTCGCAGAAAAGCACATCTAACCTTTACTTATGTCTTCGTACCACAGAAGGGGACAAATACTCTAGAGGAGCACAAAAAGCACCTGTGCCTCTGCTCTAGATGAGCACACTCTGCCTCTGCTTCAACTAAGCACTTCCTACCTATGATTTAGAAGAAGCACGCACTACCTCTGCTTATGTATCGTCCCGGAGAAGGGACAAAAATTCAAAGGGAGCACTGTAAGCATGTATATCCTCTTCTTACAGCTTACCCCAAAAAAGGGAACAAGGCTCTGGAGGAGCAATCTAAGCATGTACTTGCCTCTTCTTACACATTATCCCGTAGAAGGGAACACATGCCCAGAGAGTGGCTAACAAAGCATGTACATCCTCTACTTCGGCAATCACAAGCCCAGAGAGTTCCTCACAAAGCACGTACATCCTCTGCTTCGCAGATCAAACCTGAAAGCGGTTGCGAAACTATTAACTACAAGAAGTGGATTTTTGGTCTTTTATCATTAAATACCCGAATCTGGGTTTGATTCGAGATTTCTATTAATTAGCAGAAGCGGATTCTGGTCTTCTACCATTAAATACCTGAATTTGGGTTCGATTTAGGATTTCTAGTTATTACCAAAAATGGATTTTTGGTCTTCTATCATTAAATATCTGAATCTAGGTTTGATTAAGGATTTCTATTAATTACCAGAAGCTGGTTTCTGGTCTTTTATCATTAAATACCCGAATCTGGGTATGGTTCTGGAATTCTATTAATTAGTAGAAGTGAATTTATGGTCTTCTGTCATTAGTAGAAGTGAATTCTATTAATTAGTAGAAGTGAATCTAGGTTTGGTTCGGGATGTCTATTAAATGACAGAGGTGGATTTCCGGTCTTTTATTAAATACCTGAATCTAGGTCCAGTTCGGGACCTCTACTTATTATCAGAAGTTGATTTCTAATCTTCTACTAAAATACCAAAATCTGGATTTTGGCCTTCTTCTTATTATCAGATATGAATTTCTGGCCTTTAATTGTTAAATGCCCCAATTTGAGTCATATACTTTCAGGGGTTTCTGAACTTTTGGAATCTGGGCGTCTCGTCTTATTTTCGATAAGGAATTTTAAATCAACCTTTGGGACAATATCATGGGTTTTTCATGACGACATATCATAATAAAAGTAATGTTTTCTCGCACCTCATATAGGGAGGTTTTCTAAGTGTATAATATGAACATTGTTAATCATCATTTCAGCGAAGTCTGGGGCATGAATGATCATACTATCCCCATTGAAGGTGTAATATATCGTTTCGTTTTAAGCCAAGTGATGCTTAGCGTAATATGGGTAAACTGTTGTATACA
Organism: Allium sativum; assembly: GCA_030737875.1. Classification (NCBI taxonomy): domain Eukaryota; kingdom Viridiplantae; phylum Streptophyta; class Magnoliopsida; order Asparagales; family Amaryllidaceae; genus Allium; species Allium sativum. The sequence continues at coordinate 199,253,655 of CM060924.1, forward strand.
TTTTCCTAAATAAGGCTTAACACAAGTATTATCTGTCAAATCTTATGCAGAAGAAACACGAGAAAATTCCATACGAAGATATTCAAAACTGGAACAAAAATGCTGACTTGAAAAGTAAGAGATACCCCTTCACTAAGGGGCAAATGTTACAACCTACCCTTCTCGCTAAAGGCAGCGTAGAATTTGGTGAGTACACCGGGTCCACGTCTCCATTTTTCTCTTTCGTTTGGAATGTCTGAATTCCCATGAAGGTCTCTCTATTTATGTGGAATACCTTGCATGACTGGTTACCAATAGATGAGAACCTCCATAGAATCGGCATCCCTTTTGTGTCCCTTTGTAGGTGCTGCAGCATTGAATGCTCAGAATCCTCTTTTCATTTGTTGTTCTCTGAGTCTTGTGCCAGGTCTGTTTGGAATTACTTTAGAAATATGATGGGTTGCCGAGGTAATGCCACCTTGCTTGAAGGTTTACTAAGATTCTGGTGGACTGGCATCTCAGGTAAATCTTTTCGCTCGATCCTGCTTCGTCTAATTCCTTGTCTTGTCTGCTGGCACATCTGGTGCTCGTGGAATAAGGGAATATTTGATAAAGTGGCTATGGATCCTCCTACCATTATTCGGAGAGTAAGGAACGATGTATTCCTTTCTTTTGGAGGTAGGCCTTTCAGGGGCATCTTTAGCTCCAGGTCTAGGAGTTTGGTTGTTACCTTTGGTGTTTCCTCGTTATCGGCCACTCCTGGGGAAGGTATTGGATTATTTTGCTTATTTGTTTACTACTACAGCTGTCACTTTCTCATATTGCCCCCCTATCGATCTAATGTTGTTTGATAGTTATGCAGGACCTGGTTTATAGGTTGTTGGATTTAGTCTATCTGGAGCTGGATGGTGCTGTCGGTGCTTTGTCCTAGCGGGGTCTGTTGGCGCAGAACCTGGATTATAGGTTGTACGGGATTGGCTTAGCTGTTGGAGAAGGAGCTTTTGCTTGGTCCAGGCTGGCTTGGACTTCCGTCTTCTTAGGATGAGGTGATACTCATTCTCTGGGTCCCTATGGCTTAGGGGTTATTTTCCATCTTCCGCTGTGCTTCACTACAACATCTGGTGTCCTTCCGATTCTATCGGAGTACTTTTGGAGTCAGAGACTACGCTCACTTACCAGCTCCCTCCAGCGGCTGTTTCCAAGAGCTTGTTTTCCACTTCTTTTTATTTTAGATATGTATTTTTCGTTTTATAGTGCAGATTTAGTAGTTGTCTATAAACTACAAATCTGTTTTTGTACTCCATTGGAGAAAGGCTATTTTTCTCCCTTTTGGTATATAAATTTCTTTTGGAAAAAAAAATTCAGTACCAAAAGGAGAGTTGAAGGGGTATCGCAAAAAGGTGGATACCAAAACAAAAGCCGAAAGGAAACTTAGCCAATACTAAGATGAGAGGATACGACAGGAAGCTAGGAGCATATATCTAGAAGGTGAAGCCGATACCAAGATGGAAGTGCTACCGGCACCAACATAATGATCAAATTACATGATGACGATACCAAGACAGACAAGATAGGAGGCACAAATCAATGCCAACATGTTCTATACAGTAAGCTTGGTATCGATATTGAAGGAAGAAGGTGGTTGATCTGGTTTCGATACTAAAAGAAGGAAGGAAAAAGTCAAAATCAACATAAAAGGATCAAGGCAAAAGCATGAAGGCGATTTCATAAGCTAGCACATCAAGAAAAGAAGTGGGGTTAAACAGCAAAATAAAGTATCAGTATTGGTATAAGAGCTCGATACCGGCACCACAACAGATGCATAAAGCTAACAGCAAGATAGGGAAGCAAGAAAGAATGTTATTGATACCAACATGCTTGGTATTGATATTAGTTCCCATCAGGGAATCGGTATCGAAACTAATGGCCTTCGAAGTAGGGTTGACACCCAGAAACCATCCTGCAAACCGAAGTAAGTTGCCTCCGTAGCCAATAGCAACAAACGCGGGCCGATACCGGAAACCTGGAATGGAAGCGGGTTACATACCGAGTTACCACTAAAGGGGGCCCAAATTGTCTATAAATAAGACCCCATGGGTCAAAATTTGGAGGGGCTTTCTCATTTTCAAATTCTTGTATTCTTTTCTAAGAGAACAAACCTTAATTTCTATGTCGAATTGGGAATTTTCACATCAAATGTAATACATTCGTTATATATAAAATGGGAAATTGAGATCAAATTCTCTCTCGATTCAATAATCATGTTTTGTACTTATTGATTTAATGGGGAGTTAACATTAACCTCATAAGTGAGAGGCTTAAACATAACACATCAAAAGGGGGACTAATTGAGTGAAATCAATGAATTATCTTTTATGATTCATATTTATGTTTCAGTCTCCTTACGAAAATCCTAACATAGCACAATGTTCTAAGATGGAACCTATTGTAGCCTTATGGCGTAGTAACTGACATAACCAAGGTCTTTCATAGGCTGGATCGATTTGAAAGTATCATTTTCATCACCAAAGGCTATAATATGTCCCAAAACAAAACTGTTGTGGTACGTTAACCTACTTCTTCTCTATACAATATATATTATTCTATTTAGAATTTAAGGAACACTGCTATAATAAGGTTCACTACCTTCTGTAAGCTTATAATGCCTTTATCCCAAGTTTACTATTGATCCCTAAGTCTTGTAAGCATGATGCTTACCTCTCGAAGGAAGAGTAACAAATCTTCGAACTTAGGGTCTTGTTATCTAGGAAATGACAGGTTAAGCGTAGTTTGGTAAGGCTAAGTTACCCTCAATTTTCCTCTAGATAGATTACTCTCTGAATTCCTTTATATATGCATTGTTAATTCACAAATTGGGTATTGGAAATTTTTATCGTTAACATAAATGTTTATTGAATTTTGTAGGACACTATTTAAAGTTGCATGTGTTATCTGTGGGAAATCATGGACATGACATTTGCATTATTAATTGGGGGTACCTTACAAAACATGAGAGGTGATCGAAAGGAAGAATTCCATTTCTTCGCCAATATGAAATTTTTTATAAGAAACTGGCTCCGATGGTTCACGTAGTATGGAAGTCAAATGGATATAAAGGGATGGCTCCTTTGCTTTGCCCAGTACGGAAGTCAATTGAATGAAAAGGGATGGTTCCTTTTCCTAGCAAGGGTTTACCTTGAGTTGCGTGGTGCGAATACCGAAGGAAAAGACCCATTTGCTTTGCACAATATGGGAGGTGTTTCGATTTTGAATGCTAGCGGGGAGTTACCTTGCGAAACATGGAAGGAGAATTGAACTTTAACAATGAAAATGATAGGGAATCATTAAAGAATAAAATATAATGGGAAATGATTAGAAATCGTTAGAATGGGAAATATGAAATAATGGTGATGGGGAATCCATCGTGTGTTGCATACTATACATTTATAAAGTCACTTATGTTATTGTGGTTTCATACTAAGCACTATAGTGCAGGTGTTCTAGGGATTGTTCCGAAGAGAGGGATACTAGCAAGGGTGAAACCTGTTCCACAATGCGACGTGGTCCCACAAGATATTTATGTGTCTGTACAAAGTTTTATTATTCACATCAGTCGGTGGGATGATCTGAAGTCTTTTCGTTTCCCTTTAACTCTTTGGTGATTACTTGAGTAGGCTGAGGGTAAGGGTTTTCAGATGCTTCGTCGAATAAGCTTCCGGAAATGAGCAGGAGGTTGTAGATATTTAGGAGCGTCGTTGTTTGTTTGGTTTTGATGTATGTATCAATAACATTGTTTTCACCTATGTGTTCAAACTCTGATCAACCGAGAGGGCATCGTCACATGATGCTCTCGGAATATATTTTGTAATAATTTGTATATTCTCTGAACGAGATTATAAAAAGTTGTATGAATGAATTGCAACCAATGAAAGTTTTGTATAAAAATTCATACTCCCATGTTTACTAGTCTTGTGGTTTATTAACATCCAATTTTTTTCATCACCAAAAGCCAATACTATAGATGACTATAGCATCTAAAGGGTTATGGTTTCGTCTTGAATAACCAATGTTACAAGTTTAAAGATTCATAATATCAAGGTAAGGTATAAAATCATAGATTATTTTGTTGTAGCTCTGGTAATATTTTTTTGATCTCTTTCTGCAAAGGCTTTTTAATGTATTTGTAGTTTTTCAAAATTGTTAACATGATATTTACGTAAACAACAATCTAAAGGATTTAGTAGAAACCATGATAGAATGACTTGAAACTTGATTAAAGCACCTAAAAAAAGATGAAAAGTGACCTATAGAAATATGAACTAAAATCAGGCTAAGCAGATATTACTTAATACCGAGTCATATTAGCATACGGCCAGTCATTCTACCTTCTTGCATCATGATCATGTTGCTCTTTTATATCTACTCATCAAGTTTGGTAGTAATTCAAGTAGTCTAGCTCAAGTAACTAATGACTCATTCGATTCAAGTTGTAGTTTAATCTCAATCGAGTATGAAGAGTCATCCAAGCAAGTCAAAATATTCTGGAGCTGCTTAGGTAGCATCACAATGGAACAAAGAATTCAACATAAGGAGAATTATCACTTAAAAAATCTAATGGTATGACTTATTATCGATTCCTAGTTATGACTCGATACTGAGTCATATAGAAGACTTGGGTGACCCTTATTCTTCGGGCGTGATCTTAGGACCTAAAAACAAGTTCTCTATGGTGGAAGTTTTCTCTAGTTGGCCTACAAAATCATATAAGTATTGTATCATCTGCAACATAAAATGAATTTTTTGGATTGGCTCCCATTACATTATATAAATCATTCTTTAACCCTCTACTCACTCACAAATATCATCAAGGAGGTTGTTGTGATTCTCCAGCTAACCCTTGTACTTATGACTTGTTTTTTATACTCAAACCATAACAGTATCAACTTGTAAAGGTAGAAAATCAATACAAAAGACTTACAAATTGGTGGTAGGCTTCTTTAATAGTTAAATCACTATAAAAGACTTCTCTTCCTTTCTTTTTTGATGTTTTCTTTACTTTTGTGCATCTAAGATTTGTGACTGATATTATTTGAATTATCTCTAAGACTGATGCTTTCATTATAACTTGGTGTTGATACAATTTTTAGAGTTCACATTTGGTGCTTTCATCATAAGCCAAGAAAAAGATGCAGATGTATCTATCTTTTTTAGATCTATTAGGCCTAAATTTAAATCTATAGCTTTAACTTTGGAAGGGTTGTTGACTTCCTGCAAACCAGAGAAAATATCTTGCGTGAAGAAAGTGGATACATCCACAGAGAATTACATTAAAGTCTATGGGAATACCTACGAAATAGCGAGCAGAGGAGGAAACTAAAACCCTCTTAAATTTGACACTGACAGTCAACTTGGAAACTCTTCTCAATCAAATGTGATTATGAGAAGATAACTTAATTAAGTGGTTGATAGCTTGAATCATAAGTTGGAAATAGCTCAGAAAGCTTTGGCGAATTGGATGGACTTCTTTAAATACCAACATTGGAATGATGCCAGATCTGGAAGTGGAAATGTGATCTTGGAAAGGCATGGGAACTCATCTTCCTCTGATAGGTGTAGAATGGATAACCAGACTCAAAGGTAGAGAGATGATATAGTAGAGGTCGATGAAGACTTAGTTGAAGGGAACAAGATCATACATTTGACTAAATTTATGGAGCAGAAGCAAACATCCAAATGGACATTGATCAAGAGCTTTATAGAGCCTTTGTATTACACGTGATATATATATATATATATAAATTTGGAAAACCTTAGAGTTGGCGCTAATATTGGGTTGAACACCATAATTGAGTCCAAACCATTGCCTACGACCTCTTGTGTAACATACCACTGTTGCGTCAAAATTTTCCATAATGTTTCTCTCGAAAATTGGAGAACATAGGCTTCAAATGGATAATCGAGATTATTTGCAAAGTCAAACACCTTGGGCTGATCAATCATCTAACAAAACACCGTTCTAGAGAAGAGTATATATTCAGTATGACCAAGGAGTTAATGGAAAGCAATATTATAGGGAAAGATAAGGATGATGATTGGAGTCTTATGCCAAGTCGAAGTTCCTTCATTCAATAAATTCTGGATGTTGAATATCCATGTAATTTTAATCTTTCTATAATGGAACAACTAAGTTAAAGTTGTTTTTTCAAAATTATAAACGACATGTGGGCGGTGTAAGGGCTATGGATGCTGTGCAATGCATTTTTTTCATATTCTTGAAGGGAATATCTTTCTTATGGTTCATAAGGCTGCACCAAGATCTAAAGAGTCAGCTAAGAAGTTTGTGAAATAATTGCTACAACATACTACTCGAGCCTGTGGCATTATGTCGCTTTCTAAATTATCCCAAGGTCCTCAAGAATCTCTAAAGGCGTTCTTGAACCAATTCAACCTCACAGTCACTGAAGTTAGCAATCTGAATGACAAAATAATTCCAATGGCATTAGTATAATCCATCAAAAAAGAGATCAGTATTAGAAGGTGGATAACAATGGCAAAACCTAACACTCTAAAGAAGTTTTATAAGAAAGAGGACAAGTTCTTAAGACTGAAAGAAGAAAATGCTACTGGAGGGAAGTCTGGGGTTAACAAATAAGTGGAGATTTTTCAAAGCAATGTTGCTGTGAAACAGGAAGGAAATGGTTCTCGAAGTGCAAACATTAATCGTAGCCAAAAGAGTGGAAACAAACCAATGGGAAATGTGAAAGAGAAAATAAATTTCTTGGGAGCTTGAAGCCATAGGATTATATGTTGTTAAACGATAGTTTGAAAATTATTTATCTACCTACATAAGGAATCGAACGCTATCCAAAATTGTCCTAGAAAAAGGCACTTATGGAGGAGAAACGGTTTGGGAAATTATGTATTTTCCATGAAACTCGTGAAAACAATATGAATGAATGTTGTTATCTAATAATCATGACTGATGGATCGATAAGATAAACAAACTTCAACTATACATGATGAAGAAACAGAAAGAAAATTGGTCAACTACTCTACGAGAATAGATTGTACTAGCAAGTAAGCCTAGACTTAGCAATGAGGGCCTAAGACATAATAACTAAGGTTCCCATGCCTTCAACTACGGCTAAGCAACTCTGCATCTTTAGAGGACTTCATCCACCTCAAAATAATTATGGTGGCACTCAAACATGTGCTAAAGGTGCAGAGTTGCTTAGCCGTTAAAATGGAAACTTGTCAAAGTAACAAAGGACGTTTGTAGATGTCATAATGTTCAGAGAAAGAGTTACAGAAGGGTTTGAGGTCCTAACTCTCAACCTTTAATTATGGATGGGATAAGCCTTTTTGGTTATAGATTGCGATAATTCGTTAATATATTGTTATGTCAGGCCATTGATCAGATGAAGATTGCGACGACGATGGGTTGGCTTGTTAGACAATGATACATTGATGCATTATAGAATCAAAATGATTGATGTACTAGTGGAATTGAGTAAAGGAGAACGGAGATTCATACTAATTTAAATCTTTGTGAATATTAATGAATATTATCCTTATAATGTTTTTATAGGGTGACCCACCTTTGTTGATTTTATAATTGGACTAACCCCATGGTGCTTAAAAATGAAATTCCTAATGGAAAACGGAATATAAGTCATGAAAGGATCACAACTGCCAGATAATGTTATATTGTTGAGCTGCGAGAGTCAAAGAAAATTGAGAAGGGCAAGAAAGTAGTGGCTCCATTTACATTCACGAGCTCTGTGCAGAGAAACTATAGAGAAGCCCTTCCCTTAGGGAACATAGTCATGTTGACAAGACTTTGGACTGTAGAAAGAATTATGCAGCACTGGTAGACAATACAGTGTGTTCCTATACATATGAAAAACCCAAGCGAGTTTTGCAAGTTGGATCATAGCTCAATGCAAAGATTCAGAGTGGGTTGATTGCTTTCCTTCTAACTAAACCAGATGTATTTACATGGACTCATTCTGGTATGTATAGGATATCACCGAAGATATCCTGTCATGCACTAAATATTGATCCAGTCTTTATGCTAGTTAAGAAAAAGTGGCATAGTCAAGGTCTAGAGTGATCCTCTATGTTAAAAAATAAGTTCACAAGCTGATGACCAGAGGATTTGTTAGAGATACTATGTACCATAATTGGGTACCCAACACAATTTAAATAATAAAAAGTCGGACCTAAAGTGGTGAGTTTGTGTGGAATACTAAGATCTCAACAAAGTCTACCCCTACGGAATCTTTCCATTACTAAGGATTGATCATATTGTTGATGGGATAGCAGAGGCACATATTAATATCATTTATGGATGCCTATTCAGGATATAATCATATTATGATGTACGAACTAAGCCAAGAAAACACTAGATCATAACTGATTTGGAACTCTATTATCATCATGTAATGCCTTTTGGATTGAAGAATGTATGAGTTACTTATCAATGGCTCGTAAACACAATGTTCAAGAAGCAGACTGGAATAAGACAATGGAAGTTTATGTAGATGATGTGTTGGTAAAGTCTCTAGTGTTTGAGAACCATATAGAAAACTTAGTGTAGATGTATAAAGTCTAATGTAAGTATGGTATGAAGTTGAATCCACTCAAATGCTCATTTAGAGTTGCATTAGAAAATTTCTTGGATTCGTCATCAACTCGAGGACTAATGAAGCAATCCAACACAGAAAATTGTATTAAGGAAAGTCGAAGCCTCAAAAAACGAAAAAGAATTATATAGATTAGAAGGAAAAATAGTCGCCTTAGGTCGCTTTTCTCAAAGACCATAGATAGATACTGTTGACCAACTTTTTGGCAAAAGTTGTCACGGTTCAACGGATCGAAACCCAATGTAAAAAAGACTCACCATTCAGTACCAGTCGATCCCCACAAACGACCTCTATTCCAGAAAGCCCAAGCAAGATTCGGCCCGAGCCAGTCTCCTTCAAGAAGCAGCATAATAGATCTCCCGGCCGACCGAGTCAACCATCTCCTTAAATTTCGGATCGATCAGATATCCCTGAATCTACCTAGAAATATCTAGATGAGTTATTCATTGCTTAGCACGGTTCTCAAGGCATTAAAGGCGGTCAACACTCCCTGCCAAAGCTCTACTTTTGATATACCATATCTCGGGTGTCACGCAAGCCACAATTCTCGAGGATACTATTGCTCAGCAGTGGACCAGTCCCCCCTCCCCCGCCCCCGCCGCAATTATTCCACTGGATCGAGCTCCACGTGTCGAAGTTCTGCACAAGAAGCAAGCTATGTGGCACCTCACTCAGCCCACTTCTTCACTTATAAATACCTCCTTCCCCAAAGAGGAAGGGGATTGGGGGATCTTTTAAAAGAAACTCACGGCTAACTCCAAAAATAGCCTGCTCTCATCCCACTCAAAAACAATTGTTTTGCGTTCACATTTCTCATCTCCCAATTTCTTCGAAAAGAAAACATATTGTAGTTATAATCAAAAGAAAATCAGTACATATAAAGTGGATGTAGGCACCGACTTTACCAAACCACTATAAAAACTCTGTGTGTTCCCCTTTTCTTATTTTACTTTTCCTTACTCAGTGATTGTGATTTGTGTGTTCTACGCACGAGTGGGGGTTGATTATCACTAGTGACCAACTTTTGACATCAACACTTTGTTGTGCCAGGAAGTGGGGACGCGCCCAAACATACTCCACGACCTTCAGCTGCCTTCAGCAATTTCTATGCCGACCATGGAAGGATTCTTCGACTACTCATCGTTTACCAGCCGGTGCAGTAGGAAGAGCAGTAGCGGGGTCAAGCCATGATGCTTCCTCCTACGAAGATACGTCCCAATACCTCACCAGGGACGACATGGATGGAATCTTGTCCGAGTTCAGAAATCAGATGACATCTCCGGAAGAACTTCTCAAACGTCAGCAAGAACCGATGAACGACCTCCTCACTCGGATGGAAAGGGACCTCACATTCTAGTAACATTTCCTCCAACGGGCGAGGCTGGGACAACAACTGATCTTCGGTCTGCGGAAATCCAAGCCCCAGATCGGACCACACCTTTGCTTCCTCCTGGATCAACTTCACTCCCCGGTCGGCCAGTGCTAAGATCATCAATGTTTGTATTACATGGAGCTATGATAACCACAGATTCTATGGTCGACCGTGGCCGAATTCCGGATCATCCGACCATCTTACCTCCACTCATGGGCTCAACTCAACTCCCTGGACAACTAGCTCCAGAAAAAGCCCAACCGGTGGGTCGGCCAGAACCAGGAACGTTGCTACACCAGGGCCGACCCAACATCTCACTGCAAACCCGTCTTATGCATTCTCTCCTTCAATGAAGAGATGAAGACAGTAACCCTTCATGTCACCAAGACCACTCTACCATACATGTCCCCATCATGAGGGAGGGAAACACTACCGTAAACCCTTCTAACGTAGCCCCGATTGGGGCAATGTCGAATTCCAGATGGGTACCACTCGCCTAAGCCCATCATTCCCAACACGAACGGGCGTGATTCAGTCCAATAACTACCGGACGACCCCAGTAGCGGCTGAACTAGAACCCGAGGCTAGAATTCTCCCTCGCTCTCACCTTCACTAAACTCTCGGAGGTCGAGCCCAAACATCGGTTCCCCTTCCGAGCATGCTTTCGGCGGACCCTAGTCCTGGGTTCTCACCAAAGCAGAGCTGGATTCATGGCAACGACTACTCAGAGATGGAAGCCAGCTTGCAAGCATCATCAGATCTTCACCCGGGGCACTTCTTCTCAACAGGAGGTGGATGACATCCACTGCAGCCCATTCACATGGGAAATCATAAACTCCTAAAATCCTCCATACTTCAAGCTTTTGGTCCTGGAGCCCTACAACGGCAGGACCGACCCGACCATTCATCTCATGCGAAACATGCGCCACATGGAAGTACTCTATGCATCAACCAACGTCATGGCCAAGTGCTTCCCCTACTTCCTCACCTATATAGCCAGCATGTGGTTCTAGCAACTAACAACTGAGTCAATCAATAGTTGGACATGTTAGTCACCCATTTCATCGAGAAGTTCAGAGTCCACATCTCCCGACCAAAGAGCATCATATTCCTTACCTCCATCATGCAACTGTCCGACGAAACCCTCCAATCCTTTCTAGAAATATTCAACGCAGCCGTAGCATTAGCCGATCGACCTGAGCCATCGATGGTGCTTATGGTCGCCATTGCAGGTGTTCAGAACCAATCAAAATTTATGATCTCTTTGACCAGAGACCCTCCTAAGGACATTAAAGATTTTTATGATGAAGCAGATCGAGTCCTTCGATAAGAAGACGTTATCATTGAGATGGAGAGCCTCGAGGTACTTGACACCAAAGACGGAGTCCATCCAACACCAATGGCTATAATAAAGGCAAGGAAAAAGTCTTAGAAAAGAATGATCGCAACGTACAACTCCGGAGAGAGAACAAATATGATCAATACACCGAGCTTAACTCCTCCCTACTCGATATCTACCTTGATGTACGGGGAACTCTACCCTTCCCAAAACTTCCTCGAAGGGAGAAGACCCAAAAGGAACTTGACTATGTAAAGCACCGCATGTTCCATAACATTGAAGGCCACATCACCAGTAAATGCAGGAACTTACGCGACCTCATCGAGGATAGGGTTAGGCCTGGAGAACTTCCCGAGTACGTCAAGAAACTTACACAGGCCATGACGCCACAATCCTCTGCCCAAGCTCCTCAGGACGGTCCTCGAGCTCCTAGAAACAGAAAGGACCCGGAGCCCAGCAATCCCGACATCATCATCAAGTAATAAGATTTAGATTTCCTTTTTTAAGAAATGTATTTTTTATTTCTTTCAATAATATGGGTATGTTGAAGTACATACGGGTTAGGATTTAGCTCCTAGGTGTGCTATGGATTCAGCTATCACCCACTTAGAATTATTTTATTTTCTTGTAATAACTTTTTGCAGCAATAAACTTTCTTTTTCGAACATGGATTATGTTTGAATGATTTAAGCCGAGCATGATCGACACTCGCTGACCCAAACATGGTCAGTGCTAGCCACTGTTAATAAGTTACTGCTGGTACCTGCCGCCATATCAAACCAACTCCACAAGCCAAGTATGGTCAAACCTCCATAAGCCGAGTATGGATGATACTCGCCACTTCTCTAGGCCGAGTGTAATGGCCACTCACCGAATCTCACCTTTTCAGAAGCACGATAAATACTCAAATCTTCTAATCACTTATGAAAATATGGTCAGTGCTAGCCACAGTCTCTTTGAACACGGTCGATGCCCGCCACCATATATATACCCGACTCCATTAGCTGAGTATAGATAAGATAAGCCAAGTACGGTTAACACTTTCCAAAGCAGAGTATGGATAATGCTCGCCACCTCCATAAGCTGAGTATGGATAATACTCGCCAATTACATAAGCCGAGTATCGCTAATACTCGCCACCTCTTTAAGCCAAGTGTTATTACCGCTCGCCGACTCTTTAAGCCGAGTATGATTAGTACTCGCCCAACTAATCTCAAAGCCATCTCTAAACCGAGAATGACCTACACTATCTTTGTAGGTATTGGATATTGCAACGAAGACTACTTTCGTGGCACTCTTGGCCTTAATGCGGTCTTCAATGGATGTGGGATTTCTGGCCTTAATACGATCTGCACCAATTGTCGGACTTCGGGCCTTAATACAACCGTCTGGACCGTCGGATTTCTGGCCTTAATATGATTCGGCGCAACCATAGGTACCCGCACATTGAGCTCCAGTACAATATCCAGAACACACCTTCTTTTACTAAGAAAGATGTATTTTGGGGGGCATAGTGTTAACCAACTTTTTAGCAAAAGCTATCACGGTTCAATGGATCGAAGCCCAATGTAAAAAGACTCACCCTTCAGTACCAGCCGATCCCGACAAACGACCTCTATTCCAGAAAGCCCAAGCAAGATTTGGCCCGAGCCAGTCTCCTTCAAGCAGCGGCATAATAGATTTCCCGGCCGACCGAGTCAACCATCTCCTTAAATTTTGGATCGATTAGATATCCCTGAATCTACCTAGAAATATCTAATACTGGAGAAAAGATTTACCTAATACTTGAGAAACTTGCTTACTATTTGTAGATTGCCTCAAAGAAGCTACGACCATACATTTAATCTCATTCAATAAAGAAACCCATAGATTAACCATTAAACCAAGTGTGTTTAGTTTTGAGACTTCGAGATGACTGTTGAAATGGAACATCGAGTTAAGCCAATATTGTATAGACCTGAAGAGTTCGATGCCTGAATTTTGACAATAATACATAATTTCGTTTTACTTGCCAAAACTCAAGTATCGAAAACACCAGATAGTTAGAAGAAAGAAATTAGAGCGTGAGATAAGAAAGAAAGAAATATTCGAATAGAAGAAGAAGAGGAAGAAGAACCAACACAACACAGAGTCTCACATCGCAGAAGAACAAAATATAATATGGAAATAAATTTTTACTGAGAGGTTTAAAAATACATATAATCATCAGTGTACATAAACACATATGGTCAGTTATAATAACCTACCCTCATATACAATCACATAGCGGAATAATACTATATAATATCATACGTCTGAACTCTTCCAGCTCGTCTCTTTACAGCATCCGATAACCCGAACCTTTAAAACTCGGTCTAACCTGAGCATTACAAACGTCGGATCAGTCTGGTGAACTTGAGTGAGAAACCCACTAAGTTTATGAGGAACATCCGACTTGATTTTAGTGTTAAAAAATCTTTTCTGAAAAAGAAAAAAAATCGTTAGACCGATCCGCGCATAAACACGGATGGTTTTTACCTTACGATAACCAAATTTTTTTTTGAAATCAATATCTTTTCTGATATTATAATAATGTCTAAATACAAATAAATAACAATATAGCAGAACGCTTGCATCTCACGCTCTACAAACATAGTATACAACCAAAACCGTGGGCTCTTATTAGAGAATGGATTTCCTGGTTAGGTATGGGACCACCTTCCGATAATGTATCTCTAGAGAGGAATACACCGGGTTCAACAAGAACATCTTACAACCCATGCTAAACATGATCGACCCCTCAGTTCGCTTGAGAGTACCGAATGTATTATCACCTTATGGCTTTTTGTCGTGACCATTGTAGTTCCCGGGAGATACCAAAATGAAAGGAAGCAACAAATAAGAATATTCTCTAGATGGTGATAATATACCCTAATTGGGAGCAACCCACTTAGCCATGTGACCTACCTGAATTTTTTCATTTCCCAGTTGATAAGGCTTGAGGTTAAGGTTATCCTTCAGGAAAGCAAGACTCCATCCACTTTGAGTTCCACATTGTCAGATCCACTAGAAAATCACTAATTGACATCCACAAAAATACCTTGGTCGTTAAGCTAAGACAAGTGCGCCCTTTTCCGCCACTAACTATGGTATGTTTGAAGAAACCAACGTACGTAATCCCTTTGGAAATACTCTGTCAGACATCCGTCCATACAAGTCATCTAGAAACAGGATGAACCGAAGGCACTCACCTACCACATCCTAGGTATCACCCTATGGATCAGTAGCGAGTAGTCGTTGCAATCCGCAGATTCCAATCACGACAGAATCACTGCCGAAATATCTCTGGGAGCTAACCAGAAAAATTAAACAAGCAGTTCTTCCGCTCTTGAAGATCAACGACCTTCAATTGCTCCATCCTTAATCATCATCTTCCACGTATTCGCTGGTCGGAATGGTATTCGAATATAAATTCCATCCCAGTCTTTGCGTACCAACAATCGTATTGACCAAATTTGGTAGTCGGTTATTTAACTATAAAATAAAAAATCATTCATCCATAAAAATAAAATAATTTACTGATTTGGTATCAGCATCATTTAGCCTCTCTAATTACCAGTCGTTAATTAAATATTCAAAACTTCTAATTATGAAAACATCTCCTTTTTCTTATTTAGTATAAGAATATTCAATTATCAATACACTTCTATTAATTACACCCTCATTGTAAATTGGTATGTTAAATAATCTCTCTTTATCAGTCCCAAAGGCCGAAACCAACATCAAATTGACACCTCAAAAGTCACTCAACTCAACCAACGTACAACAGGTTCCAATTCCGTTAAAATACATCATATTATTCTAAAACGATTATATTTATTTATAATCTCACAAACCATTTTCACAATTTATTTAAGATATCATTTTATAAAATTAACTAAAATAGTTCAACTTCACTTCTGTAACAAGTGTTACAGATTCCATTTCAAAACCCTTCACCTTTCATTTGCAAAATCCTAAAGTTTCGATTTACAAGAATCCTTAATCTTCCATTTATAATTTGTAAAATCCTTAAGCATTTATTTAAACTTGACCATTTATTTATAAATATCTTGAGCATTCAATTATAAATTGTTGACGACAAAAAATGTCGTAAACACCAAAGATTCCTATTATTAGGAATAGTTAATTTGGTCGCAAGACTAAGTAAGAGAAAGCGGTAAAAGACACGAGTATTTATAGTGGTTCGGCCACGGATTAGGCCTACATCCACTTTGGAAGGATGTTGAACTTTTATTAATCACTTAAGAATTACAAGGTAGAGCCATTCTCATTACAATAACTTTTATAATTGCCATATGCTAGGTATTTTGGAAAAAGAATATTTAATTCTCCTTCTTCCTCAAATAGGAGATGCCATTAATGGAGTTCATGGAGCTCTAGGAAGGTCTCAAGTGAAGAAAATCCCACCTTTTTGAAGTGTGAGGCCATGGGCTATTTATAGGAGTGGGAGTAGGTAGGATTAGGTAGAAATAAGGACCACATGTAGGAAATTCGAACCCACCACCTGTGCGCTTCGAAATTTCGAACCCGGTGCGAAATTTCGCACCTTCTGGGTGCGAAGTCTTTTCGAGGTGCGTGTGGACCGCAGGTTCGGGTGCTTCGAGACTCGTGATTCCTTTAGGATTTGCGGCCTCGGCTCGAGAACGGTTCGAATTGCGTGGCCTTCGTTTGGCAATGTTTGGAGGAGCGGCGAGGTTCACGGAAGTTGTTGGCTAAATCCTGACTTCGAGTCGATCTGGTGATTCTAGGCAACACGCTTGTTGGTGGAAATCGGATGAATCGGGCGCTGCGCCCGGACCCATTGGACGGCTCGCCTTCGGGTCGGAGCACGGCTCGGCTGCGAACGGATACTGATGGAGGTCGTGTTAGAGGGATGCGACATTCTCTTGGTGGCCAGACTTAGGTCTTCTGGTATTGGCAACGCCTCTGGGCTGTAATATCACGCGATATGCTGAGTCGAGCGTGTCTTGCGTACTTTTGGGAACATGACCAAAAGGCCGGTTAACATAAATATTTTAACCATTCACCAAGATTTACTCAGTTTGACAAATTCCTTTATTTTATAAAACCATTCCACAACTCTATCCATATAACTCAGATTACATGAATTTACATTTATAACTCTTTTTGGCAATCTTGCCTTAAAATCCTATATATTAGACATTCGTCTCATTCCCCAATTTTCGCTAAATATTCATATTCCATTTATTTGCTAATCTCATTCATGAAAACCCATTTAACCACGTTTCGTATACTTAAAAACAACGTTTGTAAAAGCGTTCATTAATTTCAAAAAATCACCTTTCACTTTTTTTAAATCAATTTCCATACATTTCCAATCCCAGTAGTCCATTTCAACATTTTAAAATCTTTTAAAATTCCATTTGTGCCATTTAAACCCTACTTTGTAATCATTTACATTCCCATTTAGTTTATATCGTTTAACCATTTATTTATTACAAAAATCACTTGTCAACTCTTTTGAATCAATTCTCATATATTTTTGATCCCATTAAACCAATACCACATTTTCTTCTTCTAAAATCTTCTAAAATTCCTTAATGATACTTACGTCCTTACAAAACCATTTTAATATCCCAGACTATTTATTGGGAAATTTATACCACTATTTATCATAATAATATATTGGAATTTCCATCTAATTATAATTTAAATGATTATATATAAAAACATAAAAAACTTCGATGTTTATTATTAAAATACACATCGTCTTTCAAATAAATAAATATAACTTTGAAAACGTTCACAATCGATTTAATATTGATAAAAAAATCATTTAAATCTATCGACGGTACTAAATAGGTAAATATCTACTAAAGTACAATACTATGAAATATAAACCAATTTCACACATACAAATGAGCACAACAAATCATATTGACAAACATTATCAATATTAGTGAGAAATCCTATTGGATTTCTCTAACCTGTTAATCCTTACATCGCAGTTTCATATTATTCAACATGTATATTAATATAATAAAATTAACTACTACTGGTGAGGAATCCAGTTGGATCCCTCAATTTTGTTTTACCTGCATCCAAATACGTTACCTCAATTAAAATTATTTAATAAAAATTATCCCATACTTAAAGTAATAAAATTTAAACTAGTAAATAATGTCTATATAACATCAACCAATTTATTTAACAAACTATTCAAACAATTAAATTAAACATGTTTATAGTATAAACGTGATCAGTAAGGTAAGTTACCTCAATTGGTTTCAATCGTTAGAATAACAATTCGGTGTTTCACTGAAATTAAACAACATTTAATTTCATCGGTTCAATCAATATATCAATATATATAATTAACAAACAATCAACCAATAGCAACCATAGCACACAATTATAAAACCCGACTTGTATAAAATATAAGTGGGAAGAACTGGGTGAGTTTAACTCACCTTGATTTGATTCGCTGTTTAAACGGCTCATTTTTGTTAAATTAAACAGGCATTTAATTTAACTGAAAGATCCTGTTTATTCCAAATGCATCCAATTCTGTTCCAAAATGTTGTGCTCGTCACCACGATCATAATGCGACTTGTTTGGCCAAATTCTATAAACATATGCACTAGTTATTCATGTCTATAGTTATACGATTTTGAATTTAAACCAATACCTTAATTAGATTTTAATTAACACTAATTAACTCCATTTGTTAACTAAATAAACATGGTTGACATAGTGTCTTGACTCCCACTGCCCTATTTGAAAACATTGCTCGATGGTTTAATTAAAATGATTAAACTTCTTAATTAACATTTTATAAACCTAATTACGTTTAACAAATTTTGATTAGGCATGTGATTTTATTTACCTAGGTCAACTTCATTGTATAAAATATGCAACTCAATTTCATCGATATAACTAATCCCTTAATTAAACTTATACACTAATTACATTTAAATCAGTTTAATAAAACTAATTACGTGTAGTTAAACTTATCTCCCATTATACCCTAATGAATTCCGGTTATCAGATGTTTGCAGATCAAATATATTTCCTTTGGTTTAAAATAATTCAGGCTTAAATCAAATAAATTCTTTAATGACAAATTAACTACTAACTAAAATCGGCTAATTACATTTGATTTTGAACCAGGCCGACATCAGCTTGCCATCGGTCAACACATACGGGCCGATCCTTTTATTTTTATTCTCTGCATTATACTCTTCTGTCCGAATATTTTGTCTCATCCTGCTGCTTGTTTCCAAACTACCATGCCTCTCCTTGTATTCGCTCGCTGCCTTCATACAGACCCTCTCTTCCGTGAATCCATACCCACCACCGCGCAAAACTCTGATCACCATTCCATCGTCATGCACCAGCGCCAGAAGCACGCCACTGCCCTAGACCCTCACTAGAATTTCCGCACAACTCGATGCCCCCTTTAGCTCTCAAATTCATTTCAAATATACCGCCTTTATGTCCAAACTCTGGTCATCTTAGTACGTTATAGACCATCTCCACTGGTGGATCTATAGATCAGACAAAGCTCAATAGTTTTGTCGTTGATCAAATTCGAAAATCTGCAGTGGATCGAAAGAAAGAGGGGAGCAAAAATGGAATGATGACGTTCGTCTATTTTATGGAAGGCAGCTGTTAAGCCTTTGACCACGCAAGGAACTGAATTAGGGTTTGACCCCTTCTATTTATAGGCAAAAATAAATAATTTTATATTATATATAAAAGTTAGCCACGAAGTATCAAGTTAAAACCACCTTAAACAACCTATGATTGAGATGAAAATTGTAACAACCCGGATTTTCAAAACCAATTTAAAATTTTTATTTTAACTATTTTAATGGATTTTGGATATTTAAAATAATTTATTTTAAATAATAACGACTAAAAATTTATTTAAATCGAAGTTAGAACGTATAAATTTATTTTAATTATAAAACAAGCCTGAAATGGCGCGGTAGTTTGAAAGTTCGATTTTAAAATTTAATTGAATGTACAGGATTCAAAATAAATCAAATTTCAGTAAAACAAGAAATATTTGAATCTGTTTAACACTATCTTTCTAAGAATGTGAAAATTTTAGATTTCATAACGGGAATAAAAAATTATGTCCAGTTTAAAATTCAAAATAGTCGCTATGGAATTTATATATATTTTAATATAATATATATCCCTTAAAAATAGCCATTTTGCAAATGACCTCCAATTTTGACGAAATCACTTTTGTTGGATCAGGAATGTTAAATTATTTCTAGATTCCAATTTTCATAATTTTTGGAATTAATATGTGAGCGTGGTGAATTTAAACGTGTTTGGTACTTTCACTTTGCATTTAATCGACTGGAAAATGACCATTTTTCAAACGGTCTCCAAATTCGCTGAAATTATTTTTGTTAGGACCGTATCGTCAAAACGTAGCTAGATTTATTTTTCGGGAATTTTTGGAGTCAGTTTGTGGCCCCGGTAAATTAAAATGTACGTTTAAAATTCAGTATATAGATTTATATATTAATTTCAATGAAAACTGATTGAAACAGTCGAACTGGCTTACGAAACATATCCCATTGTGTTCAGAATGGGGGCAATTAACAAGAGGCGACAGTCGTTAGGTTCGATTTGGAGTTAGAATGAAAAAGTAACTTTTTGGAATTTGAATGAAATAAAATAAATATATATTGGCTAACCCTCATCTCTTCTCTTTCCCTCCCGTTCAAACCAGAAAGTGAAAAAATACGATCGCCGTCGCTCACCAGGATGCCAACGCCACCGTCGGAGGCGCCCCATTCGTCGCCGCCTCGCCTG
This sequence comes from Allium sativum, assembly GCA_030737875.1. Classification (NCBI taxonomy): domain Eukaryota; kingdom Viridiplantae; phylum Streptophyta; class Magnoliopsida; order Asparagales; family Amaryllidaceae; genus Allium; species Allium sativum. Next base: position 199,273,828 of record CM060924.1, read on the forward strand.
AGCCGCGCCACCCCCCTCCAGTCGCCCTCCGTCCCCTCTCTCCTTCAAAAGAGGAAAACCCGCAACCCTAGCTCCAAACCACTGTGGGACCCCCTGGCGCTACCACCAGACCTGCGCCGCCCCCTGTCGCCACCAGCACCCCACGCCGACCATCCCCAGCCACCACCTCCGGCCGTGGGTCACCCTCTCGCCAAAAATCCAATTTTTATAAATTTCCTGTTTTTCAAATAACCCCCGACGCTCTTCAACCCATAACTTCCAATCCGAGCACTTCTGGCCAAAACTCCACAATACCAAATTCGAAGAGGATGGTTTTCTCTTCGATTTGAGTATATGGAAGTCACATTTTGGATTGCGGAGTTGTTCAGAAAACGTGTCCAAAGTTTGTTGTCCAAATACTGTCTTTTCGCGATTTCTGGCGAAATGGACCAATTTCGGGAAAAAGTCCGGGCTAAAGTCATCCGGAATGGTGCGCTTAAGCTAGGAAAAAAGATGGCATGAAGATTGGAGCTCGTCTGCAAGTTCTGGAACTAGAACAGCTAATCATAACGTCAGAAAAGCACGGCGGAGTGGATCCCAAAGTGAGAACTTCTTCTCACTCTAATTATTTTACAGTTAAATATATACTAGGATGCAGACAGGGCTTAGAAGCCCCCAACACTATTTATTGTACAAACCATAGTTGTTTGTTTGGATTGTATTGTGGAAATTTGGATTGTGATTGTAAAATTGGTTGTGAGATTGAATTTGTTGTGATTATTGTGTATGGCGCGAGCCAGTATTAGGAGAGGGGTAATGCTAAATATTACTCCAATTTTATTATCACGCCGTTATAATGCCGATATTTTCTGAAATAAATATTTATTCATTAAAAAACTCATTTTTCATGTGTATATGAACTGTATAAAATATTCACGTGTTTAATAAAATGTTTGAATAATAAAAATATCATTTTTATTGAATATATGAACTATATAAAATAGTCAAGTGTTGAAATAAATATTTTATTGTTAAAAAAAATAATTTTTAACGTATATATGAACGACATAAATTCTCCTGAAATGAAAATAAATATTCATTTACAAATCGGACGATTTGTTCATGTACACCCATTTAACTGAAATGGATTGGGACGATAAATTTTGCACATCGCCCAACTACACAAATAATATTCAGTATTTGTTGGTTAAAACCCCACACGTGTATTGGGGTGATATTTGGTGTACACTAATCCCAATTGTTTAGTTATATGTCAATCGATTGGTTGACAAACTGTTGTAAGCATTATTTATTTATATTTAATGCTTATGCAATTGTGTAATGCACTCTGGATGATGGTTTATTGTGCATCATGATTGTTATGTACATGTGTTGTATGAAATCCATATAAATAAATTAAATGGTAATTGATTTGGTCTGATTCCAATTCAAAAAGCAACAAATACTTTAAAATAACTAATATTTTAAAATAATATTCAGTAAAGGATTAAAATATGATTTTGATGTCAGATTTGGGATGGACACGAAAATATTGAAATATATGAAGCCGTGTTGATTGGATTTGCACCATTTTGACGCGAACGATATTTATATCGATTTTATTCATTTTTATAATGAATATCGAAAAGGAAATTATTTCAAAATCTGGTATTTTGAAAATATTTAAATATTATGATGATAAAGAGTATTCAATTTTGATTTAAAATTGAAATGAAAGTGGGAATCGTTTTAAAAATGAATTTATAAAATACGTTTCAAATGGAAATCGACGAATTATATATGTATATATGTATATATGTATAGATATATGTATATATATATGTATATATATATATATATATATATATATATATATATTAATGGCTTGAATAGAATGCGCCGCGCCGCGACCGTTTGTGAATTTTGACCATTGACTTCGAATTGACATTACGGGAGATCCGACCGTCGGATTCTCCTAAAACCCGAACCTTGGGTTCGTACTTAAAAGAGCTTTCCACCGAATATGAAAGACTAGAAATCTAACGAATGGATTTGGAATTATGTCCAAATCAAATTTGGAAAAGGTCGCTGTAAATGCAGTTCGATGACCGTTTATGGAAATCAACTGTACGGGCCTTGATAAAATTATTAAAAATATTAATAATTTGTGTAAAATCATAATAATTGATTTGGAAAGAATTTGGATGAAAAATTCCAAATTTGTAAGGATAAAAATATATTTTTATCAAAATGAACTAGTTATTAACTAGAATAATAATCCAATGGTTTTAATTTAACCAGGATTTTTCCAATGTATGAATTGGAATGGATTTGAATACAAATCGTCTTCGGGATATTTCGATATTGGAACCCTTGACTATACGGATATTGTGGAGGAATTTGGAAGATAGATATATATCGTTATTCCCCATATGATATGTGTTGGTTTCAGAATTTTTTATTGAATATAAGCTGATATAATTTCTGTTTAGAGCCTGGTATTTAATATTGAATTGGATTTTGTGTTTGTCGTGAATGGTGTCTTCAGTAACACTGTTCTTAAGCCCGTGTGAAAAGAATAAATCTTTTAATTAAGAGTATTAGGGTTTCCAATTATGTTTAGTAATTGGAATAAAATGGAATGTGAATTGGGTTTATTGTGAACCGTGTTTTTAACGACATTCGTTCTTTAACCCGATTAATAATGAAATGTGATTTGGGATTTATAAATATTTTTATTAAGATTTAACAAAAAAATTCCAAAGTAAAGTTTTCCAATTTAATAAAATAAATTTGGATTGAATGGAATTCGATTTGGTAATAATCGAAGTGAGTTTCTGTAGAGGAAGACTGTTAATATATATGGAATTTAAAAGGCTTTGTCGTTATTCCATTTATATTATTAGTCAGATATGGAAATTGATATCGATTATATATTGATCTGTTTTCCGTGAAGATTCCATAACCAATGGAATGTGATTTTGGGTTTATCGTGAGCTGTGTTTTAAATGACATTGGTTCTTTAACCCAGTTAAAGACAGGATTTCATGTCTTACATTGTATTTCGAACTGTATTGTTGATCTCTGCTATCTGTTTGGTGGCGGAGAATTTATTCTCTTGCTTAACACCCTTCTCTGAGACGTACGAGCTTAGAGGTTATATATGGGCAGAAATCAGTGGTACGGTGTAGATTGTCGATGCGGCATGTTTGATTTCCCAAAGTTAAATAATCATTAATAGTAATTTTTGGGAAGATTAAAACTAAGTGGGGTTTTAATAAATCTTTAATTAGATTTAAACGTGAATGTGATTATTTAAATTACCAAATTTATAAAGTGATCGAGAATGGAGTATCACCAGTTTTACTCTAGGCGATAGTTGAATCTTTAATTAGATTTGAATGTGAAATGGTAATTAAATTTACCAATAACACCGTGGTGTTAGATATGGAGTATTACCAGTTTTGCACCATGTGATCAATAGGTTGGGATTGGAAAATAAAATAAATGATAACTTTGGTAAGGTTCGCTAATCCCGACTAGTATGAATAAAGCTTAATTTGGTTTGAATTGATACCCATTATGAATAGTTGATTCGACGATGAAGACGGTGGTTGAAGACCGGAGGTCTTCACATCGTTTGGATGATTACTAATGTCTTGATTAGGCTGTACACCCAAGACAAGGTAATAAGTGGTTATCGTCCAGACGTACTTGGAGATCGACCGGATATGCGAGGACCTCTCTCCTGTATTGGACATATGGGATGAGGAATAAGGTGCCTCCGGTTTCGTTCAGACTCAGAACGGACTTGTAAATGGATGTGTGTCTGACATTGGATTTCATTCTGTGTTGATTAATCTCTATTAAATATATATATATACATATATATATATCTGTTTGGTGGCAGAGAATTTATTCTCTTTCTTAACACCCTTCTCTAAGATGTACGAGCTTAGAGGTTAAATATCGATAGACATCAGTCGCATGGCGTGAATTGCCTATGTGGCATGCTATGATGCAAATGATCAAGGCTTCTGTTGAAAAGCAGAGTCTTGTAGTTGATGATCAAAGCACGGCTTTAAATAGCATAGCTTTGTGTATAGCATTAATTCGCGAGCCTCACACCTCGGTTTGAGTCTAAAACGGGATAAGGGACCCAAGGAGTGCATGACATTTCCTTCTAGCTATGGGTGGTGTCATGGTATGGAGTCCAGACATTTATTATATTTTTACCTATGTGGATGATGGATAGCAAGGCGCACCGGATATATCAGTTACTACGGAGCCGATGGATAGGTCGTATAGGACCAAATGGGATTTCTGTCATGAGTCGAGGCAAGGGATGTACTCCTAACATCTTCGAGACACTCTAGCAAGTGCCTCAGGACTACACACTCTGGGCAACCCTGAATCCCGCAGTGCCGGTCCTCCCTTACGTTTGGGGATTAGTTATTCTTGAGCACACGTTTCCTGGTCCTGTAGGACCTATCCATCGGCTCCGTAGTAACCGATATATCTGAGACGCCTCGTAATCCAACAACCACATAGGTAAAAATATAAATGTATGGGCTCCATACCATGACACAACCCATAGCTAGAAAGAAACGTCATGTTCTCACTGTGTTCCCTTATCCCGTTTTTGAGTCATACCGAGGTGTGAGGTCGCGAATTAACGTTATACACAAAGCTATGCCCTTTAAGGCCGTGCTTTGATCATCAACCACAAGACTCTGCTTTTCAACAAAAGCCTTCATCACTGCATCTCTGCATGCCACACAGGAAATTCACGACATATCGATATATAACCTCCGAGCTCGTACGTCTTAGAGAAGGGTGTTAAGCAAGAGAATAAATTCTCCGCCACCAAAAAGATATATATTTAATAGAGATCAATCAAAGATTCAAAACAGAATAGAATCAAATGTCAGACACACAGTCCATTTACAAGTTCGTTCTAGGTCTGAACGAAACCGAAGGCACCTTATTCCTCGTCCCATATGTCCAATACAGGAGAGAGGTCCTCGCATATCTGGTCGATCTCCAAGTACGTCTGGACGATCACCACTTATTACCTTGTCTTGGGTGTACTGCCTAATCAAGTTATCAGTAATCAACCAAACGATGTGAAGACCTACGGTCTTCAACCACCGTCTTCATCGTCGACTTATCATCGAATCAATTATTCAGAATGGGTATAAACCCGACCTTTCTGAATAACTCGCGTATATAATAAACAAGTGCTATATAAACACAACATACCCCTCATTCCAATTTAGAATATTCTTTTATTCAAATATTCACATCATTAAGGAAAGGTTCCCATTAATTTTATCAAAGATAAAGTCTTTTAAATTTATTCTTTAATCTTCCTTTGGATATCAAATCAAACCAAATTAAGGTTTATCCAAACTAGTCGGGATTAGCGACCTTACCGAAGTAATCATTTATTATATTTCCCAATCCCAACCTTTTCATCTCATGGAGAAAAACTGGTAATACTACATATCTAACACCACGGTGTTATCGGTAAATTTAATTACGATTTGCCATTCAAATCTAATTAAAGATTTACCTATCGCTTGGAGCAAAATTGGTGGTACTCTGATCTCGATCATTTCTTGAATTTGATAATTTAAATTATCTCATTCGCATTTCAATCTAATTAAAGATTCATTAAAACTCCACTTAGTTTTAATCTTCCCAATAATCAATATTAATGATTATTTAACTTTAGGAAATCATATCCTGTCTTTAACTGGGTTAAAGAACTAATGTCTGTAAAACACGGTTCACGATAAACCTAAAATCACATTCCATTAACTATGGAATTTTCACAGAAAGCAGATCAATATATAATCGATATCAATTTCCATATACGACTAATAATATAAATGGAATAACGACAAAGCCTTTTAAATTTCATATATAGTAACAGTTTTCCTCCACAGAAGCTCACTTCGATTATTATCGAATCGAATTCCATTCCATTATAATTAAATATTAACTAATTGGAAAACTTTACTTTGGAAAATTGCCATTAAATCTTACTGAAAGATTTATAAATTCCAAATCGCATTTCATTGTAAATCGGGTTAAAGAACAAATGTCGTTAAAAACACAGTTCACAATAAACCCAATTCACATCCCATTTTATTCCAATTAAATGTTAATTAACTGGAAACTCTAATAACCTTAATTAAAAGATTTATTCTTTTCACATGGGGTTCTAGAGCAGTGTTATTTTAGACACTATTCACGACAAACCCAAAATCACATTCTTTTATTCAATTCCAATTAAATATTAATTAATTGGAAAACTTCACTAAATCTTAATTAAAAGATTCATTCTTTTCTCAATTGGGTTTAAGAACAATGTTATTTAAGACACCGTTCACAACAAACCCAAAATCCAATTCAATATTAAATACAAGGCTCTGAATAGAAATTATATTGGCTTATAGTCAATATCAAATTCTGCAATTTACGAATATCGTATTGGGAATAACGATATCTGTATCTTCCAAATTCCCATAACAATATCCGTATAACCACGAAATCCAATATCGAAATATTCCGAAGATTATTTCCATTCCAATTTATTCATTGGAAATTTCTGGTTATATCAAAACCATTTACAAATCCAATTTATTTTATTTAAAAATTATTGGATTTTAAATCTAGTTTATAACTAGTACGTTTTGATAAAAATATATTTTTACCTTTACAAACGTGAAAATTTTCATCCGAATTCTTTCCAAATCATTTATTATGATTTTACACAAATTATTAATAATTTTATCAAGGCCTATACTGTCGATTTCCATAAACGGTCATCGAACTGCACTTACATCGACCTTTTCCAAATTTGATTTGGACTTAATTCCAAATCCAACTGTTAGATTTCAAATCTCTTATATTCGTTGGAAAGCTCTTTTCAATACGAACCCAACGGTTCCGGTTCTAGGAGAATCCGACGGTCGGATCTCCCGTAATATCAATTCGAAGTCAATGGTCGAAATTCGCAAACGGTCGCGGCGTGACGCGTTCTATTCAGGCCATTAAATATATATAAAATATATTATATATATTTCATCGATTCCCACTCAAAATGTATTTTATAAATCGTTTTAAAAACGATTCTAACTTCATTTTCAATTTTAAATCAAAATTGAATATTTCATATCATTATAATATATAAATGATAATATTTTCAAAATATCTGATTTTGGAATCATTTCCTTTTCGATATTCATTTTGAGAATGAATAAAATCGATATAAATATCGTTCGCGTCAAAATGGCGCATAACTAATCAACACGGCTTCATATATTTCAATATTTTCGTGTCCAACCAAAATCGGACATCAAAATCAGATTTTAATCATTTACTGAATATTATTTTTAAAAATATCACTTATTTTAAAATATTCATTATTTTAAAATATTTGTTCTTTCTGAATTGGAATCAGGCACAGTCAATTACCATACAATGTTATTTACATGGATTTCATACAACACATGTATACAACACTAATCAAAATGAATCAGCCATCATCCATAGTGCATCATACAACTACATAAGCATTAAATATAAATAATTAACGCTTATGATAGTATGTTAACCAATCGATTGACATACAAATAAACAATTGGGATTAGTGTACATCAAATATCATCCCAATACTCGTGTGGGGTTTCAATCAACACACAGAGATTTTATTTGTGCAGTTGGGCGATGTGTAAAATATATCATCCCAATCCTTATATGTCAAATGGGTCTACATAAACAAATCGTCCGATTTGTAAATGAATATTTATTTCCATTCATATACACGTTAAAAATTATATTTTTAACTATAAAATATTTATTTCACCACATGAATATTTTATTTTCCATTTCACATCACAATCATAATCAATTTCCACAACACAATACAATCAAACAAGTCGCCCATGGAATGTGGACGACGGTGTCAGGAGCTACTAAGCCCCACCTGCAACCTAGTATATATTTAACTAGAAAATAAATTTGAATGAGAAGGAGTACTCACCTTGGGTTTCCACTCCGTCAGTCTTTATTGGACAGTTTGAATTTTGTTCGCTTCCATCGCAATCTGTTTCACGCCGTTGATATTAAAAATCACATTTTTAACGATGCTATTTATATTAAAAATAATATTTCTGTTCGAAGCCTTATATATATATCACATTTTTTATCATAACGCTATATATATAAAAATCGCATTTTTATCATAACGCTATATATATATAAATCACATTTTTATCATAACGCTATATATATAATAAAAATCATATTTTTATATAACTAAAAATCGAATATTTATAACAAAGATTTTTATATATAAAAAATCATATTTTTACATTGGAAAAATCATATCTTTTTATTTCTAGAAATCATATCTTTTTTATTTTTAAAAATCATATCTTTTTATTTTTAAATATCATGTTCTTATATGCATAAAAATGATATTTTTGCATTCATAAAAATCATATTTTTACATTTAGAAAGATCATATTTTTATAAACTAAAAATCAGAACTTTTATAAACTTAAAATCATAACTTTTCTTTCATAAAAATCCTAACTTTCCTAAACTAAAAATCATAGCTTTACTTAAATGAAAGTCATAGCTTTTTCTTGGAGTTAAAATCTGAAAAACTTACATTAGTCTTAGGGTCTCGGTCAAGAGAGAGATAGAGGGAGCTCAAGCAACTCGATTCTCGCGGACGTCGGAGGCTGGTGGTTCTGCGATGTGGAGCAACGGTCTACGGTGCGACGTTTGTGGCTGCGCTGCGGTTTTTAGGTGGTTGGGGTAACTGGCATGCGGAGCGTAGGGTTTGAGGTTCTTCGCGAGCTCGAGTCATGGAGGAGAAGGAGGAGAGGAGGACGGGGAGGGAGGCGACGGCTTGGCTGGGGTGGAGACAGCCTAAGCAGCGGCGCAGCGCCAGGGGGAGGCGACGGGATTTGCTTTCATCAGGTTATTTATTTATTTTGACCTAGATTTGACTGAGTGGAGAGAAAGGTGGGGTAAGGGCTTTTATAATTTATATGTTTATTTATTTATTTATTTTATAATTCATAAAGTTACTTTTTTTTGGGACTCCAAATCGAACCCAATGACTGTCGCCCTAGCTAATCACCCCCATTCCGAATACAATGGGATATGTCCCATAATCCAATTCGACTGTTACGATCAGTTTTCATTTAAATTAAAATATAAATCAATATATATTAAATTTGAATTCACATTTTAATTTATCGGGGCCACATACGGACTCCAAAAATTCCAAAAAACTAAATCTAGCTATGTTTTGATGATACGGTCCTAAGAAAACTAATTTCGTCGAATTTGGAGACCGTTTGAAAAACGATCATTTTTCAGTCGATTAAATTCAAACTGAATTGACCAAACACGTTGTAATTTGCCACGCTCACATATTAATTCCAAATATTATGAATTTTGGAATCTAGCAATAATTTGACATTCCGGATCTAACAAAAGTGGTTTCGTCGAAAACGGAGGTCGTTTGCAAAATGGCTATTTTTAAGGGCCATATATATATTTAAAATATATATAATTTCATAGCGACTGTTCTGAATTTTAAACTGGACGTAACTTATAATTTATAAAGTGAAATCCTAGTTTGTTACATTCATTAGAAAGATATTATTAATCAGATTCAAATATTTCTTGTTTCGTCCAATTCTGACTTATATTGAATCCTATACATTCATTTGAAATTAGAAATCGAATTTTCAAACTACCGCGCCATTTCAGGCTAGTTATGTAATTAAAATAAATTTATTCGTTCTAACTTCCTTCAAAATAAATTTTTTTAGTCGTTATTATTTAAAATAAATCATTTTAAATATTCAAAATTCATTAAAATGACCAAACTAAAAATTTTAAATTAGTTCTGAAATTTCGGGTTGTTACAATCTACCCAACTTAAAATCTTTTCTCCCTCGAAAATGAACGGAGCTGAAAGTTGTTTAACTAATCAACTCAACTTTCATTTTTCAACTTTTCAGTTTTTAAGAATTTCCTAATTTTTCAAAAATTTGGCTAATACCCTAAATTTTCGAAAAATTTCGCCATAACCTCCTTTGTACGGGGAGACCTTTAAAACAGCAACTAGCCTCACAGGGCCCTCATCAATCCCAAAAGAAAAAGAAAAAGCCAAGCGGCTAGCCAATCAGCTCATAAAATCATCAAACCCAAGAAATTAGTAAACATGTACCTATTTGTCGGGCATACAATTTTATTCCTCTTCTTAGGTTCCTTGCTATGACCTGTACATTACATATTCATGTATATGCATGCAATTTCAAACAATTTTCAATTCAGTTTCATATTTGATTCGATTTGGCTTAAATTTATCTTTCTATCACTTATTGGTTTAAATGAATAATTACACAACACAATCATCAATCAATCAGTTGATTAGCTTTTCAAATTCATAATTTATGTATATATATATTCAAAAAACATATTTTTAGTGCCAAATCACAACAATAATTATAGATAGTTTTGGTTCTTACACCAGTCAATTGGAAATATATAGATATCCCACTTTCGAAACTCGAACATAAATTCTGATGATGTTGCAACAATCACCAGAATCATCCCCGGGCGACTAGAGTGTGATTCTATTTCTATCCAATATATTTGAGACTTCAAATACACGTTAATTACGCGTATATTCAAAATCTTCATATACTTGATTGTCCAAATTCAATTTAAAATAAAATATTCAAATACGAATAATTGATATAAAATTTTAAAACTAAATTTGATTTTTAAAAACCTCTTTGAACTCATTCTAGGATACTATTGATCCCATCTCTAACGAGTCATTCTCATTGGATATTACTAATCCAATCTCTGATGAATTCTTTCGTTCGGTTCTAATGTGCCTTGTTCTCGAGCTCTGTAAATCAAAGTTCCGATCCCAAATATAACGGCTCGAACTTCCCTGGTCTCCGAAGAAAAGAGAAAGAATGGATTGCTTTAAGGACAAGACGAATCAGAACGCAAACAGAAGAACATTTCATTGCTTATTACAACAATTACATCAGGGTACAAGAATATAACAGAGTATGCATAAATTATATACATCAGAAAATAACAGAGATTTAAATTACAAAGCAGTGGAAAAATATGACTGTAAGAAATACACGGATACATAGTGTTTCGAATATAGCTCCAGCTGTAAACCAAGATCCTGTAAGGATAAATATCTGCAAAACCGAAACTACCAGCTGTCCGTGTGGAAAATAGGGGCACCCAGAGTTTAAGTTAAAACAATAAACTCGAGGTCAGTCATGTGACTGGTGTGAGAACTAAAACAATTATTAGCTTGTTTTTAAAGTTAGATAAATCAAGGGACCATGCCGTATAACACAGAACGGGTTTAACCCCAAGAATACATGTGCATAAAACATACAACACAATGCTAAATAGAAAAATGAAGCTATTATAAGACTCAGGTCCCATCACACAATGCAACGCAAGCCGGAGGATAGAGTTTTTACCTTAAAATAGCTAAAAATGCTTGGTACGTGAAATTTCATAGTTTATTATTACTATACGTGAAGAAATCAACTTCAAATATAAATGTATCAATCATAGGCGGTGTAGGTACCCATATATTACGTCGCCTTACTATATTCTACAATTAAAACCGAAAGGTCACGTATTGGAAATGGGATTTCCGTCATGATTCGAGGTAAGGGATGTACTCCTAATCGCTTCGAGACACTCTATCAAGTGCCTCAGGGCTACACACTCTGGACAACCCTGGATCCTGTAGTGCCGGTCCTCCCTTACGTTTGAGAATTAGTTATTCCTGAACACACGTTTCCCGGTCCAATAGGACCTATCCATCGGCTTCGTAGTAACCGAAATATCCGAGGCGCCTCGCAATCCAACAACCTCATAGGTAAAAATATAAATGTCTGGTTTCCATACCATGACACCACCCATAGCTAGAAAGAAACATCAGGTTCTCACTACATTCCCTTATCCCGTTTTTGACTCATACCGAGGTGTGAGGCTCGCGAATTAACGCTATACACAAAGCTATGCCCTTTAAGGCCATGTTTTGATCATCAACCACAAGACTCTGCTTTTCAATAGAAGCCTTGATCACTGCATCTCTGCGTGCCACACAGGCAATTCATGCCATGCGACTGATGTCTATCGATATATAACCTCTGAGCTCGTACGTCTCAGAGAAGGGTGTTAAGCAAGAGAACAAATTCTCCGCCACCAAACAGATAAATATTTAATAGAGATCAATCAACACAGAATAAAATCCAATGTCAGACACAATCCATTTACAAGTTCGTTCAGGATCTGAACGAAATCGGAGGCACCTTATTCCTCGTCCCATATGTCCAATACAGGAGAGAGGTCCTTGCATATCCGGTCGATCTCCAAGTACGTCTGGACGATCACCACTTATTACCTTGTCTTGGGTGTACTGCCCAATCAAGACATCAGTAATCATCCGAACAATATGAAGACCTCCGGTCTTCAACCACTGTCTTCATCGTCGAATCAGTTATTCAGAATGGGTACAAACCCAGCCTTTCCGAATAACTCACGTATATAATAAACAAGTTCTACACAAACACAACAAAACAAGTGCTACACAAACACAACAAATGCCTCATTCCAATTTAGAATATTCTTTTATCAAATATTCACATCATTAGGGAAAGGTTCCCATTAATTTTATCAAAGATAAATTCTTTTAAATTTATTCTTTAGTCTTCCTTTGAATATCAATTCAAACCAAATTAAGGTTTATCCAAACTAGTCGGGACTAGTGACCTTACTGAAGTAATCATTTATTATATTTCCCAATCCCAACCTTTTCATCCTATGGAGCAAAACTGGTAATACTCCATATCTAACACCACGGTGTTATCGGTAAATTTAATTACCATTTGTCGTTCAAATCTAATTAAAGATTTAACTATCGCTTGGAGCAAAACTGGTGATACTCCATTCTCGATCATTTCTTGAATATGATAATTTAAATTATCTCATTCGCATTTCAATTTAATTAAAGATTCATTAAAACTCCACTTAGTTTTAATCTTCCCAAAAATCAATATTAATGATTATTTAACTTTGGGAAATCATATCCTGTCTTTAACTGGGTTAAAAAACCAATGTCTTTAAAACACGGTTCACGATAAACCCAAAATCACATTCCATTAACTATGGAATTTTCACGGAAAACAAATCAATATATAATCGATATCAATTTCCGTATCCGACTAATAATATAAATGGAATAACAGCAAAGCCTTTTAAATTCCATATGTAGTAACAGTCTTCCTCCACAGAAGCTCACTTCGATTATTATCGAATCGAATTCCATTCCATTCCAATTAAATATTAATTAATTGGAAAACTTTACTTTGGAAATTTTCCATTAAATCTTACTAGAAGATTTATAAATTTCAAATCGCATTTCACTGTAACTCGGGTTAAAGAACAAATGTCGTTAAAAACACAGTTCACAATAAACCCAATTCACATCCCATTTTATTCCAATTAGATGTTTATTAACTGGAAACTCTAATAATCTTAATTAAAAGATTTATTCTTTTCACACGGGGTTCAAGAGCACTGTTATTTTAGACACCATTCACGACAAACCCAAAATCACATTCTTTTATTCAATTCCAATTAAATATTAATTAATTAGAAAACTTCACTAAATCTTAATTAAAAGATTTATTCTTTTCTCAACTGGGTTTAAGAAAAGTGTTATTTACCGTTCACGACAAACCCAAAATCCAATTCAATATTAAATTCAAGGCTCTGAATAGAAATTATATCGGCTTATATACAATATCAAATTCTGCAATTTACGGATATCGTATTGGGAATAACGATATTTGTATCTTCCAAATTTCCATAACAATATCTGTATAACCACGGAATCCTATATCAAAATATTCCGAAGATTATTTCCATTCCAATTTATTGATTGGAAATTTCTGGTTATATCAAAACCATTTTCAAATCCAATTTATTTTATTTAAAAATTATTGGATTTTAAATCTAGGTTATGAGTAGTTCGTTTTGATAAAAATATATTTTTTCCTTTACAACGACCTTTTCCAAATTTGATTTGGACATAAATACAAATCTAACCGTTAGATTTCAAATCTCTTATATTCGCTAGAAAGCTCTTTTCGACATGATCCCAACGGTTCTGGTTTTAGGAGAATCCGACAGTCGGATCTCCCGTAACATCAATTCAAAGTCAATGGTCGAAATTCGCGTACGGTCGCGGTGTGGCGCGTTCTATTCAGGCCATTAAATATATATAATATATATATTTCGTCGATTTTCATTCAAAACGTATTTTATAAATCGTTTTAGATTCGTTTTAAAAATGATTCTAACTTCATTTTCAGTTTTAAATCAAAATTTAATATTCCATATCATTATATATAAATGATAATATTTTCAAAATATCAGATTTTGAAATCATTTCCTTTTCGATATTCATTTTAAGAGTGAATAAAATCTATATAAATATCGTTCGCGTCAAAATGGCGCATAAATAATCAACACGGCTTCATATATTTCAATATCTTCTTGTCCATCCAAAATCGGACATCAAAAACATATTTTAATCATTTACTGATTTTTTTTAAATATCCCTTATTTTAAAATATTCATTATTTTAAAATATTTGTTCTTTCTGAATTGGAATTAGGCACAGTCAATTACCATATAATGTTATTTATATGGATTTCATACAACACATGTATACAATACTAATCAAAATCAATCAACCATTATCCAGAGTGCATCATACTACTGCATAAGCATTAAATATAAATAATTAAAGCTTATGACAGTCTGTCAACCAATCGATTGACATACAACTAAACAATTGGGATTAGTGTACGTCAAATATCATCCCAATACCCATGTGGGGTTTCAATCAACACACACATATTTTATTTGTGCAGTTGGGCGATGTGAAAAATATATCGTCCTAATCCATAACAGTCAAATGGGTGTACATAAACAAATCGTCCGATTTGTAAATGAATATTTATTTCCATTCATATACACGTTAAAAATTATATTTTAACTATAAAAATATTTATTTCATTACATGAATATTTTATTTTTCCATTTCACATCACAATCACAATCAATTCCCACAACACAATACAATCAAATAAGTCGTCCATGGTCTGTGGACGACGGTGTCAGGAGCTACTAAGCCCCGTCTGCAACCTAGTATAGATTTAACTAGAAAATAAATTTGAGTGAGAAGGAGTTCTCACCTTGGGTTTCCACTCCGTCAGTCTTTATTGGACAGTTTGGATTTTTTGCGCTCCCAGTCGGTTCCAACACAATCTGTTTCACACCGTTGATATTAAAAATCACATTTTTAACGGCGCTATTTATATTAAAAATAACATTTCTGTTCGAAGCCATATATATATATATAAAAATCACATTTTTGTCATAACGCTATATATATATATAAATCACATTTTTATCATAACGCTATATATATAATAAAAATCATATTATTTATATAACTAAAAATCAAATTTTTAAAACAAAGATTTTTTTATATAAAAATCATATTTTTACATTATAAAAATCATATCTTTTTATTTCTAGAAATCATATCTTTTTATTTTTAAAAATCATATCTTTTTATTTTTAAAAATCATATTCTTATATACATAAAAATCATATTTTTACATTCAGAAAGATCATAGTTTTATAAACTAAAAATCATAACTTTTATAAACTAAAATATCGTAACTTTGCTTTCATAAAATCCTAACTTTCCTAAACTAAAAATCATAGCTTTACTAAAATGAAAGTCATAACTTTTTCTAGTCGTTAAAATCTGAAAAACTTACATTAGTCTTAGGGTCTCGGTCAAGAGAGAGAGAGAGAGAGAGAGAGAGAGAGCTTAAGCAACTCGATTCTCGCGGACGTCGGAGGCTAGAGGTTCTACGATATGGAGCAACGGTCTGCGGTGTGACGTTTGTGGCTGCGCTGCGGTTTCTAGGTGGTGGGGGAGCTCGAGTCGCAGAGGATAAGGAGGACGGGGAGGGAGGCAACGGCTCGGCTAGTGTGGCGGAGGCCTGTGCAGCGGCGCAGCGCCAGGGGAGGCGACGAGGTTTGCTTCCATCGGTTTTTTTTTTTCTATTTTGACCTAGGTTTGACTGAGTAGAGAGAAAGGTGGGGTAAGGGCTTTTATAATTGTGACGACAAGGAATTTCGCTCGGTCCGAACCAGTCGCTAAACCGATCCAGGCCGTTCGAAACGCCCTATCGTTTGAGAACACGACAAAACAGAACGCATACAGAAGAACGTTTCATTGTATATTACAACAATGCATCAGATTACAAGAATATACAGAGTATAAATGAATATTACACAGAAATATCAGAGATTTAAATTACATTTAAATACATAGCAGCGGAAAGATAATACAATACACAACTAGAAGTAGATATACGGATACAAAGCTTTCCGGATATCATTCCAGCTGTAAACCAGGATCCTGTGAATATAAATCTGCAAAACCAAAACTACTAGCTGCCCGTGTCAAAATAAGGGCACCCAGAGTTTAGGTTAAAACAATAAACTCCAGGTCAGTCATGTGACTGGTGTGAGAACTAAAACAGTTATAATCTTTATTTTCAAAATTAGGTAAGTCAAGGGACCACGCCGTATAACACGGAACGGGTTTCCTCCCAAGAATACCAGTGCATGAAACAAACAGCGCAATGCTAAATAAAGAAAAATGAAGCTGTTATAAGACCCAGGTCCCATCACACAATGCAACGCAGCCGAGGATAGGGTTTTCCCTTATAACAGCCAAACATGCTTAGTACGTTTAAAACAAATCATTTGATACTACTATAAGTGTATAGTGTATAAAACAACTTCAAATCATAAGTATCAATCATAGGCGGCATGAGCGTCCCATGCCACTATGTCGCCATATATAGGTTTACAAATAAAACCGCAAAGTCACGTATTTGGAAATTGGATTTCCGTCTATGAACCGAGGCAAAAGATAGTCCTCAACCGATTCGAGACAATCTAGCCTACCATGTCTCAGGATCAGAGCTCGAGTGACCCTAGGAGCGACAGGGCCGGTCCACCGATGTGGATTAAAATGCCTGAACACTACGTTTCCCCGCCCTTTGGGGCGCAAACGAGCCAACGAATGACTCCATCGGTTCGAGAACGACCGATCAATCCGAGGCGCCTCGCAACAGCAACAACCACATAAGTCAAACTCGTCAGGGCGTGTAAAACCACTGACGCCACTTCTAGCTAGAAAGAAACGCAAGTCCTCCCTGAGGTCCGTCTCCCGTTTTTGGTTCATACCTGGTGTGAAACACGCAAGGTAAACGTTACACAAAGCTACGCCACAAAGGCCGTGCTTTGATCATCACCACAAGACTTTGCTTTTCAACAGAAGCCTTGATCATTTGCATCTTAGCATGCCACACAGGCAAACCATCCTATGCAACCGATATCAGTCACACAGAATGAAATCCGATGTCAGACACACAGTCCATTTACAAGTCCGTTCTGGGTCTGAACGAAACCGGAGGCACCTAGTACCCCGCATATCCATCGATCTCCAAGTACGTCTGGACGATCACCAACTGTTTCCATCTTCTTGGGTGTACAGCCCAATCAAGATCATCAGTTACCACCCAAACGACGTGAAGACCTCCGGTCTTCGACCATCGTCTTCATCTTCGACTTATCGTCGTATCAGTTACTCAGAATGGGATAAACCCGGTCTTTCCGAATAACTCGCGTATATTTTAAATAAGTGTTACACAAACACAACATACGCCTCATTCCAATTCATTAGTCACTAATCGTAAATTAATCAAGAGAATAATTCCCCAAATATTAACCCCGAAGGCCGAAACCAACATCAGATCAATATCCAGAAAACCATTCTGCTTGGCTAACCGCCAGTTAGTTTCTAAATTTCACATTCAAATCTAATTAAAGATTTAACTATCGCCTGGAGCAAAACTGGTGATACTCCATTCTCGATCTTTTCAATCTAATTAAAGATTCATTAAAACTCCACTTAGTTTTAATCTGTGACTGGGTTAAAGAATCAGTGTCATTTAAAACACGGTTCACGATAAACCCAAAGTCACATCCCATTAATTATCGGGTTAAAGAACAAGTGTTATTTAAAACACTGTTCACGATAAACCCAAAAATCAATATCCATTCAATTCCAATTAAATATTATTTAATTGGTACACTTCATTAAATCTAAATCAAAAGATTTAATCTTTTCTCAGCTGGGTTCAAGAACAGTGTTAGTGAAGACACCATTCACGACAAACCCAAATCACATTCATTAATTATCGGGTTAAAGAACAAGTGTTATTTAAAACACTGTTCACGATAAACCCAAAAATCAATATCAATTCAATTCCAATTAAATATCATTTAATTGGTACACTTCATTAAATCTAAATAAAAAGATTTAATCTTTTCTCAACTGGGTTCAAGAACAGTGTTAGTGAAGACACCATTCACGACAAACCCAAATCACATTCATTAATTATCGGGTTAAAGAACAAGTGTTATTTAAAACACTGTTCACGATAAACCCAAAAATCAATATCAATTCAATTCCAATTAAATATTATTTAATTGGTACACTTCATTAAATCTAAATAAAAAGATTTAATCTTTTCTCAACTGGGTTCAAGAACAGTGTTAGTGAAGACACCATTCACGACAAACCCAAATCACATTCGATATTCAATACAAGGCTCTGAATAGAAAATATATCAGCTTATATTCAATATCGAATTCTACGACTAACAAATGTCGTATTGGAAATAACGATATAAATATATATATCTTTCAAATTTCCATAACAACACCTGTATAATCACGAAATCCAACATCGAAATATTCCGAAGACAATTTCGATTCAAATCCATTCCAATGCAATCATTGGAAATTTTGGTTATTTTTAAAACCCTTTTCGAATTCAATTTATTTATTTAAAAATAAATAGAATTATAATTCTAGTTCAAAACTAGTTCAATTCGATAAAAATCTATTTTTATCTTTTCAAATAGGGAGTTTTTCATCCCAATTCTTTCTAAATCATTTCTTATGATTTTACACAAATTATTACTATTTTTAATAATTTTATCAAGGCCCGTACAGTCGATTTCCATCAATGGCCATCGAACTGCACTTACAGCGACCTTTTTCGAATTTGATTTGGACATAATTCCAAATCCAACCGTTAGATTTCTAATTTCTAACATCCGTTAGAAAGCTCTTTTCGATACGAACCCAACGGTTCCGGTTTTAGGAGAATCCGACGGTCGGATCTCCCGTAATGTCCGTTTGAAATATATAGTCGAAATTCGCGAACTGCCGCGGCGCGGCACGTTCTATTCAGGCCATTATATTATATATATAATATATATAATATATATTTCGTCGATTTCTATTTAAAACGAATTATATAAATAGTTTTAAAATCGTTTCAAAAGCTATTCCAACTTCCATTTCAATTCAAAGCAAAATTGAATTCTTCTTTATAAATTCGTTTCAAAATTCATTTCTATTCAATTCAAATTTCAATTCAATTTGAATTCATTTCAATTTGTTTTCAATTCAATTCGAATTCGTTTTCAATTCAATTCATTTCGAAATCGTTATATATTCAATTCATTTCGAAATCGTTTCAATTCAATTCATTTCGAAATCGTTTTCAATTTAATTCATTTCGAAATCGTTTTCAAAATCGATATAAATATCGATCACGTCAAAATGGCGTCAATCTAATCAACACGGCTTCATAAATTTCTAATTTCAAATATTCTATTTCAAATATTTCTATTTCAAATATTCTATTTTAAAACTGGAATGAGGCCCAATCCATTACCATATAAAGTTAATTATATGGATTTTCATACAACACATGTATATAATAGCATGGAAAAATAATCAACCATCAACCAAAGTGCACTACACTGTATAAGCATCAAATATAGATATCCAACGCTTAAAACAGCCTGTCAATCCACCGATCGACATATTCAATCAATCGGGATGAGTGAACTTCAAATTTCATCCCAACACCCGTGTGGGGTTTCAAACAATCTAACACATATTTTATTTGTGCCGTTGGGCGATGTGTAAAATTTATCGACCCAATCAATGTCCTTCAAATAGGTGTACATAAACAAACCATCTGGTTTGTAAATGAATATTTTATTTTATTCACTTTCACTATATTCATTCTCACGTTAAAAATTATATTTTTAACGATAAACATTTTATTCCAACATATGAATTTCTATTATTCATTTACACAATAAAATGATATTTTTATTTTCTAACATATTTTAGAAAATTTCGGCGGCATAACGGCACGATACTAGAAACGGGACAAGGCCTCGCCTTATCCCCGGTCTAGTGAAGGCCCACGCCATTCACACATCAATCAAATCATTCAATTTCACTCAAACAATTCAATTCAATCACATAATCAAACTAATCTATGCAACCAAACAAACAAGTCCATGGTTTGTGGACGATTGTGTCGGGTGCTACTAAGCACCGTCTGCATCCTAGTATATATATATATAACTAGAAAATAAATTGAAGAGTGAGAAATTCTCACATATAGCTATCCTAGCTCCACGGCACTTCCTTGATAGAAATCTTCTTCGTTATCGCCTCTTCGTCATCTTCATTGCCCGTAGTCACTATATATGTAAAAATCGAATTTTTACTTCAAAGTTCAATATATAAAAATCGAATTTTGACTTCGCTATTCAATATATAAAAATCGAATTTTTAGTTCAAAGTTCAATATATAAAAATCGAATTTTTAGTTCAAAGTTCAATATATAAAAATCGAATTTTTAGTTCGAAGTTCAATATATAAAAATCGAATTTTTAGTTCGAAGTTCAATATATAAAAATCGAATTTTTAGTTCGAAGTTCAATATATAAAAATCGAATTTTTAGTTCAAAGTTCAATATATAAAAATCGAATTTTTAGTTCAAAGTTCAATATATAAAAATCGAATTTTTATTTCAAAGTTCAATATATAAAAATCGAATTTTTATTTCAAAGTTCAATATATAAAAATCGAATTTTTATTTCAAAGTTCAATATATAAAAATCACATTTTTCTATCGAAGTTCAATATATAAAAATCACATTTTTAACAATAAGGTTTTCGCCTTTATAAAAAATAAAGTTTTCGCTTTTATAAAAATGAACTTTTCGCTTTTATAAAAATAAAATCTTTATCTTTATAAAAACCAATCTTTTCTATTAAAAAAAAAATCCTACTTTTTCTTCTAAACAAAAATCTCGCCTTTTTGCTTTCCTATTATAAAGATCAAATCTTTTTCTTTTTAAAGTTCAAACCATTTTCTTTTTAAAGTTCAAACCATTTTCTTTTTAAAGTTTAAACCTTTTTCTTTTTAAACCTTAAAATAAAATCAGTTTTCTTTTCCTTTTCAAAAATCAGTTTTTCTCTTTTATAAAAATGCAGTTTTTAGTTTCTTTTTTTTTTTTTTTTAAAAAAAAACAGTTTTTAAAATCTTAAAAAAAAATCTCAGTTTTAATACTTTTAATAAATCTCAGTTTTAATAAAATTCCTAAAATCAGTTTTTATTACTTTATAATAACAAAACAGTTTTTTTCAAAATGCAGTTTTTTTATATTTTCCTAAAAATCAGTTTTTATATTTTCCTAAAATCAGTTTTTATATTTTCCTAAAATCAGTTTTTATATTTTCCTAAAATCAGTTTTTAAAATCCTTAAAAAAAACAGTTTTAGAATCATAAAAAAAAACAAATAGCAAAACGAAAAGGAAAAAAAAACTTACAGAGAGAAAAAAAAAAGAGGGGTTTTCGCAGATTCGTCGGAGGCTTCTCGAGGCGGAGGTGGAGTTGCCGGAGTCGTTCAGGTGGGTGGCGAGCTTTGGGCTGCGTCGGTGCTTCGATTGGCGGGGGGGGGGGGGGGTCCTTCGCGCCGCCTCTGGCGAGGAGGGGGGGGTCGCGACTACCGCAGGTGGAGGGGGGGGCGTCGAGAGGTCGGCGCCGCTGGGGGGGGCGTCGGCGATGTCTAGGTTAGGGGTTTTTTTTTTTTTTTATATTTCTGTATAAATGAATTCGGGGGGGGGCCAGAGGTATAGGAGGGAAAAGTTTTTTTTTTTTTATTTATTTATTTATTTATTATATTTGGCAAAAAGGGTTGACTTTTACATATGACCTCGAAACGAGGCCCACCGCCTGTCGTCCATAGCGTTTCACCCCCATTCCGAACACAATGGGATATGTATCGCAAGCTGATTCGATTGTTACAATCAGTTTCCTTTTGAATTTACATTTAAATCACTATATTGAATTTTAAACGTACATTTCAAATTACCGGGGCCACATACTAACTAGAAAAATTCCAGAAAAATATTTTCTAGCTTCGTATTGACGATACGGTCCTAACAAAACTAGTTTCGTTGAATTCCGAGACTGTTAGAAAAATGGCCAATTTCCAGTCGATTAAAATCAACTGAAACTGGTCAAACGCGTTTTCCTTTGCCACGCTCACATACTGATTCGAAAAATTATTAAATTTGAAACCTAGCAATAATTCGACACCACGGACCCAACAAAACTGGTTTCGTCGAAATCCGAGGTCGTTTGCAAAATGTCCATTTTTAAGGGCCTGAATTCCATAGCGACTATTCAGAATTTTCAACTGGACATATCTTTTGATTCCTGATATGAAATCTTGATTTTTCGGATTCGTTGGAAAGATATTCACTACTAGATTCCATTATTTTTGGTTTCACTAAAATCCGGATTGTTTTGCACCCGGTACATTCAATTGAAGTTTGAAATCGAATTATCGAACTACCGCGCCATTTTTAATTCTATTTATAATTATATATAAATATTTATATTCTAACGACGACGCGTATAATATATACGTTCGAATTCTATTCAAAATAAATTTCTCGTCGATATTATTTAAAATAATTCATTTTAAATAATCAAAATTCGCTATAATCGCCAAAATAAAAATTTTAAACTGGCCCAGATTTTCCGGGTTGTTACAATCTCCCCCACTTAAAACTTTTCGTCCCCGAAAAGGAACAAAGTCGAAAATGGTTTGATTAATCAACTCTATGTTCGATCTGGCTTCCATTCTCTAACTTTTTAGTTTCTGAGAATTTTCAAAATTTCAAAAATTTGGCTAACACCCTAAATTTTTGAAAAATTTCGCCATAACCTCCCCTGCACCGGGAGCATCGGGGAATTTCAAATAGCTTCCCCGGTCCTTCAGATCTCAAAAAGAAAAAGAAAAAGCCCAGCGGCTAGCCAATAGGCTCACAAAATCATCATCACCCAAACAAAACAGGAAATTATGTAGTAAACATGTACCTATTTGTCGGGCAAACAAATTTTATTCTTCGGCTCTAGCCTCCTTGCTATGACCTGTTCAAAGTAAGTATATGTATATGCAAGCAAATGCGACCAATTTTCAATACAATTCAATATTTGGTTGAATTAGGCAAAATGGTTAAAATTTAGCAAACAAATAAACAAACCACACAAACATCAATCAATTAGTGAATTAGAGTTTCAAATTCATAATTTTGATACATATACAGAAAATCATGTTTTGGTGCCACTTTACAACAATGTGTTCTAACTATATTAGTTTTGGTTCTCACACCAGTCTAATGGAAACATATAGAAATCACACCTTCGAAACACGAAAATAAATACTGGTGATGGCGCGCCATCATCAGAATCATGTCCGGGCGACTAGAGTGTGACTCTATATCTATCCAGTATATTAAAATTTCGAATACACGCGGATCAGACGTATACGTAAAATCTATATATACTGGATTGTCCACATCAATATAAATAGATAATCAACTACGAATAATTGATTTAAATTTTCAAAACAAAATTTGTTTTCATTTTCAAAAATATACTCTTCACACTCGTTCTAGGATACTACTGACCCTATCTCTAACGAGTCATTCTAATTGGATATTACTAATCCAATATCTGATGAATTCTTTCGTATGGTTCTAATGTGCCTTGTTCTCTGCTTTGTAAACCAAAGCTCTGATACCAAATGTGACGACAAGGAATTTCGCTCGGTCCGAGCCAGTCGCTAAACCGATCCAGGCCGTTCGAAACGCCCTATCGTTTGAGAACACGACAAAACAGAACGCATACAGAAGAACGTTTCATTGTATATTACAACAATGCATCAGATTACAAGAATATACAGAGTATAAATGAATATTACACAGAAATATCAGAGATTTAAATTACATTTAAATACATAGCAGCGGAAAGATAATACAATACACAACTAGAAGTAGATATACGGATACAAAGCTTTCCGGATATCATTCCAGCTGTAAACCAGGATCCTGTGAATATAAATCTGCAAAACCAAAACTACTAGCTGCCCGTGTCAAAATAAGGGCACCCAGAGTTTAGGTTAAAACAATAAACTCCAGGTCAGTCATGTGACTGGTGTGAGAACTAAAACAGTTATAATCTTTATTTTCAAAATTAGGTAAGTCAAGGGACCACGCCGTATAACACGGAACGGGTTTCCTCCCAAGAATACCAGTGCATGAAACAAACAGCGCAATGCTAAATAAAGAAAAATGAAGCTGTTATAAGACCCAGGTCCCATCACACAATGCAACGCAGCCGAGGATAGGGTTTTCCCTTATAACAGCCAAACATGCTTAGTACGTTTAAAACAAATCATTTGATACTACTATAAGTGTATAGTGTATAAAACAACTTCAAATCATAAGTATCAATCATAGGCGGCATGAGCGTCCCATGCCACTATGTCGCCATATATAGGTTTACAAATAAAACCGCAAAGTCACGTATTTGGAAATTGGATTTCCGTCTATGAACCGAGGCAAAAGATAGTCCTCAACCGATTCGAGACAATCTAGCCTACCATGTCTCAGGATCAGAGCTCGAGTGACCCTAGGAGCGACAGGGCCGGTCCACCGATGTGGATTAAAATGCCTGAACACTACGTTTCCCCGCCCTTTGGGGCGCAAACGAGCCAACGAATGACTCCATCGGTTCGAGAACGACCGATCAATCCGAGGCGCCTCGCAACAGCAACAACCACATAAGTCAAACTCGTCAGGGCGTGTAAAACCACTGACGCCACTTCTAGCTAGAAAGAAACGCAAGTCCTCCCTGAGGTCCGTCTCCCGTTTTTGGTTCATACCTGGTGTGAAACACGCAAGGTAAACGTTACACAAAGCTACGCCACAAAGGTCGTGCTTTGATCATCACCACAAGACTTTGCTTTTCAACAGAAGCCTTGATCATTTGCATCTTAGCATGCCACACAGGCAAACCATCCTATGCAACCGATATCAGTCACACAGAATGAAATCCGATGTCAGACACACAGTCCATTTACAAGTCCGTTCTGGGTCTGAACGAAACCGGAGGCACCTAGTACCCCGCATATCCATCGATCTCCAAGTACGTCTGGACGATCACCAACTGTTTCCATCTTCTTGGGTGTACAGCCCAATCAAGATCATCAGTTACCACCCAAACGACGTGAAGACCTCCGGTCTTCGACCATCGTCTTCATCTTCGACTTATCGTCGTATCAGTTACTCAGAATGGGATAAACCCGGTCTTTCCGAATAACTCGCGTATTTTAAATAAGTGTTACACAAACACAACATACGCCTCATTCCAATTCATTAGTCACTAATCGTAAATTAATCAAGAGAATAATTCCCCAAATATTAACCCCGAAGGCCGAAACCAACATCAGATCAATATCCAGAAAACCATTCTGCTTGGCTAACCGCCAGTTAGTTTCTAAATTTCACATTCAAATCTAATTAAAGATTTAACTATCGCCTGGAGCAAAACTGGTGATACTCCATTCTCGATCTTTTCAATCTAATTAAAGATTCATTAAAACTCCACTTAGTTTTAATCTGTGACTGGGTTAAAGAATCAGTGTCATTTAAAACACGGTTCACGATAAACCCAAAGTCACATCCCATTAATTATCGGGTTAAAGAACAAGTGTTATTTAAAACACTGTTCACGATAAACCCAAAAATCAATATCCATTCAATTCCAATTAAATATTATTTAATTGGTACACTTCATTAAATCTAAATCAAAAGATTTAATCTTTTCTCAGCTGGGTTCAAGAACAGTGTTAGTGAAGACACCATTCACGACAAACCCAAATCACATTCATTAATTATCGGGTTAAAGAACAAGTGTTATTTAAAACACTGTTCACGATAAACCCAAAAATCAATATCAATTCAATTCCAATTAAATATCATTTAATTGGTACACTTCATTAAATCTAAATAAAAAGATTTAATCTTTTCTCAACTGGGTTCAAGAACAGTGTTAGTGAAGACACCATTCACGACAAACCCAAATCACATTCATTAATTATCGGGTTAAAGAACAAGTGTTATTTAAAACACTGTTCACGATAAACCCAAAAATCAATATCAATTCAATTCCAATTAAATATTATTTAATTGGTACACTTCATTAAATCTAAATAAAAAGATTTAATCTTTTCTCAACTGGGTTCAAGAACAGTGTTAGTGAAGACACCATTCACGACAAACCCAAATCACATTCGATATTCAATACAAGGCTCTGAATAGAAAATATATCAGCTTATATTCAATATCGAATTCTACGACTAACAAATGTCGTATTGGAAATAACGATATAAATATATATATCTTTCAAATTTCCATAACAACACCTGTATAATCACGAAATCCAACATCGAAATATTCCGAAGACAATTTCGATTCAAATCCATTCCAATGCAATCATTGGAAATTTTGGTTATTTTTAAAACCCTTTTCGAATTCAATTTATTTATTTAAAAATAAATAGAATTATAATTCTAGTTCAAAACTAGTTCAATTCGATAAAAATCTATTTTTATCCTTTCAAATAGGGAGTTTTTCATCCCAATTCTTTCTAAATCATTTCTTATGATTTTACACAAATTATTACTATTTTTAATAATTTTATCAAGGCCCGTACAGTCGATTTCCATCAATGGCCATCGAACTGCACTTACAGCGACCTTTTTCGAATTTGATTTGGACATAATTCCAAATCCAACCGTTAGATTTCTAATTTCTAACATCCGTTAGAAAGCTCTTTTCGATACGAACCCAACGGTTCCGGTTTTAGGAGAATCCGACGGTCGGATCTCCCGTAATGTCCGTTTGAAATATATAGTCGAAATTCGCGAACTGCCGCGGCGCGGCGCGTTCTATTCAGGCCATTATATTATATATATAATATATATAATATATATTTCGTCGATTTCTATTTAAAACGAATTATATAAATAGTTTTAAAATCGTTTCAAAAGCTATTCCAACTTCCATTTCAATTCAAAGCAAAATTGAATTCTTCTTTATAAATTCGTTTCAAAATTCATTTCTATTCAATTCAAATTTCAATTCAATTTGAATTCATTTCAATTTGTTTTCAATTCAATTCGAATTCGTTTTCAATTCAATTCATTTCGAAATCGTTATATATTCAATTCATTTCGAAATCGTTTCAATTCAATTCATTTCGAAATCGTTTTCAATTTAATTCATTTCGAAATCGTTTTCAAAATCGATATAAATATCGATCACGTCAAAATGGCGTCAATCTAATCAACACGGCTTCATAAATTTCTAATTTCAAATATTCTATTTCAAATATTTCTATTTCAAATATTCTATTTTAAAACTGGAATGAGGCCCAATCCATTACCATATAAAGTTAATTATATGGATTTTCATACAACACATGTATATAATAGCATGGAAAAATAATCAACCATCAACCAAAGTGCACTACACTGTATAAGCATCAAATATAGATATCCAACGCTTAAAACAGCCTGTCAATCCACCGATCGACATATTCAATCAATCGGGATGAGTGAACTTCAAATTTCATCCCAACACCCGTGTGGGGTTTCAAACAATCTAACACATATTTTATTTGTGCCGTTGGGCGATGTGTAAAATTTATCGACCCAATCAATGTCCTTCAAATAGGTGTACATAAACAAACCATCTGGTTTGTAAATGAATATTTTATTTTATTCACTTTCACTATATTCATTCTCACGTTAAAAATTATATTTTTAACGATAAAACATTTTATTCCAACATATGAATTTCTATTATTCATTTACACAATAAAATGATATTTTTATTTTCTAACATATTTTAGAAAATTTCGGCGGCATAACGGCACGATACTAGAAACGGGACAAGGCCTCGCCTTATCCCCGGTCTAGTGAAGGCCCACGCCATTCACACATCAATCAAATCATTCAATTTCACTCAAACAATTCAATTCAATCACATAATCAAACTAATCTATGCAACCAAACAAACAAGTCCATGGTTTGTGGACGATTGTGTCGGGTGCTACTAAGCACCGTCTGCATCCTAGTATATATATATATATATAACTAGAAAATAAATTGAAGAGTGAGAAATTCTCACATATAGCTATCCTAGCTCCACGGCCCTTCCTTGATAGAAATCTTCTTCGTTATCGCCTCTTCGTCATCTTCATTGCCCGTAGTCACTATATATGTAAAAATCGAATTTTTACTTCAAAGTTCAATATATAAAAATCGAATTTTGACTTCGCTATTCAATATATAAAAATCGAATTTTTAGTTCAAAGTTCAATATATAAAAATCGAATTTTTAGTTCAAAGTTCAATATATAAAAATCGAATTTTTAGTTCGAAGTTCAATATATAAAAATCGAATTTTTAGTTCGAAGTTCAATATATAAAAATCGAATTTTTAGTTCGAAGTTCAATATATAAAAATCGAATTTTTAGTTCAAAGTTCAATATATAAAAATCGAATTTTTAGTTCAAAGTTCAATATATAAAAATCGAATTTTTATTTCAAAGTTCAATATATAAAAATCGAATTTTTATTTCAAAGTTCAATATATAAAAATCGAATTTTTATTTCAAAGTTCAATATATAAAAATCACATTTTTCTATCGAAGTTCAATATATAAAAATCACATTTTTAACAATAAGGTTTTCGCCTTTATAAAAAATAAAGTTTTCGCTTTTATAAAAATGAACTTTTCGCTTTTATAAAAATAAAATCTTTATCTTTATAAAAACCAATCTTTTCTATTAAAAAAAAAATCCTACTTTTTCTTCTAAACAAAAATCTCGCCTTTTTGCTTTCCTATTATAAAGATCAAATCTTTTTCTTTTTAAAGTTCAAACCATTTTCTTTTTAAAGTTCAAACCATTTTCTTTTTAAAGTTTAAACCTTTTTCTTTTTAAACCTTAAAATAAAATCAGTTTTCTTTTCCTTTTCAAAAATCAGTTTTTCTCTTTTATAAAAATGCAGTTTTTAGTTTCTTTTTTTTTTTTAAAAAAAAAAAAACAGTTTTTAAAATCTTAAAAAAAAATCTCAGTTTTAATACTTTTAATAAATCTCAGTTTTAATAAAATTCCTAAAATCAGTTTTTATTACTTTATAATAACAAAACAGTTTTTTTCAAAATGCAGTTTTTTTATATTTTCCTAAAAATCAGTTTTTATATTTTCCTAAAATCAGTTTTTATATTTTCCTAAAATCAGTTTTTATATTTTCCTAAAATCAGTTTTTAAAATCCTTAAAAAAAACAGTTTTAGAATCATAAAAAAAAAACAAATAGCAAAACGAAAAGGAAAAAAAACTTACAGAGAGAAAAAAAAAGAGGGGTTTTCGCAGATTCGTCGGAGGCTTCTCGAGGCGGAGGTGGAGTTGCCGGAGTCGTTCAGGTGGGTGGCGAGCTTTGGGCTGCGTCGGTGCTTCGATTGGCGGGGGGGGGGGTCCTTCGCGCCGCCTCTGGCGAGGAGGGGGGGGGGGGGTCGCGACTACCGCAGGTGGAGGGGGGGGGGGCGTCGAGAGGTCGGCGCCGCTGGGGGGGGCGTCGGCGATGTCTAGGTTAGGGGTTTTTTTTTTTTTTATATATTTCTGTATAAATGAATTCGGGGGGGGGGGGGGGGCCAGAGGTATAGGAGGGAAAAGTTTTTTTTTTTTTTTTTATTTATTATATTTGGCAAAAAGGGTTGACTTTTACATATGACCTCGAAACGAGGCCCACCGCCTGTCGTCCATAGCGTTTCACCCCCATTCCGAACACAATGGGATATGTATCGCAAGCTGATTCGATTGTTACAATCAGTTTCCTTTTGAATTTACAATTAAATCACTATATTGAATTTTAAACGTACATTTCAAATTACCGGGGCCACATACTAACTAGAAAAATTCCAGAAAAATATTTTCTAGCTTCGTATTGACGATACGGTCCTAACAAAACTAGTTTCGTCGAATTCCGAGACTGTTAGAAAAATGGCCAATTTCCAGTCGATTAAAATCAACTGAAACTGGTCAAACGCGTTTTCCTTTGCCACGCTCACATACTGATTCGAAAAATTATGAAATTTGAAACCTAGCAATAATTCGACACCACGGACCCAACAAAACTGGTTTCGTCGAAATCCGAGGTCGTTTGCAAAATGTCCATTTTTAAGGGCCTGAATTCCATAGCGACTATTCAGAATTTTCAACTGGACATATCTTTTGATTCCTGATATGAAATCTTGATTTTTCGGATTCGTTGGAAAGATATTCACTACTAGATTCCATTATTTTTGGTTTCACTAAAATCCGGATTGTTTTGCACCCGGTACATTCAATTGAAGTTTGAAATCGAATTATCGAACTACCGCGCCATTTTTAATTCTATTTATAATTATATATAAATATTTATATTCTAACGACGACGCGTATAATATATACGTTCGAATTCTTTTCAAAATAAATTTCTCGTCGATATTATTTAAAATAATTCATTTTAAATAATCAAAATTCGCTATAATCGCCAAAATAAAAATTTTAAACTGGCCCAGATTTTCCGGGTTGTTACAATAATTTATATGTTTATTTATTTATTGTATAATTCAAAAAGTTACTTTTTTTCGGACTCCAAATCGGACCCAACGACTATCACCCCTAGCTAATTACTCTCATTCCGAACACAATGGGATATGTCCCATAAATCAATTCAACTGTTACGATCAGTTTTCATTTAAATTAAAATATAAATCAATATATATTAAATTTGAATGCACATTTTAATTTACCGGGGCCACATACGGACTCCAAAAATTCCAAAAAAATAAATCTAGCTATGTTTTGATGATACGGTCATAACAAAACTAAATTCATCGAATTTGGAGACAGTTTGAAAAACGGTCATTTTCCAGTCGATTAAATTCAAACTGAATTGACCAAACACGTTTTAATTTGCCACGCTCACAAATTAATTCCAAAAATTATGAATTTTCGAATCTAGCAATAATTAGACATTCCGGATCCAACAAAAGTGGTTTCGTCGAAAACGGAAGTCGTTTGCAAAATGGCTATTTTTAAGGGCTATATATATATAATTTCACAGCGACTATTCTGAATTTTAAACTGGACGTAACTTATAATTTATAAAGTGAAATCTCAGTTTCTTACATTCATTAGAAAGATATTACTAATCAGATTCAAATATTTCTTGTTTCATCCAATTCTGACTTATGTTGAATCCTATACATTCATTCGAAATTAGAAATCGAATTTTCAAACTACCACGCCATTTCAAGCTCGTTATATAATTAAAATAAATTTATTCGATCTAACTTCCTTCAAATAAAAAAATAGTCGTTAATATTTAAAATAAATCATTTTAAATATTCAAAATTCATTCAAATAACCAAAATAAAAATTTTAAATTGGTTCTGAAATTCCGGGTTGTTACAGGGAAGCGTGTGTTCAGGAATACTAATCCATTAACGTAAGTGTGGATCGGCCTTGGATGATCCAAGGGTTCACTGCGGGGAACCCTGAGGCATTTGCTAGAGTGTCTCGAAGCCGGCGAGGAGTACATCCCTTTCCTCGACTCATGACGGAAATCCAATTTCCAATACGTGACATTTCGGTTTTAGTTGTAAAACCTAGTATGGCGACATAGTAGGATGGTATAATATGTCGTCTATGATTGATACATTTATATTTGAAGTGATTTGACACTATATACTTATAGTAATATCAAAATGATTTGTTTTAAATGTACCAAGCATGTTTGGCTATTATAAGGTAAAACTCTATCCTCCGGCTTGCATTGCAATGTGTGATGGGACCTGAGTCTTATAATAGCTTCATTTTTCCAAAAAGCATTGTGCTGTTTGTTTTATGCACTGGTATTCTTGGGAGAAAACCCATTTCGTGTTATACGGCGTGGTCCCTTGATTTACTTTATTTTAAAGTAAAGTTTTAATAAGTGTTTTAGTTCTCACACCAGTCCCATAACTGACCAAAAGTTTATTGTTTTAACTTAAACTCTGGGTGCCCCTATTTTTTACACGGGGAGCTAGTAGTTTTGGTTTTGCAGATTTCTTTTTACAGGATCCTAGTTTACAGCTGGAGCTATATTCGGAAAGCTTTGTATCCGTGTATCTCTTTCAGTTGTGTTATGTATTATTTTTCCGCTGCTATGTAATGTATTTTAATCTCTGATATTTTTCTGATGTATATTATTTATTCATACTCTTTTATATTCTTGTACTCTGATGTAAATTGTTGTAATAGCAATGAAGTGTTCTATTGTTTGTGTTCTGATTGTCGTGTTCTCTTTACAATCCGTATTTTCCGGTCTTCTCGAAGGTTGGTAAATTCAGGTCGTAACATTTGTGGTATAAGAGCTTTGGTTTATAGAGCTCGAGAACATGGCACATACAACCAAATAAAAGAATTAATCAGAGATTGGATAAGTAATATCCAATAAGGATGACTCGTTAGAGATTGGATCATTAGTATCCTAGAATGAGTTGGAAGAGTATTATTTATAAAAAAATAAAAATGAAAACGATATTAATTTTGAATATATATAATATTCGTATGTGAATATTTATTTTAAATTGATTTTGGACAATTGAGTATACAAAGATTTTTAATATACGTGTAATTAACGTGTATTTGAAGCCTCAAATATACTGGATAGATATAGAATCACACTCTAGTCGCCCAAAGATGATTCTGATGATGGCATGTCATCATCAACATTTATGTTCGAGTTTCGAAAGTGGGATATCTATATATTCCCAATTGACTGCTGTGAGAACCAAATCATAGATTGGGTCTATTGTTGTGATTTGGCATCAAAAATATGGTTTTGTAGTATATATAAAGATATATATTTGAAAAGTTAACCAACTAATTGACTGTTGGTTGTGATGTTTGATTATTAGTTTAACTAATAAAAAATATTGAAATGATAATTAATTTAACCAATATGTGAATGATTGTTAATTTAGCCAAATTGAATTAATATTGAAATGAATTAAAAATTGATTGGAATTGCATACGTATACATGTATATACATTGAACAAGTCATATCAAGGAAGTTAAGAAGAGGAATAAAATTGTATGCCCGGCAAATAGGTACATATTTACTGTATTTCTTGGGTTTTGATGATTTTATGAGCCAACTGGCTTTTTCTTTTTCTTTTGGATTGATGAGGGCCCTATGAGGCAAGTTGTGGATTTAAATATCAACCCGTACAAAGGAGGTTACGGCGAAATTTTTCAAAAATTTAGGGTGTTAGCCAAATTTTTTAAGAAATTAGAAAATTCTTAGAAACTGAAAAGTTGAAGAATGAAAGCCAGAATTAAAGTTGAGTTGGTTAGTTAAACAACTTTCAGCTCCGTTCCTTTTCGAGGACGAAAAGATTTTAAGTGAGGGAGATCGTAACAACCCGGATTTTCAGAACTAATTTAAAAATTTTATTTTAGCTATTTTAATGGATTTTGGATATTTAAAATAATTTATTTTAAATAATAATGACTAAAAATTTATTTAAATCGAAGTTAGAACATAT
Source organism: Allium sativum (assembly GCA_030737875.1). Taxonomy (NCBI): domain Eukaryota; kingdom Viridiplantae; phylum Streptophyta; class Magnoliopsida; order Asparagales; family Amaryllidaceae; genus Allium; species Allium sativum. The sequence continues at coordinate 199,307,941 of CM060924.1, forward strand.
AAATTTATTTTAATTATAAAACGAGCCTGAAATGGCGTGGTAGTTTGAAAATTCGATTTTAAACTTTAATTGAATGTACAGGATTCAAAATAAATCGAATTTCAGTGAAACAAGAAATATTTGAATCTTCTTAACACTATCTTTCTAACGAATGTGAAAAATTCAGATTTCATAATGGGAATAAAAAGTTATGCCCAGTTTAAAATTCAAAATAGTCGCTATGGAATATATATATATTTTTTAATATAATATATAGCCCTTAAAAATAGCTATTTTGCAAACGACCTCTGTTTTTGATGAAACCACTTTTGTTGGATCCAGAATATCAAATTATTGCTAGATTCCAATTTTCATAGTTTTTGGAATTAATATGTGAGCGGGTGAATTTAAAAGTGTTTGGTACTTTCAATTTGAATTTTATCGACTGAAAAATGAACATTTTTCAAATGGCCTCCAAATTCAACAAAATTAGTTTTGTTAGGACCTTATCGCCAAAACATAGCTGGATTTATTTTTTGGGAATTTTTGGAGTCAGTTTGTGGCCCTGGTAAATTAAAATGTACGTTTAAAATTCAACATATAGATTTATATATTAATTTCAACGAAAACTAATCGAAACAGTAGAAATGTCTTACAAAACATATCCCATTGTGTCCGGAATAGGGGTAGTTAGCTAGGGGCGACAGTCGTTGTGTTCGATTTGGAATTAGAATGAAAAAGTAACTTTTTGGAATTTAAATGAAATTAAATTAAATAAATATATATTGGCTAACCCTCATCTCTTCTCTGTCCCTCCCGTTCAAATCAGAAAACGAAACAAAAAAATACGATCGCCATCGCTCACCAGGCCACCAGCGCCGCTGCCGGAGGCGCCCTCCCTCGTCGCTGCCCCGCCTGAGTCGCGCCTCCCCCCTCCAGTCGCCCATTGTCCTCTCTCTCCTTCAAAAGAGGAAAACCCGCAACCCTAGCTCCAAACCGCCACCGTGGGACCCCCTGGCGCAACCACCAAACTGGTGCCGCCCCATGTCGCCACCTGCACCCCACGCCGACCATCCCCAGCCACAACCTCCGGCCGTGGGTCCCCCACTCGCCAAAAATCCAAATTTTATAAATTTCTTGTTTTGCAAATAACACTCAGACGCTCTTCAGCCCATAAATTCCAATCCGAGCACTTCTGGCCAAAACTCCACAATACCAAATTCGAAGAGCACAATTTTCTCTTCGATTTGAGTACATGGAAGTCATGTTTTGGATTGCGTAGTTGTTCAGAAAACGCATCCAAAGTTTACTGTCCAAATACTGTCTTTTCGCGATTTCTGGCGAAATGGACCAATTTCGGGAAAAAGTCCATTAGGCGAAAGTCGTCTAGAATGGCGTGCTTAAGCTAGGAAGAGAGACGGCGTAAAGATTGGAGCTCATCTGCAAGTTCTGGAACAAAAATAGCGAATCAGAACGTAAGAAAAGCACGGTGGAGTGGATCCCAAAGTGAGAACTTCTTCTCACTCTAATTATTTTACAGTTAAATATATACTAGGATGCAGACGGGGCTTAGAAGCCCCCGACACTATTTATTGTACAAACCATAGTTGTTTGTTTGGATTCTATTGTGGAAATTTTGATTGTGATTGTAAAATTGATTGTGTGATTATTTGAATTGGTTGTGATTATTGTGTATGGCGCGAGCCTATATCAGGAGAGGGGTAATGCTAAACATTACTCCGGTTTTAATATCGCGCCGTTATAATGCCGAAATTTTCTGAACTAAATATTTATTCATTAAAAATCTCATTTTTAATGTGTATATGAACTGTATAAAATATTCATGTGTTGAATAAAATGTTTGAATAATAAAAATATCATTTTTATTGAATATATGAACTATATAAAATAGTCAAGTGTTGAAATAAATATTTTATCGTTAAAAATATAATTTTTAACACATGTATGAATGACATAAATTCTCTTGAAATGAAAATAAATATTCATTTACAAATCGAACGATTTTTTCATGTACACCCATTTAACTAACATGGATTGGGACGATAAATTTTACACATCGCCCAACTGCACAAATAATATTCAGTATTTGTTGGTTGAAACCCCACACAGGTCTTGGGATGATATTTGGCGTACACTAATCCCAATTATTTAGTTATATGTCAACCGATTGGTTGACAGACAGTTGTAAGTATTAATTATTTATATTTAATGCTTATGCAGTTGTGTAATGCACTCTGCATGATGGTTGATTGTGTAACATGATTGTTGTGTACATGTGTTGTATGAAATCCATATAAATAAATTATATGGTAATTGATTGGGTCTGATTCCAATTCAAAAAGGAACAAATATTTTAAAATAACGAATATTTTAAAATAATATTCAGTAAGGGATTAAAATATGATTTTGATGTCCGATTTGGGATGGACACGAAAATATTGAAATATATGAAGCCGTGTTGATTAGAATTGCGTCATTTTAACGCGAACGATATTTATATCGATTTTATTCATTTTTATATTGAATATCGAAAAAGAAATTATTTCAAAATCTGATATTTTGAAAATATTATCATTTAAATATTATAATGATAAAGAGTATTCAATTTTGATTTAAAATTGAAATGAAAGTGGGAATCGTTTTAAAAACGAATATATAAATGAATTATAAAATATGTTTTAAATGGAAATCGACAAAATATATTATATATATATATATTGATGGCTTGAATAGAACGTGCCGCACCACAACCGTTCGCGAATTTCGACCAATGACTTCGAATTGACATTACGGGGGATCCGACCGTCGGATTCTCCTAAAACCATAACCGTTGGGTTCGTATCAAAAAGAGCTTTCAAACGAATATAAGAGATATGAAATCTAACGGTTGGATTTGGAATTATGTCCAAATCAAATTTGGAAAAGGTCGTTGTAAATGCAGTTCGATGACCGTTTATGGAAATCAACTGTACGGGCCTTGATAAACTATTAAAAATATTAACAATTTTTGTAAAATCATAATAAATGATTTGAAACGAATTTGGATGAAAAATTCCACATTTGTAAGGATAAAAATATATTTTTCACCAAAATGAACTAGTTATTAACTAGAAAAATAATCCAATGGTTTTAATTAAATAAATTGGATAGGTAAATGGTTTTAATTTAACCAGGATTTTATCAATGTATGAATTGGAATGAATTTGAATAGAAATCATCTTCGGGATATTTCGATATTGGATCCAGTGACTGTGACACCCCACATCCGTTAACGTCACTCACTAAGGGAATGCATTAAGTTTCGTGAAGCGTTATAGGTAAACAGAATAGAATTTACAAGAAAGATATAAAACAGCAGCTGAATTAAAAACTTTTATTAATCATAAAGCATGGTTACACCATATGGGCATGTAATTAAAATCATAACAAGGTGAACATAAAACTGATAAACTTGTGGCAGTCAGTCATAACTATGATATCTCAATAAGCATAGTGAGATCTAAATTAGCAATGTAGATGTCCAATTGGTTTAGATCTTAACATGATAAACTCAAGGTGATAATCTAGATCTGACTAACAGTTTCAATGTCCACATAAATTAGATCTACTGGTTTAGAAATAGATCTACACAAATCCACATCATAGCATCTCATAGAAGGTACAATTAAGATAAATATTTAGATCCAATCCTAACCAATTCAAGGTGACATATGTTCATGATTTACATAAATTATTAGATCTATCCAATGATATAACTGTCCAAATTAACAGATTTACATTAAACATAGTATAGTTACAAACCAAGATCCACAATAATAATATAGTATAATAATCACAGTTGAATTGGATCTAAAGAAATAGATCTATCGTGACATAGTAGAATACTCATAATTGAACTGGATCTAAAGAAATAGATCTATCATGACATAGTAGAATAATCACAATTGAATTGGATCTAAAGAAATAGATCTATCATGACATAGTAGAATAATCACAATTGAATTGAATCTAAAGAAATAGATCTATCATGACATAGCATAAGATATGACAATAGCATAGATTCATGGTTTACACATATCCAAATCACAGTCTTTCATAATTTACTTTTATTTATTTAAACCTAAAAATAACCAACTCATTGTGATTGTATTGTTAAGACAATAGAAAAGAAGTTGGTGTTGAATCTATGCTTGAATCTCAGAATTTGATTTGCAAAACTGATGTTTGAAGAAAATGGATCCGTCTTAGTTCGCACTTCGGCAGAGTTTGGCCTTTGTGAAGAAAACAATGGAATTGAGGTATATTTATAGCTGCTAGGTTATAGAATTCGGATGCCACCTCAGCCCTAGGGTGAATCGGGCCATGGGCCAACACCCAATTGGGTCCGGATGCCCAAAAACATACATGTGCGCACTTTACAGGTGCGTCAGTGTAAAAATCCATGGGTGCACTTGTCAAGTGCGCCGGAAATTCCTTCTTTTTCCGCCAAACTTCTACCGTCCATAACTTCTTCACACATTATCCGTTTTATGCAAACCAGGTGTCTATTTTGACCAGAATTTCGAGATGGACACAATGGCGCGATCCATTTCCAATAATTCTGAATATTAAATTAATTATTATTTAGTTTATCCACTTTAATGTCATTAGAAATTCGGGGTGTTACATTCTCCCCTACTCAAAGGATTTCGTCCCCGAAATCTCTAAGTTGAAAAGAATGTATCCTACCATCCATCATCCATCTACTCATCCACCAAACACTGGCTTCCATTGTCCTTAAAGATTTCTAATGCTTATATGAGTATATGCAAAGGTGTGTGTATATGTCCCAATACTAATGCGAAGATCAGGCGGTATACTGATTCCGTTGACCTCCTTAATGCAATGTATGTTAGTGCCATGAATCTGATATGTATGCAAATAATCCTATTATAACATGTAAGTTCTATATGTGTGCACACTCATTCGTCCAAATGCAACATCCATATGCTAATACATCAATTTCCATCCATTAAAGAAAGAAAATGCACACACATCCATATGTAGTATGAGAGTAATTGAGCCTATCTAGTGCCTAATGTGTGTGTATATGCATCCACGAGCAACCACTGGAAACCACTTGCATCCATCAAACGTAACATGTCTCAAACACATATTTACAATCATGGGATTTCTACCAAAAGGTCGAAGATTCGATCGATAGGATATACTCAGATGATAAAAGCAAATGTGAATAAAAGCTTTTAGAAGAGAAGTTAAGAACATTCCCTTAAAAAGAAAAGGGTATGAAGTGTGATCTTTGTCTTCAGTCTCCCAAGTTGCATCCTCGCTGTCTTCTCCCTATTGCACTTTTATTAACCTAACCTCTCTGTTGCGCAGTTTCTTAACCTCTGATCCAAGTCTGCAAGTCTGAACTCATCCATTCATTACTTCCTTCTCTACTTTCACTTCCTTTCACAAGTTTGCTCCACTACCTTGAACTCTATACATTTTATCGCCGCTTGGATGAATGGTCATCTTAGAATGATGGGCTTCCTCAAGGACTGTCTTCAATAGGTTTCCCATCCTGATATGATTCATCTATCAAACCTCTTATCAAGTAGCTCCCCCACTTTCTTATCAAGTTCCCTCTTTTCTTTTAGGAGCCATATGGCACACAAGTAATGCAACTGGCTTTGCATTATCCACCAGGTATATACGGAGATCAATCTCGCGCCTCGGGATAAACCCCGGACCTCATCAAAGACATCAGGATACTCACAGAATACTAGAATAGATTTTAGATCATCGATAGATGCGTCAAGTGACTCTAGGAAACTCAACCTAACAGACCCCTTGGGGTCACAAGAAATCTCGAGGGTCCTTCCATGACAAGTCAGGAGCCTAACGACCCCCCTCTCACAATCCAGAATGGCACCATATGTGGTAAGCCAATCTATTCCTAGAATCAACCCATAGCCCATAAAACCGAGCACATATGTGACGCACTCAAACTCGATGCCTAACACTGATATTCTCAAACCCTGACAAATCATAGATAAATGAGCCGAAGTACCAATGGGGTTTGAGACAACAATGGGATCCACTACCATACTAGTATTTAAGTGCAGAGATTCAACTACAGAACTAGATATAAACGAGTGTGAAGCACCAGAATCAAAATGGTTCTAATAGGGTGACTGGAAAGAGTAGTCAAACCTTCCATGGAAACTTTCCTACCTCTATCAGGTGCACTAGCCACGAGAGCATTCGCTTGCCCTCCAAAGGTTCCTGTCTTTTGACCTTGCCCTTGCTTCCTTCGGCACTACCTAGCATAGTGTCCAACCTCTCCACAAACGAAGCAAGCATTCTTCCTTTTCCTGTAGTCCTTGGCCAAGTGACCCTCTCGCCCGCAACTATGGCACATCCTCTTACCCTTAGCCTTGTCATCCTTTTCGCCCTTCTTTTGTTGTTGTTGTCCTTCCTTGGGCCATACCTTTTTATTTTGTGTTTCCTCAACCATAGCTTCTTCCTTTTCACCTTTGTTCCTTCCCGGGCCATCATTTTTTCCATCCTTGGGCTGTACTCCTTAGCCATAACTCCCTTATTATCCTTTTTACCATATTTGTGTAACAAGCTAACAAGTCTTTCGAAAGTTGCCTCTATCGCACGGAAATCCTTACGAAGCTCGAGAAAGTTAGCCGTAGGTGATACTACTGTAACTACAGATGGAGGTTAGGCACTTCATTTCCCTTCGATATGTGCTGCAGTTTAAACATACCTATGGCATCATGCCGGAATGGGGACACCTTTAGGGAAGAATCAGTTCCCCAGATAAAAAGGAAAAAGGAATCAAGCGGAGAATCGAGAGATACTTCCTATGGCTTTGGGGAATATATTTTTCAAAACAGACTTTTCTTTTTGAAAAATGCTTTCTTTTAACCTTTTTGAAAATAATTTTCAAAAACTTCATCCGATCTGGCAACCTTCATCTCTGATATCAAGTGTGACACCCCACGTCCGTTAATGTCACTCACTAAGGCCATGCATTAAATTTCATGAAGCGTTATAGGTAAACAGAACATAAACATTAAAAGACAGATATAAAACAACAGCGGAGTTAAAAACTTTTATTGATCATAAAGCATGATTACACCATATGTCTGAAAATACATAAACTCGGTTCATTATTAAAACTTCTGTCTTGTACTTTAAAATATTAGAGTAAAATAATAAAGAAAGCATAATCCCCAAATCATAAGCCATATTAGCAAAGATAGAAGCTTGAGCAATACATCTAGAAGCTCCAAGCAAGACGATAGCAGAATCCTGACTAAGCCTGAGAATTCCCTCCCTTGAGAACCTGGGGGGTGAAACGGAAGAAAGACGGAGAAACAAAAAGGGTCAGACATAAAGTCTGGCGAGTCTAGTTACTTTTAGCCAGTAAATAAATAAAAGTAACATGATAGGCATATAAAGTGGATAAGAGAGATCACCACATAAATGGCAGGTGAGACAAGGTTGACAGGATAAGATGTATGTTCTTCTAATGATTACTTTGCACTATTGCTAGTATATCCAGAAAGAGATGATCCCTTCAACTATAAAGTGGTAGACTTAGATATATGTCCAAATGAATCCTAACTACTACCCTGGTCGATCAGCTCCCTAACCCTCGTAGATGCCCTGTGCTAGCCCCACAGTATAGTGTATCACTCCCTAAGGTGGTAACCCTTCATTTTCCAAGATGTGCACAACCATATCTACTGGTGTCATAGCGTCTTATCTTCCCTAGCATGCAGAGTCATGCACACACGTGACCCCGTTGGAACGCGCCTCCAATACCGCCTCCACGTTTGCATCTCTTACAATCAGTCAGTAAGCGTGCCCCTTCTCCGCCTAGTACGAAGTACTTTGTTTGATACCTACTTTGTGTTACTGACTGAAATGGGTCCCACACAATATGATACAAGCTCTCCCCCTTGTCTTGTATCCCCCCTCCACTAGGTTTTCCCATAGGTTATATTTACCCTAAAAGTTGTCTTTAATTATATAACCCTAATCTTTCGACCGGTTATGCTTACTTATAGGCGTCTTTAATACATAACCTCCAATCTTCCAACCGGTTATGCTTACCTACAGGTGTCTTTAATACATAACCCTATCATTTCTACAAGTTATGCTTACCCTAAAAGGTGTCTTTAATTATATAACTTTATTATTTCCATCAGTTATGTATACCACTAGGTGTCTATAATTACATGACCTTATCAGGTTAAGTTTATGGGCCTATATGTAAATATTACCCAACCCTCAGATTTACTTAACCCTCCCACTGATTCAAGCATGTTTATTTAATGGTTACGTTTGTAGGCCTATATGCAAATTTTACCCAATCCCTCAGATTTACTTAACCCTCCCACTGATTCAAGCATGTTTATTTAATGGTTAAGTTTGTGGGCCTATATATATTCTAATATTACCCACCTACCCAAGATTTACTTAACCCACCCCTTGTGTTCAACCAAATTTACTTAACCCCCAACTTAAACTTAATTTCATACATGGATTAACTTAGGTTAAGTAGTCCAATTCATTACCATGTCCATTTAAGGTTTATAATAGGCCAGACCTCCCACATTAGGCCTACAACATGTGGATGCTAGATATGTCGGTCGGGTCCGGGCAGACTTATTCCACAGTTAGGCCTAACCTCGTGTCGTAGCAAGATTCGTATTTACGTACTTAGACCTCCCACATTTGGTTCAACATTAGTGGCTGCTGGATATGCCGGACGGGTCCGGGCAGACTTCCACCACTAATGCAACCTAACCTCGTGGCATAAGTACAATTACAATTCCTAATTGTAATTACTAAACATTCCATTTTTAATTAATTAATCAATTAATTAAACATTTCGCTTTTTAGGTATTAATGCCCACTCCAATAATTTGAATTATATGTCCAAAAATGTTCATATTCAAATTATGCCAATATTAACCCTTTTTCCCCCGTTCCTTAACTAGCGCACTCATAAATTGGCGGCATGCCTAGGCTAGATAATAGCCTAGTCCTAAATGATCTTAGGAAAAATAATAGGAATATAACCAAAGTGATCATTTTTAACATAACTTGGCATAAACATAAACTAGCATAGTGATAAGGATGAACATACATACTGTCGTGGACGAGTAATTAAAATCATAACAAGGTGAACATAAAACTGATAAAAGTGTGGCAGTCAATCATAACTATGATACCTCAATAAGCATAGTGAGATCTAAATTAGCAATGTAGATGTCCAATTGGTTTAGATCTTAACATGATAAACACAAGGTGATAATCTAGATCTGACTAACAGTTTCAATGTCTACATAAATTAGATCTACTGGTTTAGAAATAGATCTACACAAATCCACATCATAGCTTGTCATAGAAGTTACAATTAAGATAAAGATTTAGATCCAATACTAACTAATTCAAGGTGACATATGTTCACGATTTACATAAATGATTAGATCTATCCAATGATATAACTGTCCAAATTTACAGAATTATATTAACCACAATATAATTACAAACCAAGATCCACAATAATAACATAGTATAATAATCACAATTGAATTGGATCTAAAGAAATAGATCTATCATGACATAGTAGAATAATCACAATTGAATTGGATCTAAAGAAATAGATCAATCATGATATAGTAGAATAATATCAATTGAATTGAATCTAAAGAAATAGATCTATCATGACATAGCATAAGATATGATAATAACATAGATTCATGGTTTACACATATCCAAATCACAGTCTTTCATAATTTACTTTTATTTATTTAAACCTAAAAATAACAACCTCACTGTGATTGGATTGCTAAGATGATAGAAAAGAAGATGGTGTTGAATCCTTGCTTGAATCTCAGAATTTGATTTGCAAAACTGATGTTTGAAGAAAACAGACCCGTCTTAGTTCGCATTCCGGTAGAGTTTGGCCGCCATTGTTTCTTTGTGAAGAAAACAATGGAATTGAGGTATATTTATAACTGTTAGGTTACAGAATTCGGATGCCACCTCAACCCTAGGGTGAATCGGGCCACGGGCCGACACCCAATTGGGTTTGGATGCCTAAAAACATACATGGGTGCACTTACAGGTGCGCCAGTGTAAAAATACATGGGCACACTTGTCAGGTGCACCGAAAATTCCTGCTTTTTCTGCCAAACTTCTACCGTCCATAACTTCTTCATTTTTACGCAAACCAGGTGTCTATCTTGACCAGAATTTCGAGACGGACGCAATGGCGCAGTCTGTTTCCCTTAATTCTAAATTTTAAATTAATTATTATTTAATTTATCCACTTTAATGTCTTTAGAAATTCGGGGTGTTACAGTGACTATACGGATATTGTGGAGGAATTTGGAAGATAGATATATATCGTTATTCCCCGTACGATATGTGTTGATTTCAGAATTTGATATTGAATATAAGCCGATATAATTTCTGTTTAGAGCCTGGTATTTAATATCAAATTGGATTTTGGGTTTGTTGTGAATGGTGTCTTCAGTAACAATGTACTTAAGCCCCATGCGCAAAGAATAAATCTTTTAATTAAGATTATTAGGGTTTCCAATTATATTTAGTAATTGGAATAAAATGGAATGTGAATTGGGATTATTGTGAACCATGTTTTTAACGACATTCGTTCTTTAACCATATTAACAGTGAAATGTGATTTGGAATTTATAAATCTTTTTATTAAGATTTAACGGAAATTTTCCAAAGTAAAGTTTTCCAATTTAATAAAATAAATTGGGATTGAATGGAATTCGATTTGGTAATAATCGAACTGAGTTTTTGTGGAGGAAGATTGTTAATATATGGAATTTAAAAGGCTTTGTCGTTATTCCATTTATATTAATAGTCAGATATGGAAATTGATATCGACTAGATATTGATCTGTTTTCCGTGAAGATTCCATAATTAATGGAATGTGATTTTGGGTTTATCATGAACTGTGTTTTAAATTACATTGCATCTTTAGCCTAGTTAAAGACAGGATTTCATGTCTAACATTGTATTTCAAACTATATTGTTGATCTCTGCTAACTATATATCTGTTTTATGGCGGAGAATTTATTCTCTTGCTTAACACTCTTCTCTGAGACGTATGAGCATAGAGGTTATATATCGACAGAAATTAATGGTACGGTGTAGATTGTCGATGCGGCATGTTTGATTTCCCAAAGTTAAATAATCATTAATAATGATTTTTGGGAAGATTAAAACTAAGTTGGGTTTTAATGAACCTTTAATTATATTGAAACGTGAATGTGATAATTTAAATTATCAAATTTATGAAGTGATCGATAATGGAGTATCACCAGTTTTACTCCAAGCGATAGTTGAATCTTTAATTATAGTTGAACGTGAAATGGTAATTAAATTTACTGATAACACCGTGGTGTTAGATATGGTGTATTACTAGTTTTGCTCCACAGGATGGATAGGTTGGGATACGGAAATGAAATAAATGATTACTTTGGAAAGGTTCGCTAATCCCGACTAGTTTGGATAAACCTTAAATTGGTTTGAATTGATATCCAAAGGAAGATTAAAGTATAAATTTAAAAGAATTTATATTTGATAAAATTAATGGGAACATTTCCCAAAGGATATGAATATTTGAATAAAGAATATTCAGAATTGGAATGAGGCGTATGTTGTGTTTTTATAGCACTTGATTATAAGATACGTTAATTATTCGGAAAGGCCGGGTTTATACCCATTCTGAATAATTGATTCAACGATAAGTCGACGATGAAGATGGTGGTTGAAGACCAGAGGTCTTCACATCGTTTTGATGATTACTGTCTTGATTTTGTTGTACACCCAAGACAAGGTAATAAGTGGTGATCGTCCAGACGTACTTGGAGATCGATCGGACATGCGAGGACCTCTCTCTTGTATTGGACATATGGGACAAGGAATAAGATGCCTCCGGTTTCGTTCAGACCTAGAATGGACTTGTAAATGGATGTGTGTCTGACATTGGATTTTATTCTGTGTTGATTGATCTCTATTAAATATATATCTGTTTGGTGGCGGAGAATTTATTCTCTTGCTTAACACCCTTCTTTAAGATGTACGAGCTTAGAGGTAATATATCGATAGACATCAGTCGCATGGCGTGAATTGCTTGTGTGTCATGCTAAGATGCAAATGATCAAGGCTTCTGTTGAAAAGAAGAGTCTTGTGGTTGATGATCAAAGCACGGCTTTAACTAGCATAGCTTTGTGTATAGCGTTAATTTGCGAGCCTCACACCTCGGTATGAGTCAAAAACGGGATAAGGGACCCAAGGAGTGCATGACGTTTCCTTTTAGCTATGGGTGGTGTCATGGTATGGAGTCCAGACATTTATTATATTTTTACCTATGTAGATGATGGATAGCGAGGCGCCTAGGATATATCGGTTACTACAGAGCTGATGGATAGGTCCTATAGGACCGGGAAACGTGTGTTCAATAATACTAATCCACTAACGTAATGTAACGACACGGAAAATCTGAACCAATTTAAAAATTTTAAATTGGCTAAAATAGTGGATTTTAAATATTTAAAATAAATATTTTAAATAATGAAGATGAAAACTGAGTTTGAATCGACAATTGAAAAGGAATATAATTAAGTCTAATTATAAACAAGGCCTGAAATGGCGCGGTAGTTTCAAAATTTGAATTCAAACTTTGACTGACTGTACCGGGTGCAAAACAAAAAGGATTTGAGTGAAACCAAAAATATTTAAATCTGTTAGTGAATACCTTTCTAACCAATCTGAAAAATCGAAGTTTCGTAGCAGGAAGAAAAGGTTATGGCCAAATGAATTTTCAGAAAGGTCGCTATGGAATTTATATAGCCCGTGAAAATGGCCATTTTGCAAACGACCTCGGAATTCGACGAAACCACTTTTGTTGGATCCGGGATGTGAAGTTATTGCTAGGTTTCAAATTTCATAATTTTTGAAGCTAGTATGTGAGCGTAGCGAAGGAAAATGTGTTTTGGTCAATTAAAGTTAAATTGGATCGACCAGAAAAGGGCCATTTTACAAACGGTCTCAGAATTCGACGAAACTAGTTTTGTTAGGACCGTATCGTCAAAACATAGCTAGATTTATTTTTCTGGAATTTTTCGAATCTGTTTGTGGCCCTGGCAAATTGAAATGTACGTTCAAATTGAATATTAAATCTTTTATACTTTAATTTGAAAAATAATTGACTGTAACAGTCGAATGGGCCTACAAAACATATCCCATTGTGTTCAGAATGGGGGTATTTAGCTAGGGGCGACAGTCGTTAGGTTTGATTAAGAGTTCGAACAGATAAACAGGTATTTTTGAATTAAATGAATTAAATTAAAATAAAATAAAGGTATAAATATCCCCAACCCATCAAACCCTAATTCCCCTTTTGAACAGCCGCCGTCAGCCCTATATGAGCGATCATATTTGCCTCGATTTCCCTCCTTAATCTATCCCAAATTACAATGAGTTAGCCTATGATTCTTAAGGGGAAATCGAAGCACTTCACATGCTCTTTTAATTCATACGGTTAAGATCAAATTTAGCTGAGTGTGGTGAAAGATTTCGAGCTGCAAACGAAGTGCGTTTGGGTGCATTTTTCCACGGTGGGGTGAGTGCGAGTTGGTCAAGGAGGGGGCGGCGGGGAGAGGAAGGAAGGGCGCTCGGGCTGGTCACTTCTGATCAAGTCACGGCGATCGATATTGGTGGCAAAGTGCAACCCTAGGTCCCGATGGCAATGGGTTTCGATGTATAAGCGTTGTATAAGTTGTACGTTCGATGTATAAGTTATATATGCGTTGTAAACATTATATATGTGTTGAAATAGAAGTGAAATGCTATATATATATACGCCCCTCGTCCACAAACCGTGGACGATATTTATTGGTTGTGATTGGTGTGAAGATTGATTGATAGCGAATGGTTGATTGGAATTGTTTGTGGTTGATATTGATTGATTGTGGTTGAAAAATACCCGTTTGTGGTTGAGAAATATTTGGTTGAAACCACATAGGATTAGTTTGTGGAAATGAAATAAATATACATGTCGCCTGCGTGCGAACTAGATGCATGAATCCCCATTTTCAAAAACCGCGACGTTTTAAGGTAGAGCGAGGAGCCGTACTAGGGACGGTCCCGGTTTTAACTACCCTGCCGTTATGCTGCCAAAATTTTGAATAATATTCATGTGTTAGAATTATTTCCATTTGTTGAAACTATATTTATTCATTGAATAGAAAACCTTCATGTGTTGAATTGAATTTCATTCATTGAATAGAATTCATGTGTTGAATGGTATTCGTGTTTTTAAATATAAAAATCACCTTTTTATATATATATACAAACTATAGAAAACCTTCATGTGTTGAATCGATATTCATTCGTTGAATTGAAATTCTTGTGTTGAATGGTATTCGTGTTTTAAATATAAAAATCACCTTTATATATATATATATATATACAAACTATAGAAAACCTTCATGTGTTGAATCGATATTCATTCGTTGAATTGAAATTCATGTGTTGAATGGTATTCGTGTTTTAAATATAAAAATCACCTTTATATATATATATACCAACTATAGAAAACCTTCATGTATTGAATCGATATTCATTCGTTGAATTGAAATTAATGTGTTGAATGGTATTCATATTTTGAAAGAAAGTGTTTTATAATGAAAATTCAATTTTTATCATCGATATGAACTATATAAAATAATCTCGTTTTGAAATAAATTATTTTATAATAAAAACCATACTTTTATTACCTATATGAACTATATAAAATAATAGTGTTTTGAAATGAATTGTTTTACAATAAAAATCACATTTTTATTATATAAATGAATTGTTAAAAATAGTGAAGTGTTGAAATAGAAGACAGTTGGATAAAAATATCATTTTTATCAAATGTATGAAAAGAATATAGTTTGAAATCGAAGAATTGATATATATTATATATAAATAGAATTGAAATATATCGAAAAACGACGCTGCAGTTCGTATTTTGAAACCGTGATTTCAAACGATTAGTACGGGAGATCCGACCATCGGATTTTCCTGAAATCGCAACCGTTGGGTTCGCTTTGGAAATATCTTTCCAACGACACCAACTTTGAAAAAAATCCAATGGTTGGATTGTCTGGAATGTTTAATTCAAATCTGAAGAAAAACAGCGCCAGAATCGATTATATATATATATATATATATATATATATATATATATATAATTATATTTAATCGAATAACGACGCTGCAGTTCGTATTTTGAAATCGAAACTTCAAACGATTATACCGGGTGATCCGATTGTCGGATTTTCCCGAAACTGGAACCGTTGGATTCGTTTTGAAAAGATCTTTCTAATGATGTAAATTTTGTGAAGATCCAACGGTTAGATTTTCAGATATGTGTAAATCAAATCTGAAGAAAAACAGCACCACGGCCGCGTTATGGCCCGAAGCGTCATTTTGAATAAATTGGCTATTTTAAAATAAATAAAAATAGCGATAAATCTTTATAAAATATTATAAATGATATGGATGTGAAATTTAGGAACTAACTGAAGGTTGGCAAAGTCGAATGGTTTCTTGGGTATTGATCTGATGTTGGTTTCGGCCTTCGGGGTTAATATTTGGGAAATCGTTCACTTACTGATTGACGATTAGTGACTAATGAATTGAAATGATGCGTATGTATGTTAGTGTTGCACTTGTTTATTATATACGCGAGTTGCTCAGAAAGACCGCGTTTATCCCATTCTGAATAACTGAATCGACGATAAGAAATCGAAGATGAAGACGGTGGTCGAAGACTGTAGATCTTCACTTCATTTGGGATGGTAACCAAGGTCCTGATTGGGAGGCATCCCGAAATATGGATAATGAGTGGTGATCGTCCAGACGTACATGGTGATCGATGGGTTTGCGAGGTATATAGTGCCTCCGGTTTCGTTCAGACCCAGAACGGACTTAAAAATGGACAGTGTGTCTGACATTGGAATTTATTCTGTGTGATTGATAGCTATCAATTGCACGGTGTGAATTGCTTGTATGGCATGCTAAGATGCAGTGATCAGGGCTTCTGTTGAAAAGCAAAGTCTTGTGGTGATGATCAAAGCCCCCGCCTGTGTGGCGTAGCTTTGTGTATAACGTGAATTCGCGAACCTCACACCCCGGTATGAACCAGAAACGGGAGAGGACATCAGGGAGGGCATGCGTTTCTTTCTAGTTAGAAGTGGCATCAGTGGTTTTACACGCCCTGACGAGTTTGACTTATGTGGTTGTTACTGTTGCGAGGCGCCTCAGTTAGATCGGACGATCCGGGTCCGATGGAGTCATTCGTTGGCTCATTTACACCCCAAAGGATGGGGAAACGCAGTGTTCAGGAATTTTAATCTACATCGGTGGACCGGCCCTGACGATCTAAGGGCCCACCTGAGTCTGGGTCCTGAGGGGCGGGCTAGAGCGTCTCGAAGTCGGTAAGGAGTATCTTTTGCCTTGGTTCATGACGGAAATCCAATTTCCAAATACGTGACTGTGCGGTTTTGATTGTATACCTATATACGGCGACATAGTGGTAGGGGCATTAATGCCGTCTATGATTGATACTTATGATTTGAAATTGTTTTTGAAACATATAAACACTAGTAATAATATCAAATGCTTTTGTTTTATTCGTATCAAGCATATCTTGGCCATTATAAGGTAAAAACTCTATCCTCCGGTTTGCGTTGCATTGTGTGATGGGAACTGAGTCTTATAATGGCTTCATTTTTATAAAAAGCATTGCGATGTTTAAAAGAATGATTTGTTTTAAAGCACTGGCAATCCAATGGAGTAAACCTGTTCCACGAAAGTGGCGTGGTCCTGTGATTAGCCATATTATAAATGTGTTGAGTAGATTTCTCATACCAGTCCTTGTTGCTAGCCCTGAGTAGGCCGGGTACGCATGACAAGGGATTCTCGCTTCGTGGTTTGGTGGCGAACGGGAGACTCTTACCCCTACATGTCGCAGTTTAGAGCGTTGGTTCGCTAGTAGGCGCGAGACTCGAGAGAGTCGCCATAAAACAAGGGATTGGGGGACCAGTGTGAGCCACGGTAGGTTTTACCTGCTGTACTGGAGGATGAAGGGACGGTTGCAAAGCCTACCGGATTACGCGGTAACGTTACAACGTGGTATCAGAGCTTTGGTTAAGCTTAGCTCTGGTATATAACACATTAACGAACTCGTTAGAGATAGAACCAGTAGTGTTCTAGGATGAATAACTCATTGCAGATAGGATCAGCAATATCCTAGTATGAGTAAAGCGGAATCAGAATAACTCGTTAGAGATGGGGTCAGAAGTGCCCCAGAACGAGTCGAGAATAATATGTTTATAAATAACGTATTTGTGATTATATTTATAGTCTGGTTTTAGAAATATGATTTTTGAACATATATAAAAGATATATATTTTTGAAAAGTTAAAAACAAATTGTTTGTTGTTTGTGTCGTGTGATGGTAAAATTGATTAATTAAATTATTAGAACGATAGTTAATTTAATCAATAGGAGAATGAATGGTAGAATTTATTCGATTTAATCACACATTGAACTGATTAGAAAATAGATAGAAATATATACTTGTGCATTATATATATTTGAACAAGTAAATGGATAGCTGTTGAGTAAAGAATTTATTTGCGTGCCCGACAAATAGGTAAACCTTAATGAGTTGGATGCGAAATATTATTATATCAACTCCTGTGAATGCCACTGGATGCGGAGTGCTGGTTATTCTGTGTGTAATAATAAACGTCGCCATAGGATAGTAACAATTAATTTTGAACTACATTACATGGCATACTTCTGAAGATAGGTATACTTCATCATATACCACATAAGCATTTGGAGCTTGTGTGACGAGGTGGAAGATTTACCATACGAGCGAGAGGCTTATATGGCGATGACTATATTTTACAGGTTGAACTGATGACTGATATGGACTATTTAAATTGTAACGATAAAATTGCCAGATAAATAAAAAACCCCACACGGGTCTGGAGTTGACAATAATCACGTCTCTCTAGTTATTAGATACGGCACATGGACTATTTATTTCCCACACGGGACGAGGTGACGAGGATTTATCCTCTGGAGCATTTAAAATACACATTCCCTCAGGCTTTGACAAGGTGACGACAATTTATTCTCTGGAGTTATTATCAATACACGCTCCCCTGTAAACACCAGAATATATCACTATAAATATGTGTATGCTTATTAGGATTTATTGGGTAACTAATACGGCCCAATAAATTTCCAAACCTCTCCCCGTACAAAGGAGGTTATGGCAAAAAAATTCGAAAATTCCGGGTGTTAGCCAAATTTTTGAAGAATTTGAAAATTCTTAGAAACTGAAAAGTTGGAGAATGGAAGCCAGATTGAATGTAGAGTTGATTAATCAAACCACTTTCGACTTTGTTCCTTTTCGGGGACGAAAAGTTTTAAGTGGGGGAGATTGTAACGACCTGGGAAATCTGAACCAATTTAAAAATTTTAAATTGGCTAAAATAGTGGATATTAAATATTTAAAATAAATATTTTAAATAATTAAGATGAAAACTGAGTTTGAATCGACAATTGAAAAAGAATATAATTAATTCTAATTATAAACAAGGCCTGAAATGGCGCGGTAGTTTCAAAATTTGAATTCAAACTTTGACTGACTGTACCGGGTGAAAAACAAAACGGATTTGAGTGAAACCAAAAATATTTAATCTGTTAGTGAATACCGTTCTAACGAATCTGAAAAATCGAAGTTTCGTAGCAGGAAGCAAAAGTTATGGTCAAATGAATTTTCAGAAAGGTCACTATGGAATTTATATAGCCCGTGAAAATGGCCATTTTGCAAACGACCTCGGAATTCGATGAAACCACTTTTGTTGGATCCGGGATGTGAAGTTATTGCTAGGTTTCAAATTTCATAATTTTTCAAGCTAGTATGTGTGCGTGGCGAAGGAAAATGTGTTTTGGTCAATTATAGTTAAATTGGATCGACCAGAAAAAGGCCATTTTACAAACGGTCTCAGAATTCGACGAAACTAGTTTTGTTGGGACCGTATCGTCAAAACATAGCTAGATTTATTTTTCTGAAATTTTTCGAATCAGTTTGTGGCCCTGGAAAATTGAAATGTACGTTCAAATTGAATATAAAATGTTTTATACTTTAATTTGAAAAATAACTGACTGTAACTGTCGAATGGGCCTATGAAACATATCTCATTGTGTTTGGAATGGGGGTATTTAGCTAGGGGCGACAATCATTAGGTTTGATTTAGAGTTCGAACGGATAAACAGGTATTTTTGAATTGAATGAATTAAATTAAATTAAAATAAAGGTATAAATACCCCCAACCCATCAAACCCTAATTCCCCTTTTGAACAGCCGCCGTCAGCCCTATATGAGCGATCAAATTTGCCCCGATTTCCCTCCTTAATCTCTCCCAAGTTACAATGAGTTAGCCTATGATTCTTAAGGGGAAATCGAAGCACTTCACGTGCTCTTTTAATTCATACGGTTAAGATCAAATTTAGCTGAGTGTGGTGAAAGATTTCGAGCTGCAAACGCAGCGCGTTTGGGTGTATTTTTCCACGGCGGGGTGAGTGCGAGTTGGTCAAGGAGGGGGCGGCGGGGAGAGGAAGGAAGGGCGCTCGGGCTGGTCACTTCTGATCAAGTCACGGCGATCGATATTGGTGGCAAAGTGCAACCCTAGGTCCCGATGGCAATGGGTTTCGTGGCCGTTTTTTCTTGAAGAAGAAGAAAGATGAGCGTGCGGCCTAGATTATTCACCTGTAATTAGTGAATTAATTTTGTAACTAATTATTTAATTAATGAAATTAGCATATAAAAAAATCCATAACTTCTTCATAAGGTGTCAGAAATCAGCAAACAAGGGCTCGTTGGAATCATGAAGTCGAATACTACCCAATGGAACCGACCAGAACCAAAATGGAGCAAACCAGAATTTCAGAAAAATTCAAACTCCAATAGAACAGAAATTCAAAAAATAAAACCGATGGAGTCAAAACCAAAGTGAGAATTCTCTCACTATAAATTTTCTTGTACAGTTATATATATTATAACTGCATATCTGAACTGTTCACATACGTCCACAGACCGTGGACGATTTATTTGATTGTGTTGTGACTGTGAATTGTATATATATACGAAATGTGAAAAGTGAGATTTCTAATTTATAAACGATATGGAAAACGATGATGTATAAATTATATAGTCGATGTATGAGTTATATAAGCGTTGTACACCTCTTGTATAAGCGTTGTATAAGTTGTACGTTCGATGTATAAGTTATATATGCGTTGTAAAAATTATATATGTGTTGAAATAGAAGTGAAATGCTATATATATATACGCCCCTCGTCCACAAACCATGGACGATATTTATTGGTTGTGATTGGTGTGAAGATTGATTGATAGCGAATGGTTGATTGGAATTGTTTGTGGTTGAAAAATACCCGTTTGTGGTTGAGAAATATTTAGTTGAAACCACATAGGATTAGTTTGTGGAAACGAAATAAATATACATGCCGCGAGCGAAATAGATGCATGAATCCCCATTGTCAAAAACCGCGAGGTTTTAAGGTAGAGCAAGGAGCCGTACTAGGGACGGTCTCGGTTTTAACTACCCTGCCGTTATGCTGCCGAAATTTTGAATAATATTCATGTGTTAGAATTATTTCCATTTGTTGAAACTATATTTATTCGTTGAATAGAAAACCTTCATGTGTTGAATTGAAATTCATTC
Organism: Allium sativum; assembly: GCA_030737875.1. Taxonomy (NCBI): domain Eukaryota; kingdom Viridiplantae; phylum Streptophyta; class Magnoliopsida; order Asparagales; family Amaryllidaceae; genus Allium; species Allium sativum. Next base: position 199,328,808 of record CM060924.1, read on the forward strand.
GTTGAATAAAATTCATGTGTTGAATGGTATTAGATTTTTAAATATAAAAATCACCTTTATATATATATATATACAAACTATAGAAAACCTTCATGTGTTGAATCGATATTCATTCGTTGAATTGAAATTCATGTGTTGAATGGTATTCGTGTTTTAAATATAAAAATCACCTTTTTATATATATACACAAACTATAGAAAACCTTCATATTTTGAATCGATATTCATTCGTTGAATTGAAATTCATGTGTTGAATGGTATTCGTGTTTTAAATATAAAAATCACCTTTATATATATATATATATATATACACACACATATATATATATATATATATACTAACTATAGAAAACCTTCATGTGTTGAATCGATATTCATTCGTTGAATTGAAATTCAAGTGTTGAATGGTATTCATATTTTGAAAGAAAGTGTTTTATAATGAAAATCCAATTTTTATCATCGATATGAACTATATAAAATAATCTCGTTTTGAAATAAATTGTTTTATAATAAAAATCATACTTTTATTACCTATATGAACTATATAAAATAATAGTGTTTTGAAATGAATTGTTTTACAATAAAAATCACATTTTTATTATATAAATGAATTGTTAAAAATAATGAAGTGTTGAAATAGAAGACAGTTGGATAAAAATAGCATTTTTATCAAATGTATGAAAAGAATATAGTTTGAAATCGAAGAATTGATATATATATATAAATAGAATTGAAAATTTTCGAAAAACGACGCTGCAGTTCGTATTTTGAAACTGTGATTTCAAATGATTAGTACGGGAGATACGACCATCGGATTTTCCTGAAATCGCAACCGTTGGGTTCGCTTTGGAAAGATCTTTCCAACGGCACCAACTTTGTAAAAATCCAACGGTTGGATTGTCTGGAATGTTTAATTCAAATCTGAAGAAAAACAGCACCAGAATCGATTATATATACATATATAATTATATTTAATCGAATAACGATGCTGCAGTTCGTATTTTGAAATCGAAACTTCAAACGATTATACCGGGAGATCCGACCGTCGGATTTTTCCGAAACTGGAACCGTTGGATTCGATTTTAAAAGATCTTTCTAATGATGTAAATTTTGTGAAGATCAAACGGTTAGATTTTCAGATATGTGTAAATCAAATCTGAAGAAAAACAGCGCCACGGTCGCGTTATGGCCCGAAGCGTCATTTTGAATAAATTGGCTATTTTAAAATAAATAAAAATAGCGATAAATCATTATAAAATATTATAAATGATATGGATGTGAAATTTAGGAACTAACTGAAGATTGGCTAAGTCGAATGGTTTCTTGGGTATTGATCTGATGTTGGTTTCGGCCTTCGGGGTTAATATTTGGGAAATCGTTCTCTTACTGATTGACGGTTAGTGACTAATGAATTGAAATAATGTGTATGTATGTTAGTGTTGCACTTGTTTATTATATATGCGAGTTGTTCAGAAAGACCGGGTTTATCCCATTCTGAATAACTGAATCGATGATAAGAAATCGAAGATGAAGACGGTGGTCGAAGACTGGAGATCTTCACTTCGTTTGGGATGGTAACCAAGGTCCTGATTGGGAGGCATCCCGAAATATGGATAATGAGTGGTGATCGTCCAGACGTACGTGGTGATCGATGGGTTTGCGAGGTATATAGTGCCTCCGGTTTCGTTCAGACCCAGAACGGACTTGAAAATGGACAGTAGGTCTGACATTGGAATTTATTTTGTGTGATTGATAGCTATCAGTTGCACGGTGTGAATTGCCTGTGTGACATGCTAAGATGCAGTGATCAGGGCTTCTGTTGAAAAGCAAAGTCTTGTGGTGATGATCAAAGCCCCCGCCTGTGTGGCGTAGCTTTGTGTATAACGTGAATTCGTGAACCTCACACCCCGGTATGAACCAGAAATGGGAGAGGACATCAGGGAGGGCATGCATTTCGTTCTAGTTAGAAGTGGCGTCAGTGGTTTTACATGCCTTGACGAGTTTGACTTATGTGGTTGTTACTGTTGCGAGGCGCCTTGGTTAGATCGGACGATCCGGGTCCGATGGAGTCATTCGTTGGCTCATTTACACCCCAAAGGGTGGGAAACGCAGTGTTCAGGAATTTTAATCCACATCGGTGGACCGGCCCTGACGATCCAAGGGCCCACCTGAGTCTGGGTCCTGAGGGGCGGGCTAGAGCGTCTCGAAGTCGGTAAGGACTATCTTTTGCCTTGGTTCATGACGGAAATCCAATTTCCAAATACGTGACTGTGCGGTTTTGATTGTATACCTATATATGGCGACATAGTGGTATGGGGCATTAATGTCGTCTATGATTGATACTTATGATTTGAAATTGTTTTTGAAACATATAAACACTAGTAATAATATCAAATGCTTTTGTTTTATTCGTATCAAGCATATCTTGGCCATTATAAGGTAAAAACTCTATCCTCCGGTTTGCGTTGCATTGTGTGATGGGAACTGAGTCTTATAATGGCTTCATTTTTATAAAAAGCATTGCGATGTTTAAAAGAATGATTTGTTTTAAAGCACTGGCAATCCAATGGAGTAAACCCGTTCCACGAAAGTGGCGTGGTCCTGTGATTAGCCATATTATAAATGTGTTGAGTAGATTTCTCATACCAGTCCCATGACTGACTCGTAGTTTGTTTCACTTTCAAACTCGGGTGCCCCTTTTTCTACATGGGCAGCCTTGTATTCAGGTTTAGCAGGCTTTATCCTGATAGCTGGAGCTGAAGATGGATTCTATCATTTATCTCTTTTTATGCTGTTCAACTCCTATTGTACATATTATGTTTATTTCCACTGTAGACATTTATGTATAGCTGAACCGTATTTGTACTAAGTATGATCCTGTATACTGTGTAACTCTGATGTTTATGTTTATCCAGTGTATTATTTGTTCATTATCTGGTGTATTTATTTTATTATGTTCTGCTGTTATCTGTTTATGTGTTATATTCCAAAGATTACCCTTGTCACCGTTTGTACGGGAAATGGGGTCGTCACATGTAAGTGTGGACCGGCCTTAGAGGATCCAAGGGTTCACTGCGGGGAACCCTGAGGCATTTGCTAGGTTGTCTCGAAGCCAGCGAGGAGTACATCCCTTGCCTCGACTCATGACAGAAATCCAATTTCCAATACGTGACATTTCGGTTTTAGTTGTAAAACCTAGTATGGCGACATAGTAGCATGGGATACTATGCCGTCTATGATTGGTACATTTATATTTGAAGTGATTTTGACACTATATACTTATAGTAATGTCGAAATGATTTGTTTTAAACATACCAAGCATGTTTGGCTATTAAAAGTTAAAAATCTATCCATCGTCTTGCGTTGCATTGTGTGATGGGACCTGAGTCGTATAATGGCTTCATTTTTCCAAAAAGCATTGCACTGTTTGTTTTATGTACTGGTATTCTTGGGAGAAAACTTGTTCCGTGTTATACGGCGTGGTCCCTTGATTTACTCTATTTTAAAGTAAAGTTTTAATAACTGTTTTATTTCTCACACCGGTCCTATGACTGACCTAGAGTTTATTGTTTTAACCTAAATCTGGGTGCCCCTATTTTCCATACGGGCAGCTAGTAGTTTTGTTTCTGCAGATTTCTTTTTACAGGATCCTGATTTACAGCTGGAGCTATATTCGGAAAGCTTTGTATCCATGTATATCTTTTAGTTGTGTTATGTATTATTTTTCCGCTGCTATGTAATGTATTTTAATCTCTGATATTTTTCTGATGTATATTATTTACTCATACTCTGTTATATTCTTGTACTTTAATGTAAATTGTTGTAATAGCAATGAAGTGTTCTATTGTTTGTGTTCTGATTGTCATGTTCTCATTACAATCTGTGTTTTTCGGTCTCCTCGGAGGCTAGCGAATTCGGGTCGTAACATAAATTGACACCCTAGCATAAAACAATATTCCGGGCACAATGGAATAGGTTTCGTCGAATTCTGAGATCGTCTATGAAAATTCCTTTATAACTTCACAACGTGAATCGACAACGATCGCTAATTAAATCCGAATAACTTGTAAACTAACATAATAAATCATTACGGATTTAATAAAATTAATTTCGCGGAAAACAGAGTCATTGGATAATCTGCTATTCTAAATTTCCAAATTAAATCGATAAAACGATCAAATAAAAACCAAGATGTTTATGACTATCATTGTCATATAAGACATCGGTTTACCACAAAATTTAATAGCGTACAATAATTTAACATTACGGTTCCAATGAAACTAATTTCATCGAAAATTGAGGCCATTTGCAAAATGGTCATTCTTAAGGCTTATATAATATCGATTAAAATATTAATTAAATTCCAAAATAAATCTAATTAAATAATAAGAAATTATTATTATTGTAAATATCCAAATTGAAATATCATATATCTCCAAATATAAACCAATATGGATTATACAACTCAATGTTACCATTTATGAGTTAAACGATATCCAATTTATACAAAACTCCTTTTAAATTCTTTAAATAAACATTATCGTTTATTTACGATTTCCATAGCGACTAAAAATTTTATTTGGACATAACTAACAATCTATAACACGAAATCTCGATTTTTCTCTTTTATTATAAAATTATGATCAACAAGATTCAAATGTTTCTTGTTTCACAGAAATCCAACTTATATATGTTCATGTATATTCAATTAAATTTCAAAACCCAATAGTACGAACTACCACGCCATTTCGAGCTCGCTTTAAATTAAATATAAATTTTAGCGTTCAAACTTTGTGTTAATAAACGAATCAAATATTAAAATCCATTAATATACCAAATATAATATTTAAAATAGATTTAAATATTCAAATTTAAACGACCAAAAAATCCGGGTCGTTACAAATACGATGTGACTTATCATCCTCTGAGAGCAATCAATAAATAGGGATAAGAAGATTTTATTATAGAATTCACAATCAGAGATGAAGTGGAAGAAGACATGATGGTCGTAATGACCTAGTGGGAATTACTTATTGATAGTGCGCAAATGATTTTTGTTCAGGAGCGATGGTAGTGCTTGGACATCTTGAGGGATAATTTGTTTGTTATGTATTAAAGATATAATTTCCCACTATCAACTATGAAGAAGAATATGAGGCATTGATTGCAAGATTGAAGCTAAAAAATAAGTTGGGGATTAGATCTTTACGTATTTTTAGTGACTTGTTGTTCGTTGTTTGTCGGGTTCGGAGAGCATATCAAGCGTATGGTTCAAATATTACCTCTTACTTATCAAGTATGTTGGAGCTCCTCAACGATCTTGAGCATTATACTATCCTCGCATTCCTAAAGAAGAGAATGGGAAAGTTAGTTCCTTGGCGAAAATGCTAACCCAGGAGAAGCTCGTCTGCTAGGACTAATTCTGGTGGAGTTTCCCACAGCCTTAAGCATTAATGAAACTAATATGGACTAGATTCGGGAAATCAATAAAGAGCCAGTGTCATGGATAACGTTGATTAAAGACTATCTGTTGGAGAATGGAATTTTGATGACAACAACCTTGTTTCAATTAATATCATTGTTAACTATAAAATATATATATATATATTAACATCTTTGTCTAGAATATATATATATATATATATGCAGGATATAAAATATTGAAGATTGTACAGTATTAGGGATTCAAGTTATCAAGGAATTCGAGACTCATGAGTATCAAGAATCAAGATTTCAAGAGCTCAAGATTATCAAGTAATAGAGTCTAGTTTATATGTAAAACTAGTAAGCACTTTCAAATTCTGTTTTCAAATTCTGCTTTAAAATTCTGTTTTCAAATTCCTTTTCAAATTAGTTTCAAAATAATTTTAAACTCCTATTCTAAAATGATTTCAAATATATATATATATATATATATATATACGTTTATAATTTATAATATATATGGTTTATAGTTTTATATGGTATAATTTTACAAATATGTTTATATTGTATATCACTATGTTTTTATATGTTTTTATACTTTAGAAATTTCATTTGAAACATTAGTTTTGATTCAATAATTTCCAGTAAATATATATTGGTTTTAACACTTGAAAAATGATTTTAAAAATTAAAATACTATGTATATGTCGACATATATAATTGAGCATATCGACGTATAACTGTCATATTTTCAATTTTCAAAGGAAGCGTCTTTTCATGTTTGAAACATTTCAGAAACGTTGAAACCTTTCAAACACTATAAATAGGGGTTAATTTCGGATTTTTTGTCACTTCTTCTTCTCTATCTTCATCTTATCTCTAACAACCTTTAATATACATTAATTTCAAGATTTCTACACTTATACTCTGCCGATTTCTACTCAAATTATATCAAACTTCTTATCTTCTTAATCTCTATCAAATACTCTTTGATTGGAAGTGATATTCAAGAGTTCTAGGGCTGTTGTATTCATTTGGGAATTGTTTGGGAAAGGGTATGTTCTTTGTAGCCCAGAAATCAAGGAAAGGGAGCGGTGTAAACCTTGTATCCGTGAAATCAAGGGTGGTGGAATCAAAGTTAACCTTGTAGCCATGAAATCAAGGGTGGTGTAAGATTGATACTAGTATTAATAAAACTCTATGCAATCCAGCATTGTGTGGGACTGGACGTAGGAGTAACTCGAACCAGTACAAAATACGGTGTGTTCTTTCCATTTCTGCATTTTATATTTACTTATATCTATGTTTGTGATTATTTCTGTGTTGATCATTTCTGTTGTGATAATCATTGTGCGATTCACATAGTAATTCATGTTTGTTAAAGATTTCTATAAATTCCTTATAAACACTATTCACCCCCCATCTAGTGTTAATTATGCCTTAAGATCCTAAATCCACATCCTTAACAATTGGTATCAGAGCATAGCTTTTCAAAAGTTCATCATCTGAATTTTGGAAATATTAAATGATAAATTTTGAAATGATTTATAACACTAGTTTTAATTCATGGATTGCATCAATGTTAGAAGAGTCTGCATTCAATTATGTTGAAAAATCAAGTGATCTACTGAATTTTTGTCCAAAACAGGAAAAAGTGTGTTACATGGATGTTGAAAAAGCAAATTCTGATGGTCAAATGGTGGAAATCAAAAAGGAAAAATGGATATTGGTTTTTCAATACATATGACGGGAAATCCAGGATTACTAAATAATCTAGTATATGAAGATGGTGGAATGGTCAACTTCAGGGACAACTCTAAACGATTTCTATTGGCATTGGCAATTTCGGTTATTCTGAAACTCCTACTATTTCTGATGTTTATTAGTTAGGAATTTAAAGCATAACCTATTTAGTATAAGTCAACTTTGCGATAATGGTTATAAAATCAATTTTGAAAAAGATAAATGTTTTATAGAAGACAAGAATTCAAAAATAATATTCGAAGGAGATAGAAAGAAAAATATTTGTATATTAAGTATGAAAATTTCTGATTATAATTTATGTCTCATGGTCAATACAAGTGACTCTTGGATTTGGCATAAGAGATTCGATCATATAAATTTCAAACACATTTCTAGGATTTCAAAATTAGAATCAATTAGAGTGTTACCTAAAGTGAAATTCAAAGTAAATAATTTGTGCGATGCCTATCAGTTCAAAAAATTGAAAAGAAGTTCATTTTAATCAAAAGAGGAAATTAAAACCTTGAAACCATTAGAGTTAATTCACATGGATCTATTCGGTCCATCCCAAACTCAATCAATAAATCATAATAGATATGTTTACGTAATAATCAACAATTTCTCTAGATTTACTTAGACTTTGTTTCTTAAAAATAAAAGTGATGCTTTTGATCAGTTTAAAACCTTTGCGAAAAGAATTCAAAATTTATTATCTTTAAAAATCAAAACAATACGTACTGACCAAGGTGGAGAGTTCAAAAATGAAATTTTTGAAAGATTTTGTAATAAAAAGGGGATAACCCATAATTTTTCCTTCCCTATAACCCCTCAACAAAACGGTGTAGTTGAATGTAAGAATAGGTCAATTCAAGAGTGTGTGAGAACCATGTTATCCGATAGTAACTTACCAAGAAATTTTGGGCTGAGGCAGTTGCAATAGCTTGTTATATATTAAATAAGATTTTATTAAGACCCTTAACCCATTAAACACCATATGAACTTTTGTATAGTAAGAAACCAAAAGTATCATACTTTAAAATATTTGGGAGTAAATGTTTTATTCTTAACACCAAAGAAAATTTAGAAAAATTTGACTCTAAATCTGTTAAAAGAATATTTATTGGATATTCAGAAAAAAATAAGGCATATAGAGTTTTCAATTTAAGAACCAATACTATAGAAGAGACCTTAAATGTATCCTTTAACGAAAATTATAAGAATTTAACAAAAAATAATGAGGATGAATGCGAAGATGAGGTCGATGAAGTAAACAATGAAATTAATCAACAAATAAAAGAATTAGACTTCTAAAAGACCACCCTGTAGAAAATATCTTAGGGTATATAGAATCTGTTGTTAGGACTAGAAACCAGTTAAATAATATCAGTAATTCAACATTTATTTCAACTATAGATCCTAAGAATCCAAAGGAAGCATCATTCGACGATTCATGGATTCTTGCCATGCAGGAGGAATTGAATCAGTTTACTAGGAATGATGTATGGGAACTTGTTCCTATACTTGTGGATAAAACTGTAATTGGAACTAAATGGGTTTATAAAACTAAAATGAATGAACTCGGTGAGGTCGTAAGAAATAAAGCTTGATTATTTGCATAGGGATATAGTCAAGAGGAAGGTGTAGATTACGATGAAATCTCGCTCCTGTAGCAAGATTAGAAGCAATTAGGATTTTACTAGCCTTCGCTAATCATAATAATTACAAACTATTTCAAATGGATGTTAAAAGTGCCTTTTTAAATGGATATGTTAAAGAAGACATATATGTAATGTAACCACCTCTCTTTGAAGACGAAAAACTTCCAAATCATGTATATGAATTAAAGAAAGCATTATATGGATTAAAACAAGCTCCTAGAGCATGGTATGATCGATTAAGAACGTATTTATTCTAATCAAACTTCGAGATTTGTAAGGTAGATAATACACTGTTTATTAAGAGAAATAAAAGCAATATTCAATTAGTACAAATATATGTTGACGATATAATCTTCGGATCAACATTTAATCAAATGAATAAAGAAATTTCAGATATTATGACCTAAATTCGGGATGAGTCACATGGTTGAACTCACATTTTCTTAGGCTTACAAATCCGTCAACTAAAGAACGGAATATTTATTAATCAAGAAAAATACGTTAGAGAATTAATTAATAAATATAATTTAACTACAACTAATGGTAGACCAACACCTGTAGCAACTAATATAGCCCTAAGTAATGATGATACATCAAAAGACGTTGATAACAAATTATATAGAGGAATGACAAGATTGTTATTATATATAACTGCTAGTTGAGCGGATATAATGCATAGTGTATGTCTATGTGCAAGATATCAATCGCAACCTAAGGGAAATAATTTAAAAGCCGTAAAATGTATTCTAAGATATGTAGAACGTACATTAGATTTTGGATTATTCTATCCTAAGATGATTCATTTGATTCAATTTCTTATTGTGACGCTGATTATGTGGGATGCAAATCCAATCGAAAAAGCACTAGTGGAACATGTCACTTCTTAAGACATTCACAAGTTTCCTGGTTTAGTAAAAAGCAAAATACAGTTCTTTGTCAACAACTAAAGCAGAATATATATTTGTTGCTTTGGCTTGTTCACAAGTAATATATATGCAACAAACTCTAAATGTTTTTGGTTTAAATATAAATAAATCACCAATCTATTGCAATAATACGAGTGTCATAAATATATCTAAAAATCCAACTCATCATTCGAGAACAAACATACAGATATAAGACATTAATTCTCAAGAGGTGACGTAAGTAAAGAGAAAATTTCACTTGAATTTATAGAAATAGAAAAACAAATAGCAGATATATTAGCAAAACATTAAAATAAGCAACTTTTACTAAATTTAGAAGAGAATTAAGAATTTTTTCTTTAAGTGAAATAGAGTAATTAAAGATATTAATACATAATATAATATAATAAAAAATAAAAAAAATAAAAATAAAAACATACATATGTCGACATGTTCAATATGGTATGTAGACATATAACTGCCAGATTTTTAAAATTAATTCCCAGCAAAAGTTAGTTACAACTTCTATTTAAACTTCTTATTTCGAATTTCCTTCTTCGACTCTTCATTTCTTCTTTGGAAAACTCTAAATCAAATAAAACAATTGTAACGACCCGTATTTTTACGGGTAATAATTAATTTATTTAATTATATAAATATGGATATAGAGAAATAAATGGTTATTTAATTTAATTATATGGAATATTTAATTAATTAAATAATAGGATAATATATTTAATTCAGAAATAATCAAAAATAGTGGAATTCATAATATTGTGTGAATTGGATTATTTAAAATATATAATTCAGTTTAGAGTTGAATTATATTCACGAATACATTATATAAACGAAGTTTGAACGTATAATTATATTATAATTAAAATCGAGCTTGAAATGGCGCTGCAGTTCGTAATTTGGCGTTTTGAACTTCAACTAAATGTACAGGATTCATTTTAAGCCGGATTTCTGTGAAACAAGAAAAGTTGGGAGCTGGTGGAGTATATTTTTCTAGTGGAAGAGAAAAATCGGGATTTCGTCATGTAGATTTTGAGATATGTCCAAATCAAATTTTAGAAAAGTCGCTGTGGAATTCCTTTATAATTTATATCGATTTATTTATATTATAAAAGGAATTTAATATAAATCGAATATCGATATAATTGGGAACTTTGAAATATCGAGTTATAAATCCCAGTGGAGCTGTATGATATTCTATTGTGAATATATACGATAATATTTATTTATAAATATTAAATTTAATTATTTTTAAATATATTTATATATTTAAAAGGGTTATTTAGAGCTTTAAAAATAGCCAGTTTTTCAAATGACCTAAGAATTCGACGAAACTAATTTTGTTGGATCCGTAATATTAAATTATTGCTAGATTTCAATTTCCGTGATTTTTGAAGTCAGTGTGTGGCTGTACGGGAGTTTAATGTGAAATACAGTTGATAATTTGACCTTTAAAAATACGTTGTGTGAGCAGACAGAGTCGGAATTCGACGAAACCAGTTTCGTTGGGACCGTAATGTCGAACTGTAGCTGCATGCCGGTTTTCGTGATTTTTGGGTATCGTGTGTGATCACACGGATTTTTAGAAGACAAAATACAAGTAGCGGTGCTATATAATTAATATTAAATCGAATATTAAAATATTAAATTTTATACTATAATACACCATCCCATTCCTAAACCTAAATACTTCATTCCCTGGTCAAATTCGATAGCCACCAGCAAGAAAAAAATTCAAATAGTGAATTCATGTTTAGAAAAATCCAAACAAATGGAAATAAAATCCTATAAAACATAATACACTTATATTTGGCTTCACGATTGCATTCTCTTCAATCCGGCATCTGTTTGGGCAAGTTCGACGTCGGTTCCGGTTGTGCGAAAGTGTACAGCGTGAGGTAGGGTTTGGGGTTTGTCGCGAATGGGTTGAGCGAGTGTTGAATCTGAGTTTGGATTCGAGTTTGTTGATGAAATTAACCCTTGTATGCCGAGTTTTGTAGCATTCGAATGTCATAGTTGTCGCTACTTACTTCAAACAGTCTGTAGGCGATTAAAGTCGGCATCAGCAAGGGAAGGTCGATTTGAATGAGAAGGTGATGAGGGAGGAGAGCTCTAGAGGGAGAGTTCGATTGTGGTGTCGGATTTTGAAACGGCGATGTGGAAAGGGAGATGAGTGGAAGACGCGATGGCTGTGATGTTTTCGGGTTTGAGCGTATTTGTGGAAGGAGGAGATCCAGGGGTTGAGGAAGACGGGATTTAAAGTTTTGTGGGTCTGAAGTTGGGCCTGGAGAGTTGTTGATGGGCCGGGAAGGAATTTGAGGGGTGAGCCCAATGAAGTTAATTAATTTTGTTTTAAATTTGATTTAAAATATATCGTAAACTTGTATAGATCATAACTATCTCGTACGTTATCGAAATTGCATGAAACAAGATCCGACAGGATCGTATGGACGGACACTACCCAATGGGACTGACTGGGAGTGGATTGGAGCTCGTTTGAATTTGTGGCAAAATAAATTGTTTGATTCAAATCAAACAAACAGTTTATCGTTCTTTAACGATGAACTGGCAATGTAAGTAAAACTCACGAACTCTGAACAGTTATATTTTTATAACGTATTTTTAGAACTGTTAATCATCTGTTGATTGTTGTGTATTAACTATTTGGTTGAATTTCTTGTGTATTGGTTGAAAGTATAGATAGCGATATATATATATATATCGTTAATCGAATATTGATTCTGTTATCAGAATAATTTTATATTCGTGTTGTTTAACATCAGTGATGTAGGGAAACAGGTTAGAGGGACCCAACTGGGTTCCTCAATATTTATAATACTGTTTTGTTCATATATTGTCTTATATGATGTGATGTATAATCTGTGATTGATTATAATAACAATGGTCTTGTTATTTGGTACGGTTAAATACCAGAAGAAATATTGAAATAAAATATTATATAAAATCGAAGATTTTATATAGAAGGAAGATTCCAAACTGTGTATTGAAATAGAATATTTATAAAATCAAAGAATTTTATAAAAAGGATTATTTACTTAGAAAGTAAATAAAGGTATAAAAAGGATTATTTACTTAGAAAGTAAATAAAGGTATAAAAAGGATTATTTATTTAGAAATTAAATAAAGATATCATAAAAGGAATTTATTTGGGAAAATAAATAAAAGGAAATATTTATTTACGAAAGTAAATAGAACTATAAAAGGAATATTTATTTATAAATAGAATTTATAAAAGAAACTATTTATAAAATCAAAGGATCTTATAAAGGAAATATTTGGAAAGCCAAATAAGAATTGAAAGGAAATATTTGTAATACTCTTACAAATAGAATTAAAGGGAAAATATTTATTTGTTAAATAAATCAAATATAAAGGAAAATATTTGTGAAATCAAATATAAAGGAAAATATTTGTGAAATCAAATATAAAAGAAAATATTTGTTAAATAAATAGAAAAGATAAAAGAAATATGTATTTGTTAAATAAATAGAATTGAAAAGGGAATAGTTATTTGTTAAGTAAACAAATAGAAAAGGAATAAATCAAAGGAGACAATTCAAAGGAATTAATCAAAGGAGATAATTCAAAGGAATAAATCAAAAGATTTAATCGAAATGAGTTAATCGAATATTAATTATTCGATTAGAGTTAATCGAATAGAGTAAATGAGTTAGAGTTAACTAGTTAGGGTTGACCAGTTAGAGTTGACCAGTTAGAGTTGATCAGTTAGAGTTAACCAGTTACAGTTAATCAGTTAGGGTTGACCAGTTAGAGTTGATCAGTTAGAGTTGATCAGTTAGAGTTAACCAGTTAGAGTTAGAGTTAACCAATAGAGTAATTAAATAGAGTTAATCGAATTAGAACAAATCGATTAGAGTTAGTCGAGTTAAAAGGAGTTATCGAATATTAGTTATTCGAATCGCGTTGAAAGGAGTTATCGAATATTAGTTATTTGAATCGAGTTAAAAGGAGTTATCGAATATTAGTTATTCGAATCGAGTTAAAAGGAGTTATCGAATATTAGTTATTCGAATCGAGTTAAAAGGAGTTATCGAATCTAGTTATTCAAAAGGAGTTATCGAATTTAGTTATTCGAAAGGAGTTATCGAATCTAGTTATTCGAAAGGAGTTACCGATTAGTTTAATCGAATTTAGTTATTCGAAAGGAGTTATCGATTAGTTTAATCGAAAGGAGTTATCGATTAGTTTAATCGAAAGGAGTTATCGATTAGTTTATTCGAAAGGAGTTAATCGAATTTAGTTATTCGAAAGGAGTTATCGACTAGTTTAATCGAAAGGAGTTAATCGAATTTAGTTATTCGAAAAGGAGTAACCGAATATAGTATTCGAAAAGAGAGATTATCGGATATCATTTATTCGAAAGAAAGAGTAATCGAATATTAGTTATTCGAAGTGAGTTAATCGAATATTAGTTATTCGAAGGGAGTTAATCGTCGAATTCGGGAAAGTACTAATTACTTTCCGGTTTTTAACCAAAATTTAATTTATTTATCAATAAATTAGTTGTTAGTTTAATTATTAAAATTAAAGAATAAAAGTTATAATTGAAGTTAGATATTTCGAAAGTAGGGATTGTAACGTTATCGTTATAACCAATGTTTTCAATAAGAAGTGGATACGTAAATAGAATCTGAGAGTTACGTAAGGAAGTTTGTTAATGGTTTAAAAGATAAACTTTGACTATTTCGAAGTTAAAACGTTGTTCAGTTAAGGTCTGAGAGGTAATTATACCCCAACTTGATTGACTTCCTTCTTAACTAAGGAATGGTAAGGTTTGGCAGTGAAGGAGGTTTGGAAATGTTTTCCAAATAAGAATCAGAAATGTTTTCTGATAATAGAAAATAAGAATTTAGAATATATGGAAACATGAGATAAGTAAATTAATAAATGTTAAATGATGATTGATCGATATAATTTCCATCTGGAAATAATATCGTTGTTTGCACACGTATTTTTCTTTGATAGTTAAATCATAGACTATCAAAGTTTTGACCATTTTAACATTGTTAATATGGAGAGACCAGTTGGATTATTATCCGAAGAACCACTCCGTATTGGCATAAGCGTTGCGAATCATATATGCCAAAGATAATTGAAGACGGAGTAAAGTGCAAGGGCAGTTGTATAAATCTTAGTAAACAATTATATTGCCTAAGATGGATGTACTAAATAGTGCCTTCGGTTTGTCCAGTCCCAGGACAACTTGTATGGACGAATGTCTGACAGAGTATATTTAATAGACCGCGTAAGTTGATCTCTTCAAACGTATTTACGTTTGGTGGCGGAGGAATTCGTTTCTCTTAGCTGTATACCCGTGGTATTTTTGGGGAAATCAATTTGTGATTTGGCGAGTATGACGATGTGACATTCAAAGTGAATCATTGTGTGATCTGTCAGTGATAAGCGTGGCCTCTAGCCTCACAACCAGGAAATGACAGAAATCGGGCAGGCAACATGGCTATGTAGGTCGCACCTATTAGGGTGTATAATCACCTGATCTAGAGTTTCATTTACTTTTAAAAATCTATTTTCGATGCTGTCCCATTTGGGAAACGGTTGCTGATCCCAACCGTTGGTGATATACATTCGATACACTCAAGCGAAATGAGTGGTCGGTCATGGGTGGCCGGGTTGCAAGATGTTCTTGTTGAACCCAGTGTATTCCTCTCTAGAGGTACACTAGCAAAAGGTGGTTCCATACCTTGTCATAGTTCGAAATCCTTTATCCAATACGTGCTTGCGGTTTTGATTGTATACTATATATGTAGAACGTGAGATGAAAGCGTTTCTGCTAGATGATTATTATATTGTGGTTGATAGACATTATTATAATATCAAAAGGTTTTTGATATAAAGATATTTTGGATTATCATAAGGGAAAAACCCGTTCCGTTATACAGTGTGGTCTTATGAGATATCGTTTACTTGTTCAAACCGTTTTAAACTATTTTACTCATACCAGTCCCATGACTGACCTGGAGTTTATTTTGTTTTGTTTTCCCTAAACTCTTGGGTGCCCAATTTTGTACGGGCAGTCAAGTAGTCGGGATTTACAGATACTTGAAGAGCTGGAGAAGGAGGCTTTAGGATTATATATAGATATTGTTATTCCGCTGTGTTGTAAGTGCTGTACTTTGATAATGATGTATATTCAAGTACAGATTTATATTTCTAAGTTATGTTATATATATTATATGTTATTCGTTCCGCTGTGAGGTTCGTGTTACTCTGATGTTGTGTTCTTCTTCTTCTTCTATTCTAAGTTTCTATCTTATCTTTCCTCACCCTCTAATTTCTTTCATTAACTACCAGTATTTTCGATCCTTGGATGTTCGATATGTGTTGTATATCGGATAACCAAGATCGCTAAATTTCCGGGTCGTTACGACAATGGCCTCCACTAATAATAAAAACAAAAACACCCCCGTTTCATTCACCGGACTATCTGAAGGTCCATTTCAATGATTAACCCTCGCTAGAGTCATGAAACTAGAGGAATCGATGAAGGATGTTTGCAAATGCTTACTGAAATTCAAGTTCCATAAATCAAGATGGATAAGGAGAATGAGAAATAAGGAAAGGTTATGATAAATTCTGACGGCCCGCCCCGCACCAGCCGACATTTCCTCCAAACGTGCGCTGTACACATGTCCATCTAGCACGAGACGGTCGTCAGAAGAAAAGAAAGGAGGTGAAGAACTAACAAAGAACCTGTAGAATGTCTCATATCGCATGGAATAAAATATAATAATAACATACTTGACATAAAACAGGCGAGACAGTGCATAAGCTGAGAACTAAAACTAAACATCATAACAGCGGAAATCCAAATATAGCTTGTGTTCCACATCATCATTATTACAACTTTATAAATTGTCTCTAAAACATAGCAAAGGAAACGGTACACTACTAATGCCCAAAGTAGTGACCCTCAGCGACACAGGGAGAATATCTATATATATCATACGTGGAAGCCTCCTGCTCGTCTCCGGTACAGTTAGTCGTGCACCACCAGCTAACCTGTCTCTAGTCTGCTTGTTTAGGAGCACCTAGAGTAATAAGAAGAGACATAAACCTCTGGGTCAGACAAAAGTCTGGTATGAGCGATAAGCAACAAAACAGAACAATAACAGGTATAATCCAATCATACCTGAACCTGGACCTGCAACCAAAGAGTTAGCACTACATACTGTACAATACTCTCTAAGGTGCAACTAACATATGGTGTAAGAAATATGGGGGTGGGGGTGTGCATGTCATAGTGATGTCAAACAATCAAGCATAGCAACCATCCTCACATCTCTCGCTCAGTGCGTAAAGCATACGATATCCACTACCTTGGTCACCTAATCCTTTGGGCCATGACGGAATCCAATCTCGTACAACTATCACTACACGCCCATTATCCGTCTCTCAGTGGTGAACCAAAGTTATGAATACCGACAACCCCTTTGCACACGTCCCGCAACAAAGCCCAATCATGAAGTGAACTCATTGGTTCCCATCTAGATCGTGAGCTCTAACTTCCATTTGGACTACCTTTGCATGTCGGGATTTTAGTCGTCACCGGATCGGTTCGGTTCCTCACTTTACTTTGCTTCGGATCGTACTCCCATTGGGTTCGGATCGTGCACCCCAGTTCAGTTCGTGGCCTTCATCTCGTGGCGGTTCGGATCGTCATCATCACCCCTGGCGGATCTAGTCGGGGCCTTCAAGTCCAATCGCCATACATCGATTCTGTTCGGAGGTGGCTATACGGGTTCGGGTCGGGGTGGCACATGCCACGAGAGACGGATCGGCTCGGAGAGGACACTCCTTCTCCAGGCCAGGTACAAGCAGTCCGGGTCGGCCTTCATCACCACAAGAGGATCGGGTCGGGGATGGGTATTGCGATCGATTAGGCGATCCGATCCGATCTGGTTTCCTGCACACTTTCTTGCAACTCTTCCAGCGACTGTTTTACGCGATTCGACGGCGTTTTCGACCATTCTAACTATTCTAAACAATCACAAAGCATACCATACAGTCATAGCAACAAGTAGAAGGGACCACAAACACCAAAACATCAATTTGATAGGTTAAAATGGATCAAACATAGCCAAAACGCCATATTTTCCCCTTAAACAAGTTTAACAACAACCGATTATAGGTTTAGTAAAACTTAACCAAATTAGCCAAATTTTCTAACAGAGGTCTAAAACAATATTTCTGAATTTATGAATATTTTTCCAGATTTTTATGATGCATAATTTCGCTAATTATCAATAATCACCCCTTAATCTCCTAAATTCCGGGATTAGAAAATTAGTCCAAATTAACCCAAATTCATATCAGAGGCATAAAATAATATTCTAGAGTTTTACAAATTTTTCTAGATTTTTCTGAGTTATAATTTCGCTAATCTTTGCTAATTAGCCGTAATTAGTGAGGAACTATGCAAATCACTCACCTTAGCCACAAACAAACTTTAGATCTGAAATAATATCTGATTTGGATCTAATCTCTATGTGTTCCAGTAGCTCTATCCTAATTCTTATACTAATCCGCCTTAATTTGATGTAGATTAGGCTAATATGTGATTAGAAATGACAAAAAGGTGTTTTGGAGTGTTTTAGAAGATGGAGGCCATTGCTAGAGCTTGAAGGAGGTAAGTGGCAGCTGAAAAATACTAAAAAAGAATGTTTTCTAAACCCTAACAGCCCTCTTATACTTCTAATCCCTAAATCCCCCAATGGGCCTAGCTGTTAATCACCCTATTTGGCTCGGTTAAGTTGTTTTTCACCCTCTAAACCTTAATTCAGCCATATCTCCCAAACGGTAAGTCCGTTTGGCTAATATGACAACTCTACGGAAAGATAAACCATCAAACGGATTTAATGGAAGTGGTTTCAGGTCAAAACTCCTTACCAATCAAAAGTTATGGACGAAACAAGATCAGCTAGGGGCAAAACGGTAATTTAAAAATCAACAAAAATCATGAACATGGGAAATGACCCCACTAGTCGTCCCCCAAAAGTACATGACCATATGACTTGCCAAGAAAAAGAAATAAATATTCTACGATCCTCCGATGCGTAGAATGCGGGTCATTACATTCTCCCCCCTTAAGAAATTTCGTCCCCGAAACTCCTTAACCAAAACATACAAAGGATTCTGCATGCCTACCAATCATTCACAAAGCAATAAAGCATACAAAATAACACAATAAGCCTATCCTAGCATGCGGTTTACTAACAAGGGAGTACTATACCGATATATAAAACCTTACCAGGCAAAGAGTTATGGATACTTCTCCCTCATGTCCTCATCTGTTTCCCAAGTACAGCCTTTCTCATCATCACCCCCACTGAATTTTTGACTAGCTTCACCGCCTTCCTTCGAAGTTGCTTCGTATCGTTCCCAACAATATGCATAGGCTTGCGGTTCCCAACCGCCTCGGGTTCAACCTCGATATCGTCCATCTGATCCGGTGAAATAGTCCTACTCGGGTCGTGCACATACTTCCTTAACTGGGAAACATGAAATACGTTGTGAATTCCCGCCATCTTGTCCGGTAATCCCACTTTATATGCTAAACTCCCAATCTGCTCAAGAACTGGAAATGGACCAACAAACCTTGGTGCTAACTTACCTTTCCCACCAAACGAATCACATTCTTCAACAGAGAGACCTTAATGAACACCAAGTCATTAACGAAGAATTCCAAATATCTTCGTCTCTTATCGACATAAGTCTTCTGCCTATCTTAGGTAGTCTTCATTCTCTGTTGGATAACCTTGATCTTGCCTGAAGTCCCTCTTATTATTTCTGGTCTAAGCTCAAATTTCTCACCGTTTTCCAACCAACATGATGGTGCCTTGCGCGGTTTTCCGTACAAAGTTTCAATTGGAACCATAGCAATACTGGGCTAATAACTATTATTATCCATAACTTAACCAGATACAAATGGCCATCCCATGACCCTCCAAAATCCAATATATAAGTTCTCAAAAGATCCTCTAGTATACGATTCACTCAAATACCATCATGACCTGACCTAGTCCTTGGTAAACCATCAATATAATCCATTGAGACTTGTTCCCATTTCCATTTAGGAATTTCAAATGGTTGTAACAAACCACTAGGCTTCTTTTGCTCAGCTTTAACTAACTGGCAATTCATGCACTTGGACATAAACTTCCCAACGCCTTTCTTTATCCTTTCCCAGTAGTAGATCTGCTCCATGTCTCAATACATCTTGTTAACACTGGGACGTATAGTCAGTTTCGAGTGATGATATGCTCTAAGTACTTTATCTCTCAATCCATCTATGTTGGGTACAACTAGTCCCCTATTCTTTCGAAGCCATCCTTCTCGATCAAATCATTGCCTGGTCATTCTCTTTCCATCGATACCCATCTCTACCCTAGAGATGATTTCCAATAGGTTAGGATCGTCCTCCTAACTGGAACCAATCTACTCAATCAAAATCGATCTAATCATCAAGCTTACTAGCGTTTCTGAATCCAATTCACACTTGGGTCTGAAATCATATCCTGTGATATACTCTAGTTGCTTCCAACCCAGAAACATAACCCCTAGACTGGCATGTCTCCTACTCAATGCAACTGTTACCGCACCTAAATCCTTTGCTATGTCCACTCTGCCCCATGAAGTCATGACGACTTCACTGCACTAGCTTATATCCTTGCAACGATCACTCTGCCTCATGGAGTAATGACTACCCCACTGCTCTGATACGTAGCCTAATGTCCGTATATACCACAATCTCTTTGTTCCTCATCGCTAGAACCCTACAGGTGATAGTCTACCCAAGTGAAGAAAGATAGGAACAAACATAGCAACCATAACATCCATCAAACAAGTCCTACCTATCACCTGCTAAAGCCACGAACACGTCGACACCTACATGACTGGTCTAACCAATCCTAATATGTCGATTATTGTATGTCTGGTCAAACCAACATCAAGAACTAATGGAAGCCCAGCCTCCAGACGGACTACTGTATGTCCAACGTACGTTTTATCCTCCAAGGATAACTAGATCACGTCCAACGGACCCAAGGTAACGGGCGTCCCAGATACCCCTGCTTTAAGTCTGCCTAAAATACTTGAGTCCAACCCAAGTCTATCCATTATCTTGTTGCCCTCTCGAGTCCAACTCGAGCCAAGTCCAATTCCTTGCAGCCTTCTCGAGTCCAACTCGAGTCAATCTATAACTCTGACCCAGACTTGAGTATCTATTACCGACAAACTCTTGTCCAACGTGAGTCGTCTCCCTATTCTTTGCATCTCCAAGATCAACGAACACCCATTTTCTTTTACGAGTTCAAGTCCAACTTGAATCATCGTAATCTTCGTTGCATCTTCCATGATCAACGAACACATCCTATTCCTTCAAAGTTCTACTATCCAAAGAGAACATCAACATAGGGTCCTAAACAATCCATTATTTTGCATCTTTCTCGAGTCGAGCCATCTCATAACCCTATCGAGTCTAACTCGGGGCAGTCCATACCATCGAATAGTCTTACCATGTCTCGGCTGCCCATCACTCCTCGAGTAAACTAAGTTATCATCCAATGAAAAACCGCAATAACTATTTATCTCTCACGCAAACCATCCTAGTTGAACTCGACATTCCTAAAGCACAAGCCCCAAAGGCCTAAACCAATTTCAGACAAACACCCAAAGAACATCTCCTCCGAATTCGGACAATCCACGTGAAGTGATACTACCAAAACAACCAAGCATTGGAGCACTCATTTGCCCCCCCAGAGACAACTAGAACTTATTACAACGATAACCTCTCAGTTTCCTTAACTCCAGTTATTATCGTCATCACTAGGTAGGTACCTAATACCAGCCTATTCCTTTGGAGTAGATCGACCCCCCAAAATAATGCTAAACCCAGTAAAGCCCCAAAAAAAGCAATCAAAAACAAACATACATCCATGACTCGATAAGACCACGTTACGGCAAATCATACTAAGGCTAGTCGAACCACCAACCGGGTTCATCACTACTAAAGGTCTATTGACTATCTCGGGTTTATCAAACAATACTCGAACAGAAACATCTTAAATAGAAAGCATACCTTTAATAACAACGCCCTTTCCCTTCTCCGCCGCAGTTGGAGCATTCGATGAAGAAGGAACGGCGTTGATAGCATACGCTTTCATAATCTGCTTCTCCCTAGGAGGTTGTGGTCAATCATTCTTATGATGTCCCGCCTGGCCGCAGTTAAAGCACTTCCTTTCCCTAGGCTTTTCTCGACAATCTCTGGCATAATGGCCCTTCTTGCCACAACTAAAGCACTCGCCATCTTTCTTATTCTTCTTATCCTGACCATCCTTGGTCGGGTTCTGCTTCCTCCTGTTCTAAGAATTCTTCTTGCCTTCACCGCCTACTTGCGGCTTTGGCTCCTCTGTAGATGCAGTAGCAACCTCGGTCTTCGACTTAGGAAAAAGGCTCTCTGACCTTAATGTCTTTCCTACAATAGACTCGAACGTCTCGTCAATATGGTTTATAAGACTTTCCCCCAAGTACCCATCCAAGCCAGTTGTGAACTTCTCGTTCTTCTTTTCGAATGTATCGATAAGGGACAATCCATATTTCGATAAAGTGTCGAATTCAGCGATATACTCCGAGACTACCATACCATCCTGCTTAAGCTCCAAGAACTTCCTGAACAATTCCGATTTATGAGAAGCTGGAATAAACTTATCACAAAAGCGAGTCTTAAACTGATTCCAAGTAATCTGATCCTCTGGGGTAGCTGCCTTAATAGCATTCCACCAATCCATGGCCCGTCCTTGCAGTTGACGCGACGCTAGCTTCCTCCTCATTGTGTCTTCGATTCCCAAATCTTTGACGATGCGCTCACAACTATCTAGCCAATCTTGGACTTCTGTAGCCGACTCCGTTCCGTGGAACGGCTTCCCACCAAGACTAGTGTAATCCTTGCACAGCTTGGCGAAATCGGCCCTAGGCGCTTGCACTACTGCACCACCACCGTCAACAGCATTAGGAACCGCTCCCCGAGCATCCCTAAGCATATCTTTCATGAGGTCAGTGAACATAGTTCTCATGTCAGGAGCGTTCCCGTTATTGGCTCCTCTACCAGTACCCCTCAAATTTCGGGTCATCGTCAAATCTGTAAAGAGAAAACGATTAACCATCTTCCTTGTGGTGTTAGTGCAGTGCGACTTCATCCTTAGCTATACTAAGAGTACATATATATATATAGCTTTTGAAAACCAAAATAATCACAAATACGCGCTCTCATATACGTATACTATCTCTCCCTGATGACTTCCCTAGGTAAACTACGCAACCTAGAGCTCTGATACCAAATGTGACGGCCCGCCCCGCACCAGCCGACATTTCCTCCGAACGTGCGATGTACACATGTCCATCTAGCACGGGACGGTCGTCAGAAGAAAAGAAAGGAGGTGAATAACTAATAAAGGACCTGTAGAATGTCTCACAGCGCATGGAATAAAATATAATAATAACATACTTAACATAAAACAGGCGAGACAGTGCTTAAGCTAAGAACTAAAACTAAACATCATAGCAGCGGAAATCCAAATACAGCTTATGTTCCACATCATCATTATTACAACTTTTCAAACTGTCTCTAAAACAAAGCAAAGGAAAAGGTACACTACTAATGCCCAAAGTAGTGACCCTCAGCGACACAGGGAGAATATTTATATATATCATACGTGGAAGCCTCCTGCTCGTCTCCGGTACAGCTACTCGTGCACCACCAGCTAACTTGTCTCTAGTCTTCTCGTTTAGGAGCACCCAGAGTAATAAGAAGAGACATAAAACTCTGGGTCAGACAAAAGTCTGGTATGAGCGATAAGCAACAAAACAGAACAATAACAGGTATAATCCAATCATACCTGAACCTGGACCTGCAACCAAAGAGTTAGCACTACATACTGTACAATACTCTAAGGTGCAACTAGTATATGGTGTAAGAAATACGGGGGTGGGGTGTGCATGTCATAGTGATGTCAAACAATCAAGCATAGCAACCATCCTCACATCTCTCGCTCAGTGCGTAAAGCATATGATATCCACTACCTTGGTCACCTAATCCTTTGGGCCATGACGGAATCCAATCCCGTACAACTATCACTACACGCCCACTATCCGTCTCTCAGTGGTGAACCAAAGTTATGAATACCGACAACCCCTTTGCACACGTCCCGCAGCAAAGCCCAATCATGAAGTGAACTCATTGGTTACCATCTGGATCCTGAGCTCTAACTTCCATTTGGACTACCTTTGCATCTCGGGTTTTTAGTCGTCACCGGATCGGTTCGGTTCCTCACTTTACTTTGCTTCGGATCGTACTCCCATTGGCTTTGGATCGTGCTCCCCAGTTCAGTTTTTGGCCTTCATCTCGTGGCGGTTCGGATCGTTGTCATCACCCCTGGCGGATCTAGTCAGGGCCTTCAAGTCCAATCGTCATACATCGGTTCAGTTCGGATGTGGCTATACGGGTCCGGTCGGGGTGGCACATGCCACGAGAGGAGGATCGGTTCGGAGAGGACACTCCTTCTCCAGGCCAGGTACAAGCGGTCTGGGTCGGCCTTCATCACCACAAGCGGATCGGTTCAGGGATGGGTATTGCGATCGGTTAGGCGATCCGATCTGATTTGGTCCGGTTTCCTTCACACTTTCCTGCAACTCTTCCAACGACTGTTTTACGCGATTCGACGGCGTTTTCGACCATTCTAACTATTCTAAACAATCACAAAGCATACCATACAGTCATAGCAACAAGTAGAAGGGACCACAAACACCAAAACATCAATTTGATAGGTTAAAATGGATCAAACATAGCCAAAACCTCATTTTTTTCCTTAAACAACTATAACAACAACTAATGATAGGATTTGTAAAACTTAACCAAATTAGCCAAATTTTCTTACAGAGGTCTAAAACAATATTTCTGAATTTCTGAATATTTTTCCAGGTTTTTATGATGCATAATTTTGCTAATTATCACTAATCACCCCGTAATCCCCAAAATTTCGGGATTAGCAAAATTAGTCCAAATTAACCCAAATTCATATCAGAGGCATAAAATAATATTCTGGAATTTTACAAGTTTTTCTAGATTTTTCTGAGTTATTATTTCGCTAATCTTTGTAATTACCCTAGTTAGCCGTAATTAGTGAGGAACTATGCAAATCACTCACCTTAGCCACAAACAAACTTTAGATCTGAAATAATCTCTGATTTGGATCTAATCTCTATGTGTTCCAATAGCTTTATCCCAATTCTTATGCTAATTCACCTTAATTTGATGCAGATTAGGCTAATATGTGATTAGAAATGACAAAAAGGTGTTTTGGAGTGTTTTAGAAGATGGAGGTCATTGCTAGAGCTTGAAGGAGGTAAGTGGCGGCTGAAAAATACTGAAAAAGAATGTTTTCTAAACCCTAATAGCCCTCTTATACATCTAATCCCGAAATCCCCCAATGGGACTAGCTGTTAATCACCCTATTTGGCCCGGTTAAGCTGTTTTTCACCCTCTAAACCTTAATTCAGCCATATCTCCCAAACGGTAAGTCCGTTTGGCTAATGTGACCACTCTACGAAAAGGTAAACCATTAAACGGATCTAATGGAAGTGGCTTCAGGTCAAAACTCCTTACCAATCAAAAGTTATGGACGAAACAAGATCAGCTAGGGGCAAAACGGTCATTTAAAAATCAACAAAAATCATGAACATGGGAAATGACCCCACTAGTCGTCTCCCAAAAGTACATGACCATACGACTTACCAAGAAAAAAAAATTCTACGATCCTCCGATGCGTAGAATGCGGGTCGTTACATAAATCTACAATGGTTTGTCATGGATAAACACACTAATCCAATTATCATTGAAGATGATAATCAAATGGAGGAAGAAGAAGAAGAAAAAGAAGAAGAAGAAGAGGAAGAAATGGTAGAAGAAGAAGAAGTACAAACCAAGGGCATGGAAGAAGACGACCAAGTAATATGCGTGGGTGAAGTACGCTTTAACAGAGATGGAAAGATAGTTGAGCAAAGTGGGGAATTCTATATTCTCTATCCCCATTGCCCAATTCATAATTCTTCAATCGTCAAGAAGCATTAGATGTTTTGATTTTCGTTGTATTCGTACATGCACTATAAAACGTATATTCGTTGTAAATACGTGTACTCGTAAACACTTTACTTTGTATATGTTTAACTCATTTGTAAACATTGTTTGAATTACATAGTTTATTTAATATTTATGTTCATTATTAGTATATATTTAGTATTATAGAATAAGTCATTAGGATTAGATAAAGCTTAGGTTTAGGGGGAGTATAGTTTAGTTTAATCTAGTTTAGTATATTTTAGTTTATCTAGTTTAGTATAGTTTAGTTTAATCTAGTTTAATTTAGTTTAGGATACTATAGATGTAATATAACTATAGTTTAGTAGAATAGTTTTTTATAATGACAAAGGGGGAGAAATTATAAAATATGATATAGTTAAGATAGGCATAGTTTAAGGGGGAGTAAGAAGAGATTCATGGTGAAAAGGGGAGTAATCAAGGAATCAGATCAACAGGTAATATCAGATATGAATATTTTATAAACCAAGGTTGTCATCACAAAAAAGAGAGAGATTGTTGGAGAATGGAATTTTGATGATAACAACCTTGTTTCAATTAATATCGTTATTAATCATAAAATATATATACTAACTTCTTTGTCTAGAATATATATATATATATATATATATATATATATATATATATATATATATATATGCAGAAGATAAAATGATGAAGACTGTACAGTATTAGAGATTCAAGATATCAAGGAATTCAAGACTCATGAGTATCAAGAATCAATATTTCAAGAGCTCAAGATTATCAAGTAATAGAGTTTAGTTTATATGTAAAACTTCGGTTAGCACTTTCTAATTCGTTTTCAAATTCTGCTTTGAAATTCTGTTTTCAAATTTCTTTTCAAATTGATTTAAAAATAATTTCAAACTCCTATTCTAAAATGATTTCAAATTAGTAAGATTTTATTTATGATTTCAAATATATATATATATATATATGTTTATAGTTTATAATATATATGTTTATAATGTATATGTTTTATAGTTTATATTGTATAATTTTATAAATATGTTTATATTAAATATCACTATGTTTTATACTTTAGAAAATTCAGTTGAAACATTAGTTTTGATTCAAGAAATTCCAGAAAATATATATTGGTTTTAACACTTGAAAAATGATTTTAAAATTAAAATACTATGTATATGTCGACATACATAATTGAGCATGTCGACACATAACTGTCATATTTTCAGTTTTCAAAGGAAGTGTTTTTTCATATTTGAAACGTTTCATAAACGTTGCAATCTTTCAAACACCATAAATAGGGGTTAATTTTGAATTTTTTATCACTTCTTCTTCTCCATCTTCATCCTATCTCTAACCGCCATTAAAATACATTAATTTCTTTACTTCTACACTTTTACTCTGCTGATTTGTACTCAAATTATATCGAACTTCTTCTCTTCTTAATCTCTATCAAATACTCTCTGATTGGAAGTGCCATTCAAGAGTTCTAGGGCTGTTGTAATCATTTGGGAATTGTTTGGGAAAGGGGTGTGTTCCTTGTAGTCTGAAAATCAAGGAAAGGGAGTAGTGTGAACCTTGTAGTTGCGAAATCAAGGGTGATGGAATCGGTGTTAACCTTGTAGCCGTGAAATCAAGGGTGTTGTAAGATTGATACTAGTATCAATAGAACTCTGCATAATCTCCCCAATAAAACAAATTGTCTCGTGGAAAGAAAAACATCATAGACAAGAGTAAAACCACAAAAGTCATCTTCCCCTAAGTCATTACAATAGTCAAAAAGCAAGTACTGTAGTAATACATGAAGCAAGAAATAGTCTGAATCCAAGCTGAGCCAAAAGATCAAAAGTCATTGCTGCATTTCTCCACCCTGAGAACCTAGGGGAAAGGAAGAGAGAGAGAGAGAACAAACTAGTTCAGACATAAGTCTGGCAAGTTCTAGTAATTTTTAGCATGAGCATAAGATAAAGAAGTATTTAGACAGATGAATAGTAATAGACATGAAAGTATAGTAAAGCAGAAAACGCGAAATAAGATAGGCTTCTCATTCATATCCGAAAAATTGTTGCACCAACTACAAAATATCATAATTAGGCTTTACCTGATTTATACCCACTGATCGGCTTCTTTCCTAGATGTGATTAACCTGTGCCAGCTATGAAATTCGGGGTTATCAATTTCAGAACCCATCAACTAAAAAGACGCAGCCTTAATCACAGGCGTTATAGCGTCTTATCTTCCCCATTGGGAACGATGCATGCTTATGGTTCCGCCGGAATGCGCCTATACCCACCTTGTTTGTACCTCTTACTATCCAATTCAGTAAAGCATGCCCTAGCTCCTACCTAGTGCGAGACTCTGCAATAATACAGGGATACTGACTGATATGCGTTCCCACACAAAAATGCACTAGACACAAGCCACCCCTATACTTGGTCCCCAATTTATAACAAGGATTTCTACGAGCTCCTTATATCTAACTGGAACGGACCCTTGGTTTATTAATCCTAAAATTTAACTTAATATATTTAAGTTCATTAACAATCCCAAAATAACATTTCTAGTTAAATGTAATCTTTTATATAACCCCTCCACATATCACATATTGTCCAATTAAGTCCGATCTATCACTTTTTACATGTTTTACAACTACATGTTATTTTAATGCACAATTAAGTGCATTTTATTCCAATTCATATGTTTTCTAAATACATTTTACTTAATGTACAATTAAGTATAACTGATTCCAATTTATAAATTTGAACGTTCTTCCATTAGAATTTACCCCAATATACAGTCCATAAATTGATGCAATATTCACCAATTCTCAATATGCCCAAAATCCCCTTTTTGGCATTCTTTCAATATTATACCCATTTTTATGCAATTTCGATGGTAAAGGCCTAGGCTCTCGTTGGCCTAGGCTCAGTGTTAAAACAAATAAAAAGGAGAAATTGGTCTAGGCTACTCGTAAGGCCTAGACTCGGAAATGAACAAAATAATAAATAGGGCATTACAAGACTGTAAATAAAATAATAACAGAGAAGGGGATAAAGAAGAAGAATTTTCTTATAAATAAATAACAACTGAAAAGGAATAAACAATAGACGATAAATAAATTGAACAATAACTTGTATAGACAAACTTATAAACACTGCAAATGTAAAACTTTCAGATCCAATCTATTTTAGTGTCATAATTTTTTAATGTAAATTGTTGGTCTAAAAATCACATAAAAATCACAGAAATATTGTAGATCTAGGAAAAAGGCCTTTGAAAAAGAAGAAGAAAAATATCCTTTTAGATCTACAATTTGACAGCATTCTAACTTGTTCCCCAATTTTACTTTATTTTAGAGCATAATAGAGTGGAGGCTAAGCAAATGAAAAAGAAGAGGTGTGGGGGATTAGTGAAGAGTAGCAGTCTATTTATAGGTGTGGAAGGATAATTTAATCCTTAGGATATTAGTTTTTTAATCTCATCCACTAGAAACACATCTGCAACACATCAACAAGAAACATTCCAGAACATAGCACAGCAGGCTCGACATTGGCCAGGCACGTTTTTGTGCCTGGCTCGCACTGGGTTGACTAACCTCTTATGTGGGTTGACACATATGTTGACCTATGGGTCGATACAGGGGTCGACCCATATACGAGCTGGGTTGCCCATTTCACTGTTGATTTATTTCTGACTATTAATTAAAATTTTCTATTTTAAATGTCAAGCTTTAACTGATCATAACTTATTCATTTTTCTTCCAATTTATGCAAACTAAAAGTCTATTTGAATCAGAATTTTGTAACAGACGCAATGGTGAATTCCTTATTGCTCAATTATGATTACTATTTTAATTAATATTTGTTTTCTTACACCTATCTGTTTAATTATTGTTTATTAAAATTTGGGGTGTTACAATCTTCCCTCCTGAAAGGATTTCGTCCCAGAAATCTACAAGGTTAGAAGAATGTTATGAATTTTATAAACCATCATCTACACCCTTCTACTCAACCATCAACCATTGGAATCCATTGTCCTTAGAATTTCTAATGTTTGGTATGAACATATGCAAAGGTGTTGTGTATATGTCCCTAAGCTAATGCAGAAATCAGGCGTGTACTGATTTAGTTGACCACCTTATTGCAATTCATGTCTGTGCCATGCACCCAATATGTATGCAAAAAGACTCCTAATGGTACATAGAAATTCTATATGTGTGCAACAATCATTCACCAAAATGCAACATCCAAGTGATGACTCAACCATTTTTCATCCATATTTATAATAAATTAAAATGCGCACACTTCCATATGTGATATGAAAGTGTCCTAGTTTGGCCGATCCCTAATCTAGTTCTCAGTTTGTGTATATGTATTCACTACATCCACTAGCGAAAACTTGCATCCATGTGAATCCATTCAACCATAACATGTCCTATTAACATGTTTTAAACCATTCCTACCATCTATAGGCTTGTACCTAAGAATTATGATTCAAATGATAGGAAAATAGATTCAAATTAAAAAAATTAGAAAAGCATCAAGAGCGTACTCTCAAAGAGAAACGGAAAAGAAGCGTGAATCCTATCTTCAGGTTACCAAGTCGCTTCGTCGCTATCTTCTCCCCACAATATCTTAACTAGATTGATCTCCTTATTCCGTAGCTTTTTAACTTTATATCCGAGTATTCGAGTAGGAACTCTTTTTATTGATGCTTCCCTCTCTACCTCAATATCCTCATGGGTACTCAGCTTTACTGCCACTGCAAAATCATGTAGACGCTTCCTCAAATGTAAGACATGGAACACGTCTTGAACTCCAGCCAGCTTCTCTGGTAGTTTAACTCTATAAGCCATCTGACCTATCCTTTCTACTATAGGGAATGACCCTACAAACCTCAGCGCCAACTTCCCTACTGGGCCGAATCGAATAACACTCCTCAAAGGTGACTGTGACAACCGCCCATAACTCCTACACTTGACAAGAGGAATAATGCGCTGAATGACGTGCTATGCAGCTATGGACGATCATCAGGGTAAGATAACACAAGTGAAACCTATTGTATAACTCACAACGCAAGGATAAAATATAATAGAACATATACAACAGGCAACAATAGTGAAGCAAAATTGAGCAAAATCTTAAACTTTTCATATCATCATGAATTATCCATACAACATTGGAATACAACATAAGAGTTTGTATAAAATGCCTTACTACAAGGTCACTCAGATAAATCATAACAGCGGAACAACTAAATATGTATAAAATAGAAAGCAATACGTAAGCCTCCTACTCGTCGTCGCTCTACAACATCGTCTCATCAAGATCTATCACCTGTCACCTAGTCTGCCCATCCACAACACCATGAATGAACAACCCAAGGTAATAAGAGGATAACATTAAACCTTGAGTCAAACAACATTCTTAATGAGTGATAGAACAACTATCTAACATCATCAATAAAGTATACGAGAGATAGGTAGATCAACCAACCAATCTACCAATATCAACAGAGAAGAAACCCAAACCCGTCTTCCCCACATCTGACAGTGATAGCCTTTACAACAACCGTAAAAGAAAACATAGCGACCAGTTATCCAGCGTAGACCGTCCTAATCGTGATCTACATCCCCCAAGAAAACATTACAGACATAACAACTAATTATCCAGCCTAGACCGTCCTAATCATGATCTACATCCCCTAAGAAAAAGCCCCAAAGACCTAAACCAACATCAGACAAGCACCCAAGAGATATCTCCTTCGATTTCGAACAATCTACGCAAGGCAATACAAGCAAAGAAATCAACAGCCATGACTTTAGCTATCACCGCCTATCCTGCTTTGAAACCATCGTTAATCATATGACTGACCTAACTTGTCGTCCGTCAAGGGGTAATGGTAACCCCGGTTATAGTCAGACTACTGCATGTCCCACATACATTTGCCTCCCCGAGACAACTAGGCTTTTCTACAAAACCCAGGGCACTCAACTATCCCTTAGTCTTTTAGGTGTCCCTATTATACCCCTACTTTGATTCCGCCAGAACCTACGACAACGATAATTTCTCAGCCTTCAGTATCTCTAGCCATTCATCCTAATGACGATTCATAAGCTCAAGCTACTTCTCGAGCAACCATTATCCACAAGCTCACAACTTTGAGTCGTCTTCACATTCGTTGCTTTACGACGATCAACGAACGCTTCAAAACACTTCGAACATTCCTCCTTGAACTCGCGTCGAAGCCACAACCATCGCCAAACCAAAAACATACATCATTCGGTTGATATTCAGTTCATAACATTTCAGCCTTTTTCTTATGAAAAACATACCACAACTTTTACTTTTCCTTCTACAGCGTTTCAAAAACATTATAATTTCCCATTCACAACGTTTATAAAACACTTTTGTTTCCGCTCGATCCATCATGCCAGATCCTTGCCTGATCTATGCCAGACCCTTGCCCAATCCATGCCTTTCCACAACGTTTGTAAAACGTTGTCGTACCCAAAAAATCTGATCCAATGCCTAGCCTTGCCCAATCCATGCCACATCCTTGCCTAATCCATGCTCCAGAACTTACCCGATCCATTCCTTTCCACATCGTTTGTAAAACGCTATTATACCCAGAAAATCCGATCCAATGCCTTGCCCGATCCATGCCAGATCCTTGTCCGATCCATGCTCCAGAACCTGCCGTGATCCATACCTTTCCACAGCGTTTGTAAAACACTATTGTATCCAGAATATCCGATCTTTCCAGTATTGCCCGATCCATAGAAAAACGACCTACCCATCACCATTTTTACATCTGATCCACTCCGTTTGTTGGAGTACAAGCCAACTGATTCATGCTCAAAATCCCCGATTCGATCCTTGCTCAAGTACACCAGATCCGATCCAAAACTTGTGCAAAAAACATTCAAATTCATCAATCAGTCGATCCAAACCATCAACAAGCATTACCACAATGATTATTCATCATTCAAATATGAAAAATTCACCAAATTCTTGATAATCAATAGACGAATTAGAAAAATGGACCCAACTTGTAATAACACATGAGTTAACATAGAAATTTACGATTTAAGTTGCTATATTAGATCCTATGGTGATACAAATGAAAATATACCTACCGTGATGTAGATCTAGCTGAAAACAACTTAAAATGATGAAAATAAGATCAAACAACCTATATACTTGATTGAATCCGTGTGAAAGATGCTTATCACTCACCAAATCCACAAATTAACTTTATAACGATGATCAACAAATCCGGACAACGAGGAACAATCTTCAAATCACTCAATTTGATGCGATTTACTCTTCTTGATGTAGATCTAGCCTTCCTTGATGAAGATCTTCAATCTTCTTATGTAGATCTAAGAATTAATGGAGTAGAGATGTATTCGATATGAGTAGGGAGAATCTCAAACCCCAAACAAATAAGAAATGAAGAAAGTAAACTATTCTCCATGACTTTACCCCTATTTTTAGCCATATAACCAGCCCACTAATGGGTGTCACCAAATCAACCCACTAATGACTAGTTATCCTGTAAAGAAATTGTATAACGCAAACCAACGATTCCTCTCAAACCGATGAACCAAATTTTTAGTGTGACCACTCTACGGAATTGGCAACACTATTTTCTTTCAAATGGAATGGATCTCAGCACCTGATTCGATCCCAGTCAAAAGTTATTCATTGTACAAAACTGATAGGGGCAAAATGGTCATAAATAAAATTGATAAAAATTATGGGCATGTCTCACATTCCCATAACCAACATATCAAAATATGAGAATGATCTAACCCTCAGGGAATTAAATAAAAATATTTTATGATCCTCCGATATGAAAAATGGGTCATGACATTCTCCCCCCTTAGGAACTTCGCCCCCAAAATTCCAAACAAACACAAGCAACCAAAACAATTATGCATGCCTACCATCCAAAAACAGCCAATTTATCATCCAAACTACCATCCATCAAGCCATGCATCCATAGCCTTAACCTAGCACGTAGAATTCTAGCGAATAGTACAAGCTACAATGGTGTAAGTAACACAACTTTAATGGGTCATACCAACGAAGAGTTCTGGATGGATCGTCTTCATACTCTCTTCCGTTTCCTACGTACAATCGTCATCATCCTCACTCCATTGCACCTTGACTAGCTTAACCATGTTTCTCTAAGCTATTTCGTGTCATTCCCCACAATGTGAAATGGCTTACGAGGTCTCAATACTATGAACTCGACTTCTAGGTCTTTGTACTGCTCTGGAGATACCACCACATTCGAATCGTGCACACACTTCCGTAGAAACGACACATGGAAAACAGTATGCACACTCGACATCTTCTCAGGTAACTCCAATCTATATGCAAGCTTTCCAATTCGCTCGACTATCGAAAATGGTCCAACGAACCTTAGGGCTAGTTTTGCTTTATTTATGAACCGAAGAACATTCTTCAACGGCGAAATCTTCACGGAAACCACATCGCCAACATCGAATTCCAAATGCTTATGACGCTTATCGGCATAACTCTTCTGAAGAACTGGGGTTGCCTTCATTCATTGCTGAACGATCTCGATACAATCTGAGGTCTCTCTTAACATCTTTGGCCCAAGTACCATCATATCTTGAGTTCCTAACTAACATGCCGGATAATTACACGGTCTACCATACAATGCCTCGTATAGTGCCATCCCAATGCTTGACTGGTAGCTATTGTTTTTTACAAACTTAACTAGATGTAGTTGGTCTTCCCACGACCCCCTGAATTTTAATACACAAGCTCTTAGGTGATCTCTCAAAACTCGGTTAACTCTCTCGGTATGACCATCAGTTTGGGGATGATAAGCCATACTCAAATACAACTCGGTTCCCAAAGTCTCTTGCAAACTCTTCCAAAATCCACTCGTGAACAATGGATCTCGATCACTCACTATGCTCTTCGGGATACCATGGAATCGAACTATCCATTATATATATAGCTCAACCAACTTTGTTACTGTCCTAGTCGATCTGATAGGAACAAACCTTGCATTTTTTGGTCAAACGATCCACGATGACCCAAATCCTTTCATTTCCTTCCCTGGTTCTAGGTAGTCGATCGACGAAATCCATCGTTATCTGCTTCCACTTCCACGTAGGAACTTCCAATGGTTGACGAAATCCACTTGGCTTCTTCTATTCAGCTTTCACTAACTGATAGTTCATGCATTTGGAAATAAACTTTCCAACATACCTCTTCATCCCTTCACAGTAGTAGGCTCGCTTCATATCCCGATACATCTTATTACCACCGGGATGGATCGTCAACTTTGAGTGATGACATTCCCTTATAACCTCATTTTTCAATCCATCAATATCAGGAACAACCTGTCGTCGTTATTTCTGAAGCCAACCTTCTCGATCAACTTCAAATTCCTTATCTTCTGGTTCCAACTTCTGAATAATCTCGACAGGCTTTTCATCACGCTTTTGGCTTTCGCCAATCCTTTCAATGAGAGTAGTTCTTATCGATAAGCTTTCCAACATTTCAGGTTCCAACTCAGACCTGAAATCAAATCCTGCCAAGTACTCTAGGTGCTTCCATTTCGAAAACATTGCTCCAAACTACATTAGTCACGATCAGTGGTCTATCACAAATCTCGGGTTCCAAACCCAAGCAGACACAAGCTCATTACAAATGAAAGAATGCGATGCTCCAATATCAAACAACACTCGAACTGAAACATCTCTAACGGAAAGAATACCTTGAACGATGACACTCTTCCTTTTCTCTTCCGCAGTAGGAGCCCTTGAAGAAGATGGCACAGCATCCAAAGCATACGCCTTCACAATTTGCTTCCCTTTAGCTGATTCGGGACAATCCTTCAGCTTACCACACTTGAAACACTTCCTTTCAGCTTTCAGATTCTTGCAATCCCTAGAGAAACGATCCTTTTGCTGGCAGTTAAAGTGAACCACTTCGCTTTTTGGTTCCTTCTGGCCATCTTTTCCTTTCTGTTATTTCTTCCTCTTCTTATTATTACCACCCTGCTGTGGTTTTGGGTCCTCTTTGTTTGCAACAACAGTCTCTTCCTTGGGAAACAAACTCTTGTGCCTCAAAGCTTTTTCCATGATCTTCTAATAAGTATCATCCAGATGATCATCCAACTAATTTCCAAGATAGATATCCAAGCCTATAACAAACTTCCCATTCTTCTGATAAGGAGAGTAAATATATGGACGAGCATACATGGACAAGGCTTCAAAGTCAGAAACAAAATCCAACATTGGATGACCATTCTACTTTTGTTCAACAAACTTCTTAAATAGGACTGACTTCTGCACTGTAGAGATAAACTTCGTTTCAAACTTGACTCGGAATTGATCCTAAGTGATTTCATCTTCTGGAGTCTCAAGAGTGAAAGAGTTCCATCAATCCATAGCTCTGCCCTGTAGCTACCTTGTTGCAAGCTTCCTCTTAGTCGGATCATCAATACCCAAGTCTCTGCAAATCCGAATGCAAGTATCTAGCCACCCTTGAATCTCAACAGTTAGCTCTATCCCTTTAAACGGATTCCCACCAAGAGCAGTGAAGTCTTTGCACAGCTTTGCGAGATCCACAACCCTTGGTACCTGCACCTGAACCCCACATCTACCACGGTCGTCTCTGGAGCGGGAACCCTCCTCATGATCGCTGCCATTATGGCCTCGAACATAGAAGGGTAATCTGGTATACCACCATCACCCCCTCTAGATACAGTCTCCACCCTATCAGCGTGTCTCGACAATCGATGACTCATTTTTAATCTGAAAAATAGAACGATTAGTCCACATCTGAGAAAAACTGTAATGGAGTTCAAGCGTTATTA
The DNA here is from genome assembly GCA_030737875.1 of Allium sativum. Classification (NCBI taxonomy): domain Eukaryota; kingdom Viridiplantae; phylum Streptophyta; class Magnoliopsida; order Asparagales; family Amaryllidaceae; genus Allium; species Allium sativum. The sequence continues at coordinate 199,365,601 of CM060924.1, forward strand.
TACTATACACTAATATATAGTATACATCCATCAGAAATCTACAAATACATATCTCATACGTTATTACGTCTTCGAGCTTTGGATAAAATCGATTAACCAAAGATCAAATACCAAATGTGGTGACCGCCCATAACTCCTGCACTAGACAAGAGGAATAATGGGCTGAAAGACATGCTAGTCAGCTAAGGACGATCATCAGGGTAAGATAACACAAGCGAAACCTGTGGTATAACTCATAGCGCAAGGATAAAATATAATAGATTGTATACAATAGGCAATAATAGTGAAGTAGAATTGAGAAGAATCTTAAACTTTTCATATCATCATGAATTATCCATAAAACACTGAAATACGACATAAGAGTCTATAAAAAATGCCTCACTACGAGGTCACTCGGAGAAATCATAAAAGAGGAACAACTAGATATGTATATAATAAAATGCAATATGTAAGCCTCCTACTTGTCATCGCTCTACGACATCGTCTCATCAAGATCTATCACCTGTCACCTACAACCTAGTCTGCACATCCACAACACACTAGATGAACAGCCCAAGGTAATAAGAGGAAAACGTAAAACCTTGAGTCAAACAACAATTTTAATGAGCGATAAAACAACTATCTAACATCATCAATAAATTATATGAGAGATAGTAGATCAACCAACCAATCTACCAATATCAACAAAGAAGAAACCCAAACCCGTCTTCCCCACATCTGTCAGTGATAGCCTTTACAACAACCATAAAAGAAAACATAGCGATCAGTTATCCAGCATAGACCGTCGTAATCGTGATCAACATCCCCCCAAGAACAATCCTCGAAGGCGTAAACCAACATTAGACAAGCATCCAAGAGATGTCTCCTTAGATGTCGAACAATCTATGCAAGACGATACAAGCAAAGCAATCAACACCCATGAATCTGGCTATCACCGTCTATCCTGCTTTGAAATCATCATTAATCGTATGACAAGCCTAACTTATCGTTCGCTTAAAGCTAACGGTAACCCCGGTTATAGTCAGACTACTGCATGTCCCACGAACATTTGCCTCCACGAGACAACTAGGCTTTTCTACAAAACCCAGGGTACTCGACTATCCAATTGTCTTTTAGGCATCCCTATTATACCCCTGCTTTGAGTTCGTTAGAACTAACGACAATGATAATTTCCCGGCCTTCAGTATCTCCAGCCATCCATCCTGATGATGATTCATAAGCTCAAGCGACTTCTCGAGCAACCATTATCCACGAGCCCACAACTTTGAGTCGTCTTCACATTCGTTGCTTTATGACGATCAACGAACACTTCAAAACACTTCGAACATTCCACCTTGAACTCACGTCGAAGCCACAACCATCATCGAAGCAAAAACATACATCGTTTGGTCGGTATTCAATTCATAGCAATTCAGCCTTTTTTGCTATGAAAAACATATCATAACGTTTATTTTTCCTTCCACAACGTTTCAAAACGCTATAGTTTCCCATTCACAACGTTTATAAAACATTGTCGTTTCTGTCCGATCCATCATGCTAGATCCTTGCCCGATCCATGCCAGATCCTTGCCCGATCCATGCTTCATAACTTGCCCAATCCATACCTTTCCACACCGTTTGTAAAACATTGGCATACCTAGAAAATTTGATCCAGTGCCTAGCCTCGCCCGATCCATGACAGATCCTTGCCTGATCCATGCTCCAGAACTTGCTCGATCCATACCTTTCCACAACTTTTGTAAAACGCTGTCGTACCCAGAAAATCCGATCCAATCCGTAGCCTTGCCTGATCCATGCCAGATCCTCGCCCAATCCATGCCAGATCCTTGCCTGATCCATGCTCCAAAACTTGCCCGATCCATACCTTTCCACAGCTTTTGTAAAACGTTGTCGTATCTAGAAAACCTGATCCATTCCAGTATTGCCCGATCCATTGAAAATAGACCGATCCATCACCATTTTTATATCCGATCAACTCCATTTTTTGGAGTACAAGCCAACCGATCCATTCTCAAAATCCTCGACCCTATCCATGCTAAAAATACACCCGATCCAAAACTCGTGCAGAACTTTCAACTTCACCAATCAATCGATTCAATCCATCAACAAGCATTACCATAACCATTATTCATCATTCTAACATAAGAAATTCACTGTAACAACCCCGCATTTTAAAGATAATTAAAAATGTACAAATATGTATATGCATATATAGGTAAATAATGGTGATGTATAATGAAAATTAATTCGATAACAGTGTGCGTAACGGAAAAGATAATAAAATAAGGATACTTAATTTAAATATTAGGAATTAAGTAAAACTAACATCACCATTGCGTTCGTCTCGGAATTCTGCTTGGAATAGAGTCCAAGTTTTCGAAAATCGAACCCCGTATGAAAGAGTTATGGCCTTTAGAATATTCAACTAAAATTCAAAAAAAATCGAAATTCGACCCAGGCAGGTCGACCAGGGGGGTCGTCCTGAGGGTCAGGTCGACCATGGGTTCGACCTACCCCTAGTGAGGTCGAGTGGGGGTCGACCTACCCCCCAGATCTGGGCAGTTTCGGTTCTTGTGACGTGGTTTGATGTGCTGTACGGATCAGATGGCTTCTAGGTCAATCCTAGGGCTCTAAAACACTCTCTACACCCATAAATACATAGTAAGACCTAACCCTAATTCATAAAAATTCTCTATGACACCTCCATGCTACCAAATCATAAACTAGTTCAGCCGTCGCCCCTAAAACCTAATTCAAGAAGCAAAAATTTTCATCAACAGTTCAAGCTCTTCACCAACAATCAAATAAGAAGATTAAATCAGCGTTCTACATCAACAACAAATCGTTTATTTCTCCAATCCAGTCAAGGTGAGTGGAATTATAATAAATTTGTTGCATAATAGTATTATTATCGTTCATCATTCCCCAGTTATAAATTCAATGCAAGATTCATGTTATAATAATTGTTCTTTTATTCTCCTTCCCCTTTTTATTTTTGGATCTAGGTTATCTCGAACCTAGGCGAAAATCTTATTATACATACGTACGGTTGGAATATGGGAATATAGGGCATAACCTATTTTATGCAATCGAGGAATATAATCTATAATTTGGGGTTTGTGGCATAACAATCATTATTGCAAATATTGGGGTAATTGGCAAAGTATATATTGATATTATTCAATGAAATAAGTGGAAAGGATCGTGAAATTGGTAATTTAGAGTAACTTACGCTAAAGGTAAATAAAGTTTGAATAGGGGATTTGGGAAAAATGATTTAAAGACAAAAATCCTAATTTGGTGAGGAAATAGGTAAACTAGAAACCTAATTGGAATTGGATAAATTTGGGGTTTAATCTGTCTTATGTAATTGTGAAGTCTAATTTAAAAACCTGAAATTTGAGGCATGAGTATTTTAATTAAATTTGGGTTTGATTGATTAAAGAATTGGGAAGTTTAGAAACATAACATGAAAATTTACACTAGTGGCATAACAAGAACATGAACATATTTATGAATTTGTTAATTGGCTAAAAATGAAACATGACTAACTCGAGAAGTTAGAATGAGTTTGCGGTGTAATCCTGCCCGGAACCGCCCGGCATATCCAGTGGTCGCAAACAATATGGTCTAATGTGAGAAGTTAGTCAAAACGCGCTTAAACTCGAGGCTAGATTGAGTTGTGGTGTAAGACTGCCCGGAACCGCCCAGTACATCCAGCAACCGCAACAATAGGTCTAATGTGAGAGGTTGGTGCATTAATAATCAATTAATGCTGATGACACATGCTAGTATGGTAGGGTTAGGTTAACAACACTTAACCAATTTGATATGATGCGTGGGTGGGTTAAGTCAATATGAACTGATAGACAACACTTAACCAAATTAGTGGAACATACGAGTAGTCGCATGAGCGGGAAGGTAGGGTTAAGTAAAACTTGAAATATGGACAAACTTAACCAACACGGTAATGGGGAATGATAACTACCTATTATAAACCAGAGTTGCGGTAATGTAAAATTAAATAATAGGTAAACTTGTCCTAGGGACAAGGGAAGATTATGACTTAAGATGTAATACAAGACTCGAAGGGTGGGACGACTTATACTATGAAATAAGTTAATCTAAGCTGAAAATATAGGAAAGCACTTGTACGCTATCGTTTGATAAAGATGAAGTTAACCAAGTGTTGAACCTTAGTTAGAGAACTAAGTAAATAAATATGAAGTTGACCAAGTGTTGAACCTTAGTTAGAGAACTAAGTAAATAAAGATGAAGTTAACCAAGTGTTGAACCTTAGTTAGAGAACTAAGTAAATAAAGATGAAGTTAACCAAGTGTTGAACCTTAGTTACAGAACTAAGTAAAACGGCAACCGAGTAACGAACCTTAGTTAGAGAACTAAGTAAGCAACGGTAAAGGTAACTAAGTAAACCTTAGTTGAAGAGGACTAAGTAATAAACCTTAGTTAAAGAGAAACTTGGTAATTAGAATTGAAAGACAACATAAACAAGGATAACCAAGTTAATAAGAGAAAGCAAGTTCGTAATCAGAAGTTTAGACATAAGGTCTAATAGTATGAAAGGATAAGGCGCTTGGACCAGTCCATACGATAGGGGATGAATAACCAAACTCGGTAGATCATCACGGTGCCGTAGGGCGCAAGGGGGAGCGTACGTCCATCTGATCATATAGAAGGCTCCACCGGACTGGGTTACGAAGCACGCGGCTTCAAGGGGACGTGAGGATACTCTCGGTACCCCTCTGTGAAAATGCAGATGATCCGCCTGGGCTCACAAAGGTTAAGGTCTGCGTAATAAGAACCAAGAGTATGCCTTGGTTGCAATAATAAGGCAACCTAAAGACTAGGATGGACCAGCGTGAGTCGGTGATAACCAGTTGGCCCTGTGATAGCACGTTGTCGGCTACCTACCATCTTGAGTCAGTCGAGCACTTAAAGCAGAAAGGCGGAGAACTCTAAAAGACGATATACTTGCTATCTAGTTATGGGTGAGGTTGGCCAATAGGTTTGTGGGGGCATAGAGGGCCTGCGTATAGTTCTCATTCTTGATATTCTTGGGTGCCTTTCATTAGTTAAGGGAGGGGTCAAGTGGGACCATAGCCACAGTAAAAACAGACCTTAGCATCTGCATCGTCAGATAACTTAAAGCTCCCGACCGAGTTTCATGTTTCTTGATTAGCCCTGCCACGGGACTCGGGTCGCACATATAGAGGACATGTGCAACTAGATATCTAGCACGTTTAACGATACAATTGGGATGTAAAGCCTAGGAACACATATCACTCTGGGTAGTGTGTCCTAGACTAGAGGGCATTGTTCGATAGGTAGCATAAACCCTAGTTGGACCTAGGTAGCGTAAACCCTGGTTGAATCTGGAAAGCGTTCGATAAGTAAACCCTACTTGGACCTAGGTAACACTCGATGGTAAATCCTAGTTAGATCTAGGTAGTATTCGATAATAGAACCTAGTAAGACCTAGGTTAGCAGTCCAAACGCTTACGCAACACAGGAATGGTGGTTTTACGCAGATGTAGTGAGAATATATATATATACACACACAAAGAAAGCCTGTACGACGCACGACATTGGATAAGGGACTGCGTAAACATGAAAAGAGGACACGAGTAGGGGGTAACTACATATACGTTGTATTAGGTCAATCTGCTAGTGGATGGATAAGTATAGCTTAAAGAGCTAACATTGTCAACAACCTAATAACCAAGAAAATGCAACTGAATGGTATATGTAGGATTATACAAAAGTTTATTCTACGTCCACTCACACAGAACTTATGTTCTGACCCCCTCCTCGTTACATACTTCCAGGTTAGGTTCATGACAGAGATGGTATAGGTTTGGATACTGGTTTAGCAGTATTGTTAATAAGGTAAAGCAATATTTGAATATTATATTTTATTTCCTTCCGCTGTGAGATGCTTTACGAATTCTGACATGTTTATTTATCTCTGTCTTTTTCTGCAGGATACCAGAGCACCCAACTCGGATTTCGATAGATTGGATTTTTGAAAGAAATTCGGTCTGTCGAAATCCGGGTTGTTACATTCACCAAATTCATGATAATCAATAAGTGAATTAAACAAATGGATCTAACTTGTAATAACACATGAATTAACATAGAAATTTACTGATTTAAGTTGCCAGATTAGATCCTATGGTGATTCGAATGAAAATATACCTACCATGATGTAGATCTAGGTGAAAACAACTTGAAATGATGAAAATAATATAAAACAACCCATATACTCGATTGAATCCGTGTGAGAGACGCTTATCACTCACCAAATCCACATATTAGCTTTAAAACGATGATCTACAAATCCGGACAATGGAGAATGGACTTCCATCACTCGATTTGATGCGATCTACTCTCTCTTGATGTAGATCTAGCCTTCCTTGAAGAATATCTTCAATCTTCTTACGTAGATCTAAAAATTAATGGAGTGGAGATGTATTTGATTGGAGTAGGGAGAATCTCAAACCCCAACCAAATAATAAATGAAGAAAGTAAACTAATCGCCATGCCTCTACCCCCTATTTATAACCATCTAACCAGCCCACTAATGGGCCTCACCAAATCAGCCAACTAATGACTAGTTAACCTGTCCAGAAATTGTGTAACACAAAAACAGCGATTCCTCCCAAACCACGGAACCAAAGTGTTAATGTGACCACTCTGCGGAATTGGCAACACCCTTTTCTTTCCAATGAAATCGATTTCAGCACCTGATTCTATCCCAGTCAAAAGTTATTTTCTGTACAAAACTGATAGGGGCAAAGTGGTCATAAATAAAATTGATAAAAAATATGGACATGTCTCACATCCCCATAACCAATATATCAAAATATGAGAATGATCCAACCCTCAGGGAATTAAATAAAAATATTTTATGATCCTCCGATACGAAAAGTGCTAGTCTTTACAATAACACCTCAACAAAGACCATATCTCCTACTTCGAACTCTAGGTCTATCCTCCTTTTCTCTGCATATGAATTCTTCCTGTCCCGAGCTGCTTTGATCCGCCTTCGAATCCGGCCTATCTTCTTTGAGGTCTCTCTAACCATCTTCGGTCCAAATAGAAGTATGTCCGTAGACTCCCACCAACATGTAGGTGATCTGTAAGGTCGTCCATAAAGCTCCTCGAAGGGATCCATAATAATACTCGTCTGATAGCTATTATTGTATGCGATCTCTACCAACGAAATATGCTCCTCCCAAGTCCCTCCAAATTCTAGGATACATAGCCTCAATAAATCCTCTATATTCCTAGTAACCCTTTCTGCCTATCCATCCGTCTGAGAGTGATATACGGTACAAAGTCGTGGCTATGTTCATAATGCCTCCTGCAGGCTCCTCCAATACTCACTCGTAAAGATAGCGTCATGATCATTAACAATACTAGGGGGTACCCCATGAAGTCGGATGATCTCTCTAAGATATACAGATTCCAACCAAGTTGTCGTCCTCTTGCTCTTGACCGAGATAAAATGAGTGCTCTTAGTCAATCTATCAACTATAACCCAAATACTGGTGTTGCCTGTCCTCGATCTGGGCGATCCATCTATAAATCCATAAAGACACTCTCTCACTTTCACTGCTGTATATCTAGAGGCTGAAGCATTCCTCCTGGATTCCTCTGTTCAGCCTTCACCCGCTGGAAAATCATACATCGAGCTACATACTCTACCACATCCTTTTTCATCCTAATCCAATGAACAACCCTCCTCAAGTCTTTGTACATTTTATCACCACTCGGATGGATAGTCGTCCGAGAGTGTTGGGTCGCTTCTAAAACTGTCTCAATAAATCACCAACTCTAGGAACACACAGTCTTCCTTCTCGACGTAGCCACCCTCCCTCATCCATAGAATACCTAGCAAGGTGACTAGAGGTCTCTTCTTTACTGAGTCGATCCATGATGCCCACTAACTTCTGATCTTTGCGTTGACTGGATCCAATGTGCTCTAAAAGAGTAGGTCGCACCTTTAACGATGCCAGTAATCTAGGTCTGAAATTCGTAAATGGTCTAAAATCGAATAATGAGATGAACTCCAAACTCTGCCACTCTATGAACAATGGACTTAAGGCTATTCTCTGCCTGTTCAATGCGTTTGAAACCATATTCCCTTTCCCCAGGTTATATGCTATCTCGAAATCATAAGACGTGAGGAACTCCATCTAACATTGTTGTCACGAATCAAGAATTTTCTACGAGAAAAAGTACTTGAGCGACTTGTGATCTATATAAAGCTCAAACCTCTCACCTAGTAAATAGTGTCTTCAAGACTTGAGCGCAAACACTATCGCCGCTAGCTCCAAATCGTATGTAAGGTAGTTCTTCTCATGTACCCTCAACTGCCTACCCCCATAGCAGACAACCCTACCTTCCTGCATCAACACTGCACCTAATCCCGTGCTGCAAGCTTCCATGTAAACGGTAAACATCTTGGTACCATCAGGAAGAGTCAAAACATGAGCTAATGGAAGAGCCTTCTTCAATCTTAAGAATACATCCTTGCAATTTAGATCCCAAGAAAAAACTAGGTTCTTCGTCGTTAGACGAGTAAGCAGAGCTGAGTCTGCGCAAAATCCGTAATGAACTTTTTGTAATATCCTACCAATCCCAAGAAACTCCTAACCTCTATTGAATTCTTAGGGGTTTTCCAATCCTAAATTACGACAACTTTAGCGGGGTCCACCTCTATACCATCTCTAGAGACAATATGTCTCAAGAACCTTACTTCCTTCCACCAGAAATGGCACTTAGAAAACTTCTCTTTCAGCTGATGTACTCGGAGAGTAAGGAGAGCCTCTCCCAAGTGCATGGCGTGCCCTTTTTCGGTCCTCGAGAAAACTAAGATATCATCAACAAATACCATCACAAACTTGTTAAGGTACTCCCTAAATACTCGACTCATCAAATCCACAAAGTATGTCGGTGCATTGGTTAGCCCAAAGAGCATAACCAGCCATTCAAAGAATTCATCAGAGACCTAATAAAAGTCTTGTCTATGTTGTCATCCGCTACCCTAAGCTAATGAAAACCTATAACTAAATCCAACTGTAAGAAAACTGAAGTGTCCACTAATTGGTCAAACAAGGCATCTATCCGTAAGAGTGGGTTCTTATTCTTCTTACTGAATTAATTCAACTCCCTATAGTCCGCACATCGATGGAGAGAGCCGTCTGCCTTGGTCACAAAGACGATTGGTGCTCCCAACCCAGAAATGCTCCGTCTAATAAATCCCTTCTTGAACAACTCACTCACTTGCTTACTAAACTACCTCCTCTCTCTTTTGGAGCCATGTGACGTATAGATAAAGAGACATGCTTAGCATTCTCCACCAAGTATATCAAGAAATCTATCTCACACCTAGGAGGTAGCCCTCTCACCTCCACGAATACGTCCGAAAAGTCACTAACTATTGGTACCAAACTGAGATCGTCAACAGAAGCATTTAGGGAATCCAAGAAACCGAGCATGACCGACCCTCACAGGTCGCAAGGAATCTGTAGAGTCCTACTATGGCATGTCAAAAGCCTAACAACTCTCCTCTCATAATTAAGGATGGCATTATATATGGCTAGCCAGTCCATCCCTAGAATAAGTCCGTAACCTATAAAACCCATTACGTATTCGTCACACTCAAATTCGATGCTAAGAATAGACATCCTCAAACCCCTACACATCATAGATAGGTGAGTCATACCTCCTGTAGGGTTTGAGACAACTGCTGGATCAGAAACTATAGAAGTATCTTAGTGCAGACTATCAACAACAGAACTGGATATCAAAGAATGAGAAGCACCGGAATCGAACGAAGTCAAAATAGCAGAGTCGAAAAGAGAAATCAAACCTTCTACGGTGAATTTCCTACCTCGGTCATGACTGCCACTACCAGTCTGTGTCGCCTCAAACGCATGAACCTGTGCTCCGGATAATCCTGTCCTCTGACCCTGCTTTTGAGGGCATTGCTTGTTGTAATGTCCCGTCTGTCCTCATTGAAAACAAGCATCCTTAGTCTTCCTATAGTCTTTGATAAAGTACCCCATTTTTCCGTGTTTTCTTTTTAATTTGTGCCTTCTCAGGATTCTCTCCCTTCTTTACTGGACCCTTCTAGGGCTACCACGTTTTCTTTCCACTATTGGGCTAGGCCTCCTCAGTGTTATCTCTTTCTTACTCACATGTCCATCCTTATGCATCAAAGTCATATCCACTTGCCTCTCAAAAGCAGCTCCCATAGGGTATGTGTCATTGCCATTTCTTGGAGGGGCTGGTTCATCCCTCTTGCAAATCTCAAAGCCTTCTTGTGTGCGCTATTAACTAGACCCAAGCCAAACCTTGCCAGTTCATTAAAGCTATTCACATACTCCTTCACCGTCATGCTTGCTTGCTTTAGACTTAGATATTTTCCAATTGCATTCCTTCCTCATCTTGTGATAAGAACTTCATCTTGAATTTGTTCTTGAACTCATCCCATGTCTCTATAATCCGCCCTGCCTGAGTTACCTCCCACAAATACGATGCTTCCCCTTTTAGTTTCCAAGCGGCCAACTGAATCCTCCTCCTATCATCTAGCTCCAGCAACCCAAACACATGATTTGTACCCCTTAGCCAATTGTAAGCCTTCACATAACTCTCCATTCTCGGAAATTATTTGCCACCCATCGCACAAAAATCCTTACAGAGCTTAGAGAAGTTAACTACTGGATTAAGTGGACCTACCACGGCTGCAGCAGGGGGTGGGGAATTTCCTTGCGCTTCACTAGGTGTCATAGCTTCTATATATCTGCGGACCCATGTCGAAATGGGAATGCCCTCTGGGAAATTGGGATCCCCAAACATGCTGAAAAGAGAAGAGTCAAAGATTCAAAAAGAGATCAAAGGAATATTGTAATTGACTTGAGAGGGTATATTTTTCAAAAATAGGTTTTACTCGAAAATCTTTTACTTCGAAAATTCTTTTTAAAAAACTTTTCTTTGGTCTTGTAACCTTAGGCTTTGATACCAAATGTGACACCCCACATCACTTAACGTCACCCATATGAGGATGCATTAAGTTTATGAAGCGCATAGGTATAAAGTAACAATACAGAGACTAAAATTCGCAAGACAGAAATGTAAAGTACAACGAAAACTTTTTTAAAAACATTTATTATTAAATCCGTCATAGCATTGATTACAGTTCAAAATGCCATGGAATCATCATCATAAAACAAACTGTCTCGTGGAAAGAAAAACATCAGAGTACAATAGTAAAACCACAAAATTCTTCTCTCTCATAAGTCATTGAATTATTTATAAAGCATGTATTGAAGTAATACATGAAGCAAGAAATAATCTAAATCCAAGCTGAGTCAAAAGATCAAAAGTCACTGTTGTGATCCTCCACCTTGAGAACCTAGAGGGAAAGGAAGAGAGAGAAAACAAACTAGGCTAGACATAACTCTGGCGAGTTCTAGTAATTTTTATCATAAGAAAAGGATAAAGAAGTATTTAGATATATGAATAGTAATTGATATGAAAGTATAGAGAAGTAAAAAACACGAAATAAGATAGGCTTCTTATTCATGTCCGAAAAATTGTTGCACCAACCACCAAATTATCATAATTAGGCTTTATCTAATTTATACCCATTGATCGACTTCTTTTCCAGATGTGAATAACCTGTGGCAGCTATGGAATTCGGTGTTAACAATTTCCGAACCCATTAACTAAAAAGACACAACCTTAATCAAGGGTATTACAGTGTCTTATATTCCCTATTCAGAATAATGCATGCTCATGGTTCCGCCGGAATGCTCCTGTACCCACCACATTTGGACCTCTTACTATCCAGTTCAGTAAAGCGTGCCTTAGCCTCTACCTAACACGAGACTCCATGATAATACAAGGATATTAACTGATATGGGTTCCCACAAAAAAATGCAATTGACACAAGTCACCTCTAGACTTGGTCCCCAATTTATAACTAGGATTTCGATGAGTCCCTTATATCTCACTGAAATGGAACCTTGGTTTATTAATCCTAAAAATTTAACTTAATACGTTTAAGTTCATTAATAAACCCAATACAACCACGTTTTATATTCCTAGGTTGTAATTGCATTTCTAATTAAATGTAATCTTTTATACAACCCTTTCCCATGTCATTTTTTGTCCAATTAAGTCCAATTTATCACTGTTTACATGTTTTCCAACTACATGTTACTTTAATGTACAATTAAGTGTATTTTATTCCAATTCACATGTTTTATAATTACATGTTACTTAATGTATAATTAACTACAACTTATTCCAATTCATAAATTTGAATTTACCCTAATTTATAGTCCATGAATTGAATGCAATATTCACCCATTCTCAATAACCAAGAAATCCCCCTTTTGAAATTCTTTCAATATTATTTTTATTTTACGTAATTTAGGTAGTAAAGGCCTAGGCTCTCGATAGCTTAGGCTTGACCCAAAAACAAATAAAAAGGAGAAATTGGTCTAGACTGCTCATAAGGCCTAGACTCCGAAATGAAATAAATAAATAAATAGGGCATTACAAGTGTTAGATCCAAAAATGGCTCTAACACCCAAATTGTCTGAGTATGCAGAGACGATATATCTAGAATTGCAAGGAAAACACAGAAAACGCACAAGATTTATAGTGTTTCGGCATTAACGAGCATACGTCCACTTTATATCTATGATTATACATAAGATTCAAGTACAACCAATGATTTCTCTCTCAGTATCACTTTTACAATGATGATTCACTCAATAATTTCGAGCTAAGACTGATGAGAAATAATAGAATAGCAGTAATGGTGGAAATAACACTCCAAACTGTCAAAAGATCCTGAAAAATGCCAAGTGCTGGGCTATTTATAGGTGATTTCTATAGGCGGATCGTGGTCTACGTGGCACAAATCCCGGGGATCTCGAACTGGTTCGTGGGTAGATGGAGAAATGGTCAAAATGGCCGTTGTGGACATATGTCATGAGATCTGGGCTTTTCGGGTCGTGATAGACCAAGTTCTTGCTTCCATTCTTTAGCCGTGAGGATCAGATCGTGGAGAGGGATCGGGTCGTGGAGCATTGGCGTGGAGGGATCGGGTCGCGGATATGCGCCACGAACGGGGTAGTATCACGAGTCGATGAAGATGAGGTGACCACGATCGAGTACCTGAGGGTTCGACGAGTGAGGCTCTATATTTTCTTTGTGTGTAAACCTTGGTGGCTTGGTCCAAAAGCTAGCCAACATTTTCCCCCCTCGAAGTATGTTTTATCAAAGATGGAACATGCTTCAAAATTGCTGAATCATTACTTCGTGAAATAACAGAAATCAATAGTCACGTCTGTTTGGAACGTCGTACTGCTTCAAAGAGTCACGTTCTCCGACGGGTATAAATACCAAATTGAATTCTCTAATCATTGGTAATTTTCATCTCTTTAATTCCAGAGGATATAGCAATCAACTCGTCAGGTAAGCTTTAAAACTTTTTTATAAGAAATAGTGTTTAATAACTTTCATATTTTCTGTAAATATGGAACTCTTTCTCGCCAATCCATTGGTCACGTTAGGGTTCGGATCGTCACTTTACAACACGGTTCGCGATAAACTGTGCAACACATCTGGACAGGGCCGCCCTATATGCCACGGACCGTTGACTGGAAAGGCCCAGGTCCGAACCAAGGTGGGCTCCCCAAATGCTTCGTGGCCCATCAGGCCTGACGAGCCGCACGAGACAAAAAAGGGGAGGTCAAGAGTCTTCTTCTTGGCTATATAAACTGTTTTAACCCCCCGTCTTTTACCCTTTTCACTTTTCACAGCCGCCGCCCTTTCTTCTTCCCTGACCTTTCTCTCCTCTTTTACCTTAGCCGCCTCCGTCTAGTATTACCCAATACAAAAACTCTAATTCGCAACTCCTGGAAATCAAAATCATCTACCAATCTAAACTAGAAAGGTGATTAGACTAAGAATGCCCACATATGTTTTCACTGTCGTTTTTCTCGAGTTTTCACTAGTTCGGATGGTAAGGACGGTGGAGCTAGCAGTGTTTGAGGTCGGTGATGGGTTTGATTTCATGGATTTATGGATGGGAAGGAGAAACGAGAAGGGATAAGAAGCAGGCCAGGTCGGTTCGTAGGAGAGGTTTTGGCTCGGGTCGTGGCAACAGAAGGACCAGGGAGGAAACCGTGGTGTGATTCTAGACAGTGGGTCGGGTCGTGATACTGGAACGGGATCGGGTCGTGGCTCTGGGCATTAAGGTGGATCGTGGGGGGTGTTTCACGATCCATTCAGATACCATGAACCGAACTGTCCCACGACCCAAAGTCCATCCACTCGCGAGATTAGTTGGTGATCCGTTCTTCACGATCCAACATGCGTTCCACGATCCGAACCCCAATAGTTTTACGAACCAACTCTGTTGACGATACCATGTACATGTTAACTAAGGAACATAGTGCAATTATATATCAATGGACAGTTAGGTTAGAGCCTTCGAGATGAACTTTCTGAACTGATCAGCAGCATAACACTACACCAAACAAGCAATTTTGAAACATATGATTTTTTTTACTTGAAACCCTTTTTTTGGTTTCTAGGATTGAAACTGTTGGCTAGTGTTTCTATATGTACTAAAGTGTTTCCACTCTTTTTTGATTATTTTAAATATATAATTTTGCGTTCAAGGAACTTAACTGCTTTCCTATTAACTTCTTTGTGAGACCACCGTTCTCGTCACAAGCCCACTATCCTTCCCTTATCAGCCCGTGTTTTCAAAAGAATAAAAATTAGGCCGTGTTCCTTTTCTTTTCCCGAAACCCCTTTTCCTGCGACCTCCTCAGATCTCCATTCAACACTTGTCGCTTTCTCTGATCTCCGAAGGTAATTCTCGATTAATAGCTGACAAAAGTCAACGTGCTTCTGTTCTAATCCTTGATCAAGTATCAATTTCAGGTTTAGGTATTTTTTGTAGGTTTGTTGATTTCAGCCCTTATAGTTTATCATCTTTTATTTTGGGCGAGTAATTGTTTTGAGTTGGAAAAAAACTTTCAGAGGTTATAGTTCCTTATGAATTTAGTATAAGATCTGTTCTTTTGACATCCAAAAGGGAGATGCAATTTATAATTTCAAATATTGCATGTTGATTTTGGTTTGTGCTTCTACGATTAAAATTCGGTTTGGGGACCTGGCATCCCGAATTCATGTGTGCTGATGATCATATGCCCAAATTCCTAATACATGAATTTGATTATATCTATGGTTTGTTTTTGGTACTTGGCACTTAGGTTATTGTAACAAAACGTTGGTGTTCAAAATCATTTAGATTCAGCAGTAGATGAAGTTGATTTTGCAACTACAACGTGCATATATCAATAATGGTGAATCCATGATGAGTACAGATATGGGCTTTGGTAATATCATTTTCTCTCTTTGTCAAGTGTCAACTGACGCCACCCCAAAATGTTCCAATTTTAGATTAACTTGGTTTGCCAGCAAGGCTACTGGTAACTTCTTTCTGACTTGTCCACTTATTTATACTCCACAGATCAGAGCAGGAACAACTGGGCCTTCATACAACGATGACAAATATTATTCCTTTGTCCTCATTCCGCTTTCATACAGGTTTACTAATCATTTAAAATGAAATTATTGTTTTCCAACTTATTGCATTTATTTGTTATACTATCAAAAGAAACTAGTTAATCATCTTTCAATCACGTTTGAAGAAAAAAAACTTCTGCCTTAGACTAATTAGGCTCAATTTTTTATTGTATAAAACTATTTCTTTGAATACCTGTCAAATGCTTAAAACATTCATTTTAGGTTAATTGTCTCTATGTACGTTGGAATAGAATCAATGCATACTAAACATAAGTTGGACAAACTACACAACAAATTTATCCATAAAGATATTTTGTCTCATTATAATCTTCTGTTGGTAAAAGATATAGATTATTCTCAATCTGAGCCTAAGTGGCTGTGCATTGTAATATAATCATCAATCACCACACAGAGCTCAAAATATAATATCAAAAGTGCCAAACTTTCTTCATAAAAACTTTGAATATGAATCATCAAAATCAAGAAAACATAGGAAAATGAATTCTTCAGAATTTGGATCTTCTTTGTCCTCATACAATATTTTTTGTTATGCTGCTGGAATTGCTGGTAAATTCTCTCCTTTTAATTTTAATCCACAAATTCATCTTGCTAATTCGATGTATTTTTATGTTAATATATTTGCATTTGTTCTGTTTGTATCACCAATTTAAGCTCCATCAATGATCACCCAACCATATTTTTACTGTAAAATAAAATATTTATATTTGATGTTTTATATTTTCGGACCAACATTCTGAAGAATTGTTAGAAATCAAAGCACAAAACAATTCTCAGGGCTGCCTTACGTTTGCTTCCTGTTGAATTACTTGATTTGCTTCTGGTATTTGCTACCCATTGTATCTCATGGTGTCATCTTGGTTTCTACTGTAAACTCAATTGGAGCTTTTTTCCAGCTTTTGTACATCTCCATTTTCATCGTATATGGCGACAATTTTTCCACAAAGGTGCACCCGTTCACCCTCGTAGCTCTTAAGCTGTTTCGACTTATAAGTTTCGTATCTATAACTATGACCTACAGATGAAAATATCAGGACTTTTGATGGCTGTTTTCAGGTCATTTGGCATAATAACATACTGTAGTCTTATGTGTTTCAATCATGATGCAAGACAAGTGTTTATCTGGTACTTGAGTGTTGCTTCTTTGATTTCGATGTTTGCTTCTCCATTGTCCATAATTGTAAGTTGCATGTATTTATAAATGATATTTACATATGTACGCTTATTAATCATCATTAGTGCATGATATGATTTATATCAGAGATTGGTGGTTCAGACGAGAAGCGTGGAGTTCATGCCATTTTACCTGTCACTTGCAACTTTCTTAACGAGTGTCTCATTCTTTGCATATGGGATGCTCTTGCACGACTTTTTCATATATGTGAGTGAGAATGTTAACACGTTATTTTAAGCATTTTGTCATAGTAAACACCTGTGATGAGTGAGAATGTTAACATGACTTTTTCAAATATGATCAACACAGTCTTTTATTGTTTTTTGCCTGCTCTCCCATTTATTTAACCTTACACTCTTTTATTATTTTGCCAAGATTCTATGTGCATTGCTTTGTTGCTTATACCTTTTCTTAATGATCAACACAGTATGAAATCATTTGAAAAGTGTAAAGAATATCCATAAGATCACCAAGGGATAAAAGAAATACCGGATCACCAAGGGATAATATACTAACCTGAACACAACTCGGTTATGGGCTCATTCTCATTCCACGTAGTAGCCATGTATTACCCTTATTAACATCTAGTTAACATCCTTCTTTTCACATATTTAGAAATTCATGTGTGCTTCATTATCGTTCTCATTAAATTAAATGTGTTCCTCCACTGTAGGAATAATTAAGCAGGTGTAAATGTACTTCTATTCGTGCTGAACTTGTGTTAGGCCACATAGTGACACTATAAAAAAAGATTTTGCTAATAAAATACTTGAATTCTTTCATTTGGCATCAAATGTTACGTGGGTACCGGATGCTAATGTTAATAATATACTACAAAATTGATTTATCAATTGCTGATGATGAGTGTTACGTGGGTGCCATTTCAATATCATTAGCTGTTGATAAATCAAGAAGATAGGAAAGAAAAGCTAGCTGTGAAGAGTAGCTAGAGCTACAATCTGCTAATTATGAGTGTTGCATCATACAGGTGATTGCAGAGGTTACTGCGAAATGAACAACTGGTGCTGGTGTAATACAAATGAGTGACTTCACTGAGTGCAAATGAACGGGTGAAGAGGAAATGTGTAGTAAATCGGCACATCTCTACATCATTGGCCTTTTATTAGGTGAGATTCTTAGTTCTTTGAATGTGCTTATAATTTATTTAAATTTTAAATTCTTGTTGTGTAAGGTCTGTCTGCCATGTAGACCTATGATACAATCTACCCCTTTAGCTCTGGCATCTCTACCGACTAAACCAAGAATATTCATGGTACTTCAATTTTCGTTGGATCTTCGATAATTTTCGGTTGACCATGTTTACAACTTGTTATATGTTACATACTTGTATGAGATTGATGTTGGAGAAGCTTCAGATCGAGGAAAGCACAATTTCATAATTGTCTACTGTCTTGCACAAGCAATACAGGACTGCCTTAAGACAGAAAGCTTGTATGCTGTCAAGTTTGCAAAAACCTGATTCCAGTATGTATTTTATATTTTTATACACCTCATATATTTTTCATATTGATGTTTTCTGATTAGGCAATTAGCTAAAAGTTTGACTATGATAGTTTCCATGCATTTGTGCATGGAAGATTACCTTATGACATATTCAAGCCTAATCAATTTCTTATACTACTAAGCTTGCCCATATGCAACGTTTAAGAGTAGGTTAATTTGAGTCGTTCCTATGATAGAAGTTAAAACATTTGCAAAATCTAAATTGGACGTGTGAAAAGTTAGAGAACATTAAGTATTGGGACAATAGCTGAGTAGTGCATTTTGTAAGCAGAAACTGTGTGGAAAGCTTACTAGGAAGAAACATTGACATGTAGTGGTATGAAAAAGCCTTTTTATTTTAGTAATATAATATAATATTGTGAATTAACTAAATTATACCATAATGCAACACAATGTTCAGGTCAAGCTCGGAAAAGCCTAACTAATTTTAGCTTTCTTGTAAGCATTTTTAACAATGTCATCTATTTAATGAAATCTCTAAGGGTTTACTTGCAAATTATGGAAATATTAAAAGTATGTGGAGCAAGTGAATGCATTTGGCCTAGAAATATTATGGGATCATAAATATCACTGTGTTTATTTGCCAAATTTTAAACTCTTTTGCAGTTGCTGTTCATCCATCCAACAAGACATTTTTTATATTATATCCTCGAATGGAGAAGGCTATTATCCTTTTGCGCTGGTCACCTGAGTTTTTCTTTGTCCTTTTCTTTTTATTTACTTTATCTGCTTTGTTGTAAAGAATGATTATTTTTACAGGGAGGTTATGGATATCTGTTGGAGCCTCTGTAGTGGACTGGTATGATTACAAGTGAGTTCTGTTTATGATTACAAGTGAGCCTCTGTAGTGACTTTTCAGTGTTTTCAGTTAACCTTTTTTTGCATCAGTTAACCTTCTTCTTCCAACTGTAAGTTATGACATGATCAAAGGCTGGTTTTCTGGAATTATTTATATATTTTTGGTCATTAAAAAGAGTGCTCTAACTTCCACCTTTAGCATAGAGCACAATGCAATTGTGTACGTGCATTGATTATGACCAGGCTGAGTTGAGCAAATCAGAGATGATCGCTACACAGTCTGAGTTGAACAAGGTTTGTTAGTTTCTGCAAAATATAAATTTATGTCTAACAAAGTGACCTAAGCGGTTATGATTTTCTGGAGTTCTACTTCCAGGCTGAGCGGAGATTCTCATTTAATTCCTGTTTACTTTTCATAAAGGTCAGCACATGTAATTTTTTTAATACTTACATGTTCCTGACACATGCTTTAATAATCTCATTAAACAGTTATTGTTTGATTCCCTGACCTATTTGAGCACTCATAGCTAGAGTATTTTTTTTCTTATACAAACTCCATGTATATTATAATTGTTTTATTGATTAAATTTAATGCATTAGTTTTTTTATGTGTTAACGTTCGTGGTTATTATAATTGTTTTATTGATTAAAATTATATGGGGAGTATATAATTTCTTTCTCATTTTTGCCGATATGGATTTCAAAAAGATAATATGATGGATCAGGGTATGTAGAAAGCGTTTACGAGCAAGTTTGGTTATCTTTATATGTTATTTTATTAAATTGTCAACCTTATAATTGATGTGTAACTTGGATTTGTTGCGGTATATTTGTATTTTTTTGTTCCTTTGAATATATGGTCTATCTTTATTCAATAGTAACTTGTTTATGGTAAATTTGCTTATGAAATTTCCTTTCATATTTTTTAGCTTTTAATTTGAAGAATGATAGATTTTTTTTATATTATTCATGGTATCAATTGCATTTTAAAAATAATTGTTAGTTTGAAACATATCATAAGCATTTATGATTGTCAATTTGAAACATCTAGTAAGTGTTGCTGATTATCAATTTGAAACACCTATCAAGTGTTGTTGATTATCAATTTGAAACTCTAACTAAGTGTTGCAGTTTATCAATTTGAAATACTAATTGAGTGTTTCAATCCGTCAATCTGAAACACCTACTAAGTGTTTCAATCCGTCAATCTGAAACACCTGCTAAGTGTTTCAGTTTATCAATCTGAAACATAACACAGGTGTTTCAAAAATCTGCAACATACTAATCTGCAACACCTAAAAAGTGTTTCTAAAAAATTTAGCAACATTTTACTACCGTTTCAAATTGGCCATTTTGGTGTTGTGTAACTTAGCAGCATACAATGGCCATTAACACGCTTATCCAGATTACTTTGCGATTTTACTTTCCAGTATTATGCACACATGCACACACCAGCACTTGCACATGCACAGGGTTCACAGGTAACTGCATCTTAATCTTTCATGTTTGCTCGCCAAAACAGCCATGTCAAATAGATGTTCTTCGAGAATATCCGAAATGAGATTCGACCTGGAGTCCTCTAAATACCATAATCCTGATGTGCTCCCGTCAGGTTCAGACTGGAGTAATTCTAGCTTCGAATATGAGACAGATACAGATTCAAATTCTTCTGAGAGCACATCACTTGAGGAAGAGGAAGAAGAAGACGATCGAGCTCCTGACGAGATTCCTGGTGTTGAGGAAGTTGAGGAAAAGAAGCTCACCGATTCTCTAGCTTCCAAATTAGACGATATAAAGCTTAAGAAAATATGCTTAAGACACAGGATCTCTTGGGACGATGTGAAGACTCCAGGAGGTGAGGATAGGCCTCATTCTGCCCCAAAATGGTACATGACCATTAGTAGGCTCATGTGCTGGGTAGGCGCTATTCCTCAATTTCCACCAATTATTGTTGAGACCTTAAGGAGGCTACACATTGCCCCCATGCAACTTCATCCAAACGCGTACGCGACATTGTACACTTTATGTGTTGCGTATGCGGAGATTCTACAGACTGAGCTCACTTTCAAGGAACTGAAATTCTACTACCACTTCAAACACCGCTCTGCAGGAACTCCAAACTTTACTTTCTTTGAATCTGTGGCCAACAGGAAGGTTTTATCGGAGGGTCACAGCAACATAGGGGATGCCAAAGTTGATTGGTTTTACATAAAGCATCAGGCCGGGTGCGCAAGGAAGTGGCTAAAGTCAAGTAAGCCTTAAGTCTCTCGATGCATGACCTAATTACATAATCAAAGTGCTAACATGTTTCTTTTCTCTGTGTAGATCACATTTTCCCAAAAACGGAAGGCTCGATATATGAAGATCGACTGTCCCGCCTTCTCAAAAGCACATCGGATTTCTTAAAAATTAAGAGATGTATCACCAACGAGAATCTTCACAAGCACCATCTTTTGGATATGAGATTTGGGCTTGGCTTAGGTGGTAAACCTTACAAGTATGTGCCCCCCGCTATTGGGGAGTCTAGCAGCATGCCCCCGGCTGGGGGAGAAGGGACATCAGAAGACGCAAAGGTTATTGAGATTCCTAAAAGTCCTTCACCAATGACCGATCAGGATGACGAGGATCTGAATGTTTATAAAGAAGGCGAAACTCGAGTTAGCGAGCCGGAAGACAACCCTTCCTCTAAAGGATAGTGTCCCGCAAAGACTCCACCACCATTTGAACCCTCTTTAACAGATAAGCAAATACATGAGGGTTTAGAAAAAATTCCCTTACCAGATGGCCTTTACACCTCCGGAGATTTTGGAGGGGAACCATTTTTTCCTACCTCCGAGGGAGAAACTTCTCCTGTCAAAGATAAAGAAACCGCGCAGACGAGCCAGACTTCCGGCCCTGGTCTTTTAGGGGGATTACACGGGTATACACACATACCACATGCACCACTTGTCAAGACACCATTACGCTTAGTCATATTTGTAACTCTGATCTCCATTTATTATTTTCTGCAGGAAGCATGCCTCGTCGTCATTCCTACTCTTACCGCGCTCTTCGCGAAAATACTCCCAGGCTTTCTTCCATGTCCAAGTATGATCGTAGCGACAGTCGTGGGAGGGATAGTCAAAGACGTTCTGATTCCTATCAACCTCATTCCCCATGCTCTCGCTCTCCTTCTAAGCAAGATCTTGGTAAATCCCACAGTCGCCAACCGCCACATACCGTGGGTAAAGAGATTCCTAAGGCGCCAACTCCTCCAAGGGGCTTACCTCTGCACAGCAAATCTTCTAAAGAGCCTCATGATTCCAAGGGCAAACAAAAGGAACCAAGCAAAGGTAAAGAGCAAGAGAAAACAACTCTCGTTTCTTCGGGTCAACTACATTTAGAGTCCTCTACTACGCAAGAAGTGGCCCTGGCTCCTGACAATAAGGCAAAACTGGAGCGCTTGCGGAAGCAATTTACCGAAATCTATTTTGAGAGGATGGTCTTCATCCCAGACCTAGAGCCGGTTCCTGAGGATTGGGATGACGAAGTTGTGGGACGCGTCGCCCATGTAGCCAAGCAATATAGGTTAATGAAAAAACATGCTAAGAATCTTTCGGATGTTATCCGTACTCTAGAGACAGATGCAGCTAGGGCCAAGGTAAAGATTGATAACGACACCAGGGCCAGGAATAAAGCAATAAAGGATCTTGAGGATGCACAGGCTCTTCTTGCGATAGCTCAGCGGGATGCTTACAATCATAAGACCGAGTTAGAGAATGCCACGAAACGCTTCCACCTCGAACTTGATTCAAATAGTCAAGAGCGTGTGGCCTTGAAGAAGGAGGTAGAGGACCTAAAACATGCTAATGCTGAACTGAAAGCTGCACAAGATCGATTTGCTACAGAAAGGGCCGCTTGGGAAGAGGAGATAACAAGCTTGAAGGATAAACTCGCCCATGCCGAAGAACGGGCAGCTCTTGCCGAAAGTAATACCAATGTTGCTCTTGAGTCGGCTTCCACTACCACTACTCGCCTTGCTGTAGCCGAGAAGGAGATTGAAGGGTTTGAGGAGCTGCTTATGGACTTTTTTGCTCAGGTTATCCGCACCTGAGATATCTCCTGGATCCAAGATTATAACACCACTTTGGTTAATGTTTGGGATATGATAGTCGATGGAGAGAAGCAGCGGTTAGGGTTAATGATATCGACGAAAGCAAACTTATGGAGACCTTCCTTAAGGGTGGAGAGCCTGAGGCCTTGGTAGAAGTATGATCCGAGAGGCCATGGAAAAAGAGAAATCTGATCTCAAGGGCAAAACTAAAATTGATGAGTGTTCCAGCTCAGTACCAGGACCCAAAACTGCTGAAGTCGGGGAATACAATCCCGACGATCCCTTGATCTCCGAAATTCCAGTCCCTCATGCCATTAGGGCTTCCACTACGGCTTCGGCTGAAGGATCATCGGAAGGTATCTCTACATTTTCTCCACAGTTTGTCAAAGCTATTATAACTTGTCGTCGTTATGCAGAGCAATCCATTGAAGGGTCCATGCTTTCTCCCGAACTGATAACTATTACTTCTCATAATATAGGTGTCAGGTCTACCGAGAAGGTTACGGAGAAGCCAGCGGATGTCGAGAAGGTTGGTGTGCCTCCAGTCACTGAGGTCACTCCTGATGATCCAAAGCAGCCCGAAATTGAGATAACTAAGGAAACCATTGAAAATTCCAGCAAGGGTGCCCCAAAGGATGCTAAAATTATTGGGGCCTTGGATGATACTGATGACGGCCACAAGGATGAAGAGGAGGAGATAGATATCATGGGAGAAACCAAAGATCCTGAGAGTGAGACTTTGGCCGAGATGAAAGCGAGGAGGGATAAGCAGTTGGCTTTGAAAATAGAGGAACAAGAGCCTCTATATGTGCCTCCTATCACTGCTGCTGATCCCAAAACGGGATTAATCCCCTCTAAGTCGATAACTTCGCAGCTTGCAGGCCAGTCTACCAACCTTCCTATGGATCCTTCTTCTGACAAAAAGAAGTGGAAAAAGCATTATAAAGCCGATGTTGACAAGGAGGAGGAGACGGGGAAGAAAAAGAAGGAGAAGAGGCTGAGGTCGTCCCCAAAGCCCAAGTAGTGCTAGTTTAGTTATGCTTTTTTCTTTTTAGTATTTCCATTGGCTTTATGATGTAGCCGCGAGTATGGCCCTCGCCTTTGGCTTAGCTTTATTTTGTAACTCCGCACTTAGTAAATGAAAATTTGTTTCTTTTGTATCTTCGCATACCTGCAAGTTTATCATATCTGCAAAGTTTATTATTCTAAATCACAGATATTAAATATAATCATAGGTAATGTTGACAATCACAACTAGCGTTGAAGTCATAAATAATATTCATCGAACAGTTCGTGTGCTATGTAAATGTGAAGTGTACACGAATGCGAAGTGTCGTATGAGTATGCCCCCAATCAATCGTCATTATAATGCCTGGCCAGGGCTTATTGAGAATTGTTAGAGTCATTCTTGTATTGCCCCCCCCCCCCCCTGTCCGGAGATGAGGGGGTCGGGCTCAGCTTTCCTTCTCATTCCCGATCCTACAGCGGGATAGGAGTCCTTCTGCGGCATTTAGTTAAAACGCCTTTATACTCTCTTGTCGTATGCCCATGATAGAGTTCGAACTCAGCTTTCTATTTGTTCCCCGATCCTTCAGCGGGGTAGGAGTTCTTTCGTGGCGCCGAGTTCCCGACACCTTTATACTCTCCCGTCGAATGCCGAGGGTAGAGTTTCAATCGAGATGGTCTTTAAAATCATGGTGCACCTTCACGTCTCGCGGACAATTTGATCCCTTGTCATGTGTACTTCTTCTCAGATCCAGAGAAGTGGAGCTTCGGTGGCTGTGTCGTTTACTTTATCGCCTTCTCGGTACCTTGCATATTGTTAGTTATTGCATAGTCTATGATGATTCATGAGTAATAATATAGTAAGTAATGGTGCGATAAAAGCAAATGACACACGATATTTTATAGTGGTTCGGTCGAATCATGACCTACGTCCACTTTATAATCTTTTGTTCATATAACTGGACTGTTCTAAGCAAGTCAAGCCTTATTACATAGTCCTACAAACAAAAGAATAAGAATGACAGTTTCACGTCAAATAGTGCCGCAAATGCTGGGCATTCCACACTCTGGGGATTTCAATTCCGTCCACGGTCGTTAGCTTGAAGGATCCATTATCAAGCCTCCGCAGGATGGCATAAGGTCCTTCCCACTTCTGGTCCAAATGTGTTGGGGGTGGAAAGACATGCTTTGGAACCAAGTCTCCGGGTTCAAAGGTTCGAGCTCGGACTCTTTTGTTGTAATACCAAGCAAATTGCTGCTTGTGCCTCAAGGCACGTAAATCTGCTTCGTCTCTTTTCTCTTCTACCATATCCATGGATTTGAGAAGCAGCTCGTTATTCGTTATTGGGTCATAATAAGTGACTCTGTGGGATGGCACTTCTAGCTCTACCGGAATGACTGCTTCCGACCCGAAAGCAAGAGAAAAAGGAGTATGTCCAGTAGCTGATTTAAAAGTTGTTCTATAGGCCCATAATGCCAAAAGTAGCTCATCGACCCACATGGATTTAGCCCGCTTCAGTCGCTTCTTCAAAATGGACTTGATTACTTTGTTTGCCGCTTCTACCTGCCCATTTGACTACGGATGTGCCACAGTCGTGAACCTTTTCTTGATACGGTATCTTTGACAAAAATCTCGGAACTCAGAGATGTCGAATTGGGTTCCATTATCGGTTATGATAACTTTCAGGATCCCAAATCGACATACAATATTTCTCACGACGAAGTTGATCACCTTCTTGGTTGAAATCGTTGTCAGCGCTTCTGCTTCAACCCATTTTGTAAAGTAATCGATGGCCACTATAGCGAATTTTGCTCCACCCTTTGCTAGGGGGAGACTTCCGATAATATCAACTCTCCATACAGCAAAAGGCTACGGACTCATCATTGTCTTTAATTGGTTAGGAGGTGCCCTGGAGACCTTTGAGAATTTCTAGCATGCGTCGCAGTGTCAAGCATACTTAGCTGCATCCTTATTTACAGTGGGCCAAAAATACCCATATCGTAGTATCTTCTTTGCTAGTGTTTGTCCTCCAGTGTGGTCGCCGCATTCTCCTTCGTGAACTTCTTTTAATACCCTTTCTATATCGTCATGGGCTATACACCGGAGGAGCGACATCGAGAATCCTTGCCGATATAGAACTTCACCTTGCATGACATATCGCGAAGCTTTCCGAGTCACGGCACGTCTCTCACTCTTCTTGGTTGGGAGCGTCCCATTGACTAGGAAATTCTTAAAGGGTGTCATACATGACTCCCTTTCCAGCTCAGTCTCCAGCACAGGATCAATTTCCATCTGATCGATGCTTGGAGTCTAAAGTGTTTCTATCGAGACCATCTCCGTGTCCTCGGGATTATCAGAATTAACCATTTTGGCTAGCTTATCGGCCCTCTGATTCTCCAATCGAGGGATGTGTGTAATACTATAGTGTTCGAAGCCATTCAACATTTCTTTTTCCTTCCTTAGATATGACACCAGTCTTGGCCCTTTAGCCTGGAATTTTTTGTTGACCTGGTTCACAACTATCTTTGAATCGCAGAAGATATCCAGCTTTGTTATTCCCAACTCCTTGGCAAGCCTAAGCCCGGCAATCAGGGCTTCATATTCCGAATCGTTATTCGTGGTGTGGAACTCCAGCCTCAGAGCATAATATATTGATCGCTTCTCAGGGGTTTCCAATACAATTCCTGCACCTGATCTTCTATCATTCCTGGCTCCGTCTGTATATAGTCTCCATGCTTTAGGGTCAAGGAGTTGTTTTGGGGTATCAATTTCTTCACTCACTTCATTATCTTCAGGGATGGTAAATTCTGCTATAAAGTCTGCCAGTACTTGCCCCCTTATCGATCTTCGGGGCTGGAAGTTCAGGTCAAACTGACTCAATTCAATATTCCATTTTAATAGCCTTCCTGACACCTCATGTTTTTGCAATACCTATCTCAACGGATGATCCGTATATACTATAATGGGATGAGCCTGAAAATAGTGACGGAGTTTCCTTGACGCGATTAGCAGGCTATATGCAAGCTTTTCTATCTTCGGATAATTTCGCTCTGCGGCCGCTAACTTCTTGCTTACGTAATACACGGGCCTCTGAACTTTATCCTCTTCTCTAACCAAGGCTGAACTTATGGCGCGGGACGATACTTCCAAGTATACGAACAAATCCTCATGATCCACTAGCTTAGACAGTATCGGGGGCTTTTCCAAATGATCCAATAGGTTCTGAAACGCCTCCACACAATCAGGAGTCCATTTAAAGTTGCGCTGGCCTCGCTTGATTAGATCGAAGAACGGGATGCATTTATCTATAGCTTTGGAGATGAATCTACTCAACGCAGCTACTTTTCCAGCGAGACTCTGCACATCTTTGATTTGCCTTGGTTTCTGAATGTTTCGGATTGCTGTAATCTGATCTGGATTGATCTCAATTCCACGCGAACTAACAATAAAACCTAAAAATTTCCCAGAAGCAACTCCAAACGAACACTTCAAAGGGTTGAGCTTCATTCCATATCGTCTGAGTATATCGATCATAATAGCTAAATCAGCAGCGTGATTCATTGACTGTCTAGATTTTACTAGCATATCATCTACGTATACCTCCATCGTCTTCCCGATCTGGTTATAAAACATTCTGTTTACCAGCCTTTGGTAAGTCGCTCCGGCGTTCTTTAGGCCGAAAGGCATCACCACGTAACAGTATAATCCTAAATTTATGATAAAGCCGGTATGTTCCTGATTCGGAACATGCATGGGGATCTGGTTATATCCGGAATAAGCGTCCATAAAAGAGAGGAGCTCGTGGCCTGCCGTTGAATCCACCAATTGGTCAATTCTGGGAAGTGGAAAGCTATCCTTCAGGCAAGCCTTGTTCAAGTCCGAGAAATCGATACAGGTACGCCATTTTCCATTGGCCTTTTTCACCAAAACCGGGTTTGAAATCCAATCCGGGTAAGTCGAGTCTCTGACAAATCCGTTGCTCCTCAACTTCTCAACTTCTTCTTTTAAGGCGGCTGACCTCTCCCGGCCCAACATTCGCCTTTTCTGCTTGACAGGTGGATGCTTCGGATTAATACTCTGTGAATGGAGCATGATTGACGGAGATATGCCACACATATCAGCGTGAGTCCAGGCAAACACATCCAGGTTGGCCTTCAAAAAGTCGGTTAGTTCCTTTGCACGAACAGGGTCCAACTGGGACCCGATCTTTAAGACCTTCGCTGGGTCATTATCATCGATCAGAACATCTTCAGTTGTTTCGTTAGGGGTCGCCATTCTGCCCCCGGGTTCCTCATCCTCTCTGGGATCTATATCCTCGGGCAATTCCTTTGGCAGCTCCCTCGGAACTGCCTTTAATTGCTATGCTGTATTCTCCTTTGCAGGCGGAGAAGTATCCTTCGGATCAATATTTAATCCCATGAGCAACAATTTCAATTCTGCTATATAGCAAGCCCTTCCTGCGACTTGGTTGCCCCTATCTACTCCCACTCCCGCATTCGTCGGGAATTTTAACAATAGGCACCAGGGCGCGATACAGGCCCTGAATTCTGCTAGGGCTGGTCGACACAGGAAAGCGTTACAAGGCAACTCAATGTCCAACACTAAAAATGTGAGGATTCTCACTCTCCGGCGATCTCCCTCTCCCAGAGTGACTGGCAAATCTACATATCCGATCGGTGATGTTGAGGCTCTGTTGAAGCCGTGTATCCATCCATCATAGGGCTTTAAATCTTTCGCTTCCAATTGCATCTGATCGAATGCTTTTTTGAAGAGTATATTTACCGAACTTCCATTATCCACCAAAACTTTGTGGACTAATGCGGGGCCAATATTTGTGGTGATCGCCAGAGGGTCCTCGTTGGGAGAATGAATCCCAACATCATCTCTATCGTGAAAGACAACATCACCAGACATAGTTTTTTGCTGTTTCACCAGGGCTGCAACTTCAGGATTACTGCACTCCCCTATTTAGAGATGTTTGGCTGCATTAACATATTGATCCATTGCCCTAAAGCTGTGTCCAGCAGGATGAGGTCCTCCTACTATAGAGTTAATGACAATTTTCTTTCCTTTCTGTTGAGCGGTAGGTCTGGCAGCAGGTTGATTCTGATTCGGGGGTTGTCCAGATTACCCCTGTCTCTCGGAGTAATCTTATACTCGTCCAACTTTCCTTCACGAAGTAACTTCTCAACAACATCCCTCAAATGTCGGCATTCGTTGGTGGAGTGTCTGTGGGTTTGATGGAACAAACAGAACTTTCCCGACTATCGTTCTTTCTCTGTAGAATCCCTAGGTGGGGGCCTCTTATACTGGAGGACGTTGTAAGTATCCATAAAGATATTTTCTAAGGTATCATTTAATGGCATGAAATTCTCGAATGGCCGGTATCGAGGCCTCTTCTATGAGTTATTTCCTTAATTCCTCCTCTTGTTATCGTTCCCAGATTGATGGCCATTCCCCTAGTTTTTATTCCCTACATTCACTTCCACATATCCAGAGTTGTCCCCAGTTTGTTTGATAGCCACATTACTCTGTCTATCTTCCTTGTCAGTGGCCTTCCTCTTTCGGTTGGCGTAGATTTCTTCTTGACGTAGGAGGATGTTGGCTTTTTCATAGAATATTTCCCTAGTCAACGGTGGCTTGCCGACCAAGTACTTTCCAAACTCAGTATCCTTATCCACTCCATCAATAAAGGCCATCAAACAGTTTATTCATAGGGATCTCTAACCTCCGTGACTGCTAGATTAAAGCGATCTAGATAGGACCTCAAAGATTCGTCCGGACGTTGCTTAATGAGGGATAATTCTATGACATTCTTAAATCTCTGAGTATGCAGCCAGAACTGATTCACGAACTGTTCACTTAATTCCCTGAAACTGGAGATCGATCGCGCTGGAAAACGAGCAAACCACATTAACGCCGTATCCTCCAGAAATATCGGGAATGCCTTACACTTTACAGGTCGGAAGTGGCAGCTACATTCATGTACCATGAATATCTCATTAGGTACGGGACTGGATCCGCCCTTCCTGCATAACGGTTCATAGATGGCATGTTGAATTTCCTTGGGAATCGAACCACTAATATGTCATCCGTGAAGGGCGTATGACTGCGGCCTATACCCCAATCTTCATTCCTTTGTCCGCGGTTTTCTACCATCATTTGTTTAATCATGGCTTCGACATCTGCATGGGTCAAGGTAGATTCAAGATCAGCACTTCTTGCCCTACGGGCCCCTCCAGCATTTCTTTAATGTGTTGCTGCAAAGTCCGGGGCCTGAGCAGAACTCCCTTGCCCCCTATTGTCGCGGTCAATCATGCGACGAGCGGGAGTAATGGATTGATTCTGAGCAGGGTCAACGACGTCTCCATTCCTAGGTGGTAGAACGGGCTCATTTAAGTTACGGTTATTAGTTCCCTGATTAAGCGCCTCTTCTTCTCGAGAAGGAAGTGACCCAAATCGAAGCTGCTCTATGTTCTCAGCCCTTTCTAATGGGGGCCATCGCCAGTTTCTTCGAGGCTCTTCGGACGAGGATGAGTATTCTGGGGTAAAAGGGTGAGCTGGTGGAGGTGACACCTGCCTCTGGACATCATCAATCCGTCTGTCTAAAGCAGTAATATTCTGACGTAGCAACGAGCTCTCTCGCCTTTGAGCGGCCAATTCATCAGTTGTTCTGTCCAATGCTTCAAGTATGCGAGAGAAATCTCCTTCAGTTACTGGAGCAGAAGCATGTATATGATCATCAACATTCTCTCTTATGTGCAAAGAACCTGAACCAGGTCGTGCAGAAGCACCAGCACGAGCAGAACGAGCCATAATTTCCTTTCCAGGTCGAGTAGTGGTCTGATTATCATTTCGGGTCGTGGTCGCCCTATGCTGATGGCTTGTGGTACCCTCTTGGCGTCGGCTCGTGGTGGTCCCCTGAGGTCAGATCGTGGTAATGCTAGCAGGGGATGGCGGCATTGTCCTGGGATCGAGTCATTGCACCCTCATCCACTCGGGTCGTCTTACCACCACCGGGTCAGTTCGCCCCCTCCTCGCCACGATCCGGAGAGTCCACGTCGATCTGCTCTTGAACGCTATCTTCGTGAGATTCGTTTGTAGCTTCACCGGCTTGCGAAGCTCGCGCATCCTTGGACTTCTTTCCATCCATAATACTTAGAGTTTTCTGAGTTCTTCAAAAATCAAAACAGTGAAGATTCGAACTATCTTCTTCGGACTTCAGTATCCAAACAGTAGAGCGATAACCCGATATGCTGAGACTTCAATTCTCAGTGAAAGCACCAAAATGTTAGATCCAAAAATGGCTCTAACACCCAAATTGTCTGAGTATGCAGAGATGATATATCTAGAATTGCAAGAAAACACAGAAAACGCACAAGATTTATAGTGGTTCGGCGTTAACGAGCCTATATCCACTTTATATCTATGATTATACGTAAGATTCAGGTACAACCAATGATTTCTCTCTCAGTCTCACTTTTACAGTGATGATTCACTCAATAATTTCAAGCTAAGACTGATAAGAAATACTAGAATAGCAGTAATGGTGGAAACAACACTCCAAACTACCAAAAGATCCTGAAAAATGCCAAGTGCTGGGCTATTTATAGGTGATTTCTGCCGGCGGATCGTGGTCATACGTGGCACAAATCCCAGAGATCTCAGACTGGTTTGTGGGTAGATGGAGAAATGGTCAAAATGGCCATTGTGGACATATGTCATGAGATCCGGGATTTTCGGGTCATGATATACCAAGTTCTTGCTTCCATTCTTTGGCCGTGAGGATCAGATCGTGGAGAGGGATCGGGTCATGGAGCATTGGCGTGGAGGGATCGGGTCGCGGATAGGCGCCACGAACGGGGTAGTATCACGAGTCGATGAAGATGAGGTGACCACGATCGAGTACCTGAGGGTTCTGACGAGTGAGGCTCTATATTTTCTTTATGTGTAAACCTTGGTGGCTTGGTCCAAAAGCTAGCCAACAACAAGACTATAAATAAAATAATAACAGAGAAAGGATAAAAAGGAGATTTTTCTTATAAATAAATAACAACTGAAAAGGAATAAACAACAGAGCAGAAGACAAACTTATAAACACTATAAATGTAAAACTTTTAGATCCAATCTATTTTACTGTCTTAATCCTTCTTATGTAAATATGTGATCTAAAAATCACAAAAAACTTGCAGAGAAATATTGTAGATCCATAAAAAGGCCTTTGAAAAAGAAGAATGTCCTTTCAGATCTACAATTTGACAACACTCTGACTTGTTCCTTAATTTTATTTTATTTTTGAGATTAATGGTGTAGAGGCTAAGAAAATAAAGAAGAAGAGGTGTGGGGGAATAGTGAAGAGTAGAGTCTATTTATAGGTGTGGAAGGATAATTTAGGCCTTAGGATATTAAGTTTTAATCTCATCCTATGAAAACACGTCAACAATACATCGCAATGAACACTCCAGAACATAGCACAGTACACTCGACATCGACCAGGCACAATTTTGTGTCTGGATCGCACTGGGTCGACCCATCTCTTATGTGGGTCGACACAGGTGTCGACCCATATATGTGCTAGATAGCCCATTTCAGGGGTCGACCCATGTATTAATTAAATTTTTTAATTTAAATGTCAAACTTTAACTGATCATAACTTATTCATTTTCCGTCTGATTTACGCAAACTAAATGTCTATCTGAATCAGAATTTCATAACGGATGCAACGGTGAAATCCTCTTTGCCTAATTCTGAATATTATTTATTTAATATTTGTTTTATTACTCATCTCTGTTTAATTAATGTTTATTAAAAATTAGGGTGTTACATCTATGCTACTAATAACATAAGAAGGAGCTAAATATGTGATATTTATTATTGATTACTTTACAAAATGGGTGAAGCGGTACCCTAACCACTATTATTATTAAGAAAGTAACTAACTTTATAACCAAATATTATAGGTTCGGAGTGTCTCCAAATATTTTCACCAATATTACGACTCAATTTGAAAGTGTCGAGTTTCAGAATTCAATAAGCAATTCCCAATTAAGAAAGCTTTTTTGCAGTAGCGTATCCATAGGAAAATATAAAAGTGGAAGCTATGAACAAGATCATCAAATCCATTATAAAGAAGCAACTCCTTAAAGCTGAAGAAAGCTTGGTGGATAAGCTGCGACTTGTACTATGGGCATACTTAACAACATATAAATATACGACTAGGCACACACTCTTTGTTTTGGCATATGATTCAAAAGCTATGAACCCAATGTGTGACGAAACCCCATATCTCCTTTACTAAATGTTAAGTAATATGCATTGTTCACCATGGAGGGCCAATATAGGATGATCATCAAGGAAAACATACCTAAATAGTTTCGTCTGTATATCTCACCATTAAAGGATAAAATGCAATAAAAATATATACAACATAATATGTAGTAAAGCATGATAAATCATAAATCTCATATTTAAAAAGAATCTCAGATGCTGATACAATATGTCATAAATTTGAATACATCAAGCCCTACTACAGTTCTTCTCAAAGTGTATATCAACCAAAATAGTGGAAACAAACAAATGACTATATAGTAGAATAATACGCCAGCCTCTAGCTCGTCGTCGATTAGCATCACAAAATATGCTACTTAGTTTACTCACAACATCGTTGATGTGCACTCTAAAGTACTAAGAGAAAACATAAAACCTTGAGTCAGAAAACACTCTAGTTTCTCAATGATTCCTTGGCAATCCCAAGCATATGAGTCATCCACAACTCCATCTTAATTAGAATCCCACTCAACCCCGTCCATTATCTTACAGCTTCATTCCGTCCCAAGTTGTTTATTACATCCTCCTTTGACCATTCATGTTTAAGATCATAATCGAAGAGTTATACTTTTGTCAGACCATAAGTTATACCCCGTAGAAGCGACCGATGAACCACAAGCTCCAGCATGCTTCAAACGAAGCCACCTTTTTACATTATAAATCTCACCTCTCCCCAATGTATCTTTATGGATCGGTACCAGTCCATGCCCCATAGATTGGACCCATATGGATTTGGTACGACTCCATACCTTATGGACAGACACTGATCCATACGCTTAGCCAATTTCAGATAAATAACTTCATGGGTCCCTTCATGCCCTCAAAATATGTCTCTTGATCAAGTCGCATGCACCCATGCTTCAGTCTGAACTTTTGTTCATTTTATTGTTGATCCATCAAATTCCCATCACTTGGCCTATCCAATTCAAACCAAAACTGCACCATGCTTCAACATGGTCTCACCAAGACAACACAGAAATCACATCCCTATTGGAACCTTCTTCATGGACTTGTATTGCTCCATGACATATGGACTGGTAAGGGTCCATGTACTTGTCTAATTTATGCGTCCAAATATTTTATCTCCCTTCTGATGTCCTCCAAAGCTAATAATCCAAGTTCCACCTGAACCTATGAAATTTGATCAATAAGGGATCCATGCGTTATGGACCGGCAGGAGTGTAGACGGGTAGGAGGTCCATCCCTGTAGACCTGTAAAATCCATGTACTTAGAGAATTTTTTTCGCCAAAATTTTTACACATCAATCTTCATGTCTTTTGAGCTTATCTCCTAAGTTTCATTTGAATTTAATGAACCATGCTTCCTATATGCCCTGATCTTCATTCTAAGTCCTAATTCATACAATTCTAAACACATAAATCAAACATAGCATATAATACAAAAACTAATCAGAAATTTCATCCAATAAGTCATATACTATAACATATTCACACGTAAACATGAAATAAACAATAACAATCACAAATCTAACACAAATTAAGATTAACTACACAACAATTATATTGGATCTAACAAATTACGTAGCATATATTATAATTAGGTTATTCTAGGGTTTTTAGATATTCGATTAACATGTATGATTTGGCTTTAGGGTTAAATTAACGTGTAGGATGTTTAAAAGACCTAATCATCACAACATATAATCCAACATAGTCATGTAAGAAATCACTATCACTCACCAAACCTTCAATTTGATGAAATAGAATGTGGATCTGATCTGATCAACAATGAAAATGCAAAATTCTATGATGATTTGATGAGATCTAATCTTCCTGGATGCAAATCTATCCTTTAAATGATTAATATGGATGATTTGATGAAAAATAGAGATTAGGGTTTGAGAGAGTTAGGGTGAACCAAAGTAGATCATAGCCTAAGCTAATATGAGAATGAGGGAGAACGCTTATAATATTTCTTTATAACCCCTATTTATAATTGGTGGTCATTAGCCTAATGGGGGTAACTAAATACATCCCATTAGTTGTCCCTTAATCTGTCCAACAGAAATAAAAGCTTAAAACTACAATTTCTCTTAAATCGTTTTCTTGATGGGACTACTCTAGGTAATGGCCAACCACCATCCCAATGCATAAGGACTATTTAGAGCACCTATTTCAGTCTTCATCAAGTTACGACTGAAACAAGATATCTTAAGGGTAAAACGGTCACAAAAAGATCGGTAAAAATAATGGATATGCATCACATTCCCATGAGCCAGATATCAAAATATTAGAAGGATATAACAACTTATGAATTAAACGAAATTAGTTTACAATCCAATGATATGTAAAATACGGGTCCTTATAGGTGGGACTAGAGGTTTCTACTCATTGATGGCTACACTTCAACCAAAGTAAAAAAACAAGTAACTGCTACTTGAATCACTTGATCAAATTAACGAGAAACGAGAGGAAGCTAAGATAAGGTTATCTAAGGAAAACTTCCTACTAGAAAAGAGTGGCAAGACATTGAAATGTAAAGGTTCATAATTGAACTTTCAAAGTTGGAGTTTTTGTTTTGAACCGAATAACGATAACCACCAGTGTATTTAGCCTAACCGAGAATGGCTCTATGTGATAGGAAAGAAACTCGAAAATGGAAATTTCAAACTCACAACAGTTGATGGAATCCAGATCCCTCGGATTTTGAAAAGCGATTTTTAGCGACCATACTGCGATGAATTATGTGACTTCTTATTTTCAGCGAATAAGCCATCCAATCACACAAGGCCGTTGTACTTTGACAAGACTTACATTTTCTTTTAAGTTATCAATAAAATTGGCTTTTGAACATAAAATTTATGTTCCTTTTACAAGCTCGAATCCACTCACTAAAAAAACTAATAGACTCCCTTATCTCTGGGAACATATAAAACTGTATCCCTTAAGATGAATTCCAAATTTCAAGAAGTCGATGAATCTTTTCTTTGAGGTTATCAAATCATCGGGCATCAATCCAAAACACTCTGTGGAGTTGATGAATCATCGCTCTAAGACGTTGTGTCATTGAATATCGATCCTGGAATTCTTTTCGATGGCAATAAACATCACGTTGATGCCTATTGATGCTGGAAATTGATCTCGAAAATCTCCTGGGGCTAGTTGAATAGTGCTTTGAGGTTATCAGATCACCTGACATTGATTTTGAAACTTTTCTTTTGAGTCGGTTGAATAGTGCTCATGGGTTGTTGGGTTGTGGGACAATGATCCTAAATTCCTTTCGGTAGCAGCAAACATCACTTTGAAACTATTGGATCGTCAGACATTGATCTCGGTGCTCTTTTCATATGCTTGTTAAATAGCGATCCGAGGAGGCTTGATCTTTATACATCAATTTTGAAACTGCTCTCGTAAGCCGATTGAATAGTACTCTGATGCAACTGGATAATCTGACATCTATCTCAAAATTTCTCACAATAGTGGTGAACATTTCTTTAAAGTTGCCTTATCATCAGACATTGATCCAAAAATTCTTCTCGTAGGTCGGTTAAACAGTGCTCTAAGGTCGTCCGATCAATGGTCATGTGACTTAGATTTCATTGGAATTAGCAGAATCATGCTCCCAAACCATCGTATCAATGGCCATTTGATCTGTAATACATTGTTGTTATCGAACTGCGCACCCAAACTGTCAGTTCAATGGTCATTTGATCAAAATTCATCGGAATTAGTGGAATCGTGCATTCGAACTTTTAGATCAGTGGTCATCTGATCCAAAATCCATTAGAGTTAGTTGAATCGCACTCATAAACCATCGAATTAGCAGTCATCTGATCCAAACTCCATTGGAGTTAGCAAAATATCTCTCCTAAACTAAAGAATCAATGGACCTATGATCCAATAATTCTTTGAAGTTAACAGAATTGAGCTCCTCGACCGTCAGATCGGTGGTCTTGTAATTTAAAATCCTTCGCTAGAGGAATCATGCCCCCGAACATCGGCTCAGTAGCCATCTAATTCAAAATTGTATAGAGATTTTGAACCATTGAATCAACGGTCATCTAATCCAAAATCCTTTAGAGCCAACTAAATCACCTTTTGGAACCATCAAATTAGCTATCAAAATCGATCCAAACTTACAAAACCAATGGGATCACTTCCAAGAGCTAATGGAGTCGTGGCCTTGTGAATCAATCATTCGGTTCTTTTGGAGTTAGAGGACATGCGCTCTAGAGCCCTAAAGTAACTCAAAATATATCGAACCAAACACATGATCGACGGAAGGTTGATTTAAATCAAGGTAAGCTCCGAAATGGAAGGAATTAATTACCTTAAAACTTGAATAAATAAGTAGTCGAAAGTAGAGACTGCTCCACGCCTTAGCTATCTGAAAAGTACTGCTTCATGAGTTGGACTGGGGACAACTGAATGGGTTGTAATGGAATCTTAAATATAGTTTAAGCACATAAACAACACAATGGCATGATGGAACCACACATTGGAGCAATTAAGAAAAGGCCGAAATTAATTATACTATGACTAACGAGAAATTCGAACATTCTAGAAACAAAAATAGAGATAATATTACAATGTGCTGTGTAATTGCATTATAAACGAAATCACGATTGACAAACACTATTTACATGCACAAAACTGCAGTAAACAAACATAAAACATGGAACCTACTATGCATAATGTAGCAAAATAAAAAATTACACGTAGAACATGAAATATAAGCAATGAAAGAATCCAATAGATATAGAAATATTTTATTACACATATTGTATTTATATGGACTCGAATTCTAACTCAAACAAGGAGAATTGGAACCAGCACAATCTAGGCCTCATTAACTCAACATGCATAAAATATAGACTTTGTAACAAACAACAAAGAAAAGTTTTCAAAATTTATTTTAAAATATAATGGCGGACAAGGCGTCAGGAGCGGCAACGGTTTCTACGGAAGGAATCCCCCCGAAACCGCCTGATATCACATCCACTGGCAGCGCAAAGGGGACAACGACGTGGGCTACAAGTTGGGCGCAGGCAGTTAAAGGTTTATCGTCGCATCAGGAGGAAACGCGTGACGAAGATCTCGAATTTATCTCACCAGAAAACAACGGTAAGTTTCTTATTCCAGAAACAAATTCAACGATCGCCATGGACAAGTGGAAGAACACAATCGTAGCTTATGTGTTAGGAAGTCGACCTCTGCATAACCAATTTATGGATTACGTGAATAAATTCTGGAAACCCTTTGGCTCATTTGAAGTATATTACAAAAAGAGTGGATTTATCATTATACGATTTGAAAAAGAGCAAGATTCTATCCGAATTGTGAAATCTGGTCCGCATACCTATAATTCTAAGATTATTATAATCAATCAATGGGAAGTGGGTTTGAAATTTAGCAGAGACTATTTCTCTACAGTGCCGATATGGGTGAAACTGTTTGATTTGAATTTGGAATTGTGGAATAGAAATGCTCTGAGTAGGATTGCATCCACACTGGGGAGACCTATTCGTATGGGTACAAATACGGCTAAAGAGACTCGTCTTAATTATGCTTGTATACTGATTGAAATCGATGTTAACTTCAATTATCCTCAACTGGTTCAAGGTATGAATTACAATGGCGAGGAAATCCATATTCAGGTTGCATATACAAACCAAGACCCTGTGAAAACTGTCGAGTTTTTGGCCACAACACTAGAAATTGTGTGAGTGATGTACGCAAGGTTTGGCAGGAAAAACAGCAGTCCATGGATATTCAGCAAAAATTAGACCAACATGAAGAAGTTGTTACACAGGATAATACAAACCATGCTACAAATGTTGTGCTGGATCCAAATGAAATTGAAAGTACTCATAGGAATAGAAAGCAGAACAATACAGATAGGGGAGAAGATAAAGAGAAGCCAGAAAACAGAGCAGCGAACGAGTTCCATGCAAATGTGGTTGCTTCTCGGAAGAAATCACCTCGAAGTAATGGAAAATTGCTGTACTGAAACATAATGAGATTCCTCTGAACAACCCTTTTGATTGCTTGCAGCGTGATGATCCTTCAACATCCACTGATATAGATCCAAATATTGCTTCGAAGCTCGGACAACACCTTAATGTTGCCCGTGATCACGATCGGGTGATGGTTGAAGATGTAAATGAAAGTTCCAGTTCTGAGGAGTTTTGTGCTACAGATGAATACTTTGGTGATTCATATCAACAGTTTATCGAGAATGTTGCAGCGCACATTGAAGAAATTCCGTACACAACATCTAAGATCGATGTCTCCAGCATGGTATCTGCTAATCCTACATATGAACAAAAGCGAGATAAATCAACTGCTGCTCCAACGTACGAGGAGCTCAATGATTAACCCATGAGAAATGTATCATAAGGGGTATAATGCAGAAATGCATTTGAACCCCTTGGTCCATACATGCTCTTATCTGGAGTTTGGTGGACATTGTTTAATGGGTAGCTGATCATAGTTTGGTGGGTGTTGGACGGTAGTTGTACCACTATTGATTTTGGTAGAGAAGACAAGGGTTTGCTGTTGTAATTAAACTTCGACAAACATAGGTATACAGTGAGAATACACTTCACTTGAAATGGCATCCTTCCATGCAGAGAAAGGCAGATGAAAACGTCTTAAAGCTCGTTGATAATTAAAAGAGAGAACAAGAGGCTAATTTCAATAGGATATATTGTATATACGTGTGGTACTCCTGCATCAAGGACGCTTCTTGGTTTTGCAGATTCAGTGACAATGGGAAGTGGGATAGCAGCCAGTCTCGGTTAGTTTCTGTTATGAAGTGATTTTGAACAAACAGAGAAGGAATATGGCAACAATCGGTCTGACGAACTACGATGGTGACGGAATTCCCTTGGTTGTGCATGGGAGATCACGTGAGTGGGGAAGACACGTGTACAACAGTTTGGAAATTCTTCTGCAGTTACCGTAACCATTTGGGAAACTTTCAGCGGTTTCTACGGATGATTTTAATGTGCTGGAGTCTTGATGGAAAAAACGGTTCAACAGTACCGTTGGCAGTGTCTACATATGAAGTGGGATTTACAACCAAACTGGGTTGTCTACTTGGATCAAGATTTTAAGCATATGGAATATATATATATATATATATATATATATATATATATATATATATATATATATATATATAGTGTTACTGCTTTTTGCTACTCTCTTTGCATCCTTTGGTCGGTAATTTCCAATTTTTTTCAGAATCCCCACTTAGAGTGATTGCAATCTCTAAAGTGGTGATGGCATTCCTTGTTCAGGAAAATGCTCCAAGAATTCTATCATCACTTGCAGATCCTCCCTTATTCTAGCATTTGTAGAGCTTATACAATTCCATTGAAAGTTGCGAGTCTATCTCCATCTTTTCTACTTTCATTGTCGACTCCTTATGCTCCTGCTCTATTCTCATCACATCTCCTCCCAAGGATATCGAAGGGTTATCCAAGCTTAGAACTTTTGCAATCTTTTCAGAATGATGCCTGAGCCGAGAGTCACAAACTGGAATTTAACCTGAGATGATTGTAGATATATAGTCTATAATGTAAAGGCGGGTAGATAGCTCTAGCACCTTCAGAAGTCCGTGGCATTAATGACAAGAATTATTGACCAAAGAGATCAAAAATGATAGAATTTAACACATATTTTTTTTCCAATGCTCAAGAGTAGAAGGGAGATTCCTACAAGGGGAATTTGAATGTGAGATTCAACTACGAAGTCCTCCTCGTTATCATCTTTAACAGGCTAGACCACCATAAGAACAACAGAGCTTCAATCGAAGTTACATGAACAATTGCTATGGTAGCGGTAGAAGAAGTTATTGCTTAGGACATAAGGGTAGAATTGAAGTGACCCCCGATATTTCCACTTTTTAAAACCTATTCATCATGTAATATTTCATAACACTAAATTCTGGGGTCACTTGCAACATAGGAATTTTTAAAATCATTATCCAAGATCCTTTAACCATAAATATAAATATATCAGTATTTTCAAGAATTTAATAATCTATACACGTGATGATATATAGATGCTTTTTTCTGTTGCGGAACTAGATTAGCAAAACAGAGTTTACAAGATATTTTTATGTCATTTTATATTGTACGAAAACATAGCTTTTGGTTTACCGTGGACAACAATTTCATAGTTAAGTCCTATGAAAACTTGGGTTTATTTCTTAAATTTTTGATCATTTGCTGTTTGATCTGCTTACACAAGTAATTTAGTAGTGATGTAGGTATTCATGATTTTTACCATAGGTCATTTCTAATGAATTCAAGAGGAAGATATATGATAATCTGGATGTTCGTTTACTAAAGAGACATGCACAGTGACACTTATTGTGCATGTCCACATCCATTTAAAACCCTGGATTATCTCCTACCTTCAGCATAAAGTTTGCAAATATAAAATTTTACTAAATCAGTACGGATCCTTATTTTCTATCCTGTTACATCCATGCACT
This sequence comes from Allium sativum, assembly GCA_030737875.1. Taxonomy (NCBI): domain Eukaryota; kingdom Viridiplantae; phylum Streptophyta; class Magnoliopsida; order Asparagales; family Amaryllidaceae; genus Allium; species Allium sativum. The sequence continues at coordinate 199,407,653 of CM060924.1, forward strand.
ATATATTTACATCAATATATAAGTACATAAGTAAGTTATTTGTTGCACATTACTTATGTGTTTGTATGCCTACCCATTATATGTTTCCAACAATATATAATTTGTTGTGTAAGGAAGAAGGCATAATATATATCAACTTATATACCATTCCCTCTTCAACAATACAGTATATAATTAAACATTTTAATTCAATTATTCATTTCTAACAATTTAAAAAATATACGGGTGCATTGATGTGTGCCTATACTTTCACAAAAATATATATTAATTCGGGAATCGCTTAGCTACTTTTGGATATAGGCATACTCATATATCAGTTATATGGCATGTCTTCTCCTTTCATCATTTTAATGTAATCAACCACTATAATTCTAAAATCATTTCCACAGAATACTAAGAACTCTTTTATTTATCATTTCAGATACATCAAAGAATATTTAAAAAGATTTCTAAAGGTAAGAAAATAACATTCATCGTTACAGTTTAGCAAATAAGAGATTCTTAATCATTTAACACAGCAGCCATTTATCATTCTTAAACATTAAAACAACATACTCTTTGGTCTATATAACTAGCTAAATTGATGCATCCTTACCTGTAATCAATCCCTGAACAGCCTGATTTTAATGAGACACCTAGGAGATTGCAAAGGGCAATCAAATAGGGTCAGACTTTCATGTCTCGTGTGAATATATATCATTAAACATATAACATATAAGACTTAAAAGTCATATTTATCATGTGTACACAGTTTTCTCGCATTACATGAGCTAATGTGTATATATTTATAATTATGAAAATTGTCAAATATTGCTTTAGGGTTAAACAAACATAACATGAGTTCATCTTCATATAAGTCTGGATACATGACATTCAAACTAATATAAAGAATAGCATGCATTCAATCATGACACACATACTCCAGTCCATCCTATGATTATTATTATCTGACTTAAACCACTTCTAAGTCATCATCATCATCTAGGACTGAATCATTATTATTATATTGGGTCTTAACTAAAAGAATTTGAGAATGATGTTCTTGAGATTTACTTCTGATAAAGATTTTGTCTACAGATGAATTGTTTTTGATCTACTGAATCAGAAAGAGTATACATGAAATGATAAGTTGTAATACTGAATAGAATGAATATAAAACTGTGTACAGGATATTATTTATAGGTACATAAAGTGAACGTTATGTAAACTATTGGATCGACAGCCTTTGAGATAATTGGGCTTCGATGGGCTGCAGCCTTCCTTCATATGATATATCAGCTGTATCCTTTATTCTCTTTATTACCCTCCCACAAATCGATACTATGGTTAGGTTTACTTCTTCGTTCTCTTGAGCGATTCTCTGATTTCTTATTCGATTCCTCTTCTTTGATGATGGCTTTTGCTGATCTAGTTGAGCTCGCGCCTCTGGTATGTGTTGATCCTTCAATTGATGTAGCTTTTGATTCCTTTTCAACTTTGTTGAGCTCTTGGTCTTCAAAATCTTCGTCTTTTGTCATAGGTTTCCAGCTCGGCTTTGAATCTAATGTCGATTTGAGGTTTTCCTTCTGTTTACTTCTGATGTCTTCAACTCTTAGAGATTCTATGAACTTGATGAAGTTGCTTGACGACAGCGGTTTGGTGAGGGTGTCTGCTCTCTGGTAAGTGGCAGGTACGTGCCTCACCTCTATATTTCCTTTCATCACTTGTTCTCTAACAAAGTAGAGATCAATTTCCACATGTTTTGTTATGGCATGTAAAATAGGGTTTGCTGACATGTATACCGTGCTTAAATTGTCACACCATAGTATTGATTTGTCTTGTTTAACCTTCAGTTCTGAAAGTAGGGATCTTAACCACATTATTTCTGCTGTAGCGTCGGCAGTGCTCCTGTATTCAGCTTCAGTGCTGGATCTGGACACTGTTGACTGCTTCTTTGAACACCATGATACTATGTTTTCTCCAATATAGATACAATATCCTGTGGTTGACTTTCTGTCATCTGGGTCAGATGCCCAGTCAGCATCTGCATATCCAGTAATATTATAGTTGTTGCATGCCTTGAAAGTGAGACCATGATTTGCAGTAGCCTTTAGATATCTTAGTATCCTCTTGACAGCTTTCCAGTGTGTATCCATAGGATCCTGCATGAATTGACACACTTTATTAACACTGTATGATAGGTCAGGTCTAGTAATTGTTGCATATTGCAATGCACCAACTACACTTATGTACTGTTTAGTATTGTGTAAGGATTCTCCCCTGTATTTGGATAGAGGTTGACTTGTAATCATTGGTGTAGGTTGACCTTTTTCCTCATGCATTTTAGCTTTAGTTAATAATTCACCAATGTATTTTCTTTGATACAAAGTGATTTCAGTTGATGATTTTGAGTTTACTTCAATCCCAAGAAAGTAATTCAGGTCTCCTAGATCCTGAAAATTGTTTGTCTAAGTACTCCACTAGTTTGCTGATTTATGTGTTGTTGTCACCTGTAATAATTAGATCATCAACATAGATAAGTATGTATACAGTACAGACATTATCAGATCTTATAAATAGGGGGTTATCAGATTTAGTAGGTTGAAAACCCATGTTAGATAGAGTTGACTTCAATCTATCAAACCATACTCTGGGAGCTTGCTTAAGCCCATAGATTGCCTTGTGTAATTTACACACAAGATTAGAATTCTGAACATATCCTTGAGGCTGTTCCATATATACATCCTCTTCAAGAATACCATTAAGAAATGTGTTATTGACATCTAGTTGTCTGAGATTCCATCCTCTACTGATAGCTATGGTTATTATCACCCTGATTGTTGTTGGTTTGACTACAGGAGAGAATGTTTCCTTGTAGTCAAAATCTTGCAGTTGTGTAAACCCTATTGCTACCAGTCTAGCTTTGTATCTGTCAATAGAACCATCTGATTTTCTTTTGATCTTGTATGTCCATTTACATCCTATTATGTTTTTGTTTTGAGGTGGTTCAACTAGCTGCCATGTTTGGTTTCTTATGAGAGCTTGATATTCATCATTCATAGCCTTAACCATCTGTTATTAGCTTTTGCTTCCTCATAGCTGCATGGTTCTATCTGATAAGTGACAGCAGCATATGTCTTGGGCTTAAAATTTTCACTTTTAGCCCTTGTAATCATATGATGTGTGGGTTTGGCTTGTTGTTGTTAAGTGTCAGGTTGTTCTTCATCACTGATCTCCTCATTGACATTCTGTTCTTCATTTTCATCTATATTGACACTGTCTTCATTGTTGTATGGAACAGGTGACATGCTGTGTTGGCCAGATGATTGAACAGTGTCACTGATTGGTGGTGTTGTTTCTTCATGTGTTTTCATAGTCTCACCTGCACTCAAAAAATCTATGTATACAGGTATGGGAGGTATGGTTACATTAGCATCATGCATTTTCTTTGTGGTTTTCATATTGATTTCCTGATATGGAAAAATCTTTTCATTAAACATAACATGTCTTCTAATATATACATGACCACTATCATCTAGGCATTTGTATCCTTTCTGATTGTCAGCATATCCTAGAAAAGTACATGGCTTTGACCTGTAATCAAATTTGTGTCTGTTATAAGGTCTCAGGTATGGATAACATAAACATCCAAAAGATTTCAGAAAACTGTAATCTGGTTTTGTGTTAAATAATTTTTGAAATGGGCTGATTCCTTTAAGTATTTTAGTAGGTAATCTATTTATCAAATACACAGAAGTTTTAAAGGAATCAGGCCAAAATTTTAAAGGCAACTTTGCTTGAGCTAATAGAGTCAAATCAGTTTCGACTATATGCCTGTGTTTTCTTTCCACAAGTCCATTTTGCTTAGAAGTGTGTGGACAAGTAATTCTGTGAATTATTCCCTTTTTCTGGAAATATTCTTTCAATGGTTTATATTCTGTACCACCATCTGACTGTAGTACCTTTAGCTGAAAATTAGTTTGTTTTTCAGCTTGAGTGATAAAATGTATTACAGCATTACATGTATCTGACTTTGATTTCAATAGGTAGATCCATGTAAACCTGCTATAGGCATCCACAAATGATATGTAGTAATTAAATCCATAATCTGAATTGGTTGGTGCAGGACCCCAAAGGTCTGTGGCAATTAATTCTAGTGGTTTAGTGTACTCAGTAATTGAGTCAGTGAATGGCAACTTATGAGATTTACCCATTTGACAACAAGTGCATAGGTAAGGTAGAGAAATATCATTACATTTAATATTGTTTCCTACAATGACCTGCTTAGTGATACTAGTACTAGGGTGACCTAGTTTGTTGTGCCATATGTCAAACACACTTATTTCTTTCTCAAAAACATTACTACTGAAATAGCAATTCAGTTTTCTTCTTCCATCATTGTTGCAGGAGTTTTGATTGAATTTGTATAGTCCATTGACTTCATTGCCCTGCAACAAGATTTTATTAGTTAGAATGTCTCTAATTAAACAGTATTCAGGAAAGAATTCAAAATATACTTGATTATCCCGAGCAAACTGTGACACACTAGGTTCTTCTTTATATCCGGTACCCTTAATAGGTTTTTCAAGAGTAAATTTTTATTGCCATTTATCATACCACAACCTGTGTGAGTTATAGAGATAGACTTACCATTTCCCATAGAAACAGACTGCTTACCTCTGTAATCTTTGCACCCCAAATTCAGATTTTTCAAGGTTGTTGGTTAGGTGATTGGTTGCTCCACAGTCAGGATACCAGCTTTCATCATTTATGTGGTATGTTCTTATTGTCTCTTCACCACTCACAGTCTTTCCATCACCTTGATTGGTTATGTCATTCTGCATTTGTGCAACATTCATATTTGCATTATTCCTTTGATTACTTGTGGACTGATTTGGTGTATAATTCTGATTGAATCTGAAGTAGCACTTCAGTGCTGTATGACCAACTCTTTCACATATTTGACACTTTGGCCTGTTATTGTTGTTATTTCTGCCTCTGCCTCTACCTCTGTTACCATTGAATCCTCCTATTTGAGGATTTTGTGCTGATCTTTGATCTCTGTTTCTGAAACTGTTTGCATAGTTTATGGATAAATCTGTTTCTTGAATTTTCTTGCTTTCTAATCTTGCCTCATGAGATAGTAGAATTGAGTGAACCTCTTCAAGAGGTAGAGTAACCCTTTGTGATGAGATGATTGCTTCAACAGCTTCATAATCATTGCTCAGACCATTCAGAATGTTCAAAACTTGCTCATTCAGAATGTTCAAAACTTGCTCAGAATCAGTCACTTTCTGACCTGCAGCCTCAAGTTGATCGCTTAATGTCTTCATCTTAGATAGGTACTCTTTCATTGTACTATTACCTTTTCTAGCATTTTGAATTTGTCTTCTATAATGCATTATTTTGGCAGAGGACTGAGCATTAAAGTTTCTTTCAACATTTATCCAAATTTCATTAGAAGTTTTACATCCTACCACCTGAGATATGAGACTGTTACTAATAGTTGATAGTAACCAAGAACTAATAAGTCTGTCTTGCCTATGGTACTTTATGTATTCTTCATTGGGTATTACTCTGTTTTCTTGATCAGTAATGTATGCTGATGGAACAGATAGGGTACCATAGATATATCCCTCAAGACCATAACCTTGAATTGTTGTTTCTATTTGATACTTCCAGTTCAAATAGTTTGTTTCATCAAGTTTTGTTGAAATTAATTGGGTCTGAGGACTAATAGAAGTCTTGACTAACTGATCTACAGGTGATGTTATGATTGGGGGTGTTGCAGGAGGAACATTTGATGAGACAGATCCAGTTCCAGATGTATCAACCATGATTGACAAATGAAATCAAGAAAATAGCAGAAGGGATACTTACAGAAATTTTTAGGTTTAGAATGCCAAAATTCAAGACTGAACTTCAGAAGTTTCTTGCAATCAGGATAGTTTTTAACCTTTTCCTGGTATGGCAGTGCTTTTTGAATGATTTTCTTGAATTTTCAGGCGGTCTGAACTTTGATTTTCTTGCTTCTGTTTTTTTTTTTTTTTTTTTGATCTGTCCAAAAAAAAACTGATTGTCAGTATTTGTGCAACCAATTATGGTTGCTTGGTGAGGCTTGGGTCTGTAGCAGCCAAGAAAGTATGCTTGGCAAGGCTCAGATCTGATGCAGCCAGTGACTATGGCTTGGTGAGGCACAGATCTTGATGATCACGACAACTCTCAGATGATGAGTGTATATACTTTGATGAGAGGAATCCCCAAATGATGAAATTTCTCTGATGGGGATGCTAAACAATTCTTTACTGATTTTCAGATGAGTATTTTTCTGTTAAGCGTTTGGCTCTGATACCATAAAAGAATTTGAGAATGATGTTCTTGAGATTTACTTCTGATAAAGATTTTGTCTACAGATGAATTTTTTTTGATCTACTGAATCAGAAAGAGTATACATGAAATGATAAGTTGTAATACTGAATAGAATGAATATAGAACTGTGTACAGGACATTATTTATAGGTACATAAAGTGAACGTTATGTAAACTATTGGATCGACAGCCTTTGAGATAATTGGGCTTCGATGGGATGCAACCTTCCTTCATATGATATATCAGTTGTATCCTTTATTCTCTTTATTATTAACACATCATATTGAACACCATGTGTAAAATTTCTGAGACATCAACTCTATTAACCCAACACACAAAGGCCAACGGGGGATAAGCATGCCACGTACATACTTGACATCCTACCTGAAGCCAAGTAGATCAATGCAATATTTGGTGATAACCACCTTCCTATGTCGTTTCATCTTGGTTTTATGTTAGGTTTTGTGACATGTTACCCCTAACACTTACCCCATGCACCTCTGTTAAGTGTATGACCCCTTATTTATCTGTGCTATCCTTACTATGAATCCAAATTCTTCAAGCTTCGGAATATATTAAGCATAAACTTAGACATGCACTCTCATTAGTTATTAGTATCAATCACATCTTGTATATTCATCCACTAAATCCAAAAGAGGCATATCATACATTCATATGAATCTGGAAGCTGCATTAAACATAAACACCTTAAAACTAGCGTATAACAATACTATATATAACACATATTCATTGGTCTAGATGTTATTTGTTTCTGAAGAATACTTACTAATCAAAATCCTATTATATATATAATTTTATTTATTACTGTGAGCATATGGTTAAAGGTGTTTAGGATACCTCATAAACCCTATTTCTCCATACTTAAACCCTTCACATGAATTTTTTGAATTATAGTTTTAGCTTAGAGATTTAGATAGAAATAAGTGGATTAGCACGTGAATCTTTCATTGCACCACTTATATTTTCCATAAAGAAAATAGACATAAGCATAGACCTACTTTTTCATGTTGCGTATTCCCATTCATTAAACCCTACCTCACAACAATATTATACTTAATCTATCGGTTAAGTATTTTAGGTCCGGTAATCTATTTATTCCCAAAAATTATTAATATCCATCAAATAAACTCATATGATCACACTGAATCAAGTTAAATTGAATTTATATTATATATATACAACTCATTAATATGTTACATTATATACATATATTAAAAATGTTGTCGCATATAGGTCTTATTACCATAATGAATGATGCATACTCACCTAAATTCTTCCTCTTCTTGATCTTATGATTCTTAGATTTTCCAGCTCTATTTTAATTCATCTTCCATAGCATTATTTACACTTAAGAAAACTGAGAATATGGTTTTCACCTCATGGCTTTACCCTACTAGTTTTTATAATAGTGTATTATTAGGGTTTTATCCTACCTGAGAAAAGTTTATTTTATCCTCAAACTAGTTGTAAATCAATCATTTTTCCATTCAACATTTTGGTGGTCCTAATGTACTAATTGATTTCCTGACATCCTGTTTATTTTTACCTAGCATGCTTCTTTTATTTTTGGTAATTAACTCATCATGCCATTTGCATGACTAGGTTACCACAAGTGGACCTTTTATTTTACTTGAGAAAAATATACATACACAACCATTATTTATATATGATCCTCTTGAATACAAAAGGATTTCTAAACATTTCCTTGTTACAAACAGGTCATGTATAATGCATATTTCATGAATACCTTCATATCAAATTATATCAATAATTTTTTTTGGCCAATATCATGTTTATATAATTATTTATTATGCTCAAACTGATTTATATGTTGCACTCAACATTCATATATATGCTCAAACTTGTGTATCAATCATGCTCAATGCATACTGGGGCGGATGCACATTAGGGCCAGCAAGGGTTGCCGCTGTAGGTGGAAAAAGGAATTTCTGGCGGAGGCGACCATGATCCAATGGCTTAACCCTACCTGGGCTGAAGTTTCTGCCCTATGTGTGGACCCAAGCTGCCATTATTTGGCCATAAACTACAACACCGCAAGTTGGTTTGCATTAGATTGACACATATTGATATATATACAAGAGAGACTTAGTTAATTTTGTGATGTGGGACAATTATTTTTTTGATTTTGCCCTACCTCAACTTAAAGTTGGATCCACCACTGAATGAACACATATGTAATGCACACACAAAGTATTCTTATTATTAACTATTTATCCAAAATATATATTCTAAGAAATTATCTTTAATATGTGCAATTAGTCAATATAAATTCCAAGGTCATCACATACACCCCTTCTTTTAGAATTTGTTTCCCACAATTTACTCATACTTGCATCAAGTATACTTCATCCAGTCCAGATCAATCAATATAAAACTAATTCATAACATTTCAAGGCAGTCACATGACTTATGCATATATGTATAATTTAAGCACAAATTCGTAGCATGTATTCAATTATCATTAAACATGTTCATTCAAAGCAAACAGTGCATTCAAAATTAAAAACACTACCAAGGATCATTTCAAATTCGTACTAACACTGCTTTAAACTAAAAACAAGTAAGGATATTTAGCTTTTACTTTATCCTCTACTTTCCATATGCAATTATTTTTGTCTAAATTCCATTGCACCTTTACTAGTTTTATGGTTTTTTTCTCAATTTCTTTTCCTACCTTGCCGTAATTCTCACTGGCACTTTTTCATAAATCAAATCAGGCATAATTTTCACTTGAGTTGGATATTCCAAAATTGTCTCCTTATCATGAACCCATCTTCTAAGCTGTGACACATTGAATACACTGTGTATTCCACTTAGTACTTCAGGAAATCTCAATCTATATGTTAATGCACCAATCCTCTCAAAGAGTTCATAGAGGCCTACATATCTGGGAGAAAGCTTTCCCACTTTTCCAAACCTTAGCACTTTTCTCATTGGACAGACCTTGATGAATACAAAATCCCCTATATGATACTCCACTTGTTTCATTCCTTTATCATCATATGCTTTCTTCCTTTCTTGTGCAACTCTCATCCTTTGTCTCACCAGTTCAATTCTTACTGAAGTTTATTTAACTTGTCCAGGTCCAAGCGGTACCCTTTCCCCACTTCTATCCAACATGATGGTGACAAGCATGGAGTGCCATACAAGGCTTCAAATGGTGTCATCCCTATGCTTGATTGGTAACTATTATTATGGGAAAATTTAACCAAATACAAGTGATCTTCCCAACTCCCTCCAAAGTCAAGTACACTGGCCTTAAGTAAACCCTCCAAAGTTTTATTTACTGCGTGGTTTTCATCATCTATTTATGGACGGTGGGTTGTGCTTAGGAACAATTCAGTTCCCATTTCATCCTGAAATCTGGTCCAAAATCTTGATGTAAACAAAGTGTCCTTATCACTAATGATAGTCCTTGGTATTCCATGCACCCTTACCACCTCCTTCACAAACAATTGAGTTAATTTGTTTGCATTTCTATCTGACCTTATAGGGATAAAATGTGTTGTTTTAGTCAGTCTATCAACCACAACCCATATACCCCCATTACCCCTCTTGTTTCTTGGCAAACCTTCAAAACAAATCCATTGAAATCCTCACTAACATTGGGGCAGTAAAATGTTGCAACTAATCAATCCCGAACAAACCCTGGCCAGGCAGTTTGTTCAAGATTGATTGGGGGCAAACACATACACATCACACCCCCACTGTTTGTTAATTAGTTTAGTAATAACAATTGATTGCAGGAATTTTGGTTTGCAGGGATGCTGGATTGAAACACTTGGTTAATTGTGATGTTGTTTATTGTTTACTACTTTATTTAGTGATGTTTTGACTACAAGCGTATTACTGGAATATATCACAAACTTGCAAAAGTATGGCATTGCAGGAATACTACTTTATTCACAGAGTGCAGGGTTATATAAGATAACTAGAAAAAAACGCGAGGGCCGCACTCGCAACAACCACAGCAGGCCAGTAGAAAACAAAAAAAATCAAAGTAATGCTTCACTTAGGCTTGGGAGAGGGCTTGGATTTCTTGGCATCCTTAAGTCTTTGCTTCTCCTCCTTCTCGGCATCAGTAAGGATGTGCTTCTTCTTCTTGGATTTCTCCGACGGGGGATCTTCTATGTTAGTAGTGGACTTAGAAGCCATCTTTACAGTTATCAAACTAGGAAGCTTGATGGTCACTTTGGTACTAGGAGGAGGAACCATTTGGATAGGATCGACTAAGATGGGCTCTTCTATGTTTTTAGCCTTGGCTTGAGGAGTTGCTCGGTCAATGCTTTCATCTGTGCAAAGGTCGGATCCTCGGTCTCGGCAAAAGTTCCAGTGATTACAACCTCCACTTCCCCTTCACCTTCTTTGCCATCTAGATCCTTTAGAGCGTCAATCATCTCCCCCTCTTTGGAAGCTTTAGCACTGGAAAGCAATTTAGCCTTGTTAGTGGCTTCTTCTTGCTTTTCTTCAGCCTCCCAGCAGGCTTTGTACCTAAAGAAGGAAGAGAAATAGTAATTAGCTCTAGAGAGAGTACGGGTCTTTCAATTGTTTGCTCTATAATGCGACGATAGGCTAGAATAGCTTTGACAAATTGTGGAGAAAAGGTGGAGATACCTTCGACCGACTTATCCCCGGGAGTGGCTGGAGTTGCAACTTCGATAATAGGAGAAAGGAGTGTACTTTGGAAATCTCTGGACATTCAGGTTCATATCCCTCCGTTTCTACAGCTCCAGGGATAGTCGAAGAAGAGCTGGCGCCACTTAATAGTACTCTTAGCCTTGGCTTGACGTTTAACAGCCTCCATAGTTTCTTGAAGAAATATCCGTCCCTCTGCCAGACGCTCTGGCTCCTCTCCTCTCAAGTACGTCTTCATCAACTCCTCTTCGTCGATGGTTTCAAATTTCTGTCTCCGCTTCTCATCATCAACGATTTCATCCCACACGTCGACTAAAGTTGTCTTGTAACCTTTAATCCATGATATATCTCGGGTCCGAAGCACTTGAGAAAAAAAGGATATCATAAGTTGTACATAGTCATCCAAATCTCCTTGGCCTCAATAAGTTGTGCCTTAGAAGCAGAGGCCAATTTAAGTGCAAGGTTGGCGTTTCCTTCAGCTAATACAGCCCTCTCCTCAGCTTCTGCTAACTTGACCTTCAAATTGGCAATTTCTTTATTAAGATCTGCTTTCTCTTAATCATGATGGGTGCGGGATAGTTCCAGCTCGACATTCTCAGAAGTGACATCCTCAACCTGTTTCTTGAGCCTTACGAGCTCCTAACTGTGGGAGTCGAGCTCGTTACAGAAGCATGTATGTAACTCGTTATGCAACTTCTTATAACTTTCAGCATCATGTTGTGCAAGGGAAAGTTTGGCTTAAGTATCGTCGAGCTCTTCCTGTGGCCTCTTCGGAGGATATATCGTATTCGGCTATTTGCTTCAAGTGATCCACGTCCATCAACAGATCCTTTATGATTTTTGAAAGCTTTCGGGCGAATTTGCATGTTTCTTGATACTGATGATCTATGAAGTCTATCTGACCTTTGACACCCTCTGTCCAGTCTAAAGGAACTGGTTTAAGGTAGGGACAAAGTGCATATTTCTGAAGTCATAATTTGGGGATTGCCCTTTTAAAACTTCTATTCTCGCAGTTGTATAGGAGTCAAGATTCACTGGACCTGTTGTGGTAATATCGATAGATTTAGGCTTGGCAGAAATGACCACCGCACTACCTTTATCTTGTTCCTTGCTCTTGTCCTTGGTCTTGTCTTTGGGATCCGAATGCCTTTTTGATGGCTTATCTCAGTACGCCATAGATGGCCTACTACAACACCAGAAAAGTGATGCAGGAAATGCCAATTTTTTTTTGTTATAGGCAAAAATGATCTCTGGCAACACTTTCTCAATGTTGCTTTTTGTCGCGTTGCCATAGAGTCAAAGACAACACTTTTGAGACCCTAGGGCAGCATCGGTACAATTGTTGCCGCAGGTACTAAATTTTCTAAAAAGTGGGACCTATAATCTAGGCCCCAACATGGGGTCCACTAAAATCTGTAGCCCAACTTTACAAAATCCTTTTGTGGGGCCCACATTCATTTATTTATAGCAATATTTTTACCATCTAATAGCAACACTTTGCTAGTTTATTACAACATTTAACATCACATACTGCAACATTATATCATGGCTATGGCAACAACTTTTGCAATTCAAATAAATATTTTATTTCAACATTTCAGATGGTACAATTTTTTTGACTCCACCATTGTACATTACATAATCATTCTTATTTACATACATTCCTCACTACATTGTCACTCAGTTCACTCATATACAGACTCACTGACACTATTATACTTTGCTATTATACATCCACTCGTATACAGACTCGCTACATTGTCACTCGATCCACTATTATACTTCGCTCTTTGCGATGGGATGCATCCGAGTGGGGCTAAACCATGAACTACGATATACAGTCTCTGGTGTAAAGCATTAACAAGCACATTAAAATGGTATGAACGTATTCTTGTACCTGCGCTTCAAACTATTCAACAATGAATGTATTAAATAAGCATTGTAATATGCACTACTAGATTGCACAATCTACGGTATAATATGCTTAAAATATGCGTAGATACTAATCATTCGAGTTATATCACTGTTAGTTGTCCCTTCAAGGTAGTCATCAAGAGTTTCACAAATTTTTCATGACTCAAAGAAGCATCTGGTAAGAAAGATTGCAAGAAGCAGTGGATTAGTGTCCCAAAAAAACAAATCAGAGAATAAAACAATATCATTATAATTATGAGTTGCATTCGGTTTCTTTTTTCTCAAGCATTGCATTGCCGATTCAAAAAAAAAAAAAAAATACAAAATGTAAATATATGAAAAAAAAATTGTTGGACTGATTGACAGATTGAGCAAATATATGACCAACCTTGTTGGTTGTTCCCAATTGCAAATTGTTTTGCCCTTTCCACCTCTGTTAACATCTTCTTTTCCGATAATGCCTCTTTTTCCTTCAATTCTTCAACTGTCTGCATACAATTACATTTAACATACCTAGTTTGCCCGTATATATATTATATATGTGTATGTATAATAAATATTAGCATAGCTAGGGTGTAGCCTGTAAGTTATACCGATCGTTAGCTGTGCAAAGGTAATATGGAGGTGTTGATAGAAAGTGCAAATGACGAACTTGCTAAATTACTTCACCCCTTTTGTTGGAATGATTGACAAATTATGGACATGCATACCACATGCAGATATACTGGTATTAACAAAACAAAGCTTAACATTGATAAATTAGAAAAGAAAAAACTGAGAATTGATGGTATAAATGAGACAATATTGATGGTTTTTTATTTAAATTCTTGCTGAAACAGATATTGACTCTTACCTTTGGATGATACTCTTAAATAATCATCATTGGTATATTTTGAGTTACAGCTCATACAAACTGCACTACATTCGGATGTCGAACCTTCTGCAGCATTGTTAACTCTTGTTTAAAAGCTTGTCTATACAAAAGATCCATAAAATAAGCAATAAGCATGGGAAAGAGGAAGAAAAAGTTGAACAGGGTAGATTATTTTATTCATAAAGTAGTAATAATGCATGAAAAACAAATGTATAAATTTTAATGTCATATACCACCAGTTAAGTAGTAAGACCTTTCGGAACATAGTGTACAGTGATAAGGGCCTATAATCAGAAAGCCTGAGCATGAATAAAGTAGTAATGATGCATAATGGCACATAGAAAAACAAATGTTATTATCAGGGTACATATATTATTCATATGCATTGCATAGTGTGCACCCAACACTGGAAATAGTACGTTCAAATGACTCAGGTGACCAAGTGAAACTGCAAAATGCTCGACATTAGTGCACAAATAAAAACATTAACCTGAGACACAATTGCCTAATTGCAGCAGCACCGTACCAGTGGATACAAACACAATGACAGACAACGCCTCCACCACCCGATAGAACATTTGCCAACTTTTCTATTCCACCAATCATGGTTGATCAGTATAGTTGGTAAACCGCATGTGTGTATGTGTGTGTGTAATTGCAAAGAGTTTCCAGAACAACATACAAGCCTGATACAAATTAAGCAATCATGAAACGTTCATCCTATACGAAAATTAACAAATGAACACTGTAGGCTTTAAAAGTAGCTGCAATAATATAAGACTAAGTACCTTTTCATTCTCATTTTGTCAAGGACTGTATTCCTAATCATCACCATAGGAGGCCAAACAATGTTCTTATCACTTATAGTTTTTCACAATCCTCTCCATTTCCCAAATTTTTCATTGAATCGACATATTGATCTTCTTCTTCTTACTTCTTCGTCCAAAAGCTCTGTAGATTCCTGAAGAAGTTTCTTTGTCCCCTTGTCTTTGTATGAGGAATAAGTGGCAGTAAACCCTTGTACTAGTCAGTAGCTCCTGGTCCATCATGGCAAGCAGGGCAATGCCATTGCCTGTCAGGTGCACTAATCTGCTGTTTAGTTAAACTATCAGAGTTATGGAAAGAGTTGCAGACTGCGATGCATAATTACCTAAGACCCAACCTCTAATGAGGCACGTTTTCAGAACAAGAAGAAAACCATATAATTGAACTGCATGCAACTTTGGGAAATAGTAAGTATATGTACATGTAACTAGTTGCTTGTATGGCCTTGCACCAAAAAAAAAAAAAAAAAAAAAAAAAAAAAAAAACCTGGTTGCATGTACATATTTATATTTATTTTTTAAGTAAATTATTCTTATTTATATGAATAGTTGGTCACAAATAACAGCACGACTGCCATTCAAAATGGATAATGAGATAAACAATCCATGGAACTCAAGCATCAAGAAAAAGTTAAGACTAAAGCGCATTGATCCTAATGCACATAAGTCCCTTTTTAAAGTTGATTCCATACAAAAGATTTCAATCATCTCCGAAGCAATAAAAGAAATTTTTCTTGATAAAAGTTATAGCTCTAAATGTAATTCTATTTTATCAATGAATCAAAATTCATCTATATGGTTTAACTGGAACCTATTATCCAGCTCTTCGGAAAATATAGGGTTTGAACGCTAGGAAAACTAGTAAGTACTTTAGCAATAGTAACCATGGTAGTATTAACAGTTGTAGCAATATCAATGATATTTCTCAATTTGATGAAAACATACTCCAGTACCCACTATTCTACGTAGTAATCCAAACAATAACTTAAGAGTATTATGTTTGCCTATCAAACATGGTTTGAGATCAGAGAACGTTAAAATTTATGTACATTATAATAATACATAAGAACTACAGTCTTTATTATGCTTAAGTTCTGCATAATTTTTAAAATGCACTTCATTCAATTGTAAAAAATTGTTTCAACTCTCAGCAAACAAATAAAAAATTTATGGCACTATTATCTGTAATCTTGGCTTAACGATAACACAGAAAACATCTCCTATACGCAAAGAAAATGAACACAGTAGCATAATCGACATGGCACACCAAAATAGCGCATGATGGAATTATGCACTCAGGTGTCTGGTGGTTCGAATTTAATTCTGAAGCAAAATTCTTTTATGAAAATCACAGTAGGATGAGATACCCTAGTCAATTAAATCGTTCGGTTGCAACCTATTACAGGCAAAGGATTGAATACCAATAATTCCCAACTAGGGTTAGCATTGTTGATCTAGAAAAGGGCGAGTGAACTAACCATAATGAATCGTCGTTAAATCTATAGTCGTTAATCGCACCAAAGCTGGAGAAGATGACGGACGAGGAACCGCACTAGACTATCAGTCGATCGTGGCAGAAGGTATTGGAGAAGCGATCGATCTTGAGTTGTAAGGTCTCATCAATCGGCTCCACTTTTTTGTTCTTCAAAGAACCCTAGAATTGGCAATTTGAGGGAGAACGAAATGAAAGGGAAAATTGGCAATTTGGGGTAGAACGAATTGGAAAGGAAGCGCGTGAATGAAAATGTTAGCCGGAACAGAGAAGCGTAGCACATAGTGTATGAATGGTTGAGATTTTGTTTTAAATGACCTGTGGATCGCTGAGGTGTAATTTTTTTTAGTTGAATATATTTATAGTTACTACAACATCTTGCTAATATCTATACTAACACCTTGAAGCGTGTGTTGCAATAAACAAAAATCACCATAACTATCGTTACATTATAACTAGAAACACCTTGTATTTTAGTTGCAGTAGGCCATTTATGGTGTAGTGTCTTCAGTATGCGACTCTTTTGGGAGGACTGGAACTTTGGGAGGTTGTTTGTCTCCTTTGCGACGGCTCTGGTGGCTCTTTTACTTGTCGGAGTCCAACTTAGAGGTAGAATGGGAGCACGAAGAGTGGTGATGATGTGATTCATAATGCCTCCTACCGTCTCCCCCGCGGCTATTCCCATGATCGTGTTTGACATCGGAACCGTACCAAGAAAGACTCTCACGGACATTCCTGAGATTGTAGCCGCGATGATGCATCTTTCCTACAAGTTAATATAAATCAATATTAGAGCCAAGAAGTAGCATAATACACAGTCGTTGTGATGTGCAGTGTTAGCGTGGTGTTCCCTAAGTGAACCCCCCGACGGACCCGAGCCCAGAGTTAGGCTTGTGGGCGTTGTCTTCCCAGCTTTGACAGGTGTGATTTCCTCTTCATACGGAGGAAAGAAAGAGCCAGAACTAATTTCTTGGGAAGTGTATATGTCATCGGGCAAAGGAAGTTTAGCTAAGTCTCCAAATATGGAATCTTCAAGCTGGGGATCACGGATAGGGGACTTGGTTGGAGACGGTGTCTTCGGAGAAGGTCGCCTTTCATAAGGAGATGCACCTTTAGGAGAGCCACCTTGGGGCTCATCCTTAAGCGACCTTTCCAGGATCTCCTCGGTAGGAATGTTTATTGGAGAAGGACTTGGAGGAATCTCAATGTTTTCTTTCTCATGATTTTTCTCTTTGTCTCCTGGTTATGGCTCGTGACTTGGGTCCACGAGATCTTTGACCTTTGAACCCTCACTGACTTCGATCATCGTCGTCTACCCCTCAGCTGGGGGCATGCTTTCAGTCCCCGTAGGTACAAGAGGAACTTGAACTGGGGGCCTGTATATGTAAGCACGACCTCCATGACCTATGCTTCACCTCATATCAAGTAGATAGTATCAATGAAGAAGCTCGTCCACCAAGCATTTTCTAGCATTTAAGAAGTCTGGATTTCCATTCAGTAGAAGATTCAAGCGATCAAGATATATTCGGTCATGTTCTTTTCTTGGATTTGGAACTGAATATAAGAAAGAAAAGTCATCACACTTGTTAATGTAGTTGATACGGGGAGGCCCAGAATTTGGAGCTTACTTGACTTTACCCATCTCTTAGCACATCGTGGCTGGTGTTTAATAAAGAAACATTCGGGTCTTATGTCGCCCACATTACTGTATCCCTCGTCAAGTATCTTTCTCTTAGGCACAGATTCGAAGTAAATGAAAGAAGGAGTCTCTTTTTGGAGATTTTTGAAGTGATAGAAAAAATTTACATCCTCAAAAGTGGACTCCACCCC
This sequence comes from Allium sativum, assembly GCA_030737875.1. Classification (NCBI taxonomy): domain Eukaryota; kingdom Viridiplantae; phylum Streptophyta; class Magnoliopsida; order Asparagales; family Amaryllidaceae; genus Allium; species Allium sativum. The sequence goes on from CM060924.1 coordinate 199,425,611, forward strand.
TAAGACTTCCATGTACGCTATGTACAGCGTGTATAAATAAGAATAAGCAGTAGGCTGGAGTTGCATGGGGGCAATCCACATTCGTCTTAGAAAGTTGACGACGAAGGGTGGAAATGGAGGAATAGCTCCGACTGTGCACATTAAATGACTGATGGCCATGTACCCTTCTGGAGGATTATGGTGTTTGTCCGTAATGTTAGTTGCCACTCTAACCTCCTTCCAAGATATCCCATGCCTTAAACATATTCGTTTGAGTTTGGCTTCATCAGCCGTTTAAACCCAAGAGTCGTTGGGTGTATTCAGGATAATCTCACCATCAAATTCATCAGGAGCTCGGTTATCTCCTACTCCTCCCTCTTCCTCTTCATTCATAGAAGTTTCTCCCTCAGACGACTCTACATTTTCATGAAGCTCAATTTCGAAATCCGAGTCCGTGCTACTTGAGTTTGAATCCGACGGAATGATACCAGGATTGGGATTGCTTGACGATTTTGGAACTTTACTTTTATCTGATTTGGAGTATCTTGTCTGATATCTTCTCGTCATGTTGACTGTACTATCCAAGAAACATCAAGGATTAGAATATAGTTGCATGTGCCCTCTAAAAGTGTGTGTGTGCAGTGCATATATGAAAATACATAATAAAGCATGCAGTTGATTGATATGCATCGAATTGTCAAAGGGGATTATGTTCGTAAAATCTAGAATATTTCAAATATATATATTGTATGATTCCGAAGTTCAGCCTAGAGGGCTCTATTCTAACTGTTCGTGAAGGTTAGTGGAAACCATGTGCACAAAATTGATTTGGATTAAGTCTTTTCTATTTAACCACGTCAACCTGAATTGTTTGGAGAAAATACGATCGGGCCGGGTGAATTGGTCAGCTTCGGGTCGGATAGAACATCTCGACATGACCCCATGCAATCCAAGGGAATTCGTGACCCTTCATCCCTGTCCAACTCCAAGCCTCCACCCAACCCACTGACACCAGAACGATCCTAAGTCCCTCGTTTCTTCTCTTTTCCTCTCCGAATCTCATCTCTCCAACTCCGTTGATTCATCAATGTTGGGTCCAAAGTAGTATGCCAAAATTTTCGAAGTCCTAACATGAAACTCCTTTGCTGCCGCTAGGAGGCAAGTAGCATCTCCAACGACGGTGACTGCTACAAGAATCATAGCCTCAGCCTCGTAACGATGAACGACGAGGGCTAGTACGCAATTCAAACTCAATTTGATAACAGAGTGGGAATTAAAAGAAGTGAAATAGATAATCGCAACCCACCTATGGATTAAATCTGATAATCGAGACGGATTCGTGAAGAATTGGAGGGTAGGGTTTCGATGGTTCAGGTTGGTTCGGTAGCAATAAAAATAAAGTGAGAAGGGAGAAAGAGTTAATTAGTCAATATATTAAGCTAAGGGGTCATTTGTATTCCACTAAGTTGATGGGCCGACTCGAACCGCTGGACAAGTAGCAAAAGTGTTTTTAAGCTTTTCAGTTCAAGTATAACAGCGGGTCGAATAGAACTGATTCGACCCGACATGTTGTTTTCGACCTGATGGTTTAAATCTGAAACAATACAAATAAAAATCAATGAAAATGAAGGAAATAATTGTTGAAGATCGTGTGTGTACATGGAGAAGAATTGACAAAGCAACGTGGCCTAATCGGACAACTTTAACTTTATGACTCGACAAAGGTTAAAGAATTTACCTTTGGACTTGCTTATATTCCGATTGAAATCCCCAATTTGTTGAATGCAACAAAGAAGATTATGGATTAGGTCTCGTATTTATAAATCACACGCAGAGGTCAAGAGACACGACTTTACAATGGGTCACAACTTTGCAGATGGACACGACCGTTGACTATTGCCGATTCAAGAAAAGACAGATTGGCAATTTCAAAGCATGCCTCATCTTCGATAAGACATACTTTAAGGGGGAAAAATGTTGGTCTACTTTGTAACTAGGCCATACAAAGTTCAGATGTCTATGATCGATTGTATGAAGAGGCAAGGAGCATAGCCGTTCATTAGCAAAGAAGAAGTTTCTCGGGTCGAATAGAAGGAAGAAGGCCGCGGGTTGAATGGAGAGCAGGTAGCAATGGTTCGAATGAACTCGACCCGACCCGCACACACAAGAATACGACATCACAATCTCTCGTCTCGGCTCGAATAAGCTCATGTCCGATCCGCCTGGAACAACCAATGCACATGCAACGTGCACCTATTTTTTCGGCTACAAAACCGGTCAACACACTCCTACTATGGCGGATCGGGTTCCACTTGGTAAGACCCGATTTGGAGACACCTTCTCTACTCACCCATGTTTATCTCCAAATTTCACTTGTTTCTTGCCACGTATACATCCAACCCGAGCCCAGAAACAACCTATAAATACATCCATACAGGGCATTTTGCAGGGATCTTTTGGCACATTGACAACTTGAATACTCGGTCTCCATCACCATTTCAACTCGAATATCATATATTTCGAATATAATCCCATAAACATTGAGAGAGAATTGATTGTATCAGAGTCATTGAACGATTGTATTTGTTGTGCTTGTAATTCTCTATCGAATCAAAGAGTTATAAAGAGGATGTAGGCTCATTAACGTCGAACCACTATAAATCTTGTGTATGCGCTTGCTTTTCTCTGTTTTCAGTTTATATTTCCTCATTATTCTCTACAAAACCTGATCTATTGGGTGTTCGCGCTATTTTTTGGTCTAACATATATATTAAAAAGGATACCTTATATATGTCTTATTGCTTTATATAAAATGATACTCACCAAAATTCTTCCTCTTCTTGATTCTATGATTCTCATATTTTCCAGCTCTATTTTTATTCATCTTGCACAACATTATTTTACACTTAATAAAAACGAGTATATGGTTTCCTCCTCGTGGGCTTACCCTGCTAGTTTTTGTAATGGTGTATTAGGGTTTTATCCTACTTGATAAAAGTCCATTTTATCCTCAAACTAGCTATAAATTTCCATTTTACATTTTGGTGATCCTAACTAACTAATTGATTCCCTAGCATCCCCTTTATTTTTACCCAGCATGCTTTTTTTATTTATGGTAATTAACTCATCATGCCATTTGCATGACTAGGTTACCACAGGTGGCCTTTTTATTTTACTTGAGAAAAGTATACATACACGTCCATTATTCATATATGATCTACACTTGAATACAAAAGGGTTTCTAAATATTTCCTAGTTATGAATAAGTTATATATAATGCATATTTCATCAATACCTTCACACCTAATTATCTGAATAATTTTCATTTCAGCCAATATTATGTTTATATAATTATTTATTATACTCAAACTGACTTACATTTTGCACTCGGCATTGATACAGATGTATTTATTTCTTGGTTAACTTGTGTATCGATCATGCATAATGCACACATATATCTTCCACACATAAAGTATCATTATTGTTATTTATTTATCGTAAATATATATTCAAAGAAATTTACTCTTTAATTAGTGTAATTAATCAATATAAATCCAAGGTCATCACAAGAATCTTTTTTACCTTCACGTCTAAGGATGGCCTACCGGGGCCTAAAGGAATTTAATCTGTAAGAATTTGAATGGCAGCTTTGTTTTTAGCTAAGGCTTGGGCTTTAACAGCTCAAATAGCCATTTTCTCCCTTTTAAGCCTGATCTCCTCTTTACCAACCACAAGTTGATCTTTTGACTCATTATCCAAATAATAACTGATCAACCCTTTTTCGGTAAACCCAACATCCTCAAGATGAAACAAGATCTCTTCCTAAACTAAGGCAAGTGTGTAGGGAATTCATCATCCAAGTAGCACAAACTACATTTTTTATTTGTGCAAAGTGTAGAAGTTAAAGATTATGACATGTAGATGTTGCATCTTTTAATTGCAGACATTCTTGAGATCAGATTTCTCTATAGTAAGTTTATCTTTTTCGCTCTCTAAACTATTAGGACCTTACCTCTTAAGTTTTAATGACAACAACTACACGATCACATAGTACTATATTATCTTACCATGTTCTGGCATAAAAGACATGAAGAATCAAGCTTAAACTATTAAATTGTTTCATCAAGAGAAGAACTTGAAAAACACTCAACAAATAGTTGTAAACAAGTTTATTCAAGTATTTTGTATCTTATATGATCTCTCTTAAAAAATTCATACATGTGTACAATAATTTATATACCCAAATATTCGAACCATCTTCCTTTAACTAAGTCAAACGTCTGATTTTATGGTCCAAATGTCAGATACACAGCGCATGCATATACACATACATGTGTCATACATTTGAATCTAGGACCAACCGCCTAACTAAAATCTAGGGGGACATGTCTAAATTATATTAGAAGTTAGAGTTCCAAGTCTAACATCTGACCTAAGTCTACGGTTTTCTAGAGAAAAACCAGACGTCTAACTTGAAAATCAAGATGCCTGACCTTGTGCATAACTGTCGTTTTTCGAAAAAACACTTCTCTTTCTCCTCCTCATCTACATCCCTTCGTCGATGGTTGCAACCTTTGATCAACTAGAATCATATAAAGAGTTCTAACCTTTGATAAACTATATGAACATATTACTTTCATGAAGATTTATCATCGATTTTTTATTCAATTCTACTCTTGTTCTATGTATTCTAAAATCACACAAACATGCAATCACTCTCGCGTTTATACATATTAGCTATAACTAGAAAACTTTTCCTACAAAACTAAGTTCATTCATGAAATACTCTTCGAGGCTGGGAGATTATCCGAAGAGTTGTACTTAAAGTCAAAATCTATGTTTGTCGAACACAATTCTTTAAAAAAGAAATTTTACATGAGCTTGTTTCTTTGGACGAAGTGAGGAGTTTTATTGGTTAGTGAAAGGTCGAAGGGAAGCTTCTGGATAGAAGGTAGGATGGTAAGTCCAAATTAATATATAAATCAAAGTGTGATTGCTTTTATCTCTTTACTTATCACTCTGTGCTTGTTATATTAATATACTTGCTATCGTATCACATATCTACATAAGTCATTGTCCATACTTTACACTTTTATAAACCTGAAACTAGCTCATGAAGTTTCTATCTCGAGACTTCACGGTCCCATAAAATTTGATGATGGATTTTATTGGAATTTTGGTGATACAGTATTTCCAAAATTAATCAGATTTTGGAGATATTCAGGGTAATTTGGTTACCCATTTTATGCAAGAAAGAAATGGAAAGGAATATTAAGTGGATAGGGATATTGGAGATATTCGCCATATATTTTGTTGCCATATTTCATGGGAGAAGAAATAGAAAGAAATTAAAGAATTGATAGATGGACAAAAAAGAAAGTTACCAATCAATCATATGACAATAAAATTAATGGGAATATTAGTCTTCCATGAATTGATTTTTTTACATAAATCAGTTACTTCATCCCTAAGTAATTTTTCCTCTACATAAAGAGAGACATAGAGGATGTTATTTTTTATGAGATCATATGTATTTCTTCATTTCTTTACTCTACTGTAAAACTCTGTAATCTCTTGAATATTAATAAAATCTCTTCCCCATTGAAGTGGACGTACACTATCTCGCGATAGTAGAACCACTATAAATATTGTGTGTTCTTTGTTGCCTTCATGTTTTTATATGATTTGTGATTGATAATCATTTCAATCTGTTTGTTTTATCACATCATTGCAAGATCCTATTGAGGTTTTTCCGTTGAAAGGGATTGATCACCCCTTACAACTGGTATCAGAGCTAGAATCGCAAAGAAGGTGTTTGGTAGAATGGCAGGGGAAGATGAAAATAGTACAAATAATACGTCAGTGCCAATAATTGCTCCATAAGTCAGAGGCTCATGTGTGGCGTCAGGATCATGGTTGACGATAGAGAAGTGGACTGGTAAAGGAGATTTCGAAAAGTGGCAGTGGATGATGAAAGAAGTTTTGAGAAGAAATCGCGTTTATCGAGTAGTATTTGATACAAAGGCATTGCTTACTGATATTTCATCAGTGGAATTAGAAGAGATGGAAGAATGAGCCTTTTCTACTCTTTAACTTTCTATAAGAAAGAATGTAATTTCCGAAATCAGACAGGAAACAATAGCTAAAGGCATTAGGAAGAAGTTAAAGGACCTTTACATGAAGAAATCCCTAACTAACCATCTGATCCTATTGAAGACTTTCTTCACTTATAAGATGAAGGAAGGTTCTTCAATTAAGACACACCTAAGTGTGTTTGATGACCTGTTGATGAAGATGAACTCTGTTGAGTTGAAAATTGATGAAGAACAGAAAGCAATGGTTCTGTTGTATTCGCTCCCAGAGCGATACACTGGTTTCACTAACAACCTTATCTATGGTAGTGATACACTGAAATTAGATGTGAAGACAGGTTTTCTCAGTGAAGAGTTGAGAGATCAGATGAAAGAGTTTGGTGTTAGTGATAATAGTGGAGGAAGTAGTAGTTCAGGTTTATTTGTTGAGAGAGGAAGAGCAGAGAAGAAAGTGAAGCATGATAGGGGCATTCCAATTCTAGTAATCCTCATTCCAAGAGTAAGTCTAAAGATGGAAAGTGCAATAATTGTAAGAAACCAGGCCATTGGAGAAGAGACTATCCTGTTTTGGAGAAGAAGACTGATGGTTCTTTATCTAGTGCAATGGAGAAAGATGGTAGCGATTTGTTGACAGCAGTTGTATCAGATGTTGCAGACCACTGGATTTTAGATTCTGGAGCATCATTTCACATAACTCCTAATATGGATTATTTTTATTCCTTCGATGCTAAAGAAGGAAGTTCTATCCTTATGGGAAACGATTCTACATGTAAGTCTATGGGAGTTGGTTCAGTTCGCATTCGCATGTATGATAGGATTGTTCGCACACTTTCAAATGTTCGCTATGTCCCAGGTCTTCAGAACTCACTGATATCATTAGGCCAGTTGGCATCATTGGGATGCAATATAACCATTGTCAGAGATGGTTTGAGAGTTTCTAGAGTGGCACTTGTATTGATGAAGGGTGTTATGGTGCGAAATCTGTATTTACTAATGGGTACCACTGTCCATGGAGAATTATGTGTTGGAATCGATAGTTCTAAAAGTTTGGATACTACCAAGCTTTGGCATATGAGATTAGGTCATACTTTGGAGAAGAACTTAGAGTTGCTTCATAAGAAGAAAAAGATCAAGGGAGAGATCTTCAACAAGTTGGACTTTTGCAAGGAGTGTGTATTGGCAAAGCAAACCAGAGTTTCTTTTGGTGATGGCATGCATACTTCTAAGAGGGTACTTGATTATGTGCATTCAGATGTTTGGGGGCCATACTCTATAGCTTCTATTTGTGGAGCCTAATTTTTTTCATTCATTGATGACTACTCGCGTAAGGTTTGGGTGTATGTAATGAAAGCAAAGTCGGAAGTATTTGAGAAGTTTAAGATTTGGTTAGCTCTTGTTGAAAACCAAACAGGAAAGAAATTGAAGATTCTTATATTCGACAACAGTGGCAAATATGTCTCCAAAGAGTTCCTCGACTATTGCAGACAACGTGGTATTAGGAGACATGTTACTATACGTGGTGATCCGCAATCCAATGGGGGTGCCTGAGAGAATGAATAGGACTCTACTTGAAAAGACTCGTTGCTTGATATTGACTGCGGGTATGTCTAAGGGTTTTTTGGCTGAAGCTATTTCGACTGCAGCACATATTATTAATCGGATTCCGTTCTCAGCCATTGATGGGAATATTTCAAAGGAGTTATGGAGAGGTAAAAACACTTTATTAAGTTACTTTCGTATATTTGGATGTCCAGTTTATGTTCACAATACAGGACATGATAAGTTGGAGCCTAGGGCCTCCAAATGTGTTTTTCTTGGTTATACAGAAGGTATAAAAGGATATAGAATTTGGAATCCAATTACGAAGAAAGTTATACATTCCAGACATGTGACTTTTGATGAGTCAGCAATGTTTAAACCTTTGGAATGTTTTTCAGACGGTTCAGATTTAATTGATGAGAAACCTGAAAAGACCGAGATTCCCATTTTTCAAACCCGAAGTAAAGCTATTACTATTAATAGTGACAGAGCAGTTGATGATACATCACATGATAGTCCACAAATTTCCTCTAGTAGTGATGGTGATGGTCATGAATCTAGATAGGATTTAGCTCAAGGTGGAGATAAAGGAGGGTCGGGCTATATAGCCACTCGGGCTAGTCAGAGACCAAAGAGAGCTCCAATTAGATTTGGAGATTGGCTGTATGCAAATTTGAGCCTTGATGATTAGATTGAATATGCTTTTCATGTAATTCACGATGAACCATTGAGCCTTGAAGAAGCCTTGAAGTCGAGTGATAACTCGAAGTGGAATTGCGATATGGAAGAGGAGATACAGTTTTTGCAAAAGAACAAGTCTTGGTATTTGATACCACTACCTCAAGGAAGTCGAGCCATAGGTTGCAAGTGGGTGTTCAAGGTAAAAGATGATGGTAGATACAAGGCAAGATTAGTAGCTAAAGGGTTTTCACAAAGAAAAGGGTTAGAGTATGATGAAATATTTTCTTCAGTTGTTAGACAAACTTCAATTTGAATCCTACTTGCAATAGTTATTGCTCACGATTTGGAGTTAGAACAACTTGATGCGAAGACCGCTTTCCTGCATGGTGATTTTGGAGGAAACCATTTACATGAAGCAACCAAAAGGATTTTTTGTAGATGGAAAGTCGGATTGGGTATGCAGGTTGAAGAATTCTCTTTATGGTCTAAAACAGTCGCCTAGACAATGGTACAAAAGGTTTGATTCTTTTATGCTTTCACGTGGTTTTAATCGTAGTACTAAAGATGCATGTGTTTATTTCAAGCATATAAAAAATAATAATTGGGTGTATTTGCTTTTGTATGTGGATGATATGTTGATTTCTTCCGAGGATAAAGCTGAAATTGATGCGTTGAAGTTGAAAAGCGGAATTCGATATGAAAAATCTTGGAGAAGCAAAGAAAATTATGGGAATGGAAGTCCAAAGAGATAAAAAGCTTGGATTTTTGAGACTTACTCAAAAGGAATATATTCAAAAGGTGTTTGCTCGATTTAACATGGATGGAGCAAAGGCTATCAGTACACCATGTCTTTGCATATGCAGCTTTCTAACCATGGCTCTCCAATCCCAGAAAAGGACAAGGCCAATATGAAAAATGTGCCATATGCGAGTGCAGTAGGTAGCTTGATGTATGTTATGGCATGCACTAGACCTGATATTGCTCAGGCTGTAGGATTAGTTTGTAGATATATGCCAAATCAGGTAAAATCGCATTGGGAGGCAATGAAGTACATTTTTAGATATCTTAGAGGAACATCAGATTGTAGGCTTGTTTTTTGCAGCAGAAATAAGGATTTCAACTTGGTCGAATTTTGTGATTCAGACTATGCCGGAGATAGAGATAGAAGGAAGTCAATCTCAGGCTATGTGTTCACTCTTGGAGGAACAACTATTAGTTTGAGAGCAAGGTTGCAGACTATAGTTTCTTTGTCTACTATAGAGGGAGAGTTGATAGCTGCAATCGAGGCAGCTAAGGAGGCACTTTAATTGAAGAAGTTATTGTGTGATCTGGGCTTCATACAAGATGCTTGTTTTGTGAATTGTGACAGTCAGAGTGCAACTCATTTAGCTGAAAATCTGGCTTTCAGTTTTAGAACAAAGCATATAGAGGTAAGAGAGTCTTTCCTTATCTCTATGAATGAGGAGAAGTTAGTTCATCTTTAGAAGATTCACACAAGTGACAATGCAACGGACATGTTTACGAAGGCATTACCTACTACTACGTTCGAGCATTGCTCGAACTTGATTCACTTGATGAAGTGTTAGGTGCCACATGGTGGCAATGTGGGAAAGAGATTGACTTGGTTGAAGTCAAGAGAAGATGTGGTATTCTTCTGGTATGAAGAGATAGGATTTGGTTGCACGATGTCTACCTTATTTTTGAATGCTTCCAACACTTTGTTTGTGGACGGTGGCCTTACCGGAGTTCACTAAAAAAGTGCAATGACGGGTGGCATTTGCAGGAACTCATTGGAAAGCATTCACATTGGAGTCTCTTGGTTGCAAGAGATATTGTATCAAGGTGGAGATTATTGGAATTTTGGTGATACAATATTTCCAAAATTAATTAGATTTTGAGGACATTCAGGGTAATTTGGTAACCCATTTTGTGAAGAAAGAAATGGAAAGGAATATAGAGGAGACAGGGATATTGGAGATATTCTCCATTTTTTTTTGCCATATTTCATGGAAGAAGAAACGGAAAGAAATTAAAGAATTGATTAGTGGAGAAAAGAGAAAGTTATCAATCAATCATATGATAATAAAATTAATGGGAATATTAGTCTTTCATGAATTGATTTATTTACATAAATAAATTACTTCATCCTTAAGTAATTTTTCCTTTATATAAAGAGAGGCATAGAGGATGTTATTTTTTATGAGATCATCTGTATTTCTTCATTTCTTTGCTCTACTGTAAAACTCTGTAATCTCTTGAATATTAATAAAATCTCTTCCTCATTGAAGTGGATACACTATCTCGCGATAGTGGAACCACTATAAATGTTGTGTATTCTCTGTTGCCTTTATTTTTTCTATGATCTTTGATTAATAATCATTCTAATCTGTTTGTTCTATCACATAATTGCAAGATCCTATAAAGGTTTTTCCGCTGAAAGTGATTGATCACCCCTTACAGATTTAGCTTGCACTTAGTCTTCTTCTTAGTCTCAAGCTAAAATTTAACTTTATCATACAAGTTAGTGTGCTTAAGCTGTATACTGAGAAGAATTTTTATTCTCTTTCCAGCTTCGGTCAATTCTTTAAGCAAGTTGGAACTTCTCTTTTTATCCTCCCGATGACGTCCTTTTTGCTCTTTAATTGAGCAATCTCTTTATCATGGTCCCTAAGTTGCTTATCATAATCCTCCTTTCATCCCCAGAGGACAATATCTCTTGGTAGTTAATTTGATTTGTGTTTCCAAGCTCCTTGCAATTTTTTTCTACCACCCTTAGAGTTGTTCTAGATCACTTTTAAGTACTTGGAGATGTGACATGTAGGACCATTTCTCAACAAGCAGTAGATCCTTATCAAACTTCACTCCCCTCATGAAAAAATCTAGCAATGTAGCCAGTAGCGGTGGATAAGTGACTGGACGAGAAAAAGTAAACCTATGATGAAGTATAGATGATGAAGTAGCAGCAATAATGACTTATGCAAAAGGAGTTTGAGAAACTAGAATGACCAAAGTAGTAGAAGTAGAGATTTACATCCCGGGGCTGATAGGGAGTTGGGATTTGTGTGACTCTTGAAGGGATAATGATTGACTCTTAATCTTTTGGAAGGCTCCTCTTGAATTTTGGAACTCTTTCTGTTCTCAGGAGACTTATCCCTCATATCCCACTCCCTTTCGCTATAGAGGCTCTAATCGGCCTCCTTATCTCTCTTTCTTTTTCTTTCATTGTCTGCATCTATGACTCTCCTCGTTTCTTCATCCTCCCTACCCCATCTCCTATGCTTTAATTCTTCTATTTCATGGCACAGAACGAAGTTTAGGGCATGTCCATGTTTGTAGTCTCTCTCAAAAACGTGCTCGAAAGAACCATAGTAAGCGTCACCTGTTGAACCAAAAATAAGAAATGAAATAGCTTCAGATAACAAGAATTTAGAAATAGAATCATTAGGGTGTAAATTCATGTGATCTGGGTGACATGTATTGTCTTTACGCATCTCAGGAATTCACAATCTATGTATACAAATGATTAGAGTTGGAGTCTAGCCACTTACCAAAGTGACTTGCCCGGGATGAAATAGGAATTCGCGTGGACTAAAATCATCATCAAAAAGTCAATTGGTGCTATATTGAATGTCATTCAAAGTGACGAAACCAATGGCGATGTCTTCTTGTGACGAACAATGAAGCTTCTCTGGAGTGATTGGAGCATCTATGATGTTAACTACGTATTCCAAACCCATCAGGGACCATCCATAGCATCTCATCATAAGACTCAAAATAATCTTCATGGAAATAGGTTAGATCCCTTCTTCATTAGAAATAAAGTTTCCATCACCAACACTTATCTCATTTCTTCCTTCTTTATATTAATCGCATCCTTCCCTCTTTATGCATAATATTTTCATCCTTTTCCTCCAGGATCGAGAGATTCCTAGTTCGATTGCTAGTTTTGGCTTTAGTCTCATACCCTCCCAAACTTCCTTGTGTATCTCTCCCAAATGGGCTATCTCCTTTCCTCTGACTCTCCTCTCCGAAATTGCATGATGTGGAAATAGATTAGGTTCGAACCTTGGGACAGACAAGAGATATAACTTCCTTGGCAATCACGAACCTCTCGAGATGAAACATCCCATATTGATGAATAGTCTCATTTATGTAAATAAATTTAATTGCTCTTTCACTAGGTGAGATGGCATTCAAAGCACAATAAATAGCTTCATTTGCAATATCTTTATTTTGAGTTGAAATAAGTATAGAAAATGCGAGATGAATTAGGAATCTAAAATGCTTCGGTTAGGCTCAAATGGAAATTCAAGTACATACCACCGTTTTCTAGAGGTTTTCAAATCCCTACAAGCATCGAACGAAAAGTATTGAATTCTGAATCTCGATAGTTTATTATGAAGCTTCAACGAGACTTTGCAATTTCTTTGAGCTTCAATAATGATGAACAATGGGAAATATTTTCCCTTCTTGAATAGTAAGAGATATCTCAAATCATCGTAAGTCGGCAGGCGCTCGATTTTCGTATGAGCAAAATATATAAGCTGGTAAGAAGAGCATATCAGTTGAATGGATTTGAAAAGAATATATACACATATTTGGATAAACAAAAAGCAAGAATGGATTAAATGGGGGTACGACAATAGCCAAACATATGCATCGGTTGCATACCAAAAATTTGAGAGGTGTCCTATGAGTATGAGCCAACTCATTCTTAAAAGGCGAGAGCATGTCATTATCTGGAATGTTGAATTAGCGCAAAAACTTTAAGGCATCTTGGTTGTCACTATAGTAGACAATCTCTTCATAGGATCAACGATAACTCTCAAATCGGTAGGTGTCTGATCAATGATAGGTCATGTTGGAATCAACGCGCCAGTATCATGTTAGGTTAGCATGAGCTAAAGGTCCAATTTTAATTGTAAACATGGGCACTATAGTTGATGATTCTGGTTCAAGTGGAGTGGAACTATCCTTCCTAGACTTAAATTGCAGTAAACGATTATTCATTCTACGTAATAAAACATCTTCGAAGTGGTCGAATGCATTTTATTCCTATGTGATTCCTTGAAAGCTAAATGCTTGGAATTCAAGGAAAACTAACACGTGTTAATCAATTCGATTCCAAGCTTTAACGAGTGCATATGCTATCTTTGTGAATAAAGTACAATAAGTCTCAAACACTATGAGCAAGCCATCTCATGTGGATAGCTTATTCGCACTATAAAATGTATTTATGTCATTTTCTCTTTCATTTTAGAACCTACTGTTATTAATTGAGAAATCGATAATAGATCCGTCGCTCAAAAAGGCATTAAAACATTTTCTCCCTATGATCATTCGGTAGGTAGAAACAGTATTGAAAGGCAATAAGATTGTCAATATGTTCAAGTTTGGTAATGTTTTGTGTAATAGTTCAAACTTGGTCAAATTTGCAGAAAAGAGTAGTCAAATTCGTGAATGTAGTTGCTTTTGAAATTCACATATGTTCAATTGAACAAAAACCTAAGATTAGCCTCGACTATGAATGTCATAAATCAATTCTAGAGTTGACTACTTTAATTCAAATCCAAATTCCACTAAATCCAAGAATTACAAAATCTAACAATCACTAATCCTAAGCCACCAATAGTATCATTCCTCTGTTAAAACCTTCAAATCTATGTAGTTCGAAGACAAGGGTTTCAAAAATAGAAGACTCTACTCTAGTTTAAATAAATTGGATCTTAGGCAGTGCGACTCGGCTCGGGCGATGGGAAAAGGTTCAAAGAGGCGCCGCCATTATGGTCAAGTTGCGGAGGATGGTTGACGATGGCTCATTTGGCGATAAAAGTTAGAATGTTTGAGGATAATAGGGTTTGTATCTGGTCAGGTAGGAAAGATATGAATCAAAAGTGAGAGAATATGGTATGAAAAAGGAACAAATTTAAAAAAATGATGTTTGATTTTTTTCCTTGGTAAATGTAATGACCCGAAAATCCCCGCCCTTTGTATCGACCATAAACCACACAGGTCTGATCCAAAAGTTGGAAATCCTCGAATGCACTAACTCTAGGCGTACAACACATCAGAACAGATAACAGAAGACTTTTATAAAAATTACATTAATGTTACATCAGAGTACAAAATATTAGAGTACATCGAATATAATAATACAACATCGCAAGATAATTTAAAATGAATTTAATGCATTGGAGCGAAACCAATAATCTGATACAACGGAAGTCTATCAATGCTCTGGACACAGCTTTAAGCTTCGATCCAGAATCCTGCTCAATATATCTGCAAAATAAGCTACTCAGTTGCCCGTGTGGAAAGAGGGCACCTGAGTTTGCAAAGTGAAACAAACTACGGGTCAGTCGTGGGACTGGTATGAGAAATCTTTCCTAATTTATCTAACAATGTGGCTAATCGCAGGACCACGCCGCTAATGCGGAACGGGTTTACTCCATTGGATTGCCAATGGATAAATTTAATAAGTTTTTATTCAAAATAACGCAATGTTTTTTGGAAAAATGAAATCATTATAAGACTCAAGTCCCATCACACAATGCAACGCAAACCGAAGGATAGAATTTTACCTTATAATGATCAAACATGCTTGATACGTAGAAAATAATATTTTAATATTATTATTAGTGTTTAATCCGTTTTAAAATACTTCAAAGTAAATGTATCAATCCTAGACGGCATAGTACCCCATCCTATTATGTCGCCATATATAGGTTTACAATCAAAGCCGTAATGTCGTATTGGAAATTGGGTTTTCATCATGAGTCGAGGGTAGGGATCATCCTCTCCGATTCGAGACACTCTAGCAAACGCCTTAGGATCACACCTACGGGCAACCCTTGGATGCGGTAGGGCCGGTCCATAAATACTTTTGTGGATTGGCAATTCCTGAACACACGCTTCCCGGTCCTATTGAACCTATAATTTGGTCACTATCGACTAATAAATCTGAGGTACCTCATAATCCATCATCCACATAAGTAAAAATGTCAGGGCTTGTAAACGCTGAAACCACTTCTAGCTAGAAAGAAACGTGTGCACTCCCTATGGTCCTTATCCCGTTTTTAACTCATACCGGACTGTGAGGTTCGCAAAGTAAAGTTATACACAAAGTTACGCCTAAACTGGTCGTGCTTTGATCAGCCACCACAAGGCTCTGCTATTCAACAAAATCCTTGATCATCTGCATCTTGGCATGCCACACTGGCAATCCACGCCATGCGGTCAATAACTACCAATATATAACCTCTGGGCTCGTGCGTCTCAGAGAAGGGTGTTAAGCAAGAGAATAAATTCTCTGCCACCAACAGATATATATTAAATAGAAATCAATTTACATGGAATGAAATCCAATGTTAGACACACATCCATTTACAAGTCCGTTATGGGTCTGAACGAAACCGGAGACACCTTATTCCTCGTCCCGTATGTCCAATACGAAAGAGAGATGCTCGCATATTCAGACAATCAACAAGTACGTCCAGACAAATTACCACTTTTAACCCTTTACTGGGAGCTACTCAATGCCGGGCATCAATAGTCGTCCATTCGATGTGAAGATCGCCGGTCTTCAATCACCGTCTTCAATATCTTCGATTTAATCATCGTATAATTATTTGAAATGAGATTGAACTCGGTCTTTTCAAATAATTCTCTATATATATAATTTTAAACCATTTCATATCGTTAATATTATTTTATAACGATTTATCGCTATTTTTATTTATATAAAAATAGCCCAATTTAATTTAACGACGCTTCGGGTCAATGGGCGACCCTGGCGCTGTTTTTATCAAAATTTGATTTACACATATCTTTAAATCTAACCGCTGGATTTTAACAAAATTTATATCATTGGAAAGATCTTCCCAAAGCGGTCCTAACGATTCCAGTTTTGGGAAAATCCGACGGTCGGATCTTTCGGTATAATCGTTTAAAGTTACGATTTCGAAACGCGAACTACCGCGTGAGATTTGTTTAATTTAAATTTATATTTATATATAAAAAACAATATATAAATATAAACCATTTGACGATTCCACTAACGTGTTTAACACGCCAAATAAAAGAATGTTTTATTGGCATATCATATCTGCATGTTTGTAATGTCAAATAAATGTATTTTATTTACATGACAATTTAGCTAATGACAAATAAAAAAACAAATTTTTATTTGTATTTCTATTTTCGACTTTAATAAATAAAAAGGAAATACTTTATTTGTATATAGTTCAAATGCTTTTTTTGACAATAAAAACAATTTATACAAATTCTAATGTTTGTATTGTCAATAAAAATAATATTTTAACTTTGCATACAGATTCAAATATATATTTTTATTTGTATTTATTTTTTTAACTTTAATAAATAAAAAGGAATATTTTAGTTATATATAGTTTCAATGCATGTTTTGACAATAAAGATAATTCATACAAATTCTAATGTATGTATTGTCAGTAAAAATGATATTTTAACTTTGCATACATATTCAAATATATGCATTATCAATAAAAATGGTTCTTTGGCTTTGCATACAAATTCTAATATATGCATTGTCCGTAAAATGTTATTTTAACTTTGCATATAAATTCTAATATATGTACCGTCAATAAAATGATATTTTAACTTTGCACATAAATCCTAATATATGCACCGTCAATAAAATGATATTTTAATTTTGCATGTAAATTCTAATATATGCGATGTTAATAAAATGATATTTTAACTTTGCATATAAATTCTAATATATGCATTGTTAATAAAAATGATTCTTTGACTATTGTTGAAATTCATTTTTCCTAGTTTCTAACATTACATTAAAAATGTGAATTTTTAATGTAGACATGTTTTTATTTTAAAACCTGAACATTTTTCTATTTCTTATTTCAATTCAACAAAATGATAAAAATGGTTCTTTTCATTTTTGTTGAAAATTCTAATTCAACAAAGTGATAAGAATGGTTCTTTTCATTTTTGTTGAAAATTCTAATTCAACAAAGTGATAAAAATAGTTCTTTACATTTTTGTTGAAAATTCTAATTCAACAAAATGATAAAAATAGTTCTTTTCATTTTTGTTGAAAATTCTAATTCAACAAAGTGATAAAAATGGTTCTTTTCATTTTTGTTGAAAATTCTAATTCAACAAAGTGATAAAAATGGTTCTTTTCATTTTTTTTGAAAATTCTAATTCAACAAAATGATAAAAATGGTTCTTTTCATTTTTGTTGAAAAATCTAATTCAATAATCATTTTTGTTGAAAATTCTAATTCAACAAAGTGATAAAAATGGTTCTTTTCATTTTTGTTGAAAACTCTAATTCAACAAAATGATAAAAATGGTTCTTTTCGTTTTTGTTGAAAATTCTAATTCAACAAAATGAACATTTTTGTTCAACAATTTTAATTTGACGAAAATAAAAAATTTTGTCCACCAATTCTAATTCGAAAAAAATGTATATTTTTGTTCAACAATTCTAATTTGACAAAAATGTATATTTTAGTTTCAACTAGACAATTTGACAAAAATGACCATCTTAGTTTCAACTAAACAATTTGACAAAAATGACCATTTTAGTTTGGGGATTTTTCCCACAAGGACAAACTCATCAAATTATTTGCCCAAAAGGACAACCATCAAAAAACTTGCCCAAAAGGACAAGTTTTAGTGCAAATGGTGAATTTCAGGGGGGTCCCATGTTTTTCCACTTTGCACTAAAACTTGTCCTTTTGGACAAGTTTTTTGCTCCTTGTCCTTTTGGGCAATTTTTTTGGTTTTTTTGTCCTTCATAATTTTTTCCTGTTTTAGTTTCAACTAAACAATTCGACAATAATGACCATTTTAGTTTCAACTAAACAATTCGACATTAATGCCCTTTTTAGTTTCAACTAAACAATTAAACAAAAGTGAGAAACAAAAGTGATAATTTAAAGGAAATCTTTTTATTTTAATCTTTTTATCCTAATCCTTTTATTATAATCTTTTTATTATAATGAAAACAATTTTTTTTACAAAAACCATGTTTCATGTAAACACTAAAAATGAGATTTTATAGTAAATCTAAATTTGACAAAACCATGTTTCATGTTAACAATAAAAATGATTATTTTATTGTAAATCTAAATTTGACAAAACAATGTTTCATGTTAACAATAAAAATGAATATTTTATTGCAAATCTAAATTTGACAAAACAATGTTTCATGTTAACAATAAAAATGAATATTTTATTGTAAATCTAAATTTGACAAAACAATGTTCATGTTAACAATAAAAATGAATATTTTATTGTAAATCTAAATTTGATAAAACAATGTTTCATGTTAATAATAAAAATGAATATTTTATAGTAAATCTAAATTTCACAAGACAATGTTTCATGTTAACAATAAATATGAGATTTTTATTGTTAATCTAAATTTGATAAAACAATGTTTCATGTTAACAATAAAAATGAGATTTCTATTGTTTATCTAAATTTGACAAAACAATGTTTCATGTTAACAATAAAAATGAGACTTTTATTGTTAATCTAAATTTTGGCAAAACAAGTTTCATGTTAACAATAAAAATGAATATTTTATAGTTCATCTAAATTTGACAAGACAATGTTTCATGTTAACGATAAAAATGAATATTTTATTGTTAATCTAAATTTGACAAAACCATGTTTCATGTTTCTAAATAAAAGATGAAACTTATATTATAAAATCAAATCCATATACATAGATCTGAAATAAAAATAAATTTTTTATTTCAAATCGAGATCTAACAATAATCATAGATTCAAATAAAAGAAAGAATTCCTATTTTAGAACAAGATCTAACAAACATGAGCATCACAAA
This sequence comes from Allium sativum, assembly GCA_030737875.1. NCBI lineage: Eukaryota > Viridiplantae > Streptophyta > Magnoliopsida > Asparagales > Amaryllidaceae > Allium > Allium sativum. Next base: position 199,444,758 of record CM060924.1, read on the forward strand.
CAACAATCAACATTGAACAAATTCAAATTCCAAGCATCACAGATACGATTTTATTAACATAACTACATGGATTCCAAATAACGAGAAATAATTAAAATTTTAATTATAAAAATAGAAATCTCACAGTCAATTTTAATTCTGAATAATTCAGAATCGAATTTTGTCCAAAATTTGATCTGCTCCGAATCAGTTCTAATCAGTTCATAAGTGTAGATCTCGGACTCACGATCGTAACGAATCTGAATTTATTCAATTCCGAGTTCGTATGCATTAGTTATGAATTAATTAAGGTTGTTAATAATTTAGATTAGATTAAATAAATAGTAAAATTAAATTTTCTACCTTTCTTCCTCTATCAGAACTAGGTCGCGCCTTAACCCATTTTGTTCGATCCTAGGGTTGGAATTTTCAACCAAATTACAGAGCTTCACGACAATCGGAGACCACCACGCTGGAGAGGGGAGCAGCGAGCACCAGGGGGCCCACCACCGTCAGGACCGATCGTGGCTAGGGTGGATGGCGGCGGTTCAAATGGTGCGGGTTCGGGGTGCTAGTTCGTCGTGAATACACAATGCTTTCTGATCAACCCCGTATGGAATCGAAGAGTGAATCAATCTCTACAATAAACTCTAAAGGGGCAGGAAGTTTTATAGAGCGGATTGGAAGAAATTAGTGAAAGAAGTAGGGAGTGTTTCTGGCCATTGGTATCGGGGGCAGCAGCTACTGCTAATGGGAATTAGGATTTCTTATTCTATTATTTATAATATAATAATATTAAATGTTCTAATTACTGGTTTAGCCATTAATCCTTAACAGCTCCAATTTCAGCCCAGCAAAAGTTGTTTATACCCAATTGCCCCTGTTACGGACACAATGGGCTAGGTCCCATCAGCCCAAACGATCATTTTCAACCTGTTTTTTTAATTTAAAATTTAAATCATTTATTTAATTAATTTGATCGTACATTTAAATTTACCGGGGCCATATATGGACTCCGAAAATTCCCGAAAAATAAATCTATCTATGTTTTGACGATACGATCCTAAAAAATTAATTTCATCGAATTTGGAGACCGTTTGAAAAATGGCCATTTTCTGGTCGATCTAATTTGACTGAAATTGACAAAACACGTTTTCTTTTGCCACACTCACTTATTAATTCCAAAAATTATGAAAATTTAACCTAACAATAATTTGATATTCCGAATCGAACAAAAGTGGTTTCGTCGAAAACGGTGGTCTTTTGTAAAATGGCTATTTTTAAGGGCTATATTTTATATTAAAATATATATAAATTCTACAGCGACTTTTTTAAATTTTAAATGGACATAACTTACAATTTATAAAGTGAAATCTCAGTTTGTTACATTCGTTAGAAAGATTTAATTAAACAAATTCAGATATTTCTTGTTACGTCCAATTCTGATTTAAAATGAATTCTGTATATTCATTTGAAATTTAAAATCAAATTTTCGAACTGTTGTGCCATTTCAGATTCCTTTTATAGTTAAATTAAATTATTACGTTTTAACTTCGATTAAAATAAATTTTTAGTTGTTATTATTTAAAATAAATCATTTTAAATATCCAAAATCCATTAAAATTTCTAAAATAAATTTTTTAAATTGGTTCCAAAATTCCGGGTTGTTACAATCTCCCCCACTTAAAATCTTTTCGTCCTCGAAAAGGAACGGAGCTGAAAGTTGTTTAACTAACCGATTCAATTTTAATTTTTTATTGGTTTCAGTAATTTTATTAGTTGATTAACTTTTCAAATATATCTAACATTTATATATCCAAAAATCATATTTTCTAAGATCAGTTTATATATATAATCATGAATACGTTAATTATAACTTGTCACTCCCAACTCATTCTAGGGCATTACTAACCCTATCTCTAACGAGTTTTCTCATTCTAGGATACTGTTGATCCTATCTCTAATGAGTATTCTTTTATAGGACATTTCCAATCCTACCTCTGATGAGTCTTTTGTTCAGTTCTAACGAGTTGTACCCCAAAGATTTGAATTAACCAAAGCTCTGATACCACATGTAATGACCCGAAAATCCCCGCCCTTTGAATCGACCATAAACCAAAAAAGTCTAATCCAAAAGTTAGAAATCCTCGAATACACTAACTCTGGGCATACAACACATCAGAACATATAACAGAAGACTTTTATAAACATTACATTAATGTTACATCAGAGTACAGAATATCAGAGTACATAGAATATAATACAACAGCGGAATATAATTTACAATTAATTTAATACATTGCAGCGGAACCAATAATCTGATACAGCGGAAGTCTATCAATGCTCCGGACACAACTTTAAGCTTCGATCCAGAATCCCGCTCAATATATCTGCAAAATAAGCTAATCGACTGCCCGTGTGGAAAAGAGGGCACCCGAGTTTGCAAAGTGAAACAAACTACGGGTCAGTCGTGGGACTGGTATGAGAAATCTTTCCTAATTTATCTAACAATGTGGCTAATCACAGGACCACGCCGCTAACGCGGAACGGGTTTACTCCATTGGATTGCCAGTGCATAAATTTAATAAGTTTCTATTCAAAACAACGCAATGCTATTTGGAAAAATGAAATCATTATAAGACTCAAGTCCCATCACACAATGCAACGCAAACCGGAGGATAGAGTTTTACCTTATAATGACCAAACATGCTTGATACATAGAAAATAATATTTTAATATTATTATTAGTGTCTAATCAGTTTTAAAATACTTCAAAGTAAATGTATCAATCCTAGACGGCATAGTACCCCATCCTACTATGTCACCATATATTGGTTTATAATCAAAGCCGAAATGTCGTATTGGAAATTGGGTTTCCATCATGAGTCGAGGCCAGGGATCGTCCTCTCTGATTCCAGACACTCTAGCAAATGCCTCAGGATCACACCTACGGGCAACCCTTGGATGCGGTAGGGCCGGTCCACAAATACTTTAGTGGATTGGCAATTCCTGAACACACGCTTCCCGGTCCTATTGAACCTATAATTTGGTCACTATCGACCAATAAATCCAAGGTACCTCATAATCCATCATCCACATAAGTAAAAAATGTCAGGGCTTGTAAACGCTGACATCACTTCTAGCTAGAAAGAAATGTGTGCACTCCCTACGGTCCTTATCCCGTTTTTGACTCATACCGGGGTGTGAGGTTCGGGAAGTCACGCTATACACCGAGCTACGCCTAAACAAGCATTGCTTTGATCATCCCCCACAAGGCTCTGCTTTTCAACAAAAGCCTTGATCATCTGCATCTTGGCATGCCACATTGGCAATCCACGCCATGCGGTCAATAACTACCAATATATAACCTCTGAACTCGTATGTCTCAGAGAAGGGTGTTAAGCAAGAGAATAAATTCTCCGCCACCAACATATATATATTAAATAGAAATCAATTTACATGGAATGAAATCCAATGTCAGACACACATCCATTTACAAGTCCGTTCTTGGTCTGAACGAAACCGGTGACACCTTATTCCTCGTCCCGTATGTCCAATATGGAAGAGAGATGCTCGCATATCCAGACAATCAACAAGTACGTCCGGACAAACTACCACTTTTAACCCTTTACTGGGAGCTACCTAATGTCGGATATCAGTAGTCGTCCATTCGATGTGAAGATCGCCGGTCTTCAATCACCATCTTCAATATCTTCGATTTAAATCGTCGTATAATTATTTGAAATGAGATTGAACTCGGTCTTTTCAAATAATTCTTGTATATATATAATTTTAAACCATTTCATATCGTTAATATTATTTTATAACGATTTATCGCTATTTTTATTTATATAAAAATAGCCCAATTTAATTTAACGACGCTTCGGGTCAATGGGCTACCCTGGCGTTGTTTTTATCAAAATTTGATTTACACATATCTCGAAATCTAACTTTTGGATTTTAACAAAATTTATATCGTTGGAAAGATCTTCCCAAAGCGGTCCTAACGGTTGCAGTTTTGGGAAAATCCGACGGTCGGATCTTTCGGTATAATCATTTAAAGTTACGATTCCGAAACGCGAACTACCTCGTGCGATTCGTTTAATTTTAATTTATATTTATATATAAAAAACAATATATAAATATAAACCATTTGACGATTCCACTAACGTGTTTAACACGCCAAATAAAAAAAATGTTTATTGGCATATCATATCTGCATGTTTATAATGTCAAATAAAATGTATTTTATTTACATGACAATTTAGCTAATGACAAATAAAAAAACTAATTTTTATTTGTATTTCCATTTTTTACTTTAACAAACAAAAAGGAAATACTTTATTTGTATATAGTTCCAATGCATGTTTTGACAATAAAAATAATTCATACAAATTCTAATGTATGTATTGTCAATAAAAATAATATTTTAACTTTGCATACAGATTCAAATATATATTTTTATTTGTATTTCTATTTTCAACTTTAATAAATAAAAAGGAATATTTTATTTGTATATAGTTTCAATGCATGTTTTGACAATAAAGATAATTCATACAAATTCTAATTTATGTATTGTCAATAAAAATGATATTTTAACTTTGCATACAGATTCAAATATATGCATTGTCAATAAAAATGATTCTTTGGCTTTGCAAACAAATTCTAATATATGCATTGTCCATAAAATATTATTTTAACTTTGCATATAAGTTCTAATATATGCACCATCAATAAAATGATATTTTAATTTTGCATATACATCCTAATATATGCACCGTCAATAAAATGATATTTTAACTTTGCATGTAAATTCTAATATATGCATTGTCAATAAAATGATATTTTAACTTTGCATATAAATTCTAATATTTGCATTGTTAATAAAAATGATTCTTTGACTATTGTTGAAATTCCTTTTTCCTAGTTTTAAACATTACATTAAAAATGTGAATTTTTAATGTAGACATGTTTTTATTTTAAAACCTGAACATTTTTCTATTTCTTATTTCAATTCAACAAAATGATAAAAATGGTTCTTTTCATTTTTGTTGAAAATTCTAATTCAACAAAGTGATAAGAATGGTTCTTTTCATTTTTGTTGAAAATTCTAATTCAACAAAGTGATAAAAATGGTTCTTATCATTTTTTTTGAAAATTCTAATTCAACAAAATGATAAAAATGGTTCTTTTCATTTTTGTTGAAAAATCTAATTCAACAAAGTGATAAAAATGGATCTTTTCATTTTTGTTGAAAATTCTAATTCAACAAAATGATAAAAATGGTTCTTTTCATTTTTGTTGAAAATTCTAATTCAACAAAGTGATAAAAATGGTTCTTTTCATTTTTTTTGAAAATTCTAATTCAACAAAGTGATAAAAATGGTTTTTTTTTTCATTTTTGTTGAAAATTCTAATTCAACAAAATGATAAAAATGGTTCTTTTTATTTTTGTTGAAAATTCTAATTCAACAAAATGAACATTTTTGTTCAACAATTTTAATTTGACGAAAATGAGCATTTTTGTCCAACAATTCTAATTTGACAAAAATGTGTATTTTTTTTTCAACAATTCTAATTTGACAAAAATGTATATTTTGGTTTCAACTAGACAATTTGACAAAAATGACCATCTTAGTTTCAACTAAACAATTTGACAAAAATGACCATTTTAGTTTTAACTAAACAATTCGACAATAATGACCATTTTAGTTTCAAATAAACAATTCGTCAATAATGACCATTTTAGTTTCAACTAAACAATTAAACAAAAGTGAGAAACAAAAGTGATAATTTAAAGGAAATCTTTTTATTTTAATCTTTTTCTCCTAATCCTTTTATTATAATCTTTTTATTATAATGAAAACAATTTTTTTTACAAAAACCATGTTTCATGTAAACACTAAAAATGAGATTTTTATTGTAAATCTAAATTTGACAAAACCATGTTTCATGTTAACAATAAAAACGAATATTTTATTATAAATCTAAATTTGACAAAACATTGTTTCATGTTAATAATAAAAATGAATATTTCATTGTAAATCTAAATTTGACAAAACAATGTTTCATGTTAACAACAAAAATGAATATTTTATTGTAAATCTAAATTTGACAAAATAATGTTTCATGTTAACAATAAAAATGAATATTTTATTGTAAATCTAAATTTGACAAAACAATGTTTCATGTTAACAATAAAAATGAATATTTTATAGTAAATCTAAATTTGACAAGACAATGTTTCATGTTAACAATAAAAATGGGATTTTTATTGTTAATTTAAATTTGATAAAACAATGTTTCATGTTAACAATAAAAATGAAATTTCTATTGTTAATCTAAACTTGACAAAACAATGTTTCATGTTAACAATAAAAATGAGATTGTTAATCCCTAAAAAAAAAACGTACGCACATTGGGCAAAGGATACAAGGCAGGTCAAGTCCACCAATGCGACCGAGCTATGAGGAATGCGACTCGACAGGATAAGGGCCGCACATCCTGGGAGCCGCTCACGCACTAAAACAAGACAGGTCACCCGTTCTACACGAGCAAAAGCAACCGCATAGCATAACCATAAAGCCAAGCGACACCATGCGAAGGCAACAAGAGGACAAGCAACCTTGGTTCAAGAAGAACGATTGCACAAGGAACAAAGGAGGATCGATTTCGTCTCCACATCCCGCTCTTACGAAATCTCCCAAAGCACCTATGCCCGCACTCAAAGACCCGCTCAGCTATTCAAGACACTCAACAAGTCGCCCGCACATAACGCTGAGTATGACCACGGATAGCTGGCTACAGCTGTACCGTGGCACGATTGGTATTAGTAGAATGAACGACCCATAGCCTGGATAAACGGATTCCGAATCATTTACAAAGGGGGGTTCACCTATAAATACACCATGGCTACCAATATAAAGAGGGGCTTTTGGAAGGACCACGGAGTGCTGCAAAACTTCACACTCAACCACAGATCTGGCCATGGCGACAAGCACCATCTTCAAATGAAGGCATCTTCTCTCTCAAATTGTTCATCCATCCTCCTCCTCCTCAAACTACATTATTTTCTTGTATAGTTCTCTAGATCAAAATACATAAACGAGGGTATATTGAGTGAGTATGGAGATGTATGAGGTTAAAGAGTTGATGTACCTTGTAATTCTCAAAATAAAGGCAGGAAACCATCTTCATAGTGGACGTAGGCCTCGTTCACGGCTGAACCACTCTAAATCTTGTCTCTACTTTATTTTTTCTCTCATTTTTACTTTTTATTGCTGATTAAATACGGTTCCATTTATTTCTTACCAAATTGGTGAAGTACAGTTTTGCACCTTGGGTGTTTAGACCGTTTTTGGTGTAAACATTTTGGCGCCCACCGTGGTGCCGTGTTCATAATTTCCTTTTGTAATTCACCAATCAAAACATCCCAAAATTGTTTTCTCCTTTGAAATCATGGTTGGATCGAAGAAAAGCGGTAAATCCGCTAAAGACGCTGCGGTCATCGAGGATGATAATGCTAACGAAGCTACACCTCAGATCTTGAACCAAGGGGCTGGGAAAGCTCCCGGGCCATCTGTCACGCGAGATGAATTGAATGTGGTTGTAACCGGCTTAAACGAGAAAACGGATAATACAGCAAAGATGATAATGGAAAGGTTTGATGTCCTAACCAATAGTCAAGCCAATTTGTTACCACCAAACGCTGTGGATAATGCTGATGAAAAAGAGAACTCATCAGCCTCAGACCCTGGACGATCTCACAGCCCAGTGAGAGACAGGGAAGAGGCCAGCATTGAGGATCCCGAGTTCAGATCTCCACAGTGCAAAGAAGAACGTGCAATGAGTCACACCAATATAGCCTCCCTTAAGAAGGATGCGAGGCGACGAAGCTTAAACCATAGCCGTGCTAATAAGAACATTAGCATCGATTTTGATGAACAAGCAGGCGATGAAAGGCGCATCACAGACTTAATTCAGCGAGTAATGAAGGAGAAGGCAATCCAAGAGGATGAGGAGAAAGAGTGGGAGTTTCCCCCAGCAAAAATCCATTCACGGAGGAGACCCATCAAGCAAAATTTCCGAAGAAATTTATACCACCAACAATAGCACCTTACAGCGAAGTCGAAGATCCAACTATTTTCCTGTTCAAATACGACCAGCACATGAACGGAGCTAGAGCCACTGACGAAACCAAGTGCTTATACTTTCCCGTTTTCCTAGAAGGTGTGGCCTCACTATGGTTCACCAGGCTCCCACCTAGGTGTATCGACCAGTTTGCAGATATGGCGAGGAGATTTCAGGATCAATTCCGGTTGCAGGCCACCAAAGCAAGGGACGTGATGTCACTCAGTGAGATGGATCAGCGGCCTGGAGAAACCATCAGAGCTTTCCTTACACGCTTCCGCGCTGCGGCAGCGGAGGTCGTAGAACCTGAACCTTGGTATTTGCTTTCGGCTCTAAGAAGAGCCATCGATAAGAAATCAGAGTTTGGAAAGTGGCTTAAGATGAAGAAACCAAAAACTCTAAAGAAGTTCTACAAGAAAACCGAATAGTACATGAGTGTGGAAACCGATACCCTGAATGCTCAGAAGGACGCAGGGAATAGTATTATTAAGGAAGGGAAGAACGACAAATCTTCTCAGATAACTCAGAAGGATAATTCTGGCATAAGAGAGGGTTTGATGGAAGAAACAGTGGAGTACACGAGAAATCAAAATTCTTCAATCATTCAGAATTGACTCCCCTGAATGAAACCCCAGAAAAAATCTACTCTGCCACGAAGGACTCAGGCATGTTCCCTCAGGTAAAACCGCAAAGAATCACTGATCAGCAGGCAAGTTCTAGAAAGTTCCGCCAATTTCATAATCAGTCAGGACACAACACAAATGAATGTCGCCACTTGAGAAATTTAATTGAGGAGTTCATCCGAAAAAATAACCTGCAACAATATGTTAAGAGTCCACAAAACACATCAGAAAGCCAGCGGCAAGGTAAGGGCACTGATCAGGCCGGGTCGCGCGAGATAACCCGGGCGCCCGAAGACTTACGACCAATCATTGACTAATTACTACTGGACACGGTCCAACATCCATAACAGGAATGCGTGACCGTCCTTCTCTTTATTTTACTACTTCTGTATTCTGTCTTTCCCAATTGTATCTCCATGAAGTAATCTGTGATTCCCCCCCCCCCTCTTTTTTTATTATGTTAAGTAGAAACTCTACATGATGAAAAATATTCGCTCACGAATTATAATCTCATGAAAGGCAAAGATTGTTTACAAGCTAATATTAAAATTGGTCTCTGATGTACGGCAAGCCGTACATCGGGCATCAAGAGCACCAGTAAAAAAGGCGGGGTAATCAAGCCCGTCATCCTGCAGAACTCAAAAGGAAAGGACCATTCCAAAACAATTCATGAAGAGCACACCGACATCTGGAGGCTGCGCTCTTTCCTTTCTTTTCTAAAAGAAAAAAAAAACCTAGGCTGGATAACACCAGTCCTAGGATCGAAAAGTCCCATAAACATGCTGGAAGGACCAGCACCAAACAAAAACCCGACCGAAAGGAAGGTGACCGTCCTTGTTCTTTGTTGTTAACCAAGTCAAACAAAGTCAGGGATGGACTACAACAACAGAAATCCCAACCGAAAGGGGGTATCAGAAATCCTAGCCATTTGGGGGTATCCAATCTAGGTCTCTATTTGATCATAACGAGCCGGATTAAATAGGATCGAAATTGAGTCGAAAATTGTAACCCAAGTCCTCCCATGGGGGCACGTATCCAAAACCAGTCTCCGAAGGGCTCGGGTCACTGAGTTAGTGAGATATGGGATTGGATACGTAAAAAATATATACCTTAATTGAACATATAAAGTACATTTAATCATGTTTTCGAAGGACTGGGGACGCCGAGTCAATAGGGAACGAGATTAAATGTACAACGAGATTAAATATACAATAGGATGTCTGTGCCTTATAAGGGCACTTATCTAAAATGAACTTCAAAAGTTTGAACTATCAGACCAAATAAAAACACGAACATATGCATAACAAGAACTAAACCCCTTAAAGAAAGGGCTAAAATGAAAATACGATGCCCTAAATTCAAGGTAAATCAACAATATCGAACGACGTACGACGTAAAAGCGTAATCATCGTGCGACCAATAAACGCAACAAAACGCAAACGAATAAATTACGATAAGTTATAAACTTCAAAAACAACGCACGACAACAACATACAAATTCATCATAAAGATACATGGCCACGAAGTTAGAACTTAAAAATGCGAAACAACAACATATCATATGACAATTTTTTCAGGGACATCATGGCCGTCAATCAAACGAACCTCGGAAGTACCTTGATTAGCAACGGAAAGTTCAGTCAAGTGAGTCGCTTCTCCCAAAGCTTCATCTCCCACAGGACTAGGGGAATGAACAGGAACAACATTCTGGACTTCTATTCCGAAGGGTCGAGCTCGTTTATCAGCCAACATTCTCCTGCCTTCTCCTAAAGCATTGCGATCTTTTGCCTCAAGGAGGGCTTCTTGAAGAGCGCCATCTTCCTTACCTTGGGAATACTTGAGCACCTCCTCCCAAACAAGGGCTAATGTACGGGGAAAATCCTCATTCAAAAAACTCAAGTTTCTGCGGGTCATAACACTGAGGGTATAAAATCGAAATAGGGTCTCTTCAGTTTTACTTCGGGCTCGCTCAAGATCACCAGTTAGCTTGCTTTATCTCCTTCTAAAGCTTTCAGGGTCTCATTTTGAAAGGCAAGTCTACCTTCAAGCGCCGCTTTCTCCCGCCAACAAGAAACCACATCCTGCCGTGCAGAAGTTAATTGAGATTCAGCTAACTCACGACCGGTCTGAGCTTCGTCAAGTTGTCTCTTGACGGCTTCAATCTCTTCCTGAAGTCTTCTGTTGTCAGCTTCTAAGCTACTCATCTTTCCGTTCCCATCTTTAAAGAATGCCATTTCGGCCGCTTGACTTTCAATCACACGGCATAATTCAATTTTATCGTTCTCTAGAAGATCAATACGTTCAAGATGCTGAGTATTCAATTTCTGAAATTCGAAGCAGAATCGAGTCGCTTTTTGGAAGTATGTTTGGCTTCATCTAGCTGAACTTCAAGATGACCTATAACAGTAGCGAGTTTGGAGGTCACATAGTTTTTTACGGCGCTCAGTTCCCCAACAGCATTCTGATCATCATATGGAGACAGATCTACGTCAAGGTCTATTCCCCTCAGGTCCCAATCTCCGAACCTGTCCTTCAACTTAGGATTACCAGGGGCAACTCCGTAAGGAGGTCTGTTAAGAATCGCCTAGATCCGGCAAAGGGCAGGCGAGTCCGAAGTAGGGGATCTAATCAACGACTTCACAGGAATCAAGGAACTGGGGCATGGGAATTTAGCCGGTACAGAAAACCCATCGAACCCAGCTTGTTTATCATTGCCTCCTCTCTTCTCGATATCCTGGTTTTCTCCTCCAAATACCCGAAAATGATCATGCTTCTTCTTCTTAATCAAGCTCGCCAGTGGCGCTTCAAGAGCATCTTGGGTTAGAAGGTCTGAAGATGGACGAGAGCGCTTAAGACAGTGAGAGAGACTAGATTGCAAGATACTCCGTGGGTTGACAAGAGCATATTGCTGAGAAAAACTTTCCGACTAGGGCGACTTCATTCCCGGATCTAGGAAAGAAAAGAAAATCTAAGTACCGTGGTTGTGTGAAGATGAGAAAAGAAGCCAGAAAGAGGATACATCAAAAAGAGAAACATAAAAACAACATGCCAAAGCGGTTAAATGCTTTTTGAGATATCACTTTGACCCAAAAGCAAGGGGTTTTACCCAAAAAGTCCCCGCGATCTAAAAAGTTTTGAAATATGAACGCCCAGGTAACGATTTTACCTTGAGCGAGCTCTCCAGCCAAGTCGGGAAGATCAAGTCCTTTTGAGGCCTCTGAACCATCTTCTCCTTGGTCTTCTTTAGAAGAGTCCTCTTCGCTTCTCAGATTTTCTACAGAAGCTTCTACAATGTCATCAAGTCGCTCCGTTTCCTGAACCTATCCTCAGGCGGTTCCCTTTAGCAAAGACCCATCTTCCTCGCACGAAGCTACCGTAGTCTTAGAGCCTTTGTGCTTTGGGCGCCTGGATACAACCTTTTCGGCAGGGGTCGCTCTTCTACTAGAAGTTGCCTTGTTGCTCCCCATGGCACTAGAACTTCCTTCCCCCAAAGATTTCTTGGCAGGGGATTTGCTGATAGTTTTCTTTTTGCCAGAAGCATCCACCGGGAGGATGCGCGGAGGTAAAAGCAAGTTGTATCGCCTTAGGAACCCCTCGTAGATAAAAAAATTCCTGTTCCTCTGCACCTCGTCGACGGCTAATAACGATTTGCATAGGTCCTGGTCGAAGGGTATGTTCTGATCGGGAAGCACTACAATATACCCAAAGGACTTTTAGAAAAATAAAAGCCAGGAAAGAAAGAGCAAGTTGGAATTCATACTCACTGATTGTCTTCCAAAGGCCGTAGAAATTATCGGGGCATCGGACAAAGAAGTATTGATTGGAAAATCCTCGCACACTCTCCTCTAAACCAGTGATTATTTTCGAACCCCGGCTTTCCATGAAGAAAAATAAGGGACGCTGGCCTCTTGTCCAAAAAGCATACAATGAGCGTATATCCGTAAACGAAGGAGCCCGACGTTTCTCTCTCATAAAAAGGACATAAAGACTTGTCAAAATTGCATAACCATTGGGGTGTAACTGGTACATGGCAATGGCCAAATTCCGAAGAATCATCTCTATGTAAGGGTTAAAGGGAGGAACTGCTCCACTTTTCAACATGCCACGAGTAACAGCAACAAATCCTTTAGGAGGGTTATCAGCGAACTCCTTTCCCACAGGTAATCTGGCCTCTTCCTTTTTCGAAATCCCAAATTGCTTGCACAACTTGCGGAATAAACTAGGAAAATCTCCGTCGAGGGCCTCTCACTGGGTACTTCAGAAAGCTCACGAGGTTGTGGAAAGTCTTGGGCAACACCCATCGAAGAAACAGCATGGGGCGTAGACGTAACCTGATCAGAAGTCTCTCCTCCATCCAACCTTCCGACCTGGTCCGACATAAATAGCTCCCTGAAATTATGAAATTTTAGAAAAAGGAAAAACCCTACTTTAAACCTTAGGGTCGCACGACCGAATTCATGCTCCAAAAAGTGGGTTAAAATAAAATCAAGAGGGAAATTTGCTTACAGACAAATAAGCAGTCTCAAGCTTAGGCAAGCAACCCAGCGAATCGATCTCAAGATTGCAAAAACCTTGATGACGATGCCACACACGAGTACGAATTGGAACGGTAAAAGGGCTTTGATATTCGGAAATGGCAAAGGGAATCCTGGTGGTGAAGAAAACCGCTCAAAACGATGCCGCCATTAAAGCTTTCTTATGAGAAGTATGTAACAAAATAATACATAGAAGATAGACAGAAGGGCTGATAAACCAAAGTATTATTTTCATCCGGTCGCTCAACAGCCCAACGGTATAATCAATGGGCCAAACATTCAAATAAATGGGGAGTCGCCCAAAACAAGCGTACATAGATATACGTGGGAAAACCAATCAAAAAGCGAATCCAGAAAAGTCTCGCCACGTCAGCTTAGTACCTGACTACATGAAAGTGTCTCATCAAATCCTAACTGGCATTCCAAAGCTCAACTATTCGCACAGTAATCAGAAGATGCATCGAGTCTCCCGCTCACCAGAAGAGATCAAACCATTTCACAACAACAAGATAATTTTAACATATTCGGTGCGAACGACTCCTCGCAGGTCAGGACAAAAATCACCATCCAACGTGCGATCAAATATGTCGAAGCTAGTAATTCCATATCAAAAAGAAATCACGGGCTTCGAGGGGCAAGTGTTAATCCCTAAAAAAACCGTACACACATTTGGCAAAGGATACAAGGCAGGTCAAATCCACCAATGCGACCGGGCTATGAGGAACGCGACTCGACAGGATAAGGGCCGCACATCCTGAGAGCCGCTCAAGCACTAAAACAAGACAGGTCACCCGTTCTACACAAGCAAAAGCAACCGCATAGCATAACCATAAAGCCAAGCGGCACCATGCGAAGGCAGCAAGAGGACAAAAGTCCTTGGTTCAAGAAGAACGATTGTACAAGGAACAAAGAAGGATCGATCTCGTCTCCATATCCCGCTCTTACGAAATCTCCCAAAGCACCTGTGCCCGCACTCAAAGACCCGCTCAGCTATTCAAGACACTCAACAAGTCGCCCGCATATAACGTTGAGTATGACCACGAATAGCTGGCTACAGCTGTCCCGTGGCACGATTGTAATTAGTAGAATGAACGACCCATAACCTAGATAAACGGATTCTGGATCATTTACCAAGGGGGGTTCACCTATAAATACACCATAGCTACCAACATAAAGAGGGGATTTTGGAAGGACCACGGAGTGCTGCAAAACTTCACACTCAACCACAGATCTGGCCATGGCGACAAGCACCATCTTCGAATGAAGGCATCTTCTCTCTCAAATTATTCATCCATCCTCCTCCTCAAACTACATTATTCTCTTGTATAGTTCTCTAGATCAAAATACATAAACGAGGGTATATTGAGTGAGTGTGGAGATGTATGAGGTTAAAGAGTTGATGTACCTTGTAATTCTCAAAATAAAGGTAGGAAACCATCTTCAAAGTGGACGTAGGCCTCGTTAATGGTTGAACCACTCTAAATCTTGTCTCTACTTTATTTTTTCTCGCATTTTTACTTTTTTGCTGATTAAATACGGTTCCATTTATTTCTTACCAAATTGGTGAAGTACAGTTTAGTACCTTGGGTGTTTAGACCATTTTTTGTGTAAACAGAGATTTTTATTGTTAATCTTAATTTTGGCAAAACAATGTTTCATGTTAACAATAAAAATGAATATTTTATAGTAAATCTAAATTTGACAAGACAATGTTTCATGTTAACGATAAAAATGAATATTTTATTGTTAATCTAAATTTGGAAAAACCATGTTACATGTTTCTAAATAAAAGATGAAACTTATATTATAAAAACAAATCCATATACATAGATCTGAAATAAAAATAATTTTTTTATTTCAAATCGAGATCTAACAATAATTATAGATTCAAATAAAAGAAAGAATTCCTATTTTAGAACAAGATCTAACAAACATGAGCATCACAATCAACAATCAACATTGAACAAATTCAAATTCCAAGCATCACAGGTCTGATTTTATTAACATAACTACATGGATTCCAAATAACGAGAAATAATTAAAATTTTAATTATAAAAATATAAATCTCACAATCGGTTTTAATTCTGAATAATTCAAAATCGAATTTTGTCCAAGATTTGATCTGCTCCGAATCAGTTCTAATCAGTCCAGAAGTGTAGATCACGGACTCACGATCGTAACGGATATGAAATTATTCAATTCCGAGTTCGTATGCATTAGTTATGAATTAATTAAGGTTGTTAATAATTTAGATTAGATTAAATAAATAATTAAAGTAAATTTTCTACTTTTCTTCCTCTATCAGAACTAGGCCGCGCCTTAACCCAATTTGTTCGATCCTACGGTTGGAGTTTCGACCAAATTACAAAGCTTCACGACAATCAGAGACCACTACGCCGGAGAGGGGAGCGACGCGAACCAGGGGGCCCACCACCATCAGGTGCGATCGTGGCTAGGGTGGATGGCAGTGGTTCAAATGGAGTAGGTTCGGGGTGCTAGTTCGTCGCGAATACACAATGGTTTCTGGTCAACCCCGTATGGAATCGAAGAGTGAATCAATCTCTACAATAAACTCTAAAGGGGCAGGAAGTTTTATAGAGCGGATTGGAAGAAATTAGTGAAAGAAGAAGGGAGTGTTTCTTGCCATTGGTACCGGGGGCGGCGGCTACTGCTAATGGGAATTAGGGTTTCTTATTCAATTATTTATAATATAATATTATTAAATGTTCAAATTACTAGTTTAGCCCATTAATCCTTAACAGCTCCAATTTTAGCCTAGCAAAAGTTGTTTCTACCCAATTGCCCCCGTTTCGGACACAATGGGCTAGGTCCCGTCAGCCCAAACGATCGTTTTCAACCTGTTTTCTTTAATTTAAAATTTAAATCATTTATTTAATTAATTCGATCGTACATTTAAATTTACCGGGGCCACATATGGACTCCGAAAATTCCCAAAAAATAAATCTAGCTATGTTTTGATGATACGATCCTAACAAAATTAATTTCGTCGAATTTGGATACCGTTTGAAAAATGAACATTTTCTGGTCGATCTAATTTGACTAAAATTGACAAAACACGTTTTCTTTTTTCACGCTCTCATATTAATTCCAAAAATTATGAAAATTTAGTCCTAACAGTAATTTGATATTCCGGATCCAACTAAAGTGGTTTCGTCGAAAACGGAGGTCGATTGTAAAATGGCTATTTTTAAGGGCTATATTTTATATTAAAATATATATAAATTCTACAATGACTTTTCTATATTTTAAATTGGATATAACTTACAATTTATATAGTGAAATCTCAGTTTCTTTCATTCGTTAGAAAGATATAATTAAAAAGATTCAGATATTTCTTGTTTCGTCCAATTCTGATTTAAAACGAATTCTGTATATTAATTTGAAATTTAAAATCAAATTTTCGAACTACCGTGCCATTTCAAACTCCTTTTATAATTAAATTAAATTATTATGTTTTAACTTCGATTAAAATAAAAATTTAGTCATTATTATTTAAAATAAATCAATTTAAATATCCGAAATCCATTAAAATTTCTAAAATAATTTTTTTAAAATTGGTTCCAAAATTCCGGGTTGTTACAGTAAACTTAATGCTTGGGTATGGAGCAGTTCGAGTAGTAAAGATACGAGTAACACCCACCCCATGTTCTTAATTAAATAATAAAATAAAAATTTGTAAAATTTTCAGAATTTGGTCACGGAACTAGCATCATTGCGTCTGTGGATATTTTTCGATCAATTTAGACCTAAGGTTTACAGAAAACGGATTTAAAATGAAGAAAATATCTTTAAATGAAGTTTTAGATTAAACATGAAAAATAAGATATAAGAGAAACACAAATACGAACAATAGCTACCAATGTTTTTAGTCTTGTGAACAAAAGCTAATTTAGGTAAGCTAGTAGAGAATGCACTTCCCAAGGTAGAGGTTAGGATTTCGAGTCCCGCCAACGTCATGTTTTTAATTTTAAGAGGGCCAACTAAAAGGATGCACATTCTAAGAGAAAAACATATATGAATGTACATGTAAGGAAAAAATTATGTGTAGGTGAGTGTATATTTATATATACATGTATATGTATACATATATGTATGTGTGCATGTAAATACATATTGTAACGAACGTGAATTTTCGACCTCGAAAATCGACACACCAAACCATGTCGACTATTCAAGAATCGGAAATATCGGAACGTTAATAGAAAAAGTTAGAGGATGAGAATAGATAAGATAAAAAATTAGAATACAAGATGGAGAGGAACAACAACAGAATCAGAGTAAAACGAACCTCACAGCGGAACGAATAAAATATACTATATAACATAACTTTGAATTACAAATTTGTACTTGAATATACATATCATTATCAAGTACAACACTTACAACATAGCGGAAATAAACAATTGCTATGAAATCCTGAAGCCTCCTGCTCCAAGCTCTCAGTATACTTGTAAAATCCCGACTACTTGACTGCCCGTACAAATTTGGGCACCCAAGAGTTTAGGGAAAACAAAACAAAATAAACTCGAGGTCAGTCATGGGGCCGGTATGAGTAAAAAAAATAAAACAGTTTGAGAAAATAAACGATATCTCATAAGACCACGCCGTATAACACGGAACGGGTTTTTCCCTTACGAGAATCCAAAACACTTGATTTAACATTCAAAATCCTTTTTGAAAGAAACGATAATCTTTATATCAAACTCTTTTGATATTATAACAGTGTCTATCAACCACAACTAAATAATCATCTAGTAGAACGCTTTCATCTCACGTTCCACATACATAAAATATAATTAAAATCCTCGGGAGCTTATTGGGTAATGGATTCCAACTGGCAAGATATGGACCACCTTCCAACAGTGTATCTCTAGAGTGGAATACACCGGGTTCAAGAAGAACACCTTGTAACCCAGGCTAAACATGATCGGTCACTCATTTCGCTTGAGTGTACCGAATGTATTATCACCAACGATTGGGATCAGCAACCATTTCCCGAAAGGGACAGCATCGAAATAGATTATAGAAGTAAATGGAATTTCTCTAGATCAGGTGACAATAAACCCTCATCGGCAGCTAACCACTTAACCATGCGACCTTCCCGATTTTATACCATTTCCTGGTTGTGAGGCTAGAGGTCATAACGTACCGACCACACCTTTATTTACTTTGAATGTCACATCGTCATACCCGCCAAATCACAAATTGATTTCTCCAAAAATACCACGGGTATGCAGCTAAGAGAAATGAATTCCTCTGCCACCAAACATAAATACGTTTGAAGAGATCAACTTACGTGATCTATTAAATATACTCTGTCAGACATTCTTCCATACAAGTTATCTTGGGACTGGACAAACCGAAGGCACTAATCTGTAAACCCATCTTAGGCAATTTCTACCTAAGATTTGCTAGAACAGCCCTTGCATAAACTCCGTCTTCAATTATCTTCATCATAATTGATTCGCAACGCTAATGCCCATATGGAGTGGTTTTGAGATAATAAATCTGATCCTGGTCTCTCGGTATTGACGACAGAAAAATGGTCAAAACTTTGATAGTCAGTTATTTAACTATCAAAGGAAAATATCCATACACACAACGATCTCATTTCAAAATGGAAATTTTATTGATTAATCATCAATCAACATTTATCCCTTTAAATTGATTTTCACTAATTTATCCATTTCCTTATTTCCATATATCTTAAAACCCATTTAGCCACTCACTTTCCTAGGAAAAACATTTCCACCTATTATAACTATTTATTTTATATATTCCAGAAAATATTTCTTTCTAACCAATGGAAAACATCCTCGTATATATATACACAACTTCTATATTTAGAAACTATACGTTATTAACATTGGAAAACATTTCCATATTTACTCCCATTTCTTATTTTCTATATTAGAAAACATTTTTGATTCTTATTTGGAAAACGTATCCAAAACTCCTTTATTGGATTAAAACAGATGTTTAAATAAAACATCGCTATGCCAACTCAAACCATTACACTCATTAACTAAAATCACTTAATCAACCTTCCCTATCAAACCTTAACCATTCCTTAGTTAAAATGAAGTCAATCAATTTGGGGTATAACTACCTCTCAGACCTTAACTGAACAACATTATTAACCTTGAAATAGACAAAGTTCGCCACTTTAATCCTTAACAAACTATTCTTACGTAACTATTAGATTCAATTCACGAATCCATTTCTTTTACAGAATTATTGGATTATAACAATAATGTTATAACTCCATGCTTCCGAAATATAATAACTTTAATATAACTTTTATTTCTTAATTTGAATAAATAAATAAACAACTAATTTATTTGTAAATAAATAAATCTTTATTAAAAATCGGAAAGTAAATAGTACTTTCCTGAATTCGATATTATCAAATTTCAATGCATAACTCCCTTTCGAATAATCTCTATTCGATAATTTTCTTTCGAATAAACTATATTCGACAAACTCTCTTCAAATAACTTATATTCGATTAACTCTATTTGAATAACTAATGTTTGATTAACTCTATTCGAATACCTAATATTCGACTAACTCTCTTTCCTATCTCATTCAAATTCCCATTTGAATTCCTATTTCAAAACACAATTTTCCTTATAAATGTTTTAATTTAAAAAATATTTACTTTAATCCATTATTCACATCGAATTTGAATAATGTTTCTTTTATATAATCAATCACTTTGATTTTTCCTTTAAATATAATATCCCATTTCCAAATTCTATTTATACTTCTATTTATAGACTATTCGTAAAAATCTTATTTATAACTCCCTTTACAACTGCTACGTTCACATTCGATTTCAAATATCGGTGTTGGAACCGGTTTTACTTCTCTATATAAATTTCAGACTTATATATTCCATTTATCAAATGATAAATATTTTATTTAATTTATAAAATATTATTGTAACAACCCGAAAAATCAGAACCAATTAAAAAAATTTATTTTGGTAATTTTAATGAATTTTGAATATTTAAAATGATTTATTTTAAATTATAACAACGAAAATTTTATTTTCGACGAAGTTAAAACGAATAAATTTATTTTAATTATATAACGAGCCTGAAATGGCGCTGTAGTTCGAAAATTCGGTTTCGAAATTCAATTGAATATACAGAATTCAATATAAGTCAGTATTGAACGAAACAAGAAATATTTGAATCTGTTTGATGATATCTTTCTAACGGATGTAAGAAACTGAGATTTCACTTTATAGAGTGTAAGATACGTCCAGTTTAAAATTCAGAAAAGTCGCTGTGGAATTTATATATATTTTAATATATATAAAGCCCTTAAAAATAGCCATTTTGCAAACGACCTTCGTTTTCGATGAAACCACTTTTGTTGGATCCGGGATTTCAAATTATTGCTAGGTTTCAAAATTCATAATTTCTGAAGTCAATATGTGAGCGTGGCAAAAGAAAACGTGTTTTAACGGTTTCAATCAATTTCGATTAACCAGAAAAAGGCCAATTTTTGAACGATCTCAGAATTTGAGGAAATCAGTTTTGTTAGGATCGTATCGTCAATACGAAGCTATATTAATTTTTCTGGAATTTTCAGAGTCAGTATGGGGCCCCGGTAAATTGAAATGTACATTCAAATTGAATATATATAGATTTATATTGTAAATTTAACGAAAACTGATCGTAACGATCGAATTGGCCTACGTGACATATCCCATTGTGTTCGGAATGGGGGTAATTAGCTAGGGGCGACAGTTGTTGGGTCTCGTTTGGTGGTCAAATAAAAAGTCAACTTATTTTGGAAAAATAAATAAATAAATATAAAAATTTCTTCAAACCCCTCCTCCCTTTCTCCTTAACCGTTCAACCCCCCTCCCCCCGTTCTTAAAATCAGATCGAACTAAAAAGAAAAGAAAACCCCTGCGACCTAGTCCATTGCGCCTCCCCCATCTCCACCGTCGACGCCTCCTCACCGCTCCCCCTCCTATCGCCCCTCCTAACGACGCCCGCCTCCTTCTTCCTCGCCCCAACTCCAAGCCGCCATCGCAAGCTCCACAGACGCGGAGACCACCGCGAGTTCAAATCTTCCTAGGAGTTTTAAACAACTTTCCTTTTAAAATCAAATATTCCATTTCGAGACTCAAAACTACTTGTTTTCTCCAAATAATTCGAAAACAAAATCTTCGGTAGTAATTCGTCACTAAGAAACTCGAAAATGAACACCGATGATGTCCGAATCATCATCAGAATTATTTTCCAGTGACCGAAGTGAGTTCAATACTATATCATTTCAAAACTCAATTTTAAACACTTTCATTTTGAAATACATTTCAAAATACCATGCACGATGCTTGTAAAACAATTTAAAATCTCCCAAGATTTTATAATTCTCATATACTTAACCCAAATTCATTTTTTAATAGCCTTCTAGGTTTCCAGGGTTTTAAATTTTCAATTCTGATTTAAATTCAGATTTGACTCATTTCATAACACTTATACGAATTCGGATTGGTTATTTATAATCATTTCAATTATAATCTTATTTGATTATAATAATGACCAACACATCAAATATAATAATTCCAATATATATACTTTCTTTATTATAATTTGGGTAAAATTATTTCACTTACCCTCTTTTCAAAACATACCGTGCCGGTTCATCGTATTCGAGTGTTTATAAACCCTTACCGATACAGGGGATCAAACTGATCGACCAGAACTCATAAACAACTCAACCAATAAATCACCACAATATAAAACAATTTTTATAAAATCTACAAATACGTTCACTCGTATATATACACTCAAACTAAATTTAGGATATTATTAACCCCATCTCTACTGAGTCACGCCACAGAGCCAAGGTAATAACTAAACCTTCATCTCTGATACCACTGTAACGAACGCGAATTTTCGACCACGAAAATCGAAACACCACACCATGTCGACTATTCAAGAATCTGAAATACCAGATCATTAATAGAAAGAAGTTAGAGGATGAGAATAGATAAGATAGAAAATTAGAATAAAAGTAGGAGAGGAACAACAACAGAATCAGAGTAAAATAAAACTCACAGCGTAACGAATAAAATGTACTATATAACATAACTTTGAAATACAAATCTGTACTTGAATATACATATCATTATCAAGTACAACACAACGGAAAAAAACAATTGCTATAAAACCCTAAAGCCTCCTGCTCCAAGCTCTCAGTATACCTGTAAAATCTCGACTACTTGACTGCCCGTACAAATTTGGGCACCCAAGAGTTTAGGAAAACAAAACAAAATAAACTCGAGGTCAGTCATGGGATAGGTATGAGTAAACAATTTAAAATAGTTTGAGAAAATAAATGATATCTCATAAGACCACGCCGTATAACACGGAACAGGTTTTTCCCTTATGAGAATCCAAAACACTTGATTTAACATTCAAAATCCTTTTTGAAGGAAACAATAATCTTTATATCAAACTCTTTTGATATTATAATAGTGTCTATCAACCACAACTAAATAATCATCTAGCAGAACGCTTTCATCTCTCGTTCCACATACATAATATATAATTAAAATCCTCAGGCGCTTATTGGGTAATGGATTCCAACTGGCAAGTTATGGGACCACCTTCCGATAGTGTATATCTAGAGAGGAATACACTGGGTTCAACAAGAATATCTTGTAACCCTGGCTAAACATGACCAGTCACTCATTTCACTTGAGTGTACCGAATGTATTATCACCAACGCTTGGGATCAGCAATCGTTTCCCGAAAGGGACAACATCGAAATAGATTATAGAAGTTATTGGAATTTCTCTAGATCAGGTGACAATACACCCTAATTGGCAGCTAACCACTTAGACATGCGACCTACCCGATTTTATACCCTTTCCTGGTTGTGAGGCTAGAGGTCATAATGTACCGACCACACCTTTATTTACTTTGAATGTCACATCGTCATACCCGCCAAATCACAAATTGATTTCTCCAAAAATACCACGGGTATAGAGCTAAGAGAAACGAATTCCTCCGCCACCAAACGTAAATACGTTTGAAGAGATTAGCTTACGTGATCTATTAAATATACTCTGTCAGACATTCTTCCATACAGGTTGTCCTAAGACTGGACAAACCGAAGGCACTATTCTGTAAACCTATCTTAGGCAATTTCTACCAAGGATTTGCCAGAACAGCCCTTGCATAAACTCCATCTTCAATTATCTTCATCATATTTGATTCGCAACGCTAATGCCCATACAGTGTGGTTTTTAGATAATAAATCTGATCCCGGTCTCTCCGTATTGACGACGGAAAAATGGTCAAAACTTTGGTAGTCGGTTATTTGACTATCAAAGGAAAATATCCATACACACAACGATCTCATTTCCAAATGGAAATTTTATCGATTAATCATCAATCAACATTTATCCCTTTAAATTAATTTTCATTAATTTATCCATTTCCCTATTTCCCGTTTTTCCATATGTTTCTTAAAACCCATTTAGCCACTCACTTTCCTCGGAAAAACGTTTCCACCTATTATAACTATATATTTTATATATTTCAGAAAATATTTCTTTCTAACCAACGGAAAACATCCTCATATATATATATATACAGCTTCTATATTTAGAAACTATATGTTATTAACATTGGAAAACATTTCCATATTTACTCCCATTTCTTATTTTCTATATTAGAAAACATTTTTGATTCTTATTTGGGAAACATTTCCAAAATTTCTTTATTGGATTCAAACAGATGTTTAAATGAAACATCGCTATGCCAACTCAAACCATTACACTCATTAACTAAATTCACTTAACCAACCTTCCCTATCAAACCTTAACCATTCCTTAGTTAAAATGAAGTCAATCAAGTTGAGGTATAACTACCTCTCAGACCTTAACTGAACAACATTATTAACCTTGAAATAGACAAAGTTCACCACTTTAATCTTTAACAAACTATTCTTACGTAACTATTAGATTCAATTCACAAATCCATTTCTTTTACAGAATTATTGGATTATAACAATAGTGTTATAATTCCATGCTTCCGAAATATAATAACTTTAATATAACTTTTATTTCTTAATTTGAATAAATAAATAAACAACTAATTTATTAGTAAATAAATAAATCTTGATTAAAAATTAGACAGTATATAGTACTTCCCTAAATTCGATATAATCGAATTTCAATACATAACTCTCTTTTGAATAATATCTATTCGATAATTCTCTTTCTAATAAACTATATTCGACAATCTCTCCTCGTATAACTTATATTCGATTAACTCTATTTCAATAACTAATGTTTGATTAACTCTATTCGAATACCTAATATTCAACTAACTCTCTTTCCTATCTCATTCAAATTCCCATTTGAATTCCTATTTCAAAACACAATTTTCCTTATAAATGTTTTAATTTAAAAAATATTTACTTTAATCCATTATTCACATCGAATTTGAATAATGTTTCTTTTATATAATCAATCAGTTTGATTTTTCCTTTAAATATAATATCCCATTTCCAAATTCTATTTATACTTCTATTTATAGACTATTCGTAAAAATCTTATTTATAACTCCCTTTACAACTGCTACGTTCACATTCGATTTCAAATATCGGTGTTGGAACCGGTTTTACTTCTCTATATAAATCTCAGACTTATATATTCCATTTATCAAATGATAAATATTTTATTTAATTTATAAAATATTACTTATAAATTAATCTTCTCACTTTATCTGTTAAAACATATTCTATTTAAAATCTACTTTAAATAAATCTTCCCATAATTCTTTTGTATCTCGCCAATTCCGCTTAATCAATATCATGTTACACCCGTGTGCAAAGCACGAGTCTAAACCTCCCTAATGAAAAATTCTCTTTTTATAATCCTATAAATTTTCCAAATATTTCCTTTTATAAAACCCCTTTCATTTTATAATTATTTCCTTTTATAATATACTTTTCATTTTATAATTATTTCCTTTTATAATTCTATTTGTTTCCTCAAATAATTCCTCTTATAATTCTATTTGTGTCCCAAATACTTCTATTTCAATTTATTTGTTTTGCGGTATTTAAAATACCAAATTGAAAGGCACAGTACCATACAAACATACACAATCAGTTTCAGATAATATATCCCATCATATATCACAATATATGAAAAACAATAATATAAATATTGAGGAAGTGAAACACCCCACCTCCGTTAGGGTCAGTCTCAAAGGGAATGCCCTAATTTTGGTGGAGGTTTATAAGTATAAGTCACAGATATACAAGACAGATATAAGAACACATATTTTTGAACAGCGGAAAACAACAACAACTTTTATTTCAACCTAATACGTGTTCACAAACCATGTCATAATTTGTCTTACAAAACTTCCAAAATCATAACTGTCTTGACTACATCATTTAAAGAAGCATAAAGAAAACATAAATAAATTGCAAAAGTCCCCTAATTGCTGTCCAAAGCCATAGTCCAAAACGGAAAAGATCCAAGCAATACATTCTTTCTCTTCAAGCTGGATGTGAAAATTGGTCAAGCTGCGGTATTCCCTCCCTGTGAACCTGGGGGGGGGGGGGGGACGAAAGAAAAAGAGGCGAAAGGAAAAGGGCCAGTCATAAAGACTGAGTAAGTCCTAGTGACTTTCAGTGTAAAAACGGTTAAAACAACAAGTCATGTATGAACTGGAACTAGACTCAAGAAGGGTGTCAAGGTGGACAAGATAGACTAAGGTGATCATGATAAATCAAGACAAGTCAAATAAAGCATCACATGTTCAAGATTCGTTGCATCGACTGTGCTAGTATACTAAGCCCATGTCACGAGTTAATCACGAAATAAATCCCACGGCCCAATATCGTGAAACGACCCTGAAACGGGGTCTGACCCAAGTACGGGGTCCTACGGAGCGCTTATCTAGTCGATCGGCTCCCTACAAGTTCCAGCTCGTCAAGTGTCCGTGTCATACGGCTAATCACGAATGTAGTCACCTGTGCTGGGTCCACCTTCGGGTGTATCAACCCTAGGGTGTCAACCCCTGACACGATTCAAGATGCACAGATAAATCTACAGATACCCAATGTCTGCCCCGGAATACGTGCACGATCGTAGTCCACCGAACCTACACTGGCGTACCCCACTGCCGTCGTTCACCTCTTACAATCAGCCCAGTAATCGTGCCCCACCCGGCCTAGCCCCAGGGTACCTTGATACATCTAGAGGGTTACTGCTGAAAAGGGTCATGTCTAGGGTTTCGCCTAACAGATTAGGTCATGTAATTCGTGACCTAACCCGCCTAACCGATTAAGTCATGTAATTCATGACTTAATCCTCTTCCAGTCTAGGCATGTCAAGAGGGTTAAGTATGTCGTTTAAATTCACGACTTAACCCTCCTACATGTCATGTCAAGTTGGCTAAGTGTTGTCGTTTCAAGTTCATGACTTAGCCCTACAAATCGTGTTCAAGTTGGTTAAGTTGTCTTTTTCATGTTCATGACTTAACCCTAATTGGCATTAATTGATTCGTTAATGCACCGAACCACTCACATTGGATCCTATTGTTCGTAACCAGTGGATTTGCCGGGCGGTCCCGGGCAGGTTTACGCTACGAACTCAACCCAACCTCGGGTTTCAAGCGCGATATGACCAACTACCCACATTGGATCCTATTGTTTGTAGCAACTGGATTTGCCGGGTGGTTCCGGGCAGATTTACACTACAAACTCAACCCAACCTCGAGTTGGCCACTTTCTTGTTTTCTAAAGTCATGCCCATGTTCTTATCAGATTCGTGCTATTTCCATAGCATGTTCATATGTCAACTTCGTGCCCAACTAAGGCATGTTTTTCAAGTCAAGTTATGGCATGTTCAAGTCAAGTTTTCGTGCCATATTTCATGTTCTACTTATGCCAAATTTCACAGTTTATGATTATAATCAATTCAAGTTTTTCCTGTTCTACCCAATCGTATCCCCAACGTATATAAATGTACTTCGTTCACAAGCATAAACAATTCAAGAGATAAAGGGGAATAACACCAAACATGTGATAGGCATATGTGACAATTCCAACATCACTTGCATAATAAATAGGCTATAACATATCACATGGTTTCAATACTAGCATGATGATAACTTGGCATAGTAATGGTTCCAACTTAGTTTAACATGATGATTTCAACTTTACATCATAGGCATAATAATCATTGCCGCAAAATAATAATTTTATTACAAACATGAAACATTAAAGGCATGGTAATTCTAATAGGCATAGTGGATTCCAATTTAGCATTTTTAACATAATGATTCTCATCTAGCATTATAAACATAATGATTCCAACTTTTCATCATAACCTAGCAATTCCCAATTTGTCATTAACATGATAGGTATATTAACATCACAGGCATAGTTCCATCAACATCATCGACATGGTTTAATTAGCATCATAGGCATGGTTTAATCAACATAAGATTTCAATAAACATAGTGATTCCATGGATATGTATTAGTCCAACTTGCCATACAATTAAGCCCAAGTGATTCATAACAACATCAAAATCATGATAAGTTTAACTTGCAACGTTGACATAGCAATATTCCCAAATTATGATTCAAAGTTAAACAATATAAACATGGATTAATAATAGTTCCTAAATCCGGTTTCAATTCATGGCATGTCCATGTTATTTTAGCGTTTTTGCCTAAAAAGTGACGTAGAACTTACAATATGAAGCAAGTAATCAAAATTCCAAATCAAATAGCCCCAAATCCGTTGTCTAAAGCGTCGTAGTTGTTGTAGCTTCTAGTTGTAGCCTTCAAGAATCGTCCTTCGTCTTCTATAATTTTGTTCTTTGTATTTTTAATTTAGAGTTCTAGGTTTAATGGCGGCTGCATGAGGCTAAAATGAAATAGTATGATTTAGGCTAGGTCTTAGGGTCTTTTTATAGTGTTTGCGAGTTGATTCGGACCGTCGATGGAGCTTGGTTTAATAATAGCCGTTCGTTCAAAGGAGAGACCAACCAGGAGCTGACACCTAGCCCTAGAGACAAGGCAAGGCTCAGAAAATCGACCAAACACAGACCAGGCCAGCTAGGGTGGGCTGGGTTCGACCTGGCTCAGGGGCCAGATCGACACCCCAGTCGACACCGTGTCGACTTGGCAGTCGACATGGGTGACACAGGTCGACTGCCCAGTCGACCTGGCTAGCCCCAGGTCGACTGCCAAGTCGACCTGGGTGCCTTGGGCGGGAATTTTCCCGCCCTGGCCAATTGGGCCCGATTTTGAATTTTAAATTATTTTTCTGAGCTGTTTTGGTCTGTTTGAATTTTAAACTGAATTCTGAAACATCCGGAGGCCATATCTTCTTCATGCGGAGTCCTTTTACGCAAACTCGGACACTATCTCAAGCAGAATTCTAAGACGAACGCAATGGCGTATCCCTTTTCCCTAAATTCTTTGATTTGAAATTAGTTATACTTTAATTTGTGAATTTCACTGTTATAGAATACACGGGGTGTTACATTCTCCCCCACTTAAAAGGATTTCGTCCCCGAAAACTTCAAGTTCAGGAAGAATGTATATCCTAACATCTAAACATCCATCTACTCATCCATCAAACACGAGCATTCATTGTCCTTAAAGGACTTCTAATGTTTCATGATCATATGCGAAGTGTGTGTGTACATGTACTTATCTAATGCAAAATCAGGCGGTCTACTGATTCAGTTGACCTCCTTAATGCAAATTATGTAAGTGCCATGAATCCATTATGTATGCGAATTTTCCTATTCATGATTCTACATGAGTGCACAACCATTCATATATAAATGCAACATCCATATGACAACACACTAAACTTCATCCATATACGAATAAATACATTTATGCATACGCAACATGAAAATGTGTCTGAGCCAGTGCCTAATGTGTATTCATGCATCCACGAGCAACCACTTGCGACCACTTGCAACCATTTCGCAATCATAATATGTTTCAATTACATGTTTACATCCAAAAAGATTCTACCTACGGTTCTCAAGATAGGATCGAGGAGAGAAACAAGATAAAACAAAGCATCTAGAAGGAATTAACGATGTACCCCCAGAAGGTCCGGTCTGCTTCTTAGGGCAGTATTTGCTGATGTGTCCAGTCTCCCCACAATGAAAACATTCACCTTGCTTTCTCTTCCTCTTTCTACAATCCTTGGCTATGTGCCCTTCCGTACCACAGAAATTGCATTTCCTTTTATCACGTGAGTTGTCGTTCTTGCCTCCTTTCTCGGAGTCTACCTTCTTATTCTGAGAATCGTTGGGCTTGACCTCTTTCTTCCCTTGAGAGTTTTCTACCTTTGTCTCCTTTTTTCCCTTATCTTCTTCGTTCAGCAATGCCATCTGTACCAACCTTTCATACGTAGCTCCCATGGGTATATGGGTCATGGCCAAACTGTGTAATGGCTCATTCAACCCCTTGACAAAGCGGAGAGCCTTCTTGTGCGGGGTGTTGACTAGGTCTAGTCCGAACCTAGCCAGCTCATCGAACTGATTAACATACTCTTTGACTGTCATATTCCCTTGCTTAAGAAATAAAAAATTTTCCAACTGCAAACTCTTTCAGCTTCTGAGAGAAATTTAGCCTCAAACCTTGCCCTAAAGTCCTCCCATGTTTCCACTGGTCTTTCTGCATTGGTGACTTCCCACCAGTAGGAAGCCTCGCCTTTAAGTAGCCATACTGCCAGTTGTACCTTCTGCCTATCTTCTACCTCAAAGATGACGAATAGGTCCTCGGTTTCCTTCAGCCAATTCCTAGCTGCCACGAAGGACTCAGTTCCATGAAAGTCCTTTCCTCCCATACCTTTAAAATCTTTACATATCTTAGCCAAAGTATTTCCCCACGGAGGAGGTGGAGGAAGAGGTGCTGCTACAGCCGGATGATTTCCTGCAGCTGGGGGAGGAGGAACGGTTGGACCTGGCTGAGTGGCCCTTGCTTCTAAGAACCGTCTAAACCAACCAGGTATTGGTACCCCCTCTGGCAAGTTAAGTTCTTCGGACATGCTGAAACAAAAAGGATAGATTCAAAACGAAGGATAAGAGATAGTACCTATGGCTTTGGGGGACTTTGCCTTTTTTAAAATAAAATAATATTTTATCTTTTAAAAATGCTTCTTTAAATTTCTTTTTTGAAAAATAAAATTTCAAAACTTTTTATCTTATCTGGTAAACCTATGCTCTGATACCAAGTGAAACACCCCACCTCCGTTAGGGTCACTCTCAAAGGGAATGCCCTAATTTTGGTGGAGGTTTATAAGTATAAGTCACAGATATACAAGACAGATATAAGAACACATATTTTTGAAAAGCGGAAAACACCAACAACTTTTATTTCAACCTAATACGTGTTCACAAACCATGTCATAATTTGTCTTACAATACTTCCAAAATCATAACTGTCTTGATTACATCATTTAAAGAAGCATAAAGAAAACATAAATAAACAGCAAAAGTCCCCTAATTGCTGTCCAAAGCCATAGTCCAAAACGGAAAAGATCCAAGCAAAACATTCTTTCTCTTCAAGCTGGATGTGAAAATTGGTCAAGCTGCGGTATTCCCTCCCTGTGAACCTGGGGGGGGGGGGGGGGACGAAAGAAAAAGAGGCGAAAGGAAAAGGGTCAGTCATAAAGATTGAGTAAGTCCTAGTGACTTTCAGTGTAAAAACGGTTAAAACAACATGTCATGTATGAACTGGAACTAGACTCAAGAAGGGTGTCAAGGTGGATAAGATAGACTAAGGTGATCATGATAAGTCAAGACAAGTCAAATAAAGCATCACAAGTTCAAGATTCGTTGCATCGACTGTGCTAGTATACTAAGCCCATGTCACGAGTTAATCACGAAATAAATCCCATGTCCCAATATCGTGAAACGACCCTGAAACGGGGTCTGCCCAAGTACGGGGTCCTACGGAGCGCTTATCTAGTCGATCGGCTCCCTACAAGTTCTAGCTCGTCAAGTGTCCGTGTCATACGGCTAATCACGAATGTAGTCACCTGTACTGGGTCCACATTCGGGTGTATCAGCCCTAGGGTGTCAACCCCTGACACGATTCAAGATGCACAGATAAATCTACAGATACCCAGTGTCTGCCCCGGAATACGTGCACGATCGTAGTCCACCGAACCTACACTGGCGTACCCCACTGTCGTCGTTCACCTCTTACAATCAGCCCAGTAATCGTGCCCCACCCGGCCTAGCCCCAGGGTACCTTGATATATCTAGAGGGTTACTGCTGAAAAGGGTTGTGTCTAGGGTTTCGCCTAACAGATTAGGTCATGTAATTCGTGACCTAACCCGCCTAACCGATTAAGTCATGTAATTCGTGACTTAATCCTCTTCCAGTCTAGTCATGTCAAGAGGGTTAAGTATGTCGTTTAAATTCGCGACTTAACCCGCCTACATGTCATGTCAAGTTGGCTAAGTGTTGTCGTTTCAAGTTCATGACTTAGCCCTACAAATCGTGTTCAAGTTGGTTAAGTTGTCTTTTTCATGTTCATGACTTAACCCTAATTGGCATTAATTAATTCGTTAATGCACCGAACCACTCACATTGGATCCTATTGTTCGTAGCCACTGGATTTGCCGGGCGGTTCCGGGCAGGTTTACGCTACGAACTCAACCCAACCTCGGGTTTCAAGCGCGATATGACCAACTACCCACATTGGATCCTATTGTTTGTAGCAACTGGATTTGCCGGGCGGTTCCGGGCAGATTTACACTACAAACTCAACCCAACCTCGAGTTGGCCACTTTCTTGTTTTCTAAAGTCATGCCCATGTTCTTATCAGATTCGTGCTATTTCCATAGCATGTTCATATGTCAACTTCGTGCCCAACTAAGGCATGTTTTTCAAGTCAAGTTATGGCATGTTCAAGTCAAGTTTTCGTGCCATATTTCATGTTCTACTTATGCCAAATTTCATGGTTTATGTGACGAAAAAGAATTTCGCTCGGTCTGAACCAGTCGCTAAACCGACCCAGACCGTTCGAAACGCCCTATCGTTTGAGAACACGACAAAACAGAACGCATACACAAGAACATTTCATTGTATATTACAACAATGCATCAGATTACAAGAATATACAGAGTATAAATGAATAAATATTACACAGAAATATCAGAGATTTAAATTGCATTTAAATACATAGCAGCGGAAAATAATACAATACACAACTAGAAGAGATATACGGATACAAAGCTTTCCGGATATCGTTCCAGCTGTAAACCAGGATCCTGTGAATATAAATCTGCAAAACCAAAACTACTAGCTGCCCGTGTCAAAATAAGGGCACCCAGAGTTTAGGTTAAAACAATAAACTCCAGGTCAGTCATGTGACTGGTGTGAGAACTAAAACAGTTAATCTTTATTTTAAAGTTAGGTAAATCAAGGGACCACGCCGTATAACACGGAACGGGTTTCCTCCCAAGAATACCAGTGCATAAAACAAACAGCGCAATGCTAAATAAAGAAAAATGAAGCTGTTATAAGACCCAGGTCCCATCACACAATGCAACGCAGCCGAGGATAGGGTTTTCCCTTATAACAGCCAAAGAATGCTTGATACGTTTAAAACAAATCATTTGATACTATTATAAGTGCATAGTGTATAAAACACTTCAAATCATAAGTATCAATCATAGGCGGCATGAATGCCCCATATCACTATGTCGCCATATATAGGTTATACAATCAAAATCGCAAAGTCACGTATTTGGAAGTTGGATTTCCATCTATGAACCGAGGCAAAAGATAGTCCTCAACCGATTCGAGACGCTCTAGCCCGCCCCTCAGGCAAGCGCGCAGGCAAGCCTTGGATCGTCAGTGCCGGTCCACCGATGTGGATTATTATGCCTGAACACTACGTCTCCCCACCCTATGGGGTGTAAGTCTGGTCCGTCCGCCGACCAGAATGCATCGGCCGAAACCGATATAACCGAGGCGCCTCGCAACAGCAACAACCACATAAGTCAAACTCGTCAGGGCGTGTAAAACCACTGACGCCACTTCTAGCTAGAAAGAAACGCAAGTCCTCCCTGACGTCCTCTCCCGTTTTTGGTTCATACCGGGTGTGAAGCTCGCGAATCAACGTTACACAAAGCTATGCCACAAAGGCCGTGCTTCGATCATCAACCACAAGACTTTGCTTTTCAACAGAAGCCTCGATCATTTGCCACTTAGGCATGCCACACAGGAAATTCACTCCATGCGTTTGATATCCATCAATATATATTTAATAGAGATCAAACACACAGACTAAAATCCAATGTCAGACACACAGTCCATTTACAAGTCCGTTCTGGGTCTGAACGAAACCGGAGGCACCTAGTACCCCGCATATCCATCGATCTCCAAGTACGTCTGGACGATCACCAACTGTTTCCATCTTCTTGGGTGTACAGCCCAATCAAGATCATCAGTAATTATCCAAACGACATGAAGACTTCCGGTCTTCGACCACCGTCTTCATCTTCGACTTATCGTCGTATCAGTTATTCAGAATGGGATAAACCCGGTCTTTCCGAATAACTCGCGTATATTTAAATAAGTGTTACACAAACACAACATACGCCTCATTCCAATTCATCAGTCACTAACCGTAAATTAATCAAGAGAATAATTCCCCAAATATTAACCCCGAAGGCCGAAACCAACATCAGATCAATATCCAGAAAACCATTCTGCTTAGCTAACCGACAGTTAGTTTCTAAATTTCACATTCATAGGGAAATGTTCCCATTAATTTTATCCAAGATAAATTCTTTGAATTTATTCTTTATTCTATTTTTGAATCTAAATTCAAACTAGTCGGGATTAGCGAACCTTACCGAAGTAATCATTTATTTTAATTTCCCCATCCCAACCTATTTCTCCCATGAAGTAAAACTGGTAATACTTCATATCTAACACCACAGTGTTATCGGTAAATTCAATTACCATCTCACGTTCAAATCTAATTAAAGATTTAACTATCGCCTGGAGCAAAACTGGTGATACTCCATTTCGATTATTTCAATCTAATTAAAGATTTATTAAAACTCCACTTAGTTTTAATCTGTGACTGGGTTAAAGAATCAGTGTTGTTTAAAACACGGTTCACGATAAACCCAAAATCACATCACATTTCAATCAGTCCCTAATTGTAAATTAGCAAGTGAGCAATTCCCTAAGTATTAATCCCGAAGGCCGAAACCAACATCAGATCAATACCTCGGAAACTATTCAACTTAACTAATCTCCAGTTAGTTTCTGATTTTCTTAGCTCCTTTAGGTCTAAGAACTGTATTATTGAAGATACCGTTCACGACAACCCAAAATCGCCTTTCATTAATGATCGGGTTAAAGAACGAGTGTTATTTAAAACACTGTCCACGATAAACCCAAAAATCAATATCAATTTAATTCCAATTAAATATTATTTAATTGGTACACTTCATTAAATCCAAATAAAAAGATTTAATCATTTCTCAACTGGGTTCAAGAACAGTGTTAGTGAAGACACCATTCACGACAAACCCAAATCACATTCGATATTCAATACAAGGCTCTGAATAGAAAATATATCGGCTTATATTCAATATCAAATTCTACGACTAACAAATGTCGTATTGGAAATAACGATATAAATATATATCTTTCAAATTTCCATAACAACGCCTGTATAATCACGAATTCCAACATCGAAATATTCCGAAGACAATTTCGATTCAAATCCACTCCAATGCATTCATTGGATATTCTGGTTATTTTCAAAACCCTTTTTAAATTCAATTTATTTATTTAAAAATAAATAGAATTATAATTCTAGTTCAAAACCAGTTCATTTCGATAAAAATCTATTTTTATCTTTTCAAATATGGAGTTTTTCATCCCAATTCTTTCTAAATCATTTCTTATGATTTTACATAAATTATTACTATTTTTAATAATTTTATCAAGGCCCGTACAGTCGATTTCCATCAATGGCCATCGAACTGCACTTACAGCGACCTTTTTCAAATTTTATTTGGACATAATTCCAAATCCAACCGTTAGATTTCTAATTTCTAATATTCGTTAGAAAGCTCTTTTCGATACGAACCCAACGGTTCCGGTTTTAGGAGAATCCGACGGTCGGATCTCCCGCAATGTCCGTTTGAAATAAATGGTCGAAATTCACGAACTGCCGCGGCGCGGCACGTTCTATTCAGGCCATTATATTATATATATAATATACACTTCGTCGATTTCTATTTAAAACGAATTATATAAATAGTTTTAAATTCGTTTCAAAAGCAATTTCAACTTCCGTTTCAATTCAAATCAAAATTGAATTCTTCTCTATAAATTCGTTTTAAAATTCATTCCTATTCAATTCAAATTTCAATTCAATTTGAATTCATTTCAATTTGCTTTCAATTCAATTTGAATTCGTTTTCAATTCATTTCGAAAACGTTTTCAATTCAATTCATTTCGAAATCGTTTTCAATTCAATTCATTTCGAAATCGTTTTCAATTCAATTCATTTCGAAATCGTTTTCAATTCAATTCATTTCGAAATCGTTTTCAATTCAATTCATTTCGAAATCGTTTTCAATTCAATTCATTTCGAAATCGTTTCAAAATCGATATAAATATCGTTCACGTCAAAATGGCATCAATCTATTCAACACGGCTTCATATATTTCTATTTTCAAATATTCTATTTCAAATATTTCTTTTTCAAAATAGTTGTTATTATCAAAATATTTTCTAAATTGGAATGAGGCCCAATCAATTACCATATAAAGTTAATTATATGGATTTTCATACAACACATGTATATAATAGCATTGAAAAATAATCAACCATCAACCAAAGTGCACTACATTGTATAAGCATCAAATATAGATATTCAACGCTTATAACAGCCTGTCAATCAATCGATCGACATATTTAATTAATCAGGATGAGTGAACTTCAAATTTCATCCCAACACCCGTGTGGGGTTTCAAACAATCAAACACATATTTTATTTGTGCTGTTGGGCGATGTGTAAAATTTATCGTCCCATTCAATGTCCTTCAAATAGGTGTACATAAACAAACCGTCCGGTTTGTAAATGAATATTTTATTTATTCACATTCACTATATTCATATTCACGTTAAAAATTATATTTTTAACGATAAAACATTTTATTCTAACATATGAATTTCTATTCAGTTCATTCTTTAAATAAAATGATATTTTTATTTTTCTAACATATTTTAGAAAAATTCGGCGGCATAACGACACGATACTAGAAACGGGATAAGGCCTAGCCTTATCCCCGGTCTAGTGAAGGCCCACGCCATTCACACATCAATCAAAATCACCAAACAACCAATTCAAATCACATCATATAACTAATCTATGCAACCAAACAAACAAGTCCATGGTCTGTGGACGATTGTGTCGGGTGCTACTAAGCACCGTCTGCATCCTAGTATATATATATATAACTAGAAAAAGAAATTGAAAGGTGAGAAGTTCTCACCGATAGCTATCCAATTATCTTGACTCTTCTTTGATATAAAGCTTCTTCGTTCTCGCCTTTTTGTCACCTTGTCGCTTTCGTTGCCCGTATTCTCTACATAGGTAAAAATCGAATTTTTACTATGTTATTCAATATATAAAGATCATATTCTAAAAACAAAGATTATATTTTTAATATTCCTATGATGTAAAAATCATATTTTTATTACTTTAAAAATATAAGAATCATATCTTACTCCTTCTACCTAATAAAAATTCCATCCTTTTTTCTTTTTAAAAATATGATCTTTATTTTTGCAAGTTCAAATCTTTTTCCTTTAAAAGATTAAACCTTTTTCTATTTCAAAGTTTAAACCTTTTTCCTATTTTAAACCTTAAAATAAAATCAGTTTTTATTTCCTTTAAAAATCAGCTTTTTAAATCCCTTTTCAAATCAGTTTTTATATCTTTAAAAAAAATCAGTTTATAAATCTAATTAAAATCAGTTTTTATATTCTTTAAAAAAAATCAGTTTATAAATCTAATTAAAATCAGTTTTCTGCATCTTTTAAAAATCAGTTTTTAATATTCTTTTTTAAAAAAAAAACAGTTTTTAAATTCTTAAAAAAAATTCAGTTTATAAAATCCTAAACAAAATCAGTTTATAATATTTAAAAATTCAGTTTTTAAATTCGAAAATAAAAATAAAATAACTTAAAATTGCTCACCGCGGCCTGCGAAGTGGAGGGAAGAAGAAGGAGGCGTCGGCGGCAGGTTGGTGGTGGTGTCGGCGGCGGTGTGGCTTCAGGGCGGCGGCTTGATTTGATTCGACTGGGGGGTGTTCGAGGGTTTCGAAGTGAAGGCGGGGTCGGACGGAGGGGGGGGGGGGTCGCGAGGGTTCGTCGGCGTCGAGATGTTGGCGGCGATGTCTAGAGGGAGGAGCGGCTCGATTAGGTTAGGGTTTTTTTCTTTTTCTTTTTATTTCGTTTCTGAATAATGAATCGGGGGGGGGGGGGGGCAAGCAGAAGAAAAGGAGGGAAGAATATTTTTTTTTTATTATTATTATTTAATTATTTATTTTTGCAAAAAGTTGACTTTTACATACGACCTCGAAACGAGGTCCACCGCCTGTCGTCCATAGCGTTTCACCCCCATTCCGAACACAATGGGATATGTGTCGTAGGCTGATTCGACTGTTTGAATCAGTTTCCGTTAAATTTACATTTAAATCACTATATTGAATTTTAAACGTACATTTCAAATTACCGGGGTCACATACTAACTCTAAAAATTCTGGAAAAATATTTTCTAGCTTCGTATTGACGATACGGTCCTAACAAAACTAGTTTCGTCGAATTCTGAGACCGTTGGAAAAATGGCCATCTTCCAGTTGATTAAAATCAACTGAAACCGGTCAAACGCGTTTTCCTTTGCCACGCTCACATATTGATTCGAAAAATTATGAAATTTGGAATCTAGCAATAACTTAACATCACGGACCCAACAAAACTGGTTTCGTCGAAATCCGAGGTCGTTTGCAAAATGTCCATTTTTAAGGGCCTGAATTCCATAGCGACTATTCAGAATTTTCAACTGGACATATCCTTTGATTCCCGCTACGAAATTTCGATTTGTCGGATTCGTTGGAAAGATATCCACAATTAGATCCTAATGTTTTTGGTTTCACTAAAATCCGGATTGTTTTGCACCCGGTACATTCAATTGAAGTTTGAAATCGAATTATCGAACTACCGCGCCATTTTCCCTTCTATTTATAATTATATATAATTATTTATATTCTAACGACGACGTATATAATATATACGTCGAATTATATTCTAAATATATTTCTCGTCGATATTATTTAAAATAATCTATTTTAAATAATCAAAATTCGATAAATTGCCAAAATAAAAATTTTAAACTGGCCCAGATTTTCGGGTTGTTACAGTTTATGATTATAATCAATTCAAGTTTTTCCTATTCTACTCAATCGTATCCCCAACGTATATAAACGTACTTCGTTCACAAGCATAAACAATTCAAGAGATAAAGGGGAATAACACCAAACATGTGATAGGCATATGTGACAATTCCAACATCACTTGCATAATAAATTGGCTATAACATATCACATGGTTTCAATACTAGCATGATGATAACTTGGCATAGTAATGGTTCCAACTTAGTTTAACATGATGGTTTCAACTTTACATCATAGGCATAATAATCATTACGGCAAAATAATAATTTTATTACAAACATGAAACATTAAAGGCATGGTAATTCTAATAGGCATAGTGGATTCCAATTTAGCATTTTTAACATAATGATTCTCATCTAGCATTATAAACATAATGATTCCAACTTTTCATCATAACCTAGCAATTCCCAATTTGTCATTAACATGATAGGTATATTAACATCACAGGCATAGTTCCATCAACATCATAGACATGGTTTAATTAGCATCATAGGCATGGTTTAATCAACATAAAGATTTCAATAAACATAGTGATTCCATGGACATGTATTAGTCCAACTTGCCATACAATTAAGCCCAAGTGATTCATAACAACATCAAAATCATGATAAGTTTAACTTGCAACGTTGACATAGCAATATTCCCAAATTATGATTCAAAGTTAAACAATATAAACATGGATTAATAATAGTTCCTAAATCCGGTTTCAATTCATGGCATGTCCATGTTATTTTAGCGTTTTTGCCTAAAAAGTGACGTAGAACTTACAATATGAAGCAAGTAATCAAAATTCCAAATCAAATAGCCCCAAATCCGTTGTCTAAAGCGTCGTAGTTGTTGTAGCTTCTAGTTGTAGCCTTCAAGAATCGTCCTTCGTCTTCTATAATTTTGTTGTTTGTATTTTAATTTAGAGTTCTACGTTTAATGGCGGCTGCATGAGGCTAAAATGAAATAGTATGATTTAGGCTAGGTCTTAGGGTCTTTTTATAGTGTTTGCGAGTTGATTCGGACCGTCGATGGAGCTTGGTTTAATAATAGCCGTTCGTTCAAAGGAGAGACCAACCAGGAGCAGACACCTAGCCCTAGTGACAAGGCAAGGCTCAGAAAATCGACCAAACACAGACCAGGCCAACCAGGGTGGGCTGGGTTCGACCTAGCTCACGGGCCAGGTCGACACCCCAGTCGACACCGTGTCGACTTGGCAGTCGACATGGGTGACCGAGGTCGACTGCCCAGTCGACCTGGCTAGCCCCAGGTTGACTGCCAAGTCGACCTGGGTGCCTTGGGCGGGAATTTTCCCGCCCTGGCCAATTGGGCCCGATTTTGAATTTTAAATTAGTTTTCTGAGCTGTTTTGGTCTATTTGAATTTTAAACTGAATTCTGAAACTTCCGAGGCCATATCTTCTTCATACGGAGTCCGTTTTACGCAAACTCGGACTCTATCTCAAGCAGAATTCCGAGACGAACGCAATGGCGTATCCCTTTTCCCTAAATTCTTTGATTTGAAATTAGTTATACTTTAATTTGTGAATTTCACTGTTATAGAATACACGGGGTGTTACAGGAATCCAGTCGGGTCCCTCCAACCCGTTTCCCTGCATCCACAGATGTTAAACAATATAATTCACATTAATTTCATTTCAACATGAAATATTCTGATAAACAGAATCAATATTTGATTACCGATATATATACTCATATATATATACATATATATTACCAGATCTATAATTTTAACCAATCAATTAGCAGTTCATTCAACCAATCAACACACATCAATCAACCATCATTTATCAATTCTAAAAATACGTTATAAAAATATAAACTGGCAGAGTTAGCGAGTTTTACTCACATTGGTCGGTTATCGTTAAATGACGATAAGCGATTGTCGATTCAGATTCAGGCAATTTATTTTGTTATAAATTGTAACGAGCTCTAATTCATGCCCAGTCAGTTCCAATGTGTAGTCGTCGTCAATACGGTCCCAACGGATCCTGTTTTGCTAAATTCTGTTTTCGTACAAACAAGTTACGATTATTTCAAGTTTATATATATTTAAAGATCATTAACTTAATATTACTAACATTAATTATAACCTTAAGTATAATTATATTTCTTAAACCACATCATTACTATAAATTCTTCTCCCTCCTCTGTATCAATTAGCATGCTCCGAACATAGCACTTTTACCACACTTCATCCTCCATTTTCCTTACAAATCAAATGTTAATTGCCTTAAAAGTTTTCATTAACTCTTAATACCATACCAAATCTTCATTAGGCTGTGTATTACCATCTCAAAAACAATTTACTACAAGCTTTTTCTGTCACTCTCCACCATGCCAACAAACACCGCCTGCTCCTTTATGACATTCACCACCATTTTAAGAAACTGCCATCTCCAGAACTGCGTCACGCTTCCCTGAACCCCGCAACTCCATTTCTCT
Organism: Allium sativum; assembly: GCA_030737875.1. Lineage (NCBI taxonomy): Eukaryota > Viridiplantae > Streptophyta > Magnoliopsida > Asparagales > Amaryllidaceae > Allium > Allium sativum. The sequence goes on from CM060924.1 coordinate 199,486,031, forward strand.
ACCAACCTGTACGCTACCACCACCATCCCATGTCCCAGCTTGCTACTTCCACCTCATCACGTCAACATTACTTCCTACCCAACTGAAATCAACAATCCTTTTGAAGCCTCCCACCCCAAAATGTATATTTCCTGTACACGTTACCTAACAACAGTTCGCATCACGCACAAGACAATGCCACGTCGTATACATGCATTCACTTCCACCGACTTTATGTAATGCTCCAACCCGCGCACAACTTTACTGTGGCCACTCCACTTTTGATCCAACATCCCACCACTTCTTCATACATCCATGTACGACACCTCTTCCCCATTAACCTGCGTGAAAACAGTAGATCATCCTCCCAAATAAACATTTCCACAAGCTCTCAAGCCTTCTTCAAAGTTCCAGTCCAGCAACCCCATCACGTATGACCTGTCACCGTCCTTTTGTTGATCTACTCCGACAGGATCCACGACAGAAACAACTGCCATTGACCAACCCTCTTTCCGACCCTTCGACAGTTTCCATGTCCGCCGTCTACCCCATTAATGTTGCTTCTCGATCCATGCTTTCATTCCGTCTTAGATCCAGCAGTGTCTTTGATACATGAGGCTGACGAGAATTTGCTCAAGAATCCGTATGTATGATTTTTAAATCTTGTGTTTAAATTTAGAATGCCATTAAAACTTGGAATTTGCTGAAGCCAATGAAGCTACAGGCGCTGCCATATTTATGGAAGGAGATTACCTAAGCACTAAGTAGTAGATCAGTAGATGGTACAGGGTAGACAGGGTATTTGGTTTAGAGTAGCTGTGAGCTTTCTTTTCATAGATATTTTCTTTTCTTTTTTCTTGGTTGCTAAGGAAACTAGTTGGACAAAGCAAATCTTTACTACCCTCTTTAGTCTCATACCCGACAAAATGTGAACACGTGGACCATCCTCTACTCACATGATAATGTTTCCTTCTGAAAGTTATTCCTAGTTTCGAAGTTACGATATATAAATGAGATTTTATCTTAGGATGTTTGTTTTGTTATTGCAATAATTAATCTAATTTTGTAGCTTTGAACATACATAGTTGTAAATGTTTGCATATACAAGAGATTGTTCTTGACCAATCCTAACTAACCAAAGATATTTGCGTTGATTGCTCCAGTCATCGAGTATAATAGATTCACCCTTTATGTTCTGCTTGTGACGATAATATCAGTAAATTATGACAAGGAGAAATATCGATATCCATTATGAAAAATCCTATTAACGTACGAATTGCAAATGACAAAAGTAAAAATACCATCGTGTCAAGGAGTGTGCCACGATCCCAAAAATATAATGATATAGACAATTTTGCTTATTCTGTGATATCCCGAAATGCTGATATTGGGTGTAATACACTCCAACTAAAAAGTGGCTTACTTTCCAAATTAAAAATTACAGTAAAACTCTAAAAACTAAATTATAACTACGTCTCAAATATCTTGTCCAAATTCGAAACCAGCGATTTATTATAATTAATAAATCGTTAGGCTTATAAATGATTCCATAGCGACTATTTAAAAATTTGATTTGCACATAACTTACAATTTATAATACGAAATCTCCATTTCTCTGTTCCGTTAGACAAATATCACTCTACAGATTCGAACGTTTCTTATTTCGTAGAAGTCCGACATAAAACGGATTCTGTATATTCAATTGATGTTCAAAACTCCATATTACGTACTACCGCGCCATTACGAGCTCGATTTAAGTTATATTATAATTATACGTTCAAACTTTGTTTTAAATAATAAATTTGTTATTATAAATCAAATTCTAAACTGAATTAAATCTTATAAATAATCCAATTCACACAATATTGCGAATTCAACTATTTCCGACTACCTCGGAAATTATATTATTCTATTATTTATATTAATTAAATATTCAATTCTATTTAATTAAACAACCGTTTTAAATCTCTAAATCACTATTTAAATAATTAAATAAATTAATTATTATACCGTAAAAATACGGGACATTACATATATATATATGAAATTCAAAAGTAATATGCAATCAATAAAAATAATTATGAAATAAATGTCGAGAAAACACGGTTTGAATTTAGAAAATGAATGGAGTTGTACGTAAATATATATGCACATATTTGTATTTGAAATATTAGGTGTAAATTTAAAATGGAAAGTAATAAAGGTGAAATAAATGAGAAGTATGCAAGAGAATAGTTGCGTTTGAAATTTGAACATATACTAAACTGGAAGGAATCAATGAATTGATAATGTTAATAATAACATTTATTATGCAACTATTAACGGATAAAGATTTGTGAAATTATGCACGAATATATAAGCTCAAATTTGAATTTGAAACATTAAACATACCTTACAAATCGAAGAAATAAATTGACGTAACAATATTCGGTAAGAAAACGAAAGTTACAACAATGTTAAATCAGAATTAATAAAAGGATAAATCAATGTACCTGACCCAGGTAGTGGATCGACCCTAACCACAAGTGGGTCGACCCATGTTAGTACTTGGTCGACCCAACGCTGGGTAAAATGACGTCAATTCGATTTAAACGACTAAAATTTTATTATATTCGATCCAACGAACAAGAATCTTTTGTGCACCTATAAATAGACTAACGAAACCTAGCCTCTAACTCATATTTTCTTAGATGATGCCAAGGCTCTACCATTTTCTTTCTTCTCCAAATCTTTAAAAAATAAGAATATTTTAGTTTTAGGAATTCTGATTCAAGATTTAAAAACAAAGAAATAGATCTACAATATAGATGTTCACGTTTCTCATCTAGTGTAAGGTAAATTTTATGAATCTAAATTATTAGGATTTCTTTCATTCTTTTTGCATTAGATTTGTGAATTCGTGTTTATTTCAATATTAGATTCAATTAGCAAGACCACAGCGTAACAGATCTGGATCAGATTCAAGAATTGGAAAGTAGTCAGATGAGTGGACTTAAATTATACCTTTTGGTAACGGTATATTTATCGTTTAAATTCCCTATTATTCTTAATGTAATGAATAATTGAAATTGTAGTAATTATGACATAATTCATTCCCTAAGTGCGTTAAGAATGTTACTATTGTAAATCTATCCCTATAACTTTCTATTTGGTTTTGAGAATTACTGTAATATTATAGTTGTGAATTTCACGGTGATTATGCGTATATTCTTAAGACTGCAATTCGATGGTATATTGGGTATGCTTTAAAAAGAATTACTGTAAATTGTGGAAATAATGGAAAATTAATTAGTACGCCTAATTTTGCATGGTACTGTAATTGGAAATGGCATATGAAAAACAGGAATTAATTTCTAACTCCGAAAAAGGGAATTAGTAGTGGATTGAATTAGTTGGGAGTGTAAAAAGGACACATTTCCATAATTATCATTACCACAAGTTACAGAGAATATAGTTTGAAGAAAAGGAAGGTAACAGGGATTAGTGTGAAATAGGTGTTATTTTGCCATATTGCACACTAATCAAATATATTTATGCACATGATGTAAATAAAAGAAATAGCTTGCAACTTCGGACCTTAATTGATGTGTATTATGTAAATAAAAGAAATAACTTGTATGGAAAACGAACGTGTAAAATAATCAGGTTAATTAGCAATGTAATAAATTATAGCAAGTGTGTGATTAAAAGATTAAACAGAGGATCTAATAACGCGATGAAGTGATGCGTTAAGACTAGTCTGTACGTATGGAGATGAAAAACCCAACAGGGTAGACCATCGCGGTGTCTGGAGACACGAGAGGAGCATGTATAATTAATTATTCTACAGGACTGGAGAGAAGCATGCGGCTTTTAGGGGACGTGGTAGGGTACTCTGAGTTAGACCTCCGAGGAACAACCGGATGAAGCCGTCGCTTGGAGGCAGGTTTGTTGCACCATCTAGGGTATAACTAGATTGCAACCGAGGAGTGGAAGCCAGAATGCAATGGAAGATGGCGTTGGGTGTTTCGAAGGTTTGCCTCACTTTGGGAAGAGGTGGCCAAGATCAAATTAAGGATAGTAATCATCAAAATCCCACCATTATTAATCAGTGGGATGCGGAAAGACTACACTACTAGAAAGCTTAGCTACAACATCGGTGATTTAACATCATTTAATAAAACCACCGATGTTAAAGGTATTTTTAACATCAATATTTTTTTTACCAATGTCAAAAGTTTTCACGGACATCGCTTATTAAAATAGCAGTTGTCTATTCTTTTTTTGGCAAGGCAATGCCAGTTTTATAGTGGCCGTACCACTTTATTAGAAGAGGATAAAGAAAAAAAGAGTTCTGCACAAGCACAGAAACTCCAACTGGTTTGAAGTGCCAGATCACTATTCATTACAGTACAGGAGAGTTGCATGACACTACTGCTGCTAAATAAGGCTTACAATTATTCCCCAATAGAGGAACAACTGGAGCTATCACTAGATCCTATAACATTGACATACTCCAAAAAAACAACAGCAAGGTTAGGAACATAACAAGGGTTAGGACAACGAAATTCGCATTCCCAATCCCATGAAGTATCGTAGAACAGAGATTTGTTCTGATCACCTATCTTACCATCCTCAGTGAGCTCAAATCCTTCTCTTACAACTTTATAAAATAGACTTCTATTATCATCTTCTATATCATTAATATATATGTAATACATGTTTTCCTTGGGATCATATCTCATTCCAGAATTGTAATGAAGCCACGCGCAGTCACCAGATTGCCAATAGATACCATCATCCTCTTTATATGAACTATCACTATCTTCCAGCTTATCTTCCTTAGTTGATGTAAACACTGATTGTACCGGGTTATTCATATCAACCGCATCAACATCTCCCAATCTTTCATTGTCGCATCGGGTTGTCGTTTCCAAGCTTTCATTTTCACTTGGGGTAGATGTCTACAGAACATGGTCTCAAATTACTATCGCTGGAGTGACTATTTTACGAACCCACTTCAGGACAGGAGGTCGCGGAAGGGGAGCACGCTCTGAAGGGGGTATAGTAACTGGGGTAGAGACTGTGGGCATCCATGAACAAGACTCATGTAGATGACCAAAGGGATGACACTTAGTGCATATATCGAGCGTCCAACCAAATCGCACTCTCACCTCAACTACATAATAATCCGCTATTCTTACTTTAATTATTTCTGGAAACGATTTATCCGGGGCTATTTCAATTAGGGCTTTGGCATAAAACAAATTTTCTCTAGCAATAGTGTTAGCATCAAAATATCTAGGTCTACCAATATAATTTGATAACCAATTCAGTCCTATCAACATTTGTAAGACAGAGGGGATATGAGAGAAATAGGTGCATATCGGGATAGATAGAACATGTTCTCTGGCACGATCAACAGTCGGACTCCACGGGGTGATTATGAAAGGCTTTCCCTTTATGATTGTAGGCTCTAGGGAGAGGACACGAAGACGCTCTTCCGGAAGAGAAAATTTCATGAAAAACATCGAGCGATCCATACGAACTTGTAGACCACCACAATGCTCCTTGACAGCAAATACGGAGGTGGGCTATCAAGAAAAATCCCACTAGGCTATCCTTCCAGAATTCAGCCCCGGCATGTAACGCCTCTATAGGAACAGAACTTATTCCATGGTAGCTGTATGCTAGAAATAATCTGGCTCATATATCCACATGTTACGCGGAGCCTTTTCAGAAAATGATGTCCACCAGCATGCAGTCTTATTTATACTTTCAGGTTCAACACCGGGCTTTTCTGCTATTTCAGACTTATCTAAACCAAAACTAGTTTCATTACCCATTATTTTACCAGGAGTTACCCTCACATTGTCTGTTTGCATTTCAATTGAAGCCTGGACTGAACTGGGTTTAGGTACAGCATCAAATGTTGTTGCATGATTAGAGTCGGCCTCCACATTCTCCATAGCAACATTCTTACGAGTAGGATTTGGGCGCGGGATGATGGGAGGGATGCACACAACATCGGTTTGGTTGGTGACTTCCTTCACATTACCAGCACCATCTATTATCATTTTATCACTAGTGTTTCCAAGTTTGGACGTGTTTTCATTAACAAACTTCATGTCACAAACCATTTCTCCAGTTGAGTTTGTTTCAGGTGTTTTACCTTTCTCTGACAGTAGAAGGTCTGTGTCTTTAGGTAGGCTATCTACAGACCATCGATCTGTACCAGTGCCACCAGCTAGTAGAGGGGAGAACAGATTCTGGTCAATCCCCAAAGGAGGTGCTATAGGCAGCGCCGCAATCTCGTCGGTCAGATTCTTCATCAACAAAGCAGTAGCAGGAGTCGGCTTTTCATGTAATGGCGTAACTGACGCTCGAGTTGCAGCTTTAGCGGAAAAAGATTTTCCAGATCTGGTTGAACTTTTCTGGGATGTTGGTTCGGGCTTTTGTTTCTTCGGCATTGAGGGATGGATGGGAAGGATGGAGATGTTAGAGGAGGCAAAGACGAGGAGAACAAATCGGTTATGGAGGAGAGATGGAGATGGAAGGGGACAATGGCGATTTTGACAAAGAGGGGATGGCTGCCATATTTAAGATTGAGCCCAATTTTCTTAACTTTTGGCAGTTGTCTATTCTATTGTAAAAAAAGGTGAAAATTACCCGTGCAATATTCCCCCCTTTACCAAAAACATTTCACTCGTAAAATTACATTCCCTCCCTTTACTAAAATCCCCCCTGTCTTCTCCTCTCTCTCTCTCTCTCTCGACCCTATCTCTCTCTCTCTCCCTACTCTCTGTCGAACTTTGTTTCTCTCCTGTCTATCACTCACTAGATCATCGTCTCACACACACAAACCTTCATCGTATCTCACTCTATCACACTCACAAAATTACAAACCCAAATTTTGATTAGGCCAAACCTAGCTTCAGATTGGTTTTATTGGTGTTAATTAGTCAAAACCCAGCTTGAATTGGTAATTATATTTCAAATTTGTTTTCAAATTTTAATTGCGTGTAATTGTTTTGCATGTTATTCGAATGTGTTTATATTTGTGTATTGTGCGTTTTAATTACTCTATTTGTATTATTAACTATGTATATGGCTTGCCATAGTAATGCATGTGTACTGTGCATGTGCCTAATCTGTCTAATATGTTCCTAAGTCAATAATTTGGTGGTTAGTCTGGTGCACAACAACTTTTAATGTTTAAATAAAATTTATACATGTTTATGTACAATCTGCTTATTTATGTCATTTTCTATTTAAAATGAGAATCAAATTGTTGCTCTTTGTCGTACGAACATGTGGATAAGTCATGGATTTCGAAAGATAAGGATTCTTTAAAATACGAAATTAGGGTTGAAAAGTTCTTGATTTATGCAGAAGAAAATTCAAGCATTCCGAAGAAAATTCCTTGCCCATGTGCACGTTGTGCTAACTTTAGAAAATCTCTACCAAACTAATCAGGGGTCATTTATATGAAAATGGGTTTAGTTTGGGGTGTATTGATTAGATTTGGCATCGAAAAGATTGTGCTAAGAATATTAGGTAATCTACTGGTAGTACATGTCCACCATCTGAAACCATTGACGTTTGTGAAGCAGCATTTAATTCGGGGGGTCACGATGATGATGATTCATATGACTTCACGAGGTTTGTCGCTGATGTTGAACAACCTTTGTATGAGGGCAGTGAGTGTAGTAAGTTAGAGTCAATGTTAAAGTTGTATAATTGGGAAACTAGGTTTGGCATCAAAGATAACTCCTTCACTCAACTTCTCTCTTCGTTGGCTCTTCCTTCCTAAGGATCATGTGTTGCCGGCTAACACATATGAGGCTAAGAAAACCCTATCCAATTTAGGCCTTGAGTACTTAAAATGTAAAGGCCCGAAAATCCGTACCAATTTGAGCTGACTAATATCCTACACATTCAACTCAAAGTGCACGAAAATTCAGATCATTAATAGAAAGAATTTAGACGATGAGATAGAAAAGATAGAACTAATAGAATAGAAGAAGAATAAGAACATCAAAGTCAGAGTAAACATGAATCTCACAGCGGAATGAATAACATGTATTATAACATAACTTTGAAATACACAAACTGAGTTTGTATATACATACCATATCAGAGTACAACTCATATATATTACAGCGGAAACAATCTCTAACTAACTAATGGTGAAGCTTTATGCGTCCAGCTCCGCCAAGTGAATCTGCAAAGCCTGAAACACTTGACTGCCCATACAAATTTGGGCACCCAAGAGTTTAGGGAAAACACAAACAAAATAAACTCTGGGTCAGTAATGGGACTGGTGTGAGTAAATTCCAACCATATTGATTATCTTTGAAAATCCATTTGAAACAAATGATAATAGCAAGACCAGCCCACACATATACATGGACGATTTTTACCTTACTATAACCCAAGATATTTTGATATGAAAATCCAGTGATATTATAATAATGTCTACTCAATTAAATAACCAAGTAGCAGAACGCTTGCATCTCACGCTCCACATATATATAGTATAAAATCAAAAATCGTAAAGCGCTTATTGGAGATTGGATTCCAACAGACAAGGTATGGGAGCACCTTTCGATCAGTGTACTCTATAGGGTATACACCTGGGTTCAACAAGAACATCTTGCAACCCGGCCTCACATGACTGTCCACTCATTTAGCTTGAGTGTAACGAATATATTACCACCCACGGTTGTTGGCCATCCAACCGTAATTCGAAGATACAGAATCGAAAAGAAGTATAAATATGAATTTTCTCTAGATCGGTGACAATACACCCTGCTTGGGAATGACCCAACTAGCCATTCTGCCTAGCCCAACTTTTGTTACTTCCTGGTTGTGAGGCTAGAGGCTACGTCTCCTTCAGAACATCTGATCACCATTCACTTTGAATGCCACATCGTCAAATCCTTAATCACATATTGATTACACAAATGCACACTGGGTGTAGAATAAAGAGAAGTTACCTTCTCCCCACCAACTTGGTATATTCGTAAAAATCAACGGTGTGACCGTTGGAAATACTCTGTCAGACACTCGTCCATATAAGTTGTCCTGGGACTGGACAAACAGAAAGCACCATTCTGGAACTGGACGACCCTTGCATTCTACTCCGTCTTCAATTGTCTTCAGCATAATATAATTCGCAGCGCTTATGCCTATACGGAGTGGTTTCTGGATAATATATCCAACCGGTCTCTCCGTATTGACAACGATGGTCAAAACACTTCGATAGTCGGTTATTTAACCATCGAAGTAAAAACAACATTCATTCAAATGTATAACTAGACATCACACAAACACGGGTACTTTTTTTTGTTTGACATTCGTTTTTATTATTCGAATTCTCATATCTTACCAGATATTTCTCAAATCTCGTTTTAGTCTTTTCACACTTCTTGGAAAATGTTCCCAGTTATTATAAACCCTTATTTTCCCATGTTCCAGAAAATTAGCGTTCAAACTATTTACATTCTTTTTACATTCTTTATTTCTGTACTTGGATAATCTACCCTATCTACATTGGAAAAATAATTCCAATTTCATTATAAATATTTTAATCGGCCAACCGTTCACTTTTTAAAACATTATTCACTTTAAAATGTGAATATCATGAAATCTAGACCCCTTTATCAAATAACTCTTTATTCGGGAAATAAACACCCTTATCTTGTTTACTGAAATTTCTTTCCTGAATTTATATTCCTATTCCACTTTATAGATCCTGTTTCTAAGTCAACTTCTTGTTAAATCAATATCAAGTTTATAACTAATATTGATTACATATCCTTTTATAATTTATTGGTTTAGACCTAAATATTAACTATCCTATCAGATTATAATTCCTAAGAATAATTTACTTTTAATACATTCGACATTGTCGAATTCTAGTTCCAAATCGACTTGGTTTAATTCTAATCACATTTCGAACATTGAAATGCTGTCATCGTTTTCTAACACGGTTCTCCAATTTCTCTTTCTAAACTTATTCTTATATTTTCTTTGGACAAATATCGTTATTTATTACTTCCGAATAAGTGGATTTCAAACCAAACTGTTTACATTTCCTAGGGAGTAGTGCTATATATAAAAATCACGCTTAAGTTTGGTCAACAACGCTAATTTATCATTATAGTTCAAAAACTTGTCATACGCTGTAATATTCCCGTTTATAACTAACCTCGACATAACAATCACGCTTAAGCCTAGTCAACAACGTTATTTTATCGCTATCGTTGTAAGACTTAAAATACGCTGCCATATTCCCTTTATACTAATCTTGACATCTCTTTCCGTTACAAACTGATATCGTTCCTCGATAATAGTGAAGCCGTTCAAGTTGGGGTATTTTATTTACCTCTTAGACCTTGATCGACAACGTTCTTACCTTAGAACAGATATAAGTCTGTACTCTAATCCCTTAGTTATAATATCTATCAGACCATAATTTCTTGTTTAATTTGAACTATGGTTTTATAATTTTGTATCCTTACTTTGAAACTCGGTTGTTTTTGACTATCTATATTAAACATTAATTCTTCACCTTAACTTCAATTCACGGTTCTATTTATAACTTGTTTAGATATCAAATAATCATTTATATTTATTTTATAGAAATGAACTATAAAATACCAGTTTTTAATAAAACTTCTATTATGGTTTAAAACTTTGCTTTAATTATAAAAATAAAATTTCTATAATTAACTTCGTTGATTTGCCTGACGGCCAATCAACTCCTTAACAAAACGATTGGTTTATGGTCGATTGTTGTCACTTTCTTAATCGATATCGTTTATTTATTTAATCAAAACAAATGTTGAATTTCCATTCAACATCAATATTCACATGGGGTTTTACTGTCATTTGGGTTCAAACAGTGCATATAGAAATAATATACAACCAACAATACAGATAAATAATGTGGAATCCAGTTGGATTCCTTCAACCGGTTTCTCGCATCCACAGATGTTAGTCAAACAATTTACACTGATTCCTGCTAGGGAATATTATAATCGATGGAATCAGTACCCAATGGTATATATGCAACGATATATATATATATTTCAATCAATTTTAATTGTAATCTACCGAACCGACCATCACACAACATTCAACCAATTTTAAAATATAATTATTATATTTTAAAATAAGTCAGATTAGTGAATTTACTCACATTGTGCGTTAACCGTTAAATAACGATTTACGTCAATAAATCTGATCAGGCGTTTAATTCTGTCATCGTTCACGCTGAAACATCAGTCGGCTTGCTCAAGACACGAACGCTTCACGTTGCTACTTCGCTTCAGCACGTACAAACCTCTTCATTGCCATGCTTCTCACTCACTCCCAACAACGTTCCGAACACAGTCGCATTTTGACCCATCGGCATTTTCTCCTCCACTTCTCTTACTTCCTTCACTCTTCCAACTCTACGGAAAATCCTTGAACCACTTCCCATCAGTCAAGCTCGCAATTTCAGTATAGGTAAACCCGAACATAGTCACTATTCTCGTGCATTAACACCCTCTCGTCAGTAATGCACCACCCATAGGCTGATCACGTCATCCCATTCATTTCCATATTTGATTTCCTGTTTTGTATCAGCCACTTCCATGCATGGAATAAATACTCCATCACCGTGTTTAATTTTGTAAATTCCTTCTCCCGTATATTGTTCGTACCCCTTTCCAACATTAGTTTAATTAAGCATTGTAAATCCCTTCTTGTTCATACATATCCACACCTCCAGATTTATACGTGATTTCCCCTTAACCCTCTCGGCTCCATTTAGTTCTTCTCACTGCTACAGGTGCTGTAGCACCTTCTTCCAATTATAAAAAGGAACCCACCTCCTCACACGCATGCATGAAAACTCCCACGTCTTCTTGTGCCACTCATAAACACTCACGCTACCCCCAACGAACACACATGCAGCTCCTCTAAATACTTTCACCATTTAACAATACTATTACATCACTACCAAAATACTCATCAACCTTCTCACGCCATGTCATCTCGCCCTCCACAAAGCTTGTGCTGCCACATTCGAATTCCATGCACCATGTCTGCTCAAACCTGAGGACCATCATTAACGCCTCCCAAAAGCCAAGAGCGCCTCCTTTCCCTCTCACCAACTTCACGTTTGGACACCATTCTATACCTTATGTTCACTTTAAATAGCTCTGTATACTCCCTCCATACTTCAACACACACTCCACATCTTCTCATCATCCCACCCTTCAACATCTGCTAAACCACTCAAACACCATCCACCAATGAAACCTGATGACCATCCCAATTTCGAAGTCATCCCATCCCACGTTTTGCCTTGTACACCATCCCTATTTCATGATGGCAAAAGAAACTCTCTGCTATGCTATACCCTCTTTGAAACAGTAACACCATGCTCTCTTCCTCCCCACTCTATCAACAAACACCACTAACCTCGCCAAAACTTGCGCCTCTCACCAACAAACTCAACGCCACAGCCTCCAACGTCTGGAACCATCTCCACTTGCGGCGTTACCAAGTTGAGGCTTCCACGGTGAATTGTACATCACTATAAGAGATCGATCACACCTTATTAATATTATACGAAGCTGAAGCTTTCACCTTGCTAAGCTTTCAGAGATCGGTTTTAGCATTTATTTCGGGATATTGAATTTGTTACTGATTTATGAAGCCCAGGAAGCAAATGAAGACCTTGGGTTTTTATATACATTTGGATTCCTTCATGGTTAAGAAATAGGGACATAGAGTAGTTTAATTTTCCAATACATAGGTGATGGGCTGCCATGAGCTTTCCATGTGCGTTTCATTAATGTTTTCACTGTGTTTGAAAAGAAAGCTGTACGAGACTTAGTTGCAAAGTAAAGCTTTTTAAATGTATAAATCATAACCATGTAGTGGTCTGTTTTATAGTATGCACACCTTAAAATCTATAGCTTATTTAAAAACATGTTGTATTCCAACATACCGAGTCAGTATCACTTGCCACAAAACACCATTATAATGAGCGACTATGTTTTAAAAGTGTTGTGTACCACGCCACGTAATATTATATTCCTGTTTGAGCCACTAAGGACAGAAATAAGAACACAGTCGTGTCCAGCGAGGTGCCACGATCCCGAAAATATAATAATACCGGTAGGTTAACTCATATTTTGAAACCCCGAAATATCGATATAGGGTGCAAAATACTCCAAATAAAAAGTTTTGTATTTAATTAATTAAAAATTACAGTAAAATTGTAAAAATTAAATTATCCCTATGTCTCAAAAGAATCTTGTCTAAATTCGAATTCGATGTCTAGTTATATCAAATAAACTATTAGGGTCGATAAACGATTTTATAGCGACTTTCTAAATATTTGATTTGGATATAATTCACAATCTATAACGTGAAATCTTGATTTTTCACTTCTGTTAGAAAGATACAGTTTAACCAACTCCAACGCTTCTTGTTTAAGAAATTAGACTAATAACGGGTCTTGTATACTCGGTTGAAGTTCAGAACGTTAAATTATGAACTGCCGCGATATTACGGGCTCGATTATATTTAATATATATTTTCATACGTTCAACTCCGTTTTAATTAATATATAAATCCACTTATATTATAAATTCAATATTTAAACTGACTTAAATATTCAAATACAAACCGATAAAATGCGGGACGTTACATAAAATTTCATGCATGTCTAAATGGCTGCATACTGTACATAATATAATTTTTAATGCTTCTAAGTGTCCAAAGTGCAATCTATCTCGCTGGAAGGTAGGGAAGGATGGTAAAGTTAAGGTCAATATTGCAGCTAAAGTTATGTGGTATTTCCCGATCATTCCTAGGTTTAAACGAACGTTTAAATCTCTTTGTATTGCTGAATAAATGACTTAGCATGCATAATAACGAATAGATGACGGTCACATGCGGCATCCAGCAGACTCTCCTTCTTGGAAGAATATCAATTATCGATGACCTGCCTTTGCTAGTGAGCCAAGAAACATTTGGTTAGCTTTGGCAGCAGATGGCATAAACCTGCATGAAAATGGACTAAGTAATAGGTATAGTTGTCGGCCAGTAGTATTGGTAACATATAATATTCCTCAATGGTAATCCATGAAGAGGAAGTTTATGATGTTATCGATATTAGTTTCTGGCCCTCAAGAGCTAGATAATAATATTGACGTCAATTTAGAGCCGATGATCGATGATTTGAAGAAGCTTTGGGAAAAAGGTGAACCAAATGTATATGATACTTACAGTAAATCTTATTTCACTTTAAGAGCAATTTTGATGTGGACGATAAATGACTTCCCGACTTATGGAAATTTATCTGGTTGTGTGAATAAGGTTATAAGAGTTTTCCAATAAGCAACTATAGCTAAATATTTAACTCATATCAGAAAAAATGTGTTATCAAGGTCATCGTAGATATTTGGTTGTGCACCATATGTATAGGAGGCAGAAGGTAGCTTTTAATGGAGAACAAGAGTTTCAACAAGCACATCCACCCCTTTCTAGAGAAGAAGTTTTAGCACAGCTCAACTTGATATTATTGAAATGGATGTTAGGGATGATTTAACTCCACAAGAAGGAAAAAGAAAAATCTACTTGCCCCTTCTGCTTTTACGTTGTCAAAGGCTAAAAAACAATGTTTTCATCATTCTTATCCATGAACTTCCCTATGGACACGCGTCGAACATTAAAAATTACGTATGCATTGCTGATATAAAGGTGTATGGGTTGAAGTCCATTGACTTCCATATCCTCCTCTAGCAATTACTCTCGGTTGTAATTCGTTCCATTCTTCCAAAACATGTTAGGGTCACAATAATAAGATTGTGTTTCATTTTCAACTCCTTGTGCAACAAAGTAGTAGATCTTGAAACTGGATAAATTGCAATCCGATGTAATAGTTACCTTGTATGAGTTGGAAAAATACCCTTTGTCTCATTTCTTGATGTAATGAAACATATCATAGTCCACTTGGTTCGGGAACATCATTTATGTGGACCAGTGTTCTATAGATGGATGCATGCAATTGAACGGTTTAATAAAGTGTTGAAGAGTTATGTACGAAACCATTATCATCTGGAAGGTTGTATAGCAGAAAATTATCTTAGAGAAGAATCGGTACGTAGAATTCTGCTTGGAGTTTGTCAATGAGAGCAGAATAACTTCCGGTCTTCCAAGAGACCAAGAAAAGATTTCAGGACCATTATCTACTGTGCAAATGTAAGAAGGAAGAAAAAAAGTGAGATGTGGCACATTTAATTGTCCTTCTAAATAACCCTGAGGTGTATCATTATATTATGTAAGTTAATTTATTTGTTTTGTTGTAAATCCTCTCTTTTTTTCGTAAGTACTTTTGTGGTTATTCATTTAATATATCCATTTTTGTAGAATTCATAAGGAATATGTAGAAGGAATACACCGAGTGAAAAAGAAAAGTGTTCATTGGCTCATAGGAGAGCACAATCGGTTGTTTACTGATTGGTTTGAAAAAAGTTAGCTTATTTATCGTTTCTTTTGTTGTATACTATAACTGTTATTATTATTAATTTTTAAATTTTAGTTTACGAAAATGTGTGTAGGTTAAGAGTGAAATCTTAGAGAATCGCAATAGCATTTCAGAAACAATAAGATGGTTGGCTGGCAAGCCATTATTCTCCATTTTGACTTATGAAGGCTATCTAGTAGACGGGGTTCGATACTTTACAAGGGATCGAAATGATTCAAGGGTTGTTCAAAATAGTGGTGTGTCTTTAGTTGCTAAGACGTTCCAAGTCTCTAGTGCCAAGGCTTTAAATCCCATGGAGAGTGATATGACGTTTTACAGCATCGTATTAGAGATATGGGAGTTAGATTTCCATGCGTTCAATTCCCCCTTATTCTTATGTAAATGGGCAGAAAATGATAGAGGAATCGTGGTGGATGATCTTGGCTTCACACTTATGGATTTTAGTCGGCAAGTCCATAAGAAATATAAATATTCTATTGACTAAGTCAAGTAAATTTTTATGTTGAAGATCAAGTTGATTCTACTTGGTCTATAGTATTAACCTTCATGATTGAGACTATCATGAGATCTATAATGAGGATTATTTGGGAGATACATCCATGGAACATCCCCCATTCTGCTCTGAAATCCCTACATGTGATATTGCCGATGATGTTGAGCATAGTGTTAGAGATATATGGGTCAAAATGATCTAGATAATGTAGCTCTATATACCGCGTCGTCTCTTATTTTGTTCTGAAATATACCACAAATGTTACCATTGTATTTTAATGGACTTATATTTTGCACTTCACTTGCGTTTTTAAATTCTTGCATATACTATTTAATTTCATTGCAATTTTAGTTTGCACTCTTAGTAGCCTTTTTAATTCCTGCTTTTGCTATTTTATTTGAATTCACTTTTGGTTTGCGCATGTAGTTGCATATTTTAACTTCATATATAGATGCAATTTCCATAGCATATATGTATGTATGTGTGTGTATATATATATATATATGGGTCAACGTTCTGCTACACCTCTTATATTGAACATGAACTCTTCCCCTGAATATCAATGACAAATGAGTTTATGTTGTTTTTGACATATTAAAGGATAGAAATAGCACCTAAAAAATAGAAAATCAAAGCATAATGCAAAGAAGGTAATAACAACATTGAAGATATCAAGCAATTTTTGCCGCTTGTCGAAGCATCAGATGCTGCTAATCAATCTTACGGTCCACAAGCATTGGATGCTCAACTTTCGGTGTAGCGACCTAGGAATTTCGATGCTCGAATTCCGACACTAATACATCCCATGCCCAAATTCAAGTACTGAAAACCCAGAAAGCTAATAGAAAGAAATAAGAAGGTGAGGAATAGAAAGAAAGTTAAGAATAGAAGAATAAGAAGAAAAACCAACACAACGTAGAGTCTCATATCGCAGTGGAACAAAATATAGTATAGAAATAAATATTTATTGAGAGCTTGATATAATACTAACAATCATCAGAGTACATTATTACATCTAGTCATATACAACACACAGCGAAATAATATTAGATACCCGACGTCTGGACTTCTTCAGCTCGTCTCTGGATTTACGACATTCGAAAGCCTGAACATGTAAAACTCGGTCTAACCGGAGCATTGCAAATGCCAAGATCAGTCAGGTGAACCAGCATGAGAAAACTTACTAAGCTTATAGATATCATCCAACTTGATTTTGAAGTAAAAATCTTTCCGAAAGAAAAGGATAATCGTAAGACCAAATCTACACATAAGTATGGACATTTTTTTACCTTATGATAACCCAAAATGTTTTGAAATCATATATATTCTGATATTATAATAGTGTCTAAATCATATAAATAACCATCCAGTAGAACGCTTGCATCTCATGCTCTACGTACACAGTCTATAATCAAAAATCGCGGGCACTTATTGGAGAATGGATTTCCAACTATGCCAAGGTATGAGACCACCTTTCGACAGTGTATCTCTAGAGAAAATACACTAGGATTCGACAAGAACATCTTGCAATCCTGGATAAACATGACTGGCCACTCATTTCGCTTGAGTTCTCTGAATATATTGTCACCTTACGGTCGGTACCGACATAAATGTTTCCCGGGAGATACAAAAGTGATAGAAGAACTAAATGAAATTTCTCTAGATGGTGATAATACAACCTAATGAGAGCGACCCACATAGCCGTGCAACCTACCTGATTTTATAC
Source organism: Allium sativum (assembly GCA_030737875.1). Classification (NCBI taxonomy): domain Eukaryota; kingdom Viridiplantae; phylum Streptophyta; class Magnoliopsida; order Asparagales; family Amaryllidaceae; genus Allium; species Allium sativum. The sequence continues at coordinate 199,503,764 of CM060924.1, forward strand.
TATTTCTCAGTTGATGAGGCTTGAGATTATAATTATCTTTTATAACATCTAGCCACCATTCGCTTTGAATGCCACACCGTCAGATCCGCCAGAAAATCACTAATTGACATTCACAAAAATACACTGGGTGTTAAGCTAAGAGAGGGTGTCTTCTCTTCCAACAAACAGAAATATGTTTGTAAAAATTAATGTACATACCCTTTTGGAAATACTCTGTCAAACATCCGTCCATACAAGTTGTCCTGGGACTGGACAAACCGAAGGCACCCTCCTACCACATCCAATGAATCACCTTATGGATCAGTCGCGAGTAGTTCTTGCAATCCGTAGATTTCAATCACGACAGAATCACTGCTAAAATATCTCTAGGTGTCATCCACAGAAATTCAACAATAGTTCTTTCGTTCATGAAGAATTACGGTCTTCAATTTCTCCATCTCGATCAGCATCTTTGACAATAGCGTATTTGCTGCTTTGGAATGGTTTTCGAATATAAATTCGATTCCGGTCTTTCCGTACCAACAATGCGTTAGGCAAGATTTTGATAGTCAGTTATTTAACTATCAAAATAAACAACCATAAAAATAAAATAGGTCCACTGATTTATTATACAGCGTCACTTGGTCATTTTAAATAAAAATAATTAACGATGGTTAATTAAACTTCTAATCTTTCAACATAGTATTCACTTCTTATTTTAATATACTAATATTCTTAAAACATTTCATTTTAATACTTAGAAAAATATCTTAATATCATATCCAATTTTCCCTTTAACTATCATTTCAAAACATTTGCTACAAAATTACTTATTATCTATAATTCGAAAATCGATTCAACTTATCATTCGTAAAACAATCGTTATGAAATCTCCTTTTATTTCGTTATTTGAACACAATAATCATCACTTATCCTTTTAGAATAAACCCAACATAAATCTCATCTCTTTACTTTAAAATATCGTTATATTTTCACAAATCTCCTTTTATTTCTTTTACTATGGAAATATCATTTCATATTCTCAAGCCCTTTTTATTTCCTTTTATTTTGGAATCCCATCATATATATTCCCAAATTCATCAAATAACGTTACATTATTATTTCTCATAATAAATTACTTCTAACATCTTCACCATTACAACTAATATCATCCTCCGATAATCCTGAAGTCGTTCAAGTTGGGTTATTTTAATTACCTCTCAGACCTTGATCAACAACGTTCTTATCTTAAGATAGATACCAGTTGTAATTCAAAAACTGATACCCATTCCCAAAATCAAAACAAATACCATCTTAGTTATATCTAGATGAAACCTCATCTCTTATTTAATATGGTGAATCTAGATCGCATCTTCATAACTTAAATCGCCTAACCACTTTAATTCAAATTTGGGTTTCAGTTTTGATTTCCATTTCATACCTCCATCAGTCCTTGACCGTAAATGAGTAAGAAAATAATTCCCTAAGTATCAACCCCGAAGGCCAAAACCAACATCAGATCAATACTCAGAAAATCATTTAACTCAACCGATCTCCAGTTTGGTTCCAATCCTTTAATTTCGTATCTTGGACTTTTATCCCATTCGTAAGCCATTTCTAACAACTCGTCAAATAATATATTCAAAAAAACTTGGGTTTTATAACTTCGTCCAACTTGGATTTTATGTAATCCAATTAAATAGAGTTCTGATAAAAATTTAATTTAAACTTCACTTTAAACTTAATATAAAATCACTTAAAAATTCATTAAAATTATGAATAGGACTTTAAGACTTCATAAACCTTTATAAATAAAATTTTAAATTACAAAATTACGTCTTTGATTATTAATAAGTAAATAAGAATCAAGTTTCAACATTTATAAAAATGAAATGGTTTACTTCACCATTAACTATTTCTATTAAATTAATAAATTAATTAATAATCAATTTAAGTTTACGCAGTTGACTTGGTCAACTCTAAACATGATTAACTCGCTAATCAATTCCCATTAGTTCCTTCTTTAAATTTTAATAATATAATTAATTTAGATAATCCCATTTACTTTAATTATTATTAAATAAATAACAATCACTTTCAATTAGTCCTCTCCTTAAATTAATCAATAATATAATTAATTTAAATAATCTCATCTAACTTTATCTAAAACCAATTAATTCTGCTTAGGTAGATTTCTTCCTACTTGCTTCTAAAACTTATTAACATAAGAATTTTTTATAAAACCATTTAATAATTACTTACAAACTTAAATAAATAAATAATGAATATTTATTTCCTTTTAATAAACTGCTATTAATACTATATTTCAAAATCTATGTTCGGTTATAAAATAAATTTTATAGCTTCATTTCTATCGATTCGCCTAAGGTAAATCAAACTTTATAAAACGATGTCTGATTAGGCTATCTACTATCAAATTCTCAGTCAATACTGCCCCTTGGTTAATAACAAAAATAAATGTTGAATTTGGATTCAATAATTAGTAACCAAATCAATAATCTAATCATATTCGTTAAACAGTTCATATAATGATAATATGAAAATAAACAATAATTATGAGGAATCCAGTTGGATCCCTCCAACCTGTTTTTGCCTACATCCAAATAGTTTACCTCAAATAAAACAATCCATTCAATATGATAATATATTACCTACTATAATAAGCATAAATAATCAATTCAACTGATAACGGTTAACTAATAATAACAATTCAATCATCCAATTTAATTTAATATGTTTATATTATTATAAACGTAACCAACAATATAAGTTACCTCATTTGGAAATAATCCTTAAAAATAATGATCGGTTTCAATTAAATTACACGAACGTTTAATTTAATTAGTGATATAAAAATATTCAATATATATTGAAACAATCATCAAATCGTCCAATAATTAGAAAATATAGCAAACTTTAAACTGGACTTATACAGTATAAGTGGGACAACTGAGAGAGTTACACTTACCTTGATTTAATTATGACGTTAAAACGCTTGTTTTAATTAACTAAAACGGGCGTTTAATTTAATCAAAAATTCCTATTACTTCCAATGCTGACCAAACCAGCTCCATCTCGTAGCCTCCATCCATACAGTCCTAACGTGACTAACTATGCTCAATTCTGATAAGGTATGTGCGAGATTTTTAGTTTACAAGTTTATAAAACAATTTAATTTAACTAAAACTTAAAATTTAAAATTAATGGCCCTTACCTAACTATCACGGCCCAATACCCGCGCTACAGTACATCATCTTCCCCATCGATTTTCTTCCTCCTGAAACCATTTCTCTTATGTATACAACGTGCATGCATATATAGTGATACCACCAAATACACATTGAACCTCCATTTAAAATATGTCCATCAACTCCACACCCTACGCCAGACTCGGCAACGCCCTAAGCTCCCCCTTCGGCCCCTTCCTCCGCAATCTAACATGTGCCAACCCCATACAAGTTGTGACACTTTCATCTTCAAAAAAATATAGACGATGCTGAATGATGCAACGAACTCAGATATAATAACCATACTTCAAATCGCTGCTCAAATCTTGCGATAAAGTGGACCCTAGTTGTGCCGTGAGTTTCGAACATGAGGAAAAGAATGTCGAGCTGGGTAAAATGGTATCAGCGTGAAGATGGTGTTATGAGGCTTTCAAATATATTTGTTTAAAAAAAAATCATAGAGTATTTCATCTGTTTTTAATCCTTGAAGCCATGAAAAACTCTCGAATTTCTTCTCACCCAAATGAATACTGCTTGCGTTTTATAGATGAAACAACTTGGACGGCACAAGATTGAAAGTTTGGCAATAACGCAAGTAATTTGGTAAGCTCGACATTATAGATGACTGTAGGATAAGTAGATAGCTCTGATGTGTTTCTCATAGCTGTGTGTGTTGATTTGATTTAGCATGTGCGTTAGGCAGCAGGAAATATAGGTAGGAAGAAGAAGACAGGGTATCTGGCATGAGTGTTCATTTAAATAACAGGCTGTGTGATAAATATAAGGGTATTGTTGACCAATTTTTTGGCAAAACCCGTCACGGTTCGATAGATCGAAGCCCAATGTCAAAAGGCTCACGAAACAAGCATCGACCGACCCTAGCGATCGGCTCCTACTTCAGAAAGCCCGAATAAGATTTGGTCTGAACCAGTTTCCCTCGAGCAGCGGCATCTCATGCCCCGATATAGTCGCTCTCCATGACCGAACGAGTCAAACATTTCCTTAAAGGTTGGATCGATCAGATATCTCCGGAGCAACGTGGAAATATCCATACAAGTCATTTATTAGCCCGATTCTTAAGGCATTAAAGGAAGTCAAACGCTTCTGGCCAAAGCTCTACTTTTGATACATAATCTCGAGTGCCACGCAAGCCACAATTCTCGAGGATACTATTAATCAGTAGTGGACCGGGTCCCACGACCGCAATAACACCGAATGATTGAGCTCCACATGTTTAGACTCCACAAAAGAGGCAAGCCGTGTTGCATCTCAATCTGACCATCTCTTCATCTATAAATACCTCCATACTCAGAATGGAAAGGGACTTCTTCTGGAAAACTTGCTCTCTCTAGTAAAACTCCACAACTTAGTCCAAAAATAGCCAACTCTTTCTCTACGACACAGTCACCTTATGTTTATCTCCCTCTTTCTTCCAAAAGAAAACATATTGTACTTGTAATCAAAAGCAAATCAATATATAAAGTGGACGTAGGCACAATCCTTGCCAAACCACTATAAAAATTCTTGTGTGTCCCTTGTTTTATTTACTTTACTGCACTCTGTGATTGTTGTTTGTGTGTCTTATGCACCATTGGGGGTTGACTGTCACTAGTGACCAACTTTTGACGTCAACATTTTAGCACGCCAGATAAGTGGCATGCACCGAAATACCTCACGACCTTCTGCTATTTACGATCAGTGGCGAACAAACGAAAGAAAGACGCAACATCTTCTCGTCCTACAAACGCCGATGCAGCAGAAGCTCACATTGTAGAGGCGAATCAGGAAGCCTCTTCTCATGAAAACACGTCCCGATATCTTACTAGGGACGACATGGGCAAGATTTTGGATGAGTTCAAGGGCCACATAACATCCCAGGGTGAACTCCTCAAACAACAACAAGAAGCGATGAATCACCTTCTCGCTCGGATGGATAGGGAGCAAACATTTTAGTATCATTTTCTATACCATGCAGGACTGGGGCAGTATTTGATCTTCAGTCTACACAAATACAAGCCGCAGTTCAGACCATACCTTTGCTTCTCCTGGTTTGGCTTCAATTCCCGATCATTCATCTCATGTGGTACACGCGCCACATGGAACTACTCTCTGCATCGACCAACATCATGGCCAAGTGCTTCCCTCTCTTCCTCAAAGACATAGATGACATGTGATTCCGACAGTTAACAACTGAGTCGATCAGCAGCTGAAACATGTTGGTCACTCACTCCATCGAGCAATTAAGAATTCACATCTCTCGACCGAAGAGCGTCATGCTCCTGACTTCCATCAATCAACGACTCGGTGAGACCCTTCGGTCCTTCCTTGATAGATTCAACGCGACCGTAGCATCAGTCGATCGATTCGAGCCATCGATGGTGCTTATGGCCGCCATTGCAGGTGTTCATAACCGATCAGAATTCAGGATCTCTTTAACCAAAGAACCTCCCAAGGATATCGAAGACTTCTAAGCCGAGGTTGAGCGATTCCTCCGACAAGAAGACGCTAGCATTGAGATGAAGTGCCTCGAAGTGCTTGCCACAAAAAATCGAGGTCCATCTAATACCAATGGCTAGAATAAAGGAAGAGGAAGGGCCTCGAAAAAAACGAACATAACGTATGACCCCAGAGAGAGAACAAGTACGATCAGTGCACCGAGCTCAACTCCTTCCTTCTCGACATCTACCTTAACATAAGAGGATCTCTGCCTTTCCCAAAACCTCCTCGAAGAAAGCCGATCTAGAAAGAGCTCGAGTCTGGAAAGCACTGCATGTTTCACAACATTTCTGGTCACAACACCAATGAATGCAGGCACTTGCGCGACCTCATCGAGGATAGGGTCAGGCGGGGCAATTGCCCGAGTATGTCAAGAAAACCACACCGACCATGTCGCCACAATCCTCTTCCCAAGCTCCTCAGGCCAGTCCTCGAGCTCCTAGAAACGGAAAGGACCCTGAGCCCAGCAATCGTGGCATCATCATCAATTAATAAGATTTAGATTTTTTCTTTCTAATGTATTTTTGTTCCATTCAATAATATGGGTGTGATGAAGTACACACGTACGGGGTTAGGATTTAGCTCCTAGGCATTCTATGGATTCGGTTATCACCCATTTAGAATTTATTATCATTTCCTTGTAATAGCTTTTTAGTAGCAATAAACTTTCTTTTACAAACATGGATTATCTTTGAATGATTTAAGCCGAGCGTGACTAACGCTCGCCGACCCGAATATGGTCAGTGTTGAGCCACTGTCTTTAAGACATGGTCAATGTCTGCCACCATGTCCAAACATACTCCCCGAGCCGAGTATGGTCAGATTTCTGTATGACGAGTATAGATTGTACTCGCCCCCTATTTAAGTTGAGTGCACTCTCCACTCGCCTCTCCACTCGCCATAACGTCACAGGTTCTCAACAAGAGTACGACAAATACCCAAGTGTTACTTACCCATCATCACATACGCCCGACTCCATTAGCTGAGTACAGATAAAATTATATAAACCGAGCACGATTAACACTTTCCATAAGACGAGTATGGATAATACTTGCTGCTTCCACATGTTGAGTATGGATAATACCCGCTACTTCCATAAGCTGAGTATGGATAATACTCGCCGCTTTCATAAGCCGAGCATGGATAATACTCGCTACTTCCATAAGCCGGGTATGGATAATACTCCCTACTTCCGTAAGCCGAGTATGGATAATACTCGCCGCCTCTCTAAGCAAAGTGTTATTAGTGCTCACCAACTCATTAAAGCCGAGTATAGTTAATACTTGCCCAACCAAATCCAAAGCCATCTCTAAACCGAGAATGGTCTTCACAATCTCTGTAGGTATTGGATCTTGCGATCGAAGCTGTCGACTACTTTCATAGCATTCTCGACCTTAATACAGTCTTTGGTGATTGTCAATTTTCTGGCCTTAATACAATCTACACCAATCGTTGGTTTTCTAGCCTTAATACAACTACCGAGATCGTCGAATTTTTGTCCCTAATATGGTTCCGCGCATCCATTGCTACCCATGCATTGAGCTTCATCACAGTATTCGAAACACATCTCCTTTACCAAGAAAGTTGTGCTCTAAGAGGCAGAGTGTTGACCAACTTTTTGGCAAAACGTGTTGTGAGACTTTCAAATATATTTGTTTTAAAAAAATTCACGGAGTATTTCATATGTTTTTAATCCTTGAAGCCATGAAAAGCTCTCGAATTTCTTCTCACCCAAATGAATACCGCCTGCGTTTTATAGATGAAACAACTTGGACGACACAAGATTGAAAGTTTGGCAATCAGCAAGTAATTTGGTAAGCTCGACATTGTACATGACTGTAGGATAAATAGATAGCTCTGATGTGTTTCTCATAGCTGTGTGTGTTGATTTGATTTAGCATGTGCCTTAGGCAGCAGGAAATATAGGTAGAAAGAAGAAGACAAGGTATCTGGCATGAGTGTTCATTTAAACAACAGGCTGCGTGATAAATATAAGGGTGGTGTTGACCAATTTTTTGGCAAAAGCCGTCACGGTTCAGTAGATCGAAGCCCAATGTCAAAAGGCTCATGAAATAAGCATCGACCGACCCCAGCAATCGGCTCCTACTTCAGAGAGTCCAAATAAGATTAGGCCCGAACCAGTTTTCCTCGAGCAGCGGCATCTCATGCCCCGATATAGTCTCTCTCCATGACCGACCAAGTCAAACATTTCCTTAAAGGTCGGATCGATCAGATATCTTCAGAGCTACGTGGAAATATCCAGACAAGTCATTCATTAGCCTGATTCTCAGAGCATTAAAGGCGGTCAAATGCTTCTGGCCAAAGCTCTACTTTTGATACACCTCATCTCGAGTGCCACGCAAGCCACAATTCTCGAGGATACTATTAATCAGCAGTGGACCGTGTCCCATGGCCGCAATAACACCGAATGCTTGAGCTCCACGTGTCCAGACTCCACAAAAGAGGAAAGCCACATTACATCTCAATTAGACCATCTCTTCATCTATAAATACCTTCACACTTAGAATGGAAAGGGACTTCTTCTGCAAAACTTGCTCTCTCTAGTAAAAACTCCATGGCTAACTCCAAAAATAGCCAACTCTTTCTCTGTGACACAGTCACCCTGTGTCATCTCCCTCTTATTTCCAAAAGAAATCATATCGTACTTGTAATCTAAAGCAAATCAATATATAAAGTGGACGTAAGCACAATCTTTGTCGAACCACTATAAAAAGTCTTGTGTGTCCCATGTTTTATTTACTTAACTGCACTCTGTGATTGTTGTTCGTGTGTCCTATGCACGATTGTTGGTTGACTATCATTAGTGACCAACTTTTGACGTCAACAGGTAGGTTGTCCCTTCTTCTTTCAAAATGCATGTGAAAATAGGTACGTATAGGATAGGCTTGTGTGTATGTGTGACTTAGCAGTGAAGTTTACACGTGTTTTATTTTTATTTTTGTTTTCTTAGGGTAGAAGTTTATACACATTTTATTTCAATATCGGAGGGCTATGTACATAAATTATTTTAAAAGAATATAATAGAAGAGTGATCAATTACATGAGGCTTAGTAATTTCATTGTGAATTGTATATGGTTGTTTTGTACCAGTTTGATAGTTATATTACCAGCTATCAAATATGTTCAAAAGAAATAAGTTTCATATTACTTAAGTTTTGTAATGTTAGTTTTCCATATCGGTCTAGAAATTATTTTGCGATAATACCCTGGTCAGACCAAGCATATGTACAAATTAGGTTTGGATACATTTGAGTTTCAAGGGAGGAATCAGATATCCGAGATGTATTCTCATTATTTCATTGTATAGGTCATAGTTTGGGATTATTTGAGTTTGTCGACACAATTATTATAACTATCCATATTGTTTTGTAAGATAGTACTCTGATGTGTGTATATATAATATGTCTTTCCTTTTGTGTAAATATTGTTATATGTTAAAAATATTTGCTCTGGCTTAGGATTCTGTTCTTTCTTTTCCTTTAACCATTTGTCTTCACATAGCTACCATGGATGTAGTCATATCGATTTCTAAGGCTCAAAAGGTCGGGTGGTTACAGGTCTAGTTTCTCAAAATTTATGGGTAATCGTTTCAAAGATACCAAGCTCGGATCAAGTTATCTGAAATCCACTTTGATCGGGCAGAGCATAGAAATATAAGATATCTTGAAGATGTCGGAGTCGAAAATGCAGTTTTTAAATTGCAATCGTCGTTTGCTAATAATCCTATAGACATAATAAAAACAATGCCTCCGATTTTTCTTGCTCTTAGGCAACTCAATTGTATGAGTGTCTGATATGATATTCCTAAAACCATGTACACTGGTTTCTGCTAACATACATATGTTTGGTGTTATATAAGGTATCCCCTCTTATATTTAACACTCTTCCCTGAGATGTATGAAATCGGGTTGTGTATCCAATGACGCCATGACATCCGAGGGGAAACTGATGTCATATGAATGGTAAGACATACCCTCAAGCTTCATCAATCGGTAATGATTAAAATAATGGATATGCTTTAGGGATTAGTGGGTCATATCCAAGAAGGATATTGTCGCCACCTAATCTATATTGGATGACACTTTGATTACGTATACTTCAATTCGGTTGCTGATCACAACCAAGGTGATGAAATATTAAGTATAATCCAGATAGGGGTCAATCAATCTTGATATGTAGGAAGTCCATGCAAGGCTCCTAGTACACTTTATCTAGAGAGTACCATGACGAGCGATACAACAGTAGACCAATCATTATGTGAATTCCAAACTCTAAGACATGCTTTCATGGTTTTGGTGGTAAACTTGTTTTGCTGGAATTTAACGATTGTGACAATTTGGCTATGATTAATATTTTATTATGGATTATAGACTACTAAAATATTGTTGGATTTATGATAAATGTGTTTTAGTTATTGTAAGAGAGAAACACGTCTGTGTTTATGTATGGTGCGGCCTTACGTGTTACCTTTTATTTAAAGAGGTTTTGAAGTTAAATGATTAATTCCATGTGATTCGAGTTTCTTGCACATGCTTACTAGCCTAATGCAAGTGTTATTTTATTGCAATGCTCAGCCAGATCAGCCATGTTTTCCAGGATAGCTTTAGAAATTTTGGAGCTCAAGCGATGAGTTGGAGGGCTAAGTACTTATGTATTTTCCAATCTTCCGTTATATTTCAACTGCTTGTCTGTATGTATTAGTAATTGTGAGGATATTCTGATATAACCGTCCAGTTAGTGTTGTGCTAGTACGCTTATGTATGTATATGATAATTTTAGTTTTCTTTTGTAAGGTCATGTTGTATATTATATATTATTTGCGGCGATTGTAAGATTCTATTCTATCTTCTTTTTCTTTCATCTCTAATGATTTGATTTTTCGATATTCAGATTTTCCGCACGTAAATACCATGGACGTATTAGTGAGTCTAAGAGTAGAAAAATAAGTTGTTATAGAAAATATGCCTATTTTGAAACTTATTACGAAAATAGGTTTTATTTTGTATTTAGGGCATTGTTTATGCACATTTTGAAAATGCATATGAATATATATACACACACACACATATGTGTGTGTGTTTACATAATGAGAATGTTTATAAGTATTTTTTGGCACATTTACAGAATACACTTAAGTACTTTTGGCCCTAATAAAAATCCATCCACCTAGTAATTTCAGTGGCTAATAATTTTCACCTGCATTTAGTTGTTTAATAAAAATATTGCAACTTATATATTAAGATCACATATATATTGAGAAATGTTCCCGACATTCAACATTATCATGAAACCAAATACCATAAATATGAGACATTTCCATAATATATTACAAAATATTCGTTAACAGTGATACAACAAAGTAGAACCATTAAAACAAGATCTGTTTATACAAAAATTCGAATACCACGTGAAATTAAACAACTTGCTAATAACGAAGTTTTGCTATACTTAATAATGGCAAACACAAGCTTAAACCTTAGTTTCTTCTCAATTCTTGCAAAAGCTTTACAAATGTATCACTTCGGCTTTCATTTCAAGGGGATGATCAAGTTCACCAGGATATATTGGAGGATCAATCTATTTGAAAAAAAAAAATATAATATTGAAGTTATTGGGGTTCATCTTGTGTTCATTGTATGAACTACATCCATAAAATCTATGTTCTGCATTTATTTTAGTTTTGCGAATGATGACTACACACTCATCTCCATAATAAAAATTTAGTTGTGGGTCGTCAACATAGTGGAAGGAACATGATGTGGATGCTCGAGTATATTCCCATCAACACAAATTTGTTTACTCGATCTCTAATTCGCTACAACTTCGCGTAAACGAGCATTTTTATTGTTCCAGATTGTTGTGTATGAAATACCAAGTCGAATCATGTATCCGAACATAATCCGCCTCGTCATTGTGACTATGAACACCCATAGCTATATACTTTTCGAAGTTATCACAATACTTTACCAAAGTTCAATCATCATTTTGTTATTTATCCGTGTCTTACTATATAAAAAAGATTTGAGAACCCCTAATACAAATAGTCGAGGATATGCTAATTTTATAGGGTGGAAAAACCAAAATAATGCTTTGTAGAACTATAACTTATTAGAATACTGAAGAAGTAACAACCCGCATTTTACGTATCGGAGGATCGTAAAATATTTTTATTTTATTCCCTGAGATTTGGATCATTCTCATATTTTGATATGTTGGTTATGGAGATGTGAGACATGTCCATAATTTTTACCAATTTTATTTGTGATAATTTTGCCCTTTTCAGTCTTGTACAGGGCATAACTTTTAACTGGGGTTGAATCAGGTGTTGAGATCGTTCTCATTGGAAACGAAATGGTATTGCCAATTCCGTAGAGTGGTCACATTAAAGATTTGGTTTAACGGTTTGGGAGGAATCGTTGTTTTAGTGTTTCAGATTTTTCTGTTCAAGTTTTTAGCCATTAATGGGCTGAATTGAGGAGGCCCATTAGTGGGCTGATGGGAGGCTATAAATAGGGGGGTAGAGGCATGGTGAATAGTTTACTTTCTTCATTCTCTCATTTGGTTGAGCTCGTGATCCTCCTTGCTCAATTAAATACATCTTTTCACCATTAAAATTCTAGATGATCTACATAAGAGAATCAAAGATCGCATAAAACCAAGAGGTTAAAAGCACATTCTTTGTTGTTCGGATTGAGAATTTCGCGATTTGAAGTTAATTCGAAGAATTGATGAGTGATAAGCATCTCTCACACAGATTCAATCAAGTATATGGATTATTTGATCTTATATTCGTCATTTCAAGTTGTTTTCATATAGATCTAATCTATGTAATTATGATTTCAATTCAAATCACCATAGGATCTAATCTAGCAACTTATAAACGTTAATTTCATGAGTTAATTCTATGTTTAGATCCATATATATTGGTTTAATCATTTGTTGAATCGTTGTTTTGATTTTGATGATCTGTTGGACGAAATTGATTGATTTTGAGTTGAGATGGGTTGGAGAGTTTGGGCGTGTTTGGCAACATGTTTGGAAAGTTGAAAAATCATGGTTCGTCAAGAAAAATCAAGCGGATCAGGTGAATTTTCAAGAATTGGGCAAAAATCAAGTTCTGTAAATTTACAGCATTTGAAAAACGCTGTAGAAAGCCCTGGACCAAAGATGATTTAAGGGTATAGGTCGCGCCAGATTTGACAGCGTTTGGCAAACACTGTTAAAAACTATAGGTCGCGCACGAGTTTCCATAGGTCGCGCATGGGATGGATCTTGTGACGACCCGAATTTCGGCATCCTTTGAGTCGACTAAATACAACCCAAGTCCAACCCAAAGAACATAAAAACTCAGATGTCGAAGAAAGAAATTAGAAGATGAGAATAGATAAGATAGAAAAGTTAGAATAGAAGAAAAGAAGATCTCAACATCAGAATATTAGAAAAGATACGATCTCACAGCGGAACGAACAAAATATATTATATAAGATAACTTTTTAAATACAAACTGTATTTGGACTTATATACGTTATCAGAGTATCTCACATATACAACAAGCGGAAATTAAACTCTAAATAGCTAACGTAGAAGCCTCCTCCTCCAAGCTCCTTCAGATGAATCTGTAAAGTCCTGAACTACTTGGCTGCCCGTACAAATTTGGACACCCAAGAGTTTAGGGAAAACATAGAAAAATAAACTTTGGGTCAGTCATGGGACTGATGTGAGTAAACGATTTAAAACAACTTGATTTATAAAGAATATTCCATATGACTACACCGTAAAAACGGAACGAGTTTTTCCCTTATGAGGATCCCAAGCATATGGTCTAACTTTCAAAACATTTCGAAAGAAAAGATAATCGTAAGACTGATCCGCACATAAACACGGATGGTTTTTTCCTTACGATAACCCAAAGCAATCTTCGAAAATAATATTATTCTGATATTATAATAGTGTCTATCAATCCACAAATAAATAGCAAATTTAGCAGAACGCTTGCATCTCACGCTCTACATATATAGTATACAAATCAAAACCGTGAGCGCTTATTGGATAATGGATTTCCAACTATGAAAAGGTATGGAACCACCTTACGATAGTGTATCTCTAGAGAGGAATACACTGGGTTCAACAAGAACGTCTTGCAATCCGGCCACACATGACCGACCACTCATTTCTCTTGAGTGTATCGAATATATTATCACCTTACGGTTGGTACCAACATAACCATTCCTGGGAGATACAAAAGCGAAAGAAGTAACAAAATGAATATTCTCTAGATGGTGACAATACACCCTAATGGGAGTGACCCACATAGCCATGCTGCTTGCCCGATTTTTGTCACTTTCCGGTTGTGAGGCTTGAGGTCAGAACTTACCGTTTGTAACATCACGTCTTTATTTACTTTGAATGCCACATTGTCAAACCCGTCAAATCCTAAATTGATTTCCCCAAAACCACGGGTAAAAAGCTAAGAGAAACGAGTCCCTCTGCCACCAGACATAGTTTTAAAGAGATCAACTTACGCTATCTGTTAGGTATATTCTGTTAGACATTCGTCCATACAAGTTGTCCTGGGTCTGGAAAAACCGAAGGCACTATTCTGTAAACAGAACAACCCTTGCATAAACTCCGTCTTCAGGGATCTTCATCTTGACTTTAAACTAATCAACGCCTAGGTCGAAACAAAGTGGTATTTGGATTTCGTTTAGAAAACCAATCCCGGTCTCTTTAAATCGATGAACGTGAAAATCTTTTAGGGACAAGTGATACATAAAGGAATCAGTTTATCATATTCAAACAAATATTTGATTATCAAGACTTACCTACACATATTATTTAACGTATAAGATTTCAACAGCAGTTTGTATAAGCCAATATTAACAAGATTTGTAAATGATCAATTTTAACTAACCAAGTTAATTAGGACATGTCACAGTATTTAAATCAACAAATAAATTATCACCACACACTTTGTCTATCACAATTTAGCAATTCAATAATTGTCGTTCATAAACTGGTTGATCTTGGAAATAATTATTTCCAAATCATATCTATCTACGATTTCATTCCGTTTAGGAATTCCGTTTATTTTTATTAATTATAACTGTATTACTAAAATCCCTATTTTAATAGAACGACTTGTAAATATAACTATTATTATATTTCCTTAGATGAAAAATAAATTTAATTAAAAAAGAAAGTAACATATACTTTCCTAAAAATTAACTTCGTCGATTACTAAATCAACATCTCTTTCTAATTTATCTCCATCCCATTTATGTCCCCAACTTTGGAATAACCCCACTTATATTGGTCAACCCAATTGCTCTTACCAATATCCCTCACAATCCTTTCTCGTTTCCCAAATATTTGCTTCTTACATTATTCATATTGGGTGGGAATACCACCCCTTCTGGATTCGTTAATAAAATCCACTGGATTTCGTAAGAAATACAAGTACAAGACAAATTCTGTCCATCCAGTCGCTATGTAAATTCATGTTTACATGAATATTTGATTTAATCGTCGTTAACTCAATGTTAAAATCATTTATTGATTTAATAATATAATTATCAACTTAAGTCGATATTATTTCAATGTTTATTTCAACATCTTTGAGTTTATCACAACAAAAAACTACTAGCGATCGGCCATCATCCATAGACCACTACACCTTGGTGATTACAGTTCATCTATTTCGTCTTAAATCATTTATCAAGATTTCTGTATTTATTTATATTATAATTTTATTAATATGAAAAGAATATAAATTTTATTTTATTTATTTATTTAAAATAAAAAGACTTCGTTAAATGCTAACAAAGTACAACTTAATCTATTTCGATCACCGTATAATCATCTGCTATCACCTTCGTACCGGATTGCATCCCCATACTAATACTTCTCCTCATTTATGTCTTTTATAAGTATGTTTATATTTAATTTTAAATTCACCTTAAACAAAATCTTATTTTCTTCTTTGGCCCAATCAGACCCTTCACATAGCTCACGTTAAATTTTCCTTCCTCTTCTTGCGTGTCCCATACTGTTGCCTGCCACGTCCTTTATCCCCTTCCATTACTTTCTTATCTTTTTTTTTGGTAACCATTCATTTCGTCCATCACCTAATCTCCTCCACCCTTCCTTCCAGTGCTCCACCTCACGCCATAGCCTGCCACTCTTCCTTTTCACGTTTCCAACATTTGTCGGCTCCTACTCTTCTTATTCCACTTCAAAGGCTCGAAGCAACATGCAGCATACCACTATTTACAACATCCTAACTGTACACACACAAGTTCATGCACAAAAATGTTTTCCAGTTACTCACACAAACTCACGCATACATAGGCAATGAAATCTGCACATGTACCATGTTGTCTTCCCCTTTTTCTATCGTTTCCTTTGCTTCAACTTCCC
The DNA here is from genome assembly GCA_030737875.1 of Allium sativum. Classification (NCBI taxonomy): domain Eukaryota; kingdom Viridiplantae; phylum Streptophyta; class Magnoliopsida; order Asparagales; family Amaryllidaceae; genus Allium; species Allium sativum. Next base: position 199,519,924 of record CM060924.1, read on the forward strand.
GAAGTGAACTAATCCAAACGTGGATTTGGCTACAGGCATGGATTCAACCAATTTATCTTACTTTTAGTACTTCTTTTCTTCCTTAATACTTCTTCCTTTCTTAAATCCTTTGTTGTATTATTTTTCTTTTCCTCCTATTTTCTTTTCCATCTCCCTTTCTTCTATCAATCCCATACACAAACAGCACCAATCCTATCCCTTTACGGACGCTTCCCTTCTTTTCTTAGGTACACTACGGGTAAGTGAAGTCATACCCGCATGCTACAAGGAGAACCATGCGGATTTAACTTATGTATTTTTATTTTATTATTATTAATCAAACTAATGTTATTAGTTATGACCAGGGAAACCGAATTTAAAGTTTTAAAAGCAAACAATCTTTAACAAAATACACAGTACAAATTATCCAATCTTGCAAATGAATATCATTCCCCACTTTAGAATACACACGACACCACATCATGGGATGGTACCTCAAATCTATATAGCCAAAAATAATGAAGTTGCATAATCTCCTTACTTAAGTCTGTTTGAATATGAATGAGCATGAGTAAGAGATATTTGGGAAGAAGAAGAGTTAGCAATCTATTGCTCAACATCATTAAAATGTAGGGACAATAGTTGCTACTTGGGCTAGTGCGTTAAATGAGAATTATTTACTCAGAATATGAAAGGCATGGCTGTTCAGTCCGGAATTCCAAAGGCATGGCTGTTCAAATTACAACCATTGGAATTCTGAGCACATGCACATTAATAACCGAGTGGTTAAAGGGTCGCAACCTTTCCACTTCAGCGGTTACTAATGCATACGAATAGGCACTCTTCCAACCTATAAATTCACTACCCAAAACAAGACAGAAAAAAATATACTTTTGGATCTGCTTGCATTGTTTCTTCTTCTTCAACGTAATTTCTCCGATCTAGTTTCTATAACTTTTTAGTTCGCCAGAGCTCCGTTTGCTGGCACTACGCTACGGAGTTGGTCCGTTTTATCCTGGGAAACAAATTGTAACAACGTCCTTTGGTGCATACGACGGCAATATTGTTTCAAGGAAACAGAAACATCTCTGGACTCGGACATTACTTTCTTCTTCTTTTCTATTGAAGACGGTTCTGTACTGCTTCAATTTGTTGTACAATCGGTTGCGCTTTCTGTGGTTACTATGAACACAGTTTGACGTGACAATTGTTGAATAAATTAGTAACATTGAATTTGTTACAATTATTGAACAACATTGTTTGTTGTTACTGTTTAATTTGCAATACAATCATGTATTGACAAAAGATTTAACTTTGTAATACAATCATGTATTGACAAAGAAAGTTTTCTAACAATCTTGAAACAATATTTTACTTGTTTGAACATATGCTAATTTGATATATTATAAACATATCTTATCTTCATAAATTTTCTATACACTCTGGTATGCTTTGATGTTGATTCAGTTATTTTCGTGTATTTGTTTCTCAATTAAATCAACCTGAGTTTCATGTTTAGATTTAAAAACATTGTGTTTCCTACAAGTTGTATCAAAGCCACTCTTGGTTAATTCTATTTGAGGAATCTTTGTTTTTATTTAAGACATGAATTATTGAAACATTTGAATCTTAAGATACGTTGAATTTGTTCGGATCTGTACAAATATTCTTAAAATTCTTTTTCCTTCTCTGATTCAGTTGATGCAAACATCTTCAAGTATTAAATGATTCATTTATATTATTAAATGATTCATTTATATTATATCAATCAATCGCAATACCATTTAAAGGTCACACATATATATTGTCAGTCTTTTCCTCTTCTGAAATTGGAAACTTGTGTGAATTAAATATGAAATTCATATGTTGGTAACTGACATTTGACTATTCATATTCAAAATGATTTGTGCTTTAAAAGTATATTTAATGAATCATTTGGCTTGTAATGCATGATATGTTTAGCATATTCAAAACTTAGTGTGAATTGCGTGAACTATATTATGAAATTGCATTTTTAGCTTGCTTTCCAATGTTTGACTTTTCAATATTGCCATGTAGCTTGCAATTCTCTTTGGGCAAAAGTAGCATTTGATGTGTTTAAACAATACAAAGTGGTAGTTGAGAATCAACTCAATAAGAAAATGGAAAGCAAAATGGAGAGTGTAAAGCAATTTTTAGTCCCATATTATGAAATATATGTACTCTCCTTTATATAATCTTATATAAATAAAGAAGAAGAATGCCTATATTAGAGTGTGACTAAGCCAAGACACAATATCATATTGATGTCAAATTGGGCTTGGTGCATTGAGACTATTAAGGTCTAAGACACAATATTATATTGATGTCAAATTGGGCGTAGTGCCTAGGGACTCTTGGGGTCCATGACACAATATTATATTAGTGCCAGAATTTGTCTAAGGGCCTTGGCGCTCTCAAATGTATGCTTTATTGATAGTTTCTGGCTTGCCAGATAACTTTTGGGGAGAAGCTATTCTTTCGAGAAATCATGTTTTAAATAAAATACCCCGAAAGAAAACATGTAAATCTCCTTATGAACTTTGGAAAAACAGACCACCATCCTATAAATACTTAAAAATGTGGGGGTGTCTTGCCAAAGTAGAGGTACCAAAAAAGGTCAAAATTGAACCAAAAACATTTGATTGTGTATTCATTGAATATGCACTAAACAGTGCTGTATACCGATTTTCGGTACACAAATCTGAAATTAATGATATTCATGAAAAATATCATCATTGAGTCGAGAAATGCTAGATTTTTTACATATATTCCCCTTGAAATAAATAGACCAAGGGAAGATGGAGTTCCTTATTCTCTTGAGAATATTGAACAAAATAAAAACTCAGCAAAGTAGTGCTAAGTAGCAAGTGGAGGAACCGAGAAAAAGAAAAAGGCCAAGGACCTTACAAACCTTGGAACAGACTTCTGTACCTTTGTGTTAGAAGATGATCCATTTTCATACAAACTAAATGTGTCTTCCAGCAACGCCCCTCATTGAAAGAGGCGATTAACAGTAAGATTGAATCCATTATGTCCTATCATACATGTGGATTGGTTGATTTACCTTAAGGGTGTAAGACCTTAGGTAATAAATGGATACTTGAAAAGAAATTGAAACCTGATGGTTCAATAGACAAGTATAAAACTACAAATGCTGATGTACAACTTTTTATGGGCAATTCATCTACTTTAAAGGTGGAAGGCAAAGGAAAAATTGTGCTGAAACTGAATTCTGGAAAGGAACTAATTTTAAATTCAGGATCATTACTGAGTAATCATGGTTTCAAATTAATATTTGAAACCGATAAATTTGTACTTTTCAAGAATGAAGTGTATGTTGGAAGAGGATATGTGTGCGGTGGTTTGTTTAAAGCAAATGTAACTACTATTGTACCACACATGAAATCTTCTGCTTATATTGTTGAATCTTCCAATATATGGCATTCTAGATTAGAGCATGTAAAATTTGATACATTGCGAAAATTGATTAATCTAGAATTTATACTAAAATGCAATATAAATTCCAATTATAAATGTCAAGTTTGTGCAGAAGCAAAATAGACAAGAACCTCGTTTCATCATGCTGAACGAGAAACCAAACCTCTAGACTTAATACATACTGATGTATGCGATTTGAAATTTTGTCAAACTAGAGGTGGAAAATGGTGCTTTATTACATTCATTAATGAATGAACCAGTTTTTGTCGTGTTAGAAACATGGATAACGTCAATAATAATGGATATTAAAACCGCACCTTTGAATGGTGAACTAGAGAAAGAAATCTATTTGAAACAACCTGAAGAATTTCTGACCTCAGAAAATGAGAATAAAGTTTGCCAACTGATAATAATCATCTTATGATCTTAAAAAAAAGCTCCAAAACAGTGGCATGAAAGGTTCGATAAAACTATGTTATCAACTGGATTCACGATAAATGAATCAAACAAATATGTGTACATAAAATACACACATATTTGATATGTCATTGTTTGTCTCCATGTTGATGACATGTGGCTCCTAGGCAAAAACAAGAGCATAATAACATCTACAATGGATATGTTATCCTCTAGATTCAATATGAAAGACCTAGGACTGGCTGATGTGATATTGAGTGTAAAAAATTCTGAGAACACCACAGGGATATGCATTATCCCAATCGCATTACATCACCTAGATACTTGAGAAACTCAAGCAATATAATGTAACTATTGCAAAATCACCAGTAGATATGAACCAAAATTGGGTAAAGAATACTGGTGATGGTATTTACCAATTGGAATACTCTCGTATACTAGGAAGTATCATGTATGTTATGAACTGTACTAGGCCTGATATCGCATATGCTGTAAGCAAACTAAGTAGATTTACTAGCAATCCTGGTAAACAACAATGGAAAGCGATAATCAGAGTTCTGGGATATCTAAAGTATACAAAGAGTTATGGTTTATACTATACAAACTATCCTTCAATAGTTGAAGGATACAGTGATACAAATTGGATCACTGGATCAAATGATACAAAGTCTACAAGTGGATACGTGTTCACATTAGGAAATGGAGCAATTTCATGGAAATCATCCAAACAGACTTGTATCGCTAGATTTACGATGGAATCAGAATTTATTGCATTAGATAAGACTGCAGAAGAAGCAGAATGGATTCGAAGCTTCTTGGAAGACATTCCTAATTGGAGCAAACCTACGCCTCCAATATGTGTACATTGTGATAGTCATTCAGCTATTAGAAGAGCTAATAGTACACTATACAATGGTAAATCTAGGCATATTCATCGTAGACATAAAACGATAAGACTACTTCTCTCTAATGGGGTTATCACAATAGATTACATTCGATCTAAAGATAACTTAGCGGATCCACTTACAAAAGGCTTGCCAAGATAGAAAGTTCAAATCTTATCGAAGGGAATGGGGCTAAGGCCTATAGACTAAAGGTTTTTCTAAAATGGAAACCCCACCTAGTTGACTGGAGATCCCAAGATCTAGGTTCAAAGGGACAACGAAGTTTAAGAGAAACTTGATGGCACTGTTATACACAAACCATTCCTATGATAAGTCAGTGCATTATATGTTGAATAAGGATAAGTATCAGTACTTTTAATGATGTATGTATTTGAGGAAATAACATAATACCTTTTACAGAATCACCTACGTAAGTGCGAACGCGCCGCTTCAAAGAGAATTATGAGGCCAAATTCTCTAAGCACTTATGAGACCAGGCAGGTGTTCAAGGCAAAAACGAACACAAACAGAGAACGAAGGGTTATAAGAAACATTTATCGTGTGTTATCTACTTTGAAATTACACAAAAGGCTTACAGTTCAAGGACAGTCTATGTCTACTGATTCGCCTGTGATTCAAATAGGTAATCACTAGGAAAGTTCAAGGCCCATGTGCTACTTTAACCGATGCGATAAATGGTTCGTGAAACTAAGATCGACTGCTCATTCATGTGGGGGATTGTTGGAATATGAATGAGCATGAGTAAGAGATATTTGGGAAGAAGAAGAGTTAGCAATCTATTGCTCAACATCATTAAAATTTAGGGACAATAGTTGCTACTTGGGCTAGTGCGTTAAATGAGAATTATTTACTCAGAATATGAAAGGCATGGCTGTTCAGTCCGGAATTCCAAAGGCACGGCTGTTCAAATTACAACCATTGGAATTCTGAGCACATGCACATTAATAACCGAGTGGTTAAAGGGTCGCAACCTTTCCACTTCAGCGGTTACTAATGCATACGAATAGGCACTCTTCCAACCTATAAATTCACTACCCAAAACAACACAGAAAAAAATATACTTTTGGATATGCTTGCATTGTTTCTTCTTCTTCAACGTAATTTCTCCGATCTAGTTTCTATAACTTTTTAGTTCGCCAGAGCTCCGTTTGCTGGCACTACGCTACGGAGTTGGTCTGTTTTATCTTGGGAAACAAATTGTAACAACGTCCTTTGGTGCATACGACGGCAATATTGTTTCAAGGAAACAGAAACATCTTTGGACTCGGACATTACTTTCTTCTTCTTTTCTATTGAAGACGGTTCTGTACTGCTTCAATTTGTTGTACAATCGGTTGCGCTTTCTGTGGTTACTATGAACACAGTTTGACGTGACAATTGTTGAATAAATTAGTAACATTGAATTTGTTACAATTATTGAACAACATTGTTTGTTGTTACTGTTTAATTTGCAATACAATCATGTATTGACAAAAGATTTAACTTTGTAATACAATCATGTATTGACAAAGAAAGTTTTCTAACAAAGTCTAGTTTAGAAGGTGGCAGCCTAACATTGTATCATCAAAAGCGGATTCACTTCCATATGGATGATGCAATGTTTTGTTTGTTCTTTCATGGCTAGCTTACGACGAAGAAGCTGATTCGTTTCTGGCGATAAAGCCATTAAATTTCATGATCACCTCAAGCTCCTTAACTACATCAATTATCATAGGTCGATCGTATCCGATTAGAGACAGGACACAATCACTATCCTTCTCCTTTCATTTTCAAATTTTTGGTTCATTAATTCTATGGTTTATTTTTTTTCCAAAACCAGTGTAGTGACATTTCTTATGATTTTGCCAATAAGTGTAATATCAGTTCTTTTATTTTTCCTAAACCAAGTATGGCTAGCATTAGTTTGTGTATATCAAACAAGAATAATCTCTATCCTTATATGTTTGCTAACCGAGTAAATATATATATAAAAATCAGCAGCCTTTACCTAAATCCATAGGTCCTCACTCATAGGTCCTTTGTTTTAGTTATATACAGTCATGATTCAAAAAGTGTTTAATCGGTGATTTAATCGAGCATACGAACCAGAACTTGGATTCAGAGGTGATACAATATCTATAACATGCATAACACATATATAAGTTGTTGCAAACATGATATATTTTCGAAGGGAACATAAGTGAAGTTTTACTCACACATGTTCACTATCAGGTGTATTCTTAGTATCTTAACATATTATATCATCAAATCCATACATCACCAAGCATGATTTAAGTGTGTTAATCAAACATTCATATGTGCCTTATGTAGTATTGGAATAAGTAAAAACAAGATCAGTGTTTTCTCACATAACAGCTCCTATGTTTTGCAGCTTTTTCCCATGCTCACAAGTTCAAGTTTTTGATTCAGTTCTTCTACCATTTTCATTACCATTTTTTTTTACATTTTAGTTCAGATAACTTGTGAATGCTTGCAATATCAAGATGTGTATTTATAGATGCAAGAAATAAATAAACAAATGGAGCTTTTATTGGAGCATGGGAGATGAATGCTATATCATGTCAAGTTCCTAGCGGCTATGCTATTGATTGAAAGAATGCAGCATAGCCGTGCTCGTGTAGTCTGATCGAAAAGAGGAGTAACCAATGACTTCTATGCATTGTCTGTATTGATTGATAAAAAAAGTTGCCTAGGTTCTAGCTTATGCAAAGGGGGTGTTGCTAAGGTATAGCTGTCATATACATTAATTGAAAGAAGTGTAGCTATGTGATAGCTATACATAAGTGTACTGACATGAATAAAGCAAAAATCTCAACCTTGCTCTATACTGCTTCAAATATTAAGGCATGGCAGCCTACAAAAATGCAGTACCAATATATATTTGTCCATGTGCAGATTTTAAGACTAGGCGTGGAAAGTAGCAGTTGTAGCTGCTGTTCAGGTTGATGGAATTGATATTACCAAGTTTGATTGAAGGTGAGTTGTGCCAAGCTCTTTATACTACTATCTGCCTACCCTATATGCACATCCATATGCCGCAAAGGTGCTACAATTCATGTGAAGTCATGGACCTACATAATTGTAAAACAATACTTGTTTTGCTAAGTATTCAGACTAGGCTAATTTGTCATATCCTTCACGAAAAATAAATGAAGATTGAACCAATAAACGTGGAATGAGCATTTGCACAAGCATCTTGCTGGCATTTATTGAACATGAATGTGTCCAGTTAATAGCACTTTAAGTTTATAAATGTCACATGTGATGAAATCGTGAGCCTCTATTGATACAATTGTCATACTCTTCATGTTATGTTCTACTACAGTTGATAGATGATATACGGATGTCAAAATTCTACGCAAGTTGCATGTATAATAATACAAGGGCAATATCTGAAAAATCAAATGAACTCATTTCCTAAAAAAATCAAACTAGTAAATGTATATGTCATTTTAACGTTTTGATTTCAAGTGTAAAATCTCTCATTCAAGCAAATATTTCTTTTATATGAAATAAACTTATATTTGCTTACGTTATTAATTTTTTTTTACATAAGTTACAAACAAATACAAAACAAATGAAAATATTATTGTATTAAAGGTTTATATACAGACGTATATGCACTTACCTAAGCTTATAACAATATATATATATATATATAAACACATATGTATTTCTAGGATTTATAAAAAAATGATTATTCTATTTTACAAGAGTAAATATAAAATAAAATTTAGAAATATAAAACAAAATGAAACAACATCACTTACTTGTTTTATGTACATGCATATACAATGGTTAAATAAAGTTTAAACATATGTACTCTTGGAATTCCTCAGTTTATTATTCGTAATATATTATTTTAATTAACTACATAAATAATTCATAATAAACTGCAATACAAACTCAGTCAAAAACCGGGACGTTACAGATCTTGCCTGAGCTATGATAGTGTTTCTGAAACACTGTAAAAGGCAGAAACACTGTGAAAGGCATATTGATGGGCCGGAAGGCATAATGATGGACTGGAAGCATTGACAACATTTCTGAAATGTTGTAAATGGCAGAAACGATGTGAAAGCAAGTTTTGATGTTTTGCTTAGTTTTTCACACCAGATTGATGCAGACTTGAACCAGGAGATAGAATAGCATTTCAGAAACGTTGTAAAAGGCTGTTTTGACATTGTGGCCAGTTTTTCATAGCGAAAAAGCTTGAATTCTATGAAATGTAGTATCGACCAAAGGAAGCTTGTTTTTGAGTCGACGATGGTTGACGCGAATTCAAGGAGGAATGTCTGAAGCATTGTGAAGTGTTCGTTGATCGTGGAGATGCAACGAATGTGAAGGTGATTCAAGTTGGACTTGATGGATGTTCAAAATGTTGTGAAGTGTTCATTGATCGTGGAGATATAACGAATATGAAGATGATTCAAGTTGGACTTGAACTCGTGGACGACTAGAGTTATGAAGGCTGAGAGATTATCGTTGTCGTAAGTTCTGGTGGGATCGAAGCAGAGGTATAACAGGGACATCTAAAAAGCTAGTTGGACTAGTCGAGTACCCTGGACCCATTGGATGGGCCTAGTTGTCTCTGGGAGGCAAATGTACATTGGACGTGGAGTAGTCTGGTTAGAACTGGGGTTACCATTAGCCCTTGACGGAAGGCAAGGCGTTTAGCCAGTCATATGATTAACGATGGTTTCAAAGCAGGATTGGCAGTGATAGCTAGAGTCATGGATTTTGATTGTTTTGTTCGTATCGCCTCGTGTAAATTATTCGACGTCGAAGGAGATATCTCTTGGGTGCTTGTCTGATATTGGTTCAGGCCTTCGAGGCTTGTGCTTGAGAGATGTCGATATCAATTAGGGTGGTCTATGTTTGATAACTGATAGCCATGAATGTACTGTTATTTCAACTTGGTTATTTGTAAAGGCTATCATTGTCGGATGTAGGGAAGACGGTTTGGGTTATTCTCGGGTGGGTTGGTAGATTGGTTGGATTAATCTACCTATTCTTATATAGTTTTTGATGTTGTTAGTTAGTTGTTTTATCGCTCACTAAGACTGTTGTCTGACTCAAGATTTTATGTCTCCCTCTTATTACCTTGGGTTGTTCACCCGGTTTTGGATGGACAAACTAAGTAGAAGGTGATCCCTTGGTGAGGACGATGTTGCTAAATGGAGACGAGCAGGAGGCTTATGTACCAGTTTCTTATTATACATATTATGATGTTTTTCCGATGTCTGTTGTATCCTCTGAGTCTTGTGGTAAGGCTCTTTGTACAGAGATTATTGATGTGGTCCAAAGATGTTATGGATATTCTGTGATGATATGGAGGTTTAAATTTCTGTGCACTTATGCTTTACTATTATTTCCTATTATATATGTTCGATTATATTTTATCCTTGCGTTGTGAGTTATACGACATGTTTCGCTTGTGTTATCCTACCTAGATGATCGCCTATAACTGTCTGGCACGTCTTTTAATGCATTATTCCCCATGTTAAGTGCGGGAGTTATGGGCGGTCGTCACAGAACATGTTGTGAGTTAAATTGCAGATTGAAGATACGCATAATTAAATAGTGGATGAAACTGAAGATCCGAGATTAAAGTTAGTACGTGACCATTTGGGTTAGATTGTAATATAGAGTAAAATGGGAGGAGATTGAAGCTTATGTCTTCATAAAGACCGGATACCTTCATGCGTTTGTAAATGCACGCAAAGGTATCATGCCTTCATGATGATAGTTAGCTTCAATCTTCTCCCATTCTACTCTATACTCTAGTCTTGCCCAAATGCTCAACCCATAACCCTAATCCAACACCCTCACCTATGTCGACTAATCAACCACGAATATTTTTTATCGTCAATCTCTCTGACAATATCTTCAATCATCTATTCGATTGTAGATCTAGAAGTAAAAAATTTATGGGTTTTTCGTCTGAATTTTTATGCCCCAACTGTTTATGCTATGGTTTTGATGTACTATAATTTATAATTTTGTACATAGTGACAACCATTTCAATATACACTATATCATTGTCAATTAGCAATTGGAGATGACGATAAACCTGAGTATCACTACGCCATAAACGACCTAATGCAACGAAAAAAAATTGTTGGCACAGGCCAAAAAAATGTTGCCATAGGTCTTTGGCAACGTTTTTAGGGTGATGCAATTTTCGTCGTTGCTGCAGACCTCAAAGGCAACATTTTGACTATCTACGACAACACAACAAATATTGTTACAGCAGAACCCTATTTAGATCTATGGCAACATCCTTAGGTGTCTGTAGAAACATCCAAATATGTTGCTATAGATATTAAATTTTGAATTTTTTCGGGTGAGCTACTTGCATAATTTCACATACAATAGTAGCACAGCTACTTGCATAATAACACATACAATAGTACTACAGCTACTTGCATAATATCACATACACTAGTTGCATAAAACACCATTCGTAGATTTGTTTCAAAACATACAACATTACACATCACAATTCATCAACTCCCAAAAGATGAAACATGAAAAATAAAATAAAGAAAAACTCTACCTTACTGCATTACATTGTCATAAGTATACACAGAATAATCCCAAACATGATCCAGGACATAGCTAAAGCTCATATAAATAAATTTTCTCCTTTCTCGTGCTTTCCACATTTAACGCGCATTAAGGCAAACTTTGCCTTCATATCAACCACAAACTCATCGACTTTTTCTTTTGCTTCAGCAACTTGTCTTCAAGTGTCTTCCTTTCCATGAGCAATTGCGATATAGTATTTTCTTTGTCCACTAATTTAACAGTAGTACCTTTCATTTTAGCACTGCTATTGATTTCATACACTTCGTCATGCCACATAAAATACCCACAATCATCAATCTGCACATATGTTAAATTCTCAACTAAAACGTCACTGAAAAATACGATAATCGACAAAGCAACCAAAAATACTTAATTTATACTTACAGGCCACATGGAGCAACCAAAAAAATTCTTCCCCGCATTCAACCCTGCCTTAACAGTCCTTATCTTCGATGGGATTCTATGGTGGCAAAGCTTACTTCCCGCTGCTGTTCTTGAATTTGAAGTAGAAATTGATCGAGTGGTCATTGAACTCGAAGATGGACATATCAACTACATATATATACACATACATGTGAATATGAATATATGCATGTATATATATAAGAAATAAGGCAATGGACAAACAACATATATATGAATATATTCACCACAATCATCATAATATTCGTGAACTAACAACATAAATCTGCAAGCAAGATTCATATCATACTGAATACAATTCGAGTTAAAACCCACAAACAAAATTAAAGCCCCATACAGTAGCATTCCTTTAAGCTGCTCTTCTTTAAAAGTGGCTGATTATAATAGGCTAATTGACAAGGTTAGAAAGAAGACTGATAGATGGACAACTAAGCTTCCAAACCTGAGCTACTGATTAGAACTCATAAAAGCTATCGATTATCCTACCGATTAGAACTCATAAAAACCAGCAAACCTACAAACGAAATTAAATCCCAAATCTAACTATTTGAATCCAACAACAAAATTCTTACCCTATGCAGAATGATCAAAAGCCGCGGTAATAAAAAATCCGTTCTATCGAAGATCAGTTGGGTGAAATGGAAATCCACCAGGAATTTGGAAGTTGAAACGCTGAATAACTTAATTTATCTAATGCCTTGAACCCGATTTTATTTTCGAAACAACAATTGAATCACTAGAAACCCATATCTGATTTCGATAAGGACCGATTGGAGATGAGTGCCCCTAGATCGAAGAATCTTGTAAGGAGATAAAAGTAGATTTCTGAATTTTAGTGTATGGGTGAGAATGAGAATTTTAGCGTATTGTTGAATGAAAATTAGGGATTGAGGATTTTGAAATTTTGAGGTTAGAACTAAATGAAAAAGAAAATAAGTGAATGAAATAAAAGCGGGATATGAAAATGAATGGATGTGGATTGATGGAGTGGATGGATGGCTCAGATATTGTTTTGATTAATGGTGCGGATCGCCACGTAGGACATGCAAAGGTCTACTATAACAACACTATACAAAATGTTGCATCGTGTTACACTTGTTTATCTAGAGCAACATATTTGTATGGATAAGGTAACACTAAAATTGGGTCGGCAAGGGTGGATCATTGTCGATTTGAACGGTCAAAAATCCAGGTCGTTATTGGGAAAATAAAAGAAAAGCAAGGAAGAAGATAAACAATAATAGAGTCTCACAGCGGAAGGACAACATATAATAAACAATTAACATTTTAAAATAATTGAAATATATATACATTTTAACTATAACATATAGTGATTATCAGAGTTACACATACACAGGTATATACAACAAGTTAGCAGAAGTTTGTAGTTAGCAAAGATTACTTTGCCTTGGAGAACAAAGACGAAGATTGGGTACATATCTATTATCTATATATAAGTTTCCTGCTGCACTTTGTTTCCACTGCCTTGTTGTATATACATGTGTATGTGTAAGTCTGATAATCACTATATGTTATAGTTAAAATGTATATATATTTCAACTGTTTTAAAATGTTAATTTTTTTATTATATGTTGTCCTTCCGCTGTGAGACTCTATTATTGTTTCACTTCTTCCTTGCTTTTCTTTTATTTTCCCAATATTTGCAATAGGACCAAAATAGTATAGCTATTGAGACATTTTGGCTGGCAACACCTTGCGAATTCGTTGCATTAGGATGTTTATGGTGTAGTGTATGCAAGTTGAAAATGAAGAATGCACATGAATTATTATGTTCTTGGGCATTCAGTAAATGGGTTAATTATTTTTTTCAGCAGTCAAACGACATAGATCTATTTTTCAGCCTTCCCTCTATTCCAAATAAACTAAACTTGATCAAGCATGTAGCCAGACATTCACAGATACATTTGCACACAAGAACAACAAACTTTGTGGACTCCAGGCATAAACTAACACATTCTAAATTTTCTCACATTCGAAATAAATAAATTCAAAGATCATAAGCAACTTAAAATTTAACACCTAAGCTACATCAAAGTTTTATACAATCAACACATAAAATCAAAATATATTCTATAGTCATCCATACGCCTTTGAAGTGCCAGTGGAGTCTCTCTTCTTCTTTTTCCTCCTTTTTACTTTTTATTTGTAGGCATTCATTGAGATGATTCAATAAGTTATTGAGTATTAGCTGATGATTGAGATCTCTATGCTCTGTGCACAACTTCCTCTTGTATTAGAAAGGATGAGTGTTTTCCATATTCAAAAGTTTGGGTTATATCTTCCTATTGCAGTCATGGTTGTTTCCCATGCATGATTGAAGGTTTTGTATTCACTTCTAACTTCCCCTATTGTTACCCGACATTGCCTTCCCTTAGAGCTAGGATATTCTGTAACAACCTGAAATTTTAAATAGGTCTGAAATAATTAATTTGATTGAAATTTAAAATTTTAATATATAAAACTCCAAATTTATTTTGAATTGAATGAAATAAATGAATTTATTTTTGTAAATGAATAATAAAAAGTGGACTTGCCAAAAAAATAAAATTAAAATAAAAATAAAAAGTACCATGTGAAAAAGTAACTCAAACAAATGTCAAATTTGAATGTGATTGTTTAAATGACTCGGCTTTGTTATTTAAATTTAAGTAGATTTAAAAAACTTAAATTTAAATAATAAAATTGAATTAATAAATATATTGAAATATGAAATTTTCTAAAAAAGTAAGTTTTGTATCAAATAGTGTTAATTTTGAATTTTTGTCAAAAATTAAATTCACTTTTTATTGTGAATCTATATTGAATGTTGTGCATCTATCATTTTTCGGTTGGTTGAAATTCAATTTCGTATGTCTGGAATTCACGTTTGTAATTGTAAAAAGTGCGTAAAAATGGATGATGTTGTTATATGTATTTTTGTCTACAGATAGTTTTTGTCCTCCTTGACATTCTCACTATTATTAATAATGGTTTGAATTTTAAGGGGTTATTGAATCTGTGAGGCCAATCTATTAAATTTTCATTCAAAATTTCTATAACACCTTATTACACAAGGGTGTTGTTATTGACACTCCAACTATTATTATGGGGGGTCATTTTTTAAAAACTCTCCACTTTTTGGAAAATTGTTAAGGAGCTACACAAACATATTATTTCACACTACTAAATATTCCCGGATTGCCCCTTCAAATTAGATTAAAAAAGGGTGCGTTTTTTAGAGGTCCCTATTAATGTTTGAAATAAACACCACATCCCTCCCATCTTTTTTCTTCAAACCCGGTCCCCATTTTTACTTCCGCCTCATCCATTTTGAAACTTCCGCCACATGCTTTGTACCTTTCCGCCTCCTTCAATATGTGCCAGAAAATAATGCGGCAACCATTAAAAAAAAAAATCTAAAATATGGAAATAAACCCAGGAGTCCACGCCAATTAAAAAAAAAAGTTGCATACATGTATGCAACTATTGCTAATAGTTGCACACATGTATGCAACTATTGCATACAGGAAGTTCAGCTAACGTTTTTGCCTGCAGATATGTTGCACACATGTGTGCATGTTTTCAATTTTATTTGTGCACTTGAATGCAAATAAAAATAAACTGAATTGCACTGCTACGAATTATTGCATACTTCTGTGCAAGAAATATGCAGTACATGCACAGAAATATGCAAATAAATCAAGGCGGAAGTAAGAACTGGAATACATGCACATATGCATGCAACAAAATCAAATATGTGCATCATATTATGCATTTAACTGTATTTTTTCGCTGTTTTCTGCTATTTTCTTGTTTTTTGGACTGAATTTTTTGTAGAATGCATAATTTGTTTAAATATTAATTTACGTATTTTTTTATGTATTTTCGAAAAATAGGGACTAAATTTACAATAAATTTATGACCGGATGTGAACCTAATTAAGTTTGCTTTTAGGGATGTGTACCTAATTTTCACTTAAAAAAACTTATTCGACAAGGGAAACTGAATTAAAATAAGAAGTTCGTCACCACTGCACTGAATGCAGCACGTAATCAATTATATATGTATTCGACAGTGATATGTCAAAATTAATAATCATTTCGGTGCATTGCCTCCATAATTATAAAATTCTGCATATTTATGTCAATAAAAAATAGTTCGATCCTATTCCTCCGAAAACGCTTATCCTTTATGATTTAAAAAAAAATCGATATATGCGAATAGGAAAAAAATTACTGCGGCCCTTGTAATATTTGCTAAGGTAAAATTACCTTTGTTTGCTAAGGGGTAAATGGGTAATAAGGGAAAATTACTTTTATTTGTTAAGGGGCTACTTTCCTCATTGTTACTCCCCTTAATAATTTTTGAAAAAAAAAAAAATTGACCTCCCCTTAACAATATTTGGAGTGTCAATAACAATGCCCTTACACAAATAGAATATCATGTACTCTTTCTTTCTTCTCATTCTATTTTCTCCAAACTCTTCCGTCCTCTTTTCTCTTTTTCTATCTAGATCTCAAAATTCTCAAATCCAAATCAATGGAAAAATTCTTTAAATCAAATCGCAATGAAATGAGATTTGGCAAACAAAAAAAGATCAAAATCAAGCATGCACAAATTTTTTTTCCTTCTCTTCCCTTTCCATCTTTTGTTTGGATCGTGTATTGGTGTTTGCCTCACAAAAGAAAACCCATCCTTCCTCCTCATGAAAACCCAAAGCCAAACAAGCCATAAATCGTAATCCTAATCCCCATTTTCCTCATTTTATTTTCTCAAAATTTTCCCTGATTTTGACATGTGTTGCAGAGGCCATAACTTCCTGTTAAATAAGTCAAATCCACCTTTTCTTTTTTCAAATGGGGTGAAATTGAAATTTCTACAAATCTTATGTTGAACATCTTTTTAGATTCTGAATCCTTTTATGCCAAAGTCTCGAATCTTTCTGATACATTTTCGGAACTAGATTTCTGACCCGAAAATTTATCTATCGCTGTTTTGGTCATATATTCTTTAAATTTTGACGAAAATCAGTTTTTATTTTTTTAACATTGAAGAGCAAAGAATTTACAACAACTTTTCATTTTATGACTTTTTCAATTCTGAAATTAACTGGTCTAAAAATATATTTCAAAATATTTATTCAGTTTTCTAAATTTTGGTAAAAATCTAAATCTATTTCCTTAGCAAAAACCCCTTTATATTACTGTGTATGACTATGGGTGTGGTGTGATTTTCTATGTTTGTGTTTTTTTTCTGTTTAGGATTAAGAACATTGTGGTGAAGTGTTAATGCATGGAGATGATGAGTGTGAGGTTTGGCTGGTTGGAAATATATTTTTGGTTTGGAGTATTTGATGCAAATGTATATATATTTTGCTTCATGCGAATGTATATATATTTTATAAAATAATAGAGTGTTGATTTGGAATTTGTGATTTGAGCTTGGGTTTCAAGTTGTGATTCAATTCATTGATTCAACCATGTCATGTCAGCTTTCGTGTCAGCTTCAGCCTATGTCGTCTATTTCTATATTGCCACGCAAGGTGAGAATCCTCACTCACGTTTAACATTTTCAGTATGTAAATTAATATCATTTGAAATGACATATGAAACATTATGATTGGTTTAGAAAACCTGATTATTTGTTTCTGCACATGTGACACACTTATGACATATGTGACACGAAATTAATTGTGCTGATTTGTGCTGACATGGATGGTTTATTTGAAATGTTACATTTTTTGTTCTTATAACTGTAGAAAAACCAGTTTGGGTTGAAATGATACATCCCCAAAACACCATATATATTGAGGAATTGAAACTGAATTTATTGGGATGCGGGTTGAAATAATAGATACCCGTAAATTTAATACTAAATGAGTTGAAATAATAAATAATCGTATCACTTGGCATAGGTAGAAAATTTTATGCAAACACCATTGGTCTATTTTGAAAAAAATATTGTGTGAATTTTTAAATATGTTCTGATTGAAGAAAGTATTTTGAAATATAAATTTAGGATTTTATTTGAAATTATATTTTTATATAACTTATTAAAGATTTAAATTTAGATATTTAAATAAAATTATATATTATAATTTTTTTAAAGAAAAGTTAATACATGTTTTAAAATTTTAAATTACAATATTATTTATTTTTAAATTTTAAATAGTACAAATTATTTATAAGAAAATTTATAATTTTTTTACTATAGTATAAATATTATTTAAAATTCAAAACTATATATATAGAGATTTGTATAGCATACATGTTTATGAAAGTTTAAAGAGAAGTTAGAAATTTAGTGATAACTTGATTTGTTTAAATGACTTAATTAAGATGAAATTATCGAGTTAAGTTAAACTGATCTTTTAAACTGTGATTTGAAAAACAATGAAATGGTTATATGAATTTGTTAAGATTATAAAACTAAATAAATTAATTTGATAGTAATTTATTAAGTAATTAATGTTTGAATCTAAATATCACTGAAAATGAATATTTATAATCAATTACATTGAAATTTGGATTCAACTTTATAATCAATTACATTGAAATTTGGATTCAACTGATATGAACTTTATTAAAAAGGTGATTTGAAGGTAACTTGAATCTTTAAGAATAAATTTGAGTAACCCAACTTAAATACCATCTTGAAATGGATTGAAGTTAAGAATTTATTGTAAGTTGAAACTAATTTGAAGTAAAATTGTTGAATCTGAAATGTAAATACAAAGATTTGAAATAATGGATTTGAGATAGGAATACAATAATATGAAATAGAAATGTATTTTGAAAATAACTCGTTTTGTGAATACGGAATCTGAATCTTGAATTGAATCCAATAATGAATTGATTTATGATTTATGAGCTTAATTAAATAATGAACTAATTTGAATTAGGATTTATGACATCGAAATATTTGAAACTAATTATTTGAATATAAATCAATATTGTTATTATTTGATTTTTGATATTTTAAATATGTTTTTAAATACAAATGACTATAGTGTGAAATAAGCGTTTTGTTGTTAAAGAGACCAAAGTTGGTATTGTCATACTTTCTGCAATACCGACACCACTTTAACAACTGTGCACATGGTGGAGAATCCGAATAAAGTGGATTGGTACTCCGACGAATGCTACGGGAATGAAGTAAGAGAATGATGATGGATAGCCTTGACCTTCGGGTCATAATTAAAATGACTAAATCAGGAATTATACCGTGATTAATAGATGTAACACCTTTTATCAGACGCATTCTTCAATACCATATATATCTATTAATTTGTGATTTGATAAGGGACCTTTGATTATGGAAGTGTATTTCGAGGTGGGGCGGTAGTTGCGGTATGCGTTATCATCAGTCCAGGAGTGCAACTGGTTGAATCCTACCCTGGGTATTGTCTTGCATGTCTTGTCATATTATCCTAATCGAGCTCCCTATGATTTTGATTTGACATTGTCATATAGCGGCACATCCCTATCCATCGACGGTGTAACATGTGTTTAGATGCAATGTTTACAACAATGGTATAAACATTGTATGGATAATAATGGTAATCTCGCTTACGCTATTCTCAATAGTATACTTAACCATAGACACTATTATAATAGTGTATTGTATTATATAATAGCTTGTTTAACGGATCCTTAAAGAAGAGAATCCCAAACATTCTTTAATTTACTTGTGCATTTGATTTGTGCATTTTACTTAAGTTGATATACTATCGAGAATGTTAATCCTGACTCGAGTATTTAGATGTTTTTGACTTGATGTTCGAGTCAAACCGAGGTGTTCAGTTTTGGCAATTCATCCTTTGAGTGATGTTGGTCCATTGGAGATTCATCTTATTATATGTCTACTATTGGTATCTTCATGATTCAGTTATTCCATTTCCTTCATTTTTTTATGTTCTAGGCATTTATGTATCTTAAATTTTCAAATGTATTAAATTATGACTCTGATATTTTATATAATTTATTTTAAGAATTTATTCTAGAAGATTCATGACTATTCTACTATTATGTATCTGTGATATATCTGTGTTTTTTGATTTGATTGTATTAAACCCCATAGATAAAACCATTTTCTATTTTCAAGATTTGAGTTGGTTTTATTGCGGACTTAAATAGCAAGAAAAAGCATATCGTCACACATTTTCGTTAACTTATTTCTCAACACTGGCTTCCCAATGAGAAGTAGAAGGTTAGTAATTTTTTTAGTCCAAGGCATTTCATTTTCAACTTATCAGGCTCAAGTATAATTTATTCGATATCCATAGTCATCTTGATTACACTGTAATAATGTCATGTTCCAATTGTGCTCGTGGAATGAAAGAGGTTAAACATATTTAAGACTGTTTCAATATAAAGCGCACCGTAAATTGTCAATACCAATACTCCTATTTAAGCCAACGTAACTGGAGGAATTTTCTCATCAAAAATATTTTGAAGTCTGCCGTTCCAAACTCTATGTTTTCATCAATGTACTCCCCTAATTTTCAGGGTTCTTAGTAATTGGAACAGCTAGATAGTGAATATGTTGAAAACTATATTCAAACTGTCTCACTACTCAATCCTAACATCAAAAAACAAATCAGACAATTCTTACACATTAAATATCAATATTGATCAATATGATAGCTTGTTGTTTCAAGAGTTAAGACATATTGATCCCAAGTCACACTGCCAAATTGAAGCAAGTCCAATCCATTACAATAAAGTAGGACACTTTTAGGAGCATAGCACCAATGTTTTGCCAAATTTCATCTAAAAGAAAAAAGGTAGTACTGAATAAAACTTATATTTAAAATGATTAAAGTACTAATTCTATACACTTACTAACACCATAGGGAAGAAAAGGATCTAACTTAGGTGGGATTGATACATTAGGTCCTCCAGTTGCCATGTAAGCACACTTCCATAACTCAGATTATATGAAATTAGAAAAATAATAATAATCGATAGTGTTGGAAGTTTTCCAAAACCTTTGTCAAATATGATCCCCTACGGAGGGGGGTCCGGGGGGTGGCAACCCCCCTAGGTCGGGGAGTGGGGGCAACGCCCCCGCTAACGGGGTTCGACCTGCCCGGTCAGGTCGCGGGGGTCCAGGGGGCAACGCCCCCGGCGGGGTGCGGGGCAGCGCCCCGTCCGAAACGGTACATTTTGTGTACTGTTGAATTCGAATTCAACAGGCAACGGTAACAACCGTTGAAAAAAGGTACCGTTCAAATTCAAAAGACACACCCGTAAACGAATAGATGTTTCGTCGTCTATATAATGCAGTGTTCCCTCATCACGAATTTCACTTTTTTCTTTCTCGAATTCTTTAATCATTTTCATCATCAAAATAACTTTAAGTGCTTCTTCTGATCTGTGCAAGTAATCACAACTTGCATAGATATCCTCCATTGTATCCTGAAAGAAGGTTTTCAATCAACCCATTGTGATTTAGAAAGGGGAAAACATTCTTGAAAGACAGCAAATCTTTCGTGCCTTGGAGCGAATCTTACTCAATTTCTAACAACAGTTTCAAGAATGTCTTCTGTTCAAGATTCATCGCTCAGTAGAATTACAGCGCAATCACTCCAAGTAATGAATCAGGATCTCACCCGCCTTGAAAGATTTGATGGCAATAATTTTACACGCTGGTAGGAAACAATTTTATTCTTTCTTACTACCATTGGTCTGAACCATATAATAAGTGATGATTAACCAATTCCTGAAGAAAAGGCTGCAGATTCAGAACAACGAAAAAAGGAGTTAAAGGAATTAAGGCAGAAGCGAAAGAATGAAGACTTTCTTTGTCGAGGGCACATTCTTAATGCACTTTCAGATTCAGTATACAGTGCACACAGAACTATAGATGGCGCAAAAGCTCTCTGGATGGCTCTGGATGTCAAGTACCGCATTGAAGAGGCAAGTAATCAGAAATTTCTAATAAGTAATTATATTAATTATAAGATGAATGATGATGCAGATATTGTTTCCCAAGCCCATGAATTAAATTTGATTGTTAGTAAACTAAAGGATGCAAAAATAGAACTTCCTGAAGCATTTCAAGTGGGAGTTGTAATTGCAAAATTACCTAGTACTTGGAATGGCTACAAAAAGAAACTGATCCATGAGGAAAAAACACACTCTCTGGAATCCCTCATACGACATTTGCGTATTGAGGAAGAATCTCGTAAGAGAGATAAGAAAGAAGATCAGGAAACAGAAAAAGCAAATGTGGTTCAGGGAGAAATCTCTAAGAATCATAGTAATGGGAAGAAAAGGAAAGATAATTCCAAAGGGAATAAGCAGGAGAAATCCAAGAAGCCCAAAGGTGATTGCTTTTATTGTAAGAAACCTGGTCATTATGCCCGGGAATGTAGAATTCGCATAAGAGATGAGAAAGAAAAGAATAAATAGGTTAACATTGTTGCTGATTTTGAAAACGAACCTAAATTGGTCGTTGTTGTAGAGGAAGCCAACTCTGTTACAGTTGAAGATGGATGGTGGTTAGACACAGGAGCAACCATTCATATCTGTAATGTCAAGTCACAGTTTCAGACTTATAAAGAATGCAGCGAAGTAAAGGAAGTCAAAATAGGCAATAATGTTTGTGCCAAAGTTGCTGGTATTGGGAATATTACCCTGAAGTTTACTTCAGGGAAAGTTCTGACTTTGGCTGATGTATTTCATGTTCCAGAAATGTCGAAGAATCTAATTTCTGGAGATCGTCTCAACAAAGGAGGGTTTAAGTTAGTCATTGAATCAGATAGTGTTGTTATGTCCAAAAATAATGTATTTATTGGAAAAGGGTACTCATGTAATGGAATGTTCAAAATGAATTTAATAAAATCAGTTTCTGCTTATATTGTTGAATCTTTACCCCTATGGCATGGTAGATTAGGCCATATTAACTATAATGCTGTTCGAAATATGCATAATCTAGGACTTATTTCGAAATGCACCAGTGAAATTGTTGATAAGTGTGAGATATGTGTGCAAGGAAAATTAACTTGTAAATCACATAAATCAGTAAGTAGGACATCTGAATTGCTTGGACTTGTGCATACTGATGTTGTAGACTTACATAGTAAAGTTTCACGAGGAGGAAACAAATATTTTGTAACGTTTATTGACGATTATTCAAAATATACTTATATATACCTACTAAAAAGTAAGGATGAAGTTCTGAGCAAGTTTCTTATATATAAAGCAACAGTTGAAAACCAATTAAATCGTAAAATTAAAGTACTAAGATCCGACCGAGGTGGTGAATATAAATCAATAGAACTTTTAGAGTTCTGTGAATCTAATGGGATAGTCCATGAATTTACACCACCATATTCACCAGAATCAAATGGTATTGCTGAACGGAAAAATAGAACTTTAATGAACATGGTTAATTGTATGTTGTTAAGTTCTGGCTTATCTGATTGTTGGTGGGGAGAAGCACTTCTAAGTGCATGTTTTATCCTAAACAGAGTTGCTATGAAAAGAATTAGCAAAACCCCTTATAAATTGTGGTATAATCGAAAACCTAATCTTAGTCGTTTAAAAGTATGGGGATGTTTGGCTTATGTAAGAAAACCGCACCCAGAAATGACAAAGTTAGGAAGCAAAACATATAAATGTGTATTTGTTGGATATGCACAAAATAGTTCTGCATATAGATTTCTGAAGTTAGAAACAAATGATGTGATAGAATCAATCGATGCAGAATTCTTTGAGTATATGTTTAAATCTTCCTCGGAAGATAATACCAAAATTCATGGTCTGCTAAAGAGATTCATAAAGAATCGACTTCACCAAGTTTGGACATAGAACCCCGCAAAAGAAAAAGACAAAGGGTTGAAAGGAACTTTGGTCCAGATTTTTTGACGTACTTGGTAGAAGGAGATATAAATAAAATCACAAACCAAACTAAGATAACTCTTAGCAATGATAGTGATCCACAAACTTATAGGGAAGCAGTAACTTGTCGTGATGCAATTTTTTGGAAAGATGCGAGTAAAGATGAGATGAATTCTATCTTGTCAAATCAAACTTGGACTTTGGTTGATCTACCACCTGGATCAAAACCAATAGGAAGCAAATGGATTTTCAAAAGAAAATTAAATGCCGATGGCTCAATTAATAAATACAAAGCAAGGTTGGTTGCTAAAGGATATAAACAGCGCCATGGTATTGATTACTTTGATACATATGCTCCAGTAGCAAGAATATCTTCAATACGTCTGTTATTATCACTTGCTTCAATTCACAATTTAATTGTCCATCAAATGGATGTAAAAACTGCATTTTTAAATGGTGATTTGGAAGAAGAAGTGTATATGGAACAACCTGAGGGATTTGTTTTATCCGGACAAGAGAAGAAAGTTTGTAAACTCTTAAAATCTCTTTACGGATTAAAACAAGCTCCAATGCAATGGCATGAAAAATTTAATAAAGTCATGCTATCAAAAGGGTTCAAAGTGAATGAAGCAGACAAGTGTATATACTCCACATACAGAGATGGAATATGTGTAATTGTCTGTTTGTACGTGGATGATATGCTAATATTTGGTTCAAATATAGAAAGTATAATAGAAACTAAGAAGTTTCTAGAATCTAATTTTGACATGAAAGATTTGGGAGAAGCAAATGTAATCTTAGGAATCAACATAGTGAGAAAAGAAGGATCAATCTTATTAACACAATCTCATTATATTGAAAGCATTCTTAAGAAATACAATCACTTAGATCTCCCTTTAGCAAAAACACCCATCGATCCTAGTGTCAAATTAATGAAAAATACTGGTAGATGTTGCGATCAGTTGAAATATGCCAGTGTGATTGGTAGTCTTATGTATGCCATGCACTGCACTAGACCAGATATAGCATATGCTATAGGAATCTTGTGTCGATTCACTGGTAATCCAGGAAGAGAACATTGGAATGCAATATCAAGAGTTCTAAGATATCTGAAATGGACTATGAATCATGCCTTGGTTTTTAAGGGAGAACCATCTGTACTTGAAGGTTACAGCGATGCAAGTTGGAACAACATAGAATCTAACTCTAAGTCCACTTCAGGATGGATATTCACATTAGGTGGGGTTGCCATATCATGGAGTTCTAAGAAACAAACATGCATCTCAGACTCGACTATGTTGGCAGAGTTCATAGCACTTGCAGATGCATGTAAAGAGGCCGAATGACTAAGAGAGCTATTGATAGATATTCCGATTTGGATGAAACCTACTCCAGCTATTAAGGTACATTGTGATAGTCAAGCTACTTTGTACAAAGTGGCACAAAAGACTTACAATGGTAAACAAAGACATCTTAGCCTTCGACATCAATTTATTAGAGGATTACTCAAACGAGGAGCAATTACAGTCGATTATGTTGAATCAAAGAATAATTTAGCAGATTATTTGACGAAAGGACTGGCTAGAGAGATGATTGCGGAAACATCAATAGGAATGGGATTAAGGTCTATGTGAATTCATTCTTCAATAGGAACCCTACTTATGTTTTGAAAAACAGACAAAGTTCAAAGGGTAAAAACAAGTTGAAGTATGAAATTGGTGATACATTAGAGTACAATAATAAGATCCCATTTCAAAAGAAAAATCTCTAGTGTATAAATTCTGCAAGATAGAGGATGATGTAAATTCTTAATGGGTTCAATTGTATGTAGGAGTGACTCGCAGAATCACTTTAGTTAAAACTCACCTATATGAATGAGAAAGTTAGGCCGCTTTCTATGAGATTGGACCGTCTCTATAACATTCATGAAATCAGGATATACGCAAGGCCATTAATGCGTAGAAATAAAGAATTGCACTTTGCTATGAAATTAGTTTGTGTGATGACTCCGGTAAGTCACAAAAAGGTCCTTGGTTCAAGACACGTTCACCATAGCACCTTGACAAACTTTGAGTTGTTTACACTAAGTGAAAGTTCAAAGCCGTAAGCTACTTTCATATATGTACTACTTTCTATGGTGATGCTTAAGATATTGGTTTATAGGTGAAGTTTTGAAAAAAGGTGGGGAATGTTGGAAGTTTTCCAAAACCTTTGTCAAATATGATCCCCTACGGAGGGGGGGGTCGGGGGGGGGGTGGTGGCAACCCCCCTAGGTGGGGTGCGGGGGCAACGCCCCCACTAACGGGGTTCGACCTGCCCGGTCAGGTCGCGGGGGTCCAGGGGGCAGCGCCCCGTTCGAAACGGTACATTTTGTGTACTGTTGAATTCGAATTCAACAGACAACGGTAACAACCGTTGAAAAAAGGTACCGTTCAAATTCAAAAGACACACCCGTAAACGAATAGATGTTTCGTCATCTATATAATGCAGTGTTCCCTCATCACGAATTTCACTTTTTTCTTTCTCGAATTCTTTAATCATCTGCATCATCAAAATAACTTTAAGTGCTTCTTCTGATCTGTGCAAGTAATCACAACTTGCATAGATATCCTCCATTGTATCCTGAAAGAAGGTTTTCAATCAACCCATTGTGATTTAGAAAGGGGAAAACATTCTTGAAAGACAGCGAATCTTTTGTGCCTTGGAGCGAATCTTACTCAATTTCTAACAACAGATAGTTATATGGAATTTGGAAAACATATTGACAATGGTATACTTGTAATAATGACATCAACCAACTATAAAATTGGACTTTTGCTATGCAACAGTCGGCAGTTCGCTATGCAAATTAGAAAGCACCCCACTACCCCAAGCATGGTAATGCACGGTTGAAAATTCATTAAAAACGTGATATACCTTAAATTACTCCTGTCTTTTGAATGATCCGCAAAAGTCGAGAGCTTAAAACATACAAATCACAACTGGGGTTGGCTGAAGTATCTCAATCTATATTGCTTCAACCGGAAGAGATTTACAAAACCTTGTCTAAACCGCTTTATTTTGATTTCAGTTGTCGATTTAAATTCATTTTCAAGGGGAATTACACCTAATAGCTCATGACATAGTTAACTATAATTGGTTTCAAATTCATTAAAAATAACAGAACTACTACTGACCCCAATGCCAATCATTTTCTCCACATCAAAGAGAGTAACTGTCATTTTTCCGACTCTCAAATGAGAAGTATTTTTTTCGGTCCTCCATCTACACCCAACGCAGTAATTAGATGGTGGTCCAATTTAAGATACTCAAGTTTCGTTATTTTCCAAAAGCCCACCATTCGCACTATTCCAGTCGGGGTTATGTTCAATGTATGAGTTTTGGCTTGCTTAATTGATCAATAATTATTGAAACTCTCCGTTCAATTAAATGCAAATGTCTGATACAAAATTACTTGAATTTTATTGTACATGTGTGCAAAATAATGAACTTAAACTAGTGCAATAATATACCTTCATGAGTGCTACATTGTTACTTCGATGCTCTCATTGTCGATAGAGAATACTGGGATCAAAATAGTTCGGGTTCTTATTCCGCAAATTAAATTATTTTCATATAATATAATACAAGGTTTCAACCGTTATGAGTCCTAGGTAAAATTTCTATACAACTAAACACATTATGTGTGTGTGTGTGTATATATATATATATGTGTGTGTGTGTGTGTGTGTGTGTATATGTATGTATGTATGAATGAGTCTAACGTATAACATCAAGAAGTTACATGATTAGGATATGTCTAGCTACATTAACACTATAAACAATAAAACATAAATTTGCAAAACTAGTTAAGTCTAGGGTTTTTATCTTTTATTTGAGAAGACTTGAAGCTTCTTTCAATTCCTAAGAGTTTTGGGATGAAAATGAATTAATTTAATGTTTAAAATAAAATTGATGTATGAGATTTAAGTTTTGTAATTGGAGGGTTTGAGGTAGAATGAAACAAGTAAAATGAAGGAAATGCAGGGGGACTGTTTTGTCTTAAACCACGGTATCTATTAAATAATAGTAAAGCAGAAGCTTTTCAAGCTCTCTCTTTAATTCTCTTAATTTTCTCAATTCTCCTTAATTGTCTCAATTCTCTCTGTTCTCCTCAAAACTCTCTAGATACTTTTATTAAATCAACACATCATACAATATTCTAAATACGTCGTTTATGAAATTCAAACGCCTGCAATATCTTCTCTCGCCTCCCTTCTAATGCCCTTTTTCTCATTATTCTCTTCCGATCCCTGAATATTCGTTTCTCCTTCAAAATGTACATTAAAGCGCATCGCTACTCAGGCCAGATATACCCGTTCTTGCTATCTGCTTCGCCGAAACCTTGAATCTGAAAGTCTAGCTTCCCATCTTACAACCCTAACCCTAATTTCAATTCCCTCATTGAATCGTTCTCACCTGACTTACTGGCGTTACCCACAGTCGACCTTCACCTTCAAATCGCGCCACTGCTTCGGCCAGGTATATCCGTTCTCGCTATCTGCTCGCCGAACCCTTGAATCTGAAACTCTAGCTTCCCATCTTACAACCCTAACCCTAATTTCAATCCCCTTACATCAACATCCACGAAATGTCTCCATGGCTAAAGTTAATTTACAGGTTTAGCCACCATCGTAGAAGATTTTAGTTAACTCAAACTTTATCGATTAGCAGCTGTCTTCGGATTAATCCAGATCCCGAAATTCGCTCACACCTATCGCCACAACAGTCTTCTCTAGATTAGTATCCGGTAATCTCCTATTTATTATCTATTGAGGTTTATTTCCTAATAGTTTATTAGGTTCGGTTGCAAATTACTTATGTGCGTCAGCATGTAATCACTTTTTTGCATAGACTTTTCTCGCTTCGTTATTCTTTATTTTTAATTTATGGTTGGCACATTTGGTTTTCAACCATCCTCTAAAGTTGATCTTCTTCGATTCATTTGGATGTTTGATGGGCTATCTGTTTATTAACTTTTTGCAACAAATATAGTTACTTGCATTTGTCATGCACCTCATTTTAATGTTGAAGTTTTCCCACTACTGAATGCTTTGCATAAAAATTGTAAGAACATTTGAAGCATAAAAACTGTCGAAGAATTTAAAGGCAGTTTCTGTAACGTATAATACATGCGTAAACAATATATTTGCTGAGATTTTTCTACCTGTATACCCTTTATTCTCTGTTGCTAGATGTTCATCGCATTAAAAGTGGAATGCTTATCATTTCTCAAAAATACAAATCTTTGATACTTACTATAGTTTGATTATAAACTGTTTGATACATTTTTTTGGATTTTTCTCTAAGGCTCTTCAACTTTCCACTGACATGACACTAATTTCCATTGTATCATAGCTTATAAGACGATGACGACTCCTTTGTTTGTAGCAATAAAATATTTACCACTTTACCAACTTAGCCTACATAATTCACTACTGTTGTTTGTCTTTAGGATGATTTGATAAGCTAAGTAATTTGTTACTATATAACCTTCATTTTCTCGACTATGATGGACATACGTCTTCTATACATTATTTCTAGCCAAATCTTAACAGTATATGGTTTGGCTTCAACATCAACGAACAATATGTGCCCTAATTCTGAAAACCGGACGCGGTCATATTCTTGTGCGTGGTGATTTTTGGGAAAATCTGCATGGTTCTAAAGTTTGTTTTGAGGTTTTGGTCAATTGAACTATTTATCTGATCTAACCCATAGAAGTGAAATCATCACATTATATTATCAAAACCATATCATTGAAATAGAGTTTTTTCCCCTGAATTTCAATTGCATGTTATGTGTTGATCGTTATCTATTTCATTAATAAACATGCCAATTTGATTACAATGTTGTTATTTTACTTTTGCATATTTTACACTTTACAAGTTGAGTTACTCCTTTGTTGCAATTCTTTTCAGGCTACCATCGAGGCAAAATTTTGCACTCCTGATTGAGCGAAAGAGTGCACCGTAAGCAACATCTCTATTGAGAAAAGGTATATACATATTATTTACTTAATTGTTGATTCTTATAGATTACTTTTATAAAAGAGCCTAATTCTCAACAAAAATTACTAAAAAAATTATGAACATATTGCTTAAAATGCATGAAAATCACATTTGAATCTGAGCAAGAACTGTGCAAAATATGCTTTTCCGGCTTATCTTGCAATTCTTTGCTTCATTATGTTTGCAGAACAATAACTTGGTCTTTGCCAGCATCTGACACAAAGGATTTAAATTACCTTAAATTTTTCTATTTTAATCTACGACTTTTTACATCTACGCATTATAGAACTAAGAATTTTTGTACTTGAAGTCTTTTACTTATTATTAATATAATAAAAGTTTCAATCCAAACGAATGACATTATATATGTTGATAATTTCTATTACTCATAGTAACTTTAGTTCCAAACTTCTACCTTTACTTGAAATTCACTATCATATTGCGGTGAATCTATGGTTGAATATCATGCTCTCTCTCTATTTTTTTTAATCCGGCTACAATCTACATTCGAATACAATGTAGTATGTACTATATTCCAAATTGGAACTTTCATGACCTATTTTAGTTAAACCACATGCATCGTCTATTGTTGGTGCATTAAATTGCATGAAACTAAATATTAGTCTGAATTTCTTTTTGACTATTATTGTGCTCTATGATAAAAGAATACGGGATGACAAATACAATACATTTGAAGCTAAAATATAAAGATTAATTTTTCTGTTCCATTGGTTTCTATTTATTTATTTATTTTGTTGGGTAAAACAATTCATTAATGTATGTTGTAGAAGCTCATATCCAGTATTCTAGCAACAAGTAAAGGTAGGTGTTTTACCACTAAAATGGTTTGTCGTTAACAATATCATTAATTCGTTTCATTCAAAACATTTGTTTTTCCGCAAATTGCCATCAGTTCATGGATTCCCGCTTTATTTTTTTGCACTAATTCATTTCGATGTTATCAAGTTCCGAATTTAAAGTAGAGATCAACATTGCATTCTCATAATTTTATATATTATTTATGAACTAGAATTTTGCAAAGACTGCTTGCCTCAATAATACACCTACATTTATTGAAAAAAACAAACCACTTCATATTCAAACATAAAATTTTAATTTAATAACATCTTATTTAATATTTTTTAAGAATCATTTAATTTAATAAATTTTATTTTCCCATTTAAGTCTCTTATCCTTTGTAAAAAAATTCACCAAAATCCAAGTTCGATTATAACAGTATTATAATTTGTGTTTATTATAGATAAGCATCATCTTTCTTTGACTTTATTTATAGCTCCATATTTTCAAAAAACCTAAGATAATATTGATGTGAACACATAAAGTTAAAACTAATAAGTACATTATCAAATGGAGAATAATGAAGCAGTCTTAATAAATAATGAGAATCAATCTATATATTTGTTCAGTTTTAGGGATAAGTTTATTGTTAGTTCAACTTTGTTTCTGAAAGTTTGCATTATATACTGCACTATGTAGTTATAGTACCTTGAATTACGTCAACGTTGGTCTATATAAAATTATTGATCCTGCTTTTTTTTTTAATGTATAAGCATATAGTGCGCTGCATTGCTAATGCATGTATATAAGAATTGACTTTCTTCAACTTATGCTAATGCATGTATATAGGGCGGATCAGATGGGAGCTGCAATGGAAAGTGCTATCTGTTACCATTCCTAAGAGAAAAGCAAAGCAACCAATCATTCTGTATTTGGTGTTTGTTTATTTTCATGTAATAGGATGATATGCATATTGTCTACATGTTTTTCTATATCATGTCCGTATTTTAATTCTAAACCTTGCCATGTGCTCTGATTTGTATTATTATTTAATAGAAGTGCGTTATGAGATCTTCAAAAAAATAGGTGACAATCAATCAGGACAAATCTTACTTCAGTTTAGACTAAGCACATAAAAATGTGCATACGGTTTTCATAAAAATGTGCATATAAGGTTCGGTTTTTGCATGCCTGATAACATAGATTTCATTATTTCATTAATTTGCGAAAGTGCTTTTCTATATGATATTGAAACTGGCATTTATAGTCATTTATATTTACAGTAATTATAATAATTCTTGCTGTCTTTGAAGGTGCATTTTCATTTATGTCATTCTCTAATTTGTTCCACAGTAATTAAACAAAAATACTCAATCCACTCTTAGAAACTAACAACGGAGTTTTGAACTTGCAATTTAATAGATTTCTATGTGCATTTTATAGATGATTAAGTATTTTTTTCTTCAAAAATTGTACAATCAGCAATAAATTGGTGTCTTTTTTTTATAGGATGAATGATTATTGCTTGAAGTTATATAAAATGCTTGGTAAGAAATGAACTGGCGCACCATCATAGTAACATTTACGATTGAAAAAACAATGATAAAATGGTGAATACAATAAATACAAAGTAATAAATCAATTTAAGCAGTAACATAGTGACATTTATGGAAGAAAAAACAAAAGAGAAAATGAAGATTATAATAAATACAAAAAATATTTTAGTTATGCAATAGTTAAAGGATGAGGTAAATATTTATATATGCTATCATTCAAGTTAGCAGATTAGTTGCCACCGAGCCGTACATCTATGTTCATGATGCCTGGATTTAGATATCAGCTTATCACTTGTGTTATTTCATTTTTCAATCCATATGACTACTCATGAATCTTAAATTTTAATTAGTTAAATATTCTTAGATAGTATTTAAACAATCCATATGTCTAAACTACTCATGAATCTTAAATTTTAATTATTTAAATAATCTTAGATAGTATTTAATTAGTCCATTTTTTTAATAGCTCTTAAAAATATATGTTAATTTTACAATGTATATCCATAATAAAAAAAAGGTGGTTTTCCAGGCAACTATAAAGATGTATAAATCACATAACATGGACTATGTATATGACAATAATGACAAGGTTAATTTGTAAATTAGTTATGACTCATTTATATAAAGAATTTACCATATATTATATCATAAAATTCTTCTTAAACATCAATAACTTCACAATAAATTTATACATTTTTTGGAAATTTCTTTTTATTTCTTCATGCTATGTTATACATTCGTAATTTTATATTTAACTTATTTAAACAAATTCTATTTGATAATATTGTTAATTTATCAAATAAATTACTGACATACGTCATTTTTAACATGTATATCTATATTAACAAGGACTAAAAAAAAATTCAAAGCCACAGAGCATAAATTACACATAAAGAATAAAAATAATTTAATTAATAGTTTAAGTATTTCACATCAAAATTTATCATATATTGCACAATAAAGTTCTTATTTTAACAATAAAATTATAAATGTTATTTTTAATAATATTCGTGTGCAACGCACGGGTTACACACTAGTTATTTGTGCATTCTGTAAAATACAAATTTATAGAATTCGTGTAAACAAAAGCCTAGATACGAAAACATGTCTATTTTCATAATTAGTTTCAAAACAAACCTCTTTTTTGTAAAAGAAAAATAAGTTTTATCCAATGACCTTATTTCAAAATTTTATCCATTTAAAAATGCCGCCCTGAATTTAGTCATGTATTTTCCATGGTAAAGCTCTTTCAAAATATTCTCAAGAGTTGATGACGGTGGAACATCACTATCCTTAATTAAACTGAATATAACATAGAGGTTGCATACTTCAAAGCAATGTTTTCCTAATCGGACCATGAGTCAAACCGTGAGGACTCAAGGTCCAAGGTTTTAACGGTCGACTGGTCGAACCGTTAAGAACCGCACATGCTTGTTAATAGTGAAAATATGAATAATCAAGTTTTATGTGTATTCAAAGAAATGAATAATAAAGTTTGAAAGTCATCTGTTTATTCATTAACATTAATAGATTGAACGATATATTAAATAGCAAAGACACAAACAAACATATATGTTTTTTATAACGAAGTGATAAAGTTCGTTGTTTAGATGTTGGAGCAGTTATGATTTTTTAAAATACTTTAGTAGTTTTTTTTTTAATCAAAACAATACAAAAGATGAAATAATCAAAAGAATTACACAATAAGAAGAAGGGAAAAACAAAAAACCGTGGTTTAATCTTGTAAAATTGAAGGTTGGACCGCCGGTTTGAAGGTCCGATCAGAGTTCATGAATGAATAAGGTCTGATTGAGCTCCGCGCCGTAATGGTAGAGGTTCAGGGTTATTTGAGGTTGGACCGCGGCAGCGTGGAGTCATGAAAACAGTGCTTCAAAGTTTCTATTGAACTTATGTAAATGTCATTACTGTGAGGCTCTTTTAATATAGCATGCATATATGTGATTTAGGTACAGCAGATTTGATTCCTTTTTCTATCGATTTTCATATATATTGTAATCTTGACAGGTGAGTCTGCCCTGTTTTCCACAGTATTAGGTTTTGTATATCTTCCATTATTTTGAATTACTAAAGTATAGACGCAATCTGAACAACCCTACAGACTTGACTGGGATACTGCATAATTGAAAAACAATTAAAGACGTTTTATGAATGAACAAGTTAAGAGCACAGTATTAAACTATTCGACTTTATGTCAGAAACACCTGCTAAATGTATGAATTCCAGCAATTTAACTACAATTTATAAATAAAATTTATTGCTTAATTATACAAGCCCCAATGGACATCAAGTTGTAATATAATGCACAGCAACAACCTTACACGTTTTCAATTCAATCATAAGAGAAATGGAACTTCAACTGCAACTTAACTTATACTACACCTGATATAAATAGAAGCTCATACGGCAAACTCCAAAGTCATCCAGCAACAATACTAGTTCACCAAATCTTTTGCCCGCTAATGTCTTCAACAATCATTAATGTTGCTACTGCTGCTCCAAAAAGGTATAGCATTTTTTTTTTTTTTTTTTAATCTTCATTGCAGTGCCAAAAGTGAATAAAAAAAATGTGAACCATATATATTTACAGGTTAGAAGGAAAGGTAGCAATAGTTACCGGAGGGGCAATGGGCATAGGAAAAGTAACAGCAAAGCTTTTCTGCTTCCACGGTGCAAAAGTAGTGATCGCCGACATTAATAACGACCTCGCTCAAAAGGTCTGTGCGTCCATAGGCTCCGAAAACATAATCAGCTTCATTCACTGCGACGTATCGAAGGAAGAAGATGTCAAAAAATGTGTAGACTATACAATTTTAAAGTACGGTAAGCTAGACATCATGGTAAACAACACAGCCATACTCGAGCCTCCATACTCGAGAATAATGGATTCAAGCACATCAGATTTCGAACTTACGATGTCTGTGAACTGCACGGGAGTTTATCTATGCATGAAGCATGCAGCAAGAGCAATGGTGGAAGCTGGAATAAGAGGAAGCATTATAAATTATGGGAGCGTGTGTGCTGTAACTGGAGGGATAGGCCCACACGGATATGTAGCATCTAAGCATGCAGTTGTAGGACTTACGAAGAATGGGGCGGCGGAGTTAGGGCAGTATGGGATAAGGGTGAACTGTATTTCGATGTTTGCGTCGAGTTCGAGGATGACAAAGATGAAGGGACTGTTTAAGCATGATGATATAGAGGAAATGATGAGTGAGGTGGGGAACTTGAAAGGGAGGGTGTTGAGGCATGAGGATACGGCCATGGCAGCCGTGTTTTTTGCAACTGATGAGAGTGGATACGTGAGTGGCCATAATTTGGTGATTGACGGTGGGTTCACTGTTGTTAATAACTCTTTGGAGATGTTTAAACAGGAGCACTGACACGAAATCAAATACTCTGTACCCAAAATTCCCTATTATCTGTATTCAACTAATAAACACCTCTGACTTTGTTAGGCAAAATGGTGTAGTATGTGTTGTAATTGTGGGTAAACAGTTCTGTTTTGTTTTCCTTTTCGTTTTCTGTTTTGGGCTGAAAACATGTATTAGGCCCAGTTTAGTATTTGTGGTATTCAGCCCGTTTTGTTTGGTGGTAATAATATAAGTCTTGTAAAAATCATTTGGAGATTTCAGATCTGAAAATAATAAAACTTCGATTCTTCTTCTTATTCCTAAATTTGTCATGGTATCAGAGCTCGGTCGATTGTCGATTCTCTTTTGATTTAGCCGTAGTTTCTTTCTTGTCTTGGCTATCGATTTCCTTTTTCAAGATCTCAAAACCCTAGAATGGCGAACAATGATGAAGAAACCGGTTCACAGAATAATTCAACTGTGGTCAATTCTACTGGAGTAAATTTCAATGATCCATACTACTTGTCGAATGCTGACCATCCTGGTATGCAATTAGGCAGTCATGTTCTTAATGGTACGAATTTTCTGAATTGGTTTATGTAATGGCCGCGGAATTTTCGACCCCGAAAATAACCATAAAACACAATGTGAGTATTCAAGCATCGAAAATATCGGGTCATTTATAGAAAGAAATAAAAGGATGAGAAAGGTGTAAGATAGAACTAATAGAATAGAAGAAGAAGAAGAACACAACTGAACAGAATCAGAGTAAACACGAAACTCACAGCGGAACGAATAAAATATATTATATAACAAAATCTTGAAATACAAATCTGAATTTGTATATACATACCATATAAGAGTATAAATCATATACATCACAGCGGAAATAATCTCTAAATAACTAATGGTGAAGCGTCCTGCTTCCAGCTCCTCCAATTGTATCTGTAAAAGCCTGAACACTTGACTGTCTGTACAAAATTGGACACCCAAGAGTTTAGGGAAAACACAAACAAAATAAACTCTGGGTCAGTCATGGGACTGGTGTGAGTAAACTCCAACCATGTTGCTTAACTTTGAAAATCATTTTAAAAGGAAAGGATAATAGTAAGACCAAACCACACATAAACATGGACGGTTTTTACCTTACTATAACCCAACATAATTTGATATCAAAATCCAGTGATATTATACTAATGTCTAATCGAATAAATATCCAGATAGTAGAACGCTTGCATCTCACGCTCTACATATATAGTATATAATCAAAAACCGCAGGGCGCTTATTGAAGATTGGATTCCAACAGACAAGGTATGGGATCATCTTCCGATCAGTGTACTCTAGAGGGTATACACCTGGGTTAAACAAGAACGTCTTGCAACCCGGCCACACATGACCGCCCACTCATTTAGCTTGAGTGTAGCGAATATATTGCCACCCACGGTTGTTGGACATTCAACCGTAATCCGAAGATACAAAAACGAAAAGAAGACAAATATGAATTTTCTCTAGATCGGTGACAATAAACCCTGCTTGGGTATGACCCAACTAGCCATGCTACCCGCCCCAATTTCTGCCATATCCGGTTTGTGAGGCTAGAGGCTACGTCTATCTTTCAGAACATCTGATCACCATTCACTTTGAATGCCACATCGTCAAACCCATCAATTCACTAATCAATTTCCAAAAACATCACGGGTATAAAAAGATAAGAGGAACGAATTCCTTTGCCACCAGACGTAATACCTTTATGAGATCAACCGTACGTGATTTATTAGGTATTCTCTGCCAGACACTCGTCCATACAAGTTGTCTTGGGACTGGACAAACAGAAAACACCACTCTGGAACAGAACGACCCTTGCATTTCACTCCGTCTTCAATTATCTTCAGCATAATCTAATTCGCAACGATTATGCCTATACGAAGTGGTTTTCCAGATAATAAATCCAGCCGATCTCTCCGTATTGACAACGATGGTCAAAACACTTCGATAGTCGGTTATTTAACTATCGAAGTAAAAACAAGCATCCATTTAAAATGTAAAACTAAATATCACACAATCCCTGATCTTTTTTATTTAACATATATTTCCCAGTTTCCCATATCTTCCCAGATATTTTCCAAAACCCGTTTTAGCCCTTCGCGCCCCTTGGAAAACATTTCCCAGTTATCCAATAATGATTATTCATTCCATTTGTAAATATTTTTTTTAAACCAATTACTTGTATAGGAGATTAAAACAAGTTATAGTATCCTAGCCCAATCAAGATTAAACTATTATCATTAAATAATAGATTTTACCCTTTTAAACTCGAATTCTTATCCAATATGTTTTACGATATTTCAATATCAGTTATTCTAAGGCCAGTGTGATTCTACATCCCGAACAAACAATAATCAATAACAGATTATTTATCGCATCACATAAATGCAATATATGAAAACATAATATAATTGTTGAGAAATCCAATTGGATCCCTGCGACCTGTTTCCCTACTTCACAGATGTTAGTCACATAAATAACACCAATTTCATATTTGTATGAAATATAATGGTAAACGACATCAGTTTTCAATCGACCGTTTTATGTATATATGACGGCATATATTACTTCAGTGGAATAATTTAGTAAATCATCCAAGCATCCATCGCACACAACATTCAACCAATCATTAAAATATAATTATAATATTTTAAAATAGAACAAAGTTATTGAGTTTACTCACCTTGCGCGTTAACCGTTAAATAATGATTTGTGTCAATCGATGATTCGAACCAGACGTCCTATTATGCTGTAATTTGTACCGAGCTCCAATTCACTCCAGAACAGCTTCATCGCGTAGCCTACGTCCATACGGACCCAACATGACTGACGGTTCATCATTTCTTTAGTTCGCTCGCCCATCATCACGCCTCAATATCACGTCCGCATTTAACTGAAACTAACCCATTTCTTGTATCATACCGCATGTACACGCTCCTCTAATGCTGCATATTTCATGTCCTCCCAAACTCCATCGTTCATTTCTTCATGAGTCCGCCACCCTTTAACCATGCTACAGTAGTGTAGCTTGTCCATCCTTTTGCAAAGTGGCGATTAACCATACCAACTAAACCAGTGATTTAGAAATAACGAAATCCCCTTGATCATTTGTTTCATCGGCCAACCATCCCTTAAAGAAAATCATGGTCTTCTGCCTGATTCCATTTCTCCAGGAACGAACAAAAAGTTCCACTCCTACATCGATCCTACAACTGCTGCTGCGCTGACTACAGGTGGTCGGAGACCGCCCCGACCCTTGTTGGTTGCTGCTATTCTTCACCATGCAGCAGTTTCCCCTACCTCAATCAAACACTACTCGCTAAACCCTTTTTAATTACCCCGTTAACCAACGTTTTCTCACCTTTTCCTCATTCGTTTAATTCTGCTTCCCTCATGTTAAAACAAATCGAACCCACTTCTCTGCCTTAAATACCAAACTCCAGTAAACAACTTCGTCACTTCACACATACATCCGCATGTACCATGTCTCGCTCCTCCCCTTTTCGAACTGGCTTGGCAAAAGTTTCGCTCTCTTCTTTTTATTCTTCATTTGTTGTGCTTTGATTCTTCTTTTACATGCATGCACCACACCAGCAAGGAGCCAAGCCAAACATGCTCTTCTCTGTTTTTTGTAAATGCAGAACTCCACACCGCTTATTCCCCGGCCAGTTCAACGCCTTTCATGCATCGTTCTCAGAGTACCTACTCATGCCTTACACGTTGAGAAGAAGCCATCAAAACTCTCTCTCCCATCCTTCATATTTTCACCTTATTGAAGCCGCCATCTTCTGCGCATCCCCTCTCCACTTCATCACACTACACGTTTTTTTCACGTCCCCTTTTCCTTCCCCACAATACATGTTTATAAACTTCTGTATATTGCTCCAAACTCCGCACCTCAATCCCTATCAACACGCAACTCCTTATTCCGCTCAACATGCCAAAAGTTTCAAGCTTGCGCTCCTACTGTATCACCTTTTCATCATACAAACGCATGCAGACCACCCCATCCTTTCACGTTTTCCAAAACCAACTCCTCCATATGACATACTTGCAACCGATGGCTCCAGCATTACAAGGCTTCCCATTTATTTTCTTTGTTGCGTTCCCATGCGAGCACACTTCTACTCCTCCCAGTTAAATTCACGTCCCACTCCTTTTTAATAACTTGGCTTCACGTACTACCCTCCAATGCCCAAATGCTACCTCCTACAACTAGATCCCATCCTCAAAGATCCACGCATGCAACGTTAACTCACCTCCACATGCAACTTGCTCAGTACCGAATGCCAAGCCTCGACGAGCAACAATGCACTTGTGTGCATATATTATTTTTTATTCGCCATGAGAACTCACGGCCATTTATTTCTTCCTTCACGCGAAATGGAGGAGCTGAAGGCAGTAGAAGGATTACTGGGGATGTATTTATAATGTATAGATCCTTAAGGGTTAAGTTTAATTATAGGCTGTCTGATTTATACAGTCTACCCTAGTTAGACTTACTTATGATTACTTACTAAGGCATAGGGTCGTGCAGACTTTATTAATACATAGGTTTCCACTAGTGATTTGATTTGGAAGCATGGCTGGGACGTGATTCAACATGTGCGTTGTTTTAAATATGTAGGCTAAGAAGTATAGGTGTTGACTAATTTTCTTGGACTGGCATGCATGAGCCATGCGTGCATTTATGTAACATAATGTTACTTGACAAATTTGGTATCATGCTAGGGTAGGTTAGATTTTGTTCCTTCTGTACATTTTACTGTTCTTATATGACTTGCCTAAGCAAAGAAATATGTATTTACTTATCTTATGTAATATTATATAGTATAAATATATTTATTATCATATCACGTAAAAGATGAATAATTTATTGATTAAAAATGACTAAAACTAAGTGGGCACGACAAAGCATAGTTTAAGGCTTGTGTT
The DNA here is from genome assembly GCA_030737875.1 of Allium sativum. Classification (NCBI taxonomy): domain Eukaryota; kingdom Viridiplantae; phylum Streptophyta; class Magnoliopsida; order Asparagales; family Amaryllidaceae; genus Allium; species Allium sativum. The sequence continues at coordinate 199,560,300 of CM060924.1, forward strand.
GTACACTTCCCTCTCGTTTACTGTGTGTTGAACATCCATTACTGTGTAATAATAATAAGTATGGAAACAAGTGATCCATACTTTGTTACAAGTCTCTTTGCCCGTTCAAATGCATTTTCTGGATGGTCTATCAGCTTGAACATATAGTTGACGGGTCGATGTTGAAAGCGCCTAGTGCAGACTTAAATTTTGATATTCACAGCTAAGTATAAATTGTTCAATCTGTATTAAATTATAAAGTTAAGCGTATCCTGTTATGGAAAATTCAGTTCATATATGGACTGCTATGGACGAAAATAAAATTATGGTCGTGTCCAGCGAGGTGCCACAATCCCAAAAATATAATAATATAAGTAAGTTAACTCATATTGTGAAACCCCAAAATGCTGATACAGGGTGTAAAACACTCCAAATAAAAAAATGCATATTTAATTAAAAATTACAGTAAAATTCTAAAAATTTAATTATAACTATGTCTCAAAAGAATCTTGTCCAAATTCAAATCCGATATTTAAATATATTTAAATAACCGTTATGGTCCATATACGATTTCATTGTGACTTTCTGAATATTTGATTTGGACATATCTTGCAATTTATTAGATGAAATCTCCATTTTCCACTTCCATTAGAAAAATACAGTTGAACAAATTCCAACGTTTCTGGTTTCGAAGAAATCCGACTGATAACGGGTCCTGTACACTCAGTTGAAGTTCAGAACGTTAAATTACGAACTGCCACGATATTACGGCTCGATTATATTTAATATATATTTTTATACGTTCAACTTCGTTTTTAATTAATATATAAATCCACTTATAGTACGAATTCAAAATTTAAACTGATTTTAATATTCAAAAATACAAACCGATAAAAATGTGGGACGTTACATTCCTTCCCCCTTAAAAGAATTTCGTCCCCGAAATTACTAAGGTAGGGAAAATGCTACAATCCATATTATAACCAGGTTAAAAATCTTTTATTTAATTTTTTAATTTCTGTTTCAACAGAACCGATTAATTCCAATTAAAATATTAGTTTCTTCTTATTAACGAATATTTTCAGAAATTCTGAAAATTTCCTAACAGCTTAAATTTTCAGAGAATTTCGCCAGCAACTCCTCTGCACGGCTCATTTGGTACTACTACAACTTGCCTCTCTAGGCATCTTCCAATCCAAAAGAAAATCAAACAGCCAAACGGCTTGCCAAACAGACTCATAAAAATCTCATATTCGTATAAAATATAAACGTGTACCTTCTCTATTGGGCATTTAACTCTATCTCTGCCATCTGCTATCAAACCAGCATACATCCAAACCTTTCCAATTGATCTCCAATCAATTTATTCTCCAATCCAATCATTCACTTATACCCAAATCAGACTTCTTTTTAAACTTTAGTTCTGATCTCAAATTCCAAATTTTTACTCAATAATTCAATTCCATTCTGGATCATCTTTAACCTAATCCAATATATTTAATCAAGTAATTTCCATGTTCCATTGACTAATTAGTTATCCTTATCTTAAGCTCAACCTGATTTTATTATAATATCCAATTTTAACTGGCTTCAGGTAAATCTCCGTTTGCTTTCGCAATCCCTGTTTACTTCCTTAAGTAAATTTTTATTTCCATTATTACAAATTCATCTTGTATACTTGTTTTAATTCAAAACAGTATCGTCCTGGGAGTTTTTAAACAACTTTGCCTTCTAGAATAAATATTCCTTTTCAAGATACAAAATAATTGTTTTCTCAAAACAATTTCAAAACAATATCTTTTGGTAGTAATCCGTCACTTTAGAAACTCGAAAATGAACACTGATGATGCTGCAGTCATCATCAGAATTATTTTCCAGCAATCGGAGTGAGTTCAATACTATATTACTTTCAAAACTCGTTTTAAAACACTTCCATTTGAAAATTAATTCAAATTATCTTTCATAACGCTTGGAAAACAATTTCAAATCTCCCAGGATTTTATATATTTAATTCAAATCTCATATATAAACATTTTTCATGTTTCCGGAATTTTAATCCCAGTTCTGGTTAAAATTTCAGATTTAATTCATCTGGTTTTAGATATTATATTACATTTATACGAATTCTGATTGGTTATTTATATAACCATTTCAATTATAATCTTTTACGATTATAATAACAACCAACACATCCAATATGTATAATAATGATTCCAACATGTTTTACTTCTTTTTATATTAGAATATATTTTGGGCAAAATTATTTCATTTACCCAGCTTTTTAAAACAATACTATGTCAAATTTCTCTATCCAAGCGTTTATAAATCCCAATCGAACACGTCAGCTAAACGCATCGATCTCGAATTTATATACCACTCAACAGATCAATCAACACAATATAAAACAATTTTTATACTATCTACAAATACGCTCTTATATATATATACACTCAACTCAATCTACAGTATTACTAACTCCATCTCTATTGAGTTATGCCACAGAGCCAAGGTAATCACTTAACCTTTAACTCTGATACCATTGTAAGTGCCGCGGAATTTTCGATCCCGAAAATCAACATAAAGCACAATGTGACTATTCAAGCATCGAAAATATCGGGTCATTTATAGAAAGAAATAAGAGGATGAGAAAGATAAGACAGAACTAATAGAATAGAAGAAGAAGAACACAACTGAACAGAATCAGAGTAAACACGAAACTCACAGTGGAACGAATAAAATATATTATATAACAAAATCTTGAAATACAAATCTGAATTTGTATATACATACCATATTAGAGTATAACTCATATACATCACATCGGAAATAATCTCTAAATAACTAACAGTGAAGCCTCCTGCTTCCAGCTCCTCCAAGTGTATCTGTAAAAGCCTGAACACTTGACTGCCCATACAAAATTGGGCCCCCAAGAGTTAGGGAAAACACAAACAAAATAAACTCTGGGTCAGTCATGGGACTGGTGTGAGTAAACTCCAACCATGTTGCTTAACTTTGAAAATCCTTTTAAAAAGAAAGGATAATAGTAAGATCAGCCCACACATAAACATGGACGGTTTTTACCTTACTATAACCCAACATAATTTGATATCAAAATCTAGTGATATTATACTAATGTCTAATCAAATAAATATCCAGATAGTAGAACGCTTGCATCTCACGCTCTACATATATAGTATATAATCAAAAACCGAAGGGCGCTTATTGGAGATTGGATTCCAACAGACAAGGTATGGGATCACCTTCCGATCAGTGTACTCTAGAGGGTATACACCTGGGTTCAACAAGAACATCTTGCAACCTGGCCACACATGACCGCCCACTCATTTAGCTTGAGTGTAGCGAATATATTGCCACCTACGATTGTTGGCCATCCAACCGTAATCCAAAGATACAGAAACGAAAAGAAGACAAATGTGAATTTTATCTAGATCAGTGACAATACACCTTGCTTGGGTGTAAAAAAAAAGAATTAAATGGATTTCAAGAGAAATAAACGATTCAATGATCTAATCAAATAATAATATTAGTACAGTTCGAGAGGAAATAATAGGATCCACTAGAACACTACAGTGGAAATGTTACCCAACTAGCCATGCTGCCCGCCCGATTTCTGTCATATCCGGTTTGTGAGGCTAGAGGCTACGTCTATCTTTCAGAACATCTGATCACCATTCACTTTGAATGCCACATCGTCAAACCCGTCAATTCAGTAATCGATTTCCAAAAATATCACGGGTATAAAAAGATAAGAGGAACGAATTCCTCTGCCACCAGACGTAATACCTTTAAGAGATCAACCGTACATGATTTATTAGGTATACTCTGTCAGACACTCATCCATACGAGTTGTCCTGGGACTGGACAAACAGAAAACACCACTCTGGAACAGAACGACCCTTGCATTTCACTCCGTCTTCAATTATCTTCAGCATAATCTAATTCGCAGCACTTATGCCTATACGAAGTGGGTTTCCGAAAAATAAATCCAACCGGTCTCTCCGTATTGGCAACGATGGTCAAAACACTTCGATAGTCGGTTATTTAACTATCGAAGTAAAAACAAACATCCATTCAAAATGTACAACTAAATATCACACAATCCCTGGTCCTTTTTATTTAACATATATTTCCCAGTTTCCCATATCTTCCCATATATTTTCCAAAACACGTTTTAGCCCTTCGCGCCCCTTGGAAAACATTTCCCAGTTATCCAATAATGATTATTAATTCCATTTGTAAATATATATATTTTTAATCCAATTACTTGTATAGGAGATTAAAACAAGTTATAGTATCCTAGTCAAATCAAGATTAAACTATTATCATTAAATAATAGAATTTACCCTTTTAAACTCGAATTCTTATCCAATATGTTTTACGATATTTCAATATCAGTTATTCTAAGGCCTGTGTGATTCTACATCCTGAACAAACAATAATAATTAACTGATTATTTATCGCATCACATAAATGCAATATATGAAAACATAATATAATTGTTGAGGAATCCAGTTGGATCCCTCCGACCCGTTTTCCTGCATTCACAGATATTAGTCACATAAATAACACCAATTTCATATTTGTATGAAATATAATGGTAAACGACATCAGTTTTCAATCGATCGTTTTATGTATATATGACGACATATATTACTTCAGTCGAATAATTTAGTAAATCATCCAAGCATCCATCGCACACATCATTCAACCAATCATTAAAATATAATTGTAATATTTTAAAATAGAACAGGGTTAGTGAGTTTACTCACCTTGCGCGTTAACCGTTAAATAACGATTTGCGTCAGTCGATGATTCGAACCAGACGTCCTATTATGCCATAATTTGTACCGAGCTCCAATTCACTCTAGAACAGCTTCATCGCGTAGCCTACGTCCACACGGACCCAACGTGACTGATGGTTCATCATTTCTTTAGTTCACTAGCCCATCATCACGCCTCAATATCACATCCGAATTTAACTGAAACTAACCCATTTATTGTATCATACCGCATGTACACGCTCCTCCAGTGCTGCATATTTCATGTCCTCCCATACTCCATCGTTCATTTCTTCATGAGTCCCCCACCCTTTAACCATGCTACATTAGTGTAGCTTGTCCATCCTTTTGCAAAGTGGCGATTAACCTTACCAACTAAACCAGTGATTTAAAAATAACGAAATCCCCTTAATCATTTGTTTCATCGGCCAACCATCCCTTAAAGAAAATCACGGTCTTCTGCATGATTCCATCGTTCTCCAGGAACGAACCAAAAGTTCCACTCCTACATCGATCCTACAACTGCTGCTTCGCTGACTACAGGTGGTCGGAGACCGCCCCGAACCTTGCTGGTTGCTGTTATTCTTCACCATGCAGCAGTTTCCCCTACCTCAATCAAACACTACTCGCCAAACCCTTTTTAATTACCACGTTAACCAACGTTTTCTCACCTTTTCCTCATTCTTTAATTCTGCTTCCCTCATGTTAAAACAAATCGAAGCCACTTCTCCTTAAATACCAAACTCCAGTAAACAATTTCGTCACTTCACACATACATCCGTATGTACCATGTCTCGCTCCTCCCCTTTTCGAACTGGCGTGGCAAAAGTTTCGCTCTCTTCTTTTTATTCTTCATTTGCTGTGCTTTGATTCTTATTTTACATGCACGCACCCCACCAGTAAGGAGCCAAGCCAAACATACTCTTCTCCATTTTTTGTAAATGCAGAACTCCACGTCGCTTATTCCCCGGTCCAGTTCAAAGCCTTTCATGCATCGTTCTCAGAGTACCTGCTCATGCCTTACACGTTGAGAAGAAACCATCAAAACTCTCTCTCCCATCCTTCATATTTTCACCTTATTAAAGCCGCCATCTTCTGCGCATCCTCTCTCCACTTCATCACACTACACGTTTTTTTTCACGTCCCCTTTTCCTTCCCCACAATACACGTTTTTAAACTCCTGTACACTACTCCAAACTCCGCTCCTCAATCCCTGTCAACACGCAACTCCTTATTCCGCTCAACATGCCAAAAGTTTCAAGCTTGCGCTCCTATTGTATCACCTTTTCACCATACAAATGCATGCGAACCGCCCCATCCCTTCACGTTTTCCAAAACCAACTCCTCCATATGACATGCTAGCAACCGATGGCTCTAGCATTACAAGGCTTCCCATTTTCATTCTTTGCTGCGTTCCCATGCGAGTACACTTCTACTTCTCCCAGTTAAATTCACGTCCCACTCCTTTTTAATAATTTGGCTTCAAGTACTACCCTCCAATGCCCAAATGCTACCGCCTACAACTAGATCACATCCTCAAAGATCCATGCATGCAACGTTAACTCACCTCCACACGCAACTTGCTCAGTACCGAATGCCAAGCCTCGACGAGCAACAGTGCACTTGTGTGCATATATTATTATTTATTATTTTATTTTTTATTCGCCATGAGAACTCACGTCCATTTATTTCTTCCTTCACGCGAAATGGAGGAGCTGAAGGCAGTAGAAGGATTACTGGGGATGTATTTATAATGTATAGATCCTTAAGGGTTAAGTTTAATTATAGGCTGTCTGATTTATACAGTCTACCCTAGTTTAGATTTACTTATGATTACTTGCTATGGCATAGGGTCGTGCAGACTTTATTAATACATAGGTTTCCACTAGTGATTTGATTTGGAAGCATGGCTAGGACGTGATTCAACATGTGCGTTGTTTTAAATATGTAGGCTAAGAAGTATAGGCGTTGACTAATTTTCTTGGACTGGCATGCATGAGCCATGCGTGCATTTATGTAACATAATGTTACTTGACAAATCTGGTATCATGCTAGGGTAGGTTAGATTTTGTTCCTTCTGTACATTTTACTGTTCTTATATGACTTGCCTAAGCAAAGAAATATGTATTTACTTATCTTATGTAATATTATATAGTATAAATATATTTATTATCATATCACGTAAAAGATGAATAATTTATTGATTAAAAATGACTAAAACTAAGTGGGCACGGCAAAGCATAGTTTAAGGCTTGTGTTGTACACTTCCCTCTCGTTTACTGTGTGTTGAACATCCATTACTGTGTAATAATAATAAGTATTGAAACAAGTGATCCATACTTTGTTACAAGTCTCTTTGCCCGTTCAAATGCATTTTCTGGATGGTCTATCAGCTTGATCATATAGTTGACGGGTCGGTGTTGAAAGCGCCCAGTGCAGACTTAAATTTTGATATTCACGGCTAAGTATAAATTGTTTAATCTGTATTAAATTATAAAGTCAAGCGTACCCTGTTACGGAAAATTCTGTTCATATATGGACTGCTATGGACGAAAATAAAATTATGGTCATGTCCAGCGAGGTGCCACGATCCCAAAAATATAATAATATCGGTAGGTTAACTCGTATTGTGAAACCCCAAAATGCTGATACAGGGTGTAAAACACTCCAAATAAAAAGCTGCATATTTATTTAATTAAAAGTTATAGTAAAATACTAAAAATTAATTTATAACTATGTCTCAAAAGAATCTTGTCCAAATTCGAATCCGATATTTAAATATATTTAAATAACCGTTATGGTCCGTATACGATTTCATAGCGACTTTCTGAATATTTTATTTGGACATATCTTGCAATCTATAAGACGAAATATCCATTTTCCACTTCCATTAGAAAAATACAGTTCAACAGATTCTAACGTTTCTTGTTTCGAAGAAATCCGACTGATAACGGGTCCTGTACACTCAGTTGAAGTTCAAAACGTTAAATTACGAACTACCGCGATATTACGGCTCGATTATATTTAATATATATTTTTATATGTTCAACTTCGTTTTTAATTAATATATAAATCCACTTATATTACGAATTCAATATTTAAACTGATTTAAATATTCAAATACAAACCGATAAAAATGCGGGACGTTATAGTCTAGGACAATAAGAATGGCTTTAATAGCTAGAAATAAACTACAATTTGTTGATGGTACCCTTCCTATGCCTAGTGCATCTTCTGTTAATTTTCAAAAGTGGATAAGAAATGACTATATGGTAATGTCATGGATGTTAAATTCAATGGATAAAACATTAGCAGAGAGTTTTATGTTTGTGAATTCATCTCGACAATTATAGAAAGAATTTAGTGAAAGGTTTGGCCAGACCACTGCACCAAGGATTTTTGAATTGCACAAAAACCTTACTTCGACTCAACAGAATGATGATGCTATAGCAGAATATTATGGTAAACTGAAAGGGGTTTGGGATCAGTTACAATTGTTGGAAGGATTTCCTAAATGCACATGTGATGCTATGAATAGTTGCATTTGTGGAATTTTTAAAAAAATTCTTGAAATGGATCAAAGAAACAAGTTAATGCCGTTTCTCTCAGGGTTGAATAAGGAGTTTGATCAAGTAAAAATCATTATACTCGGTATTGATCCACTTCCTAATGTACATAAGGCATACTATCTTCTACAACAAGTTGAGCAGCAGAACAAGCTAAATAGTGTGTCTACTACAAATGAAATGAGTGCTTTTCAAGCTCAAGCTCTTAAAACTTTTCAAAAACCTGCTTATCAAACCATTAAGAGAGATCTCAAAAGGCAGAAGAGTGAGGCTGTTTGTGACCATTGTAAAAAAAAGGACACACTATTGATCAATGTTTCAAGCTAGTGGGGTATCCTGAATGGTGGGAAGCTTTGAAAGTGAAGAAGAATCCAAAGATGGCAGGGAATGTACAAAATACTAATCAAGGAGTGTTGGGAAAAGGTCCTCAAGAAACAACAGAGACAAGCACAACAAATAAAGGTGTTGATCCAGCCATGGCTTCTGCTATCTATAATGAAGTAATCAAAATGATTCAGCAAAGCACCAAAGGAACCACAGCTGAAGACAACCCATTGTATACTGCTGCAAATTGTGCAGGTATATTTTCAGCTTCATTTCTTAATTATTTGGTAAAGAATTTTGATTCTAATAGCTGGATTATAGACACTGGAGCAATATTCCATATGGCATCTAATCTAACATTCTTTGCTTCTCTTAAACAACTAAATAATCCAATTAGAATATCATTGCCTGATGGAACTATTAAAGTGGTCAAATATGTTGGGACAGTTATTTTAAATTCTGAAATAACTCTCAAAAATGTTTTCTATATTCCTAATTTTAAGCATAATTTACTTTCTGTTGGCAAACTATTAGATGATAATCATCTAGTTGCAAGATTTGAATGAAATTTATGGTATTTTCAGGACCCTTCTACTAACCAAGAATATGCTGTTGGATCAAGACATCTTGAATTTTGCAAATTTTGCAAGAACTCTTCAAATTGTGTCTCATGTAATTCTGCGAGTTCTTTTAGGTCTCTTGTTACTAAATGTTTCTTTTTCTTATGCAAATAATATCATCACTGCAATTGTAAAACCTAGTATTGATATTGTTCATGCTAGGTAAGGTCATATTTTAGTGAGTTATATGAAACATTTAATAGTGTATACATCAGGCAAATATGATAATGATAATAATTATGATTTTAGTTGTGAAGCTTGTGTTCTAGGCGAACACCATAAAATGCCTTTTATGAAATCAAATTCTTATGCTGCTATGCCTTTTGACATGGTGCATATAGACCTTTGGGGACCATATTTAAGACCCTCATTATCTGGTGCAAAGTATTTTTTGACAATGGTAGATGATCATACTAGAATTAAGTAGACTCGTTTACTTCATTGAAAGACTCAAGTGTATTCTGTGATTGTTGATTTTATTGAATATGTGCAAACCCAATTTAACAAGACAGTGAAGATTATTAGAAGTGACAAAGGAACTGAGATGATTCAAGAGTCATGTAGAGTATTTTTTGCAAATAAAGGAATTATTCATCAAAGGAGTATTCCAGGGAATCCTTAACAAAGTGGTAGGGTTGAAAGAAAGCATAGACACCTTCTTGAAACTGCTAGAACTATAAGATTTCATGCTGGTCTTCCTTATAAATTTTGGGGTGATTGTGTGCTTGCTGCAACTCATATTATAAATTTGTTACCTAGTTCAGTGTTGAAATGGAAAACACCTTATGAACTTCTTATGAAGAAACAACTTGATTATAGATACTTGAGAGTTATTGGTTATTTATGCTTTGCTACTCAGAAGTTAATGATAAATTTGCTCCTAGATCAAAGAAATGCATTTTATTAGGTTATCCTCATGCACAAAAAGGAAACAAATTATATGATCTTACCACTCATAAAGTTGTGTTTAGCAGAGATGTTTATTTTGTTGTAAACTGTTTTCCATTCAAGGATGATTCTGAATCAGTGCCTTCATCTATTCCTCAATTATAAGAAAATTCTCTTCCTCAAGTTCATCCTACGTTTGATAATCAAAATTATTATCAAAATTCAGAACAATTGCCTGTACATATCCCTAGACCTGATTCTTCATATTCTAATTCTCCTCAAACTTCTAATATAAGTCCTATTGTTAATTCAATCACAGAAAATTCTCCTCATTTTTCACAAATTCCTGAAAATGAAATACAAGCATAAGAACCTTTGAGGATTTCATCTAAAATTAGACAGTTGCCAAAGAAATTTGATGATTATGTTATGAAAAAACCATCTACAAAAACTGTTCAACTTGTTATTTCAGAAAATTATGCTGCTTTTAATATTTATGAAGAACCATGTCTTGTTCATTTAGACAATGTGAATTTACATAGTTTAAATAATGTCATGGTTGCTTATGAACCTTTATCATATAATCAAGCAAAAGATCATCATGAGTGGGTAGATACTATGGATTAAGAATTACAGGCACTTGAAGACAATGGAACTTGGGAATTAACAGAATTACATTTTGGAAAAAAGCAATTGGATTAAAATGGGTTTATAAAACCAAATTTAAACCAAATGGAGAGGTTGAAATATTCGAAAGCAGGGTTGTTGTAAGGGGAGATGAGAAAATATATGGTAAAGACTTTAAACATACATTTAGTCCAGTGGCAAAATTAACTACTGTAACATTGATTATTGCAGTTGCTTCCATTAGGAGATGGAATATTCAGCAATTGGACATTAACAATGCTTTTCTTCATGGATATCTTGATGAAGAGGTTTACATGACTCCTCTTCTTGGTTACAAGAAGGCAAAATCAGGTCAGGTTTGCAAACTTAAAAGGTCCATTTATGGTTTGAAACAAGCAAGTAGATGTTGGAATCATGAATAAAAAAGTTTTTGATTGATTGGGGTTTTACACAGTCTAAACAAGATTATTCATTATTTTATATTACCAAGAATGATTCCTTTACAGTGGTTGTTACTTATGTTGATGACTTATTACTGACTGGAAATGATGATTCAGTAATAAGTAGTTTAAAGGCTGATTTGCATAGTACTTTTACAATCAAAGATTTGGGAAGTTTGAAATATTTTTTGGGAATAGAGGTTTCAAGAACAAATTCTGAAATTCTATTAAATCAAAGGAAATATATTTTACGCATGCTTATATAAAATCAGTTGGATGAATGTCAACCTGCTTTATTTCCAATGCAAAAAGGGTTAAAACTTAGTCTGGTTGATGGAGAATTGTTAGAAGATCCTGAAGTTTATAGAAGATTGATTGGTAAATTTCTTTATTTGAATCTTACTAGACCAGATATATCTTTTGTTGTCTAACAATTAAGTCAATTTTTATCTGCTCCAAGAATTCCTCATTATAAAGCACTTGTGCATGTTCTGAAGTATCTTAAAGCACAATGAATCTGGGTCTTCCTTTTCCAGCAAATTCAAGTTTAGTGCTTACTACATATAGTGATGCAGATTGGGGTACTTTTCTAGATTCAGGGAGATCTCTCAGTGGGTACTGTACCTTGGCAATTCCTTAATATCATGGAAGACAAAGAAGCAGAAGACAGTTTCTAAAAGTACAACTGAATCTGAATATAGGAGCATGAGTTATACATCAAGTGAGATTGTTTGGCTTGAAGGATTGCTGACTGAAATAGGTATTATCATTCCTACTCCAATAGTTTTAAACTGTGATAATATTTTAGCTTAGCACATTGCTGAAAATCCATTTTTTCATGAAAAAACTAAACATATTAGAGGTAAACATCAAAAACTGGATGTTCATTATGTGAGACAGCTAGTGTAGGCAGGTTTTATTCAGTGTAGACATGTTAAATCTGCACTACAGTTAGATGATACTATGACAAAGCCATTGGGGGCTTATCAACATAGATATCTTTCTTCACGTCTTGGTTTGGTCAGTCATGTCGCTGTTCAAGATGTCCTTGTTCACTTAACCCAGGTCCATCTTGAGAGGGGGTTGTTAGGTAGTATGGTTATGAATTGTTGTATGTTGTTTTCATCATGTGGTATGTGTTGTAATGGTGTGTAAACTGTTCTGTTTTATTTTCCTTTTCCTTTTCTGTTTTGGGCTAAAACATGTATTAGGCCTAGTTTAGTATTTGGGGGTATTCAGTCCGTTTTGTTTGGTGGTAATAATATAAGTCTTGTAAAAATCATTTGGAGATTTCAGATATGAAAATAATAAAACTTCGATTCTTCTTCTTATTCCTAAATTTTCCAGATTTTCATCTTTTTGCAATTAAGTCATCTTTCTCTCTCTGACTTAATTGCAAAAAGGTGAAATTTTGGGTTGCTGATTGGTTGAGTACAGGGGAATAGAAAAATTTGAGTATAGAGGATTTGTTCTCGAGAGGGCCAAGCATTGGTTTGGATGTTGTGATGAGTTGTGTGAAATTTAACACAAATCCTAGGTCCTTATATCAATAAGTGTGGGTTCAGGTGTTATAAAAGAAATATATCATCAATATTCCCAACTCTGTCACCAATCTGTTTAATAGCAACATAGCTCTATATCATATTATTTTTGCTTATCTGCCCCTACCAAACATAGACATGAAAATGCATTGGGTTAAAGCTCTTTCCTAGTAAATGGTCGCTTTTTCTGGCACCATCTACTGAAATTCATCCTTGGGTGAAACCCGTTGATTAACGTCATCAGCATCATATCCTCTCCATAGGTTGGCTTCCTTTGATAACTACAACTTTGAACCTCCTTAATCTTCTGAGTCTCTTTGGAATTCTATAAGAACGTTAGATAATGACATCACATCCATCGTTTGTTGTTTGTTTGTACAGTGCAGACCTAGAATTAGTCCGTAAACTTCTTTGTCAACTAAAAGAATTTCAGCAATGTGTAATTTGCTTTCTGTAATTATGACACAGATTGAAGATGTAATATTGGGAAGAAAATGTTTGAAATTTATTGGAAAATTCTATTCATACACCGAAAATTACCTAACGTACACCACTATTTTGCTAGAAAATATATTACTAAATTACCCTTCTTCTTTATTGCATTATTACTTTTTTAATTATAAACCATCAAACTAAAACATTGCAAATAACGATATTGACCAAATCTATGTAAAAAATTGTAGAAGTTGATGTGTTTTTAAATATAAAACCTAAAATTCGAATTACGGGAACTTCTACAAGAAAGTGCTCAAATTTAAAATCATTTCATTTAGAAGTAGGGCTTTTTGCTGAAATTAAGAATTTTTTGTAGCATAATAAATTGGTTACCACATATTAAAAAAAATTGAAATTCATTTTACTAAACTTAAACTTTTTTCAATGGTATAAATTTCTTATTTTCTGTAAATAAGTTTAAAGTTTTAAAGAAGGAAGATGATGAAGAATAAAACAAGGCTAATATTGTAAAAGAGATGGTGTATGTAAAGTAATTTTTGATGTATCATAGTTTATCTTACTTTATGGTGTTTGTTAAGAGATTGTTGGTGTATGAATAGAATTAGCCAACTTTATTTCAGAATCGATGGATACAAAATGATGTACATACTAGTATTTATAAGTATACATTCATCAAATATGGGCTTTACTTAACAAGCCCATATATTTACAAATATGAAAGGCGGATAGCAAGTTGGGCTTGGGTAATGCATTGTATACTGAACCCGATATAAATGAGACGTTATAACCCTAACATCAACCGACTTTGTCATTTACTTTATTTTGGCCCCTCAAATCAATATTAGGATTTTTTTAATAGCGATTTCTACATTGAATCTCTGATTATCTCCCCTTTAAAAAAAATAGTGACAACAGCATCTTCCTTCTTGTAATGTCCCACTTTTCAATACAATTTAGACTGACATTTTACTACCACAGTCAACCCAAATTACACAGAAAAGCAGAATGTTAAGAGAAAAAAATTAGAGGATGAGAGAGAAAGAAAGAAATATTAGTATAGAAGAAAGAAGAAGAACATCAGAATCTCACAGCGGAACAAATAATATATATATAACAATATATCTTTACACAAATGAAAATCTTGTATACATACCAATCATTAGAGTACAACATGAATCAGATACACCAGAATAACTATAAATAATTAATGGTGAAGCCTCCTGCTTCCAGTTCCTGAAACTCCAAGTGCAAACTAACCTGTCAAATATGTTCGGTCTGACCCGAGCACATTTTGAAGCAAAGCAAAAACACCCGGATCAGTCTGGAATACTTTCAGTGCTAAATTCACAACAACAATCGGCTTAACTTTAGAAATCCTTTTTGAAAGAAAAGGATAATAGTAAGACCAACCCACACATAAATACGGACGGTTTTCACCTTACTATAACCCAAAACATTTTTGAAAACAATATTAATTTTGATACTATAATAATGTTTATCAATCACAAATAAATAGCAATTTAGCGGAACGCTTGCATCTCACACTCCACATATATATTATACAAGCAAAACCGCGGGCGCTTATTGGGAATTGGATTCCGACTATGACAAGGTATGGAACCACCTGTCGATAGTGTATCTCTAGAGGAGAATACACTGGGTTCACCAAGAACATCTTCCAACCCGGCCCATACATGACCGACCATTCATTTCACTTGAGTGTATCGAATGTATATCACCAACGGTTGGGATCAGCAACTGTTTCCCAAAAAGGGACAGCATCGAAATAGATTAAAGTATGAAATGGATTTTCTTTAGATAGGTGATTATACACCCTAATGGGAGCGACCCACATAGCCATGCTGCCTGCCCGATTTTTGTCATTTCCCGGTTGATGAGGCTTGAGGTTATAATCGACTTTTGGAACATCCGGCCGTAATTCACTTTGAATGTTACATTGTCAGATCCGCCAGAATTCATAATTGACGTCCATAAAAAATACACTAATCGATAAGCTAAGAGAAGGTGTCTTCTCCGCTACCAACAATAATACGTTTGAGGAAATCAACGTACGTGATTCCTTTGGAAATACTCTGTCAAACACTCGTCCATACAAGTCATCCAGGAACAGGATGAACCGAAGGCACCCTCCTGACGCATTTAAGGAATCACCCTATAGATCAGTAGCGAGTAGTCCTTGCAAATCCATAGATCTCAATCACGACAGAATTACAGTATATCTTTGGCTGCAGACCAGAGATTATAACTAGTTCTTCTGTTATGAATATCAGCGGTCTTCAATTGCTTCATCTTTATCCCTTGCAAGTTAGCTTCGTACGTAACGTTGATTCGAAGTGGTTTTAGGTCTAGTTCCCATCCCGGTCTCTTCGAAACAACACGTCAAAAGGTCCAATAAAATATTTCATTGATAGTTTGGTGTTTTAACTATCAACGTCAAACTAGTACAGTTAAGTATCTTGGCAGCTCAGGTTCTCATTTTTAAATCTGTTCATTAAAATTCCTATCGAATCATTGAAAATCATTCCCTCGACTTAAAGTCGATTCCATTTAAATATCTTGCCAACTCATCTTTTGTTTCGCCATTTGGAAACAATACCTCTCGTTTATTCTCACTTCGCTTTATTCTCCTTTAATTCGGAAAATATTGTTATATTTTCATCAACCATTTATTTCCTTAATTCTGGAAATGTCCATATATTAAATATATCGATAATTCACTAATATAGTTCCATTGCAAATTCTTATGCGGTAAAAACCCTGTTAAATGGCACATTCTTCGTTATTAAAACTCAATGCCTTTAACTACTTATATTCCAAATATTTATTTTTGTTTCAAAATTAATATAACCTTTCCATAATTATTTATTATTTTAAATAAATATACTTTAATCATATTATCTCTATTTTCTAGGAAACTGTGTTATATAAATAGCCTATCGGTATAATTAAACCATATGTCTCAACTCGGACTAAATAATGTTAATGTACATTGTTTAATTTAAAACTTATTGTATTAAATTTCATTTCAAACCTTGCAATAAATTGCAAATGTTTTACGAAAATAATAACTCCTTTCCAAACTCCTTTACCGTTACAAACTAATACCATTCCTCAATAATAGTGAAGTCGGTCAAGTTAGGGTATTTTATTTACCTCTCAGACCTTAATCGACAACGTTCTTATCCCAGAGTAGATAGAAGTTCGTAACTTAAAACCATGCTCTTACAATATCGATCGTATCTTACTTCCTATTTTTATTTAAACCATGGTTTATGATCCACATCTTTCTTTTGAACATCTCAATCGACCATCACCATTTTACTTAATATATTATTATGTAAATCATTTACTCAAATATCAACCTTTTGCTTCAAAACTCCTGTGTAGTATTCTATTCATAACTTGGATTATATTACACTAATCCATTCGCTCATATCTTTTCCAAAAACCTTTTCATTATATAATCTAACTTTGGATTTATAGCCATAAATCCCTTTCTTTTATTCAAACCATTAACTATCCTTTTTCCCTTTCAAATTTCACTTCGATTATGCCATTTACTTAATTTTGTTCTTAAGTAAAATGTTTATTTAAAGTCCTTGCCTTAGTTTAAAACTTCAAACCTCTTTTCCTTATAAACCTGGATTTGTTCACTAATACTTTATCCAAAACTCATTTTTGACATCGTTAAAAACTAATGGTTGGATTTTATAACCAAAATCCTTTTATTTACTTCATTACTTAAATCAATAAGTATTTCCATTTTAATATGGTTTAATAAATTATTTCTTATATTGGAAAAATCGTCTTTTTCAATCATATCTATTTTTACTTAATCTTTGATTAAGTAAACTTCTTTCCTGATCACAAACCTTATCACTTAAAAATCCTTATGAACAAGTCTCATATAATTTAATTCTTATTCTTAAACCCTTGATCATCTCTGAACTATATTAGCTCATTTTTAACTAACCAAGGTTAGTAAATATTATTAAAATCATAATAATTTATTTAAAAATAATAATAAACTATTTGATAATCATCTCAAATAAAATTACTTAAGATTAATTAACTCTTATAAAAAAATCGTTAAATTAAAATAATAAAACCTCATTTAACTTTTCCCTTGGAAACAATTATTCTATATTATTTTCCCTTCGGTTAACATACGATTTCTTTATGAAATAAAAGTATATAAATTATTTTAACATACCTTTTTATAAACAAAGTCATAAATATTGTCTTATTTAAAAACTCTTTATTTATATAACTAAAATAAAACTGAACTTCGATTCAGTTGTAAAAATAAATTTTATAACTTAGAATACATCAATTCCCTTGACGGTAAATTACTGTTTCAAAACGATGGATTTAGACCATCTACTGCCAATTACCAAATCAATACTGCATATTGATTTAAACATGACAATTGTTGAATTTAGATTCAACAATCAATATTTATTCAATCATCGATATCTAAACAAGATATGATATAAATTGGAATAAACAAAAAATATGAAAACAACAAATAATATACAATTTATTTGGGGAATCCGGTTGGATTGCTCCAGCCTGTTCTTCCCTGCACAACAGTTTATAATATCATTCAACACTAATATATTAAATATCATGCATTTGAATGGCTAATTTATAAATACAGACAAACAATCAACAAAAAATTCATCCATAGCGTCCATTCAGCCAATAAATATTAGTAATGTGAATTTAACACCTCACAGTATTTCAGAAGTGTGAGAATTAACTCACCATTGTTGTTCCTGATGATGTTGTATTGTTTTATATAGTTTTAAACTAACATTTGAAACTACAAAAAATTCCAGCTGTCTCAGAACGCTTCCATTCCAGTTCATATATGTCGACACCATCGATACGAACCCATCGGCGCTTGTTTTGTCAAATTCCGTTAATAACTGCAAAAGTTATGCGTATTACAAAATTTGGTTTAAATTGAATTAATTTAAATATTTACCATGGCCATTATTTTAAATCTAATCTTTATTTAACGTTAATTAATTCTAAATTAAATTAGTTAAGTACATAGTTCAGTCTCCTTTAGTTAAAGGCAAAACCCGATTTCCATTCCCTTCTTCAAAACCCTATACTCCCTTTTTGTTTTTTCCCTTTTGACAAAACCCGATGTCCACATATAATATATTGACTAATTAAAACCTTAATCCGAAATCAACGGTTAATTATTTACTAATCATTACCTTAACCCGTGATTCACTGCTTTAATCAGCTCCTAGATCCCACGCGTTTCCCTGAAGCATTCATCCCCTAACTCGATATCACTCCTTTTCTCACCGAACAAAACACCAACCACGGTGAACTTCAAGCAGACTCTTCCATGTCCTCCGGCGCGCAACTGACACTGCCACCTCCCAGACCGTCGCCACCATCTCTGGTCCCCCACCGTTTATTCACAACCAAGAAGCTGAACCCAATTACAAAGAAATTCCACACAGAAAACACCCCCGTTCAACTCGCCTGACCCAAGTCCTTAGATCACCGAACCACCTCCTCGCCCGGTGCACCCCCTCGACCGGACGCTGCTACCCCCAGACACTCCTTCTCAGATCTTCTGTTTCTTCCCAACACACTTCACCTCCTTATTCTAAAACCACAACCTCCCTGTAAACCCACCATGCAGTCAGACCTCCCCCATCCTGCCGACTTCTCTAACCAGCTGGAGCCGCCATGACCACCCCCACCTGACATGCCTCGATCCCCCTGAATCCCTTGTTAACAGTTCGCGTTTCCAGTCATCCTCCCCTCCCTCGGTTTAATTTTCTTCTGGCCAACGCGTTGCCACCTACCTTGATTATTTCGAAGTTTCTTTTGTAGAAGGGGAGCAAACGTGCCTCAAGCTTTCGGTTTTGTTGAGAAATTTCACACATGGTTCTTCACTGATTGGCAGAAATGAAACAGATTGTGCAGGGCAGAACTTTTGCTTTCTCGCGTTTCAGACATCACGTGGCGTAGAAACATTTGTTTGCAGAATATTTTTTATGACGGCAATGGACGATGTTTTTGTGAGATGACGGATGATATTTTACTGAAAACGACCGACGATATTTCTCGGTGTATACCGCTTGACGTTCATGGTTCGTACTATCCCAAATAAACTTTGATCGTAACGAAATTAGAAATCACACACTAATTAAGCATTCTGTTTTTTTTATAAAATTAGTTTTCGTTAAAATCCAAAGTCATTTGAAAATCGACTATTTTTAAATTACATATTTAAATCGATAAAATACATTGATTTCAATATAAACAAATCAATTGTTACTAACCTATATATTTAAATAGAATTGTATAGACTTCAGAATACGCTAGTTTAGATTTTTAACTCAACATATCGAATTCCAATTTAAAACGATATTAAATATATTAAAACCCCTTTATTTTTATAAAATAAATCGTTATATTATATAACCGAATTCCACAGCGACTATTTGAAAATTTGATTTGAGCATAAAAAAAAATCTATAATACGAAAACTCGATTTTTCTGCTTCATTAGAAAATTATTACCAAGTGGATTCAGATGTTTCTTGTTTCGAAGAAATCCGACTTAAATTGTATCCTGTATAACCAATTGAAGTTCAAAACGTTATATTACGAACTACCGCGCCGCTGCAGCTCGCCATATAATTAAAATTATAAATTAAACATTTAAACAGCGTTTAAGAAACGAAAAATTAAATCTAAACATGAATGAATCCTCTTACAATACCAAATCATATAATATAGCAAATTCACTCAATTTCGACTATTTCGAAATTAACTTTTTATTTTTATTATTTAAACAAATAAATTATTCAAATTTATTAAATCCGAACCATTTAAATTCAAATCGATATTTAAAACAAAAATTAAATATTAAATTAAATGGTTAAAAATCTGGGTCGTTACACTTCTCTTGCTTTGACTTGGATCTTCTCTTCTGAGTTGAATCTTCCATGAGTTGGTCACTGATTTATTGCAACTTGTGGGACTTAGTTCTCAAGGTTAGTCCTTTCTGTTGATCTCTAAAACCTTCAGTGCTGGGGCTTTCAATTTTGACACTTGCTTGAGTATTTCCACTACTGAGGTATATGACTTTCAAATCTGCACAAAACTTGGCAAAGTTCAGGTATGACGGAGCCTTTGTCAAGGTATCTACATGTTGACAAGTGGCAGGTATGTTCCTTACTTCGATATTTCCTTTCTGAACTCGTTCCCTTACAAAATGTTGATCTATTTCATAATTCTTAGATCCAGAGTGAAGTACTGGGTTTGATGACATATAAACGGCACTCTGATTGTCACATCATAATATTGATTTGCCTGTTAAGATGTTTAGTTCAGATAGTAATGATCTTAACCACATCATTTATGTTGTTGCATTTGTGATGATCCTGTATTCTGCCTCTGCGCTTGATCTAGATATTATTGACTGTTTCTTAGAGAACCATGAAACTATATTGTCACCAATGTATATGCAATATCTAATAGTTGATTTCCTGTTATCTGGGTCTAAAGCCCAGTCAGCATCTGTGAAACCCATAATGTTGAAGTTGTTGCTTGCTTTGATTATAAGTTCATAGTTTATGGTAGCGTTCAAGTATCTCATTATCCTCTTCACTGTTCTCCAGTGAGTATCCAAGGGATTTTGCATAAATTGACAGAATTTGTTAACATTGAACACAATATCAGGTCTAGTGATAGTTGCGTACTATAAAGCACTAACTACATTTCTATATTGTTTTGTATTTTATATGGGTTCTCCTCTGTGTTTAGAATAATGTTGGTTGCTGATCGTTGGTGTTGATTGCCCTTTAGCATCAGTCATCTGTGTTTTTGCAAGTAGCTCTACTATATATTTTCTTTGAGATAGTACAATCTCTGTAGATGATCTTTTATTTACTTCTATGCCCAAGAAGTAATTTCTTTGACCCAAATCTTTCACTGAAAATTGCTTGTTTAACCGCATCACAATTGTATTGATTTCTTCAATGTTATTACCTGTAATAATAAGATCATCAACATATATTATAATGTATATAGTAGAGTTATTGCTAATTTTGACAAATAAAGAATTATCTGATTTGGAAGATACGAAATTCACTGCATGCAATGTATTTCTTAGTCTGTCAAACAAGACTCTGGGAGCATGTTTCAGTCCATATATAGCCTTGTTGAGCCTACACACATAATCTGATTTCTGATTGTATCCTTGTGGTTGCTCCATATACACTTCTACTTCCAGTATGCCATTCAAAAAGGCATTGTTGACATCTAACTGTCTAATTTGCCATCCTTTTCTTACTGCAACAGTGAGAACAACTCTGATGGTTGATGGCTTAACTACTAATGAGAAATTCTCTTTATATTCAAAATCTTGTTGCTGTGTGAATCCATTGGCCACTAATCTTGCTTTATATCTATCTATGGATCCATCAGGCTTTCTTTTAATTCTGCATGCCCACTTGCATTCAATGATGTTTTTATTCTCTGGTGGTTTGACCAATTTCCATGTTCGATTTTCTATGAGGGCATGATATTCAGCATCCATTGCCGCTTTCCAGTTGTTGTTAGTTGTAACTCGATCATAGCTAGCTGGTTCATCAATTAAAGTGACATAAGCGTACAATTTGGGTTTAAAAATCCCACTTTTGGCTCTTGTGATCATTGGATATGTGGATGTAATTTGAGGTTGAGTTCTAGGTTGGTCACTTTCTCTAGTGCTTTGATATTTATCTTCAAATTATCTACTTTGCTGATCACTAACACCTTGGTTTTGACTCTTTGTTTCAGGTGACAGATTGTGTAGAAAAGGTGACTGAACAACATCATTGGTTGGTGTTGTCCTTTCATTGATTCTCACAGTTTCATCTACACTTAATAAATCTGAATATACAGGTTTCTAGTATCATACACTTTACCTGTGGTTTTAATATTCTCAGATTGATATGGGAATGTTTCTTCATTGAATACAACATGTCTACTTATGAATACTCTTCCATTTTATCTAAACATTTATAACCTTTCTGATTTTGAGCGTACCCTATGAAGGTACATGGTTTAGTTCTATATTCAATTTTGTGTCTATTATATGGTCTTAGATATGGATAACAAAGACATCGAAAAGTTCTTAAATAATTATAGTTTGGTTTAACATTCACTAGCTTTTCAAGTGGACTAATTCCTTTCAGTACTTTTGTTGGCAATCTGTTTATGAGATAAACAACAATACTAAAGGATTCAGGCTAGAACTTTAGTGGCAATTTATCTTGTGCTAATAATGTTAACCAGTCTCAACGACATGTCTGTGTTTTCTTTGAACTATACCATTTTGTTTAGAAGTGTAAGGACATGTTGTTCTAAGAATTATTCCTCTTTTTAGAAAATAATCTTTAAAAGACTTATGTATTATACGACCATCAGATTGAATGAATTAACTTGTGAGTTTGTCTGTTTTTCCACCTGAGTTATAAAATGCAGAACAATATCATGAGTTTCAGATTTGGATTTCAAGATTAAAGACATTATTTTGTCATTCACAACTAATTTCACTATGATTACAAAGTAAGATCTTCTACATATTAATGCAGTTTTTTTGATTGAATTTGTACAGCTCATTTCCCTACAATACAAAATTTCTAGTAAGTATATCCCTGACCAAGAAATACTTTGGATAGAATTCAAAATATACTTGACTATCATAGGGAAACTGAGATACATTTGGAATATTTTTCATGATATCAGGGACTCGTAATAATTTATTTAAAATGAGATGTTTATTTCCAGCAATATACCACTACCATTATGAATAATGTTGATAGGCTTATCATTTCCCATGGACACAGATTGATTACCTCAATACTCTTTGCATCCCAAGTTTAAATTGCCTAAATTGTGTAATGACCCGAAAATCCGGTCCAATTTGAGCTGACCAAAAACACAAGTCCAACCCCAAATTAAACTGAAAATCGGAAAATTAATAGAAAGAAAAACAGAGGGTGAGGAAAGATAAGATATAAACTTAGAATAGAAGAAGAAGAAGAACACAACATCAGAGTAACACAAATCTCACAGCGGAACGAAACAACATATAATAGATAACATATCATTGAAATCAAATCATTATATGAATACAATAACATTATCAGAGTACAACACTTACAACACTACGGAAATAACCTATAGCTATAATAATCTTGAAGCCTCCTGCTCCAAGCTCTTCCAGTATATCTGTAAATCCTGACTACTTGACTGCCCGTACAAATTTAGGCACCCAAGAGTTTAGGGAAACAACAAAATAAACTCCGGGTCAGTCATGGGACTGGTATGAGTAAAACAGTTTAAAACAGTTGAACAGGTAAACGATATCTCATAAGACCACGCCGTATAACGGAACGGGTTTTTCCCTTATGAGATTCCAAAATATCCTTATATCAAAAACCTTTTGATATTATAATAATGTCTATCAACCACAATATAATAATCATCTAGCAAAAACGCTTTCATCTCACGTTCTACATATATAGTACAATCAAAACCGCAAGCACGTATTGGGTAATGGATTTCTAACTATGACAAGGTATGGAACCACCTTTCGCTAGTGTACCTCTAGAGAGGAATACACTGGGTTCAACAAGAACATCTAGCAACCCGGCCACACATGACCGACCACTCATTTCGCTTGAGTGTATCGAATGTATATCACCAACGGTTGGGATCAGCAACCGTTTCCCGAATGGGACAGTATAGACAATAGATTTTTAGAAATAAATGAAACTCTAGATCAGGTGATTATACACCCTACTTCGGAGCGACCGACTTAGCCATGCTGCCTGCCCGATTTCTGTCATTTACCGGTTGTGAGGCTAGAAGCTACGCTTTATCATCACATCAGATTCACTTCGAATGTCACATCGTCAAATCCATCAAATCACCGATTGACGTCTACAACCATACATTGCGTGTCAGCTAAAAGAAGTTTCCTTCTCCGCTTCCACTCTTGGTACGATTGAAGAAATTAATGTACGTGACCGTTCTGGAAATACCCTGTCAGACATTCATCCATACAAGTCATCCAGGAACAGGATGAACCGAAGGTACTATTCAGTATATCCATCTTAGGCACTGTTATCTAAGATTAATACAATAGCCCTTGCACTTTACTCCGTCTTCAATTATCTTTGGCATATATGATTCGCAACGCTTATGCCAATGCAGAGTGGTTCTTTGGATAATAAATCCAACCGGTCTCTCCATATTAACAATGTTAAAATGGTCAAAACTTCGATAGTCTGTGATTTAACTATCAAAGAAAAATACGTGTGCAAACAACGATATTATTTCCAAATGGAAATTCTATAAATCAATCATCAATCATATATATATAAATCTATATATATATATATATATATATATTCATATTTCCTTATTTTCTATGTTTAGAAAATATACGTTATTAACACTGGAATACATTTCCATTGTTTATTTACATATCACTATCCTTCTACAACTATCAGTCCCTGATTGTAAACTAGTAGGAGAACAATTCTCTAAGTATAAACCCCGAAGGCCGAAACCAGCATCAGATCGACACTTAGAAAACTATTCAATTTACAAATCACTCGTCAGTTTCTAATTTTGTTTAACTTTATTTCTATTAACTCTAATTCGAATAACTAATATTCGATTTAACTCAATTCGCTTAACTTTAGATCGCAGCGATCACAATGGTTACGCCTGATTCCCTCAGGAAACATCCGACCGCCGTAGGCTATCTGCAGCCCTGCGAATTACGCTAGCAGTCGTGCTAAATGGTAACTTATCCTAAATAACTATGTCTGATTAACTCCTTTTTGATAAACTACGTTTGATTAACTCCTTTTTATCGCGTCAATTTCTTTTTATAATCCTATTTAGTTTCCAACTAAATATTCCTTTATAATTCTATTTATTTCCTAAATAAATATTTCCATTTAATCTATTTATTTTCTAAATAGATATTCCTTTATTCTATTCTATTTATTTTATCAACATTTTCCCTTTTATAAAACTCTATTCGTTTTATAAACATTTTCCTTTTTATTTACTTTCGAAATATTTCTTTTTATAAAATCTGTTGATTTTATAAAATCCCTTTTATTTCAATATACATTGAAATAATTCTTTTACATCCCAGTGTTTCTTATGGTATTAAAAATATCGAATAACAAGGATCAATATCATTCTAACACACATAATCCATAATAGATTATATAACACATCATATATCACAATATATGAAAAACAGTAAAATAAATGTTAAGGAATCCAGTCGGATTCCTCCAACCCGTTTCCCTGCATCCACAGATGTTAAACAATATAATATAACATCACTTTCATTTCAATATGAAATATTCTGTTAACAGAATTAAATATAGAAATTCAACTAACTGACTAGCAGTTCAATCAAACAGTCAACACACAATCAAACAGACAATATTTAACAGTTCTAAAAATACACGGTAAAAATAGAACTATTCAGAGTTGGTGAGTTTTACTCACATTGGCAGTTCATCGTTAAAGAACGATAAACTGTTGTTTGATTTGAATCAAACAGTTTATTTCACTATAAATTCAAACGAGCTCCATTCCACTCCCAGTCAGTTCCATTTGGTTGCTCCCGTCCATACGGTCCTGTCGGATCTTGTTTTCGCTGGATTCTTGTCCTTTTTGCCCAGTCAGCCCATTCAAAGTTTGACCCGCACCCTTCCATCTTCCCAACTCTAGATGCAGGTTCCATCCTTATACAAAATCCTCATTCACGGTTCTCCTTTCTCTTTTGAATCCCTTCGTTTCATCCTTTAATATATACACTGGGCCTCCCAAAATGATTTCGGCCCGCTCAAAGACCTGCTCCCTTAAATTCTGGGCCCACTACAATTTTAAAAACCCGCTGGACCATCCCTTCTTCCTTATTGCGCATGTTAATCTTCTCTCCCAATACTTTAAACAAAGTAACCTGTTTTCCACTCTACCCCATTCATCTTTCTCCTAATACAAATTTAAATCACAATGTCTTCTGCTAATGTTTAAAACAACCGACTGCTAATAACCCACGAGTAACACCTCAAACACATCCAGGTTAGGATAACCAACCCACCGCAAATCATTTATACTAACTTCCCAAAAATCTTAGGATTAGATTAACCTTTATTATGCTTAAAACATCGTGCTCACCATCTCCCTCACAAATTTCGAATTTGTTGTTCCACCTTGCTTACAAGCCTCGCCATCGTTTCAGTTCCACATGCAGACCCCAACTCACACCAGCGTCGTTCTTCGGTCATTGGCGCGCCATCGAACACCGACGTTCGAAAACCAGTCGAGATCTCCTGCTATATCTGGAAAAGGTGAGTAACTCAGCAGTCTTTAGGTTCTAGAAGATGAACTCAAAATTGGCGGCTTCCTGTAGCTAGCTTCTCCTTTCTTCCACTGTCACGCTCCAGTAAGTCTCGAACCATGAAAGCCTTGACTCCCTCACTCACTCACGTTTAAAGCTTCATCCGCTTCACATCTCCTTTTTGTTAGAACCTGCTGAACTACGTTCAACCACTTCACACTCAGATCCGATGCTCTTGTGTCCAAAAACTCACAAACCGTCATATAGAATTCCCACTCGCCTCCACATAGCGGATGAACTCCACCCTGCTTGCGTCTTAGGCCACGTACAGTGAAGGATCGAACACAGTAACATTTTGATTTTTGTTTAAATCCCTTTTTGATTTTTAGAAGAGGAAAAATGGTGGCACATAATGTTGAGTGCTGAAGTAAACGTTTTAGGGTTGGCAGTGAAAATGGTGTATTTATAAAAAGGGATGTTCAAAACTTGTGGCAATGCAATCGGCCACGTGACGCGAGTATCAACCACATATTGTTTGTTTTAGTTATAATATCAAGCGTACCCTGTTACGTAGAATTCTACTTATGTACGGACAGAAATAAAAATACCGTTGTGTCGAGCTCAGTGCCCCGATCCCAAATGTATAATAATACCGGTAGGTTGACTCATATTGTGAAACCCCAAATTGTTGATTATAGGGTGCAAAATACTCCAAATAAAAAGTTGCTTATTTAATTAATTAAAAATTACAGTAAAATTCTAAAAATTAAATTATCACTATGTCTTAAAAGAACCTTGTCTAAATTCAAACCCGATATTCAAATATTTTTAAAAATCTATTTATAACGTAAATAAAGCGTTGCAAATTATAAAGGAATTCCACAGCGACTTTTCTGAAATTTGATTTGGACGTAAATCAAAATCTACACGACGAAATCCCGATTTTTCTCTTCCACTAGAAAGATATACTCCACCAGCTCCTAACGTTTCTTATTTCACAGAAATCCGATTTAAAACGACTTCTGTATATTCGTCTGAAGTTCGAATCACCAATTTACGAAATGCAGCGCCATTTCGAGCTCGGTTTTAATTATAATATAACTATACGTTCAAACTGCCGTTATTTAAATATATTCGTTATTCAAATTAAATTCTAAACTGAATTAAATATTACAGATGATCCAGTTCACACCATATCGTCACTTCAGCCAATTCTGATTATTTCAGGATTAAATAAATTATTTAATTTATTATTTTAAATTAAATATTCACCATTATTTAATTCCACGACCAATAAATCCTTTTAATCACCTTTTAAATAATTAAATAAACATAATTATTATACCGCTAACGATGCGGGTCATTACATTCTTCCCTACTTAAAATAATTTCGTCCTCGAAATTGCTACGTTAGAAGACGACTCTATCGACTGGTTAGAACATATTTGTTCACTTCTTAATTTCAGTTTCAACTAAACCAATTTAATTTTAATTAAATTATTCATTAATTCTTATTAACGAAAATTTTCAAAAATCCTGAAAATTTTCTAACGCCTTAACTTTTCTAAAAATTTCGCCAGCACCTCCTTTGTACTGGTCACTACGTCAAACTCCAACTCGCCTCTCTGGGGCATCTCCAACCCAAAAGAAAATTAAACAGCCAAGCGGCTTGCCAATTTGGCTCATCAAAATCTCATATCATATGAAATATAAACTTGTACCTTTTTTCGGCATATCATTATATCCTTTCCACCTGTTACCAATTCAGCGGATACAAGGGTCATCCCAATCAAATTCCAATCTGCTTTTATCCACAACACAACCATTTGCTTATATCCGAGCCAAATATCATTTCAACTCGAGTTTCTTCTCGATTCCCAACTCTTAACTTGATTACCACATTACACTTCAAATTTGAATCTCGTAATCCAATTTGTATTGATATCATTCTAATTCAACCTCAGTTACCACTTTACTAGCGTTACTTTAATTCAAATTTGCTTTCACAAATTTTTGTTAAATTTGTTTTTAATTCAAACAGTCTTTCCCTGGGAGTTTTTAAAGAGTTTACCTTTTTCAAAAATCAAATTTTCCTTTTTGAAATTCAACACAACTTGTCTTTCCCAAAACAAATTCAAAACAGTATCTCTGGTAGTAATTCGTCACTTACAACTCGAAAATGAATACTGATGATGCAGTTGTCATCATCAGAATCTATTTTCCAGCGATCGAAGTGAGTTCAATACTATAAAACCAGTTCTAAACATTTCCACTTTGAAATTCATTTCAAAATATATTTCACACTGCTTGTAAAACAATTTAAAATCTCCCAGGATCTTAAATTTTCCTTATTTTTAATCCCAATCCATTTACAAACACTTATCCAATTCTCCAGGATTTTAATTCAATTTCTGGTATAAATTCAGATTTAATTCATTTCGATTTCATATAATTCACTTATATGAATTCTGATTGGTTATTTACATAACCGTTTAATTTATAATCTTACTTGATTATAATAACAACCAATATATCCACTATGTTATAATTTTGATATATATATATATCTTCTCTATATCAAGATATACCTTGGGTAAACTTATTTTAATTTACGCTCTTGTCAAAGCATATCATGTCGACCCATCGTATTCGAGTGTTTAGTAACTCTTACCGATACTGTGGATCAAACTGATCGACTAGAACTCATAAACGACTCAACCAATAAATCTCCACAATATAAAACAAATTTTTATATCAATAACAAATACGTTCACTCGTATATATACACTCAGCTCAATCTAGGGTATTACTAACCCTATCTCTACTGAGTCACGCCACAGAGCCAAGTTAATCAATTAACCTTCTGCTCTGATACCAACTGTAATGACCCGAAAATCCGGTCCAATTTGAGCTGGCCAAAAACACAAGTCCAACCCCAAATTAAACTAAAAATCAGGAAATTAATAGAAAGAAAAACAAAGGGTGAGGAAAGATAAGATAGAAACTTAGAATAGAAGAAGAAGAAGAACACAACATCAGAGTAACACGAATCTCACAGCGGAACGAAACAACATATAATAGATAACATATCATTGAAATCAAATCATTATATGAATACAATAACATTACCAGAGTACAACACTTACAACACTGCGGAAATAACCTATAGCTATAATAATCTTGAAGCCTCCTGCTCCAAGCTCTTCCAGTATATCTGTAAATCCCGACTACTTGACTGCCCGTACAAATTTAGGCACCCAAGAGTTTAGGGAAACAACAAAATAAACTCCGGGTTAGTCATGGGACTGGTATGAGTAAAATAGTTTAAAACAGTTGAACAGGTAAACGATATCTCATAAGACCACGCCGTATAACGGAACGGGTTTTTCCCTTATGAGATTTCAAAATATCCTTATATCAAAAACCTTTTGATATTATAATAATGTCTATCAACCACAATATAATAATCATCTAGCAGAAACGCTTTCATCTCACGTTCTACATATATAGTACAATCAAAACCGCAAGCACGTATTGGGTAATGGATTTCCAACTATGACAAGGTATGGAACCACCTTTCGCTAGTGTACCTCTAGAGAGGAATACACTGGGTTCAACAAGAACATCTTGCAACCTGGCCACACATGACCGACCACTCATTTCGCTTAAGTGTATCAAATGTATATCACCAACGGTTGGGATCAGCAACCGTTTCCCGAATGGGACAGTATCGACAATAGATTTTTAGAAATAAATGAAACTCTAGATCAGGTGATTATACACCCTACTTCGGAGCGACCGACTTAGCCATGTTGCCTGCCCGATTTCTGTCATTTCCCGGTTGTGAGGCTAGAAGCTACACTTTATCATCACATCAGATTCACTTCGAATGTCACATCGTCAAATCCATCAAATCACCGATTGACGTCTACAACCATACATTACGTGTCAGCTAAAAGAAGTTTCCTTCTCCGCTTCCACTCTTGGTACGGTTGAAGAAATCAATGTACGTGACCATTTTGGAAATACTCTGTCAGACATTCATCCATACAAGTCATCCAGGAACAGGATGAACCAAAGGTACTATTTAGTATATCCATCTTAGGCACTGTTATCTAAGATTTATACAATAGCCCTTGCACTTTACTCCGTCTTCAATTATCTTTGGCATATATGATTCGCAACGCTTATGCCAATACAGAGTGGTTCTTTGGATAATAAATCCAACCGGTCTCTCCATATTAACAACGTTAAAATGGTCAAAACTTCGATAGTCCATGATTTAACTATCAAAGAAAAATACGTGTGCAAACAACGATATTATTTCCAAATGGAAATTCTATCAATCAATCATCAATCATATATATATATCTAAATATATATTCATATTTCCTTATTTTCTATGTTTAGAAAATATACGTTATTAACAATGGAAAATATTTCCATTGTTTATTTACATATCACTATCCTTCTACAACTATCAGTCCCTGACTGTAAACTAGTAGGAGAACAATTCTCTAAGTATAAACCCCGAAGGCCGAAACCAACATCAGATCGACACTTAGAAAACTTGTGACAACGAGGATTTCGGCCGGACTTAATCGATCGCTAAACCGACCAAGAACGATCAAAACCCGAATTGTATTGAGAACAACACAGAAAAGAACGCAAACAGAAGAACATTTCATTGCTTATTACAACAATTCCATCAGAATACAAGAATATACAGAGTATGATTAAATATTATACATTTGATAAACATCAGAGATTTACAAATTACAATGCAGCGGAAAATTAATACAAAACACAACTGAAAAGAATACACGGATACAGAGCTTTCTGGGTATAGTTCCAGCTGTTAACCAGGGTCCTGTAAATATAAATCTGCAAAACCAAAACTACGAGCTGCCCGTGCGGAAAATAAGGGCACCCAGAGTTTAGGTTAAAACAATAAACTCCAGGTCAGTCATGTGACTGGTGTGAGAACTAAAACAGTTATTTAAAACATTACTTAAAAATAAGGTAAATCAAGGGACCACGCCGTATAACACGGAATGGGTTTACCCCCAAGAATACCAGTGCCTAATACAAACAACGCAATGCTAAATAAAGAACAATGAAGCTATTATAAGACCCAGGTCCCATCACACAATGCAACACAAACCAGAGGATAGGGTTTTCCCTTATAATTGCCAAAGTATGCTTGGTACGTTTAAAACAAATCATTTTGATGCTATTATAAGTGCATAGTGTATAAAATCACTTCAAATATAAATGTATCAATCATAGACGGCATGAGCGCCCCATCCCACTATGTCGCCAATACTAGGCTCTACAATCAAAACCGAAAAATATCGTATTTGGAAGTTGGATTTCCATCATGGTGGTTACTGGTTCGAAAGATCGATCGCGTAGTGCAATTCACCACGGTTTACGTCGCAGGCGTGCGAAAACACCGTAATGCACATCCGCACTATCCAGGAAACAAGTTACCGCGGCTTACGTCCAAGCATTGGAAAACACCGCTAACTCTATCCATCAGGGAAATCGGGGGTCATCCCTATCCCTAGGAGCACAAAGCTCAATCTCGGTCGACCGAATCCATACATATCTAAAGCATACTGATCAAACCATCAGCATACCACCATACCGGTCTGTGAGGCTCGCGAATCAACGCTACACAAAGCTACGCCACACAAGGCCGTGCTTTGATCATCATCCACCAAACTTTGCTTTTCAACAAAAGTTTGGATCACAGCATCTCAGCATGCCACACTATCAATCCATACTGTAACCACTGATTTCTGCCGATATATAACCTCTGAGCTCGTACGTCTCAGAGAAGGGTGTTAAGCAAGAGAATAAATTCTCGGCCACCAAACAGATATATATTTAGCAGAGATCAAAGAATACAGTATAAAGGAATACAATGTCAGACACACCATCCATTTACAAGTCCGTTCTAGGTCTGAACGAAACCGGAGGCACTTTCCTCGCATATCCGTACAATCAACACGTACGTCCGGACGGCTACCACTGCAGCCCCTTCAAGGTAGCTACTCCCATCATGGGCAATAGAAGCACCCCTCCTTTCGACGTGAAGATCATCGGTCTTGCACCGTCTTCAATCCCTTCGACATATCGCCGAATCGGTTATTCAGAATGGGTATAACCCGGCCTTTCTGAATAACCCGCGTATATAATAAACGCGTGTTACACAAACGCAACATACGCCTCATTCAAATCCAGAATATTCTTTTTTCTTTGGGAAGTTTCCCATTAATTTTATCAAAGATAAATTCTTTAAATTTAGTCTTTAATCTCCTTTTGGATTTCAAGCCATATTACGGTTTTCCAAACTAGTCGGGATTAGCGAACCACACCGAAGTAATTATTTATTTTATTTCCCAATCCCAACCTATTCATCCTATGGAGAAAAACTGGTAGTACTCCATATCTAACACCCACTGTGTTATCGGTAAAATTACTTACCATTTCCCGTTCAAATCTAATTACAGGTATAACTATCGCTTGGAGCAAAACTGGTGATACTCCATTCTCGATCGTTTCCATCTAACTAAAGGTTCATTTAAAACTCCACTTAGTTTTAAATCTTCAACTGGGTTAAAGAACCAATGTCTTTTAAAACACGGTTCACGACAAACCCAAAATATCATTCCATCGTTAATCGGGTTAAAGAACAAGTGTTATCTAAAACACTGTTCACAATAAACCCAAAAAGTTATTCCAGCGTTAATCGGGTTAAAGAACAAGTGTTATTTAAAACACTGTTCACGATAAACCCAAAAAGTTATTCCAAATCCAATTTATTTATTTAAAAATAAATAGATTTTAATTCGAGTTAAAACTAGTACATTTCGACAAAAACACATTTTTTTCTTTACAAATGTGGAAGTTTTCACCCCAACTTCTTCCCAATCACTTATTTTAATTTTACACAAATTATCGTTATTTTTAATAATTTTATCAAGGCCCGTACAGTCGATTTCCACTAACGGTCATCGAACTGCATCCATAGCGACCTTTTCCAAATTTGATTTGGACATAATTCCAAATCCAACCGTTAGATTTTAAATTTCTTATATTCGTTGGAAAGCTCTTTCCGACACGAACCCAACGGTTCCGGTTTTAGGAGAATCCGACGGTCGGATCTCCCGTAATATCAATACGAAGTCAATGGTCGAAATTCGCGAACGGTCGCTGCGCGGCGCGTTCTATTCAAACCATTATATATATATAATATATATATTTCCGTTCAAATCGTATTTTATATATTCGTTTTCAAAAAAATTCCAACTTCCATTTCAATTTTTAATCAAAATTGAATATTCCATATCATTATATATAAATGATAATGTTTTCAAAATATTTGATTTTGAAATAATTTCCTTTTCGATATTCGTTATAAAAACGAATAAAATCGATATAAATATCGTTCACGTTCAAATAGCGCAATTCTAACCAACACGGCTTATTATATTCTGTTTCAAATATTTTTACTTCAAATATTCTATTTCAAATATTTCTGATTCAAATATTGTATTTCAAATATTTCTACATCAAATATTATATTTCAACACCTGACCAATCTCAACAAATGAGTACCGTCAACACATGAGTATTTATTTATTTAACACATGAATATATATATATATATTTTGACACATGAATATATATTTCTTTCAACACATTAATATATTTATATTCTTTATTTTCCCAAATTTGAATGAGGCTCAATCAATTACCATATAATATAAATTATATGGATTCCACACAACACATGTGTATAACAACAACGATAAATAATCAACCATCATCCAAAGTGCACTACACAACTGCATAAGCATCAAATATAAATAATCGACGCTTATACCAGCCTGTCAATCCAGCGATCGACATACAACTAAACAATTAGGATTAGTGTACGTCAATATCATCCCAACACCCGTGTGGGGTTTCAATCAATCAAACACATATTTTTATTCGTGCAGTTGGGCGATGTGTAAAATTTATCGTCCCAATCCATATCAGTAAAATGGGTGAACATAAACAAATCGTCTGATTTGTATATGAATATTTATTTCAACTAATTAAATTTTTCTAACCTTTGTACGTATGGAGTTAAATTATCGATTCATAATGGTGCAAACAAAGCATATTTTGGGAGTTGCCTTGTTGGAAATATCTCATGATTCATCGTA
The DNA here is from genome assembly GCA_030737875.1 of Allium sativum. Lineage (NCBI taxonomy): Eukaryota > Viridiplantae > Streptophyta > Magnoliopsida > Asparagales > Amaryllidaceae > Allium > Allium sativum. The sequence continues at coordinate 199,595,190 of CM060924.1, forward strand.
ATGTTGACGTGATGCATAATGAGAAAAATGTGTTTGACAGTGTGTTTAATACAATTTTGAATATCAAAGGGAAGACGAAAGATGATTTCAAATCAAGGGTTGATATCAAAGTAATATATAAACGTTTCGAGCTTCACATAAAGCCAAATGACACCAAAAACCAAAAGCGTGCTATGAACTAGAGAATAATAGACAATAATCAACTTAAATGTAACAACCTGGAAAATCAGAACCAATTTAAAATTTTCATTTTGGCAATTTTAATGAATTTTGAATATTTAAAACGATTTATTTTAAATAATAACGACGGAAAATTTATTTTCTACGATGTTAGAACGAATAAATTTATTTTAATTATATAACGAACCTAAAATGGCGCGGCAGTTCGAAAATTCGATTTCAAATTTCAATTGAACATACAGAATTCTATATTAGTCAGAATTCGACTAAACAAGGAATATTTGAATCTGATTAATCTTATTTTTTTTAATGAATGTATGAAACTAAGATTTCACTTTAGAAGTTAAAAGTTACGTCCAGTTTAAAATTCAAAAAAGTCGTTGTGGAATTTATATATATATTATATATATATAAAGGCCTTAAAAATAACCATTTTGCAAACGACCTCCGTTTTCGATGAAACCACTTTTGTTGGATCCGGGATGTCAATTTATTGCAAGATTCCAATTTTCATAATTTTTGAAATCAATATGTGAGCGTGGTAAAAGAAAACGTGTTTCTTCAATTTAAATTGAATTGGATCGACTAGAAAATGGCCATTTTTCTCGATGAAATTAGTTTTGTTAGGACCATATCGTTAAAACATAGCCAGATTTATTTTTCGGGAATTTGTAGAGTCAGTATGTGACCCCGTTAAATTAAATTGTACATCTAAATTGAATATATACTGATTTATATTTTAATTTAAAGAAAAACCGATCGTAATAACCAAATTGGGTTACAAAACATATCCCACTATGTCCGAATTGGGGGTATTTAGCTAGAGGCGATAGTCGTTGGGTTTAATTTGGAGTTCGTATGGATAAATGGGTATTTTCAAAATTAAAATAATTAAATAATTTAAATATAAATTATATGGGCCAATCAGAATTCAAGGGAGCCCTAATTCATTTCTCGCGTAACCCAGCCGCCGCTCTCTCTTCAAACCAACGGTGATTGTCGATCAAAACTTCATCCTCCTTCAACTTTCAATCCACTCAATGTTTTTCGAAATCTCCAACTACAAATCAAAGAGCACAATAAGGTTTATCAATCCAACGGCCAAGATCGGGGTTACTGGTGTATACGATGGGATTTTGGGGGCTAATTCGCCACCGTTAGGGCTCAAATTCCGGTGCGATGTGATGACCGAACTGCGCCATGGTGGAGTTGCGGGTAGAGGTGAGGACGGCGCTTCTTCTGGCGGTCACTGATGGAGACCCGGTGCCTTGTATCTCGGCCGGCGGTGGACTTCTTCAAAGGAACGACGGGTTCTTCTCTATAGACGGCGACGGGGTTAAAACAGGAAGAAAGGTAGTTTTTTTATTGATTTATTTATTTACAATGTACATTGTTTAAAAAGAAAATGAAGTAAGAATTATTTTTATAAAATCTGAAAATGAAGTAAAAATTATTGTTATAAAATCTGAAAATGAAGTATGAATTATTGTTTTGAAAATAAAAATGTCTTTGTTTTGTAAATAAAAATGTCATCGATTTAGAAATATGAATGGTATTGTTTTTAAAATATAAATATCTTTGATTTAAAAATGTAAATATTATTATTTTAAAAATAGAATTTTTACATAAATAACATTACAAATAAAAATATAATTTATATATAAATAAATTTAATAAGAATATGATAAGAATATATAAAGCATTGAAAAATATATAAAGCATTGTTTTTAAATTTATATATAGATTTGTTTTTAAAAAATATAAGTAGCATGGTTTTAAAATTATAAAAATTCGATTTGTATTATATAGATAACATTATAAAAATATGATTTTTTATTTATACAATAGCAAAATAAAAATTTGATTTTCATTTATACTGTACCAGATTAAAAATGTGATCTTTTATATATATATATATATATATAGCGATATAAAAATGCGATTTTTTAAATATATAAACATCATTTTAAAAATGTGATTTTTAATCTGAACATCATGAAAAAGATTGTGTTGGAGTTTCGGGAAAATCCAGACTGTTCTGAAATTCAGAAATAAAATTGGAAGAGTGGATCCCCAAGGTGAGAAATCCTCACTATAATTTCCTTTGTACAGTTATTTATTTTATAACTGCATATATGAACTGCTCCCCGTCGTCCACAGACCATGGACGACTTGTTTGGTTGTTTATGTTGATTGATGTATTTGTTTGTATTTGGTTTATGGTCTGATTATGGAATTGATTAGAATTTGGTTTGTATATGGCGCAAGCTATTATTAGGCGAGGGATAAGGCTAGACCTTATCCCGGTTCTAGTATCGCGCCGTTCTGCCGCCAAAATTTTCTAAATTATAGTAGAACAATAAAAATATCATTTTTATCGTATAAATGAACCGAAATAAATATTCCCATGTTGAAATGAAATAAATATTCATTTACAAATCGGACGATTTGTTTATGTACACTTATTTGACTGATATGGATTGGGACGATAAATTTTACACATCGCCTAACTACACAAATAAAATCTGTGTTTGTTGATTGAAACCCCACACAGGTGTTGGGATGATATTTGACGTACACTAATCCTAACTGATTAGTTGTATGTCAATCGATGGGTTGACAGACTGTTGTAAGCGTTAAATATTTATATTTAATGCTTATACAGTGTAGAATGCACTCTGGATGATTGATGATTATTGATTATGGTTTTTATATACATGTGTTGTATGAAATCCATATAAATAACATTATATGGTAATTGATTATGTCTGATTCCAATTCAGAAGAACAGAAAATTTTAAAATAACGAATATTTTAAATTAATGATTATTTTAAAATGATATTCAGTAAAAGATCAAAATCCGGTTTTGATGTCCGATTTTGGATGGACACGAATTATTGAAATATATATATAGCAGTGTTGATTAGATATGCGCCATTTTGACGCAAACGATATTTATATCGATTTTATTCAATTTTATAATGAATATCGAAAAAGGAAGTGATTTCCAAATCTAATGTTTTGAAAATATTATCATTTATATATTAATGATATGGAATATTCAATTTTGATTTAAAATTGAATATGAAGTTGAAATCGTTTTTAAAACGAATTTAAAACGATTTATAAAATACATTTTAAATGGAAATCGACGAAATATATATAATATATATTATAGATATAAATGGCCTGAATAGAACGCACCGCGCTGCGACCGTTCGTGAATTTCGACCATTGACTTCGAATTGACGTTACAAGAGATTCGACCGTCGGATTCTAATAAAACCGGAACCGTTGGGTTCGTATCGAAAAGAGCTTTCCAACGAATATAAAAAATTTGAAATCTAACAGTCGGATTTGGAATTATGTCCAAATCAAATTTGGAAAAGGTCGCTGTAAGTGCAGTTCGACGACCGTTTATGGAAATCGACCGTATGGGCCTTGATAAAATTATTAAAAATATTAATAATTTGTGTAAAATCATAATAAATGATTTGGAAAGAATTGGGATGAAAAATTACATATTTGAAAAGATAAAAATATATTTTTATTGAAATAAACTAGTTATTAACTAGAAAAATAATCCAATATTTTTAAATAAATAAATTGGATTGAGGAAATGGTTTTAATATAACCAGATATTTCCAATATAAGAATTGGAATGGATTTGAATCGAAATTATCTTCGGGATATTTCTATATTGGATTCCGTGGTTATACGGACATTATGGAGGAATTTGGAAGATATATATATATCGTTATTCCAATACGATATTGTTGGTTTCAGAATTTGATATTGAGTATAAGCCGATATATTTTCTATTCAGAGCCTTGTATTTAATATCAATTTAGATTTTGGGTTTGTCGTGAACGGTGTCTTCACTAACACTGTTCTTAAACCCAGTTGAGAAAAGATTAAATCTTTTTATTAAGATTTAAAGAAGTTTACCAATTAATTAATATTTAATTGGAATTGAATTGAATTTTGGGTTTGTCGTGAATGGTATCTTTAAAAATGCTATTCTCAAATCCATTGGAGTTAAGAAAATTAGAAACTAACTGGAGATTAGCTAAGTTGAATGGTTTCCTAGGTATTGATCTGATGTCGGTTTCGGCCTTCAGGATTAATACTTAGGGAATTGTTCTCTTACTAATTTACGGTTAGAGACTGATGGAATGGTGTCTTCAGTAACACTGCTCTTAAACCCCGTGTGAAAAGAATAAATCTTTTAATTAAGATTATTAGAATTTCCAGTTATATTTAGTAATTGGAATAAATGGAATGTGATTTCGGGTTTATCGTGAACCATGTTTTAAACGACATTGGTTCTTTAACCCAGTTAAAGACAGGATATGATTTCCTAAAGTTGAATAATCATTAATATGGATTTTGGGAAGAATAAAACTAAGTGGAGTTTTAATGAATCTTTAATTAGATTGAGATAATCGAGAATGGAGTATCACCAGTTTTGCTCCGAGCGATAGTTAAATATTTAATTAGATTTAAACGTGAAATGGTAATTAATATTTACCGATAACACCGTGGTGTTAGATATGGAGTATTACCAGTTTGGCTCCATGGGATGAATAGGTCGGGATTGGGAAATTAAACAAATGATTACTTCGGTAAGATGCGCTAATCCCGACTAGTTTGAATAAACCTTAATATGGTTTGAATTGATATTCAAAGGAAGATTAAAGAATAAATTTAAAAGAATTTATCTTTGATAAAATTAATGGGAACCTATTCCCTAATGATGTGAATATTTAAATAAAAAGAATATTATGGATTGGAATGAGGCGTATGCTGTGTTTGTGTAGCACTTGTTTATAATATACGCGAGTTATTCGAAAAGGCCGGGTTTATACCCATTCTGAATAACTGATTCGACGATTAGTCGAAGATGAAGACGGTGGTTGAAAACCGGTGGTCTTCACATTGTTTGGATGATTACCGATGTCTTGATTGGGCTGTACACCCAAGACGAGGTAATAAGTGGTGACCGTCCAGACGTACTTGGAGATCGACGGATATGCGAGGGCCTCTCTCCTGTGTTGGACATATAGGACGAGGAATAAGGTGCCTCCGGTTTCATTCAGACCAAGAACGAACTTGCAAATGGATGTGTGTCTGACACTGGATTTTATTCCGTGTGATTGATTTCTATTAAATATATATCTGTTTGGCGGCAGAGAATTTATTCTCTTGCTTAACGCCCTTCTCTGAGACGTACGAGCTCAGAGGTTATATACTGATGGATATCAGTCGCATGGCCTGAATTTCCTATGTGGCATGGTGAGTTGCATGAATCAAGGCTTTTTCTAAAAGGCAAAGTCTTTTGGTTGATGATCAAAGCATAGCTTTAATATAGCGCCACTTTGTGTATAACGTTAACTCGCGAGCTTCACACCTCGGTATGAACCAGAAATGGGATGAAGGACGGCAGGGAGGACGACATGTTTCTTTCTAGCTAGAGGTGGTGTCAGCGTTTACAAGCCATGACATTTTACTGATGTGGATGATGTAAAGCGAGGCGCCTCGGTTATGTTGGTCACTACAGTGCCGATGGATGGTTTGGTCGATATATGTCCAGTTTACACCCCATTGGGCGGGGAAACGTGTGTTCAGGAATAATATTCCACACATATGTGTGGATTGGCCCTGCATTTTCTTAAAGGCCTGACTGAGTATGAGTCATGTGGCTCGGGCTAGAGAGTCTCGAAGTGGTGAGGATGATCCCTTGCCTCGATTCATAGATGGAAATCCAACTTCTAATATGACATTTCGGTTTTAGTTGTAATCCTATATATGGCGACATAGTGGGATGGGGTGCTCAGGTCGCCTATGATTGATACATTTATATTTGAAGTTGATTTCTTCACTTATAGTAATAATAAAAGATTAAATTTCGCATATCAAGCATTATTTGGCTATTATAAGGTAAAACTCTATCCTCCGGATTGCGTTGCATTGTGTGATGGGACCTGGGTCTTATAATAGCTTCATTTTTCTTTATTTAGCATTGCACTGTTTGTTTATGCACTGGTATTCTTGGGGTTAAAACCCATTCCGTGTTATATTGCGTGGTCCCTTGATTTACCTAACTTTAAAATCAAATTAATAACTATTTAAGTTCTCACACTAGTCACATGACTGACCTGGAGTTTATTGTTTTAACCTAAACTCTGGGTGCCCTTATTTTTCACACGGCAGCTAGTAGTTGGGTTTTGTAGATATTATATTCACAGGATCCTGGTTTATAGCTGAAGCGATATTCGGAAAGCTCTGTATCCGTGTATTACTTTCAGTTGTGTTTTGTATTATTTTCCGCTGCTATGTAATGTATTTTAATCTCTGATATTTATCAAATGTATATTATTTATTTATACTTTGTTAAATTCTTGTACTTTGATGTAATTGTTGTAATAAGCAATGAAATGTTCTTCTGTTTGTGTTCTAATTTGTCGTGTTCTCAAAGCAATCCGGCTTTCCTTTACGGGGAAGTTCGGGTCTCTACATTTGGTATTAGAGCTTTGGTTTACAGAGCTCGAGAACAAGACATATAAGAAGCAAAAGAAAGAATTCATCAGAGATTGGATTAGTAATATCCAGTGAGAATGACTCGTTAGAGATAGGATCAGTAGTATCCTAGAATGAGTCTGAAGAGTGTTATTTTTAAAATAAAAATGAAAACCAATTTTGTTTTGAAAATTTAATCTAAGTATACGTATTTGAGTATATTATTTTATTTGAATTTGGACAATCCAGTATATGCGATTTTACATGTACACATCATGAACGTATATTCAAAGTTTTAATATACTGGATAGACGTAGAATCACACTCTTGTCGCCAGGAGATAATTCTGGTAATGCGGCCACATTATCAGTATTTATGTTCGAGTTTCGAAAGTGGGATATCTATATATTTCCATTAGACTGGTGTGAGAACCAAAACTAGATAGGGCTATTGTTGTGAATTGGCATCAAAAACATGATTTTCTGTACATATATATCAAAATTATGAATTTGAAACGATAATCAACTAATTGATTGCTGATTGTGTTGTTTGATTAATTAAAATTTTGAACCATTAAGCCAAATTGAATCAAATATTGAACTGACTTGAAAATTGTTTGAGATTGCATGCATATACATGTATATACATTGAACAGGTCATAGCAAGGAGGCTAGAGGAGAGGAATAAAATTGTATGCCCGAAAAATAGGTACATGTTTACTAATTTATTGGGTTTGGATGATTTTATGAGCTGCTTGGCCTTTTCTTTTTCTTTTTGAGATGAGAGGGCCTGTGTGGCAGTTTGGGGATTGTCCCCGGTGCTCCCCGTACAAAGGAGGTTATGGCGAAATTTTTCGAAAATTTAGGGTGTTTGCCAAATTTTTGAAAAATTTGAAAAGTTCTTAGAAACTGAAAAGTTGAAGAACTTAAGCCGTAATGAAAATAAAGAAAGTTGAGTTAATTAGTTAAATAACTTTCTGCTCCGTTCCTTTTCGAGGACGAAAAGATTTTAAGTGGGGGAGATTATAACAACCTGGAAAATCAGAACCAATTTAAAATTTTCATTTTGGCAATTTTAATGAATTTTGAATATTTAAAATGATTTATTTTAAATAATAATGACGGAAAATTTATTTTCGACGATGTTAGAACAAATAAATTTATTTTAATTATATAACGAGCCTGAAATGGCGCGGCAGTTCGGAAATTCGATTTCAAATTTCAATTGAACATACATAATTCAATATAAGTCAGAATTGGACGAAACAAGAAATATTTGAATCTGATTAATCATATCTTTCTAACGGATGTAAGAAACTGAGATTTCACTTTAGAAGTTAAAAGTTACGTTCATTTTAAAATTCAAAAAAGTCGCAGTGGAATTTATATATATTATATATATAAAGGCCTTAAAAATAGTCGTTTTGCAAACAACCTCCGTTTTCGATGAAACCACTTTTTTTGGATCCTGGATGTCAAGTTATTGCTAGATTCCAATTTTCATAATTTTTGAAATCAATATGTGAGCGTGGCAAAAGAAAACGTGTTTTGTCAATTTAAATTGATTGGATCGACCAGAAAATGGCCATTTTTCAAACGATCTTCAAATTCGATGTAATTAGTTTTGTTAGGACCGTATCGTCAAAACTAGCCAGATTTATTTTTCGGGAATTTTTAGAGTCAGTATGTGACCCCGGTAAATTAAAATGTACGTTTAAATTGAATATATACTTATTTATATTTTAATTTAAAGAAAAACTGATTGTAACAGCCAAATTGGGTTATGAAACATATCCCATTGTGTTTGGAATGGGGGCATTTAGCTAGGGGCGACAGTCATTGGGTTTGATTTGGAGTTCGTATGGATAAATGGGTATTTTCGAAATTAAAATAATTAAATAATTTAAAGGGTGCGTTTTTTACAAGTCCCTATTAAGTTTCAAAATTAGGCTCACATCCGGTCATAAACTTATTATAATGGGTACGTTTTTTACAGGTCCCTATTAACTTTTTAAATTAGGCTCACATCCGGTCATAAACTTATTGTAAATTTAGTCCCTATTATTAAAAAAAGCAATAAAAAATAAAAATATAATATAAAAAAATCATGTAAATTCATAATTAATTAAAACAATTAATCATGAAAAAAATCAGATCGAAAAAACATCAAAAACAACGTCAAAATCAAAAATTACACAAAAACAACGAAATGCAGTAAAATGCATCAAAAGATGCATATAATTCAATTAGTTGCATACATGTATGCATCTATTTCAATTCTGCGTCAAAACTGCAGTATAAACGCATACATGTATGCATATATTGTAAATACATACAACTTTTCATGCATTTATTTAACAATTGTATACATACGTGCAATTTGTTCACTTTTGCATATTTTTTGACGTATATGCACATATGTATGCAGTTATACAAAAAAACCACATATATATACGCAATTATTCAAGAGGCGTGCGTAATATATGCAGGTGTATTCAAATAGTTGCATATATATATATATATGAAACTATTTGCAATAATTGCATACATATATGCAATTATTTGTTTTTAATTTCTGTGCACTTCCGATAATATTTATAGATTTTAGATTTTTTTTTTAAGTTGTAGCGCCAAAAATTTTGGCAAGAAATTAGAAAAGGCGGAAGTTGCAAGACAGGAGGCGGAAGGACCAAAAAGCAGGAGGCGGCATCTTAAAAACAGGGGGCGGGTTTGTATTTTAAACATTGGAGGGATGTGGGGTTAATTAAGTTTGCTTTTAGGGATGTGAGCCTAATATCCACTATTATAAATTAGGTCCCTAAATTTGAATTGCCCGTTAACAAAATCCAGTTTTGACCTTCTGACTCTGCAAAACTCTAAAACCACGGATGTAACAACCCGTAAAATGCGAGCCAGTTTGAAATTTTTATTTTGGCCATTTTAGCGAATTTTGATTATTTAAAATGAATTATTTTAAATAATAACGACGAGAAATTTATTTTGAATATAATCAAACGTATATATTATACGCGTCGTCGTTAGAATATAAATAATTATATATAATTATAAATAGAATTGAAAATGGCGCGGTAGTTCGATAATTCGATTTCAAACTTCAATTGAATGCACCGGGTGCAAAACAATCCGGATTTTAGTGAAACAAAAAAATAATGGAATCTAATTGATGATATCTTTCCAACGAAGTTAACAAACTGAGATTTCACTTTATAAATGATAAGATATGTCCAGTTGAAAATTCAGAATAGTCGCTGTGGAATTTATATATATTTTATATAATATATAGCCCTTAAAATTAGCCATTTTGCAAACGACCTCGGATTTCGACGAAACCAGTTTTGTTGGGTCCGCAGTGTCAAGTTATTGCTAGGTTTTAAATTTCATAATTTTTCGAATCCATATGTGAGCGTGGCAAAGGAAAACGCGTTTGACCAGTTTCAGTTGATTTTAATCGACTGGAAAATGACCATTTTTCTAACGATCTCAGAATTCGACGAAACTAGTTTTGTTAGGACCGTATCGTCAATACGAAGCTAGAAAATATTTTTATAGAATTTTTCTAGTTAGTATGTGGCCCCGGTAATTTGAAATGTACGTTTAAAATTCAATATAGTGATTTAAATGTAAATTTAACGGAAACTGATTCAAACAGTCGAATCAGCTTAAGATACATATCCCATTGTGTTCGGAATGGGGGTATTACGTTAGGGATGACAGTCGTTGGACCCGGTTCGGTGTTCGTATGTAAAAGTCAACGTAAATTGAAAAAAAGAAAAAAAAATAATAATAAAATATATATCTCTCCCCCCCCCTTTTTTTACTCTGGCCCCCCCCCCCTCATATTTTCAATCGAATGGAAAGAAAAAAAAAACGAGTTCTTCAGATCGATGGCGGCCATCGCCAGAGCCCACCGCCGCGCCTCCATCGCCTCCCATCCCCGTCAATACTTACCCTCCGCATCAGATCGAAGACCGTCCTCGATTTCCAGCTTTGAAGCTCAGCCGTTCAAACGAGGTTTGGGAGCAGGGGGGGCTGTCGCACTTCCTCGTTTTGGGTGTGAGGGTTCGCGAGCTCGAGGCCGTCGGAGGGAGCATCATCGAGGGTGGTTCTGACCACCGTGGCAGCGGCAAAGGGGAGACCCTAGTTCGGTGGTTGGGTTGGAAGGAGGAGCGGCCTTATCGCAAGGATGAAGAACGGGACAGGGAAACTGGAAGAAGGTTAATTTTTAACTAATTATAATTCTTAATTTATACAGTGTTTAGAAATTAATCGCATTGACTTTTAATTTGATTTTGTTTTTTTTTTACAATGTTAAAAATCTGGTCTTTAATATGAAATTGAATCTATATAAAAATTTGATTTTTAAATAAATGGTTTTGCTATAAAATTGAGATTTGTTTTTTTTAAAAGGAAATATATATATAAAGAGCATTGTTTTTGAAGATAACAATAGAATTTTTGAAAGTAAAACTAGCATTGTGATTTTTTATATATAAAAATCATTGTTTTAAAAATTCGATTTTTATATATTGAACTTTGAACTAAAAATTCGATTTTTATATATTGAACTTTGAACTAAAAATTCGATTTTTATATATTGAACTTTGAACTAAAAATTCGATTTTTATATATTGAACTTTGAACTAAAAATTCGATTTTTATATATTGAACTTTGAACTAAAAATTCGATTTTTATATATTGAACTTTGAACTAAAAATTCGATTTTTATATATTGAACTTTGAACTAAAAATTCGATTTTTTATATATTGACCTTCGAAATAAAAATATGATTTTTAAATATTGAATAGCGAAGTAAAAATTCGATTTTTATGTATGTAGTGGCTTCGGGCGACGAAGCTGACGAAGATGCGAAAACAATGAAGATTTCTATCAATGAAGTGCCGTGGAGCTATGATAGCTATAGGTGAGAATTTCTCACCTTTCAATTTATTTTTCTAGTTATATATATATATACTAGGATGCAGACGGTGCTTAGTAGCACCCGACACAATCGTCCACAGACCATGGACTTGTTTGTTTGATTGTTTGGTGATTGATTGCGATATTGGTTTGAATGTGGTTTGGGATGTGAAAAATCGAATCGATAAATTGGTTAGGATTAGACGTGCGCCGTTATAAGGCGTAGGAGTAAGGCTAGGTTAGACCCTTACTCCAAATTTTGTGGTTTGCAAAATGAAATTGATTTGATTGATGAGTGAATGGCGTGGGCCTTCACTAGACCGGGGATAAGGCTAGGCCTCGTCCCGTTTCTAGTATCGTGCCGTTATGCCGCCGAAATTTTCTAAAATAAGTTAGAAAAATAAAAATAGCATTTTATTTAACGAATGAACTGAATAGAAATTGATATGTTAAAATAAAATGTGTTATCGTTAAAAATATAATTTTTAACGTGAATGTGAATAAATAAATATTCATTTACAAACCAGACGGTTTGTTTATGTACACCTATTTGAATGACGTTGATTGGGTCGATAAATTTTACACATCGCCTAACTGCACAAATAAAATATGTGTTTGATTGTTTGAAACCCCACACGGGTGTTAGGATGAAATTTGAAGTTCACTCATCCTGATTGATTAAATATGTCGATCGATTGATTGACAAGCTGCTATAAGCGTTAAATGTCTATATTTGATGCTTATACAGTGTAGTGCACTTTGGTTGATGGTTGATTATTCATCATTGTTGATATATACATGTGTTGTAGAAAATCCATATAATTAACATTATATGGTAATTGATTGGGCCTCATTCCAGTTTCGAAAAAAAAAGAAATATTTGAAATAGAAATATTTGAAATAGAAATATTTGAAATAGAATATTTGAAAATAGAAATATGTGAAGCCGGGAGGATTAGATTGACGCCATTTTGACGTGAACGATATTTATATCGATTTTATTCATTTTAAAATGAATATTGAAAAACGATTTCGAAATGAATTGAATTGAAAACGATTTCGAAATGAATTGAATTGAAAACGATTTCGAAATGAATTGAATTGAAAACGATTTCGAAATGAATTGAATTGAAAACGAATTCGAATTGAATTGAAAGCGAAGTGAAATAAATTCAAATTGAATAGAAATGGATTTTAAAACGAATTTATAAAGAAGAATTCAATTTTGATTTGAATTGAAATGGAAGTTGAAAATGTTTTTGAAACGAATTCAAAACTATTTATAAAATTCGTTTTAAATAGAAATCGACGAAGTATATATTATATATATTATATATATAATATAATGGCCTGAATAGAACGCGCCGCGCCGCGGCAGTTCGCGAATTTCGACCATTTATTTCAAACGGACATTACGGGAGATCCGACCGTCGGATTCTCCTAAAACCGGAACCGTTGGGTTCGTATCGAAAAGAGCTTTCTAACGAATATTAGAAATTTGAAATCTAACGGTTGGATTTGGAATTATGTCCAAATCAAATTCGAAAAAGGTCGCTGTAAGTGCAGTTCGATGGCCGTTGATGGAAATCGACTGTACGGGCCTTGATAAAATTATTAAAAATAGCAATAATTTGTGTAAAATCATAAGAAATGATTTGTGAAGATTTGGGATGAAAAACTTCCTATTTGAAAAGATAAAGATAGATTTTTATCGAAATGAACTAGTTTTGAACTAGAATTATAATTCTATTTATTTTTAAATAAATAAATTGAATTTGAAAAGGGTTTTGAAAATAACCAAAATTTCCAATGATTGCATTGGAGTGGATTTGAATCGAAATTGTCTTCGGAATATTTCGATGTTGGAATTCGTGATTATACAGGTGTTGTTATGGAAATTTGAAAGATATATATATTTATATCGTTATTTCCAATACGACATTTGTTAGTCGTAGAATTTGATATTGAATATAAGCCGATATATTTTCTATTCAGAGCCTTGTATTGAATATCGAATGTGATTTGGGTTTGTCGTGAATGGTGTCTTTACTAACACTGTTCTTGAACCCAGCTGAGAAAAGATTAAATCTTTTTATTTAGATTTAATGAAGTGTACCAATTAAATAATATTTAATTGGAATTGAATTGATATTGATTTTTGGGTTTATCGTGAACAGTGTTTTAAATAACACTTGTTCTTTGACCCGATAATTAATGAATGTGATTTGGGTTTGTCGTGAATGGTGTCTTCACTAACACTGTTCTTGAACCCAGTTGAGAAAAGATTAAATCTTTTTATTTAGGTTTAATGAAGTGTACCAATTAAATAATATTTAATTGGAATTGAATTGATATTGATTTTTGGGTTTATCGTGAACAGTGTTTTAAATAACACTTGTTCTTTAACCCGATAATTAATGGGATGTGACTTTGGGTTTATCGTGAACCGTGTTTTAAATGACACTGATTCTTTAACCCAGTCACAGATTAAAACTAAGTGGAGTTTTAATGAATCTTTAATTAGATTGAAAAGATCGAGAATGGAGTATCACCAGTTTTGCTCCAGGCGATAGTTAAATCTTTAATTAGATTTGAACGTGAAATTTAGAAACTAACTGTCGGTTAGCTAAGTAGAATGGTTTTCTGGATATTGATCTGATGTTGGTTTCGGCCTTCGGGGTTAATATTTGGGGAATTATTCTCTTGATTAATTTACGGTTAGTGACTAATGAGTTGGAATGAGGCGTATGTTGTGTTTGTGTAACACTTTTATAATATATACGCGAGTTATTCGGAAAGACCGGGTTTATCCCATTCTGAATAACTGATACGACGATAAGTCGAAGATGAAGACGATGGTCGAAGACCGGAGGTCTTCACGTCGTTTGGGTGATAACTGATGATCTTGATTGGGCTGTACACCCAAGAAGATGGAAACAGTTAGTGATCGTCCAGACGTACTTGGAGATCGATGGATATGCGGGGTACTAGGTGCCTCCGGTTTCGTTCAGACCCAGAACGGACTTGTAAATGGACTGTGTGTCTGACATCGGATTTCATTCTGTGTGACTGATATCGGTTGCATAGGATGGTTTGCCTGTGTGGCATGCTAAGATGCAAATGATCAAGGCTTCTGTTGAAAAGCAAAGTCTTGTGGTGATGATCAAAGCACGGCCTTTGTGGCGTAGCTTTGTGTAACGTTTACTTCGCGAGTTTCACACCCGGTATGAACCAAAAACGGGAGAGGACATCAGGGAGGACTTGCGTTTCTTTCTAGTTAGAAGTGGCGTCAGTGGTTTTACACGCCCTGACGAGTTTGACTTATGTGGTTGTTGCTGTTGCGAGGCGCCTCGGTTATATCGGTTTCGGCCGATGCATTCTGGTCGGCTGACGGACCAGACTTACACCCCATAGGGTGGGGAAACGTAGTGTTCAGGCATTTTAATCCACATCGGTGGACCGGCCCTGACGATCCAAGGGCCCACCTGAGTCTGGGTCCTGAGGGGCGGGCTAGAGCGTCTCGAATCGGTTGAGGACTATCTTTTGCCTCGGTTCATAGATGGAAACCCAATTTCCAAATACGTGACTTTGCGATTTTGATTGTATAACCTATATATGGCGACATAGTGGTATGGGGCATTCATGCCGCCTATGATTGATACTTATGATTTGAAGTTGTTTTATACACTATGCACTTATATAGTATCAAATGATTTGTTTTAAACGTATCAAGCATTCTTTGGCTGTTATAAGGGAAAACCCTATCCTCGACTGCGTTGCATTGTGTGATGGGACCTGGGTCTTATAACAGCTTCATTTTTCTTTATTTAGCATTGCGCTGTTTGTTTTATGCACTGGTACTCTTGGGAGGAAACCCATTCCGTGTTATACGGCGTGGTCCCTTGATTTACCTAACTTTAAAATAAAGATTAACTGTTTTAGTTCTCACACCAGTCACATGACTGACCTGGAGTTTATTGTTTTAACCTAAACTCTGGGTGCCCTTATTTTGACACGGGCAGCTAGTAGTTTTGGTTTTGCAGATTTATATTCACAGGATCCTGGTTTACAGCTGGAATGATATCCGGAAAGCTTTGTATCCGTATATCTACTTCTAGTTGTGTATTGTATTATTTTTCCGCTGCTATGTATTTAAATGTAATTTAAATCTCTGATATTTCTGTGTAATATTCATTTATACTCTGTATATTCTTGTAATCTGATGCATTGTTGTAATATACAATGAAAGGTTCTTCTGTATGCGTTCTGTTTTGTCGTGTTCTCGAACGATAGGGCGTTTCGAACGGTCTGGGTCGGTTTAGCGACTGGTTCGGACCGAGCGAAATTCCTTGCCGTCACAGTTGGTATCAGAGCTTTGGTTTACAAAGCTCGAGAACAAGACACATTAGAACCATACGAAAGAATTCATCAGATATTGGATTAGTAATATCCAATGGGAATGACTCGTTAGAGATAGGATCAGTAGTATCCTAGAACGAGTGTGAAGAGTATATTTTTCAAATGAAAACAAATATTTGTTTTGAAAATTTAAAATCGATTATTCGTATTTGATTATCTCTTTATATTGAGTTGGACAATCGAGTATATAAAGATTTTGCATATACGCGTCATGAACGTATATTCGAACTTTTAATATACTGGATAGATATAGAGTCACATTCTAGACACCCGGGGATAATTCTGATGATGTGGCCACATCATCAGTATTTATGTTCGAGTTTCGAAGGTGTGATTTTCTATATATTTCCATTAGGCTGGTGTGAGAACCAAAACTTATATATAGCTAGAATACATTGTGTGAATTGGCATCAAAAACAAGATTTTCAGTATATATATCAAAATTATGAATTTGAAACGTTAAATTCACTAATTGATTGATGTTTGTGTTGTTTGTTCATTGGTTTGCTAATTTTGAACCATTTAGCCTAATTGAAACAAATATTGAATTGTATTGAAAATTGGTCGCATTTGCTTGCATATACATATATATCATTGAACAGGTCATAGCAAGGAGGCTAGAGCAGAGAATAAAATTTGTTTGCCCGACAAATAGGTACATGTTTACTACATAATTTCCTGTTTTGTTTGGGTGATGATGATTTTATGAGCCTATTGGCTAGCCGCTTGGCTTTTTCTTTTTCTTTTTGAGATCTGAAGGACCGGGAACGCTATTTGCAATTTCCCGATGCTCCCATTGCAGGGGAGGTTATGGCGAAATTTTTCAAAAATTTAGGGTGTTAGCCAAATTTTTGAAATTTTAGAAATTCTCAGAAACTGAAAAGTTGGAGAATGGAAGCCAGGTCGAGCGTAGAGTTGAATAATCAAACCACTTTCGACTTTGTTCCTTTTCGGGGACGAAAAGTTTTAAGTGGGGGAGATTGTAACAACCCGTAAAATGCGAGCCAGTTTGAAATTTTTATTTTGGCCATTTTAGCGAATTTTGATTATTTAAAATGAATTATTTTAAATAATAACGACGAGAAATTTATTTTGAATATAATCAAACGTATATATTATACGCGTCGTCGTTAGAATATAAATAATTATATATAATTATAAATAGAATTGAAAATGGCGCGGTAGTTCGATAATTCGATTTCAAACTTCAATTGAATGCACCGGGTGCAAAACAATCCGGATTTTAGTGAAACAAAAAAATAATGGAATCTAATTGATGATATCTTTCCAACGAAGTTAACAAACTGAGATTTCACTTTATAAATGATAAGATATGTCCAGTTGAAAATTCAGAATAGTCGCTGTGGAATTTATATATATTTTATATAATATATAGCCCTTAAAATTAGCCATTTTGCAAACGACCTCGGATTTCGACGAAACCAGTTTTGTTGGGTCCGCAGTGTCAAGTTATTGCTAGGTTTTAAATTTCATAATTTTTCGAATCCATATGTGAGCGTGGCAAAGGAAAACGCGTTTGACCAGTTTCAGTTGATTTTAATCGACTGGAAAATGACCATTTTTCTAACGATCTCAGAATTCGACGAAACTAGTTTTGTTAGGACCGTATCGTCAATACGAAGCTAGAAAATATTTTTATAGAATTTTTCTAGTTAGTATGTGGCCCCGGTAATTTGAAATGTACGTTTAAAATTCAATATAGTGATTTAAATGTAAATTTAACGGAAACTGATTCAAACAGTCGAATCAGCTTAAGATACATATCCCATTGTGTTCGGAATGGGGGTATTACGTTAGGGATGACAGTCGTTGGACCCGGTTCGGTGTTCGTATGTAAAAGTCAACGTAAATTGAAAAAAAGAAAAAAAAATAATAATAAAATATATATCTCTTCCCCCCCCCTTTTTTTACTCTGGCCCCCCCCCCTCATATTTTCAATCGAATGGAAAGAAAAAAAAAACGAGTTCTTCAGATCGATGGCGGCCATCGCCAGAGCCCACCGCCGCGCCTCCATCGCCTCCCATCCCCGTCAATACTTACCCTCCGCATCAGATCGAAGACCGTCCTCGATTTCCAGCTTTGAAGCTCAGCCGTTCAAACGAGGTTTGGGAGCAGGGGGGGCTGTCGCACTTCCTCGTTTTGGGTGTGAGGGTTCGCGAGCTCGAGGCCATCGGAGGGAGCATCATCGAGGGTGGTTCTGACCACCGTGGCAGCGGCAAAGGGGAGACCCTAGTTCGGTGGTTGGGTTGGAAGGAGGAGCGGCCTTATCGCAAGGATGAAGAACGGGACAGGGAAACTGGAAGAAGGTTAATTTTTAACTAATTATAATTCTTAATTTATACAGTGTTTAGAAATTAATCGCATTGACTTTTAATTTGATTTTGTTTTTTTTTTACAATGTTAAAAATCTGGTCTTTAATATGAAATTGAATCTATATAAAAATTTGATTTTTAAATAAATGGTTTTGCTATAAAATTGAGATTTGTTTTTTTTAAAAGGAAATATATATATAAAGAGCATTGTTTTTGAAGATAACAATAGAATTTTTGAAAGTAAAACTAGCATTGTGATTTTTTATATATAAAAATCATTGTTTTAAAAATTCGATTTTTATATATTGAACTTTGAACTAAAAATTCGATTTTTATATATTGAACTTTGAACTAAAAATTCGATTTTTATATATTGAACTTTGAACTAAAAATTCGATTTTTATATATTGAACTTTGAACTAAAAATTCGATTTTTATATATTGAACTTTGAACTAAAAATTCGATTTTTATATATTGAACTTTGAACTAAAAATTCGATTTTTATATATTGAACTTTGAACTAAAAATTCGATTTTTTATATATTGACCTTCGAAATAAAAATATGATTTTTAAATATTGAATAGCGAAGTAAAAATTCGATTTTTATGTATGTAGTGGCTTCGGGCGACGAAGCTGACGAAGATGCGAAAACAATGAAGATTTCTATCAATGAAGTGCCGTGGAGCTATGATAGCTATAGGTGAGAATTTCTCACCTTTCAATTTATTTTTCTAGTTATATATATATATACTAGGATGCAGACGGTGCTTAGTAGCACCCGACACAATCGTCCACAGACCATGGACTTGTTTGTTTGATTGTTTGGTGATTGATTGCGATATTGGTTTGAATGTGGTTTGGGATGTGAAAAATCGAATCGATAAATTGGTTAGGATTAGACGTGCGCCGTTATAAGGCGTAGGAGTAAGGCTAGGTTAGACCCTTACTCCAAATTTTGTGGTTTGCAAAATGAAATTGATTTGATTGATGAGTGAATGGCGTGGGCCTTCACTAGACCGGGGATAAGGCTAGGCCTCGTCCCGTTTCTAGTATCGTGCCGTTATGCCGCCGAAATTTTCTAAAATAAGTTAGAAAAATAAAAATAGCATTTTATTTAACGAATGAACTGAATAGAAATTGATATGTTAAAATAAAATGTGTTATCGTTAAAAATATAATTTTTAACGTGAATGTGAATAAATAAATATTCATTTACAAACCAGACGGTTTGTTTATGTACACCTATTTGAATGACGTTGATTGGGTCGATAAATTTTACACATCGCCTAACTGCACAAATAAAATATGTGTTTGATTGTTTGAAACCCCACACGGGTGTTAGGATGAAATTTGAAGTTCACTCATCCTGATTGATTAAATATGTCGATCGATTGATTGACAAGCTGCTATAAGCGTTAAATGTCTATATTTGATGCTTATACAGTGTAGTGCACTTTGGTTGATGGTTGATTATTCATCATTGTTGATATATACATGTGTTGTAGAAAATCCATATAATTAACATTATATGGTAATTGATTGGGCCTCATTCCAGTTTCGAAAAAAAAAGAAATATTTGAAATAGAAATATTTGAAATAGAAATATTTGAAATAGAATATTTGAAAATAGAAATATGTGAAGCCGGGAGGATTAGATTGACGCCATTTTGACGTGAACGATATTTATATCGATTTTATTCATTTTAAAATGAATATTGAAAAACGATTTCGAAATGAATTGAATTGAAAACGATTTCGAAATGAATTGAATTGAAAACGATTTCGAAATGAATTGAATTGAAAACGATTTCGAAATGAATTGAATTGAAAACGAATTCGAATTGAATTGAAAGCGAAGTGAAATAAATTCAAATTGAATAGAAATGGATTTTAAAACGAATTTATAAAGAAGAATTCAATTTTGATTTGAATTGAAATGGAAGTTGAAAATGTTTTTGAAACGAATTCAAAACTATTTATAAAATTCGTTTTAAATAGAAATCGACGAAGTATATATTATATATATTATATATATAATATAATGGCCTGAATAGAACGCGCCGCGCCGCGGCAGTTCGCGAATTTCGACCATTTATTTCAAACGGACATTACGGGAGATCCGACCGTCGGATTCTCCTAAAACCGGAACCGTTGGGTTCGTATCGAAAAGAGCTTTCTAACGAATATTAGAAATTTGAAATCTAACGGTTGGATTTGGAATTATGTCCAAATCAAATTCGAAAAAGGTCGCTGTAAGTGCAGTTCGATGGCCGTTGATGGAAATCGACTGTACGGGCCTTGATAAAATTATTAAAAATAGCAATAATTTGTGTAAAATCATAAGAAATGATTTGTGAAGATTTGGGATGAAAAACTTCCTATTTGAAAAGATAAAGATAGATTTTTATCGAAATGAACTAGTTTTGAACTAGAATTATAATTCTATTTATTTTTAAATAAATAAATTGAATTTGAAAAGGGTTTTGAAAATAACCAAAATTTCCAATGATTGCATTGGAGTGGATTTGAATCGAAATTGTCTTCGGAATATTTCGATGTTGGAATTCGTGATTATACAGGTGTTGTTATGGAAATTTGAAAGATATATATATTTATATCGTTATTTCCAATACGACATTTGTTAGTCGTAGAATTTGATATTGAATATAAGCCGATATATTTTCTATTCAGAGCCTTGTATTGAATATCGAATGTGATTTGGGTTTGTCGTGAATGGTGTCTTTACTAACACTGTTCTTGAACCCAGCTGAGAAAAGATTAAATCTTTTTATTTAGATTTAATGAAGTGTACCAATTAAATAATATTTAATTGGAATTGAATTGATATTGATTTTTGGGTTTATCGTGAACAGTGTTTTAAATAACACTTGTTCTTTGACCCGATAATTAATGAATGTGATTTGGGTTTGTCGTGAATGGTGTCTTCACTAACACTGTTCTTGAACCCAGTTGAGAAAAGATTAAATCTTTTTATTTAGGTTTAATGAAGTGTACCAATTAAATAATATTTAATTGGAATTGAATTGATATTGATTTTTGGGTTTATCGTGAACAGTGTTTTAAATAACACTTGTTCTTTAACCCGATAATTAATGGGATGTGACTTTGGGTTTATCGTGAACCGTGTTTTAAATGACACTGATTCTTTAACCCAGTCACAGATTAAAACTAAGTGGAGTTTTAATGAATCTTTAATTAGATTGAAAAGATCGAGAATGGAGTATCACCAGTTTTGCTCCAGGCGATAGTTAAATCTTTAATTAGATTTGAACGTGAAATTTAGAAACTAACTGTCGGTTAGCTAAGTAGAATGGTTTTCTGGATATTGATCTGATGTTGGTTTCGGCCTTCGGGGTTAATATTTGGGGAATTATTCTCTTGATTAATTTACGGTTAGTGACTAATGAGTTGGAATGAGGCGTATGTTGTGTTTGTGTAACACTTTTATAATATATACGCGAGTTATTCGGAAAGACCGGGTTTATCCCATTCTGAATAACTGATACGACGATAAGTCGAAGATGAAGACGATGGTCGAAGACCGGAGGTCTTCACGTCGTTTGGGTGATAACTGATGATCTTGATTGGGCTGTACACCCAAGAAGATGGAAACAGTTAGTGATCGTCCAGACGTACTTGGAGATCGATGGATATGCGGGGTACTAGGTGCCTCCGGTTTCGTTCAGACCCAGAACGGACTTGTAAATGGACTGTGTGTCTGACATCGGATTTCATTCTGTGTGACTGATATCGGTTGCATAGGATGGTTTGCCTGTGTGGCATGCTAAGATGCAAATGATCAAGGCTTCTGTTGAAAAGCAAAGTCTTGTGGTGATGATCAAAGCACGGCCTTTGTGGCGTAGCTTTGTGTAACGTTTACTTCGCGAGTTTCACACCCGGTATGAACCAAAAACGGGAGAGGACATCAGGGAGGACTTGCGTTTCTTTCTAGTTAGAAGTGGCGTCAGTGGTTTTACACGCCCTGACGAGTTTGACTTATGTGGTTGTTGCTGTTGCGAGGCGCCTCGGTTATATCGGTTTCGGCCGATGCATTCTGGTCGGCTGACGGACCAGACTTACACCCCATAGGGTGGGGAAACGTAGTGTTCAGGCATTTTAATCCACATCGGTGGACCGGCCCTGACGATCCAAGGGCCCACCTGAGTCTGGGTCCTGAGGGGCGGGCTAGAGCGTCTCGAATCGGTTGAGGACTATCTTTTGCCTCGGTTCATAGATGGAAACCCAATTTCCAAATACGTGACTTTGCGATTTTGATTGTATAACCTATATATGGCGACATAGTGGTATGGGGCATTCATGCCGCCTATGATTGATACTTATGATTTGAAGTTGTTTTATACACTATGCACTTATATAGTATCAAATGATTTGTTTTAAACGTATCAAGCATTCTTTGGCTGTTATAAGGGAAAACCCTATCCTCGACTGCGTTGCATTGTGTGATGGGACCTGGGTCTTATAACAGCTTCATTTTTCTTTATTTAGCATTGCGCTGTTTGTTTTATGCACTGGTACTCT
Organism: Allium sativum; assembly: GCA_030737875.1. Classification (NCBI taxonomy): domain Eukaryota; kingdom Viridiplantae; phylum Streptophyta; class Magnoliopsida; order Asparagales; family Amaryllidaceae; genus Allium; species Allium sativum. Next base: position 199,618,144 of record CM060924.1, read on the forward strand.
TGGGAGGAAACCCATTCCGTGTTATACGGCGTGGTCCCTTGATTTACCTAACTTTAAAATAAAGATTAACTGTTTTAGTTCTCACACCAGTCACATGACTGACCTGGAGTTTATTGTTTTAACCTAAACTCTGGGTGCCCTTATTTTGACACGGGCAGCTAGTAGTTTTGGTTTTGCAGATTTATATTCACAGGATCCTGGTTTACAGCTGGAATGATATCCGGAAAGCTTTGTATCCGTATATCTACTTCTAGTTGTGTATTGTATTATTTTTCCGCTGCTATGTATTTAAATGTAATTTAAATCTCTGATATTTCTGTGTAATATTCATTTATACTCTGTATATTCTTGTAATCTGATGCATTGTTGTAATATACAATGAAAGGTTCTTCTGTATGCGTTCTGTTTTGTCGTGTTCTCGAACGATAGGGCGTTTCGAACGGTCTGGGTCGGTTTAGCGACTGGTTCGGACCGAGCGAAATTCCTTGCCGTCACAACGGATCTAAATCCTCTATTACAGCAGTCGATCAAACATAAAAATATAAACTGACAGCCGATTATCATCAAAAATTATTATAGATTTGAATAGCGTGTTAAAAAATATATCCGCTATTCAAGCAGCAGTCTTTGTCCAGGTAATTTATACCTTTTGTTTTTTTTTTTAATTTTTTTTACTGATTTCAGTTTTGCAATCGATTTTTGTTGATTCTTTTTTCTAAATTATTTTAATTACCTACTTTTATTGATGGATAGTTTAATGATAATTCAGATAGTTTAATTTTACAGCCGTATTTATGATTTTTTAAATATATTTGTTCTTCAGTTCTGAATACATGTATAAAAGTATGGAAAATTAGGGATATGGGCATATTAGTATACAACTATTGTTAGAATACATCCATACTGGCTTGTATCTATTCTGGAAAGTTGCGAATAAGTATGCATATATTATGTATATATGCATACAAATATGCACTTTTTTCAATATCTAATAGTATACATGTCTGATGAAAAGTTGCATATATGTATATATATGTAACGACCCAGCGGATTTCGGCCTCGAAAATCGATATAAATACCTTTACCGTATCCTATACCGATCCTCCAAACACCGAAACACTGGAACGTTTAGAAAGAAATTAGAGGATGAGATAAGAGAGAAAGAAATATTAGAATAGAAGAAGAAGAAAACCAACACAGAGTCTCACATCGCAGCGGAACAAAATATAATACAGAAATAATGCTTTACTGAAAATTTCAAAATACTTACAATATCAGAGTTCATCAACATCTCTGGACAGTTATAATAATCTGTCCTCATATATATAATCACACAGCGGAATATTATTCGTCTGAACATCTTCAGCTCGTCTCTGGACCCTGCAGTGCCTGATAACCTGAACCTGTACACTCCGGGCTAACCCGAGCATTTACAAAACACCGGGTCAGTCTGGTGGACCAGAGTGAGATAAACTCGCACAGCATTAAGGTATCACACATCTTGAATTTAAAGTTAAAATCCCTTTTGAAAGAAAAAGATAATCGTAAGACCGATCCACACATAAATACGGACGGTTTTTACCTTACGATGACCCAAAACAGTTTACGAAATCAATATCTTGATCTGATATTATGATAATGTCTAGATACAAATAATTAACAAATCTAGAGGAACGCTTGCATCTCACGCTCCCCGTATATAGTATACAATTGAAAACCGCGGGCGCTTATTGGATATTGGATTTCCAACTTGACAAGGTATGGGACCACCTTCCGCACGTGTATCTCTAGAGGCGAATACACAGGGTTCAACAAGAACGTCTTGCAACCCGGCCCTCACATGACCGACTACTCATTTCGCTTGAGTGTATCGAATGTATATCACCGACGGATGGACTCAAACCACCGTCCCCGAATGGGCAGAATCGATAGATTTAGAAACAAAAGGAATTTCTCTAGATAGGTGATTATACACCCTAATGGGAGCGACCCACATAGCCATGCTGCCTGCCCGATTTTTTGTCATTTCCCGGTTGATGAGGCCTGAAGTCAGAGCACATCTGATCATCATACACTTTGAATGCCACATCGTCAGATCCGCCAGATCACACTTGATTGACGTCCACAAACATACTCTAGCTATCTGGCTAGAGAATAACCATTTCTCCGCCATCAACTATGATACGTTTGGAGAAATCAACGCATGTAAATCCTTTTGGAAATACTCTGTCAGACATCCGTCCATACAAGTCATCCAGGAACAGGATGAACTGAAGGTACTCTCCTACTGCATCCAATATAGGAATCACCCCATGGATCAGTAGCGATAGCCCTTGCAATCCACAGATCCCAACCACGACAGAACCCCAGAATATCTCCGGCGCGAATCAGAGATTGTAAGTGGTTCTTCCGCTTCATGAAGATCTATGGTCTTCACATGCTCCATCTCGATCGTCGCTTGATCTTCTTATACTTTCGTATTTGCTGGTTGGAAGGGTTTTCGAATATGCATTCGATCCCGGACTTTCCATATCAACAATCGTAAAGGTCAGACTTGATAGTTGGTTATTTAACTATCAAGTAAACATCCATGAAAACAAAAGAAATACATTCACTGGTCTAGTACTCAGCATCACTTGGCCTTTAAAATCATCGCCCAATTTCCTTTTAATTCCATTACTAGGGAAATCTCATTTCCGTTATCTTGGAAATCTTATCGCACACTCTCGTTATTACCAACTAGTATTATCTTTGGGTCGTCCCGAAGTCGTTCAAGTTGGGGTATTTTAATTACCTCTCAGACCTTGACCAACCACGTTCTTACCTTCAGGTAACTACGAGTCATAATTTAAAAACCCGATATTAATATCTCAATTTCCATTTCCAAATCTCGTTTACCAAGCTCACCTTTAAATCTACTTTTTGGTAAATCTCTTTCCAAATTCATTTGGTTTATCTTAATTTCCTTCTTAAGTATTTGAATTCAAAAACGACACTTAAACTCATATTTCCTTTATAAATTCTTATAAAATTCCAGGTTTAACATAAACCATTTTCATCTTCGCCTCCCTTTACTTAATTTAATGTTAAATAAACTCTTCATTTAACTAGATATTCGCTTAGACCCCATATTCCTTTATTTTAAAACTCAATCTCAAATATGGAAACTCATCACTTAACCTTTTTCCAATATTCGACCATATTTCACCCCAAACTCAGTTTCTTAAATGTATTACATTTAAGAATCACTTATCTCATCATTAATCATCCAAATCGATTAACTCCTTTAAATAATAAATTCCCTTTTTCAAACCCTTACTAAGATTAACCAACCATTAAATCATTTTACTAATTTAAGGTCTAATCAAATTTAAATGGTCGACACCAAACAGAGTTATTCTTTTGACCAACCCAACTAAATCCCTTTCTTTCGGGAAACCCTTTTTACCTCCCTTCAACCTATTGTATTTGGTTTGAACCCCTTTTATTTCTTTATATAAAAACCCGAGTTCAAATATATACATGTTCATCACTTCTTTTAAACTCACTTGGTTAATTCAACCCATAACCATTTCTTTAAACCCTTTTGGTTTAATTCCCCTTTTTAAATTAATAAAATTAATTTAAATAACTCTTTTTAATCATTTACAATTAACCCAATATCTAGTTACCAGATAATTCCCTGTCCTTTATTTAAAGTCCCTATCGATTTAAGAATTCATCTTATAAAACAAGTTTCCAATAAACTTTAAATAAATAATAATTTAATATTTTATTTCCTTTTTGAATAACTTCCAATGTAAAAATCTTTCAAATCCAATTCCCGTTATAAAATATATTTATAACTTCAAATCTTATCGATTCACTGCTTATAAAAATCCATGTTTTATAACTGTTTGACTTTTGGGTCCAGTGATGCTGATTACCCAACCAATTCTATACATTAGTGAATATCAGAACAGATATTGAAATATGGTTTAACGACCATCAAAATCAACCATTCGTCATTCTTATAATGACCATCAATTCAAACAACAATCCATTCAACCAATTCAAACAAATTCAAACACGTTTTATAAACGTGATCAACCCAAGGAGTTACTTTGTCATGGGTCATCTCCAACAGTGGGTAATTCTAAATTCAAACCATCGATGAATCAACCATATATATCCTAACAGTCATCTTCTAACAATCAGAACTTGCAGAAATAAAATACCCAGTTTATATAAAATATAAACGAGGAGGCTGAGTGAGTTTAACTCACCTGTATTTAGAATTGTCGATATCAGTCTGGTTCTACTCAATTAAACTGACGTTTTAATTCGAATAAAATTCCAGTCACTCCAGATTCGGACTGCGCCTGCTCCATCTCGAAGTGCTCGCCTCCACGGTCCCAGCGCATCTGACCGTCTGTAAATCCGACAACGTACGAGAGAGAAATCATCAAAACAAGTTTATGAACTAATTTAATTATTTAAACTAAAATTTTTAAAAGAAAAACTTGGGCCTTTACCTTGATCCGCCGGCCCACAACCCGAACCCGCTTTCTTAATTAAAACCCTATTACCACCGATCATTCTCATTTCAGTACGCCGCCTCAAAAATTTCCCAAATCCAAAACCCTAACCCCATTTCGGTCTTCCAGTAAATCGGAGCTCGCCCTCGTCGCAACCGCTTCCGTCCTTCATCCGTGTTCTTCGGTCAACCACCCAGCGAGCGAGCCTCCTCCTCATGCTACGAGCTTTCGACAGTCGGATCAAAGCTTCCGTCGCTACTCGGTCTTGGATCTCAACGACTTCAACAGCAATCGATTTCGACGCAAAGGATTTCCAAAACTGAAAGCTAAGTCTTCTTTTTATCTTGATTTTAAATTGTTTGATTTTTCTGATTTTCTAGTTCGAATTGTTTCTTGTTTGCGGTGTTGGGTTGTTCGGTTCTGGAATGAATGAAACACCGTAGTATTTATAGTTGCGATTTCGATCCTAGGTGAGAACACTGTCATTAGCTACTTAGATTAGGCCATTTGCACCCTATTCACTTTTCAGATTTCGTACAAGTGATGGTCGCTGGACAGTGATCACTATATGTTGGATTTTCAGCAGACATTTTTCTGAGTATCGTATTGTATTTTCAATATATTTGGTTGGTTCGAAGTGACTGAATTTGTGTAGGTTAGGTGAGCCTAAGTCTATGACTTGTTAAATCGATTTACAGATCCAAACTTGTATTGTCGATTTCAGTCAGGTTTTCAATGTATGTAAAATAGAAATTTGAAAAAAAGGATTTTTTTCTCTGTTTTGATTTGTCTTGCTACAGGTTGATGTATATGAATATATATATACATACACATATTCTTCTTTTCATTGAATTGTTTAATCGATCAAAGATGTACAGATATTTTACACTGTACATTTCTAACTGTTTATAGTTGTTCTTAAGATTTTGTGTTCGAGATTGATTTTGTACATATATGAATATATATATATGTTTGCCTTACTTTAGCATGTGCATTGTACTGTAGAATTTTGATGTATGAATGTACATACATCCCTATTTTTTTCCCAGCTACACATCGTACTGCTTACTTCACCAAGTTGATGTTTACTCCTCTGACTCCATTCGGCTATGTATTGTTGATTTTGTTCAGAGATTTTAAATATATGGCTTGGTTTCCTAATGTATTAAACAGTGATTTTATATATAAGTTTACTGTATATACATGTGAATTCACTGTTTGCTTTGGCTGTAAAGATTATGCATTTGATTTCCCTCTCTTCTTTCCTTAGCTGTTCTTAGCCATTCTTAGTTGTTGCACTGTCTACATTCCACTGTTCTCGTACCTCCTCTAGCAGTTTTTAGCTGGTGTACTCATATGTACATTGATTTATATGGTTTTTCATATTATATATAGCTGTTCAGCTATATTTCTTCTAGCTGTTCTTGTGTTGTCCCTTAGCCGATTAGTTGTTTTAAAATATTTAGCTGTACATTCAGCTTTTGCGATTTGATGTTACACCCCTGTTTCAATACGGCTATACATTTGCCTTTTACTGTTCTCTTTAAATTTATTTTTTCTTTTTCTTCTTTACTGTTCAAATGACGTCATTACCCTTTTTAATGGGCTTCTTCCTTTTCTTTTCGCAGATCACCATTGATGGCGACAGGTTCACTGGTTCGGCACAGAAAAAGAAAAAGCATGATCTAAAAAAATGTTGATATCTTGCCTTTTTGTCCAGAACTTGTATTGTACATCATGTATTTGTTTTTCAGTTTCTTTTTCCTTGCCTTGTGCATTTGTACCAACAATAATAATATAAATATACATTTCAATTTTCTTTGTATTGATAAATGTCTAGTTTCCAGTTGCTAAGCTGTTTTTCTTTACATGTTTGATTGACTATGTTCTTACAGTCTTACGGAAAGGACAAGGCAGGCTTGTCCCTTTTTGAAACATTAAATGAATTATGTTGGTTTTATTTGATTTGCATGCGGAGACTTTTAATGTATGTATTTTATTATCTAATATTGTGTTGATCACTTTCCAGTTTTCTGTTGAATTTGATGGGCAACTTTGGGTTTGTTGTATCTTCGGGTTTTATTCGAATTGCCGAATCAAAAGAACATGGCCAAATATACTCATATATATTATATTCAAACTGTCAAATTTATTGAAACTAAATTAACATCATTGTATTTAACAGTTCAAATTAAAACATTTAAAATTCTGGTTTCAAATAATATTCCATTTATATAAAAATCCTTTAATATAAATAAATTCGATTAAACATCCATTATATTTCAAATATAATATATTTACAAATTTAAATATTCGAATTTTAAATGGCCGAAAAATCTGGGATGTTACATTCTTCCCCCCTTAAAATAATTTCGTCCTCGAAATTGTAAAGTAAGAAGAATATTTCGAATCGTATTATTTTTAAAAATCAGTACCTTTGAATTATCATCAAAATAAATTTGGATTCTAAAATTTTCGAGGATTCCGCCAACACCTCCTCTGCATGGCTTGATCGGTATGACTACAACTGCCACTCTAGCCTTAACTTCTTCGAAAAGGAAATTCGAATGGCAATCCACTTTATTCGAATCCCAGTCTATTTATCTATTAAATTTTCAAACCCCACTTCATTCACTCAATTTGAATTCATTCTTGAATTGGTTTTACCTAACCAGGTTCAGTTTCATTTCTCATATCTGATTCAATTGACTAATTGATTTTTCTAATCAATTCAACTTTATTTTATAATTCAAATTTGATTTCAAATCAAATCAACCAGAACAAACAAACATTCCACATTAATATAATATAGAAAATAAATTCCTTTTTCTATATAAAATATACGTTGGGTAAAATTATTTCATTTACCCTCTTTAAAACATACTGCGTCGGTTTATCATACTTGAGCGTTTAGAAACCCCTATCGATACAGTGGATCAAACTGATCGACCAGAACTCATAAACAACCCAACCAATAAATCTCCACAATATAAAACAAATTTTTATAAAATCTACAAATACGTTCACTCGTATATATACACTTACACTCAATCTAGGGTATTGCTAACCCCATCTCTACTGAGTCACGCCACAGAGCCAAGGTTACTACTTAACCAATAGCTCTGATACCACTGTAACGACCCAGCGGATTTCGGCCTCGAAAATCGATATAAATACCTTTACCGTATCCTATACCGATCCTCCAAACACCGAAACACTGGAACGTTTAGAAAGAAATTAGAGGATGAGATAAGAGAGAAAGAAATATTAGAATAGAAGAAGAAGAAAACCAACACAGAGTCTCACATCGCAGCGGAACAAAATATAATACAGAAATAATGCTTTACTGAAAATTTCAAAATACTTACAATATCAGAGTTCATCAACATCTCTGGACAGTTATAATAATCTGTCCTCATATATATAATCACACAGCGGAATATTATTCGTCTGAACATCTTCAGCTCGTCTCTGGACCCTGCAGTGCCTGATAACCTGAACCTGTACACTCCGGGCTAACCCGAGCATTTACAAAACACCGGGTCAGTCTGGTGGACCAGAGTGAGATAAACTCGCACAGCATTAAGGTATCACACATCTTGAATTTAAAGTTAAAATCCCTTTTGAAAGAAAAAGATAATCGTAAGACCGATCCACACATAAATACGGACGGTTTTTACCTTACGATGACCCAAAACAGTTTACGAAATCAATATCTTGATCTGATATTATGATAATGTCTAGATACAAATAATTAACAAATCTAGAGGAACGCTTGCATCTCACGCTCCCCGTATATAGTATACAATTGAAAACCGCGGGCGCTTATTGGATATTGGATTTCCAACTTGACAAGGTATGGGACCACCTTCCGCACGTGTATCTCTAGAGGCGAATACACAGGGTTCAACAAGAACGTCTTGCAACCCGGCCCTCACATGACCGACTACTCATTTCGCTTGAGTGTATCGAATGTATATCACCGACGGATGGACTCAAACCACCGTCCCCGAATGGGCAGAATCGATAGATTTAGAAACAAAAGGAATTTCTCTAGATAGGTGATTATACACCCTAATGGGAGCGACCCACATAGCCATGCTGCCTGCCCGATTTTTTGTCATTTCCCGGTTGATGAGGCCTGAAGTCAGAGCACATCTGATCATCATACACTTTGAATGCCACATCGTCAGATCCGCCAGATCACACTTGATTGACGTCCACAAACATACTCTAGCTATCTGGCTAGAGAATAACCATTTCTCCGCCATCAACTATGATACGTTTGGAGAAATCAACGCATGTAAATCCTTTTGGAAATACTCTGTCAGACATCCGTCCATACAAGTCATCCAGGAACAGGATGAACTGAAGGTACTCTCCTACTGCATCCAATATAGGAATCACCCCATGGATCAGTAGCGATAGCCCTTGCAATCCACAGATCCCAACCACGACAGAACCCCAGAATATCTCCGGCGCGAATCAGAGATTGTAAGTGGTTCTTCCGCTTCATGAAGATCTATGGTCTTCACATGCTCCATCTCGATCGTCGCTTGATCTTCTTATACTTTCGTATTTGCTGGTTGGAAGGGTTTTCGAATATGCATTCGATCCCGGACTTTCCATATCAACAATCGTAAAGGTCAGACTTGATAGTTGGTTATTTAACTATCAAGTAAACATCCATGAAAACAAAAGAAATACATTCACTGGTCTAGTACTCAGCATCACTTGGCCTTTAAAATCATCGCCCAATTTCCTTTTAATTCCATTACTAGGGAAATCTCATTTCCGTTATCTTGGAAATCTTATCGCACACTCTCGTTATTACCAACTAGTATTATCTTTGGGTCGTCCCGAAGTCGTTCAAGTTGGGGTATTTTAATTACCTCTCAGACCTTGACCAACCACGTTCTTACCTTCAGGTAACTACGAGTCATAATTTAAAAACCCGATATTAATATCTCAATTTCCATTTCCAAATCTCGTTTACCAAGCTCACCTTTAAATCTACTTTTTGGTAAATCTCTTTCCAAATTCATTTGGTTTATCTTAATTTCCTTCTTAAGTATTTGAATTCAAAAACGACACTTAAACTCATATTTCCTTTATAAATTCTTATAAAATTCCAGGTTTAACATAAACCATTTTCATCTTCGCCTCCCTTTACTTAATTTAATGTTAAATAAACTCTTCATTTAACTAGATATTCGCTTAGACCCCATATTCCTTTATTTTAAAACTCAATCTCAAATATGGAAACTCATCACTTAACCTTTTTCCAATATTCGACCATATTTCACCCCAAACTCAGTTTCTTAAATGTATTACATTTAAGAATCACTTATCTCATCATTAATCATCCAAATCGATTAACTCCTTTAAATAATAAATTCCCTTTTTCAAACCCTTACTAAGATTAACCAACCATTAAATCATTTTACTAATTTAAGGTCTAATCAAATTTAAATGGTCGACACCAAACAGAGTTATTCTTTTGACCAACCCAACTAAATCCCTTTCTTTCGGGAAACCCTTTTTACCTCCCTTCAACCTATTGTATTTGGTTTGAACCCCTTTTATTTCTTTATATAAAAACCCGAGTTCAAATATATACATGTTCATCACTTCTTTTAAACTCACTTGGTTAATTCAACCCATAACCATTTCTTTAAACCCTTTTGGTTTAATTCCCCTTTTTAAATTAATAAAATTAATTTAAATAACTCTTTTTAATCATTTACAATTAACCCAATATCTAGTTACCAGATAATTCCCTGTCCTTTATTTAAAGTCCCTATCGATTTAAGAATTCATCTTATAAAACAAGTTTCCAATAAACTTTAAATAAATAATAATTTAATATTTTATTTCCTTTTTGAATAACTTCCAATGTAAAAATCTTTCAAATCCAATTCCCGTTATAAAATATATTTATAACTTCAAATCTTATCGATTCACTGCTTATAAAAATCCATGTTTTATAACTGTTTGACTTTTGGGTCCAGTGATGCTGATTACCCAACCAATTCTATACATTAGTGAATATCAGAACAGATATTGAAATATGGTTTAACGACCATCAAAATCAACCATTCGTCATTCTTATAATGACCATCAATTCAAACAACAATCCATTCAACCAATTCAAACAAATTCAAACACGTTTTATAAACGTGATCAACCCAAGGAGTTACTTTGTCATGGGTCATCTCCAACAGTGGGTAATTCTAAATTCAAACCATCGATGAATCAACCATATATATCCTAACAGTCATCTTCTAACAATCAGAACTTGCAGAAATAAAATACCCAGTTTATATAAAATATAAACGAGGAGGCTGAGTGAGTTTAACTCACCTGTATTTAGAATTGTCGATATCAGTCTGGTTCTACTCAATTAAACTGACGTTTTAATTCGAATAAAATTCCAGTCACTCCAGATTCGGACTGCGCCTGCTCCATCTCGAAGTGCTCGCCTCCACGGTCCCAGCGCATCTGACCGTCTGTAAATCCGACAACGTACGAGAGAGAAATCATCAAAACAAGTTTATGAACTAATTTAATTATTTAAACTAAAAATTTTAAAAGAAAAACTTGGGCCTTTACCTTGATCCGCCGGCCCACAACCCGAACCCGCTTTCTTAATTAAAACCCTATTACCACCGATCATTCTCATTTCAGTACGCCGCCTCATAAATTTCCCAAATCCAAAACCCTAACCCCATTTCGGTCTTCCAGTAAATCGGAGCTCGCCCTCGTCGCAACCGCTTCCGTCCTTCATCCGTGTTCTTCGGTCAACCACCCAGCGAGCGAGCCTCCTCCTCATGCTACGAGCTTTCGACAGTCGGATCAAAGCTTCCGTCGCTACTCGGTCTTGGATCTCAACGACTTCAACAGCAATCGATTTCGACGCAAAGGATTTCCAAAACTGAAAGCTAAGTCTTCTTTTTATCTTGATTTTAAATTGTTTGATTTTTCTGATTTTCTAGTTCGAATTGTTTCTTGTTTGCGGTGTTGGGTTGTTCGGTTCTGGAATGAATGAAACACCGTAGTATTTATAGTTGCGATTTCGATCCTAGGTGAGAACACTGTCATTAGCTACTTAGATTAGGCCATTTGCACCCTATTCACTTTTCAGATTTCGTACAAGTGATGGTCGCTGGACAGTGATCACTATATGTTGGATTTTCAGCAGACATTTTTCTGAGTATCGTATTGTATTTTCAATATATTTGGTTGGTTCGAAGTGACTGAATTTGTGTAGGTTAGGTGAGCCTAAGTCTATGACTTGTTAAATCGATTTACAGATCCAAACTTGTATTGTCGATTTCAGTCCGGTTTTCAATGTATGTAAAATAGAAATTTGAAAAAAAGGATTTTTTTCTCTGTTTTGATTTGTCTTGCTACAGGTTGATGTATATGAATATATATATACATACACATATTCTTCTTTTCATTGAATTGTTTAATCGATCAAAGATGTACAGATATTTTACACTGTACATTTCTAACTGTTTATAGTTGTTCTTAAGATTTTGTGTTCGAGATTGATTTTGTACATATATGAATATATATATATGTTTGCCTTACTTTAGCATGTGCATTGTACTGTAGAATTTTGATGTATGAATGTACATACATCCCTATTTTTTTCCCAGCTACACATCGTACTGCTTACTTCACCAAGTTGATGTTTACTCCTCTGACTCCATTCGGCTATGTATTGTTGATTTTGTTCAGAGATTTTAAATATATGGCTCGGTTTCCTAATGTATTAAACAGTGATTTTATATATAAGTTTACTGTATATACATGTGAATTCACTGTTTGCTTTGGCTGTAAAGATTATGCATTTGATTTCCCTCTCTTCTTTCCTTAGCTGTTCTTAGCCATTCTTAGTTGTTGCACTGTCTACATTCCACTGTTCTCGTACCTCCTCTAGCAGTTTTTAGCTGGTGTACTCATATGTACATTGATTTATATGGTTTTTCATATTATATATAGCTGTTCAGCTATATTTCTTCTAGCTGTTCTTGTGTTGTCCCTTAGCCGATTAGTTGTTTTAAAATATTTAGCTGTACATTCAGCTTTTGCGATTTGATGTTACACCCCTGTTTCAATACGGCTATACATTTGCCTTTTACTGTTCTCTTTAAATTTATTTTTTCTTTTTCTTCTTTACTGTTCAAATGACGTCATTACCCTTTTTAATGGGCTTCTTCCTTTTCTTTTCGCAGATCACCATTGATGGCGACAGGTTCACTGGTTCGGCACAGAAAAAGAAAAAGCATGATCTAAAAAAATGTTGATATCTTGCCTTTTTGTCCAGAACTTGTATTGTACATCATGTATTTGTTTTTCAGTTTCTTTTTCCTTGCCTTGTGCATTTGTACCAACAATAATAATATAAATATACATTTCAATTTTCTTTGTATTGATAAATGTCTAGTTTCCAGTTGCTAAGCTGTTTTTCTTTACATGTTTGATTGACTATGTTCTTACAGTCTTACGGAAAGGACAAGGCAGGCTTGTCCCTTTTTGAAACATTAAATGAATTATGTTGGTTTTATTTGATTTGCATGCGGAGACTTTTAATGTATGTATTTTATTATCTAATATTGTGTTGATCACTTTCCAGTTTTCTGTTGAATTTGATGGGCAACTTTGGGTTTGTTGTATCTTCGGGTTTTATTCGAATTGCCGAATCAAAAGAACATGGCCAAATATACTCATATATATTATATTCAAACTGTCAAATTTATTGAAACTAAATTAACATCATTGTATTTAACAGTTCAAATTAAAACATTTAAAATTCTGGTTTCAAATAATATTCCATTTATATAAAAATCCTTTAATATAAATAAATTCGATTAAACATCCATTATATTTCAAATATAATATATTTACAAATTTAAATATTCGAATTTTAAATGGCCGAAAAATCTGGGATGTTACAATATATATGCATATATTCTTACTATATGCATATTATAAGTGTATGCATCTATTCTAAATTGTAGTATATGCGACAATTCTGAATAGTTGCATACAAGTATGCAGCTATTAACGATATATGGTTATATGTATGCATATATTTATAATAATTTAAAGATGTTTATGTAATTTCATTTGATTATTACACATCAGGTTTATTAATGTTGATTTTCTTCTGTGTATAACAGTGTTCCTGTTGATATTGGTGTATTGGTGGTGTTGAAGTTTAGGAATGATAACTGGTCTATTCGTCTTTATTTTGATAGTTCTGTTGATATTGCGAGTGATGCATCTGTTCTTTAAAAGACATCTAACTGCAATTTGTTTTGGCATTTTATTGTTTATTCTATGATACTTGGTTATAGTGTTTACTATTAGTAGTCTTTGTGAACATTTGTGTGATGTTTTCAATTTAGTCTTAATGTTAATTTCTGTGATGTTTATAATTATTTTTTTCAACTAATATGTTTATAGTTATTTTTGTAATGTGGTTTTTGCAATTTGTTAATTTTTGTGATGTTTACAGCTATATGTTTACAGTAATTTCTGTGATGCTTACATTTACTAGCTTATATGCTCACAGTTATATGTTTGCATTTTTTTTGTTACATATTCTGTAATACTTTTGTAGTTCTGTTCATACAGCAAGTATTCTAAACATCAAAGACAGCATCAACTAGTTGATTAATATTGCAAATATTTGTTGTTATGTAAGCAATAATTTGGAAAAAATACATAAGCGTATGCAAGTATTCAAAAAATTTCAAACATCAAACATTTAAAGCATTTGCATGTATGTATGCAACTAATAATAATACTTTCATATTGGTATGTTTAAAAAAAACAGCATCGTTTGTTGGAGTAATTCTGCAAATATTTGCAGTTACGTAAGCAATTATATTGAAAAAATGCATACAAGTATGCAAAAATATTATGAATAACTGTACATAAGAACACAATATTTCATAATGTCATGAGCAATTAAAACAACTTAATTTAATACATAAAATACCAAATTAATTCAATTTAGACACTACATAATCATGGCCACCAGTTCGAAAACAAAATATCAGTAAACATTTTTATAAAAAATATAAACACCACTTTTCCCTCTTTTGATCACTGGGTTTGTTTTCGTAATTACAACTGCTTCGTAATTACTAATGCTCCCTCTTTTTCAACACCTACCACAGGATCATCTTCCAGCATAGGTCTCTGTAATAAGAAGTAAAAAGTTATTAAATGTACAAAATTTATAAATATGTGTGCACTAGTGTGCAAGCATTCTGACTGTATGCACAAAAGTGTGCAAGCATGCTGGATAAACGTACGAAAGTTCGCAAATAATGTTCACACATGCACACACGTGTGCAAATATTCTGAACATATGCACAAAAGTGTACAATTATTGTTAATAATAGCACGAAATTATGCAAATATTGTTAATAATCGCAATAACAGCTATAGACTTGTGTGCAAAAATTTACAGATGTTGCATATACTTTTAATCAAAATAAATTCAACTTTTTAAGAATATATTAACAAAATATGCATATTTTTAGGCAACCTTTTCGTCAGACACACATACAAACAAAGATTCGAAAGATTTGCATATATGAATGCGTATATACAAAATATATGCACAGTCACACACAACTTTCCAGAATAAATGCAAAACACCAGTAAGCACGTATTGTACCAAATAATTGCATAATTGTATGCTTAAATTCAAAATGTTTTCATACTTTTATACATGAATTCGAAAAATAAGAACAAATAACATTCCCAAACCTCAACAGCAATAATACACAAATATCAGCATGAACATTGTTATACGAAGAAGGGAATAAACATTAATAAGCCTAATATGTAGTAATCAAATAAAATTACACAAAAATTATCAAATAATTATAAATATTAAGAATATATGCATATATTAAACACTTTAATATGCATATATTAAGAATATATGCATATTTGTATGCAACTAATAACCAGATGCACACAAGCAGATATTCGAAACAGCTGTATAGTCCAATGCATTTATACGGAATATATGCATACTTATACGCAAACTTCTAGAATATATGCAAAGCCTAACACACGTGTTTTAACAATATTTGCATTTGTATGCTCATATTGGCAACTTATGCATATTTTTATACACATATTCCAAATACAGAACAATATACTGAAAATTTAATAAATAAAACTGTACGATCTATAATAACATTAAAACTTTATACAATAATTAATAAACAGTCCATCGACAAAACTATACAATTAAAGAAGATCAGATTAATCAATCAACAAAGATCGAGTAAAAATTGATAACCGTAAAAAAAAAATTAAAATGTATAAATTACCTTGAAGAAGAAACATTCATCATATAATTCAAGGATGGATCTAATTAAGTCACTGAAAAAATTCCAAGCAATGAAAATTTTAGATCGACGGAATCAGCAGTGGAAAAAATCAAAACGATGACGGCGTTGCCATGATTGATAAAAATATGTTTCTGGAAAAATTAAAACCCTAACATGTGTTTCCTACGACGTTAATTACATCGGTAATTAATGAAAAAGGACAAACCTGGAAAAAAAAGTCGCTTTTCAAAATTAGGGATGAAATTTATAAGTTTTAAAACAGGAGGATGTGAGCCTTATTTAGTTTGATTATAAGGATGTGAGCCTAATTTTCACAAATTTAAATACAAATTATATGGGCCAATCAGAATTCAAGGGAGCTCTAATTCTTTTCTACCGTAACCCAGCCGCCACTCTCTCTTCCAACCAACGGCGATTGTCAATCAAAACTTCATCCTCCTTCAACTTTCAATCTACTCAATGTTTTTTGAAATCTCCAACTACAATTCGAAGAGCACAACAAGGTTTATCAATCCAACGGCCAAGATCAGAGTTAGTGGTGTATACGGTGGGATTTTGGGGGCCAATTCGCTGCCGTTAGGGCTCAAATTCCGGCGTGATGTGATGACCGAACTACGCCATGGTGGAGTCGCGGGTAGAAGTGAGGACGGCGCTTCTTCTGGCGGTCACTGATAGAGACCCGGCGCCTTGAATCTCAGCCGACGGTGGACTTCTTCAAAGAAACGATGGGTTCTTCTCTACAGATGGCGATGGGGTTAAAACAGGTAGAAAGGTAGTTTTTTTTATTGATTGATTTATTTACAATGTACATTGTTTTAAAAAAATAAAATAAAATCCGAAAATGAAGTAAGAATTATTGTTATAAAATCTGAAAATGAAGTAAAAATTATTGTTATAAAATCTGAAATGAAGTATGAATTATTGTTTTGAAAATAAAAATGTCTTTGTTTTGTAAATAAAAATGTCATCGATTTAGAAATATGAATAGTATTGTTTTTAAAATATAAATATCTTTGATTTAAAAATACAAATATTATTGTTTTAAAAATAGATTTTTACATAAATAACATTGTAAATAAAAATATAATTTATATATAAATAAATTTAATAAGAATATGATAAAAATATATAAAGCATTGAAAAATATATAAAGCATTGTTTTTAAATTTATATATAGATTTGTTTTAAAAAATATAAATAGCATGGTTTTAAAATTATGAAAATTCGATTTGTATTATATAGATAACATTATAAAAATATGATTTTTATTTGTACAATAGCAGAATATAAATATGATTTTTATTTATACTGTAGCAGATTAAAAATGTGATCTTATATATATATATATATATATATATATATATATATATAGCGATATAAAAATGCGATTTTTAAATATATAAACATCATAGTAAAAATGTGATTTTTAATCTGAACAGCGTGAAAAAGATTGCGTTGGAGTTTCGGGCAAATCCAAACTGTTCTGAAATTCAGAAATAAAACTGGAGGAGTGGATCTTCAAGGTGAGAACTCCTCACTATAATTTCCTTTGTATAGTTATTTATTTTATAACTGCATATTTGAACTGCTCCCCGTCGTCCACAGACCATGGACGACTTATTTGGTTGTTTGTGTTGATTGATGTATTTGTTTGTATTTGGTTTGTGGTGTGATTATGGAATTGATTAGAATTTGGTTTGTATATGGCGCAAGCCATTATTAGGCGAGGGATAAGGCTAGACCTTATTCTGGTTCTAGTATCGCGCCATTATGCCGCCAAAATTTTCTAAAATATGTTAGAACAATAAAAATATCATTTTTATCGTGTAAATGAACTAAAATAAATATTCCCGTGTTGAAATGAAATAAATATTCATTTACATATCGGACGATTTGTTTATGTACACTTATTTGACTGATATGGATTGGGATGATAAATTTTACACATCGCCCAACTACACAAATAAAATCTATGTTTGTTGATTGAAACCCCACACGGGTGTTGGGATGATATTTGACTTACACTAATCCCAACTGATTAGTTGTATGTCAATCGATGGGTTGACATACTGTTGTAAGTGTTAAATATTTCTATTTAATGATTATATAGTGTAGAATGCACTCTGGATGATGAATGATTGTTAATTACGGTTGTTATATACATGTGTTGTATGAAATCCATATAAATAACATTATATGGTAATTGACTGTGTCTAATTCCAATTCAGAAGAAAAGAATATTTTAAAATAACGAATATTTTAAACTAATGAATATTTTAAAATAATATTCAGTAAAAGATCAAAATCTGATTTTGGGTGGACATGAATTATTCAAATATATGTATAGTAGTGTTGATTAGATATGCACCATTTTGATGCGAATGATATTTATATCGATTTTATTCATTTTTATAATGAATATCGAAAAAGGAAGTGATTTCCAAATCTAATGTTTTGAAAAAATTATCATTTATATATTAATGATATGGAATATTAAATTTTGATTTAAAATTGAATATAAAGTTGAAGTCGTTTTTAAAACGAATTTAAAACGATTTATAAAATACGTTTTAAATGGAAATTGACGAAATATATATAACACATATATTATAGATATAAATGGCTTGAATAGAACGCGCCGCGCTTGGACCGTTCGCGAATTTCGACCATTGACTTCGATTTGACGTTACGGGAGATCCGACCGTCGGATTCTCCTAGAACTGGAACTGTTGGGTTCGTATCGAAAAGAGCTTTCCAACGAATATAAGAAATTTGAAATCTAATAGTTGGATTTGGAATTATGTCCAAATCAAATTTGGAAAAGGTCACTGTAAGTGTAGTTCGACGACCGTTTATGGAAATCGATTGTACTGACCTTGATAAAATTATTAAAAATATTAATAATTTTTGTAAAATCATAATAAATGATTTGGAAAGAATTTGGATGAAAAATTCCATATTTGAAAAGATAAAAATATATTTTTATCGAAATGAACTAGTTATTAACTAGAAAAATAATCCAATATTTTTAAATAAATAAATTGGATTGAGGAAATGGTTTTAAGATAAACAGAAATTTCCAATATAAGAATTCGAATGGATTTGAATCAAAATTATCTTCGGAATATTTCGTATATTGGATTCCGTGGTTATACGGACATTGTGGAGGAATTTGGAAGATATATATATCGTTATTCCAATATGATATTTGTTGGTTTCAGAATTTGATATTGAATATAAGCCGATATATTTTCTATTCAGAGCCTTGTATTTAATATCAATTTAGATTTTGGGTTTGTCGTAAATGGTGTCTTCACTAACACTGTTCTTAAACCCAGTTGAGAAAAGATTAAATCTTTTTATTAAGATTTAACGAAGTTTACCAATTAATTAAAATTTAATTGGAATTGAACTGAATTTTGTGTTTGTCGTGAATGGTATCTTTAAAAATGCTATTCTTAAACCCAATGTAGTTAAGAAAATTAGAAACTAACTGGAGATTAGCTAAGTTGAATGGATTCCTAGGTATTGATCTGATGTTAGTTTCGGCCTTCGGGATTAATACTTAGGGAATTGTTCTCTTACTAATTTACGGTTAGAGACTGATGGAATGGTGTCTTCAGTAACACAGTTCTTAAACCCCGTGTGAAAAGAATAAATCTTTTAATTAAGATTATTAGAATTTCCAGTTATATTTAGTAATTGGAATAAATGGAATGTGATTTCGGGTTTATCGTGAACCATGTTTTAAACGACATTGGTTCTTTAACCCAGTTAAAGACAGGATATGATTTCCTAAAGTTGAATAATCATTAATATGGATTTTGGGAAGAATAAAACTAAGTGGAGTTTTAATGAATCTTTAATTAGATTGAGATAATCGAGAATGGAGTATCACCAGTTTTGCTCCGAGCGATAGTTAAATCTTTAATTAGATTTAAACGTGAAATGGTAATTAATATTTACCGATAACACCGTGGTGTTAGATATGGAGTATTACCAATTTCGCTCCATGGGTCGAATAAGTTGGGATTGGGAAATTATACAAATGATTACTTCGGTAAGATGCGCTAATCCCGACTAGTTTGGATAAACCTTAATATGGTTTGAATCGATATTCAAAGGAAGATTAAAGAACAAATTCAAAAGAATTTATCTTTGATAAAATTAATGGGAACCTATTCCCTAATGATGTGAATATTTAAATAAAAAGAATATTCTGGATTGGAATGAGGCGTATGTTGTGTTTGTGTAGCACTTGTTTATAATATACGCGAGTGATTTGAAAAGGCTGGGTTTATACCCATTCTGAATAACTGATTCGACGATTAGTCGAAGATTAAGACGGTGGTTGAAGACCAGTGGTCTTCACATCGTTTGGATGATTATTGATGTCTTGATTGGGCTGTACGCCCAGGACGAGGTAATAAGTGGTGATCGTCCAGGCGTACTTGGAGATCGATAAATATGCAAGGGCCTCTCTCCTGTGTTGGACATATGAGACGAGGAATAAGGTGCCTCCCGTTTCGTTCAGACCTAGAACGAACTTGTAAACGGATGTGTGTCTGACATTGGATTTTATTCCGTGTGATTGATTTCTAGTAAATATATCTGTTTGGCAGCAGAGAATTTATTCTCTTGCTTAACGCCCTTCTCTGAGATGTACGAGCTCAGAGGTTATATATTGATGGATATCAATCGCATGGAATGAATTGCCTGTGTGGCATGCTGAGTTGCATGGATCAAGGCTTTTGTTGAAAAGTAAAGTCTTGTGGTTAATGATCAAAGCATAGCTTTAATATAGCGCCGCTTTGTGTATAGTGTTAACTTGTGAGCTTCACACCCCGGTATGAACCAGAAACGGGATGAAGGACGACAGGGAGGACGACACGTTTCTTTCTAGCTAGAGGTGTGTCAGCGTTTACAAGCCCTGATATTTGACTTATGTGGATGATGGAAAGCGAGGCGCCTCGGTTATATCGGTCACTACGGTGTCGATGGATGGTTTGGTCGATATATGACCAGTTTACGCCCCATAGGGCGGGGAAACGTGTGTTCAGGAATATTATTCCACACATATGTGTGGACCGGCCCTGCATTTTCCTAAGGGCTTGACTGAGTACGAGTCTTGAGGCTCGGGCGAGAGAGTCTCGAAGCGGTTAGGACGATCCCTTGCCTCGGTTCATAGATGGAAATCCAACTTCCAATACGACATTTCGGTTTTAGTTGTAATCCTATATATGGTGACATAGTGGGATGGGGCGCTCATGCCACCTATGATTGATACATTTATATTTGAAGTTGATTTCTTCACTTATAGTAATAATAAAAGATTAAATTTCGCGTATCAAGCATTATTTGGCTATTATAAGGTAAAACCTATCCTCCGGCTTGCGTTGCATTGTGTGATGGGACCTGGGTCTTATAATAGCTTCATTTTTCTTTATTTAGCATTGCGCTGTTTGTTTATGCACTGGTATTCTTGGGGTTAAAACCCGTTACGTGTTATACGGCGTGGTCCCTTGATTTACCTTACTTTAAAATAAAGATTAATAACCGTTTTAGTTCTCACACCAGTCACATGATTGACCTAGAGTTTATTGTTTTAACCTAAACTCTGGGTGCCCTTATTTTCCACACGGGCAGCTAGTAGTTGGGATTTGCAGATATTATATTCACAGGATCCTGGTTTACAGCTGAAGCGATATTCGGAAAGCCCTGTATCCGTGCATTACTTTCAGTTGTGTTTTGTATTATTTTTCCGCTGCTATGTAATGTATTTTAATCTCTGATATTTATCAAATGTATATTATTTATTTATACTCTATTAACTTCTTGTACTTTGATGTAATTGTTGTAATAAGCAATGAAATGTTCTTCTGTTTGTGTTCTGATTTGTCGTGTTCTCAAAGCAATTCGGCTTTCCTTTACGGGGAAGTTCGGGTCGCTACATTAAAATACTTTTAAAATGGTTGGATGGATTAAGATTACCGAGTGGTATATCTTCTAATATTCGTAGATGTGTCGACTATAAAAACAATAAATTTAGCGGGATGAAAAGACATGACTATCATGTTATGATGGAAAATTTGTTTCCAGTATCTTTCAAAGTACTGTTTGCCTGTAAAAGTTTGGATTGTTGTAACAGAACTTAGTATTCTTTATAAAGATCTTTGTTATACTACATTAAAAATTGATCGTTTACGTAAACTAGAGGAAGAAATCCCTATATTGATCTGCAAACTGGAAAAGAATATTTCCTCCATGTTTTTTCAATGTTATGGAACATTTACCTATTCATCTTCCATTAGAAGCACGTCTTCGAAGGCCTATGTAATATGGATGGATATATCCATTTGGAAGGTATATTAATATTAAGTTAATTATATATTGGTTTATGAAATGTATAAAAAATTAATTTAAATCATCTAAAACAAGTGAGACAGAAAGCTCGAGTTGAAGGTTCAATTTGCAAATCATGCATCAAAGAAGAAGCTTCGTTTTTCTCTCTCACTATTTTAGTGACCATGTGAACATATCATTTGAAAGTACTACATGTAATGATGAAGGCATTGATCAAGATGATTGTCTGGCGACTTTATCTATTTATAAAAAAACAAGGTCGGCCATTTGGTAAATGTGTGGAAGCATGGCTGGATGGTAAAGATTGTTATGCAGCACACACATATATTCTTCTCAACTGCACTGAAGTTGCATCGTTCATTAGGTAATAAACTTATATCATTTATACATGTGTATCTTTAATCATAATGTAACATCTGTCCTATAATGCAACATTTATGAATCATAACATCCAGACGACGATATCAACAAAGAATTCACTACATGGTTTACTAATTACGTTTTTGATAAAACAAATTGTGTTGTAGATGAAGGATTAAAACTTTAGCCATGGAAACAAAAAAGAAACTCAAGATATATCCAATATTCTTTGTCAATGGATATAAATTTAATATTAAAGAATATGATGCTAAAAAATTAGCTAACAATACTGGTGTATTTGTTAAAGGTAGTGATGATCCAAATGACCATATAAATGATTTTTGGACATACTAACCCAGATTTAGCAATTGACATATTTCACATGATCCGCGGAAGAAGTATTTTTGTTTAAATGCAGCTGGTTCAGCAACGTTCTAGATTCTGGAATCAACGTGCATCCAAAATATATTCTTATAGAGATAAAACATACTTCGCATTATTATAAGTACGATCCTTTTGTACTTGACAAACAAGCTCTTCAAGTATGTTACGCTTCTTATCCATCTCTAAGAAGAGATAAAATAGAATGGTCGGCTATTTTTAAAACAAAGGCAGGGTTTACATTTGACGGACGGGATATTTCCGACGAACAAGCTTATCAAGCAGATGTCGAGGAAAATTGAGGAATAGTAATAACCGATGATCAAACAGATTTGGACCTCTAAACGATGAATTGAATGCATTAATTGAAGCATTTAAGACTACAGATGAACCATATATAGAGGAGGAAATAGAGTTAGAATCCGAAAGTGACGAGGACTAGTCAATAATCCTCATTTTAAGAAGGTAATTTTATGTTATGTCATGTTATACTGTTTGTTTTTGTAACAATCCGAATTCTGCCAGAGTGATTTTTTTTTCAAAAATTCCAATCTGTCAAAACTCGAGTTGGCTTGTTTGGTATCCTGCAGAAAAGACAGAAATATAAAATGTATCAGAGCTCAGAAAACATCTTACAGCGGAATGGATAAAATATAATCTAACCAAATATAGCCTTACCATACTAATAGTACTGCCTAACCAGTATCCAAAGCTATCACATCTCTGCCATAAACCTAAACCGCGAGTGTGTTATGAGGTGGGGCCAGAACACAACTTCTGGTGATTGGACTAAATTACACAATCTGAAATAACCCTACATATATTGTTCAGTTATGTTACTTAGTTATTAGGTTGCTTGGATTAATAGCACTCATAGCTTTACACACACGTCGTACCCATCTACCTCTTAGTAGATTAATCTAATATAACATATATGTAGCTACCCCTAATATCAAGGTACCTCCCATGGTACCGTTCTCGCACGATCTACGTTGTCATGCCACGAAAGCGAATGCAACTCTCATCAACCGCCAGAGCGACGTATGGATCTCTATAAAATTACACCATGTTCCACATATAACTACAATCACCATGCTATGAAGCATACGGGCTGCCATTAAAGAGGCCTAAATACATATATTTAAACCATGGTCTGCATTTCTACGGTGGCTATGGTCCCACCTCGACCTCTTCCTCAACTAGTGAAAGATTACATCAAGATCTAAGTGACGTTCCCCTAGCAAACAATCTACACCCAAATTGGCGTGTCCCGCAACCAAAGTCTCGATAGTGAAAGATTGATGGTTTATAGGTTTAGCTCTAGTCTTTCAGAGTCACACAGACTGCCGATGACAGGTATCCGATGATTACTACCTATGTTGGTCATGACCCAGTCTGCCTATAGTAAAAAATCGTCAAATCACCTAAAGCCACCCAACGGCCTTTTTACTGTCAAACTAGAGTCGCAGTCAAGGTATACCCACTTGGTGGTTTCGCATAGACCTAACCCCTGCGAGTACAACCTGAGCGCTGTCACCGCACAGAGGACCACCACGGAGTACTGTAACGACCCGGATTTTTGGCCGATTAATTTTAAATATTTAATATGGTTTTAAATATTGAGTTGATAATATAAATTGATTTTTATATTGAGCTATCTATTTAATAATCGATATACGATTTATTTTGAATATATATATATATATAATTATCGTAATACGAGAATCTGAAATAATTCAGTTTGAAATAAAAACGAAGTCAAAACTGAATCAAAATGATTCAGATGATGAATATGAGTTTGGTTTGAGTAAAGATGATGATAATAATAATTTATTATCAAGGAATTAATTGTTTTGAAACTAATTTATCGATTTAAATTAATATCTTCTCCAGATGATCAAATGAGACTTCAGAACCCATTCCAGTGTGTTTAGAATATTGGTGTAACCCTTCTGTTGTTGAGCTCAAATAAGAGTTCATAAACACGTGAGAATTTAAGTTGTATAAATTCGCACCGATTCAAATTAATTTAGGGTCAAACATATTTTTCCTTCTACCCTAAGCTAACAAAGTACAATAGCTCACCCTAGATAAAATCACGCAGACCTACCATGAAAAGAAAACACGCTGTTATACCTACGTTGAAATTTTATTCCCTATTCCTTCACCCTGAAGTATTCTTTATCTATATAAACGCAATATCTCGCTTGTTTTCCCTTTTGATTTTCGTTACTCAAAAGAAAAGCAAAGGCTTTAAAATCAAAATGAAAAGGGAGGCCACCTCCTGTATGTTTCCACAAACAAATAAAAAACCGCATCCCTCCTCCATCATTTACAAATCAAACGAGAACTCCTGAAGAGAAAAATGAGAGTCGTTCTCTTAAGTTCCTCAATAAATTCAAATCGCGATATCAGCCGCGAAGAGCTCCACTTGAACGCAGAAAGCTAGGGTACGAATTGGGTAGTTTGATGTGGGTCATCACGAGAAAGAGACACTGTTCGCGATAGGAGTTATGTAGAAATTGACGTCGATATTTTTCTAGGGTTCTTCAAAGTCGTGATAGGGTGCGATGGAGTTTATCTAAGGTGGAACGACAGTTTTACGGTGCTTTGGAAGGCAATCTAGGGTTTCTGATTTCATGGGTTATGAGTGATGTTTATCCAAGTAAAGAAGGGAGCGTTGTTCGGTGGAGCAAGGGATTTTCAACACCGGAGTTTGGTGATGATTAGCGATTAAAATTATCGCTACCTGTAGTTGGTGAATCAAAGTTACAGGGAAGAATGGGATGGAAATGGGTATCGCGATTGAGCTGAAGCTCGATGTCGAACTGGAACGCGATGAAGTGAGGGATGTCGAGTTCGACATTGAGTAGCTGCCGGAGCTTGGGAAGGATTGGAGAAGATGAAATTCACACCTTCACTGTAGTGCGTTGGAGCAAGCAGGGAGTCGAGATGGTGAGGAATGATGCGAGCGTGACAGTGGTAAAGGAGTTCCAATTTTTGATGAGAAGTTTGTAGTAGCTTTCGGTTTTGGTTTTCATGAGGTGTGGCATGACATAGGATGGAGAATGATCACGGTAACGGTTGTTGGCTACAGAAAGGGGTTCAAATTCATCATAGTGGAAAAGGGAAGGGTTTAAAAATGGTAATTACTGTTAATTAATTAATTTTTATTTTATCTTGTTAAAGAAGTGTTGATTATATAAAACATATGCAAATTTATAACACATGTAAATATTCATACAATGTCAAAATCAGACGAAACTGATTACATTGGATTCGTAGCTGTGGAATTCTCAAGTTGGAGTCGGCTTGGATCTATTTTTAAGTTGACTGGATTTTTATTCGAACAGAAGGTGAATTCTTATTTGAATTTATTTTATTTAGTATATTAGTTAAACTAAAATTTTATACTGTTAGAAAGGAAATATCGTTTACTACTAATCCGGAATTTGGAAACTAAAAAGAAAATTTTAGTTAGTGAATTATTATATAAATTTTAAATTAGATTAGTGAAATATTTAAATTTAAAATCGCTAGCTGTTCAAACCGAGAAAGTTAGGAAAAAAAATAATAGTTAATTGATTTTAGTATATTCTGGATATTAAACCTTGTTAAGAAAATTCATTTGCTTAATTATAAAATTCGGATTTTTCTTAGGCGAGGATAAATCAAATGAAATCATCCGTGTCGAGTTCAAAGCATTGGAAATTAATAGAAATTGGTACAAGTGCAATTAAAAATCAAGGTGAGTAAACTCACTGTCTGGTTCGATTATAATTTATTATAATCGAATTTTTATATAATATAAATATTTATCTGTTATTTATTGGTTGATTGGTTGCATTTCTATTTAGTGATAAATTGTGGTTATTAAATATATTAGTTATTTAGGCTTGGTGTTTGTGGCTATTTTATATATATATATATATATATATATATATATATATATATATTGGTGGTTGGATTCCCTGCAGTGTCATTAGCGGATGCCCGTAGTATCATTAGCGGATGATTTCCCTATGCACACCACAATATATAGTGGATGACCTTCATACCGCGATATCCTGCCTCGAAGCAGGATGGGTATTATTTATGTTGGCTAACGTATGTGGATGCAGGAAAAACAGGTTGGAGGGATCCAACTGGAATCCTCAAAATTTATTATTTGTTTGTTTTCATATATATTATCGTATATGATGTGTTAGAAAATCTGTGATTGATAATTGAGTGTTTTGGGTGTTTAAATATCACTAGGCCTGAATGTTGATTTATAAAAATATCGTAAAAGAGAATTTTGAGATTTAAAAAGGTAATTTTTTTAAAGTAGAATTTTTATTTCAAATGGATTTGAAATCGAGACTTGTTTTAAATTATATAAACAAGTAATATAAACGGTATTTATAAAGAAGTGAAAAATTATCATTGGATAATTTAAATATTTAAATTCAATTGTGAATTTAAAATGAGGATTGGGAATTGCGGTGAAAAGGGAAACCAGGAAATTTATTCTGATATTCAGAATGTAAATTGAATTTAAATAGATCCGTATGGATTTATGATTTGAATTCGATCAGATAGAATTTATTTAAATAAATATTTTTAGAAAAAATATATTAGGATTATATTAAATAGAAGTTCAAAATTTAAATATAAAATAGATTCACTGTTTATATATATATATAGGTTAAAATCAATAAAATATTCCAGAATAGGAATTGGGTTTCAAATGGATTTAAAATGGAAACTTGTTTTGAATTATAAAACAAGGAAGTTAAATTTATAAATGATGTTTATAAATTAAATAAGATAATTATCGTGGGATAATTTGGAATTTTAAATTCAAGTATGACTTTAAAAGTGAATAGTAAAATGTGTTGAAAAATATAATGATTGATTATATTTCAGGAATTCGGAATACAAACTGAATTGAAATAAAAATAACGGATTTATAATTGAAATTCGATTTATATCGAATTTTATTAAATAATTTATTTCCATAGGATTTAGAATTTAAAATAGAGGATTGAATTTAATCCATAACCGAGTAATGAAATAATCGACGATTAGGGATAATCAGAAATATAAAGTTGGGGAAATTGGTTTAAAATATATTTAAATATATTAAAATGGAGTTGAAATTTATTTATAAATGAAGTTTAAACGTTTATATTCAATTATAAATAAAAACGAACTCACCGAAGCGCAGTAGTCCGTAAATTGGCGTTTCGAACTTCAATTGAGTACATAGAACTCAATTTAAGTCGGAATTCTTTGAAAGAAGAATCATCGGGACCGATTTGATAATAGTTTTCTAATGAAAGAGAAAAATATGTATTTTGTCGTATAGATTTTGAGTTATGTCAAAATCAAATTTTCAGAAAAACAACGCTATAACCATTATAAAACCATAACGGTTTATTTAAATAAATAGAAGGATTTTATACAAATAAAATCCAAATTTCCATTAGAAAAATCCAGATTTGAGTTATAAAATATATCTGAACTAAAGTGGAGTAATGAATTGATTTTTGAAACCAAATTTAGATCTTTAATTGTTGAATAGAATTAACTAATTTGAAGAATAATTAGTTAATGGTATTTTGAATCAAAATTGGACTTTGGATAAGAAAAAGGGGTTTGTAATTTATATTTGAAATCAAATATATAACTTGAGTTGAAAAGGGAATTCGATGGGTTTATAAGTAATTAAAATATATTTGAACGTGATATGTTCGAATAAAAAGTGGAATAGGCAAAAGAGCTACTTAATTAATAAACTAGCAAATTGAGTTAAAATGACTAGATTGAGTTGGAATAAATTAGAAATGGACGCATATGTGTTAAACAGGTATGGAGTGAAAAGAATGAAGTTTATAAATTTAGTGCCCGACAAATGGTACATGTTTAAATTCCATATGAGGTTTTATGCACCGAATCGGCAAGCCACTTGGCTTTTTGATTTTCTTTTTGAATGGAAAGGACCCAGAGAGGCATTTTGTAGTTGTACCGAGTGACCCATACAAAATAGGTTATGGCGAAATTTTCCACAAATTTAAGGAGTTAGAATATTTTTAAGAAAATTGAATAACTAGAAAATCAATATATTAATATATGTAACACTCCACGTCCATTAATGTCACTCACAAAGGGAATGCATTAACTTCCATGGAGGTTATAAGTGAATATAGAACAGAAAAATTACAACAAGACAGATAATAAATAGTACTTGGAAATCTAAAACTTCATTTTATTGCAGCGGAAATTAAACATGTTTGTTACATCATAAAACCATAGATCATAACCAAGTACGATATCCATCTTCATAAAAACAAAATACATAATCCCATTACATAAATAGCCATTAAAAGGATAACAAGCTGGACTTTACTTCAACGGTCCAAACTTTCCAAAGAGAGATGAAGCAATTCAATCAAACTCCACTAGAGCTGGGCCCAACTTGAGGACCTGGAGGGGGAAAATAATAGAAATAGAGGGGGTCAGACATAAAGTCTGGCGAGTATGATAATTCTAACAATACTATTATCAAAATAACTAGACTAAGGCATAAGCTGGAAGACAAGTAAATGTCTATGAACTCTTAGGAAGATAAAGATAGCGTTTAAGGTAACGTTAAAGATAACGGTAAAGGCACACCTAATTATTAACGAATGATTACTACACTGCACCGCACATTACTACACTGCACCACACCAGTCACCCTATTGTTTGATCCCACTTGCTTCACACAGAAACTTTATAAATAGCCTTACATACCCCTAGCTGACTACATAGGTGTCGTCTGCCCCTATCTCCACTAGGTGTACCCCACTACCCACTTTCGATCGGCTCCTTACTCATAGATACCCGTGCTGGCACCACAGTGGGGTGTATCACTCCCCTAAAGTGGCAACCCGATACAACTTGAGAATGCACAGCTTATACCTACACGATGCAACAACGTCTTACCTACCAGCCCGGGTCCACACATGCATACGAAACCCGTTGGACTTGCGTTGCCACCGCTCCCCGTTTTGGCCTCTTACAGTCGAACCCAGCATGCGTGTCCCGTCCTCGACTTGGGTCGAGCCCACAAAGATACGTTTGGGATACTGGTCGAAATGGGCCCCCACAAGCTACCCACCTAAGCTTGTCACTAGTATATCCCACTTAACCCTCTTAGTCATGTTCATTTACATGTGTGTTTGGTTAAGTCTTACTAATCGTATTTCACATGCCACTAAGGGCACCCCCTAGATTCCTCATGCCACCCAAGGCACCTACTTAACCCCCATGTCCCACCTTACATGTTTATCTGGTTAAGTATTTCTTAATTCATTCAGGCCATAACCTCATAAAGACCTCTCACATTAGACTGGCATTTATGGCAGCTGGATTTGCCGGGCGGGTCCGGGCAGTCTTACACCATAAAAGAGTCTAACCTCGTGTCTTTACAACCGTTATGCTTTAGTTTAGGCCTAGGACCTCTCACATTGGGCTGACATTTGTGACCACTGGATTTGCCGGGCGGGTCCGGGCAGGTTTACGTCACAAACGAGTCCAACCTCGTGTCCTAAGCATTGATTAACATTTAAAATCTTTTACCCCAGTTTTAATAATTCCCTATTCAAATTATTAATCAAGTCAACTTTTAATGATGTCCATAATTGACTCAATTATGGCCATCCACTTATGGCATGCAAAATCATATCAATTGCACCCCAACTTTTTAATATTAAATCCTTAATATTACCCCTACCCCACGTTTATACGTTCGCTTATTCAACGCATAATATAGGCTAGACTTGTATAGTCTAACACCTAGCACAAAGATAAATTATCACAACATATAGACAATTAAAATAAATCTAATCATAATAGGGGTGAAACTTGCATAAACTACACATGTTAAGGATCAAAAGGTGTCAACTTGTTAAATGTCTCAATTTATATGATATGATCATAGCCTAAATCTGTACATAAACTTGCATATGGGGTTTTTAGGCAACATAATGATGGTGTGAACTAGCATAGGATATCACATATGTCATAGCATAATTCTAGATGTCATAATAGATGTATTGGTATATGTTCATAACTTTTCTAATCAATCTAACTTGCATATGTGACTTGTCATATAGATCAACATAACCCAAACGTGATGATTTAATTAATATGAACTAACTAGCATATATGGTAACATCATGGCCTTTTTAACATGTATGATTCATCACAACTTAGCATAGAAACTTTCAACATACATAACATCATCATAGCATGATTTACAACATGTAAGATATCATCATCACATAATATTGGATTTACAATATACATGATAGCAAAAGGGGTTTACAACAACATATATGATAATTCACATCATCTACTCATAATCCATTCATAACTCAACCTAATTAAAATGATAATAATCTTGTTAAGATCATCATACTCACAATTTAGAGAAGAAAAGAGAGAGTTTTGCTTTGCTTTAGGGTTGAGAGAATTAGAATTGAATTTGCTTTTCTTCTTTCTTAGTTGGCGGCGGCTCCATTGATTTCCATGGCGACGGTATGACGGTAACTATTCTATTTTAATTAGGTTTAGGGTTAGCATTAGGATGTATTTATAGGTGTAGGAAGTTATGTAGGACCATTAGATTAACCCTGAACCATGAGAACCAATCAAATGCAAAATCTGCATTTGAGCGAATCGGCCTACGGGTTGATAGCCAAACACCCTGGATTAACCCCTAGTCGACCCAGCAGAGCTCGGGTCGACCTCAAAAATGGGCCGGTTCGGTTATTCCTCCTTCCAATTCGCTGTTTTGAACTTTTTCGCATATTTATTTATTTAATTTTTAATTTATATATATATATATCAATATATATATATTTCTCTGCGCAACCCATTTCACTTAATTCTTTTCTAAAAATTAAGTATACTTTAATTTGTGAATTTTAATGTTATAAAATTACGGGGTGTTACAATATATATTGAATTCGATAAGGAAACCAACTTAAAATAGAATATTTTAAACAAAAAGGGAAGTGGTCTTGTCTGTTTTGAACAAGTAGATTTTATAGTGTAGATTATTCGAGGTGAGTGGTCTTGTCTGTTTTGAAGTTAAGGATGTTTTCAGTCAAGGTCTGAGAGGTAATTATACCCGAACTTGATTGATTTCATTATTAATCGATAAATAGGAAGATTCAGTCTCGAAGATCAATGTTTAAAGAGATTTAGCTGAATGCAGTATTTTGGGTTGTTGTAACGATGTTTTACACAACATTCGTTTTAACCCAGGTAAGTGGAGTTTTGGAAATATAAAAATAAATATTTCCTGAGTATAGAAATGAATGGTCGTGAAAGGGAAAGTTAATTGGAATAAATTCCAATCATAAATAGAAAATATTTTCTAGGTATAGAAAAATTAAGGCGGCGATATATGGAAATATTTCCTAAATAGCGTAAGAGGCCAAGATAGTTTTTGAAATATCGTGTTAACAAATATCGGTAAGGAAATGGAGAAGTAATTTAATTAAAGAAATATTAATTAAGGGGCCTAGTGATTGTTTAATGTTATGGATGAATGTTTATTTGTTTTTCTTCCATAGTTAAATAATAGACTATCGAAGTATTTGCCAATATCGTTGTCAATATGGAGAGACCGGTTGGATTAATATCCGAGAACCACTCTGTATTGGTAGTAGCGTTGCGAATCAGATTATATGAAGACAATCGAAGACGGAGTAAAGTGCAAGGGATTTTTCTGTTAATCCTAGGTAGAAATTTCCTAAGCTGGATTAATGGAAATTGTGCCTTCGGTTTCGTTCAATCCCAAAACGAATGTTTATGGACGAATGTCTGACAGAGTATTTTCAGCGATCACATATGTTGGTCTGTACAAATAGACATCTAGTGGCAGAGAATTTATTCTCTTAGCATAATATCCAGAATATCTTTGTGCAAATCAATTAGTGATTAATGGATCTGACAATGTGGCATTCAAAGTGATTGTGCTATCAATGAAAGCGAAGCAATCGTAACTTCAAGCCTCACAA
Organism: Allium sativum; assembly: GCA_030737875.1. Classification (NCBI taxonomy): domain Eukaryota; kingdom Viridiplantae; phylum Streptophyta; class Magnoliopsida; order Asparagales; family Amaryllidaceae; genus Allium; species Allium sativum. Next base: position 199,651,210 of record CM060924.1, read on the forward strand.
CCGGGAAACAGTATAAAGTCAGGTAGGTCGCATAGCTAAGTGGCTAGCTTCCAAGTGGGTGTATTGTCACATGATCTAGAGAAATTCTTTTTTCTTCTTAAATCTATCGATGTTGTCCCTTGCGGGAACGGTTGCTGATCCCAACCGTCGGTGACAATACATTCGGTACTCTCAAGCGAAGTGAGGGGTCGGTCATGTTTTGCCCGGGTTGCAAGATGTTCTTGTTGGACCCGGTGTATTCCTCTCTAAAGATACACTATCGGAAGGTGGTCCCATACCTTGCCAGTTGGAATCCATTATCCAATAAGAGCCCACGGCTTTGATTGTATACTATATATGTAGAGCGTGAGATGCAAGCGTTCTGCTAGATTTATATTTATTTGTATTTAGACACTATTATAATATTAGACTAAGATATAATTTTCAAAAACTGTTTTGGGTTATCGTAAGGTAAGAACCGTCTGTGTTTACGTATGGATCGGTCTTACGATTATCTTTTCTTTTGAAAAGAAAATTTTAAAAGTAAAACCAATGATTGGAGTTTACTCACACCAGTCTCGTGACTGACCCAGAGTTTATTTTGTTTTATTTTACCCTAAACTCTTGGGTGCCCAAATTTGTACGGGCAGTCAAGTAGTTCAGGTGTTTACAGATATCTTGGAGGAGCTTGGAGCAGGAGGCTTCAACGATAGATATATACTGTTTATTTTCCGTTGTATTGTACTCTGATGATGGTATGTATATGTATATACAGTTAAATTTTGTACTCCAAAAGTTGTTATATATTATATTTTATTCCATTGCGATGTGAGATTATGTGTTGTGTTTATGTTCTTTTTCTTCTTCTTCTATTCAAATATTTCTTTCTTTCTATTTCTCACCCTCTAACTTCTTTATATTAATGATTCGTATTTCTATGCAATTTGAGTTGGACGTGTGGTGTATTTAGTCAACTCAGATAGTACGGATTTGCGGGCCATTACAAGTACCATACCACGTCCCTCGGAAGCCGTGTGCTTCCTTCCAGTCCCGCAGAACCAGTAAGCAGTATAGAAGAATCAGATGGACGTGCTCCTCTCGTGTCTCCAGACACCTCGATGATCTACTCCGTTGGGTTCTTCACCTTCCGACGTGCGGGCTGGTCCAAGCGCATCACATCGTCGTGTTATTAGATCCTATGTCTAATCTTCTAATCATGCGCTTGTCTTATCTTATCAGATTTCCAATTAACTTAATTGTTCACACTCTTTCTTATATTCAAGTTATCAATTTTTCTCCGGGCCCCATATCTCTCTAAGGAATGAGCCCTTCTTGCTTATTAATTCATTGATATAACTTAGTCCACTTAAATTCATTAATAAGCCTACAACATGTTATTCCCTTGATTGTAATTAATGACAGTAATCCACAATCTCTTTATATTATTACAATGCAATTCATTGTCTGATTTCATAGTTCCAATAATATGTTCTACCTAATATATAATTAAGTATATTTTATCTCAATCCACATGTTTTCTGTTAACATGTCACTTATTATATATGATATGATTAAATATAACTTATTTCATTCCATAAGTTTACCTCATTCTTCCTTATTTGATCATACCCTTATCTTACACTATCATTCCGGTTAGTTGTTGTTTACTTATTAACTTAGTTCTCTTAGCTAAGGTTTATTAATAAGTTTCTCTTTTTATTAATTATAACACATGTTATAATTCCATTTGTCCCTAGGAGAAGCCTACCCATTACATAACATCCTCATTAATGTAATTAATTATAATAGGTTATATTCCCCGTTTATCACATTTTTCTTTGGTCCTTTACATTAACCAAATTTACTATTGTAACATTTATATTTTTTACTATCTTGTGAATTTTTCACACATTCCATTTATGTACATATATTTATATATATATTTAGGAACCAGGCCCCTCACATTAAATTGACCACATATGGATGATGGATTTGCCAGGCGTTTCTGGGCAGGCTTCTACCACAAGTTGGATTTAACCTCGTGTCTCAATTCGGTTACAATTTCCAAATTACTGTAAATTTTCCACACAATTTAGGCATATCTATTCGTCCGAATTGTAATGTAATTCTATTTACAACCTTTTGGCATAATAATATTCTTGAGCGATTATTCGTGTTTAACGTAAATTCCATAATTACAACATTTACAGTAATTTCCCATTTAGACAAATGATTAATGGAAACAGGCTTATATAACAGAAATGTTCTCAGTAGATTTGATCCCAATTACCACAATTATTCGTAATTTCATTATAACTTGATTTACAATATCCAATTAACAAGTTCTTGGAATGAATCTATATACAACAGTATTCTTTCAACATATCCTAAACAGGTTTAATAACCAATTTCCACAATTATCAATTGTTTAGCAGATTAAATATAACATGGAATACAAAAAATATATATACTCTTATTTAAATGGTATAATTTAGATCCACTCACTAACAGCTTTCCAATCCATGAATCTGATCCAGATTTTTCGTTCTGTGGCATTCCTAACTGAATTCATTATCAAAACAACCACAGATTCACAAATCTGAAACTAAATGAAGCGGAAAAGAGAAATAAACCTATATAAACCAGATCCAAGGACTTACCTCACGCTGATCCGAATCCTGAACACCTATTTGTAGATTTATACATTTTTTTCTTCAAATCTTGAATTAGAATTACCTAAAACAAATATTCTAATTTTCTGAAAAGATTTTGGGAGAAAAGAGAATGGCACAGCCTGGGCAGTATCTCAGAAAATATGAGATTTAGGCTAGGCCCTTCTAGTCTATTTATAGGTGTACGAGAAAGTCTGAAACATCAGATTCAATTCATAAAAATTTGAAACGCACACGTCATAGATTGCATGTCACAAAACACACCTGGACCACGCTTGGGTCGACCCTTGAGTCGACCCCTCTGTCGGTGGGTCGACCCATGCACAATGGAGTCGACCCATCTGGGTCCAAGCATGCTTGTTTGACGCTTTTATTGTTGTACTTAACGTTTTTAATTAAACATTGATTATTTTTGCTCTTTACTTCCTTTGATTTATACCTATTATGATTTATTTTTAAGTTTGAATTTGAAATTTTTGTGTGTATATATGCATGCAATCTTTCTGTTCCTTGTCCATTAATTAATGCGATTAATGACACTTTGTTTTATTCCGTTTTATGCGCTCTTATTTCAAATGCAGCTGATTTCATGTCCATTATTCATTTGTTATGCATTAACATCCTTCTGCTCTTATCTTGTACGTTTTTATTTCAACATATGAATTTGCGCGTGTATATATATGCACACAACCATTATTTCTTTTTCAAAATTCAAACGGCATTATGTCGTCATTAAATTCTTGCCTATTTTCATTGATTGTAGGCTTACTTTGGATTTCTCTTTCATATGTATATATTTTTGCATACTTACACATATATTTACATATGTATGTATACATATATTTTTGCATTCACCTTTATGTATAATTTTCCTTAAATGTGCATTTATACATATTTTCCTTTTAGAATATGTATTATTTTAGTCGTTCCTCTAAAATAAAAATATGACGCCAGCGCGACTCAAACTTGCGCCACTCACTTGGGAGTCACATGCTCCTGCCAACTGAACTACATAGGCTTTTGTTAACAAGACTAAAAACATTGGTGGTCATTGTTATTTTTATTTTATTTTCTTATACCTTCTTTTCACGTTTGTAGTAATATTTCGTTTAAAAATATCTCTTTCATCTTAAATCTGTTTCCTGCAAACCATAGATCTAAATTGATCAGAAAATCGCCATAGACGCAATGACACTAATTCCATCACCAAATTCTAAAAACTTTTCAATTTTTAATTTTATTATTCAATTAAAATGCGAGCTGTTACATTCTCCCACCCTTAGGAAATTTCCCCCCAAAATTTGGTAAGGGTAAAATAAGTAATTCCTCACATATTTTTCAACCATCATGTGTACATCCAATTTTACAACCATTTGTGCACTTGTGCATAGTGTAATTCAACATAATAATATATGAATGCCTAAGCAGTACCTCCTATGTGAATGCAATTTTTCCTTGAAAATCTTTTTGAAAACATGATGCACATGTCCTAAATATACTGGCAATTTCTACATGAACGCATTATTTTGAAAATCAAAATACTTTTCATCCAATTTTTCATATACTCTTACAGAGAAAGAATGTGGTTCACTCAATTTTGCATCCAAATCCTACCAAACAACTTGAAATTTGCGAATTACAGAAAAGTCTAATTTTCTGAACTTGATTTCTTATGTTATAAAAAGGTAGAAAATGGAAATCTTCACATCTTCAGTTTTTCTTTTATGTACTTTTTCTATCCGTACTCGGATTTTATGCAACTATTATATAAAGGTTTCCTATCTTTCTATCCAAGCACAGTTCACATGAGAAAATTTTCTTCATTATAAATTTTCTTCTTTCAACTTTCTTTGGAAAAATACATTTTTCTCAACTATCATGTTTGTTGTTTTAATGGATTTGTTGTCTTCATTTTAGTTATGCCATTACTCTTTTCTTAGTTTATTTAACTTAATCCATTGATCTATGTTTAATTTTCAAATAAGCCTTTTAATCCTTCAACTAGAACAGGAAAAAAAAAGTATTCTACACAACTGCTACCAAGGGCTAAGAATCCTAAGACCATGTCCCCTCTGACAACGAAAAGCCAAATCAAAGGATCTAAACACTTTCTCACCCTTTAATTCGTAGCAGTCACCACTAGTCCTTGTTGTGTACTAACAGTCTTTTCCAAGCAACCTAGGCTCTATAATGCTTACGCAGTCTACAGGAATTTGCCATTATTCCAAAACAGTCCTTGTTATTCAATTTATAGCCTTAAAATATTCCCTGTCTTCCTTAGATACTAATCCTTACCTACTCCATGTTTTTTTATTAAAACTTGGTTTAGTTTTTATTTCATTTTCCTTCAAAATCCCAAAAGCTTCAAAACTTTATTTTCTTCATTAATTTTTCTTGCCAAACCATAAAAATATGTCATCCCAAAAAAAATGCAAACCATATTTTTTTTCAAATCATAAAAACCGGAGTAGACAAGGGAAACTACATCTCTATCAGTTTCACAGTCGTTCAAGTTTACAATGTCAGTTCAATAACCTACATATAGGTGCAAACATCTGCTCTATTCTTAATTCTCCCGTCTTATTTTGTCTACCCAATAAAATTTTATCTTAAACCAGTTGTTAAAAAAATTGTCAAAAGAATAGAGATTTTCAAAATTTTCTTTACCAAAAATTTCAATTTTTTTAAAATGTAATATTTTCTATGCTTTGTTATTTAACTCTTTCATACATTATAGTTTGAAACTAGTGAGCTATACATGCTCTACAATGTGCACATTTTTCTAAAAGAATTGAATTTTGAAAAAAAAAATCATTAAAAAATCACTGTTTCCTAGATATACCCCATTTTTTTATTCAAAACCCAATATGTACTTTTCAAATATGCCACTTACATATCTTAATATTTGTAAACTTTTAAGGTCAAAACTTGAAAAACACTGGTATCTATTACCCAAAATATTTTAAAACTTCAAGTTTTTAAAGTCAACAATGTGGCTAGACTCAAAGTGGGTTCCCAACTTACCTAGACTTTCCTAGATATTTTCACAAAGTTATTTCTCTCAAATATATATACTCCTAATCCATTTTTCTTCTTTCCTTTTCCCAATTTCTAAGGCTCAATTGTCGAACCCACTAATCCAGAGCACTAACAGATGGGATACATCTTTCTTCATTACCAATTACATTGTACTTTTTTTACCCAAACCACTTAAGGGATACAAATTTCCATAATCATTCCCCTAGTGTACATAACTGATATCCCTCCTGTTTGCAAACCACTCTTCCTATTTAGTGGGTTCCTTTATGGACTTAGGTGTATATATAATATGTTTATATTTTTAAAATAAAAATAAAGATACATTTACTCACTATCTATACAAGAATCCTAAACCTAGGCTCTAATACAAGATGTAACAACCCAAATTCTGACAGACCAATTTTTTTTTCAAGAATCCCAATATGTCAAAACACGAGTTGTCTTGTCCGGTATCCTGTAGAAAAGACAGAAATATAAAATGTATCAAAGCTCAGAAAACATCTCACAGCGGAATGGATAAAATACAATGTAACCAAATATTGCCTTACCGTAGTAATAATACTGCATAACCAGTATCCAAAGCTATCATATCTCTGCCATAAACCTAACCTGTGAGTGTGTTATGAGGAGGGGGACAGAACACAAGTTCTGGTGACTGGACTAAATTACACATTCTGGAATAATTCTACATATAACGTTCAGTTATGTTACTTAGTTATTAGGTTGCTTGGGTCAATAACACTCAAGGCTTTACACACACGTCGTACCCATCTGCCTTCCAGTCGATTAACCTAATATAATATATGTGTAGTTATCCCTAATATAGGGGTACCTCCCATGGTACCATCTCACATGGTCTACGCTGTCATTCCATGGAAGCGTATGCAACTCTCATCCTTCACCAAAACGACATACGGATCTCTATAAAACTATGCAATGTTCCGCATATAACTACAATCACAATGCTATGAAGCATACGGGCTGCCATATCCAAACTCCTCGGCCAAACTCAGTCTTGAAATGGAGCAATGCCCTGACATCTACGATACACCACCTGGTGCGGCATGCATGTATACAGACCCTCACACGTATGTATTGTCTAATGTAACCTGAGTTTCGTAATACGACTGCATCTGAACGCACGGAACTTGGTCCAGAGCCTTTCTATATTTGTATAGGTCTGCTAATGAGGCCTAAAGTATAGATATCTAAACTATGGTCTGCATTCTACAGTGGCTATGGTCCCACCTCAGCCCTCCCTCAACTAGAGAAAGACTACATTAAGGGCTAAGTGACGTGCCCCTAGGAAACAATCTACATCCAAATTGGCGTGTACTACAACCAAAGTCTCGATATTGAAAGACCGATGGTCTATATGTTTAGCTCTAGTTTTTCCGCATCACACTAACTGCCGATGACAGGTATCCGACGATTAATATCTTGTGTTGGTCATGACCCAACCTGTCTGTAGGCAAAAATCGTCGAATCACCCAATAGCCTTTTGACTGCAAAACTACTGTTGAAGTCAACCCACTGGTAGGTTTCATGTAGACCTTGTTGGATCTAGATTAACCCTACCGGGGGTGAATATGGTTTATTGAAATTAATTCGAGATATTAAAAATATCACAGAACATATTTTAGTAGATAAAATTAATGCAGAAAATAAATAACACGTATATTTTACCCAGCTTTGGTAAACTCTGCCTACTGTTGCATTCCCCAAGGTTTTTAAAAACAAACTCCCTCATACAAAAACTTATAAACTCGTGACTCCCTCGCTAACCGCCTATACAGTCTTGTACACTCGCTGACCCTGCTGTTGATCTAATTCTATGTTTAAAATCCTGTGCTGATCTAGAACCCTAAGATCAGAATTTCCCGAATTACAATCCCGTAATTCGTAACCCTAGTTATAAATCCTATAACCAGATAATCTCTTGTTTTACAGAAAACTAGAGAAACAAATTGATTTACAAAACAAAATAAAAACAACTCAAATAAAATAAAACAATGAGAAACCCCTTTTTCTAATTAAAACACGGCCGGTCCTCTTTCATTTTTTTAGCCTGATTGCTTCTTTCTCTATGGAAATAAAAATGGCGGCCTATTCTAGGGTTTCTCAACGATTCCCAAATTCGATCGATTGTTTGATTCTTTTATGGATTAGAAATCTCATGCTTGCTTATCGGCTGATTGGGGCCGAGGTTGCAACCGAAAAACTCTTGAAATTGTGAGTTCTCTGAGAATTTTTCTTGTTTAATTTTCTGTCTTGATTTTCGATGGTTGTTCCTTGGTTTTTCGATATTAAGCCTGTGATGAAATGGTGTTATATAGGATTATAAAAATCCTATAACATAACCCTGATTTCCCAATATGACTTGACTTGATTTGCCCGTGATTTTGTTGCCATTATTTGTTAAATGGTTCGGTCTTGAAATTCTTAGTTGTTGCGTGATTTTCTGGTTTAATCTTTGGAAACAGATAATTTGTGTCCCCTTGAATTTCTTGCGTGATTCTTGAAACATTTTTGTGTAATAAAATTTGTTGCCTTGATATGGATAGTTGTCGTGACTTTGATCTCGTGAATAACTTTCGAAAAAAATGTTGATAAGATCGGGAAACAATTCGAAATTTAAATTTTAGCCCCTCTGCTTGATTTCCATTAGACTGTTGCCAAACACTGATAGATTTGTTCATTTCTAGAAATATATCTTTGGCCCTTTTAATCATGATTTTTTGATCATTGCGAGATTTCCCAGAGAAGATATTTCCATATATATATGGTATGCTTAAATTTGTTGAGTCACTCGAACTTGAATAATTTGCCAGTTACTTGCCCTTGATGATATTTTCTACATTATGGAAAATAAAAAAAACTTCCTGTAAATTTATTCCTTGCCATAACCATGCTGACCTTTTTTTGTTTAAAACTTTGCACTTGTTGAGCTTGAAACATTGTACATGTTTGAATGCACTTTTAATCTTGTTGGCATTTCTTGAATCACCATGCACTGTTCCTAAATGAATGTTCTTGAACCTGAGTTGTTACACTCTGTCGTTGCACCATGTTCTCGAAGTAGCATTCTGACCTGTTGTTCTTGCGCACCTGAATTCATGGGCTTCACTTGAACATGCTACTCAGCCATTTTGTATTTGTGCATCACTTCCCTGTAATTTGCTCGGCCCAGTGTGTAAATGCACATGAACCTGTTTTGATGTATACTTCATTATCTTGATCAAATGAAATCTGTTTTGATGAATTTCCTATGATACTGGCCATATATGTGAGCTGACGTGAGCTTGCACCATTGACATGGTTTCACTTCTTTGTTTGTGGTACTTACGCTTTGATTGCTGCATGTATAATATATAGATATACACACACACATCTATATAATATATTATATAGATGTGTATGTATATATATAAATCTGCCATGATGGTTTGCCTTCCAATTGTTTATGTTCACTGTTGTGTGAGGTTGCATTTGCCACTGAATTCGTGTGCTTGTACACTGCTGCACTTTTGTATCTTGAATTGTGAACCCTCATGCTTTGTTATATATGTTCTCACACATGCCATTTCTTTGATCACTGAATTGCTTTTGTAACATAAGATCCATCTTTCATTTGTATGTTGTGTGGACATCAACACATGAATCTTCTGTGTACTTGTGAACAGCTCTTGTCCATTAGTTTTTGTTGCGAACCTGAGTTTAAAACTAGGCTTGTCGATTCATGTTTTCACTGTCTTTTGCTTGCAGTGTTGAGCACTATACATCGTTATGTGTGTGCATGTACCACCATATACATACATATATACACACACACACATGTGTATATATATGTGTGTGTTTGTATTTGTTGCATGAGTGTTCATGGACACTTGCATCATGAAAATGTTGTCAAGCTTCACCTGACACATCATATTCGGTATATTTGTCCCTTTTTGACCATATTGCCCTTGCACAGAAAATATGTGTATATATATACACATGTATGTGTATACATGTACAGTGCACGTGCAGTATATATATATGAGCACCGGGAATACTGTCTACCTGTAATGACCCGGGTTTTCCGGTCAATTAATTTTAAATATTTAATATGGATTTAAATATTGAGGTGATAAAATAAATGGAATTATTTGTATGTAGTTATCAATTATTAAAAATCAATTCCAATTTAATATTGAATATATTAAATTGTCAGAATACGAAAATGGATTTAGTTGAATTCAAAATTTAATTAGAATTAAATACAGTTCAAATAATTAATAGGAAATTTTATTTTGAATTTATAGCGATAATAATATTTATTTATTATCGAGGAAATTAATTGTCTGAAATTAATTTATATTGATTTAAATTAATATCTCCTTCAGATGATCGAATTGGACTTCATGACCTATCCCAGTGTGTCCGGAATGGTGGTTAAACCCTAGGAATGCCACTTGTTGGGTTCAGAAAGGAGTTCGGAATAATAGGATATTTTAATTAAAGGATACAGTGCATAAACAAATTAAAATAAAAATAAAATAACTTAGTTTGTGGAAAACAAACAAAACCCGTGTTCTCTCTTATGTCCACAAAACAAACCATCCCTGTGTTCTCTCTTATGTCCACAAAACAAACCATCCCCGTGTTCTCCTTTATCTCCACAAACCCAAAATAGTCGTTCCCTTTATAACAACAAGTCAAACTCGGACACCGTTCCTCATTTTCTTCTTTTCTTCATTCGAATCAGCAGGGGGGGGATCTCGAGCAAGAACAGTAGCTCGAACCTGGTCAGAAGAAGGGTGCGATGGAGATTTAGGAGATCTGGGTTCGAGTGCGACATCGATTGGGAGCTTGATAGGGATTAGGGCAAAGGGGTTCGCGATGGCTATGGTAGGGATTATCAACAGTGAGGGAGTGCAAATAGGAATCGAAGATGCCAGATTGGAAGGGGGAAGCATATCGCGAAGGCAGACTGAGCGACGTCTGTTTGCAGCGCCAATGGAATCGAGATCGATTCTTGAGCGATGAATCCTGGAGTTCGCGCATCAGTTCCTGGAGTTCGTTCTTTTTGTGGACGTTGAAATGATGTCGGTGTGGTTTTTAGCCATTGAAATGGAGACCGTGAACTTAAATGATGAAGACATGCTAGTTGGTGGGTTTGGATTATGTTGCGATTTTAGCAGTAGGATTTCAGTTCGAAATTTATGGAATGTGATGATCCCTGTGAATCTCGACTTCGGTTTCTGATATTTGCGTTGTGATGAGGGGAGTTTGGTGGTACTGCTGCGTTTGTTGTCGAGCATGAAGGGTGTCGATGTGAGCTGGGTTGATCTGGGGTGTTGAACTAAGAGGCGATGGACTGGTTCATGATGCTTAGATCAAGTCATTGGATGTAGGGTGTGACGAGGCCATTCTCGATCAGAATTGGTGTTATACAATTTTTCAGAGATGAGATCGAAGTGTTAAAAGGGATTAAGTTAATCTCAAATTTTATACCTTAATTAGTTTAATGTTTAAATATACATAGGTTTGTTTAAATTTGTTAAGTTAGAATTAATTTAGTAACCATTACAAAAAAAAGAGAAAAAATATAGGAAAGCTATTTATTTATTTAAATAGTTAATTTAAATAAATAAACGTTTAATCGGTAAATTTAACTAAAATTATCGTAGGTGCGAATTCATTCGAGAAGATTAGTGGCCGCTAATTTGGAATATAAACAGGATATTCGACAACTGCAATTTCGGTGAGTAAATCTCACTTTGTTTTATTTAGAATTATTTTTATCAGTTAAGAATAATTGTTTTTGTTGATTGTTGGATGCATTAAATATTTATTAATTACTGTTGAAAATATATTAGTTATCTAGGATTGGTTGACTATTATATATATATATATATATATATATATATTGGGTTGATGATTAGTTGGATTCCCGCAGTCTCATTAGCGGATGCCCACGGTACCATAGCGGATGATTTCCCTATTGCGCCCCATAAATATATTAGTGGATGACCTTCATACCGCGATATCCTGCCTCGAAGCAGGATGGGTATTATTATGTTGACTAATATATTTGGATGCAAGAAAACAAGTTGGAGGGATCCAACTGGATCCCTCAAAATATATTATCTGTTTGTTTGTTTGCTTTATTTCATATATATTCATATATGACATGTTAAAAATCAAATGATTGAAAATTGGATGATTTGATTGTTTTAAATATCACTGGGCTAAGTGTTAATTTATTTAAAAATATCATGAAAAGGAATTTCGCAGATTTAAAAGGAATTTTTTTTTCTAAAATAGAATTTGAAATTTCAAATGAGGAATTCAAACAGAATTTGAATATGAGAAATTCAAATAGAATTTGAATATGAGAAATTCAATGGAATTTGAATATAGAAAATGCAAAGAGAATTTCCAAAATAAGATTTTGGTTTTAAATAGATTTCGAATTAGGCTTGTTTAAATAAAACAAGGAAATTTATAAAATAGTGTTTATACATATAATGAATAAATTATCAAGAGATAATTTGAATACTTGAATTCAAAGGAATTTAAATATGGGATTTGAATTCAAAGGAATTAAATTAGAATTTGAATTCAAAGGAATTCAAATGGATTTGAGTAAAGAAATTCAAATAGAGAATTCAAATAGAAGAAAAAAGGAGTTTGAATATTTGAGAATTCAAATAGAATTAAAAAGGAATTTGAATATAGGATTCAAATAGAGTCGAATTGGAATTTGAATATATGATTTCAAATAGAGTTGAATTGGAATTTGAGTATAGGATTCAAATAGGAATTTAAAAATAGAATTTTCAAATAGAAATCAAATTTAGAAATTCAAACGGAATGTGAGTATAGAATTTGAATAAGAGGATTTAAATAGAATTTAAATAAGAGGAGTCAAATAGAATTTAAATAAGGGAATTTCAAATAGTATTCAAATAAAGGAATTTGAAATAGAATTTGAACATAGAATTCAAATAGAAAAGGTATTGGAATTTGAATATAGAATTCAAATAAAAGTGAGATTGGAATTTGAATATAGAATTCAAATAAAAGTGAAAATGGAGTTTGAATCAAGAAATTCAAATAGAGTTAAAATGGAGTTTGAATATTAGAATTCAAACAGAAATAAAATAGAGTTTGAAAATTAGAATTCAAACAGAAATAAAATGGAGTACTTATATTAAAATGAAGTTTGAATATTAGAATTCAAATAGAGTTAAAATGGAGTTGAATTCATTTTAACGAAGTTAAAAAGTTTTTATATATAAATATAATTAAAACATAATCGCTGCAGCGCTGCAGTTCGTAAATTGGCGATTCGAACTTCAATTGAGTATATAGAAGTCAAATTAAGTCAGAGTTCTTTGAAACAATAACCGTCAGGACCAGTTAGATAATAGTTTTCTAATAGAAGATAAAATTATGGGTTTCGCCGAACAGATTTTGAGATATGTCAAAATCAAATTTCTAAAAGTGCAGCGCCAAAATCGTTTAAAAAACCATAAGGGTTTGTTTAAATAAATATAAGGATTTTAAACAAATAAAAATCCGAGATTCCATTTGAAAAATCCAGATTTGAGTTGTAAAATAAATACGAGCTCAAGCTGTGTCAATGAAATGATTTTTGGGACAAAAATCAGAATTTTTAATTTTTGAATAGTATTAACTAAATTGAAAAATAATTAGTTAATCAAAGTCGAATCGAAATTGGCCGCTGGAAAAGTAAATTGGAATTTGCAAATATATATATTCGAAATCGAATATGGAACTTGAATTGAAATTATATAATTTCAATTAGTATAACAAGTTAAAAAATATTTAAACATGTCCTGTTCATAGTAAGATTGACAAAAGGAGTAAATTTGCAAGTCATTTAACAAGTTGAGTTAAAACGATTGAATTAAGTTGAAATGAATTAGAAATGTATGGATATACATTAGACTGGTTTGGAATGAAGTATAGAAGGTATATAAATAGTGTGCCCAAAAAAAAGGTACACGTTTAATTTCCAAATGAGGTTTTATGCACCGTATTGGCAAGCCGCTTGGCTTTTTCTTTTTCTTTTTGAATAGAGAGGCCTATGTGGCAGTTTGAGGATTTTCCCGATGCTCCCGGTACAAAGGAGGTTATGGCGAATTTTTCCGGGAATATAAGGAGTTAGAATATTTTTAAGAAAATCTGATAACTAGAATTCTATATATCAATATATATAGGTGTCGATAAGAAAACAAATTTAAAAATAGAATAGTATAATCAAAAAGAAGTCTAAGAATAAAATCCAGTAAGACAAGAAAGAGAAAATGTGTACTCGTTTAAAGGTGGATAATCAGTTGTATGGTATTGATTATTCGAGTAAGTAGTCTTATCTGTTTTGACGTTATAAATGTTATTCAGTCAAGGTCTGAGAGGTAATTATAACCCAACTTGATTGTTTCATTATTAACAAATAAATAGTAAGATTTCAGGCTCGAAGATCAATGTTGGATAAGAGTTAGTTGAATATAGTATTTGGGTTGTCGTAACGATGTTTTACACAACATCCGTTTTATACCCAAATAAGTGTAAGCTTGGAAATAGAATAATAAATATTTCCTAAGTATAGAAATAAATGAGATCGGAAAAGAGATAAGTAATTGGAATATTTTCCAATTATAAAGAGCATATATTTTCTAAATTTTAGAAAATAAAGGAAGGCGATATTCGGAAATGTTTTCTAAATAACGTATAAGGCCAATATGGTTATTGAAAATATTTGGTTAACAAATATTGATAAAAGAATGAGGAAGTGTTTTAATTAATGGAATATTAATTAAGGGCTCAGTGATTGTTTGATAATTGGATGAACACTTGTTTTTCTTCGATGGTTAAATCATCGACTATCGAAACACTTGTTTTTATTCGATAGTTAAATCACAGACTGTTGAAGTTTTAACCATTTTAACGTTGTTAATATGGAGAGACCGGTTGGATTATTATCCGAAGAACCACTCCGTATTGGAATAAGCGTTGTAAACCAAGTATGCTGAATATATTGAAGACGGAGTAAAGTACTAGGGCTGTTGTATAAGTCCTAGGTAGAGATTGCCTAGGATGGATATACTGAATAGTGCCATCGGTTTAGTTCAGTCCCAGAACGAATGTAAATGGACGAATGTCTGACGAAGTATTTTCAAGGATCAAATGGGTTGGTCTGTATAAATATATATGGTTGCAATGGATTTATTCCCTTAGCATAACATCCAGAATATTTGTGCAAACCAATTAGTTATTAACGGATTTGATAATGTGGCATTCAAAGTGATCGTGTTATCAATGAATGGAAAGTAATCGTAGCCTCTGGCCTCAACAACCGGGAAATGACAAAAATCGGGCAGACAGCATGGCTATGTGGTTAGCTCCCATTAGGGTGTATTATCACCTATCTAGAGAATATTCATTTGCTTCTTTAATTTATATCAGTGTTGTCCCTTATCGGGAAACGGTTGCTAATCCCAACCGTTGGTGATATACATTCGATACACTCAAGCGAAATGAGTGGTCGGTCATGTGTGGTTGAGTTGCAAGATGTTCTTGTTGAACTTGGTGTATTCTCCTCTAGAGATACACCAGCGGCAGGTGGTTCCATATCTTGTCATAGTTGGAAATCCATTACCCAATACGTGCTTGTGGTTTTGATTGTATACTTTATATGTAGAACGTGAGATGAAAGCGTTTCTGCTAGATGATTATTATATTGTGGTTGATAGACATTATTATAATATCAAAAGGTTTTGATATAAAGATATTTTGGATTCTCATAAGGGAAAAAACCGTTTCGTTATACGGTGTGGTCTTATGAGATATCGTTTACTTGTTCAAGCTGTTTTAAACTGTTTACTCATACCAGTCCCATGACTGACCCGGAGTTTATTTTGTTTTGTTCTACCTAAACTCTTGGGTGCCTAAATTTGTACGGGCAGTCAAGTAGTTCAGGATTTGACAGATCTATCTAAAGGAGCTTGGAGTAGGAGGCTTCAGCGTTAGGTATATAGAGTTTTGTTCCGCTGTGTTGTAAGTTGTACTCTGACATTGATACTCTGATAAGTGTATGTTATACAGTTGAAATTTTGTATTTCAAAAGTTATGATATATTATATTTTGTTCTGTTGCGATATGAGATTCTGTGTTGTTATTTCTGTTCTTCTTCTACCTTTTTCTTCTAAAAAAAATGATTCATATTTTCGTGATATTTGGGTTGGACATATGATGTATATAGTAAACTCTGATATTATGGATTTGCGGGCCATTACAGTTCCTATCAGAGCTTAGGTTGAGCGAATACCTAGGCTTGTGTGTCATGTGCTCATTAGAGATAGGGTCAGCAGTACCCTAGAATGAGTTGAGTGTATATATATACGAGAGAGCGTATTTGTTATTTGATATAAAAACTATTTTATACTGTGTTGTCTTGTCTGTTGAGTGATTTATGAATTCTGATCGAATCGTGGGACGCCACGACGTCGATAGGAGTTTATAAACACTTGAACAGAAGATTGGACATGATATTGTTTTAAATGGTTGAGTTAGTTGTTAGGATTATAATCAAATGAGATTATAAAATGGAAATGGTTATTTATAACCAATTAAAATTTGTATATGAAATATATAGAAATGAGATGAATAAAATAATAAAAATTCAGAATCAGAGTTAAGGATTTAAAATCCTGAGAGTTTGGAAAATATTTTCTAAATAAATATCAAGTAATACAGCACTGAACTCATTCAGTAGCTAGGAAATAATTCTGGTGATGAGTCGACCATCATCGGTGTTCATTTTCGAGTTTCTAAGTGAGGGATTGCTGCCTTAGAAAAGTTTTGAAGGGAATTTGTTTGAAAAGAAAATACGATGTTGGAAAATTCAAAAGCTTTGAATTGAAATGGAAATAAATATATATCTATATATATTTATGTAATTTCAAAGGAGATTTAAAATAAGAACCCGGGAATTTGAATGATTGAAATTAAATTTAACTTAAGTAAGTTAAATGGATCGAAGTGAATAAAATTGATCAGAATCAATTTGAATAAAATTAGATTGCATAAGAATAGAATATGAAATGTTGAGTATCAACATATGTGTTTTTTTTTGAAAAGAAAATGGGCTAGTAACACTTTTCCTACCTTAGCAATTTCGAGGACGAAATTATTTTAAGTGGGGAAGATTGTAATGACCCGGGTTTTCCGGTCAATTAATTTTAAATATTTAATATGGATTTAAATATTGAGGTGATAAAATAAATGGAATTATTTGTATGTAGTTATCAATTATTAAAAATCCATTTCAATTTAATATTGAATATATTAAATTGTCAGAATACGAAAATGGATTTAGTTGAATTCAAAATTTAATTTGAATTAAAATAGTTCAAATAATTAATAGGAAATTTTATTTTGAATTTATAGCAATAATAATATTTATTTATTATCGAGGAAATTAATTGTCTGAAATTAATTTATATTGATTTAAATTAATATCTCCTTCAGATGATCGAATTGGACTTCGTGACCTATCCCAGTGTATCCGGAATGGTGGTTAAACCCTAGGAATGCCACTGTTGGGTTCAGAAAGGAGTTCAGAATAATATGATATTTTAATAAAAAGATATAGTGCATAAACAAATTAAAATAAAAATAAAATAACTTAGTTTGTGGACAACAAACAAAACCCGTGTTCTCACTTATATCCACAAAAAAAACCATCCCCGTGTTCTCTCTTATGTCCACAAAACAAACCATCCCCATGTTCTCCTTTATCTCCACAAACCCAAAATAGTCGTTCCCTTTATAACAACAAGTCAAAATCGGACACCGTTCCTCATTTTCTTCTTTTCTTCATTCGAATCAGCAGGGGGGGGATCTCGAGCAAGAACAGTAGCTCGAACCTGGTCATAAGAAGGGTGCGATGGAAATTTATGGGATCTGGGTTCAAGTGCGACATCGATTGGGAGCTCGATAGGGGTTAGGGCAAAGGGGTTCGCGATGGCTATGGTAGGTATTATCGACAGTGGGGGAGTGCGAATAGGAATCGAAGATGCCAGATCGGAAGGGGGAAGCATATCACGAAGGCAGACTAAGCGACGTCTGTTTGTAGCGCCAATGGAATCGAGATCGATTCTTGAGCGATGAATCCTAGAGTTCGCGCATCAGTTCCTGGAGTTCGTTCTTTTTGTGGACGTTGAAATGATGTCGGTGTGGTTTTTAGCCATTGAAATGGAGACTGTGAACTTAAATGACGAGGACATGCTAGTTGGTGGGTTTGGATTATGTTGCGATTTTAGCAGTAGGATTTCAGTTCGAAATTTTTGGAATGTGATGATCCCTGTGAATCTCGACTTCGGTTTCTGATATTTGCGTTGTGATGAGGGGAGTTTGGTGGTACTGCTGCTTTTGCACTCGAGCATGGAGGGTGTCGATGTGAGCTGAGTTGATCTGGGGTGTTGAACTAAGAGGCAATGGATTGGTTCATGATGCTGAGATCAAATCAGTGGATGTAGCATGTGACGAGGCCATTCTCGATCAGAATTGGTGTTATACAATTTTTCAGAGATGAGATCGAAGTGTTAAAAGGGATTAAGGTAATCTCCAATTTTATACCTTAATTAGTTTAATGTTTAAATATACATAGGTTTGTTTAAATTTGTTAAGTTAGAATTAATTTAGTAACCATTACAAAAAAGAGAGAGAAAAATATAGGAAAGTTATTTATTTATTTAAAAATTTAATTTAAATAAATAAATGTTTAATCGGTAAATTTAAATAAAATTATCGTAGGTGCGAATACATTCGAGAAGATTAGTGGCCGCTAATTTGGAATATAAACAGGATATTCGATAACTGCAATTTCGGTGAGTAAATCTCACACTGTTTTATTTAGAATTATTTTTATCAGTTAAGAATAATTGTTTTTGTTGATTGTTGGATGATTTATATATTTATTTATTGCTGTTGAAAATATATTAGTTATCTAGGATTGGTTGACTATTATATATATATTGGGTTGATGATTGGTTGGATTCCCGCAGTCTCTTTAGCGGATGCCCGCGGTACCATAGCGGATGATTTCCCTATTGCGTCCCACAAATATATTAATGGATGACCTTCATACCGCGATATCCTGCCTCGAAGCAGGATGGGTATTATTATGTTGACTAATATATTTGGATGCAATAAAACAGGTTGGAGGGATCCAACTGGATCCCTCAAAATATATTATCTGTTTGTCTGTTTGCTTTGTTTCATATATATTCATATATGACGTGTTAAAAATCAAATGATTGAAAATTGGATGATTTGATTGTTTTAAATATCACTGGGCTAAGTATTAATTTATTTAAAAATATCATGAAAAGATATTTCGCAGATTTAGAAGAAAATTCTATTTTTTTCTAAAATAGAATTTGAAATATCAAATGAGGAATTCAAACAGAATTTGAATATGAGAAATTCAAATAGAATTTGAATATGAGAAATTCAATGGAATTTGAATATAGAAAATGCAAAGAGAATTTCCAAAATAAGATTTTGGTTTGAAATAGATTTCGAATTAGGCTTGTTTAAATAAAACAAGGAAATTTATAAAATTGTGTTTATAAATATAATGAATAAATTATCAAGAGATAGTTTGAATACTTGAATTCAAAGGAATTTAAATATGGGATTTCAATTCAAAGGAATTAAATTAGAATTTGAATTCAAATGGATTTGAATAAAGAAATTCAAATAGAAAAAAAGGAGTTTGAATATTTGAGAATTCAAATAGAATTAAAAAGGAATTTGAATATAGGATTCAAATAGAGTCGAATTGGAATTTGAATATAGGATTTCAAATAGAGTTGAATTGGAATTTGAGTATAGGATTCAAATAGGAATTTAAAAATACAATTTTCAAATAGAAATCAAATATAGAAATTCAAACGGAATGTGAGTATAGAATTTGAATAAGAGGATTTAAATAGAATTTAAATGAGAGGATTCAAATAAAATTTAAATAAGGGAATTTCAAATAGAATTCAAATAAGGGAATTTGAAATTGAATTTGAACATAGAATTCAAATAGAAAAGGAATTGGAATTTGAATATAGAATTCAAATAAAAGTGAGAATGGAATTTGAATATAGAATTCAAATAAAAGTGAAAATGGAGTTTGAATCAAGAAATTCAAATAGAGTTAAAATGGAGTTTGAATATTAGAATTCAAACAGAAATAAAATGGAGTTTGAATATTAGAATTCAAACAGGAAAAAAAATGGAGTTTGAATATTAAAATGGAGTTTGAATATTAGAATTCAAATAGAGTTAAAATGGAGTTGAATTCATTTTAACGAAGATAAAAAGTTTATATATAAATATAATTAAAACGAACTCGCCGCAGCGCTGCAGTTTGTAAATTGGCGATTCGAACTTCAATTGAGCATATATAAGTCAAATTAAGTCATAATTCTTTGAAACAAGAACCGTCAGGACCAGTTAGATAATAGTTTTCTAATAGAAGAGAAAAATCTGGGTTTCGTCAAATAGATTTTGAGATATGTCACAATCAAATTTCTAAAAGTGCAGCGCCAAAATCGTTTAAAAACCATAAGGGTTTGTTTAAATAAATATAAGGATTTTAAACAAATAAAAATCCGAGTTTCCATTTGAAAAATCCATATTTGAGTTGTAAAATAAATACGAGCTCAAGCTGTGTCAATGAAATGATTTTTGGGGCAAAAATCAGATTTGTTAATTTTTGAATAGTTCTAACTAAATTGAAAAATAATTAGTTAATCAAAGTCGAATAGAAATTAGCCGCTGGAAAAGTAAATTGGAATTTGCAAATATATATTCGAAATCGAATATGGAACTTGAATTGAAATTATAGAATTTCAATTAGTATAAACAAGTTAAAAATTATTTGAACATGTCCTGTTCAAAGTAAAATTGACAAAAGGAGTAAATTTGCAAGTTATTTAACAAGTTGAGTTAAAACGATTGAATTAAGTTGAAATGAATTAGAAATGTATGGATATACATTAGACAGGTTTGGAATGAAGTATAGAAGGTATATAAATAGTGTGCTCGATAAAAAGGCACACGTTTAATTTCCATATGAGGTTTTATGCGCCGTATCGGCAAGCCACTTGGCTTTTTCGTTTTCTTTTTGAATAGAGAGGCCTGTGTGGCAGTTTGGGGATTTTCCCGATGCTCCCGGTACAAACGAGGCTATGGCGAATTTTTCTTGGAATTTAAGGAGTTAGAATATTTTTAAGACAATCTGTTAACTAGAATTCTATATATCAATATATATAGGCGTCGATAAGAAAACAAACTTAAAAATTGAATAGTATAATCAAAAAGGAAGTCTAAGAATAAAATCCAGTAAGAATAGAAAGAGAAAGTGTGTACGTGTTTAAAGGTGAATAATCAGTTGTATGGTATTGATTATTCGAGTAAGTAGTCTTATCTGTTTTGACGTTATAAATGTTATTCAGTCAAGGTCTGAGAGGTTATACCCCAACTTGATTGTTTCATTATTAACAAATAAATAGTAAGATTTCAAGCTCTAAGATCAATGTTGGATAAGATTTAGTTGAATATAGTATTTGGGTTGTCGTAATGACATTTTACACAACATCCGTTTTAAATCAAATAAGTGTAAGCTTGGAAATAGAATAATAAATATTTCCCAAGTATAGAAATAAACGAGATCAGAAAAGAGATAAGTAATTGGAATATTTTCCAATTATAAAGAGCATATATTTTCTAAAGTTTAGAAAATAAAGGAAGGCGATATTCGGAAACGTTTTCCAAATAACGTATAAGGTCAATATGGTTATTGAAAATATTTGGTTAACAAATATTGATAAAAGAATGAAGAAGTGTTTTAATTAATGGAATATTAATTAAGGGCTTAGTGATTGTTTGATAATTGGATGAATACTTGTTTTTCTTCGATGGTTAAATCATTGACTATCGAAACACTTGTTTTTATTCGATAGTTAAATCACAGAATATTGAAGTTTTGACCATTTTAACGTTGTTAATATGGAGAGACCGGTTGGATTATTATCCGAAGAACCACTCCGTATTGGCACAAGCGTTGCAAACCGAGTATGCTGAATATATTGAAGACGGAGTAAAGTACAAGGGCTGTTGTATAAGTCCTAGGTAGAGATTGCCTTGGATGGATATACTGAATAGTGCCTTCGGTTTCGTTCAGTCCCAAAATGAACGTAAATGGACGAATGTCTGACAAAGTATTTACAAGGATCAAATGGGTTGGTCTGTATCAATGAATGGAAAGTAATCGTACCCTCTGGCCTCAACAACCGGGAAATGACAAAAATCGGGCAGGCAGCATGGCTATGTGGTTAGCTCCCATTAGGGTGTATTATCACCTATCTAGAGAATATTCATTTGCTTCTTTAATCTATATCAGTGTTGTCCCTTATCGGGAAACGGTTGCTGATCCCAACCGTTGGTGATATACATTTGATACACTCAAGCGAAATGAGTGGTCGGTCATGTGTGGCTGAGTTGCAAGATGTTCTTGTTGAACTCGGTGTATTCTCCTCTAGAGATACACCAGCGGCAGGTGGTTCCATACCTTGTCATAGTTGGAAATCCATTACCCAATACATGCTTGCGGTTTTGATTGTATACTTTATATGTAGAACGTGAGATGAAAGCGTTTCTGCTAGATGATTATTATATTGTGGTTGATAGGCATTATTATAATATCAAAAGGTTTTGATATAAAGATATTTTGGATTCTCATAAGGGAAAAACCCGTTCCGTTATACAGCGTGGTCTTATGAGATATCGTTTACTTGTTCAAGCTGTTTTAAACTGTTTACTCATACCAGTCCCATGACTGACCCGAAGTTTATTTTGTTTTGTTCTACCTAAACTCTTGGGTGCCTAAATTTGTACGGGCAGTCAAGTAGTTCAGGATTTGACAGATCTATCTAAAGGAGCTTGGAGCAGGAGGCTTCAGCGTTAGTTATATAGAGTTTTGTTCCGCTGTGTTGTAAGTTGTACTCTGATAGTGATACTCTGATAAGTTTATGTTGTACAGTTGAAATTTTGTATTTCAAAAGTTATGATATATTATATTTTGTTCCGCTGTAATGTGAGATTCTGTGTTGTTATTTCTGTTCTTCTTCTACCTTTTTCTTCTAAAAAAAATGATTCGTATTTTCGTGATATTTGGGTTGGAGTATGATGTATATAGTCAACTCTGATATTATGGATTTGTGGGCCATTACACTACCTTGTGGTATTTACACTGTATCACTGTGAATATCACAAGCTGTCTAGACACAGATGGATGTCCATATAAATCAAATTAAGTCATGAAAAATGATGAGAAACACACCAAAATTCTAAGGCAAATAAAATTTCTAAAATAAAAATTATATCTGCTAGAATATAAAATTATTTTTGTTCAAGATTACTGTGTTTGTGTTTCTTTTTATGACAGGTAAGCAGAAGACTGGGTTGACAGTGAAGAAGACAGACAGAAGACAAGTGAGAGTGACTGTATATGAGTGTATGAATATATATGGACAACTTGAGTGATAGAGTGAAATCCTGTAGTGAGGAGCAATGTATGAAATAGAATATGAATGTATTGTATTATAGTGAAATGTACAAATAGTGGAGTTATAAATTTGTACTGTTTGAAATGCTGAAATAAAATATTATATTTAAATAAAATATTGTTTGAATATTTAAATTCTTGTATTGTAGTATTCTATTTAAATATAAATATTATATTTTGTTTGTGATGTAGTATAACGGTACAACTACAAACACATTTATAATAATAAATATATGTTTGTTATCATCAAACAAAAATCATAGAATTGTTAAATACAACAATATCCCCCTTTTGATGATGACAAACATAAAATAAGATTTTGAATATAGTATTATAGTAAATGTGTTTAACAATGAATTATTGGACTCTCCCTATTTGAATGCTCCCTCTACAACAAAACTCCGCTTAGATTTGTGCATGAGTAAAAACAATAATTGAAACTTCAACATTAAAATATTCAAAGAATATCCGTTCATCGATCAAAATCTTAACTCATTCTCCCACTTTTGTTATCATCAAAAGGATACAGAAATAAAAACAATGATGAAAAAAGACTAAACATATAATCTCAGCTTAAGAGGAAGAATCTTCATCATAAATCTCAATTAATCAAACAAAAATCATAATATTATAAGAACTAGTGGCAAATTTCACATTTTAGAATGATGGATTTACGATGAAATTTATAAAAATGGAGAGAGTTTTAAAAACAATGATTTCCAATTATTTTCAAATAAGATTTTAAAAATGAAGCGCAAAATAGTGATGGATTTGAACTACGGTTATAATTTCAATTTAAGTGACACAATCAAATAATCTCAAACCCCAATAGCTATCAATCAACAAATCATAATATTTCATAAAATATTAACACATTTCAAAGATTAGAAAAATGGATTGATAGGCTGGTTTTTACACACCAAGGAGAATTTCATAAAAAATTATTTATTTCCATTTCCTTTTTCTTTTTTATTTAAGAGCACACTGACCACACATAACCAGATCTTGGATTTTTAAATGAGATCAGTTGCAGCTTAAATATAAGTAATCTCATAACCATGCATAACCAAAGCTTGGATTTTTAAATGAGGTTAGAGAAACACTTATGAATATTATATTTTTATTATTTTCTATTGCAAAAGAAAAACTCCTCAGTATATAAAACCAATATGGATAATAGAAATGTGGTAGGTACAAAAATGGTTGTGAAATAAATTTCTAAATTAATCATATTATGAAATATGCTCAACTGTACCGGGATTCTAGAAAATTTTCAATTATCACTAGTGCTGAAAAATAATATAATCACAATTCCATCGCAAATATTTCTGCCGTTTATTCAAGAAGATTTAAAAAAACATTAAACTCTCCATATTAATATAAAATCATGATGGATGGCAGAATGATGATAGACTAAGAAGATGTTCATGAAATAACTGCCAATTCGATGGTATTATAAAAAATGTTCAATCATCATGAAAATTTGAATAACACTTCCTCTTGTTGTGAAATATATTATAGTCACAACTTATCATAATTTCAAAATTTTGAAAATAATTTTGATGAATTCCAAATACAGATCAGTTTGGTTATTGATTTCAATTTCTGAATAAATAATAAATAAATGATTTTAAAATTGAAAAATCAATTACAAGAGGGAATTGAAAAATCTATACAAGGCAAGAGGGATATGAAGAAACTGTACAAGATGAAAAAACAGTATATAAATAATCAAAGCATTTGAGTGAGAAAATTTCAGAGTTTTTTTTTATACCCCTTGTTGCCTCCGCTAACGGGGGTTTTAATACCACCCTGGTGGCTAAAAAAGATATCTCAGACAACAGTATCCAATCACCAAGCCCAAATAATTCAGATCCATTTTTCAGAAAAGCAAGACAAATTCAGAACAAGTTTCATGGAACGATACGGATTTCGCTCGGATCTAATCGATCGCTAAATCGACTAAGACCGTTCGAATCCCGCATACGCTAACTCTAGGCATACAACCCATCAGAACAAACAACATAAGACTTTTATAAACATCATAATATGTTACATCAGAGTACATAATATCAGAGTACATCGAATAAATTATACAGCGGAAGATAAATTTACATAAATGTAATACAATGCAGTGGAAACAAATAAAATAACACAGCGGAAGACTATCAATACTCTGGACACAGCTTTTCGCTTCGATCCAGAATCCTGCTAAATGAAATAATCTGCAAAACAAACCACTCGACTGCCCGTGCGGAAAGTAGGGGCACCCGAGTTTGCAAGGGAAAAGCAAACTACGAGTCAGTCATGGGACTAGTGTGAGAAACTTTATAGTTAAAATTAACTTATATAAATGATAAGGCAAATCACAGGACCACGCCGCTAACGCGGAACGGGTTTATCCCCATGAATGCTAGTGTATAAACAACAATCAGTAATAGAGATATGGATCTACTATGCATCAATCAACATGCAATGTCCCAATCTACCCATTTAGATTAATTATCACACTTAGATTTTCCAAATCCAATTCAATTTACAGAAATGAGTCCTTTGGACTTTATTTCCCTATTTCTATTTCAAATCATTTGAAATACATATCTAACTTTTATATAAAAGTAGATTTCACTTTAGGATTTCAAACCATTATCTTTGGAAATATGAATTCCAAAACATAACAATGCATACAAACAAGTATGCAACCAAATACCGGGCTCCCCTCAGACAAGGCAAAGGGCACGTACCTAAGCAACTCGATATATATATATATCTATGTATGTATGTATGTATGTATATATATGCACCTCCCACACATGGAGCAGGCTACACACTGACCACTCACCCTAAGGCACTGGATTCCACCCATACTTTTAGTAGACAAGGTTACCAAATCTTTAGCCACATACCAAATCATTTCATATCCCGAAGTAGGGAAAATTATTTCACAACATAATCACAAGTATAATCAAATCTATAGTACTTCACATCAGCAATTCGCACATATGATCAGTCACTGTTAATCACATAATCTTTGAGCTCGTACGTCTCAAAGAAGGGTGTTAAGCAAGAGAATAAATTCTCCGCCACCAAACAGATACATCATTAATAACAACTAATCGAATATGTGATGAACTATAATGTAAAACCATAATACATTTCCAAATCATTTCGAAATCATCGGGTTTTAGCCCTCGAAATCCTTTCTGTTTTATAAAACATTCCCTGCCCAAAATCGGGAGTACATTTCTTTTCACTTAAGAAAAATATTGTTTCAAAATCATTGATTAAATTTGAAATGAAGTCAGCAACTTCGCTAACACCTCATAGTCAAATCATGAAGTGTCTCACAAGGCATTAGCATACCAGTATTTCTACCCAACCCAATGCTAAATGTAAAAGCATATTTTGCTCATAAACAGGTCGAGCACAATCCAAACAATCAATCAATCAAAATCAATTTCAGCAACCAAGTATATTTGGTTCTAACACACCTCATGTTTTGGTAAATTTTAATTACCATTTATTCATTCACAATCTATTTAAAGATTTATTCAAATTCCAATTGGTTTCTATCCCTAAAATCATTTCTTATTGATTGTTCAACTTTCTGGAAATTAATCCTGCTTTAACGGGGTTAAAAAACCAATGTCGTTTAAACACAGTTCACCCAAAATCCAATTCAATATTAAATACAAGGCTCCGAATAGAAATTATATCGGCTTATATTCAATATCAAATTCTTAAATCAACAAATATCGTATTGGAATAACGATATATATATCTTCCAAATTCCTCCACAATGTCCGTATAATCACAGAATCCAATATCGAAATATTCCAAAGATAATTTCGATTCAAATCCATTCCAATTCATATATTGGAAATTCTGGTTATTTGAACCCATTTCAAATCCAATTTATTTATTTAAAAATATTGGATTATAATGCTAGTTCATAACTAGTTCATTTTGATAAAAATTATATTTTTATCTTTTCAAATATGGAATTTTTCATCCTAATTCTTTCCAAATCATTTATTATGATTTTACACAAATTATTGAGATTTTTAATAATTTTAACTAGGCCCTTTCAGTCGATTTCTATAAACGGTCATCGAACTACACTTACAGCGACCTATTCCAATTTTAATTTGGATATAATTCCAAATCCAACCATTAGATTTCAAATCTCTTGTACTCGTTGGAAAGCTCTTCTCGATACGAACCAAACGGTTCCAGTTTTAGGAGAATCCGACGGTCGGATCTCCCGTAATGTCAATTCGAAGTCAATGGTCGAAATTCGCGAACTGCTGCGGCGTGGCGCGTTCTATTCAGGCCATTAAATATATATAATATATATGTTATATATATTTCGTCAATTTCCATTTAAAACATATTTTATAAATTCGTTTTAAGAACGATTTCAACTTCCATTTCGATTTTAAATCAAAATTGAATATTCCATTACATGACAATTTTATACATCTCATATATATGTTAAAAATAATATTTTTAACCAATCAATATTTATTTCATTCACACTTTATATATATATTATTCACATTTCATATATATAATATTTTCATTCCATATATATATATTATTCACACTTCGTATATATATTTTGTCACATTCCATATATATATATATAATTTTCACACTTCATATATATATTATTCACTTTCCATATATATATAATTTTCCACTTCATATATATATATATATATATATATATATATATTATTTTCACACTTCATATATATGTATATATATATAGTATTTTCATTCCATATATATATATATATTATTTTCATTTCATATATATATATATATATATTATTTTCACACTTCATATATATATATATACATATATATATATATATATATTATATTTTCATTCCATATATATATTATTTTCATTTCATATCTATATATTTATAATTTTCACATCACAACCACAACGCAATACAATCAAACAAGTCGTCCATGGTTTGTGGATGATGGGGAGCAATTCATATATGCAGTTACAAAATAATTTAAATAACTGTACAAAAATAATAGTGAGAATTTCTCACTTTGATCGGTTCTGAAATCATTGATAACGATTGTTTTAATATAATGAAACCGACGTTTAATTATATCAAAAATCCCATTAGCTTCAGTTTCTCTTCTGGTCTGCTTTATGTTGAAGTGCTCATCTAGAGGGTTCTAACGCATTTTTTTTGTCGAATTCCGATCTGTTATGAGCAAGTTATAATATTTTAAACCATCACAAATTAATTATCCAAATAAACCCATAATTAATTAAATTAATTATAAGATTATCTTAGCTTAATCCATTTTCTTCATTCAAAACACTGGCCACGCTAAACCCATTTCATCGTCGTCTAAGGTTCACCGTTGCCGCTTCCATGTCCCACCGTACCACGATCAGCCGCCACTCTATTGAATCCCTCGACCTCAGCTACCTTCGCCAGCAACCACCACCAGTTCGGTGGTCCCTATTCGTCAGAAGAGCGGTGCGAACGGAGCAGTTTTGCAGCCGAGATTCGAGCCATCCTCACCACAATATACGATCTCCACCGTTGAACAGGGATACCTCATGTAGATCTTCGATTTGGCTTTGGAAGATTCGAAATTTGTTGAGTACATTATGGGAAATCGAGGTGCGAATTTTAGAGCGATTTTGGCCTTTGAAATTGAACAGGCGGCAGTCTGAAAGAATTAGGGTTAGAGGGAATATCCTAGGGTATTTATTGATAATATTTTATTCTATTTAATTTCTAAAAGTGAACATCAGATTCGAACTCCAAATCAAACCCAACGACTGTCGCCCCTAGCCAAATACCCCCATTCTGAGCGCAATAGGATATGTTTCGTAACCCAATTCGGCTGTTACGATCAGTTTTCATCAAAATTAAAATATAAATCGTTATATATTTAATTTGAACGCACATTTTAATTTACTGGGGCCACATACAGACTCTGAAAATTCCCAAAAAATTATTTCTAGCTTCATATTGACGATACAGTCCTAAAAAATCTAATTTCGTCAAATTTGAAGACCGTTTCAAAAATGGCCATTTTCTGGTCGATCCAAATTGACTGAAACTGTCAAAACACGTTTAACTTCGCCACGCTCACATATTGATTTCAAAAATTATGAATTTTGAAACCTAGCAATAATTTGACATCCTGGATTCAACAAAAGTGGTTTCATCGAAAACGGAGGTCGTTTGCAAAATGGCTATTTTTAAGGGCTATTATATATATTTAAAATATATATAAATTCCACAGCGACTTTTCTGATTTTTAAATTGGACGTAACTTACACTCTATAAAGTGAAATCTCAGTTTCTTAGATCTGTTAGAAAGATATGATCAAACAGATTCAAATATTTCTTGTTTCGTCCAATTCTGACCTATAATGAATTCTGCATATTCATTTGAAATTTGAAATCGAATTTTCAAATTGCCGCGCCATTTCAGGCTCGAATTATAATTAAAATAAATTTATTCGTTTTCACTTCGTCGAAAATCAATTTTCCATCGTTATTATTTAAAATAAATCATTTTAAATATTCAAAATTCATTAAAATCGCCAAAATAATTTTTTTTAATTGGTTCTAATTTTCTGGGTTGTTACAATCTCCCCCACTTAAAATATTTTCGTCCTCGAAAAGGAAAGGAGCTGAAAGTTGTTTAACTAACCAACTCAACTTTCTTTCTGGCTTTCATTTTTCAACTTTTCAGTTTCTAAGAATTTTCAAATTCTTCAAAAATTTGGCTAACACCCAAAATTTTCGAAAAATTTCGCCATAACCTCCTTTGTACGGGGAGCACCGAAAAAATCCCCAAACAGCCACACAGGCCCTCTCATCTCAAAAAGAAAAAGAAAAAGCCAATCGGCTCATAAAATCATCCAAACCCAAACAAGACAGTAAATATGTACCTATTTGTCGGGCATACAATTTTATTCCTCTTCTCTAGCCTCCTTGCTATGACCTATTCAATGTATATACATGTACATGTATGCAATTTCAAACAATTTTCAATTCTATTCAATATTCGACACAATTTGGTTATATTTACTCTTTCATCCTCTTATTAGTTTTATCATTCCAATATTATTAATTAGTTAAACTAATAATCATGCATCACAACCAGCAATCAATTTTTTGATTAACCTTTCAAATATATATAACTTTATATATTTAAAATTATATTTTCTAAAACCAGATTATATATATAATCACAAATACATTATTTATAAACATATAACTCTCAACTCATTCTGGGGCATTTCTAACCCCATCTCTAACGAGTTTTCTCATTCTAGGATACTACTGATCTTATCTCTAACAAGTATTCTTTTATAGGATATTTCTAATCCTACCTCTGATGAGTCTTTGTTCAGTTCTAACGAGTTGTACCCTAAAGATTTGAGTTAACCAAAGCTCCGATACCATCTATAACGATACGGATTTCGCTCGGACCTAATTGATCGCTAAATCGACCAAGACCGTTCGAATCCCTCATACGCTAACTCTGGGAGTACAACATATCAGAACAAACAACAGAAGTCTTTTATAAACATCATAATAATGTTACATCAGAGTACAGAATATCAGAGTACATCGAATAAATTATACAGTGGAAGATAAATTTACATAAATGTAATACAATGCAGCGGAAACAAATAAAATAACACAGCAGAAGACTATCAATAATCTGGACACAGCTTTTCGCTTCGATCCAGAATCCTGCTAAATGAAATAATCTGCAAAACAAACCACTCGACTGCCCGTGTGGAAAATAGGGGCACCCGATTTTGCAAGGGAAAAGCAAGCTACGAGTTAGTCATGGGACTGGTGTGAGAAACTCTATAGTTAAAATTAACTTATATAAATGATAAAGCAAATCATAAGACCACGCTGCTAACGCGGAATAGGTTTACCCCCATGAATGCGAGTGTATAAACAACAATCAGTAATAGAGATATGGATCTACTATGCATCAATCAACATGAAATATCCCAATCTACCCATTTAGATTAATCATCACACTTAGATTTTCCAAATCCAATTCAATTTACAGAAATTATTCCTTTGGACTTTGTTTCTCGATTTCTATTTCAAATCATTTGAAATAATTTTATATCAAAGTAGATTTCACTTCGGGATTTCAAACCAATATCTTTGGAAATATGAATTCCAAAACCAAGTATGCAACCAAATATTGAGCTCCCCTCAGACAAGCCAAAGGGCACGTACCTAAGCAACTCGATATATATATATATATATACATATATATATATATATATGCACCTCCCACACATGGAGCAGGCTACACACTGACCACTCACCCTAAGGCACTGGATCCCACCCATACTTTTAGTAGACCGGGTTACCAAAACTTTAGCCATATACCAAATTATTTCATATCCCGAAGTAGGGAAAATCATTTCACAACATCATCATAAGTATAATCAAATCTATAGTACTTCACATCAGCAATTCACACATATGATCAGTCACAATTAATCATATAACCTTTGAGCTCGTACGTCCCAAAGAAGGGTGTTAAAAGCAAGAGAATAAATTTTCCGCCACCAAACAGATACATCATTTATAACAACTAATCGAATATGTGATGAACTGCAATGTAAAACCATAATACATTTCCAAATCATTTCGAAATCATCGGGTTTTAGCCCTCGAAATCCTTTCTGTTTTATAAAACATTCCCTGTCCAAAATCAGGAATACATTTCTTTTCACTTAAGAAAAATATCATTTCAAAATCATTCATTAAATTTGAAATGAACTCAACAACTTCGTTAACACCTCATAGTCAAATCGTGAAGTGTTTCATAAGGCGTTAGCATACCAGTATTTCTACCCAACCCAATGCTAAATGTAAAAGCATATTTTGCTCATAAACTGGTCGAGCACAATCAAAACAATCAATCAATCAAAATCAATATCAACAACCAAGTATATTTGGTTCTAACACACCTCATGTTTTGGTAAATTTTAATTACCATTTATTCATTCACAATCTATTTAAATATTTGTTCAAACTCCAATTGGTTTCTATCTCTAAAATCATTTCTTATTGATTGTTCAACTTTCTGGAAATTAATCCTGCTTTAAAGGGTTTAAAGAACCAATGTCGTTTAAACACAGTTCACGACAAACCCAAAATCCAATTCAATGTTGAATACAAGGCTCTGAATAGAAATTATATGGGCTTATATTCAATATCAAATTCTAAAATCAATAAATATCGTATTGGAATAACGATATATATATCTTCCAAATTCCTCCACAATGTGGAATTTTTTATTCCAATTCTTTCCAAATCATTTATTATGATTTTACACAAATTATTGATATTTTTAATAATTTTATCAAGGCCCTTTCAGTCGATTTCCATAAACGGTCATCGAACTGCACTTACAGCGACCTTTTCAAATTTTGATTTGGATATAATTCCAAATCCAACCGTTAGATTTCAAATCTCTTGTATTCGTTGGAAAGCACTTCTCGATATGAACCAAACGGTTCCGATTTTAGGAGAATCCGATGGTCGGATCTCCCATAATGTCAATTCGAAGTCAATGGTCGAAATTCGCGATCTGCCGCGGCGCGGCGCGTTCTATTCAGGCAATTAAATATATATAATATTTATATTATATATATTTCGTCGATTTCCATTTAAAACGTATTTTATAAATTCATTTTAAATTCGTTTTAAAAACGATTTCAACTTCCATTTCGATTTTAAATCAAAATTGAATATTCCATTACATGACAATTTTATATATCTCATATATATGTTAAAAATAATATTTTTAACCAATCAATATGTATATCATTCACACTTTATATATATATTATTCACATTTCATATATGTAATATTTTCATTCCATATATATATATATTATTCACACTTCGTATATATATATTTTTCACATTCCATATATATATAATTTTCACACTTCATATATGTAATAACCCGAAAATCTGGGCCAGTTTAAAATTTTTATTTTGGCAAATTTAGTGAATTTTGAACATTTAAAATGAATTATTTTAAATAAAATCGACGAGAAATTTATTTTGAATAGATTAGAACGTATATATTATATACGTCGTCATTAGAATATAAATATTTTATATATAATTATAAATAGGAATTGAAAATGGCGCGGTAGTTCGATAATTCGATTTCAAACTTCAATTGAATGTACCGGGTGCAAAACAATCCGGATTTTAGTGAAACCAAAAACATTAGGATCTATTTGATAATATCTTTCCAACGAATCCGACAAATCAAGATTTCATAGCGGGAATCAAAAGATATGTCCAGTTGAAAATTCTGAATAGTCGCTATTGAATTCAGGCCCTTAAAAATGGACATTTTGCAAATGACCTCGGATTTCGACGAAACCAGATTTGTTGGGTCCGTGATGTCAAATTATTGCTAGGTTTCAAATTTCATAATTTTCTGAATCAATATGTGAGCGTGGCAAAGGAAAACGCGTTTGACCAGTTTAAGTTGATTTTAATCGACTGGAAAATGACCATTTTCTAATGGTCTCGGAATTCAACGAAACTAGTTTTGTTAGGACTGTATCGTCAATACGAAGCTAGAAAATATTTTTCTGGAATTTTTCGAGTTAGTATGTGACCCCGGTAATTTGAAATGTACGTTTAAAATTCAATATAGTGATGTAAATGTAAATTTAACGGAAACTGATCGAAACGATTGAATTGTCCTACGTGGCATATCCCATTGTGTTCGGAATGGGGGTTAAACGCTATGGACGACAGGCGGTGGGCCTCGTTTAGATGACGTATGTAAAAGTCAACTTTTAAAAATAATAAAATAAAAAAAAAGAAGAAAACCCTCTCCTTAAAACCCGTTGCCCCCCCCCCCTGATTAAATCAGAAATCGATTTCAAGATAAAAAAAAAGAAAAGGAAGAGAGCGACGGGGGGAGGAGCCGCCGCCCCTCCCCGATGAACCGCCGCCACGGCCTGGTGGGCCACCACCTCCGCCTCCCCCTCTTCCCCTGACCTCGCGATGCCCACCTCCTCCCTGTAGCCGCCCTCTCCTCTTCTTCCTCCTCTTCCTTTCTTCTCTCTCCACCGCAGCCTCAGCCGCATCGCCCCCCCCCCCCCCGATGAGCCACCGCCGCTTCCTTCTCCCTCCTCTCCTTCTTCTTCTTCCTCTGAAAAGAAACCCCCCCTTCCGCTCCACCTCCGCCGCCTGCTGGAGGGCCCACCACGCTTCCGCGAGCAAGAACCCCCCCCTCGTGCGCTGTAAGTTTTATTTATTTATTATTTACTTTATTTATTTTATTTATCATATAAAACTCTGTTTTTCCAACTCTATAAAAACGTGATTTTATAAACATGAAAGTGTTGTTTTTTTTACATAAGAAAGATTGGATTTTTTTTTAACAAAGGTTAGATTTTTATTCATGTGAAGTAGCAAGTAAAAATATGATTTTTATATATAACATCAAAGTAAAAATATGATTTTTATATTTTTAAAGTATTAAAAATATAATCTTTATTAAGTAGTAGTAGAAATATGATTTTTGTTTATGTAGAGAATTAAAAATATCATCTTTGAGTATGTAGCAAAATAAAAATCTGATTTTTATTTTATATACGTTGAAATAAAGTGGTGATTTTTATAAAGGCGAAATTTATATTTTTATAAAGGCGAAATCAATATCTTTGAAATGGAATTTTTATCTATATGACACCATAGTAAAAATTCGATTTTTTTTTATATATTGAATAGCGGAGTGAAAATTCGATTTTTAAATATATGAAGTGATTATAAAAATATGACTTTTAAATTGAAAATGAATGAATAAAAATGTGATTTTTTATTTTAAAGACATCAAAATATAAAAATGTGTGATTTTTTATATATGTAGTGGCTACGGGCAACAAAGGAGATGAAAAGGCGAGAACGACGAAGATCTCTACAATAGGAGTGTCATGGTATTGGATAGCTATCGGTGAGAACATCTCACTCTAAACCTCTTTTTCTAGTTATATATATATACTAGGATGCAGACGGTGCTTAGTAGCACCCGACACAATCGTCCACAAACCATGGACTTGTTTGTTTGGTTGCATAAATTAGTTAGATGATTTGGGCTGAATTGAATTGTTTGGTTAATTGAAATTGATTTGATTGATGTGTGAATGGCGTGGGCCTTCACTAGACCGGGGATAAGGCTAGGCCTCGTCCCGTTTCTAGTATCGTGCCGTTATGCCGCCGAAATTTTCTAAAATATGTTAGAAAAATAATAATATCATTTTATTGAATAAATGAACTGAATAGAAATTCATGTGTTAAAATAAAATGTTTTTATCGTTAAAAACATAATTTTTTAACGTGAACATGAATATAGTGAAAGTGAATGAATAAATATTTATAAACAAATCGGCCGATTTGTTTATATACACTGATTTGACTGATATTGATTGGGTCGATAAATTTTACACGTCGCCCAACTGCACAACTAAAATCTGTGTTTGATTGTTTGAAACCCCACACGGGTGTTGGGATGAAATTTGAAGTTCACTCATCCTGATGGATTAAATATGTCAATCGATTGATTGACAGGCTGTTATAAGCGTTAGATATCTATATTTGATGCTTATACAGTGTGGTGCACCTTGGATGATGGTTGATTGTTTATTATTGCTATTATATACATGTGTTGTATGGAATCCATATAATTAACGTTATATGGTGATTGATTGAGCCTCATTCCAATCGGGACAACAATGAATATTATAAAAGAAAATTCATGTGTTGAATATAAAAATAGTCATGTGTTGACGATGTTCATGTGTTGAGTGAAATATTTTATACAATAAAATAAATTACATCTTTATCATATTTAAAATTAGAACTACTTCACAGTAGAAGTCTAATTAAAAATCAAACGATAGATACCATAGTTTTATAAAATATTTTACATAACAAAAATGGTGATGTGTTGACAGCACTCATGTGTTGAGATTAGTCAGGTGTTGGAAGAAATATAGATTCATGTGTTGAATGGAATAAATATTCATTTGTTGAATAGAATAACGGATTTATTGAAATATATAAAGCCGTGTTGATTAGAGTTGCGCTATTTTGACGTGAACGATATTTATATCGATTATATTCGTTTTTATAATGAATATAGAAAAGAAGTGATTTCAAAATATAACGTTTTGAAAATATTATCATTTATATAGTAATGATATAAAATATTCAGTTTTGATTAGAAATTGAAATAGTGTTGAAATGGTTTTGAAACGAAGTTAAAACGATTTATAAAATACGTTTTAAAAGGAAATCGACGAAATATATATATAATATATATATTATATATATATATAATGGCCTGAATAGAACGCGCTGATCCGCGGCAGTTCGTTAATTTCGACCATTGACTTCGAATTGACGTTGCGGGAGATCCGACCGTTGGATTCTCCTAAAACCGGAACCGTTGGGTTCGTATCGAAAAGAGCTTTCCAATGAATATTAGAAATTTGATATCTAACGGTTGGATTTGGAATTATGTCCAAATCAAATTTGAAAAAGGTCGTTGTAAGTGCAGTTCGATAGCCGTTGTGGGAAATCGACTGTACGGGCCTTGATAAAATTATTAAAAATATCTATAATTTGTGTAAAATCATAATATATGGATTGGAAAGAATTGAGCTGGAGAATTCCACATTTGAAAAGATAAAAATAGATTTTTATCGAAATAAACTAGTTTTGAACTAGAATTAAAATCAATTTATTAATGAAATAAATAAATTGAATTTGAAAGTGTTTTTAAAAAAAATCAATATTCCCAATACGTGGATTGGACTGGAGTTGAATCGAACTTATCTTCGGGATATTTCGATGTTGGATTTCGTGACTATACAGATATTGTTATGGGAATTTGAAAGATATATTTTATATCGCTATTTCCAATACGATATATGTTGGTTTCAGAATTTGATATTGAATATAAGCCGATATATTTTCTATTCAGAGCCTTGTATTGAATATCAAATGTGATTTGGGTTTGTCGTGAATCGTGTTTTAGATGACATTGGTTCTTTAACCCAGTTAAAGGCAAGATGTTGATTGTTAAAAAGATTAAAACTAAGTGGAGTTTTAATGAATCTTTAATTGGATTAAAAAGTGAATTGATAATTTAAATTATCAAATCTGAAAGGTGATCGAGAATGGAGTACCACCAGTTTTGCTCCAAAGCGATAGTTAAATCTTTAATTAGATTTGAACGTGAAATGGTAATTAATTTTACCGATAACACCGTGGTGTTAGATGTGGAGTATTACCAGTTTTCTCCATGGGATATATAGGTTGGGATTGGGAAATAAAATAAATAATTACTTCGGTGTGGTTCGTTAATCCCGACTAGTTTGAAATGATATCCATAGGAGGATTAAAGAATAAATTTAGAAGAATTTATCTTGGATAAAATTAATGGGAACATTTCCCTAAGAATGTGATTTTGTGAATAAAAGAATATTCCGAATTGGAATGAGGCGTTTGTTGTGTTTGTGTAACATTCGTTTATTATATACGTGGGTTATTCAGAAAGGCCGGGTTTATACCCATTCTGAATAACCGATTCGACGAGATGTCGAAGATGAAGACGGTGGTTGAAGACCGGAAGTCTTCACATCGTTTGGGTGATTACTGATGATCTTGATTGGGCTGTACACCCAGGATGAGGGAATCAGTTGGTGATCGTCCAGACGTACTTGGAGATGGATGGATATGCGAGGAAAGTGCCTCCGGTTTCGTTCAGACCCAGAACGAACTTGTAAATGGATTGTGTGTCTGACATTGGATTTTATTCTGTGTTGATTGATCTCTATTAAATATACATCTGTTTGGCGGCGGAGAATTTATTCTCTTGCTTAACGCCCTTCTCTGAGACGTACGAGCTCAGAGGTTGTATATCGATGGACATCAGTCGCATGGAGTGAATTGCCAATGTGGCATGCGTAAGTGGCAATTGATCAGGGCTTCTGTTGAAAAGCAAAGTCTTGTGGTGGATGATCAAAGCACGGCCTGTGTGGCGTAGCTTTGTGTATAACGTGAATTCGCGAGCCTCACACCTCGGTATGAGTCAAAAACGGGATACGGACCCAAGGAGTGCACGACGTTTCTTTCTAGCTAGGGTGGTGTCAGTGACCTACCAGCCCTGACATTTATATACTTTTCACCTGTGTGGTTGTTGGATACGAGGCGCCTCAGATATAGGTCTGTAAGGACCGGGAAACGTGTGTTCAGGAATAACTAATCCTCAAAAGTAAGAGAGGACCGGCCTTGGAGGTTCCAAAGGATCATAGTGGGGTCCTGAGGCATTTGCTAGAGTGTCTCGAACGCGGAGAGGAGCTTGCCCCTTGCCTCGACTCATGATGGAATCCAATTTCCAATATGTGTATTTCGGTTTTATTTGTAGAGCCTAGTATGGCGACATAGTAGATGGTAGCTATGCCGCCTATGATTGATACTTATGATTGAAATTGTTTTGACACTATACACCTATAATAGTATCAAATAATGTGATTTAAACGTATCAAGCATGCTTTGGCTGTTATAAGGGAAAACCCTATCCTCCGGCTTGCGTTGCGTTGTGTGATGGGACCTGGGTCTTATAACAGCTTCATTTTTCTTTATTTAGCATTGCGATGTTTGTTTTATGCACTGGTATTCTTGGGAGGAAACCCGTCCCGTGTTATACGGCGTGGTCCCTTGATTTACCTAACTTTAAAACCAATATTAATAACTGTTTTAGTTCTCACACCAGTCACATGACTGACCTGGACTTTATTGTTTTAACCTAAACTCTGGGTGCCCTTATTTTCCGCACGGGCAGCTAGTAGTTTTGGTTTTGCAGATTTATGTCCACAGGGTCCTGATTTACAGCTGGAACGATGCTCGGGAAGCTCTGTATCCGTGTATCACTTTCAGTTGTGTTTTGTATTATTTTCCGCTGCTATGTAATTTATTGTAATCTCTGATATTTGTTGAATGTAATTTATTCATTTATACTCTATATATTCTTGTATCTGATGGAATTGTTGTAATAACAATGAAATGTTCTTCCGTCTGAGTTCTATTTTGTCTTGTCCTCAATTCTATCCGTGCTTTCCTTCACGGGGAAGTTCGGGTCGTCTCAGTTTGGTATCAGAGCTTTGGTTTACAGAGCTCGTGAACAAGACACATTAGAACCATACGAAAGAATTCAACAGATATTGGATTAGTAACATCCAAATAGAATGACTCGTTAGAGATAGGATCAGTAGTATCCTAGAACGAGTGTGAAGAGTATATTTTTCAAATGAAAACAATTTTGTTTTGAAAATTTAAATCGTTTTATAAGTATTTGAATATTTATTTATATTGATATGGGCAATCCAGTATATAAAAGTTTTGTATATACGCGTCATGAACGTATATTCGAAGTTTTAATATACTGGATAGATATAGAATCACATTCTAGACACCCGGGGATGATTCTGATGATGGTGCATCATCATCAGTATTCATATTCGAGTTTCGAAGGTGTGATTTCTATATATTTCCATTAGACTGGTGTGAGAACCAAAACTTATATAGATAGATTCATTTTGTTGTGATTTGGCACCAAAACAAGATTTTCTTTATATATATCAAAATTATGAATTTGAAACTTTAATCCACTAATTGATTGCTGTTTGTGTTGTTTGTTTATTTGTTTGATAATTTTGAACCATTATGCCTAATTGAATCACATATTGAACTATACTGAAAATTGGTCACATTTGCTTGCATATATACAAATACTTACATTGAACAGGTCATAGCAAGGAGGCTAGAGCAGAGAATAAAATTTGTTTGCCCGACAAATAGGTACATGTTTACTACATAATTTACTGTTTTGTTTGGGTGATGATGATTTTATGAGCCTATTGGCTAGCCGCTTGGCTTTTTCTTTTTCTTTTTGAGATTAGAAGGACCAGGGAAGCTATTTGAAATTCCCCGATGCTCCCGGTGCAGGGGAGGTTATGGCGAAATTTTTCGAAAATTTAGGGTGTTAGCCAAATTTTTGAAATTTTTGGAAATTCTCAGAAACTGAAAAGTTAGAGAATGCAAGCCAGATCGAATGTAGAGCTTATTAATCAAACCACTTTCGACTTTGTTCCTTTTCGGGGACGAAAAGTTTTAAGTGGGGGAGATTGTAATAACCCGAAAATCTGGGCCAGTTTAAAATTTTTATTTTGGCAAATTTAGTGAATTTTGAACATTTAAAATGAATTATTTTAAATAAAATCGACGAGAAATTTATTTTGAATAGATTAGAACGTATATATTATATACGTCGTCATTAGAATATAAATATTTTATATATAATTATAAATAGGAATTGAAAATGGCGCGGTAGTTCGATAATTCGATTCCAAACTTCAATTGAATGTACCGGGTGCAAAACAATCCGGATTTTAGTGAAACCAAAAACATTAGGATCTATTTGATAATATCTTTCCAACGAATCCGACAAATCAAGATTTCATAGCGGGAATCAAAAGATATGTCCAGTTGAAAATTCTGAATAGTCGCTATGCAATTCAGGTCCTTAAAAATGGACATTTTGCAAATGACCTCGGATTTCGACGAAACCAGTTTTGTTGGGTCCGTGATGTCAAATTATTGCTAGGTTTCGAATTTCATAATTTTCTGAATCAATATGTGAGCGTGGCAAAGGAAAACGCGTTTGACCAGTTTCAGTTGATTTTAATCGACTGGAAAATGACCATTTTTCTAACGGTCTCGGAATTCAACGAAACTAGTTTTGTTAGGACTGTATCGTCAATACGAAGCTAGAAAATATTTTTCTGGAATTTTTCGAGTTAGTATGTGACCCCGGTAATTTGAAATGTACGTTTAAAATTCAATATAGTGATGTAAATGTAAATTTAACGGAAACTGATCGAAACGATTGAATTGTCCTACGTGGCATATCCCATTGTGTTCGGAATGGGGGTTAAACGCTATGGACGACAGGCGGTGGGCCTCGTTTAGATGACGTATGTAAAAGTCAACTTTTAAAAATAAAAAAAAATAAAAAAAAAGAAAACCCTCTCCTTAAAACCCGTTGCCCACCCCCTGATTAAATCAGAAATCGATTTCAAGATAAAAAAAAAAGGAAGAGAGCGACGGGGGGAGGAGCCGCCGCCCCTCCCCGATGAACCGCCGCCGCGGCCTGGTGGGCCACCACCTCCGCCTCCCCCTCTTCCCCTGACCTCGCGATGCCCACCTCCTCCCTGTAGCCGCCCTCTCCTCTTCTTCCTCCTCTTCCTTTCTTCTCTCTCCACCTCAGCCGCATCCCCCCCCCCCCCGATGAGCCACCGCCGCTTCCTTCTCCCTCCTCTCCTTCTTCTTCTTCCTCTGAAAAGAAACCCCCCCCCTTCCGCTCCACCTCCGCCGCCTGCTGGAGGGCCCACCACGCTTCCGCGAGCAAGAAACCCCCCCCTTCGTGCGCTGTAAGTTTTATTTATTTATTATTTACTTTATTTATTTTATTTATCATATAAAACTCTGTTTTTCCAACTCTATAAAAACGTGATTTTATAAACATGAAAGTGTTGTTTTTTTTACATAAGAAAGATTGGATTTTTTTTTAACAAAGGTTAGATTTTTATTCATGTGAAGTAGCAAGTAAAAATATGATTTTTATACATAACATCAAAGTAAAAATATGATTTTTATATTTTTAAAGTATTAAAAATATAATCTTTATTAAGTAGTAGTAGAAATATGATTTTTGTTTATGTAGAGAATTAAAAATATCATCTTTGAGTATGTAGCAAAATAAAAATCTGATTTTTATTTTATATACGTTGAAATAAAGTGGTGATTTTTATAAAGGCGAAATTTATATTTTTATAAAGGCGAAATCAATATCTTTGAAATGGAATTTTTATCTATATGACACCATAGTAAAAATTCGATTTTTTTTTATATATTGAATAGCGGAGTGAAAATTCGATTTTTAAATATATGAAGTGATTATAAAAATATGACTTTTAAATTGAAAATGAATGAATAAAAATGTGATTTTTTATTTTAAAGACATCAAAATATAAAAATGTGTGATTTTTTATATATGTAGTGGCTACGGGCAACAAAGGAGATGAAAAGGCGAGAACGACGAAGATCTCTACAATAGGAGTGTCATGGTATTGGATAGCTATCGGTGAGAACATCTCACTCTAAACCTCTTTTTCTAGTTATATATATATACTAGGATGCAGACGGTGCTTAGTAGCACCCGACACAATCGTCCACAAACCATGGACTTGTTTGTTTGGTTGCATAAATTAGTTAGATGATTTGGGCTGAATTGAATTGTTTGGTGAATTGAAATTGATTTGATTGATGTGTGAATGGCGTGGGCCTTCACTAGACCGGGGATAAGGCTAGGCCTCGTCCCGTTTCTAGTATCATGCCGTTATGCCGCCGAAATTTTCTAAAATATGTTAGAAAAATAATAATATCATTTTATTGAATAAATGAACTGAATAGAAATTCATGTGTTAAAATAAAATGTTTTTATCGTTAAAAATATAATTTTTTAACGTGAACATGAATATAGTGAAAGTGAATGAATAAATATTTATAAACAAATCGGCCGATTTGTTTATATACACTGATTTGACTGATATTGATTGGGTCGATAAATTTTACACGTCGCCCAACTGCACAACTAAAATCTGTGTTTGATTGTTTGAAACCCCACACGGTTGTTGGGATGAAATTTGAAGTTCACTCATCCTGATGGATTAAATATGTCAATCGATTGATTGACAGGCTGTTATAAGCGTTAGATATCTATATTTGATGCTTATACAGTGTGGTGCACCTTGGATGATGGTTGATTGTTTATTATTGCTATTATATACATGTGTTGTATGGAATCCATATAATTAACGTTATATGGTGATTGATTGAGCCTCATTCCAATCTGGACAACAATGAATATTATAAAAGAAAATTCATGTGTTGAATATAAAAATAGTCATGTGTTGACGATGTTCATGTGTTGAGTGAAATATTTTATACAATAAAATAAATTACATCTTTATCATATTTAAAATTAGAACTACTTCACAGTAGAAGTCTAATTAAAAATCAAACGATAGATACCATAGTTTTATAAAATATTTTACATAACAAAAATGGTGATGTGTTGACAGCACTCATGTGTTGAGATTAGTCAGGTGTTGGAAGAAATATAGATTCATGTGTTGAATGGAATAAATATTCATTTGTTGAATAGAATAACGGATTTATTGAAATATATAAAGCCGTGTTGATTAGAGTTGCGCTATTTTGACGTGAACGATATTTATATCGATTATATTCGTTTTTGTAATGAATATAGAAAAGAAGTGATTTCAAAATATAACGTTTTGAAAATATTATCATTTATATAGTAATGATATAAAATATTCAATTTTGATTAGAAATTGAAATAGTGTTGAAATGGTTTTGAAACGAAGTTAAAACGATTTATAAAATACGTTTTAAAAGGAAATCGACGAAATATATATATAATATATATATTATATATATATATAATGGCCTGAATAGAACGCGCTGATCCGCGGCAGTTCGTTAATTTCGACCATTGACTTCGAATTGACGCTGCGGGAGATCCGACCGTCGGATTCTCCTAAAACCGGAACCGTTGGGTTCGTATCGAAAAGAGCTTTCCAATGAATATTAGAAATTTGAAATCTAACGGTTGGATTTGGAATTATGTCCAAATCAAATTTGAAAAAGGTCGCTGTAAGTGCAGTTCGATAGCCGTTGTGGGAAATCGACTGTACGGGCCTTGATAAAATTATTAAAAATATCTATAATTTGTGTAAAATCATAATATATGGATTGGAAAGAATTGAGCTGGAGAATTCCACATTTGAAAAGATAAAAATAGATTTTTATCGAAATA
The DNA here is from genome assembly GCA_030737875.1 of Allium sativum. NCBI lineage: Eukaryota > Viridiplantae > Streptophyta > Magnoliopsida > Asparagales > Amaryllidaceae > Allium > Allium sativum. Next base: position 199,695,586 of record CM060924.1, read on the forward strand.
AACTAGTTTTGAACTAGAATTAAAATCAATTTATTAATGAAATAAATAAATTGAATTTGAAAGTGTTTTTAAAAATAATCAATATTCCCAATACGTGGATTGGACTGGAGTTGAATCGAACTTATCTTCGGGATATTTCGATGTTGGATTTCGTGACTATACAGATATTGTTATGGGAATTTGAAAGATATATTTTATATCGCTATTTCCAATACGATATATGTTGGTTTCAGAATTTGATATTGAATATAAGCCGATATATTTTCTATTCAGAGCCTTGTATTGAATATCAAATGTGATTTGGGTTTGTCGTGAATCGTGTTTTAGATGACATTGGTTCTTTAACCCAGTTAAAGGCAAGATGTTGATTGTTAAAAAGATTAAAACTAAGTGGAGTTTTAATGAATCTTTAATTGGATTAAAAAGTGAATTGATAATTTAAATTATCAAATCTGAAAGGTGATCGAGAATGGAGTACCACCAGTTTTGCTCCAAAGCGATAGTTAAATCTTTAATTAGATTTGAACGTGAAATGGTAATTAATTTTACCGATAACACCGTGGTGTTAGATGTGGAGTATTACCAGTTTTCTCCATGGGATATATAGGTTGGGATTGGGAAATAAAATAAATAATTACTTCGGTGTGGTTCGTTAATCCCGACTAGTTTGAAATGATATCCATAGGAGGATTAAAGAATAAATTTAGAAGAATTTATCTTGGATAAAATTAATGGGAACATTTCCCTAAGAATGTGATTTTGTGAATAAAAGAATATTCCGAATTGGAATGAGGCGTTTGTTGTGTTTGTGTAACATTCGTTTATTATATACGTGGGTTATTCAGAAAGGCCGGGTTTATACCCATTCTGAATAACCGATTCGACGAGATGTCGAAGATGAAGACGGTGGTTGAAGACCGGAAGTCTTCACATCGTTTGGGTGATTACTGATGATCTTGATTGGGATGTACACCCAGGATGAGGGAATCAGTTGGTGATCGTCCAGACGTACTTGGAGATGGATGGATATGCGAGGAAAGTGCCTCCGGTTTCGTTCAGACCCAGAACGAACTTGTAAATGGATTGTGTGTCTGACATTGGATTTTATTCTGTGTTGATTGATCTCTATTAAATATACATCTGTTTGGCGGCGGAGAATTTATTCTCTTGCTTAACGCCCTTCTCTGAGACGTACGAGCTCAGAGGTTGTATATCGATGGACATCAGTCGCATGGAGTGAATTGCCAATGTGGCATGCGTAAGTGGCAATTGATCAGGGCTTCTGTTGAAAAGCAAAGTCTTGTGGTGGATGATCAAAGCACGGCCTGTGTGGCGTAGCTTTGTGTATAACGTGAATTCGCGAGCCTCACACCTCGGTATGAGTCAAAAACGGGATACGGACCCAAGGAGTGCACGACGTTTCTTTCTAGCTAGGGTGGTGTCAGTGACCTACCAGCCCTGACATTTATATACTTTTCACCTGTGTGGTTGTTGGATACGAGGCGCCTCGGATATAGGTCTGTAAGGACCGGGAAACGTGTGTTCAGGAATAACTAATCCTCAAAAGTAAGAGAGGACCGGCCTTGGAGGTTCCAAAGGATCATAGTGGGGTCCTGAGGCATTTGCTAGAGTGTCTCGAACGCGGAGAGGAGCTTGCCCCTTGCCTCGACTCATGATGGAATCCAATTTCCAATATGTGTATTTCGGTTTTATTTGTAGAGCCTAGTATGGCGACATAGTAGATGGTAGCTATGCCGCCTATGATTGATACTTATGATTGAAATTGTTTTGACACTATACACCTATAATAGTATCAAATAATGTGATTTAAACGTATCAAGCATGCTTTGGCTGTTATAAGGGAAAACCCTATCCTCCGGCTTGCGTTGCATTGTGTGATGGGACCTGGGTCTTATAACAGCTTCATTTTTCTTTATTTAGCATTGCGATGTTTGTTTTATGCACTGGTATTCTTGGGAGGAAACCCGTCCCGTGTTATACGGCGTGGTCCCTTGATTTACCTAACTTTAAAACCAATATTAATAACTGTTTTAGTTCTCACACCAGTCACATGACTGACCTGGACTTTATTGTTTTAACCTAAACTCTGGGTGCCCTTATTTTCCGCACGGGCAGCTAGTAGTTTTGGTTTTGCAGATTTATGTCCACAGGGTCCTGATTTACAGCTGGAACGATGCTCGGGAAGCTCTGTATCCGTGTATCACTTTCAGTTGTGTTTTGTATTATTTTCCGCTGCTATGTAATTTATTGTAATCTCTGATATTTGTTGAATGTAATTTATTCATTTATACTCTGTATATTCTTGTATCTGATGGAATTGTTGTAATAACAATGAAATGTTCTTCCGTCTGAGTTCTATTTTGTCTTGTCCTCAATTCTATCCGTGCTTTCCTTCACGGGGAAGTTCGGGTCGTCTCAATATATATATATTATTCACTTTCCATATATATATATAATTTTCCACTTCATATATATATTATTTTCACACTTCATATATATATATATATAATATTTTCATTCCATATATAAATATATATTATTTTCATTTCATATATATATATATATTATTTTCACACTTCATATATATATAAATATTATATTTTCATTCCATATATATATATTATTTTCATTTCATATCTATATATTTATAATTTTCACATCACAACGCAATACAATTAAACAAGTTGTCCATGGTCTGTGGACGACGGGGAGCAGTTCATAGATGTAGTTACAAAATAATTTAAATAACTGTACAAAAATAATAGTGAGAATTTCTTACTTTGATCGGTTCTGAAATCGTTGATAACGATTGTTTTAATATAATGAAACCGACGTTTAATTATATCAAAAATCCCAATAGCTTCAGTTTCTCTTCTGGTCTGCTTTATGTTGTAGTGCTCATCTAGAGGGTTCCAACGCATTTTTTTTGTCGAATTCCGATCTGTTATGAGCAAGTTATAATATTTTAAACTATCACAAATTAATTATCCAAATAAACCCATAATTAATTAAATTAATTATAAGATTGGCTTAGCTTAATCCATCTTCTTCGTTCAAAACACTGGCGATGCTAAACCCATTTCATCATCTTCTAGGGTTCACCGTTGCCGCTTCCATGTCCCACCGTACCACGATCAGCCGCCACCCTATTGAAGCCCTCGACCTCAGCTACCTTCGCCAGCAACCACCACCAGTTCGGTGGTCCCTACTCATCAGAAGAGGGGTGCGAACGGAGCGGTTTTGTAGCCGAGATTCGAGCCATCCTCACCACAATATACGATCTCCACCGTTGAACAGGGAGACCTCATGTAGATCTTCGATTTGGCTTTGGAAGATTCGAAATTTGTTGAGTACATTATGGGAAATCGAGGCATGATTTTTAGAGTGATTTTGGCCTTTGAAATCGAACAAGCGGCGGTTTGAAAGAATTAGGGTTAGAGGGAATATCCTAGGGTATTTATAGATAATATTTAATTCTATTTAATTTCTAAAAGTGAACATCACATTCGAACTCCAAATCAAACCCAACGATTGTCGCCGCTAGCCAAATACCCCTATTCCGAACGCAATGGGATATGTTTTGTAACCCAATTCAGTTGTTACGATCAGTTTTCGTCAAAATTAAAATATAAATCAGTATATATTTAATTTAAACGCACATTTTAATTTACTAGGGCCACATACGAACTCTGAAAATTCCAGAAAAATTATTTCTAGCTTCGTATTGGCGATACGGTCCTAAAAAAACTAATTTCATCAAATTTGAAGATCGTTTGAAAAATGGTCATTTTCTGGTCGATCCAAATTGACTGAAACTGTCAAAACATGCTTAACTTCGCCACGCTCACATATTGATTTCAAAAATTATGAATTTTGAAACCTAGCAATAATTTGACATCCCGGATCCAACAAAAGTGTTTTCGTCGAAAATGGAGGTCGTTTGCAAAATGGCAATTTTTAAGGGCTATTATATATATTTAAAAAAAATATAAATTCCACAGCGACTTTTCTGATTTTTAAACTGGACATAACTTACACTCTATAAAGTGAAATCTCAGTTTCTTAGATCCGTTAGAAAGATATGATCAAATAGATTCAAATATTTCTTGTTTCGTCCAATTCTGACCTATAATTAATTCTGCATATTCATGAAAAAATTGAAATCGAACGCCATTTCAGGCTCGAATTATAATTAAAATAAATTTATTCGTTTTCACTTCGTCGAAAATCAATTTCCGTCGTTATTATTTAAAATAAATTATTTTAAATATTCAAAATTCATAAAAATCGCCAAAATATTTTTTTTAATTGGTTCTGATTTTCCGGTGTTAGATCCAAAATGGCTCTAACACCCAAATTGTTTGAGTATGCAGAAATGATATATCTAAAAATATAAGAAAACATAGAAACGCACAAGATTTATAGTGGTTTGGCATTAACGAGCCTACATCCACTTTATATCTATGATTATACGTAAGATTCGAGTACTATCGCGATTTCTCTCTCAATCTCACTTTTACAATTGTGATTCTCTCAGTGATCTCGAGATAACTCTGAATAGAAATAATGGAGATATGATAATGGTGGAATCAGAGCTCCGAATTGCCAAAAGATCGTTAAAAATGCCAAGTCTTGGACTATTTATAGCTGATTTCTTCAGGCGGATCGTGGCCATACGTGGCACAAATCCCGAGGATCTCGGACTGGCTCGTAGCTTGAGGGGGAAATGGTCAAAATGGCGGTTGTGGACAGATGTCGCAAGATCCTTCATTTTCGGATCGTGAATGACTTGGTCGTGGCCTTCATCTCTCAGCTTCAAGGATCGGATCCTGGGGATTTTGGGAGGACGGATCGGATCGCCTAGGATGGTCGCGATCAGGGGGTGTAACATCAGCGTCACGATCTGGCGAGGGTTCGGTGACCACGATCGGGGTTTGATGACTTCTGCGAGTAAAACTCAATAATGATCATATATGTGTGAATCTTAGTGGCTTGGTCCAAAAGCTAGCCAACATTTTGCCCCCTCGAAGTATGTTTCATCAAGGATGGAACATGTTTCGAAAGTACTGCGCTATCTTTTCATAAAGTGATGTATATCAAAAGTTGTGTTTGTCTGAAATTTCGTACTGCTTCAGGAAGTTGCGTCCTTTGACTGGTATAAATATCGGGTTAAGCCCTCAATCATTTCTTTGTTCATCAGGTAATTTTCATCTCTCGAATTTCCTGGAGATATTGCTATCAAATCACCAAGTAAGTCTCGAAACTTCTTGTAGGAAGTAGTATTTAATAACTTTTTGTATTTCTGCAAATTTGGAATTCCATCTTCCCAATTCGCTAATCACGTTGGGACTCAGATCGTTGCTTTACACCGCGGACCGTGGTGAACTGTGCAACACGCCTGGATGGGATCGCCTTATGTGCCATGGACCGTTACCCAGAAAAGTCCACAATCGGACCACAACGGGCTCCTTAGACGCTCCGTGGCCCATCGGATCGAATGAGACAAAAAAGGGAATACCAACAGTTTCCTCTTTGGCTATATAAGCTGATTTACCCCCCTTTTCTTTACCTTTCACCTTTCTTTTTACCAGTCGCTGTTCTTCTTCCCTCTTGCCATCAAAACCCCTAATTTGGCAAATCGAGATTTTTTTAAAGGTAATAATAATGATAAGTTTGCTTGTATCTCTTCTCTTCTTTTTGAATATCAATTCGAGTTCAATTTCCACGGGGTTTTTCTTCAATGGCTCGAGATTATACGACAATTCTATGAACTTTATTGGGTTTGCTGTTGCATAGTGGAGCTAGAAGGAACGATGGAGGAGAAAGGAGGAAGAAGAAGAGGAGCGGATCAGGTCGGATTGCAAGTGAGGTTCGGGTTCGGATCAGGATAGCCATAGGATGGAGGAAAACGAGATGGAGCTGGTGTTTAACGCAGCAACGGATCGGATCGTTGGAACAGGTTCGGGTCGTGGTAATGGGAAATAAGATGGGTCGTGGGTATGCTATACGATCCGTACAGGCTTTACGAACGGAACCGTCCCATGATTTGATGTTCATTCAATCAGCAAGATTCATGTGTGATCCGTCCTTCGCGATCTGACTTAAGTTACACGATCCGAGTAAATCGCGATCCGATCCCCAAGATCTTCAATGAACCAGATTTGTCAATGATCCCGGACACATGTTAACTTAATCAATGCACAACAATTACAATGGACAGTTAGGCTAGAACCTTCACAATGAACTTCCTGGACTGATCAGCAACTTACCTTGATAGCATATAACGACCAATATCCCGCTAATTTAACTAACTTCATGCTTTTCTTATATGTATGCACAGACACACACTTGCACTTACACACACGAGGAACTAGTAATTGTGTTCTAATTTCTCACGTTTACTCGCCAATACTGCTATGTCTGATAAACGATCAACTAAGATGTCGGAGAAGGATACCGAATCTGAGTCATCAAAGTAGCATGATCCCAATGTGCTTCCCACAGGTTCAGATGGGGAAGAATCTGATCCCGATTATGAGACAGATACTGATATAGAATCAATGACCTCTGAAAGTACATCTCTTGAGGATGAGGAGGAAGAAGATGATCGGGCCCCTGATGAGATCCCAGGTGTTAAGGAAATAGAAGAAGAGAAACTCACGGATTCACTAGCTTCCAAATTGGATGTTATAAAACTTAAGAAAATACGCTTAAAGCATGGGATTCCTTGGGATGATGTAAAAATTCCAGAAAGCGAAGATAGGCCTCATTTTGCCACAGAAGGGTACATGACTGTCAGTCGACTCATGTGATGGGTAAGAGCTATTCCTCCTTTCCCTCCAATTGTTGTCGATCTCCTAAGACGATCACACATTGCCCTCATGCAACTCCATCCTAATGCTTACGCGGCTCTGTATACTCAGTACATTGCTTATGCGGAGGTGCTACAAACTGAGCTTACTTTCAAGGATCTGACATTCTATTACCATTTCAAACACCGATCCACAGGAGCCCCAAATTTTTCTTTCTTCGAGTTAGTTGCAGGCAGGAAAGTTTTATCAGGCAGTTATAACAATATAGGGGATATCAAATCTGATTGGTTTTACATAAAGCATCAAGCTGGGTGTGCGAGGAAGTGGCTGCAATCAAGTAATCTTTGAATTTTTCAATGCATGTCCCAACTGTATAATTAGAATACTAATGTGTTCTTTTATTCTGTGCAGATCACAACTTTGCAAGAACAGAAGGTTCGATATATGAAGACCGACTGTCCCGCCTTCTCCAAAGTAACTCAGATTTCCTAAGAATAAAGAAGTGCATCATCGACGAGAACCTTCACAAGCACCATCTCTTGGATATAAAATTCGGACTTGGTGCGGGTGGAAAACCTTACAAATATGTGCCCCCGACTGAAGGAGAAGGAACCTCACAGGTTACAGAGACAACCAACTTTCACAAAAGTCCCTCACCAATGATTGACCAAGACGATGAGGATTTAAATGTATATAAGGGAGATGAGGCCCGGGCGATGAGCCCAAAGAAATCCCAGCCCCTAAGGGGTAGTCTCCCTCAAGAACTTCACCACGGGTCGAACCAGTCGCCCACGATGAATTAACAGAGGAGCAGATACTCGAAGAATTGGACAAGATTCCTTTACCAGACGTTTTCTATACGCAGGAAGACTTCGGAGGGGGACCACTGTTTCCTTTCTCTGAGGAAGTTAATGCCCCGGTCCGGGACAAAGAAACTATACAGACGGGCCTAGCTTTGGGCCCTGGTCCGTTTGGGGGGGATTACACGGGATGCACAAATCACATGCACCATTTGCCACTACACTTTTCACCATCGTTATTCATGGTTTTAACATATACTTGTTTCTTTTGTAGGAGAGATGCCTCGTAAACGGTCTTATTCTTATCGCTCCCTTCGTGAGGGCACACCAAGTCTTCATTCAAATCCCGAGCATGTTCGTAGTGATAAACGGGGGAGAGATAGTCATCGGCCCCGCGATTCTCATCAATCTTATTCTACACGATCTCGATCTCCGTCGAAGCAAGGTCCTGGAAAGCCTCACTGTCATCCATTGCTACCGACTGGGGGTAAGCCACTTCCTAGAGATTTGACGCCTCCGAAAAGTACGCCTTCTCATGCCAAGTCTTCCAAAAAACACCACGAGCCAGAGGATAAGAACAAAGATGAGGGCAAGATCGTGGAGAAAGGGAAGGATACTCTTGTTTCCCCTAGTGAGCATAGCTTGGATACCACCACTACACAGGATATCGTCCCCAATTCATAAATTAAGGCCAAGCTGGAGCGCTTGTGAAAGCAGTTTCCTGATACTTTCTTTGAGAGGATGATGTTCGTCCCGGATCTCGAACCGGTCCCTGAGGATTGGGACACAGAGGTGATAGGGTACGTGTGCCATGCGGCCAAGTAATATGGGGTGATGAAGAGGCATGCCGTTCATCTTTCAGATGCCATCCGTCGCCTAGAAACGGACGCGGCCAGATCCAGGGTGAAAATTGAGAATGATGCTAGGGCCAGGAGTAAAATGGAAAAAGAATTAGAGGATGCACAGGCCCAACTGGCTTTAGTTCGGCGAGATGTAGAAAATTACAAGTCAGAGTTGGAAAGTGCCAAGAAGCGTTTTCGTAGTGAGCTTGATTCAAACCGCCAAGAACGTGTGGCCCTAAAAAAGGAAATAGAAGATCTCAGAATGGTCAACACTGATCTACAGATGGCACAAGACCATTTTGCTGCTAAGAAGGCTGCCTGGGAGAAGGAAAAAGAGAGCTTAAAAGACAGTCTCGCTCTTGCTGAAAAAGAGAAAGAAGTCTTGAATGATCAACTTGTCCAAGCTGAGGAGCGTGCAGCTCTTGCTGAAAGTAACGCTAATAATGCTCTTGAATCAGCCACTGCTGCTGCAGATAAGCTTGCTGAAAAAGAGAAAGAAATAGTTAGTTTTGAGGAACTATTGTTCGACTTCTTTGGTCAAGTCATCAAGACTCGAGACATCTCTTGGATTCCGGTCTATTATGTTACTCTGGCCAATGTATGCGATGTAATTGTCGAAGGCAAGAAGCGGCGGTTAATGGTCAATGAGATTGATGAAAACCAGCTAATGGAGACCATTCTCATAGGTGAAGAACCTGAGGCTTTGGAGAAAGGCAGACGCTTAATCCAAGAAGAGATCGAGAGGGAGAAGACTAAGCTTAAGGGCAAGAATAAGATTGACGAAGGCTCGAGCTCAGCGGTGGAGCCCAAAACCTCTGAGGTCGAGGAATATAATCCTGATGATCCGTTGATTCCCTTGGCTCCAAACCCTCCAGTTGTCAGAGCTACCATTATGAATCTGGGCGAGAAGTCGGTTGAAGGTATCTCCATATTCTCCCCACAGTTCGTCAAAGCAATTATAACCTATCGCAGCTTGCGGGACAGACAAATGAGATGGCCACATCCCCTCCTGATTCACTAACATTTGCTTCTCATGATATAGGTGTCAAATCGGTCTAGAAAGATGCAGAGGAGAAGGCAGTGGCAGAGAAAGTTGATGTCCCCTCGGGCACTGATGTTGAAGTTTATGAGATTCCAAAGCGAATCGAGGGTACAAAAAGTGAGAAGGTCAATGTGGCACCCGTGGTATCTGGCACCAACGCTCCTGCGGATGTTGAGGTTATTGCGGCTTTACAAGACACGGATGGTGGTCACGGAGATGAGGAGGATGAATTTGTCATCACAGATGAAGTCAAGGATGATGATAACGAGACATTCGCCAATATGCAGGCTAAGAAAGAGAAGCAGCTAGTTCTTAATAAGGAGGAACAGGACCCTGTATACATGCCCCTTATCTCCGAAATTGATCCCAAAACTGGGTTGGTTATGAGATTCTCTTCCAAATCAATAACTACTCAGCTTGTCTCCCAGCCTTCCAACCTCCCTCAAGATACTCTTGTCGATAAGAGGAAAAGGAAGAAAGTTGATCGCTCTCATGCTGACAAGGAGGAGCTGGGGAAACAGAGAAAGGAAAAGAAATCAAAATCGTCTCCCAAGCATAAGTAGGATACCGTTTAGTCTGTATTTTGCTTTTAGGCTTTCCACTGGTCATGAAATGTAATTGTGAGACTGGCCCTCACTTTTGTTTAGCTTTTTCATCTTGTAAGCCTGCATCTAGTGAATGAAAATTTGTTTCCGTTGCCTTTGATTTAATATGCAATGCAATGATTCCAATTTCTTTGCATCTCTGTGCAACATCTTGAGCAGCAAGCATAGCAGCATAAGGAGATGATTCATCCTTGTCAGCCTTGATTTTCATCCCACCTGTGATATGGACAAGAGTTTCCCTTTCGGACAAACCAGTCACATGAAAGTGGGACTAAACTCGCATACCTGCAAGTTTAACTTATCACATTTAGTCACAAACATTTAAATCGTAACTAAGTTTAAATCGAACCATGAAGCATTGCAAAAAAAAATCAAAATTTCTGTAGTAATTGCACAAATATGTGTATATATATGCCCCCAATCAATCATCAATATGATGCCTGGCCAGGGCTCATTGAGGAATAATTAGAGTCATATGTGTGCTATCTTCAAAAAAGAGATAGAAACAAACGATCCCGATCCTTCAGCGGGATAGGAGTTCTTATGGCGCTAAGTCTTTAGCACCTTTATACTATCCCGATCCTTCAACGATTAGAGTTCGAGCTCGGTACTTAATCTGCTCACCAATCCTTCAGTGGGGAAGAAGTTCTAGGGGCACTATATCTCTAGCACCTTTATACTCTTCTGATCCTTCAGCGGGATGGAGTGTTATCAAGGCGGTTTTATCATAGTGCACCTTCACGCCTTGGGGACGATATCTTCGCGTCCTTTATACTCTCTCTCCAATCTTTGAGAGGTAGAGTGCAAGCAGTGGTGTGATTTATCTTGCTGGGCCTTCTGGAGCTTTAGTTACCGTTAGCCTTCCAATCTGATAGATAGCACTTTGAATTAGGCGTTCCGAGATCGCTGCAAAACTCAAAATGGTAATGATTAATGTTAATTAAAATAACAATGCAGATAAGTGACAATGCAGCAAAGGTAAATGACACGCGACATTTTTATAGTGGTTCGGTCGAATCATGACCTACGTCCACTTTATAATCTTTTGTTCAAGTAACCAGATTGTTCTAGGTAAGTCGAGCCTTTTTACATGGTCCTAAAAACAAAAGAGTAAAACTGACAATTTCACGTCAGATAAGGCCGCAAATGCTGGGCATTCCACACTCTGGGGATTTCATCTCCATCCACAGTTGCTAGCTTGAAGTTTCCATTGTCAAGCCTTCGTAAAATGGAGTACGGTCCTTCCCATGTCGGGCCCATATGTGCTGGGGGTGGAAAGACACGTTTCAGAACCAAGTCTCCAGGTTCAAAGGTTCGAGCTCGGACTTTTTTGTTGTAATACCGAGCGACCTGTTGCTTGCGCCTCAGGATGCGTAGATCTACTTCGCCCCTCTTTTCTTCGACCATATCCAAGGACTCAAGGAGCAGCTCATTGTTGGTCATCATGTCATAATAAGTGATTCGATGAGACGGTACTTCTAACTCGACCGGGATGACTGCTTCGGCTCCGAAAGCGAGGGAAAAGGGTGTATGACCTGTTGCCGACTTGTATGTTGTCCTGTAGGCCCACAGTGCCAAGGGTAATTCATCAACCCACATGGCCTTGACCCGCTTCAATATTTTCTTCAGAATGGAGTTAATCACTTTGTTTTCCGCTTCAACTCGTCCGTTCGCCTGCGGATGTGCCACAGAGGTGTACCTTTTCTCGATGTGGTATTTCTGGCAAAAATCTCTGAACTCGGCACTGTCGAATTGGGTTCCATTATCGGTTATGACGACTTTTGGAATCCCAAACCGGCATATAATGTTCTTGACGACAAAATTGATCACTCGCTTGGTTGTGATCGTGCTCAATGGCTCTGCTTCTACCCATTTAGTGAAATAATCCACGGCCACAATAGCGAACTTTGCTCCGCCCTTTGCTATGGGATGGCTCTCGATAATGTCAATCCCCCACATAGCAAAAGGCCACGGGCTCGTCATTGTCTTCAACTGGTTAGGTGGCGCCCTAGGTATCTTGGAAAATTTCTGACAAGTGTCGCAACGCCGTGCATACTTGGCTGCATCCTTATTGATGGTAGGCCAGAAATAGTCGTACCGCAATATCTTCTTTGCCAGTGTTTGTCCTCCAGTGTAATCGCCGCATTCGCCTTCGTGGACCTCTTTTAGCACACGCTTGATGTCGTCATGAGCGATGCACCGAAGGAGGGGCATCGAGAATCCTTGTCTACATAGGACCCCGCCCTGTAGAACATACCTGGAAGCCTTCCGGATAACTGCACACCTCTCACTTTTCTTTGTAGGAAGCGTCCCATTCGTCAAAAAATTCTTTAGAGGAGTCATCCATGACTCCCTATCAGGCTCAATCTCTAGTACCAGATCAATTTCCATCTGATCTATACTAGGGAACTGTAGCACTTCAACCGGGACTAGCTCCGTATCTTCGGGATTATCAGAACTAGCCATTTTTGCTAACTTGTCCGCCTTTTGGTTCTCCGCTCGAGGAATATGAGATATGCTGTGGTGATCAAAACCGTCCAGCAACTTCTTCACTTTTTCCAAATATGATATCAGCCTTGGACTTTTGGCCTGAAACTTCTCATTAACCTGGTTCACAACTAGATTAGAGTCACAAAAGATATCTAGCTTCGTTATCCCCAATTCCTTTGCAAGCTTCAGCCCGACAATTAGAGCTTCATACTCAGAGTCGTTATTAGTGACGTGGAACTCCAATCTGAGAGCGTAGTATATTAGTCGTTTCTCTGGAGTCTCAAGCACCACTCCAGCACCAGATCGTCTGTCATTTTTAGCTCCATCAGTGTACAGTTTCCAGGCATTAGGGTCAAGGAGTAGCTTCAATGGATCATCTTCTTGGCTTGCTACATCATCTTCTGGGATGGTAAATTCTGCTATGAAGTCTGCAAGCATTTGCCCCCTTATCGACCTTCGGGGTTGGAAATTTAAATCGAACCGACTTAGCTCAATGTTCCATTTGAGTAGTCTTCCTGATTCTTCTGGTCTTTGCAGAACTTGTTTAAGCGGGTGATCAGTGTAAACAGTAATGGGATGAGCCTGGAAGTAGTGGCGAAGCTTCCTAGATGCGATCAGCAAACTGTACACAAGCTTTTCTTGTTGTATATAACGCAGTTGTATACACAATTATATGATTTTTGTTTGATGATAACAAACAAATATATATTATTATAAATGTGTTTGTTATTGTAATGTTTTATATATACAACACAAATAGGAATATAATATTTGAATTGAATATTATATTTCTAACATTCAAACAGTACAACTCTGTATAACTCCACTATTTAAACATTCACTGTATATTGTACTTGTATATAAACAGAATATAATAGACAAGTTCGTTTGACAACAATAAAATGATATTTTATTTCAATCAAATTTGTTTATTACATATATCTGTACAATTCTCTCACAGCTCCTCAGTACAGTTCATTCATTGTCACTCAGTCATACATACACACAACATATACACAGTTACATTTCATATATATCCATTTTCACTTGTATATACAGACTCATACATTCATTGACACCACACACTGTCTTCTTATCTTCAGCTTTCAGTCCAGTCATTGTCAGTCCAGTCATCACAGTCAGTCCAGTCATCCCCGCTTACCTGTCACACATGAAACAGAAACACACAGTATACTGCAATAGAAATAATACTGAATATATGCAAATATAAATTTTGTTTTTAGAATTTTATTTGCCTCAGATTTCTGGTGTGTTTCTCATCATTTTTCTTGACTTGATCTGAATTATAAAACCATCAATCTGTGTCTAGACAGCTTGTGATATTCACAGTGATACACTGTAAATACCACAAGGTAGACAGTATGTATATAAAGTGCAGGGACAGAAAAATTTGTCTGATGGCTGCATATACACACATGTATAAAATATACATATGTGTACTGCCTCGCCAATCAGTGTGCAGCTGAGGAGGAGCCACGGGGACCATCTCGACTCAGTGCTATATAGTGCGCACTCGATCTCTGGTCAACACTCAATCAGAATAGGTCAACGCTGAGTCAACGCACAAACTGATTGGGTCAACTCAGTACAAATGCATAAGTGACATCGCAATTTAGACAGAGCAGAAATGGTATAACAGGGATATCAGGGATATGTAAATGCAACCATGATGAAGTCCAAACATGCACAAGACAACAAGGTTAGATGATACACGTGAATGGTGCATGCAGCAAGAGAGGGTAGTTACATAGATGGTAATCAAGTATGAATGCACAAACCGTATGGTGCAACTGAAACAAATTCATGTACTCAATGCAAAGCTCAGCAGTGCATCAGGGAATTCAAACTGCAGTTTACAATGGACAAGGCAATGTGGCATTTTTGTTTTTTGTCAAGTCACAAAACATATCATGTCATACCAAATTCAAGACAAGTACTAGAAAATGCAAAGCCAGGCTACATAGCCAAGTACAACAATGGTGTATACAAAGATGCAACAATACAAAAGGGTAATCAAGACAGATTCAGAATGAATCATTTATTTCCAAGAAATCAGAGAGAGAGAGAGCAGCATTTACATGGAAACACAAATGCATGGTGGGGCAGTCACAAGTGCAAAAAGATTGCAGCAGTTCAAATTACAAACAAGGGTGTGCATAAGCATGGTGCTACAACTCATGTACATGATGGAGCAAAACAATTCTAGCATGAATCTTTTTTTAAATTAACAAAACTGTGTTTTTGGTAAGAAAACATTTTAAATGTTTCAGGAAGTTCATCAATCAAGGATGTTATTTACAGAAATCAGAAAATCCATTTTTGGCAAAGATATCAAAGTTTTGATGATGCATGCAAATAATGATTCAAGGAAAATCATGCAAAAAGTATTGCTTGGCAAGACTTCAACATTTTCCAGCAAGGAGTAAACTTGGGAAGTATTTATGGTTCGATTTCAAATCAGCATAATGAAATACAAACACGGCAAGATTTGGACAACAATCCAACGCAGTAATACATGGCAGGATATTCCACAATTCAAATTCCCACAAATATTAGGCAATATATACGAATTAATTTCGACAAGTAATTTCCAGATTTGAACTCAAGTTTTTATATGGCGAAAGGCTTTAATTTGGACATTTTTCAAATCAAGGGCAAATCACATAAAGTGGAAACAAATCAGAGCAGTTCAATGCCGAGGAAATTCAATTAAAGCCGAGAATTCAAAAGAGGCATTCACATGCAACAACAATAAAAGTCGAGGTGATTAAATCAGAAAAGGGAAATCGTGCAAAATCAGCTCAAGTCATTTGCGTGAAATCAGAGCATGGTATAGGATTATATAATCCTATTGAACACCAGTTACATCACAGGCAGAGAAGGACATCGAAATCGAAACCAACAACAACTAAATCAGAGAGCAACATTTTTTAATCAAAGAACACTCACAATTTCATTAGGGTTTCGATCGCCAGAGTGAAGAATCACATAGCCACACAACAATCGAGCAAGACAGAGAAGCAATCGGAGATTCGAGCACCAGAAATCATTTCCAGAGCCAAAAATTAACAACATCGACTTCGATTTGGAACTCAAAGAAGAAACCCTAGAGCCACCGCCATTTTTTTTCCACATAGCAAAGAGATCGGGTGAAAAGAAAATGAGATTGGGCCGGCCACGTTTTTGTTTAAAGGCTAAAAGGGGATGACCCTTGTTATTTATCTCCTAGGGTTTTTGCTTTAGTTTCTTTTATTTTGTATTGTTTCAGTTTTAATTTCTTTGTAAACCGAACAGTTTATAGATTCTGTAAAATCTAGGGGGAACCAGTTAGGGGTTTAACTGGCAGTTGACTAGTCTGTGTAAAACTAGGGGAAATTCTGATTCAGGGGTTTGAATCAGTCTAGGGTTTTGAGCGTAGAGTTAGAATAGGAGCGAGAGTCGCGAGTGTACAAGGTCTTGTATGCGGGATCTGTTCTATCATCTAGTAGAAACCTTAGGAATGCAGCAGTAGGCAGGGTTTTGCCGAAGCTGGGTATATCTGTGTGTGATTTATTTTCTGCACTTTTATTTCTGCTGCATTCTGTGATCTGGTTTTATTTTAATATCCTGTCAATTTTTCAATTCAGTTTAAAACTGTGATAAACCCTATTCACCCCCCCCTCTAGGGTTAATCTAGATCCAACATTTGGTATCAGAGCCAGGTATTCGGTTAACTCGAGAGAAATGGTGAATCCTAGTTGTCAGTCCATAGAGAGTCAGTCCAGTCATATTCCATCTATTTTCAATGGTACAGATTTTTTAAATTGGAAATCAGAAATGAAATCTTATTTAAAATCTGTTGATATTAAATGTTGGAATAGTATTAAAAATGGGTATGATATTGTAAGTAGGGTTGATATTGAATTTAATTTACATGCTACTCATATTTTATATTCTTATATTGATGATATTCAATATAGCCTTATTTCCCATTGTTTGACTGCGCAGGAGATCTGGCAGACTCTCAACGCGCTATATGGAAAAATTGACAAATGCTCAAAATCCCAAAAAGATAACTCGGCTTCAGATTTGTGCTTGACAGGTTGCACAGATGGAAATCCAGATGGAGACTCAACAGGAAATATTTCTTTGATTCACCGTTTAAATGGTTTAACTGAATCTGTTGAGAAGTTAAAATCAAAAAATAAACTTCTGAAATCTGAGAAGCTTGAGTTGATCTGCAAAAATAATGTTTTGGAATCAAAACTCAAAAACGTTAAGAATTCTTCAAATTCTAATTGCAAAAATTGTTTAAAATTGAAAACCAATCTTGTTCATCTCAATAAAAATATTCAAAAGTTTGAAAAGGAAATTCTGATCTTAAAAGAAAACAAGATTGAGTTATCAAATTTGAACAATCTTCTACAAAAGGAATTTGAAGTTTTTAAGACTGATATAAGTTCCAAATTTGAGATTGCTGAAAATGAAAATTTGGTGAGAAGTGATTTGATTTTGAAAGAACTTGAAAATGAGATTGAAAAATTCAAGATTTTTGAGTCTGAAAAACAAAAACGATTTGAATTTGAAATCTCGGAATCTCAAGCCAAAATTAGATTGCTTGAAAATGAGAATCTGGTTTTAAAACAGACCAATGCTGAACAGATGATCGCTATAAATAATTGCTCAAATTTATTAAAAGAAAATGGCGATCTAAAATCCAAAATTCAACGATTAGAATCCACTTTGAATAAATTTTCTAATGGGGAAAAATCATTGAATATGTTGTTACAAAACCAAGTTTCTATTGGAAATAAATCGGGTCTTGGCTTCGGAAAAAATGATGTTCTTGGAAAAACAAATGAGTTTGAAAAACGGAATTCAATTGGTTTTAAAAATCCTTCAAATCATTTTGGAAATGTTTGTTTTGAAAATTTGAACTCTAACATTCTCAAAGGATTCTTAAATCAAAAACGTGATGTGATTTTGATTGATAACAAATCATTTAAACAATCTTGGACCCCAAATAAAAATAAAACGGCTTCGACTAAATTCAAACAGATTTGGGTCCCGAAAGGTACAAAGGTAGATTCGAATGGTTTGTTATATAAACGAGTTTGGGTACCAAAACAAATGAATACAACTGTGAGTGGTTTTACTAATTTTGTTCGACCACTTGATCATCTCAACGGTTAGGTACCAGAAGTGGCTGAGGAACTGCTATGCAAAGGAGATTGATATTCAAGTTGTTCCACTTGTCTGTATCATTCAGAGTTCCTTAGCCAAAGCTTGATGAGTTAGAGATCCACAACGTCTTCTGTGAATCAGGTATGATTTCTAACCTCATCTTTGTAAATATATTTTTTGTTTATTTCTCCTTCTTCTACCCCTTTCTATGTTATTTTCTTCTGTTTGTTTTTTATTTGATTTGTCACTGCATTATCTCGTTGTTTTTCTTTTCTGTGCTTCTGAAACTTCCAGTTGCAGTATTCATATTTGTTTGGAAATTTACTCTATTTGGGTAAAACTCACATGTTTATATTTATTTCCAGAACTTGAATTTAAGTTTGTAAATATCTGCAATTGTTTTGAAGTTTTATTTCTTTTCTGAATTCTTAACAGTGCTAAAGCATTCATAGTATACCTTGAACACTGTTATTTTGAATTCTAATTTTTTTTTGAAGATCTGAATATTTAATGAAATTTCACACACCTTTGCTGTTCTGAGTTTATTCTAATTCATTTTAGAAAAGCTCAAAATATTATACTCATTACAGCACTCTGTTATTTATCAGTTGTGATAATTTCATTGTTTTTCAGATTGGCTTGAATCAGTGATACATCTTGGAATCTGTTTGTTTGAAATCATCTGAAATTCTTAATATTTTGAATATCACACACCTCTTATATTTGAAATTATCAATCTTGTGTGAATATTACATTATATCTCAAACTTGTTATTGATTCAAGTGATTTCAAATAAATTAACTTAATTTCATTTGATCATGAATATATCTCATACTTGATGTAAATGATCTGAAGTCTCTTTGGGACTTGGCTGAGACAATTTTGAAAATTCCTTTGAAAATATGGTCATAAATATCACTGTTATTTTATGATTATTTGATTTGAATATATGTTTGTTTAAAATCATTTGAAACTATTTATTTATTGAATCTCAGACATATCTTGAATCTGAAATATAACCTGGTGTGATTGATTCATTAAATCTAGAGTTTTTCATATTCCTCAAATGATTTCAAATAAACTGTATTTTTAATCTTGGACCATGAATCATTTTTACATGACCATCATCCTCTGGCAAGTCTGATGTGCGATTGTTTTCTATGCTGCTCTGATACTGTTTTTGAAAAATGTTTGTTTTGGAATCATGCTGCACTGATTATAAGAAATTGAATTGTAGATATCTTTGAGGACTGCTTGATTTGGTATCAAAGGTTTATCGTGCTCTGATAAATGAAATTTGTGTGCTTGAGATTGCTTGCTTTGTAATTAAGTATTTTCTGTTGACTGAGGTACCATTTGTTTGCCACCGGGGTGTCATTAAAATCCTCGAGAAAGCGAGAACATTTGGTATCAGAAGCGCCTTATATTTGTCTCATCCATCTGTTCTGATTTTTCACTTTGTAGAGACACCATGTGGTATCAGTTTAAAAGTGCTGCATATTTTTTTTGCTGTATATATATATATTTTTTCCCTCTTGTCATGTATAGATCAGCATATTACTCTTGTAATTGATTTTCAATTTTAAAATTATTTATTGATTATTCTTTCAGAAATTGAAATCAATATCCAAATTAAACTGTATTTATAATTCATCAAAATTATAATCAGATTTAGAAATTGTGATGAATTGTGACTGCAGTATATTTCACAACAAGAGGAGAATTTTATTTAGATTTTCATGATGGTTAAATATTTATTATAATATCTTTGAACTGGCAATTATTTCACGGCCATCTTCATTACTTATCATCCTTCTGCCATCCGTTATGATTTTATATAAATGTGGAGAGTTTAATTTTTCTTAAAATCATTTTAAATAAACAGTGAAAATATTTGTGATGGAATTGTGGTTATATTATTATTCAGAATTAGTGATAATTGAAAATTTTCAATAATCCAGGTACAGTTGGTCATATCTCATAATATAATTAATTTAGAAATTTATTTCACAGTCCATTTCTGTACCTACCACATTTTCTATCATCCATATATTGGTTTTATACCAAGGAGTTTTTCTTTTTTAAAAGATGAAATGATAAATATATATAATAAATATATAAGTGTGTCTCTAACCTCATTTAAAAATCCAAGCTCTGGTCATGCATGGTTAAGAGACAACTTATAATTTAAGCTGCGACTGACCTCATTTAAAAATCCAAGCTCTGGTTATGCGTGGTCAGTGTGCTCTTAAATAAATAAATTAAAAAAAAATGTGCTAAAAACTGAAATAAAATTGAAATTCTCCTTGGTGTTTATAAAAACCAGCCTATCAATCCATGTTCTAATCTGTGAAATGTGTTAATATCTTATGAAGTATTATGATTTGTTGATTGATAGCTACTGCGATTTGAGATTATACGATTTTATCACTTAAGTTGAATTTATAATTATAGTCCAAATCCATCACTGTTTTTGTGCTCCACCTTAATAAAAATCCTTGGAAATAATTGAAATATTTTTTTAAAAACTCTCTCCATTATATAAATCTCATCGTAAATCCATCATTATCTACAATGTGAAATATGCCACCTGTTCTCAGTATATTATGATTTTTGTTTGACTGATTGAAAATTATGAGGACCGTTCTTTCTCTTAAGCTGAAATTATATTTTTTTAGTCAATTTTCATCTGTATTTTAAAATCTGTATCCTTTTGATGATAACAAAAGGGGGAGAATGGATTGGATTTTGATTTATGAGTGAATATTTTATAAATATTTTTAATTTTGAAAATTTATTATTATTCATACATTTCACTCATGCACAGTTATAGGGGGAGCTAATAAATAGGGGGAGTTCAGAATTCACTGTCAAACACATTTATTGTAATCAAAATCTTTTATTTGTTTGTCATCATCAAAAGGGGGAGATTGTTGTATATAACGCAGTTGTATACACAATTATATGATTTTTGTTTGATGATAACAAACAAATATATATTATTATAAATGTGTTTGTTATTGTAATGTTTTATATATACAACACAAATAGGAATATAATATTTGAATTGAATATTATATTTCTAACATTCAAACAGTACAACTCTGTATAACTCCACTATTTAAACATTCACTGTATATTGTACTTGTATATAAACAGAATATAATAGACAAGTTCGTTTGACAACAATAAAATGATATTTTATTTCAATCAAATTTGTTTATTACATATATCTGTACAATTCTCTCACAGCTCCTCAGTACAGTTCATTCATTGTCACTCAGTCATACATACACACAACATATACACAGTTACATTTCATATATATCCATTTTCACTTGTATATACAGACTCATACATTCATTGACACCACACACTGTCTTCTTATCTTCAGCTTTCAGTCCAGTCATTGTCAGTCCAGTCATCACAGTCAGTCCAGTCATCCCCGCTTACCTGTCACACATGAAACAGAAACACACAGTATACTGCAATAGAAATAATACTGAATATATGCAAATATAAATTTTGTTTTTAGAATTTTATTTGCCTCAGATTTCTGGTGTGTTTCTCATCATTTTTCTTGACTTGATCTGAATTATAAAACCATCAATCTGTGTCTAGACAGCTTGTGATATTCACAGTGATACACTGTAAATACCACAAGGTAGACAGTATGTATATAAAGTGCAGGGACAGAAAAATTTGTCTGATGGCTGCATATACACACATGTATAAAATATACATATGTGTACTGCCTCGCCAATCAGTGTGCAGCTGAGGAGGAGCCACGGGGACCATCTCGACTCAGTGCTATATAGTGCGCACTCGATCTCTGGTCAACACTCAATCAGAATAGGTCAACGCTGAGTCAACGCACAAACTGATTAGGTCAACTCAGTACAAATGCATAAGTGACATCGCAATTTAGACAGAGCAGAAATGGTATAACAGGGATATCAGGGATATGTAAATGCAACCATGATGAAGTCCAAACATGCACAAGACAACAAGGTTAGATGATACACGTGAATGGTGCATGCAGCAAGAGAGGGTAGTTACATAGATGGTAATCAAGTATGAATGCACAAACCGTATGGTGCAACTGAAACAAATTCATGTACTCAATGCAAAGCTCAGCAGTGCATCAGGGAATTCAAACTGCAGTTTACAATGGACAAGGCAATGTGGCATTTTTGTTTTTTGTCAAGTCACAAAACATATCATGTCATACCAAATTCAAGACAAGTACTAGAAAATGCAAAGCCAGGCTACATAGCCAAGTACAACAATGGTGTATACAAAGATGCAACAATACAAAAGGGTAATCAAGACAGATTCAGAATGAATCATTTATTTCCAAGAAATCAGAGAGAGAGAGAGCAGCATTTACATGGAAACACAAATGCATGGTGGGGCAGTCACAAGTGCAAAAAGATTGCAGCAGTTCAAATTACAAACAAGGGTGTGCATAAGCATGGTGCTACAACTCATGTACATGATGGAGCAAAACAATTCTAGCATGAATCTTTTTTTAAATTAACAAAACTGTGTTTTTGGTAAGAAAACATTTTAAATGTTTCAGGAAGTTCATCAATCAAGGATGTTATTTACAGAAATCAGAAAATCCATTTTTGGCAAAGATATCAAAGTTTTGATGATGCATGCAAATAATGATTCAAGGAAAATCATGCAAAAAGTATTGCTTGGCAAGACTTCAACATTTTCCAGCAAGGAGTAAACTTGGGAAGTATTTATGGTTCGATTTCAAATCAGCATAATGAAATACAAACACGGCAAGATTTGGACAACAATCCAACGCAGTAATACATGGTAGGATATTCCACAATTCAAATTCCCACAAATATTAGGCAATATATACGAATTAATTTCGACAAGTAATTTCCAGATTTGAACTCAAGTTTTTATATGGCGAAAGGCTTTAATTTGGACATTTTTCAAATCAAGGGCAAATCACATAAAGTGGAAACAAATCAGAGCAGTTCAATGCCGAGGAAATTCAATTAAAGCCGAGAATTCAAAAGAGGCATTCACATGCAACAACAATAAAAGTCGAGGTGATTAAATCAGAAAAGGGAAATCATGCAAAATCAGCTCAAGTCATTTGCGTGAAATCAGAGCATGGTATAGGATTATATAATCCTATTGAACACCAGTTACATCACAGGCAGAGAAGGACATCGAAATCGAAACCAACAACAACTAAATCAGAGAGCAACATTTTTTAATCAAAGAACACTCACAATTTCATTAGGGTTTTGATCGCCAGAGTGAAGAATCACATAGCCACACAACAATCGAGCAAGACAGAGAAGCAATCGGAGATTCGAGCACCAGAAATCATTTCCAGAGCCAAAAATTAACAACATCGACTTCGATTTGGAACTCAAAGAAGAAACCCTAGAGCCGCCGCCATTTTTTTTCCACATAGCAAAGAGATCGGGTGAAAAGAAAATGAGATTGGGCCGGCCACGTTTTTGTTTAAAGGCTAAAAGGGGATGACCCTTGTTATTTATCTCCTAGGGTTTTTGCTTTAGTTTCTTTTATTTTGTATTGTTTCAGTTTTAATTTCTTTGTAAACCGAACAGTTTATAGATTCTGTAAAATCTAGGGGGAACCAGTTAGGGGTTTAACTGGCAGTTGACTAGTCTGTGTAAAACTAGGGGAAATTCTGATTCAGGGGTTTGAATCAGTCTAGGGTTTTGAGCGTAGAGTTAGAATAGGAGCGAGAGTCGCGAGTGTACAAGGTCTTGTATGCGGGATCTGTTCTATCATCTAGTAGAAACCTTAGGAATGCAGCAGTAGGCAGGGTTTTGCCGAAGCTGGGTATATCTGTGTGTGATTTATTTTCTGCACTTTTATTTCTGCTGCATTCTGTGATCTGGTTTTATTTTAATATCCTGTCAATTTTTCAATTCAGTTTAAAACTGTGATAAACCCTATTCACCCCCCCTCTAGGGTTAATCTAGATCCAACATTTCTATTCTTGGGTAGTTTCGCTCAGCTGCCGCCAACTTCTTGCTCACATAGTACACTGGTCTTTGCACCTTATCTTCCTCTCTTACCAAAGCCGAACTGATCGCATGGGATGACACCGCCAAGTACACAAATAAATCCTTGTGATCTATGGGCTTAGACAATATTGGGGGTCTCTCTAAATGATCCAATAGATTCTGGAATGCTTCTATATAATCAGGAGTCCATTTAAAGTTGCGCTTGCCCCTCTTTATTAGCTCGAAAAACGGGATGTATTTATCTGTAGCTTTGGTGATGAATCTACCCGGTGCCGCTACTTTTCCAGCGAGGCTTTAGACATCCTTAATCTGCTTTGGTTCTTGGATATTTCGGATTGCTGTAATTTGATCTGGATTGATCTCGATCCCACGCGAGCTGACGATGAATCCTAGGAATTTTCCAGATGCTACCCCAAATGAACATTTCAAAGGATTTAGTTTCATCCCATATTTCCGGAGAATCCCAAATATTTTTGCTAAATCGGTGGTATGGTCGGATGATTTTCTGGACTTTACCAACATGTCGTCAACGTATACTTCCATTGTTTTCCCGATTTGGTTGTAGAACATCCTATTCACCAATCGCTGATACATAGCACCGGCATTCTTCAAACCGAAAGGCATCACTATGTAATAGTATAATCCCAGATCTGTAATGAAGCTAGTATATTCTTGGTCCGGGACGTGCATGGGGATTTGATTATACTCCGAGTAGGCATCCATAAAAGAAAGAAGCTCATGACCCGCCGTTGAATCCACTAGTTGATCAATTCTGGGTAATGGAAAACTATCCTTTGGGCAGGCTTTATTCAAGTCCGAGAAGTCAATGCATGTGCGCCACTTTCCATTGGCCTTCTTTACCAAAACCGGGTTTGAAATCCGGTCCGGGTATGTTGAGTCTCTGATGAACCCGTTACTTCTCAGTTTTCCGACTTCTTATTTCAAGGCAGTGGACCTCTCTGGGCCAAGCATTCGTCTTTTCTATTTGATGGGAGGATGCTTCGGGTTGATGCTTAACGAATGACTCATAATTGAAGGAGAAATTCCACACATGTCAGCGTGGGTCCAGGCAAAAACATCCAAGTTAGCTTTTAGGAAATCCGTCAATTCTTTGGCTCGTAGAGGATCCAACCGGGATCCCATCTTCAGGACCTTCTCTGGGTCACTGTCATTGATCGGTACATCCATAGTTGTTTCATTGGGTGTCTCCATTCTGCCCCCAGGCTCTTCATCCTCTATGGGATCTATGTGCTCGGGTAATTCTCTGGGCGACTCTCCTTCGGTTATCTTCTTTAGTTGCTATGACGTTCCCTCCCGTGCAGGGGAGGAAGCGCCTTTTGTTTCCACATCTCTTCCTTTGCGGAGCAATTTTAACTCCGCAATGTAGCATGCTCGTGCAACAACTTGATCTCCTCTGACTATGCCTATGCCGGCATCCATCGGGAACTTCAACAACAGGCACCAGGGTGCAATGCAGGCCCTGAATTTGGCTAGGGCCGGTCGGACCAAAAAGGCACTGTATGTCGACTCAATATCCAGAACTACAAAGGGGAGGATTCTCACTCTCTGGCGTTCTCCTTCCCCAAGGGTTACTGACTGTTCCACGTATCCCATTGGAGCTGTTGAGGCACCGTTAAATCCACGTATCCAACCCTCACATGGTTTCAAATCCTTCTGCTCGAGTTTCATTTGGTCGAATGCTTTCTTAAATAGAATGTTGACCGAACTTCCGTTATCTACTAGGACTTTGTGGACTATAGCTGGACCAATGGTGACGGTGATCACTAATGGGTCTTCAGTTGGGGAGTGAACTCCAATACTCTCTCGCTCGCGAAATATGACGTCATCGGACATCGTCTTTTATTGCTTAACCGGAGCTTTATCCTCAGGGTTGCTACATTCTCCTACTTCGAGGTGTTGTTTAGCTGCATTCACATACTGATCCATCACCTTGAAACTATGCCCAGCCAGATAAAGCCCTCCGACGATGGTGTTGATGATGAGGCTCTTTCCTTTCTATTGAGCCGTTGGTCTGACAACGGGTTGGTTTTGGTTCTGGTTCGGGGTCTGTACAGCTTGCCCCCTGTCCCTAGGAGTCACCTTACACTCATCAAGCTTTCCTTCTCGGAGTAGCTTTTCAATCACATCTCTTAAATGACGACATTCATTTGTGGAATGACCATGGATCTAGTGAAAAAGACAAAATTTTCCGGTTTCACGTTCCTTTTCTGTAGAATCTCTCAGAGGAGGCCTTTTGTATTGGAGGACATTATATGTGTCCAGGAAGATGTTCTACAATGTATCATTTAATGGTGTGAATCTCTCAAATGGTCTGGGCCGAGATCTTCTCTAAGAGTCATTCCCTCGATTTCTCTTTTGATTATTGTTATTATTATTCCTCAATTGACGACCGTTTCCTTGATTCTTGTTCCCAACATTGACTTCAACCTTTCCTGAGCTATCTCCCTTCTGCTTGATGGCCACATTGCTTTAGATATCTTCCTTATCAGTAGCCTTCCTTTTCCTGTTAGCGTATATCTCTTCCTGACGTAAGCGAACATTAGCTTTTTCATAAAATATTTCTCTGGTCAGGGGTGGCTTGCCGGCTAGATATCTTTCAAACTCGGTATCTTTGTCGACTCCGTCAATCAGGGCCATCAAAACAGTTTGCTCGTGAGGATCTCTGACTTCTGTGACAGCCAAGTTGAAACGATCCAAGTATGACCTCAAGATCTTGTCAGGTCGTTGTTTAATAAGGGATAGCTCGATCACATTCTTAGACCTCTGGGCATGAAGATGGAATTGGTTCACGAATCTTTCGCTCAATTCCCTGAAACTGGATATTGACCGTGCAGGCAAGCGAGTGAACCACAATAATGCCACATCTTCCAGGAATATAGGGAATCCTTTACATTTTACTGCGTCTGTAGCTGCAGCGGCGTTCATTGACCAGGAATATCGCATTAGATGCTGGATCGGGTCGTTTCTACCCGCATAGCGATTCATCATTGGCATATTAAAACGTCTCAGGAATGTAACCTCTAGTATGTCGTCAGTAAAAGGCGTATGACTGCGATCTATGCCCCAATCTTCGTTCCTCTGCCCACGTCTATCTACCATGACCTGCCTAATCATTTATTCGACATCTGCATGGGTCAGGGTAGATTCAGGATCACCCCTCCTTGCCCTACGGGCCCTTTCAGCATCTCTTTAATGCGCTGCCAGAAAACATGGGATCTGAGCAGAACTCCCTTGCCCCCTATTGCATCGGTCAATCATGCGATGAGCGGGAGGAATGGGTTGATTCTGAACAGAGTAAACGACGTTTCCATTCCTCGGTGGTAGAGCGGGCTCATTTAAATTACGGTTATTAGTTCCCTGGTTAAGCGCCTCCTCTTCTCTAGAAGGAAGTGACCCAAACCGAAGTTGCTCTATATTCTCAGCTCTTTCTAATGGGGGCCATCTCCGGTTTCTTCGGGGCTCTTCGAACGATAATGAGTTTTCTGGGGTAGGAGGACGAGATGGAGGAGAGACCCTTTGCCTTATAAGATCATCAAGCCACTTATCCATAGCAGTCAGATTCTGTCGCAACACTGAACTCTCTTGCCTCTGAGCGGCTAACTCATCATATAGTTTGTCCCACATTTCAATAATGCGGGAAAGGTCTCCTTCAGTAGTGGTGGCAGAAGGGTTGAACTGGTCATCTACATCTTCTCTTATACGTAGAGAACCTAAGCCAGCTCGAGCAGAAGTACCGGCACGAGCGATACGAGCAATAATTTCCTTCCCAGGACGAGTAGTGGCCTGATTGTCATTTCAGATCGCGGTCACCCTAGGCTGATGGCTCATGGTACCCACTTGGCGTCGGTTCGTGGTGGTCCCCTGGGATCGGATCGCGGAAGGATTAGAAGGAGGGATGGTGACGTTATCTTGAGATCGGGTCATGACACCCTCAGCTACACGGATCGTGGTACCATCATGGGATCGGATCACCCCCCCTCTCCACGATACGAGGATAGAACTTCGACCTGCTCCTAAGCGCTCTCTTCCATAGCTTCATTCGCTTACGAAACTCGTACTTATTTAGACTTCTTTCCAGCCATGATATCTGGGCTTTGCTGAAATCTTCAAAAATCGAAACAGTGGAGTTTTGGACTGTTTTCTTCGGACTTGAATATCCAAACAATAGAGCAACAATCCAATATGCTGAGACTTCGGTTCTCAGTGAAAGCACCAAAATGTTAGATCCAAAAATGGCTCTAACACCCAAATTGTCTGAGTATGCAGAAATGATATATCTAAAAATATAAGAAAACATAGAAACACACAATATTTATAGTGGTTCGGCGTTAACGAGCCCACGTCCACTTTATATCTATGATTATACGTAAGATTCGAGTACAATCGGTGATTTCTCTCTCAATCTCACTTTTACAATTGTGATTCTCTCAGTGATCTCGAGATAACTCTGAATAGAAATAATGGAGATATGATAATGGTGGAATCAGAGCTCTGAATTGCCAAAAGATCCTGAAAAATGCCAAGTCTGGGACTATTTATAGCTGATTTCTTCAGGCGGACCATGGCCATACGTGGCACAAATCCCGAGGATCTCGGACTAGTTCGTAGCTTGAGGGAGAAATGGTCAAAATGGCGGTTGTGGACAGATGTCGCAAGATCCTTCATTTTTGGATCGTGAATGACTTTGTCGTGGCCTTCATCTCTCAGCTTCAGGGATCGGATCGTGGGGCTTTAGAGAGGGCGGATCGGATCGCCTAGGATGGTCGCAATCTGGGGGTGTAACAGCAACGTCACGATCCAGCGAGGGTTCGGTGACCACGATCGGGGTTTGATGACTTCTACGAGTAAAACTCAATAATGATCATATATGTGTGAATCTTAGTGGCTTGGTCCAAAAGCTAGCCAACATCCGGGTTGTTACATTTCACAAGATAGTTTTCAGAAAATTTAGAACAAGTCTAAGAAGACAAATCATGATCCAAGATTTAAAGAAACAGTTTATTTGAAATCACTTGAAGGAATGTGAAAACTTCAAGATTCAATGAATCGATCACTCAAGGTTATTAATACCAAAGCCAAGGAGTGTGCGAGATTCAAGATGTTAAATAATATTCAAATTATTTCAAACAAAACAATATCCAAGTAAATGATCATGATTTCAGAATGAATTTCAGGATGTAGCACAAGAAAGATTTTAGATTCTGAGTTGTTAAGTCAATCAGAAAATCTTTGAACCTTTTATCTGAGCAGCAGATGGTATTAAAACAAGCAGTTGTCTGAAAACATTTTCAAAGTGATTTCTTTTATCAGAGCAGCACAACAGTCATTTTCAAAGCAGACTTTTCAAGAGCAATTTTCACAAATAATTCTAACAGTCAGAAAAGATGTTTCATGACCCAAGATTAAAAATACGCTTTATTTTTAAATCATTTCAAGGAATATGAAATTCTCAAGATTCAATGAATCGATCACACCAGATTATAAGTTTCAAATCCAAGATATGTGTGAGATTCATGAATTAATAATTTCAAATGATTTCAAGCAAACAAATATTCATTCAAAAGATCATGGAATAACAGTGAGTTTCAAGACCAGATTTCTCAAAGAATTTTTTTTCATAATTATTTCTAACAAGAATAAGAGAAATTTACAGAATATTAACATCAAGCTTGAGAGATATTCATGATCCAAAATTAAAAATAATTTATTTGAAATAAGTTGAATCGATGTAAATTTTGAGATACGATGAACCAATCACACAAGATTAATAACTTCAAATCTAAGAAGTGCGTGAGAATCAAAATATCAAAAATTTCAAATGATTCCAAACCATTAAATATCCAACCAAAATTGATCATGAATAAAAAGAATTTCTTGGCTCCGATACCATCAAGCCAAACATTTTTTAAATTAGAAATATCCAAGGCAATCCAAAAGAATATGAAATTATCACTAACTGAAAAATAGTAATGTGTTGTAATGAGGATAAATTTTCAAGTCTTTCCAAAATGAATTAGAAGAAACTCAAAACAGCTGAGTTGTGTGAAATTTCATTAATTTTTCAGATCTTCAAAAAATTTAGAATTCAAAAATAACAGTGTTCAAGATATAACAAGAATGCTTCAGCACTGCTAGAAATTCAAAAATAAATAATAAACTTCAAAACATTTGCAGATATTTACAAGTTTAAATTCAAGATATGGAAACGATTAAAACATCGGAGTTTTATTCAAATGAAGCGAATTTCAAGAAAATCATGAATTCTGCAATTTGAAATTAAGAAAATTCAAGAAGAAAGAAATATATAGCAGTGTCAAAACATATCAGAAAAATAAGAAGAAAAAACAGAAGGGGCAGAAAGAGGAATAAAGAAAAATATTAACAGAAATGAGTTTAGAGATCATACCAGATTTACAGTAAACGTTGCGAATCTCTAACTCAGACAATCTTAGCCAAGGGACACAGAATGATACAATAATATAGAACAGCTTAAAGCCAATTCTCTTTTGTTCAGCAGTTCCTCAACCTCCTCCAGTACCTAACAGTTTAGAGGGTCGAGTGGTCTAACAAAAGTAGTAAAACCACTCACAGTTTTGTTTGCACGTTTTGGTACGCAGACTTGTTTATATAACAATCCATCTGAATTTACCTTCGTACCCTTAGGTACCCAAATCTGTTTGAACTTAGTCAAAATTGTTTTATTCCTTTTGGGATCCAGGAATATTTAAATGGATCGTTACAAAATAAATTCTCATTTCATTTATGATTTAAAAATCCTTTAAAATTATCAGAGTACAAATTTTCAAATAAACAATCCAAAGTGATTTGAAGGATTTTCAAATCACTAGTATTCAGCTTTTCAACCCCATTGGTTTTCCCAAAGCCAAGACCATATTTATTTCCAACAAAGACTTGGTTTTGCAACAGCATATTCAATTATTTTTCCCTATTAGAAAATTTATCCCAAGTTGATTCTAATCGTTGAATTTTGGATTTAAGATTGTTATTTTCTTTCATCAAATTTGAGCAATGATTTAAAGTGATCTTCTTTTCAGCATTGGACTGTTTCAAAACCAAATTCTCGTTTTCAAGTGATTTGATTTTGGCTTGAGATTCAGAGATTTCAAATTCAAAATGTTTTTGTTTCTCAATCTCGAAAGTCTTGAAATTCTCAATTTCTTTTTCTAGTTCGTTCAAAACTGATTCATTTTTCAGCAAACTCTCTTGTTCAAAAAATTTATGATTGAATTGATCTCACTAAACTCCTTTTGCAAAGCATCGTTCTTATGGCTTAGCTCATCCTTAAATTGTTTCAAACTAATAATTTCATTTTCAAATTTCTGAAGATTTTCATTGAGATGAGCAAAATCAGTTTTTGAATTTATACGATTTTTACAGTTGGAGTTATCAAGTTTTAGTTTCAACATATTATTTTTGCGAGTCAACTCAGAATTTCCAAATTTTGGAAGTTTATTTTTCCGTTGGAGACTTTCAACGGATTTGGTTAAATCAACACAAAAAAGAACCAGATCTTCATATGAAAATTTTATTATTTCATTGTCTATTGAATCTCCATCGCTATCATCATCCGATTCATCATCAGCAGCAACTCCTGTTAAACACAGATCTGAGACTGAGTTGACACTCTAGGATTTTGAGCCCTTATCGTCTTTTCCATATAATGGGTCGAGAGTTTTCCAGATATCCTGCGCAGTTAAATAATGAAAGATAAATTTTAATTGATCATTACAAAGATAGGAATAAATAATATGCATAGCATGAGCATTGAAAACTTTATTCCTCTTATCTAACATATCTCCCAAATTTTCAATAATATTCCAATATTCAAAATTAACATATTTTAAATAGAATTCGATTTTTGATTTCAAATTAAAAAAATTGTTCCATTGAAAATAATTGTAATATCACTGGACCGACTCTCGCTATTCTGACAACTAGGGAACACCATTACTCTAAAGTTAATGAAAATACCAAGCTTTGATACCACTTGTGCTCTAATTGCCTATAGTGACACACTAGTGTACCTCAGACACTGATTTTACATCCAGCCTCTTGACATGGAATAGCCAATCCCAGGGCATGTGGGGGTAAGAGTCAATGCTTTGCCACACACATTATCGATCACAAGGTGAGAACCCTCCATCACGACTGAACCAGCTTCGATACCGCTTTTTGGATCTAGATTAACCCTAGAGGTTAGGTGAATAGGGTTTATTGAAATTAATTCGAAATATTAAAAATATCACAGAACAAATTTCGATAGATAAAATAAATGCAGAAAATAAATAACACAAAGATTTTACCAAGCTTCGGCGAACCCAGCCTACTACTACATTCCCCTAGGTTTTTAAAAACAAACTCTCGCATACAAAAACCTATAAACTCGCGACTCCCTCACTAACCACCTATACAGTCTTGCACACTCGTAAACCCTGCTGTTGATCTAATTATATATTTAAAACCCTGTGCTGATCTAAAACCCTAAGATCAAAACTTCCCAAATTACATTCCCGTAATTCGTAACCCCTGTTATAAATCCTATAACTAGATAATCTCTAGTTTTACAAAAAACTAGAAAAACAAATCGAATGATTTACAAAACAAAAAAATAAAAACAACTCAAATAAAACAAAACAATAAGAAAACCCTTTTTCTAATTAAAACACGGTCGACCCTCTTTCATTTGTTAAGCTCGGTTGCTTCTTTCTCTCTGGAAATAAAAATGGCGGTCGATTCTAGGGTTCTCAACGATTCCCAAATTCAATCGATTGTTTGATTCTTTTGTGGATTAGAAATCTCGTGCTTGCTTCTCAATTGATTAGGGCTGAGGTTGCGACCAAAAAACTCTTGAAATTGTGAGTTCTCTGAGAATTTTTCGGGTTCAATTTTCTGTCTTGATTTTCGATGGTTGTTCCTTGGTTTTTCGATAATAAGCCTATGATGAAATGGTGTTATATAGGATTATAAAAACCCTATAACATAATTATGATTTCCCAATATTACTTGACTTGATTTTCCCGTGATTTTGTTTCCATTATTTGTTTAATGGTTCGGTCTTGAAATTCTTGGTTGTTGCGTGATTTTCTGGTTTAATATTTGGAAACAGATAATTTGTGGCCCCCTGAATTTCTTGCGTGATTCTTGAAACGTTTTTGTGTGATAAAATTTGTTGCCTTGATATGTATAATTGCTATGGCTTTGATCTCGTGAATAACTTGCCAAAAAATATGTTGATAAGATCTGGAAACAATTCAAAATTTAAATTGTGGCCCCTCTAATTGATTTCCATTAGACTTTACCAAACACTGATTGATGTGTTCATTTCTAGAAATGTATCTTTGGCCCCTTTAATCACGATTGCTTGATCACTGTGAGATTTTCCAAAGAAGATAACTCCATATATACATGGTTTGTTTAAATTTGTTGAGTCACTCAAATTTGAATAATTTGCTAGTTACTTTGCCTTGATGGTATTTTTTACATTATGGAAAATAAAAAATACTTCCTGTAAATTTATTCCTTGCCAAAAACATGCTGACCTTTTTTTCTTGTTCAAAACTTTGCACTTGTTGAGCCCGAAACATTGTACATGTTTGAATGCACTTTTAATCTTGTTGGCATTTCTTGAATCACCATGCACTATTCCTAAATGAATGTTCTTGAACCTGACTTTTTACACTCTGTCGTTGCACCATGTTCTCGAACTAGCGTTCTGACCTGTTGTTCTTGCGCACCTAAATTTTTGGGCTTCACTTGAACATGATGCTCGGCCATTTTGTATTTGTGCATCACTTCCCTGTATTGTGCTCGGCCATGTGTGTAAATGCACATGAACCTGTTTTGATGTATACATCATTGTCATGATCAAATGAGATCTGTTTTGTTGAATTTCGTGTGATACTGGCCACATATTTGGGCTGACATGAGTTTGCAACATTGATATGGTTTCACTTCTTTGTTTGTGGTACTTCAGCTTTGATTTCTGCATGTATAATATATATATATATACATCTATATAATATATTATATAGATGTGTATGCATGTATGTATGTATATATATATATATATATATATATATATATATGCCATGATGGTTTGCCTTCCAATTGTTTATGTTCACTGTTGTATGATTACATTTGCCACTGAATTTGTGTGCTTGTAAACTACTGCACTTTTGTATCTTGAATTGTGGACCCTCATGCTTTGTTATACATGTTTTCACACATGCCATTTCTTTGATCATTGAGTTGCTTTTGTAACATGAGATCCATCTTTCATTTGCATGTTGTGTGGACATGAACACATGAATCTTCTGTGTACTTGTGAACAACTCTTGTCCATTAGCTTTTGTTGTGAACCTAAGTTTAAAACTGGACTTGTCGATTCATGTTTGCATTGTCTTTAGCTTGCAGTCTTGAGCACTATACATCGTTATGCGTGTGCATGTATCACCATATACATACATATGTATATATACATATATGTGTATATATATGTGTTTGTATCTGTTGTATGAGTGTTCATGGATACTTGCGGCATAAAAATGTTGTCAAGCTTCACGTAACACATCATATTCGATATATTTGTCACTTTTTGACCATATTTCCCCAGCACAGAAATTATGTGTATATACATATACATGTATGTGTATACATGTACAGTGCATGTGCAGTATATATATATATATATATGAGCACTGGGAATACTGCCTATGTTGTGGTATTTACAGTGTATCACTGTGAATATCACAAGCAGTCTAGACACATATGGATGTCCGTATAAATCAAATCAAATCATGAAAAATGATGAGAAACTCACCTAATTTCTGAGGCAAATAAAATTTCTAAAATTAAAAGTATACCTGCTATAATTTAAAATTATTTATGTTCAAGATTACTTTGCGTGTATGTTTCTTTTTGTGGCAGATAAGCAGAAGACTGGACTGACAGTGAAGAAGACAGACAAAAGACAAGTGAGAGTGACTGTATATGAGTGTATGAATGTATATGGACAACTTGAGTGATAGAGTGAAATCATTTAGTGAGAAGCAACGTATGAAATAGAATATGAATGTATTGTATTACAGTGAAATGTATAATAGTGGAGTTATAAATTTGTAATGTTTGAAATGTAGAAATAAAATATTATAATTAAATAAAATACTATTTGAATATTTAAATTCTTATGCTATAGTATTCTATTAAAATATAAATATTATATTTTGTCTGTGATGTAGTATGACAGTACAATTACAAACACACTTATAATAATAAATATATGTTTCTTATCATCAAACAAAAATCATAGAATTGTTAGATACAATAGACCTAACCTCTAAGAGTACAGCCTGAGCGCTACCACCGCACAAAGGACCACCACGGAGTACCCTACCATGTCCCTCAGAAGTCACGAACTTTCTTCCAGTCCCACAGAGTCAACAAGCATTATAGAAGAATCATATGGATGTGCTCCTCTCATGTCTCCAGACACCTTGACGATCTACCCCGTTGGGTTATTTACCTTCGGATGTGCGGACTAGTCCAAGCGCATCACACCGTCGTGTTATTAGATCCTATGTATATTCTTTTAATCGTGTGCTTGTCTTATCTTATCAGATTTCTAATTAACTTAATTTTCCACACTCTATCTTATTTCAAGTTATCAAGTTTTCTCCGAGCCCCTTACATCTCTAAAGAATGGGACCCTCTCGCTTATTAATTCAGTGATATAACCTGGCCCATTTAAGTTCATTAATAAGCCTACAACTTGTAATTCCCTTCATTGCAATTAACGACACTAATCCAAAATCTCTTTATATTATTACCATGTAATTCATTCTCCGATTTCATAGTTACAATAACATGTTCTACTTATTATATAATTAAGTATATTTCATCTCAATCCACATATTTTCTGTTAACATGTCACTTATTATATATGATTAAATATAACTTATTTCATTCCATAAGTTTACCTCATTCTTCCAAATTTAATTATACCTGTATCTTACACTGTCATTCCAGCTAGTTTTTGCTTACTTATTAACTTAGTTCACTTAACTAAGGTTTATTAATAAGTTTCCCTTTTTATTAATTATAACACATGTATAATTCCACTTGTCCCTAGGACAAGCCTACCTATTATATAACATCCTCATTAATGTAATTAATTATAATAGGTTATTGTAACGGCCCGCAAATCCGTACTATCTGAGTTGACTAAATACAACACACGTCCAACCCAAATTGCACAGCAATACGAATCATTTTTAGAAAGAAGTTAGAGGGTGAGAAATAGAAAGAAAGAAAATTAGAATAGAAGAAGAAGAACAGAAACACAACACAGAATCTCACACCGCGGAATAAAATATAATATATAACAGCTTTTGAAATACAAAATTTGACTGTACATACATAACATTATCACCAGAGTACAATACTTACAATACAGCGGAAATAACACTAGATAACTAACGTTGAAGCCTCCTGCTCCAAGCTCCTCCAAATATCTGTAAAATCCTGAACTACTTGATTGGCCGTAAAAAATTGGGCACCCAAGAGTTTAGGTAAAAACAAAACAGAATAAACTCCAGGTCAGTCATGGGACTGGTATGAGTAATCTGTTTAAAACAGCTTGAGGAAATAAACGATATCTCATAAGACCACGCCGTATAACACGGAACGGGTTTTTCCCTTGTGAGAATCCAAAAGGTCTTTATATCAAACTCTTTTGATATTATAATAGTGTCTAAATCAAATAAATTGAAATCTAGCGGAACGCTTGCATCTCACGCTCCACATATATAATGTATAATCATAAACCGCAGGCGCTTATTGGAGATTGGATTCCGACTATGACAAGGTATGGAACCACCTGCCGCTGGTGTATCTCTAGAGGAGAGTACACCGAGTTCAACAAGAACATCTTGCAACTCAGCCACACATGACCGACCACTCATTTTGCTTGAGTGTATCGAATGTATATCACCAACGGTTGGGATCAGCAACCGTTTCCCGATAAGGGACAACATCGATAGATTAAAGAATGAAATGGAATTTCTCTAGATAGGTGATTATACACCCTAATGGGAGCTAACCACATAGTCATGCTGCCTGCTCAATTTTTTTCATTTCCCGGTTGTGAGGCTAGAAGCTACGCTTATCTATCTTTCATTGATAGCACAATTACTTTAAATGCCACATTATCAGATCCGTTAAGCATCAATTGGTTTGCACAAATATTCTGGATATTATGCTAAGGGAATAAATCCGTTGCCACTATATATATTTGTACAGTCCAACATATGTGATCATTGGAAATACTCTGTCATACATTCGTCCATATACATTCGTTCTGGGACTGAACGAAACCGAAGGCACAATTTCCATTAATAGAAAAAGCCCTTGCACTCTACTCCGTCTCTGATTTCCTTCGTATAATCTGATTCGCAATGCTAGTGCTAATACGGAGTGGTTCTTCGGATAATAATCCAACCAGTCTCTCCATATTAACAACGGAAAAATGGTCAGAACTTTTATAGTCAGTGATTTAACTATCAAATGAAAAATGTCCGTGTACACACAACGATCTTATTTCCAAATGTAATTATCGATCACATCATTAAACATATTTATATATATATTCATATTTCCTTATTTACTATATTTAGAAAATATACGTTATTAACATTGGAAAACATTTCTATCTCTTATTCACACATCACTACTATTCCACAACTATTAGTCCCTAACTGTAAACTAGTAAGAGAACAATTCTCTAAGTATTAATCCCGAAGGCCGAAACCAACATTAGATCGATACTCAGAAAACTATTCAACTTAACTAATCTCTAGTTAGTTTCCAATTTGCTTAACTCTATTTCTTTAACTCTATTTGATTAATTCTTATTCGAATAACTAGTATTCAATTAACTCTAGTTGATTAACTCTATTTCTTTTAAATCATCGTTCACTTTAAAACGTATATCTCCCAGGATTTTATAAAATTCCTTTCCGTTTATAATATTCTATTTTCAAGTTCGTTTCATTATCGAATTCTATATATTAATATATAGATCTCTAGTTATCAGATTTTCTTAAAAATATTCTAACTTCTTAAATTTTTGGAAAAATTCGCCATAACCTCCTTTGTACGGGGTTACCGGAAAAAGTCAAACCTTGCCACAGGCCCTCTCCAATCAAAAAGAAAAAGAAACAGCCAGGCGGCTTACCGATACGGCGCATAAAATCTCATATTCAATTTAAATACATACCTTTGTGTCGAGCATTCTATTTATATTTCTTATAATACTTTATTCCAAACCTATCTCATGTATATTCATACATTTCTAATTCATTTCAACTTAATCCAATCATTTTAACTTAATTCGTTAATTGATTTGCTAATTAACTCTCTTGCCTATTTCACTTCCATATTTGAATATAACACGCTCAAAAATA
Organism: Allium sativum; assembly: GCA_030737875.1. Classification (NCBI taxonomy): domain Eukaryota; kingdom Viridiplantae; phylum Streptophyta; class Magnoliopsida; order Asparagales; family Amaryllidaceae; genus Allium; species Allium sativum. The sequence goes on from CM060924.1 coordinate 199,733,915, forward strand.
TTTCAACTTACTTATAAACTAGTCAACTTCCATTTTCCAATTCAGGTTTCATATTCTATTAGAATATGAAGTTACGAGTTTAATTTACTTATTCAAAGTCAACTTGATTCAATCGTTTTAACTTAATTTGTTAATTAGTTTGCTAATTAACTCTTTTGCTTACTTCACTTGATTTGTAAACATCATTTATAAATTAACTTGTTCATTACCTACCGTAACCCAAGTCTTCATTTCAAACCTATTTGAAACTTAATCCTTTTTATTTACAAACACTATTTATTTTACCTGTTTATATATTAAACAAGTCTCGGTTTCAAATTCATTTGAAATAAATATCTCTTCCTTGGAAAAATAAATTTCCCTTTTCGATTTAACACTTGTATTTATATTTCCTGAATTATCCAATGATAATTCATTTCACTTTATTTATAAACTTCGTTTACAAATGAACTGCTTGTTTTTAATTATTCAAAAACAAGTTAATATTTTTGTTCTATTCAAATTTCAAATTCTATTTTAGAAAAATAGAATTTCATTTTAAAACTGGAAATTTCCTTCATGATATTTTTAAATATCAACATTTAGGCCCAGTGGTAATTTAACACCCAAAACAACCAATTATTAATTTCAGGTTTTCTAACACATCATATATGACAATATATATGCAAACAATCAAACAAACAGATAATATATTTTTGAGGAATCCAGATGGATTCCTCCAAATTTTTTTTTCTGCATCCACAGACGTTAGCACGTAAATAATACCATCCTGCTTCGAGGCAGGGTATCCCGGTATAAAGGTCATCCACTAATATAAATTTGTGGGGCGCATAGGGAAATCATCAGCTAATGGTACCGCGGGCATCCGCTAATGATACTGCGGGAACAATCCAACCACCAAACCAATATATATATATATATATATATATATATATATATATATACACCAAGCCTAAGTAACTAATATATATTTAAAACAACAAGAAAGCATTCAAACAAGCAATAAACAATTATTTTTAACGAATAAAAACAATTCTAAATAAAGCGGTGATTGAGATTTACTCACCAGGATTTTTTCGATCTATTCTAATTTCCATTTAAATTCTCGATTGAGTATCCCATAGCTACGGATTAAACAACCGATTCTGTTCGATAGGATCTTGTATAATTTAACAATTTATATTCATTATCTAAGTCATCGAATTATTTAAATGTAATTAAATACTAACTAAAAAAGATTACCTTAATTCATTTTTAAATCCGTTCTTCATTACGAAACCCACTACCAGCTCCTCCAACCTTTACAGATATGCCCTCACCTTTAACGGATCAACACAATAGTTCGAATACAGCAAACACCTCCCCTTCCTATAGCAAAACACGACCTATCCCACAATGGCAAGCTCCAAATCGCAACTTCCAGTCGGTGTACAAATGCCAAGCATCACAAATTCCATTCTGCAAACAACTAGCTCCAACCTCATGTCGTTCAACTGCAGATCCGCCCAAGTTCAACTCAGTACCGTCCTTCCCATCATCCATACGGTCGTACTCCAAATTACCCCATCGATCTTTTCCACCATCACAAATCCACGTTCATAGATCTGAACCCCCAAACACTACTGCTGAACAAATCAGCATCACAGTAGCTAATCCTCCTCCGAACCACTATCTTCAACAAATGGCCATTGCTGTTTCACAAACAAATCACATTTCGAACTTCCTAAATCCAACTTCCTTCAGTGTCGCTAGCATCAATAGTCGTGAGTTCTTTCAAACCCCACTAGTACGTTCGATCTCCTTTTGATCATCGCGACGCTTCCATGTAGCCCCAAAATCCAAATCGCGACTCCTAACCCCCCTCTCTATGAACGACCATGACCCTACTCCGATTCACGAGCGCCTCCTTTGATGTTCGAACCTCGCGATACTGATAGGAACCGCGAGTTTGATTTTTAAATTTATTTCCCTTTTCTTTTTATAATACGATGAAATCAAATTTGAATACTGGAAATGGATTGAAAGGGGCGGCTTTGATTATTGAATTAAGGGATTCGGCTTTTCTTTTGTTGATTCGAGAGGAGTGGCCTATGCATTTATTTGGAAAAGGAAGCAGATTTTTCTTTTGAAGTTGTGGAAATTTATTTGTGCGTGAAGATGAGAGGGATGTGTTCGATTCTGAAGCTCAAATTTGAAGAATAAGGGAGGACGGGCATATGCATTTTTTTCTAAAGAAAGAAATAGAAGGAAAAGGAAGGATAACGTAGTGTTATACTGGATAATTTATAACCTTTAAATTTATTTCAGGCTTAAGCAAACTAGTATGAGTGCTCTCCTTTACGCCTAAGAAAACGAGTACAAATTTTAAATGCGAACATCCCTAAAGTCAGCCCAAGGACAACTCACGTACCATCCGGAGATTTGTGTCGAGTTCACTAGATTTTTGTCTCCCTTTCTTTATTATAGTTATATTTTAGGACTTGCACATGAATAGTTAACACTAACTAGCTTTTTCGATCACTGACGAAATCCAAATTATCACATTATAGTATAAATGTGCTTAAATCAAGTGACACAATTTTATAAGCATTCTAATATACGTTGTTTATTGATTCTTTTATTTATTTTTAAAGTTACAAAAAGTATATATAATTTAATATATTTGGATCACATTTGAAAATATATTTCTATATCTGCGATTGAATAGGGGTTCTTTGAATTTATTATAGTCGAAGGGAGATGCAGTCGCGATGGTCTTTTGGGGTCTATTCAAGTATCAAAAATGAACGATATATTATATTATCGAGTATGAATAATATAGTGTACCATAGGGTCGAAAATAATATTTCGATATATTCGAAATTAAATCATATTTGATTATTAAATCGTTAAGCTCTATACAAAATCCATTAACTCACATTTAAAATTATATTAAATGTTTAAAATAAATCGACCATAAATCTGGGTCGTTACATTCTTTCCCCCTTAAAAGAATCTCGTCCTCAAAATTTCTAAGGTAGGAAAAATGCTACAAACCCATTAACTTCAAAAACTCACTTAATTTTAACTCAACTCTTCACATTCTACAAATTTAGTTCCACTTAAAACTTTTGGTTTTCATTCATTTAGTTCAAACGATCAACAATCAAGATAGTCACATCCAATTCATATATATTTCAATTCATATGTATTCAAATTGATCCAAATTGATTCTGATTCAATTTATTCACTTCAACACATTTAACTTGTTTAAGTTAAATTCAAATTCAAAACATTTGAATTTTCAAACCCAACTTGTTTTCTTTCAAACAAATATCTATCAAAACTTTTCTAAGGTAGCAATCCATCACTTAGAAACTCGAAAATGAACACTGATGAAGCTGCAGTCATCATCAGAATTATTTTCCAGCCACTGAAGTGAGTTCAGTGCTTTATCACTTCCAAAATCCATCTCAAGATGGTTTTTATTCAGAATCCTTCAAATACAAAGTTATATTGTTCTAATATACTTTAAAAATATTTTCCAAATTCCCAAGATTTAAATTCCAAATTCTGTTTTAAATCCAATTCCAGTTTATCTCATTTGTATATTTCATTTACATACAAATTTTATTTGGTTATAGATAACCAATCCCATTTTATAAGCTTATTTGATTATAATAATACCAATCATCTCATCCATATATTATAATAATTTAAGAAAATTATCTCTTTTCTATCAAAGTAGAATTTGAGTAAAATTATTTCATTTACCCACTTAAAAATAATATCACGTTCAATTTTATGTTCAAGTATTTACAAACTCTTATCGACGTCGTGGCGTCCCACAATTCGACCAGAATTCATAAACCACTCAACAGACTAGACAACACAACATAAAACAAATTTTTATATCAACTAACAAATACGCGCTCTCGTATATACACTCAACTCAGTCTAGGGTACTGCGGACCCTATCTCTAATGAACACCCGACCAAAGCCTAGGTATTCGCTCAACCTAAGCTCTGATACTAACTGTAACGGCCCCAAATCCGTACAATCTGAGTTGACAAAATACAACACACGTCCAACCCAAATTGCATAGAAATATGAATCATTTTTAGAAAGAAGTTAGAGGGTGAGAAATAGAAAGAAAGAAAATTAGAATAGAAGAAGAAGAAAAGAAACACACAGAATCTCACATCGCAGCGGAATAAAATATAATACATAACAACTTTTGAAATACAAAATTTGATTGTACATACATAACATTATCATCAGAGTACAACACTTACAATACAGCGGAAATAACACTAGATAACTAACGTTGAAGCCTCCTGCTCCAAGCTCCTCCAAATATCTGTAAAATCTTGAACTACTTGACTGCCCGTACAAAATTGGGCACCCAAGAGTTTAGGTAAAACAAAACAAAATAAACTCCGGGTCAGTCATGGGACTGGTATGAGTAATCAGTTTAAAACAGCTTGAGGAAATAAACGATATCTCATAAGACCATGCCATATAACACGGAACGGTTTTTTCCCTTATGAGAATCCAAAAGGTCTTTATATCAAACTCTTTTGATATTATAATAGTGTCTAAATCAAATAAATAGAAATCTAGTGGAACGCTTGCATCTCACGCTCCGCATATATAATGTATAATCATAAACCGTAGGCGCTTATTAGAGATTGGATTCCGGCTATGACAAGGTATGGAACCACCTGCCGCTGGTGTATCTCTAGAGGAGAATACACCGAGTTCAACAAGAACATCTTGCAACTCAGCCACACATGACTGACCACTCATTTCGTTTGAGTGTATCGAATGTATATCACCGACGGTTGGGATCAGCAACCGTTTCCCGATAAGGGACAGCATCGATAGATTAAAGAATGAAATGAAATTTCTCTAGATATGTGATTATACACCCTAATGGGAGCTAACCACATAGCCAAGCTGCTTGCACGATTTTTGTCATTTCCCGGTTGTGAGGCTAGAAGCTACGCTTATCTATCTTTCATGGATAGCACAATTACTTTAAATGCCACATTAACAGATCCGTTAATCATCAATTGGTTTGCACAAATATTATGGATATTATTCTAAGGGAATAAATCCGTTGCCACCATATATATTTGTACAGTCCAACATATGCGATCATTGGAAATACTCTGTCAGACATTCGTCCATATACATTCGTTCTGCGACTGAACGAAACAGAAGGCACAATTTCCATTAATAGAAAAAGCCCTTGCACTCTACTCCGTCTCTGATTTCCTTCGTATAATCTGATTCGCAACTCTACTACTAATACTATGATACACACGGGATTCGAACCCCCGACCTCCCAGAAAGCAACACCACGCACTGATCACTGTGCTAAAAGATCTTTGTGTTAGCTTTTCGAGAGGGGTGTTACAGACTACCCTCCTTAAAGAGCTGAACGTCCTCGTTGGCTCATATCACTCACCACCCAGGCGTTGTGCACGTAACCCGCATCAGTACCATACCGACTGACATCCGCAGCATTACACACACAATTCCGGCAGGGTATAGTCTCTGATACTAAATGTGACACCCACGGGATACGAACCCCCGACCTCCCGGAAAGCAACACCATGCATTAACCACTGTGCTAAAAGATCTTTGTGTTAGCTTTTCGAGATGGGTGTTACAAATACGGAGTGGTTCTTCGGATAATAATCCAACCAGTCTCTCCATATTAACAATGGAAAAATGGTCAAAACTTTGATAGTTGGTGATTTAATTATCAAATGAAAAATGTCCGTGTACACACAGCAATCTTATTTCCAAATGGAATTATCGATCACATCATCAAACATATATATATATATATATATTCATCTTTCCTTATTTCCTATATTTAGAAAATATACCTTATTAACATTGGAAAACATTTCCATCTCTTATTCACGCATCACTACCATTCCACAACTATTAGTCCCTAACTGTAAACTAGTAAGAGAACAATTCTCTAAGTATTAATCCCGAAGGCCGAAACCAACATCAGATCGATACTCGGAAAACTATTCAACTTAACTAATCTCTAGTTAGTTTCTAATTTGCTTAACTCTATTTCTTTAACTCTATTTGATTAATTCTTATTCGAATAACTAATATTCGATTAACTCTAATTGATTAACTCTATTTCTTTTAAATCATCGTTCACTTTAAAACGTATATCTCCCAGGATTTTATAAAATTCCTTTCCATTTATAATATTCTATTTTTAAGTTCGTTTCATTATCGAATTCTATATATTAATATATAGATCTCTAGTTATCAGATTTTCTTAAAAATATTCTAACTTCTTAATTTTTGGAAAAATTCGCCATAACCTCCTTTGTACGGGGTTACCGGAAAAAGTCAAACCTTGCCACACAGGCCCTCTCCAATCAAAAAGAAAAAGAAACAACTAGGTGTCTTACCGATACGGCGCATAAATTCTCATATTCAATTTAAATACATACCTTTGTGTTGAGCGTTCTATTTATGTTTCTTCTAATACTTTATTCCAAACCTGTCTCATGTATATTCATACATTTCTAATTCATTTCAACTTAATCCAATCGTTTTAACTTAATTCGTTAATTGATTTGCTAATTAACTCTCTTGCCTATTTCACTTTCATATTTGAATATAACACGCTCAAAAATATTTCAACTTACTTATAAACTAGTCAACTTCCATTCTCCAATTTAGGTTTCATATTCGATTTGAATATAAAGTCACGAGTTTAATTTACTTATACAAAGTCAACTTGATTCAATCGTTTAAAATTAGTTTGCTAATTTACTCTTTCTCTTACTTCACTTGAATTGTAAACATCATTTATAAATTAACTTGTTCATTATCTATCTTAACCCAAGTCTTCATTTCAAACCTATTTGAAACTTAATCCATTTTATTTACAAACACCATTTATTTTACTTGTTTATATATTAAACAAGCCTCGCTTTCAAATTCATTTGAAATAAATTTCTCTACCTTGGAAAAATAAATTTCCCTTTTCGATTTAACACTTGTATTTATATTTCCTGAATTATCCAATGATAATTCATTTCACTTTATTTATAAACTTCATTTATAAATGAACTGCTTGTTTTTAATTATTCAAAAACAAGTTAATATTTTTGTTTTATTCAAATTTCAAATTCTATTTTAGAAAAATAGAACTTCCTTTTTAAAGCTGGAAATTTCCTTTTCACGATATTTTTAAGTTTCAACATTTTAGGCCCAGTGGTAATTTAACACCCAAAACAACCAATTATTAATTTCAGGTTTTCTAACACATCATATATGGCAGTATATATGCAAATAAACAAACAAACAGATAATATATTTTTGAGGAATCCAGTTGGATTCCTCTAACCTGTTTTTCCTGCATCCACAGAGGTTAGCACATAAATAATACCATCCTGCTTCGAGGCAGGATATCGCGGTATAAAGGTCATCCACTAATATATGTTTGTGGGCGCATCCGGAAATCATCCGCTAATGGTACCACGGGCATCCGCTGATGATACTGCGGGAACAATCCAACCACCAAACCAATATATATATATATACACCAAGCCTAAATAACTAATGTATATTTAAAACAACCAGAAAGCATTCAAACAAGCAATAAACAATTATTTTTAACAAATAAAAATAATTCTAAACAAAGCGGTGAGTGAGATTTACTCACCAGGATTTTTCCGATCTATTCTGATTTCCATTTAAATTCTCGATTGAGTATCCTGTAGCTACGGATTAAACAACCGATTCCGTTCAATAGGATCTTGTATAATTTAACAATTTATATTCATTATCTAAGCCATCGAATTATTTAAATGTAATTAAAAATTAAATACTAACTAAAAAAGATTACCTTAATTTCATTTTTAAATCCGTTCTTCATCATGAAACCCACTACCAGCTCCTCCAACCTTTACAGATATGCCTTCACCTTTAACGGATCAGCACAATAGTTCGAACCCGGCAAACACCTCCCCTTCCTATAGCAAAACACGACCTATCCCACAATAGCAAGCTCCAAATCGCGACTTCCAGTCAGTGTACAAATGCCAGGCATTACTAATTCCATTCTGCAAACAACTAGCTCCAACCTCATGTCGTTCAACTGCAGATCCGCCCAAGTTCAACTCAGTCCCGTCCTTCCCATCATCCATATGGTCGTACTCCAAATTACCCCCATCGATCTATTCCACCATCACAAATCCACGTTCATAGATCTGAACCCCCAAACACTACTGTTGAACAAATCAGCATCACCAACAGCTAATCCTCCTCCGAACCACTATCTTCAACAAATGGCCATTGTTGTTTCACAAACAAATCACAGTTCGAACTTCCTAAATCCAAGTTCCTTCAGTGTCGCTAGCACCAATAGTCGCGAGTTCTTTCAAACCCCACCAGTACGTTCGGTCTCCTTTTGATCATCGCGTCGCTTCCCTGTAGCCCCAAAATCCAAATCGCGACTCCTAACTCCCCTCTCCATGAACGACCATGACCCTACTCTGATTCACGAGCGCCTCCTTTGATGTTCGAACCTCGCGATACTGATAGGAACCACGAGTTTGATTTTTAAATTGATTTCCATTTTCTTTTTATATTACGATGAAATCAAATTTGAATACTGGAAATGGATTGAAAGGGGGCGGCTTTGATTATTGAATTAAGGGATTCGGCTTTTCTTTTTTTGATTCGAGAGGAGTGGCCTATGCGTATATTTGGAAAAGGAAGCAGATTTTTCTTTTGAAGTTGTGGAAATTGATCTGTGGATGAAGATGAGAAGCTCAAATTTGAAGAATAAGGGAGGACGGGCATATGCATTTTTTTCTGAAGAAAGAAATAGAAGGAAAAGGAAGGATAACGTAGTGTTATACTGGTTAATTTATACCCGTTAAATTTACTTCAGGCTTAAGCAAACTAGTATGAGTACTCTCCTTGACGCGAAAGAAAACGAGTACAAATTTTAAATGCGAACATCCCTAAAGTCAGCCCAAGGACAACTCACGTACCATCAAGAGATTTGTGTCGAGTTCACTAGATTTTTGTCTCCCTTTCTTTATTATAGTTATATTTTAGGACTTGCACATGAATAGTTAACACTAACTAGCTTTTTCGATCACTGACGAAATCCAAATTATCAAATTATAGTATAAACGTGCTCAAATCAAGTGACACAATTTTATAAGCATTCTAATATACGTTGTTTATTGATTTTTTATTTATTTTTAAAGTTACAAAAAGTATATATAATTTAATATATTTGGATCACATTTGAAAATATATTTCTTTATCTACGATTGAATAGGGTTCTTCGAATTTAGTATAGTCGAAGGGAGATGCGGTCGCGATGGTTTTTTGGGGTCTATTCAAGTATCAAAAATGAACGATATATTATATTATCGAGTATGAATAATATAGTGTACCATAGGGTCGAAAATAATATTTCAATATATTCGAAACTAAATCATATTTGATTATTAAATCGTTAAGATCTATACAAAATCCATTAACTCACATTTAAAATTATATTAAATGTTTAAAATAAATCGACCATAATGGGTCGTTAAAGTTATATTCCCCGTTTATCACATTTTTCTTTGGTCCTTTACATTAACCAAACTTTTACTATTGTAACATTTATCTTTTTATTGTCTTGTGAATTTTTCACACATTACATTTATGTACATATATTTATATGTAAGTTTAGGCACCAGACCCCTCACATTAAATTGATTACTTATGGATGCTAGATTTGTCGGGAGATTCCGAGCAGGCTTTACCACAAGTTGAATTTAACCTCGTATCTTAGTGCGGATACAATTTCCTAATTACTGTAAATTTTCCATAAAATTTAGGCAATATATTCAATAAAATTCTACTGTAATTCGATTTACAATATTTTGGCATAATAATATTCTTAAGCGATTATTCATGTTTATCGTAAATTATATAATTACAACATTTTCAGCTATTTCCCATTCAGACAAATGATTATTGGAAATATGCTTATATAACAGAAATGATCTCAGTAGATTTAATCCCAATTACCACAATTTTTCGTAATTTCATTGTAACTTGATTTACAATATCCAATTAACAGGTTCTTAGAATGGATCTATATACAACAGTAATATTTCAACATATCATAAACATGTTTAATAACCAATTTCCACAATTATCAATTGTTTAGCAAATTAAATATATTGGGGAATACAAACGATAGAATGACTATTATTTAAAATGGTATAATTTAGATCCACTCACCTAACAACTTTCAATAATCCATGAATCTAATCTAGATTTGTCATTCCGTGGCATTCCTAATTGAATTCATTATCAAAACAATCAAGGATTCACAAATCTGATACTAAAAGAAAAGGAAAAGAGAAAGAAACCTATATAAACCAGATCCAAGGACTTACCTCACGCTGATCATAATCCTGAACACCTATTTGTAGATTTATACTCCTTTATCGTCAAAACTTGAATCAGAATTACCTAAAACAAATATTCTAATTTTCTGAAAAGATTTGGAGAGAAATGAGAATGGCAGATCCTGGGCAGCATCTCAGAAAATATGAGATTTAGGCTAGGCCCTTCTAGTATATTTATAGGTGTACGAGAAAGTCTGAACCATTGGATTCAATTCATTAAAATATGAACCGCACATGTCATAGATTACACATCATAAAACACCCCTGGACCACGCTTGGGTCGTCGCCTGGGTCGACCCCTCTTTCGGTGGGTCGACCCCTACACAATGGGTCGACCCAACTGGGTCCAGGCTTGCTTGTTTGACGCTTTTATTGTTGTACTTAACGTTTTAAATTGAACTTTGATTATTTTCCCCTTTTACTTCCTTTGATTTATTTTATACATATTATGACTTATCTTTAAGTTTGAATTTCAAATTTAAGCGTGTATATACGCATGTAATCTTTCTGTTCCTTGTCCACTAATTAATGTAATTAATGACGCTTTGTTTCTTTTCCTTTTTATGAACTCTTATTTCAGATGCAGCTCATTTCTTTCCCATTATTCATTTATTATGCATTAACTTCTTTTTGTTCTTATCTTGTAACTTTTTATTTCAACATTTGAATTTGCATGTATATATAGATATGACCAACCTTTATTTCTTTTTCAAAATTGAAATGACATATGCCATCATTTAATCCTTACCTATTTTCATTGATCGCAGGTTTATTTGGATTTCTCTTTCATATGTATATATTTTTGCACACACATACACATATATTTACATATGCATGAATACATATATTTTTACACTCACCTTTATGTACAATTTTCTTTATATGTGCATTTATACATATTTTCCTCTTAGAGTATGTATTATTTTAGTCAATCCTCTAAAATAAAAATATGGCACCAGCGGAACTCGAAATTGCGCCACTCATTTGCGAGTCGCATGCTCCTGCCAACTGGACTACATAGGTTTTTTTTAATAAGACTAAAAACAATGGTGGTCACTGTTCTTTTTATTTTTCTTCTTATACTTTCTTTTCACATTTGTTGTAATATTTCGTTTAAAGATGTCTTTTTCATCTTAAATCCATTTCCTGGAAACCATAGATCTAAATTGATCGGAAAATCACCACGGACGCAATGACGCAATTCCGTGACCAAATTTTGAAAGCTTTTCAAATTTTAGTTTTATTATTTAATTAAAAATGCAGGTTGTTACATTCTCCCACCCTTAGGAAATTTCGTCCCCGAAATTTTATAAAGGTAAAACTAAGTAATTCCTCACATAATTCTCAACCATCATGTGTACATCCAATTTTGCAACCATTTGTGCACTAAAGCAAAGCGTAATTCAACATAATAATACATGAATGAAATGAATACCTAAGCGGTACCTCCTACATTAATGCAAATTTTTCTTGAATTTTTTTTGAAAACATGATGCACACATCCTAAATATACTGGCAATTTCTACATGAATGCAATATTTTGAAAATAAAAATACTTTTTCATCCAATTTTTCCTATACTCTTACAGAGCAAAAATGTAGTTAATCCAATTTTGCATCCAAACACTACCAGACAACTTGAAATTTGCAAGTCATAGAAAAGTCTAATTTTTTGAATTTGATTTATTATGTTATAAAAGGTAGAAAACGGAAAACTTCACATCTTCTGTTTTTCTTTTATGTACCTTTTCTATCCGTAATTGGATTTTATGCAACCAATATATAAAGGTTTCCTATCTTTTTTATCCAAGCACTGTTCACATGAGAAAATTTTCTTCATTATAAATTTTCTTTTCTCAACTTGCTTTGGAAAAATCCATTTTTTTAAACTGTCATGTTTGTTGCTTTACTGGATTTGTTGTTTTCATTTAAGTTATGCCATTACTCTTTTCTTAGCTTATTTAACTTAATCCATGATCTAACTTTAATTTTCAAATAAGCCTTCTAATCTTTCAACTAAAACAGGAAAACAAGTATTCTACTAAACTACTACCAAGGGTTAAGGACCCTAGGATCATGTCCTCTTTGACAAAGAAAAGTCCAAACCAAAGGATCTAAACACTTTATCACCCTTTACCATCTAGTAGTCACCACTAGTCCTTGCTGTGTACTAACAGTCTTTTCAAAGCAACAACCTAGGATCTATAATGCTTACGCATTCTACAGGAATTTACCATTATTCCAAAACAGTCCTTGCTATTCAATTTATAGCCTCAAAATATTTTCCATCCTCCCTAGGTATTAATCCTAAAAATATTTTCTTCATTAATTTTTTTTTGCCAAACCATAAAAATATGTCATCCCAAAAAGAATGTAAACCATATATTTTTCCAAACCACAAAAACTGGAGTAAACAAGGGCAACTACTTCTCTATCAGTTTCACAGTCGTTCAAGTTTACAATTTCAGTTCAATAACTTACATCTAGGTGCAAACATATGCTCTATTCTTAATTCTTACAACTTATTTTGTCCACCCAAAATTTTTTTATGTCAAAACGATGATTGAAAAAAATCATTGTCAAAAGAATAGAGATTTTCAAAATTTTCTTTATCGAAAATTAATGCAATCTTTTCTATGCTTTGTTATTTAACACTTTCATACATTATAGTTTAAAAATAGTGAGCTATACATGCTCTGTAATGTGCACATTATTTACAAAGAATTGAATTTTGATAAAAATTTCATTAAAAAAAATCACTGTTTCCAAGATATACTCCATTTTTTTTTCAAACCCAATATGTACTTTTCAAATATGTCACTTACATATCTTAACATTTGTAAACTTTTAAGGTCAAAACTTGAAAAACACTGGTATCTATCACCCAAAATCTTTTAAAATTTCAAGTTCTTAAAAGTCAACAATGGGGCTAGATTCAAAGTGGGTTCCCAACTTACCTAGACATTTCCACAAAGTATTTCTCTCAAATATTTATACTCCTAATCCATTTTCCTTCTTTCCTATTCCCAATTTCTAAGGCCCAACTGTCAAACCCACTAATCCAAAGCATTAACAGATGGGATACATCTATCTACATTACCAATTACATTGTAGACTTTTAACCCAAACCACCTAAGGGCCTCAAATTTCCATAATTGTTCTTTTAGTGTACATAACTGATATCTCTCCTCTTTGCAAACCACTCTTCCTATTTAGTGGGTTCCTTTATGGACTAAGGTGTATAGATAATATATTTATATTTTAAAAATAAAAATAAAAATACGTCCACTCAATATCTATATAGGAATCCTAAACCTAGGCTCTAATACAAGATGTAACAACTCGAATTCTGACAGATTGATTTTTTTTTTCAAAATCCCAAACAGTCAAAACTCGAGATGTCTTGCCAGGTATCCTGTAGAAAAGACAGAAATATAAAATGTATCAGAGCTCAGTAAATGTAACAACTTTAAAATTTTTATTTTGGCGATTTTAACAGATTTTGAATATTTAAAATGATTTATTTTAAATAATAACGACTAAAATTTATTTTCAACGAAGTTAGAACGAATAAATTTATTTTAATTATAAAACGGGCCTGAAATGGCGCGGCAGTTTGAAAATTCGATTTCAAATTTCAATTGATTGTACATAATTCAATATAAGTCAGAATTGGACGAAACAAGAAATATTTAAATCTGTTTAACAATATATTTCTAACGAATGTGAAAAACTGAGATTTCGTTTTATAATTTAAAAGATATGTCCAGTTTAAAATTCAGAAAAGTCGTTGTGGAATTTATATATATATTAATATATATAAAGCCCTTAAAAATATATAAAAAAAATGATTTTAAATATGGAGCGAAATAAAAAGGTGATTTTTATACATATGACATTGAAATATAAATGTGATTTTTTTGTTTTATATATTAACAATACAAAATTTTGATTTATATATATGTATCGAAGCGATAAAAATGTAAATTTTTTTTATCATGAGAGCGAATTAAAAATATGATTTTTAATATAAACTGTGTGAAACAGATTTCGTTGAAAACACGGTGAAGGACTCAACGTGCGGGAAACAAATCCAAATCCAAATCGTTCAGAAATAAAGAATGGAGGAGTGGAAACCCAAAGTGATAATTCTCTCACTATAATTTCTTGTTCAGTTATTTATTTTAACTACTTATATGAATTGTTCCCCGTCGTCCATAGACCATGGACGACTTATTTGAATTTATTGTGTTGTGGAAATTGATTGTGATATGAAAGGGAAAATATAATATTCATGTGTTGAAATAAATAATTTATCGTTAAAAATATAATTTTTAACGTGTATATGAATAAAATAAATATGCATTTACAAATCGGACGATTTGTTTATGTACACCCATTTTACTGATATGGATTGGGACGATAAATTTTACACATCGCCCAACTATACAAATAAAATCTGTGTATGTTGATTGAAACCCCACACAGCTATTGGATTGATATATGACATACACTAGTCCCAATAATTTGTTGTATGTCAATCAATTGGTTGGCAGACTGTTGTAAGCATTAATTATTTATATTTAATGCTTATGCAGTTGTGTAATGCACTTTGGATGATGGTTGATTGTGTATCATTATTATTGTATACATATATTGTATGAAATCCATATAATCAACATTATATGGTATTTGACTGTGTCTGCTTCCAGTTCAGAAAGATTGAATAGTTTAAAATAACGAATATTTTAAAATAATGAATATTTTAAAATAATCTTCAGTTATGGATCAAAATATGATTTTGATGTCTAATTTGGGATGGACACGAAAATATTTAAATATATAAAGCCGTGTGGATTAGTCATGCGCCATTTTGATGCGAACGATATTTATATTGATTTTATTCATTTTTATAATGAATATAAAAAAGGAAGTGGTTTCAAAATCTGATGTTTGAAAATATTATCATTTATATATCAATGATACGGAATATTCAATTTTGATTTAAAATTGAATATGAATTTGAAATCGTTTTTAAAACGAATTTAAAACGATTTATAAAATACGTTTTAAATAAAAATCGATGAAATATATGTTATATATATTAATGGCCTGAATAGAACGCGCCGCACAGCGACTGTTCGCGAATTTCGACCATTGACTTCGAATTGACGTTACGGGAGATCCACCGTCGGATTCTCCTAAAACCGAAACCATTGGGTTCGTATCGAAAAGAGATTTCCAACGAATATGAGAGATTTGAAATATAACGGTTGGATTTGGAATTATGTCCAAATCAAATTCGGAAAAGGTCGCTGTAAGTGCAGTTCGATGACCGTTTATGGAAATCGACCGTACGGGCCTTGATAAAATTATTAAAAATATTAATAATTTGTGTAAAATCATAATAAATGATATGGAAAGAATTGGGATGAAAAATTCCATATTTGAAAAGATAAAAATATATTTTTATCAAAATGAACTAGTTATGAACTAGAATTATAATCCAATATTTTTAAATAAATAAATTGGATTTGAAATGGTTTTAAAAATAACCAGAATTTCCAATATATGAATTGGAATGGATTTGAATCGAAATTATCTTCGGAATATTTTGATATTGGATTCCATGAGTATACGGATATTGTGGAGGAATTTGGAAGATATATATATCGGTATTCCAATACGATATTTGTTGATTTCAGAATTTGATATTGAATATAAGTCGATATATTTTCTATTCAGAGCCTTGTATTTAATATCAAATGGGATTTTGGGTTTATCATGAACGGTGTCTTCACTAACACTGTTCTTAAAACCCAGTTGAGAAAAGATTAAATCTTTTTATTAAGATTTAATGAAGTTTACCAATTAATTGATATTTAATTGGAATTGAATTGAATTGGATTTTTGGGTTTGTCGTGAACGGTGAGAAAAGAATAAATCTTTTAATTAAGATTTAAAGAAGAATTTCCAATTAATTGACATTTAATTGGAATGGAAATGGAATGCCAATTGGGTTTATTGTGAACTGTGTTTTTAGCGACATTCGTTCTTTATCCCGATTTGCAGTGAAATGTGATTTGGAATTTATAAATCTTTAACTAAGAATTAATTAAAATTTTCCAAAGTAAAGTTTTCCAATTTAATATATTGGAATTGAATGGAATTCGATTGGGTAATAATCGCAGTGAGCTTCTGTGGAGGAAGACCGTTACTATATATGGAATTTAAAAGGCTTTGCCGTTATCTCGTTTATATTATTGTTTGGATACGGAAGTTTATATCGAGTATATATATATTGATCTGTTTTCCGTGAAGATTCCATAATTAATGGAATGTGATTTTGGGTTTATCGTGAACTGTGTTTTAAATGACATTCGTTCTTTAACCCAGTTAATGACAGGATTAATTTTCCTAGGAGTTGAATGAATAATCATTAAGAAATGATTTTTGAGAATAAAACTAAACTAGAGTTTTAATGAATCTTTAATTAGATTGAAACGAGGATTTGATAGTTTAAATTATCAAATTTGAGAAATGATCGAGAATGGAGTATCACCAGTTTTGCTCCAAGCGATAGTTAAACCTTTAATTAGATTTGAACGTGAAATGTAATTAATTTTACCGATTACACCATGGTGTTAGATATGGAGTATTACCAGTTTTGCTTCATGGGATGAATAGGTTGGGATTGGGAAATTAAATAAATGATTACTTCGGTAAGGTTCGCTAATCCCGACTAGTTTGGAAAACCTTAATATAGTTTAAATTGTGAAGAGAATATTTGAATAAAAGAATACACTGGATTGGAATGAGGCGTATGTTATTTTTTTATAGCACTTTTTTACTATATACACGAGTTATTCAGAAAGGCCGGGTTTATCCTATTCTTAATAACTGAATCGACGATAAGTTGACGATGAAGACGGTGGTTGAAGATCGGAGGTCTTCACATCGTTTGGATGATTACTGATGTCTTGATTGGGCTGTACACCCAAGACAAGGTAATAAGTGGTGATAGTCCAGACATACTTGGAGATCGACGGATATGCGAGGGCCTCTCTCCTGTATTGGACATATGAGACGAGGAATAAGGTGCCTCCGGTTTCGTTCAGACCCAGAACGAACTTGTAAATGGACTGTGTGTCTGACATTGGATTTTATTTTGTGCTAATTGATCTCTATTAAATATACATCTGTTTGGTGGCGGAGAATTTATTCTCTTGCTTAACACCCTTCTCTGAGACGTACGAACTCAGAGGTTGTATATCGATAGACATCAGTCGCGTGGCATGAATTGCCTGTGTGGCATGTTGAGATGCAGTGATCAAGGCTTTTGTTGAAAAACAGAGCCTTGCGGTTGATGTTCAAAGCATAGCTTTAATATAGCGTCGCTTTTTGTATAGCGTTAATTTGCGAGCCCCACACCCCGGTGTAAACCAGAAACGGGAGAGGACCACAGGGAGGACATGCGTTTCTTTCAAGCTAAGAGTGGTGTCAGGGTTTTGTAAGCCCTGACATTTTACTTATGTGGATGATGGAAAGCGAGGCGCCTCGGTTATGTCGGTCAGTACGGGAGCCGATGGATGGTTTGGTCAATATACTGACCAGTTTTACGCCCCATAGGGCGGGAAAATGCATTGTACAGGCATTTTAATCCACTCCATGTGGACCGGCCCTGTCGCTCCAAGGGACGGTGCGTTCTGTTCTTGAGGCTCGGGGTAGACAGTCTCGAATTCGGAAAGGACGATCCCTTGCCTTGGTTCATGATGGAAATCCAACTTCCAATACGACATATGCGATTTTAATTGTAGAACTAGTATGGCAACATGATAGATGGTACCCATGTCGCCTATGATTGATACATTTATATTTGAAGTTGATTTCTTCACTTATAGTAATAGTAAAAGAAATATTTCACGTATCAAGCATTATTTGGCTATTATAAGGTAAAACCCTATCCTTCGGCTTGCGTTGCATTGTGTGATGGGACCTGGGTCTTATAATAGCTTCATTTTCTTTATTTAGCATTGCGTTGTTTGTTTTATGCACTGGTATTCTTGGGAGGAAACCCGTTCCGTGTTATACGGCGTGGTCCCTTGATTTACCTAACTTTAAAATCAAACTAATAACTGTTTTAGTTCTCACACCAGTCACATGACTGACATGGAGTTTATAGTTTTAACCAAACTCTAGGTGCCATTATTTTCCATACGGGCAGCTAGTAGTTTTGGGTTTGCAGATTTATTCTTACGGGATCCTGGTTTGCAACTTGAGATATATTCGGAAAGCTCTGTATTCGTGTATCTGTTTTCAGTTGTGTTATGTAATATTTTCCGCTGCTAATGTAATTTAAATCTCTGATGTTTTTCTGATGTATAATATTTATTCATACTCTTTTATATTCTTGTACTCTGATGTAATTGTTTGTAATAAGCAATGAAATGTTCTTCTGTTTATGTTCTGATTTGTCTTGTCCTCAAAGCAACAGTTCTTTCTCTTCTCTTCGAAGACCCGGGAAGTTCGGGTCGTTACATTTTGTATTAGAGCTTTGGTTTATAGAGCTCGAGAACAAGACACATTAGAACCAAATGAAAGAATTCATCAGAGATTGGATTAGCAATATCCAATAAGAACGACTCGTTAGAGATAGGATCAGTAGTATCCTAGAATGAGTTAAAAGAGTATTATAAATGAAAACAAACTTTGTTTTGAAAATTTAAATCCAATTATACGTATTTGAATATTTATTTTAGATTGAATTTGGACAATCGAGTATATGAAGATTTCGCATATACGCCTACTGGACAGATATAGAATCACACTCTAGTCGCCTGGAAATGATTCTACTGATGACTACGTAGCATCAGTAGTTCGTTTTTGAGTTTCGAAAGTGGGATATCAATATATTTCCAATTGACTGGTGTGAGAACCAAAATATATTTAGAATATATTGTTGTGATTTGGTATCAAAAACATGATTTTTAATATATGTATCAAAATTTATGAATTGGAAATTATTAATCAACTAATTGATTACTGGTTGTGTTGTATGATTATTGGTTTGAATAATTAAAATTTTGAACCATTAACCCAAATTGAATCAAATTTAGAACTGAATTGAAATTGTTTGAAATTGCATGCATGTACATATATATGTGTGAACAAGTCATAACAAGGAGGCTAGAGAAGAGAAGTAAAATTTTATGCCCGACAAATAGGTATGTGTTTACTAGTTTTCGTTTTCTTTTAAATAGTTTATGAGCCTAAGGCTGGCCTCTTGGCATTTTCTTTTTCTTTTAAAGAGTTTATGAGCCTAAGGCTGGCCGCTTGGCATTTTCTTTTTCTTTTAAAGAGTTTATGAGCCTAAGGCTGGCCGCTTGGAATTTTCTTTTTCTTTTAAAGAGTTTATGAGCCTAAGGCTGGCGCTTGGCATTTTCTTTTTCTTTTAAAGAGTTTATGAGCCTAAGGCTGGCCGCTTGGCATTTTCTTTTTCCTTTGGATTGGTGAGGGCCCTGTGAGGCAAGTAATGGTTTTAATTCTTTTTCCTTTGGATTGGTGAGGGGCCCGTGAGGAAAGTAATGGTTTTAAATGTCTCCCCGTACAAAGGAGGTTATAGCAAAAAAAATTGAAACTTTAGGGTGTTAGCCAAATTTTTGAGAAATTAGAAAATTCTTAGAAACTGAAAAGTAGAAGAATGAAAGCCAGAATGAAAGTTGAGTTGTTTGGTTAAATAACTTTCAGCTTCGTTCCTTTTCAAGGATGAAAAGAATTTAAATGGGGGAGATTGTAACAACCCGGAAAATTAGAACCAATTTAAAATTTTTATTTTGGCGATTTCAACGGATTTTTAATATTTAAAATGATTTATTTTAAACCATTTTAAACATTAAAGACTAAAAATTTATTTTCAACGAAGTTAGAATGAATAAATTTATTTTAATTATAAAACAGGCCTGAAATGGCGTGGCAGTTTGAAAATTCGATTTCAAATTTCAATTGATTGTACAGAATTCAATATAAGTCAGAATTGGACGAAACAAGAAATATTTGAATCTGTTTTACAATATCTTTCTAACGAATGTGAAAAACTAAGATTTCGTTTTATAAGTTAAAAGATATGTCCAGTTTAAAATTCAGAAAAGTCATTGTGGAATTTATATATTTTTTAATATATATATATATAAAGCCCTTAAAAATAGCCATTTTGCAAACCACCTCAATTTTCGATGAAACCACTTCTGTTAGATCCGGGATGTCAAATTATTGCTAGATTCCAAAATTCATAATTTTTGGAATCAGTATGTGAGTGTGGAAAAAGAAAACGTGTTTGGTAATTTCAACTTGAATTTGGATCGACTAGAAAATGACCATTTTTTAAACGATCTCCAAATTCGACGAAATTAGTTTTGTTAGGACCGTATCGTCAAAACATAGCTAGATTTATTTTTCTAGAATTTTTGAAGTCCGTATATAGCCCCAGTAAATAAAAATGTGCGTTTGAATTTAAAATATAATGAATTATATTTTAAATTTAGCGAAAACTGATCATAACAACCGAATTGGATTACGAAACATATCACATTGTGTTCGGAATGGGGGTAATTAACTAGAGGCGAAAGTCGGTGGGTTTGATTTGGAGTTCGAATTAAAAAGTTACTTTTGGAAATTAAATTTAAATAAATATATATTAATATATAAGGACCCAAGCCCTTTTCCCTTCCATGAAGGTCATACCCCGATTCTGGAAAAAAAAGGGTGTCGTGCCCTAGCCCCGTCGCCGCGCCGCTAGGGGGCCACCGTCGCCGCCGGAGCTGGCGCGCCCACCCCTTCCTCCACCGATGCCCCCTCCTCCTCCCCCTTCTTCTCCAATCCAACCCCCACCCCCCCAAACCCCCTGAAGCCCGATGCAACCACCACAGCAAACCCTAGAACACCGCCTGGACCACCAGCACCTGCCTCCCTCCGTCAATCGCACCCCACCTCCGCCTACTCCCCCTGCTACCACCGCGAGCGCAGCAGACCTCCTCCCCCTCTCCAAATTCCATAGTAAGCTTTTTATTTGTTTATTTTATTTTATCTTTACCTATTTTTATTTTATTAAAGTTAGCATTTTTATTTATTAAAGTTAGTATTTTTATTTTATTGAAGTAGGATTTTTATTTGATTAAAGTTGTGATTTTTATCATTAAAAGTGAGATTTTTATACACATAATGATAAGATTTGTATGTACAAAAAGATGAGATTTTTAATTATGAAATATAAAGATTATATTTTTCATAATGAAAAGATTATATTTTTCATAACATAAGGATTTGATTTTTAACATTAAAAAGATTTGATTTTTAACATTAAAAAGATTTGATTTTTAACATTAAAAAGATTAGATTTTTAAAAATGAAAAGATTACATTTTTAAAATGAAGATAGGATTTTTAACAATATAAAGTTATGATTTTTATTAATATAAAAATATGATTTTTATACATGTAGTGGTGTTATAAAAATATGATTTTTATATATGGAGCGAAATAAAAAGGTGATTTTTATACATATGACATTGAAATGAAAATGTGATTTTTTTTGTTTATATATTAACAATATAAAATTTTGATTTTTATATGTATATAGCGAAGCGATAAAAATGTAATTTTTTGTTATCATGAGAGCGAATTAAAAATATGATTTTTAATATAAACTGTGTGAAACAGATTTCGTTGAAAACACGGTGAAGGACACAACGTGCGGGAAACAAATCCAAATCCAAATCGTTCAGAAATAAAGAATGGAGGAGTCGAAACCCAAAGTGAGAATTCTCTCACTATAATTTCTTGTTCAGTTATTTATTTTATAACTTCTTATATGAACTGTTCCCCGTCGTCCACAGACCATGGACGACTTGTTTGATTTTATTGTGCTGTGGAAATTGATTGTGATATGAAAGAGAAAATATAATATTCATGTGTTGAAATAAATAATTTATCGTTAAAAATATAATTTTTAATGTGTATATGAATAAAATAAATATGCATTTACAAATCGGACGATTTGTTTATGTACATCCATTTTACTGATATGGATTGGGACGATAAATTTTACACATCGCCCAACTGTACAAATAAAATCTGTGTTTGTTGATTGAAACCCCACACGGGTATTGGGATGATATATGACATACACTAGTCCCAATAATTAGCTGTATGTCAATCAATTGGTTGGCAGACCGTTGTTAGCATTAATTATTTATATTTAATGCTTATGCAGTTGTGTAATGCACTTTGGATGATGGTTGATTGTGTATCATTATTATTGTATACATGTATTGTATGAAATCCATATAATCAACATTATATGGTAATTGGCTGTGTCTGCTTCCAGTTCAGAAAGAATGAATATTTTAAAATAACGAATATTTTAAAATAATGAATATTTTAAAATAATCTTCAGTAATGGATCAAAATATGATTTTGATGTCCGATTTGGGATCGACACGAAAATATTTAAATATATAAAGCCATGTGGATTAGTCATGCGCCATTTTGAAGCGAACGATATTTATATCAATTTTATTCATTTTTATAATGAATATAAAAAAGGAAGTGATTTCAAAATCTGATGTTTGAAAATATTATCATTTATATATCAATGATATGGAATATTCAATTTTGATTTAAAAATGAATATGAAGTTGAAATCGTTTTTAAGACGAATTTAAAACAATTTATAAAATACGTTTTAAATAGAAATTGATGAAATATACATAATATATATATATATATATTAATGGCCTGAATAGAATGTGCCGTGCAGCGACCGTTCGCGAATTTTGACTACTGACTTCGAATTGACGTTACGGAAGATCCAACCGTCGGATTCTCCTAAAACCGAAACCGTTAGGTTCGTATCGAAAAGAGATTTCCAGCAAATATGAGAGATTTGAAATCTAACGGTTGGATTTGGAATTATGTCCAAATCAAATTTGGAAAAGGTCGCTATAAGTGCAGTTCGATGACCGTTTATGGAAATCGACTGTACCGGCCTTGATAAAATTATTAAAAATATTAATAATTTGTGTAAAATCATAATAAATGATTTGGAAACAATTGGAATGGAAAATTCCATATTTGAAAAGATAAAAATATTTTTTTATTGAAATGAACTAGTTATGAACTAGAATTATAATCCAATATTTTTAAATAAATAAATTGGATTTGAAATGGTTTTAAAAATAACCAGAATTTCCAATATATGAATTAGAATGGATTTGAATCGAAATTTTATTCGGAATAATTCGATATTGGATTCCGTGACTATACAGACACTGTGGAGGAATTTGGAAGATATATATCATTATTCCAATACGATATTTGTTGATTTCAGAAATTGATATTGAATATAAGCCGATATTTTTTCTATTCGGAGCCTTGTATTTAATATCAAATGGGATTTTGGGTTTGTCGTGAACGGTGTCTTCACTAACACTGTTCTTAAAACCCAGTTGAGAAAAGATTAAATATTTTTATTAAGATTTAATGAAGTTTACTAATTAATTGGTATTTAATTGGAATTGAATTGGATTTTTGGGTTTGTCGTGAACGGTGTCTTCATTAACACTGTTCTTAAACCCAGATGAGAAAAGAATAAATCTTTTAATTAAGATTTAAAGAAGAATTTCCAATTAATTGACATTTAATTGGAATGGAAATGGAATGCGAATTGGATTTATTGTGAACTGTGTTTTTAACGACATTCGTTCTTTAACCCGATTTGCAGTGAAATGTGATTTGGAATTTATAAATCTTTAACTAAGATTTAATGGAAATTTTCCGAAGTAAAGTTTTCCAATTTAATATATTGGAATTGAATGGAATTCGAGTGGGTAATAATCGCAATGAGCTTTTGTGGAGGAAGACCATTACTATATATGGAATTTAAAAGGCTTTGCCGTTATTTCATTTATATTATTGGTTGGATATGGAAGTTTATATCGATTATATATATTGATCCGTTTTTCGAGAAGATCCCATAATTAATGGAATGTGATTTTGGGTTTATCGTGAACTGTGTTTTAAATGTCATTCGTTCTTTAACCCAGTTAATGACAGGATTAATTTTCCTAGGAGTTGAATGAATAATCATTAAGAAATGATTTTTGAGATTAAAACAAAACTAGAGTTTTAATGAATCTTTAATTAGATTGAAATGAGGATTTGATAGTTTAAATTATCAAATTTGAGAAATGATCGAGAATGGTGTATCACCAGTTTTGCTCCAAGCGATAGTTAAAACTTTAATTAGATTTGAACGTGAAATGGTAATTAATTTTATTGATAACACCGTTGTGTTAGATATGGAGTATTACCAGTTTTGCTTCATAGGATGAATAGGTTGGGATTGGGAAATTAAATAAATGATTACTTCGGTAAGGTTCGCTAATCCCGACTAGTTTGGAAAACCTTAATATGGTTTAAATTGTGAAAAGAATATTTGAATAAAAGAATATTCTGGATTAGAATGAGGTGTATGTTGTGTTTTTATAGCACTTGTTTATTATATACGCGATTTATTCGGAAAGGCTGAGTTTATCCCATTCTGAATAACTGAATCGATGATAAGTTGACGATGAAGACGGTGGTTGAAGACCGGAGGTCTTCACGTTGTTTGGATGATTACTGATGTCTTGATTGGGCTGTACACCTAAGACGAGGTAATAAGTGGTGATCGTCCAGAAGTACTTGGAGATCCACGGATATGCGAGTGCCTCTCTCCTGTATCGGACATATGGGACGAGGGATAAGGTGCCTCCAGTTTCGTTCAGACCTAGAACGAACTTGTAAATGGACTGTGTGTCTGACAATGGATTTTATTCTGTGTTGATTGATCTCTATTAAATATACATCTGTTTGGTGGCGGAGAATTTATTCTCTTGCTTAACACCCTTCTCTGAGACATACGAGCTCAGAGGTTGTATATCGATAGACATCAGTCGCATGGCGTGAATTGCCTGTGTGGCATGTTGAGATGCAGTGATCAAGGCTTTTGTTGAAAAACAGAGGCTTGTGGTTGATGTTCAAAGCATAGCTTTAATATAGCGTCACTTTGTGTATAGCGTTAATTCGCGAGCCTCACACCCCGGTGTGACCAGAAACGGGAGAGGACCACAGGGAGGACATGCGTTTCTTTCTAGCTAGGAGTGGTGTTAGGGTTTTGCAAGCTTTGACATTTTACTTATGTGGATGATGTAAAGCGAGGCATCTCGGTTATATCGGTCACTGTGGGGGGCGATGGATTGTTTGGTCGATATACTGACCAGTTTTATGCCCCATAGGGCGGAGAAACGCGTTGTTCAGGCATTTTAATCCACTCTGTGTGGACCAGCCCTGTCGCTCCAAGGGATGATGCATTCTGTTCCTGAGGCTCTGGCTAGAGAGTCTCGAATTCGGTAAGGACGATCCCTTGCCTTGGTTCATGATGGAAATCCAACTTCCAATACGACATATGTGATTTTAATTGTAGAACTAGTATGGCGACATAATAGATGGTACCCATGTCGCCTATAATTGATACATTTATATTTGAAGTTGATTTCTTCACTTATAGTAATAGTAAAAGATAAATTTCACGTATCAAGCATTATTTGGCTATTATAAGGTAAAATCCTATCCTCTGGCTTGCGTTGCATTATGTGATGGGACATGGGTCTTATAATTGCTTCATTTTCTATATTTAGCATTGCACTGTTTGTTTTATGCACTGGTATTCTTGGGAGGAAACTCGTTCCGTGTTATAGGCGTGGTCCCTTGATTTACCTAACTTTAAAATCAAATTAATAACTGTTTTAGTTCTCACACCAGTCACATGACTGACCTGGAGTTTATTGTTTTAACCTAACTCTGGGTGCCATTATTTTCCATACGGGCAGCTAGTAGTTTTAGGTTTGCAAATTTATTCTTACGGGATCCTGCTTTGCAACTCGAGATATATTCAGAAAGCTCTGTATTCGTGTATCTGTTTTCAGTTGTGTTATATGTTATTTTCCGCTGCTAATGTAATTTAAATCTCTGATATTTCTCGGATGTATAATATTTATTCATACTCTGTTATATTCTTGTACTCTGGTGTAATTGTTTGTAATAAGCAATGAAATGTTCTTCTGTTTGTGTTCTGATTTGTCTTGTCCTCAAAGCAATCCGTTCTTTCTCTTCTCTTTGGAGATCGGGGAAGTTCGGGTCGTTACATTTGCAAAGTCTACCGGATTTCATTAGACTGTGTCGGTTTGGTATTAGAGCTTTGGTTTACAGAGCTCGAGAACAAGACGCATTAGAATCAAATGAAAGAATTCATCAGAGATTGGATTAGCAATATCCAATAAGAATGACTCGTTAGAGATAGGATTAGTAGTATCCTAGAATGAGTTAGAAGAGTATTATAAATGAAAACAAACTTTGTTTTGAAAATTTAAATCCTATTATACGTATTTGAATATTTATTTTAGATTGAATTTGGATAATCGAGTATGTGAAGATTTTGCATATACGCCTAGCTAGCGTGTATACGAAGTCTCAATATACTGGATAGATATAGAATCACACTCTAGTCGTCCGGATCGAAAGTGGGATATCTATATATTTCCAATTGGCTGGAGTGAGAACCAAAATATAGTTAGAATATATTGTTGTGATTTGGCATTAAAAACATGATTTTTAATATATGTATCAAAAGTTATGAATTGGAAAATTTTAATCAACTAATTGATTGCTGGTTGTGTTATATGATTATTGGTTTGATTAATTAAAATTTTGAACCATTAAGCCAAATTGAATCAGATTTAGAACTGAATTGAAATTGTTTGAAATTGCATGCATGTACATATATATGTGTTAACAGGTCATAACAAGGAGGCTACAGAAGAGAAATAAAAAAATTTGTCCGACAAATACGTACATGTTTACTAGTTTCTTTTAAAGAGTTTATGAGCCTAAGGCTGGCCACTTGGCATTTTCTTTTTCTTTTAAAGAGTTTATGAGCCTAAGGCTGGCCGCTTGGCATTTTCTTTTTCCTTTGGATTGGTAAGGGCCCTGTGAGGCAAGTAATGGTTTTAAATGTCTCCCCGTACAAAGGAGGTTATGGCGAAATTTTTCGAAAATTTACATCTCACAGCGGAATGGATAAAATATAATATAACCAAATATAGCCTTACCATATTAATAATACTGCATAATCAGTATCAAAAACTATCATATCTCTGCCGTAAACCTAACATGCGAGTGTGTTATGAGGAGGGGGTCAGAACACAAGTTCTGGTGACTGGACTAAATTACACAATCTGAAATAACCCTACATATACCGTTCAGTTATGTTACTTAGTTATTAGGTTGCTTGGTTTAATAGCACTCAAGGTTTACACACGCGTCGTACCCATCCACCTCCTAGTAGATTAATCTAATATAACATATATGTAGTTACCCCTAATACCAAGGTACCTCCCATGGTACCCTTCTTGCACGGCCTATACAGTCATGCCACGGAAGTGTATGCAACTATCATCCTACGCCAGAGCGACGTACGGATCTCTATAAAACTATGCCATGTTCTGCATATAACTACAATCACAATGCTATGAAGCATACGGGCTGCCATATCCAAACTCCTCGGCCAAGATCGGTCTTAACACAGAGTAATGTCCTAGCGTATACGATACACCACCCGGTCCGACGTGCATGTATCCAGACCCTCACACATATATGCTGTCAACCTTAACCCAAGTTTCATAATAGGGTTGCATCTAAAGCAAGAAACTCGGTCGGGAGCCTTTCTATATCTGTATAGGTCTACTAAAGAGGCATAAAGTACATATATCTAAACAATGATCTCCATTTCTACGGTGGCTATGGTCCCATCTCGACCCCTCCCTTAACTAGTGAAAGACTACATCAAGTGCTAAGTGACGTGCCCCTAGCAAACAATCTACATCCAAATTGGCGTGTCCCGCAACCAAAGTCTCGATAGTGAAAGATCAATGGTCTATAGGTTTAGCTCTAGTCCTTCCATGTCACACTGACTGCCGATGACAGGTATCCAACGATTACTATCCTGTGTTAATCATGATCCGGCCTATCTGTAGGCAAAGATCGTCGAATCACCCAATAGCCTTTTGACTGCCAAACTACCGGTGCAGTCAAGGTATACCCACAGGGTGGTTTCACGCAGACCTAACCTCTGCGAGTACAGCCTGAGTGCTGCCACTGCAAAGAGGACCACCATGGAGTACCCTACCACACCCCTCGAAAGCTGCGTGCTTCCATCCAATCCTGTAGAGACAACAAGCAGTATAAAAGAATCAGATGGACGTGCTCCTCTAGTGTCTCCAGACACCTCGATGATCTAGCCGTTGGGTTCTTCACCTTCAGACGCTCGGACTGGTCCAAGCGCATCACATCGTCGTGTTATTAGATCCTATGTCTAATCTTCTAATCGTGCGCTTGTCTTATCTTATCAGATTTCCAATTAACTTGATTGTTCACACTCCATTTTATATTCAAGTTATCAGGTTTTCTCCAAGCCCCTTATATCTCTAAGGAATAGGACCCTCTCGCTTATTAATTCAGAGATATAATGTAACAACCCGGAAATTCTGAGCCAATTTAAAATTTTATTTTGGCAATTTTTACGAATTCTGGTTATTTAAAATGAATTATTTTGAATAATAACAACGAAAAATTTAATTTCGACGAAGTTAGAACGAATAAATTTATTTTAATTATAATTCGAGCCTAAAATGGTGCGGTAGTTCGAAAATTTGATTTTAAAATTCAAATGAATATAAGAATTCGTTATAAGTCGGAATTGGACGAAACAAGAAATATTTGAATCTGTTTAATCATATCTTCCTAACGGATGTAAGAAACTGAGATTTCACTTTATAGAGTGTAAGATATGGCCAGATTAAAATTTAGAAAAGTCGTTGTGGAATTTATATATATTTTAATACATATATATATATATATGTAGGCATTTAAAATAGCCATTTTGCAAACGACCCCCATTTTCGATGAAACCACTTTTATTGGATCTGGGATGTCGAATTGTTGCTAGGTTTCAAAATTCATAATTTTTGAAATCAATTTGTGAGCGTGGCGAAGTAAAACGTGTTTTGACAGTTTCATCAATTTGGATCGACCAGAAAATGGCCATTTTTCAAACGGTCTTCAAATTTGATGAAATTAGTTTTGTTAGGACCGTATCGTCAATACGAACCTAGAAATATTTATTTTGGAATTTTTAGAATCAGTATGTGGCCTCGGTAATTTAAAATGTACGTTCAAATTGAATATATATTGATTTATACTTTAATTTAAATGAAAACTGATCGAAACGATAGAATTGGCTTACGATACATATCCCATTGTGTTCGAAATGGGGGTATTTAGCTAGGGGCGACAGTCGTTGGGTTTGAATTGGAGTCCGTATGAATAAATAAGTGAAATTGGAAAAAAAATAGAATTAAAATAATAATATAATTTATATAAATACCCTCCACTAAAACCCTAATCACCAATCCCATACGTGAGCCGCCAGTTCAAACCAAGGGCCATGAAAGATCAGAATTTCCCCTCTGATTTTCTTCCAATCGACGAAACATTTTAAGATGAAATCAGAACAAGAATTAAAGTACTTCGTGAGAGCTTTAAATCTAGGGTGGTTTCACAAATTATCGTCGAGTATCTGGCTTGAATTTCCACCATGAAGTGGCGCCGTTCGACACCAATTCTGGCGTCGTGGAGGCGACCGAAGTGGCCGAGGTGGGGTCAGGGAGGTGCGGATTTCGGAGGAGAAGATCGTGGTGGTTGGAGATCGTTGGTTAAGGGGGTGTACGGCGAGGCGGTGGGTGATGTTCACAGTCGATGTATGGGTTTCAACGGGGGTTCTGTAATTCACGTCAGGAGGAAGAAAGGGCGACGGCCTAATTGATTGGCTAAGGAAATAATTAAGGTTAATTAAACCTTAATAAATTTAATTAATTATTTAATTAAGTTATAAATGTTTAAAAATTAATATCTTGTCCATCCGGAATCAGAATTGAACACTTTCAGAAGCGTTGGAACCCCGACAACAAGAGCTACGAGATGGAACAGACCAGAACAAATTCAGAAGCAGTCAGGAATTTTGATTGAATTAAACACAGGAATTAATTCAATTTAAAATAATCTTTTTAATGATTTTAGAACCGACTACGGTGAGAACTTCTCACTTTATTTTATTTTCCAGTTAAAAATATATACTAGGATGCAGACGGTGCTTAGCAGCACCCGACACCCATCGTCCACAGACCATGGACGACTTGTTTTGTTTGATTGTGTTGTGGAAATTGTTTGTGATGTGAAGTGGACTGTGTAAGATATTCATATGTTGAATAAAAATATTTGATTAATGAAAATACCATTTTTATTATATAACAGAACTGTAGAAAATAGTCATGTGTTGAAATAAATAATTATAAACAAATCAGACGATTTGTTTATGTACACTGATTTGACTGATATGGGTTGGGCCGAGAAATTTTACACATCGCCCAACCGCACAAATAATAAACAGTATTTGTTGGTTGAAACCCCACACCGGTGTTTGGATGATATTTGATGTACATTAATCCCAATTGTTTAGTTGTATGTCGTTCTATGGGTTGCCAGGCTATTGTAAGCATTAATTATTTATAATTAATGCATATGCAGTTGGGTAATGCACTATGGATGATGGTTGATTGTTTATCATTGTTATTATATACATGTGTTGTATGGAATCCATATAATTAACGTTTTATGATATTTGATTGAGCCTCATTCCAATTTGGAAAATAAATAATATTATAGAATAAAGATTCATGTGTTGAATAGAATAAATATTCATGTGTTGAATAAAATATATATTCATGTGTTGAAGAAAATATTCATTTGTTGAATAGAATAACGAAGTTATTGAAATATATAAAGCTGTGTTGATTAGATTTGCGCCATTTTGACGTAAACGAAATTTATATCGATTTTATTTGAATATCGAAAAAGAAGTGATTTCAAAATATAACGTTTTGAAAATATTATCATTTATATATATATTGATGATATGGAATATTCAATTTTGATTTAAAATTGATTATAAAGTTGAAATCGTTTTTAAAACGAATTTAAAACGATTTATAAAATACGTTTTAAATGGAAATCGACAAAATATATACAATATATATATTA
This sequence comes from Allium sativum, assembly GCA_030737875.1. Lineage (NCBI taxonomy): Eukaryota > Viridiplantae > Streptophyta > Magnoliopsida > Asparagales > Amaryllidaceae > Allium > Allium sativum. The sequence goes on from CM060924.1 coordinate 199,765,617, forward strand.
TATATATTAATGGTCTGAATAGAACGCGCCGCGCCGCGGCAGTTCGCGAATTTCGACCATTGACTTCGAATTGATGTTACGGGAGATCCGACCGTCGGATTCTCCTGAAATCGGAACCGTTGGGTTCGTATCGAAAAGAGTTTTCCAATGAATATTAGAAATTTGAAATCTAACGGATGGATTTGGAATTATGTCCAAATCAAATTTGGAAAAGGTCGTTGTAAGTGCAGTTCGACGACCGTTAGTGGAAATCGACTGTACGGGCCTTGATAAAATTATTAAAAATATCTATAATCTGTGTAAAATCATAATATATGAATTTGAAAGAACTGGGTTGAAAAATTCCACATTTGTAAGGATAAAAATATATTTTTATCAAAATGAACTAGTTATGAACTAGAATTATAATCCAATATTTTTGAATGAATAAATTGGATTTGAAGTGGTTTAAAAAATAATCAGAATTTCCAATATACAAATTGGAATGGATTTGAATCGAAATTATCTTCGGAATATTTCGATGTTGGATTTCGTGATTATACAGATATGGTTGTGGAAATTTGAAAGATATATTTATATTGCTATTTCCAATACGATATTTGTTGGTTTCAGAATTTGATATTGAATATAAGCCGATATATTTTCTATTCAGAGCCTTGTATTTAATATCAAAGGGGATTTTGGGTTCATTGTGAATGGTGTCTTAAATAACACTGTTCTTGAACCCAGTTTAGAAAAGAATTAATCTTTTAATTAAGATTTAGTGAAAGTGTCCAGTTAATTAGTATTTAATTGGAGTTGAATTTAAATTGGTTTTCGGGTTTATCGTGAGCGGTGTTTTGAATAACACCTGTTCTTTAACCCGATTAACAATGGAATGGGATTTTGGGTTTGTCGTGAACCGTGTTTTTAAATGACATTGGTTCTCTAACCCAGTTAAAGATAAGATTAACTACTTAGCTTTGAATCATCATTAATATTGATTTGTGGGAAGATTAAAACTAAGTGGAGTTTTAATGAATCTTTAATTAGATTGAAATGATCGAGAATGGAGTATCACTAGTTTTGTTCCAAGCGATAGTTAAATCTTTAATTAGATTTGAATGTGAATTGGTAATTAATATTTACCGATAACACCATGGTATTAGATATGGAGTATTACCAGTTTTGCTCCATGGGATGAATAGGTTGGGATTGGGAAATAAAATAAATAATTACTTCGGTGTGGTTCGCTAATCCCGACTAGTTTGGAAAACCTTAACATGGTTTGAAATGATATCCAAAGGAAGATTAAAGAATAAATTTAAAAGAATTTTTCTTAGATAAAATTAATGGGAACCTTTCCCTAAGAATGTGAATATTTGAATAAAAGAATATTCTTAATTGGAATGAGGCGTATGTTGTGTTTGTGTAACACTTGTTTATTATATACGCGGGTTATTCGGAAAGGCCGGGTTTATACCGATTCTGAATAACCGATTTGACGATAAGTCGAAGGTGAAGATGGTGGTTGAAGACCAGTTCACATCGTTTGGATGATTGTTGATGATCTTGATTGGGTTGTACACCCAAGAGGAGGGAATCAGTTGGTGATCGTCCAGACGTACTTGGAGATCGACGGATATGCAAGGAAAGTGCCTCCGGTTTCGTTCAGACCCAAAACGAACTTGTATGGACTATGTGTCTGACATTGGATTTTTCTCTCTATTGATTGATCTCTATTAAATATACATCTGTCTAGTGAAGGGGAATTTATTCCCTTACTTCACCCTTCTCTGAGACGTACAGGATCGGAGGTTGTATATCGATAGAAATTAGTCGCATGGAGTGAATTGCCTGTGTGGCATGCCTAAGTGGCAAATGATCATGGCTTCTGCTGAAAAGCAAAGTCGTGTGGTTGATGATCAAAGGAATCCGGGCTTTCTCTTCTCTTCGGAGATCAGGAAAATCCTAATCGTTACAGTGGTATCAGAGCTTTGGTTTACAGAGCTCGAGAACAAGGCACATTAGAACCGAACGAAAGAATTCATCGGAGATTGGATTAGTAATATCCAATGAGAATAACTCGTTAGAGATTGGATCAGTAGTATCCTAGAACGAGTGTGAAGAGTGTATTTTTTAAATCAAAATGAAAACCAATATTGTTTTGAAAATTAAATTCAATTATACGTATTTGAATATTTTATTTTATATTAAATTTGGACAATCAAGTATATAAAGATTTTGCATATACGCGTCATGAACGTATATTCGAAGTTCTAATATACTGGATAGATATAGAATCACACTCTAGTCGCCCGGAGATGATTCTGATGATTGATGCATTGTCATTAGAGTTGATGTTCGAGTGTCGAAAGTGTGATATCTATATATTTCCATCAGACTAGTGTGAGAAGCAAAACTAGATAGGTTTATTGTTGTGATTTGGCATCAAAAACTTGATTTTCTGTATATGTATCAAAATTATGAATTTGAAACGATAATCCACTAATTGATTGCTAGTTGTGTTGTTTGATTATTGGTTTCATTTATTAAAATTTTGAACCATTTAGCCTAATGGAACCAAATTTAGAACTGAATTGAAAATTGGTTGCATTTGCATATATGTACATGTATATACATTAACAGGTCATAGCAAGGAGGCTAGAGCAGAGGAATAAAATTGTTTGCCCGACAAATAGGTACATGTTTATTGTATTTCTTGGGGTTTTGATGATTTTATGAGCCGATTGGCTAGCCGCTTGGCTTTTTCTTTTTCATTTGGACTGGTGAGGGCCATGGGAGGCTATTTGAAATATCCTGATGCTCCCGGTGGAGGGGAGGTTATGGCGAAATTTTTCGAAAATTTAGGGTGTTAGCCAAATTTTTGAAAAAATTTGACAGTTCTTAGAAACTGAAAAGTTGAAGAACTTTAGCCATAATGAAAATAATGGAAGTTGAGTTGGTTAGTTAAACAACTTTTGGCTTCGTTCCTTTTCAAGGACGAAAAGATTTTAAGTGGGGGAGAATGTAACAACCCGGAAATTCTGAGCCAATTTAAAATTTTTATTTTGGCAATTTTTACGGATTCTCGTTATTTAAAATGAATTATTTTAAATAATAACGACGGAAAATTTATTTTCGACGACGTTAGAACAAATAAATTTATTTTAATTATAATTCGAGCCTGAAATGGCACGGTAGTTTGAAAATTCGATTTTAAAATTCAAATGAATATACAGAATTCGTTATAAGTCGGAATTGGACGAAACAAGAAATATTTGAATCTGTTTAATCATATCTTCCTAACGGATGTAAGAAACTGAGATTTCACTTTATAGAGTGTAAGATATGTCCAATTTAAAATTTATAAAAGTCGCTGTGGAATTTATATATATTTTAATATATATAGGCCCTTAAAAATAGCCATTTTGCAAACGACCCCCGTTTTCGACTAAACCACTTTTATTGGATCCGGGATGTCGAATTGTTGCTAGGTTTCAAAATTCATAATTTTTGAAATCAATTTGTGAGCGTAGCGAAGTAAAACGTGTTTTGACAGTTTCAGTCAATTTGGGTCGACCAGAAAATGGCCATTTTTCAAACGGTCTTAAAATTTGACGAAATTAGTTTTGTTAGGATCGTATCGTCAATACGAAGCTAGAAATATATTTTTTGGAATTTTTAGAATCAGTATGTGGCCTCGGTAATTTAAAATGTACGTTCAAATTGAATATATACTGATTTATATTTTAATTTAAATGAAAACTGATCGAAACGATAGAATTGGCTTATAATACATATCCCATTGTGTTCGGAATAGGGGTATTTAGCTAGGCGATACAGTCGTTGGGTTTGAATTGGAGTCCGTATGAATAAATAAGTGAAATTGGAAAAAAATAGAATTAAAATAATAATATAATTTATGTAAATACCCTCCACTAAAACCCTAATCCCCAATCCCATACGTGAGTCGCTAGTTCAAACCAAGGGCCATGAAAGCTCAGAACTTCCCCTCCGATTTTCTTCTAATCGACGAAACATTTTAAGATGAAATCAGAACAAGAATTAAATTACTTCGTGAGAGCTTCAAATCTAGGGTGGTTCCACGAATTATCGTCGAGTATCTAGCTTGAATTTCCACCGTGAAGTGGCGTCGTTCGCCACCAATTCTGGTGTCGTGGAGGCGACCGAAGTGGCCGAGGTGGGGTCAGGGAGGTGCGGATTTCGGAGGAGAAGATCGTGGTCGTCGGCGATCGTTGGTTAAGGGGGTGTACGGCGTGGCGGTGGGTGATGTTCACAGTCGATGTATGGGTTTCAACGGGGGTTCTGTAATTCACGTCAGGAGGAAGAAAGGGCGACAGCCTAATTGATTGGCTAAGGAAATAATTAAGGTTAATTAAACCTTAATAAATTTAATTAATTATTTAATTAAGTTATAAATGTTTAAAAATTAATATCTTGTCCATCCGGAATCAGAATTGAACCCTTTCAGAAGCGTTGGAACCCCGACAACATGAGCTACGAGATGGAACAGACCAGAACAAATTCAGAAGCAGTCAGGAATTTTGATTGAATTAAGCGCAGGGTTTAATTCAATTTAAAATAATCTTTTTAATGATTTCAGAACCGACTACGATGAGAACTTCTCACTTTATTTTATTTTCTAGTTAAAAATATATAATACGATGCAGACGGTGCTTAGCAGCACCCGACACCCGTCGTCCACATACCATGGACGACTTGTTTTGTTTGGTTGTGTTGTGAAAATTGTTTGTGATGTGAAATGGACTGTGTGAAATATTCATATACTGAATAAAAATATTTGATTAATGAAAATACCATTTTTATTATATAACAGAACTGTAGAAAATAGTCATGTGTTGAAATAAATATTTATAAACAAATCAGACGATTTGTTTATGTACACTGATTTGACTGATATGGGTTGGGACGATAAATTTTACACATCGCCCAACCGCATAAATAATAAACAGTATTTGTTGGTTGAAACCCACACCGGTGTTGGGATGATATTTGACGTACACTAATCCCAATTGTTTAGTTGTATGTCGATCTATGGGTTGACAGGCTGTTGTAAGCATTAATTATTTATAATTAATGCTTATGCAGTTGGGTAATGCACTATGGATGATGGTTGATTTTTTATCATTGTTATTATATACATGTGTTGTATGGAATCCATATAATTAATGTTATATGGTATTTGATTGAGCCTCATTCCAATTAGGAAAATAAAGAATATTATAGAATAAAGATTCATGTTTTGAATAAAATAAATATTCATGTGTTGAATAAAATATATATTCATGTGTTGAAGAAAATATTCATTTGTTGAATAGAATAACGAAGTTATTGAAATATATAAAGCTGTGTTGATTAGATTTGCGCCATTTTGACGTGAACGATATTTATATCGATTTTATTTGAATATCGAAAAAGAAGTGATTTCAAAATATAACGTTTTGAAAATATTATCATTTATATATATATTGATGATATGGAATATTCAATTTTGATTTAAAATTGAATATGAAGTTGAAATCGTTTTTAAAACGAATTTAAAACGATTTATAAAATACGTTTTAAATGGAAATCGACGAAATATATAATATATATATATATTATGTATATTAATGGCCTGAATATAACGCGCCGCGCCGTAGTAGTTCACGAATTTCGACCATTGACTTCGAATTGACGTTACGGGTGATCCGACCGTCGGATTCTCCTGAAATCAGAACCGTTGGGTTCGTATCGAAAAGAGCTTTCCAATTAATATTAGAAATTTGAAATCTAACGGTTGGATTTGGAATTATGTCCAAATCAAATTTGGAAAAGGTCGTTGTAAGTGTAGTTCGACGACTGTTGGTGGAAATCGACTGTATGGGCCTTGATAAAATTATTAAAAATATCTATAATCTGTGTATGAATTGGAAAGAACTGGGTTGAAAAATTCCACATTTGTAAGAATAAAAATAGATTTTTATCGAAATGAACTAGTTATGAACTAGAATTATAATCCAATATTTTTGAATGAATAAATTGGATTTGAAGTGGTTTTAAAAATAATCAGAATTTCCAATATACGAATTGGAATGGATTTGAATCGAAATTATCTTCGGAATATTTTGATGTTTGATTTCGTGATTATACAGATATGGTTGTGGAAATTTGAAAGATATATTTATATCGTTATTTCCAATACGATATTTGTTGGTTTCAGAATTTGATATTGAATATAAGCCGATATATTTTCTATTCAGAGCCTTGTATTTAATATTAATGGGGATTTTGGGTTCGTTGTGAATGGTGTCTTAAATAACACTGTTCTTGAACCCAGTTTAGAAAAGAATAAATCTTTTAATTAAGATTTATGAAAGTGTCCAGTTAATTAGTATTTAATTGGAGTTGAATTTAAATTGGTTTTCGGGTTTATCGTGAGCGGTGTTTTGAATAACACATGTTCTTTAACCCGATTAACAATGGAATGGGATTTTGGGTTTGTCGTGAACCGTTTTTTTAAATAACATTGGTTCTTTAACCTAGTTAAAGATAAGATTAACTACTTAGCTTTGAATAATCATTAATATTGATTTGTGGGAAGATTAAAACTAAGTGGAGTTTTAATGAATCTTTAATTAGATAGAAATGATCGAGAATGGAGTATCACCAGTTTTGCTCCAAGAGATACTTAAATCTTTAATTAGATTTGAACGTGAAATGGTAATTAATATTTACCGATAACACCATGGTGTTAGATATGGAGTATTACCAGTTTTGCTCCATGGGATGAATAGGTTGGGATTGGGAAATAAAATAAATAATTACTTCGGTGTTGTTCGCTAATCTCGACTAGTTTGGAAAACCTTAACATGGTTTGAAATGATATCCAAAGGAAGATTAAAGAATAAATTTAAAAGAATTTATCTTTGATAAAATTAATGGGAACCTTTCCCTAAGAATGTGAATATTTGAATAAAAGAATATTCTTAATTGGAATGAGGCGTATGTTGTGTTTGTGTAACACTTGTTTATTATATACGCGGGTTATTCGGAAAGGCCGCGTTTATACCCATTCTGAATAACCGATTTTATGATAAGTCGAAGGTGAAGACGGTGGTTGAAGACCGGAGGTCTTCACATCGTTTGGATGATTGCTGATGATCTTGATTGGGCTGTACACCCAAGAGGAGGGAATCAGTTGGTGATCGTCCAGGCGTACTTGGAGATCGACGGATATGCAAGGAAAGTGCCTCCGGTTTCGTACAGACCCAGAACGAACTTCTATGGACTGTGTGTCTGACATTGGATTTTGCTCTGTGTTGATTGATCTCTATTAAGTATACATCTGTCTAGTGAAGGGGAATTTATTCCCTTACTTCACCCTTCTCTGAGACGTACGGGATCGGAGGTTGTATATCGTTAGAAATCAGTCGCATGGAGTGAATTGCCTATGTGGCATGCCTAAGTGGCAAATAATCAAGGCTTCTATTGAAAAGCAAAGTCGTGTGGTTGATGATCAAAGCAATCCGGGCTTTCTCTTCTCTTCGGAGATCAGGAAAATCCTAATTGTTACAGTGGTATCAGAGCTATGGTTTACGGAGCTCGAGAACAAGGCACATTAGAACCGAACGAAAGAATTCATCGGAGATTGGATTAGTAATATCCAATGAGAATAACTCGTTAGAGATGGGTTCAGTAGTATCCTAGAACGAGTGTGAAGAGTATATTTTTTAAATCAAAATGAAAACCAATATTGTTTTGAAAATTAAATTCAATTATACGTATTTGAATATTTTATTTTATATAAAATTTGGACAATCAAGTATATAAAGATTTTGCATATACGCGTCATGAACGTATATTCGAAGTTTTAATATACTGGATAGATATAGAATCACACTCTAGTCGCCCGGAGATGATTCTGATGATTGATGCATCATCATTAGAGTTGATGTTCGAGTGTCGAAAGTGTGATATCTATATATTTCCATCAGACTGGTGTGAGAACCAAAACTAGATAGGTTTATTGTTGTGATTTGGCATCAAAAACTTGATTTTCTGTATATATATGTATGTATATATATATATCAAAATTATGAATTTGAAACGATAACCCACTAATTGATTGCTAGTTGTGTTGTTTGATTATTGTTTTCATTCGTTAAAATTTTGAACCATTCAGCCTAGTGGAACCAAATTTAGAACTGAATTGAAAATTGGTTGCATTTGCATATTTGTACATGTATATACATTGAACAGGTCATAGCAAGGAGGCAAGAGCAGAGGAATAAAATTGTTTGCCCGACAAATAGGTACATGTTTATTGTATTTCTTGGGGTTTTGATGATTTTATGAGCCGATTGGCTAGCCGCTTGGCTTTTTCTTTTTCTTTTGGATTGGTGAGGGCCATGGGAGGCTATTTGAAATATCCCGATGCTCCCGGTGCAGGGGAGGTTATGGCGAAATTTTTTGAAAATTTAGGGTGTTAGCCAAATTTTTGAAAAAATTTGACAGTTTTTAGAAACTAAAAAGTTGAAGAACTTTAGCCGTAATGAAAATAATGGAAGTTTAGTTGGTTAGTTAAACAACTTTCGGCTTCGTTCCTTTTCGAGGACGAAAAGATTTTTAGTACGGGAGAATGTAACAACCTGGAAATTCTGAGCCAATTTAAAAATTTTATTTTGGCAACTTTTACGGATTCTGGTTATTTAAAATGAAGTATTTTAAATAATAACGACGGAAAATTTATTTTCGACGAAGTTAGAACGAATAAATTTATTTTAATTATAATTCGAGCCAAAAATGGCGCGGTAGTTTGAAAATTTGATTTTAAAATTCAAATGAATATACAGAATTCGTTATAAGTCGGAATTGGACGAAACAAGAAATATTTGAATCTGTTTAATCATATCTTCCTAACGGATGTAAGAAACTGAGATTTCACTTTATTGAGTGTAAGATATGTCCAGTTTAAAATTTAGAAAAGTCGCTGTGGAATTCATATATATTTTAATATATATATATAGGCCCTTAAAAATAGCCATTTTGCAAACGACCCCCGTTTTCGATGAAACCACTTTTATTGGATCCGGGATGTCGAATTGTTGCTAGGTTTCAAAATTCATAATTTTTGAAATCAATTTGTGAGCGTAGCGAAGTAAAACGTGTTTCAACAGTTTCAGTCAATTTGGGTCGATCAGAGAATGACCATTTTTCAAACGGTCTTCAAATTTGACGAAATTAGTTTTGTTAGGATCGTATCGTCAATACGAAGCTAGAAATATATTTTTTGGAATTTTTAGAATCAGTATGTGGTCTCGGTAATATAAAATGTACATTCAAATTGAATATATATATTGATTTATATCTTAATTTAAATGAAAACTAATGAAACGATAGAATTGGCTTACAATACAAATCCCATTGTGTTCGGAATGGGGGTATTTAGCTAGGGCGACAGTCGTTGGGTTTGAATTGGAGTCCGTATGAATAAATAAGTGAAATTGGAAAAAAAATAGAATTAAAATAATAATATAATTTATATAAATACCCTCCACTAAAACCCTAATCCCCAATCCCATTCGTGAGCTGCCAGTTCAAACCAAGGGCCATGAAAGCTCAGAATTTCCCCTCCGGATTTCATCCAATTGACGAAACATTTTAAGATGAAATCAGAACAAGAATTAAAGTACTTCATGAAAGCTTCGAATCTAGGGTGGTTTCACGAATTATCGTCGAGTATCTAGCTTGAATTTCCACCGTGAAGTGGCACCGTTCGCCACCAATTCTGGCGTCGTGGAGGCAACCGAAGTGGCCGAGGTGGGGTCAGGGAGGTGCGGATTTCGGAGGAGAAGATCGTGGTCGTCGGCGATCGTTGGTTAAGGGGGTGTACGGCGTGGCGGTGGGTGATGTTCACAGTCGATGTATGGGTTTCAACGGGGGTTCTGTAATTCACGTCAGGAGGAAGAAAGGCCGACGGCCTAATTGATTGGCTAAGGAAATAATTAAGGTTAATTAAATCTTAATAAATTTAATTAATTATTTAATTAAGTTATAAATGTTTAAAAATTAATATCTTGTCCATCCGGAATCAGAATTGAACACTTTCAGAAGCGTTGGAACCCCGACAACAAGAGCTACGAGATGGAACAGACCAGAACAAATTCAGAAGCAGCCAGGAATTTTGATTGAATTAAACGCAGGGTTCAATTCAAATAAAAATAATCATTTTAATGATTTCAGAACCGACTACGGTGAGAACTTCTCACTTTATTTTATTTTCTAGTAAAAAATATATACTAGGATGCAGACGGTGCTTAGCAGCACCCGACACCCGTCGTCCACAGACCATGGATGACTTGTTTGTTTGATTGTGTTGTGAAAATTGTTTGTGATGTGAAATGGACTGTGTGAAATATTCATATGTTGAATAAAAATATTTGATTAATGAAAATACCATTTTTATTATATAACTGAACTGTTGAAAATAGTCATGTATCAAAATAAATATTTATAAACAAATCAGACGATTTGTTTATGTACACTGATTTGACTGATATGGGTTGGGACGATAAATTTTACACATCGCCCAACCGCACAAATAATAAACAGTATTTGTTGGTTGAAACCCCACACGGGTGTTGGGATGATATTTAACGTACACTAATCCCATTTGTTTAGTTGTATGTCGATCTATGGGTTGACAGGCTGTTGTAAGCATTAATTATTTATAATTAATGCTTATGCAGTTAGGTAATGCACTATGGATGATGGTTGATGGTTTATCATTGTTATTATATACATGTGTTGTATGGAATCCATATAATTAACGTTATATGGTATTTGATTGAGCCACATTCCAATTTGGAAAATAAAGAATATTATAGAATAAAGATTCATGTGTTGAATAGAATAAATATTCATGTGTTGAATAAAATATATATTCATGTGTTGAAGAAAATATTCATTTGTTGAATAGAATAACGAAGTTATTGAAATATATAAAGCCGTGTTGATTAGATTTGCGCCATTTTGACGTGAACGATATTTATATCGATTTTATTTGAATATCGAAATAGAAGTGATTTCAAAATTTAACGTTTTGAAAATATTATCATTTATTTATATATTGATGATATGGAATACTCAATTTTGATTTAAAATTGAATATGAAGTTGAAATCGTTTTTAAAACGAATTTAAAACGATTTATAAAATACGTTTTAGATGTAAATCAACGAAATATATATAATATATATATTATATACATATATTAATGGCCTGAATAGAACGTGCCGCGCCACGGCAGTTTGCGAATTTCGACCATTGACTTCGAATTGACGTTACGGGAGATCCGACTGTCGGATTCTCCTAAAACCGGAACCGTTGGGTTCGTATCGAAAAGAGCTTTCCAATGAATATTAGAAATTTGAAATCTAATGGTTGGATTTGGAATTATGTCCAAATCAAATTTGGAAAAGGTCGGTGTAAGTGTAGTTCGACGACCGTTAGTGGAAATCGACTGTACGGGCCTTGCTAAAATTATTAAAAATATCTATAATCTGTGTAAAACAATAATATATGAATTGGAAAGAACTGGGTTGAAAAATTCCACATTTGTAAGGATAAAAATATATTTTTATCGAAATGAACTAGTTATGAACTAGAATTATAATCCAATATTTTTGAATGAATAAATTGGATTTGAAGTGGTTTTAAAAATAATCAGAATTTCCAATATACGAATTGGAATGGATTTGAATCAAAATTATTTTCGGAATATTTCAATGTTGGATTTCGTGATTATACAGATATGGTTGTGGAAATTTGAAAGATATATTTATATCGTTATTTCCAATACGATATTTGTTGGTTTCAGAATTTGATATTGAATATAAGCCGATATATTTTCTATTCAGAGCCTTGTATTTAATATCAAAGGGGATTTTGGGTTCGTTGTGAATGGTGTCTTAAATAACGTTGTTCTTGAACCCAGTTTAGAAAAGAATAAATCTTTTAATTAAGATTTAGTTAAAGTGTCCAGTTAATTAGTATTTAATTGGAGTTGAATTTAAATTGGTTTTTAGGTTTATCGTGAGCGGTGTTTTGAATAACACATGTTCTTTAACCCGATTAACAATGGAATGGGATTTTGGGTTTGTCGTGAACCGTGTTTTTAAATAACATTGGTTCTTTAACCCAGTTAAAGATAAGATTAACTACTTAGCTTTTGAATAATCATTAATATTGATTTGTGGGAAGATTAAAACTAAGTGGAATTTTAATGAATTTTTAATTATATTGAAATGATTGAGAATGGAGTATCAACAGTTTTGCTCCAAACGATAGTTAAATCTTTAATTATATTTGAACGTGAAATGGTAATTAATATTTACCGATAACACCGTGGTGTTAGATATGGAGTATTACCAGTTTTGCTCCATGGGTACCTTTCCCTAAGAATGTGAATATTTGAATAAAAGAATATTCTGAATTGGAATGAGGCGTATGTTGTGTTTGTGTAACACTTGTTTATTGTATACGTGGGTTATTCGGAAAGGCCGGCTTTATACCCATTCTGAATAACCGATTCGACGATAAGTCGAAGATGAAGACGGTGGTTGAAGACCGGAGGTCTTCACATCATTTGGATGATTGCTGATGATCTTGATTGGGCTGTACATCCAAGAGGAGGGAATCAGTTGGTGATCGTCCAGACGTACTTGGAGATCGACGGATATGCAAGGAAAGTGCCTCCGGTTTCGTTCAGACCCAGAACGAACTTGTATGGACTGTGTGTCTGACATTGGATTTTGCTCTGTGTTGATTGATCTCTATTAAATATACATCTGCCTAGTGAAGGGGAATTTATTCCCTTAGTTCACCCTTCTCTGAGACGTACGGGATCAGAGGTTATATATCGATAGAAATCGGTCGCATGGAGTGAATTGCCTGTGTGGCATGCCTAAGTGGCAAATAATCAAGGCTTCTGTTGAAAAGCAAAGTCTTGTGGTTGACGATCAAAGCACGGCCTATGTGGCATGGCTTTGTGTGGCATTAATTCGCGAGCCTCATACCCCGGTATGAACCAGAAACGGGAGAGGATCCAGGGAGAATATGTGTCTCTTTCTAGCTAGAGGTGGTGTCAGTGACCTACCAGCCCTGACATTTATATATTTTTCTCCTGTGTGGTTGTTGAATGCGCGGCGCCTCGGATATAGAGCCATTTGGCTCATTTACGCCCCCATAGGGCGGGGAGACGTAGTGTCCAGGGTTTAATTTTAACCCACATCGAGTGGACCGACCCTGTGGCTCCTAAGGTACGATGCGTTCTGTTCCTGATACTCGAGCTAGACAGTCTCGAATTCGGTGAGGACTATCTTTTGCCTCGGTTCATAGATGGAAATCCAATTTCCAATACGACACTTTGCGGTTTTAATTGTAAACCTATATTTGGCGGCATAGTGGTATAGGGCATTCATTTCGTCTATGATTTATACTTATGATTGGAATTGTTTTTGACACTATACACTTATAGTACTATCAAAATAATCTGTTTTAAACGTATCAAGCATTCTTTGGCTATTATAAGGTAAAAACCCTATCCTCCGGCTTGCGTTGCATTGTGTGATGGGACCTGGGTCTTATAATAGCTTCATTGTTCTTTATTTAGCATTGCGATGTTTGTTTTATGCACTGGTATTCTTGGGAGGAAACCCGTTCCGTGTTATACGGCGTGGTCACTTGATTTGCCTAACTTTAAAATAAAGATTAATAACTGTTTTAGTTTTCACACCAGTCACATGGCTGACCTGGAGTTTATTGTTTTAACCTAAACTCCGGGTGCCCTTATTTTCCGCACGGGCAGCTAGTAGTTGGGTTTTTGCAGATTTATATTCACAGGGTCCTGGTTTACAGCTGGAATGATATTCGGAAAGCTCTGTATCCGTGTATTTCTTTCAGTTATGTTTTGTATTATCTTTCCGCTGCAGTAATGTATTTAAATCTCTGATATTTTATGATGTGTAATAATTATTCATGCTCTGTATAGCCTTATATTCTGATGGAATTGTTGTAATAAGCAATGAAATGTTCTTCTGTTTGCGTTCCGATGTGGCTTGTCCTCAAAGCAATCCGTGCTTTCCTTCACGGGGAAGTTCCGGGTTCTTTCATATAACTTAGCCCATTTAAGATCATTAATAAGCCTACAACATATTATTCCCTTGATTGTAATTAAAGACAGTAATCCACTATCTCTTTACATTATTACCATGTAGTTCTTTGTCCAATTTTATAGTTATAATAACATGTTCTACTTAATATATAATTAAGTAAATTTTATCAATCCACATGTTTTCTGTTAACATGCCACTTATTATATATGATTAAATATAACTTATTTCATTCCGTAAGTTTACCTCATTCTTCCTTATTTAATCATACCCGCATCTTACACTGTCATTCCAGCTAGTTGTTATTTACTTATTAACTTAGTTCTCTTAACTAAGGTTTATTAATAAGTTTCCCATTTTATTAATAATAACACCTGTTATAATTCCACTTGTCCCTAGGACAAGCCTACTTATTATTTAACATCCTCATTAATGTAATTAAATATAATAGGTTATATTCCCCGTTTATCACATTTTTCTTTGGTCCTTTACATTAACCAAACTTTTACTATTGTAACATCTATCTTTTTACTGTCTTGTGAATTTTTTACACATTCCATTTATGTACATATATTTATATATAAGTTTAGGCACCAGACCCTTCCAATTGACCACTAGTGGATGCTGGATTTTCCAGGCGGTTTTGAGCAGGCTTTACCACAAGTTGAATTTAACCTCGTACCTCAGTGCGGTTACAATTTCCTAATTACTGTAAATTTTCCATACAGTTTAGGCATATTTATTTTTCCAAATTTTAATGTATTTCGATTTACAACCTTTTGGCATAATAATATTCTTAAGCGATTATTCATGTTTATCGTAAATTCCATAATTACAGCATTTACAGTAATTTCCCATTTAGACAGATGATTAATGGAAACAGGCTTATATAACAGAAATGTTCTCAGCAGATTTAATCGCAATTACCATAATTATTCGCAATTTCATTGCAACTTGATTTACAATATCCAATTATCAAGTTCTTGGAATGGATCTATATACAACAGTAATCTTTCAACATATCCTAAACAGGTTTATTAACCAATTTCCATAATTATCAATAGTATAGAAGATTAAATATAATGGGGAATACAAACGATAGAATGACTGTTATTCAAAATGGTATAATTTAGATGCACTCACCTAACAGTTTTCCAATCCATGAATCTAATCCAGATTTGTCGTACTGTGGCATTCCTAGTTGAATTCATTATCAAAACAACCAAGGATTCACAAATCTGATATTAAAAGAAGAGGAAAGGAGAAAGAAACCTATATAAACCAGATCCAAGTACTTACCTCACGCATATCAGAATCCTGAACACCTATTTGTAGATTTATACTATTTTATCTTCAAATCTTGAATCAGAATTACCTAAAACAAATATTCTAATTTTCTAAAAAGATTTAGGGTGAAAAGAGAATGGCAGAGCCTGGGAAGCATCTCAGAAAATATGATATTTAGGCTAGGCCCTTATAGTTTATTTATAGGCGTACGAGAATGTCTGAACCATCAGATTCAATTCATAAAAATCCGAACCGCACACGTCATAGATTACACATCACAAAACACACCTGGACCACGTTTGGGTCGACGCTTGGGTCATCCTCGTTGTAAGTGGGTCGACCTATGGGGCGACCCACGGGTCAATCCATTTGGGCCCAGGTGTGCTTATCTGATGCTTTTATTGCTGTACTTAGCGTTTTTAATTAGACATTGATTATTTTCCCCTTTTACTTCCTTTGATTTATTTTATACCTATTATGATTTATCTTTAAGTTTGAATTTCAAATTTATGCGTGTATATGCGCATACAATCTTTCTGTTCCTTGTCCATTAATTAATGCAATTAATGACGCTTGGTTTTTTCCTAGTTATGCACTCTTAATTCAAATGCAGCTGATTTCTTTCCCATTATTCATTTATTATGCATTTACTTCTTTCTGCTCTTATCTTGTACCTTTTTATTTCAACATTTGAATTTGCGCGTATGTGTGTGTGTGTGTGCAACCTTTGTTTCTTTTTCAAAATTCAAACGGTATTATGCCGTCATTAAATTCTTACCTATTTTCATTGATTGCAGGTTTATTTTGGATTTCTTTTTCATATGTATATATTTTTGACCACACATACACATATATTTACATATGCATGTATACATATATTTTTACCCCCCCCCCCCCTATGTATAATTTTCCTTATATGTGCATTTATACATATTTTCCTCTTAGAATATGTATTATTTTAGTTGTTCCTCTAAAATAAAATTATGGCGCCAGCGAGACTCGAACTTGCGCCACTCACTTGGGAGTCACATGTTCCTGCCAACTGGACTACATAGGCTTTTGTTAACAAGACTAAAAACAATGGTGGTCACTGTTTTTTTTTCATACCTTCTTTACAAGTTTGTTGTAATATTTCGTCTCAAGATACTTTTTTCATCTTAAATTCGTTTCCTGCAAACCATAGGTCTAAATTGATCAGAAAATTTCCACAGACACAATGACGCTAATTCTGTGACAAAATTCTGAAAGCTTTTCAAATTTTATCTTATTATTTAATTAAAAAATGCAGGATGTTACATTTTTACATAGCCCTTTTATTTTTTGTCATACTTTTTGTTATAATGTTATAATTTTATGTTATGTCATGTAATATTATTTATATCGCATATTCTTCTTATGCTATGTAATACGGTTTGTTTTAAATAGCCCTTTTATGTTCTGTTATATTGTTGTCTGTAACAGGTATGACGTCACATAGACATACAACTTATGGATCTCCTTCTCTACTTCTCATCCTCCGATGGTGGCGTTGGTGGTAGTCCATTGCAGGATCTATCACATCCTGCGGTATGGCTTAACCCAAAAGCAAATAGAGGGTAAGTATTAAGTTTCAATATAAATTTCATTTATGTACAATATATTATAAACATATATACAGTAGCCACGAAATATTCAATGTTTTTTTCGTTTAACGCGGTGGTTTTAAGTTAGAGCCCCCCAATATAGTCTTTGGGATACTAAAACACGCTTACGTGGGTCGCATGACTTCATGTTGGCCCAAGTGAACATTAGTACCAAACAATGCTAAGGAGACTATTTGGTAGGATTTTCTGGTACATGTGATATATCATTTATTACATTAAGTAATCATGCTCCTATTTGATCAGTTCATATTTATGCTATTTTAAAAAATGCAGGGTGCGGTGATTCTCCAAGAGATAGATATTTCGCTCGTCCGGCTCCACTAGAACAATAAAGTAGATAAAATTGCATAAAACACTAAATGGCATAAAATTAGTAGGAAAAAACCTAGATTGGATGAGCGCTAAGGTGTGAGATGATTTTCATACTTGGTGAAATGACGAGAAGTTTCAGGTAAATTTACTGCATATTTAATTTAAATTGTTCTACCCAATTAAAATATAAATTAGACTATTTTTTTATTTTAATTTATAGGCCGAGTTGATGAGAAATTTGGCAACTAGGAGCAAGAACCCTGTTATACATCGCAGTGGTTCCAAGTCGTTCCAACACCATCGTGAGGACCTGGTATATTTATTAATTACATAGTTAAAGATTTTAAGTTCTAAGATGTTAAAAGTTAGTTGATTTAACTTTAAGTTCTAATTTACATATAAGCATATTTCAGGAGGGACAGCGTAGGTTTCTGTGTCGTATTGGGATGTTTTTGAGCATACACATGTAGTGAGTAGATCGATGACACAGGCTCAGTTTTTTACTCTTGAGACCATGATGCCAAAGCTCATGATGCATATGTAAGTATAACATAATTAACTTAAAGTTATAATTTAATTAAAATAGTGTTATCTAAATTCAATTGCATTTTGTTTAATAGGATAAATTTCAGCAACAAAGGGCACAAATGCTTGAGGCGACTGGGAAGACCGAGTTGACTGTCGAGAATGAGGATTCGATTTTTGAGGTTGTCATTGATCCATCAACCCGGAACAGACGCTATGGTTTTGGGAACCTAGCGGTAACAGAAACTAAAATATATAACAAAAACTAAAATTTACTTGAATTGCTATTATGTAGTACTGAAAACCTAAAATTATTTATAGGTTAGGACATCTCAACAGTCATACCAGAGGGCTCAGGATAAGGAGAAGATCGCAGAGCTACGAGCCCAGATCGCAGGGTTTAATGAGTGTGATCATCGCTGTGAAGAGCAGATGCAGCAGCTTAACTAGCGTCTGACGGAGTTCATTGTCCAGTACGGTATGGGTCCTTCATCTGGTGGTTCCGGAGGAGATTGATTTGAGGTAATTTTGTATTGTTGTTATATATATATATATATGTGTGTGTGTGTGTGTGTGTAAACGCTTTGAGAGTGGGTAAGGATTTTGCTTGATACATTATGATGGTTTGTATGTGCTGATGTTGTGTTAGTGGTGACGGTTTGGACGTGATGATGGTTGACGGTTTATTTTGTTATGATGGTGTTGTGTTGATGTATTTTATAAATATTGGTTTATGTTTTGTGTTTTGAATGTTTTGTGTTTGATTTGGATGTAATGTTATGTTTGGGTATATATGTGATTGTGACTGTAATGTATGTGCTCGAAATAGAGCTCTTTGGATGAATATGAATTGTGGGGGTGGATGGAAGTTATTAATCTAAAATCTGTATAAAAAAATTACCAAGATTTCCAACGGCGTTCAACGGTTACCAACGACTTACAGGTCCGTATATTTCATCGGTTATCAACGGTTACCAATGGCTTTTCTTATCGGCCTTCAACGGTTTCCAACGGGTTACTGGCGCAACATGAAATTCATGTGACCAAGTCATAAAGTTGGAAGGCCATGGAGGCATTGGAAGTCATTGGAAACCGTTGATGCGTATACCAACGGCCCTTGGCCGTCGGAATTCACTGTGCCAATTGTATTGAAATGAGTGGTCACCATTGAGGTGCAAAAAGGGGTGCCATGAAAGAGGGGTTCTATATAACCTCCCTCATATGTGTGTGTGTATATATATATATATATATATATATATATATGGGAGGGGGACGGCTATTTGGACACAAAACATCGACCCTTGGATCTTTTTGTCCTTATATGGAGGTGTGGAATTCAGGGGGCAATCCAATGGTAGAGATCAATTGTGTCAAAATTTTGTGTCTAAATAGACTTTCCATATATATAGAGAGAGAGATTCACACTCACTTCGATGATCCTATGTTGGTTATTTGTGTACCAAATACCAGAATTTAATATAGTGAAATTGAAATCTCTATGTGCTAATTTTTTTGGTGGAATTATTGGTGTGAAAAATTGGTTATATGCGCACATCAACCCCCAATTGTAAGCTTAACAGTAAACTCAAATCCGAACATCCAAAGTGCGATAAATGTAAAGTGGCGCACAACTTTTAAAGTGGTTCGGCACTAACATATACGTCCAATTTATAGTATTTTTTTCATAATATATTTGTCGATTACAATGCTTATACAAGTTCAGACAATTTGTGTATACAAATTTGTATGATAGAACTACAAATAGCTTGTTAATTCCTAACTTTTACCAAAATGTCCTGCTTCTACTTCGTTGAGTTAAGTGTGTTGGTAGGAGAAACAACGTCCAGGAAATAGCTTCAATGTCCAAGCGTCTGCAGAAATCCAAGTGTATGCCAAAAAGTTGTAGACATGCGTTTATATACCATCTACAAGCCCAAGAAATGTCCAAAAGTCTAAGAGATCCCCAAAAGTTGTAGACAAGAGTGTACAAGTCGAAGAAATGCCCAAAAGTCTAAGTGAATCCTAAAAAGTTATAGAAAACGTTTACGCAATGTCTACAAGTCCAAAAGGCAAGAAGATGATGATGGCAGTCATTAATGGTGTCTTGGAGCTCCAATCCAGTATGCCAAAGTCCAAAAATGCCAACCCTTTAGAATGCCAAGTAAGAGGGTATTTATAGGTGAGGTTTTGAGGCATCAGCCTGAATTTCATATCACAAGGGGATGCAAGATTCGCATCCTGTGAACTTAGCCAAAAATCTGTAGACATACTTTTATTTAGATTCTACAAGTCTAAGGAATGTACAAATGATGAAAAACTATAGACAGGCTTCTATGTAGCGTCTACAAGTTCGATGAATGTCGAAATGCCAAAAAACTATAGAAAGACTTCTATGTATCGTCTACAAGTCCATGGAATGTCCCAAAGGCCAAGTGCCAGGTTGAGCCAGATAGAGTTGCCCAAGCCATTTTTAGTGATCGTGCCATACTGATCAGTAGTTTTGAGTGCGCGAAACAAGAATTTACCAAAATCCAAACATTTTGCCACGTGAGTTTTGCAACATGATCGGATCGAAGCGCTCAAGGATTTTGAGCAGATCGGACTGATTCGATCATATATTTTACCATGCCGGATTTACCAAGTTTATTAACGTCTTTTCCAATCTAATAACGATGATTCCAGGAATCGATGATATTTCCAACATTTTAAGAACACGTCACGAGTTTGACCAAATCGCTTTGTGTTTTCCGACGATGTTCTCGAGATTTGAGCATGTTGTTAACCATGAACTTGAAGTGTAACAGCTTTGACCAAAAAGTGTGTCAATAAATAGTAAACATAAAGTCGCGTGGAAAATTTTGTGCAAACCCAAAAATAAGGGTGGTATTTGTTTAAATTCCTTTTCAGGTTTAAAAAGGGATGCTACTGTCAAGCTTCTATGGAATTTAGATCAAGAGAAAAATTATGGTCTAACTGAATATGGAGTAAATATTGCTCTAACAAGCATAGGTGGAGTATGCCTGTTGGTAACAATTCTTCGGGAACATGGAAGTCTATTTTAAAATAGAGAACTACATGCGGAAAATTAGTTAACATAGTCATTTTGAATGGGTAAAAAACCTATCTTTGGTTCGAACCATGGATCAATTGTAGATGTCAAGTTGATATTTTGGGCTTTCATCAATTGCATACTATTAGAAATGAGGGGGAACTTGTCTCACTGGTGATCCATGATGATTCACTCCAACCCTCAGCTCACCCTGCAACTCGTGAAGTTGTCGATGTTATCCACCATATTCCAATTTATACTAATAAGATGAATGATTATTATAAATGGTGCGATGGAGGAAACTTCATGTTTGCAAAAGCACGGAGTAAAATTTGACAGCATGGTGAATTTAAGTATTGCTACCAAGTAATATGGCATGCCAAAAACAATCGAATAATGTCCTTCATTACTTATTTAGCCATGCTCGACAGATTAAGCACTAAGCTTCGACTATATTGTATTGGCATAATATCAAACAATTCATGTTCATTATGTGGCAGAGCTGAAGAATCCAGTGATCTTATATTTTTTCATTGTGATTATTTAACATTTATATGGTGTTCAATAAAACTTACATTGGGATTACATCCTAATTTACTTCCTACTCTTGAAGACGAAGCAAAGTGTTCGTTAACTCAAATTTCTCAGGAAAGGATCATATAAAGGATATAGCAAGTACGGCTCTTACTACTACAATATACATGACTTGGCAGGAGGGAAACCTCCAGGTGTTTTCAGTTAAAAAATGTGATGTTATATGTATGTATAAAATTAATTTGTAGGGTTACTTGTAAACCAATTTTCTTTTTAGTTGGCATACATGGAAGACTGGGTGTATTTGTGCTTGCAGTGGCAACCCTAGTTTACAAGCTACTTCACCCACTTTTTTTGTTATTTTAAAAGGACCATAATACTTTGGAAAGAGTTCATTAGTCTTGGTCATGCTCATTGTGATTTGCCTATATGGTTGAAGTTTGGGATAAACCCAGTCACCAACATCAAACATCCTTTCTATCATATATTTGTTTCCATATTTTTGCATTCTTTCTTGAGCAAGCTTTAGGTAAGCATTGCCAATATAATATCTCTTGAAAAGAGTTATTGCTCCACTTTTTCTACTTTTGCAGTATTTGGTATAGAGGATAGAATAGTTGGAGGCTGCCTTCCATACATAATCTCATAAGGAGTCATCTTTGTAGATTCTTTCCAAGTACTATTAACCCAAAATTCAGCTTGAGATAACCACTTTGTCGATTCACTGATTGATGGGGACCAAAAAAATTTAAATATGTTTCTAAAATCTTGTTGATGATCTTAGTTTGCCCATCTGATTGGGGGTGATAGGCTGAGATAAACTTCAGTCAACATCCATGTAATGTAAATAACTCAGTCCAAAAATTGCTCAAAAATATTGTATCTCTATCACTTACTATATATTTTGGCATGCCACATAGCTTAATAACTCCATCGAAGAAGACATGAGCAACTTGCTGGGCAGAGAATGGATATTTGAGAGGAAAGAAGTGTGAATATTTAGAGAGTCTATCCACCACCACATAAATTACAGTAGCTTCATTGCTCTTTAGTAAATGTGATGAAATCCATGGATAAATCTTTCCATACATTATCAATAATAGGAAGGGGCCGAAGCAATCCTGGTAAGGGCACATTTTTTGATTTTGCTCTTTGACATATATCACATTGTTTTGAAAAATCTTCTAATGGTTTTTTTGATGTGTTTCCATTACCATTTTGATATTATTTAGAGATTTTCGACCCCTGAATGACCATTAGGTGGTGTTGAGTGAAATTCATATAGGATGATGTCTACCAGCTGTGAGTGTGTATGATCCAAAAGTACTTTCCCTATGTAAAATATTAATTCCTCTAGCAGCTTGTACTTATTGTTGTCTGTTGTACCATATTGGATTTGTTCCTTCTTTAAGATGAAGAATGGCCTTTGCTTTATTTCTTTTCTAAGCTCAACAACCCAGTCAGCTTTCACTGATGATAAATTATGTAATTCGGCATTATCATACATTCTAGATAAACTATCGGCTATGATGTTTTCTCTCCCTTCTTTATATCCAACAGTATAATCATATCCATGCAATTTGGCATGCCATTTCCATTGAATTCATGTAGTTTGCAACTGAGGTAGGAAATGTCATAGGCTTTGATGGTCTATTCTGATGGTAAAAAATTTTCTTAACAGATATTGAGACCACTTTTTTGTTGCTAAAACCAATGCCAAAAGCTATTTCTTATATGTAGATAGACGCAAACTTTTTCCCTGCAAAGCTTGACTAATATATGCAATAGGTTTTTTATTTCGTAGCTAAACAGCTCCTAAACCAGTGCCACTTAAATCACATTCTATAATAAAATCTTTAGCGAAATCTAGTAATGCAAGGATAGGTAGGTAATTTGTTAGACATGTTTTTAATTTAAAAAATGTATCACTTGCTTCTTCATTCCAGTGAAAAGGGTTTTTCTTCAGCATATTTGTTAAGTGTTTAGCAATAATACCGTAGCCTTTTATAAATTTTCTATAATATCATGTTAAACCCAAAAACCTCTCAAAGCTTTTATATTATTAGGTTGAGGCCATTGTAGTATAGCTCGAATTTTATCTTTGTCAATAGAAATGCCATGCTGAGAAATAATATGTCCTAAGTATTATATATTATCTAATGCAAATGAATACTTTGGTTGGTTAATTACTAACAAATTTTCCTGAAGTCTTTTCAAGGTTAATTTTAAATGTTTTAAATGATCATTCGAGTAAGCACTATAAACTAGGATGTCATCAAAGAATACCAGGATAAATTGTATCTTTAAAAAATTGAAAATGTTATTCATTATGGATTGAAATGTTCTTTAAAGAACAAAAAAAAGCAATTGTGTAGGCTTCGGCCATTCACAATATTTCTTAATACATATTTGATGTTCTCTGCTATTTTTGGAATCTTTGAATCTACAAATCATTACTTTTTTTGTTGTGTGGCTATGGATTGTAGGGAAATTCCCTCACCCTATATTAAGTTGTTTCTATGCTCAGTTGCCTCTAAGGAATACATTTTCTAGGTAACTACATAAATGGGATATATGTTTTGAAATATATATACATATGCATATACATGTGTGTGTGTATAATCGACAATACTCCAAACAACACCACCTCCTTGAAACCCTTTCAATTTACACCATATATTCTCATTTCTTCTTTTTTCCCACTCAAACTCTCTCTTTCCAGTAATTATTTAAATATAAACTTGTGGTCAATTAAATTTAATTTCTACCATTATTTAACATCGTACGTTAAATATACGCATCGTCACACACAAACTCCAAACGCCACGAAAATAGACACAACGCTATGTCTCGACGTTCCAGATCCACTGAAATTAATTTCGTCGAATTCCGACTCCTTTTGCAAACTGACGTGATTTAAATTTTAATTTATTCATCGGTTCTTAATTTAATTTCGCCTAATCACAAAACAGCTTTGATTGGCTCCAAACTGGAAATATAGCAATACTTAGCTATACGTATTCCAATAAAATTCGTTTCGTCGAAAATGGAGGTTGTTTGGAAAATAGCTATTTTTAAGGCTTATATAATATCAATATAATATAAATAAATCCCAAAACAATTTAAATTAAATAATAATAAATTATTGTGTTGTCTATATCTAAATAAAATAATCTATCACTTCAAATATAACCAATATATAATTATAACTCAATAGTAACATTTTCGAGTTATACGATATTTGAATTCTATTAAAATTTCTTTTAAATTTATTAAAAACATTATCGTTTATAAACGATGTCCATAGCGACTATTTGAAAATTTGATTTGGACGTAACTCACAATATATAAGAAAAAATCATGATTTTTCCCTTCTATTAGAAAATTATAATCTAATAGATTCAAATGTTTCTTGTTTCATGGAATTCTGACTTATAAGGGATTATGTATATTCATTTGAAGTTCAAAACTCAATATTACGAACTACCACAACGTTACAAGTTCGTTTTATAATTAAATATAAATTTATGCTTTCAATGGTCGTTTAATAAATGAATTTTGTATTAAAAATCCATAAATATTTCAAATATAATATTTAAAACAAGTTTAATTTTTCAAATTCAAATGACCGAAAAATCCGGGTCGTTACATTCGGAGTCTGTAGAAGTAGTTACTAGTACTAAATCTACAACAAAGAGGTATGGAACTGCACGAGGTGTTTCAAGAATGTACAGAGTCGTAGTGAAGAAGGCTTAGGGAAAGAAATTGAAAGTAAGATGCAATGAATTTGGAGTTCCCATTGGAGATACTAGGCACACCTTACAGTCCTACATAGGAATGCTGACTAGGATTATCATACCAATCGACATTTCAAGTTTTCCAAATGTGTATATCCAGAATTAAAAGCGAAGTTATGGGAGGATATTCAGGTAAAATATAATAAAATAATCAATTATACATTTGACACACACAATAATAACATAATTTGTTGTTAAAAAGTATTATATAAATTTTGTTGTTTCTATCCAACCGTATGCTTTTATATTGCTCTTTAGGCTACTTTAAATGTCTCTCATGAATGTGAATCGTTGGTGCTAAAGTCCGCAGGGACGAAGCGGAGAAAATTTAAAACTAAGGTGTGTTTGGCGCAAGCGGAAGCGGAGAATTTGAGCGGAGAATTGTAGTTTGCGGAGAATGCATTTGACGCGTTAAGCGGGGTATTTAAGCGAACCATTTTATTTTTATTTTGTAATTTAATTAATTAATGGATAATTAATTTATCATTTGTTTTTAATGAATAATAAATATCAATAATTTACACAAATAAATAAATAAAATTGAAAATTGAAAAATTATAAGTTGCTCCAATTCAGTTCAAACCAACTCCATTACGTAGAGTACTTCGATACGATCGCAACGCAAAAAAACCGCATCTCAAATTGATCTCATATGCATAAGTTATCAATTTTTAAAGTTTATAAAAACTTAAATTAATTAAATAAAAAAATTATACCCAACAACTCAAAATTGGGCTGTTTGGGACCTGACACGTCCAATGCGTCGGATGCGTCGGTGCCCAGCAGCTCAATTTTGAGCCGTAAGGCAAACAGCCAAAATGACCCGTTGTCCAACGGACGCGTCCATTGGGCAAACGGACCGTTTGGCCCAGTCAAATTCTCCCTAAGTTAACTATTCAATATGTGCTGCCATACCTTAGACAGAGGAAGAAATTGAGAAAACCTCCAAAAAAAAAGTATGCATTTGTGAGTAAAGAGGCTTGGAAGAAATTAGTTTTTCAAAGAGGACCTCCGATAAATGGCTGGTATGCAAGATAACTTAGCTACTGTTTATTAATTTACTGGTAATCTTGATTTTGTGTAAAAAAAAATCTCTTTAAGTGTTTGCAATATTATCTACAAATACTTTTAAACTTGTAAATTTAATTATTTCATTTTTTGCTGCACTTAGTACGTAACGAACTGGTTGGGAGAGTGCATGAGCGGAAATAATGTGACGGCCACCCCATACCATCACACATTTCCCCAAAATGCGTTTGTTCCAATGCCCGACTAGCACGGGACGATTGTTTAAAGGGTTGAAATGATGAATTACCAAAGAACCTGTAGTATATCTCATAGCACATGGAATAAAATATAATAATAACATAACTTGATATTAAACAGGCGAGACAGTACATAAGCTGAAAACTAAACCATATTCATCAGAGTAGTGGAATCCAAAATACATCTTCGTATCCAATTATTACAACTTTAAAATACTGTCTCTAAAAGGAAATAAAAGAGGTACACTACTAATGCCCAAAGCAGTGACCAGCAGCAACACGGGTAGAATATATATAAAGTATGTGGAAGCCTCCTACTCATCTTCGGACAGCTACTCGTACATAACAAACTAACCTGCCTCTAGTCTGCTCGTTTAGGAGCACCCATAGTAATAAGAAAAGATATAAAACTCTGGGCCAGACGAAAGTCTGGTGTGAGCGCTAGCAAATCTATGTAACTGAATAAAGCAATAACAGGTATAAATAATCATATCTGACCTGGACCTGCAACCAAAGAGTTAGCACAACAAGATGTACAATACTCTAAGGTAACACTAACATATAGTGTAAAATGGGAGTGTGCATGTCATGGTGATAGCAAACATTAGACATAGCAATCATCTTCACATCTCTCACTCAGTGCGTAAAGCATACGATATCCACCGCTTTGATCACCAAATCCATTAGGGCAATGACGGGTCCACACCACCCTGGACTCCGTACAACTAATTCTATGACCACACCGCCCTGGTTTATAGTCAATAACCCTACCCAGTCCACACCGCCCTGGCTCTAGGGTACGGGCTAACCAGTCCACACCGCCCTGGTTCTAGTTTGTCTACATGCCCCTTCTCTCAATGGTGAACCAAAGTTATAGATATCGATAACTCCTTTGCAAACGTCCCGCAGCAAAGCCCAACTCTTAAAGTTAACTCGTTGGTTTCATCTGGATCTTGAGCGATAACTCCCCACTTGGACTTCCTTTGAATCTCGGGTTTTGGTCAAATTGATGTTCGATTCGGTTCGTCATCTCCTATACGGTTCGGTTCAGGTCTCCTCCTCTTATACGGTTCGGTTCGAGTCTCCTCCTCCTATCTGATTTGGTTCGAGTCTCCTCGTCCTATCCAGTTCGATTCGAGTCTCCTCCTTCTATCCGGTTCAGTTCGGTTCTCCTCCTCCTATCCGGTTGGTTCGGGTCTCCTCCTTCTATCTGGTTCGGTTCGTGTAACACCCCACCTCCACCAATGCCACTCTTGCAAGGACATTAGCTTTGGAGGGGCGTTAAACGAGGTAATCATGCATGCAGATATCACAAGACAGAACATATAAGTAAAAAGTAAATAAAGCAGCGGATAAAACTACTATTTCAAAACCATAGTCAAGTTACCTCAAAGTACTGTCATTATTTCCCAACTACTAGTCTAGAAAACATAAACTGAAAACTGGAAATAACATAAAGTAACTATCCCCAAAGTAGAATAAAACCATAGCGAGCTCAAGTCCAAACCGTACATGAGCTATCCAGAGAAGCAGCTAAAGATCCAAGCTAGGTTCCAGTGTTCCCACCCTGTAAACCTGGGCGGGGGGAACGGAAGAAAAGAGGCGAAAGGAAAACGGGTTAGTCATAAAGACGGAGTAAGTCCTACCTACTATTAGACTAAAAACTAATGAAGTTAACTTAACATGAGAAACTGAGATGAACATGATGATGGTGATTAACTAGCATGGTAAACAAGATAACAGAACATGAAAAAAAGGTGACATCGCATATACAAGGTTAAGTGTTGCACCAATATAGTACTAGTATCTTAATCCATGTCAAGTAAAATCAAGAATTGATCACATGGCCCAATAGGCCCAAGTCATGAGGTGACCTAAGTCAAGGTCCAACTACTCGTTCTAGTCGATCGGCTCCCTATAAGCCTAACTCGTCAAGTGTCGGTGTCATACGGCCTAAAACCGGAATGTAGTCAAACTGTGCTAGGTCCACCCTAGGGTGTATCCGGGCCCTAGGGTGCCAACCACTGACACGAAAACAAGCACGCACAGTCCAAACCTACCGGTGCCCATGTTTGTCTTTCATCCCTGGACCATGTGCACGACCATGGCCCGCCGGAATCTACGAATGGCGCACCTACTTTCGCCGTCTTTTTGGTCACTTACAATCCAGCCCAGTAATCGTGCCCCACCCTAGCCTAGTCCCTAGGGTATCCCGATACTCTCTAGTGGGTTACTGCTGAAAAGGACCGCGTAACTAGGATTTCTAACGGGTTAAGTGTGGTTAACCCTATCCAAACATGTATCAAGTTGGTTAAGTGTACCCAAGTGGTCCATGACTTAACCCTACCAACCAATCGTGTTCAAGTGGTTAAGTATATTCAAGTAATCTATGACTTAACCCTATCAATATTATCTTTCCAAATTGGTTAAGTGAAGGTTGACTTAACCCCATTAAATTATCAAGTCAAATTGGTTAAGTGTAGGTTAACTTAACCCCATTAAATTATCGAGTCGGATTAGTTAAGTATAAGTTAACTTTAACCCCATCTACAAATCGTATTACATGGTTAAGTGTCAATAAGTAAATCAAGCCCGGTTTTACTTATCCCACCCGTTCATGTTATATCGGTTAAGTAACCACGTCAAATTAACTTAACCTTATCATGTGGCATTAATTAACTTAATGCACCCCAACCTCTCACATTAGACCTTGTTGTGGTTACTAGTTAAGCCGGGCGGGTCCGGGTAGGTTTATACCACAACCTAGTCTAACCTCGGGTTTTAGGTACGGCATGACCAACTACTCACATTGGGTCCTATTGTTTGCAACTATTAGTTAAGCCGGGCGGTTCCGGGTAGTCTTACGTTGCAAACTCAAGCCAACCTCGAGTTGGTCAATTTCATGTTTTCTAAGTGTCATGACCATATTTATGTTTATCATAAAACTATGGTTTTCAAGCATAATCATATGTCATGTTTTAAAGTCATGCTTCATGTCATATTTCACGTTCATGTTTCATGTATTTAAGTTTACCCATAACGTAACCCAACGCTCCTATGTTCGCATCAACACAAGATAGATGAAAAAAAAAGGAAAACATAATGATATGACAAGGTGGGCATAAGGTGATATTTGGCCACAAGTTAAACATGGTGGCTCATGAGACATAGGTGTTCATCTAAAAACTTGCATATATCATATTTGGCCTCAAAATATGCATATTTGTTACTTAGCAAATAGGTGAAAGCACAAAGATCTAAACTAGCATATAGATCCTATCATGACAAGTTAACATTAAGGTCAAGTGAGAGTCTTTATGTTGCTACATGCAACATTTCTAAACAAAGGTAAGAGCTTTCAACCCAAGAAGACAAGGTGATGATTACACAATCATACATAGGATAGATCTAAGCCTCACATGATAGATTCAAAGCACAAAATGATATTTAAGCCCAAACTCAACTTGCAACATGTCATGTTTAAATTCATAGTTTATATGTAGTAGTAGAAGAGGGCTTACAATGCTATGAAGACTAGAATTAATATATACAAAGATTGAGACGAAGCCACTAGCAAATCCGCAAATAAAATAAGATCCAATCCAAGCTTTGAGAGAATAAGATGCTTCTTTGATTTTCTATGAAGAAAGATGGATTCTTTAAGGAAGAAAGAGGGCTCTTTTACTTGATTTGAACACTCAAACTCTCATATGAATGAAGGTAGAAACTTTAGCAAGAGAGTGGAGGCCATGAGAGAACATTTTGGCATAGTTTAATTGTAGGAATGATTAATGTGTGATTAGGTTAGGTCTAGGGGTCTTTTTATAGAAGATTAGGGTGTTATTAGCCATAGGATTAACCCTAAAACACATCAGGTCCGTCAAATCCCGTCAGACACTTCTAGAGCAAGACTCACAGGTCACAAATGGTGCACCAGAAAAACTGGTCCGACCAGGGGGGTCGACCCCTGGGTCGACATGGGTGTCGACCCATGGGTCGACATGGGTGTCGACCCATTGGGGGGGTCGACACTGGTGTCGACCCCTGTGTCGACCCTGCCTGGGGCGGGAGAATTCCCGCCTATCTAAAATTCAAACCTGAATTCGAATTTGAACTGTTTTCGGGCTTGGAATTTTCTGAAAACTTCATTGGGCCTTAACTTGGTCATACGGACTCCGTTTTTTGAAAACTCGGACTCTATTTCGCGTATTTTTCCGAGACGAACGCAATGGCATAGCCCATTTCCCTTGATTCAGATTTTAGAATTTAATTCTGCCTTGATTTACATTATAACATGTTATTAAAAATACGGGTTGTTACATTCTCCCCTCCTTAAAGGATTTCGTCCCTGAAATCTCCAAGTTAGGAAGAACGTATCCTACCATCCATCATCCATCTACTCAAAACATCATCCACAAGTAACCATTGTCCTTAAAAAGATTCTAAATGTTGTATGAACATATGCAAAAGGTGTGTGTTTATGTACTTATCTAATGCAAAAATCAGGCGGTTACTGATTCAGTAAACCTCCTTAATGCAAAGTATGTTAGTGAAATGAGTCCATATGTATGCAAATTCCTAACATAATTTATAATCTCTACATGAGTGCACATAACATTCATTCATATGCAACATCCACGTGATAGCACAACAAGTTTCATTCATGAATAAGCATAAACACTCATGCATATGCAACATGAAAGTGTGTGAGCCGATCTTAGTGCCTAATGTGTATCATGCATCCACGAGTATCCACTTGCAAACACTTGCAACCACTTGCAACCATCAAGCATAACATGTTTCAAATACATGTTTCGTCCAAAGAGTTTCTACCTAAGGTTCTCATGACCCGATTACGAGATAACAAGATAAACAAGATAATCAAGGTAAACATGGATAGCAAAAGAAAGATATGCTAATTAGGAAAAGAGATCGAGAAGATAGTATACAAGTAAGCTCCACGGAAAAACAGGGATCAAGGATATACTCCTAAAAAGATATATGGTGCGAGTATCTAGTCTTCAACCTTCTAAGCCGCATTTCCTTGAACTTAATTCCATTGTGCTTTGACCGTTTTTAACCTTTCATTTCCGTAGCTTCTTAATTCCTTCTTCAGAAATGTGAGTTGGAACTCATTTCACTGTCGCTTCTCATTCCACTTTCACTTATTTTTTTCTTAGCATACTCGGTTCTTAACTTAACTGTATACTCATGACTTCATGCAAGCTTTCCCAAAATTCACTGTAAGGTATTCCATGTAGAAGAACTTTCCTTTGAAAATAAATACCAATCCATGTGGCCAAATGCACTTATTAACATGATTTCTATGGACCATTCGCGAACACTAATCGAATAGATCATTAATTTCCAATAAATGGGTCAAAAGATTCTAGGTAACTAATCCTGACAGAACTCTAAAGGTTACCTGAGACTTCGAGGGTATTACCAAGGCAAGTCAAGAGCCTAACTACCCTTCTTTCAAAACCGAGGATGGTACCCTTACTGGATAACCACTTCATCCCTAGAATCAACCCAAAGCCCAAAAACATAATCCCTACTTCCAAACTCAACATTTAGCATAGACCTCCTTTTGCGAGAAGAGGTACTTGAGCGACTTGTGATCCGTATATAACTCGAATCTCTTGCCCAAAAGATAATGGTGCCATGATTTAAGCGCAAAGACAATCGCCGCCGACTCCCAATCATGCGTGGGGTAGTTCTTCCCATAAACTTTGAGTTGCCTAACCCCATTACATATTACTCTTTCTTCTTACATTAGGACCGCGCCTAATCCCATGTCACGTGCATTGGTGTTCACGGCAAACATCTTCCCTCCATCGGGTAAAGCTAAAACTGGTGATGTGGTAAGAGTCCCCTTAAGCCTTTGAAAAGAAGGCTCCCACTCCAATTCCCATTCAAAGGCTAAGTCCTTTTTCGTCAACTTAGTAAGAGGAGCTAAAATCTTAGCGAAGTCCTTGATGGACTTCCTATAAAACCCTGCAAGACCGAGAAAGCTTCTTACTTCGGTTGCGTTCCTAGGAGCTTTCCAGTCTTGAACTACAACCACTTTCGCGGGATCCACAGCTATACTTTGCTTAGGAACTATGTGCCCAAGTAACCGAGCTTTCTTTCTCCAAAAATGACATTTTGAGAACTTGGCTTTCAACTGGTGAGCTCTAAGCGTATCCCTAACTTCCTTGAGATGTGCAGCATGCTCTTCCTCGTCTTTTGAAAAGATCAGAATATCATCCACGAAAACGACCACAAACTTGTTAAGGAACTCCCGAAACACCCTACTCATCAAGTCCACGAAGTATGCGGGTGCATTAGTCAAACCGAATGGCATAACAAGCCATTCAAAGAATCCATCTGGAGTCCTAAACGCAGTCTTATCAATACTATCCTCAGCCACTCTAAGCTGATGTAATCCGGTGGCTAGATCGAGTTGAGAGAAAACAGAAGCACCTACAAGCTGGTCAAAGTGATCATCAATCCTCGGTAATGGGTGCCTATTCTTCTTTGTCAGCTTGTTTAACTTACGATAATCAACACACAGACGAAGCGAATACCACTGGAGCACCCCATTCAGAAATGCTTCGCCTAATAAAATTTTCTCAAGCAACTCCTTGACTTGCTTACTAAGCTCTCTTCTTTCACGAGGGGTCGTGTGCCTAACTGGAAATGAAACTGACTTGGCATGATCAACAAGACAAATACGGAAGTCTATCTCGCGTTTAGGGGGTAACCCCTTCACCTCATCGAAGACATCAGGATATTCTCGGACCACCCTCACAGATTCAAGATTGTCAAAAGACGAGTCGAGGGATTCAAGAAAACATAACATGACGGGACCCATTAGGGTTACCAGAAATCTCTAGGGTATTATCAAGGCGAGTCATAAGCCTCACTACCCTATGCTCAAAATCGAGAATGGCTCCCTAACTAGACAACCAATCCATGCCCAAAATCAACACGTACCCCATAAACCCGAGAACATAAGCATTACACATGAATTCTATGTTAAAGATAGAAATTTTCAAATCCATACAAACCATAGATAAACGGGCGAAACCCCCAATTGGATTTGAAACACAAACGGGATCCTCAACTAGACTAGTACTAAGGTGCAAACTTTCAACAAGATCAAGAGAAATAAAACTATGCGATGCGCCAGAGTTAAATAAGGTACGAACAGGAAAACCAGAAATGTAAACAAGACTTTCTATAGAAACACTACCTCGATCAAGAGATGGAAGAGTGAGGAGAGCCTGCAACTGCCCTCCAGAGGGTCCTGCTTGCTGAGTTTTCCCTTGCCTCTTGGGGCAATCCTTGCTGAGATGTCTAACTTCTCCACAGAGAAAGCACTCGCCCAACTTCCTCTTCTTCTTCCTACAGTCCTTAGCTATGTGTCCAGTGATCCTACAGAAGTTGCACTTCCTCTTTTCTCTTGACTTGTTGTCCTTGCTGTTGTTATTCTTGCCTTCTTTTCCGGAATCTTCCTTCTTGCCTTGGGACTCATTTGCCTTGACCTCCTTCTTGCCATTCTTATCTTCCTCTTGAAGTAGGACCATATTCACCAAATTCTCGAAGGTCGCCCCCAGGGGTATATGAGACATGGCCAAGCCGCGCAATGGCTCATTCAATCCTAGAGCAAAGTGTAGGGCCTTCTTCCGAGCTGTGTTAACCAATTCTAGACCGAACTGAGCAAGTTGATTAAACATATCCACGTATTCCCTAACTGTCATGTCCCCTTGCTTTAGTGATAGGAACCTCTCCATCTGAAGGTTCTCTTTTGTCGATGATAG
Source organism: Allium sativum (assembly GCA_030737875.1). Taxonomy (NCBI): domain Eukaryota; kingdom Viridiplantae; phylum Streptophyta; class Magnoliopsida; order Asparagales; family Amaryllidaceae; genus Allium; species Allium sativum. The sequence goes on from CM060924.1 coordinate 199,800,010, forward strand.
AAACCTCAGTCCAAACCTTCTCCTAAAGTCATCCCAAGTCTGAATTGGCCTAGTAGTGGTGGTGACCACCCACCAATATGCAGCTTCCCCTTTCAACAGCCATACCGCTAACAGAACTTTCCTACGGTCTTCTATATCAAAGATAGCAAAGAGGTCTTCAATTTCCTTCAACCAGTTTCTTGCCTCAACAAAAGTCTCCGTCCCGACAAAATTCTTGCCACCCATCGCCTTAAAGTCCTTGCAAACCTTTGCGAAATCCTCTTGCGGATGCTGAGGAGGAGGAGGAACCTCAGCTACAGGAGGAGGAGAGATGTTAGCGACGGGGGAAGGAGGAGGAATGTTCGCGGGGCCGGCTTCATTCGCCCTTGCCTCCATAAATCTCCGGAACCAGACGGGTACTTGTACGCCTTCCGGGATGTTAAAGCGATCGGCCATACTAAAACGAAGAAAAAGATAGATTCAGAACGAAGAAACGAAGGATAGTGCTAATGGCTTTTGGGGAATAGCCTTTTAAAATAAACTAGACTTTTCTTGGAAAATACTTAATTGGTTCTGAAAAATAGTTTTTCAGAAGGTAAGTTTTAAAAACCTTTTGCTCAAATCTTGTAAACCTCGCTCTGATACCAAACGTAACACCCCACCTCCGCCAATGCCACTCTTGCAAGGACATTAGCTTTGGAGGGGCGTTAAACGAGGTAATCATTCATGCAGATATCACAAGACAGAACATATAAGTAAAAAGTAAATAAAGCAGCGGATAAAACTACTATTTCAAAACCATAGTCAAGTTACCTCAAAGTACTGTCATTATTTCCCAACTACTACAAGTCTAGAAAACATAAACTGAAAACTAGAAATAACATAAAGTAACTATCCCCAAAGTAGAATAAAACCATAGCGAGCTCAAGTCCAAACCGTACATGAGCTATCCAGAGAAGCAGCTAAAGATCCAAGCTAGGTTCCAGTGTTCCTACCCTGTAAACCTGGGGGGGGGGAAACGGAAGAAAAGAGGCGAAAGGAAAACGGGTCAGTCATAAAGACTGAGTAAGTCCTACCTACTATTAGTCTAAAAACTAATGAAGTTAACTTAACATGAGAAACTGAGATGAACATGATGATGGTGATTAACTAGCATTGTAAACAAGATAACAGAACATGATCAAAGGTGACATCGCATATACAAGGTTAAGTGTTGCACCAATATAGTACTAGTATCTTAATCCATGTCAAGTAAAATCAAGAATTGATCCCATGGCCCAATAGGCCCAAGTCATGAGGTGACTTAAGTCAAGGTCCAACTACTCGTTCTAGTCGATCGGCTCCCTATAAGCCTAACTCGTCAAGTGTCGGTGTCATACGGCCTAAAACCGGAATGTAGTCAAACTGTGCTAGGTCCACCCTAGGGTGTATCCGGGCCCTAGGGTGCCAACCACTGATACGAAAACAAGCACGCACAGTCCAAACCTACTGGTGCCCATGTCTGTCTTTCATCCCCGGACCATGTGCACGACCATGGTCCGCCGGAATCTACGAATGGCGCACCTACTTTCGCCGTCTTTTTGGTCACTTACAATCCAGCCCAGTAATCGTGCCCCACCCTAGCCTAGTCCCTAGGGTATCCCGATACTCTCTAGTGGGTTACTGCTGAAAAGGACCGCGTAACTAGGATTTCTAACGGGTTAAGTGTGGTTAACCCTATCCAAACATGTATCAAGTTGGTTAAGTGTACCCAAGTGGTCCATGACTTAACCCTACCAACCAATCGTGTTCAAGTGATTAAGTATATTCAAGTAATCTATGACTTAACCCTATCAATATTATCTTGCCAAATTGGTTAAGTGAAGGTTGACTTAACCCCATTAAATTATCAAGTCAAATTGGTTAAGTGTAGGTTAACTTAACCCCATTAAATTATCGAGTCGGATTAGTTAAGTATAAGTTAACTCTAACCCCGTCTACTAATCGTATTACATGGTTAAGTGTCAATAAGTAAATCAAGCCCGGTTTTACTTATCCTACCCATTCATGTTATATCGGTTAAGTAACCACGTCAAATTAACTTAACCTTATCATGTGGCATTAATTAACTTAATGCACCCCAACCTCTCACATTAGACCTTGTTGTGGTTACTAGTTAAGCCGGGCGGGTCCGGGTAGGTTTATACCACAACCTAGTCTAACCTCGGGTTTTAGGTACAACATGACCAACTACTCACATTGGGTCCTATTGTTTGCAACTACTAGTTAAGCCGGGCGGTTCTGGACGGTTCCGGGTAGTCTTACGTTGCAAACTCAACCCAACCTCGAGTTGGTCAATTTCATGTTTTCTAAGTGTCATAACCATATTTATGTTTATCATAAAACTATGGTTTTCAAGCATAATCATATGTCATGTTTTAAAGTCATGCTTCATGTCATATTTCACGTTCATGTTTCATGTATTTAAGTTTACCCATAACGTAACCCCAACGCTCCTATGTTCGCATCAACACAAGATAGATGAAAAAAAAGGAAAACATAATGATATGACAAGGTGGGCATAAGGTGATATTTGGCCACAAGTTAAACATGGTGGCTCATGAGACATAGGTGTTCATCTAAAAACTTGCATATATCATATTTGGCCTCAAAATATGCATATTTGTTACTTAGCAAATAGGTGAAAGCACAAAGATCTAAACTAGCATATAGATCCTATCATGACAAGTTAACATTAAGGTCAAGTGAGAGTCTTTATGTTGCTACATGCAACATTTCTAAACAAAGGTAAGAGCTTTCAACCCAAGAAGACAAGGTGATGATTACACAATCATACATAGGATAGATCTAAGCCTCACATGATAGATTCAAAGCACAAAATGATATTTAAGCCCAAACTCAACTTGCAACATGTCATGTTTAAATTCATAGTTTATATGTAGTAGTAGAAGAGGGCTTACAATGCTATGAAGACTAGAATTAATATATATAAAGATTGAGACGAAGCCACTAGCAAATCCGCAAATAAAATAAGATCCAATCCAAGCTTTGAGAGAATAAGATGCTTCTTTGATTTTCTATGAAGAAAGATGGATTCTTTAAGGAAGAAAGAGGGCTCTTTTACTTGATTTGAACACTCAAACTCTCATATGAACGAAGGTAGAAACTTTAGCAAGAGAGTGGAGGCCATGAGAGAACATTTTGGCATAGTTTAGTTGTAGGAATGATTAATGAGTGATTAGGTTAGGTCTAGGGGTCTTTTTATAGAAGATTAGGGTGTTATTAGCCATAGGATTAACCCTAAAACACATCAGGTCCGTCAAATCCCGTCAGACACTTCTAGAGCAAGACTCACAGGTCGCAAATGGTGCACCAGAAAAACTGGTCCGACCAGGGGGGTCGACCCCTGGGTCGACATGGGTGTCGACCCATGGGTCGACATCGGTGTCGACCCATTGGGGGGGTCGACACTGGTGTCGACCCCTGTGTCGACCCTGCCTGGGGCGGGAGAATTCCCGCCTATCTGAAATTCAAACCTGAATTCGAATTTGAACTGTTTTCGGGCTTGGAATTTTCTGAAAACTTCATTGGGCCTTAACTTGGTCATACGGACTCCGTTTTTCGAAAACTCGGACTCTATTTCGCATATTTTTCCGAGACGAACGCAATGGAACAGCCCGTTTCCCTTGATTCAGATTTTAGAATTTAATTCTGCCTTGATTTACATTATAACATGTTATTAAAAATACGGGTTGTTACAGTTCGGGTCTCCTCCTCCTATCTGGTTCGGTTCGGGTCTCCTTCTCCTATCCGGTTCGGATCGGGTATCCTCCTCCTATTCGGTTTGGTTCGGGTTTCCTCCTCCTATCTGGTTCGGATCGTAGGTGACCTTGAGTGAAATAAAACATAAAATTTTCTTAAAGGACGGATCGTGAAACACTTTGAATTGTTGGGATAAGAAGTATTATTAGATTAGTTCTTATTAATCAATAGACTTGTAAGTGAACATGTTTTGTTAAAATGGGAAGGAAATGTGCAGTGAAATAGATGTTCAAAATATAGGTGAATGGGTTCATAGAAACTTAATCTTATTTAACTAAAAATAATTTAATGAGAAAGGATCCCATTAATGTGCATGGAAAATTAGTAAAGGTTTGAGGAAATTTTGAAAAGATAATTCAATTGGTTACTGTTTAAAAAAAAGTTATAAACTTGCAGGGTTCAAGGGAATGAATAGGGAAAAGGCAAGTTGAAGTTTTAACAAGTAAATTTATGGCAGGGTTAGTAATTAATAAAAATCCTTTTTAGCACCCTTTGAGGAAATAAGAAAGTTTTCTTTTAGTATTGACTTTCATTCCTATGTAATGTTCTAATTTAGAAAAATAGAATGGTTTTGTTGGATATTTTTCTTCCTAGGTGTTTGTAGTGATCGCTAGGTTAGAACAAAAACATCTATGAAAATGAAGGTAAAAGATGAATAACTAAAAGAAAACAACAATGATGACAACAGCAAAAATAAAGAACAATAAAAGAAAATGAATTCCTCCAAAGTGAGTTTGGAAAACTGAAAAGAAAAATTCTTATGCAAACCATGCTTGGAATAGAAAATAGGAATTTTTGTAAAATTAGCAATTAAGTTTTCCACATATGGGGAAAAGGGTACGTAAAAGTGGATGAAAAATATGTAATTTTCCATTTTCTACCTCTTTCTGACATCAGAAATCGAATTCAAAAAATTAGACTTTTTTGTAATTCGCAAAGTCAAATTTGGTTGGTAGGGTTTGAATGCAAAAATTGGATGAACTACGCTCTTGCTCTGTACGAGTATAGGAAAAATTGGATGAAAAAGTGTTTTTAATTTTCAAAATATTGCAATTGTTTGTATATTTAGGATGCGTGCATCATGTTTTAAAAAGGTTTTCAAGAAAATTTACATTCAAATAGGAGGTACCGTTTAGGTATTCATTGCAATCATGTATTATTATGTTGTGTTACACTTTGCATAAGTGTACAAATGGTTGCAAAATTGGATGTACACATGATGGTTGTGAATTATGCAAGGAATTACTTAATTTTACCCTTACCAAATTTTGGGAACGAAATTTTCTAAGGGTGGGATAATGTAACAATCCACGTTTTTAAATTAAATAATAAAATAAAAATTTGTCAAATTTTCAGAATTTGGTCGCAGAACTAGCATCATTGCGTCTATGGCGATTTTCTGATTAATTTGGACCTATGTTTTGCAGAAAACGGATTTAAAATGAAGAAGATATATTTAAATGAAGTTTTAGAATAAGCATGAAAACGAAGATATATGAGAAACATAAATAAGAACAACAGCTACCAATGTTTTTAGTCTTGTGAACAAAAGCTGAGTTAGGTGAGTTGGTAGAGCATGCACTTCCCAAGGTAGAGGTCAGGAGTTCAAATCGTACCAACATCATGTTTTTTATTTTAAGAGGGCCAACTACAAGGATGAATGTTCTAAGAGAAAAATATATGCGAAAGTACACATAACGAAAAAATATTATGCATAAGTCGGTATAAATATATATACATGTACATGTATATATTTGTATATGAGTGTGTATGTATATATATATATATATATATGAATATGAAATTCAAAAGTAACATGCAATCGATCAAAATAAGTAAGAAATACATGTTGGGAAAACACTGTTTGAAATTTGAAAATAAATGGAGTTGCGGGTAAATATATACGCATAGATTCAAAATTGAAATCTTAGGCGTAAACTTAAAACAGAAAGTATTAAATGTGAAATAAATGAGAAGAATGCAAGAAAATAGTTGCGTTTGAAATTTGAACATATATTAAAAAGGAAGGAATCAATGAATTGATAACGTTAATAATAACACTTATTGCGCAGCTATTAACGGATAAAGGTTTGTGAAATTATGCGCAAATTTGAATTTGAAATGTTAAACGTACCTTATAAATGGAAGAAATTAAATGACATAACAATATTTAGTAAGAAAACAAACGTTACAGCAATGTTAAATCAAAAATTAATAAAAGGCTAAATTAACATAATTGGCCCAATTAGTGGGTCGACCTACCTGGGCACTAGGTCGACCCAACGCTGGGTAAAGTGACGTCAATTTTAAATTTAAACGACTCGGATTTTATTATATTCGATCCAACGAACATGAATCTTCTATGAACCTATAAATAGACTAACAGAGCCCAGCCTCCAACTCATATTTTCTGAGACGACACCAAGGCTCTGCCATTTTCTTTCATCTCCAAATCATTCAGAAATATTTCATCTCCAAATCATTCAGAAATAGGAATATGTTAGTTTTAGGAATTCTGATTCAAGATTTGAAGACAAAGAATTTAAATCTACGATATAGGTGCTCAGGTTTATCGTCTGCGTAAGGTAAATTCTGTGAATCTGGATTATTAGGATCTCTTTCATTCTTTTAGCATCAAATTTGTGAATCCGCGGTTATTTCAATATTAGATTCAATTCGGAAGACCACGGGTAACATATCTGAATCGAATTCAAGAATTGGAAAGCAGTCAGGTGAGTGGATTTAATTTATACCTTTTAGTAACGGTATATTTGTCATTTAAATTCCTCGTAATTCTTAATGTAACGAATAATTGAAACTGTGATAATTGTGACATAATTCATTCCCTGAGTACATAAGAATGTTACTATTGTATAAATCTATCCCTATAACTTTCTATTTGGGTTTGAGAATTACTGTAATATTATAGTTGTGAATTTGATAGTGATTATGCGTTATATTCCTAAGACTGTAATTTGATGGTAAATTGGGTATGTTTTAAAAAGAATTACATTAAATTGTGGGAATAATGGAAAAAGAAATAGTATTCCTAATTTTGCACAGAAATTTACATTAATTGGAAATGGCGTATGAAAAACGGGAATTAATATCTGACTCAGAAAAAGGGAATTAGTAGTGGACTGAATTATTTGGAGGTGGAAAAGGGATACATTTCCATAATTACCATTACTGTAAATTACAGAGAACGTAGTTGCAAGAAAAGAAAGTAACAGGGATTAGTTTAAAGTAGAGGTTCTTTTGCCATATTGTACAATATATATATATATATGCACATGATGTAAATAAAAGAAAAAACTTGCAACTACGGATCTTAATTGATGTGTACTATAGAAATTGATTTTCATACATTTCCACCAACCAATTTAATGAAGTATGTGAAATATTTTCCTATAATAATAAAAATGTACAAGACGGTAAATAGTGAAAGGTTACAATAGTAAAGATTTGGTTAAATAATAAGGAACCTAAGGTAAATATGATAAACAGGGAATATAACCTATTATAATTAATTATATGAATGTGAATGAAATATAATAGGTAGGCTTGTCCTAGGGACAAGTGGAATTATAACTTAGGTTATAATTAATGATGAACATGGTTGCGGTCACGATATAACATAAGATTATAACTAAATAAGAAAGAATAAAATAGGCTTATTATTGGTATACTTATAATTAAGATGATTAAGTTTAATGAACGTAATAATAATAAGCGGAAGTCTGTTCCGGTGGGGTGGGATGATTAGAGAAAGTAAGCAGCCGAATGGAGGCTAATAAACAAGTAACTTGAATGGAAAACGAATGTGTAAATAATCAGGTTAATTAGCAATGTGATAAGTTACAGCAGGCGTGTGATGAAAAGATTATACATAGGATCTAATAACATGATGGCATGATACACTTGGACTAGTCCGTATGTATGGAGATGAAAAACCCAACAGAGTAAATCATCGCGGTGTCCGGAGATACGAGAGGAGCACGTCCAACTAATTATTCTACAGACTGGAGGGAAGCACGCGGCTTCTGCGGGATGTGGTAGGGTACTCTAAGATATCCCTCCGAAGAACAACCAGATGAAGTCCTCTCTAAGACGCAGGTCTGTTGCACCATCTAGGATATACTGTTGACGGGAAAAATTGTCGCACGCCAACACCCAATGAGTATGTCTGAATAATTATCCAAATAAGCAGTAAATGATGTAAATGCGGAGAGACACAGCTTTTATAGTGGTTCGGCGCTAACACCTACATCCACTTTATAATCCTTATTCATCATATCTTTTGTCGATTACAAGGTTGTACAAATGCGGACAATAGCTAAGTTCAAAGTGTTACAATAGAATAACAAAATATTTGTATTTTCTACACTTTGACCAAATTGCCCTTCTTCTTCTTTGTTGACAAGTGTTGACTTGGTCAACAATATCCAAGTTTAGTGTTCATGTTCATGAAGTTCAAAAGTAGCATGACAACCCTTGCTAATGTTCAAGTGTTGAGGGAAAACATGCATGTTATGTTTTAATTATCCTTCCTCTTCTTCCTTGAGATGAGTTGACTTAGTCAACTATAAGCAAAACTAGCTTTAATGTCCAAGAGGTCTAGATACCTTGTAACTATGCTTGCTAGTGTGCAACAAGCTATGGAATAAATATGCACCTCCTTTCAATTATCCATGCCATGTCCAATGGCCATGGAGGAGGTGTTGGAAGCCATTAATGAGTGCTTGGAGCTCTCAAGGTCCCAGAATTCCAAGGGAGAAGCCTCTAAATAATGGCCAAGGCTTGGGGTATTTATAGGAGGAAGGTTAGGTGGGAGTAGGTGAGTAGCGGGACCCACAGAAGCAAATTTTTGCACTTTCGAAAGTAGTTCACTTCAGGAAATTCACACCTCCTGGCCCGAGGTGCGAAATTTCGAACCTCTCCTGGAGGTTCGAAATTTCGTACCCCTAGGGGTTCGAAATTTCGAACCCCTCCTGGGGTATGAAATTGATGAGGAGGAGGTCGAACTTCTTGGTGTTGAAACCTTGTCGTTTGAGGGTGTCGAAGTTTCTGAATGCGAAGTGAGCGAATCCGCAGTTTTGCTGGTCCGAAGTGAAGGAATCTTAGCTTCCGGCATGGAGAAAATCAGATGAATCGGGTAGTGCCCACTGGTGCCGCCGGGACTGTGGGGCCCCAGACCCCCACCGGCGCTGCGCCCGGACCCACTTGATGGCTCGTCTTCGACTTGGAGTATAGCTCGCCTTCGTCTCGGATGACGGTTTACTTAAGAGTTCATTGGGCCCGTAAGAGGCCATCTGATAGAGGTTTCGGGTCTCCTTGTGTTTGCGACGCGACTTCGACCCTGCTGCTTTGTGTTTTTTGACGCTTGAGCGCGTCGCTCATCAAATACTTGACGTGTGATAGCTTCAACAAAAAAGAGTGTCAACATATACCTTGACTGCAACTGAGGAGTGGAAGTCAGAAGGCAGTGGCAGATGGTGTTTGGTGATTTGGCGATTTTCCTTGCTCTAGGAGGAAGTGATCAGGACCAAATTAAGTGTAGTAATCATCGGATACCTGTCATCGAAAGTCAGTGGAATGTGGAAAGACCAAAAGCTAAACCAACAGATCAACGATCTTTCACTATTGAGACATTGGTTGAGGGATACGCCAAATTGGATGTTAGATTGGTTGATAGAGGCACGTCATTAGATCTCGATGTTGTCTCTCATTAGTTGAAGGAGGGGCCAGGGTGGAGCCATAGCCACTATACAAAGAGACAAACCATATGTGGATATCTGTAATGTAGGCCTAACAAAGCTGTCCTTTACAGATGCTGAAAGATCACGACAGACTTCCGTGCATTGGATGCAGCCCTATTATGGAACTTGGGTTGTATTAGGCAGTATGTTCATGTGAGGGTCTTGATACATGCACTGGGTGGTGTATTATAGACGTTAGGGAATTACTCCATGGCGAGACGAGGTTCGACCGAGGAGTTCTGATACGAGGATCCGTAGGCTTACGTGGCATAGATACCAAGGTTGTGCATGCTTCTGCGACGTGACAGTAGAGACCGAGGATACTACAGGAGAGTACCTTGAGATGATGGGCATAGCTACATATATATATAATGTTTAATCTACTGGGCAGTAGATGGTACGACGTGAGTGCAGGGCCTAGAGTGTTGTTAATCCGAATAACCTAATAATTAAGAAATTGTAACTATATGGTATATGTAGGGTTATTTCATAATGTATGATTTATCATCTCACCAGAACTTGTGTTCTGACCCCCTCCTCATAACATACTCGCATGTTAAAAATTTTGCAGAGATTTTTGGTAGCCTTTGGACACTTGTTAGGTAGTGTCATTCTTTCGGTAAGCCTATATTTGATTATTATATTTTATCCATTTCGCTGTGAGATGTTTTATCAATCTCTGATATATTTATTATCTCTGTCTTTTCTGCAAGATACCAGACAAGCCAACTCGAGACTCAATAGATTGGGATTTTTGAGAAAATTTCGATCTATCAAAATTTGGGTTGTTACAATACGAATCCAAAATGAGAATCGAGTAGGAAAGAGGAATGAGTAGAAAAACTGTTATTCAAAATTTTTCTAAGCACCAAACTCGGTTACCAAGTATTACCAATAACTCGGCACCAAATCATACGTATTGGTCCAATCTTTCTTTGCCTCTTTGCACATTGCCTACTTGATATTCTAAAGAACCATTGAAATTTTGAAATCAAAATTGCATTGTTATCATACACAATGATGACTCAAATAAGAATACTCAAACAGCAAACTGATAGAATTTTACTTTTCGAGATAGATCAATCAACTGAATTTCTTTACATAGAACTTTAAAATAGCTTATTCCATACATGCATTGTTAGCAACAAAGGCATGCTTTAAATGACAAATGTTAATTCGGTTTTTATCCGAATAGTAATCTAAAGAAGTTGGAACATAGAGGCTAAACTAGAACAACTTTAAACTTAACTAAAGCACCTAAAAGATGAAAAGGGATCTCGAGAAAATGAGTTAAAATAGGGCTAATTAGATGAATAGGTAATAAGTCATCTCTATGACTCAGTATCGAGCTATGTTAGCTCATGTAAAGTCATCCGACACTCTTGCATCATGATCCTATTGCTACTTTATACTTACTCGGAAAGTTTGGTAGCAACCTAAGTAGTCTAGTTTAAGTAACTAAAGACTCGTCTGATTCAAGTTGCAGTTCAATCTAACTCGAGTATGATAAATCATTAAAATAAGTCAACATTCTATGAAATTGCACATGTAGCATCACTAGAGAATTCAACACAAGAAGAATGTCTCTTAGAAAGCTAAGGGTAGCATCGACTTGTACCGAGTCATATAGGAAGCTCGGGCGATCCTTGTTTTACTGAAGTGAACTTGGCTGCAAGTACAAGCTCATTGGTGGTGTAAGCCTTGTCCAATTACTCCTTAATCTTCTATAAGTATTGGACCATTTGTAACATAAAGGGGATCTGTTGGATTGGCTGTCGTTATGCTATAAAATCACTCTTCAACTCTCTTCTCCCTCACAATAGTCATTAAGGGGGTTGTTATCATTCTCCATCTAACCCTTATACTTATGACTTATTGCACTTGAGATGAAACAGAATCAACTTATAAAGGCACTCAACATATAAAAGAACTTACAAAAGTAGACTTAGATTTCGTTAACAGCTAAAACAGAATCAACTTATAAAGGCAGTCAACATTAACTTTTCTTAAGACCGAAATGTATATAAACTATATTTAAATGATTCTATAATTTTCAAAATATTTTCCAACTCCTGACATTTTCAAAACATTTTAAAATATAAGTACATTTCGAAATATAAAGGCATGGAAACATATATATATTATGAATATCGACATACATGCCAAAATATTCTAATTTTAAATTTTGGATTGAAATGTCTTTTCGTCATACATCTCCATGAACCGATATGATGTTTGTTTCTCTACAAATAGATATTATTTTTACTGAATTTTAATACTAATTTCATATTCTTTCTGTCGTCTTTCACTTTCTTGATTTCTAAAGAAAACATACTCAAACTTTTGTAAAATTCAAGTAGAATCGAATTAAAACACAACTGATTTGATTCTTTATTGATTACTCTCTTATCTCTCTCACTTAAATCACGATCAAAGTGTTATCCAAGAGGCTATAGGATCAATTGTACTAAAAAATCAAGAAATAGTCAAATCTGTCAAACCATACTCGGATAATCGTGGGTGTGTCATGTAGCCTTTGAAATCCAAATGTGTGTGCTTGTTGGCCTTAAAATCAATTGTTTGTGCTTGTTTTCCTTAAAATCAAGTGGGTGTGCTTGTATCTCGATAAATCAAGCAATCGTATCCCGGAGCCTTAAGAATTTGAAGGACGTGTCTTGTAGCCTTGAAATAGAGATAGTATTGAAACTTTAGCACTTGGAAAAAAAATATAAGCGATTGTACATGACCGAATGCAGGATCACTCCGAACCAGAAGTGAAAATCTTGATGAGATCGCTACAACTTTTTACTTTTACCACATTTACTTTGATTTGTGTTTGCACCTATGATCATTAAGTTTGCATTATTTAGTACCAGTTTCTAAAGAATTCATAAGACATTGAAAATAATATTCAACATCTCCTCCCTTTAGTGGTAAATTAATCTTAAATTCCATACTTTTGCATCTCATAGTTGGTATCAGAGCAATTTTTTTTTCCAGAGTATTCATAATCTTGATTTTTGAAAAGTTTAAATGGGTAACAAAATTGTTTTCATATTTTTGAAATAATTTTTGAAAAGTTTATATTATATTTTACATACATGGTTGTCATCATCAAAAAAAGAGGATTTTCAGTACCTTAATATCGATTTCGATAATAACAACCATACATGATCATATAAAACGTATATACTAATATTTTATCAAGTTATATAGCATATAGTGTAGAATATCAGATAGATGTTGATTAAGAGGGCAATACAGTATTAAGATTAGAATAAAAAGGCTGTTATAGAGATTTAAGACTTATTAGATTGAAAAATCATGAGATTGAAGATCCAATATATCAAGATAAGTTTGAGTCACGGATTATTTTGTAATAGTCCTAATAGCATTTCTTTAATCTCTTTCTTTTCAAAAAGCTTTTTAACAAATTTCCGGATTTTGAAATGATTTCCAACATTTTGCTTTTCAAAATATTTTAAGAACTACCAATTTGAAAATGATTTTTCAAACATCTTTCTATAAAGTGTTCAAATTAATTTTAAGTTTACCTATTTACAATTGTATTATATTTTGAGTGATCAAGTTTTCGAGTATTTTATCTTAAAATACTTCTACATTTATGTTTTATATATGTTTACAATGTTTTAGTATTCATTAAGACTTTGAATTTAAAAATATATTTACTTATAAGTTGTACATTATTTTTCATAAAAAAACTTATATTTAATCCTTTATAAATATCAAAATATTTTATTAAGTTGAAATGTGTATAAACTATGTCCAAATAATTCTACATAGTTTCAAAGTATTTAAAGTCCTAACATTTTAAAATAAGTAGTTTTCAAAATTGAAAACATATGTCAACATATACATACTAAGTATGTCGACATGCATGTCGACAATTTCAAATTTCAAGTTTGAATTAAGTTGTATTTTCATCGTATTTATCTGCGAATGGACATAACTGTCGTTTTTATATAAAATTAGCGGTTTTTGACGAATTTTAATAATTAATCTCGTATTCTTTCTCTTGTCTTTCACCCTCTTGATGTATAAAAGAAAATGTATTCAAGTTTTTCTACTTGATTCAAGTAGAAATCAAATTAAAACACAATTGATTTGATCTTTTGTCGACTACTCGCTGATCTCTCTCACTCGTGTGTGTGTGTGCGAGCGGACGCGCGCGCGGGGGCGCACATGCTTGTAGTCCGGTAAATCAAGCGGATGTACCCAAAGCCTTTGAAAAGCTAGAGGTTGTGTCCCGTAGCCTTGAAATCGGGACTTTACCGAAACTTTAACATCTTAAAGAAAATATGTACAAGTAATTGTAGACTGAATGAAGTGTAACTCCAAACCATAAAAATCCTGATGTAATTTTTTAAACTCTTTAATTTTTTACTTTTATTGCATCTGTGATTACTAAGTATTTATTGTTTAATATCACTTTCAAAAATATCCATAAAACACAGAGCCTTAAAGATCCATATGTCTACATCATGCATGCTTTGCAGATACCTTTGCTCAATTTTTTTAAATTTGCAAATATTCAGGTAATGTTTGGTTTATTTTGTTTTTTGAGTTTTGAGTTTCCAAAGTTAGTTTCAAAAGATGTGACCATTTGAAGAATAGAGGAGGTGACAGACCAAAGGCGGAGGGGATGATGGAGGAGACGGTGGATGGTAAATTGATGAATTTGATATCGTTCTTCCGTTGTTTCTTAAAATACAGAAAATAATAAAAAATATTTTTAATTTTGTGTGTTATCTTTGTTTTGTATAACGATCATTTTTCATGATATGTATGTGTTGTCCGTAATTTTGTATGTATGAAAACCCAAAATTAAAACCAAACACAGGCTTAAGTTTTGGCATTTCAGGCTGGTTTCTCCATAGATATTTGCAACTGTTCCACAAAAAAAAAAAAAAAAAAAAAAAAAAAAAAATAACTTTGTTGTAATCATAAAAATTGCAGACTGTTGTTTAGATTTAATTTTTGACCAAAAAATGATACTTCTTTAATCAGAATTAAAAATATAAATGTAATTCCAAAAATACGTAGTGGATCCAATTTCCAATAGAAACTTACCAAATAACCTAAAGAATTTGACATGATTTTATACAATTATGTCCCTATTTTAATATGTACCCAGATTTTTGTAATTGCATAAAATTTACAGTCCTATCAACTTTGAATCACATAAATTTTCATGCATGTATATGTTTTCATGGCATGTACCTGTTATGGAATTTGATTTGTGGTTATCCTATTCTTCATCAGGAAAAATATTATATATTATAATATTTTTCCTTTCGTCTTAAGTACTAACTTATTCATTTCTATCTTCTTCTTTTTTTTTTTCAAAAAAAGGGTCATTATATTGTAGTTGATATCATATTTTCACTTAAATAATACAGTTTAACTTGTCGCTTAAAAAATTAAAATGGTGCTTGGTTTAAATTATGTTTAGTATTTTGAGTTTTCAATGCTAATTACAAAATATAAGAGCAGTTGAGAAACGGTGGACGAAACGAAAGAATATGGGGGGAACCATAGAATGGAGGATGGAAGAATAATTATCTCTCAATCTTCGTTAATTTTCAAAACAAGAAAAATAAATAAATGTTGTTTTCTATTATATGTGTTAAATTCATTTTTTGAAACAGTCATTTTTTAAAATATACATACATCGCTCGCATTTTTAAATGGACGGAAAGCAAAAACTAAAATGGGCAAACGAAACAATACCTAGCATTTTGACTAGTTTTATCTGCATCCCCTCCTCTTTCACACCCACTTAATTTTAAAAAATAAATCATTTTTTTTTTTTTCAGTCTTTCATTCCAAAAATAACCTTTAAATTTTATAAATCACGTCCAACAGGAATGTTATTTGTTCACCACCTCACTTAGTCTGAACAATGTTTTTTCACAAACCTTGCTCTATACGAACTAGATTAACTTGCG
Organism: Allium sativum; assembly: GCA_030737875.1. NCBI lineage: Eukaryota > Viridiplantae > Streptophyta > Magnoliopsida > Asparagales > Amaryllidaceae > Allium > Allium sativum. Next base: position 199,815,539 of record CM060924.1, read on the forward strand.
AACCTCACTTCATTATGTTTCTACGTATAACATGGTTATTTCTTTTAAACATAACTGGCTGTTTAAAGACAGAAGCAATTTTGAAAATTTTAAAAATGGATAAACACTAGAACGTGTTAAGGAGGAAAACAGAATTTCAATATAACTGAAATAATATATTTGTTCTGAATCGAAATTCGCTGTTTAAACGTTAATGTGACAATGGTAAACACAATTCTCACCAGTTGACCGCTGTATAATCATTCGTTTCAAACCATCTGCTAATAAAATGCCCAAAAAACAAATCGTTAATAATTTGCAGCGATACAGAAATTACAATAGAGACAATTCCTGCAACACAAAACAAAATTTCAAAAAGAAAAAGCACTTATATAATGGACAATCTGGGACATACAGCTTGAACAGGTACTCGGATGATAGACGAATATCAAAGCATGAAGCACCGTGATCACATCAAACAGGTAAAACAATACAAGCTTACAAGGCAATAAAGGTTACAAAATTGTATTACCAGTAAAAAAAAAACATCTGATATGACAATAAGTTAATTCAATCTTGGAAACTTCAAATCAAAAACGCTAAGGCTGGTACAATAATAATATAAATAAAGGAAGACTAGATAAAGAATACAACTCAAAGCAGCTGCGAGCGACAGAAATGGAAGGTTAAACTACAAGATCTGAGCAGCTGTGTTCAGTTTCTCGGCAATGCTGAGCTGTGTTCTCGTCAGGCTTGACAAGTAAACTAATGCATATGTATCCTGTAGAAATATCAAATTTCGAAAATTGATTATATGCCAAACATTTAAATGTTCTCCTATACTTAATTTAAAAAATAAAACATGGAAAACAATCAATGGTTGTTGTTAGCATGGGAGAAAAACTATACCTGAATTTTATCATTGAAAACCTTGTCAAAAGCAGCAGGAGACAATTTCGGTACTGAAGCTAATGTATCAGCAATAAATCGCCCAATGTTGTTATCTGGTGCTGCGTTACCTTCCTGAAAAATTAAGAGACCTAAGAGTCTGGAGATGACAAGGGATGAAAATAATTAGGAAAAAAAACCATGAAAATAGAATGGGAACTTACAACAACATCGTTGACATATTTGTAAACATCGTCGATGAGTGCCAGTAGATGCTGCATTGTAGATTCCATACCTTCCAAATCATTGGGAAGCTTATCAACAGTGGTCTTCTTCAGGATGTCAACTGTTGAGATAATAGTAAGTTTATATGCGTAATAATTTGTACAAGGACATGTATATGCAGTGAATGCTTCCAAAAGAAAATATATCCCAGCGTTGTGAATAATTATAGATTTTTGAGGGGTAACACGGCGTATGAAGGAATATACTTGACATTATCGTACAAATATGTCTTAAAAAATTCAATCAAATTTTACTTGTTTAACTATTTAAATGTCTCTCTACAAATAATAATACGTAATTTAAGAAGTGGTAAATTTCACCAATTCCTTTCTCCAGCATCTTACATAAATGCTGATAATCATCATTATCAAAACAAAACTAGCAAATGATATAAAAGGGATCACTGATGGCTGACAAATCAAAGGCAAAAAGCACCAGATCATTCGTTGCCTACAACTTTGTTGATGGAAATAAATTTTCTTCTATACTATTTGACCACTTAAGCTTTCAGAAAATGAATAAAAAATGATAAGAGGATATTTACAGAAACGTTTTATAAAGATGCTAATGAAACGTTTACAAGTCGTGTGTTTACAAGTCGTGTGTTTACAAAGTGGCAGGCGTGTGTACAAACATATAAATAGGCAAAATAGTTGCATAAAATTTAAACAGGATTTATATTTTGTAACAGATTTGTACATGAACGTCAAGCATAATCTATCATACACTATATTGCCCTTTAAAATAACTTTAAACAATAAATTCCTAGCCGAAAATGAAATATTTTAATTTATTGCATGTATGTTGAAATAGAATAAGCACTTTCCACAACCAAATATGTGGCCAACATATAATGAAAGGAAGACAATCAATACAAAAAAATTAAAAGACACTTGTGTGCTTCAACCTATACTTGAACACGTCTAGTGGCGAAATATAAGAGTAGGGCCCCCACAATGTTCTCCAGTTCAATGCTCTCTACTTCCACAGAAGGTGATATTAGACAAAATCCAAGTGAAAAGTATAACAATTGACCGGCTATAATGCAGAAACCTAGTTAGAGATAGTGCCATTTAAATACTTGAATTGAACATATCTCACAATCCCCTTTTATTTACAAGATAATTAATCAACATGAACCAAACAGTGCGCGCACACACGTGCATGCACTAGTGGGAGAAAACTGATCCAAAAAGGATAGGTGTCTTTATTACTCCCTGATTCATGGTTGATGTATGTGAATTGGCTAGACCAGGCACATGATAATGTTGAAACATGCATGCCATGGCATTTAGAACATACACAGCTAGACTAGCTAGTAATGTCAATGCCAAATATAAAATGGTAGGTAGCCAGGGTGCAATCACGTGTGATCCTGAAAAGAATTGAGTTGAATAATTAATCATGTAAAAGACTTCCACTGCCGTTTCAGGAATTATCATTGTTCAATACAATTATCTCTTCTTTCAGTTTCTGTTTGTTATATGATGTTTGGAAATAACAAAAAGGTCTTTACGTCATAATTTTCAGCTTTCATACTATAAATGATAATTTAGGCAAGATATTGCTATTCGGACCCTCCGACTGTCTACATCCTTGAATTCAATTTCTTCACCGAAAGGTTGGATAACAATGCATTAAGGTTTTGATATGAACTATATCATTTGGACCTGTCAAACAGGTTTGAGTAAGGTCATAAAAAGGTTGGATAAAAATTGACCCAACCTATTTATTGTATTAGTTTAGACAATTAATGCTTTCACGCTGTTGATTGCATCAATTAGTCTACAGTGGAAGAGTCTTTACTTATATACTAATTAATAAAAGCTTTCTGAAGCCTGAACCCAATCCTTTGCTTGTTTACTCGTTACGTTGAATTAACCGGAACCCAGTTCGTGAACCTTGACAGGTCTGAGTAAGGTCATAAAAAGGTTGGATAAAAATTGACCCAACCTATTTATTGTATTAGTTTAGACGATTAATGCTTTCACGCTGTTGATTGCATCAACTAGTCTACAGTGGAACAGTCTTTACTTATATACTAATATTAATAAAAGCTTTCTGAAGTCTGAACACAATCCTTTTCTTGTTTACTCGTTACGATGAATTCACCGGAACCTAGTCCGTGAACCTTCTACCATCAATTCCCAACCCCATCTCATTTGACATTTAGTATGAGTCAATCTGACACAACCCACTTGACGACATATGGATCAACAACTTAATTATGATGAAAGAACTCTAAAAAAAAATATGCTTTTTGCATCCCGAATTTCTAAAACAATCAAAATTTCAGGATCAACATTTCAAATAAAATGTAATATTTTCATTTATAACTTTTGACAAAATGCACACTTTCGAAACTTAAATTTTCAAGCTCGTGTTCGGAATTCAAATGTACATATGTTCAAAAAAAAAATTGAACTTCAAAATTACGTATTTAAACTTCTAAAATTCAGAATTCAAATTGTTATGGTAGATTTTTGCATGATTGTACAGTAATTTAAACACGAATAAATTATTGTTCGAACAGACGACTTTTTTCTGATCCTGAGTCAATATGAAGAAGTTATTCCAGTTTGACCGAAGAAAATAGCAACTTATGCCTCGACGTTCAAGTAATTTTCAAAAATTATGTTATATTTCAAAAATATTAATAAAAAGGTAACAGTGTTAGTGTGTTACTCATTTAATAGATGAGTAAATTGGGTTACCAATCTATGATCATTTTTTACCAAATGGGAAACCCAGCCCATTTACAACAACGGTTAATGGGTTTGGCTAAATGAGTTGGATCATATTCTGATATGTGTAATCTTGGTTCAATTCTAGTAACAAAAACGGTTAGAGAAATATGGAAAGAGTAACAGGTAAAATAACAAAGCATTCTAGACATATTAGTAAATTACAAGACAGAGATATGATTTGGGCTTACATCCAACTTTCTCAGCTTCAGTCATCCTTAGGTCGACAGGAATTTCATGAAAGTTTGCTGCAATTTGTCGGTCTCCAAGTGATAATGTTGAAGATATATAAGCTTTGATTGAAGCCTCTCCATTTGTAAATCCAGTGTCTACAGTCAGATGAATAGCATTTGCTACTTCCCTTGAATAGAAATCATGTATTAACGCACTGCCCCCCGAGACGCCAAGACCAGTAGAATACCTAAACATTTAAAGCAAGAGTGTTTTATATATACATGTGTGTGTGTATAGCAAATATCTACAACCTGAGGTGTATAGTGAGATCGAGTGCATCGGTTAGCATTAGCATTCAGCCCAGAGCATTAAGATTACTTTGAAAAATCAATTACCTTTTGAGGACAGGTGTTTCTGTTTGTTTAAATGGCATAATGGACTACTAGACAGTGGTTCCTTAGACATCAATTATAACTAGCTGAACTTTAATTAAAGTGTACCAGATTACGCACAACTGACAGCTTGACATACCCAACCTCATTATACATGGTACACGATTTACTAAAAGCAATAAGCTAGAGAATAAGAGTTATAAGGACTAAGGAGGGATAAGCATACTTATCCCAGACCACAGCTTTTCCCATTGGGAAACACATTGCACACGTTGCTTACAGAAATCTGAAAATCCTATGATTTCAATCCCGCTTCAAATGAAACTCTCATGTTATTCTCAGACTTTGATTCAAAACGCAACTAAAATCACAACTCATTCAATTGATTTTAACATACAAAATTATCAAGATGTGAATCAGCAATCCAAATCTTATTGTTTTATAAAAAAAAACTAAGGAATGAAGCAGAGAAAAAGCTAAGGGTGTGTTTGGTTTACATTTGTTAGTTTTGAGTTTTGACACATACAAAAGTACCGACGACACATATGATGAAAAACGATTATTTTACAAAACGAAGTTAACACACAAAACCAAAAAACAACTTTTTATTATTTTCCATATTTTAAGAAACAACGGAAGGACGATAACAAATTCATCTATCCACCATCCCGCGGTCCCCTCCGTCACTCCCTTCCCCTTTGATTTGTCACCTCCGCTATACTTCAAATTTTCCCAGCTTTCATAATAAAAGCTGAAAACTAGAAACTCAAAACACAAAATAAACCAAATACTAACTAAAGCTTTAGACATATTTTCAAATGCCTAAATGGCATTAATCATTTAAAGAGCAAATTTTCTAGCACAGAAGTACATATATTCGCTGAAATATGGATCTCTCAAATCTATGATAAACGATATAACTACTTTTAGACATTATATAATGACTCCCATTTTGAAACATTAGATAATGAATCCCATTTCGAAAACCTTGTTGCACATACAAGACTACAAGTATGCATTGCAATTGGCCACAACTACTAACAAAAATGTAAAGAATTAGCCAAATTTAAGTATGCTAAGATGTTTAAACAACAACTAGGCCATTAACCCCAAACATGTTGGTTGGCTAGAGATGAAACTCAAAATCAAATGGCAAAGTCAATTTAAAGGTAATAACAATAACAAGAGATTTAAAGATGTAAACATAAATAAAGATAAAATAAAATAAAATAATTAGATAAATAATAATAATAATAATAATGAATAGATCAAAAACCAAGATGATGATGATAATAATAAAATAATAATAGTACTAGCAGTAATAGATACCGAAGACCAACACTACGCCTTATGCTCCTATTCACTAGTCCTACAACCTAAAACTTATAACACTATCCCAAAACTATACTAAAGCTCAAAGTTCTAATACATTGATAGCTAACTTCCATACATTCATGTTTGACACAGGCTCCTCGGATATACTCCAATTTCTCAAGTCTCATTTTACATTTCCTACTACATCCTCTCATGTCATCCTCGACATCTACCTTTCTTGGAGCATTCGATGCGACTTATAATTCCAACGAGCACAGGTGCATCATGAAATCTCTATTGGAGATGTCCAAACCATCTTAAGTGGTGCTGGAGTAGCATCTCTTCAATTTGTGTAACTCCGAATTTGTCTCGGATATCATATTTTTAATTTGATCACATCTGGTATGTCCACAGCTTCATCGTAGCATATGCATCTTTACTGCACTTATCTTCTGAATGTGCTACCTTTTATTAGGCCAACATTCTGCACCATATAACATCGCCGACCCGATTGTTGTTCTGTAGAACTTTCCTTTAAGTTTTTATGAGATTTTCTTGTTACAAAGAATGATAGATGCTAATCGTCATTTCACTCATCCCGCTCGAATTTTAAAACTAACATCTTCGTCAACCTCAGTATCAAACTGCAACATATATCCAAAATAACGAAAGGCTTCTTTCTTAGGTACTATTCGTCTCTTTATTCTCTGTCCTGACACTAGTAAACTCGTACTTCTTATATTTTGTTTAAGTTCTGTTAAGCCCTGAAACCCTTTGATCCTAAAGTCTTCCTCCACAACTCCAGTTGTCTATTAACATCTATCGTACTTTCATCAATCATCACAACATCATCAACAAAAAGTATACACCAAAGAATCTCACTTTGTATACCCTTCGGGACTTCATCTATCACTAAAGTAAAAACATAAAAGTTCAAACCAGACTCTTGATGTAATCCTATATTAATAGAAAAGTTATCGGTTTCACCATAACATGCTCTTACACTAGTCACAACCACATCATACATATCTTTGATAAGGGATATGCATTTTGTTGGGCCCTCTTATATTTTGAAGTCTACTACATTACATTTCCGGTACTCCATCATGAGCTTTCTCCAAATTGATATTTATCATATGTAGATTTATCATATGTAGATCTTTATTTTACTCCATAAATCTCTCTATAAGTTGTCTTATCAAGAAAATCGCCTTGGTTAATCTTCCAGACATGAAATCAAATTGGTATTTTGAAACCCTTGTCAACTTTCTCAATTGATGTTCTAAGACTTTCACCCAAAGCTTTATTGTATGTCTCAAAAGCTTAATTCCTCTATAGTTTGTGCAACTTTAAATATCTCCTATATTTTTAAAGCTTAGTACAAAAATGTTTCTCCTTTACTTATCTGACATCTTGTTTGATTTGAAAATATTATTGAACAACCTAGTCAGCTAGGTTAAAACTGCATCTCTGAGGCATCTCCACATCTCAATGGGATGTATCAGGCCTTACCGACTTTCTTGTTTTTACCCGTTTCAGCACTTTCTTTACCTCACACTCCTGAATTCTCCAAACGAAATGTCTACTAGTGTTGTCAAAAAAGTCCTCCAACTCAATCGAAGAGCTACCACATTTACTTCATTGAAAAGCTTACCGAACTAATCACTCCATCTATTCTTTATCTTGTCGTCCTTCACCAAAAGTCTATCATTCTCATCTTTGTAGTATTGTATGTTAAGGTGTTTGAGATTTGGATTTCGATCTTGGTTTCAATTTTTATTCATTTGAAATTTTGAAAATTCGACCGATTTTGGAAGTTTCGGTTTTAGATTAACTTCAAATTTAGTACCTTCTTAAATGATAATAACACATGAATAAACATTGTAAACGGATAGCCCTATATATACTTAACACAATATATGACCTGCAACTAGTGTAGTCAAGGCGCTCGCCTGGATGCCAAAAAGCCCTAGGGCTTTTTTGGTCATTGAGGCGCCAGAAAAGCGCTCGAGGCGGCGAAGCCCTAGAAAAAGTGATGCGTAAAAAAGCGCGCTTCAGTGTGTTTTTCTTCCGTGTCCACGTCCAAAGTCGAGCCCACTTCGTTCAAATTAGGGTTAGCCGTCACTAAGTTTCGTTCATTTATCGAACAGAAGAAAAAAAAGATCGACAAAAAATCAACTGTCGATTGCTGCGAGTTCGACATCAAAAGGCGATTGCGAGCTCGACATCAATAAGTGTGAGTTCTGTAGTTTTTTTTTAAAATAAGTGTGGTTTTTCTTTTGAATCTAGTGTAGTGTGGTTTTTTTTAAAAAAAAAACAATGCAGTTTTTAATACAAGTGCTGGTTTTTTTTTAAAAAAAAAAAAGTCATGCTCAAGGCGCCCAAAAAAGCCCTAGGCGCCAGCATGGGGCTTTTTCGCCTTGACTACTATGCCTGCAACACAGTCTTTATTTCATCCCAAAACATAAATAAGCAAACCATTCAAATATGTATGCAGCCTAAATATAGTTCCTAAACTAAACACAAATATTTTCCTGCCCAAGCAAATATTTATGTAGCCCATTCCCATGTTTCCCACTATACCATCGAGTCCTACACAAATCGACTCCTCAAAAGTAGATATATCATGGTAGCTAATAAACATATTTTTTCCATTGTTCAAAGAGAGAGAGGGGGGGGGGGGCAGGGTGGGGTGGGGAGAACTAAGGCTATGTAGCATGCTATATGCTAAGATTTGGATGAGAGATCTCCATGAGAAGTTTATGCAGATCTACTAGAATAGTTACCACGTCATGGGTTTGCTTTATTACATGAAGTTTTTCATTCCTTTCTATTTGATTTTGTATTTCGAAATTTGTTGTCTTGCCACTCTTGTTCTCTTGTGTTTTCCAATCAAACAGAATGAACTTCAACATTGTTCTCTAATTCACGAACTGGAACGGGTTTTCCCTGATTCAGTTTCGATTTCCGGGCTGGAACCCCAAGGTTCTAGCCGAAACCTCATCCCTACACGTGCATATACAGACGCAGATATTTATCTATATACATATACACGTGTATCATCCCTACACGTGCATATACAGACGCAGATATTTATCTATATACATATACACGTGTATATATACACGTAAGTATGTGCGAGAATGCAAGCACGCTGGCATGTTCACATGCGCTTGTGCTGACATGAATTTGCGTATAAAGGATAATACATTTCAGCAAAAATAATAATTTGCTATAGTTTTGGATTTACGATTCATAAATTTGATTTGAAAGATGAAACAGAAGTAGAATAAAGGAAGTTACAAAGACGAGGTTGTCACCAAAAAGGACCAAAGACATATATGTTTTCTAATTGTTAACAACTGGAAGAGAGAAAACCCGTGTGACCAATTAAAAATTTGGAGAGGAAAAAACCAACGAAAGAAGAAACAAAAAATTGCATGCACTAGATTGTTGATTATTATTGAAATATTAGGTTATTAAGTAAGGTTTTAAATCTCGGATATCGGTCGCGTTTCGTTTTGAGGATTTTAGAGACATGATCTCGTATCGGGGGAGATCTCGGATGAGATGGGTCTAACTCGGGTGTTCGTCTCGGATTTCCGTCTCGGGTCTGAAAGTTCATGTCGGAACGATCTTGGGGTACATGATATGTTAAAAACTTACATTTTTACAAAATAATTTTTATGAATGCTATTAAAAACATAGTAACCTAAATTTGAATTGCAAAATCAGTTTATTAGTCTTAATTCACGAAAGATCAACATACTCTAAATCATAATATGCTTAAAACAGAAATATAACACAATGCAAAAACGATTAGTGCTTACAACATATGATCCATGAACCTGAATTATTGTTAGACATAAAACATAAAAAGATCTAAAACATTAAAAAGTTTATCTTAAGTAGAACATAAAATACATAATTTCATAGGTAACATGTATGTAAAAAAAGACGAATATGAAAATCATAAGCACTGTAAAATATATATGAACATACAATATGGTCATTTAACATGCAAAATGTAAAATTATAGGAGACTATCATGGTTAAATTTTAGTTTTATAATTATTGTTCTTGTTCAGGCATAGATTTAAATTTTAACTAGAAAAACGAAGATCTCGAACGATATTGCAGTATCTCGTCGCGGTTGATATATCATTCGATATCGGAATATCTCATGCGATATATTCCAAAGGAGATTTACAGTGATATTTGTTGTTTCGTTTCGGAAGGAGCTCAAAACGAGATCTCGAAGGAGATCTCGGGCCATATTTTCGAAATCTGAAACAGTGTAAGTAATCACACATGTGTTAGGTTTCATAGTGTTAGTAAACAAGGGTTATAAAATAATATGATTTTCTTCTAGGACCTAAAACCGTTGATTTGTTGTAAATAAATATAATATAAAATTAATGAAAGTTACCACCCAATGATGACTTCTTTTGGATTGACCTTCTGGTGTGATGCATACATATTATGATGGTATTCGATATCCAGTGCTACCTATCAACATTCAAGAAAGTGCAATGTGGTCAATATTCAATGAATAAACCAAATATTTTAACCATATCCATATAGCATATGCTATCAAAAAGTTATAATTTTACAATAAAATAGACACAAAGAGAACAGAAGAAAGGTAGTATGAACAGCATACGAAATTTCATTTAGGAACAGCTACAAAATTTCATTTAGGAAAATTGCAACTCTGTAACTGAAAATATGGGTCAGTCAATTTCAAGTGTCAAGCATATGTCACAAAACTCTATTGTATATACACATAGGAAGAAAGTCCCTACAGTCGATATATTATCCATCGAGCAATTGTGAACATGTTAACGTCAAAATATTCAGTTCTAACCAACATGCCGCATGTTATATGTAATATGTGATGATATATTCACGTCAAATATCTAACAGTTGCAACCACTAGTAGTGTGTGCTAACTGTTAAGGTTCTAACTAGGAAAGTGAATGGTCTAAAGGTCCAAGGGAATTAAAGCAAAAATGGAAGGCAGTGAGACAAGTGTTAGTTAATGCATCATAATAAATATAACAAAGATCATTTTACAATAGCTAGCAAGCAAAGCCCACAGAAAGCTATGCCCTAGAGGTTAACTGTTGGTTAGTAACCTGATTAAGATGTAGGAAAGGTAGCATCAGGGTTTACACACTGAATTGTTGCACTTCGTAGAATGCAACCCCCCCCCCCCAAACAAAAAAAAAAAGGAGTACGACATATAATGAACATAAGAGCATCCGCACAGTAACCATTTCTTCTACATGCTTTACTTCATGGTATTAAAGTAGTAATTGATGCTCAAAACTAAGGTTTACAATCATGGCAACAGAGAATAAAACAACAAACATACGATATGAATATTCAAAATCAGTTGACTAAGTATTTGTATAGTAGTTTTACAATTACCACCAGAAATAATTTAGTTATGTTCAGAATACTATACATACTCTACAATATTATTACATAAAACCACAAGTTGTTGGTTTAACTGCAAAAGACACAATTAATTGATGTCATCAAATTCATTTTTTATGGTGCTAAAAAGAATGTTTGATTCACTAGTGCACCATTTTTGATACTAGGGATTGTGGATGCTCTGATATATCTATTATCTATCAGGTAATATATATAGTAATAGGGTAGATGATGTAGAAAACCTGTGGTTTCATGGTTTGCAGACAAGTTTATGTAATAATGAATACGATATTCCATGACTGAAGATGGTTGTTTTGTCGTGTGCATGTGTGTGTGTGATTAGCATGGCAAATTTCTGTCACTAAAAATTAATGAAATGATGCATACTTGTGGAGAGGATAATAGGCATCATTCCAAAACGTTCCCATACAACAACATTTTATCCATTAACGTTTAAATTGAACAAAATTTATACTTCGTCGTTGATATTGCCGGTATACATTTTGTCAAATTCCGCATAATTCAACTACAATTCAGGCCCAATCCTTAAAAAATTATGACTTAGCAGGAAAGTAAACAAAAATTTGGGAAAAAAACGATCATAATAGTAAATACAAGAATACTTGATCGGAAGATTCATTGTGAGGAACAGCATAAGAATTTTTTATGTCGACTGTGCCATCAGGAGAAATGGATCCGAGAAGAGTTCCGATAACTCGCTCAGCCTGATCTGGACGTCTCACGTAACTGTCACAGATGTTGAAAAGAACTAGAGGATGAATCCTCGCAGTTAAGCTCGTATTCGTAGTACCAACTGACGGGAATTCAAGCAACAGTTTTCCAGGCGCCATTAGATATTGGATTGGAGTTTCAAGGAAGCAGATTACTGGACTTAACGGCGGCTTCGAGTTTTAGGGTTTGGATAGAGCAGGGGATATATCTAGCAAATTAATTTCCTTTGGGCGTTGTAACCCATCTAAACGTCGACAAAGCAAAAATGGTACTAATCAGTCTATCACCAAAAAAGGTTTTTAGTAGCAAAACTCTCGACCAAATTAGATTTTGTAATAAGTCCATAATCATCCCGGTTTAAGAGATAATTCAAAATAAATGATAATTGGAAACATATAATATATGAATATAAATTCAAACATGATTATTTTTAATCATATTTACGGTTAATGACAAAAAAATTGAGATGAAAATGTAAATAATATTTCTTTTATATATTTCAGATTAAAAGTTGATTATATAAGATATTTAATTCTTTAAAGTATGTGTTAGATCAAAATTTGGACCTAACAGCCAAATCGTTCTGATTCTTATAGAGTTTTAACTGGAGAATGAAGAAAAAGCAGAAAACACACAGAATTTATAGTGGTTCGGCGTTAACGAGCCTACGTCCACTTTATATGTTATCGATTATACTTTGAATGCTAATACAATCAATGATTTCTCTCTAGCTCACTTTTACAATTGTGATTTCTCTCAGTAATCTAGTAATAAAACTGATAAGAAATGGTGATATGACAATAATGGCGGAATCAGTACTCAATATTGTCAAAAAGATCCTGAAAAATGCCAAGCTCTGGGCTATTTATAGCTGATTTTGTCAGGCGGATCGCGGTCACACGTGGCACGAATCCCGAGAATATCGGATCGTATCGCAGCCGATGAAGAATTAGTCAAATTAGCCGTTGTGGACAGGTGTCGCGATCCCCTTGAATATCGGATCGAGCAAAGCGGGAGAATCAGTCAAAATGACAGTTGGGGACACGTGTCGTTGGATCCGTGCATCTCGGATCGCCGAAGACTAGCTCGTGCTTGAACGGTTCAGAGGCTTCGCCGTGCATCAGGGGATCGGATCGGTCTGTACTGGGCAGTAGTGTATGTACGGATCGAGTCGCATAGAGGTGGTCGTCTCGCCGATGCAATGGGGGCGATCCGATGAGGTGCGATCCGATGAGGGGCGATCCTCTGGGGCGATCTGTTCCTTCATGTACTTAGGGAACGTAGTTTCATACTTTCTTCTTGTGAGTGAACCTGGGTGGCTTGGTCAAAAAGCTAGCCAACATTTTGCCCCCTCGAAGTATGTTTTATCGATGATGGAACATGCTTCGAAACTATAAAAACATCTTTTCATAAAGAGATGCAAATCAGTGGACAATTCTTTTTCTGGGATCTTTCAGAAGTCATTCGAACGCTTGAAATGGAAGCACATAGATCTAAAGTGAAAATTGATAACAACGAAAGGGCCAGGACAAAGATGGAGAAGGACTTAGAAGATGCTCAATCCCAACTCGCCTTAGCGCGGAGAGATGCTGAAAATTATAAGATCGAATTGGAGAATGCTAAGAAGAGCTTTCATTCGGAACTTGACTCAAATAGCCAAGAGAAGATGGCCTTAAAGAAGGAGGTAGAAGATCTTAAAATGGCCAACATTGAGTTGAAGACAGCACAAGGCCATTTTGAAGCTGAGAGAGCTGCCTGGAAGGCAGAAAAAGCAAGTTTGAGAGAAAGTTTAGCTTTGGCTGAAGCGGAAAAGGTGATTTTGAATGATCAAGTCGTGGATGCGAAGACGAGCGGCTCTCGCCGAAAAGAATGTTGAAAGTGCCATTGAAATGGCTACTGCTTCTAACAACAAGCTCCTTGAGAGAGAAAAGGATATCGAAGGGTTTGAAGAGATGATTTTTGACTTCCTGGGCCAAGTCCTCAAAACCCGCAACATCTCGTGGATCCCGGACTACCACGTTACTTTAGCCAATTTATGGGATGCCATCGTTGAGGGTGAGAAGCAGAGATTGGGAGTCGAAGAAATTGACGAAGATGAGCTGATGAAGACCATCCTCAGGGATAACGAGCCCGAAGATCTGGCAGAAGTTCGTCGTCTAATTCAGGCGGAAATGGAAAAGGAGAGGGCCCTGGCTAAGGGCAAAAGCAAGGCTGACGAAGGTTCGAGCTCAGCTGTGGAGCCCAAGACCTCCGGAGTTGAGGAATACCATCCTGATGATCCATTAATCCCTTTGGGCCTAACTCCTGTGGTTGTTGGAGCTCCTGCAGCTAGCCTAGATGGAGGATCTGCGGAAGGTATCTCCCTTTTTTCCCCACAATTTGTCAAAGCAATTGTGAATTGTCGTCGTCTGGTAGAGCAGCCAATTGAATTAGTAACATGTGTCCCTCATAATACAGGTGGCGAGCCCGTCGACAAGGATGTTGAGCAAAGGAAAGAGGCGGAGAAGGTTGTCGTCTCGCCAGGTGCCGGTGTTGATATACCGAAGCAGGCTGAGGGTGCAACAGCAGAGAAAGGCGTCCTGGCACCCAGTGCTGATATTCCCAAGGATGATGAAACCATCGAGGCCTTGAAAGATATGGATGGGCGCCATGTAGAGGACGAGGAGGATATTATTAGCGCCAAAGAAACCGAAGATGATGACGACGAAACTTTGGCCAACAGAAAAGCTAGGCAGGAAAAGGAGATGGCTTTGAAGAAGGTGGGACAAGAGCCTTTGAACATAGTCCCTATCGCGGAATTCGATCCCAAAACTGGGATGATTTTGAAAATCCAGCCCAAATCCATCAGCAGACAGCTTCATTTTGCGAATCCTGATGATTTCCCAGCTTCCCTTACTGATAAAAGGAAGAGAAAGGAGGCGAAGGAGGAATCTTCTGAAGAGTCGGATGTTCCTCTCATAGACAAAAGGAAGAGAAAGAAAGGAGATCAGTCCGACGCTGACAAGGCGAAGCTGGAGAAACAGAAGCAGGAGAAGAGGTCAAAGCGTTAATAGGATACTGTCGCTTGTTTATATTTTGTCTTTAGGTTTCCCACTGGCCAGGAAATGTAATTATGAGACTGGCCCACATTTTGCTTTCTAGGTTGTTTTTAACTTTGTAGACTTGCAGTATATAAATGAAAGTTTGTCTCTTTTTGCATCATTGTGTACCTGTATTCAATAAACTTTTCATGCTTAGTAATAGATCATCTAATTATAACTACAAATCAGTCAAGCAACAGAAAGAAAAATTTAAAAATTTCAGTGCTGCATCGAAGTTCATGTGTTTATGTATATATGTATAGGTGCCCCCAATCGATCGTTAACATAGCGCCTGACTAGGGCTTATTAAGGATTGATTAGCATTATCGGCACGTTGCCCCCTATTTCTGAATATGGGGGACTTAGAAATTTTCATAAGGTAACTGTTCTTGTGGTACTGAATTTCCGACATCTTTCGGTGCTTAATCATAGGCCCTTTTATACTCTCCTGGCAGCCGCCGAGGTTAGAATTCGAATTCAGTAGTTCAGTCGCTCCCCGTCCCTTCAGCGGGGAAGGAGCTCTTTCTTAGCGTTTAACCGGAGATGCTTTTATACTCTCTCTCTGCTCTGGAGAGTTAGTGTTCGATCTCAGCAGTTCAATCGTTCCTCGATCCTTCAGCGGGGCAAGAGCTCTTTCTCAGCGCTTAGTCGGAGACGCTTTTATACTTTCTCTCTGCTCTGGAGAGTTAGAGTTCGAGCTCAGCAGTTCAATCGCTCCCCGATCCTTCAACGGGGCAAGAGCTCTTTCTCAGCGCTCAGTCGGAGACGCTTTTATACTCTCTCTCTGCTCTGGAGAGTTAGAGTTCGAGCTCAGCAGTTCAATCGCTCCCCGATCCTTCAGCGGGGCAAGAGCTCTTTCTCAGCACTCAGTCGGAGATGCTTTTATACTCTCTCTCTGCTTTGGAGAGTTAGAGTTCGAGCTCAGCAGTTCAATCGCTCCCCGATCCTTCAGCGGGGCAAGAGCTCTTTCTCAGCGCTCAGTCGGAGACGCTTTTATACTTTCTCTCTGCTCTGGAGAGTTAGAGTTCGAGCTCAGCAGTTCAATCGCTCCCCGATCCTTCAGCGGGGCAAGAGCTCTTTCTCAGCGCTCAGTCGGAGACGCTTTTATACTCTCTCTGCTCTGGAGAGTTAGAGTTCGAGCTCAGCAGTTCAATCGCTCCCCGATCCTTCAGCGGGGCAAGAGCTCTTTCTCAACGCTCAGTCGGAGACGCTTTTATACTCTCTCTCTGCTCTGGAGAGTTAGAGTTCGAGCTCAGCAGTTCAATCGCTCCCCGATCCTTCAGCGGGGCAAGAGCTCTTTCTCAGCGCTCAGTCGGAGATGCTTTTATACTCTCTCTCTGCTCTGGAGAGTTAGAGTTCGAGCTCAGCAGTTCAATCGCTCCCCGATCCTTCAGCGGGGCAAGAGCTCTTTCTCAGCGCTCAGTCGGAGACGCTTTTATACTCTCCTGGCGGTCGCCGAGGTTAGAGTTCCGTCACAGCGGTTCCGATCATGGTACACTGCCATGACCTACGGACATCGCTTTCATGTTCGTTATGCTCTCTCTCGGCTCTGGAGAGTTAGAGCGCTAACAATGATACGATTTACTTTATCGCATCCTCAGAATTTTGACTGGTGATTACATCCCATTCTGATGGAATGTACCTATAATTATATGTTTCTGGGATCGTTGCATGACTCACAGCAATTTCCATAAAAATAGAAAGGCAGGTAAATAATAGCGCAATAAAGGTAAATGAAACACAATATTTTTATAGTGGTTCGGTCGGATCATGACCTACGTCCACTTTATAATTTTTTGCTTTAAGAAATCAGACTATTCTAGGCAAGTCGTGCCTTGTACATGGTTCTCAACAAAGCAAAAGAACAGATTTGAAATTTTTACGTTAGGTACGACCGTAAATGTTGGGCATTCCACACTCTGGGGATTTCCTTTCCATCTACGGTTGCCAGCTTGAAGGTTCCATTATCAAGCTTGCTCAGAATGGAGTACGGTCCTTCCCACTTCGCACCCATATGAGTTGGGGTGGAAAGACATGCTTCAGAACCAAGTCTCCGGGTTCCAAGGTTCGGGCTCGAACCTTTTTGTTGTAGTATCGAGCGACCTATTGTTTGCACCTCAAGGCACGCAGGTCTGCTTCATCCCTCTTTTCTTCGATCATATCCAGGGATTCAAGGAGCAATTCGTTATTAGTCATCGGATCGTAATAAGTCACTCGGTGAGAAGGTACTTTTATCTCAACCGGGATGACTGCTTCTGCTCCAAAAGCAAGGGAGAAGGGGGTATGCCCTGTTGCCGATTTATACGTTGTCCTGTAGGCCCATAGTGCTAAGGGTAATTCATCAGCCCACATGGCTCTGGCTCGTTTCAGCCTTCTT
Organism: Allium sativum; assembly: GCA_030737875.1. NCBI lineage: Eukaryota > Viridiplantae > Streptophyta > Magnoliopsida > Asparagales > Amaryllidaceae > Allium > Allium sativum. The sequence goes on from CM060924.1 coordinate 199,832,946, forward strand.
TTCAGAATGGACTTAATCACTTTATTCGCCGCTTCAACTTGTCCGTTCGATTGTGGGTGCGCCACAGAGGTGTATCGTTTCTCAATGTGGTATTTCTGGCAGAAGTTTCGGAATTCAGTGCTATCGAACTGAGTTCCGTTATCAGTTATAACAATCTTTGGAATCCCAAATCGGCAGATGATGTTTCTAACGACAAAATTGATCACTCGTTTAGTTGTGATTGTAGTCAGTGGTTCAGCCTCGACCCACTTAGTGAAATAATCTACGGCTACAATAGCGAACTTCGCTCCGCCCCTAGCTATGGGGAGACTTCCGATGATATCAATTCCCCACATAGCAAAAGGCCATGGGCTCGCCATTGTTTTTAACTAATTAGGAGGCGCTCTAGGTATCTTTGAAAATCTCTAGCACGCATCACACCGTCGTGCGTATTTCGCCGCATCCCTGTTTATGGTAGGCCAGAAATAACCATGCCGCAACACCTTTTTCGCCAATGTTTGCCCTCCAGTGTGATCGCCGCATTCACCTTCGTGTACCTCCTGCAGCACACGTTTGATGTCGTCATGAGCTATACACCGAAGAAGGGGCATCGAAAATCCTTGTCTGTAAAGAACTCCGCCTTGTAGAACATATCGGGCAGCTTTACGAATTACTTTACGCCTCTCGCTTTTCTTGGTCGGAAGCGTTCCATTCATCAAGAAATTCTTTAGAGGGGTCATCCACGACTCCCTTTCTGGTTCCGTCTCTAGAACTGGATCAATTTCCATCTGATCTATACTAGGAGACCGAAGTACTTCAACGGGGGCTAGCCCGGCCTCTTCAGGATCGTCGGAACTAGCCATCTTTGCCAACCTATCCGCCTGCTGATTCTCTGACCGCGGAATGTGAGATATACTGTAGTGATCAAAGCCGTTCAGCAACTCCTTCACTTTCTTCAAGTATAAAATCAATCTTGCACTTTTGGCTTGGAATTTTCCAGTAACCTGGTTCACAACTAACTTGGAGTCGCAAAAGATGTCCAGCTTTGTGACTTCTAACTCCTTTGCGATCCTTAGTCCGGCTATCAGGGCTTCATATTCGGAGTCGTTATTAGTGGCGTGAAACTCCATCCGGATAGCATAGGGTATCGATCGTCTCTCGGGAGTTTCAAGCACTATTCCAGTGCCGGATCTCTTGTCATTCCTAGCGCCATCAGTATACAATCTCCAGGCACTGGGGTCGAGAAGTAATTTTGAGGGGTCAACTTCTTCGTTTGCTATATCTTCCTCCGGGACGGTAAACTCTGCTATGAAGTCGGCTATCACTTGCCCCCGAATTGACCGTCGGGGCTGAAAGTTCAGATCGAATTGACTTAACTCAATGTTCCATTTGAGTAATTTTCCAAACGCCTCTGGTCTCTGTAGAACTTGCTTGAGTGGATGATCAGTGTATACGGTAATGGGATGCGCCTGAAAATAATGTCGAAGCTTTCTAGAGGCGATCAGTAAACTGTACGCCAACTTTTCTATCCTTGGATAATTACGTTCTGCTGCCGTCAATTTTTTGCTCACGTAATACACAGGTCTTTGGACCTTATCTTCTTCTCTTACCAACGCTGAGCTGATCGTGTGGGATGTCACTGCCAAGTACACGAATAAGTCCTCGTGATCCATCGGCTTAGATAATATCAGAGGTTTTTCCAGGTGTCTCAGCAAGTTCTGAAACGCTTCTACGCAGTCGGGCGTCCATTTGAAGTGGCGTTTTCCTCGCTTTATCAATTCGAAGAATGGGATGCATTTGTCCGTAGCCCTAGAGATAAATCTGCTTAGTGCGGCTACTTTTCCTGCAAGGCTTTGCACATCTTTAATTTGCCTAGGTTCCTGAATGTCCCTGATTGCTGCGATCTGGTCTGGATTAATCTCAATCCCACGAGAACTGACAATGAATCCTAAGAATTTTCCGGAGGCGACCACGAATGAACATTTTGTTGGGTTGAGTTTCATCCCGTACTTTCGAAGAATGCCAAACATCTCGGCCAAGTCCGTAGTGTGATTGGAGGATTGTTTGGACTTAACCAACATGTCGTCAACGTATACTTCCATTGTTTTCTCAATCTGGTTATAGAACATTCTGTTCACTAACCGTTGATATGTAGCGCCTGCGTTCTTCAAGCCAAAGGGCATCACTACATAGCAATATAATCCCAGATCCGTAATAAAACTAGTGTGTTCTTGGTCTGGAACATGCATTGGAATCTGGTTACATCCTGAATAAGCATCCATAAATGAGAGAAGTTCATGACCCGCCGTCGAGTCCACCAACTGGTCGATCCAGGGTAACGGAAAACTGTCTTTTGGGCAGGCTTTGTTCAAATCCGAGAAATCGATACACGTTCGCCACTTCCCGTTGGCCTTCTTTACCAGGACTGGATTTGAAATCCAGTCTGGGTAGATCGAGTCTCTGATAAATCCATTACATTTTAGCTTTCCAACTTCTTCTTTCAAGGCAGCGGACCTCTCTGGGCCTAGCGTTCGCCTTTTTTGTTTTACCAGAGGATGTTTAGGGTTAATGCTTAATGAATGACTCATGATTGATGGAGATATCCCGCACATGTCTGCGTGGGTCCAAGCAAATACATCCAAGTTATTTTTTAAGAAATTCGCCAGTTCTTTAGCTAGTTTCGGATTTAACTGGGATCCAATCTTAAGGACCTTCTCTGGGTCACTATCATCGATCGGTACATCCACAGTTGTCTCGTTGGGAGTCGCCATTCTGCCCCCAGGTTCTTTGTCCTCTCTGGGATCTATATCCTCGGGCAACTCTCTGGGCGACTCTCCTACGGTTATCCTCTTTAGTTGCTATAAGGTCTTCGCCCTTGTGGAGGGAGAAGCGCCTTTGGTTTCTATGTCCCCTCCAATGTGGAGTAACTTTAGCTCTGCAACATAACATGCTCGTGCGGCAACCTGATCTCCTCTGACAATACCAACACCAGCTTCTGTAGGAAATTTCAATAATAAGCACCAGAGGGCTATACAGGCTCTAAACTTTGCGAGGGCCGGTCGGCCCAGGAAGGCATTGTAGGGTGATTCAACATCCAGAACCACGAAGGGAAGGATTCTCACTCTCTGGCGTTCTCCTTCTCCAAGCGTAACTGGTAATTCTACATAACCCACTGGAGTGGTGGATGCTCCGTTAAATCCACGGATCCATCCCTGACAAGGTTTCAAGTCTTTTATCTCGAGGTTCATCTGGTCGAATGTCCTTTTGAAAAGAATATTGACGGAACTCCCGTTATCCACCAAGACCTTATGAACAGTGGCTGGTCTAATAGGTACTGTGATCACAAATGGATCTTCAGTCAGAGCATGGACTCCAATGCTTTCTCGTTCGCGGAAAACGACATCGTCGGACATCATATTTTGTTGCTTTACCAGGATATTGTCCTCGGGGTTGCTACACTCCCCTACCTCGAGGTGTTGCTTGGCTGCATTGACATACTGATCCAATGCCTTGGAACTGTGTCCGGCGAGATAAAGCCCTCCGATTACGGTATTGATAACGAGGTCTTTTCCCTTTTGCTGGGCAGTTGGCCTGACAGTAGGTTGATTCTGGTTCTGATTTGGGGCCTGTACGGCTTGCCCCCTGTCTTTGGGCGTTACTCTGTATTCATCTAATTTTCCTTCTCGAAGAAGCCTCTCGACTACATCTCTTAGGTGACGGCATTCATTTGTCGAATGGCCATGAATTTGATGAAAGAGACAAAACTTCCCCGTTTCGCGTTCTTTCTCCATCGACTCTCTGGGAGGTGGCCTCTTATTCTGGAGGACATTGTACGAGTCCATGAAGATATTTTCCAAAGTATCATTTATTGGCGTATAACTCTCAAAAGCCCTGGGACGAGTCCTTCTCTGGGAGTCGTTCCCTCGATTCCTCTTTCGGTTGTTGCCATTACTGTTATTATCATTGTTCCCTGACTGACGACCACCCTAATTCTGATTTCCAACATTAACTTCGACCTTCCCCGAGCTGTCTCCTGTCTGCTTAATGGCGACATTGCTCTAGATTTCCTCTTTATCGGCCGTTTTTGCCTTTCGGTTAGCATATACTTCCTCCCGGCGTAAATGTACGTTAGCCTTTTCATAGAATAATTCTCTAGTATGTGGTGGCTTGCCGGCCAGGTATCTCCCAAATTCAGTGTCTTTATCTACTCCATCAATCAGAGCTGCGACAACGGTTGGCTCATGAGGATCTTTAACTTCAGTAGCGGCCAGGTTGAAACGGTCTAGGTACACCCTCAAACTCTCGCCTGGTCGTTGCTTGACAAGGAACAAGTCAAACACACTCTTTGTCTTTTGTGCGTAGATGCGGAACTGTTCCACGAACCTTTCACTCAACTCCCTGAAGCTGGAAATTGATCTTGCTGGTAAGCGAGTAAACCATAACAATGCTACATCCTCCAAGAATATGGGAAATGCTTTGCACTTGATAGCGTCAGAAGCTGCGGCAGCGGTCATTGACCAAGAATATCTCATCAGATGCTGGACGGGATCAGATCTACCCGCGTAACGGTTCATCTGTGGCATGTTGAAACGCCTCGGGAAAGTCGCATCTAAAATATCATCAGTGAAAGGGGTATGACTGCGGTCAATTCCCCAATCTTCATTCCGTTGTCCACGGCTATCTGCCAGAATTTGATGGATCATAGCTGCAACATTTGCACTAGTCAGCGGAGGTTCGGGGTCAGTGCTTCTTGCTCGGTGGGGTTCTCTAATCTCTCTTCCGGGAGCAGTCACGAAATCCGGGGCTCGGATTGGGCTTCGTTGCCCCCTGTTACCATGAGCATTTGCACGACGACGGGGCTGAGGCAGTCTGTCCTGTACAGGGCTGTCCACACCTCGAGCTCTGGGAGTTGCGGCGTGATCGTTCACATTACGGTTTGAGGGCCCTGCACCCAGCGCCTCTTCTTCCCGTGACGGCAGGGTTCCAAATCGAAGCTGCTCTATGTTTTCGGGTCTCTCATATGGTCGCCGCGGAGGTCTCGGCGATTCCTCCGACGAAGAAGAGTATCCTGGGGTGAGCGGACGGACTGGTGGCGTCCTTTGCCTTGCGAGATCATTAAGCCTTCTATCCATAGCGGTCAAATTCTGTCGCAGAACGGAGCTTTCCTGCCTCTGAGCAGCCAGCTCATCAAACAGCCTTTCCCACATTTCAGAAAAGCGAGAGAGGTCCCCCTCAGTAACGGGAGCAGAAGGGTCATATTGATCATCATCATTTTCTCTTATGCGCAAAGAGCTTGAGCCAGGTCGAGCGGAGGGGCCAGGACGATTGGAGCGAGCCATAGGCTCCTTTCCAGGTCTAGTTGTAGTCTGATCATCAGTTCGGATCGCTGTGGATCGAGGATGGTGGCTCGCAGCGCCCCCTGGGATCGGTTCGTGGTCACGGTTCGCGGAGGATTCGAGGCGTTATCACGGGATCGAGTAACAACCCCTTCAGCAGTTCGGATCGTATCGTCTTCGTCGACTCGGTGCATGGCACCTTCATCGGATCGGTTCGCCCCCGGCGCTCCGCGATCCAAAGTTCCCTCATTGCCTAGCACGTGCACACTTTCTTCAACTGCTTCGTTCGCGATTTCATTTGTTCGTGAAGCTCGTACTTCCTTAGATCTCTTTCCAGCCATGATATCAGATGTCGCTGGAATCTTCAAAGAACTGAATAGTGAAGTTTCGGGTCTGTTCTCTCAATGAAAGCACCAAAATGTTAGATCAAAATTTGGACCTAACACCCAAATCGTTCTGATTCTTATAGAGTTTTAACTGGAGAATGAAGAAAAAGCAGAAAACACACAGAATTTATAGTGGTTCGGCGTTAACGAGCCTACGTCCACTTTATATGTTATCGATTATACTTTGAATGCTAATACAATCAATGATTTCTCTCTAGCTCACTTTTACAATTGTGATTTCTCTCAGTAATCTAGTAATAAAACTGATAAGAAATGGTGATATGATAATAATGGCGGAATCAGTACTCAATATTGTCAAAAAGATCCTGAAAAATGCCAAGCTCTGGGCTATTTATAGCTGATTTTGTCAGGCGGATCGCGGTCACACGTGGCACGAATCCCGAGAATATCGGATCGTATCGCAGCCGATGAAGAATTAGTCAAATTAGCCGTTGTGGACAGGTGTCGCGATCCCCTTGAATATCGGATCGAGCAAAGCGGGAGAATCAGTCAAAATGATAGTTGGGGACACGTGTCGCTGGATCTGTGCATCTCGGATCGCCGAAGACTAGCTCGTGCTTGAACGGGTCAGAGGCTTCGCCGTGCATCAGGGGATCGGATCGGTCTGTACTGGGCAGTAGTGTATGTACGGATCGAGTCGCATAGAGGTGGTCGTCTCGCCGATGCAATGGGGGCGATCCGATGAGGTGCGATCCGATGAGGGGCGATCCTCTGGGGCGATCCGTTCCTTCATGTACTTAGGGAACGTAGTTTCATTCTTTCTTCTTGTGAGTGAACCTGGGTGGCTTGGTCAAAAAGCTAGCCAACAGTATGAATCCAAACCATTGTTTTTATAAACCTACTAATATTCTAGGAATGAGACTATCATAGCATATATTTGATTACATCATATTGTTTTCTATTACAACTGATTTTATCTTTTTTTTTTCCTTTTTATTTAGCGAACAACAAAAATAATAATTACTGGACACTTTAGATTGAAGTAATAAGGGATGGTTTTTTAATACATTGCACTCTAACACCTAATCTTGGCTACAAATTATTCCGTATTATGTTAATCTTAGTTAGGATTATTTAATTGTAAAAAATGAAAAGGGATTTTCACCTAAAGGGCTCGATAAGTTTTAAGAACAACACTTTGAAAATTTAGTTTTAAGGATAATTAACCAAAAAGGTGAATTTATCGTTTTCAGTTATATAGAAATAATGATAAAAAGATTTATTATTTTCCAGTATAATTTAAAAAAATAAAGGAATTTGTCATTTTTCTATGGAATTGTCCTTAAAATTTATTATTCAAATGTGTGGTACTCAACACTTAATACCCTAGAATAGGAAATCCTTCAACCTAATTTCTACAAATGGAAATATTAGTTACAATTAGAGTTGATAACAACTTGATTATAACTAAATTAATTGGATTTATATATCATGTTGGAACATTAAATAAATAAAGATCGACTATGGAGAAATTTAATGGAAGAATTCTAACTTATTTTGTTTGCAAAAATGATTGTGAAGAGAAGCTGAGTTATGCTTTTGAAAAAACAAAAAAAAAAGTTGTGAATACTTAAGCATGGGTGGGTGAGTGTGAAAGAAGATGATAAGTGAATGAGAGATAAGTGTAAATAGTAATGCCTTTTTTGTTTTGGATGAAGGGGTTTTAAGAACAACTTATTTTCTAGTTTCTTATCACTTGTGACTTCTAAAAGTAACTTACTTTTATGTTCGCTAATTTGTTAGATCTATGACATATCTATTAATCTACTATTAAATAACAGTAAAGCAAAAAAAAAAAAAATCTTGCTCTCTCCTTGATTATAGGAATTATCCTTTTTTGCTCTATTCTCTTTAGTTATTTAGTATTTGAACTATAAAGACCTAAAATTTATTAAGAAGTATAGATCGATTTATTTTGAGGATTAACGAGTTAGAATTTATTTAAAATGAAGGTTGAACGAATAAGTTTATATTAATTATAAAACGAACCCGTAACGTCGCGGTAGTTCGAACTATTTAGTTTTAAACTTTAAATGAATATACAAAATTCAATATAAGTCGGAATCCGTTGAAACAAGAAATGTTAGGATTTATTGAATTTTAGTTTTCTAATGAAAGTGAAAAATCGAGATTTCATTGTTTAAATTATGAGTTATGTCCAAAATAAATTTTCAAATAGTCGTTATGGAATCGTTTATAAATAATAACGATTTATTAAATAAAATAAAAGAGATTTATTATAAAATTGAATATCGATTGAATTTGGATTTTGAAATCATCGAATTATAAACCCAAGTATGTTTGTTTTGGAACTATATGATGTTCTATTTGGATATATATGATAATATTAATTTATTATTATTAAATTGAACTGTTTTTGAATTTATTAATATTTTAATTGGGTTTTTTAAGCCTTTAAAGTAGTCATTTTGCAAACGACCGCCCTTTTTTGCAAAACCAAATGTATTGGGTCCGGAATAATAAATTATTGCGGATTTCTAATTTCGCGCCAATCGGAGTTAGTATATGACCGTGCAGAATTTAAATGTGAACCGATCAACCATTTGACTTTAAAAATACGTTGTTGGAGCAAATGGACTAGGAAATCGACAAAACAAGTTTCGTTGGGTCCGTAATGTCAAACTATAGCTGTATGTCTGTTTTCATCGAAATTGGAATTCGTATGTGATCGTACGAATTTATTAACGATGAATAGGAATAGTAATCGAATAAAAATCAATAAATTAATGGAATAAAAAAATGTTTAACTTATCCTATAAATTCATCATAATCTCAGCCTAACCCTAGAACTCTTCATCTCTTTTCAAAATACCACGCCGCCACCATTTCTACAACAAAAACAAAATTTGTGAGATTATAAAATCAATGGAAAATCAATAAATCTCCAAACTTATGTATTTGGATTCACACAAGCTAGTTCTACACATGGCTTGAGTTTGGTAAGGTGCTTACAACCAAATGAAGTTATAAACAAATGACTTAAAGCCATGTCGCGCCACGATCCACAGCTTCAACGGGGCTTCTAGTTTCCTAGTTGGAATGATCGACTTACCTGTGGAGCTAGGCGAGGGGGATCAGAGCCGGATCCGAATCCTCACTTTCGTGGTTATGAACATTAATTCCCCCTACAACGCTTTCCTAGGACGCCCTTTCCTCACAGAATTTCGGGTCTGCACGTCACCATGGTATTTCCTAATTAAATTTCCGGCAAAAATGGGATTGGAACAGTCAGAGGCGACCAAGTAAGCACCAGAGAATGTTATGTAATAGAATGGAAGAATGCACGCAATAAGGACAAGGGAAAAGCAGTTCCCACGCCTTCTTGCGCCAAGACTATCTCAGCATAGCAATCAACGACATCTAGGCCTTGTCTCAGGCGCCACTGCCGTCTTTTCGAAGACCTCGACCCACGGAAGGACGAAGAGCCCGAGTACGAGAGGGCTACCGGTCGAATCTACAGTGGATATCCCCGTTAACCCCGATGATCCATCAAGGTTGCTGAAGATAGGATCGCAACTCCATCCCGCAATCAAAGAAGATCTTGTAAATTTCTTGAAGGCTAACCTAGATGTGTTTGCATGGACTCATTCCGATATGAAAGGCATTGACCCTGCAATCGCTTGCCATTGTCTAAGTATCGATCCTACGACAATTCCAATCAAGCAGAAGCGTCGCTTCTTGGTACCCGAGAGGTCCAGAGCACTTGAGGAAGAGGTAGAGCGTCTACTCAACAACAATTTCATTCGTGAAACTGATTACCCCGAGTGGGTCTCCAACCCAGTTCTGGTCAAGAAGGCCAACGGCAAATGGCGAACGTGTGTCGACTTCTCTGACTTAAACAAGGCGTGTCCCAAGGGCAGCTTCCCACTCCCAAAGATCGACTGACTTGTTGACTCAACCGCTGGATACCAGCTACTATCTTTCATGGATGCCTACTCAGGCTACAATCAAATTCCGATGAACCTTCGCGACCAGGATCACACCTCTTTCATAACAGACCTCGGACTTTATTGCTTTCGCGTCATGCCCTTCGGCCTCAAGAATGCTGGCGCTAATTATCAGCGAATGGTTAATCGACTCTTTAAAAATCAAATCGGAAAGTCCATGGAGGTGTACATGGACGACATGTTGGTAAAATCTAAAGTATCAAGCGGTCACGTCCACGACCTCTCTGAAATATCGATATCCTCTGTCGGTACGACATGAAACTCAACCCCTTGAAATGCTCCTTCGGAGTCGCTTCAGGTAAATTCTTGGGTTTCATCGTCAACTCCCGGGGAATCGAAGCTAATCCAGAAAAAATCCAAGCTATTCCGGACATCTAAATCCCCAAGAACATCAAGGATGTCCAAAGTTTAAACGGAAAGGTCGCTGCTTTAAGTCGGTTCATATCCAAGGCCACCGACAAGTGCATTCCTTTCTTCGATTTACTTCGAAAGGGGAAACGCAATTTCAAGTGGACCCCAGAATGCATTTCCACATTCAAAGAACTTCTTGATCACTTAGAGCGACCACCTATCCTATCTAAGCCCGTAGACCATTAGGACTTATACATTTATTTGGCTGTTTCTACGCAGGCAATCAGCTCAGCGTTAATCCGCCTCGAGGACCGCATCCAACGGCCCATCTACTACATAAGCAAACAATTAACAAGGGAAGAAAAGAATTACCCAAAGCCGAGAAAGCTGGCATTCTACTTGCTCAAATCCTCTTGGAAACTTCGACCATACTTCCAGTCTCATCCTATAAAGGTTTTCACCAATCAACCACTACGACCGGTCCTGCAGCGACCCGAAGCGTCGGGGCGGCTACTGAAATGGAGTATGGAGCTGAGCCAGTTTGAGATAACATTCATTCCCCACCGAGCTATCCTCAGCCAAGCTCTCGCTGACTTCATAGTAGAGTTCACTGCCCCCGAGGAGACCCCGATAGAGAACACGAAAGCTCCCGGTGTTCAATGGAAATTGCTCGTGGACGGGTCCTCCAATAACAAATGCTCCAGGGCTGGAGTCGTGTTCATCAACCCGAGGAACGACCAATATGCTATGCGCTGAAACTAAATTTCCCTGCTACCAATAACGACACAGAATATGAGGCCTTGATAGTCGGACTTAGAATCACGATCGAGCTTAAACTAAAGATAATCCAAATCTTCTCCGACTCACAACTCAACGATCGTGCGTCAAGTAAAAGGGGAATATCAAGCTAAGGGGGAACGACTCACCCTCTACTTAACCAAGGTTCAGGAACTACTCACTCACCTCGACCACTTCGTCATCACTCACGTACCCCGAGAACAGAATGAAAAAGCGGATTCGCTATCCAAACCAGCAAGCTCCGAGGACCCACAACTTTTGGGGTTCGCCCCCATCGAAGTGCTCAACCCCCTAGTATCAAGCAAATTCAAACTGAGGCGTTCATAAACACCGAACCCGAACTTGAATCTTGGATGACACCAATCAGGAATTACCTACAGCACGGGACCCTTCCGCGGAGCTACAAGGAAAGACGAGCACTCACCCGCCAATCGGTTCGCTATCTTCTTATGGACGGGATTCTCTACCGCAGAGGTTTCTCCGTCCTATTGCTCAGAAGTGTAGCCCATCATAACGCCATCAAAGTCTTAACCGATGTGCATGAAGGGGAGTGCGGCGACCATATTGAAGGGCAAACCCTGACGAGAAAAGTGCTTAGACATGGTTATTACTGACCCACGCTCGATTGAGACGTCGCAGACTACGCTCGCAAGTGCGACAAGTGCCAGCGCTTCTCAAAGATCCCAAGAGCCCCGCCTACAGAGCTGACACAAATGACTAGCCCATGGCCTTTCGCCATGTGGGGAACCGACATCATCGGAACTCTTCCAATGGCCAGAGGCATGGCACGATATGCCGTCGTCGCAGTTGATTATTTTACCAAGTGGGAAGAGGCTGAAGCTCTCGCCACAATCACCACCAAGAAGATGAACAACTTCGTTGTACGCAACATCATTACTCGATATGGGGTCCCTCAAGCTGTCATCTCTGACAACGGCACTCAATTCGAGAGCGCCGGATTCAAAGCCTTCTGCCAACGGCACAGCATCGAAAAGAGATTCTCGGCAGTGGCTAATCCTCAAGCCAATAGGTAGGTCGAAGCGGTCAACAAAGTTATTAAGTCCGTCATCAAGAAGCGCCTGGAAAAGGCTGGGGGAATGTGGGCAGACGAACTTCCTCTAGCCCTATGTGCATACCGAACCACCCACAAAACAACAACCAGACATACTCCCTTCGCCCTCGCCTACGGATCAGAAGTCGTCATTCCTATCGAACTCAAGCTTTCATCTTATCGAGTCACCTATTTCGATCCAAGGACAAACCAAGATTTACTTTTAGGATTACTTGACTTGTTGGAAAAAAAGGAATGAAGCCGATACCGAGCTGCCACCCAACGACAACGAGTCGCCCGATACTTCAATTCTAGGGTCCACCATAAGCACCTCAACGTCGGCAACCTCATCTTAAAACGGGTCTTCCCTACACCAACAGGACTCGCTCCTCGTTAGGAAGGTCTACACTCCATACAACGGAAGCTCAGTAGCGGATCTTTCAAACTCGCAAACATGGACGGAGCTGAACTCCCAAGGGAATGGAACAGTGAACATCTCCGCCCCTACTTGACATATCTTAGAACATAGTTATCTACGCTTTCCAACAATGTTTTGTTTTCTGATAATTCAACGCATTATAAAGGCTATTACTGCCAAAGTTATTAGTGGAAATGATGTTCAACTTCCCATCTCTTCCAATTTATGTTTACTCCGTGCATGACACGTTTTACTAATCCTGACAACTAGCTTATGTTCAAACAGTCGGTTGTCGTATTGGCCTCCGAGCATGGAGTCGGTACTGCCGTCCGAGTCTCGAGCAAACCTCTAGGCCAAAACACAATGTCTATGACCGACACCCTGGCCACGGGATGCGGCAACGCTACTCTAGTCGCCGGCCTGCGGCGCGACCGAGTATAAATAACCATGAACTCAAATCTTGGCCCCGTGCCGAGACCGAGGATAAATAGTTCCGCGCCTAAGTCCCAAGCGACTTGGGGCTACCCAACAGCCAGACGGGAGTGATGTAAATCCCTCCCTCGGCTACGGGTACCAGTCGAATCTTGGCGCAACACCGAGACCGACCCTTAAATCGTTTCTTCCCCAAAGCTCTCAAGGCTAAGGGGTAGCCCATGGCCACGGTCGGACCCTACGGGCTGATGATTCGGGCTTCTCTTCTCAAGTGAATAAACGACACCTGCGGCTCGCCTCAACCCGATGAACGATGGGAGAGCCACACACCGGACGGACCGCACAAGGCAACGTCATACGCCTTCGTTACACTTGGGATTAACCCCGGGAAACCCAAACACGGTAGGCGCTCAGCCTGGCTTCACAAACTACGGGTTTCCTGGGATGAGGGAAACTTACTAGAAGCTTGCGCTCTATCACAGCCCCCTGGAATAATTGACCTAAGGCGCGATACACAATCACACTCCTCTGGAATAATCAACCCAGAGCGCGGTACACAATCGCTTTCTTGTCAAGTGTAACGGTAAGTATGCTTATGCAAGTACGTGACGCCTGAAAACATAAGAAGAACATCCAAACACTTAACACAAATTGCGATCTTTACTAATTCATATTTCCATTCCAACACACACACATTAAAAACAGACTACATGTCTAACATCTTTCTTTCTAATGATAGGGTGTACATGAGAACCACACCGTGTCTTGAAAAACCAAAAGCGAGGGCCGTACTCGCGTAAACTATCGGCCTACACTACCAAAATAAACGGTAACTCCTACGTAGGTTGATATCACTAATAATGTTTCTTCCTCTTGTGCTTGTACTTGTTCTTTTTTGCAGATTCAGGGCTCAACAGTTCATCCTTTGCATCGGGCTTCTTCTTGCCAGACCCGCTCTTTCCATCTCGGCCCCTCCGAAAAGTCATTGACTCATGAGTAGCCGAAAGACGCTTCTTGTCCGCACCCTCGCCGCTAGAGATCTCGGTAATATCAACAACGACGGTATGCGACGTAGGCACGGGGCACTCCTAGCAGCGAGGTCGACCACAGCGTCACTCTTCTCCGGCACCGCCTTGCCTTCTCGCTCAGCTTGTTCTGTGGCCTCTCTAGCAGCCCGACGCTCAACCAGCTTCTGGGATCTATGCGGCGTGTCACCACCCGCCTTGGTTTTCTTAAGGGACCCAGTAATCCTCTATTGTGCTTCCTCATCCTCCCTCTTCTTTCGGGCCTCATTGTCAGCCCTCTCCTTCTCGGCCTCCTCATCGGCTTTCCTCTTCTCAACCGTCTCAGCGGCTCTCGCCTCAACATCCTGCCTGGTCTTCATTAGGACCTCCTTCCTGGCAGCCTCGTCATGCCTCTGCTTCTCCTCCACCTCCTCACGCTTATCCGCCATATTTGCTTCTTGGGTCTCCACCATAACAGCCATCGAAGGCACATCAGCCTCCATTGGACCTCAGGTAGCTGCACTTTGCCCTTCAGCCACTTCTTCCTCCCCTATGAGGCTATCAATCATGTTGGGAGTTAATCTTATGTCCGAGAAGGTATCCAGTTGATCCCCACCCTCTCCAAATTACGTTGCCGCAAGTCCTAGCCCAGATTCTGTTGTTTGTGGGACCACGGGGGCAGGGCCCGATATCATGGTTAGTCCAAGAAGGGCTGTACATTGAAAACACAACCTTTTAGCCTGCAAATTCGGTAATTACGTCATCCTCGAGGATGCATGGCAAAATAAATTTACCTCCAGTCATGGATGGTGTAGGAATGTCAAGAGGAGTACTGGTGGTGGTAGGTAAAGTGAATCCGGTCTCTCCTAGCTCCGGATGCTCAGGGTCATACTCGGTCGAAACCCGAATCGAAGCTGCGGGATCGCTCACCATAACCGATTTAGGGGCCAATGGCCGGTAGGAGCTTTCTTCGGCAAATGTCTCCGCTACCACGACACTCTCAGTCATGATAAACTTCCCCTTCTCAGCAGTAATCTTCTCCAGCCTCTCTCTCTCTCTCTCGGCATCCTCAAGCAATAACCTCCTACCCTCCTCTGGCTTCTCGCGCTCCTCGACAGTGAGGAGATCAACCGCGAGTTGGCGTTCATCTAAAGTTCTCACATCCACTTGGCGTAGAAAGGCCTCATACGGAACCAACCTCTCCCAAGTCCAGGCTAGTTCTCGGGGATAATCGTCAACCCACGAGAGTCCATGGAATCTCAGAACTTTGACAAATATGTTTTGGATATCCTCCACCACATACGATTGCACTTGGAACTCTGTATTCTCCAACTCCTCTCTCAGTTGTTCTACCTCTCTCAGATCAGTCCATCCATCGTCCCCAACACATCCCAATTACTGGCTTCCGCGTCCTCCTTGGCCTTCTTCATCTCCTCAAGCTACCTCTTCAGGCTGTCATTCTCTGCTCTCAGAGCATTGTTGTCAGTTTGGAGGTCGAAGACTCGCGCATTTTCCTTTTCCAGATAGGCGCATACTTTATCTACCTCGGCCTTGTCTCTCTTTAGGGTCGTGTTCTGGGTAGTAAGATCGGCTATAGTTTCCGTGAAAACGGAGCAGGAGTAATCGGCCTCCCTCTTGAGGGCTTCGTACCCTTTCTTTATCTCAGCTACAACAACGAGATTCACAAGTTAGCATTTAAAGATACGGGAATAAACGACAATGATCCCACGATGCAAAAAGCAAACTCACCAATGTCCGTGTTTAGATGAACGGCGGTGGTCTTCTCAGCATCGATAGTTAACTTCTGATTCATGAGCTCCATATTCTTCCTCTTGATCAGCTCCGATAGATGAAAGGAATAGGCGGTAAGCTCGTCAACCTGGTGGTATGCTTCCTTCACATGCATCCAGACCTCTACGGAGTCCCTAGCGGGATACGGGCGAAGGTCTGGAAGGACCGTCAGCTCATCAAAGTAGTGCCGAGGGAAATTCGTTTTCAACCATGCCTTCTGTTCCTCCATAGAAAGCCTTTGTTGCTCAGAAGCCGCTAGGTCCCACATCCCGGTTACGGTTGCCCTCTCCG
Organism: Allium sativum; assembly: GCA_030737875.1. Lineage (NCBI taxonomy): Eukaryota > Viridiplantae > Streptophyta > Magnoliopsida > Asparagales > Amaryllidaceae > Allium > Allium sativum. Next base: position 199,848,772 of record CM060924.1, read on the forward strand.
GCCTTGGTTGGACGAGTGGTGGATCCCTCGGAATAGGGGCAGAAATGGCGGTACTTGAAATGGCGGTCAAAGGAGAACGTCGAGGACCTCCTAAGTTAAGTCGAGAGTCTCCCTCAGACACCCGAATCGAAGGTAGTGGAGGAGGAGTCGGAGTCGTCGAGATCGCTTCCCACCTCGGTGCTCGCTACCACGACTAGGCGGGGGGTGGAGTGCCATACAAATTGGTCCCTCTTCTGAAGCCCTCAAAGAAAGGATTCCTAGGGCGTTGGCGGCCTCCATGACCATAGCCTCTTCCCCCGCATCCTCTTACCATATCACCTGTCAAAGAAATGAAGTGAAATCAGTTAAGTCGCATGCTTAGATAAGTCACTATGATATGCAGTGCTAATGAGTGTATGCCCTAAGTGTTCTCTCAACAGACCAGATTGTGATCCGCTTGAAGGAGTTAACCCCTCCGCAGCAAGAGCTAGGTCATCCATGACATCCGGAGTCGGCCGCAGAGATACGTCAAGGTCAAGTTTATTTAAGCCATTGAACTGATTTCATCCTCAAGCGGGGTGGCAGCTCCAGGAGAAGCCACCGGAGACGGTAGCCTAATCGACTCTTCCTCCCCCGTCCCTCCAGTCGGGGGTGGAACGGGAACATCCAATGGGCCCTCATCTCCGGCTACAGCCTCCTCACCATGAGCCCCATCTCCGCCGATGTCTCCTTGGAACTTAACAATCTTCTTCGGCCTGGGCCCAGCAGAGGGCATCTTTCTCTTCTGACCAGGGGTCACAGGGCCTTTTGCCGCCACCTTTTTTGGTACAGCGCTTGCCACAGCGGGCCTAATGACAGCCCGATCGTCGGGAAGCAACCCCGCACGGCGAAGGCGCTCTTAGCTCGTCACAGTTTCCGTTTTGCGAAATTCCTCGGGAATCGCCCACAAGGCATCAAGACGTTACCTATACTCTTCGCCGTGGGTGCCTCTGGATTCCCTACCGCAATCAAAAAAGGATAACAATAAGATACAGACTCCAAGAATTTTATAGCTGTAAGCAAAGTTCGAAAGCACTTACTCCCTATAATCCATCTCCTTGCAAATCCAGGAGGGAAGCACACAGAGAACTAGTCTTGTTTGAACACCGATGGCCTGGGCCACGTCCCGCTAAAGAATTTGGTGGCGGCTGTCGCTTCCAGGAACCATTGGGAATGCGATCTGCTAGATGTTCTCCTCAGGTTGAAGAAATACCGAGTGTCCTCTCCAGTGGGTTCCATGTTCAAATACTCTCGGTATAGAACGTAAGTGCCTAGGAGCGATGAGTAAGCATTTGGATGTAGTTGCGAAGGCGCCAGGCGGAAATAGGACAGAATATCCCGAATAAAATCATTAGCCGGGGGCACGCACCCCGCGAAACAAGCTTGCCTATTCCAGGCAGTTAAACCCTCGGGTGGTGCGTGATCCCTTCCACCTTCTCCCGGCGCATGAGCATCACATACTGGTATGTTGAACCGCTGTGCTATTTTCATGGTTGCCGTAGCATCCAGGCGCGACGGTATCGAGTCCATCGGATTTTCCAAGATAACAACATCGTGTAACATATTCGGGGCTACTGGATCCGCTGGTGCATCTTCATTCATAATGTCCACATTCTCAACCTCTTCGCGTACGACCGGAGAATGTAGCCTCTCAATTTGCTCTATGTGATCAGACACTTTGGGTGAGCTGGCCGATTGAGACGGAATGGATCCTTCGGTAGTCTCAAGCTCACTGCCACTCGAGCTACCACTATTGGTAGAATCAGATGAATGTGACGATCACGGGGAAGCCTTGGCTTCCAAGAATTTTCCAGTCTTTGATCTTGTTTGCATGGCTAACTATACTTTAAGACACTAGTATTAGACATTGCATGGGAATAACCTGTACCCCTCGTGTTGGTGAAAGCTAACATGTGTGTACGGTGTCATGCAAGATTAAGATATACATAGGAAAGTCAAACAGTCACATTTCAGTCATAGTTCGGATATATGCGCTATCCTATGTGAATAATTCATGTCCTTGTCCGCGCGACTGTCACCATATGCATGCGTGCAATCACGCAAGAAAATATATGATATGTAAACTTAAGGGCGGGCAGTCAGGAGATCGAAGTACTGAACCAGAGCGACGATACCCCGCCAGGGCGTGGCACAGAGTAGTTGGGCTAGCGGCAAACTGAAAGACCATGATGGGCAAGAGAGGCTATAACAAGCTTCAAAGTTTGAAAGTCCGAGCCTCAAGGATCAAAAACTCGAACCCCTATGGGTTCGAAAATCCGAGGCTTAAGGTTCGAAAATTCGAACCCCACAAGGTTCGAAAATTCGAACCCCAGAAGGTCGAAAATTCGAACCCCAGGCTCGAGGATCCAAACCCATCAAGGTTCGGAATTCCGAACCCAGAGGGTTCGAAACTCCGAACTCTAGAGGTCCGAAACTTTGAACCGCTCGGGTTCGAAATTTCGACCCCTGGAGTTTCGAGAATTCGAACCCACGAAGGTTCGAAATTTCAAACCCTAGAGGTTCGAAATTTCGAACCTCGAGAGGGTCGAAATTTCCGACCCGATTCAGTCCTTTGCCTCTCCCTCCCTCGCGCTGAACCACTATGGCCAAGCCTCGACGCCTCGACCCCCTTCCTCCTCGCGTCTCGACCCTATACCTTACTTAAGTCTGAGTTCAAAAATTAGTAGGCCTCGAAGCTCGGAATTAATGTCGGTCGAGATAGAAAAAACAATGGAAGAATAAAATGAAGAGGGGGGCTATTCATAATAAAAGGAAATAGTCCCTTCGCATTCCCAAGAATTTCGAGCCTACGGGTTCGAAATTTCGAACCCACGAGTTCGAAATTTCGAACCTCCGGGATTCGAAATTTTGAACCTACGAGTTCAAAATTCCAAACCCCTTGGGGTCGAAATCTTGAACCTCTATGGTTCGAAATTTCGCACCCCACAAAAATAAAAGAGAAAGGAGAAAACCGAACCCCCCGGGTTCGAAACTTCACGCCACGCACTCATGCACACGTATTCCCTGCGCATACTGACCTCGTGGACACGCGGGGGCAACGCACGGTGAATACTTAGCAACATGAGCACGGCGCCATATCAGCAACAGCTCGCTCGCAATCATGCAACGAGCGAGCCTGTCAACTAACGTGTGTTTTCCTTTAACTTACAGGATAAACCAGCAACTCAATTACTAACTCAACCAATCCAAAGCACATCATATCAAAACAAGACGTACTTTGGGGGGCAAATGTTAACCGGCTTTTTGGTCCGGTTCCCAAAAGTACACAAGACACACTCGACTCAACGCATCGCGTGGAACTAAAGCTGAAAGGGACGCTTAGGAGCGAAGGAAACATGATGAAGAGGGATTGCGCCAATGTAGACCTCACGACACCCCAAACTCCCATTCGTGCAACCTTCGAGGCGCGGAATCTCACACCCTCGAGGTGCGCAATCTCGCACCCTCGAGGTGCGCAATCTCGCACCCTCGAGGGGGGAAATCTCGCACCCTCGAGGGGTAAAATATCGCACCCTTAAGTGGCGCAATCTCGCACCCTCGAGGGGCGAAATCTCGCACCCGCGAGGTGCGAAATTTCGCTCCTCGGGACAAGGTGCGAATTTCCCGTATGTCCAGGCTCCAGGTGCGAATTTCTGCAAGTGGTCCCCTATTTCTACCTACTCCTACCTAACCCTTACCTACTCCTTTACTATAAATACCCCATGACTTCACTCTTCAAAGGGGTTGGAATTTGAGACCTCAGAACCTCTAAAGAGTTCCATTAATGACATCTCCCATTTGAGGAAGAAGCAAGGAAAAAGTGTCCCTTTCTTAATATAGTTAATATATGATAATTATGACATCATATATGAGAAGGATGACATCATGTCTTAGAGGTGACATCATATAGCCTTAAGGATGACATCATATAGCTTAATTATGACATCATCTAGCATAAAGATGAATGTAAGGAGATGTAATGCGATGGTCGCATACTTATAATTTTGAGTGATTAATAATATTCCAACAACGCTTCAAAGTGGACGTAGGCCCCTCATAAGACCGAACCACTATAAATCTCTTGTGTTATTTACTGCTTTTCTACTCTTGTCTGTGCGACCAAATTAACTATTCCTAGTAATTGGAATCTTTGGTGTTTACGACAATTTTTTGCCGTCAACAGCTTTAAAATCCAGCAATTTGATTTTGAGATAAATTCAAACCAAATTTGAATAAAAACAGCGATATTGTCGTAAATGGCCTAAAATTGGGTTTTAATGAATTGAGCTATTTTTAAATTATTAAAAATAGGGAAAAATTATGATAAATCATAATAAATGATTTAAAAGTGTTTTGGACTAAATATATTTAGTTCTGGGTAATATAAATCTATTTTATGAAAATTAGTTATTTTGAAAAAAGTGATTGAAACGATTTGAAGTTAATAAATACTTAACCGAGTTGAGTTTTTCTTATGTACGAATATTGGATTTGAAAGGAAATAATATTCAGATATTTCGACATTGGATTCCATAATTATACGGATATTGTTTGTGGAATTTGGAAGATATAGATATCATGATTCCCTATATGGTATTTGTTGGTTTCAGAATTTAATGTTGAATATAAGTCGATATGATTTCTGTTTAGAGCCTTATATTTGATATCGATTGGTTTAGGGTTTGTCGTGAATGGTGTCTTCAATAACACTATTCTTAAACCCAGTTGAAAATCAAGTTCTTGGAATAAATCTTTTAATTAAGATTAATGAGGTTTCCAAAGTGAAGTTTTCCAATTAATAAATTTAATTGGAATTGAATGGAAAATTGAATTTGGGTTTATAGTGAACGATGTTTTAAATAATATTTGTTCTTTAACCCAGTTAAAGGAAAGATGATTTCTCAAGTTTGAGTGTTAATAAATCTTTCAATAAAGATTTAATTAGATAAAATAAATATTAAAACTATGTTAAAGTTTTAATAGATCTTTCAATAAAGATTTGAATGAATGAGTTGGAGATTAAAACTAAGGTAGAGTTTTAATGAATCTTAAATTGGATTTGAAATGAATGAAAGTAATTAAACTTACCAAAACACGAGGGGTTTTAGATATGGTGTAACGACCCGTATTTTCAGCTATATAATAATTAATTAATTTAATTATTTATATAGTGAATTAGAGCATATAAGGTTGTTCAATTAAATTATATGGAATATTTAATTAATATAATAATTAAATAATATATTTAATTCAGAAATAATCAGAAATTGCTGAATTGACAATATTGTGTGAACTAGACAATTCAAAGTATATAATTCAATTTAGAGTTGAATTATAATAACGAATATATTATTTAAACGAAGTTTGAACGTATAATTATATTATAATTAAAATCGAGCTCGAAATGGCGCTGTAGTTCGTAAATTAGCGATTCGAACCTCAACTGAATGTACATAAGCCGTTTTAAATTGGATTTCTGTGAAACAAGAAACGTATGGAGCAGGTAAAGTATATTTTTCTAGTGGAAGAGAAAAATCGGGATTTCGTTATGTAGATTTTGAGTTATGTCCAAATCAAATTTTAAAATAGTCGCTATAGAATTGTTTATCGACCATAACGGTTTATTCGATATAACTAGATATCGGTTTCGAATTTAGACAAGGTTCTTTTGAGACATAACGAAAATTTAATTTTTAGAATTTTATGGTAATTTTTAATTAATTAAATAAGCAACTTTTTGTTTGGAGTATTTTGCACCCTATAGTCAACATTTTGGGGTTTCAAAATATGAGTTAATCTACCGATATTATTATATTTTTGGGGTCATGGCACATTGGTGAATACAATGGTATTTTTATTTCTTTCGTTAATAGTTCATACGTGAACGGCATTGTACATAACGAATACCCACGTTTTCTAACTTAAATTTTATATATAATCTCATCTATACACTTTTCATCTACACGCATGTTGTTTGCGAAATACCATATCTTCATAATGCAGTAAACTCCACTGAACTCAGTAGCCTCCTCCAGTTACACCTTCATTGCATTCAAAACTCTTTTGTCATTTATGGTCATTCCCACATGCACGTCGTCTCCAAATGAATGCTCCATGTGCCTTTTCCTTAGCCAAGGGGTTCCCTATAATCACGAGTTGTCCACGTCCCTTCTTTACGTGGACTATGTACCCATTTTTTTTCTTTGTCTTAACAGCTAAGTCCTCTTAACCCTATAAATATAGGAGCACTGTCTTCATTTTCTTTTTGGATTCAAGTATACACATAAAGATCTAACCGCGAATAAACCAAAATAGTCGGCTTCAAAATCCATCCTCTAACCATAAATCCTAAAATAAATCTCTGAGAACTCCTTTAGAAAACAAGCTGTACCTCCATTCAAATGTTACGGTGTGCCATATATTTTGGAAAGTATGGTGAGATAGAAGAGGCCGCGACATATATAAGGGGTGTTGGTTTTAAAAAGGGTGTGAGAGGAGCGACTGTTCAACGTGGGGGTAGATGGAACAGACGTGAGGTTAGGGGGAGTTCATTTGTGAACTGTGTGTGCATGAGTAGCAAAAGGGGTTGCTGTCTTCACTAGTGTGGCATGCAACGTTGCACTGGAGAACGCCATTCAAAACTGGAGCGTGCTTGCTAGGAGGAGAAGACTGCTGATCGGTGCGAAGACGTGAGCGAGGTCGAGTTTGATTGTGTGAAGGTTTTAAAATTCACGTGAAGGTAGTGTTCTGGAATGAAGGACTTGCGGGTATTAGGGTGATTGTTCGATTTTGGCAGATGGAAGCAGAGCAAGTAGATAGCGGTAGGGGAGATTGCTGGTGGTGATGGTTTGATGAACGGGGGACTGATGAATGTGCGTAGGCCGAGTGGTATCAATTGGGAAGGTTTTGTAGTACAAGATTGCATGAGTACAAGGAGGCACGGCTATTGTAAATTGAAAGAGGAAAGAAAGCAGCTATACTGAAGGCTTGGATATTGAGATGGCAAATTCTATTCAGACCCAGGTATTTACTGAGTAGCCCCCCTTTTTAATGAAAAAATTTAAAGGCGAAACTGCCTTTTTCTGTTATATTTTTTTAACTATGCAGTCTACCTCATAGGGACTCTACGTGGTTTGTAAGAAAACCCCGTAGGAGCACTACGGGGTACACTAAAGAACCACGTAGAGCCCCTACGTGGTTTTTTAGTGTACCACGCAGTGATCCTACGTGGTTTTCTTACAAACCACGTAGAGTCCCTACGAGGAAGGGTATTTTCGGTTTTTTTTTAAATTTCATGGGGGGCTACTCAGCAAAATGAGGGGTTTTCTCATTTTTGCTGGATTATGGGGGGCAACTCAGCAAAGTCTCATGTTCAAATAGAATTTGCCTATTGAGATCGTGGTGTTCAAGGTATTGGCGAATGACAGGGAACTTCGGCGTTAGGTTTGTTTTCTTCGAACTTTACTGGAATGAGCAACGGGATTCTCGAGGTCAGGAAGAAGGAGTATTCTCGCGTTCACATGAAGAAATGAGGACAAAACGTGGCTTTCAAAAGTTCGAAAATGGCATTTCCAAACAGTAGATCCACGGTTTATTTCTTTGCAAATATAAGAAGCTGCTGGGTTTTTCAACGTGGTAGTGGGCCAAGAATAAAGTGGTAAGGCCCAATAAAATAAACTCAAGTTTATTTTTAATTTAAATTAATACATTAAACTAATAATTTCAATATCCGGTGCATACATCATCAGAATTTCGAATGGTTGGATCCGTTGGGACTGTATGGATAGCGGCTACAAAATGGAACTGACTGAAAGTCCATCGGGGCTCGTTACAGTTTATAGCAAAATAAATTATCCGGCTGAATCAGGCGATGGTTATCGTTATTAACGATGATCGTCCAATGTGAGTAAAACTCACCAACTCTGAACAGTTATATTTTTATAACGTATTCTTAGAACTGTTAATCATCTGTTGATTGCTGTGTGTTAACTGTTTGGTTGGATTGCTTGTGTATTGGTTGAAATCATAGATAACGATATATATATATACCGTTAATCCAATATTGATTCTGTTTAGCAGAATATTTCATACTGAAATGAAATCGATGTTAACTATATTGTTTAACATCTGTGATGCAGGGAAACAGGTTGGAGGGGTCCAACTGGACTCCTCAATATTTATAATACTGTTCTGTTCATGTATTGTAATATATGATGTGATATATAATCTGTTGTGGATTATGTGTGTTTAATCATATCGATCACTGTAAATTGGTATTTTAAATAACGTAAGAAACACCAGAATGATAAAAGGGGATTTTCAAAGTATATTTTGAAAATAATTTATTTATATAAAATCAACGGATTTTATATATAAAAGGAAAAAGGATTTTATAAAAGGAAATAAATTATAAAATCAAAAGAGTTAAAAAGAATATATTTGTAAAACAAATATAAGGGAAAAATATTTGTAAAACAAATGTAAGGGAAAATATTTGTCAAATAAAATAGAAAGAGAAAATATTTGTAAAACCATTTCAAATAGAAATAAAAAGGAAAACATTTGTAAAACCTTTACAAATGGAATTGTAAAGAGAATATGTGTAAAACATTTACAAATAGATTAAATGGAAATATTTATTTATAGGAAATAAATAGAATGTTATAAATGAGATATTTATTTAGAAAATAAATAGGAAGATAAAAAGGAAATATTTATTTGTTAAATAAATAGAATTGAAAGGAATATTTATTTATTAAATAAATAGGATTAAATCAAAGGAATATTCATTTGAGAAAATAAATAGAAAAGATAAAAGAAGTATTTATTTGTTAAATAAATAGAATTGAAAGGGAATATTTATTTGTTAAATAAATAGAATTGAAAAGGGAATAGTTATTTGTTAAGTAAAGAAATAGAAAGGAATAAACCAAAGGAGTTAATTGAAAAGAGTTGATTAGTTAGAGTTAATCAATTAGGGTTGACCAGTTAGAGTTAACCAGTTAGGATTAATCAGTTAGAGTTAACCAGTTAGAGTTAGAGTTAGAGTTAGAGTTAACCAATAGAGTAATTAAATAAAGTTAATCGAATTAGAATAAATCGATTAGAGTTAGTTAAAAGGAGTTATCGAATATTAGTTATTCAAATCGAGTTAAAAGGGTTTATCGAATATTAGTTATTTGAATCGAGTTAAAAGGAGTTATCAAATATTAGTTATTCGAATCAAGTTAAAAGGAGTTATCGAATATTAGTTATTCGAATCGAGTTAAAAGGAGTTATCGAATATTAATTATTCGAATCGAGTTAAAAGGAGTTATCGATTGGTTTAATCGAAAGGAGTTATCGAATCTAGTTACTCGAAAGGAGTTATCGATTAGTTTAATCGAAAGGAGTTATCGAATATTAGTTATTCGAATCGAGTTAAAATGAGTTATCCAATATTAGTTATTCGAATCGAGTTAAAAGGAGTTATCGATTAGTTTAATTGAAAGGAGTTATCGAATCTAGTTATTCGAAAGGAGTTATCAATTAGTTTAATCGAAAGGAGTTATCGAATCTAGTTATTCGAAAGGAGTTATCAATTAGTTTAATCGAAAGGAGTTATCAAATCTAGTTATTCGAAAAGGAGTAATCGAATATAGTATTCGAAAAGAGAGATTATCGAATATCGTTTATTCGAAAGAAAGAGTAATCGAATATTAGTTATTCGAAGAGAGTTAATCGTCGAATTCGATTATATCGAATTCGGGAAAGTACTTATACTTTCCGGTGTTTAAATCAAGATTAATTTATTTATAAAGCAGGTGTTTAATTATTTATTCAAATTAAAGAATTAAAGTTATAATGGAAGTTAGAAATTTCGAAAGTAGGGATTATAACGTTATCATTATAACCAATGTTTTCGATAAAGAAGTGGATTCGTAAATTGAATCCGAGAGTTTCGTAAGGAAGTTTATTAAAGATTTAAAATGATAAACTTTGACTATTTCGAAGTTAAAATGTTGTTCAGTTAAGGTCTGAGAGGTAATTATACCCCAACTTGATTGACTTCCTTCTTAACTAAGGAATGGTAAGGTTTGATCGTGAAGGAGTTTTAGAAATGTTTTCCAAATAAGAATCAGAAATGTTTTCTGATAATAGATAATAAGAATTTAGAATATAAGGAAACAGGAGATAAGTAAATTTATGAACTAAAGAGGTAAATGTTAAATGATGATTGATCGATATAATTTCCATCTGGAAATAATATCGTTTTTTGCACACCTGTTTTTCTTTGATAGTTAAATCACATTCAAAGTTTTGACCATTTTATCGTTGTTAATATCGAGAGACCGGTTGGATTATTATCCGAAGAACCACTCTGTATTGGAATAAGTGTTGCGAATCATATATGCCAAAGATAATTGAAGACGGAGTAAAGTTAAAGGGCTGCTGTATAAATCTTAGATAACAGTGCCTAAGATGGATATATAGAATAGTGCCTTCAGTTTGTCCAGTCCCAGGACAACTTGTATGGACGAAGGTCTGACAGAGTATATCTGATAGATTGCGTAAGTTGATCTCTTCAAACGTATTTACGTTTGGTGGCGGAGGAATTCGTTTCTCTTAGCTGTATACCCATGTTATTTTTGGATAAATCAATTTGTGATTTAAAGGGTATGACGATGTGACATTCTAAGTGAATGAAGTTGAGGCGTGTGAAAGATAAGCGTAGCTTTTAGCCTCACATCCGGTAAATGACAAAAATCGGGCAGGCAGCATGGCTATGTAGGTCGCACCTATTAGGGTGTATAATCACCTGATTTAGAGTTTCATTTACTTCTAAAAATCTATTATCGATACTGTCCCTTTCGGGAAACGGTTGCTGATCCCAACCGTTGGTGATATACATTCGATACACTCAAGCGAAATGAGTGGTCGGTCATGTGTGGCCGGGTTGTAAGATGTTCTTGTTGAACCCAGTGTATTCCTTTCTAGAGGTACACTATCAGAAGATGGTTCCATATCTTGTCATAGTTGGAAATCCATTACCCAATACGTGCTTGCGTTTTTGATTGTATACTATATATGTAGAACGTGAGATGAAAGCGTTTCTGCTAGATGATTATTATAGTGTGATTGATAGACATTATGATAATATCAAAAGGTTTTTGATATAAAGATATTTTGGATTCTTAAAAACCCGTTCCGTTATACGGCGTGGTCTTATGAGATACCGTTTAATGGCTCAAACTGTTTAAACTGTTTTACTCACACCAGTCCCATGACTGACCCGGAGTTTATTTTGTTTTGTTTTCCCTAAACTCTTGGGTGCCCAATTTTGTACGGGCAGTCAAGTAGTCGGGATTTACAGATACTTGAAGAGCTGGAGCAGGAGGCTTCAGGATTATATAGCTATAGTTATTTCCGCTGTGTTGTAAGTGTTGTACTCTAATATACAAATGCAGATTTGTGATTTCTGGTTTGTTGTATATTATATTTTGATCGTTCCGCTGTGAGATTCGTGTTACTCTGATGTTGTATGTTCTTCTTCTTCTTCTATTCTAAGCTTCTATCTTATCTATCCTCACCCTCTAATTTCTTTCATTAACCATTCAGTGATTTTCGATCGTTGGATGTTCGATATGTGTTGTATATCGGATAACCAAGATCGTCAAAAATCTGGGTCGTCGCAGTTGGTATTAGAGCTTAAGGTTAAGTGAATTACCTTGGCTCTGTGGCGTGACTCAGTAGAGATAGGGTTAGTAATACCCTAGATTGAGTTGAGTGTATATATACGAGTGCGTATTTGTTATTTGATAAAAAAAATTGTTTTATATTGTGGAGATTTATTGGCTGAGTTGTTTATGAGTTCTGGTCGATCAGTTTGATCCACTGTATCGGTAGGAGTAAATAAACACTTGAATACGATGAATCGACACGGTACGGTTTGAAACACGGTAAATGATAAAATTTTACCGAAAATATATATTGATATTATTATATAGGATGTGTTGGTTGTTATTATAATCGAATGAGATTATAAATTAAAATGGTTATATAAATAACCCATTAAAATTCATATAAGAGTAATATATGAAATAAGATGAATTAAATCTGAATTTAAGTCAGAATTGGAATTAAAAATAAGGAAATTTCAAGTTCCTGGGAGATTTGAAATTGTTTTTTTTCAAAAGGATTGTGAAAGATATTTTTGAAGTGATTTCAAAATGAAATGGTTTAAGAATGGGTTTTAGAAAGTAATATGGTATTGAACTCGCTTCGATTGCTGGAAAATAACCCTGATGAGTGCGGCCGCATCATCAGTGTCATTTTCGAGTTCTAAGTGACGGATTACCACCAAAAGATGTTGTTTTTGAATTGTTTTAAGGAAACAAGTTGTTAAGGAATTCAAAGGTTTTGAATTGGTATTAGGATTTCAAATTGATTTGAAATGAGCCCAGGAATTTAAATTCTGGAATTTAAATTTGACTTATAAAGTTAAATATATCGAGATGGTAAAAGTCAATAAAATTTAACTTGAATTAAGTTAAATAAGATCTGGATTTGATTATAGAATAATCTGGAACGAAATTGAGTTGATGAGTTAAGATTTAGAATCGAGGATGGAACTCGAGTTAAAATAATTTGATTTAAGGATACCTTGATTGGAGATTGATTGGAATGCATGGATATATGTAGAATTGATAACAGGTGAAAGTGATAAGGTTGATAACAAGAAACGTATGGAGCTGGTGAAGTATATTTTTCTAGTGGAAGAGAAAAATCGGGATTTTATCGTGTAGATTTTGAGTTATGTCCAAATCAAATTTTAAAATAGTCGCTATAGAATTGTTTATCGATCATAATGGTTTATTCGATATAACTAGATATCGGTTTCGAATTTAGACAAGGTTCTTTTGAGACATAACGATAATTTAATTTTTAGAATTTTATAATAATTTTTAACTAATTAAATAAGCAACATTTTATTTGGAGTATTTTGCACCCTGTAGTCAACATTTTGGGGTTTCAAAATATGAGTTAATCTACCGATATTATTATATTTTTGGGGTCATGGCACATTGGTGAATATAACGGTATTTTTATTTCTGTCGTTAACAGTTCATACGTGAACGGGATTGTACATAACGAATACCCACGTTTTCTAACTTAAATTATATATATAATCTCATCTATAAACTTTTCATCTACACGCACGTTGTCTGCGAAATACCATATCTTCGTAATGCAGTAAACTCCACTGAACTCAGTAGCCTCCTCTAGTTATACCTTCATTGCATTCAAAACTCTTTTGTCATTTATGGTCATTCCCACATGCATGCCTCCCCAAATGAATGCTCCATGTGCCTTTTCCTTAGCCAAGGGGTTCCCTATAATCACGAGTTGTCCATGTCCCTTCTTTACGTGGACTATGTACCCATTTTTTTCTTTGTCTTAACAGCTAAGTCCTCTTAACCCTATAAATATAGGAGCACTGTCTTCATTTTTTTTGGCTTCAAGTATACACACAAAGATCTAACCGCGAATAAACCAAAATAGTCGGCTTCAAAATCCATCCTCTAACCATAAATCCTAAAATAAATCTCTGAGAACTCCTCTGGAAAACAAGCTGCACCTCCATTCAAATGTTACGGTGTGCCATATATTTTGGAAAGTATGGTGAGATAGAAGAGGTCGCGACATATATGAGGGGTGTTGGTTTTAAAAAGGGTGTGAGAGGAGCGACTGTTCAATGTGGGGGAAGATGGAATAGACATGAGGTTAGGGGGAGTTCATTTGTGAACTGTGTGTGCATGAGTAGCAAAAGGGGTTGATGTCTTCACTAGTGTGGCATGCAACGTTGCACTGGAGAACGCCATTCAAAACTGGACCGTACTTGCTAGGAGGAGAAGACTGCTGATCGGTGCGAAGATGTGAGCAAGGTCGAGTTTGATTGTGTGAAGGTTTTAAAATTCACGTGAAGGTAGTGTTCTGGAATGAAGGACTTGCGGGTATTAGGGTGATTGTTCGATTTTGGCAGATGGAAGCTGTGGTGGCCGGAAAATTCGTACCAATTTGAGCTGACTAATATCCTACACATTCAACCCAAAGTGCATGAAAATTCAGCACATAAATAGAAAGAATTTAGAGGGTGAGAAAGAAAAGATAGAACTAACAGAATAGATGAAGAAGAAGAACTCAACTGAACAGAATCAGAGTAAATACGAACTCACAGCGGAACGAATAAAATGTATTATATAACATAACTTTGAATTACAAAACTGTATTGTATATACATACCATATACCATAGTACAACTTACATATATGTCACAGTGGAAATAATCTCTAACTAATTTATGGTGAAGCCTTCTGCTTCCAACTCTTCCGAGGGAATCTGTAAAAGCCTGAAACACTTGACTGCCCGTACAAATTTGGGCACCCAAGAGTTTAGGGAAAACAAACAAAATAAACTCTGGGTCAGTCATGGGACTGGTGTGAGTAAATTCCAACTATACTGTTAAATTTTGAAAATCATTTTGAAACAAAAAGATAATAGTAAGACCAGCCCACCCATAAACATGGACGACTTTTACCTTACTATAACCCAAATTACTTTGATATCAATACCAGTGATATTATGATAATGTCTAAACAAATAAATATCCAAGTAGCGGAACGCTTGCATCTCACGCTCCACATATATATAGTATAAAATCATAAACCGCAAGGCGCTTATTGGAGAATGGATTCCAACAGACAAGGTATGGGAGCACCTTCCGAACTGTGTACTCTAAAGGGGATACACCTGGGTTCAACAAGAACGTCTTGCAACCCGGCCACACATGACCGACCACGCATTTAGCTTGAGTGTATCGAATATATTGCCACCCACGGTTGTTGGCCATCCAACCATAATCCGAAGATACAGAATCGAAAGGAAGTATAAATATGAATTTTCTCTAGATCGGTGACAATACACCCTACTTGGGGATGACCCAACTAGCCATGCTGCCTAGCCTAACTTTTGTTACTTCCTAGTTGTGAGGCTAAAGGCTACGTCTATCTTCAGAATATCTGATCACCATTCACTTTGAATGCCACATCGTCAAATTCGTAATCATACATTGATTTCACAAATGCATACTAGGTGTAGAATAAAGAGAAGTTACCTTCTCCCCACCAACTTGGTATATTCGTAAAAATCAATGCCGTGACCGTTGGAAATACTCTGTCAGACACTCGTCCATACAAGTTGTCCTGGGACTGGACAAACAAAAAAAAACCATTCTAGAATTGGACTACCCTTTCATTTAACTCCGTCTTCAATAATCTTCAGCATATCTAATTTGCAGCGCTTATGCCTATATGGAGTGGTTTTCGGATAATAAATCTGACCGGTCTCTCCGTATTGACAACGATGGTCAAAACACTTCGATGGTCGGTTATTTAACCATCGAAGTAAAAACAAACATTCATTTAAATGTATAACCAGACATCACATAATCACGGGCACTTTTTATTTAACATTCGTCTTTATTATTCGAATTCCCATATCTTACCAGATATTTCTCAAATCCCGTTTTAGCCTTTTTACACTTCTAGAAAAACATTTCCAGTTATTATAAACTCTTATTCTCTTATGTTCCAGAAAATATACGTTATTAACATTCGAAACATTTCCATTCATTTCACGTTCTTTATTTCTATACTTGGATAATCTACCCTATTTACATTGGAAAATATTTCCAATTTCATTTTAACCTTTTAATCGGCCCAACGTTCACTTTTAAAACATTTTTCACTTTGAAATGTGAATATCATCCCTTATTATAGAAATCTGAACATCTTTATCATATAACTCTTTATTCACGTGCTAATTTCCCTTATCTTGTTTACCGAAATCTCTTTCCTACATTTATAATCTTATTCCACTTTATAAACTCTGTTTCTAAGTCAACTTCTTATCAAATCAAATATCAAGTTTATAACTAAATACTGATTCCTATCCTATTAACATTTATTTGTTTAAAACTAAATGTTAATTATCCTATCAGATTATAATTCCTAAATATGATCTACTTTTAATACATTCGACATCGTCGAATTAAAATTCCAAATCACTAATGGTTTAATTCTAATCACATTTCGAATATCGAACTGATGTCATTGCTTTCTGAGACAATTTTCTAATATCTCTTTCTAACTCGTTCTTATATTTTTTTGGACAGACATCGTTAATTATTACTTTTAGAATAAGTGGATTTTAAACCAAATTGTTTCCATTCCTTAGGAAGTGCTGCTATATATAAAGATCACACTTAAGTTTAGTTAACAGCGTTAATTTATCGTTACAGTTCAAACTTGTCATACGCTGTAATATTGTCCGTTATAACTAATCTCGACATAACAGTCACGCTTAAGCCTAGTCAACAGCGTTATTTTATCGCTATAGTTCTAAGACTTGCAATACACTGCCATATTCCCTTTATAACTAATCTCGACCTAACAGTCATGCTTAAGTCTAGTCAACAGCGTTACTTTATCGCTATAGTTCTAAGACTTGTGATATGCTGCCATATTCCCTTTATACTAATCTTGACATCTCTTTCTGTTACAAACTAATATCGTTCCTCGATAATAGTGAAGTCGTTCAAGTTGGGGTATTTTATTTACCTCTCAGACCTTGATCGACAACGTTCTTATCTTAGAACAGATATAAGACCATAACTCTAACCTCTTATTATTTCTAATCTCGATCAAACCGTATTTCTTGTTTCATTTCACAAACTTCGTTTAAAAGCTGACTCATTCTTAATTAAATCTGGTTTATAACCGAAATCTCGATTTCCTATTTGATTTTAAATTTCGGTTTTCAAACCAACTATTATCGATCTTGTCAAATATATATAATATCTAAGAATAGATTATCCATATATGATTTGACAATATCCAATTCCAACTATACTCCTTATGGATTTATTTCCGTTTTATTTGTATTTCGAACATCGAAAAGTTTTCATCGTTTCTTTGAAATGAATCCTACTCGACAAACCGAAGGTACTATTTTAAAAATAACTCTTTCTTTACTTAAATTATTCAAAAGAATAATCTAATTACAACTTAAATTCAATTATTATTAACAAATCAGATAACCGCTTAACTTATGATCATTCTGATGGCTTCTATTTACCATTTTGTTAGTCTGAAGTCGTTACGCTTGTTTTTTTTCCCATATATATAAATACAAAGATATTTACCTATATCCTAACAAAACAACTTAATTAAATCTTGAGATTTTAAAACAAAACATTTGCTTTTTTATTTCGACACTTATTTTTGTTCCTCTTTCCTTATTGTTTACAATCCTCATTTTCTTTTCTTCCCTTATCTTATTTCCTATTTTTGTTTTATACTTCTACCTTTCTTTTTTTATTTCTACCTTTCTTTTTATTCTTATTTTTACCTTTCCACTCTTTCTTCTTTTATCTAGCCCAATACTCTTTCTCCTTGAATTCTTTTATTTTCATTATTTTCTTTTCTAATTTATTTTGTTTCTAACCATCCGCCCAGTTCTTTAGCCCACTAACTCCAAGGCCATGTACTCTCACTCCTCATCCTTAACTCCTACAACCAGAAATAACGCGTCAGCACCCCTTCTCGTTTTCCCTTCCATCCCTTACGACTTTCCCTTTTATTTTATTTTTCTAACTGTCACTTAAGTCCACATCTAAAAGCAATGTTTAAACCAATAGATATATTGCAGGCATGAGGGCAAGTCAAAATGAAAATAGTTCGTAGCAGAAATGAAAAAGATTATACTGCATAACAACAAACTGGTGATTGTCATCAAGTAAAACTCTACAAAACAGCCCACACATTTTATATGTCCTACACACACTATTTTCGTGAACTAAAAAGGGATACTTATTGCTTTTATCCACAAATTTTATTTTCAAGGGAATGGATATATGAAATTCCATTTTACTGGAACATATGTATGGTACATACACGTAAACCACATGCTATTGCTACTCGACAGTTATTCCTAGCCTCATCAAGCAATTCTATATTGATGAACTAGTGAACCTATGCTGTATTAATATTGTTCCCTAACTTAAATCGTTTGGCAAGGTAAGGTTATATATCTCGTTGGTCGATGTCATATTAATGAGTTGATATATTTCTATCTTGTGTCAATAGCACGTAGTGTTTGCCAATTTACTGAAACAAGAATTGGTAAATCATTTGTTCTGTTTATTAAGAGATCGACCAAATCATGATGTGTTGAAATAAAGGGTAGTTTACTCACAGTCATCACCGCATATATCACCATCATATACATCTCTCCCGTCCTCCTTGTATGCTCCACTTTTCTCATGATCCCACTGTCCTGAGAAGCTTGTGCGCTCCCGGAAGAGATCGACCACACACCACCTTCATATTTCCATCCCAGGCTCATACAGAGATCCGAACCCACCTTCTTCTAATTACCACTTCGAGCCTGTGAACCATTTTATCTCATAACAACATTACCCCAAATGACATGCATTGTCACTTCGATTGCCCCCTGCGTGAGTTTCTTACTCCCATGCAGGAAACCAAAACTTCACCTCACTTCCTCGCCTTACCGGAACCCACAACTACTCCTACTTCGAAAACTTCGGCCCAGACCTCATGCAACGTCCCCTTGCAAACCCTTTCAACCGTTTCATCACCTATTACTTCACAACATTAGTCCGCAAACTCCAGCGTCCAACTTCCTTTTTCTACCTTTCTATTCTACATTTTTCCACTACTTCGCACCTTGATGAACCCAAACCCAACGATCCGCAAGTAACCCGCTAATTAATTTTCTTTTCTTTTGTTTTAAAGTTTTCGTTTTTGTCCATGGATTTCAAAGAGAAATACCATATATTTATAACCTGAAAAGCCTTCACAAGTAAGTAATAGGACCATAGGTAGGACGTGCATGAGGCATACTCTATTAATTGCGAAAAGATGGTAGAACGTGGCCTTGACTAATTTCACTATTTCTTTTACATATAGGGTACTGGTTATTTAAAAGCATATATACGTCCCTGTAGTTTATACATTGCCTTAGATTTTACAGTGTTTCTTCGATCTTAAGTAATAGGACAGCGTAGGCAGTTTTTAATTTTGATTGATGCCTACAGAAGAAGTAGGGTATGGGTTTAAATAGACAGGGCATGGTCTATCATTTTTCCAATTAAGATAAGGCCTTGAAAGGGACGAGGTATGGGTTAAATGAAATGTAACAACGTTTCACGCCTGGATATATTTATGGTTTAAAATGTAGTGTACCGTGTTAAAAATTATATTCACGCCCGAGCCGTTATGGACAGAAATAAGAATACGGTCGTGTCCAGCGATGAGTCACGATCCCAAAAATATAATAATATCGGTAGATTGATTCATATTTTGAAACCCCAAAATGTTGATTACAGGGTGCAAAATACTCCAAATAAAAAGTTGCTTATTTAATTATTTAAAAATTACAGTAAAATTCTAAAAATTAAATTATCACTACGCCTCAAAAGAACCTTGTCTAAATTCGAAACCGATATCTAGTTATTTCGAATAAACCGTTACGGTCAATAAACGATTTTACAGCAACTATTTGGAAATTTGATTTGGACGTAACTCAAAATCTATACGACGAAATCTCCATTTTCCACTTCCGTTAGAAAAATACAGTTCAATAGATTCCAACGTTTCTTGTTTCGAGGAATTCCGACTTGTAACGGATCATGTATGCTCAGTTGAAGTTCAGAACGTTAAATTACGAACTGCAGCCATATTACGGGCTCGATTATATTTAATATATATCTTTATACGTTCAACTTTGTTTTAAATAAAATATAAATCCATGTATACTACGAATTCAATATTTAAATTGATTTAAATATTCAAATTCAAACCGATAAAAATGCGGGACGTTACATTCCTTCCCCCTTAAAATAATTTCGTCCTCGAAATTGCTAAGATGGGGAAAATGCTACAGTCTCTGTTGTAAACAGGTTAAAAATCTTTTTGGTTTACTTCATAATTTCAGTTTCAACTGAACTGATTAATTCCAATTAAATATTAATTCCTTCTTATTTCGAATATTTTCAAAATTCTAAAAATTTCCTAACAGCTCAAATTTTCGGAGAATTTCGCCAGCATCTCCTTAGCATGGCTCATTCGGTACTACTACGACTTGCCATTCTGGGCCTTCTCCAATCCAAAAGAAAACCAAACAGCCAAATGGCTTGCCAAACAGACTCATAAATCTCATACCCATATAAATATAAACGTGTACCTTCTCTGTTTGGCATTTATCTCTATCTCTGCCATCTGCTATAAAATCAGCATACATCCAAACATTTCCAACTGATCTCCAATCTAAACCTTTGCTTTTAACAAGCCAATATTTTATTTCAATCTCCAATTCCAAATGATCATTCAACAATCCAATTCCATAAGCCAACTCGGTTCCAATCCAGTATCTCATTTCACAAATTCACCAAGTTTAATGCTATTGCAATACGATTTTCACTTACTTGGTTTCAATTCGACTCCAATTTTATTCAACTTAGTTACATTTTTATTTATTTACGTCATAAGTAAATTTCAAATTTCGGAATTCAAATTCCTGAGATTTATTTCAAATCAATTTGAAATCATATATAATTCAAAGCATTTGAATTTTTGAACAACTTGTTCCTCAAACAATCTAAAATAAAATCTTGGTAGTAATCGGTCACTTAGCAACTCGAAAAAGAACACCGATGATGTCGCAATCATCATCGGAATTATTTTCCAGCAATCGAAGTGAGTTCAATACTATATTACATTCAAAAACTCATATTTTAAATACTTCATTTTGAAGTTATATCAAAATATCCTTTTCAAAATGCTTGGAAAAACATTTCTAAATTCCCAGGATTTAAAATTCCATATATTAAATCCAATTTCATTTACAACACTTTTCCAAGTTTATAGAGCTTTATTTCAATTCTGGTTTTAAATTCAGATTTAGTTCATCTGATTCTGCATATCATGCTTATATAATATTTCGATTGGTTATTTATATAACCAACTCAATTATAGATCTTATTTGATTATAATCATGATCACACTCCTATATATTTTAATAATATCAAGATATATATTCCTTTTATATCAAAATAGATTTTGGGTAAAATTATTTCGTTTACCCAGCTATTTAAAACAATATTATGTTGAATTTCTCTATCTAAGCGTTTATAAATCCCTATCGACCCCATCAGCTAAACGCGTCGATCTGGAATTTATATACCACTCACCAGATCAATCAACACAATATAAAACAATTTTTATATTGATTTAAAAATACGTGCTACATATACACTCAACTCAATCTAGAGTATTACTAACTCCATATCTATTGAGTTACACCACAGAGCTAAGGTAATCACTCAACCTTATGCTCTGATACCAACTGTAGTGGCCCGAAAATTCGTACCAATTTGAGCTGACTAATATCCTACACATTCAACCTAAAGTGCATGAAAATTCAGAACATTAATAGAAAGAATTTAGAGGGTGAGAAAGAAAAGATAGAACTAACAGAATAGAAGAAGAAGAAGAAGAACTCAACTGAACAGAATCAGAGTAAACACGAACTCACAGCGGAACGAATAAAATGTATTATATTACATAACTTTGAATTACAAAACTGTATTGTATATACATACCATATACCATAGTACAACTTACATATATATCACAGTGGAAATAATCTCTAACTAATTTATGGTGAAGCCTTCTGCTTCCAGCTCCTTCGAGGGAATCTGTAAAAGCCTGAAACACTTGACTGCCCGTACAAATTTGGGCACCCAAGAGTTTAGGGAAAACAAACAAAATAAACTCTGGGTCAGTCATGGGACTGGTGTGAGTAAATTCCAACTATACTGTTAAATTTTGAAAATCCTTTTGAAACGAAAAGATAATAGTAGGACCAGCCCACACATAAACATGGACGGCTTTTACCTTATTATAACCCAAATTACTTTGATATCAATACCAGTGATATTATGATAATGTCTAAACAAATAAATATCCAAGTAGTGGAACGCTTGCATCTCACGCTCCACATATATATAGTATAAAATCATAAACCGCAAGGCGCTTATTGGAGAATGGATTCCAACAGACAAGGTATGGGAGCACCTTCCGAATAGTGTACTCTAGAGGGGATACACCTGGGTTCAACAAGTATGTCTTGCAACCCGGCCACACATGACCGACCACTCATTTAGCTTGAGTGTATCGAATATATTGCCACCCACGGTTGTTGGCCATCCAACCATAATCCGAAGATACAGAATCGAAAGGAAGTATAAATATGAATTTTCTCTAGATCGGTGACAATACACCCTGCTTGGGGATGACCCAACTAGCCATGCTGCCTAGACCAACATTTGTTACTGAATTCATGGACCTCGCTTAAAAATATTTTGACTCTTCCGTGCTGTGTCTCAGGAACCTCTTCAATACGGTCCGGATTGCTTCCTGGTTGTGAGGCTAGAGGCTACGTCTATCTTCAGAATATCTGATCACCATTCACTTTGAATGCCACATCATCAAATCCGTAATCACACATTGATTTCACAAATGCACACTGGGTGTAGAATAAAGAGAAGTTACCTTCTCCCCACCAACTTGGTATATTCGTAAAAATCAACGGCGTGACCGTTGGAAATACTCTGTCAGACACTCATCCATACAAGTTGTCCTGGGACTGGACAAACAAAAAAACACCATTCTAGAACTGTACGACCCTTTCATTTAACTCCGTCTTCAATTATCTTCAGCATATCTAATTTGCAGCGCTTATGCCTATACAGAGTGGTTTTCGGATAATAAATCCAACCGGTCTATCCGTATTGACAACGATGATCAAAACACTTCGATGGTCGGTTATTTAACCATCGAAGTAAAAACAAACATTCATTCAAATGTATAACTAGACATCACATAATCACGGGCACTTTTTATTTAACATTCGTCTTTATTATTTGAATTCCCATATCTTACCAGATATTTCTCAAATCCCGTTTTAGCCTTTTTACACTTCTAGAAAAACATTTCCAGTTATTATAAACTCTTATTCTCTTATGTTCCAGAAAATATACTTTATTAACATTCGAAACATTTCCAATCTTTTCACGTTCTTTATTTCTATACTTGGATAATCTACCCTATTTCATTGGAAAATATTTCCAATTTCATTTTAACCTTTTAATCGGCCCAACGTTCACTTTTAAAACATTTTTCACTTTGAAATGTGAATACCATCCCTTATTATAGAAATCTGAACATCTTTATCATATAACTCTTTATTCACGTGCTAATTTCCCTTATCTTGTTTACCGAAATCTCTTTCCTACTTTTATATTCTTATTCCACTTTATAAACTCTGTTTCTAAGTCAACTTCTTATCAAATCAAATATCAAGTTTATAACTAAATACTGATTCCTATCCTATTAACATTTATTTGTTTAAAATTAAATGTTAATTATCCTATCAGATTATAATTCCTAAAAATGATCTACTTTTAATACATTCGACATCGTCGAATTAAAATTCTAAATCCTAATGGTTTAATTCTAATCACATTTCGAATATCGAAATGATGTCATTGCTTTCTGAGACAATTTTCTAATATCTCTTTCTAACTTGTTCTTATATTTCTTTGGACAGACATCGTTACTTATTACTTTTAGAATAAGTGGATTTTAAACCAAACTGTTTCCATTCCTTAGGAAGTGCTGCTATATATAAAGATCACGCTCAAGTTTAGTTAACACCGTTAATTTATCGTTACAGTTCAAACTTGTCATACGCTGTAATATTCTCCGTTATAACTAATCTCGACATAACAGTCATGCTTAAGCCTAGTCAACAGCGTTATTTCATCGCTATAGTTCTAAGACTTGCAATACGCTGCCATATTCCCTTTATAACTAATCTCGACCTAACAGTCACGCTTAAGTCTAGTCAACAGCGTTACTTTATCGCTATAGTTCTAAGACTTGCGATACGCTGCCATATTCCCTTTATACTAATCTTGACATCTCTTTCTGTTACAAACTAATATCGTTCCTCTATAATAGTGAAGTCGTTCAAGTTGGGGTATTTTATTTACCTCTCAAACCTTGATCGACAACGTTCTTATCTTAGAGCAGATATAAGCCCATAACTCTAACCTCTTATTATTTCTAATCTCGATCAAACCGTATTTCTTGTTTCATTTCATAAACTTCATTTATGAGCTGACTCGTTCTTAATTAAATCTGGTTTATAACCTAAATCTCGATTTCCTATTTGATTTTAAATTTCGGTTTTCAAACCAACTATTAACTATCTTGTCAAATATATATAATTTCTAAGAATAGATTAACCACATATGATTTGACAATATCCAATTCCAACTATACTCCTTATGGATTTATTTCCGTTTTATTTGTATTTCGAACATCGAAAAGTTTTCATCGTTTCTTTGAAACGAATCCTACTAGACAAACCGAAGGTACTATTTTTAAAAATAACTCTTTCTTTACTTAAACTGTTCAAAAGAATAATCTAATTACAACTTAAATTCAATTATGATTAACAAATCAGATAACCGCTTAACTTGTGATCATTCTGATGACTTCTATTTACCATTTTGTTAGTCTGAAGTCGTTACGCTTGTTTTTTCATCGCATATATATAAATACACAGATATTTACCAATATCCTAACAAAACAACTTAATTAAATCTTGAAATTTTAAAACAAAACATTTGCTTTATTATTTCGACAATTATTTTTGTTCCTCTTTCCTTATTGTTTACAATCCTCATTTTCTTTTCTTCCCTTATCTTATTTCCCATTTTTGTTTTATACTTCTACCTTTCTTTTTTTATTTCTACCTTTCTTTTTATTCTTATTTTTACCTTTCCACTCTTTCTTCTTTTATCTAGCCCAATACTCTTTCTCCTTGAATTCTTTTATTTTCATTATTTTCTTTTCGAATTTATTTTGTTTCTAACCATTGGCCCAGTTCTTTAGCCCACTAACTCCAAGGCCACGTACTCCCACTGCTCATCCTTAACTC
The DNA here is from genome assembly GCA_030737875.1 of Allium sativum. Taxonomy (NCBI): domain Eukaryota; kingdom Viridiplantae; phylum Streptophyta; class Magnoliopsida; order Asparagales; family Amaryllidaceae; genus Allium; species Allium sativum. The sequence continues at coordinate 199,873,921 of CM060924.1, forward strand.
CTACAACCAGAAATAACGCGTCAGCACCCCTTCTCGTTTTCCCTTCCATCCCTTACGACTTTCCCTTTTATTTTTTTTCTAACTTGTCACTTAAGTCCACATCTAAAAGCAATGTTTAAACCAATAGATATATTGCAGGCATGAGGGCAAGTCAAAATGAAAATAGTTCATAGCAGAAATGAAAAAGATTATACTGCATAACAACAAACTGGTGATTGTCATCAAGTAAAACTCTACAAAACAACCCACACATTTTATATGTCCTACACACACTATTTTCGTGAACTACAAAGGGATACTTGTTGCTCTTATCCACAAATTTTATTTTCAAGGAAATGGATATATGAAATTCCATTTTACTAGGACATATGTATGGTACATACACGTAAACCACATGTTATTGCTACCCGACAGTTATTCCTAGCCTCATTAAGCAATTCTATATTGATGAACTAGTGAACCTATGCTGTATTAATATTGTTCCCTAACTTAAATCGTTTGGCAAGGTAAGGTTATATATCTCGTTGGTCGATGTCATATTAATGAGTTGATATATTTCTATCTTGTGTCAATAGCACGTAGTGTTTGCCAATTTACTGTAACAAGAATTGGTAAATCATTTGTTGTGTTTATTAAGAGATCGACCAAATCATGATGTGTTGAAATAAAGGGTAGTTTACTCACAGTCGTCACCGCAAATATCAGCATCATATACATCTCTCCCGTCCTCCTTGTATGCTCCACTTTTCTCATGATCCCACTGTCCTGAGAAGCTTGTGCGCTCCTGGAAGAGATCGACCACGCACCACCTTCATATTTCCATCCCAAGCTCATACAGAGATCCGAACCCACCTTCTTCTAATTACCACTTCGAGCCTGTGAACCATTTAACCTCATAACAACATTACCCCAAATGACATGCATTGTCACTTCAATTGCTCCCTGCGTGAGTTTCTTACTCCCATGCAGGAAACCAAAACTTCACCTCACTTCCTCGCCTTACTAGAACCCACAACTACTCCTACTTCGAAAACTTCGGCCCAGACCTCATGCAACGTCCCCTTGCAAACCCTTTCAACCGTTTCATCACCTATTACTTCACAACATTAGTCCGCAAACTCCAGCGTCCAAATTCCTTTTTCTACCTTTCTATTCTACATTTTTCCACTACTTCGCACCTTGATGAACCCAATCCCAACGATCCGCAAGTAACCCGCCATTTAATTTTCTTTTGTTTTGTTTTAAAGTTTTCGTTTCTGTCCATGGATTTCAAAGAGAAACACCATATATTTATAATCTGAAAAGCCTTCGCAGGTAAGTAATATGACCATAGGTAGGACGTGCATGAGGCATGGCATACTGTATTAATTGCGAAAAGATGGTAGAACATGTTCTTGACTAATTTCACTATTTCGTTTACATATAGGGTACTGGTTATTTAAAAACATATGTAGGTCCCTGTAGTTTATACATTGTCTTAGATTTTACAGTGTTTCTTCGATCTTAAGTAATAGGACAACATAAGCTGTTTTTAATTTTGATTGATACCTACAGAAGAAGTAGGGTATAGGTTTAAATAGATAGGGTATGGTCTATAATTTTTCCAATTAAGATAAGGCCTTGAAAGGGACGAGGCATGGGTTAAATGAAATGTAACAACGTTTCACGCCCGGATATATTTATGGTTTAAAATGTAGTGTACAATGTTAAAAATTATATTCATGCCCGAGCCGTTACGGACAGAAATAAGAATACGGTCGTGTCCAGCGATGAGTCATGATCCCAAATGTATAATAATATCGGTAGATTGATTCATATTTTGAAACCCCAAAATGTTGATTACAGGGTGCAAAATACTCCAAATAAAATGTTGCTTATTTAATTATTTAAAAATTACAGTAAAATTCTAAAAATTAAATTATCACTACACCTCAAAAGAACCTTGTCTAAATTCAAAACCGATATCTAGTTATTTCTAATAAACTATTACGGTCGATAAATGATTTTACAACGACTATTTGGAAATTTGATTTGGACGTAACTCAAAATCTATACGACGAAATCTCCATTTTCCACTTCCGTTAGAAAAATACAGTTCAAATGATTCCAACGTTTCTTGTTTCGAGGAAATCCGACTTGTAACGGATCCTGTATGCTCAGTTGAAGTTCAGAACGTTAAATTACGAACTACAGCGATATTACGGGCTCGATTATATTTAATATATATCCTTATACGTTCAAATTTGTTTTGAATAAAATATAAATCCATGTATACTACGAATTCGATATTTAAACTGATTTAAATAATCAAATTCAAACCGATAAAAATGCGGGACGTTACAGAAGCAGAGCAGGTAGATAGCGGTAGAGGAGATTGCTGGTGGTGATGGTTTGATGAACGGGGGGCTGTTGAATGTGCGTGGGCCGAGTGGTATCAAATGGTAAGGTTTTGTAGTACAGGATTGCATGAGAACAAGGAGGCACGACTATTGTAAATTGAAAGAGGAAAGAAAGCAGTTGTACTGAAGGCTTGGATATTGGGATCGTGGTGTTCAAGGTATTGGCAAATGACAGGGGACTTCGGCGTTAGGTTTGTTTTCTTCGAACTTTACTGGAATGAGCAACGGGATTCTCGAGGTCAGGAAGAAGGAGTATTCTCGCGTTCACATGAAGAAATGAGGACAAAACGTGGCTTTCAAAAGTTCGAAAATGGCATTTCCAAATAGTAGTTCCACGGTTTATTTCTTTGCAAATATAAAAGCAGCTGGGTTTTTCAACGTGGTCGTGGGCCAAGAATACAGTGGTAAGGCCCAATAAAATGAACTTAAGTTTACTTTTAATTTAAATTAATACATTAAACTAATAATTTCAATATCCGGTGCATACATCATCAGAATTTTGAACGGTTGGATCCGTTGGGACCGCATGGACGACGGCTATAAAATCGAACTGACTGGAAGTCCATCAGGACTCGTTACAGTTTATAGCAAAATAAATTATCCAGCTGAATTAGGCGATGGTTATCGTTATTAACGATGATCGTCCAATGTGAGTAAAACTCACCAACTCTGAACAGTTATATTTTTATAACGTATTCTTAAAACTGTTAATCATCTGTTGATTGCTGCGTGTTAATTATTTGGTTGGATTGCTTGTGTATTAGTTGAAATCATAGATAACGATATATATACATATATCGTTAATCCAATATTGATTTTGTTTAGAAGAATATTTCATATTGAAATGAAATCGATGTTAATTATATTGTCTAACATCTATGATGCAGGGAAACAGGTTGGAGGGGCCCAACTGGACTCCTCAATATTTATAATACTGTTCTGTTCATGTATTGTAATATATGATGTGATATATAATCTGTTGTGAATTATGAGTGTTGAATCATATCGATCACTATAAATTGGTATTTTAAATAACGTAAGAAACACCAGAATGATAAAAGGGGATTTTCAAAGTATATTTTGAAAATAATTTATTTATATAAAATCAATGGATTTTATATATAAAAGGAAATAAATTATAAAATCAAAAGAGTTAAAAAGAATATATTTGTTAAACAAATATAAGGGAAAAATATTTTTAAAACGAATGTAAGGGAAAATATTTGTCAAATAAAATAGAAAGAGAAAATATTTGTAAAACCATTTCAAATAGAAATAAAGAGGAAAACATTTGTAAAACCTTTACAAATGGAATTGGAAAGAGAATATGTGTAAAACATTTACAAATAGATTAAATGGAAATATTTATTTATAGGAAATAAATAGAATGTTATAAATGAGATATTTATTTAGAAAATAATTAGGAAGATAAAAAGGAAATATTTATTTGTTAAATAAATAGAATTGAAAGGAATATTTATTTATTAAATAAATAGGATCAAATCAAAGGAATATTCATTTGAGAAAATAAGTAGAAAAGATAAAAGATGTATTTATTTGTTAAATAAATAGAATTGAAAGGGAATATTTATTTGTTAAATAAATAGAATTGAAATGGGAATAGTTATTTGTTAAGTAAAGAAATAGAAAGGAATAAACCAATGGAGTTAATTCAAAAGCGTTGATCAGTTAGAGTTAATCAATTAGGGTTGACCAGTTAGAGTTAACCTGTTAGAGTTAACCAGTTAGAGTTAACTAGTTAGGACTAATCAGTTAGAGTTAACTAGTTAGAGTTAGAGTTAACCAATAGAGTAATTAAATAAAGTTAATCAAATTAGAATAAATCGATTAGAGTTAGTTAAAAGGAGTTATCGAATATTAGTTATTCGAATCGAGTTAAAAGGAGTTATCGAATATTAGTTATTCGAATCGAGTTAAAAGGAGTTATTGATTAGTTTAATCGAAAGGAGTTATCAAATCTAGTTATACGAAAGGAGTTATCGATTAGTTTGATCGAAAGGAGTTATCGAATATTAGTTATTCGAATCGAGTTAGAAGGAGTTATCGAATATTAGTTATTCAAATCGAGTTAAAAGGAGTTATCGATTAGTTTAATCGAAAGGAGTTATCGAATCTAGTTATTCGAAAGGAGTTATCGATTAGTTTAATCGAAAGGAGTTATCGAATCTAGTTATTCGAAAGGAGGTATCGATTAGTTTAATCGAAAGGAGTTATCAAATCTAGTTATTCGAAAAGGAGTAATCGAATATAGTATTCGAAAAGAGAGATTATCGAATATCGTTTATTCGAAAGAAAGAGTAATCGAATATTAGTTATTCGAAGAGAGTTAATCCCGAATTCAATTATATCGAATTCGGGAAAGTACTTATACTTTTCGGTGTTTAAATCAAGATCTATTTATTTATAAATCTGGTGTTTAATTATTTATTCACATTAAAGAATAAAAGTTATAATGGAAGTTAGAAATTTCGAAAGTAGGGATTATAACGTTATCGTTATAACCAATGTTTTCGATAAAGAAGTGGATTCGTAAATTAAATCCGAGAGTTTCGTAAGGAAGTTTGTTAAAGATTTAAAAAGATAAACTTTGACTATTTCGAAGTTAAAACGTTGTTCAGTTAAGGTCTGAGAGGTAATTATACCCCAACTTGATTGACTTCCTTCTTAAATAAGGAATGGTAAGGTTTGATCGTGAAGGAGTTTTGGAAATGTTTTCCAAATAAGAATCATAAATGTTTTCTGATAATAGATAATAAGAATTTAGAATATATGGAAACAAGAGATAAGTAAATTTATGAACTAAAGAGGTAAATGTTAAATGATGATTAATCGATATAATTTCCATCTGGAAATAATATCGTTGTTTGCACACCTGTTTTTCTTTGATAGCTAAATCACAGACTATCAAAGTTTTGACCATTTTATCGTTGTTAATATGGAGAGACCGGTTAGATTATTATCCGAAGAACCACTCTGTATTGGCATAAGTGTTGCAAATCATATATGCCAAAATAATTGAAGACGGAGTAAAGTGTAAGGGCTGTTGTACAAATCTTAGATAATAGTGCCTAAGATGGATATACTGAATAGTGCCTTCGGTTTGTCCAATCCCAGGACAACTTGTATGGACGAAGGTCTGACAGAGTATATTTGATAGCTTGCATAAGTTGATCTCTTCAAACATATTCACGTTTGGTGGCGGAGGAATTCATTTCGCTTAGCTGTATACCCGTGTTATTTATGGATAAATCAATTTGTGATTTAAAGGGTGTGACGATGTGACATTCTAAGTGAATGAAGATGTGGCGTGTGAAAGATAAGCGTAGCTTCTAGCCTCACATCCGGTAAATGACAAAAATCGGGCAGGCGGCATGGCTATGTAGGTCGCACCTATTAGGGTGTATAATCACCTGATCTAGAGTTTCATTTACTTCTAAAAATCAATTGTCGATACTGTCCCATTCGGGAAACGGTTGCTGATCCCAACCGTTGGTGATATACATTCGATACACTCAAGCGAAATGAGTGGTCGGTCATGTGTGGTCGGGTTGCAAGATGTTCTTGTTGAACCCAGTGTATTCCTTTCTAAAGGTACACTATCAGAAGGTGGTTCCATACCTGGTCATAGTTGGAAATCCATTACCCAATACGTGCTTGCGGTTTTGATTGTATACTATATTTGTAGAACATGAGATGAAAGCGTTTCTGCTAGATGATTATTATATTGTGATTGATAGACATTATGATAATATCAAAAGGTTTTTGATATAAAGATATTTTGGATTCTCATAAGGGAAAAACCCGTTCCGTTATACGGCGGGGTCTTATGAGATACCGTTTAATGGCTCAAATTGTTTAAATTGTTTTACTCACACCAGTCCCATGACTGACCCGAAGTTTATTTTGTTTTGTTTTCCCTAAACTCTTGGGTGCCCAATTTTGTACGGGCAGTCAAGTAGTCGGGATTTACAGATACTTGAAGAGCTGGAGCAGGAGGCTTCAGGATTATATAGCTATAGTTATTTCCGCTGTGTTGTAAGTGTTGTACTATAATATACAAATGCAGATTTGTGATTTCAGGTTATGTTGTATATTATATTTTATTCGTTCCGCTGTGAGATTCGTGTTACTCTGATGTTGTATGTTCTTCTTCTTCTATTCTAAGTTTCTATCTTATCTATCCTCACCCTCTAATTTCTTCCATTAACCATTCGGTGATTTTCGATCCTTGGATGTTCGATATGTGTTGTATATCGGATAACCAAGATCGTCAAAAATCCGGGTCATTACATATGGAGTACCAGCTGTTTTGCTCCATGGGATGAATAGGATGGGAATGGAATAATGATATAAGAGATTACCATTTTATAAGGTTCGATAATCCCAATAAGGCTCATAAAATTTGATTTGAGTTAAGTTTGTGAAAAGAGATTATGTAATCTTTTGAAATGATTTCCAAAGAAAGATTTAAATAAGAAGTTCAAATGAAGTAAATCTTTAATAAGATTTATGGGAATAATTCCCAATGTAAATGATAACTTGGGTGAGATGAATATTCCGAAATGGAATTAGACTTATGATATGTTTATATATCACTTGATTTTAAAGATGCGGTAGTTATTTCGAAAATACCAGGTTTTAACCTATCTGAATAACTAATACGACGAGTATTGAAGATACTTGAAGATGGTGGTTGAATACCAGAGATCTTTACATCATGAAGATTGTTACTGATGTCTCTATTGGGGTGTACAACCCAAGACGAGGTTATAATTGGATGTTGTCCAGACGTACTTGGAGATCAACCCAATATGTAAGGTTCTCTCTCCTTTATTGGACGAGGAATAAGGTGCCTTCGGTTTCGTTCAGACCTAGAACAGACTTGTATATGGATGTGTGTCTAACGTTGTATTTCATAACATAACCAATTAGTTGCTATTGATGATATATCTATGGTAGAGGAGAATTTATTCTCTTACATTAACACCCTTCTTTGAGACGTATGAGATCAGAGGTTATATTATTAATTGGAACTGATCATACGTGTGAGTTGACAATATGGCATGCTGAGTGCTGCTAGCAAATAGATTAAAGCTTCTTATTGGAAAGCAGAGCTTTGTGGATGATCAAATCATGGCTGATATAGCGTAGCTTCATGTCAAGATGTGACTTCGAAAAGCCTCACAACCCGTGAATGTTTGAAGCTGGATAACAAACAACATGATAGAATCGATTGAGCTCGACTGCTAGCGTAATACGCAGGGATGTGAAAGCCTACGGCAATGGATGTTTCCTGGGGGAACCAGGCGTAACCATTATGCTGCTGCGATCTAGGTCGAGGGCGAAATCCGCAAACCAAGGAGGGTTAAAGGTACGGATGTTTTCTTGGGGAACCAGACGTAACCATTATGTATATGCGGTCCATAGTTGAAAGGATAACCTACAGGCGATTCCTAATCCTTATAAAGGTGATGATTAAGGGTCATATGTTCTTGACCCTGGACACCCCGGTAAAGGTGATCTGAAGTTTTAGGGCTCACGAGCGCCTGAGTCCTAGGATACCCTGTTAGCGGTGTCAAGAAAGAAAAATCCTTGCCTCGGTCGTTGATGGAACTCAACTTCCAATATGAACCTTCACGGTTTTGGTTGTAAGCTATGTAGGTAGTTGTAGTACCCTACGTCTGCTAAGATTGATGCATTTATTTGTGAAAATGATTTCAACACTATGCACTAGTGATAATAAAAGAGAATTTTGCATACCAAACATTTTTGGCTATTATAAGGTAAAACTCCATCCTTCTGTTTGCATTGCATTGTGTGATGGGAATCGAGTCTTATAATAGCTTCATTTTTCAAAAAGCATTGCAAGTTTTTATGATTGGTTGTAACAACCAAAAATCTCCGCCTTTCGAATCGACCATAAGCCGCACAAGTCCGATCCACAACGAAAGAAATTCTCGAACCGTTATGGTATATAACACATCTGAACAAAAGAACATTTCATTGCTATTACAACAATTTTACATCAGTGTACAAGATTATCAGAGTACATAAATTAAAACAAAATACACAGCGAAAATATAATTACATTCAGCGGAAGTGTAACACCCCACGCCCGCTATGGTCACTCTCTAAAGGAATGCCATAACATCGGTGGAGTATTGTGAGTGAATATAGAACAGAGTAATTACAACAAGACAGATATAAGTAATACTTTGAAAATTTAAAACATCATTTCAATTGCAGCGGAAAATAAAACATGTCTGGTTACATCACAAAACCATAATAGAAGTCAAGTACAAATATCCATCCTGCTAAATAAAAATACATAATCCCAATACATGAACTGATAGCCATAAAAGAAAAGGGTAAACTGAGCTCTACATCTAGGGTCCAAGCTCCAAGAGAGAAATAAAAGCAGCCTGATCAAAGCCCACTCGTGCTGGGCCCACTCTGAGAACCTGAGGGTTGGGAAAAAGATAAAAACAACGGGGTCAGACATAAGTCTGAGCGAGTCCTATAACTTTAACAATACAATCATTAAAGTAACCAGAGAAGACATAAACTTGACATACGGTAATGTCTGGGGATGAATGGCTACACTAAGCAGCTTGGTAGACTTAGGATAAACTAAGATAACTGTAAAGACGCATTTACCCACCCAAGGATAATTACTACACTGCACCACACCAGTCATTTCTACTTAAAGGTTGATCCCTCCCAAGGACTTAGAAAATTTCCCCAGTAGTCTCGTATACCCCTAGCTGACTACATAGGTGCCGTCTGCCCCTATCTCCACTAGGTGTAACCACTACTCCCAAATGATCGGCTCCCTACCGTAGATACCCGTGCCGGCCCCACAGTGGGGTGTATCACTCCCCAAAGTGGCAACCTGATACAACAAACGGTGCACGGCTTATATCTACACGATGCAACAACGTCTTACCTACCAGCCCGGGTCCACACACGCATATGAAACCCGTTGGACTTGCGTTGCCACCGCTACCCCGTTTTGGCCTTTTATAGTCAAGCCCAGTACGCGTGTCCCGTCCTCGACATGGTTCGAGCCCAATAAGATACATATGGGTTACTGGTTGAAATGGGCCCCCACAAGCTACCCACCTAAGCTTGTCCCTTTTTCTAGTGCATCCCACTTAACCCTTTTAATAATCATGTTCACTTACATGTTTAAAGTTTGGCTAAGTCATTCAATTATATTTCAATTGCCACCCAAGGCACCCACTAGATTTCCACATGCCACCCAAGGCACCCACTTAACCCCTCATGTCCCACTACATGCTAATATGGTTAAGTGTTTCTTAATTAATTAAGACCGTGATCTCCCATAAAGACCTCCCACATTAGACTGGCTGTTATGACCGCCTGGTTAAGCCGGTAGGGTCCGGGCAGTCTTACGTCATAACAGAGTCTAACCTCGTGTCTTTACTTTAATCACGTATTTAATTTATGGCTAAGACCTCTCACATTGGGCTGACATTTGTAGCAACTGGTTAAGCCGGTAGGGTCCGGGCAGTTTTGCACTACAAATGAGTCCAACCTCGTGTCTTAGTCGATTAATTACACCTAATTAATCACCCCCATATTAATTATCCCTAATTAATATCAAGTTTTTCATAACATGGGTAGACCTAACTCAATAGGTAAATTCCCATGGGGTAGACCTAACTCAATAGGTAAATTCCCACTTATGTTAATTTATTTTTATGGTATGCTTAATCATACCCAATCATACTTTTATTAACATATTTATTAACCCCATCGTTCCCCACGTAAATCGTTCTCATTTCATGACATAATAAAGGGAAGATCCATCACAAATATCATGGGTTTAACCAAATCTTAGCATATAACTTTGTCATGGGTTAAGAGGATGTCAACTTGCATATATGAGCATATATTAACCCAACTACATTTAACCCAAACTTGCATATTATCATACACATGACTTGCATAACATGTTGCATATGAACTTGCATATTATCATACATATGACTTGCATAACATGTTGCATATGAACTTGCATATTATCATACACATATCTTGCATAACATGTTGAACTTGCATATAAGCATTCTCATAACTTGCATAACATGTTAAACATGCATTTAAGCATACACATAACTTGCATAAGCATTCTCATACTTGCATAAGCATGCATAACTTGCATATCATGTTAAACTTGCATTTAAGCATATACATAACTTACATAACATCATACACATGACTTGCATATGAACTTGCATAACTCACTTGTTAAACATGCATAAACCCACTTATTAAATATGCATAAACCCACTTATTAAACATGCATAAACCCACTTGTTAAACATGCATAAACCAACTTATTAAACATGCATAAACCCACTTATTAAATATGCATAAACATAGGAAAACATAGAGTAGCATATCATTACGAATGATTCAAACTCACTAATCCGCATTCAAGACCATAAGTCTCATTACACCTAATCTACTTACTTTAGCAATTGATGTTAAAGTGATAGAAACTCACCAAAACCAAGATTAGCAAACTTATGAAGTAGAACTAGTTGCTAAATATGAAGAAGATGATGATTAGAGGTTGATTAGCTTGCAACTTCCTTCATAAACTAGTGGAGACTCCTCTTAAGTTTGATTTTGGCGGCATGAGGCCATCATTTCTATTTTTAGTATGGATTAGGCTTGCATTAGGGTGTATTTATAGGATTAGGGTGTGTTTTAGACCATAGGATTAGCCCTAGGTTAGATTAGGTCCGTCAGATTTAGGAAATCTCTAGAACCCAGCCCAGCCCTAGCCAGAAAACCAGACCTGGTGCACCCAGGCCCTCTGGCTCGACACGCCGTGTCGACAGGCAAGTCGACCCCCCAGTCGACAGGCCTGTCGACAGCCCTGTCGACATGGCTAGGGCAGGAACTTTCCCGCCTGGCCCCGCTGGTTCCATTTTAAAATCTGAATTTGAATTTTCAAATCTGCTTTTAGCTTTGAATTTTCTGCAAACTTCATTGGGCCTTAACTGGGCCATACGGACTCCGATTTACAAAATTTCGGACTCTATTCTGCGTATTTTTCCGAGACGAACAAAATGACGCAGCCCGTTTCCCCCAATTCTCACATCTGAGATTATTTATTCTGCAATTAGTGAATTTTAGCATTAACTGAAATACGGGGTGTTACATTCTCCCCTCCTTAAAGGATTTCGTCCCCGAAATCTCTAAGCTAAGGAGAATGCATATCCTACCATCCAAACAACCATCTACTCAATCCATCAACCACGGGCATCCATTGTCCTTAAAACAGTTTCTAATGATGTATGAGCATATGCAAAAAGTGTGTGTATATGTTCCCTACCTAATGTATGAACATATGCAAACCATGATAGTGCCATGCATCCATTATGTATGCGAGAGAATCCTATCGACACATACAATATCTACATGAGTGCACAATCATTCACCAAAATGCATCATCCATATGATAACACAATCATTATACATCCATAAATATAGTTTCCTACACACAATTTTATGCAATATGAAAAATGAAGTGATTGAGCCGATCTAGTGCCTAGAGTGTGTGTATATGCATCCACGAGCAACCACTAGCAAACACTTGCATCCACTTGCATCCATCAACCATAACATGTCTCAAACACATGTTTCAACCATAAGTTTACCCTATCTAAAGGTCAAACAGTACTAACGAGAGGACATACTAAAGATAAGTACTAGACAACGATAAAGGAGAAAGTAAAGACATACCCTAAAAAAGAAATGGGTACAATGAACGCATCTTCGCTTCCGTTTCCCACGTTGCGTTGCTCTCGTCTTCTCCCCATTGTACTTTGACTAGTTGAACCTCTCGATTCCTCAACTTCCTAGTCTCTGACCCAAGGATGCGGGTAGGAGCTCGTCGAATAGTCGCATCACGCTCTACTTCCACTTCTTTAAGCGAGCTCGGCTCTACCACCTCTGCGGTCTCATGTAAGCATTTCCTCAAATGGGACACATGGAATACATCATGTACACCACTAAGTCTGTCGGGCAACTCCACTCTATATGCCATCCGTCCAATCCTTTCCTTAATTGGAAATGGCCCTACGAACCTTGGTGCTAACTTCCCAACAGATCCAAAGCGAACCACATTTCGTAACGGAGACACTTTGACAAAGACCATGTCCCCAACTTCAAACTCAAGATCCGTCCTTCTCTTGTCCGCATAAGATTTTTGCCTATCCTGCGCTGCTTTCATCCTCCTTCGAATCAAGTCAATCTTCTCAGAAGTCTCCCTAACCATATCAGGCCCAAGCAAGATCTTATCCGTAGATTCCCACCAACATGCAGGTGATCGACAAGGCCTTCCATAAAGAGCTTCGAAAGGAGCCATACCAATACTGGACTGAAAGCTATTATTATATGCGAACTCCACCAATGGAAGATGCTCTTCCCATGTACCTCCAAAATCCAAGATACAAAGCCTCAAAAGGTCTTTTAGGACACGATTCACCCTCTCAGTCTGGCCGTCCGTCTGAGGATGATATGCGGTGCTCAGACATAATTGAGTCCCTACTGCTTCTTGCAAGCTTCTCCAGAACTCGCTAGTGAAGATAGGATCTCGATCACTCACTATGCTAGAGGGTACCCCATGCAATCGAACTATCTCTCGAAGATATACTGAAGCTAGCCATGGAGCAGTCCTCTTGCTCTTCATAGGTATGAAATGGGCGCTTTTAGTAAGTCTGTCTACCACAACCCAAATTCCCGTATTACCCTTTCTTGATCTGGGTAACCCGTCAATAAAATCCATCGAGACGCTATCCCACTTCCATTGCGGAACTTCCAATGGGTGAAGCAACCCACCTGGTTTCTTTTGCTCCGCCTTCACTTGTTGGCAGACCAAGCATCGAGCGACATATTCGGCCACATCTTTCTTCATACCGGCCCAGAAGAAAACCTGCTTCATATCTTGGTACATCTTGTCCCCACCGGGATGAATGGTCATCCTAGAATGGTGTGCATCATCAAGAATAGCCTTCCTCAACCCTTCGTCTTGCGGTACACAAAGTCTACCGTCTCTACGCAAGCACCCCCTATCGTCTAGGGTGTACCTACTCAAATGGCTGGACGACTCCCCCCTTATGAGATTCTCCACCAACTCAACCAACTGTGGGTCGTCCCTCTGTGCTTCTCCAATCCGCCCCAGAAGAGTAGGTCTGACCTCCAAGGATGCTAGCAAACCGGGTACATAATCAATGGAAGGTCTGAAATCAAACATCGAGATAAATTCCAAGCTTCGTTGTTCCACGAACAATGGACTCAAGGACAACTTCTTTCTGCTCAAGGCGTCCGCCACCACGTTACCCTTGCCAGGGGTATACGCTATCTCGAAATCATAGGAAGCTAAGAACTCCATCCACCTTTGTTGTCTCAAATTCAAATCCTTCTGAGAAAACAAGTACTTCAATGATTTGTGGTCAGTGAACAATTCGAATTTCTCACCAAGAAGATAATGGCGCCAAATCTTAAGCGCAAAAACAATAGCGGCCAACTCTAAATCATGGGTAGGGTAATTTTTCTCATGCACTCTCAACTGCCTTCCACCATAGGCTGTTACCCTTCCCTCTTGCATTAAGACTGCGCCAAGTCCTGTCCCACAAGCATCGGTATAGACAACAAATGGCTTGCTCCCATCTGGCAATACTAAAACTGGAGCAGTGGTTAAAGCTCTCTTTAACCGTCGGAACGCATCATCACAATCTACGTCCCATGCGAAAACAAGATTCTTCTTCGTTAAGCGGGTTAATGGGGCTGATATCTTCGCGAAGTCTTTGATAAACTTCCTATAGTAACCCGCCAACCCCAAGAAACTTCTTACTTCGGTAGCATTTTTAGGAACCTTCCAATCTTGAATTGATACTACCTTTTCGGGATCCACAGCTATCCCTTCCTTGGAGACCACGTGCCCCAAGAAACGCACCTCCTTCCTCCAGAAGTGACATTTAGAGAATTTAGCCTTAAGGCTATGTGCTCGAAGAGTCTTCAACACCTCCCCAAGATGTAAGGCATGCTCTTCTTCATTCTTAGAAAATACTAAGATATCATCCACAAAGACCACCACGAACTTATTAAGGAACTCCCTGAACACCCTACTCATCAAATCAACAAAGTATGCAGGGGCGTTCGTCAACCCAAATGGCATCACCAGCCACTCATAGAAACCATCCGGAGTTCTAAAGGCAGTCTTGTCTATGCTATCCTCAGCCACCCTCAACTGATGAAACCACGTGGCTAAGTCCAATTGAGAAAATACTGAAGCGCCAACCAATTGATCGAAAAGATCATCAATCCTCGGCAATGGGTGTCTATTCTTCTTTGTGAGCTTGTTGAGTTCTCTATAGTCTACACAAAGCCTGAGGGACCCATCCGCCTTCGTAGCAAAAACTACTGGAGCACCCCACTCCGATATACTTCGTCTTATGAACCCCTTCTCAAGCAACTCCCCTACTTGCTTATGGAGTTCCCTCCTCTCACGAGGAGCCATGTGGCGCACTGGTAAAGATACAGGTTTCGCATTATCCACCAGATATATTCGGAAGTCAATCTCCCGCTTCGGAGGTAAGCCCTTCACCTCCTCAAACACATCCGAGTATTCCCGGACCACTCTAACAGATTGCAAACTCTCGACCGAAGCGTCAAGCGATTCAAGATAACTTAGCATAACAGAATCCATGGGATTACAAGAGATCTCGAGAGTGTTACCCAAGCGGGTCATGAGCCTAACAACTCTCCTTTGGCAATCAAGAACGGCACCATTACTGGATAACCAGTCCATGCCCAAAATCAACCCATAGCCCGTGAAGCCCAAAACAAAAGCATCACATCTAAACTCAATGCTAAGTATAGAAATCTTCAAACCCAAACATATCATGGACAAATAAGTGGAGCCCCCAATTGGGTTTGAAACAACCAAGGGATCATCTACCAGACTGGTGTCTAAGTGCAGTGACTCAACTAATGATGATGAGATAAACGAATGCGATGCGCCAGAATCAAACAATGTACGGACAGGATGATCAAATAGAAAAACCAGACTTTCAACGGAAATAGTTCTACCTCTTTCCTGAATCGGTGGAACCGCGAGAGCCTGTACTTGCCCCCTAACCTGACCCGGTGCCATAAGAGCTTGCACCTGTCCTCCTGAGGTAGATCCCGTCCTTTGCCCCTTCTTAGGGCAATCCTTCACTAAATGCCCTGCTTCGCCACAGTGAAAGCAACCAGTCTTCTTCTTCTTTCTACAATCTTTGCTTATGTGGCCGGGTATCCCACAATTGAAGCACTTCTTCTTCCCCTTGCCACCGTTGCCTTTCCCATCTTTGTTTTGCTGTTGTTGCTGAGGTCTCTTTTGATCTCCCTTCTTCTCGGGTGCCTTATTAGCATTGGGACCCTTCTCTTCTTCATGCATGAGTGCCATGTCAACTAGCTTCTCGAAGGTGGCCCCCATAGGGATATGAGTCATAGCCAACCCATGCATCGGTTCATTCAAGCCTTTCACGAACCTCAAAGCCTTCTTCTCCGGTGTATTCACCATGTCTAGGCCAAACCTTGCCAATTGATTAAACTTGTTGACATATTCCTTCACTGAGAGATTTCCTTGCTTTAGAGTCAAGAACCTTTCCATATACAAGTTTTCCTCCGCCCTTGAGAGAAACTTTGCCACAAATCTTTGCTTAAAATCCGCCTAAGAGTCAACGGGGCGTTCTCCATTAGTGACCTCCCACCAGAATGAGGCCTCTCCCTTCATTAACCAAGCAGCCAACTTGACTTTCTTTCCTTCTTCCATCTCAAAGATATCCATCAATTCTTCCACCTCCTTAAGCCAATCTCTAGCCTCCACAAAAGTTTCAGATCCTTGAAAAGGTTTTCCTCCCATAGCTTTGAATTCCTTACAAGTCTTAGCGAAAGTATCCGTGCGAGGAGGAGGAGGAAGATCGGGTGCTACGGTTGGTGGAGGAACATTTGCTGGACCCGCAGTGGTGGCCCTAGCCTCCATCAATCTCCTATACCATACTGGTATCGTCACACCCTCCAGAAAGTTAAGATCCTCGGCCATGCTGAAACGAAAAAGGAAAGATTCAAAACGGAGAATTCGAAGGATAAAGATATGGCTATTGGGGATTATGCTTTTCTTTCAAAAACTTTTCTCTTTAAAGACATGTTTTTGAAAATATCTCTTCCAAAAATGTTTTTAGAAAAATAGTTTTCTAAAAATTTTATCTGTTCTGGTAACCTTTGCTCTGATACCACGTGTAACACCCCACGCCCGCTATGGTCACTCTCTAAAGGAATGCCATAACATCGGTGGAGTATTGTGAGTGAATATAGAACAGAGTAATTACAGCAAGACAGATATAAGTAATACTTTGAAAATTTAAAACATCATTTCAATTGCAGCGGAAAATAAAACATGTCTGGTTACATCACAAAACCATAATAGAAGTCAAGTACAAATATCCATCCTGCTAAATAAAAATACATAATCCCAATACATGAACTGATAGCCATAAAAGAAAAGGGTAAACTGAGCTCTACATCTAGGGTCCAAGCTCCAAGAGAGAAATAAAAGCAGCCTGATCAAAGCCCACTCGTGCTGGGCCCACTCTGAGAACCTGAGGGTTGGGAAAAAGATAAAAACAACGGGGTCAGACATAAGTCTGAGCGAGTCCTATAACTTTAACAATACAATCATTAAAGTAACCAGAGAAGACATAAACTTGACATACGGTAATGTCTGGGGATGAATGGCTACACTAAGCAGCTTGGTAGACTTAGGATAAACTAAGATAACTGTAAAGACGCATTTACCCACCCAAGGATAATTACTACACTGCACCACACCAGTCATTTCTACTTAAAGGTTGATCCCTCCCAAGGACTTAGAAAATTTCCCCAGTAGTCTCGTATACCCCTAGCTGACTACATAGGTGCCGTCTGCCCCTATCTCCACTAGGTGCAACCACTACTCCCAAATGATCGGCTCCCTACCGTAGATACCCGTGCCGGCCCCACAGTGGGGTGTATCACTCCCCAAAGTGGCAACCTGATACAACAAATGGTGCACAGCTTATATCTACACGATGCAACAACGTCTTACCTACCAGCCCGGGTCCACACACGCATATGAAACCCGTTGGACTTGCGTTGCCACCGCTACCCCGTTTTGGCCTCTTATAGTCAAGCCCAGTACG
This sequence comes from Allium sativum, assembly GCA_030737875.1. Classification (NCBI taxonomy): domain Eukaryota; kingdom Viridiplantae; phylum Streptophyta; class Magnoliopsida; order Asparagales; family Amaryllidaceae; genus Allium; species Allium sativum. Next base: position 199,891,604 of record CM060924.1, read on the forward strand.
CGTGTCCCGTCCTCGACATGGTTCGAGCCCAATAAGATACATATGGGTTACTGGTTGAAATGGGCCCCCACAAGCTACCCACCTAAGCTTGTCCCTTTTTCTAGTGCATCCCACTTAACCCTTTTAATAATCATGTTCACTTACATGTTTAAAGTTTGGCTAAGTCATTCAATTATATTTCAATTGCCACCCAAGGCACCCACTAGATTTCCACATGCCACCCAAGGCACCCACTTAACCCCTCATGTCCCACTACATGCTAATATGGTTAAGTGTTTCTTAATTAATTAAGACCGTGATCTCCCATAAAGACCTCCCACATTAGACTGGCTGTTATGACCGCCTGGTTAAGCCGGTAGGGTCCGGGCAGTCTTACGTCATAACAGAGTCTAACCTCGTGTCTTTACTTTAATCACGTATTTAATTTATGGCTAAGACCTCTCACATTGGGCTAACATTTGTAGCAACTGGTTAAGCCGGTAGGGTCCGAGCAGTTTTGCACTACAAATGAGTCCAACCTCGTGTCTTAGTCGATTAATTACACCTAATTAATCACCCCCATATTAATTATCCCTAATTAATATCAAGTTTTTCATAACATGGGTAGACCTAACTCAATAGGTAAATTCCCATGGGGTAGACCTAACTCAATAGGTAAATTCCCACTTATGTTAATTTATTTTTATGGTATGCTTAATCATACCCAATCATACTTTTATTAACATATTTATTAACCCCATCGTTCCCCACGTAAATCGTTCTCATTTAATGACATAATAAAGGGAAGATCCATCACAAATATCATGGGTTTAACCAAATCTTAGCATATAACTTTGTCATGGGTTAAGAGGATGTCAACTTGCATATATGAGCATATATTAACCCAACTACATTTAACCCAAACTTGCATATTATCATACACATGACTTGCATAACATGTTGCATATTAACTTGCATATTATCATACATATGACTTGCATAACATGTTGCATATGAACTTGCATATTATCATACACATATCTTGCATAACATGTTGAACTTGCATATAAGCATTCTCATAACTTGCATAACATGTTAAACATGCATTTAAGCATACACATAACTTGCATAAGCATTCTCATACTTGCATAAGCATGCATAACTTGCATATCATGTTAAACTTGCATTTAAGCATATACATAACTTACATAACATCATACACATGACTTGCATATGAACTTGCATAACTCACTTGTTAAACATGCATAAACCCACTTATTAAATATGCATAAACCCACTTATTAAACATGCATAAACCCACTTGTTAAACATGCATAAACCAACTTATTAAACATGCATAAACCCACTTATTAAATATGCATAAACATAGGAAAACATAGAGTAGCATATCATTACGAATGATTCAAACTCACTAATCCGCATTCAAGACCATAAGTCTCATTACACCTAATCTACTTACTTTAGCAATTGATGTTTTTCAATCCATATCAAATCACATTCTTATTTCTATTCACATCTCAAACGTAATTAGACTTACAACGATCGATGAACTTGAATTCTGGATTCTGAGTTCTGAAATTGAGATGCTTTCCTTTAGGTAGACAAACGTTGTTTGAATCTTGTTTTAACTTTAGATTTGATCGTCTCCTAGCTTTCTTCAAGTGGAGGCTACTTCTCAGATTTCTCCCGACAGCATGGCGGCTCTGGTTCTAATTTTTGTGTGAATTTAGGTTGAGTCTTAGGTTGTATTTATAGAATTTCAAAACAATTAGAGTCGTCTGATGCATCGTAGGAGTAACCACCACCATCAGATCAGTTCAGAATTATCTAGAAGGCCTAGGGTGACTCAGCAGACCAAGGAGAGTGGTCTGGACCTGATCAGGTCGACCCATAGGTTGACCCCGAGGTCGACCACCTGGTCGACCCCCAGGTCGACCCCCTGGTCGACCTGGATCCTGGGCGGGAATTTTCCCGCCCAGCCCAATTTGGGTCTATTTTTGAAATTCGTACTGAAATTTGAACTGTTATGAACTTTTGATTAATTCTGAAACTTCCGAAGGCCGTAACTCCTTCATACGGAGTCCGATTTAAGCAAACTCGGACTCTATCTCAAGCAAAATTTCGAGACGAACGCAATGGCGTAACCCGTTTCCATTAATTCTTTCATTTTTAATTAAGTATACTTTAATTTGTTAATTTAATGTTAACTGAAAATTTGGGATGTTACATTCTCCCCTCCTTAAGGGATTTCGTCCCCGAAATCTTCAAGTCTGGAAGAACGTATATCCTAACATCCAATCGTCCATCTACTCAACCATCATACAGGCGTCTATTGTCCTTAAAAGACTTCTAATGCTTCATGATAAAATTGATAGTGTGTGTATATGTCCTTATCTAATGCAAAATCTAGCGGTCTACTGATTCAGTTGACCTCCTTAATGCAAATCATGTAAGTGTCATGAATCCATCATGTATGCAAATTTTTCCTACACATAATTCTATATGAGTGCGCAATCATTCATACAAATGCGACATCCATATGACAACACATCAATTTTCAACCATATACAAACATGAATACATATATGCATACGCAGTATGGGAGTGACTGAGCCGATCTAAAGCCTAGGTTGTGTGTGTATATGCATCCACGAGCAACCACTAGCAATCACTTGCAACCACTTGCAACCATCAACCATAACATGTTTCAACTACATGTTTACATCCAAATGGGTTTCTACCTAAGGATAAAGGATAAGATCGAGGAGATATATGTAGTGACCCGGATATTTGACGATGAAATAATTAACTTATTTAATTATTTAAATAACGAATATATTATTTAATCGTCGACGTTAGAACGTATAATTATATTATAATTAAAATCGAGCTTGAAATGGCGCTGCAGTTCGTTATTTGGCGATTCGAACTTCAACTGAATGTACAGAGTTCGTTTTAAATCGGATTTCTGTGAAACAAGAAACGCGCGGAGCTGGTGGAGTATATCTTTCTAGTGGAAGAGAAAAATCGAGATTCCGTCGTGTAGATTTTGAGATATGTCAAAATCAAATTTTAAAATAGTCGCTATGGAATCGTTTATCGACCGCAACGGATTATTCGATATAACTAGAGATCGGGTTTGAATTTAGACAAGGTTCTTTTGAGACGTAGTGATAATTTAATTTTTAGAATTCTATGGTAATTTTTAATTAATTAAATAAGAAACTTTTTATTTGGAGTATTTGGCACCCTGTATCGACATTTCGGGGTTCCACATAATAAGACCACCTACCGGTATTATTATATTTTTGGAATCGTGACATGATGCTCGTCACAACAGTATTTTTTATTTCGGTCGTTGGCCATCCAGATGTGGACAGAACTTCATATATAAAGGTCACCAAAGTGCTAAGATAAAATATCCTAATTTTCCTTGATCAAAACGCAAGCCACGTTGCCATATATTTCAGCCGAACAAATGAGTGGTCCTCAAACAAAAAAACGTGGCCTTCAAAAGGTCCACACCCTTCTAACTAAGAACTATAAATAACCCCCCAAACACTTCCAACCCTAAAACTATCTCCACCGAAGTCAATGCTTTACGAGCCGCCAATGTTCTTCCAGTAAAACATTTTTTCATCCTCATAAATTCCCAAAAATTCAAATCAAATCTTATAAATAGCAAAGTATATATTTCTGAACTTGTGCTACCATTCTCTTTCATCTCGTATGGTTTTCATTTGGTGTGCTTCACGTTTTAGGAGTCCGACTTTTGCAACAGCAGCTAGGGTTCACGAAATTGGGGTATGAAGGCTCAACAGTTTGAGGCAAATTCGGGCGAACTCGTGTCGATCTGGAGGAAGCTGCTTTAGGTGAAGGGGCAGGAGGAGATGACGCGTTGTTCTATGGTGGTGGGCCGGTCTCTGGTGGCCAGAGGGCGGCGGATGGAGGAGTTGTACGGGATGGCTTTATCGTTCAGTAGGGGGAGTCGAAGGCATTGAGGCAGGTGCCAAATCTGAAGCTGAAGCAACGGCAGTCAGTTGGCCACGGTCTGGTGAACTTCGGGGATGTAGGATGGTGCCTGGCGGCCGTTCATTTAACGGTGCAGTGGAGGAAGAAAGTGGGAAAATGTGGGGTCCATTTCTGAACGAAGGGTACTGTCATGTTTTTCTTGAACGAAGGATATTTGGAGAGATAAGGGGAGCAACGGCTTCGAAATTCTTGCAGTAGGGAAGAAGTGTTATTTGCTAATATGTGGGATTAAAGAGTAATTAGTAGTTAAGAAATAGAAAGTTAATAAACAGTTGTAATGGAAGGGTGGGATTTCGTGCCCTGTTCGTTGTAGGTAGATGTATGTTGGTGTGAAGGGTGCGGTTGCTTTACTTAAGGAAGAGGTTAAGGAGTTAAACTAATTTAAATAATACAGATTGTTGTGCCCTGTCATTTTGGGTTCTGGGAGGAAGGATTGACGTTGTGGAATTTGGGAAGTCGACCATGTATTGGAGTTTGTAGAACCAGTGTGAAGATGGAGCAAAGAGTGATAGTTCAGTTGACAGAAATAAAGGAAAGAAAAGAGAGGAAGCCCAACGTTTAAAAAGGGTTATTGTTTAAAAACACGAAGTGTTGAACGTGAGATACCAGGGAAGATCGGGAATCAGCTGCGTTCTTTTTACTAGAACAAACGACTGGAAATGGGTTGGAGCTCGACTGAATTTATAGCGGAATGAAACGTATGATCAGAACCATCGACCGTTATTCGTATTTAACGATTTCGGACAATGTGAGTAAAACTCACTAACTCTCCTCAATTTATATTTTTAATATAAATTGTACTTTATTTTGTTGACTGCTGTATATTGATTGTTAAACTGGACTGTTAAATAGATTTGATTGAAAACATAGTTATAGTCATAAGTTATATAGTTAATCAAATATTGATTTTTTCCAGTAGAATATTTCATATTGAAAATGAAATATGATATATATTATACTGTGTAACATCTGTGGATGCAGGGAGACAGGTTGGAGGAATCCGACTGGATTCCTCAACAATTATTTTACTGTTTTCATATATTGTGTTATATGATGTGTTATATAATCTGTTCTGGATTATGTGTGTTAGAACGATATTGATCATCGTTGTTTGATATCTTAAATATCATAAGAAACCCTAGGATGTTATAAAAAGGTATATTTCAATGTATATTGAAATAAAAGGAATTTTATAAAATCACAGGATTTTATAAAAGGAAATTATTTATAAAACGAATAGAGTTTTATAAAAGGAAAAAAAATGTTGATAAAACAAATAGAGTTTTATAAAAGGGATATTTATTTAGAAAATAAATAGAAATAAGGAATAGTTATTTAGAAGATAAATAACAGTTATAAATAGGAATATTTGTAACGGTAAATAGAAATTGTAAATAGGAACATTTATAATGGTAAATAGAAGTGTAAATAAGGAAATAGTTGTAACGGAAAATAAACGTTATAAAAAGGAAATTGATGAGATATAAAAGAGATAATCGAAATAGAGTAATTGAATATTAGTCATTCAATTAGAAATAACCTGAATTGAGTTAGTCTAATATTAGCTAATCGAATTTAGTAACCGAGTACAAGTTAATCAAAAGAAGTTTATCGAATTTAGTTATTCGATAGAGTTAAATCACTAGAGTTAATCGACTATAGTATTCGAATAAGAGTAAATCAAATAGAATTAAACAATATTAGAAACTGACTAGAGATTGGTAAGTTGAATAGTTTTCTGAGTGTTGATCTGATGTTGGTTTCGGCCTTCGGGGTTTATACTTAGAGAATTGTTCTCTTACTAGTTTACAGTTAGGGACTAATAGTTGTGGAATGATAGTGATGCGTAAATGAGGATTGAAATGTTTTCCAATGTTGAAAATGTATATTTTCTAGTTTTAGAAAATAAGGAAATATGAATATGAATATATATATATATATGATTGATGATTGGCTTGATAATTCCATTTGGAATTAAGATCGTTGTTTGTACACCGACATATTTTCATTTGATAGTTAAATCACAGACTATCGAAGTTTTGACCATTTTACGTTGTTAATATGGAGAGACCGGTTGGATTATTATCCGAAGAACCACTCCGTATCGACATAAGCGTTGTGATCAAATACGATGAAGAAATTGAAGACGGAGTAAAGTGCAAGGGCTGTCATGTTTACAGAATAGTGCCTTCGGTTTCGTTCAGTCCCAGAACGAACGTATATGGACGAATGTCTGACAGAGTATTTCCAATGATCGAATGGGTTGGACTGTACAAATATATATGGTGGCCAACGGATTTATTCCCTTCGCATAATATCCAGAATCTATTTTTGCAGATCCAACTAAATGATTAACGGATCTGATAATGTGGCATTCAAAGTGATCGAGTTATAAATGAATGGAAAGTAAGCATAGCTTCTAGTCTCACATCCGGTAAATGACAGAAATCGGGCAGGCAGCATGGCTAAGTCGGTCGCACCGAAGTAGGGTGTATAATCACCTATCTAGAGAATATTCATTTGCTTCTTTAATCTATCAATGCTGTCCCATATATATACGGGAAACGGTTGCTGATCCCGACCGTTGGTGATGTACATTCGATACACTCAAGCGAAATGAGTGGTCGGTCATGTGTGGCTGAGTTGCAAGATGTTCTTGTTGAACTCCAGTGTATCGTTCCTAGAGTACACTGATCGGAAGGTGTTTCCATACCTTGTCATAGTTGGAAACCCAATCATCCAATACGCACCTGTGGTTTTGATTGTATACTATATATGTAGAACGTGAGATGCAAGCGTTTCTACTAGACTGATATCTATTTGTATTTAGACATTATCATAATATCAGAATGATATTGCTTTTCAAAGATGTTTGGATTCTCATAAGGGAAAAACCCGTTCCGTATTCACGGCGTGGTCTTATGAGATATCATATACCTGTTTAAATGATTTGAGTTTACTCACACCAGTCACATGACTGACCCGGAGTTTATTTGTTTTGTCTTCCCTAAACTCTTGTGTGCCTAAATTTGTACGGGCAGTCAAGTAGTCGGGATTTACAGATGCACTTGGAGAGCATGGAGCAGGAGGCTTCAGCAGTCGATAGCTATTATTTATTCCGCTGTGATGTTATATGTTGTACTCTGAAAATGGTATGTATAAACAGTTATAACTTTGTATTTCAAAAGTTATGTTATATTTTATTCGTTCCGCTGTGAGATTCGTGTTACTCTGATGTTGTTGTTGTTGTTCTTCTTCTTCTTCTATTCTAATAGTTCTACCTTATCTTTCCTCACCCTCTATCTTCTTTCTATTAGTTTCTTGAATTTCCAGTGTAATTTGTGGTTGGACTTGTGTTATTTAGTCAGCTCAAATTGGACCGGATTTTCGGGTCACTACAGTTGGTATCAGAGCTTAAGGTTAAGTTATTACCTTGGCTCTGTGGCGTTACTCAGTAGAGATGGGGTTAGTAATACCCTAGATTGAGTTTGAGTGTGTGTATATATATATATATGAGCGCGTAGATGTTATTTAATATAAAAATGGTTTTATATTGTGATGATTTATTGGTTGAGTGGCTTATGAATTCTGGTCGATAGTGGGGCACCACAATATCGATAGGGGTTTCTAAACACTCGAATACGATGGACCAACATGATATGTTTTGAAATTAACATAGTATAATTGGTTGTATTGGTTGTTAGTATAATCGAATAAGATTATAAAGGTGAAATGGTTATAAATAACTAAGCAGAATTCATATAAGTAAAGTATATGAAATAAGAGGAATTAAATCTGAAATTTAAATCAGAATTGGAATTAAAATAAGGAAATTTTAAGTTCCTGGGAGATTTTGAAAATGTTTTCAAATTGGAAGAGAAATATAGTATTGAACTCACTTCGATCGCTGGAAAATAAGTTCCGATGGTGAAGTCGACCATCATCGGTGTTCATTTTCGAGCTCTAAGTGACGGATTACTACCAAAGGTTTTGTTTTTGAATTGTTTTAAGAAAAACAAGTTGTTTAGAAATTCAAAGGTTTTGAATTGGTATTATGATTTCAAATTGATTTGAAATAACCCAGGAATTTAAGTTCTGAAAATAAAATTGAACTTATGAAGTTAAATGGGTTAAAATAGTGAAATTGAATAAATAAATTTAAATTAAACTTAGACAAGGTTAAATATAATATGGAATTATATTGGAATGATATCGAGTAAGTTGATTGATATAAGAGTTTGGAATCAAGAATAAAACTTGAGTTGAAAAGGGAATTTGGCTTGGTTAAAAGCGAATGGTTGTATTGGAGATAAAAGTATTATGAGTTGATTGGGTTAACATTTGTATACGTGTAATTAGTAACATATGGAAATGATGTATTGATATGCCCGACAAAAAGGTACCAGTTTATATTTATATTGGATATGAGATTTTTATGAGCCAAATTGGCAAGCCGCTTGGCTGTTTGATTTTCTTTTGGGTTGGAGGTAGCCTAGAGAGGCGAGTTGTGGTTTTACAGATAGGGCTGTACAAAGGAGGTTATGGCGAAATTTTCCGAAAATTTAAAGTGTTAGAAAATTTTCAAATTTTTTGAAAATTTAGTAAGTCGGAATGAATTAATATTTTAATCGGAATTTAAGTGGTCCAGTTGAAATCAGAAATAAGGGGTAAACCAATCTTAGGAATTCCAATAGATAGGGTCGTCCTCTAACTTAGCAATTTCGAGGACGAAATTATTTTAAGTGGGGAAGAATGTAGTGACCCGGATATTTGACGGTGAAATAATTAACTTATTTAATTATTTAAATAACGAATATATTATTTAATCGTCGACGTTAGAACGTATAATTATATTATAATTAAAATCGAGCTTGAAATGGCGTTGCAGTTCGTTATTTGGCGATTCGAACTTCAACTGAATGTACAGAGTTCGTTTTAAATCGGATTTCTGTGAAACAAGAAACGCGCGGAGCTGGTGGAGTATATCTTTCTAGTGGAAGAGAAAAATCGAGATTCCGTCGTGTAGATTTTGAGATATGTCAAAATCAAATTTTAAAATAGTCGCTATGGAATCGTTTATCGACCGCAACGGATTATTCGATATAACTAGAGATCAGGTTTGAATTTAGACAAGGTTCTTTTAAGACGTAGTGATAATTTAATTTTTAGAATTTTATGGTAATTTTTAATTAATTAAATAAGAAACTTTTTATTTGGAGTATTTGGCACCCTGTATCGACATTTCGGGGTTCCACATAATAAGACCACCTACCGGTATTATTATATTTTTGGAACCGTGACACGATGCTCGTCACAACAGTATTTTTTATTTCGGTCGTTGGCCATCCAGATGTGGACAGAACTTCATATATAAAGTTCACCAAAGTGCTAAGATAAAATATCCTAATTTTCCTTGATCAAAACGCAAGCCACGTTGCCATATATTTCAGCCGAACAAATGAGTGGTCCTCAAACAAAAAAACGTGGCCTTCAAAAGGTCCACACCCTTCTAACTAAGAACTATAAATAACCCCCCAAACACTTCCAACCCTAAAACTATCTCCACCGAAGTCAATGCTTTACGAGCCGCCAATGTTCTTCCAGTAAAACATTTTTTCATCCTCATAAATTCCCAAAAATTCAAATCAAATCTTATAAATAGCAAAGTATATATTTCTGAACTTGTGCTACCATTCTCTTTCATCTCGTATGGTTTTCGTTTGGTGTGCTTCACGTTTTAGGAGTCCGACTTTTACAACAGCAGCTAGGGTTCACGAAATTGGGGTATGAAGGCTCAACAGTTTGAGGCAAATTCGGGCGAACTCGTGTCGATCTGGAGGAAGCTGCTTTAGGTGAAGGGGCAGGAGGAGATGACGCGTTGTTCTATGGTGGTGGGCCGGTCTCTGGTGGCCAGAGGGCGGCGGATGGAGGAGTTGTACGGGATGGCTTTATCGTTCAGTAGGGGGAGTCGAAGGCATTGAGGCAGGTGCCAAATCTGAAGCTGAAGCAACGGCAGTCAGTTGGCCACGGTCTGGTGAACTTCGGGGATGTAGGATGGTGCCTGGCGGCCGTTCATTTAACGGTGCAGTGGAGGAAGAAAGTGGGAAAATGTGGGGTCCATTTCTGAACGAAGGGCACTGTCATGTTTTTCTTGAACGAAGGATATTTGGAGAGATAAGGGGAGCAACGGCTTCGAAATTCTTGCAGTAGGGAAGTAGTGTTATTTGCTAATATGTGGGATTAAAGAGTAATTAGTAGTTAAGAAATAGAAAGTTAATAAACAGTTGTAATGGAAGGGTGGGATTTCGTGCCCTGTTCGTTGTAGGTAGATGTATGTTGGTGTGAAGGGTGTGGTTGCTTTACTCAAGGAAGAGGTTAAGGAGTTAAACTAATTTAAATAATACAGATTGTTGTGCCCTGTCATTTTGGGTTCTGGGAGGAAGGATTGACGTTGTGGAATTTGGGAAGTCGACCATGTATTGGAGTTTGTAGAACCAGTGTGAAGATGGAGCAAAGAGTGATAGTTCAGTTGACAGAAATAAAGGAAAGAAAAGAGAGGAAGCCCAACGTTTAAAAAGGGTTATTGTTTAAAAACACGAAGTGTTGAACGTGAGATACCAGGGAAGATCGGGAATCAGCTGCGTTCTTTTTACTAGAACAAACGACTGGAAATAGGTTGGAGCTCGACTGAATTTATAGCGGAATGAAACGTATGATCAGAACCATCGACCGTTATTCGTATTTAACGATTTCGGACAATGTGAGTAAAACTCACTAACTCTCCTCAATTTATATTTTTAATATAAATTGTACTTTATTTTGTTGACTGCTGTATATTGATTGTTAAACTGGACTGTTAAATAGATTTGATTGAAAACATAGATATAGTCATAAGTTATATAGTTAATCAAATATTGATTTTTTCCAGTAGAATATTTCATATTGAAAATGAAATATGATATATATTATACTGTGTAACATCTGTGGATGCAGGGAGACAGGTTGGAGGAATCCGACTGGATTCCTCAACAATTATTTTACTGTTTTCATATATTGTGTTATATGATGTGTTATATAATCTGTTCTGGATTGTGTGTGTTAGAACGATATTGATCATCGTTGTTTGATATCTTAAATATCATAAGAAACCCTAGGATGTTATAAAAAGGTATATTTCAATGTATATTGAAATAAAAGGAATTTTATAAAATCACAGGATTTTATAAAAGGAAATTATTTATAAAACGAATAGAGTTTTATAAAAGGAAAAAAAATGTTGATAAAACAAATAGAGTTTTATAAAAGGGATATTTATTTAGAAAATAAATAGAAATAAGGAATAGTTATTTAGAAGATAAATAACAGTTATAAATAGGAATATTTGTAACGGTAAATAGAAGTTGTAAATAGGAATATTTGTAACGGTAAATAGAAGTTGTAAATAGGAACATTTATAACGGTAAATAGAAGTGTAAATAAGGAAATAGTTGTAACGGAAAATAAACGTTATAAAAAGGAAATTGATGAGATATAAAAGAGATAATCGAAATAGAGTAATTGAATATTAGTCATTCAATTAGAAATAACCTGAATTGAGTTAGTCTAATATTAGCTAATCGAAATTAGTAACCGAGTACAAGTTAATCAAAAGAAGTTTATCGAATTTAGTTATTCGATAGAGTTAAATCACTAGAGTTAATCGACTATAGTATTCGAATAAGAGTAAATCAAATAGAATTAAACAATATTAGAAACTGACTAGAGATTGGTAAGTTGAATAGTTTTCTGAGTGTTGATCTGATGTTGGTTTCGGCCTTCGGGGTTTATACTTAGAGAATTGTTCTCTTACTAGTTTACAGTTAGGGACTAATAGTTGTGGAATGATAGTGATGCGTAAATGAGGATTGAAATGTTTTCCAATGTTGATAATGTATATTTTCTAGTTTTAGAAAATAAGGAAATATGAATATGAATATATATATATATATATATATATTATTGATGATTGGCTTGATAATTCCATTTGGAATTAAGATCGTTGTTTGTACACCGACATATTTTCATTTGATAGTTAAATCACAGACTATCGAAGTTTTGACCATTTTACGTTGTTAATATGGAGAGACCAGTTGGATTATTATCCGAAGAACCACTCCGTATCGACATAAGCGTTGTGATCAAATACGATGAAGAAATTGAAGACGGAGTAAAGTGCAAGGGCTGTCCTGTTTACAGAATAGTGCCTTCGGTTTCGTTCAGTCCCAGAACGAACGTATATGGACGAATGTCTGACAGAGTATTTCCAATGATCGAATGGGTTGGACTGTACAAATATATATGGGGGCCAACGGATTTATTCCCTTCGCATAATATCCAGAATCTATTTGTGCAGATCCAACTAAATGATTAACGGATCTGATAATGTGGCATTCAAAGTGATCGAGTTATAAATGAATGGAAAGTAAGCATAGCTTCTAGCCTCACATCCGGTAAATGACAGAAATCGGGCAGGCAGCATGGCTAAGTCGGTCGCACCGAAGTAGGGTGTATAATCACCTATCTAGAGAATATTCATTTGCTTCTTTAATCTATCAATGATGTCCCATATATATACGGGAAACGGTTGCTGATCCCGACCGTTGGTGATGTACATTCGATACACTCAAGCGAAATGAGTGGTCGGTCATGTGTGGCTGAGTTGCAAGATGTTCTTATTGAACTCCAGTGTATCGTTCCTAGAGTACACTGATCGGAAGGTGTTTCCATACCTTGTCATAGTTGGAAACCCAATCATCCAATACGCACCTGTGGTTTTGATTGTATACTATATATGTAGAACGTGAGATGCAAGCGTTTCTACTAGACTGATATCTATTTGTATTTAGACATTATCATAATATCAGAATGATATTGCTTTTCAAAGATGTTTGGATTCTCATAAGGGAAAAACCCGTTCCGTATTCACGGCGTGGTCTTATGAGATATCATATACCTGTTTAAATGATTTGAGTTTACTCACACCAGTCACATGACTGACCTGGAGTTTATTTGTTTTGTCTTCCCTAAACTCTTGGGTGCCTAAATTTGTACGGGCAGTCAAGTAGTCGGGATTTACAGATGCACTTGGAGAGCTTGGAGCTGGAGGCTTCAGCAGTCGATAGCTATTATTTATTCTGCTGTGATGTTATATGTTGTACTCTGAAAATGGTATGTATAAACAGTTATAACTTTGTATTTCAAAAGTTATGTTATATTTTATTCGTTCCGCTGTGAGATTCGTGTTACTCTGATGTTGTTGTTGTTCTTCTTCTTCTTCTTCTATTCTAATAGTTCTACCTTATCTTTCCTCACCCTCTATCTTCTTTCTATTAGTTTCTTGAATTTCCAGTGCAATTTGTGGTTGGACTTGTGTTATTTAGTCAGCTCAAATTGGACCGGATTTTCGGGTCACTACAATATACCTAAAAAGATAGATACAAACAAAACTTATGGAAAAAAGAGAGATCAAAGATGTACCCTCAAAAAGAAAAGGGTAGGCCGCGCGTATTCTGTCCTCAGTTTCCCAAGTCACGTCTTCCTTGGCATCGCTCCACTGAACCTTAACAAGTTTGAGTTCACGGTTGCGTTGCTTTTTGACTTCAGTTCCTAAGATTCGAGTTGGGACTCTCCTCACTGTTGCTTCTCGTTCTATTTCAACTTCTTCTAGAATTCTTGGCTCCACCACTTCCGCAGACTCATATAAACATTTCCGGAGGTGAGAAACATGAAAGACATTGTGAACTCCAACCAATCTTTCGGGCAGCTCTACTCCATAAGCCATCTTCCTAATCTTCTCGATGATGGGGAAAGGCCCTATAAATCTTGGTGCTAGCTTTCCTGCAGATCCAAAGCGAACGACGTTCCTTAAAGGAGATACCTTAAGGAAAACCCTGTCTCCAACCTCAAACTCAAGGTCGGTCCTTCTTCTGTCGGCGTAGGACTTCTGTCTATCTTGGGTTGTCTTCATCCTTCTTCGTATTAAGTCCACTTTCTCTGAAGTCTCTCTGATCATGTCTGGCCCAAGTATAAGCTTGTCTGTAGATTCCCACCAACAAGTTGGTGATCGGCACGGTCTTCCATATAAGGCTTCGAAGGGCGCCATGCCTATGGTGGCTTGGTAGCTGTTGTTGTAGGCGAATTCCACCAAAGGTAGATGATCCTCCCATGTCCCTCCAAAGTCAAGAACGCACAATCTTAAAAGATCTTCTAAAACTCTGTTCACCCTTTCCGTCTGACCATCGGTTTGGGGGTGATAGGTCGTGCTTAAGCATAACCGTGTGCCTACAGCTTCTTGCAGACTCTGCCAAAACTCGCTTGTAAAGATTGGATCTCGGTCACTTACTATGTTGGAGGGTATTCCACGGAGTCGAACTATTTCCTTGAGATAAAGAGATGCTAGAGATGAGGCAGTCCTTCTACTCTTGACAGGTATAAAATGGGCGCTTTTTGTAAGCCTATCCACTATTACCCAAATGCTAGTATTGCCCCTTCTTGACCTAGGCAACCCGTCAATGAAGTCCATTGAAATGCTTTCCCACTTCCACTGTGGGACCTCTAGAGGATGAAGCAGACCACCAGGCTTCTTCTACTCCGCCTTGACCTGTTGGCAAATCATGCACTTAGAAACGAAATCTGCCATGTCCTTCTTCATGCCATTCCAAAAGAAAACTCTCTTTATGTCCTTGTACATTTTGTCTCCGCCTGGGTGTATAGTCATTTTGGAATGGTGAGCTTCCTTGAGAACCATCTCTACGAAATTCTTTTCTTGTGGGACACATAGTCTTCCATCCCGCCTCAGGCAACTCTTATCATCGATAGAGTACCTGCTGAGGTGACTAGAAGTCTCACCCCTAATTAGCTTATCAATTATATCCACGAGCCGAGGGTCTTCACGTTGTGCGGTCCCTATTTAGTCCAAAAGAGTAAGGTGCACTTCAAGAGATGCTAACAAACCGGGTACAAAATCAGAGGAGGGCCTAAAGTCAAAACTGGCTATATACTCCAAGCTTTGCCTTTCTACAAAGAGAGGGCTTAGGTTCAGCTTCTTTCTACTCAAAGCATCAGCCATTACATTGCCCTTGCCTGGGGTATAAGAAATCCCGAAATCGTATGAGGCAAGAAACTCCATCCATCTTTGTTGCCTCAAGTTGAGATCTTTCTATGAGAAAAGGCACTTTAAGGATTTATGGTCAGTATACAACTCAAACTTCTCACCTAGGAGGTAATGGCGCCAAGACTTAAGCGCAAAGACGATGGCGGCCAACTCAAGATCGTGGGTTGGGTACTTCTTTTCATGAACTTTCAGTTGCCTTCCACCATAAGCTACTACCTTCCCTTCTTGCATCAAAACAGCGCCTAGTCCCGTTCCGCATGCATCCGTGTATATTGTGAACATCTTGCTTCCATCTAGCAAAGTCAGAACTGGGGCTGTTGTAAGAGCCCTTTTCAAGCGTTGGAAAGCAAACTCGCAATCCAAGTCCTAAACGAAAGTCAAGTTCTTCTTCGTCAGCATTGTAAGCGGAGCTGAGATTTTTGCAATGTCTCTGATGAACTTTCGGTAAAAGCCTGCCAGTCCTAGAAAACTTCGGACTTTGGTTGCGTTCCTCGGTGCCTTCCAATCTTGCACCGCAACTACTTTTGCGGGGTCCACAGCCAACCCCTCTTTGGACACAACATGCCCAAGAAACCTTACTTCTCTCCAAAAGTGGCACTTGGAGAATTTGGCTTTTAGCTGATGTGCACGGAGCGTATCCATGAATTCCTTTAAATGTTGAGCATGTTTTTCTTCATTCTTTGAGAAGATCAAAATATCGCCTACGAAGACAACCACAAACTTGTTGAGGAACTCTCTGAACACCCTGCTCATTAGGTCTACGAAATAAGCGGGTGCGTTTGTCAAGCCGAAAGGCATGACAAGCCACTCAAAGAAACCATCTGGGGTTCGAATGTCGTTTTATCTATGCTATCTTCAGCCACTCTGAGCTGATGAAACCCGGTAGCCAGATCTAATTGGGAGATAACCGACGCACCTACAAGCTGGTCAAACAAATCATCTATTCTGGGAAGAGGGTGCCTATTCTTCTTGGTCAGCTTGTTTAGCTCCCTATAGTCAACACATAGGCGAAGCGAACCGTCTGCTTTAGTTGCGAACACCACTAGAGCACCCCATTCCGAAATGCTCCGTCTAATGAACCCCTTCTCGAGAAGCTCTTTAACTTGCTTACTGAGCTCCTTTCTCTCCCTTAGAGCCATGTGTCTAACAGGTAAAGCCACAAACTTTGCATTATCAACTAGGTATATGCGGAAGTCTATTTCCTGCCTCGGAGGTAAGCCCTTCACCTCTTCAAAGACATCCGGATATTCCCGGACCACTCTAACTGACTACAAATTCTCAACAGAAACGTCGAGCGATTCAAGATAACTAAGCATAACAGCGTTCAAGGGATTACAAGAAATTTCGAGAGTGTTACTGAGCCAAGTCAAAAGCCTAACCACTCTCTTCTCACAATCAAGAATGGCACCATTACTGGATAGCCAGTCCATGCCTAAGATCAACCCATATCCCGAGAAGTCCAAAACAAAGGCACTACATCTAAACTCAACGCTTAGAATAGAGATTTTCAAATCCAAACAAACCATCGATAAATAAGCTGAGCCCCCAATTGGATTTGAAACAATCAAGGGATCCTCTACCATACTAGTGTCTAGGTGCAGAGATTCTACTAAAGCAGATGAAATAAAGGAGTGTGATGCGCCAGAATCAAAGAGTGTGCGAACTAGATGATCATAAAGATAAACTACACTTTCTACAGAAATATTACTACCTCGTTCCTGTGGAGGTGCCACCAGTGCGTGAACCTATCCCCCTGAGGTGGATCCAGCCCTCTGTCCCTGCCCTTTCTTCTTTAGGCAGTCCTTAGCCATGTGTCAGTCTCTCCGCAATGGAAGCAACCACCATTCATCTTCGCCTTCCCCTTTCTGCAGTCTTTCGCCAAATGTCCAACAATGCCACAGAAATTACATCTTCTCTTTTCGCGGGATTGGTTGTTCTTCCCGCCCTTCTTAAAGTCTGGTTTATTAGCCTGTAAACCCTCTTTCTTTCCCTTGTCTTCCTCATGTAGTAATGCCATATCCACCAAGCTTTCATAAGTTGCTCCCATGGGAACATGGGTCATAGCAAGGCTGTGTAGAGGCTCATTCAGACCTTTGACGAAGCGAAGAGCCTTCTTGTGTTGGGTATTTACTAAATCCATCCCAAATCTGGCCAGCTGATTAAACTGATTGACGTATTCCTTGATTGTCATACTGCCTTGCTTAAGAGTTAGGAACTTTTCCATCTGCAGGCTTCTCTCAGTTTGGGAGAGGAATCTCATCTCAAATCTCATCCGGAAGTCTTCCCAAGTTTCCACTGGCCTTTCAGCATGGGTAATCTCCCACCAATACGAAGCTTCATCTTTAAGCAACCACACTGCTAGCTGTATCTTTTGCCTATCGTCAACTCCGAAAATGACGAACTGGTCTTCGGTCTCCTTCAGCCAGTTCCTCTACCACAAAGGGTTCAGTTCCATGAAAGTCTTTTCCACCCATAACCTTGAAGTCTCTACACATTTTTGCGAAAGCATTACCAAGAGGAGGAGGAGGAGGAGGTACTGCTGCTACTGGGGGAGGAGGAGGTATGTCTGCTGGGCCCGTGCCATTGGCCCTAGCTTCTAAGTACCTTCAAAACCAGCCAGGTACTGGTACACCTTCAGGAAGGTTAAGATCCTCAAACATGCTGAAACAAAAAGAAAAGATTCAAAACGAAGGATAGAGAGAGATAGTGCATATGGCTTGGGGGATTATGCCTTTTTAAAATAATAACACTTTTCTTCAAAAATGCTTCTTTAAACTTCTTTCTGAAAATAGTTTCAAAAAATTTCATATGATCTGGTAAACCTATGCTCTAATACCAAGTGAAACACCCCACCTCCATTAAGGTCACTCACAAAGGGAATGCCTTAACTTCAATGGAGGTTTATAAGTAAAAATCATAGATAAACACAAGATAGATATAAACACATATATATATAAGCAGCGGAAAAACAAATAGACTTTCATTTCATAAATACGTGTTCATACAAAACATTTCCATAATTGTCTTAAAACAAACTTTCAAAACATTACATCATCATTACTGTCTTGATTATTAAAGAAGCATAAAACATAAATAAAGCTGCAAAAATCCCCATAGTGATATCTAAAGCCATAGCCCGAACGAAAGAGATCCAAACCATACATCTACTATCTTGAAGCTTGCAAAGAGTCTGACTAAGCTGGGTTGTTTCCTACCAGTGGACCTGGGGGGAGGGGGACGGAAGAAAAGAAGACGACAGAAAAATAGAGTCAGACATAAAGCCTGGTAAGTCTAGTGACTCTTCAGTATGAGAATAAGAAAAAGGGCATGATAAGTATAAACTGAAAACAGGAAAATACTATGAACTAAGATAAAGTAGTTTAGGATCGAATATACTATCGTACCCCACACTATATCTCTGCACCGACATGTATTTGTTCCGACTGGAACCCCATGATCGGGATGAAGTGATCCCCTTTCTAAAGATCGGCTCGTACTAGCGTAAACATATGTGTCATACGGCCCCCAATGATTGTAGATACCTATGCTGGTCCCACCATGGGGTGTATCAAGTCCCATGGTGGCGGCCTGACAAAATTCTAGAATGCATAGGGTATACTACTGGTGTTCAGTGCCCTGTTTGTCTACTCCGAAGTGTGTGCACGCCCGCACTCCGTTAGAACCTACACTGCACCACACGCCGTCGCTTTGACCGCTTACAATCAGCCCAGTAATCGTGCTCCACCCTGCCTAGTTTCAGGGTACCATGATACCTAATTGGGTTACTACTGAAATGGGTCCCCGTTACTAGGGTTTTCTAGTCAAACATGTTAAGTGGTTAAGTGTCTGTATGAACCTAACCCCACCCATTAGATTTAGTTAACATGTTGAGTTGGTTAAGTGTTTTAGTTAACTTAACCCTATCAATCCAGACTTAGCTTTAACTTGTTCATTAAAGCACCGACCACTCACATTAGACAGGTATTGTTGTGGCTGCCTGTATGCCGGGCGGTTCCGGGCAATATTACGCCACAACTCAGTCTAACCTCGGGTCTTTATTGGGCTCAATGCCTTAACCTCCCACATTGGATAGGTATTGTTGTGATTACTGGACAGCCGGGCGGGTCCGGGTAGGTTTACATCACAACTCAATTCAACCTCGGGTTAAGCATACTCGTATTTTCTAAATTTACATATTTGTCTCTTTTACTTGTTATATGTAAATGTTATGGCCCATTTTCCAAGTTTATTATTTTTGGGTATAACAATTTATACCGCTTAAATGTCACAAATCGTTGGCATGTGCCAAACATGCCAACACATATATTTTCATGTTTTAATCCCAACGATATTCCCCTGTTTGTACGTTCGCAAGTTTACAACATGAATGTTGGGCTTGATATTTCAGCCCAACTTATGAACATAGAAGGGAAAGCCAACAACATGAAACATTTTAATTAACTTAAAGGGTGTGTGACATATGAACTTGCAATACTTGAGATCTAATTAACATAATTCATGGGTTTCAACTTGTCATGTGAACTTGCATTAAAATAAGAACCTAATTAAATAGGTATCATATGAAATGGCATAATTTTGACTTGCATAAAACATAAGCCTAAACATATTTTGATCTAGGCATAACATCGAACATAATTAGCATATGACAAAAATATGACATATCCACAAAGTATGCATAATTTTATCACATGTACGAACTAGATCAAATCATATGTCCAATTATAACATGAGACATGTATTAAAGTGGATCTTGGCATGGATCCAATTATGAACCTGCAACTTTTGTGTGAACGTATGAACATGTATATAAACTTAATCATGTAGGCATAGAGGTTTTGGCATAAAATATATACATGATATCTTAACTTGGACATAACACGTATGACCTATATTAATATCATAAACATATAGGTGTAGATTGTAACATGAACTACACAACTTGCATGTGATGTTGTTTTCATATGAATAGATCCAATATCAACTAAATTAATCCACAAACATTCTAATGAAATCACCACAACATATACAAATTTACATTGTTAACAATATACAACATAGTATGATTCCAATTTTCAATCCATATCAAATCACGTTCTTATTTCTATTCACATCTCAAACGTAACTAGACTTACAACGATCGATGAACTTGAATTCTGGATTCTGAGTTCTGAAATTGAGATGCTTTACTTTGGGTAGATAAACGTTGTTTGAATCTTGTTTTAACTTTAGATTTGATCATCTCCTAGCTTTCTTCAAGTGGAGGCTACTTCTTAGATTTCTCCTGACAGCATGGCGGGTCTGGTTCTAATTTTTGTGTGAATTTAGGTTGAGTCTTAGGTTGTATTTATAGAATTTCAAACCAATTAGAGTTGTCTGATGCATCCTAGGAGTAACCACCACCATCAGATCAGTTCAGAATTATCTAGAAGGCCTAGGGTAACTCAGCAGACCAAGGAGAGTGGTCTGGACCTGATCAGATCGACCCATTGGTCGACCCCCTGGTCGACCTGGGTCATGGGAGGGAATTTTCACGCCCAGCCCAATCTGGGTCTGTTTTTGAAATTCGAATTGAAATTTGAACTGTTATGAACTTTAGATTAATTCTGAAACTTCCGAAGGCCATAACTCCTTCATACGGAGTCCGATTTACGCAAACTCGGACTCTATCTCAAGCAGAATTTTGAGGCGAACGCAATGGCGTAACCCGTTTCCCTTAATTCTTTCATTTTGAATTAAGTATACTTTAATTTGTTAATTTAATGTTAACTGAAAATTCGGGGTGTTACACGAATCTTGTGTTTTCAGTTGTAAACCTATATGGCGACATAATAAGATGGGGTATTATACCATCTAAGATTGATACATTTATTTTCGAAATTGATTTTCACACTATGCACTAGTAATAATAAAAGAGAATTTTTGCGTATCAAGCATGTTTGGCTATTATAAGATAAAAAAATTTCCTCCGGTTTGCGCCGGCATTGTGTGATGGGACTTAAGTCTTATAATAGCTTCATTTTTCAAAAAGGCATTGCGAGTTTTTACGATTGGTATTCATGTGGAGGAAACCTGTTCCGTGTTCTATAGCGTGGTCCCATGATTTACCTAACTTGAAAATAAAGTTTAAAACCATTTTTGGTTCTCACACCAGTCTCATGACTGACCTAAAGTTTATTATTTCCCACCTAAACTCTGGGCTCCCATATTTTCCACACGGTAGCTAGTCGTTTTGGGTTTTGCAGATATTTTATTGAGTAGCATTCTGGATTGAAGTTAGAGTTGTGTCCAGAGCAATTCATAGTCTTCCTGTAACACCCCGTATTTCAGTTAATGCTAAAATTCACTAATTGCAGAATAAATAATCTCAGATGTGAGAATTGGGGGAAACGGTCTGCGTCATTTTGTTCGTCTCGGAAAAATACGCAGAATAGAGTCCGAAATTTTGTAAATCGGAGTCCGTATGGCCCAGTTAAGGCCCAATGAAGTTTGCAGAAAATTCAAAGCTAAAAGCAGATTTGAAAATTCAAATTCAGATTTTAAAATGGAACCAGCGGGGCCAGGCGGGAAAGTTCCCGCCCTAGCCATGTCGACAGGGATGTCGACAGGCCTGTCGACTGGGGGGTCGACTTGCCTGTCGACACGGCGTGTCGAGCCAGAGGGCCTGGGTGCACCAGGTCTGGTTTTCTGGCTAGGGCTGGGTTCTAGAGATTTCCTAAATCTGACGGACCTAATCTAACCTAGGGCTAATCCTATGGTCTAAAACACACCCTAATCCTATAAATACACCCTAATGCAAGCCTATTTGATCTAGTTCGTACATGTGATAAAATTATGCATACTTTGTGGATATGTCATATGCTAGTTATGTTCGGTGTTATGCCTAGATCAAAATATGGTTAGGCTTATGTTTTATGCAAGTCAAAATTATGCCATTTCATATGACACATATTTAATTAGGTTCTTATTTTAATGCAAGTTCACATGACAAGTTGAAACCCATGAATTATGTTAATTATATCTCAAGTATTGCAAGTTCATATGTCACACACCCTTTATGTTAATTAGAATGTTTCATGTTGTTGGCTTTCCCTTCTATGTTCATAAGTTGGGCTGAAATATCAAGCCCAGCATTCATGTTGTAAACTTGCGAACGTACAAACGGGGGAATATCGTTGGGATTAAAACATGAAAATATATGTGTTGGCTTGTTTGGCACATGCCAACGATTTGTGACATTTAAGCGGTATAAATTGTTATACCCAAAAATAATAAACTTGGAAAATGGGCCATAACATTTACATATAACAAGTAAAAGAGACAAATATGTATATTTAGAAAATACGAGTATGCTTAACCCGAGGTTGGATTGAGTTGTTATGTAAACCTGCCCGGACCCGCCCGACTGTCTAGTAATCACAACAATACCTATCCAATGTGGGAGATTAAGGCATTGAGCCCAATAAAGACCCGAGGTTAGAATGAGTTGTGGCGTAAGACTGTCCGGAACCGCCCGGCATACAGGCAACCACAACAATACCTGTCTAATGTGAGTGGTCGGTGCTTTAATGAACGAGTTAAAGCTAAGTCAGGATTGATAGGGTTAAGTTAACTAAAACACTTAACCAACTCAACATGTTAACTAAATCTGATGGGTGGGGTTAGGTTCATACAGACACTTAACCACTTAACATGTTTGACTAGAAAACCCTAGTAACGGGGACCCATTTCAGTAGTAACCCAATTAGGTATCATGGTACCCTGAAACTAGGCAGGGTGGGGCACGATTACTGGGTTGATGGTAAGCGGTCAAAGCGACGACGTGTGGTGCAGTGTAGGTTCTAACGGAGTGCGGGCGTGCACACACTTCGGAGCAGACAAACAGGGCACTGAACACCAGTAGTATACCCTATGCATTCTAGAATTGTGTTGGGCCGCCACCATGGGACTTGATACACCCCATGGTGGGACCAGCATAGGTATCTACAATCATTGGGGGCCGTATGACACATATGTTTACGCTAGTAGGAGCCGATCTTTAGAAAGGGGATCACTTCATCCCGATCATGGGGTGCCAGTCGGAACAAATACATGTCGGTGCAGAGATATAGTGTGGGGTACGATAGTATATTCGATCCTAAACTACTTTATCTTAGTTCATAGTATTTTCCTGTTTTCAGTTTATACCTATCATGCCCTTTTTCTTATTCTCATACCGAAGAGTCACTAGACTTACCAGGCTTTATGTCTGACTCTATTTTTCTGTCGTCTTCTTTTCTTCCGTCCCCCTCCCCCCCAGGTCCACAGGTAGGAAACAACCCAGCTTAGTCAGACTCTTTGCAAGCTTCAAGATAGTAGATGTATGGTTTGGATCTCTTTCGTTCGGGCTATGGCTTTGGATATCACTATGGGGATTTTTGCAGCTTTATTTATGTTTTATGCTTCTTTAATAATCAAGACAGTAATGATGATGTAATGTTTTGAAAGTTTGTTTTAAGACAGTTATGGAAATGTTTTGTATGAACACGTATTTATGAAATGAAAGTCTATTTGTTTTTCCGCTGCTTATATATATGTGTTTATATCTGTCTTGTGTTTATCTGTGACTTTTACTTATAAACCTCCACCGAAGTTAAGGCATTCCCTTTGTGAGTGACCTTAATGGAGGTGGGGTGTTTCAATTCGTATTGGAAGTTGGATTCCATCATGATGGCTCCTGATTCGAAAGATCTATCACGGAAGTGTGTATCTCCACATTTAAGTCCAGGCTTTGGAAAGCACTATAATACACATCCACACTATATCCAGGACTCGGGTATCACACCCGACGGCTTACGCCCAGGCTCATAACACCATTATACCCTATCCTCCCAAGCGTGGAGCGACCACAACCTAGATCCTCAGTCGACCGAATCCATGACAACCCTAAAAGTTGTCCAATCCCAACCCGAAGATTGTTCATTCTCATGTCGAAAGTTATAATGATGTAACTATCAGTTCACCATCATACCGGTGTGAGGCTTGTTGAAGTCTCGTTACACAAAGCTACGCTTTACTACTCCATGCTTTGATCATCATCCACAAAGCTCTGCTTTTCAAAAAGAAGCTTTGATCAATCTGACTGCAACACTTACTTAGCATGCCACACTATCAATTCACAACATATATTTGGTAATCATTAACCATATAACCTTTGAGCTCATACGTCTCAAAGAAGGATGTTAAGCTAAGGGATAAACCTCCCCGCCACTAACAGAAATATGTATAATAAAGACCAACATAAATTACAAAATATAAAGTCAGGAATACATCCATACAAGTTTGTTCTGGGTCTGAACGAAACCGAAGGCACACTATTCTCGTCCAATAAAGGAGAGAGGCCCTTGCATATCTGGTTGATCTCCATGTACGTCTAGACGACCACCACTTATAACCTCGTCTTGGGTTGTACACTCCAATTGAGACATCAACAATAATCCAAACGATGTGAATATTACCTGTCTTGAACCACCGTCTTCAATATCTTTGACTTTTAATCGTCGTACTAGTTATTCAGAATGGGTTGAAACCCAGTCTTTCCGAAATAACTATCGTATCTTTAAAATCAAGTGATATATATACATATCATACGCCTCATTCCAATCCAGAATATTCTTTTATTCAAATATTCTTTACATTGGGAATTACTTAAATCTTATCAAAGATTTACATCATTTAAACATCTCTTTAAATCTTTCCTTGGAAATCATTTCAAAAATTGTATAATCATTTTTCACAAACTTAACTCAAATCAAGGTTTATAAGCCTTATTGGGATTATCGAACCTTACAAAAAGGTAACCTCTCATATCGTTATCACATTCTCATCCTATTTATCCCATGGAGCAAAACTGGTGGTACTCCATATCTAACATCCCTCGTTTTTCAGTAAGTTTAATTATCGTCTTTCATTTCATTTCAAATCTAATAAAAGATTCACTAAAACTCTAACGTAGTTTTAATCTCCATTTCCTTCATACAATTCTTTGTTGAAAGATTTATTAAAACTCTAACTTAGTTTTAATATCCAAAAATCATTATTCAAATCTTTGTTGAGAGATTTATTACATCCCAAACTTGAGAAATAATTTTTCCTTTAACAGGGTTAAAGAAAAAATGTTATTTAAAACATCGTTTATGATAAACCCAAAATCAAACTTCCATTAGAAATAGAATCTTCACGGAAATCATATCAGTTCACATTTGATATAAATTTCTGTATTAGACTAATACTATAAGCGGAATAGCGACAAAGCCTTTTGAATTCCTTAAATAGTAAAGGTCTTCCTCGACGGAGGTTCATCTCAATTATCACTAAATCGATTTCCATTCAATTCTAATTAAATTTATTAATTGGAAAACTTAACTTTAGAAAATTCCATTTAATCTTAATCAAAAGATTTATTTCACAAACATCACTTACAACTGGGCTTAAGAATAGTGTTATTGAAGACACCATTTGTAAAGACCCGAAAATTCCCGCTCTTTGAATCGACCATAAACCACACAAGTCTGATTCAAAGGTTGGAAATCCTCGAATACTTTAACTTTGGGAATACAATACATTAGAACAAATACAACAGATTTTTACTGCATCATGATAATATAACATCAGAGTACAGAATATATCAGAGTACATCGAAATTAAATTACAGCGGAAGATAAATATTACATTAAATATAAAACAGTGCAGCGGAAGACTTTCTATGCTCTATACACAGCTTTAAGCTTCAACCCAGAATCCTGCTAAAAGAAAAGATATCTGCAAACAAGCTACTCGACTGCCCGTGTGGAAAAGAGGGCACCCAAGTTTGCCAGTGAAACAAACTACAGGTCAGTCATGGGACTGGTATGAGAAATCTAACTTAACTAATCTAATAATAAGGCTAATCACAGGACCACGCCGCTAACGCGGAAAGGGTTTACTCCATTGGATTGCCAATGCATAAAATAAAGTAAATCGTTAAACAACGCAATGCTTTTTAGAAAAATGAAACCATTATAAGACCCAAGTCCCATCACACAATGCAACGCAAACCAGAGGATAGGGTTTTACCTTATAATGGTCAAAAGATGCTTGATACGATAAAAACGGACTTGATATTATTATTAGTGTCTATATATGTTTCAAAAACAATTCAATCATAATGTATCAATCATAGACGGCATAGTACCCCATCCTACTATGTCGCCATACTAGTTTTACAATCAAAACCGCATGGTGTCGTATTGGAAATTGGTTTTCCGTCATGAAATCGAGGCTAGGGATCGTCCTCTTCGATTCGAGACACTCTAGCAAATGCCTCAGGATCCCCCGCAGTGAACCCTTGGATGCGGTAGGGTCGGTCCCCACCTAACGGTAGCGGATTAATTATGTTTGAGCACACGCTTCCCGGTTCCTTTGAACCTATAGTATGACCACTTCCGGCCTATAAATCCGAGGTACCTCATAATCCATCATCCACATAAGTAAAATGCCAGCCAATTTAAGCACTGACGCTACTCCTAGCTAGAAAGAAACGTGTGCACTCCCTACGGTCCATATCCCGTTTTTGACTCATACCGGGGTGTGAGGCTCGCGAAGTCACGCTATACACAAAGCTACGCCTAAACAGGCTCTGCTTTGATCATCAACCACAAGGCCCTGCTTTTCAACAAAAGCCTTGATCCATGCATCTTGGCATGCCACATTGTCAATCCATACCATACCATTGATTCCTACCAATATATAACCTCTAAGCTCGTATGTCTCAGAGAAGGGTGTTAACCACCAAACAGATATATATTTAGCCGAGATCAACGAATACAGTATAAAGGAATACAACGGCAGACATACGATCCATTTACAAGTCCGTTCTGGGTCTGAACGAAACCGGAGTCGCCTTATTCCGCCCCCCATATGTCCAATACAGAGGTGAGGTGCTCGCATATCCGACAATCAACAAGTACGGCCGGATGGCTACCACTGAAGCCCCTTCAAGGTAGCTACTCCCATCATGGGTCTCCGTAGCAACACATCCATTCGATGTGAAGATCGCTGGTCTTCAATCACCATCTTCAACTCTTCGACTTAGACCGACGTATAATCATTTGAAATGAGATTGAACTCGGACTTTTCAAATGACCCTCTCATGTATATATATTTTAAAATCATTTCATATCGTTATCAATCTTTAATAACGATTTATCTCTATTTTTACATATATATATAAATAGCTAAATTAATTTGACGACGCTTCGGGTCGTTCGGCGACCCTGGCGCTGTTTTCAACCAAATTTGATTTGCACTTATCTCGAAATCTAACCGTTGGATTTTAACAAAGTTTATATCGTTGGAAAGATCTTCCCAAAGCGGTCATAACAGTTCCAGTTTTGTGAAAATCCGACGGTCGGATCTATCAGCATCATCGTTTAAAGTTACGACTTCAAATCGTGAACTACAACAGCGCGATTTGTTTTATTTTAATTTATTTATATATATAAATATAAATATAATTCGTTCAATGAATTCAAGACATCTTCATTTCAACATCCATTTCTTTTATATATGAAATCATATACTACATCAAAATGTAATTTTCCTTATCTTTCTGTTATTACATTAAAATGTAATCTTTAATCATTTTTGTATACAGTTGAAACAAAAATGTAATTTCTTTATTTATTGCATAAAGTATATTCCTTTACTTCAATGCAATACTACATTGAAAAAAAAGAAATCTCTTATTTCATTATATAATTGCATTGAAAATGTAACTTTCTATTTCAATGTTTATTTACATTGGAAATGTAAACTTTCATTTCAATATATTATTATATTGAAAATGTAACTTTTATTTCATTTTTTATTTACATATAAAATGTAAATTTCTATTTAATTCCTTTTGTTTACATTGAAAAATGTAAATTCTTTTATTTCTACTCTTTTTATTGTCTCTAGAATGACAATAAAAATACTCCTTTTAATTCTAATCTTTTATTGAATATAAAATATCAATAAAAATGTCGCTTTACATTTATTCTTTTCATTTGCATAAAAAGGTAAATAAAAATAAAACCTTTTAATTTAATTTTTTTTATTGTCTCTATTCTGACAATAAAAATATAACATTAAATTCTACCTTTTTGATTACATCTAAAATGTGAATTAGAATGTCACTTTTATTTCTATGTTTTTACTTACATCTAAAACGTAAATAAAAATGTCCCTTTTAAATTCATATTTTTATTCAAATCTACAATGTAAATAAAAATGTACTTTTCATATTCATGTTCTTATTTACATCTAAAATGCAAATAAAATATCCTTCTTAATGCAAGTTTTTATTTATATCTAAAATATAAATAAAAATGTCAACTTTTATAATCATGTTTCTAATATCATATAAATGAATATTTTATATGTTAACATTTTCTATAAACTCTAATATTATATAAATGAATATTTTATATGTTAACATTTTTCTATAAACTCTAATATCATATAAATGAATACTTTCTATGTTAACATTCTTGACCTTTCATACTAACATAAAAAGGGTATTTTTAAGTTAAATCAATTCTAACAATTCAACAAAAACAAATAAAAAGGATGACTTTGTTTTTTGTTGACAATTCTATTTCAACCAAAACATATAACAGTGATATACTTGTTTTGTCGACAACTCTAATTCAACAAACACATATAAAAGTGATATATTTGTTTTATCGACAACTCTAATTCAATAAACACATATAAAAGTGATATATTTGTTTTTTCGACAACTCCAACTCAACAAAACACATATGAAAGTGATATATTTGTCAACTCAACATTCTATAACTAAAATGTTATTTTTATACATCTTAACATTTTATAACTACAATGTTATTTCTCTTCACTTTAACATTTTATACTTAAAATGTTATTTTTCTTTACTCTAACATTTTATAACTTAAAATGTTATTTTCCTATCCAACTTATCATTTCCTAATACATGTGATATTCTTATACTAACATAATATTCCTAACAAGTGTGATATTTTCATTAACATAACTTTTCTAACAAATATGATGTCTTCATTAACATGACTTTACTACTAGAATGACATTTTCATTTTCATACTTTTCTAATTAACAAAATGGATATTTTGTTTTCATACTTTTCTAGTTAACAAAATGTATATTTTGTTTTCATACTTTTCTAGTGTTTCATGTCACAAATAAAATGTGATTTTTATTTACATAACATGTTTCTAATCAAAAATGTATTTTTCTTCTTGATGTTACTTCTTTTTATTGAAATCAAAGTGTCAATAAAAATATAATCTTTTATTTATAATCATTTTATTTTAACTATTCTAACACAAATGTTAAATTGGTTTCAATGACATGTTTCTACAAAAATGTGATTTTTATCTCTATAATCATGTTTTCACAAAAATGTGATTTTTATCTCTATAATCATGTTTTCACAAAAATGTGATTTTTAATTTCTATATTCATGTTTTCACAAAAATCTGATTTTTAATCTCTATATTCATGTTTTCACAAAAATGTGATTTTTAATTTCTATATTCTTGTTTTCACAAAAATGTGATTTTTAATTTCTATATTCATGTTTTCACAAAAATGTGATTTTTAATTTCTATATTCATGTTTTCACAAAAATGTGATTTTTATTTTGTATATTCATGTTTTCACAAAAATGTAATTTTTAATTTCTATAATATATATTGATAACAAAAATTGTTATCTTATTGTTAATATAATTGATCAAAACTGATAATCTTGTTTTGTCGATAATTCAATTTCGACAAAACACTAAAAATCATATTCCTATGATTAACATTACCAATCTAACCAAATATGAGCATCGCAAATCAACCACAAGAACAAACAAACTTCAATCTACAAATCACAGATCCGATTTCATCACATACATATATCAATTTCAAATGGCAAGAAAATAATATTTTAATTAATTATTAAAAGAGAAATCTCACCTTGCTTTATATCTGAATTTTCAACGCGCTCAGTTTCAGATCTGGTCTGCTTCATTGTAAAGATCTGGTTTTTACGATTCCAACGGATCTTCATTTGCTAAATTCTGATATCATTTGAACAGTATACGACCGTTTAAAGATAATATATTTTAATAATTTATTAAATAAATAATTAATTTCTTTAATTACATTGATTAAAAACGAAGCCGCTCCTTTCCTCTTTCTGTAACTCGACGTCTTCCAGAACCCAAAGCCGACCTCTATCCCTCCAAATCGCACGCCACCCGAGGACTTCTGCGCTCGATCAGAGTTTACCACCCGATGCTCCTCGACCTCGCCTTCAACCGCCCAGTAGCAGCTCGAACTCGGACCCCCTCTAGCCGCGAACTGTCCTCCAAAGTCGGCGTCTTTGAGTGCTCAAATCGATAAATTTAGGCCATTAAAATCCATCTCCACCATTGATTAAGGAGATCGTGGTGTGCTCTTCGTTTTCTCTTTGGAGTTGTTTGATTTCGATACATGGTTTGGGAGAAATTGGGGATTTAAAACCAGAGGTTTTCGTCCATGGATTATGTTTGGTGGCGGCTGGTATAGTTCTTAGGGTTTTGATTAAAATATTAGGGTATATTTATGTTAAAATAATATTATATTTTCTAGTTTAATGATTTTAGCCCATAAGTTCTCCACAGCTTCAATTTCAGCCCAACAAGAGATGTCCCTAAGCAAATATCCACGTTCCGGACGCAATGGGCTAGGTCCCGTCAGCCCAAACGAATGTCTGTAGCCTATTTTATTTAATTTAATATTTAAATCATTTATTATTTAATTTAACCGTATATATAAATTCATCGGGGCTATATATGAACTCAGAAAATTCCAGGAAAAATATATTTGCTTTGTTATGACGATACGGTCCTAACAAAACTAATTTCATCGAATTCTGAGACTGTTTGAAAAATGGCTATTTTTCAGGTCGATTAAATTTGCCTGAAACTGATAAAACACGTTTTCCTTTGCCATACTCACATATTAATTCGAAAAATTCTGGAAAATTAGACTTAACAATAATTTGACATTCCGGTTCCAGCAAAAGAGGTTTCGTCGAAAACCGAGGTCATTTGTAAAATGGCTATTTTTAAGGCCAATATATTATATTAAAATATATATAAATTCTACAGCGACTTTTCTAAATTTTAAACTGGACATAACTTTTTATTTTCAAAGTGAAATTTCAGTTTTTCAGATTCGTTGGAAAGATATGATTAAACAGATTTAGATATTTCTGGTTTTACTGAAATCCGATTTATTTTACATCCTGTACAGCTAGTCAAAGTTCAAATTCAAAATTTCAAACTACAGCGTTGTTTTAAACTCCTTTTATAATTAAATTAAATTTATTCGTTTTAACTTCGAGTAAAATAGAATTTTGGTCGTTGTTATTTAAAATAAATCATTTTAAATATTCAATTTCCTTTAAAATTTCTAAAATACAAATTTTAAATTGGCCCCAAAATTCCGGGTTGTCACACCATTCACGACAAACCCAAAATCCAATTTGATATGAAGTACAAGGTCGTGAATAGAAATAGTATCGACTTATATTCAATATCAAATTTTGAAGTCAACAGATATCATATCGGGAATAACGATATCTCGATCTTTCAAATTCCTCTAAATACTATTTGTATAATTGTGGAATCCAATATTGAAATATCCGAAGATTATTTCCATTCAAATCCAATATTCATACATTGGAAAATTTTAACTTGGTGAAGTATTTATTAACTTCAAACTGCTTCAATCACTTTTGTCAAATAGCTAATTTTCACAAAACAGCTTTATACTACTCAAAAATGAATATATTCAGTCCAAACCGTTTTAAAATCATTAAATATGATTTATCATAAATTTTTCCTATTTTTAATAATTTAAAAATAGCTCGATTCATCAAAAACCAATTTCAGGTCATTTACAGCACTAGCGCTGTTTTTATTCAAATTTGATTTGAATTTATCTCAAAATCTAACCATTAGATTTTAAAGCTTAACATATCATTGGAAAGCTATTTTCATTCTAAACCAAACATTTTTCGATTTGGAAATTCATCAACTTATTTCGATATTAATCTCTGTATCCAACTCAAACTATAAGCGGAATAAATGTTACTACCTTCTAAATTTCTCGAATAGTAAAAGTCATCGTCTACAGTGATAATATCAAACATTCGAAGATTCATCTCCAACCATATCCAAATTATATAAAATTTGAAAAACCCGTTTTAATACATCAATTTAAATTCAATATTAAAATATTTTAAATTCTTAAACCTTTGAAAACATTTCAAAAATAATTTAAAAATGATTACTTATAGTTTGGAAAATAGTTTGCGGCTTAATACCTTTAAAACAGGTTGTTTTCAAAGAAAGCGTTACAATAACATTCCAAAAGTGTTACAAAAACGTTACAAAACAGTTATATTGGTTAATTTGATCAAGACAACCTTTATCTTATCCAAAACTAAAATTTTCTAATTCAAAATACTTTTAAATAATTTATAATAATTTTACCAAAAAAAATCATATTAAAAATAGCTGTTTATAGTTACGGTCGACAAACCGCACTTATAGTGACCTTTTCCAAAATCGTTTGAACATTACTTGAAAATTTTATATCGAAATCTAAAAATTCTTTTTTTTGAAAGCTGATATAATTTCGGACCAAACATTTCCGATTTCAGGAAAATTCGATTTAATTTGCTCAAGTTATAGCCATTTAAAGTTAGCGGTCAAGAACACGAACTATCGCTGCGCGACACGTCCTATTTTGACCGTAATATAACTTAATATAAAATTTATTCCAAAACACTTCAAAAATACTCTATAAAACCATTATACTTATATAAACCGTTTGAAAACATTTTCTAAATATGCAAACCAAACTTAACTTTTTCAAAACAAAACTCGTTTTCATTGTTTTAAAACAAAACCTTGTTCAATGTCAAATACTCGTTTAACAAAACGTTCCTCTATATAAAAGTTGTTCATATATATTTCCAAATCATTTCAAATTTCAAATTTGAAAATAATTTTTCAAACCAAATTTCCAATTAAACAATATAATAATATTTACGTTTTCGATGATGGAGGAGATTTAACCGATTACCGATGCAATACCATAATTGCAGTGTCATAGTGTGTATGAATTATGAAACAACATCAACAACCATTATAAACATACATAACAACCATTATCAGCATTATTAAAGAAATAGTAACTGTGCACAAGAGTTATAACATTAATGTTTAATAGTGTGTTTGTGTGTTCTAATCTATGCAACCATCATCCATGATAAACAAACATCAATAATTAAGCATCTATAACTGGTTTAAATTAACGACACTAGTTAACTATCCAAATTATTAATAATTAATCTTCACTAATTAGTGCACATTAAACTAGTGTATAAATTTAAAGAGTTCTCACCCTCATAGATTTCCAATCTACGGCAGACAAGCTTAGTGGATGCTGTCGAACAAAGCTTCCACGCACCGCCGCTTTAACTTTTCTGGCTCGAAAAATAGGCTGACTTCCTTTTGGTTTTTGGACTGTCTATACTCAAAATTTGGAAAAGTTCCCAATTGCAAAGTTGTAGAGAATTCTTTTCTCTTCAATTTAAAAAAAAAAGAATCTCCCAATTCAGATTATTTTTTAGGGATATATGACCGAAATGGTGGTGGTGTTTCTCAGATTCACCAAAACAGCCAGAAAATATGTTGCTCAAAGATTCAGGTTTTCATAATAGTTAGGCTCAGAATTTGGAAAAGTGTTCAACTAAAAAGTTGTAGTCACTGGAAAAATACACAAGTAATAAAAAATGCATGATTTAGACAATTTTTGAAGGAATTACGGGCCCTGCAAGTTGCTGGCCTGGGCGGAGTATAAGAAGAGGTGGTGGCGTCGTATTTAGAGGGAAGGAAGAGGCCCAACATTGGCCAAATAGAGGAGGATTCCATAGCTGAAGGAAGAAAGGATGGAGAAGAGAGGGAATAGGATGGTGTACAAAAATGAAGAGGTAGACATCACTTTATATAGCCCTTTCCAAGGGCATTTTAGTAATTCATGCTATGGACACATGTCCATCTAAGAATGCCCATGAACATGCAAGATGCCACACATAAAACCACTTTCCAAAATACCATGGGCATGCCAAAACTATATGCCCAAAACAATGTGCAAGATAACAACACTTTTAGCCACCCTTATGAGTGTTACTAAATTTGCAACGCCTCTCGTCTATTTCTAATTATAAGTGTTATCGCTTATCGTTTGCCCAATTAAACAGCTGACGATTAATGCAACATGTTAACCCATAAAATATGTTTTAAAAAATAATAAGCATGTTTGGGTCATTTTACGATTTTAGGTCGATAGGCTCTTTGGGTCGTTATGGTTCCTCTAGCTCTTTGGGTCGTTATGGTTCCTCTAGCTCTTTGGGGCGGTACTCTGTGGGACGTTATGCCAAGTCCTAGCCCGCAAAGTTCTTGGGTCGTTAGCTCCTCAAGTCGCTAGCCCGCTAAAGTTTTTAGCCCGCTCAATCAAGGCTCGAACTGCTTCGTCCTGGTTTAGCTCGTTCTAGGTGTGCTTGGGTCGCTCCGCTTTCTACAAGCTCGCGCCGCCTTGTCTTAGCCCGCTCTGCTCTTTTAAGCTCGTGCCGCCACTCCTTAGACTACAGAAACACTCCTCCAAATCCTTTAGCTCGCCCGATGGCCTATAGGGAGTTCAGGAAAATTACATAATTGCCACCTGGCCTGAATTCCACCTATAAATACCCTTCATAATTCACATTAAAGGAGGACCGAATTTCATTCCGACAAGGAGGTGCCGCTAAATTCAAAGCTTATCTACAACTTGACTAATGGCTCTCATGGATCTAACAACTCTTCTCCAACTTCATGTGGATCAAACCCACTTCAATGATCATTAAAGCTCACTCCAATTGAATCAAAGCTCCTTGGATCTCATTAAAGCTTCATGATTAAGCTCTCTAACACAACTCAAGCAATCCCAAATATTCTCTAATCCTCTTCGAAGTCTAGATTGAATTAATTCACTATAAAGTCTATGAAGTCTATGAAGATCATCTAAAGCGCCTAAGTGATCAAGGATTGACACATCTATCATCACAAAGCTAAAGATCCCTTCATTTTCTTTGCCAAGTTCAAGTGAGACTGAATCATAAAGGAGAGTGAAAAGAGAGAAAAGGGAAAACAAATGTATAGAGAAAATTTATTCATGTTGTAAACAAAATATCGTAATGAGAATTGATTAGGAAAGTGGACGTAGATTCATCGTGAATCGAACCACTATAAAAATTCCTTTGTCTTTGTTTTTATGCTTTTTATTTCGTAATAACGCGGTTCCACATTTTAATCTACCGAATCGGTGAAGTGCATCGTTTGCACCTTTGGTGTTGATTCCAAATTTGGAGTAAACATTTGGTGCCCACTGTAGGGTTGCGTTCGCATCTCCTACCTCCTCTCACACTCTCACAAAGTTAAACGCCTTGTCATTAAAGTTCTAAACCGTATCTTTCTTCAAAATTATAGCCAAATCTAAGAAGACCGCTAGCAAAACCGTGGTAGAAGCCGATAATGTTGCTAATGAAGAAACACCACTCGCAAACCGCTTTGAAGTTGGTGAAAACTCGGAAAGCGGAGCCGGTGTGACTAGAAATGAATTAAAAGCCGCTATTGCAAACATAAACAACCGAATGGATGCCTCTACTAAAGCGATGATGGAAAAACTTGATGCCATCCTTAATGCTCGATCAAATCCAGCTCCTCCAAAAGTGCATGTAGATCTCGAAGAGAATGATAAATCGCCCACATTTCCGATCATAACCGCAACGACAATATGGAAGACGATTATGATGAGGGCAAGTGACAGGGACGAAGCTAATATCGGAGAATTGAAATAAAAAGCTAAGAACCATTCTGAAGTGAATGTTCGAAAGGTCACTAATCCTATCATGGGGGCACCTCCTCGTCGAGAAGGCAAAGCACCTAAGCTCTCTAGTCGAGATCGTATGCCTAGACGAACATTTGGTAAAGGGCTCAGCTTCATAGAGCGCCATAACACCGAGGAATACATCTCGGATATGATAGAATGAGTCATGAAAAAGAATCAAGCTAGCCAAGACGATGAAGGGGAATGGGACTTCTCTCCCGATAGGACTCCGTTCACTGCGAGAATCCTTGAAGCAGAAAGTCCGAAGAAGTTCAATCCACCAACTTTGCCTCCGTACAACGGCCTTGTTGATCCAAACTACTTTCTATTCAAATACGAGTGGCATATGAGTGCTGCTAAGGCGACTAATGGATGAGATGCACGTATTTCCCCCTCTACTTAGAAGGTGTTGCATCATTATGGTTCACGACGCTGCCTCCTAAATCTATAGATCGGTTCTCTGACCTGACCAAAAAGTTCAAAGAGCAGTTCCGCTTATATGCTACCAAGGCCAAGGACGCTATAACACTCTCAGCCATGAAGCAGAAGCCAGTGGAAACTGTCAAAACCTTCCTTAGTCAATTCAATATTGCCTTGTCTGAAGTAAGGAACTAGGAACCACGTATAGTTCTCATGGCTCTACTCGATGCTATAGACAAAACGAGCGAATTCGGGAGATGGATAAAGATGAAGGAACCGACTACGCTTGACAAGCTCTATAAGAAAGAAGAGGAGTACACGAGGGTAGACGATAATCCTGTACCTCTTCAGATCATTGATGGTAACCAACTCCTTGAAGCCCCTAAAAGTGCAGTTATGCAATCTAATCAAAAGAATACTCAGGGGAAGAAGCGAACCAATGACGGAAACGACAACAAGGCTAATAAGAAATCTCGCCTTTTCAATTCATCAGAACTGACACCTTTGAATGACACTCCTGAAAATATCTATCTCGCAACGTAGAATTCTGAAGAGTATGCGGAGCCAAATCCGATAAGGATAAGAGACAAAGCAGCAAACTCGGGAAAGTTCTGCAGATTTCACAATCAGCCTGGTCACAACACTAACAAGTGCCGACACCTGAAGAACCTCATTGAGGAATTGATCAGGAAAAACAGGTTGCAGCAGTATGTAAAGAATCCACAAGCCTTGAATCCTTCTACAATTCCTCAAGGGCAAGGGGAATCGAATGATCAGTCTGGTCCAAGCAATGTAGCTTCTGTTCAAGCCAATCCAAGGATGATTATCAACTAATAACTATTGAGGGTGCTCCAATTTGAGTGGCTCGGAATAAGTGATCAACATCGCTACATCTTTACTTTATGCTCTATTTCCTGCTTTAGTTCATGTTTGACTTCGCATTTTACTTTCTGTTATATTCAAAACTTCTTGTAAACAGTCTGTAATAATCTGCAAGTGATACACTGAACATGAGCTCTACGACTAAGAGCACATCTGTTTTAATGAGTTTCTTGCTTGCAAAGTAATATGTCAAATCAAAACTTTCTTAAAAGATGATTTCATATTTCAGGCCATCTGTCGCGCGCTTGTTCCTGTAACATCGTGACCCCGACAACACTAGTTCAAGAGTCGAATGTTGTAAATATCAACATGCACAAATGCAAAAATAGGAAAAACACTGCCTTGAGAAGTGAATGAGAAAGTCGCAAAGATTCAAATAGTGAGCAAGCGCCAAGACAAACAAACACAAGGGACGAAACTTTTATCGAAGGGGAACCTCCCTAAGTGAGAGGTTCAGTGCTTCAGTTCCTAAACCGAATAGCCTGCTAAGTCAAGCATCTGATAAAGGGACTGATGGCCGCTCCACGAAGTGATAAAACAGCCGATAAGCCATTCACGTAGCATCTAATAATTTCAGATGTGAAGAATGAAAATTCCACTTGCGTAGCATCTGAAATTTCAGATGTGAAAAGTGTCAAACCATTCGCGTAGCATCTGAAAATTTCAGATGTGAAGAATGAAAAATCCATTCGCGTAGCATCTGATAATTTCAGATGCGAGGAATGAAAAATTCACTTGCGTAACATCGGGAATCTCAGATGTGAAGAGTGTCAAACCATTCGCGTAGCATCTGATAATTTC
Organism: Allium sativum; assembly: GCA_030737875.1. Lineage (NCBI taxonomy): Eukaryota > Viridiplantae > Streptophyta > Magnoliopsida > Asparagales > Amaryllidaceae > Allium > Allium sativum. The sequence goes on from CM060924.1 coordinate 199,929,938, forward strand.
AGATGTGAGGAATGAAAAATCCACTTGCGTAGCATCTGAAATCTCAGATGTGAAAAGTGTCAAACCATTCGCGTAGCATCTGATAATTTCAGATGTGAAGAATGAAAAATCCATTCACGTAGCATCTGATTATTTCAGATGCGAGGAATGAAAAATGCACTTGCGTAACATCTGGAATCTCAGATGTGAAGAGTGTCAAACCATTCGCGTAGCATCTGATAATTTCAGATGTGAAGAATGAAAAATCCACTTGCATAACATCTGGAATCTCAGATATGAAAAGTGTCAAACCATTCACGTAGCATCTGATAATTTCAGATGTGAAGAATGAAAAATCCACTTGCGTAGCATCTGGAATCTCAGATGTGAAAAGTGTCAAACCATTCGCGTAGCATCTGATAATTTCAGATGTGCGGAATGAAAAATCCACTTGCGTAGAGAATCTCAGATGTGAAAAGTGTCAAACCATTCGCGTAGCATCTGATAATTTCAGATGTGAGGAATGAAAAATCCACTTGCGTAACATCTGGAATCTCAGATGTGAAAAGTGTCAAACCATTCGCGTAGCATATGATAATTTCAGATGTGAAAAATGAAAAATTCATTCGCGTAGCATCTGATAATTTCAGATGTGAGGAATGAAAAATTCACTTGCGTAATATCTGGAATCTTAGATGTGAAGAGTGTCAAACCATTCGCGTAGCATCTGATAATTTCAGATGTAAAGAATGAAAAATCCACTTGCATAGCATCTGGAATCTCAGATGTGAAAAGTGTCAAACCATTCGCGTAGCATCTGATAATTTCAGATGTGAAGAATGAAAAATCCACTTGCGTAGCATCTGGAATCTCAGATGTGAAAAGTGTCAAACCATTCGCGTAGCATCTGATAATTTCAAATGTGAGTAATGAAAAATCCACTTGCGTAGCATCTAGAATCTCAGATGTAAAAAGTGTCAAACCATTCGCGTAGCATCTGATAATTTCAGATGTAAAGAATGAAAAATCCATTCGCGTAGCATATGATAATTTTAGATGTGAGGAATGAAAAATTCACTTGCATAACATCTGGAATCTCAGATGTGAAGAGTGTCAAACCATTCGCGTAGCATCTGATAATTTCAGATGTGAAGAATGAAAAATCCACTTGCGTAGCATTTGAAATCTCAGATGTGAAAAGTGTTAAACCATTCACATAGCATCTGATAATTTCAGATGTGAAGAATGAAAATTCCACTTGCGTAGCATCTGGAATCTCAGATGTGAAAAGTGTCAAACCATTCGCGTAGCATCTGATAATTTCAGATGTAAGGAATGAAAAATCACTTGCGTAGCATCTGGAATCTCAGATGTGTAAAGTGTCAAACCATTCGCGTAACATCTGATAGTTTTAGATGTGAAGAATGAAAAATCCACTTGCGTAACATCTAGAATCTCAGATGTGAAGAGTGTCAAACCATTCACGTAGCATCTAAAATCTCAGATGTGAAGAATGTCGGGCACCCAATTGATCATCAGAGTCAGAAAGTACCTGACCCAATAACGACAGACATTGGGGCCTTAACCAAAGTCCTTTCAAGGGGCACCGATATCAAATCTTCTCAAAAGGGAAGTAGAAAATGAATCATAGATATGTATTTCTTAAACAAGAGATGTCAAACACACTCATATGAGTTATTAAAATAATAGCATTCGGGATCTACAGTCAACCTTAGTTGATTGGTCGATTTCAAGCATTAACACAAATTTGAATTAGAATATCATGACTACGCAAACAATATTTGATGAGTTTTTGAACCGTCAAATAAGATGGTCCTTGGCAAGCATTTTATTCAATGCAAAATAAAATTCGCTATAGTTCATTTCTAACTAATCAATTATCAACGTGGACAATTGATAATGAATATAAGTCCAAAATCATACAGAAGCTTGTCTTAATTGCGGAACAGGTAGCATGGGACGTATGAGTTCAGAATAAATAAGCCAAGTTTGCAGGGCCCCACAACGATTTAATACCAAGGAGGATACCAACGGGCTCTGATCAAAGCATGACCAAGAAGTCACAGTGACTTAATACCGTGTCACGACTACGAAGCTGGACGATCTAAGGATAAAATACTTAGGAACTCACACGGTTTGAAGGCCCTAGTGACCTAAAATCTCGAACGACATGCTAAGGTTACCTAGTTCGAAGCCCGTATTATTTTCAATAAATACAAACTTCAAGGGGCAAATGTTAACCCATAAAATATGTTTTAGAAAATAATAAGCACGTTCGGGTCGTTTTACGATTTTAAGTCAATAGGCTCTTTGGGTCGTTATGGTTCCTCTAGCTCTTTGGGTCGATAGGCTCCTTGGGTCGTTATGGTTCCTCTAGCTCTTTGGGTCGGTAGACTCTGTGGGACGTTATGCCAAGTCCTAGCCCGTAAAGTTCTTGGGTCGTCAGCTCCTCAAGTCGCTAGCCCGCTAAAGGTTTTAGCCCGCTCCATCAAGGCTCAAACTGGTTCGTCCTGGTTTAGCTCGTTCTAGGTGTGCTTGGGTCGCTCCGCTTTCTACAAGCTCGCGCCGCCTTGTCTTAGCCCACTCCGCTCTTTTAAGCTCGTGCCGCCACTCCTTAGACTGCAGAAACACTCCTCCAAATCCTTTAGCTCGCCCAATGGCCTAAAGGGAGTTTGGGAAAATTACAGAATTTCCACCTGGCTTGAATTCCACCTATAAATACCCTTCATAATTCACATTAGAGGAGGGCCGAATTTCATTCTGACAAGGAGGTGCCGCTATATTCAAAGCTTATCGACAAATTCACTAATGGCTCTTATGGATCTAACAACTCTTCTCCAACTTCATATGGATCAAACCCACTTCAACGATCATTAAAGCTCACTCCAATTGAATCAAAGCTCCTTGGATCTCATTCAAGTTTCATGATTAAGCTCTCTAACACAACTCAAACGATCCCAAATCTTCTCTAATCCTCTCTGAAGTCTAGATTGAATGCTAATTCACTATAAAGTCTATGGAGTCTATGAAGATCATTTAAAGCGCCTAAGTGATCAAGGATTGACACATCTATCATCACAAAGCTAAAGATCCCTTCATTTTCTTTGCCAAGTTCAAGTGAGACTGAATCATAAAGGAGAGTGAAAAGAGAGAAAAGGGAAAACAAATGTATAGAGAGAATTTATTCATGTTGTAAAAAAAATATCGTAATGAGAATTGATTAGGGTTATTCATATTCATCCCCCTTAAAACTTTTCGTCCTCGAAAAGAAACTGGGGTTATTTAAGTTTTTCTTTCCTATATGAATTTCCAAACTCCAAATTTGACATTCTTTATACCTAAAATTTGTGTCATCACAATGGAAATGCCGGGTAGAATGCTTTAATACGCGTAGTTCCAGACAACTATATCTACAATGTTCACCAAACGATGACTTCAAATTATCCGTTATATCCGACTTATCATTTACTGGGCCAATTGCTTAACACTCAACGATTTACCGCCCTCCAACAAATAATAAAATTCAGAGTTATAAATCATTTTCTTAGGTTTTATCTTGCTAATCATTCCGAATACAAAGGTTATGAAACTTATTCCTTTTTCAGTTTCCAAAATTACTATTAATCTTTACACAAAAAACTCAATCATCTCATAACTCATCTTGTCTAAATGCTAATTTTTTTTCCTAACTATTCCCGCTTTCCAAATAAACTTCAATCAAATTGTGAAACTTGTTTCATAGGTATTCATGATTACTTAAACGTTTTATTTTCTTACCTAATAGGTTTCGATCCGGGGCTTATGGGCTTACTTAAAATATTTTCTTTGCTTGCTTCAAAATTTATCAACTGTCCAAAATCGTCGAAAATTCAGATCCTTAACAAACTTTTAAGTAAACAATATAATTTGTAATGATGCTTTATGTCTCAACCCCTTTGGTTATTCAATCCTTGATCTAACCATATTTATTACTTTGTTTGGAGAAGAATTACTAATACCTTAACAAATTTTACTCAAGTTTATCTCTTAACATGAATTCTATTATATTTCAAAACATATTAATTTCAAAACCTAATTCATTTTACATGAAAAAACGCTGTCTCAAACGTAGTACTAAAAAATTTCATTCCAGGGCTTTACTAACTCCATCTTTAATGAATTCATTCTCATGGGATATTACTAATCCCAACTGTGATGAGTCCTTTCTCTTTTGTTCAAATGAGTCGTACCCCAAAGCTTTGTTTAAACCAAAGTTATGATACCACTCTGTAACGACCCGCCTTTTTGCTCGGTTTTCGCTGGTAACTAAACTAACTCAAACAGTTCATAAAGACGGATTGTTAGGGGAACTTACACATTTGCACCAAAGTAAAGGAACTTTTCCTTTACGATTACAATAATATTACATCATAGATATAAGAAATATCAGAGTACAATAGAAGCACAGCGGAAAGAAAATACAAATATACTCTCAACAGAAGGAAAATGATTCAAAATAAAGCTCAAGCTTCAATCCTGAATCCAGCCCCGAAGACTTAATCTGCAAACCAAACTACTAGCTACCTGTATGGAAAATTATGGGCACCAAGAGTTTAGGTGTAGGAATAATAAACTCTAGGTCAGTCATGGAACCGGTATGAGAACTCAAAACAGTTGTTTTTAGGGTTTATTCTAAAGTTAGGCAATTCGCCGGACCACGCCGCTAACGCGGAGCAGGTTTACTCCATGTGAATATAAGTGCATAGAAATTCATAATGACTTTTTGAAAAATGAAACTAACGTATGGTCTCATGGCGCACACACAATGCAAACGCACACTTGGGCGGGATTTCTCCTTATAATAGTCAAAAAATTCTTTTGATACGTGAAAATCCTCTTTCATATTATTATTAGTGCATAATGTGAAAAACATTTCAAAAGTAAATATATTAAACTAGCCAGCATAAAGCCTCATCCCATTATACTGACGTAATCCTGCCGGTAACATGTAGGCAATACAATCGAAACCATATTGTCTTGTAGTTGACGTTGGGTTTCCAAAAAATGACCAGGCAATGGAACTTCCTAACCGAACCGATGGGTACGCCTCTAGAGGGACGCCACGAGAACCAAACGGGCTCTCTAGTAACACGAGGTCGGTCACTCCCTCATTGGATTGATTAGATCACACCTAAGTAAATAATACCCCGGTCGTTACCAACCTTTGAACCGGGATCCTGAACCAGCACAACCACAAAAGCAATTTTTCCACATAGGTTAATACCTGGGCTCCATATTAATATACTGCGGACGAAAGTGGACCTCTAGAAGAGGTCGCCTTGGGCTTCGCTTTCCTTGACTTTAGAGGGGAATGGTTTCCGATGAACTACTCCCTTTACTTGTTGATGAATCATGCTTCGAACACCTAGACCAGCTGCCGCTTAGTCACGTCTGCGCGCGATGTGAACCTGCTTTCCTTACATAGTACACCTTTTATCTAGAAGGGGATGACTACCCATGTCCTCGCTACATCTTTCCTGTTTCGGCTATTTCCGGGGTGTGAGGTTTGTTGAGGTCACGATATACACAAATCTACGCTTCAATAAGCCATGCTTTGATCATCCATAGCTCATCACTTAAGTATGCCACATTGTCCATTCACCACATATCAATGATATATATTAATATATAACCTCTAAGTCCATACGTCTCAGAGAAGGGTGCTAAACTAAGAGAATAAATTCTCCGCCACCAAGCAGATATTTATTAATAAAGATCAGTCTTATGCAGTCAATTACAATGTCAGACACGCAACCCGTACAAGTTCGTTCTGGGTCTGAACAAAACCAAAATCCGAAAAATCTCCAAATACATCTGGACCTCTTGCCACTTATAACTTCGTATTGGTCTCCGCCACCAAGCAGATATATATTAATAAAGATCAGTCTTACGCAGTCAATTACAATGTCAGACATGCAACCCGTACAAGTTCGTTCTGGGTCTGAACAAAACCAAAATGCGGAAAATCTCCATATACATCCGGACCTCTTGCCACTTATAACTTTGTATTGGTTGATCAACCCAATCGAGACATCAACAATCAATCCAAATAATGTGAAGATCCCCGGTCTTTAATCGTCGTCTTCAATGTCTTCAATTGCTCCACAACGTTGTATTGTTATTTGGAGTAGTTTTCGGATATAAGCCCGATCTCGATCTTTCCAAATAATAAGCGCAATTTATAAAAACACAATCATGGATCACGCAAGCTTTCAACCAAATCTCTATCCATCTTGGGATTTTTTTAATTAAAACTTCTTTAATCCCATTCTCAAATTATCTTTAACAAAATCCAAAATTTAAAAATTCATTTCTTAACTTTTCCTTTTAAAACACATCTTTTTAAATCAAAGATAATTTAGTTCAAAAATCTCAATTAACTCTTTCGTATGATAATCGTTATCCAAATCCAGTTTATTTTGAAAATCGTTGATCCACATTTCATAATTCCAATCATTGTTTCTATTTAAAACGATTTCCCAACATTCAATTCTTTAATCTTAATTAAAAGAATATAATTCTTTCCGAATCCCTTGCTTTTAATTTCTTCAAATCAAAGATTTGATTAAATCCTCAATTACGATATGAATTTCCCCAACTCAATCACATCAGGTTTTAAGAATGATATTATTGAAGATACGATTCACAACAAAACCCAAATCAATCGGTATTGAGCATAAGTTATATAGAAATTATATCTACTTATATTCGATACCAATTCTCATAATCAACGAACACCATAAGCGGAATAAGGATGTAAATTTCTTCCAGATTCCTCAAATAATATACATTACACCATGGAATTTCATATCAAATATCCGAAGATTATTTCCAACTTATCTCAATTAAATCGCGAAACCTTTATCCTAGTTCAAAAATTTATCAAACCTCTTGGTATTAGATCTGGTTAGAAATTCATCATCTTATCTTCGATATTATTCTCCGTATCCAACTCAAAATATAAGCGGAATAATGGTTATTACCTTCTAAATTCCTCGAACAGTAAAAGTCATCATCTACACTGATAATATCAAACATCCAAAGATTCATCTCCAACCATATCCAATTTATTTAAAATTTGAAAAACCCATTTTAATAAATCAATTTAAATTCAATATTAAAATATTTTAAAATCTTAAACCTTTGAAAACATTTCACAAATAATTTAAAAATGATTACTTATAGTTCGGAAAACAGTTTGTGGATTAATACCTTTAAAATAGATTGGTTTTATAGAAAGCGTTACAACAGCATTCCAAAAATGTTACAAAAATGTTACAAAATAGTTATATTGGTTAATTTGATCAAAACAATCTTTATGTTATCCAAAACTAAAATTTTCCAATTCAAAATACTTTAAATAATTTATAATGATTTTACAAAAAAAATTCCATATTAAAAATAGCTGTTTATAGTTACGGTCGACAAACTGCGCTTACAACAACCTTTTCCAAAACTGTTTTGAACATAACTTGAATTTTTTTTATCGAAATCTGATTTCTTTTTAAAGATAATATAATTTGGGACCAAACATTTTCGGATTCGGGAAAATTCGATTTAATTTGCTCAAGTTATAACCATTTAAAGTTAGTTGTCAAAAACGCGAAGTACCGCTGTGCGACACATCCTACCGTGATATAACTTAATGTGAAATTTATTCCAAAATACTTCAAAAATACTTTAGAAAACCATTATTTATTTATATAAACCATTTTAAAACATTTTCTAAATAGGTAAACCAAACTTCATTTTTTCAAAACAAAACCTATTTTCATCGTTTTAAAACAAAACCTTATTCAACGTCAAAAACCCATTTAACAAAATGTTCCTCTTTACGAAAGTTGTTCGTATATATTTCCTCTGCATTTCCAAACCATTTCAAATTTTACAACAAGTTTTCAAACCAAATTTCCAATAAAATAATATTTACGTTTCGATGATATATTTAACTGATTACCGATGCAATAACATAATTGCAGTGTCATCGTGTGTGAAACAACATCAACAACCATTATAAATATCCATAGCAACCATCATCATCGTTATTAAAGATATAATAACTGTGCACAAGCGTTATAACACTAAAGCTTAATAGTGTGTTTGTGTGTCCTAATCTACGCAACCATCATCCATGGCAAACAAACATCAACCATTAAACATCAATAATTAACTAGTTTAAATTAACGACACTAGTTCATTATCCAAATTATTACTAATTAATCTTCGCTAATTAGTGCACATTAAACTTGTTTATAAATTTAATGGGTTCTCACCCTCATATCTTTCCAATCTACGAAAGGCGAGTTTGGCGGATGCTGTCGAACAGAGTTTCTGCGCACCGCCACTTTAACTTTTTTGGTTTGAAAAATAAGCTGACTTCCTTTTGATTTTTGGACTGTCTATACTCTGAATTTGGAATTGTGCCCAGCTACAAAGTTGTAGAGAATTCTTGTCTCTTAAAATTTAAATAAACTCACAATTATGATTATTTTTAGAAAGATATGGCCAAAATGGTGGAGGTGTTTCTCAGGTTCATCAAAACAACCAGAAAATATGCTGCTCAAAGGTTCAGGTTTTTGGAATAGTTAGGCTCAGAATTTGGAAAAGTGTTCAAATAAAAATGTTGTAGACACTGGAAAAATACACAAATTAAAAAAGAATTGCACTATTTGGACAATTTTTGGAGGAGTTATGGCCCCATAAGTTGCTGGCCTGGGCGGAGGTGAAAAAAAGATGGGGTTGTGGCGCCAGATCTAGAGCGAAGGAGGACGCCGAACATTGCCCAAATGGAGGAGGAATCCACAGTTGAAATGGAGGAAGAGAGCATGGAGAAGAGAGGGAAGAGGATGGTGTGCAAAAATGAAGAGGTAGGCACCTCTTTATATAGCCCTTTCCAAGGGCATTTTAGTAATTACCGCTATGGACACATGTCCATCTAAGAATGCTCATGAACATGCAAAATGCCACATATAAAATCACTTTCCAAAATACCATGGGCATGCCAAAACCATGTGCCCAAACCTATTTGCAGGATAGCAACACTTTTAGCCACAATTATAAGTGTTACTAAATTTTCAACGCAACTCATCTATTTCTAATTTTTAAGTGTTATCGCTAGTCGTTTGCCCAATTAAACATCTGACGATTAATGCGACAAAATACGAAAATAGCTAACATATTATTGACAATATTTTGATGATGTTTTATTTAAATAATAATTTTTTTAATAATTTTTCTTAACAATTAAAATTAAACAAAAGATTACTTAAAAATAATTTTATCGATTTAAACACTAACAATTAGTAGTATTAACAACTTATTTAAATCATTTCCATCTATATATCCATTCATATATTTTATCCATTTATAATTTAAAATAGATTTATTCATTTAATTAGAAAGGAACCCATTTAAAAATAGTTTTATAAACATGTATTGGAAAATCTTGTTATAACAAAACTTGTTAAATCCTTACTAAAATTATATATCATCATATTTTGCCAAAAATTAATATTAAAAATATCTTTCAAACATATTTATATTTGTTAAAACTATTCCAAATCCATTTTAAAATTAAATTAAATATATTTTATATCTAGAAAAATTAATTCATGTCCTAAAAAATTAATTTTTAAATGGTTAAAAATTCTGGATCATCACACAAAGCACCGACACTAGCATCTAAATTTTTAACAACAATGTCAATTCATATCTTCATATATCACATTTAGTTTATTGCACTTCCTTTCCTATCACTGTTTCATTTATTTGCTTTTACTCATTAACATTCATTTTACTAATAATTATATACTCTTACATTCAATTCATTTCGAAGGTATTAACTCACTCACTTATTCATTCAAAGTGAATTCACATGTGAAATAACAAATACAATGAATGAAACAATAAGAACATTCAAACAATCATATTTATCCAACCAAACACAATTATAATTTTTTTTAATGTCAATATATTATTTAAACATTTTCATTTAATTTCATTTCACTTATAAACAATTTATATTTCTTTTATTATATTCAAATTCCTTATTCACTTCCAATTATTTTAATCGTTTCACATCGAATTGTTTTTTTTCTTCTTTCTATTCAATTTCCTTTACCTTTTGATTTATTTTCATTCGTTTAAACCAAATCCACTTATATTCCAACATCAATTCTCATAAGCATAATTCAAACTCATATAAAACTTTATTTATAATCAATTTCATTAATCCTCTTATTCATTTCACTTAAGTTGTCCTTTGTTTTATTTCCGTTTAATTCTAATTCTATTTAAATCAAAGTACAAGTCTTATTACTTATGTTTCAAGACTTATATGATATATTAACATTTTTAATTTCTTAACGTTTTGGTAAGTTTACTTATGCTCTAGAATGAAATGAAATATCATTCTAATTTACCTATTTCAATTCAGTATTACTTATTTCAAAATCTTAGTTCATTTCTATATTATGCCAATTTCCATTTCATTTTACCCACTCCATTAATTTATTTCTTAACAATGTCTCTTTTCACCGACTTCCATGCCATTTATTTGGCAAAGCCGACCGATTTTTAAAGTGACCGCAAAACTTCTATTATAACCAATAATAAGTACAAGTAAAATAGGAGGTTGGGGGTTACCAACCTACTACAATTTGGTTTTTAAGGTGGACCGTCCACCGTCATCCTATTTAGATTATAACACAGGAGCTAGATACTTTTTCTAGACTGTTATACATACACAAACTCACATAGCTCCACACAGGGAGCAAGAATTACATAAATCTGGCTGCCACTGACAAGACAATGACATAGACAAATTACATCAAATAGAATACACTAAAGAAATTACATTGAGATTGACTAAATCAAGAAGAAAAGCCAACACCTCCATATGACATGCTGAAATCATGTAGTAAACCTTAGCTTGCTACCACTTAACTACAAGACTAAACCAGTGCTGAAGAGGAGAGACACAACAACAACTTGAACTTGACAAGAACATAGAATAATATTGATATAACATAGGAACGACCTTGTCCTGAGCCATGAAGAAAAGTTATGATTAGTAATTCTTACTTATATCACCTAATTCATAACTGAACGCCAAAATTCATTAGTGTAATAATGTACACTTAAATTTCTTTCCTTTCCATTTATGCTCATTATTACAATTGTATTTACATTTGATATTAACTTCACTTGCAAATTACATTAGTTACATTTTTACACTTCATAATGCATAAATTAAGATTACAACATTTATTATGACAATAAATTTATTTAACTAACATATTACGTTTGTTCAGTTTATTTACTTTACCGAGTTGAATTCAATTTTCATAACAAACTAAGTATGCCTCATTTATATTCATGACTTAGGTTTTATTCGTTTTCATGAGCCATCAACTAAATTCCGCCTTTCATTATTTATCAATACCTTTATATTATCTACTTTCTTATTCCTATAACATTTTAACTTCTTATATATATATATATGGCGAGTTATATATATGCTATAGAAAAAGATTGAGTATTGTACAAGTTCAATAGTTTCTGTAATGACCTAGATTTTTAGTTGTTTTGTTTGAACATTTAATTTAGTTTTAAATGTTGGTTTGGAAATATAAAAGGATTTTTATTTATTATTACACGAAGTTTGAATGTACAATTTATATATAGTAAAACCGAGCTCGTAGCATCGCGGTAGTTTGTAATATGTTCAACAAACGGCGTTTCTATGGAATTAGAAAACCGTTGACAAAATATCGTAATAATAACCGCAAGAGCACGGTGTACAATCGTAGTACGTGGCGAATACGGGTCGATCTGCAGAGAAAGAATTTATTCTAATCTTACTCAATCAAATTAACCCGAAAGCGAGTGAAATTGTTAACTATAAACTAAAAGAAAACTAACAATATTAAAATGAATACAAAAATGAGACTATGAGACAATTTAGGAGTAGATTCACTATCAACATCAATCTAATTAACATAAAAAATGGCTCTAACTCTCTTTAATAACTAGCACATTAAGTGTTGTATTCATACAAGCATGATTTATATGCTAGAAAATTCAAGCTACATAAATCATCAATTTTCAATACAAACTTAAAGCCCTAATTATCACATAAAAAATAATAGTTCTAATAAAAATGAAACATTATGAGTATGTTCTGTATGTTAATATTCACTAACTACATAGAACATCAAGGATGCTTTCACTTTTAATGTCACTACTTTTTCTAAAATGAATTCGATTGTGATAAAGTATGATTCTATTAATGATATGAGTATAACACATTTGGGAATAATCAACCAACATGTGCTATCAATTTTCACCATATAAAATCTTTACTTTATCTATATCCAATTTTAGATTAAGCTCAAATAAGAGAGTTAGAAACATGAAATTCTTATGTTAATTATTCATGAATCGTGAGAGCTTCACTACCCCTAAATTGAAGGGGTTTAACTACTCATAATGGATTCAATGATAACAAAAAGAGATTTCATTATAAAAGGCAACAAAAGAAAAGAGCACTATATTATAATTACACTAAAAAAATACATAAAATAAATGGCAAAGAAGCAATGGAATAGAAATAGAGTTTTTGATTTCAGCCACTCTAAACTAAATAAAATCCAACTTTTTACATCAACATACACGGGTTATTTATACCTGTGAAAAACCCTAATTCACTTTTAGCATGCTACCAAGAATGCCCTTCATTAAGCTTCCTTTTGTCTTTAGCAATAATGATTCATGAAGCCCTTTTTTGTCTCCACTAAAGAAGGAGGGAGAGTGGGTGGGGTCCTCCACTAATCTTCTATTTGAATCGATTCCTTTTCCATTGATTGATTTCATTTTTTTTGTGGCAAGGCATTGATTTCCTTTTTATTGGAAAGGCATTGATTTCCTCTTTTTTCCTTTGTACGCATATATATCTTTATGAAGTCCTCTTCTACATGCATCAAATCTATACAAAAACAATGAAAAATGTCCAAGTAAAATTTTTCAAAATAACTTAAGCACAAAAATGACCATTTCCCCCTATATGATGATGAATGCATGATGTTTTAAAATCAATTGAATTGCAGTTTAGACATGATAAAATACCTACATATGACATTTATTAGCACTAAACAAGAATAAATATGTGAATATAAATGTGCATTTTTACGTGCACATCAAATATCTCCACACTTATCTTTTTATTTGTCCTCGAATAAACTGAAAAACTAAGATAAATCTGTTTTCGTAGGAAGCATGATTGCATTGAGCATATGCAACAAGCCTTTAAACCTCTGGGTATCGCCAGTATGACGAGTGTTGTCTCATGAGGGTTTTCAGCGAATACTACCCACAAAATCCAAAAGTTGAATGCAAAAATATTTACAAAATGCAAGATTAGAAAATATTTACAAGATGAATACAAGCTTGTAAAGGAATATTTACAAATGGATAATTTACTTTTAAATATTACACGAATGAGTTAACACAAATTTGGGTCGTCACTATAAAATTTGAGTCCGTTACTAATCAAAACTTCAAACAAAAGTCATGATATCATCACAAACTCCTCCAGCTTGGCCAGTTGTTTTGGTAGAAACATAGTGCAAATATGAAATAAATTCTGTAATCGATATCAATAATCGTAAAATGGCATATCAACTTCCTTTTGGTTAACAAGTTAGGTCAAAAAAGTGAAGAGTGTGCTTGGACTTTAGGTGCTTACTCTCTCATTATTTCGAAATATTTACATTATTATTTACAGATACCTAGGTATACCACCCCAACACTGCATTACGACTTACGTGAGGGTCGGTAATCCTTAGGTGTCCAACTCATAAAATGAGACCAAGGTATCCCAGCGCTGACTTTGTCAACAAGGTGTCGGAAAGAGCTTGGCGGGTTTGCACACCAACGCGAGATGTACTAGCAATGTTGGATACCCTTGGATTATTATTATATATATACATTCTTTTTTTTAACATAAGAGAGAGAGTTAAGCGAGAATATCTTAGCACAACTTCACTTAAAAGATCTAAAATGTTATCGCACATAATCAAAATCAACCATTCATTTAATCGGATTACAATTCAGAAAACATTTCATACTTAACGCCTACGGATTTCCCGATATACCAGTACACCAAATTTGCTCATAATTCATACTTTCCTATCGTTATCCGCTAAGAGAAGTAATTTTCCAAACATTTTAATCAAATGACCCAAAATTATATGCTAACTCCATCATGTCTTATTTAAAAGTAAATTGAAGTGTGAAACTCTTTTTTTTAGGAAAAAGGAAAAAAATGCAAAAAAAAAAAATGCAAACTTAAACTATGCAAAACAGAATGAAAATGAGACTCCCCCTACGCTTGATTTCGACTGTGTCCCCATAGTCAATGCATTGCACAATGAGTGAACGGAAGAGAAATATTTACATATGTACAAAAGAGGGTTACTACGTCTTACCAAATGTGCGCGCAGAAAATATGCAGTTATCGAATAGATGAACCGGTCCACGATGGACCAATGGATCAGCCTCATTAAGATTATGAGACACAGCTTAAGCACAAAAAACCAAATCATGAAGGATTGTATATTACATGTCAGATTTGGAAAATCTAAAATTTGTTTTTTCAAAAGTTTGAGTTGCTAATCTTTAAATTTTGAGCTTACAATTGATCCTAAAATCGAATTGAATTTCTGTAGCAACTAAAGAGAGGTCATCAAGCCAGGGTTTACAAAAAACAAAGTTTGATTTGTTTAGATGGTGTATAAATTGAGAGACATAAGCATCACTCTCACCCCCACACTTGTTTTGAGAAATATTGTTTAATTTTTCTTTGATATTTGAAATTTTGTTGACTAAAGGTTCATTCGTAAACCTAAAGTTAAAACCAAACAAATGAATTTTTTAGTAAATTTCGAAATCGTGTTTTCTCAAAAACAATATTATTCCAGAAAGAATTCATATACCGTAGAAATTTATCATCGAAAAACAAGTGATCACAGTGAGGTTCAGTTGAAATGATTAAATCGCAAGGAGTTTCAATAGTTTCTGAAAAATCGTCATTGTGTTCAAGATCACATTCAACAGTTTCATTGTTTTTAACCTTAGGAATTTCAAAATTTTCAAATGTTTCATTTCCAGTTTCAGACATAAAAACTTCATCGTTAATCAAGTTAAGAAGTTTTCATTCGTCAAAGTCATCCATACTTAAACAGTTATTAACAACTTCATCATTTTTGTCAGGATAACAATCTAAAGTTGCTAAATTTACAAAATTTTCAGAATCTGATAGAGGAAGATCAAATTGGTGATTGACGTTTTCGTTTTCAAGTGGATTTAAATTCAAATCAATCATAGAGCTTTCAACAACTTCATTAAGATTTTCATCAATTTCAAAAGTTGTTAGTTGAAGATCGTGGATTTTGGTAAAAGATGGAATATCATTTGAATCGTCACACGTTCGGTTTTGCTTATTTTGTTTTTCACGAAAATTCAAGTACTCTTGCAACAACAAATTCGTGTAATTATCGTGAATTTCATTCATTTGATCAACAAAATCAAATTTATAATTATTAACATGAGAGTTTTCAATTTGAAATTGCTAAGAACAAAAATTTTCATTTGCACCACAATTGAAATTATTTCCATTGTCACAATTATTTGAAAAGTTATTCACATTTCCGGTTTGAATTTGAAATTCATTTTGGAGTTCAAAATTGATTTGGCTGGGGTTATAATCAAGATCGTTTGAATTTGAAGTTGAATTTTGATTATTTTGAAAACTTTGACTTGAATAGTTGCACAAATATGAATTACACCATTCATTTATTCTTTGATTTTGTTGTGTGCTCATTTCAAGTAAAGATTTAATTTTTCTTTCAAGAGTTGAGGGTTGATCGTCATTATGAAAATTTTGTGGTGAAAAATGAGGATTATTTTGAAAATTTGGAAAAGTTGATGGTGTAAAATCCACATTGTTAGCACAATAGTTGTTATTAAAATATCCATAAAAATCCGGTGTAAAATTATATGGATTATATTGATTTTCACAACAATCGTAAAATTCGTAGGAATAAGGAAATTGGGACATTTTGTAACGACCCAAATTTCGAACACAACGGAAGTCGTGCCATTAATAAGAAATGAGAATAGACAGAAGATAAAACACAGAAACATCAGAATCTCACAGCGGAATTTTCACAAAAAGATAATACTTTATAACATTACACAGCGGAATATATTACATAAGAACATACATAATCTAGTGATACAACCCATTCATAGTACATCAGTAATTAAACATATAACAGATGATCAACTGACAGACTTAATTATACAGTAGATAGATGGACCAGCACACAACAAAATCTTCATTCCAGCTTCATAAGTTTATCCAAATCCTGATTCACTTGTCTATTCATAACAAGCGTTATGAATACCCAAGAGTTTAAGGGAAACACAGAAAAATAAACTCCGGATCAGTCAGGAGACTGCTATGAGTAAACAGTTTAAAACAAATAAAAATATCTCATAAGACCACGCCGTAAATACGGAACGGGTTTTTACCTTATGAGAACAAAACACTTTGTATACTTTAAATCATATATTATATTATAGTATCTGGGTGTTTTACAAATAAATTAGAATCTAGAAGAATGCTTGCATCTCACATTCTCCTATATAGTATACAAATAAAAACCGCTTGGCGCTTAGGGAAATTGGATTTCCAACTATGACAAGGTATGGGACCACCTTCCGATGATGTATCTCTAGAGGCCAATACACCTGGGTTCAACAAGAACGTCTTGTAACCGGGCCCTCACATGACCGACCACTCATTTCTCTTGAGTGTATCGAGTGTATATCACCAATGGTTGTGTACGGCAACCATTCCCGAATGGGCAGAATCGATAGATTAAGAAACAAAAGGAATTTCTCTAGATAGGTGATGCTACACCCTAATGGGAGCGACCCACATAGCCATGCTGCCTGCCCGATTTTTGTCATTTCATGGGTGTGAGGCTTTGAGGCCAGAACTTACCGGTTGTAACAGCACACCTTTGTTTACTTTGAATGCCACATCGTCAAACCCGTCAAATCACAAATTCATCTCGCCAAAACCACGGGTAAAAAGCTAAGAGAAACGAATTCCTCCGCCACCAAACAAAGTTTTGAAGAGACCAACTTAAGCGATCTGTTAGGTATACTTTGTCAGACATTCGTCCATACAATTTGTCCTGGACTGGACAAACCGAAGGCACTATTCAAAAAAATAGTCCTTGTATATCATCGTCTTCAATTTAAAAATCTCTGACGCGCGACTTATAATCAAATCAAAATGAAATATTTATTTCGGCCTCTTTGAAATGATTAACGAACATTTTTCTCTTTAAATTATAAATCTAACAAGATTATAATCTATTCAGCATAGATAATACCATTCAAACAAAACAGTATAAGATCATCTGATCTTTATCTGGTTATTTTGATCATCTTTTCAAAACGGCCAATTTTAGTGCGTGCGTCGCACACGGTTTTTCTTTCCGTTTTGTTCGTCACTTTTAAAAATGAATAATTACTTTATTTTTCTTTAGAAAATATTTCTCATCATTATTACTAAATCTGATCACTTATAAATGACTTAAACTATGATTTGATCATTTATATTACAACTTTTACACTTGGTATATTTCTTTTCAAATTTTTTCCTTTTGATTGTTCATTCTTGATTTACTTGTTCTTCTTTCTATACTGATGAAGTTCCTCCTTTTAATTTATCAGTCTAAACATAATTAAAATAATATTCATATTTTATAAAATACAGAATTGTACAAGATCAGTTACTGGTACCGAGAAATTTAGATTTCAATTTAAAACTGACAAACTCATCGTATGTGTCACATAAGATTTCTTTACTTTGTTTAAAGTTTAAACAATTCAGTAGAAAATAAATTCCAATTTAAAAAAATAAATTTATAATTTAATAATTTTGCAGCTTCTGTGTTGACGTCTTTTGAATATTCATTAGAAAAATCATTTCTAAATATATTTATAAATTAAATTTATAATTTAATTTAAAGTTACAGTTTCTGTATTTAAATTTCAGTCTTTGACAAAAACTGTATTTCTAATCCTGATTCACTTCTTGTCTTCACTTGCTATTTTAAATAAATTTTTTATTTTTATTTAAATATTTATTTCCTTTTTAATTAAACCCCTCTTTAAATTTAAAACCTCGTTTTGAAACTCATTTATTAACGTATTTACTAAACTACCAGATTGCCAAAGTGCCACGTTCCAAAAACCATGATTCTTCTTCAAAACCCCTGGCCGCACTCACGTTTCTCTCTTCTACCAAGTACCACTTGGTACTTATCACTTTACCAAGTACCACCCTCCCAAGACTCTTGCCACACTCATCCATTTATTCAGAAATCCCATGCCCAACCAAAGTACCACTTCAACACAAATTTCCACTTTCCTCTTCCTGCTGTACACGCTCACTGGTGCACGTGCACCACGTCTCTGACCTTCCTGACACCGCCACGCCAACGTCCTCACACCAGAAAGTCATCGGAGATCACCCCCAAGCCCTCGGTCAAGCTACAGCAACCACCATCCAACTTTTCACCTCACCATCATCTTTAAACCAAAAACACAGTCCTCGAGCGCCACCAAGAATGGCCCTTCCCCGACCACTTCTGACCACCATCAGGCATGCCACCACCACTACGTTGAAGGTCAACCCCGTACGCTCCTCCTGACCAAAACCCAGACCACTCGATCCAAGGTGGATCCCACACGACACACACAAAATCCATGAACCCAACAGCAGACAAAAACCTAAATCTACCTCGTCCTCACCATCCCCTCATTTAAAAAATAATTTAGTATTTTTCCTACCATACTGGGATCCAGATGAAACTTCACCTCCGACCACACCACCTCCGATCAACTGGATGGTCAGAATTTGCCCCAGGTATCAATTTTGACCATCTCAGGATTTCTCACGATTTATGTGTTTAAAAATCCTGATTTTTCTTTTAAAAATCATTAATTCGATCCCTCATTACATTTGTACTCTCAAAACCAGGTTTTACGATGTTTGAAAATTAAGTTTGATTTTATGAACCAGAGAGCTTTTCTGTTGATTTTTTAAAAAAAACAACAGTAAAGGGTTTTTGGCAAAACTTGTTTTATTTGAGCAATTTAATCACTATGTAAAGGTTTAAGACATTGTATGGCATCATATCCTTACCCTCGAACCTATGTTTACTGATTTATCTAAATTTGTAGTAATTCAACCAAACAGACAGTGACTCGTAACATTATCAGGTAATACAATTTTTAACCTATGGTACTTAAGGTTTCCATTAACTACAATGACCCTTACATCATACCAAATAAGCAACCATACAACACTTAAACAAGGATATAAAAGAGATTCAAATTCACTTATGGTTCAAGCACAAAACTGTAGTAAAGTCAAAACAGAAAATAAAATACAGGTTTACTCACCTGTTAAGAAGCTTCACTGATTTTCTTCTACTGGTTTTGTTAGAAAGTGTTCGAAGTTATGAATGAAAATGGTGCATGCTAGGGGCTTTTTATAGTAGAAGGAAAACATTAAAATACAAGTGCATTAAATGCTGTTTTTGAAAGAAAAAAAAAAGTTTACAGTTTTGAAAGACAACTTAAACAATTATTTCTCTTACAATATCAAAACACAAAATCTAAATTCACATGGCTTTACATTAGCACAACATCACCCCTAAAACCCCTTGCCTATGACCTTCCCTTTTCCTCTATTGGTTCTTATGAAACATCAACACTACAGGCTCATGTACCATCCCTATTCCACAAATATTTTTCTTGGATTTAAACAAATTTTAGCATCCTTTTTTAGCATCAAATAGGTTCAGTTTTTACAAAGTGTTTTCAAATCAAAATCTCACATGAAAGCTTGATTTAACCAAAAATATTTAAAACACTTGCTTGCCTTGCAAGGTTGGCAAAAATCTGAAAGTTTTGTACTACAAAAGTCTATATCATGTGATGAAAATCTATAGGAAAATACTTAGAAAATCTAGGGTGTTGAACTCAACTAGTGTAAGCAAGGTTTATGCTATCAATGCATGATTTTGTGAATCTTGTATGGATATGTTCTCTTGACAAATTTGCCAAAGTTTTGAAAGATGAGAAGGGGATTTTATTTCAGAAAAAATCAAATAAAAAGAAATGAAAAACTGAAAATGCTCTTATTTAAATTGATTTGTCATGTGCCTAAAAATCTTCCTAAAGAACCTATTTGCTATCACATCAAAGGTGTAGATGGTTCATGGGTTAGATCATGATTTGAGAGAAGATTTTGACAACACTTGCTCTTGTTCTAATGCATATAAAAATGTAAAAGATTTCCTTGAAATTTTAATTTGCCATCCAATCTAGGTGTAGGTGATGAGATGATTTTACAAGAGGATTAGACAATGCATGGTTTTTGATTTTAACATATATGAATTCAAAGATTTTCTTGCATTTCATTTTGAGAACAAAAAGAGTGATTTAACATGTCTTTAATCAAGAGAGTTTAAATACTTAAAGTAAGAGTTTTGCCAAAGTAGAGTTTAAAACCTTTTGGAAATGAACCAAGTGTTTGCAAAGGAAAATGGCATTTTAAAATTGCTATGTAAAAGTGTTACTTATCATACATGTTAAAAATGAATTTTAAACAACACTATTTAAATATGCTATCATATACATACATAAGAGAAAAAGGCAAAATTTTAGTCTTGATATGTTCTTAAACATTCTAAAATATTGATTTAAAATTGTATTTGTAAATACATACTCAAAATCAACAATGTATGTGTTTACGTTTGATGCAAAAACCTGGGTCATTACAATCTACCCCCCTTATAAAAAATTCGTCCTTGAAATTTGTAAGTGGTAGATCAGGGTTATCGACTTAACACACATCAAAAAAATATAATTAACACACATCAGAAATATTCTATTTAAAACAAAAAATATCTATCCCAAATTCCCTCTCTAACTCATCGATCAATTTACTTAACTTCGTTAAGTATTTCCCAAAATCTTCATTCACGTACTTAACGATCTCTATTTCAGGACTCACAAATATGATTTGATTTCACAAATCGACCAATCCACTTTTCCTGAGTCCATATCCAATGAATACTTAAGTCCAGCCTTAATTTCAGGAAATCCAAATTTTAATTCAATTTAAAATTCTAACTCGATTTCTCGGTATCAATGTGATTGGATATTATTCTAATTTAATCCCACCATATTTAATTTATCTCCAGGCTGACCCTAGTTAATTAACTCCTTTTATAAGAAAAGATTAAGGTACCTTCTGAAGCTCCTTCCACATTCTCAGAAGTTGACGACTTATCCATCAAAGCATAGATCTTTGGTTGCTGTGCCTTCATAAGTGGATAGTCTTTAACCAAGTGCCCAGGCTGACGACAACTATAGCATGAAAACTTCTGGGGGATAGCATCACTTGTTCCCTTGGGTTGAGGTTGCTCTGGTTGCTGAGTTTGCTATGGCTTTTCTGCTGCTGGCTTGGTGCAGAACTTGGCAATATGTCCTTTCTACAAACAGTTGTGGCATTTGGTGTCCTTGAATCGTTCTTTGGCTTTTTCTCCCATCTTAGGTACTCCTTTGTTGTTGTTGTTGTTGTTCCAGTTCGGGTTGAATTTCCTTTTGTTTGGGTTCTCACCACTAGGTTCACCCGTCTGTGCTGCTTTTGCCACTGGCTTCTTACCCTCTAGTGCTTCATAATGAACTGCCATATCAATTAGATCAACGAATGGAATCTTGAGATGCCCAATCATTTGAACTTGCAGGATATCCTTCAATCCTACTATGAACATTTCATTCTTCTTGAATGGGGTATTGATCAGCTCTGGCCTGAAACAAGAAAGTGAATTGAACTTGTTCTCATATTCGGATACTTTCATGTTCCCCTTCTTGAGATCAATGAAGTCCCGATACATTCTAGTCTTTCCTGCAGCAGGTAGAAATTGTGCTTGGAAAGCTTCTTTGAATTTTTCCCAAGTGAAATCTTCCTCAGGAACATTCGTGGTCTGAGCATCCCACCAAATAGCAGCAGTTTCTTGAAGTTGCCACGAAGCTAAGAGACGTTTCTGCTCATCATTCAATTTCAGTCCCTTGAAAATCCTTTCACAGGATCTCAACCATGCTTGGACTTCAATGAAAGATTCCGTCCCTTTGAAAACTTTTCCTCCCAGAGTTGTATACTCTTTACAAATAGTTGCAAAGCTTTTATCCTGTTGGACTGGTGCGACTTCCTCTACTGTTTCTACTTGATCCTGGGATCCAGTATTACATCCAGTAGTAGTGGATGACCCTCTAGCTCGACCTCTTCGTCCTCGGCTACTCATCTTAATCACCAGAATGTAACAGGTCGTCAATCCCGACTAACTTAGGTATACCATCCAAGTTGATTTATTTTAAATTTTATAAAAATACGCTCTCTCACACTCACCCAAAGCCAAGGTAATTAGTTACCTAAGCTCTGATACCAACTGTAACAAACCAACTTTCGAACACATCGGAGGTCGTGCCATTAATAAGAAATGAGAATAGACAGAAGATAAAACGCAGAAACACTAGAATCTCACAACGGAATTTTCACAAAAAGATAATAGTTTATAACATTACACAGCGGAATATATTACATCAGAGCATACAGAATCTAGTGATACAACCCATTCATAGTACATCAGTAATTATACATATCATAGATGATCAACTGACAGATTTAATTATACAGTAGATAGATGGACCAACACACAGCAAAATCTTCATTCCAGCTTCATAAGTTTATCCAAATCCTGATTCACTTGTCTATTCATAACAAGCGTTATGAATACCCAAGAGCTTAAGGGAAACACAGAAAAATAAACTCCGGGTCAGTCAGGGGACTGCTATGAGTAAACAGTTTAAAACAAATAAAAATATCTCATAAGACCACGCCGTAAATACGGAACGGGTTTTTACCTTATGAGAACAAAACACTTTGTATACTTTAAATCAGATATTATATTATAGTATCAAGGTGTTTTACAAATAAATTAGAATCTAGAAGAATGTTTGCATCTCACATTCTCCTATATAGTATACAAATGAAAACCGCTTGGCGCTTAGGGAAATTGGATTTCCAACTATGACAAGGTATGGGACCACCTTCCGATGACGTATCTCTAGAGGCCAATACACCTGGGTTCAACAAGAACGTCTTGTAACCCATCCCTCACATGACCAACCACTCATTTCTCTTGAGTGTATCGAGTGTATATCACCAATGGTTGTGTACGACAACCAATCCCGAATGGGCAGAATCGATAGATTAAGAAACAAAAGGAATTTCTCTAGATAGGTGATGCTACACCCTAATGGGAGCGACCCACATAGCCATCCGCTTTCCCGATTTTTGTCATTTCCTGGGTGTGAGGCTTTGAGGCCAGAACTTACCGGTTGTAACAGCACACCTTTGTTTACTTTGAATGCCACATCGTCAAACCCGTCAAATCACAAATTCATCTCGCCAAAACCACGGGTAAAAAGCTAAGAGAAACGAATTCCTCCGCCACCAAACAAAGTTTTGAAGAGACCAACTTACGCGATCTGTTAGGTATACTTTGTCAGACATTCGTCCATACAATTTGTCCTAGACTGGACAAACCGAAGGCACTATTCAAAAAAATAGTCCTTGTATATCATCGTCTTCAATTTAAAAATCTCTGACGCGCGGCGTATAATCAAATCAAAGTGAAATATTTATTTCGGCCTCTTTGAAATGATTAACGAACATTTTTCTCTTTAAATTATAAATCTAACAAGATTATAATCAAATCAGCATAGATAATACCAGTCAAACAAAACAGTATAAGATCATCTGGTCTTTATCTGGTTATTTTGATCATCTTTTCAAAACGGCCAATTTTAGTGCGTGCGTCGCACACGGTTTTTCTTTCCGTTTTGTTCGTCACTTTTAAAAATGAATAATTACTTTATTTTTCTTTAGAAAATATTTCTCATCATTATTACTAAATCTAATCACTTATAAATGACTTAAACTATGATTTGATCATTTATATTACAACTTTTACACTTGGTATTTTTCTTGTCAAACTTTTCCTTTTGATTGTTCATTCTTGATTTACTTGTTCTTCTTTCTATACTGATGAAGTTCCTCCTTTTAATTTATCAGTCTAAACATAATTAAAATATTGTTCATAATTCATATTTTATAAAATACAGAATTGTACAAGATCAATTACTGGTACCGGGAAATTTAGATTTCAATTTAAAACTGACAAACTCATCGTATGTGTCACATACGATTTCTTTACTTTGTTTAAAGTTTAAACAATTCTGTAGAAAATAAATTCCAATTTAAAAAAATAAATTTATAATTTAATAATTTTACAACTTCTGTGTTTACGTCTCAACTTTGGTCAAAACAATATCTGATCTTTCACCG
Source organism: Allium sativum (assembly GCA_030737875.1). Taxonomy (NCBI): domain Eukaryota; kingdom Viridiplantae; phylum Streptophyta; class Magnoliopsida; order Asparagales; family Amaryllidaceae; genus Allium; species Allium sativum. The sequence continues at coordinate 199,954,539 of CM060924.1, forward strand.
TTGATCGACTTTCTTTTTGTTGACTTCCCGTTTGAATATTCATTAGAAAAATCATTTCTAATTATATTTATAAATTAAATTTATAATTTAATTTAAAGCTACAGTTGCTGTAATTAAATTTAAGTCTTTGACAAAAACTGTATTTCTAATCCTGATTCACTTCTGTTCTTCACTTGCTATTTTAAATAAAAAATTTATTTTTATTTAAATATTTATTTCCTTTTTATTTAAACCCCTTTTTAAATTTAAAACCTCATTTTCAAACTCATTTATTAACGTGTTTACTAAACTACCAGATTGCCAAAGTGCCAGGTTCCAAAAACCATGATTTTTCTTCAAAACCCCTGGCCGCACTCACGTTTCTCTCTTCTACCAAGTACCACTTGGTACTTATCACTTTACCAAGTACCACCCTCCCAAGACTCTTGCCACACTCATCCATTTATTCAGAAATCCCATGCCCAACCAAAGTACCACTTCAACACAAGTTTCCACTTTCCTCTTCCTCCTGTACACGCTCACTGGTGCACGTGCACCACGTCTCTGACCTTCCTGACACCATCACGCCAACGTCCTCACACCAGAAAGTCATCGGAGATCACCCCCAAGCCCTCGGTCAAGCTACAACAACCACCATCCAACTTTTCACCTCTCCATCATCTTTAAACCAAAAACACAGTCCTCGAGCGCCACCAAGAATGGCCCTTCCCCGACCACTTCTGACCACCATCAGGCATGCCACCACCACTACGTTGATGGTCAACCCCGTATGCTCCTCCTGACCAAAATCCAGACCACTCGATCCAAGGTGGACCCCACACGACGCGCCCAAAATCCATGAACCCAACAGCAGACAAAAACCTAAATCTACCTCATCCTTACCATCCCCTCATTTGAAAAATAATTTAGTATTTTTCCTAGCATACTGGGATCCAGATGAAACTTCACCTTCGACCACACCACCTCCGATCAACTGGATGGTCGAAATTTGCCCCAGGTACCAATTTTGACCATCTCAGGATTTCTTACGATTTACGTGTTTAAAATTCCTTATTTTTATTTTAAAAATCATTAATTCGATCCCTCATTACATTTGTACTCTCAAAACAAGGTTTTACGAAGTTTGAAAATCAATTTGATTTTACGTACCGGAGAGCTTTTCTGTTGATTTAAAAAAAAAACAGTAAAGGGTTTTTGGCAAAAACATGTTTTATTTGAGCACTTTAATCACTATGTAAAGGTTTAAGACATTGTATGGCATCATATCCTTACCCTTGAACCTATGTTTACTGATTTGTCTAAATCTGTAGTAATTCAACCAAACAGACAATGACTGGTAACATTATCAGGTAATACAATTTTTAACCTATAGTACTTAAGGTTTCCATTAACTACAATGACCCCTACATCATACCAAACAAGCAACCATACAACACTAAAACAAGGATATAAAAGAGATTCAAATTCACTTATGGTTCAAGCATAAAACTGTAGTAAAGTCAAAACAGAAAATAAAATACAGGTTTACTCACCTGTTAAGAAGCTTCACTGATTTTCTTCTATTGGTTTTGTTAGAAAGTGTTTGAAGTTATGAATGAAAATGGTGCATGCTAGGGGCTTTTTATAGTAGAAGGAAAACATTAAAATACAAGTGCATTAAATGCTGTTTTTGAAAAAAAAAAAAAGTTTACAGTTTTGAAAGACAACTTAAACAATTATTTTTCTTACAATATCAAAACACAAAATCTGAATTCACATGGCTTTACATCAGCACAACATCACCCCTAAAACCCCTTGCCTATGACCTTCCCTTTACCTCTATTGGTTCTTATGAAACATCAACACTAAAGGATTATGTACCATCCCTATTCCACAAATCTTTTTCTTGGATTTAAACAAATTTTAGCATCTTTTTTTAGCATCAAATAGGTTCAGTTTTTGCATAGTGTTTTCAAATCAAAATCTCACATGAAAGCTTGATTTAACCAAAAATATTTAAAACACTTGTTTGCCTTGCAAGGTTGGCAAAAATCTGAAAGTTTTGTACTACAAAAGTCTATATCATGTGATGAAAATCTATAGGAAAATACTTAGAAAATCTAGGGTGTTGAACTCAACTAGTGTAAGCAAGGTTTATGCTATCAATGCATGATTTTGTGAATCTTGTATGGATATGTTCTCTTGACAAATTTGCCAAGGTTTTGAAAGATGAGAAGGGGATTTTATTTTAGAAAAAATCAAATGAAAAGAAATGAAAAACTGAAAATGGTCTTATTTAAATTGATTTGTCATGTGCCTAAAAATCTTCCTAAAGAACCTATTTGCTATCACATCAAAGGTGTAGATGGTTCATGGGTTAGATCATGATTTGAGAGAAGATTTTGACAACACTTGCTCTTGTTCTAATGCATATAAAAATGTAAAAGATTTCCTTGAAATTTTAATTTGCCATCCAATCTAGGTGTAGGTGATGAGATGATTTTACAAGAGGATTAGACAATGCATGGTTTTTGATTTTAACATATATGAATTCAAAGATTTTCTTGCATTTCATTTTGAGAACAAAAAGAGTGATTTAACATGTCTTTAATCAAGAGAGTTTAAATACTTAAAGTAAGAGTTTTGCCAAAGTAGAGTTTAAAACCTTTTGGAAATGAACCAAGTGTTTGCAAAGGAAAATGGCATTTTAAAATTGCTATGTAAAAGTGTTACTTATCATACATGTTAAAAATGAATTTTAAACAACACTATTTAAATATGCTATCATATACATACATAAGAGAAAAAGGCAAAATTTTAGTCTTGATATGTTCTTAAACATTCTAAAATATTGATTTAAAATTGTATTTGTAAATACATACTCAAAATCAACAATGTATGTGTTTACGTTTGATGCAAAAACCTGGGTCATTACAATCTACCCCCCTTATAAAAAATTCGTCCTTGAAATTTGTAAGTGGTAGATCAGGGTTATCGACTTAACACACATCAAAAAAATATAATTAACACACATCAGAAATATTCTATTTAAAACAAAAAATATCTATCCCAAATTCCCTCTCTAACTCATCGATCAATTTACTTAACTTCGTTAAGTATTTCCCAAAATCTTCATTCACGTACTTAACGATCTCTATTTCAGGACTCACAAATATGATTTGATTTCACAAATCGACCAATCCACTTTTCCTGAGTCCATATCCAATGAATACTTAAGTCCAGCCTTAATTTCAGGAAATCCAAATTTTAATTCAATTTAAAATTCTAACTCGATTTCTCGGTATCAATGTGATTGGATATTATTCTAATTTAATCCCACCATATTTAATTTATCTCCAGGCTGACCCTAGTTAATTAACTCCTTTTATAAGAAAAGATTAAGGTACCTTCTGAAGCTCCTTCCACATTCTCAGAAGTTGACGACTTATCCATCAAAGCATAGATCTTTGGTTGCTGTGCCTTCATAAGTGGATAGTCTTTAACCAAGTGCCCAGGCTGACGACAACTATAGCATGAAAACTTCTGGGGGATAGCATCACTTGTTCCCTTGGGTTGAGGTTGCTCTGGTTGCTGAGTTTGCTATGGCTTTTCTGCTGCTGGCTTGGTGCAGAACTTGGCAATATGTCCTTTCTACAAACAGTTGTGGCATTTGGTGTCCTTGAATCGTTCTTTGGCTTTTTCTCCCATCTTAGGTACTCCTTTGTTGTTGTTGTTGTTATTGTTCCAGTTCGGGTTAAATTTCCTTTTGTTTGGGTTCTCACCACTAGGTTCACCCGTCTGTGCTGCTTTTGCCACTGGCTTCTTACCCTCTAGTGCTTCATAATGAACTGCCATATCAATTAGATCAACGAATGGAATCTTGAGATGCCCAATCATTTGAACTTGCAGGATATCCTTCAATCCTACTATGAACATTTCATTCTTCTTGAATGGGGTATTGATCAGCTCTGGCCTGAAACAAGAAAGTGAATTGAACTTGTTCTCATATTCGGATACTTTCATGTTCCCCTTCTTGAGATCAATGAAGTCCCGATACATTCTAGTCTTTCCTGCAGCAGGTAGAAATTGTGCTTGGAAAGCTTCTTTGAATTTTTCCCAAGTGAAATCTTCCTCAGGAACATTCGTGGTCTGAGCATCCCACCAAATAGCAGCAGTTTCTTGAAGTTGCCACGAAGCTAAGAGACGTTTCTGCTCATCATTCAATTTCAGTCCCTTGAAAATCCTTTCACAAGATCTCAACCATGCTTGGACTTCAATGAAAGATTCCGTCCCTTTGAAAACTTTTCCTCCCAGAGTTGTATACTCTTTACAAATAGTTGCAAAGCTTTTATCCTGTTGGACTGGTGCGACTTCCTCTACTGTTTCTACTTGATCCTGGGATCCAGTATTACATCCAGTAGTAGTGGATGACCCTCTAGCTCGACCTCTTCGTCCTCGGCTACTCATCTTAATCACCAGAATGTAACAGGTCGTCAATCCCGACTAACTTAGGTATACCATCCAAGTTGATTTATTTTAAATTTTATAAAAATACGCTCTCTCACACTCACCCAAAGCCAAGGTAATTAGTTACCTAAGCTCTGATACCAACTGTAACAAACCAACTTTCGAACACATCGGAGGTCGTGCCATTAATAAGAAATGAGAATAGACAGAAGATAAAACGCAGAAACACTAGAATCTCACAACGGAATTTTCACAAAAAGATAATAGTTTATAACATTACACAGCGGAATATATTACATCAGAGCATACAGAATCTAGTGATACAACCCATTCATAGTACATCAGTAATTATACATATCATAGATGATCAACTGACAGATTTAATTATACAGTAGATAGATGGACCAACACACAGCAAAATCTTCATTCCAGCTTCATAAGTTTATCCAAATCCTGATTCACTTGTCTATTCATAACAAGCGTTATGAATACCCAAGAGCTTAAGGGAAACACAGAAAAATAAACTCCGGGTCAGTCAGGGGACTGCTATGAGTAAACAGTTTAAAACAAATAAAAATATCTCATAAGACCACGCCGTAAATACGGAACGGGTTTTTACCTTATGAGAACAAAACACTTTGTATACTTTAAATCAGATATTATATTATAGTATCAAGGTGTTTTACAAATAAATTAGAATCTAGAAGAATGTTTGCATCTCACATTCTCCTATATAGTATACAAATGAAAACCGCTTGGCGCTTAGGGAAATTGGATTTCCAACTATGACAAGGTATGGGACCACCTTCCGATGACGTATCTCTAGAGGCCAATACACCTGGGTTCAACAAGAACGTCTTGTAACCCAGCCCTCACATGACCAACCACTCATTTCTCTTGAGTGTATCGAGTGTATATCACCAATGGTTGTGTACGACAACCAATCCCGAATGGGCAGAATCGATAGATTAAGAAACAAAAGGAATTTCTCTAGATAGGTGATGCTACACCCTAATGGGAGCGACCCACATAGCCATCCGCTTTCCCGATTTTTGTCATTTCCTGGGTGTGAGGCTTTGAGGCCAGAACTTACCGGTTGTAACAGCACACCTTTGTTTACTTTGAATGCCACATCGTCAAACCCGTCAAATCACAAATTCATCTCGCCAAAACCACGGGTAAAAAGCTAAGAGAAACGAATTCCTCCGCCACCAAACAAAGTTTTGAAGAGACCAACTTACGCGATCTGTTAGGTATACTTTGTCAGACATTCGTCCATACAATTTGTCCTAGACTGGACAAACCGAAGGCACTATTCAAAAAAATAGTCCTTGTATATCATCGTCTTCAATTTAAAAATCTCTGACGCGCGGCGTATAATCAAATCAAAGTGAAATATTTATTTCGGCCTCTTTGAAATGATTAACGAACATTTTTCTCTTTAAATTATAAATCTAACAAGATTATAATCAAATCAGCATAGATAATACCAGTCAAACAAAACAGTATAAGATCATCTGGTCTTTATCTGGTTATTTTGATCATCTTTTCAAAACGGCCAATTTTAGTGCGTGCGTCGCACACGGTTTTTCTTTCCGTTTTGTTCGTCACTTTTAAAAATGAATAATTACTTTATTTTTCTTTAGAAAATATTTCTCATCATTATTACTAAATCTGATCACTTATAAATGACTTAAACTATGATTTGATCATTTATATTACAACTTTTACACTTGGTATTTTTCTTGTCAAACTTTTCCTTTTGATTGTTCATTCTTGATTTACTTGTTCTTCTTTCTATACTGATGAAGTTCCTCCTTTTAATTTATCAGTCTAAACATAATTAAAATATTGTTCATAATTCATATTTTATAAAATACAGAATTGTACAAGATCAATTACTGGTACCGGGAAATTTAGATTTCAATTTAAAACTGACAAACTCATCGTATGTGTCACATACGATTTCTTTACTTTGTTTAAAGTTTAAACAATTCTGTAGAAAATAAATTCCAATTTAAAAAAATAAATTTATAATTTAATAATTTTACAACTTTTGTGTTTACGTCTCAACTTTGGTCAAAACAATATCTGATCTTTCACCGTTGATCGACTTTCTTTTTGTTGACTTCCCGTTTGAATATTCATTAGAAAAATCATTTCTAATTATATTTATAAATTAAATTTATAATTTAATTTAAAGCTACAGTTGCTGTAATTAAATTTAAGTCTTTGACAAAAACTGTATTTCTAATCCTGATTCACTTCTGTTCTTCACTTGCTATTTTAAATAAAAAATTTATTTTTATTTAAATATTTATTTCCTTTTTATTTAAACCCCTTTTTAAATTTAAAACCTCATTTTCAAACTCATTTATTAACGTGTTTACTAAACTACCAGATTGCCAAAGTGCCAGGTTCCAAAAACCATGATTTTTCTTCAAAACCCCTGGCCGCACTCACGTTTCTCTCTTCTACCAAGTACCACTTGGTACTTATCACTTTACCAAGTACCACCCTCCCAAGACTCTTGCCACACTCATCCATTTATTCAGAAATCCCATGCCCAACCAAAGTACCACTTCAACACAAGTTTCCACTTTCCTCTTCCTCCTGTACACGCTCACTGGTGCACGTGCACCACGTCTCTGACCTTCCTGACACCATCACGCCAACGTCCTCACACCAGAAAGTCATCGGAGATCACCCCCAAGCCCTCGGTCAAGCTACAACAACCACCATCCAACTTTTCACCTCTCCATCATCTTTAAACCAAAAACACAGTCCTCGAGCGCCACCAAGAATGGCCCTTCCCCGACCACTTCTGACCACCATCAGGCATGCCACCACCACTACGTTGATGGTCAACCCCGTATGCTCCTCCTGACCAAAATCCAGACCACTCGATCCAAGGTGGACCCCACACGACGCGCCCAAAATCCATGAACCCAACAGCAGACAAAAACCTAAATCTACCTCATCCTTACCATCCCCTCATTTGAAAAATAATTTAGTATTTTTCCTAGCATACTGGGATCCAGATGAAACTTCACCTTCGACCACACCACCTCCGATCAACTGGATGGTCGAAATTTGCCCCAGGTACCAATTTTGACCATCTCAGGATTTCTTACGATTTACGTGTTTAAAATTCCTTATTTTTATTTTAAAAATCATTAATTCGATCCCTCATTACATTTGTACTCTCAAAACAAGGTTTTACGAAGTTTGAAAATCAATTTGATTTTACGTACCGGAGAGCTTTTCTGTTGATTTAAAAAAAAACAGTAAAGGGTTTTTGGCAAAAACATGTTTTATTTGAGCACTTTAATCACTATGTAAAGGTTTAAGACATTGTATGGCATCATATCCTTACCCTTGAACCTATGTTTACTGATTTGTCTAAATCTGTAGTAATTCAACCAAACAGACAGTGACTGGTAACATTATCAGGTAATACAATTTTTAACCTATAGTACTTAAGGTTTCCATTAACTACAATGACCCCTACATCATACCAAACAAGCAACCATACAACACTTAAACAAGGATATAAAAGAGATTCAAATTCACTTATGGTTCAAGCATAAAACTGTAGTAAAGTCAAAACAGAAAATAAAATACAGGTTTACTCACCTGTTAAGAAGCTTCACTGATTTTCTTCTATTGGTTTTGTTAGAAAGTGTTTGAAGTTATGAATGAAAATGGTGCATGCTAGGGGCTTTTTATAGTAGAAGGAAAACATTAAAATACAAGTGCATTAAATGCTGTTTTTGAAAAAAAAAAAAAGTTTACAGTTTTGAAAGACAACTTAAACAATTATTTTTCTTACAATATCAAAACACAAAATCTGAATTCACATGGCTTTACATCAGCACAACATCACCCCTAAAACCCCTTGCCTATGACCTTCCCTTTACCTCTATTGGTTCTTATGAAACATCAACACTAAAGGATTATGTACCATCCCTATTCCACAAATCTTTTTCTTGGATTTAAACAAATTTTAGCATCTTTTTTTAGCATCAAATAGGTTCAGTTTTTGCATAGTGTTTTCAAATCAAAATCTCACATGAAAGCTTGATTTAACCAAAAATATTTAAAACACTTGTTTGCCTTGCAAGGTTGGCAAAAATCTGAAAGTTTTGTACTACAAAAGTCTATATCATGTGATGAAAATCTATAGGAAAATACTTAGAAAATCTAGGGTGTTGAACTCAACTAGTGTAAGCAAGGTTTATGCTATCAATGCATGATTTTGTGAATCTTGTATGGATATGTTCTCTTGACAAATTTGCCAAGGTTTTGAAAGATGAGAAGGGGATTTTATTTTAGAAAAAATCAAATGAAAAGAAATGAAAAACTGAAAATGGTCTTATTTAAATTGATTTGTCATGTGCCTAAAAATCTTCCTAAAGAACCTATTTGCTATCACATCAAAGGTGTAGATGGTTCATGGGTTAGATCATGATTTGAGAGAAGATTTTGACAACACTTGCTCTTGTTCTAATGCATATAAAAATGTAAAAGATTTCCTTGAAATTTTAATTTGCCATCCAATCTAGGTGTAGGTGATGAGATGATTTTACAAGAGGATTAGACAATGCATGGTTTTTGATTTTAACATATATGAATTCAAAGATTTTCTTGCATTTCATTTTGAGAACAAAAAGAGTGATTTAACATGTCTTTAATCAAGAGAGTTTAAATACTTAAAGTAAGAGTTTTGCCAAAGTAGAGTTTAAAACCTTTTGGAAATGAACCAAGTGTTTGCAAAGGAAAATGGCATTTTAAAATTGCTATGTAAAAGTGTTACTTATCATACATGTTAAAAATGAATTTTAAACAACACTATTTAAATATGCTATCATATACATACGTAAGAGAAAAAGGCAAAATTTTAGTCTTGATATGTTCTTAAACATTCTAAAATATTGATTTAAAAGTGTATTTGTAAATACATACTCAAAATCAACAATGTATGTGTTTACGTTTGATGCAAAAACCTGGGTCATTACAATCTACCCCCCCTTATAAAAAATTCGTCCTTGAAATTTGTAAGTGGTAGATCAGGGTTATCGACTTAACACACATCAAAAAAATATAATTAACACACATCAGAAATATTCTATTTAAAACAAAAAATATCTATCCCAAATTCCCTCTCTAACTCATCGATCAATTTACTTAACTTCGTTAAGTATTTCCCAAAATCTTCATTCACGTACTTAACGATCTCTATTTCAGGACTCACAAATATGATTTGATTTCACAAATCGACCAATCCACTTTTCCTGAGTCCATATCCAATGAATACTTAAGTCCAGCCTTAATTTCAGGAAATCCAAATTTTAATTCAATTTAAAATTCTAACTCGATTTCTCGGTATCAATGTGATTGGATATTATTCTAATTTAATCCCGCCATATTTAATTTATCTCCAGGCTGACCCTAGTTAATTAACTCCTTTTATAAGAAAAGATTAAGGTACCTTCTGAAGCTCCTTCCACATTCTCAGAAGTTGACGACTTATCCATCAAAGCATAGATCTTTGGTTGCTGTGCCTTCATAAGTGGATAGTCTTTAACCAAGTGCCCAGGCTGACGACAACTATAGCATGAAAACTTCTGGGGGATAGCATCACTTGTTCCCTTGGGTTGAGGTTGCTCTGGTTGCTGAGTTTGCTATGGCTTTTCTGCTGCTGGCTTGGTGCAGAACTTGGCAATATGTCCTTTCTACAAACAGTTGTGGCATTTGGTGTCCTTGAATCGTTCTTTGGCTTTTTCTCCCATCTTAGGTACTCCTTTGTTGTTGTTGTTATTGTTCCAGTTCGGGTTGAATTTCCTTTTGTTTGGGTTCTCACCACTAGGTTCACCCGTCTGTGCTGCTTTTGCCACTGGCTTCTTACCCTCTAGTGCTTCATAATGAACTGCCATATCAATTAGATCAACGAATGGAATCTTGAGATGCCCAATCATTTGAACTTGCAGGATATCCTTCAATCCTACTATGAACATTTCATTCTTCTTGAATGGGGTATTGATCAGCTCTGGCCTGAAACAAGAAAGTGAATTGAACTTGTTCTCATATTCAGATACTTTCATGTTCCCCTTCTTGAGATCAATGAAGTCCCGATACATTCTAGTCTTTCCTGCAGCAGGTAGAAATTGTGCTTGGAAAGCTTCTTTGAATTTTTCCCAAGTGAAATCTTCCTCAGGAACATTCGTGGTCTGAGCATCCCACCAAATAGCAGCAGTTTCTTGAAGTTGCCACGAAGCTAAGAGACGTTTCTGCTCATCATTCAATTTCAGTCCCTTGAAAATCCTTTCACAGGATCTCAACCATGCTTGGACTTCAATGAAAGATTCCGTCCCTTTGAAAACTTTTCCTCCCAGAGTTGTATACTCTTTACAAATAGTTGCAAAGCTTTTATCCTGTTGGACTGGTGCGACTTCCTCTACTGTTTCTACTTGATCCTGGGATCCAGTATTACATCCAGTAGTAGTGGATGACCCTCTAGCTCGACCTCTTCGTCCTCGGCTACTCATCTTAATCACCAGAATGTAACAGGTCGTCAATCCCGACTAACTTAGGTATACCATCCAAGTTGATTTATTTTAAATTTTATAAAAATACGCTCTCTCACACTCACCCAAAGCCAAGGTAATTAGTTACCTAAGCTCTGATACCAACTGTAACAAACCAACTTTCGAACACATCGGAGGTCGTGCCATTAATAAGAAATGAGAATAGACAGAAGATAAAACGCAGAAACACTAGAATCTCACAACGGAATTTTCACAAAAAGATAATAGTTTATAACATTACACAGCGGAATATATTACATCAGAGCATACAGAATCTGGTGATACAACCCATTCATAGTACATCAGTAATTATACATATCATAGATGATCAACTGACAGATTTAATTATACAGTAGATAGATGGACCAACACACAGCAAAATCTTCATTCCAGCTTCATAAGTTTATCCAAATCCTGATTCACTTGTCTATTCATAACAAGCGTTATGAATACCCAAGAGCTTAAGGGAAACACAGAAAAATAAACTCCGGGTCAGTCAGGGGACTGCTATGAGTAAACAGTTTAAAACAAATAAAAATATCTCATAAGACCACGCCGTAAATACGGAACGGGTTTTTACCTTATGAGAACAAAACACTTTGTATACTTTAAATCAGATATTATATTATAGTATCAAGGTGTTTTACAAATAAATTAGAATCTAGAAGAATGTTTGCATCTCACATTCTCCTATATAGTATACAAATGAAAACCGCTTGGCGCTTAGGGAAATTGGATTTCCAACTATGACAAGGTATGGGACCACCTTCCGATGACGTATCTCTAGAGGCCAATACACCTGGGTTCAACAAGAACGTCTTGTAACCCAGCCCTCACATGACCAACCACTCATTTCTCTTGAGTGTATCGAGTGTATATCACCAATGGTTGTGTACGACAACCAATCCCGAATGGGCAGAATCGATAGATTAAGAAACAAAAGGAATTTCTCTAGATAGGTGATGCTACACCCTAATGGGAGCGACCCACATAGCCATCCGCTTTCCCGATTTTTGTCATTTCCTGGGTGTGAGGCTTTGAGGCCAGAACTTACCGGTTGTAACAGCACACCTTTGTTTACTTTGAATGCCACATCGTCAAACCCGTCAAATCACAAATTCATCTCGCCAAAACCACGGGTAAAAAGCTAAGAGAAACGAATTCCTCCGCCACCAAACAAAGTTTTGAAGAGACCAACTTACGCGATCTGTTAGGTATACTTTGTCAGACATTCGTCCATACAATTTGTCCTAGACTGGACAAACCGAAGGCACTATTCAAAAAAATAGTCCTTGTATATCATCGTCTTCAATTTAAAAATCTCTGACGCGCGGCGTATAATCAAATCAAAGTGAAATATTTATTTCGGCCTCTTTGAAATGATTAACGAACATTTTTCTCTTTAAATTATAAATCTAACAAGATTATAATCAAATCAGCATAGATAATACCAGTCAAACAAAACAGTATAAGATCATCTGGTCTTTATCTGGTTATTTTGATCATCTTTTCAAAACGGCCAATTTTAGTGCGTGCGTCGCACACGGTTTTTCTTTCCGTTTTGTTCGTCACTTTTAAAAATGAATAATTACTTTATTTTTCTTTAGAAAATATTTCTCATCATTATTACTAAATCTGATCACTTATAAATGACTTAAACTATGATTTGATCATTTATATTACAACTTTTACACTTGGTATTTTTCTTGTCAAACTTTTCCTTTTGATTGTTCATTCTTGATTTACTTGTTCTTCTTTCTATACTGATGAAGTTCCTCCTTTTAATTTATCAGTCTAAACATAATTAAAATATTGTTCATAATTCATATTTTATAAAATACAGAATTGTACAAGATCAATTACTGGTACCGGGAAATTTAGATTTCAATTTAAAACTGACAAACTCATCGTATGTGTCACATACGATTTCTTTACTTTGTTTAAAGTTTAAACAATTCTGTAGAAAATAAATTCCAATTTAAAAAAATAAATTTATAATTTAATAATTTTACAACTTCTGTGTTTACGTCTCAACTTTGGTCAAAACAATATCTGATCTTTCACCGTTGATCGACTTTCTTTTTGTTGACTTCCCGTTTGAATATTCATTAGAAAAATCATTTCTAATTATATTTATAAATTAAATTTATAATTTAATTTAAAGCTACAGTTGCTGTAATTAAATTTAAGTCTTTGACAAAAACTGTATTTCTAATCCTGATTCACTTCTGTTCTTCACTTGCTATTTTAAATAAAAAATTTATTTTTATTTAAATATTTATTTCCTTTTTATTTAAACCCCTTTTTAAATTTAAAACCTCATTTTCAAACTCATTTATTAACGTGTTTACTAAACTACCAGATTGCCAAAGTGCCAGGTTCCAAAAACCATGATTTTTCTTCAAAACCCCTGGCCGCACTCACGTTTCTCTCTTCTACCAAGTACCACTTGGTACTTATCACTTTACCAAGTACCACCCTCCCAAGACTCTTGCCACACTCATCCATTTATTCAGAAATCCCATGCCCAACCAAAGTACCACTTCAACACAAGTTTCCACTTTCCTCTTCCTCCTGTACACGCTCACTGGTGCACGTGCACCACGTCTCTGACCTTCCTGACACCATCACGCCAACGTCCTCACACCAGAAAGTCATCGGAGATCACCCCCAAGCCCTCGGTCAAGCTACAACAACCACCATCCAACTTTTCACCTCTCCATCATCTTTAAACCAAAAACACAGTCCTCGAGCGCCACCAAGAATGGCCCTTCCCCGACCACTTCTGACCACCATCAGGCATGCCACCACCACTACGTTGATGGTCAACCCCGTATGCTCCTCCTGACCAAAATCCAGACCACTCGATCCAAGGTGGACCCCACACGACGCGCCCAAAATCCATGAAACCAACAGCAGACAAAAACCTAAATCTACCTCATCCTTACCATCCCCTCATTTGAAAAATAATTTAGTATTTTTCCTAGCATACTGGGATCCAGATGAAACTTCACCTTCGACCACACCACCTCCGATCAACTGGATGGTCGAAATTTGCCCCAGGTACCAATTTTGACCATCTCAGGATTTCTTACGATTTACGTGTTTAAAATTCCTTATTTTTATTTTAAAAATCATTAATTCGATCCCTCATTACATTTGTACTCTCAAAACAAGGTTTTACGAAGTTTGAAAATCAATTTGATTTTACGTACCGGAGAGCTTTTCTGTTGATTTAAAAAAAAACAGTAAAGGGTTTTTGGCAAAAACATGTTTTATTTGAGCACTTTAATCACTATGTAAAGGTTTAAGACATTGTATGGCATCATATCCTTACCCTTGAACCTATGTTTACTGATTTGTCTAAATCTGTAGTAATTCAACCAAACAGACAGTGACTGGTAACATTATCAGGTAATACAATTTTTAACCTATAGTACTTAAGGTTTCCATTAACTACAATGACCCCTACATCATACCAAACAAGCAACCATACAACACTTAAACAAGGATATAAAAGAGATTCAAATTCACTTATGGTTCAAGCATAAAACTGTAGTAAAGTCAAAACAGAAAATAAAATACAGGTTTACTCACCTGTTAAGAAGCTTCACTGATTTTCTTCTATTGGTTTTGTTAGAAAGTGTTTGAAGTTATGAATGAAAATGGTGCATGCTAGGGGCTTTTTATAGTAGAAGGAAAACATTAAAATACAAGTGCATTAAATGCTGTTTTTGAAAAAAAAAAAAAGTTTACAGTTTTGAAAGACAACTTAAACAATTATTTTTCTTACAATATCAAAACACAAAATCTGAATTCACATGGCTTTACATCAGCACAACATCACCCCTAAAACCCCTTGCCTATGACCTTCCCTTTACCTCTATTGGTTCTTATGAAACATCAACACTAAAGGATTATGTACCATCCCTATTCCACAAATCTTTTTCTTGGATTTAAACAAATTTTAGCATCTTTTTTTAGCATCAAATAGGTTCAGTTTTTGCATAGTGTTTTCAAATCAAAATCTCACATGAAAGCTTGATTTAACCAAAAATATTTAAAACACTTGTTTGCCTTGCAAGGTTGGCAAAAATCTGAAAGTTTTGTACTACAAAAGTCTATATCATGTGATGAAAATCTATAGGAAAATACTTAGAAAATCTAGGGTGTTGAACTCAACTAGTGTAAGCAAGGTTTATGCTATCAATGCATGATTTTGTGAATCTTGTATGGATATGTTCTCTTGACAAATTTGCCAAGGTTTTGAAAGATGAGAAGGGGATTTTATTTTAGAAAAAATCAAATGAAAAGAAATGAAAAACTGAAAATGGTCTTATTTAAATTGATTTGTCATGTGCCTAAAAATCTTCCTAAAGAACCTATTTGCTATCACAACTAAGGTGTAGATGATTCATGGGTTAGATCATGAATTGAGAGAAGATTTTGACAACACTTGCTCTTGTTCTAATGCATATAAAAATGTAAAAGATTTCCTGGAAATCTTACTTTGCCATCCAATCTAGGTGTAGGTGATGAGATGATTTTACAAGAGGATTAGACAATGCATGGTTTTTGATTTTAACATATATGAATTCAAAGATTTTCTTGCATTTCATTTTGAGAACAAAAAGAGTGTTTTAACATGTCTTTAATCAAGAGAGTTTAAATACTTAAAGTAAGAGTTTTGCCAAAGTAGAGTTTAAAACCTTTTGGAAATGAACCAAGTGTTTGCAAAGGAAAATGGCATTTTAAAATTGCTATGTAAAAGTGTTACTTATCATACATGTTAAAAATGAATTTTAAACAACACTATTTAAATATGCTATCATATACATACATAAGAGAAAAAGGCAAAATTTTAGTCTTGACATGTTCTTAAACATTCTAAAGTCTTGATTTAAAATTGTATTTGTAAATACATACTCAAAATCAACAATGTATGTGTTTACGATTGATGCAAAAACCTAGGTCATTACACATTTGCAAGAAAGCCCTTTTTTGAATCTTTTTTTTTGTTATGAGGAAAAGAAATATTCACAAAAGAAAATTGTTTTTTTTCAGATTTTGTATTTTTTTTAAAATATACATGAACTTTATGCAACTATATGAATGCAAATTACTTATTTACAAATTTCTAAAATTATATAATGACGGTTAACAAAAAAATTCTCAGCCAGTTAACGGACAGGTGTTATCGGTGCACCAGGAATCACTCTAGCAATGCAGCCGAAGGTTTAAGTACCTTCAGTGGAACAACCAATATAATATTTACGAATCACCATAATATTTATAAATTGTTATTTCTCTACCATAGTCTAGACACCGAGAAATAATTCGTCAGAAATAAACCAATTTGTCAAAATATAGCGACGTCCTTAGAAAAATAAAAACAAAAATAAGATGAATGCAAAACAGAAATTAAACGTGAATTAACGATGCAACTAAGAATGAATTTTTATTTTGTTTTTGGATTTTTATTTTTTTAATGCGAAATGCGAGCAAACAACAATGCAATGAAATGAAAACAAGGGAGAAGAGCATAATAACAGAGGCTACAGATTATTAACATTTTTTTTAGCGACAATTTTTTTTCCGTAAACAAGCACAAGCAAATTAACCAAGCCAGCAAAGCAATCCTCTTCTGCAACCTGAAATGATTTCAAAACTACAAACCAAATCTAAACTCAAAGCAATTTAAAAGATTTTTTTAAAAATTAAGACTTAACTCACAACGCGAAACTAACTAGCATAGTTCTCCTTTTTTATTTTAATGGACGGTCCAACTCAATGTTCAATTCAAACAAGCACACAAACTCACTTCAATTTACAACAACTCTACCCAAGACAAAGCAAATGTTAAAGCCTCTAGCATATCAAAACATAACCCGGCCCAGTAACCAGAAGAAAGGCCGGCTTAATTCTTTTAAACACAACAAAGCTTCTCGCTTGTATTATTGAAGTCGTCAACGCACCAAATCCTCAAACAAAACTATGCCCCAAAATCAAACTTTAAACAAAATACGCTCTAAAATCCGTGGAGACCTGACTCTGATACAAGTGATCGTCTTCGGGTTAAGTGCTGATAGTGAAAAAGACAACTTAGATTGGATTTTTGGTCTGGGTATTTGGAACGGGGCTCGGAAATTGGGGTTTGGGAGCGCAATTTGCTTGGATGACGAGGCGTTTCACTGGTGACAAACTTCAGTTGCGGGTTGGTATCGCAAGTTGCGGAGAGGTAGGGAGGCAGTTTTGTATGTTTGGTATGTGGTGGTCAGGAGAGATGAAGGGTGTGTAATGGTTTTTTATTGGATAGTGATTTTGTGGAAGTTGTGAATGCACTATGTTTTGAGGATGGAGATTGTTACAGGTTTTGAGCAAGGAGCTTTGAATGTAGGTTGTGGATGTCGACCAGTTTGAGACGATGAAGCAGCTAGGTTGTTGTGGGATGATGAAGTGGTGAAGTAGTGTTGATCAATGGTGGAGATTTTGAAGCAAGGATGAATTGAGATGCAAATATTTGGCAGTTTGGTTTTTTTTTTAATAAGGATGAACGGGAGTATTTGTAAGGAGTTTGTAAAGGAGCCGTGCTGATGATGGTTGAGGATAGAAAGGCAGTAAGAGGGTAGTTCGAAAGTATATGTGGTGGTTGAAATTGATTTAATGATGAGGAGTGGGGATTCAAGGCAGTTCAAGAGTAAATACAAGGCAGTTCGAAAGTATATAGAAGGCAGGTTTGTAGATGATTGGAAATTCAGATTTGCAAAATGGATTGAAGGCGGATGAAGGTGAACGGTGAAAAAGCAGTCTAGGTAATGGTCTGTGTCGATCTGCTAGAAGAGGATCAAAGTTGTGGTATAGGATGATTGGTTTTGGGAAAGGTCGTTGGAGGCAGATAGATCAGAAGTGTTGTACGGTGGTGGATGTTGGTGTTGAAGTGATGATGGTCGGTGAAGTGATGCAGTGCAGTTTTGAGGCTATGGATGGGCGTGGTGTTGAGGCAGTGGTTTGGACTGAGAGTGGTAGGTGATGCGAGGATTAAAGCAGGTAAGGGCCGATGAGGGACAGTAGTCCAATGATGGGGATAAGGTCTTGGCTTATACTGCTTGGTATGGGGTGATGATACAGTGACTGGGGTGTTGGATGAGAGAAGCTTTGGTGTATACGGTGAGTGTATGAAGAAGATGGAAAAGGATTTTGGAAGATTGGTAGAGAAGAAGGTGTTGAAGTGGATGATATAGAATCTGAGTGATGGAAATTGTGATGTATAAATAAAGCAGAGGTAGAGAAAGAAAAGTAAATTATAGAGGGAGGACAAGAAAAAGGAAAACAATAAATTGGTGTTTATTTTTTTATTTGTAAGAACTGTAAAAAGGAGAGAAATAAATGAGAGAGATAAAGGGAAAGAAATAAAGGAAATTGAAAACACAAAAAGAAAGGGAAAGAGACTGAACAAAAGGCAAGTGTTTTTTTCTTTTCTTTTTTTTAGTAAATAAAAACACACACACAAAACAAACACTAACAACAAATGCAATTCACACAACTAACTACAAAATGGAACAACAAAATTTTTTTTAGGAAAGAAAACTAAGAACACTAAAACAAGGCACAATGACACATGCAAACAAACAAATAAAAGTGAAATAAAAACGACAAACACACAATCTTTTTTTTTCTTCAGTAGAACACAAATAAGAAAATTAATTCGAAGAATAAAACTAGTATTACCATACAACGGTGGGAAAACCGACCGTTAAGGTGTTTTAAAAAATGGAAAGTTAATTAAAGTAAATTTTAGGTAAGCCAACTTAAGATTAAGAATATACTATTAACGTATTGATTTGAATTAGTTTTATATTTATATATAGAGGCACGCTCCAGGGCACCCCCTTTTCTTAGCACCCCTTTTGCACCTCAACCAGAGGCAAATATTTATAGTTAAATAAGTTAGTGGGGGGAGAGAGAATTTGCGGGAGGAGAGAAAAACCGGGATATGTGGTGGAAATCAAGGGGGCTAAAGGGGTGTTGCACTATTTGGGGTGCTCTTGATCCTATCCGTTATATATATACATATATACATACATATACATACATACATACACATATGTGTATATATATATATATACATATATACATATACATACTCACATGCACACATTTTTACTATATATCTAGGATAATCAATGTAATCTTAATGTTTCATTATTTTGCAACTTTAAAATATTAATGGACCGAAGAAATAAAAAGAGAAAAAAAACCGAATATAAGGTCAGTACATATCATCATACCAGTGAATATTTTATTGAAAAAAAACGCAGAATAAAAAGTAATAAATAAATCACAGATTATTGAACTAATTTATAATGAATCACTTAAGTACTATTGTTATTTAAAAAACAGAACATACTAAAATAAATATACTGAGGAAGAAAACTAATTTTTGGAGTTCGCCTTGGATATTTCTTCCAACAAAAAGCTTGATTCCGTTGAATAATCAATGGTTGATTGCGATACAACGGTTATCTTCTGCTTCTTTTCGTTCATATACTCAATTTGAGTAACAACAACCCTAAAAAGATGAGGCGTCCATAGCAATTCCTTTAGCTTCTGTTCGTATATATCTTCACCTTCATCTTTCATAATTTTATATAGGTCATCGGCACTGCAGCCAATAATTTCTTTGGTCGGTTCATTGAAAGCAGTAACCCAAGCTTCAGCGGTTAAGTCAGAAATCTTCATTAGCATAATATATCTGCATTGTAAAAAAATATAAATACAAATAACAACGTTAAATAAATATGTTTAGTTTTAACTGTTTATTACCTCAAGTTAAATGTTTCTTTGTTTTGTTGGCACTCTTCACACCAATAGCCTGATGTTGAAGCTTCAATTACTTTTTTATTGCAAGTCTTACAGGCTCGATACCATAGTCGTTCAGTCTTAATTTGAGATATGTAAGCAGAAACACTGAAAAAAACAGACTATATACAGAGAAAAAATTAACTAATTTACATGGTATTATAAGTATATGTATGATATAATTTGAAATGATTATTACTAACCTTGTCATGACCCAAACTAGGATTGTCTACTATATGAGAAAGCATGACTTTGTCATAAGTAGTAGATTTAATGTGTGCATTCTTGCCTTCAGTATCATACCAAATTCTAAGCGTTTTAGATTCTGGTATGTTTGGATTTATAGGTATATTGCTGTTACTCAGTGTAGATAACGACAAACCTATAGTAAAATTGAGAAATGTATAAAAATGATTACGTGCTAAGAATGTGAAGTTAAGTAAATGTTTTTGTACCTTGATATTCTCCAACTCTAACGCATGTAATAGCTACTATAGGAGCTTTGTCGACCATTTCCATTAGTTCTGATCCCACTTTCATAGCAAGCTCTCCCCAGAATACAACATTAACTGTTTTGGTTCTGTAATTTAAAACCATATATAAATATTTGCATTAAACAAATCAACTAAATTATTATATGTACTTACGAATCATCTGCAATAGTTATGTCGCGTTTTTGAATAATTGTGTTGTTGGATTTTCCTATGAACATCTTTGATTGCTGAGACGCTTTGAACAACGCCGATCACATCTAAAATTTATTTTTGTTAACAAAAAATACAATGATATTTTAAAAATTATTTATTTTGATGCATTACCTACAACTTTCTTTTCTGCAACAAATTTATGAAGCTGATCAATCCTTACAAAATCGTATACGATCTCATGTATACAAATACTCACATCATCAACTTCTTCAACCAATGAGTTTTCATTTATATTCAACTCATAATTTTTTTTACAGTGCTGAATTCTTTTTTCGCAGGCCTTACAGTTCCTTTGGAGATATAGTAGATTTTTCCGCACACAAATATCTGATAGTATTTTTCTGCAGCTTTATTGAACATTGTAGCTTGGATTTGCGTACCTTGTTAATATGAAGAAAACAATCATTATAATAATAGTTTAATGATTGCACAATCGAAAAAATTATCATTGGAAACCTTAAAATATAAAAACTTACATTTTCATCTATGAGTATTATACTAAAAACGCAGCCTTCCCCTTTGATATTTTTATAGCATCTCAAAGTGCTTTTATTTGTTACCCGAGCTTTGACGATCCAATTATGTTGATAAAGGTTAAGCAACGCAAGAGGAATAGCATTTCTAGTCGAATCCATTTGAATAGTAGAATTTTCCTGTCAAACTTTAAAAGCAATCCAAATCAAGCACAAATAAATGTACATGTAAATTAGTATATCATTATGAATTTACATAATAAATAAATGTAATTAATTAGCAAGAGTAACAAAATTTTCATAATAAATAAATGTCATTCTAATATTTTAGGGAGATCAAATTTTCATAATATATAAATAAATAAATACACCTTGGCTTCAAACTATATATAATAAGCGACAGTTAGAGAAAAATTCAATTATATATCTAAAAGTAAAGAAACTACTTCTGACTGATTGGCAAGTAAGAACACAACCATCAATATTCTTGTCTTGAAGCTTGTTCACTTATTAAATAAGCCAAATCAAGCTCGTAACATAGAAATGCAGGTGAAGCAAAAATAAAATAAATATACAAGAACTTAGGAGCTTTGTTGAACCAATAGACAAAACTCAAGAAAAACTAGGTTCAGATTAAACTGAACAAGCCAAACTTAATTGGACCACTTGATTGTGGCAAGCACTGATTTGGCTTATCAAGCAAACAAATAAAACTCATGTCCCAACATTTATTTAATATGTCTAATGCATATTAATTATTTCAAAAGGAAAATTAAGAAGATTTATTTATTAGAAAACAAATCACTCCTAATTTATTCAACTCTAGCAATAGAAATTTGTGTATTTTTAGCCAGAATATAATTCTCTTGATTATTTGATGTAAAATCGAATCCATTAAAAAATGATAAAGCCATTGATTATCTAGAGATATGAAGAAGTGGTATTGTCATAACTGTTATAGTTTAAGAAAAGAAAGTTGTGCTGGAAGCTTCAAAAGAAGCAAACTATTTTATCATTCACCATTCAAGAGGATCTTCAATAGAGTAGGGACTCCAGCTTAACATGCAATATTTAACGTGCAAGAGAGTGATGCTTCTACATACTCAGGATGCATTCACAAAATTTGACTGTGAAGCTGGAGCTTAAGGACATTTATTATTTGTTTAAATTGCTAGCTTTGACACAAGGATGATCGAGTTAATGTACACGTGTCCAACACTTAGAGGAATGTGAATCTACAGATTCTGCCCCCGTAGTACAAATACTTTGCTGCAGGGTTGGAACCATGGATGCAGGTTTCTTTTAGTGTAACATTTAAGTGTTTGATGAGATTAAGAGCTTGCTGATAGAAAAACGAATAAAGCAATTAGTTAAATCATTTCTACCAAATCGACCCAGACCAAGATTAACCATAATTGCATTGGGTATATGTTTTGAAAATGGCTCTGAACCCGACAAAACTAAACCAAACTAAAACTGCGGCCTATCACGAGTCAGGCCCAAATTAATTCCAATTGTCACCACTGGCATTAAGTTGTTTTGTGAAACGACCCTACATCTTTGCATATTTGCTTATGAACACTTCCAAATTTCAAAAGGTGACATACTTAAAAAGATGATTAACTATCTCAGTGCATGTCCAAAACTTGTGTTAATTAAAGGCATACTTGGAACTCTAGGCCAACTAATTTCCAACACCCTAACAAATATGCCACTGTGTAGTGGCTGCTGAAAAACAGAACAAATCAAAAACTCCCAGAGTCATGGTACACGATAATCCAATTTATGTGACGAGCAAGAAAAACTACAATAAAAAATAGTTGTAAACTTGGAAGCTTTCAACTCGTCTAACCACAACTATCATTTATAAAATAAAAAACTGCATATCATTAAAAAAAAACCTGCATATCATTTATATATAAAAAAACTGCATATTAATTTCTGTATGAAAAAAGGCTGCATTTCATTTTCAGAAGAAAAAAAACTACATGTTGATTTTCAGTTTGGAACTACAATTTACATTTCATTAAAAAAAAATAGAGAAAACTGAAAACTATTTGCATAAATAAATGATATGCAGTTTTTTATGAACAAAGCAGCGTTTTTTGTAATAACCTTGGAACCTTTCAACTCGTCCAACCACAACTATGAACACACATACAAGTCAATAACATCTTGTTAAAATCAACATTTGATATGTCTAATGCAGTTAAAGCAATTTCATCATTTTGGTTTACACTAATTTTGTTAAATTATGTAATATAAGATCTCATTAACTAAAATCATGTATGCAATAATTTCAAGTTTGCAAAGACTGTGGTACAAAAATAGTTATGGTAAAAACTGATTTTAGAACCAATGCAATGTATATATTAAAATATAGACATGTAAACAAAAGAAAAAATTACTGTAAAATAGATAGTTAAATGTTAGCAACAAAAAATATAGCTTAAGTAAAAAATGACCAACATTTTTTTCTGAACAAATAAATTCAGTTCGTAATGGAATGATCAAATGCAGACAAAAAGACATCATGAAATCACAGTAAAAATGATTATAAAATGAATTCCCATCACAGCAATATAGTAGAAAGAGCTTTTAACAGAAATAAAAGAAATTTTCCAATGACAGTTAAATTCCCATGTCAACAATATAACAGAAATAAAAAGAGTTTTTTTTTTTATAGGAAAAGTTCATTTTTTAACTGATGCAAACAGTTATTGGAATTTTCTTTGTACCTAGTCTATTAAATGAAGTTTTTTATTTAAAAAACAAAGATATGTACCATAATATATACAGCTAAAGTTCTTATAGAGTATCAAAAGAATGCATGGCTCAAATGCGTGAAATGAGATTGGTGAGAATTAACAAGTACCTGCTGAAGTCGGTAGGAAGAAGATTGTGAATGGAAGAAGATTACAAATTGCGTTATATTATAGTATCGGTTTACTTGAGGACTTTATATAGCCAGAGTTATTGAGAAATTATCGGATATAGGCAGAGTTTTTGAGAAATTATTGGAAAATAAGACTTTCCCAAGTACCTTATCCCCATAATTATCCGCATAAATAAAGTATTGAATCGGTATATCCCATGAAAATAGATCCTATTTAAAATCATAATTTGTTTAGATGTTTCAAATATCTTATATAAAAAGTCAGATCTAAAATATAGGACTGCTCATGTGTTTCATTCACATTATAAACAAACGAAATGGTTACCTGTTCAAGTATAGAATTTAAATCTCTACCCCTCTCAACTGTATTGCGTCTTATTCTTCTAGCAAGCCTGAACGTTGTCACCATTGACCTTGGTAACCTGTCCATCAATCCAAGTAACATCTGGATCTTCAACCCAAACATGAGATCCTACATTAATATTCAAAGTATCATGTTCAACAAAAATTTTCAGAAGCATGACAATCTAACAATATTTACATATTTTGTTTCCTAAGATATGTGTCTACGTATATAGCATGCAAGCAAAGATATTAACATTGTATCCATGTTAAGAAATTAGAACTAAAAATCGTTATTACTAAACGAAAGCGATAAACTCGCTAAAATCCTCAGATTCTTTATCTAAGAGAGTGGCTGAACAACCCATTTTTCCATATCGATCAGACAAAGGATCCTCAAGTGTATTGTCAGTGGTATCTCCTATGATTCTCGATGCAACATTGATATCACTCACAGTTTCAAACGCAGCAGCAGCCTACAAAGTTATATCAGTAATGATGACTCTGGTTTAGAACTTGAAGAGGGTATAAACTATCTACAATACATCAAATAAATTTATCAAATACTATTTGTACGTAGCCAGTTGAAAAGAAATTTTCTAATATATATAAGGTAGTTTGGCCCCAATTGCACATTTGAAGGGACCAAATACCAAAGCAATAGAATTATTTGGGCATCAATTTCAGATGAGCAAACACATACATGATCGGCAAGTTCTTCAATATCCCTAATGATAAATGGACGACTAGAATGCATCAAAGTGAACCAGCGGTAGCTGAAATCCAACTGTATAATATCGGCCTTTTCATCGGAGTTATCAATATTTGCTATTCTTTCTTTGAATTCTAAAAGCAACTCCTCACCTAAGAAATCCCGGTATTCAGTACACACGAATGATAGTAGTGAGAAAAGAATGAAATACAAGCAGCATACATCTTTTAAGATACAGATCAGAGAGCATTTCTATAGGCAGATCGGGACTATCTAGACCCATCTCCATCAAAGCATACCTAGTCAATTAGGAATTGTATCAGTGGGTAACATCATGAATGTGACTGGTATAGACGATGTAGAATCAAAGAAGAATAGATTACAGAACATACCGATATATTTCTTGGCTGCATAAGACCTTCATCAAATAAGCAACAGAAGAATCAAGCTTGCAATGTGCAGCTGCAGCACCAAGTTGACGTAGCCCAAGACCACCATA
Organism: Allium sativum; assembly: GCA_030737875.1. Classification (NCBI taxonomy): domain Eukaryota; kingdom Viridiplantae; phylum Streptophyta; class Magnoliopsida; order Asparagales; family Amaryllidaceae; genus Allium; species Allium sativum. The sequence continues at coordinate 199,980,060 of CM060924.1, forward strand.
TCGGACATCCACACCATCAGCCTGAGACAATACATCAAAAAAAATTAGATAACATTAATTAATGATTCAGTCCTAACCGTACATATATGATCATATTAAATAAAGTTTATAATGCATGAGTTCATTTGAGCAATCCTACGCATATGAAATCATATATACCATATCAATAGGATAAAACTTGCAGCTCTTCTCGTCAAATTTCTTCTGCCTCTCCCATGGTTCAAATTCATTCCCAGTGAGCTCCTCAAAAAGGCTAACGAATTCTTTTATGGCAGCATTCATGTTAGGAAACTCTTCCACCCTCTGTTCAGCTTTAGGATCATCACCAACCCGTCCTTTCTTGTAGTATAAATGTAAGCGGTTCTCAGGTACCATAATAAGCTGCATTATACAATATATGAAAGAGAAAAAAGAACATCCCTTGGTAAAGAGAATCTACAGTAGACTTGCAGCGACAATTTACACTAAATAACAATAAAATGGATCCTTTCGAGTTTTGTCTAACAAAAAGAAGAAACTCATAATATGAACCATTAATCCCTTATATATTCCGATAAAGATAATCTCATTCAGCAAGAGCAACCAATGTCAAACTAGTGTTGTTTTGATCAGTCGTAGGTATTTTCAAAGCCAAATAGCAATAAGGTCAATATTGGTAATACCCAAATGGGGGCTTTGGGCTTTCCATATCTGTACATAAGATTGGTTTAAGTCATGAAAAGGAATAGTTTTATGTATCTATCTCCCATTACAATTTCATAATGATGCTTTTATGACTCCATCTTGATTCAATATTTGATTGAATATATTCATGTAAGAGAGCAGAAGATTCATCATCGCCATCAGTGGATGCTACAAAATTAGCTGATGGAAGCACCATATCATTGAACATACAACAGAAGCGGCACATCCAAGTTTTTAATACCTTATCATTGATCAGTCGTAGGTATTTGCAATAATTGTAATAGAAGCATTACCATTTTAATCGCTTTAAAGCATTGTTGTCTTTTTAAATTTTAACATAGAGAGTAATAAAACAATTGGATAGACGATTACGTTACAAGATCATAATTTTTTTGAGATGTTTCAATCCATAAAGAGACATCTTTTGTAAAATATACATATTGTTTTCAGCTGATTTATCATCAATGCCATTGCTTCAGAAGAATAAAGGTCAAATGAGGTAATTTATAGTTTAATACAAAAGGATGAAAAGACTACATATCTTGTATCTTTGGTTTGTAGCATTGTTATTTTCCACTTTCTTTTAGCTTTGATTTTTTAAGAAATTTAACTATACATGATTATATATCCTACATTTTGCCTTTATCATTTATTAGTGAATATACATAACTCAAATAGGTTCATTACACGTTTAATTAACCATTTCATCGATCATCTAAATAATGACCTTAATTATATTCTAACATATAGCTTTGTTCATTTATAGAAGTGCAACAACCAAGATACATTAAAGTCAATTTGCATGTCCTATAAAGAAATAAGTTGGATCTACTCAAGCTGAGATAACAAGAAAACTTGAGGACATAATGGCCAATGCTATAGTTTTGCCGCAATCGGAGAGTATTTAACAAAAAGAGTTAACGAGCATGTGCTATGAAGATGCTCACGTTCGTAGTGGGTTGGTTCAATCACGATGAGAACACAACTGGAGCAATTTGTTCTGACTCACCAATGACGCTAATTTGGTTAGTAATCTTTAACCATAAAACAATTTTTCATCACTAACATTTTAAAAAAACTTTAGTGTTGAATGAATATTGTAGGTAAGATCGTTGGTAGGAGGTAGAATAATAGCTCTGTTAGTTGAATTGAAGATGCGTTACAAAGTTCTGACGAGATAAATTTTTGCAGCCACGATGAGCAACTCAATTAGAAAGGTGCAAAATATTACGCATATCAGCAATTAGAAAGGTCAAAACACATCTACACTTTGACCAACCTTTGTCTAAAATGCTCTCACGATATACACTTCCCCTTTATTCTGCATTTAAATCTATCTTCCAAAATTAACAATAATAATGTTTAGATTGCTTCGTTAAAAACTATCAATAAATACAAAGAATATTAGTTTATTCAAGAACTTTCATATTAAAGCATCGTCACTATCTGCAATTTTTATGTTGCTTAATCATCAAATTGTCAAATGTTTCAAAAAAATTATAGCATCATCAATTTTCTTAAAACAGTTATTAATTCAAACGAACATAAACTAATATGCATGTATTGCTAAATAGTAAGAATTTTTTAGCAATAGTGAGAAATTAATAACAAGAAAGATGGTAAAATATAACTAGTCAGAATAGAGAGAACCAATAAGCAATTTATCAAATTAACCCTGCTGCCAATTTTGAGGAATATTTGTTCATTTAGTCTACTTTATAACCTGCGTTTATCTTAATTAGTAATTGATTTATTCATAATCATCAAGTTAGTTTCACACATCTGGTAACATGTTAAAACTAGCTAGTGATTTGCTTATTATTACATATTAAGCTAACTAGTGATTGCTTATGCACATATTAATCCATGTCAAGGCTGCATCTTATTTGGAAGAGATTCAATCCATGTAGTTCTATATGATAGGGATAATTACATTTAAATAGAGAAAACTGTTGACATTAACATTTTTCTAATTTAAATACCAAGTAAGGAAACAACTACAAAACTTTAACATAGCAAGATTAACAAATCAACAGAATTTGACCAAAATTATGTGGATGCTGCAACAAAAAGTATAACATTTACAGTTTCTCCTTTTCCTGTGCAGCAACATACGTAATATTTTTGACAATTCTTAACAGAAGAAAGAATCTTTAAATACCTACCCATGTATAGCCACCATTATATGGATATACAAAAACTAATTTGACAATCGAAGCACCTCACATGAAAGGGTGTTTACGCACTTTTAGGTGAAATAGATTTCTTCAACTGCAATATTTTCATTTATCATATCTTGGATAAGTTTCATTAATATGTGTACTAAGAATTATTTATTATTGTTCTTACTATAACAATAACACTTGAATTGGAAAAAGAGATGTAATATCCAGAACCTTTCATATAAACTTAGCAGTTTTGCGGATAAAATTTAAAATAGCAATCTTAAACCAAAAATTAAACATGAAAAAAGTTGACAAAAATAAAACAGTTAGATTGGGTAAACATGATGGTTAAATTTTTGAAAAATTATACAACTGGATATTTTTTTTAACATGCTACCATTGGACTGCTAGATCTGTTCGTGAACTCATGCAACTAATTTTAGCAATTCAGTATCTAGAATTGCTAATATAATTATTGTAATCTGCAATATACAGAGTATATGATTCCTTTTAAATCAGGAATTATATCAAGTTAGCCAATCCACTCTCACTACAATTTTCACCATAATGTAAATACTGAATATAATTGAAAACTGATTTAAATTTGAAGTTTGAAATTTATTGTGAAACGGGGACATTAATTATAAAAAATATTTGGTATAATAAATGTTGGACATCTGACCAATTTGGACAATCGAAATATATAAAGTGTAATACCCAGAGACGGAGCTACGTTGATCTTATCCTGGGCTACAGCCCGGGTCAAGGAATTTAATATGTAGCAGGTACACTTTTTGTACACATTGTTTTTATTGCTGGAAAAATAAATACTTGAAAATACTGCAGTTTGTAGTAGTAGTAGAGGGGCTATTGCCATAACTTTAAACAATAGAGCTACTAGAGCTACAAATACTAAAATCGGAAGGAAAATCATTATTCTATTGTTAAGGAACACTAAGAGAAATATTATCATTGAATATTTGAATGTAGTAGTAGTAGTAGAGTAGTTTTCATTTCCAATGGGTCAACTACTCTGGCGAAGATAACTTCAGTTTGTTTCAACTTTCAAGTGTTGTTAAATAAAAGTCAGTTTCATGGTAAATTTTGAACTTATTAAAGTATATTTGTGATAAACTATTGTGTGATGGTGATTTACTCATCATTAAATTCCTGGTGAGAAAAACATTAGTAAAATAGTATTCTAGTATTTATTCATGACTTTATTTTCATTTTACCTCTCTTTGTTTGTATTGTTTGTGTTTAAAAGTTAAAATGTCTGTTTTTACATTCTACAATATTATTTTCTTATTTACTTTATATTCTTAGTATTTTTAATCTTCGATTCACCTTCATACTATTATGAAACTGAATATTTTTTTAGTTTAGCAACTATTTTCCACTTTTCTTTTGCATTTTGACAAGGTGCCAATATCACAATAGCCCAGGGCGGTTTCAATTCCTGGCTCCGCCCCTGGTAATACCAGTGGGGTTAATGTCAAAACATTTCAAAGGGAGAGTGATATCGACAGAATGCGAAAACATTTCAAAGTAGCAAAATCAGAGTGAAATCTGCCACAATAATTTTAATCGAGGAACATCATCTACTTCAGATCAGAATATTTTAGGGACAAAAATGTAAATTATGAGAATAACAACAACAATATCTGAATAAAGAGTTTCGAAATATAGGAAGACAAACGTACCAAAGCAGCGATGCAATGAATATGTCTTTATCGAAGATCTGGTGTAAACCCTGATTGTAAATCTGAAAGATGAAGAGGATTTCACCAACCTTTACACGACTCCAAAGCAAATAACATCAACCTCGGCTCGGTTCTTCAAAAAAAATTAGTCCAAAGAGGTTGGTTTGGAAATGTAAAGATAGAGTATCTGTCCTTGTGACAAACAATTACACTCCTAGGCATCATAGTACTCTCCTGCAGCACTCTAGTTCTCAAGGCAATCATGGCTCAATTCACCTGCAAGTAACTTACATTAAAATAATAATGCAATAGTTGGAAAATTAAGCTTTAAGAGGCTCAGACAACTATGTATGCATAATACAATAATAAAATGCCCACAACAAGTTATCCTATGACAGTTGATAATTAACCTCTAGCAACGAAAAATAATAAATAAGACACACTAATTTATGATTACAATACATAAGACAAGCTGATTTCAAAATTCCTGAGATATCAAATATTTATTAATGTTGACGTGAAATTTTGGCATAATGGTTCTATCATGAAAGAACCAACAATGTAAAAGAATAAGGTATGATCTTGTTAGAAATAATCTAAGATTGTTACCATGTAATTTTGAAAATAGCATTAATGTTTTATTTACCACTTATTCTCGTGATATTAAAAGGAAGATATGAAAACTAAAACTAGATTTTGGAAATGTTGATGATATACCAATTTACATAACACGTTCTATGCATATATTGAAACAATACTGCAATTTCGTACAAAAAATATGTCTCAACTAACAAGTCAAATCTATATAATAGTAAAAATAAAACAAGATCTAAAATCTACCAAAAATAAGGTAAACCAGATAAAAAAAAATTCATGGTTTGAGCGTAAGATAACTACATTTTAGAAGAGATTGAACTCCCACTGCCCGACATGGCCTGTGATGAATACAAAGTCACATTCCTACATGATTTAGAGATAACAAACTATTAATAATAAGAAAAATATCCATGTAACATTCTTTCTTAATTAACCATTATGATCATCATCATGAGTTTAATCAAATGTCTAATCTGTTTAGTCCACCTAAAGAACAGAAGAAACCCAAGTTATTTTGGGAAATGAAAGTTGGAAGTCTTAGTTTATGTGAGAAGTTGATATAAATACATGAGATATACAAAACAACCTAGCGCTAGTCTTATAAATAATAATTCATATGACAATCCTTATTAAAAGCTGCATTTAAAAGAATAATATGTTCTACCTGTCTTCGATCCATTCAACACTATACAAATCTACCAAACAAGTCCAATACTCTGAAAGTGGACTCATGAGGCCTCCGGAACAGTAAGTTCCCCAATTACTTTTGACATCATATGAGCTTTGATAGGATCTTATGGCATGTTTTTTCTTTAGCATATCATTCAAATTGTCAGCGTAAAGGTATGGAGATGTAGGCATATGTGAAAGAAAAAAGCAGCAATTTATATCGATTTTAAAGATTAACATAGAAGATCAAGAATGTTGAAAAGCACAACAGGAATTTATACAATTGATCCTATAACAAGAATATATTTACCATTTACTGTAATGACATTGTATTCAAACGTTCTTCCTCCGATAATCTAGAAAGAAGAGCTTTGGATTTTCTTATCAGTGCAAGTATTCCAAAAGTAAACATTGGATTGAAAGCAAGATCCTCTAATTTTCTAGTTCTTGATAGTTTAACAAACGTTAAACCAAGACTTTCTCGATCACCGATATCAATGATTGCTTGATCAAGTGTTAGTCCTTGACTTTTATGTATTGTTATTGCCCAACATAGAGCTAAAGGTAACTGAGTTCTAGTACACGTAGTACTGGAAGAAGTTTTCCAATTAACCGTTTGTGGAGTTACCGGAATAATGTTCGTTCCTTCACGAAATGGAGTACCGTGATACTTATCAAAATTGACCATGATAGCTAGAGGTAGATCATTAGGAGAGCTTGATGACTATGAATACATAATATCTACAACAGTAGCCATTGCACCATTAACCAATCCATTTTGCACCGAAAGATTAGATCGTAACATCACTCGAGCACCTGTAGAAAGACAAATACATCTTTCTAAACCTTTTGCATCATCAGAAGAAGCATTAGATGCTTCTACACAGTTATTGAAAGAAGGAATGCGCGCGATAGGTTTTCGAAGTTGAATCAAACGATTTTTGTTATGTTCGTTAGCAGCAATTCTTGTTGGAAAAAGATAAAGAGCATTCTTAAATTTTTCCTTCTCCTCATTTGATAGAATTGACCAATCTCTGGTTTTGAAAAGCTTCCAATCATCTAAAGTAGTCGCCCCTCTACTTAATCTTTCTAAAGCTCCTCATAAAGACGCTTGATCTTCTCCAGCTTGGCAGAATATGTACGACAGTTTTACACATTTATCAAAACTCATATATGCAAGTCCTCCACGTTATTGCAAAAGATTACCACCATTCAAGTATAATGAACTATCACACACAGGAGGTAATTGTCGCATGTCACCGACCAAGACAATATAAATACCACCAAATAAATCGTTTACTGAAAAAATATAACGACATCGTAAATCAATATTTTCCATCATTGTTCTACCAAGCATGCTATACTCATCTATTATAATCAACTTTGTATCTTTAAAGTCATCTTGCATTCACCGACATTGCTCTCCTGAAATTTCTTTATATGATGATTTTCTTTCTGTAGGTATTGAAAGTTCATGATGAATAGTGCTACCGCCAATGTTAAATGCAGCCACTCCAGTTGGGGACGTAATGCGAATTTCTGGTTCCAAAATGAGTAACGGTTGTTCTAACCATGGCGTTTACAAGAGTCGATTTTCCCGTACCAGCACCACCACATATAATCATTCGAATTGGTTCTCCTTTAGACATGGAATTATATATCATATTATGTGCTATTCTCTATTCTTCAGACAAGTTCTCAAAAGGAACAACAATAGAATTATTTGTAGTTTCATTTGTATGTTCTGTGATAGAACATAAATTTGCATGGATAAAATTACGTTCAATATCTATATTAGGATATCTCTAAAGTGCTTTATTCCAATTGTGCAAAGTATCGAATTATCTTAACCCCATTTCTATTTCCTCTCCTGAAACAAACAGTGGTCCCATAGATGCTGCTATCATCCATTCTTCTTGTTGATTTTCTTCTATATCATTGTTAGTGTTATTATCTTCAAAGAAGTCTTCGACGGTATTTGGAAGTGACTGAGGTTCAATCAAACCTAAATTAAAATATCTTTCAGACAATGTATTGAAATTTCCTTTTGCTTCTCTCAAATTTTGATAGTGATGACATAGTAGTACCTGTATTCATATGTTGTAAATTATAATATTATAGTGTAAAATATAATGACTACTGTCTAATTATTTTATATTCTAAATTGAATGGACAACATTCCTAAAAACTGAATTAATGAAAAATACAAAATTGCAATACCTGTTGTTTACAAAAAAAATTCCATTTTTCGCTAAATGGAGGAATGTTGGTACTTAAATCTAGTATTATTCGGACAATTGCCTCTGTTCGTAATTTATGCCACCCATTATTATAATAACAGAACTTTTTTCCCATATCTAGCAGCGATAGATTTTCATGTTCGCTTGGCCGATCCACATACCTTATAATAAAATTTGGGTCCGTTTCCACCGAATCTTCATCCGTCGCCGTATTTCGACGTCGAAATATAGTCTATATCATGGTCTTTTCAGTTACGGTAAGTTGCACGATTGGTCTGGATGAACGTACCAGAGGGTAAGACATCAGAAGATGACATACTTCTTGTGCAGAAATTTCTCGTTCAGATACACTCTTAAGAAGTAATTTCTTGATTGCGGAAGCTGATGTTCGACAGGGCCGATGAATGTTTTCAACTATTGTTTTGAATGTATCTGTAAAGTTCTTTGATACTGGTTCAGATTTTGCAGCGTATTTTCCAATATAATTTACCACAGCATGCACAGATAAGACCGGAGACCAATCTATATAAGCACGCCAAAGCTGAAGTACTTTTCTGTTATGTGAGCAAACCAAAGGATCATTGCGTCGAGAAATAAAATGAAGCATTTTACTATTTGGTGGTTCTTCTACAATTTTAGATCGTGGAAGCACATCAAACGGATATTTGAAGCGACATGTCAATTGTTTGGTTGTTCTATGTACTCGCAGACAATACTGTCCACACCTCGAATGACGCATAACCCAAGTAACTAAATTTGCATAGTCATCATCATCAACATCCAAATTTGCATCTGGTTGGATAACTTTGGCACATGGATGATCTTGTTCTTGCGAAGATCCACCAATATTTGGGTTTATCGTGCAAACAAGACGATCAAAATATTCGATAATTGAAGAATTTTCATATGAATTTTTGCTGGTCAAAGAAGATAAATCTGGTGTGTCATGCAGCCATAGAAAACCATGGATATGCCCACTTCCACGATTTTGCCATTCAAAACGATACCAATAGTCCTTAACAGAAAATTCTGGCGTCAAATATTCTTTGATAAAAGTTGCAACCCTTGCTTGAAAAAACCATGCAGCAACAAGTGGATTTTCGTTTAGCAACTGTGCCTTTCTTTTTCTTTGTTCACAAAGATTCAATTTTTCCATTTCATTTGCTCGATCAAGAAGTCTATGAAGTTCTGGCCATTGCAAATCTACCGAACTTAATGTGAAAAATATAGTTGGAGCACCTAACTGTTTTACCATAGAGGTAAGCTCCTTTAATCTTGAAGACCAGTAAGACCGACTTCCACGAATGCCCTTTGCATATTAAGAAATGCGTTGATACAATTGTTTATCTCCCGATTTTAACATTTCACAAATATCTTTTATAGACAAATTCCCATCATCTGGATTTTTTTGTATGTAGATATTACCAATATCTAATGCACGCCATCTACTAATAGAATTGTAAGCAAAATATCGAAATCTAGAGTCTTTCGCAAACCGTTGATCATTATATTTCATTATATATTGAAAATATTCTAAGGGCCTAATTTTCCTTGGTCGTGCCTGTCTTAAATCTGCGTTTCCTGATGGAAATAGTACGGGAAATGCCATTGAAATGTATCCGGGAATATTAAACTCATCAATAGCAACAGATGAAATAGGCATTTGAACAACTGTTTCATTGCTTTCTTGGTTTTCAAAAAATGATAATACACAGGCTTGTTGGTTCGGTTGTACTGAAGCGGTGGTTGCACCTGATATCTCAAATTGTTCGATGGTAGATATTTCGCTTTCGAATTCTGGAGGTCCAACAAAATCATCATAGTTATTTTGAGTTTGTGAATTATCTTCAATATGAGGGAGTTCTAAAGGTACACCGTCTTCTGGTAGCTCATGAAGTGATATTTCATTTATTTGTACATCAGAATAAAATATATTATGAGACTTAAGCCAAAGTAGTGCTTTTCTGACATATTCACGTCTTACACGAAACTCTTTACTTTCATTTGTTCCACTTCTATTGACCACTAATACCGCCGATAACTCATTTATCCTGAAAGGAAGAGAACGTGCTATTGCATTGATATCTTGAGGGAAATTAATTATATTTCCACTATATTTATATTATTGTCCTTTAAAATGATAAACTGACATGACTGAATGAATGCGTGCAATGAGAATTTGCTCTAAATTTGTAAGGCTGGATAATTCAACTAGAACATCACCGGGCTCCATTAGATTTTGAGAACTAAACTTGTATGGAAGATCATGTTGTGGTTTATCAGAACGACAATCAGAGCACGAACTTGAGGTAACAATTAAATCGGGAAAAGATCGGGAGCAAGTATGACAACTTATCCAATTAACTCATTGACAAGAGCTTACAAATTTCTGAGCATTTGTTATTTTCATAGCTGGAGACGATAACATTGGAACAGGAACGGATAAGTTGTTGATGTTTGAGCTTTGGGTATGAGCGTATTTTTCTTTATGTCTTGCTGCATCCACCGCTTTCATACGTTGTTGTTGCTGACTTGTTTCTCTCAAACGTCTAGCTCGATGAGTAGATAAACGATTATCCATCATTTCTTTATATTTACGAAATATAAGTAGGTCTCTGTTATTGAATAAATGCATTAAATTGACAAATAAGTCAAACAAAGTAGATGTAATATTCAAATATATGTACATTTTGGTAAATGTAGTATTATATACCTTTGTATGGTGAATGAGTCTGAAGGAAGAAACGTTTTAAATGAATAATTCAAAACGTTGTAAGTGGAACTGGTAGGGATGGATAAATCAAACAGCTTCGGTGCATTAGGAGCGGAAGAACCATGCGAATTAGAGGAGAACAACAAAGGATCTTTCATGAATAAAGGTTCGCATTGCACATTATGTGGAATCTCTGCAAACATACATTAGATTGAAAAAATAAGAGACAAACTATTGAAGTCTCATTATACTTGTATACTGTATTGATATGGTTATTTACATAAAAAAAATACAATTAAGTTTGAAAGTGAGTTTATTGAAAAGGAAAAAAAAATTACACCATGGAAGTTCACCTGTGTTGTTGATATTTATTGCATATTACCAACACAGCCTATGAGTGATTGCTCGTCATTGTTCAAAAGACAACTTTTACCTTTAGTTCGTGTCCTTATGGAAGTTTCTTTTGATGCTATAGCACATTCAAGTGATCTTTGATTCTGTATAATAAATAGTTTAATTATTGGTTCAACAGGAATCTAAATTTTCAATGCAAACATCGTTAAGAGCATTATTTTAAGATTGTCAAATAACAATTTTGCATTATTAATTTTAACCGAAAAATGATTATGACATAAAAACAAACACATCATAATATGTGGAAAATTATCGTTTTGACGAAAGATTGCGATGTTGAAAGCACTTGAACAAGATAAGAATGTTCTTCGGGTAATTGCTCTTCATCACTAGAAATTGGTGTGGCATTCAAATCAATATGGCAAACACGATGTATCCTATTTTCCTTGAACATGCATAAAAAAATAGTGTGCATAATTAACCATAATGTTATTTATCGTACAAAAACTATATTTTCATCCATTATTTTGCAAGTCAAGCATATATTTTTATGGCAACAAGTTCGTAAATACAAAATAAATCTATTAATGTTCAAATTATAATTTATCAATTATTATCCATGTACAATTTATGTTGTAATACATTTTATGAATAAAATATGAAAGTAAGAAAATTTACCATTTGGAAGACCGATGATGATGATGGTAGCACTTGCATATGATCAACATGATCTTTGTATATTTGTTCATAATTACTAGGCGATGGCGGTGCGTTCAAATCAATCGGGCATACATGACGTATATCATTTTCCTGAATATGCAAAAGAAATTAGTATGCATAATTTACTTACTTACAAGTTTTATACTATTACTACATATCTAAGAATAAACATGCAACTAATAAAAGTTTGGAAAAAGATTACCGTATTAAAGGTTGCTTGAGAATTAACATGCATGGTACCACTTCGATCTTCAAGTGGATTACCGTCATTGTCCAGCATAGGCAATGTATTCAAATCAATAAGATACATATTAAAATTATTTTTTATATATGAATCTGAAAATGGAAAATAGAAAATGTTAGTAAGCCAAGCATATGCATCTATCCATATATGGAGAATATGACAATGACGATGAAATGTTGATATATCATCCTAGATATTAGAAATTAAGTATTATTATCTCAAAAGGTGCCAAAATACTCTATATATGTTAAGTTATGTTATGGATATGCGTAAATTCATCTTCTATTCATAGAACATATATAAAAAAAATTGGTCATGAAAACCGTATAATGTAGAAAATGAAAGTGCAAGCCCTCCAAAATTATGAACTGTCAGGTTATGTTTAGAGAAGCTCTTAGAAGTATAATACAGCCTTGCAGACTACTAGCTTGTTAGGTGAATGCATGTAGGTGTACTGGAATTATCAAAAAATAATAAAATTGGTTGGCAGGAGGGAAAAACAGATTCTATAGCCTTGGATACTTCAAAAAGATCTTGATTTCTTACATTATATGCTTTGAACCAATCACACTAAAACATGTTTTAAAAGTAATTTAATTAAGCATTTCAAACCCGTACGACCATTATACATTTGAAAGCAACATCTACTAGTTTATATTAATAAGTTGATGGTCTATTGGTAACATCTTGACATATATTCTTGGTGATACCTTTATGAATATATAATATATAGGCTTCAATTTTTTGATACCAAGGGATAATTTTACATGTTAAGTTATATGATTAATAGACGTGTCTATTTTGAGTTAGATAAGCTTACAAACAATTTATCACATTTCAGAGAACTGGAAATCGCACTTTCATTTATTCTTTCCCATTTTCAAATTGTTTTATACTTGCCCAAGAAATGACCTCTAAATTTACAAAAAGAACACTGCTTCATTGTTCTAAGTTGCTAATAAGAACCTGAATAAATTTGTGGCCATTATTATTAAACGTTTTGCTATCAATTTTAGAGAGTGCATAAGAATATTTCAAGAAATTCTTTGAGAACAAAGTTGAAACTATACTGCCTGAACATAAGAAGGTTAAACTGAAAGTTCTGTGTGATTCACTGAATTCAGGTTTAAAAGATGCAACATCATATTTTGAGTGAATAAATGACTGATTCAAAGGAAAACCCCAAAATCTTATTGCTCAAAGGAAAGTTCAAAAGCTCTTATTTTTTGTTCCAGAAAGAAAACAGGGAACTATACCAAATTACAATCACTTTCTAAATTATTTTCAATCGGGGAACCCAAATTTTGGATTAAATTAGTTCATAACCAAATCCATTTCAGAACGGTAAATCCAAATTCCATTGTTAAAAAAGGATTCGAACTACAAAACAAAGGGAAAAATAAAATCAATTTTTGATACCTAGATCGTAGGAAATTCAACAACCATTTCAGAACGGTAAATCCAAATTCAATTGTTAAAAAAATGATTCGAAGAACAAAAAGAAAGGGAAAAAAAGGGAAATTTTCATACCTGGATTGTAGAAAATTCAACAAATTCGTAGTTGTGATCAAATCTGATAGATCGTTTGTTAACTGGATTGGACGGTGGTAAAGCAGAATTTTTTTGAGAAACGAAATTTGGAATTTGGAGAAGAAATAGGGATACGAGAAGAAATAGGTATACGACAGAAATAGAATATGAGCGGAAGACGCAAATTTTTTGGCTTAAAGGGTTACGAAATTTGAAAAAAGAGGAGAAATAGGGATGGAGAAGAAAGAGGAACATACGAGAAACAGGGATACGAGAGATAAAATATGAGAGGAAGACGCATTTTTTTTTGCTTCAGAGAAATTTGTTTTGGGCAGTCACAGTAAGCAAACCTCCCTAACGGTCGGTTTGATTAAAACTAATTTCTGTCCCCAGTAGCGGCGCCAAAAACTTGTTCGACAAACGGCGTCTCTATGGAATTAGAAAACCGCTGACAAAATATCGTAATAATAACCGCAAGCGCACGGCGTACAATCGTAGTACGTGACGGGTCGATCCGCAGGGAAGGAATTTATTCTAACCTTACTCAATCAAATTAAGCCGAAAGCGAGTGAAATTGTTAACTATAAACTAAAAGAAAACTAAAAATGTTAAAATGAATACAAAAATGAGATTATGAGACTATGAGACAATTTAGGAGTAGATTCACTATCAACATCAATCTAATTAACATAAAAAATGGCTCTAACTCTCTTTAATAACTAGCACATTAAGTGTTGTATTCATACAAGCATGATTTATATGCTAGAAAATTCAAGCTACATAAATCATCGATTTTCAATACAAACTTAAAGCCCTAATTATCACATAGAAAATATTAGTTCTAAAAAAAATGAAACATTATGAGTATGTTCCGTATGTTAATATTCACTAACTACATAGAACATCAAGGATGCTTTCACTTTTAATGTCACTACTTTTTCTAAAATGAATTAGATTGTGATAAAGTATGATTCTATTAATGATATGAGTATAACACATTTGGGAATAATCAACCAACATGTGCTATCAATTTTCACCATATAAAATCTTTACTTTATCTATATCCAATTTTAGATTAAGCTCAAATAAGAGAGTTAGAAACATGAAATTCTTATGTTAATTATTCATGAATCGTGAGAGCTTCACTACCCCTAAATTGAAGGGGTTTAACTACTCATAATGGATTCAATGATAACATAAAGAGATTTCATTATAAAAGACAACAAAAGAAAAGAGCACTATATTAAAATTACACTAAAAAAAAGTCCATGAAAGAAATGGCTAAGAAGCCATGGAAGAGAAATAGAGTTTTTGATTTCAGCCACTCTAAACTAAAAAAAATCCAAGATTCTTTTTACATCAACATGCACGGGTTATTTATACATGTGAAAAACCATAAATTAACGTGCTACCAAGAATTCCCTTCATTAAGCTTCATTTTGTCTTTAGCAATAATGATTCATGAAGCCCTTTTTTGTCTCCACTAAAGAAGGAGGGAGGGTGGGTGGGGTCCTCCAATAATCTTCTATTTGAATTGATTCCTTTTCCATTGATTGATTTCCTTTTTTTATGGCAAGGCATTGATTTCCTTTTTATTGGAAAGGCATTGATTTCCTCTTTTTTCCTTTGTATGCATGTATATCTTTATGAAGTCCTCTTCTACATGCATCAAATCTATACAAAAACAATGAAAAATGCCTTAGTAAAAATTCTCAAAATAACTTAAGCACAAAAATGACCATTTCCCCCCTATATGATGATGAATGCATGATGTTTTAAAATCAATTGAATTCCAGTTTAAACATGATAAAATACCCACATATGACATTTATTTGCACTAAACAAGAATAAATATGTGAATATAAATGTGCATTTTTACGTGCACATCATAATATTACATTTTGAACTTCAATTGAATATACAAAATCCATTTTAGGTTGGAATTCTTCCAAAATAAGAATTATTCGAATCTATTTGATTTTAATTTTCTAATGAAAGAGGAAAATCGAGATTTCATATTGTAGATTTTGAGTTATGTCCAAATCAATTTTCCAAATTATCGCTACGGAATCATTTATAAATTATAACATTCTATTTAATAAAATAAATGGGGTTTTTAAATAAATTTAATATCGTTTTAACCTGAAATTTAATCGAAATGGTTTCTGAATAGTTATATATGTTATTGGAATATATTGGGAATTAATAAAGTTTTGAAATGTTTGACATAATAGTGATTTGGCGAAAAAGTGAATTTTATATTAATTTATACCAGTTAAAAATAGCCAATTTTGAAACAGTTTCCTTGGATCCATACTAGTAATTTATTACAGGATTTCGAATTTCGTTTCGATTGAACGTTGTATGCGCTCATATGAACCGTAAACGTTGAACGTTAATTATACGATAAATAACAGTATAAAACTAATGGTCGCTTTCAAATATAATCCTATTTTATCTTTTCAAAGCCCTGATCATATCCCTATAGATTCCGGCCAATCTTTCTAATATCCTTCATAATCCTTGAAAAGAAATAAAATAACACACGAAGAAATCTGGGCGCCTTTATTATGGTATAAGCAAAATCTTTGGCAATTAAGATTTTGAGGTCAAAAGTTTCGGCTGCCCAATCAAAAAGGAAAGAAAAAATATAATGGGGCCTAATCGTACATTGGCACATATGTTTTTTTATATATATTTTCTTTCTACCCAACCATGTGAAATCTGCCAATTTGGAAGAAAAAATCTCTGCTTTGGCAAAGTCAGTGAAAATGAGACACACGTTATTTTTTTGGCAATCAAGACTCTTCTGATTATAAATACTGCCATCTTCCATCCTAAAAAAACGTTGCATAAAGAATCAACGACAAGAAAGCATCCAATCTCTCCCTCAAAAACTCAACAAATCCACAAATTTAATCTAAAATTCTCCAACAACAAAAATAACGAGCTCCTTGAGAGTTACAGTTGACCAGTCAAGATCGGTTTCTGATGGCCATAGTGGTCAGAGACGGGGTTGAAAACAGCGTTGGTTGTGGTGTTACTATCGGAATTGGTGGCTCCTGGCAGAGTAGCGTTCGGGGCGAAGGCCGAGGTTGTTCAGACGCTCGCGGTGGTTGATTTTGATCGAAGGTCGACGGTCTTCGTAAGGTGCAACATTGGTGAGAAGCCATCGCACATGGATTCCAGGTATACGTTGGAAAAATGAAGACTCAAAGAGCAGAAACAAATGCAGACGAAGACTAACCTACGGAAAAAGGGGATGGGAGATCGTGTATTTCGGGTTGAGAAGGTCGGAACCTCTCCAGAAGGCGCTGTCGGGTTTTGCGGAACTACAGGTCAACGATGAGGCCAGAGGTGATGGTATTTTGGGCAAAGGGGGAGTGAGGTGTAGGCGCTCATGCTATCGCTGTTGGATGGCTGTCATGGAGTTGGCAAGTGGTTGCGGCAGTTGATGGGATTGCATTGTTGGGTATCACGAGTCTATGACGAAGCTTCAAAATGAAGCAGGTGCGAAGAAAACCGAAACGAAGGAACATCAGTCTGTAAATGGTGTATTATAAAGTAATTAAAATTATTTTAAATTTAATTAAAACTGATTAATCCTACTTTTAATTATTTAAGACTATTGTAATGGTTTAACAGGACAGGATGTCAAAAACAAAGACAACAGCATTCGAAAAGAGCGGGACATATTTCTTAAGTGCTTGGGAGATCGATATGGAACGAGAAGGAATAAGATCATATTCAGATAATTAAAAGTAATTATTTTTAATTATATTCATTAGTGAGTAATAAAAGGATAACTATTTAATTTATAATCATGAACAAAAATAATTATAACCGGTGCAGGGTCTTCAAACATGAGCAGTAACAAAGAAGAAAGGAACGAGAATGAGAGGAGCAAGACAGTTATCAGACTAATTTTGTCGTAACAAAAAGTAACTAGCATAACTTAATTTTATAACTAAGGGATAAATATTTAATTAAATCATATGAACGTAAATGTTAATAACTTTTTTTGGCGTGATCAGAATAGGACTAAACAAATTGCATTGGAACCATGGTTACAAACACTACATTCTGTAGACAATTTGGATGATGTCAGAAGTTGCTGGAATTTCTAGTTAAATTAAACATTTGCTTAATTTGACTAGAACTACATATCGCTTAAGCGACAAATGGAATTCTGTGAGTATAACTCACTCAATTTATCCCATTTATACTTTATATAAGTTCGGTTTAATTTTTGTGTGCTATGGTTGTTTATTTTTGGACGATTGCTGATTATTTATTCATATATTGACTGTTCTTATTAAATTAATTGTTTGTTTAATTTAATTGAAACCCAATCGGTATTTTAACGATTATTTCCAATCAAGGTAACTTATCTTATTGGTTACGTTTATAATAATATAAGCGTATTAAAAATTTAAGATGGATGCTTTGGTGACTATTATTAGCTGATTGTTGAAATTTATTTATTGAACTGATTATTTCAGTCTATCATGACAAAAATATATTGTCATATTAAACAGATTATTTTATATGACGTAACATATTTATATACAGGGAAAGACAGGTTGGAGGGATCCAACCGGATTCCTCACAAATATTGATAATATTTATTATATATGTTATATATGTTTGATTGAGTGTGAAGTTGGATGAAATAACCCCCTATTTCACCATTTGGTATTTTAGCGGTATTTGGCCCTTAATACCATAGAAATTTATGAAATCAATTAGAATCTGAACCATTTTTAGAGTTATATATTTTTGAAACGTTGATTTGTCGTCGGTTGAATCAATGAAGTTTAAGTAATAAAATTCATTTTATAACTAGAATAATTTTTTTAATTATGTTTTATAAGCTATGTGAAAATAGATGATTTTAAATCGATATTTATATTATAAATATTTAGTATTTCAAATTCTTATGTTTAATGCGTTTTATAAACGTATAAGTCAGTAATTTGCCTATGAACTGGTAACTCAGAATAATTGTCTTCTATGAAACAATTATGTAATATTTTAAATTAACTATATTATTAATTAATTTAAGAAGGAGAATTATCAGAGATTTTAGGTAGACCGAGTCAACTGTTTAAATTGGAACTAGATATTAGATTAAATTGTTTTAATCTAATGAAAGTAAGTTTGACAAGTAATTGTTTAAAGCATAACAAGACTTTTAAAAGTTAATTTCCTATTTATTAAACATATTTAAAGATAATTATGGATTTATTTATTAGTTATTATTCTAATAATATTTTAAAAGGAATTAATCATTCTCTTTTAGTTAATAATGAAGTAAACGACTTTATTTCAGTTAGATGACGAAGTTAAGTAAAAAGAGATATGATTTAAAAGAAGTTTTTTCTAGAGAGAAGAGTTGTTTATTTTACTGAAATAGTTGAATGAGTTTTGTTGATATTAAAATTATTATCGGGTTTGAAATACAAACTCGTATCTATCTTAAGATAAGAACGTTGTCTATCAAGGTCTGAGAGGTCAATAGAATACCCTAACTTGAACGATTTCACTATTATCAAAAGATGATATTGGTTTGTAACGGTAAAGAGGATGGAAATAGTTTATTTTAAAAGAGATATATTGAATATAAACAAAGAAGTTAGAAAATAGATATATTAGATATAAAAGAATAATATAAGAAAAAAGGTTAATGGCATAAGAAATGGAATCTATAACGTTGTGTTACGAATGTTAAGCAGACTTGGTTAATGAACTGGTATATTTATAAAAAGGGACTTCGTTCCCAGTTTTGGAAAATGAATAAAGATTATAGAAAATGTTTGGTAAATGATTTTCTAAATGAAATATTCGATATATGGTTATGATATTATTTTTTTCCAGTAGAGCGAAATGATTTTGAGAATATTCTTATTTTAAATAAGAAGTAAGAGATTGTGTTTAAATTATTGGAAGATTTTGAAGTTGGAATTAATAAATGGTGATTTAAAAGGTCCAAGTGATGTTATATACTAAACTAGTGAATTATTTTTATTTTTATTGATGAATGGTAGTTTATCTGATAGTTAAATAACTGATTATCAAATCAGGCCTATTCGATGTTGGTACAGAAAGACCGATATCAAATTTATGTTCGAAAAACCATTTTGACCAACAAATACGTAAACGTTAAAGATATCAGAAGATGGTCGAGATGGAGCATCGACGACCATGGACCTTCATGAGCAGAAGAACTACTTGTTAAATTTCTCTGATTAGCGCCCAGAGTTATGATGACTTGTAATCTCGTCGTGATTGGAATTTTCGAATTGCAAGGACTTCTCCTACTAATCCTTAGGGTGATTCCTAAATAGGATGTGGTAGGAGGGTGCCTTCTGTAACACCCCGCCTCCGCTAGGGTCACTCGCAAAGGAATGCACTAGCTTTAGAGGGGCATTATGGGTAAACATGCACAGAATTATCACAAGACAGAACATATAAAATAGCGGAAGTAAAATCGAACTTTCATAAACATCAATAATTAAGGTCTAAAGCCTTTTACATCAGAGTACATCAAAACCTGTCTTGCAATAGTAAAGAAGCATAAAGACTTTTTCATAAATTATTCCCCCAGTAAAAACAGTAAAGTAGCCATAGCCAAGAAAAGTCCAAGCCATCCATGATGACCTTCAAGCAGAAGAAGTCCGAACTAAACAACAGTATTTCCTCCCTGTAACCTGGGTGGGGGGGAAACGGAAGAAAAGAGGCGAAACAAAACGGGTCAGTCAAAAAGACTGAGTAAGCCCTATCTACTATCAGCATAAAAACTAGTAAAGTTAACTGACATGAGAAACTGAGATGAACATAAGCATGATAACAAGATAGATAAGCTAAATCAAAATAACATGATGAACTACTGAACTTAGATAAACTAAGGTGTCATGATAAATTACAATGTCAAGATAAAACAAGGTATCCCTCCGTCAGGTTCCTATCAAGTATAATATCCCCAAGGTATCTATCACGTATAACGTCCCATGGTATCTATCCTGTATTTTAGCTCTACACCTACCGTACTAGTATCCCAACTGTATCATGTGTTATCCGTGAATGACCCTTACTCAAAAGTCGTATAATGGTCCATGTCAACCTAATATGCCGCATATATAGGTTACTCAACTCATATGTTCCTTTCCGTGTATAAGTTTAGTCCCTTGCCGTAGACCATACGGGCTTTCCCATGAGATTCTATATTACTTTAACATAGTTCCATGATCCTTAAGACCGGTTTGGACTGTTACCCTAAACCTAGCTAGGGTCTTCCAACATGAATTATTGTTTGTACAACTAGGACTTATGCTACCTAGGGCTGCTAGGGATTATGCTTACCTATTGCACGTTTTCGTATCTCGGTTTGGGTTCAACCACGTAGGGCCACTAGGGATTACGCTAACCGCCAACCGTGCCCTTTTTCCCACGCATTCATCGTGAATCGCTTTTCCATAACTGTATGCACATGTATCACATCGTGCCATCCGAGTCCTGTCATAGGGCAAATCAAGAAATATAGGACTCGGTCGGGAGCTTTCGATTTATCTGCCGATGCAGATTCTAAGGTCTGTTTTTCTTATACGTGGCTATGGTCCCACGAGACCACTCCCTCAACTAGTGAAAGACAAGACAGGATAAATCCTGTATGAGAACACAACACTGGCCAACCCACATCCAAGCCTTACCGCAACCATAATTAGATAGCAATTATGGTCTTTTGGGTGTTCTCTGCCTTTCCGTACGTACACGCTTGACCAAAGATGGTAGGTAGCCTGACGAAATGCTATCTAGGGTACGACCGTGTATCGTCGACTATCCCCTATCCATCCCCGTCTTTAGGTCGCTCGTATAGCAACCAAGGCATACTCTTGGTTCTTCTAACGCAGACCTTAACCTCTCATGAGCCTAGTATAATCACCTGGCAGCTCATAGAGGGATACCAAGAATATCCTCACGTTCGCCGAAGCCGCTGCTTCGTTACCCAGTTCGCTGGAGCCTTTATCTAAATCAGATACTTGCTCCTACTCGTATACTTAAACGATGACCTGCTGTATCAGGTTACTCATCTATCTATGAACTGGTCTAAATTTCCTTGACTAAGAATCATTACTTAGTTATTCTTCAACTAAGGTTTACCACTTAGCATTGTTCCCGTTATCCTTGTTAACTATGGATTATCCACCTAATCCTCAGAACTAGGGTTTACATAATGGATTAAGTGTCACTTAAGTTCATGACTTAACCCGTCTACAAATCCTGTCAAAATTGGCTAAGTATCCAAGTTCAAGGCTTAACCCTACAAACCATGCTCAAGTTGGTTAAGTATATTAAGCAATTCACGACTTAACATCGTCCAATTATCATTCTAGATTGGTTAAGTATATATTAACTTGACCCTATCAATTTACTTAGTCAAATCGGTCAAGTGTATTCAAGCGATTCGTGACTTAGCCTTATCATGTTTTCACGTTATATTGGTTAACTTAACCACAATAAATTAACGAGTTAGATTGGATAAGTATAGGTCACTTAACCACATCAATTCATCATATTTAGATTAGTTAAGTGTTTAACTTAACCCCATTAAACTACCAAGTGGGATTAATTAAGTCTAGGCTAACTTAACCCCATCCGATTTCCATGTTTAGACTAGTTGAGTCTAATCTTAACCCCATTCGTTAACCGTATTTTTCGGTTAAGCGTCATTAAGAAAACTTACTTAATCTTACCAAGTTATCGCGTTGGATTGATTAAGTGTTGGTTAACTTAACCCCATCCACTAGTCATATAAAAATGGTTAAGTGTCATTAGGCAAATCAAGTTACTTAACCTACCCAACCTTGTCATGTTTTGTTAAGTATCATTAGCCTAATCAAATTACTTAACTCATTTGTCCATGTCATATTTGGTTAAGAGTCATTAATCAAATTAACTTAACCCTATCATGTGGCATTAATTACTTAATGCACCTTCACCTCTCACATTAGACTTTGTTGTGGTTACTAGTTAAGCCGGTCGGTTCCGGGTAGCTTTACACCACAACTTGGTCTAACCTCGGGTTCAAGCACAACATGACCAACTTCTCACATTGGGTCCTATTGTTTGCAACTACTAGTTAGGCTGGTCGGTTCCGGGTAGTTTTACGTTGCAAACTCTACCCAACCTCGAGTTGGCCACACTTATATTATCTAAGTGTCATGTCCATCATGTTTCCCAAAACATGTTACAAGTTTTCAAGCATTTGGGTAGACCTAACTTAATAGGTAAATTCCCAAAGGGTAGACCTAACTTAATAGGTAAATTCCCAAGCTTATGTTTTTATGCATACTTACATGTCAACTTCCATGTTATATTTCAAGTCATGTTTTCAAGTTGTATTTTCATGTCATTAGAAATTACCCATAACATAACCCAACGCTTTTAAACTCGCATATACGTTCGCGACAACGTAATGGATTAAAAGAAGAGACTTGGCAAAGGCATGACAAAAATGGATATTAAGCCACAAGTTTATCATGGTGGAAAATGAGGCACAAATGTGTTCATTAACTTGCATGTTACATTCTTAAGCCTCAAAACATGCATAAACCCAAACTTGGCACATAAGCGAATCATGGTGACAAAAGGTATGGAATGATGACTAGTAACTCGCATATATCATCATATAAGGGTTATGACTTCATATGCAAGTTGACATAAAGGTTATGAGGGTTCTCATGTTGCCTAATGCAACATTTCAACATAAAGGTTGTAGCTTTTAGCTCACAAGATCAAGATAATGACTTCATAAACTTGCATGACATGATAGCATGTATCATACTCAATGATCAAACCCAAACTTGCAACATGAACATTTAACTTCATAGTTAATATCTAAGAGTAGGGAAAGGGCTTACATTGCTATGAAGGCACAAAAGATATGACAAAGCCCTTATGCAATCAAATAGACCCAAAATGCAAGCTCTAACATAAAAACCCTTGAGCCAGAATGATCAAAACCCTTGCTTTATGATGCAAAGATAGAAACTTGACTTGAATGCAAGCTAATGACACTCATACAAGCTTGAAAACACTTGTATGCATTGAAAATCTCTCATAGAAACCATTTAGAAATTTTATGAAGAGAGTGGAGGCCATAAGAGGTAAAATTTTGCCATAGTTTAGTTGCATGAATGAATAATGAGGATTTAGGATAGGTTAGGGTCTTATTTATAGATTAGGCAAGTGTTTTAGGCCATAGGATTAAACCTAGATTCAATCCAAGCCATCAAAGCATGTCTTGGGGAAGAAGTCAAGTGTAGGAACCATCTAGGGCCTTTAGATTAAAGATGAACCATGAGAACCATCCAAATGCAAAATCTGCATTTGAGCGAATCGGCCTACGGGTTGACAGCCAAACACCCTGGATTAACCCCTAGTCGACCCAGCGGGCTCGGGTCGACCTCAAAAATCGGCCGGTTCGGTTATTCCCCTCTCCCAATTCGCTGTTTTGAACATTTTTGCATATTTATTTATTTATTTAATTTTCAATTATATATATATATATATATTAATATATATATATTTCTCTGCGCAACCCATTTCACTTAATTAAGTATACTTTAATTTGGGAATTTTTCGTGAAACTTCGCGAGGCCATATCTTGGTCATACGGACTCCGATTTTCGAAAACTCGGACTCTATTTCGCGTATTTTTCCGAGACGAAAGCAATGGCATAGCCCGTTTCTTTTGATTCAGATTTTACAGTTTAATTCTGCCTCCATTTATGTTATAACAGGTTATTGAAAATACGGGTTGTTACATTCTCCTCACCTTTTAGGATTTCGTCCCCGAAATCTCCAAGTTAGGAAGAACATATCCTACCATCCATCATCCATCTACTCAAAACATCATCCACAAGCAACCATTGTCCTTAGATGATTTCTAATGCTGTATGAATATATGCAAAACGTGTGTGTACATGTTCCTTAGCTAATGCTAATGATCAGGCCTGAATAATCTTTCTAATGCAAAATATGTATAGTGCCATGAATCCAACATGTATGCAAATAGTCCTAGTCTTATAGATACTATATGCGTGCACAATCATTCATTCATATGCAACAACCGCATGATAATACATTCGATTTCATCCATAAACAAGTATAAATACTCGTGCATATGCAATATGAAATGTGACCGAGTCGAGCTAGTATCTAATGTGTATTCGCGCATCCACGAGCAACCACTTGCAACCACTTGCAACCATATCAATCATAACATGTTTCAAATACATGTTTACATCCATAGGGTTCTACCTAGAATTCCCTGAAACAGGGTCGAGAAGATAAACAGGACAAACTCCTTACAGGGTTTGTAACGGAGAATAGGACCGAGAGGATGTCCACAAAAGATAGCCTACAAGTAAGCTCTACAGAAAACATGGATCAAGGATATACTCCCAAAAAGAGATATCATGCGCATATCTAGTCTTTGACCATCAAAGTCGTCTTTTAACTTCGCGATTTTGTAGCTTCTTATTCCTGTTTCCATAACATGAGCTGGAACTCATTTCTTCGTCGCCTCTCGTTCCACTTGCACTTATCCTTTTCCTAGAATACTTGACGCAAACATGACTGCGTACTCATGATCTCATGCAAGCTTTCCAAAATTCACTAGTGAATCTTGGATCTCGTTTATATACTATAAGGCATTCCATGTAGAAGAACTTTCTCTTGAAAGTAAACAGATGTCAATCAGGTTATCATGCGCACTTACTAGGGTGATCTCTATAACCCATGCATAAATGAAGTAAACCATCCGTCTTATTGGCGAGCACCACTCGATCGGGCTTCAAATTTCCAATAAAGGCATCAAGGGATTCTAAGTAACTAATCATGACAGAACCTCAAAAAGGTTACCCGATACTTCGAGGGCATTACCAAGGCTAGTCAAAAGGTCTAACTACCCTCCTATCAAAACCGAGAGTGGCACCCCCTACTGGATAACCACTTCATCCCTAGAATCCATCCATAGCTTATAAACATAAGCATTATTTCCAAACTCAACACTTGGCATAGACATTCCCAAATCCAAACAAGTCATGTATAAATGGACTGATTCTCCAATAGGACTTTGAGACAAAAATGGGATTCTCTATTACGCTAGTACTTAAGGTGCAGAGACTCAACTATCGAAGCAGACTTAAATGATACGAACAACGAAGTCCTAACGGGATGATAGAGAAGAAAAGCTAAACCTTTAACAAGATCGTTACCCTCCTTCCGAGGTACTCTAGAAATGAGAGCATACTACTGCCCTCCCGATGATCTTGTCCTTGTCCCATAATACTTAACTATCCACCCCGTTTTACCATGCCAAAGGTACTCTCTCGTCATGGGTTTCATTGTTCATCTTTCTCCCTCCTTTGAGGACTAAGCCATACCAACAAGTTGCTCATCCTTAAGCTCGTATCCTTTATCCTTCTTTCTCACGATCCTTTCTTATAATGCGGCCACTGGTCTCTCGAGAACCACCTCCATCGTATGGAAAGCACTTTCGTAGGTAGAAAAGACTAGTCGCAGTTAAAACTACTGTGACTACAGATGGAGGAAAGAAAGGAAAAGAGACTCAATTAAGGAAACAAGGATAGTGCTAATGGCCTTTGGGGAATAGCCTTTTTCTTTTAAAAGAAAATTTTCTTGAAAAATGCTTCTTTGTAAACGGTTTTTATTTCAAATAGTTTTCAGAAGGTCTTTAAAAACTATTGCCCAGTCTGGTAACCTTCTGCTCTCATACCACGTGTAACACCCCGCCTCCGATAGGGTCACTCGCAAAGGAATGCACTAGCTTTAGAGGGGCATTATTGGTAAACATGCACAGAATTATCACAAGACAGAACATATAAAATAGCGGAAGTAAAATCGAACTTTCATAAACATCAATAATTAAGGTCTAAAGCCTTTTACATTAGAGTACATCAAAACCTGTCTTGCAATAGTAAAGAAGCATAAAGACTTTTTCATAAATTATTCCCCCAGTAAAAACAGTAAAGTAGCCATAGCCAAGAAAAGTCCAAGCCATCCATGATGACCTTCAAGCAGAAGAAGTCCGAACTAAACAACAGTATTTCCTCCCTGTAACCTGGGGGGGGGGGAACGGAAGAAAAGAGGCGAAACAAAACGGGTCAGTCAAAAAGACTGAGTAAGCCCTATCTACTATCAGCATAAAAACTAGTAAAGTTAACTGACATGAGAAACTGAGATGAACATAAGCATGATAACAAGATAGATAAGCTAAATCAAAATAACATGATGAACTACTGAACTTAGATAAACTAAGGTGTCATGATAAATTACAATGTCAAGATAAAACAAGGTATCCCTCCGTCAGGTTCCTATCAAGTATAATATCCCCAAGGTATCTATCACGTATAACGTCCCATGGTATCTATCCTGTATTTTAGCTCTGCACCTACCGTACTAGTATCCCAATTGTATCATGTGTTATCCGTGAATGACCCTTACTCAAAAGTCGTATAATGGTCCATGTCAACCTAATATGCCGCATATATAGGTTACTCAACTCATATGTTCCTTTCCGTGTATAAGTTTAGTCCCTTGCCGTAGACCATACGGGCTTTCCCATGAGATTCTATATTACTTTAACATAGTTCCATGATCCTTAAGACCGGTTTGGACTGTTACCCTAAACCTAGCTAGGGTCTTCCAACATGAATTATTGTTTGTACAACTAGGACTTATGCTACCTAGGGCTGCTAGGGATTATGCTTACCTATTGCACGTTTTCGTATCTCGGTTTGGGTTCAACCACCTAGGGCCACTAGGGATTACGCTAACCGCCAACCGCGCCCTTTTTCCCACGCATTCATCGTGAATCGCTTTTCCATGACTGTATGCACATGTATCACATCGTGCCATCCGAGTCCTGTCACAGGGCAAATCAAGAAATACAGGACTCGGTCGGGAGCTTTCGATTTATCTGCCGATGCAGATGCTAAGGTCTGTTTTTCTTATACGTGGCTATGGTCCCACGAGACCACTCCCTCAACTAGTGAAAGACAAGACAGGATAAATCCTGTATGAGAACACAACACTGGCCAACCCACATCCAAGCCTTACCGCAACCATAATTAGATAGCAATTATGGTCTTTTGGGTGTTCTCTGCCTTTCCGTACGTACACGCTTGACCAAAGATGGTAGGTAGCCTGACGAAATGCTTTCTAGGGTACGACCGTGTATCGTCGACTATCCCCTATCCATCCCCGTCTTTAGGTCGCTCGTATAGCAACCAAGGCATACTCTTGGTTCTTCTAACGCAGACCTTAACCTCTCATGAGCCTAGTATAATCACCTGGCAGCTCATAGAGGGATACCAAGAATATCCTCACGTTCCCCGAAGCCGCTGCTTCGTTACCCAGTTCGCTGGAGCCTTTATCTAAATCAGATACTTGCTCCTACTCGTATACTTAAACGATGACCTACCGTATCAGGTTACTCATCTATCTATGAACTGGTCTAAATTTCCTTGACTAAGAATCATTACTTAGTTATTCTTCAACTAAGGTTTACCACTTAGCATTGTTCCCGTTATCCTTGTTAACTACGGATTATCCACCTAATCCTCAGAACTAGGGTTTACATAATGGATTAAGTGTCACTTAAGTTCATGACTTAACCCGTCTACAAATCCTGTCAAAATTCGCTAAGTATCCAAGTTCAAGGCTTAACCCTACAAACCATGCTCAAGTTGGTTAAGTATATTAAGCAATTCACGACTTAACATCATCCAATTATCATTCTAGATTGGTTAAGTATATATTAACTTGACCCTATCAATTTACTTAGTCAAATCGGTCAAGTGTATTCAAGCGATTCGTGACTTAGCCTTATCATGTTTTCACGTTATATTGGTTAAGTATTGGTTAACTTAACCACAATAAATTAACGAGTTAGATTGGATAAGTATAGGTCACTTAACCACATCAATTCATCATGTTTAGATTAGTTAAGTGTTTAACTTAACCCCATTAAACTACCAAGTGGGATTAATTAAGTCTAGGCTAACTTAACCCCATCCGATTTCCATGTTTAGACTAGTTGAGTCTAATCTTAACCCCATTCGTTAACCGTATTTTTCGGTTAAGCGTCATTAAGAAAACTTACTTAACCTTACCAAGTTATCGCGTTGGATTGATTAAGTGTTGGTTAACTTAACCCCATCCACTAGTCATATAAAAATGGTTAAGTGTCATTAGGCAAATCAAGTTACTTAACCTACCCAACCTTGTCATGTTTTGTTAAGTATCATTAGCCTAATCAAATTACTTAACCCATTTGTCCATGTCATATTTGGTTAAGAGTCATTAATCAAATTAACTTAACCCTATCATGTGGCATTAATTACTTAATGCACCTTCACCTCTCACATTAGACTTTGTTGTGGTTACTAGTTAAGCCGGTCGGTTCCGGGTAGCTTTACACCACAACTTGGTCTAACCTCGGGTTCAAGCACAACATGACCAACTTCTCACATTGGGTCCTATTGTTTGCAACTACTAGTTAGGCCGGTCGGTTCCGGGTAGTTTTACGTTGCAAACTCAACCCAACCTCGAGTTGGCCACACTTATATTATCTAAGTGTCATGTCCATCATGTTTCCCAAAACATGTTACAAGTTTTCAAGCATTTGGGTAGACCTAACTTAATAGGTAAATTCCCAAAGGGTAGACCTAACTTAATAGGTAAATTCCAAAGCTTATGTTTTTATGCATACTTACATGTCAACTTCCATTTTATATTTCAAGTCATGTTTTCAAGTTGTATTTTCATGTCATTAGAAATTACCCATAACATAACCCAACGCTTTTAAACTCGCATATACGTTCGCGACAACGTAATGGATTAAAAGAAGAGACTTGGCAAAGGCATGACAAAAATGGATATTAAGCCACAAGTTTATCATGGTGGCAAATGAGGCACAAATGTGTTCATTAACTTGCATGTTACATTCTTAAGCCTCAAAACATGCATAAACCCAAACTTGGCACATAAGCGAATCATGGTGACAAAAGGTATGGAATGATGACTAGTAACTCGCATATATCATCATATAAGGGTTATGACTTCATATGCAAGTTGACATAAAGGTTATGAGGGTTCTCATGTTGCCTAATGCAACATTTCAACATAAAGGTTGTAGCTTTTAGCTCACAAGATCAAGATAATGACTTCATAAACTTGCATGACATGATAGCATGTATCATACTCAATGATCAAACCCAAACTTGCAACATGAACATTTAACTTCATAGTTAATATCTAAGAGTAGGGAAAGGGATTACATTGCTATGAAGGCACAAAAGATATGACAAAGCCCTTATGCAATCAAATAGACCCAAAATGCAAGCTCTAACATAAAAACCCTTGAGCCAAAATGATCAAAACCCTTGCTTTATGATGCAAAGATAGAAACTTGACTTGAATGCAAGCTAATGACACTCATACAAGCTTGAAAACACTTGTATGCATGGAAAATCTCTCATAGAAACCATTTAGAAATTTTATGAAGAGAGTGGAGGCCATGAGAGGTAAAATTTTGCCATAGTTTAGTTGCATGAATGAATAATGAGGATTTAGGATAGGTTAGGGTCTTATTTATAGATTAGGCAAGTGTTTTAGGCCATAGGATTAAACCTAGATTCAATCCAAGCCATCAAAGCATGTCTTGGGGAAGAAGTCAAGTGTAGGAACCATCTAGGGCCTTTAGATTAAAGATGAACCATGAGAACCATCCAAATGCAAAATCTGCATTTGAGCGAATCGGCCCACGGGTTGACAGCCAAACACCCTGGATTAACCCCTAGTCGACCCAGCGGGCTCGGGTCGACCTCAAAAATCGGCCGGTTCGGTTATTCCCCTCTCCCAATTCGCTGTTTTGAACATTTTTGCATATTTATTTATTTAATTTTCAATTATATATATATATATCAATATATATATATTTCTCTGCGCAACCCATTTCACTTAATTAAGTATACTTTAATTTGGGAATTTTTCGTGAAACTTCGCGAGGCCATATCTTGATCATACGGACTCCGATTTTCGAAAACTCGGACTCTATTTCGCGTATTTTTCCGAGACGAACGCAATGGCATAGCCCGTTTCCCTTGATTCAGATTTTACAGTTTAATTCTGCCTCCATTTATGTTGTAACAGGTTATTGAAAATACGGGTTGTTACACCTTCGGTTCATCCTGTTCCTGGATGACTTGTATGGGTAAATGTTTTACAGAGTATTTCCTGATGGTCACGTGAATTGATTTTTACAAATATACCATGTTTGGTGACAGAGAATTTATTCTCCTACTTAGCACCCAGAGTATATTTGTGGACATCAATTAGTGATTTGACGGATCTGACGATGTGGCATTCAAAGATATGGAGATGTTCTATGAAAAGGAAATCGTGACCTCAAGCCTCATCAACCGGGAAATGACAAAAATTGGGCGGGCAGCATGGCTAAGTGGGTCATTGTCAATTAGGGTATATTTTCACTGATCTAGAGAAATTTCATATTTGTTCTTCTTTCTTTTGTATCCTCTATAAAGTACGGTGGGCCCATAAAACTGTAGGATGACAATATATTCGGCACACTCAAGTTAAATGAGTGGTCGGCTGCAAGATGTTCTTGTTGAACTCTAGTGCATTACCCTCTAGAGAGGCACTTTCGGAAGGTGGTCCCATACCTTGTCATAGTTGAAGATCCATTCTCCAATAAGCGCCGTGCGGTTTTTGATTATATACTATATATATGGAGCGTGAGAAGCAAGCGTTTTGCCATTTGGTTATTTATTTGATTTAGACACTATTATAATATCACTGGATTTGATATAAAAATGTTTTGGGTTATCGTAAGGTAAAAACCATCCGTGTTTATGTGTGGATTGGTCTTACTGTTATCCTTTACTTTCAAAGGATTTTCTAAAGTTAAGCAAGGTGGATGTTACTTAAGTGAGTTTTCTCATGCTGGTTCACCAGACTGATCCGTGGCGTTTACAATGTTCGGGTCAGACCGAGTTTTGCAGGTTCAGGTTAAGATGCTAGGAGTTTCAGAAGACAAGATAGAGGAGTCCAGATGTATTATTATATATTCCGCTGTATATTGTATATGAGGACAGGATATCATAACTGTCCAGATTTGTTTGTTGTACTCTAATGAATGTAAGTATTTTTTGAACTTCTTTATAAAGATTATTTCATATTATATTTTTATTTCGCTACGATGTGAGTTTCTATGTTGTGTTGATTCTTCTTCTTTTATTCTAATATTTCTTCCTTTCTTTTTCTCACCGTCTTCCTCCTAACTATCCGCTTTTCGTGCAATTTGGGTTGGACGTGAGTTGTAATTGTCAACTGAAAGGGTGCGAAAAAGTCGATATGTTACATTTGGTATCAGAGCTAATGGTTTAGTAATAACCTTGGCTTTGTGGCGTAAGTCAATAGTGATTGGGTTAGTAATACCCTAGATTTGGTTTTTATGTGTGTGTATATATATGAGGGCACGTATTTGTAATTGATTATAAAATTATTATTTTTATATTGTTTTTAAAAGTGGGTAAATGAAATAACTTTACCTAAACCATATTTTTGTATAGCAAATGAAAAAAATCTTTTAAATTATTGATTTGATTGTTTGAAACTCGTATTTGCTTGGTTGATTAATTTGAATGTGATTTAATTGGATTTGGAATAATTTAACCAAAAGTGATTTCAATATGAAATTGGAAAATAAGTATTTTAACATGAAAATCAGACTCAACTTGGGTAAGTCAAGATAATTTGAGAATGGATATAGAATTGGAAGTTAAATGGATGTGGATTTGGAATTTTGAAATTTGGAAAAAATATAAGTCAATCGGATATAAACCGATTGATATTAAAATATATTTAACCAAAATATAGGCAAATAAGTAAATATTAATATTGAATATTAATTGATTGAATAAAAACAATGGAATTTGATGAATAATTGGATGGTTAAGATTAAATTTGTTGTGCCTTGTTTGTTTGTTTGATATATGTTGATGGTTAAATAGAAATCATCAATAGCTTCATAAAAAGTTGAAAAAAATAGAAAGCTAAGAAATGAATTCCAGAATAATAATTTGAATGGAATTGCATATGAATTGAAACTAAATAATTTTAGCCCCTGTCTGGTTCTAGAAAAATACACTTGTTGATTCATATTTAAACTTATATGGTAAATTGAGTTGAGTACAGGTACCAAAGGCTTTGAGGATTGGTTCGATTAAATAAATTGCATGTAAGTTGAAAAGTATACTTAATAACACTTGCAAAAAGGTATGCTTACACGAAAATACGAAATTTGGGTTTTGAATTTTGTTTTCGACCATGTGGGTCGATGTTTAAATGTTTATTGTTCCTACAAAATTGCAGAAGTCCCTCTATATAGGGGAGATTCTATTAAAAAAATTCCAAAATTTAAGGTGTTAGAATATTTTTTAAAACTTTTGAATTATTTTTCGTTTTAAAACAAAGTCGATTTTTGAAAAGATAATGGGATTGTAAAAAATTTTCTACCTTAGTAATTTCGGGGACGAAATTCTTTTAAGAGGGGATGAATGTAACAACCCAGATTTTTAGCTGTTTTGTTTGAACATTTAATTTATTTGTAAATGTTGGTTTGGAAATATAAAAGGATTTTTATTTATTATTAAACGAGGTTTGAACGTATAATTTATTTATATATATATATATATAATTAAAACCAAGCTCGTAACACCACAATAGTTCACAACATTACGTTTTGAACTTCAATTGAATATACGGAATCCATTTTAAGTCGGAATTCTTCGAAATAAGAATTATTTGAATCTATTTGATTGTAGTTTTCTAGTGAAAGAGGAAAATCGAGATTTCATATTGTAGATTTTGAGTTATGTCCAAATCAAATTTTCAAATAGTCACTATGGAATCGATTATAAACTATAACATTTTATTTAATAAAATAAACAGGGTTTTAAATAACTTTAATATCATTTTTAATCTGAATGGTTTTTGAATGGTTAAATATGCTATTGGAATATATTGGGAATTAACAGAGTTTTGAAATGTTTAATATAATGGTGATTTTGGCGAAAAGTGAATTTTATATTAATTTATACCAGTTAAACGTAGCCAATTTTGAAACAGTAATGAATTATAATGAAATCAGCTTCATTGGATCCATACAGTAAGTTATTATAGTATTTCAAATTCCGTTTGGATCGAACGTTGTATGTGCTCACGTGAACCGTAAACGTTGAACGTTAATTAAACGATAAATAATAGTATAAAACTATTTTTAAATATAATCTTATGTTATCTTTTCAAAACCCTGATCATATCTCTGTAGAGTCCGGCCAATCTTTCAAAAATCCTTCGTAATCAATAAAACAACACACAAAATCTGGGCACCTTTATTATGGTACAGGCAAAAATTTTGGCAATTAAAATTTTGAGGTCAAAAGTTTCGGCTGCCCAATCTAAACGGAAAGAAAAAATATAACGTGGCCTAATCGTACACTGTCACACATGATTTTTGCATATATTTTCTTTCTACCCAACCATGTGAAATCTGCCAATTAGGAGAAAAAATATATCTCTACCTGGGTAGAATGAGACCAAATCCTCTGTCCCCAAATTCCCCTGTACCCCTGTCCCCATCCAATCAAAGCCTCTGATTTTCACAATTTTGCAATTAAGTCCGCAAAAAAAAGGCTTAACTGCAAAAGGTGGAAATCAGGGGGTGTTCATTGGTTGGGTACAGGGGGACAGGGGGGTTTGGGGATAGGGGATTATTTTCGGGGTAGAGACCAAATCCTCTGTCCCCAAATTCCCCAGTACCCCTGTCCCCATCCAATCAAAGCCTCTGATTTTCACAATTTTGCAATTAAGTCCGCAAAAAAAAGCTTAACTGCAAAAGGTGGAAATCAGGGGGTGTTCATTGGTTGGGTACAAGGGGACAGGGGGGTTTGGGGACAGGGGATTATTTTCGGGGTAGAGTCGGTGAAAACAAGACCCACATTATTTTTCTTGGTAATTAAGACTTTTCCGATTATAAATACTGCCACCTTTCTCTAATATCCATCCGAGGAAAATGCTGCATAAAGAATCAACGACTAGAAATCATCCAATCTCTCCCTCAAAAACTCTGCAAATCCACAAATTTAATCTGAAATCCTACGACGACAAAAATAACGAGCTCCTTGAGAGTTACAAGTTGATCGGTCATGATCGGTTTCTGTTGGCCATAGTGGTCAGAGACGGGGTTGAAAACAACGTCGATTGTGGTGTTACCATCGACAATTGGTGGCTCCAGACAGAGTAGCGTTCGGGTCGGAGGCCGCGATTTTTCAGACGCTCGCGGTGGTCGCTTTTGATCGAAGGTTGACGGACTTCGTGAGGTGCAGCATTGGTGAGAAGCCATCGCGCGTGGGTTCTAGGTATACGCTGGAATGATGAAGACTCAAATAGAAGAAACAAATGCAAACAAAGACTGACCAACGACAAAAGGGGACGAGAGGTCGTGTATTTCAGGTTGAAAAGGTCGGAACCTTTCCAGAAGGCGCTGTCGGGTTTTGGGGAACTACAGGTGAACGATGAGGCAAGAGGTAATGGTATTTAGGGCGAAGGGGGAGCGAGTGTAGGCGCTCCTGCTAGCACCGTTGGATGACCGTCAGGGGGTCGGCAAGTGTTTGTGGCATTTGATGGGCTTGCGTTGTTGGGTATCGCGAGTCTACGAAGAAGCTTCAGAATGAAGCAGGTGCGAAGAAAACTGAAATGAAGAAACATTAGTTTGTAAATGGAGTATTATAAATTAATCAAAATTATTTTAACTTTAATTAAAAAAGATTAATCCTACTTTTAATTATTTAAAACTATTGTAATGTTTTAACAGAACGGGATGTTGAAAACAAAGACAAAACCGTTCGAAAAGATCTGGTCATATTTCTTAAGTGCTTGGGAGATCGACAAGGAACGAGAATGAATAAGATCATATTCAGATAATTAAAAGTAATTATTTTTAATTATATTCATTAGTGAGTAATAAAAGGATAACTATTTAACTTAAAATCGTGAAATAAAATGACTATAACCGGTGCAGGGTTTTCGAACATGAGCAGTAACAAAGAAGAAGGGAACGAGAATGAGAGAAGCAAGACAGTTATCAGACTAATTTTGTCGTAACCAAAAGTAACTAGCTTAACTTAATTTTATAATTAAGGGATAAGTATTTAATTAAATCATATGAACGTAAACGTTAGTAACTTTTATTTGCATGATTAGAATTGGACCAAACAAATAGCATTGGAACCATGGTTACAAACACTACATTCTGAAAACAGTTTGGACGATGTCGGAAGTTGCTGGAATTTCTAGTTAAATTAAACATTTGTTTAATTTGACTAAAACTGCATCGCTCAAGCGACAAATGGAATTCTGTGAGTATATCTCACTCAGCTTATCCCACTTATATTTTATATAAGTTGGGTTTAATTTTTGTGTGCTATGGTTGTTTATTTTTGGATGA
Source organism: Allium sativum (assembly GCA_030737875.1). Classification (NCBI taxonomy): domain Eukaryota; kingdom Viridiplantae; phylum Streptophyta; class Magnoliopsida; order Asparagales; family Amaryllidaceae; genus Allium; species Allium sativum. The sequence continues at coordinate 200,016,297 of CM060924.1, forward strand.
TTGCTGATTATTTATTCATATATTGACTGTACTTATTAAACGTTTGTTTAATATAATTGAAACCCAACCGTTATTTTAATAATCAATTAGAATCTGAACCATTTTCAGATTTATACATTTATGAAATGTTGATTTGCCGTCGGGTGAATCAATGAAGTTTAAGTTATAAAATTTATTTTATAAATGGAATAAGTTTTTCAATTATGTTTTATAAGCTATGTGAAAATAGATGATTTTAAATCGATATTTATATTATAAGTATTTAGTATTTCAAATTCTTATGTTTAATGTGTTTTAGTAATTCAAAATAATTATCTTCTATGAAACAATTAAGTAATTTTTAAATTAATTATATTATTAATTAATTTAAGAAGGAGAATTAACTGAGATTTTAGGTTGACCGACTCAACTGTATAAATTGGAACTGGATATTAGATTAAATTGTTTTAATCTAATGAAAGTAAGTTTGACAAGTAATTGTTTAAAACTTAACAAGACTTTAAAAAGTTATTTTCCTATTTATTAAAGATATTTAAAGATAATAATGAAGTTATTTACTAGTTATTATTCTAATAATATTTTCATAGGAATTATTCATTCTCTTTTAGTTAATAATGAAGTAAACGACTTTATTTCAGTTAAATGAAGAAATTAAGTAAAAATAAATATGACTTAAAAGAAGATTTTTCAGGAGAGAATAGTGGTTAATTTTAATGAAATAGTTGAATGAGTTTGGTTGATATGTAAATTAATATCGGGTCTGAAATACAAACTCGTATCTATCTTAAGATAAGAACATTGTCAATCAAGGTGTGAGAGGTAAACAGAATACCGCAACTTGAACGATTTCGCTATTATAAAAAGATGACGTTGGTTTGTAACGGTAAAGAGGCTGGAAATAGTTTATTTTAAAAGAGATATACTGAATATTAACGAAGAAGTTAAGAAAGAGATAAATTTGATATAAACGAATAATATAAGAAAAAAGGTTGTTGATGGGACTTTCGGCTTGCCCATCAAGACTCGATATCGCCATGGGCCTGTGCCTTGGATATCTGAAGTAGGTACCCAAAGTCAAGAAGTGGGCCGACTGACGAAGGCCGTCACTTGAGATCGCCATCCGCACCAGACGCAGTTTAAGAGAAGCCCGTTGTGATCAGGCATACTTGGTCATATCGAACCCCGTTGTAAACCTGATTCACGCCTAAAGAACAACTCACGCCTGCCTTATCCATTCCAAACCATCTGAGTTGAACGGATCAATTGCCACCCATTACCGATAATTCGAGGAGTACCAATTCCTTAGGAGAAAACTACTTCTTCAGGCTTAACTACTCTTTTGGATCCTACGACACATGTCCAAGCCGGCTCAAGTACTGTATCATCTATAAATACCCCTTCTAGACTCAGAAGAAGGGACTTTTGGAAGTATGAATACTCTAGCTTTCAGATATTTTGATCTCTAGTTGAACTGCCATTGTAATTACTCTGTCTAGTAGTTTAAAGAGTATATAAGAGATTATAAAGTGGACGTAAGCTCGTTAACGCCGAACCACTATAAATTGGTGTGTGATTTTCTCTATTTTCACTTTTTTCAATCAGTTATCTTCATTTGTTCTCTACACAACCCTTTACTTGGGTGTTGTGCCAATTTTTGGTGTTAACACTTTGGTGCTTTCACTGAGAATCGATATTCTTAGCCTAATATGGATTTTTGCTCTACATTCGGATCACCAAGTCCAAGATGAAAATCTTACCTTTATTCTTGCATTGTTGAGCTGTGTTTGGAAAAACAGCTCGCAACACCGGAAAACAACCGCAGGTTGGAACATCTGCGGAAGCGGCTGGCGGATCGGCTGCACTTGAAACTACTTTGGATCAACCTGCACTGCCCCCCGCAGCAGATTTGGCTCCTTCCTCATCTTTCGCCACCCGAGATGAATTTATGGCTGTGTTAAATCAGCTCCAGGAAACTACAGATGCCTTAAAATTTCATGCACGAGAATATGCCACGATGCAACAAGATATGACTCGCATGTCAAGGCAATGGGAGGAGCTCAGGAGGTCATGGAACATTAACTCCCTCCTCCCTAATTAGATCGTATTTCAGAAGGCTCTTCATCATCCAGAGGAAGCAGGGATCCATGTCAGTCTCGACATCCGTTAGAAAGAGCCGAGAATGTTCAACAGTTACGTTTCGAGGGACGTCTAGACCAGCCGGGGGCAGGCGACCAAACTCAGGTCGATCAGGCCAAGGTGGAGGCTGTCAGTCCAGTGGCCCCGCAAAACCGAGAAGCCTCTCCTCCTGCCCAGTGGAATGCTACTCGAGGAGTTCGGGCCCCTATTCAACCCCCCCAGAATTTTGTGATCGACCGAGATACCCGGGGAGGAAGGAGGACTGCCCGGACGATGGGTCAGACGACGTTACCCGATGAAAGAGTCATAAGAGGCAGCTCGGTCGAGGTAGCCGACCGAGACACATTCATTCAGCCGAATTTGACCGCCATGGTACGACAAATCATGAACAACAGTCGATGACATAGGAATGAGGACTAGGGAGTCGACCGGAGCCATACACCATTTACCGATGACATCTTACGGGAAAAATTCCCTAGGAGGTTCAATATGCCCCAGATGAACCAATACGATGACACCTCCGATCCACAACAACATCTGATGAGGTATTCATGGCACATGGAGGTAGCGGTGGCTTCCGACACTATCAAATGCAAAGCCTTTCCAATTTTTCCGAGTGGAGTAGCACTCATGTGGTTCGTGCGTCTGCCAGCAAGGTCGGTCCCAAGCTTTAAAGATTTGAGTGAGAAATTCTAGAATCAATTCCGCCTCCACTCCACCAAATCGAAGCATGTCATGGCTCTTTCAGCAGTCAAATAGGTAAGGGGTGAATCCCTGAGAAATTATCTTAATCGATTCAACCGGGATGCCACTGAAGTGAGCAACCCTAATCATGAAACCGTCCTGATGACCATGGTCGATGGCATCAATAAGAGAACAGAGCTCGGAAAGTATTTGATTGGGTAGCCGCCCACAACATTGAAACATTCTATGAGAAGGCCAACATCCGACCGAGACAGGAGGATGCACAGTTAGAAGAGGAGGATGGGCCGATAAATGCATCTTCCACACCGATTCATAGCAATGTCGCATTCAAATTATCTGAGGATAATTCGGGAAATGTAGATGTGAATGTTTGGAACCGTGGTAAATGGAATGGGGAAGGATCGTAGGAAGCCAGTGGGAACCTTGGACAAAGGGGAAATGCTAGAAAATGACCCCGGTTCCAAGTTTTTGAAACTTATACAGCCTTGAACGATATGCTGGAGAATATCTATCTTAATACCTGCAGCACGGTTCAATATAAGAAACTGCCCCTATGTGAATCTCCAGAGAAGGAGAGGGCGACTAGGAAGTATTGCTTATTCCATGAAATTTTCGGATATACAACCAACGAGTGTCGACATCTTAGGGACATCGTTGAGAAGCTAATTCGAGAGTGAAAACTTGATGAGTATAAGACAACCTCAAGGGACAAGGGGCAAGGGACATGGCATCCAAACAAGGCCAGGCCACACCTTGGACCACCGCCCAAGAGAAAGGAATGGGGAGGTGATCAACGCCATTGTTGGAGGACCACATTCAGCGGGTTACAACATCCGATCCATGGAGCATTATGTAAACTCCGCGAAACACCACGACGTTGCGGAAACAAGTCCCTCTGAAGCTGCAAGTCCCATTAAACAAAGAAAAACGATGTCTGACGATATCGTATTCCGCGACCGAGAGTCGATTGGCATAGAGTCCCCGACGGTCGATCCGCCGGTGATAACAGCCATTATCGGACCAGCTACGATGCGAAAGGTGTTGGTCGACAATGGAAGTTCAGTGAACATTTTATTCTAACCGGCGTATGACCAAATGAAATTGGAACTGAAGGACTTTGAGCCATGTACCGGCCACATACGCAGTTTCAATGGAGCTTCGACCGAGCTAATAGGCCATGTTAAGTTATCTGTAGAGTTGGGAGATGGAGACCACCGAAGAGTTAGAATTTTTCCATTTGTTGTGATGAACATTAAGTCGTACTATAATGCATTTCTGGGACGACCGGTCCTAGCTGTATTCAGGGCATGTATCACTCCTTGCTGTATACTTTTGAAATTCCCGACTGATAGTGGAATCGGGACAGTGCAAGGAGAACAAGCAAAAGGTCGAGCCTGCTACTTGGTAGAATGGAAAGAGCTACTTAGAGGTAGCAACAAAGAGTCTAAAGAGTCCTCTCCCTCTGCGGAGGGGAAAGAAGAATAATAGCTACAGAAAACATCCCGGTCGAGACCGTCCATCTGTGAAGTCGAGGACACCGACCCAAGAGAGGATGAAGAACCAGAATGTAGAAAGGCAGCCCCGAATGAGGCTACCGTGGAAATTTCGATCGATGGAGACGACCCTACCAAGGTTCTGAAGATCGGGTCCCACCTTGATCCCCTCCGGACGAGGGAATTGACTGAATATCTCCGTGCTAACCTGGACGTGTTTGCAAGGACCCATGCTGACATGTGTGTAATTTCACCTTTCATTATAACTCACTCCCTCTGCATTAGCCCGAAGTATACCCCGATAAAGAAGAAGAGGCGAATGCTTGGCCCCGAAAGGTCTGCGGCCTTGAAAGAGGAAATTGGGAAGCCGCAAGCCAATGGATTTATTCGGGACTCAACCTATCCCGACTGGATAACGAACCCGGTGGTCGTAAAGAAGGCTAATGGAAAGTGGCTAACTTATATTGATTTCTCTGACCTGAATAAAGCTTGCCCAAATGATAGTTTCCGTTTCCTAAGGATAAACCAATTAGTGGACTCGACCGCTGGGCATGAACTCTTATCCTTCATGGACGCATACTCGGGATATAACCAGATCGCCATGAATGTCCCCGACCAAGAGCACACTAGCTTTATCACTGACCTTGGGCTATATTGTTACGTAGTTATGCCCTTTGGATTGAAGAACGCGGGGCAATCTATCAACGATTGGTTAATCGAATGTTTCACAATCAGATAGGGAAGATGATGGAGGCATACGTGGTCGACATGCTGGTAAAATCAAGACAATCGTCCGACCACGTGAGTGACCTATCAGAAATGTTCGATATCCTCCGAAGGTATGGAATGAAACTAAATCTTTTAAAGTGTTCCTTCGGAGTAGTGTCGGGAAAGTTTCTGGATTTTATAGTTAGTTCTCGAGGGATCGAAATCAATCCCGGCCAGATTTCGACCCTCAAAGGAATTCAGGAACCACGAAGAATCAAGGATGTTCAAAGTCTGGCAGGTAAGGTAGCAGCAATGGGTCAATTTATTTCCAAGGCGACCGACAAATGCCTCCCCTTTTTTGAATTAATTAAAAGGGGGAGGCAAACTTAGTTTGGACACCAGATTGGGTCGAAACCTTCTGAAACCTACTCGATCATTTGGAGAAACCCCCTGTCCTATCTAAACCCATAGATCACGAGGACCTTTTTTTTATATATTTAGCAGTATCTGCACATGCAATCAGCTTGGTCCTAATCCGTGAAGAAGATCGATTGCAGCGACCAGTTCGTTATGTAAGAAAAAAGCTGACAGGGGCTGAGCGCAACTATCCAAAGATCGAGAAATTCGCCTACAACTTATTAATTGAATCGAGGAAACTTCGACATTACTTCCAGGCTCACCCAATTAAGATATTCACCGACCAGCCCCTTCGGCAGGTTTGCGGCGACCTGAAGCAAGAAGAAGATTGGTTAAATGGAACATTAAGTTGAGTCAATTCGATTTGACTTTTATTTCACGACAATCCATCCGGGTACAGGTCCTAGCCGATTTTATAGCCGAATTTACTACCCGGGAAGATGAAGACTCAGAGAATAACACCGAACCCCTGAGTATCGAGTCAAAACTAATCGTCTGGAAACTGTACACAGATGGAGCCCGTAATGACGGACGCTCGGGTTCCGGCATAGTGCTACTGTCTCCCGAGGGAAGGTCACTTTATTATGCTCTGAGGTTAGATTTTTTGGCAACGAACAATGATTCCGGGTATGAGGCCCTGATTGTCGGGCTCAAACTAGCGAAGGATCCGAAAATAACGTCACTCGAGATTTTTTGTGATTCACAACTTGTGGTAAGCCAGGTTCGGAAAGAATATCTTACCAAAGTGGCTCGACTGACTTCCTACCTTAAACAGGTCAAAAAATTGTTGCGTGGTTTCAACCAGTATAGCATATCCCACATTCCCAGGAAGGAAAATAAAAAAAGTAGATAGGTTGGCAAAGCTAGCCAGTTCAGACCACCCGGATGAAACAGAGCTAGTTCCTATAGGGACCCTGAGCGTACCGAGAATAGAATAGATAGAAGTCGACCAAGCTGATACCGAGCCTGAAGGGGAATCTTGGATGACACCCATCACAAACTTCCTCCTCCATGGCACATTACCAGAAAAGAGAAACGAGAGACGAGCTATAGTGCGACAAGCTTCCAGGTACGTTATTCAACAAAACCAGCTATATAGAAGAGGTTTCTCCATTCCCATGTTTCGATGTGTGGCCGATGATGAAATTAAGTTGATACTAAAGGAGGTGCATGAAGGAGATTGCGGAGCACATACCAGGAGGCAAACCCTAGCCAGGAAAGTATTGCGATATGCATACTTCTGGCTGTCTGTCAACAAAGATGTTGCTAATTATTCCAAAAGATGTGATAAATGCCAAAGATTTGGACATATCCCATGAGCTCCTCCGATAGAGATCACCCAAATGGCTAGCCCTTGGCCATTCATTGTTTGGGGAACAGACATCATCGGAATCTTGCCTATTTCGAAGGGAGGCGCCAGATATGCAATTGTAGCAGTAGACTATTTCACAAAATGGGCAGAGGCTGAGCAAATTACTACAATCACAACAAAATGAGTCATCAACTTCATCATAAGAAATATCATATGCCGATATGGGATACCTCGAAGCATTATCGCAGATAATGGGACTCAATTCGACAGCCTGGAGTTCAGGGACTTTTGTGAGAAGTAACGCATTGGGAAGAAGTATACCACAACTGCACATCCTCAGTCTAATGGCTAAGTTGAAGCGGTTAATAAGATCATCAAAACCATTCTGAAAAAGCGACGAGAGTGTGTTAAGGGAAAATGGTCGACAAATTGCCCCTAGCCCTTTGGGCATATCGTACCACTCATAAGACGGCTACTGGCCATACTCCTTTCGCCCTGTCTTATGGTTCTGAAGCAGTTCTTCCGATAGAACTCGAAGTCCCCTCTCATAGAATGACTTACTACAACCCATTGTCTAATAAAGCACTTCTCTAAACATCGTTAGACACGATTGACGAAAAAAGAGAAGAAGCAAACCTTCGTGCCGAAGCCCATAGGCGAAGGATTGCACGATACCATAACAAAAAGGTCCAGCCAAAGACTTTCAATATTGGCGACCTTGTCCCGAAACAGTTTTTTCCAACTCCCGTCTATATGGGCTCCAAGTGGGAAGGGCCATACATCATTCAACGAAAACTTAATAATGGAAGCTTCAGGCTGTCGACTGTTGATGGAGAGCCTTTTCAAAGAGCATGGAATGCAGAGCACTTGCGACCTTATCTTTCTTAGAATTTTTAGTTTCTTTACTATTTCATTTGTCTTAGTATTGTAATAAGAAATCATTCGTCGATTGCAGTAGTGTATGAATAAAATGCTCCTTTCCTGCTCTGATTCTTTGTTATGATAGCTAAATGTTGTGATTCGACCAACTTTGGCTTAAATCTTGACACCCTGACGTGTCGACCTGGGACAAAGCGGGTTAGTACTGTTAAAAAAAACTCAACCAAAACAGAGATATCGATCCTAAACTAAGACTGATCGATCAACTTTCGACTCCTGCATTATTGAATAAAAGTAAGGAAGACGCCTAACCAAACATATCGACTGATTGTTTGGACATGACTCTAATCCCCACGACTTGAGGAAGAGTATAAATGGTGGACGAGCATGAAAAGTGCACCCCGACAAAAGAACGCTCCATCCTTAAAAACTCTACCCCTTGTCGACTAAGGGATCAGTATAAAAGACTAAAAGCACTCCTGCTTAAGGACGTTTGACCCCCGATTTGGGTTGAATACACTTAAGCATGATTGAAGAGCTTGCTATCCAATCAATTTACCCCGACCCCGGGGGCAAGAGGGTTGATGAATGACCCGGACTAGGGTAGCATCTTAGAAACTCTCAAAGGGACGGAATAAGATAGGAAACCTGGACGACGTTCCCATTCTTGACATATTCCGCACATAGTTGACACAAGTACTTAAAGATAAGTAGATTTTTATTTATATGGTTACGAAATATTGCTGCATGATAGGAATGATAAATTTTTTGTCCGTACAAGTACAAGAGCTTGACAATAACAAAAGCGCGAGGGCCGCACTCGCAAAAAACTTCCAAAGGGACTAAAAGAAAAAGTACAACAAAAGAACTTATAAAACGGGGCTGGCATTTCCCCTCGCTCGATCATCTTTGCCAGCTCTTCTTTTTTAATCATTTCCTGCATTTATTCAGTGGTCATGTTGTGTCTTGATCCCCCAAGCGTGCTTCCGAAGGAACGGGTAACGGGTGCTAAAACTTGTGGTTTGGAAGATTCCACAAAAGGAGAAACCTCGACCGAAGAAAGGATGGTCGGAGGGATAACTTGAATGGGTTGAACATTCAAAGGGTCTTTGAGTGGCTCGGGCTTCATGGAAGAAATGTCCTTCTCACTCTGAGCTTTGATCTCGACCATGGACGGATTATCATCTCTCTTAGATTCCCCAACAATCTCGATGTCGTCGCCCTTTGACGATCCTATATTGACCCTCTTCCCCCCGGCAACAGTATCTGCCTCTGCACTCTCCTTCGCAAATGAAGCACCTACAACAGAAAGCATAAGTCAAAGTCGGATAAGTAAACTTGGGACTAGTGCATGAGCTTACCTCTAATACCGGACTTGGGTGGCTGCTCTTTCACGACCTTATCTTGCTCGGGGGGAGGGATAGAAGTCGATCCTGTATCCATATTTGTAGGAGGGGAAGAGAGGGATACTTTGGTCCGACTGCTACCAACTTCCTTCTCGGGGACCGACTTCCCCTTCAATCGATGGCGTTTAGCTTCTACGGCCCTCCTTTCTTGGCTCCTTCCCTCAACCAATATCGCTCGCTCATCATCATTCAAAAACCGGGTCATCAACTCCTCCTCATCCACTGGATTCCCTTTGGATGTGGCTCTTTCTTCTCTCAGAATGATTTTCCAAGTATCGATCAACATTGTGGAGTATCTCGGCATCTAGGAAAAGTCCCTATGACGTAGGAACCTTGTAAAAAATGTAAGAGCTTGACGCCCACACTCCTTGTTTAACTTGGATATCTCTTGAGCATGATCAGCTTTGATGGCCTCAATGTCGATATCATGTTGAAGCTTTAAATTGTTTGCTGACTCGATCGCCGCAGCAACATTTTCTTTAGCCATGCTTTTGGACAACTCAGATGAATGAAACTGGGCCTTGAGGTTCTGCACCTCTAGGCCCAATCGAGCTTTTTCGTCCTTCAAAGTTTCGACCTCACCCTTCATAGAATCACATTTCTGGATTTTCTGTTGGAATTGGGTATTCAAATCCTCAACCGCCTTCTCATATCTCTCCTTATCGGCCATTGCCCGTAGCTCATAATCTTTAATTTTCTTATCGAAGAGCCCGAAGTTCCCTTTTACACAAGCTATATCTTTCTTCAGATCAACAATTTCGGTCAGCTTGTCCTTCGGTACTCCACTTAGTTTCCTGGCGTATTTATGCATCGCATTATATTGGGAAAGAACATGGTCGAGATTGTTTCGAAGACGTCAGCGGAAGCTATGTGATAGCGGTTGTAACTCAGGGGCAGGTTCAACCCCGGTGAAGATGAAATCAGGAAAATCTTGTTCCAATTCTCTAACTCGATCGATGGAGGAAGGATCGACTGAGAACCTAGGGCGACTTAGCACAGACTGAGAATGTTCAGCTCTCTCGCCCTCCCTAGGGGTCTCATCTCGCGGACAAGGAGAAAGCTGGAGCTCGGGGGACTTATACCCTTTTTCTTTTTGGACATTCTCCCGGGTTCTCCCTCTTCCTTCGGTGCTCGATCGTGCTTTCCTAAACTTCTATTCTTCTGTTGGTGTTGTTTTCGATTTAACTCTTCCTCTCTCTCTCTTTCTCTGTCTCTCTCTCTCTCTTTTTCTTTCTTTTTCTCTTCATTTTTTTTCTTTTTCTTATTATTCTTCTAACTGTCATCTCTATCCTCATCCCCTTGCCTAACTTCTTGTAAGGTTGGCTCGACTGGCCCGGCCTCTGCCGAGATAGAAGCAAAAAGGTTTCCATAAAGCTCCTCGTTTATATCCTCTAAAAAAAGAAAAAAGAACGCGGTAGGTTCAATACACATTCAATTTATACAAGGAGAATTAAAACTGTAACGTGCGGTACAAATGCTATGTAGCAAACCATTCAAGTGGACCTTGCACGAGGGTTAGGATCGTACCTTCGACACCTCCTTGTCCGGGTGGAAAAGACATCTCCTCGGATTGATTAGCAAAAAAATGGTTTGGGTCTAAGCTATGTGGGGAAAGAATGGTTTCTGGCAGTTGCAGCTTCTCCAAACCAGGAAAAGGAGACGCAACCTATTCTTCCTACGAGCCATGGACCGCAGAAAAGTTTTTCTCGACCTTAGAATCTCTCGAACGCTCCTCAGCTGGGTCTCTTTGGTTGGCTTTCCTTGCACTTTCTTTGGAATCTTCTTAGTAGGGACTTTCTCTCTTTTTCGATGCTCAGCCTCTGGACGCTCGACCTATCGAACCTGTCTTTTGAAAGAAGGCTTTTTTGGACGAGGTTTTTTTTCCCCAGGCTGGGGGCAGGCCGAAAACTCCCCGACCAAATGGGTTGCCTGCTGCTCCCTGATTTACTTTTGGTTGGGGGAATCTAACCCTGGCTTTGCGTTGTCGTCCCAGATCCCTCCTTCTGTGACCCGATTGTTTTATCCTCGTTAAGGAGAGCATATCGATGTAAGTGGTTGTTAGTCAAATAGTTCCAAAACCACCGCCGCTTGGGCTCTAACTTAATCAATCGCCTATAGCGTTCCTCAAACACTTTCTCCTCAGGCCTTATTGGATCATCCCCTATTTTTTTTTAAAATATAAAGAATGGTCAACATAAGGAATCCTATTATGGACGTATCGACCGACAAAGAAACTTACTGCATTGAAGCCAGTATCGAGCGCATCTCGGCTGCTCTTTAATCCAAAACCATTCCCGCTTTGGATCGCCTACCTTAATTGGAATTTCTTCAATAATCTTCCAACCTCGGGCATACTCAAAATAAAGAAGAGAAGGGGACTATTTCTCGTTGTGTCTAAAGTGAAAAAAGAAAGCCAGGTCATCAAAGGTCGGAGGGTGACCCAAGTACCTCATGAACAAGTAATAGACAGATAACAGATTGCCATAGGCAATTGGATGGAACTGCATCGGGGCCAAGTTCATCCGTAATAAGAAGTTGATAATGAATGAATGAAAAGGGTGGATAGCTCCACATTACACATCGGGAGAGATACTGCCATATAGCCTTCTGGGGGATTATGAGGCCGATTAGTTTCCTACGGAAGGAGGACATCTACAAAAGGAATGTTATGTTTAGCAGTCATGTTCTTTAGCCGTTTGAGAGTTATGTCGGTTCATAAGGCTTCCGGGGGATTTCCCAGAATTTCTGCACCTGGAAGCATGTCGGGTGCTATTGGAATAGGTGTTGTTCCACTTGACCCGACCGTAACCACGGGAGGAGGTTGCAAATTCTTCGTTGGCCTTGGGAGTTGTTGTTCGAATCAGACTCAGAACTAGTCGAGGACTCGGAGGTACTATCGATTCTGGTAGAGAATGGTAGTTCCTTACCCGATCCATGCTTAGCCAACCATGGTTGAATAAAGATTGTCGAGCTGAAATTAAAGATTGATTTAGAGGGGAATAATTCCACTTTACAGTGCTATCTTGGTAAATGGCAAGCCTCAGAAATCACAATTTATTTTCATATGTCAGGCTGTACAAAGGTTGTTACCTTTATCACCACCCTCTCAAACACTACCATGTGTCTAAGGGTTTAACAACACCTTGACACACGAAATGCTATAAAAAGGTGGGATATCTCTCCATATCTATGTCATAATTGGGTTAACGGATCCGATACCATCAGATTTCTTTGGAATGGCATTCAAATCATCACAGACCATCGCATACACTGATGATTCCAATTATGGGCCACATGGAACCCAAATCATGGCAAGAAAGCGGATGAAAAGAGAGATCCTATGCAGACATCTAAGTATTTTGAAAGAGATAAAAAAAACGATTTCTTCCTGAAAAAGATGATCTTGGATGAAAATGGTAGTTGTTCTTCTCCTTCTTCCTACAGAGCAGTAATTTAGTTCTCGTGGTAGGAAAAGTAAAAAAGAAAAAGGTAAAAAGGGTATTCCTTTTATAATATGATGGGATGGCTATTCATATTTGGTTGACATGACCTTCAGACTAGACTCGATTGACGTGTAAAGCCATTAACGAGCCAAGGATCAGCCGATAAGATGGATGACAATAAGACGTCATTATTACCTGAACTTGTTTAAGTTTCCAACATGGCTGACATATTTATTTCGATTTATGAAGCTCAATAAATGGATGACTCAATCCGACTTGTGGAATTCATCGGTTGATAAAGAAATGTTTGTCCTTAGCACATCTTCATAAAGTATGTCCGTCTCCAACGCAACATACTTTAGGGGGCAAAGTGTTGATGTGTCTTTCGGCCTGCCCATCAAGACTCTATATCGCTATGGGCCCGTGCCTTGGATATTTGAAGCAGGTACCCCAAAGTCAAGAAGTGGGCCGACTGACAAGGCCCGTCACTTGAGATCGCTATCTGCACTAGACGCAGTCCAAGAGAAGCCCATTGTGATCAGGCATACTTGGTCATATCGAACCCAGCTGTGAACCTGATTCATGCCTAAAGAACAGCTCATACCTGCCTTATCCATTCCAAACCGTCCGAATTGAACCGATCAATTGCCACCCATTACCGATAATTCGAGGAGTACCAATTCCTTAGGAGAAAACTACTTCTTTTGGCTTAACTACTCTTTTGGATCCTATGACACGTGTCCAAGCCGACCTAAGTACTATATCATCTATAAATACCCCTTCTTGACTTAGAAGAAGGGACTTTTGGGAGTTTGAATACTCTAGCTTTCGAATATTCTGATCTCTTGTTGAACTGCCATTGTAATTATTCTGTCTAATAGTTTAAAGAGTATATAAGAGATTATAAAGTGGACATAGGCTCGTTAATGCTGAACCACTATAAATTGGTGTGTGATTTTCTCTATTTTCAGTTCTTTTCAATCATTTATTTCATTTGTTCTTTACACAACCCTTTCTTTGGGTGTTGTGCCAATTTTAAGTGTCAACAAAGGTTAATGGCATAAGAAATGGAATCCATAACGTTGTGCTACGAATGTTAAGCAGACTTGGTTAATGAAATGGTATATTGATAAAAAGGGACTTCATTCCCAGTTTTGGAAAATGAATAAAGATTATTGAAAATGCTTTGTGAATGATTTTCTAAATGAAATATTCGATATATGGTTATGAGATAATTTTTTAAGTAGAGTGAAATGATTTTGAAAATATTCTTATTTTAATAAGAAGTAAGAGGTTGTGTTTAAATTATTCGAAGATTTTGTAGTTGGAATTAATATGTGGTGATTTAAAAGGGCCAAGTGATGTTATATACTAAACTAGTGAATTATTTTTATTTTTATGGATGAATGGTTGTTTATCTGATAGTTAAATACCCGACTATCAAATCTGGCCTATTCGTTGTTGGTACGAAAAACCGAGATCGAATTTATATTCGAAAAACCATTTCGACCAATAAATACATAAACGTTGAAGATATCAGAAGATGGTCGAGATAGAGCATCGAAGACTGTAGATCTTCATGAGCGGATGAACTACTCGTTAAATTTCTATGATTAGCTCCTAGAGTTATGATGACTTGTGATTTTGTCATGATTGGAATTTTTGGATTGCAAGGACTTCTTGTTACTAATCCTTAGGGTGATTCCTATATAGGCTGTGGTAGGAGGGTACCTTCGGTTCATCATGTTCCTAGACGGCTTGTATGGAAAAATTTCTGATAGAGTATCTCCTAACGGTCATGTACATTGATTTTTAAATATATACCAGGTTTGGTGGTAGAGAATTTATTCTCTTGCGTAACACCCAGAGTATATTTGTGGACATCAATTAGTGATTTGACGGATCTGGAGATGTTGCATTCAAAGATATGGAGATGTTCTATGAAAAGGAAATCGTGACATCAAGCCTCATCAACCGGGAAATGACAAAAATCGGCCAGGTAGCATGGCTACGTGGGTCATTCCCAGTTAGGGTATATTGTCACTGATCTAGAGAAATTTCATATTTGTTCTACTTTCATTTCTGTATCTTCCGAAAAGTACGGTAGGCCCATAAAACCGTAGGGTGACAATATATTCAGCACACTCAAGTTAATTGAGTGGTCGGTCATGTGTGGTCGGGTTGCTAGATGTTCATGTTGAGCTCTAGTGCATTACCCTCTAGAGATGCACTTTCGGAAGGTGGTCCCATACCTTGTCATAGTTGGAAATCCATTCTCCAATAAGCATCGTGCGGTTTTTGATTACATACTAGACATATGTGGAGCGTGAGATGCAAGAATTCTACTATTTGGTTATTTATTTGATTTAGACACTACATATTATCATTGGATTTGATATAAAAATGTTTTGTATTATCGTAAGGTAAAAACCATAAGTGTTTATGTGTGGATTTGTCTTACGATTATCCTTTTCTTTCAAAGGATTTTCTAAAGTTAGGCAAGATGGATGGTACTTAAACTTAAGTGAGTTTTCTCATGCTGGTTCTCCAAACTGATCCGTGGCGTTTGCAATGCTCGGGTCAGACCAAGTTTTATAGGTTCAGGTTAAGATGCTAGGAGTTTCAAAAGACAGGATGGAGGAGTCCAGATGTATTATTATCTGTTCCGCTGTATATTGTATATAAGGATAGGATATTACAACTGTCCAGATTTGTCTGCTGTACTCTGATGAGTGTAAGTAATTATTTCAATTTCTTTATAAAGATTATTTCCATATTATATTTTTTACTTTGCTGCGATGTCAGATTCTGTGTTGTGTTGATTCTTCTTCTTCTTCTATTCTAATATTTCTTCCTTTCTTTTTCTCACCTTCTACCTTCTTTCTCCTAACTATCCGCTTTTCGTGCAATTTTGGTTGGACGTAAGTTGTAATTGTCAACTTAAAGGGTACGAAAAAGTCGGTATGTTACAGTTTCCAATCTATTTCAAAATCAGTATTTCAAGTTCGAAAAGTTTCTAAATTAATTTATATTTCTTTTAGGTTTATTTTATTATTATACAATTATGAAGTTTCTAAAATTTCAAGTTTAATTCATTTCATTAATTATTTTGGAACTTTTAAGAATTCAACTTCGAGTTTATTTCCAAATCATCTTTCAAAATAATATATATTACATCATTTTATTTCAAACCATACCTTAAAATATTTAAATGAAATTCAGTTTTCTCAGACAATGTGTGTGAAGTTCAAAGTGGTTCCCCCACTCAGACTCTCAAAATTAAATGTCGATGATGCGTGCACTCATCACCGAAGTCATTTCCAGAGACAAGGAGGGAATATACACTTACTTACAAGAAAAATCATTTGGAACAATTTCTATTCGAAATTGCTTCCATATGTTAATTATATTGTTTCAAAACTTTTGTAAATAAATATTCCATAATCACCCGAATTTAAATTCTTAATTTCTTATTTAAATTCATTATATTTCATTATCCAATAAATTTACTATATTACCTTTTTCTTAATATCATTGAATAGTCAATAGTTTAGGAATATTGAATAACCGAACAATAAAAGATGATAATCTTATATTATCATCCTTAGCAACCAACAAAATTTAAAATTAATAGGTTTTCCAAATAATTCCTTATATAAAAAATATAATCCAAAATAATATTGTGTCATGCTGTCATGTTCCAGCATTTAGAAATCCTTATCGATCCCTTAACGTCCCAAGTATCGACCAGAATTCATAAATACTAAAAAAATTAACACAATACAAAACCATTTTTATATCAAAATTAGAAGTATACTCTCTCGTATACACTTAAACTCATTTTAGAGTATTACTACCTTATCTCTAATGAGTTAACCCCAAAAAGAGAAAGGTTATCGCTAAACCAAAATTCTAATACCAAGTTGTAATGACCTAGATTTTTGATTGTTTAAGCCGACAATAATACACATGTCAACTCAAACAATTCCAAAATACATATAGTTATTGGGACTAATACAAGAAAAAGAAGAAAGAAGAAAAGCAATCATAGAATCTCACATTGGAAGGACAAAATATAATAAATAAATAACTGTTTATAAAGCTGTTAAAACATACATTTGATTATACTTTACAACAAATGTCATAGTTAAACTATCACACAACATACCAAATTATGTTGCAGAATAATACTAATAAATACGTCTGTTAAACTCCATCTTCATCTTCATAACGAGATCTTCGATAACTGAAAAACTCAGGCTGATTCGAGCACAAATGAAAATACAAAAACACACAGATCAGAACTAAAATATTCTTATATTCGTCAAATCAAACCATGTAACAATATGAGTGTCACGGCATCAGAGATGCTTATGGTAATTCACACCTCATATCCAATGTGTTCATGAGTGCAATAAGTTAAGAGATGTTATGGGAATTTCCATGTCCTAAGGGTCCGTAACTATATATTATACAATCCAATATGCTATTATAATAGTGTCTATGAGAAATATTTTATTGAAAATAGTGTAAGCGGGATTACCATTGTTGCCCTTACGCCATTTATAAACGCTATAGACTATACATTACTGTTAACCCACCGTAAACTTGTGGCATCAGGGAGCACTCCATTGGTACAACATCAAATCAAAATCCTTAGGGGCTCGATCAGGATAATATCACAAGGCACACAATGAATTCCCAGAGTAGGACTCTACTAGTTGCATTCCCGGACTGTGTTAGGGACTGAGATGTCGATGATGATGGTTTTGTTGACAACAATCTTGTTTTAACTATTATTGTTATAAAATATATACTAATCATTTTATCTTGAAATATATATAAGTGTATATGCAGGAAATATATGCAGGTATTGATTTGAAGATTATACAGTTTCAAAGATTCAAGAATAAAGATTTCAAAGAAGAAGAAGAGTTCATGATTGAAGACTCATGACTAACAAGAGTTTAAGAAAACATGATAGGTTATAGATTCTAGATTTTAATGTTAAAACTCTGTAATAGCACTAAATCTGTTTCTCTAATCTCTTATCATTTTTAGCTTATTATAAATCTTCCTATTTTCAATTTTGATTTCAAAATTACTTCTTATTTAAATTAAATATATATCTTTTTATATTTCTTAGATTTTAAATTTAATTCCTATGTTTAAGATTTTATTACTTATATTTTATTTTTAATTTAATATGATTAGTGAAGTTTAAATATTGTTATTACCTTATATTTATAGGTATATATATATATTAAGTTTCTTATTTACCAATAGCTTTAAACATTAAGTTTTAAAGTTTTTATATTTATACTTGTAATTTTATATTAACTTTTATATCACTTTTGTAAATTATAATTAAATGTTTTTTATTTGTATTTTTACTCTACTATACTATTTTCTTATATAGAACAATAATATGTTTAAACTCCAGAATTACCTTGATTTATTTCAACATCCTTTACATTATTTTCAAAAGAATGCAAAATTCAATTTTTTTCTAAGGGATGTCGACATGGGGTACAAGGCATGTCGACATGGTTACCGTTATATTATAATTTCAAAATTCAAAAGTTGTGTCTATTAGTTTGAATCATTTCCTGAAAGGATACGAATGTTAGACAACTATAAATAGACTTTCAAATTTGAATTTTCATAACTAATCTCATTTATCTTCTTCTCTCCTTTCTCCTCTCCGTTTCTACTCCTAATTTTTGAAATTCTACAATCAATCTCATCCGAATTTCAAAGTGAATTAAAGCAATTCTATTCTATATTGATTCTCTATCAAACTCTCTCAAGATTTCAAGTGCTATTTAGAGTTATAGAGGTTTTTGCAATCAAAGATCGAAAGATCAAGTTCTATCGAGTCTTCCTTCCCAAAACCAAGATTGAAAAGGTGTGGTTGTAGCCCGTATAAATCAATTGGGTGTGATTGTAGGCCCGGAAATCAATTGAGTCTCACTATACTCCAAAAACAAGTGGGGTATACGTCATGGCTTGTGAAATCAAGGATTGTATTTGAAGATTGCATTGAAAAGAAATCTTCATCAACCCAGAGTTGTGTGGGATTGGGTGTAGGGTAACTCCGAACGAATATGAAAATCTTGGTGTGTTCTTTCCTTTACTGCTTTTAGTTTTTATTCTGCATGTGTGTTTGATTTTGTATTGATATATATATTTGTGATTTGCATCTATTTCTGGTTAATTCAAAAAAAATTCATAAAAACTATAAGATTCCATTAAACACAATTCACCCCCACTAGTGTTTCGTTTGCCTTAAGATGCTTATTCCGCATTTCCCAACAATTGGTACCAGATCCTTGGTTTTCAAAGTATTCATAATTTGATTTTTGAAAAGTTTTTAAATGGAAACCAACACTGGTAATGTTAACATTAGTAATCCTAGTTCATTTGTAGAGGGTCTACCCACTGTTAGACCACCACTATTTAATCGTAGCAATTATGTATATTGGGCTTGTAGAATGAAAATATATTTACACTCGGTAGGATTAAACACTCAGAATATCACTCAAACAAAGTATGTTGAACCCACATCTAATTTTTTACAATGAACTGTTGACAAAAGGCTATTGCACAAAATAATTCAAAAGCCATGAATGTTTATTTTGTTCACTTGATAGAAATGAAATCAATAGGGTGTCTGTGTGTAAGTATGCATATGAAATCTAGAAAACTTTGCAAGTAATTCACGAAGGAACAAGCAAAGTTAAACACACCGAGATATCTATGTTAACTAATCAGTTTCAATTATTTAAAATGAATCTGAATGAGACTATCTTTGATACGTATTGCTGGTTCCAGGAAATCGTGCTTCATTAATGGCCTTGGGAAAAATATATTTTGAGGAACCCCAAGTTAGAAAAATTCTAAATTTGTTAACTCTAGAATGGGAACAAAAGACTCTTACAATTGAAGAGGCTAACAGTGCCATGAAAATTGAAGAATTAATTGGAAATGTAATGTCATTCGAAGTCCAAATGCACGTAAGGTGAGAAAATAAATCATCAGAAAAGAAAATAATATCATTCAATGCAATAATTGAAGATTCAGACTCATATAACAACAATGGTGAAGAAATATCATTGATGACAAGAAATTTTAGAAAATTTATAAAATACAGGAAGATGAGCAATTTCAAAAGGAATGATCATAAAATTCCTTTGAAGAATGATGAAATTCCAAACCACATTAAATGCTTCAATTGTGATGAACCAAGGCACTTGAAAAGAGACTGTCCATATCCAAAAAAAAAAATCAACCTTTAAATAATAATTCATCAAAGAAAAGATAAATGGCTTATACTGCTACATTATATGATTCTGATTCATCGTTAAGTGATGAAGAACAGGAAACAAATAATTTAAATATGTGCTTCATGGATAATCACGATTCAGAAGATACAGGAGATTAGATCTAAAAATAGGTATGCATTTATATTAATTTTGATTGAAATTGTTTGCTTGAATGGTTGTTTGTTTTTTTGCCTTGTTTGAAATTTATTGAATTCAAATTCAAAATTAATATTTGAATTTTAAAATTTTAAAATAATACTATTTTAATAAAATACTCGTATAAAAACATTATTATATTAAATAGTATCTCAGGAAACATATAAATTAGGAATATAAGATATATATATATATTGAAAATTGGTTCACTTTATTATCTTTAGGAAAACAGTACAAGAAGAAGGTTAGCATACTAACCATTACAAGCATAAAGAACTGAAATACAAGTAAAATAAATCAATCTAACATAAATCAGCCCATGATGAGCCTACCCTCCCACATTAGCGTGCAAACTTCGTGATCATCAAAAACCCGTCTCCCCTTCTATATCAATGCTCTTAACAAATATGCGAGGCACCATACATCTTCAAGTAACATCATTTCATTCAGTACCCAAATCCCAGTAACACAATTTCTTTGAAGGTTGCAAGTAATAATCACAACATCAAATTCCTAGTAAGAAATATCATCAATAAACGTCCTCATTGTAACACATTGGTGGAACTGACAAATTTTGGGATGAACTGTGGGTAGAGTTTGGATGTATCCTTAGCAATTTAATTGACCATTAAGAGAAAATGCAGACTGGAATGAACGCAAATGCCACAGTGATTTATACATTATTTTTCATTCATTGAGCACCTTTGTAGGATTTTCTTGGATTAATCAATTCATTAACGGGTGTCCTCTACTTTCCATGCTAGGTATCCATGTCAAGCTTTTGAAGAACAATGCATGTAATAATAAATGTATTTTTCTCTTCTATAGCCAGTTCCATCGATGCTAGCCATGCTAGAAAGTAATTTTTGAATGCAAAGTAGGAACTGGAATTTGTCACTACTCTCTGCAGCATCTTGAACTGTAATTCCATATTGCGGCTTGAGCTGCAGTTTGTAACTACAATTTTGAACAGTTGTTCAAACTCGCAGTTTCAAACTGTAGTCAGTTCCACATTGACATGATGCATCAAGGCCATTTTTTCCTGCCTCCTACCTCTAAGCATAATACCAGGTTATTGTGGAATAAGGTGGAGTCACACCCTATTGTTCTTGAAGTAATTGAGGAACGATGTGCATTTTGCCGCCAGTTTGAAACTTGCTCCCACTTGTTCTTTGAGTTCCATTACATCTTTGGCATTTGGAGAAAACAAGTAGTTGAATACATGTAGGAATCATATCCAATTGTCATTCCTTCATTCTGCTAAAAACCAGTAGTTGATTCTACATAAACTACAGGTTCAGCAGAGTTGTATTATTACTGGTTGAAAACTAAATGTATACCCAACACAGCATATAACACATCATGTCCCCAAAATACTATTATAATATGTAACCTGAAAACTGGTATAAATCCTCCCCATCCAAAATTCAAAAGCCTTCGAGTATTCGAGAAAATCCAAAATGCAAATGCATTACTAGGTGTAATCCGGAACAATCAATCAAGTTTACCTGATAACCATACCAGCCCATAAAACAGATGTAAAATGACACCTAAATCCCAATAAAACTCAACTCGAAGCACTAAATCTGGTTGATGATTCGCTATCAGCAAATAGATATGAATCTATCTTAGTACCCAAATTAACAATATGAATAGAGAATCCAAGTGCCTACATCTTAATGACATATAAGGGCTGATTTTGGACGTTGGGTGTCTGAATGAACAATAAAACAGAAACTAAGACGTGTTGAATGCCAAAAAAATCAGAGAAGAGAATCCTATAACTCAAGGTGATGAAATTCATGAAAACTATGGGTTGATACTCTCTAACTCCAAAAACCTGATTCAACAACTTTTATACCAGTAAATAATTAATATAGAAATTCCAATGTTGATTCAGTATGGCGCACAAAATAACAGTAATATGTGAACATTGGCTTTGATTTATACCTCAGGAGATGTCAGATCTAAAAGAAATCAGGCAGACAAAAACCCGTTATCCATTATCCCAAGACGAAAACCAAATTAATCTTACCCAACACAAACTGAAACCGACCGAGCTTCACGTAATGGAAAATCGGTTGGATAACTTGGAATTGAAGCTAGTTCAGTTGCGCTGGCCATGCCGAATCCCAAATTAACAGTGGCTTGATAATCCATACACAAACTCATTAGATCCAACGAGATTGGAAAGTAAGAAAACGGATCGGCATATAGATCTCAAGGTTAATAGATCTGGATTATCCTTTGTCGAAATAAAAGGAATTAAAATGATAGAAAACATAAGTCTTATCAACGAAATACTTCGTTGAAGGTTGATGAAAGAAAGATACTGTAAGGATACGAGAGAGAAAAATAATAGGGAAAGGAACGCTCACGCATGGTGAAAACAGGCGAAGAGATCACCTGTCGCCATTAACAAGTGTTCCTTCTGAAGAATATAAGATATATATATATATATACATATATATATATATATAATTAAAATTGAAAAGGCATGCGTCTTTTGAAAAATAGAAGACATGTCAACATGGCCTACCCTACATGTTAACATGCCTCCTGAAGTTTTCAAATTCAAAATATGATTTCAAACTTTTGAATTTCCCTCCATCATTTCACCAACTCCAATTTACTGAAAAGATACCCTTTTACCTGAGAACGTGTCTATAGAATCTCTATTTATCTATCTATTCATATAATCTCTTTCCGCTTTTATTTAAAAATTCAAACTTATATTCACTATCTTATGCTCTTCACAAAAACTCTCTAATGGCTTCCTCAAGCACTCCAGGCATAATTAAACTGTCTAAGGCCACCAAAGGCTTTCTTTTCAACAACCCGGAAGCTATCAAAGATTACAACAACTATGTAAACCTTGGTAAAGTCAATATGGGAAGATTTTCTATTTTCAATGATTTTCGATCTTATGATCCTGAATCTCTCTTTACACAAAATGGTGTTCTTAGTTTGTTTGATTCTCAGGAAAATGATTTCGATTGCTATCCCATTCTCGTTAAGATGTTTAATGCCAATTTAAATCAAGGTTTTCACGAAGGAAACGAGAATGAGATTTGGAGTGGCGTAAGAGGCACTCGAATTATATTGGACTGTGAAGTGCTAGGAAATATTTTGGGTTGTAAGTGCACGGGTATGGATCTCTCAGTTTTCAAAATTAATGAATATGACGAAGAGACTTTTCACCGTATTTTTTATAATAATGAACATTCAGAATTCAAAAACCAATATTTTCGACCAAAAGCAAGGATAGTTAATCTTCTTCTCCAACATACCATCACCCCTCATTCGGGAAAATTTCAATAACCCTATAATGAAAGTTTGCAAAGCACTTCTTGCTATTTTTGGAAATTATGACATCGATTGGGCTCAAGTTATTTTGGATGAATTTCGAGCCAAAGATTTTTCAATGGGTGAAAATATGCTTTATCATGGAAATTATCTCACACATATTTTCAAGTATTTTGGAGTTGATTTCAAAGGAGAAGAGTTTGTATCTAAAAAGGTGTTTAATTCTGGAAACATGTCTCTTATGAAGATCCCGTTAGTATTTTAACCATATGAAATGCTTTAGGAAGAAAAAGAAAGGTTGGCTCGTGAAGAATAGGAAGAAGGAATGGAAATTGACGAAGAGGAAGAAGATGGAAATAATTCCTTAGAAAGTACTAAATACACCGCTAGTACCTCTAATCCATCCAACAAAATCCTCCTTAAAAACAAAAAAAAGATAATGACGGAAAATCAAAGGATTCTAAAGAGATCATTTAGTAAGAAAATGGAAAAGATCTCTACGAAAATGAGCATGTTCTTCGGGAAAATTAGTCGCAAACTTGGATTATCTTCATGTTCATTATCCTCCGCTGAATTTTAGTTTTATATCCTTGTTGTAGTAGTTTCTATTTTAATTATAACATTTCAATTCCTTGTTACGTATCTTCTTTACGTATCTTTATTAAAATTAACAATGAAATCCTTATATTTCTGTTTATTACCTCTTAAACATCTATGGAATAAATATTAGACTAATAAAAACAAGAATATATAAGCCAAAACTAAATAAAACTTACAAAAATTTCAAAATTTGTAAGAGACATGCCGACAAGGGCTACCACACATGTTGATATATAACCATTAATTTTTCGAAAATGTTTGAATTTAATAATTGTCTTAACCAACTTGTGTCTATTCATTTTAAACGAATTTTAAAGCCTATAAATACCTATTTCTTCTAGAAAACCTTACCCTTTCATTTATCCTTAATATCCATTCATTATATTTTCAATTTTATCATTCCATAGCATCTCCAATTCATAGTTTAAGTAAGAATCTAGAAGAAACTCTTAATACCTTCAAGAATAGTCTGTATATCAACATTTATAATCAGCGTCACTTAGACTTGAGTCAAATGCAGATGATTAAGAATCAAGAAACACATTTCGGTGACATACGTTAGATGCTATATGCACTCAACAAAGAAAAAAAAACAATGAGTCAAAAGGAACCTTTATCAAGGAAAATGAATCATGTGAGGCTTTAAGACTGATCCAATCTTCAGAGATGAAGTTTGGGTATAAGTTCCAAGAAACGTATGAACTTATATTGGTGTATTTTGTTTGGATTGATTTGAATTTGAATTTGATTTAAATTATGGTTTGTAATAATAAGATTTAAGACAATTTGTGTTGTTTGGTTGGTTGATTGGATTGAATTGTTTAAATATTGAATTATCATATATTTATTCTTAATATTGCTTGCCTTATATTAATTATATTTAGCTATATCATAATTTTAACAATATTTAAAGTTAGTTCTTAGACTACGTTTAGTCATGTATTAGTTTAAGGGGGAGTATTGTAAGATTACTTACAAGTATATAGTTTTTGTTGATGACAAAGGGGGAGAATTATAAAATAGGCTTCATGTAAGGTGGATTTAAACTTAGAGTAAGGGGGAGTTAGTTGTTTCGGAAGGAGTTTTTGGAGTCATGGGGAGTAATTAAAGTATCAACACATTAGGAAAGTATATTTTATAAACAAAGGTTATCATCATCAAAAAGGAGGAGATTGTTAGGGACTGAGATGTTGGTGTTGATGGTTTTGAAGGCAAGAACCTTGTGTTAACTACTATTATTATAAAATATATACTAACAATTTTATCTAGAAATATATATAAGTGTATATGTAGGAAATATATATAGGTGCACATTCGAAAACTGTACAGTTTTAGAGATTCAATAATAAATATTTCAAAGAAGACGAAGAGTTCAAGATAGAAGACTCATGAGTAACAAGAGTTCAAGAGTTCAAGATAATTAGATAAGTTACAGAGTCTAGCTTTTATTGTTAAAACTTTGTAAAAGCACTTAATCTCTTTTTCAAATCTCTTATCATTTTTAACTTATTTTTGGCAAAGCAAAATCTTCTTATTTTCAATTTTGATTTAAAAAATACTTCCTACTTAAAATATAAATATATCCTTTAACATATCTTGGATTTTAAATTTAACTCCTATACATATTTTAGATTTCATTACTTATATTTTAAGTTTTAATTGTATATGATTAATTAAGTTTTAATACTGTTATTACCTTATATTTGTAGGTATATTTATCAAGTTTTTAATTTTCTTATTATACATAGCTTTGAACATTAAGTTTTACTTTTTTATATTTATGTTTGTAATTTTAAATTAACTTTTACATCACTTTTGTAAATTATAATTAAATGTTTTTAATTTGTATTTTTACTCTATTATACTATTTTATTATATAGAACAATAGTATGTTTAAACTCCAGAATTACCTTGATTTATTTCAACATCTTTATAATATTTTCAAAAGAATTCAAAATTCAATTTTTTTTTCTAAGGGATGTCGACATGTGGTACTAGGCATGTCAACATGATTATCGTTATATTTGAAATTTGAATTTCAAAAGTTGTTTCTATTGGTATAAATACTTTCCTGAAAGGATATGATTGCTGGACAACTATGAATAGGCTTCTAAATTCGAATTTTCATAATTAGTTTTCTTTATCTTCTTCTCTCCTTTTTCCTCTCCATTCATACTCTTAATTTTATAAATTCTATAATCAAACTGTAATGCCCTTATGGTGCAGCGTCCTGGATCTCAACTCCATACGAATGGATGAATTCGTGGAAATCGAACCAAGGATGAGGTAAATGCTTAACTCCGTTGATCTTTCGATGCCGGAATCTCGCTTGTTGATCTCGTAAGATACCCCGTTGTCGGTCTACGATTCTTTGAACGTTGATTACTCGCAAGTGATACCGTGAATCAGCTTCAAATTCGTTGATTTGAGCGCACTCAAATATCCGAAAATGGAGAAAGAAGATTAAACTCAACTTCCAATTTTAATGGTGGCACAAAGCTCACACAAGGGATTTAATCAAAATTCAACAACCCTTACAACTCACACCATACCCCTATTTATAGCATTTACAACATGCCTTGTCCAAACAGACGACTCGAGTACAAGAGAACGACCCAATAGAAGCGGCCAACCTATTACGATACGCGACCCTTTAGTACAGTACAAATAATAGATCGAACGACTCAACTATGAAAATACACAACAATGGAACGAGCGACCCCTATATGATCTTATCGTTTAACAACTTTTATTGTCTTCAGCCCGTAGCGACTCAAGGGTGATCGACTCGATAGCCAACGATTCTAAATGAACGACTTAGGTGCGGATAATATAGAAGTGGGCGAGCCATTAGCGAACGATCCAAGATTGATCGACTCTGGAGTGAGTGACTCAAAGGCGAACGACCCATTCCTTGCACGATCTACCAATGTTTTCCCAAACCTGTCCCTTTTACTCAAACTGGAGAATGACCTTGTTATGTCGTTGAATGACCTGTTCTCCACTTCTTCCAGCTTTAGCTTTATAGGCGATCTGCTCTTCCTTTCGTTTCGTTCTAGTTTACTGAACGACTTACTAAGGTCGTTGGACGACCGATAGCTCGCATACAAGCATCTTCCATGGTGCGCTGCATCCTCCTCCCTTGGTTGACAAGAATTTGACCTCGAATTCACATATTCTTCTTCGCTGATAAGCTTGTGTTCATAGTATGGAATTAGATATTTGACATTGAACACATCCGAAGTATATACACCTTCTGGCAGCTTCAACTAATAAGCATTATCATTGATTTTCTTCACAATTTTTATAGGACCAACCTTTCGAGCCTTCAATTTGTTGTAAGTTCCAACAGGAAAACGATCTTTCATTAATACTGCGTAAACAAAATCTCCCTCTTCGAAATTAACACTTCGTCGCTTCGAATCCGCAAATTGCTTATACTTCATATTCGACTTAAGTAATCTCTCCTGTACAACTTTGTGACATTCCTACAACTCATTCACAAAATCACTGGCTCGTTTAATAATCCCTTTCTGTGGTAGAACCATAGACAAGTCCAACGGTCCTCTTGGCACAATTGAATAAACAATTTGAAACAGATTAAACACTGTACTTCGATTAATAGCATGATTGTGTGCAAATTCAGCTTGACACAACTTCGCATCCCAATTCTTCAAATTATCTTTCACAAGGCATCTCAACAAATTTCCCAAATATCTGTTCACTACTTCTGTTTGTCCATCTGTTTGTAGATGATACTCATTGCTAAACTTCAGCTTTGTTCCAATCATTTTCCACAGACTAATCCAGAATTAACTTAGAAAACGTGTATCTTTGTCTGAGAAAATGGATTCAGGTAATCCATGAAGTCGATAGACCTCTTTAAAGAATAACTGAGCAACATTCACAACGTCTGCCGTCTTTTTACAAGCAATAAAATGAACCATTTTCAAAAAACGATCTACTACTACGTAGATAGAATCATTGCCTCGTTGCATCCTCGGCAATCCTAAGACAAAATCCATACTAATGTCTATCCATGGCTTAGTAGGTATAGGTAACGGCATATATAATCCAGCATTAGTGGCAGTTCCCTTTGATACTTGGCAAACGTGGCATCTTTGCACAAACTTCTCGACTTCTTTCCTCATAGATGGCCAAAAATAAGAATCAGCGATTAGTTTTAAAGTACGATCACGGCCCACGTGTCCTTCCTCATGTAATTCTTTGAAAATTTTCATCCTTAAACTGCAATCTGGAATACATAATTGATTTCCTTTAAAGAGGAATCCATTGATTAGCACATAACCTTCCATATTTCCTTCCTTGACTTTGGCTATGACCTGCGAGAAATATGAATCGGTTGTTAGCAGTTCTGGAAGTACATCAAAACCGACTACTTCGATTCGCATAGTCTTAAGCAAATGATTCCTTCGACTGAAAGCATCAGCTACGCGATTAGTTACTCCCGATTTGTGCTTTACGACAAAGGTAAACTGTTGTAGATAAGCGATCCACGATGCATGTCTAGTAGCAATTTTGTCTTGACCTTGCAAATGTTTCAATGCGTCATGGTCAGTATATAGGACAAATTCTTTATGAAACAAATAATGTCTCTAATGCTTTACGGCTTGTACAATAGCATAAAACTCCTCGTCATACGTGTTGTATCTCATCTTAGCTCAGATAATTTTTCACTAAAATATGCAATAGGACAACCTTTCTGACTCAACAACCCTCCAATTCCAACCTTTGATGCATCTGTATGTAACTCAAAAAGTAACTGAAAATATGGTAACATGAGGACTGGTGCTGTTATCAAGAGTTCCTTGATCTTTTCAAATGACAGTTGTGCTTCGTTCGTCCACACTAATTGTTTCCCTTTCATACAATCAGTAACAGGAGTCATCGCACTACTAAAGTGTGGAATAAATCTTCGATAGAATGACGCTAAACCATGAAAGCTTCTGACTTTGGTTTTGGTCTTTGGTGGAGGCCAATCTATGATTGTAGCGACTTTACTCTGATCTACCTGTATTCCTTCATCAGAAACAATGTATCCCAAGAATAAAACTCTTTGTGTCATGAACGTGCACTTCTTTGTTGCAGCATAAAATTGTTCTTGACGAAGGATCATTAATATAGCCTTCAAGTGTTGTATATGCTCTTCCATGCTGGCACTATAAATTAGGATATCATCAAAATATACCACAACGAACTTTCCAATTATGGTCTGGAAACCTGATTCATCACTCTCATGAACTTGGAGCATTTGATAGACCAAATGGCATAACCAACCATTCGTACAACCCTTCGCGAGTCTTAAGTGCGGTCTTCCATTCATCTCCCGGTCTAATTCGAATCTAATGATAACCACTTTTCAAATCAATCTTTGAAAAGATAACAGATCCACTAATTTGATCTAATATGTCATCAAGTCTAGGCATAGGAAATCTGTAACTGACAGTGATCTTATTGAGAGCTCTACTATCCGTACACATCCTCCATGAACCATCATTCTTTGGTACCAACAAAGCAGGTACAACACAAGGACTAAGACTGTCTCGTATTCTCCCTTGTTCAGGTAGCTCTTCAACTTGTCTCCTTAGCTCTTCATGCTCTTTCAGACTCATTCGATAATGTAGCTAATGTGGTAATACTGCACCTGGCACCAATTCAATCTGATGCTGGATGTCTCGGAGTGGCGGTAGTTCCTTTGGCAATTCGTCAGGAAATACGTCTTCAAACTATTTTAGCACAGACTTAGCTTCGGTAGGAATTTCAGGCTCTCCCTGTGATTCAAACCCAATCAGCATGAACATTTTTCAACTCTCTTCTACTTCTTCAATAAAGTTCTTCAAAGATAAAAGGTTAGTCGAGTTCATCTTCTTTTCTGTTTGGTTATCACTTAGCTCATGCTTCTTAGGAACAAAAGTGATTTTAGAGCCTTCAAACATGAAACTATAGCTGTTGGTTCGACCATCGTGATGAACTACTCGATCATATTGCCATGGTCTTCCTAAGAGTAAATGGCGTACGTCAATATGAACTATGTCACACCAAACATCATCTTTGTATTTCATCCCAATGGAAAAGGATACAAAGGCCCCTTTTCCTATGGTGACTTCTCCTCCTTTCTTTAACCAACCAAGCTTGTATGGTGTAGGATGTTTCTCAGTCTTCAATCCCAGCTTCTTAACAGCTTCTTCAGAAATCATGTTGTCACAACTCCCAGCATCAATAACAAAACAACAAAATTTTCCCCGAATAGTGCAAGTAGACTGGAAAATATTGCTTCTCAGCCAACTAGAATCATCTACGTGCTTTGGAGTTATACATGATCTTCTCGTCATTAAACTATTTCCCTCGTCTCCTGACTCTACTTCCTCTACATCATTTTCAACATCATCCTCAAATTTCGGTGGTAGAGAATAGTCTATATCATCTTCTACATCTTCAGCTATCATTGTTCTTTTCTTCAATTTTGGGCACTCATTGCTTTTATGTCCAACTTCTTGACAATTAAAGCACTTCACTATCGAGGTGACCTTTGGCTTAACAGCTTCATTGACAACAGGCTTTGAAATCGGCTTAGTAACATTATTATTGTTACTAATTCCTTCGCTTTGACTGTAAGTATTTGTGAACACTCCTCGTCTCCCTTGCTTCTACCAAGCTAGAGCTTTCTGATGAGCTTCCGCAACAGTCATTGGGTAGAATATATTCACCATATCCTAAATCTAATTTCTTAGTCCTCCAACATATCTAGCAGTCAATTGTTCCTCTGTTTCCATGATGTCATTATGAGCGATCAATTGATAGAACTCATCAGTATAATCACTCACCGATTTCGTTCCTTGTCTCAAGTTCTGCAAACTTTGATACATAAGGGATTGATAATTGTGAGGTAAGAAGGTAGTTCTCATCATCATTTTCATCTTTTCCTATGTGACAACCTTCGGCTTTCCCATTCTTTCACGAGTTAGCTTAGTTTGTTGCCACCAGGCAATAGCTCTTCCTCTCAAACGAGTAGCTACTAATTTCACTCTTCTATTTTCTGGTACATTCTTGAATTCCATAATTTCATCTACATTCGACAACTAATCCAGGAATTCTTCAGCAGACATTCCTCCCTTGAATTCTGGGATTTCGGTCTTCATTCCTGTTTCCCAATTATGATTACCTTCTGGTTGACGGAATGGATCTCGATCTCGTCCTGGAGAATGATAACGAATGCTACTTCTTTCATCTTCGCAAACTGAATGATGACGATATCGATCGTGAATATCTTCATGTCTTTCACTTCTACGGGATGGTTTACGAGAATAATCATCGCGATTCCTTCTCTCTCGATCCAACGGTGGTGATCTTCTATG
Organism: Allium sativum; assembly: GCA_030737875.1. NCBI lineage: Eukaryota > Viridiplantae > Streptophyta > Magnoliopsida > Asparagales > Amaryllidaceae > Allium > Allium sativum. Next base: position 200,047,559 of record CM060924.1, read on the forward strand.
TCTTTCCGAATTTGATGGCAAAATCCGGTGCGCACCATGATTTGAATCGGGTGATACTCTTCTTCTAGTTTGATTCATATCTATCATCAGTTTTTTTAATCTTCCAATTCCTTCATCAAACTTATCATTGATTCTTTTCTCCATTTGTTCAGCTTCGTCTCTCCGATACATTTCTTCCAAATTTTGATGACAATTAACACATCTTAGCCGCATAATTGTTTCTCAAACAATCGTGGAATAAACTTCAAATCAGAACCAAACTTCAAACACTTACACAGTTGATGGTGGTTTAAATGAAAAGGTGTTGGTCTGGCGATCTATGGAATGACAATCGCGACTAAATTAGATCTAATGATCTAACTAGTTCCGACGATCGTAGACAGGAGACGCGACTGATTAATAGACACGACTGAACGAGATATGATGATCTGAAAAGCTCCGGCAATCTAGATCAGTGGTGGTCAGGACAGAATGACGTTCTAGTGAATGACGGTGGTTTAATGATTTGGTGGTGGCGGAAATGGAATGGACGATGTCGGCGGCGGTGGTTATAAACCTGAATGGTTTCTGGCGATCCAACCAAGTGATGGAAATCTCGCTTTGGCGATCCAACCAAGATGGCAATTAAGACTCCGGCGATCCAACCAAAAGATGGTGATCTAGCATCGGCGATCCAACCAAAATAGCGATCAAGGCTCCGACGATCCAATCAAAAGATGGAAATCTCGTTCTGATACTAAACTGGTGCAACGTCTAGGATCTCAACTCCACAAGAATGGAGGAATTCGTGGAAATCAAACCAAGGATGAGGTAAATGCTCAACATCGTTAATCTTTCGATGCTGGAATCTCGCTATCTTTAACACGTTGATCTCGCAAGATATCGCGTTGTCGATCTACGATTCTTTGAACGTTGATCACTCGCAAGTGATACCGTGAATCGGCTTCAAATTCGTTGATTCGAGCGCACTCAAATATCCAAAAATGGAGAAAGGAGATTAAACTCAACTTCCAATTTTAATGGTGGCACAAAGCTCACACAAGGGATTTAATCAAAATTCAACAACCCTTACAACTCACACCATACCCCTATTTATAGGGTTTACAACACGCCTTGTCCAAACAGACGACTCGAGTATAAGAGAACAACCCAATAGAAGCGGCCAACCTATTACGATACGCGACCATTCAGTACAGTACAAATAATAGATCGAACAACTCAACTATAAAAATACACAACAATGGAACGAGCGACCCCTATATGATCTTATCGTTTAACAACTTTTATTGTCCTCTTCCCGTAGCGACCCAAGGGTGATCGACTCAATAGCCAACGATTCTAAATGAACGACTTAGGTGCGGATAATATAGAAGTGGGCGAGCCATTAGCGAACGATCCAAGATTGATCGACTCTGAAGTGAGTGACTCAAAGGCAAACGACCCATTCCTTGCACGATCTACCAATGTTTTCCCAAACCTGTTATAACAACCCGGAAAATCAGGACCAATTTAAATTTTTTATTCATTAATTTATTTTTCTGGAAAAACTCTTTTCTCTCCCCCCCCGCTACTATCGAACGACGGAAACCTCTTCCATCCTTCTCTCCTCATTTTCTCCCATCCACTCAATAAAATTCAACGACCCAGTTGAAGATTTTGTAGAGCATCCCTTTAGGTTCAAATCCATATAAGGGTTGTATTTTTTTGTCGAATATTTTGGCCGGATCGACACCCTAAAGCCATTGACTTCAACCCATCGCCGCCGCTTCATATCGCCATCGATCGGAGCACCTCCACCATCAATTTGCTCGCGCCTCCGAGCGCTATAAGGTGGTGAATCCTGATCGTCTACAAGTTGAACGAATTTCACGAAAAATCAAAACCTAGTTTTGAAGAATTGCTGAAAGGTATCGGCTTTATTATATTAAAAGGATTATGACATTTAAAAGTGTTGCAAATTATGATTTTAGAATAAAAATCATATCTTTTTTGTATATTGTCGAAATCCAGTGAAACCAGAGACATTGGACTCGTGACGACGTCTTCTACATTCTAGAAGAGACCGGAGAATTTTTGGAGCTTCCTACAACTTTAGAAGGAGTGGATCCCAATGTGAGAACTTCTCACTAAAATTATTTCTATACAGTTATTTATTTTATAATTGCATATATGAACTTCTCCCCGTCGTCCACAAACCATGGATGACTTGTTTGATTGTATTGTGCTGTGAAAATTGACTTTGATTGTGTTGTGAAATGGAAAATAAAATATTCATGTATTGAATAAAATATTTTATCATTAAAAAATATAATTTTTAACGTGTATATGAATAAAATAAATATTCATTTACAAATCGGACGATTTGTTTATGCACACCCATTTTACTGATATTGATTGGGACGATAAATTTTACACATCGCCCAACTGGACAAATAATATTCAGTGTTTATTGATTGAAACCCCACACGGGTATTGGGATGATATTTGACGTACACTAATCCCAATTGTTTAGTTGTATGTCAATGGATTGGTTAACGGACTGTTGTAAGCATTAAATATTTATATTTAAGCTTATCCAGTGTAGAATGCACTCTGGATGATGGTTGATTGTTTATCATGGTTGTTCTATACATGTGTTGTATGAAATCCATATAAATAACATTATATGGTAATTGACTATGTATGATTCCAGTTCAGAAAGAATGAATATTTTAAAATAACAAATATTTTAATTAAGATTTAGTGAAATTTTCCAATTAATTAATATTTAATTGGAATTGAACAAAAGAATGTGATTTTGGGTTTGTCGTGAATGGTGTCTCAAATAACACTATTCTTAAACCCTATGTGAAAAGAATAAATCTTTTAAATAAGATTATTTGAGTTACAGGATATATTTAGTACCTGGAATAAAATGGAATGTGAATCGGGTTTATCGTGAATTGTGTTTTTAACGACATTCATTCTTTAACCCGATTTGCAGTGAAACGTGATTTGGAATTTATAAATCTTCTTATTAAGATTTAATGGAAATTTTCCAAAGTAAGGTTTTCTAGTTTAATATATTAAATTGGAATTGAATGGAATTCGATTTGGTAATAATCAAAGTGAGATTCTGTGGAGGAAGACTGTTAATAAATATGGAATTTAAAAGGCTTTGTCGTTATTCCATTTATATTATTAGTTGGATACAGAAATTTATATCGATTATATATTGATCTGTTTTCCGTGAAAATTCCATAATTGATGGAATGTGATTTTGGGTTTATCATGAACTGTGTTTTAAATGACATTGGTTCTTTAACCCAATTAAAGACAGGAATTATTTTTCCTAGAAGTTGCATAATCATTAATATTGATTTTTGGGAAGATTAAAACTAAGTGGAGTTTTAATGAATCTTTAATTAGATTGAAATGAGGATTTGATAATTTAAATTATCAAATCCGAGAAATGATCGAGAATGGAGTATCACCAGTTTTGCTCCAAACGATAGTTAAATCTTTAATTAGATTTGAACGTGAAATGGTAATTAATATTTACCGATAACACTGTGGTGTAAGATATGGAGTATTACCAGTTTTGCTTCATGGGATGAATAGGTTGGGATTGGGAAATATAATAAATGATTACTTCGGTAAGGATCGCTAATCCCGACTAGTTTGGATAAACCTTAATATGGTTTGTTTGTGTAGCACTTGTTTATAAAATATGCGAGTTATTCGGAAAGCCTGGGTTTATACCCATTCTGAGTAACTGATACGACGACATATCGAAGATGAAGACGGTGGTTGAAGACCGAAGGTCTTCACATCGTTTGGATGATTACTGATGTCTTGATTGGGTTGTACACCCAAGACTAGGTGATAAGTGTTGATCATCCAGACATACTTGGAGATCGACGGATATGCGAGGGCCTCTCTCCTGTATTAGACATATGGGACGAGGAATAAGGTGTCTTCGGTTTCGTTCAGACCCAGAATGAACTTCTAATTGGACCGTGTGTCTGACATTGGATTTTTTCTCTGTTGATTGATCTCTATTAAATATATATCTGTTTGGTGGCGGAGAATTTATTCTCTTGCTTAACACCCTTCTCTGAGAGGTACAAGCTTAGAGGTTGTATATCGATAGACACCAGAAATGGGAAGGGCCTCCAGGAGATGGACATATGCTGGTTTCTAGCTAGCAGTGGTGTCAGCGTTTTTCAAGCCCTGACATTTAACTCATGTGGATGTTGCTTATTATTACTTGATGGATAGAGAGGCGCCTCAGATATATCGGTTACAACGGAGCTGATGGATATTGAGTCATCTGGCTCATTTGTGCCCCATAGGGCAGACTACCATATCGTTTACGGTATTATTAACCCGCTAAGTGTGGGCCGACCCCGACGATCCGGGTGCAGTTGCGGCTGAGACCTGAGGCATGGGCTAGAGTGTCTCGAATTAGCACAGGATGATCCATTTGCCTTGGTTCACAGATGGAAATCCAACTTCCAATACATGACTTTGCGGTTTTAATTGTAGAACTTGTATGGCGACACGATATATGGTACCCATGCCATCTATGATTGATACATTTATATTTGAAGTTGTTTTATACACTATGCACTTATAATAGTATCAAATGACTTGTTTTAAACGTACCAAGTATGTTTGGCTATTATAAGGGAAAATCCTATCCTCCGGCTTGCGTTGCATTGTGTGATGGGACCTGGGTCTTACAATAGCTTCATTTTTCCAAAAAGCATTGCGGTGTTTGTTTTATGCACTAGTATTATTGGGAGGAAACCTGTTCCATGTTATACGGCGTGGTCCCTTGATTTACCAAATTTTAAAGTAAAGTTTTAAATAACTGTTTTAGTTCTCACACCAGTCACATGACTGACCTGGAGTTTATTATTTTAACCTAAACTCTGGGTGCCCATATTTTCCACACGGGCAGCTAGTAGTTGGGTTTTGCAGATATTATATTCATAGGATCCTGCTTTATAGCTGAAGGGATATTCAGAAAGCTCTGTATCCGTGTATTTCTTTAAGCTGTGTTATGTATTTTTTTCCGCTGCTATGTATTTAAATGTAATTTAAATCTCTGATATTTATCAAATGTGCAATATTTATTTATACTCTATTATATTCTTGTACTCTGATATAATTGTTGTAATAAGAAATGAAATGTTCTTCTGTTTGTGTTCTGATTCGTCTTGTCCTCAAAGCAATCCGTTCTTTCTCTTCTCTTCGAAGACTGGGGAAGTTCGGGTCGTTACACATGGTATCAGAGCTTTGGTTTACAGAGCTCGAGAACAAGACACATTAGAACCAAACAAAAGAATTCATCAGAGATTGGATTTGTAATATCCAGTAGGAATGATTCGTTAGAGATGGGATCGGTAGTATCCTAGAACGAGTGTAAAGGGTGTAATTTTTAAAATAAAAATGAAAACAAATTTTGTTTTGACAATTTAAACCTTATTATTTGTATTTGAATATTTTATTTGTATTGAATTTGGACAATCGAGTATATGATGATTTTGCGTATATGCCTAGCTAGCGTGTATTCGAAGTCTCAAATATACTGGATAGATATAGAATCACATTCTAGTCGCCCGGGGATGATACTGGTAATTGTGATCACATTATTAGTATTTATGTTCGACTTTCGAAAGTGGGATATCTATATATTTCCAATTGACTGGTATCAGAACCAAAACTTACATAGGATTATTTGTTGTGATTTGGCCTCAAAAACCTGATTTTTGACTATATATTAAAGTTATGTGTTTGAAACATTAATCAACTAATTGATTGCTGATTGTGTTGTTTGATTATTGGTTTGATTAATTAAAATTTTGAACCATTAAGCCAAATAGAATCAAACATTGAACTGAGTTGAAAATCGATTGCAAATGCATGCATATACATATATATTCATTGAACAGGTCATTGCAAGGAGGCTAGAGCTGAGGAATAAAATTGTATGCCCGACAAATAGGTACATGTTTACTAATTTATTGGGTTTGGATAATTTTATGAGCCGATTGGCTAGCCGCTTGGCTTTTTCTTTTTGGATGATTAGGGCCCTGCGTGGCTAGTTGTGGTTTTAAATGTCTCCCTGTACAAAGGAGGTTATGGCGAATTTTTTCAAAAATTTAGGGGGTTGGCCAAATTTTTGAGAAATTAGAAAATTCTTAGAAACTGAAAAGTTGAAGAATGAAAGTTGAGTTGGTTAGTTAAACAACTTTCAGCTCCGTTACTTTTCGAGGACGAAAATATTTTAAGTAGGGGAGATTGTAACAACCTGAAAAATCAGGACCAATTTAAAATTTTTATTCATTAATTTATTTTTTCTGGAAAACCCCTTTTCTCTCTCCCCGCTACTATCGAACGACGGAAACCTCTTCCTTCCTTCTCTCCTTGTTTTCTCTCCAACCACTCAATGAAATTCAACGACCTAGTTGAAGATTTTGTAGAGCATCCCTTCAGCTTCAAATCCATATAAGGGTTGTATTTTTTCGTGGAATATTTTGGCTGAATCGACGCCCTGAAGCTGTCGACTTCAACCCGCCGCCACCGCTTCATATTGCCATCGATCGGAGCACCTCCACCATCGATTTGCGCGTGCTCCGAGCTCTACAAGGTGGTGAATCCTGATCATCTTCAAGTTGAACGGATTTCACGAAAAATCAAAACCTAGTTTTGAAGAATTGCTGAAAGGTATCTGCTTTATTAAATTAAAAGGATTACGACATTTAAAAGTGTTGCAAATTATGATTTTAGAATAAAAATCATATCTTTTTCGTATGTTGTCGAAATCCAGTGAAACAAGAGACATTGGACTCACGATGACGTCTTCTACATTCTAGAAGAGACCGGAGAATTTTTGGAGCTTCCTACAATTTTAGAAGGAGTGGATCCCAATGTGAGAACTTCTCACTAAAATTATTTCTATATAGTTACTTATTTTATAACTGCATATATGAACTGCTCCCCATCGTCCACAGACCATGGACGACTTGTTTGATTGTATTGTGTTGTGGAAATTGACTATGATGGTGATGTGAAATGGAAAATAAAATATTCATGTATTGAATAAAATATTTTATCGTTAAAAATATAATTTTTAACGTGTATATGAATAAAATAAATATTCATTTACAAATCGGACGATTTGTTTATGCACACCCATTTTACTGATATTGATTGGGACGATAAATTTTACACATCGCACAACTGGACAAATAATATTCAGTGTTTGTTGATTGAAACCCCACACGGGTATTGGGATGATATTTGACGTACAGTAATCCAAATTGTTTAGTTGTATGTCAATCGATTGGTTGATAGACTGTTGTAAGCGTTAAACATTTATATTTAATGCTTATGCAGTGTAGAATGCACTCTGGATGATGGTTGATTGTTTATCATGGTTGTTCTTTTCATGTGTTGTATGAAATCCATATAAATAACATTAAATGGTAATTGACTGTGTCTAATTCCAGTTCAGAAAGAATGAATATTTTAAAATAACGAATATTTTAAAATGATGAATATTTTAAAATAATATTCAGTAAAAGATCAAAATCTGATTTTGATGTTCGATTTGGGATAGACACTAATCTATTTAAATATATAAAGCCGTGTTGATTAGATTAACGCCATTTTGACGTGAACGATATTTATATCGTTTTTATTCATTTTTATATTGAATATCGAAAAGAAAATAATTCCAATCTGATATTTTGAAAATATTATCATTTATATATTATAATGATGAGGAAAATTCAATTTTGATTTAAAATTGAAAAATGAAGTTAGAATCGTTTTAAAACGAATTTATAAAATACGTTTTAAATGGAAATCGACGAAATATATATGTTATATATATTAAATGGCCTGAATAGAACGCGCCGCGCCGCGACCGTTCGCGAATTTCGACCATTGACTTCGAATTGACATTACGGGAGATCCAACTGTCGGATTCTCCTAAATCCACAATGTAACAACCCGCATTCTACGCATAGAAGTATCGTAGAATATTTATTTCTTTCTTATACGAAGTCGTATTGTCTTGTGGCTTTGGGAAACAACTATTGGGTTCATTTCCCATGTACATGATTTTTCCCGATTTTTAAATGACCATTTTACCCCTAGTTGGTACTGTTTTGGCCATAACTTTTGACTGGAAAGGAATTTTGACCTGAAACCACTTTCATTGGCTCCGGATGATGTTTTACAATTCCGTAGAGTGGTCCATTAGCCAAACGGACTCACCGTTTGAGAGATATGGCTGAAACAAGTTTCAGATAGTGAAACAACTTAATTGGGCCTAATCGGGTGATTAACAGCTAGGCCCAATGGGGGATTTCGGGATTAGGGTTATGAGGAGGCTGAAATCAGTTAGAGAACGATCTTATCCTCATTTTCCAGCCGCCACAAACATGTCTTTCACCCTAGCCATGGCCTCCACCTTCTAATTTCATCCCAAATCGTCTCTTATCACTTTCTAATCGAAGATTAAGCAAAACTACATCAAATCAAGGGAGGGTAGCCCCAAATCAGAGAGAGAGAGCTACTGGAACACATAGGGATTGTATCCAAAACAGAGATTATTTTAGATCTAAAGTTTGTTTGTGGCTAAGGTGAGTGATTTGCATTGTTTTTCACTAATTACGGCTAATTATGGTAATTAGCGAAGATTAGTGAAATTATGGCTCAGAAAAATCTAGAAAAATTCCTAAAATTCTAAAACATCATTTTATGCCTCTGATATGAATTTGGGTTAATTTCGACTAATTTTGCAAATCCCGGAATTTGGGGGATTAAGGGGTGATTAGTGGAAATTAGCGAATTTATGCATGATTAAAATCTGGAAAAATATTTAGAAATTCTGAAATATTGTTTTAGACCTCTTTTAGAAAATTTGGGTAATTTGGTTAAGTTTTTCAAATCATACTGTTAGTTGTTCTTAAACATGATTAAGGGGAAAATATGGGTTTTTGTGTATGTTTGATCCGTTTTGACCTACCATATTGATGTTTTGCTGTTTGTGGATGTTTATACATGTTGCTATGACTGTATGGTATGGTTTGTGATTGTTTAGAACAATTAGAATGGTCAAAAACGCCGTTGAATGGCGTAAACAACTCGCCGGACAAAGTGCAGGAGCTGTAGACAGGGACCGGATCAGATCCCCTTTATCCGAACCGAATCACTCTCCACGATCCGACCCGATCCGCTTGTGGTGATGGAGACCGACCCGATCCATCTGGAAGCTCGTGAATAGGTGGCCAAGGAGGTGCAACTCGTGAACCGAACCGCCCGTGGGGTATTCTTCTCCGATCCGAACCCGATGGCATCCTCCGATCCGACCCGAAGGAACTTGTCACGAACCGAGATGTTAAGTACGACCTGGGTTGTATCCGAACCGATCCGGAGCTTGGCTACGATCCGAACCACCATGAGTTGGAGCATGGAGCACGACCCAACCCGATCCGATGCATCATGGAGGGACTTGAGGAACTCGATCCGATCCGAGATGATGAAGCAATCCGAACCGAACCAAGGAAGGAGGAGAAGACCGATCCGGTGATGACCAATAACCCGAGATGCAAAGGTAGTCCAAATGGAAGTTAGAGCTCAGGATCCAGTTGGGAACCAATGAGTTCACTTCATGGTTGGGCTTTGCTGCGGGACGTGTGCAAAGGGGTTGTCGGTATTCATAACTTTGGTTCACCACTGAGAGATGGATAGTGGGCTTGTAGTGATAGTTACACGGGATTGGATTCCGTCATGGCCCAAAGTATTAGGTGACCAAAGTAGTGGATATCATATGCTTTACGCACTGAGTGAGGGATGTGAGGATGATTGCTATGCTTGATTGTTTGACATCACTATGACATGCACACCCCCACCCCCGTTATCTTTACACCATTTGAAATGGAACCTTAGAGTGTTGTACAATATGTAGTGCTAACTCTTTGGTTGCAGGTCCAGGTTCAGGTATGATTGGATTATACCTGTTATTGTTCTGTTTTGTTGCTTATCGCTCATACCAGGCTTTATGTCTGACCCAGAGTTTTATGTCTCGTCTTATTACTCTGGGTGCTCACACGAGCAGACTAGAGACAGGTTATGGTTAGCTGGTGATGCGCGAGTAGCTGATTCGGAGGCGAACATGAGGCTTCCACGTATGATATATAGATATTCTCCCTGTGTCGCTGGTGGTCGCTACTTGGGCATTAGTAGTGTACCTCCTTTATCTTGCTTTTGTTTTGTTGAGACAGTTTGAAAAATTGTAATAATGTTGGCTTTGGATCATAAGCTGTACTTGGATTTTCCGCTGCTATGTTAGTTTATTTTCAGCTTATGCACTGTCTCACCTGTTTTATGTCAAGTATATTATTATTATATTTTATCCTATGCGCTGTAAGACATTCTACAGGTTCTTTGTTCGTTCACTCTCTTCTTTCTTTTCTTCTGACGACTGTCCCGTGCAAACTGGATATGTGTACAGCGCACCATTGGAGTAAATGTCAGTTGGTGCGGGGCGGGCTGTCACATTTGGTATCAGAGCTCTAGGTTGCGTAGTTAACCTAGGGAAAGACACTAGGGAGAGATAGTACGTATATGAGTGAGCGTATTTGTGATTACTTTGGTTTTCAAAAGCTATATATATACTATTAGTAGTATAAGAATGAAGTCGTACTGCGCTAGCATCACTATGGGGTCGTTAATCGTTTCCCCTTTTACAGATTGACGATGAGCCGATATGCTAGAGGTGCTGGTAGGGGAGCCAATAATGGGAATGCTGCTGACATGAGGGTGATGTTTACTGACCTCATGAGAGACATGCTTAGGGATGTTCAAGGGGCAGTTCCCAATCCCGGAAATGGTGGTGGTCCAGTAGTGCAGGCGCCTAGGGTCGATTTCGCCAAGTTGTGCAAGGATTACACTAACCTTGGTGGGAAGCCGTTCCACGAAACGGAGTCGGCCACAGATGTTCAAGATTGGTTGGATAGCTGTGATCGTATCTTTGACGACTTGGGTATCGAGGATGCGATGAAGAGAAGGCTAGCGTCTCGTCAACTGCAAGGGCGAGCGATGAATTGGTGGAATGCCATTAGAACAGCTACTCCAGAAGATCAAGTTACTTGGAATCAATTTAAGACTCGCTTCTGTGATAAGTTTATTCCAGCTGCTCATAAATCAGAACTGTTCAGGAAGTTCTTGGAGATTAAGCAGAATGGTAGAGCAGTCTCGGAGTATATCGCTGAATTCGACACTTTATCGAAATATGGATGGTCCCTTATCGATACAGTCGAAAAGAAGAACGAGAAGTTCATAACTGGCTTGGATGGGTACTTGGGGGAAAGACTTATAAACCATATCGATGAGACTTTCGAGTCTATTGTAGGAAAGGCATTAAGGTCAGAGAGCCTTTTCCCTAAGTCGAAGACTGAGGTTGCTACGGCATCTGCAGAGGAGCCAAAGCCGCAAGCAGGCGGTGCAGGCAAGAAGAATTCCCAGAACAAGAGGAAGCAGAACCCGACCAAGGATGGTCAGAATAAGAAAAATAAGAAAGATGGCGAATGCTTTAGTTGTGGCAAGAAGGGCCACTATGCCAGAGATTGTCGAGAAAAGCCTGGGGAGAGGAAGTGCTTTAACTGCGGCCAGGCGGGACATCACAAGGATGATTGCCTGCAACCTCCTAGGGAGAAGCAGATTGTGAAAGTGTATGCTATCAACGCCGTTCCTTCTTCGTCGAATGCTCCAAGTGCGGCGCAGAAGGGAAAGGGTGTCATTATAAAAGGTATGCTTTCTATTTAAGATGTTTCTGTTTGGGTATTGTTTGACAAACCCGAGATAGTTGATAGACCTCTAGTTGTGACGAACCAGATTGGTGGTTCGACTAACCTTAGCATGATTTGCCGTAACGTGGTCTTATCGAGTCATGGATGTATGTTTGTTTGTGTTTGCTTTGTTTAAGCTTTACTGGGTTTAGCATTTTTTTTGGGGAGTCGATCTACTCCAAAGGAATAGGGTGGTATTAGGTACCTACCTAGTGATGGCGATAGTAACTGGAGTTAAGGAAGCTGAAAGGTTATCGTTGTAATAAGTTCTAGTTGTCTCTGGGAGGGAAATGAGTGCTCCAGTGCTAGATTGTTTTGCTAGTATCACCTCACGTGGGTTGTCCGAACTCGGAGGAGATGTTCCTTGGGTGCTTGTCTGATATTGGTTTAGGCCTTTGGGGCTTATGCTTGGGGAATGTCGAGTTTGACTAGAATGGTTTGCATGAGGGATAAGTAGTCGTTGCAATTTTCATTGGATGATATCTTGGTTTACTCGAGAAGTGATGGGAAGACGGAACATGATGAGACTGTTCAATGGTATAGACTGCCCAGAATTAGACTCGATAGGGTTATGAGATTGCTCGAGTGGGACTCGGGAAAGATGCAAAGTGGATTGTTTAGGACCCTATGTTGATGTTCTCTATTGGATAGTAGAATTTTGAAGGAATAGGATGTGTTCGTTGATCATGGAAGATACAACGAAGATTAGGGCGATTCAAGTTGGACTTGAACTCGTAAAAGGAAAATGGGTGTTCGTTGATCTTGGAGATGCAACGAATAAGGAAACGACGACTCACATTGGACTAGAGTTTGTCGGTACTGGATACTCAAGACTGGGTCTGAGTTATAGATTGACTCGAGTTGGACTCGAGAAGGCTGCAAGGAATTGGATTCGGCTTGGGTTGGACTCGAGAGGGCAGCAAGACAATGGATAGACTTGGGTTGGACTCAAGTATTTTAGGCGAACTAAAAGCAGGGATATCTGGGGATGTCTGTTACCCTGGATCCGTTGGACGTGATCTAGTTATCCTTGGAGGATAAACGTACGTTGGACGTACGGTAGTCCGTAGGGAGGCGGGGCTTCCATTGGCTTGGGATTGGTTGGACCAGTCAAGTAGGCATCGGTGTATGTATGGAGGCTGGGCTTCCATTAGTTATTGATGTTGGTTGGACCAGACATACTAGAATCGACATATTGGGATTGGTTAGACCAATCATGTAGGTGTTGATGTGTTTATGAATTTAGCAGGTGATAGGTAGGACTTGTTTGATGGATGTTATGGTTTCTATGTTGTTCCTATTTTTCTTCCCTTGAGTAGACTATCACCTGTAGGGTTCCAGCGATGGGGAACAAAGTGATTGTAGTAGGACTATGAGCCAGTGCAGTAGAGTCGTCATGACTCAAGGGGCAAAGTGGACATAGTAAAGGAATAGTAAGGCTATGAGCCAGTGCAGTGGAGTTGTTATGACTTCATGGGGCAGAGTGGACATAACAAAGGACTAGTGGCTATTGATCAGTGCAGTGGAGTTGCCATGACTCCATGGGGCAGAGTGATCATAGTAAAGGATTTGGGTACGGTAATAGTTGCATTGAGTAGGAGACATGCCAGTTTAGGGGTTTTGTTTCTAGGATGGAAGCAACTAGAGTATATCACAGGATATGATTTCAGACCCATGTTTGAATTGGATTCAGAAACACCAGTAAGCTTGACGATTAGATCGATTTTGATTGAGTGGATTGGTTCCAGTTAGAAGGATGATCCTAACCTATTGGAAATCATCTCTAGGGTAGAGATGGGTATCGATGGAAAGAGAACAATCAAGCAAGGATTTGATCAAGAAGGATGGCTTCAAAAGAATGGAGGACTAGTTGTACCCAACGTAGATGGACTGAGAGATGAAGTGCTTAGAGCATATCATCACCCGAAATTGACTATACATCCCAGTGGTAACAAGATGTATTGAGACATGGAGCAGATCTACTACTGGGAAAGGATAAAGAAAGACGTTGGGAAGTTTATGTCCAAATGCATAAATTGCCAGTTAGTAAAAACTGAGCAAAAGAAGCCTAGTGGTTTGTTACAACCATTAGAAATTCCTAAATGGAAGTGAGAATAAGTCTCAAATGGATTATATTGATAGTTTACCAAGGACTAGGTCAGGTCATGATGGTATTTGAGTGAATTGTATATTAGAGAATGAAGGCTACCCAAGATAGGCAGAAGACTTATCTCGATAAGAGATGATAAGAGATTTGGAATTCTTCGTTAACGACTTGGTGTTCGTCAAGATCTCTCCATTGAGAATGTGATTTGGATTGGTTGGAGAGGTAAGTTAGCACCAAGATTTGTTGGCCCATTCCCAATCCTCGAACAAGTTGGGAATTTGGCATAGGAAATAGAGCTACCTGACAAGATGGCGGGGGTTCACAACGTATTTCATGTTTCCCAGTTAAGGAAGTTTGTGCAAGAACCTAATGTGGCTATGTCACCAGATCAGTTGGACGATATCAAGGTTGAACCCGGGGCGGTTGAGAACCGCAAGCCTATGCGTATTGTTGGGAACGATACGAGGCAGCTTCGAGGGAAGGCGGTGAAACTAGTCAAAGTCCAGTGGGGTGAGAATGAAAAAGACTATACTTGGGAAACAGAGAAAGATACAAGGAAGAAGTATCCAGAACTCTTTGCCTGGTAAGGTTTTGATAGTGATAGTTTCTTCCCTTATTAGTAAATCGCATGCTAGGATAGACTTGTTTTGCATGTTGATTGTTGTTTTATGGTTGATAGGCATGCGGGACCCTTTGTGTGTTTTGGTTAGGAAATTTCGGGGGCGAAATTTCTTAAAGGTGGGGGGGGGAGAGAGAGAGAATGTAACAACCCGCATTCTACGCATAGGAGTATCGTAGAATATTTATTTCTTTCTTATATGAAGTCGTATGGTCATGTGGCTTTGGGAAACGACTATTGGGTTCATTTCCCATGTTCATGATTTTTCCCAATTTTTAAATGACCATTTTACCCATAGTTGGTATTGTTTTGGCCATAACTTTTGTATGGAAAGGAATTTTGACCTAAACCCACTTTCATTGGCTCTGGATGATGGTTTACAATTCCGTAGAGTGGTCACATTAGCCAAACGGACTCACTGTTTGGGAGATATGGCTGAAACAAGTTTCAGATACTGAAAAACAGCTTAATTGGGCTTAACCGGGTGATTAACAGCTAGGCCCAATGGGGGATTTCGGGATTAGGGTTATGAGGAGGCTGAAATCAGTTAAAGAACGATCTTATCCTCATTTTCCAGCCGCCACAAACATGTCTTTCACCCTAGCCATGGCCTCCACCTTCTAATTTCATGCCAAATCGTCTCTAATCACTTTCTAATCGAAGATTAAGCAAAACTACATCAAATCAAGGGAGGGTAGCCCCAAATCAGAGAGAGAGCTGCTGGAACACATAGAGATTGGATCCAAAACAGAGATTATTTTAGATCTAAAGTTTGTTTGTGGCTAAGGTGAGTGATTTGCATTGTTTTTCACTAATTACGGCTAATTATGGTAATTAGCGAAGATTAGCGAAATTATGGCTCAGAAAAATCTAGAAAATTTCCTAAAATTCTAAAACATCATTTTATGCCTCTGATATGAATTTGGGTTAATTTCGACTAATTTTGCAAATCCCGGAATTTGGGGGATTAAGAGGTGATTAGTGGAAATTAGCGAATTTATGCATGATTAAAATCTGGAAAAATATTCAGAAATTCTGAAATATTGTTTTAGACCTCTTTTAAAAAATTTGGGTAATTTGATCAAGTTTTGCTAATCATACTATTAGTTGTTCTTAAACATGATTAAGGGGAAAATATGGGTTTTTGTGTATGTTTGATCCGTTTTGACCTACCATATTGATGTTTTGCTGTTTGTGGATGTTTATACATGTTGCTATGACTGTATGGTATGGTTTGTGATTGTTTAGAAAAATTAGAATGGTCGAAAACGCCGTCGAATGGCGTAAACAACTCGCTGGACAAAGTGCAGGAACTGTAGACAGGGATCGGATCGGATCCCCTTTATCCGAACCGAACCACTCTCCACGATCCGACCCGATCCGCTTGTGGTGATGGAGACCGACCCGATCCGCCTGGAAGCTCGTGAACAGGTGGCCAAGGAGGTGCAACTCGTGAACCGAACCGCCCGTGGAGTATTCTTCTCCGATCCGAACCCGATGGCATCCTCCGATCCGACCCGAAGGAACTTGTCACGAACCGAGATGTTAAGTACGACCTGGGTTGTATTCGAACCGATCCGGAGCTTGGCTATGATCCGAACCACCATGAGTTGGAGCATGGAGCACGACCCAACCCGATCCGATGCATCATGGAGGGACTTGAGGAACTCGATCCGATCCGAGATGATGAAGCAATCCGAACCGAACCAAGGAAGGAGGAGAAGACCGATCCGGTGATGACCAATAACCCGAGATGCAAAGGTAGTCCAAATGGAAGTTAGAGATCAGGATCCAGTTGGGAACCAATGAGTTCACTTCATGATTGGGCTTTGCTGCGGGACGTGTGCAAAGGGGTTGTCGGTATTCATAACTTTGGTTCACCACTGAGAGATGGATAGTGGGCTTGTAGTGATAGTTACACGGGATTGGATTCCGTCATGGCCCAAAGTATTAGGTGACCAAAGTAGTGGATATTGTATGCTTTACGCACTGAGTGAGGGATGTGAGGATGATTGCTATGCTTGATTGTTTGACATCACTATGACATGCACACCCCCACCCCCGTTATCTTTACACCATTTGAAATGGCACCTTAGAGTGTTGTACAGTATGTAGTGCTAACTCTTTGGTTGCAGGTCCAGGTTCAGGTATGATTGGATTATACCTGTTATTGTTCTGTTTTGTTGCTTATCGCTCATACCAGGCTTTATGTCTGACCCAGAGTTTTATGTCTCGTCTTATTACTCTGGGTGCTCACACGAGCAGACTAGAGACAGGTTATGGTTAGCTGGTGATGCACGAGTAGCTGATTCGGAGGCGAGCATGAGGCTTCCACGTATGATATATAGTTATTCTCCCTGTGTCGCTGGTGGTCGCTACTTGGGCATTAGTAGTGTACCTCCTTTATCTTGCTTTTGTTTTGTTGAGACAGTTTGAAAATTTGTAATAATGTTGGCTTTGGATCATAAGCTGTACTTGGATTTTCCGCTGCTATGTTAGTTTATTTTCAGCTTATGCGCTGTCTCACCTGTTTTATGTCAAGTATGTTGTTATTATATTTTATCCTATGCGCTGTAAGACATTCTACAGGTTCTTTGTTCGTTCACTCTCTTCTTTCTTTTCTTCCGACGACCGTCCCGTGCTAACTGGATATGTGTACAGCGCACTATTGGAGTAAATGTCGGTTGGTGCTGGGCGGGCTGTCACACACAACCATTGGGTTTGTGTCGAAAAGAGCTTTCCACGAATATAAGAGATTTGAAATCTAACGGTTGGATTTGGAATTATGTCCAAATCAAATTTGGAAAAGGTCGTTGTAAGTGCAGTTCGATGATCGTTTATGGGAATCGAATGAAAGGGCCATAATAAAATTATTAAAAATATTAATAATTTATGTAAAATCATAATAAACGATTTGGAAAGAATTTGGATGAAAAATTCCGTATTTGTAAAGATAAAAATATATTTTTGTCGAAATGAACTAGTTTATAACTAGAAAGGATAATCCAATATTTCTAAATAAATAAATTGGATTGAAATGGTTTTAAAAATAACCAGAATTTCCAATATATGAATTGGAATGGATTTGAATCAAAATTATCTTCGGAATATTTCGGTATTGGATTCCGTGATTATACGGATATTGTGGAGGAATTTGGAAGATATATATATCGTTATTCCCAATACAATATTTGTTAGTCAGAATTTGATATTGAATATAAGCCGATATATTTTCTATTCAGAGCCTTGTATTTAATATCAAATGGGATTTTGGATTTGTAGTGAACGGTGTCTTAAATAACACTGTTCTTAAACCCAGTTGAGAAAAGAATGAATCTTTTAATTAAGATTTAGTGAAATTTTCCAATTAATTAATATTTAATTGGAATTGAATAAAAGAATGTGATTTTGGGTTTATCATGAATGGTGTCTTAAATAACACTGTTCTTAAACCCCATGTGAAAAGAATAAATCTTTTAAATAAGATTATTTGATTTACTAGATATATTTAGTAATTGGAATAAAATGGAATGTGAATTGGGTTTATCCTGAACTGTGTTTTTAACGACATTCGTTCTTTAACCCGATTTGCAGTGAAATGTGATTTGGAATTTATAAATCTTCTTATTAAGATTTAATGGAAATTTTCCAAAGTAAGGTTTTCTAGTTTAATATATTAAATTGGAATTGAATGGAATTCGATTTGGTAATAATCGAAGTGAGCTTCTGTGGAGGAAGACTGTTAATATATATGGAATTTAAAAGGCTTTGTCGTTATTCCATTTATATTATTTGTCGGATACGGAAATTTATATCGAATATTTATTGATATTTTTTTCGTGAAAATTCCATAATTAATGGAATGTGATTTTGGGTTTATCATGAACTGTGTTTTAAATGACATTAGTTCGTTAACCCAGTTAAAGACGGGAATTATTTTTCCTAGAAGTTGCATAATCATTAATTTTGATTTTTGGGATGATTAAAACTAAGTGGAGTTTTAATGAATCTTTAATTAGATTGAAATGAGGATTTGATAATTTAAATTATCAAATCGGAGAAATGATCGAGAATGGAGTATCACCAGTTTTGCTCCAAACGGTAGTTAAATCTTTAATTAGATTTGAACGTGAAATGGTAATTAATATTTATCGATAACACTGTTGTGTTAGATATGGAGTACTACCAGTTTTTCTCCATGGGATGAATAGGTTGGGACTGGGAAATATAATAAATGATTACTTCGGTAAGGATCGCTAATCTCGACTAGTTTGGATAAACCTTAATATGGTTTAAAATTGTGAAAGAATATTTGAATAAAAGAATATTCTAGATTGGAATAAGGCATATGTTTTGTTTGTGTAGCACTTGTTTATAAAATACGCGAGTTATTTGGAAGAGCTGGGTTTATACCCATTCTGAATAACTGATACGACGATATGTCAAAGATGAAGATGGTGGTTGAAGACCGGAGGTCTTCACATCGTTTGGATGATTACTGATGTCTTGATTGGGCTGTACACCCAAGACGAGGTAATAAGTGGTGATCATCCAAACGTACTTAGAGATCGACGGATATGCGAGGGCCTCTCTCCTGTATTGGACATATGGGACGAGGAATAAGGTGCCTTCGGTTTCGTTCAGACCCAGAACGAACTTGTAAATGGACTGTGTGTCTGACATTGGATTTTATTCTGTGTTGATTGATCTCTATTAAATATATATCTGTTTGGTGGCGGAGAATTCGTTCTCTTGCTTAACACCCTTCTTTGAGACGTACGAGCTTAGAGGTTGTATATCGATAGACATCAGTCGCACGGCATGAATTGCGTATGTGGCATGCTGAGATGCAAATGATCAAGGCTTCTGTTGAAAAGCAGAGTCTTGTGGTTGATGATTAAAGCATAGCTTTAATATAGCGCCGCTTTGTGTATAGCGTTAATTCGCGAGCCTCACACCCCGGTGTGAACCAGAAACGGGAAGGACCTCCGGGAGATGGACATATGCTGGTTTCTAGCTAGGAGTGGTGTCAGCGTTTTGCAAGCCCTTAGATTTAACTCATGTGGATGTTGCTTATTATTACTTGATGGATAGAGAGGCGCCTCGGATATATCGGTTACTACGGAGCCGATGGATATTGAGTCATCTGGCTCATTTATGCCCCCATAGGGCAGACTAGCATATCGTTTACGGTATTATTAACTCGCTAAGTGTGGGCCGGCCCTGACGATCCGGGTGCAGTTGCGGCTGAGACCTAAGGCATGGGCTAGAGTGTCTCGAATTAGCACAGGATGATCCCTTTGCCTTGGTTCAGAGATGGAAATCCAACTTCCAATACTTGACTTTGCGGTTTTAATTGTAGAACTAGTATGGCGACATGATATATGGTACCCATGCCGTCTATGATTGATACATTTATATTTGAAGTTGTTTTATACACTATGCACTCATAATAGTATCAAATGATTTTTTTTAAACGTACCAAGCATGTTTGGCTATTATAAGAGAAAACCCTAACCTTCTGCTTGCGTTGCATTGTGTGATGGGACTTGGGTCTTATAATAGCTTCATTTTTCCAAAAAGCATTGAGCTGTTTGTTTTATGCACTGGTATTCTTGGGAGGAAACCCGTTCCGTGTTATACGGCGTGGTCCCTTGATTTACCAAATTTTAAAGAAAAGTTTTAAATAACTATTTTAGTTCTCACACCAGTCACATGACTGACCTGGAGTTTATTGTTTTAACCTAAACATTGGGTGCCTTTATTTTCCACACGGGCAGCTAGTAGTTAGGTTTTGCGGATATTATATTCACAGGATCCTGCTTTATAGCTGAAGGGATATTCAGAAAGCTCTGTATCCGTGTATTTCTTTAAGCTGTGTTATGTATTATTTTTCCACTGCTATGTATTTAAATGTAATTTAAATCTCTGAAATTTATCAAATTTGTAATATTTATTTGTACTCTATTATATTCTTGTACTTTGATGTAATTGTTGTAATAAGCAATGAAATGTTCTTCCGTTTGTGTTCTGATTCGTCTTGTCCTTAAAGCAATCCGTTCTTTCTCTTCTCTTCGGAGACCGGGGAAGTTCGGGTCGTTACACCTGTCCCTTTTACTCAAACTGGAGAATGACCTTGTTATGCCGTTGAACGACCTGTTCTCCACTTCTTCTAGCTTTAGCTTTACGGACGATCTGCTCTTTCTTCCTTTTCGTTCTAGCTTTAGCTTTAGCATCTTCCATGGTGCGCTGCATCACCTTGGGATCAATTTTAAAATTTTATTTTTCACATTTAGATTAATTCTACAAGGATTTATAGTCAATTTAAACTTTTGATAATTAAATATTATTTTAATGGCTTAAACAGAGACTATTTTAATGGTGACCGGTGACTAATCACCTCTGGTATTTTCATCCATCTCTCGAGTTCTAGAAATATACTCCATCGCTTCCTCACATTTACCTCGCCGTGCTCGAGCCTATCAATTTCAAATCTTCAGCTCTTGTTGTGATGGCACAAAACAAGAAGAAAACGCCTCCCAGATATGTTCTTTCTTCGACTTCTGCTGGTCGTTCGGGACGTTGCTTTACCGCGCTGCCTCCTAAGTCCGTCGCTTCTAAGATGCCACCCAATTTTGGCATAGCTAACGTTGTTGCTCCTCCACCTCCTGTAAGTTCAGATTTAGATTTTCCAGCAGCCACAAATCCCCATTCTTTAGTTTTGATGACAACAACCTTATTTCAATCTTAATTGATTATAAAATATACACTAACATCTCTATCTAGAATATATATATACACACACATATATATATGCAGGATTTATATAAAGGAATTAATATTGAAGACTGTACAGTATAAGAGTTTAAGAGATTCATAATTCAGAGGAGATTGAAGAATAATGAGTAATCAAGAAATCAAGAGTTCAAGATAAATATAGTAATAGAGTCTAGTTTATATGTAAGACTCTGAATTGTGCTTTAGGTTCAAATTCAAATTATGTTTTTCAAATTCTGATTTTCAAATTTCAAATTCTATTTTCAAATTTCAAATTCAAATTTTAACTAGTTTTTCTACTTTACTTTTTATTTTAAACTTGAGTTTTAAAGATTATAGGTTTTTATATATTTATATAGTTATATGCTTTTATATTTATATAGTTTTAAACTTTATAATTTTATAAATAAGTTTATATAATTTATATTTATGATTTCATATGATTTTCTACTTTATAATACTTATTTATATCACTATGTTTTAATTCAAGAATATCTAGAATTATATATATATGTATATATTAAAACACTTGAAAAATATTCAAATTTCAAATTTTCAAACACATATGTCGATGGGATGTCGACATACAACTGTCATATTTTCAGCTTTGAAAGGAAGTGTCTTTTCACCATTTTTCAACGTTTCAGAAGCATTGCAACCTTTCAAATCCTATAAATAAGGGTTGATTTTGAATTTTTTAACCATTCTTCTTCTCCATCTTCTTACCTTTTCATTCCTCCATTATTATTTCTTTTTTTATGATTTCTTCACTTATACTTTGCCGATTTCAACTCTATTTATATAAAACTTCTTCTCTTCTCACTCTCTACTCATTATTATCTGAATCAAAGTGTTATTGAAGAGTTATAACGCTGTTATTATCATTTGGGATTGTTTGGGAAACAATGTGCTCCTTATAGCCGTGAAATCAAGGAAGGAAACGGTGTTAACCTTGTAGTCGGGGAAATCAAGGGTGGTGGAAACGGTGGTAACCTTGTAGCCGTGAAATCAATGGTGTTGTACTTGGATATTGATATAGCAATAAAACTCTATGCAATCCAGCATTGCAAAGGACTGGATGTAGGAGTAATCCGAACCACTATAAAATCCAGTGTATTCTTTCCTTTTCTGCATTTTATTTTAGTTTATTTATGTGTTTGTGTTTGATTCTATGTCTGTGATTTTCGTTGTGGTGTGTGATTTATATAGTAGATTATATAAGTTTTAGATTTTCTTAAATTCCTTACAAACACTATTCACCCCTCCTCTAGTGTTAGTTTTGCCTTAACGATCCATTACGCATTCCCTAACAATTGGTATCGGAGCTAGGTCTTTCAAAAAGGCCATAATCTGATTTTTCAAAAAAATTAAAATGGAAAATTTTGAAATGATTTTTAACACTAGTGTCAATTCATGCATTGCATCAACATTGAAAGGGTTTGGATTCAATTATGTTGAAAATTCATGTGAACTACTGAAATGTTGTTTAATATAGGAAAAAAAATATGTTTTATGGCTTTCGAAAATTCAAAAGTTGAAAAAATGGGTGAAGTGGCTGTTGAAAATTCAAATTCCGAAATGGTATGTTACATGGCTGTTAAGAATTCAAATTCTAGAAAATAAATGGTGGAAATCAAAAAGGGAAAATGGATACTGGATAGTGGTTGTTTGAGACATATGACGGGAAATCCAGAAATACTAAATAATCTAGTATATGAAGATGGTGGAATGGTGAACTTCGGGATAACTCTAAAGGATACATTATTGGGATCGGCAATGTCGGTAATTATGAAACTCCTACTATTTCTGATGTTGTATTAGTTAGGAATCTAAAACATAATTTACTAAATATAAGTCAACTTTGCGATAAGAGCTATAAAGTAAACTTTGAGAAAGATAAATGTTTTATAAAAAATAAGAATTCAAAAGTAATATTCAAAGGAGATAAAAATAATAATATCTATATATCGAGTATGTAAATCTCCAACGATAATCTATGTCTTATGGCCAACACAAGTGACCCTTGGATCTGGCATAAGTGATTCGATCATATAAATTTCAAACACATCTCTAGGATTTCTAAATTAGATTCAATTAAGGGATTACCCAAAATGAAGATTAAAGTTAATAATTTATGCGACGCTTGTCAGTTCGGAAAAGTAAAAAGAAGTTCATTTAAATCAAAAGAGGAAATTACAACCTTGAAACCATTAGAGTTAATTCATATGGATTTATTTGGTCCATCTCAAACTCAATCAATAAATCACAATAAATATGTTTATGTAATAGTCGACGATTTCTCTAGATATACTTGGACTTTGTTTCTTAAGTGATGCTTTTGATCAATTTAAAACCTTTGCTAAAAGAATTCAAAACTTGTTATCACTAAAAACCAAAACATTACGTATTGACCATGGCGGAGAATTCAAAAACGAATATTTTGAAAATTTTTGTTAAAAAAGGGAATAACCCATAATTTGTTTGTCCCTAGAACCCCCTAATAAAATGGAGTAGTTGAACGTAAAAATAGGACGATACAAGAGTGAGCGAGAACTATGTTATCTGATAGTAATTTACCAAGAAAATTTTAGGCTGAGGAAGTTGCAACAACTTGTTATTTTTTAAATCGAATTTCAATCAGACCCTTAACTCATAAAACACCATATGAACTTTTGTATAATAAGAAACCAAAAGTATCATATTTAAAAATATTTGGAAGTAAATGTTTTATACTTAATACTAAAGAAAATTTAGATAAATTTGACTCGAAATCCGATAAAGGAATATTTATTGGATATTCAGAGAGAAGTAAGGCATAAAGGTTTTTAATTCAAGAACCAATAATATAGAAGAAACCTTTAACGTATCCTTTAACAAAAATTATAAAAATACAACACAACACAACGAAGATGAATGTGAAAATGAAGTTAATAAAACAATTAAAGAATATAATCAACCAAATAAAACAATTATATTACTAAGAGACCACCCTGTAGAAAATATCTTAGGAGATATTGAATCCACTGTTAGGACTGTAATCAATTAAATAATATGATTAATTCTCCATTTATTTCAACTATTGAACCTAAGAATCCAAAGGAAGCATCTTTCAATGATTCATGGATCCTTCCCATGCAAGAAGAACCAAATAAGTTTACTAGGAATGATGTATGGGAACTTATTCCCAGACCAGAGGATAAGACTATAATAGGAACTAAATGGGTTTATAAAAATCAAATGAATGAACAAGGCGAGGCCGTAAGAAATAAGGAATGACTAGTAGTACAAGGTTATACTCAAAAAGAAGGAACTAACCTTTGCAAACCATAATAATTTCAAATTATATCAAATGGATGTCAAAAGTGCTTTTCTAAATGGATTTGTTAAAGAAGACGTATATGTAGAGAAACCACCTCTTTTTGAAGACGAAAAATTACCAAATCACGTATATAAGTTAAAGATAACGTTATATGGATTAAAACAGGCTCCTAGGGCTTGGTATGATAGATTAATAAATTACTTATTACAATCTAATTTTGAAATAGGAAAACTAGATAACACCTTGTTTATCAAAAAGAATTATAAGGATATACAATTAGAACAACGATATAATTTTTTGATCGACAAATAATAAGATGAATAAAGAATTTTAGATCCCAAGAATTTGAGATGAGTCATATGGGAGAACTAACATTCTTCTTAAGCTTACAAATTCGTCAATTAAAGAATGGAATATTTATTAATCAAGAAAAATATGCAAGAGATTTAATTAATAAATATAATTTAACAACAACTAAAGGGAGACCAACACCAATGACAACTAATATAGCCTTAAGTAAGGATGATACATCAAAAGACGTTGATCAAAAATTATATAGAAGAACGATAGGATCGCTATTGATATAACCGCTAGTAGACCAGATATTATGCATAGTGTATGTCTCTATGCAAGATATCAATCGCAACCTAGGGAAACACATTTAAAAGCTGTAAAACGTATTCTAAGGTATGTAAAGCATACATTAGACTTTGGATTGTTTTATCCCAAGGATGATTCATTCGACTTAGTTTCTTATTGTGACGTTGATTGCGCAGGATGAAAATCCGATTGTAAAAGCACTAGTGGAACATGTCATTTCTTAGGACTAGTCTTGTGGTTTAGTAAAAGAAAAATACCGTATCCTTGTCAACAACTGAAGCAGAATGTATCTCTGCTACTTTAGTTTGTTGACATGTAATATATATGCAACAAACTCTAAATGATTTTGGATTAAATATAAATAAATCACCAATATACTATGATAATACGAGTGCTATAAATATATCTAAAAATTCAACTCATCACTCAAGAACTAACATATTGATATACGACATCAATTTCTAAGAGATAACATAAGTATAGAAAAAATTTCACTCGAATTTATAAAAACAGATAAACAAATAGCAGATATATTAACAAAACCATTAAATGAAACAACGTTTACTAAATTTAGAAGAGAATTAGGTATTTTTTTCATTCAGTGAATTAAAATAATTAAATATATAAGAATAACATTAAAAATCAGAAAAATAAAGTAAAAAACATAAGTATGTCGACATATAACTGCTAGATTTCAAAAATTAATTCCCACCAAAAGTTAGTTACAAAAAACATTTAAACTCTCGACTTTGAATTTTCTTCTTCATTCTATTATTTCACTTCGGTAAAATCTCAAAACCAAAATAAATAATGGCTTCCAACAATTATAACAACCAAGTTAATCACGAATCATCCGCTGGACCATCCGAAGGTCCTTTCCAACGTTCTATCCTCTCTCGAGTCATCAAATTGGAAGAGAAAATGGAATATACTCTTCAAATGCTTGTTGATATTCAAGTGCTCTAAATCTGGATAAGTCAAGAGCAAATTAGACAAGGAAAGATAGTGCGAAACCTTCATAAATTCGCAATGGATAGTCAGGTGAATCCAATCATCATCGAAGATGATAATCAAGCAATGGAAGAGGAAAAGGAACCAGAAGAGGAGGAAGAAGAAATGATGGAAGAAGAGGAACCAGAGGAGATACAAAAAAAAGTCACGGAAGAAGATGATCAAGTCATATGCATTGGTGAAGTCTTGTTCGATCAAAATGGAAATGTGATTGAACGAAATGGGGATTTTTGTCTCCATTACCCAAATTGTCCAACCCATAAGTCTCCTATCATTAAGAACAAAGAGAGTTTAGGTATCTTTTCATTTCTTTTCGTTTTGTTTAGTTTATTCGATGTGCCACATGTATAGTAATTCATGTAAATTGATTTCGTGTGTATCGCTTGTACTGAAAAACGATGTTTAATATAATGCTTTTTATCTCTCGTAAGTATTCCATTAGTTTATTATGTGGGCACGAATTTAGAGGGAGTCATATACATTAAGTATTTTGATCACAAGTTATATATATATTTTAGTATAGAATAATATAGTTTAGATAGATATAGAAATTAAGGGGAGTATTTTACTTTACTATAGGAGTTATATATATATATATAAAGGATTTAGGGGGTGTATTTTTAGAATTTCTTTTTGATAATGCCAAAGGGGGAGAAATTATAAAGTATAGACTTAGTTTAAGTAGAATATATAGAATTCATATTGGCAAGGGGAGTATTAGAATAGAATTCAGATTGGCAGGGGCGCATTAGAAGGATCAGCATCAACAGGTATGAAAAAGTATCGAAACACCCCACCTCCGTTAAGGTCACCCACAAAGGGAATGCCTTAACTTCGATGGAGCATTTTAGGTAGAAGATGCACATAAATTACAAGATAGACAAATAAAGCAGCGGGAAAATAAAGTCATTTTATAAACAATGTGGTTCAGTCAAGCTTTTACAACAATTGTCTCAATTATACTTAAAAGTAATACATAAAACTTCTGTCTTGATTCAAAAACTTCCAAATATAAAAGAAGCATAAAAATAATAATGATATTCCCCAATAAAGCATGAACCAGTCATAGCAGTGGAAGAGAGAGTCCAAAGCAATACATCGACTATCTTCGAGCTTGGAAAGAAGAACAGTCCAAACTAAGCTGAGCTATTCCCTACCTGACTACCTGGGGGGAACGGAAGAAAAGAGGCGAAACAAACTAGGTCAGACATAAGTCTGGTAAGTCCAGTGACTTTCAGCATGTAAATAGGCAAAAGCATCATGACATGAATAAATTGAATATAAGACAATACCGTTATAACAAGGGTGACAAGATAACATAAGATTTGCACAAGATATGATAAGGCAAGATAAATTGAATGCGCTTCTATTCTTTCTCTGCTTCGCTACTACCTTACTATTCTGGTTTCTATATCTCTGCACTCCCTAACTAGTGTCCCAACAAGTAATCTGTATAAAATGATCATATGATAATGTGATCCCAATCCCATGCAATTGTGGTAGCCTTCAGGTGTACATCTATTATGAGGATTCCACCTCAATCTGCCAAGTTGCCATGAATATGTTAGACGTACCCTTACTGCCCTATCGATCGGCTCCCTACTCGTATTAATTTTCCTTGTGTCTATGTCATTCGGCCCTCTCTTGCGTGTAGATACCCTGTGTTGGTCCCACCACAATGTGTATCAATCCCTATGATAGCAACCCGACACGATTCAAGACGCACAGTGTATAACTACTGGTACCCAGTGCCTGCTTTTTCCACTCCGTAGCACGTGCACATCCGTAATCCGTCAGAACCTACACTGACGTACCCCCTGCCGCTATTTTGACCGCTTATAATCAGCCCAGTAATCATGCCCAAAACTCAATTACAAGTTATGTCCAAATCTCAATTACAAGTTACGCCCAAATAGTACATAAAATAGATTAGGCCCAATTCCCCAGTATTCCAATCGTATATATAACAAGATTTCGTCTAGGTTCGAGACAACCTTGATCCATAATAAAAGGGGAAGAAGAGGAAACATAAAAGATTAAGCATAAAATAGCCATACGACGCTAGATTTGATAATAGCAATATCAGGAACATAAAAGAAATACAGATCTGAATTACATCGCAGGCATAAATTTGATAGATTAGATTTTAATAACATCGTAGGCATAAATCTGATAAAATAGATTTGAATGACATCGCAGGCACAAATCTGATAAAATAGATTTGAATAACATCGCAGGCACAAATCTGATAAAATAGATAGGATAAATCTGAAAGGATTATCTCTTAATCAAGTATAGCTTGGATTCAGATTATTACATGCCAAGAAATTCAATTAAAGAATTCACATCTGAAAGTAACTTGAACTTGCAAACAAAAGAACAAATCTTGTATTCTGGGATCTGATTTCTGAAATTGAAAAGCTGTCCTTTGATGTAGACTACCGATTCTCTAATTTTAATTTGATTTATTGCTTCTAATTTTCTTTCTAATTGGAGAAGAATGGCGGCTACTCTAGTTTGGCCATGGACAGCATGACGGCTCCTTGGAATGAAATTGTGTGGTTTATGGTTGAGGGTTGTGGTTGTTTATATAGAAGTTTAAATTAATGTAAGCCGTTAGATTAACCTAAGAGAAATCAGAACCATCCAGACCAATTAGAACTATCCAGGAACTGCCACCTATGCCCTAGTGACTCAGCAACAATTCAGAAATCGTCATTGTTCGGATCTGGCAGGGGGGAGGGGGGTCGACACCCCAGTCGACACCCCTCTTAGGGGGTCGACACCTATGTCGACCCCTATGGGCGGGAATTTTCCCACCCAGCTGGTTCTCGGAATTTTCGAAATTCGAACTATTTTTCTGAATTAATTATTGTTTATATTTAATTTTCTGATTAAACTTGAATTCTTCTGAACCCCATAACTTCTTCATACGGAGTCCGATTCATGCAAACTCAGACTCTATCTCAAGCAGAATTCCGAGACGAATGCAATGGAGTAACCCGTTTCTGTTAATTCCCCATTTTAAAATTAAGTATTCTTTAATTCGTTACTTTAATAATCACAGAAAATACGGGGGGTTACATTCACCCCTCCTTAAAGGATTTCGTCCCCAAAATCTCTAAGTCAATAAGAATGTATCATGACATCCAACATCCATCTACTCAACCATCAATCACAGACATTCATTGTCCTTAGAAAGATTTCTAATGCTTTCATGATCATATGCATATTGTGTGTATATGTCCTTACCTAATGCAAAATCAGGCGGTCTACTGATTCAGTTGACCTCCTTAATGCGAATTATGTCGGTGCCATGAGTCCATCATGTATGCAATTTTTTTCTTTTAATCATACTTTATAACTTCTATATGAGTGCACAACCATTCATACAAATGCAACATCCATATGATAACGCATCAAGTTTCAATCCATGTATATAAAAATTCACTCATGCATATGCAATATGGAAGTGACTGAGCCGATCTAGTGTCTAATGTGTGTGTATATGCATCCACAAGCAACCACTAGCAAACACTTACATCCACTGGCATCCACCAAACATAACATGTCTCAAACACATGTTTACATCCATTGGCTTCTACCTAAGGATCGAGGATAGGACCGAGAGGATATACTTAAAAGATAAAGACTAGCATGCAAATAAACTTTACAGAAAAAGAGAGATCAAGGAAATACCCTCAAAAAGGGTATGATGCGCGTTTCTATTCTTCAGTGTTCTAAGTCGCATCTTCTTGAGCTTCACTCCATTGTGCTATGACTGTCTTGACTTCACGGTTGCGTAGCTCCTTAATTTCTGTTTCAAAAATATGAGTTGGAACTCATTTCAATGTCGCCTCTCGTTTCACCTCTTCTTCTTCCAGTATACTTGGCACTACAACTTCTGCTATGTCATGTTAACATTTCCTCAAAAGATCTTCCAAAATCCTATTCACCCTTCCTGTCAGAGGATGACAAGCGATGCTCAAACATAACTGCGTACCTACCGCCTTTTTTCATATCACCTTTTCCTCTTGCATTGAGAACTGCTCCAAGCCCGGTCCTGCAAGCACCGGTATATACTGTGAACGGTTCGCTCCCATCTAGCAAAGTCAAAACTAGGGTTGATATCTTCGCAAAGTCCTTAACGAACTTCCTATAGTAGCCCGCCAACCCTAGAAAACTTCTTACTTCTGTTGCTTTTCTAGCAACCTTCCAACCTTGGATTGCCACCACCTTCGCAGGGTCCACTGCTATCCCTTCCTTAGAGACCATGTGTCATAAGAACCTCACTTTTTTCCTCTAAAAAAATGACATTTGGAGAACTTAGCCTTAATTTGATGCGCTTGGAGGGTATTCGAGTTTTCCCTTAGATACAAAGCATATTCTTCCCCACTCTTAGAGAAAACCAAAATATCATCTATGCACAAGCGAAGTGAACCATTCGCTTTTCCCTTGGAGTCATGTGTCTTACAGGTAATGCAACTGGCTTTGCATTGTTAACTAGATATGTGCGGAAGTCTATCTCGTGTTTTAGAGGAAAACCCCCAACCTTACCAAAACATCTGCGTACTCATGGATTATTCTAACGAATCGCAAATCGTCGATAGATGCATCAAGTGATTCTAGGTGGCTAAGCCAAACTGATCCCTTAGGATCGCACGAAATCTCGAGGGTATTCCCGAGGCAATTCAAAAGTCTAACTACCCTCCTTTCACAATTACTAGCTAACCAATCCATGCCTAGAATCAACCCATTGCCCATGAGACCAAAAACATAAACATTACACTTAAACTCAATACTTAATATAGCTATTCTCAAATCCTTACAAACCAAAGATAAATGAGCCGAACCTCCAATTGGATTTGAGACAATAATGGGATCCTCTACCTTACTAGTACTAAGGTGCAAGACTCAACTATGGAAGCAGATATAAACGAATGTGAAGTGCTGAAGTCAAAAAGAGTACTAACAGGATGATCAAAAAGAAAATCTAAAATTTTTCAATAGAAACTTTACTACCTCTCTCTCAGGTACACTAGCGGTGAGAGCATGCACCTGCCCTCCTTAGAATCCTGTCCTTTGTTCTTTCCCTTGTCCTTAATCGTATGACCCGTTATACCATAATAACGACACTTCCTCTTGTCTTAGATTTTACTATCCTTTCCTCCTTTGTGAACCAAGTCCATATCCATGAGTTTCTCATCCTTGGGTTGTGCTCCTTAGCCAAGCTCCCTCATTCTCATCTTTATCATCCTTGTGTAACATGTTGACAAGTCTCTCGAAAGCTGCCTCCATCGCATGGAAAACCCTACAAAGCTTGAAAGAAAATTAGCCGCAGGTAAAACTACTGCGGCTACAGATGGAAGTTGGGCACTTCTTCGCCCTTTGACAGATGTCGTAGTCTCATCAAGCCTACGGAACCATGCCACGATGAGGTTACCTCGCAGAAAGCTAGGAGCCTCGGAGACTCAGGAAAGAAGGAAACAAGGATTCAGTCAGAGGATCAAAAGATAGTGCATATGGCTTCGGGGAATATGCCTTTAAAACAAAACTTTTCTTTTGAAAATGCTTCTTTTAAAACCGTTTTGAAAATAAATTTTCAAATCTTTTATCCGATACGGTAACCTTCAGCTCTGATACCAAGTAAAACACCTCACCTCCGTTAAGGTCACCCACAAAGGGAATGCCTTAACTTCGGTGGAGCGTTTTAGGTAAAAGATGCAGATAAATTACAAGACAGACACATAAAGCAGCGGAAAAATAAAGTCATTTTATAAACAATGTGGTTCACTCAAGCTTTTACAACAATTATCTCAATCATACTTAAAAGTAATACATAAAACTTCTGTCTTTATTCAAAAACTTCCAAGTATAAAAGAAGCATAAAAATAACAATGATATTCCCCAATAAAGCATGAACCAGCCATAGTAGTGGAAAAGAGAGTCCAAAGCAATACATCGACTATCTTCGAGCTTGGAAAGAAGAACGGTCCAAACTAAGCTGAGCTATTCCCTCCCCGACTACCGGGGGGAACGGAAGAAAAGAGGCGAAACAAACTAGGTCAGACATACGTCTGGTAAGTCCAGTGACTTTCAGCATGTAAATAGGCAAAAACATCATGACATGAATAAACTGAATATAAGACAATACCGTGATAACAAGGGTGACAAGATAACATAAGATTTGCACAAGATATGACAAGGCAAGATAAACTGAATGCGCTTCTATTCTTTCTTTGCTTCGCTATTACCCTGTTATTCTGGTTTCTATATCTCTGCACTCCCTAACTAGTGTCCTAACAAGTAATCTGTATAAAATGATCATATGATAATGTGATCCCAATCCCCGCAATTGTGGTAGCCTTCAGGTGTACATCTATTATGAGGATTCCACCTCAATCTGCCTAGTTGCCATGAATATGTTAGATGTACCCTTACTACCCAATCGATCGACTCCCTACTCATATTAATTTTCCTTGTGTCTGTGTCATTCTGCCCTCTGTTGCGTGTAGATACCCTGTGCTGGTCCCACCATAAGGTGTATCAATCCCTATGATAACAACCCGACACGATTCAAGATGCACAGTGTATAACTACTGATACCTAGTGCCTGCTTTTTGCACTCCGAAGCACGTGCACTCCCGTAATTCGTCGGAACCTACACTGACATACCCCCTACCGCTATTTTGACCGCTTATAATCAGCCCAGTAATCGTGCCTAAATCTCAATTACAAGTTATGCCCAAATCTCAATTACAAATTACGCCCAAATAGTACATAAAATAGATTAGGCCCAATTCCCCCGTATTCCAATCGTATATATAACAAGATTTCGTCTAGGTTCGAGACAACCTAGATCCATAATAAAAAGGGAAGAAGAGGAAACATAAAAGATTAGGCATAAAATAGCCATACGACGCTAGATTTGATAATAGAAATATCAGGAACATAAAAGAAGTATAGATCTGAATTACATCGCAGGCATAAATCTGATAGATTTGATTTGAATAACATCGCAGGCACAAATCTGATAAAATAGATTTGAATGACATCGCAGGCACAAATCTGATAAAATAGATTTGAATAACATCGCAGGCACAAATCTGATAAAATAGATAGGATAAATCTGAAAGGATTATCTCTTAATTAGGTATAGCTTGGATTCAGATGATTACATGCCAAGAAATTCAATTAAAGAATTCGCATCTGAAAGTAACTTGAACTTACAAACAAAAGAACAAATCTTGTATTCTGGGATCTAATTTCTGAAATTGAAAAGCTATCATTTGATGTAGACTATCGATTCTCTAATTTAATTTGGTTTGTAGCTTCTAATTTGCTTTCTAATTGGAGAAGAATGGCAACTACTCTAGTTTGGCCATGGACATCATGACGGCTCCTTGGAGTGAAATTGTGTGATTTAGGGTTGAGGGTTGGGGTTGTTTATATAGAAGTTTAAATTAATATAAGCCGTTAGATTAACCTAGGAGAAATCAAAACCATCCAGACCAAATAGAACTATCCAGAAACTACCACCTATGCCCTAGTGACTCAGCAACAAGTCAGAAATCGTCATTGTTCGGATCTGGCCGGGGGGGGGTCGACCCCTATAGGGGGGTCGATACCCCAGTCGACACCCCTCTTGGGGGGTCGACACCTATGTCGACACCCCCTGGGGGGAGTCGACCCTATAGGCGGGAATTTTCCCGCCTAGCTGGTTCTCGAAATTTTTGAAATTCGAACTATTTTTCTGAATTAATTATTATTTATATTTAATTTTCTGATTAAACTTGAATTCTTCTGAACCCTATAACTTCTTCATATGGAGTCCGATTCATGCAAACTCAGATCTATCTCAAGCAGAATTCCGAGATGAACGCAATGGCGTAACCCGTTTCCCTTAATTCCCCATTTTAAAATTAATTATTCTTTAATTCTTTACTTTAATACTTACAGAAAATACGGGGTGTTACAGGTATGAATATTAAGTGGATGATTGACTCATTCCATACTAGAAATAATTACGGAATTTTTTTTGATAACACGGATTCCTATTTCTCAATGATATCCCATGATCGAGACAATTGGCTGAATCTCGTTATCTTCTTTTTATAAAGAAAATTGACTTCGATTCTTGAATGGTCCACATCACTTCTGGTTCTATTTTATAAACTAAGGTTGTTATCACCAAAAAGGGGCAGATTGTTGGAGAATGAAGTTTTGATGACAACAACCTTATTTTAATATTAATTGATCATAAAATATATACTAACATCTCTATCTAGCATATATATACACATATACGCATGATTTATATACAGGAATTAATATTGAAGACTATACAGTTTAAGAGTTATAGAGACTCAAGAGATTCAGAATTCAGAGAAGATTCAAGACTCATGAGTAATCAAGAAATCAAGAGTTCAATATAAATATAGTAATCGATTCTAGTTTATATATAAGACTCTGAATAACACTCCAGGTTCAAATTCGAATTCTGTTTTTCAAATTCTCATTTTCAAATTCTATTTTCAAAATTCATATTCAAATTTTAACTAGTTTTCTATTTCACTTTTGAATTTAAACTTGAGTTTTAAAGACTATAAATATATATATATATATATATATTTATATAGTTATACACTTTTATACTTTTATATTTATATAGTTTTAAACTTTATAATTTTATGAATATGTTTATATAATTTATATTTATGATTTCATATGATTTTCTACTTTATAATACTTATTTATATCACTATGTTTTAATTCAAGAATTTCAAGAATTATATATATATATTAAAACACTTGAAAAATATTCAAATTTCAAGCACATATGTCGACATACATATGTGGGGATGTCGACTTACAACTGTCATGTTTTCATTTTTCGAAGGAATTGTCTTTTCACCATTTGTAACGTTCTAGAAGCGTTGCAACCTTTTAAATCTTATAAATAGGGGTTGATTTCGGATTTTTTAACCATTCTTCTTCTTCTTCGTATTCATCCCTTTTCAGTCCTCCATTATTATTTCATATTTTTATGATTTGTACACTTATATTTTGTCGATTTCAATTCTATTTATACAAAACTTCTTCTCACTCTTTACTCATTATTCTCTGAATCGAAGTGCTATTGAAGAGTTATAGGGCTATTGTAATCATTTGGGGTTGTTTGGGAAACACTGTGTTCCTTGTAGCCGTGAAATCAAGGAAGGAAATGGTGTTAAACTTGTAGCCAAGGAAATCAAGGATGGTGGAAATGATGTTAACCTTGTAGCCGTGAAATCAAGGGCGTTGTACTTGGATATTGATATAGCAATAAAACTCTGTGCAATCCAGTGTTGCGTGGAACTGGACGTAGGAGTAATCCGGACCAGTATAAAACCCGGTGTGTTCTTTCCTTTTCTGCATTTTATTTTTGTTTGTTTTTGTGTTTGTGTTTGATTCTAAGTCTGTGATTATCTTTTTGGTGTGTGATTCATATAGTAGATCATATAAGTTTTAAATTTTCTTAAATTCCTTACAAACACTATTCACCCTCCTTCTAGTGTTAATTTTTCTTTAACGATCCATTCCGCATTCCCCAACACTTTCAACGTTATTGGAAGAGATTGAAACCACCCAAACACCCTTGGCTGATGTGTGCAGTCCACTTGATGAACCTGGAAATGTCAGCTCCCTATCTTAGGTGTATCGCTATTGTTACTCTATGATGCTGCTCTTCCTGACTCTCGATAGGTAAGCACTTTTATTCCGTCAATTTGTGTGGTTGAGGCATCTACCCCTAGCAATTTGAATTGTAAAGATAAATCTGCTTGCATTGTTTATGACAGTGCAGTTGACACTAGAAATGTTGTGGAAAATATTTTGGTCGCTGGTAAGGCAGTCACG
Source organism: Allium sativum (assembly GCA_030737875.1). Taxonomy (NCBI): domain Eukaryota; kingdom Viridiplantae; phylum Streptophyta; class Magnoliopsida; order Asparagales; family Amaryllidaceae; genus Allium; species Allium sativum. The sequence continues at coordinate 200,083,738 of CM060924.1, forward strand.
CCTGTTATTACTACTAGATCTAAACCTAAATGGGTATCTCTCTTTGATTCCATTCCCAAGAACAAAGGTAGTTATGAACCCAGTGGCTTTATATATAGTGAAAAGGATGGAATGGATAAAATCCCGTTGGAAGTGATTGAGGCTGGTAAGGGTTTTTGGTCCGACTGCTTGGTGGGTTTCTTCTTAGGCCATCCACCTCCCTATTCAGTTGTAAGGGATTTATGTGGTAAAAAGTGGAAAATTAGAGTAAGTCGTAAGGTTTGGTTAGACAAAACCATGTTTTTTTATGAAATTCTCACTTCTGGATGAAAGGCTACGTGTCTTAAGTCTTGAACCAAACATGATTAAAGGTGAGCGTTTCATAATTACGCCTTGGAATCCCAACGTTAATGGAGCTACGGAGCAAGTTCTATCTATACCAGTCTGGACTTATTTCTCACATATCCCATACGTGTTTCAATCCCTAGCTGGTCTAAATTGGCTTTCAAACAAAATTGGGAAGATGAGGTGTTTGATGCTAGTACTGTAGCGTGGGAGAATTTGTTTTACGAAAAGGCGCTTATTGAGATCGTTCCTGATAAACCCCTTCCTGTCACTCTCAAAGTTAGACTAGATTCAGATTTTGTAGCCGAAGTTAGTGTTAGATATGGTTGGAAGCCGGATATTTGCACTACTTGTCACACTTTTGGTCATCTTCAGGATACCTGTACTTAGGTCCCCTTGACTGTTGTACCTTCCCCTATACCTCTTGTTGATCGTGTCTCACTGCCACATCCCTCTGTGAAGTGAAAACATAAGGAACCCATTGTTCCTCTACCTCAGAATATTATCTCTCGTGTTGATGTTTCAGTTAAGTCTGTTGATTCTGAGTCTTCTGACAGTGATTTTGTTGGAAATGGTATTTTATGGTATATGAGAGAACGTGTGTGGGGTCATGAACCCTCTGGTATGCGATATTCCCCCACTGAAGATTTGTACTTTATGTATGTTACCAATGATGAAAATGATGATAGAAAACTGTTCTATTGAATCATTGGTGATGATTTTGAGCTCATCCAGGGTGGTGAGCTAGGGGAATTGAATTCATTTCTTTTACATGATCCTTCTTGGGCTAGTGACCGCGAATTCTGTAGTCCTAACCAATGTTACGTTTCTAATCGTGTTGTACTTTTCATGGAGTACATCAATATCATAGGTAGCGACGATTCTAGTAGTTCCTCCTTGGTTGGGGACTAACTAGATTTATTTTCAGTAGTTGAAGCATTTTGCTTCACTCCTGTTTTCATTGTATAGTGTACTGGACACTTCAACTAGTCGTTTTCATTAATTGTTATAATGAAAGTGGTTGCGGCCTTTATAAAAACAGGCTTAGCTTTGTGAAAGAAAAAGAGACCATTTTCAAATGATCTCGAAATTTGAAGAAGCCAATTTTATCAGATTCGTAACGTTGAAAAATTGTAAGGTTTCAAATTTCATAATTTTCGGAGTTAGTACGTGAGCATACGAAAAATAAACGCATATCGGGATAACTAGTCAAAATTAAGTTATAACATAATCAAATACGAAGTCCAATGGTCAAATGGACTTCGAATTCGACGAGAGTTATTTCATTGGATCTTTAATTATGAAATATAGTAGGGTTCAAAATTTTGTATCAATCAGATTTATCGTTTGATCATTATGAGCGATATACGCGTGAATAGCTTTAAATAATCCTTTACACTTAACAAGTTCAAAAAATACAATTTTTTTTCTTTGAGGTGTCAAACAATGGAGCTCCCTCCTTGTGCTTTCTCCCTTCTCACCATCTTCCGCCACCTAATCAATCCAAGACCTTCTGTATCCTATAAAATTAAGTCCGTTTTTACCATTTTTCCACTTTGTTTTTCACCATTCTTCTTTAGCCCTTCTCTCTCTAACTCCACCACCTACCTCCTCCACGGGATCCTCCACCACCAGCCTACTTCCGTAACTCCTCCCCTCCACCGTGGACCCCTTGTCTCCTCCTCACGCCGTTCCCCGCCATTTCTCCAAAACCCAAAATCACCCCCTTAAATCCCTAAATCACCACCCCTTAGTCAATTCTCACCCAAAATATCCACCCCTGGACCCACAATAGCCCACACATAGCCCACACATCCCTATCTCCGCCCAAATCAGCCACCTCGTTCACACACCCCCAAGGTCGAACCCCTATAGCCCTGAAACCCTACCCCGTTTGCTTCAAAAACACGAATATGTGTCCATTTGTTCGTTTGTAAGTTTAGAAATCCCACCGCGCCGAAACTCTACCGAATTTATTTTCAAGACTCTCCAGTAATGCCAGAAGACTGCCAAAATATTCCGGGAATGTTCGGATACCATCCGATTAAAGATTGATGGAGTGGAACCCGAGGTGAGAAGCTATAAATTTAAAAAGGGCTAGTTATATATTAACTATAGTTAGTGAACTTCTATAAGTTATATAATGACTTTTGGTTGATGACATCAGTTCATGATGATTTTTAATGATATTTAGGGGGACAAAAATATGATTTTTAAGTGATATACTTGTAGTTACTTGGGTTTATGACATTGAAAATCAATGATATGGACACTTGGAATTGATTGAACCTTTAATGGTCATTAGAAAGTAATTAACTAATTACTGGTTAATGGATATTGATGCGAACCCTAGTTAGGTAATTGAATGATGATTGGTTGACATTGATGATTGGCATTGATTGAGTTTGTGGTTAATTTGTTGATTGACAAACCCATATAAGTGTAACAACCCGAATTTTGACAGACTGATTTTTTTTTCAAAAATCCCAATCTATCTAAGCTCGAATCGGCTTGTCTGGTATCCTGCAGAAAATACAAAGATAATAAATATATTAGAGCTTAGTAAACACCTCACAGTGGAATGGTATTCTGCAGAAAAGACAGAGATAATAAATATATCAGAGCTCAGTAAACATCTCATAGCGGAATGGATAAAAGATAATATAATCAAATATAGCCTTACAAAGTAATAATACTGTCTAACCAGTATCCAAAGCTATCATAACTCTGCCACAAACCTAACCTACGAGTGTGTTATTAGGAGGGGGTCAGAATAAAAAGTTCTGGTGACGTGGCAAATTATACATTCTCAATTAACCCAACATATATCGTTCAGTTAAGGTATCTTATTTATTAGGTAATTCTGGTTAACAACACTCAAGGCTCTATACTCACGCCGTACCCATCTACTTCCTAGTAGATTAACCTAATATATATGTAGCTACCCCCAACATATCAAGGTACTCCCCATAGTATCCTCCTCGCACGATCTCCACAGTCATGCCACAGAAGCGTTTCCTATGCCGAACGACGTACGAAAATCCAAATCATTATGCCATGTTACCGCACAGAACCATCATCGCTATGCCAAACAAGCGCACAGATCGTCATATCCAACTCCTCAGTCGAATCAAGCCTCAACACAGAGTAATGCCCTAACGTCTACGATTCACCACCCGGTGCGTGTATCTAGACCCTCACACGTATTACTGTCTACCATACCCCGAGTCTCATAATAGGGTTGCATCCAATGCACGGAACTCGGTTGGGAGCTTTTTATATTTGTATAGGTACGCTCAAAGGACCTATAGTACAAATATCCAAGTATGGTCTACTTTTTACGGTGGCTATGGCCCCACACTGGCCCTTCCCTCAAATAGTGAAAGGTTGCATCAAGAGCTAAGTGACGTGCCCCTAACAACCAATCTAACATCCAATTTGGCGCGTCCCTCGACCAACATCACGATAGTGAAAGATCGATGTCTTTTGGTTTAGATCTAGTCTTTCCACATCTCACTGACTGCCGATGATAGGTACCCAACGATTACTATCCTTAATTTGGTCCTGACAAACCTCTACAGAGGCCAATCGCCGAATCACCCAACGCCAACCGCCACAACCTTCTGACTGCCAAATCTACAGTTGCAGTCGAGGTATACCCAATGGGTGGTATCGCATAGATCCATACCTCTTCGAGTACAGTCTGAGCATGTATCGCAACTGAGGACTACCTCGGAGTACCCTACCATGTCCCTCGGAAGCCGCGTGCTTCCCTCTAGTCCCGTAGATCCAACAAGAAGAATATCAAGCAGTATAATCAGATGGACGTGCTGCTTTGTGTCTCCAGACACCACGATGTTTGTAACAACCCGAAAATCTGGGCCAGTTTAAATTTTTTATTTTGGCAATTTTAGCGAACTTTGAACATTTAAAATAGATTATTTTAAATAGTATCGACGAGAAATTTATTTTGTATATATTTAGAACGTATATATTTATGCGCGTCGTCGTTATAATATAAATATTTATTTATAATTATAAATAGAATTGAAAATGGCGCGGTAGTTCGATAATTCGATTTCAAACTTCAATTGAATGTACCGGGTGCAAAACAATCCGGATTTTAGTGAAACCAAAAATATTAGAATCTATTCGGGAATATCTTTCCAACGAATCCGAAAAATCAAAATTTCATAGCGGGAATCAAAAGATATGTCCGGTTGAAAATTCTGAATAGTCGCTATGGAATTCAGGCCCTTAAAAATGGAAATTTTGCAAACGACCTCGGATTTCGACGAAACCACTTTTGTTGGATCCGTAGTGTAAAGTTATTGCTAGATTCCAATTTTCATAATTTTTCGAATCAATATGTGAGCGTGCCAAAGGAAAACGCGTTTGACCAGTTTTAGTTGATTTTAATCGACTGGAAAATGGCCATTTTTCCAACAGTCTCAGAATTCGACGAAACTAGTTTTGTTAGGACCGTATCGTCAATACGAAGCTAGAAAATATTTTTCTGGAATTTTTCGAGTTAGTATGTGATCCCGGTGAATTGAAATGCGCGTTCAAATTCAATATATAGAGTTATATGTTGATTTTGACGAAAGCTGATCGAAACGATTGAATCAGCCTACGATACATATCCCATTGTGTTCGGAATGGGGGTAATACGCTATGGACGACAGGTGGTGGGCCTCGTTTAGAGGTCGTATGGAAAAGTCAACTTTTGCAAATTAAATAATTTAATAAATTAAAATTCTTTCTCTCCTATATCTCTGCCCCCCCCCCCCCCCCCCTATTTCTTCGTTCAGCAGAAAATCGAAAAAGAAAAAAAAACTAAGCCCTAAATCGAACGACGGAAGGCCCTCGACGCCGCCACCGGAGGCGCCCACCTCCGTCCAAGCTCGCCGCCCTCCTCTTCTTCTTCTCCTCCGCCACCTTGAAGCGACACCCCCCCCCCCCCTCGTCCGCCGTAGCACGAGAGCCCCCCCTTTCCTCCACCGCCGCACACTCCCCCAGCGGCGCGACAAGCCGCCTGCGCCCCTCCAGCGAACACCACCACCCACCGCGAGACAGCGAGCCCTCCCTCCTTAAAATCCTGTAAGCTTTAATGTTATTTTTACTTATTTATGTCTTTAACAACGTGATTTTTGTTTTAATAACCTCGCTTAGAAAATGTGGTTTTTTTTTATTTGAATAACTTCACCATAAAAGTGATTTTTATTTGAATATGAACAATATAAGGAAATGAGATTGTTAAATAAGAAAAGTTGGGACCTTTACATATATAACATTAAGTTTTTATATGATAAAAAGTTGTGAGTTTTAGCTAAGAAAAGATATGGTTTTTACATTTAAAAAGAATAGATTTTATTTATATAAAGTTATAGATTTTATTCACATAAAGGTTAAAGTTTTAATTATAAAAAGTTTTGATTTTTTATTTATTTATAAAAAGATTACATTTTTATAAATAAAAAGGAATGATTTTTAAGACATGAAAGGCCAGATTTTTATATATTGAACATCGAAGTAAAAATATGATTTTTATATATTGAACATCGAAGTAAAAATATGATTTTTATATATTGAACATCGAAGTAAAAATATGATTTTTATATATTGAACATCGAAGTAAAAATATGATTTTTATATTGAAAGTGAACAAATAAAAATGTGATTTTTATTTTAAAGACATCAAAATATAAAAATGTGTGATTTTTATATATGTAGTGACTACGGGCAACGAAGATGATAAAAAGGCGAGAATGAAGAAGATTTCTATAAATGAAGAGTCGTGATATTGGATAGCTATCGGTGAGAATTTCTCACTCTTCAATTTCTTTTCTAGTTATATATATATACTAGGATGCAGACGGTGCTTAGTAGCACCCGACACAATCGTCCACAGACCATGGACTTGTTTGTTTGATTGCAAAAATTAGTTAGATTATTTGATTTGAATTTAGTTGTTTGGTGAATTTGATTGATGTGTGAATGGCGTGGGCCTTCACTAGACCGGGGATAAGGCTAGGCCTCGTCCCGTTTCTAGTATCGTGCCGTTATGTCGCCGGAATTTTCTAAAATAAGTTAGAAAAATAAAAATATCATTTTATTGAATAAATGAACTGAATAGAAATTCATATGTTGAAATAAAATGTTTTATCGTTAAAAATATAATTTTTAACGTGAATGTGAATAAATAAAATATTCATTTACAAACCAGACGGTTTGTTTATGTACACTGATTTGACTGACATTGATTGGGACGATAAATTTTACACATCGCCCAACTACACAGCTAAATCTGTGTTTGATTGTTTGAAACCCCACACGGGTGTTGGGATGAAATTTGAAGTTCACTCATCCTGATTGATTAAATATGTCGATCGATTGATTGACAGGCTGTTTTAAGCGTTAGATATCTATATTTGATGCTTATACAGTGTAGTGCACTTTGGTTGATGGTTGATTATTTTTCCATGCTATTATATACGTGTGATGTATGAAAATCCATATAATTAATATTATATGGTGATTGATTGGGCCTCATTCCAATTTAGAAATGAATTCAATATAAAATAAAGGTTCATGTGTTGACTGTACTCATCCGTTGAGATTAGTCATGTGTTGAACGAAATATTTCAATAATAAAATTTACATCTTTATCAATATAAAATAAAGGTTCATGTGTTGACTGTACTCATCCGTTGAGATTAGTCATGTGTTGAACGAAATATTTGAAATAGAATATTTGAAAAAGAAATATTTGAAATAGAATATTTGAAAAAGAAATATTTGAAATAGAATATTTGAAAAAGAAATATTTGAAATAAAATATTGGTAATAGAAATATTTGAAAAGGAAATATTTGAAAAAGAAATATTTGAAATAGAATATTTGAAAATAGAAATATATGAAGCCGTGTTGATTAGATTGACGCCATTTTGACGTGAACGATATTTATATCTATTTTATTCATTTTATAATGAATATCGAAAGTGATTTCAAAATCTGATATTTTGAAAAGAATTGAATATAAACGAATTCGAATTTAAATTGAATATAAACGAATTCGAGAAGAGAATTGAAATTGAATTGAATTGAAAATGAACTGAAATTGAATTAGAAATCAATTTGAATTGAAATCAATTTGAAATGAATTTGAAATGAATTTAAATTGGAATATTCAATTTTGATTTGAAATTGAATATGAAGTTGAAACCGTTTTGAAAATGAATTTAAAACGATTTATAAAGCTCGTTTTGAATTGAAATCGAAGAAGTATATATTATATATATAATATAATGGCCTGAATAGAACGCGCCGCGCCGCGGCAGTTCGCGAATTTCGACCATTGACTTCGAACATATATTACGGGAGATCCGACCGTCGGATTCTCCTAAAACCGGAACCGTTGGGTTCGTATCGAAAAGAGCTTTCTAACGAATATTAGAAATTTGAAATCTAATGGTTGGATTTGGAATTATGTCCAAATCAAATTTGAAAAAGGTCGCTGTAAGTGCAGTTCGATGGCCGTTGATGGAAATCGACTGTACGGGCCTGGATAAAATTATTAAAAATAATAATAATTTGTGTAAAATCATAAGAAATGATTTAGAAAGGATTGGGATGAAAAACTCCATATTTGAAAAGATAAAAATAGTTTTTATCGAAATGAACTAGTTTTGAACTAGAATTATAATTCTATTTATTTTTAAATAAATAAATCGAATTTGGAATGGATTTGAAAATAACCAGAATTTCCAATAATTATATTGGAATGGATCTGAATCGAAATTGTCTTTGGATTATTTCGATGTTGGATTTCGTGATGATACAGATATTGTTATGGGAATTTGAAAGATATAGATGTATATATCGTTATTTCCAATACGATATTTGTTAGTCGTGGAATTTGATATTGAATATAAGCCGGTATATTTTCTATTCAGAGCCTTGTGTTTAATATCAAATGTGATTTGGGTTTGTCGTGAATGGTGTCTTCATTAACACTGTTCTTGAACCCAGTTGAGAAAAGATTAAATCTTTTTATTTAGATTTAATGAAGTGTACCAATTAAATGATATTTAATTGGAATTGAATTGATATTGATTTTTGGGTTTATCGTGAACAGTGTTTTAAAATAACACTTGTTCTTTAACCCGATAATTAATGGAATGATATTTTGGGTTTACCGTGAACCGTGTTTTAAATGGCACTGATTCTTTAACCCAGTCAAAGATTAAAACTAAGTGGAGTTTTAATGAATCTTTAATTAGATTGAAATGGAGTATCACCAGTTTTGCTCCAGGCGATAGTTAAATCTTTAATTAGATTTGAACGTTGTAACACCCCATGCCCGCTATGGTCACTCTCTAGGGGAATGCCATAGCATCGGTGGAGTATTTTAGTGAATATAGAACAGAAAAATTACAACAAGACAGATATAAATAGTACTTGAAATTTAAAACATCATCTCATAACAGCGGAAGTAAACATGTCTGGTTACATCATAAAACCACAATAAAAGTCAAGTACAATATCCATCAAAATAAAGAAGTACATAATCCCACTCTCTCATACAATAGCCAAGACAAAAGAAAAGATAACTGGGTAACTGGAGCTTTACATCTATCCAAGCTCCTAAAGACTGGAACAGCAATCCGATCAAGCTCCGCTACTGCTAGGATCCACCGTAGGACCTGAGGGTTGGGAAAAAGATAAAAACAACGGGGTCAGACATAAGTCTGAGCGAGTCCTATAAATTTAACAATACAATCATTAAAGTAACCAGAGAAGACATAAACTTGACCTACGGTAATGTCTGGGGATGAATGGCTACACTAAGCAGCTTGGTAGACTTAGGATAAACTAAGATAACTGTAAAGACGTATCTACCCGCCCAAGGATAGTTACTAACTGCACCACACCAGTCATTCCTACTTAAAGCTTGATCCCACCCAAGGACTTAAAAGAAAGATATAACTAGTAGTTTCATGTACCCCTAGCTGACCACATAGGTGCCGTCTGCCCCTATCTCCACTAGGTGTACCCCACTACTCCCCAAGCGATCGGCTCCCTACCGTAGATACCCGTGCTGGTCCCACAGTAGGGTGTATCACTCCCCTAAAGTGGCAACCCAATACTATCAACGGTGCACAGCTTATACCTACACGATGCAACAACGGCTTATCTACCAGCCCGGGCCCACACACGCATATGAAACCCGTTGGACTTGCGTTGCCACCGCTAACCCGTTTTGGCCTCTTATAGTCAAGCCCAGTACGCGTGTCCCGTCCTCGACATGGGTCGAGCCCAATAAGATACATATGGGTTACTGGTTGAAATGGGCCCCCACAAGCTACCCACCTAAGCTTGTCCCTTTTTCTAGTGCATCCCACTTAACCCTTTAATCATGTTTAATTACATGTTTCCACTTGGTTAAGTATTCTAATCGTATTTTCTATTGCCACCCAAGGCAACCCACTAGATTTCCACATGCCACCCAAGGCACCCACTTAACCCCTCATGTCCCACTACATGCTAATATGGTTAAGTGTTTCTTAATTAATTAATTAAGACCATGACCTCATAAAGACCTCTCACATTAGACCTTCTTTTATGACTGCTGGATAAGCCGGTTGGTTCCGGGCAGACTTCTGTCATCAAAAGGGTCTAACCTCGTGTCTTTACTTTAATCACGTATTTAATTTATGACTAAGACCTCTCACATTGGGCCAATCATTTGTAGCCGCTGGATGGCCGGTCGGTTCCGGGCAGACTTCCGCTACAAAAAGGGTCCAACCTCGTGTCTTAGCTGATTAATTACACCTAATTAATCACCCCCAAAATTAATTATACATTCTTTATAACATGGGTAGACCTAACTCAATAGGTAAATTCCCATGGGGTAGACCTAACTCAATAGGTAAATTCCCACTTATGTTAATTTATTTTTTATGGTATGCTTAATCATACCCAATCATACTTTTATTAACATATTTATTAACCCCATCGTTCCCCACATGAATCGTTCTCATTTCATGACATAATAAAGGGAAGATCCATCACAAGTATCATGGGTTTAACCACATCTTAGCATATAACTTTATCATGGGTTAAGAGGATGTCAACTTGCATATATGAGCATATATTAACCCAACTACATTTAACCCAAACTTGCATATTATCATACATATGACTTGCATAACATGTTGCATATGAGCTTGCATATTATCATACACATATCTTGCATAACATGTTGAACTTGCATATTATCATACACATAACTTGCATAACATGTTGAACTTGCATATTAGCATTCTCATAACTTGCATAACATGTTAAACTTGCATTTAAGCATACACATAACTTGCATAAGCATTCACATACTTGCATAAGCATCCACATACTTGCATAAGCATGCATAACTTGCATATCATGTTAAACTTGCATTTAAGCATATACATAACTTGCATAAACATTCACATACTTGCATAAGCATGCATAACTTGCATATCATGTTAAACTTGCATTTAAGCATATACATAACTTGCATAACTCACTTGTTAAACATGCATAAACCAACTTATTAAACATGCATAAACCCACTTATTAAACATGCATAAACCCACTTGTTAAACATGCATAAACCAACTTATTAAGCATGCATAAATCCACTTATTAAATATGCATAAACATAGGAAAACATAGAGTAGCATATCATTACAAATGATTCAAACTCACTAATCCGCATTTAAGACCATAAGTCTCATTACACCAAATCTACTTACTTTAGCAATTGATGTTAAAGTGATAGAAACTCACCAAACCCAAGATTAGCAAACTTATGAAGTGGAATTAGTTGCTAAATATGAAGATGGTGATGATTAGAGATTGATTAGAGAGTGATTAGCTTGCAACTTCCTTCATAAACTAGTGGAGGCTCTCTCAAGTTTGATTTTGGCGGCATGAGGCCATCATTACTATTTTTAGTATGGATCAGGGTAGGTTTAGGGTGTATTTATAGATTAGGTGAGTGTTTTAGGCCCTTAGATTAACCCTAGATTAGATTAGGTCCGTTAGATTTAGGAAATCTCTAGAACCCAGCCCAGCCCTAGCCAGAAAACCAGATCTGGTGCACCCAAGCCCCCTGGTTCGACACGCCGTGTCGACAGGCAAGTCGACAGGCAAGTCGACCCCCCTGTCGACAGGCCTGTCGACAGCCCTGTCGACATGGTTAGTGCGGGAATTTTCCCGCCTGGCCCCGCTGGTTCTATACTGAAATCTGAATTTGAATTTTTAAATCTGTTTTTAGCTTTAGATTTCCTGCAAACTTCATTGGGCCTTAACTGGGCCATACGGACTCCGATTCTCGAAAACTCGGACTCTATTCTGCGTATTTTTCCGAGACGAACGCAATGACGCAGCCCGTTACCCCCAATTCCCACATCTGAGATTATTTATCCTGTAATTAGTGAATTTTAGTATTAACTAAAATTCGGGGTGTTACATTCTCCCCTCCTTAAAGGATTTCGTCCTCGAAATCTCTAAGCTAAGGAGAATGCATATCCTACCATCCAAACAATCCATCTACTCAATCCATCAAACACGGGCATCCATTGTCCTTAAAACAATTTCTAATGATGTATGAGCATATGCAAAAAGTGTGTGTATATGTTCCCTATCTAATGTATGAACATATGCAAACCATGATAGTGCCATGCATCCATTATGTATGCGAGAGAACCCTATCGACACATACAATATCTACATGAGTGCACAATCATTCACCAAAATGCATCATCCATATGATAACACAATCATTATACATCCATAAATATAGCTTCCTACACACAATTTTATGCAATATGCAATATGAAGTGACTGAGCCGATCTAGTGCCTAGAGTGTGTATATGCATCCACGAGCAACCACTAGCAAACACTTGCATCCACTTGCATCCATCAACCATAACATGTCTCAAACACATGTTTCAACCATAGGTTTACCCTATCTAAAGGTCGAACAGTACTAATGAGAGGACACACTAAAGATAAGATAAGTACTAGACAACGATAGAGGAGAAAGTAAAGACATACCCTCAAAAAGAAATGGATACAAAGAACGCATCTTCGCTTCCGTCTCCCAAGTAGCATTGCTTTCGTCATCTCCCCATTGCACTTTAACTAGCTGAACCTCTCTGTTTCTCAACTTCTTAGTTTCTGACCCAAGGATGCGAGTAGGAGCTCGCCGAATAGTCGCATCACGCTCTACTTCCACTTCTTTAAGCAAGCTCGGCTCTACCACCTCTGCGGTCTCATGTAAGCACTTCCTCAAATGGGACACATGAAATACATCATGTACACCACTAAGTCTGTCGGGCAACTCCACTCTATATGCCATCCGTCCAATTCTTTCCTTAATGGGAAATGGCCCTACGAACCTTAGTGCTAACTTTCCAACAGATCCAAAGCGAACCACATTTCGTAACGGAGACACTTTGACAAAGACCATGTCCCCAACTTCAAACTCAAGATCCGTCCTTCTCTTGTCCGCATAAGACTTTTGCCTATCTTGCGCTGCTTTCATCCTTCTTCGAATCAAATCAATCTTCTCAGAAGTCTCCCTAATCATATCAGGCCCAAGCAAGATCTTATCCGTAGATTCCCACCAACATGTAGGTGATCGACAAGGCCTTCCATAGAGAGCTTCGAAAGGATCCATACCAATACTGGACTGAAAGCTGTTATTATATGCGAACTCCACCAATGGAAGATGCTCTTCCCATGTACCTCCAAAATCCAAGATACAAAGTCTCAAAAGGTCTTCTAGAACACGATTCACCCTCTCAGTCTGGCCGTCCGTCTGAGGATGATATGCTGTGCTCAGACACAATTGAGTCCCCACTGCTTCTTGCAAACTTCTCCAGAACTCGCTAGTGAAGATAGGATCTCGATCACTCACTATGCTAGAGGGTACCCCATGCAATCGAACTATCTCTCGAAGATATACTGAAGCTAGCCATGGAGCAGTCCTCTTGCTCTTCACAGGTATGAAATGGGCGCTCTTAGTAAGTCTGTCTACCACCACCCAAATTCCCGTATTACCCTTTCTCGATCTGGGTAACCCGTCAATAAAATCCATCGAGACACTGTCCCACTTCCATTGCGGAATTTCCAATGGGTGAAGCAACCCACCTGGTTTCCTTTGCTCCGCCTTCACTTGCTGGCACACCAAGCATCGAGCGACATATTCGGCCACATCTTTCTTCATACCGGCCCAGAAGAAAACCCTCTTCATGTCTTGGTACATCTTGTCCCCACCGGGATGAATGGTCATCCTAGAACGGTGTGCATCATCAAGAATAACCTTCCTCAAACCCTCGTCTTGCGGTACACAAAGTCTACCGTCTCTACGTAAGCACCCCCTATCGTCTAGGGTGTACCTACTCAAATGGCTGGACGACTCCCCCCTTAAGAGCTTCCCCACCAACTCAACCAACTGTGGGTCGTCCCTCTGTGCTTCTCCAATCCGCCCCAAAAGAGTAGGTCTAACTTCCAAGGAAGCTAGCAAACCGGGTACATAATCAATGGAAGGTCTGAAATCAAACATCGAGATAAATTCCAAGCTTCGTTGTTCCACGAACAATGGACTCAAGGACAACCTTTTTCTACTCAAGGCGTCCGCCACCACGTTACCCTTGCCAGGGGTATACGCTATCTCGAAATCATTGGATGCTAAGAATTCCATCCACCTTTGTTGCCTCAAATTCAAATCCTTCTGAGAAAACAAGTACTTCAATGATTTGTGGTCAGTGAACAATTCGAATCTCTCACCAAGAAGATAATGGCGCCACATCTTAAGCGCAAAAACAATAGCGGCCAACTCTAGATCATGGGTAGGGTAATTTTTCTCATGCACTCTCAACTGCCTTCCACCATAGGCTATCGCCCTTCCCTCTTGCATTAAGACTGCGCCTAGTCCTGTCCCACAAGCATCGGTATAAACAACAAATGGCTTGCTCCCATCTGGCAACACTAAAACTGGAGCGGTGGTTAAAGCTTTCTTTAACCGTCGGAACGCATCATCACAATCTACGTCCCATGCGAAAACAAGATTCTTCTTCGTTAAGCGGGTTAATGGGGCTGATATCTTCGCGAAGTCTTTGATAAACTTCCTATAGTAACCTGCCAACCCCAAGAAACTTCTTACTTCGGTAGCATTCTTCGGAACCTTCCAATCCTGAATTGATACTACCTTCGCGGGATCCACTGCTATCCCTTTCTTGGAGACCACGTGCCCCAAGAACCGCACCTCCTTCCTCCAGAAGTGACATTTAGAGAATTTAGCCTTAAGGCTATGTGCTCGAAGAGTCTTCAATACCTCCCCAAGATGTAGGGCATGCTCTTCTTCACTCTTAGAAAATACTAAGATATCATCTACAAAGACCACCACGAATTTATTAAGGAACTCCCTGAACACCCTACTCATCAAATCAACAAAGTATGCCGGGGCGTTCGTCAACCCAAATGGCATCACCAGCCACTCATAGAAACCATCCGGAGTCCTAAAGGCAGTCTTGTCTATGCTATCCTCAGCCACTCTCAACTGATGAAACCCCGTGGCTAAGTCCAACTGAGAAAATACTGAAGCGCCAACCAACTGATCGAAAAGATCATCAATCCTCGGCAATGGGTGTCTATTCTTCTTTGTGAGCTTTTTGAGTTCTCTATAGTCTACACAAAGTCTGAGGGACCCATCCGCCTTTGTAGCAAATACTACTGGAGCACCCCACTCCGATATACTTCGTCTTATGAACCCCTTCTCAAGCAACTCCCCTACTTGCTTATGGAGTTCCCTCCTCTCACGAGGAGCCATGTGGCGCACTGGTAAAGATACAGGTTTAGCATTATCCACCAGATATATTCGGAAGTCAATCTCCCGCTTCGGAGGTAAGCCCTTCACCTCCTCAAACACATCCGGATATTCCCGGACCACTCTAACAGATTGCAAACTCTCGACCGAAGCGTCAAGCGATTCAAGATAACTTAGCATAACATAATCCATGGGATTACAAGAGATCTCGAGAGTGTTACCCAAGCGGGTCATGAGCCTAACAACTCTCCTTTCGCAATCAAGAACGGCACCATTACTGGATAACCAGTCCATGCCCAAAATCAACCCATAGCCCGTGAAGCCTAACACAAAAGCATCACATCTAAACTCAATGCTAAGTATAGAAATCTTCAAACCCAAACATATCATGGACAAATAAGTGGAGCCCCCAATTGGGTTTGAAACAACCAAGGGATCATCTACCAGACTGGTGTCTAAGTGCAGTGACTCAACTAATGATGATGAGATAAACGAATGCGATGCACCTGAATCAAACAATGTTCGGACAGGATGATCAAATAGAAAAACCAGACTTTCAACGGAAATAGTTCTACCTCTTTCCTGAATTGGTGGAACCGCGAGAGCCTGTACTTGCCCCCTAGCCTGACCCGGTGCCATAAGAGCTTGCACCTGTCCCCCTGAGGTAGACCCCGTCCTTTGCCCCTTCTTGGGACAGTCTTTCACAAGATGCCCTGCTTCGCCACAGTGGAAGCAGCCAGTCTTCTTCTTCTTGCGACAATCCTTGCTTAGGTGGTCAGGTGTCCCACAATTGAAACACTTCTTCTTCTTGCCCTTGCCACCGTTGCCTTTCCCACCTTTGTTTTGCTGTTGTTGCTGAGGTTTCTTTTGATCTCCCTTCTTCTCGGGTGCCCTATTAGCATTGGGACCCTTCTCTTCTTCATGCATGAGTGCCATGTCAACTAGCTTCTCGAAGGTGGCCCCCATAGGGATATGAGTCATAGCCAACCCATGCATTGGTTCATTCAAGCCTTTCACGAACCTCAAAGCCTTCTTCTCCGGTGTATTCACCATGTCTAGGCCAAACCTTGCCAATTGATTAAACTTGTTGACATATTCCTTCACCGAGAGATTTCCTTGCTTTAGAGTCAAGAATCTTTCCATATACAAGTTTTCCTCCGCCCTTGAGAGAAACTTTGCCACAAATCTTTGCCTAAAATCCGCCCAAGAGTCAACGGGGCGTTCTCCATTAGTGACCTCCCACCAGAATGTGGCCTCTCCCTTCATTAACCAAGCAGCTAACTTGACTTTCTTTCCTTCTTCCATCTCAAAGATATCTATCAACTCTTCCACCTCCTTAAGCCAATCTCTAGCCTCCACAAAAGTTTCAGATCCTTGAAAAGGTTTCCCTCCCATAGCTTTGAATTCCTTGCAAGTCTTAGCAAAAGTATCTGTGCGAGGAGGAGGGGGAGGAGGAAGATCGGGTGCTACGGTTGGTGGAGGAACATTTGCTGGACCCGCAGTGGTGGCCCTAGCCTCCATCAATCTCCTATACCATACTGGTACCGTCACACCCTCCGGAAAGTTAAGATCCTCAGCCATGCTGAAACGAAAAAGGAAGGATTCAAAACGGAGAATTCGAAGGATATAGATATGGCTATTGGGGATTATGCTTTTCTTTCAAAAACTTTTATCTTAAAAGACATGTCTTTGAAAATATTTCTTCCAAAAATGTTTTAGAAAAATAGCTTTCTAAAATTTTTATCTGTTTCGGTAACCTTTGCTCTGATACCACGTGTAACACCCCACGCCCGCTATGGTCACTCTCTAGGGGAATGCCATAGCATCGGTGGAGTATTTTAGTGAATATAGAACAGAAAAATTACAACAAGACAGATATAAATAGTACTTGAAATTTAAAACATCATCTCATAACAGCGGAAGTAAACATGTCTGGTTACATCATAAAACCACAATAAAAGTCAAGTACAATATCCATCAAAATAAAGAAGTACATAATCCCACTCTCTCATACAATAGCCAAGACAAAAGAAAAGATAACTGGGTAACTGGAGCTTTACATCTATCCAAGCTCCTAAAGACTGGAACAGCAATCCGATCAAGCTCCGCTACTGCTAGGATCCACCGTAGGACCTGAGGGTTGGGAAAAAGATAAAAACAACGGGGTCAGACATAAGTCTGAGCGAGTCCTATAACTTTAACAATACAATCATTAAAGTAACCAGAGAAGACATAAACTTGACCTACGGTAATGTCTGGGGATGAATGGCTACACTAAGCAGCTTGGTAGACTTAGGATAAACTAAGATAACTGTAAAGACGTATCTACCCGCCCAAGGATAGTTACTAACTGCACCACACCAGTCATTCCTACTTAAAGGTTGATCCCACCCAAGGACTTAAAAGAAAGATATAACTAGTAGTTTCATGTACCCCTAGCTGACCACATAGGTGCCGTCTGCCCCTATCTCCACTAGGTGTACCCCACTACTCCCCAAGCGATCGGCTCCCTACCGTAGATACCCGTGCTGGTCCCACAGTAGGGTGTATCACTCCCCTAAAGTGGCAACCCAATACTATCAACGGTGCACGGCTTATACCTACACGATGCAACAACGGCTTATCTACCAGCCCGGGCCCACACACGCATATGAAACCCGTTGGACTTGCGTTGCCACCGCTAACCCGTTTTGGCCTCTTATAGTCAAGCCCAGTACGCGTGTCCCGTCCTCGACATGGGTCGAGCCCAATAAGATACATATGGGTTACTGGTTGAAATGGGCCCCCACAAGCTACCCACCTAAGCTTGTCCCTTTTTCTAGTGCATCCCACTTAACCCTTTAATCATGTTTAATTACATGTTTCCACTTGGTTAAGTATTCTAATCGTATTTTCTATTGCCACCCAAGGCAACCCACTAGATTTCCACATGCCACCCAAGGCACCCACTTAACCCCTCATGTCCCACTACATGCTAATATGGTTAAGTGTTTCTTAATTAATTAATTAAGACCATGACCTCATAAAGACCTCTCACATTAGACCTTCTTTTATGACTGCTGGATAAGCCGGTTGGTTCCGGGCAGACTTCTGTCATCAAAAGGGTCTAACCTCGTGTCTTTACTTTAATCACGTATTTAATTTATGACTAAGACCTCTCACATTGGGCCAATCATTTGTAGCCGCTGGATGGCCGGTCGGTTCCGGGCAGACTTCCGCTACAAAAAGGGTCCAACCTCGTGTCTTAGCTGATTAATTACACCTAATTAATCACCCCCAAAATTAATTATACATTCTTTATAACATGGGTAGACCTAACTCAATAGGTAAATTCCCATGGGGTAGACCTAACTCAATAGGTAAATTCCCACTTATGTTAATTTATTTTTTATGGTATGCTTAATCATACCCAATCATACTTTTATTAACATATTTATTAACCCCATCGTTCCCCACGTGAATCGTTCTCATTTCATGACATAATAAAGGGAAGATCCATCACAAGTATCATGGGTTTAACCACATCTTAGCATATAACTTTATCATGGGTTAAGAGGATGTCAACTTGCATATATGAGCATATATTAACCCAACTACATTTAACCCAAACTTGCATATTATCATACATATGACTTGCATAACATGTTGCATATGAGCTTGCATATTATCATACACATATCTTGCATAACATGTTGAACTTGCATATTATCATACACATAACTTGCATAACATGTTGAACTTGCATATTAGCATTCTCATAACTTGCATAACATGTTAAACTTGCATTTAAGCATACACATAACTTGCATAAGCATTCACATACTTGCATAAGCATCCACATACTTGCATAAGCATGCATAACTTGCATATCATGTTAAACTTGCATTTAAGCATATACATAACTTGCATAAACATTCACATACTTGCATAAGCATGCATAACTTGCATATCATGTTAAACTTGCATTTAAGCATATACATAACTTGCATAACTCACTTGTTAAACATGCATAAACCAACTTATTAAACATGCATAAACCCACTTATTAAACATGCATAAACCCACTTGTTAAACATGCATAAACCAACTTATTAAGCATGCATAAATCCACTTATTAAATATGCATAAACATAGGAAAACATAGAGTAGCATATCATTACAAATGATTCAAACTCACTAATCCGCATTTAAGACCATAAGTCTCATTACACCAAATCTACTTACTTTAGCAATTGATGTTAAAGTGATAGAAACTCACCAAACCCAAGATTAGCAAACTTATGAAGTGGAATTAGTTGCTAAATATGAAGATGGTGATGATTAGAGATTGATTAGAGAGTGATTAGCTTGCAACTTCCTTCATAAACTAGTGGAGGCTCTCTCAAGTTTGATTTTGGCGGCATGAGGCCATCATTACTATTTTTAGTATGGATTAGGGTAGGTTTAGGGTGTATTTATAGATTAGGTGAGTGTTTTAGGCCCTTAGATTAACCCTAGATTAGATTAGGTCCGTTAGATTTAGGAAATCTCTAGAACCCAGCCCAGCCCTAGCCAGAAAACCAGATCTGGTGCACCCAAGCCCCCTGGTTCGACACGCCGTGTCGACAGGCAAGTCGACCCCCCTGTCGACAGCCCTGTCGACATGGTTAGGGCGGGAATTTTCCCGCCTGGCCCCGCTGGTTCTATACTGAAATCTGAATTTGAATTTTTAAATCTGTTTTTAGCTTTAGATTTCCTGCAAACTTCATTAGGCCTTAACTGGGCCATACGGACTCCGATTCTCGAAAACTCGGACTCTATTCTGCGTATTTTTCCGAGACGAACGCAATGACGTAGCCCGTTACCCCCAATTCCCACATATGAGATTATTTATCCTGTAATTAGTGAATTTTAGTATTAACTAAAATTCGGGGTGTTACAAACGTGAAATGGTAATTGAATTTATCGATAACACCGTGGTGTTAGATATGAAGTTTAACCAGTTTTACTTCATGGGATGAATAGGGTGGGATTGGGAAATTAAAATAACTGATTACTTCGGTAAGGTTCGTTAATCCCGACTAGTTGAATCGAAATTCAAAAGGATAGATTAAAGAATAAATATAAAGAATTTATCTTTGATAAAATTAATGGGAACCTTTCCCTATGAATGTGAAATTCAGAAACTAACTGTCGGTTAGCTAAGCAGAATGGTTTCCTGGATATTGATCTGATGTTGGTTTCGGCCTTCGGGGTTAATATTTGGGGAATTATTCTCTTGATTAATCTACGGTTAGTGACTGATGAATTGGAATGAGGCGTATGTTGTGTTTGTGTAACACTTATTTAAAATATACGCGAGTTATTCGGGAAGACCGGGTTTATCCCATTCTGAATAACTGATACGACGATAAGTCAAAGATGAAGACGATGGTCGAAGACCGGAGGTCTTCACGTCATTTGGTTGATTACTGATGATCTTGATTGGGCTGTACACCCAAGAAGATGGAAACAGTTAGTGATCGTCCAGACGTACTTGGAGATCGATGGATATGCGGGGTACTAGGTGCCTCCGGTTTCATTCAGACCCAGAACGGACTTGTAAATGGACTGTGTGTCTGACATTGGATTTTAGTCCGTGTGATTGATCTCTAATAATATATATCTATTTGGCGGCGGAGAATTTATTCTCTTGCTTAACGCCCTTCTCTGAGACGTACGAGCTCAGGGGTTATATATTGATGGATATCAAACGCATGGAGTGAATTGCCTATGTGGCATGCCTAACTGGAAAATGATCAAGGCTTCTGTTGAAAAGCAAAGTCTTGTGGTTGATGATCAAAGCACGGCCTTTGTGGCATAGCTTTGTGTAACGTTGAATCGCGAGCCTCACACCCCGGTATGAACCAGAAATGGGAGAAAGGACCTCAGGGAGGGCCTACGTTTCCTCCTAGCTAAAAGTGGCGTCAGTGGTTTTACACGCCCTGACGAGTTTGACTTATGTGGTTGTTGCTGTTGCGAGGCGCCTCGGTTAGATCGGACGATCCGAGTCCGATGGAGTCATTTTATGGCTCGCTTACGCCCCAAAGGGCGGCGAAACGTAGTGCTCAGGCATTTTAATCCACTCCATGTGGACCGGCCCTGACGATCCAAGGGTCGATGCGTTCTGATCCTGAGACTCGGGCTAGGCAGTCTCGAACTCGGTAAGGACTATCTTTTGCCTTGGTTCATGACGGAAATCCAATTTCCAAATACGTGATTTTGCGGTTTTGATTGTAGAGACTAGTATGGCGACATGATATATGGTACCCATGCCGCCTATGATTGATACTTATGATTTGAAGTTGTTTTATACACTATGCACTTATAATAGTATCAAATGATTTGTTTTAAACGTATCAAGCATTCTTTGGCTGTTATAAGGGAAAACCCTATCCCCCGGCTTGCGTTGCATTGTGTGATAGGACCTGGGTCTTATAATAGCTTCATTTTTCTTTATTTAGCGTTGCGCTATTTGTTTTTATGCACCGGTATTCTTGGGAGGAAACCCGTTCCGTGTTATACGGCGTGGTCCCTTGATTTACCTAACATTAAAAATAAAGATTAACTGTTTTAGTTCTCACACCAATCACATGACTGACCTGGAGTTTATTGTTTTAACCTAAACTCTGGGTGCCCCTATTTTCTGCACGGGCAGCTAGTAGTTTTGGTTTTGCAGATTTATATTCACAGGATCCTGGTTTACAGTTGGAACGATATCCGGAAAGCTTTGTATCCGTATATCTCGTCTAGTTGTGTATTGTATTATTTTCCGCTGCTATGTATTTAAATGTAATTTAAATCTCTGATATTTCTGTGTAAGATTCATTTATACTCCGTATATTCTTGTAATCTGATGCATTGTTGTGACATACAGTGAAATGTTCTTTTGTATGCGTTCTATTTTGTCCTGTTCTCAAACGATAGGGCGTTTCGAACGGTCTAGATCGGTTTAGCGACTGGTTCGGATCGAGCGAAATCCCTTCTCGTCACATTGTTCTACCCCCATTGGATTATTTACCTTCGTACTTGTGGACTGGTCCAAGCACGTCACGAAAACATGTTATTAGACCCAATGTCTAATCTTTTAATCGCGCGCTTCCTTTAATGATAATAATATATAACTGTAACAACCCGGAATTTTTGAACGAATTTAATTTTTTTATTTTAGCTATTTTAATGGATTTAGAATATTTAAAATGATTAATTTTGAATAATAACGACTAAAAATTTATTTTAAATGAAGTTGGAATGAAAATTTTTATTTTAATTATAAAACGAACTCGAAATGGCACGGTAGTTTAAAAATTCGATTTCTAATTTCAAATGAATGTACATAATTCAAAATAAATCGGATTTCAGCAAAACAAGAAATATTTGAATATGTTTAGTGATATCTTTCTAACGAATGTAAGAAACTGAGATTTCATAATATAAATTGAAAGTTATGGCCAGTTTTAAATTTAAAACAGTCGCTATGGAATATATATATATATATATTTTATATAATATATAGCCCTTTAAAATAGCCATTTTGCAAACGACCTCCGTTTTCGACGAAACCACTTTTGTTGGATCTGGAATGTCAAATTATTGCTATATTCCAATTTTCATAATTTTTGGATTTAATATGTGAGCGTGGTAAATTTAAACGTGTTTTGACAGTTTCAATTTGAATTGGATCGACCAGAAAATGGCCATTTTTCAAACGGTTCCAAATTCGACGAAATTAGTTTTTTAGGACCGTATCGTCAAAACATAGCTAGATTTATTTTTTAGAATTTTTGGAGTCAGAATGTGGCCCCGATAAATTAAAATGTATGTTTAAATTCAATATATACCGATTTATATTTTAATTTTGACAAACACTTATCTAAACAGTCGAATTGGCTTACTGGATATATCCCATTGTGTCCAGAATGGGGCTATTTAGCTAGGTGAGACAGTCGTTGGGTTTGATTTGGAGTTAGTAACAATAAAAATGTATTTTTGAAAATTAAAGTAATATTAAATTATATTATATATAACCCTAAATTTTTCTAAACCCTAAACCGTTCATTTTAATTCCACCGTCAGCTCAAAAATGGAGGGCCGATTTTCTCACTCGTTCCTCCCCACTGATCTCCCTCTCCATTCACCTATGGTCAAATTGTATTACTGCAAGATGGTTTTACTCACGGAGGGCTTCAACATCAACGGAGGATATGGCATTTAAGGGAGCAAGGTAGTCGATTTTGGGGCTGAAACGCTGCGTTTTTGGTATGGATTTTCAGGCTGTGGAGGGAGGCGAGCACGACGAGGTTCAGGGAGGGTGGCGGCGGCGCTCCAGCGCGTCGACTGGCGAAAGATGATTGGAGGCCGATGGCCTCTAGAGGAGGCGACGTTGGTGTCTTTAAAAATGATGATGGGTTAAGGTATACGGGTTTGCTTCAGGAAATTAACGGGAGAGAGTAATTGGGAGGGTAATTAATTTTAAATTAGTTAATTAATTACATTTAATTATATAATTATGTAATAAAGGTTTGTAATACCATAACTCCTTCATACGAGGTCCGAACTGAACGATTTCAGTTACGTTGGATTCACAACGACGAACACTACACAATGGAACTGACTAAAACCAAAACGGAGCAAATAAAAATTTGGAGCAAATTTAGATTCAAACTATACTAAAATCAGAAATAAAGACTGGCGGAGTGGAACCCAAAGTCAGAACTCCTTCCCACTCTAATTATTTTACAGTTAAATATATCCTAGCTTGCAGATGGGGCTAAGTTGCCTCCGACACCATTTATTGTACAAACCATGGATGTTTGTTTGGATTGAATAGACTGTATTGTGTTTATTGAATGAATGAACTGTATAAAATATTCATGTGTTGAATAAAAGGTTTGAACAATAAAAATATCATTTATTATTGAATGTATAAACTATATAAAATATTCATGTGTTGAATAAAATATTTTATCGTTAAAAATATAATTTTTAACGTATATATGAACAGAATAAAATTCTCCTAAAATGAAAATAAATATTCATTTTACAAATCAGACGATTTGTTTATGTACATCCATTTAACAAACATGGATTAAGAAGATATATTTTACACATTGCCCAACTACACAAAAAATATTCAGTATTTGTTGGTTGAAACCCCACACGGGTATTGGGATGATATTTGGCGTACACTAATCCCAATACTTTAGTTGTATGTCAATCGATTGGTTGACATAATGTTGTAAGCGTTAATTATTTATATTTAATGCTTATGTAGTTGTGTAATGCACTCTGGATGATGGTTGACTGTGTATAATTATTGTTGTGTACATGTGTGTATGAAATCCATATAATCATTATATGGTAATTCACTGTGTCTGATTCCAATTCAGAAAGAAAGAATATTTTAAAATAACGAATATTTTAAAATAATATTCTGTAAAGGACTAAAATATGATTTTGATGTCCGATTTGGGATGGACACGAAAATATTGAAATATGTAAAGCCGTCTTGATTAGATTTGCGCCATTTTAACGCGAACGAAATTTATATCGATTTTATTCATTTTTATTCATTTTTATAATGAATATCAAAAAGGAAATGATTTCAAAATCGGAAATTTTGGAAAAATATTATCATTTAAATATTATAATGATAAGGATTATTCAATTTTGATTTAAAATTGAAGTGAAAGTGGGAATCGTTTTAAAACGAATTCATAAAATACGTTTTGAATGAAATATTATATATATATATATATATATATTAATGTCTTGAATAGAGCGCGCCGCGCCGCGACCGTTCACGAATTTCGACCATTGACTTCAAATTGACATTACGGGAGATCCGACCGTCTAATTCTCCTAAAACCGGAACTGTTGGGTTCGTATCAAAAAGAGATTTCCAACTTATATAAGAGATTTAAATTTGAACGGTCGGATTTTAAGATATGTTCAAATCAAATTCAGAAAAGGTCGCTATGGATGAGTTCGGTGGCCGTTAGTGGAAACCGACTGAAATGGCGATATTTTTTTTAAAAAAATATGGGAAAATTATCTAAAATCATAATAAATGATTTGGAAAGAATTTGGATGAAAAATTCCAGTTTTGAAAAGATAAAAATATATTTTTATCGAAAAGAACTAGTTAAAAACTAGAATAAAAATCCAATTATTTTTAGAAATAATAAAATGGATTTGTAAATGGGGTTTAAAATAACTAGAATTTTCCAACTAATAAATTGGAATGGATTTGGAATGGAAATTATCTTCGAATATTTCGATGTTGGATTCCGTGATTATACGGATATTGTTGAGGAATTTGGAAGATATATATATATATATATATCGTTATTCCCAATACGATATTTGTTGATTTCAAATTTTGATATTGAATATGAGCCGATATAATTTCTATTCAGAGCCTTGTATTTAATATCAAATTAGATTTTGGGTTTGTCGTGAATGGTGTCTTTATTAACACTGTTCTTAAACCCCGATGAGAAAAGAATAAATCTTTTAAATAAGATTTAGTGAAATGTACAAATTAATTAATATTTAATTGGAGTTGAAATAAAATTAATTCGCGAGCCTCACACCCCGGTATGAACCAGAAAAGGGAGAGGACTATAGGGAGGACATGCATTTCTTTCTAGCTAGGAGTGGTGTCATGGTATGGAGCCCAGAAATTTTTACTTATGTGGATGTTGGAAAGCGAGGTACATCGGATAAATCGGTCATTACGGGGCCGATGGTTGATATGGTTGACATACAAACCATTACGCCCCATAGGGCGGGGAAACGTATTGTTCAGGAATAACCAATCCACAAACATAAGAGTGGACTGACCTTGAAGATCCAAGGTGCAGTTGCGGCTGTAGCCTGAGACATTGTAGGCTAGATTGTCTCGAATTCGGTAAGGACGATCCCTTGCCTTGGTTCATGATGGAAATCCAACTTCCAATACGACATCGTGCGGTTTTGATTGTAGAACTAGTATGGTGACATGATATATGGTACCCATGTCGTCTATGATTGATACATTTATATTTGAAGTTGTTTTTAACACTATGCACTTATGATAATATCAAATGATTTGTTTTAAAATGTACCAAGAATGTTTGCCTATTATAAGGGGAAACTCTATCCTCCGGCTTGCGTTGCATTGTGTGATGGGACCTGAGTCTTTTAATAGCTTCATTTTTCGAAAGGCATTGCGCTATTTATGAACTGTTTTATGCACTGGTATTCTTGGGAGAAAACTTGTTTCGTGTTATACGGCGGGGTCCCTTGATTTACTTTATTTTTAAAGTAAAGATTTAATAACTGCTTTGAGTTCTCACACCAGTCCCATGACAGATTCAGAGTTTATTGTTTCTACCTAAACTCTGGGTGCCCTTATTTTCCACATGGGCAGCTAGTAGTTTCGGTTTTGCAGATTTCTATTTTACAGGATTCTGGTTTACAGTTGGAGCTATATTCAGAAAGCTCTATATTCGCGTATTTCTTTCAGTTGTATTTGTTAATGTATTTCCGCTACGCATTGTATTAATTTTCCGCTACTTTGTAATTAAATCTCTGATATTTTCCAATGTGTATTATTTATTCGTACTCTGTTATATTCTTGTACTCTGATGTAAATTGTTGTAATTGCAGTGAAATGTTCTTCTGTCATTTGCGTTCTGATGCATCGTGTTCTCAAAGCAGTCCGCCTTCTTGTTCGGTTTAGGCTGGCCAGGAAATTCGGGTCGCTACATTTTTGGTATCAGAGATTTGGTTTACAGAGCTCGAGAACGAGACACATTAGAACCAAATGAAAGAATTCACCAGAGATTAGATCAGTAATATCCAAGGAGAATGACTCGTTAGAGATGGGATCAGTGGGATCCTAGAATGAGTTTCAAAGAGTGTTATTTTTAAAATAAAAATAAAAACGAATTTTATTTTGAAAATTTAAATCTTATTATACATATTTGAATATTTATCTTATTTTGAATTTGGACTATCGGGTATATGAAGATTTTGCATATACGCCTAGCTAGCGTGTATACGAATTCTCAAATATGCTGGATAGATATAGAATCACACTCTAGTCGCCCGGAGATGATACTGGTGATAGCACGTGCATCATCAGTATTTATGTTCGAGTTTCGAAAGTGGGATATCTATATATTTCCAATTGACTGGTGTGAGAACCAAAACTTAGTTAGAATTTATTGTTTGTGATTTGGCACCAAAAATTTGATTTTTGATTATATAGAAGTTATATATTTGAAAAGCTAATCAACTAATTGATTGCTGGTTGTGATGGATGATTAGTAATTCCACTACTAAAACCAATAAGAGAATAAATGGTAAATTTAGCCAAATCGAATCAAATATTGAATTAAATTGGAAATTGATTGAAATTGCACATATGTACATGTATATATAATGAACAGGCCATAACATGGAAGCTAAGAAGAGGAATAAAATTGTGTGTCCGACAAATAAGTACATATTTACTTTATTTACTGGGGTTTGATGATTTTATGAGCCGATTGGCTTTTTCTTTTTCTTTTGGATTGATGAGGTCCATCTGAGGCAAGTTGCGGTTTTAAACATCAACCCGTACAAAGGAGGTTATGGCGAAATTTAGGGTGTTAGCCAAATTTTTGAGAAATTAAAAAATTCTTAGAAACTGAAAAGTTGATGAATGAAAGCCAGAATGAAAGTTGAGTTGGTTCGTTAAACAACTTTCAGCTCCGTTCCTTTTCGAGGACGAAAAGATTTTAAGTGGGGGAGATTGTAACAACCTAGAATTTCTGAACCAATTTAAAATTTTATTTTAGCTATTTTAATGGATTTTGAATATTTAAAATGATTTATTTTAAATGATAACGACTAAAAAAATATTTTAAATGAAGTTGGAACAAATAAATTTATTTTAATTATAAAACGAACTCGAAATGGCGCGGTAGTTTGAAAATTCGATTTCTAATTTCAAATGAATGTACATAATTCAAAATAAATCGGATTTCAGTAAAACAAGAAATATTTGAATCTGTTTAGCTATATCTTTCTAACAAATGTAAGAAACTGAGATGTTATTAAAAATAGCCATTTTTGCAAACGACCACCGTTTTCGATGAAACCACTTTTGTTGGATTCGGAATGTCAAATTATTGCTATATTCCAATTTTCATAAATTTTGGATTTAATATGTGATCGTGGTAAATTTAAATGTGTTTTGACAGTTTCTGTAATGACCCAAGCGTTTCTGGCCGCGAAAATCGACATAAATACCTTTACCGTAACTCATGCCGATCCTCCAAGCACCGAAAACACTGAATAGTTATTAGAAAGAATTTAGAGGGTGAGATAAGAAAGAAAGAAATATTAGAATAGAAGAAGAAGAAACACCACAACACAGAATCAGATTCTCACATCGCAGCGGAACAAAATATAATACAGAAATAATCGTCACTGAAAGCTTTTAAGAAATACTTACTATATCAGAGTACAACACACATCTGGACAGTTATAATAACCTGTCCTCATATACAACACACAGCAGAACAATAGCTATATAATATCATACGCCTGAACATCTCCAGCTCGTCTCTTCACAGCATTTGATAACCTGAACCTGTACACCCTGGGCTAACCCGAGCATTTAAAAAACACGGGTCAGTCTGGTGAACCAGAGTGAGATAAACTCGCACGGTATTAAGGGTAAATCATCCATCATGATTTTAAAGTTAAAAATCCTTTCAAAAGAAAAGGATAATCATAAGACCAAATCCATACATAAACACGGACGGATTTCACCTTATGATAACCCAAAACAGTTTTGAAACCAGTATCTTTTCTGATATTATAATAATGTCTAAATACAAGTAAATAACAATCTAGTGGAACGCTTGCATCTCACGCTACACATATATAGTTTACAATCAAAACCGCGGGCGCTTATTGGATATTGGATTCCGACTATGATAAGTTATGGGACCACCTGCCGATAGTGTATCTCTAGAGGCGAATACACTGGGTTCAACAAGAACGTCTTGCAACCCGACCCACACATGACCGACCACTCATTTCGCTTGAGTGTATCGAATGTATATCACCGACGGTTGGGATCAGCAACCGTCTCCCGAATAGGGGCAACATCGAAGTGTAAATTAAAGAAGCAAATGGAATTTCTCTAGATAGGTGATTATACACCCTAATGGGAGCGACCCACATAGCCATGTTGCCTTCCCGATTTCTGTCATTCCCCGGTGGATGAGGCTTGAGGTTTAGATTAACTTTTTGGAATATTTGGCCACCATTCACTTTGAATGCCACATCATCAAATCCGCCAAATCACTAATTGACGTCCACAAATATACTCTGGGTTTTAAAGAAGGGTCATTCTTCGCCACCAACTTGGTATATTTGTAAAAATCAACATACGTAGTTTTTAGGAAATACTCCATCAGACATTCGTCCATACAAGTCATCCAGGAACAGGATGAACTGAAGGCACTCTCCTACTGCATCCAATATAGGAATCACCCCATGGATCAGTAGCGAGAAGTCCTTGCAACCCGTAGATTCCAACCACGACAGAACCACATTTTATCTCTGGTTGCAATCCCATAGATTATTAGCGTTTCCTCCATTTATGAAAATCTACGGTCTTCCCCGCTCCATCTCGATCATCTTTCAATATCTTCACGTATTTGTTGGTCGGAATGGTTTTCGAATATAAATTCGATCCCGGTCTTTCCGTACCAACAATCGTATTGGGAGATTTGATAGTCGGTGATTTAACCGTCAAAATAAATAGTGTTTCAATCATGACACTCCAATGGGTTTACTGATTCAGTGCTCAACATCACTTGGCCTTTAGATTAAAATAAACTAGTTCACTTCTGTTTAATTAAAACTTCTAACTCTTTTAATATTTAAACCACGATAATTGAATTCTTATTCAATATACTAATGTCCTCAAAACCCTTATATTACTTAGTGAAATAACTTATGACCATATACAATACTTGCTTAATTCTCCTTTCAAACATACGTTAGATCATTCTTTAATATTTAAAACTTGGGAAAGCCATTTAACTTATTATTTGTAACAGCGTTATGCAATATCGTTTATTTCATTCTTGAAATAATAACTAATATTTATTTGTATAGAATAAAACTAACTTTACATTTCCTTTACTTCGGATCACTTGTTATATATTTTCCAATTTTCACCAACGTTGCATTGTTATCTCCCTAATGGAAATAATAATTTTTCACTAACTTCTCTCACGATTACCAACTAATATTATCTTCAGATAATCCTGAAGTCGTTCAAGTTGGGGTATTTTAATTACCTCTCAGACCTTAATCAACAACGATCTTATCCTCAGATAAATACAAGTTGTAATCAAATCCATATTAGATTCGTTCTCACTTTAAATTAATTAATAATATAATTAATTTAAATAATTCAATTAAATAAATTCTTAACAAACCGATTATCCATATTTTAACCGTTGTGGTTAATTTCTATTCCCATATTTATAAATTCTGATTAATCTCAGATTTACTTTACAAAATCAATTTATAATAAATCAAAGTCTTTAATAAATAAAATATTTATTTATTTCCCTTTTATAAATTTTTATTCGAAATAATATATTTAAAAATCTATCTCCAGTTATAAAATAAATTTTATAACTTCATCTCTATCGACTCACCTGACGGCGAATCAATATTTATAAACTGATTTATTTTATAGGCCATACACTGCCAAATACTCAACCAATACCGCCCATTGGTTTAAACAACACAGATGTTGAATATTCAGCCAATAATCAACAATCAAATCAATTTCCCCAAACAGGACAGTTCATATGTTTATAATATGAAATAAATAATATATTTGAGGAATCCGGTTGGATCCCTCCAACCTGTTCTTCCCTGTATTTAAAACGGTTATCACAAACCCGATCATTCAGTTTCATTTAACCGGTAACCATAAATAACGGCCATCAACACCAATCAATTCTCAAGCAATTTAAACAATTCAAACAATTTAAATACGTTTATAAATAAACGTGACCAACCAAGGTGAGTTACCTTTATTGGGTCCAATCGTTAAAATAACGATTTGGTATTTCACTGAAATTAAACAACGGTTTAATTTCATCATTTAAATCAACAAATAATTATAATAATAACAAACAGTCAACCATAGCAAGTAGAGCACACAGAAATAAAAACGCAATTTATATAAAATATAAATGGGAAAACTGAGTGAGTTTAACTCACCTTGATCTGATCCCATTTATTTCTGGACTGGTTTGGTTACAGTTGAATTAAACAGTCGTTTAATTTAACTGTAATTCTTACTGTCTCAAGCTCCATCTATATTTGTTCCATAAAGTTATGCTTGTTGCCATGATCGTAATGCAAGTTGACTTGCCTCATTCTGCCCATATATGAATTGAGTCATAACGTTTGAACATTAATGATTTAAATTAAATTCACTAAACCCTTAACTATAGATTAAATAAACAAATCCCATTTTGTTAAACTAACTACCCCATTATACATACCCTAACCCATTCTTAACTCCCTATGTTTTAAATAATTAATTTCGTTTATGGTTTATATAATTTAATTAAAACAATAAACCTTAATCACTTAAATTAAGAACTTAATTATATCAAACAAATGACTAATAAAGTTTCAAAATTGATTAACGTAAGTAACACGACCAACTAGACCAATTAAGTAACAGTATGAAAGTGTTTTAAATTTCATTAATTAGCTTTAACTTTCGTTAATTAAAAAAAACCCTTAAGTAAATTAACTAAGGAACTTCATTATGTTTTAAACCAAACTTTATGTATTAAATTAATTGCACCATACCCTATTTTTGTTCAGCCCATTCGAAATCATACCAGGCCCGTACCCATCTCTTTACTTAAA
The DNA here is from genome assembly GCA_030737875.1 of Allium sativum. Classification (NCBI taxonomy): domain Eukaryota; kingdom Viridiplantae; phylum Streptophyta; class Magnoliopsida; order Asparagales; family Amaryllidaceae; genus Allium; species Allium sativum. The sequence continues at coordinate 200,115,912 of CM060924.1, forward strand.
CTATCGTATCCCCTTTCCAACCCTCATTCGTCCGTCGCCACAAAAATTTGGGGAAAAAGAAAACCATACGTCTCCTCCTCCTTCAACGATCTGAGGACCGCAATCAAACACCATCCCACAACTATGTCGATCAGCCCTGAGCCTTCAAGTCTCCTTCAATCCACCAACGAGCCTTCCGCCGGAAGATTCTCCGATCCTTGAGCCTTTGGTTTGAACCACAATCATCAGAAGACTTATCGAAAAGCACTGAGTAAAGATAAGTGTTTTCAATTGGTTTTTGTTTTGCTATAAAATCTTGTTTTGATTTTTTTTTTCTATTTTCTTTCAAATCGTTCTGGGGTTGATGAAACACAAAGCATGATAGGTGTATTTATAGTAGGATTGGTCTAGATAAGATCAGTGTCTATCACTGTCCGTCCTAGGTAAGCTCGGCTATGCTTAGGCCATCTTTTCCTCTTCCCATTTGTAGATTTTCGTACTGGTGATGGGCATGATATTTTAATAGAGATTTGGTTGAAAAATACTGATCGAATTGCCAGTGAATTGTCATTTCAAATTCGGAGATATTGCACTGTATTTATAAATTTTCTGTCCCATTTTAATATACATGACAATCGTCCTGTGATGTATCCGTATATGGATTCACTCTATATGTGAACATATATATACAAACTGTTTGATTTGCTTACCTTAGATGTGATGTTATAAGATATATACATATCTGTTTTCCCTTTTTCTGTGCATTGTACATTCTCTTAGCTGTAAAAAATACATAGCTGTTTCCAGATATTTCCTTAACTGTTCAAGATTTATGTATACATCTATTCACTGGTTTTAGCAGTTCGATTAGCTGTTTGAGCTATTTCTTAAATCTCTCTTTTATTTTTTTGATACTGATTGTACCGGTGACAGATGAAGATTTTATGGCGCTTTCAGTATGGTTTAGATGCAAGGTTGGGATGCTTAGCTGTATCCATTCTTATAGATTAGGTTCCAGCTATGAATTGTTTAGTCAGTTCAGAGATTTGCATTTCACAATTTTATTTGGTTTTCCATGTATTTGTTAATGACATGTCTATATAAACATTTATTTATTCTGTTATGCAAGAAAGTATGGTTTTGATGTAGAGTATATATATATATTAGTTTCCTTTATCTGTTCGTTTTACTGTTCTTATGAGAATTTGAGTTCTACTCTTCCTTACAAAGACAAACAAAACATGCTTATTCGTAATCCAATTCGAATTGAATTATTTTGCCCATTTGATTATGCTTTAGTACAAGATTGAGTTCCTGGTTTTAAGGGTAAGTAATAGACATGGCACAGATTAAGGACCCCTGAATCACGTGAAAATTTTGCATCTTGTTTGAGTAGAGATGTGTCAATGTTTACTACTCAGAGGAATGTAAAGAGGCAGATCACAATTTTGATGGACGGTCTGATGATATTAATGCATGCATTAGTGTTAGTTATGTTCCCATCTAATCATTTAACTATTATTTTTAACTGGAAAAACTTGAAAAGAAACATCTTCTTAGTAATAAGATATGTGTAGTACACAAGGTTTTAAGTTGAGTTTTATAATACCGGTACAAGATAAGTTAAATTCCAAAACAGTTGAATAAATAAAAATAAACTGATATTGTCGAATATATCCAAACGAAATATCGTATAACTTCAAAAAAAAACTAAGAAGGATTCTAAATTCGACATTCAAAAACTCGAGTTAAACAACATCCGAATATATATATATGTATATATATATAATTAAATATTGTATTTAATAAACGTTATCGTTTATTAACGATTTTCATAGCGACTATTTCAAATTTTGAATTGGCCATAATTTACAATTTACAACGCGAAATCTAGATTTTTCTCTTTTATATGAAAATTATAATCAATACGGTTTCAACGTTTCTTATTTCACAGAAATCGGACTTATATCGGACCCTGTATATCAAATTGAAGTTCAAAATGCCAAATTACAAACTACCGCGTCGCTATAGCTCGTTTATAATTAAATCATAAATTTAACTTTCTAACGTCGTTTTAATAACGAATACATTAATATAATTTAATATATACCATATTTCAATCACTTTAAATTGCTGGTTCACATTATACCGCAAAATCAACATTTTTCCCAAATATGCCGAAAATAAAATATTATTAAAATATTCAAAATAAATAAATATTCAAATTAAAATGATCAATTTCCATTATTTAAACTCAAATCAATATTTTAAATAAATAAAATGGTCAGAAAATACAGGACGTTACATTCCTTCCCCCTTAAAATAATTTCGTCCTCGAAATTGCTAAGGTAAAAAGAACGCTACAACCCATTATCTTTATAAAAATGGTAAATCAAAAATTCGATTTTAATTCCAAAACTAATCTAATCGGTCCTAAAACCAAATTATTTCTAATAAAAAAATTTTCCAGAAATCTTCAAAAAATTCTAACACTTTAAATTTTGGAATTTTTTTGGCAGAGTCTCACCTGTACGGAGGACATCTGCAATATCGCAGGTTCAAGAAATGAATATATCTTGACCAACATAGTCAGAAAAATCAAAATCCAATCCCAAAATCCAATAAAAACCAAAATTTCATATTTTGCGTAGGCGTACCTTTTTGCGAGCGTTATTACGTGATAAGCGATATATTATACACGAGCTTGCTTAATTAAAATGCAGCTCTATTCAAACTGGATTCAATTAACTCCAGAATTTCTCTTGGATGGGTTTTTATGCTAAGTTGGTACTTTTGCACCTGTTCTCACTTCACTAAACTCATTAGTCATCAAAACAATGTCAATTAAATTCAAAACATCCACATCATCCATTTTAACAAATTTATACACAATCCAGTTCACATGGGATTGATAATTATTTCTAATCACTTCATTTATTTCTTTAATTATCCTTTCGGGTTTATTAAATTTGGATTGATTATCCAACTTATTTATTTCAGATTGGTTTTCAACTAAGTTTATCCATTTCAAATTTATATTCAAGCAACCAACACTACAATCCAAACATATCATAATAATCGATGAAAATCCTTACTTTTATTATTTTATAATATAATTTAGGCAAAAATAATTCCAAAAATAATTTCAATATCAAATTACAAATACGCGCTCTCATATATATACTCAAACTCAATCTAGGGTATTACTAGCCCCATCTCTGTCGAGTTACACCACAGAGCCAAGGTTATCACTAAACCAATAGCTCTGATACCACTGTAATGACCCAAGCGTTTCCAGCCCCGAAAATCGACATAAATACCTTTACCGTAACTCATGCCGATCCTCCAAGCACCGAAAACACTGAATAGTTATTAGAAAGAATTTAGAGGGTGAGATAAGAAAGAAAGAAATATTAGAATAGAAGAAGAAGAAACACCACAACACAGAATCAGATTCTCACATCGTAGCGGAACAAAATATAATACAAAAATAATCTTCATTGAGGGCTTTTAAGAAATACTTACTATATCAGATTACAGCACACATCTGGACAGTTATAATAACCTGTCCTCATATACAATACACAGCGGAACAATAGCTATATAATATCATATGCCTGAACATCTCCAGCTCGTCTCTTCACAGCATTCGATAACCTGAACCTGTACACCCCGGGCTAACCCGAGCATTTACAAAACATCGGGTCAGTCTGGTAAACCAGAGTGAGATAAACTCGCACAGTATTAAGGGTAGATCATCCATCATGATTTTAAAGTTAAAAATGCTTTCGAAAAAAAGGATAATCGTAAGACCAAATCCATACATAAACACAGACGGTTTTCACCTTACGATAACCCAAATCAGTTTTGAAACCAGTATCTTTTCTGATATTATAATAATGTCTAAATACAAGTAAATAACAATCTAGTGGAACGCTTGCATATCACGCTCCACATATATAGTCTACAATCAAAACCGCGGGCGCTTATTGGAGATTGGATTCCGACTATGACAAGGTATGGGCCACCTGTCGATAGTGTATCTCTAGAGGAGAATACACTGGGTTCAACAAGAACGTCTTGCAACCCGACACACACATGACCGACCACTCATTTCGCTTGAGTGTATCGAATGTATATCACCGACGGTTGGGATCAGCAACCGTCTCCCGAATAGGGACAGCATCGAAGTATAGATTAAAGAAGCAAATGGAATTTCTCTAGATAGGTGATTATACACCCTAATAGGAGCGACCCACATAGCCATGTTGCCTGCCCGATTTCTGTCATTCCCCGGTTGATGAGGCTTGAGGTTTAGATTAACTTTTTGGAATATTTGGCCACCATTCACTTTGAATGGCACATCGTAAAATCCGTCAAATCACTAATTGACATCCACAAATATACTCTGGGTTTTAAAGAAGGGCCATTCTTCGCCACCAACTTGGTATATTTGTAAAAATCAACATACGTGGTTTTTAGGAAACACTCCGTCAGATATTCGTCCATACAAGTCATCCAGGAACAGGATGAACTGAAGGCACTCTCCTACCGCAACCAATATAGGAATCACCCCATGGATCAGTAGCGAGAAGTCCTTGCAACCCATAGATTCCAACCACGACAGAACCACAGTTTATCTCTGGTTGCAATCCCAGAGATTATTAGCGTTTCCTCCGTTTATGAAAATCTACGGTCTTCACCGCTCCATCTTGATCATCTTTTAATATCTTCACTTATTTGTTGGTTGGAATGGTTTTCGAATATAAATTCGACCCCGGTATTTCCGTACCAACAATCGTATTGGGGGATTTGATAGTCGGTGATTCAACCATCAAAATAAACAGTGTTTCAATCATGACACTCCAATGAGTTTACTGATTCAGTGCTCAACATCACTTGGCCTTTAGATTAAAATAAACTAGTTCACTTCTGTTTAATTAAAACTTCTAACTCTTTTAATATTTAAACCACGATAATTGAATTCTTATTTAATATACTAATGTCCTCAAAACCCTTATATTACTTAGTGAAATAACTTATGCCCATGTTCAATACTTGCTTAATTCTCCTTTCAAACATACGTTAGATCATTCTTTACTATTTAAAACTTGGGAAATCCATTTAACTTATTATTTGTAACAGCGTTACTCAATATCATTTATTTCATTCTTGAAATAATAACTAATATTTATTAGTATAGAATAAAACTAACTTTACATTTCCTTTACTTCGGATCTCTTGTTATATATTTTCCAATTTTCACCAACGTTGCATTATTATCTCCCTAATGGAAATAATAATTTATCACTAACTTCTCTCACGATTACCAACTAATATTATCTTCAGATAATCCTGAAGTCGTTCAAATTGGGGTATTTTAAGTACCTCTCAGACCTTAATCAACAACGATCTTATCCTCAGATAAATACAAGTTGTAATCAAACCCATATTCCATTCTTTCTCACTTTAAATTAATTAATAATATAATTAATTTAAATAATTCCATTAAATAAATTCTTAACAAACCGATTATCCATATTTTAACCATTGTGGTTATTTTCTATTCCCATATTTATAAATTCTGATTAATCTCAGATTTACTTTGTAAAATCAATTTATAATAAATCAAAGTATTTAATAAATATAATATTTATTTATTTCCCTTTTATAAATTTTTATTCGAAATAATATATTTAAAAATCTATCTCCAGTTATAAAATAAATTTTATAACTTCATCTCTATCGACTCACCTGACGGCGAATCAATATTTATAAACCGATTTATTTTATAGGCCATAAACTTCCAAATACTCAACCAATACCGCCCATTGGTTTAAACCACACAGATGCTGAATATTTAGCCAATAATCAACAACCAAATCAATTGCCCCAAACAGGACAGTTCATATGTTTATAATATGAAATAAACAAAATATTTGAGGAATCCGGTTGGATCCCTCCAACCTGTTCTTCCCTGTATTCAAAACGGTTATCACAAACCCGATCATTCAGTTTCATTTAACTGATAACCATAAATAGCGGCCATCAACACCAATCAATTCTCAAGCAATTCAAACAATTCAAACAATTTAAACACGTTTATAAATAAACGTGACCAACCTAGGTGAGTTACCTTTATTGGGTCCAATCGTTAAAATAACGATTTGGTATTTCACTGAAATTAAACAACGGTTTAATTTCATCATTTAAATCAACAAATAATTATAATACTAGCAAACAGTCAACCATAGCAAGCAGAGCACACAAAAATAAAAACCCAATTTATATAAAATATAAATGGGAAAATTGAGTGAGTTTAACTCACCTTGATCTGATCCTATTTATTTCTGGATTGGTTTGGTTACAGTTAAATTAAACAGTCGTTTAATTTAACTGTAATTCTTACTGTCTCCAGCTCCGTTTAGATTTGTTCCATAAAGTTCTGCTTGTTGCCATGATCGTAACGCAAGTTGACTTGCCTCATTCTGCCCATATATGAATTGAGTCATAACGTTTGAACATTAATGATTTAAATTAAATTCACTAAACCCTTAACTATAGATTAAATAAACAAATCCCATTTTGTTAAACTAACTAACCCATTATACATACCCTAACCCATTCTTAACTCCCTATGTTTTAAATAATTAATTTCGTTTAAGGTTTATATAATTTAATTAAAACAATAAACCTTAATCACTTAAATTAACAACTTAATTATATCAAACAAATGACTAATAAAGTTTCAAAATTGATTAACGTAAGTAACATGACCAACTAGACCAACTAAGTAACAGTATGAAAGGGTTATAAATTTCATTAATTAGCTTTAACTTTCGTTATTAAAAAAAATTCCTTAAGTAAATTAACTAAGGAACTTCATTATGTTTTAAACCAAACTTTATGTATTAAATTAATTAGGCCATACCCTATTTTGTTCAGCCCATTCGAAATCATACCAGGCCCGAACCCATCTCTTTACTTAAACTATCGTATCCCCTTTCCTTCCCTCATTCGTCTGCCGCCACAAAATTTGGGGAAAAAGAAAACCATACGTCTCCTCCTCCTTCAACGATCTGAGGACCGCAGTCAACCGCCATCCCACAACTATGTCGATCAGCCCTAAGCCTTCCAGTCTCCTTCAATCCGCCAACGAGCCTTCCGCCTAAAGATTCTCCGATCCTTGAGCCTTCGGTTTGAACCACAATCGTCAGAAGACTCGTCGAAAAGCACTGAGTAAAGATAAGTGTTTTCAATTGGTTTTTGTTTTGCTGTAAAATCTTGTTTTGATTTTTTTCTTTCTATTTTCTTTCAAATCGTTCTGGGGTTGATGAAACACAAAGCACGATAGGTGTATTTATAGTAGGATTGGTATAGATAAGATCAGTGTCTATCACTGTCCGTCCTAGGTAAGCTCGGCTATGCTTAGGCCATCTTTTCCTCTTCCCATTTGTAGATTTTCGTACTGGTGATGGGCATGATATTTTAACAGAGATTTGGTTGAAAAATACTGATCGAATTGCTAATGAATTGTCATTTCAAATTCAGAGATATTGCACTGTATTTATAAATTTTCTGTCCCATTTTAATATACATGACAATCGTCCTGTGATGTATCCGTATATGGATTCACTGTATATGTGAACATATATATACAAACTTTTTGATTTGCTTACCTTAGATGTGATGTTATAAGATATATACATATCTGTTTTCCCTTTTTATGTGCGTTGCACATTCTCTTGGCTGTAAAAATACATAGCTGTTTCCAACTATTTCCTTAACAGTTCAAGATTTATGTATACATCTATTCACTGGTTTTAGCTGTTCGATTAGCTGATTGAGCTATTTCTTATATCTCTCTTTTATTTTTTAGATACTGATTATACCGGTGATAGATGAAGATTTTATGGCGCTTTCAGTATGGTTGAGATGCAAGGTTGGGATGCTTAGCTGTATCCATTCTTATAGATTAGGTTCCAGCTTTGAATTGTCTAGTCAGTTCAAAGATTTGCATTTCACAATTTTATTTGGTTTTCCATGTATTTGTTAATGACATGTCTATATAAACATTTGTTTATTCTGTTATGCAAGAAAGTATGGTTTTGATGTAGAGTATATACACATATATTGGTTTCCTTTATCTGTTCGTTTTACTGTTCTTATGAGAATTTGAGTTCTAATCTTCCTTACAAAGACAAACAAGACATGCTTGTTTGTAATCCAATTCGAATTGAATTATTTTGCCCATTTGATTATGCTTTAGTACAAGATTGAGTTCCTGGTTTTAAGGGTAAGTAATAGACATGGCACGGATTAAGGACCCCTGAATCACGTGAAAATGTTGCATCTTGTTTGAATAGACATGTGTCAATGTTTATTACTCAGAAGAATGTAAAAAGGCAGATCACAATTTTGATGGACGGTCTGATGATATTAATGCATGCATTAGTGTTAGTTATGTTCCCATCTAATCATTTGACTATTATTTTTAACTGGAAAAACTTGAAAAGAAACATCTTCTTAATAATAAATATGTGCAGTACACAAGGTTTTAAGTTGAGTTTTATAATACCGGTACAAGATAAGTTAAATTCCAAAATAGTTGAATAAATAAACTGATATTGTCGAATATATCCAAACGAAATATCGTATAACTTCAAAAAAAAAACTAAGAAGGATTCTAAATTCGAAATTCAAGAACTCGGGTTAAACAACATCTGAATATATATATATAATTAAATATTGTATTTAATAAACGTTATCGTTTATTAACGATTTTCATAGCGACTATTTCAAATTTTGAATTGGCCATAATTTAGAATTTACAACGCGAAATCTGGATTTTTCTCTTTCATATGAAAATTATAATCAATACGGTTTCAACGTTTCTTGTTTCACAGAAATCCGACTTACATCGGACCCTGTATATCAAATTGAAGTTCAAAACGCCAAATTACGAACTACCTCGTCGCTGCAGCTCGTTTTATAATTATTATAAATTTAACGTTCTAACGTCGTTTTAATAACGAATACATTAATATAATTTAATATATACCATATTTAAATCACTTTAAATTGTAGGTTCACATTATACCGCAAAATCAACATTTTTCCCAAATATGCCGAAAATAAAATATTATTGAAATATTCAAAATAAATAAATATTCAAATTAAAATGATTAAATTCCATTATTTGAACTCAAATCAATATTTTAAACAAATAAAATATTTCAATAAAGTGGTCAGAAAATACGGGACGTTACAGTTTCAGTTTGAATTGGATCGACCAGAAAATGGTCATTTTTCAAATGGTCTCCAAATTCGACGAAATTAGTTTTGTTAGGACCGTATCGTCAAAACATAGCTAGATTTATTTTTTCTGGAATTTTTGGAGTCAGTATGTGGCCCCGGTAAATTAAAATGTACGTTTAAATTCAATATATATTGATTTATATTTTAATTTTGATGAAAACTGATCTAAACAGTCGAATTGGCTTACCAGACATATCCCATTGTGTCTGGAATGAGGCTATTTAGCTTGGGGCGATAGTCGTTGGGTTTGATTTGGAGTTAGTAATGATAAAAATGTATTTTTGAAAATTAAAGTAATATAAAATAATATTATATTATAAATGACCCTAAATTTTTCTAAACCCTAAACCGTTCATTTTAATTCCGCCGTCAACTTCAAAATGAAGGGTCGATTTGCTCCCTCGTTCCTCCCAACCGATCTCCCTCTCCATTCACCTATAGCCAAATTGTATTACTACAAGATGGTTCTACTCACGGAGGGCTTCGACATCAACGGAGGAGATTGGATTTAAGGGGGAGAGGTAGTCGGTTTTGGGGCTGAAATGCCACGATTTTGGGTTGGATTTTCAGGCTGTGGAGGGAGGCGAGCACGACGAGGTTCAAGGAGGGTGGCGGCGGGGCTCCGGCGCGTCAACTGGCGAAAGATGATTGGAGGCCGACGGCCTCTAGAAGAGGCGGCGGTTGTGTCTTTAAAAACGATGATGGGTTAGGGTATATGGGTTTGCTTCAGGAAATTAACGGGAGAGAGTAATTGGGAGGGTAATTAATTTTAAATTAGTTAATTAATTGTGTTTAATTATATAATTTTGTAATAAAGGTTTGTAATACCATAACTCTTTCATACGAGGTCCAAACTGAACGATTTCAGTTATGTTGGATTCGCAACGACGAACACTACACAATGGAACTGACTAGAACCAAAATGGAGAAAATAAGAATTTGGAGCAAATAAGAATTTGGAGCAAATAAGAATTTGGAGCAAATTTAAATTCTAATTGTACAGAAATCAAAAATAAAGACTAGAGGAGTGGAACCCAATGTGAGAACTCCTTCTCACTATAATTATTTTACATGTAAATATATCCTAGGTTGCAGACGAGGCTTAGTAGCCCCTGACACCATTTATTGTACAAACCATGGATGTTTGTTTGGATTGAATTGACTGTATTTTGTTTATTGAATGAATGAACTATATAAAATATTCATGTGTTGAATAAAAGGTTTGAACAATAAAATATCATTTTTTATTGAATGTATAAACTATATAAAATATTCATATGTTGAATAAAATATTTTATCGTTAAAAATATTTTTTTAACGTATATATGAATGGCATAAAATTCTCCTATAATGAAAATAAATATTAATTTTATAAATCGGACGATTTGTTTATGTACACCCATTTAACTGACATGGATTGGAACGATAAATTTTACACATCGCCTAACTGCACAAATAATATTCAGTATTTGTTGGTTGAAACCCAACATGGGTATTGGGATGATATTTGGCGTACACTAATCCCAATTGTTTGGTTGTATTTCAATCGATTGGTTGACAGACTGTTGTAAGCGTTAATTATTTATATTTAATGCTTATGCAGTTGTGTAATGCACTCTGGATGATGGTTGACTGTGTATAATTATTGTTGTGTACATGTGTGTATGAAATCCATATAAATAACATTATATGGTAATTGACTGTGTCTGATTCCAATTCAGAAAGAAAGAATATTTCAAAATAACGAATATTTTAAAATAACGAATATTTCAAAATAATATTCTGTAAAGGACTAAAATATGATTTTGATGTCCGATTTTGGATGGACACGAAAATATTGAAATATGTGAAGCCGTGTTGATTAGATTTACTCCATTTTAACGCGAACAAAATTTATATCAATTTTATTCATTTTTATAATGAATATCGAAAAGGAAATAATTTCAAAATCGGATATTTTGGAAAATATTATCATTTAAATATTATAATGATAAGGAGTATTCAATTTTGATTTAAAATTGAAGTGAAAGTGGGAATCATTTTAAAATGAATTTATAAAATACGTTTTGAACGAAATATATTATATATATATATATATATATATATTAATGGCTTGAATAGAACGCGTCGCGCCGCTACCGTTCGCGGATTTCGACCATTGACTTCGAATTGACATTAAGAGAGATCTGACCGTCATATTCTCCTAAAACTAGAACCGTTTGGTTCGTATCGAAAAGAGCTATCCAACGGATATAAGAGATTTAAATTTGAACGGTTGGATTTTAAGATATGTTCAAATCAAATTCAGAAAAGGTCGCTATGGATGCAGTTTGGTGGCCGTTATTGGAAACCGACCGAAATGGCGATATAATTTTTTTTTAAAAAAAAGGGAAAATTATCTAAAATCATAATAAATGATTTGGAAAGAATCTAGATGAAAAATTCCAGTTTTGAAAAGATAAAAATACATTTTTATCAAAAAGAACTAGTTAAAAACTAGAATAAAAATCCAATTATTTTTAGAAAAAATAAAATTGTTTTGTAAATAGGGTTTAAAATAACTAGAATTTTCCAACTAGTAATTGGAATGGATTTGGAATGGAAATTATCTTCGGATATTTCGTAATTGGATTCCGTGATTATACGGATATTGTTGAGGAATTTGGAAGATATATATATATATATATATATATATATATATATATATATATATATCGTTATTCCCAATACGATATTTGTTGATTTTAGAATTTGATATTGAATATGAGCCGATATAATTTCTATTCAGAGCCTTGTATTTAATATCAAATTGGATTTTGGGTTTGTCGTGAATGGTGTCTTTATTAACACTGTTCTTAAACCCCGATGAGAAAAGAATAAATCTTTTAAATAAGAATTAGTGAAATGTACAAATTAATTAATATTTAATTGGAGTTGAAATAAAATTGGATTTTTGGGTTTATCGTGAACGGTGTTTTAAATAACACTTGTTCTTTAACCCAATTAACAGTGAAGAGATGATTTGGAATTTATAAATCTTTTATTAAGATTTAATGGAAATTTTCCAAAGTAAAGTTTTCCAATAAAATAAAATAAATTGGAATGGTATGGAATTCGATTTGGTAATAATCGAAGTGAGCTTCTGTGGAGGAAGACCGTTACTATATATGGAATTTAAAAGGCTTCGCCATTATTCCATTTGTATTATTGGTTGGATACAGAAATTTATATTGATTATATATATATATTGATTTGTTTTCCGTGAAGATTCCATAATTAATGGAATGAGATTTTGGGTTTATTGTGAACTGTGTTTTAAGTGATATTGGTTCTTTAACCCAGTTAAAGACAGGATTTACTTCCTAAATTTGAATAATCGTTAAATGATGATTTTTGCAGATTAAAACTAAGTGGAGTTTTAATGAATCTTTAATTAGATTGAAATATGAATGTGATAACTTAAATTATCAAATTTGGGAAATAATCGAGAATGGAGTATCACCAGTTTTTCTCCAAGCGATAGTTAAATATTTAATTAGATTTTAACAGGAAATGGTAATTAATTTTTACCGATAACACAGTGGTGTTAGATATGGAGTACTACCAGTTTTTCTCCATGGGATGAATAGGTTGAGATTGGGAAATAAAACAAATGATTACTTCGGTAAGGTGCACTAATCCCGACTAGTTGATAAACCTTAATTTGGTTTAGCATGGTGAAAAGATAAAATAAAATCTTTTGAAATGATATCTAAAGGAAGATTAAAGAATAAATTTAAAAGAATTTACCTTTGATAAAATTAATGGGAACCTTTCCCTAAGGATGTGAATATTTGAATAAAAGAATATTCTGAATTAGAATGAGGCGTATGTTATGTTTTTATAGCACTTGATTATAAGATACGTGAATTATTCGGAAAGACCGGGTTTATCCAATTATAAATAATTGATACGACGATAAGTCAACGATGAAGACGGTGGTTGATGACCGGAGATCTTCACATCGTTTGGATGATTACTGATGTCTTGATTGGGTTGTACATCCGAGACAAGGTAATAAGTGGTGATTGTAACGACCCGTATTCTACGCATCATAGGATCGTAGGATATTTATTTCTTTCACATACGAAGTCGTATGGTCATGTAACTTTGGGGGACGACCATTGGGGCCATTTCCCATGTTCATGATTTTTCCCGATTTTTAAATGACCATTTTACCCCTAGTTGGTACTGTTTTGGCCATAACTTCTGACTGGAAAGGAATTTTGACCTGAAACCACTTCAATTGGCTCCGGATGATGGTTTCTCTTTCCGTAGAGTGGTCACAATAGCCAAACGGACTCACCGTTTGGGAGATATGGCTGAAACAAGTTTCAGATGGTGAAAAACAGCTTAATTGGGCATAACCGGGTGATTAACAGCTAGGCCCAAAGGGGAATTTCGGGATTAGGAGTTTAAAAGGGCTGTTAGGGTTTGGAGAATACCTTTTTCTCATTTTTCAGCCGTCACTATTCATTCCTCTTGATCTAGCCATGGCCTTCACTCTCTAAATCTCTCTAAAACACCCAAGATCACTTCCTAATCAAGGATTAAGGCTTAGAGGCATCAAATCAAGGAGGATTAGCACAAGGACCGAGGTAGAGCTGCTGTTATATATTGGAATTCGTGCAAATCAGAGGTTCACTTCAGATCTGAAAGTTTTATTGTGGCAAAGGTGAGTGATTTGCATAGTTTTTGCACTAATTACAGTAATTAAGGGTAATTAGTGAAGATTAGCGAATTTATACACTAATAAATTCTGGAAAAATGTTTAGAAATTCTTAAATAATATTTTATGCCTCTGTTAGAAATTTGGTTCGATTTGATTAAGTTTTGTTAACCCTACGATTAGATTTACTTAAACATGCTTAAGGGAAAATTTGGGGTTTTGACCATGTTTGATCCACTTTACATGCTATGATTTGTGTTATGGTGTTCGTGGTCGATACTATACGTTGCTATGACTGTATGAGATGTTTTGTGATTGTTTAGAAGTGTTAGTTTGGTCAAAAACGCCGTCGAATGGCGAAAGACTGTCGCTGGTACGAAGTGCAGGAATTTACCCGGATCGGATCGCCCCCTCTATGAGCACGATCTGATTGAAGCTCACGCCACCATGCGCCACGATCTGTTCCACTTCGAAGGCCACAAACCGATGCAGCGCCGTGTCCAAACTGAAGTACCTCGATCTGAATCGCTCCAGCTTGGTGGACCACGAACCGATCAGAAGGTGCGATCCGAGATGAGGCGCGACGATCCAGACGAGGTAGCACGACCCGAACCCAATGGGTTGCCAGTGCCACGAGCTGTTGAGGCGCGATCCGTATGGCGCGACACGATCCGATGGAGCTGGAGCACCACGAGCTAGCAGGAACTCGACTCGATCCGATTGGGGAGGCGCGCCACGAACCGAACCATCCAAGGGAGCACGATCCGAGGAGAAGACTGAATGAAGACCGATCCGGAGGTGAAGACTATAACCCAAGATGCAAAGGTAGTCCAAATGGAAGTTAGAGCTCAGGATCCCGGAACCAGTTGGGAACCAATGAGTTCACTTCATGAGTTGGGCTTTGCTGCGGGACGAGTGCAAAGGAGTTGTCGATATCTATGACTTTGGATCACTATGTATGGGAGGTATGTGAACGGATTCAGGGCCAAAGTGGCCTAGGTACGACTAAAGGGCTATAAACCAATGAAGTGGGGTCATTTGTAAAGATTTGGTCATGACTCCATGTGGTAAGCTTGGTAGTAGCAGTAGATGTACAAGTTGAACTCCGTCACTACTTCAATGGGTCTAGTGATTGACAGTGGTGGACATCGTATACTTTACACACTGAGTGAGAGACGTGAGGATGGTTGCTATGCTTGATTGTTTGACATACACACCCCCACCCCCGTATTTCTACACCATATGTTGTTGGCATCCTAGAGTATTGTACGGTATGTAGTACTGACTCTTTGGTTGCAGGTCCAGGTTCAGGTATGGTTTAGTATACCTGTTATTATTCTATTGAGATGCTTATCGCTCATACCAGGCTTTATGTCTGACCCAGAGTTTTATGTCTCCTCTTATTACTCTGGGTGCTCACACGAGCAGACTAGAGATAGGTTAGCTGGTGATGCACAGGTAGATGATCCGGAGACGAGCAGGAGGCTTCCACGTAATATATATATATAATATTCTCCCTGTGTTGTTGAAGATCACTGCTTGGGCATTGGTGGTGTATCTTCTACTTTAGCTTTCTTTTGTTTAGAGACAGTAAATTTGGAAAATTGTAATAAGCTGTATATGGATTTTCGCTGCTCAGATGATTGATATTGATTTTAGTTATCAGCTTATGCACTGTCTCACCTGTTTTATGTCAAGTATGTTATTATTATATTTTATTCCATGCGCTGTGAGACATTCTACAGGTTCTTTGTATGTTCATTTCCTTCTTCCCTTTCCTTCTCACGACCCGTTTCGTGCTAACTGGACATGTGTACAGCGCACCTTTGGAGTAAATGTCGGTTGGTGCGGGGCGGGCCGTCACAGTGATCGTCCAGACATACTTGGAGATCGACCGGATATGTGAGGACCTCTCTCCTGTATTGGACATATGGAACGAGGAATAATGTGTCTCCGGTTTCATTCAGACCCAGAATGGACTTGCAAATGGATGGTATGTCTGACATTGTATTCCTTTATACTGTATTCGTTGACCTCTGCTAAATATATGTATCTGTTTGGTGGAGGAGAATTTATTTTCTTGCTTAACACCCTTCTCTGAGACGTATGAGCTTAGAGGTTATATATTAGTGGAAATCAGTGGTACAGTATGGATTGACAGTGTGGCATGCTGAGTGGCATGTGATCAAGGCTTTTGTTGAAAAGCAAGGCCTTGTGGTTGATGATCAAAGCACGACTTTAAATAGCATAGCTTTGTGTATAGCGTTAATTCGCGAGCCTCGCATCCTGGTATAAACCAGAAATGGTAGAGGACTGCAGGGTAGACATGCGTTTCTTTCTAGCTAGGAGTTGTGTCATGGTATGGAGCCCAAACATTTTTACTTATGTGGACGTTGGAAAGCGAGGTACCTCGGATATATCGGTCACTACGGGGCCGATGGATGATATGGTCGACATAATGACCATTATGCCCCATAGGGCGGGGAAACATATTGTTCAGGAATAACCAATCCACAAACGTAAGAGTGGACCGGCCTTGAAAATCCAAGGTGCAGTTGCCGCTGTAGCCTGAGACATGGTAGGCTAGATTGTCTCGAATTCGGTAAGGACGATCCCTTGCCTTGGTTCATGATGGAAATCCAACTTCCAATACGACATCGTGTGGTTTTAGTTGTAGAACTAGTATGTCGACATGATATATGGTACCCATGTCGTCTATGATTGATACATTTATATTTGAAGTTGTTTTTAACGCTATGCACTTATGATAGTATCAAATGATTTGTTTTAAAATGTACCAAGCAAGTTTGGCTATTATAAGGGAAAACTCTATCTTCCGGCTTGCGTTGCATTGTCTAATGGGACCTGAGTCTTATAGTAGCTTTATTTTTCAAAAGGCATTGCGCTATTTATAAACTGTTTTATGCACTGGTATTCTTAGGAGAAAACCCGTTCCGTGTTATACGGCGTGGTCCCTTGATTTACTTTATTTTTAAAGTAAAGATTTAATAGCTGTTTTGAGTTCTCACACCAGTCCCATGACTGACTCAGAGTTTACTGTTTCTACCAAAACACTAGGTGCCCCTACTTTCCACACGGGCAGCTAGTAGTTTTGGTTTTGTAGATTTCTATTTTACAGGATCCTAGTTCACAGCTAGAGCTATATTTGGAAAGCTCTGTATCCGCGCATTTCTTTCATTTGTATTTTTTAATGTATTTCCGCTACGCATTGTATTAATTTTCTGCTGCTTTGTAATTAAATCTCTGATATTTTCCAATGTGTAATATTTATTCATACTCTGTTATATTCTTGTACTTTGATGTAAATTGTTGTAATAGCATTGAAATTTTCTTCTGTCGTTTGCTTTCTGATGCATCGTGTTCTCAAAGCAGTCCGCCTTCTTGTTCGGATTAGGCTGACCAGGAAGTTCGGGTCGCTACAACAACCTTTTACCACGGATTGAAATTAACGAAAGTAATCTACAAACCCTTTTATTACCATGTTGTTTACTGTCAATTAAATGTTTACAAGTTCAATAATATGTTTTACTTGATGTATAATTAAGTATACCCTTCCTCAATTCTCATGTTTTCATATTACATGTCTACTTAGTAATTAAGTACAACTTATTTCATTTCATAAGTCTACTTTAATCTTTCTTCTTTAATCATAACCTCGTCTTACACTATCATCACATCATGTGGTGGTTGTTGTTGTTGTTACCTATTAACTTAGTTCTCCTAAATAAGATTTATTAATAAGTTTTTTTTACATTTACTATAACCCATGTTATAATTCCACTTGTCCCTAGGACAAGACTACCTATTATATTACAATCTCATTAATATAATTAATTATAATAGATTACATTCCCCATTCTTCACATTTTCCCTTGGTTTCTTAACGTTAACCACACCTTTACTGGTATAACATTATTTTAATTCCCATCTTGTATATTCTCATTATTTAAGGAAAATATTTCACACTCATTATATTGATCAGTTGAAAGATATAAAGATTCAATTCCATAATGCACATAAATGAAGATCCGTAGTGGCAAGCTAATTTTTTTTTTTTACTTTCGTCGTGAACATACATATATCTTTTTATTCGATTAGTGTGCAATACGGTAAAAGAATACCTATTTCACACTAATCACTTTTCCCCTTCATTTTTTGCAACTACGTTCATAGTACTTTACCGTTATGGAAATGTATCAATTTTTCCCAAATCCATCTAACTCAGTCCACTACAAAAAATTTTAATTTCCGAGTTAGAAGTTATTTACAATTTCCCAATCATTGTGAATTTTCCATACAAATTAGGAACATCTATTCTTTTCCCTTTATTCTCAATTTCACTGTAATTTGATTTACAATCTATCCAATTTTTCATTAAACAACAATTTCAGTAACATATTCACGTTTATTGTAAATCCCACAATTTCAGTATAACAGTAATTTATAATCCAAACAGAATAAATTTGTATAACAGTATATTATTAACATTCATAGGAAATAAATCATATCGTAATTACCCCAATTTACGGTTATTTAACATGTTAAGAATAACGACGAATGTAAACAGTAAATATACCGTTATCCAAAGGATATAATTCTAAATCCACTCAACTGACAGTTTTCCAATCCTTGAATCTGATTCAGATCCGTGATTCCGTGATCTTCCTAGCTAAATCTAATATTAAACAACCACGGATTTGCAAATCTGATACTAAAAAATGAGGGAAAGATGAAAAGAGACCTTAATAAATCAGATTCAACAACTTACCTCACATTGATTAGAATTTTGAACACCTATGTTATAGATTTACATTCTTTATCTTCAAATCTTGAATCGGAATTTCCTAGAGCCAATTTTCTAAATTCTGAAAGATTTGGAGAGGAAAGAAAATGGCAAAGCCGTGGCGTTGTCTCAGAAAATATGTGTATGAAGCTAGACCCTGCTAGTATATTTATAGGTGTACAAGAAAGTCTGGTCCATCAGATTTAACAACATAAAATTCAAACCGTATAATTCAGAAAAACATGTCACCAGCCATGCAGATCTGACCCCGAGTGGGTTGACCCATGTGTCGACCTACCTTAGAGGTGGGTCGACCCCTTTGTCGACCTACCTTAGAGGTAGGTCGACCCATAGGTTGACACATAGGTCAACCCATGTGAGGCGTGGGTCTGAACGTGTATTTTCTGCCTCACTTAAATTCTAGTTATCGTTAATTAATAACCTTTTATTTCTTACTTAATATAACATATTTGAATTATAATATTTTAGTCATAACTTTCCTTAAGTTTGAATTTTCAATTTATGCATGTATATACGCATACAAACTTTCAGTTCCTTGTTTGTTAATAGCTGCTTAATCAATGCAATTAATAATGCTATCGATTAGTTGTTTTATTCCTTTCAATGCATTCTAATTTCAAAAGCAGCTAATTTCTTGTCCATTTTTCATTTATTATGCATTTATTACTTTCTGCTCTTAACTTGCACTTTTTATCTCACCATTTGAATTTATGCTTGTGTGTGTATATATATATACATGTGGAATTATTATTTGTTTTTAAAAATTCAAACGACGTTATGTCGTCATTTATTTCTTACCTTCGGTCATTGATTGCAGGTTTTTTTGGATTTCTCTTTCATACATATATATATATATATAAATTTACACACACATACACATATATTCACATATGCATGTATACATATATTTTTATACTCACCTTTATGTATAATTTTCCTCATATGTGCATTTATACATATTTTCCTCTTAGAATATGCATTTCTTTAACCATCCCTATAAAATTAAAAATATGGCGCCAGCGAGACTCGAACTTGCACCACTTACTTAGGGGAGACATACCCCTACCAACTGGGCTATATAAGCTTTTGTTAACAAGACTAAAAAAATGGTGGTCATTGTTCTTTTTAGTGTTCTTCTTATACCTTCTTTTCACGTTTCTTGTAATATCTCATTTAAAGATATTCTTTTCATCTTAAATCTGTTTTCTACAAACCATAGGTCTAAATTGACCAGAAAATCACCATGGATGCAATGACACTAATTGCGTGACCAAATTATGAAAGCTTTTCAAAATTTATTTTATTATTTAATTAAAAATGCGGGGTGTTACATTCTCCCACCCTTAGGAAATTTCGTCTAATTCCTCGCAAAATCAACAACCATCATGTATACATCCAATTTTGCAACTATTTGTGCACTTATGCAAAGTGTAATACAACATAATAATACATGAACGCAATGAATGCCAAAGCGATACCTCCTATATGAATGCAAATTTTCTTGAAAATGAAAACATGATGCACACATGCTAAATATACTAGCAATTTCCATATGAATGCAATATTTTGAAAATCAAAATACATTTTTCATCCAAATTTTCCTACACTTTTACATAGAAAGAATGTAGTTCATCCAATTTTTGCATCCAAACCCTACCAAACAACTTTAAATTTCCGAATTACAGAAAATTCTAATTTTCTGAATTCGATTTCTTATGTTATTAAAAGGTGGAAAACGGAAAACTTCACATTTTCCATTTTTCTTTTATGTACCCTTTCTGTTTGTACTTGGATTTTATGAAACTGACATATAAAGATTTCCTATCTACCTATCCAAGCACAGTTTACATAAGAAAATTTTCTTTATTATAAACTTTCTTTCCCAACTTACATTGGAAAAATTCATCTTTTTCTATTTCATGAAATTTTCCACTTTTCTCAATTGTCATATTTATTGCTTTATTTTAGCTTTTGTGATCATTATTTGTTTTCTTTTAGTTATGTCATCACTTTTCTCTTTAGCTTATTTAACTTAATTCACTAATCTTAGCTTAATCGTTAAATAAGCCTTCTAATTCTTTCCAAACTAAATAGGGAAAAACAAGCACACTACACAGCTACTACCAAGGGCTAAGAATCCTAGGGCCATGTCCCCGCTGGAAAAGAAAAGTCAAACCACAAGATCTAAACAACTCACTTTCCCACTACCCTCTTCTTGTCAAAACTAGTCCTTGCTGTGTACTAACTGTCTTTTCCAAGAAACAACCTAGGCTCTAAAGTGCTTATGCACTTTACGGGAATTTACTATTATTCCAAAGACAATTCTTGCTATCTACTTTGTAGCCTCAAAATATTCCCCATCTTTCCTAGGTACTAATCCTTACCTACTCCATGATTTAAAAATGTAGTTTAACCTCATCATTTCATTTTCCTTCCAAAAATTAAAAGCATCAAAACTTTATTTTTCTTCATAAAAACTTATTTTTGCCAAACCACAAAAATATGACATCTCATAAAAAAACGCATAACTTTTTTTTTCTTCAAATCATAAAATTAGAGTAGATAAGGACAACTTATTTTCTCCACCCACAATAATTTATATCAAAACACTTGTCAAAAATTATTGTCAAAAGAGTAGAGATCGTAAAGAAAATTCTTACCTGAAATTTTAGTTTTTGACAAAATGCAATATTTTCTATGTTTTGTTATTTAGTTCTTTCATAGTATATATCTTAAAAACTATGGAGCTATACAGGATTCATAATGTACACAATTTTCTGAAAGAATTCATTTTTACAAAAAATTCATGAGAAATCGTTGTTTCGAAAATATACTCCATTTTCTCCAAAATCCGATACGTTATTTTCTAATATGTTACTTACATAATTTTTTCAAACGTAAAAAATATATCCTTTTGTTTCAAAAATTATTTCTACATAATTTAACTAGTACATATTTCAAAATTGTAAATTTTTAAGGGCAAAACTTGAAAAACACCGTAAACTATCACCCAAAATCTTTTTAAAAATTTCAAGTTCTTAAAAGTTAGCAATGAGGCTAGACTCAAAGTGGGTTTCCAACTTATTTAGAACTCCCTAAATATTCCCACAAAGTCATTTTTTCTCATATATATATATATATATATACATATAGTCCTAATTCATTTTCCCTTTTTAATCTTTCCCCAATTTATAAGGCTCTGCTGCCAAACCCATTAATATGAAAAACTAATATTTCAGATACTAACATACGAGATTCATCTTTTTCGGTTACAAAACACATTGTACACTTTTCACTTGAACCATCTAAGGGTCTCTTATTTCCATAACCATTCATTTAGTGTATATAACTGATATCCCAACATTTCCCATATGTCGCTCTGCCTATTTAGTGGGTTCGTTTATAGATCTAGGAGTATATATAAATAAATATATTATATTTAAAAATACAAATACGTCCACTCACTATCAATACAGGAACCCTAAACCTAAGCTCTGATACCGAAAGTAACAACCGAATTTCGACAAACCGATTTTTTTTCAAAATTCCAATATATCGATGCTCGAATCGCTTTTCTGGTATCCTGCAGAAAATACAAAGATAATAAATATATCAGAGCTCAGTAACCATCTCGCAGCGGAATGGATAAAATATAATACAATCAAATATAGCCTTACGAAGTAATAATACTGTCTAACCAGTATCCAAAGCTATCATAACTCTGCCACAAACCTAACCCGCGAGTGTGTTATGAGGAAGGGTCAGAACACAAAGTTCTGGTGACGTGGCAAATTATACATTCTGAAATAACCCAACATAAATCGTTCAGTCAAGTTATCTTATTTATTAGGTTATTCTAGTTAACAACACTCAAGGCTCTATACTCACGTCGTACCCATCTACTTCCCAGTAGATTAACTTAATATAGTTGTAACGACACAGATTTTGCTCGGACTTAATCAATCGCAAAATCGACCAAGACCGTTCAATTCCCGCATACGTTAACTTTGGGAATACAATATGTAACACCCCACGTCCATTAATGTCACTCGCAAAGGGAATGCATTAACTTCTATGGAGCATTTTAAGTGAATATAGAACAGAAAATCACAACAAGACAGATATAAAGCAGTACTTGAAAATTTAAAACTTTATTTATTGCAGCAGAAGGTAAATATGTTTGGTTACATCATCAAAAACCAGAAACCAAAGTCAAGTACATAATATCCATCTTGATAAAACAAAGTACATAATCCTACTGTAATAACCCGCAAATTCTGAGCCAGTTTAAAATTTTTATTTTGGCGATTTTGGCGAATTTCGAATATTTAAAATAGATTATTTTAAATAATATCGACGAGAAAATTTATTTTTGAAAATAATTCGAACGTATATATTATATACGCCGTCGTTAGAATATAAATAATTATATATAATTATAAAAGGAATTGAAAATGGCGCGGTAGTTCGATAATTTGATTTCAAACTTCAATTAAACATACCAGGTGCAAAACAATCCGGATTTTAGTGAAACCAAAAACATTAGGATCTATTTTAGAATATCTTTCCAACGAACCCGACAAATCAAGATTTCATAGCGGGAATCAAAAGATATGTCCAGTTGAAAATTCTGAATAGTCGTTCTGGAATTCAGGCCCTTAAAAATGGAAATTTTGCAAACGACCTCGGATTTCGACGAAACCACTTTTGTTGGATCCGTGATGTCAAATTATTGCTAGGTTTCAAATTTCATAATTTTTCAAATCAATATGTGAGCGTGGCAAAGGAAAACGCGTTTGACCAGTTTTAGTTGATTTTAATCGACTGGAGAATGGCCATTTTTCAAACAGTCTCAGAATTCGACGAAACTAGTTTTATTAGGACCGTATCGTCAATACGAAGCTAGAAAATATTTTTCTGGAATTTTTCAAGTTAATATGTGACCCCGGTAAATTGAAATGCGCGTTCAAATTCAGTATATAGAGTTATATGTTGATTTTAACGGAAACTGATTGTAACCATCGAATCAGCCTACGATACATATCCCATTGTGTTCGGAATGGGGGTAAAACGCTATGGACGACAGGCGGTGGGCCTCGTTTCGAGTTCGTTTGTAAAAGTCAACTTTTTCATAAATAATTAAAATAAAATAATAAAAGAAACTTTCTCTCTCCCTTCTCCTATATCTCTGCCCCCCCCCCCCGTTCGATTCAATTCAGTAAGAAGAAAAGAAAAGAAAAAAAACCTACAGACCTAGTTCGAGCCGCCAGCCCCCCCTAGCAGCGCCGACCTCGCGACGCCCCCCCACCTGCGGTAGTCGCGAACCACCCCCCCAGCCTCCTTTCTTCGATCCTCTCCTCGCAGCAACCCAGACCACCACCCAAATCCCGTCGCTCCCTCCTGACCCCCGCCTGCCACTCCCACCGCCGCCCTGAAACCGACTGCCGCCCAACCCAGACCCCCCCCTCATCCACCGACCGAAGACCCCCTCCCCGCCTCCCACTTGAAGATCGATGCCCCCCTCAGAACAGCAGTAAACCCCCCTCTTCCTCCTTCGATTTACTGTAAGTGATTTATTTATTTATTTTTATATAAAAATCAGTTTTTTTCTATTTTCTTTTATATTTTAGAAAAATAAAAATGCTGTTTTATGTATAATTAGCACGGAAAAAAACTGAAAATATATATATAGCATAGATTAAAAATGGGTTTTTAAAAATAAAATAGCCTGATATGCTTTGCTTTTGAAAATGTAAAATATACTTTGATTTGTATAAAAATAAAATAGCCTTTGTTCTTGAAACATAAAAATTAGAATTGTGTTTCGAAAATAAAAATATGAAATATGATTTTTATATTTTTAAAGAATTAAAAATTTGATTTTTATATTTTTAAAGTGGTAAAAATATAATCTTTATTATGTAGGTGTAAAAATATGATTTTTGTTTATGTAGAGGATTAAAAATATAATTTTTACATGATAGGAATATTAGAAATATCATCTTTATATGTGTAGAAAAATAAAAATGTGATTTTTATAATGATAATATTGAAAAGGCGAAATCTTTATAGTTGAAAAGGCGGGACCTTTATATATTGAATAGCATAGTAAAAATTCGATTTTTATATATTGAATAGCATAGTAAAAATTCGATTTTTATATATTGAATAGCATAGTAAAAATTCGATTTTTATATATTGAATAACGAAGTAAAAATTCGATTTTTACATATGTAGTGGCTACGGGCAACGAAGATGACAAAGATACGATAACGATGAAGATTTCTATCAATGAAGAGTCGTGGTATTGGATAGCTTTCGGTGAGAATTTCTCACTCTAATTTCTTTTCTAGTTATATATATATATATACTAGGATGCAGACGGTGCTTAGTAGCACCCGACACAATCGTCCACAGACCATGGACTTGTTTGTTTGATTGCAAAAATTAGTTAGATTATTTGATTGAAATTGAATTGTTTGGTGAAATGAATGGATTTGATTGATGTGTGAATGGCGTGGGCCTTCACTAGACCGGGGATAAGGCTAGGCCTTGTCCCGTTTCTAGTATCGTGCCGTTATGCCGCCGAAATTTTCTAAAATATGTTAGAAAAATAAAAATATCATTTTATTGAATAAATGAACTGAATAGAAATTCATATGTTGAAATAAAATGTTTTTCTCGGTAAAAATATAATTTTTAACGTGAATATGAATATAGTGAATGTGAATAAATAAATATTCATTTACAAACCGGACGGTTTGTTTATGTACACTTATTTGACTGATATTGATTGGGTCGATAAATTTTACACATTGCCCAACTGCACAAATAAAATATGCTTTTGATTGTTTGAAACCCCACATGGGTGTTGGGATGAAATTTGAAGTTCACTCATCCTGATTGATTAAATATGTCGATCGATTGATTGACAGGCTGTTATAAGCGTTAGATATCTATATTTGATGCTTATACAGTGTAGTGCACTTTGGTTGATGGTTGATTATTTTTCAATGCTATTATATACGTGTGATGTATGAAAATCCATATAATTAATATTATATGGTGATTGATTGGGCCGCATTCCAATTTAGAAAATTATCAATATTATAATATAAATGTTCATGTGTTGACTGTACTCCTCCATTGAGATTAGTCATGTGTTGAACGAAATATTTTAATAATAAAATTTATATCTTTATCAATATAATATAAATGTTCATGTGTTGACTGTACTCATCCGTTGAGATTAGTCATGTGTTGAGCGAAATATTTTAATAATAAAATTTATATCTTTATCAATATAATATAAAGGTTCATGTGTTGACCGTACTCATCCGTTGAGATTAGTCATGTGTTGAACGAAATATTTGAAACAGAAATATTTGAAATAGAAATATTTGAAAAAGAAATATTTGAAACAGAACATTTGAAAATAGAAATATATGAAGCCGTGTTGATTAGATTGACGCCATTTAGGCGTGAACGATATTTATGTCGATTTTACTCATTTTAAAATGAATATTGAAAAGTGATTTCGCAATTGCATATTTTGAAATGAAATTTGAATTGAATCGAATAGAAAACCAATTCGAATTGAATTGAATAGATAACAAATTTGAATTTGAAATGAATAGAAAACAAAACGATTTCGAAATGAATTGAATATGTAATGATTTCGAAATGAATTGAATATGTAACGATTTCGAAATGAATTGAATATGTAACGATTTCGAAATGAATTGAATATGTAACAATTTCGAAATGAATTGAATAAATAACGAATTCGAATTGAATTGAATAGATAACGAATTTGAATTGAATTGAAAATGAATTCAAATTGAATTCAAATTTGAATTGAATAGAAATGAATTTTAAAACGAATTTATAAGGAAGAATTCAATTTTGATCTGAAATAAAATGGAAGTTGAAATTATTTTTGAAACGAAATTAAAACGATTTATAAAATTCGTTTTGAATGGTAATCGATGAAATACATAATATATATATATATATATTATATATATATATAATGGCCTGAATAGAGCGCGCCGCGCCGCGGTAGTTCGTGAATTTCGACCATTTATTTCAAACGGACATTACGGGAGATCCGACCGTCGGATTCTCCTAAAACCGGAACCGTTGGGTTCGTATTGAAAAGGGCTTTCTAACGAATATTTGAAATTCAAAATCTAACGGTTGGATTTGGAGATACGTCCAAATCAAATTTGAAAAAGGTCGCTGTAAGTGCAGTTCGATGGCCGTTGATGGAAATCGACTGTACGGGCCTTGATAAAATTATTAAAAATAGTAATAATTTGTGTAAAATCAGAAGAAATGATTTGGGAAAATTTGGGTTGAAAAACTCCATATTTGAAAAGATAAAAATAGATTTTTATCGAAATGAACTAGTTTGAACTAAATTTAAAACCCGATTTGTTTTTAAATAAATAAATTCGATTTATAAAGGGGTTTTAAATAATCGGAATTCCCAATATATTTGATTTAAATTGAACTAGAATTGATTCATGGGTTTATCGTGAACTGTGTTTTAAGTAACACTAGTTCTTTAACCCGATAATAAATAGAATGTGATTTGGGTTTGTCGTGAACTGTGTTTTAAAAGACATTAGTTCTTTAACCCAGTAAAAGGAGTTTTAACGAATCTGCAATTAAATTGAAATGTGAATGGATAATCTAAATTATCAAATTTAGAAAATGAGCGAGAATGGAGTATTACCAGTTTTGCTCCAAAACGATAGTTAAATCTTTAATTAGATTTGAACGTGAAATGGTAATTAATTTTACCGATAACACCGTAGTGTTAGATATGGAGTATTACCAGTTTTGCTTCATAGGATGAATAGGTTGGGATTGGGAAATAAAATAAATAATTACTTCGTTGTGGTTCGCTAATCTCGACTAGTTTAGAAAACCATAATTTGGTTTGAAATGACATCCAAAGGATGATTAAAGGATAAATTTGAAAGAATTTATCTTGGATAAAATAAATGGGAACCTTTCCCTAAAAATGTGATTTTATGAATAAAAGAATATTCTGAATTGGAATGAGGCGTATGTTGTGTTTGTGTAACATTTGTTTTTAATATACGCGGGTTGTTCGGAAAGGCCGGATTTATACCCATTCTGAATGACCGATTCGACGATAAGTCGAAGATGAAGACGGTGGTCGAAGACCGGAAGTCTTCACATCGTTTGGGTAATTACTGACAATCCTGATTGGGCTGTACACCCAAGAGGATGGAAATAGTTGGTGGTCGTCCATACGTACTTGGAGATGGATGGATATGCGAGGAAAGTGCCTCCGGTTTCGTTCAGACCCAGAACGAACTTGTAAATGGATTGTGTGTCTGACATTGGATTTTATTCTGTGTTGATTGATTTCTATTAAATATATATCTGTTTTGGCGGCGGAGAATTTATTCTATTGCTTAACGCCCTTCTCTGAGACATACGAGCTTAGAGGTTATATATCGATAGATATCAATCGCATGGCATGAATTGCCTGTGTGGCACGCTGAGTTGCATGGATCAAGGCTTCTGTTGAAAAGCAAAGTCTTGTGGTGATGATCAAAGCACAGCCTGTGTGGCATAGCTTTGTGTAACGTTGATTCGCGAGCCTCGCACCCCGGTTGTGAACCAAAATCGGGAGAGGACCTCAGGGAGGGCATGCGTTTCTTTCTAGCTAGGGTGGTGTCAGTGACCTACCAGCCCTGACATTTATATACTTTTCACCTGTGTGGTTGTTGCTGTTGCGAGGCGCCTCGGTTTGATCGGACGATCCGGGTCCGATGGAGTCATTTTTTTTGGCTCATTGACGCCCCAAAGGGCGGGGAGACGTATTGTTCAGGCATAATTATCCACATCGGTGGACCGGCCCTGACGATCCAAGGGGCAGTTGCGGCTGTTCCTGAGACACGGGCTAGAGCGTCTCGAATTGGTAGAGGACGATCCCTGGCCTCGGTTCATAGATGGAAATCCAATTTCCAAGTACGTGACATTTGCGGTTTTATTTGTAAACCTATATATGGCGACATAGTGGCATGGGACGCTCATGTCGCCTATGATTCATACTTATGATTTGAAATTGTTTTATACACTATGCACTGATAATAGTATCAAATGATTTGTTTTAAAACGTATCAAGCATTCTTTGGCTATTATAAGGGAAAACCCTATCCCCCGGCTTGCGTTGCATTGTGTGATAGGACCTGGGTCTTATAACAGCTTCATTTTTCTTTATTTAGCATTGCGCCGTTTGTTTTATGCACTGGTATTCTTGGGAGGAAACCCGTTCCGTGTTATACGGCGTGGTCCCTTGATTTACCTAACTTTAAAATAAAGATTAATAACTGTTTTAGTTCTCACACCAGTCCCATGACTGACCTGGAGTTTATTGTTTTGACCAAAACTCTGGGTGCCCTTATTTTGACACGGGCAGCTAGTAGTTTTGGTTTTGCAGATTTATATTCACAGGATCCTGGTTTACAGCTGGAACGATATCCGGAAAGCTTTGTATCCGTATATCTACTTCTAGTTGGGTATTGTATTATTTTCCGCTGCTATGTATTTAAATGTAATTTAAATCTCTGATATTTCTGTGTAATATTCATTTATACTCTGTATATTCTTGTAATCTGATGCATTGTTGTAATACACAATGAAATGTTCTTCCGTCTGCGTTCTGATTTGTCTTGTTCTCAAACGATAGGACGTTTCGAACGGTCTGGATCGGTTTAGCGACTGGATCGGACCGAGCGAAATTCCTTTTCGTCACATTTGGTATCAGAGCTTTGGTTTACAGATCTCGAGAACAAGACACATTAGACCCATACGAAAGAATTCATCAGATATTGGATTAGTAATATCCAATTAGAATGACTCGTTAGAGATAGGATCAGTAGTATCCAAGAACGAGTGTGAAGGGTATATTTTTCAATTGAAAACAATTTTTGTTTTGAAAATTTAAACTATTTTATACGTATTTGATTATTTATTTATTTTGAATTTGGACAATCGAGTATATATAGATTTCGCGTATATGCGTCATGAACGTATATTCGAAGTTTTAATATATTGGATAGATATAGAATCACATTCTAGACATCCGGGGATGATTCTGATAATGGTGCATCATCATCAGTATTTATATTCGAGTGACGAAGGTGTGATTTTCTATATATTTCCATTAGACTGGTGTGAGAACCAAAACTTATATAGCTAGAACACTTTGTTGTGAATTGGCATCAAAAACATGATTTTTTGTATATATATCAAAATTATGAGTTTGAAACTCTAATTCACTAATTGATTGATGTTTGTGTTGAATGTTTATTTGTTTGATAATTTTTGAACCTTTATGCCTAATTGAATCAAATATTGAACTGTATTGAAAATTAGTTGCATTTGCTTGCATATACATATATATCATTGAACAGGTCATAGCAAGGAGGCAAGAGCAGAGAATAAAATTTGTTTGCCCGACAAATAGGTACATGTTTACTACATAATTTACTGTTTTGTTTGGGTGATGATGATTTTATGAGCCTATTGGCTAGCCGCTTGGCTTTTTCTTTTTCTTTTTGAGATCAGAAGGCCTATATGGCAATTTCGGGATTTTCCCGTGGCTCCCGGTGCAGGGGAGGTTATGGCGAAATTTTTCGAAAATTCCGGGTGTTAGCCAAATTTTTGAAGAATTTGAAAATTCTCAGAAACTGAAAAGTTGGAGAATGGAAGCCAGATCGAACGTAGAGTTGATTAATCAAACCACTTTCGACTTTTTTCCTTTTCGGGGACGAAAAGTTTTTAGTGGAGGAGATTGTAATAACCCGCAAATTCTGAGCCAGTTTAAAAATTTTATTTTGGCGATTTTGGCGAATTTCGAATATTTAAAATAGATTATTTTAAATAATATCGACGAGAAAATTTATTTTTGAAAATAATTCGAACGTATATATTATATACGCCGTCGTTAGAATATAAATAATTATATATAATTATAAAAGGAATTGAAAATGGCGCGGTAGTTCGATAATTTGATTTCAAACTTCAATTAAACATACTAGGTGCAAAACAATCCGGATTTTAGTGAAACCAAAAACATTAGGATCTATTTTAGAATATCTTTCCAACGAACCCGACAAATCAAGATTTCATAGCGGGAATCAAAAGATATGTCCAGTTGAAAATTCTGAATAGTCGCTATGGAATTCAGGCCCTTAAAAATGGAAATTTTGCAAACGACCTCGGATTTCGACGAAACCACTTTTGTTGGATCCGTGATGTCAAATTATTGCTAGGTTTCAAATTTCATAATTTTTCGAATCAATATGTGAGCGTGGCAAAGGAAAACGCGTTTGACCAGTTTTAGTTGATTTTAATCGACTGGAGAATGGCCATTTTTCAAACAGTCTCAGAATTCGACGAAACTAGTTTTATTAGGACCGTATCGTCAATACGAAGCTAGAAAATATTTTTCTGGAATTTTTCAAGTTAATATGTGACCCCGGTAAATTGAAATGCGCGTTCAAATTCAATATATAGAGTTATATGTTGATTTTAACGGAAACTGATTGTAACGATCGAATCAGCCTACGATACATATCCCATTGTGTTCAGAATAGGGGTAAAACGCTATGGACGACAGGCGGTGGGCCTCGTTTCGAGTTCGTTTGTAAAAGTCAACTTTTTCATAAATAATTAAAATAAAATAATAAAAGAAACTTTCTCTCTCCCTTCTCCTATATCTCTGCCCCCGTTCGATTCAATTTAGTAAGAAGAAAAGAAAAAAAAACCTACAGACCTAGTTCGAGCCGCCTGCCCCCCCCCCCCCCCCCAGCGGCGCCGACCTCGCGACCACCCCCCCCCCCCCCCACCTGCGGTTGTCGCGACCCACCCCCTAGCCTCCTTTCCTCGATCCTCTCCTCGCAGCAACCCAGACCACCACCCAAATCCCGTCGCTCCCTCCTGACTTCCGCCTGCCACTCCCACCGCCGCCCTGAAACCGACTGCCGCCCAACCCAGACCCCCCCCCCCCTCATCCACCGACCGAAGACCCCCTCCCCGCCTCCCACTTGAAGATCGATGCCCCCCTCAGAACAGCAGTAAACCCCCCCTCTTCCTCCTTCGATTTACTGTAAGTGATTTATTTATTTATTTTTATATAAAAATCAGTTTTTTTTCTATTTTCTTTTATATTTTAGCAAAATAAAAATGCTGTTTTATGTATAATTGGCATGGAAAAAAAACTGAAAATATATACATAGCATAGATTAAAAATGGGTTTTTAAAAATAAAATAGCCTGATATGCTTTGCTTTTGAAAATGTAAAATATACTTTGATTTGTATAAAAATAAAATAGCCTTTGTTCTTGAAACATAAAAATTAGAATTGTGTTTCGAAAATAAAAATATGAAATATGATTTTTATATTTTTAAAGAATTAAAAATTTGATTTTTATATTTTTAAAGTGGTAAAAATATAATCTTTATTATGTAGAAGGTGTAAAAATATGATTTTTGTTTATGTAGAGGATTAAAAATATAATTTTTACATGATAGGAATATTAGAAATATCATCTTTATATGTGTAGAAAAATAAAAATGTGATTTTTATAATGATAATATTGAAAAGGCGAAATCTTTATAGTTGAAAAGGCGGGATCTTTATATATTGAATAACATAGTAAAAATTCGATTTTTATATATTGAATAGCATAGTAAAAATTCGATTTTTATATATTGAATAACGAAGTAAAAATTCGATTTTTACATATGTAGTGGCTACGGGCAACGAAGATGACAAAGATACGATAACGATGAAGATTTCTATCAATGAAGAGTCGTGGTATTGGATAGCTTTCGGTGAGAATTTCTCACTCTAAATTTCTTTTCTAGTTATATATATATATATACTAGGATGCAGACGGTGCTTAGTAGCACCCGACACAATCGTCCACAGACCATGGACTTGTTTGTTTGATTGCAAAAATTAGTTAGATTATTTGATTGAAATTGAATTGTTTGGTGAAATGAATGGATTTGATTGATGTGTGAATGGCGTGGGCCTTCACTAGACCGGGGATAAGGCTAGGCCTTGTCCCGTTTCTAGTATCGTGCCGTTATGCCGCCGAAATTTTCTAAAATATGTTAGAAAAATAAAAATATCATTTTATTGAATAAATGAACTGAATAGAAATTCATATGTTGAAATAAAATGTTTTTCTCGGTAAAAATATAATTTTTAACGTGAATATGAATATAGTGAATGTGAATAAATAAATATTCATTTACAAACCGGACGGTTTGTTTATGTACACTTATTTGACTGATATTGATTGGGTCGATAAATTTTACACATCGCCCAACTGCACAAATAAAATATGCTTTTGATTGTTTGAAACCCCACATGGGTGTTGGGATGAAATTTGAAGTTCACTCATCCTGATTGATTAAATATGTCGATCGATTGATTGACAGGCTGTTATAAACGTTAGATATCTATATTTGATGCTTATACAGTGTAGTGCACTTTGGTTGATGGTTGATTATTTTTCAATGCTATTATATACGTGTGATGTATGAAAATCCATATAATTAATATTATATGGTGATTGATTGGGCCGCATTCCAATTTAGAAAATTATCAATATTATAATATAAATGTTCATGTGTTGACTGTACTCCTTCATTGAGATTAGTCATGTGTTGAACGAAATATTTTAATAATAAAATTTATATCTTTATCAATATAATATAAATGTTCATGTGTTGACTGTACTCATCCGTTGAGATTAGTCATGTGTTGAGCGAAATATTTTAATAATAAAATTTATATCTTTATCAATATAATATAAAGGTTCATGTGTTGACTGTACTCATCCGTTGAGATTAGTCATGTGTTGAACGAAATATTTGAAACATAAATATTTGAAATAGAAATATTTGAAAAAGAAATATTTGAAACAGAACATTTGAAAATAGAAATATATGAAGCCGTGTTGATTAGATTGACGCCATTTAGGCGTGAACGATATTTATATCGATTTTACTCATTTTAAAATGAATATTGAAAAGTGATTTCGAAATCGCATATTTTGAAATGAAATTTGAATTGAATCGAATAGAAAACCAGTTCGAATTGAATTGAATAGATAACGAATTTGAATTTGAAATGAATAGAAAACAAAACGATTTCGAAATGAATTGAATATGTAACGATTTCGAAATGAATTGAATATGTAACGATTTCGAAATGAATTGAATATGTAACGATTTCGAAATGAATTGAATAAATAACGAATTCGAATTGAATTGAATTGATAACGAATTTGAATTGAATTGAAAATGAATTCAAATTGAATTGAAATTCGAATTGAATAGAAATGAATTTTAAAACGAATTTATAAGGAAGAATTCAATTTTGATCTGAAATAAAATGGAAGTTGAAATTGTTTTTGAAACGAAATTAAAACGATTTATAAAATTCGTTTTGAATGGTAATCGACGAAATTCATAATATATATATATTATATATATAATGGCCTGAATAGAGCGCGCCGCGCCGCGGCAGTTCGTGAATTTCGACCATTTATTTCAAACAGACATTACGGGAGATCCGACCGTCGGATTCTCCTAAAACCGGAACCGTTGGGTTCGTATTGAAAAGGGCTTTCTAACGAATATTTGAAATTCAAAATCTAACGGTTGGATTTGGAGATACATCCAAATCAAATTTGAAAAAGGTCGCTGTAAGTGCAGTTCGATGGCCGTTGATGGAAATCGACTGTACGGGCCTTGATAAAATTATTAAAAATAGTAATAATTTGTGTAAAATCAGAAGAAATAATTTGGGAAAATTTGGGTTGAAAAACTCCATATTTGAAAAGATAAAAATAGATTTTTATCGAAATGAACTAGTTCGAACTAAATTTAAAACCCGATTTTTTTTTAAATAAATAAATTAGATTTAAAAAGGGGTTTTAAATAATCGGAATTCCCAATATATTTGATTTAAATTGAACTAGAATTGATTCATGGGTTTATCGTGAACTGTGTTTTAAGTAACACTAGTTCTTTAACCCGATAATAAATAGAATGTGATTTGGGTTTGTCGTGAACTGTGTTTTAAAAGACATTAGTTCTTTAACCCAGTAAAAGGAGTTTTAACGAATCTGCAATTAAATTGAAATGTGAATGGATAATCTAAATTATCAAATTTAGAAAATGAGCGAGAATGGAGTATTACCAGTTTTGCTCCAAAGCGATAGTTAAATCTTTAATTAGATTTGAACGTGAAATGGTAATTAATTTTACCGATAACACCGTAGTGTTAGATATGGAGTATTACCAGTTTTGCTTCATAGGACGAATAGGTTGGGATTGGGAAATAAAATAAATAATTACTTCGTTGTGGTTCGCTAATCTCGACTAGTTTAGAAAACCATAATTTGGTTTGAAATGACATCCAAAGGATGATTAAAGGATAAATTTGAAAGAATTTATCTTGGATAAAATTAATGGGAACCTTTCCCTAAAAATGTGATTTTATGAATAAAAGAATATTCTGAATTGGAATGAGGCGTATGTTGTGTTTGTGTAACATTTGTTTTTAATATACGCGGGTTGTTCGGAAAGGCCGGGTTTATACCCATTCTGAATGACCAATTAGACGATAAGTCGAAGATGAAGACGGTGGTCGAAGACCGGAAGTCTTCACATCGTTTGGGTAATTACTGACAATCCTGATTGGGCTGTACACCCAAGAGGATGGAAATAGTTGGTGGTCGTCCAGACGTACTTGGAGATGGATGGATATGCGAGGAAAGTGCCTCCGGTTTCGTTCAGACCCAGAACGAACTTGTAAATGGATTGTGTGTCTGACATTGGATTTTATTCTGTGTTGATTGATTTCTATTAAATATATATCTGTTTTGGCGGCGGAGAATTTATTCTCTTGCTTAACGCCCTTCTCTGAGACATACGAGCTTAGAGGTTATATATCGATAGATATCAATCGCATGGCATGAATTGCCTGTGTGGCACGCTGAGTTGCATGGATCAAGGCTTCTGTTGAAAAGCAAAGTCTTGTGGTGATGATCAAAGCACAGCCTGTGTGGCATAGCTTTATGTAACGTTGATTCGCGAGCCTCACACCCCGGTTGTGAACCAAAAACGGGAGAGGACCTCAGGGAGGGCATGCGTTTCTTTCTAGCTAGGGTGGTGTCAGTGACCTACCAGCCCTGACATTTATATACTTTTCACCTGTGTGGTTGTTGCTGTTGCGAGGCGCCTCGGTTTGATCGGACGATCCGGGTCCGATGGAGTCATTTTTTTGGCTCATTGACGCCCCAAAGGGCGGGGAGACGTATTGTTCAGACATAATAATCCACATCGGTGGACCGGCCCTGACGATCCAAGGGGCAGTTGCGGCTGTTCCTGAGACACGGTCTAGAGCGTCTCGAACCGGTAGAGGATGATCCCTGGCCTCGGTTCATAGATGGAAATCCAATTTCCAAATACGTGACATTTGCGGTTTTATTTGTAAACCTATATATGGCGACATAGTGGCATGGGACGCTCATGTCGCCTATGATTCATACTTATGATTTGAAATTGTTTTATACACTATGCACTGATAATAGTATCAAATGATTTGTTTTAAAACGTATCAAGCATTCTTTGGCTGTTATAAGGGAAAACCCTATCCCCCGGCTTGCGTTGCATTGTGTGATAGGACCTGGGTCTTATAACAGCTTCATTTTTCTTTATTTAGCATTGCGCCGTTTGTTTTATGCACTGGTATTCTTGGGAGGAAACCCGTTCCGTGTTATACGGTGTGGTCCCTTGATTTACCTAACTTTAAAATAAAGATTATTAATTGTTTTAGTTCTCACACCAGTCCCATGACTGACCTGGAGTTTATTGTTTTGACCAAAACTCTGGGTGCCCTTATTTTGACACGGGCAGCTAGTAGTTTTGGTTTTGCAGATTTATATTCACAGGATCCTGGTTTACAGCTGGAACGATATCCGGAAAGCTTTGTATCCGTATATCTACTTCTAGTTGGGTATTGTATTATTTTCCGCTGCTATGTATTTAAATGTAATTTAAATCTCTGATATTTCTGTGTAATATTCATTTATACTCTGTATATTCTTGTAATCTGATGCATTGTTGTGATACACAATGAAATGTTCTTCCGTCTGCGTTCTGATTTGTCTTGTTCTCAAATGATAGGACGTTTCAAACGGTCTGGATCGGTTTAGCGACTGGATCGGACCGAGCGAAATTCCTTTTCGTCACACCTACTACTACAAATAGCCATAAAGAAAATGATAAGCTGAACTTTACTTCGACAATCCAAATCCAAGTGCTCCCAAAGAGATCCCAATCAAGCTCCACTAGTACTAGTCCCACCCTTAGAACCTGGGGGGGAAAGGAAGAAAAGAGGTGGAAACAAAGGGGGTCAGACATAAAGTCTGGCGAGTGCGATAACTCTAACAACATAATTTTTAAAGCAATATGATAAGATATAAGCTGGAGAATAAGGTAATGACTGTGTGAACCACATGGGTATGGCAAGGCAATCAAGAGAAACAGAGATAACGTAAATGGCGCTTCCTAATCGATATAGGATAATTACTATACTCTACCGTACTATACCATACTGTACTGTACTAACACTAACTGCACCCCTACTAGTCACTCTAGAAATTTGATCCCTCTTGGCTAAATAGAACGATGATAGCTTCGTGTACTACTAGATGTACCCACTATCCTCCATGTGTGATTGTATATCTCTAGTTGCTATCATAGGTACCTAGCGTGTACCTATCCCCACTAGATGTACCCCTTCAATAAGTAATAATGGTAATTCCACGTACTCCTAGCTGACGTCATAGGTGCTGCCTGCTCCTATCTCCACTAGGTGTACCCCCTTAGTAATTATTAATAATAGTGTAGCTTCGTGTACCCTTAGCTGACTACATAGGTGCCGTGTGCTCCTATCTCCACTAGGTGTACCCACTACCCGGCCCCATTCGATCGGCTCCCTAACTCGTAGATACCCGTGCTGGCCCCACAGTGGGGTGTATCACTCCCCAAAGTGGCAACCCGATACCACCAATGATGCACGGCTTATACCTACACGATGCAACAATGTTTTACCTACCAGCCCGGGTCCACACGCATATGAACCCGTTGGACTTGCGTTGCCACCGCTAACTCGGTTTGGCCTCTTACAGTCAAGCCTAGTATGCGTGTCCCGTCCTCGACTTGGGTCGAGCCCACAAAGATACGAATGGGTTACTGGTTAAAACGGGCCCCCATTACTTGACACAAGCTATCCACCTAAGCTTGGTCCCCTCTAGTATATCCCACTTAACCCCCTTCATGTCCACTTACATGTTTTAAATTTGGTTAAGGGTTTCCATTAGTAATTCCACATGCCACCCAAGGCACCAACTTAACCCCTATGTCCCACTTACATGTTTTACCTTGGTTAAGTGTTACTAATCGTATTTCTTCATGCCACCCAAGGCACCCACTAGATTCCACATGCCACCCAAGGCACCCACTTAACGCCCTCATGTCCCACTACATGTTTATCTGGTTAAGTGTTTCTTAATTCATTAAGACCGTAACCTCATAAAGACCTCTCACATTAGACTGGCATTTGTTGCAGCTGGATTTGCCGGGCGGGTCCGGGCAGTCTTACACCACAAAAGAGCCTAACCTCGTGTCTTTACAATTGTTACGTATTTAGTTTATGCCTAAGACCTCTCACATTAGACTGGCATTTGTGGCAGCTGGATTTGCCGGGCGGGTCCGGGCAGTCTTACACCACAAAAGAGCCTAACCTCATGTCTTAGACGATTAATTACAAATAATTAATCATTCCCCAATTTGAATTACTCTCCCTATTCAAATTATCAATCAATTCCAAATTTAACGATGTCCATAATTGACTCAATTATGTCCATCCGTTTATGGTATGTAAAATCATACCAATTTCTTCACTAATTAATTTTATTCCTTAAAATTAATTACATGCCTTTTTAGGCCATTACATGCCAAATTCACAATATGTGTATATCTAGTATTATCCCCATCGTACCCCCATCATTCGTTCGCTTAACATGACATATACATATTTATACTAGCACATAGTCTAATACTTAAAAAAGGGAATAAACGTCACAAAGTCACATACACACAATAATAGATCTAATTTGCATCTAACTTGCAATTAAGAATTACAACATACTTGCATAGTCTTTGTATTATCAAGGATCCAAAAATCATAGATCTAAAAGGTGTGAACTTGCATGTATGAACATAGTTTTACACCCAACTAGCCTAGGTAATTATCACAAACTTACATAAACTATGTATGTCGTCAACCTAAACATAAAGGTGTCATCTTGCATAACTATGGATCCAGTAAAAGGTGTTAACCTGAGTAAACTATGGATCCACATAAAGGTGTAAACTTGCATAACTATGCATGTCATTGTTTCAACATAAAAATGTCAACTTGAATATGGATCTAAACTTTAAAGGTGTGAACTTGTATATATGTGAATCCAATTATCACTTAAACTTGCATATGAACATAATACTTATACAAACAAGCATATGTTCCACATCCATATTCGTATAAAAACTGATGTTATAAACCTAGGTGATTGGATTATAAAAAGGGATTCATTGACACAAGTTAACATCATGAACTACTAGCATATATTTTAGATTCAAACTTACATAACATCATATGACCCGCATACAACTTGCGTGATCCTATTAACTTGCATAACATCATATGTTCAACTTGCATAACATCATATATGAAACTTGCATAATCATAATCATATTAACTTGCATAACATCATATGTGAAACTTGCATAACATCATACATGAAACTTGCA
This sequence comes from Allium sativum, assembly GCA_030737875.1. Taxonomy (NCBI): domain Eukaryota; kingdom Viridiplantae; phylum Streptophyta; class Magnoliopsida; order Asparagales; family Amaryllidaceae; genus Allium; species Allium sativum. Next base: position 200,155,691 of record CM060924.1, read on the forward strand.
TAACATCATATATAAAACTTGCATAACATCATACATGAAACTTGCATAACATCACATATAAAACTTTCATAACATCATATAATATGAATCAAGTTAACATACATGATTAAACATATGAATTAGATTCACAACCACAACTTATAATCCAATGTATATCACATCATAATTGATTTAGCAATTATTTTGTTAAAGTGGTCGAACTCACAACTCAAAAGTGGTCTTGAGTTCTGAATTCTGATTTCTGGAGTTGTATTAGCTCTCCTTTGAAGAAGATTCGTTGTTAGGGTTGAATAGAACCGATTTGATTTGTTGTTCTTCCTCTTTAATTTGTGGCGGCTACTCTAGGGTTCAAGACGACAACATGACGACCATAGTTTTAGTTTTAATTCTGATTTAGGGTTTGAGTCTATAGGTCTTTTTATAGAGTTTTGAATTAATTTAAGCTGTCGGATGATCTTAGGGTTAATCAAAACCATTCAGTCATGATAGGGTGACAAGTCAACCCTAATGACTCAGCAAAGAGTCAGAAAGGACTCAACAATGAGTCAGAACATGGGTCAGACTGAACCAGAAGGCTGTGCAGGTTTTCCCTCGACCTGGGCGCACTTGGGAAGTGCACCAATGTAAATTTGTACTGGCGCACTTCCCAAGTGCGCTACTGCATATTTTTTTCCTTTTTGCCACCAAACTTCGTTGTCTATAACTCCTTCATCCGGTACCCGTTTCCCGCAAACTCGGACTCTATTTCAACTAGAATTCCGAGATGAACACAATGGCGCAACCCCATTCCCTTAATTCTAACGTCTGAGGTTAATTATTCTTTATTTTAGTTAATTTGATTATTCAAAAATCCGGGGTGTTACATTCTCCCCTCCTTAAAGGATTTCGCCCCCGAAATCTCCAAGTTAAGGAGAATGCATATCCTACCATCCAAACAACCATGTACTCAACCATCAAACACGGGCATCCATTGTCCTTATAAAATTTCTAATGCTGTATGAACATATGCAAGAAGTGTGTGTATATGTTCCTTATCTAATGCAAAATCAGGCGGTCTACTGATTCATTTGACCTCCTTAATGCAAACCATGATAGTGCCATGCGTCCATTATGTATGCAAAGAACCCCATCGATACATATTATTTCTACATGTGTGCACAACCATCCACCAAAATGCATCATCCATATGATAGTACAACCATTATACATCCATTACTTAAATATGTACACACATTTATATGCAATATGCAATATGAAGTGACTGACCCGATCTAGTGCCTAAAGTGTGTGTATATGCATCCACGAGCAACCACTAGCAAACACTTGCATCCACATGCATCCATCATACATAACATGTCTCAAACACATGTTTCAACCATAGGACTATCCTATCTAAAGGTCAAAGATACTAGCGAGAGGACATACTAAAGATAAGACAAGTACAAGGTAAGCGATAAAGGAGAAATTTAAAGACATACCCTCGAAAAGAAAAGGGTATAATGAACTCATCTTCGCTTTCGTCTCCAAAGTAGTGTTGCTCTCATCATCTCCCCATTGCACTTTGACTAGTTTGACCTCTCGATTCCTCAACTTCTTAATCTCCGACCCAATAATGCACGTAGGAGCTCGTCGAATCGTCGCATCACGCTCGATCTCCACCTCTCTAAGCAAGCTCGGCTCTACCACTTCCGCGGTCTCGTGCAAGCACTTCCTCAAATATGATACATGGAATACGTCATGTGCACCGCTAAGTCTCTCGGGCAACTCCACTCTATACGCCATCTGCCCAATCCTTTCCTTAATAGGAAACATCCCTACGAATCTTGTGCTAACTTCCCAACGGACCCAAAGCGAACGATGTTCCGTAATGGAGACACCTTGACAAAGACCATGTCCCCAATATCAAACTCAAGATCTGACCTCCTCTTGTTCGCATAAGATTTCTGCCTATCTTGCGGCGTCTTCATCTTCCTTCGAATCAAATCGATCTTTTCTGAAGTCTGTCTAATCATATCGGGCCTAAGTAAGATCTTATCTGTAGACTCCCACCAACATGTAGGCGAATGACACGGCCTTCCATAAAGAGCCTCGAACGGTGCCATGCCAATGCTAGACTGAAAGCTGTTATTATATGCGAATTCCACCAACGGAAGATGTTCCTCCCATGTACCTCCGTCTACATAACCTCAATAGGTCCTCTAGAATACGATTCACCCTCTCGGTCTGGTCGTCTGTCTGCGGATGATATGCGGTGCTCAAACATAACTGAGTCCCTACCGCCTCTTGCAAGCTCTTCCAAAATTCGCTAGTGAAGATAGGATCGCGGTCGCTTACTATGCTAGAAGGAACACCGTGCAAAACGAACTATTTCTCGAATGTATACGGAGGCTAACCATGGAGCAGTCCTCTTACTCTTCACGGGAATGAAATGGGCGCTCTTAGTAAGTCTGTCTACCATGACCCAAATCCTCGTATTACCCTTCCTCGATCTTGGTAATCCATCAACAAAGTCCATCGAAACACTTTCCCACTTTGTAACACCCCACCTCCGCTAGGGCCACTCACAAAAGGGAATGCACTAGGTTTGGTGAAGCATTATCGAGGTAAACATGCACAGAAACATTACAAGACATAACATATATGAAACAGCGGAAGTAGAACAAATTTCATTACCTTATAAAATAAGGTCCAAAGCCTTTTACACCAGAATACATAAAAACCTGTCTTGCAATAGTAAAGAAGCATAAAACCTTTTCATAAATTATTCCCCAAAATAAAGCGGTGAAGCAGCCATAGCCAAGAGAAGACCAAGCTATACATGATGACCTTCAAGCATAAGAGGTCCGAACTAAACAACATCATTTCCTCCCTGAAACCTGGGGGGGAACGGAAGACAAAGAGGCGAAAGAAAACGGGGTCAGTCGTAAAGACTGGTAAGTCCTATCTACTTCCAGTATAAAAACAGGTAAAGGTAACATGACATGCATTAACTGAAAGTAAACATAAGGATGACGGCAAGATAGATAAGCTAAACCAAGATAACTGGATGAACTACTATAGCAAGATAAACTAAGATATCATAATAAACTACGGTGTCAAGATAAATCAAGGTATCATATCAATAGGTCTCTATCAAGTATACAATCCCAAGGTATCTATCATGTATAACATCCCACGGTATTTATCATGTATGTTTGCTCTGCACCTCTCGTACTAGTATCCCAACCCGCGTCATGTGTTAACTATGAATGTCCCTTGCCCCATGTCATGTAATGGTCCATGTCAACCTAATATATAGCATATGTAGGAGTTTCCCAACTCGTATGTTTCTTTCCAGGTATAAGTTCAGTCCTTTGCCGTAGGCCGTACGGGCTTTCCCATGTAAATCTATACCACCTCACCGTAGTACCATTTTATCCTTGAGGTTGTTTTGGACTGCTTCCCTTGATCTTGTTATGTTTTCTTACCATGAACTATCGCGTGTTCACTTAGGATTTATGCCACCTAGGACCACTAGGGATTATGCTACCTAATGAACGTTTCCGTGTCTCGGTTTGGGTTCAAGCCACCTAGGGCCACTAGGGATTATGCCACCCGTCAACCACGCCCTTTATCCCACGTATATATCGTGAATCGTTTTCCATGTCTAGACGCACATGTTCCTCAATGTGCCATCCGAGTTCCGTGCCAGGGCAAATCAAGAAATACGGAACTCGGTCGGGAGCTTTAAGTCGTCTGCTGATGCAGATATCAAGGTCTGTTTTTGTACCCGTGGCTATGGTCCCATGTGACCCCTCCCTCAACTACTGAAAGGCAATCCAAGAAAAATCATGTATGAGAACCACATCCCGGCCCCACTATAGCCCCACTTTCCTATGGGCCAACCTCACCCATGACTCGATAGCAAGAACATGGTCTGTTGGGGGTTCTCTGCCTTTTCGTTCGTACACGATTGACTCAAGATGGTAGGTAGTCGGCGACGTGCTATCCAAGGCAAAATCAAGTATCGTCGACTTCACGCTAATCCATCCCAGTCTTTAGGTCCCTCGCATAGCAACCAAAGCATACTCTTGGCTCTTCTACCGCAGACCTTAACCTCTGTGAGGCCAGGTTTCATGGACCATCTGCCACCTCACAAGGGGATACCAAGAGTACCCTCACGTCCCCCGAAGCTACTGCTTCGTCACCCAGTTCGCTGGAGCTTTTTATCCAAGTCAGATAAGTTGCTTCTCCTCGTATACTAAGCGATGACCTACCATTATCAGATTACTCATCTATTTGTGAATTAGTCCCATGTCCTTGGTTAAGAATTATTACTTAGTTATTCTTAACTAAGGTTTACCACTTAGCTTCTTTTCCCGTTATCCCTGATTAACTACGATTTTCTACCTAGTTCCTCTAACTAGGGTTTTGTCTATTGGGTTAAGTGTTGTTATTCAAGCCCATGACTTAACCCGCATGCCAACCATGTCATAATCGACTAAGTGTTCAAGTTCAAGGCTTAGCCCTACAACCCGTATGTCGAATTGGCTAAGTATAAACGGTTTACGACTTAACCTTATCCACATGTTATTTCAGATCGGTTAAGTGTAGGTTAATTATCCTCACCTAAGTATCGTGTTTGGATTAGTTAAGTGTAGATTACTTAACTCCATCTCCTAATCGTCTTATATAGTTAAGCGTCATTAAGAAATCAAGTCCGGTTCCACTTAACCTACCCATTCGTGTCATATCGGTTAAGTGTCATTAGTCAAATTTACTTAACCTTTTCTTGTGGCGTTAATTAGATTAATGCACCCCAACCTCTCACATTAGACTTTGTTGTGGTTACTAGTTAAGCCGGGCGGGTCCGGGTAGCTTTACACCACAACCTAGTCTAACCTCGGGTTTTAAGTGCTATATGACCAACTACTCACATTGGGTCCTATTGTTTGTAGCCACTAGTTAAGCTGGGCGGATCCGGGTAGATTTATGCTACAAACTCAACCCAACCTCGAGTTGGCCACTTTCATGTTTTCTACGTATCATGTTCATGTCAAATTTAGATCCCTTTTAAGTCCATGTAGCTCCATGTCCAGTTTTCGTGTCATATTCACGTTATTTATCATTTCCCGTTACATGTAATTTCACGTCAAGGTCATAGCCAATTTTCAAGTTTGACAAAGCTACCCAAAGCGTGTCCCCAACGCACATGAAAGCGAAACATATTTGGGATAATATGACAAAGATGGGAACAAGATGGAAAAGATGAATCACAAGTTAAACATGGTGAAAGTTGAGGCAAAGGTGTTCATATAACTAGCATATTGCATATTGGCCACTAAACATGCACGATGTCATAAAGGGATTGGCCACAAACGTGAATATTGTCATAAAGGATTTGGCCTCAAGCATGCAAAGTATCATAAGGGGGTTTTGGTCCCAAACATGCATATTATCATGAGGGGTTTAGGTTCATTTATATGCATAAGCCCCAAGTCATGTTCACGCACATATTTCACAAGTCAAAGTGGTTCCAAGTGTTCATCCCAACTTTCAACAAGTAAAGGTTCAATCTTGCATGGCAAACTAAGTCCAATGCAACATGAGTAACTTGATTTAGTCACTAAACATAGCCTAAGGTCATAGGTTCAAGCAAAAGAGACATGACAAGGTTCATATAGGCTAGCATACTTAGTTTAATCTCGTTTCATTCCATGCCATCATTAAGATTACCGTTTAGATCTAGAAGTAGCTAGAACTTACATAGCGAGGCTTAGGAAAGGATCATGCATCGTTTTGACGAAGAAAGGTGGCTCCTTTGTTGAAGAATTGTCATGAAACTTGCATAACAACGTTGATCCACTCCCTTGATTTGATGTAGCAAGCTAGCACCTTTGATTCGGATCCGATTTGAATGCATAGTCTCTAGGAATTGGAGATGGAGGCCATGGTCACTTGGCATTTGGGCAGCACTTCGTGGCATGAGTGATTTGTGAGGGTTTAGGGAAGGCTTAGGGGTCTTTTTATAGAGATTAGGAGTAGTTTAGGCCCTTAGATTAACCTTAGGATAGATCAGAACCGTCAGAATTCGTCACAAGCCCCCAAAATCAGTTCAAACAGCAAGCAGGTGCACCCAGGTTGCCTGGGCTCGACCAGGCAGGTCGACACCGTGTCGACTGGGCAGTCGACACGGGGGTGGCTGTGTCGACTGCACAGTCGACACGCCTGTCGACACGACCTGGGCAGGAATTCTCCCGCCCCTTTCCCCTTGTGTTTTTGAATTTTGAATTCTGCCCTAATCTTAAACTGTTTTGAAAACTTCGACGGGCCATATCTTGGTCATACGGACTCCGATTTTCGAAAACTCGGACTCTATTTCGCGTATTTTTCCGAGACGAACGGAATGGTGAAATCCGTTTAACTTAATTCTTAGAATATAAACAGAATATCTCTTATTACCATAGTTCTTTAATTAACCCACTCACGTATTCCTATTTATAAATATATAAATCTCTTATTTTCAAAGCTAAAAGAATGCGGGGCGTTACATTCTCCCACCCTTAAGGAATTTCGTCCCCGAAATTCAATAAGAGTAGGATATATGTCCCCCCATTACCACCCAAAAGTGTTCAACCAATTGTTGCAACCATGTGCACATGTGCAAAGTGAATTACATTGTAGTAAAATATGTATGCCTAACTTGTGGTACCACCTATATGGATGCAATTTCCTTGAAAATTTCTTTTTCAAAACATGATGCTCTCACCCTAAATATACTTGCAGTTCTAAATGAATGCAAAAATTTACGAAAACATTTTCATCCAAATTTTCCCACACCCTTATAAAATAAGAGTGAAGTTCATCCAATTGGCGCATCCAAGATCCTACCATCCATTTTTTATTTTAGAAAAAACTATTTTTCTAAATCTTACGCAACGGAAAAATTTACCTTTTTCCCGTTTATTTACTTTCCCGTTTTTCCTCGTCTATATATATTACCATGCAATATTTTCAGGGTTATCTCAAGCACAACAGTTTTCATTAAGCAAACAACGTGCGGATTACAATAGGATAATTTCAGTACATGGTTACAACTAGATAAAAATAAAATACTACCTTACGGATACACTGATAGAGGTCAAGCCTAACGGAAGTAGCTACGAATGAGCTCCTCTATGCTATCAAGCCTCTCTCCCTGTCGTCGATTCCCCTGCCTAACCTCTAACTGTAAGTCCTGAAGTCCAGCTCCTAACTGATCGTAGGAGGTGCCCATATCGTGTAGCATCTGCTGCTGAGTCTGAGCTAGGTCTACATGTGCCTGTAGCATCTCCTGCTGTGTCCTCAGTATGTCATGGTGGCCCCTAACTATACGAGCTTGCTGCTCCAAAACATACCTCAGCTCAGACCTCCAATCTGGATCCCTACTGACCCATGGGTCCCACCCGGACGTATCTGCAGCCCCCTGTGCCAGGGTCTGGGAAGTCCAAGCTCCTTCCCAAGCCTGCTCTGCATGTGCTTGCCCAAACCCCTCTGATGTCGTCTGCTGGGGTTCCTCAAAATATCCGAGCTGACTATCATGTGGCTCGTCCTCTTGTTCTTCCTCCTCGTCACCCTCATCCTCTCCATCATGTTCCATAGGCTGTGGCTCTTACAGCTGTTGCAATTGTATACCCATCCTTGTCAGTGCAGCCACGCTAATAATACTAGAGGGATGAGAAGAAAGTACTACAAAATCCTCGTCGTGTAGGTCAACGCCACTCCGCATAAAAACCGTAGTCCATAAATTTCCAAAGCAAATATTGGAAATCCTTACTTCCCTAGTGGTATGGTACTGCTGTAAGATAGTTCGGGCCCAGTTCATCTGTATACCCCCAAATATAGCATAGGTAGCAATCTTAATGACGTGTGGGATTCTATCGAACCCAGCATTCTGCCCCGCAAGATTATACTGCAATATCCTGATAACAAATCTAGCTAGTGGGCGTAGATGATCATAATCCCACTGTCTTTCAAGCTCATTAAAGAAAATCCTATGCCATATAGTATTATCATTCATCTCAAGATCCGCTGTATCCATTCCCGTACCGCGGATATTTAACATTTCACCAAACTGGACCTCATTAATGTAAATATGAGTACCCTTAACCTTTGAACTATAGGTTACTAAACCCTCATCATCCTCACCAATTTCTAAAAATGCGTCAAAAAGCCTTACCAAACGCTTGAAGCCCCTTCTCTCGGCGGTGCGTGAGTCCAAGATAGAAATCAAACCCGCTTCCTCAAATAAGCTTTCCACGGGGGTCCCCGCAAAATCAGCAAATCTCACCGGACGGCCTAATAGTAACTTCATGTTGGCGCTCCTCGCGTATTGCTCAACTGTCTCCTGTCGCTCATCGCACCATTCTATCTCTTGTGGTGTTAATTGAGGGTAAAGCTCAAGAAGGTTTTTCATGGCGATTTGAGCCCAAATTGAGAGAGGAAAATTATAGATCTGGATAGAGGATGGCCTTAGCTTCGATTTGAGACCAGTTTTACAGAAAATAGCGGAGAAACGAAGCGGTAGGAGGTGGAGGAAGTGAAGGGGTTTTTGGGTTTCTTGGTGGCTGGAAGGGAGACGCACGAAATGTGCTTTGGAGCTGAAGGCTGTCAGCCTTCATGCCTTTTTATTTTCTATTTTCTGCTATAGGGGGGCGTGTCGACAGGGCAGTCGACACGGGGAGGGGGGGTCGTGTCGACTGCGCAGTCGACACACCTGTCGACTTGCCCCCTTCAATTTTTTTTTTCTCTTGCACAGCGATCCTCTTCCTTACCATCCCTTCTTATAATGCGGCCACACGCCTCTCGGGGACTACCTCCATCTCACGGAGAACACTTTTGTAGCTAGAAGAGGCTAGTCGTACTTAAAACCACTGTGGCTACAGGTGGAGGAGAGAAAGGAAAAGAGATTCGACAAGGAAACAAAGGATAGTGCTAATGGCTTTTTGGGGAATAGCCTTTAAAAACTTTTCTTGAAAAATGCTTCTTTATAAACGGTTTCTCAAATAGTTTTCAGAAGGTTTTAAAAACTTTTGCCCAGTCTGGTAACCTTCTGCTCTGATACCAAATGTAACACCCCACCTCCGCTAGGGCCACTCACAAAAGGGAATGCACTAGGTTTGGTGAAGCATTATCGAGGTAAACATGCACAGAAACATTACAAGACATAACATATATGAAACAGCGGAAGTAGAACAAATTTCATCACCTTATAAAATAAGGTCCAAAGCCTTTTACACCAGAATACATCAAAACCTGTCCTGCAATAGTAAAGAAGCATAAAACCTTTTCATAAATTATTCCCCAAAATAAAGCGGTGAAGCAGCCATAGCCAAGAGAAGACCAAGCTATACATGATGACCTTCAAGCATAAGAGGTCCGAACTAAACAACATCATTTCCTCCCTGAAACCTGGGGGGAAACGGAAGACAAAGAGGCGAAAGAAAACGGGGTCAGTCGTAAAGACTGGTAAGTCCTATCTACTTCCAGTATAAAACAGGTAAAGGTAACATGACATGCATAAACTGAAAGTAAACATAAGGATGACGGCAAGATAGATAAGCTAAACCAAGATAACTGGATGAACTACTGTAGCAAGATAAACTAAGGTATCATGATAAACTACGGTGTCAAGATAAATCAAGGTATCATAACGTCAGGTCTCTATCAAGTATACAATCCCAAGGTATCTATCATGTATAACATCCCACGGTATTTATCATGTATGTTTGCTCTGCACCTCTCGTACTAGTATCCCAACCCGCGTCATGTTTAACTATGAATGTCCCTTGCCCCATGTCATGTAATGGTCCATGTCAACCTAATATATAGCATATGTAGGAGTTTCCCAACTCGTATGTTTCTTTCCAGGTATAAGTTCAATCCTTTGCCGTAGGCCGTACGGGCTTTCCCATGTAAATCTATACCACCTCACCGTAGTACCATTTTATCCTTGAGGTTGTTTTGGACTGCTTCCCTTGATCTTGTTATGTTTTCTTACCATGAACTATCGTGTGTTCACTTAGGATTTATGCCACCTAGGACCACTAGGGATTATGCTACCTAATGAACGTTTCCGTGTCTCGGTTTGGGTTCAAGCCACCTAGGGCCACTAGGGATTATGCCACCCGTAAACCACGCCCTTTATCCCACGTATATATCGTGAATCGTTTTCCATGTCTAGACGCACATGTTCCTCAATGTGCCATCCGAGTTCCGTGCCAGGGCAAATCAAGAAATACGGAACTCGGTCGGGAGCTTTAAGTCGTCTGTTGATGCAGATATCAAGGTCTGTTTTTGTACCCGTGGCTATGGTCCCACGTGACCCCTCCCTCAACTACTGAAAGGCAATCCAAGAAAAATCATGTATGAGAACCACATGCCGGCCCCACTATAGCACCACTTTCCTATGGGCCAACCTCACCCATGATTCAATAGCAAGAACATGGTCTGTTGGGGGTTCTCTCCCTTTCCGTTCGTACACGATTGACTCAAGATGGAAGGTAGTCGGCGACGTACTATCCAGGGAAAAATCAAGTATCGTCGACTCCACGCTAATCCATCCCAGTCTTTAGGTCGCTCGCATAGCAACCAAGGCATACTCTTGGCTCTTCTACCGCAGACCTTAACCTCTGTGAGGCCGGGTTTCATGGACCATCTGCCACCTCACAGGGGGATACCAAGAGTACCCTCACGTCCCCCGAAGCTACTGCTTCGTCACCCAGTTCGCTGCAGCTTTTTATCCAAGTCAGATAAGTTGCTCCTCCTCGTATACTAAGCGATGACCTACCGTTATCAGTTTACTCATCTATTTGTGAACTAGTCCCATGTCCTTGGTTAAGAATTATTACTTAGTTATTCTTAACTAAGGTTTACCACTTAGCTTCTTTTCCCGTTATCCCTGATTAACTACGATTTTCTACCTAGTTCCTCTAACTAGGGTTTTGTCTATTGGGTTAAGTGTTGTTATTCAAGCCCATGACTTAACCCGCATGCCAACCATGTCATAATCGACTAAGTGTTCAAGTTCAAGGCTTAGCCCTACAACCCGTATGTCGAATTGGCTAAGTATAAACGGTTTATGACTTAACCTTATCCACATGTTATTTCAGATCGGTTAAGTGTAGGTTACTTATCCTCACCTAAGTATCATGTTTGGATTAGTTAAGTGTAGATTACTTAACTCCATCTCCTAATCGTCTTATATGGTTAAGCGTCATTAAGAAATCAAGTCCGTTTCCACTTAACCTACCCATTCGTGTCATATCGGTTAAGTGTCATTAGTCAAATTTACTTAACCTTTTCTTGTGGCGTTAATTAGATTAATGCACCCCAACCTCTCACATTAGACTTTGTTGTGGTTACTAGTTAAGCCGGGCGGGTCCGGGTAGCTTTACACCACAACCTAGTCTAACCTCGGGTTTTAAGTGCTATATGACCAACTACTCACATTGGGTCCTATTGTTTGTAGCCACTAGTTAAGCCGGGCGGGTCCGGGTAGATTTATGCTACAAACTCAACCCAACCTCGAGTTGGCCACTTTCATGTTTTCTACGTATCATGTTCATGTCAAATTTAGATCCCTTTTAAGTCCATGTTTCCATGTAGCTCCATGTCCAGTTTTCGTGTCATATTCACGTTATTTATCATTTCCCGTTACATGTAATTTCACGTCAAGGTCATAGCCAATTTTCAAGTTTGCCAAAGCTACCCAAAGCGTGTCCCCAACGCACATGAAAGCGAAACATATTTGGGATAATATGACAAAGATGTGCACAAGATGGCAAAGATGAATCACAAGTTAAACATGGTGAAAGTTGACGCAAAGGTGTTCATATAACTAGCATATTGCATATTGGCCACTAAACATGCACGATGTCATAAAGGGATTGGCCACAAACGTGAATATTGTCATAAAGGATTTGGCCTCAAGCATGCAAAGTATCATAAGGGGGTTTTGGTCCCAAACATGCATATTATCATGAGGGGTTTGGGTTCATTTATATGCATAAGCCCCAAGTCATGTTCATGCACATATTTCACAAGTCAAAGTGGTTCCAAGTGTTCATCCCAGCTTTCCACAAGTAAAGGTTCAATCTTGCATGGCAAACTAAGTCCAATGCAACATGAGTAACTTGATTTAGTCACTAAACATAGCCTAAGGTCATAGGTTCAAGCAAAAGAGACATGACAAGGTTCATATAGGCTAGCATACTTAGTTTAATCTCGTTTCATTCCATGCCATCATTAAGACTACCGTTTAGATCTAGAAGTAGCTAGAACTTACATAGCGAGGCTTAGGAAAGGATCATGCATCGTTTTGACGAAGAAAGGTGGCTCCTTTGTTGAAGAATCGTCATGAAACTTGCATAGCAACATTGATCCACTGCCTTGATTTGATGTAGCAAGCTAGCACCTTTGATTCAGATCCGATTTGAATGCATAGTCTCTAGGAATTGGAGATGGAGGCCATGATCACTTGGCATTTGGGAAGCACTTCGTCGCATGAGTGATTTGTGAGGGTTTAGGGTAGGCTTAGGGGTCTTTTTATAGAGATTAGGAGTAGTTTAGGCCATTAGATTAACCCTAGGATAGATCAGAATTCGTCACAAGCCCCCAAAATCAGTTCAAACAGCAAGCAGGTGCACCCAGGTTGCCTGGGCTCGACCAGGCAGGTCGACACCGTGTCGACTGGGCAGTCGACACGGGGGTGGCTGTGTCGACTGCACAATCGACACGCCTGTCGACACGACCTGGGCGGGAATTCTCCCGCCCCTTTCCCCTTGTGTTTTTGAATTTTGAATTCTGCCCTAATCTTAAACTGTTTTGAAAACTTCGACGGTCCATATCTTGGTCATACGGACTCCGATTTTCGAAAACTCGGACTCTATTTCACGTATTTTTCCGAGACGAACGGAATGGTGAAATCCGTTTAACTTAATTCTTAGAATATAAACAGAATATCTCTTATTACCATAGTTCTTTAATTAACCCGCTCACGTATTCCTATTTATAAATATATAAATCTCTTATTTTCAAAGCTAAACGAATGCGGGGCGTTACACACTTCCATTATGGGACCTCCAATGGGTGAAGCAATCCACTGGGCTTCTTTTGCTCTGCTTTTACTTGTTGGCACATCAAGCATCTAGCGACATACTCGGCCACATCCTTCTTCATGCCGGCCCAAAAGTAAACTCGTCTCATGTCCACGTACATCTTGTCCCCGCCGGGATGAATAGTCATCTTCGAACGATGTGCATCATCAAGAATGGTCTTCCTCAAATTCTCGTCCCGTGGTACACAAAGTCTACCGTCCCTACGCAACCAACCCTAATCATCTAGGGTATACCTACGGAGATGGCTCGATGACTCCGCTCTTTTGAGCTTCTCTACTAACTCAACCAACTGTGGGTCATCTCGCTGTGGCTCACCAATCCGTCCCAAAAGCGTAGGTCTGACCTCTAAGGATGCTAGCAAACCATGTACGAAGTCAATGGAAGGTGTAAAGTCAAACGTAGAGATGAACTCTAAACTTCACCGCTCAACAAACAACGGACTCAAGGATAACTTTTTTCTACTTAAGGCATCTGCCACCACGTTACCCTCGCCAGGGGTATATGCTATCTCGAAATCGTAGGACGCCAAGACTTGAGCGCAAAAACTATGGTAGCCAATTCTGAGTCGTGGGAAGGGTAATCCTTCTCATGGACTTTCGACTGTCTTCCACCATAACATGGAAGGTGTAAAGTCAAACGTAGAGATGAACTCTAAACTTCACCGCTCAACAAACAACGGACTCAAGGATAACTTTTTTCTACTTAAGGCATCTGCCACCACATTACCCTCGCCAGGGGTATATGCTATCTCGAAATCGTAGGACGCCAAGACTTGAGCGCAAAAACTATGGCAGCCAATTCTGAGTCGTGGGTAGGGTAATCCTTCTCATGGACTTTCGACTGTCTTCCACCATAACATATCACCCTTCCCTAGAGACCACATGCCTTAAAATCATCACTTCTTTCCTCCAAAAATGGTATTTTGGAGAACTTAGCTTTAAGCTGGTGCGCTTGTAGGGTCCCTAAGCTTTCCCTAAGATGTAGGGCATGCTCTTCTCTGCTTCTAGAGAAAACCAGGATATTATCCCATGCAAAATCGTCACAACTATCCATCTCTCACCCAGACCATCCTAGTCGAACTCGACATCCCCCAAGTGCAAGCCCCAAAGGCCTAAACCAATATCAGACAAACACCCAAGTGATACCTCCTTCGAATTCAGACGACCTACGTGAGATGATACTAGTAAGACGGCCAATCAATTGTGCACTTGACCGACTCTGGCTGTCCTTGCCAATCTTGCTCCAAAACCACTGCTAGTCAAATAACTGGCTTTGCTTAATCTATTAAGCACATACGAAAACTTATTTCGCGCTTCTGGGTAAACCCCGCACTTTATCAAAGACGTCTCCATACTCACGGACCACACAAACAGACTCCCAATCATCGTTGGATGCGTCAGAAGATTCTAGGTAGCTAAGCAGCACTGAACCCCTAGGGTCAAAAGAAATATGAGGGTCTTTCCATAACGAATCAATAGTCTAACTACCCTCCTTTCACAATCTAGGATGGCACCCTGTATGGCTAGCCAATCCACCCCTAGAATCAAACTATAGCCCGTGAAACCAAGGAAGAAGGCGTTGCATTCAAATCCAACGCCCAAGATAGACACTCTCAAATACCGACAAACCATTGAAGGATGAGTCGAACCACTAACTGGATTTGATACTAGGATGGGATCCTTAACTAGACTAGTATTTAGGTGCAGTGTTTCAACTAATGAAGCAGATACTAACGAGTATGAAGCGCCAGAATCGAACAAAGTTCAAACAGGATGATAAAGAAAACCAAATTTCAACCTAGACGGTCCTACCCCCATCAGGTATACCAGCCGTGAGGGAATACAACTACCCTCCAGAAGATCCTGTACTTTGTCCTTGTCTCTTTGGACAATCCTAAGGTGTCCTATTTCTCCAAAACAACTAGCCTTCTTCTTCACATTCTCCATTCGTGACCTCCCACCAAGATGAGGTTTCGTCCTTTGTTAACCAAACAACTATTTGAACCTTCCTCCCATCGTCTATCTTAAAGGTACCAACAAGCCCTCCACTTCCTTGGACTAACTTCTAGCCCGACAAACGTCTAAGTCCCTTGAAGTGGTTTTCCGTCCTTTGTACGGAAGTCCTTATTTATCTTAGAAAAAGCATCTATACGCGGAGTGGGAAAGAACTCAAAAAGAGAAAGAGGAAGAGATTCAAAACGGAGAATCAAAGGAAGGATATATGGCTCTTGGGGATTATGTTCTTAAAATAAACCTTTCTTTCAAAAATACTCTTCTACAAACATATTTTTGAAAGTATTCTTTATAAAAATACTTTTGAAAAATAGTTTTTCAAAATATCTTATCTGTTCTGGTAACCTTCAACTCTGATACCACGTGTAACACCCCACGTCCATTAATGTCACTCGCAAAGGGAATGCATTAACTTCTATGGAGCATTTTAAGTGAATATAGAACAGAAAATCACAACAAGACAGATATAAAGCAGTACTTGAAAATTTAAAACTTTATTTATTGCAGCAGAAGGTAAATATGTTTGGTTACATCATCAAAAACCAGAAACCAAAGTCAAGTACATAATATCCATCTTGATAAAACAAAGTACATAATCCTACTACTACAAATAGCCATAAAGAAAATGATAAGCTGAACTTTACTTCGGCAATCCAAATCCAAGTGCTCCCAAAGAGATCCCAATCAAGCTCCACTAGTACTAGTCCCACCCTTAGAACCTGGGGGGAAAGGAAGAAAAGAGGTGGAAATAAAGGGGGTCAGACATAAAGTCTGGCGAGTGCGATAACTCTAACAACATAATAATTAAAGCAATATGATAAGATATAAGCTGGAGAATAAGGTAATGACTTTGTGAACCACATGGGTATGGCAAGGCAATCAAGAGAAACAGATATAACGTAAATGGCGCTTCCTAATCAATATAGGATAATTACTATACTCTACCGTACCGTACCATACTGTACTGTACTAACACTAACTGCACCCCTACTAGTCACTCTAGAAATTTGATCCCTCTTGGCTAAATAGAACGATGATAGCTTCGTGTGCTACTAGATGTACCCATTATCCTCCATGTTTGACTGTATATCTCTAGTTGCTATCATAGATACCCAGCGTGTACCTATCCCCACTAGATGTACCCCTTCAATAAGTAATAATGGTAATTCCACGTACTCCTAGCTGACGTCATAGGTGTCGCCTGCTCCTATCTCCACTAGGTGTACCCACTTAGTAATTATTAATAATAGTGGTAGCTTCGTGTACCCCTAGCTGACTACATAGGTGCCGTCTGCTCCTATCTCCACTAGGAGTACCCACTACCCGGCCCCATTCGATCGGCTCCCTAACTCGTAGATACCCGTGCTGGCCCCACAGTGGGGTGTATCACTCCCCAAAGTGGCAACCCAATACCACCAATGATGCACGACTTATACCTACACGATGCAACAACGTCTTACCTACCAGCCCGGGTCCACACACGCATATGAACCCGTTGGACTTGCGTTGCCACCGCTAACCCGGTTTGGCCTCTTACAGTCAAGCCCAGTATGCGTGTCCCGTCCTCGACTTGGGTCGAGCCCACAAAGATACGAATGGGTTACTGGTTGAAACGGGCCCCCATTACTTGACACAAGCTATTCACCTAAGCTTGGTCCCCTTTAGTATGTCCCACTTAACCCCCTTCATGTTTACTTACATGTTTTAAATTTGGTTAAGGGTTTCCATTAATAATTCCACATGCCACCCAAGGCACCCACTTAACCCCTATGTCCCACTTACATGTTTTACCTTGGTTAAGTGTTACTAATCGTATTTCCTCATGCCACCCAAGGCACCCACTAGATTCCACATGCCACCCAAGGCACCCAATAGATTCCACATGCCACCCAAGGCACCCACTTAACCCCCTCATGTCCCACTATATGTTTATCTGGTTAAGTGTTTCTTTATTCATTAAGACTGTAACCTCATAAAGACCACTCACATTAGACTGGCATTTGTGGCAGCTGGATTTGCCGGGCGGTACGGGCAGTCTTACACCACAAAAGAGCCTAACCTCGTGTCTTTACAATTGTTACGTATTTAGTTTATGCCTAAGACCTCTCACATTAGACTGGCATTTGTGGCAGCTGGATTTGCCGGGCGGGTCCGGGCAGTCTTACACCACAAAAGAGCCTAACCTCGTGTCTTAGACGATTAATTACACCAAATTAATCATTCCCCAATTTGAATTACTCTTCCTATTCAAATTATCAATCAATTCCAAATTTAACGATGTCCATAATTGACTCAATTATGTCCATCTATATATGGTATGTAAAATCATACCAATTTCTTCACTAATTAATTTTATTCCTTAAAATTAATTACATGCCTTTTTAGGCCATTACAGGCCAAATTCACAATATGTGTATATCCAGTATTATCCCCATCGTACCCCTGTCATTCGTTCGCTTAACATGACATATAGATATTTAGACTAGCAAATAGTCTAATACTTAAAAAAGGGAATAAACGTCACAAAGTCACATACACACAATAAGAGATCTAATTTGCATCTAACTTGCAATTAAGAATTACAACATACTTGCATAGTCTTTGTATTATCAAGGATCCAAAAATCATAGATCTAAAAGGTGTGAACTTGCATGTATGAACATAGTTTTACACCCAACTAGCCTAGGTAATTATCACAAACTTACATAAACCATGTATGTCGTCAACCTAAACATAAAGGTGTCATCTTGCATAACTATGGATCCAATAAAAGGTGTTAACATGAGTAAACTATGGATCCACATAAAGGTGTAAACTTGCATAACTATGCATGTCATTGTTTCAACATAAAAATGTCAACTTGAATATGGATCTAAACTTTAAAGGTGTGAACTTGTATATATGTGAATCCAATTATCACTTAAACTTGCATATGAACAACATACTTATACGAACTAGCATATGTTCCACATCCATATTCGCATAAAAACTGATGTTATAAACCTAGGTGATTGGATTATAAAAAGGGATTCATTGACACAAGTTAACATCATGAACTAATAGCATATATTTTAGATTCAAACTTACATAACATCATATAACCCGCATACAACTTGCATGATCCTATTAACTTGCATAACATCATATGTTCAACTTGCATAATCATATTAACTTGCATAACATCATATATGAAACTTGCATAATCATATTAACTTGCATAACATCATATGTGAAATTTGCATAACATCATACATGAAACTTGCATAACATCATATATAAAACTTGCATAACATCATACATGAAACTTGCATAACATCACATATAAAACTTTCATAACATCATATAATATGAATCAAGTTAACATACATGATTAAACATATGAATTAGATTCACAACCACAACTTATAATCCAACGTATATCACATCATAATTGATTTAGCAATTATTTTGTTAAAGTGGTCGAACTCACAACTCAAAAGCAGTCTTGAGTTCTAAATTCTGATTTCTGGAGTTGTATTAGCTCTTCTTTGAAGAAGATTCGTTGTTAGGGTTGAATAAAACTGATTTGATTTGCTGTTCTTCCTCTTTAATTTGTGGCGGCTACTCTAGGGTTCAAGACGACAGCATGACGGCCATAGTTTCATTTTTAATTCTGATTTAGGGTTTGAGTCTATGGGTCTTTTTATAGAGTTTTGAATTAATTTAAGCCGTCGGATGATCTTAGGGTTAATCAAAACCATTCAGTCATGATAGGGTGACAAGTCATCCCTAATGACTCAGCAAAGAGTCCGAATGGACTCAACAATGAGTCAGAACATGGGTCAGACTGAACCAGAAGGCTGTGCAGGTTTTCCCTCGGCCTGGGCGCACTTGGGAAGTGCACCAATGTAAATTTGTACTGGCGCACTTCCCAAGTGCACCAGTGCATTTTTTTCTTTTCTTTTTGCCACCAAACTTCGTTCGTCTATAACTCCTTCATCCGGTACCCGTTTCCCGCAAACTCGGACTCTATTTCAACCAGAATTCCGAGACGAACACAATGGCGCAACCCCATTCCCTTAATTCTCACGTCTGAGATTAATTATTCTTTATTTTAGTTAATTTGATTATTCAAAAATCCGGGGCGTTACACAATACATTAGAACAAATAACAACAGACTTTTATAAACACTATAATAATGTTACATCAGAGTACATAATATCAGAGTACATCGATAAAATACAGCGGAAGATAAATTACAATAGATTAATACAATACACAACGGAAGACTTTCTATGCTCTGGACACAGCTTTAAGCTTCGATCCAGAATCCTGCTAAAGAGATAAATATCTGCAAAAAGCTACTCGACTGCCCGTGTGGAAAAGAGGGCACCCGAGTTTGCAAGTGAAACAAACTACAGGTCAGTCATGGGACTGGTATGAGAAATCTAACTAACTAATCTAATAATAAGGCTAATCACAGGACCACTCTGCTAATGCGGAACGGGTTTACTCCATTGGATTGCCAGTGCATAAAATAAGGTAAATCGTTAAACAATGTAATGCTTTTTAGAAAAATGAAACCATTATAAGACTCAAGTCCCATCACACAATGCAACGCAAACCGAAGGATAGAGTTTTACCTTATAATGGTCAAAAGATGCTTGATACGATAAAAACGGATTTGATATTATTATTATTAGTGTGTATATGTTTTAATAAAAACATTTCAATCATAATGTATCAATCATAGACGGCATAGTACCCCATTCTACTATGTCGCCATACTAGTTCTACAATCAAAACCGCAAGGTGTCGTATTGGAAATTGGGTTTCCATCATGAAATCAAGGCTAGGGATTGTCCTCTCCGATTCGAGACACTCTAGCAAATGCCTCAGGATTCCCCGCAGTGAACCCTTGGATCTTCAGGGCCGATCCACACCTATGTTAGTGGATTAATTATGCCTGAACACACGCTTCCCGGTTCCTTTGAACCTCCATATGGCCACTAACAACCTATAAATCCAAGGTACCTCATAATTCATCATCCACATAAGTAAAATGTCAGGGCTGGTAGGTCGCTGACATCACTCTAGCTAGAAAGAAACGTGTGCACTCCCTACAGTCCTAATCCCGTTTTTGACTCATACCAGGGTGTGAGGCTCGCGAAGTCATGCTATACACAAAGCTACGCCTAAGAAGACTATGCTTTGATCATCCCACAAGACCCTCCTTTTCAACAAAAGCCTTGATCCATGCATCTTGGCATGCCACATTGTCAATCCATACCATAGCATTGATTTCTGCGAATATATAACCTCTAAGCTCGTGCGTCTTAGAGAAGGGTGTTAACCACCAAACAGATATATATTTAGCAGAGATCAACGAATATAGTATAAAGGAATACAACTCTAGTTATACGATCCATTTACAAGTCCGTTCTGGGTCTGAACGAAACCGGAGTCGCCTTATTCCGCCCTCCATATGTCCAATAAAGAGGTATTGTAACAACCCGGAAAATCTAAGCCAATTTAAAATTTTTAATTTGGCTATTTTAATGAATTTTGAATATTTAAAATAATTTATTTTAAATAATAACGACTAAAAGTTCTTTTAGATCGAAGTTATGGTGAATATATTTATTTTGAAATTAAAACAAGGCCTGAAATGGCTCGATAGTTTGAAAATTTGAATTCGAACTTTGACTTAATGTACAGGATGCAAAATAAATCGGATTTCAACAAAACAAGAAATATTTAAATCTGCTTGAAAATATCTTTCTAACGAATCTGAAAGATCGAAATTTCATAGCAGGAATCAAAAGTTATGGCCAAATCAATTTTCAGAAAGGTCTTTGTGAAATTAATATAGCCCTTGAAAATAGTGATTTTGCAAACGACCTCGGAATTCGATGAAACCACTTTTGTTGGGTCCGGGATGTCAAATTATTGCTAAGTTTATTTTTCCAGAATTTTTGAAGTCAATGTGTGAGCGTGACAAAGGAAAATGTGTTTTGTTGATTTCAGTCAAATCAGGTCGACCAGAAAATGACCATTTTTCAAACGGTCTAAGAATTCGACGAAATCAGTTTGGTTGGGACCGTATCGTCACAACATAGCCAGATATAATTTTTCTGGAATTTTTACAAACAGTATGTGGCCCCGGCGAATTAAAATGTACGTTGAAAACAGAATTTGAATGTTTTATACTTTAATTTGAAGAATAACTGACTGTAACAGTTGAATTGGCCTACGAAACATATCCCATTGTGTTCGGAATGAGGGTATTTTGCTAGGGGCGACAGTCGTTGGGTTTGGATTGGAGTTCGTTTGGAGAAAACCCTATTTTCCAATTTAAATATATAACGGGCCAATAGGAAAATTCCTTTTATTATTTTCATTTTCCGGAAAAACGTTTTTCTCTCTCCCCGACATCGAGCAAACGGCGGAAACCCTTCAGCACCTTCTCTCTTCGATTTATCCTCCATCCCTCAGCGAAATCGGGCGCCCCTTAGCACGTTTTGAAGTACTCCTCCTCCTCTTCCAATCCATACCTGTGGCGCCCCTCCTCGTCGTGTATTGTGTCCGGATCGAGCCATCATAGCTGCTCGCTTTCGAGCTCTGCCGCCGCCGCTAGGATCCATCGCAGGGTACCCCACCACCGGGCGCAGGAAGCTCTCTCGACCCTCTTCAAGGTGGCACCGACCGATCCTGACCTCGAGTAACGGTTTGGCCAAAATTTCAAAACCCTAGTTTGAATCATATTAGAAAAGGTACAGGTTTGTTTACTGAAGCTGATTTAAACAGTTTAAAAGTGTCACAAAACTTGATTTTCGTATAAAAATCATAACTTTTTGCTATGATGTCGAAATTCAGTGAAACAAGAGACATCGGACGCGTGTGGACGTCTTCTACATTCTAGAAGAGACCGGATATTTTTTTGAGCCTTCTACAATTTTTGGCAACGCGAAAAGCAAAGTGAGATTTCTGAATTATAAACGATATTGAATGACGATGTATAAATTATACGGTCGATGTATGAGTTATATAAGCGTTGTACACCTCATGTATAAGTGATATACAAGTAAATGTGTATATTTTATCCGCATATTTATCTTATTTTATCTTTTAAAATAATTAATATTGTGTATTTATAGCTGTGTTTTCAGATTGTTGATAAAAAGCTTGGTTTAGAGCATTTGATGGATAAAGCATAAAGAATTTGCTTAAAAAGAGTGAAGTTGAAATTACTAAAGCTTGAAGAGTTTAAAGCTTGAAGAACGGTTGCAAATAGAGTTCAGTTGGGTAGATTTGGCTCACTAAAGACTCATATTGCGTTCACATTAGCTTATTTGCAAGGCCTCTCACTCTATAGCTGCGTTCACACTAGCTTATGTGTTAGTTGGGCTAATTCTTTAGTCCCATATTATGGAATTTGCCAAGGAGCCTTTGTCATATCAGCTATAAATACACTTTATCTCATTCATTGTAAAACACACTTAGTTTTATTCTGTAATCTTTCTCTTGGAATAAAACTCTTCTTCCTCTGTTCTATTTAGTTTTAGTTTTATTTATGTTCATGTTATTTAATTTCTGTTTTTCTTCTTCTTTAACTATGTCTCGCTAATCCCCTTTGATTAGGGGGTGATGACGCTAATAGATATGATTCAACATGAATCACATAGCTAATAGATGAGGACTTTATATATGTAGATCCAGATCTGAATCAAGGGTTAGATATGAACCTTCATGTTCTGTGTCGTTTAAGAGTTATGCTCCTTCACAGGGTATATTCGTGTTCGGTCTAACAATTATCAGATTTAGATCTAATTTTAGGTTTTTAGAAATTAATTTGTGAATCTGTCCTGATAGTCTATGGTTGTTTAAGAGCTCAGCTCCTGCATAGGCTATGCTTGTCGTTATTTACTTATTTGTTTCTAAGAATCTATTTATCGTTGATTCGTGTTTGTGACAGAAACATGAATTAGATCTATATTTATTTGTTGGCTATTGATGAGTGTGAATCTAATCTATGTCACTATCCCCTAATTGCTTTCTCTTATTAGATAAATCTCTCTTCTTTATTTAATTGCTGTTATTTTTTGTGTTTTCAATCAATCAAAATCTTGGAATAACTTGATTGGATTTATTAATTAAAATATTTTTGGTCCCAGAGTTCGACACCCTCTACAACAATCCTTGTTGTTTAGGAAAGCCGAACCGATTTTACAGTTGTTTACAACTGTATAATTTTTCGCAAACAATAAGCGTTGTATAAGTTGTACGTGCGATGTATAAGTTATATATGCGTTGTAAAAATTATATATGTGTTGAAATGGAAGTGAAATATACTTATATATATATATATACGCCCCTCGTCCACAAACCATGGACGATATTTATTGGTTTTGATTGGTGTGAAAATTGGTTGATAGCGAATGGTTGATTAGAATTGTTTGTGGTTGAAGTTGTTTGATAGTGGTTGAAAAATACCCGTTTGTGGTTGAGAATTATTTGGTTGAAACCACATAGGGTTAGTTTGTGGAAATGAAAGGAATAAAACATGCCGCCTGCGTGCGAACTAGATACATGAATCCCCATTGTCAAAAACCGCAAGGTTTTAAGGTAGAGCGAGGGGCCGTCTTTGAGATGGTGCCGGTTTAACTACTCTGCCGTTATGCTGCCGAAATTTTCAATAATATTCATGTGTTAGAATTATTTTCATACGTTGAAATAATTATTCATATGTTGAAACCTTATTCATGTGTTGAAACCATATTCATGTGTTGAAATTAAAGTCATGTGTTGAAAACAATATTTATGTGTTGAAAAATATATTCATGTATAGAATAAATTCTTTAAAAGAAAAAATTTACATCTTTATCATATATAAAATTAGAAACTAGCTGGAAACGAGCTAAGATGAGTGGTTTCCTGGGTATTGATCTGATGTTGGTTTCGGCCTTCGGGGTTAATACTTAGGAAATCGTTCTCTTACTAATTTACGGTTGGAGTCTGATTTAGAATTAAACGATAAAAATCATAATTTTATCAAATATATTAAATAACAAAATACTCATGTGTTGAGAATATCCATGTGTGGAAATATTCATGTGTTGAGTTATTCATGTGTTGAAAAAGGTTCATGTGTTGAATAAAATGATCGAACAATAAAATTTACATTTCTATTGAGAATATGAAGTGCTAAAAACATTCATGTGTTGAATAAATATTTTTGGTGATAAAAATATCATTTTTATCATGTATGTGACTCGCTAAAAATACACAAGTGTTGAAATAAATATTTGTCCGCTATGAACATTATTTTTAACATGTATAGGAACTAAATAAAATAGTCATGTATTGAAATATATTTTAGCTCGCTAAAAATATCATTTTTAAATGAAATAGGAAGTATTAAAAATAACCACTTGTTGAAATAAATATTTGTAAATTGAAAAGTGATTAATCTATTGAATAGGTTATAGCAAAGAGGCTAGAGAAGAAAAAGAAAATTGTATGCCCGACAAATAGGTACATATTTACTGTTTTGCTTGGGTGATGATTTTATAAGCCGATTGGTTTTTTATTTTTCTTTTGAGATGAGATGCCCGTGTGGCTGTTTGGGGATTTTCCCGACCCTTCCCGTACAAAGGAGGTTATGGCGAAATTTTCCAAAATTTAAAGGCGTTAGTGAAATATTTGAAGTGAAAGCGATATAGAAATCGCCGAATGAATTTTATTTATATATATATAAATTAAATTAAAAGGAATCGAGGCCGTGCAGTTCGCGTTTTGAAATCGTAATTTTAAACGATTATATCGAAAGATCCGACTATCGGATTTTGACGAAACTGGAACCGTTGGGTTCTCTTTTGAGAGATCTTTCCAACGATATAAACTTTGTTAGGATCCAATGGTTAGATTTCCAGATATGTGTAAAACAAATTTGGAGAAAAACAGCGCTATTGCCACGGCACGACCTGAAACGTCGTTTAATTAAATAAGGCCATTTTTAAATAAATAAGAATGGCGAAAAATCGTTATAAAATATTATAAGCGATATGAAATGGAAATAAACCAATTTTACCTGGTTTGCTTGAAATTTGATGGTTGACTGTGTTTGACATGAAAATTATACTAAAGAATTTATCTTTGATAAAAATAATGGGAACCTTTCCCTAAGAATGTGAAATTTAGAAACTAACTGAAGGTTAGCTAAGTCGAAGGGTTTCCTGGGTTTTGATCTGATGTTGGTTTCGGCCTTCGGGGTTAATATTTGGGAAATCGTTCTCTTACTAATTTACAGTTAGTGACTGATGAATTGGAATGAGGCGTATGTTGTGTTTGTGTAACACTTGTTTATTATATACGCGAGTTGTTCAGAAAGACCGGGTTTATCCCATTCTGAATAACTGAATCGACGATAAGAAGTCGATGATGAAGACGGTGGTCGAAGACCGGAGAGCTTCACGTCGTTTGGATGATTACTGACGTCTTGATTGGGAGGCATCCCAAGATACAGATAATTAGTGGTGATCGTTCAGACGTACTTGGAAATCGACCGGATATGCGAGGTACTAGGTGCCTCCGGTTTCGTTCAGACCCAGAACGGACTTGTAAATGGACTGTGTGTCTGACATTAGATTTCATTCTGTGTGATTGATAGCCATCAGTTACATGGCGTGAATTGCCTGTGTGGCATGCTAAGATGCAGTGATCAAGGCTTCTGCTGAAAAGCAAAGTCTTTTGGTTGATGATCAATGCGCTGCCTGTGTGGCATAGCTTTGTGTATAACGTTAATTCGCGAGCCTCACACCCCGGTATGAACCAGAAATGGGAGAGGATATCAGGGAGGACATGCGTTTCTTTCTAGTTAGAGGTGGTATCAGTGCTTAAACTGGCTGACATTTATATTATTTTCACCTATGTGGTTGTTGCTGTTGCGAGGCGCCTCGGTTATATCGGTCGATCCGGGACTGATGGTGTCATTCGTTGGCTCACTTACGCCCCAAAGGGCGGGGAAACGCAGTGTTCAGGCATTTTAATCCACATCGGTGGACCAGCCCTGACGATCCAAAGGCTTGACTGAGTACTTGCCTGAGACATGGGCTAGATTGTCTCGAATTCGGTGAGGACTATCCTTTTGCCTTGGTTCATGACAGAAATCCAATTTCCAAATACGACATCTTGTGGTTTTGATTGTATATTTATATATATATATGGCGACATGATTTATGGTACCCATGCCGTCTATGATTGATATTTATGATTATATATAAAATTAGAAACTAACTGGAAACGAGCTAAGATGGGTGGTTTCCTGGGTATTGGTCTGATGTTGGTTTCAGCCTTCGGGGTTAATACTTAGGGAATCGTTCTCTTACTAATTTACATTTGGAATCTGATTAAGAATTAAACGATAAAATATACATTTTAAGTGATTTTACTTTGCACGTATTAAGCATATCTTGGCCAATATAAGGTAAAAACTCTATCCTCCGGTTTGCGTTGCATTGTGTGATGGGACTTGAGTCTTATATCGGCTTCATTTTTATAAAAACCATTGCGTTGTTTAAAGATTTACCTTATGACCTGCACTAGCAATCACTGGAGTAAACCCGTTTCGCGAAAGTGGCGTGGTCCTATGATTTTCCTAGTTGTTATTGTTTAACTAGTTTAGTAGATTTCTCATACCAGTCCCATGACTGACTCGTAGTTTGTTTCACTTGCAAACTCGGGTGCCCTTATTTCTACACGGGCAGCCTTGTATTTAGGTTTTAGCAGACTCATTCAGGATAGCTATGGAACTGGAGATGGTTCCTTATCATTTGTATTTACTGTTTCAGACACTATTATGTATATTATGTTTGATTCCGTTGCAGACATTTTATATTGAACTGAAACTATATTTTGTACTAAGTATGATTCTGTTATACTATGTAACTCTGATGATGTTATGAATTCAGTGTATTCTGCTGTTCATTATCTGGTGTATTTCTATATTTCTGTTCTGTTGTTATTTGTTTATGTGTTATATTCCAAAGATTACCCTTGCCACCGTCGTACGGAGTTTGGGGTCGTCACACGTGGTATCGGAGCTTTGGTTAAGCTTAATTCTGGAATATAACATATTAACGAACTCGTCAGAAATAGAACCAGTAATGTTCTAGGATGAATAACTCATTACAAATAAGATCGGTAATATCCTAGTATGAGTATAGCAGAATGAAATACACCCCAGTAGACACATTTACATTCAAGTATTTGTCTTTATGCTTTACAATATCATTTCTGTTGACCTGACACTTGGGATGCTATTTGCAGATTTGTACTAGAAAATGAGTGGCAGAAACAGAAGAAGTAATACAGACCCAGATATAGAAGCTCTATTTATGAAATATAGAAATCTGGGCGGAGTACCATTCTTGGGCGAAGAATCTATTATGAAAACACAAGCTTGGATTTGTTCTGCTGAGAAAATCTTTGAAGGTTTAAAACTGAGAGATGATCAGAAAAGATTACTGGCATCTTGGGCATTCAAAGACGAAGCTTTATTCTGGTGGGATTCAATTATTAAAGATAATCCAGAAGGTAATATTACCTGGGATAGATTTAAAGAGATTTTCCTAGAGAGATTTACTCCTCCAGAAGCAACTGAGCGATTATGTGATGAATTCTACTATTTGATACAAGGAGATATGACCATTCCAGAATATCATAAGAAATTCAATGAACTTTCTCATTTTGCCCCGCATCTAATTCAAGATCCAAAGAGGAAGAATTTGAGGTTTATTTATGGTCTTCGAAGAAGATACCAGAATAGTGTAATGGGGCATGTGAAGCTTCTTTTTTCTGAAATGATATACATGGCCTACCAGTATGAGGATCTCGACAAGAAAGGTATGTTGCGCTTCGAAGAGGAAGTATGTTCTAGTAATAAAGGGGAGTCTGAAACTGATAGTCCTGAGGCCAATACGATGTCTGAGGTCAATAAGAAGTCCAAAGTCAATCGAAAAAGGGCTAGATCTGGGAAAGAACCAGTAACGGCTGCCATATGCAATAACTGCAAGAAGCAAGGGCATTTGCAGGGAAATTGCAAATCCTCGAAGAAACGAATAAAGAGTGGATTTAAATCAAAGAATCCACATGGTGAAAGGAAATGCCATAAGTGCCACCAAGCAGGCCATGTAGCAAGGGAGTGCCAGCTATTAAAGAAATCTGAAGCAATACATGTGAATGAAGTGGCAGAAACTCCAGGACCCTCAGCTAGTCATGGAAGGTCAGATGTTTTGGAAGACACGCTTAATGTCAAAGGTATTCCAGTTAAAGTACTGTCTGATACAGGCGCATCGCGAAGTTTTATTTCGAAAAATGTGGTTAAGAAATTGGATTTGCCATTGAAAAAGCTTAAAGAACCCATCACTGTCCATAATCCGGTTGGGGGTTCCCTCAATCTTAGTTGGCTTTGTGGGGTGCCTGTCTCTTTTTCCTGTTATAAGTTCCCTACCATCTCGATCATCATGAATTTTACCAAATTCGATCTTATTTTGGGATTGGATTGGTTAACCAAATATGAAGCAGAGGTTAAATGCGTCGAAAGATTTGTTAGGGCAAAGATTAAATCAGGAGATTATATAACCATTCCATGTGAATGTCCGAATTCTGATAGAAAAGACTTTTGGTCAGCTGTTGATGTTTCTCCCGCTCAATTAGAACAAAATCCTGTTGTCAAAGAGGATATTCAAGCCGTCATAGAAAATATTCCTGTCGTCAAGAATTATGCGGATGTGTTCGAAGAAGTTGTTAGCTTACCTCCACAGAGAGAAACTGATTTCAAGATCGCTTTAATTCTGAATGCGAGACCTGTAGTGCACGCTATTCGGAGAATGTCTTTAAAGGAGAAGGAGGAATTAGACAATCAAACTCGACAGCTTGTATGGAAGGGTATGATTAGACCTAGCTTCTCTGATTGGGAAGCAGCAGTGGTATTTGTCCCAAATTCAGATGGTACTCTTCGACTATGTGTGGATTATCGTGACTTGAACAAGCAGACGTTAAAGAACAAATATCCATTGCCGCGAATCGATGATTTATTGGATCGATTGAATGGCGCACAAGTATTTTCAAGGATGGACCTAGCTACTGGCTTCCATCAGCTTCGTATTGCCGAAGAGTGTGTTCCCATGATAGCATACAGGGGTCCAGACTTATTCTATGAGTGGTTAGTAATGTCGTTCAGCTTGTGTAACGCTCCTGCATACTTCGTCGATTTAATGAACAGAGTGTTCAGAGGAGTCTTGAATAAGTTTGTTCTGGTTTTTATTGATGATATTCTAATCTTCTCTAAGTCAAAAGCCGAACATGAAAAACATTTGGAACAAGTACTGGAAATTCTCAGAAAGAATGTATTGAAGGCCAAACTGTCCAAATGTATATTCTGGCAAGATGAAGTAAAGTTTCTTGGCCACGTCGTATCAAAAGAGGGAATTGCAGTGGATCCAAGTAAAATCACCGCTATTCAAAATTGGAAACAGCCTAGTACTCCCACAGAAGTCTGAAGTTTTCTGGGATTGGCTAGTTATTATCGGAAGTTCGTTAAAGATTTTTCGAAGATATCTAGTCACTTAACAAAGCTTACAAAAAACCACGCAAAATTCAAGTGGACTCCAGAATGTAAGGAGGCTTTTGAGATGCTAAAATTAAGATTAACAACTGCTCCAGTGTTAACAATTATTGATGGCAACCAAGACTTGAAAGTCTGGGCAGATGCCTCTAGAGAAGGCCTTGGTGCAGTATTAATGCAAAGAGGCTAGGTTGTTACTTATGCTAGCCGTCAGCTGAGGCCACATGAAAAGAATTACGCTAATCATGATCTTGAGTTGTTGGCTATCGTTTTTGCTTTGAAAATCTGGAGACATTATCTTTTGGGTGAGAAATTCGAATTGTATACGGACCATCAATCATTGAAGTATTTATTCACTCAGAAAGACTTGAATCTGAGACAGCAACGTTGACTAGAATTTCTTGCAGCATACGATTTTGAGATTCTGTACACTCCAGGGAAAGCCAATGTTGTGGCTGATACGCTAAGTAGAAAGAATGTAATAATCGCCAGTTTTATTATTACAACTTCATTGATTGATAAAATGTATGCTCTTCAGAAGGATGATCACTTCATTCAGAAGATCAGAGAGATAATTCAGAAAGGCGAGCCCTCGAGTTTTCAGGTTGATAACGATGGGATTCTAAGGATAAAAGGTCGAATTTGTGTTCCTAACATTTTTGAGCCCCGGAAGGAAGTACTGGATGAATGCCACAAGTCAAAGCTTAGTATCCATCCAGGAGTGAGAAAAATGTATAATGATATTAAACGTACATTCTGGTGGAAATCGATGAAGAGGGACATTTCTTTTTACGTTAGCAGGTGCGCTACTTGCCAGCTAGTCAAAAGCGACCAACAGAAACTTGTCGGATTGTTGCAACCGTTGTATGTTCCAGGTTGGAAGTGTGTAATGACCCAACTTTCCAGCGCCTCGGAAGGTTGTGACATTATTTAAGAAAAGAAAATAGGTAGAAGATAGAACTAAGAAAAAGACATCAGAATCTCACAGCGGAACTTGGGACAATACAAAATAACCCAAAATATTACATAACATAATTCAAGTACATTTGGAATACTTCATACATAGGGATACATGTCATCACAATTACATACTTAACATTGTGATACTAACTTGCAGCATATAGTTATACATAACATATGATAGATAAGCCAACACTTCAGATCCTGCCATCCAGCTACTCCAACGTTACTTTAGAACCTGGATCACTTGTCTACTCATAATAAATATTATGAGTACCCAAGAGTTTAAGGAAAACATAGAAAATAAACTCCGGGTCAGTTATGGACTGGTATGAGTAAACGATTTATAAACAAGTTTTAATAAATCACAATGATTCATAAGACCACGCCATGAATACGGAACAGGTTTTTTACCATATGAGATCAAAATAGTTTGCATATTTAAACAGATATTATGATAATGTCTAGGGTGTCCACAAACAATTCATAATTTAGTAGAATGTTTGCATCTCACATTCTACTTAATAATATACAAACAAAACCGTTAAGTGCTTATGGATATTGGGTTTCCAACTATGACAAGGTATGGGATCACCTTCCGGAGGTGTATCTCTAGATACGAATACACGGGTTCAACAAGAACATCTTGTAACCCGGCCACACATGACCGCCCACTTATTTCTCTTGAGTGTAGCGAATATATATCACCAACGGTTGGACTCAAACCACCGTTCCCGAAAGGGGCAGAATCGATAGAATAAGAAACAAGGAGATATATCTAGATAGGTGATGATATATCCTAATAGGAGCTACCCACATAGCCATGCTGCCTGCCCGATTTTAGTCATTTTCCGGATGTGAGGCTTGAGGCTAAGCTTACTCTTAAACATGGTGATTTACTTTGAATTACCACATTGTCAAAACTCGCCAAATCTCTAATTGACTTTCCCAAAAATATAATACGAGTATAAAGCAAGAGGAATGAATTCTTCTGCCACTACGTACATACGTTTGGAAAGATCAATGTACGAGATTAGTTAGAATTACTTTGTCAGACATTCTTCCATATACGTTGTGCTGGGATTGGACAAACCGAAGGCACTATCCAATACATCCATCTTAGGCAAATCATTACCTAAGACTTATACAATAGCCCTTGCACTTTACTCCATCTTCAAGCATATTTGATTTATAACGCTTCTGCCAATACGGAGTGGTTCTTTGGATAATAATCCAACCAGTCTCTCCGTATTAACAACGGGAAAATGGTCAAAAACTCTGATAGTCTGTGATTTAACTATCAAAGAAAAACAGGTGTGCAAACAACGATCTTATTTCCAAATGGAAATTTGATCAATCAATCATCACATATATATATATATACATATCTTATTTTCTATATTTAGAAAATATACTTTAATAACTTCGGTAAAACATTTCCAATGTTATATCACTTTCACTTCACAACTATTGGTCCCTAACTGTAAACTAGTAAGAGAACAGTTCTCTAAGTATTAGTCCCGAAGGCCGAAACCAACATCAGATCGATACTCAGAAAATTATTCAACAAAACTAATCTCTAGTCAGTTTCTAATTTTGTTTAACTCTCTTTCTCTACTACTCGATTAACTCTATTTGTTTAACTCTACTCGAATAACTAATTCGAATAATTATCTTGTGTTCAACTCTATTCGAATAACTAGTTCGAATAACTCTAATTCGTTTAACTCCATTCGAATAACTAGTTCGAATAACTCTAATGTGTTTAACTCCATTCGAATAACTAGTTCGAATAACTCTAATGTGTTTAACTCCATTCGAATAACTAGTTCGAATAACTCTAATGTGTTTAACTCCATTCGAATAACTAGTTCGAATAACTCTAATGTGTTTAACTCCATTCGAATAACTAGGTCGAATAACTCTAATGTGTTTAACTCCATTCGAATAACTAGTTCGAATAACTCTAATGTGTTTAACTCCATTCGAATAACTAGTTCGAATAACTCTAATGTGTTTAACTCCATTTGAATAACTAACCTTGATTTACTTATAGTCGATTAACTCAGTTTAACTTACTAACCTTCGGTTAACTCTAAATCGATTAACTTAGTATAACTTAACCATCTTCGATTAATTAAAAATCGATTAACTCAGTTTAACTTACTAACCTTCGATTAACTTACTAATCTTCTATTTAACTCTATTCGAATAACTTAAATGGATCCTATGTAATTACCCAATTAATTCACTTCTAATTACCAATGATTTTATTCGTTAAATCATTCTAATCGATTTCGGACTTTAGCTGACAGAATCGTATTTCATCGATTATTCAAGACACTTGAATGTTCATATCGATCCTTTTTCTCTTGATCTATTTCTTTTTACTTATCGTTTTACTTGATTCAATAATATTGCCTGGTTACAGATTTATAATCTACAACTCGATTTCTATTTTCAAATATCCGAAAATAAGTTATATACATTATCCCTAATTTATATAATTAATTAAAGTCTTTATTTCTTTAATTATTTAATAAACTAATTAATTTAATCCTCGAAATAAATTTTTCGAACCTTTTATTTTCAAAAGTTCGATTTCTCGGATCAGTTCAGATTTACGTGATCTGCCTAGGCGGATCACTCGTTTTTGAGTGGTCTGGCATTTTGCCAGATCCCAATGATATGGCATTGCCAGATCCACGTGATCTGGCAAAGCCAGATCACGTGAGAACGTGTGATCCGCCTGTACGGATCACACGATTTCGTGTGATCATAAAAGGTGGTGCGCCATCTTTTAACAGCAGCAGCCCCCAACCCAAAACCTCCCCCGTACGGCCACCACAGGCCACCGTGCCTCCGGCGCTTCCACCCACGACCAGCCCCAGACCCCACGCGTCCATCCCCCCACGTGCGGTCGTCCCCCATAGCTCCGGCGAGGCGTAGTTCAACTATAAAGTCGACTGTGCAAACGAGATTGAATTGCACGAGATTCATCCCCATATCAAATCCATGTATTTAAAAATTGTGTTGGCATTTTTCCTACATTCTGGAGGTTGTTGCGCACCTACCAGCAAACCCATTCGATCTACAATGCCATAGATCTTCAGCAGTTGATCGAAACTCATTTTTCACTTAAAACAGTTTTTCTCACGATCTACAAGTCTAAAAATCATGATACTTGTTTTTAAAATCATGTTAAAGTAGGGCGCACCATCCTATAAGCCTGATATTTGGTTTAGAGAAGATTGGTTTTTTCCATGTTTTCAAACTTGGTTTAACAGTAGGCTGTTCTTCATGTTTTACACACCAATAATCTAAATTCTAAGTTAAACAATCAATGTATACGTGTATATGAGCTGTTACTTGAGCATGAATCAGATCTAAGCTATACAAGCATTCACATACAATATCACAGTAGTAAATGATTCAAAACAGTGAGCATTTGAGTATGAACAGAACAGTAAAACTATCACATAACTCATGGCATTCAAGGCAGTTGCAAGCATGAATTTAGAGGTGTTTCAAGTGAGTGTTACTCACTGTTTTACAGCATTGATAACATGGTGTTCAAATCATTTTACTGAGTAGGTATAACAACAAACATGGTTCAAGAGTTCATGTGTTTTAACAAGCAAACATGTGACTTTCTTATAGCAGTAAACATCCATAATATATACTCATGTTCACCATTCATTTGCATGAAAACATAGCCATAAAAAGTGAGGTTTACTCACAGCTTTGAGCAGGTACGAGGCTGTATAAATGATGGTGCTTAAATTTCCAGTTTTGCTCCTCTCTTTGCTTGAGATTCAAGTGACAGTAAAGTGGAGAATGGCAGCCTATTTATAGGCTTATATATATAGTTTTATATTGTCTTTCTATTAGCATTTAATTAGCTAAAAACTTATATTATCTCCTCATTTGTTTGCGTAGAGATTTTGTACAGAGGAAATATATGTTGAAAGCAACATATGGGTTTGGCATATATGGAGGTGTCTTGGTGGATGAAGGCTGTCCATACACTTGTGTATACTTAAAGGCTCTATCTACTTGTCCTTTGTTCTAGAAGGATGTATAAATAAATGCCTAAGCTCTTATGGTTGTTCTTGTGCAAGGATTTTGTATAGCAAGATATATGTTTGTTGAAAGCTACATTTGGCTTTGGCTTTACATGGTTTTGTCATGGTGGAGCAATGGTGGCCATTCATCTTGGATTCACTGGTTGCCAAGGCTTATAAATGCTGTGTACTCCCCTCCTTTTAGCTCATTAAACAATGGAAGTTTAAGCCTTGTCTCAAACACATGTCATCACTCTATTGGTCTATGTTTACACCTATTTGTTTCCTTAAATCTAAATACAAGTGTATGTGAATCTATGGCCTTAAATGCCTGCGCAAAACTATGGCCAGTATCCTATTTAACTTTTAAGTTTTTATCTTTTAATTTAAGTGTCTCTTCCATACATGTTGTACTTGCACTTAGCTAAGAAGGTTCCTACACAATTGGGCCTTTGATTTGGATGGTTATGGGTGCTTTATCATGTTCATGAATTGGGCCAAAAACTACAGAAGCACTTTAGTTTATTTTGTTCAAGATTGGTTTGGAGTTTGGCCTTTTTGTTGCATGTATACATGTGCTTAAGTCTAGGTCATGTTGTTCTTGAGTTGGGTATGTTCTGGTTCCCTACACTAAAAACTTTTTGCTGTAAAACTTGGCTCATACATGCTTTAGTACAAGCATGTAATTGGTCGTGTCATTTTCTACTTAAAACACATAGTTGCTTTGTACCTGTTTGTATGTTAAAGTCATGTTTCTTATGCGCAAGAGAATGGGTTCATGTGCATGCTAGAAAAGGTCAAATGCACATGTTATGGTCAGCTTAGGAAAGGTATACACTAGTGCAATTTTAGTCTAGTTGACAAGCTACTTGATTTTCTCAAAAAGTCAAATAAATCTTTAGTTAAAGATTTGCAACGATTTTGCTACGGTGTTTGTAACGCTTTAGCTACTGTTCCTTTAGTAACGCTTTGTCACAGCGCTTTAGTAGTGCTGTCATATCTATGTTTTAGTTATACTTACGTTGTTAAGTTTTAGCTACGCTCTTAGTTGTAAGGTTTTAGCTACGCTTTTGGTCGTCGTAAATAAATCTTACTTAACTATTCTGGCTCTGTAAACGAGTTAACACATTAATAAGTCAATTTATTAATGTATTATTAAATTTTAAGTTCATTCACAGATTTGTTTTTTGTCCAGAATTTCCGGGTCATTACAATCTTTTTCCCTTATAAAAATTTAGTCCTCGAAATTTGTAGTTAAGTCGTAAATTCAAGTTATAAACTTATACCCATAAATAATCAACACACATAAGCCAATTGATATTTGTCACAGTTATTTCCATAACTACAATATATGTTACTACCATTAGAAAACATTCCAATACTGCATTACTATTTCTCAACATCCATCAGTTCCTGACCGTAAATCGGTAAGCGAATAACCCTCTAAATATCAACCTCGAAGACCGAAATCAACATCAGATTGATACCTTGAAAATTATTCAACTTAATCAATTTCTAGTTAGGTTCTACTTTCTTAACTTCACATCTTAATTCCTCGTTACCCATATTACTTAAATATCATCGATTTCATTTGGAAAAACTCCTAAATCTTCATTAATTTCCTTCATTTGAATTGACTTATTCAAATATATTTATCTACTCTGAATTCTCTTTTTACTTGAGTCCATATTCAACGATCTCTAGTCCACTTTACTTAACTCCGTTAAGTATTTTATTAACTTAAGTCTAAACTTAATTTAGTAAAAATCCAAATTTGAATTCGATTAATAATCCTAACTTCATTATTAAAAAGAATAAGGTACCTTCCACAACTTTTTCCATTTTCACATCCGCAGAGGTTGATGGCTTATCCATTATGGCAAAGACTGTTGGTTGCGTTCCTTTCTTCATAAGTGGGCAATCGTAAATCATATGTCCAGGCTGATGACACTTATAGCATAAATACTGTCGGACAGAAGCGTTATCCGATTCTTGTGGTTCCTGCTGAGGTTGCTATGGCTTTCTGCTGCTGGCTTCTTACAGAACCTAGCAATGTGACCCTTCTCTTTACAGTTGTGGCATATGGTATTCTTGAAACGCTCCTTAGCTTTCTCATCCATCTCTCCTTTTCCCTTCCAGTTCGGATTAAATTTACTCTTTAGAGGATTCTCCCCCACTGGCTTCTCCGGTTTGGGCCTTAGCTACTGGCTTCTTCGTGCTTAGTGCCTCATAACGGATTGCCATGTCGATTATGTCAATGAATGGACTCTTCAGATATCCAATCACCTTATCCTGCAGATTCTCACTTAATCCAGCAATGAACATCTTGTTCTTCTTGAGCAAGATATTGATCAGGTCTGGGCCAAAGTAAGATAGTGCGTTGAACTTATTCTCATACTTAACGATAGACACGTTACCTTGTTTTTGATCGATGAAGTCTCGATACATTCGGGTCTTTCGAGCTGCAGGTAAAAATTGTGCTTCAAACTCTTCTTTGAACTTTCCCCAGGAAAAATCATTCTCAGAAACGTTCGCAGTCTGTGCGTCCCACCAGATTGTTGCAGTTCCTTGTAGTTGCCACGAAGCCAAAAGTCGTTTCTGTTCATCATTCAAATTCTTCCCTTTGAAAATCCTCTCACATGATCTCAGCCACGCTTGAATTTCAATGAACGATTCCGTTCCTTTGAAAACCTTTCCACCTAGAGTGTTATACTCCTTACAGATAGTTGCAAAATTCGTCCTAGGTTGAACTGGTGCAACTGGTATAACTGGTGCAGCTTCTACCACAGTTTCTACCTGAATCTGAGTAGTGTTACGACAATTGGTATTTGTGATTCCACTAGTTCGACCTCTTTGTCCACGGGTATTCATTCTTACTAATCTGAATATAACAGGTTGACATCAAAACTCGATCGGATATAAAGATACCTAATCTATATAAAGCTTAAGTCGATCTTCCCTAAGTATATATATAATAACATCCAACTTTTATAAATACGCTCTCTCAACACTCACCCCAAGCCTAGGTATACGGTAACCTAAGCTCTGATACCAACTGTAATGACCCAACTTTCCAGTGCCTCGGAAGGTTGTGACATTATTTAAGAAAATAAGATAGAACTAAGAAAAAGACATCAGAATCTCACAGCGGAACTTGAAACAATACAAAATAACCTAAAATATTACATAACATAATTCAAGTACATTTGGAATACTTCATACATAGGGATACATGTCATCACAATTACATACTTAGCATTGTGATACTAACTTGCAGCATATAGTTATACATAACATATGATAGATAAGCCAACACTTCAGATCCTGCCATCCGGCTACTCCAACGTTACTTTAGAACCTGGATCACTTGTCTACTCATAATAAATATTATGAGTACCCAAGAGTTTAAGGAAAACATAGAAAATAAACTCCGGGTCAGTTATGGACTGGTATGAGTAAACGATTTATAAACAAGTTTTAATAAATCACAATGATTCATAAGACCACGCCATGAATACGGAACAGGTTTTTTACCATATGAGATCAAAATAGTTTGCATATTTAAACAGATATTATGATAATGTCTAGGGTGTCCACAAATAATTCATAATTTAGTAGAATGTTTGCATCTCACATTCTACTTAATAATATACAAACAAAATCGTTAAGTGCTTATGGATGTTGGGTTTCCAACTATAACAAGGTATGGGATCACCTTCCGGAGGTGTATCTCTAGATACGAATACACGGGTTCAACAAGAACATCTTGTAACCCGTCCACACATGACCACCCACTCATTTCTCTTGAGTGTAGCGAATATATATCACCAACGGTTGGACTCAAACCACCGTTCCCAAAAGGAGCAGAATCGATAGAATATGAAACAAGGAGATATATCTAGATAGGTGATGATATATCCTAATGGGAGCTACCCACATAGCCATGCTACCTGCCCGATTTTAGTCATTTTCCGGATGTGAGGCTTGAGGATAAACTTACTCTTAAACATGGTGATTTACTTTGAATTACCACATCGTCAAAACTCGCCAATTCTCTAATTGACTTTCCCAAAAATATAATACGAGTATAAAGCAAGAGGAACGAATTCTTCTGCCACTACGTACATACGTTTCGAAAGATCAATGTACGAGATCAGTTAGAATTACTTTATCAGACATTCGTCTATATACGTTGTCCTGGGATTGGTCAAACTGAAGGCACTATCCAGTACATCCATCTTAGGCAAATCATTACCTAAGACTTAAGCAATAGCCCTTGCACTTTACTCCGTCTTCAAGCATATTTGATTTATAACGCTTCTGCCAATACGGAGTGGTTCTTTGGATAATAATCCAACCGGTCTCTCTGTATTAACAACGGCAAAATGGTCAAAAACTCTGATAGTCTGTGATTTAACTATCAAAGAAAAACAGGTGTGCAAACAACGATCTTATTTCCAAATGGAAATTTGATCAATCAATCATCACATATATATATATATATACATATCATATTTTCTAAATTTAGAAAATATACTTTAATAACTTCGGGAAAACATTTCCAATGTTATATAACTTTCACTTCACAACTATTAGTCCCTAACTGTAAACTAGTAAGAGAACAGTTCTCTAAGTATTAGTCCCGTAGGCCGAAACCAACATTAGATCGATACTCAGAAAATTATTCAACAAAACTAATCTCTAGTCAGTTTCTAATTTTGTTTAACTCTCTTTCTCTACTACTCGATTAACTCTATTTGTTTAACTCTACTCGAATAACTAATTCGAATAATTCTCATGTGTTCAACTCTATTCGAATAACTAGTTCGAATAACTCTAATTCGTTTAACTCCATTCGAATAACTAGTTCGAATAACGCTAATGTGTTTAACTCCATTCGAATAACTAGTTCGAATAACTCTAATGTGTTTAACTCCATTCGAATAACTAGTTCGAATAACTCTAATGTGTTTAACTCCATTCGAATAACTAGTTCGAATAACTCTAATGTGTTTAACTCCATTCGAATAACTAGTTCAAATAACTCTAATGTGTTTAACTCCATTCGAATAACTAGTTCGAATAACTCTAATGTGTTTAACTCCATTTGAATAACTAACCTTGATTTACTTATAGTCGATTAACTCAGTTTAACTTACTAACCTTCGATTAACTCTAAATCGATTAACTTAGTTTAACTTTACCATCTTCGATTAATTAAAAATCGATTAACTCAGTTTAACTTACTAACCTTCGATTAACTCTTAATCGATTAACTTACTAATCTTCTATTTAACTCTATTCGAATAACTTAAATAGATCTTAATTACCCAATTAATTCACTTCTAATTACCAATGATTTTATTCGTTAAATCATTCTAATCGATTTCTGACTTTGGCTGACAGAATCGTATTTCATCGATTATTCAAGACACTTGAATGTTCATATCGATCCTTTTTCTCTTGATCTATTTCTATTTACTTATCATTTTACTTGATTCAATAATATTGCCTGGTTATAGATTTATAATCTACAACTCGATTTCTATTTTCAAATATCCAAAAATAAGTTATATAAATTATCCCTAATTTATATAATTAAAGTCTTTATTTATTTAATTGTTTAATAAACTAATTAATTAAATCCTCGAAATAAATTTTCCGAACCTTTTATTTTCAAAAGTTCGATTTCTCGGATCAGTTCAGATTTACGTGATCTGCCTAGGCGGATCACTCGTTTTTGAGTGGTCTGGCATTTTGCCAGATCCCAGTGATCTAGCATTGCCAGATCCACGTGATCTGGCAAAGCCAGATCCACGTGATCTGGCAAAGCCAGATCACGTGAAAACGTGTGATCCGCCTGTGCGGATCACACGATTTCGTGTGATCATAAAAGGTGGTGCGCCATCTTTTAACAGCAGCAGCCCCCAACCCAAAACCTCCCCCGTACGGCCCCCACAGACCACCGTGCCTCCGGCGCTTCCACCCACGACCAGCCCCAGACCCCACGCGTCCATCCCCCCACGTGCGGTCGTCCCCTATAGCTCCGGCGAGGCGCAGTTCGACTATAAAGTCGACTGTGCAGCCGAGCTTGAATTGCACGAGATTCATCCCCATGTCAAATCCATGTATTTAAAAATTGTGTTGGCATTTTTCCTACATTCTGGAGGTTGTTGCGCACCTACCAGCAAACCTATTCGATCTACAATGCCATAGATCTTTAGCAGTTGATCGAAACTCATTTTTCACTTAAAACAATTTTTCTCACGATCTACGAGTCTAAAAATCATGATACTTGTTTGTAAAATCATGTTAAAGTAGGGCGCACCATCCTATAAGCCTGATATTTGATTTAGAGAAGATTAGTTTTTTCCATGTTTTCAAACTTGGTTTAATAGTAGGCTGTTCTTCATGTTTTACACAGCAATAATCTAAATTCTATGTTAAACAATCAATGTATACGTGTATATGAGCTGTTACTTGAGCATGAATCAGATCTAAGCTATACAAGCATTCACATACAAGATCACAGTAGTAAATGATTCAAAACAGTGAGCATTTGAGTATGAACAGAACAGTAAAACTATCACATAACTCATGGCATTCAAGGCATATGCAAGCATGAATTTAGATGTATTTCAAGTGAGTGTTACTCACTATTTTACAGCATTGATAACATGGTGTTCAAATCATTTTACTGAGTAGGTATAACAGCAAACATGGTTCAAGAGTTCATGTGTTTTAACAAGAAAACATGTGACTTTCTTATAGCAGTAAACATCCATAATATATACTCATGTTCACCATTCATTTGCATGAAAACATAGCCATAAAAAGTGAGGTTTACTCACAGCTTTGAGCAGGTACGAGGCTGTATAAATGATGGTGCTTAAATTTCCAGTTTTGCTCCTCTCTTTGCTTGAGATTCAAGTGACAGTAAAGTGGAGAATGGCAGCCTATTTATAGGCTTATATATATAGTTTTATATTGGTTTTCTATTAGCATTTAATTAGCTAAAAACTTATATTATCTCCTCATTTGTTTGCGTAGAGATTTTGTACAGAGGAAATATATGTTGAAAGCAGCATATGGGTTTGGCATATATGGAGGTGTCTTGGTGGATGAAGGCTATCCATACACTTGTGTATACTTAAAGGCTCTAACTACTTGTCCTTTGTTCTAGAAGGATGTATAAATAAATGCCTAAGCTCTTATGGCTGTTCTTGTGCAAGGATTTTGTACAGCAAGATATATGTTTGTTGAAAGCTACATTTGGCTTTGGCTTTACATGGTTTTGTCATGGTGGAGCAATGGTGGCCATTCATCTTGGATTCACTAGTTGCCAAGGCTTATAAATGCTGTGTACTCCCCTCCTTTTAACTCATTAAACAATGGACGTTTTAGCCTTGTCTCAAACACATGTCATCACTCTATTGGTCTATGTTTACACCTATTTGTTTCCTTAAATCTAAATACAAGTGTATGTGAATCTATGGCCTTAAATGCCTGCGCAAAACTATGGCCAGTATCATATTTAACTTTTAAGCTTTTATCCTTTAATTTAAGTTTCTCTTCCATACATGTTGTACTTGCACTTAGCTAAGAAGGTTCCTACACAATTGGGCCTTTGATTTGGATGGTTATGGGTGCTTTATCATGTTCATGAATTGGGCCAAAAACTACAGCAGCACTTTAGTTTATTTTGTTTAAGATTGGTTTGGAGTTTGGCCTTTTTGTTGCATGTATACATGTGCTTAAATCTAGGTCATGTTGTTCTTGAGTTGGGTATGTTCTGGGTCCCTACCCTAAAAACTTT
Source organism: Allium sativum (assembly GCA_030737875.1). NCBI lineage: Eukaryota > Viridiplantae > Streptophyta > Magnoliopsida > Asparagales > Amaryllidaceae > Allium > Allium sativum. The sequence goes on from CM060924.1 coordinate 200,198,285, forward strand.
TTACTGTAAAACTTGGCTCATACATGCTTGAGTACAAGCATGTAATTGGTCGTGTCATTTTCTACTTAAAACACATAGTTGCTTTGTACCTGTTTGTATGTTAAAGTCCTGTTTCTTATGCGCAAGAGAATGGGTTCATGTGCATGCTAGAAAAGGTCAAATGCACATGTTATGGTCAGCTTAGGAAAGGTATACACTAGTGCAATTTTAGTCTAGTTGACAAGCTACTTGATTTATCTCAAAAAGTCAAATAAATCTTTAGTTAAAGATTTGCAATGGTTTTGCTACGGTGTTTGTAACGCTTTAGCTACTGTTCCTTTAGTAACGCTTTGTCACAGCGCTTTAGTAGTGCTGTCATATCTATGTTTTAGTTATACTTACGTTGTTAAGTTTTAGCTATGCTCTTAGTTGTAAAGTTTTAGCTACGCTTTTGGTCGTCGTAAATAAATCTTACTTAACTATTCTGGCCCTGTAAATGAGTTAACACATTAATAAGTCAATTTATTAATGTATTATTAAATTTTAAGTTCATTCACAGATTTTTTTTTCGTCCAGAATTTCCTGGTCATTACAATCTTTCCCCCTTATAAAAATTTCGTCCTCGAAATTTGTAGTTAAGTCGTAAATTCATGTTATAATTAAAGTTATAAACTTATACCCATAAATAATCAACACACATCAGCCAATTGATATTTGTCACAGTTATTTCCATAACTATAATACCTGTTACTACCGTTAGAAAACATTCCAATACTGCATTACTATTTCTCAACATCCATCAGTTCCTGACCGTAAATCGGTAAGCGAATAACCCTCTAAATATCAAACCCGAAGACCGAAATCAACATCAGATTGATACCTTGAAAATTATTCAACTTAATCAATTTCTAGTTAGGTTCTACTTTCTTAACTTCACATCTTAATTCCTCGTTATCCATATTACTTAAATATCATCGATTTCATTTGGAAAAACTCCTAAATCTTCATTAATTTCCTTCATTTGAATTGACTTATTCAAATATATTTATCTACTCTGAATTCTATTTTTACTTGAATCCATATTCAATGACCTCTAGTCCACTTTACTTAACTCCGTTAAGTATTTTATTAACTTAAGTCTAAACTTAAATTAGTAAAAATCCAAATTTTAATTCGATTAATAATCCTAACTTCATTATTAAAAAGAATAAGGTACCTTCCGCAACTTTTTCCATTTTCACATCCGCAGAGGTAGATGGCTTATCCATTATGGCAAAGACTGTTGGTTGCGTTCCTTTCTTCATAAGTGGGCAATCGTAAATCATATGTCCAGGCTGATGACACTTATAGCATAAATACTGTCGGACAGAAGCGTTATCTGAATCTTGTGGTTCCTACTGAGGTTGCTGTGGCTTTTCTGCTGCTGGCTTCTTACAGAACCTAGCAATGTGACCCTTCTCTTTACAGTTGTGGCATATGGTATTCTTGAAACGCTCCTTAGCTTTCTCATCCATCTCTCCTTTGCCCTTCCAGTTCGGATTAAATTTACTCTTCAGAGGATTCTCCCCCACTGGCTTCTCCGGTTTGTGCCTTTGCTACTGGCTTCTTCGTGCTTAGTGCCTCATAACGGATTGCCATGTCGACTATGTCAATGAATGGACTCTTCAGATGTCCAATCACTTTATCCTGCAGATTCTCACTTAATCCAGCAATGAACATCTCGTTCTTCTTGAGCAAGGTATTGACCAGGTCTGGGCCAAAGCAAGATAGTGCGTTGAACTTATTCTCATACTCAACGATAGACATGTTACCTTGTTTTAGATCGATGAAGTCTCGATACATTCGGGTCTTTCCAGTTGCAGGTAAAAATTGTGCTTCAAACTCTTCTTTGAACTTTCCCTAGGAAAAATCATTCTCAGAAACATTCTCAGTCTGTGCGTCCCACCAGATTGTTGCAGTTCCTTGTAGTTGCCACGAAGCCAAAAGTCGTTTCTGTTCATCATTCAAATTCTTCCCTTTGAAAATCCTCTCACAAGATCTCAGCCATGCTTGAACTTCAATGAACGATTTGGTTCCTTTGAAAACCTCTCCACCTAGAGTGTTATACTCCTTATAGATAGTTGCAAAATTCGTCCTAGGTTGAACTGGTGCGACAGGTATAATTGGTGCAGCTTCCACCACGGTTTCTACCGGAATCTGAGTAGTGTTACGACCATTGGTATTTGTAATTCCACTAGTTCGACCTCTTTGTCCACGGGTATTCATTCTTACTAACCTGAATATAACAGGTTGACATCAAAGCTCGATCGGATATTAAGATACCTAATCTATATAAAGCTTAAGTCGATCTTCCCTAAGTATATATATATATATATATATATATATATATATATATATAATAACATCCAACTTTTAAAAATACGCTCTATCAACACTCACCCAAAGCCTAGGTATACGGTAACCTAAGCTCTGATACCAACTGTAATGACCCAACTTTCCAGTGCCTCGGAAGGTTGTGACATTTTTTAAGAAAAGAAGATAGAACTAAGAAAAAGACATCAGAATCTCACAGTGGAACTTGGGACAATACAAAATAACCCAAAATATTACATAACATAATTCAAGTACATTTGGAATACTTCATACATAGGGATACATGTCATCACAATTACATACTTAACATTGTGATACTAACTTGCAGCATATAGTTATACATAACATATGATAGATAAGCCAACACTTCAGATCCTGCCATCCGGCTACTCCAACGTTACTTTAGAACCTGGATCACTTGTCTACTCATAATAAATATTATGAGTACCCAAGAGTTTAAGGAAAACACAGAAAATAAACTCCGGGTCAGTCGTGGACTGGTATGAGTAAACGATTTATAAACAAGTTTTAATAAATCACAATGATTTATAAGACCACGCCGTGAATACGGAACGGTTTTTTTTTTACCTAATGAGATCAAAACAGTTTGAATATTTAAACAGATATTATGATAATGTCTAGGGTGTCCACAAATAATTCATAATTTAGTAGAATGTTTGCATCTCACATTCTACTTAATAATATACAAACAAAACCGTTAAGTGCTTATGGATATTGGGTTTCCAACTATAACAAGGTATGGGATCACCTTCCAGAGGTGTATCTCTAGATACGAATACACGGGTTCAACAAGAACATCTTGTAACCCGGCCACACATGACCACCCACTTATTTCTCTTGAGTGTAGCGAATATATATCACCAACGGTTGGACTAAAACCACCGTTCCCGAAAGGGGCAGAATCGATAGAATAAGAAACAAGGAGATATATCTAGATAGGTGATGATATATCCTAATGGGAGCTACCCACATAGCCATACTGCCTGCCCGATTTTAGTCATTTTCTGGATGTGAGGCTTGAGGCTAAACTTTCTCTGAAACATGGTGATTTACTTTGAATTGTCACATCGTCAAAACTCGCCAATTCTCTAATTGACTTTCCCAAAAATATAATATGAGTATAAAGCAAGAGGAACGAATTCTTCTGCCACTACGTACATACGTTTCGAAAGATCAATGTACGAGATCAGTTAGAATTACTTTGTCAGACATTCGTCCATATACGTTGTCCTAGGATTGGAAAAACCGAAGGCACTATCCAGTACATCCATCTTAGGCAAATTATTACCTAAGACTTATACAATAGCCCTTGCACTTTACTCCGTCTTCAAGCATATTTGATTTATAACGCTTCTGCCAATACGGAGTGGTTCTTTGGATAATAATCCAACCGGTCTCTCCGTATTAACAACGGGAAAATGGTCAAAAACTCTGATAGTCTGTGATTTAACTATCAAAGAAAAACAGGTGTGCAAACAACGATCTTATTTCCAAATGGAAAATTGATTAATCAATCATCACATATATATATATACATATCTTATTTTCTAAATTTAGAAAATATACTTTAATAACTTCGGGAAAACATTTCCAATGTTATATCACTTTCACTTCACAACTATTAGTCCCTAACTGTAAACTAGTAAGAGAACAGTTCTCTAAGTATTAGTCCCGAAGGCCGAAACCAACATTAGATCGATACTCAGAAAATTATTCAAAAAAACTAATCTCTAGTCAGTTTCTAATTTTGTTTAACTCTCTTTCTCTACTACTCGATTAACTCTATTTGTTTAACTCTACTCGAATAACTAATTCGAATAATTCTCATGTGTTCAACTCTATTCGAATAACTCTAATTCATTTAACTCCATTCGAATAACTAGTTCGAATAACTCTAATGTGTTTAACTCCATTCGAATAACTAGTTCGAATAACTCTAATGTGTTTAACTCCATTCGAATAACTAGTTCGAATAACTCTAATGTGTTTAACTCCATTCGAATAACTAGTTCGAATAACTCTAATGTGTTTATCTCCATTCGAATAACTAGTTCGAATAACTCTAATGTGTTTAACTCCATTCGAATAACTAGTTCGAATAACTCTAATGTGTTTAACTCCATTTGAATAACTAACCTTGATTTAATTATAGTCGATTAACTCAGTTTAACTTACTAACCTTCGATTAACTCTAAATCGATTAACTTAGTTTAACTTAACCATATTCGATTAATTAAAAATCGATTAACTCAGTTTAACTTACTAACCTTCGATTAACTCTTAATCGATTAACTTACTAATCTTCTATTTAACTCTATTCGAATAACTTAAATGGATCCTATGTAATTACCCAATTAATTCACTTCTAATTACCAATGATTTTATTCGTTAAATCATTCTAATCGATTTCTGACTTTGGCTAATAGAATCGTATTTCATCGATTACTCAAGACACTTGAATGTTCATATCGATCCTTTTTCTCTTGATCTATTTCTATTTACTTATCGTTTTACTTGATTCAATAATATTGCCTGGTTACAGATTTATAATCTACAATTCGATTTCTATTTTCAAATATCCGAAAATAAGTTATATAAATTATCCCTAATTTATATAATTAATTAAAGTCTTTATTTATTTAATTATTTAATAAACTAATTAATTAAATCCTCGAAATAAATTTTCTGAACCTTTTATTTTCAAAAGTTCGATTTCTCGGATCAGTTCAGATTTACGTGATCTGTCTAGGCGGATCACTCGTTTTTGAGTGGTCTGGCATTTTGCCAGATCCCAGTGATCTGGCATTGCCAGGTCCACGTGATCTGGCAAAGCCAGATAACGTGAAAACGTGTGATCCGCCTGTGCGGATCACACGATTTCGTGTGATCATAAAAGGTGGTGCGCGATCTTTTAACAGCAGCAGCCCCCAACCCAAAACCTCCCCCGTACGGCCACCACAGGCCACCGTGCCTCCGGCGCTTCCACCCACGACCAGCCCCAGACCCCACGCGTCCATCCCCCCACGTGTGGTCGTCCCCCATAGCTCCGGCGAGGCGCAGTTCGACTATAAAGTCGACTGTGCAGCCGAGCTTGAATTGCATGAGATTCATCCCCATGTCAAATCCATGTATTTAAAAATTGTGTTGGCATTTTTCCTACATTCTGGAGGTTGTTGCGCACCTACCAGCAAACCCATTTGATCTACAATGCCATCGATCTTCAACAGTTGATCGAAACTCATTTTTCACTTAAAACAGTTTTTCTCACGATCTACAAGTCTAAAAATCATGATACTTGTTTGTAAAATCATGTTAAAGTAGGGCGCACCATCCTATAAGCCTGATATTTGATTTAGAGAAGATTGGTTTTTTCCATGTTTTCAAACTTGGTTTAACAATAGGTTGTTCTTCATGTTTTACACAGCAATAATCTAAATTCTAAGTTAAACAATCAATGTATACGTGTATATGAGATGTTACTTGAGCATGAATCATATCTAAGCTATACAAGCATTCACATACAAGATCACAGTAGTAAATGATTCAAAACAGTGAGCATTTGAGTATGAACAGAACAGTAAAACTATCACATAACTTATGGCATTCAAGGCAGTTGCAAGCATGAATTTAGAGGTGTTTCAAGTGAGTGTTACTCACTGTTTTACAGCATTGATAACATGGTGTTCAAATCATTTTACTGAGCAGGTATAACAGCAAACATGGTTCAAGAGTTCATGTGTTTTAACAAGCAAACATGTGACTTTCTTATAGCAGTAAATATCCATAATATATACTCATGTTCACCATTCATTTACATGAAAACATAGCCATAAAAAGTGAGGTTTACTCACAGCTTTGAGCGGGTACGAGGCTGTATAAATGATGGTGCTTAAATTTCCATTTTTGCTCCTCTCTTAGCTTGAGATTCAAGTGACAGTAAAGTGGAGAATGGCAGCCTATTTAATGGCTTATATATATAGTTTTATATTGGTTTTCTATTAGCATTTAATTAGCTAAAAACTTATATTATCTCCTCATTTGTTTGCATAGAGATTTTGTACAATGGAAATATATGTTGAAAGCAACATATGGGTTTGGCATATATGGAGGTGTCTTGGTGGATGAAGGTTGTCCATACACTTGTGCATACTTAAAGGCTCTAACTACTTGTCCTTTGTTCCAGAAGGATGTATAAATAAATGCCTAAGCTCTTATGGTTGTTCTTGTGCAAGGATTTTGTATAGCAAGATATATGTTTGTTGAAAGCTACATTTGGCTTTGGCTTTACATGGTTTTGTCATGGTGGGGCAATGGTGGCCATTCATCTTGGATTCACTAGTTGCCAAGGCTTATAAATGTTGTGTACTCCCCTCCTTTTATCTCATTAAACAATGGAAGTTTTAGCCTTGTCTCAAACACATGTCATCACTCTATTGGTCTATGTTTACACCTATTTGTTTCCTTAAATCTAAATACAAGTGTATGTGAATCTATGGCCTTAAATGTCTGCGCAAAACTATGGCCAGTATCCTATTTAACTTTAAAGTTTTTGTCCTTTAATTTAAGTGTCTCTTCCATACATGTTTACTTGCACTTAGCTAAAAAGGTTCCTACACAATTGGGCCTTTGATTTGGATGGTTATGGGTGTTTTATCATGTTCATGAATTGGGCCAAGAACTACAGCAGCACTTCAGTTTATTTTATTCAAGATTGGTTTGGAGTTTGGCCTTTTTGTTGCATGTATATATGTGCTTAAGTCTAGGTCATGTTGTTCTTGAGTTGGGTATGTCCTGGGTCCCTACACTAAAAACTTTTTGCTGTAAAACTTGGCTCATACATGCTTGAGTACAAGCATGTAATTGGTCGTGTCATTTTCTACTTAAAACACATAGTTGCTTTGTACCTGTTTATATGTTAAAGTCCTGTTTCTTATGCGCAAGAGAATGGGTTCATGTGCATGCTAGAAAAGGTCAAATGCACATGTTATGGTCAGCTTAGGAAAGGTATACACTAGTGCAATTTTAGTCTAGTTGACAAGCTACTTGATTTATCTCAAAAAGTCAAATAAATCTTTAGTTAAAGATTTGCAACGGTTTTGCTACGGTGTTTATAACGCTTTAGCTACTGTTCCTTTAGTAACGCTTTGTCACAGCGCTTTAGTAGTGCTGTCATATCTATGTTTTAGTTATACGTACGTTGTTAAATTTTAGCTACGCTCTTAGTTGTAAGGTTTTAGCTACGCTTTTGGTCGTCGTAAATAAATCTTACTTAACTATTCTGGACCTGTAAATGAGTTAGCACATTAATAAGTCAATTTATTAATGTATTATTAAATTTTAAGTTCATTCACAAATTTGTTTTTCGTCCAGAATTTCCGGGTCATGTAATAACCCGGAAATCTGGGCCAGTTTAAAATTTTTATTTTGGCAATTTTAGCGAATTTTGATTATTTAAAATGAATTATTTTAAATAATATCAACGAGAAATTTATTTTGAATATAATTCGAACGTATATATTCGTTTGAATCGACGATAGAATATAAATATTTATTTATATTTATAAAAGGAATTGAAAATGGCGCGGTAGTTCGATAATTGGATTTCAAACTTCAATTGAATGTACCGGGTGCAAAATAAAACGGATTTTAGTGAAACCAAAAACAATAGGATCTATTTGAAAATATCTTTCCAACGAATCCGAAAATTTGAGATTTCATAGCGGGAATCAAAAGTTATGTTCAGTTGAAAATTCTGAATAGTCACTATGAAATTCAGGCCCTTAAAAATGGAAATTTTGCATACGACCTCGGATTTCGACGAAACCACTTTTGTTGGATCCGGGATGTAAAGTTATTGCTAGGTTTCAAATTTCATAATTTTTCGAATCAATATGTGAGCGTGGCAAAGGAAAACGCATTTGACCAGTTTCAGTTGATTTTAATCGACTGGAAATTGGCCATTTTTCAAACGGTCTCAGAATCTGACGAAACTAGTTTTGTTAGGACAGTATCGTCAATACGAAGCTAGAAAATATTTTTCTAGAATTTTTCGAGTTAGTATGTGGCCCCGGTAAATTGAAATACGCATTCAAATTCAATATATAGAGTTATATGTTGATTTAGACGAAAACTGATCCAAACGATCGAATCAGCTTTCGATACATATCCCATTGTGTTCGGAATGGGGGTAGAACGCTAGGGACGACAGTCGTTGGGTCTCGTTTGGAGTTCGAAGTAAAAAGTCAACTTTTTGAAAATTAATTAATTAATTAAATTATAACTATACCCTCATATCCCTCCCTTCCCTCTTCTCTCTCTTCCTTTATTCAGTCAAACCCGATTCAATTAAAAAAAATGAACGGAGCCTCGCCGTCGCCAGGGGGCGCGTGCCCACCACCACCGCGCCAGCACCGATCGAGGGCGCCATCCCCTCCCTCTTTCGTGCCTCATTCTCCCTTCCCCCATCTCTCCAGCACCGTTCCCAAGCCCTAACCCTTCCACCTCGAGCCTCGCGAACCCCAGCCCTCCGATGCCCAAACTGCCGCGCCACAGGAACCTCCTCCACCTCCGGCTTCTCCTCCAGGCCGGTGCGCACCCTCCCCACTTAGATCGAAGCCGTGAATCCTCCCACCCACTGACACAGCCGGGCCCCTCCCTGGCAGCGACGGACGCCGCCAGTCCAACCCCCGACGCAGCGCACAACACCCCCCGCTTTCTCGCTAATTGAACTGTAAGTGTTTAGTTTTTTAGTGTTGTAAAAACTGATTTTGTTTGTGTTTTAAAAACGGATTTTTATAGAAACAAAGACGATATTTTTATATAATAAAAACAAAATTTTTAAATGAAGATTCAATTTTTAAATGAGGAAAGATTCAATTTTTAAATGAGTGAAAGATTTAATTTTTAAACGAGTAGTGATATAAAGATATCATTTTTATATGGATAGAGTATTAAAAATATAATCTTTTTTGTGTAAAAGACGTTGTATAAATATAATCTTTATATTCAAAATAGCGAGTTAAAAATATAATTTTTATATAGGTAAGATAGTAAAAATATCACCTTTATATATGTAGTGAAATAAAAATTAAATCTTTATATTTGAAAAGGCGAAATCCTTATATAGAGGATAGCGAGTAAAAATGGGATTTTTCTATATTGAATAGCGAAGTAAAAATTCGATTTTTCTATATTGAATAGCGAAGTAAAAATTCGATTTTTCTATATTGAGTAGTGAAGTAAAAATTCGATTTTTCAATATTCAATAGCGAAGTAAAAATGTGATTTTTATATATGTAGAGAATACGGGCAACGAAAGTGACAAGAGGCAAGAACAGCAAAGATTTCTACCCAAGAAGAGTCGTGGCGTTGGATTAGCAATTATGTGAGAATTTCTCACTCTTTAATTTATTTCTAGTTAAAATATATACTAGGATGCAGACGGTGTTTAGTAGCACCCGACACCCGTCGTCCACAGACCATGGACGGCTTGTATGCTTGGTTGTTTAATTTTGATGTGTAGTTGATTGTGTGATGTGATGAGAAATGAAATAAAATATTTATATAGTTGAAAATATTTTATTGTTAAAAATAGAATTTTTAATGTGTGTATGAAATGAAATAAAAATAAACAGATCGGACGATTTGTTTATATACACACATTTGACTGATATTGATTGGGACGATAAATTTTACACATTGCCCAACTGCACAAATAAAATCTGTGTTTTATTGTTTGAAACCCCACACGGGTATTGGGATGATATTTGACGTACACTAATCCCGATTGTTTAGTTGTATGTCGATCGATTGATTGACAGACTGTTATGAGCGTTAAATATTTATATTCGATGCTTATACAGTGTAGAATGCACTTTGGATGATGGTTGATTATTCATCGTTGTTATTGTATACATATGTTGTAGAAAATCCATATAATTAACATTATATGGTAATTGATTGGGCCCCATTCCAGTTTTGGAAAAAAAAATATTTGAAATAGAATATTTGAAATAGAAATATTTGAAATAGAAATATTTGAATAGAAATATTTGAATTAGAATATTTGAAATAGAAATATTTGAAAGGAAATATTTGAAATAGAATATTTGAAAATAGGAATATATGAAGCTGTATTGATTAGATTGACGCCATTTTGACGTGAACAATAGTTATATCGATTTTATTCATTTTATAACGAATATCGAAAGTGATTTCAAAATCTGAAATTTTGACAAGAAATGAATTCGAATTAAATTGAATATAAATGAATTCGAATTGAAATTGAATAGAAATGAATTCGAATTGAAATTGAATATAAATGAATTCGAATTGAAATTGAATAGAAAACGAACTGAAATTGAATTAGAAATAAACTTGAATTGAAATCGATTTGAAATGAATTTAAAACGAATTTATATTGGAATATTCAATTTTGATTTGAAATTGAATATGAAGTTGAAACCGTTTTGAAAATGAATTTAAAACGATTTATAAAGCACGTTTTGAATTGAAATCGACGAAGTATATATTATATATGTTATATATATAATATAATGGCCTGAATAGAACGCGCCGCGCCGCGGCAGTTCGCGAATTTCGACCATTGACTTCGAACGGATATTACGGGTGATCCGACCGTCGAATTCTCCTAAAACCGGAACCGTTGGGTTCGTATCGAAAAGAAATTTCTAACGAATATTGGAAATTAGAGATCTAACGGTTGGATTTGGAATTATGTTCAAATCAAATTTGAAAAAGGTCGCTGTAAGTGCAGTTCGATGGCCGTTGATGGAAATCGACTGTACGGGCCTTGATAAAATTATTAAAAATAGTAATAATTTGTGTAAAATCATAAGAAATGATTTAGAAAGAATTGGGATGAAAAACTCCATATTTGAAAAGATAAAAATAGATTTTTATCGAAATGAACTAGTTTTGACCTAGAATTATAACTCTATTTATTTTTAAATAAATAAATTGAATTTGAAATGGTTTTGAAAATAACCAGAACTTCCAATATTTGAATTGGAATGGATTTGAATCGAAATTGTCTTCGGCATATTTCAATGTTGGATTTCTGATGATACAGATATTGTTATGGGGATTTGAAAGATATATATATATATATATATATCGTTATTTCCAATACGATATTCGTTAGTCGTAGAATTTGATATTGAATATAAGCCGGTATATTTTCTATTCAGAGCCCTGTATTTAATATCAAATGTGATTTGGGTTTGTCGTGAATGGTGTCTTGACTAACACTGTTCTTGAATCCAGTTGAGAAAAGGTTAAATCTTATTATTTAGATTTAATGAAGTGTACCAATTAAATGATATTTAATTGGAATTGAATTGATATTGATTTTTGGGTTTATCGTGAACAGTGTTTTAAATAACACTTGTTCTTTAACCCGATAATTAATGGAATGTGGTTTTGGGTTTATCGTGAACAGTGTTTTAAATGACACTGATTCTTTAACCCCATTAAAGATTAAAACTAAGTGGAGTTTTAATGAATCTTTAATTAGATGGAAATGATCTAGAATGGAGTATCACCAGTTTTGCTCCAGGCGATAGTTAAATCTTTAATTATATTTGAACGTGAAATGGTAATTGAAATTACCGATAACACTGTAGTGTTAGATATGAAGTATTACCAGTTTTACTTCATGGGATGAATAGGTTGGGATTGGGAAATTAAAACAAATGATTACTTCAGTAAAGTTCGTTAATCCCGACTAGTTTGAATTGATATTCAAAAGTAGATTAAAGAATAAATTCAAGGAATTTATCTTGGATAAAATTAATGGGAACCTTTCCCTAGGAATGTGAAATTTAGAAACTAACTGTCGGTTAGCCAAGCAGAATGGTTTTCTGGATATTGATCTGATGTTGGTTTCGGCCTTCGGGGTTAATATTTGGGAAATTATTCTCTTGATTAATTTACGGTTAGTGACTGATGAATTGGATGAGGCGTATGTTGTGTTTGTGTAACACTTATTTAAAATATACGCGAGTTATTCGGAAAGACCGGGTTTATCCCATTCTGAATAACTAATACGACGATAAGTCGAAGATGAAGACGGTGGTTGAAGACCAGAAGTCTTCACGTCGTTTGGGTGATTACTGATGATCTTGATTGGGCTGTACACCCAAGATGATGGAAACAGTTGGTGATCGTACAGACGTACTTGGAGATCGATGGATATGCGGGGTACTAGGTGCCTCCGGTTTCGTTCAGACCCAGAACGAACTTGTAAATGGACTGTGTGTCTGACATTGGATTTCATTCTGTGTGACTGATATCGGTTGCATAGAGTGGTTTGCCTGTGTGGCATGCTAAGATGCAAATGATCAAGGCTTCTGTTGAAAAGCAGAGTCTTGTGGTTGATGATCAAAGCACCGCCTGTGTGGCATAGCTTTGTGTAACGTGAATTCGCGAGCCTCACACCCCGGTTGTGAACCAAAAACGGGAGAAGGACCTCAGGGAGGGCATGCGTTTCTTTCTAGCTCGGGTGGTGTTAGTTACCTACCAGCCCTGACATTTATATACTTTTCACCTATGTGGTTGTTGCTGTTGCGAGGCGCCTCGGTTTGATTGGACGATCCGGGTCCGATGGAGTCATTCGTTGGCTCATTTACGCCCCAAAGGGTGGGGAAACGTAGTGTTCAGGCATAATAATCCACATCGGTGGATCGGCCCTGACGATCCAAAGGGTTGATGCGTTCTGATCCTGAGGCTCGAGCTAGAGAGTCTCGAATCGGTTGAGGACTATCTTTTGCCTCGGTTCATGGATGGAAATCCAACTTCCAAATACGTGACATTTGCAGTTTTATTTATAGAGCCTAGTACGGCGACATGATATATGGTACCCATGCCGCCTATGATTGATACTTATGATTTGAAGTTGTTTCATACACTATGCACTTATAATAGTATCAAATGATTTGTTTCAAACGTACCAAGCATTCTTTGGCTGTTATAAGGGAATACCCTATCCCCCGGCTTGCGTTGCATTGTGTGATAGGACCTGGGTCTTATAACAGCTTCATTTTTCTTTATTTAGCATTGCGTTGTTTGTTTTATGCACTGGTATTCTTGGGAGGAAACCCGTTCCGTGTTATACGGCGTGGTCCCTTGATTTACCTAACTTTAAAAATAAAGATTAATAACTGTTTTATTTCTCACACCAGTCCCATGACTGACCTGGAGTTTATTGTTTTGACCTAAACTCTGGGTGCCCCTATTTTGACACGGTAAGCTAGTAGTTTTGGTTTTGCTGATTTATATTCACAGGATCCTGGTTTACAGCTGGAATGATATCCGGAAAGCTTTGTATCTGTATATCTCTTCTAGTTGTGTATTGTATTATTTTCCGCTGCGATGCATTTAAATGTAATTTAAATCTCTGATATTTCTATGTAATATTCATTTATACTCTGTATATTCTTGTATTCTGATGTATTGTTGTAATAACAATGAAATGTTCTTCCGTCTGCATTCTTTTGTGGCTTGTTCTCGAACTATCCGCTCTTTCCTTTACCAGGAAGCAACGGGTTTTCACAGTTGGTATCAGAGCTTTGGTTTACAAAGCTCAGAGAATAAGACACATTAGAACCATACGAAAGAATTCATCAGATATTGGATTAGTAATATCCAATTAGAATGACTCGTTAGAGATAGGATCAGTAGTATCCTAGAACGAGCGTGAAGAGTATATTTTTAAAATGAAACGAATTTTGTTTTGAAAATTTAAAATCAATTATTCGTATTTGATTATTAATTTATATGAATTTGGACAATCCAATATATAAAGATTTTGTATATATGTCTTGCAAACGTGTGTTCGAAGTCTTAATATACTGGGTAGATATAGAATCCCTCTAGTGCCCGGGGATAATTCTGGTGACGGGGCACCATCGCCAGTATTTATTTTCGAGTTTCGAAAGTGAGATTTCCATATATTTCCAATTGACTGGTGTGAGAACCGAAACTAGATAGGGCTTATTGTTGTGATTTGACATCAAAAATCTGATTTTTTGACTATGTATCAAAGTTATGAATTTGAAATGATAATCAACTAATTGATTGCTGATTGTGTTGTTTGATTATAGTTTGATTAATTAAAATGTTGAACCTTTAGCCAAATTGTATCAAATAGTAAATTGTAATGAAATTTGGTCGCATTTGCTTGCATATACATGTACTTACATTGAACAGGTCATAGCAAAGAGGCTAGAGCAGAAGAATAAAATTGTTTGCCCGACAAATAGGTACATGTTTACTATAATTTACTGTTTTGTTTGGGTGATGATGATTTTATGAGCCGCTTGGCTTTTTCTTTTTCTTTTTGAGATCAGAGGGCCTATATGGCAATTTCGGGATTTTCCCGTGCTCCCGGTGCAGGGGAGGTTATGGCGAAATTTTTCGAAAATTTAGGGTGTTAGCCAAATTTTTGAAAAATTTGAAAAGTTCTTAGAAACTGAAAAGTTGAAGAACTTAAGCCGTAGTGAAAATAATGAAAGTTGAGTTGGTTTGTAAAACAACTTTCGGCTTCGTTCCTTTTCGGGGACGAAAAGTTTTAATCGGGGGAGATTATAATAACCCGAAAATCTGGGCCAGTTTAAAATTTTTATTTTGGCAATTTTAGCGAATTTTGATTATTTAAAATGAATTATTTTAAATAATATCGACAAAAAATTTATTTTGAATATAATTCGAACGTATATATTCGTTTGAATCGACGATAGAATATAAATATTTATTTATATTTATAAAAGGAATTGAAAATGGCGCGGTAGTTCGATAATTCGATTTCAAACTTCAATTGAATGTACCGAGTGCAAAATAAACCGGATTTTAGTGAAACCAAAAATAGTAGGATCTATTTGAGAATATCTTTCCAACGAATCCGAAAATTTGAGATTTCATAGCGGGAATCAAAAGTTATGTTCAGTTGAAAATAATGAATAGTCGCTATGAAATTCAGGCCCTTAAAAATGGAAATTTTGCAAACGACCTCGGATTTCGACGAAACCACTTTTGTTGGATCCGGGAAGTAAAGTTATTGCTAGGTTTCAAATTTCATAATTTTTCGAATCAATATGTGAGCGTGGCAAAGGAAAACGAGTTTGACCAGTTTCAGTTGATTTTAATCGACTGGAAATTGGCCATTTTTCAAACGGTCTCAGAATCTGACAAAACTAGTTTTGTTAGGACCGTATCGTCAATACGAAGCTAGAAAATATTTTTCTAGAATTTTTCGAGTTAGTATGTGGCCCCGGTAAATTGAAATACGCGTTCAAATTCAATATATAGAGTTATATGTTGATTTTGACGAAAACTGATCGAAACGATCGAATCAGCCTTCGATACATATCCCATTGTGTTCGGAATGGGTGTAGAATGCTAGGGACGACAGTCGTTGGGTCTCGTTTGGAGTTCGAAGTAAAAAGTCAACTTTTTGAAAATTAATTAATTAATTAAATTATAACTATACCCTCATATCCCTCCCTTCCCTCTTCTCTCTCTTCCTTTATTCAGTCAAACCCGATTCAATTAAAAAAACGAACGGAGCCTCGCCGTCGCCAGGGGGCGCGTGCCCCACCACCACCGCGCCAGCACCGATCGAGGGCGCCATCCCCTCCCTCTTCCGTGCCTCATTCTCCCTTACCCCATCTCTCCAGCACCGTTCCCAAGCCCTAACCCTTCCACCTCGAGCCTCGCGAACCCCAGCCCTCCGATGCCCAAACTGCCGCGCCATAGGAACCTCCTCCACCTCCGGCTTCTCCTCCAGGCTGGTGCGCACCCTCCCCACTTAGATCGAAGCCGTGAATCCTCCCACCCACTGACACAGCCGAGCCCCTCCCTGGCAGCGACGGACGCCGCCAGTCCAACCCCCGACGCAGCGCACAACACCCCCCGCTTTCTCGCTAATTGAACTGTAAGTGTTTAGTTTTTTAGTGTTGTAAAAACTGATTTTGTTTGTGTTTTAAAAACGGATTTTTATAGAAACAAAGACGATATTTTTATATAATAAAAACAAAAATTTTAAATGAAGATTCAATTTTTAAATGAGGAAAGATTCAATTTTTAAATGAGTGAAAGATTTAATTTTTAAACGAGTAGTGATATAAAGATATCATTTTTATATGGATAGAGTATTAAAAATATAATCTTTTTTGTGTAAAAGACGTTGTATAAATATAATCTTTATATTCAAAATAGCGAGTTAAAAATATAATTTTTATATAGGTAAGATAGTAAAAATATCACCTTTATATATGTAGTGAAATAAAAATTAAATCTTTATATTTGAAAAGGCGAAATCCTTATATAGAGGATAGCGAGTAAAAATGGGATTTTTCTATATTGAATAGCGAAGTAAAAATTCGATTTTTCTATATTGAGTAGTGAAGTAAAAATTCGATTTTTCAATATTCAATAGCGAAGTAAAAATGTGATTTTTATATATGTAGAGAATACGGGCAACGAAAGTGACAAGAGGCAAGAACAGCAAAGATTTCTACCCAAGAAGAGTCGTGGCGTTGGATTAGCAATTATGTGAGAATTTCTCACTCTTTAATTTATTTCTAGTTAAAATATATACTAGGATGCAGACGGTGTTTAGTAGCACCCGACACCCGTCGTCCACAGACCATGGACGGCTTGTATGCTTGGTTGTTTAATTTTGATGTGTAGTTGATTGTGTGATGTGATGAGAAATGAAATAAAATATTTATATAGTTGAAAATATTTTATTGTTAAAAATAGAATTTTTAATGTGTGTATGAAATGAAATAAAAATAAACAGATCGGACGATTTGTTTATATACACACATTTGACTGATATTGATTGGGACGATAAATTTTACACATCGCCCAACTGCAAAAATAAAATCTGTGTTTTATTGTTTGAAACCCCACACGGGTATTGGGATGATATTTGACGTACACTAATCCCGATTGTTTAGTTGTATGTCGATCGATTGATTGACAGACTGTTATGAGCGTTAAATATTTATAATCGATGCTTATACAATGTAGAATGCACTTTGGATGATGGTTGATTATTCATCGTTGTTATTGTATACATATGTTGTAGAAAATCCATATAATTAACATTATATGGTAATTGATTGGGCCCCATTCCAGTTTTGAAAAAAAAAGAAATATTTGAAATAGAATATTTGAAATAGAAATATTTGAAATAGAGATATTTGAATAGAAATATTTGAATTAGAATATTTGAAATAGAAATATTTGAAAGGAAATATTTGAAATAGAATATTTGAAAATAGGAATATATGAAGCTGTATTGATTAGATTGACGCCATTTTGACGTGAACAATAGTTATATCGATTTTATTCATTTTATAATGAATATCGAAAGTGATTTCAAAATCTGAAATTTTGACAAGAAATGAATTCGAATTAAATTAAATATAAATGAATTCGAATTGAAATTGAATAGAAATGAATTCGAATTGAAATTGAATATAAATGAATTCGAATTGAAATTGAATTGAAAACGAACTGAAATTGAATTAGAAATAAACTTGAATTGAAATCGATTTGAAATGAATTTAAAACGAATTTATATTGGAATATTCAATTTTGATTTGAAATTGAATATGAAGTTGAAACCGTTTTGAAAATGAATTTAAAACGATTTATAAAGCACGTTTTGAATTGAAATCGACAAAGTATATATTATATATATAATATAATGACCTGAATAGAACGCGCCGCGCCGCGGCAGTTCGCGAATTTCGACCATTGACTTCGAACGGATATTACGGGAGATCCGACCGTCGGATTCTCCTAAAACCGGAACCGTTGGGTTCGTATCGAAAAGAGCTTTCTAACGAATATTGGAAAATAGAGATCTAATGGTTGGATTTGGAATTATGTTCAAATCAAATTTGAAAAAGGTCGCTGTAAGTGCAGTTCGATGGCCGTTGATGGAAATCGACTGTACGGGCCTTGATAAAATTATTAAAAATAGTAATAATTTGTGTAAAATCATAAGAAATGATTTAGAAAGAATTGGGATGAAAAACTCCATATTTGAAAAGATAAAAATAGATTTTTATCGAAATGAACTAGTTTTGACCTAGAATTATAACTCTATTTATTTTTAAATAAATAAATTGAATTTGAAATGGTTTTGAAAATAACCAGAACTTCCAATATTTGAATTGGAATGGATTTGAATCGAAATTGTCTTCGGAATATTTCAATGTTGGATTTCTGATGATACAGATATTGTTATGGGGATTTGAAAGATATATATATATATATCGTTATTTCCAATACGATATTCGTTAGTCGTAGAATTTGATATTGAATATAAGCCGGTATATTTTCTATTCAGAGCCCTGTATTTAATATCAAATGTGATTTGGGTTTGTCGTGAATGGTGTCTTGACTAACACTGTTCTTGAACCCAGTTGAGAAAAGGTTAAATATTTTTATTTAGATTTAATGAAGTGTACCAATTAAATGATATTTAATTGGAATTGAATTGATATTGATTTTTGGGTTTATCGTGAACAGTGTTTTAAATAACACTTGTTCTTTAACCCAATAATTAATGGAATGTGGTTTTGGGTTTATCGTGAACTGTGTTTTAAATGACACTGATTCTTTAACCCCGTTAAAGATTAAAACTAAGTGGAGTTTTAATGAATCTTTAATTAGATTGAAATGATCGAGAATGGAGTATCACCAGTTTTGCTCCAGGCGATAGTTAAATCTTTAATTAGATTTGAACGTGAAATGGTAATTGAAATTACCGATAACACCGTAGTGTTAGATATGAAGTATTACCAGTTTTACTTCATGGGATGAATAGGTTGGGATTGGGAAATTAAAACAAATGATTACTTCAGTAAAGTTCGTTAATCCCGACTAGTTTGAATTGATATTCAAAAGTAGATTAAAGAATAAATTCAAGGAATTTATCTTGGATAAAATTAATGGGAACCTTTCCCTAGGAATGTGAAATTTAGAAACAAACTGTCGGTTAGCCAAGCAGAATGGTTTTCTGGATATTGATCTGATGTTGGTTTCGGCCTTCGGAGTTAATATTTGGGAAATTATTCTCTTGATTAATTTACGGTTAGTGACTGATGAATTGGAATGAGGCGTATGTTGTGTTCGTGTAACACTTATTTAAAATATACGCGAGTTATTCGGAAAGACCGGGTTTATCCAATTCTGAATAACTGATACGACGATAAGTTGAAGATGAAGACACAGGTTGAAGACCGGAAGTCTTCACGTCGTTTGGGTGATTACTGATGATCTTGATTGGGCTGTACACCCAAGAAGATGGAAACAGTTGGTGATCGTCCAGACGTACTTGGAGATCGATGGATATGCGGGGTACTAGGTGCCTCCGGTTTCGTTCAGACGCAGAACGAACTTGTAAATGGACTGTGTGTCTGACATTGGATTTCATTCTGTGTGACTGATATTGGTTGCATAGAGTGGTTTGCCTGTGTGGCATGCTAAGATGCAAATGATCAAGGCTTCTGTTGAAAAGCAGAGTCTTGTGGTTGATGATCAAAGCACCGCCTGTGTGGCATAGCTTTGTGTAACGTGAATTCGCGAGCCTCACACCCCGGTTGTGAACCAAAAATGGGAGAAGGACCTCAGGGAGGGCATGCGTTTCTTTCTAGCTAGGGTGGTGTTAGTGACCTACCAGCCCTGACATTTATATACTTTTCACCTGTGTGGTTGTTGCTGTTGCGAGGCACCTCGGTTTGATCGGACGATCCGGGTCCGATGGATTCATTCGTATGGCTCATTTACGCCCCAAAGGGCGGGGAAACGTAGTGTTCAGGCATAATAATCCACTTCGGCGGACCGGCCCTGACGATCCAAAGGGTTGATGCATTCTGATCCTGAGGCTCGAGCTAGAGAGTCTCGAATCGGTTGAGGACTATCTTTTGCCTTGGTTCATAGATGGAAATCCAACTTCCAAATACGTGACATTTGCGGTTTTATTTGTAGAGCCTAGTACGGCGACATGATATATGGTACCCATGCCGCCTATGATTGATACTTATGATTTGAAGTTGTTTTATACACTATGCACTTATAATAGTATCAAATGATTTGTTTTAAACGTATCAAGCATTCTTTGGCTGTTATAAGGGAAACCCCTATCCCCTGGCTTGCGTTGCATTGTGTGATAGGACCTGGGTCTTATAACAGCTTCATTTTTCTTTATTTAGCATTGCGTTGTTTGTTTTATGCACTGGTATTCTTGGGAGGAAACCCGTTCCGTGTTATACGGCGTGGTCCCATGATTTACCTAACTTTAAAAATAAAGATTAATAACTGTTTTAGTTCTCACACCAGTCCCATGACTGACCTGGAGTTTATTGTTTTGACCTAAACTTTGGGTGCCCCTATTTTGACACGGGAAGCTAGTAGTTTTGGTTTTGCAGATTTATATTCACAGGATCCTGGTTTACAGCTGGAATGATATCCAGAAAGCTTTGTATCCGTATATCTCTTCTAGTTGTGTATTGTATTATTTTCCGCTGCGATGCATTTAAATGTAATTTAAATCTCTGATATTTCTGTGTAATATTCATTTATACTCTGTATATTCTTGTATTCTGATGTATTGTTGTAATAACAATGAAATGTTCTTCCGTCTGCGTTCTTTTGTGGCTTGTTCTCGAACTATCCGCTCTTTCCTTTACGGGGAAGTAACGGGTTTTCACAGTTGGTATCAGAGCTTTGGTTTACAAAGCTCAGAGAATAAGACACATTAGAACCATACGAAAGAATTCATCAGATATTGGATTAGTAATATCCAATTAGAATGACTCGTTAGAGATAGGATCAGTAGTATCCTAGAACGAGGGTGAAGAGTATATTTTTAAAATGAAACGAATTTTGTTTTGAAAATTTAAAATCAATTATTCGTATTTGATTATTAATTTATATGAATTTGGACAATCCAATATATAAAGAATTTGTATATATGTCTTGCAAACGTGTGTTCGAAGTCTTAATATACTGGGTAGATATAGAATCCCTCTAGTGGTCGGGGATAATTCTGGTGATGGGGCACCATCGCCAGTATTTATTTTCGAGTTTCGAAAGTGAGATTTCTTTATATTTCCAATTGACTGGTGTGAGAACCGAAACTAGATAGGGCTTATTGTTGTGATTTGACATCAAAAATCTGATTTTTTGACTATGTATCAAAGTTATGAATTTGAAATGATAATCAACTAATTGATTGCTGATTGTGTTGTTTGATTATAGTTTGATTAATTAAAATGTTGAACCTTTAGCCAAATTGTATGCAATAGTAAATTGTAATGAAATTTGGTCGCATTTGCTTGCATATACATGTACTTACATTGAACAGGTCATAGCAAAGAGGCTAGAGCAGAAGAATAAAATTGTTTGCCCGACAAATAGGTACATGTTTACTATAATTTACTGTTTTGTTTGGGTGATGATGATTTTATGAGCCGATTAGCTAGCCGCTTGGCTTTTTCTTTTTCTTTTTGAGATCAGAGGGCCTGTATGGCAATTTCGGGATTTTCCCGTGCTCTCGGTGCAGGGGAGGTTGTGGCGAAATTTTTCGAAAATTTAGGGTGTTAGCCAAATTTTTGAAAAATGTGAAAAGTTCTTAGAAACTAAAAAGTTGAAGAACTTAAGCCGTAGTGAAAATAATGAAAGTTGAGTTGGTTTGTAAAACAACTTTCGGCTTCGTTCCTTTTCGGGGACGAAAAGTTTTAAAGGGGGAGATTGTAATAACCCGGAAATCTGGGCCAGTTTAAAATTTTTATTTTGGCAATTTTAGCGAATTTTGATTATTTAAAATGAATTATTTTAAATAATATCGACGAGAAATTTATTTTGAAAATAATTCGAACGTATATATTCATTTGAATCAACGATAGAATATAAATATTTATTTATATTTATAAAAGGAATTGAAAATGGCGCGGTAGTTCGATAATTCGATTTCAAACTTCAATTGAATGTACCGAGTGCAAAATAAACCGGATTTTAGTGAAACAAAAAATAATAGGATCTATTTGAGAATATCTTTCCAACAAATCCGAAAATTTGAGATTTCATAGCGGGAATCAAAAGTTATGTTCAGTTGAAAATTCTGAATAGTCGCTATGAAATTCAGGCCCTTAAAAATGGAAATTTTGCAAACGACCTCAGATTTCGACGAAACCACTTTTGTTGGATCCGGGATGCAAAGTTATTACTAGGCTTCAAATTTCATAATTTTTCGAATCAATATGTGAGCGTGGCAAAGGAAAACGCGTTTGACCAGTTTCAGTTTATTTTAATCGACTGGAAATTGGCCATTTTTCAAACGGTCTCAGAATCTGACGAAACTAGTTTTGTTAGGACTGTATCGTCAATACGAAGCTAGAAAATATTTTTCTAGAATTTTTCGAGTTAGTATGTGGCCCCGGTAAATTGAAATACGCGTTCAAATTCAATATATAGAGTTATATGTTGATTTTGATGAAAACTGATCGAAACGATCAGATCAGCCTTCGATACATATCCCATTGTATTCGGAATGGGGGTAGAATGCTAGGGACGACAGTCGTTGGGTCTCGTTTGGAGTTCGACGTAAAAAGTCAACTTTTTGAAAATTAATTAATTAATTAAATTATAACTATACCCTCATATCCCTCCCTTCCCTCTTCTCTCTCTTCCTTTATTCAGTAAAACCCGATTCAATTTAAAAAAAGGAACGGAGCCTCGCCGTCGCCAGGGGGCGCGTGCCCCACCACCACCGCGCCAGCACCGATCGAGGGCGCCATCCCCTCCCTCTTCTGTGCCTCATTCTCCCTTCCCCCATCTCTCCAGCACCGTTCCCAAGCCCTAACCCTTCCACCTCGAGCCTCGCGAACCCCAGCCCTCCGATGCCCAAACTGCCGTGCCATAGGAACCTCCTCCACCTCCGGCTTCTCCTCCAGGCCGGTACGCACCCTCCCCACTTAGATCGAAGCCGTGAATCCTCCCACCCACTGACACAGCCGAGCCCCTCCCTGGCAGCGACGGACGCCGCCAGTCCAACCCCCGACGTAGCGCACAACACCCCCCGCTTTCTCACTAATTGAACTGTAAGTGTTTAGCTTTTTAGTGTTGTAAAAACTGATTTTGTTTGTGTTTTAAAAAAGGATTTTTATAGAAACAAAGACGATATTTTTATATAATAAAAACAAAATTTTTAAATGAAGATTCAATTTTTAAATGAGGAAAGATTCAATTTTTAAATGAGTGAAAGATTTAATTTTTAAACGAGTAGTGATATAAAGATATCATTTTTATATGGATAGAGTATTAAAAATATAATCTTTTTTGTGTAAAAGACGTTGTATAAATATAATCTTTATATTCAAAATAGCGAGTTAAAAATATAATTTTTATATAGGTAAGATAGTAAAAATATCACCTTTATATATGTAGTGAAATAAAAATTAAATCTTTATATTTGAAAAGGCGAAATCCTTATATAGAGGATAGCAAGTAAAAATGGGATTTTTCTATATTGAATAGCGAAGTAAAAATTCGATTTTTCTATATTGAATAGCGAAGTAAAAATTCGATTTTTCTATATTGAGTAGTGAAGTAAAAATTCGATTTTTCAATATTCAATAGCGAAGTAAAAATGTGATTTTTATATATGTAGAGAATACGGGCAACGAAAGTGACAAGAGGCAAGAACAGCAAAGATTTCTACCCAAGAAGAGTCGTGGCGTTGGATTAGCAATTATGTGAGAATTTCTCACTCTTTAATTTATTTCTAGTTAAAATATATACTAGGATGCAGACGGTGTTTAGTAGCACCCGACACCCGTCGTCCACAGACCATGGACGGCTAGTATGCTTGGTTGTTTAATTTTGATGTGTAGTTGATTGTGTGATGTGATGAGAAATGAAATAAAATATTTATATAGTTGAAAATATTTTATTGTTAAAAATAGAATTTTTAACGTGTATATGAAATGAATTAAAAATAAACAGATCGGACGATTTGTTTATATACACACATTTGGCTGATATTGATTGGGACGATAAATTTTACACATCGCCCAACTGCACAAATAAAATCTGTGTTTTATTGTTTGAAACCCCACACGGGTATTGGGATAATATTTGACGTACACTAATCCCGATTGTTTAGTTGTATGTCGATCGATTGATTGACAGACTGTTATGAGCGTTAAATATTTATAATCGATGCTTATACAGTGTAGAATGCACTTTGGATGATGGTTGATTATTCATCGTTGTTATTGTATACATATGTTGTAGAAAATCCATATAATTAACATTATATGGTAATTGATTGGGCCCCATTCCAGTTTTGAAAAAAAAAATTTGAAATAGAATATTTGAAATAGAAATATTTGAATAGAAATACTTGAATTTGAATATTTGAAATAGAAATATTTGAAAGGAAATATTTGAAATAGAATATTTGAAAATAGGAATATATGAAGCTATATTGATTAGATTGACGCCATTTTGACGTGAACAATAGTTATATCGATTTTATTCATTTTATAACGAATATCGAAAGTGATTTCAAAATCTAAAATTTTGACAAGAAATGAATTCGAATTAAATTGAATATAAATGAATTCGAATTGAAATTGAATAGAAATGAATTCGAATTGAAATTGAATATAAATGAATTCGAATTGAAATTGAATTGAAAACGAACTGAAATTGAATTAGAAATAAACTTGAATTGAAATCGATTTGAAATGAATTTAAAACGAATTTATATTGGAATATTCAATTTTGATTTGAAATTGAATATGAAGTTGAAACCGTTTTGAAAATGAATTTAAAACGATTTATAAAGCACGTTTTGAATTGAAATCGACGAAGTATATATTATATATATAATATAATGGCCTGAATAGAACGCGCCGCGCCGCGGCAGTTCGCGAATTTCGACCATTGACTTCGAACGGATATTACGGGAGATCCGACCGTCGGATTCTCCTAAAACCGGAACCGTTGGGTTCGTATCGAAAAGAGCTTTCTAACGAATATTGAAAATTAGAGATCTAACGGTTGGATTTGGAATTATGTTCAAATCAAATTTGAAAAAGGTCGCTGTAAGTGCAGTTCGATGGCCGTTGATGGAAATCGATTGTACGGGCCTTGATAAAATTATTAAAAATAGTAATAATTTGTGTAAAATCATAAGAAATGATTTAGAAAGAATTGGGATGAAAAACTCCATATTTGAAAAGATAAAAATAGATTTTTATCGAAATGAACTAGTTTTGACCTAGAATTATAACTCTATTTATTTTTAAATAAATAAATTGAATTTGAAATGGTTTTGAAAATAACCAGAACTTCCAATATTTGAATTGGAATGGATTTGAATCGAAATTGTGTTCGGAATATTTCAATGTTGGATTTCTGATGATACAGATATTGTTATGGGGATTTGAAAGATATATATATATATATATATATATATATATATATATCGTTATTTCCAATACGATATTTGTTAGTCATAGAATTTGATATTGAATATAAGCCGGTATATTTTCTATTCAGAGCCCTGTATTTAATATCAAATGTGATTTGGGTTTGTCGTGAATGGTGTCTTGACTAACACTGTTCTTGAACCCGGTTGAGAAAAGGTTAAATCTTTTTATTTAGATTTAATGAAGTGTACCAATTAAATGATATTTAATTGGAATTGAATTGATATTGATTTTTGGGTTTATCGTGAACAGTGTTTTAAATAACACTTTTTCTTTAACCCGATAATTAATGGAATGTGGTTTTGGGTTTATCGTGAACAGTGTTTTAAATGACACTGATTCTTTAACCCCGTTAAAGATTAAAACTAAGTGGAGTTTTAATGAATCTTTAATTAGATTGAAATGATCGAGAATGGAGTATCACCAGTTTTGCTCCAGGCGATAGTTAAATCTTTAATTAGATTTGAACGTGAAATGGCAATTGAAATTACCGATAACACCATAGTGTTAGATATGAAGTATTACCAGTTTTACTTCATGGGATGAATAGGTTGGGATTGGGAAATTAAAACAAATGATTACTTCGGTAAAGTTCGTTAATCCCGACTAGTTTGAATTGATATTCAAAAGTAGATTAAAGAATAAATTCAAGGAATTTATCTTGGATAAAATTAATGGGAACCTTTCCCTATGAATGTGAAATTTAGAAACTAACTGTCGGTTAGCCAAGCAGAATGGTTTTCTGGATATTGATCTGATGTTGGTTTCGGCCTTCGGGGTTAATATTTGGGAAATTATTCTCTTGATTAATTTACGGTTAGTGACTGATGAATTGGAATGAGGCGTATGTTGTGTTTGTGTAACACTTATTTAAAATATACGCGAGTTATTCGGAAAGACCGGGTTTATCCCATTCTGAATAACTGATACGACGATAAGTCGAAGATGAAGACGGAGGTTGTAGACCGGAAGTCTTCACGTCGTTTGGGTGATTACTGATGATCTTGATTGGGCTGTACACCCAAGAAGATGGAAACAGTTGGTGATCGTCCAGACGTACTTGGAGATCGATGGATATGTGGGGTACTAGGTGCCTCCGGTTTCGTTCAGACCCAGAACAAACTTGTAAATGGACTGTGTGTCTGACATTGGATTTCATTCTGTGTGACTGATATCGGTTGAATAGAGTGGTTTGCCTGTGTGGCATGCTAAGATGCAAATGATCAAGGCTTCTGTTGAAAAGCAGAGTCTTGTGGTTGATGATCAAAGCACCGCCTGTGTGGCATAGCTTTGTGTAACGTGAATTCGCGAGCCTCACACCCCGGTTGTGAACCAAAAACGAGAGAAGGACCTCAGGGAGGGCATGCGTTTCTTTCTAGCTATGGTGGTGTTAGTGACCTACCAGCCCTGACATTTATATACTTTTCACCTGTGTGGTTGTTGCTGTTGCGAGGCGCCTCGGTTTGATCGGACGATCCGGGTCCGATGGAGTCATTCGTTGGCTCATTTACGCCCCAAAGGGCGGGGAAACGTAGTGTTCAGGCATAATAATCCACATCGGTGGACCGGCCCTGACGATCCAAAGGGTTGATGCGTTCTGATCCTGAGGCTCGGGCTAGAGAGTCTCGAATCGGTTGAGGACTATCTTTTGCCTCGGTTCATAGATGGAAATCCAACTTCCAAATACGTGACATTTGCGGTTTTATTTGTAGAGCCTAGTACGGCGACATGATATATGGTACCCATGCCGCCTATGATTGATACTTATGATTTGAAGTTGTTTTATACACTATGCACTAATAATATTATCAAATGATTTGTTTTAAACGTATCAAGCATTCTTTGGCTGTTATAAGGGAAAACCCTATCCCCCGGCTTGCGTTGCATTGTGTGATAGGACCTGGGTCTTATAACAGCTTCATTTTTCTTTATTTAGCATTGCGTTGTTTGTTTTATGCACTGGTATTCTTGGGAGGAAACCCGTTCCATGTTATACGGCGTGGTCCCTTGATTTACCTAACTTTAAAAATAAAGATTAATAACTGTTTTAATTCTCACACTAGTCCCATGACTGACCTGGAGTTTATTGTTTTGACCTAAACTCTGGGTGCCCCTATTTTGACACGGGCAGCTAGTTGTTTTGGTTTTGCAAATTTATATTCACAGGATCCTGGTTTACAGCTGGAATGATATCCGGAAAGCTTTGTATCCGTATATCTCTTCTAGTTGTGTATTGTGTTATTTTCCGCTGCGATGCATTTAAATGTAATTTAAATCTCTGATATTTCTGTGTAATATTCATTTATACTCTGTATATTCTTGTATTCTGATGTATTGTTGTAATAACAATGAAATGTTCTTCCGTCTGCGTTCTTTTGTGGCTTGTTCTCGAACTATCCGCTCTTTCCTTTACGGGGAAGTAACGGGTTTTCACGGGTCATTACAAAGTGAGAGCATATTTCCATGGACTTCATAGATTGTTTGCCTAGAACCAAGAAAGGAAATGACAGTATTTGGGTGATCGTAGATCGCTTCACGAAGACCGCCCATTTCATACCTGTCAGATCCAACAGAACGGCTCAAAGTCTAGCACAGATTTATTTCAAAGAAATCGTTAAGCTACATGGAGTGTCACTCTGTATAGTCAGTGACAGAGACCCAATATTTACTAGAAAATTCTTGGAAGCATTCCAGACAGAATTGGGAACAAAACTGAACCTGAGCACCGCTTACCACCCTCAGACAGATGGCCAGACTGAGAGGCTGAACCGTATTCTTGAAGATTTATTGCGGGCTTATATTATTGACTATGGTGGATCATGCGATGACCACTTGCATTTAGTTGAATTCTCGTACAACAACAGTTATCAAGCAAGCTTGAAAATGTCACCGTTCGAAGCCTTATACGATAGACCTTGCAGATCACCCGCTTGTTGGGTAGAACCTGGCAATAGACTTGTATTGGGGCCAGATATGATTCGTGAAGCCTCAGACAAAGTCGATCTCATCAAGAAGCGACTGCAAACGGCTCAAAACTGACAGAAGAGCTATGCTGATTCAAGTAGAAGAGATTTGGCTTTTTCTGTTGGTGACTATGTGTATCTACGAGTTTCTCCGATGAGGGGAGTAATCAGATTCGGTAAAACTGGGGAGTTGGCACCGAGATTTATTGGTCCCTTTCCTATTCTTTAACGGATTGGAACTCTTGCTTATAGAGTTCAATTACCTGATTGGTTGCCTGGAGTACATGATGTGTTCCACGTCTCTTAACTCAGAAAGCATGTGCATGATCCAGATCTGATTGTAGAAGAAGCAGCACAATGGGATTTGGATATTACTCCAGAATTGGCAGTCAGAAGAGAGCCGATGAAGATCATTGGCAAAGAAACTAAAGAGCTGAGGAACAAGAAGGTTCACTTAGTAAAAGTTCAGTGGAGTAGTGATCCCAGAGACTGTACTTGGGAGACTGAGGAGAGCATTAAGCAAGCTTATCCCAAATGCAGAGTGGACATCTCTGACTAATCCTGGTGCAAGGTACATTCACAATACTTTACATTTTCCATTTGTTTCCTACTTTACTGTTGTTTCCTTTTCGAGGACGAAAAGTTTTAAGTGGGGGAGATTGTAACAACCTGGAAAATCTGAGCCAATTTAAAATTTTTAATTTGTCAATTTTAATGAATTTTGAATATTTAAAATAATTTATTTTAAATAATAACGACTAAAAATTCTTTTAGATCGAAGTTATGGTGAATATATTTATTTTGAAATTAAAACAAGGCCTGAAATGGCGCGGCAGTTTGAAAATTTGAATTCGAACTTTGACTGAATGTACAGGATGCAAAATAAATTGGATTTCAGCGAAACAAGAAATATTTAAATCTGTTTGAAAATATCTTTCTAACGAATCTGAAAGATCGAAATTTCATAGCAGGAATCAAAAGTTATGGCCAAATCAATTTTCAGAAAGGTCTCTGTGAAATTAATATTGCCCTTGAAAATAGTGATTTTGCAAACGACCTCAGAATTCGACGAAACCACTTTTGTTGGGTCCGGGATGTCAAATTATTGCTAAGTTTATTTTTTCCAGAATTTTTGAAGTCAATGTGTGAGCGTGGCAAAGGAAAATGTGTTTTGTTGATTTCAGTCAAATCAGGTCGACCAGAAAATGGCCATTTTTCAAACGGTCTCAGAATTCGACGAAATCAGTTTTTTTGGGACTGTATCGTCACAACATAGCCAGATATAATTTTTCTGGAATTTTTAGAAGCAGTATGTGGCCCCGGCGAATTAAAATGTACGTTTAAAACAGAATTTGAATGTTTTATACTTTAATTTGAAGAATAACTTACTGTAACAGTCGAATTGGCCTACGAAACATATTCCATTGTGTCCAGAATGGGGGTATTTAGCTAGGGCGACAGTCGTTGGGTTTGGATTGGAGTTCGTTTGGAGAAAACCCTATTTTCCAATTTAAATATATAACGGGCCAATAGGAAAATTCCTTTTATTATTTTCATTTTCCAGAAAAACGTTTTTCTCTCTCCCCGACATCGAGCTAACGGTGGAAACCCTTCAGCACCTTCTCTCTTCGATTTCTCCTCCATCCCTCAACGAAATCGAGTGCCCCTTAGCACGTTTTGAAGTACTCCTCCTCCTCTTTCAATCCATACCTGAGGCGCCCCTCCTCGTCGTGTATTGTGTCTGGATCGAGCCCTCAAAACTGCTCGCTTTCGAGCTCCGCCGCCGCTAGGAGCCATCGCAGGGGACCCCACCACCGGGCGCAGGAAGCTCTCTCGACCCTCTTCAAGGTGGCACCGACCGATCCTGACCTCGAGTGACGGTTTGGCCAAAATTTCAAAACCCTAGTTTGAACCATATAAAAAAGGTACGGGTTTGTTTACTGAAGCTGATTTCAACAGTTTAAAAGTGTCGCAAAACTTGATTTTCGTATAAAAATCATAACTTTTTGCTATGATGTCGAAATTCAGTGAAACAAGAGACATCGGACTCGTGTGGACGTCTTCTACATTCTAGAAGGGACCGGATATTTTTCTGAGCCTTCTACAATTTTTGGCAATGCGAAAAGCAAAGTGAGATTTCTAAATTATAAACGATATTGAATGACAATGTATAAATTATACAGTCGATGTATGAGTTATATAAGCATTGTACACCTCACGTATAAGCGTTGTATAAGTTGTACGTGCGGTGTATAAGTTATATATGCGTTGTAAAAATTATATATGTGTTGAAATGGAAGTGAAATATACTTATATATATATATATATATATATATATATATACCCCCCTCGTCCACAAACCATGGACGATATTTATTGGTTGTGATTGGTGTGAAAATTGGTTGATAGCGAATGGTTGATTAGAATTGTTTGTGGTTGAAATTGTTTGATTGTGGTTGAAAAATACCCGTTTGTGGTTGAGAATTATTTTGGTTGAAACCACATAGGATTAGTTTGTGGAAATGAAAGAAATAAAACATGCCGCCTGCGTGCGACCTAGATGCATGAATCCCCATTGTCAAAAACCACAAGATTTTAAGGTAGAGCGAGGAGCCATCTTCAGGTGGTGCCGGTTTAACTACCCTGCCGTTATGCTGCCGAAATTTTTAATAATATTCATGTGTTAGAATTATTTTCATACGTTGAAATAATTATTCATATGTTGAAACCTTATTCATGTGTTGAAACTAAAGTCATGTGTTGAAAACAATATTCATGTGTTGAAAAATATATTCATGTATAGAATAAATTCTTTAAACGATAAAATTTACATCTTTATCATATATAAAATTAGAAACTAGCTGGAAACGAGCTAAGATGAGTGGTTTCCTGGGTATTGATCTGATGTTGGTTTCGGCCTTCGGGGTTAATACTTAGGAAATCGTTCTCTTACTAATTTACGGTTGAAGTCTGATTTAGAATTAAACGATAAAAATCATAATTTTATCAAATATATTAAATAACAAAATACTCATGTGTGGAAATATTCATGTGTTGAAAAAGGTTCATGTGTTGAATAAAATGATTGAACAATAAAATTTACATTTCTATTGAGAATATGAAGTGCTAAAAACATTCATGTGTTGAAAAAATATTTTTGGTGATAAAAATATCATTTTTATCATGTATGTGACTCGCTAAAAATACACAAGTGTTGAAATAAATATTTGTCCGCTATGAACATTATTTTTAACATGTATAGGAACTAAATAAAATAGTCCTGTGTTGAAATATATTTTAGTTCGCTAAAAATATCATTTTTAAATGAAATAGGAAGTGTTAAATATAACCACTTGTTGAAATAAATATTTGTAAATTGAAAAGTGATTAGAATTGCACATATACATGCATATCTATTGAACAGTTTATAGCAAAGAGGCTAGAGAAGAGGAATAAAATTGTATGCCCGACAAATAGGTACATATTTATTGTTTTGCTTGGGTGATGATTTTATGAGCCGCTTGGCTTTTTCTTTTTCTTTTGAGATGAGACGCCCATGTGGCTGCTTTGGGATTTTCCCGACCCTTCACGTACAAAGGAGGTTACGGCGAAATTTTCCAAAATTTAAAGGCGTTAGTGAAATATTTAAAGTGAAAGCGATATAGAAATCGCCGAATGAATTATATATATATATATATATATATATATATATATATATATATATATTAAATTAAAACGAATCGCGGCCGTGCAGTTCGCGTTTTGAAATCGTAATTTTAAACGATTATACCGAAAGATCCGACCATCGGATTTTGACAAAACTGGAACCGTTAGGTTCGCTTTTGAGAGATCTTTCGAACGATATAAACTTTGTTAAGATCCAACGGTTAGATTTCCAGATATGTGTAAAACAAATTTGGAGAAAAACAGCGCCAGTGCCACGGCACGACCTGAAACGTCGTTTAATTAAACAAGGCCATTTTTAAATAAATAAAAATGGCGAAAAATCGTTATAAAATATTATAAGCGATATGAAATGGAAATAAACCAATTTTACCTGGTTTGCTTGAAATTTGATGGTTGACTGTGTTTGACATGAAAATTATACTAAAGAATTTATCTTGGATAAAAATAATGGGAACCTTTCCCTAAGAATGTGAAATTTAGAAACTAACTGAAGGTTAGCTAAGTCGAAGGGTTTCCTGGGCTTTGATCTGATGTTGGTTTCGGCCTTCGGGGTTAATATTTGGGAAATCGTTCTCTTACTAATTTACGGTTAGTGACTGATGAATTGGAATGAGGCGTATGTTGTGTTTGTGTAACACTTGTTTATTATATACGTGAGTTGTTCAGAAAGACCGGGTTTATCCCATTCTGAATAACTGAATCGACGATAAGAAGTCGATGATGAAGACGGTGGTCGAAGACCGAAGAGCTTCACGTCGTTTGGATGATTAATGACGTCTTGATTGGGAGGCATCCCAAGATATAGATAATTAGTGGTGATCGTTCAGACGTACTTGGAAATCGACCGGATACGCAAGGTACTATGTGCCTTCGGTTTCGTTCAGACCCAGAACGGACTTGTAAATGGACTGTGTGTCTGACATTGGATTTCATTCTGTGTGATTGATAACCATCAGTTGCATGGCGTGAATTGCCTGTGTGGCATGCTAAGATGCAGTGATCAAGGCTTCTGTTGAAAAGCAAAGTCTTGTGGTTGATGATCAAAGCGCCGCCTGTGTGTCATAGCTTTGTGTATAACGTTAATTCGCGAGCCTCACACCCCGGTATGAACCAGAAACGGGAGAGGACATCAGGGAGGACATGCATTTCTTTCTAGTTAGAGGTGGTGTCAGTGCTTAAACTGGCTGACATTTATATTATTTTCACCTATGTGGTTGTTGCTGTTGCGAGGCACCTCGGTTATACCGGTCAATCCGGGACCGATGGAGTCATTCGTTGGCTCACTTACGCCCCAAAGGACGGGGAAACGCAGTGTTCAGGCATTTTAATCCACATCGATGGACCAGCCCTGACGATCCAAAGGCTTGACTGAGTACTTGCCTGAGACATGGGCTAGATTGTCTCGAATTCGGTAAGGACTATCCTTTTGCCTTGGTTCATGATGGAAATCCAATTTCCAAATACGACATCTTGCGGTTTTGATTGTATGTATATATATATATATATATATATATATATGGCGACATGATATATGGTACCCATGCCGTCTATGATTGATATATATGATTGTATATAAAATTAGAAACTAACTGGAAACGAGCTAAGATGGGTGGTTTCCTGGGTATTGGTTTGATGTTGGTTTCGGCCTTCGGGGTTAATACTTAGGGAATCGTTCTCTTACTAATTTACGGTTGGAGTCTGATTAAAAATTAAACGATAAAATATACATTTTAGGTGATTCTACTTTACACGTATTAAGCATATCTTGGCCAATATAAGATAAAAACTCTATCCGCCGGTTTGCGTTGCATTGTGCGATGGGACTTGAGTCTTATATCGGCTTCATTTTTATAAAAAGCATTGCGTTGTTTAAAGATTTACCTTATGACCTGCACTGGCAATCACTGGAGTAAACCCGTTCCGTGAAAGTGGCGTGGTCCTATGATTTGCCTAGTTGTTATTGTTTAACTAGTTTAGTAGATTTCTCATACCAGTCCCATGACTGACTCGTAGTTTGTTTCACTTGCAAACTCGGGTGCCCTTATTTCTACACAGGCAGCCTTGTATTCAGGTTTTAGCAGACTCATTCTGGATAGCTATGGAGCTGGAGATGGTTCCTTATCATTTATATTTACTGTTTCAGACACTGTTATGTATATTATGTTTGATTCCGCTGCAGACATTTTATATTGAACTGAAACTGTATTTTGTACTAAGTATGATCCTGTTATACTGTGTAACTCTGATGATGTTATGTATTCAGTGTATTCTGCTGTTCATTATCTGGTGTATTTCTATATTTATGTTCTGTTGTTATTTGTTTATGTGTTGTATTCCAAAGATTACCCTTGCCACCGTCGTATGGGATTTGGGGTCGTCACAGGTGAGGTGCTTGCATATCCGACAATCAACAAGTACGGCCGGATGGCTACCACTGAATCCCCTTCAAGGTTGCTACTCCCATCATGGGTCTCAGTAGCACCACATCCATTCGATGTGAAGATCGCCGGTCTTCAATCACCGTCTTCAACTCTTCGACTTTCAATCGTCGTATAATCATTTGAAATGAGATTGAACTCGGACTTTTCAAATGATCCTCGCATATATATATATATATATATTGCAATCATTTTGTATCGTTATTAGTATTTAATAACGATTTATCGCTACTTTTATATATATAAAAATAGCTCCATCTAATTCAATGACTTTTCGGGTTAATGGACGACCCTGGCGCTATTTTCAATCAAATTTAATTTACGCATTTCTCAAAATCTAACCGTTGGATTTTAACAAAATTTATATCGTTGGAAAGATCTTCCCAAAGCGGTCCTAACGGTTCCAGTTTTGGAAAAATCCGACGGTCGGATCATTCGGTATAATCTTTTAAAGTTACGATTGCCGAAACGTGAACCGCGCACGCGTTTCATTTTAATTTTAATATATATATATATATCGTTTGGAGATTTCAACTACTAAGATCAATTCTTTTTGTCGCATCTAGAATGTTGATAAAAATGTCACTTTTGTTTCTACTCTTTATACTGTCCCTAGAACGACAATAAAAATACTTCTTTTAATCCTAATCTTTTTATTGAATATAAAATATCAATAAAAATGTCGCTTATATTTATTCTTTTCTTTTGCATCAAAAGGCAAATAAAAATATAACCTTTTAATTCAAATCTTTTTATTGTCTCTATTTTGACAATAAAAATATAACATTAAATTCTATCTTTTTGATTACATCTAAAATGTAAATCAAAATGTCACTTTTAATCTAATCTTTTTATTTACACCTAGAATGTAAAAATGTAACTTTGATTCTATTCTTTATTTACATCTAAATTGTAAATAAAGATGTTGCTTTTATTTCTATGTTTTTACTTACATCTAAAATGTAAATAAAAATATCGTTTTTCAATTCATGTTTTATTTATATCTAAAATATAAATAAAAATGTCAACTTTTCATATTCATGTTTTTATTTACAACTAAATTGCAAATAAAAAAATGTTCTTTATATCTTCATGTTTTTATTTGCAACTAACTTGCAAATAAAAATGTACTTTATATATTCATGTTTTTATTTGCAACTAATTTGCAAATAAAAATGTACTTCTGTTCTATGGTTTTTATTTGCATATAAAAAGGCAAATAAAAATGTACTTCTTTTTCTATGAATTCTCATGACATATAAAAGTAAATTTTATATATTAACATTTTTCTAAGTGTTCTAATAACATATAAAAGTATATTTTATATATTGACATTTTTCTGTGAATTCTAATGACATATAAAAGTAATATATTTGTTTTATCGACAACTCTAATTCAACAAAACAAATAAAGGTGATATTTTGTCTAACTTAACATTTTATAACTAAATGGTATTTTAACCAATCCTAACATTTTATAACTAAAATGTTGTCTTATCAATCTTAGCATTTTATACCTGAAATGGTATTTTCATCCATCTTAACATTTTATAACTACAATGTTATTTTCATCCACCTTAACATTTTATACCTAAAATGTTATTTTCATCAATCTTAACACTTTCCTATTTAACAAAACGAATATTTTGTTTTCACACTTTTCTATTTAAACAAAATGAATATTTTGTTTTTCATACTCTTCTATTTAAACAAAATGAATATTTTGTTTTCACACTTTTCTAATTAACAAAATGAATATTTTGTTTTCGCACTTTTCTTTTACAGTTTCTATTTACATGAGATATGCAACATTTTATATGAAAATGTAATTTCTAATCTAATGTAACATTTTAAACTAAAAATGTTATTTCTTTCTAATGTCACTTTTTATAACAAGGTGTTATTTTAATCTAATGTCACATTTGATAACGAAGTGTTATTTTAACCTAATGTACATTCTTTAACAAAAATGTTATTTTAATTCTGATGCTACAGTTTATAATAAAAATGTTATTTTTTCTAATGCAACATTTTACATAAAAATGCAATTTCTATTTTTAATATAACATTTTACATAAAAATGTAATTCTCATGTTAACACGCTCTAACCAAAGTTATATTCTTTTTATGAATCATTTACATAAAAATGTAATTCTCATGTTAACATGCTCTAACCAAAGTTATATTCTTTTTATGAATCATTACATAAAAATGTAATTCTCATGTTGACACGCTCTAACCAAAGTTATATTCTTTTTATGAACCATTTACATAAAAATGTAATTCTCATGTTAACATGCTCTAACCAAAGTTATATTCTTTTTATGAATCATTTACATAAAAATGTTTTCTCAACAAATCACATAAACAAAATGATAAATTTTTGTTTTAACTATTTCTAACTAACTCAAATGTTAATTTTGAACCAACACATCATAATAAATACCACAAGATGATTTTATTTAACTTTTTCTAATTAACACAATTGTTAATTTTGAATCCACAAATCTAATGAACCAAACGAATATATAAATCTCAATAAAGATGAGATTTTTATCGCAAAACCAAATCTAGAATACTGGATCTGAAATAAAGAATAAATTTGCATCGCATAATTCCAACAAATATTATGAATCTCAATAAGATGAGATTTTGATCGTATGAACAAAACGAATATATAAATCTCAATAAAGATGAGATTTTTAATGCATGAACAAACAAATATTCACAACAATAAATAAATAAATAAATCCTAATTTACCACATCGCAGATCAGAAAACATCGAAATACATACAGTGATTAAAAGCGAGGAAAATAATTAAGATTAAATTATTTATAAAAATAGGATTTCTCACATTGGTTTGTCTGAACAATTCAGATCTGAATATTCTCTGAATTTTGATTTGCTCTGTTTCAGTCCTAGTCTGTACCATCATGTAGGTCTTGGATATACGATTCCATTGCTTCTGAAATCGTCTGATTTCATCGTTGTTTGACCAAATTACATTCGTTTAAAGATTTTTTAACTAATTAAATAATTAATTTACTAATATAATTAATAGATTAATTAGCTTTAGTACTTTACTTCTCTGTATCGTCCCCGTGAAGATGAACCCATCGTTCAAATCTGAACATCGCCCACCGCCGTCGATCGGGACTGTTGAATTAGTAGTTCGTGAGAAGCTCTTTCGATTCTGTATTTGGAGATTTGAATTTTGTTGTGTGGATTGGAAGAGAAAAGAGGAGGGAGATCATTGTTCTTCAGTCATCGAAACAAAAGAAGGGGCGGTGGCTATCTTTTGGGAAATAGGGTTTTAAGATGTTATATAGTAGGAGGAAATAATAATAATTTTTTTATTTTATTATATATATATATATATATTTACTCCTTACTTGTCTATCTTCATATGTTGTATGTTACAAACGAAATAAATTGGCTGAGATGGTGTATTTATTTCTCATTTATGTTTCCTTACATCCTCTTTTATTACATGCTACAATTACACATTTATTTTATTTTTTTATTATTCGAATTTCAAAAGTAGATAACAACGAAAGGGAGAGAGAGAGGATAAAATGGAAAGAATTAATGCTAGATTAATGCTATTTGTTTATGAACATGTAGTCTACGTTTGGAATTTCTAAAAGTTAAACTTGAATTGACAGGGGAAATATTTAAGAGGACAGCCAAATATATGTACATATATATATATACATACATACATATATATATATATGTATTGTCAAAATTTATTTCATTTATAACCTACACTTTATTTTCAATCAATAAATTAATAAATGTCATTAAAGTTCCTACGTGACGTTAAAAAGAATAAATTTTTAATGTAAAACATTTCATGTTTCTACATGACATTAAAAGATTAATTTTTAATGTTAACCAAATTCATGTTCTTACATGACATTGAAAAGTCAAGTTTTTATTGTAAATTAAATTCATGTATTACATGACATTAAAAAGTTAGACTTTTAGCACTAATCAAAATATGTTCATTTTCATTAAAAAGAATAACTTTTAGCACTAAACAAAATATGTTCATTCACATTAAAAAGAATAACTTTTTAATGTAAATCAATTTTATATTCTTACATTTAAATAAAGACTAACTTTTATTTTAAAACATATTTCATTTTTTTATTTTTGATGATAATAAAAAATAATTTTTTTTATTGTTAAATTCTGATGCATTTTCTAACAAAGTTTCCTTAAAATAAAATTTTAAATTGGTTCCAAAATTCCGGGTTGTTACAATAGTATATATGTAGCTTCCCCCAACATATCAAGTTACTCCCCATAGTTCCCTCCTCGTTTGGTGTCCACTGTCGTGCCATGGAAGTGTATTCTATGTAGAACGATGTACGGAAATCCAAATCATTACGCTACATTACCGCACATGACCATCATCACTATGCAATGCAAGCTTACGGATTGTCATATCCAACTCCTCGGTTGAATCAAGCCTCAATATGGAGTAATTCCCTAATGTCTACAATACACCACCCGGTGCGTGAATCTAGACCCTCACATTTGTGTACTATCTACTGTACTCCGAGTCCCGTAATAAGGCTGCATTCAATGCACAGAACTTGGTCGGGAGCTTTTCATATCTGTATAGGTCCGCTCAAAGGACCTATAGTACAAATATCCAAGTATGTGCTTTCTACGGTGGCTATGGCCCCACCCCGACCCCTCCCTCAACTAAAGAAAGACTACATCAAGAGCTAAGTGACATGCCCCTAATAACCAATCTAACATCCAATTTGGCATGTCCCTCAACCAACGTCTCGATAGTGAAAGATTGATGGTCTCTTGGTTTAGCTCTAGTCTTTCAGCATCCCACTGACTTCCCGATGATAGTTACCAGACGATTACTATACTTAATTTGGTCTTGACCAACCT
This sequence comes from Allium sativum, assembly GCA_030737875.1. Taxonomy (NCBI): domain Eukaryota; kingdom Viridiplantae; phylum Streptophyta; class Magnoliopsida; order Asparagales; family Amaryllidaceae; genus Allium; species Allium sativum. Next base: position 200,238,201 of record CM060924.1, read on the forward strand.
CTCCCGAGGCTAATCACCAAATCACCCAACACCATTCTCCATAGCCCTATGAATACCAAGTCTATAGTTGCAGTCAAGGTATACCCACAGGGTGGTATTGCGTAGAACCCCACCTTAGCGAGTATAGACTGAGCGTGCACTGTAACAGAGGACCATCATGAACTACCCTACCACGTCCCTCGGAAGCCGCGTGCTTCCCTCCAGCCTTGCAGGGCCAACAAGCAGAATATCAAGCAGAATAATCATATGGACGTGCTCCTCTTGTGTCTCCAAACACCACAATGATCTACCCCCGTTGGATTATTCACCTTCCTACGTGCGGACTGGTCCAAGGGCATCACACAAACGTGTTATTAGACCCTTTGTATAATCTTTTAATCGCGCACTTCCTTTAATGATAGTAATCTAAAACCTTTTACCCCGAGTTGTAATTAACGAAAGTAATCTACAAACCCTTTTACTACCATGTCAGTTACTGTTAATTGTATGTTTACAAGTTCAATGACTTGTTTTACTTAATGTATTATTAAGTATACCCTTCCCCAATTTTCATGTTTTCATATGACATGTCTACTTAATAATTAAGTACAACTTATTTTGTTTCATAAGTCTACTTTACTCTTTCTTCTTTAGTCACAACCTCGTCTTACACTGTCATCACATCATGTTGTAGTAACCTATTAACTTAGTTCTCCTGACTAAGGTTTAATAATAAGTTCTCTTTCCATTAACTATAACCCATGTTATAATTCCACTTGACCCTAGGACAAGCCTACCTATTATAGTACATTCTCATTAATATAATTATTTGTAGTAGGTTATATTCCCCGTCCTTCACGTTTTCCCTTGGTTTCTTAACATTAACCAAACTTTTACTATTATAACATTCTTTTAGTTACCGTCTTGTATATTCTAATTATTTAAGAAAAATATTTCGCACACCTTATTAGATTGATCAATGGAAAGATATAAAGATTCATTTCCATAACACACATAAATAAAGATCCGTTGTAGCAAGCTATTTCTTTTACTTTCGTCGTGAACATAGATATATATTTTTATTTGATTAGTGTGCAATACGGTAAAAGAATCCCTATTTTACACAAAGTCCCCTTTCCCCTTCTTTTCTTGCAACTACATTCTTAATATTTTTACCGTTATGGAAATGTATCAAATTTTCCCAAATCCATATAACTCGGTCCACTACAAATTTTCCCTTTTTATTTTCTTAGTCATATGTCATTTACAATTTTCTAATCATTGTAAATTTTCCGTACAAAATAGGCACATCCATTCTTTTTCCATTATTCCCAATTTCACTGTAATTTGATTTAAAATATATCCGATTGATATTAAACAACAGTTTCAGTAACATATTCACATTTATTGCAAATTCCACAATTTCAGTATTATAGTAATTTATAATCCAAACAGAATAGATTTGTATAACAATATATTCTTAACATTTATAGGAAATAAATCATATTGCAATTACCATAATTTACTGTTATTTAACATGTTAAGAACAACGAGGAATGTAAACGGTAAATATATCGTTATCCAAAAGGTATAATTCCAAATCCACTCACCTAACAACTTTCCAATCCTTGAATCTGATTCAGATCTGTGATTCCGTGGTCTTCCTAACTGAATCTAATATTAAACAACCATAGATTTACAAATTTGATAATTAAAGAAGAGGGAAAGACGAAAAGAAACCTAAATAAACTAGATTTAAGATCTTACCTCATGTTAATCGGAATTCTGAACTCAAAATTCTGAACACTTATGTTGTATATTTACGTTCTTTATCGTCAAATCTTGAATCAGAATTTCCTAAAGCTATTTTTCTAATTTATGAAAGATTTGGAGAGGAAAGAAAATGGCAGAGCATTGGCGTTGTCTCAAAAAATATGAGTTTGAAGCTAGGCCCTGCCGGTCTATTTATTGGTGTACAAGAAAGTCTGGTCCATCGGATTTAACTACATAAAATTCTAATTGTATAATTCAGAAAAACACATCACCATCCATGTAGATCTGACCCCGAGTGCGTCGATCCATAGGTCGACGCATGGGTCGACCCATAGGTCGACACATGGGTCGACCCATGTGAGGTCTAGGTCTGAACGTGTATTTTCTGCCTCGCTTAAATTCTGCTTATCGTTAATTAATAATGTTTTATTTCTTACTTAATATATCATATCTAAATTATAATATTTCAATTATAACTTATCTTTAAGTTTGAATTTCGAATTTGTGCCTGTATATACGCATACAACCTTTCAATTCTTTGTCCATTAATAGTTGCTTAATCAGTGCAACTAATAACATTATTAATTAGTTGTTTTATTCCTTTTAATGCGTTCTAATTTCAAAGGCAGCTAATTTCTTGTCCATTTTTCCTTTATTATGCACTTATTACTTTCTGCTCTTAACTTGCACTTTTTATCTCAATATTTGAATTAATGCGTGTGTGTGTGTTTGTGTATTTATATATGCGCAATCTTTATTTCTTTTTCAAAATTAAAACGGTGTTTTGCCGTCATTTATTTCTTACCTATTTTCATTGATTGTAAGTTTATTTTGGATTTCTCTTTCATATATATATTTACACACACACATAAACATATACTTACGTATGCATGTATACATATATTTTTGTGCTCACCTTTATGTATAATTTTCCTTATATGTGCATTTATACATATTTTCCTCTTAGAATATGCATTTCTTTAACCGTCCCTCTGAAATTAAAGATATGGTGCCAACATGACTCGAACTTGCACCACTCACTTGGGAGAGGCATACCCCTACCAACTGTACTACATAAGCTTTTGTTAACAAGACTAAAAAAAATGATGGTCATTGTTTTTTAGTGTTCTTATATCTATTTTTCATGTTTGCTGTAATATTTCATTTAAAGATATCCTTTTCATCTTAAATCCTTTTTCTGTAAACCATAAGTCTAAATTGATCAAAAAATTAGCATGGATGCAATGACACTAATTGTGTGACCAAATTCTGAAAGCTTTTAAAAATTTATTTTAGTATTAAAAATGCAGGGTGCTACAATAAGCGTTAATGATTTAAGGCTTATATTGTATACACCGTGATGTGTTTATTGAAGGATGTTATGATTGTTGATATAGTGTTACGCGATAGGTTAAATATAACCAATAGATGTGATTATTGGCTCATTGATTAAATCTCCATTGAGTAAAATGATTTAATGATTATTTTATTAATACAATAATAGGCTAATAATAAAGGTTTGAATTTGACGTTCGATTTTGGATGGACATAAATTTTATGTTATTACAATGAATATTCATAAAAGAAATATACTAATTTGAATTTATTTTCATATAGTTAAGGCCTATTCAAGTTTTTATTTTAAAATGAATAGTAATGGGTAAAAGTGAAGTTCGGGTAAGAGTATATAGGGAAAGTTTTAAAAGAATTTTCTTTACAAAATTTTCTTATTTATTTTTATAACGGATGTCATGAAAATTTGGATTCAAAATAATGAAGTTTAAAATTAATATTATTTTAATGATTTAAGTAATATTAAAATACTTAAATATTAGAATAATGGTGTAACACCCCACCTCCGCCAGTGCCACTCTTGCAAGGGCACTGACTTTGGAGGGGCGTTTAAACAAGGTAAACATGCATGCAGATATCACAAGACAGAACATATAAGTAAAAACAGAGTAAATATAGCAGCGGATAAAAACTAGCATATCAAAACCATAAGTTAAGTTACAACACAGTACTTGATCATTATTTTCCATAAACAAAGTCTAGAAACATAAAACTGGAAACTGGAAAGGAAAACATAAAATAGCTATCCCCAAGGTAGAAAACCATAGCGAGCTCAAGTCCAAAGCATACATGAGCTATCCAGGAAAAGCAGCTAAGATCCAAGCTAAGTACTGGTATTCCCGCCCTGTAAACCTGGGGGGGGGGGGAAACGAAAGAAAAGAGGCGAAAGAAAATGGGTCAGTCAAAAGACTGGTAAGTCCTACCTACTATTGTACAACAACTAATAAAGTTAACTGTATATGTAAACAAGGATGAGTCATAGGATGATAACTGGCATGGTAAAAAAGTCAACAAGATAGATCAAGTGTGGCACCGCATATACAAGGTTGAGGTTTGCACCGAGTGTACTAGTTTCACAAGTCATGTCAAGTGTAAACAAGAAGTGATCCCCAGGCCCAAGTTTGGCCCAACATCATGAATGACCTAAATCAAGGTCCAACTAGCACGGTCTAGTCGATCGGCTCCCTAAAGCCTAACTCGTCAAGTGTCGGTGTCATACGGCCCAACTACGAAGTGTAGCTAAACTGTGCTAGGTCCACCCTGGGGTGTATCAAGTCCTAGGGTGTCAACCACTGACACAATCCAAGCACGCACAGTTTAAACCTACTGGTGCCCGTGCCTGCTTTTTCAACTCCGGACCATGTGCATGACCATGGCCCGCCTGAACCTACACCGGCGCACCTACACAGTCGTCGTCTTGGTCGCTTACATGTCACCCCAGTAATCGTGCCCCACCCTAGCCTAGTCCCTAGGGTATCATGATACAACTAAGAGGGTTACTGGTGCAAAGGACCACGTAACTAGGGTTTCCTTAATGGGTTAAACGTGGTTAACCCAACTCATCCAAGTACCAAGTTGGTTAAGTGTACCCAAGGTTCATGACTTAACCCTATCAACCCATCGTGTTTAATTGGTTAAGTATTCAAGCGGTCCATGACTTAACCCTACCATGTGGCATTAATTAATTTAATGCACCCAACCTCTCACATTAGACCTTGTTGTGGTTACTAGTTAGGCCGGGCGGGTCCGGGTAGGTTTACACCACAACTTAGTCTAACCTCGGGTTTCACGTGCAACATGACCAACTACTCACATTGGGTCCTATTGCTTGTAGCCACTAGTTAAGCCGGTCGGTTCCGGGTAGGTTTATGCTACAAGCTCAACCCAACCTCGAGTTGGCCATCCTCATGTTTTCTAAGTGTCATGTCCATCATGTTTTCAAAACACATTACAAATTTTCAAGCAATTGGGTAGACCTAACTTAATAGGTAAATTCCCAATGGGTAGACCTAACTTAATAGGTAAATTCCCAAGCTTACGTTTTTATGTCTTTTAAGTTTACCCAACCCCAAACGCAATCCCCTCGCTTACATATCGCAATAGCGCATAAAGGATAGAAAGAGGGAACTTGGCAAAATCATGACATAAAGGTGTTGGAGCCACAAGTTTAAACATGGTGGCATATGAGACAAAGATGTGATCACAAACTTGCATATCATGTTATCAACTTGCAAAATATTCCTAAGCATGCATAACATCATTTTCACTTGCATAGTGTTCATATGCATGCATAACATGGTTTCAACTTGCATAAGGTTCATATGCATGCATAACATCAAACTTGGCAAATAGGCGGAACATGGCCATAGATAGCATGAGATAAGGACTAGTAACATGCATATAACATTATATGCATGTTAATACAAGGTTTATGAGAGTTTCAAAGTTGCATCATGCAACATTTCCAACCAAAGATCACATCTTTCTATGCATAAAGCCAAGGTAATGACTTTACTAACATGCATAGAGTAAGCTTATGCATCAAATCATAAGATCAAAGCACATATCATGATTAACCCCAAACTCAACTTGCAACATAACATATTAACTTCATAGTTAAAATACAAGAGTAGAAATAGGCTTACAATGCTATGAAGACTCAAATGAGTATAGCAAATGTAAGAAACCCCCTTATGCAACTAATTAAAACCCCAAAATGCAAGCAAACTTGATCAAGACTCCTCCTTTATGATGCCAATAGAGAAACAAGACTTTAATGCAAGCTAAAGAGGATCATACAAGCCTAAATACACTTGTATGCATGGAAATTTCTTGAAAATTGATTTAGGAATTTATGAAGAGAGTGGAGGCCATGAGAGGATTGATTTTGCCATAGTTTAGTTGTAGGATAGATTAATGATGAGTTAGGGTCTTATTTATAGATTAGGCTAGTGATTTAGACCATAGGATTAAACCCTAGTCCTCATCTCAACCCTCCAAATCGAATCTGCCCCCCAAGCTCAACACAAACCCCAAAATGGTGCACCAGGCAGAACTGGGCGTCTGAGCCAAGTCGACAGCCAAGTCGACAGGGCTGTCGACCTGGTCAGACCCAGTCGACTCCCAAGTCGACAGGGCTGTCGACTTGGGTACTGTGGCGGGAATTCTCCCGCCTGGCCCAAACTGGCCCAACTTCCAAGTTTAGATTTGAATTTGAAAAATCTGTTTTTTTATTTAGAAATTTTCTGAAAACTTTGTTGGGCCTTAATCGGGTCATACGGACTCCGATTTTCGAAAACTCGGACTCTATTTTGCGTATTTTTCCGAGACGAACGCAATGGCATAGCCCGTTTCCCTTGATTCAGATTTATAAATTAAATTCTGCCTCAATTTATGTTATAACAGGTTATTGAAAATACGGGTTGTTACAAATGGAATTTGAAGTTCAAAATTTAAAATATAGCTTCTGAAAATTATTATACATCTTTTATATGATGAATAAACTATTTTTAATGCTATTCAGTGTAGTTTATAATATAGTTGAGTTGTGGTCAGAATAAAACTCGTCGCACAACAGTAGTTCACGAACTTCGACTTGTAACTTTAAACTGATGTACCGGGAGATCCGACCAGCGGATTTTCCCGAAATAAGAACCGTTGGGTTCGTAATTAAAATATATTTCAAATGATAAGAATAGTTTTGAAATCCAACGGTTCGATTTTGAGAAATATTCAAATCAAATTTGAATAAAAACAGTGTTAGGACCCATAATGACCTATAATCAGGATTTGTGAAAATGAACTATTTTTATATAAAAAAATAGGGGAAAATCATTATAAATTATTTTAAAGAGGTTTGAAACAATTATAGATGATTTTGAATGATAAAACTGGTTAAGCGGAATTTGGCTATTTATGTAACAGGTTTCGAGTATTTTAAATTCACAAATCGAATCTAATCCTTTATAAACCTTTTTATAGGGTTAAAAAGAATTGTATAGATAATTTTGGAAGCCAAAAAATTTAACCAAATTTAGGAATAAGATTTAAATCGTATGAAATAATTTTCGATTAACGGAAACTTATTTGGTGGGTTGATAATCCAATAAGGATTTTGTTTGATTTTGTTTTGACACCAATTATTCGAAAAGACCGGGTTCAACCCATTTCGAATAATTATACGTTGAACTAAAGTCGAAGACATTGAAGACGGTGGAAGATCAGGAATCTTCACATTGAATGGACTGCTTGTTGATGCCTTAGGTAGCTCCCGTTATAAGGTTAAAGTGGCAGTAGTCTGGACGTACTCGTTGATTGGACGAGGAAGGTGCCTTCGGTTTCGTTCAAACCAAGAATGAGACATTGTAAGTTATGGCATAATAAATTGATGTTATATCAGTTGGTGGAGGATAATTTATTCTCTTAGCTTAACACCCTCCTCGGAAACATATGAACTCGAAGGGTTATATTAATAGACAATAAATATATGTCGTGAATTGACAATGTGGCATGCTGAGTGCTACTGGTAGATAGACAAAAGCTTTTGTTGAAAAGCAGAGCTTTGTGGGACGTCCACCTCGGAATGAGCCGAAAACAGGATGAAGGACATCAGAGTAAGGACATATGTTTCCTTCTAGCTAAAAGTGATGCCATGGTATGAAACCCAGGAAATTTACTTATGTATATGATGGAATCGAGGAGCATCGAATCCCTGATCAACAACGACTAGGATGACGGTCAGATACGACCGGGAACATTATGTTCAAGTGTGACCCGAATTCACTCAAGAATTGGTGGGTCAACTCTGCCGATCCAAGGGTCACATGCGTGTGAGTCCTTGACATCTTGCTAGATATGATTCGAATGGATAAGGAAGATCTTTTGCCTTGGTTCAGTGATGGAATCCAATATCCAATATGGGCTTTGCTTTGTTAGTTGTAAACCTATATGGTGACATAATGGGATGGGGAATTATGTCGCCTAAGATTGATACATTTATTTTCGAAATTGATTTCCACACTTAGACACTAATTATAATACTAAATTATTTTCTCGTATCAAGCATGTTTGGCTATTATAAGGTAAAACTCTATCCTCCGGTTTGTGTTGCATTGTATAATGGGACTTGAGTCTTATAATAGCTTCATTTTTCTAAAAGCATTACGTGGTTTTGTGCACTGGCATACTTGTGTAGGAAACCGGTTCTGTGATATACAACATTGTCCCGTGATATGCCTCACTTTAATATAAGTAAAGAATAACTAGTTAGAGTTTCTCATACTAGTCCCATACTGACTCATAATTTGTTTTTCCCTTGCAAACTCGGGTGCCTATATTTCCACATGGGAAGCGAATTATCCAGGTCATTAGCTTAGTTCATTTTGGAGTTGTGTAGGGAATCTACTATGGAGCTGGTTTTGGATATGGAGTTGGAGCAGGATGTGCATGTTCTTTTGGACTTTCCAAGACTCCGTCATGTTGATTATCATTACTTCCTCTGTGTATCTATCTGCTTGTTGAAACTGCTATGTATAACTATTAAAATCCTATGTGATGTATTAAACTCTGATATAACCTCAGATGTAATGTAATGTTTTATCTTCTATTGTTATACTAATGTGTTATATGCCAATGACTATCTATTCTTCCAGGGATCGGGAGAATGGGTCATTACAAACTCTACCGAATTTTAAAGAGAATTAAAACAGTTCTACTCTAGATTGATTCTATATCAAACTCTCTCAAGAATTCAAGTGCTATTCAAAGTTATAGGGGTTTATGTAAACAAAGATAGTAAGATCAAATTCTATCGAGTCTTCCTTCCAAAAAGAGAGATTTAAAAGGTGTGGTTGTATCTCGTATAAATCAACTGGGTATGATTGTAGCCTGGAAATCAACTTAATCTCAGTATACTCTAGAAACAGGTGGGTGTACCTCATGGTATGCGAAATCGAGGATTGTATTTGAAGATTATATTGAAAAGAAATCTGCATCAATCCATAGTTATATGGGACTGGATGTAGGGTAACTCCAAACCAGTATAAAAATCCTGGTGTGTTCTTTCCTTTACTAATTTTAGTTTTTATTTTGCATTTGCGTTTGATTATGTGACTAAAAAAATGATGTAATGACCCAAAAAGTTCCGATCCTGATTATCGATACTAATACATATCTAATACCCCATATCGACTAATCAAACACCAAAACTTCCAGATTGATAATAGAAAGAAGTTAGAGGGTGAGAAATAGAAAGAAAGTTAGAATAGAAGAGAAAGAAGAAAAGAACACAACAGAATTAGAGTATCAAGAATCTCACAGCGGAACTGAATAAAATATATTATATAACAATACTTGAAATACAAAGCTGGTATTTGTACTTACATACATCATCAGAGTATAATTCATATTCAATACAGCGGAAATAAACTCTATATCTAATATTGAAGTCTCCTGCTCCAAGCTCCTTGAAGTGAATCTGTACAATCCTGAAACCACTTGACTGCCCGTACAAATTTGGGCACCCAAGAGTTTAGGGGAAACACAGAAAAATAAACTCTGGGTCAGTCATGGGACTGGTGTGAGTAAACGATTTTAAAATAGATTGATTTAACGTTCAAAAATCCTTTTGAAATAAATGATAATTGTAAGACCGATCCACACATAAACACGGATGGCTTTTACCTTACGATAACCCAAATCATTTTTGAAATCATATCTATTTGTGATATTATAATAATGGCTAAATACAAATAAATATCAATCTAGTGGAACGCTGACATCTCACGCTCCACATATATAGTATACAAACAAAACCGCGGGCGCTTATTAGAGATTGGATTCCGACTATGACAAGGTATGGAACCACCTGCCGATAGTGTATCTCTAGAGAGGAATACACAGGATTCAACAAGAACGTCTTGCAACCCAGCCACACATGACCGACCACTCATTTTGCTTGAGTGTATCGAATGTATATCACCAACGGTTGGGCTCAAACCACCGTTTCCCAAAAAGGGACAGCATCGAAATAAATTAAAGAAGCAAATGGAATTTCTCTAGATATGGGAGCGACCCACATAGCCATTTTGCGTGCCCGATTTTTGTCATTTCCCAATTGATGAGGCTTGAGGTTAGAATTTACCTTTAGAATATCTGGCCACCATTTACTTTGAATGCCACATCGTCAGATTCGCCAGATATCACTAATTGATATCCACAAAAATATTCTGGGTGTAAGCTATCCACCAACAGAAATAAGTTTGAGGAAATCAACGTACGTGACTCCTTTGAAAATACTCTGTCAGACATTCGTCCATACAAGTCATCCAGGAACAGGATGAACCGAAGACACTCTCCTACTGCATCCAATATAGGAATCACCCCACGGATCAGTAGCGAGTAGTCCTTGCCAATCCAAAGATTTCAATCACGATAGAATCACTGCTGAAAAATCTCTGGGAGCTAACCGAAGAAATTCAACAAGTGGTTCTTCTGCTCATGAAGATCTACGGCCTTCAATCTCTTTGAATCGTATAATCGTCCATGCGGGTTAGTTTACGTAAAGTCAGTTCAAAGTGGTTTTAGGTCCAGTTCCCGTCCCGTTCTCTTCGAACTAACACGTAAGGAATATTTATTTGACAGTCGGTGTTTTAACTATCAAATTTAAACAGTGTAGATGAGTAAAGCAATTTATTTAAAATATTATCGTATCATATATATTTTTCATAACCTGTTCGTTCAAGTAAATTACTTATACAACCTCATTTCAAAGTTTCAGAACAATAATCAGCATAAACGATTAAAATTAAATAAAACGTATCAATGTTTTACTAATCCGAGTTCGATTAATACTTCACAGCACAACACATAATTAACAACCATTTAATTCAACATTTTCAATCAATTATGATTAACATTAAATTTCAAACTTAAAATCAGTTTGGAATATCTGATCTCGGATAACATCTAATTATACATCATATTTACTCCAATTTTCTTGGAATTAAATATATTGATTTTATTAAACATTTATTTCATTTTGAATAGAACATATAAATATATATGAATATTGGAGGTTCAAACTAAAACTTACCCGACGATGCCTATTTTGTCATCGTAAGATAAATCAACCGTTTCTCGATCCTATTCTACCTATTTACTTCTATTATAAACAAATTTTATTAATATTTATTTATTTATTTGAATAGGCTCATTCCAGCCCAATGTTCACGCATATATTTTAATTTAAGTTGTCACTCATTATAAAATGCTTAAGTGAATATCTTCCCCCTTAAATTATATAAATATAAAAAGGAAGCTTAGATTTTAAAACATATTTTGATTAATTATAATTACTGTTAGGTCCGAAGCCCAACCATATACATCAGCCCGATAGTCCATCCCCCTATTTTTGATGTCCTGTCCTCCCCTTATTTCGGCCTTTGATATCTGCATCTGTATGAAAGAATTATGCGATGTAAGGATGGAGACACCAATCTAAACACTATGCTTTTTCTCAGGAGGCCAACAACCTTGAACTTCATGCCACTGGGGGCAAGTGTCGTTACCTTTGTAGATAGAACGATCAACATCAAAAATAAAAACTCATGCGTAACCGAAGATGGATCTAAAAGAACGATAGCAGAATCCATCATCAACACCTCATTTGAGTTATATTCATACCATGGGAGATGGAGTACCTCCGAGATTTATTACCAAGAAGAGCACTAATGTTAGTCCATCTATTTGTAGAATCTGAGATTTTATCATAACTAGTAATAACAATTAAATGTCATCTGTATGGAAAGGCTTTGTATCTTCTTACTACTCGTTCCAATAATCTTCCTGTATCCTTAACCTTTATTTCAAAGGAACACCACCACGGAAACAAAAGAAACTCCGATCAGCTCAGTCGATCTCTCCCCCTTCTCTGTCTTTTTCTTTTAATTTTAGTATTTTCCATTTTAGTTCCTTTAGCTACTACATCATTACATTTCAGTTTTAATTTCTTGTTACTGTACTTTCTTTCTAGTTCTTGTTTCTTTGATTTCCGTAGGATTTAGTTAGTTAGTTTATAATTAGAATTATAAATTCTTGGAGCCAGTTCACTTTTTGGTTGTCATTGCTTTTGTTTTTATCATTACTGCATATTTCAGGTTTATTCCTTAACCATGCGTGCCATTCCCATTCACTGCTATGTTCAACTTGTTCTTGAATCAACCACATCATCTCCTCCATCAACCAAATATCACCAGGTCATCAGTTCTTGCCAGTATATCAACTGTTCATTTCACAAAAACCTACTCCAAATCCTGGTTTCCTCTCTTTCCTTTGATTACTTTTCATTTCTCATGTGCAGTGTGTATGGTCTAAATCTGTGCACATGCACAACGATTCTTGCAGCTACCTGAAAAGGGTCGGTGTGCACGACTTAAGCAGGATCTTTAAATATGGCTATGCGGAATATGATATGATAACAATATATATATATATATATATATATATATATATATATATATATATATCACAGATAACTTTAAATGCAATAAATAAAGTAAAGTAGAGTAACGACACTAGGATTTTTATACTGGTTCGGACTTCCCGTCCTACGTCCAGTTCTGAAGCTCCTCTTCGGCTTTTCACTAAACAACACCCTCTCTTCACCCGGAGGAACAGGTTCACAACACTACTTGATTTACGGGCTACAAGTTTACCCACTTGATTTCACGGGCTACAAGCTTACCCACTTGATTTACGGGCTACAAGCTTACCCACTTGATTTCACGGGCTACAAGCTTACCCACGCAGGGCTTCAACAAATACAAGAGTTTGACTTCTGAATATGTTCTTGTTTCAAGATTGATTTGTCAATAATTGAGTACACCCTTCCTATAATCTTATCCTCAAGTATATGAATTGAATGCGAAGATTTTAAGGAAGTTAGTTGCTTGTTGAATCAAAATATGAGAAATATTATCAAGGATTCAATAAGTAACTTGAATTTGGGAGCTTTTAGAATGCAAGAGTATTTAGAAAGTATGATCAGAAATTAGAGCAAGAATTAGTTGTTTGGATGATGATTCAAGATGTATTTGTAATGAATGAGGAGTTGTAATCATTGATGAAGAGTTGCAATGAATAATGATGATTTTTGATGAAGAGAAATGGATAAATCTCTTGATGAAAGAAGATGACTTTTCGAAAGGTTGCTTGCTGTTTGAAAAGTTGTTGACAGGTCGAAAAAGATAGGTAGACAGGTATTTGAATATATATATATATATATATATATATACGTTATATTCATGAATGGACATTTGCTGTGCATTTTTCCCGAAAGAGGTCGACAGGTTGAAAAAGACAGGTAGACAGGTTTTGTAGGTCGACAGGATTTTTTTGTAGGACGAAAGGATTTTTTTGTAGATCGACAGGTTTTGTAGGTCGACAGGATTTTATTGTAGGTTGACAGGTTTTGTCTCTGTCTTGAAAAAGGTCAACAGGATTTTTTTTGTAGGTCGACAGGTTTTTGTCAATTTGCACAGAAAATGTGTATTTATGTATATATTCAAAAATGATGAGGAGTATGATTATTTGAGGATAGATTTTAACATTTATAACTCTAAATAATCAACCTCTAACTTACGAAAACATCGATTCTTCTTTTTGTCGATCATGAAGCTCCTTCTTGTCATTAATCAAAATATGCTATGAAACCTTTGACTCAACATTCTCCCCCTTTTTGATTGATGACAACATAGCTTAATATTGCAATCGTTATCTCCCCCTGTATATATGCTCCCCCTTAAACATCTACATATCTATAATCTTAGCTCCATGTCATGATTTCCATTGATCTTCATTTTGTTGTTATCAATCGAAATTCTCGTGTCTCAACATTCTCCCCCTTTTTGATTGATGACAACACCTTGGATTTTCTTTCTCCAAATATAAAGCTCCCCCTGAATTTCAGCAACATTTGTTAGTTCATAATATAAATAATCTTACCTTTTGATTCCTGCATTAACAAATGTTAGCACACATATACTATTACTATGTTAAGCACATAATTTTAAATGATAGTATATGTACCATGAATGATATGAATAATCATAAGAGAAAATATTTCTCCCCCTTTGTCATCGATTAAAAATAATAAATACCATAATAAGCACAGTAATCGAGAGTAGTAGAGAAATAATTTTAGCACCTTTAAGAGATATTGAATCATGTGATTTTCTCCCTCTTGAGTATATGAACTAATTTTCCTGTATATACACTATTAGAAGCATTTTCTCCCCATGAAAAAAAATACGAGAATATGGCACCAAAATCCACTTTTCTCTTTTCTTAAATGGGACCTGCAAAAATAAGATTAAGTCCATGGTACCCACCTTTTTATAGGGTCCTAAGAGTCAGGTCTTAGGAGTCCAAATCCATACGGGTCCGGTATCCCCTTTATAAATATAATTATAATTATGATGCACTGTATTCATGAACTACTGAATATAATTGTTCCTAATCAAGTTGTTATTTGTTTTAGGAACCCATATTTTGATAGTCTTGACGTTTTTCTTTTGAAAATTCACAACTGGTTTTGGCTTGGAATATAACAAACTATGATTTTTCTTAGCTTTAGTTTCTTGCACCTTTTTCTTTCTTTTATTACCAAGATGTTTCTTGGTATCTTGTTTCTTATACCCCAAACCATGTTTATTTGTAGCAGACTGTGAACTTTCAATAATCTTTGTCAAATTTTCTCGACCTTTGTTGAAGTTAGAAACATTTTGAGTAATGTCATCTAACTTAGTTTGTAAGCTAGCTTTTTCTAGGTCTAGAATTTTGACTTTTGCCTTAAGCTCATGATTTTCAACAGTAAGAGCATCATTTTTCTCTTTTTGAGTTTCAATTTCTTGACTCAAAAGAGTTAATTGAGAAGTTACATTAGATGATGACTCTTGAAATTTTTCAAGTTCATCCTCTAATATTTTCTTCTCGTCTTTTAGCATATCACGCTCCAACTCTGCCCTACGTAAATCTGTTTGAGCTTGTTTGAATTGTCGTTTCATATCTTTGAATTTATATATCAATTCAGCATTTATATTAAGAACTTCTTCAAAAGAAGGAATTTGTACCTCATCTTCTTTAGCCATAAAACATACATTTGCTTGTTTATCGTCTGAGTCACTTTCACTATCAGGCGAGGATGAATCTGAATCATCCCATGTCACTGAGAATGCTCGTTTCTTTGACTTGTCCTTCTTGTGTTTGAATTTCTCATTTTCTGTCTTCTTCTTTTGCTCCGGACAATCCTTTTGCATGTGTCCCTTCTTGTGACAATTAAAGCATTCTTCATTTGATGATGATGATTTATTTGATCCAAACTTCTTTCTGTTGTAACGACTAGCCTTTCGTTGCTTTAAGAATTTCTTGAATCCTTTTGCAATGAATGCTAGATCTACATCTTCGGAATCTGAGATGTCATCATCCTTTTCGGCATGAAAAGCTACAATTTTCTTTTCTTCTTTTTGTTCTTTCCTAGCCTGCAAGTTAGCTTCATAGGACATAAGATTTCCTATCAATTCATCTGGCTTCATGGTGGAAAGATCATTAGCTTCTTCTATTTCTAATACTTTTCCTTCCCATTCATTAGTCAGTGAATGTAGGACTGTTGAAACTACATCAAAATCTGAGTATTTTTGCCCTAATCCAATAAGTGCATGATGAATGGTTTGAAACCTAGAATACATCTCATTGATTGTTTCATTCGGCTTCATTTTGAAAATTTGAAATTGACTTTTCAACAAAGCTATTTTTTCTTGTTTAACCTTGTTAGTACCTTCATGAGTAGTTTTTAGCGTTTGCCAAATTTGAAAAGCAGTGGTACAAATACTAACACGGTTATACTCATTTTGGTCTAATGCACAAAACAACATATTGATTGCTTTTGCATTTACAGCAGCTGCGGTTTTATCAGTAGCCGTCCATTCTGCATACTCAGTAGTTGGATTTATTATCTCTTTCTGAGTAGCATTCCAAGCATCATAGCTAGTTGATTGCATATAAAAAGCTATACGTGTTGCCCAATAACTATAGTTTAGGCCATTAAAGAAAGGAGGTCTTTGTGTCGATTGACCTTCTGTGTAAGTGGTGTTACTAGTGCTAGCGTTATTTGCCATATTACTAGAATATATCAAATAACTGTGTTACGGTTATGAGATGACCAAGCTCTGATACCAAATGAAAAGGGTCGGTGTGCACGACTTAAGCAGGATCTTTAAATATGGCTATGCGGAATATGATATGATAACAATATATATATATATATATCACAGATAACTTTAAATGCAATAAATAAAGTAAAGTAGAGTAACGACACCAGGATTTTTATACTGGTTCGGACTTCCCGTCCTACGTCCAGTCCCGAAGCTCCTCTTCGGCTTTTCACTAAACAACACCCTCTCTTCACCCGGAGGAACAGGTTCACAACACTACTTGATTTACGGGCTACAAGTTTACCCACTTGATTTCACCGGCTACAAGCTTACCCACTTGATTTACGGGCTACAAGCTTACCCACTTGATTTCACGGGCTACAAGCTTACCCACACAGGACTTCAACAAATACAAGAGTTTGACTTCTGAATGTGTTCTTGTTTCAACACTGATTTGTCAATAATTGAGTACACCCTTCCTATAATCTTATCCTCAAGTATATGAATTGAATGCGAAGATTTTAAGGAAGTTAGTTGCTTGTTGAATCAAAATATGAGAAATATTATCAAGGATTCAATAAGTAACTTGAATTTGGGAGCTTTTAGAATGCAAGAGTATTTAGAAAGTAAGATCAGAAATTAGAGCAAGAATTAGTTGTTTGGATGATGATTCAAGATGTATTTATAGTGAATGAGGAGTTGTAATCATTGATGAAGAGTTGCAATGAATAATGATGATTTTTGATGAAGAGAAATGGATAAATCTCTTGATGAAAGAAGATGACTTTTCGAAAGGTTGCTTGCTGTTTGAAAAGTTGTTGACAGGTCGAAAAAGATAGGTAGACAGGTATTTGAATATATATATACGTCATATTCATGAATGGACATTTGCTGTGCATTTTTCCCGAAAGAGGTCGACGGGTTGAAAAAGACAGGTCGACAGGTTTTGTAGGTCGACATGATTTTTTTGTAGGTCGACAGGTTTTGTAGGTCGACAGGATTTTTTTTGTAGGTCGACAGGATTTTTTTGTAGGTCGACAGGTTTTGTAGGTCGACAGGATTTTATTGTAGGTCGACAGGTTTTGTCTCTGTCTTGAAAAAGGTCAACAGGATTTTTTTTATAGGTCGACAGGTTTTTGTCAATTTGCACAGAAAATGTGTATTTATGTATATATTCAAAAATGATGAGGAGTATGATTATTTGAGGATAGATTTTAACATTTACAACTCTAAATAATCAACCTCTAACTTACGAAAACATCGATTCTTCTTTTTGTCGATCATGAAGCTCCTTCTTGTCATTAATCAAAATATGCTATGAAACCTTTGACTCAACACTACCCTATCGTTCTGATCCTCGTCCCACATCGCAACGTCAGCCCCGAACTTGTTGCCACCACTAGAAACCTCCTTGACCCACTGTTTCAAATTTTCAGAGCTTCGACGGAAGCTTTAAAACCACACATTTCTGCAAAATGACTCGCATTGCCATCATACACCATCAGACTTCGCCTCCAGATTGCCGACGCCCTTCCCCTCTGAGCATACCTGGTCCACAAAATAAGATGCAAATGCATCATGTATACACTTAGTCCCAGTTGTCAGTTGGGCACATATGCATGAGTGATATCCTTTTGTAGAAAAGGTCAGAGGGATAAGATCACACATTCTAACATTGATCATCAACACGAGCAACCAAACATTGTATATTTCTTGATTATAAGGTGCAGGTGTTGCTTATGGAAGGGATCTAAACCTAGTTTTCAGTTTGGTTTTAACTGTTTGTTATATTTTTAACAATTTGGCAATCACTAAAAATTTATTTAGTGCATTCATTTTTTCTGAAGCAAATTCCTTCTGTATCATTTTGCAATCTTTTGGGTGTATTTACCAAAATTGAACAATGTTAAAGAAGTGCAATCTTTTGCATAGGATAGAAAAGCAAACATGATTCATGTAAAAACAACAGTTGGTCACTTTCAAATAGAAGAAAAAGTCGCTTGTTCTCTTACTTAAGAGCAAGTACATTTTCATCCAAAACACAATAGCAAAGTTCATGTGTGAATTTGTCTGAACTATAAGTTGGTTATCATTACAATTATTAGTAAAAAAGCAGCTATGTTTCCAGTTTATTCAAAATGTAACTAGATGGAGATTCCACTGCAGTAAACTACATCTATAGAAAATTTCCATTTAAAAGAATACAAAAGGGTTTTGGAAATTTGTAAAACCAAAGTAAATCATACCAATCCAAACATGCCAACTACAATCATCCTTTTTTATCACAACATCAATTTCCAGTTGAAATTAACTGGTTAGATCATGAAGACATAGGGTCAATGTATATATATAATTATGAAACAGTTTTGCGGGGGAAAAAAGATTAGAGTTTACTCACCTATACAGCTTACTGTCCTTCCATTGTGTTTAATGGCGTTGTTTACATTCTAGATGCCTTGTATATGATTCTTCCCTCATTCATTTCCAAGTTCTCCATGCTTTCTGTTTTTCTCATTCGTTTCAGTGGATTGGTGTGTTTGTATGTGGGTTTCTACATGTATTTATAGCTGAAATACCAAGGCTCAAGTCGGCTAGGAGCTGAAACATAGGGGGTACTAAACACTGTAGCATTAAAGTGAAAAGAATGGTTGATGTAGTGTGATGTTTTGATGTACACATATCTTCTACTCTGTCTCCAAGTAACACAGCCAACCCATGTTATTCCTGCGCCCAAGCATGTGCATATGTACTATTCATATATACAATTTATCCTTAGCCCCTAAGCTAAAACATCGATTTGATCTTGCTGTACATTTCTCATGTGCCTAGCTTCTACTTCTCTTTTATTCTTGATAGCTAAAACATCGATTTGATCTTGTTGTGCATGCATTTATTACTTCAAATCTAAGGCTAGGCTCTGATTTCCAAGTTTTTATGCAGGGTCTTGTATACATTTCATGTTTACATGGTCACTGTGCAGTTAAAGCGCTTGGTGGTTCTAAAGCGGTAGAGGTGTAAAAGGTTGTAGCGGGGATAAAGCGGGGAATTAGCAGGGACATAGCGGATGTACAATTTTTTTAATTAGATGTGAAACTATATAATTAAAATTAATTAATTATCATTCTTACATCATTTGTGTAGAAGAAACGAATATTAATTAATATTATATACCAAAATCAAAGAATATCGTGGTTATGTACACTAGATTCGAGGATTACTATAGATTTCTATATTATATAAGACACTTATGACTTAAAATTAGCTCTTTACATAAACTTTTTTGATTTATTTTAAAAGAGAATTGGTCAAATCATTCTTTGTATATTAATATTGCTAAAGCGGGTGCTAAATAGCGCTGATTTAGCGGACGAAGCGGAAAATAGCGGGGCTTTAAGCAAAGCTACTGTTCATTAGTGCTAAATTGAAATAGCGTAGCGGCCGGAGAGCGCTACGGGCTATAGCGGGGATTTTGCGGGGCTTTAACAGGGCTTTAACTGCATAGCATGGTCATTTCTCTATCAAACAAATATTGGGTTGTGTTGCTACAGGTCCTGCACATGGTGAGATTGCTTTTAAATAACAGGGTATCAAATCTGCAGACCTATCTTCATTTGTGAGTTGTGTGTTTCCATTTCCCTATGCCATTAGTCTAGATTGTCTAAATCTTCTCTTTTCCATTTAAATGTTTATGTTCATTTGTCAATTCCTATACACTAGCAGGCAATTGTCTCCTTCAACTTGCATTACCCATATTTGATTTTGCATATGTTATTTTTATGTAGCCTATCTTGTCTTACACTAGGCTTTGATTGTAAATTTCGGTTTGCTAATGATTTTGTTTATTTGGTAATAAACTTGTTGTCTTCTATTTTATTATTAAATAAATGCGATTATATGTAATGTATATAATTTGAACTCATATATGTCTCATGTATGTATACATTTTTATATATATTGCACAAAAATAAAGTGCACTTAAATATTTGAAATTCAAGTTCTAACTTATGGTAACATATATACATATATAGTTTTCACACATATAAGTATATAACTCGCTTATATACTATAATTAGTGTAATATTATAAGTCACTTGTTTTAATTTTAGTTCTATTTGTTTACATGTACATATACCGATGAATACAACAAATATGAATACACATTTAGACAATTATAAAATAATTGCTTATCCTGAATTATCTAAAATATTCAAATCAATTTTATCGGTTTGAATCCAATTATCAGTATAATCTATAAATTATATATTATAAAATTAGTCCAAACACCAGGACGTTACAATTTACCCCCTTAAAAGAATTTCGTCCCCGAAATTAAAGAGTAACGAAGAGATTCTAGATATATTCAAAATTATAGATTTGTATCAACACATACATGGGTCATCCCTTAATAATTACAACAAACAGGGTATCCAAACATACTCGTTATCTACTAAACGTTTCACGGGAATCAAAACACAACAGTTAGCTACCAAACATGGTTATACTTATGAATATCTGTTATTACTGTTGGAAAACATCTCCATTCCATATCCACGCTTTAATGTTCTTCCACATTTATTAGATCCTAACCGTAAACTGGTAAGAAAATAATCTTCTAAACATCAACACCGAAGACCGAAATCAACATCAGATCAATACTCGGAAAATCGTTTAACTCAACCAGTCTCTAGTATGTTCCAGTTCCTTAACTCCGTTCTTAATTCTTAACAACCTCAAATATATCTAATTATAGTCCAAAACTCATTGGTTTGAATCAAATATGTTCAACCATACTTATCTATTTCAAATTCTACTTTTAAACTCCAATCCAATTTAGTTCTGCTCAACTTAACCTCCGTCAACTCTAGTCCATTCAGTTCACCTTTACTGCATAAATCCACTAGGCTTGTCTTATTTAAATTGCTAAGTTCCTAAATCTAAATTCCCGGTTTTATTTCAAATCAATATGAATTTAGTTTTGATTTGTCTCATTTCTATATTTTATTCTTATACAAATTCCAATTTGGTTTTATATAACCATCTAAATGTTATAATCGGTTACCAAATTATAATAGCAATTAACACAACCTTTTATAATAATTCTAAAAATTATTCTTTTATATCAAAATATATTTTTAGGTAGAATTATTTCATTTACCTAGCTTTTAGATCAATACGGTGTCGAATTACTCTGTTCAAGGGTTTGTAAACACATATCGATACAGTTTGAAATCCCATACCAATCAGAGTTAATAATCCACCCGATAAACCAATCAACATAATATAAAATAGTTTTTATATCAATTTACAAATACGCGCTCATATATATACACTCAAACTCAATCTAGGGTATTACTAACCCCATCTCTATCGAGTTACGCCACAGAGCTAAGGTTATTACTAAACCATTGCTCTGATAGCAACTGTAACGACCTGAAAAGTTCCGATCCTGATTATCGATACTAATACATATCCGACACCCCATATCGACTAATCAAATGCCAGAAACTTCCAGATCGATAATAGAAAGAAGTTAGAGGGTGAGAAATAGAAAGAAAGAAAGTTAGAATAGAAAAGAAAGAAGAAAATAACACAACAGAATCAGAGTATCACGAATCTCACAGCGGAACTGAATAAAATATATTATATAACAGTACTTGAAATACAAAACTGGTATTTGTACTTACATACATCATCAGAGTACAATTCATATGCAATACAGCGGAAATAAACTCTATATCTAATATTGAAGTCTCCTGCTCCAAGCTCCTTGAAGTGAACCTGTACAATCATAAAACCACTTGACTGCCAGTACAAATTTGGACACCCAAGAGTTTAGGGAAAACACAGAAAAATAAACTCTGGGTCAGTCATGGGACTGGTGTGAGTAAACGATTTTAAAACAGATTGATTTAACGTTCAAAAATCCTTTTGAAATAAACGATAATCGTAAGACCAATCCACACATAAACACGGATGGTTTTTACCTTACGATAACCCAAATCATTTTTGAAATCATATCTATTGGTGATATTATAATAATGGCTAAATACAAATAAATATCAATCTAGCGGAACACTTTCATCTCACGCTCCACATATATAGTATACAAATAAAACCGTGGGCGCTTATTGGAGATTGGATTCCGACTATGACAAGGGTTGGAACAACCTGCCGATAGTGTATCTATAGAGGGGAATAAACTGGATTCAAGGCCACACATGACAGACCACTCATTTCGCTTGAGTGTATCAAATGTATATCACCAACGGTTGGGCTCAAACCACTGTTTCCCGAAAAGGGACAGCATCGAAGTAGATTAAAGAAGCAAATGGAATTTCTCTAGATAAGTGATTATACACCCTAATGGGAGCGACCCACATAGCCATGCTGTCTGTCCGATTTTTGTCATTTCCCAATTGATGAGGCTTGAGGTTAGAATTTACCTTTATAATATCTGGCCACCATTTACTTTGAATGCCATATCGTCGGATTCGCCAGATATCACTAATTGATATTCACAAAAATATTCTGGGTGTTAGCTATCCACCAACAAAAATACGTTTGAGGAAATCAACGTACGTGACTCCTTTGAAAATACTCTGTCAAACATTCGTCCATACAAGTCATCTAGGAACAAGATGAATCGAAGGCACTCTCCTACTGCATCCAATATAGGAATCACCCCACGGATCAGTAGCGAGTAGTCCTTGCCAATCCGAAGATTTCAATCACGACAGAATCACTGCTGAAAAATCTCTGGAAGCTAACCGAAGAAATTCAACAAGTGGTTCTTCCGCTCATGAAGATCTACGGCCTTCAATCTCTTTGAATCGTATAATCGTCCCTATAGGTTAGTTTACGTAAAGTCAGTTCGAAATGGTTTTGGGTCCAGTCCCGGTCTCTTCGAACCAACACGTAAGGAATATTTATTTTAAAGTCGGTGTTTTAACTATCAAATTTAAACAGTGTAGATGAGTAAAGCAATTTATTTAAAATATTATCATATCATATATATTTTTCATAACCTGTTTGTTCGAGTAAATTATTTATACAACCTCATTTCAAAGTTTCAGAACAATAATAAGCATAAACGATTAAAATTAAATAAAACGTATCAATGTTTTACTAATCCGAGTTCGATTAATACTTCACAACACAACACATAATTAACAACCATATATTTCAACATTTTCAATCAATTATGATTAACATTAAATTTCAAACTTAATATCAGTTTGGAATATCTGATCTCGGATAACAACTAATTATACATCATATTTACTCCAATTTTCTTGGAATTAAATATACTGATTTTATTAAACATTTATTTCGTTTTTAATAGAACATATAAATATATACGAATAATGGAGGTTCAAACTAAAACTTACCCGACGACGCCTATTTTGTCATCGTAAGATAATTCAACCGTTTCCCAATCCTATTCTACCTATTTACCTCTATTATAAACAAATTTTATTAATATTTATTTATTTATTTGAATAGGCTTATTCTAGCCCAATGTTCACGCATATATTTTAATTTAAGTTGTCACTCATTATAAAATGCTTAAGAGAATATCTTCCCCCTTAAATTATGTAAATATAAAAAGGAAGCTTAGATTTTAAAACATATTTTGATTAATTATAATTACTGTTAGGTCCGAAGCCCAACAATATACTTCAGCCCGATAGTCCATCCCCCTATTTTTCTTGTCCTGTCCTCCCCTTATTTCGGTCTTTGATATCCGCATCTGTATGAAAGAATTATGCGATGTAAGGATGGAGCCACCAATCTAAACACTATGCTTTTTCTCAGGAGGCCAACAACCTTGAACTTCATGCTACTGGGAGCAAGTGTCGTTACCTTTGTAGATAGAACGATCAGCATCAAAAATAAAAACTTATGTGTAACCGAAGATGGATCTAAAAGAACGATAGCAGAATCCACCATCAACACCTCATTTGAGCTATATTCATACCATGGGAGACGGAGTACCTCCGAGATTTATTACCAGGAAGAGCACTAATGTTAGTCCATCTATTTGTAGAATCTGAGATTCTATCATAACCAGTAATAACAATCAAATGTCATCTGTATGGGAAGGCTTGGTATCTTCTTACTACTCGTTCCCATAATCTTCTAGTATCCTTAACCTTTATTTCTAAGGAACACGGCCACGGAAACAAAAGAAACTCCGATCAGTTCTGTCGATCTCTCCCCCTTCTCTGTCTTTTTCTTTTAGTTTTAGTATTTTCCATTTTAGTTCCTTTAGCTACTACATCATTACATTTCAGTTTTAATTTGTTACTGTACTTTCTTTCCAGTTCTTGTTTCTTTAATTTCCGTAGGATTTAGTTGGTTAGTTTATAATTACTATTATAAATTCTTGGAGCCAGTTCACTTTTTGGTTGTCATTGCTTTTGTTTTTATCATTACTGTATATTTCTGGTTCGTTCCTTAACCATGTGTGCCATTCCCATTCACTGCTATGTTCAACTTGTTCTTGAATCAACCACATCATCTCCTCCATCAACCAAATATCACTGGTCATCAGTTCCCGCTAGTATATCAACTGTTCATTTCACAAATACCTACTCCAAATCCTGCTTTCCTCTCTTTCCTTCTATTACTTTTCATTTCTCATGTGCAGTGTGTATGGTCTAAATCTGTGCACATGCACAATGATTCTTGCAGCTAACCTATCGTTTTGATCCTCGTCCCACATCCAAATGTCAGCCCCGAACTTGTTGCCACCACTAGAAACCTTCTTGACCCACTGTTTCCAATTTTCAGAGCTTCGACAGAAGCTTTAAAACCACACATTTCCGCAAAATGACTCGCATTGCCATCATATACCATCAGACTTCGCTTCTAGATTGCCGACGCCCTTCCCCTCTGAGCATACCTGGTCCACAAAATAAGATGCAAATGCACCATGCATACACTCAGTCCCAGTTGTCAGTTGGGCACATATGCATGAGTGATAGCCTTTTGTAGAAAAGGTCAGAGGGATAAGATCACACATTCTAACATTGATCATCAACACGAGCAACCAAACATTGTATATTTCCTGATTATGAGGTGCAGGTGTTGCTTATGGAAGGGATCTAAACCTAGTTTTCAGTTTGGTTTTAACTGTTTATTATATTTTTTAACAATTTGGCGATCACTAAAATTTTATTTAGTGCGTTCATTTTTTTTTGAAGCAAATTCCTTCTGTATCATTTTGCAATCTTTTGGGTGTATTTACCAAAATTGAACAATGTTAAAGAAGTGCAATCTCTTGCATAGGATAGAAAAGAAAACATGATTCATGTAAAAACAACAGTTGGTCACTTTCAAATAGAAGAAAAAGTCGCCTGCTCTCTTACTTAGGAGCAAGTACATTTTCATCCAAAACACAACAGCAAAGTTCACGTGTGAATTTTTCTGAACTATAAGTTGGTTATCATTACAATAATTGGTAAAAAAACAGCTATGTTTCCAGTTTATTCAAAATGTAACTAGATGGAGATTCCACTGCAATAAACTACATCTATAGGAAATTTCCATTTAAAAGAATACAAAAGGGTTTTGGAAATTTGTAAAACCAAAGTAAATCATACCAATCCAAACATGCCAACTACAATCATCCTATTTTATCACAACACCAATTTCCAGTTGAAATTAACTGGTTAGATCATGAAGACATAGGGTTAATGTATATATATAATTATGAAACAGTTTTGCAAGGGAAAAAGATTAGAGTTTACTCGCTTATATAGCTTACTGTCCTTCCATTGTGTTTAATGGCGTTGTTTACATTCCAGATGCCTTGTATATGATTCTTCCCTCATTCATTTCCAAGTTCTCCATGCTTTCTGTTTTTCTCATTCGTTTCAGTGGATTTGTGTGTTTGTATGTGGGTTTCTACGTGTATTTATAGCTGAAATACCAAGGCTCAAGTCGGCTAGGAGTTGAAACATAGGGGGTACTAAACACTGTAGCATTAAAGTGAAAAGAATGGTTGATGTAGTGTGATGTTTTGCTGTACACATATCTTCTACTCTGTCTCTAAGTAACACAGCCAACCCATGTTATTCCTGCGCCCAAGCATGTGCATATGTCCTATTCATATATACAATTTATCCTTAGCCCCTAAGGTAAAACATCGATTTGATCTTGCTGTACATTTCTCATGTGCCTAGCTTCTACTTCTCTTTTCTTCTTGATAGCTAAAACATCGATTTGATCTTGCTGTGTACATTTATTACTTCAAATCTAAGGCTAGGCTCTGATTTCCAGGTTTTTACGCAGAGTCTTGTACACATTTCATGTTTACATGGTCATTTCTCTATCAAACAAATACTGGGCTGTGTTGCTACAGGTCCTGCACATGGTGAGATTGCTTTTAAATAGTAGGGTATCAAATCTGCAGACCTATCTTCATTTGCGAGTTGTGTGTTTCCATTTCCCTATGCCATTAGTCTAGATTGTCTAAATCTTCTCTTTTCCATTTAAATGTTTATGTTCATTTGTCAATTCCTATACACTAGCAGGCTATTGTCTCCTTCAACTTGCATTACCCATATTTGATTTTGCATATGCTATTTTTATGTAGCCTATCTTGTTTTACACTAGGCTTTGATTGTAAATTTCGGTTTGCTAATGATTTTGTTTATTTGGTAATAAACTTGTTGTCTTCTATTTTATTATTAAATAAATGCGATTATATGTAATGTATATAATTTGAACTCATGCATGTCTCATGTATGTATTCATTTTTATATATATTGCACAAAAATAAAGTACACTTAAATATTTGAAATTCAAGTTCTAACTTATGGTAACATATATACATATATAGTTTTCACACATATAAGTATATAACTCGCTTATATACTATAATTAGTGTAATATTATAAGTCACTTGTTTTAATTTTAATTCTATTTGTTTACATATACATATACCGATGAATACAATAAATATGAATACACACTTAGACAATTATAAAATAATTGCTTATCCTGAATTATCTAAAATATTCAAATCAATTTTATCGGTTTGAATTCAATTATCAGTATAATCTATAAATTATAGATTGTAAAATTAGTCCAAAAACCGGGACTTTACATTTGATTTGCATATATTTTTGGTTAATTCAAAAAGAATCCATTAAACACTATTCATACCACTCTAGTGTTTAGTTTGCGTTAAGGTCATTCATCTGCATTTCCCAATAAATTGGCGGTAACGCATATTCGCGACTACCGCCCACATCGGAACAACAATACCAAATCAAGGATGCACATCAAATCAAATCAAACCGAGGGTCTATAGTAATAAAGGAATAAGTTTTGCTGATAGGGGTAGCTAACCCACTTGGTCATGGTATAGCTCTGTTTTAGTCATTTTAATTATGACCCGAAGGTCAAGGATATCCATCATCGTTCTCATACTTCATTCCAGTAGCGCTCGCCAAATCAACCTACTTCATTATGGATACTTCAACACGTGCACAGTTGTTAAAGTGGTTTTTGGTGTTGGCAGAGAGTATGATAATATCCGATCCCGACCCAACCAAATGCTTATTTAACTCTGGTTTGTTAATTTACATTCCAAAGTATAGTTAAATATTAAACAAGTTTCTATTCGATTGGAAAAAATAGTTTATTTAAAAAAGTTAATATATATAAGTTAAAAATAAAAAAGTTATAATGAAAGGTAGTTTATAAAGTAACTTAGTTATTTATTAAAGTAGTTTATTAAGATAGTTACAATATATAAGTTAAAACAATATAGTTTATAAAGTAAATAGTTATTTAGTAAAATAGTTTGTATAATAGTTAGAAATACTATAGTTGGAATTAGAATTGTTTCTTCCAAAATTTCAAATAATCTTAATGTCATATTCTAATTATAAATCAAATCAAATAAATTTCAGTGTTTCAATTGGAATCAATTTCTGTTTCAAATTAAATTAATTTTCAGATAATTCAAATTAAATATAAAGTTTCCAATTACATTTTTCATCTTGAATTATTCAAATTATAACAATCTCAAGTTCACAATTTAAACATCACTTTAAATTATGATAATTTAAAATGAATTTCAAAGATGGATAATTATTTTTATATTTTAAAACAATTCAATTTCAATATATTCAATTCATGCTAAATTTCAAATTTGAGCCACGGTTTACAATATTAAAAATCCCACTTAACTTTTAAATTCCAAAATTTAAAGTTCACCTTCAAAGGGAATCAATTTGTAAAACAACACTTATATTTCTTTTAAAACAATATTTAAGAATTCAAAGCTTAAACAAATTTATATAATCAACCGGTGTCCATACATAATTTACTATCCAATGTTCAAGTGATGCTTAAAATTTAATTTTAGTATTTCAAGGATGGACATATACCGTTTTAATCCAAATCAGTAGATATTTATCATTCAACCTATGTTCTTAATTCATTTTAATATATAATCCTGGGTTTATTTGATGCCTGTAACATCTAGGGTAAATAGTTGGGATTACTCGGCACAAACAAATTCATAATAAAAAAGGTAAATAACATGATGAGTCACACAATTAACTATCGATATATCAAACATCTCATTCGAAAGCATACATCCAAATCAATCCATCAAACAATTCTATACAACTTCAATTTACTATTCATCAGGTGTCGGGTTTAAACTAGTAATTAAATTTCAAATTTAACGTAACTGTAGAATTTAAACTAACTGTCAAATTAAACTATACCATCGATGCAAATCAACATAAAATTGCAATTTAAGCTACCAAACATCAACCAATACAATCATATCATAACATGATTTTAATTTAACTAACAATCAAATATTTTAGTTATATGTAAGTGGATTTAATCACTCACCTACGATTTTGAACGCGTTTAAAATCCGAAATAGCCCCAAATTTATTTTCCTCCAAATTCAACCAAAACAAGCTCCACGTCATCAAGAATTTTGATACAAATCCAATGGAATAAACCAAATGTCAATCTGAGTTCGTACGCAAAAGTTATTCATTTTACAAGTTATATGAATTTGAATTGAAATAAAATAATAAAAAAATGCCACATCACCAATTCATCTTCTCCCTTGCGCATGAAAAAGCTCCTAGTAACCCAACACACCAAGAATCCACCTCCATCCTTCCTTCTCTCTTCCTTATCTCACAACATGCACAACGATTCTTCAAAACGGACGGAACTAACGAGCTTCTCTTTGCATAAGCTTCCTCCCATTCACCATCACCTACAACTCGCACCACCTAATTAAATCGCGTTCTCCTCACCTATACGCACAACATAGGTACAGGTTGCAACATTTTTTATCGTGAAAAATCCCCAAATTTTGTCAGTCGATGTTCTTTTCCACCCCAAATCCAAATATAACCTACAATTCGTGAATCGATCCTTATATTATCCACATCTCCCAACCCTAGTACGCATCACATGCCAAAACTCACGTAAAAATAAAGTCTAACTTAGGAAATGGAATCGCACCCTCCTGAAACCTGCTTACACATAGATCTTGGTTCCAGTAACTCAGCGAAACAAGTGTCACAATATTAGGATTTTTATTTGAAATGTTATTGATTTTTGAAAAAGGAGGAACCATTGTTTTACTTTTCATCTAAAATTGCCAGCTTCAACAGGGAATATAAAATGAGGGTAGGGTTACGTTAGAATTTGTGATTATTTATAGGCAGAAATTAGGTCTAGACTGAGATGAATTTAGGCTAGATTGTCTTATGTCTTTTTCACATGTTTTATTATCCGACGTTAATAATTCGTAGCAACACACAAAAGCTCCGCTCGTCACGAAAATTGATACTCTACTACATTTCAATATTCTAAATTCGATGAAATCCAAGGTAATTTGAAAAAATGGCTATTTTAAATCTCAAATCATCAATCATTACACGTTTATATCACACATGATCACATAACAACTGTTGATTCACAAGATTTTTGATTTAAGACAACAACGAAATAAAGATCAAATCAAAGAGTTAGTTTATATATATATATGTTTAGTTGTGTTAGATCAATGTTAAAATCTATCCTCATTCTATATAACACAAATGCACGGAATTTGATTTATATATATATATATATATATATATATGAATAATTGGCTAAGAAATAGCCATTACTAGGAACCAGGCCCTGAAATAGTCGACTGGTTTATTTCAGACCAGTCGACTGGTCAGGCGTATTTTGTCTAGTAACGGCTACTTTCTGGCATTTATATATATATATATATATGAATTATACATTTTAACCAGTTGGCTGGTGCTTTCAGACCAGTTGACCGATTCAAAATGACAGTCTTTTTTATGAAAGGACATCATTCTTCATGAAGAGATTCATCTTCATTTCTGAATAGAAATGGGTGCATCTCTTCGATAAAACTCTTCATGGAGGATCTCTTCTTTTCAACTATTATATATACACTACAAACTTGATTTTCCAATCATCGATTCTTATCAATTCGTAATATATATCTTGATCTATATTCTTGCATTCAAAAATCTCTCTCAAATAATAAAATTGCTTATTGAATCATTGAATTTATTTCATATCTCTTGATTCAATAAGCAATATACTTCCTTCAATCTTCACATACACATTATATACTTGAGGATAAGATTATAGGAAGGGTGTACTCAATTATTGGCTATTCAGTGTTATTCAAGAACACAATCATAAGTCAAACTCTTATCGTTTGTTAAAATCCTTGTGTCAGTGCTCAGGCGAGAAATCCTAGTTGGGGCTTGGATTGACCCTTGTTGGGCTCAGATTGTTGTGAACCTGTTCCTCCGGGTGAAGAGAGGGTGTTGATAGTAGAATTCCAGAACGAGTCTAGGACTAGACGTTGGACGGGAAGTCCGAACCAGAATAAAATTCCTGGAGTCACTTTACTTACTGCATTTACTTATCTGTGATATCTTATATTGTTTAATATTTACTTGCATAACTATTGTATTAGACTAGTTAGTATATCATATCCACTTCCGCATATTCCATATAGAAAGATCCTACACTAAGTCACAAGTCCCACGATTTTTCAATTGGCATCAGAGAAGGTCATCATTTAACCTTACAACTGTTATTTGATATTTATTTAATATGGATAATAACACTAGTACTAGCATAGACACTGGATTCATATAAGGCCAATCTACTGCATGACCACCCTTTTTCAATGGCATGAATTATAGTTATTGGGCTACACGTATGAGAATATATATGCAAGCTAACGGTTTTTGACACGACCTGAACTTCCCCGTGAAGGAAAGCATGGATGGCGTTGAGGACAAGACAAAAGAGAACGCAGACGGAAGAACATTTCATTGTTTATTACAACAATTCCATCAGAATACAAGAATATTCCGAGTATAAATGAATAAATTACATTCGATAAATATTAGAGATTACAATAAATTACATAGCAGTGGAAAAACAATACAAAACACAACTGAAAGTAATACACGGATACAGAGCTTTCCGAGCATCGTTCCAGTTATAAATCAGGATCCTGTGAATATAAATCTGCAAAACCAAAACTACTAGCTGCCCGTGTGGAAAATAGGGGCACCCAGAGTTTAGGTTAAAACAATAAACTCCAAGTCAGTCATGTGACTGGTGTGAGAACTAAAACAGTTATTAATCTTTATTTTAAAGTTCGGTAAATCAAGGGACCACGCCGTATAACACGGAACGGGTTTCCTCCCAAGAATACCAGTGCATATCAATAAACAGCGCAATGCTTTTTAGAAAAATGAAGCTATTATAAGACCCAGGTCCCATCACACAATGCAACGCAAGCCGGAGGATAGGGTTTTCCCTTATAATAGCCAAACATGCTTGGTACGTTTAAAACAAATCATTTGATACTATAATAAGTGTATAGTGTCAAAACAATTTCAATCATAAATATCAATCATAAACAGCATGGGTACCATATATCATGTCGCCATACTAGTTCTACAATTAAAACCGCAATATCACGTATTGGAAATTGGATTTCCGTCATGAGTCGAGGCAAGGGGAAAGCTCCTCTCTGATTCGAGACACTCTAGCAAATGTCTCAGGACCACACTCTGATCCTTGGATCTTCAGGGCCGGTCCTCACCTAACTTTGGAGGATTAGTTATTCCTGAGGACACATTTCCCGATCCTTACAGACCTATATCCGAGGCGCCTCGCATTCCAACAACCACACAGGTGAAAAGTATATAACTGTCAGGGCTGGTAGATCACTGACACCACCCTTGCTAGAAAGAAACGCCGTGCTTTCCCTGCAGTCACTATCCCGTTTTTGACTCATACCGAGGTGTGAGACTCGCGAATTCACGTTATACACAAAGCTACGCCACACAGGCCGTGCTTTGATCATCAACCACAAGACTTTGCTTTTCAACAGAAGCCTTGATCAATTGCCACTTACGCGTGCCACACTGGCAATTCACTCCATGCGACCGATGTCCATCGATATACAACCTCTGAGCTCGTACGTCTCAGAGAAGGGCGTTAAGCAAGAGAATAAATTCTCCGCCGCCAAACAGATGTATATTTAATAGAGATCAATCAACACAGAATAAAATCCAATGTCAGACACACAATCCATTTACAAGTTTGTTCTGGGTCTGAACGAAACCGGAGGCACTTTCCTCGCATATCCATCCATCTCCAAGTACGTCTGGACGATCACCAACTGATTCCCTCATCTTGGGTGTACAGCCCAATCAAGATCATCAGTAATCACCCAAACGATGTGAAGACTTCCGGTCTTCAACCACCATCTTCATCTTCGACATCTCGTCGAATCGGTTATTCAGAATGGGTATAAACCCGGCCTTTTTGAATAACCCACGTATATGATAAACAAATGTTACACAAACACAACAAACGCCTCATTCCAATTCAGAATGTTCTTTTATTCACAAAATCAAATTCTTAGGGAAAGGTTCCCATTAATTTTATCAAAGATAAATTCTGCTAAATTTATTCTTTAATCTTCCTTTGGATATCATTTCAAACCATTTTATGGTTTTCCAAACTAGTCGGGATTAGCAAACCACACCGAAGTAATTATTTATTTTATTTCTCAAACCCAACCCATTCATCCCATGGAGTAAAACTAGTAATACTCCATATCTAACACCACGGTGTTATCAGTAAAGTTAATTACCATTTCACGTTCAAATCTAATTAAAGATTTAACTATCGCTCTGGAGCAAAACTGGTGGTACTCCATTCTCGATCACCTTTCAGATTTGATAATTTAAATTATCAATTCACATTTCAATCTAATTAAAGATTCATTAAAACTCCAGTTAGTTTTAATCTTTTCAAAAATCAATATCCTGCCTTTAACTGGGTTAAAGAACCAATGTCATCTAAAAAACGGTTCACGACAAACCCAAATCACATTTGATATTAAATACAGGACTCTGAATAGAAAATATATCGACTTATATTCGATATCAAATTCTGAAACCAACAAGTATCGTATTGGAAATAACGATATAAATATATCTTTCAAATTCCCACAATAATATCTGTATAATCACGGAATCCAACATCGAAATATTCCAAAGACAATTTCGATTCAAATCCACTTCCATTTCATATATATTGGAAATTCTAGTTATTTTCAAAACCAATTCAAATTCAATTTATTTATTTCGAAAATAAATTGATTTTAATTATAGTTCAAAACTAGTTCATTTCGAAAAAAAAAATATTTTTATCTTTTCAAATGTGGAATTTTTCATCCCAGTTCTTTCCAATTCACATATTATGATTTTACACAAATTATTAATATTTTTAATAATTTTATCGAGGCCCGTACAGTCGATTTCCATCAACGGCCATCGAACTGCACTTACAGCGACCTTTTCCAAATTTGATTTGGAGATAATTCCAAATACAACCGTTAGATTTCAAATTTCTAATATTCATTGGAAAGCTCTTTTCGATACGAACCCAACGGTTCCGGATTTAGGAGAATCCGAAGGGCGGATCTCCCGTAATGTCCATTCGAAGTCAATGGTCGAAATTCACGAACTACCGCGATGCGGCGCGTTCTATTCAGGCCATTATATATATAATATATATATTATATATATTTCATCGATTTCCTTTTAAAACGTATTTTATAAATCGTTTTAAATTCGTTTTCCAAACCATTTCAACTCTATATTCAATTTCTAATCAAAATTGAATATTTCATGTCATTACTATATAAATGATAATATTTTCAAAACGTTATATTTCGAAATCACTACCTTTTCTACATTCATTATAGAAATGAATATAATCGATATAAATATCGTTCACGTCAAAATAGCGCAACTCTAATCAACACGGCTTTATATATTTCAATAAATTCATTATTATATTCAACAAATGAATATTTATTCTATTGAACACATGAATCTATATTTCTTTCAATACACGACTAATCTCAACACATGAGTACTGTCAACACACGACTATTTTTGTTATGTAAAATATTTTATAAAACTATGGTATCTATCGTTTGATTTTTAAATCAGACTCCACCGTGAAGTAGTTTCTAATTTTAAATATGATAAAGATGTAAATTTTATTGTTAAAATATTTTACTCAACACATGAATAGTTTCAACACATGAACATCGTCAACACATGACTATTTTTATATTCAACACATGAATTTTCTTTTATAATATTCATTATTTTCCCGATTGGAATGAGGCCCAATCAATTACCATATATCGTTAATTATATGGATTCCATACAACACATGTATATAATAGCAACGATAAACAATCAACCATCATCTAAAGTGCACCACACAACTGCATAAGCATCAAATATAAATAAGTAATGCTTACACAGTCTGTCGACCAATCGATCGACATATAATTAAATAATTGGGATTAGTGTACGCCAAATATCATCCCAACACCCGTGTGGGGTTTCAAATCAACAAACACAGATTTTTATTTGTGCAGTTGGGCGATGTGTAAAATTTATCATCCCAATCAATATCATTCAAATCAGTGTATATAAACAAATCGGCCGATTTGTTTATAAGTATTCATTTATTCACATTCTCGTTAAAAATTATATTTTCAACGATAATTAATTTATTTCAACCATCTACAATTTATTATCGATTTCACATCAACATCACAAACAATTTTCACAACACATCAATCAAACAAACAAGTCATCCATGGTCTGTGGATGATGGGTGTCGGGTGTTGCTAAGCACCGTCTGCATCCTAGTATATATATTTAACTAGAAAAAGAAAATTTAAAGTGAGAAGTTCTCACAAAAGCTATCCCAACTCCACGGCTCTTCTTATGTAGGAACTCTTCATCATTCTTCCAACGCAGTCTGTTTCACGAAGTATATGTTAAAAATTATATTTTTTTAACAATGCTACTTCTTATATAAAGGTCGAATTTTTATATCGCCACTAATATACAAATCGAATTTTTAATATCTCTATAATATAAAATTATAGTTTTAACCTCTCTATTCAAGTAAAAATCATATTTTTAATATGCCACTAGTATAAAAATTATATTTTTAATACTCTACTATAATAAAAATTATATTTTTATTATCTACATCATATAAAAATCATATTTTTATATGTATAAAAATCGAATCTCAAATCACTAAAAATCGAGCCTTTAACCCTTTTAAAAATCTCGTTTTTAACACTTTAAAATTTTCGTTTTTAACACTTTAAAAATCTCTTCTTTAACACTATAAAAATTTGATCTTTAACACTATAAAAATTTGATCTTTATTTATATGAACATCATAGAAAAATCGCTTCTTTATTTATATGAACATCGGATTAAAACACAGTGCCTTAATATATAAAAATGAAATTAAATTAAAGGACTTACTGTTCGGTTTTACTACGAAGGGGGGGGGGGGCGTCAGCTGTGCATCGGAGGGCTGGAGGAAGGGGGTCCACGTCGGTTGTCTTCAGGTGCGGGGGGGGGGGGGGGGTTTGGTCACGGTGAGGGTTTCCAGCGGGTCTAGGGCGTGGGTTCTTTTGGGGAAAGGGGCTCGGCGGTTTGTATTGAGGAGGGAGGAGTATGGGGCCGCCACCGCGAGGAGGAGTGGCTAGGGGAGGGGTGCGGTGGCCCACGCCAGCGCTGGCGAACGGGATCGAAGGGGGGGCGATCTGAATAGCAGTGGTTTCCCTTTTTTTTAATTGTCAGCTGAAAAATATGAAGAGAGAGAGAGGGAGAGATGTGAGGGTGAGGTATTATTATATATAATTTAATTTAATTTAATTCTCCCTTTAAGTTGACTTTCCATTCGAACACCAAACAAGACCCAACGACTGTCGTCCCTAGCGTTTCACCCCCATTCCGAACACAATGGGATATGTACCATAGGCTGATTCGATCGTTTCGATCAGTTTTCGTCAAAGTCAACATATAACTCTATATATTGAATTTGAACGCGCATTTCAATTTACTGGGGTCACATACTAACTCGAAAAATTCCAGAAAAATATTTTCTAGCTTCATATTGACGATACAGTCCTAACAAAACTAGTTTCGTCAAATTCTGAGACCGTTGGAAAAATGGCCATTTTCCAGTCGATTAAAATCAACTGAAATTGGTCAAACGCGTTTTCCTTTGCCATGCTCACATACTGATTCAAAAAATTATGAAATTTGAAACCTAGCAATAATTTGACATCACGGATCCAACAAAAGTGGTTTCGTCGAAATCCGAGGTCGTTTGCAAAATTTCCATTTTTAAGGGCCTGAATTCCACAACGACTATTCAGAATTTTCAACTGGACATATCTTTTGATTCCCGCTATGAAATTTCAATTTTTCTGATTCGTTGGAAAGATATCCTTAATTAGATTCCATTATTTTTGGTTTCACTAAAATCCGGTTTATTCTGCACCCGGAACATTCAATTGAAGTTTGAAATCGAATTATCGAACTACCGCGCCTTTTTCAATTCTATTTATAATTTAAAATAAATATTTATATTCTAACGACGACGTATATAATATATACGTTCTAATTCTATTCAAAATAAATTTCTCGTCGATATTATTTAAAATAATTCATTTTAAATATTCAAAATTCGCTAAAATTGCCAAAATAAAAATTTTAAACTGGCTCGCATTTCCGGGTTGTTACAGTTTTGATGCTTGGAATATTACACAAAAAGATTATGCACAACCCACTACACCTTATACTGAATGGTCCGCAAATGAAAAAGCATAGGCTACTGCCAATGCTAAAGCTATGAATATGTTGCAATGTGCCTTGGATAGAAACGAGTTTAACCAGATATGTATGTGCAATACTTCATATGAAATTTGGCGAACACTCAAAGTAACTCACGAAGGAACTAGCAACGTCAACCAAAGCAAGATATCCATTCTTAAGAACCAACTTCAGAATTTTAGGATAAATGAAAAATGAATTTATAAATGACATGTATTCAAGAATTCAAAATATTTAATTGGGATTATGAGAAAAATACTCTGATTTTGATATTGTTTCAAAGATATTAAACTCTTTGACAGATGAGTGAGAAAGAAAGGTTTTAGCTATCGAAGAAGCTAATGATCTATCGACCATGAAACAGGAAGAGTTAATAGGTAATCTTATGTGACACCCCATGTCTGTTAATGTCACTCTTTATCAGAATGCATTAAGTTTCATGAAGCGTTATAGGTAAACATCAGGTGCGATCAACGACACAATGGTCGTATTAATGGCAGATAGCCCTCTTCCTCCTCAAATCCCGCTCTCCTCTACAACCCACCAAATTAACCTCTCCTAACAAATTCCTCCTGTTGTTGTTCCCCCACCAGCCCCTCCAGACCTAACGACACCTTTTGTCCCTGTTCCAGATCCCAATACCACCAATCCTCCCTCAGCTCCCTCGGCGGTCGACTCTCCACAAATCCCGATCTCCTCAGCTAACCACCAAATCAACCTCTCCTTAGAGATTCCTCCAGAATCTGTTCCACCACCAGCCCCTCCAGACCCAACGCCACTTAATGTCCCTCTTCAAGATCCCAAAACCACCAATCTCCCTCAACTGCCTCCTCCTCGATGCCAACCCAAGAAAAAACACTAAGCAACTCGTCATATTCAGAGCAACTTAACTCGCAACCGATTTATCAACGAGCTTGGACTTCTTTGATTCAGCGTCTACTGCGCAACGCCGGGAAGTACATGCTCGTTGATATGCAACTAGTGTTTGTCAACGGAGTTATGAAACATACCACGGAAATTGTTGAGGCTGGAACGGCTGTTTGGAAAGTTACTCTAATTAGTTCTTTCCTTGACAAACCGCTTTCCTACTCAACCATTGATCTAAATTGCCAATCAATTTGGAAGCCTAAAGGTGAGCTTAAAGTTAAGTCTGCGGAGTACTATTTATGTTCCAGTTTTCCTGTGTAGAAGATAGAGAGAAAGCCCTTACCGGGAATCCCATCATTATGCAAACCAAACTTTTCATAATCAAGCCGTACAATCCATGTGTTAATAATGTTCGTAGAATGGTTAAGTCTGTTCATGTTTGGGTGCACCTTACTAATATTCCGCTATATTTGTGGTCACATATTGGAATTAATTGGCTATCCTGTAGGCTATGAAAATTGATATGTATGGATGAATCTACAGAACGGCTTGAACGTCTTCACTATGCGAAATGTTTGATTGAGATAAGCCCAGAAAAAGTTGCAGTAGTTGATTTTTTAGTTTCCATGCTGGATGGGGGGACTCAGCGCGTCAAAGTAACATATTTGTGGAAGCCGCATCAATGCAGCTTATGTAGAGTTTTTGGACATAGAACTGAAGATTGTGATGCAAATATGAACAAGGAAACAACACCAAAGAGTAGCAGAATAAGCAACATTAGCAACCACAAGTTACTAGATTGAGTAAAGGCAAAGAGCAAGTTGATACAGCTTCTCAGCAGCATGTGAACAATAGTACCAGAAAACAAGCGAGCAAAGAGCAAATGTATAACAACTCTACTTGGCACATGGTAGAAAGGAATAAAAACAAAGTAGTTTACAAAACTCCGAGAGTTCCTTTCAAGCCTAAACCCTTCTCGCCCCAAAAGCCCTATATAAAAGAAAGGAAATATCTTTAGCCGACTTTATGACGGTGAAAGATGTCAATAATGAGAGAAGTTCTAGAAATGTCCAACTAACTAGAATGGGTGTGAATACCAAGAATAGTTTTAGCATGCTAATGGAAGTGGGCGAACCTTCATCAGTGAATGATAAGTTGATGCCAAGCCCGAACTACTTTCTTGGTCTTGCTAATCACAGTGACACTCATGTGGTTCCTCTTTGTAATACCCCACGTTCATTAATGTCACTCACAAAGAGAATGCATTAACTTTCACGGAGAATTATAAGTGTATAGAACAGAAATCACAAGACAGA
Source organism: Allium sativum (assembly GCA_030737875.1). NCBI lineage: Eukaryota > Viridiplantae > Streptophyta > Magnoliopsida > Asparagales > Amaryllidaceae > Allium > Allium sativum. Next base: position 200,277,987 of record CM060924.1, read on the forward strand.
TATATATAAAATGCAACTTCAAAATTTAAAACAACTTCATTGCAGCGGAAAAGCAAAATATAGTTTGGTTACATCATCAGAACCACTAAGTACACTAATATCCATCTTGGACAAATTATTTTCTAAGTACATAAAACAAAAGTATAACCCCAATACAAATGGCCATGAAAAAAAGATAAGATGAACATTACTTTCAACACTTCCAAGCACTTCCAAAGAGAGAGAGAGAGAGAAAGATCCAAGTCAAACTCCACTAGTCCCACCCCGAGAACCGGGGGGGAAGGAATGAAAAGAGGCGAAACAAACGAGGTCAGACATAAAGTCTGGCGAGTCCACTGACTTTAACAATATAATCATTAAAGTAACAAGATAAGAACATAAACTAGAAAATAGGAAATGACTGTAAAATAAACAGGCATGACAAGGCAGATAAGATGAACAAGATATAACGTTGATTGTGCTTCTAATCACTATAAGATAATTCCTACAGTGCACCAATGCTAATTACACCGCACCATTTCTAGTCCCATACTGGAAGTTGATCCCTCTTACTAATCATAATAATGGTAGTTCTGTGTACTCCTAGCTGCTATCGTAGGTGCCGCCTGCTCCTACCTCCACTACTTGTACCCACTACCCTCCCCATTCTAATTGCAACATTTATTCATAGTATGGTAGTTGTACTTCTAGCTGCTGTCATAGGTGCCGCCTGCTTCTATCTCCACTAGTTGTACCCACTACCCTCCCCATTCAATCGACTCCATAACTCGTAGATACCCGTGCTGGTCCCACAGTAGGGTGTATCATTCCCTAAAGTGGCAACCCGATACTACTAAGAAATGCACGGCTTATACCTACACGATGCGACAACGTCTTACCTACCAGCCCGGGCCCACGCACGCACATGACCCCGTTGGACTTGCATTGCCACCGCTAACTCGTTATGACCTCTTACAATCAAACCCAGTAAGTGTGTCCCGTCCTCGACCTAGTTCGAGCTCACATAGATACAGAATGGGTTCTGGTTGAAAAGGGTCCACACACTTGACACAAGCTTCCCTCCTAAGCTTGGTCCCCACTAGGAATTCCCACTTAACCCCTTCTTATTCCCATGTCTTCTTACATGTTTCACCTTGGTTAAGTGCTTCTAATTATATTTCACATGTCACCCATGTCACCCACTTAACCCTTTTATTATACCCATGTCGTACTACATGTCATATCTTGGTTAAGTGTTATCTAATTATATCTCACATGCTACCCATGTTACCCTCTCATCAAATCAACATGTATTATTGGTTAAGCTTGTCTTAACCCTATCCACTTATCAGATCAATATATATTATTGGTTAAGCTGGTCTTAACCCTATCCACTTATCAGATCAATATATATTATTGGTTAAGTTTTTCTTAACCTTATCCAGTTATTTGTTAAGCTTGTCATCTTACACAGGTTAACTTAACCCCACCCACCTAACATGTTTTATGTACCATATATAGGATTTTTTTTTTGAAAATAGGTACTCTTTATTGCTAATTTGGTATATAGAAAACAACATAATCCAAAGCAAAGCAAATAGAAAACAAATCAACAAACAAGCAAGAAAACAAAGCCCACTTCACACAGCCCACAAACGGCCTACTAATTCATCACCTCAAGTAACTCCTTGTCTCACTTGTTATCCAGTGTCCAGTAAGTCAACGCCCCATCATTCTAAAATTAGGGAATTCCTCAAGCTTCTCCTAGATCTGCTTCATTATTTCGAACCAGAAAAGGAACCTCTCTTTCAATACGAGCTAAAGTACCAGAAACAGGAGATTTTTTACTCTGAAAAACTCATAAGTTTCTTTCTTTCCATATAAAATAGATGGCAGAAGTGAAAGCTCCACAAGCAATGTCACGAACCTGATCAAAGGATTTGAATGCAGAATGGATACTCCTTGCTTCATCCTTCAGATTATCTTTAATCACCGGAGGAAGAGAAAGCTTCAGTCTTAAGGCAAGCCAGATAAAAGATGAGTAATTACACTCAAAAAACAGATGCTTATTTGATTCAGGAACACTATCACATAATGCACATATATTATTCGTTATATTTCCATAACGAACAATTCTATCCATGGTGTTTAAATGTTCCATAATAGCTAGATACGAGATAAAAGCCATTTTCTTACAATTTTTCTTACTCCAAACTACTTCGAATGCAGTATCTCTTTCATCATAAACTCTAGCAGAATCCCAAGCTTTATGAAAGAAAAATTTCTACCATTTTTCCATTCATAAGAATCACATCTATCATTTGGATAAACTTTAACAGAGCAGATTTCACAAATTAGTTCTCTTGTTGCAGAGTGGATGTTAAGATCTAGTTCATCATTTCTTATGATAGTACTCACTTTCTGATTAGCATGACCAAGAAGGTGAACCCTATTAAAGCCCAATAAATCAACAAGACATTGGCAATTTAGCCAAGGCTCATACCATAGGTATGTCTCTTCACCATTTGCAATTCTTTTGTTAAACAACTGCTTTGACCTTGAACGAAGTTTCAACATACATTTCCAAGTAGAAGATGCATTGTTATCACTTGCAATAGTCCAAACAAATTTGTCTTTACAATATCTGTTACCTATCCACTTACTCCAAAGAGATTTTTCAGACAAGAATTTCCATAATAATTTGATACAAGCAGCTCTTTTAAGGTGAGAAAAATTCTTTAAACCAATACCCCCTTCTCCCTTTGGTTTACACAAAGAATTCCAAGCAACCTTATGAGCAGAATCACCCCAAAAAAAAATCAGCACACATTGACTTTAATTTTCCCAAATTAAATTCAGGAATTTGGTAGATGAATAGCCAATATAAAATAATAGGAGTAATTATGCCATTAATCAGTTCATCTCTTCCAGCAAATGATAATAATTTGGACTCCCATCCTTGGATTTTACTTTGAACTCTCTGGATTAAAGAATTACATTCAGCATAATGTAAGTAATTAGAGGATAATGCCACTCCTAAATACTTAATAGGCAACACCCCCCTTTCATAACCAAGAGTATTCAACACTTCATCAGAATTTCTCACTGAAGAACTGAAAAAAACTTTAGTTTTAGCAGCATTAACCATAATACCTACATGCACTTTTAAATTATGAAAGATTTGCTTTAAAATTGTAGCATTTTCCAAAGATGATTTCCCAAAAATCATCAGGTCATCAGCATATAGGAGATGTGAAACAATAGGCTGAATAGAACTACTTGAATAGGTAGAAGAATCCATTTGATATGTAAAATACTACATATCAATGGCAAAAAGATATGGAGACAGTGGGTCTCCTTGTCTAATACCTCTAGTAGATTTGATAAAACCCCTTGGAACACCTTGAATTAAAATTGAAAAGTAGCAGTAGTCATACATTCATAAATCAGATTAATGAAATGCACTGGAAAATTCATTAAGCTCATTATTTGACATATGCATTCTCTGCTAACTTTATCATATGCCTTTTGGAGATCTACTTTTACACAATACTTTGGCATTCCTCCTTTTTTAAAATCTCTGAGAAGTTCATGAGCTAAAATAATATTTTCACCAATGTATCTTCCTCTGATAAAAGCACTTTGATTCTCAGATATTAAAAAAGGTAGGAAATGTTTTAATCTATTGCAAAGAACTTTAGCAAAGATTTTGTAGTAAACATTACAACAGGAGATGGGTCTATAATGCATTCTCTGCTAAATTTATCATATATATATATATATATATCGTATGGACATGTTTTACTTAATTTATGACTAAGTACATCTTAGTTTACAGATACATTGGTTAAGACAATAACTCTCTAAGTATCAACCACGAAGACCGAAATCAACATTAGATTGACACTCAGAGAATTACTCAACTCAACCAATCTTCTGTTTGTCATTCATATTCGTCTCTGATCAGCATTAATTAGTTATTAATGCACAGACCTCTCACATTAAGTTGATTGCTTGTGGCCGCTGGATATGCCTGGCGGTTCCGAGCAGACTTCCACCACAAGCCAAACTTAACCTCGTGTCCAAGCATCTTTTAATTATGCCTACGATCTCTCACATTAGACTGACCGTTTGCGGTTGCTGGATGTGCCAGGCGGGTCCGGGCAGGCTTATACCGCAAACCAAGTCAAACCTCGTGTCTTAGGCGTTCATTATCTCATTTTATTATTCAACCCCAATTTGAATTAATATCCCTATTTCAAATTGTCCATAATTTCCAATTCAAGCTATGTTCATAATTATCATCTAAATTATGTCCATAATTTCCATGTATATAAACTATACCAGTTTATGTCTCAAGTTAATTACATGGTCACTAACCAATTTATGCCAGTTACATAATATCCAATATTTAGCATTTCCCAAACTATTCCCCAACATTCCCACGTTGTTCGTACGTATAATTCACATAATACGTTAGGCTCGCTGTTAGCCTAACTCATAAGAAAAGGAAAAGAAAGAGACATATGACATCCAAACTGGCATAAAACAATATAGATCTAATTAAGCATGTGTAACATAAACTTGGCATAGAACAACATTAATCTAATTTAGCATATAAACGTGAACTAGCATATAAGATGGATCCAATTAACATATGCAATTTGAACTGACATAGATCTAAACATAAGAACTGGCATGGATCTAAACAAATAAGCATAAACTTGCACAGATCATAACTTGCATAGAATGAATCTAATCAAGCATCTGTAATTAGACCTAGGAATTAACATCATAAAATGAATCTAATTACATATGATAACAAACTGACATATATTGACAAAATAGATGATAACAGAACTGGCTAATAGCATATGATTCAACAGGCATATTCATACAGTCCAAATCACAACTTATCATAATTATTTTAATTAATTATCTTGTGAAAGCAACTGTACTCACAGAGAACGGATTAAAGAAGAGAATTAGGCGTTTGTAGAAACGTTCTCCTTTTCACAATTCTTAGGCTTTGATTCGTTCGTTGTTGTTCTAGAATCCCTTTTCGCAATTCCTAAGCTTTAATTTGTTGGAGAAGAGACTAGGTTAGTTTAGGATGGAGCAGCATGGCGACTTATGAATGAATTTAGTTTAGATTAGGGTTTAGGTTTATGTGTCTTATATAGATGTGTAGGATTAATTCGAGCCCTTATATCTGACTAGGATTCATCTAAGCCATCCAGAATGAAAAGACATGTCACTAGACCAATCAGATAAAGCCACATAAGCCCTAAAACTCCAAAAATCATCATCTGAGCACATCAGCCCAATCTGGCCGACAGGGGTCGACACCCTATATAGGGGGTCAACACCTGTGTCTTCCCCCCTATAGGGGGTCGACACCTATGTAGACCCCCCACTAGGGGGTCGACACCCATGAGCGGGAAATTTCCCGCTCAGCCCGCTTTGACTGAATTTCGAAATTTGAACATGTTTGGGAGCTTCTGGAGTTATTATATATATATTCTCCCCTACGCGTATACAAACTTCTAAGGCTTATAACTTCTTCATACGGTGTCCGATTTACGCAAACTCGGACTCTATCCCAAGCAGAATTTCGAGACGAACGCAATGGCATAACCATTTTACTTAATTCTTCTTTTAAAAATTAAGTATTCTTTAATTTTCTAATTTTAATGTATTAAAATTACGGGGTGCTACATTCTCCCCTACTTAAAGGATTTCGTCCCCAAAATCTCCAAGTCAAGAAGAATGTATGTCCTACCATCCAACATCGATCTACTCAACCATTCAATCACAGGCATCCATTGTCCTTGAAAAGGTTTCTAATGCTTTTCATGAACATATGCATAGTGTGTGTATATGTCCTTACCCAAATGCAAAATCAGGCGGTCTACCGATTCAGTTGACCTCCTTAATGCAATTCATGGTAGTGCCATGCGTCCATTATGTATGCAAAAGAACCATATTGATACATATCATTTCTATATGAGTGCACAACCATACATTCAAATGCAACACCCATATGATAATACATTCAATAAACATCCATTAAATTAAATATGCACATATATTCATATGCAATATGAAAGTGATTGAGCCGATCTAGTGCCTAATGTGTGTGTAAATGCATCCACGAGCAACCACTAGCAAACACTTGCATTCACTTGCATCCACCAAACATAACATGTCTCAAACACATGTTTACAACCATAGGATCTTCCTACCTAAAGATCGAAGGCATAATCGAGAGGACATACTAAACGATAGAACAAGTATAAACAAAGCGATAGAAAAAGGAGAAGTTAAGAATATACCCTCAAAAAGGAAAGGGTACAGAGAACGCATCTTGTCTTCCGTCTTCCAAGTCGCGTCTCCTTGATCATCTCCCCATTGGATTTTAACCAACTTGACCTCTCTGTTGCGTAACTTCTTGATCTTCGATCCAAGGATGCATGTAAGAGATCGTCTAATCGTGGCATCTCGCTCCTCTTCCACTTCTCCAAGCATGCTCGGCTCCACTACTTCCGCGGTATCATGTAAACACTTCCGCCAATGCGACACGTGAAACACGTCATGAACACCACTAGGCTTCTCCGGCAACTTCACTCTGTACGCCATCTGTCCAATCCTCTCTGTAATGGGAAAGGGTCCTACGAACCTTGGTGCTAATTTCCCCACATCCCCCAAAGCGAACTACATTCCTCAACAGTGACACTTTGATAAAAACCATTTCTCCAATCATCGAACTCAAAATCGGTTCGTCTCTTGTCAGCATTTGACTTGTGTCGGTCCTATGCCATCTTCATTCATCTTCGAATCAAGTCCATCTTCACCGAAGTTTCTCTCTAATCAGCTCGGGTCCAAGCAAAAACTTATCCGTAGACTCCCACCAACAAGTTGGTGATCGACACGGTCGTCCATAAAAACCCTAATACTAGCTTAATAACTGTTGTAATAAGCAAAACTCCACAAATGGAAGGTGCCCTTCTTATGTCCCTCCAAAATCTAGGATACATAACCTCAAAAGATCTTCAAGGACTCTATTCACCCTTTATGTCCGTCCATCCATCTGTGGATGATACGCGATGCTCAAACATAACTGCGTACCTACCGCATTTTGCATATCACCATTTCCTCCTGCATCGAAAAATGCTCCAAGCTCTGTCCCGCAAGCACAGGTATATACTATGAACGGTTTGCTCCCATCTAGCAAAGTCCTTAACGAACTTCCTATAGTAGCCCGCCAACCCTAGAAAACTTCTTACTTCCGTTGCTTTTCTAGGAACCTTCCAATCTTGGATTGCCACCACCTTTGTAGGATCCACTGCTATCCCTTCCTTAGAGACCACGTGTCCTAAGAGCCTCACTTCTTTCCTCCAAAAATGGCATTTGGAGAGCTTAGCTTTGAGTTGATGCGCTCGTAGGGTCTCTAAGACTTCCCTAAGATGTAGGGCATGCTCTTCCTCGCTACTAGAGAAAATAAAGATATCATCCACAAAGACTACTATGAACTTGTTTAGAAACTCCCTAAACACCCTACTCATTAAGTCCACGAAATATGCGGGTGCATTCGTCAAACCAAAAGGCATGACGAGACATTCAAAGAAACCGTCGGGAGTCCTAAATGCAGTCTTATCTATGCTATCCTCAGCCACCCTTAGCTGATGAAATCCTATAGCTAAATCCAACTGCGAGAAAACCGAAGCGCCAACCAACTGATCGAACAAGTCATCTATCCTCGGCAATGGGTGTATGTTCTTCTTTGTGAGCTTGTTCATCTCCCTATAGTCCACGCACAATCTAAGTGAACCATCAGCCTTCGTAGCAAAAACAACTGGAGCACTCCATTCCGAAATACTTCTTCTTATGAACCCTTCTTCAAGTAGCTCCCCCACTTGCTTACTGAGTTCCCTCCTCTCTCTCGGAGTCATGTGGCGCAATGGTAATGCAACTGGCTTTGCATTATCTACTAAGTATATACGGAGGTCTATCTCGCACCTCGGGGGTAAACCCCGAACCATATCAAAGACATCACCATACTCACGGACTACACGAACAGATTCCAAATCATCGATGGATGCGTCAAGAGATTCTAGGTAGCTAAGCATCACCGGACCTCCAGGGTCACAAGAAATATCAAGGGTTCTTCCACAACGAATCAACAATCTAACTGCCCTCCTTTCGCAGTCTAGGATGGCACCATATCTGGCTAGCCAATCCATTCCTAGAATCAAGCCGTAGCCCATGAAACCAAGAATGTAGGCGTGGCATTCAAACCCAACGCCCAAGATAGACACTCTCAAATCCCGACAAAGCATAGATAAATGAGCCGAACCACCAATAGGATTTGAGACTACAATCGGATCCACAACTAGACTAGTATTTAGGTGTAGTGTTTCAACTAATGAAGCAGATACAAACGAGTGTGAGGCGCCAGAATCAAACAAAGTACGAACATGATGATCAAATAGAAAAACCAAACTTTCAACAGAAATGTTTCTACCTCTCTCCTATCCTGGTGCCATGAGAGCATGAACCTGCCCCCTCGCCTGTGCTGGTGCCATGAGAGCCTGAACCTGCCCTGTAGTAGTAGGTCCTGCCCTCTGCCCTTGTCCTTGCCTCCTCGGGCAGTCTTTAATCAGATGTCCTGCCTCACCGAAATGAAAACAACCAGGCTTCTTCTTCTTCCTACAGTCCTGAATTACATGTCCCGTTATACCACAATAAAGACACCTTCTTTTGTCATGGGGTTAATTATTCTTTCCACTTTCTCCATTACCTTCTTCGTGGATTAAAGCCATATCAACAAATTCCTCATCCATGGGTTTTGCTCCTTAGCCTAAACTCCTTCATCGACCAAGCAGCTAGCTGAACCTTCCTTCCATCGTCTATCTCAAAGATACCAAACGAGTCCTCCACTTCCTTGAGCCAATTCTAGCTTCGACAAACGTCTCAGTCCTATGAAACAACGGTTTTCCGCCCATCACATGAAAGTCCTTACATATCTTAGAAAAAACATATACACGCGGGGAAAGAGACCAAAGAAGGAAAAAGGAAGAGATTCGAAACAAAGAATCGAAAGAAAGATATATGGAATTTGGGGATTATGTTTTTCGTAATAAACTTTTCTCTTGAAAACTCCTTCTTTAAAACATGTTTTTGAAAATACTTCTTTATAAAAATGCTTTTGAAAAAGGTTTTCAAAATCCTTTATCTGTTCTGGTAACCTTCAACTCTGATACCACATGTAACACCCCGTGTCCATTAATGTCACTCACAAAGGGAATGCATTAACTTTCATGGAGCATTATAAGTGTATAGAACAGAAATCACAAGACAGATATATATAAAATGGAACTTCAAAATTTAAAACAACTTCATTGCAGCGGGAAAGAAAAACATAGTTTTGTTACGTCATCAAAACCACTAAGTACACTAATATCCATCTTGGACAAATTACTTTCTGAGTACATAAAACAAAAGCATAACCCCAATACAAATGGCCATGAAAAGAGATAAGCTGAACATTACTTTCAACACTTCCAAGCATTTCCAAAGAGAGAGAGAAAAAGATCCAAGTCAAACTCCACTAGTCCCACCCTGAGAACCTGGGGAGAGGAAAGAAAAGAGGCGAAACAAACGAGGTCAGACATAAAGTCTGGCGAGTCCAGTGACTTTAACAATAAAATCATGAAAGTAACAAGATAAGAACATAAACTGGAAAATAGGAAATGACTTGTAAAATAAACAGGCATGACAAGGCAGACAAGATGAACAAGATATAACGTTGATTGCGCTTCTAATCACTATAAGATAATTCCTACACTGCACCAATGCTAATTACACTGCACCATTTCTAGTCCCATACTAGAAGTTGAACCCTCTTAATAATCATAATAATGGTAGTTCCTTGTACTCCTAGCTGCTATCGTAGGTGCTACCTGCTCCTACCTCCACTAGTTGTACCCACTACCCTCCCTATTCTAATTACAACATTTATTCATAGTATGGTAGTTGTACTTCAAGCCGCTGTCATAGGTGTTGCCTGCTCCTATCTCCACTAGTTGTACCCACTACCCTCTCCATTTGATCGACTCCCTAACTCGTAGATATCCGTGTTGGTCTCACAGTAGTGTGTATCATTCCCTAAAGTGGCAACCCGATACTACTAAGAAATGCACGACTTATACCTACACGATGCAACAACGTCTTACCTACCAGCCCGGACCCACACACGCACATGACGCCGTTGGACTTGCGTTGCCACCGCTAACCTATTTTGACCTCTTACAATCAAACCCAGTAAGCGTGTCCCGTCCTCGACCTAGTTCGAGCTCACATAGATACAGAATGGGTTACTGGTTGAAAAGGGTCCACACACTTGACACAAGCTTCCCTCCTAAGCTTGGTCCCCACTAGGAATTCCCACTTAACCCCTTCTTATTCCCATGTCTTCTTACATGTTTCACCTTGGTTAAGTGCTTCCAATTATATTACACATGTCACCCATGTCACCCACTTAACCCTTTTATTATACCCATGTCATACTACATGTCATATCTTGGTTAAGTGTTATCTAATTATATCTCACATGCTACCCATGTTACCCTCTTATCAAATCAACATGTATTATTGGTTAAGCCTGTCTTAACCCTATCCACTTAGCAGATCAATATATATTATTGGTTAAGCTGGTCTTAACCCTATCCGCTTATCAGATCAATATATATTATTGGTTAAGTTTGTCTTAACCTTATCCACTTATTGGTTAAGCTTGTCAACTTACACAAGTTAACTTAACCCCACCCACCTAACATGTTTTATGTATCATATATATATATATATATCGTATGAACATGTTTTACTTAATTTATGACTAAGTACATCTTAGTTTACAGATACATTGGTTAAGAGAATAACTCTCTAAGTATCAACACCGAAGACCGAAATCAACATCAAATTGACACTCAGAGAATTACTCAACTCAACCAATCTTCTGTTTGTCATTCATATTCGTCTCTGATCAACATTAATTAGTTATTAATGCACAGACCTCTCACATTAAGTCGATAGCTTGTGGCCGTTGGATATGCCGGGCGGTTCCGGGCAGACTTCCAACACAAGCCAGACTTAACCTCGTGTCTAAGCATCTTTTAATTATGCCTACGACCTCTCACATTAGATTGACCATTTGCGGTTGTTGGATGTGTCGGGCGGGTCCGGGAAGGCTTATACTGCAAACCAAGTCTAACCTCGTGTCTTAGGCGTTCATTATCTCATTTTATTATTCAACTCCAATTTGAATTAATATCCCTATTTCAAATTGTCCATAATTTCCAATTCAAGCTATGTTCATAATTATCATCTAAATTATGTCCATAATTTCCATGTATATAAACTATACCAATTTATGTCTCAAGTTAATTACATGGTTACCAACCAATTTATGCCAATTACATAATATCCAATATTTAGTATTTCCCAAACTATTCCCCAACGTTCCCACGTCGTTCGTACGTATAATTCACATAATACGTTAGGCTCGATGTTAGCCTAACTCATAAGAAAAGGAAAAGAAAGAGACATATGACATCCAAACTGGCATAAAACAATATAGATCTAATTAAGCATGTGTAACATAAACTTGGCATAGAACAACATTAATCTAATTAAGCATATAAATATAAACTAGCATATAAGATGGATCCAATTAACATATGCAATGTGAACTGACATAGTTCTAAACATAAGAACTGGCATGAATCTAAACATATAAGCATAAAATTGCACAGATCGTAACTTGCATATAATGAATCTAACCAAGCATATGTAATTAGACCTAGGAATTAACATCATAAAATGAATCTAATTACATATGATAACAAATTGGCATATATTAACAAATAAATGATAACAGAACTGGCTAATAGCATATGATTCAACAGGCATATTCATATAGTCCAGATCACAACTTATCATAATTATTTTAATTAGTTATCTTGTGAAAGCAACTGTACTCACAGAGAACGGATTAAAGAAGAGAATTAGGCGTTTGTAGAAACGTTCTCCTTTTCACAATTCTTAGGCTTTGATTTGTTCGTTGTTGTTATAGAATCCCTTTTCGCAATTCCTAAGCTTTAATTTGTTGGAGAAGAGACTAGGTTAGTTTAGGATGCAGCAGCCTGGCGGCATATGAATGAATTTAGTTTAGATTAGGGTTTAAGTTTATGTGTGCTTATATAGATGTGTAGGATTAATTAGAGCCCTTATATCTGACTAGGATTCATCTAAGCCATCCAGAATGAAAAGACATGTCACCAGACCAATCAGATAAAGCCACATAAGCCCTAAAACTCCAAAAATCGTCATTTGAACACATCATCCCAATCTGGCCGATAGGGGTCGACACCCTATATATGGGGTCGACACCTGTGTCTTCCCCCCTATAGAGGGGTCGACACCTATGTCGACACCCCTATAGGGGGTCGACACCTATGTCGACCCCCCACTAGGGAGTCGACACCCATGAGCGGGATATTTTCCGCTCAGCCCTCTTTGACTGAATTTTGAAATTTGAACCTGTTTACGAGTTTCTGGAGTTATTATATATATATATATATATATTCTCCCCTACGCATATACAAACTTCTAAGGCTTATAACTTCTTCATACAGTGTCCGATTTATGCAAACTCGGACTTTATCCCAAGCAGAATTTCGAGACGAATGCAATGGAGCAACCCATTTTACTTAATTATTCTTCTAAAAATTAAGTATTCTTTAATTTGCTAATTTTAATGTTTTAAAATTATGGGATGTTACACTCCTCCACTTAAGGAAAGTCAAGAAAAAGCTAACAAAGTTTTGATTCATAATGCTGTCGAGCCATCAAGCCAATCTGGTCCTGCTCTAAAGCCTTTACCTGTGTTTATTGAAGGGGGGCGGATAGGAGGAGATGCTATGACATGTACTAATAAACAGGCTAATGTTGCACCTTTTGAGAACCAAGTTTACTTTAACCTTGGGGAGGCAAATGATACGGACCAAGTGCAAGTTCAAAATAGGCAAAGTGTAGTAGAAATAATGGAGAACCGAGACACAGGAAATCAGGAAAAAGTTTGCAACCATCAATCTGAAATAGCTAACATTCTTGTTTCTCTTGACATGAATAAGTCTGATCTAGCTCAAGTACCTATTGTTGCTGAACCTTTGGAAGCAGTAGCTGGAATTGATGACACCTCTAGTACTGTTAACGGCTTTGAAAATAAATTAGCTAAGCTCTTTCCGGAAGTTGCCACGATGACAGTTTGTTCCTTACCATCAAACTTACCAGACAGCAGTATAAAACCCTATCCTTCTGCACCATCACGGCAATGCACTGAAACTGATAATGACTTGGCTACGCAAGAAGCTTACAAAAATGTACCACTATCGCCTGGGCATTTGGAACCTCCAGATTCTTCGCCTTTAGTTCGGGATATGAAAAATAAAGGTCTGCAAATTGTTAAGGACCTAAAGAACAATAAAATTCAGAAGTTTGGTATGCCGAAAGCCGTTAACCAACAGATAACAAATGAAGCTGGCATGGTCAAAACAAGATCAATGACAACGAGTGACGAAGAACAGCAAGAGTTTAATAATGCCACAAAACATCTGCGTCAGGAATATTAGAGGAGCTCATAAGGACACCAAGCTGGATAGATGTAAGCTTCTTATCAGGAAACACAACTTATCATCCATTGTTCTGTTAGAGACTAAACTTAATGACAATCTTACAGAGAGAGCCGCCAAGTACATAAATCCTAACTGGGTTTTACTTCACAATTTAACTGAAGCTAGTTATGGTAGAATTATGCTTATTTTTTATCCTACTATTCTTCGCTTCACTAAAATTTGCGCCTTAAGTCAATTTATTCATTGTCAAGTTCATCACATACATTCGACCATAACCTCTTTGTTCACTTTTGTGTATGCCTTTAATTCAGCTAATGCTAGAGAAACCATATTTCAAACTTTACCTACTTTGTAACAACATCTTCTTCCTTGGGTAGTTTGCGGAGACTTCAATTCTCCTCTGAAACTTTCGGATAGAATTGGAGGATCCGCAGTTTCTCAAGCTGAGATCAGGAATATTAATTTGGCTATCTCAAATTCTGATCTAGTAGAAATCAATTCTTATGGTCCCGAATTTACTTGGAATAACTCCAAAAGAGATGGTATAAGGACATTTTCTAAGATTGATCACTCTTTTTGTAACTTGTTAGCACTTAACAATTGGCCTAACCTTACTAATGAAATTGCTTTACCAGTCCTCTCAGATCACGCCCCTCAGGTACTTCATTTAAATGAAAATACTATTGTTAGAATGCCTAGTTTTAGATTCTTTAATATATAGGCTAAAGAGACGGGTTTTCTGGATTTAGTGAGAAATACTTGGGATACTCAATGCTTCGGTAACCCCATGTATGTTCTTTTTAAAAAAACTTAAAGCTCTTAAGAATGTTTTGAAAGATTGGTCATATAAAAACTTTTGTAGTGGTAACATGAAATCCGAGATGCTCCATAAACTTCTGGAAAGGACTCAACTCCAAATGCTCAGCGATCCCTTAAACCATAATTTATCAAGTCTTGAAGCTGATATCTCGAGCAAGTATCAAGAAGCACTGCTTGTGGAATCCTCTATGAAGAAACAAAAAGCTCGAATCAAATGGTATGATAACGGTGATAGAAACACTACATATTTTCATGCCGTCCTAAAGGCCAAACAAGTCAAAGAGAGCATCCACTCCATCACTGATTTGGCAGGCCGAGTTCATAAAACTCAAACAGGTATTAGCAATGCTTTTGTCAATTTCTTCACGGTTATGTTCGGTAATAAAGATAATTTCATTCCTACTATTGATGATATTAACCCGACTATTCTGCCTAAATTAAGTAATGATATGAAAGCTTACTTACATAATGATATGACTGATAATGAAATCAAGCTTGCTAGGTTTTCTTTGAACAAGAATTCTTGCGGAGGACCCGACGGTTTTATTGCGTTCTTTTATACCGTTTGTTGGCATATTTTTCAACATGATGTATGCAAAGCTATTAGGCAATTTTTTAAGAAAGGTCAAATGCTTGAATCTTTCAACAATACTATTATAACATTGATTCCCAAAGTTACGAATGCGGAAAAAGTGAGTGACTTTAGAATGATTTCATGTTGTAATACAATTTATAAATGCATTTCTAAAATTATAGCCCTTAGGATGAAACATGTATTGCCTTCTATTATATCAGTTAACCAAGCTGCTTTTCTACCTAACCGTAACATCTTGGATAATGTTCTCTTAGCTCATGGACTTATTAAGGGCTATAATTATAAGAATTTATACCCTAGAGCCATGATAAAACTAGATATTAAGAAAGCCTTTGATACTATTCAGTGGACGTCTATAATAAAGATATTGAGTCCTATGAACTTCCCACCTTGTTTTAATGCCTGGATCTACGCTTGTATTAGCACGGCTAATTTTTCTATAAATGTTAACGGAACCCTGGTTGGTTTCTTTAAAAGTAGGAAAAGCATCCGCCAAGGTGATCCTATTTCTACTTATCTTTTCATTGCTGTTATAGAGCTTTTAACCTCTATGCTAAACAAAATTGTTGACAATAACCAATTTTCATTGCACCCCAAATGTAGAGAGCCACGTATTGTGTCTTTAATGTTTGCGGATGATTTGATTATCTTTTGTAAACCTGATGACGATGCTTTATGTAATATTATGACCACTCTTGACAAATTTTACCGCATTACTGGCTTGAAAATCAACCTTGACAAATCCAACCTTTTAATTGCTAGAGTTAGTCAAGCCCGTAGGGAAACTATTCATTCTCTAACTGGGCTGAGTAGTAGTGACGCTAGTCTAACTTACGTCGGACTTCCTATGGCGATGTCCAGAGTTACTACTACTCAGTTCCTTCCTCTGTATGACAAAATCACTAAGAGAATGAATTGTTGGTCCGATAGTTACCTTGGTTAAGTTGGTCATTTAACGCTAATTAAATCGGTAATTATAGCTATGCAAATATATTGGTCGCGTATTTACCTCCTTCCGAATAAACTACATAATATGATTAGATCCGCGTTCATGATATTTTTATGGAAAGGTAACACCCATGCTAAATACATAGCTCCTTTTTCTTTCTCTAAGCTGGAAAAGCCAATAAAATGTGGGGGGTCTGGGAATCATCAACACCAAACTTTGGAACGGTGACGCCTTAGGTAAACATTTTGACAATTTGCTTAGTAATAAGAATAGTCTTTGGGTTTCTTGGTCACTAAAACATGTCAGAAAAGAAAATAGAGTTTGGACTTGAGTTTGTGCCAACATTATAGTTCTACATGGAAGAACTTAATCATCCTCAGATCTAGTATGCTTCCTTTTTTCAAGTTTAACAAGACAATGTACAATACTATTTCTTTTTGGGAAGACCCATGGCTTGACTGTGGCTTCATTATTGATCAACATGTCACGTATATGGAGAAAGTTCAGTCTGGCATTCCATTTGCTGCCCGTGTGGCTGATATGAAGTCTCACGGCAGTTTTAGCTTGCCTGCTACTGCTATCAGTTCTGTTCAAGTCATTTGAAATAGAATATACAGCAGCAACTCATCAGTACTCGCGGATAAACCGTTTTCATGGCATTGGCCAGGTAAGAATTTTACCATTAAACTACTTTACATTACACTTCAAGTTACTTCAAACTTTCATGTTTGCAGTTGGTACAAGATTGTCTGGAAGAGGGATAACAATGCAAAGGAGAACTTTTGCTTCTAAAAGGTCCTTAAAGCTGTTATTCTCACGAAAGACAAGCTCAACCAGTACGACATGCAAGTTGATAGCATTTGCGCCTTATGTAAAGTGCACGCTGAAGATCTCATGCATCTCTTCGTTGAATGTCCGGAAGTCAAAAAGCTGTGGAATGAAGTCCTACATCAACTAGGCAACGCAAGATTTCCAGATAATAGTAGGGACCAATGGAAGTTGTTGCGTAGGAAAGTGGGGAGGAAAAGAGCTTCTGCAAGATTCTTTACATTTGTATTAAAAAAGATTGTTATGAGTATTTGGACTGAGCGCAATAAGTGCATTTTTGAGCAACACGTCCACAATTACTTATATTGGAAATCCAGGCTTTGGCAAGACATTAGGAACAACATCAAGTTCCTCCATTTCACGTATGACCCTGGGTTATTTGCGACTTGATTGGGGTCTCTTCATTTTGTACGTATGTGTCCATTTTGTCTCCGTCTAGATGTAGTGTTGATATGATGTGTCTCCTCAGCACTCTTTTCGCTTTATTTTCTTTCTATGTAACCTATGTAATCGTCTCAGTATATCAATAAAAGTGGTAGGGGTCCACTCAACTCCGTCGGCTCTGCCAAAAAAGAAACACAAACATCACAAGATAGATATAAAATTACAACGGTTAAAAACTTTATTAATTAGAAAAGCTTCGTGGTCCAAACCCAATTACATAATAAGTCTGAAATATAGAAAACTAGTTACATCAACATAAAACTTCTATCTTGTACCAAAATCATCATCATAGTACAATAATACATAAAAATAGCATAATCCCCAAAATATAGCCATAGAAGAGAAGAAACAAAATCAAGCAGTACATCTAAGCAGCTCCAAGAAAAATGAAAGAAGAATCCGGATCAAGCTTGAGTATACCCACCCTGATTACTACCCTAATTACTACCCCCGCAATCAATCGGCCCCTTATCCCGTAAATACCCTGTGTCAGCCCTACGGTAGGGTGTATAACTTCCTAAAGTGGAAACCTACGAAAGGACAAAAACCTATTTACTGGTGCAACAACGACTTATTTCCCTAGAGCAAGCCGTACTCATGCACGCACATGAGTCAGTTGGAACGCGCCAGTACACACCTCCTCCTAGATGAATCTCTTACAATCAGCTCAGTAAGCATGCCCTGACCCCTACCTAGTGCAGGATCCCATTTTAATACCAGAATGGGTTACTGACTAATATTGGTCCCACACAGCATATGACATAAGACAACCCTTACAGATCTTGTGTCCCAATTAACTAGGATTTTAACAGGTTATGCCTAACAGATTTAACAGATTCGCATAACCCCCTACAGATTTACGGGTTGAACTTTACAAGTTAACGGGTCCATATAACTCCAACTGATGTAACCGGTTAAGTTTTCTAGATTATCTGGTTCATATAACCCCTACAGATTTAACAGGTTTACTTAACCCTACAAATTTAACAGGTTTACTTAACCCCAAGATTTAACAGGTTTACTTAACCCCACAGATTTAACGGGTTTCCAGATTTGCAGACTACTTAATTTATAATAAAGTACAACTTAACTTATTTCATAAGTTATCCCCTTCCACTAGCTTTTATTATAACCTAAGTTATAATTACCACTTGTCCCTAGGACAAGCCTACCTATTATCTTTCCTTTTTCCCATTCGGGTTTATTTATAATAGGTTATTATCATTCCCCGTTTAAGTATATTAATGCATCGGACCTCTCACATTAAGTTGACCATTTGTGGATGCTGGATTTGCCGGGCGGTACCGGGCATACTTCTACCACAAGTCAGACTTAACCTCGTGTCTTAGCACCGTTACGTGTACATTTATGCACTCAACCCCTCACATTAGATTAACCACTTGTGGTTGCTGGATATGTCGGGCGGTTTCGGGCAGACTCCTACCACAAGTGTAATATAACCTCGTGTCTAAGCACGGTTACAGTTTCTATTTATTGTAAATCTAGGCATATTCATTCTTAAACAACTATTCATGTTCATCGTAGGTTTTTTCGATTACAGTATTCAGTTTCAGCAGATTTCAGCAGATTTGTCATTTTAACAGATTAAACATCTCCGTAAGTTACAGCAGGTTACCTATAGTTTTATTATCATGTTATGCTAAATCTTAAATTAAGCCTACAGATTCATATACCCTAAATTATGGTCATAATTCACAATATAACATCTACCCCAAGTTTTAGTCAAATTGTACAATATACGTTATGCCCCAAAAACCTCAGCCATGATTCATAATACAAGTTATGCCCAAATCAAAGTTTTAGATCCATGTATATGTTATGCCCCTAAAATTCCAATACAAGTTATTGCCTCAACTTTAGCATTCCCCATCGTTCCCAATTTCGTGCGCTTGCATATTTCAGCGGTAGGCCTAGGCTCGAAGGTAGCCTGGTTATAAAAATAAAAAGGGAAAGAGGGAGAGAAGAGAACAAGAATAGGCATAATAACAAAACAGGCATATGATGATAAAATTGATCATAATAACAAGATAGGCATATGATGGCAGAATTAGGCATATGAGAACAATAGATCAGGTTTACAAGTAATGGAAAATCTGATATGATTCAAGTTATTAACAGGCATAGGCTTAGATCCAAACTTATAAACATGTCAAGATTACTTTTTAAATGTTTATATCTAAAAGCAACATAAAATCACTGTGATTGGATCTAAAGAACAGAGAACAAAAGGTTGAAGTTGTAAAAGTAATTCTCGTATGCGTATAGGCTGTTGTTGAAGAAAATAGTCTAACAAAATCTAAGCTGGGGCAACATCTCATTGTCTGCATTATTTTTTATGTGTAAAAACAGTAGAAATAGGGTCCTATTTAAAGCCTACAGCCAACCAATCAAGCCACAAACAAGTCCACGTTTATATACTGAATTCTGCCCAGATCTATGTAATAACCCGGAAAATGTGAACCAGTTTAAAATTTTTAAATTTGGTTATTACCAAGAATTTGAATAATTGAAATAGAATATTTCAATAAAATTATAGAATTGGGTATGGTATGGTAGTTTGAAATTTTGAATACAAACTTTGTCTGACTGTACCGGGTGGAAAATATAACGGATTTTAACGAAACTAAAAATATTTAAATATGTTTATCAATACCTTTCTAACGAATCTGAAAAATCGAAGTTTCATAGCGGGAATCAAAAGTTATGGCCAAATAAATTTTCAGAAAGGTCGCTGTATAGCATATAAAGCCCTTGAAAATTGATATTTTGCATACGACCTCAGAATTCGACGAAACCACTTTTGTTGGGTCCGGGATGTCAAATAAATGCTAAGTTTCAAATTTCATAATTTTTGAAGCTAGCATGTGAGCGGGGCAAAAGAAAATGTGATTGGTCAAATTCTATTAAAAAGGCTCGACCTAAAAATGGCCGTTTTTCAAACGAGCTCAGAATTCGACGAAACTGGTTTTGTTAGGACCGTATCGTCAAAACAAAGCTAGATTTATTTTTCTGGAATTTTTCGATTCAGTTTGTGGCCCTGGCAAATTGAAATGTACGTTTAAATTAAATATCGAATGTTTTATATTTTAATTTGAAAAATAACTGACTGTAACAGTCGAAATGGCCAACGAAACATATCCCATTGTGTCTGGAATGGGGGTATTTAGCTAGGGGCGACATTCGTTGGGTTTAAAAAGGAGCCCGTTTGCAAAAACACTATTTAAAAATTTCTATAAAGCTCTGGCCAATAGGAATTTTCCTTTTATAAAAAAAAAATAATAACGAACGAAACCCTAGCCGCCAGCGATATTGGACGACTCAAAGGGCTCGAAGCTTCTCGTCGACTTTGCCGCCGCCTTAGGCGATTTCGCCGCCGCCGCCTGTTGAAGCTTCTGACCGCCGCCGCCTGTTGAAGCTTCTGACCGCCGTAGTCCCCTCTCCACATCGGACCCAGTCTCGCCACCATCAGAGCCGCCGCCATCGAGTTCTGGCGCTCCAAAGTCGGCAAGTTTAAGCCGCCGCCCAGGGTTCATCTCGACATCGAACTGGAGGAGACTGGTGGCGCCGGAAAGCTCTTCCCTCCCTCGACGACATCCGACAGTTTGATCATCCTATAGAGCAACGAATCAAGAGAAAAATCAAAACCTAAATCTGAGCAGGTTTGAAAACTAACGGCTTATATAATTTTAAACTGTTTTTACACTATAAAGCGTTGCAAATCTTTGAAAAATAATATCTTTTTCGTTCTTTAACGAAATTCGATGAAACAGGAGACACTGTGACCGCAAGGAGGCTCTCTACATTCTAGAAGAAGCAGCGGATTTTTCTGACCTTCCTACGATTTTTAGCACTGCAATATCCAATGTGAGGAATCTAAACTATTTGTGTGAATGAAATCGTGTTGTATAAATTATATAAGCGAAGTGTAAATTATATACGCATTGTATACCTCATGTACATGTGTTGTATAAGTTATATTAGCGATGTATAAATTATACAAGCGTTGAATGAAACATATATGCTTTGAATTTTGATGAAATGCAAGTGAATTATTATATTATATATATATATATATACTCCCCTCGTCCACAGACCATGGACGATATTTATTGCTTGTGATTGACGTGATATTATATGGTATGACGAATGGTTGGAAATAATTGTTTGTGGTTGATATTATGGTTGAAAAAATACCTTTATGGTTGAAAAATACCTTTGTGGTTGAAAAATACCCTCTTGTGGTTGAAACAAAATAGAAGAGGATTGTGGAATTGAAAATAAAACATGCCGCCTACGTGCGAACTAGATGCATGATCCCCATTGTCAAAAACCGCGAGGTTTTAAGGTAGAGCGAGGAGCCGTACTAGGGACGGTCCCGGTTTTAACTACCCTGCCGTTATGCTGCCGAAATTTTCTGAAATATTTATGTGTTAGAATAATTTTCATTCGTTGAAATAAATTACATATGCTATAGCGAATATTCATGTGTTGAATCGCAATTCATTCGTTGAGTTGAAATTCATGTGTTGAATATTATTTGAATTTAAACAAATGGCTTTAGCGATAAAAATCACATTTTCATATATATACAAACTATAGCGAATATTCATGTGTTGAATCGCAATTCATTCGTTGAGTTGAAATTCATGTGTTGAATATTATTTGAATTTAAACAAATGGCTTTAGCGATAAAAATCACATTTTTATATATATATACAAACTATAGCGAATATTCATGTGTTGAATCGCAATTCATTCGTTGAGTTGAAATTCATGTGTTGAATATTATTTGAATTTAAACAAATGGCTTTAGCGATAAAAATCACATTTTTATATATATACAAACTATAGCGAATATTCATGTGTTGAATCGCAATTCATTCGTTGAGTTGAAATTCATGTGTTGAATATTATTTGAATTTAAACAAATGGCTTTAGCGATAAAAATCACATTTTTATATATATACAAACTATATCGAATATTCATGTGTTGAGTTGCAATTCATTCGTTGGGTTGAAATTCATGTGTTGAATATTATTTGAATTTAAACAAATGGCTTTAGCGATAAAAATCACATTTTTATATATATATATACAAACTATATCGAATATTCATGTGCTGAGTTGTAGTTCGTTCGTCGAGTTGAAATTCATGTGTTGAATGTTATCATCTTTTAAAAATAAAATGAATCGACAATCGACATGGTGGCATGGGACGCTCATGTCGCCTATGATTGATATTTATGATGCTATTCATTTTTGAAACATATATGCACTAGTAATAATATCAAATGATCTTGCTTTATACGTATCAAGCATATTTGGCTATTATAAGGTAAAACTCTATCCTTCGGCTTGCATTGCATTGTGTGATGGGACCTGAGTCTTATAATGGCTTCATTCTTTCAAAAAGCATTGTGTTGTTTTAAAAGTATTTACTTTGTTTTAAATGCACTAGCAATCACTGGAGTAAACCCGTTCCGCGAAAGTGGCGTGGTCCTATGATTTGCTATTACTGTTGTTTAACTGTTAAATAGATTCCTCATACCAGTCCCCATGACTGACTCGTTGTTTGTTTCACTTTGCAAACGCGGGTGCCCTTATTTTCACACGGGCAGCCTAGTACACAGGTGACAGGTTGTTTTTGGCTCTGCACTGCTGCATAGAGTGCATTTTTGGCTCATGGCGAGGCTGACTTCACAGAGATGACTTTGACATTTTTCCGCCATTACTGTACTTATATTATGATTCCGCCACGGGCGATGCTGACTGATTTACTTTCCGTATTTCTTACTATATGTATATGTATTCCGCCTTCGGCGATGTAGACTGATACCCTTATTATGTCTCGCTGCATGTATGCATTCCGCCTCTGGCGATGATGACTGATCACTTTCCTTTTATTTACTAAGTTATATCCCACGCTATGTTATTCTGATGTTATTACATGTTGTGATTCCGCTGTCATATCCATGTAAAATTATTATATTTATTGTTTCTGCTATTATCTGTTCTCTGCTATGATGATTAATGTGTTATTTCCCAATGATTATCCTTAATACCGCCCCTCGGATTTTGGGATCGTCACAATCTATATGGGGGTCGACCCCCCCCTTTGGGCGTCGACCCCTGGGTCGACCACAAACACCCTGGGTCCACACCTGGGGTCGACCGGTCGACCCCCAGAATGGGTCGGTTCCACTCTTCGGCTTCCCGCTTTGCTATTTTTTTAATATTTTGATTTGTTTGTATATATATAATTCTCTTGTGCATATACAAACTTCTAGGCTTAATAACTTCTTCATACAATGTCCGTTTCACGCATGCTCGGAGTCTATTTTAAGAAAAATTATGATACGAACGCAATGGCGCAGTTCGTTTTACTTAATTACCAATATTTAGTTAAGTATTCTTTAGTTTATCATTCAAATGTTCTTTAAAATTACGGGGTGTTAAAATCTCCCCTACTTAATGGATTTCGTACGCGAAATCACTAAGTTAAGAAGAATCTATATCCTATCATCTACATCCATCTACTCGTTCATCAATCACATTCCATTATCCTTAAAAGATTCTAATGCTTATATGAACATATGCAAAGGTGTTCGTATATGTCCCTATACTAATGCAAAAGATTAGGCGGTCTACTGACTCAGTCGACCTCCTTAATGCAATGTATGTTATTGCCATGAAATCAATATGTACGCAGATAATCCTAACATATCATGTAAATGCTATATGCGTGCACTATCATATATCCAAATGCAACATCCACATGATGACTCACCCATTTTCATCCATAAAAAGAAGAAAAAACACATGTATCCATATGTAGTATGAGAGTGATTGAGTCGATATAGTGCCTAATGTGTGTGTGTGTGTGTATGCATCCACGAGCAACCACCAGCAACCACTTGCATCCACTTGTATCCATCAAACATAAAATGTCTCAAACACATGTTTACATCCATGGGATTTCTACCTAAAGGTCGAAGATTCGATCGGTAGGATACATACGAATGATAGAAGCAAGAACGAATAAAATCTTGGAAAAAGAAATTAAGAACATAATCCCGAAAAGGAAAGGTTATGAAGCGCGATTCTTGTCTTCAATCTCCTAAGTCGCATCCTCGCTGTCTTCTCCCCATTGCACTTTTATTAACTTAACCTCCCTATTGCGCGGTTTCTTAACCTCCAATCCATGTATACGAGTAGGAACTCGTCTAATTGTCGCCTCATGTTCTACCTCTACTTCCTCAAGCATACTAGGCTCAACTACCTCTGTTGTATCATGCAGACACTTCCGTAAATAAGAAATGTGGAAAAACATCATGAATATCCACACATAAGCGAAGCGAGCTGTACGCCTTAGTTGCAAAGACGACCGGAGCACCCCATTCTGATATGCTTTGCTTAACAAACACCTTTTCAAGTAGCTCCCCTACTTTCTTGTTGAGCTCCCTCCTTTCCCTAGGAGTCATGTGGCGCACAGGTGATGCGACTGGCTTCGCATTATCTACCAAGTATACCCGGAAATCAATCTCGCGCCTCGGAGGTAAGTCCCTAACCTCCTTAAAATCATCTGGATACTCACAAACTATAGGTATATATCACGAATCATCGACAAAAGCATCAAGTGATTCTAGGAAACTAAGCATGACAGACTCCCTTGGGTCACTAGAAATCTCGAGAGTCCCCCCACGGAAAGTCAGAAGTCTAATGACCGTCCTCTAACAATTCAGAATGGCACCATACATAGCTAGTCAATCCATCCCTATAATCAGATAGTATCCCACAAAACCAAGTACATAAGCATCGTGCTCAAATCGACGCCCCAAAACAGATATCCTCAAACCCCGACAAATCATAGATAGATGAGTCGTGCCCTTAATGGGGTTTGAGATAATAACGAGATCAGAAACAATACTGGTACTAAGGTGCAGAGACTCACCACAGAGTCAGATATAAAAGATTGAGAAGTGCCAGAATCAAAAAGAGTCCTAACTGGATGATCGGAAAGAGAAATCAAACCTTCAACAGAAACTTTCCTACCTCTGTCTGATACACTAGCCTCGAGAGCATGCACCTGCCCTCCAGAAGGTCCTGCCCTTCGGCCCTGTCCTTGCTTCTTCGGGCACTCCCTAGTATAGTGTATGAATTCACCATAGTTGAAGCAAGCATTCTTCCTTTTTC
The DNA here is from genome assembly GCA_030737875.1 of Allium sativum. Taxonomy (NCBI): domain Eukaryota; kingdom Viridiplantae; phylum Streptophyta; class Magnoliopsida; order Asparagales; family Amaryllidaceae; genus Allium; species Allium sativum. Next base: position 200,303,509 of record CM060924.1, read on the forward strand.
TGCAGTCTTTGACCAAATGACCCACATTCCCACAACCATGACATTTCCATTTTTCTTGAGCTTTGTCGTTCTTTCCGCCCTTTTGTTGTTGTTCTTTCTTAGGCCACACTTTCTTGTTTTTTGTTTCCTCAACCTTAGCCTCTTTCTTTTCGCCTTTGTCTTCTTCATGCATCAATGTCATATCGACGAGTTTCTCAAAAGTTGCGCCCATCGGAATATGAGACATAGCCAACCCATGGAGATGTTCATTCAATCCTCTAGAAAACCTCAAAGTTTTCTTGTGTGGGGTATTAACTAGCTCCAAACCTTGCCAATTGATTAAACTTATTAACATACTCTTTGATAGACATGACCCCTTGCTTAAGTGCCAAATACCTTTCCATTTGCATACTTTGCTCGGCTTGAGAAAGAAAATTCATTTGAATCTCTATCGGAAATCATCCCAAGTCCTGACTAGACGTACCGCATGTGTCACTTCCCACCAAAACGAGGCATCATCCTTCAGCTGCCAAAAGGCTAACTGAATCTTCCTACAATCGTCAACTTCAAAAATTCCAAATAAATCCTCCATCTCCTTGAGCCAATTCCTTGCTTCTACAAAAGTCTCAGTTCATCGGAATGGATTTCTACCCATAGCACATAAATACTTCCATATCTTAGAGAAATTATCAGCTCGTGGAGGAGGAGGAGGAACAACGGCTGCAATTAGGGGAGGGGCGTCTGCTTGGCCTCCGGCAGGTGTCGTAGCCTCTAGGTACCTTCGAAACCAAGCCAGTATCTGAACGCCCTCAGGAATATTAGGTTCCCCATACATGCTAAAAAGAAGAAGAAAAAACGATTCAAATAGAGAATCGAAAGATACTTCATATGGCTTTGGGGAATATGTTTTTCTAAACAGACTTTTCTTTTGAAAATGCTTTCTTTTAAAACATTTTTGAAAACAATTTTCAAAATCTTTTATCCGATCTGGTAACCTTCAGCTCTGATACCAAATGTGACACCCCCACTTCCGTTAATGTCACTCTTTATCAGAATGCATTAAGTTTTGCTAAGCGTTATAGGTAAACAGAAAAAGAAACATCACAAGACAGATATAAAATAACAGCGAAATAAAAAACTTTATTAATTGGAAAAGCTTCGTGGTCCAAACCCAATTACATAATAAGTCTGAAATACTGAAAACTCGTTACATCAACATAAAACTTCTGTCTTGTACCAAAATCATCATAAGAGTACAATAATACATAAAAGGAGCATAATCCCTAAATTATAGCCATAGAAGAGAAGATACAAAATCAAGCAGTACATCTAAGCAGCTCCAAGCAGAATGAAAGAAGAATCCTGATCAAGCTTGAGTATACCCACCCTGAGAACCTGGGGGGAACGGAAGAGAGATAAGAAGAAACAAAACGGGTCAGACATAAAGTACGGCGAGTCCAGTTACATTTAACATATAAATAAGTAAAAGCATCATAACAGTCATATAAACTGAATGAGAGAGATAATAGTATCATAAGGCAGGTATAACAGGATAACATGACTGGATATTGTAATGACCCGGATTTTGAGCGACTTTGGTTATCGACATAAACACGATGTCGATAACCAAAACATCGAAAAATCCTGGTAATTAGTGAAAGAAATTAGAGGGTGAGGAAAGATAAGGTAGAAACTTAGAATAGAAGAAGAAGAAGAACACAACATAAGAGTAACACGAACCTCACAGCGGAACGAATAACATATAATATATATAACATAACTTGAAATATACATCTGTACTTGCATATACATATCATTATCAAAGCACAACACTTACAACACAGCGGAATAATAATAGCTATATGATCCTGAAGCCTCCTGCTCCAGCTCTTCAATGTATTTGTAAATCCCGACTACTTGACTGCCCATACAAATTTAGGCACCCAAGAGTTTAGGGAAAACAACAAAGTAAACTCCGGGTCAGTCATGGGACTGGTATGAGTAAAACAGTTTAAAAACAGTTCGAACAAGTAAACGATATCTCATAAGACCACACCGCATAACGGAACGGGTTTTTCCCTTATGAGAATCCAAAATATCTTTATATCAAAAACCTTTTGATATTATAATAATGTCTATCAACACAATATAATAATCATCTAGCAGAAACGCTTTCATCTCACGTTCTACATATATGGTATACAATCAAGACCGCAAGCACGTATTGGGTAATGGATTTCCAACTATGACAAGGTATGGAACCACCTTTCGCTAGTGTACCTCTAGAAAGGAATACACTGGGTTCAACAAGAACATCTTGCAACCCAACCACACATGACCGACCACTCATTTCGCTTGAGCGTATCGAATGTATATCACCCACGGTTGGGATCAGCAACCGTTTCCCAAATGGGACAGCATCAACAATAGATTTTTAGAAGTAAATGAAACTCTAGATCAGGTGATTATACACCCTACTTCGGTGCGACCGACTTAGCCATGTTGTTTGCCCGATTTCTGTCATTTACCGGATGTGAGGCTAGAAGCTACGCTTTATCATCACACCAGATTCACTTTGAATGCCACATCGTCAAATCCATCAAATCACCGATTGACGTCCTCAACCATACATTATGTGTTAGCTAAAAGAAGTTTCCTTCTCCGCTTCCACTCTTGGTACGGTGTGAGAAATCAATATACATGATCGTCTAGAAATACTCTGTCCGACATCCGTCCATACAAGTCATCCAGGAACAGGATGAACCGAAGGCACTATTCTGTAAACAGGATAGCCCTTGCATAACTCCGTCTTCACTTATCTTTGGCATATATGATTCACAACGCTTATGCCAATACAGAGTGGTTCTTTGGATAATAATCCAACCAGTCTCTCCATATTAACAACGTTAAAATGGAAAAAAACTTCGATAGTCTGTGATTTAACTATCGAAGAAAAACAGGTGAGCAACCAACGATATTATTTCCAAATGGAAATTTATATCGATCAAACATCATTCAACATTTATCTCTTTATTTCATTAATCTACTTATCTCATGTTTCCCTATGTTCAGTATTTTTTATTTTCTAAATTTGGAAAATATACGTTATTAACAATGTAAAACATTTCCATTTCTTGTTTTCTTTATTAGAAAACATTTCTGGTTTCTTATTTGGAAAACATTTCCAAAGCTTCTTCATTGGACTTAGACAAGTGTTTAAATAAATCATCGCGATGCCAACTCAAACCATTTCCTTTACTGCCGAACCTTAACTATTCCTTAGTTAAAAACGAAGCCGATCAAGTTGGGGTAGAACTACCTCTCAGACCTTAACTGAACAACATTTCTAATTTTGAAATAGGCAAAGTTCACTTTATAATCCTTTTACTAACTTCCTTACTTAACCCTCCTTCGAATAGCTATATTCGATTGACTCTTTTCACTTAACTCTATTCGATTAACCCTTATCAATTAACTCTATTGGACTAACACTATTGGATTAACTCTATTTGACTAATGCTATTGATTTACTCATTTCACTTAACTCCTTTCGAATAAACCATATTCGATAACTCCTTTTACTTTCTTCGAATAAACTATATTCGATTAGCTCATTTGCTTCTATTCGAATAACTATATTCGATTAACTCATTTGCTTTCTATTCGAATAAACTATATTCGATTAACTCATTTGCTTTCTATTCGAATAAACTATATTCGATTAACTCATTTCACTTAACTCCTTTGCTTTAACTCTAATCGATTAGACTAACATCGATTAACTTCTTTGCTTTAACTCTAATCGATTAAACTAATATCGATTAACTCCTTTGCTTTAACTCTAATCGATTAAACTAATATCGATTAACTCCTTTGCTTTAACTCTAATCGATTAAACTAACATCGATTAACTCCTTTGCTTTAACTCTAATCGATTAAACTAACATCGATTAACTCCTTTGCTTTAACTCTAATCGATTAAACTAATATCGATTAACTCCTTTGCTTTAACTCTAATCGATTAAACTAATATCGATTAACTCCTTTGCTTTCTATTTAACTATTCATTTATACGATTTACTTTTAGTAACGGTCCTTCAATTTACAATTGATTTCCTTCTTATAACAGTTTCCATTTTATAACGCTTATTCATTTTCTAAATATCTCCTATTTATAAATATTCCAATTTATAAATATTTCTTATTTATAAATATTCCATTTATAAATATTTTATTTTCAAACATCACTTTGAAAATATTCCCTTATCAACATTTCGGTATGTTATGGTATTCAACATATCAAACCACGATGATCAGTATCGTCCAAACACATATAATCGACAACAGATTATATATCACATCATATATCACAATATATGAAAAACAATAAAATAACTGTTGAGGAATCCAGCCGGATTCCTCTAACCTGTTTCCCTGCATCACAGATGTTAAACAACATAGATAACATCACTTTCATTTCTATATGATATATTCTATTAAACATAATCAATATAGAAAATTCAACTAGCTGACTAGCAGTTCAATCAAACAGTCAACACACAGTCAATTAGCCAACATTTAACAGTTCAAAAAAATACGTTATAAAAATATAACTGTTCAGAGTTGGTGAGTTTTACTCACATTGGCGGTTCATCGTTAAAGAACGATAAACTGTTTGTTTGATTTGAATCAAACAGTTTATTTTTCCGTAAATTCAAACGATCTTTGATTCGCTTCCCGTCAGTTCCATTGTGTTGCGCTCATCCATACGATTACACCGTGACTGATTGTGCTCCATTCTGATAACGTATGGGAAGGATATTGTAAATACAAGTTAATACACATTTTAATTAAATTAAACTATATTTCTATTTAAACTTGGGCTTAAATTTATTTACATATACATGGGCCTCACCTTTTCTTTTTAAACATTGACCCAAATCCCCTTTAAAAACCTGATCCGTTTTCCAGGAATTACCTTCTTCCCTGATGATACAAATCCGACTTCCAGCTTATTCGAAGACCTTCCCAACTTGTTGTTTCCAAAAACAAGACCACCTTTTAGTTCAAAATCTCCATAAATCACAGTATTGAACTGTGAACTCCCCAAAACCAACATCATAACACTACTGCGTTACCCTTCTTCCCGAATTACACTTTGCCATTAATCCAACTTCTCCCATCGGTCAAACTTCAGTAAACCATTTGCTTCACGAGACAGGAAACAACGCCCTCACCACGAAATCCCAATGCTGTCTCACACAATCATCAAACCCGAATCGTTTCCTCAATACATTGCCAACCATCCCTAATTCATACGCCACACTCAACTACCACCTGAACCGTACTTCAGCACCCCCTCCGTTCCCTTTAACTCCTTGCCGACGTCGCCATAAAGACTCCGGCTCCATCATTTAAATTCCGACCTCAACCCTAGCGTCGACGGTAAGAATATCGACACCCAGAAACATGATCGAACCATGATTGAGGCATACTATATTGAATCTCTTTGACGACGATCCCAATGGACCCGAAACCACTCGTTTTCATTAAGTATCAGTGGAGTTTTAATTTGAAGAAGGGTTAAGAAGAGTGGCGGCTCATTTTAGATTTACAGAGAAAGGGTTTTTAGGTTATACGAGAGAATGTTGTATTTATGCCCTTTCCCTTTGATTTTGTTAAACAGCGTGATGAAGGATTCGGCCACGTGATTGCTTCGAGGGCCAAAGGAAGCTCGTGGTTGAGAGAATTTGGGACGTGGTCTTCTTTTGATTACTAAATGATTTAGGATATTTTGGTATAATATTTTTAGAAAAATCATTTAAGTCATTTATCAAATTTATAAATTTATAAACTTACGAAATGTTATGGACAGAAATAAAGATACCATGGTATTCAGTAAGGTGCCACGATCCCCGAAATATAAAAATATCGGTAGTTCAACTCATTTTGTGAAACCCCAAAATCGCTGATACAGGGTGCCAAATACTCCAAATAAAAAAACTACTTATTTAATTAATTAAAAATTACAGTAAAATTCTAAAAATTAAATTATCACTACGTCTCAAAAGAACCTTATCCCGATTTGCAACCGGTATCCCGTTATACCAAATAAACTGCTACGTTCGATAAATGATTCTATAGCGACTATTTGGAAATATGATTTGGACATAAATCAGAATCTACACGACGAAATCTCGATTTTTCTCTTCCACTGGAAAGATATACTCCTCCTGCTCCACATGTTTCTTATTTCACAGAAATCCGATTTAAAACGAACCCTGTACATTCAGTTGAAGTTCGAATCGCCAATTTACGAACTACAGCGCTATTTCGAGCTCGATTATAATTATATTATAATTCTATGTTCAAACTGTAATTGTTTAGATATATTCGTCAATATAATTCAACTCTAAGCTGAATTAAATATTAGGGATGACCCAGTTTACACCAGATCGCCATTTCAGCCAATTCTGATTATTTCAGAATTAAGTATGTTATTTAATTTATTATTTTAATTAAATATTCACCATTATTTAATTCCACGACCATTAAATTCTCTAAACCGCCATCTCAATAATTAAATAAATTAATTATAATACCTCTGCCAATGCGGGTCATTACAATCTTCCCCACTTAAAATAATTTCGTCCTCGAAATTGCTAAGGTAGAGAACGACCCTATCGACTGGTTAGAACATATTTGTTCACTTCTAACTTCAGTTTCAACTGAACCAATTTAATTTCAATTAAAATATTAATTAATTCTTATCAACGAAAATTTTCAAAAATTCTGAAAAAATTTCTAATGCCTTAACTTTTCAAAAAATTTCGCCATAACCTCCTTTGTACTGGTCAATCGGTCAAACTCCCACTCGCCTCTCTGGGTCATCACCAACTCAAAAGAAAATCAAACAACCAAGCGGCTTACCAATTCGGCTCATAAATCTTATATCCAACATGAAATATAAACTTGTACCATTTGTCGGCATATCACCTGTTATCAATTCAGCAGATACAAGGGTCATCCCAATCAAATTCCAATCTGCTTTTATCCACAACACACCCATTCGCTTATATCCGAGCCAAATATAATTTCAACTCGAGTTTCTTCTCGATTCCCAACTCTTAACTTGATTACCACATTACTCTTCAAATTTGAATCTCACAATCCAATTTGTCTTGATATCATTCTAATTCAATCTCAGTCACCACTTTACTGGCTTTACTTTAATTCAAATTTTGCTTTCACAAATTTCTGTTAAATTTGTTTTTAATTCAAACAGTCTTTCCCTAGGAGTTTTTAAACATATTACTCTTTTCAAAAATCAAATTTTCCTTTTGAATATGTCACTGAGCCCTTAATTAATATTCCATTAGTTAAATCACTTCTCTATTTCTTTATCAATATTTGTTAACCAAATATTTTCAATAACCTTATTGGCCTTTTATGTTATTTGTAAAACATTTCCGAATATTGCCTTCCTTTATTTTCTAAACTTTAGAAAATATATGCTATTTATAATTGGAAAATATTCCAATTACTTATCTCTTTTCCGATCTCGTTTATTTCTATACTTAAGAAATATTCTTTATCATATTTCCAAGCTTACACTTATTTGGGTTGAAACGGATGCTGTGTAAAACATCGTTACGACAACCCAAATACTTTATTCAACTAACTCTTATTCAACATTGATCTTCGAGCCTGAAATCTCACTATTTATTTGTTAATAATGAAATCAATCAAGTTGGAGTATAACTACCTCTCAGACCTTGACTGAATAACATTTATAATGTCAAACAGATATGACTACTTACTCGAATAATCAATACCATACAACTACTTATTCACTTTTAAACACGTATATGCTTCCTCTTTCTATTCTTACAAGATTTTATTCTTATACTTCCTTTTTGATTTTACTATTCTATTTCTAAGTTCGTTTCCTTATCGACTTCTATATATATCGATACGTCGATTTCTAACTATCAAATTATCTTAAAAATATTCTAACTCCTTAAATTCCCGGAAAAATTTGCCATAACCTCCTTTGTACCGAGAGCATCGGGATATTTCAAATAGCCTCCCATGACCCTCACCAATCCAAAAGAAAAAGAAAAAGCTAAGCGGCTAGCCGATACGGCGCATAAAATCTCATATATGAATTAAATACATACCTTTCGTTGAGCATTCTATTTATATACCTTCATACCTTATCCATTCCTATCTCATGTATATTTATACCTGTCCAATCTATTTTAACTATACATGATCGTTTTAACTCAATTCGTCAATTAATTCGTTAATTAACTCTTTAGTCTATTTCACTTTTATATTTGAACATGACATGTTCAAATATATTCTAACTTGCTTATTAACTAATTTGAATCCAAATTTCAAATTTAAGTTCTATATTCGATTTCGAATATCCATTTACAAATCCAATTCACCTTTCAAAGTTCAACTTCAAATTCAAAACTCGATTAACTAATTTCTCTTCGACTTAGTTAATTCTATTCAATTTCTATTCAAATTTTATATCACTTCTATTATTCAAATCGATATATCAAATTCTATTCAAATTCTATATATTCAAATTCTATAATTTAAATTCCATTTGAATTCTATATTCAAATTCCATTTCACCTTCGATATTCAAATCCTATATTTGAACTCCTTTATATTTACTATATTCAAATTCTATATTTGAATTCCATTTGAATCTCTATATTCAAACTATATTTGAATTTCTATATTCAAACTCTATTTGAATTTCTATATTCAAACTCTATTTCAATTCCATTGAATTTCATATATTCAAACTCCCTTTGAATTTCTATATTCAATTTCTATTTCAAATTTTCTTTATTCATTCTTTACATAAGTCTCGATTTTAATTCCTTTTGAAATCGATATTTCTGCCTTTGGAAAATAGATTTCCCTTTCAATTTCACACTTGTATTTTTATTTCTGAATTATCCAATGATAATTCTCTTCACTTCATTTATAAACTTCGTTTATAAAAGAACAATTTATAAACTTCGTTTATAAAGGAACTTCTCGTTTTATTTCTTTTAAACAAGTTAATATTTCAAATCTATTTAAAAATTCAAATTCTATATTATAAATCCCATTTTGAAATTCAACACACTTGTCTTTCCCAAAACAAATTCAAAACAGTATCTCTGGTAGTAATTCATCACTTGCAACTCGAAAATGAATACTGATGATGCAGCTGTCATCATCAGAATCTATTTTCCAGTGATCGAAGTGAGTTCAATACTATAAAACCATTTCTAAACATTTCCACTTTGAAATTCATTTCAAAATATAATTCACACTGCTTGTAAAACAATTTAGAATCTCCCAGGATCTTAAATTTTCCTTACTTTTAATCCAAATCCATTTACAAACACTTATCCAATTCTCCAGAGTTTTAACTCAATTTCTGGTTTAAATTTCAGATTTAACTCATTTCAATTTCATATAGTTCACTTATATGAATTCTGATCGATTATTTACATAACCGTTTCACTTTATAATCTTTCCCGATTATAAACACCTAATATATCCAATATATTAAATTTTTTATATATATATCTTATCTATATCAAGATATACCTTGGGTAAACTTATTTTAATTTACCCTCTTTTCAAAACATATCATGTCGGTTCATCGTATTCAAGTGTTTACCAACTCCTACCGATACAGTGGATCAAACTGATCGACCAGAACCCATAAACAACTCAACCAATAAATCCCCACAATATAAAACAAATTTTTATATCGAATAACAAATACGTTCACTCGTATATATACACTCAAACTCAATCTAGGGTATTACTAACCCTATCTCTACCGAGTCACGCCACAGAGCCAAATTAATCAATTAACCTTCTGCTCTGATACCAACTGTAATGACCCGGATTTTGAGAGACTTTGGTTATTGACATAAACACGATGTCGATAACCAAAACATCGAAAAATCCTGGTAATTAGTGAAAGAAATTAGAGGGTGAGGAAAGATAAGGTAGAAACTTAGAATAGAAGAAGAAGAAGAACACAACATCAGAGTAACACGAACCTCACAGTGGAACGAATAACATATAATATATATAACATAACTTGAAATATACATTTGTACTTGCATATACATATCATTATCAAAGTACAACACTTACAACACAACGGAATAATAATAGCTATATAATCCCGAAGGCTCCTGCTCCAGCTCTTCAATGTATCTGTAAATCCCGACTACTTGACTGCCCATACAAATTTAGGCACCCAAGAGTTTAGGGAAAACAACAAAGTAAACTCCGGGTCAGTCATGGGACTGGTATGAGTAAAACAGTTTAAAAACAGTTCGAACAAGTATACGATATCTCATAAGACCACGCCGCATAACGGAACGGGTTTTTCCCTTATGAGAATCCAAAATATCTTTATATCAAAAACCTTTTGATATTATAATAATGTCTATCAACACAATATAATAATCATCTAGCAGAAACGCTTTCATCTCACGTTATACATATATGGTATACAATCAAGACCGCAAGCACGTATTGGGTAATGGATTTCCAACTATGACAAGGTATGGAACCACCTTTCGCTAGTGTACCTCTAGAAAGGAATACACTGGGTTCAACAAGAACATCTTGCAACCCGGCCACACATGACCGACCACTCATTTCGCTTGAGCGTATCGAATGTATATCACCCACGGTTGGGATCAGCAACCGTTTCCCGAATGGGACAACATCAACAATAGATTTTTAGAAGTAAATGAAACTCTAGATCAGGTGATTATACACCCTACTTCGGTGCGACCGACTTAGCCATGCTGCCTGCCCGATTTCTGTCATTTACCGGATGTGAGGCTAGAAGCTACGCTTTATCATCACACCAGATTCACTTTGAATGCCACATCGTCAAATCCATCAAATCACCGATTAACGTCCTCAACCATACATTATGTGTTAGCTAAAAGAAGTTTCCTTCTCCGCTTCCACTCTTGGTACGGTTGGAGAAATAAATATACATGATCGTCTAGAAATACTCTGCCCGACATCCGTCCATACAAGTCATCCAGGAACAGAATGAACCAAAGGCACTATTCTTTAAACAGGATAGCCCTTGCATAACTCCGTCTTCACTTATCTTTGGCATATATGATTCGCAACGCTTATGCCAATACAGAGTGGTTCTTTGGATAATAATCCAACCGGTCTCTCCATATTAACAACGTTAAAATGAAAAAAAAACTTCGATAGTCTGTGGTTTAACTATCGAAGAAAAACAGGTGAGCAACCAATGATATTATTTCCAAATGGAAATTTATATCGATCAAACATCATTCAACATTTATCTCTTTATTTCATTAATCTACTTATCTCCTGTTTCCCTATATTCAGTATTTCTTATTTTCTAAATTTGGAAAACATACGTTATTAACAATGGAAAACATTTCCATTTCTTGTTATCTTTATTAGAAAACATTTATGGTTTCTTATTTGGAAAACATTTCCAAAGCTTCTTCATTGGACTTAGACAAGTGTTTAAACAAATCATCGCGATGCCAACTCAAACCATTTCCTTTACTGCCGAACCTTAACTATTCCTTAGTTAAAAACGAAGCCAATCAAGTTGGGGTAGAACTACCTCTCAGACCTTAACTGAACAACATTTCTAATTTTGAAATAGGCAAAGTTCACTTTATATTCCTTTTACTAACTTCCTTACTTAACCCTCCTTCGAATAGCTATATTCGATTGACTCTTTTCACTTAACTCTATTCGATTAACCCTTATCAATTAACTCTATTGGACTAACTCTATTGGATTAACTCTATTTGACTAATGCTATTGATTTACTCATTTCACTTAACTCCTTTCGAATAAACTATATTCGATAACTCCTTTTACTTTCTTCGAATAAACTATATTCGATTAACTCATTTGCTTCTATTCGAATAACTATATTCGATTAACTCATTTGCTTTCTATTCGAATAAACTATATTCGATTAACTCATTTCACTTAACTCCTTTGCTTTAACTCTAATCGATTAGACTAACATCGATTAACTTCTTTGCTTTAACTCTAATCGATTAAACTAATATCGATTAACTCCTTTGCTTTAACTCTAATCGATTAAACTAATATCGATTGACTCCATTGCTTTAACTCTAATTGATTAAACTAACATCGATTAACTCCTTTGCTTTAACTCTAATCGATTAAACTAACATCGATTAACTCCTTTGCTTTAACTCTAATCGATTAAACTAATATCGATTAACTCCTTTGCTTTCTATTTAACTCTTCATTTATAAAGATTTGCTTTTAGTAACGGTCCTTCACTTTACAAATGATTTCCTTCTTATAACAGTTTCCATTTTATAACGTTTATTCATTTTCTAAATATCTCCTATTTATAAATATTCCAATTTATAAATATTTCTTATTTATAAATATTCCATTTATAAATATTTTATTTTCAAACATCACTTTGAAAATATTCCCTTATCAACATTTCGGTATGTTATGGTATTCAGCATATCAAACCACGATGATCAGTATCGTCCAAACACGTATAATCGACAACAGATTATATATCACATCATATATCACAATATATGAAAAACAATAAAATAACTGTTGAGGAATCCAGCTGGATTCCTCCAACCTGTTTCCCTGCATCACAGATGTTAAACAACATAGATAACATCACTTTCAGTTCCATATGATATATTCTGTTAAACAGAATCAATATAGAAAATTCAACTAACTGACTAGCAGTTCAATCAAACAGTCAACACACAGTCAATCAGCCAATATTTAACAGTTCAAAAAAATACGTTATAAAAATATAACTGTTCAGAGTTGGTGAGTTTTACTCACATTGGCAGTTCATCGTTAAAGAACGATAAACTATTTGTTTGATTTGAATCGAACAGTTTATTTTTTCGTAAATTCAAACGAGCTTTGATTTGCTTCCCGTCGGTTCCATTGTGTTGCGCTCGTCCATACGATTACACCGTGACTGACTGTGCTCCATTCTGATAACGTATGGGAAGGATATTGTAAATACAAGTTAATACACATTTTAATTAAATTAAACTATATTTCTATTTAAACTTGGGCTTAAATTTATTTACATATACATGGGCCTCACCTTTTCTTTTTAAACATTGGCCCAAATCCCCTTTAAAAATCCTGATCCGTTTTCCAGGAATTACCTTCTTCCCTGATGATACAAATCCGACTTCCAGCTTATTCGAAGACCATCCCAACTTGCTGTTTCCAAAAACAAGACCACCTTTTAGTTCAAAATCTCCATAAATCACAGTATTGAACTGTGAACTCCCCAAAACCAACATCTTAACACTACTGCGTTACCCTTCTTCCCGAATTACACTTTGCCATTAATCCAACTTCTCCCATCGGTCAAACTTCAATAAACCATTTGCTTCACGAGACAGGAAACAACGCCCTCACCACGAAATCCCAATGCTGTCTCACACAACCATCAAACCCGAATCGTTTCCTCAATACATTGCCAACCATCCCTACTTCGTACGCCACACTTAACTACCACCTGAACCGTACTTCAGCACCCCCTCCGTTCCCTTCAACTCCTTGCCGACGTCGCCATAAAGACTCCGGCTCCATCATTTAAATTCCGACCTCAACCCTAGCGTCGACGGTAAGAATATCGACACCCAGAAACATGATCGAACCATGATTGAGGCATACTATATTGAAGCTCTTTGACGACGATCCCAATGGACCCGAAACCACTCGTTTTCATTAAGTATCAGTGGAGTTTTAATTTGAAGAAGGGTTAAGAAGAGTGGCGGCTCATTTTAGATTTACAGAGAAAGGATTTTTAGGTTATACGAGAGAATGTTGTATTTATGCCCTTTCCCTTTGATTTTGTTAAACAGCGTGATGAAGGATTCGGCCACGTGATTGCTTCGAGGGCCAAGGGAAGCTCGTGGTTGAGAGAATTTGGGACGTGGTCTTCTTTTGATTACTAAATGATTTAGGATATTTTGGTATAATATTTTTAGAAATATCATTTAAGTCATTTATCAAATTTATAAATTTATAAACTTACGAAATGTTATGGACAGAAATAAAGATACCATGGTATTCAGTAAGGTGCCACGATCCCCGAAATATAAAAATATCGGTAGTTCAACTCATTTTGTGAAACCCCAAAATCGCTGATACAGGGTGCCAAATACTCCAAATAAAAAAACTACTTATTTAATTAATTAAAAATTACAGTAAAATTCTAAAAATTAAATTATCACTACGTCTCAAAAGAACCTTATCCCGATTTGCAACCGGTATCCCGTTATACCAAATAAACTGCTACGGTCGATAAATGATTCTATAGCGACTATTTGGAAATATGATTTGGACATAAATCAGAATCTACACGACAAAATCTCGATTTTTCTCTTCCACTGGAAAGATATACTCCTCCTGCTCCACATGTTTCTTATTTCACAGAAATCCGATTTAAAACGAACCCTGTACATTCAGTTGAAGTTCGAATCGCCAATTTACGAACTACAGCGCCATTTCGAGCTCGATTATAATTATATTATAATTCTATGTTCAAACTGTCATTGTTTAAATATATTCGTCAATATAATTCAACTCTAAGCTGAATTAAATATTAGGGATGACCCAGTTCACACCAGATCGCCATTTCAGCCAATTCTGATTATTTCAGAATTAATTATATTATTTAATTTATTATTTTAATTAAATATTCACCATTATTTAATTCCACGACCATTAAATTCTCTAAACCACCATCTCAATAATTAAATAAATTAATTATAATACCTCTGCCAATGCGGGTCATTACAGATATGTTGCGCTTCATAAGTACTTTCCTCTGCACCAATACTAGTGTAACAGAAACAAACTGATCCCAACAAAAATATAATGGTAGTTTTAGGTGTACTCTAGTAGCGGGTTTTACCCTAAACAGAATTAATCGGTACCTAAATAGAAATAGCGGGTGTTAACCCAAACAGAAATACAGGTACCCCACAGAAACAGACAGGACTAGATATACCCTAATTACTACCCTCCAATCAATTGGCTCCTTATCCTGTAAAAACCCTGTGTCGGCCCTATAGTAGGGTGTATTACTTCCTAAAGTGGCAACCTACAGAAGGACATAGACCTATTTACTGGTGCTACAACGGCTTATTTTCCCAAAGAAAGTCGTACTCATGCCCGCACATGAGTCCGTTGGAACGTGCCAGTACACACCTCCTCCCAGATGAACCTCTTACATTCAGCTCAGTAAGCGTGCCCTGAACCCTACCTAGTGTGGGGTCCCCTTTTAATACCAGAATGGGTTACTGACTAATATGGGTCCCACACAACAGATAACACAAGCCAACCCTTACAGATCTTGTGTCCCCAATTAACTAGGATTTTAACATGTTATGCCAAACATATTTAACAGATTCGCATAACCCCCTACAGATTTACGGGTTGAACTTTACAAGTTAACGGGTCCATATAACTCCAACTGATGTAACTGGTTAAGTTTTCTAGATTAACAGGTTTGTATAACCCCTACAGATTTAACAGGTTTACTTAACCCCACAGATTTAATAGGTCTACTTAACCCCACAGATTTAACAGGTTTACTTAACCCCATAGATTTAACAGGTTTCCAGATTTACAGACTACTTAATTTGTAATAAAGTACAACTTATCTTATTTCATAAGTTATCCCCTTCCTCTAGCGTTTATTATAACCTAAGTTATAATTACCACTTTTCCCTAGGACAGACCTACCTATCATCTTTCCTTTTTCCCATTCGGGTTTATTCATAATAGGTTATTATCATTCCCCGTTTAAGTATATTAATGCACCGGACCTCTCACATTAAGTTGACCACATGTGGATGCTGGATATGCCGGGCGGTTCCGGGCAGACTTCTACCACAAGTCGGACTTAACCTCGTGTCTTAGCACCGTTACGTGTACATTTACGCACTCGACCCTCATATTAGATTAACCACTTGTGGTTGCTGGATATGTTAGGCGGTTCCGGGCAGACTTCTACCGCAAGTGTAATCTAACCTCGTGTCTACGTGCGGTTATAGTTTCTATTTACTGTAAATCTAGGCATATTCATTCTTAATCAACTATTCATGTTCATCGTAGGTTTTTCAATTACAGTATTTAGTTTCAATAGATTTCAGTAGATTTGTCATTTTAACAGATTAAACATCTCCTAAAGTTGTAGCAGGTTACCTATAGTTTTATTATCATGTTATGCTTAATCTTAAATTAAGCCTACAGATTCATATACCCCAGATTACGGTCATAATTCACAGTATAACATCTGCCCTAAGTTTTAGTCAAATTGTACAGTATAGGTTATGCCCCAAAAACCCTAGTCATGATTTATAATACAAGTTATGTCCAAACTAAAGTTTTAGATCCATGTATATGTTATGCCCCTAAAATTCCAATACAAGTTATGCCCTAACTTTAACATTCCCCATTGTTCCCAATTTCATGCGCTCGCATAT
The DNA here is from genome assembly GCA_030737875.1 of Allium sativum. Lineage (NCBI taxonomy): Eukaryota > Viridiplantae > Streptophyta > Magnoliopsida > Asparagales > Amaryllidaceae > Allium > Allium sativum. Next base: position 200,320,074 of record CM060924.1, read on the forward strand.
TTCAGCGTTTGGCCTAGGCTCGAAGGTAGCCTGGCTATAAAAATAAAAATGGAAAGAGGGAGAGAAGAGAACAAGAATAGGCATAATAACAAAACTGGCATATGATGATAAAATTGATCATAATAACAAGATATGCATATGATGACAGAATTGGGCATATGAGAACAATAGATCAGGTGTACAAGTAATGGCAAAACTGATATGATTCAAATTATTAACAGGCATAGGCTTAGATCCAAACTTATAAACATGTCAAGATTACTTTTTAAATGTTTATATATAAAAGCAGCATAAACTCACTGTGATTGGGTCTAAAGAACAGAGAACAATAGGCTGAAGCTGTAAAAGGAATTCTTGTATGCGTATAGGCTGTTATTGAAGAAAATAGGATAACTCAATCAAATCTGGGGCAGCATCTCATTGTCTCCATTGTTTTTTATGTGTAAAAACAATAGAAATGGGGTCCTATTTATAGGCTAAAGCCAATGAATCAAGCCACAAACAAGTCCACATTCTTAAACTGAATTCTGCCCAGATCTGTATGGGGGTCGACCCCCCTTTAAGTGTCGACCTCTGGGTCGACCACAAACACCCTAGGTCGATCCCTGGGTTAACCCAGTAGGGTCTCGGAGTCGACCCTTAGAATGGGTCGGTTTCGCTCTTTGGCTTCCCGCTTTGTTGTTTTTTTTTAATATTTTGATTCGTTTATATATATATAATTATCTTATGCGTATACAAACTTCTAGGCTTAATAACTTCTTCATACGATGTCCGTTTCACGCAAGCTCAGAGTCTATTTTAAGCAAAATTCCGAGATAAACACAATGGCTCCGTCCATTTTACTTAATTCCCAATATTTAGTTAAGTATTCTTTATTTTATCATTCTAGTGTTCTATAAAATTACGGGGTGTTACATCTTATGTCGTATGAAGTAAATTTGCAGGCCAAAAAGATTCAAGCTTAAGATAAGAAAAATGTAGCCTTTCATATTGAAAAAGATGAATCTGATTCAAACAAAGAAGACATTGCATTTGTTGCCAAAAATTTCAGAAAATTTCCAAAATATAAGAAGGGTCAGATGAAAAATACAAAGAAGAACTCTGCAAAAGAAAGAAAAACTGATTCATCCTTAATTGAGTGCTTCAATTGTCACAAGACCGGACACTTTCAAAAGAATTGTCCAGAACTAAAGAAAAATCACAAAAAGGAGAAATCTAAAAGACTAGCTTTCACGGTCACATGGGATAATTCTGACATTTCATCTTCGGAAAGTGACAGTGATAGTGACAATGAACAAGCTAATGTGTGCTTCATGGCCAAAGAGACTGAGGTACCACTCAATACAAAACATGTTAGTGATTGATCATAACAAGAAACAAGGAGATAGCTTTAAAGAAGTCACTAAGCAAATTACGGTATTTACTTACTTTTCTCTTCTTTGATGTGTATATGTTTGTAAAAAATTCTTTCTAAAAAGTTCTTTTTGTTATTTTGGTAAATATTTTTAATATTAAACTATATGGTTTAGATAAAGAAGTATGTTTTCATGAGTTTTGAACCTAGATATGTATATTTTACTAATCAATACAACTTATTAATTCGTATTAGTTTTTCACAATTTAAGATACATTAATTCTCAATTTTGTGGCTGAAATTACTTATATATTTTTTACTATTTTAATCTAGTGGTTTCAAGACATTTCTCCATTCATTCCTTAATTTTCTATTACTATTTTATAGCTTTCTCCTCCCTTATATATACTCAAAGAATCTTTCATCTCTTTTCAAAAACAATTGTCTTTATCCCTCTTAATAAAAACAAATATCTTACTACGTCATGTCAAAGAAATCAAACTCTTCAAAATCATCACCATCTACTCCGACGAAACCACCGGAGAAAACATCATCGGATTCCATTGATATTATGATATCTCCGACTCCAAATAAAGAACCAGATTACGATGACAAGAATATCGTATCAGATATACTCTAGACGCAAAGAAGAAAAGACAGTTCTTTATATCACCATAAACAAAATATAAGATTGACAAGATACACAACTATCAGTAGGAACAAATGAAGTTACAACGTGAATTGTATTTCGAACAAAAACAAACCTCATACAGATTAGGTTTCCTTGAGCAATTCGCACTTCGGGCTTGCGGAAAATATGTTTTCTTAGAACCAAGACATCTTCCGCTATCTACAACTCCAAATGCTCCAAAGTGACCATCCACATCTTTGAGTCCGTGGAAGAAGACTCTCAGGGATCCAAAGTATAGTCCCAATTCATGGGACAAAAACTAGAAGGAAAATGAGGGAGCTGGAAAAAAAACCAAGAAAATCAACATCCTCGGAGTCATACTAATGCGATGATCTTGTTTTTTTTACATTTCAGTTGTGTTTATGTTAATAAAATTTGCATTGATTGAAAATGCAAAAGGCAATGATGTTTCCTTGACAATCTTTAATAAAATTAAATTAATTCGATTTCTTTCTATAAGATTATAATTACTATTTATAGAAATTATAATAAGTTTGTATATTTAAGTAATTAAATCAGTTGAAGAATACAAGATGAAGAAAAACTAGAAAACCAGTTTTACAGTCTCTAGTCGATTGGTGGATACAGAACCAGTCGTCTGGTAGGCATATGCGAATGCAAAAACTGCTCCATGTTGTCAGCCTTCATAACTCCCAACAACTCTTTCTATTTCATTTCTACTAAACCTAGCTTCCTCTAACAAAAACCTAAGCCTTCCACCATTAGAAAATTCGACTTTTCCATCTTATTTCATCAAAGTAATGGCTCCTCCACAAAAAAGACCAAGAAGAGGCGCATCATCTTCTACAGAGAAACCTATAGATACATATATCTCTCAATGGTTGTGGAATGAAGTTGCAAAGGATAGTTGGAGGAAAATGTAGAAATTAAAGTTTATTGAAGGAGTATATGTTAAATTCATTGATTTTGAGTCATACGGTCTATAACGTTTAGCACAAAAAAGGAGGTTTGAATCTTTGATTGATTATGATCAAAATAATTGGAAAATAAACATTGTAATGGTGAAACTATTCTTAGCCAATCTGAATTTGGACCGTCATTCTCCCAAAAATCTGGCAAATTGCGCTTGGAGCCTTGTATGTGGCAAACCGGTGTTTCTTAGTGTCGATAGGTTATGCCATATTTTGAATTATCCATCAGACGGGATACCTTTAGGGGAAGTAGAGTACGATGTTGGAGTTCGATATGAGATAAGTCACCAATATATTGATGATAACTCGGATGGATCACGTACTAATTGATTACGTTCAAGTGCAAGGCTAATGCATCATGCTCTCACTCGAACGATCTTGCCCTACACCGGAAATTTTTATTTAGTCTATGCCGAGACATTCCGAGCTTTATATGATATCTACAATGAAACTCCGGTTGATTGGATGCAAACAATTCTAGATCATATCTTGCTTTATACTGATGGAACTCCGACTTACTTTTATTATGGTGAGTACCTTATGCGAGTTTTTGCAAATGCTGAAATGCCCGATCCTACATCTGAGAAACTAGAAGTGAAAATGCTTGATAGTAAGAACTTGAAATTTATGAAGTTGCCACCTCCGGTTCGGAGAATTATGAGCCTAGAAGACTGGAAGAAAAGGGAGACGGATAAACCATCATCTAGTACTACTCATTCTAATCCCAAAGACGTCCGCTTGACAAATGAATCAGAAACCACTCGGCAAGCTATTGACAATGTATCTCACAACCAACTTCTTCTTGAGTCAAGGATTAAAAGGATTGATAAGAATATCGATAAGAAATTCGATGAACTCAAGAAATTTTTAGGAAATATCTGGAATGTAATCTCTTGTACTCTTATGTCATCAAGCCAAGCTGCGGATCCAAACAAAAGGCCACTATCACCTTTTAATTGGTCATCCTCGGAGAGTACAGAATCCGACGCTTTCTAAGAAGAACCTTCATAGTACATTTGCTTATGTATTGCTAATAAATTTGATTTCATATTCTTTTGAACCTGATAGGATTTGTCTTAATAATCCCCGTTTGCTTTCTAGTACTTTTGGATATGAAACTCTAAGGGGCTTGTAGTAATTAGCCTCATTTTCTTATCAGACTCAATTTTATGTTGCTTTGTGCTGTGAACCTATGCTATGTTACAATATATCTTATTGCTTGTTGATCTTTATGTCATAATCTATCTCGATTATTGCCTTCTCATGATACTTATTCTTTTTAATCGATGATAAAGTGGGAGCAATATGTTATCATTATATACATATAATCATTTTATACACTAACATTTTGTTACAGGAAATAGTAAGTTTATTATACACTAACAAAATGTTGCAGATAAGCTTTTTAGTCAGGGGGAGATGAATATATACAAGCATTCATTCAGGGGTGTAATTCATTATCTCAAAAAAATACAAGGTGTTGTCATCAATCAAAAAAGGGGGAGAATGTTGATTCATAAGATTTTTGATTCAAGACAACGACGAAATGGAGATCAAATCAAAGAGTTATTATATATATATATATGTGTGTGTGTGTGTGTGTGTGTGTGTGTGTCTGTGTGTGTGTCTGTGTGTGTGTGTGTGTTTAGTTGTGTTAGATCAATGTTAAAATCTATCGTCATTCTATAGAACACAAATGCACGGAATTTGATAAAAAATATATATGAATAATTGGCTAAGAAATAGCCATTACTGGGCAACAAGCCCTGAACTAGTCGACTTGTTCATTTCAGACCAGTCGACTGGTCAGGCATATTTTGCCCTGTAACGGCTACTTTCTGGCTTTTTTAAATATATATACGAATTATACATTTTAACCAGTTGACTGGTGATTTCAGACTAGTTGACTGATTCGAAATGAAAGTCTTTTTTATGAAAGGGCATTATTCTTCATGAAGAGATACCTCTTCATTTCTGAATAAAAATGGGTGCATCTCTTCGATAAAACTTTTCATGAAAGATCTCTTCTTTTCAACTATTATATATACACAACAAACTTAATTTTCCAATCATCGATTCTTATCAATTCTTATTATGTATCTTGATCTATATTCTTGCATTCAAAAATCTCTCTCAAATATTAAAATTGTTTGTTGAATCATTGAATTTATTTCATATCTCTTGATTCAATAAGCAATATACTTCTTCAATCTTCACATAGTTATATACCTGAGGATAAAATTATAGGAAGGGTGTACTCAATTGTTAGCTATTCAGTGTTGTTCAAAAACACAATCATAAGTCAAACTCGTATCGTTTGTTAAAAGTCCTATGTCGGTGCTCAAGCGAGAAATCCTTGTTAGGGCTTGGATTGATCCTTGTTGGGGCTCAGATTGTTGTGAACCTATTCCTCCAGGTGAAGAGAGGGTGTTAATAGTAGAATTTCAGAAGGAGTTTGGGACTGGACATAGGACGGGAAGTCCGAACCAGAATAAAATTCCTGGTGTCACTTTACTTACCGCATTTACTTATCTGTGATATCTTATATTGTTTAATATCTACTTGCATAAATATTGTATTAGACAAGTCAATATATCATATCCACTTCCACAAATTCCATATAGAAAGATCCTACACCAAGTCACAAGTCACACAATTTTTCAATAACTTTGATTGACACGATACTTGAAATCTTACGATAATTTGTAATTCTGGATCCAATGAAACTGACTTCATCAAATTTCGAGTTCATTTGTAAATTGACTAATTTAATGATTTTCATTATTATATTCAATTCTTGTTTATTCACTTTTAAAATAAAATTCAAAAGTTTATTAACTTCATTTAAATCAACATAGAATTCAAGTAAATTTTATAAATCAAACTTTTATTTATATTGAATTGTAACTTCGATTTTTTATCAAATTCATCAAAATTTAAATTATAAAGTTATTAGATTAATTTTATTCACATAATCAAATATTAAATTTCAAACTTCAGTATTTATCAATACCAAACAAATTATAGTTTCATTAACAACTAACACAAATTATCATTGTTAAAACAAGTTGAATTTCATTCCATAATCAACTAAATTTAGTTTACATCATAAAATTACATAATTAAATTATTTAACTTTAAATTCTAACCATAATTAAAATTAAAGTCTTATTAAATCAATAATTTAAATGGTCGAAAAATACGGGATGTTGCAATAAATTTATTTTAAATTCATGTATAAACATGTAACACCTGTATATATTTCATACGAGGTCAGAATGGAACAAAACAAGTTGCGTTGAGTTAGTATTGAAAAAACCTACACGTATGAGTTAGATTGGGTTTGTTTGGAGCTACTTGGAATTTTATCTAAATTCAAATGCTATTTAAAGTTAGATAAAACACGTGAAAACTTTGATTGGAAAGGATAGTGAGTTAAACTCGCACTTTCTAGAATATTTTTATACCATATAAGGGTACTCATTGTTGTTTTCATAGTAATTTGTGTGTTTTGTTGTTTAGATAATTTAATATTTAATTAGTTGGTTGTGGTTATATATTCTCACATGTAGAGTGGAGACCATTAACACTACCTAATTTTAAGCGGAAGATTCATCTTAAATGAATTAAAGTATATTGTCTATTTATATGCATATATGAATTGATATATGAGCTATAATGCAAGACGATGGGTTGGAGGGATCCAACAATATTCCTTAATGTTTTGGATGTTACACTACAAGAACAGCTATAAATAGCTGTAGATTTTAGCAGTAGAAAATTCCATCTATAATTCGGTGAGGGATGTTCATGGAATCTATAAGAGATAATATTTAGGATTTTCTATTTTTGCTTGTTTTAAATTATTACTGTCGTCTTTCATTATCAGTCGCTATACCATTGCAAATTGCATCACATTACCGTTAGAAATTTTTCACTGCTAATTTTCATTGCAAATGGAGGTAGCTTAGTGATAAAGATTTTTTGAAACTATGCTGCAGCATATTTACAAGCGATCCGCGGTGGACAATTGTGTTAATTCTATGAAATATGTTTTACTGTTATTTTTTATAATTGTAAACATGTTTTTATATTTAATAACTATTTTTATTAATAAAAAATTACTATAAATAGTTAATAATCAATATTAAATAATAATCGTTAAAGAAGTATATTACTTTATTTCTAGCTTTAGATGCAACCAAGATTAGGTCTAACTTTTGAATCATGAAAAAATCATAATCACGTGTAAAACTGATTTTTAAATTTCATATGTAAAGTTTAAATTTTAATTTATAATAAATAATTTTTGATAGTTAATAATTTATATAATTAATAATTATATTTAATTAATAACTTTGAGTATTTGTATTTTGTAATAAATAAGTTTCATATGTAAAATCCAAATCAACACTCGAAGTAAAAATTGTATTTGAAAATGAAACCAATATTTTAAATACTCAATCATACACTCGGTATTTAATATTTAACAAATAATAATTAATGTACTTCAAAATTATTAACTACTAGTGTGTAACCCGCGTGTTGCACACGATAATGTTATTAAAAATAGTATATATTATTTATTTAAGTTAAAAAGAGAATGACCCGGGATTTTGGCGATCTTGGTTATCCGATATACAACACATATCGAACATCCAAGGATCGAAAATACCGGTCATAAATGAAAGAAATTAGAGGGTGAGGAAAGATAAGATAGAAACTTATAGAAAAGAAGAAGAAGAAGAACACAATATCAGAGTAACACGAATCTCACAGCGGAACGAATAAATATATTTCATAACATAACATTGAAATACAAATATGTGCTTGAATATACATATCATTATCAAAGTACAGCACTTACAACATAGCGGAAAAAAACTATAGCTATATAATCCTGAAGCCTCCTGCTCCAAGCTCTTCCAGTATATCTGTAAATCCTGACTACTTGACTGCCCATACAAAATTGGGCACCCAAGAGTTAAGGGAAAACAACAAAATAAACTCTGGGTCAGTCATGGGACTGGTATGAGTAAAACAGTTTTAAACGGTTTAAGCAGGTAAACGATATCTCATAAGACCACGCCGTATAACGGAACGGGTTTTTCCCTTATGAGAATCCAAATTATCTTTATATCAAAAACCTTTTGATATTATAATAATGTCTATCAACCACAATATAATAATCATCTAGCAGAAACGCTTTCATCTCACGTTCTACATATATAGTATACAATCAAAACCGCAAGCACGTATTGGGTAATGGATTTCTAACTATGACAAGGTATGGAACCACCTTTCGCTAGTGTATCTCTAGAAAGGAATACACTGGGTTCAACAAGAACATCTTGCAACCCAGCCACACATGACCGATCACTCATTTTGCTTGAGTGTATCGAATGTATATCACCAACGGTTGGGTTCAACAACCGTTTCCCGAATGGGACAGTATCGGCAATAGATTTTTAGATGTAAATGAAACTCTAGATCAGGTGATTATACACCCTACTTCGGAGCGACCGACTTAGCCATGCTGCCTGCCCGATTTCTGTCATTTACCGGTTGATGAGGCTTGAGGTTACGCTTCATCATCACATCAGATTCACTTCGAATACCACATTGTCAGATCCATCGAAAATCACTAATTGACGTCTACAACAGTACATTACGTGTTAGCTAAAGAAGTTTCCTTCTCCGCTTCCACTCTTGGTACGGTTGAAGAAATCAATGTACGTGACCTTTCTAGAAATACTCTGTCAGACATTCATCCATACAAGTCATCCAGGGACAGGATGAACCGAAGGCACTATTCAGTACATCCATCTCCTGTTTCCCTATATTCAACATTTCTTATTTTCTAAATTTAGAAAATATATGTTATTACCCTTGGAAAACATTTCCATTTCTTGTTTTCTATATCAGAAAACATTTCTGGTTCTTAGTTGGAAAACCTTTCCAAAACTCCTTCATTGGACTTAGACAGATGTTTTAAACAAACCATCGCGATGCCAACTCAAACCATTACTCTTATTAACTAAATTCCTTTAACCCACCTTCACTATCGAACCTTAACCATTCCTTAGTTAAAAATGAAGTCAATCAAGTTGGGGTAATACTACCTCTCAGACCTTAACTGAACAACGTTTCTAACCTTGAAATAGACAAAGTTCACCTTTTAATTCTTTAACAAACTTCCTTACGTAACTCTCTTTCGAATCATCTCTATTCGATAATTCTTTCCTTCAATAAGGTATATTCGATAACTCTATTCAATTTACTCTATTCGATTAACCCTTATCAATTAACTCTATTGGACTAACGCTATTGGATTAACTCTATTTGATTTAACTCTAGTCGATAACTCCTTTAACTCTATTCGAATAAACCAAATTTGATTAACTCCTTTAATTCCATTCGAATAAACTATATTCGATTTATTCCTTTAACTCCATTTAACTCTATTCGACTAACTAATATTCGATAACTCTATTTAACTCTTATTCGAATAACTAATATTCGATAACTCCTTTTTAACTCTATTTCGAATCACTAATATTCGATTAACTCAATTGATTCTATTCGAATAAACTATATTTGATCAACTCCTTTATTTTAACTCTAATCGATTAACTTCATCGAATAACTAAATTCGATAACTCCTTCGAATAACCAATATTCTATAACTCACTTCGATTAAACAAATCGATAACTCTTTTCGATTAAACTATAATCGATAACTCCTTCGATTAACTAATAATCGATAACTCCTTCTATTAACTAATAATCGATAACTCCTTTCGAATGAACTATTCATTTATAAAGATTCACTTTTAGTAACGGTTCTTCACTTTACAAAAGATTTCCTTTTTTAGTAACGTTTTCCTTTTTATAACGTTTTCCTTTTTATAACGTTTTCCTTTTTATAACATCCTATTCGGTTATAAACAAATTTCCTTTTTATAACTCTATTTATTTTCTAAATATTTCCTTTTTAATTCTATTTGTAAATGGTTTTACAAATATCTCCTTTTCGATTTCATTTGTAAAGGTTTTACAAATATTCCTCTTTCGATTTCACTTGTAAAGGTTTTACAAATATTTTTTCTTTGCATTTGTTGAACAAATATTTCCCTTCACATTTGTTTTACCAAACCATTTCCTTTATATTTGTTTGACAAATATATTCTTTTAACCCTTTTGATTCTTATACTTATTTCCTTTTCAAAAAATCCTTTTTCCTTTTATATATAAAATCCAGTGATTTTATATAAGTAAATTGTTTTCAAAATATTATTTGAAAATCTCTTTTTCACATTCCAGTATGTTATGGTGTTTAACACATCAAATCACGATGACCAATATCGTTCAAACACATAAAATCGACAACAGATTATATATCACATCATATATTACAATATATGAATCACAGTAAAATAAATGTTGAGGAATCCAGGATTCCTCCAACCTGTTTCCCTGCATCCACAGATGTTACACAATAAAATCAACATCACTTTCAGTTCCATATGATATATTCTATTAAACAGAATCAATATAGAAATTCAACTAACTGACTAGCAGTTCAATCAAATAGTCAACACATAGTCAATCAACCAATATTTAACAGTTCTAAAAATACAACATAAAATTATAAACTGTTCAGAGTTAGCGAGATTTACTCACATTGGCAGTTCATCGTTAAAGAACGATAAACTGTTGTTTGATTTGAATCAAACAGTTTAATTTGCCATAAATTCAAACGAGCCCCAACCCACTCCCAGTCAGTTCCATTGGGTAGTGTCCGTCCATACGATCCTGATGGATCTTGTTTCGCTGAATTTCGTTAACATATGAAGAAGATATTAATTTTCTAAGTTCTTGTATACATTTTAAAATAAACTTAGATTAATAAACTAGCAGGCCTCACCATTTCAAATTCCGGCCCACTACCAAGCCCACGAACCCCACCCGTGCTTTCTCATACCCGTATATCATCTTCCCCAATTCAAAGACAAGCTCCAGTAACGAAATCAATGCCCTTTTTTGCATCTTCTTGCTCCCACCATTCATCGAACACTCCATTATTCTTCAAACTGGAATCACCTTTCTACTCCTCGTTTGCATCTCCATTTCCCCATACCCAAATGGAAAAACTCGAGTTAGTAGTACTCGGATTTGCGTCGCTCCCCTCCAGCAACATCCGAACCATTTTAGCACCGAACTGCTCCAAAGGATTCCCACACGTGCTAAACTACTTCACGATTCCAGATATCTCCACTAAAACATGAGCCGATGCTTGCTCCACCCAAATTCCTAAACCCTAGTCTTACTGCCGCAAACCCCTACCACCGCAGCAAACGTCGAACACCACAAAACCAACCCAGAAACGAAGAGCGAGCTGATGTGAACTCAGATATATGTATTAGAGGATTTATAGCATTTGATTTTGAATTTTCTTTGATTATTGAAGATGGAAAAGTTTTCGTGAATGGAAAATATCACGACGGAAATTTGTTTGACTTCTGAGAAATGAAATTTAGGTTTTAACGAGAAGAGGGGTTATTTATAGGGTCTTTAGATATTTTAGATATTTTATAGGATGGAATATTCCCAGTATATTCTCATTTCCATATTCGTTTTGCTTTCTAAAAATTCTCGTGATTGCATACGATACCCAAAAATCACCAAACTGGACATGCAGCTATAGTTCGACATTACGGTCCCAATGAAACTGGTTTCGTCGAATTCCGACTCCGTCTGCTCACACAACGTATTTTTAACTGTCGAAATACTGTCTGTTTCTCACTCTAAAAATCTGTATGACCCCACGGTGACTCTAAAAATCTCGGAAACTGACATCTAGCAACTATTTGACACTGCGGATCCAACAAAATTAGTTTCGTCGAATTCCGACTTCGTTTGCAAAAGTGGCTATTTTTAAAGCTCTGGATGACCCATTTAAATATATAAATATATTTAAATATAATTAAATTAAATATTTATAAATAAATATTATCGTATATATTCACAGAGGAATACCATACAGCTCTAGAATATTCCTATATGAATTTCTAACTTGATATTTCAAATCTGGGTCAACCCGATATTAGATTTATATTGAAATTCCTTTTTAAAATATAAATAATTCCTTTATAAATTATAAAGGAATTCCACAACGACTTTTCACAAGTTTGATTTGGACGTAAATCAAAATCTACCCGACGAAATCAAGATTTTTCTCTTCCACTAGAAAGATATACTCCACCAGCTCCACACGTTTCTTGTTTCACAGAAATCCGGCTTAAAATGAATCCTGTACATTCAGTTGAAGTTCGAATCGCCTATTTACTAACTACAGCGCCATTTCGAGCTCGATTATAATTATATTATAATTTATACGTTCAACGATCGTTATTTAAATATATTCGTTATTCAAATTCAATTCCAAGTTGAATTAAATATCACAGATGATCCGGTTCACACCATATCGTCATTTCAGCCAATTCTGATTATTTCAGAATTAAATATATTATTTAATTTATTATTTTAATTAAATATTCACCATTATTTAATTCCACGACCATTTAATTCACTATATCACTATTTATATAATTAAATAAATTAATTAAAATACCCTCTGCGAATGCGGGTCATTACAATCTTCCCCACTTAAAATAATTTCGTCCTCGAAATTGCTAAGGTAGAGAACGACCCTATCGACTGGTTAGAACATATTTGTTCACTTCTTAACTTCAGTTTCAACTGAACTAATTTAATTTCAATTAAATTTTTAATTAATTCTTATCAACGAAAATTTCCAAAAATCCTGAAAATTTTCTAACGCCTTAACTCTTCGAAAAATTTCGCCCGCACCTCCTTCGTACTGGTCAATCGGTCAAACTCCAACTCGCCTATCTGGGCCATCTCCATCCCAAAAGAAAATCAAACAGTCAAGCGGCTTTCCAATTCTACTCATAAATCTTATATCCAATAGAAATATAAACTTGTACCTTTTGTCGGCATATCATTATATCCTTTCCACCTATTATCAATTTTAGCGGATACAAGGGTCATCCCAATCAAATTCCAATCTGGTTTTATCCACAACACAACCATTCGCTTATATCCAAGCCAAATATCATTTCAACTCGAGTTTCTTCTCGATTCCCAACTCTTAACTTGATTATCACATTACACTTCAAATTTGAATCTCACAATTCAATTTGTCTTGATATCGTTCTAATTCAATATCAGTTACCACTTTACTGATTTTACTTTAATTCAAATCTGCTTTCACAAATTTCTGTTAAATTTGTTTTTAATTCAAACAGTCTTTCCCTAGGAGTTTTTAAACAGTTTACTCTTTTCAAAAATCAAAATTTCCTTTTGAACATGTCACTGAGCCCTTAATTAATATTCCATTAGTTAAATCACTTCTCTATTTCTTTATCAATATATGTTAACCAAATATTTTCAATAACCATATTGGCCTTTTACGTTATTTGGAAAACATTTCTGAATATCGCCTTCCATTATTTTCTAAACTTTAGAAAATATATGCCATTTATAATTGGAAAATATTCCAATTACTTATCTCTTTTCTGATCTCGTTTATTTCTATACTTAGGAAATATTCTTTATTATATTTCCAAGCTTACACTTATTTGGGTTAAAACGGATGTTGTGTAAAACATTGTTACGACATCCCAAATACCATATTCAACTAACTCTTATTCAACATTGATCTTCGAGCCTAAAATTTTACTATTTATTTGTTAATAATGAAATCAATCAAGTTGGGGTATAACTACCTCTCAGACCTTGACTGAATAACATTTATAACGTCAAAACAGATATGACTACTTACTCAAATAATCAATAGCATACAACTACTTATTCAATTTTAAACACGTATACGCTTCCTCTTTCTATTCTTACCAGATTTTATTCTTAGTCTTCCTTTTTATTTTACTATTCTATTTCTAAGTTCGTTTCCTTATCGACTTCTATATATATATATCGATACGTCGATTTCTAACTATCAAATTATCTTAAAAATATTCTAACTCCTTAAATTCCCGGAAAAATTCGCCATAACCTCCTTTGTACTAGGAGCATCAGGATATTTCAAATAGCCTCCCATGACCCTCACCAATCCAAAAGAAAAAGCCAAGCGGCTAGCCGATACGGCGCATAAAATCTCATATATGAATTAAATACGTACCTTTTCGTCGAGCATTCTATTTATATACCTTCATACCTTACCCATACCAATCTCATGTATATTTATACCTGCCCAATCTATTTTAACTATACCTGATCATTTTAACTCAATTCGTTAATTAATTTGTTAATTAACTCTTTAGTCTATTTCACTTATATATTTGAACATGACATGTTCAAATATATTTTAACTTGCTTATTAACTAATTTGAGTCCAAATTTCAAATTTAAGTTCTATATTCGATTTCGAATATCCATTTACAAATCCAATTCACCTTTCAAAGTTCAACTTCAAATTCAAAACTCGATTAACTAATTCCTCTTCGACTTAGTTAATTCTGTTAAATTTCTATATTATAAATCCCATTTTGAAATTCAACACAACTTGTCTTTCCCAAAAAAAATTCAAAACAGTATCTCTGGTAGTAATTCGTCACTTACAACTCGAAAATGAATACTGATGATGCAGCTGTCATCATCGGAATCTATTTTCCAGCGATCGAAGTGAGTTCAATACTATAAAACCATTTCTAAACATTTCCACTTTGAAATTCATTTCAAAAATATAATTCACACTGCTTGTAAAAAAAATTAAAATCTCCCAGGATCTTAAATTTTCCTTATTTTTAATCCAAATCCATTTACAAACACTTATCCAATTTTCCAGAATTTTAATTCAATTTCTGGTTTAAAATTTCAGATTTAACTCATCTGATTTCACGTATTTCACTTATATGAATTCTGATTGGTTATTTACATAACCATTTAATTTATAATCTTACTCGATTATAATAACAACCAATATATCCATTATATTAAAATATACATTGGGTAAAATTATTTTAATTTACCTTCTTTCCAAAACATATCGTGACGGTTCATCATATTCGAGTGTTTACAAAATCCCTATCGATACAGTGGATCAAACGGATCGACCAGAACTCATAAACGACTCAACCAACAAATCTCCACAATATAAAACAGTTTTTTATATCAATAACAAATACGTTTACTCGTACATATACACTCAAACTCAATCTATGGTATTACTAACCCTATCTCTACCGAGTTACGCCATAGAGCCAAGGTAATTCACTTAACTTAAGCTCTGATACCAATTGTAATGACCCGGGATTTTGGCGATCTTGGTTATCCGATATACAACACATATCGAACATCCAAAGATCGAAAATACCGGTCATAAATGAAATTAATTAGAGGGTGAGGAAAGATAAGATAGAAATTTATAGAAAAGAAGAAGAAGAAGAACACAATATCAGAGTAACACGAATATCACAGCGGAACGAATAAATATATTTCATAACATAACTTTGAAATACAAATCTGTGCTTGAATATACATATCATTATCAAAGTACAGCACTTACAACACAGCGGAAAAAAACTATAGCTATATAATTCTGAAGTCTCCTGCTCCAAGCTCTTCCAGTATATCTGTAAATCCTAACTACTTGACTGCCCGTACAAAATTGGGCACCCAAGAGTTTAGGGAAAACAACAAAATAAACTCCGGGTCGGTCATGGGACTGGTATGAGTAAAATAGTTTTAAACGGTTTGAGTAGGTAAACGATATCTCATAAGACCATGCCGTATAACGGAACGGGTTTTTCCCTTATGAGAATCCAAATTATCTTTATATCAAAAACCTTTTGATATTATAATAATGTCTATCAACCACAATATAATAATCATCTAGCAGAAACGCTTTCATCTCACGTTCTACATATATAGTATACAATCAAAACCGCAAGCACGTATTGGGTAATGGATTTCCAACTATGACAAGGTATGGAACCACCTTTCGCTAGTGTATCTCTAGAAAGGAATACACTGGGTTCAACAAGAACATCTTGCAACCCGGCCACACATGACCGACCACTCATTTCGCTTGAGTGTATCGAATGTATATCACCAACGGTTGGGATCAGCAACCGTTTCCCGAATGGGACAGTATCGACAATAGATTTTTAGATGTAAATGAAACTCTAGATCAGGTGATTATACACCCTACTTCGGAGCGACCGACTTAGCCATGCTGCCTGCCCGATTTCTGTCATTTACCGGTTGATGAGGCTTGAGGTTACGCTTCATCATCACATCAGATTCACTTCGAATGCCACATTGTCGAATCCATCGAAAATCACTAATTGATGTCTACAACAATACATTACGTGTTAGCTAAAGACGTTTCCTTCTCCGCTTCCACTCTTGGTACGGTTGAAGAAATCAATGTACGTGACCTTTCTGGAAATACTCTGTCAGACATTCATCCATACAAGTCATCCAGGGACAGGATGAACCGAAGGCACTATTCAGTACATCCATCTTAGGCACTGTTATCTAAGACATATACAATAGCCCTTGCACTATACTCCGTCTTCAATTATCCTTGGCATATATGATTCGCAACGCTTATGCCAATACATAGTGGTTCTTTGGAAAATAATCCAACCGGTCTCTCCATATTAACAACGTTAAAATGGTCAAAACTTAGATAGTCTGTGATTTAACCATCAAAGAAAAACAGGTGCGCAAACAACGACATTATTTCCAGGAGGAAATTATATCGATCAATCATCATTCAACATTTGTTTATTTTTTTCATAAATTTACTTATCTCCTGTTTCCCTATATTCAACATTTCTTATTTTCTAAATTTAGAAAATATATGTTATTACCATTGGAAAACATTTCCATTTCTTGTTTTCTATATCAGAAAACATTTCTGGTTCTTAGTTGGAAAACATTTCCAAAACTCCTTCATTGGACTTAGACAGATGTTTTAAACAAACCATGGCGATGCCAACTCAAACCATTACTCTTATTAACTAAATTCCTTTAACCTACCTTCACTATCGAACCATAACCATTCCTTAGTTAAAAATGAAGTCAATCAAGTTGGGGTAATACTACCTCTCAGACCTTAACTGAACAACGTTTCTAACCTTGAAATAGACAAAGTTCACCTTTTAATTCTTTAACAAACTTCCTTACGTAACTCTCTTTCGAATCATCTCTTTTCGATAATTCTTTCCTTCGATAAGGTATATTCGATAACTCTATTCAATTTACTCTATTCGATTAACCCTTATCAATTAACTTTATTGGAATAACGCTATTGGATTAACTCTATTTGATTTAACTCTAGTCGATAACTCCTTTAACTCTATTCGAATAAACCGAATTTGATTAACTCCTTTAATTCCATTCGAATAAACTATATTCGATTTATTCCTTTAACTCCATTTAACTCTATTTGACTAACTAATATTCGATAACTCTATTTAACTCTTATTCGAATAACTAATATTTGATAACTCCTTTTTAACTCTATTTCAAATCACTAATATTCGATTAACTCAATTGATTCTATTCGAATAAACTGTATTCGATCAACTCCTTTATTTTAACTCTAATCAATTAACTCCATCGAATAACTAAATTCGATAACTCCTTCAAATAACCAATATTCTATAACTCACTTCGATTAAACAAATCGATAACTCTTTTCGATTAAACTATAATCGATAACTCCTTCGATTAACTAATAATCGATAACTCCTTCGATTTACTAATAATCGATAACTCCTTTCGAATGAACTATTCATTTATAAAGATTCACTTTTAGTAACGGTTCTTCACTTTACAAATGATTTCCTTTTTTAGTAACGTTTTCCTTTTTATAACGTTTTCCTTTTTATAACATCCTATTCGGTTATAAACAAATTTTCTTTTTATAACTCTATTTATTTTCTAAATATTTCCTTTTTAATTCTATTTGTAAATGGTTTTACAAATATCTCCTTTTCGATTTCATTTGTAAAGGTTTTACAAATATTCCTCTTTCGATTTCACTTGTAAAGGTTTTACAAATATTTTCTCTTTGCATTTGTTGAACAAATATTTCCCTTTACATTTGTTTTACCAAACCATTTCCTTTATATTTGTTTGATAAATATACTCTTTTAACCCTTTTGATTCTTATACTTATTTCCTTTTCTAAAAATCCTTTTTCCTTTTATATATAAAATCCAGCGATTTTATATAAGTAAATTGTTTTCAAAATATTATTTGAAAATCTCTTTTTCCCATTCCGGTATGTTATGTTGTTTAACACATCAAATCACGATGACCAATATCGTTCAAACACATAAAATCGACAACAGATTATATATCACATCATATATTACAATATATGAATCACAGTAAAATAAATGTTGAGGAATCCAGTTGGATTCCTCCAACCTGTTTCCCTACATCCACAGATGTTACACAATAAAATCAACATCACTTTCAGTTCCATATGATACATTCTGTTAAATAGAATCAATATAGAAATTCAACTAACTGACTAGCAGTTCAATCAAACAGTCAACACACAGTCAATCACCCAATATTTAACAGTTCTAAAAATACAACATGAAATTATAAACTGTTCAGAGTTAGTGAGATTTACTCACATTGGCAGCTCATCGTTAAAGAACGATAAACCGTTGTTTGATTTGAATCAAACAGTTTAATTCGCCATAAATTCAAACGAGCCCCAACCCACTCCTAGTCAGTTCCATTGAGTAGTGTCCGTCCATACGATCCTGGTGGATCTTGTTTCGCTGAATTTCGTTAACATATGATGAAGATATTAATTTTCTAAGTTCTCGTATACATTATAAAATAAACTTAGATTAATAAACTAGCAGGCCTCACCATTTCAAATTTCGGCCCACTACCAAGCCCACGAACCCCACCCGTGCTTTCTCATACCCGTATATCATCTTCCCCAATTCAAAGACAAGCTCCAGTAACGAAATCAATGCCCTTTTTCGCATCTTCTTGCTCCCACCATTCATCGAACACTCCATTATTCTTCAAACTGAAATCACCTTTCTACTCCTCATTCGCATCTCCATCTCCCCATACCCAATTGGAAAACTCGAATCAGCAGTACTCGGATTTGCGTCGCTCCCCTCTAGCAACATCCGAACCATTTTAGCACCGAACTGCTCCAAAGGATTCCCACACGTGCTAAACTACTTTGCGATTCCAGATATCTCCACTAAAACATGAGCCGATGCTTGCTCCACCCAAATTCCTAAACCCTAGTCTTACTGCCGCAAACCCCTACCACCACAGCGAACGTCGAACACCACAAAACCAACCCAGAAACGAAGAGCGAGCTGATGTGAACTCAAATATATATATTAGAGGATTTATAGCATTTGATTTTGAATTTTCTTTGATTATTGAAGATGGAAAAGTTTTCGTGAATGGAAAATATCACGGCGGAAATTTGTTTGACTTCTGAGAAATGAAATTTAGGTTTTAACGAGAAGAGGGGTTATTTATAGGGTCTTTAGATATTTTAGATATTTTATAGGATGGAATATTCCCAGTATATTCTCATTTCCATATTCGTTTTTCTTTCTAAAAATTCTCGTGATTGCATACGATACCCAAAAATCACCAAACTGGACATGCAGCTATAGTTCGACATTACGGTCCCAACGAAACTGGTTTCGTCGAATTCCGACTCCGTCTGCTCACACAGCATATTTTTAACTATCGAAATACTGCCTGTTTCTCACTCTAAAAATCCGTACGACCCCACGGTGACTCTAAAAATCACGGAAACTGACATCTAGCAACTATTTGACACTGCGGATCCAACAAAATTAGTTTCGTCGAATTCCGACTTCATTTGCAAAAGTGGCTATTTTTAAAGCTCTAGATGACCCATTTAAATATATAAATATATTTAAATATAATTAAATTAAATATTTATAAATAAATATTATCGTATATATTCACAGAGGAATACCATGCAACTCTAGAATATTCCTATATGAATTTCTAACTTGATATTTCAAATCTGGGTCAACCCGATATTCGATTTATATTGAAATTCCTTTTTAAAATATAAATAATTCCTTTATAAATTATAAAGGAATTACACAGCGACTTTTATAAAGTTTGATTTGGTCGTAAATCAAAATCTACCTGACGAAATCCAAATTTTTCTCTTCCACCAGAAAGATATACTCCACCAGCTCCACACGTTTCTTGTTTCACAGAAATCCGGCTTAAAACGAATCCTGTACATTCAGTTGAAGTTCGAATCGCCAATTTACGAACTACAGCGCCATTTCGACCTCGATTATAATTATATTATAATTTATACGTTCAGCGATCGTTATTTAAATATATTCGTTATTCAAATTCAATTCCAAGCTGAATTAAATATCACAGATGATCCGGTTCACACCATATCATCATTTCAGCCAATTCTGATTATTTCAGAATTAAATATATTATTTAATTTATTATTTTAATTAAATATTCATCATTATTTAATTCCATGACCATTTAATTCATTATATCACTATTTATATAATTAAATAAATTAATTAAAATACCCTCTGCGAATGCGGGTCATTACAATTTTGTTATGCTATATATGATAAATTTTGATGTGAAATACACAAACTATTAATTAAAATTATTATTATTTGTGCGTAATTTAAGTTGTAGCTTATACTAACAATATGTATGTATATGTGTGTTAATATAAATATAGATGTTGAAATTGATGTATGTTAGTAATTTATTCGATGAATTAGCAAATTTTATTTAATTTAATAGAATTTGTTTAAATAAATTAAATGAAAAATTATGAAGATAGTTTACCTTTATAGCATAGCAGGAAGAATTGAATTATTTTTTAAGTATTAATTGTTAGAGTTAATGCCCTAGAGGCAATTCATTTGATGAGATTGATAACACTGTTGATGTTATTATTTTGTTTGGAATAAAATAATATTCTATTATATTATATTTACTGCGTAATATAAATATTAATATAATAGAAGCCCTTAGAATTATAATACGGAATTATATAGTTCGAGTAAGACTTGAATTTGAGATTATATAATGTGATAAGTATTATAATTCTTAAATGTCCCTAGTCGAGTTTTATTGTTTATATAGGACAACGATAAAGCGTTGAGACTAGTATGTTGATTGACTGATGATCACATCTCATTGATCATTAATATACGTGATATTAATTTCAAAACACAAGTACGTACTGGGGAATATCGTATTGGGCTGACCCACCGCGAGATAACTACATGGAATATAATTAACAGTATCATAAGTTATTCTCATAGTGACAGTGATGTAATGGTCCTCATACGTGAAATCATTATAATTTTATTCGAGGATATTTGTGTTTTGATATCATCTAAAGCTATTCTTAACAAAGTAATGATAACGGTGATTATTGGATACATCTCGAATTGAATGAAAATTATGAGTGATCTAGATGGAATTTAACCCTATAATATATTTATGGTGATATCCATGGGCCTCTTGATTGAGTGAGACCGTGAAATGCATGGCCGTTCTCAAATATTGATTTGTTTTAAAACAGTCTACTCATCGATCAAGATAAACGGATTAAATTATTAAGAGGGTGATACGATCCATGCCTCCAGTTTAATCCTGGATATATCGGTTAAAAGGATTATATTAAATTGATACACTGGTCACAGAAAAGGTGGTATCGAATCATTGATCTTATTATAACTTGGGTAGCAGTGATGTATTACTAGATGACGCTCACTGTTTATAATTTGAATATGATTTAAATTATTGCCAACGTTATAGTAACCTATAGGGTCACACAACAAGAACGTTGAAAGGACATATGACCACTATTTATATATATATATATATATTAAGTAGTTAATATTATATATCATTTTGAAGTGGTCCAACCCACCTAAATTCTAGATCCGGATTTTATTTAAACGCTCACTTTAAAAGGTAATACTTTTACCTTTTTCTAGATAGTGAAACAAAATAAAATACCCAAGTAAAATTGGGGATCAAAGAATGGCGGCGGCGAAGTGGCTAGTACCTCACTTTCTTCTTCGAATCCGTGATGACGAATTCGAGGGGCGTTCGAGTGGATAACCTATAGAGGCTCGTTGTTTAGGGAGCTCTGATTCGAATCAACCAACCCACTAATCGATTGTGCGAAAAAGGATGGAGCGATAGTCAGGTATGATCCTTGATTTACAAATTATCATGTAGATCTAGTAAAATTTGGTTGAATTATATTTATTCGACATGAAATCGAACTGAATTTTCCTTCAATGGTAT
This sequence comes from Allium sativum, assembly GCA_030737875.1. NCBI lineage: Eukaryota > Viridiplantae > Streptophyta > Magnoliopsida > Asparagales > Amaryllidaceae > Allium > Allium sativum. The sequence continues at coordinate 200,342,455 of CM060924.1, forward strand.
CGGAGCCTAGGGTTCATGTTTATTTGTAAATTGAGTACGATTTGGGTTTCGATCTATTAAGTTTGTATCAAAACCGACTGTATTGTAAACACAGTAGCTAGGATAATTAAATATAAACTCGTTTAAATTGAAACTGTTTCATTAGAAATGTTTTGTATATGATACAGAGATAACTGGATCTTGGGATTATAATAAGTAATTTTATTCTGGTTTAAAATGTTTAAACCATTCCAAGTTTACAAAATTCTGGTATGTTATAATTTGAAGATAAACCCAGTTTTATATATTAATAAATCTGAAAAATTATAAATTAATATCTGATATTAATTTTTTAATAAGAGTTCAAATATTATCTATCATAATGGATGATATAAGATATATATATATATATGATTAGCAATTTTTTGTAAGCTTTTTCAAACAGATTTGGATACTGTTTTGGTATTATCTAAATGTAAATAGTACTTAATTTTAGATGTATCCAAAATATGTTGTTTTAATATATGTTTTTCCAACTTGGCTAATTTGATTTGTTAAGATAATTTCTTAAACATAATTTTTAAAAACTTTTGTTGACTTAATGAGATTAATCACAATCGTATTTATAAGCAAATGTGCTATTGATCAAAAGGAACAAAGTTGTTAATGATCACATGAATGAATATAAGATTCATTGTTGATTTCCTTTTATTTTAGCTAGTTTGTAATTTTTATTACAAACACAAGATGATCTTCAAGTCAGTATATATATATGTTATGATATATACATAATAGTCTGTTATGAAACATAACACATATAAGAAGTCGATGCAAACTGTACATGGTTATATGTTTACATCATAGTGAATAGAATGAGTTCTATTTACCACAGATGTATTCAAACTATTTAGTTTCTGGTTTTATGATTAATACATGTTATAAAACCTTAAATACAGAGCTATTAAAAAGTTACTAAAATTTTATTTGATTCATGAATTAAGGACACTGACTTGGCTTTCATACTGTTTGTAAATAAATAGTATATGAATCTGGTATTTATAACTGTTATAAACTGGATTCAATGATAAGTTAAAATCTGATTTTAACTAAAATCTCATATAGCTTTTATCCTGTCAGTTTACCATTGAAACCCAATGATAAATCAAAAACCCTGTTATGATTAATCTTGAAAGACAAGGCAATCTTATTTTAATCTTGAAATACTGATTTCAGATGTATATTATTGGCTGATGAATCTGAAAATGTTGATTAACTATTGCATCCGACTATTTTGTTATATATATATATATGTAGTGTGTATATATATATATGTAAATTAGTTCTTTTAAGGATTCGTCACTAGATTTATACTTGTCATTATAAAAGTTGTGTACTTATCAAAAGTATATTTACATTTATTCTTGACTGTTAATTTGCTGAATAGTCATCAGATGAGCGATCATCAAATATAAGTCATAATAGATTTGTAGGCTATAACATTGATTATTATCTGAATGACTATGTTTATGATATCGATGAATGAACACCATTAGTTTCAATAATCAAAATGTTTGATTAAACTGAGTGTTTTTTTTCTTTTGGACTCAGTTATACATGTATTTTACTTTGAGTAAAATCCTGTTTTAATGGTTAGACCATTCAGGCTTTGGATATTAATAGCATTTAATTTGATGAAATTAATTGTTGTTATGTCTTATTTATTGTTTTATATATATTTATTATGATAAATATATATAACAAAGTCTGTTTTGAAAACACTATTGCAAATTTGATTTCCTGCTTAAATTTTATTTTATATTACCAGTGTATATGATCACATTAGTGTAAAATGATTTCAAAGTTCTTTTACATGGTGCTGATAGAACATGTACATGTATATATGTATGTATGTATGTATATATAATTACTTATATATATATATAGATATATTAAGTGTACATCTAACAAAGTTAACATATATGTATTGACATATATGAAATTAACCAAATATATAAAACTGCATATGCACTTGTATAAAACTATGTGTACTTATGATGTAAGTATACAACATATACACATGTGATTTCAAATAACAGTAATATGATTTTCCTGGTTTTAATTTTATGCTAATTGTACCAGTTATTGTAACTTGATACTAATTATATCATAGTCTAAAACTATCCACTCATGATATACTGATATGATGACACTTTGATATGCTGATGTAAATCTAAGTTATAAACACAGTCTATTGATATAAATTTGGGTTTAAATGTATCGTACCTTATATATGATGATCTATGTTTATATGGTTAATACTGTATATGCTATTCAATATTTAAAATCTGGATGGTTTAAACTGTTTAAATCAGAACTATCTAAAATATTTTAATATGGAAAAATTAAGATGTTTAAATTTGCACAATTTAAATATCAAAATCTTGGTAGTTTAAAAATGTTTAGATCTGAACAGTATTAATGTCTATATCTGGATACTTTAAAATGTTTGAATCTGACAGGATGAATGTTTGTATTCTAATTTTGAGTACACTGGACATAGCAAATATGATTTGCTAATATTTAATCTTTATTTTAAACATTCTCTCTATATACCTGAGTCTATTTTTAAATTTTAATTATATATATTGGTTGCCTAGATAATATATATATATATATATATATATATTAAAAATTAACAATCTAAACAGAATTGAGCTATCGCATTGGCCATTGATTCAAAACATTCGGATGTTATATGTATATACACATTTGATGTGTATATATATACATATATTAATGCATATATATATTAAATACATATGATGTATTTAACTCTGCCAAATCCGTGGACTGTGTGTTGAAATTGTTTCATACAGGCATGCATAGTGTTGCTGAAATTATTTCAGGCCAGCCGAAAGAACAACTCAAAAGGACTGGAATTGTTTCAGTTTAGCCAAAGAACAACTCAGAAGGACTGAAATTGTTTCAGCTCAAAAAAGAACAACTCGAAAAGGACACGGTTACGCAGTTGCAGAAATTACTGTTTTCTGTTTTGTTTGAAAATATACAAGTCTGTAAAAGCCAATATTTGTATATGTTAATTAACATGTATAATCTTTTAAACTTGTATGTAATACCTATTTGTATGTTGACAATGCAAGTTAATGGGTGGTCTGTTGAAACTTGTAGGGTTTAAAAGGGTCTGACCCTTTCACTAATTCTGGTTCTTCTATTATATGAAATGTTAAAATCTGTTGCATGTGAGAGACATTGCTTATTAATGTCTATGTAATCATGTTTTGAAATGGGATAGAATGTTGTTATATATGGTTAGTTTTGGGCTTAAATTCATTTATTAGGAACTGCTGTAATGAATATTGCCACATTAACTATACATGGAATGGTTACTTTGATTTGCAGTGAAACCGGAATTGTATATGAATTATATATTTATTTGTAAATATAATATTAGGCCCAGTTACAAATGAATCTATGTTTCTCCCTTATATTTGTAACTTGCAAGTTATTTTTAGCGTAGTGTTATGATGGCTAATGCTAATAAACAAATAGGCTCTGATATAATCACAATGTAATGGATATAAATATATACATATATAAATTATGATATATGTGTAAATATTATTTAAATCCATTTATATTATGAATATAAAATACATACATTTTGATATGTGTAAATGACTATAATATTGTTCGCCTCTACGAATTATGAATTCTCTTTAAAGCAAATTTTCTTTTGTTATATTAAATCATGGTGAAGTCTTACAATAGTACACTCATCACTGTCCAATCTCATTGGATGTAGGTAACGCCAAAGCATTGTGCATCCTTTTATTTTGGTTATATGCGGTAGGAGTAATTGTGGTGCTTCGACTGTATTATTGGGTCTGATTTAACTAAGCCTGCATAATAGGATTATGGCCTTAGAGATAATAGCATGAATTATTCTATATTTTGAGTAAATGAATAATACTGAAAAAAATGTTCATCATGCGATCCAAGAATTATATACACGATATAATTGACATAAGATTTCTACCTAAAAGGTTGTGTTTTGGGTTCAGCCAAAGCTGGGTCAAGGCATGACTAGATATGGATCTTGGAACACAATTATATATATACTGGTATATGTATATAAACAAAGGGATGTTAATTCGAGTGGGAGCATATTTTAGTTTAAATTATATATTAATATAAATATAAAGTTTGATTGTCAAATTTTTTTATTTATATTAAATTAAATATAAATATAATAGAATCAGTTAATATTTATTAATCCGCTGTAGATATTAAATAACAGATACCTCCGATAATTTAAATTTGTTCTTGAGAAGGATATTAAATCAAATCAAATTTCTTGATTAAAATAGAAATTTGAGGATTGTCCTCAAACAAATTAAAACGTAATTGTTCTAATAAATATAGAGGATCTAAAATAAAAGTTAAAGTGTGACTTCAACTGAATAAGATATAAATGTATAATAATTTACTTATACATTTCTAGTTTTATATACTAGATATAAATCACATAAATGTATGTTGATTTACAGAAATTGCAGAATAAGTAGAAATTTGAACAAAAGGACAAGTGGTCTTACGATTGGAAATGAAGCAAATGTTGCTGGATTATCCATAGGAATGATTCTTATTGAATATGCTGGCTTAATTAAATAAATAAAATAATTGTTATTATGAAATTCCACTTGAGATAAATGTTATAATAGATCTTGTTTAGACAAGTTTGAATTTAATTTGTAATAAAAGAACAATTGTTATTCATTTTATTTAAATGAAATACGTATGGAATTTCACAAATAGTTAATGATCTTTGCAAATCCTTAACTATAATGTCCTTGACACTAATAATGAGTGGATTAAACTTAGTGATTTAAATCCAATATACCTTTAGTATTACCGGTTAGCCCAGTAAACATGAAAGTATATCAAAACTCCATAACTATGGAATTTTGAGATCATTTGATTTTGAATTATATAAAGGATGCAAATCTGGTTTATTAGGCAAAATAACTGAATCATCTTTCACTTGAAACAGTGAATGAGTGATAAGTATTGGGTCTTGTACATAATGATGTAAATGGAGCAATGAATACATAAGCTAGAGGCAGGTTTTAATACTTGATTATATTTACTGATTACATCAGTAGATGCAGATATGTGTATATTATGAAACACATATAAGAATCCTTTGAAAAGTTCAAAGAATTCAAAGTGAAGTTATAAACCAATTTTAAAAAGAAAATAATTTTCTTTTTCGAACAGATCGAAAGAGAATATTTAAGCCAACTATATAATGACTATTAAAATGAGTTTGAAATTTTTTCACAACTCACTTTTCCTAGAACATCATATTAGAATGGTGTGTCTGAACGGAGATATTGCACCTTATAAGATATAGTACGATTAATGATAAGTCATATAGATCTTCCTATAAATTAAATTTAGAACAATTATATTAAATTCCACTAAAATGATTTAAAGATGTCATATAAGATATGGACTAGGAAATACCCTAGTGTGTCTAATACGAAGATTTGGGATGTAAGGCGTTTGTTAAACATCCTTCCTCTGATAAGATCGGACCCAAATCAGATAACTATTTTGTGTACTATCCACAAGGAACAAATGGATATTAATTTTATAAATCCTCTGAGAATAAAATGTTTATTGCTCGAATTGGTATTCATTTAAATGAGAGCCAGTCTCTAAGATACCAATGGGAATGAAATAGAATTCGAAATGTATCGGAAACCACAAAATGTCATTGATTCTAAATTGAGTGGGAGTGACACAATAATTCTAATGTTGTGTATTTTGATAACACATTAATTATTGTGAATAATGTTAGTTTTTTAAAACAAGAAATAAATACTGATTCTAAGAAAGAAAATGTTTGGATTAAGAAGTTCATAATTGAACTTAATTCATTGTTGATCCAATGATTTGCATTGCGATAACAATGTGGCTATTGCTCAGGCCTAAAACCTTAAACTCATTATTGATCCAAACATAGATTTAAGAAATATAATTCTTATGTGAAATTGTTCACAAAAGAAATGAACATATCTGCAAAGTTGTAAAAGTTGTAATGTTGCAGACCTACAGAATTAGACTCTGTCGCAACAGAAGTTTAATGGTCACACTAGTTTCATGAGTATATGATACATGAATAATTGACTCTAGTGCAAGTGGGAGATTGTTAGAGTTTATGCCCTAGAGGCAATTCATTTGATGAGATTGATAACACTGTTGATGTTATTATTTTATTTGGAATAAAATAATATTCTATTATATTATATTTACTACGTAATATAAATATTAATATAATAGAAGTCCTTAGAATTATAATACGGAATTATATAGTTCAAGTAAGACTTGAATTTGAGATTATATAATGTGACAAGTATTATAATTCTTAAATGTCCTTAGTCGAGTTTTATTGTTTATATAGGACAACGATAAAGCGCTGAGACTAGTATGTTGATTAACTGATGATCACATCTCATTGATCATTAATGTACGTGATATTAATGTCAAATCATAAGTATGTATTGGAGAATATCGTATTGGGCTGACCCACCGTGAGATAACTAAATAGAATATAATTAACAGTATCATAAGTTATTCTCATAGTGGCAGTGATGTAATGGTCCTCAGACCTGAACTCATTATAATTTTATTCGAGGATATTTGTGTTTTGATATCATCTAAAGCTATTCGTAACAGAGTAATGATAACAGTGATTATTGGATACATCTCGAATCGAATGAAAATTATGAATGATCTAGATGGAATTTAACACCATAATATATTTGTGGTGATATCCATGGGCCTCTTGATTGAGTGAGACTGTGAAATGCATGGCCATTCTCAAATATTGATTTGTTTCAAAACAGTCTATTCATCGATCAAGATAAACGGATTAAATTATTAAGAGGGTGATAAGATCCATGCCTCCAGTTTAATCCTGGATATATCGGTTAAAAGGATTATATTACATTGATACACTGGTCACAGAAAAGGTTGTATCGAATCGTTGATCTTATTATAACTTGGGTAGCAGCGATGTATTACTAGATGACGCTCACTGTTTATAATTTAAATATGATTTAAATTATTGCCAACGTTATAGTAACCTATAGGGTCACACAACAAGAACATTGAAAGGACATAGGACCACTATTTATATATATATATATATATATATATATTAAATAGTTAATATTATATATCATTTTGAAGTGGTACGACCCACCTAAGTTCTAGATCCGGATTTATTTAAATGCTCACTTTAAAAGGTAATACTTTTACCTTTTTCCACAGAGTGAAACAAAATAAAATACCCAAGTAAAATTGGGGATCAAAGAATGGCGGCGGCGAAGAGGCTAGTACCTCACTTTCTTCTCTGAATCCGTGATGACGAATTCGAGGGGCGTTCAAGTGGATCACCTATAGAGGCTCGCTGTTTTGGGAGCTCTGATTCGAATCAACCAACCCACTAATCGATTGCGCGAAAAAGGATGGAGCGATAGTCAGGTATGATCCTTGATTTACATATTATCATGTAGATCCAGTAAAATTTGGTTGAATTATATTTATTCGACATGAAATCGAACCGAGTTTTCCTTCAATATTAATTTGTTGTGAAGTTATTAATGTTCAAAAATGAATTTTATGATATAATGTATGGTAAATTCTTGATATAAATAAATCATAACTAATGTACAAATTAACTGTAATGACCCAGAAATTCTGAACTAATTTAAAATTTTATTTTAGTTAATTTAACGGATTTATTATATTTAAAATAATTTATTTTAAAATAATAATGATTAAAAACTTATTTTATTTGAGTTATAAAACATAAAAATTTATATTAATTCTATTCCGAGCCTGAAATGGCGCAGTAATTTCAATATTCGATTTTCAACTTTGGAAAAATATATAAAATTCATTATAATTCGGAATTGGACGAAACAATAAATGCTAGGACCGTATTGACAATATCTTTCCAATGAATTTAAGAAATTAAGATTTCAGTTTATAATTTCTAAGTTATGACAAAATTAAAATTTTAGAAAAACGCTATGGAATTTATATATATGATATATATGGTCCAAAACTCTACTTTTTGCATACGAGTGAATTTGGACTCGAAACCACTTCCATTGAGTTCAAAATGATGTTTTTGCATTGAAAAAGTATAAACACTTATATATTTCGAGTTTCGGAAATTATTCATATTTATTTGTATTTTTAATATTGAATATATACGCCTTAAAAATGGAATTTTGCAAACAACCTCCAAATTCGACGAAACCACTTTCTATGGATTCGGAATATTAAATTATTGCTAGATTCCAAATTTCATAATTTTTAAAGTCTGAAAATTGATTGTTTTTCACTGTAAAATTTATTACGACTACATACAGCAGAACACAAACAATAGAACATTTTATTGCTGTTACAACAACTACATCAGAGTACAAGAATATTCCAGAGTACGAATGAATAATATACATTGGAAATACAATATTAGAGTTTAAATTACATTTAAATAGCAGTGGAAAAAAACTACAAAACATAACTGAAAGAAATACACGGATACAGAGCTTTCTGAATATCACTTCAGCTGTAGACCAGGATCCTGTGAATGTAATATCTGCAAAACCAAAACTACTAGCTGCCCATGTGGAAAATATGGGCACCCAGAGTTTAGGTTAAAACAATAAACTCCAGGTCAGTCATGGGACTGGTGTGAGAACTAAAAACAGTTATTAAATCTTTAATTTAAAAGTGGGGAAATCATGGGACCACGCCGCTAACGCGGAACGGGTTTAATCCACATGAATCTTAGTTTTAGAATAAAACAACGCAATGGTTTTAGGAAAAATGAAGCTATTATAAGACGTAGGTCCCATCACACAATGCAACGCAAGCCGGAGGATAGAGTTTTACCTTATAATAGCAAAACATGCTTGATACGTATAAATTAATATTATTCTAATATTACTATAAGCGATAGTGTATTAAACAACTTCGAATATAAATGTATCAATCATAGACGACATAGTACCCCATCCTACTATGTCGCCATACTAGTTCTACAATCAAAACCGAAATGTCTCGTATTGGAAATTGGGTTTCCATTATGAGTCAAGGCTAGGGAGGAGCTCCTTACCGATTCGAGACACTCTAGAAAATGCCACGGGATTCGGACGCTGGCGAACCCTTGGATATCTGCAGGGTCGGTCCACACCTGTCGAAAGTGGATTGGCAATTCCTGAACACACGTTTCCCGGTCATTTTGGACCTCCATATAGCCACTAACAACCTATAAATCCGAGGCGCCTCAATCCATCATCCACATAAGTAAAAATGTCAGGGCTGGTAGGTCACTGACACCACTCTAGCTAGAAAGAAATGTGTGCACTCCCTACGTTCCCTTCTCCTGCTTTAGACTCCAATCGGGGTGTGAGGCTCGCGAAGTAACGCTATACACAAAGCTATGCCGAAATAGGCTATGCTTTGATCATCCCACAAGGCCCTGCTTTTGTAAAAACCCGTAACTTCCCCGTAAAGGAAAGCGACGGATAGTTCGAGAACAAACCACAACAGAACGCATACAGAAGAACATTTCATTGTATATTACAACAATGCATCAGATTACAAGAATATACAGAGTATAAATGAATATTACACAGAAATACCAGAGATTTAAATTACATTTAAGTACATAGCAGCGGAAAATAATACAATACACAACTAGAAAGAGATATACGGATACAAAGCTTTCCGGATATCGTTCCAGCTGTAAACCAGGATCCTGTGAATATAAATCTGCAAAACCAAAACTACTAGCTGCCCGTGTCGAAAATAAGGGCACCCAGAGTTTAGGTTAAAACAATAAACTCCGGGTCAGTCATGTGACTGGTGTGAGAACTAAAACAGTTATAAATCTTTATTTTCAAAGTTAGGTAAATCAAGGGACCACGCCGTATAACACGGAACGGGTTTCCTCCCAAGAATACCAGTGCATAAAACAAACAACGCAATGCTAAATAAAGAAAAATGAAGCTGTTATAAGACCCAGGTCCTATCACACAATGCAACGCAAGCCGGGGGATAGGGTTTTCTCTTATAACAGCCAAAGAATGCTTGATACGTTTAAAACAAATCATTTGATACTATAATAAGTGCATAGTGTATAAAACAACTTCAAACCATAAGTATCAATCATAGGCGGCATGGGTACCATATATCATGTCGCCATATATAGGTTTACAAATAAAACCGCAAATGTCACGTATTTGGAAATTGGATTTCCGTCTATGAACCGAGACAAAAGATAGTCCTCAACCGATTCGAGACTGTCTAGTCCGAGCCTCAGGCAAGTACTCTGTCAAGCCTTTGGATCGTCAGGGCCGGTCCACCGATGTGGATTAAACTTAAACCCTGAACATGCGTTCCCCCGCCCTATGGGGCGTAAACGAGCCAACGAATGGCTCCATCGGTTCGAGAACGACCGATCAATCCGAGGCGCCTCGCAACAGCAACAACCACATAAGTCAAACTCGTCAGGGCGTGTAAAACCACTGACGCCACTTCTAACTAGAAAGAAACGCATGCCCTCCCTGAGGTCCGTCTCCTGTTTTTGGTTCATACCGGGTGTGAAACACGCGAGGTAAACGTTACACAAAGCTACGCCACAAAGGCCGTGCTTTGATCATCACCACAAGACTTTGCTTTTCAACAGAAGCCTCGATCAATTGCCACTTAGGCATGCCACACAGGCAATTCACTCCATGCGTTTGATATCCATCAATATATAACCCCTGAGCTCGTACGTCTCAGAGAAGGGCGTTAAGCAAGAGAATAAATTCTCCGCCGCCAAACAGATATATATTTAATAGAGATCAATCACACGGACTAAAATCCAATGTCAGACACACAGTCCATTTACAAGTCCGTTCTGGGTCTGAACGAAACCGGAGGCACCTAGTACCCCGCATATCCATCGATCTCCAAGTACGTCTGGACGGTCACTAACTGTTTCCATCTTCTTGGGTGTACAGCCCAATCAAGATCATCAGTTATCACCCAAACGACGTGAAAACCTCCGGTCTTCGACCATCGTCTTCATCTCCGACTTATCGTCGTATCAGTTATTCAGAATGGGATAAACCCGGTCTTTCCGAATAACTCGCGTATATATTATAAAAGTGTTACACAAACACAACATACGCCTCATTCCAATTCATTAGTTACTAACCGCAAATTAATCAAGAGAATAATTCCCCAAATATTAACCCCGAAGGCCGAAACCAACATCAGATCAATATCCAGAAAACCATTCTGCTTGGCTAACCGACAGTTAGTTTCTAATTTCACATTCATAGGGAAAAGTTCCCATTAATTTTATCCAAGATAAATTCCTGAATGTATTCTCTAATCTTCCTTTGAATTTCGATTCAACTAGTCGGAATTAGCGAACCTTACCGTAGTAATCATTGGTTTTAATTTCCCAATCCCAACCTATTCATCCCATGAAGTAAAACTGGTAATACTTCATATCTAACACCACAGTGTTATCGGTAAATTCAATTACCATTTCACGTTCAAATCTAATTAAAGATTTAACTATCGCCTGGAGTAAAACTGGTGATACTCCATTCTCGATTTTTCAATCTAATTAAAGATTCATTAAAACTCCACTTAGTTTTAATCGTTAACTGGGTTAAAGAATCAGTGTCATTTAAAAACACGGTTCACGGTAAACCCAAAATCACATTCATTAATTATCGGGTTAAAGAACGAGTGTTATTTAAAACACCGTTCACGATAAACCCAAAAATCAATATCAATTCAATTCCAATTAAATACCATTTAATTGGTACACTTCATTAAATCTAAATAAAAAGATTTAATCTTTTCTCAACTGGGTTCAAGAACAGTGTTAGTGAAGACACCATTCACGACAAACCCAAATCACATTTCATCAATGATCGGGTTAAAGAACGAGTGTTATTTAAAACACTGTCCACGATAAACCCAAAAATCAATATCGATTCAATTCCAATTAAATATTATTTAATTGGTACACTTCATTAAATCTAAATAAAAAGATTTAATCTTTTCTCAACTGGGTCCAAGAACAGTGTTAGTGAAGACACCATTCACGACAAACCCAAATCACATTTGATATTAAATACAAGGCTCTGAATAGAAAATATACCGGCTTATATTCAATATCAAATTCCACGACTAACAAATATCGTATTGGAAATAACGATATAAATATATCTTTCAAATTTCCGTAACAACATCCGTATAATCGCGAATTCCAACATTGAAATATTCCGAAGACAATTTCGATTCAAATCCACTCCAATGCAATCATTGGATATTTTGGTTATTTTTAAAACCCTTTTCAAATTCCATTTATTTATTTAAAAATAAATAGAATTATAATTCTAGTTCAAAACTAGTTCAGTTCGATAAAAATCTATTTTTATCTTTTCAAATATGGAATTTTTCATCCCAATTCTTTCTAAATCATTTCTTATGATTTTAGACAAATTATTACTATTTTTAATAATTTTATCAAGGCCCGTACAGTCGATTTCCATCAATGGCCATCGAACTGCACTTACAGCGACCTTTTTCGAATTTGATTTGGACGTATCTCCAAATCCAACCGTTAGATTTCAAATTTCTAATATTCGTTAGAAAGCTCTTTTCGATACGAACCCAACGGTTCCGGTTTTAGGAGAATCCGACGGTCGGATCTCCCGCAATGTCCGTTTGAAATAAATGGTCGAAATTCGTGAACTGCCGCGGCGCGGCGCGTTCTATTCAGGCCATTATATTATATATATAATATATATAATATATATATCGTCGATTCCTATTCAAAACGAATTATATAAATAGTTTTAAAATTCGTTTCAAAATCTATTTCAACTTCTATTTCAATTCAAAGCAAAATTGAATTCTTCTTTATAAATTCGTTTTAAAATTCATTTCTATTCAATTCGAATTCCAATTCAATTTGAATTCATTTCAATTCGCTTTCAATTCCATTTGAATTCGTTTTCAATTCATTTCAAAATCGTTTTCAATTCATTTCATTTCGAAATCGTTTTCAATTCATTTCATTTCGAAATCGTTTTCAATTCATTTCATTTCGAAATCGTTTTCAATTCATTTCATCTCGAAATCGTTTTCAATTCATTTCATTTCGAAATCGTTTTCAATTCATTTCATTTCGAAATCGTTTCAATTCATTTCATTTCGAAATCGTTTTCAATTCATTTCATTTCGAAATCGTTTTCAATTCATTTCATTTCGAAATCGTTTTCAATTCATTTCATCTCGAAATCTTTTCAATTCATTTCATTTCGAAATCGTTTTCAATTCATTTCATCTCGAAATCGTTTTCAATTCATTTCATTTCGAAATCGTTTTCAATTCATTTCATCTCGAAATCGTTTTCAATTCATTTCATTTCGAAATCGTTTTCAATTCATTTCATTTCGAAATCGTTTTCAATTCGATATAAATATCGTTCACGTCAAAATGGCGTCAATCTAATCAACACGGCTTCATAAATTTCTATTTTCAAATATTCTATTTCAAATATTTCTTTTTCAAAATAGTTGTTATTATCAAAAATATTTCGTTCAACACATGACCAATCTCAATGAATGAGTACTGTCAACACATGAACTTTTATTTTATATCGATAAAGGTGCAATTTTTATTACTAAAATATTTCGTTCAACACATGACCAATCTCAATGAATGAGTACTGTCAACACATGAACTTTTATTTTATAATATTCTTTATTTTTCAAATTGGAATGAGGCCCAATCAATTACCATATAAAGTTAATTATATGGATTTTCATACAACACATGTATATAATAGCATTGAAAAATAATCAACCATCAACCAAAGTGCACTACACTGTATAAGCATCCAATAAAGATATCTAACGCTTATAACAGCATGTCAATCAATCAATCGACATATTTAATCAATCAGGATGAGTGAACTTCAAATTTCATCCTAACACCCGTGTGGGGTTTCAAACAATCAAACACATATTTTATTTGTGCTGTTGGGCGATGTGTAAAATTTATCGTCCCAATCAATATCAGTCAAATCAGTGTACATAAACAAACCGTCTGGTTTGTAAATGAATATTTTATTTTATTCACAATCACGTTAAAAACTATATTTTTTTAACGATAGAATATTTATTCCAACACATGAATTTTCTTTTCAGTTCATTTATTCAATAAATGACATTTTTATTTTTCTAACATATTTTAGAAAATTTCGGCGGCATAACGGCACGATACTAGAAACGGGACAAGGCCTCGCCTTATCCCCGGTCTAGTGAAGGCCCACGCCATTCACACATCAATCAAATTCACCAAACAACCAAATTCAAATCAAATCATATAACTAAGCTATGCAACCAAACAAACAAGTCCATGGTTTGTGGACGGTTGTGTCGGGTGCTACTAAGCACCGTCTGCATCCTAGTATATATATATATAACTAGAAAAAGGAATTTTTGAGTGAGGAGTTCTCACCAATAGCTATCCTAGCTCCACGGCACTTCATTGATAGAAATCTTCATCGCTATCGCATCTTCGTCGTCTTCGTTGCCCGTAGCCACTACATATGTAAAAATCGAATTTTTTACTTCGCTATTCAATATATAAAAATCATATTTTCCTATCGAAGTTCAATATATAAAAATCATATTTTTCTATCGAAGTTCAATATATAAAAATCATATTTTTCTATCGAAGTTCAATATATAAAAATCATATTTTCCTATCGAAGTTCAATATATAAAAATCATATTTTCCTATCGAAGTTCAATATATAAAAATCATATTTTTCTATCGAAGTTCAATATATAAAAATCATATTTTCCTATCGAAGTTCAATATATAAAAATCATATTTTTCTATCGAAGTTCAATATATAAAAATCATATTTTTCTATCGAAGTTCAATATATAAAAATCATATTTTTCTATCGAAGTTCAATATATAAAAATCATATTTTCCTATCGAAGTTCAATATATAAAAATCATATTTTTCTATCGAAGTTCAATATATAAAAATCATATTTTTAATTCGAAGTTCAACATATAAAAATCATATTTTTAATTCGAAGTTCAACATATAAAAATCATATTTTTATTAATATAGATTCCGCCTTTTCCATTTTAAAGATCAAATCTTTTCTTTTACTTTTTAAAGTTTAAATCTTTTACCTTTCAAAATTCAAATCTTTTAAAACCTTTTAAAAATCAATTCAGTTTTAACCTTTTAAAAATCAATTCAGTTTTTAATCTTTTAAAAATCAATTCAGTTTTTAATCTTTTAAAAATCAATTCAGTTTTTAATCTTTTACAATTTTAAAATCTTAAAATAAAATCAGTTTTAATAACTATGTAAAATCAGTTTTAACAAGCAAATAAAAATCAGTTTTTAATTAACAAATAAAAATCAGAAAACTTACTGTATAAATCGATGGAGGGGGGTGGGGCTCGCTGAGGGGAGGGAGGAGCTTCGGCACGGCGGTGGGATTCGTCGGGGTCACCAGGGCTTCGCGTCGGTTTTCGTGGGGCTTGGGGCTTCGGGACTCGCGCACGAGGGAGGATGGAGAGAGGGCAGCACGAGATTGGGGGAGATCGGAGTGCGGTGGCGCCTCCACTTGGGTGGCGCGCGGCGAGGTCGTCGGTGGGCTGGGGTTGGGCTAGGTCAACGTCGATGGGTTTTTCTTTTTTTGTTTTAAATGAATCGATTTCGAAAATAAGGGGGGGGGGGCCAGAAGTATAAAGGAGGAAGTTTAATTTTTTTATATTAATTTAATTATTTTATTTTTCAAAAAGTTGACTTTCACATACGACCTCTAAACGAGGCCCACCACCTGCCGTCCATAGCGTTTAACCCCCATTCCGAACACAATGGGATATGTATCGCAAGCTGATTCGATCACTTTGATCAGTTTCTGTTGAATTTACATTTAAATCATTATATTGGATTTTAAACGTACATTTCAAATTACCGGGGTCACATACTAACTAGAAAAATTCCAGAAAAATATTTTCTAGCTTCGTATTGACGATACGGTCCTAACAAAACTAGTTTCGTCGAATTCCGAGGCCGTATGAAAAATGGCCAATTTCCAGTCGATTAAAATCAACTGAAACCGGTCAAATGCATTTTCCTTTGCCACGCTCACATATTGATTCGAAAAATTATGAAATTTGGAATCTAGCAATAATTTGACATCACGGACCCAACAAAACTGGTTTTGTCGAATTCCGAGGTCATCTGCAAAATGTCCATTTTTAAGGGCCTGAATTCCATAGCGACTATTCAGAATTTTCAACTGGACATATCTTTTGATTCCCGATATGAAATCTTGATTATTCGGATTCGTTGGAAAGATATTATCAATTAGATTCCATTATTTTTGGTTTCACTAAAATCCGGATTGTTTTGCACCCGGTACATTCAATTGAAGTTTGAAATCGAATTATCGAACTACTGCGCCATTTTCAATTCCATTTATAATTATAAATAATTATTTATATTCTAACGACGGCGTATATAATATATACGTTCTAATTATATTCAAAATAAATTTCTCGTCTATTTTATTTAAAATAATCTATTTTAAATAATCAAAATTCGCTAAAATTGCCAAAATAAAAATTTTAAACTGGCCCAGATTTTCCGGGTTATTACAATCTCCCCCACTTAAAACTTTTCGTCCCCGAAAAGGAACAAAGTCGAAAGTGGTTTGATTATTCAGCTCTACGCTCGATCTGGCTTCCTTTCTCCAACTTTTCAGTTTCTGAGAATTTTCTAAAATTTCAAAAATTTGGCTAACACCCTAAATTTTTGAAAAATTTCGCCATAACCTCCCCTGCACCGGGAGCATCGGGGAATTTCAAATAGCTTCCCCGGTCCTTCAGATCTCAAAAAGAAAAAGAAAAAGAAAAAGCCAAACGGCTAGCCAATAGGCTCACAAAATCATCATCACCCAAACAAAACAGTAAATTATGTAGTAAACATGTACCTATTTGTCGGGCAAACAAATTTTATTCTCTGCTCTAGCCTCCTTGCTATGACCTGTTCAATGTAAGTACAAGTATATGCAAGCAAATGCGACCAATTTTCAATACAATTCAATATTTGGTCAAATTAGGCATAATGGTTCAAAATTACCAAACAATTAATCAAACAACACAAACATCAATCAATTAGTGAATTAGAGTTTCAAATTGATAATTTTGATACATATACAAAAATCATGTTTTTGATGCCGATTCACAACAATAAGCCCTATCTAATTTTGGTTCTCACACCAGTCTATAGGAAATATATAGAAAGCCCACTTTCGTCACTCGAACATAAATTCTAATGATGGAGCTCCATCATCAAAATCATCTCCGGGCGATTAGAGTGTAATTCTATATCTATCCAGTATATTAAAATTTCGAATACACGCGGATCAGACGTATACGCAAAATCTATATATACTGGATTGTCCACATCAATATAAATAAATAATCAAATACGAATAATTGATTTAAATTTCAAAACAAGATTTGTTTTCATTTTCAAAAATATACTCTTCACACTCGTTCTAGGATACTACTGATCTCATCTCTAACGAGTCATTCTCGTTGGATATTACTAATCCAATATCTGATGAATTCTTTCGTAAGGTTCTAATGTGCCTTGTTCTCTGAGCTTTGTAAACCAAAGCTCTGATACCAACTGTAAAAACCCGTAACTTCCCCGTAAAGGAAAGCGACGGATAGTTCGAGAACAAACCACAACAGAACGCATACAGAAGAACATTTCATTGTATATTACAACAATGCATCAGATTACAAGAATATACAGAGTATAAATGAATATTACACAGAAATACCAGAGATTTAAATTACATTTAAGTACATAGCAGCGGAAAATAATACAATACACAACTAGAAAGAGATATACGGATACAAAGCTTTCCGGATATCGTTCCAGCTGTAAACCAGGATCCTGTGAATATAAATCTGCAAAACCAAAACTACTAGCTGCCCGTGTCGAAAATAAGGGCACCCAGAGTTTAGGTTAAAACAATAAACTCTAGGTCAGTCATGTGACTGGTGTGAGAACTAAAACAGTTATAAATCTTTATTTTCAAAGTTAGGTAAATCAAGGGACCACGCCGTATAACACGGAACGAGTTTCCTCCCAAGAATACCAGTGCATAAAACAAACAGCGCAATGCTAAATAAAGAAAAATGAAGCTGTTATAAGACCCAGGTCCTATCACACAATGCAACGCAAGCCGGGGGATAGGGTTTTCCCTTATAACAGCCAAAGAATGCTTGATACGTTTAAAACAAATCATTTGATACTATAATAAGTGCATAGTGTATAAAACAACTTCAAATCATAAGTATCAATCATAGGCGGCATGGGTACCATATATCATGTCGCCATATATAGGTTTACAAATAAAACCGCAAATGTCACGTATTTGGAAATTGGATTTCCGTCTATGAACCGAGGCAAAAGATAGTCCTCAACCGATTCGAGACTGTCTAGTCCGAGCCTCGGGCAAGTACTCTGTCAAGCCTTTGGATCGTCAGGGCCGGTCCACCGATGTGGATTAAACTTAAACCCTGAACATGCGTTCCCCCGCCCTATGGGGCGTAAACGAGCCAACGAATGGCTCCATCGGTTCGAGAACGACCGATCAATCCGAGGCGCCTCGCAACAGCAACAACCACATAAGTCAAACTCGTCAGGGCGTGTAAAACCACTGACGCCACTTCTAACTAGAAAGAAACGCATGCCCTCCCTGAGGTCCGTCTCCCGTTTTTGGTTCATACCGGGTGTGAAACACGCGAGGTAAACGTTACACAAAGCTACGCCACAAAGGCCGTGCTTTGATCATCACCACAAGACTTTGCTTTTCAACAGAAGCCTCGATCAATTGCCACTTAGGCATGCCACACAGGCAATTCACTCCATGCGTTTGATATCCATCAATATATAACCCCTGAGCTCGTACGTCTCAGAGAAGGGCGTTAAGCAAGAGAATAAATTCTCCGCCGCCAAACAGATATATATTTAATAGAGATCAATCACACGGACTAAAATCCAATGTCAGACACACAGTCCATTTACAAGTCCGTTCTGGGTCTGAACGAAACCGGAGGCACCTAGTACCCCGCATATCCATCGATCTCCAAGTACGTCTGGACGGTCACTAACTGTTTCCATCTTCTTGGGTGTACAGCCCAATCAAGATCATCAGTTATCACCCAAACGACGTGAAAACCTCCGGTCTTCGACCATCGTCTTCATCTCCGACTTATCGTCGTATCAGTTATTCAGAATGGGATAAACCCGGTCTTTCCGAATAACTCGCGTATATATTATAAAAGTGTTACACAAACACAACATACGCCTCATTCCAATTCATTAGTTACTAACCGCAAATTAATCAAGAGAATAATTCCCCAAATATTAACCCCGAAGGCCGAAACCAACATCAGATCAATATCCAGAAAACCATTCTGCTTGGCTAACCGACAGTTAGTTTCTAATTTCACATTCATAGGGAAAAGTTCCCATTAATTTTATCCAAGATAAATTCCTGAATGTATTCTCTAATCTTCCTTTGAATTTCGATTCAACTAGTCGGAATTAGCGAACCTTACCGTAGTAATCATTGGTTTTAATTTCCCAATCCCAACCTATTCATCCCATGAAGTAAAACTGGTAATACTTCATATCTAACACCACAGTATTATCGGTAAATTCAATTACCATTTCACGTTCAAATCTAATTAAAGATTTAACTATCGCCTGGAGTAAAACTGGTGATACTCCATTCTCGATTTTTCAATCTAATTAAAGATTCATTAAAACTCCACTTAGTTTTAATCGTTAACTGGGTTAAAGAATCAGTGTCATTTAAAAACACGGTTCACGGTAAACCCAAAATCACATTCATTAATTATCGGGTTAAAGAACGAGTGTTATTTAAAACACCGTTCACGATAAACCCAAAAATCAATATCAATTCAATTCCAATTAAATATCATTTAATTGGTACACTTCATTAAATCTAAATAAAAAGATTTAATCTTTTCTCAACTGGGTTCAAGAACAGTGTTAGTGAAGACACCATTCACGACAAACCCAAATCACATTTCATCAATGATCGGGTTAAAGAACGAGTGTTATTTAAAACACTGTCCACGATAAACCCAAAAATCAATATCGATTCAATTCCAATTAAATATTATTTAATTGGTACACTTCATTAAATCTAAATAAAAAGATTTAATCTTTTCTCAACTGGGCCCAAGAACAGTGTTAGTGAAGACACCATTCACGACAAACCCAAATCACATTTGATATTAAATACAAGGCTCTGAATAGAAAATATACCGGCTTATATTCAATATCAAATTCCACGACTAACAAATATCGTATTGGAAATAACGATATAAATATATCTTTCAAATTTCCGTAACAACATCCGTATAATCGCGAATTCCAACATCGAAATATTCCGAAGACAATTTCGATTCAAATCCACTCCAATGCAATCATTGGATATTTTGGTTATTTTTAAAACCCTTTTCAAATTCCATTTATTTATTTAAAAATAAATAGAATTATAATTCTAGTTCAAAACTAGTTCAGTTCGATAAAAATCTATTTTTATCTTTTCAAATATGGAATTTTTCATCCCAATTCTTTCTAAATCATTTCTTATGATTTTAGACAAATTATTACTATTTTTAATAATTTTATCAAGGCCCGTACAGTCGATTTCCATCAATGGCCATCGAACTGCACTTACAGCGACCTTTTTCGAATTTGATTTGGACGTATCTCCAAATCCAACCGTTAGATTTCAAATTTCTAATATTCGTTAGAAAGCTCTTTTCGATACGAACCCAACGGTTCCGGTTTTAGGAGAATCCGACGGTCGGATCTCCCGCAATGTCCGTTTGAAATAAATGGTCGAAATTCGTGAACTGCCGCGGCGCGGCGCGTTCTATTCAGGCCATTATATTATATATATAATATATATAATATATATATCGTCGATTCCTATTCAAAACGAATTATATAAATAGTTTTAAAATTCGTTTCAAAATCTATTTCAACTTCTATTTCAATTCAAAGCAAAATTGAATTCTTCTTTATAAATTCGTTTTAAAATTCATTTCTATTCAATTCGAATTCCAATTCAATTTGAATTCATTTCAATTCGCTTTCAATTCCATTTGAATTCGTTTTCAATTCAATTCATTTCGAAATCGTTTTCAATTCATTTCATTTCGAAATCGTTTTCAATTCATTTCATTTCGAAATCGTTTTCAATTCATTTCATTTCGAAATCGTTTTCAATTCATTTCATCTCGAAATCGTTTTCAATTCATTTCATTTCGAAATTGTTTTCAATTCATTTCATTTCGAAATCGTTTTCAATTCATTTCATTTTGAAATCGTTTTCAATTCATTTCATTTCGAAATCGTTTTCAATTCATTTCATTTCGAAATCGTTTTCAATTCATTTCATCTCGAAATCTTTTCAATTCATTTCATTTCGAAATCGTTTTCAATTCATTTCATCTCGAAATCGTTTTCAATTCATTTCATTTCGAAATCGTTTTCAATTCATTTCATCTCGAAATCGTTTTCAATTCATTTCATTTCGAAATCGTTTTCAATTCATTTCATTTCGAAATCGTTTTCAATTCGATATAAATATCGTTCACGTCAAAATGGCGTCAATCTAATCAACACGGCTTCATAAATTTCTATTTTCAAATATTCTATTTCAAATATTTCTTTTTCAAAATAGTTGTTATTATCAAAAATATTTCGTTCAACACATGACCAATCTCAATGAATGAGTACTGTCAACACATGAACTTTTATTTTATATCGATAAAGGTGCAATTTTTATTACTAAAATATTTCGTTCAACACATGACCAATCTCAATGAATGAGTACTGTCAACACATGAACTTTTATTTTATAATATTCTTTAATTTTCAAATTGGAATGAGGCCCAATCAATTACCATATAAAGTTAATTATATGGATTTTCATACAACACATGTATATAATAGCATTGAAAAATAATCAACCATCAACCAAAGTGCACTACACTGTATAAGCATCCAATAAAGATATCTAACGCTTATAACAGCATGTCAATCAATCGATCGACATATTTAATCAATCAGGATGAGTGAACTTCAAATTTCATCCTAACACCCGTGTGGGGTTTCAAACAATCAAACACATATTTTATTTGTGCTGTTGGGCGATGTGTAAAATTTATCGTCCCAATCAATATCAGTCAAATCAGTGTACATAAACAAACCGTCTGGTTTGTAAATGAATATTTTATTTTATTCACAATCACGTTAAAAACTATATTTTTTTAACGATAGAATATTTATTCCAACACATGAATTTTCTTTTCAGTTCATTTATTCAATAAATGACATTTTTATTTTTCTAACATATTTTAGAAAATTTCGGCGGCATAACGGCACGATACTAGAAACGGGACAAGGCCTAGCCTTATCCTCGGTCTAGTGAAGGCCCACGCCATTCACACATCAATCAAATTCACCAAACAACCAAATTCAAATCAAATCATATAACTAAGCTATGCAACCAAACAAACAAGTCCATGGTTTGTGGACGGTTGTGTCGGGTGCTACTAAGCACCGTCTGCATCCTAGTATATATATATATAACTAGAAAAAGGAATTTTTGAGTGAGGAGTTCTCACCAATAGCTATCCTAGCTCCACGGCACTTCATTGATAGAAATCTTCATCGCTATCGCATCTTCGTCGTCTTCGTTGCCCGTAGCCACTACATATGTAAAAATCGAATTTTTTACTTCGCTATTCAATATATAAAAATCATATTTTCCTATCGAAGTTCAATATATAAAAATCATATTTTTCTATTGAAGTTCAATATATAAAAATCATATTTTTCTATCGAAGTTCAATATATAAAAATCATATTTTCGTATCGAAGTTCAATATATAAAAATCATATTTTCCTATCGAAGTTCAATATATAAAAATCATATTTTTCTATCGAAGTTCAATATATAAAAATCATATTTTCCTATCGAAGTTCAATATATAAAAATCATATTTTTCTATCGAAGTTCAATATATAAAAATCATATTTTTCTATCGAAGTTCAATATATAAAAATCATATTTTTCTATCGAAGTTCAATATATAAAAATCATATTTTCCTATCGAAGTTCAATATATAAAAATCATATTTTTCTATCGAAGTTCAATATATAAAAATCATATTTTTAATCCGAAGTTCAATATATAAAAATCATATTTTTAATTCGAAGTTCAACATATAAAAATCATATTTTTAATTCGAAGTTCAACATATAAAAATCATATTTTTATTAATATAGATTCCGCCTTTTCCATTTTAAAGATCAAATCTTTTCTTTTACTTTTTAAAGTTTAAATCTTTTACCTTTCAAAATTCAAATCTTTTAAAACCTTTTAAAAATCAATTCAGTTTTAACCTTTTAAAAATCAATTCAGTTTTTAATCTTTTAAAAATCAATTCAGTTTTTAATCTTTTAAAAATCAATTCAGTTTTTAATCTTTTACAATTTTAAAATCTTTAAAAAAAAATCAGTTTTAATAACTATGTAAAATCAGTTTTAACAAGCAAATAAAAATTAGTTTTTAATTAACAAATAAAAATCAGAAAACTTACTGTA
The DNA here is from genome assembly GCA_030737875.1 of Allium sativum. Taxonomy (NCBI): domain Eukaryota; kingdom Viridiplantae; phylum Streptophyta; class Magnoliopsida; order Asparagales; family Amaryllidaceae; genus Allium; species Allium sativum. The sequence continues at coordinate 200,366,331 of CM060924.1, forward strand.
TAAATCGATGGAGGGGGGTGGGGCTCGCTGAGGGGAGGGAGGAGCTTCGGCACGGCGGTGGGATTCGTCGGGGTCACCAGGGCTTCGCGTCGGTTTTCGTGGGGCTTGGGGCTTCGGGACTCGCGCACGAGGGAGGATGGAGAGAGGGCAGCACGAGATTGGGGGAGATCGGAGTGCGGTGGCGCCTCCACTTGGGTGGCGCGCGGCGAGGTCGTCGGTGGGCTGGGGTTGGGCTAGGTCAACGTCGTTGGGTTTCTCTCTTTTTTTTTTTTTTTAAATGAATCGATTTCGAAAATAAGGGGGGGCCAGAAGTATAAAGGAGGAAGTTTAATTTTTTTATATTAATTTAATTATTTTATTTTTCAAAAAGTTGACTTTCACATACGACCTCTAAACGAGGCCCACCGCCTGCCGTCCATAGCGTTTAACCCCCATTCCGAACACAATGGGATATGTATCGCAAGCTGATTCGATCACTTTGATCAGTTTCTGTTGAATTTACATTTAAATCATTATATTGGATTTTAAACGTACATTTCAAATTACCGGGGTCACATACTAACTAGAAAAATTCCAGAAAAATATTTTCTAGCTTCGTATTGACGATACGGTCCTAACAAAACTAGTTTCGTCGAATTCCGAGGCCGTATGAAAAATGGCCAATTTCCAGTCGATTAAAATCAACTAAAACCGGTCAAATGCGTTTTCCTTTGCCACGCTCACATATTGATTCGAAAAATTATGAAATTTGGAATCTAGCAATAATTTGACATCACGGACCCAACAAAACTGGTTTTGTCGAATTCCGAGGTCATCTGCAAAATGTCCATTTTTAAGGGCCTGAATTCCATAGCGACTATTCAGAATTTTCAACTGGACATATCTTTTGATTCCCGATATGAAATCTTGATTATTCGGATTCGTTGGAAAGATATTATCAATTAGATTCCATTATTTTTGGTTTCACTAAAATCCGGATTGTTTTGCACCCGGTACATTCAATTGAAGTTTGAAATCGAATTATCGAACTACTGCGCCATTTTCAATTCCATTTATAATTATAAATAATTATTTATATTCTAACGACGGCGTATATAATATATACGTTCTAATTATATTCAAAATAAATTTCTCGTCTATTTTACTTAAAATAATCTATTTTAAATAATCAAAATTCGCTAAAATTGCCAAAATAAAAATTTTAAACTGGCCCAGATTTTCCGGGTTATTACAGCTTTTCAACAAAAGCCTTGATCATTTGCATCTTGGCATGCCATATTGTCAATCCGTACCGTACCATTGATTTCTGCAAATATATAACCTCTAAGCTCGTACGTCTCAGTGAAGGGTGGTAAGTAGGAGAATAAATTCTCCGCCACCAAACAGATATATATTTAGCAAAATCCACGAATACAACATAAAGGAATACAACGTCAGACATACTATCCATTTACAAGTCTGTTCTGGGTCTGAACGAAACCGGAGGCACCTTATTCCTCGCATATCCGTCGATCTCCAATTACGTTTGGATGAGCACCACTTTTTCCATCGTCTTGGGTGTACGGTCCAATCAAGATAGCAATAACCACCCAAACGATGTGAAGAACTCCGGTCTTCAACCACCGTCTTCATCTTCGACGCTTGATCATCATATTAATTATTCAGAATGGGTTAAACCCGGTCTTTCTGAATAATTCACGTATTTTATAATCAAGTGCTATAAAAACACATCCAACGCCTCATTCCAATTCAGAATATTCTTTTAATAAAATATTCTTATTACTAGGGAAAGATTCCCATTAATTTTATCAAAGATAAAATCCTTTGAATTTATTCTATTCAATCCAATTAAGAATTTATTAAAACTCCAATTCGGTTTTAATATCAAAAATCATTATTTAATGATAACCAATTTTAAGAAATAATTCTTCTCTTTAACTGGGCTAAACAACTAGTGTCATTTAAAACACAGTTCACGATAAACCCAAAATCATCTTCCATAAAATATGGAATTTTCACTGAAATTAGATCAACCTATAATCGATATAAATTTCTGTATCAGACTAATAATATAAATGGAATAACGGCAAGGCCTTTTAAATTCCATATATAGTAACAGTCTTCATCCATAGAAGTTCATCTCAATTATTAACCAATCGAATTCCATTCAATTCCAATTTAATAAATTAAATTGGAAAACTTTACTTTGGAAAATTTTCATTAAATCTAGATAAAAGATTTATAAATTCCAAACCATATTTTTAATGTAAATCGAGTTAAAGAACGAATGTTGTTAAAAACATAGTTCACGATAAACCAAATTTACATTTCAATTTATTCCAATTAATAAATATAATTGGAAACTCTAATAATCTTAATTGAAAGATTTACCTTTTCCAAATTTATATTTACTCTTTAATTCCAATTTAAATATTAATTGGAAAATTCTGTAATGACCCGACGATTTGCGACCATGATTATCCGATATACAACACATATCGAACATCAAGAGTCAAAAATACTGGATGGTTAATGAAAGAAATTAGAGGGTGAGGAATGATAAAATAGAAACTTAGAATAGAAGAAGAAGAAGAAGAACACAACATCAGAGTAACATGGATCTCTCAACGGAACGAACAACATATAATAGATAATATATCCTTGAAATAAAATCAGTATATGTATACACATCATTATCAAAGTACAACATTTACAACACAGCGGAATAATAATAGCTATATAATCCTGAAGCCTCCTGCTCCAGCTCTTCAAATATATGTAAATCCCGACTACTTGACTGCCCGTACAAAATTGGGCACCCAAGAGTTTAGGGAAAACAAAACAAAATAAACTCCGGGTCAGTCATGGGACTGGTGTGACTAAAACTGTTTAAAACAGTTCGAACAAGTAAACGATATCTCATAAGACCACCCCGTATAACGGAACGGGTTTTCCCTTATGAAAATCCAAAATATCTTTATATCAGAAACCTTTTGATATTATAATAATGTCTATCAACCACAATGTAATAATCATCTAGCAGAAACGCTTTCATCTCATGTTCTACATATATAGTATACAATCAAAACCGCAAGCACGTATTGGATAATGGATTTCCAACTATAACAAGGTATGGAACCACCTTTCGCTAGTGTACCTCTAGAGAGAAATACACTGGGTTCAACAAGAACATCTTGCAACCCGGCCACACATGACCGACCACTTATTTCGCTGAGTGTATAGAATGTATATCACCAACGGTTGGGATCGGCAACCGTTTCCTGAACGGGACAGTATCGACAATAGATTTTTAGAAGTAAATGGAACTCTAGATCAGGTGATTATACACCCTAATAGGTGCGACCTACATAGCCATGCTGTCTGCCTGATTTCTGTCATTTCCCGGTTGTAAGGCTAGAAGCTATGCTTATCTTTTTACATATCATATCTTCATTCACTTAGAATGTCACAACGTCATACCCGCCAAATCACAAATTGATTTATCCAAAAATAACACGGGTATACAGCTAAGAGAAATGAATTCCTCCGCCAACAAACATGAATAGTTTGATGAGATCAACTTACGCGATCTATTGGATATACTCTTTCAGACCTTCTTCCATACAAGTTGTCCTGAGACTAGACAAATCGAAGGCACTATTCAGTATATCCATCTTAGGCACTGTTATCTAAGATTTATACAACAGCCCTTGCACTTTACTCCGTCTTCAATTATCTTTGGCATACATGATTCGTAACGCTTATGCCAATACAGAGTGGTTCTTCGGATAATAACCCAACCGGTCTCTCCATATTAACAACGTTAAAAAGGTCAAAAACTTCGATAGTCGGTGAGTTAACTATCAAAGAAAACAGGTGTGCAAACAACAATATTATTTCCAGATGGAAACTATATCGATCAATCATCATTTAACATTTATCCCTTTAGTTCATTAATTTACTTAACTCCTGTTTCCATATATTCTAAATTCTTATCTTCTATTATCAGAAAACATTTCTGATTCTAATCTGGAAAACATTTCCAAACTCCTTCACGATCAAACCTTGCCATTCCTTAGTTAAGAAGGAAGTCAATCAAGTTGGGGTATAATTACCTCTCAGACCTTAACTGAACAACGTTTTAACTTCAAAATAGTCAAAGTTTATCTTTTAAATCTTTAACAAACTTCCTTACGTAAATACCTTTCGAATAAATCTCTATTCGATAACTCCTCCCTTCGAATAACTATATTCGATAATCTCTTTTACGAATAACTAGATTCGAAAACCTTTCCTCGTATAAACTATATTCGATAATCTCTCTTACGAATAAATAGATTCGAAAACCATTCTTCGAATAAACTATATTCGATTAACTCTATTCAATTAACTCTATTGGATTCCCTCTTATCAATTAACTCTATTGGATTAACTCTATCGAATTAACTCTTTCCACTTAACTCCTTTCGAATAAACTATATTCGATAACTCCTTTAACTCTATTCGAATAAACTATATTCGATTAACTCCTTTAATTCTATTCGAATAAACTATATTCGATTAACTCCTTTAATTCTATTCGAATAAACTCTATTCTATTAACTCCTTTAATTCTATTCGAATAAACTATATTCGATTAACTCCTTTCGAATAACAAGATTCGATAACTCCTTTCGAATAACTAGATTCGATAACCCTTTTAACTTTATTTGAATACTAATATTCGATAACTCCTAATTCGACTAACTCTAATCGATTTATTCTAATTCGATTAACTCTATTTAATTACTCTATTGGTTAACTCTTTGTGATTTAACTTTAATTGATTAACTCTAACTGGTTAACTCTAACTGATCAACCCTAACTGGTTACCTCTAACTGGTTAACTCTAACTGATTAACCCTAACTGGTCAACCCTAATTAATTAACTCTAACTGGTCAACCCTAACTGATTTACTCTATTCGATTAACTCTAATCGAATAACTAATATTTGATTAACTCATTTCGATTAACTCTCTTGGATTTACTCCTTTGATTAATTCCTTTGAATTAACTCCTTTGATTAATTCCTTTTCTATTTGTTTACTTAACAAATAACTATTCCCTTTTCAATTCTATTTATTTAACAAATAAATAATTCCTTTATCTTTTCTATTTATTTAACAAATAAATAATTCTTTTCAATTCTATTTATTTTCTAAATAAATATCTCATTTATCACATTCTATTTATTTCCTATAAATATTTCATTTTAATTCTATTTATTTCCTAAATAAATATTCCTTTTATAACTTTATTTGTTTTCACAAATATTTCCTTTATATTTGGTTTCCACAAATATTTCCTTTATATTTGTTTTCCATAAATATTTCCTTTATATTTATTTTCACAAATATTTCCTTTATATTTGTTTTCACAAATTTTTTCCTTTATCTCACTTTGATTTTTTAATCATTTCCTTTTTTTAAAACCCTTTTCCTTTTTATATATAAAATCCATTGATTTTATATAAATAAATTATTTCCAAAATATACTTTTGAAAATCTCCTTTTATCATTCTGGTATTTTCTTATGGTATTTATCCTACCATTTAACAATGATAAATATCGTCCAACCACACATAATCAACAACAGATTATATATCGCATCATATATCACAATATATGAATAACAGTAAAATAAATGTTGAGGAATCCAGTTGGATTCCTCTAACCTGTTTCCCTGCATCACAGATGTTAAACAATACGAATATAAAATATTCTGATAAACAGAATCAATATTCGATTTACGATATATCGTTATCTAAAATTTCAACTAATACACCAGCAATTCAACCAAACAGTTAACACACAGCAATCAACAGATGATTAGCAGTTCTAAAAATACGTTATAAAAATATAACTGTTCAGAGTTGGTGAGTTTTACTCACATTGGACGATCATCGTTAATAACGATAACCATCGCTTGGTTCAGATGGACAATTTATTTTGCTATAAATTGTAACTACTCCAATCGACTCCTGGTCAGTTCCATGGTGTAGCCACCGTCCTTACGTGTAACACCCCGTAATTCTATAACGCTAAGATTCACAAATCAAGGCAGAATTAAAAGTTAAAATCAAAATCAAGGGAAACGGGCTGCGCCATTGTGTTCGTCTCGGAATTCTACATGAAAACGAGTCCGAGTTTGCGTAAATCGGAGTCCGTATGAGGAAGATATGGCCTTCGGAAGTTTCAGCAAGGTTCAGAATTCAAAACAGGGCAGAAAAAGGAATTCAAATTCGAAAACAGACCCAGGCTGGGGTGGGCGGGTTTTTTCCCGCCCAAGGCACCCAGGTCGACTGGGTAGTCGACCTGGGGGTCGACCCCCCTGCTTTTTCCAGCTTTCTTCTCTGGTTCGTTCTGATGTATTTGGTCACGTTTTCTGACCAGGTTCGTCCACCTAACACTATATAAACAGCCCTGGTCTTCTTCTCTATTCATAATTCTTCTCTACCCTTATGCTGCAAAGATTCTTAGTGAACATGGCTTCCTCTCCTACTCTTAATTAAATAATAAATAAAATAATATATATATAAAATAAATCAAGGCGAGGAGGTGCCGCTCAAAGACTTTCAAAGAGGAGATTCAAGCTAGAATTCACGTGAAGATTCGAACGACTGCAACGACTGTTTTTCTACGAATCATAACAACGCCATCTTTCTGTTCTAATCTAATCTCAGTAAGTCAGTTATTTCTAGATTTGAACGTTTTTCTCTGTTCGTGACTTGAAATTAAAGGAATAAAAGAATATGTCAAATCTCTCTCTCTTTATTCGAATCAGTGCCTATACTCTTGAACCTAATTAAGAACTGTTATGATTCGAGGACAAATAAGACCGTGACTATGGACCTTAAAACCATTGCCTATGACTATGAACATTGCCTATGACTATGGACATTGCCTGTGACTATGAACATTGCCTATGACCGTGACTGTGACTATGAGGATTATTTCCTTGACTAAGTCTATGCCTTTGATTAGGAAATATAAACTATTGCCTATGACATAGCAAGGACATCTGTGATTCATGACTAGGAAAGTGTTGCTTAAGTTTTGTGACTATAAAATTGGGTCTAAACCCGATTATCTATTATGTCTGTTCTTGGTTTTCTTTGGTTTTAGACCTTGGGAATTTACCTATTAAGTTAGGTCTACCCATGTTCTGAACTTACTCTGTCTATTCTTGGTTTTAGATCATGGGAATTTACCTATTCAGTTAGGTCTACCCACGCTCTCGAACCTACGTCGTAATCTATATGCCTGTGAACTACCATCTTATGCCAGTTGTTATGTCCGTTCTCTCATGGCATTTTGGTTCATTCCCTTTTATCAACGAATCTAGCTTTATTTATAATCTAGAATGAATCCCGATTATACGAACGGTGGGAATGCGGTTTGGGCAAAATATGAAATTTACTAAAAACGTAGTTTAACTTGGAAATTGGCATAAATTGGGAACCTGTATTATGGCATGTTCATAAAAATGCAAATTGGATAAATTTCACATGAATTATAAGATGTGCAATTTGAATCTAGTATTGACATGTAAATCTAGCATTTACATGAATAGTGAACTAGAGTAATAAGTCTAGTTTGACGTGAATTAGAATGTTGAATCGGAATTGGATTAGCTAATCTGGCACGGTAAGCATATTGGCATAAAAGTGAAATTGGCCATAATTGAGAATAACTGTCAGGTTTAGAAAAATCATGGTTAGTGACACTTAATTTGGTATAGTTTATATACCAAAAAGCATAAATATGATTTAGGAAGGGAAATGGGCCATAGAAATAAACGTAGACAATTTACATTAAAAGAGTAATTGGGAAATAAGTAAATTAGGAATAATTTACCTATAGAATCTGGCCTAATGAGGAAATATGGATTTAGACAAATTAAAGGTTTATTAACGACATCTCTTTTAATAATAAGCCAGAAAGTTCTAGGGTGACAGAGAGGATAGTGTCTAGGCTTGAGTTTGGAAAATACAAGTTTCCAGCTCTCCCTGGCTAACCCTAACTGATCCGACGAACGGGATGGTTACTTTCAAAACTTGATTTGAAAATAAATAGAAACCCTTTGAACTTAGAAAACACGAATATGCCTAACCCGAGGTTAGACTGAGTTGCGATGTAAACCTGCCCGGAACCAACCGGCACATCCAGTATTCGCAACAATATCTGTCTAATGTGAGTGGTAGCGGCTTTAATTTATTTAGTTAAAGCTAGAACAAGAATGGTAGGGTTAAGTTAACTAAGACACTTAACCAGTTCAACATGATAACTAGACTGATGGGTGGGGTTACGTTCAGACTGACACTTAACACAGTTAAGCTAGAATGGGAGGGTTAAGTCCATAGGAACACTTAACCAACTTAACATAGTTAAGATAGAATGGGAGGGCTAAGTCCATAGAGACACTTAACCAAACTCAAGGTAGAAAAACGAGACTTGTAGGGGTTAAGTAAAGTTAATACACTTAGCCAAATTTATATGTTAACTAGACTAGAGGTTGGGGTTAAGTAAAATCTAATACACTTAGCCAATTTTGATATGTTAGCTGGGCTAGACTGTAGGGTTAAGTAAACCTAAACACTTAACCATCAGGTTGTGATAAAGGAATGAGGTTAAGTCTAAAACATGAAGGGATAATACTAAACCATTAATAACATGTTAGTTAAGACAGACGGGCAAGGTTAAGTTAAAAAGGAACACTTAACCAATACAGGGTGAATGGGTAAGGTTAAGTAATAAGAAATACTTAACCAATATAACTTGGTTTGTGGTTGGGTTAAGTCAACATGAATTACTGATAACACTTAACCAGTATAACAGGATGAATGAAGAGGGTTAAGAATTGACTAATGACACTTAACTAATCCAAATTGACGGGAAAGGGAACTAAGTAGTAAACCTTAGCTAAGAAAACAACGATTCTGGAAACTAAGTGGTAAATCTTAATTAGTAAAACTAAGTAGTAAGTCTTAGTATAACACGGGAAGGAGCGAATGTCCGCCTGAGTAGAAAGAAGGCTCCAACCAATTGGGTTACGAAGCCCGAGGCATCGAGGGGATGTGAGGGTACTCTTGGTATCCCTCTGTGAGGCTGCAGATGATCCTCCTGGGCCCACAGAGGTTAAGGTCTGCGTAGAAGAACCAGGGGTATGCCTTGGTTGCAATACATGGCAACCTAAAGACTAGGATGGACCGGCGTGATTCGGCGAGCAAACGGTAGCCCTGTGATAGCGACTCGTCGTCTACCATCCATCTTGAGTCAATCGAGATACGTGAAGCGGAAAGGCGGAGAACTCCAAAAGACCATATACTTGCTATCTAGTTATGGGTGAGGATGGCCATAGGATAGTGGGGCACCGGGGACCGGCGTATAGTTCTCATTTTACAAGGTGTGCCTTTCATTAGTTGAGGGAGGGGTCAAGTAGGACCATAGCCACTGAAATAAAAACAGACCTTAGCATCTGCATTGGCAGATATTTGGAAGCTCCCGACCGAGTTCTGTATTCCTTGATTTGCCCTGTCACAGGACTCAGACCGCACATTACAGGACATGTGCATCTAGACAAGCGATAACGATTCGCGATACATGCGTGGGGAAGTATAGGAACATATACCACTCTAGGTAGTGTGTCCTAGACCTGGGGGCATCGATCGACAGGTAGCATAATTCCTAGTTGAACTAGGAGGCTTAAATCCTGAATCCGAGAAGCGTTCAGCAGACAGCGTAAACTCTGGTTGAATCTAGAAGGCACTTGGTAGAAAACCCTAGATTAAATCTAGGTAACAAATAAATAAATGGATGCCTGAAGGCGATGGAAAATACAGGGATTGGGATCACGTTAGCGTTACTAGTTGGGACATTAGTTAGCTGGTGCAGAGATAATAGAAATCTGTATAACAAGGAAATGGCGAAGCGGCGAAAGTATTAGAGAACATCCAGTTTATCTTATCTTAGCATATCTTGCGTTGATCTTGTCTAATCTTGCCGACCCTATCATCATGGTGTAATCTTGTATTCAGTTAATTCATGTCGTTTTGTTTTTCCATGTTCACATGCTAGAAGTTACTGAACTTACTCAGGCTTTATGTCTGACTCTTTTTTTCTTTCGTCTTCTTTTCTTCCGTTCCCCCCCAGTAGTAAAGGAGGGAATAGTATAGTTCAGGTTAAGTTGGACTGCCACTCTTTCCCAGCTTGAAGATTTGTCGAAGTTTGCTTGGATTCTCTTTTCAGACGCTATGGCTGGCTCTTGCTAAAATCGGGGAATATAAATGTTGTTTTTATGCTTCTTTATTTTGTAAGACAGATGATACTCTGATATTGTAAAGATTCCATTGTACAAACTATTTTATCAATAAAGCAAAGTTTTATTTTCCGCTGTTTAATTTATGTCTGTCTTGTAATTTATCTGCATTTTTTACCCTAAATGCTCCACAGAAATTAGTGCATTCCCTTTGTGAGTGACACTAACGGATGTGGGGTGTTACACGTGGTATTAGAGCTGAAGGTTACCAGATCAGTTAAAGGATTTGAAAAATTATTTTCAAAACGGTTTTTAAAGAAGCATTTTCAAGAGAAAAGATTTGTTTTAAAGACATATTCCCCAAAGCCATACGCACTATCTTCTCTTCCTCCGTTTAAATTCTTGTCTCCTTCTTTCTTGAGTCTCTGGGGCTCCTGGCTTTCTGGGAGGTAACCCCATCGAAGGGCAAAGTAGTGCCCGGCTTCCATCCGTAGCCGTAGTTGTTTCATCTACGGGCAGTTTTCTTTCAAAGCTTATAGGGTTTTCCGGACAATGGAGGCAGTTTTCGAGAGATTTGTCAACATGACTACACACGGAAGGGGATGAGGAGTTTGGCTAAGGAGCATAACCCTAGGATGAGGAATTCATGGATGTAGACTTAACACACGAAGGAGGAAGAAATTATAAAACCTAAGACAAGAGGAAGTATCTTTACTAGGGTATGATAGGGCATATACTTAAGGACAAAGGGCAAGGACGAGGACGAGATTTTCAGAAGGACAAGTACATGCTTTCGCCACCAAGCGTACCTAAGAGAAAGGTAGTCCGGTTGGATGAGTCTAGTTTTCTGTTCGTACTATTTCCTTAGGTTCCAGCGCTTCGCATTTGTTCATATCCACTTCCATAGTTGAGTCTCTGCACCATAGTACTTGTATAGTAGAAAGATCCCACTAGAGTCTCAAATCCAATTGGTGGTACAACCAGTTTATTTCTGGTTAGTAGGGATTTGAGAATAGCTATCAAGTTTGCTTATATCATCTCACGTAGATCGTCCAAATTCGGAGGAGGTATTCCTTGGGTGCTTGTCTGATATTGGTTTAGGCCTTTGGGGCTTGTACTTGAGGAATGTCGAGTTCGACTAGGATGGTTCGCGTGAGAGATGAATAGTTGTGGCAGGTACTCTAAAAAGCACGTAGTAACCTTTCGACCCCTATAGTTATGGCATGGCGGATAAGAGGGAAACCTCTAATCATCTTAGTACGTATACCTGGTACCGTGATTGACATCTGTTTATTTTGGAAATGGAGATCCGAAACTTCACAATCATAAAGTTAAATTAGTTAAGATACAGTGGAGTAAAGCTCAAGAAGGCTAGATACTAGCATCATACCCTTTTCCTTGAGGGTGCATCCTTGATTTCTTTGTTTAAGGAGCTTTACGCATAATTGTTTCTCTCTTTCCGAAGTATATCACCTAGGTCGTATCTTCGATCCTTAGGTAGAAGCCAATGGATGTAAACATGCATTTGAAACATGTTATGGTTGATGGTTGCAAGTGGTTGCTAATGGTTGCTTGTGAATGCATATGCATACGTATTAGGCACTAGATCAGTTCAGACGCTTTCATATTGCATTTACAGATATGTATTTGTTTGTAAGTTGAGCTTGATATGTTATCATATGGATGTTGCATATGGATGAATGGTTGTGCACGCATGTAGTATTTACATAACCAGGGATGCTTGCATACATGGTTGGACGCATGGCACTGACATGACTCGCATTAAGGAGGTCGACTGAATCAGTAGACCGCCTGATTTTATAGTAGATAAAGACATATACACACACTATGCATATGAACATGAAAGCATTAGAAATCATTTAAGGACAATGGATGCCTGTGAGTGAATGGTTGAGTAGATGGGTGACTGGATGGTAGGACACATTCTTCCTAACTTGAAGATTTCGGGGACGAAATCCTTTTAAGTGGGGGAGAATGTAACACCCCGTAATTCTGTAACGCTAAGATTCACAAATCAAGGCAGAATTAAAAGTTAAAATCAAAAATAAAGGGAAACGGGCTGCGCCATTGCGTTCGTCTCAGAATTCTGCATAAAACGAGTCCGAGTTTGCGTAAATCGGAGTCCGTATGAGGAAGATATGGCCTCCGGAAGTTTCAGCAAGGTCCAGAATTCAAAACAGGGCAGAAAAAAGGAATTCAAATTCGAAAACAGACCCAGGCTGGGGTGGGCGGGATTTTTCCCGCCCAAGGCACCTAGGTCGACTGGGTAGTCGACCTGGGGCACCCAGGTCGACTGGGTAGTCGACCTAGGTCACCCAGGTTGACTGGGTAGTCGACCTGGGGGTCGACCCCCCTGCTTTTTCCAGCTTTCTGCTCTGGTTCGTTCTGATGTATTTGGTCACGTTTTCTGACCAGGTTCGTCCATCTAACACTATATAAACAGCCCTGGTCTTCTTCTCTATTCACAATTCTTCTCTACCCTTATGCTGCAAAGATTCTTAGTGAACATGGCTTCCTCTCCTCCTCTTAATTAAATAATAAATAAAATAATATATATATATAATAAATCAAGACGAGGAGGTGCTGCTCAAAGACTTTCAAAGAGGAGATTCAAGCTAGAATTCAAGTGAAAATTCGAATGACTACAACGACTATTTTTCTACGAATCATAGCAACGCCATCTTTCTGTTCTAATCTAATCTCAGTAAGTCAGTTATTTCTAGATTTGAACGTTTTTCTCTGTTCGTGACATGAAATTAAAGGAATAAAAGAATATGCCAAATCTCTCTCTCTATTCGAATCAGTGCCTATACTCTTGAACCTAATTAAGAACTGTTATGATTCGAGGACAAATAAGACCGTGACTATGGACCTTAAAACCATTGCCTATGACTATGAACATTGCCTATGACTATGGACATTGCCTGTGACTATGAACATTGCCTATGACCGTCACTGTGACTATGAGGATTATTTCCTTGACTAAGTCTATGCCTTTGATTAGGAAATATAAACTATTGCCTATGACATAACAAGGACATCTGTGATTAAACATCTGTGAATAAACATCTGTGATTCATGACTAGGAAAGTGTTGCTTAAGTTTTGTAACTATAAAATTGGGTCTAAACCCGATTATCTATTATGTCTGTTCTTGGTTTTCTTTGGTTTTAGACTTTGGGAATTTACCTATTAAGTTAGGTCTACCCATGTTCTGAACTTACTCTGTCTATTCTTGGTTTTAGATCTTGGGAATTTACCTATTCAGTTAGGTCTACCCACGCTCTCGAACCTACGTCGTAATCTATCTGCCTGTGAGCTACCATCTTATGCCAGTTGTTATGTCCATTCTCTCATTGCATTTTGGTTCATTCCCTTTTATCGACGAATCTAGCTTTATTTATAATCTAGAATGAATCCCGATTATACGAACGGTGGGAATGCGGTTTGGGCAAAATATGAAATTTACTAAAAACGTAGTTTAACTTGGAAATTGGCATAAATTGGGAACCTGTATTATGGCATGTTCATAGAAATGCAAATTGGATAAATTTGACATGAATTATAAGATGTGCAATTTGAATCTAGTATTGACATGTAAATCTAGCATTTACATGAATAGTGAACTAGAGTAATAAGTCCAGTTTGACGTGAATTAGAATGTTGAATCGGAATTGGATTAGCTAATCTAGCACGATAAGCATATTGGCATAAAAGTGAAATTGGCCATAATTGAGAATAACTATCAGGTTTAGAAAAATCATGGTTAGTGACACTTAATTTGGTATAGTTTATATACCAAAAAGCATAAATATGATTTAGGAAGGGAAATGGGCCATAGAAATAAACGTAGACAATTTACATTAAAAGAGTAATTGGGAAATAAGTAAATTAGGAATAATTTACCTATAGAATCTGGCCTAAATGAGGAAATGTGGATTTAGACAAATTAAAGGTTTATTAATGACATCTCTTTTAATAATAAGCCAGAAAGTTCTAAGGTGACAGAGAGGATAGTGTCTAGGCTTGAGTTTGGAAAATACAAGTTTCCTGCTCTCCCTGGCTATCCCTAACTGATCCGACGAACGGGATGGTTACTTTCAAAACTTGATTTGAAAATAAATAGAAACCCTTTGAACTTAGAAAACATGAATATGCCTAACCCGATGTTAGACTGAGTTGCGATGTAAGCCTGCCCGGAACCAACCGGCACATCCAGTATTCGCAACAATATCTGTCTAATGTGAGTGGTAGCGGCTTTAATTTATTTTGTTAAAGCTAGAACAAGAATGGTAGGGTTAAGTTAACTAAGACACTTAACCAGTTCAACATGATAACTAGACTGATGGGTGGGGTTACGTTCAGACTGACACTTAACACAGTTAAGCTAGAATAGGAGGGTTAAGTCCATAGGAACACTTAACCAACTTAACACAGTTACGATAGAATGGGAGGGCTAAGTCCATAGAGACACTTAACCAAACTCAAGGTAGCAAAATGAGACTTGTAGGGGTTAAGTAAAGTTAATACACTTAGCCAAATTTATATGTTAACTAGACTAGAGGTTGGGGTTAAGTAAAATCTAATACACTTAGCCAATTTTGATATGTTAGCTGGGCTAGACTGTAGGGTTAAGTAAACCTAAACACTTAACCATCAGGTTGTGATAAAGGAATGAGGTTAAGTCTAAAACATGAAGGGATAATACTAAACCATTAATAACATGTTAGTTAAGACAGACGGGCAAGGTTAAGTTAAAAAGGAACACTTAACCAATACAGGGTGAATGGGTAAGGTTAAGTAATAAGAAATACTTAACCAATATAACTTGGTTTGTGGTTGGGTTAAGTCAACATGAATTACTGATAACACTTAACCAGTATAACAGGATGAATGAAGAGGGTTAAGAATTGACTAATGACACTTAACCAATCCAAATTGACGGGAAAGGGAACTAAGTAGTAAACCTTAGCTAAGAAAACAACGATTCTGGAAACTAAGTGGTAAATCTTAATTAGTAAAACTAAGTAGTAAGTCTTAGTATAACACGGGAAGGAGCGAATGTCCGCCTGAGTAGAAAGAAGGCTCCAACCAATTGGGTTACGAAGCCCGAGGCATCGAGGGGATGTGAGGGTACTCTTGGTATCCCTCTGTGAGGCTGCAGATGATCCTCCTGGGGCCACAGAGGTTAAGGTCTGCGTAGAAGAACCAGGGGTATGCCTTGGTTGCAATACATGGCAACCTAAAGAGTAGGATGGACCGGCGTGATTCGGCGAGCAAACGGTAGCCCTGTGATAGCGACTCGTCGTCTACCATCCATCTTGAGTCAATCGAGATACGTGAATCGGAAAGGCGGAGAACTCCAAAAGACCATATACTTGCTATTTAGTTATGGGTGAGGATGGCCATAGGATAGTGGGGCACCGGGGGCCGGCGTATAGTTCTCATTTTACAAGGTGTGCCTTTCATTAGTTGAGGGAGGGGTCAAGTGGGACCATAGCCACTGAAATAAAAACATACCTTAGCATCTGCATCGGCAGATATCTGAAAGCTCCCGACCGAGTTCTGTATTCCTTGATTTGCCCTGTCACAGGACTCGGACCGCACATTACAGGACATGTGCATCTAGACAAGCGATAACGATTCGTGATACATGCGTGGGGAAGTATAGGAACATATACCACTCTAGGTAGTGTGTCCTAGACCTGGGGGCATCGTTCGACATGTAGCATAATTCCTAGTTGAACTAGGAGGCTTAAATCCTGAATCCGAGAAGCGTTCGGTAGATAGCGTAAACTCTGGTTGAATCTAGAAGGCACTTGGTAGAAAACCCTAGATTAAATCTAGGTAACAAATAAATAAATGGATGCCTGAAGGCGATGGAAAATACAGGGATTGGGATCACGTTAGCGTTACTAGTTGGGACATTAGTTAGCTGGTGCAGAGATAATAGAAATCTGTATAACAAGGAAATGGCGAAGCGGCGAAAGTATTAGAGAACATCCAGTTTATCTTATCTTAGCATATCTTGCGTTGATCTTGTCTAATCTTGCCAACCCTATCATCATGGTGTAATCTTGTATTCAGTTAATTCATGTCGTTTTGTTTTTCCATGTTCACATGCTAGAAGTTACTGAACTTACTCAGGCTTTATGTCTGACTCTGTTTTTCTTTCGTCTTCTTTTCTTCCGTTCCCCCCCCCCCAAGTAGTAAAGGAGGGAATAGTATAGCTTAGGTTAAGTTGGACTGCCACTCTTTCCCAGCTTGAAGATTTGTCGCAGTTTGCTTGGATTCTCTTTTCAGACGCTATGGCTGGCTCTTGCTAAAATCGGGGAATATAAATGTTGTTTTTATGCTTCTTTATTTTGTAAGACAGATGATACTCTGATATTGTAAAGAAACCATTGTACAAACTATTTTATCAATAAAGCAAAGTTTTATTTTCCGCTGTTTAATTTCTGTCTGTCTTGTAATTTATCTGCATCTTTTACAGTAAATGCTCCACAGAACTTAGTGCATTCCCTTTGTGAGTGACACTAACGGATGTGGGGTGTTACATTACGACTTCATAGTGACGAACGGTTCGTAAAACTGATCACATATGGTTAAGATATCGCATCAATAAGTTAAATCACTATTTAAATTAAAAACTAAACTTGTATAAACATTAATTTGGGCCTTACCATTATCCACTCGATAACTTCTAGTAAAATGAATGCCATTTCCAGATCCTCCCTCTGCAAATATCATTAACTTCATGTATATTTCGAACATGGTCACCCCAATTCACGGCTCGCATGCATTCAGTCCTTTCAATACCCAACATAGCATCCCAGTATGCGATAACCGTACTCCCAATCTCAACATAATATTTTATTAACTAAAACTGGGCCTTATTTTCTTTTATTTTAAATGTATATGGGCTTACCAGAAAGCCCACGCACGTTTTAACCAAAGAAATCAGACCCGCATTTAACTTGTCTTCCCCGTCCTCAAATCCTCCACACTTCAGTAAAACGCTCCAGCCATTCTTGCACCATCCACCTCAAACCGCACCTCCAATCTCCGAGGAAAAACCCAAACAAATTTCACCATTTAATTCCACTTCAAAATCTTTTTAACCCCTCATCAACTTCCACCAGCTCGCACCACTGCTACTCCTTCTCTTCCAATTTCCTGCTTCGCCCAGTACTACCCAACGTCACCCAATATCTAGTTTTCTTGTGCTTTGCTTAAACCTTCCATCTATTTACGTCAGCATACCCCAAACAAAACCTGCTCCTATTACACATGCTACTTTCGAAACTTCTCTCAGTTCTCTACAGTATTCTTCCTGAATACCAACGACACATCCCTTGTTCGAATACTTGTGAAGCCTCAAGCCATTCCATGCGTGCTTCCTGAAACAAATCTCACCACTTTTTCTATCAACTTACTCCACAAATATCAGTTCCAACTCTACTTTTCGGTTCCCCTTCCTCACCCCTTTTTCTCCCACCTTTCTCTATTTCATGCGCTGCTAACTCTACCACAAATGAACACGCTTCTTCCTCATTTAGCAATTTCCGCACCCGGTATTTCGAACTCCAACGTATACCACTATCCTCACCCCAGCGAGCTCCTCCCCTCTATCCCTTCTTCGCATAGCTTCATGCCATATACAGTATGCGCGCAACCCGACACTCACAAACTTGCACCACGCACACTGGTTTCACTTCAAATGTCTTGAATGGAATAGATGGTGAGGCTTTGAAAAAAAAAAGCGTTGCAATCCTTATGTATATAAGAAGTTTAAGCTTTGAGTGTTACACATAGGAGTTACGAGATTTCTTTAGAGGAGGACTTTTATTTTGTTTGCGTTTTATCTCAGGAAGAAAAGGAAATGATGTACTGCTTCCTGCCTATATTTATACGTTTGAAGAAAACTTAATGATTAAGTATACTTAACTGTAAAGACTCCACGTATAGAGTAGACGTGGTTTGAAAATTCATGGCACACACTTCCTTCAGTATGAAGCTTCTATAGAATATATATAAATATCTGTGGAACGAAAAGACTCCACGTATAGGCTTGTCATAGCGTACAGAGTGAGGTGGAAAGGAAACATGTGAGGCGATGTCCTGCATTAAATGGAAATATAGGCTTTCAGCGTGTGGTCATTTCGAAACGTACTGTGTACATTTGTTACGTTATTTAAGTGGTGAAGGCTTAATTGGGTGAAACTTGGTTGTTATGCAAACTTCATTTTGATATGCTTAACGAATCCTGTTATACAAAAATTATGTCCATAAACGAGCCGCTACGGACAGAAGTAAAAATACGGTTGTGTCCAGCCAGGTGCCACGATTCCAAAAATATAATAATATCGGTAGAGTAACTCATATTGTGAAACCCCAAAATCGCTGATTAAGGGTGCAAAATACTCCAAATAAAATGTTGCTTATTTAATTAATTAAAAATTACAGTAAAATTCTAAAAATTAAATTATCACTACGTCCCAAAAGAACCTTGTCTAAATTCGAAACCGGTATCTAGTTATATCGAATAAACTGTTACGGTCGATAAACGATTCTATAACGACTATTTTAAAATTTGATTTGGATACAACTCACAATCTACACGACGAAATCCTGATTTTTCTCTTCTATTAGAAAAATATCGTTCAACAGATTCGAACGTTTCTTGTTTCACAGAAATCCGATTTAAAACGGCTTCTGTATATTCGTTTAAAGTTCAAATCGCCAAATTACGAACTGCAGCGCCATTTCGAGCTCGATTATAATTATAATATAACTTAAACGTTCAACTATCGTTAATTAATATATTCGTTAATATAATTCAACTTAAAACTGAATATATATATATATTATAAATTGTCCAGTTCACACTATATTTTGAATTCCACTAATCCTGATTATTTCAGAATTAAATATATTATTTAATTATTATTTTAATTAAATATTCAAAGTTATATAATTTAACACCCATTAACCTCTCTGAATCGATATTTAAATAATTAAATTAATTAATTATTACCTGTAAAAATATGAGTCGTTACATTCTTCCCCACTTAAAATAATTTCGTCCTCGAAATTGCTAAGGTAGAAAACAAACCCTATCGACCGGTTAGAACTTATTTGTTTACTTCTTAACTTCAGTTCCAACTGAACCAATTTAAATTCAATTAAAATATTAATTAATCCTTATCAACGGAAATTTTCAAAAATCTTGAAAATTTTCTAACACCTTAACTTTTCGAAAAATTTCGTCAACACCTCCTTTGTACAGCCCTATCGGTAAAACCACAACTCGCCTCTCTGGGTCATCTTCAACACAAAAGAAAATCAAACAGCCAAGCGGCTTGCCAATTCGGCTCATAAATCACCAAACTCATATGAAATATAAACTTGTACCTTTTTGTCGGGCATATCATTATATCATTTCCATCTTCTTCCAATTCAGCATATACCGATGTCATTCAAATCAAACTCAAATCACTTTTATCTCCAACACAACCATTCGATTTTAACTAAGCCAAATTCCATTCTCCAACTCAAGTTTTATTCTTGATTTCAAACTCTTATCAACCCAAGTTACTTGATATTATTCTAATCCAATTCAGTTACCACTTAACTGGCTTTATTTTTAATTCCAATTTGCTTTCACAAATTTTAATTCAATTTGGTTTTAATTCAACAATATTTCCCTTGGAATTTTTTTAAACATTTTACTCTTTTCAAAAATCAAATTTCCCCTTTTGAAATTCAACACAACTTGTTTTTCCCAAATTAATTCAAAAACAATGTCTTTGGTAGTAATCCGTCACTTACAACTCGAAATTGAACACCGATGATGTCATGATCGTCATTGGAATTTATTTCCAGCTTTCGAAGTGAGTTCAATACTATATCGCTCTTCAAAACCATTTCTAACATTTCCACTTTGAAATTTATTTCAAAATATCCTTCCAATGTTTTGTAAAACAATTTAAAATCTCCCAGGATTTTAAAATTTACATATATTCAATCCAAATCCTTTTGCAAACACCTTTACCATGTCCAGGGTTTTAATTCCAATTTCAGATTTAACTCATCTGATTTCACGTATTTCACTTATATGAACTCTGGTTGGTTAATTACATAACCATTTAATTTATAATCCTACTCGATTATAATAACAACCAATATATCCAATATATTATAATCATTTCAATATAAATCCTTTATATCAAAAATATAATTTGGGTAAAATTATTTCATTTACCCCCTTTTCAAAACATACGGTGTCGGTTCATCGTATTCAAGTGTTTAGAAACCCTTACTGATACAGTGGATCAAACTGGTCGACCAGAATTCATAAATAACTCATCCAATAAATCTCCACAATATAAAACAATTTTATATCACATAACAAATACATTCACTCGTATATATACACTCAAACTCAATCTATGGTATTACTAACCCCATCTCTACTGAGTCACGCCACAGTGCCAAGGCAATACTTAACCTTAAGCTCTGATACCAACTGTAATGACCCGACGATTTGCGACCTTGATTATCCGATATACAACACATATCGAACAGCAAGAGTCGAAAATACCGGATGGTTAATGAAAGAAATTAGAGGGTGAGGAAAGATAAGATAGAAACTTAGAATAGAAGAATAAGAACACAACATCAGAGTAACACGAATCTCTCAGCGGAACGAACAACATATAATAGATAATATATCCTTGAAATAAAATCAGTATATGTATACACATCATTATCAAAGTACAACACTTACAACACAGCGGAATAATAATAGCTATATAATCCTGAAGCCTCCTGCTCCAGCTCTTCAAGTATCTGTAAATCCCGACTACATGACTGCCCGTACAAAATTGGGCACCCAAGAGTTTAGGGAAAACAAAACAAAATAAACTCCGGGTCAGTCATGGGACTGGTGTGAGTAAAACAGTTTAAAACAGTTCGAACAAGTAAATGATATCTCATAAGATCACGCCGTATAACAGAACGGGTTTTTCTTTATGAGAATCCAAAATATCTTTATATCAAAAACCTTTTGATATTATAATAATGTCTATCAACCACAATATAATAATCATCTAGCAGAAACGCTTTCATCTCACGTTCTAAATATATAGTATACAATCAAAACCGCAAGCACGTATTGGGTAATGGATTTCCAACTATGACAAGGTATGGAACCACCTTTCGCTAGTGTACCTCTAGAGAGAAATACACTGGGTTCAACAAGAACATCTTGCAACCCGGCCACACATGACCGACCACTCATTTCGCTGAGTGTATCGAATGTATATCACCCATGGTTGGGATCGGCAACCGTTTCCCGAATGCGACAGTATCGACAATAGATTTTTAGAAGTAAATGAAACTCTAGATCAGGTGATTATACAGCCTAATAGGTGCGACCTACATAGCCATGTTGCCTGCCCGATTTCTGTCATTTCCCGGTTGTGAGGCTAGAAGCTACGCTTATCTTTTTACATATCATATCTTCATTCACTTAGGATGTCACATCATCATACCCGCCAAATCACAAATTGATTTATCCAAAAATAACACGGGTATACAGCTAAGAGAAATGAATTCCTCCGCCAACAAACATGAATAGTTTGATGAGATCAACTTACGCGATCTATTGGATATACTCTTTCAGACCTTCTTCCATACAAGTTGTCCTGAGACTAGACAAATCGAAGGCACTATTCAGTATATCCATCTTAGGCACTGTTATCTAAGATTTATACAACAGCCCTTGCACTTTACTCCGTCTTCAATTATCTTTCGCATATATGATTCGCAACGCTTATGCCAATACAGAGTGGTTCTTCGGATAATAACCCAACCAGTCTCTCCATATTAACAACGTTAAAATGGTCAAAAACTTTGATAGTCGGTGAGTTAACTATCAAAGAAAACAGGTGTGCAAACAACGATATTATTTCCAGATGGAAACTATATCGATCAATCATCATTTAACATTTATCTCTTTAGTTCATTAATTTACTTATCTCCCGTTTCCATATATTCTAAATTCTTTTCTTCTATTATCAGAAAACATTTCTGATTCTTATCTGGAAAACATTTCCAAACTCCTTCACGATCAAACCTTACCATTCCTTAGTTAAGAAGGAAGTCAATCAAGTTGGGGTATAATTACCTCTCAGACCTTAACTGAACAACGTTTTAACTTCGAAAAAGTCAAAGTTTATCTTTTAAATCTTTAACAAACTTCCTTACGTAAATACCTTTCGAATAAATCTCTATTCGATAACTCCTCCCTTCGAATAACTATATTCGATAATCTCTTTTACGAATAACTAGATTCGAAAACCTTTCCTCGTATAAACTATATTCGATAATCTCTCTTACGAATAAATAGATTCGAAAACCATTCTTCGAATAAACTATATTCGATTAACTCTATTCAATTAACTCTATTGGATTCCCTCTTATCAATTAACTCTATTGGATTAACTCTATCGAATTAACTCTTTCCACTTAACTCCTTTCGAATAAACTATATTCGATAACTCCTTTAACTCTATTCGAATAAACTATATTCGATTAACTCCTTTAATTCTATTCGAATAAACTATATTCGATTAACTCCTTTAATTGTATTCGAATAAACTATATTCGATTAACTCCTTTAATTCTATTCGAATAAACTATATTCGATTAACTCCTTTCGAATAACTAGATTCAATAACCCCTTTTAACTTTATTCCAATACTAATATTCGATAACTCCTAATTAGACTAACTCTATTCGATTTATTCTAATTCGATTAACTCTATTTAATTACTCTATTGGTTAACTCTTTTTGATTTAACTCTAATTGATTAACTCTAACTGGTTAACTCTAACTGATCAACCCTAACTGGTTACCTCTAACTGGTTAACTCTAACTGATTAACCCTAACTGGTCAAACCTAACTGATTAACTCTAACTGCTCAATCCTAACTGATTTACTCTATTCGATTAACTCTAATTGAATAACTAATATTCGATTAACTCATTTCGATTAACTCATTTCGATTAACTCTCTTGGATTAACTCCTTTGATTAATTCCTTTGAATTAACTCCTTTGATTAATTCCTTTTCTATTTGTTTACTTAACAAATAACTATTCCCTTTTCAATTCTATTTATTTAACAAATAAATAATTCCTTTATCTTTTCTATTTATTTAACAAATAAATAATTCTTTTCAATTCTATTTATTTTCTAAATAAATATCTCATTTATCACATTCTGTTTATTTCCTATAAATATTTCATTTTAATTCTATTTATTTCCTAAATAAATAATCCTTTTATAACTTTATTTGTTTTCACAAATATTTCCTTTATATTCGGTTTCCACAAATATTTCCTTTATATTTGTTTTCCACAAATATTACCTTTATATTTTTTTTCACAAATATTTCCTTTATATTTGTTTTCACAAATATTTTCCTTTATCTCACTTTGATTTTTTAATCATTTCCTTTTTTAAAAATCCTTTTCCTTTTATATATAAAATCCATTGATTTTATATAAATAAATTATTTTCAAAATATACTTTTGAAAATATCCTTTTATCATTCTGGTATTTTCTTATGGTATTTAACCTACCATTAAACAATGATAAATATCGTCAAACCACACATAATCAACAACAGATTATATATCGCATCATATATCACAATATATGAATAACAGTAAAATAAATGTTGAGGAATCCAGTTGGATTCCTCCAACCTGTTTCCCTGCATCACAGATTTTAAACAATACGAATATAAAATATTCTGATAAACAGAATCAATATTCGATTTACGATATATATATATATACATATATATATATATATATCGTTATCTAAAATTTCAACCAATACACCAGCAATTCAACCAAACAGTTAACACACAGCAATCAACAGATGATTAACAGTTCTAAAAATACGTTATAAAAATACAACTGTTCAGAGTTGGTGAGTTTTACTCATATTGGACGATCATCGTTAATAACGATAACCATCGCTTGGTTCAGACGGACAATTTATTTTGCTATAAATTGTAACGACTCCAATCCACTCCCGGTCAGTTCCACGGTGTAGCCACCGTCCTTACGATTTCATAGTGACGAACGGTACGTAAAACTGATCACATATGGTTAAGATATCGCGTCAACAAGTTAAATCACTATTTAAATTAAAAATTAAACTTGTATAAACATTAATTTGGGCCTTACCATTATCCACTCGATAACTTCTAGTAAAACGAATGCCATTTCCAGATCCTCCCTCTGCAAATATCATTAACTTCATGTATATTTCGAACATGGTCACCCCATTTCACGGCTCGCATGCATTCAGTCCTTTCAATACCCAACATAGCATCCCAGTATGCGATAACCGTACTCCCAATCTCAACATAATATTTTATTAACTAAAACTGGGCCTTATTTTCTTTTATTTAAATGTATATGGGCTTACCAGAAAGCCCACGCACGTTTTAACCAAAGAAACCAGACCCGCATTTAACTTGTCTTCCCCGTCCTCAAATCCTCCACGCTTCAGTAAAACTCTCCAGGCATTCTTGCACCATCCACCTCAAACCGCACCTCCAATCTCCGAGGAAAAACCCAAACAAACTTCACCATTTAATTCCGCTTCAAAATCTTTTTAACCCCTCATCTACTTCCACCAGCTCGCACCACTGCTACACCTTCTCTTCCAATTTCCTGCTTCGCCCAGTACTACCCAGCGTCACCCAATATCCAGTTTTCTTGTGCTTTGCTTAAACCTTCCATGTATTTACGTCAGCATACCCCAAACAAAACCTGCTCCTGCTACTTTCTAAACTTCTCTCAGTTCTCTACAGTATTCTTCCTTAATACCAACGCCACATCCCTTGTTCGAATACTTGTGAAGCCTCAAACCATTCCATGTGTGCTTCCTGAAACAATTCTCACCACATTTTCTATCAACTTACTCCAAAAATATCAGTTCAAACTCTACCTTTCGGTTCCCCTTCCTCACCCCTTTTTCTCCCACCTTTCTCTATTTCATGCGCTGCTAACTCCACTACAGATGAACACGCTGCTTCCTCATTTAGCCATTTCCGCACCCGGTATTTCGAACTCCAACGTATACCACTATCCTCGCCCCAGCGAGCTCCTCCCCTCCATCCCTTCTTCGCATAGCTTCATGTCGTATACCGTATGCGCGCAACCCGGCACTCGCAAACTTGCACCACGCACACTGGTTTCACTTCAAATGTCTTGAATGGAATAGATGGTGAGGCTTTGCAAAAAAAAAAAAAAGCGTTGCAATCCTTATGTATATAAGAAGTTTAAGCTTTGAGTGTTACACATAGGAGTTACGAGATTTCTTTAGAGGAGGACTTTTATTTTGTTTGCGTTTTATCTCAGGAAGAAAAGGAAACGATGTACTGCTTCCTGCCTATAATTATACATTTGAAGAAAACTTAATGATTAAGTATACTTAACTGTAAAGACTCCACGTATAGAGTAGACGTGGTTTGAAAATTCATGGCACACACTTCCTTCAGTATGAAGCTTCTATAGAATATATATAAATATCTGTGGAACGAAAAGGCTCCACGTATAGGCTTGTCATAGCGTACAGAGTGAGGTGGAAAGGAAACATGTGAGGCGATGTCATGCATTAAATGGAAATACAGGCTTTCAGCGTGTGGTCATTCCGAAACGTACTGTGTACATTTGTTACGTTATTTAAGTGGTGAAGGCTTAATCGGGTGAAACTTGTTTGTTATGCAAAATTCGTTTTGATATGCTTAACGAATCCTGTTATACAAAAATTATGTTCAAAAATAAGCCGCTACGGATATAAGGAAAAATACGGTTGTGTCCAGCCAGGTGCCATAATTCCAAAAATATAATAATATCGGTAGAGTAACTCATATTGTGAAACCCCAAAATCGCTGATTAAGGGTGCAAAATACTCCAAATAAAAAGTTGCTTATTTAATTAATTAAAAATTACAGTAAAATTCTAAAAATTAAATTATCACTACATCCCAAAAGAACCTTGTCTAAATTCGAAACCGGTATCTAGTTATATCGAATAAACTGTTACGGTCGATAAACGATTCTATAGCGACTATTTTAAAATTTGATTTGGACACAACTCACAATCTACACGACGAAATCCTGATTTTTCTCTTCCATCAGAAAAATATCGTTCAACAGATTCGAACGTTTCTTGTTTCACAGAAATCCAATTTAAAACGGCTTCTATATATTCGTTTAAAGTACGAATCGCCAAATTACGAACTGCAGCACCATTTCGAGCTCGATTATAATTATAATATAATATAAACGTTCAACTGTCGTTAATTAATATATTCATTAATATAATTCAACTCTGAACTGAATATATATATTATAAATGTCCAGTTCACATTATATTTTGAATTCCACTAATCCTGATTATTTCAGAATTAATTATATTATTTAATTATTATTTTAATTAAATATTCAAAGTTATTTAATTTAACACCCATTAACCTCTCTGAATCGATATTTAAATAATTAAATAAATAAATTATTACCCGTAAAAATAAGGGTCGTTACAAATTCCATTGAATCTTATTTAAAAGATTTATTCTTTTCTAATCGGGGTTTAAGAACAATGTTATTAAAGACACCGTTCACGACAACCCAAAATCTAATTCTTTTATTCCATTCCAATTAATTATTAATTAATTGGATTTTTATTCCAGTTAATAACTAGTTCATTTCGATAAAAGAATATTTTTATCTTTTCAAAACTGGAATTTTTCATCAAAAATCTTTTCAAATCATTTATTATGATTCTACATAATTTTTCCATATTTTTAATAATTTTATTATCGCTCGTACAGTCGGTTTCCAATAACAGCCACCGAACTGCATCCATAGCGACCTTTTCTGAAATTGATTTGGACATATCTCCAAATCTAACAGTTAGATTTCAAATCTCTTATATTCATTGGAAAGCTTTTTTCGATACGAACCCAACGGTTCTGGTTTTTAGGATAATCTGATGGTCGGATCTCCTGTTACGCCAATTTAAAGTTAATGGTCGAAATTCGCGAACGGTCGCTGCTCGGCGCATTCTGTTCAGGCCATTATATATATATATAATATTATATATTATATATTTAGTCTATTTCCTTTCTAAACATATTCTAAAATGTTTATAAATTCGTTTATAAAACGATTCCGACTTTTATTTCAATTCTAAATCCAAGTTGAATATTCTATCTATTATCATATTTAAATAATATTATTTCCAAAATATTAATTTTGAAATTAGTTCCTTTAATATTCACTAAAAAATGGATAAAATAAATCGATAAATATGTTCGGGTTAAAATGGCTTTGCTATTTAAAACAAATTAAATAGCCCAATTCGTTCTCTTATTCATTTATATTTTATACTGGGCCAGACCTCCCACATTAAGCCTGCGACTTGTGGATGCTGGATATGCCGATTGGTTCCGGGTAGAATTATCTCACAAGTTGGGCTTAACCTCGTGTCATGGCTCGTTTCTTATTTGCGCACTTGGACCCCTTACATTAGGCTCAACATTTGTGGCTGTTGGATATGCTGGTTGGATCCGGGTAGGCTTCCACCACAAATGTAACCTAACCTCGTGTCCAAGTACAATTGTAATTTATAATTATAATTATTTCATTGGGAAATGTTATTTTAAAACATCCTTTATTTTAAAATATCTTAATTTTAAAATATCTCCTATTTTAAAATATAACTTTATTAAAATATTCTACATAATAAAAATATGATCTTTTTATTAAATTGTTAAAAATACTTTGTTTCCAAATATCCTAACTTACATTTCAAATTTTTTTTTTAATAAAAATTTAACTTTCCATATTATTATAATATAATAATAAAAATCTTTTCAAAATGTTCAATTCTGAAATCTATCTTTTTATTTTAACATATGACAATTAAAAATGTAATCTTTTAATTCAATCCTTTTTATGGTAACTTTTTAACAATAAAGATATAATCTTTTTAACTCAACCTTTTCATTGTAACTTTTAAACAATAAAGATATAATCTTTTTAATTGTCAATATCAAAACCATCATTTAATTACCTAATTAAATATTAGATTAAAATATTCTTTTAATTCTAAATTGGAATGAGACCCAACAATTTCCATATAATTTAATTACATGGATTTCAAACATTGCATTAATTCCATAATAATGACAAAACATTCAAATAACAGCCAAAGTGCAATTTACAACTAAACACAAGGGTGATGTGTAGTCAACTATCAACCCAAGAACTGTGTGGGGTTTCAACCAACACAAATTCGAAAAATATATTATTAATTGTGCTTTTGGACGATGTGTGAAAATTTATCGTCCAATCAACATAAACAAGTCAGGATACTTGTAAATGGCAGTATAAACATGTTTTAAATATCATAAATGCCATAACAACATGTTACATATTTCAAATTTCAAACAATTCACAATAGTCATCCAAATCAACATTTATCCAACAAACAATAATTCCAACATAGATAATTAATTAATATTTAATAAAAAAAATTAACTGTTCAAAAACTTGAGTGAGATAAAACTTCTCACCTTTGTCGGGCTTTAATTGACGGTTCGGACCCAATTTTGGCCCAAAATCCAACATGCTCCAAAATTGACGAATTTGGTGTCTATGCGAAGCTTATGACTCAACGATCATTGCAAATCCTGTTTTGCGCGATTTCGAGTTCGTATCAAAAAGATATGAATTTTCGAAGTTTGTAATAATTAAATAATTAATTTAAATTATAAAAGTTGCCCAAAATTTCAACTTCCTCCAAATTGGACAAACTTAGTGTCCACTCGAAGCTCTCGTCGCCACGATCGCAGCGAATCTGAAATCGTCCAATTTCGACCTTGTATGTAAAAGTTATTGCATTACAAACACTGAACATGTTACTAAATAAATAAATTCACATTTAAACCCCAAACCCGGTCAAACACGCCGCTCATCACCTTTGACCATCGTTTCCCGCAGCCACCGACCACCTGACGCCACCGGACCACCGCCAACCTCTTCGTCTTGGCGAGACGCACCACCACCAGAAAGCACCGCCCCTAAAGCTTCTCCGATCATCGGGAAATGGCCAAAAACCGCGGATCACATCGCGCTCGATTCCCAATGCATCGTTCATCCAATCGACCTGAAATTTTTACAGCACCTGTATCTCGCGTAGACAAAGAACTTTCCTTCAGGTGCCATCACCTGATTCTCGCTCGATTAGCCAGAAATTTGTGATTTACGTTTGTTGCTCCAGATTTGGCTGTTTTCATTGATTTCGATTTTGCTGCTGCCTCATCCACTTTCAGACGAAATGATTCAAAGCAAAGTTGTTTGTTTTTCTCTCCTCTACAACTTCCTTAACTGGGTCATCGTCTAATTCTCGACGGTTTGGTCAGAAAATGGCCAAAACCGAAACTGAATTTTTGCAATCAAACTCAGATCCCGGCGAATCCGTGCGACAATAGGTCATGCAATTTTTTTGGGAGATAGTGGTGATGAAGATGTTCAAAACCCAGAAAGGGTTTGGTCTGATTTGGTTTGGATTGAGAGTTATAAATTGTTTTATTTTCAAGGACTTATTTGCAAAATAAATTTTAGAGGAGAGAGCCGCCATGGAATAGAGGAAGAAGAAGGTGGTTATGTTTTGTCTTAGGGTTCAGCTAATGACAACACTTATGATATTTTATATGGGTTAATAATTTAATTAGGCCCAATACCCTTATTTTAACCTCTTATGTATTTTATCTTCTTCAAATTTTGTTCGTTTTCTCAGTTTAAAAATCCATGTTAACACCTACGAATTCCATTTTTTATGAAAATTGAAACATAATTATTTCTTGACATTACAAATCCATAGAAACTGGTTTCGTTGAATCCCGAGTCCGTATGAATAAATAGCGAATTTTTAAAGTTTGAAAATTGACTGTTTTTCACTGTAAAATTTATTACGACCACATACTAGCTACAAAAATAATGAAATTTAGAATCTAGCAATAATTTAATATTCTGAATCCATAGAAAGTGGTTTCGTCGAATTCAGAGGTAGTTTCCAAAATTCCCATTTTTAAGGCGTATACATTTAATATTAAAAATACAAATAAATATGAATAATTTCCAAAACTCGAAATATATAAGTGTTTATACATTTTCAATGTAGAAACTTCATTTTGAACTCAATGGAAGTGGTTTCGAGTCCAAATTCATTCGTATGCAAAAAGTAGAGTTTTGAGCCATATGTATCATATATATAAATTCCATAGCATTTTTCTGAAATTTTAATTTTGTCATAACTTACAAATTATAAACTGAAATATTAATTTCTTAAATTCATTGGAAAGATATCGTCAATACGGTCCTAGCGTTTCTTGTTTCGTCCAATTCTGAATTATAATGAATTTTATATATTTTTCCAAAGTTGAAAATCAAATATTGAAATTACCGCGCCATTTCAGGCTCGGAATAGAATTAATATAAATTTTTATGTTTTATACCTCAAATAAAATAAATTTTTAATCGTTATTATTTTAAAATAAATTATCTTAAATATACTAAATCCATTAAATTAACTAAAATAAAAATTTTAAATTGGTTTAGAATTTCCAGGTCATTACAATCTCCCCCACTTTAAATCTTTTCGTCCTCGAAAAGGAATGAAGCTAAATATTGTTTACTTAATTAACTAAATTTTCAATTCAGTTCAATATTAAATTTGACCTAGTTAAATTTATCATTCTTTAATATAGTAGTTAACTTAATTATCATTCATATAATTTTATTAGTTAAATTAATAATCAAACATCACAACCAGCAATCAATTAGGTGATTAACTTTTCAAATATATATAATTTTTATATATGATCAAAAATCATGTTTTTAGTGCAAATCACAACAATAGACCCTATCTAGTTTTGGTTCTCACACCAGTCAATGGAAATATATAGATATACCACTTTCGAAACTCGAACATAAACTCTGATGATGATGCATCAATCATCAGAATCATCTCCGGGCGACTAGAGTGTGATTCTATATCTATACAATATATTAAAACTTCGAATATTCGTTAATTACTCGTATATTCAAAATCTTTATATATACTTGATTGCCCAAATTAAAATATAATAATATCACAAATACGTATTTTAAGATAAAAAATTTAAAACTAAATTTGTTTTCTTATTTTTATTTTAAGGAAAATAATACTCTTCACACTCGTTCTAGGATACTACTGATCATATCTCTAACGAGTCATTCTTATTGGATATTACTAATCCAATCTCTGATGAATTCTACCATTCGATTCTAATGTGCCTTGTTCTCGAGCTTTGTAAACCAAAGCTCTGATACCAAATGTGACGACCCAAACTTCCCCGTAAAGGAAAGCCCGGATTGCTTTGAGAACAATACACAGCAGAACACAAACAATAGAACATTTTATTGTTGTTACAACAATTACATAAGAGTACAATAATATTCCAGAGTACGAATGAATAATATACATTGGAAATACAATATTAGAGTTTAAATTACATTTGAATAGTAGCGGAAAAATACTACAAAAAACAACTGAAAGAAATACACGGATACAGAGCTTTCCGAATATCGCTTCAGCTGTAGACCTGGATCCTGTGAATATAATATCTGCAAAACCAAAACTACTAGCTTTCCGTGTGGAAAATATGGACACCCCGAGTTTAGGTTAAAACAATAAACTCCAGGTCAGTCATGGGACTGATGTGAGAACTAAAAACAGTTATTAAATCTTTAATTTAAAAGTGGGGAAATCAAGGGACCACGTCGCTACCGCGGAACGGGTTTACTCCACATGAATATTAGTTTTAGAATAAACCAACGCAATGCTTTTAGGAAAAATGAAGGTATTATGAGACTCAGGTCCCATCACACAATGCAACGCAAGCCGGAGGATAGAGTTTTACCTTATAATAGCCAAACATGCTTGATACGTATAAATTAATATTATTCTAATATTACTATAAGTGTATAGTGTATAAAACAACTTCGAATATAAATGTATCAATCATAGACGGCATAGTACCCCATCCTACTATGTCTCCATACTAGTTCTACAATCAAAACCGAAATGTCTCGTATTGGAAATTGGTTTTCCATCATGAGTCAAGGCTAGGGAGGAGCTCCTTATCGATTCGAGACACTCTAGCAAATGCCTCAGGATTCGGACGTTAGCGAATCCTTGGATATCTACAGGGTCGGTCCATACCTGTCGAAAGTGGATTGGCAATTCCTGAACACACGTTTCCCGGTCCTTTTGGACCTCCATATGGCCATTAACAACGTATAAATCCGAGGCGCCTCAATCCATCATCCACATAAGTAAAAATGTCAGGGCTGGTAGGTCATTGACACTACTCTAGCTAGAAAGAAACGTGTGCACTCCCTGCGTTCCCTTCTCCCATTTTAGACTCCAGTCGGGGTGTGAGGCTCACGAAGTAACGCTATACACAAAGCTATGCTGAAAATGCAACGCAAGCCGGAGGATAGAGTTCTACCTTATAATAGCCAAACATGCTTGATACGTATAAATTAATATTATTCTAATATTACTATAAGTGTATAGTGTATAAAACAACTTCGAATATAAATGTATCAATCATAGATGGCATAGTACCCTATCCTACTATGTCTCCATACTAGTTCTACAATCAAAACCGAAATATCTCGTATTGGAAATTGGGTTTCCATCATGAGTCAAGGCTAGGGAGGAGCTCCTTACCGATTCGAGACACTCTAGCAAATGCCTCAGGATTCAGACGCTGGCGAACCCTTGGATATCTACAGGGCCGGTCCATACCTGTCGAAAGTGGATTGGCAATTCCTGAACACACGTTTCCCATTCCTTTTGGACCTCCATATGGCCACTAACAACCTATGAATCCAAGGTGCCTCAATCCATCATCCACATAAGTAAAAATGTCAGGGCTGGTAGGTCACTGACACCACTCTAGCTAGAAAGAAACATGTGCACGCCCTGCGTTCCCTTCTCCCATTTTAGACTCCAATCGGGGTGTGAGGCTCGCGAAGTAACGCTATACACAAAGCTATGCCGAAATAGGCTATGCTTTGATCATCCCACAAAGCCCTGCTTTTCTACAAAAGCCTTGATCATTTGCATCTTGGCATGCCACATTGTCAATCCATACCGTACCATTGATTTCTGCAAATATATAACCTCTAAGCTCGTACGTCTCAAAGAAGGGTGGTAAGTATGAGAATAAATTCTCCTCCACCAAACAGTTATATATTTAGCAAAGATCCATGAATACAACAGAAAGGAATACAACGTCAGGCATACTATCCATTTACAAATCCGTTCTAGGTCTGAACGAAACCAGAGGCACCTTATTCCTCGCATATCCGTCGATCTCCAATTACGTTTGGATGATCACCACTTTTTCCATCGTCTTGGGTGTACGGTCCAATCAAGATAGCAATAACCACCCAAACGATGTGAAGAACTCCGGTCTTCAACCACCGTCTTCATCTTCGACGCTTGATCGTTGTATTAATTATTCAGAATGGGTTAAACCCGGTCTTTCTGAATAATTCACATATTTTATAATCAAGTGCTATAAAAACACATTCAACGCCTCATTCAAATTCAGAATATTCTTTTAATAAAATATTCTTATTACTAGGGAAAGATTCCCATTAGTTTTATCAAAGATAAAATCCTTTGAATTTATTCTATTCAATCCAATTATGAATTTATTAAAACTCCAATTCGGTTTTAATATCAAAAATAATTATTTAATGATAACCAATTTTAAGAAATAATTCTTATCTTTAACTGGGTTAAAGAACTAGTGTCATTTAAAACACAGTTCACGATAAACCCAAAATCATCTTCCATAAAATATGGAATCTTCACTGAAATTAGATCAACCTATAATCGATATAAATTTCTGTATCAGACTAATAATATAAATGGAATAACGGCAAGGCCTTTTAAATTCCATATATAGTAACAGTCTTCATCCACGGAAGTTCATTTCAATTATTAACCAATCGAATTCCATTCAATTCCAATTTAATATATTAAATTGGAAAACTTTACTTTGGAAAATTTTCATTAAATCTAGATAAAAGATTTATAAATTCCAAACCATATTTTTACTGTAAATCGGATTAAAGAACGAATGTTGTTAAAAACATAGTTCACGATAAACCAAATTTACATTTCAATTTATTCCAATTACTAAATATAATTGGAAACTCTAATAATCTTAATCAAAAGATTAACCTTTTCCAAATTTATATTTACTCTTTAATTCCAATTTAAATATTAATTGGAAAATTCCATTAAATCTTATTTAAAAGATTTATTCTTTTCTAATCGGGGTTTAAGAACA
The DNA here is from genome assembly GCA_030737875.1 of Allium sativum. Classification (NCBI taxonomy): domain Eukaryota; kingdom Viridiplantae; phylum Streptophyta; class Magnoliopsida; order Asparagales; family Amaryllidaceae; genus Allium; species Allium sativum. The sequence continues at coordinate 200,401,156 of CM060924.1, forward strand.
ATGTTATTAAAGACACCGTTCATGACAACCCAAAATCTAATTCTTTTATTCCATTCCAATTAAATATTAATCAATTGGATTTTTATTCTAGTTAATAACTAGTTCATATCGATAAAAGTATATTTTTATCTTTTCAAAATTGGAATTTTCCATCAAAAATCTTTTCGACTCATTTATTATGATTTTACATAATTTTTCCATATTTTTAATAGTTTTATTATCGCTCGTACAGTCAGTTTCCAATAACAGCCACCGAATTGCATCGATAACAACCTTTTCTGAAATTGATTTGGACATATCTCCAAATCTAACCATTAGATTTCAAATCTCTTATACTCATTGGAAAGCTCTTTTCGATACGAACCCAACGGTTCCGGTTTTAGGATAATCCGACGGTCGGATCTCCCATTACGCCAATTTAAAGTTAATGGTCGAAATTCGCGAAGGGTCGCTGCGCGGCGCGTCCTATTCAGGCCATTATATATATATATATATATAATATGTATATATATTATATATTTCGTCGATTTCCTTTCTAAACATATTCTAAAATGTTTATAAATTCGTTTATAAAACGATTCCAACTTTTATTTCAATTCTAAATCCAAGTTGAATATTCTATCTATTATCATATTAAAATAATATTATTTCCAAAATATTAATTTTGAAATTAGCTCTTTTAATATTCATTACCAAATGGAAAAAATAAATCGATAAATACGTTAGGGTTAAAATGGCGTTGCTATTTAAAACAGATTAAATAGCCCAATTAGTTCTCTTATTCATTTATATTTTATACTGGGCCAGACCTCCCACATTAAACCTGCGACTTGTGGATGCTGGATATGCCGGTTGGTTCCGGGCAGACTTATCTCACAAGTTGGGCTTAACCTCGTGTCATGGCCCGTTTCGTATTTGCGCACTTGGACTCCTCACATTAGGCTCAACATTTGTGGGTGCTGGATATGCCGGTTGGATCCGGGCAGGCTTCCACCACAAATGTAACCTAACCTCATGTCACAATTGTAATTTATAATTATAATTATTTCATTGGGAAATGTTATTTTAAAACATCCTTTATTTTAAAATATCTTAATTTTAAAATATCTCCTATTTTAAAATATAACTTTATTAAATTATTCTATATAATAAAAATATGATATTTTTATTAAATTGTTAAAAATACTTTGTTTCCAAATATCCTAACTTACATTTCAATTTTTTTTTATTTAACTTTCCATATTATTATAATATAATAATAAAAATCTTTTCAAAATGTTCAATTCTGAAATCTATCTTTTTATTTTAACATATGACAATTAAAAATGTAATCTTTTAATTCAATCCTTTTTATGGTAACTTTTTAACAATAAAGATATAATCTTTTTAACTCAACCTTTTCATTGTAACTTTTAAATAATAAAGATATAATCTTTTTAATTGTTAATATCAAAACCGTCATTTAATTACCTAATTAAATATTAGATTAAAAATTCTTTTAATTCTAAATTGGAATGAGACCCAACAATTTCCATATAATTTAATTACATGGATTTCAAACATTGCATTAATTCCATAATAATGACAAAACATTCAAATAACAGCCAAAGTGCAATTTACAACTAAACACAAGGGTGATGTGTAGTCAACTATCAACCCAAGACCCGTGTGGGGTTTCAACCAACACAAATTCGAATAATATATTATTAATTGTGCTTTTGGACGATGTGTGAAAATTTATCGTCCAATCAACATAAACAAATCAGGAAACTTGTAAATGGCAGTGTAAACATGTTTTAAATATCATAAACGCCATAACAACATGTTACATATTTCAAATTTCAAACAATTCACAACAATCATCCAAATCAACATTTATCCAACAAACAATAATTCCAACACAGATAATTAATTAATATTTAATAATAAAAAAATTAACTATTTAAAAACTTGAGTGAGATAAAAGTTCTCACCTTTGTCGGGCTTTAATTGACGGTTCAGGCCAAATTTTGGCCCAAAATCCAACATGCTCCAAAATTGACGAATTTGGTGTCTTTGCGAAGCTTATGACTCAACGATCATGGCAAATCCTGTTTTGCGCGATTTCGAGTTCGTATCAAAAAGATATGTATTTTCGAAGTTTGTAATAATTAAATATTTAATTTAAATTAAACAGGAAAATAGTGTGAAGGGAAAAATTAAAGAAAAATTTAGGCATAAGGACAAAAATTCAAAAGTTTAGCCACAAGGACACTTTTTAGTGTAAAATAGAAAATGATGGCGGAGTCCTGAATTCCTTGATTTACACTAAAAAGTGTCCTTGTGGCTAATTTTTGACCTCTTGTCTTTGTGCCTAAATTTTTCTTTAATTTTGTCCTTATGCTTAATAACCCCTAATTTAAATTATAAAAATTACCCAAAATTTCAACTTCCTCCAAATTGGACAAACTTGGTGTCCACTCGAAGCTCTCGTCGCCACGATCGCAGCGGATCTGAAATTGTCCAATTTCGACCTCGTATGTAAAAGTTATTGCATTACAAAAATTGTACATGTAATTAAATAAATAAATTCACATTTAAACCCCAAACCCGCCGCTCATCACCTTTGACCATCGTTTCCCGCCGCCACCGAACACCTGACGCCACCGGACCACCGCCAACCTCTTCGCCTTGGCGAGACGCACCACCACCAGAAAGCGTCACCCCTAAAGCTTCTCCGATCATCGGGAAATGGCCAAAAATCGCGGATCACATTGGGCTCGATTCCCGATGCATCGTTCATCCAATCGACCTGAAATTTTTACAGTACCTGTATCTCGCGTAGGCGAAGAACTTTCCTTCAGGTGCCATCACTTAATTCTCGCTCGATTGGCCGGAAATTTGTGATTTACGTTTGCTGCTCCAGATTTGGCTGTTTTCATTGATTTCGACTTTGCTGCTTCCTCGTCCACTTTCAGACGAAATGATTCAAAGCAAAGTTGTTCGTTTTTCTCTCCTCTACAACTTCCTTAACTGGGCCATCGTCTAATTCTCGACGGTTTGGTCAGAAAATGGCTAAAACCAAAACTGAATTTTTGCAATCAAACTCATATCCCGGCGAATCCGTGCGACAATAGGTTATGCAAATTTTGTGGGAGGTAGTGGTGATGAAGATGTTCAAAACCCAGAAAGGGTTTGGTCTGGTTTGGTTTGGATTGAGAGTTATAAATTGTTTTGTTTTCAAGGACTTATTTGCAAAATAAATTTTAGAGGAGAGAGCCGCCATGGAATAGAGGAAGAAGAAGGTGGCTATGTTTTGTCTTAGGCTTCAGCTAATGACAACACTTATGATATTTTATGACATGACCCGAACATCCCCGTGAAGGAAAGAACGGATTGCTTTGAGAACATGACAAATCAGAACACAAACAGAAGAACATTTCATTGCTTATTACAACAATTCCATCAGAATACAAGAATATACAGAGTATGAATAAATATTACACATTTGATACTTATCAGAGATTTAAATACATTATTGCAGCGGAAAAACAATACAAAACATAACTGAAAGAAATACACGGATACAGAGCTTTCCGAATATCACTTCAGCTATAAACCAGGATCCTGTGAATATAAATCTGCAAAACCCAACTACTAGCTGCCCGTTGTGGAAAATAAGGGCACCCAGAGTTTAGGTTAAAACAATAAACTCCAGGTCAGTCATGTAACTGGTGTGAGAACTAAACAGTTATTCATCTTTATTTTAAAGTTAGGTAAATCAAGGGACCACGCCGTATAACACGGAACGGGTTTCCTCCCAAGAATACCAGTGCATAAACAAACAGCGCAATGCTAAATAAAGAACAATGAAGCTATTATAAGACCCAGGTCCCATCACACAATGCAACGCAAGCCGAAGGATAGGGTTTTACCTTATAATAACCAAAGAATGCTTGATACGCAAAATTTCATCTTTTATTATTACTATAAGTGAAGAAAACACTTCAAATATAAATGTATCAATCATAGACGGAATGGGTACCATATATCATGTCGTCATATTAGTTCTACAATTAAAACCGCAAAATCACGTATTTGGAAGTTGGATTTACATCTATGAACCGAGGCAAGATATAGTCCTCACCGATTCGAGACTCTCTAGCCTGAGCCTCAGAACAAGTACTCAGTCAAGCCCTTGGATCGCCAGGGCCGGTCCACTCGATGTGGATTAAAATGCCTGAACACTGCGTTTCCCTTCCCTTTGGGGCGTAAGTGAGCCAAATGACTCCATATCCGAGGCGCCTCACAACAGCAACAACCACACATGTGAAAATAATATAAATGTCAGGGCTGGTAGGTCACTGACACCACCCTAGCTAGAAGGAAACGCATGTCCTCCCTGAGGTCCTCTCCCGTTTCTGGTTCATACCGGGGTGTGAGCCTCACGAATTAACGTTATACACAAAGCTATGCCACACAGGCGGTGCTTTGATCATCTACCACAAGACTTTTCTTTTCAACAAAAGCCTTGATCATTTGCCACTTAGGCATGCCACACAGGCAATCCACTCCACGCGGCTGATGTCTATCGATATACAACCTCTGATCCCGTACGTCTCAGAGAAGGGTGAAGTAAGAGAAAAATGCTCCTTCACCAGGCAGATGTATGTTTAATAGAGATCAATCAACACAGAGCAAAATTCAATGTTAGACACATAGTCCATTTACAAGTCCGTTCTGGGTCTGAACGAAACCGGAGGCACTTTCCTCGCATATCCATCGATCTCCAAGTACGTCTGGACGATCACCAACTGATTCCCTCCTCTTGGGTGTACAGCCCAATAAAGATCATCAGTAATCACTCAAATGATGTGAAGACCTCCGGTCTTCAACCACCGTCTTCATCTTCGACTTATCGTCGTATCAGTTATTCAGAATGGGAAAAACCCGGTCTTTCCGAATAACTCGCGTATTTTATAAACAAGTGTTACACAAATACAACATACGCCTCATTCCAATTCAGAATATTCTTTTATTCAAATATTCACACCACTAGGGAAAGGTTCCCATTAATTTTATCAAACATAAATTCTTTAAAATTTATTCTTTAATTTTCCTTAGAATATCATTTCAAACCATATTATGGTTTTCCAAACTAGTCGGGATTAGCGATCCTTACCGAAGTAATTATTTCTTAAATTTCACAATCCCAACCAATACATCCCATGAAGCAAAACTGGTAATACTTCATATCTAACACTACGGTGTTATCGGTAAATTTAATTACCATTTCACGTTCAAGTCTAATTAAAGATTTAACTATCGCTTGGAGCAAAACTGGTGATACTCCATTCTCGATCATTTCAATCTAATTAAAGATTCATTAAAACTCTAATTCAGTTTTAATCTCCAAAAATCATTACTTAATTATTTTTCAAAGTTAAGAAATTAATCTTATCTTTAACTGGGTTAAAGAACCAATGTCTTTTAAAACACGGTTCACGATAAACCCAAAATCACATCCCATTGTTAATCAGGTTAAAGAACAAGTGTTATTTAAAACACCATTCACTATGAACCCAAAACCAAATTTTCAATTCAATTCCAATTAAATATTAATCAATTGGAAAATCTCACTAAATCTTAATTAAAAGGTTTATTCTTTTCTAAACTGGGTTCAAGAACAGTGTTATTTAAGACATCATTCACGACGAACCCAAAATCCCATTTGATATTAAATACAAGGCTCTGAATAGAAAATATATCGGCTTATATTCAATATCAAATTCCGAAACCAACAAATATCGTATTGGAAATAACGATATAAATATATCTTTCTAATTTCCATAACCATATCTGTATAATCACGAAATCCAACTTCAAAATATCCCGAAGATAATTTCGATTCAATTCCATTCCAATTCATATATTGTAATTTCTGGTTATTTCTAAAACCACTTCAAATCCAATTTATTTAATTAAAAATATTGGATTATCCTTCTAGTTAATAACTAGTTCATTTCGATAAAAATGTATTTTTATCTTTTCAAATATGGAATTTTTCATCCCAGTTCTTTCCAAACCATTTATTATGATTTTACACAATTTATTAATATTTTTAATAATTTTATCAAGGCCCGTACAGTCGATTTCCATATACGGTCATCGAACTGCACTTACAACGACCTTTTCCAAATTTGATTTGGACATAATTCCAAATCCAACCGTTAGATTTCAAATTTCTAATATTCGTTAGAAAACCCTTTTCGATACGGACCCAACGGTCCCGGTTTCAGGAGAATCCGACGGTCGAATCTCCCGTAACGTCTATTCGAAGTCAATGGTCGAAATTCGCGAACTGCCACGGCGCGGCGCGTTCTATTCAGGCCATTTAATATATATAATATATATATATATATATATATATTATATATATTTCGTCGATTTCAATTCTAAACGTATTTTATAAATCATTTTAAAAACGGTTTCAACTTCATATTCAATTTTAAAAACGGTTTCAACTTCGTATTTTATAAATCGTTTTAAAAACGGTTTCAACTTCGTATTTTATAAATGATTTTACACAGTTTATTAATATTTTTAATAATTTTATCAAGTCCCGTACCGTCGATTTCAATATACGGTCATCGAACTGCACTTATAGCGACCTTTTCCAATTTTAATTTGGACATAATTCCAAATCCAACTGTTAGATTTCAAATTTCTAATATTCGTTAGAAATCCCTTTTCGATACGGACCCAACGGTCCCGGTTTCAGGAGAATCCGGCGGTCGAATCTCCCGTAACGTATATTCGAAGTCAATGGTCGAAATCCGCGAACTACCGCGGCGCGGCCCATTCTATTCAGGCCATTTAATATATATATATAATATATATTATATATATTTCGTCGATTTCAATTCTAAATGTATTTTATAAATCGTTTTAAATTCGTTTTAAAAACGGTTTCAACTTCATATTCAATTTTAAATCAAAATTGAATATTCCATATCATCAATATATATATAAATGATAATATTTTCAAAACGTTATATTTCAAAATCACTTCTTTTTCTATATTCATTATAAAAACGAATATAATTGATATAAATATCGTTCACGTCAAAATGGCGCAAATCTAATCAACACGGCTTTATATATTTCAATAACTTCGTTATTCTATTCAACAAATGAATATTTTCTTCAATACATGAATATATATTTTATTCAACACATGAATATTTATTAATTCTTACTTACAATAAAAATGTGAATTTTATTGTATAAATATTTCGTTCAACACATGATTCATTTCAACACATGAATATTCATTCTATTCAACACATGAATCTTTACTCTATTCAACACATGAATCTTCATTTTATAATATTCTTTAGTTTCCAAGTTGGAATGAGGCTCAATCAATTACCATATAATGTTAATTATATGGATTCCATACAACACATGTATATAATAGCAAAGATAAATAATCAACCATCATCCAAAGTGCACTACACAACTGTCTGTCAACCTATCGATCGACATACAACTAAATAATTGGGATCAGTGTACGCCAAATATCATCCCAACACCCTTGTGGGGTTTCAAATCAACAAACATAGATTTTTATTTATGCAGTTGGGCGATGTGTAAAATTTATCGTCCCAATCCATATCAGTCAAATCGGTGTATATAAACAAATCGTCTGATTTGTAAATGAATATTTTATTTTATTCACATACACGTTAAAAATTGTATTTTTAACGATAAAATATTTTATTCAACCTATGAATATTCTACTCAGTTCATTTATTCAATAAAATGATATTTTTATTTTTCTAACTTATTTTAGAAAATTTCGGTGGCATAACGACACGATACTAGAAACGGGAAAAGGCCTAGCCTTATCCCCAGTCTAATAATGGCCAACGCCATACACATACCAATCTAATCAATTCCACTTCACCCAAACAACCAAATTCAAACCAATAATCCTATCAACTACACAACCAAACAAACAAGTCATCCATGGTCTGTGGACGACGGGTGCCGGGTGCTGCTAAGCACCGTCTGCATCCTAGTATATATTTTTAACTAGAAAAGAAAATTTAAAGTGAGAAGTTTTCACATTGGGGATCCACTCCGCCATTCTTTCCTTCTGAACGGTTTGGATTTTCCAAAAATTCCAACGTAGTCTTTTCTACGCTGTTCATATTAAAAATCACATTTTTATTTCAATGCAATAAAAATCAAATTTTTTGTTCGACTCTTGTACATATAAAAATCAAATTTTTACTTCGCTACTGAATATATAAAAATCGGATTTTTCTTTCGCTAATGAATATATAAAAATCGGATTTTTTCTTCACTAATGAATAAATAAAAATCGGATTTTTTACTTCGCTAATGAATAAATAAAAATCGTATCTTTCATACTATATAAAATTCTAATTTTTTTCGTTATAAAAATCTAATCTTTATACGGATAAAAATCCCATTTTTATACGAATAAAAATCATACTTCATATGAATAGAAATCCCACCTTTTCGTTATTAAAAATCAAATCTTGAGTCACATGAATCCTATATAAAAATCTAATCTGGAGTCACATGAATCCTATATAAAAATCTAATCTTTATTCATATGAATCTTATATAAAAATATAATCTTTATTCATATGAATCTTCTTTAAAAATATAATCTTTATTCCTATGAAAAATCACAACTTTCTATATAGAAAATCATATCTCTTTTATAATCAAAATCACAACTTTCAATGAACAAAAATCAAAATTTTCTATATCACTTTTATAAATCAGTGTAGTATATAGATTAGTATACAAATCCGTATATAAATCATTATATAAATCAGTATTAACTAATATAATTAATTAATTTAAATTACTTTTTTCCTTCACTGTTAATCACGCCGGAGGGGGGACGGCGGCGTTGGTAGTCGTCGGTGGCAGTGGAAGGCTGCGGTAGGCGTAGTGGGGGATGTAGGTGGTTGGCGCGGGTTTTGGAGTGGCGACAGTCTCGATTTGAGGTGATCGAAGCGGGGAGGGAGATGGGGAGCCGGAGATGGCCACGTCGGCGGCGAGAGGATGGTGGAGGAGGCGGGTGTCAGCGGCGGTCGTGGGGAGGTGGGCGGCGACTAGGTTTCCTCCATCGTTCTCGTCGCTTTTATTATTATTATTCCTTTTACTGTCGGGGAGAGAGAAAACCAAGGGGGGTGTTGACTTAATAAAGAAAATATATATTTTATTTTATTTTTAACTCCATAAAGTTACTTTTTCATTCGAACCCCAAATCAAACCCACCGACTGTCGCCTTTAGCTAATTACCCCCATTTCGAACACAATGGGATATGTTTTGTTAGCCAATTTTATCGTTTCGATCAGTTTTGATTTAAATTAAAATATAAATCTATATATATTCAATTCAAACGTACATTTCAATTTACCGGGGCCACTTACTAACTCTAAAAATTCCCGAAAAATTATTTCTAGCTTCGTATTGCCGATACGGTCCTAACAAAACGAATTTCGTCAAATTCTGTGACCGTTTGAAAAATGGCCATTTTCTGGTCGATCGAATTCAACTGAAATTGGTTAAACACGTTTTCTTCCGCCACGCTCACATATTAATTCATAAAATTATGCATTTTAGAATCTAGCAATAATTTGACATCCCGGATCCAACGAAAGTGGTTTCGTCGAAAACGATGGTCGTTTGTAAAATGGCTATTTTTAAGGGCCTTTATATATATATTAAAATATATCTAAATTCCACAGCGACTTTTCTGAATTTTAAACTGGATGCAACTCTCAACTTTTAAAACGAAATCTCAGTTTCTTACATCCGCTAGAAAGATATGGTTAAACAGATTCGAATATTTCTTGTTTCGCGGAAATCCGATTTATTTTGAATCCTGTACATTCATTTGAAATTTGAAATTCGAAATCGAATTTTCGAACTGCCGCGCCATTTCAGGCTCGTTATATAATTAAAATAAAATTATTCATTCTAACTTCGTCGAAAATAAATTTTTCGTCGTTATTATTTAAAATAATCCATTTTAAATATTCAAAATTCATTAAAATCGCCAAAATAAAAAATTTAAATTGGCTCAGAATTTCCAGGTTGTTACATTTTATATGGGTTAATAATTTAATTATGCCCAAAACCCTTATTTTAACCTCTTATGTATTTTATCTTCTCCAAATTTTGTTTGATTTCTCAGTTTAAAAATCCGTGTTAACATCTACGAATTCCATTTTTTATGAAAATTTAAAAAAAAAATCTTGACATTACGAATCCATAGAAACTGGTTTCGTTGAATTCCGAGTCCGTATGAATAAATAGCGAATTTTTAAAATCTGAAAATTGTCTGTTTTTCACTGTAAAATTTATTACGACAACATACTAGCTTCAAAAATTATGAAATTTGGAATCTAGCAATAATTTAATATTACGAATCCATAGAAAGTGGTTTCGTCCAATTCGGAGGTCGTTTGCAAAATTACCATTTTTAAGGTGTATATATTTAATATTAAAAATACAAATAAATATGAATAATTTTCGAAACTCGAAATATATAAGTGTTTATACTTTTTCAATGCAGAAACATCATTTTGAACTCAATGAAAGTGGTTTCGAGTCCAAATTCATTCGTATGCAAGAAGTAGAGTTTTGGGCCATAAATATCATATATATAAATTCCATAGCGTTTTTCTGAAATTTTAATTTTGTCATAACTTACAAATTATAAACTGAAATCTTAATTTCTTAAATTCATTGGAAAGATATCGTCAATACGGTCCTAGCGTTTCTCGTTTCGTCCAATTCTGAATTATAATGAATTTTATATATTTTTCCAAAGTTGAAAATCGAATATTGAAATTACCGCACCATTTCTGGCTCGGAATAGAATTAATATAAATTTTTATGTTTTATACCTCATATAAAATAAGTTTTTAATCGTTATTATTTTAAAATAAATTATTTTAAATATACTAAATCCATTAAATTAACTAAAATAAAAAATTTAAATTGGTTCAGAATTTCCGGGTCGTTACATTAACTTTGTTGTTATCCTTGATACACATAGTTCATGTTATGTGATTTATACATCTTTATCATTAATAATTATGTAACACCCCACATCCGTTAGTGTCACTCAAAAGGGAATGCACTAAGTTCTGTGGAGCATTTAAGGTAAAAGATGCAGATAAATTACAAGACAGACAAAATTAAAACAGCGGAAGATAAAACTTTACTTTGTTGATAAAATAGTTTGTACAACAATTGCTTTCCAATACCAGAGTATCATCTGTCTTACAAAATAAAGAAGCATAAAATAACTTTTATATTCCCCAATGTAGCATAAGCCAGCCATAGCAGCGGAAAAGAGAGTCTGAAGCGATATATCCAAGAGTCTTCAAGCTTGGAAAGAGTAACAGTCCATACTAAGCAGAGCTTTTCCCTCCCTGACTACCTAGGGGGGGAACGGAAGAAAAGAAGACGAAAGAAAAACAGAGTCAGACATAAAGCCTAAGTAAGTCTAGTGGCTTTTAGCATGTGAACAGGATAAAGTTCATGACATGAGTAAACTGGAAAATGGGACAGTACCAGAATAACAGACTAATATAAACCAAAGCAAGACAGTTTAAACCGAATATACTATCACACCCCATTCTATATCTCTGCACCACCTAACTAGTATCCCAACTAGTAATCTGTATAAAGATGATAACGTGATCCCAATCCCTGTAAATGCGGTTGCCTTTAGGTGTACATCTATTATTTATTACCTAGATCTAATCTAGGGTTTTCTTATCGAGCGCTTCCTAGATTCAACTAGGGTTTATGCGACTTATCTAATACTTCTCGGATTCAGGATTTATGCCACCTAGGGATTATGCTACTTGTCGAACGATGCCCCTAGTCTAGGATGCCCTACCTAGAGTGGTATATGTTCCTAGACTTTCCCCACGTATGTGTCGCGAATCGTTTATCGCTGTCTAGATGCACATGTGCTGAAATGTGCGACCCAAGTCCCGTGGCAGGGCTATTTTAGAAACACGGAAATTGGTCGGAAGCTTTCAGATATCTGCCGATGCAGATGCTAAGGTATGTTTTTCCAGTGGCTATGGTCCCACCTGACCCCACCCTCAACTAATGAAAGGCCACCCTTGAAAAATTGAGAACTATACGCAGGCCCCCTATGCCCCACTGTCTTATGGCCATCCTCACCCATAACTAGATAGCAAGTATATGGTCTTTTGGAGTTCTCCGCCTTTCCGCTTTACGTATCTCGACTGACTCAAGATGGTAGGTAGACGACGGGTCGCTATCACAGGGCCATTTGTCCCGCCGAATCACGCTGGTCCATCCTAGTCTTTAGGTTGCCTTATATTGCAACCAAGGCATGCCTCTGGTTCTTCTAACGCGGACCTTAACCTCTGTGAGCCCAGGCGGATCATCTGCATTCTCACAGAGGGATACCAAGAGTACCCTCACGTCCCCTCGAAGCCTCGGGCTTTGTAACCCAATTCGTTGGAGCCTTCTTTAAGATCAGATGGACGTTCGCTCCTTCTCGTGTCGTACTAAGGTTTACTACTTAGTTCCTTTGACTAAGGTTTACTGCTTAGTTCTCGAACCGTCGTTTTCTTAACTAAGGTTTACGACTTAGTCCTTTTAAATAAGGTTTACTACTTAGTCTCTTTCTCGTCAAGTTGGATTGGTTAAGTATCATTAGTCAATTCAAGTTATCTTAACCCATTCATTTGTCATGATAGACTGATTAAGTGTTATCAGTAGTTCATGTTGACTTAACCCTACCACAAATCAAGTTATATTGGTTAAGTATTTCTTATTACTTAACCCCACCCCTTCACTTTGTATTGGTTAAGTGTTCTCTTTTACTTAACCCTGCCCCTTCTGTTTAACTAACATGCCAAAGCGGGTAAGTGTTCTCTTGGTTAACTTAACCCTAACATCTGTTTAATTAACATGTTCTAGTGGTTAAGTATTGTCCCTTCATGTTTCAACTTAACGCTGTTCAATTTATCACACTATGATGGTTAAGTGTTCTAAGTTTACTTAACCCTACCCTCTAGTCCAGCTAACATATTAAATTGGCTAAGTGTGTTTACTTAACCTTACCCACTTATCTAGCTAACGTGTTATAATGGTTAAGTATTCTAAATTTACTTAACCTCACCCACTTATCTAATTATCAGGTTATAACGGTTAAGTGTCCTGAATTTACTTAACCTCACCCTCTAGTCTAGTTAATATATTAAATTGGTTAAGTGTATTAACTTTACTTAACCTCACCTTCTAGTCTAGTTAACATGTTAAGTTGGCTAAGTGTTTTCTTAGTTACTTAACCCCTACAAGTCTTGTCTTGTTAACATGTTAAGTTGGTTAAGTGTTTTAGTTAACTTAACCCTACCAATCCTAACTTAGCTTTAATTGTCTTATTAAAGCACCAACCACTCACATTAGACAGGTATTGTTGTGGCTGCCTGTATGCCTGTCGGTTCCGGCCAGTCTTACGCCACAACTCAGTCTAACCTCGGGTCTTTATTGGGCTCGATGCCTTAACCTCTCACATTGGATAGGTATTGTTGTGATTACTGGACAGTCGGGCGGGTCCGGGCAGGTTTACATTACAACTCAATCCAACCTCGGGTTAAGCATATTCGTATTGTCTAAATTTACATTTTGATTATGTAAATTATTCATGTCACTTATTTTATTTCAAAACTAACGGTGTATAAATTTACACCATTCATGGCCTTAACCAATTTCATGGTTTTGGGCCCACCTATGTATTAACATGTTTTAAATTAATAATTTATATCGTTTCATACCATAAATCACCTATGTGATTATTGGCCAATTTATGTCAAGTTCCCTATAATTAAGTTTTTACCCAACGTTACCCCCGTCTAAATATTAGGCTAACAACTTAGCCTAATTTACCGTTCGCATGATTTCACATAAAGTATTAGGCTAATAACTTAGCCTAATTTAACGTTCACAAAATTGGCATGAAATCAACATTAACTATGAACTTGCAATTTTTGACAAAATCAACATGAACATAAACATATAGGTGTGAACTTGCAACTTTAACATGTACATAGGTGTGAACTTGCAACTTTAACATAATCAACATAAACATGTACATAATTAGCAACTTGCATAGGTTCATGAATTAACAACTTGCATAGGTTCATGAATTAACAACTTAATTAACGACTTGCATAGGTTCATGAATCTCAACCTAACAACTTGCATAGGTTCATAAATCTACAACATAATTAAGTTAACATATAGGAACATGTATGAACTTGCAATACATATGTATAACATAGATCTAACAATAAACTTTTATAAATCATATGAATCATAAACGGATCTTTTAACATGGATCCAATTATAAGTTTTCACTTGCATAAGAATTTGTGAATATTGATCTATTCTAATCATGTAGGTACAATTGGTTTAACATAAACATATATACATAGAACCTACATGAATCATATACATATATGTGTAAATCTAACTTGCAACCTATAAGTTGCATAAGCACATATATCGATCCAACAGTATACATACAATTCGCATAATAGATAATGGATCCAATCACCACAAACATTCAAATTATCACGATAAACAAAACCAAAACAACATCGTCTATATTTTACAATACTGATATAATTCCATATTACAATTTACATCAAATCATGTCTTAATCATATTCTCATCTAAAGAGTCACTATACTTACAACGATCGATGAACTTGAGTTCTGGATTATCAGTTCTGAAATTGGGATGCTTTCCTTTGGGTAGACGTTGTTGTTTTGATTTTATTAGTATCTTTAATCTTAAATTTGAAATTAGCTTGAGTTGATTCGTTGTTCGTCTCTTTTCAAGCAGAGGCTCTCCTTAGTTTTCTTCCGGCAGTATGGCGGCTCAAGTTCTTATTTTTGTGTGAATTTTAGTTGGAGACCTAGGGTGTTTTTATAGAGTTGCAAGTTAATTAGAGCCGTCGATGAAGCCAGGTTTAATCAAAGCCATCCGTTCTAAAGAGAAGCCAATCAAAAGAAGACAACTCAGCCCTAGCGACAAGACCAGGCCCAGAAATCCGAGCCAGGATCCAACCGGACAAACCAGGCTGACCAGGTTGGTCGGCTGGCAGGTCGACACTATGGTCGACCTGGGGTGGCCAGGTCGACACCATGGTCGACCCTATGGTCGACCTGGTCCCTGGGCGGGAATTTTCCCGCCCAACCCAGTTTGAGCCTGTTTTTCGAATTTTGAACTTGAAACCGAGCTGTTTGAATTTTAAATTTTATTCTGAAACTTCCGAAGGTCATAACTCCTTCATACGGAGTCCGATTCACGCAAACTCGGACTCTATCTCAAGTAGAATTCCGAGACGAACGCAATGACGTAACCCATTTCCCTTAATTCTTTCATTTAGACTTAATTACACTTTAATTTGTGAATCTTAATGTTACAGAATTACGGGGTGTTATATTCTCCCCTTCTTAAAAGGATTTCGTCCCCGAAATCTTCAAGTTAGGAAGAATGTGTCCTACCATACAATCACCCATCTACTCAACCATTCAATCACAGGCATTCATTGTCCTTAAAAAGATTTCCAAATGCTTTCATATTCATATGCATAGTGTGTGTATATGTCTTTATCTAATGCAAAATCAGGCGGTCTACTGATTCAATTGACCTCCTTAATGCGAATTATGTCAGTGCCATGCGTCCAATTATGTATGCAAGCATCCCTAGTTATGTAAATACTACATGTGTGCATAGCCATTCATCCATATGCAACATCCATATGATAACATATCAAATTAAATCCGTTAAGCAAATACATATATGTGAATGCAATATGAAAGTGACTAAGTCATTCTAGCGCATATGGTGTGTATATGCATCCACGAGCAACCATCAATCATAACATGTTTCAAATACATGTTTCAAATACACGTTTACATCCCTTGTCTTCTACCTAAGCATCGATGATACGTCCTAGAGGATATACCTTAAAAGCTAGAAACAAGCAGGCATAAAACTCCTAAAGAAAGGATATACCCTTAAGAAAAAGGGTATGATGCACGTATCTAGTCTTCAGTCTTCTAAGTCGCATCTTCTTGAGCTTCTCTGTACCCTACCTTATCTAGTCAATCTTTACGATTGTGAAGCTTCTTGACCTCCATTTCCAAAACTGTCGTTGATCGGATAGTTGGCTTTTCATTGTCAACTGGATATATGCGGAAGTCTATTCCGCGTTTTAGGGGTAAACCCCTAATCTAATCAAAACAACTGCGTACTCATGGACTATTCTAACGGATTGCAAATCGTCGATAAATGTATTAAGCGATTCTAGATAGCTAAGCCTAACTGATCCTTTTAGGATCATGAAATCTCGAGGGTATTTCCAAGGCAAGTCAAAAAGTCTAACTTTCAGAATTAATAGCCAACCAACCCATGCCTAGGATTAACTCATAGCCCATGGAGCCAAAACATTATGCTTAAACTCAACACTTAATGTGGCTGTTCTCAAATCCCTACAAACCAAAGGTAAATGGGCCGAACCACCAATTTGGATCTGAGACTAATTGGGATCTTCTACTATACAAGTACCTAGGTGCAGAGACTCAACTATGGAAGCAGGTATAAACGAATGCGAAGCGCTAAGATCAAAAGAGTACTAACAGGTTGATCAAATGAAAAGCTAAACTTTTCCAATGGAGACTTTTACCATCTCTCTCCCAGGTATTCTGGTGGTGAAAGCACGCACTCGTCCTCCTAAAAATCATTTCCCTCATCTTTGCCCTTGTCCTTAATTATATGTCCTATTATACCATAGAAAAGCTACTTCCTTTTGTCTTAGGTTTTATAATTCCTTCCTCCTTCGTGAGCCAAGTCCATATCCATGAATTCCTCATCCTTGGGTTGTGCCCCTTAGCCAAACTCCTCATCCTCTTCCTTGTGTAATCATGTTGACAAATATCTCTCGAAAGCTGCCTCCATCGTACAGAAAACCCTACATAGCTTGAAAGAAAACTTGCCGCAGGTGAAACTATTACGACTATAGATGGAAGTCGGGCACTACTTCGCCCTTCGATGAGGTTACCTCCCAGAAAGCCAGGAGCCCCAGAGACTCAAGAAAGAAGGAAACAAGGACTCAAACAGAGAATCAAAAGATAGTGCATATGACTTTGGGGAATATGCCTTTAAAACAAAACTTTTCTTTTGAAAATGCTTCTTTTAAACCCGTTTTGAAAATAATTTTTCAAATCTTTTATCCGATCCGGTAACCTTCAGCTCTGATACCATGTGTAACACCCCACATCCGTTAGTGTCACTCAAAAGGGAATGCACTAAGTTCTATGGAGCATTTAAGGTAAAAGATGCAGATAAATTACAAGACAGACAAAATTAAAACAGTGGAAGATAAAACTTTACTTTATTGATAAAATAGTTTGAACAACAATTGCTTTCCAATACCAGAGTATCATCTGTCTTACAAAATAAAGAAGCATAAAATAACTTTTATATTCCCCAATGTAGCATAAGCCAGCCATAGCAGCGGAAAAGAGAGTCTGAAGCGATATATCCAAGAGTCTTCAAGCTTGGAAAGAGTAACAGTCCATACTAAGCAGAGCTATTCCCTCCCTGACTACCTTGGGGGGAACGGAAGAAAAGAAGACGAAAGAAAAACAGAGTCAGACATAAAGCCTAAGTAAGTCTAGTGGCTTTTAGCATGTGAACAGGATAAAGTTCATGACAGGAGTAAACTGGAAAATGGGACAGTACCAGAATAACAGACTAACATAAACCAAAGTAAGACAGTTTAAACCGAATATACTATCACACCCCATTATATATCTCTGCACCACCTAACTAGTATCCCAACTAGTAATTTGTATAAAGATGATAACGTGATACCAATCCCTGTAATTGCGGTTGCCTTTAGGTGTACATCTATTATTTATTACCTAGATCTAATCTACGGTTTTCTTATCAAGCGCTTCCTAGATTCAACTAGGGTTTATGCGACTTATCTAATACTTCTCAGATTCATGATTTATGCCACCTAGGTCCAACTAGGGATTATGCTACTTGTCGAACGATGCCCCTAGTCTAGGACGCCCTACCTAGAGTGGTATATGTTCCTAGACTTTCCCTACGTATGTGTCGCGAATCGTTTATCGCTGTCTAGATGCACATGTCCTGAAATGTGCGACCCGAGTCCCGTGGCAGGGCTATTTTAGAAACACGGAACTCGATCGGGAGCTTTCAGATATCTGCCGATGCAGATGCTAAGGTTTTTTTTCTAGTGGCTATGGTCCCACCTGACCCCTCCCTCAACTAATGAAAGGCCACCCTTGAAAAATTGAGAACTATACGCAGGCCCCCTATGCCCCACTGTCTTATGGCCATCCTCACCCATAACTAGATAGCAAGTATATGGTCTTTTGGAGTTCTCCGCCTTTCCGCTTTACGTATCTCGACTGACTCAAGATGGTAGGTAGACGACGGGTCGCTATCACAGGGCCATTTGTCCCGCCGAATCACGCGGGTCCATCTTAGTCTTTAGGTTGCCTTATATTGCAACCAAGGCATACCCTTGGTTCTTCTAACGCAGACCTTAACCTCTGTGAGCCCAAGCGGATCATCTGCATTCTCACAGAGGGATACCAAGAGTACCCTCTCGTCCCCTCGAAGCCTCGGGCTTCGTAACCCAATTCGTTGGAGCCTTCTTTAAGATCAGATGGACGTTCGCCCCTTCTCGTGTCGTACTAAGGTTTACTACTTAGTTCCTTTGACTAAGGTTTACTACTTAGTCCTCGAACCGTCGTTTTCTTAACTAAGGTTTACAACTTAGTCCTTTTAACTAAGGTTTATTACTTAGTCTCTTTCTCTTCAAGTTGGATTGGTTAAGTATCATTAGTCAATTCAAGTTATCTTAACCCATTCATTTGTCATGATAAACTGATTAAGTGTTATCAGTAGTTCATGTTGACTTAACCCTACCACAAATCAAGTTATATTGGTTAATTATTTCTTATTACTTAACCCCAGCCCTTCACTTTGTATTGGTTAAGTGTTCCCTTTTACTTAACCCTGCCCCTTCTGTTTAACTAACATGTCAAAGCGGTTAAGTGTTCTCTTGGTTAACTTAACCCTAACATCTGTTTAATTAACATGTTCTAGTGGTTAAGTATTGTCCCTTCATGTTTCAACTTAACCCTGTTCAATTTATCACACTATGATGGTTAAGTGTTCTAAGTTTACTTAACCCTACCCTCTAGTCCAGCTAACATATTAAATTGGCTAAGTGTATTTACTTAACCTTACCCACTTATCTAGCTAACGTGTTATAATGGTTAAGTATTCTAAATTTACTTAACCTCACCCACTTATCTAATTATCAGGTTATAACGGTTAAGTGTCCTGAATTTACTTAACCTCACCCTCTAGTCTAGTTAATATATTAAATTGGTTAAGTGTATTAACTTTACTTAACCTCACCTTCTAGTCTAGTTAACATGTTAAGTTGGCTAAGTGTTTTCTCTGTTACTTAACCCCTACAAGTCTTGTCTTCTTAACATGTTAAGTTGGTTAAGTGTTTTTGTAACACCCCACCTCCGCCGATGTCACTCTAGCAAGGACACTGGCTTTGGAGGGGTGTTAAACGAGGTAAACATGCATGCAGATATCACAAGACAGAACATATAAGTAAAACAGAGTAGTAAAGCAGCGGATAAAACTAGCATTTCAAAACCATAGTCAAGTTACAACAAAGTACTTGGTCATTACTTTCCAACAAACAAAGTCTAGAGAAAAGCATAAACTGAAAAACTGAAATACATAAAGTACTATCCCCAAAGTGAAGTGATAAACCATAGCTAGCTCAATGTCCAAAACCGTACATGAGCAAATCCAGTAAGCAAGCTATAAAGATCCAAGCTAAGCTCCAATGTTCCCACCCTGAGGACCTGAGGGGGGGGGGGGAAACGGAAGAAAAGAGGCGAAAGAAAACAAGTCAGTCAAGAAGACTGGTAAGCCCTAACTACTATCAGTCCATGAACTAGTAAAGTTAACTGGCATGAGAAGCTGAGATGAACATAAGGATAACAACATACTGGCATGATGATTAACTAACAAGATAGATAAAGGTGTCATCGCATAATCAAGGTTAAGTTTTGCACCACGGGTGTACTAGCATTCTAACATGTCAAGTAAAAACAAGAATTGATCCCTTGGCCCAAGCTTGGCCCAATATCATGAGGTGACCTAAATCAAGGTCCAACTACACGGTCTAGTTGATCGGCTCCCTATAAGCCTAACTCGTCAAGTGTCGGTGTCATACGGCCCAAACATGAAATGTAGTTAAACTGCGCTAGGTCCACCCTAGGGTGTATCAAGTCCTAGGGTGTCAACCTCAGACACAAATCAAGCATGCACAGTCTAGATCTACTGGTACCCGTGCCTGATTTTCCAACTCCGGACTATGTGCACGACCATAGTCCGCCTGGACCCACACCGGTGTACCCACTCAGCCGTCGTTTTGGTCGCTTACATGTCAGCCCAGTAATCGTACCCCGCCCTAGCCTAGTCCCTAGGGTATCATGATACTATCAAGAGGGTTACTGCTGAAAAGGACCACGCAACTAGGGTTTCTTAACGGGTTAAATGTGGTTAACCCGATCCAAACGTGGATTAAATTGGTTAAGTGTACCCAAGGTTCACAACTTAACCCCGATTAACCCATCAAGCCCAAATTGGTTAAGTATTAAGTGGACCATGACTTAACCCTAATCAGGAGGCATTAATTAACTTAATGTGCTTTAACCTCTCACATTAGACCTTGTTGTGGTTACTAGTTAAGCCGGGCGGGTCCGGGTAGCTTTACACCACAACTTGGTCTAACCTCGGGTTCGAGCACAACATGACCAACTTCTCACATTGGGTCCTATTGTTTGTAGCCACTAGTTAAGCCGGGCGGGTCCGGGTAGTTTTATGCTACAAACTCAACCCAATCTCGAGTTGGCCACACTTATATTTTCTAAGTGTCATGTCCATTATGTTTCCAAAACATAATTACAAGCTAACATATCACGTCATGTTATAAAAACCATGTTCATGTCATAATGTTACCCAACCCCAACGTAATCCCATCGTTTACATAATCGCAACAACGCATAAAGGATAAAATAGGGAACTTGGCATAATCATGACAAAAAGGTGTTGAAGCCACAAGTTTAACATGGTGGCATATGAAATGTACATATGTTCATATACTTGCATATTGCATTATTAGGCTTCAAAAGTATGCATAAAACCAAACTTAGCATATAAGTGATACATGGTGATAAATGACATGTAGAAGTTGCTAGAAGTTCGCATTTAGCCTCACATGCAAGTTATCATAAGGGATATGATAACTTTCATGTTGCCAAAATGCAACCTTTAATATAAAGCTTGAAGCTTTAAGCTCACAAACTCAAGTTTAACTTGCATAACATGATAACATGTGTATAATGATCAACCCAAACTTGCATAACATAGCAACATGTGTCATACATAATGATTAAACCAACTTGCATAACATAATGATCAACCAAACTTGCATATCATAATGATCAACCCAAACTTGCATCATTCATTTAACTTTATAGTTCAAAAAGAAAGTAGAAAAGGGCTTACAATGCTATGAAGACACAAATGAATATTTATTATAAAGATTGAGACGAAGCCCTTATGCAATCACCAAAAAAAACCAAATATGAAAGCTCCAAATGAAAAACCCTTGAGCCAAATCTATAAAAACCCTTGCTTTGTAATAGAAATATTGCAACTTGACTTGAATGCAAACTAAGAACACTCATACAAGCTTGAAAACACTTGTATGAACTCAAAATCTCTCATATAAATAAACTTAGAAATTTTAGCATGAGAGTGGAGGCCATGAGAAGAACAAATTTGGCATAGTTTAGTTGTAGAGTTGAATAATGATGATTTAGGCTAGGCTTAGGGGTCTTTTTATAGAAGATTAGGATAGTATTAGCCATAGGATTAACCCTAGATCCAATCCGAGCCATCAAATCCCGTCACTAGCCAACAAAACAGGTCCAAACAGCCCAATTAAGTGCACCAGGCCGACCAGGGAGGTCGACCCCCAGGTCGACTCTAGTGTCGACCTGGTTGGGGGGGGGGAGGTCGACCCTAGTGTCGACCCCCCTGTCGACCTGTCTGGGCGGGAGTTTTCCCGCCCAGTCTGTTTTGGCTGAATTTGAATTCTAAATTCAAAATTGAACTGTTTTTGAACTTGTAATTTTCTGAAAACTTTGACGGGCCATAACTTGGTCATACGGACTCCGATTTTCGAAAACTCGGACTCTATTTTGCGTATTTTTCCGAGACGAACGCAATGTCACAGCCCGTTTCCCTTGATTCAGATTTTACAGTTTAATTCTGCCTTGATTTATGTTATAACATGTTATTCAAAAATACGGGTTGTTACATTCTCCCCTCCTTAAAGGATTTCGTCCCCGAAATCTCCAAGTTAGGAAGAACGTATCCTACCATCCATCATCCATCTACTCAAAACATCATCCACGTGCAGTCATTGTCCTTAAAGGATTCTAAATGCTGTATGATCATATGCAAAGGTGTGTGTATATGTACTTATCTAATGCGAAAATCAGGAGGTTACTGATTCAGTAAACCCCCTTAATGCAAAACATGTTAGTGAAATGAGTCCATATGTATGCAAATTTCTAACATAATTTATAATCTCTACATGAGTGCACATAACATTCATCCATATGCAACATCCACGTGATAGCATAACAAGTTTCATCCATGAATAAGTATAAGCACTCATGCATATGCAACATGAAAGTGTGTGAGCCGATCTTAGTGCCTAATGTGTATCATGCATCCACGAGTATCCACGTGCAAACACTTGCAACCACTTGTAACCATCAAGCATAACATGTTTCAAATACATGTTTCATCCAAAGGGTTTCTACCTAAGGTTCTCATGACAAGGTTAACGAGATAATAAGATAAACAGGATAAACACGGATAGCAAAAAGAAAGATATGCTACTTAGGAGAGGAAATTGAGAATGTACCCTCAAAAATAAATGGATAAAGCCCACGCATCTTCTCCTCGGTTTCTCAAGTTGCATCTTCATCGGCTTCACTCCACTGAACTTTCACCAATTTGACTTCCCGATTCCTTAGTTTCTTGATCTCTGTTCCCAAGATATGAATCGGAGCTCTCCTCAAGGTTGCCTCTTTCTCTACCTCCACGTCTTCAAGAATGCTTGGTTCAACCACCTCAGCGGACTCATGCAGGCACTTTCGGAGATGCGAGACATGAAAGACATTATGCACTCCGGCTAGCTTCTCGGGCAATTCCACCTTATAGGCCATCTTTCTAATTCTCTCTATGATAGGGAAGGGTCCTACGAACCTTGGTGCCAGCTTCCCAACTTCTTCAAAACGTACCACATTACGCAAAGGAGAAACCTTCACGAAAACCATGTCTCCCACTTCGAATTCCAAATCTGCCCTTCGCTTGTCAGCATAGGATTTCTGTCTATCTTGGGCCGCTTTCATCCTTCTTCTCACTAATTCAACTTTCTCGGATGTGTCCCGTATCATATCGGGCCCAAGTATAAGCCTATCTGTTGTCTCCCACCAACAAGATGGTGACCTACACGGCCTCCCATACAAAGCTTCAAATGGTGCCATCCCTATGCTGGCCTGATAGCTATTATTATAAGCAAACTCTACAAGAGGAAGGTGGTCTTCCCAAGTACCACCGAAGTCGAGAACACAAAGCCTCAAGAGATCTTCTAGCACTCTATTCACCCTTTCGGTTTGGCCATCCGTCTGGGGGTGATAGGCTGTACTCAGATTCAATCGCGCGCCCATCGCTTCTTACAAACTGTTCCAGAACTGGCTAGTGAAAATCGGGTCACGATCGCTAACTATGCTAGAAGGAACTCCATACAACCGTACTATCTCTCGAAGATAAATAGATGCTAGCCATGATGCGGTCCTCTTGCTTTTTACTGGAATGAAGTGAGCACTATTCGTAAGTCTGTCAACTATGACCCATATGCTCGTGTTCCCTCTCCTTGACCTAGGCAATCCATCCACAAAATCCATAGAAATACTCTCCCACTTCCATTGCGGGACCTCCAATGGATGTAATAGCCCACCTGGTTTCTTTGACTCGGCTTTCACTTGTTGGCACACCATGCACTTTGAAACATACTCTGCCACATCCCTCTTCATTCCGGCCCAAAAGAAAATGTGCTTCATATCTCTATACATCTTATCTCCTCCCGGATGTATAGTCATCTTCGAGTGATGTGCTTCTTCAAGAACTTATGCACCAAGTCTCCTACTTGTGGAACGCATAGCCTTCCATCACGCCTTAGCCAACCCTTGTCATCAATAGTATCTCTAGCAAGGTGACTAGACGTCTCACCACGAATCAACTTGTCCATGACCTCGACTATCTGTGGATCTTCCTTCTGCGAAGCCCCAACTTGATCAAGAAGTGTGGTTCTAAGCTCAAGGGATGCTAATGAACCCGTCATCGACTCAACAGCCGTCGTGAAATCAAAGGTTGCCAAGAACTCTAAGTTCTTCATCTCAATAAACAAGGGACTCAAAGTCAACCTCCTTCTGCTTAGTGCGTCTGCCACGACATTACCCTTGCCGGGGGTGTAAGTTATCTCGAAGTCATAAGATGCCAAGAATTCCATCCACCTTTGCTGCCTTAGATTCAGATCTTTCTGCGAGAAGAGGTACTTGAGTGACTTGTGATCAGTATACAACTCAAACCTTTCGCCTAGAAGATAGTGGCGCCAGGATTTGAGTGCAAAGACGATCGCCGCCAACTCCAAATCATGAGTGGGATAGTTCTTCTCATGAACTTTAAGTTGCCTACCCCCATAACATATCACTCTTCCCTTTTGCATTAGAACAGCACCTAACCCCGTACCACATGCATCGGTGTACACGGTAAACATCTTACCGCCATCGGGTAATGCCAAAACTGGGGCTGTGGTAAGGGCTCTCTTGAGCCTTTGAAAAGCAAGCTCACACTCCAAGTCCCATGCAAAGACTAAGTTCTTCTTTGTTAACTTAGTAAGAGGGGCCGAAATCTTAGCGAAGTCCCTGATGAATTTCCTATAGTAGCCGCCAGACCGAGAAAGCTTCTTACTTCGGTTGCATTCCTAGGAGTCTTCCAATCTTGAACCACAACCACTTTCGCGGGATCCACCGCTATGCCTTGCTTAGAAACTATATGTCCAAGAAACCGAACTTCCCTTCTCCAGAAATGACATTTGGAGAACTTGGCTTTCAACTGATGCGCTCTAAGCGTATCCATCACTTCCTTGAGATGCCTAGCATGCTCTTCCTCATCCTTTGAGAAGATCAGAATATCATCCACGAAGACAACAACAAACTTGTTAAGGAACTCCCTGAACACCCTACTCATCAAGTCTACGAAGTAGGCGGGTGCATTAGTCAATCCGAATGGCATGACAAGCCATTCAAAGAATCCATCTGGAGTCCTAAACGCAGTTTTTATCAATGCTATCCTCAGCTACTCTAAGCTGATGGAATCCGGTGGCTAGATCGAGCTGAGAGAAAGCAGAAGCACCAACCAGCTGGTCAAAGAGATCATCAATCCTCGGTAAAGGGTGCCTATTCTTCTTTGTCAGCTTGTTCAACTCTCGATAATCAACACATAGACGAAGCGAACCATCCGCCTTAGTAGCGAATACCACCGGAGCACCCCATTCAGAAATGCTTCGTCTAATAAAATTCTTCTCAAACAGCTCCTTGATTTGCTTACTGAGCTCTCTTCTTTCTCGTGGGGCCATGTGCCTAACTAGCAATGATACTGGCTTGGCATTATCGACTAGATAAATGCGGAAATCTATCTCTCGTTTAGGGGGTAACCCCTTAACTTCTTCAAAGACATCAGGATAGTCTCGGACCACCCTTACAGATTGCAGGTCATCGATGGACGAGTCAAGAAATTCAAGATAACATAACATGACGGGACCTCTAGGATTACAAGAAATTTCTAGGGTATTACCGAGGCGAGTCATGAGCCTCACTACCCTATGCTCACAGTCAAGAATGGCTCCATAACTGGACAACCAATCCACACCCAAAATCAACCCGTATCCCATAAACCCGAGAACCTAAGCATTACACATGAATTCTATGCTCAAGATAGAGATTTTCAAATCCACACAAATCACAGGTAGATGGGCGGAACCCCCAATTGGATTTGAAACACTAACGGGACCTCAATTAGACTAGTACTTAGGTGCAAACTTTCAACAAGATCAGAAATAAAACTATGCGATGCGCCAGAATCAAATAAGGTATGAACAGGGAAATCAGAAATGTAAACATGACTTTTTACAGAAACACTACCTCGATCAAGAGTGAGGAGAGCCTGCAACTGCCCTCCAGAGGGTCCTGCTTGCTGAGTTTGCCTTTTCCCTTGTCCTCGCTTTTTCGGGCAAATCTTTCTATAGTGTCCAGACTCTCCACAATGAAAGCATTCTCCCAACTTCCTCTTCTTCTTCCTACAATCTTTGGCTATGTACCCAACGATCCCACAGAACTTGCACTTCCTTGTCTTTCTTGCCTTGTTGTTATAGCGAATATTGTTGCCCTTGTTCCCCTTCTTGTTGTTCTTGTCTTGGGACTCATTTGCCTTGACCTCCTTCTTGCCACTCTTATCTTCCTCTTGAAGTAGGGCCATATTCACCAAACTCTCGAAGGTCGCCCCCAGGGGTATATGAGACATAGCCAAACCGCGCAATGGCTCATTCAATCCTAGAGCAAAGTGTAGGGCCTTCTTCCGAGCTGTGCTTACCAATTCTAGACCGAACTGAGCAAGTTGATTAAACTTATCCACGTATTCCCTAACGGTCATGTCCCCTTGCTTTAGAGATAGGAACCTCTCCATCTGAAGGTTCTCTTCTGTCGATGATAGAAACTTTAGTCCAAACCTTCTCCTAAAGTCATCCCAAGTCTCAATTGGTCTAGTAGTGGTGGTGACTACCAACCAATAAGCAGCTTCCCCTTTCAATAGCCATACCGCCAACAGAACTTTCTTACGATCTTCCACATCAAAGATAGCAAAGAGGTCTTCAGTTTCCTTTAACCAGTTTCTTGCCTCCACAGAAGTCTCCGTTCCGACAAAATTCTTGCAACTCATCGCCTTAAAGTCTTTGCAAAGCTCTACGAAATTCGCTTGTGTATGCTGAGGGGGAGGAGGAATATCCGCGGGGCCGGCTTCATTCGCCCTTGCCTCCATGTACCTTCTAAAACAAATAGGTACTGGTACACCCTCCGGGATGGCAAAATTATCGGCCATACTGAAACGAAGGAAAAAGATGGATAGATTCAGAACGAAGAAACGAAGGATAGTGCTAATGGCTTTTGGGGAATAGCCTTTTAAAATAACTAGACTTTTCTTGGAAAATACTTAATTGGTTTTGAAAATAGTTTTTCAAAAGGTAAGTTTTAAAAACCTTTTGCTCAGATCTTGTAAACCTTATGCTCTGATACCAAATGTAACACCCCACCTCCGCCGATGTCACTCTAGCAAGGACACTGGCTTTGGAGGGGTGTTAAACGAGGTAAACATGCATGCAGATATCACAAGACAGAACATATAAGTAAAACAGAGTAGTAAAGCAGCGGATAAAACTAGCATTTCAAAACCATAGTCAAGTTACAACAAAGTACTTGGTCATTATTTTCCAACAAACAAAGTCTAGAGAAAAGCATAAACTGAAATACATAAAGTACTATCCCCAAAGTGAAGTGATAAACCATAGCTAGCTCAATGTCCAAAACCGTACATGAGCAAATCCAGTAAGCAAGCTATAAAGATCCAAGCTAAGCTCCAATGTTCCCACCCTGAGGACCTGAGGGGGGGGAAACGGAAGAAAAGAGGCGAAAGAAAACAAGTCAGTCAAAAAGGCTGGTAAGCCCTAACTACTATTAGTCCATGAACTAGTAAAATTAACTGGCATGAGAAGCTGAGATGAACATAAGGATAACAACATACTGGCATGATGATTAACTAACAAGATAGATAAAGGTGTCATCGCATAATCAAGGTTAAGTTTTGCACCACAGGTGTACTAGCATTCTAACATGTCAAGTAAAAACAAGAATTGATCCCTTGGCCCAAGCTTGGCCCAATATCATGAGGTGACCTAAATCAAGGTCCAACTACACGGTCTAGTTGATCGGCTCCCTATAAGCCTAACTCGTCAAGTGTCGGTGTCATACGGCCCAAACATGAAATGTAGTTAAACTGCGCTAGGTCCACCCTAGGGTGTATCAAGTCCTAGGGTGTCAACCTCGGACACAAATCAAGCATGCACAGTCTAGATCTACTGGTACCCATGCCTGATTTTCCAACTCCGGACTATGTGCACGACCATAGTCCGCCTGGACCCACACCAGCGTACCCACTCAGCCGTCGTTTTGGTCGCTTACATGTCAGCCCAGTAATCGTGCCCCACCCTAGCCTAGTCCCTAGGGTATCATGATACTATCAAGAGGGTTACTGCTGAAAAGGACCACGCAACTAGGGTTTCTTAACAGGTTAAATGTGGTTAACCCGATCCAAACGTGGATTAAATTGGTTAAGTGTACCCAAGGTTCACAACTTAACCCCGATTAACCCATCAAGCCCAAATTGGTTAAGTATTAAGTGGACCATGACTTAACCCTAATCAGGAGGCATTAATTAACTTAATGTGCTTTAACCTCTCACATTAGACCTTGTTGTGGTTACTAGTTAAGCCGGGCGGGTCCGGGTAGCTTTACACCACAACTTGGTCTAACCTCGGGTTCGAGCACAACATGACCAACTTCTCACATTGGGTCCTATTGTTTGTAGCCACTAGTTAAGCCGGGCGGGTCCGGGTAGTTTTATGCTACAAACTCAACCCAACCTCGAGTTGGACACGTTTATATTTTCTAAGTGTCATGTCCATTATGTTTCCAAAACATAATTACAAGCTAACATATCACGTCATGTTATAAAAACCATGTTCATGTCATAATGTTACCCAACCCCAACGTAATCCCATCGTTTACATAATCGCAACAACGCATAAAGGATAAAATAGGGAACTTGGCATAATCATGACAAAAAGGTGTTGAAGCCACAAGTTTAACATGGTGGCATATGAAATGTACATATGTTCAAATACTTGCATATTGCATTATTAGGCTTCAAAAGTATGCTTAAAACCAAACTTAGCATATAAGTGATACATGGTGATAAATGACATGTAGAAGTTGCTAGAAGTTCGCATTTAGCCTCACATGCAAGTTATCATAAGGGATATGATAACTTCCATGTTGCCAAAATGCAACCTTTAATATAAAGCTTGAAGCTTTAAGCTCACAAACTCAAGTTTAACTTGCATAACATGATAACATGTGTATAATGATCAACCCAAACTTGCATAACATAGCAATATGTGTCATACATAATGATTAAACCAACTTGCATAACATAATGATCAACCAAACTTGCATATCATAATGATCAACCCAAACTTGCATCATTCATTTAACTTTATAGTTCAAAAAGAAAGTAGAAAAGGGCTTACAATGCTATGAAGACACAAATGAACATTTATTATAAAGATTGAGACGAAGCCCTTATGCAATCACCAAAAAAAACCAAATATGAAAGCTCCAAATGAAAAACCCTTGAGCCAAATCAATAAAAACCCTTGCTTTGTAATAGATGTTGCAACTTGACTTGAATGCAAACTAAGAACACTCATACAAGCTTGAAAACACTTGTATGAACTCAAAATCTCTCATATAAATAAACTTAGAAATTTTAGCATGAGAGTGGAGGCCATGAGAGGAACAAATTTGGCATAGTTTAGTTGTAGAGTTGAATAATGATGATTTAGGCTAGGCTTAGGGGTCTTTTTATAGAAGATTAGGATAGTATTAGCCATAGGATTAACCCTAGATCCAATCCGAGCCATCAAATCCCGTCACTAGCCAACAAAACAGGTCCAAACAGCCCAATTAAGTGCACCAGGCCGACCTGGCCGACCAGGGAGGTCGACCCCCAGGTCGACTCTAGTGTCGACCTGGTTGGGGGGGGGGAGGTCGACCCTAGTGTCGACCCCCCTGTCGACCTGTCTGGGCGGGAGTTTTCCCGCCCAGTCTGTTTTGGCTGAATTTGAATTCTAAATTCAAATTTGAACTGTTTTTGAACTTGTAATTTTCTGAAAATTTTGACGGGCCATAACTTGGTCATACGGACTCCGATTTTCGAAAACTCGGACTCTATTTCGCGTATTTTTCCGAGACGAACGCAATGGCACAGCCCGTTTCCCTTGATTCAGATTTTACAGTTTAATTCTGCCTTGATTTATGTTATAACATGTTATTCAAAAATACGGGTTGTTACAGTTTTAGTTAACTTAACCCTACCAATCCTAACTTAGCTTTAATTGTCTTATTAAAGCACCAACCACTCACATTAGACAGGTATTGTTGTGGCTGCCTGTATACCGGTCGGTTCCGGGCAGTCTTACGCCACAACTCAGTCTAACCTCGGGTCTTTATTGGGCTCGATGCCTTAACCTCTCACATTGGATAGGTATTGTTGTGATTACTGGACAGTCGGGCGGGTCCGGGCAGGTTTACAACACAACTCAATCCAACCTCGGGTTAAGCATATTCGTATTGTCTAAATTTACATTTTAATTATGTAAATTATTCATGTCACATATTTTATTTCAAAACTAACGGTGTATAAATTTACACCATTCATGGCCTTAACCAATTTCATGGTTTGGGCCCACCTATGTATTAACATGTTTTAAATTAATAATTTATACCGTTTCATACCATAAATCACCTATGTGATTATTGGCCAATTTATGTCAAGTTCCCTATAATTAAGTTTTTACCCAACGTTACCCCCATCTAAATATTAGGCTAACAACTTAGCCTAATTTACCGTTCGCATGATTTCACATAAAGTATTAGGCTAATAACTTAGCTTAATTTAACGTTCACAAAATTGGCATGAAATCAACATTAACTATTAACTTGCAATTTTTGACAAAATCAACATGAACATAAACATATAGGTGTGAACTTGCAACTTTAACATGTACATAGGTGTGAACTTGCAACTTTAACATAATCAACATAAACATGTACATAATTAGCAACTTGCATAGGTTCATGAATTAACAACTTACATAGGTTCATGAATTAACGACTAGCATAGGTTCATGAATCTCAACCTAACAACTTGCATAGGTTCATAAATCTACAACATAATTAAGTTAACATATAGGAACATGTATGAACTTGCAATACATATGTATAACATAGATCTAACAATAAACTTTTATAAATCATATGAATCATAAACGGATCTTTTAACATGGATCCAATTATAAGTTTTCACTTGCATAAGAATTTGTGAATATTGATTTATTCTAATCATGTAGATACAATTGGTTTAACATAAACATATATACATAGAACCTACATGAATCATATACATATATGTGTAAATCTAACTTGCAACCTATAACTTGCATAAGCACATATATCGATCTAACAGTATACATACAATTCGCATAATAGATAATGGATCCAATCACCACAAACATTCAAATTATCACGATAAACAAAACCAAAACAACATCGTCTATATTTTACAATACTGATATAATTCCATATTACAATTTACATCAAATCATGTCTTAATCATATTCTCATCTAAAGAGTCACTATACTTACAACGATCGATGAACTTGAGTTATGGATTCTGAGTTCTGAAATTGGGATGCTTTCCTTTGGGTAGACGTTGTTGTTTTGATTTTATTAGTAGCTTTAATCTTAAATTTGAAATTAGCTTGAGCTGATTCGTTGTTCGTCTCTTTTCAAGCGGAGGCTCTCCTTAGTTTTCTTCCGACAGTATGGCGGCTCAAGTTCTTATTTTTGTGTGAATTTTAGTTGGAGACCTAGTGTAACACCCCGCCTCCGCTAGGGTCACTCGCAAAGGAATGCACTAGCTTTAGAGGGGCATTGTTGGTAAACATGCACAGAAATATCACAAGACAGAACATATAAAATAGCGGAAGTAAAATCGAACTTTCATAAACATCAATAATTAAGGTCTAAAGCCTTTTACATCAAAGTACATCAAAACCTGTCTTGTAATAGTAAAGAAGCATAAAGACTTTTTCATAAATTATTCCCCAAGTAAAAACAGTAAAGTAGCCATAGCCAAGAAAAGTCCCAGCCATCCATGATGACCTTCAAGCAGAAGAAGTCCGAACTAAACAACAGTATTTCCTCCCTGTAACCTGGGGGGGAAACGGAAGAAAAGAGGCGAAACAAAACGGGTCAGTCAAAAAGACTGAGTAAGCCCTATCTACTATCAGCATAAAAACTAGTAAAGTTAACTGACATGAGAAACTGAGATGAACATAAGCATGATGACAAGATAGATAAGCTAAATCAAAATAACAGGATGAACTACTAAACTCAGATAAACTAAGGTGTCATGATAAATTACGGTGTCAAGATAAAACAAGATATCCCATCGTCAAGTTCCTGTCAAGTATAATATCCCCAAGATATCTATCACGTATAACATCCCATGGTATCTATCCTGTCTTTTAGCTCTGCACCTACCGTACTAGTATCCCCTACCGTATCATGTGTTAACCATGAATGACCCTTACTCAAAAGTCGTGTAATGGTTTATGTCAACCTAATATATCGCATATATAGGTTACTCAACTCGTATGTTTTATTCCATGTAAATGTTCAGTCCCTTGCCGTAGACCATACGGGCTTTCCCATGAGATTCTATACTACTTTAACATAGTTCCATGATCCTTAAGATCGTTTTGGATTGTCACCCTATATCTAACTAGGGTCTTTCCACATGAATCATTGTTTGTACAACTAGGACTTATGCTACCTAGGACTACTAGGGATTATGCTTACCTATTGCACGTTTTCGTATCTCGGTTTTGGTTCAACCACCCAGGGCCACTAGGATTTACGCTAACCGTCAACCGCGCCCTTTTTCCCACGCATTCATCGTGAATCGTTTTCCATGACTGTATGCACATGTATCACATCGTGCCATCCGAGTCCTGTCACAGGGCATACCAGGAAATACAGGACTCGGTCGGGAGCTTTCGATTTATCTGCCGATGCAGATGCTAAGGTCTGTTTTTTTTTCTATACGTGGCTATGGTCCCACGAGACCACTCCCTCAACTAGCGAAAGACAAGACAGGATAAATCCTGTATGAGAACACACTACTGGCCAACCCACAATCCTAGCCTTACCGCAACCATAATTAGATAGCAATTATGGTCTCTTGGGTGTTCTCTGCCTTTCCGTACGTACACGCTTGACCAAAGATGGTAGGTAGCCTGACGAAGTGCTATCTAGGGTACGACCGTGTATCGTCGACTATCCCCTATCCATCCCCGTCTTTAGGTCGTTCGTATAGCAACCAAGGCATACTCTTGGTTCTTCTAACGCATACCTTAACCTCTCATGAGCCTAGTATGATCACCTGGCAGCTCACAGAGGGATACCAAGAATATCCTCACGTTCCCCGAAGCCGCTGCTTCGTTACCCAGTTCGCTGGAGCCTTTATCTAAATCAGATACTTGCTCCTACTCGTATACTTAAACGATGACCTACCGTATCAGGTTACTCATCTATCTATGAACTGGTCTAAATTTCCTTGACTAAGAATCATTACTTATTTATTCTTCAACTAAGGTTTACCACTTAGCCTTATTCCCGTTATCCTTGTTAACTACGGTTATCCACCTAATCCTCAGAACTAGGGTTTACATAATGGATTAAGTGTCACTTAAGTTCATGACTTAACCCGTCTACAAATCATGTCAAAATTGGCTAAGTATCCAAGTTCAAGACTTAACCCTACAAACCATGCTCAAATTGGTTAAGTATATATTAACTTGACCCTATCAAATTACTGAGTCAAATCGGTCAAGCGTATTTAAGCGATTCGTGACTTAGCCTTATCATGTTTTCACGTTAGATTGGTTAAGTATAGGTTAACTTAACCTCAATAAATTAACGAGTTAGATTGGTTAAGTATAGGTCACTTAACCACATCAAATCATCATGTTCAGATTAGTTAAGTGTTTAACTTCACCCCATTAAACTGCCAAGTGGGATTAATTAAGTCTAGGCTAACTTAACTCCATCCGATTTCCATGTTTAGACTAGTTGAGTCTAATCTTAACCCCATCCATTAACTGTATTTTTCGGTTAAGTGTCATTAAGAAAACTTACTTAACCTTACCAAATTATCGTGTTGGATTGATTAAGTGTTGGTTAACTTAACCCCGTCCACTAGTCGTATAAAAATGGTTAAGTGTCATTAGGCAATTCAAATTACTTAACCTACCCAACCTTGTCATGTTTTGTTAAGTATCATTGGCCTAATCAATTTACTTAACCCATTGTCCATGTCATATTTGGTTAAGAGTCATTAATCAAATTAACTTAACCCTATCGTGTGGCATTAATTACTTAATGCACCTCAACCTCTCACATTAGACTTTGTTGTGGTTACTAGTTAAGCCGGTCGGTTCCGGGTAGCTTTACACCACAACTTGGTCTAACCTCGGGTTCAAGCACAACATGACCAACTTCTCACATTGGGTCCTATTGTTTGCAACTACTAGTTAGGCCGGTCGATTCCGGGTAGTTTTACGTTGCAAACTCAACCCAACCTCGAGTTGGTCACTTTCATGTTTAGTCTAGTGTCATGTTCGTATTCAAGTTTTTAAGAATATGGGTAGACCTAACTTAATAGGTAAATTCCCAATTTCATATTTTCAAACATACTCACATGTCAACTTCCATGTTATATTTCAAGTCATGTTTTCAAGTTGTATTTTCATGTCATTAGAAATTACCCATAACATAACCCAACGCTTTTAAACTCGCATATACGTTCGCAACAACGTAATGGATTAAAAGGAGAGACTTGGCAAAGACATGACAAAAATGGATATTAAGCCACAAGTTAATCATGGTGGCAAATGAGGCACAAATGTGTTCATTAACTTGCATGTTACGTTCTTAAGCCTCAAAAACATGCATAAACCCAAACTTGGCACATAAGCGAATCATGGTGACAAAAGACATGGAATGATGACTAGTAACTCGCATATATCATCATATAAGGGTTATGACTTCATATGCAAGTTGACATAAAAGTTATGAGGGTTCTCATGTTGCATAATGCAACATTTCAACATAAAGGTTGTAGCTTTTAGCCCACAAGATCAAGATAATGACTTCATAAACTTGCATGACATGATAGCATGTATCATACTCAATGATCAAACCCAAACTTGCAACATGAACATTTAACTTCATAGTTAATATCTAAGAGTAGGGAAAGGGCTTACATTGCTATGAAGGCACAAATCGATCAAATTAAAGATTGAGACAAAGCCTATGCATGCCTTCATCCAAAAACCCAAAGATAAAAGCCCCAAATCAATAAAACCCTTGAGCCAAAATGATCAAAACTCTTGCTTTATGATGTAAATATGGAAACTTGACTTGAATGCAAGCTAATGAGGCTCATACAAGCTTGAAAACACTTGTATGCATTGAAAATCTCTCATAGGAATTTACTTAGGAATTTTATGAAGAGAGTGGAGGCCATGAGAGGTAAAAAATTTCCATAGTTTAGTTGTAGGATTGATTAATAATGATTTAGGGCTAGCTTAGGGTCTTATTTATAGATTAGGCAAGTGTTTTAGGCCATAGGATTAAACCCTAGTTCCAATCTCAGCCCTCAAAACCGAATCTGGCCCCCAAGCTCAACACAATCCCAAAATGGTGCACCAGGCAGGACTGCCCGGCTGAGCCAAGTCGACAGCCAAGTCGACAGGGCTGTCGACTTGGTCCAGCCAAGTCGACTCCCAAGTCGACAGGGCTGTCGACTTGGGTGCTCTGGCGGGAATTTTCCCGCCTGGCCCAATATGATCCTAATTTTCCATTTCAAACTTGAATTTGAAATCTGTTTTTACTTTGAAATTTTCTGAAAACTTCGTTGGGCCTTAATTGGGTCATACGGACTCCGATTCTCGAAAACTCAGACTCTATTTCGCGTATTTTTCCGAGACGAACGCAATGGCATAGCCCGTTTTACTTGATTCAGAATTTAAAATTAAATTCTGCCTTGATTCTCGTTTTAACATGTTATCGGAATACGGGTTGTTACATTCTCCCCACCTTTTAGGATTTCGTCCCCGAAATCTCTAAGTTAGGAAGAACATATCCTACCATCCATCATTCATCTACTCAAAACATCATCCACAAGCAACCATTGTCCTTAGATGATTTCTAATGCTGTATGAATATATGCAAAATGTGTGTGTGCATGTTCCTTAGCTAATGCTAATGATCAGGCCTGAATAATCTTTCTAATGCAAAATATGTATAGTGCCATGAATCCAACATGTATGCAAATAGTCCTAGTCATATAGATACTATATGCGTGCACAATCATTCATTCATATGCAACAACCGCATGATAATACATTCGATTTCATCCATAAACAAGTATAAATACTCGTGCATATGCAATATGAAATGTGACCGAGTCGAGCTAGTATCTAATGTGTATTCGCGCATCCACGAGCAACCATTTGCAACAACTTGCAACCATATCAATCATAACATGTTTCAAATACATGTTTACATCCATAGGGTTCTACCTAGGATTCCCTGAAACAGGGTCGAGAAGATAAACAAGACAAACTCCTTACGGGGTTTGTAACAGAAAATAGGACCGAGAGGATGTCCACAAAAGATAGCCTACAAGTAAGCTCTACAGAAAACAGGGATCAAGGATATACTCCCAAAAAGAGATATCATGCGCGTATCTAGTCTTTGACCATCAAAGTCATATTTCCTTGAGCTTAATTTCATTGTGCCTTGACCGTCTTTTAACTTCGCGATTTCGTAGCTTCTTATTTCCTGTTTCCATAACATGACCTGGAACTCATTTCTTCGTCGCCTCTCGTTCCACTTGCACTTATCCTTTTCTAGAATACTTGGCGCAAACATGACTGCGTACTCCTGATCTCATGCAAGCTTTCCAAAATTCACTAGTGAATCTTGGATCTCGTTTATATACTATAAGGTATTCCATGTAGACGAACTTTCTCTTGAAAGTAAACAGATGTCAACCAGGTTATCAAGCGCACTTACTAGGGTGATCTCTATAACCCATGCATAAATGAAGTAAACCATCCGTCTTATTGGCGAACACCACTCGATCGGGCTTCAAATTTCCAATAAAGACATCAAGGGATTCTAAGTAACTAGTCATGACAGAACCTCAAAAAGGTTACATGATACTTCGAGGGCATTACCAAGGCTAGTCAAAAGGTCTAACCACCCTCTTATCAAAACCGAGAGTGGCACCCCCTACTGGATAACCACTTCATCCCTAGAATCCATCTATAGCTTATAAACATATTCTCAAATCCAAACAAGTCATGTATAAATGGACTGATTCTTCAATAGGACTTTGAGACAAAAATGGGATTCTCTTTTACGCTAGTACTTAAGGTGCAGAGACTCAACTATCGAAGCAGACTTAAATGATACGAAAAACGAAGTCCTAACGGGATGATAGAGAAGAAAAGCTAAACCTTTAACAAGATCATTACCCTCCTTCCGAGGTACCCTAGAAATGAGAGCATACTACTGCCCTCCCGATGATCTTGTCCTTGTCCCATAATACTTAACTATCCGCCCCATTTTACTATGCCAAAGGTACTCTCTCGTCATGGGTTTCATTGTTCATCTTTCTCCCTCCTTTGAGGACTAAGCCCTACCAACAAGTTGCTCATCCTTAAGCTCGTATCCTTTATCCTCTTTCTCACTATCCTTTCTTATAACGCGGCCACTGGTCTTTCGAGAACCACCTCCATCGTATGGAAAGCACTTTCGTAGATAGAAAAGACTAGTCGCAGTTAAAACCACTGTGACTACAGATAGTGGAAAGAAAGGAAAAGAGATTCAATTAAGGAAACAAGGATAGTGCTAATGGCCTTTGGGGAATAGCCTTTTTCTTTTAAAAGAAATTTTTCTTGAAAAATGCTTCTTTGTAAACAATTTTCAAATAGTTTTCAGAAGGTCTTTAAAAACTTTTGCCCAGTCTGGTAACCTTCTGCTCTGATACCACGTGTAACACCCCGCCTCCGCTAGGGTCACTCGCAAAGGAATGCACTAGCTTTAGAGGGGCATTGTTGGTAAACATGCACAGAAATATCACAAGACAGAACATATAAAATAGCGGAAGTAAAATCGAACTTTCATAAACATCAATAATTAAGGTCTAAAGCCTTTTACATCAAAGTACATCAAAACCTGTCTTGTAATAGTAAAGAAGCATAAAGACTTTTTCATAAATTATTCCCCAAGTAAAAACAGTAAAGTAGCCATAGCCAAGAAAAGTCCAAGCCATCCATGATGACCTTCAAGCAGAAGAAGTCCGAACTAAACAACAGTATTTCCTCCCTGTAACCTGGGGGGAAACAGAAGAAAAGAGGCGAAACAAAATGGGTCAGTCAAAAAGACTGAGTAAGCCCTATCTACTATCAGCATAAAAACTAGTAAAGTTAACTGACATGAGAAACTGAGATGAACATAAGCATGATGACAAGATAGATAAGCTAAATCAAAATAACAGGATGAACTACTGAACTCAGATAAACTAAGGTGTCATGATAAATTATGGTGTCAAGATAAAACAAGGTATCCCATCGTCAACTTCCTGTCAAGTATAATATCCCCAAGATATCTATCACGTATAACATCCCATGGTATCTATCCTGTCTTTTAGCTCTGCACCTACCGTACTAGTATCCCCTACCGTATCATGTGTTAACCATGAATGACCCTTACTCAAAAGTTGTGTAATGGTTTATGTCAACCTAATATATCGCATATATAGGTTACTCAACTCGTATGTTTTATTCCATGTAAATGTTCAGTCCCTTGCCGTAGACCATACGGGCTTTCCCATGAGATTCTATACTACTTTAACATAGTTCCATGATCCTTAAGATCGTTTTGGATTGTCACCCTATATCTAACTAGGGTCTTTCCACATGAATCATTGTTTGTACAACTAGGACTTATGCTACCTAGGACTACTAGGGATTATGCTTACCTATTGCACGTTTTCGTATCTCGGTTTTGGTTCAACCACCCGGGGCCACTAGGATTTACGCTAACCGTCAACCGCGCCCTTTTTCCCACGCATTCATCGTGAATCGTTTTCCATGACTGTATGCACATGTATCACATCGTGCCATCCGAGTCCTGTCACAGGGCATACCAGGAAATACAGGACTCGGTCGGGAGCTTTCGATTTATCTACCGATGCAGATGCTAAGGTCTGTTTTTTTCTATACGTGGCTATGGTCCCACGAGACCACTCCCTCAACTAGCGAAAGACAAGACAGGATAAATCCTGTATGAGAACACACTACTGGCCAACCCACAATCCTAGCCTTACCGCAACCATAATTAGATAGCAATTATGGTCTCTTGGGTGTTCTCTGCCTTTCCGTACGTACAGGCTTGACCAAAGATGGTAGGTAGCCTGACGAAGTGCTATCTAGGGTACGACCGTGTATCGTCGACTATCCCCTATCCATCCCCGTCTTTAGGTCGCTCGTATAGCAACCAAGGCATACTCTTGGTTCTTATAACGCAGACCTTAACCTCTCATGAGCCTAGTATGATCACCTGGCAGCTCACAGAGGGATACCAAGAATATCCTCACGTTCCCTGAAGCCGCTGCTTCGTTACCCAGTTCGCTGGAGCCTTTATCTAAATCAGATACTTGCTCCTACTCGTATACTTAAACGATGACCTACCGTATCAGGTTACTCATCTATCTATGAACTGGTCTAAATTTCCTTGACTAAGAATCATTACTTATTTATTCTTCAACTAAGGTTTACCACTTAGCCTTATTCCCGTTATCCTTGTTAACTACGGTTATCCACCTAATCCTCAGAACTAGGGTTTACATAATGGATTAAGTGTCACTTAAGTTCATGACTTAACCCGTCTACAAATCATGTCAAAATTGGCTAAGTATCCAAGTTCAAGACTTAACCCTACAAACCATGCTCAAATTGGTTAAGTATATATTAACTTGACCCTATCAAATTACTGAGTCAAATCGGTCAAGCGTATTTAAGCGATTCGTGACTTAGCCTTATCATGTTTTCACGTTAGATTGGTTAAGTATAGGTTAACTTAACCTCAATAAATTAACGAGTTAGATTGGTTAAGTATAGGTCACTTAACCACATCAAATCATCATGTTCAGATTAGTTAAGTGTTTAACTTCACCCCATTAAACTGCCAAGTGGGATTAATTAAGTCTAAGCTAACTTAACCCCATCCGATTTCCATGTTTAGACTAGTTGAGTCTAATCTTAACCCCATCCATTAACTGTATTTTTCGGTTAAGTGTCATTAAGAAAACTTACTTAACCTTACCAAATTATCGTGTTGGATTGATTAAGTGTTGGTTAACTTAACCCCGTCCACTAGTCGTATAAAAATGGTTAAGTGTCATTAGGCAATTCAAATTACTTAACCTACCCAACCTTGTCATGTTTTGTTAAGTATCATTGGCCTAATCAATTTACTTAACCCATTGTCCATGTCATATTTGGTTAAGAGTCATTAATCAAATTAACTTAACCCTATCGTGTGGCATTAATTACTTAATGCACCTCAACCTCTCACATTAGACTTTGTTGTGGTTACTAGTTAAGCCGGTCGATTCCGGGTAGCTTTACACCACAACTTGGTCTAACCTCGGGTTCAAGCACAACATGACCAACTTCTCACATTGGGTCCTATTGTTTGCAACTACTAGTTAGGCCGGTCGATTCCAGGTAGTTTTACGTTGCAAACTCAACCCAACCTCGAGTTGGTC
Organism: Allium sativum; assembly: GCA_030737875.1. Classification (NCBI taxonomy): domain Eukaryota; kingdom Viridiplantae; phylum Streptophyta; class Magnoliopsida; order Asparagales; family Amaryllidaceae; genus Allium; species Allium sativum. The sequence continues at coordinate 200,442,323 of CM060924.1, forward strand.
ACTTTCATGTTTAGTCTAGTGTCATGTTCATATTCAAGTTTTTAAGAATATGGGTAGACCTAACTTAATAGGTAAATTCCCAATTTCATATTTTCAAACATACTCACATGTCAACTTCCATGTTATATTTCAAGTCATGTTTTCAAGTTGTATTTTCATGTCATTAGAAATTACCCATAACATAACCCAACGCTTTTAAACTCGCATATACGTTCGCAACAACGTAATGGATTAAAAGGAGAGACTTGGCAAAGACATGACAAAAATGGATATTAAGCCACAAGTTAATCATGGTGGCAAATGAGGCACAAATGTGTTCATTAACTTGCATGTTACGTTCTTAAGCCTCAAAAACATGCATAAACCCAAACTTGGCACATAAGCGAATCATGGTGACAAAAGACATGGAATGATGACTAGTAACTCGCATATATCATCATATAAGGGTTATGACTTCATATGCAAGTTGACATAAAGGTTATGAGGGTTCTCATGTTGCATAATGCAACATTTCAACATAAAGGTTGTAGCTTTTAGCCCACAAGATCAAGATAATGACTTCATAAACTTGCATGACATGATAGCATGTATCATACTCAATGATCAAACCCAAACTTGCAACATGAACATTTAACTTCATAGTTAATATCTAAGAGTAGGGAAAGGGCTTACATTGCTATGAAGGCACAAATCGATCAAATTAAAGATTGAGACAAAGCCTATGCATGCCTTCATCCAAAAACCCAAAGATAAAAGCCCCAAATCAATAAAACCCTTGAGCCAAAATGATCAAAACTCTTGCTTTATGATGTAAATATGGAAACTTGACTTGAATGCAAGCTAATGAGGCTCATACAAGCTTGAAAACACTTGTATGCATTGAAAATCTCTCATAGGAATTTACTTAGGAATTTTATGAAGAGAGTGGAGGCCATGAGAGGTAAAATTTTGCCATAGTTTAGTTGTAGGATTGATTAATAATGATTTAGGGCTAGCTTAGGGTCTTATTTATAGATTAGGCAAGTGTTTTAGGCCATAGGATTAAACCCTAGTTCCAATCTCAGCCCTCAAAACCGAATCTGGCCCCCAAGCTCAACACAATCCCAAAATGGTGCACCAGGCAGGACTGCCCGGCTGAGCCAAGTCGACAGCCAAGTCGACAGGGCTGTCGACTTGGTCCAGCCAAGTCGACTCCCAAGTCGACAGGGCTGCCGACTTGGGTGCTCTGGCGGGAATTTTCCCGCCTGGCCCAATATGATCCTAATTTTCCATTTCAAACTTGAATTTGAAATCTGTTTTTACTTTGAAATTTTCTGAAAACTTCGTTGGGCCTTAATCGGGTCATACGGACTCCGATTCTCGAAAACTCAGACTCTATTTCGCGTATTTTTCCGAGACGAACGCAATGGGATAGCCCGTTATACTTGATTCAGAATTTAAAATTAAATTCTGCCTTGATTCTCGTTTTAACATGTTATCGGAATACGGGTTGTTACACCTAGGGTGTTTTTATAGAGTTGCAACTTAATTAGAGCCGTCGATGAAGCCAGGTTTAATCAAAGCCATATGTTCTAAAGAGAAGCCAATCAAAAGAAGACAACTCAGCCCTAGTGACAAGACCAGGCCCAGAAATTCGAGCCAGGACCCAACCAGACAAACCAGGCCGACCAGTTTGGTCGACTGGCAGGTCGACACCCAGGTCGATACTATGGTCGACCTGGGGTGGCCAGGTCGACACCATGGTCGACCCTATGGTCGACCTGGTCCCTGGGCGGGAATTTTCCCGCCCAGCCCAGTTTGAGCCTGTTTTTCGAATTTTGAACTTGAACTGTTTGAATATTAAATTTTATTCTGAAACTTCCTAAGGTCATAACTCCTTCATACGGAGTCTGATTCACACAAACTCGGACTTTATCTCAAGCAGAATTCCGAGACGAACGCAATGGCGTAACTCGTTTCCCTTAATTCTTTCATTTAGAATCAATTACACTTTAATTTGTGAAGCTTAATGTTACATAATTACGGGGTGTTATAAATTATATTTTAGCGTTATATGACTCCCCACATTTGCTTCTCTCAGGTTCTTCTGAAGTTATGTTGCTTTCCTAGTGTTTATCCTTTGTATGTTGTAATTTTGTTATTTTTGCTATTTTGATGTTTTGATAGTGACTGGACACTTCAAACTAGATATGTTACTCAGTGCATGTGCAGAGTACCAGTTCCATTTTCTTAATATAGGTGTTTGCGGTCACCTTAAAAACCAGTCGGCCTTGCCAATAATAATAATAATAATAATAATATCTAATTAATAATTTTGAGTATTTGTATTTTGTAATAAATAAGTTTCATATGTAAAATCCAAATCAACACTTGAAGCACAAATTGTATTTGAAAATGATTCCAATATTTTAAATACTCAATCATACACTCGGTATTTGATATTTAACAAATAATAATTAATGTACTTCAAAATTATTAATTATTAGTTATAGTACTATTAAATAAATAAATAAATAATTTGCATGTAATAGTTAACATGTTTCTTATTGCGTGGTTTGTACACAGGTTTTCCCCTCATTGTCCCGAAATTTCATTTCCCACTTAAGTCATTTCCTTAAACCTAAATTATTTCGATTCCCAGCTGTAATCGCCATTTTTCCACTGTCTCCCTCATTTCACCTAAAATATAAATCGAATTTAAATATTCCTCCTCCCTCGTTTTCTATCCTCATTTCTCCATCGTCTCTGCTTTTCTCTTGGAGCATTCCCAACAGTGTGGGAAAGGAATGGAATGGGGGAGAAAAGGGGGAACTCGCCCTGTAGTAGGGCGGACGAGCGTGGGGAAGCATCAAGAACGGGGAGCATCGCCATTTGAAAATTTTGAGTGGTGATGTCTGTATGGTTTTTTGAAAATCGTATAGAGCGCGCGCGCACACACACACATATATATATAATTTTACCTTAAATGGTTTTCTGAAGTTCATTTAAGCCTTAAACGATTTAAAAAAGTCGTTTAAGGATTTTAAATAAAAAATATATATTATTGTCCAACATCCTCCCACCACTGCTGGAATGATTTACTCTACTAAATACAAATACAAAGATAACGATTTCTATTTCATTTTCATTAGATTTTTGAGTGAGGCGATTGTGGGAAGTGAGGCGTTGAAGAATGGACAATTGTTATTAGTTTCTGAGGTCAAGAGCAAGTGGGAACAAAGGAGAGCTACAAGACTAGCTTCCTGCTTGAGAAGCCTTTTCATAAAAAGATGAAAAGACAGGGAAGTAAAATGGTCATTTTGAACAACATTAATGGCTTTAAAATGCATAAATTGGTGTTTGATACTGGTTTTTTACATGATGCTTACAGATCTATACATCAAACTCTCAACAGTGATCCAATCAGGCTGATGTTGCATAATAAAGTCAATATCAATCTCAGCAACTATTTGCAAAGAATAGATGATTTCCATTACAAAAGTAAGCTGAATGGAAGAATATATCACTTATGTGTTTGGAATAATGGAGAATCTTGATGCACAAGTCAAGGAAATGTCTCAATTTTCTCAGATATAGCATCTAAAGACTCAAATCTGAAGTCTATTACTCCAGATCTAAATCTTACTGAAACTCGGACAATCAAACATCCAGGGGATGCTCATATCAACCCACAGAAGCAAGACAAAGGTAAGTCAAAACCTTCTCTAGAGATTCCCCTTCTTATGAGTTACAATAGCTCTAAATTAAACAACATCAGAGACTATGAGCTTAAAAATGTGAGATTTCATGGAAAGTCGAAGCATGGAAGTGATTTCAAAGTCTGAAATCCCCCTTGAACTAGTTTTCTTCGATATTTAAGCTAATAATCAAAGAAAATAATGAGATGCCATGACTTTGAAACCGAGTTAGGGTTTTGAGAATGTGGTTGTGAAGTGTTGTAGGGTTTGTTATATGTTTTATGTTTACGGGTTGGTACGTGGTTATTTTGTTTCGTTATTTCCCAAACTTTTAGGCTTTCGGCCTTAGGGCAACTCCAACTGTTTGGATGCGGAAATTCGATTTTCCGCACTCTAAATAGTTGGAACGCTGAAATATTCCAATAGTTTTAAATCCACGCGTTTATTTAACAAACGTCTGGATGTAGGCGTTTGTATTAACAAACGCCTACATCTAGGCATTTGTTAAACAAACGCCTTAATTGTACGTTGATTATGAAAATATTTCAAACATTAGTTGTTTAATTCCAGTGTTGTTCATTCGAACTGCTTTGAAGTACTAAAGCCAGTGTTACTATATGTCAGTAATAAAGCCAGTGCTGCTTAGTATCAGTAATAAAGCCAGTGTTGCTTTACATCAGTAACCAATGCATGCCACATTGTGGACCAAACTATAGAAAAACTATGTTATATAAGGAGAAATACTTGCAGCATCCATTACTCAAACACAATCCAATATTTCTAGTATATATATTAAAAAAACTCAAGAGTTTAAAATGGTCACTGAAGAGTCTTTTTGTTCGATGATACTGACGAAAAACTTGATATTATGGTGGATGATCATTTTCGTCGACAAAGGGAGCTAATAGCTGCACTACCTGTAGATGGTGAATCTAGCAAGAAACATGGTGGTTCTGTTGTAGGTCGTCGATATAAAAATCGACATCATGCATGGCACAACGAGAGATAATAGAAGAATATTTTGTTTCAAATCCAAGGTATACAGCTACAGAGTTTAGAAGGAGATTCCGAATGAGGCGTCCTATGTTTCTTCGAATCCTAGAATTTATTAAACAACATGATTCCTACTTTATCTACAAACGCAATGCGTCTTTGACAATGGGGCTCACCAGAATTCAAAAGATGACAGCTGCACTGCGTATGATAGCATATGGAGGTCCTGCTGACGCTCAAGACGAAAATTTGAAAAGGGCAGAAAGCATAATACTAGAATGTTTGGACCATTTCTGCCAAGCAATCGTAGACATTTACGATAATCAATACTTGCGTAGACCAAATGAAGCCTACATTGCAATGTTAATGAATATGCACGGTAGCAGAGGATGGCCTGGAATGTTAGGATCTTTAGTCTGGATGCATTGGGAGTGGAAGAGTTGTCCAAAAGCTTATGTTGGAGCTTATCAGGGTAAGTCTCATATGTCAACTATTATACTTGAAGCTGTAGCATCGTACGACTTGTGGATATGGCATACTTTTTTCCGAATGTCAGGTTTGAACAATGATTTGAATGTAGTTGAACGCTCAACGTTGTTTAACGATTTGGCAAACGGTAGATCAGTTCCATATCATTTTACTTTAGAAGGTCACGTTTACGACCATGGATATTATCTAGGCGATGGTATATACCAATACCGAACCCACAAAAAAAATAAACAAGTAAGGTTTGCTGCAATGCAAGAAGGACAAAGAAAGGATGTAGAAAGAGCATTTGGCGTTCTTTAATCCAGATTTGCCATAGTCAGCAATCACTACAAGAATAATACTCATTTCCGACGGTTGAAAACCGTCGGCGGCCGTCGGAAATGGTCGGAAGCCGTCGGAAATCCCCGTCGCAATTAAAGGCGTCGGCACACAGAGTTTCCGACGGTTTTCGACGGCTGTTGTCGAATATTTTTCCTACGGTTTCCTACGGTTTTCGTCAATTTCCGACGGCTTTCGACGGCCGTCGGAAACCGTCGGAAACCGTTATAGACTTTTGAACCTGTAAGCCGTCGGAAGCCGTCGGAAATACTGCTACTTTTTTTTTATATTCCAGCTGCTATTTAACCATCAAACCCACATTCCACTCAATTCATTAATTCAGACCGTCGGTCTTTAACTCCATCACAACATTTCATACACAAACCATCAAAACCACACCATTTCAACCAAAAAATCATCAAAACCAAACCAATTCAACCAAAAATTCATAAAAACGATAAAAAAACATATAAAACATAACACTTCTACGATTGCACACTATATAATACATCACATTTACTACATCAATCCACCACATCTTGTCTACCATCAAAATACATACGAAATGTCAACCAATGTTCAGTCATACACCCCCATATATATATAGCGCATCTCTAGTCATATATGTACATATGTCAAACTAAAAAACATACCTAACAAGCAACATCACTGGTCGCCCTCCTCTGCAGAGCCAGCTGATGAGGGAAAGCGTCCATACTGCCGCTCGAACTCTGCTATGCGTCGATCCACTATCTGAGTCATCTCAATGGCTTGGCGGCGATTCTGTTCCTCAAGCTGTGCCACCCTAGCTCTCAAGTCCTCGATCTCTGCGGCGTCCATAGCTTCTCTAGCATGTCTGGCCCGTGCCTACTGACTGGTGGACTGTAACAATTATTTAAAATTCTTTTAATCATTTACAATTATTTTAATAATCTGCACGGCGTAAAAATATGTAATTAAAGAGTTGGGAGTAATACATTATAATCTTCGTTGACATAAAAAGGTTATCGACTATATCATTACATTATATATCCTCTTTTAACTATTATGGTAAATAAGACCATAAATGAACCTATTCCAAGCCAACGCATAACACTGATTATAAAACGTTATATAAATTTATATCCATTAACAAAATATATTGGATATGTCTTAACCAATCTTTTTGGTCCCATTGCAAGATGTTTCAACCCTTCATCAACAACACAATTTTTGGGTTCATAAACATAATTTGTAAACCAAGCAGAAAATTCTTTACTGATATCTCCATTTGGATGTTCACGTTCATAAACGCTGTAAATAGAAATAGTGTTTTGCATTAGATTATACACACGTAAAGATGTAGAAATAAAAATGCAATAATTGATATTTCAGATTACCTAACGAATGGTGCAACTTCAGCACAATTTAGAAGAATATAAGTGTGAGCTACATGAAGATCTTTATCATTTAGCCAGACGTCAACACATTTTCCAGAAGGTCGACCGTGTTGTCTAAAAATAGACAAAACTGTTTGAGACGATTCTTGTTCGTCTCCTTCGTCGTTTCTTGGAACACTTTCAAATGATATATTCACATGATCACTGAAATAATGAGAGAAAAAGAACGAAGCTTCTTCTTCGATGTAAGATTTACATATCGAACCTTCAACTCGTGTTTTTTGTCTCACTTTTTTCTTCAAATGATTCAGATACCTATGCAATATTAATTTACATTATTTAATAGTTTTAAATTCAATTAAATTAATCGTTAATATGTCTATATTTACCTCTCGAATGGATACATCCATCCATATTGGACAGGACCTCGATATCGTGCTTCAGTTGGAAGGTGAACAGGTAAATGTTCCATTACATTAAAAAAACCTGGTGGGAATATTTTCTCTAATTTGCAAAGCAATATTGGAATATCTACCTCAAATTTACGTAAACGTTCCACTTTCAAAGTAGTTGAACAAAGTTCTTTGTAAAACAAACTAAGCTCCGTTATTACCTTCCAAACTTTTAACGGCAGTAGTTCTTTGAACAAAACTGGGAATAGATGCTCCATCATAATATGACAATCGTGGCTTTTCATTCCGCTCAATTTACCATTTTTGAAGTCAACACACCTACGAAGGTTTGAGGAAATCCCATCAGGAAATCGTAACCCTTCAACCCATTTTAAAACAACTTTAACTTGATTATTATCTAATTCATAACATGCTTTGGGTTTTTTACTGTCATTAGGTTTCATATGAAGCTCGGGACGTTTGCATAATTCTTCTATATCGCGCCTTGATTTCAAATCATCTTTAGTTTTCCCTTTAACATTCAAAATCGTGTTAAAGACATTATCAAATACATTTTTCTCATTATGCATCACATCAATGTTATGACGAAGCAGAAGATGTTTCCAATACGACAACTCCCAAAAAATAGACTGTTTGCACCAATTATGATAAATCGATTTGCCTTCAATTTCTGTTTGAACTCCAGTTTGATATATCTTTGGATGATTTCGAACCATTTCATATATTTCTTCGCTAGTCCATAACGTTGGAGGTTGTCTGGTTTCTACTCTATTAAACAAAAAGTTTTTCTTGTCTGCTCTAAAAACATGATTTACATGGAGAAAACATCGATGACAGTCAAACCATGAAATTTTCCTACCATGCGGTAAGGAAAACGCTCGTGTCTCTTCCATGCAATATGGACATGATAGACGACCAGCAGTACTCCATCCTGAAAGCATTGCATATGCAGGAAAATCACTTATAGTCCACAACAAAGAAGCAAACATGCGAAAATTTTTCTTCTTTGAAACATCGTACGTTTCTACTCCTTCGTTCCACAATGTTTTTAATTCTTCAATTAACGGTTGTAAATAAACATCAATTCCTTGTGTTGGATCATCGGGCCCAGGAACAATAACAGCAAGAAACATATATTGTGTTTTCATACACATCCATGGAGGTAAATTATAAGGTGTGATGATAATGGGCCATGATGAGTATTTAGAACCAAACTGAGAAAATGGTGAAAACCCATCCGTACATAATCCTAGTCTGACATTACGACTCTCCGCTGCAAAATTGGGATAAGTTTTATCGAAATGCTTCCATGCTTCCCCATCGGCTGGATGGGTCAACGTACCTTCTTGCTCCGATCTCACCTTATGCCATCTCATATGAGATGCAGTTGCAGAAGATGCATATAATCTTTGAAGCCTTGGAGTAAGAGGTAAGTAATGCATACGTTTATATGGAACTTCCTTTCCCTTCTTTTTTCGTGGTTTATATCTTTCTTCATTACAAATTTTACAATTTCTAAGGTTTACGTCATCTTTCCAAAACAACATACATCCTTTTACACATGTATCTATTTTTTGATAAGGTAAACCAAATGCCGACATAAGTTTTTTAACTTCGTAGTGATTTTCACACATTAAATTATCCGGCGGCATGTGCCTTTTTGCAGCTTGTACAATTGCTGTGAACCCAGCTTCAGTGATGTTGTATTTAGATTTCATCGCAATGTATTCCGCGATTACCGATAGCTGAGTGCCGCTTGTACAACCATCCCAAATAGGTTTCTTAGCATTATCCAGCAAATCATAAATTTTCTTAGCTTCAATATTCGGTTCTTCATCATTTCCATCGTCGTCGTCTGCTGCAATCATAGGAAACATAGATCGAGCTGCATCTTCCACCATATTTTCAATACGGGTCGTGCTAACATTTTCTTCAACAGGATTGTCTACCTCAGTCTCAACAGGAGTATTTGATACAACTTCTCCATGACGATCCCAAAAATAATACTCGGGTACGAATCCGTTTTTGCACAAATGGACTTTCACAACATCGGGTAACAAATATTTCAAATGTTTACACTTGCTACACGGACAACGAATTTCAGGATCGCTTCCATTATTACTTAAAGCAAAGTCAACAAAGACATTTATACCATTATAAAAATCTTCTTTTATTGAACCTCTCTGTCCTCTTCTTTGGTACATCCAACTCCTCCGATCAACAAAATAATCAATCATTTTTCCTAGTTGAGAAATTCAGTCATAAGTCCAAAAATTAATATTTATTTAAGAATTCAAATTACAAAAAAAACTTGTACTTATGGTAATAAAACGCACGTATATTGCAATATTTTCATTTTTAAGGCATATATATTTAATATTAAAAATATATTAATTCCAAAGCGTTTTGGTCCATATGTATTTTATATATTAATTCCATAGCGTTTTTCTGAAATTTTGATTTTGTCGTAACTTACAAATTATGAACTAAAATCTCAAATTCTTATATCCGTTAGAAAAATATTTTCAATACGGTCCTAGCGTTTCTTGTTTCGTCCAAATCCGATTTAAAATGAATTTTATATAATTTTCCAAAGTTCAAAATTAAATTTTGAAACTACCGCGCCATTTTAGTCTTGGAATATAAATTATTTTAATTTATAAAATCTAACTTAAATAACAAAAAATCAATCGTTGTTATTTAAAATAAATAATCTTAAATATCCATAACCCAACACAGTTAAATTTGACACTTTTTTTAATGCAATTCTTTTACATGGTCAGGCATCCTACTTCCCATTATAAACACAGTAAACATTTACAATTGTATATTACTTCGTTTCAAACGATTCAACAAAATTTCGGCAGCATTTCCCTTTTGTTTCCTGCACTGTACACATGTACGCAGAAAACAAAAGGGAAAATGGAACCAAAATTTTGTGAATCTTTTGAAATGAAGTAGTATACAAAATGTAGATGCTTACTGCGTTTATAACTTGTCCAATACAAGGAAAAATCCAACAAATATTGTACCAGATGAATATAAACGGTCGTTTTTTAATTTGAAAAAAAACAACTATTTATATAACGATCATGTACAACACTCGTCGGACGGGGCCGAAAACACTCTAGGGGATATTACTCAATTATATGTGCGCATATTAATATAAAGTACGTTTTACTGCAACAAAAAAATATTTTATATTTTATCACATCTGCTAACATTTCAATCAACTTAAAACAATATTATTACCGTCGATTCAATAGGCACACAACTAGAATTTAGAATCATGCGTTTTTGTGCATAAATCAAAATTTGCACGATGTACTTTTCATAGTTCATCCATTCAATTATTCGTATGTCAAATAACACGTGCAAGAATGACGAGCGCATAACGGCACACATGTACAAAAATATCCTAAATTATACAACGACATAAACAACCTAAATTGAAACACATACACACACTTAAACCAATTTGTAAATATCTGGGTTTTTAAACAATTTTTTATGACCACTACAAACAACAATATATCCAAAACATGCCTAAATTTTGATGTCAAATATGCAAATATTTAACATAACTTTTTCAATTTCAGTGTAGCAAATGAAACACACATATAATATGATGATATAACATACTACAACACCATAGGAACCAATTGCTATCAACAATTAACTCTAATTTTCTAATTTTACCAAATTTAGGTTTAGGTAAAAATTAAAATTTTAAGGTAAAAACGAGATTATACCTCAAATTGATGATGATACAAGCTTGAGAGGAAGTCGGGAGCTATCCGAACGCGAAAATTTTGGTGTTTAGAGGCGGGAAATCGCAAATTGGGGGAGGTAGGGTTTGGAAATCGCGGCTGGAATGGGTTTAGGAGGATATCGACTGAAGCAGAAAATGGCTCGGGGGGAAGAAATCCCGATTATAATCGACGGTTTCCGACGGCCGCCGACGGCCCGTCGAAAGCCGTCGGAAAAAGCCGTCGGAAACCGTCGATATGGGCCGTCGAATTTAAGCCCCTTTCTTGTAGTGAATCCATGCAGACTTTGGTCCCCAACTAAAATGACTAGGATAATGTATACTTGTGTTATTTACATGACATGATTATAGAGGACGAAAGAGACATGGAGGATGATTTCAATTACGACTGCCTTGCTCCAACACCTGAGTTTTGGCGAGAAAATATGATTGGAAGCAAACTAGAGATAGAGTTTCACGCCGAAAGCCAAATGTCCTACCGTAACGCTCACATTCATCGAAGACTCCAGAAAGATTTAACAGATCATCTATGAAACTTTGTTGGAAGTCAGTAAAACTATTTACCCTTAGCTGTTGTGTTTTCGTTGTTTTTGTATTTCTAGTCTTGTACTGTAACATTTAATCGTCAGCTTTTGTAACCGTTGATCGTTTTTGTTTAATTACATCATCGTGCCTAAATTTCTACGTCAATGTGAATAACATAAATACCACATAAAGTCATCGTAACATAGTAGATTAATAAAATAATAACTGTATAACACAGGTAGATTAATAAATACTAAACTGAATCCATGCGTCTGTTAAGCATGCGCCTGTATCTAGGCGTTTGTTTAACAAATGCTTACATCCAAGCGTTTGTTGAACAAACGCCTGGATACAGGCGTTTGTTCAACAAGCGCTAGACGAGTTTACATATTCCGGAACTATTATCCCGATTTTAGAACACCTTTCTTTCTACCCTCCGTTGGAGGCCAAAATTGATGTGGATTTCACAAATGCTGAAATGTAAGCATTTGTAGGATTTGCCCTTAGACTTGTAGCTTTACAAATATTCAAAAAAAAATGTTAGTAGATGGCTGCTACAATTAATTGTTAGTTACCAAGTCAGATCTCTACCTCTACGAATCTAAGCTACTTCTACCATTCATCATCAATAACAACTTCTACTTTTCTCAAATTTCTCGGCTGCTTCAAAATTCAGTAACAATCAGAATCGAAGATTTTATCCTCTTTGGCAATATCAGTAAGTGTTTTTTCTCTATGCTCAATAATCAACAATAGTTTTCACCTGCTAATTTTAATTTGTAGCTAGCCTCAATGTGTAGTAGGTTTCAGTAGGAAGCAACAATTTTTTTCTTTTGGGGGTTAAACCTGTGAATTTTTTTGTTGTCAAGCAAGTGTCATTTATTTCAATTTGCCCCCAATTTGTTTATGTTCTTTACAAGTAATCTGCTAGTTTAAGTTTTTTTTGTTTTAAATATTTTTGGTTGCAAATATGCAAAAATATATATTATATGGTAATCCACAACCATTCACTATATAATGAAGACAAGTGCATGTGGATGTGCCTGTTCAAAACCCAGCAATTTATTAGTGCATGTGCATGTTGAACAAAACGACTTCCTTTATAATTTTGCTACCAATTAAGAGCAACATGTCACGTTGTTCTCTTAAGAAAACCCGTTGATACATTCTTATGTTTGCTTAGTATAAAGCTACACTGGAATTATTTTTGGATTAAGAGTCTACATCCATTTTTTCCTACCACAAGTACATCCTTTACTACTGGTATACAGTTATATGCATTGTTTTAAATACACACCATTTAGTTAGCATTATTCGGTCCAAATTTGTAATAGGCGGTATATATAGTACTATAGTAGCGTAAATATAACAATTATATATATGTATGTATGTGTGTGTATATATATGTATATATATATATATATATATATGTATATATATATATATATATATATATATATATATATATATATATATATATAGCCGACTATTTAGACACAAAATCAAATACAAAAAGAGAGACACAAAACCTCTACCGTTGGATTTATTTGTTTTTATGTGGAGAGTGAAATTCAAGGGAGAATCCAGTGGTTGAGATTTATTGTGTGTAATTTTGTGTTCTCATCTTGTGCCTAAATAGAGTTTCCATATATATATATATATATATATATATATATATATATATATATATATATATATATATAGCGTAACGGCATGCGCTCCGCGCGTGGTGATGGCATGCGTCCCGCGCGTGATCATGACCCCGCTCCACGTGTGTGTCTTTGTTCCTCAAATAGTGAGAAAAAAGTGGCATTTTATTCACAGAGAGTAGAGAAGATATTTGAGAAAATTTGGGACATATATTTGGATGGGTAAACATCCTAGGCAGTTTGAATGAGTAAACACACTATGTAAAAATAGGTTATTATGATTTGACCTACCTGTAGGCTAATATGTAGGCTACTTGCATGGATTCGATAAGATATTTTATTCCAAGCATAAAAGAGATGATACAGTATCCCATGAGAATTTGAAGAATGATTCGCATGTTTCTGTTCCTAAGAAGGATTTTTATTTTGTATTTTCCAAAAGAATAGATCTCTTGGTGAAACTTATGTAGGTAAACAATCAAGATGACATGAAAAAGGAAAAAATATATATATAAATTCATGTCTTCATTCATATACGAAGACAATTATTTAACATTCAAGATGAAAGCATAATTTTTGACATTAATATAGAAGATTTAGAGAGCTACATGTGAAAATTAGCATTTCTTGAATATTTTCTGTCATCCAAACATAGAGTGAAACTTACCTACTTTAGTGAGTTGTGGATAGAGATAATAAGCACAAACAAATTAAAAGAAATTGGTATTGGTATACATTTTAAAAAACTATTAATGCTCAGTATTAAACAATTAAACATGTCATAGACAATCAAACCGAATAATAATTATTCACGCTCAGCCAAGCTTTTCTTACTGGCTCTCTTGACCACAATACCCAATATAAATATCTATTAAGTACGTTTTGCAGCTATAAACTTTATTTTAATGTACGCTTAGTCCGCTCAGTTTCAGAATAAAATCTGCTTATGTTTCCTTTGCTCTTCCAACTCAGCCTCATTCCGAGAGTGTTTGGAATCTTTAGATTACCATGCTTCCTCAGCTCCTACATTCATTTCTATTTGATGACAGGTTGATATTTACATTTTGTTAAAATTATAAGCATACATAAGTCATAACATTAAATGTTAAAAAAAATCACACGATGCTTAACTTAATTAAATGCAGAAAGTAGGATAAACATACCAAATGTTTGCTAGCTGCCTTTCTTAAGCTAACATACAGATCTTGTAATGTATAACTTGAAATAGTTTTTCTTCATTGGTATACATAAGCTGCATACATAACATTTAATATACGTAATTAGTCATCATTACATATACATCCATCGCTCAAAACGATGGAAACACGAAACTACCTTTTATGGTGGCGAGCAACATGTACACACAAACGTGCTGACATTTATGAATAATAAAATGTAAATATTCATGGCAAGTCCTTTCTTATTCTGCACGTATTTACCGATAATTAAACTATACCCTACATGTACTATATAGAAAAAGGAAATAAAAGATTACACATAACTTGTAATGGAGAGCTACGGATGAAAATTTGTACCTACAAAAGAAAGCTAAGCTGATGCTTTGGAAGGGACAGCAATGGAGAGATCAAGAACAAAAAGGTGATGAATAGAAGACCATGAGCAAAAGATATAATGGGATATATGAACGTGAATGGGTAGATATTTAAAAGTTGCAATAGTATTTCTAGAATGAAGTATTCATCGGATAATACAGATTGACTGATTCTATGTTGCATAATATTACAATGTTTTGAATGAAATTTAAGTATGGAAACGATAAAAAAGATATGTGTATCATGAGATGCTAAGTTTTTTTTGGCAAGGCCGCCGTTTTTATAGTCGACGTACCACTTATATAATCATGAAAGCAATGGTTCTGTGCACATGCACAGAGAAACATGTCTGGTTTGAAGTGTCCAGTCACTATCAGTATAACAAAGACAAAAACTTAGACATAGTACAAAAGCTAATCAAAAGCAACACTACTCAACCTAGGAGTCGTCGCCCGAGTCAACCTCATAAAAGATGCAAATATAAGGGTGTCATAATTAGCTTATAAGACTAGAAGCGGAAGGCCAAATCATCCACATTGAAAGGAGAAAGTAATCTGTTTTTGTCCCAAGTTGTTTTCTGCATTATCACTGAGTTATTTTCATCGATTGCATCCTCATTCCACAAAACCAGTTTCTTTCCTTCTGGCCTGTAGAAGAGATGGCTGTGCTCTTCATCTCCAATAAAAATAAAGAAGATATCATTTGTGTCGCAATGCATTCCAGAGGGGGAATGCACCCAGGCATACTCTTGCGCATTCCAAAAGATATCAGGATCAGGTGGTACATCCGGCAAAATAGGACTGTAGGCTCAACCTCCTCTTTTACAACTATAGACTCATTCTGAGCAAACATCCTACATGTAGGAACCCAAACACGTTTATGAGGATTAGGTAGGGGGGATTATCTGGGGGAGGCAGATCTGCCTCATGCAGACAGGATTCAGAGCAGTGACGAAACGATTTGCAGGCAGTGCAAATATCTGGTTGCCATCTATACTTGACATCCACGTAATGAACACGATTGTCTATTTTAACTTTGATCTGAGTAGGAAATGGCTTGTCAGGAGTAATTTCTATCAAGACCCTAGCATAAACTACGTTTCTTCTAGCAACAGTGTTTGCATCGAAACATTTTAGTTTACCTATATGACACGCAAGCCAATTAAGGCCAAGAAGCGGTTGAAGCACGGAGGGAATATGAGTGAACTGCGCCCAAACTGTGATCGAAAGAACCTGTTTGCGAACTCTATCAATCGACGCACTCTAAGAAGTCACTATAAACGGTCTTCCGTCAATGATAGAAGGTGCAGCTTTCAGTACACGTAACCTCTCAGTAGAAGAGGAGAACTTAAAGTAGTAAAGTCCATCGATATACGTCATTTTCAATGAGGCACGTATTTGCCATGCATTACGGCATGATGTATTCATATCGACAGCAGGAGATTTAGAATCCAAAAAAAATCCAATAAGATGTTCATTCCAGAAATTAGCCGCTTCATCGTGAAGTTCCTGAGGAGGGACAGATCCTAGTTCAGTGTGAAGTATATCAAAGTCCACTGGCACATATTCACCCTCAACGCGAGGTAGAGTATCAAATAAGGTCAACAATTTCTTAGGATTGTTTGAGGTAGGGTTCAGTGTAGCTGCGTCACAGACAGTAGCAGCAGGGCATGTAGGTTGTTGGCCCGGTAGGTTATTTGTTGCAGGTACTGCTGAAATGTTATTCAGGTTGGTAGAGGAAATCTGTCGATCATGTTGTGGTCTTTGAATGACTTGAGGAGAAACATTACTGGAGGAGCATTGACAATTCAATCCTTCACTCACTGACCTCTCATGATTATCACGATCTACAGAGGAGCCCAAAGCAATAGGTTCAAAGTTCGAAGACTATCCCTAATTGGTACCCAAATCATTACCCAAGTTCACAATACCAGGATCAAGAACCACAGACAAGTTCAGGCCTGGAAAAGGCCACGAAGTAGATGCACGCTCAAGCAAATGGGAAATTGGCGACTTACCATGGGTACATGTCGCAATAGATCCAGCAGCATTAGTATCTGGTATTAGCTTGTTCAAAGGGTGGCTATCTGGCAAAGAAAAGACAGATCTCAGTGGAGGTGCGTTAGCTGCTTGCTCGTCTTCAGATTCAGAGCTCGAAAGTACAGAGTTTGCTCGGCCTCCAGATCGATTTATTATGGATGAGGGTAGACAAGGTTTAGCTTTTTTGTTCTTGTCCATGAGATGGTAAGGAGAAGAGCGGTGAGAATAGAGGAGGTTAAAGAGTGGCGGCGCAAGAAAATGGGATCTGGAAACCTAGCCGGAAGAGGATGTCCGCCATTTCTGATAACTTAAACACTTTTCAAAGTGATGAGATGCTAAATTTTTAGGATTAAATATAAATGGTTTTAAAAGAAATTAAATATCATGGCAATTTCAGTATTTCACGGTTGAACCAAAGGGTTGTGCCTCTAAGAGAATTATTAATAAAGATATTTTTTTAATCCAAAAACGAATATAATATAACTAAAGGGAAAATCTAGCTATTCTCCGACGGCTCACAAAAACAGTTCTGCAGAAACTGCTACAGAACTATGCACACAAAAAAGCGTATATATTAGAATAACAATCACTTGCCTATTTTATATGCATTAAAATTGACAAGTGAGTATTCAATATACTAGTGATACAGTACAACCAAATTTATCCCTTGTGGTCTCAATAATAGAAGCAAATTTGTATTTAATAGTACAAGTTAGTCCAGTAGTTCTAATTTCTATCATTGCGTAGGTGATCTATATTAATATTAAGTGTATTTGACTAGCTTTCACTTTAGTTTATATTTTATTTATTGTTAATTGTCATAGATTCATGGTCAAACGTTTTTTTCTTGTACTGTATAATATGTTCATGGTTAAAACTATCTATAAAATCTGTCCTTTTCTTCTTCCTGTCCCTTTTTCAATGAAATAAGACCAAAGCATCCAGACAATTCCTTTCCTCGTTCTCTTTCCCAACAACTGTACCATTCCCGTCACCGTTCTCGCGGACTGCAAGTCCCAACCATCCTATTGTCTCCTGCGTTCTCCAGTTTTTTCATACCGTCGCATGCGTCAATTTTGTTTGACTGCTATCACCAATCGCCTTCTTTATCGTCTAATTTTATGTTGCAGTCGTAGGCGTCTGTTTACTACATCTACCAAGACCGTTTTTTACTCCCTTGCTGCCGTTAATTTTGTCCGTCCACCGTTCTCAACAATTTTTTCAGAAGAAATTTATTTCTTCTAGGTTTGTAATTTCTCCTTCTTTAATTCATTTTTTGTTTATCATAATTCATTACCTTGGAACATCTTGTTAAAGTTATATTAGTGTTTCAAAGTAATTAGTTCATGAATAATTAGAAGTGTAATAGGTTATTTTAATAAGTCATTTATGTAGCTTACATATAGGGGCACTGAGTTCTCAATAAAAATGAGCGATTACCTGTAGTTATCTCAATCATTCTCTTCGTTTTTTTCAGTATTCCAACAAGGTATCGGAGTGGGTTGTTCTTAGGGCTTGTGAGGTTAACAAAAAATTATGAGTGTTCTTATAATGTCTACTAAAACAAATTTTTCACTTTCCGTTCCTCTATTCAAAGGAGAAAATTATCATTCATGGGCTATCAAAATGAAGTCATATCTTAAAGCTTTAAGTTTATGGGATGTCATTGAAAGTGATATTGATCCCACTCCTCTTCCACAAAATCCAACAGCTACCCAAGTCAAAAATATGCCGAAGAAATGGCGAGAAAGCCAAGGGCACTTTCGTATTTGCATGGGGCCGTGTCAGGAGAAATTTTCACAACTATTATGGGTTGTAAATCTCCCAAAGAAGCATGGGAGAAAACTAAAGGGGAGTATGAAGGAAATCACCAAACAAAATTAATGCAAATTTTGAATCTTAAGAGGGAATTTGAAATCATGGGATGAAAAGTAATGAAGGTGTTAAGGAGTATGAGAGTCGCTGATGCCCATTGCCAACCAAATCAAGCTACTTGATGGATAATTTACAAGGCAAAGGATGGTGGACAAACTTCTTGTCACTCTTCCAGAAAAGTATGAAGGTAAAATTTCTTCACTTGAAGATACTAAAGATTTTTCCAAGTTAATATTTTCAGAATTGATCAATTCACTCCATGCGGTGGATCAAAGGAGGATCATGAGAAATGAAGATGGTGAAAACAACAGTGAAAAAGTTTTTATAGCAAAGTATCAAACTCAAAAAGGGAAAGACAAATTTCTCCAATGCAACAATTGTCACAAAACTGGTCATGAAGAAAATGATTGTTGGCATAAGGGAAAACCTAAGTGTTTCAAGTGTCAAAAATTTGGGCATATGGCAAAGAATTGTAGGTTCAAAGATGAAGAGGAAGAAAACATGGCACAAGTGGCTGTGGAAGAGATTTTATTTTACGGTTGTGGGTGAGAAGTGCTCTAATATTCATAGAATAGAGTTGATGAGACGTGTTTCAACAATTGAAGGTGATGAGAAGTGCATCACAAATCGAAGAGAAGTGCTTCGTTTATTATCTCAACAACTTTGAAGCAAGGGGGTGTGTTAAATTTATATTGGTGCTTCAAAGTAATTAGTTCATGAATAATTATAAGCGTAATAGGTTATTTTAATAAGTCAAAGCATGTGTACTATTCTCATGCTAAGAGGAGGTGTATGATCCTACATTTAAGCATGTTTAGTTCTTTATTTTTATTCAAGCAATCATTTATGTAGCATATATATAGAGGCACTAAGTGTTGGAATATAATTTTAATTGGTATTTTGCTATTTATGTTTAATGTTGGTTCATGTATTCAAAGTATCTATCTCAGTGAAAAGTCATTTCCGTTCAAGTGAAGAGTCATGTCCGTTCAGTGAAGAGTCATGTCCGTTCAATAAAGAGATGCGTCCGTTCAAGTGAAGAGTCATGTCCGTTCAACGAAAAGTTGTGTTCGTTCAGTGAGGAGTCGTGTCCATTAAATGGGTTACGTCTATTTGTAGGGTATGTAACCCACTATATATATGTGGTTATTTTATTGTGTTTGAAAGGGAAACTAGAATGTTGTAATTAAGTTTGAAGGTAAGAAATTCAAAGAAGTTCTTCACCCAAAATTTAGCACTCTTCCTCTAATTTCTTTTCCTCCAACAAAGTGGTATCAGAGCCTAGTTGAAAGTATGGCGCATCCTCATCTATTTCTTCCATCATTTCTTCTCACTGTTCTCACAAAAGAAAATTTTGAAGAATGGAGTAATAATAATAAAAAGAGCTGATTTCCAAAGAGTTATGGGAAATCGTTAAAAAGGGCTACGAATGGCCAAAAGACAGAAATATGACAGAGAAAGAAAGAAAATCATTTGTAAGTTGGAGACGAAAATATCTTCAAGCTCGTGTTGTGATGAGTGAAAATCTCGATGGAGAAGCATATTTTCATATTCATGGAGAAAGTTCCGCAAAAGGTTCGTGGAAATTATTGAAAGAGGTGTATGCAAAGGATGACACAAAATTGATAGAAGAAGACAATTTGATTGTTGACAAAGAGAACGCAAAAAACATTGAGGAGGAAGATGTTGAAGCTGAAGAGCACATTGAAGAGGCGAAGTCAACCAATGATGTGAAAGATAATGAAAACAATATGAAGTACGGAGATGTTGCAAACAAGGCTGAAGAAGAAACAACAGATATTAAAGAAGACATTGATATTGTTGATGAAAAAAATAGTGATGTGGAGGAGAAAAATGGTAGTAAATATGTTGATGTAAACCTCAAAGAGGATCTGAAATATAAGAATGGTGCAAAGAATAAAGACATGATAGACGAAAAGATAATTAAAGCAGAAGGGGAAGTAAATGATGGCACAGAGATGAAGGACATTGAAGAAAAGTATCTTGAAATAAAGGAGGACAAGAGAAGTGATACACAAAAGGGAAAAGAAAGAGAAGGCTGCAGTTAAATAAAAGATGTTGCAGAATCATAAGAGAAAGGCGTTAATAAAAATGAGGATGTCGAGATGACTGACTCTGACAGTGCTAAGGCCGATGATGATTCAATAAAAAAGGATGCTTGCGAAAATGCGGAGAACGCATACGAATTAGAGAAGAGGAACCAAAAGAAAAGCAGAAGTCAAAAGCTCATGCTTTGAGTCGCATAGTCGGTGATCCTTTTAAGAAAGGTATGGAGCAAGGTCCTCAGATTGATGATGAGCAATTCGATAAGATCTTGCACTACATAAAATTAAGAGTTGATGGTGGTGCTTCCCTTGTTACTGGGGGTGAGAGATTTGGAAGAAAAGGGTACTATATCCAACCTACTATTTTCTCAGATGTAAGAGATGATATGGTCATTGCGAAAGAAGAGATATTTGGATCAGTCTAGTCTATCCTTAAGTTTAATGATTTGAACGAAGTGATTAGACGTGCAAATGCATCACCCTTTGGACTAGCAGCTGATGTTTCACAAGCAACATTGATAAAGCAAGCCATGAAAATGAGAAAGAAAAAATCTTGATTGGAAAGAAGGTACAACCCATGCAACTCGATCCACTCAACCGAAGAAGTGTAAGAAAGAAAATTTCAAATTAGGAGGGAGTGTTGGAATATAATTTGAAATTGTATTTTGATATTTATGTTTAATGCTGGTTCATGTATTCAAATTGTCTATCCAAGTGAAGAGTCGTGCCAGCTCAAGTGAAGAGTCATGTCCGTTCAGTGAAGAATCATGTTCGTTCAATAAAGAGATGTGTCCGTTCAAGTGAAGAGTCATGTCAGTTCAACGAAAAGTCGTGTCCGTTCAGTGAAGAGTCATGTCCATTTAATGAGTCATGTCTATTTATAGGGTATGTAATCTACTATATATATGTGGTTATTTTATTGTGTTTGAAAGGGAAACTAGAATGTTGTAATTAAGTTTGAAGGTAAGAAATTCAAAGTAGTTCTTCACACAAAATTTAGAACTCTTCCTCTAATTTCTCTTCCTCTAACACTAAGTTCTCAATAAAAACGAGCGATTACTAGTAGTTATCTCAATTATTCTCTTCGTTTTTTTTTCAATATTCCAACACATCTGCTACGATCGGTTTTCCTCTTAACCATTTTGGTAACTAAGTAAGTATTCCTCTTTAGCATAAATTATTAGACAGTAATAAGTACTAATTTTATGTACTGATTTTTCAATACATATTGGTAACTAAGTTTTGGAATATGATCCAAGTTCTTTTACTCAAATTTTGTTGCATCTTCTTTGTTTCTTTCAGATGCATAATGCGATTAAATAACCATTATGTTACGATATTTCTTCTAGACGCACATTGGGATTTTTAATATATCTACGTTGATCATTGGATGATCAATATGTGATATTTATTTGTACACTTAGTGGGGATTAGCAAGACATTTGGATATCAGCACTACTGCAGTATCCATCCTATTTTTCTCTCTATTTTTGAAAGATAGCAAGCAAGTCATTTTCTATGCTTGCGTCATTAACTTTTGACAAAATTTATAATATTTGTTACTTAAAAAATATTATGTAATATTAGGTTGCATCAAACATGGTTTATAAAGATGGAGCCTTTGTATATAATTCTTTGGTTCATCAAATTTCAGCCTGCATTACCAAAATATGTTAGTTTATTTTTTATCTAATTGAATTTAATGGGTATGTTCTTTGTCTCTGTAATAACTAATTGCAAACTAACTACATAATTGGTATATATGGATATACACAAATTGTTTTAACAACAAAAGCACCTCACATAAGAAATGGTGTTTTGTATTTTTTAAATGCAATAGATTTCTTCAACATAGTATTTTAATTTATCATTTCTTGGATATGTTTGATTAATATGTCCGAGGAATTATTTATTGTTGGTTCATACCATGACTTACATAGTTTCAGAAAAAGTGATGTCTATTAAGGGATGAGGAGGAGAGTTATTGGAGAGGAACAATTGCAATTTTTATTGATGCAAAACATGATACAAAGAGCACATATATATAGTGCTATGAGCCCAACGGCTAGTACAAAATATACCAAATATGTATGAGCCTAACGGCTAGTATTAAATATACCAAGTATGCATGAGCCTAATGGCTAGTAATAATGACAAAGCATGCTAAATATGATAAAAACGTGTTCACACTCTAACGGCTCTATTGTAAAGGCTCTATTGTCTTCGTTATGCCCCCCTTAGTTCGAACTAGGGTTTCCTTGCTCATTCCGGCTTCCGCCTGCACTGATAACGCGAAGTTCCTCTCTCATTCTAATGAAATTTTTGGTCAAAAGGGCCTTTGTGAGAGCATCTGCTCTCTGATAGTATGCGGGAACATGACATATTGCAAGTCTTCCTGATTGCGTTCTTTCTCTCACAAAGTGGAGATCAATTTCAAGATGTTTCATCCTTGAATGTTGAATAGGGTTTAGAGATAAAGATACCGTGCTCTTATTACCGCACCAAATGATCGGCTTTCGTCTTGGAGTGAAACCAAGCTCCTCCATCAGTGACTCTATCCACATGATTTCGGCTGTAGCGCTTGCCAGTGCACGGTACTCAGCCTCTGTGCTAGATTTTGATGGGGTCTGTTGTTTCTTCGTACACCAGGAAATGATATTGGAATCGAGGTAAACGCAGTACCCTGAGACAGACTTTCGATCGTCAATATCGTTGGCCCAATCGGCATCGCTAAAGCACTGCAAGTTAAGTTCCTTTTCTGAATTTAGGCGTATGCCGTAATGTTTTGTGCCTTGTAAGTATCGTAACACTCTCTTTAATGCCATCCAATGTTCTGATAAAGGGTTCTGCATGTATTGACTGAGTTTACTGACGCTGTAGCATATGTCTGGTCGAGTAATAGTTGCGTATTGTAACGCTCCTATTATGCTTCTATATTGTTTGGCATTGTCGATAGCTTCTCCTTTATGCTTAGATAGTCTTAGGTTACTAATCATAGGCGTAGGTAATGGGTTTGCCTTGTGCATATTTGCCCTTTGCAGTATTTCAGTGATATAATTTTGTTGGGATAATATTAATTCACCATTGTTTTTCCTAATCACTTGTATTCCAAGAAAATTTTTTAGTTCCCCCAAGTCTTTAATGGAGAAATTTTGATCCAGCTTGTGTACGATTCTGTTTATTTCTTCGTTGTTGTCTCCTGTTATTAGCATGTCGTCCACGTATACTAGAATGAACACAGTTCCATGTATGTCCTTCTTCATATATAGAGAATTTTCCGATTTAACTTGTGACAAATCCATGTTAGACAAAGTTGACTTTACCTTTTCATACCAAGCTCTCGAAGCTTGTTTTAAGCCATATATTGCTTTGTGTAGTTTGCATACTTAATCACCAGTACCATATCCTTCAGGTTGTTGCATGTATACCTCTTCAGTCAATTCCCCATTCAAAAAAGCATTGTTGACGTCCAGTTGCCTCACATTCCATCCTTTGTTTAGAGCAATGGTCAGTATAATTCTGATGGTTGTGGGTTTTATGACTGGGGAAAAAAATTCTTTGAAATCAAAACCAAATTATTGCGCGTAACCTTTTGCAACCAATCTGGCCTTGTATTTGTCAATAGATCCATCTTCTTTTCTTTTTATTTTGTATGTCCACCTACAACCAATCACATTTTTGTGTTTTGGTTGAGTCACTAAGCTCCAAGTGTTGTTTTTTATGAGTGCTTTATATTCAGTGTCTATTGCCTCCTTCCATTTATTTGATCTTATAGCCTGAGTGAAATTCAATGGTTCGATCTCACTGGAAGAAATATTATACACTTTGGATTTGAAGATGCCTCTCTTTGACCTGGTGATCATGTGATGTCCAGTTGATTGTGGTGGTGTTTGTTGCTGTGTATCATTGTTGCTGGTAGTGTCAACATGGTTGTTGTTTTCTGTATCTTCACTATACTGCATGTTTTGATGTATGTTTGTATCTTCTGAGTCATTGTGTGTCTCATTGGTTTGCTCATTTGTTCGATCCATAGTTTCTTCCTGGGTGTTTAAATTGCTTGTGCGTTGTTGCTCTTCATTTCTATCAATTGAAGGTGGTTCAGTAATGAATGGCTCGAACCGTATGTTATTGTTTATGCTTTGTTCCCCATCCTTTTTGCCGATTTGCTTTTCTGCATAAGAAAACTTGTTTTCATCAAATATCACATGTCTAGAAACGTATATTTTTTTCATTTTTGTCCATGCACTTATAACCTTTTTTGTTTTGTGCATACCCAATGAATGTGCATGGGCTTGATCTCATACTTAGTTTATGATTGTTATAGTCTCTCAAACATGGAAAACATAGACACCCATAGGCTTTTAGAAAACCATATTCTGGTCTAACACTGTATATCATTTCATGAGGGCTTTTATTGTTTAAGACTTTGGTTGGCAACTTGTTATTGAGGAATACAGATGTGTAGAAAACTTCATTCCAATATTTCATGGGTAATGAGCTTTGTGATAACAAAGTTAGATCAGTCTCTACTATGTATCGATGTTTTCTTTCGACTAAACCATTTTGTTCGGACGTATGCGGGTAAGTTAATCTATGTTTGATCCCTCTTTTGAGAAAGTAATTAGTTAGAGGTTTAAACTCAGCTCCCCCATCTGTCTGAACAACCTTAACAGTACTGTTCATTTGTTTCTCGACATGAGTTATAAATTGCATAACTGTATTGCAAACTTCTGATTTAGTTTTCAGCATGTATATCCAAGTATATCTAGAATAAGCATCCACAAAAGAAAGATAATACATGTGTCCCTGATATGAATTTAGAGGCGCGGGTCCCCACAAGTCAGCGGCTATAAGTTCCAGTGGCTCATTATAGCTGGTTTCAGAATCACTAAAAGGGAGCTTGTGGCTCTTGCCGAGTTGGCAGTGCGTGCATGTGTGTTTGATAGGTACATTTTTATAATAAATGTTATTACTACGTAGAACAGTCTTAACAGTTTCTAGATTAGGATGTCCTAATTTTACATGCCAAGAATTAATCACGTTACATTCACTGCTATTATTGTCATAATCAACGTTATTGCAACTATTCCTAATACAGTCATTGTCACTACTAGCATCTACATTATTGTACCAGAATTCTCCACTTGAGTTTGCATTCTAGAATTTGTATAAACCATTGTATAGGTTACCTCGAAGTAATATTTCATGATTTAAGGAATCTTTAACTAAACAAAACTTAGGATGAAATTCAAAGTAAACATTATTGTCGTTGGCAAATTTTGATACACTTAACAAATTTTTATTAATCGTAGGTACCCTAAGAAGATTGTTTAATTTGAGTTGTCTTTTCCCAAAGATAGTCCCTTTGCCTATGTGTGTGATACTAGCAGTACTACCATTACCCATATGCAAATTTCTCATACCTGAGTAATTTCTGCTCCCAATTTTTAAATTTTGAAGATTGCTAGTTATGTGGTGAGTCGCTCCTGAGTCAGGGTACCATTCTTCGAAGCCATTGTCTTCATTTTTTACTTCATCATTATCTGCAGCATTGTGTCTTCGGTTTGCGTTATTATTATTTTGAGTTGAATTCCCTGTTGTTGCCATATTTGCTTGTGCTCTTCTTTGTGAAGAGTAATTTTGGCTTGCCTGTTGTCTACCTGTGTCTGAATTATACCTGAAGTAACATTTGTTCGCCATGTGACCAAACTTTTGGCATATTTGACATTTCACACGATAGTTGTTGTTATCTCCTTGTATCTGCTTATTTCTGACTGTGGTATAATTGGCATAGAACTTATTTTGTGCTGCTTTTCTTTGGTCGATTCTGCCTTCATGAGCAAGGAGTGCTGATCGAACGAACTGTAAATCAGGTAAGGTTTGTTGTGTGGCTAGCACAGTTACTAGAGATTCGTATTCTTCATCTAATCCACCAATAATAAATAGGATTTGCTCATTGTCGCTGATCTTATGGCCAACAGCATTTAGTTTGTCACACAGATTTTTAATTTTTCCTAAGTATTCTTTCATGCTTGCCTCCTTTTTTCTAGAATTTTGTAATTCCCTTCTATATTGCATGATTCTAGCAGCTGATTGTGAACTGAAAATTTGTTCAACTGTTTTCCATATTTCATAAGACGTGCTACATCCAACTATTTGTGATAATAAATTCGAACTTACCGACGATAGGAGCCATGAGGAGAGGAGGCTGTCTTGTTTTTGAAACTTTGTGTAGTCTGTGTTAGGCACAATTTCTCCTTCCGAATTGGTTATCGTCACTGGTGGGACTGTTATTGTCCCATTAATGTACTGCAGTAAATCATACCCTCTTAAAGCGATCTCTACTTGATATTTCCATAGAATGTAATTGTCTTCGTCTAGAGATGTGGTGATAATTTAGCTTTTTGGTTTAATCAGGTCGTGATGGTTAGGTGGAGCGCTGTACCCCATACTTTCTGAAACAGCGGAGGTTACTTCATTGTTGCTGGCCATAAAACAAAAACAACTTTCTGCTTGATGATTAAGCCTTTCGGCAATTTGGCTCTGATACCATATTAAGGGATGAGGAGGAGAGTTATTGGAGAGGAACAATTGCAATTTTTATTGATGCAAAACATGATACAAAGAGCACATATATATAGTGCTATGAGCCCAACGGCTAGTACAAAATATACCAAATATGTATGAGCCTAACGGCTAGTATTAAATATACCAAGTATGCATGAGCCTAATGGCTAGTAGATAATGACAAAGCATGCTAAATATGATAAAAACGTGTTCACACTCTAACGGCTCTATTGTAACGGCTCTATTGTCTTCGTTAATGTCTTACACGGAATCCTTCATATAAACTTAGCAATGTTGCAGGTAAAAATTTAAAATAAAACCCTTAAATCTTTTGTATATGGTAAGCATGCTTCAAATGTATGTTTCATCTATGTAAGCTAATTAGGTAATGGTGGCTATAAATGGGTTGGTATTTAAATATTCTTTCTTTTGTTAAAAAATAATTGTCTAAGTTATGTATATATTAATTTTCTTTTTCTCTGTTATATAGGAAAAGGAGAATCTGAGTATGTTATGTGCTTTTGTCGTAGTAACCACATAATTTTGGTTAGATTTTGGAGATTTATTACACTAGCTATGTTAATTTGTCATTTGTTTCCTCACATGGTATTTAAATTAAAAAATAAATGTGAGATTGTGTAAACTTATAAGTGTAGAGTTCTCCTTCATTTGCCTCAGTTAAAATTGTTATTCATGTAATTTATCCACTTACAGCTTGACGATTCAGCGATAAACCTTAGTTCAGGATTGAAAATATTTCTTCAACCCACTTACTATGTAATTGGATTTTATATGTTAGCCAAGTTTGTTTTCAGATTATACCTTTATCATGTGTATTAGAGATGAATACAAAAGAATATCCATTGATCTTTTGATAACAATTGGTGGTAGCTTTTTTACTGTTCTAACTGTGTGTGAGTAGTATGTCTTAGACCAAAAATTTTACAGAATGTAAAACGATTTCAAATTTTTCTTGCATGCACCTTCTCAGATTGGTTTTAACTGTTCATTCTAGACATGTAATGATTTAGATATGAATTAAGAAATATACTGAAGTATCGAGCCTAAATGTTTTGGCCAGTCCGGAATCATTAGTTGGTCACAAGTTTGTCCCTATTAAAAGTATTAAGTATCACATATACTATCTTTAAAAAATAGCGTGTGTGCCATTCAGTGCCATGGTCATCTACAATCTTTGGTATGGAGATGAAGCATGAAGTTATGAAACTGTATTTTTAGCATACATAACAAATTTAAAGCACTTCATGGATGTTAGATTGTATGAGTTTATGCAATTAAAATCATAGCTAAGGCATTTATCTAAAGCAGTAACGTATTTCTTTTGGAAAGAGGTGTAAAAAATTAACCATAACCCCATCCACATTTTCTATTTGGAAACCATATCATGCATTGCTTTTATTTGGTTCTATTTGAAGTTTCAGCATCATGTCAGATTCTGATTTTAATGCTACTAATAGGTTAATGAAAATAACTACATTGTGTATAAAAGAGTTTTATAAAACGTGCCTGTCCTATTGTTAGTGTGGCTAAATTAGCGAGGGGATAAAAATTGTACCATATATTATTAGAACAAGGCAAGAATTAGATTCATTTGTAGACCATTTATTAGTTATAATTTTTTGCCATAGAATGCTAAATAGATGTCGTAATAACGTAGAATTGCCATGTGGAAGCAGCAAAGAGGAGTTTAGATGCAACAAAACCAAATTATGTATTTAAAATTATCGAAATGCCTGTACTCATTTGAAATGATATCTTTGAGTTTGTAGCTGTGTATTTATTAATAATGCATGTAATATTAACTTTCATAAAAATGATGGTTTTTTATTGCACGTAGACACTGGTTGCAGACTTGCAGTAATAAGGGTTGAAGGAATTCATCTTTTTGTGGAGAAAGATTTAATGAGTGCTAAGCGTTTAAGAGTTCAAGTTTTCAATCCGATAACCAATGAAGCTTTAAAGGTAAATGTAAAGCAATTTAGGTAAAACAATCATTTTATTTGAACTTTAGAGGTAAAAATTAATTAGATTTGAATTTTGTAAAAATAATGGTTAAACATCCATTGTATTGAACTTTATCATATGTATAATGAATACTGACAAATGTAAAACAAACATACAAAAATATATCTATTCATCATTGTTTTCATATCAATCAAGCCAATGATGTTTAAATGCACCAAGCTTTGGATTCATCATGCACTTCCTAAGTTTTAATACTTTTAAGTCCTCTCAAATACAGTTTCAGCAATGCTTTGCACTAAGATGGATGTATACAGTTCTGTAGCAACCCTATAGCTAATGGTACACTGGAAGTACAGAGGAACTGGTTTCCGTATATATGTATGCTATTACAACTATAATTCATTAATCTTAGGTAGTATCATTTTCCAGGAGATCTGTATGTTCTTAAATTTGTGCTCATAGTATTTTGTTTGCTAACAACTTTATTATATGACTTCCATTTTCCCATGCTAAGTTTCATATAAAACAAAATGTTGTGTTCTTCATTAATATTATTAATTAATCATGATGAATTATCATATATATATATATATATATATATATATAGACTTAGTACTACTTGTTAACCATCTTTTTGGCAAAAGCCGTCACGGGTCGGATCGAAGCCCAAACGCGCAATCGGCCGAATCAGATAAATCATGCTCCAGGAAGCCCAGCGAAAGCTCGGTCCAGAACAATCAAGCACTGGCCCGAGCTAATTCTCATTAGCTGATAGCTCACTCTGGAAGAATCGTTCTCTCAGTCGACCGAATATCTCGCTCCCACACGAAGCGCGTCGGCCGAGTATCTCGAACCGGCATGGAAATATTCAACTGAGTTATTCCGATGATTATCCCGACTTTCAAGGCAGTAAAGGCGGTCAACCACATCCGTACAAAAGCTCTACTTTTGATACACCTCACCATGGATGCCACATAGGCCGCAGCTTCCGAGGATGCTATTTATGAATAGTGGAATCAGTCTTCCAGCCGCTTTTCCAACCAAAGAATGGACTCCACGCGTCCAAGCTTTCCCGAAAAGGCCGGGCCACGTCACAACAGCCCAAGTCACCATCTCCTCCTATAAATATCTCAAAGCTCAAAGAGAAAAGGGATCAGATTTTTGGGGACATGACCTTTTTTCGGACCTCTCCTGAACTCCAGAGGCTGAAGTACTCTAAGCTTTATCCTCCAAAACTTCTCATCTCTCACTTTTCTTTAACCAAAAAAAGCATTGTACTTGTAATAAAAAGAGAAGAAATAATATATAAAGTGGACGTAGGCACCGTCTTTGCTAGGCCACTATAAAAATTCTGTGTGTGATCCCCATTTTCTTTACTTTTTCTGCATTTCATAATCATTATTCGTGTGCTCTCCACACGATTAGGCGTTGATTGTCACTAGTGATCAACTTTTGATGTCAACACTTTGGCGCGCCAGGTAGGGAAACACGCGCACCGACATCGCCTTCGACCTTTTGCTTACCTCAGTTCATGGCGAACAAGCGAAAGAAAGCTACAACATCCTCTCGTCCCGCCGATACCAACGCTGTAGAAGAAAGCCAGGAAGCTTCCTCTCATGAAGATATGTCTCGATTTCTTACCCGGGACGACATGGATAAAATCATGGTCGAATTCAGAAACCATACGACATCTCAGGGTAAACTCCTCGAACGACAACAGCAGTTGATGGATCACCTTCTCGGTCGAGTGGAGATGGGATTGAATGCTTCAACTTCAATTCCTCCACCGACTGGGACCGGGGCAACAACTGATCTTTGGTCTGCATGGAATCAGGCCACTGATCAGGCTACACCTTTATTTCATCCTGGCTCGGCTCTACCTCCCAACCAATCATAGTCAGGAGTATCGCTTCCAACGACCAGCGCAGCTGCATCAGTAGAACCCCAGGAGGCTCGCGATCAAGATCTATATCGGTCGAACACTTTGCCTCCATCCTTGGAAACAGATCGACCTCCCATGCCTGTCGAGCGATTACCGGGTCCATCGGAATCAATGCCATTCCCATTACAACCCGGAGTCTTACCGCAGACCAATCTAACCACTCTTCCCCTTCAACGAAGAGCTGGCGCGCCCTTCCCTTCGAACCAGGGAGACTGCTTTACCTTACTGTTCCTCATTGTGGCGGAAGAAAACGCTACTGTAGACCCTCCTAACCTTTCTCCTGCCGGGGGCACCCACGAGCTCCGAACATCACATGCTATGTCGGATCAGTCTGGACCCTCTGTCATGGGTACGGCTCGACCCAATACTCATCAGGTTCAAGAGGGGTCATCCTTCCCAGAAAGGGGCCATCCTTCTCAGGACCACCTACCGGAGCTCACCTTCACTCGAATCTCGGAGGATGACCCCAGCCAACGGCTGCTATTCCGGGCATGCTTTTGCCAGATCCTCGCACCGAAGCTCTCCCAATGCAGAGTTGAACTCATGGCAACGACTCCTCGGAGATGGAAGCCAGCTTGCAAGCATCATCCAACATTTCACTCGAGCACTTCTTTGCAGCAAGATATAGATAATGTCAATAGCAGCCCCTTTACCAGGGAAATCATAAATTCCCAAAACCCTTTGGACTTCTAATTCCCAGCTATCGAACCGTACAATGGTCGCACTGACCCGACCATCCACCTCATGCGATACATGCGACATATGGAAGTGCTTGGCGCATCGACCAACGTCATGGCTTAATGTTTCCCGCTCTTTCTTACATATATAGTTGCCATGTGTTTCGACAGCTAACGACGGAGTCGATCAGCAGCTGGAACACGTTGGTCATCCGTTTCATCGAACAATCCAGAGTTCATATCTCCCGACCTAAGAGCGTTATGTTCTTATCCACCATTAAGCAGCGATCTGGAGAGACACTCGGATCCTTCCTCGAAAGGTTCAACGCAGCCGTAGCGTCAGTTGATTGGTCTGAGCCATCGATGGTACTTATGGACGCCATTGCAGGAGTTCAGAACAGATCAGAACTCTCAATCTCAGAGATCCCCCAAGGATATAGATGACTTCTATTCCGAGACCGAGCGATTCCTCCGACAAGAAGATGCCAGCATTGAGATGGAGAGCCTTGAGGTCTTAGCCTCCAAACAACAAGGTCCATCCAACAACAAGGTCCAGAATAAAGGAAGAGGAAAGGCGCCGGAAAAGAATGAGCGCAACGTGCGACCTCGAAACGAAAATAAGTACGACCAGTACACCGACCTCAAATCCTCTCTGCTCGGTATCTACATTGACATACGCAGGCCCCTTCCTACCCCGAGACCACCTCGACGAGAACCAACCCATATGAACTTGATTCCGACAAACATTGCATACTCCACAACGTAGCTGGACATAGAACCATTGAATGCCGGCATCCGTACAATCTCATCGAGGGTCGAGTCAGGCGAGGAAAACTTCCCAAATATGTTAAGAAGAGCGCCCCGGCCTTGCCGCCGCGATATTCTGCCCAAGCTCCTCAGGTCAGTCGTTGAGCTCCTAGAAACGAAAAGGACCCTAAGACTAGCACTCGCGGCATTATCATTAAGTAGAGTCTATCTTTCTTTTTCTGATGTATTTCTTTCAATAAAAAGGACACCTTGATGTACACATGTATGGGGTTAGGATTTAGCTCCTAGGCATGCTCTGGAATCAACTATTGTCCTCTTAGAATTTCTTTTCTTTGTAATAATTATTTAGCAGCTATGAATTTTCTTTTACAAACATGGATCATGTTTGGAAACTCTAAGCCGAGCATGGCTGATGCTCGCCCCCCTTTATTAAATGTGGTCGGCGCGAAAGCCCACTACTATTTCCAAAAACCTACTCCACCAGCCGAGTACGGTAAAAGTTTTAAACCGAGTATGGATTATACTCGCCCTCTTTTCTACACCACGAGCGTTTATTGCTCGCTGGATATATTAATTTAACATGAGTCGAGCATATAAAACACTTGCCCTAAGCCGAGTATGGTTAATGCTCGCCATCTCTGTAAGCTGAGTATGGTTAATGCTTGCCACCTCTATATGTCGAGTATGGTTAATGCTCGCCACCTCTCTAAGCCAAGTATGGTTAATGCTCGCCAGCCCTCAAAGCCAAGTGAAATAAAATGCTCGACCCATTAGCCTTCTCCAGATCGAGAATGACTTATTTTGTCTTTACAGGAATTAAATCTCATAAAGACGGTGATCATCATCTTGGCTTTAATACGGTTCCCGGTGGTTATCGGTTTTCTGGCCTTAGTACGACCTAATTCGCTCGTCGGTTTTCCGGGCTTAATACAACCATCGGAACCGTCGGATTTTTGGTCTTAATATGGTCCGGCGTGACCATAGTTGCTCGAGTAATTGTGCTTCGAGTCATATTTCAGAACACACCTCCCTCTACCGAAGAAGATTCATTCTGAGGGGCAAAGTGTTAACCGTCTTTTTGGCAAAAGCCGCCACGGGGCAGGTCGAAGCCCAAACGCGCAATCAGCCGAATCAGATAAATCATGCTCCAGGAAGCCCAGCGAAAGCTCGGTCCAGAATAGTCAAGCATTGGCCCGAGCCAGTTTTCATCAGCTGACAGCTCACTACGGAAGAATCGTTCTCCTAGTCGACCGAATATCTTTCTCCCCACGAAGCGCGTCGGCCGAGTATCTCGAACCAGAATGGAAATATTCAACTGAGTAATTCTGATGCTTATCCCAACTTTCAAGGCAGTGAAGGCGGTCAACCACATCCGGAAAAAACTCTACTTTTGATACACCTCACCATGGATGCCACGTAGGCTGCATCTCTGAGGATACTATTTATGAATAGTGGAACCAGTCTTCCAACCGCTTTTCCAACCAAAGAATGGACTCCATGCGTCCAAGCTTTCCCGAAAAGGCTGGGCCACGTCACAACAGCCCAAGTTGCCATCCCCTCCTATAATTTCCTCAAAGTTCAAAGAGAAAAGGGAACGGATTTTTGGAGACAGGACCTTTTTTCGGACTTCTCCTGAACTCCAGAGGCTCAAGTACTTTAAGATTTATCCTCCAAAACTTCTCATCTCTTAATTTTCTTCAAACAGAAAAAGCATTGTACTTGTAATAAAAAGAGAAGAGATATATATAAAGTGGACGTAGACACCGTCTTTGCCGAACCACTATAAAAATTCTGTGTGTGATCCCCGTTTTCTTTACTTTTTCTGCATTTCATAATCATTATTGTGTGCTCTCCACATGATTGGGGGTTGATTGTCACTAGTGACCAACTTTTGACGTCAACACTTTGGCGCGCCAGGTAGGGGAATACGCGCACTGACATCGCCTTCGACCTTTTGCTTACCTCGGTTCATGGCGAACAAGAGAAAGAAAGATACAACATCCTCTCGTCCCGCGAACGCAGACGCAGCCGATACCAACGCTGTAGAAGCAAGCCAGGAAGCTTCCTCTCATGAAGATATGTCTTGATTCCTTACCCGGGACGACATGGATAAAATCATGGTCGAATTCAAAAACCATATGACATCTCAGGGTAAACTCCTCGAACGACAGCAGCAGTTGATGGATCACCTTCTCGGTCGAGTGGAGATGGGATTGAATGCTTCAACATCAATTTCTCCACCGACCGGGACTGGGGCAACAACTGATCTTCGGTCTGCATGGAATCAGGCCACTGATCAGGCTAAACCTTTATTCCATCCTGGCTCGGCTCTACCTCCCAACCAATCACAGCCAGGAGTATCGCTTCCAACGACCAGCGCAGCTGCATTAGTAGAACCCCAAGAGGCTCGCGATCAAGATCTAGATCGATCGAACACTTTGCCTCCATTCTTGGAAACATATCGACCTCCCATGCCTATCGAGCGATTACCGGGTCCATCGGAATCAATGTCATTCCCATTACAACCTGGAGTCTTACCGCAAACCAATCTAACCACTCTTCCCCCTCAACGAAGAGCTGGCGCGGCCGTCCCTTCGAACCAGGGAGACCGCTCTACCTTACCGTTCCTCACTATGGTGGAAGAAAACGCTACTGTAGACTCTCCTAACCTTTCTCCTGCCGGGGGCACCCACGAGATCCGAACATCACATGCTATGCCGGATCAGCGTAGATCCTCTGTCATGGGTACGGCTCGACCCAATACTCATCAGGTTCAAGAGGGGCCATCCTTCCCAGAACCACCTACTGGAGCTCACCTTCACTCGAATCTCGGAGGATGACCCCAGCCAACAGCCACCCTTCCGGGCATGCTTTTGCCAAATCCTCGCACCGAAGCTCTCCCAAATGCAGAGTTGAACTCATGGCAACGACTCCTCGGAGATGGAAGCCAGCTTGCAAGCGTCATCAAACATTTCACTCGGGCACTTCTTTGCAGGAAGATATAGATAATGACAATCGCAGCCCCTTTACCAGGGAAATCATAAATTCCCAAAACCCTTCGGACTTCAAATTCCCAGCTATCGAACCGTACAATGGTCGCACTATCCCGACCATCCACCTCATGCGATACATGCGACATATGGAAGTGCTTGGTGCATCGACCAACGTCATGGCTTAATGTTTCCTGCTCTTTCTTACATATATAGCTGCCATGTGGTTTCAACAACTAACGACGGAGTCGATCAGCAGCTGGAACACGTTGGTCATCCGTTTCATCGAACAATCCAGAGTACATATCTCCCGACCCAAGAGCGTTATGTTCTTATCCACAATCAAGCAGCGATCTGGAGAGACACTCGGATCCTTCCTCGAAAGGTTCAACGCAGCCGTAGCGTCAGTTGATTGGCCTGAGCCATCGATGGTACTTATGGCCGCCATTGCAGGAGTTCAGAACAGATCAGAACTCTCAATCTCAGAGATCCCCCAAGGATATAGATGACTTCTATTCCGAGGCCGAGCGATTCCTCCGACAAGAAGATGCCAACATTGAAATGGAGAGCCTTGAGGTCTTAGCCGCCAGACAACAAGGTCCATCCAACAGCAATGGCCAGAATAAAGGAAGAGGAAAGGTCCCCGAAAAGAATGAGCGCAACGTGCGACCTCGAAACGAAAATAAGTACGACCTTTACACCGAGCTCAGTTCCTTTCTGCTCGATATATACCTTGACATACGCCGGCTGCTGCCTACTCCGAGACTACCTCGATGAGAACCAACCCAGATGGAATTCGATTCCGGCAAACATTGCATATTCCACAACGTAGCTGGACATAGCACCATTGTATGCCGAAATCTGCGCCATCTCATCAAGGATCGAGTCAGGCGAAGAGAACTTCCTGAATATGTTAAGAAGCGCGCCCTGGCCTTCCCACCGCGATCTTCTGCCCAAGCTCCTCAGGTCGGTCCTCGAGCTCCTAGAAATGGAAAGGACCCTGAGACTAGCACTCGCGAGATTGTCATTAATTAGAGTCTATCTTTCTTTTTTTGATGTATTTCTTTCAATAAAAAGGACACCTTGATGTACACATGTATGGGGTTAGGATTTAGCTCTTAGGCATGCTCTGGAATCAACTGTTGTCCTCTTAGAATTTTTTTTTCTTTGTAATAATTATTTAGCAGCTATGAATTTTCTTTTACAAACGTGGATCATGTTTCGAAACTCTAAGCCGAGCATGGATGATGCTCGCCCCCTTTATTAAATGTGGTCAGCGCGAAAGCCCACTACTATTTCCAAAAACCTACTCCACCAGCCAAGTACGGTAAAAATCTTAAACCGAGTATGGATTATACTCGCCCTCTTTTCTAAACCATGAGTGTTCACTGGCCGCTGGACATATTAATTTAACATGAGTCAAGCATATAAAACACTTGCCCTAAGCCAAGTATGGTTAATGCTCGTCACCTCTGTAAGCTGAGTATGGTTAATGCTTGCCACCTCTGTATGCCGAGTATGGTTAATGCTCGCCACCTCTCTAACTCGAGTATGGTTAATGCTCGCCACCCCTCAAAGCCAACTGAAATAAAATGCTCGACCCATTAGCCTTCTCCAGATCGAGAATGGCCTATTTTGTCTTTGCAGGAACTAAATCGCATAAAGACGGTGGTCATCATCTCGGCCTTATTACGATTCCCGGTGGTTGTCGGTTTTCTGGCCTTAATACGACCTAATTCAGTCGTCGGATTTCCGGCCTTAATACAACCATCGAAGTCGTTGGATTTTTGGTCTTAATATGGTCCGGCGCGACCATAGCTGCTCGAGTGATTGTGCTTCGAGTCATATTTCAGAACACACCTCCCTCTACCGAAGAAGATGCATTATGAGGGGCAAAGTGTTAACCATCTTTTTGGCAAGAGCCGCCACGGGCCAGATCGAAGCCCAAACGCGCAATCAGCCGAATCAGATAAATCATGCTCCAGGAAGCCCAGCGAAAGCTTGGTCCAGAACAGTCAAGCATTGGCCCGATCCAATTCTCATCAGCTGACAGCTCACTCCGAAAGAATCGTTCTCCCAGTCGACCGAATATCTCGCTTCCACACGAAGCGCGTCAGCCGAGTATCTCGAACCAGCATGGAAATATTCAACTGAGCTACTCCAATGCTTATCCCTACTTTTAAGGCAATAAAGGCGGTCAACTATACCCGGACAAAAGCTTTACTTTTGATACACCTCACCATGGATGCCATGTAGGTCGCAGCTTCCGAGGATACTATTTATGAATAGTGGAATCGGTCTTCCAGCCGCTTTTCCAACCAAAGAATGGACTCCACGCATCCAAGCTTTCCCAAAAAGGTCGGGCCACGTCGCAACAGCCCAAGTCGCCATCTCCTCCTATAAATACCTCAAAGCTCAAAGAGAAAAGGGATCGGATTTTTGGAGATAGGACCTTTTTTCGGACCACTCCTGAACTCCAGAGGCTGAAGTACTCTAAGCTTTATCCTCCAAAACTTCTCATCTCTCACTTTTCTTCAACCAGAAAAAGCATTGTACTTGTAATAAAAAGATAAGAAATATATATAAAGTGGACGTAGGCACCGTCTTTGCCGAACCACTATAAAAATTCTGTGTGTGCTCCCCGTTTTCTTAACTTTTTTTGCATTTCATAATCATTATTCGTGTGCTCTCCACACGATTGGGGGCTGATTGTCACCAGTGACCAATTTTTGACGTCAACACTACAGATATCAATGTTTATGAAATAAATTACTCATTTTACTAATATGTAACAAACCCATGCACATACTCATATGTGCAAGAGCATATATTTTTTATGGAAAATTCACAATCGTAGGCTTGTTTGGTGAAAGTATTACATGATTAGCCATGTTTCAGAAATAATAACAAATATAGGTCTGTTTTGTTCGGGGAGACATATTGGTGCATTTTGGAAACTCGCATGTGTGCGAGTTTTGAAAACTCGCCTGTGTATTTTGGTCCATTCACAAACTTTATATATACCCACTAGTTCTTTCATAATTCTGATTCTTACTCAACCACATCTTCTCAACTCTGTATATTTTCAAAATGACTTCTCAAACAATGGTGGAGCAAGAGGTTAACTCGTACCCAGTTTGCTGCCACTGTGGATATATGGTTGAAGTTGTTGTATCAGATGATGGCGAAAACATTGGTCGCCGAAGTCTTCTTTATTCCAATTATCCCTACGGATGCAATTTTTTAGAATGGATTGACGAACCGCTTTGTCCAAGGGGCATAGCATATGTGAAAGAGCTGGAACAAAAAATTAGACGTCTCAAAAAAATCCTAGAGGACTTGCAATTTAACCGTAACGACTAGTGTTTCTGTTATCCGCCGTCGTTGCGGGTTTCTAAAGTTTAGTGTGAGTTATTCTGTTATCCATAGTCGTTGTAAGTTGTTGAAGTTTGTTTTGAATCATTGTTTTGTGTTTGTAGGACTTGGAAGACTAATATGAAGTACTGTATGTTTGTGTTTTCTAATAAATTATTTTGTGTTTTTGAAGTTTGAATTAAAGCTTTGTATGTTTACTGGTTCGTACAGTACATATTATGACATAAAGATGAATTGACAACTAGCTGCCATAAATTAAAGCTGGGTCAGTATGTTTATGTACAGTACGATCTGCCGCAAATCAGGTGATTTGACTAGACACATATAAAGTTGGTCCAATATTTCGAAATAGTTGAGTTGACTAGAATCTGCCAAATCTGATCCAATGTTTGTCCATTGTGATAAAGCCGTTGTAAGGACAAATGGCAATGCTTTATTTTGAAATTGATGACATGATTAAAGCTCTTCCAATTCTGATTCAAGGCTTGTTTTTAGTGTTCAGGACGAGCATAGGACAATTGATTCTACTTTATTTTGGAATTGATGACATGATTAAAGCTCTGCCAATGCTGACTTGACAATGACCATACTGAGTTTATTAAAGTTGATTTGACAGTGACGTTTCTTAGATGGTTTCCTATTTCATAGCTCTTCAGCACATTACATTTTCTCATACACTTCAATCCTATCTTCAAATAACTTCAAGAAAAATGTACTCACTCAACAATGGCGCCTACTTTTATTCCTACACTTTACTACTATGACGGTGTATTGGTTGTGGATGAGCACCAAAATGGAAGTTATGTGGGAGGATTCTGCAAACCAGGGAGAGTTCGAAGGGGTTGCACGCTTGATGCTTTGAAACAAACAGTCATCAAAGCAACCAAAATTAACCCTCTCGAATATGATATCGAGTTGTCGGTTAACTGGCCTACTAATTCGGGGACGAGAGCCGTAGCGCTTTTAGAAGATGTAGATGTACAAGTAATGTTTTCCGCTGTTAAGAAATCGATTGAGTTGCTTGTTGGAAAAACAGCAAAAGAAATCGTGGAAGATGTCATGGAAAAGATCATCACACCTCCTATAGTGAGTAGGGGTTTAGGTTATTTCCAAGAAATGCTGCAAACTCATGATCCTTCACTCATCTTTAGTTCTCCTTTGTACACCAATCCGTATTTTCCACCAAATGTGGACGAGCAATAGCAACAATAACAACAACAAGAACAACAAACTGATCAGTCAGAACTGTAAAATATGAGCCAAATGTATGTGTTGCACATCAATTTAGTTTTATAACTAGTCATTGAAATGTAAGATTTAACTGAAATGCATTTATTAAAAGATTGACTGTAGAACCCGAAGAAGACGGGGGTGCAGGTCCTTCACAACAGGCCGAACATATTGGTAGCATGGCGGTTGCCACGACAACTGTTGATGATACATGCTGGAAGTCAACAATGAAACACTAAACTATGACTTTCCAAACATAGTAGATCCCGAAGAAGATGGTGATGATGTTCAAATGGAAGTACCAATGGACGATGATCTCTGCACGGCGCAAATGATGGCCAGATCCATAGTGGCTAATCTTGAGTTTTCTGGTGAAAAATTCTCGGTTGCGTGCGTACAAAATGGTTTTGCTGTTGGGATAGTATTCCAAAGAAAAGAACAGTTTCTCCACCAACTTACGAAATGGTCTATTCTGCATGGTGTTTCGTACAAGCCAATCAAGTCGAATAAAACAATATACACCGCTGTATGTAATGTTGATGATTCTTGTACATGGCGAATACATGCTATAGTGTCAAAGAAATCACAAACTGGATGGTGGGAAATCAGAAAGTTGCCTCACGAGCATAACTGTGTCAACCCTACGATTAATTCCAACCACAAACAAGCCACTTCTGGGTTTCTTGTATCCAAAATCATGGCTTTTGCGAAGGCAAATTTGGATATCTCAGCTGGGACGGTGCAAGTGCTTGTCGACGAGCAGCTCTACATCAAAATTAGTTACATGAAAGTTTGGCGAACGTTGAATAAAGCATTGGAAAAAAATATACGGTGACTGGGCCGAATCGTATTCGTATTTCCCTCAGTATTTTCCGGAAATAAAAAGACGCAATCCAGGTTCAGTAGGACATATAGTACACGATGATGTTGGGGTATTTGAGCGTGCTTTTTGGGCATTTGGACCTTCCATTGCAGGTTTTGTACACTGTCATCCAGTGCTCTCTATTGACGGGACACGTTTGTATGGTAAGTACAAAGGAATACTACTAGTTGCTACCGCTGTAGATGCCGACGACTATCTTTTCCCATTAGCTTATGGGGTGGTTGAATTTGAATCATATGATAGCTATTCCTGGTTCTTTTCATGCATGCGTGAGTTCATTTATAGTGTACGAAATCAACACATTACATTCATATCTGACAGAATGAAAGGGATTTCAAGCGCTTTGCGGGATGGATGGCGAGAACCGAATAGACATAGGTTCTGTGCAAGGCATCTTAAAGCAAATTTTCAAGCTGCAGGTCATCGAGACAACTGACTTGTAGGCTTGTTTTATGCTGCTGCATGTGCTTCAGAAGTGGTTGAATACACTAAACTTAGAGAAGAAATCAAGGCAACTAAGCTGGAGGCGCATAACTGGATTGAAAGGAGCCTAGGAATTCAGAAGAAAACATGGCCCTTTGTAGAGATGACGGTGGCCACTTTCATATTATGACAACCAATGCATCTGAAAGTTTTAATGGCGTACTAAAAGACACCAGATCCTTGCCTATAAAGGCATTGATTGCAAGAATGTTCTTTCAACCGGTTGAGTATTTCTATAAGAGGCTGGAAAAGGGGGGGTCTGAATACAAAACTTACTCCTAAATGGAAAGCTAAAATTGAAGCTCGTGCTATTGAAGCACGATGTTGCAGGCTTGTTCGATATAAATGGCAAGTGATTCACGGTTACGGAGATGAATATGATGTTGTGATCGACGGTTCTCATGTCACCTGTACATGCAACATCCCACTGCTGCAGAAGATACCATGTGTTCATGTGATGGTGGCTTGTTCAACACAGGATTTTGGTAGTAATAGAGCACATCACGATTTTTCTTCTGGATGGTACACCGTCCAAAGTTATAGAGCTACATACGAGCCAGAGTTTAATCCTATACGCGATAAGAAATACTGGGACCCGTACAACGGTCCACGAATATTGGCTCCGCCTGAAAGAAGACAAGCCAGACGACCAAAATCAATGAGATTCAAAAATGTTATGGACGAGCATCAAACACCCAAAACAAACAGGTGCAGCAAATGTGGATCGCAGGGCCATAACAGAAAGCGGTGTACTTCAGTAGCCTAAAATGGAGATGTATGTTTGTTGATGCGATCTCAGTGTGTTGCATTTCGTGTATCTGTATTTCTTATTTTTCGAACTTATCTATCTTTAACCGGACTTTGTATCTCTCTTATATTTGAATATTAGAATTTGGTATATGCTTATGTTGTTTGGTTAAGCTATATATACAATTTAAATGTCATGGTAGTTTGTAGTTTAACGTTTAGTACTTCATTCGAATATGCAGGAATCGTTATACGTCGGATTTTATTGAAACACAAAACGTTCGAATCTACAGAACTATATATTTTAATAATGAAATAGAAAAATTGAGATTTCATATTATAGATATTGAGTTATGTCCAAATCAAATTTCAAGAAAATCGCTATGGAAAATAATACCACAAAGTATACAAGCGAACTTTGAAAACTCGCCTTCGTGCGAGTTTCGAAAACGCGCCTTCGTTAATTCGAAACAGGTCTATTCCTGTAATTACTTTTCAAACAAGGCTATTTGCGTTATATAATTTACAAATAGGTCTAAATGGGTCAAAAGTCCTTTTTTTAATAGTAGTTCTGTTCAACTTTGTCTGAAAAATGCACTAAAAATGTTTACTTTTATAGCTTGAAATAAATAATGTGACTTAAGTTCTACTGCTACCAAAGTTTATGAAATAAACAAATCATTTAATATATATATACATATATACGTACACAAGCCCATGTACATGCTCACGTGTGCAATCGTATATGTTTTTTAACATTTATTTTCTCTCTAACTTTACGTCTGAAAAAATGTAATAAAAATTTATACTTTTAAGGCTTGAAGGTCATGTTTGAGGGGGAAAAAAATCTAGAAAGAATGGATGTAAGACAACTGGCTATTAAGATATGACTGTTTGTAATATCCAATATCAACTAATAAGAACTTGAACCTTTACATTAATAGTTCTATTTGTTTTGCGTATTTCTCTACATTATTTATTCAATAATTCTTTTACTTACAGGGAATCCTATTCAACTTAGTAATATGTTTTTCAAAACATTTAGGTATCTATCTTCATTTTCTGTTAATTTAAAGTACGACCTAGAATATCCAATTTTCAATTTTTAATTTATAATGTAAAGTAAAATTATTTTCCCCGTGAGGCTTCAGATTTTCTACATGTACTAACCTATATTTTGTTAGCACAGACAAGGTTTCCGCCTAATCTGACAACGTGAAGTGATTATTTGTTTTATGAATTTTACTTTTGTACATTTATTCCTGTACCCTTTATTAATATGAGCGCAACGACACGCGCTCTGTGTGTGATGATGGCACGCGCTCCGCACGTAGATCGTTGTTTTTGAAATATTGTGATTTTACATTTGTTTGTACGTGAATTGTATGAATATTGCATAATTTATAAACTATCTCTCAAGAAAAAGAAGTAGAAATATTAAATACTATAGAAAAATTAAAAAGTTAAAGTTTGAATAAATAGGCATTGCGAATATTATGCTATAAAATTTGAATCTTTCGACGGTTATGTGGTTTTTTTAGTGGATGGTTTGCTTAAAAAAGATGTTGAATATGTCAAACAATTATGTTTTCGTGACTCCAACTTATGGTTGAAAAAATCAAATGGACAAAATTTTAGGATCTTAATTTTTTAAAAGTTGAGGGTCTGCTTAAAAAGAGCATTGAATATATCAAACAACTATGTTTTGCCCAATTTGTGGTTGAAAGGATCAAACAAACAAATTTTTAGTTTTTTTCTTCTTAAGTTCTATCTAAGGGCATTTTTGGTACTTCATGGTCGGACCAAAAGTTTGTGATTTCAAGACGATTATTAATAAAGATAAAACATTTTTTACTTAGAATTCACTTTGAACCTAATGAATTACAATATATTGTTAAGCGATTCATTTAGTTGCATTTATTTTCATGAAGCTACGACTTAGGTTAAAGTAAAGTCTAGCCTAAACAATATATTAAATAAAATATTGACTACTTAAGAATCATATCAATTCTACATTATAAAACTTTGAAATGATGGATCTGAAAATGGACTTGCCATACTAGTAACTATTATATCGTATATGTTAGTTGGTTAATATAGTATGCCTTTATCTATGCAGAAAATCCTTTTTTGGAACATACGGCTTTGCCTAGCTTAGATGAAATTAATGTTGTCCCCTAAAAAGATGGAGAGACAATTAATGTCCACTTATTGCATATGTTAAAACGGATTATTATTTTTAACTTTTTCTGTAAAGGTATGCAATGTTTATTATCTTACTGTGCTCATAAGTGTTCTATTGGAGGCAACAATTGAATAGGAATCTAATGATACAATAAAAGAAAAAAAAATCTTAATATATTGTTAGATCCCATGTTAAAAATCTGTTGTATTTAGATCTAAC
Organism: Allium sativum; assembly: GCA_030737875.1. Classification (NCBI taxonomy): domain Eukaryota; kingdom Viridiplantae; phylum Streptophyta; class Magnoliopsida; order Asparagales; family Amaryllidaceae; genus Allium; species Allium sativum. The sequence continues at coordinate 200,487,120 of CM060924.1, forward strand.
ATTTTTTAATTCGTTACCACTAAAATTATATCCATCTTTTCTAAGTAGTTTGGCCCATAATCAATAATGAAAATAAAAGATGTTCCAGTACAAAAATATTTGGTAAAATTATACTTTTTACATCAGATGTGAAGAAGAACCAAAATTAATTAGGGAAATGCAGAAACTCACTGAATTTACTCGTGAATTCCATACTTCTCCCTGTGCGTAGCATAAGTTGCACACTAATTTATAGTACTCGCTGAAGCTCCAATCAATATAGGAGAATTCACCTTATGCAAATATTCATCCCTGGATATGAGAGAAGGGTAGTGATAATTGTAGGCATCGTGAACTGGTAACCACATGTTGTTAAGTTACTTTTCATATACAACATATAAGGTTTGAAGTACATGTGTGCACTTCGTGTTTCTTTGTTAATTAATGAATTGGTTTATCGTTATTTTAGCTCTTGGAAAATGGTAATGCTAAAATATTTGTTAATTTTACTAAAACAAACTTGAGTCGAATTACTAAATATTGTTTCTTTATATATGGTTTATTCTTATTTTCCACGTAGTGCAACTTGAAGTAATTAATCTAATTTGACCTTATAAACAATGTCTCAAGTAGGCGCGACAACATAATGGAATAAAGATATTTTTACACAATGATTCTCTATGATTGCACACTCCACCAGATTGATATCAAAATAAAATTAATTATAATTGATGTTCAATATTCATCTTCTGCAACGGATGGGAAGAGGACATTGTGCACAGATGATGTATCTATTAAGATTTTTTCTCTATCTAGCTTTGATTAGTTCTCATTTTTCACACATGTTAACACAAGGTGTGATTATAGTTACATGTTCAAAAGTCCCATATTTCGTATGAAGATGAGGACTAAAAGGAAATTCAAAAACATAAAGCTAATCTGTTGTTTCCAGCCTTTCATTGATGTTGGTGCATTCTGCTGAAGAAACTAAATTTGAGGGGTTCAAAGGATGTGAAGTGGCTATCATAGTTGATGTACCGAGCATTAATGTATTAAAATTTTATGGGAAATTTCAATACTAATGTATGAAAGTTAAAAAACTTCTTGAAGTAAATATATGAAAAAATTATTTTAGCTTATTCATTTTTGAAACCATTATTTCTACCTTGATTAGTTCATCTTTATCAGGCAAATAGGATGACATTCCAACTTCTATCTCATTAAGAGTTTTGATAACTTTAGGTGAAGAGAAAATTGAATTTATGCTCTTATTTGATAATTTATTCTATCCAATAACATTTATGCAATATTAATTCCCATCTCCGCATATTTCCCCTTTTAACCACATATTTTTTGAGTTAGAAACATGATGGAGTATAGGTATTGGACTTTGCAAGAATGGGTTCGATAATAAGCTGGCATGATCGACACTTTCTGAGAATTAGAAAAGCACAAATATTGTAATAATAACTGCTAGCACACAGGTGTGTAGTATGCAGGTCGAACATAGGGAGAAAAATTAAATTTCATTATTTATATATTTCTTGGGCGAGTTAGACGAATTGTTGAGGATTTGATTTAAAACAATAAATTGAAACTACAATTTGAGTCAGAACAAATCTAGTTGAACCGATGACCAAATCACAATTATCAACTGAAACAGAAAAGCAACAAAACTATTATTGAATTGAATATAGATCTGAATCTAATCAAATATATATTTAATCCAATATGACCTAGGAAAGCAAATAAAAAGCAGAAATTAAAATTGCAAAAGTAAAATAACAGACAGAGAATAAAATTAGGATTGCCGTTGAATCTAATCAGACGGTCTATCACTAATGGAAAATAAATGAAAAGGACAAATAGTGCTTTACCAAATCTAATTGTGTAGACATCACTAATTGCTAAGAAAAATAAAATTGCAGAAAAATAAAAGAAAAACTTTATTAATGAAAAAGAACATAATACAGAATAATGAACAGAGTTTACAATGGATATCATGTGTATTTATAGGGGATGTAGACTCCTCTCTATGAGACTAATTGGGCCAAGAATAACTCTTGAAATAATCTATTTACAAATAAGAGAGATATGAAGATAGACCTGAGATATCCCATGCAGATTTCCTCTTCTGATTAGTGACATGTAGCAGATTGATTGGATTTTCTTTGGCAATAATTTAATCAAATCTTCTTCTATATAGCAGTTGAAAAATGAATGATTGGATTAGATTTCCTTGAGCCTATTTCTTAAAATCTTTATTAGTGCATACATTATATACATACATATGAATATATATATATATATAATATTCCACTATTCCATATATTTCTTCAGATCAAATGAGGCGGCGTGTGTTCATGCATCCTTTCTTCAAGCAAAAAATAGGGCTTGACAAGGATCAAACTCAGGTCCCTATGTTCAAATTTCTAGGCCTTTACCAGTGTGGTACAACATCTTTTGGGATTGAGATAGTGTTGACATAAGGAAGTAGCTTTTTCTTTGCAATTGGCCTTTAATTGAAATGAAGGAGACTTTAGTTGATAATCTGTAAAAACACACAAAAATACCCAAAGTAATATTTATTTATTTACAAAAGATAAGATATAAGAGCATAAAATAAACACATTTCTATGTTAATCAAATAACCCCACACTTATCTTTTACTCGTCCTCAAGTTAAAAAAATGAAAAACTAAACTAGATAGGTCACACTTTCATAGGAAACACGATTGCATTGAGCGTATGCAACAAGCCGTTAAACCTCTGGGTGTCCCTAGTAGCGAGTGGTGTCTCATGAGGGTTTTCAGCGGATATTACCACAAAATCCAAATGCAGTATGGTGTGGTTCTAATGCAACTATATGAATACAATGGACATATGCAAATGAAAACAAAAAATGAAAACACGACTTGTTTCAGAAAAGTGGTACAACAAATTAAGTTAATAATTTCTAGTTAGTTGATTTTATTTTAGATACCTCAACTTGTCAAAAAAACTCAATATAATTCAAGTTTTCAAATGTTATGTTCTAGTTTGCCAGTTGGTTCGGTTAATAACATAGTGCGGCCATGAAATAAATTCTTAGTTTGCTTGTCATTGTTCGCAAATTTGGTATTCTAATTTCCATGTGTATTACAAGCCAAATCAATAAGGTCAAGAAGTGGTTGGGCTTCATCTCTTATTCTTTATCTCTATAAAATTGAAATTTATGATCAATTACATACACCTAACTTAAAAGACCAAGGTATATCACCCATGATAGACGGAACAGAGCTTGGCGGATTATGCAGACCGAAGATGACTTTGTCAACAACATGTCGGTAATCCTTAGGTATCCAACTCATAAAATGAGACCAAGATATACCGATGTTGACTTTGTCAACAACATGTCGGATAGAGCTTGGCGGGTTTGCACACCAACGCTAGATTTACAAGCAATGTTGGATACCCTTGGATATTATTATTATTGAAAATATAAGAACAAGAGAGATTACGCGAATTCAGCTTAACACAACTTAGTTTTAAAGACGCAAAAAGCCAATATAAGTATTTTAAGTCCTCCACTCATTAAACAAAGACTACAATTTAGAATAAACTTCATGGCAATCACCTAGGAATCTTCCTATGTACCGGTTACACTATTATCCCAAAAAATTCAACTTTTCATTAGATTTCTTATTCGATCTTAGTTGAGAGAAAAATAATACTATCAACTGAGTAACAATTGTTAACTTATTTTGTTGTATCAATCAAAAATGAGTCGTATCAAAAAAATGCATGTTACTATGACCTAAAATGCATCACTGCAACAGCCTAGTGAGCTACTCATATCAGATTATGGCACCCAATCTCGTTATTTGTTTGCAAAAGATATCATGAACACCTGCTTTTGCATATAGCAGTTTTTACCTGTCTATTGCTTTGCAATGCCTCTCGGAATCCCATGTGTGCATAAATAAAATACCCGGTAGCAGTTTTTACCTGTCTATAGCAGTGTTAGCCCGGTATTTTCATTAGATTTTATATTAGGATTATCGTTGAATCTAATCAGACGGTCAATCACTAATGGAAAATAAATGAAAAAGACAAATAGTGCTCTACCAAATCTAATTGTGTAGACATTACTAATTGCTAAGAAAAATAAAATTGCCGAGAAATAAAAGAAAAACTTTATTAATGAAGAAGAACATAATACAGAATAATGAATAGAGTTTATAATGGATATCTTGTGTATTTATAGGGGATGTAGACTCCCTCTATGAGACTAATTGGGCCAAGAATAACTCTTGAAATAATCTATTTACAAATAAGAGAGATATGAAGATAGACTTGAGATATCCCATGCAGATTTCCTCTTCTGATTAGTGACATGTGGCACATTGATTGGATTTTCCTTGGCAATAATTTAATCAAATCTTCTTCTATATAGCAGTTGAAAAATGAATGATTGGATTTGATTTCCTTAAGAAGAATATGCCTATTTCTTAAAATCTTTATTAATGCATATATTATATACATACATATGAATATATATATACATACATATATATATATATAATATTCCACTATTCCATATATTTCTTCAGAGCAAAGGAGGCGGCGTGTGTTCATGCATCCTTTCTTCAAGCAAAAAATAGGGCTTGACAAGGATCAAACTTAGGTCTCTATGTTCAAATTTCTAGGCCTTTACCAGTGTGTTACAATATCTTTTGGGATTGAGATAGTGTTGACATAAGGAAGTACCTTTTTGTTTGCAATTGGCCTTAAATTGAAATGAAGGAGACATTAATTGACAATCTGTAAAAGCACACAAAAATACCCAAAGTAATATTTATTTATTTACAAAAGATAAGATATAAGAGCACAAAATAAACACATTTCTACGTTAATCATGGCTTTTTAAAGTCAAATCACTACAAGACACATAGTACATAGAGGGGGAGACGGCCGCCAATGGCACCTTGTAACGGCTTCCAACAGAAGCTAAATTCTAGAATTTTCTTTACGTAATAAGAAAATCATTAGAAGTCGTTGGAATCCGTTGGCGACCGTTGGTAGCCATTACTTAGTCGAGCAGAAATTAACCGACCTGCTTTCTTCCTCCTTCATTTCTTTTTCTCCCCAAAATTTTCCAATTTCTCCAATTCCTTCCTCCCCATTTTTGAAATCGGCCACTTCCACCTCCATAGTCGTCGCTACTCTCTCCAAAGCATTCAAGGCCCTCTCTCCTCCTCTCTAGGCTCCAATTCATCCCCAATTTTCAAGGTATAAATCCCTAATTTTATTAATACCCTAGGGTTGCTAATTTAAGCTTAATTTGTTTGTTATAGTGTATGTTTGTATGTGTAGTATTGTTATTATGTGCATATATAGGTTGAATTTATTATGTTGCTAATCTAGGATTAATTAGTTTACGTTGTATGTATATGTGCATAGTCGTGTATGCATAATGCTGTTAATTAAACTATGCATAGGTTGAATTAATTGAGGCCCAATTCATCGAAAACGATATTTAATTTACCGAAAACGTTTAGTGGAAATGAAAATAATTAAGCTTATGTTTTATAAAAAATTATCGAAAACGATATTTAATTTTATATATAACATACAGTTAGTTCGATTGAATGATGAAAATATATGTATATGTGACAGAGTTCATATACATACAATTAGAGATTAAAGAGCACCAATTGTAATATATCATATTCATAAAGCCTTAGTGAATTTTTCGTCTCCGTCTGATAAGTATTGTATATGATCATTATGCGAGTGTTCATTGTGTAAACATAACAGACATTTATATTCATCATAAACAATATTTGTTGGATTTGTCCTTGTATTGGACAAGTTACGAACATAATAACGAAATTAAATCTCGTAAATCATTTCATTTTAAACGGTTCTCTAAATTTCGAAAGCGCTTCCTTTATATTCCTTGTGTACATGCAAATGTGTACTATTCAGGGAACTAAAGCGAAGTGCTCCCGAAATTTTGTTGAATCGTTTAAATTAAAAAGATTTACGCGATTTAATTATATTATTGTACTTGTAATGGAAGGTAGAATGACCCACCAGCAAAGTGTAAATGATCAATTAACATAACATTTAGCAATAAAATTGTTTTAATAAAATGTCAATGCAAATTTTGCCATACTATGTAATTATCTACTTAGGAAAAATGGACAATTATTTTACTAATCGAAGCTAGATGTAAAAACGAAGAGAAGCCGATGGCACAATAAGTGAACAATTTATTAATGGTGTTGACGTGTTTATTGATTTCTCTTTAAGTCACAACGGAAAAGACGACGAAATCCATTGTCCATATTGCAGATGCAAATTAAAGCATTTGATACAACAAAATTTTAAAGTTCATTTGCGTTACTACGATTTTGTGCCAAACTATTTGGTTTTGGATCGTCATGGAGAACAATTAGCATATACATATGTACAAGTTGAGGAGGTAGTGAATAATGAAATTGCTACAATGAATCTCGTAGAACATATAGCTGAAGATGTTGCACGTTCAATATTCCATGTTTCACAAATAACTGATGATGATGGTAATGCTGAAGAAGAACCGAATATTGGAGCCAAAAATTATATGATTTACTAGATGCTGCGAAGAAACCCCTTTGGAAAGGCTGTAAAAGCGGAACCCAATTATCAGTTATTGCTGAATACATTGCGATGAAATCTAAGTACAATCTCAAAGAAGCTAGATTTACAACTGTTGTACAAGCTGCGAAGCGACATATGCCTCCCAATAATTTAATGTGCGAAAATCATTATGAAGTAAAAAAAATGATGTGGGCTTTTGGTTTACCGTGTGAAAAAATAGATACATGTCAAAAAGGTTGCATGCTATATTGGATGGAAGATATCAACATTAAGAATTGCAAAATATGCAATAAGGAAAGATACAAACCAAGAAAGAAAAATGGAAAATAAGTACTGCATAAACAGCATTATTTACCTATTACTCCTAGACTTGAGAGGTTATACACATCTTCTGTAACTACGCAACATATGAGATGGCACAGTGTGAGAATAAACGAAGTTATTACGTTAACACACCCAGCTAATGGGTAAGTATGGAAGCATTTTGACCAGAAGTATCCTAATTTTGCGTCCGAGAGTCGTAATGTTAGACTCGGTCCATATATGGATGGATTTTCACCATTTTCTCAATTTGGTGCTAAATATTAGTCCTGACCTATAATTGTCACACCTTATAATTTACGTCCATGGATGTGTATGAAAACTCCTTATATGTTTCTCACAGTTGTCGTACGTGGTCCTGATAATCAGACATAAGGAATCGATGTTTGTTTACAACCGTTGATTGAAGAATTAAAAAAATTGTGGTATGAAGGAGTAGAAACATATGATATTTCGCAAAAAAAAACTTCTGTATGTGTGCTTCTTTATCATGGACAATCATCGATTTTCTTGCATATACAATTCTTTCAGGTTAGAGTACAGCTGGTTGTGTAGCTTGTCCTTGCTGCATGGAAGAAACAAGAGCATTTTCTTTACCTTATGGAAAGAAAATTTCATGGTTTGACTGTAATCGATGTTTTCTTCATATTAGTCGTCTTTTTGGAAGAGACAAGATTTTTTTACAGCTAATAGACATGAAACTTTGAGACCACCTATGGTTTGGTTAAGTGATGATATTTATGAACTTGTAAAGAATTATCCAAAGATACATGAAACCGGAGAATAGACTGAAATTCAAGGTAAGTCTTCGATTCATAATTGGTGCAAACAAAGCGTATTTTGGGAGTTGCCTTATTGGAAAAATCTCTTGATTCCTCATAATATTAACGGGATGCATAGTGAGAAAAACGTGTTTGAAAATGTGTTTAATACAATTTTGAATGTTAAAGGGAAGACAAAAGATGATTTGAAATCAAGACGTGATATCGAAGAAATATTAATCATCCTGAGCTTCATATAAAGTCAAATGACACCAAAGAACCAAAAGCGTGCTATGAATTAGTCAATAATCAAGTTAAAATACTTTTAAAATGGGTGGAAGGACTAAGATTCCCAAATGGTATATATTCTCGTGTAAACAATAAACTTAGCTGGATTAAAAGCCACGACTGTCATGTTATGATGGAAAATTTGTTGCCCGTCGCTTTAAAAGAACCGTTGTCCGTAAAAGTTTGGACTGTGGTAACAGAACTTAGTCGGTTTTATAAAGAGATTTGTTCTACTACATTAAAAATTGATCGTCTACGCAAAATAGAGAAATAAATCCCTATACCGCTCTGCAAACTGAGAAAAATATTTCCTCTAGGTTTTTTCAATGTTATGGAGTGTTTACCTATTCATCTTCCACTAGAAGCACGTCTTCGAGGGCATGTGCAATATGGATAGGTGTATCCATTTTAAAAGTGTATTAATATTCAGTTAATTAAATATTGGTTAATGAAATGTATAAAAAATTAATTTACAATAATTTTGAATAAGTATTTAAATCATCTAAAGAAAAAAGTGAGATAGAAAGCTCGAGTTGAAGGTTCAATTTGCAAATCATACATCGAAGAAGAAGCTTCGTTTTTTCTCTCTCATTATTTTAGTGACCATGTGAACATATCATTTGAAAATACTACGCGTAATAATGAAGGCTTTGATCAAGATGATTGTCAAGCAACTTTTTCAATTTTGAAAAATACATGGTCGATCTTCCGGTAAATGTGTGGAAGCATGGCTGAATGATAAAGATTATTGTGCAACACACACATATATTCTTCTCAACTGCACTGAAGTTGCACCATTTGTTAGGTAATGAACTTATATCATGGTCAATACATGTGTATATTTAATCATAGTATAATATTTGTCCTACAATGCAGCATTTAGAATCACAACATCCAAACGGCGATATCAACAAAGAGTTCTCTACTTGCTTTACTAATTACGTTTTGGATACAAAAAATTATGTCGTAGATGAAGGATTGAAACATTTAGCCATGTGACCAAAAAGGAAAGTCAAGACATATCTAATATTCTTTGTCAATGGATATAAATTTAGTACTAAAAAGTACGGTGCTGAAAAATTAACTAACAATATCGGTGTATTTGTTAAAGGAAGTGATGATCCAAATGACCATATAAACGATTTTTATGGCGTACTAACTCAGATTTTGAAATTGACATATTTCACACGACTCGCGGAAGAAGTATTTTTGTTTAAATGCAATTAGTTCAGCAACTTTCCAGGTTCTGGAATCAACATGCACCCAAATTATAATCTTATAGAAATAAATCGTACTTCACGTTATTATTAGTATGATCCTTTTGTACTTTCCAAACAATCACTTCAAGTATATTACGCTCCTTATCCATCTCTAAGAAGAGCTAAAATAGATTGGTCGGCTGTTTTTAAAACAAAGGCAAGGTTCGCATTTGATGGACGGAATAATCCTGACGAACAAGCTTATCAAGAAGATGTCGAGGAAAATAGAGGAACAGTAATAACCGGTGATCAAATAGATTTTGGACATCTAAAAGATGAATCAAATGCATTAATTGAAGCAACTGAGACTACAGATGAACCATATATAGAGGATGAAATAGAGTCAGAATCCGATAGGGACGAGGACTAATCAATAATCCTCATTTTAGAAAGGTGATTTTATGTTATGGCATATTGTTTGTCGTGTTGTTTGTTTTAATGTTATAATTTTATTTCATGCCATGTGGTATTATTTATATCGCATAGACTTCTTATGTTATGTCATACCATTTGCTATACATAGCCCTTTTATGTTATGTCATACTGTTGTCTGTAATAGGTATGACGTCCCATAGATATGTAACGTCCCGTAATTTTAGCGGTTTAATAATTAATAAATTTAATTATTTTAATATAATGGTTTGGTTATTTAAATATAACTAGATATCGGTTTCGAATCTGGACAAGACCTTTGAGGCGTTGTTATAATTTAATTTTTAGAATTTTACTGTAATTTTTATTTTGAAAAATAAGCTACTTTTTATTTGGAGTGTTTACACCCTATATCAGCATTTTGGGGTTTCACAGAACAAATTAGCCGGTCTATATTATTATATTTTCGGGATCGTGACACCTCGTTGGACACGATTGTATTTTTATTTTTGTCCATAGCGATTCATACGTGAATAGAATTCTATAAAACGAAGTATTCATATTTTTTTGATTTTAAACAGAAGAACGGAATGTACTAATAACGTTCTAACAAGAAATAATAAAATCCCGCGGACAAATTTAATGACTACAACATGGACTCTGTAGCATTAAGTGATAAACTATGTTCTTGCGTCTTGTGACATGTATCTATAAATGTAACATGTCCATCCAAACCATTATTTAGTCAACCAAGCCATTAAATTCGCCCATACCTATGATTTGGAATGCAAAGGATCTAATCAAACTTACAGTATACACGCAAGCCCCCATACCTATCTTAAACATGAAGTGAAATTAATGCCATACCCACCCATTTCATGTCCCTGTACAAGCATGCAGAATATACCCCTAGTTTGAAGATATGTGCATCCTAACATATAGTAGTGGAAAACGACGTGTAGCTCCCTTTCCCCTTTCATTTTAAATATCGCGAGCCCTCATTCATTTGCAAAGACAAAAACTCCAGAAGAAAGAAATGGGAAACGCAACTTCTTCTATATATTTCCTTCCTTTTCTCGTTCAAAAACGTAAATACCGAATGCTTCCGCTGGTTTCCAGAAATCAAAGCAAACAAGGGGAACCGTGCGTTGTACTATGGGAAGGTGGTGTAGAGTTCGGGAGGAACTGGCGTTTGGTATCGGTGAAGGGAGAAGATGAATTATAGAATCGTTGACTTTTACTAAAATTCAAATTTTAATCAGTGTATCCAAAAAAAATACTTATTTCTCTTTTTCTGTGCGTTTTCCGTCATCTTCTTGTTTCTGGAATCCTAACATTTAAATTGAATCTTAAGCGGAGTAATTCAACATTTTTTTTTTTGAAGTTGATTAAATTGTACACAAAATTATATATATATATATATTTTTTAATATCACCATTATCACATATAATGGTAGTTAACTATTTTCTGAAATTTTGAAAAATAGATAGAAACATGTTTAAGAAGAGAAGGCTTTGAGACGGTTGTTACAGTTATAAGGAAATTGCAGGGACATGCATTGACCATTTGGAAGGAGCATCAGACAAATGCAAAGCACCACTAGTGAAAATGTGAAGATATGAAGTAAATTATATGATATAATTGTATCTTCGTACTGTAGATTATATGATATGTATGATAAAAAAAGATATTTTTTATTTTTATCCACATTCTAATAACATTAACTTTTGCACTTATGTGTAATACGTTGCAGTGTAATATAAAGAGTAAGTCCTAAGAAAAAAAGCAGAAAAAGAGTTTCACCATCCACCATGTACAATGAGAAAATGAACATGAACTGTACTGTTTGTAAGGCTTCATGTCGACTTATTTGACAAATGCTTCTTTTGCAAAATCTTCAAAATATTAAGCTATTTGAAAACATTTGATGCAAACTCCTCTACTGGAGTTTTCATCTTAGTTTTTATTTTCATAATCATCTACTACCATATCATGTCTGATCATGTTCAAAGATAATTAGTGAACTAACTGTATCTAATTGATTGCTTCTTTGTTGAATTCAAGTGCTATCAACTCTATTTTTAACATATATTTATTTATTACTACTTTATCAAACAAGAGGGACAATTCAACACAAATAATTGTGAAATAACGCAGAATTGTGAAAGAAGAAGCACAAAATCGATTGTTAGTCTGAAATCTTTAAGTTAATCCACTCGTGGATTAACTTACAAAATAGTTGTGGATTAACTTATTAAAGTAAAATGGTGGATTAACTTATTAAAATCGTGGATCAGAATAAAAATTACCTTAAGAAAAAGAAAACAGGGAGGACACATGCATTTTGAAAGGAGCAGCAGCTCACGGAGAAACTGAGAACAAAGGAAAGCCGAATAGAGAAGGAGGGCTCTTGCATGGGCTGGCATGGGGGAGTATGGGATGGGGTCAACTGGGCCTTACGTTTTTGTTATAAAGAGAAAAAGAATTGACAGAGAGGTTCATTGCTTTAATGACTGATGTCGGAGCATTTGCAGAGCGGAGTTAGTGGTATATTTTGGGATGGCGAGAAAGAAGGGGGCAATGGCGTCGAGAAGCTCGGCATGACGGGTTGGTTTGTTCAGGAGCTCGCGCTGAAAATATAAAGAGGATGGTACTGTTTAGTTCGGATCAGTTATTGGTGCATGCGGGCTGAAGTTTTAAAAGGGTAAGATCCGAAGTTAAATTTAATTGACTTTAAATTTAAAATAAAAATAATATATTAACATTAAACTATCCTATCTTATACATACGATACCAGAATTTCGAACAGTTGGATTCGTTGGAACCGTACGAAGGCGGACTACGTTACGAAGCTAGTCCGGAACCATTTGGAGCTTGTTAGAAATTTTGACAAAATCAAACGTCTGATTTAATCATTGACCGTTAATCGTTATTTAACGATTAACGACTAAGGTGAGTAAACTCACTAACTCTGTCCAGTTTTATAAATATTATTCAATATTTATAAATGATAATTGCATGTTGTGTGATGGTTGTTTGGATGAATTGCTTATAAATTGGTTGAAGTTATAGACACCGTTATTATATAAACTATATTAGGTAAATATTGATCTTATTTATTATTATATTTCATATTGTTATGAAATTAGTGTTATTTATGCTGAATAACGTCTATGGATGCAGGGAAACAGGTTGGATGAATCCAGCTAGATTCCTCAATAGTTATATTATTTTTTCCATATATTACATTATATGATGTGATAGATAATCTGCTATTGATTGTTGTTTGTGTGGGATGGGGAATTACACTAGCATAAAACAAACTGGTATTTAAATACCGTGAAACATATTAGAATGAATTCAAGCTTTAAAAAGGAAAAGTATATGATTTAAAATAGAAATTGAATATTGATTGGGCTAGAATACAATAATTTGTTTTAATTTCATTAAAACAAGTGATTTGATTTGAAACGATATCTAGGGATAAAATAGAATACTTATTAAATAAACTGGGAAACGCTAAACGAGTTTTGAGAAATATCTGGAAAGATATGGGAAGCTATAAAATTAATATTTATTAAAAAAGGGGCCAGTGATTGTTTGATGGGTGTTTATTTTCCTTTGATAGTTAAATCACCGGCTATCAAAGATTTTTGACCATCGTTGTCAATACGGGGAGACCGGTTGGATTTATTATCCGAAAACCACTCCGTATAGGCATAAGCGTTGCGAATCAGATTATGCTGAAGATAATTGAAGACGAAGTGAAATGCAAGGATCGTTCTATTCCAGAATAGTGCTTTCAGTTTGTCCAGTCTCAGGACAACTTGTATGGACGAATGTCTGACAGAGTACTCCTAACAGATCACATAAGACGATCTTTTTGAGTATTACGTCTGGTGGCAGAGGAATTCGTTTCTCTTAGCTTTTATACCCATAATATTTTTGGGAAGATTAACTAGTGATTTGACGGGTTTGACGATGTGACATTCAAAGTGAATAGTGACCAGATGATCGGAAAAGATAGACGTAGCCTCTAGCCTCACAACCGGGAAATGACAAAAATCGGGCAGGCAGCATGACTAGTTGGGTCATACCCAAGCAGGGTGTATTGTCACCGATCTAGAGAAAATTCATATTTGTTCTTCTTTCGATTCTGTATCTTACGAGTTACGGTTGGACGACCGGCAACTGTGGGTAACAATATATTCGCTACACTCAAGCTAAATGAGTGGGCGGTCATGTGTGGCTGGGTTGCAAGACGTTCTTGTTGAACCCCATACCTTTTCTGTTGGAATCCAATATCCAATAAGAGCCCTGCGGTTTTGATTTTATACTATATATGTAGAGCGTGAGATGCAAGCGTTCTACTAGATGGTTATTTATTTGATTAGACATTATTATAATATCACTGGATTTAGATATCAAAATATTTTGGGTTATAGTAAGGTAAAAACCGTCCATGTTTATGTGTGGGCTGGTCTTACTATTATCATTTTGTTTCAAAGGGTTTTCCAAAGTTAAACAATATGGTTGGAGTTTACTCACACCAGTACCATGACTGGCCCAGAGTTTATTTTGTTTGTGTTTTCCTAAACTCTTGGGTGCCCAAATTTGTACGGGCAGACAAGTGTTTTAGGATTTTACAAATTCACTTAGAGGATATCGAAGCAGGAGGCTTCACCGTTATTTATTTAGAGATTATTTCCGCTGTGATGTATATAAGTTATACTCTGATATGATATGTTATACAAATTCATATTTTGTATTTCAAGTTTATGTTATATATTATATTTTATTCGTTCCGCTGTGAGATTCATTTTTACTCTGATTCGGTTCTGATGTTCTTCTTACTCTTCTATTCTATTAGTTCTATCATTTTACTTCTCATCCTCTAACTTCTTTCTCTTAACATTCTGCTTTTTTGTATAATTTGGGTTGACTGTGCTAGTAAAATGTCATCTTAAATTGGTATGGAAAAGTGGGACGTTACAAGACATATATCTTTTGAATCTCGTTCTACTTCTCATCCTTCGTTAGGTGGCAATGGCGGTGGTCCATCGTAGGAGCTAGCAAGTCCTGCGGTGTAGCTTAGGCCAAAAGCCAATCGAGGGTAAGTATTAAGTTTTAAGTATAAATTTCATTTATGTACAATATATTATAAATATATATACAGTAGCCATGAAATATTAAATGTTATTTTTTCGTTTAACATAGTAATTTCGAGTTAGAGCCCTCTAATATAGTCTTGATGATATCAAAACACGCTTACATGGATCACATGACTTCTTGTTGGCCCAAGTGGACATTGATAGCAGACAATGTCAAGTGTTACACCCCATGTTCGTTAATGTCACTCATAAGGGAATGCATTAAGTTCCGTGAAGCACAATAGGTGATCATTACAGAGAACATGTAAGATAGATAAAATATGCAGTGGAAAATTTTAAACTTTATTATAAAAGAAATAAAGCAACGTTTCGGAAATACATCAAATCCAGTTACAACTAGCAAACTGTCTCAAATCCATCGTACAAAAACTCTTATGAAAAATACCAAAGTACATAAGATCGTATCCCTCGCCAAAAACCATACTAAAATAGATAGCAAGTAAAAACGGTACATCACAAGAAATCCAAGTCAAGTACAAGAAGTCAGAGAAATCATAGTCATTGTTGAGTGCATCCACTATGAGGACCCGAGGGGGTGAAGGAAGAAAAGGGGTGAAAGAAAACAGGGTCAGACATAAAGTCTGGCGAGTTCCAGTGATTTACAAATATGCATAAAATAGGAATGTCAAGACAGGTAAATAAGATTAGATGGGAAAGGTACAATACCAAAATAGATAAACTAAACAAAATAGTATGATGGACATGAAGAAATCATGATCGAGTAATGCTTCACATTTATAACCTAAAGCAGGTATGTCTAAACATATATGTCTGTAGTAATACTAGTATAACAGGATTAACAGGATAAGGTTCTTTGCCTAATTACATATCAACAAGATAACAGCAGAAATAAAAAGCAGGATTAAACAGCAGGATTAAACAACAGGATTAAACAGTAGGACTAGGGGTACCCTAATTACATAACAGGATTAGGTGTTAACCTAATTACAAAACAACGGGATTAGGTGTACCATAATTACTACCCAAGCGATCAGCTCCCAACTACGTAAATACTCTGTGCCATCCCCAGCATTAGGGTGTATCACCCCTAACCCGACAACTATATGACACAGACATATTTACTGGTGTTATAGCATCTTATCTTCCCTAGTCGGACCATTGCACGCTCATGATTCCACCGGATCGCACCCATAACCACCCCCATGTGAACCCTTACTATCAAGTTCAGTAAAGAGTGCTCTGACCCCTACCTAGTGTGGGGCCTCCATTACAAGATACCTACAGGGATACTGACTGATATGGGTTCCAAACAACAGATAGACACAAGCCGAGCCCCTAAGCTTGTGCCCCTAAATATCTAGGATTTAAGAGTCCCCAAAACTCGATACAACAGTAGATGGGGGACCTCTTTGCTTAAATTTATGTTTAACCTAGCAGGTTTAGTTTTACTAATAAGCATGGTTGTAATGTCATTATGTGTACAACCCTATTCTTAACATGTCATTTACTTAATGTCCGTTTAAGTCAAATTTAACATGTCTAGTCCATATGCGTATTATTCATCAACTACATTTCCAAGTTACAGGTTTATGCACAATGCCTACTTACATCAATTATCTACAACAAGTCTAAACATATATATTTATCATTTTCCCCAGATTATAGTCAATTAGTCCAAGCAAATAACATGCCTAAGTTCCTCTTTTTATATTATTCATTTTAGCCCCAATAGTATGCTCATTCTAATCGGGTATAGCCTAGGCTTCCAAAGTCCTAGTCTTGGCGTAAAATAAAAAGGAAATAGGGGAAGAGGAATAGAATCAAATCACTTATGCCTATAGGGAAGATTGAAAATAAACATAGAAAATGGGAAAAGGAAGATATATACATATAACTTGTTAATTTTCCAACATTACACGCGTATGTATGAATTGTTAATTTTCTAGCATCACAGGCATATGTACAACATCACAGGCATATGTATAACATCACGGGCATAGGTATAACTTGGCACAACATCTCAGGCATATGTTTGACATGTATAGGTATAACAGGCATATGTGACTAATAGTGAAAACAGGTATAACGTTTATTTTACTGACACTATAGATCCTAACCAGTTTTATAAAACTGGCATGTTCAAGGCCTAAGAAATCAGATCTGTAAATAAGGGGAACTCAAAGTGAGTCTTGGTGAAGATAAATATGTATATAACACTAGGCCATAGAAAGTCCAAGCCAAATCCAAGTAGTATGTATGCAAGTCTTGATGTTGCCTCTTTTTGATTCAATCACTAGAAGCTTTCCCCCATTATATGTCTACATTTTTCAGAATAATTTAGAGGTTGAGTAAGATTTGAAGAATTTGTGTGAATTTCAGAATGAGGGAATCCATCTATTTATAGAGTTACCGAGCCAACATCAACCCTTAGATCTTTGGTCTTAATTTGAATCGTACAAGTCATGTTGAGTCAGCAAGAATGGAGCCACAAAATCGTCTAGGTTCCACTGGCAGAATCTGGATGGATCCGGGGTGGGTCGACCCACCTACCCCGGGGTCGACCCATGGGTCAACCCGGGATGGAGTGGGTCGTCCCCTAACGGGACAATTTCCCGCTTCTCTCTCGGCTTACTTCGTTTTGAAACTCTGGAACTTATATTATATATACATACACACAAAACTCCTTATGCATATACAAACTTGTAAAGCCTCTAACTTCTTCATACGTTATCCGTTTTACGCAAACTTAGGATCTATCTGAACCAGAATTCCAAGACGAATGCAACGGTAATGCCGGTTTCACTTAATTCTGAATATTTATTATGGTTATAGTGTATTATATTTTGGGGTGTTATATTCTCCCCTAATTAAAGGATTTTGTCCCTGAAATTTCAAGTCTAGAAGAATGTAACTATCCTAACATCCGCCTATAACCATCTACTCATCCATTATCCACAGGTATTCATTTTCCTTAAGAAGATTTCTAATGTCTATATGAACATATGCAAGTGTTGTGTGTATATATCTAATGCGAAAATTAGGCGGTCGACTGATGTAGTTGACCTCCTTAATGCAATATATGTTTGTGCCATGAATCCAAAATGTATGCAAATAGTCTTGGTGTAACATTTAAATCCAATATGTGTGCACAGTTATTCATCCAAATGCAGCATCCATATGATGATACATCCATTTCCATCCATAGAAAGTCTAAAATGCACACATATCCATATGCAATATGTAAGTGATTGAGCTGATTTAGTGCCTAGTATGTGTATATGCATCCACGAGCAACCATTAGCAAACACTTCCATCCACTTGCAACCATCAATCATAACATGTTTCAAACACATGTTTCCAACCATTGGATTCTACCTAAGGATCGAAAGGTTCGAATGATAGGATAAATAACTCGAATGATAGAAGTAAATACAATAGACAAGCTTGAAAAGGAAGTCAAGAAGTACTCTAAAAAAGAAACGGATAAGAAGCATGAATCCTATCTTCGGGTTCCCACATCACATCTTCGCGGTCTTCTCCCCACTGCACTTTAACCAATCTGATTTCCTTATTTCGTAGCTTCTTGATTCTTGATCCAAGGATATGCATAGGAACTCGTCTCACTGATGCTTTCTTATCAACTTCTACTCACTCAAGAGTGATCGGCTCTACTACCTCTGTCGTATCATGGAGATATTTCCTCAAATGGAAAACGTGAAATACATCGTGTACTTTTGGCAGTCTATCCAGTAGCTTAATTCTACAAGTCATATGTCATATCCTATCTATAGGGAATGGCCCTACAAATCTTGGCACCAATTTCCCTATTAAGCCAAAGCGAACTACATTCCATACCGGTGACACTTTAATGAAGACGATATCTCCCACTTTAAATTCCAAGTCGGTCCTCCTCTTATCGGCATAAGATTTATGTCTGTCTTGAGCGGCTTTCATTCTTCGACGGATAAGATCAATCTTTCTAGAAGTATCTCAAATCATATCTCGCCCAAGTAGAAGTCTGTCCGTAGACTCCCACCAACAAGTTGGCGATCTACACGGTCATCCATAAATTGCTTCGAAGGGTGCCATACCTATGCTTGATTGGTAACTGTTGTTGTAGGCAAACTCCACTAAAGGAAGGTGCTCTTTCCAAGTCCCTCTAAAGTCTAGGATACATAGCCTTAGAAGATCCTCAAGAACTCTATTCACCCTCTCAGTCTATCCATCTATCTGAGGATGATATGATGTGCTCAAACGTAGCTATGTACCTAATGCCTCTTGCAAGCTTTTCCAAAACTATCTTAAAGATGGTGTCGCGATCACTTACTATACTGGAAGGTACCCTATGCAATCTAACTACCTCTCGAAGATAAACTGGTGCCAGCCAAGACGTCGTCCTCTTGCTCTTTATAGGAATAAAATGAGTGCTCTTTGTAAGTCTATCCACTATCAGTCAAATGCTCGTATTTCCCTTCCTCGACCAAGGCAATCTATCGATGAAGTCCATAGAGACGCTCTCCTACTTCCTCTGTGGGAAATCCAAGGGCTGAAGCAATCCGCCTGGTTTTTTTTGTTCAGCCTTTACTCTTTGGCAAGTCATGCATCGAGCTATAAATTTTTCCATATCTTTCTTCATGCCAGTCCAAAAGAAAACCCTCGTCATGTCTTGATACATTTTGTCGCCGCCCGGATGGATAGTCATCCGAGAATGATGAGCTTCCTCAAGCACTGCATTAAGAAATTCCCCAATCTTAGGGACACATAACCTTCCATCTCGCCTTAGCCACCCTTTATCGTCCACGTTATATCTAGCAAGGTGACTAGAAGTCTCTCCTCTACTAATCTTGTCCAAGATGTCTGAAATATGTGGGTCCTCCCGTTGTCTAGACCCAACTTGCTCCAATAAAGTAGGTTGCACCTCCAATGATGCCAATAATCCGATGGTGAAATCCGTAGAAGGCTTAAAATTAAAGGTCGAGATGTACTCCAAGCTCCTCCTTTCTACGAATAGAGGACTCAAAGTCATACTCTACCTACTCAGTGCATCTGCCACTACATTACCCTTGTCAGGGGTATAAGCTATCTCAAAGTCGTAGGACGCTAGGAACTCCATCCACCGCTGCTGCCTAAGGTTGAGATCCTTCTATGAGAACAAGTACTTGAGCGATTTATGATCTATATATGACTCAAACTTTTCTCCAAGTAGATACTGTTGCCAAGACTTCAATGCGAACACTATAGCAGCCAACTCTAAATCATGGGTTGGGTAGTTTTTCTCATGAACTCTCAATTATCTACTTTCATAGCACACTACCCTTCCCTCTTACATCAGAACGACACCAAGCCCTATGCCGGAAGCATTGGTGTAAAACGTAAACATCTTGCTTTTGTTTGGGAGATTCAGAACTAGGGCTGTTGTCAGATCCCTCTTCAACCTCTGAAAGGCATCTTCACAATCAATGCTCCATGAAAAAGCCAAGTTCTTTTTCTTCAATCGGGTAAGCGGGGCTGATATCCTTGCAAAGTCTTTGATGAACTTTTTATAGCAGCCCGCCAACCCTAGGAAACTTCTTACCTCCGTTGCATTCTTTTGGAGCCCTCTTGTCTTGAATTGCAACGAATTTTTCGGGATCCACAGCTATCCCATCCTTGGAGACTACATTCCCTAGGAACCTTACTTTCTTTCTCCAAAAATGGCACTTAGAAAACTTCGCCTTGAGCTGATGTGACCTGAGGGTACGTAGGACCTCTCCTAAGTGTTGGGCATGCTCCTCCTCATCCTTAGAGAAGATCAGAATGTCATCCACGAAGAACACCACAAACTTGTTCAAAAACTCCCTAAACACCCTACTCATCAAGTCCACAAAATAGGCGGGTACTTTGGTTAAACCAAAAAGGCATAACAAACCATTCGAAGAAGCCATCTGGATTTCTGAATGCAGCCTTATCAATGTTGTTCTCTACTACTCTTAACTGATGAAACCCCATGGCCAGATCCATGTGCGAGAAAATTGATGTGCCTACTAGTTGATCAAATAGGTCTTCAACCCTCGGTAATGGGTACCTATTCTTCTTATTGAGCTTATTCTGCTCTTCATACATAGATGAAGTGAGGCGTCTTCCTTTAGTTGCAAAGACAATTGTTGCTCCCCATTCTAAAATGCTTTTTCTAATAAAACCTTTCTTGAATAGCTCCCCTACTTGCTTGTTGAGTTCCCTCCTTTCTCTAGGAGCCATGTGGCGCACTGGTAGAGCAACTGGCTCCGCATTCTCTACCAAGTAAATTTGGAAGTCTATCTCATGCTTTGGAGGTAGTCCCTTAACCTCATCAAACACATCCGAGTAGTCTCTAGCTATGGGCACAGATCGCAAGTCATCAACTGAAGTATCAAGTGATTCTAGTAAACTGAGCATCACCGACCCCTGTGGGTCACTGGAAATTTCGAGAGTCCTACAATGACAAGAAAGAAGTCTAACCACTCTCTTTTCGCAATCAAGGATGACACCGTAGATGGCTAGCCAGTCCATGCCTAGATACAAACCATAGCCCATGAAGCCTAGCACATATGCGCCGCATTCAAACTTGATGCCTAAGATAGAAATTCTCAAACCCTTACACATCATGGATAAATGAGATGATCCTCCTATGGGGTTTGAGAACAAAACAGGTTCAGAGATTATACTAGTATTAAGGTGCAGACTATCAACAAAAGAACTGGATATAAATGAGTGTGAAGTGATAAAATCAAACAAGGTTCGAACAGGATAGTCAAAAAGGGAAATCAAACCTTCAACCGTGACTTTCCTACCTCGATCAGGTCCATTGGCTTCCAAAGCATGCACTTGTCCAGAAGTTCCTACCCCTTGTCCTTGCTTGTTAGGGCATTTCGTAGTAAAATGTCCCATCTCTCCACAATTGAAACAAGCTCCCTTCGTCTTTCTGTAGTCTCTTACAAAATGAACCATAACACCGCAACTACGACACTTTGCCTCCTTTTTTATTTGGGTTTTGTCGGGTTTTCTACCTTTCTTTTGTTGCTTTCCTTTCATGGGCCACCATTTTTTTTTTGGCCTTTAGCTGGAGCCTCCTCGGTCTTAGTTTCTTTCATTTCCTCCTTGCCATCCTCATGCATGAGTGCCATATCAACTAGCCTTTCAAAAGTAGCTCCCATTGGTATGTGAGACAAAGAAAGTCCTTGAAGAGGTTGGTTCAACCCTCTCGCAAATCTAAGCACCTTCTTGTGGGGGTGTGTTCACCAAGTCTAGCCCAAACCTTGCCAGTTGATTAAACTTGTTTACATAGCATTTAACAGTCAGATCTCCTTTCTTTAGTGCCAAGAATCTTTCCATTTGCAATCCCTCCTTCGCTTGAGATAAGAATTTCATCTCGAATCTCTACCTGAAGTCATCCCAATTCACTACTGGTTGTCCATCTTATGTTACTTCCCACCAGTAGGAAGGCTCATCCTTAAGTTGCCATGCAACAATTGTATTTTTCTTCGGTCGTCGACCTTAAAAATTCAAAACAAATTTTCGTCCCTCGTATCCAGTTCCTGGCTTCAACACGGTACCCCGGAATGGTTTTCCTCCCATAGCGCAGGAGTCTTTACATAACTTAGAGAACTTATCAACTCGTGGAGGTGGAGGAACAGCGGCTGCAGCTGGGGAAGGAGCATCCCCTTGACCTCCGGTAGGTGTCGTAGCCTCAAGATATCTACAGAACCATGTCGGTAACGGAATGCCCTCAGGAAGATTGGGTGCCCTAGACATGCTGAAAAAAATTAAAAAGGATTCAACAAGGGATCGAGAGATTATTGACTATGGCTTGAGGGGATATGTTTTTTTTTCAAAAACAGATTTTTCTTTGAAAATACTTTGCTTTTAAAACCAATTTTAAAACTTTTTCTCTGATCTTGTAACCTTCGGCTCTGATATCAAGTGTGACACTCCAGATCCATTAATGTCACTCATAAGAGAATGCATTAAGTTCTGTGAAGCGCAATAGGTGATAATTACAAAGAACATACAAGACAGATAAAATATGCAGCGGAAAATTTTGAACTTTATTATAAAAGAAATAAAGCATCATTTCAGAAATACATCAAACCCAGTTACAACTAGCAAACTGTCTCAAATCCATCTTACAAAACCTCTTATGGAAAATACCAAAGTACGTAAAATCATATCCCTCGCCGAAATCCTTACTAAATTAGATAGCAAGTCAAAACGACATATCACAAGAAATCCTAGTCATTGTTGAGTGCTTCCACTCCAGGACCTGGGGGGAAGGAAGAAAGAGGCAAAAGTAGGACTGGCAACGGGTACCCAAAAAATCCGATATCCGTCCGCATCCGTATCCGAAAAGCAGATAATTATCCGATATCCGAAAAAACGGATGCGGATACAGATACATAGATATCCACATCCGAAAATTATCTGTTCGAATATTTTTAACATTATGCTCAAAATTAAATGTATTTTAATACAATGAATCAGATTTATTTACTGCTTTACTAAGTCGAAGGTTTATATTATATGCACTAAATGCATATTAGTTACTCAAATCTATTTAATTTCATCATATATGCTTATTTTTAACACTTTAGTGATCAAAGAAATTGAGAAACAATTATGTTAAACTATAAATTTTCATTTATATTTCATGATTTATCGATCGTTGGCGAATAGGATAATTATCCGATATCCGTCTGTATCCGCGAATACGGATATCCGATATCCGAAAATGATTTCGGAAACGGATACAGATATAGCACTATCCGTATCCGAAAGTATCCGTTGACAGCCCTAGGTGAAAGAAAACAGGGTCAGATATAAAGTCTGGCGAGTTCCAGTGATTTACAAATATGCATAAAATAGGAATGTCAAGACAGGTAAATAAGACTGGATGGGAAAGGTACAGTATCAAAACAGATAAACTAAACAGAATACTATGATGGACAACAATAACAGGAATAAATCATGATCGAGTAATGCTTCACATTTATACCCTAATACAGGTATGTCTAAACATATATGTCTGCACTAATACTAGTATAACAAGTTCAACATGATTAGGTTCTTTGCCTTATTACATATCAACATGAGTATAGCAGAAATAAACAGCATGAGTAAATAGCAGGATTAAATAGCAGGATTAGGCGTACCCTAATTACATAATAGGATTAGGTGTTAACCTAATTACATAACAGCAGGATTAGGTGTAACCTAATTACTACCCAAGTGATCGGCTCCCTACTACGTAAATACTTTGTGCCAGCCCCGACAGTAGGGTGTATCACTCCCTAACCCAGCAATTGTATGACATAGATCTATTTACTAGTGTTATAGCGTATTATATTCCTTAGTCGGACCCATGCACGCTCATGATTCCACCGGAACGTGCCCATAACCACCCCAATGTGAACCTCGTACTATCAAGTTCAGCGTGCTCTGAACCCTACCTAGTGCGGGGGCCCCATTACAAGATAGATACAGGGAAACTGACTGATATGGATTCCAAACAGCAGATTGACACAATCCAACCCCCTAAGCTTGTAGCCCCAAATATATAGGATTTAAGAGTCCCCAAAACCCAATACAATAGTAGACGGGGGACCTCTTTGCTTATACTTATATTTAACCTAGCAGGTTTAGGTTTACTAATAAGCATGGTTGTAATGTCATTATGTGTATAATGCTATTCTTAACATGTCATTTACCTAATGTCCGTTTACGTCAAATTTAGCATGTCTAGTCCATATGCATATTATTTATCAACTACATTTCAAAGTTACTGATTTATGCACGATGGCTACTTACAGCAAGTATCTACAGCAAGTCTAAACATGTATATTTATCCTTTTCCCCAAATTATAGTCAATTAGTCCAAGCAGATAACATGCCTAAGTTTCTCTTTTTATATTATTCATTTTAGCCCCAATATTACGCACATTTTAATTGGGTATAGTCTAGGCTTCCAAAGGCCTAGGCTTGGCGTAAAATAAAAAGGAAATAGGAGAAGAGGAATAGAGTCAAATCATGTATGCATATAGGCAAGACTGGAAATAAACATAGAAAATAGGAAAAGGAAGATAGATACATATAACTTGTTAATTTTCCAACTTTACAAGCATATGTATGACTTGTTAATTTTTTTAACATCACAGGCATATGTATAACATCACATGCATATGTATAACATCACGGGAATAGGTATAACTTGACATAACATCTTACGTGTAACAACCCGAAAATCTGGACCAGTTTAAAAAATTTATTTTGGCAATTTTAGCGAATTTTGATTATTTAAAATAAATTATTTAAAATAATATTAATGAGAAATTTATTTTGAATATATTTAGAACGTATATATTATATACGTTGTCGTTAGAATATAAATAATTATATATAATTATAAATAGAATTGAAAATGGCGCGGTAGTTCAATAATTCGATTTTAAACTTCAATTGAATGTACCGGGTGCAAAACAATCCGGATTTTAGTGAAACCAAAAATAATAGGATCTAATTGAGAATATCTTTCCAATGAATCCGAAAAATCAAAATTTTATAGCGGGAATCAAAAGATATGTCCAGTTGAAAATTCTGAATAGTCGCTATGGAATTCAGGCCCTTAAAAATGGGAATTTTGCAAACGACCTCGGATTTCGACGAAACTACTTTTGTTCGGTCCGTGATGTCAAATTATTGCTAGATTCCAAATTTCATAATTTTTCGAATCAATATGTGAGCGTGGCAAAGGAAAACGTGTTTGACCAGTTTCAGTTGATTTTAATCGACTGGAAAATGGCCATTTTTCCAACGGTCTCAGAATTCGACGAAACTAGTTTTGTTAGGACCATATCGTCAATACGAAGCTAGAAAATATTTTTCAGGAATTTTTAGAGTTAGTATGTGACCCTAGTAAATTGAAATGCGCATTCAAATTCAATATATAGAGTTATATGTTGATTTTGACGAAAACTGATTGTAACGATTGAATCAGCCAACGATACATATCCCATTGTGTTCGGAATGGGGGTAATTATCTATGGACGACAGGCGGTGGGCCTCGTTTAGAGGTCGTATGTAAAAGTCAACTTTTTGGGATTAAATAATTAAATTAAAATAAAATAAAAACACTTCCTCTCTCTCTTCCTCCTTAATTCCCTCTGGCCCCCTTTTTATTTCAAAACCGATTTCAGAAATGAAAAAAAAAGAGAAGCGATCGAGAGGGAGACACCCCCCCCCAGGCGGCGCCGACCACCGCGAGACCACCCCCCCTAGCGGCGCCGACCACCGCGAGGCACCCCCTCCCCTCCTCTCGAGCGACGCCCGAACCCCCCCCCCCCAGACCCTCAATCGAACACCGCCACCCTCCCATTCCGCCACCGAAGACCGCACGAGCCAAGAGCAGTCGCGCCACCTCACCCCCGACTGCCGCCGCCTGCAAGGAGCTCCACCACCTCTGAAATGCGCTGCGCCACCCTTCACCGCCAGAAATCACCAACGACGCCGAACCCTCCTCCATTCGAAAATCGGTGAGTTTTTCTTTGATTTCCAGTTTTAAATACATAAACATTGTTTAGAAAAAAATCTGAAATTATATATATATTTTAGAAAACAAAAGG
The DNA here is from genome assembly GCA_030737875.1 of Allium sativum. NCBI lineage: Eukaryota > Viridiplantae > Streptophyta > Magnoliopsida > Asparagales > Amaryllidaceae > Allium > Allium sativum. The sequence continues at coordinate 200,513,489 of CM060924.1, forward strand.
AATAGATTTTTAGAAAAAAGAATAGTTTTTTAGAAAACAAAAGGAATAGCGAAGTAAAAAATTCGATTTTTATATATTGAATAGCAAAGTAAAAATTCGATTTTTATATATGGAATAGCGAAGTAAAAATTCGATTTTTATATATTGAATAGCAATATAAAAATACGATTTTTATATATGTAGTGACTACGGGCAGCGAAAGCGACAAAAGGCGAGAATGGCGATGATTTCTCTAAATGAAGTGTCGTGGAGTTGGATTAGCTATTGGTGAGAACTTCTCACTCAAATTTCTTTTTCTAGTTATATATATATATATACTAGGATGCAGACGGTGTTTAGTAGCACCCGACACCCGTCATCCACAGACCATGGATGGCTTGTTTGTTTAATTGTTTGGTTGTGTAGTTGGTTAGATTATTTGGTTTGAATTGAATTGTTTGGTGAAATGGAATGGATTTGATTGATGTGTGAATGGCGTGGGCCTTCACTAGACCGGGGATAAGGCTAGGCCTCGTCCCGTTTCTAGTATCGTGCCGTTATGCCGCCGAAATTTTCTAAAATAAGTTAGAAATATAAAAATATCATTTTATTTGATAAATGAACTGAATAGAATATTTTCATAGGTTGAATAAAATGTTTTATCGTTAAAAATATAATTTTTAACGTGAATGTGAATAAATAAATATTCATTTACAAACCGGACGGTTTGTTTATGTACACCTATTTGAAGGACATTGATTGGGATGATAAATTTTACACATCGCCCAACTGCACAAATAGAAAAATCTGTGTTTGTTGATTTGAAACCCCACACGGGTATTGGGATAAAATACGGCATACACTAATCCCAATAATTAGTTGTATGTCGATCGATGGATCGACAGGCTGTTATAAGCGTTAGATATCTATATTTGATGCTTATACAGTGTAGTGCACTTTGGATGATGGTTGATTATTTATCGTTGCTATTATATATGCATGTGTTGTATGGAATCCATATAATTAACTTTATATGGTAATTGTTTGGGCCTCATTCCAATTTAGAAGATAAGGAATATTATAAAATAAAGGTTCATGTGTTGACTGTACTCATCCGTTGAGGTTAGTCATGTGTTGAACGAAATATTTTAACAATAAAATTTACATCTTTATCATATATAAAATTAGAAACTAATTGGAAAATAGATAAGATGAGTGGTCTCCTGGATATTGATCTGATGTTGGTTTCGGCCTTCGGGGTTAATATTTAGGGAATCGTTCTCTTACTAATTTACGGTTGGAGTCTGATTTAATATCAAACGATAAATACCTTAATTTTCATAAATTATATTAAATGAAAAAAATAGTCACACGTGGACAATACTCATTCGTTGAGATTAGTCGTGTGTTGACAAAAATATAGATTCACATATTGAATAGAATAAATATTCATTTGTTGAATAGAATAACGAATTTATTGAAATATATAAAGCCGTGTTGATTAGAGATGCGCTATTTTGACGCGAACGATATTTATATCGATTATATTCGAATTGAATTTGAATTGAATGGAAAACGAATTGAATTTGATTTGAATAGAAAACGAATTGAATTTGATTTGAATAGAAAACGAATTGAATTTGATTTGAATAGAAAACGAATTGAATTTGATTTGAATAGAAAACGAATTTGATTTGATTTGAATAGAAAACGAATTTGATTTGAATTGAATAGAAAGCGAATTTGATTTGAATTGAATAGAAAGCGAATTTGATTTGAATTGGATAGAAAACGAATTTGATTTGAATTGAATAGAAAACGAATTTGATTTGAATTGAATAGAAAACGAATTTGAATTGAATTGAAAAGAAAACGAATTCAAATCGAATTGAATTGAAAAGGAAATGAATTCGAATCGAATTAAAATCGATTTGAATTGAAATCAAATAGAAATGAAAGTAAAAAGAACTTATAATAGAAAATTCAATTTTGATTTGAATTTGAAATAAAGGTTGAAATTGTTTTTGAAACGAATTTAAAACGATTTATAAAATTCGTTTTAAATAGAAATCGAAGAAATATATATTATATATATAATATAATGTCCTGAATAGAACGCGCCGCGCCGCGGCAGTTCGCGAATTTCGACCATTAACTTCGAACGGACATTACGGGAGATCCGACCGTCGGATTCTCCTAAAACCGGAACCATTGGGTTCGTATCGAAAAGAGCTTTCTAACGAATATTAGAAATTTGAAATCTAACGGTTGGATTTGGAGATACGTCCAAATCAAATTTGGAAAAGGTCGTTGTAAGTGCAGTTCGATGGCCGTTGATGGAAATCGACTATACGGGCCTTGATAAAATTATTAAAAATAGTAATAATTGGTGTAAAATCATAAGAAATGATTTGGGAAAAATTGGGATGAAAAACTCCATATTTGAAAAGATAAAAATAGATTTTTATCGAAATGAACTAGTTTTGAACTAAAATTAAAATCCATTTATTTTTAAATAAATAAATTGGATTTGAAATGGGTTTTAAATAGAATGGATTTGTGGGTTTATCGTGAACAGTGTTTTAAATAACACTAGTTCTTTAACCCGATAATAATTAGATTGTGATTTGGGTTTGTCGTGAACTGTGTTTTAAATGACATTAGTTCTTTAACCCAGTAAAAGGAGTTTTAATGAATCTGCAATTAGATTGAAATGTGAATTGATAATTTAAACTATCAAATTTGGAAAATGAGCGAGAATGGAGTATCACCAGTTTTGCTCCAAAGCGATAGTTAAATCTTTAATTAGATTTGAACGTGAAATGGTAATTAATTTTACCGATAACACAGTGGTGTTAGATATGGAGTATTACCAGTTTTGCTTCATGGGATGAATAGGTTGGGATTGGGAAATAAAATAAATAATTACTTCGGTGTGGTTCGCTAATCTCGACTAGTTTAGAAAACCATAATTTGGTTTGAAATGACATCCAAAGGAAGATTAAAGGATAAATTTTAAAGAATTTATCTTGGATAAAATTAATGGGAACCTTTCCCTAAGAATGTGGAATTTAGAAACTAGCTGTAGGTTAGTTAAGAAGAATGGTTTCCTGGGTATTGATATGATGTTGGTTTCGGCCTTCGGGGTTAATATTTGGGAAATTGCTCTCTTAATGATTTACGGTTAGTGACTAATGAATTGGAATGAGGCGTATGTTATGTTTGTGTAACATTTGTTTTTAATATACGCGGGTTGTTCGGAAAGTCCGGGTTTACACCCATTCTGAATAACCGATTCGACGATATGTCGAAGATGAAGATGGTGGTCGAAAACCGGAAGTCTTCACATCGTTTGGGTGATTACTGATGATCTTGATTGGGATGTACACCCAAGATGAGGGAATCAGTTGGTTGTCGTCCAGACGTACTTGGAGATGGATGGATATGCGAGGAAAGTGCCTCCGGTTTCGTTCAGACCCAGAACGAACTTGTAAATGGATTGTGTGTCTGACATTGGATTTTATTCTATGTTGATTGATTTCTGTTAAATTTATATCTGTTTGGCGGCCGAGAATTTATTCTCTTGCTTAACGCCCTTCTCTGAGACGTACGAGCTTAGAGGTTATATATCAATAGATATCAATCGCATGGCATGAATTGCCTGTGTGACACGCTGAGTTGCATGGATCAAGGCTTCTGTTGAAAAGCAAAGTCTTGTGGTTGATGATCAAAGCACGGCCTCTGTGGCGTAGCTTTGTGTATAACGTGAATTCGCGAGCGTCACACCTCGGTATGAGTTAAAAAGGGATACGGACCGTTGGGAGAGCACGACGTTTCCTTCTAGCTTTGGTGGTGTCAGTGACTTACCAGCCCTGACATTTATATACTTTTCACCTATGTGGTTGTTGGAATGAGGCGCCTCGATTTTAGGTCTGTAAGGACCGGGAAACGTGTGTTCAGGCATAATTAATCCTCAAACGTAAGAGAGGACCGACCCAGCCGAATCCGGGGTTGCCCAGAGTGTGTAGTCCCGAGGCATTTGCTAGAGTGTCTCGAAGCGGAGAGGAGCTTGCCCCTTGCCTCGACTCATGACGGAAATCCAATTTCCAATACGTGTATTGCGGTTTTAATTGTAGAACTAGTATGGCGACATAGTAGATGGTAGCTATGCCGCCTATGATTGATATTTATGATTGAAATTGTTTTGACACTATACACCTATAATAGTATCAAATAATGTGTTTTAAACGTATCAAACATGCTTTGGCTGTTATAAGGGAAAACCCTATTCTCCGGCTTGCGTTGCATTGTGTGATGGGACCTGGGTCTTATAACAGCTTCATTTTTCTTTATTTAGCATTGCGCTGTTTGTTCTATGCACTGGTATCCTTGGGAGGAAACCCGTTCCGTGTTATACGGCGTGGTCCCTTGATTTGCCAAACTTTAAAACCAATATTAATAACTGTTTTAGTTCTCACACCAGTCACATGACTGACCTGGAGTTTATTGTTTTAACCTAAACTCTGGGTGCCCCTATTTTCCACACGGGCAGCTAGTAGTTTTGGTTTTGCAGATCTATATTCATAGGATCCTGATTTACAGCTGGAACGATGCTCGGAAAGCTCTGTATCCGTGCATTACTTTCAGTTGTGTTTTATATTGTTTTTCCGCTGCTATGTAATTTATTGTAATCTCTGATATTTATCGAATGTAATTTATTCATTTATACTCTGTATATTCTTGTATTCTGATGGAATTGTTGTAATAGCAATGAAATGTTCTTCCGTCTACGTTCTGATTTGTCCTGTTCTCAAACAATCAGGGGTTTCGAACAGTCTAGATCGGTTTTTACGATTGATTCGGATCGAGCGAATTTCCAGGCCGTCACATTTGGTATCAGAGCTTTGGTTTACAGAGCTCGAGACCAAGACACATTAGAATCATACGAAAGAATTCATCAGATATTGGATTAGTAATATCCAATTAGAATGACTCGTTAGAGATAGGATCAGTAGTATCCTAGAACGAGTGTGAAGAGTATATTTTTCAAATGAAAAAAATTTTGTTTTGAAAATTTAAACCGTTTTATACGTATTTGAATAATTTATTTATATTGATTTGGGCAATCGAGTATATAAAGATTTTGCATATACGCGTCATGAACGTATATTCGAAGTTTTAATATACTGGATAAATATAGAATCATACTCTAGTGGCCCGAAGATGATTCTGATGGTTGAGTACTCGTCGTCAGAATTTATATTCGAGTGACGAAGGTGTGATATCTATATATTTCCATCGGACTGGTGTGAGAACCAAAACTTATATAGATAGATTTAGTTGTTGTGAATTGGCATCAAAAACATGATTTTCTGTATATGCATCAAAATTATGAATTTGAAACGTTAATTCACTAATTGATTGATGTTTGTGTTGTTTGTTTATTTGTTTGATAATTTTGAACCATTTAGCCTAATTGAACCAAATATTGAATTGTATTGAAAATTAGTCGCATTTGCTTGCATATACATATATACTTACATTGAACAGGTCATAGCAAGGAGGCTAGAGCAGAGAATAAAATTTGTTTGCCCGCCAAATAGGTACATGTTTGCTATATAATTTACTATTTTGTTTGGGTGATGATGATTTTGTGAGCCTATTGGCTAGCCGCTTGGCCTTTTCTTTTTCTTTTTGAGATCAGAAGGCCTATATGGCAATTTCGGGATTTTCCCATGGCTCCCGGTGCAGGGGAGGTTATGGCGAAATTTTTCGAAAATTTAGGGTGTTAGCCAAATTTTTGAAAATTTGAAAATTCTCATAAACTGAAAAGTTGGAGAATGGAAGCCGAATCGAACGTAGAGTTGATTAATCAAACCACTTTCGACTTTGTTCCTTTTCGGGGACGAAAAGTTTTAAGTGGGGGAGATTGTAACAACCCGAAAATCTGGACTAGTTTAAATTTTTTATTTTGGCAATTTTAGCGAATTTTGATTATTTAAAATGAATTATTTTAAATAATATTGACAAGAAATTTATTTTGAATATATTTAGAACGTATATATTATATACGTCGTCGTTAGAATATAAATAATTATATATAATTATAAATAGAATTGAAAATGGCGCGGTAGTTCGATAATTCGATTTTAAACTTCAATTGAATGTACCGGGTGCAAAACAATCCGGATTTTAGTGAAACAAAAAATAATAGGATCTAATTGAGAATATCTTTCCAATGAATCCGAAAAATCAAAATTTCATAGTGGGAATCAAAAGATATGTCCAGTTGAAAATTCTGAATAGTCGCTATGGAATTCAGGCCCTTAAAAATGGGAATTTTGCAAACGACCTCGGATTTCGACGAAACCACTTTTGTTGGGTCCGTGATGTCAAATTATTGCTAGATTCCAAATTTCATAATTTTTCGAATCAATATGTGAGCGTGGCAAAGGAAAACGTGTTTGATCAGTTTTAGTTGATTTTAATCGACTGGAAAATGGCCATTTTTCCAATGGTCTCAGAATTCGACGAAACTAGTTTTGTTAGGACCGTATCATCAATACGAAGCTAGAAAATATTTTTCAGGAATTTTTAGAGTTAGTATGTGACCCTAGTAAATTGAAATGCGCATTCAAATTCAATATATAGAGTTATATGTTGATTTTGACGAAAACTGATTGTAACGATCGAATCAGCCTACGATACATATCCCATTGTGTTCGGAATGGAGGTAATTAGCTATGGATGACAGGTGGTGGGCCTCGTTTAGAGGTCGTATGTAAATGTCAACTTTTTGGGATTAAATAATTAAAATAAAATAAAATAAAAACACTTCCTCTCTCTCTTCCCCCTTAATTCCCTCTGGCCCCCTTTTTATTTCAAAACCGATTTCAGAAATGAAAAAAAGAAGAAGAGAGAAGCGATCGAGAGGGAGACACCCCCCCAGGCAGCGCCGACCACCGCGAGACCACCCCCCCAGCGGCGCCGACCACCGCGAGGCACCCCCTCCCCTCCTCTCGGGCGACGCCCGAACCCCCCCCCCCCCCGGACCCTCAATCGAACACCGCCACCCTCCCATTCCGCCACCGAAGACCGCACGAGCCAAGAGCAGTCGCGCCACCTCACCCCCGACTGCCGCCGCCTGCAAGGAGCTCCACCACCTCTGAAATGCGCTGCGCCACCCTTCACCGCCAGAAATCACCAACGACGCCGAACCCTCCTCCATTCGAAAATCGGTGAGTTTTTCTTTGATTTCCAGTTTTAAATACATAAACATTGTTTAGAAAAAAATCTGAAATTATATATATATTTTAGAAAACAAAACGAATAGATTTTTAGAAAACAAAAAGAATAATTTTTAGAAAACAAAAGGAATAGCGAAGTAAAAATTCAATTTTTATATATTGAATAGCAAAGTAAAAATTCGATTTTTATATATGGAATAGCGAAGTAAAAATTCGATTTTTATATATTGAATAGCAATATAAAAATACTATTTTTATATATGTAGTGACTACGGGCAGCGAAAGCGACAAAAGGCGAGAATGACGATGATTTCTCTAAATGAAGTGTCGTGGAGTTGGATTAGCTATTGGTGAGAACTTCTCACTCAAATTTCTTTTTCTAGTTATATATATATATATATACTAGGATGCAGACGGTGTTTAGTAGCACCCGACACCCGTCATCCACAGACCATGGATGGCTTGTTTGTTTAATTGTTTGGTTGTGTAGTTGGTTAGATTATTTGGTTTGAATTGAATTGTTTGGTGAAATGGAATGGATTTGATTGATGTGTGAATGGCGTGGGCCTTCACTAGACCGGGGATAAGGCTAGGCCTCGTCCCGTTTCTAGTATCGTGCCGTTATGCCGCCGAATTTTTTTAAAATAAGTTAGAAATATAAAAATATCATTTTATTTGATAAATGAACTGAATAGAATATTTTCATAGGTTGAATAAAATGTTTTATCGTTAAAAATATAATTTTTAACGTGAATGTGAATAAATAAATATTCATTTACAAACCGAACGGTTTGTTTATGTACACCTATTTGAAGGACATTGATTGGGATGATAAATTTTACACATCGCCCAACTGCACAAATAGAAAAATCTGTGTTTGTTGATTTGAAACCCCACACGGGTACTGGGATAAAATACGGCATACACTAATCCCAATAATTAGTTGTATGTCGATCGATGGATCGACAGGCTGTTATAAGCGTTAGATATCTATATTTGATGCTTATACAGTGTAGTGCACTTTGGATGATGGTTGATTATTTATCGTTGCTATTATATATGCATGTGTTGTATGGAATCCATATAATTAACTTTATATGGTAATCGTTTGGGCCTCATTCCAATTTAGAAGATAAAGAATATTATAAAATAAAGGTTCATGTGTTGACTGTACTCATCCGTTGAGATTAGTCATGTTTTAAACGAAATATTTTAACAATAAAATTTACATCTTTATCATATATAAAATTAGAAACTAATTGGAAAATAGATAAGATGAGTGGTCTCCTGGATATTGATTTGATGTTGGTTTCGGCCTTCGGGGTTAATATTTAGGGAATCGTTCTCTTACTAATTTACGGTTGGAGTCTGATTTAATATCAAACGATGGATACCTTAATTTTCATAAATTATATTAAATGACAAAATTAGTCACACATGGACAGTACTCATTCGTTGAGATTAGTCGTGTGTTGACAAAAATATAGATTCACATATTGAATAGAATAAATATTCATTTGTTGAATAGAATAACGAATTTATTGAAATATATAAAGCCGTGTTGATTAGAGATGCGTTATTTTGACGCGAACGATATTTATATCGATTATATTCGAATTGAATTTGATTTGAATGGAAAACGAATTGAATTTGATTTGAATAGAAAACGAATTGAATTTGATTTGAATAGAAAACGAATTGAATTTGATTTGAATAGAAAACGAATTGAATTTGATTTGAATAGAAAACGAATTTGATTTGATTTGAATAGAAAACGAATTTGAATTGAATAGAAAGCGAATTTGATTTGAATTGGATAGAAAGCGAATTTGATTTGAATTGGATAGAAAACGAATTTGATTTGAATTGAATAGAAAACGAATTTGATTTGAATTGAATAGAAAACGAATTTGAATTGAATTGAAAAGAAAACGAATTCGAATCGAATTGAATTGAAAAGGAAATGAATTCGAATCGAATTAAAATCGATTTGAATTGAAATCAAATAGAAATGAAAGTAAAAAGAATTTATAATAGAAAATTCAATTTTGATTTGAATTTGAAATAAAGGTTGAAATTGTTTTTGAAACGAATTTAAAACGATTTATAAAATTCGTTTTAAATAGAAATCGACGAAATATATATTATATATATAATATAATGGCCTGAATAGAACGCGCCGCGCCGCGGCAGTTCGCGAATTTCGACCATTAACTTCGAACGGACATTACGGGAGATCCGACCGTCGGATTCTCCTAAAACCGGAACCATTGGGTTCGTATCGAAAAGAGCTTTCTAAAGAATATTAGAAATTTGAAATCTAACGGTTGGATTTGGAGATACATCCAAATCAAATTTGGAAAAGGTCGCTGTAAGTGCAGTTCGATGACCGTTGATGGAAATCGACTATACGGGCCTTGATAAAATTATTAAAAATAGTAATAATTGGTGTAAAATCATAAGAAATGATTTGGGAAAAATTGGGATGAAAAACTCCATATTTGAAAAGATAAAAATAGATTTTTATCAAAATGAACTAGTTTTGAACTAAAATTAAAATCCATTTGTTTTAAATAAATAAATTGGATTTGAAATGGGTTTTAAATAGAATGGATTTGTGGGTTTATCGTGAACAGTGTTTTAAATAACACTAGTTCTTTAACCCGATAATAATTAGATTGTGATTTGGGTTTGTCGTGAACTGTGTTTTAAATGACATTAGTTCTTTAACCCAGTAAAAGGAGTTTTAATGAATCTGCAATTAGATTGAAATGTGAATTGATAATTTAAACTATCAAATTTGGAAAATGAGCGAGAATGGAGTATCACCAATTTTGCTCCAAAGCGATAGTTAAATCTTTAATTAGATTTGAATGTGAAATGGTAATTAATTTTACTGATAACACCGTGGTGTTAGATATGGAGTATTACCAGTTTTGCTTCATGGGATGAATAGGTTGGGATTGGGAAATAAAATAAATAATTACTTCGGTGTGGTTCGCTAATCTCGACTAGTTTAGAAAACCATAATTTGGTTTGAAATGACATCCAAAGGAAGAATAAAGGATAAATTTTAAAGAATTTATCTTGGATAAAATTAATGGGAACCTTTCCCTAAGAATGTGGAATTTAGAAACTAGATGTAGGTTAGTTAAGAAGAATGGTTTCCTGGGTATTGATATGATGTTGATTTCGGCCTTCGGGGTTAATATTTGGGAAATTGCTCTCTTACTGATTTACGGTTAGTGACTAATGAATTGGAATGAGGCGTATGTTGTGTTTGTGTAACATTTGTTTTTAATATACGCGGGTTGTTCGGAAAGTCCGGGTTTACACCCATTCTGAATAACCGATTCGACGATATGTCGAAGATGAAGACGGTGGTCGAAAACCGGAAGTCTTCACATCGTTTGGGTGATTACTGATGATCTTGATTGGGATGTACACCCAAGATGAGGGAATCAGTTGGTTGTCGTCCAGACGTACTTGGAGATGGATGGATATGCGAGGAAAGTGCCTCCGGTTTCGTTCAGACCCAGAACGAACTTGTAAATGGATTGTGTGTCTGACATTGGATTTTATTCTATGTTGATTGATTTCTGTTAAATATATATCTGTTTGGCGGCGGAGAATTTATTCTCTTGCTTAACGCCCTTCTCTGAGACGTACGAGCTTAGAGGTTATATATCGATAGATATCAATCGCATGGCATGAATTTCCTATGTGGCACGCTGAGTTGCATGGATCAAGGCTTCTGTTGAAAAGCAAAGTCTTGTGGTTGATGATCAAAGCACGACCTCTGTGGCGTAGCTTTGTGTATAACGTGAATTCGCGAGCGTCACACCTCGGTATGAGTTAAAAAGGGATACGGACCGTTGGGAGAGCACGACGTTTCTTTCTAGCTTTGGTGGTGTTAGTGACTTACCAGCCCTGACATTTATATACTTTTCACCTATGTGGTTGTTGGAATGAGGCACCTCGATTTTAGGTCTGTAAGGACCGGGAAACGTGTGTTCAGGCATAATTAATCCTCAAACGTAAGAGAGGACCGGCCCAGCCGAATCCGGGGTTGCCCAGAGTGTGTAGTCCCGAGGCATTTGCTAGAGTGTCTCGAAGCGGAGAGGAGCTTGCCCCTTGCCTCGACTCATGACGGAAATCCAATTTCCAATACGTGTATTGCGGTTTTAATTGTAGAACTAGTATGGCGACATAGTAGATGGTAGCTATGCCGCCTATGATTGATATTTATGATTGAAATTGTTTTGACACTATACACCTATAATAGTATCAAATAATGTGTTTTAAACGTATCAAGCATGCTTTGGCTGTTATAAGGGAAACCCTATCCTCCGGCTTGCGTTGCATTGTGTGATGGGACCTGGGTCTTATAACAGCTTCATTTTTCTTTATTTAGCATTGCGCTGTTTGTTCTATGCACTGGTATCCTTGGAAGGAAACTCGTTCCGTGTTATACGGCGTGGTCCCTTGATTTGCCAAACTTTAAAACCAATATTAACAACTGTTTTAGTTCTCACACCAGTCACATGACTGACCTTGTTTTAACCTAAACTCTGGGTGCCCCTATTTTCCACACGGGCAGCTAGTAGTTTTGGTTTTGCAGATCTATATTCATAGGATCCTGATTTACAGCTGGAACGATGCTCGGAAATCTCTGTATCCGTGCATTACTTTCAGTTGTGTTTTATATTGTTTTTCCGCTGCTATGTAATTTATTGTAATCTCTGATATTTATCGAATGCAATTTATTCATTTATACTCTGTATATTCTTGTATTATGATGGAATTATTGTAATAGCAATGAAATGTTCTTCCGTCTGCGTTCTGATTTGTCCTGTTCTCAAACGATTAGGGGTTTCGAACGGTCTAGATCGGTTTAACGATTGATTCGGATCGAGCGAAATTCCAGGCCGTCACATTACGCGTATGTATGACATGTATAGGTATAACAGGCATATGTGACTAACATTGAAAACAAGTATAACGTTTATTTTACTAACATTGTAGATCCTAACCAGTTTTATTTAACTGTCATGTTCAAGGCTTAAGAAATCAGATCAGTAAATAAGGGGAACTCACAGTGAGTCTTGGTGGAGATAAATACGTATATAACGCTAGGCCACAGAAAGTCCAAGCCCAATCCAAGTTGTATATTTTCAAATCTTGAAGTTGCCTCTGTTTGATCCAATCGCTAGCAGCATTCCCCCATTATATGTTTATATTTTTTTAGAATAATTTAGAGGCAGAGTAAGATGTGAAGAATTTGTGTGAACTTCAGAATGAGGGAATCCTTCTATTTATAGAGTTACAGAGCTAACATCAACCCTTAGATCTTAGGTCTTAAATATGAACCGTACAAGTCATGCAGTGTCAGCATGAATGGAGCCACAAAATCGTCCAGGTTCAACTGGAAGAATCCGGATGGATCCGGGGTGCACTACAAGAAAATATGATATACATTGCATTATGTTATAGCGTTATATTAAAGAGCTATAGAAAAACAATAAAAGTAAAGAAAATAACAAGTAAATTGTGCTATATAAATAGAATAAAGGAAATGACGTATGAATTGTGCTATTTGTAAATACATTCCCAATGTTACTGCTGCGTACTAATAAGGCGGGAGCGAAAAGCAGTGTGGGAGAAAGTGAAAACAAAAGGCCGCGAAGATGAAAATTTGCTCTATCACTCCACGAACATCTCCTCAAATCCTAAAATCCCTAAAAGTTTCAATTCACTTCACAAACTCCACAAACTCTTCAAATCCCTAAAATTTTCAATTCAATCCGCTTCTCAAATTCCTTAAATCTACCCTATTCTATTCGACAACCGCAAGTTTCCTATATTCCGATCCCTAGGAAAATCATGTTTTTCTTCGGGTATAATTCGATATCAGGTAAATTCGACTTGATTTGTTAGTTATGTGGTTTTCTTCAAACAAGTAACATCTAGGTTAACCGCGAATGATTTTACGTCGATTTTTTTGTTTCTTTTGTGAATTAGGGTTAGCGAACTTTATCGGAACAATATAGGCATTTTTATATCGTGCGTTTGCATAGTCCGAATTCATCTGTATTCTTCGCATTTCTCTTTGCACCTAGTTTATTATGTTTTAGTCATTGAGTTAGTTACTGATGCATGACCTGCCATATAGATTCGGTGTAGCTACTGCATTTTTTTGGAACTAATTTCATGATATGATAATTCAATTTGTATTGCATATATAATACTGTTGGTTTGCTAAACTTATGTATATCTTGCTATTTGACAAAATGTTGGCTTTGTTTTGAACAAACTGATTTGCTATGTTTTATGTGTTTTCAAACCTTTGTGTATATTTTAAATTCAGTGCATGAGCGTGTAATTTATGTTCTTTTGATTTTTTTACTTAAAATAAGACCAACCAGATTTTTGGGTGAAGGGGGTGATTGTTTTTACTCAGTGGTTTTTTGGTGTTTGAATTGGTGGAGGAAGGAAGTTTTATGGTGATGAAGTAGTATTTGGATTGTAAGAACAATGTTCATGTAGGTAAGGATGTGTATCCCTTGTAAACAGAGAAGAAAACATAAAGAGATGCAGTTGTAAACAAAAATCCAAATGCAAATGCAAACTGAAAATCAACTGTGAATGAAAATGCAGCTTAATTGCAAACTGAAATGAATTTTTTTTCTTTTCTTTTCAATGAAAACCATGCAGTTGTATCAGAATACTTTTACAAACTTGATGAACTTGAACACTATGATAAACTTGAAAAACAATGAGCATTTTAGCATACTTGGTAAACATGAACATTGACGGCAAGAAATACTGGAAACATGAATATATACTCTCATTTTGGGTTGAGATTATAGCATCATGCGGTTGTGAATGTGATCAGAATCTTTCTTTCCATTTCAGCAAGTAATCATGCAGGTTCATTACTCCTAGATTCAATTTTATCCATTATTCTTTCTCCAGCAGCCACCATGTATTTGTATATCCTTATGTGAGCACACACATAGATATCTTCTAATTTAGATTTATTCTTTTTAGCTATTTCCTTCAACTTTCTTGCCTTCAGGTTCTCTAGCATTTTAGCTTCAACTTCCGCCTTCCTGATAATAATACATGATGAAGGACAAGCCAAAGTAAAACGTATAACAATAATAAATGAAGGACAACATAACTGCCTTGTATTTTTGTATGTATGGTTCATAATTGCTACATGCACCTGCAATTTTGGATCATTTTTGTTATTTTAACTTTGTTATTGTTTAGGCTGTAGTTGCAATTTGCAACCCTTCACTAGCATAAGTGAATTGTAGTTTCCATGGTGCCTTGAATCAAAATAACATGTGATAAAGACGTTTGTGATCAAACTGTCAACACAATCAAATTCACATTTAGTATGTAATTTGGATCCTTGTGATCAAACTTGTGCTGCTTAATTTGATCCAACAAGTTATAATTATGGCATGTCTCCATAAGATGCTTTGTTTATATTTTACCATACAGTTTTCTTTTTTAATTCCACTACTTTGTATCTCCCATTGTTGAAATGTTATTATTATAAGTGTTATGATTTCACTAACTTATCTGTATTCTTATGTTACTAAACAGTTGTTAGACCAAAAATTGGCACTAACACCCAAATGCAGATCACAAATCACAGAATGTAGAAAATGATAAATAAGAGGATACACACAAAGTTTTTATAGTGGTTCGACTGTAGATGTAGCCTACATCCACTTTATAATCTTATTGTTATACTGACAGATTACAAGAATCAGTTGCATGCAGACACACAATCCGTGTGTTAATTGAGATTACAAGCGATTATACACGCAATCCATGTGTTTATTATGTAGAAAATGGGGAATTTGTATGAGCGGTGGTGCAAAGTCTTTGTACTTTGATAATGGCAGAATCTATGGAGATGTTGGAGAAAAGCCTTAGCCAAAAGTCCCCTGAAAATTCCATGTAGTGGTGTATTTATAGTTGTAAGATAGCTTCTGGGAGAACCGATTCGTGATGGGGCACGTGGCACCCGATCCGGGAAAATAGGAGTGCGAATAGCCTTGAGAATTGGTCACAATTGTGTGTGTACCAGCAAGTCCGAAGGTCGGTTCGTGGTCATGGGGTCGGGTCGTGATAGTGCCTTCACGAACCGAGGTCTAGTCTCGAACTGGATTGGTGAAGCTGGTGTCCATGGTCGGGTCGTGATCATGAGGGTCGTGACCCATACATGCCTCACGAGTCGGGGTCATGATCAATGATTGGACCACGAACCGGGTTACATCACGAGCTGAGGATGATGCTTTACGAGCTGAGGAGACTCCACGAGCCCAAGGGGGCGAGCCGGTGTCATGGCCTGAGTCTTCGATGTTAGATTACTCCATGCACGGAAACGGGCGTAACTTTCAAACCGTAAGTCCGATTGAGCCAAACGAAAGCTCGATCTGAAGCTAATTCAGAGGGCTACAAGAGTTACAGAGCAAAGCTTCATAATTATTGTTTTCGGGTCCAAAAGAGGTCGTCTGATAGGTGTTTCGGGCCTGTTTATGCTGATGATGTGATTTTGACCAATCTCTCTATGTCTTCTGACGTTGTTTCTACTGCTTGAGCATGTTATTGTTCAAAAATTCCATGTGTGACAGCTTTTACCAAAAAGTGTGTCAACAACATTTTTATTCTTATGTGTTACATGAGAGTAAATTTCGCTAACTGTACAATATAATACCAGTCAATGAAGATTGTAAATGTTAAGAAGAGCCTGCCAGGTTTGTTATTGCTGACAAGAATGGTTAATTCAACTATAATTATGCATAAAAATCAGTTGGGGATATAAACATCTTAAGAAGAGTTCAATAGACATTCTATTCAGGTAAATTATTTATAATTTTTTTGATTATATATCTTTTATCTCTCTATAATATGTTAATTCAAACCTATGCTCTATTCAAGTTTTACAGTTTTTCTATTTATGAGCTATCCATAACAACAGTCTGTTTAGCAAGTAGAATTTGTTGGTTAAATTATCTATGTTGAATGATGTCAATATTTAGTTACCATTAGAAATGACCATATACTGGATTCTTTAGGGTATTATCTTTGCTGCAAAAATGACTGATATAAAAGAAAGATAACCAGAAACTGAGAAGTTGAACAGTTTTTTTTAATGAAATAAATATATGTCAAAAAGGAGAAATTGAATAGTTCATTTCAAGGCAGAGCAGAAAGATAACCCTGTCAATGCAGTTCCAATCAATCCTGATGTTGGAGATGTAGAGGCTGATAAGCACATTATGCCTGAACCTATTGATAAAAACAAACTGGTAGAAAAGAAACCTGAATACGAGGATAGAAAAATAATATAGTTAGTTATAATTAATTCAATCAATTTAGCTATGGTTAATGAAAACAAAACAAAATAGCCGCATGATCCCATAGTTGAAAAATTAATTTTTGTTTCCGATTCTTACGGATGGTTAAAATTTATTATTGCCTGCTGAAATGGCGGTATAATTATTCATGCTATCAATTCTTTTTTAAGAGATATATAGTAATAAAATCATGGCTAACCATACAAATGTGTGTATGATTCACATTTAGCTCCAGATTGTTATGATTCCCTATCACAGTTAGTATTACAGCTATTAACTATTAAAAAACATATTGTTTTTGTCGTCCTCAGCGGAATTTTTTTCTTACAGCTTTTCTTGCAATTTTGTTTTCTTAGTCATTAATACCAACATCTACAAGTTGGTGTTTCATAGTTTCTCCTGTCACTGCCTATTCCGCGATCCTGTCGTAGTTTTACAAATTAAACTACGAAGTCTATCAAGGACCGTTCCACTTAAAAATTATGGTTCCTTGCTGCTATTTGCTCACAACTTAATGGTTTGTGTTTGATATCTTGTTTCGAAGTAAGGAGCTTCAAACAAAACGAGATTATTTATAGGGTTCTAGTTCGTATCCCGTATCTTTTTTGCAAGTTAGGAAAGTGGAAAGATGAAAATCCAGTACTTGGATCGTTTGGAGTAGTTGTAATTACATCGAATAAAATTTTCAAAGGTTTTACTTTACTTTTTGAACATATTCCTTGCACAACTCAAAATAAAAGATTTCACTCGTGGTTAAGGAAGCCTAACTTATATTTGATCTACTCATAGATTGACATGTACTTAATACATACAAAATTTCTGAAGGTTAAAAGATGTTACAAAGAGATGGTCCATAAAGGTTTGATTTCATCAACGATTACTTAGATTTCGCTTTGGAATTTCATAGCAGGTCTCGGTATGATTTCATGCCACGATACTTGCGTTTTGTTATGTGAATAATGCCTTGGAGTTCTGCAAGTTGAACTTTGATTACATTCCCTTTTTTATGGCATTACAATCAGATACTTCATTCAGAGTTTCATTGCACCTGTCTTTTTTACTACAGTATTTGGATGTGTAATACTGGTCCATCTAATAAAATAGTCTGAATCATGTGAAGCACACATCCAGTATATAGTTATAATCGATTCTATACATTAACCCTTTGTTGCTACAGATGCATTAATTAATTCAATCAATTTATTGAATTAACCATAGATAAATTAATTAATTAATGCATCTTATAAAATGTTGGATCATCTTACTGTATTTTTGTATCGCTTCCGCATTTGTGCAATCTTTGCACAACAGTTTGGTATCGGAGCTAGCTGTCTTGTTCTAGATTAGTTACCAATGGCTAACTCTTCTAGCAGTTGTATGAAAAATTATGGCGTCACCAAATTTGTTAGAAGAGAATTTTTCGGGACATGGAAGATTAAAATGAAGGTGTTCTTCGGCAACAACTTCATTCACCTGGAGGAAGAGATAAGATGCAGCAACGCCTTGGAGGAGATATGCATAGATCCCACTTCTTGGGTTCTAGAAGAGGTGCTTGCTATTATTGTAAGAAGAAGGGACATTTCATACGAAATTTTTCAGCTCTTAGAAAGAAGAAAGAGAAGAAAGAGAAAGCTTCAATTCACGCAGCAGTTAGATCAGATGTAGATAGATGTGATAATGATACATCATTATTTTCAGCCAGTATTTCACTTTTAGAGGTTACAAATTGGGTGATTGATTCTGGAGCCTCTTGTCATATGACGCCAAATAGGAGCTATTTTGTCAGTTATGAGAAGATTGATGGCGGAGCAGTTCATTTGGAGAATGGTACATCTTGTCATGTTGTGGGCGTTGGAAGTGTGAGGTTTAAGATGCATGATGGTGTTATTAAGACTACCACGGATGTTCGATATGTTCCAATGCTGCAAAAGAGTGTGCTGTCAATTGGAGCTTTGAGTAGGCTTGGCATGAGGATAATAATAGATGGAGAGAATTTAAGAGTGGCGAAGAGTTCCTTGGTAGTGATGAAAGGGGTGCAAATCGACGATATTTATATGCTTCGTGGAGAGACAGTCTTGGAAGATTCAGTAGTTTCTACTGATTTTGGTGTTCCAGATTCTACTCAGTTATGGCACCTTCGTTTAGGTCATGTTGATAAGGAGAGCCTGGAAGTATTGAAGAAGCGTAGGTTAATTGTTGTTGATTCTCAATTAAAGCCTAGCTCTTGTGAAGATTGTTCTTTTGGAATGAAGAAGCATGTCACATTTGATGTTAGAAGACCTAGAGCTACAGAGTTTCTAGAGTATGTTCATTCTTATGTGTAGGGACCCACCCCAATTGCATCTTTAGGTAGAGCCAGTTTCTTCGTCTTATTCATGGATGATTTCTCACGTATGATTTGGGTCTATTTCATGAAGACTAGATCTGAAATATTTTCCCAATTTCGACAGTGGAAGACCTTAGTTGAAAGAAAGTCAAGAAAGCGGCTGCAAGTTCTTAGAGTTGGAAATAGTAGTGAATTTGCGTCACAAGAATTCACTAACTATTATGCATCCGAGCATGTATTTAGAGATTTTTCTACGAAGTCACATTCTTTTGAAGTGGCGGAGAGCATGTGTCGGATATTATGGGAAAGAGCTATGAGCTTGAGACTGACTGCTGGTCTAGAAGAGGGATTTTGGGCAGAAGCGATATCTATGGCAGTATTTCTCATCAACCGTACACCTTCTATTGCCATAGATATGAAGATCCCAGAAGAAATATGGAAAAGAGAGCATGTTGATTATTCATTCCTTAAAGTGTTTGGTTGTTCAGCTTATTTAGAAGATGAGAGACTTGATAAGTTGAAGCCTAGAGGAAGCAAGCACAATTTGTTAGGCTATGGAGAAGGAATGAAGAAGTATAGGTTGTGGTGCAAAACAACCAAGAGAATTGTGACTAGCAGGCAGGCGATATTTGATGAGAGGTCTTTATTGAAGGTGGAGCCTCTATCAAGTGATGACGTTAGGAGGACACAAAATTTCCAAACACATTTGGTGTCATCAGATTATTTCCATATTCAGAGAGAAAAGTGTATTGCCGATGGTACCTTGGTTGATGAGAAGATTTCAGAGGTTCGGACTTTAGGTGGAGCTCAGTTGCAGAAAAGGCCTTTTAGTTCAGTTGGCCCTATTGGTAAGCATATCTGTAATGATGATTCTTCATCTTATGCTTTAAATGTTGCAGAGCTTGTTGGTGAGTCTGTTGATACTGACAAAGAAAATTCTAGCAAAATTCTTATGAAGGAAATTAGAATAGATAATATTGAGTATGTCCTCACTCAATTTGGAATGGAGAAGGTGAAGCATGCTGTTGAATCTCCATTGGTCTCTCGAAGTATAGTTTCTACATGTTTATCTCCTACATCGGATATATTGAAGAATTTTGATATTCGCTCATATGCATTATGTTTGTTGATGTGCATATTATCTTTCTTATGCTTGGGAAAGATTTGGAAGCTCTGCTTAGGCATTATTGCCCAAAGTAGTTCACATTGAGCTTAACGGTGTAGACCCAACAATTTGTTGAGACTTGGTGATAAAGAGAGATTGTCATATTTAAATCGAGGTGGAGTGTTAAAATTGGACGATTTAAATTTATGCCAATTATGGAGAAGATTTTAATTGATTATTGTAATCAATTAATTATAGGCAATAAATTGGAAAGATATGAGAGAGATATTTGATTTGATTAATCAATCAGATCTTTGTATATGAGGCAACAAATTAGGATGGAATGAGAAGGTATATTATTTGATTCAAATCAATCAAATATATTTATACGGGAAAATAATCACAAATATGCAAGATTTGCAATCAAGGACATGTGGAAACTTCTCATGCTTATCTTCAGGAAAGGCTTCATCTTTATTCTCATAAATAGAGAGCTTGCTCATCTTTTTTTTTGAACAACATGCCAATAGTGCTCTCTTCTTCATATCCTCAATAAGATCCCTATTTCTGTATAAATTATAGGGTGAGAAATATATTGAGTGTTTTGTATTCTTCTCTTTTGTAATCTCTTCAAGAAATAAAGAATAGTTGTTGGGACCGTGGACGTAGGCACAGCCGAACCACGTTAAATCTTTGTGTCTTCTACTCTTCTATTTTTGTTTTGTTCGGTGATTATTTTTATTGAGTTGGCAGTTGATAATTAATCGACAAGCGAAATCCTGTATTTTTGCATCGCTTCCGCATTTGTGCAATTTTTTCACAACATGTAGGATCATCTTGCATATGCTAATTTTTTTGAATTGAATTACTCATAAATAAACATTGATGCAGAAATGTTGGGCAGATATGTTCCCAAGTTTGATTGCCAGCACGACCACCATTGATGTCACAGTAGCGGCATGGGTGGAAGTAGGGTTGACGGTGCTCTTCAAGTCGTAAGCATTATGAACTTTTTCCTTTTTGTAGGCCAAATAAAGCTTTATTATTTTGTGGAGGCAAGCTGATTTTGCTGTAATCATGTAACTTCATAAAGAAATACGTGTTTGAAGTAGAAAATTCTAGAAACTAAATGAAAACCAATTTAGCTTAGGCAACAGGAATTGGGCCGAGAAGTCAGCTACTAAAAAGCAAAGATGGAGTTTTGTTTCCCTTTTTAGTTTTAGGCTTTCATAGTATAAAAATGTGGAACAATGCATTTATCATGAAAAGAAACTGTTTTAGAAAATGAAGTTGGCACACAAAACAAACTAAAAACAACTTTTATTTATTTTTTGTGTTTTATAAAGTAATATAACAAAGAAAGATATCCCATCCCTTCATCACTCTTTCATCCTCTTGTCGTCCTCTCCATCGTTCTTTGATTACCTCAACCGCCCCGTAACTCTTCTTATTTTCGGTAATTGACACTGAAAATCCAACACATAAAATACAATATTAACTAAATACCACCTTAGTTTTCCTACAATTTAGGCTCAGATAAACTGAAATCCTTTTGATTCTTTTGGTTCTTCTGAAGTATATTGTGCTTCGTCGTCTTTCTTCCTTAGGTCTGGGCAGTTGTTGTCACTAGATCAGATCTCCTTTCTTTTGTGGTCGAGTTGGCTGACTCGGGCTTTGTTTTAAACGTTGGTGTCGCTCTATGGGTTGTTCTCTTCTGCTAACACTGAGTTTCGGCTTGCCTCTCTTTTCGCTTCTCCTTGTCTTGTCCTAGGTGATTGCATTGTCAACGGTAGGGGTTCTAGTTGATGATTGCAGAGCTTCATTTGGTTGTGGGAGGCTTTGAGTTTTGGTTAGTTCTGCCTCTAGTGTTCGCTTTCTTCGATTCTGGTCTTTGCGTTGCTGGATAGCGAGCACGATTTGGTATCTGGTTATAATTCTCTCTGTATCTGTTTAGAGGACAGGAGTTATGGCAGTGCTTTCTTGTGCATGGATGGTGCTGTTCTTTTGGGACTTTGGCAAGTCTATATCTTTTGATATATGTTTGTTTGGATTGGTATCATGTGCATGCTTTTTTACACTTGGTGTGGCACGCATTATGAACTATTATTTATTTGGAAAGTTATTTTAACCTACTTCATGGGATGCTTAACTGTTACATCTGACATATCTGAATTATGTATGACAGACGAAAGCAAGTTTTCAAGTTCTGTCACCATTTGTTCCAACCCGGAAGTCAATTTTCTTCGTTTTTGCAAGCATCATTCTAATGGATTATGGGGGATCATTGATGTTTCTGTTAACCGAAATCATAAATTTGCTACTGGAACAAATGGGAATGTGAGCTGCTGTAGATTGCCTTCATGTTGCATTATGCAGCATATGTATAATGGTCACTCTAAGGTAATTTACATTCTCATCTTATAATCACACTTAGTTGGATGTTTTTCCAAAGTTAAAGATGTACTAATTTGATGTTTTATTGGCTGTATCAAGTTAAAATGCTTGCGCTGATGATCTTGTTGATCCTAGATTGTAGAGTTGTGACTTTAATAATAAGAAATTGGTTAGACCCCTTTTGATTTGCCATTTTTAGTTTTGTGTTTTTATCTAAACAAAATTGCGTTAGTCATGCGTATAATTTGAAAACAAATCATCTTAAAAAGTGAAGTTAACATGTAAAATAGATACAAGTTTGATTTTTCCTATTTAGGAGTTAACAAAGGAACGGAAAACAAAACTTATAAATACAAAATAAAACCAAATAGACTATTAATTTCTCCATGGAATTAGGAATGTAGTAACATCAAAAGATCATGAAATAATCATCACATTTTATACTGTTGATTTTTTTTCTTCGGGGAAAACATAGTAGTGTATTTGTGATTTGCTTTAGACAAATCTATGAAAATAAATATGTAATTCTGCGAAGTGTAGAATAATTATAATGCCAACTTTTGAACTTGTTCAAAGTCTTGTTTTTTATTCTACCAGGTTATGTATATTCAGATATGATTGATATAGCCTGCAAATAAGTTAAACATACATAATGGTAAAGTGAATGCGATTCAGGTAACATGGGTGGAGCATGCAGAATACGACCAAAGCGAGGTGCACAACCTGTATCACCCTCTTCTCAAATCAGGCCTAGGCTTTGGTGCATAACGCTGGCTTGCCAATCTCCGACCCCAGTGTGAATGTTTTGCCGTTCTTGTCTGGGTTTAATATTTGCAGGTGAAATTTTCACGTTAAGGTCAAGTTTTTTGCTGTTGTTTTTTAAAATTTGTTCGATTTTACTCTTCTAGTGATAAGCCTTTCAGTGCATATAAGAAATGTGTTGAATGTTTCTTATTACTTTAAACATTGCTTAATATCACACTCATGCTACAGGTTGCCTTATTTTCACACTCGTGCTGTTTTTTGCTGCCATTCTTTTGTAATTGTGAAAGCAAATACTGGAAATAAAATAAAATGTTTGTTATAACTACTTTTCCAATAGGCCTCGAATATAATTTGATATCTCCTTGTGCCTCAATTCTCATATCTCGCTGGACCAATAAGCTAAGTTCTGAATGATTAGGGGTTACAACATTTGTTAGAGTTATTTGACTTCCATACCAGATTTTGGATTCGATTAGTGAAAAGAAGAAGGCAATTACAGACTTATCTAAAAATCTTCAAGCGCTAAAGCCAGTATCCAGCTTTATGATATCTACAATGAAGAAAATAAAAGGGAAGTAGTTGTTAAATTTGCATTACATACGCTTGATCTTAATATGTATGAAAAACATGATTTATTTGGAGAAAGAGCAGGGAATTAACTAGATTTAGGAATGCATCTGCAGAGCAGATAAATGTATGACTTGTCTGGTATGGTCATTTGGTTTTTTTGTTATAACATTTCAGTTGCTTCCTCATGCAGGAAGCAGTTTAAGATATAATTCACCTTGGACGAAAATGTTGGAGTTCAGGACCAAGTTTACAGTAATATTCATTTACAGTAACATTCATACTTTATTTGGAAAATATCACCACTGCTTAAAGACAATGTGCAAATGGATTTCCACAATTGATGGAAAATATGTGATGCTTATACATGTCACATACTGACATCTATTATTTGAGGTTTAACCTTTCATTTAAATTATGTAATCTACGTAGAGTTTTGTTGTATTGAACTAAACAAAGTATCTGTGGTCATATACTTCAGTATGCATCCTTTAATTTGGGCTCAGTTTGAGTAGCTTGTCAGTCAATTTTGCATTGTTCCGTATCTGTTATTCTTATTTGTATACATAGTTCTATTCATGTTCTAAAGCATATAGATGATATTAGCTCTTGTTCCTGTTAATTGTCTTTAGTTCAGTCATTTTTAATTTCTGCTATATTTTTGTTCTTGTTATCTTTTTTTTTTCATCTACACATTTATGTTGTTTCTTTGTTAAAGCTTGAGAAAGTTCCTTGGCTGTTTGGCTGATTAAAACTACTGCTAATAAAATTGAAATGACATCAAACACTATTTCATTTTTGCATTTTAATTGTGTTTTTTGCATTTTTGTTTATTATAAGACTATAACTTGTGCTTGTGAATTGCAGGTTTTAGAAGTTGGATGAGCTTACAAGTTGAAGACTAAGTGATTTTTCTTGTAATCCTATTTTGAAACGATGTTTGAACATGTATGTTGACTTATTTCTATATTTGTTAATAGATTTATTAACTATGACTTTGTAATTTAAGCCAAATATGCTTTTGGTATTAGTTTTTTGCTATTGACGGTTTTGTCTTGTGAATTTACTGCTTATTTGTTTGAACTGTGCACAAATTAAATAAGAAATTTACTAAATAAGATCATAGCTGAAATATGAGCTATATATTAAAAAATATTAATAGCGGAAAATTGCACTTATGGAAATAAAAGGGGTAATGCTATGTAAAAAATTAAATAGTGTGGAAAACCTTTTCATATCATTGAATATGTGCTATGAAAACATTAAAAACGCTATACATACTACAAATATTAATAGTGGAAAACTCCTCTTATGGAATCAAAATGTGAAATGCTATATAAAATGTAAACCGTGTGGAAAACTTTTCATATCACTGAATATGATCTATGAAAACAGTGATAAAGCTATATAAAAAAGCTAGTATTTAACATAGTAAGGTCTGAACGCTATATATCAATGGGGAGTTCAATAATAGCGGAATTTTTTTTAAGAAACAAAATGGAAAACATTTTTCATAGCAATGAATATGTGCTGTGAAATCGTTGATAATGTTATAAAAAAATAAGCTGAGATTTTAGTAAGTAAATATAATTGCAAGGTATGAACGTTATGTAAAACATTTCATATTGGTGAACGTGCGCTATAAAATGTATAATACTATAGCGTTTAGATCTGAGCTATAAGATATAACAGGGCTATTATTACATGTCGTTATATAGCGTCGTCACTAATGCTATGTTAGCCTATTATAGCGTTTTTCACGTGCTATTAAAAGGTAAATCTGTTGTAGTGGTGGGTCGACCCACCTACCCTTGGGTCGACCTATCGGTTGACCCAGCCACCCTTGGGTCGACCCATGAGTCGACCCGGGCTGGAGTGGGTCATTCCCTAACGGGATAATTTCCCGCTTCTCTCTTGGATTGCTTCGTTTTGAAATTCTGGAACTTATATTATACACACACACACACACACACACACACACATATATATATATATATATATATATATATATATATATACAAAACTCCTTATGTGTATACAAACTTCTAAAGCCGCTAACTTCTTCATACGTTATCCGTTTTACGCAAACTTGGGGGCTTTATGAACCAGAATTCTGAGATGAATGCAACGGTAATGCCAATTTCACTTAATTCTAAATATTTATTATGGTTATAGTGTATTTTATTTTGGGGTGTTACATCAAGGAGACGATTTGGTAGGTTTTTCTGGTATATCTCATTTATTACAATAAGTAGTCATGCTCCTATTTGTGCAGTTCATATTTATGCTATTTTAAAAAAATGCAGGGTGTGGTGGATCTATAGGAGACAAATATATCGCTCGTCCGGCGCCACTGGAACAGTAAAGTGGCTAAAAATTACATAGAAACACTAAATAACATAAAATCAGCTGGAAAAAGCGGGATTGGATGAGTGCGAATGTTCGGGACGATCTGCATACTTGGTGGAATAATGAGGAGTTTCAGGTAAATTTACGACATATTTAATTTAATTTTTTCTACTCAATTAATATATAAATTAGAATAAAACATTTTTTTATTTAAATTTATAGGCCGAGTCTTCGAGAAATTCGGCAAACAGGAACACGAACCCGGTTACACATCGTGGTGGTTCCAAGTCATTCCAGCACCATCGCGAGGACCTGGTATATATATTTGTTTCACAATTAAAGATTATAAGTTATGAGTTGTTAAAAGTTAGTTGATTTAACTTTAAGTTCTAATTTACATATACATATATATATATATGTATGTGTGTGTGTGTGTGCTTATTTCAGGAGAGATAGTGTGGTGTTCCTATGTCGTACTATGATGTTTTTGAGCATACACATGCATTGAGTCAGATCGACGACATATGCTCAGTTTCCTACTCTTGGGACCACGATGCCAAAGCACGTGAAGCATGTGTAAGTATAACATAGTTAACTTAAAGTTATAATTTAATTAAAATAGTGTTATCTAAATTCAATTGTATTTTTTTTAACAGGATAAATTTCAGCAACAAAGGGCACAAATGCTTGAGGGGACTAGGAGAACCAAGTTGACTACTGAGGATGAAGATATGAGTTTTGAGGCTGTCATGGATCCACCATCCCGGAACAGACACTGTGGTTTTGGGAACCAAGCGGTAATAGAAACTATAATAAAAACTGAAATTTACTTGAACTACTATTATGAAATACCGAAAAATCTAAAATTATTTACAGGTTAGGACATCTAAGTAGTCGTACCAGAGGGCTCAGGACAAGGAGTAGATCACACAGCTATGAGCCCAGATCACATTGCATAAAAAATGTGATCGCCGCCGCGAAGAGCAAATGGAGCAGCTTAACCAGCGTTTGGCGGAGTTCATTGCCCAGTACGGTACAGGTCCTTCTTTATTTGGTGGTTCCGGGGAAGATTGAGTTGAGGTTAGTTTGTTTTGATGATATATATGTGTACATATATGCTTTGAGAGCGGGTAAGGATTATGCTTGATAGATTCTGAGGGTTTGTATGTGTTAATGATGTGTTGGTGATGGTGTTGGATTGATGACTGTTTATTTTGACATTGGGTTGATGACGTTTGTATGTATGTACATATATGTTTGTTGATGATATTGGGTTGATGAATTTTGTAAATATTGATTTATGTTATGTGTTTTGCATGTTTAGTGTTTGATTTTGGTATAATATTATGTTGGGTATATATGCGATTGTGTCTGTGATGTATATGCTCGAAATTGAGTTGTTTTATTGAATATTTGATTGTGGGTGGCTAGAAGTGAATGGTATGAAATCTATAAAAAAAAACAGATTTTCAACGGCGTCCAACGGCTTATAGGTATTTGTATTTCAACGGTTTATAATGGTTACCAACGGCTCTAGTTCAACGGCTTTCAAGATTTTCCAACGGCTCATTGACTAGGCAATAAATTATTGTGACCAATTTAAAAAGTTGGAAGTCGTTGAAAAACAGCCGTTGGTGGCATTGGAAGTCGTTGGAAATAGTTTATTCGTATACCAACGGACAATCCAACGACGTCCCAACGGCCGTCAACAGCCCCTAGTCGTTGGAATTCCCTGTTCCTCTTGTAGTAAATTGGCTTAAAGGAAATGAAAGTGAGGATTTTTTTTGGATGGTCTTTTTTATAATTTATACGAGCGTATCCGCTGTTTTGAGCAAATCGTGTAATTATTGAGCTCTAGTTAGTATTTAATGATTCCATTCAATAGAAATTATTCACTTCAATCGCTACATTACAAATTAAACTGTTTTAGGAATTAGAAAATAGCATACAAAAAAATCGTTGCTGCTTAGTGGCAATTAATATAAGTTACAACAACTATTTAATGACATCAAATATTATTTAGCAGTAAAAGCTGATTTCGTGCCTGTAATTATGCAAATTATTGTATTATGTTGAAGTCGTACAGGCAATGCAAATCAATTGGGTAGCAAAGTTCAATCAGTAAATAATGGTGGTGGTAGTAAGCTAACGTATCAATGTCCCTACTTTCTTGACCAGAAGTCGATATTATTTGTGAATCTAATTATTTTTGTGCAGTTTATGATGCATTTTTTTATCATGCCATGTTCATTCATAATTTATAAATTTTTTAATCATATGATTTTGGTAGTAACAACATATCTAACCCAAAAAAAATCCCAACAAAATGGTCCTACGTAATTTAGGAATGGAGCAAAAACATGTGGTATTATTTTCAACCATACTAGAGAATGATTTTGAACCCAAAATCATTGAAGGTTCACATTTTAAAATGCGTTGACATTTTTAAACGTAAACAAACTGTACAAAGTTGTTAACCATAAAAAAGAAGAGTTTCACTAATTATTTTACACCTTTTAATGTGGATACCACTTGCAGTTCTTTTTAATATTTTGTATTTCAGTGTAATGAATTCATTTTTTTCAACTCTAGATATTTCGCACTCAAGTTATATTTTTTAATAAACAATTTACATTTTCTAGATTTTTTTCCCAAGTGTATAATATCTACTTCCAATAAAAGATGTATTTATTCATTATTATAATATTTGTATATATATACTCATGTGTCAATTAACTATTATTTTTATTTTTCCATGTATAGACGTTTTACATTTAATATATAGAGGTATAAAAGAATACATGTTTAAAGGTTTTACATCCTTGAAAAAATACCCTTGATTTGTTTATATAATTTTTTAATACAAATCAGTATTATATTGGTCTTCTAAATTTCATTTAATCTATGTTTTTATTTTTATGGTTTATATATACGTAATATTTGCACAAATCATAATAAACTAATATACTACATAAATATTTATTTATTTCAAAATTATACACTTAACAACTTTTGATGTTATTTGGCTGTAGACAATGCCCATATGCGTAACACGGGAAACACACTAGTTACAAAGGAAAGCTATTGCATTAATGAGTCATTCATAGTGAATTTTATAGCTACATATTCTTTTATATTACTTTAAATCTTAGACCTACCCATCATAAATTTGAGGAATAATCATACAGTAAACAATGATTTTGTATCTATGTTACATAGTTTTGGATTTGATTATACCTATGTGTAACTTGTGCCAAAACAATTTGTAGAGTGAAGAAAAAATAATCTCTAGATTTACATACAATGATCCAGGTATAGCTTTCTAATTTATTAGGTAAAGCCATTTCAGTTGAGAACCCTTTTTAATTAAAAAGATAAAGCCAAGTGATATAGATATTTCCACCATGTTGAACTTTAAGCTTATGTACAATATCATGATTTGTTTTCAAAGATATTTCTTCATGCAGGATATGCTTGTAACAGAAAAAGAATCCTCTTGGTTTCGGAATGATAGTATTAGCTTTGGCAATGATTCAGTCCTCCTGCTGGTGTCAAATTTCAAGATACAAAATTCATTGTTTGTTGTTTAAAATTTGACTACGCATGTTGTATTAGAAAACATGCACAGTTTATCATGTTTCCGTCCTAATATTGTGAATTCATCGCTAAAGGAGACAAGGGACCTTATTTTATTTGTGAACAAGCTTGTTTGTTTTTAGTGCTGATGAACTAGTTATGGGGATGAAGGTAGTCTTGTATTATATTAAGTGGTTGTTAAGAAGGTTGATGGGTTTCCTTTTATTGTTGTAAATGATATAGAATGTATGTTTTTGTATTGGTATCATCTATGATTAAGGAAGGTGCTATTTTTTGTATGGAATATTGACACCA
This sequence comes from Allium sativum, assembly GCA_030737875.1. NCBI lineage: Eukaryota > Viridiplantae > Streptophyta > Magnoliopsida > Asparagales > Amaryllidaceae > Allium > Allium sativum. The sequence continues at coordinate 200,543,492 of CM060924.1, forward strand.
GTTGAACTTTTTTAAAAAAAGTTACGATTTTCGTTTGTGCTATTTATTTAATATAAGTGTACATTTATACATTTATGTAGATAATTTTATTGTTGATTGGTGAACTATTAACATTTAATTTCTAGGGGAAAACATTAAAATAAGAAATGAAAACAAACTATAATTACTAGCGGAATAGAAAGAGAATACAAGCGGAATATTCAAATCTAAAATTTGCTAAAATCGACGAATTACCGAAAGATAATTCGGTTTTACAAATTGATAGAAAAACTGCATGAACATTGGAAAAACGTCAGTAGTTTATTTTTATTTTTTAAATTATTATTTGATGGTGACATAAAGTTGTCGATAAAGTCATGATAAATTCCATTAGTGAAGTGACTCTTGATTACCGACGTGAATTTTACCGGCCAATGATATCCACTGTAAATCCACTGCTAAACTTAATTTAGCAACGGATTTTACCGCTACAAAATCAATGTTTTCTTGTAATGTTACCAGCTCTCATATTTTACACATACGAACTATGTAACCTACATAACATTAAAATCTATTTTGGATGATGATTGTTGAATTAAATTCAATTCTGATATGTATTTAATCAATAAACAGTATTGGTTAAGTGGTTTGCAGCAGATGTCTTGATTTTTAATTCTTTTAAAGACATTGATTCACCGTAAGGCGAATTGACTAAGGTTGTAGCTATAAATTATTTTTATAACAAAAGTAAGATTTTGAATGATGGCCATAATATTTTATTTATTATTGATAAACAAGCTTTTCCCAACATCAATGGGGACTAGGTTTATCTCCTCCCCACCATCTCTTTTCTGAGCACTATTTATCGTTCTTTCCCCCTTTTAATTCTTCGATATCTTCTCCATAAACCTAGCCTACTTCCTTGTTGTTGGTTTCGCTCAGGGGCGGAGGCACGTTATTGTTGGTCTGGGTATTAGGGGTGTCAAATGGGTCATTTAGGGTCGTATAAGGATCAAGCAAAATTTGACTCAACCCTTTTACAACCCATTTATTTTGACCTTTTTAACAAAACGTTTTACTTAACCCAACCCACATATTATGTGGGTTACCCATTTAACCCACACATTAAAAAGTATTACTTTAATATAACGATTTTTAAATTTAAAAATATCAAAATTACGAAAATATCCTTTATTTTGGAAAAAGAGGAAAAAAATCAAAAAATTATTAAATAAAAAGTAATAAAAGAATTATTCGAAAATAATAATTTTTAAAGCTAAAAGGACCAAAATTACGAAAATGCCCTTCATATTGAAAAAAGTGAATTTTTTTTAGAAAATTACAAAACGAAAAGTTAAAAAAGAATTATTTTAAAATAACGATTTTTAAAGATAAAAATGCTAAAATTACGAAAATGCCCTTCATATTGGAAAAAGTGAAAAAAATGAAAAAAATTCAGAAAATCCAAAAAATTACGAAATGAAAAGTTAAAAAAGAATTATTTTAAAATCACGATTTTTAAAGCTAAAAATGCTAAAATTACGAAAATGCCCTTCATATTGGTAAAAGTGAATTTTTTTCAGAAAATCCAGAAAATTACGAAATGAAAAGTTAAAAAAGAATTATTTTAAAATAACAATTTTTAAAGCTAAAAATGCTAAAATTACCTTTATATTGGAAAAAGTGAAAAAAAATGAAAAAATTTCAGAAAATTACGAAATGAAAAGTAAGAAAAGAATTATTTTAAAATAACGATTTTTAAAGTTAAAAATGCTAAAATTACAAAAATGCCCTTCATATTGGAAAAAGTGAAAAAAATGAAAAATTTTCAGAAAATCCAGAAAATTACGAAATGAAAAGTAAAAAAAGAATTATTTTAAAATAACGATTTTTAAAGCTAAAAATGCTAAAATTACGAAAATACCCTTTATTTTGGAAAAAGTGAAAAATTTCAGAAAATTCAATAAATTACGAAATGAAAAGTATAAAAAATTATTATTTTTTCATTATTTTCTGGATTTTTTTAAATTTATTATTGTTTTCACTTTGTTTAACATTAAGGGCATTTTCGTAATTTTGACATATTTAGCTTTAAAAATCGTAATTTTCGAATAATTCTTATTTTTACTTTTCATTTCGTAATTTTCTGGATTTTTTCATTTTTTTTCACTTTTTCCAATATGAAGGACATTTTCGTAATTTTAGCATTTTTAGCTTTAAAAATCGTTATTTTAAAATAATTCTTTTTTTACTTCTCATTTCGTAATTTTCTGGATTTTCTGAAATTTTTTCACTTTTTTGCAATATGAAGGGCATTTTCGTAATTTTTGCATTTTTAGCTTTAAAAATTGTTATTTTAAAATAATTCGTTTTTAACTCTTCATTTCGTAATTTTCTGGATTTTCTGAATTTTTTTCATTTGTTTCACTTTTCCTAATATGAAGGTCATTTTCGTAATTTTAGCATTTTTAGCTTTAAAAATCATTATTTTAAAATAATTCTTTTTTTACTTTTCATTTTGTAATTTTCTGGATGTTTTGAAATTTTTTCATTTTTTTACTTTTTTCAAAATGAAGGGTATTTTCGTAATTTTGGCCTTTTTAACTTTAAAAATTATTATTTTCGAATAATTCTTTTATTACTTTTAATTTCATAATTTTGGCCTTTTATTAGAAATAGTTCTTCTATTTTCCCCAATTTTTAATATTAGAAAATGTGGAATTTTCCCCGATTTTTAATATTACAAAAAAAATAGCGACTTCGTATGTAGGCAGAGTTACATAGGTAAGTGGGTTACCCATTTGTAACCGTTTTAAAAATGGATCAACCCTTTTATGACCCATTTAATAAAAAATATAAATGGGTTGATCCAGCAGGGTTGTAATTAGGGTAAAATGGGTAGGGTAAATGGGTAGGGTTATATTTTGACACGTCTATGGGTACATGCCCCTCCCAGCTTTCACAAAAAGAAAAACAGAAAAAAAAACTCTTGTTCTCAAAAAATAATAAAAACCCTGGTCTTCTATTCGAACTTCAACCCAGTCACTCAATTCAACATCGTGACTCGCAAGTAACCCTCCACTTTAAATCATTGTTGTGGACTCTCTTGGAAGCCAAACTTCACTACAGCTTTCTGCATCCTTCTCTACAGCTCTAGATGTTGCTCCCGCTGGTATCAGTAATGACTGGGTAGCTTGATTTAACCAACCGATTGAAGTTATTTTTAGCTGATTCAATTTTAAATGTTTTAAGTTGTAGAATTTGCTGTAGAGTTGCCTTATAATTTGATTTCTTCAATTTATTCAATACTTAAGTTTGCTATTATGTTGTAGAGTTGGCTTCAAATTGATTTCTACAATAACAGAGTAGCTTGATAATTCAATTTTTAAGCTTCGCTGTCGGGTAGAGTTAGTCTCTTGTAGAGTTTGCTATAGAGAATTTTGTTAATGTAGACAAATTAAATACCACATTCATGATTTGTACAAACAATATCTTTTATTGATTAATGAATTTTTTTCTAAAATTCTGGACATGCCGAAATATTTTAAGAGAACCATCGAAGTTTTTGTAACCTAGCATATTCGATGATCTGAAATTATATTTGTACATAATCAATTAGTTGATATGAAAAAAAATCGGTGGCTAACGCCCCCGAACCCCCTAAATACATATTTTCCCCCTCTCATACATATTTTCTGCCTATGCCACTGGTCTCGCTTCCATTGTATCATTACTAAACAATTCCCCTCGTCGCCACCACTATCACTTAGTGCCTCCATTCCGTGCCTTTTGTGTCGAGATCCAGTGCATCCTCTTGCGATTTGAGTATCCCTCTTCCTTTGTGCCTCCCCATCTTCGGTTGTGTATAGCTTTCGTACTCCTTATTACTTGTATTGCATGACCGATCCACCTTCTCACTTCATTGTAGTTAGAGTAAAGGAGTTGGTCACTGATCAATTTATTCGACGTGCTCCTAGTGTTTTGGGGATTCGTTTGTTTTCTCGCTGATGTAGTCGACATGGGAATTATAAGTCGTTAACTAATGTTGTCTTGAGGTTTGGCTTCTATTTTTTTGCACAACTGTCACCTTGGTTTTGCAGGTTATCTTTTCGATGGGGTGTTTTGGTTTGCAAGTAATGGTATATGTTAGTTAAAATGGTGACTCTTGGAGCAGCTTGCCGTATATGTTACTGCCTTATGCAATTTGGGTTTTGTGTTGCATCAACTTGTTGTGTTGTTGACATTGGCTCAGGATAGTTTGTAGCAGCTATAGCTTTATAATCTTGTTCTTCTTTTGTCTTATGCTTTGTTTCTTTGACAACTTACGTAGTTTCTGTTTGACATTAACTTGCAATCCCCTGGGTTGTGAGTAAGGTTATGCCTAAGCAGCCGTCCGTGTAGTTTTCTCCATGAGTAGTGCAGTGTGTTGTCTGATGATGATGTAATTGGTTAGTTCATTAGCTTACTCTGTCCTAATGTACGGTCGCACCCTCTATGGTGACTGTGTAATATTATCTAGTCTAAATTAGTTGTGGCTAAAGATTTGTAAAATGTTCGTAGTAGATAGGCATTCTGCCTATCTCATGTGTCTGTATGTACTCATTACTTGTTATAGAGAAATGTGAACGGTCCACTTTAAAAACCGGTTGTCAAGAAAAATGATTTGAATCAAATTTTATATAAAATAAAAGTTATATAAATAAGTCAATATTTATAATTGGATTTTATAAAGGAAATTATGAAACAAATTTTATAATAAATTACCGTGTTATAGCCAAGTTTATAACTGGAGATTTCAAGTGTTAATACTTAACGGAATTTTGTAAATAAGTTTTATGAAGTTATAAAAGCAGATTTTGCTAACATTTTTGTACAAGTTAATAAATAGCATTATTGAACTTGTAAAATGTCGCGGGAATGGCCTTGATTTTGGTAATTGAAATTTATGAAAAGTTAGATATTTATAAAGGAACTTATAAATGATTTTGTCTGATTTTAAGATAAGTTGCACAAGATTTGATTTATAATCAAACAAGACTCAATAAGTTTTGAAGCTTTGTAAAGAAATAATAAGAAGTTTTATAATAAGTTTTTTTTATATGAAATTTTATAACAGATTTTATTAAAAAAAATTATAACAAATCAAAGTTTTGTAAATAAGGTTGATAAAAGAAATTTAAAGCAAATATGATGGTTTTAATAAGGGTTTATTTAAATAATAAATTAAGTAAAAATGGTTAAAATTGGAAAGAGATTTTCAAATGTAAGAAAGGATTTATAAAACCTTATTTATATTGAATAGTAAATGGAACCCTTTGTGACATGTATTGGATATCGAATTTTGTGGTATCAAACGCCTATCTATCTTGAAGATAAAATGTTGTCGGGTCAAGGTCTGAGAGGTAATTAAAATACCCCAACTTGATATGCTTCATTATTATCCAAGGGATGATACTAGTTTGAAATGAAAGTTGATGTTGCAAATTGAATTATTATTTCCATAAATGATATTATAAACTTTAATTTGCAATGTTTAGAAGTTAAATAATTATTTTTTTGGATTTTTATAGTAAATAATATATCACATTACATTGTTTTGGCCCATATATTGTTTGTGACCATACTTATACTATTTGGTTAAGTATATAGTTTATAAGTAGTGGAAGTAATATGGTTTGTGAATACACTTATTCCGAAGAGATAAGTGTATGACTATTATTTTCGAAGTAATGAAAACATGAGAAATATGAATATGCTTATTCCGTTGACTTAAGTATATGAAATCGATTTTTAAAAGTCGATTGTTACTACCAAATTCAAAACTGAAAACTTCTGTCGGTTAAGGGGTATCAGACCATAACCAGCTCAAAAGAATGATCCAGAAGTATGAAACCGACAATAAGCTACTGAGACAGTCAAAACCAAAAGCATCAAAGTGGAAATTGGGATGATAAGCTATCGGCGCAAACATAAGGAAGAAAAACTAGGTACCGATACGAAAGGTAATAACGAAAAGACGGTGCCGGCACTAAAGTCCATCCACTTTGTTTCGAAAGCATAGCGCAAGGTGTTGGAGACAAGCAAAGAAAAGCAAGAACCGGAAGCCAATGACCCGAGACATAAAACAAAGAAGGAACTATATATTATCCAAAGCATAAGCAGAGTGAGACAAAGGGCTATCGACACTAATTTTCTTAGTATCGATACAAAGGAAAATAAAGACATCAAAGTTAAAGATAACACTCCAAAAGCTAACTGTCGAAGTCAAGGCTTGCCGAATACCGAGACACAACACCTAAGGCCATTCGTAGATGTACTGAAAGCATGCTTCCGCAAGACCGAAACCAATTCCCAGGACTCATCGAAAGTAAACCAAATCTTATCAAAAGAAGAGCTATCCACACTAGTGTGCTTAGTGTCGATACCGAAAGGGGTGACGGTTCCAAGGTCTCGAGAAAGTGTAACACAAAATCAAACACTATAGAGACTTGGGGGCGGAACCGAGACCTATTGCCGAAGGCCACTCCTGAAGTTATCCATACCAACTGGCTTGGTACCTATACGGAAGGTAGAAACAATATCAAAGAGAAGCTCCTAAGACTGGAACCAGTTCTCTGGAAGTCAAGGTCGGCATACCAAAGACAAAGTTATACCCGAAAAACAATGTTAAGAACAAAGGAAGAGGGCCGAAGCAGCTACTACTGGAACCGAAAGGTGCGAGGTGGCCGACACCATGTTGTCGTACCCGAAAGGGGTCCTAGAAAGTCAACAACAAAAGGGGGCCCAAATGTCTATAAATAAGACCCCAGGGGTCACATTTTAGGTGCCGACTTTTCTCATTCCCCAATCTTGTACTCATTTCTTATAGATTAAAACCTAATTTCTAAATCGATTTGGGGATTTCCTTTTTAAACACTTATGTACTCAAATCAATGAGCAATAAAGAGTGAATCGACACTTAGCATAATTTCTATGATTTACTTTGTTGTTGCTTTCGTTTGCTTCACAATGCTTACTCCACGACAATGGCTTCATTTTCAAACCTTACCCTTTTACCTCGATTAACAAAATACCCTCCTACAAGCCGTTTAGCTTCCTAACTTGTGTTGCGCTTAGGGAACCCTTATCCCAAGGTAACGGTTGGTTGTTGAGTCTCGTAAGCATGATACTCACCGCTTGAGGGAAGAGTAACTAATCTTTGGGCTCACGGACTTGATATTTAGGAAACGATGAACTTACTCAAGCATGTGGGAACTAAATAATCCCTTACTTCGCTTAGGTCCAAATCCTTAGATATATCTCCGGTGTTGAAGAAAAAGATCGTTAACATATTGGCGCTAGAAGGAGGGCTTGAACATCTGACCCTGTTGTTAACCTTTCCACATTTTTAACTGTGTTGTTCCATCCCGGGTTGGACTAAAGCTTTGATGAAGCAAGAATAATGGGTAAAGGATCCCAACATTCTGACCCGAGAGTGATGGAAGAGAAAAGGCTTAGATTGGAAGCCCTACAAGTTGAAAGAGGAAAAGGAAAGTAGAACCTTATAACCTTGATCGTTGGAGCATTAACCCTTTCACATAGGTCCAACCCCTATCTTTGCCATGAATGGTTCTGCCTCAAAAGGGTAAAACTTGTTCACCCACCTGAAAAAGGCCATTCATGCACAAGCTAAAGGAACTATATTTGACCAAAGAATATTAGAGAAGCCCAAACATATTACATCAAGGTGGTTTAATAAGTTCGCACTTCAATCTCACAACACAACAAAGAGGAAGCTTGAGGATAAGGAAGAACCAATAAAGTTGAGTACAAAAGGATTAAGTTCCAACAACAAAAGAGGATATTTGAGTCTAGATTACCAAGAGAATGCAAACTTACAACATCCATTGAGAATATCTACTTCCTAACCAAACACAAATTCAACTATTGGCCATCACAAAAGAAGAAGCATAAGAATGAAGTCAAATTGGAAGGACCCTATTGCTACTATCATATGATGAATGAGCATGAAACCAATCATTGTAGAGCCCTAGAGGGAATGATCATCAATTTCTATAGACAAGAGAAACTATACATATACGTCAAGAAAACATTGTCAACTATAGTGAAGGATTCCTTAAGGAAAGAGTGCTTACATAACAAAAGGTATGGAAACCCTCCTGAAACATTGGATAAACCCGGAATAGGCCAAACGAATAAATGGACAAAAACCATTGTCACGGCCAAGATGGCCAGGGCAAGTGTAATAACCCGGAAATCTGGGCCAGTTTAAAATTTTTATTTTGGCAATTTTAGTGAATTTTGATTATTTAAAATGAATTATTTTAAATAATATCGACGAGAAATTTATTTTGAATATAATTCGAACGTATATATTATATAGATCGTCGTTGGAATATAAATATTTATTTATAAATATAAAAGGAATTGAAAATGGCGCGGTAGTTCGATAATTCGATTTCAAACTTCAAATGAATGTACAGGATTCAAAATAAACCGGATTTTAGTGAAACCAAAAATAATAGAATCTAATAGAGAGTATCTTTCCAACAAATCCGAAAAATCAAAATTTTATAGCGGGAATCAAAAGATATGTCCAGTTGAAAATTCAGAATAGTCGCTATGGAATTCTAGCCCTTAAAAATGGGAATTTTGCAAACGACCTCGGATTTCGACGAAACCACTTTTGTTGGATCCGTGATGTCAAGTTATTGCTAGATTCCAATTTTCGTAATTTTTCGATTCAATATGTGAGCGTGGTAAAGGAAAACGCGTTTGACCAGTTTTAGTTGATTTTAATCGACTGGAAAATGGTCATTTTTCGAACGGTCTCAGAATTCGACGAAACTAGTTTTGTTAGGACCGTATCGTCAATACGAAGCTAGAAAATATTTTTCGGGAATTTTTCTAGTTAGTATGTGACCCCAGTAAATTGAAATGTGCGTTCAAATTTAATATATAGAGTTAGATGTTGATTTTAACGAAAACTGATCGAAACGATCGAATCAGCTTACGACACATATCCCATTGTGTTCGGAATGAGGATAATTAGCCAGGGACGACAGCCGGTGGGCTTGATTTCGAGTTCGAATTTAAAACTAACTTTTTGGGGTTGAAAATTAATATAATATATAAATTTTTATAATAAAACCCTTTCTTCACTCCCTTTCCCTCTCACTTTTCATTGACCAGAAAGAAAAAAAAATTAAAATAAAAAAAAAACCGATTCCTCCCATCGCCCTCCACCGCGGCAGAGCCGCCGCCCGCCGGAGCACCCCCATCGCCTGACGCCGGCGACCCCCCTCCCTCTATCTTCTCCGCCTCCTTCTTTCCCCCGAGCTCCTCGATTCAGAAGCCCGAACCCTCTCTCCAAATTCAGCCACCCTACACCGCGAGACACCGCCGCCGTTCCTACTCCGACCAGCCACCGCGAGCACAGGCCCCCACCTCCTCGAGCTGCCACTAGCAGCAGGCCGCAGCCTTCCTTCCCGTGCTCCCTCAATCCGTGCGAAAAGCTCCAGCAATCAGAAAACAAACCTAGAAAATGGTAAATTTTCTTTTGATTTTAATTTACTTGAAAGTTTCTATTTTATCATTTGAAATTTTTTAATTTTTATCATATTAAAGTTTTGATTTTTATCATAACAAAGATGATTTTTAAATAAAAGAAAGGTCGGAGTTTTAAATACAAGAAAGATCGTATTTTTATATGGAGAAAGGTTTGATTTTTTTTTTTAGCTTAGAAAAGGTGGGGTTTTTACATTTGAAAGCTTTGATTTTTATTTACTTAAAAGCAATGATCTTTATGTTAAAAATATACGATTTTTAAATACTATAAGAATTTGTTTTTTATATATAAAATAGCAAAACATAAAACGCGAGAAAAAGGCGAGTTTTTAAACTTTAAAGGGCGAGATTTTTAACCTAGAAATGATTCGATTTTTATATATAAGAAGTGAAGATAAAATTCGATTTTTATATATTGAATAGCGAAGTAAAAATTCGATTTTTATATATTGAATAGCGAAGTAAAAATTCGATTTTTATATATTGAATAGCGAAGTAAAAATTCGATTTTTATAAATTGAATAGCGAAGTAAAAAATTCGATTTTTATATATTGAATAGCAAAGAAAAATTCGATTTTTATGTATGGAATAGCGAAGAAAAAATGTGATTTTTACATATGTAGTGAATACGGATGACGAAGTTGATGAAAGAAGAAACGGCGAAGATTTCTACCCAAGAAGAGTCATGGCATTGGATTAGCTATTCTGTGAGAACTTCTCACCTTTAACATTCTTTTTCTAGTTAAAAATATATACTAGGATGCAGACGGTGTTTAGTAGCACCCGACACCCGTCGTCCACAGACCATGGACAGCTTGTATGCTTGTTTGTTTGATTTCGATGTGTAGTTGATTGTGTGATGTGATGTGAAATGAAATAAAATATTTATATAGTTAAAATATTTTATAGTTAAAAATGGAATGTTTAACGTGTATATGAAATAAAAATAAACAAATCGGACGATTTGTTTATATACACACATTTGACTGATATTGATTGGGACGATAAATTTTACACATCGCCTAACTGTACAAATAAAATCTGTGTTTGATTGTTTGAAACCCCACACGGGTATTGGGATGATATTTGACGTACACTAATCCCAATTGTTTAGTTGTATGTTGATCAATTGATTGACAGGCTGTTATAAGCGTTGAATATTTATATTTGATGCTTATACAGTGTAGAATGCACTTTGGATGCTGGTTGATTATTCATCGTTGTTATTGTATACATGTGTTGTAGAAAATCCATATAATTAACATTATATGGTAATTGATTGGGCCTCATTCCAGTTTTAAAATAGAAATATTTGAAATAGAATATTTGAAAATAGGAATATATGAAGCCGTATCGATTAGATTGACGCCATTTTGACGTGAACGATATTTATATCGATTTTATTCATTTTATAATGAATATCGAAAGTGATTTCAAAATCTGATTTTTCGAAAAGAAATGAATTCGAATTGAAATTGAATATAAATGAATTCGAATTGAAATTGAATATAATTGAATTCGAATTGAAATTGAATAGAAATGAATTCGAATTGAAATTGAATATAAATGAATTCGAATTGAAATTGAATATAAATGAATTCGAATTGAAATTGAATAGAAATGAATTCGAATTGAAATTGAAAATAAACGAATTCGAATTGAAATTGAATATAAATGAATTCGAATTGAAATTGAATATAAATGAATTCGAATTGAAATTGAATATAAATGAATTCGAATTGAAATCAATTTGAAATGAATTTAAAACGAATTTATATTGGAATATTCAATTTTGATTTGAAATTGAATATGAAGTTGAAACCGTTTTGAAAATGAATTTAAAACGATTTATAAAGCCTGTTTTGAATGGAAATCGACGAAGTATATATTATATATATAATATAATGGCCTGAATAGAATGCGCCGCGCCGCGGTAGTTCGCGAATTTCCTATTGACTGGTGTGAGAACCAAAATTAGATAGGGCTTATTGTTGTGATTTGCCATCAAAAATGTGATTTTTGACTATATAGAAAAATTATGCGTTTGAAATGCTAATCAACTAATTGATTGATGGTTGTGTTGTTTGATTATTGTTGGATTAATTAAAATTTGAACCATTTAGTCAAATTGTACCAAAAAGTGAATTGTATTGAAAATTTGTCGCATTTACATGCATATACATGTACTTACATTGAACAGGTCATAGCAAGGAGGCTAGAACAGAAGAATAAAATTGTTTGCCCGACAAATAGGTACATGTTTACTATAATTTACTGTTTTGTTTGGGTGATGATGATTTTATGAGCCGATTGGCTTTTTCTTTTTCTTTTTGAGATCAGAAGGCCTGCATGGCAATTTCGAGATTTTCCCGTGCTCCCGGTGCATGGGAGGATATGGCGAAATTTTTCGAAAATTTAGGGTGTTAGCCAAATTTTTGAAAAATTTGAAAAGTTCTTAAAAACTGAAAAGTTGAAGAACTTAAGCCGTAATGAAAATAATGAAAGTTGAGTTGATTAGTTAAACAACTTTCGGCTTCGTTCCTTTTCGGGGACAAAAAGTTTTAAGTTGGGGAGATTGTAATAACCCGGAAATCTGGGCCAGTTTAAAATTTTTTTTTTGGCAATTTTAGCGAATTTTGATTATTTAAAATGAATTATTTTAAATGATATCGATGAGAAATTTATTTTGAATATAACTCGAACGTATATATTACATAGATCGTCGTTGGAATATAAATATTTATTTATAAATATAAAAGGAATTGAAAATGGCGCGGTAGTTCGATAATTCGATTACAAACTTCAAATGAATGTACAGGATTCAAAATAAACCGGATTTTAGTGAAACAAAAAATAATAGAATCTAATAGAGAGTATCTTTCCAACGAATCCGAAAAATCAAAATTTCATAGCGGGAATCAAAAGATATGTCCAGTTGAAAATTCAGAATAGTCGCTATGGAATTCTGGCCCTTAAAAATGTGAATTTTACAAACGACCTCGGATTTCGACGAAACCACTTTTGTTGGATCCGTGATGTCAAGTTATTGCTAGATTCCAATTTTCGTAATTTTTCGATTCAATATGTGAGCGTGGCAAAGGAAAACGCGTTTGACCAGTTTTAGTTGATTTTAATCGACTGGAAAATGGCCATTTTTCAAACGGTCTCAGAATTCGGCGAAACTAGTTTTGTTAGGACCGTATCGTCAATACGAAGCTAGAAAATATTTTTTGGGAATTTTTCTAGTTAGTATGTGACCCCAGTAAATTGAAATGTGCGTTCAAATTCAATATATAGAGTTAGATGTTGATTTTGACGAAAACTGATCGAAACGATCGAATCAACTTACGACACATATTCCATTGTGTTCGGAATGAGGATAATTAGCTAGGGACGACAGCCGGTGGGCTTGATTTCGAGTTCGAATTTAAAACTAACTTTTTGGGGTTGAAAATTAATATAATATATAAATTTTTATAATAAAACCCTTTCTTCACTCCCTTTCCCTCTCACTTTTCATTGACTTGAAAGAAAAAGAAAAAAATAAAAAGAAAAAAAACCCGATTCCTCCAATCGCCCTCCACCGCGGCAGAGCCGCCGCCCGCCGGAGCACCCCCATCGCCTAACGTCGGCGATCCCCCTCCCTCTATCTTCTCCGCCTCCTTCTTTCCCCCGAGCTCCTCGATTCAGAAGCCCGAACCCTCTCTCCAAATTCAGCCACCCTACACCGCGAGACACCGCCGCCGTTCCTACTCCGACCAGCAACCGCGAGCACAGGCCCCCACCTCCTCGAGCCGCCACTAGCAGCAGGCCGCAGCCTTCCTTCCCGTGCTCCCTCGATCCGTGCGAAAAGCTTCAGCAATCAGAAAAAAAAACCTAGAAAATGGTAAATTTTCTTTTGATTTTAATTTACTTGAAAGTTTCTATTTTATCATTTGAATTTTTTTAATTTTTATCATATTAAAGTTTTGATTTTTATCATAACAAAGATGATTTTTAATACGATAAAAAAAATCTCTGATTTTTAAATAAAAGAAAGGTCGGATTTTTAAATACAAGAAAGATCGTATTTTTATATGGAGAAAGGTTTGATTTTTTTTAGCTTAGAAAAGGTGGGGTTTTTACATTTGAAAGCTTTGATTTTTATTTACTTAAAAGCAATGATCTTTATGTTAAAAATATACGATTTTTAAATACTATAAGAATTTGATTTTTATATATAAAATAGCAAAACATAAAAGGCGAGAAAAAGGCGAGTTTTTAAACTTTAAAGGGCGAGGTGTTTTTTTTTACTTTAAAGGGCGAGATTTTTAACCTAGAAATGATTCGATTTTTATATATAAGAAGTGAAGATAAAAATTCGATTTTTATATATTGAATAGCGAAGTAAAAATTAGATTTTTATATATTGAATAGCGAAGTAAAAACTCGATTTTTATATATTGAATAGCGAAGTAAAAATTCGATTTTTATATATTGAATAGCGAAGTAAAAATTCGATTTTTATATATTGAATAACGAAGTAAAAATTCGATTTTTATATATTGAATAGCGAAGTAAAAAATTCGATTTTTATATATTGAATAGCGAAGTAAAAAAATTCGATTTTTATATATTGAATAGCGAAGAAAAATTCGATTTTTTTGTATGGAATAGCGAAGTAAAAATGTGATTTTTACATATGTAGTGAATACGGATGACGAAGTTGACGAAAGAAGAAACGGCGAAGATTTCTACCCAAGAAGAGTCGTGGAGTTGGATTAGCTATTCTGTGAGAACTTCTCACCTTTAACTTTCTTTTTTCTAGTTAAAAATATATACTAGGATGCAGACGGTGTTTAGTAGCACCCGACACCCGTCGTCCACAGACCATGGACGGCTTGTATGCTTGTTTGTTTGATTTCGATGTGTACTTGATTGTGTGATGTGATGTGAAATGAAATAAAATATTTATATAGTTAAAATATTTTATAGTTAAAAATGGAATGTTTAACGTGTATATGAAATAAAAATAAACAAATCGGACGATTTGTTTATATACACACATTTGACTGATATTGATTGGGACGATAAATTTTACACATCGCCCAACTGCACAAATAAAATCTGTGTTTGATTGTTTGAAACCCCACACGGGTATTGGGATGATATTTGACGTACACTAATCCCGATTGTTTAGTTGTATGTTGATTGATTGATTGACAGGCTGTTATAATTGTTGAATATTTATATTTGATGCTTATACAGTGTAGAATGCACTTTGGATGCTGGTTAATTATTCATCGTTGTTATTGTATACATGTGTTGTAGAAAATCCATATAATTAACATTATATGGTAATTGATTGGGCCTCATTCCAGTTTTAAAATAGAAATATTTGAAAAAGAAATATTCGAAATAGAATATTTGAAAATAGGAATATATGAAGCCGTATCGATCAGATTAACGCCATTTTGACGTGAACGATATTTATATCGATTTTATTCATTTTATAATGAATATCGAAAGTGATTTCAAAATCTGATTTTTTGAAAAGAAATGAATTCGAATTGAAATTGAATATAAATGAATTCGAATTGAAATTGAATATAAATGAATTCGAATTGAAATTGAATAGAAATGAATTCGAATGGAAATTGAATATAAATGAATTCGAATTGAAATTGAATATAAATGAATTCGAATTGAAATTGAATAGAAATGAATTCGAATTGAAATTGAAAATAAATGAATTCGAATTGAAATTGAATAGAAATGAATTCGAATTGAAATTGAATATAAATGAATTCGAATTGAAATTGAATATAAATGAATTCGAATTGAAATTGAGTATAAATGAATTCGAATTGAAATTGAATAGAAATGAATTCGAATTGAAATTGAATAGAAATGAATTTGAATTGAAATTGAATATAAATGAATTCGAATTGAAATTGAATATAAATGAATTCGAATTGAAATCAATTTGAAATGAATTTAAAACGAATTTATATTGGAATATTCAATTTTGATTTGAAATTGAATATGAAGTTGAAACCGTTTTGAAAATGAATTTAAAACGATTTATAAAGCCTGTTTTGAATGGAAATCGACGAAGTATATATTATATATATAATATAATGGCCTGAATAGAATGCGCCGCGCCGCGGTAGTTCGCGAATTTCGACCATTGACTTCGAACGGATATTACGGGAGATCCGACCGTCGGATTCTCCTAAAACCAGAACCGTTGGGTTCGTATCGAAAAGAGCTTTCTAACGAATATTAGAAATTTGAAATCTAACGGTTGGATTTGGAATTATGTCCAAATCAAATTTAGAAAAGGTTGCTGTAAGTGCAGTTCGATGGCCGTTAATGGAAATCGACTGTACGGGCCTTGATAAAATTATTAAAAATAGTAATAATTTGTGTAAAATCATAAGAAATGATTTGTGAAGAATTGGGATGAAAAACTCCATATTTGAAAAGATAAAAATAGATTTTTATCGAAATGAACTAGTTTTGAACTAGAATTGTAATTTATTTATTTTTAAAATAAATAAAGTGAGTTTGAAATGGGTTTGAAATATAACCAGAATTTCCAATAATTGAATTGGAATGAATTTGAATCGAAATTGTCTTTGGAATATTTCGATGTTGGATTTCGTGATTATACAGATGTTGTTGTGGAAATTTGAAAGATATATATATATATATCGTTATTTCCAATACGATATTCGTTATTCGTAGAATTTGATATTGAATATAAGCCGGTATATTTTCTATTCAGAGCCTTGTATTTAATATCAAATGTGATTTGAGTTTGTCGTGAATGGTGTCTTCATTAACACTGTTCTTGAACCCAATTGAGAAAGGATTAAATCTTTTTATTTAGATTTAATGAAGTGTACCAATTAAATAATATTTAATTGGAATTGAATTGGTATTGATTTTGGGGGTTTATCGTGAACCGTGTTTTAAAATGACACTGATTCTTTAACCAAGTCACAGATTAAAACTAAGTGGAGTTTTAATGAATCTTTAATTAGATTGAAATGATCGAGAATGGAGTATCACCAGTTCTGCTCCAGGCGATAGTTAAATCTTTAATTAGATTTAAACGTGAAATGGTAATTAAATTTACCGATAACACCGTGGTGTTAGATATGAAGTAAGACCCGTTTTACTTCATGGGATGAATAGGTTGGGATTGGGAAACTAAAACAAACGATTACATCAGTAAGGTTCGTTAATCCCGACTAGTTTGAATTGATATTCAAAAGTAGATTAAAGAATAAATCCAAGAATTTATCTTTGATAAAATTAATGGGAACCTTTCCCTAAGAATGTGAAATTTAGAAACTAGCTGTAGATTGGCTAAGCAGAGTGATTTCCTGGGTATTGATCTGATGTTGGTTTCGGCCTTCGGGGTTAATATTTGGGGGATTACTCTCTTGATTAATTTACGGTTAGTGACTAATGAATTGGAATGAGGCGTATGTTGTGTTTGTGTAACACATGTTTATTATATACGCGAGTTATTCAGAAAGACCGGGTTTATCCCATTCTGAATAACTGATACGACGATAAGTCGAAGATGAAGACGCTGGGCGAAGACCGGAGGTCTTCACATCGTTTGGGTGATTACTGATGATCTTGATTGGGATGTACACCCAAGAAGATGGAAACAGTTGGTGATCGTCCAGACATACATGGAGATCGATGGATATGCGGGGTACTAGGTGCCTCCGGTTTTGTTCAGACCCAGAACGGACTTGTAAATGGACTGTGTGTCTGACATTGGATTTTAGTCTGTGTGATTGATTTCTATTAAATATATATCTGTTTGGCGGCGGAGAATTTATTCTCTTGCTTAACGCCCTTCTCTGAGACGTACGAGCTCAGAGGTTATATATTGATGGATATCAAACGCATGGAGTGAATTGCCTGAGTGGCATGCCTAAGTGGCAATTGATCAAGGCTTCTGTTGAAAAGAAAAGTCTTGTGGTGATGATCAAAGCACGGCCTGTGTGGCATAGCTTTGTGTAACGTGAATTCGCGAGCCTCACATCCCGGTGGTGAACCAAAAACGGGAGACGGACCTCAGGGGGGACATGCGTTTTCTTTCTAGTTAGAAGTGGTATCAGTGGTTTTACACGCCCTGACGAGTTTGACTTATGTGGTTGTTGCTGTTGCGAGGCGCCTCGGTTAGATCGGACGATCCGGGTCCGATGGAGTCATTTGTTGGCTCATTTACGCCCCATAGGGCGGAGAAACGTAGTGTTCAGGCATTATAATCCATATCGGTGGACCGGCCCTAACGATCCAAGGGGCAGTTGCGGCTGTTCCTGATACTCGGACTAGACAGTCTCGAATCGGTTGAGGACTATCTTTTGCCTTGGTTCATAGATGGAAATCCAATTTTCAAATACGTGACATTTGCGGTTTTATTTGTAGAGCCTAGTATGGCGACATAGTGGGATGGGGCGCTTATGCCGTCTATGATTGATACTTATGATTTGAAGTTGTTTTATACACTATGCACTTATAATAATATCAAATAATCTGTTTTAAACGTATCAAGCATTCCTTGGCTATTATAAGGTAAAAACCCTATCCTCCGGCTTGCGTTGCATTGTGTGATGGGACCTGGGTCTTATAATAGCTTCATTTTTCTTTATTTAGCATTGCACTGTTTGTTTTATGCACTGGTATTCTTGGGAGGAAACCCGTTCCGTGTTATACGGCGTGGTCCCTTGATTTACCTAACTCTAAAATAAAGATTAATAACTGTTTTAGTTCTCACACCAGTCACATGACTGACCTGGAGTTTATTGTTTTAACCTAAACTCTGGGTGCCCTTATTTTGACAGAGGCAGCTAGTAGTTTTTGTTTTACAGATTTTTATTCACAGGATCCTGGTTTACAGCTGGAACGATATCCGGAAAGCTTTGTATCCGTATATCTCCTTCTAGTTGTGTATTGTATTATTTTCCGCTGCGATGTATTTAAATGTAATTTAAATCTATGATATTTCTGTGTAATATTCATTTATACTCTGTATATTCTTGTAATCTGATGGCATTGTTGTAATATACAATGAAATGTTCTTCCGTCTGCGTTTTTCTGTGTGTTGTTCTCGAACTATCCGCGCTTTCCTCACTGGGGAAGTTACGGGTTTTTACATTTGGTATCAGAGCATTGGTTTACAAAGCTCAGAGAACAGGACACACTAGAACCATACGAAAGAATTCATCAGATATTGGATTAGTAATATCCAATGAGAATGACTCGTTAGAGATGGGATTAGTAGTATCCTAGAACGAGTGTGAAGAGTAAATTTTTAAAATAAAAATGAAAACCCATTTTGTTTTGAAATTTAAATCAATTATTCGTATTTGATTATTTATTTTATATTGATTTGGACAGTCCAGTATATAAAGATTTTGCATATGCGCCTTGCAAACGTATATTCGAAGTTTTAATATACTGGATAGATATAGATTCACACTCTAGTCGCCCGGAGATGATTCTGATGATTGTAGCTACATCATCAGAATTAGTGTTCGAGTGTCGAAGGTGTGATATTTATATATTTCCTATTGACTGGTGTGAGAACCAAAATTAGATAGGGCCTATTGTTGTGATTTGACATCAAAAATGTGATTTTGGACTATATAGCAAAATTATGCGTTTGAAATGCTAATCAACTAATTGATTGATGGTTGTGTTGTTTGATTATTGTGGGATTAATTAAAATTTGAACCATTTAGTCAAATTGTACCAAAAAGTGAATTGTATTTAAAATTTGCGCATTTACATGCATATACATGTACTTACATTGAACAGGTCATAGCAAGGAGGCTAGAACAGAAGAATAAAATTGTTTGCCCGACAAATATGTACATGTTTACTATAATTTACTGTTTTGTTTGGGTGATGATGATTTTATGAGCCGATTGGCTAGCCGCTTGGCTTTTTATTTTTCTTTTTGAGATCAGAAGGCCTGTATGGCAATTTCGGGATTTTCCCGTGCTCCCGGTGCAGGGGAGGTTATGGCAAAAAAATTCGAAAATTTAGGGTGTTAGCCAAATTTTTGAAAAATTTGAAAAGTTCTTGAAACTGAAAAGTTGAAGAACTTAAGCCGTAATTAAAATAATGAAAGTTGAATTGATTAGTTAAACAACTTTCAGCTTCGTTCCTTTTCGGGGACGAAAAGTTTTAAGTGGGGGAGATTGTAATAACTCGGAAATCTGGGCCAGTTTAAAAATTTTATTTTGGCAATTTTAGCGAATTTTGATTATTTAAAATGAATTATTTTAAATAATATCGATGAGAAAATTATTTTGAATATAATTCGAACGTATATATTATATAGAACGTCATTGGAATATAAATATTTATTTATAAATATAAAAGGAATTGAAAACGGCGTGGTAGTTCGATAATTCGATTTCAAACTTCAAATGAACGTACAAGATTCAAAATAAACCGGATTTTAGTGAAACCAAAAATAATAGAATCTAATAGAGAGTATCTTTCCAACGAATCCGAAAAATCAAAATTTCATAGCGGGAATCAAAAGATATGTCCAGTTGAAAATTCAGAATAGTCGCTATGGAATTCTGGCCCTTAAAAATGGGAATTTTACAAACAACCTCGAATTTCGATAAAACCACTTTTGTTGGATCCGTGATGTCAAGTTATTGCTAGATTCCAATTTTCGATTCAATATGTGAGCGTGGCAAAGGAAAACGCGTTTGACCAGTTTTAGTTGATTTTAATCGACTGGAAAATGGCCATTTTTCAAACGGTCTCAGAATTCAACGAAACTAGTTTTTTTAGGACCGTATCGCCAATACGAAGCTAGAAAATATTTTTCGGGAATTTTTCTAGTTAGTATGTGACCCCAGTAAATTGAAATGTGCGTTCAAATTCAATATATAGAGTTAGATGTTGATTTTGACGAAAACTGATCGAAACGATCGAATCAGCTTACGACACATATCCCATTGTGTTTGGAATGAGGATAATTAGCTAGGGACGACAGCCGGTGGGCTTGATTTCGAGTTCGAATTTAAAACTAACTTTTTGGGGTTGAAAATTAATATAATATATAAATTTTTATAATAAAACCCTTTCTTCACTCCCTTTCCCTCTCACTTTTCATTGACCAGAAAGAAAAAGAAAAAATTAAAAAGAAAAAAAACCCGATTCCTCCCATCGCCCTCCACCGCGGCAGAGCCGCCGCCCGCCGGAGCACCCCCATCGCCTGACGTCGGCGATCCCCCTCCCTCTATCTTCTCCGCCTCCTTCTTTCCCCCGAGCTCCTCGATTCAAAAGCCCGAACTGTAACACCCCGAATTTCACTTAATATTAATGTTTAGTAATTAAAGAATAATTAATCCTAGACGTGAGAATTAAGGGAAACGGGTTGCGCCATTGTGTTCGTCTCGGAATTCTGGTTGAGATAGAGTCCGAGTTTGCGTGATTTGGACTTCGTATGAAGAAGTTATGGCCATCCGAAGTTTCAGAAAATTCAAAACAGATTTAAAAATATTCAAATTTCAAATTTCAGAAGAGGCGGGAAAATTCCCTCCAAACAGAGGGTGTCGACACTAGGGTCGACATCGGTGTCGACCCCCCCCCAAGGGGTCGACCCATGTGTCGACCCAGGGGTCGACCCCCCCTGTCGGCCAGTTTGGCCTGGGTGCAATCTGAAGGGGTTTGGGCTGTGTTTTGGGGCTTATGACGAAATTTTACGGCTCTAACCTAATCTAGGGTTAATCTAAGGGCCTAAATTACATCCTAAATCTATAAATACACCCTAAGACTACCCTAATCCATACTAAAAATAGATACAACGTCGTTATGCCGTCAAAATGCAACTTGAAGGAGCCTCCATCAAATTGTAGAAGAAGATAGCTTCTCAAATCAACTTCTAATCAACTCTAGCAACTTAATCTTCTTCATAGTAGTGCTAATCAACAAGTTGTGAGTTTCTATGCCTTTAGCAAGCAATTGCTAAACTAATTATGATAGGATATAATGAGGTTATGGTTATGTATGTGGATCAATGCAAGTTATGTTATCATATGCTATGTGTTCATGATGTTATGCAAGTTATGCAAGTCATATGCTATGTGTTCATGATGTTATGCAAGTTATGCAAGTCATATGCTATGTGTTCATGATGTTATGCAAGTTATGCAAGTCATATGCTATGAGTTCATGATGCTAGTTATGCAAGTTTTATGCTATATGTTCATGATGCTAGTTATGCAAGTTTTATGCTATGTGTTCATGATGCTAGTTATGCAAATCACTATGATAAACATTGATCCATTATGACACCATGTTATGCAAGTTTGGTGTTTGATTATATGCAAGTTCATATATGACATGTTATGCAAGTTTGGTGTTTGATTATATGCAAGTTCATATATGACATGTTATGCAAGTTTGGTGTTTGATTATATGCAAGTAACATGTGCAAGTTTACACCTTTGTATGAGATGCATACATATGCAAGTTAACCCCTTTATATGTCACACATATATATGCAAGTTTACCCCTTTGTATGACATAAGTAACTTATGCAAGTTACCCTCTTTATGACATATGTGATTCATGCAAGTTGGGTTGATTATTTATGCTAGTTGGGTTTGATGCTATGGTCATATATGCAAGTTGACACCTTTAAAACCCATGTTGATGCTAATGTTATGCTAAGTTGAACCCATTGTATTTGTGATGAATCTTCCCTTTTAAGTATGTCATGTTAGCGTATTACGTGGGAAACGATGGGGTTAATATTCATGTTAACAAAATTGTGATGAAATTGGTATGATGTTGCATACCGTAAGTGGATGGACATAATTGAGTCAATTATGTACATCATTAAATTGGAATTAATTAGGGAAAATTAATTCAAAATATGGGGGTGATTAATTAGGTGTAATTAATCGACTAAGACACGAGGTTGGACCCTTTTGTAGCATAAGACTGCCCGGACCCGACCGGCAAATCCAGCGGCTACAAATGATTGGCCCAATGTGAGAGGTCTTAGGCATAAACTAAATACGTGACAAGTGTAAAGACACGAGGTTAGACTCTGTTATGGCGTAAGGCTGCCCGGAACCGACCGGCAAATCCAGCTGCCATAAAAGACAGTCTAATGTGAGAGGTCTTTACAAAGGTTACGTTCTTAATCAATTAAGAAACACTTAACCAGATAAGCATGTAGTGGGGCATGAGGGGTTAAGTGGGTGCCTTGGGTGGCATGTGGAAATCAAGTAAGTGCCTTGGGTGGCATGTGGAAATCTAGTGGGTTGCCTTGGGTGGCAATAGAAAATACGATTAGAATACTTAACCAAGTGGAAACATGTAATTAAACATGATTAAAGGGTTAAGTGGGATGCACTAGAAAAAGGGACAAGCTTAGGTGGGTAGCTTGTGGGGGCCCATTTCAACCAGTAACCCATATGTATCATATTGGGCTCGACCCATGTCGAGGACGGGACACGCGTACTGGGCTTGACTATAAGAGGCCAAAAACGGGTTAGCGGTGGCAACGCAAGTCCAACGGGTTTCATATGCGTGTGTGGACCCGGGCTGGTAGGTAAGACGTTGTTGCATCGTGTAGGTATAAGCCGTTTACCGTTGGTTGTATCGGGTTGCCACTTTGGGGAGTGATACACCCCACTGTGGGGCCAGCATGGGTATCTACGTTAGGGAGCCGATCGCTTGGGGAGTAGTGGGTACACCTAGTGGAGATAGGGGCAGACGACACCTATGTAGTCAGCTAGGGGTACACGAAACTACTAGTTAAATTTTCTAAGTCCTTGGGTGGGATCAACCTTTAAATAGGAATGACTGGTGTGGTGCAGTGTAGTAATTACCCTTGGGTGGGTAGATGCGTCTTTATCGTTATCTTAGTTCATCCTATGTCTAGTTGGCTGCTTAGTGTAGTCATTTATCCCCAGTCATCACCGTACCAAGTTTATATCATACCCTAATTACTTTAATGATTGTATTGTTAAAGTTATAGGGATCACTCAGACTTATGTCTGACCCCGTTGTTTTTATCTTTTTCCCAACCCTCAGGTTCTCAGAGTGGGCTAGCACTAGTGAGCTTTGATCAGATTGCTTTATCTATCTTTTGGCGCTTGGACCGTGATGTAAAGCCCAACTTATCCTTTCTATTATGGCTATTAGTTATGTAGTGGGATTATGTACTTATGTTTTATCAGGATGGATATTTAGTACTTGACTCTTGTTTTAGTTGGTTTTGATATGTAACCAAACATGTTTATCTTCTGCTGCAATGAAATGATGTTTTAGATTTCAAGTATTATTTATATTTGTCTTGTTGTAATTTTTCTGTTCTATATTCACTTAAAATACTCCACCGAAGTTAAGGCATTCCCTTAGTGAGTGACCTTAGCGGGTGTGGGGTGTTACACGAACCCTCTCTCCAAATTCAGCCAACCTACAACGCGAGGCACCGCCGCCGTTCCTACTCCGACCAGCCACCGCGAGCACAGGCCCCCACCTCCTCGAGCCGCCACCAGCAGCAGGCCGCAGCCTTCCTTCCCGTGCTCCCTCGATCCGTGCGAAAAGCTCCAGCAATCAGAAAAAAAAACCTAGAAAATGGTAAATTTTCTTTTGATTTTAATTTAATTGAAAGTTTCTATTTTATCATTTGAAATTTTTTAATTTTTATCATATTAAAGTTTTGATTTTTATCATAACAAAGATGATTTTTAATACGATAAAAAAAATCTCTGATTTTTAAATAAAAGAAAGATCGGATTTTTAAATACAAGAAAGATCGTATTTTTAAATGGAGAAAGGTTTGATTTTTTTTAGCTTAGAAAAGGTGGGGTTTTTACATTTGAAAGTCTGGTTTTTCTTTTTGATCATCCTGTCCGTACTTTGTTTGACTCTGGCGCATCGCATTCGTTTATCTCATCATCATTAGTTGAGTCACTGCACTTAGACACCAGTCTAGTAGATGATCCCTTGGTTGTTTCAAACCCAATTGGGGGCTCCACTTATTTGTCCATGATATGTTTGGGTTTGAAGATTTCCATACTTAGCATTGAGTTTAGAAGTGATGCTTTTGTTTTGGGCTTCACGGGCTATGGGTTGATTTTGGGCATGGACTGGTTATCCAGTAATGGTGCCGTTCTTGATTGCGAAAGGAGAGTTGTTAGGCTCATGACCCGCTTGGGTAACACTCTCGAGATCTCTTGTAATCCCATGGATTCTGTTATGCTAAGTTATCTTGAATCGCTTGACGCTTCGGTCGAGAGTTTGCGATCTATTAGAGTGGTCCGGGAGTACTCGGATGTGTTTGAGGAGGTGAAGGGCTTACCTCCGAAGCGGGAGATAGACTTCCGAATATATCTGGTGGACAATGCTAAACCAGTATCTTTGCCAGTGCGCCACATGGCTCCTCGTGAGAGGAGGGAACTCCATAAGCAAGTAGGGGAGTTGCTTGAGAAGGGGTTCATAAGACGAAGTATATCGGAGTGGGGTGCTCCAGTAGTTTTTGCCACGAAGGCGGATGGGTCCCTCAGACTTTGTGTAGACTATAGAGAACTCAATAAGCTCACAAAGAAGAATAGACACCCATTGCCGAGGATTGATGATCTCTTTGATCAGTTGGTTGGCGCCTCAGTGTTTTCGCAGTTGGACTTGGCCACGGGGTTTCATCAGTTGAGAGTGGCTGAGGATAGCATAGACATGACTGCCTTTAGGACTCCGGATGGTTTCTATGAGTGGCTTGTGATGCCCTTTGGTTTGACGAACGCCCCTGCATACTTTGTTGATTTGATGAGTAGGGTGTTCAGGGAGTACCTTAATAAGTTCGTGGTGGTCTTTGTGGATGACATCTTAGTCTTTTCTAAGAGTGAAGAAGAGCATGCCCTACATCTTAGGGAAGTGTTGGAGACTCTTCGAGCGCATAGCCTTAAGGCTAAATTCTCTAAATGTCACTTTTGGAGGAAGGAAGTGCGGTTCTTGGGGCACGTGGTCTCCAAGGAAGGGATAGCTGTGGATCCCGCGAAGGTAGTGTCCATCCAAGATTGGAAGGTTCCGAAGAATGCTACCGAGGTGAGGAGTTTCTTGGGGTTGGCTGGCTACTATAGGAAGTTTATCAAGGACTTCGCGAAAATATCAGCACCATTAACTCGCTTGACGAAGAAGAATCTGGTCTTCACATGGGACGTAGATTGTGATGATGCGTTCCAACGGCTAAAGAGAGCTTTAACCACAGCTCCAGTCTTAGTGTTGCCAGATGGGAGTAAGCCAT
Source organism: Allium sativum (assembly GCA_030737875.1). Taxonomy (NCBI): domain Eukaryota; kingdom Viridiplantae; phylum Streptophyta; class Magnoliopsida; order Asparagales; family Amaryllidaceae; genus Allium; species Allium sativum. Next base: position 200,569,336 of record CM060924.1, read on the forward strand.
TTGTTGTTTATACCGATGCTTGTGGGACAGGACTGGGCGCAGTCTTAATGCAAGAGGGAATGGTAATAGCCTATGGGGGAAGGCAGTTGAGAAAGCATGAGAAAAATTACCCTACCCATGATTTAGAGTTGGCCGCTATTGTTTTTGCGCTTAAGACTTGGCGCCATTATCTTCTTGGAGAGAGGTTCGAATTGTTCACTGACCACAAATCATTGAAGTACTTGTTTTCTCAGAAGGATTTGAACTTGAGACAGCAAAGGTGAATGGAGTTCTTAGCATCCTATGATTTCGAGATAGCGTATACCCCTGGCAAGGGTAACGTGGTGGCAGACGCCTTAAGCAGAAAAAGGTTGTCTTGAGTCCATTGTTCGTGGAACGACGAAGCTTGGAATTTATCTCGATGTTTGATTTCAGACCTTCCGTTGACTTTATACCCGGTTTGTTAGCATCCTTAGAGGTCAGACCTACTCTTTTGGGACGGATTGGTGAGGCACAGCGGGATGACCCACAATTGGTTGAGTTAGTAGAGAAGCTCATAAGGGGGGAGTCGTCCAGCCATTTGAGTAGGTACAGCCTAGACGATAGGGGGTGGTTGCGTAGAGACGGTAGACTTTGTGTACCGCAAGACGAGGGTTTGAGGAAGGCTATACTTGATGATGCGCATCGTTCGAAGATGACCATTCATCCCGGTGGGGACAAGATGTACCAAGACATGAAGCGAGTTTTCTTTTGGGCCGGTATGAAGAAAGATGTGGCCGAGTATGTCGCTAGATGCTTGGTGTGCCAACAAGTGAAAGCGGAGCAAAAGAAACCCGGTGGGTTGCTTCACCCATTGGAAGTTCCGCAATGGAAGTGGGATAGCGTCTCGATGGATTTTATTGATGGGTTACCGAGATCGAGGAAGGGTAATACGGGAATTTGGGTTGTGGTAGACAGACTTACTAAGAGCGCCCATTTCATACCCGTGAAGAGCAAGAGGACTGCTCCATGGCTAGCTTCAGTTTACCTTCGAGAAATAGTTCGATTGCATGGGGTACCTTCTAACATAGTGAGTGATCGAGATCCTATCTTCACTAGCGAGTTTTGGAAGAGTTTGCAAGAGGCAGTAGGGACTCAGTTGTGTTTGAGCACCGCATATCATCCTCAGACGGACGGCCATACCGAGAGGGTGAATCGTGTTCTGGAAGACCTTTTGAGGCATTGTATCTTAGATTTTGGAGGTACATGGGAAGAACATCTTCCATTAGTGGAGTTCGCATATAATAACAGCTTTCAATCTAGTATTGGCATGGCTCCTTTTGAAGCTCTTTATGGAAGGCCTTGTCGATCACCTACATGTTGGTGGGAATCTACGGATAAGATCTTGCTTGGGCCCGATATGGTTAGAGAGACTTCGGAAAAGATTGATTTGATTCGAAGAAGGATGAAAGCGGCGTAAGACAGACAGAAATCTTACGCGGATAATAGGAGGACGGATCTGGAGTTTGATGTTGGGGACATGGTCTTTGTCAAAGTATCTCCATTACGGAATGTTGTTCTCTTTGGGTCCGTTGGGAAGTTAGCACCAAGATTTGTAGGACCGTTTCCTATTAAGGAAAGGATTGGACGGATGGCATATAGAGTGGATTTACCCGAGAGACTTAGTGGGGTACATGACGTATTCCATGTGTCACATTTGAGTAAGTGCCTACATGAGACCACAGAGGTGGTAGAGCCGAGCTTGCTTAGAGAAGTGGAGGTAGAGCGTGATGCGACTATTCGACGAGCTCCTACCCACATCCTTGGGTCAGAGATTAGGAAGTTGAGAAACAGAGAGGTTCGACTAGTCAAAGTGCAATGGGGAGAGGATGAGAGCAATGCTACTTGGGAGACAGAAGTGAAGATGCGTTCATTGTACCCATTCCTTTTTGAGGGTATGTCTTTTAACTTCTCCTTTATCGTTTGTCTAGTACTTATCTTATATTTAGTATGTCCTCTCATTAGTATCTTTGACCTTTAGATAGGGTAAACCTATGGTTGAAACATGTGTTTGAGACATGTTATGATTGATGGATGCGTGTGGATGCAAGTGGTTGCTCGTGGATGCATACACACACACTTTAGACACTAGATCGGCTCAGTCACTTCATATTGCATATTGCATATAATTGTGTGTAGGTAGCTATATTAATGGATGTATAATTGTTGTGTTATCATACGGATGACGCATTTTGGTGTATGGTTGTGCACACATGTAGAAATAGTATGTGTCGATAGGGTTCTTTCGCATACATATTGGATGCATGGCACTATCATGGTTTGCATAAAGGAGGTCAACTGAATCAGTAGACCGCCTGATTTTGCATTAGACAAGGAACATATACACACACTTTTTTTTGCATATGTTCATACAGCATTAGAAACTTTAAGGACAATGGATGCCAGTGTTTGATGGTTTACTAGATGGTTGTTTGGTTGGTAGGATACGTTCTTCTTGACTTGGAGATTTCGGGGACGAAATCCTTTAAGTAGGGGAGAATGTAACACCCCGAATTTCACTTAATATTAATGTTTAGTAATTAAAGAATAATTAATCTCAGACGTGAGAATTAAGGGAAACGGGTTGCGCCATTGTGTTCGTCTCGGAATTCTGGTTGAGTTTGAGTCCGAGTTTGCGTGATTTGGACTTCGTATGAAGAAGTTATGGCCATCCGAAGTTTCAGAAAATTCAAAACAGATTTAAAAATATTCAAATTTCAAATTTCAGAAGAGGCGGGAAAATTCCCGCCAGACAGAGGGTGTCGACACTAGGGTCGACCCCCCCCCCCAAGGGGTCGACCCATGTGTCGACCCAGGGGTCGACCCCCCCTGTCGGCCAGTTTGGCCTGGGTGCAATCTGAAGGGGTTTGGGCTGTGTTTTGGGGCTTGTGACGAAATTTGACGGCTCTAACCTAATCTAGGGTTAATCTAAGGGCCTAAATTACATCCTAAATCTATAAATACACCCTAAGACTACCCTAATCCATACTAAAAATAGATACAACGTCGTTATGCCGTCAAAATGCAACTTGAAGGAGCCTCCATCAAATTGTAGAAGAAGATAGCTTCTCAAATCAACTTCTAATCAACTCTAGCAACTTAATCTTCTTCATAGGAGTGCTAATCAACAAGTTGTGAGTTTCTATGCCTTTAGCAAGCAATTGCTAAACTAATTATGATAGGATATAATGAGGTTATGGTTATGTATGTGGATCAATGCAAGTTATGTTATCATATGCTATGTGTTCATGATGTTATGCAAGTTATGCAAGTCATATGCTATGTGTTCATGATGTTATGCAAGTTATGCAAGTCATATGCTATGTGTTCATGATGTTATGCAAGTTATGCAAGTCATATGCTATGAGTTCATGATGCTAGTTATGCAAGTTTTATGCTATATGTTCATGATGCTAGTTATGCAAGTTTTATGCTATGTGTTCATGATGCTAGTTATGCAAATCACTATGATAAACATTGATCCATTATGACACCATGTTATGCAAGTTTGGTGTTTGATTATATGCAAGTTCATATATGACATGTTATGCAAGTTTGGTGTTTGATTATATGCAAGTTCATATATGACATGTTATGCAAGTTTGGTGTTTGATTATATGCAAGTAACATGTGCAAGTTTACACCTTTGTATGAGATGCATACATATGCAAGTTAACCCCTTTATATGTCACACATATATATGCAAGTTTACCCCTTTGTATGACATAAGTAACTTATGCAAGTTACCCTCTTTATGACATATGTGATTCATGCAAGTTGGGTTGATTATTTATGCTAGTTGGGTTTGATGCTATGGTCATATATGCAAGTTGACACCTTTAAAACCCATGTTGATGCTAATGTTATGCTAAGTTGAACCCATTGTATTTGTGATGAATCTTCCCTTTTAAGTATGTCATGTTAGCGTATTACGTGGGAAACGATGGGGTTAATATTCATGTTAACAAAATTGTGATGAAATTGGTATGATGTTGCATACCGTAAGTGGATGGACATAATTGAGTCAATTATGTACATCATTAAATTGGAATTAATTAGGGAAAATTAATTCAAAATATGGGGGTGATTAATTAGGTGTAATTAATCGACTAAGACACGAGGTTGGACCCTTTTGTAGCATAAGACTGCCTGGACCCGACCGGCAAATCCAGCGGCTACAAATGATTGGCCCAATGTGAGAGGTCTTAGGCATAAACTAAATACGTGACAAGTGTAAAGACACGAGGTTAGACTCTGTTATGGCGTAAGGCTGCCCGGAACCGACCGGCAAATCCAGCTGCCATAAAAGACAGTCTAATGTGAGAGGTCTTTACAAAGGTTACGTTCTTAATCAATTAAGAAACACTTAACCAGATAAGCATGTAGTGGGGCATGAGGGGTTAAGTGGGTGCCTTGGGTGGCATGTGGAAATCAAGTAAGTGCCTTGGGTGGCATGTGGAAATCTAGTGGGTTGCCTTGGGTGGCAATAGAAAATACGATTAGAATACTTAACCAAGTGGAAACATGTAATTAAACATGATTAAAGGGTTTGGTGGGATGCACTAGAAAAAGGGACAAGCTTAGGTGGGTAGCTTGTGGGGGCCCATTTCAACCAGTAACCCATATGTATCTTATTGGGCTCGACCCATGTCGAGGATGGGACATGCGTACTGGGCTTGACTATAAGAGGCCAAAAACGGGTTAGCAGTGGCAACGCAAGTCCAACGGGTTTCATATGCGTGTGTGGACCCGGGCTGGTAGGTAAGACGTTGTTGCATTATGTAGGTATAAGCCGTGCACCGTTGGTTGTATCGGGTTGCCACTTTGGGGAGTGATACACCCCACTGTGGGGCCAGCACGGGTATCTACGTTAGGGAGCCGATCGCTTGGGGAGTAGTGGGTACACCTAGTGGAGATAGGGGCAGACGGCACCTATGTAGTCAGCTAGGGGTACACGAAACTACTAGTTAAATTTTCTAAGTCCTTGGGTGGGATCAACCTTTAAATAGGAATGACTGGTGTGGTGCTGTGTAGTAATTACCCTTGGGTGGGTAGATGCGTCTTTACCGTTATCTTGGTTCATCCTATGTCTATTTGGCTGCTTAGTGTAGTCATTTATCCCCAGTCATCACCATACCAAGTTTATATCATACCCTAGTTACTTTAATGATTGTATTGTTAAAGTTATAGGGCTCACTCAGACTTATGTCTGACCCCGTTGTTTTTATCTTTTTCCCAACCCTCAGGTTCTCAGAGTGGGCCTAGCACTAGTGGGCTTTGATCAGATTGCTTTATCTATCTTTTGGAGCTTGGACCGTGATGTAAAGCCCAACTTATCCTTTCTATTATGGCTATTAGTTATGTAGTGGGATTATGTACTTATGTTTTATCAGGATGGATATTTAATACTTGACTCTTGTTTTAGTTGGTTTTGATATGTAACCGAACATGTTTATCTTCTGCTACAATGAAATGATGTTTTAGATTTCAAGTATTATTTATATCTGTCTTGTTGTAATTTTTCTGTTCTATATTCACTTAAAATACTCCACCGAAGTTAAGGCATTCCCATAGTGAGTGACCTTAGCGGGTGTGGGGTGTTACACGAACCCTCTCTCCAAATTCAGCCACCCTACACCGCGAGACACCGCCGCCGTTCCTACTCCGACCAGCCACCGCGAGCACAGGCCCCCACCTCCTCGAGCCGCCACCAGCAGCAGGCCGCAACCTTCTTTCCCGTGCTCCCTCGATCCGTGCGAAAAGCTCCAGCAATCAGGAAAAAAAAACCTAGAAAATGGTAAATTTTCTTTTGATTTTAATTTACTTGAAAGTTTCTATTTTATCATTTGAAATTTTTTAATTTTTATCATATTAAAGTTTTGATTTTTATCATAACAAAGATGATTTTTAATACGATAAAAAAAAATCTCTGATTTTTAAATAAAAGAAAGGTCGGATTTTTAAATATAAGAAAGATCGTATTTTTATATGGAGAAAGGTTTGATTTTTTTTAGCTTAGAAAAGGTGGGGTTTTTACATTTGAAAGCTTTGATTTTTATTTACTTAAAAGCAATGATCTTTATGTTAAAAATATACGATTTTTAAATACTATAAGAATTTGATTTTTATATATAAAATAGCAAAACATAAAAGGCGAGAAAAAGGCGAGTTTTTAAACTTTAAAGGGTGAGGTTTTTTTTTTACTTTAAAGGGCGAGATTTTTAACCTAGAAATGATTCGATTTTTATATATAAGAAGTGAAGATAAAAATTCGATTTTTATATATTGAATAGCGAAGTAAAAATTCGATTTTTATATATTGAATAGCGAAGTAAAAATTCGAGTTTTATATATTGAATAGCGAAGTAAAAATTCGATTTTCATATATTGAATAACGAAGTAAAAATTCGATTTTTATATATTGAATAGCGAAGTAAAAAATTCGATTTTTATATATTGAATAGCGAAGAAAAATTCGATTTTTATGTATGGAATAGCGAAGTAAAAATGTGATTTTTACATATGTAGTGAATACGGATGACGAAGTTGACGAAAGAAGAAACGGCGAAGATTTCTACCCAAGAAGAGTCGTGGCGTTGGATTAGCTATTCTGTGAGAACTTCTCACCTTTAACTTTCTTTTTCTAGTTAAAAATATATACTAGGATGCAGACGGTGTTTAGTAGCACCCGACACCCGTCGTCTACAGACCATGGACGGCTTGTATGCTTGTTTGTTTGATTTCGATGTGTAGTTGATTGTGTGATGTGATGTGAAATGAAATAAAATATTTATATAGTTAAATATTTTATAGTTAAAAATGGAATGTTTAACGTGTATATGAAATAAAAATAAACAAATCGGACGATTTGTTTATATACACGCATTTGACTGATATTGATTGGGACGATAAATTTTACACATCGCCCAACTGCAAAAATAAAATCTGTGTTTGATTGTTTGAAACCCCACACGGGTATTGTGATGATATTTGACGTACACTAATCCCGATTGTTTAGTTGTATGTTGATCGATTGATTGACAGGCTGTTATAAGCGTTGAATATTTATATTTGATGCTTATACAGTGTAGAATGCACTTTGGATGCTGGTTGATTATTCATCGTTGTTATTGTATACATGTGTTGTAGAAAATCCATATAATTAACATTATATGGTAATTGATTGGGCCTCATTCCAGTTTTAAAATAGAAATATTTGAAAAAGAAATATTTGAAATAGAATATTTGAAAATAGGAATATATGAAGCCGTATCGATTAGATTGACGCCATTTTGACGTGAACGATATTTACATCGATTTTATTCATTTTATAATGAATATCGAAAGTGATTTCAAAATCTGATTTTTCGAAAAGAAATGAATTCGAATTGAAATTGAATAGAAATGAATTCGAATTGAAATTGAATATAAATGGATTCGAATTGAAATTGAATATAAATGAATTCGAATTGAAATTGAATAGAAATGAATTCGAATTGAAATTGAAAATAAATGAATTAGAATTGAAATTGAATATAAATGAATTCGAATTGAAATTGAATATAAATGAATTTGAATTGAAATTGAATAGAAATGAATTCGAATTGAAATTGAATAGAAATGAATTCAAATTGAAATTGAATATAAATGAATTCGAATTGAAATTGAATATAAATGAATTCGAATTGAAATCAATTTGAAATTAATTTAAAACGAATTTATATTGGAATATTCAATTTTTATTTGAAATTGAATATGAAGTTGAAACCGTTTTGAAAATGAATTTAAAACGATTTATAAAGCCCGTTTTGAATGGAAATCGACGAAGTATATATTATATATATTATATATATAATATAATGGCCTGAATAGAATGCGCCGCTCCGCGGTAGTTCGCGAATTTCGACCATTGACTTCGAACGGATATTACGGGAGATCCGACCGTCGAATTCTCCTAAAACCAGAACCGTTGGGTTCGTATCGAAAAGAGCTTTCTAACGAATATTAGAAATTTGAAATCTAACGGTTGGATTTGGAATTATGTCCAAATCAAATTTAGAAAAGGTTGTTATTGTATACATGTGTTGTAGAAAATCCATATAATTAACATTATATGGTAATTGATTGGGCCTCATTCCAGTTTTAAAATAGAAATATTTGAAATAGAATATTTGAAAATAGGAATATATGAAGCCGTATCGATTAGATTGACGCCATTTTGACGTGAACGATATTTACATCGATTTTATTCATTTTATAATGAATATCGAAAGTGATTTCAAAATCTGATTTTTCGAAAAGAAATGAATTCGAATTGAAATTGAATAGAAATGAATTCGAATTGAAATTGAATATAAATGGATTCGAATTGAAATTGAATATAAATGAATTCGAATTGAAATTGAATAGAAATGAATTCGAATTGAAATTGAAAATAAATGAATTAGAATTGAAATTGAATATAAATGAATTCGAATTGAAATTGAATATAAATGAATTTGAATTGAAATTGAATATAAATGAATTCGAATTGAAATTGAATAGAAATGAATTCGAATTGAAATTGAATAGAAATGAATTCGAATTGAAATTGAATATAAATGAATTCGAATTGAAATTGAATATAAATGAATTCGAATTGAAAGCAATTTGAAATTAATTTAAAACGAATTTATATTGGAATATTCAATTTTTATTTGAAATTGAATATGAAGTTGAAACCGTTTTGAAAATGAATTTAAAACGATTTATAAAGCCCGTTTTGAATGGAAATCGACGAAGTATATATTATATATATTATATATATAATATAATGGCCTGAATAGAATGCGCCGCGCCGCGGTAGTTCGCGAATTTCGACCATTGACTTCGAACGGATATTACGGGAGATCCGACCGTCGAATTCTCCTAAAACCAGAACCGTTGGGTTCGTATCGAAAAGAGCTTTCTAACGAATATTAGAAATTTGAAATCTAACGGTTGGATTTGGAATTATGTCCAAATCAAATTTAGAAAAGGTCGTTGTAATTGCAGTTCGATGGCCGTTGATGGAAATCGACTGTACGGGCCTTGATAAAATTATTAAAAACAGTAATAATTTATGTAAAATCATAAGAAATGATTTGTGAAGAATTGGGATGAAAAACTCCATATTTGAAAAGATAAAAATAGATTTTTATCAAAATGAACTAGTTTTGAACTAGAATTGTAATTTATTTATTTTTAAAATAAATAAACTGAGTTTGAAATGGGTTTGAAATATAACCAGAATTTCCAATAATTGAATTGGAATGGATTTGAATCGAAATTGTCTTTGGAATATTTCGATGTTGGATTTCGTGATTATACAGATGTTGTTGTGGAAATTTGAAAGATATATATATATATCATTATTTCCAATACGATATTCGTTAGTCGTAGAATTTGATGTTGAATATAAGCCGGTATATTTTCTATTCAGAGCCTTGTATTTAATATCAAATGTGATTTGGGTTTGTCGTGAATGGTGTCTTCATTAACACTATTCTTGAACCCAATTGAGAAAGGATTAAATCTTTTTATTTGGATTTAATGAAGTGTACCAATTAAATAATATTTAATTGGAATTGAATTGGTATTGATTTTGGGGGTTTATCGTGAACCGTGTTTTAAAATGACACTGATTCTTTAACCAAGTCACAGATTAAAACTAAGTGGAGTTTTAATGAATCTTTAATTAGATTGAAATGATCGAGAATGGAGTATCACCAGTTCTGCTCCAGGCGATAGTTAAATCTTTAATTAGATTTAAACGTGAAATGGTAATTAAATTTACCGATAACACCGTGGTGTTAGATATGAAGTAAGACCCGTTTTACTTCATGGGATGAATAGGTTAGGATTGGGAAATTAAAACAAACGATTACTTCGGTAAGGTTCGTTAATCCCGACTAGTTTGAATTGATATTCAAAAGTAGATTAAAGAATAAATCCAAGAATTTATCTTTGATAAAATTAATGGGAACCTTTCCCTAAGAATGTGAAATTTAGAAACTAGCTGTAGATTGGCTAAGCAGAGTGATTTCCTGGGTATTGATCTGATGTTGGTTTCAGCCTTCGGGGTTAATATTTGGGGGATTATTCTCTTGATTAATTTACGGTTAGTGACTGATGAATCGGAATGAGGCGTATGTTGTGTTTGTGTAACACATGTTTATTATATACGCGAGTTATTCAGAAAGACCGGGTTTATCCCATTCTGAATAACTGATACGACGATAAGTCGAAGATGAAGACGTTGGCCGAAGACCGGAGGTCTTCACATCGTTTGGGTGATTACTGATGATCTTGATTGGGATGTACTTCCAAGAAGATGGAAACAGTTGGTGATCGTCCAGACGTACTTGGAGATCGATGGATATGCGGGGTACTAGGTGCCTCCGGTTTCGTTCAGACCCAGAACGGACTTGTAAATGGACTGTGTGTCTGACATTGGATTTTAGTCTGTGTGATTGATTTTTATTAAATATATATCTGTTTAGCGGCGGAGAATTTATTCTCTTGCTTAACGCCCTTCTCTGAGACGTACGAGCTCAGAGGTTATATATTGATGGATATCAAACGCATGGAGTGAATTGCATGTGTGGCATGCCTAAGTGGCAATTGATCAAGGCTTCTGTTGAAAAGCAAAGTCTTGTGGTGATGATCAAAGCACGGCCTGTGTGGCATAGCTTTGTGTAACGTGAATTCGCGAGCCTCACACCCCGGTGGTGAACCAAAAACGGGAGACGGACCTCAGGGGGGACATGCGTTTTCTTTCTAGTTAGAAGTGGCGTTAGTGGTTTTACATGCCCTGACGAGTTTGACTTATGTGGTTGTTGCTGTTGCGAGGTGCCTCGGTTAGATCAGACGATCCGGGTCCGATGGAGTCATTTGTTGGCTCATTTACGCCCCATAGGGCGGAGAAACGTAGTGTTCAGGCATTATAATCCACATCGGTGGACCGGCCCTGACGATCCAAGGGGCAGTTGCGGCTGTTCCTGACACTTGGACTAGACAGTCTCGAATCAGTTGAGGACTATCTTTTGCCTCGGTTCATAGATGGAAATCCAATTTCCAAATACGTGACATTTGCGGTTTTATTTGTAGAGCCTAGTATGGCGACATAGTGGGATGTGGCGCTTATGCCGTCTATGATTGATACTTATGATTTGAAGTTGTTTTATACACTATGCACTTATAATAATATCAAATAATCTGTTTTAAACGTATCAAGCATTCCTTGGCTATTATAAGGTAAAAACCCTATCCTCCGGCTTGCGTTGCATTGTGTGATGGGACCCGGGTCTTATAATAGCTTCATTTTTCTTTATTTAGCATTGCGCTGTTTGTTTTATGCACTGGTATTCTTGGGAGGAAACCCGTTCCGTGTTATACGGCATGGTCCCTTGATTTACCTAACTTTAAAATAAAGATTAATAACTGTTTTAGTTCTCACACCAGTCACATGACTGACCTGGAGTTTATTGTTTTAACCTAAACTCTGGGTGCCCTTATTTTGACATGGGCAGCTAGTAGTTTTGGTTTTGCCGATTTTTATTCACAGGATCCTGGTTTACAGCTGGAATGATATCCGGAAAGCTTTGTATCCGTATATCTCCTTCTAGTTGTGTATTGTATTATTTTCCACTGCGATGTATTTAAATGTAATTTAAATCTATGATATTTCTGCGTAATATTCATTTATACTTTGTATATTCTTGTAATCTGATGGCATTGTTGTAATATACAATGAAATGTTCTTCCGTCTGCGTTTTTCTGTGTGTTGTTCTCGAACTATCCGCGCTTTCCTCACCTGGGAAGTTACGGGTTTTTACAGCAAGGCACCCCTCGGAGGTGGGTGATGTGTAAGCCTTTCTCCGCACCCAAATCAAAAAGGGCCAGGTTAAAGCATCATAAGTGAAAGCCTCTGATCCACGCAATAAATGGTTGAGATGGAGCATCTAATTAGCATGCCCTGCCTTTTCTCGTACAAGAGTACACCCTGCCTCCGCTATGAACTAAGCACGTCCTACCTCTACTGGCAGAAGAGCATGACCTACCACTGCTTACGTTCCTTGTTACTGACAGAAGGGAATGAAAACCCTTATCCGCATCAATGGTGGCCAGGTTAAGGCACCCTTGGAGGGGGGTGGAGTGTAAGTCTCTATCACCGCCTACGATGGCCAGGGTAGAGCTTCAAAAGAGTAATCCTTAAAACAACGTCTTCGATGGCCCAGTGTAAGCACCTAAGCCCTTATCACCACCTACGATGGCCAGGGTAAGGCGCCTCCTAGAAGGAGGTCGGGTAAGTCCTTGGGTCCCGCTTGAGAATAAGCTAGCCAAGCGCACCAGACGCACAAGCCAGAGAGTGGCCAACAAAACACGTACATCCTCTGCTTTGACAATCACAAGCCCAGAGAGTGGCTAACAAAGCACGTACATCCTCTTCTTTGACAAACGAAAGTCCAGAGAGTGGCTAAGTAAGCACGTACATCCTCTGCTTACGTAGAATCCTGAGCAAAGGGAACAAATGCTCTATAGGAGCATTCTAAGCATGTAGTCGCCTCTACTTATGGAACGAATGCCCAAAGATAGAGCTCGCAAAGCACATACAACCTTTTATTTAAGAAATAAGCCTAGAGTTGGCGCAAACAATAGCAAATACCGGTTACGGATATATAGTTTTCTATCAATTACCTGAATCTGGGTTGGTTTGGGACTTCTATCCTTACCAGAAATGGATTCTGGTCTTCTATCAAATACCTGAATCTACGTTGGTTCGGGACATCTATCATTGCCAGAAGAGGATTTCTGGTTTTCCACTAAATACCTGACTCTGGGTTGGTTCGGGATTTCTAATTATTACCAGAGAAGAATTTCTGGCCTGCCAGCGAATGCCCGAATCTAGGTTAATTCGGGTCCTAAATTTATACTAGATGTGGGTGCTTGGTCCATTAAATACCCAAATCTGGGTTCTGATTGGGATTTCTAATAATTTCCAAAAGTGGTGTTTTGGGACTTTCCTTACTAATACCCTCATTGGGGTCACAAGATTCCAATTCTTATTCTTGAGAAGGGGTCTATTGTCGATATTCGAGACGATGACCCAAGTCTACTACCTCAAAACCTTCAAACGAAGAAGGTGATCTTCCATATTACTCAGGGAGAGTATCTTAACCCATATGCATGATTTTCTTGCGCAATATTCAAATAAAATATGTCATACAAATAATCACGCTACTTCATCACAAAGAAAATACAATAGGGGTTATGCTCTCTTTAACACTTCGCACGAGACCATTCTCAGAAGAATTTCTGTTAGCGAGATGGTTATCCCTAGAACATAAAATATGAGTAAACATATTACTCTGCCATGCATTCGTTTATCATAAGAATACAAGACACGTGTTATTTCATGCCATATACTAGTTATCATATGCATTCAACATTCATATCCTTCAAGATTGAATTCCAAACAGTATATGTTAAGTTTTTGCATGATGATACAGTAGGATTTTATTGAAAGAACATCCTTGGCAAAGGAAGAGGTTATGCGTCAGGTGATATCCTTACAGCTCACAACCCTATTTATGGCGTTATCTGTGAAAATCATCATATATAAAGCAAAGTAATACCAAGTATCCAACATTCTGCATATTTGTTCACAAGAAAGTTTTTACTAAGTACATATGTCCCTAGCAGGGGAAACAATCAAGTTTTAACATCAAAACTCAAGTATAACCATAGTCAAGTTTTCAAATAGACCATTTGTAAGTTATTTGAACAAATCTCAAGGTAAGAAACAAGCTCTCTTAACTCTACTCAAGGAGTTAGCAGAGAGGGAAAGCATGGAATCAAATGGAATCCCAAACCCTTCTGGTGTGTAAACCGGAGGGCATTTGCGGCAATCCCATTCCTCGGCTGAAGGACTGTCATAGCATTGAGTCAATCTCGATCGATACGTTCAGATCTCTTTTAAGAATTCATCCTTCTCCTCACTTAAGAAGTCAAGAAGAATTCCAGAGCTTCGGTTGCTAACCTTCTCAAGGTCTCTGATAAAACAGTACCGCACTAATGTCGAAGATTTAATGAGGAGAGATTTCTTGTAGTACTCCTTCTTCAACCTAATGTAATCTCCTAGAAATCTTTGGAAAGAAAACCCGCAGAAGGGGACAAATTCTGAATAGAATATTTAGGAATTAGGAAAAGATAAATCACATTACATTGGAAATTGAGAGAATATACACATTACAAATAATCTTCCTGTTCATACAAAACAGATCTTTTAAAAGTTTCAGACACAAATCTATGCTTATTAGTCTTGAGTTTTTCTAATGTAGTTCTCTAGGAATCGAGGAAAGTCGCGGAAGATTCCAGCAAGCTCCCGGATGAGGATCAACCCCGTATTCATCTAGGTATCTTGTGTGGATACGCCTAAGCAGGCCTCCGCTATGATCACCTAAAAAGTAAAAAATCCACCGTTTTAAATCTGCTGTAAATTCGATACAAAAAGTCTACTAGTATGTCCCTATCTTCAATTAATATTCAGAACAGGGTCATGAGTTCAACATTTCCTCTCAAGAGTCTTTTGCATCTCAATCGAGCAGTTTCAGCCTAGGGGAAGCCTCCCTCTCTCTGAAAAACAATAGCTTCACTGCACTTTTGCCGAGGAGATGATATCTATCGGATAGAACATCATATTCGTGTGTGTGTGTGTTTATTTAGCTCTCTAGTAAGACGAACCACCTTCGGTTGTTCCTTTTCAAGAAGGTGGTGCTTAAAACCTAATATTATCCTTTTCGCATATGCGGAAAAGAAAAAGAAAAAGACAATTATTGAAAATGAAAGCCAAAAGGACATCAAATAAGCTTTCATACCTTGGAAATAGAGGTAGAATCCTGTGGAATCTCAACAGTTCCAGGATCTTTGTTAAGTGCTTCACCATAATCAACAAAAGCTAGGGAGGCACCGTTGGCATCCGTTGGGGCATCATCACCAATGTCCTTGACTTCATTAGTAGTTAGAAATCTGAGGCCATCATCATCAGTAGTGCAAACAACCTTTGACGCTACAATAACATCTTCCCCATCATCAGCACCCGACTCATTTAAAGGGATATCCTCTATAAACAGAAGTTTGGCTACATCAGTCTCCTCCCTCTCGGAAAAGGAACTTCCCTCCTTCATGCTAGTTATCTTGGACATAACTCTTTCTACCAAAAATGAGTCGAGAAAAGAAAAGTTTAAATCTGAACATTTGTTGTCTACATAGATGAGTAAAAGAGCATCCTCAGAAGAATTAACCGCGATTACATCCAAGGTGGTCTGGAGAAAGTAGGAAATCCTTTTCTTAACGTCCCCGATCACTTCAGCAACTTTGCTTAGGGTGACCCTTTTTCTTATAAAGTTTATTCCTAAGGGAAGCACTCTCCTCCTCAAGAAGGGAGTTTTGTTGCCACAAAGAAGAACAGCAGGAGTCGAGCATAGAAATCTCTTTTTTGGACTTTTTCAAAGTCAACTTCAGGAATCGGGTTTCCTTGGATAGAACCCGATTAATTTCCTTCTCCTTGATAGCCATTTGTTTTGCTTCAGCAAGAGCCATCTCCAACCCCGGTCGCTTTTTCACCACATTCTCTTTGGTGTTGAGAAGAACACTATTCTTCTTCCTCAAAGATGAAATCTCTTCTTTAAATTTCAACAAATTAGCAGAAGGTTCAAGAACCTCCACTTGAATTAAGAACCATCGTTTGATGGCCTGGGAGAAACAGAAAGTATAGCAATCACAAGTAAAACGATTAAGAAGATGGAAAGACAAGAAGGAGAAGTTCATACTAAGAGCAGTTACTCAACCAAAGCGCGATGAGGACAAAAGGAATCGGATGGAAGATCAATATTGGAAAATGTGGAAGAGGAGAGGATCTGTTTGACTAACTCATCAAAGCCCTCTTTAGAAGGAGGGTTAGGAAGATCTAGGGGAACAAGGTCCTCTGTAGAAGAGGAAAAACCCATCGCATGGTGTAGTGCATTGAAAACCTCAAGGGACTTAGAAATGTGAGCGTTTGCAAGAGGTGTCATCCTTGGAGAGACGGTTGCAGGAGAATCGGAAATTGCAGTAGGGCAAAGAGTCTGACCTGCGGAATCCTTTGACCTTTTTGATGGAGAATCTGCCAAGTCCATACCCATGAGATTCCTCTTAACATTTTCTCTAGACTTGAACAAAGTGTCTCTAAGAGGTGAAGCCCATGCTATTGGAACTAAGAAAAATAAATCAGTTTTATTAGATCCCGAATGAATATCCTCTATGTATTGAAAAAAAAACTTAGGTCAATTGAAAATAAGATTGTACTAAAATGTCACATTTTGATGCAAAAAAAAAGCATACCTAGGTTATTAGAAAATGGAGGAGATTTGAGGGAAAAGGAGTGTTTCTCCCTAGAGACAAAGAAAGAACTCCTTTGCTAAAGGAAATCAAAGGAGGTTTCCCAATAATAGATTGGCCTGGGGGAAAATTGAGTGCCTTCGAAGAATAGTAGAGGTCAACAATGAAGATCTTTTACCCAATTTTTCTGAAGCCACAAAGAAGATCCACCAGCCCCTTATCCGAAAAACTGGGAAGTATGGGAGCTGCATTTGCAATAAAATATAGAATGAAAGCGACCATCTATGTTTATAAAAAAAGTTTAAGGAAGGAAAAAAGAAATAGGCTCAAATTCCGTACTTGGAGTATTAAAGCTACCAGAAATGCCGGGAGGTCATCATATGAAGAAAAATTGAGTTTCCCGGACTTTGACTCTCACCGTTCCATCAGATAATAGTTTCTTTATGGGATTCGCCCGGAAGAATTGTAGGTTCACATCACTAAGCTTGGAGTGTAGAATTAAGTAATTAAGAAGAGAAAGGCTCAAAGATGGGTTGCCTGATTCTAAGGATATGAGTTCTAGGCTTAAAAGGTATGTATAAGTATTTGGGGAAAGCTGGATAAGGGGAATTCTTAAGTATTTCAGGAATCAGGAAATAAAATCAGGAAAAGGAACAAAGCCCCCATACCAAATATGAATAGCAGAATAAGCAAAGTAGCCTTCTGGAGGAGATGCAATAATGTCAGTCTACGTGGAGGAATGACTTCCACATCAAAGATGTTAAAATCTTGGAGGATGGCATCAACTTCCTCTTGTGAGGAAATTAAATAATGCTTCTCGGTAGCACTGATCTTCTTCGAAGGAGAAGAGTCCAATGACAAGGCAGGGCTGTTGGCATGTTTGGCTGCAACATTTTTCTTTCCCATATTGCCAGATATAACCTATTTATTTTCCTGAATAAAAATGATAGTACATCAAGGTAGAAGGCAATTTTTATCCTTTCGAAAGCACTCCCGAGGAAACAATTTTTGCATCGACCCTACAGTAAATGCTTTCGAAAGGATGAGAATTGATGAAAGTGCACAACTATGCTATCAACCAACACATGTGTAAAGCTTTAAAACTGATACTGGTGATGAAACCGGTTTACATCAACCTTTCCAATCAAGAAAGGTTGATTGATAAACTCAATAAGCATTAACATCCCTCTTAGAAAATCAAAAGCTGAAGTTACACGAGAAGAATTGATATGCATAAATCCATGTTATGTGAGTAGGTTTACCGCAATATTAAAGGGTGCTTGCAAAATCAAACTGATGAAAGCATTTCAAACACTTTTGAGATGGAAAAGATATTTACCTTGATAGAATACTAGAAAAAAGAGATTGTTGATGCTTGCGCCAGGAAATTTTGAAATGCAGGAAAATTAAGGAGGACGTAAAGGAAACCAGCAAATGGAGAATGAAGCACGTATTTGTAGGAAAGAAAGGACGACAACCAAAAAGTTTGACTTGGAAGGTCGAAATTACCCCTTCATAAGATGGGGGAGCAAATGTTACTACCAAATTCAACAGTGAAAACTATTGTCGGTGAAGGGGTATCGGACCGCAACCAGCTCAAAAGAATGATCCGGAAGCATGATATCGACAACAAGCTGCTGAGATAGTTAAGATCAAAAGCATCAAAGTGGCAAATGGAACGATAAGCTATCAGCACCAACATAAGGAAGAAAAGCTAGGTTATGATACGAAAGGTAATAATGACAAGACGTGTCGGAACTAAAGGCCATCAATTCAGTTCCGAAAGCATAGCGCAAGGAGTTGGAGACAAGCAAAGAAAAGCAAGAACTGGAAGCCAATGACCCGAGACCCGAAACAAAGAAGGAACTATATATTATTTGAAGCATAAGCAGAGTGAGACAAAGGGCTATCGACACTAATTTGCTTAGTGTCGATACAAAGGAAAATAAAGACATCAAAGTCAAAGATAACACTCTGAAAGCTAACTATTGAAGTTAAGGCGTGCCGAATACCGAGACACAACACCTAAGGCTATTCGTAGATGCACCGAAAGCATGCTTCCGCAAGACCAAAACCAATTCCTAGGACTCATCGAAAGTAAACCAAAGCTTATGAAAAGAAGATCTATCCACACTATTGTGCTTAGTGTCGATACCGAAAGGGGTGACGGTTCCAAAGTCTCGAGAAAGTGTAACATGAAAGCAAACACTATGAAGACTTGGATGCGAAACTGAAACATATTGCCGAAGGCCACTAACGAATCCATCCTTACCAACTTGTTTGGTATCGATACGGAAGGTAGAAACAACATCAAAGAGAAGCTCCTAATACCGAAACCAGTTCTCCGGAAGTCAAGGCTGGCACACCAAAGACCAAGTTATACCTGGAAAACAATGTTGAGAACAAAGGAAGGCGGCCGAAGTAGCTACTGCCGGAACCGAAAGGTGCGAGGCGGCCGATACCATGTTGCCGTACGCGAAAGGGGTCCTACAAAGTCAACAACAAAAGGTGGCCCAAACTGTCTATAAATAAAACCCTAGGGGTCACATTTTAGGGGCTAACTTTTCTCATTCCCCAATCTTGTACCATTTCTTATAGAGTAAACCCTAATTTCTAAATCGATATGGGGATTTCTTTTGTAAACACTTATGTACTCAAATCAATGAGCAATAAAGAGTGAATTGACACTTAGCATAATTTCTAATATTTGCTTTTCTACTGCTTTCATCTGCTTCACAATGCTTTCTCCATAACAAGGGCTTCATTCTCAAACCTTATGCTTATACCTCGATTACCTAAATACCCTCATACAAGTCGTTTAGCTTCCTAACTTGTGTTGCGCTTAGGGAACACTTATCCCAAGGTATCTTTTGGTTGTTGAGTCTCGTAAGCGTGATACTCACCCCTTGAGGGAAGAGTAACTAATCTTCGGGGTCAAGATCTTGATATCTAGGAAACGGTGAACTAACTCAAGCTTGTGGGAACTAAATAATCCCTTACTTCCCTTAGGTCCAAATCGTTAGACCTATCTCTGGTGTTGACGAAAAATATCGTTAACATCGATGAAATATTTTTTAATGATTGATTTGATTAAAAGGGCATGTGATGTTGATGTACATAAATTTACGATAGTGATTGACAGTTAAAGAACCAAACATCAATACATTCCCTTTTTATTTATAATGCGTGTTTTGAGGAACCGAGATTGAAACTAGATCAAATACCACTTTGAATTGGTTTTACATTCGAAAACTAAATTTGTAGGTATGCTTATGCTTATGAAGATATTTGAAGGCTTAGACCTTTACAATTGAAATGGTTACTTGTTGATATCTTTGGACAGCTGTCAGAATCATACTTGTAGCAGTAATCCCTATGTTTTAGGGTATGCACAATATGAGGACTTCTTGTCAGTAGTCTTAGATTTGATTCCAGACAGGATATGGTAAAAGAGTACCTCTAGTTTCTCATGTTCTTGGATAACTTGTATAAGCAAATGTCTAAATTTTCATTTCTTAGATCATGCACATTGATTTTTACAAACCTACATCTGTTTGGTGGCGGAGAAGGCAACTTCTCTTAGTTTAACACCATTTTCTGAGACGTCTGAGTTCGGTAGTTGTATTTTTTTGGATGTTAATTAGTGATTGATGGAATGGCAATGTGACATCCAAAAATGGGTATATGCCACATATGAAAGGTAAAAAGTAATCACTAGCCTCATTAATCAATAATGGCAAAATAGAGGATATGCTTAAGGGCTAAGTGTGTATCTCCCAAGTAGGATATTATCACTACCAAATCTAGAACGGATGACCCTTCGATTATGTATGTTGCGGTTGGTTACTGATCACAACAATGTGGGTGAAATATTCGGTACAATTCATGGTTGGGTCGGCCAATCCTGATTCGTAAAGAGTCCATGCGAGTCTCTCGGTACGCTTTATCTATAGATGTACCATGACGGGTGGTAGTCCACTGCCTAGTTGTTGTATATAAATTTAAACCCCAATACGAGCTACGTTTTTGTATGTAGAGCCCAGTAGAGGACAAAATTTAATTATGGGTAATAATTTCACATATGTTTAGTATTTAATTTTAAGATGATTTAATAGACATTATAATTATATCACTTGATTTGATATATATGTTTTGGTTATCATAAAGGAAAAACATGTGCCATGTTTATTTGCGGTCGTGTCTTACGCGGGTTCCATTCTTTCGAAAGATTTCTAAGATTAAACAAGTTATTTCTGATGTGACTTTTCTCACTCTAGTATTCCGGACTGATTCAGACGTTTTCCTTAATGCTCAGGCCATACCGGGCATATTTTCCTAATTTGTTTTGGATTTTCTTTGAGCTGCAAGATAGGAGCCGGAGTCTCTTGTATTATCTGATTTTCCCTATGTGTTTGAATTTATCAGTCATTGTACAGACAGATGGTTATGACTGTGTAGATTAATTTATTTGTGTACTCTAATTATTTATTCATGTATATACACATATTTTCTCTTATGTAAAGAGTATTGATATATTAAATTTTATTCATTCCGTTGTGATATTCTGATCTTCTCTCATTTTGATGGTCTTATGTTCTTCTTCTTCTTTTATTTTTTACCATGCTTTCTTTCTTCTTTCTCACCCTCTAAATTCATCCCCCTAATGATTTGGTTTTTCAGCACTTGGATGTTCGACATGTTAATACCGTGGATGTATTAGTTTGGACTTTGAAGTTCAAAAATTAGATCATTACATTTTAATATTAGGGCGCAAGTTTAAGCGAGAACCTTGGCCTTGTGGTGTAACTCAACAGAAATAGGACTAGTAATACCCTAGATTGAGTTCTCTCTATGTGAATATATATATATACACACACACACATATATATATATATATACATATATATATATATATGATATCATATTTGTTAGTGAATGTAAAAATAATTTATATTGAGTTGTTTGATTTGTTAAGTCTAAATCATGGATTCGAGTCCAATGACTGGCCCTCGTTTTCGATAAGAATCCAAAACACTTGAACAAGTCCGACAACACAATATTGTTTTCAAAATTTGGTAAATGAAATAATTTGACCAAGATTTCATATATGTATATAAATTTTCAAAACAAAGTATAGTTTTTATGAATGAGTAGTTTGATAAGAAGAAACGTTGATATTTAACCATTATTATTTGATTGGTCATGCTTATTCACTTTTGAGCATTGGTTATGATTAATTAATTTTTAGTTTTATCTGACCAGTTTATAGTGTTAGCTACATTTTTTGATAAAAGCAATCTTATCATTCTCTTGCATGAGTTTGGTAAATTTTCAATTAAGAAAACATTGGAAATGAACATCTTGTGAATTTAGTCTCACGATTTGACAATGAGGCATTAGATGATAATGTTGGTTAAGAATTTAACCTAAGTATAGTGTTTAATATGAATTTAAATAAAAATCATATGTGGATTAATCTTATATATAAAATATAATTATATAAGTGTAATAAAAAATGAGATTTATGAAGAAAAAGGAATTTGAGTTGAAATTGAAGGATCTAAATTTCCTATAAGTTTGGAAAATTGTTTTTCAAATTTTAAAAGGAAAATTAAAATTATTTGGAAGTATTTATAAACATAAATAGATTCTAAAAGATTATAAGAAGCACTAATCTTACTTCGGTCATTGGAAAATAATTCTGATGATGACTACAGAATCATCAGTGTTCATTTTCGAGTTTCAAAGTAAGAACTTGCTACATGAGAAATTGTTTGGATTAAGATGAATTTTGTTTTGAATCAAATATATATGATTTAGAAATCCGAAAATTTGGTATTGAAATTTTCAATCGAGATATAATATATATGCATATATTCTAAGCATTATAGTTGTTTGATTGTGCATGTTAATTGATATGAGTTTCATAGGTTAAGTTCTAAATGAAATGAAATATTCGACGATTTTAGACAGTCGAAATTTCCAAGTTGAATTTGAAAAATTAGCTTAGTTTATATGAAAATGTAAGAGGATATAGTTATAGTTTATTAATTTAACAAAGTATGAATGTGTAAACTAAGTTTAATTAAATCGTGCTCGTCGTGTAGTGGCAGTTCATAATTTTCAAATTTGAAGTTTAAATGAATGTATAGAATCCAATATAAGTCGCAATTCTTTGAAACAAGAATCTTGTGGACCTATTGGAATATAGTTTTCAAACAAAAGAGAATAATGAAGATTGCATGTCAAAATCAAATTTTCTGAAAAATGGCAGTTTAATAGTTTATAAACCAAAACGATTACTTAATAAAATGGAATGTTTTAGAGTTTAGATATGAATTTTCATAAATATTCCTTGTTATAGTGACTTGTGGTGAATTTGTGATTTAAATTTTGAATTGTTTGAGGTAGCATGAGTGATCGGTTAAGTAATAACCCGAGGTTGTTGAGCAAATGATGATGCTTAGTGGATTGTTTATCATCCTTGTGTGATAATGGGGTTTATAACCTGGATGAACCATGAGTTATAGGTTGTCGGTGTTTATAAACACTATATGATTTTGATATGTGAAGATTGCTTATGGCTGCATGTGACATTATGTTACAATTGTGTTGTTTGTTGATTTACTTCATTATTGCTAGTTGCATCATAGTTAGTGGTTTCATATGATTGATGTGTTATTTATGCATATGTTAGATGTCACTATGTTACTTTCTTATTTGCTAAACTCTCTTTTGGGTTATATAAGTATACACAGGTTTATGAAAGCAAAAGCCACTAACTATTTTTGGTTTCATAAATAGAGTTTGATTGCCTGACAAATGGTACACATTTATGTTTTGAATAGTTTGGGATATTTTATCTCCCAGATATGGGTAGCCGCTTGCAATTTTGATTTTCTTTTGATTGAATGAGGTCCGATGTAGCAATTGTAGTTTTCTGGATTGAGCCGCACAAATGAGGTGCTGCCGAACTTTTCAATAATTTATAGTGTTAGAAAAATTAACATGATTTCGTAAGAAATGCTTTTAAAGTAAAATTAATCGATTTGTGACATACTTAATAACTTGTGATTTCGAAGAAGAAAACATTTTAAGTTCGAGAGAATGTAGTAATCCAGATTTTTAATATATGAATATTTAAACGATTAATTTTTGAATTTAACGACTTAAACTAAATTTTGAAATGAGAATATGAATATCAATTTAACTAGAAATTGTAAATCTTGAGTATAAAATCTAATTAAAATTATTTAAAAGCTATGTAAAATTCTATTTGAATATATATATATATAATGATAATTTATTATCAATAAATTTGAGTGTTTTGAAATCAAATTTATTACAATCGATTTTGAGTAACATGTAAAATTACCATTTTACAAATGATCTCGGAATTCGACAAAACCAGTTCCATCTGATCCGAAATAGTTAATTATTGTTGGATCCAAGTTTTGTATCAATGTGAGTTGTTGTGTGATCATACGTAGTAACGCGTATCGATAAACGATTTAAAATTATAATAATTTATAATTTAATTTTGAGAATAACCATTAAATACAATCAAAATAGCCTTTGAAACTGTTTCATTGGAGCTCGGAAAAATATTTAAAAATAATGATGGTGAATAGTGTTTTATCTATCTAATATAAGGACACAAGAATTTCATTACCTCTTCTCTAAACCTTAGAATAATTTAGAGCCGCCGTCTCCATATTTTATCATCAACGACCTAGGTTTAATTTGTCAATCAGAGCATTATTTGCTGAAACATTCAA
Organism: Allium sativum; assembly: GCA_030737875.1. NCBI lineage: Eukaryota > Viridiplantae > Streptophyta > Magnoliopsida > Asparagales > Amaryllidaceae > Allium > Allium sativum. Next base: position 200,593,530 of record CM060924.1, read on the forward strand.
CTGAAGAATCATGCTCGCCAAGGAAAGGTGAACATCGATGGTGGTAGCTCATCTCTAGGTGGACTGTGGTGGCGAATTTCTTATCGTTAAGGGTTCTGACATTTTAGGGTTTTGGTGGAGATCGAGGCGGAATTAGGTAGTGATGCGGGTCTCTTTGGGGTCAGCAATAATAGTTGGGTTGGTGGAGATTTTCAATGGTGGGTCTTGTGTTGCGAGGAGGGAGCGGTGGTCGAAGGAAGTTTCGAAGTTTAGTTCTTTTTTCTGACTATTGCAACTTTGATACAAGGTTAGAGGTGGGTTAATTAACGCTAATAGGAGATTGAGGTCGCTAATGACCATCATTATTATATAATTTTATTTTAAATCCATGTGTAATCATGTAACACATTTATGTATTTCATACCTGGTCAGATTGGAATGAAATAAGTTTTGTTGAGTTTGTATTAACAAAGCCTAAGTGCATGGGTTAGATTGGATTTGCTTGGAGCTGCATGGAATTTTATCTAATTTCAAATACTTATTTGAAATTAGGTGAAATAACTTGAAACTTAGATTGGAATCGATGGTGAGTTAAACTCGCACTTTCTGTAATATTGTTATACTATATAATGATATTCATTGTTATTTTCATATTAATTTGTTGTTTGGTTATTTGGATGATTTACTTTTAAATTAGTTGTTTATGGCTATATATTCTCGCATGTAGAGTGGAGACCTTTGGCACTATCTTCTTATAAGCGGAAGAATCATTTTAAATGAATTAGAGTATATTATCTATTTTATATGCTTATATAAATGGATATATGAGTTATGATGCAAGAGGACAGGTTGGAGTGAACCAACAGGATTCCTCAATGTTTAGGATGTTACTTGCTTCGTATTTTACACATATGAACTACCTAACGTAAGTAACATTAAAAATTTGATTTGAATGATGATTGTTGAATTAAATTCAACCCTAATATGCATGTAATATATAAACAGTATGAGTTAAGTGGTTGACAGTAGATGACCTGAATTTATTATTTTTAAAGCCATTGATTCGCCTAAGGAGAATTGACTAAGGTTGAAGTTATAAAATTATTTTTATAACAAAATAAGATTTTAAACTGAATTTTATGTAAGTTATATAAAATAAAAGTTTTATATAAGTCAAAAATCATAATTGGATTTTATAAAGGAAATTATAAAATGAATTTTTAAATGAATTCTTGTCTTAATTAAATCCAAGTTTTGTAATTGGAGATTTCAAGTGTTAAAACTTAACCAAGTTTTATGAAGTTATAAAAGTGGATTTTACATAGACCCTAACAAAAAAATCTGGCTAATAATTAGAGAAAAAAGGGGTCTGCTTTCTCTTCAATGGCGACTACTTAACTCCATATTTTTCTTCGTTCCCCCACCAACCTTATCTTGGATTTTTCCCTCTCATTTGAATTCCTCATCCCTCGATCTCCTCTTCCTTTCCTACCCTAAGGTAGTTTTCGCTATTGTGGAGTTTGCCCCCTTTCCTAACCCTAATCCACCATATCTGTTTTTTTCCATACTCCCCTGTTTCCATGGACTACAACTACCTTTTCGCTTTGTACCCCCTCCAATCTCAATTTCTGCTCGCGTTGTGTTGACTTGAAAAGTTGGTCACTAGTGACAGTCAACCCCCATTCGTGTGGAGAGCACACGAATAATGATTATGAAATGCAAGAAAGTAAAGAAAACAAGGAACACGCAAGGCTTTTTATAGTGGTTCGGCAAAGATGGTGCGTACGTCCACTTTATATTTATTGATCTTTTCTTTTTGATTACAAGAAAATGCTATTTCTATTTTGAGGAACAAGTGGCTATTTTCTAACTTAGCCGTGGACAAGCTTTGATTTAAGAGGAGAAGTTCAACTAAAAGTTGAAGCAGCAGAAAAGTGAAGTTTCCCCCAAAAAGAGAGAGAGTCCCTTTCCACTTTAAGCATGGGTGTATTTATAGGTGAAGAAGTGGGCTGAGCGGGCCACCACGTGGCTTTCCTCTTTTTCGGATCTTGGACACGTGGAGCTCGATTAGTGGAAGTAGTTGCGGTGGTGGGACCCGGTCTACTGCTGATTAATAGTGTCCTCGAAAATAGTGGCTTACGTGGCACTCGAGGTGAGGTGTATCAAAAGTAGAGCATTGTCCGTAGATGGTTGACAGCCTTGAAAGTTGGGCCAAGTATTGAATGACTCAGCAGGATATTTCTTGATGAATCCGAGATATTCGGTCGATCCTCTGTTGAGGGAAGCGAGTAACTTGATCAACTGAAATGAGCAATTCTTCTGGGCTTCATGAGTCGTTGCTTGAAGGAGACCAATTCGGGCCGACCCAATTTCGGGTTGTCTTTGAAGGAAGCTGGCTCGGGCCGGACCTTGCTTGGGCTTTATTGAAGTGTGAGTTGCTCGAACTGGTCTATTTACCGATGCTGGGAGATGAAATTCGGAGTATTGGGCTTCGATCTGGTCTTTTATAGCTTTTTTTGCCAAAAAGTTGGTCAACACTTTGCACCTTAGAATACATCTTTCCTGGTAAAGAAGGTGTGTTCTGATCCTTGCATCGAGTCCAATATGCGAGTAGAGTTGGTTGCGCCTAACCATATTAAGGCCTGAAATCCGGCGGTTCTTATGGTTGTATTAAGATCAGAATACCGACGATCGAAGTAGATCGTATTAAGATCAGAAAACCGACAACTATCGAGAACCGTATTAAGGCCGAGAAAGAAATCGTCAATCTTGGTTGTGAGATCCAATACCTGCAAGATTGTATAGGCCATTCTTGGTCTAGAGAAGGCTTTTGATCTGTTCAGCAACTATTTAACCATACTCGGCTTGAGGTTCAGAGCGAGCAGTTGTTACACTTGTCTTAGAGGGATGGCGAGTATTAACCATACTCGGCTTACAAAGGTGGCGAGTATTATCCATACTCGTCTTACAGAGGTGCCGAGTATTAAACATACTCGGCTTACGGAGGTAGAGAGTATTAATCATACTCGGCTTACAGAGGTGTCGAGTATTATCCATACTCGGCTTGTGGCAAGTGTCATCCATGCTCGACTTATGTAAGGTCATTTCGATAAATCTTAGAAGGGGCGAGTATAGTCCATACTCGGCTTAAGTCATTCAAACATAATCCATGTTTGCAAAAGAAAGATCACTATTTACTATGGAATTATTTGCAAGAAATAAATTCTAGAAGGACGAACGTTGATTCCAACGCATGCCTAGAAGTTAAATCCTAACCCCGTACATGTGTACATCAACATATCCTTTTTATTGAAAGAAATAGAAATACATCGAAAAAGAAATCTAAAATTTATTAATTGATGATGATGATGCAAGTGCTAGTCTCGGGGTCCTTTCCGTTCTTAGGAGCTCGAGGAGCAGCCTTAGGAGCTTGGGCAGAAGATCATGGCGACATGGCCTATGGGTTCTTGACATATTCAGGAAGCTCCCCTCGCCGGACCCTATCTTCGATGAGATCGCGCAAGTGCTTGCATTCATTGGTGTTATGGCCAACGATGTTGTGAAACATGCAGTGGTTTCTTGAGTCGAGCTCATTCTTGGTCGGCTCGGCTCTCTTCGAGGAGGTCTTGGGAACGGTAGGGACCCTCGTATGTCAAGATAGATGTCGAACAAGGAAGAATTAAGCTCGGTATACTGATCATACTTATCCTTTCTTTGGTCGTACATTGAGTTCATTCTTCTCTAGGGCTTTTCCTCTTCTTTTATTCTGGCCATTGGTGTGAGATGGACCTCCTTGTTTGGTGGCTAGGACCTCAAGGCTCTCCATCTCAATGCTAGCGTCTTCCTGTCGGAGGAATCGTTCGGCCTCTGCATAGAAATCTTCTATGTCCTTTGGAGGATCTCTAGTCAAAGAGATTGATTATTTGATCGGTTCTGAACACCAGCAATGGCATCCATAAGCACTATCGTTGGCTTGGGTTGATCGATAGATGCTACAGCCGCATTGAATATTTCGTGGAAGGACCGAAGCATCTCTCCCGGGCGTTGCTTGATGGAGGTCGGGAACATGACACTCCTCGGCCGGGAGATATGTACTCTGAACTACTCGATGAAGTGGGTGACCAGCGTATTCCAGCTGCTGATTGACTCCCTCGTTAGCCGTCGAAACCACATGTCAGCTATATATGTGAGGAAGAGTGGGAAGCATTTGGCCATAACATTAGTCAATGCGCCGAGCACTTCCATATGGCGCATATATCGCATGACATGGATGGTTGGGTCAGTCCGACCATTGTAGGGTTCGATGGCAGGAAACTTGAAATCCGGAGGATTACGAGAGTTCCTGATTTCCCTGGTGAAGGGGCTGCGATGGATGTTATCTATATCCTGTTGAGAAGAATTGCCTCGGGTGAATCGGCGGATGATGCTTGCAAGCTGGCTTCCATCTCCGAGGTGTCGCTGCCATGAATCCAACTCTGCATTCGGGATATTTCCAGCACTAGGGTCCAACGAAAGCATGCTCGGAAGGGTGGCTGCTGGTTGGGCCCAACCTCCGAGAGTTGAGTGAAGGTGAGGGCAAAGGTTCGTCGCAGTCGTTGGTTCTGGGCAGACTGGCCCCTCTTGAACCTGATGAGGATTGGATCGAGTCGTACCCATGACTGAAGGTCCGGGCTGATCCAGCATAACATGTGATGTTCGGGGATCTTCGATGCCTTCGCCCGAGGTGATGTTAGGAAGGTGTACTGTAGCGTTTTCAACCTCCAATCTGGGAACCAGTATGGTATAGTGGTCTCCATGGTTCGAAGGGAAGGCTCCACCATCTCTTCGTTGAAGGAAAGGACGCATAAGGCAAGTCTGCGGTAAGATACTCGGTTGTAATGGGAATGGCGTTGATCCTGACTTACCCAGTGGTTGCTCGATTGGTCCAAGGAGCCTAGCTATCCCCAAGAGTGGAGGCAAAGTGGTCTGGCAACTTAGGACTTGACCATGGGTCTCCTGTGAATCTGCAGGTATGGTTGCGCTGGTCGCTGGAAGCGATACTCTTAGCTGTGATTGGTCGGGAGGTGGAGTCGAGCCAAGAGGAAGCAAAGGTGTGATCTGATCAGTGGCCTGATTTTGTGCAGATCAGAGATCATTTATTACCCCAGTCCCAGTCGGTGGAGGAATTGATGTTGAAGCATTTAATCCCATCTCCACTCGACCGAGAAGGTGATCCATCAACTGTTGTTGTCGTTCGAGGAGTTTACCCTGAGATGTCATATGGTCTCTGAATTTGGCCTTGATCTTATCCATGTCGTTCCGGGTAAGATACCGGGACATGTCTTAATGAGAGGAGGGTTCCTGATTTGCCTCTACAACATTTGTCTCAGTTGCATCGGTATTCGTGGGACGGGAAGACATTGCATCTTTCTTCCGCCTGTTCGCCATAATTCGGAATTAGCAGAAGGTCGAACGGTATGTCAGTGCGTGCCCCCCTTCCTGGCGCGCCAAAGTGTTGACGTCAAAAGTTGGTCACTAGTGACAGTCAACCCCCAATCGTGTGGAGAGCACACAAATTATGATTATGAAATGCAAGAAAGTAATGAAAACATGGAACACGCAAGGCTTTTTATAGCGGTTCGGCAAAGATGGTGTCTACGTCCACTTTACATATATTGATAATTTCTTTTTGATTACAAGTACAATGCTTTTTCTATTTTAAGGAAGAAGTGGCTATTTTCTAACTTAGTCGTGGAGAAGCTTTGATTTAAGAGGAAAATTTCAGCCAAAAGTCGAAGCAGCCGAAAAGAGAAGTTTCACCCAAAAAGAGAGAGAGAGAGTCCCTTTCCACTTTAATCATGAGTGTATTTATAAGTGAAGAAGTGGGATAAGCGGGCCGCCACGTGGCTTTTCTTTTTTTTCCAATCTTGGACACGTGGAGCTCGATCAGTGCAAGTAGTTACGGCGGTGGGACCCGGTCTACTGTTGATTAATAGTGTCCTCGAAAATAGTGGCTTACGTGGCACTCGAGGTGAGGTGTATCAAAAGTAGTGCTTTGTCCGGAGATGGTTGGCCGCCTTTATCGCCTTGAGAGTCGAGCCGAGTATTGGATGACTCAGTTGGATAATTCTTTATGAATCCGAGATATTTAGTCAATCCGATGTTGAGGGAAGCGAGTAACTCGGTTAGCTGAAATGAGCGATTCTTCCGGGTTCCATGAGTCGTTGCTTGAAGGAGACCAATTCGGGCTGTCTTTGAAGGAAACTAGCTCGGGCCAGAGCTTGCTTGGGCTTTGCTGAAGTGTAAGTTGCTCGAACCGGTCGATTGACCAATGCTGGGAGACGAAATTCGGAGTATTGGCTTCGATCAGGTCTTTGATAGCTTTTTTGCCAAAAAGTTGGTCAATACGTTGGTCTCTCTAGCCAGTGTCGTTCTTTATTAGGTGACTGATTTGTGTTAGTCGTGACCTCTTATTTCAGTACTTCTTGTTGCGCAAGATATCATCGAAAGGCAAACCCATGGGGAGTGGATCGCTTCGATGACGTGCTGGTGAGTATTATGGCGTTGGGTTGCTTCTTGAGCTTGTGTGGTTAGTCCGACACTCTCTTTGCGGGTTCTAGACTGTGTTGTGTTTCTAGTGTGATTTCAACTTGTGTAGTTTTTGGGTGCTGTTGTGGTATATGATGGTGGTCTGTGTAGTTTAGATCTTTGTGGCAGTGCTGCATTACAATGCTGGTGGTGTTTCTTTGGGTGTTAGGAGTGGCAATGGTGTCAGTTGAAGTTGTGGTTAGAGATTTTGCACGGGATAGCTGCGAGATATCTACTTACTCGCGTCGTCAAAAATAAGTGAACTTGTTCCAGTGGTAAGCATTCATTTGCTGCTTGCAAATGTGAAGTTGGGGTGACAGCATTGCAAGGTCTGCTATTGCGACTCGAACTTCCCGGCCAGCCTAAACTGAACAGAAAGACAGACTGCTTTGAGAACAAGACCAATCGGAATGCAAACAGAAGAAAATTTCATTGCTATTACAACAATTTACATCAGAGTACAAGAATATAACAGAGTATGAATAAATAATATACATCAGAAAAATATCAGAGATTAAATTACAAAGCAGCGGAAAAATAATACATAATACAACTGAAAGAAATACACGAATACAGAGCTTTCCGAATATAACTCCAGCTGTAAATCTAGGATCCTAGAAAAGAAATATTTGCAAAACCCAACTACTAGCTGCCCATGTGAAAAATTGGGGCACCCAAAGTTTAGGTTAAAACAATAAACTTCAGGTTAGTCATGTGACTGGTGTGAGAACTAAAAAACAGTTATTAAAACTTTAGTTTTAAAAATAAAATAAATCAAGGGACCACGCTGTATAACACGGAACAGGTGTTCACCCAAGAATAACAGTGCATAAAACAAACAACGCAATGCTTTTTAGAAAAATGAAGCTATTATAAGACTCAGGTCCCATCACACGATGCAATGCAAGCCGGAGGATAGAGTTTTCCCTTATAATAGCCAAACATGCTTGATACGTTTAAAACAAATCATTATGATATTACTATATGTGTATAGTGTCACAATCAACTTCAAATATAAATGTATCAATCATAGATGAGGAGACACTCTAGCAAATACCTCAGGATCCCTCGTAGTGAACCCTTGGATCTTCAGGGTTGGTCCTCCCTTACGTTTGAGGATTAATTATTCCTGAACACACGTTTCTCGGTCCTATCGGACCTATCCATCGACTCTGTAGTAAACAATATATCTGAGGCGCCTCGCAATCCATCATCCACATAGGTAAAATATATAAATGTCTAGGCTCCATACCATGACACCACCCATAGCTAGAAAGAAACGTCGTGCACTCCCTGCAGTCACGATCCCGTTTTTGAATCATACCGAGGTGTGAGGCTCGCGAATTAGCGCTATACACAAAGCTATGCTATTTAAAGCCATGCTTTGATCATCAACCACAAGACTCTGCTTTTCAACAGAAGCCTTGATCATTTGCATCTCAGCATGCCACACTGACAATTCACGCCATGCGACTGATGTCTATCGATACATAGCCTCTGAGCTCGTACGTCTCAGAGAAGGGCGTTAAGCAAGTGAATAAATTCTCCGTCGGCAAACAGATATATATTTAATAGAAATCAATTAACACAGAATAAAATCCAATGTCAGACACACATCCATTTACTAGTTCGTTTTGGGTCTAAACGAAACCGGAGGCACCTTATTCCTCATCCCATATGTCCAATCCAGGAGAGAGGTCCTCGCATATCACGTCGATCTCTAAGTACGTCTGGACGGTCACCACTTATTACCTTGTCTCGGGTGTACATCCCAATCAAGACATCAGTAATCATCCAAACGATGTGAAGACCTCCGGTCTTCAACCACCGTCTTCATCGTCGAATCAATTATTCAGAATGGGTATAAACCCGGCCTTTCTGAACAATTCACGTATTTTATAATGAAGTGCTATAAAAACACAACATACGCTTCATTCCATTCCAGAATATTCTTTTATTCAAATATTCTTTTCATAGTTTAAACCAAATTAAGGTTTTCCAAACTAGTCGAGATTAGCGAACCTTACCGAAGAAATCATTTATTTTATTTCCCAATCCCAACCTATTCATCCCATAGAGCAAAACTGGTAATACTCAATATCTAACACCACGGTGTTATCGGTAAATTTAATTACCATTTCACATTCAAATCTAATTAAAGGTTTAACTATCATTTGGAGCAAACTGGTGATACTCCATTCTCGATCATTTCCCAAATTTGATAATTTAAATTATCACATTCACATTTCGATCTAATTAAAGATTCATTAAAAATCCACTTAGTTTTAATCCCCAAAAATCATTATATAATGATTATTCGAATTTAGGAAATAAATCTTGTCTTTAACTGGGTTAAAGAACCAATGTCATTTAAAACACAGTTCACGATAAACCCAAAGTCACATTCCATTAATTATGAAATCTTCACGGAAAACAGATCAATATATATAATCGATATAAACTCCGATTTCCAACCAATAATATAAATGGAATAACGGCAAAGCCTTTTAAATTCCATATATATATAGTAACAGTCTTCCTCCACAGAAGTTCACTTCGATTATTACCAAATCGAATTCCATTCCATTCCAATTTATTTTATTAAATTGGAAAACTTTACTTTGGAAAATTTCCATTAAATTTTAATAAGAAGATTTATAAATTCCAAATCACATTTCACTGTTAATTGGGTTAAAGAACGAATGTCGTTAAAACACAGTTCACGATAAACCCAATTCGCATTCCATTTTATTCCAGTTACTAAATATAACTGGAAACTCAAATAATCTTAATTAAAAGATTTATTCTTTTCACAAGGGGTTTAAGAATAGTGTTATTGAAGACACCATTCATGACAAACCCAACACATTCTTTTATTCAATTCCAATTTAATATTAATTAATTGAAAAACTTCACTAAATCTTAATTAAAAGATTTATTCTTTTCTCACGGGGTTTAAGAACAGTGTTAATGAAGACACCATTCACGACAAACCCAAAATCACATTCTTTTATTCAATTCCAATTTAATATTAATTAATTGGAAAACTTCACTAAATCTTAATCAAAAGATTTTTTCTTTTCTCAACTGGGTTTAAGAACAGTGTTATTTAAGACACCATTCACGACAAACCCAAAATCCAATTTAATATTAAATACAAGACTCTGAGTAGAAATTATATCGGCTTATATTCAATATCAAATTCTGAAACTAACGGATATCGTATTAGGAATAACGATATATGTATCTTCTGAATTCCCATAACAATATCCGTATAACCACGGAATCCAATATCGAAATATTCCGAAGATTATTTCCATTCCAATTTATTTATTGGAAAACTCTGGTTATTTTTAAAACCATTTCAAATCCAATTTATTTCATTTAAAAATATTGGATTATTATTCTAGTTAATAACTTGTTCATTTTGATAAAAATGTATTTTTATCTTTACAAACTTGGAATTTTTCATCCCAATTCTTTCCAAATCATTTATTATGATTTTACTCAAATTATTAATATTTTTAGTTATTTTATTAAGGCCCTTTCAGTCGATTTCCGTAAACGGTCATCGAACTGCACTTACATCGACCTTTTCCAAATTTGATTTGGACATAATTCCAAATCCAACCGTTAGATTTCAAATCTTTTATATTCGTTGGAAAGCTCTTTTCGATACGAACCCAACAGTTCCAGTTTTAGGAGAATCCGACGGTCGGATCTCCCGTAATGTCAATTCGAAGTCAATGGTCGAAATTCGCGAACGGTCGCGGCGCGGCGCGTTCTATTCAGGCCATTCGATATATATAATATATATATTATATATATTTTGTCGATTTCCTTTTAAAATGTATTTTATAAATCGTTAATAAATTCATTTTAAAACGATTCCCACTTTCATTTCAATTTTAAATCAAAATTGAATACTCCTTATCATTATAATATTTATATGACAATATTTTCAAAATATTAGATTTTGAAATCACTTCCTTTCCAATATTCATTATAAAAATGAATAAAATCGATATAAATATCGTTCGCGTTAAAATGGCGCATATCTAATCAATACGGCTTCACACATTTTAATATTTTCGTGTCCATCCAAAATCGGACATCAAATTCACGTTTTAATCCTTTACTGAATATTATTTTAAAATATTCGTTATTTTAACATATTCGTTATTTTAAAATATCTATTATTCTTGAATTGGAATCAAACACAGTCAATTACCATATAATGTCATTTGTATGGATTTCATACAACACATGTATACAACAACCATAATAAACAATAATCCATCATCCATAGTGCATTCAACACTGTATAAGCATTAAATATAAATAATTAATGCTTACAACAGTCTGTCAACAAATCGATTGACATACAACTAAGCAATTGGGATTAGTGACGTCAAATATCATCCTAATACCCGTGTGGTGTTTCAACTAACAAATACTGAATATTATTTGTGTAGTTGGGCGATGTGTAAAATTTATCGTTCCAATCAATGTTAGTCAAATGGGTGTACATAAACAAATTGTCCGATTTGTAAATGAATATTTATTTTCATTTCAGGAGAATTTTATGTCGTTCACATATACGTTAAAAATTGTGTTTTTAACGATAAGATATTTTATTCAACACATGAATATTTTATATAACTCATATATATAAGTAAAAAATAATATTTTTAACTAATCATTATATTTCTAACATATTTTAGAATTTTTTTTGCAGCATAACGTCGCGATACTAGAACCGGAATAAGGTCTAGCCTTATCCCTCGCCTAATACTGGCTCGCGCCATACACATACCAATTCCAATCAATTCAATTAACATCCCAAATTCAATTCAACCAATTTCTTAATAGGGTTGCCAAACCCTATTAAATAACAATCGATCAAATAAAACAAACAACCAAACATCCATGGTTTCAATCAAAGGTGTCGGGTGCTACTAAGCACCGTCTGCATCCTAGTATATATTTAACTGTAAACAAAATTAGAGTGAGAAGTTCTCACCTTTGGTTTCCAATCCGCCATTCTTTCATGGACGATTTGGATTTGTTCCATCGCGTTGTGTTCTTCTCCGTGATTTCAACGCAATCTGTTTCACGCAGTTTATATTAAAAATAACATTTTAAACAACGTTATTTACATTAAAAATCATATTTTCATAACGCTACTACATATATAAAATCATATTTTTATAACGCTACTACATATATAAAAATCATATTTTTATATTGCTAGTCATATAATAAAAATCATATTTTTATATAAATAAAAATCTTATTTTTATAATGCTGTGTAGACAATAAAAATCACATTTTGAAAAAAATACTATTTAATTTTTAAATAAATGTTTTTCATATATATAAAAAAACTGAAAATAAATCAAAGTCATTATATATAATCTGAAAATAAATCCATGTTATTTATTTTCAAAATTCACATTTATAACAAGCTTATTTAAATAAAAATCACATTTTTAATTGCATAAATAAATAAAAACTCACATGCGACGCAGGCGGTGGGGGATGGTGGCGGCTGAGGTGCTGGAGGGTCGGGGAGGGGTGCAGGAGGTGGCGGCGGTCGTATGGTGGCTCACGACTGCAGAATTGGTGGTTTGGGGCTTTAGGTAAATCGAATGGAGAGGGGGAGAGGCGTTGGGGATCACTGGTGGCCGGAGAGGGTGGCTCAGGCGATGCGGCGGCGGGGAGCGGCGCTGCTCCGCCTACGGCGGCGGCTGGATGAAGGGACGACGCAATTCGGGAGGGAAGCTGAATGACGGCGGGATTTTGAATGTGGGATTATGGTTGAGAAGATAGAAGGGTATATATATATATAATTAATATTTTATTTCTTTTGATTTCGATATACATGTTTAACGATACAAACTCCAGATCAAACCCAACGACTATCGCCTCTAGCTAAATACCCCCATTCCGGACACAATGGGATATGTCCCGTAAGCCCATTCGACTGCCTCGATTAGTTTCCATCAAAATTAAAATATAAATTAATATAACGCTCAAAATTTAATTCAATGCACATTTTAATTTACCGGGACCACATACTGACTCCAAAAATTCCAAAAAAATAAATCTAACTATGTTTTGGCGATACTGTCCTAACATAAATAATTTCGTCGAATTTGGATACCGTTTGAAAATGTTCACTTTCCAGTCGATTAAATTCAAACTGAAATTGCCAAACGCGTTTAAATTTACCACACTCACATATTAGTTTCAAAAATTATGAAAATTGGAATCTATCAATAATTTGACATTCCGGATCCAACAAAAGTGGTTTCGTCGAAAATGGAGGTCGTATGCAAAATGGCTATTTTTAAGAGCTTTATATAATATAAAAAATATATAAATTCCATAGCGACTATTCTGAATTTTAAACTGGACATAACTTTCAGTTTATATTATGAAATCTGGATTTTTTCACATTCATTAGAAAGATATAATTAAACAGATTCAAATATTTCTTGTTTTACTGAAATCCGATTTATTTTGAATCATGGACATTCATTTGAAATTAGAAATCGAATTTTCAAACTACCACGCCATTTCAGGCTCGTTATATAATTAAAATAAATTTATTCATTCTAAATTTGTTTAAAATAAATTTTTAGTCGTTATTATTTAAAATAAATCATTTTAAATATTCAAAATCCATTAAAATAGCTAAAATATTTTTTTTAAATTGGTTCTGAAAATCCGGGTTGTTACATCTGCTTCGCAGTTGTTTAAGTGGAGGGAGGGAGTGTTTTGTCTATCTTGCTAGGTGTTGTGTTTTGCACTTATATGTGTGAGTGACTTCTTAGGCATCTTATACTAGGTTAATCTAGTTGTATTTTCAATTCAAAGTTGCACCCTACGTGGTGAATGATTAGTATGATCTAGGTTGTTTCTGTTGTATCTTAGATTTGTAAAATTCCTGTAGCAGGTAAGCAAACTGCTTATCTCCTGTATTTTACTATACTCATTATTTGTCGTAATGAAAACAGATTTACAGATCACTTTAAAATTTTGTTGGTCTTGCCTAAAAAAGCGGATTTTACAAACTGTTTTTGTACAAGTTAATAAATAGCTTTATTGAATTGTAAAATGACGCAGAAATGATCTTGAGTATTATAATAGAACTTTATGAATGTTAGATATTTAGAAAGGAACTTATAAATGGTTTAATCTGATTTCAAGATAAATTATACAATATTTGGTTTATGATCAACCAAGACTCGTTTGATTTGAAGTTTTGTAAAGAAATAAAAATGAAGTTTTATAATAAGTCCTTTTTAAATGAACTTTTATAAAGGATTTTATAACAAATTCAAGTTTTGTAAACAAGGTTTACAAAAGAAATTTAAAGCAAATAAGATGGTTTTAATAAGGGTTTACTTAACTAATAAATTAAGTAAAAATGGTTATAATTGGAAAGAGATTTCAAATACAAGAAATGATTTATAAGACCATATTATATTGAATAGTAAATTGAAAATGTTATGACATTTGTTGGATATCAAATTTTGAGTTATCAAACTTCTATCTTCTACATAAAAAAGTTGTCGAGTCAAGATCTAAGAGTAACTAAAATACCCCAAATTGATCCACTTCATTGTTATTCAAGTGATGGTACACGTTTGAGATGAAAGTTGATGTCAGAAATTAAATTATTATTTTCGTAAACGATATTATAATTTGCAAAAGTTTAGAAGTTAAATAAAATTGTTTGGGTTTTATACTAAACAATGTATCACATGACATTATATTGACTCATATAAAATTTATGACTATACTTATACCATTGGGTTAAGTACATAGTGCTATTTTCTAAATACTGGAAGTAATATGGTTTGTGAATACACTTATTCTAAAGAGATAAGTTTATGGATAAGGTTTTCGAAGTAATGAATACAAGGAATTTGTGAATATGCTTATTCCAAGGAGATAAGTATATAAAACTGATTTTTAAGATTCGATGAAATAATTATTAATGAATGATTTGATTAAAAGGGCATGTGCTGCTGATTTACTTAACTGTACGATTGTGATTGATAATAAAAGAACTGACTATCAATAAATTCACTTTTTATTTATAACATATTTTTTCAATGAACCGGGATCAGAACTGGATCTAGTACCACTTCGAACTGGTTTTGCGTTCAAAAACTGAATTTGTAGGTACATTTATGCTCATTGCGATGATTTGAAGGCGTAGCCTTTAAAACGAAAAGGATTACTTATTGATGACTCTAGTTGGCTAACATGACCATACTTTCAGTAGTAATCCATACGTTTTGGGGTCCACATGACATAAGGACTTATTGTTACTAATCTTAGGGATGATTCTTGATAGGATTTGGTAAAAGAGTACCTCCGGTTTGTCCTATTCCTGGACAACTTATAAGGATGGATGTATGACATTGCATTTTTTAGATCTCATACATTGACTTTTTTAAAATGTACATTTGTTTGGTGGCAGAGAAGGCAACTTCTCATAGTTTAACACCCTTCTTTGAGATCTATGAGCACAGAAAGTTGTATTTTTATGGACGTCAATTAATGATCGATGGAATGACAATGTGGCATCCAAAGA
The DNA here is from genome assembly GCA_030737875.1 of Allium sativum. NCBI lineage: Eukaryota > Viridiplantae > Streptophyta > Magnoliopsida > Asparagales > Amaryllidaceae > Allium > Allium sativum. The sequence continues at coordinate 200,608,687 of CM060924.1, forward strand.
TGGGTATGTGCCTTGCGTGAAAGGTCAAAACATAGCCTCTAGCCTCATCAACTGATAATGACTAAAGTAGAGGATATGCTTCAGGGCAAAGTGAAAGTTGCGTCTAAGTAGGAAGTTGCGTCCACCCATTGTAGAACGGATGCCCCTTCGATTATTGCATGCTGCAGTTGGTTGCCGATCACAACTAAGGGATGCAATATTCGATACAATTCATAGACGGGTTGGCGGGCACTGATTCACAGAGAGTTTATGTGTCGCTCTCGCTATGCTTTATCTAGAGAGGTACTGAGGTACCATGACGGGTGGTACCCTAGTGCCTGGTCTTTGTATGAAAATCCAAATTCCAATACATTGCACGTTTTTGTATGTTAGACCCATTAGGGCGTAGATTTTAATCATGGGTAACAATTTCACATATGTTTATTATTTAATTTTAAGACGATTTAATAGATATTATAATAATATCACTTGATTTGATTTAAATGTTTTGTTTATCATAAGGAAAAAACCTATGCCATGTTTATTTGTGGTCACATCTTACGTGAGTTTCATTCTTTCGAAAGATTTCTAAGATTAAATAAGTTGTTTGTGATGTGAATTTTTTCACTCTAGTATTCCAGACTGATTTGCACGTTTTGTTTCCCTTAATGCTCGGGTTAGACCGAGTCTATTTTCCTAATTTGCATTGGATTTTCTTGGAGTCGCAGGAGAGGAGCTGAAGTCGAGATGTATTTTAGTATTTCTTGCATTATCTTATTTTATGATGTGTGTGTTGTATCATTAGCCATTGTATAGACAGATTGTTATGACTGTATAGACTGATCTATTTGTGTACACTAATAATTTATTCATGTACATATACAGTTTTTTCTCTTATGAAATAGTATTGGTATATTTATTTTATTCATTTTGCTGTGAAATTCTGATCCTCTTTGATTCCGACGTTCTTGTGTTCATCATCTTCTTCTATTATAACTATTCTTTGTTCTTTCTCTCCCTCTAACTTCTTCCCCTTTATGATTTGGTTTTCTAACACTTGGATGTTTGACATGTTAATACCGTGGATGTATTAGTTTCAACTCCGAGAGTCGAAAATCAGATCATTACAATCAGCAATAACAACAACTTCCTCAACGTACCCCTAAGGTCACATGGTGTAATTCTCCTATCCAAAATGTTGTTGAAGTACTTGATAAGGTACAATCTGTGAATATTGTAAGCTTTTGTGGTTTTGAAGCACCAATTCTACTCGTTCGACATGGAAATGACATTGGTCGGCGATACTATTTTTGTTCGGTACATCCAAATGGATGTGAATTTGGACAATGGATAAACGATTGTTTCCCTTCTAAGAATATTAGTTATGTTTTGGAATTGGAAGAAGAGATCAGGAGGCTACGCAATCAAGTCAGTGATCTTATATATGCAGGCAATCAAGTCATATAACATCGTCTCGGATGCAGGAGCAACGTGTGCAGGACCAGCCTTATCATATATCTATGGTCGAATGGTATGTCTAGAGATTTTGATCACATGTGGTGGCATCTCGATGGGATATCATGTAAAAAAAATTGAAATGTGAATTGTAAGGTGGGGTAAGAGACAAAAGTTGGTAGGACACAATTTATGCGCCATACCGTGGGTCGGGCAGTTAGGTAACAGTAAATTTACCATTAACACCATTACAGTCGACCAATAATAATTTTTGATTGAAATTTGTATAGTGATGATAAATTTACATTTTTCTATGGTAAATAGTTGGTTATATTTCTTCTATAACAGCGGTAACGGTAATTTTTCCAGCCAATTTGATATATATGCATATTAATCGATATGTTTTATTACATGCATTTAAAACCAAATAAATAATTAAATTTAGTTCAATAATGTTGAGACAAGTCCCACATTGGGGAATTTATAAAATAAATTCTGTATAAAATATTATGAGTTCACCCTTCACATTGCCAATTGGTTTTGTGATAATTTGAGGTTCACTAACATGGTATTAGAGCGGGTTTAATTCATGTGCACATAACTGTCACACTTTTGTCCACGTCACACTACAACAAAAGCATGGTTTTAATACCTAACAACTTCATATTATTGGGTCTTAAAGGAAGGCCCATTTAAGGACAAAATTCTGATGTCTAAACGCATAGGATAAGAGTCGCCATATTGGTTATTAATAGGTCTCAAATATATAATTATCTACCAAAATAATTCTTCTGCCTTTCTAATTATTAGGGGTGGGCATAAACCGCACCGCAATGCGGAAACCGCCCGGACCGGACCGCATAAACGGTGCGGAAAACCGCATCAGATTCTCTTTTTAATGCTAACAACCCAAACCGAACCGACCCGCAATGATACGGTTCGGTTGCGGATTGAACTGTTACCAAACCATATTAAACCGAACCGAACCGCATAGCTACATTGGTAATGTTACGATAAAAAATTAGAAAAATTCCTATCTAACTTTTTATTTTAACTATATATATTCTATTTTCAGCGTATGTTGTAGTTATATCAATTCAAGATAACACTATGTGTTTTAACCTTCAGGTGACACAACGTCATACAATCATAAATTGATTGCTGATAGAAGTAATTCTTTTGTTACATATCTAATATAGGTTCAAACCGAACCGAACCAAAACCGGACCGTATTGCATCGAAACCGAACCGAAACCGAACCGTTTGAATGGTTAGTATAATGGTTTGTATTTTTGATTAACCGTTAGATGCGGTGCGGAAGCGGTTTGAGCTCCAAACGGCACCGAACCGCGCCCACCCCTACTAATTATATCTACTGCCTATTTACAACCCACAACCCAGTATTCTCACATGTCTTACTAGGTCTTACATCTCTCCATTATGCAGTTCGAGCGCTCAAAAAAGTGGAAAAAAGAGGGAAATCTGAACAGAATAGTGGCAAGAGCTAATCATCTGTAATCGATCTGAACGGACGGAAAATCTGAAGAACAAGGTTTTCTTTTACATAATTGTACGATATCTATCTTATATATTATTCTGAATTCATTATTCTCATGGTATTGCAAAACCCTTCGTATCCGATCCGATTTTAGACTGTATTTTATATTAACGTGGAAATCTGAATTTCTTAGTTGGATTAGATTAACCACCATGTAGATTAGTGATTTTGAATTTCATCTATATACTGTGATTATGTCACAATTATATTGGTTTAGCTGGTTGTGTAGAAACCATTAAAAAAAATTCCTCTCTTTTATCATATATGGCCGTGCAAATATCATGTTTGTTTAAATGACTCAATCATGTTTTTATGTCCATCTTGTAATTGTATACCCAAAAATGTACCATAAGGCCCAGGGCCAGGCATGTACTAAAATTATGTTCGTTTACATGGCTTTTTTATTTATATTTTTAATTATTTTTCTTAGTTCAGTATAATTTTTTTGGTAGCAGTACTAATTAGCATGCTCTTTTTCCAGTTAAAGTGTCATGTATTTGTCATCCTAACGAGAGCTGCTGTATATTGAAAATGGTTCTATTAATTATAAAGGGAAAGAGACATTTTTGTGCCCTAAACAATTATATTTATGATAGATGTTTAAATTATCGTAGGAGATTAATGTTTATTACCATTTATTCCATAGAAAATCAAAGGCAAATTCTATTTTAACCCAAGAATTTGCTGAGTTAACCCAGAAAAATGCATGACTAAACTGCCCTTATTTTACAATTTTTTTTTTATCATTTCCAGCTTGCCTCGCATAGCCCCTACGAGGTGCCTTTAGGGCACCTCGTAGGGGTCCTACGAGATTCTTCAGCTTATCTCGTAGGGACCCTACAAGGTGACCTAAAGGCACCTCGTAGGGGCTCTACGAGGTAAGATGAAGAATCTCGCAGAGCCCCTACGAGGGAGGACAAAGTCGTCTTTTTTTAATAATCCATGGGTAAACTCAACAAAACACTGGGTTTACCGTGTTTTTTTGGATTTGCTGGGTAAACTCAGCGAATTCTTGGGTTTAAATAGAATTTGCCAAAATCAAATTGTACAATAATTGAAACATCATTTATTCACTTCCTCTGTTTTCCAATCTTAGACACCATAATTTACTTCGGTTTTACGTCAGAGCATTGTAAGTAGCATGTTTAAAACAATGCCATATTATGTTTAACAAGTACGATTTTCTTTTCAGCCTCCATTTATTGGTGGTAATCGCAAATAAATTCAGCAGAAAATTATCAAGAAAAACTGTAGTTGCCAAAACATCTTTCAAAGAAATAAAGTGTATACTATATCATGTTATAGTAATATATGGCCATATCTAACCTTTTATTCATCTTTTATGATGTTACATTTGCCAAGACACTGTAATATGAAAATCAATAAGCAGTTGAAAAGCAAGACTTGGTTATTAACCTTCCAACTTTGCAAGATTATTTGATAAATTGAAGTATACATATAGATAGAACTATCAACTTTTAAATTATGACAATTGTGCAGACTATATTTGAAAATTAGATAATGAAAGAATTCACCTTCACCGTACGTTTTGTGAAAGTTGAATTGAGTGAATTCATTTCGATAAGTGTATGGAATATGCTGATTTAGGTCATAGGATCTGTTTTTATTCAAAAGTGTGTGCTAGTTTATTATATTCATAATGAGCCACGTTTGTATTAAATGATCATCAACATTGGCTTTATTGGTAAGTTGCTTATAGGTTTCTTATTTCTATTAAAAAAACTTACTTAGTTTTTCAATCTAATTGATGTAGTTTTAAAACATTTTTCAAAGATTTAGTATTGAATGCATGTTTTGTGTGGTTAAGGAAATAAAGAATAAATTTTATGCATGATTTTAGGCCTTTATTGGAAAGATATTTGATACATTTAGACCAAGTTCCCATAATTAATCATAGTTGGAAAATGATGTATTATTTTCTTGTTCATTTTCAAATTTATTTATGACAAAAAATTGAGCAATATTTATGATGTTTATAGGATTGATATCAAAATGAATGACCGGTCATGGAGGTACGGTAGGATTAAGGACGGATATATAAATATAGAATTTTTCAAAGGTGTTAACTAGGGCATCAATATATTTTTGATCATCTCTAATTATATAACAGTATTAAGTTTTAGATATTTTTTTCCTCCATAAATAAAAATTCATTTATGTGTAGTTAACATAAAATGGCTGGTTTAGCTTTTAGAAGTCTTATCAGAAAGATGTCAAGCACACATTCTTCATAGTCAGAACTTGCAACTAACATGCCAGTACAGTTAAATCCCAACACAAGCACAAATCTAGTAACTGACATGTATGAGGAGAGACTACAAGTTGAAGATGGAAGAGGCGAGGAAGGACTTGATGAAGTACAAGAAGAGATAGGAGATGATTTAGTAAGAATCGAAGAGGATAGTATGGAAGCGGGAGAGGGAGAAGATCCAGAAGTGCTTATGAGGGGTGTTATTCCAATTGGAGGATATGACACTCCAATTGATCCTGTTACACAAAAAAGACCACTCAAATGGACGAGAAATCAATAAGATTTAATAATTATACATATATATTGTCTTATGAATATACTAATAGATATTGCAATATGTTTAGATTTAGAAACAAATTCGCCTCACGTCTTATTGTAAGAATTTGGAATTTGCTGTTTACGGAACCATGGTTTACGTTTTCGAAAGTGCCCCATGAAAAAAAAACATTATTTAATAAGTTTAAGGTATACTTATGCTCTTTGGTTTGAAGTATTAATTATATTTTTCCTCGAAATATGTTTAGAATACTTTTTCAATGCACAATGGGCATACACATATGACGTGGTTTAGGAGCAAAGGGTTTTTGAGATTTGGACGAAAACAGCCTCATCGATTCTAAAAAAGAAACATATCATGCACGAAGACAAGCAAAACAGTTAAGACAAACTACTAGGATGATTAATTGCCGAGATACACCCCCAAATTGGATGCAAAAAAATATTTGGAATCAAATGATTGATATGGAATGGCATAAACGTACATATGATGACAAAGGAAATACAATGAGGAATAATCGTATGACACCAAAAGAAAGGACTCACACAAGTCATACTGCTGGTTCAGTATCTATTGCATCACATGATGCACAAGTGGTAAGTCAAAATTATTTTCCAGTCATTATATAAGAATAAGGGCGTGTGTTGAGGTAAAATTACTTTTCTTCATCTCTACATAAGAATAATGACATTTATATATTGTAAACAATTGATGCTTACAAATATTTTTCCTTTTTTTATCAATGCAAAAACTGTTGGTTTATTGTCTCTTGGATCTCATGATCTGATTTATTTCAATTTAAATTTCTTGCGTAATCGCTTCTGGTTTTGCAAACTTACTTTGATTGGCTTTGCAGATTAGTTTTATTACATATCTTTAACCATGCTTAGTAGCCATAATAATTTATTTTCATATTCGATTTTGAAGGAACTTGAGACTGGTCGTCTGATGTCCTTTGCTGGTAGTTTTTGCTATTAGAATACAAAAAGAGACAAAGGGAAAGGCTAAACGAAAGAAGCCTCAGCAACAAGCAGCACATTTGTTGATGGCAAATAAAAAAAGTTTATGTAAGTTTCTTTTTTTCAAAATTCAGGTTTTAAATTTCATTTGTTGATTCTTAACTTCGCATAAACTTATAAGTATTAGGGAATTGGAAAGGTCTGTCATTGGGTGCACTTTGCTTTTCGCTCACAACTGTCATTAATGGACGAATAACATTTCAGCTAATGTGAGTGCGCTAATTTCTCGCATACTCAAGATTTTTTTTTTAATATGGCAGTCGGATAAAGTTTTCATGTACTTCTTGATATATAAACAAAGGTATTACAAATACAAATTTACGTTGATGACCCATGAGATGTATCAAGGTTGAGTTTTATGGAATTGCCAAAAAGATCTGACCAGCTCATGCAGTGCAATAGATCTTTCAATCCGAATAACATAAAATGCCTTGAGCAAGCTTTTCTTATTCTCTACCAAATCAACTTTATTCATGCACAATGCCTTCTTCTGACTAGGATTAGCTTTTCCACCTAGTTTTCTAATCAATTTTATCACTCTGCTATCAGTCTTGGTAAGATGACTATGAATATCAGATATTACGAACAAGAGATCATAAAGATCGATTGAACTCCAAGCATTATCAATTTGATTTTTTTTCTGTCCTAAATGGAACTCCAGCCTTCCCGATCAAAAGTCCAGGAGTATCAACAAAAATTATCTGGGTGTTTCCTTTGGTCATTACATCGAAGACTTCATGAGTGGTAGTATTAGTTTTCCGTGAGACAGCAGCAACTTTAGTTCCAGTCATGTAATTAGTGAGACAAGATTTGCCAGCATTAGGCGCACCAATAATCCCAACAGACAGTGACATTTGATCTTCCACCTTCACAATACCATGAATAGAATCATCCTCCTTCTCACCGGCTGGCAACAGAGTTGTTTCCAGAAGTGTCCTGGCCAGCATTCTCTCTTTGTCCTCCTCTTCACTAATTGCTAATTCTTCATCAATGTTGCCTTCTACTCTTATAATGTCTTCTAGTTCATTTTTTTAATGCTAATTGAATAGAATTCGATTGGCTTTGTCACGGTAAACTGCTGTCAAATGAAGGTAATGTACTACTTGAGTCATCTGAATCATCGGATAGAGGTGATGTTGAAATACAAAGAATAAGAACATGTTAGGATCCGAGCCCTGTGTACGGCTGCTTTCATTGTGCAATGAGTAGGGAGGAAGAGGGGTATTAAGAGAGATACTTAGATGGAGCTATGGTGAATATTTTGATTAGGGATCTTGTAGCTAAACTCTTTTTGCTGACGTATTATGCTAATTCTTCTCCCAATCAATTCTTGTCTTTAGTGCTGGCTAAGAGCCAATATCTTCACGTACTTAACTTCTTGGTAACCGAATCGAAGCACCTAGCGCTCAGGAGAAAGTTTGATTTATTTTTCTTTTCTATTTGACTTCTTTTTTCACTCCTCCGACTATCGAGTATTTTTTACTGTTATAAGCATAAACCCTAAGATTCGTCAAGATTTGTGTCGTGTTTTTGGGCACAACTTGATTGCATTTTTTGGTAAGTTAGGTGAGTAGGTTAGTTTTGTTATTGTTTATACACCACTACTGCTTAACTAAATGATATATAGGTGAAGATGTGGGTTGTGTGAGATTCATACCTAACTTTTGTTAAATGTTAGATTTTTCATTCATAAATTTGATACTATTTGGTTAGATTTATCAGTCAAAACTTTTGGGAGACTTTTATTCTTCCCTATGCATGGATATGATTGTTGAGTTCATTGACCATGAGCTAAAAAATCATAGTTATACTGAAGGATCCATTTGATGCAAAAGTACCAGTACGAGAATATCTTCTTGTTTTCCATGCTATGTCCACTTCATATATATTATGTAGTATGTTATGCACGTGTAGTTATCCTTTTGAAAAATGAAAACTTTTCACAGTATTGAGTTACAAAGTTGATTTGGTCGGGTGGTTAGATAGTTCTTAAATACAAATTTCACCTAACTGAAACTAATACGAATAAATCACTATGTTGTCTGAATGATAAAAACTGAACTATAAACAAATGTTTTTTTTTCTTTCTCTTTTTTTCCTTTCGAACAGCAGTGGAAAAATATGATGTTTTTTTATTTACAAATAATACTGTGGACATATATGTATATATCGATGACTGGAAGCAATATAATGGACCAATTTGTTAGGTTTATTCAAATGTTGTTGCAGTGAGAATTATCAAATCTCTAGTTCTTTAATTCCCTCTTTGTATCTCTTGCTTCTGCTAACATTGTGATCTTTGTGCTGAAACCATTTGTTGAATGCTTCATGTTCTCAGTTTTGTTTTGCTGAAACTCATTAGCTAGCTATTTGTTGTTTTAAACTGTGTCACACACCACTTATGTTGGTTAGTGCTTGAAAAGCTCTTGGGTATCAAAAACACCTTACCGCTGCATATAACAATTTGACGAGCATGTACACTTCTGTCTTCATTAATGTTTATGTAGACATATGATGGCAGTTATCATTTATATAGTATGAAAGTAGCAGAGTTTATATAGCATCGCGAATTTAACAGTCATCTTTAATTTACATATAAACTTCAATCAACATGCGTCTCGTATAAATAAACTGTTATGCGAAGTAATTACAACTGTGGCAGAAATAATAAATATATTTTCTTTTCTTTTTTTTATCAAGAAACTAACATGAAAAGGAAACCTGAGTTAAATGAGGATGTAGCGGAATGGAATCCACGACTATGGGTGTTGGCTTCTGGAGGACTAGCAAGAGGCAGATTGTACGTAACACCATACATCGATATAAGTAGTGTGTTAAATAAAGGTTCCAAATCTTCTATTTCCGCTGATAATATCACAAGCTACAACGATTCTACTGCATCCAATTCATCAGCAAACATTACGTTGACACCAGAGATCAAAAAATTAATCGAAAAGGAAGTTCAGTTGGCAATAGCTAGCAAGTATGGCGCTGCTGCACCATCACAGCCACAACAACCCCAAGAAACAACACAACAATTTGCGTTTATTCAACATGCTAATCAAATTTCTCAACAAGCTGCTCATTTTTCACTGTCGTCTTTCCAGTTTGCACAACCATTAGTTCTGTATCATTAAACACCTAGAAGCTTTCAGTCTTTTGCTATGCCAAGTCAGCAGACATTTGGAAACTTTTTACAACAACCTGGGTCATTCACACAACTGCTCGGACCAATCTCTGGAAAATATCAAGCAATGCCTCATCATGGTACATTTCAGCAATCCCTTAACGATGACATTGTAGAATGAAGTTGTTTTTATTTTCTCCTCCAGAATAGTTGTTTTTATTTTCCTCCTTCAGAATATTATGTTTTATATTTGCTTTCATAGTTGGACGTCTTTGTTATTTCTTTTGTGAAAATTGTGGAGGAGCTGTTAACTTCAATGTATCTTCTGCCTTCAATATTACACAGCCTTTTTTGCTAGTAGTGTTACATGGTAAATAAATTTGCACTTTTTGATGACAATGGTTCTCTATATTTCATGTTTAGGATAATGATATTGTATTTACTGAATGTGTTGTTCTGTGCATGAATTATGATGTGCATGAATTATGTTGTATTTTGTTGTGCATGAATTATGTTGTGTGGTTATTGGTGCTGAAATTATTGGTGCATGAATTATGTTGTGCGTGAATTATGCTGTGTGGTAAAGTGGTGGGTATTAAAACAATAGTTTGAGACTTCCTTGTCACCGTATTTTGCTGTCTTACATATACATTTAAGACAGTATCAATTGTCTTTAGGCACTCTTAGTAAAGAGATTTGATGATAGAAATGTTTTTTTTCTGTTTCTATCTCGATTCAATTGATAACAGAGAGATTGTAATAGTGTTGATGTAAATTTCAGAAAAAAGAATGAATGTCTGTATATTTTTCAATACTGAGCGAAAGTGTACATCTGTATTTATAGATTACAAATGCATTGTAAAATAACTATGGGCCTTAAGCTTTGACGGTCCAGTTTATTGTAAATAATCTAATGGGCTTCGGTTTCCCCTGTGTATAATATCAGTATACGATTTGTTACTTTCATTAATAACCCCCCTCAAATCGATTAGAGGCTAGGGTTATCATGGCAACTTCTCAGAATAATTCTTTAGCGTGGCTTCTCTAAATAATTCTTCAGCTCTTTCTTCCTCGAATTAGCTTCTCTCCTATCAAATCTCTCAACTTTCTTCCTTTCTGCGACTATAGACTGCTTGTTTCTGTTTGATGTGAATGAATCTGAACTTTGCTTGTCTTTACTCATCTTGTCGGCTCTTATTTTAGTACTTGTGCTTTCAAATCTGTTGCATAGCTCGATATCTGATGCTTTATTGAGAGATTTGTCATGTTGATTGTCATACTCTTCGATTTTCATGGATTCCCTGAATCTAATGAAATTTGGGAACGATAGTGGCTTTGTAAGAGTATCTGCCCTCTGATAAGTTGCAGGTATGTGTCGAACCTCTAAGCTCCCTTTCATTATCTGTTCTCTAACAAAGTATAAATCTATTTTGACATGTAAGACTGGATTAGCCGACATGTAAACAACACTTTGATTGTCACTCCATAGTATAGATTTGTTTGTGTCAATATTTAACTCAGTCAGTAGGGATCTTAACCACATTATCTCGGCACTAGCATTTGCAATACTTCGATACTCAACTTCAGTGCTAGACCTAGATATTGTAGACTGTTTCTTTGAGCACCAAGATACCATGTTGTCACCAATGTAGCAGTACCCTGTAGTTGATTTTCTATCGTATGGATCTGATGCCTAGTCAGCATCAGCATATTCAGTGGTACTATAGTTGTTGCAAGCTTTGATAATGAGTCCATAGTTAATTGTTTCTTTCAGGTATCCGAGTATCCTTTTTACTGCTTTCCAGTGTACATCCAGTGGTACCTGCATAAATTGACTGAAACACCCCACCTCCGTTAAGGTTACTCAAAAAGAGAATGCCTTAACTTTGGTGGAGGGTTGTAGGTACAAGACACAGAAAAATTTACAAGACAGACATAAATAAGCAGCTAATAAAAAATGAATTTATTTCATACGTGGTTCATGACAAAAGCATTACAGCAAACTGTCTCAAAACAACTTCTCAAATATTACATCAAAATATCTGTCTTGATTATCAAATAAAAAAGCATAAAACATAATTAAAACTGCATAAATCCCCAAGTGTAGTGTGTCCAAAGCCATAGCCAAAGATAAGAGGTTCCAAGCCATACATCACAGAGTCTTCAAGCTTGGAAATATGAACGGTCCAAAATTAAGCTGAGCTATTCCCTCCCTAGCTACCTGAGGGGGAAACGGAAGAAAAGAAGGCAAAAGAAAACGGGTCAGACAATAACTCTGGTAAGTTCAGTGATTACTAGTATTTAAACAAGGAGAGGGATCATGACAGTAATAACAGAACATAGGACAATACCCTGACATAAGATAAGTTGAACATGTGATCGCACTCATTACTATAGTCTCTGCACATACTAATCATTGACTCAAGCAGCCATGCGTGTTCATGACGAACGATCCCCTTATTAATCGGCTCCTACTCGCATGCATTCATATCCTGTGTCATTCGGCCCCGCTTGATTGTAGATACCTGTGCTGGTCCCACCATGGGGTGTATCAAATCCTATGGTGGCAACCCGACACGAATCAAGATGCACAGTGTATACTACTGATGCCCAGTGCCTGCTTTTTCCACTCCGGAGTACGTGCACGCCCGTACTCCATCGGAACCTACACTGACGCACCAACCGCCGACGTTTTGACCGCTTATAATCAGCTCAGTAATCATGCCCCATCCTGCCTAGTTCAGGGTACCATGATACATCTATGTGGGTTATTGCTGAAATGGGTCTCCGTTACTAGGGTTTCCTAATCAACATGTTAAATTGGTTAAGTGTCCAAGTTTACCTAACCCCACCCATCAGTTTAATTAACATGTTGAATCGATTAAGTGTTTCCTTAATTGACTTAACCCTACCAATCTTGACTTAGCTTTAATCCATTTCATTAAAGCACCAACCACTCACATTAGACAGGTATTTTTGTTGTCACTGGATATGCCGGTCGGTTCCGCGCAGTTTTACACTACAACTCAGTCTAACCTCGGGTCCTCTTTGGGCACAATGCACTAACCACCCACATTAGATAGGTGTTGTTGTGGTTACTGGATTTGTCGGGCGGTTCTGGGCAGTTTTACACCACAACTCAATCTAACCTCGGGTTAGGCATATTCATCTTTTCTAAAATTTACATATTTTCTATATATGTCTAATTCTATATGTAAATTAATCTTAATTTAATCATGCCATAATTATCCTTTTAATTTTGCTCACAATAAATGGTATACCAAATATACCATTTCATGAACCAATCTATGCCATGAAATTTTCATGTTTTCCCAACGCTACCCCCGTGGTACGTTCACATAAATTACATAAAATGTTGGGCTAGTAAATTAGCCCAAACCCATAAATAAAGGGGTAATAAACAAAGGGGACATAAGCATACAATAACCTACTTCTAATTTATCATGAGTAACTTGGCATAGAAGCATCATTAACTTAATTAAACATGTAAAGGTGAACTTGTGACTAAGTTGGATCTAATTATCATGTAAACTTGATATAGGTCTAACATGAAGGTTTAACAGATAAACACAATTTTAAACCACAACTTAGCATATTAACTTATGTATGTTAAAACATAATAGAGTTGTATAAACATATTTAAATCACAACTTAGCATGATAACTTAGGTGTGTTAAAACATATGAGGGCCACAAATCTAACTTCCAACATAATTAGGTTCAACTTAACATAGATCTAAACGGATATGAATGTTGATCTAAACATGTAGACATACAAATATGACTTAGATCATTAACAAGTGACATATAAAATGCACCAAACCATAACATGACATGTTCATCACTTAGTTGGCATAATAATTTCATCACCCAATCATAATAGATCTCATTAATAACATACAATATGGTATGTTCATCACCACAAACTTATAGGCATAATGAATCGCAATGAGAATCAAACTTTATTTATCTTATACATAAGCATCATTCTATATTCGAGTTACAACATGTCATGATTTCATTTAGGAGAATGTTTAAATCTACGTAATAACCAACTTACAAACAAAAAGGAATTCTTGATTTCTGGAATCTGTATTCTGAAATTGGATTACTCGCCTTTGATGTAGATCGTTGAATTAGATTAGTTTTAATTTGATTTTGATGTAGCTTTTATCTTGTCTTTGAATTGAAAGAGGTGACGGCTACTCCAAGTTCTCCATTGACGGCATGACGGCATCTGGTCCGAGGGGGCAGGTCGACCTGTATAGGGGAGGTCGACCACCTAGTCGACCTGGGTCCTGGGCGGGAATTTTCCCGCCTATCCCGCTTCCAACTTCTGTTTTGAATTTATTTGAATTTCTGAAAACTTCTGAAGGCCATAACTTCTTCATACGAAGTCCAATTCACGCAAACTCGGACTCTATCTCAAGCAGAATTCCGAGACGAACGCAATGGTGTAACCCGTTTTCCTTAATTTTCACATTTAAAATTAAGTATTGTTGAATTTGTTACTATAATGTTAACAGAAAATACGGGATGTTACATTCTCCCCTCCTTTAAGGATTTCGTCCCTGAAATCTTTTAGTCGAGAAGAACGTATATCCTACCATCCAATCGTCCATCTACTCAACCATCAAGCACAGATGTCCATTGTCCTTAAAAGACTTCTAATGTTTCATGATCATATGCATAGTGTGTGTACATGTCCTTATCTAATGCAAAATCAGGCAGTCTACTGATTCAGTCGACCTCCTTAATGTAAATTATGTCAATGCCACGAGTCCATTATGTATGCAATTTTTCCTACTCACAATTTTCTACATGAGTGCACAATCATTCATACAAATGCAACGTCCATATGATAACACATCAAGTTTCAATCCATGTACAAATACACATATGCAGTATGGAAGTGACTGAGCCGATCTAATACCTAATGTGTGTGTATGCATCCACGAGCAACCACTAGCAACCACTTGCAACCATCAACCATAACATGTTTCAATTACATGTTTACATCCAAATGGGTTTATACCTAAGGATAAATGATAGGACCGAGGAGATTTACTCAAAAATATAGGTATAAGCATAAATTTAAGGAAAAAGAGATCAAGGATGTACTCTCAAAAAGAAAAGGGTAGGCTACGCGTATTCTTTCCTCAGTTTCCCAAGTCGCGTCTTCCTCGTCGTCGCTCCATTGAACTTTAACAAGCTTGACTTCACGGTTGCGTAGCTTTTTGACTTCTGTACCCAAGATACGAGTTGGAACTCTCCTTACAGTCGCTTCTCGTTCAACTTCTACTTCCTTTAACATGCTTGGTTCCACCACTTCCGCAGACTCATGTAAGCACTTCCGCAGGTAAGAAACATGAAAGACATTATGAACTCCAGCCAATCTTTCGGGCAACTGTACTCTATAAGTCATCTTCCCAATCTTCTCGATGATAGGAAACGACCCTACAAATCTTGGTGCTAACTTCCCCGCAGATCGAAAGCGAACAACATTCCTCAAAGGAGATACTTTAAGAAACACCTTGTCTCCAACTTCAAACTCAAGGTCGGTCCTTCTTTTGTCTGCGTAGGACTTCTGTCTATCTTGGGCAGTCTTCATTCTCCTTCGTATCGAGTCCACTTTCTCTGAAGTTTCTCTAATCATGTCGGGTCCAAGTATGAGCTTATCTGTAGACTCCCACCAACAAGTTGGTGATCGGCATGGTCTTCCATACAAAGCTTCAAAGGGTGTCATGCCTATGGTGGTTTGGTAACTATTGTTGTAAGCGAACTCCACCAAAGGAAGATGATCCTCCCATGTACCTCCAAAGTCAAGAATGCACAGTCTCAAAAGTTCTTCTAGTACTTTGTTCACCCTTTCCGTCTGACCATCGGTTTGGGGGTGATAGGTCGTACTTAAACATAGCTGTGTGCCCACAGCCTCCTGCAAACTCCTCCAGAACTCGCTTGTAAAGATAGGGTCTCAATCACTCACTATGTTGGAGGGTATCCCATTGGAGTCGAACTATCTCTTTAAAATATATGGATGCTAGAGATGAGGCAGTCCTTTTACTCTTGACAGGTATAAAGTGAGCGCTTTTTGTGAGCCTGTCCACTATTACCCAGATACTGGTAATGCCCCTCCTAGACCTAGGCAACCCATCAACAAAGTCCATCGAAATGCTATCCCATTTCCACTGTGGGACCTCTAGAGGATGAAGCAAACCTCCAGGCTTCTTCTGCTCCGCCTTGACTTGCTGGCATATCATGCACTTTGAGACGAATTCAGCTACATCCCTCTTCATGTCATTCCAAAAGAAAACCCTTTTTATGTCTTTGTACATTTTGTCTCCACCAGGGTGTATGGTCAACTTGGAATGGTGCGCCTCTTCGAGAACCTTCTTCACCAAATCCCTTGCTTGTGGGACGCATAGTCTTCCATCCCGTCTCAACCATCCCTTATCATCGATGGAGTATCTATTGAGGTGACTCGAAGTCTCACCCCTGATCAGCTTATCTATTATATCAACTAGCTGAGGGTCTTCACATTGCGCGGTCCCTATTGAGTCCAAAAGCGTAGGCCACACTTCCAACGTTGCTAACAAGCCAGGTACAAATTCAGAGGAGGGTCTAAAGTCAAAGTTGGCTATGTACTCCAAGCTTTGCCTTTCTACAAAGAAAGGGCTTAAGGTCAGCTTCTTTCTACTCAAGGCGTCTGCTACTGCATTGCCCTTGCCAGGAGTATAGTAAATCTCAAAATCATTTGAGGCAAGAAACTCCATCCATCTTTGCTGCCTCAAGTTGAGATCTTTCTACGAGAAAAGGTACTTCAACGATTTATGGTCAGTAAACAATTCAAACTTCTCACTTAGGAGATAATGGCGCCAAGACTTAAGCGCAAAAACGATGGCAGCCAATTCTAGATCGTGGATTGGGTAGTTCTTCTCATGTACTTTCAACTGCCTTCCGCCATAAGCTACTACCTTCCCTTCTTGCATCAGGACGACGCCTAATCCTGCGCCGCATGCATCCGTGTATACTGTAAACATCTTGCTCCCATCAGGCAATGTGAGAACTGGGGCTGTTGTCCGAGCCCTTTTCCAGCGTTGGAAAGCAATATCGCAATCCAAATCCCAAGCGAAAACTAGGTTCTTATTTGTCAACCTTGTAAGTGGAGCTGAGATTTTCGCAAAATCTTTGATGAAATTTCGATAAAAGCATGCGAAAGCTTTGGACTTCGGCGGCATTCCGCGGTACCTTCCAATCTTGCACAACAACCACTTTTGCGGGGTCCACAGCTAACCCCTCTTTGGACACCACATGTCCAAGGAATCTAACTTCTTCTCTCCAGAAATGACATTTGGCGAATTTGGCTTTCAACTGATGTGCACGGAGAGTATCCATGACTTCTATTAGATGCTGAGCATGCTCTTCCTCATTCTTCGAGAAAATCAAAATGTCGTCCACGAAGGCCATCACAAACTTATTGAGGAACTCCCTAAACACCCTTCTCATTAAATCAACGAAATAAGCGGGTGCATTTGTCAAGCCGAAAGGCATGACAAGCCACTCGAAGAAACCATCTGGAGTTCTGAATGCAGTCTTATCAATGTTATCTTCAACCACTCTTAGCTGATAAAACCCGGTAGCTAGATCTAGTTGGGAGAAAACCGATGCACCTACAAGCTGATCGAACAAATCGTCTATTCTTGGTAGTGGGTGCCTATTCTTCTTGGTCAGCTTGTTTAGCTCCCTATAATCAACGCACAGGCGAAGTGAACCATCCGCTTTAGTTGCGAACACCACTGGAGCACCCCATTCAGAAATACTCCGCCTTATAAACCCCTTCTCAAGCAACTCTTTAACTTGCTTGCCGAGTTCTTTCCTCTCCCTTGGAGCCAGGTGTCTAACGGGTAAAGCAACGGGTTTTGCATTATCAACGAGGTATATGCGGAAGTCTATCTCCTTCGGAGGTAAGCCCTTTACCTCTTCAAACACATCCGAGTATTCACAGACTACTCTTACAGACTGTAAGTTCTCAACAGACGCATCAAGAGATTCTAGATAACTAAGCATAACAGAGTTCATGGGATTACAAGAAATTTTGAGAGGGTTACCGAGGCGAGTCATGAGTCTAACCACTCTCTTTTCACAATCAAGGACGGCACCATTACTGGATAGCCAATCCATGCCTAGAATCAACCCATAGCCCGTGAAGCCCAAAACAAAGGCATTACATCTAAACCCAACGCTCTGTATAAAATTTTCCAAATCCAAACAAATCATTGACAAATAAGCTGAGCCCCCAATTGGATTTGAAACAACTAAGAGATCCTCTACTATACTAGTGTCTAGGTGCAGAGATTCAACTAAAGCAGTAGATATAAAAGAGTGCGATGCGCCAGAATCAAAGAGTGTGCGAACAGGATGATCAAAAAGATAAACTAAACTCTCGATAGAAATATTTCTACCTCGTTCTTGCAAAGGTGCCATAAGAGCGTGAACCTGCCCTCCATAAGTGGATCCAGTCCTTTGCCCCTGCCCTTGCTTCCTTGGGCAGTCCTTAGCCATGTGTCCTGTCTCACCGCAATGGAAACAGCCACCCATCTTCCTCTTCTTCTTCCTACAGTCTTTGGCCATATGTCCAGGAATGCCACAGAAATTACACTTTCTCTTGTCACGGGGTTTGTTGTTGTTCTTCCCGCCTTTCTTTGAATCAGCTTTCTTGTTCTGTGATCCTTCCGCTTTCTTTTCTTGAGGCACTTCCACTTTTGCCTCTTTCTTTCCCTTGTCTTCCTCGTGTAAGAGTGTCATATCCACCAACCTCTCATAAGTCGCACCCATAGGTACATGGGTCGTAGCTAGGCTGTGTAGTGGCTCATTCAATCCCTTTAAAAAACGGAAAGCCTTCTTATGAGAAGTGTTCACTAAATCCAGTCCAAATCGGGCTAGCTGATTGAATTGGTTGACGTATTCCTTGACCGTCATACTTCCTTGCTTAAGAGATAAGAACTTTTCCACCTGTAGGCTTCGTTCAGCTTGTGAGAGGAATTTCATCTCAAACCTAATTCTGAAATCCTCCCAAGTTTCCACTGGCTTCTCAGCATTGGTAACCTCCCACCAATAAGAAGCTTCATCTTTCAGCAGCCACACTGCCAACTGGATCTTCTGCCTATCATCTACCTCGAAGATAACGAATAAATCCTCAGTTTCTTTGAGCCAGTTCCTTGCTTCTACGAATGTTTCAGTTCCATTAAAATTCTTTCCACCCATGGCTTTAAAATCTCTACATATCTTTGAGAAAGCATTGGCACGAGGAGGAGGAGGAGGAACCGCTGTAGTTGGGGGAGGAGGAATGTCTGCTGGGCCTGCGTCGTTGGCCCTAGCCTCTAGGTACCTCCTGAACCAGCCAGGTATTGGTACACCCTCTGGAAGGTTAAGATCCCCAGACATGCTGAAACAAAATGAAAGATTCAAAACGAAGGATAGAAAGATAGTGCATATGGCTTTGGGGGATTATGCCTTTTTAAAATAAAATAACACTTTTCCTTGTAAAATGCTTCTTTATATTTCTTTTTGAAAATAGTTTTCAAAAACTTTTTATCTGATCTAGTAAACCTTTGCTTTGATACCAAGTGAAACACCCCACCTCCGTTAAGGTCACTCACAAAGGGAATGCCTTAACTTTGGTGGAGGGTTATAGGTACAAGACATAGAAAAATTTACAAGACAGACATAAGCAGCGGATAAAAACTGAATTTATTTCATACGTGGTTCATGACAAAAGCATTACATCAAACTGTCTCAAAACAACTTCTCAAACATTACATCAAAGTATCTGTCTTGATTATCAAATAAAGAAGCATAAAACATAATTAAAACTGCATAAATCCCCAAGTGTAGTGTGCCTAAAGCCATAGCCAAAGATAAGAGGTTCCAAGCCATACATCACAGAGTCTTCAAGCTTGGAAAGATGAACGGTCCAAAATTAGGCTGAGCTATTCCCTCCCTAGATACCTGAGGGGGGAGGGGGGAAACGGAAGAAAAGAAGGCGAAAGAAAACGGGTCAGACAATAAGTCTGGTAAGTTCAGTGATTACTAGTATTTAAACAAAGAAAGGGATCATGACAGTAATAACAGAACATAGGACAATACCCTAACATAAGATAAGTTGAACATGTGATCGCACTCATTACTATAGTCTCTGCACTTGCTAGCCATTGACTCAACCAGCCATACGTGTTCATGACGAACGATCCCCTTATTAATTGGCTCCTACTCGCATGCATTCATTTCTTATGTCATTCGGCCCCGCTTTATTGTAGATACTTGTGCTGGTCCCACCACGGGGTGTATCAAATCCTATGGTGGCAACCAGACACGAATCAATATGCACAGTGTATACTACTGATGCCCAGTGTCTGCTTTTTCCACTCCAGAGTACGTGCACGCCCGTACTCCGTCGGAACCTACACTGACGCACCAACCGCCGACGTTTTGACCGCTTATAATCAGCCCAGTAATCGTGCCCCACCCTGCCTAGTTCTGGGTACCATGATACATCTATGTGGATTACTGCTGAAATGAGTCCCCGTTACTAGGGTTTCCTAATCAACATGTTAAATTGGTTAAGCTTCCAAGTTTACCTAACCCCACCTATCAGTTTAATTAACATGTTGAATCGGTTAAGTGTTTCCTTAATTGACTTAACCCTACCAATCTTGACTTAGCTTTAATTCATTTCATTAAAGCACTAACCACTCACATTAGACAGGTATTGTTGTGGTCACTGGATATGCCGGTCGGTTCCGGGCAGTTTTACACCACAACTCAGTCTAACCTCGGGTTCTTTTTGAGCTCAATGTACTAACCACCCACATTAGATAGGTGTTGTGGTTACTAGATATGTCGGGTGGTTCCGGGCAGTTTTACACCACAACTCAATCTAACCTCGGGTTAGGGATATTCGCCTTTTCTATAATTTACATATTTTCTATATATGTCTAATTCTATATGTAAATTAATCTTAATTTAATCATGCCATAATTATCCTTTTAATTTTGCTCACAATAAATGGTATACCAAATATACCATTTCATGAACCAATCTATACCATGAAATTTTCATGTTTTCCCAACGCTACCCGCGTGGTACGTTCGCATAAATTACATAAAATGTTGGGCTAGTAAATTAGCCCAAACCCATAAATAAAGGGGTAATAAACAAAGGGGACATAAGCATACAATAACCTACTTCTAATTTATCATGAGTAACTTGGCATAGAAGCATCATTAACTTAATTAAACATGTAAAGGTGAACTTGTGACTAAGTTGGATCTAATTATCATGTAAACTTGATATAGGTCTAACATGGAGGTTTAACATATAAACACAATTTTAAACCACAACTTAGAATATTAACTTATGTATGTTAAAACATAAGAGAGCTGTATAAACATATTTAAATCACAACTTAGCATGATAACTTAGGTGTGTTAAAACATATGAGGGCCACAAATCTAACTTCCAACATAAATAGGTTCAACTTAACATAGATCTAAACGGATATGAATGTTGATCTGAACATGTAGACATACAAATATGACTTAGATCATTAACAAGTGGCATATAAAATCCACCAAACAATAACATGACATGTTCATCACTAAGTTGGCATAATAAGTTCATCACCCAATCATAATATATCTCATTAATAACATACAATATGGTATGTTCATCACCACAAACTTATAAGCATAAACAATCGCAATGGGAATCAAACTTTATTTATCTTGTACATAAGAATCATTCTATATTCGAGTTACAACATGTCATGATTTCATTTAGGAGAACGTTTAAATCTACGTAATAACCAACTTACAAACAAAAAGGAATTCTTGATTTATGGAATCTGTATTCTGAAATTGGATTGCTCTCCTTTGATGTAGATCGTTGAATTAGATTAGTTTTAATTTGATTTTGATGTAGCTTTTATCTTGTCTTTGAATTGAAAGAGGTGACGGCTACTCCAAGTTCTCCATTGACGGCAAGACGACTCTAGGAATATTTTTTTGTGTGATTTTAGGTTGAGTGTTAGGTTATTTATATAGAATTTTGATTTAATAAGAGCCGTCAGATGAACCCAGAATCAATCAAGACCATCCAGCCAAGATAGTGTTGCTGCATCAACCCTTATAACTCAGCAGGGAGTCAAAATCGTCGGTTTTTCAGATCTGGTCCGAGGGGGCAGGTCGACCCCCAGTTCGACCTGTATGGGGGAGGTCGACCTGGGTCCTGGGCGGGAATTTTTTCGCCCAGCCCGCTCTTGACTTCTGTTTTGAATTTTGAATTCTATTTGAATTTATTTGAATTTCTGAAAACTTCTGAAGGCCATAACTTCTTCATACGAAGTCAAATTCACGCAAACTCGGACTCTATCTTAAGCAGAATTCCGAGACGAACGCAATGGCATAACCCGTTTCTCTTAATTTTCAAATTTAAAATTAAGTATTGTTAAACTTGTTACTATAATGTTAACAGAAAATACGGGGTGTTACATTGACACACCTTGTTAACACTGTATTATATGTCAGGTTTGGTAATTGTTGCATATAATAATGCACCAACTACACTTTTATATTGCTTTGTGTTGTATATTGGTTCTCCCCTGTGTTAAGATATATTTTGACTGCTAATCATAGGAGTTGGTTTCCCTTTAGCCTCATTCATTTGTGTCTTTGTTAGCAATTCTGATATGTATTTCTTTTGAGTCAAAATAATCTCTGTTGATGATTTAACATTGACCTCTAAACCCAGAAAATAGCTTAATCTTCTTAGATCCTTAACATAGAATTGTTTGTCTAGATATTGCACTAGATTATTGATCTCATTATTGTTGTTTCCTGTGATTATCAAATCATCAACATATATCAGAATATATATAATACAATTGCTATTTGACTTTATAAAAAGAGAATTGTTAGATTTGGTAGATTGAAATCCCATATTTTCTAAAGTGGATTTCAATCTATCAAACCGTACTCTAGGTGCCTGTTTGAGTCCATAAATTGTTTTATGTAACTTGCACACTAGGTTGGGGGTTTTGTACATAGCCTTGAGGTTGTTCCATATATACATCCTCTTTAAGTATGCCATTTACAAATGAATTATTGACGTCAAGTTGTCTCAGTTGTCATTTTTTGCTGATGGAAATTGCAAGTATAACTCTGGTAGTTGTAGGCTTGACTACAGGAGAAAATGTCTATTTGTAGTCAAATTCTTGTTGTTGAGTAAAACCTTTTGCTACCAATTTGGCCTTGTATCTATCAATAGATCTATCTGATTTTCTTTTGATTTTATATGTCCACTTGCACCCTATTATATTCTCATCTTGTGGTGGTGTGACAAGTTTCCATGTCTGATTTTGTATAAGAGCTTGGTACTCAACATCCATAGCCTTAACCCATTTGATATCAGTTCTTGCTTGTTCAAACCTGCATGGTTCCTCAAGAGCCATGGATGCAGTATACAGTTTTGGTTTAAAAATACCACTTTTAGCCCTTGTTGTCATTGGATGGGTGGACCTTGCATGGTTTTGAGTATCAGGTTGTATTTCTTCATCAGATTGTTCTCTATTTTCTCCTTCATTACTATGCTGATCATTGCTAATGTGGTCTTCATAGTTGCTTGACACAAGTGAGACTCTGTGTTGACTAGATGATTGAACAATTTCATATTCTGGTGATGTTGTACCCTCATATGTTCTATTTGTTCCACCTGCACTCAAAATGTTTGCATATACAGGTATGGGTGGTATGGAAACTCTTGCATCATACATCTTATTTGTGGTTTTAAAATTAGTATCATGATAAGGGAAAATTTTATCATTAAACATGACATGTCTGCTTATATATACATGACCACTATCATCTAGACATTTATATCCTTTTTTGTTATCAGCATAACCCAGAAATGTACAAGGCTTTGATCTGAAATCAAACTTATGCCTGTTATATGGCCTTAGATATGGATAGCATGAACATCCAAAAGTTTTCAAACAATTATAATTAGGTTTTACATCAAATAATTTCTGAAGTGGACTGATTCCTTTGATAACTTTGGTCGGTAACCTGTTAATTAGATACACATCCATTTTAAATGAATCAAGCCAGAATTTTAATGGCATTCTTGCCTGAACTAATAAAGTAAGACCTACTTCAACTATATGACTATGCTTCCTTTCTGCTAGACCATTCTGTTCAGATGTATGTGGACAGGTGGTCCTATGAATAATTCCCTTTTTGAGAAAATATTCTTTTAATGATTTATACTCGGTACCACCATTTGATTGAAATTTTTTAACATATTAATTTGTTTGCTTTTCAACTTGAGTAATAAAATGTATCACAGTGTTACATACATCTGATTTTGATTTAAGCAAATATATCCATGTAAATCTACTGCAGGCATCTATAAAAGACACATAATATCTAAAGCCATAATCTGAACTGATTGGTGCTAGTCTCCAAAGATTAGTTGCAATTAAAATCAGTGGTTTATCATACTCAGTTATAGAACTAGAAAATGGCAATTTGTGGCTTTTGCCCATTTGACAGTAAGTACATAAGTATGATAAAGAAACATCATCACATTTAATGTTGTTTTCTACAAGAAATTGCTTAGTAATACTAGCACTAGGATGTCCTAGTTTGTTGTGCCACATGTCAAACACATTGATTCCTTTATCAGAATTATTTTCACTGAGATTACAATTCAGTTTCACTCTTTCATTACCGTTGTAGTTGTTTTGACTGAATTTGTACAGTTCCTTCTCTTCATTGCCCTGCAATAGAAAATTTCAAGTCAGTATGTCCCTAACTAAGCAATACTTTAGATAAAATTCAAAATATACTTGATTATCTCGAGCAAATTGGGACACACTTAGTATATTCTTCTTTATATCAGGTACCCTCAATAAGTTTCTTAGAAATGTTTATTTCCATTTAATATACCACTGCCAGTGTGAGTTAAGCAAATTGACTTACCATTACTGATGGAAACAGATTGATTACCTCTGTACTCTTTACAACCAAGATTTAAATTTTCTAGGTTGTTAGTTAAATGGTTTGTAGCTCCTGAGTCTGGATACTAAGATACTTATTGATGTGATCAACTCTTGCTGTTTCTTCATGACTTGTAGTTTTTGCATCACTTTGACTTGTCTGCATTTGTGCTACATTAGCATTTGCATTGTTGTTTCTCCGATTATTTCCAGTTTGATTTGGTGTGTATGTCTGATTGAATCTGAAATAGCATTTAAAGGCAATACCCTATTCTCTCACAAATTTAACATTTTGGCATGTTGCTGTTGTTATTTCTACCCCTACCTCTGCCTCTGTTATTGAGACCTCCTCTCTGTGAGTTTTGATTTGATCTTTGATCCTTGTTTCCATAGTTGTTAGCATAGTTAATTGAGGGGTCTGTTTCTTGTGACTTTTTACTTTCAAGCCTTGCTTCATGTGACAGTAGTATACCATGTACTTCTTCAAGAGGGGGAGTGATTCTTTGAGATGAAATTATTGCCTCAACAGCCTCATATTCATTACTTAAGCCATTCAAGATATTCAGAACTTTTCAGATTCAGTAAATTTTTGACATGCAGCTTCGAGTTGATCACTTAGTGTCTTCATCTTTGATAGGTATTCTCTCATAGTGTTGTTACCTTTTCTAGTGTTTTGAATTTGCCTTCTATAGTGCATTATTTTAGCAGAAGATTGTGCATTGAAATTCTTTTCAACATTTGTCCATCATTTGTAGTTTTACAACCAATGACTTAAGATATCAGATTATTACTGATAGATGACAATAACCATGCACTAATTAATCTATCTTGTCTATGATATTTCACATAATCTTCATTGGGTACAACCTTGTTTTCTTGATCTGTTATATAACTGGATGGAATTGCCAAAGTACCGTATATATAACCCTCTAATACATAACCTTGAATTGCTGTTTCTATTTGATATTTCCATAGCAAATAGTCTCTTTCATCAAGTTTTATTGTAATTAACTGACTTTGAGGGCTTATTGATGATCTTACCAATTGATCAATGGTGGAGACAATGTTGGTTGGTTGGACATTCGATTCAGCAGAAGTACGTCCTAATGATCTGTCTCACATGGCGACATAAATGAAATCAGAAATGAAAAGAGCAGTGATAAGAACTTTCCTGTACCAATTCAGAATGCTAAAATCAGTCTTCGATTCAGGTAAGACTTGCAATCAGTTGAACCTCACGTGATGATGTGATTCTGATGAGATTCTCTAGTATGGCAGCTTCTTGAATTAAATTCTTGATTTCTGGTGGCCTGAATTTGGTTTTCTTGATTGTTTTATGATCTGCTTTTTCCCTAAACTGGTTTTCGAAATCTGATGCAGCCAATAGTTTGTTAGGCGAGGCACCGATCTGGATGATCTCTGATTCTTGAGATCCGATGCAACCAGTTAATCTTATTAGGTGAGGCATAGATTTTGAGCAACCACAACAACTCTACAAATGATATATACGCGAAAGCCTTGATGGGGGGAACACCCAAATGATGATAATACTTTGATGGGTGTATGAGCACAATCTCTCTCTGATAAGATTGTGATCTTGTTGTTAAGCCGTAAGGCTCTGATACCATAAAGAGTTTTGATGATAGAAACGTTTTGCTTTATTTCTATCTTAATTCAATTGATAACTCAGAGGTTATAATAGTGTTGATGTAAATTTCAGAGAAGAGAATGAATGTCCGTATATTTTTCAATACTGAGCGAAAGTGTACATCTGTATTTATAGATTACAAATGCATTGTAAAATAACTATGGGCCTTAAGCTTTGACGGTCCAGTTTATTGTAAATAATCTGATGGGCTTCGGTTTCCCCTGTGTATAATATCAGTATAGGATTTGTTACTTTCATTAATCTTAGGCTTTCTTAAGACCACTTTTGTTGGTCTTTGCAAAATTAGGGACATAATTTTAGATACCACCTTATTTGTCTTTAGTGCGTCTCAAACAGAAATTAAGGACAACATATTTTGATTTAGGACCACATTATGTTGTCTTAAATTAATATAATTTTTGTAATGTCACCTAATAAGATTTACATGTTATGCTCGGTATATGACACACGTACGGGGGAGTGTCGAGACAAGTCTCACATCGGGGAATTTATAAAATAAACCATGTAAAAAATATTATGAGTCCACCCTTTACATTGTCAATTGGTTTTGTGATAATTTAGGGATTTCTAACAAATAATTAGGTGAAATAAATTCGGATACACTTCTTTTTCTTTTCATTTATGTCTTTTATCTACTAATAGACATATAGTACAATGAAGCTGCATTATAGTGTTAAAAAAACATGTGAATATACATGCTTTGATGCATAAATGGTAATTTATCATTATTAGTGTAACGGTTAGCGCATTATCAGTATACTAATTTTCGGTATACCAGTCGATTAGTAACTGTAAGTAATTTTGGAGTTTACCAGTGAAAACGGTATAGTAACGATTTTTGCGAAATGAAAACGGTAATCATTACAAAACTACCCTAATCTGTGGTGCGAAGGCGTTGATTTATATGATGCTGATTAAATAAACGTTGTCTATTAGAAAGGCGTTGATTTACCAAAACAGATAGTACAAAAAATATTCAAATATGTAGAAAATTCATACTGTTCACAATCCTACTCACTATCCCAGTCACTGACTTCATGGCTCTCTTTTTCTCGTTAAGCAACGTGGAATGTCCTAATTTTCAACTAAATCTGATTAGCCCTCAAAATACTTGAAACCAAGCTTGGATCGAATTTCAATCTCAAACATTAAAACTCAAAGGCTGAAGGTTATAGTTTATATTCCCGATCACTAAACAAAGACTGGATAATCTCAGTCTGTGTAATATTTAGCCTTTAAAAGTTTATTTTACCATGGTAAATTGGTAATGAAGCCGAACTTATAATATAATTAGAACCTTCATTTGTTACTGCTAGCCTTGGCTTCCAATGGAACTTAAACTTGAAACATGATATACTGCGTTACAGACTTAAGAAGTCATATACGAATACGAGTATATTATGAAACAGTAACATTTCACATTAAACAAGCCGGAAATGCGGAGGGCACATTCTTATTTATTAAGTAAAACCAGATCTTAATTTTTGAGCCTATACATAGCCAAACCACACAATACATTAATATATGAAAATGCGAATGATACAATATAGATGTAACTCATCACCTCAACGCATACAACAACACATGATATCCATGCTTATACTGACGTATTTAAGTCCCGCTTAATCAATCGATTAAGTACTGGGACATTGATAATCAGGCTTCACGTGCTTTCCACAGTCATTAACCAAAACCTCCAATGCAATAGGAAGCACCAGGTTCAAATTGAGAACGCTGGCCCTAATGGTGGTGCACAAGCAAAGTGCTGCATCTGTATCAGCTAATCCAGAGAGCAGAGGGCAGCAGACCTCCTTAGGACTCTGCCCTATCAAACCATGCAACAAACCGCCCAATACATCAACACATGCAGCAAGTTTGAGTATGTCTATTGGGCACTGTGCAGGCTTAGTAGGTGAGGGTGTAGGAGGTGAAGGCATAGGAGGTGTGGGTGTAGGAGGTGAAGGCAGAGGAGGTGTGGGTGTAGGAGGTGTAGGCTTAGGAGGTGTGGGCATAGGAGGTGTGGGTGTAGGAGGTGAAGGCATAGGAGGTGCGGGTGTAGGAGGAGAAGGCATAGGAGGTGTGGGTGTAGGAGGTGAAGGCAGTGGAGGTGTGGGTGTAGGAGGTGTAGGCTTAGGAGGTGTGGGTGTAGGAGGTGAAGGCATAGGAGGTGTGGGCATAGGAGGTGTGGGTGTAGGAGGTGAAGGCATAGGAGGTGTGGGTGTAGGAGGTGTAGGCATAGGAGGTGTGGGTGTAGGAGGTGAAGGCTTAGGAGGTGTGGGTGTAGGAGGTGAAGGCATTGGAGGCGTGGGTGTAGGAGGTGAAGGCTTAGGTTTGGGAGAGGGAGGAGGCTTTGGCTTTGGGGTAGGTGGGGTAGGTTTGGGTTTGGGAGAGGGAGGAGGCTTTGGCTTTGGGGTAGGTGGTGTAGGTTTGGGTTTGGGAGAGGGAGGAGGCTTTGGCTTTGGGGTAGGTGGGGTAGGTTTGGGTTTGGGAGTGGGATGAGGCTTTGGCTTGGGGGTAGGTGGAGTAGGTTTGGGTTTAGGGGTAGGGTGTGACTTTGGTGGTGGTGGGCATGGAGCTGGCTTTGGTGGTGGAGGAGGAGATTCAGGGGTAGGGCATGTAGGGCAGGCAATGGAGAGGATGAAGAGGGAGAGGATGACTGATAGTATGAGAGTACAATGCTTCATGTTTGGTAGAATAGTTTGGTGATGACTTATGTTCGGATGGGGGTATGTGGTTTTATAGGAGGATGAGTGCATGCATGTGGTAATTATGGAGCCCAAAAATCCAACAATTTATTTTGAGTGTGATCCTCAATATTTAATATTTTAATTCAACAAATTAATGATTATGTTTAGCAATTGAAGACAGTAATCGAACTCATAATTTTTCTGCTTACTTTGAGTGCTACAAATTAAACTGTGAATAAAAAGTATTATTTTGTATTCCATGTTTGTGATTTAGGGAAGCTACTGGCAAAAAGGGGACGTGATATCTCATTCTCATGTGAATAAATGGAACCAAATTCTTAGGATTTTGCTATGCACAGCCCCTCGTGTTATATTTGCTTCCTGAAATACCAAAGAGCCTGAAAGAAAGCCTGACATTTTGTGCGGAAATGAAATCGTGCGGACAACATATCCCAATGAATTACGTGGCTGAATAACTGCGTTAGGATTCTTTTGTCATTTTTCCGCGCTTTGTTTTCCGGACTCTCTAGCAAAGTCCATTTGCTTTTATGTTTTTACCGAAGCTAGACGTTGGTAAGTAAATATATATATATTTGTTTACATTTATAGAAACAAGTAAATGACATAAAAGAGAGAAATTATAGCCCATCTCACCGAAGCTTTGAAACTTAACATATAAAACATGCTTTGGGGCTTTATGTAAGCGCTTAACTCAATCCATTCGAGTTCAATGATTCAGTCGGTTTGTCACATAAAGCTAATCAATTTTTCGTTTAAACTCTACTCATATTTGGATGGAATCTGATCAAAATTTTTGTTTCAATTAAAATTTTGAATTTTGGGTTTTTTTTAGTACTGAAAAATTGATAAAAAATCTATAGCAATAATACAGAAAATTAGGGGAAAAAAGAAAGGATTCTAACAAGGTAACTAGGTAGACAAGGAAAATAATAATTATACATTTGTCAACTGATACCGAATTCATAATAAAATTTCAATTTTTTGAAATAGAATGAAAATGTGTAAATCCCAAATAGACAAAACAAAATAACAAATGATGAACTTTTGTTCATCAAAACATGCATTCTGTATGTAGTGTACTGTAAGTTTATGATGGTTTTCATATTTATTACGGTATATTCAACAAAAATGGAATGGAATAAGAAAGCCAAAATGGGAACATTTGAAATATATATTCAGAACAAAACCAAAATATACATTGCTGCAAATGATAATTTTATTGTGTTCACAGAAGGTAACTGAACTCCATCGATTTTGTGCACAGAAGGTATCACTCACAACCCAAAAACACAAACGCAGAACAGTAATAGGAGAAAGATAACAGTGTGTAACTGTCAAAAATATCCCTTTGTTCAACTGTAAATCTTGGATTTATTCGATGAACTTCATCCATTGGGCTAAGCCAGCATCAGCATGTGATTCATACATCCAATGACAATGAGAACAAAAGATCATCAAGTATAACATAAAATTTACCTAAGATATTTTTATTTGGATATTTCATAGCTTGAAAACGAAGTTCCTGTATATGTACCAATAGTTGATGAATATATGAGATGCCAAAAAATGGCAGCTATTTTCTTTTGTCATACTCTCAACACTCCTCCAAAAGTAATGGCTGTCATGATGCTTAATCCGCGATATAAGTTTTCGTTAATCCGTGTTATTTGACCTCATTACTTTTAAGATCGCTGATGACCAAAATGGAAATGCAAAATGGAATTTTTAACATTACTGCAAATGATTCATAAACGTTTGGCACCCAGTTAAAAGGTAAAAATAGTAATTTTATTGTATTCATAGAAGGTAACTGATCCTCCATATATAGATTTTGTAAAGAAAATTTCAATGACAACCCAAAATTACAAACCCAGAACAGTAATAGGAGAAAGATAACAGTGTGTAACTGTAAAAAACATCCCTTTGTTCAGCTGTAAATCTTGGATTTATTTGATGAACTTCTTCCATTGAGCCAAGACAGCACCTTAAATTTAGCGCCAGCATATGATCATGCATCTAATGAGAACAATAGATCATCCAGTACAATGTAAAATTTACTTAAGATATCAGGATATTTTATTATAGCTTGAAAACGAAGTTCCTGTATATGTACCTGCAATAGTTGATGAGTACATGAGAAATGCCCAAAAAAAGGCAGCTATTTTCCTTGTCAGGTACAGAAATTTAAGGTCCACTGCATCCTACTCTTACCAAATGCATGTTGCACAAGCAGATTCCATGGACAATTCTATGGACAGAAGGAAGTTTGAGTATACAGTTGTATATTGCAAGGTCGACAGGTTTTGGATAGACCTCAATGCCAAACTACATGTGAGTTATATTTAACAGATAGCTAGACATGGCCTATCTATATTTAGCCACTTTTGATGCTTTAGATAGTAAGCAAAGTGTTGTCCGGAAATGGATATTAAAATGAGTTTGCTTACTATAGCCAGCTCCATATGGAAACCAGGGCATCTCTATACACATGGAAGCTCTAGTTAGGTTCAGTTAGCTGCTACAATGAACTTACTGTAAATTATACGAGATGTATCTTTTTGATACACAATAATTAATCTTAAATTAAGATGTAATTAAGCTCTTTAAACAAACATATACTTCACGTACTCTTGAAGTATTATAGTTCTAATCTTGTATTTTCAAATCAAAGCCACTAAGATTATGAAACTGATATAAATTAATTAACTAATTAGTTACCAACGAAGTGAAGATAGATGGAGACAGATGGCAAATGGTATTGGACACAAGAGCGTTGAGTATTTGCTTGAACCTGTGACTATCATTTGTTGAAGTTGATCAAAGCTTTGTCATGTAGCTGTTGGGAGTTATTTATCTAGGGAATGAAGCATCTTTTAAGAAGGGTTGCGTTGACTTCAAAGTTTTTGAGAATATACAAAATGGAACGTCATATTAAAACTTTAATAAACTAAAAGGATGCATTACATTTATTTCTAAGTTTGACTGTCATGTTGTAAGCCTTTATATATATGGCTCTCTTTTGTACTGAATGTATGCAATTTTTAGCACTAATCAATTGTCTTTCTCTTGTTAAAATACATCATCATTTTGGTGAATCAATACATGGTATAACTCAGTAGTAATATCATGTGGGGTTTATGTCGACGTATATTATTTAATACCAAGTCTATTCAAATTCTTGTATTTTTCCAAAATTAGAACATGGCTACTGTTAAAATACATAACTTACTATTAAAATACATGGCTACCATTCTAATGTTACTATTTCAACATGTTGTCCCAATAAAATAAAAAAAAACCCGATTTATATTTAACATATGTTGGTTTAATTGGAAATAAATTTGAGAATCAATAAATAAATTAACAGGAGTATACCTGAATCCATAGCAGATATTGAAGTTTAAAATAATTTAGTTTAGTCTTCCGAATTAACATAAATCGTAGATATTAAATTATCTCTCTATAAAAGAAGGTTAAATAGTTGGTTGAGCATTTGTAGTTTTAGAACCATAACCGCTAATTCATAATTTTGTTATCCTTTAACAAATTCAAAAATCCCGGTATTCGCACATATAGCCTATGATAATTATTTAAAATTTTATGTCTCTTAGCTTTAATATAAAAACTAAGTCACTTTGACTAAACTTTACATTGAAATAACACAAAACATTTTATTTTATATATATGTGACCCGAATGTTGAAGTATTCCAACAATATCTGTTACACCATCATTGGAAGCAAGATTACAAGTCCGATATCGCAAGATCATCTTGTGAATAGGGTGCTTATATAGTGAAGTTCTTTTTTAGAATGTGACCAGGGGCGGAGGCACGCTGTTGCTGGCATGGGCACGTGCCCCTCCCAGGATTTGTTAACAAAAAAATACCGATGATGGAAAAAGGTTCTTCGTTTGAAAATCAGACCCTAAATCTACGGCAATCTTTAACGGACACTAGCATCGTCAAATCATCAAAAATCTTAGTGCAACTGGAAGCCCTCCTCCTTGATTCTCCTCTGTAGGCTCGCATCCCTCTACGGCGCTGTTTCACTTACTCCGCAGGTTTTAGGGTTCTCCTCTGCAGGCTCGCATCCCTATGCAGTGCTCCTTCCCGTATTCCGCAGGTTTTAAGGTTCTCCTCTGCAGGCTCGCATCCCTCGGCTGCGCTCCTTCCCATACTCCGCTGGTTTTAGACCCTTCTCCTCATTTCAGATCTGCAGTAATCGTTGCTCTCTCTCTCTTTTTTTTTCTTTTTTTTTTCTATTATGAAAAGTTAGTCTAATTTGTGTTGAAGTCTGCAACTATTTAGTCTAATTTGTGCTGAAGCGAATAACAATAAGATAAATAGTTGATCAAGTATGTAATGAAATATTGTTCACAACTATTTAGCAGTGGTTATTTAATGATTTGTTATGAGTTATTATGCACAAATTTAAATATACAACAAAAAAAGGGTTGCCACCTTTAACCCTTAATTTTTATTAATATTGTGCCCCCCTCAACATTTTTTTCTGGCTCCGCCACTGAATGTGACTAGGCCTTTCGAGAAATAAGACTTTAACCTTATATAGGGTTTAAGTTGGGAACAATGTTTTAAAACGCAAAAGGCGTACATGAGGCATTTTCGGATCCGTGAGGCGAGGCTTAAGCCTCGAAACGTTGAGGCGTAAGCCTTTCGGGTAAAAAAAAAAGCACAACACATATACATAATTTTTAATAAGGAATAACATTAAGGGTCAAATAGTAATTAAAAATCATAAAGCATTCGATTTCACATCCATGTAATATCACATTTGCTCATTTTAAATTGACCTAGCCGACGGTAGAAATGAGGAAACAATTAAAATGGCTTTCAATAAAACACAGCAAACCAAAAAAAAAAAAGGTAGTAACAAAAAGACAAAAAATGCCTCTTGGAATCAAGTTAGAAAAGACAAAAAAACCTCCTGGAATCAAATTCAAAAAGACAAAAAAAAAATCTTCTGCAATCGAGTTCGATTCCAGTGAAGGAATTGAACTAGATTCCTTAACTGGAATCGAACTCGATTCCTTAACTAGAATCAAACTCGATTCCAGTTAAGGAATCGAACTCGATTCCTTAACTGGAATCGAACTTGATTTTAGTTAAGGAATCGGAAGTTCGATTCCAATTGATCCCAATTCGAAATTTCATAAAATTATTTACATTTTTTATGGCTCTGGAGTTAGAAAACGATGCAGCAGTGAAAGTGAGAAGCAGGTACGTGAGGCTGAAAATAAAATGGGCAGATTTATTTTATATACGTACACCTCAGCCATTTGAGGCTCTAAGACGTACGTTTTTTTGTGTTTTTTACGCCTCAATTGGTTGAGGCTTAAGCCTCAGAGGTAAAACGCCTCTTGAGATGCGCCTCAAGGCGTTTTTGCCAACGCCTCGCCTCAAGGCGCGCGTCAGACGCATTTTTTAATACACTAGTTGGGAACAATATATTCATCAACTAAGGAGCAGGCTTTTATATTATCCCATAGCTATAAAAAATAGGTTTTACTTTGTGATCTTCATTGCCCTTTTTTTTGAAAACATGAAAACGGCCCATGGCTTACGAACAACAAGACGGGTAAAACCCGATACCCAAACAAATGGGTCAGCTAAAACCCTAGCTGCAAAAGTAAAAGAAACGCATAACACAAAGCCTCCAAATCAAGCAAATACGGCGATGCTCTTCATCTCCACAACTAAATTGCCATGACACAATTATGGCGGCTTTCACCGCTTGTCAAATCTGCGCTTCTTCCTTCGATTAGGGGAGGTAGATGTCTCTGTAGACCAGTTAAAGCTATCATCCGCTATAACATCATTTTTGGCTATAAGATGAGTGAAAGTCTCCGAATATTTCTGGAATTTGCTAGATCCCAGAAATTATGTACTTGTATTATTAATAATAAGGCTCATATCGGTTGATTCTATCTTCCATGAGTTCTTATCTAGCTTGTTGCTGCTTTCACCCTTGTAAAACTCAAATAAGTGGTGAACTTTGTTGTGGATCATGCTCTAGTAATGTTTTTTTTATCAACAATAAGATTGTTACATTCTGATATATGCTTTGTTAGATTCGCTATATCCTCAAGAACACTACTGGTCGCGTGGTAGGTACTCTGCAAGTCAGGTATATAATCATTAGAATAATTCTTAATATCACAAAAATCAAAAATCAAAAGATTTGATTGTTTTCTTCTCTTCGATTTACAGAAATTGATAGCATTGGATTGGCCATCACCAAGAAGGGAGCATGTAGGAGAAAACCGAGAGATGTCTAAATTGAGCATGTCACATTGTAAGAGAAACTTCTGTTTTTTCTTTATAATTATCAGAAATAGTTTGATCTGAGTATATGTTTTTTGTTGAATGATTTTGCTTGAATCACTACTAGAATGAAAGGCTTTCCCGACGGCTCAAAACCATCGACGACTGTCGGCAAAAACCGTTGATAATTGAGGCATCATAGTACAGAATTTCTGACGGCTTCCGACATCACTCGTCGAGCATATATCCAATGGATTCCGACACGAGTAGTCAGCCGTTGGAAACCATCAAATATAATATGCCCGTAATCCGTCAAAAGCCTTCGGAAAAACTGCATATTTTTTAATTACTACTGCAATATTGTCTTTTGTTTTGACATAAAATGGTACAAACACCCAAAGACTAGAATTTATAGAGAAGATCTATGGCAGGAACAGTTATGGCTATGTGGCTCTTGGCCCGAATTTGTAGGAAATGAGTGGGAACGGTTGTGTGCCGAAGGTGGGATCAGATCGTGGCTACGTTGGGCACGTGGCAGCATCCTCGAGTCTTCAGGAGATCGTGGGAAAAGCAGTAGAAATGTAGGTTACTACTGGTTAGGATCGGATATGGTTTAGATCAAATTCTTCGATCTGGAAGTTAGTTCAATCCGGAAGTTTGTTCGATCTGATGTCTTCTATATTAGGACTGTTTTCTTCGATCCGGCAGATATTCAAACCGAATTCTTTCGATCCAAGGCATTGTCTTCGATCCGATCCGAAGTCAAATTCTTTGGGAGGCATGATTCTTGATGTTTAAAGTTCATGATCATGATTAGTCGAACCTTGGACGACCTTGCTACAAGGCAAGATAACATTTTGCCCCCAAAGAACATTTTATTTTAGATCAGATGTGCTTTGAAATCGTTGAGCTATCCATTCCTGAATAAGCAGCAGTTAACCGTCGTGTCGTTTTGTAGAGTTATGACTCTTGATCCCTCGTGCTATATATAAACAAAAGATTATATCCACAATTGTCTTTGTTGTAATCAACTCATCTCTGTCTGAAGTGGGGATAGGAAAATTCTTCAAACCCTTATCGAATCAAAATGTCGGATTCACTTATTTTATAAATCATGTTTAGTCGTTAGTTCTTGTACATGGCTATACATATACAAGTCGTTCCAAGCAACCTTTTCTAACGAATGCCAAAATTGGATCGAATAACATGAGTCTGACAAGTTGCCAAAAGCATGAAAACGGCTGACGATAATGCTCCTTGTTTTCTTCCAATTCTTTTTTGCTTTTGGTTTTTGGATCAAAAAATTCATTACCCTCCGGATCAAGTAGTTCGATTTGGGGTTTATTCGATCCGGAGCGTTCCCCCGCCCTTCAGTTCTGTTCAGAGAGCAATGTCGTGTCGTTTATTTAGCGGGAGCTGAATAGTCACTTCGGCACAGTATGTAAGCCATACCATCTCTATATTTCCTCTTTTACTTTTTACTGCCATTAACCTTTGAACCGACCGAGCTCCAAAACACTAATCCGCCAATTCAATCCCCAAATTACTTACAGTGGGTCTTTAACTCATGTTCTTCGTATTTTTACTCGAACTTTCACACGAATCGCCATAAGAATTCATGTTATTCGATTTTAAATAAATTAGGCATTGGTATCTCGAACTCTGAAGATGACTACCGCCATCGACGGTGATGCAGTGTCTCTGGTTTGTCGGCGACGTCCAAGACGAGGTCTTGGTGATTTGACTCTCATCCTTGTGGACTGGAGATGAATGGGATCACGATGGGGTTCCAGCAAGGAAGTAGGAGAGGGAAAGAGATTGACGGGTTCGATTTGAAGAAGTCTGGAGGCGAGAAGGTTTGGGTGGATTGAAGGATTAGGAAGCGAGAATGGCTATAGATTCTTGGAAGGGCTTCATGGGTTCTGATCGAATGTTTTCGATCCGAAGTCAATTCGAAACAACTCGATCCGGAACGTTCGAACCAGAATACCTTTCGATCCGGAATTATTCAATCCGGACTGTCTTAACTCTTATACTTGGCATTTCAAACGACCAATTTGACAATTCTACTCAAGTTAGTGAACATGGGAACGCCATAACTCTAAATCAAGGTTCAAACAAACAAATCAACATATACTTACAAACAGTTAGGATAGAGCCTTTCAGACTTTGGACCAGTCTCACAGTGTATCATTTTAGATATTTTGGACATAAAAGACATAATTCTTCGCGACACCGTGACACGTATCAAACAACTGCTATATGCATTCAACATTTCCTTTCTTCACACACTCCAACACACCTGAACCGCACATACTAGCACACACATAGGGGCACAGGCTAATTTACTCCAACCACCAACGTTTCTTGGATAGTACAGCAAGCATGTCTAGGAGATATTCTACAAGATATTCTGAATCCGAAAAGGGAAAAGCTCCCGAGACAACAACCAATCCCAATATTCCTCCATCAAATTCTAACTCTGATAGTGATGATCCGAAATTTGAAGTTGATATTCATGGGGAAGTAGAATCCTCCGGAGAAGGAACTTCTATGGATGAAGAGGTCAGAGGAGTTGGAGATAATAGGGCTCCCGACATATTTAAAGATGGAATTTTTTTGGAGGATCCTAAGGATTCATGGGTATCTACCACTGATGAATCAAGGCAATGATGATTATGCTTAAAACATGGAATTCCTTGGGATGACGCTCGAGTTGCCGATATCTTAGACAGACCTCAAAATCCTCTAGATGGGTATATGGAAATAAGTCGACATATGTGCTCAGTTGGAAGCATTCCTCCCTTTCATCCTTTCGTCGTTGATTTCCTTAGACGAGTAAATATAGCAACCATGCAACTCCATCCAATAGCATACTCATTCTTGTACACAATATTTGTAGCTTACATTGAGATCTTAGGTGTGGAGCCCACCTACGAAGATATAATATTTTTCTATAACTTCAAGCATTGCCAACAAGTGACTTCTTCCTTCCTTTATTTTGAGTCTGTGCCCAAAAGAAAGATTATAATTGAAGAGTACAACAACGTGGGTGACATAAGGCCCAATTTGTTCTATATCCGTCATCAAGCCAGGTGTGCTAGGAGATGGCTTCAATCTAGTAAGCCTCAAGTCCTAGTTTCTTCTTTTTTAAATCATGCATAGGATTTCTGACAATTCTCTTCATTATCAGCTCCGAACCCGAAGAAACTGCAAGGTCAAGTGTACCAAGATCATCTAATTGCTTTACTGAACGCTCCACCGGACTTACTAAGCATAAATAATTACTTGTGGATGGATTTCTTCACCGATATCACTTTATTAGTCCATAGCGGAGTATGGGAGTCGGTGGAGGTCGTGCTCTTGTATATGTGCCCCCAGCTTAGATTCCTTCGGCGTTAGCGTGGATAGAAGGCGTGCACCCAATCGGAGGGTAGGTGGTAGTATCATCTGAAGCTAACGAGGCTTCAGGAGGCGAAGACCATGCAATTTCTAGTCATGAACCTCAGCTGGGGGTTAAGGAGAAGTCCCTTGAGAAAGGGATCAGCGAAACGCTTAAGAGTCCCTCTCCCATAAATGTATTCACGGAGGAGCTCTTAGAAAAGACTATCGAGGAAGAGCCTAAGGACCTTTCTCCTAAAGATACATGCACTGCAGAGAAGCATTCCTCTCCTTAGACTCTTCCTCTAGCTAAATCTCCAATCCATGACATCTGCCAAGAGAAATCAGTGTCTCTGTATCAAGGTTTTATTTGCCTTTGCCGAATACTATATACTCCTCTCAAAACCTTGGCTCTGGTTCTTTCTTTCCTACTTCCGAGGAGGAAATCACACCCTCCAAGACGGGAAAACGACACCAACCAGCCAATCTCCGGGATTC
The DNA here is from genome assembly GCA_030737875.1 of Allium sativum. Lineage (NCBI taxonomy): Eukaryota > Viridiplantae > Streptophyta > Magnoliopsida > Asparagales > Amaryllidaceae > Allium > Allium sativum. The sequence continues at coordinate 200,647,984 of CM060924.1, forward strand.
GGTCTATCGGGGGGATCATTTAGGGCACACACAACAGATAAATTGCACATTATAACACCCATATGTTGCATTAACTCTTGCTTTTTATACTGGCTTACTTTGATTTGCAGGAACTATGTCTCATCAAAGGTAGGACCACAGAAAGCGCCATAGCAGTCTCTCAAAGTCTTATCCTAATCCTGAGCATGAATATAGAGATAAACATACCCGAGAGGAGAGAAGGCGCTACGAATAAAAATATTATCCCTCCTCACGCTCCCGTTCTCCGATCCGCTCCGATATCGACAAGCATAAAAGCTTTTAGAGCTCTCGTGAAGAGGAACAACAAACTTCCAAAGCTCCACTTCCCCCAAAAGAATCACAACCTCAAGACAAACATTCCAAAAAGCATTCTGACCCCGAAGGCAAGGCCAAGGATAAGGATCGCACAACAATCATTCCATCCAAACATAAATCCATCGATATCTCCACGTCAAAGCCTATTGCTCTTGACGCCTCTACTACCGAGAGGATAAAAGTCTTAAAAGAGCAATTCCCTCGATATCACTTCAAGGACATGCACTTTGCTCCTAATCTCCAGCCGGTCCCTGGGAATTTGTCGATAACAAGGAAACAATAGACTTCATCGACTAATAATACAAGGAAACACGCAAGTATGCTCGGAATCTATCCGGGATCATACAAAAACTCCAACTGGATTTGGATAATCAATCGCATCCGTGTGAACGCGACATGACACGTGTCAAGGGTGTCGAGAAAGAATGCGAAGAAGTTCAGGCTAAACTCACGCCTGGGGAACGTGAAGCCGAAAAATACAAGAAACTGCATGATGAGCTGCAACAGCGTCTCCATAATGAGTTTGATGTCAATAGCAAAGAACGTACAACCTTTAAGGACCAATTCCAGAGTGTTACGACTGAGAATACTGATTTAAAGTTGTCTTGTACTCGCCTCCAACATGAGAAAACCAAACTTGAGAAAGAAAATGTTGATCTGAGGGCCAAGCTGACTGAAGTCGGGGAGAGGGAAAAAAGGGCTGAGGAAAATGCTAACACTGCTCTTGAATCCGCATCCAATTCTAAGGCTCAGTTTGAGGTTGAAAAGGCTGAGCTGGAATCACAACACTCTGAAGCGAACAAGATCTGCTTGGTATGGGACCTCTCGTTCTCCCTTTCTTTACACAAATTCTTTGATATAGCGATATATCATGGGTGGAAGACAATCTCACTACTCTAGTCGATGCTTGGAGCGAGCTTATTGAGAATGAAAAGCGCATGCTGAAGGTAGAAACCGTGGATGAGGAGGAATTGATTAGGACATATTTGAGAGGCATGAGCCAAAACACATGGAAGAGGGAAGAAGACTGCTAAAAGAGGCTGAGGATGTCGCGAAGCGTCAGGCTAAGGTCAAAGATTTTACTGGAGGTAGTCCTGGTCCTCTGCAGCATCCAAGGCTAGGGAGATAGAAGAATACGACCCCGATAATCTTGGGCTTGTCACACGCACGCATCTCTCCCTATTATCGAGGTTAAAACTTATGCAACTCTTGGAGATCATTCTGCTGAAGGTATTTTTACATTTTTCTCTCAATTTACTAGAGCTATTATAGTGTGTCATCATGCTACGGGATTTCCGACTGAGAGGCCCGTTATTTCTCCAGAGCTAATAACCATTGCTTTCTCATCTTTAGGTACAAAACCTGCTGCTGTTGCTGTGGGGCAGGGAACAAAGCCAACTAGCAAGTCTGCAATGCATCCTGGATACGATGCCTCGAAGGAAGGAGAAATGATAGCTGTGTTGAAGGATCTCAATAGCAAGGAAACTGATGAGGTATCATCTACACCTGAGAGATCGAAATGACCAGGGAACTGACGCTAGCAGAGATGAAGGCGAGGAATGAGGGAAACTTTTGCAAGTCAAGCTTGAGATCTTGACCCACTCCTTTTGCTGCTGATCCTATCAATAAAGTCTTTCGTTCCAGCATAAAGGTCTCCACTGATCTTCCCCCATTGTATCTAAAATATACGAGCTCTAAGCCTACTCCTGAAACTGAAGAATGTTCGATTGGGAAGATTAAAAGAAAAAGCATTTACTTACCGAGACTGAGCAGGAGGAGCAGAAGAAGCTCAGAGATCTCAAGAAGACCAAATCATCCAAGTCTTAGATGTTTTTCAATTTGTTTCTTTTGTTTTCCACTGGCCTATTGTGCTTGTTGCGAGTGTGGCCCTCGCCTTTTGCTTTATCATTATGTATAAAACTAATAATTATTAAAGCAGTTATCATTCTATACAAGCTTGTAATTAATGAAGTAGTACATTTCTTTTATTCTCTTTCCGTTCAATATACTTGCAATTTAATTTTTTAACCCCCGTTTAATGTAGAAGTTTTCCACTTAAAATTGGGTCAACCAAGTTAATTTATTACTAGTTCGTAGGTATAGTGTATATGCCCCTAATTAACCTTGAACTATATATATTCCAAGTCAATGGCATATTCGAGATTTATTTCTAAGTCTATTCCAATGCCCCCAGCATCAATGGGGATTTTGGGCTAAGTCAATGCTCATGCCTCCAAGCCTTTCATGAGGTAGGAGCTGAATCCTTCGGATGTTCAATGCGATTGTTTTATACTCTCATGTCGTGAACTCAGTTTAGAGATGCGGGTTATAGTGTTCTTAAGTCGTGGTGCAACATTTCACATCTACCCTTCTTTTATACTTGTTTTCAATTTGTGAGAGATAGAGTTGATCGTGCGAAAAGTCATGTCTTTCGCTTTGGCATCAAATCTGCACTTTAAGTCTTAAAGTGGTATTTTTCCAATTCGAGTGTCGATATCGAACTTAGACAATACTCCATTCCAAGCTCTGAGGAACGGGATTAGTAGGACAAGTGGTCGGGTCACACTTGTCCAGGCATCTTCCTTTTGCCCTCATGTCAAGGAAAAAGGTTACCATCAGGGATGGCCGGATTCCACCCTTTTTCATTTATACTCATCCCATCGAGATAGGGAAGAGTTGAGTATGTCATTTAAGCGTCATTCCCTCACTTTAGTATGCAAAGTGGGGACCGCTATGTCAAATGTCGATGTCGAGCTCGACTTCGGTTAACCCAAGTCCAGTTAGTCACGAAATTGAGTTAGCTCGTCAAAACGTGAGAGAGTGAACGTCGTTAGCGATATAACCACTTCCTTCGTTCATATTTAATATAGGGCAATCGAATCACAATAGTTAGTCAAATCAACACAAATAGTCATAGAGCATGGAAAGAGCCTTTATTTATAAACAATAACTTTGGGAAAATCATACCTCATTACACAATCTGGGAATAGACAAAATAAAAACTTAAATCAAATAGTGTTGTGTGTGCTCGGCATTCCATGCTCTCAGGAGATAATCACCATCAATGGTCGTTAGCCTGAAAGCTCTGTTATCAAGCTTCCGATGAATGATGTATGGTGCTTTCCACTTCGGGTCCATGTAGATGGAGGCCGAGAAGACACGCTTCATAATGAGGTCGCCAGGCTCAAAGGTCCTAGGTCGTAATTTTAGTTATAGTATCAAGCAACTCGATGTCTATACTTTGAAGCATGCAAGTTTGCCTCCTCTCTCTTCTCATCGATCATATCCAGTGAATCTAGGAGAATAGCCTTATTAGTCAAAGGATCATAATACGTCATTCTATGAGAGGGGAATTCAAGCTCTACTGGAATGACCGCCTCCGAGCCACATGAGAGTGCGAAAGGAGTATGGCCAGTTGTTGACTTATGGGTAGTTCGATACGCCGAGAGAGATAATCGCAATTCGTCATCCCATTTGGCCTTTGCCTGCTCCAATCATTTCCTTATGATGGTCTTAATGATCTTGTTCATGGCTTCTACTTGTCCATTTGATTGCGGGCACACAACTGAGGTGTATCTCTTCTCGATATGATGCCGTCAATAGAATTTTTTGTATTTCATGCTATCAAATTGGGTTCCATTATCAGTAATGATAGTGCGAGGATGCCCAAATCGATATATGATGTTCCTAACGATAAAGTTGATCACCCTCTTAGTCGTGATGGCAGTTAATGGTTCCGCTTCATCCCACTTCGTAAAGTAATCCGCCTCCATAACTACATACTTCGCTCCTCCCTTGGATATCGAAAGACTTCCAATGATGTCCACTCCCTATATTGAAAATGGATAGGGACTCACCATCTGGGTGAGTTGGTTAGGCGGAGCCCTAGGAATCTTAGCAAACCTCTGGCATTTGTCGCAGCGTCATGAATAATCAGTCGTATTTCGGTTTATGCTAGGCCAAAAATGGTCGTACCGTAGTAGCTTCTTTGTTAAGGTTTTCCCTTCGATGTGGTCGCCACAATCGCCTTCACGCACTTCTCGTAATACGCACTTGAAGTCATCATTGGCGATGCATCAGAGCAAAAGAACCAAAAAATTTCTTTTGCAAAGCATACCATGCTGCATAATATATCTTGAAGCTTTGTGAACAATGGCGCACTTTTCTCTCCTCCTCTCTGGAAGTGTTCCATGCTGCAGGAAATTCTTTATAGGGGTCACCCATGACTCTCTTTCAGGTTCGACTTCCAATATATGATCAACTTCCATCTGATCAAGGCTTGGTCCATTCAGAACTTCAATTGGACCATTTCTATTTCCTCTGGGTTATCCGAGCTGGTCATCTTGGCTAGTCTACCCGCTTTTTAATTCTCCTCCCGCGGGATGTGAGAATTGTTGTGATACTCATGGCCATCTAACTGTTCTTCCATCCGTTCCAAGTAAGCGGCGAGTCGTGGTCCCTTTTTCTGATAAACTTTCCACACCTGAAACACAACAATTTTAGATCATAGAAAATATCCAATGCAACTACTCATAATTCCTTCGTGAGTTTCAGGCCGGCAATAAGGGCTTCATACTTGGAATCATTGTTAGTAGCAGGAAAATTTAGCCTTAGGGCATAATAGATCGATCGTCCCTCAGGAGTTACCAGGACAACCCCGGCATCGAAACGTCGATCATGACGAGCACCGTCTGTATACAACTTCCAAATGCTCGATTCCAGCTTAGTCTCAGGAGGGATAGTATCATTATCCAAGGCATCTTCCTTAATTATAAATTCGTCTATGAAATCAGCTAATACTTGCCTTTGTATAAACTTTCTTGGAAGGAAAGTGAGATCGAACTGACTCAGTTCGATATTCCACTTAAGTAACCTACTAGACGCCTCAGGCCGCTGAAGGACCTATCGTAGTGGTTAGTTGGTGTATATCATAATTGGATGATCCTGGAAATAGTGATGGATTTTCCTTGAATCAATGACCAAGCTATTCGCGATATTTTCAATCTTTGGATAGTTGCGTTCAGCCTCCCACAACTTATTGCTCACATAGTACACTGGCTTTTGGACCTTATCCTCCTCGTGAATGAGCGTTGAACTGACGGCATGCAATGATACCGCCAAATATACAAACAAGTTATCATGATCTACACGTTTGAATAATATTGGGGGCCTCTTCAAGTGGCTTAGTAGATTTTTAGAAGCTTCAACACAGTCAGGGGTCCACTCAAAGTTGTGTTTCCCTCGCTTTATTAAGTCAGAGAAGGGAATGCATTTGTCAGTAGCTTTGGAGATGAATTTGCTCAAAGCTACTACCTTTCCTGCCAAGATTTGTACATCCTTGATCTTTCGAGGTTCTTGGATCTCCCTGATTGCCACAATCAGGTCTAGGTTGAGTTCAATCCCACATGGACTGACGATGAATCCCAAAAACATTCTTAATGCAACACCAAAAGAGAATTTTAAAGGGTTGAGTTTCATCCTGTAATGTCGGAGGATATTGAACATTTCCGCTATAACATGATTGGTCGATTGCTTCGACTTCACAAGCATGTCGTCCACATACACCTCCATCGATTTCCCGATTTGGTTATGCAACATACGATTAACCAACCGTTGGTACGTTGCCCTAGCGTTCTTCAAAAAGAAAGGCATCACTACGTAGCAATATAACCCAACGTTTGTAATAAAGCTAGTATGCACCTAGTCCGAAACATACATAGGGATTTGGTTGTATCCGTAGTATGCATCCATAAATGAGAGGATTTCATGTCCAACTGTTGAATCTACTAGCTGACCAATTCACGAAAGTGGAAAGTTGTCCTTCACGCATGCCTTGTTTAAATCTGAGAAGTTGATGCATGTACTCCATTTCCCATTAGCTTTCTTCACAAGGACCGAATTTGCTATCCACTTAGGATATGTTGCATCACAAATGAATCTGTTACCCTTCAGCTTTTCAAGTTCCTCCTTCAAAGTCACTAACCTCTTTGGGCCAAGCATGCACCTTTTCTGCTTAACTAGAACATACTTTGGATTAATGCTCAATGAATGACTCATAATCGATGGAGATATCCCAGACATATCAACATGGGACCAAGCAAACATATCTAGGTTTGCCTTATGAAAATCAATCAATTCCCTCATCCGGATGGAGTCCAAATGGGATCTAATCCTCAAGACCCTTGTTGGGTCGTCAATATTGATCGGAACTTCTATCGTCGCTTCATTAGGTGTTGCCCTTGTACATCCCAATTCCGCATCTTCTCTGGGATCGATATCCTCGAACTATTGACTGGGCGATCCTGGTTGGGATGTGTCCATTACTTGCTATGATGTCGCCTCCTTGGTAGGAGGGGCGGCTTCTTGTAGTTCGTCCCCTTCTTCATTCCAGACTTCCTTCCATTCCACCAATTAGCATTCCTTTCCAATCACCCAATCTCTCTTTACCATTCCCACTCTAGCTTCAGTTTTGAATTTTAGGAGTAGACACCAAGGAGCTATACATGCTATAAATTCTACCAAGGCCAGCCGGTCTAGAAAGGCATTGTAAGGAGAATTAATATCCATCACAAGGAATGGTAGGACTCGTACTCTCCGACGGTCTCCCTCACCTAATTCAACTGGTAGCTCAACCAAACCAATCAGTTCAGTGGTTGAACCATTGAAACCACATATCCATCCCGTACACGACTTCAAGTCTCTCTCCTCCAACTTCATTTGATCAAAAGCTTTTTAAACAAAATGTTGATGGAACTCCCGCAATCAATCAGGACCGTCAGCACAATTGCAGGGACAATAATGGCCGATTTCACCAATGAGTCTATGCTTGGGGTCTCAACGCCAGAACTCTCTCTATCACGGAAAACGATATCATCCATCATCATTTTTTGTTGTTTGGTCGAAAAATTGTCTTCGGGGGTGCTGCATTCCCCAACTTCCATATGCTTCACAACATTCACATATCATTCCATTGTTCTTGCACTAAATCGCGTGGAGGTGGTCCTCCAACGATTGCATTAATGACGATTCATTTTGCTTTCTGTTGGGCGGTGGCCCTAAGAGCCACTTGACCTTGATTTTGGGTTGAAGCCATCGGCCCCTGTCTCTTGGGGCCACCTTATATTCGTCAAGCTTTCCCTATTGCAACAACTTCTCAATCACGTCTCTCAGATGTCAACATTCATTCATCAAAAGGCCAAAAAGTTTCATGGAGGAAACAATACCTTCCAGTTTCACATTGCTTCTCTGTCGAGTCTCGCGGAGGTGGTTTCTTATACTGCAACACATTGCATGTATCGAGATATATATTCTCCAAAGTATCGTTCAACGGCATATAACTCTCGAATGACTGGAATCAGAGTCGCTTCTTAGCATCCCCTTTCTGATTCCAACTTCCTTTGTTACCGTTCTTTACCTAGCAGCCATTTTTCTTATTTTGATTCCCGACGTTGATTTCCACTTTTTCGATACTATCGCCAGACTGTCTCACATCAATATTACTCTGAATTTCCTCCACAACCTATCTAGACCTTCTTTTGCGATTCACATATGCGTCTTCTTGTTGCATGCGCACTTTTTCCTTTTCATCAAATATTCTGTCATCGTGGAAGGCTTTCCGACCAAATCTCTTCTGAATTTTGAGTCTTTGTCCACACCATCGACCATTGCCATTAGAATAGCCTCCAAGTTAGGGCTGCTCACTTCGGTGAAATCCATACTGAAATGGTCAAGGTATCCCCTCAAAGTCTCTCTAGGGGATTGCTTAACCACGGAAAGCTCCATCACGTGCTTAGACTTCGACGCGTGCAATTGGAATTAAGTCAAGAACTTCTCTCTCAGGTATTTGAAGTTGGGAACTGATCGGGGAGGAAGCTTGGTAAACCACATCATCACCACTCCTTCAAGATATACCGCAAAGGCTTTACACATAATAGCATCAGGAGCCACTACTGCGTTCATATACCATGAAAAGAACTTCAAATGCTATAGCAGATCCGCCCTTCCCGAGTAAGGACTTATAGCAGGCATGTTAAACCGTCTCGGGAATTGTGCCTCCAAAATATCATTGGTAAAGGGAGTAAGGCTATGATCTATGCCCCAATCCTCATTAGTATAACCTCTGCTATCATGCATTATTTGTATTATTAGTGCTTCTACCTCTGCATTGGTTAGCAAATGTTCTGGTTCGGCACTTTCGACTCATCGAACTATCTCTACTCCCGTTTCAGGCAACGTCGCCTAAGCCACCGTCTGGGCGGTACTTCCCTACCCTCTATGGTCCCGGTCAATCACAGGACGAGTGGGTGGAAGTACGGGTGCACGAGCAGTCCGAGAAGTGCCTTATTCTCTTGGGGGAGCCCGAGACCGGGTTGGCATTAGAATGGGTTCAGCCAAACTAGGATCATCAGAGCCAAGCCAAATGGATGCATTTTCACTAGAAGGTAGTGTGCCAAGCCGGAGTTGGCGAAGGTTCTCTAGCCTTTCATAAGGTCTCCTTTGACATGGTGGTTGTTCACCTTCTTCTGACGAAGACGAGACTTCTGATGTTTGACGAAGTGGCGAAAATGGTGTCCTTTGCCTTCAGAACTCTTCCCAATGGCGTCCACATCATTTCTCAATTTAGCATTGTCTCGTCTTTATGCATCTAAAGCAACAGTAGTCTCTTCTAACTTTCTGAATAGACGTGCAAAATCATCTCGCGTGACAAATGCTGCAGAAGGAGCTTGATCGACAGATGGAGCAGCAATCTCAGCTATGGGATTGGATCGGATCGAATTTGATCCTGGGTGGCTAAAAATGGGTTCATTCGATCTAGGGGCCCGTGTTGGCACCATCTACTAGTCTGGCTTTTGTGCGTCGCTGGCTGACACTCCATAGGAAGCTTGATGAGTCCTATCTTTTTTAGAAACCATGATGACTTCAATTGTCGAAAATGGCGAAAATATGGACGGTTCCTTCGGACTTGACGATCAAAATAGTAGACAAACAATCCAAAAAGGCCGAGAATTCAAATTTCTCAGTGAAAGCACCAAAATGTTTGACAAAAAAATGGTACAAACACCAAAATACTAGAATTTATAGAGAAGAATGAAGAAATACCAAAAGAAAACAAGAAAAAAGAAACAAACACACACAATAGTGGTTTGGCGTTAATGAGCCTACGTCCACTTTATAATTCTTTGATTCACGAAGAAATTACAATTACAACAAGCTTGATCTCAAAACACTCAAGATACAACCCTCAAATTCTTGATTTATAGTGATTTAATCAGAGAAATGACGTGAAATGATATTGTTGAAGGCTGCTCCAATCACACGTGAGATATTTTAGTGCATAAAGGTCCTTAAAATAGGCTCAGAGTGATGTATTTATAGGTGTTGCAGCATACTAGTTCGGATCTATGACAGGAGTAGTTATGGCTCTGTGGCTCTTGGTTCGGATTTGTAGGAAATAAGTGGGAATAGATGCGAGCAGAAGGTAGGATCAGATTGTGGCTACGTGGGGCATGTGGCAGTGTCCTCGAGTCTTCAGGAGATCGTGGGAAAAGCAGTGGAAACATAGGAAACTGCCTGGTTGGGATAAGATATAGTTCGGATCGGATTCTTCGATCCGGAAGTTAATTCGATCCGATGTCTTCTATACTGGGACTGTTTTCTTCGATCCGACAGATATTCGAATCAAATGCTTTCGATTTGAGGCCTTGTCCTCGATCCGGTCCGAAGTAAAATTCTTTAGGAGGCATGACTCTTGATGTTTAAAGTTTGTGATCGTGATCATTCAAACCTTGAACGGCCTGGCTACAAGGCAGGCTAACACCTTCCGGCCACATTTCCCATACAAAACTATTCCATCAACAATATCCCATTCCATGTATACAATATTTCAACCAAATATCAAAAACCAAACCAAACACAATTCATCAAACTAAAAAGTACACTAAATCAATTCACACTTCACCATCAACGAGCAAATTAAACAACCATAAAATACAATGCATAATATACATGTCACTAAGTCTACCATCAAACAACATATAAAACATCAAGTTATCGAGTATGTCATCCACCAAGCAAGTGTACCATCACATAATACATATACATTACATCAAATCACAAAGTCTACCGTCCACCAAGTCATACTAAATAACAAAAACGTACATATCAAAGCAGTCAATCGCCTCCAGAACCTGTAGAACTTCTAGAACCATCAGAGGAAGGGAAGCAGCCACCGTACTATTGCATAAACTCAGTAATACGCTGATCCAACAGCCGTGTCATCTCTATGGCCTGGCGATGGTTTTGATCCTCCAACTATGCCACACTGACCCTCAAATCGTCGATCCCTGCTAGATCGATGTCAGCTCTGGCCTAGCGTGTAATAACTATATAATTTAGTTGCTACATTTAATGGGGAAACACTAAGGCTTAGCTTGTAATCAATATCTAAGAGTGTTATAGTATATTAAAGGAGGTTTGATGTTTATTTTAACTAGGAATGGTAAATCATACAAACATAAACTCGAAATATGAAATTTATTATGTGAAGGGTTAAAAATATTGTTTAAGTTGTTTAAAATTATCCTTAACTTGTAAAAATATGTCTGAAATTTTGTACAAATAAATTTAATAAACTTGGTTATGCTATAACGTGTTAATTGTGATTAAAACATGTAAAAAGTGAGAAAATGAGGACTAATATGTGCTCATCACTTTAAATTTTCCTAATCCTTAATGTTTTTCTTTAATTGGACCATAATCTTCACTAATTAATATATTTTTTTAGAGAAACTTTAGACTGAAAATAAAGGTATGTAAACAATTGTTAACCCTGTTAAAAATACGGGTCAGAAATAATTAGTTAAATGCACATGAAACAGATTGTTAACGTTTAAAGTGCCAAGTATTCGTGTTGTTTCAGTTCAAAGCACCGGCTTGGTCGATATCAAAGCACCGGGTCGGTCGGTACCAAAACGATGGGTCGGTCAGTCCCAATGAGTATGGGTCGGTCCTAAGCTAAGTGACTGATCGGTCGAGAGCGCTTCAACATACGGGTCGGCTTCAAACTATTTAAGCATGGATTGGTGTAAATGCAAGAATGTGGTGCAATGACAGCTGGTATATGGCATAATACATAAGGTAAATAGATGGCGATAGTAATACCATGAACCACATGCAAGTTGTAATGTGACTCAGGCAAGAGCATTTATACGAACTGATCTGAATAATATATAAAGCATATGGATCATATACATGCCATGCTCATGAGTTGTACACGCTTCATGAAATGAGATTAACACAATGTATAAGGTGGCCAGCGTAATATGTAAATACACCAAGAGCATATCCACGTCATCTCATATGGTTCCAAGGAAGGAGGCTCGTTAGAAATGATAATCAAAAGGAAACCATGAAGACAAATGAACACGTATATTCATATCTGTACAGACCAACTACAATTGTTGTAAACAGTAGCACTTCTTTTGTACGATGGCAAGACTACAAGTATATGAATCAGTGTAAAGAGTAAATGCAGGTCACATACAAAACCTGTAAACTGGTCGATCATTAAATAATAAAGGAGGCAGCTTCAACAAAGCTTGCATTTTGGGTCGGTCCTATTCCAGAGTACGGGTCGGTCTCCATTAACAAAGCGGTGGCAATTTAGTAATAAAATGGATCAACACGTTGATAAGTATGTGAAAGTTTTCATGTTGTAATAACGTGAGTTCATATATGTGAACGGGAGTACATTGGGATATAGATTGGTGGACAAGTGGACCACATGCGTGGATTGGCTTCAGCAAATATATGGAAAGTTGGTCGGTACAAACAAAAAGGAGCACGTGTCACATATATAAGCTGGGTCGGTCACATATTAGCAGATAATGGGTCGGCGCTTAAGGAAGAAGGGTCAAAAACAATGATCTGGGTCGGTATTAAAAAATGAGTCAGTATTAAAACTGGTCGGGAATGTTTGTACAGCTGGGCACAGCTATAAAGTGGACCAGTGGCATTTTCGTAAATAAGTTTGAGGCCGCCCCAAATCCTGCACACCCTAAAACTACACCTATAAATAGCCCACTTCTCCACCACTCAAGGGACCGATTCTTCCACCCCGAAGGGCTATCCAAATCATTTCTCCACCACTCACAAACACTCCAAACTCCTTAACGGCTTCTCCAACTCAATCTACCTTCCTTCAACAATAAATGGATCAAATCTTCTCCAAACACCATGAATTCTACCTCAAGTTTAATCCAAGCTTCTCTAATCCTCTCTAAAGCCTAGATCTAACGCTAAATCAATATGGAATCCTTGAAGATCGTCCAATCGCTAAAGTGATCAAAGATCTACACATCCACCATCACAAAGTTAGAGATATCACCGATTCCTTTGCAAATTCAAGCGAAATCTAGATCATACAAAGAGAGAAGAGAGAGAGATGAACAATATGAGTGAATTCATAAATTCATGTACTTTGTAAAACATAGAATAATAATGAGAAGTGATTCAAAAGTGGACGTAGATCTATTTTAGATCGAACTACTATAAAAATTCTTGTGTTTTTACATACTTTTTGTGAATGTGGTCTCACTTTCTTATTTCAAACCATTTGGTGAAGTACTCTCAAAGTACATTTGGTGTTTGGACCAGTTTTGGTTTAAACAACAATAAATTAAAATATTATTAAACAATTATTTTATAATATATTATTTACTTGCCACTTGATTGCCAAATCTGTATTGTATGCTCCACGACGGTGGATCCATAACTGACTCAAACATAGCATCCGTCTCATCCGTCGTCAACTGCTTTCGACTCATATCAGCCAGGAGTTTCTGACGCTGCTCCGTAAACTTTTCCTGCATGAACAAATAAGCATGTACGTAAATTTAATATTGTATCTTATTTCATTATAGTTTAATAAGTAAAACAATTTCTAATACTAAATAAATTGAAATATGTTTACATGGCTCTTGCTAGATTTTTGTTCGTGCTATTTATATGAAACAGCTCCATTCCGATTTACATGCTCGACGGTATGCGTACGGGTAAACAAGTCCGTATATGACACGGGACCTTGTGCCTCAGCTTCCTAAAATTGATTATTATATACAATTATTATGCGTTTAAAACTATATATAACAATAACTATTTACAATTCACATTCAGTAAATTTACTAACTCCCGTTGATAATACTGAAATGACTTGGAACATCCTCGATGAGTGACAAGATTTTTATTTCTGTTTGCAGAGTTTATTTCCGACACTGCCTGTACATTCAAAATTTGATATCATCAATCAAGCGTCTTTTAATATTTATTTATCAATCAAATGTTTGAAAAACAGTTTAGTATACTTACCCTCGCCTCATAATTATCCCATTATCTCAACTACCCTTCTCATACATCCAATTTGGTTTCTTTCCTTATTTCTTTACCTACGACATCAAATCCCTATAGTTCTTTCACATTTTTACAACCAGTAATGTCATGCCAACTGCATATCGTATGTTTTGAAGTCTAATCAACTTGTGTTTCACCATAAAAAGAAAAAAATATTAAACTGTAAATGATAAACAGAAAAAAGCGACCAAAAATAAAAATAAAAATGGAAAACAGAAAAATACACTTATAAGATGTCCTTCCAAATACACTTTACAATGTAAGGAGGGTTGGTATCCCACTTTGGCCAACAAGCCGACATCCTACCCCATTAAGCCACTTTAGAAACATCCAGTACAACCTTTGATGGTTGTAGGTCGAACCCCCTATTTTTTTAATATAATACAAATAAGTACATATATCATTTTAAAAAACTTAAGATGCCGAATAAAGGTTATTTCTTACCCCTCGGCTCTAGGCACTAAAGTAACGATAGTACGCCGATGACTGCGATGGATCACTATCATCGCCTCCAGATGATCGGGATGAACTCCTACCTCTGTATGACATGTCCGTACCTGTGACATATATACACATCATTTCATAAGAGAATAATAACATGAAATGAAATATATTTCATACTTAAATAACATAATGATATAAATTGCTAACTTAATGACTGAAATGGAAATATAAATATAAATGCATATACCTGCTTCATATTGGGTCTCATGTATCGACGATAAGTAGATTACATTGCATTTTTACAAAAAAATTCTAAATAAATGACGAATTGAAATGACATAAAGATGTAAACAATGGTAAACAAATTTGGTTTCATGGTTACATCAATTTCATAATATATGAAGAATTCAACATAGTTATATTAATTGAAATATATACGTGGTATTGCATAATTACATAACTATCAAATTAACACTCATCATTCATACCAAATATCATCGTCTTTTGATTTAGATTCAGTCTCATTTTCTACAATATTTTCCTCTGTACTCTCAAACGCTGCCACCAGAGCATTTAATTCATAAATCAAAAGTCCAAATTTTGTATGATCATCTATAATTTTTATTTCGTTGTTTTGCTCAAGATCTGCTTGATAAGCTTGTTCGTCTCGAATATTCTTCCCATCAAAAGTAAATTTGGCCTTTGTTTTAGAAACTATCGAACAATATGCTTTATCTCTTTTTAGAGGCGGGTAAGGAGCACAATAAACTTATAATGCTTGATTGGCTAGTATAAAAGGATCATACTTGTGATAATGCGATGTATGCTTTATTTGGATAAGATTATAATCCTTATGCAGTTAATTCTAGAACCTAGAATATTGCTAAACCAATTGCATCTAAATAGAAACACTTCCTCCATGGGAGGTGTGAAATATGTTAGTTAGAAATTTGCGTTAAAACGCCATAGAAATTATTTATGAGATTTTATGGATCGACACTACCTTTACTAAATACACCTATATTATTAGTTAATTTTTCTACATCGTAATCTTTGGTGTTAAATTAATATCCATTAATGAAATATACTGGATATGTCTTCACCCCTTTTTTTGTCTCAACACAAGATGTTTCAACCCTTCATCGACAACACAAATTTTCGGCTCGAAAAGATATTTTGAAAACCAATCATGATTTTTTTACGGAAATCTCTGTTCGGATGTTCACATTCATAAACACTGTATATATAAATAAAATATTACATTATTCTATACGTGTATGCATTATAGAAATGAATAAAACAAAAAATATTATTTTAGATTACCTAACAAATGGTGCAACCTCGGAAAAATTTAGAAGAACATAAGTGTGTGCTGCATGAGATCTCTATGGCTTAACCACATTTCTACACATTTTCCAAAAGGCTGACCAGTCTAAAAATAGACTCTTGCTTGTTGCCTTAGTCATTACGAGAAAAACTTTCAAATGATATATTAACATGGTCGCTGAAATAGTGAGAGAAAAAAATGAAGCTTTTTCTTTGAAGTAAGATTTGCATAGCGAACTTTCAACTCTTGCTTTTTGTCTCATTTTTTTCCTTTAGATAATTCAGATATCTGTGCAAAATTAATTTACATTAACTTTATCTTTTAAATGCAATTAAATTATTAGGTAACATATTATATACCTCTCAAATGGATACATCCATCCATATTGAATAGAACCTTGAAGTCGTGCTTCAGATGGGAGATGAACAAGTAAATGTTTCACTATGTTAAAAAAACCAGGTGGAAATATTATTTTCTAATTTCCAGAGCAATACAGGAATATCTACTTCAAGTTTACGTAAACATTGCACCTTTAAAGTAGTTGAACAAAGCTATTTGTAAAACATACCAAGCTCTGTTACTACCTTTCAAACTTTTAGCGGCAGTAGTTCTTTGAAAAGAACGGGTACTAAATTTTCCATCATTATGTGATAGTCGTTGCTTTACATTCCACTCAAACTACGGTTCTTAAAGTCAAGACATCTACGAAAATTTGATGAAATCCCATCAGGAATTCTTAACCCTTCCACCCATTTTAACACGACTTTAACTTGATTATTATTTAATTTGTAACATGCCTTCGTTTTTTTACTATCATTGGGTTTCATATGAAGCTTAGGACGTTTGCATAATTCTTCTACATCGCGTCTAGATTTCAAATCATCCTTATTCTTCCCTTTGACCTTCAAAATTGTGTTAAAGACATTATCAAATACAATTTTTTTCATTGTGCATCACATCAATGTTATGACAAAGCAGATGATGTTTCTAATACAACTACCAAAATGTACTCTGTTTGCACCAATTATGAATAGTTGATTTGCCTACAATTTCCGTTTGCACTCTATTTTCATATATCTTTTAGCTAAAAAGTTTTTCTTGTCTCCCTTGAAGGGATGATTTACATGGAGAAAACATCGATGACAGTCAAACCATGAAATTTACTTACCATGCGCTAGCGAAAAGTGTTTCTTCCATGCAATATGGACATGCAAGACGACTGAAAGTACTCCATCTTGAAAGTGTTGTATAGGCAGGAAAATTACTTATAATCTACAAAAAAGAAGCAAACATATGGAAAAAAAAATCTTCTTTGAAACATCATATGTTTCTACTCCTTCATTCCACAGTGTTTTTAACTCCTCAATCAACGGTTGTATATAAACAACGATTCCTTGTGTCGGATCGTCGGAGCCAAAAACGACAATAGTAAGAAACATATATTGTGTTTCAATACATGTTAGCCCACTTTGTGAACTGGGCAACACAAAGTCAAGATGTGAAATATTGAAGAACTTGAAAAACACTGAAGCGGGTCGGATCGGAGCAGGGTAGCGGTTCGGATAGGGTAAAGTCTGCCGTTCGGATCGGTGAACCATTGTTATTGGAATCAGAAAGGCACAGCTGTTCGGATCGGAGGGCAATATACTCCCAGTCGGATCGGAAAGCCACTTGAATGCTACGGAGATAGATCGGAGCGAAGCAGAATAAAGAGAAGAGAGAATTGGTTCTAAGTCAATCCGGGTCGGATCGGGTACCCCGATCCGAACCCCTTGTGCATGCCCCTCCGACCCGAGCCTGTCTTCCACGTCACTCTCCTGCATGAGCGTCTGGATATTCGGATCGGCAGTGACCAGTTCCTACCCTCAAAGTCCACTAACCTGATGCGTTGTCAACATAGAAATTCATCCGAACCCGAGGCTGATGGGATGGATGACACGTGGCTCCGATCCGGATCGGGTTCTGAGCAACTTCTTACCTATAAATACCCCGTTTGGAGACAAGGAAAAGGATCTTTTTCTGGCACTTTGAGAATTCA
The DNA here is from genome assembly GCA_030737875.1 of Allium sativum. Classification (NCBI taxonomy): domain Eukaryota; kingdom Viridiplantae; phylum Streptophyta; class Magnoliopsida; order Asparagales; family Amaryllidaceae; genus Allium; species Allium sativum. Next base: position 200,665,536 of record CM060924.1, read on the forward strand.
ACCACCTTCATAACCCGAATTCCAGCACTCCCGGAGAATCCAAATCTTCTTTCATTATTTGTTTTTAGTCAATTGAGTGATTGTAAGTGAGTTGTGAGAGAAATCAAGTGAATATTTCATTGTATTTGCAACTGAATCATTGAATATAGTGAAAGACAAGTGGACGTAGGCATTTCTTCGCCGAACCACTATAAATCCTGTGTGTTCATTTATATTTTTGATCTCGTTTCATTTTGCTTTTAATCAATTTGGGTGTTAGAACCACTTTTTGGTCTAACATTTTGGTGCTTTCACTGAGAACTCATCTGAATTCTTTGTTTTTCGGGATTATCGTTCTACTTTTTGGACCGTTGAGTTCAAAGAAGTTAATCCTCAAGTTTCAACGCCCTTGGATATTTGTTGAAGTGATTGTCGAAGAATCATGGCCAAAGGAAAAGGCAAAAAAGTTCAAGCTGGTCGAGGAAATGGGGCTGGCGAAGATCAGCAAAATGCGGTTGTGACAAGGTCTCGTGGGCAGAGTTCAGCAGTAGGACGAACCGATGCAGGAAATCCGAACCGCCTCCAGGGGGAGAGCTCTGATCCGATCCGGGTAGGAGATTCTGAAGCAGTGCATTCCCCCAATCTGAACCGACCCGAGCAGCTGGCCATGTACCGACCCGAACAGGCTCCCCAGCTCCGAACCGACCCGACCTCCCATCTCCGATCCGATCCGACTCTTGGTGATGTTGGAACCTCTACTCGAGCCCCTACAAATGCTCCGATTCCAGCCACCAGGGTCAGTGACCAGGTCAATCCATCTGCGCCCATTACTCAAGGAGATTTCTCGCGCTTACTTGACATGCTCGAGAGTACTAGAGAGGCTATGAAAGTCCACGAGCGCACTAATCTCATGATGCAGGAAAATATGAGGCTCATGAGCAGGGAGATTAGCGAACTCCGTCGACAGAGAACCCCATCACCGGTTCGTCACACCCCAGTGGATCAGTCTTCATCTTCCGAGGAAGAGCGGCCCCGTGAACGAAGGCCACTCGAACGACCTCAGAATGTGGAGCAGCTGACATTCGGATCTTTGGGGTCTCGTGAGGATATTGCACGAGCACTAGGAAACAATGACCCCGCTCGGGGGCAAAGGCTCCAGTCCCCTCCTCCCGAGATCGACCGGGAGCGTAGGGAACGGAATAGAGCAGAAGCAGCTCGAAGAAGAAGGGCATCTCCTGAACAAGAGCCCAGAAGGAATCCAGATACTAGGGCCAGGGAACCTGAACGGCCCCTAACTAATGCTGATGTACAGGCAATGGTGCGCCAGATCATGTCCTAGAGCCGGAACTATACAAATGAAGATTATGGCATTGAGCGAAGCCATGCTCCTTTCACCGACGATATCCTAGACTTCCAGTTTCCCCGGCGTTTTAACCTGCCACAGATGGACAAGTACAACGGGAGAACTGATCCGGGACAGCATTTGATGCGATACTCGTGGCTCATGAATGCTGCTACTGCCCCTGATGAAGTGAAGTGTAAAGCATTCCCGATCTATTTAGAAGATGTGGCGCTGTTCTGGTTTACCCGACTTCCCCCTCGTTCGGTTTCGAACTACAGGGAGCTGAGCGAACGTTTTATGAATCAGTTTCGACTCCATACCCAAAAGTCTAAAAGTGTTATTGAATTGTCAAGGATTAAGCAGGCACCAGGAGAGTCTTTGAGATCATATCTTGACCGTTTTAACTTAGCCGTGACCGAAGTTAGTGACCCACATGAGCCCACCATCTTGATGGCGTTAAAGGAAGGAGTCGATCCTGAATCCGAGTTTGGGGATTACCTTTCTGGGAAGACACCCTCCACAAGAGAAATATTTTATGAAAAAGCCGATATTTATTTAAGACGAGAGGAGGCCAGGGCAAACCGAAAGAGAAAGTCTGAAGCGGCTTCAAAAGAAAATGTCCAGAGCAACGTCGCCGTGAAGCAGTCTGGGGAAAGTTCCGGAAAAGTTGAAGTAAATGTGGGAAACAAGGGTGGAAACAACAATGCTGGAAACGGAGGCAACAACAATAACCGTAATGCGAACGGTAACAGAAAAAATAGAAATAGGGGAAGTGATCCTAACAAAAGGCCCCGATTCCAGACCTACGAGAATTATACACCATTGAACGACACCCTAGAGAATATTTACCTGGATACGTACAACGTTTTGCAATATAAAAGACCGCCACCTCGTGACTCGACAGAGAAAGAAATGGCGACTGGGAAGTTTTGTTTGTTTCATGGAACCCATGGGCATTCAACCAATGAATGTCGGCATTTGAGGGATGTGATTGAGAAGCTGCTGCGTGAAGGGAAGTTGGATGAATACAAGGTTGCCCCGAGGGACGGGGGCAAGTAGAGCAGGCTCCAAAACAGATTCTACCTGCTCCCAAGCCTACAGCGCAGCAGAAAGGTAAAGGAATTGTTATCAACTCCATAGTAGGTGGACCTCACCCGGCAATCCGTAGTTTCAGAGCAATGGATCAATATGTAAATGCTGCCAAGCACATAGATGTGAATGAAGGTGATGATTTGGAAGATATCACCCCCATAAAACAACAGAAAACCATGTTTGACGACGTGGTATTCCGCAGTAGAGACAATACCGGGATCCAATCACCCACTGATGATCCGTTGGTTATTACTACCACCATTGGGCCGGCCTTGGTTCATAAGGTATTAGTAGACAACGGAAGTTCTGTTAATATTTTATTTAAAAAGTCATTCGATCAGATGAAGCTTGAATCTGAAGATTTGAAGCCATGTGAAGGATGGATCAGAGGCTTCAACGGGGCGTCAACGGCTCCCATGGGATACATAGAATTGCCCGTGACCTTGGGGCAAAGAGAACGCAGAAGAGTGCGGATGCTTCAGTTCGTAGTATTGGACGTAGATTCACCTTATAATGCATTTTTGGGGAGGCCTGCCCTTGCTGAATTCAGAGCTTGTATCGCCCCTTGGTGTTTATTGCTTAAGTTCCCGACCGAAGCCGGAACTGGAGTAATGAGAGGGGATCAAGTTTCCGGACGGGCCTGCTATGTTGCCGAATTAAAGATGTTGATGAAAGGACTTAACATCGAAAGTAAAGATGCCTCGTCTCCCTCAAAGGGGGGCTCGGCATAGCAATTAGAGAAATCGACCCCGAAGGAGTTGCCCAAAGGAACGCCTGAAGACCTGGATCCCAGAAAAGACGAGGAACCAGAGGCTAGAAGTGCAACTCCTAATGAAGCGACAGTGGAAATTCCCATTGATGAAGCTGATCCGACAAAAGTTTTGAAGATTGGTTCTCAATTGGATCCACGTCGAGCAAAAGAACTGACGGACTTCTTGAAAGCAAACTTGGACGTATTTGCCTGGACCCATGCTCATATGCGTGGGATATAACCATCCATTATAAGTCACAAATTAAATGTAAACCCGAAGCATCCGCCTGTAAAGCAAAAGAGACGTATGCTGGGCCCAGAGAGGTCAGCTGCTCTCAAAGAGGAAGGGGAGAAGCTGAAGCAAAACGGATTTATTCGAGATTCGACATATCCCGACTGGATATCGAATCCCGTCTTAGTAAAGAAGCCGAATGGAAAGTGGCGGACTTGCATTGATTTTTCAGATTTGAACAAAGCTTGCCCAAAAGATAGTTTCCCACTTCCCAGGATTGATCAGCTTGTAGATTCGACAGCAGGTCATGAACTTCTCTCTTTCATGGATGCATATTCCGGATATAATCAAATTCCTATGCACGTGCCAGATCAAGAGCATACCAGCTTCATTACGAATTTGGGGTTATATTGTTATGTTGTAATGCCATTCGGATTGAAAAACGCCGGAGCCACTTATCAGCGCTTGGTGAACAGAATGTTTTACAATCAAATAGGGAAGACTATGGAGGTTTACGTGGATGATATGCTTGTCAAATCGAAACAGTCCTCCAGCCATACGGAAGACTTGGCAGAAATGTTTGGTACTCTGCGAAAGTATCGAATGAAGTTGAATCCTTTGAAATGCTTATTTGGAGTGGCATCGGGAAAATTCCTAGGCTTCATTGTGAGCTCCCGAGGAATTGAAATCAATCCTAGCCAGATAGCAGCGATTAGAAACATTGAAGAGCCGAGGAGAATTAAAGACGTCCAAAGTCTTGCAGGGAAAGTAGCTGCGCTGAGTAGATTCATCTCCAAAGCCACAGACAAATGCGTTCCGTTTTTTGATTTGATTAAAAGAGGAAAGAAGAACTTCGAGTGGACTCCGGACTGTGTTGAGGCCTTTCGAAATTTATTGGAACTGATAGAGAAACCGCCGATTTTGTCAAAGCCAGTAGATCACGAAGAATTGTTTGTTTACTTGGCAGTCTCGGCTCACGCCGTTAGCACAGCCCTGGTTCGGGAAGAAGACAAAGTACAAAGGCCAGTGTATTATGTAAGCAAGAAATTAGCAGCGGCAGAGCGCAACTACCCAAAGATTGAGAAGCTCGCTTACAGCCTCCTAATCGCATCCCGAAAACTTCGTCACTATTTCCAAGCTCATCCAATAACCATATACACCGACCAGCCCTTGAGGCAGGTGTTGCAGAGACCCGAAGCATCGGGAAGGTTGATCAAATGGAATATAGAATTAAGTCAGTTTGATTTGAATTTTCAACCACGAAAGTCGATCAGGGGGCAAGCTCTGGCAGACTTTATTGCGGAGTTCACCATCCCAGAGGAGGAAGTAATCGATGACAGAGTGGTTAAGTCCGAGGATGAGTTAAAGATAGATCCGTGGAAACTATACACAGATGGAGCCAAGAACGACCGAAGGTCCGGAGCTGGAATCGTCTTAGTCACTCCCGAAGGACGATCGTTATATTACGCTCTACGATTAGAATTTTCGGCGACTAACAATGACTCTGAATATGAAGCCCTGATTGCCGGGCTGAAGCTTGCTAAAGACCTCGGAATAAAAACGTTGGACATATTCTGTGACTCTAAAATCGTTGTTTGCCAAGTGCGAGAGGAATTTGTGGCTCGAGGACCTCGACTTATCGCCTACCTCAGGAAAGTGAGAGAGCTATTGAGTAGCTTGGAGCGGTACAACATAACACATATCCCAAGAGCTGAAAACCAGAAGGCGGATAGGCTGGCAAAGCTGGCTAGTTCCGACAATCCAGAAGAGACTGAAATAATTCCAATTGAAACGTTGGAATCGCCAAGCTTTGAGTCAATGGAAATTGAGTTCGCTTTTGAAGCGGAACCGGAGAAGGAGTCGTGGATGACCCCAATTAAGAACTTCCTTAAGGATGGAACACTCCCGTCAAAGAAGAGTGAGAAAAGGGCTATAGTTCGCAAGGCTACTAGATATGTAATACAAGATGATATTCTTTATAGGCAGGGATTTTCCATGCCCCTGTTACGATGTATTGCACACGACGACATCAAACGTGTACTAAGAGAAGTGCACGAAGGTGAGTGTGGAGATCATACAGGAGGTCAGACTTTAGCAAAAACGATATTGCGATATGGATACTTCTGGCCCACAATTTATAAAGATGCAGCTGATTATTCACGACGCTGCGATAAGTGCCAGAGATTCGCCAAAATCCCCAGAGCACCGTCGACCCAACTCAAGTCAATGGTGAGTCCTTGGCCATTTGCCACGTGGGGAAATGATATCATTGGAGTTCTACCAATTGCTAAAGGAGGAGCGAAATACGCAATAGTTGCTGTGGACTATTTTACGAAGTGGGTGGAAGCTGAGCCCTTGACCAAAATCACGGCAAGAAAGGTGATAAGTTTCGTGGTTAGAAATATTATATGCCGATTCGGGATCCCAAGAACGATTATAACTGACAACGGAACCCAGTTTGATGGCACTGAATTCAGAAATTTCTGCCAAAAGTATAAGATTGACAAGCGATACACTGCCGTGGCTTATCCGCAGTCAAATGGGCAAGTTGAGGCAATAAACAAAGTAATAAAATCTATCCTCAAGAAACGATTAGAGCGCGCAAAGGCAAAATGGGTTGACGAATTGCCCCTAGCTTTGTGGGTATATCGAACAACATTTAAGACGGCCACCGGTCACACTCCTTTCTCTCTCTCCTTTGGCTCAGAAGCAGTAATTCCAGTTGAATTGGAAGTTCCTTCCCACAGGGTGACGTATTATGACCCGATGACGAATCGGGAACTCTTACTTGAGTCTCTTGATGAAGTCGAAGAAAAAAGGGACGAAGCGGATTTGCGTGCGGCAAGACATCGACATCAGATGGCACGCTATTACGACAAAAAAGTTCGCCTCAGGACTTTTGAACCAGGAGATTTGGTGCTAAAGAGAGTCTTTCCATCCCTTCCTCACCTCGGTCCAAAGTGGGAAGGACCCTTTGTCATCCAACGGAAACTTGAAAAAGGAACTTTCAAGTTAACGACCGTAGATGGCGAAGAAGTCCCTAGAGCATGGAATGCCCAACACTTAATGCGATATTTGGATTAAAAATGTTGTACTCTTTGTTATTTTTCTTATGAACTCTGTAATAAGGCACGACGTGCCTTGGGAAAATCTGACGATATGAATAAAGGACTATAAAGTGGATGTAGGCTACGACTTAGCCGAACCACTATAAAAATATTGTGTGTTATTTACTTTTATGCATTACATATATACATTCATCGATTATTCTGTTGTGATTATAGAATACAGGATGATTCAAAACCTGAAAAGGTTGAAGACAATTTAAACATAAGAAAAAGCACAACGACTATTTGTGCGACAAGACATAAAAGAATGAGAAAACAACATTCTTAACTCTAACTCTCCAGAGAGAGAGAGAGAGAGTATAAAAGCGTCTCCGACTGAGCGCTGAAAAAGAAATCCTTCCCCTAACTCTAACTCTCCAGAGAGAGAGAGAGTATAAAAGCGTCTCCGACTGAGCGCTGAGAAAGAGATCTTTCCCCGTCGAAAGACCGAGGAATGAATAGATTGCTGAGCTCGAACTCTAACTCTCCAGAGAGAGAGGGAGTATAAAAGGACGGGAAAATGACTTCTTCTGAGGCATGAAGGTGCACCCAGACAAGGGACCGCCTCAGTAAGAATTCTAGCCTGGGTATAAGACAGGAGAGTATAAAAGAAATGCCAGAAAAAGCGACAGGCATTGACGACACAGGAAATGCTATCCCGTCAGAAAATCGGGAGCGTTCAGATTGCTTGATTAAGCATTAAATAATTTGTGAGAATTGACTGGGGGCATATATGTTTACGCATATTTCCTCCCTCCGTAACTTCATTTTATAACTATAGCAAGACATGCATTTTTACATAAGTGCAGAACTACTGACAAACAGACATTGCAGAAAATGAATTATTTTTTATTTATTTACGAATGAATAAATTTGTACAGGAGAGTAGCTAAAAAAGAAGGTGCGAGAGCTGCTCTTGTAGCAACAATTGTTGGTTCACTGAATGCTAAAACGACACAAGGCAATCCACTATTTAGATTTTGAGTGAGCCTTGGACTTCTTGGCGGCTTTCTCCGCATCCTTTGCTTCTTTCTCGGCCTCTGTCAAGATTCATTTTGATTTCTTCTTTCCTGAAGATGCGGTGCTGGAACCGGCAGACTTCTTCCCAGAGGGCGGAGCGCTGGAATCAAGAGAAGATTTTTTAGCGAGTTCCTCTGTAATAGATCTAGTTGAGAGCTTAACAACTAACCTTGATCCCGCATCCACAACTGCGAGGGGCTTGAGGGCTTTAGGGTCTAGTTCTTCGGCTTTCAATTGCAAGCGTTTGTCTTGATCAGCTTTCATTGCAGCCAAAGTAACATCATCAGCATTTTTTGACTCCCCGACTATTGCAACTTCTGGTTGCTCCTCATGACCTTCGTCACCGCCATCATCCTTTAAAGCTGCTAGCATTTCTTCATCATGGGGAGTGGCGGCCATAGTCGGCACACTTCCTTCTCCCAAGTCTATAGGAGCAGCCTTGTCCTCCCCTCCTTTTGCCTTTTCTGTAGGTTCTGCCCCGGTGGTGGCTCCTTGAGTCACATCTGTCTTTTCGGATGGCTCAATACCTACAGAATGAGAAGCAACAGTTATCAACTCAGGCGAAAATAATGGGTTTTTCATCGATTGCTCAATCATGTGGCGAAAGGTTGAAATAGCCTTGACAAATTGAGGAGAAAAGGTAGGGATACCTTCCGAAGACTTCTCGGCAGGGGTAACTACTGCCTCCAATGCTGTTTCAGGAATAGGGGATAGTAGAGTTGTTCGGGGGATTCCCGGATTTTCAGGATCATACCCCTCTACTTCAGAAGTCGCAGGGGCAGCAGAAGAGGAACCAGCTTCGAAAACATTCTTCTGTTTAGACTTCCGTCTTTCTTCTTCCATGGCCTCAGCAATGAGGCGGCGCCCTTCAGCTAGGCGTTCCGGCTCATCGTCCCTCAAGTATTTCTCCATTAGCTTATCTTCATCGATGGAATCGACCTTAAGCTCCTCCTTTTCCCACTCGACGATCTGATTCCATACTTGAACTAGAGTGGATGGATAATCCTCGATCCAAGAAATGTTTCGGCGACAGATGATATGTGCGAAGAATTCAATCATTAATTCACCGAAACCCTGAATATCAGCCTCCGCCTCTGACAGTTGTTTGCGGGCTTCCTCCGCAGATTTGATAACACACTCCACATTGCCCTCAGCCAGGGCAGCTCTGTTCTCTGCCTCCAATAGTTTTGAAGCCAAGTCAGCATTCTTCTTTTCTAGTTCAGCATTCCTCTTTGCTAACTCGGCATTTTTCCGTTCGAGGTCAGTATAAGCAAGGCGTGTCTTAGCAGCTTCTGACTTAGCCTCATCAGCTTGCTTTTTTAACTCAGAACGCTCTTGAGTGTGAGATTCAAGAAAGTCATGATAACGTTTTTGCATGTCCTCAAATTGTTGTTTGAAGTTGGTAGCGTCCCTCTGAGCAATAGCAAGCTGGGCCTGTGTGTCCTCCAAATCTTTACCAAGGTTCTTTAAGGCCTTAGCATCTTCTTCCGCGGTTTTTTACATTGAATCGGCATTCGTGATTAGAGTACGGATAATTCTGGAAAGATTGCGTGAATATTTAAACATCTCAGAGTACTGTTTTTCAACCGCGTCTATCTTCGCTTTGGCCTCATCTGCCGACTTAGAAGAAACAGGTTCAACGGCCGGTAAAAAAGTCAAAGTCTCGAAGTAGTGTTCGGGAAACTGCTCCTCCAAATACGCTCGCTTTATTGCAGTTTCCGCATCTAGTGGGGGAGGAGAGGGGATCGTCAATTCAATGTCCCTGTGTGTGGAGGATTCAGTAGTTTCTTTGTCTGTCCTAGGTCATTTAGTAGCAGGGACCTTGCGCTTACTTCGAGACTCAGTATCCTTTGGAGGACTTCTCTCTCTGCTGCGCTTTTCGTGGGAAGAGGCGGAGTCTTTCGATTGTGGCCTGTCCTCTTCCCTACGGCTTTGATAACCTTTGTACTTCTCTTGATCCGACCGAACGGGAGAGCGAGAACGTGAGGGTCGAGAACGATAGGGATCATAAGGCCTTCTCTCCTCCCTACCGCGATCATCACGGCGATCATACTCGATATCCTGAGGTGGATTAGACATGCTGCGGCGAAGCTTCCTGATATCATAGTAGGATCGAGACATCGTACCTGCACAATAAGACAAACGAAATTCAGAATCAATGGATTCGCAGAGAGAGAGAGGTGCAATGAATGCTAATGCTGTTGTATAAAGTGTGTCCTAAGTGGTGTGTCTCCCCCCAACCAACCCGAGTCTGAAGCAAGACTAGTACGGGCAGGCTCTTTGGCCTTAACAGGAGTAGTCTCTTCAGAAGAGGTGAAGACTAAAGGATCCTTCCTAAAATCCTCTGAAGTGTATATAGTTTCAGGTAAGGGGAGATCCCCCAAACCCTGAAATATTGGGTCATCAGTACTAGGGACATCTCCCTCGGAAGCATTAAGTGGCGACTCTCGAGAGGATGTTGACTTTTCCAGAGAGGTAGCTTCCTCGGGGGCAGTATATCCTTCACGATGCTTTTCGGCCAGGTTAGCCAATTCGTCATCCTGAGTAGAAGATGGAGAAGGTGAAGCTTGAAGAGGCACTGTAGGAACTCCTGAGCCTTCTCCTGTCTCTGGGACTACCTCCACTGGAGGGATGTATACGTATGGAGCCGTCCCATGACCGATACTACGAAAAACGGATAACAGCCCATGGAAGTGAAGATATTCGTCCTTAAGGACTTCATCGATAGTCAAGAATTTCTGATCGCCATTAAGAAGTTGGTGCATCCGGTCAAAGAACACCTGATCTGATATTTGTTTTGGATTGTCGACTGCAAACAAAAAGGAAAACAAGTTAAGACGATGACTCGAGTGTATAGAGCCCGGATTTAGAAAATCAGTGCATTACTTGATTTTGTCCACCTCCTGGCACATCCAGGTTGTCGCTTCACATAGAACCATTCCAGTCTGGAATCTCCAGCTTTACTGCTGAATGGCGCCGAGATTATCTTCCTCTTAGGAACAGACTCAAAATAGCAGAAAGATGGAGTCTCTCGAGTCCGATGCTTGAAGTTATAGAAGAAATGAACGTCATCGAACGTGAGCTCTATGCCTAAGATCTCACGGTATGCTATGTACAAAGTGTGCAAGTAGGCATAAGAATTGGGATGCAGCTGCATGGGGGCAATCCGCATTTGTCTTAAAAAGTCAACGATGAAGGGAGAGAATGGAGGGATAGCGCCGACCATACACATCAACCGAGTGACCGCCATATATCCTTCTGGAGGGTTGTAGGGACGGTCAGAGTTTGAAGGCACTAGAGTGTCCCTTTTCATTATCCCGTACTTTAAGCAAATTCGGATAAGTCGATCGTTGTCGATTGTCGATTCGACGGAATCTGAAGGTGATTCTAATATAACAGCCGATTCAAATTCATCGGGGGCCCGGTCGTCACCAATCCCTCCTTCCTCCTCAAAACCCAGAGAAACTTCATTCTCTGAAGACACCTCGTTGCTTTCACGATTTCCAACCCCGTAGTCTGAACCCTCATTGTCCCATTCTGGATCCGACGGAGAAGATATGTCCTCTAGAGTGATTTTGTTAGAGGTTTCCGGGGCTTCTTTCCTCTCAGCTAGTCTGGAAGAGCGTCTAGGTCTCATGGTCATAGAACTATTGAAGAAGCAATAGCACAAATTAGAGCAAATTAGCCCTTATCCCCCCGTGCGTGTGTGCAAACTAAAGTGTGAACAGTGTATACGGAAAGTGCAAAGTAAATGTCTAAAAGTGCGACGCAAAAGTTTGGCAAGATATAAAGAGTTGAAGTAATTCTTGATGTCCAGTCACATTCGCAAGGCACTATCCTAACTGTCCATTAAGTTGAAGATCATGCCAAAAGTTGATTGGGCCAGTTAGACGAGTTTTTATGCGTTAAGGTAGACTGTGCTTCGGTTCGGTTCGGATCCATTCATTGGGATCGGATCGGGGGCGTGGCATTGTGCTTGAATATTACATTGAAACTCAGAAATCAAAGACGGATCGGATCGGAGGCAAAGTCCCCTAACGGTTCGGATCGGATTACGTAGTTATACTTCTCCTCCGTCATTTTACAGTCCGACCCGATCCGATTAGGTAAGCTCATTTTTCCCTTTTTCAAATATTTGCTCTGACCCGATCCGATCTCCTAAATTTCTTTTCTTTTTTCTTTTTTTTGCGTGCCCCGACCCGGTCCGATTTCCTGAACTCCCTTCTTCTTCCCTTCATTTTTTCAACCTCCATGTCTCCCCGAACCGAACCGATTCTCCATCATCTTCTTCTCCTTCACCCTCTTTCTTCCCTATCCAATTCCGAGGCCAATTTCGTGCCATTCACCCAAATTGAAGCCAAGCAATTCTACGCTGGTGCATTTAACAACGGATTATAATCTCCTCCATTCCAATCTCGAGACAACGACGAGTTTATTGGTGATGATGACGAGGGAGGGTTACGGCGGCGAGTTCATCAGAATTTCATGCTCAAATCATCCTAATCGTCTACGAATTCGAATTGGGAGTAATTAAAAAAGGGATTGTTCAAAGTTTTATGACCTACCAGTGTGATTACTTCGAGGATTAAGAAGAATTTTGAAGTTTCACAAATTAAATTTTTCTCGTTTTGCAGAGCTCGAGCGGTAAAATAGTAAAAGTGAATGAAGGAAGGAGGCAGTGTTTATATAGAAGAGGAATGTGACTATTCGTCTCCCCATTCGGATCGGTAGCCCAATAGCAGAACCCCCGTTCGGATCGGATAGGCAGTCCAGAAGTAAAGCTTGGCCCAATAGTCCAGTGGAAAATAGAAGGGAGAAGGGGTCTGTTCGGATCGGAATCCGAACCGAGTCCTTTAGCTCAACAACAAACTGAATTGAAATTTGAAGAAAAAGATGAAAACACAAGGAAAATCAAAAGAGAAATTACCTCGAAGAGCGCTATGCATTGATAGTCAAAGCATGCTCTGTCTCCAACAGAAGCATCCTTTGAGGGGGCAAAATGTTAGCCCACTTTGTGAACTGGGCAACACAAAGTCAAGATGTAAAATATTGAAGAACTTGAAAAACACTGAAGCGGGTCGGATCGGAGCAGGGTAGCGGTTCGGATAGGGTAAAGTCTGCCGTTCGGATCGGTGAACCATTGTTATTGGAATCAGAAAGGCACAGCTGTTCGGATCGGAGGGCAATATACTCCCAGTCGGATCGGAAAGCCACTTGATTGCTACGGAGATAGATCGGAGCGGAGCAGAATAAAGAGAAGAGAGAATTGGTTCTAAGTCAATCCGGGTCGGATCGGGTACCCCGATCCGAACCCCTTGTGCATGCCCCTCCGACCCGAGCCTGTCTTCCACGTCACTCTCCTGCATGAGCGCCTGGATATTCGGATCGGCAGTGACCAGTTCCTACCCTCAACGTCCACTACCCTGATGCGTTGTCAACATAGAAATTCATCCGAACCCGAGGCTGATGGGATGGATGACACGTGGCTCCGATCCGGATCGGGTTCTGAGCAACTTCTTACCTATAAATACCCCGTTTGGAGACAAGGAAAAGGATCTTTTTCTGGCACTTTGAGAATTCAACCACCTTCATAACCCGAATTCCAGCACTCCCGTAGAATCCAAATCTTCTTTCATTATTTGTTTTTAGTCAATTGAGTGATTGTAAGTGAGTTGTGAGAGAAATCAAGTGAATATTTCATTGTATTTGCAACTGAATCATTGAATATAGTGAAAGACAAGTGGACGTAGGCATTTCTTCGCCGAACCACTATAAATCATGTGTGTTCATTTATATTTTTGATCTCGTTTCATTTTGCTTTTAATCAATTTGGGTGTTAGAACCACTTTTTGGTCTAATAATACACATCCTATGACACTCCACGTCCCTTAATGTCACCCATATGAGGATGCATTAAATTCTGTGAAGCGCAAAAATAATACAGGGACTAATTTCACAAGACAGAATATAAAATGCAGCGAAAAACTTTCAAACTTTTATTATTCAAACTAAGTACAACATCTCAATTTTCAAATACAAAATAAAATATTATCGTAACCATCTATCTTGTGGAAATATAAACTATCAGAGTACAAGTACAAAACCATAAAAATCATATCCCTCTAAGCCATAACAATAAACATAGAACAAAAACTGAAACAATATATCGAGTGAGAAATAATCCAAGTCAAGCTGAATAAGGAATCACGATCAATGCTGCAATCCACCACCCTGAGAACCTTTGGGGAAGGAAGAGGGAAAAGGAAAAAAAATAGGCCCGACATAAAGTCCGGCGAGTCCCGATAATTTTTAGCTTAAGCAATAGGTAAAGAAGTATCAAGGTAGATCAATAATACTGGATATGAAAATACAGTAAAATATGCAAGTACGAAATAAACGAGATAAGGTAAGGTCGAATAAGCTTTTCATTCATATCCCAGAACAGAATCTGTGCATCAACTATCAATATAACATGATTAGGTTTTACCCTAATAACTACCTTGTGATCGGGTCCCTACATACGCGAATAACCTATGCCAGCTACAACAGTTGGGGATATCAGTCCGGAACCCTCAGCTTTAAAGACACAACTCTATCCGCTGGTGTTTCAATGTCTTATCTTCCCTCATCGGACCAATGCACACTCATGACTCCACCGGAACGCGCCCGTACCCACCTCCAAGATTTGAACCTCTTATAATCATCCATCAGTAAAGCGTGCCCTAGTCCCTACTTAGTGCGTGACTTGTTTGATAATAGGAGGGTACTGATTGATATAGATTCCAAGAAAATAGCAGATTGACACAAGCCACCCCACGGCTTGTGCCACCAAGTAATCTAGGAATTTAAGAGTTCCCCCAAAGATATATTAACAACATACATGGAACCTCTTAGCTTATTAATCGAACAGGTATAACTTATCAGGTTTAAGTTTATTAATAAGCATCATATAACCCTATGTTATATTTTCCGGTTGTAAATGACATTTATTAAATGTAACAACCCTTCACTAAATCATACATGCACATGCTAAGATGTATATAGATTACAGTAACATGTTTTACTTAATTTACATTTGATCCATATATATTCTCATAACATGTTCTACTTGATATAAAATTAAATCCAACCTATTCAGATTAACATGTTTACAATTCTTGCTTTATAATTATCCCAATTATACAACTAAAGGTTCTCATATTCCAATATGCCCAAATCTCTTTTTTATTGTCGTTACATAATATTCCAATTTAACCCAATTTTACACAATTATAACGAAAAAGGCCAAGGCTCTCGATGGCTTAGGCTTAGCGCAAAATAAAAAATAAAAGGAGAAACATAACCAAACTTAGATATGAACAACTGATAAAATAGGCATAATAAAACTTTAGATAAAGAAGTAACAGAAAGGGGATAAGGAAGATAGATGTACATATAAATAGGTAATAACTGAAAACTGAACATATAATTGACAATAATAAAATAACAATAACATATAAGAATAAACTTATAAACACTGTTACTTTTCAGATCCAATATGTATTTACTATCCAAATCTTTTTTAAATTGCAGATCTAAAAATAACTTGAAACTCACAGTGGTTTGTATTAGATCCAGAAAAGGCCTTTAAAATAGTTGTAGAAGAAAAACATGAATTATCACTTCAATCTAAGCTCTGGCAGCACCTCGACATTTTCTTCATTTTATTCAGAACATAACTTAGAGGAGGAAGAAAATGAAGAAATGTTTATGTAAGAAAATTGTGATGTTGCTAGCCTATTTATATATAAGTTAGGATAATCTAAACCATAGGATATTAGGTTATAAAATCAAACCTTTAAAGACACGTTATGTTGAGACAGCATATGCATATAACCAGAAAATAAGTCCAGATACATTCACATTCCAAGCCGAAGGTGGGTCGACCCACCTACTACCTGGGTCGACACTAGTGTTGACCCTAGGCTCGACACAGACGCCGAGTGTAGCACCCCGAATTTTTGGTTAACAGTAATTTGATAAACTAAGGTATACTTAATCAAAACATAAGAATTAAGGGAAACGGGTTACACCATTGCGTTCGTCTCGAAATTCTGCTTGAGATAGAGTCCGAGTTTGCGCAAAACGGATAACGTATGAAGAAGATATCTTTAATTTAAATATTGCAGCAAAACATGAAAAAAAGAAGAATGGGAAACGAATAATGTTTAGCAATGTTCTATGGTTTGTAAGCAAAAGATTTCGTAGCTTATTTGGTTGTAACATGTGACTTGCATATAGGAGGTACAGAGTTCGATCCCCGCCAGCGCCATATTTTTGTTTTAAGGGAATGGCTAGAAAGTGGCTTAGTGTGAACGCAGTTCAAATAAATGGTTATTTAGGAAAATAAATAAAAAGAAATATATATATATAGGAAATATATATACATATATGCATATATATATATACATATATGCATATATATATACACATATGACATGTACATGTGGCGCATTTTTGTTGGTCAAAGATTGTTCTTTTTCTACGTGGCTTTGTATGATTGGTCGGGGGATGATAAGTGCTGACATGGCCTTCTTTGATTGGCTGTATGACATATTCTGAGTCCGTATGTGTCACTAGGGCTGACGTGTCAAATTTTGATTGGCTCTCCTGACGTGAATGGACTGGATTCCTCCTATCATAATCTGATGGCTCAAATCAATTAGAAACTCTATAAAAACAGCCTAGGACTCAACCTAATTCACATAAAAATAAAATAAAACTAGAGTCGTCATGCTGTCGGGAGGGAATGGAGAATAGCCGTCAAGTGGGAAAAGCTTGGAGATGAACCAACTTAAGAAGAAAACATAAGTCTAATCTAATTTCTACGCAACGTTTTCTACTCCAAAGGAAAGCTTTGCAAATTCAGAATAACAGAAACCAGAAAACAAGATTTCAGTGCCCATTGTAAGTATAGTGGTTTTCTGAATATGAATAAAAACTAAGATTTGACTCGATGTAAATGGAATGGAATCTTACTATTGTTTATGTTAATTCTGTGTATTGCGATGATTATGTCATATTTTGTATTGGGTATTTGTGGCATAAATTGATTGATGCGAGCCTGTTAGACATTTGTATATAAAAATGATGATGACATCACTTGCAAGTTTGTGAAAAAAAAACTAGAATTGACATCTTTATGTTTATGTCAATAACATGGACTGTATACATTTTTTTAAGTCTAAATTAAGGCTTATGTAAACATGTTCTAGAATTGAGACCTTTTATGTCTACATGACTCACAACTTATGTATACATTCTTATGTTTATTTGCAAGTTATAATTGGGTTTATGCAAGTACCGTTTGGGTCACACAAATTATGCTAGTTTCATGTTGACATAGGCTACTTGATTCAAAGATAGTTTACACCTTTGGGTTATGTTAAGAAAGTGGACATTTTTATGAACATGTAACATGCTAGTTTGGTGTTTGACATTATGCATAATTATATATGTTTAAAACCCATGTTTAGGAAAGTCTAAAAGTATGCCATTTCATGTGACACCAATTTAGTTATACTCTTTTTGAATGCAAGTTCACATGACCCATAATTTATCTTAATTAAAACGCTACGTTGCAAGTTCATGCGCTACACACTTTTATGTATTCTAGAATAATTCATGATTCTGTGCTTTCCCTTTTTATGTTTGTGAGTTGGGCTGAAATGTTAAGCCCAACATATGTCATAACGTTGCGTACGTATGGACGGGGGAAATAACGTTGGGTTTAAAATAAAAAACATGTATTGGCATGTTTGGCACATGCCAAGGACTAGTGACATATTAAGCGGTATAAATTATTATACCCAAATTTAGTGAACTTGGATAATTGGGCCATAAACATTTACATATAAAAATGAAAAGAGACAAATATGTAAACTTAGAAAATATGATGTAGGTGGGCCCAAAATCATGATATGGATTAGGGCCATGATTGGTGTAAACCTTTACACCATTAGTTTTAAAATTAAAATATATGACATTCTTTTCTAATCACATACACCAGAATGTTCTAGGGTGACAGAGAGGATAGCGTCTAGGCTTGGGTTTGGAAAATACAAGTTTCCTGCCCTCCCTGGCTATCCCTAACTGATCCGATGGACTTGATGGTTATAAATTTAGAAAGATACCTAACCCGAGGTTAGACTGAGTTGCGGTGTAAACCTGCCCGGAACCGACCGGCACATCTAGTAACCGCAACGATACCTGTCTAATGTGAGTGGTTGGTGCTTTAATTAATAAATTAAGGCTAAGTCAGGATTGATAGGGTTAAGTCAATTAAATAAATATTTAACCAAATTCAACATATTAACTAAATTGGTGGGTAGGGTTAGGTTAATCTGGACACTTAACCAATTTAATATGTTGACTAGGGGAGTGGGCAAGGTTAAGCCAATGTTTAACCATTATAACATGATTAACTGGACTAGAGGGTGAGGTTAAGTTAATTAGAACACTTAACCATAGAAACATGTTAGTTAGACAAGTGATTGAGGTTAAGTAAAAATTAGAACTCTTAACCATTAATAAATATGCTTGAATCAGTAGAGGGGTGAAGTACATATCGGGTTGGTGGGTAATATCTGTAAATATAGGCCCACAAACTTAACCATTAATAAATATGCTTGAATCAGTAGAGGGGTTAAGTACATATCGGGTTGGTGGGTAATATCTGTAAATATAGGCCCACAAACTTAACCATTAATAAATATGCTTGAATCAGTAGAGGGGTTAAGTACATATCGAGTTGGTGGGTAATATCTGTAAATATAGGCCCACAAACTTAACCATTAATAAATATGCTTGAATCAGTAGAGGGGTTAAGTACATATCGGGTTGGTGGGCAATATCAGTAAATATAGGCCCACAAACTTAACCATTAATAAACATGTTTGAATCGGTAGGAGGGTTAAGTAAATCACGGGTAGGTGGGTAATATCAGCATATATAGGCCCACAAACTTAACCAGTAGGAAACCCTAATAACGGGGACCCATTTCAGCAGTAACCCACATTGGCGTATCATGATACCCTGAAACTAGGCAGGGTGGGGCACGATTACTGGGTTGATTGTAAGCGGTCAAATTAACAGCGGTGGTGCAGTAGTGTAGGTTCTAACGGGGTGCGGGCGTGCACACACTCCGGCGCTGAAAAATTAGGCACTGGGCACCAGTAGTATACCTGTGCATTCTAGACTTGTGTCGGGCCGCCACCATGGAACTTGATACACCCCATGGTGGGACCAGCATAGGTAGCTACAATCTTGGGGGCCGTAAGACACATGTGATTATACGAGTAAGGAGTCGATCGATAGGGTAGTAAGGATACATCTATCATCTTCACGGAAATTGGACTGGTTGAGGTGGAATCCTCGTACTAGATGTATACCTGAAGGCTACCACAACTATGGGGACTGGGATCACGTTGTAATATTATCATTTTTATACAGATTACTAGTTGGGATACTAGTTAGATGGTGCAGAGATATAGAGTGGTGTGCGATAATATATTCGGTTTAAACTGTCTTGCCTTAGTTTATGGTATCTTTCCCATTTTCAGTTTATGCCTGTCATGTCCTTTTTCTTATTCATATACCGAAGTACCACTAGACTTACTCAGGCTTTATGTCTGACTCTGTTTTTCTTTCGTCTTCTTTTCTTCCGTCCCCCCCCCCCCCCCCCCCCGACAGGTTTTAAAGGAGGGAATAGTATAGCTCAGGTTAAGTTGGACCATCACTCTTTCCCAGCTTGAAGATTTGTCGAAGTTTTGCTTAGATTCTCTTTTCAGATGCTATGGTTGGCTCTTGCTACATTGGGGAATATAAATGTTGTTTTATGCTTCTTTATTTTGTAAGACAGATGATACTCTGATATTGGAAAGCAATTGTTGTACAAACTATTTTATCAATAAAGTAAAGTTTTATTTTCCGCTGTTTTAATTTTGTCTGTCTTGTAATTTTATCTGCATCTTTTACCCTAAATGCTCCACAGAACTTAGTGCATTCCCTTTGTGAGTGACACTAACGGATGTGGGGTGTTACACTTGGTATCAGAGCTGAAGGTTACTGGATCAGATAAAGATTTGAAAATTTATTTTCAAAACAATTTTAAAAGAAGCATTTTCAAAAGAAAAGTTTTGTTTTAAAGGCATATTCCCCAAAGCCATATGCACTATCTTTTGATCCTCTGCTTGAATCCTTGTTTCCTTCTTTCTTGAGTCTCTGGGGCTCCCAGCTTTCTGGGAGGTAACCTCGTCGAAGGGTAAAGTAGTGCCCGACTTCCATCGATAGCCGTAGTAGTTTCACCTGCGGCTAGTTTTCTTTCAAGCTTTGTAGGGTTTTTTGTACAATGGAGGCAGCTTTCGAGGGATTTGTCAACACGATTACACAAGGAAGAGGATGAGGAGTTTTGCTAAGGAGCACAACCCAAGGATGAAGAATTCAAGGATATGGACTTGGCTCACGAAGGAGGAAGGAATTATAGAACCTAAGACAAGAGGAAGTAGTTTTCCTATGGTATAATAGGGCATATAATTAAGGACAAGGGCAAGGACGAGGAATAGGATTTTCAGGAGGGCGAGTACATGCTTTCACCACCAGAATACCTGAGAGAGAGATAGTAAAAGTCTCTATTAGAAAAGTTTAGCTTTTCGTTTTGATCAACCAGTTAGTATTCTTTCGATCATAACACTTCGCATTTGTTCATATCTACTTCCATAGTTGAGTCTCTGCACCGTAGTACTTGTATAGTAGAAAGATCCCACTAGTGTCTCAAATCCAATTGGTGGTTCGACCAATTTATCTTTGGTTTGTAGGGATTTGAGAGTAGCTATAGTTAAGTTTTGGAGCAAGATTGGCGAGGGTAGCCAGAGTCGGTTAAGTGCTCAATTGCTTGTTTTTTTTATATCATCTCACGTAGATCGTCCAAATTCAGAGGAGATATTCCTTGGGTGCTTGTCTGATATTGGTTTAGGCCTTTAGGGCTTGTACTTGAGGGATGTCGAGTTCGACTAGGATGGTTTGTGTGAGAGATAAATAGTTGTGGCAGGCGCTCTAAATAGAGAAGGACTAACCATCAGAGAGGTAAAAAAAGTACGTAGTGACCTTTAGCTTTTGACCCTCATAGTTATGACATGATGGATAAGCTAAGAGGAGATACCTCAAATCATCTTAGTATATACACTTGGTATCATGGTTAACATCTGTTTATTTTGGAAATGGAGGTAAAGAAACTTCGCAATCGTGAAGTTAAATTAGTTAAGGTACAATGGAGTAAAGCTCAAGAAGACGCGATATGGGGGATTGAAGATAAGACACACACGCCATACTCTTTTTCTTAAGAATATATCCCTGATCTTTTTATAGAAATTGACGCATACTTGTTTTTCTCTTTTTAAGGTATATCCTCTAGGTCATATCTTCGATCCTTAGGTAGAAGCCAATGGATGTAAACATGTATTTGAAACATGTTATGATTGATGGTTGCAAGTGGTTGCGAGTGGTTGCTAGTGGTTGCTCGTGGATGCATTTACACACTTTAGGCACTAGATCATCTCAGTCACATTTTCTTATTGCATATGGATCCAAGTGCATATGTTTGTATATGTATTAAAATTTTATTTGCTATCATATGGATGTTGCATATGAATGGATGATTGTGCACTCATGTAGAAATTATAAAGTTTATTAGGAATGATTGCATACATATTGGATTCATGGCACAGACAAAATTCGCATTAAGGAGGTCAACTGAATCAGTAGACCGCCTGATTTTGCATTAGATACGGACATATACACACACACTATGCATATGATCCTGAAGCATTAGAAGACTTTTAAGGACAGTGGTTGCCTGTGTTTGATGGTTGAGTAGATGGACTATTGGATG
This sequence comes from Allium sativum, assembly GCA_030737875.1. NCBI lineage: Eukaryota > Viridiplantae > Streptophyta > Magnoliopsida > Asparagales > Amaryllidaceae > Allium > Allium sativum. The sequence continues at coordinate 200,686,986 of CM060924.1, forward strand.
GTAGGATATATGTTCCTCCAGACTTGAAGATTTCGGGGACGAAATCCTTTGAGGAAGGGAGAATGTAACACCCCGAGTTTTTGGTTAACAGTAATTTGATAAACTAAGGTATACTTAATCAAAACATAAGAATTAAGGGAAACGGGTTACACCATTGCGTTCGTCTCGAAATTCTGCTTGAGATAGAGTCCGAGTTTGTGCAAAACGGATAACGTATGAAGAAGATATCTTTAATTTAAATATTGCATCAAAACATGAAAAAAAGAAGAATGGGAAACGAATAATGTTCAGCATTGTTCTAAGGTTTGTAAGCAAAAGATTTTGTAGCTCATTTGGTTGTAACATGTGACTTGCATATAGGAGGTACAGAGTTCGATCCCCGCCAGCGCCATATTTTTGTTTTAAGGGAATGGCTAGAAAGTGGCTTAGTGTGAACGCAGTTCAAATAAATGGTTATTTGGGAAAATAAATAAAAAGAAAAATATATATATATAGGAAATATATATATATACATATATGCATATATGCATATATATATATATACATATATGCATATATATATACACATATGACATGTACATGTGGCGCATTTTTGTTGGTCAAAGATTGTTCTTTTTCTACGTGGCTTTGTATGATTGGTCGGGGGATGATAAGTGCTGACATGGCCTTCTATGATTGGCTGTATGACATATTCTGAGTCCCTATATGTCACTAGGGCTGACGTGTCAAATTTTGATTGGCTCTCCTAACGTGTATGGACTGGATTCCTCCTATCTTCATCTGACGGCTCAAAACAATCAGAAACTCTATAAAAACAGCCTAGGACTCAACCTAATTCACATAAAAATAAAATAAAACTAGAGTCGTCATGCTGTCGGGAGGGAATGGAGAATAGCCGTCAAGTGGGAAAAGCTTGGAGATGAACCAACTTAAGAAGAAAACATAAGTCTAATCTAATTTCTACGCAACGTTTTCTACTCCAAAGGAAAGCTTTGCAAATTCAAAATAACAGAAAACATAAAACAAGATTTCAGCGCCCGTTGTAAGTATAGTGGTTTTCTGAATATGAATAAAAACTAAGATTTGACTCGATGTAAATGGAATGGAATCTTACTATTGTTTATGTTAATTCTGTGTATTGCGATGATTATGTCATATTTTGTATTGGGTGTTTGTGGCATAAATTGATTGATGCGAGCCTGTTGGACATTAGTATATAAAAATGATGATGACATCACTTGTAAGTTTGTGAAAAAAAACACTAGAATTGACATCTTTATGTTTATGTCAATAACATGGACTGTATACATTTTTTTAAGTCTAAATTAAGGCTTATGTAAACATGTTCTAGAATTGAGACCTTTTATGTCTACATGACTCACAACTTATGTATACATTCTTATGTTTATTTGCAAGTTATAATTGGGTTTATGCAAGTACCGTTTGGGTCACACAAATTATGCTAGTTTCATGTTGACATAGGCTACTTGATTCAAAGATAGTTTACACCTTTGGGTTATGTTAAGAAAGTGGACATTTTTATGAACATGTAACATGCTAGTTTGGTGTTTGACATTATGCCTAATTATATATGTTTAAAACCCATGTTTAGGAAAGTCTAAAAGTATGCCATTTCATGTGACACCAATTTAGTTATACTCTTTTTGAATGCAAGTTCACATGACCCATAATTTATGTTAATTAAAACGCTACGTTGCAAGTTCATGCGCTACACACTTTTATGTATTCTAGAATAATTCATGATTCTGTGCTTTCCCTTTTTATGTTTGTGAGTTGGGCTGAAATGTTAAGCCCAACATATGTCATAACGTTGCGTACGTATGGACGGGGGAAATAACGTTGGATTTAAAATAAAAAACATGTATTGGCATGTTTGGCACATGCCAAGGACTAGTGACATATTAAGCGGTATAAATTATTATACCCAAATTTAGTGAACTTGGATAATTGGGCCATAAACATTTACATATAAAAATGAAAAGAGACAAATATGTAAACTTAGAAAATATGATGTAGGTGGGCCCAAAATCATGAAATGGATTAGGGCCATGATTGGTGTAAACCTTTACACCATTAGTTTTAAAATTAAAATATATGACATTCTTTTCTAATCACATACACCAGAATGTTCTAGGGTGACAGAGAGGATAGCGTCTAGGCTTGGGTTTGGAAAATACAAGTTTCCTGCCCTCCCTGGCTATCCCTAACTGATCCGATGGACTGGATGGTTATAAATTTAGAAAGATACCTAACCCGAGGTTAGACTGAGTTGCGGTGTAAACCTGCCCAGAACCGACCGGCACATCCAGTAACCGCAACGATACCTGTCTAATGTGAGTGGTTGGTGCTTTAATTAATAAATTAAGGCTAAGTCAGGATTGATAGGGTTAAGTCAATTAAATAAATATTTAACCAAATTCAACATATTAACTAAATTGGTGGGTAGGATTAGGTTAATCTGGACACTTAACCAATTTAATATGTTGACTAGGGGAGTGGGCAAGGTTAAGCAAATGTTTAACCATTATAACATGATTAACTGGACTAGAGGGTGAGGTTAAGTTAATTAGAACACTTAACCATAAAACACGTTAGTTAGACAAGTGATTGAGGTTAAGTAAAAATTAGAACTCTTAACCATTAATAAATATGCTTGAATCAGTAGAGGGGTGAAGTACATATCGGGTTGGTGGGTAATATCTGTAAATATAGGCCCACAAACTTAACCATTAATAAATATGCTTGAATCAGTAGAGGGGTTAAGTACATATCGGGTTGGTGGGTAATATCTGCAAATATAGGCCCACAAACTTAACCATTAATAAATATGCTTGAATCAGTAGAGGGGTTAAGTACATATCGAGTTGGTGGGTAATATCTGTAAATATAGGCCCACAAACTTAACCATTAATAAATATGCTTGAATCAGTAGAGGGGTTAAGTACATATCGGGTTGGTGGGCAATATCAGTAAATATAGGCCTACAAACTTAACCATTAATAAACATGTTTGAATCGGTAGGAGGGTTAAGTAAATCACGGGTAGGTGGGTAATATCAACATATATAGGCCCACAAACTTAACCAGTAGGAAACCCTAATAACGGGGACCCATTTCAGCAGTAACCCACATTGGCGTATCATGATACCCTGAAACTAGGCAGGGTGGGGCACGATTACTAGGCTGATTGTAAGCGGTCAAATCCACGGCGGTGGTGCAGCAGTGTAGGTTCTAACGGGGTGCGGGCGTGCACACACTCCGGCGCTGAAAAATTAGGCACTGGGCACCAGTAGTATACCTGTGCATTCTAGACTTGTGTCGGGCCGCCACCATGGAACTTGATACACCCCATGGTGGGACCAGCATAGGTAGCTACAATCTTGGGGGCCGTAAGACACATGTGATTATACGAGTAAGGAGTCGATCGATAGGGTAGTAAGGATACATCTATCATCTTCACGGAAATTGGACTGGTTGAGGTGGAATCCTCGTACTAGATGTATACCTGAAGGCTACCACAACTACGGGGACTGGGATCACGTTGTAATATTATCATTTTTATACAGATTACTAGTTGGGATACTAGTTAGATGGTGCAGAGATATAGAGTGGTGTGCGATAATATATTCGGTTTAAACTGTCTTGCCTTAGTTTATGGTATCTTTCCCATTTTCAGTTTATGGCTGTCATGTCCTTTTTCTTATTCATGTACCGAAGTACAACTAGACTTACTCAGGCTTTATGTCTGACTCTGATTTTCTTTCGTCTTCTTTTCTTCCGTTCCCCCCCTTACCCGGCAGGTTTTAAAGGAGGGAATAGTATAGCTCAGGTTAAGTTGGACCATCACTCTTTTCCAGCTTGAAGATTTGTCGAAGTTTTGCTTAGATTCTCTTTTCAGATGCTATGGTTGGCTCTTGCTACATTGGGGAATATAAATGTTGTTTTATGCTTCTTTATTTTGTAAGACAGATGATAATCTGATATTGGAAAGCAATTGTTGTACAAACTATTTTATCAATAAAGTAAAGTTTTATTTTCCGCTGTTTTAATTTTGTCTGTCTTGTAATTTTATCTGCATCTTTTACCCTAAATGCTCCACAGAACTTAGTGCATTCCCTTTGTGAGTGACACTAACCGATGTGGGGTGTTACACCGACCCATATAGGGTCAGGTCAACTCCTGACCGTTGCTTTCTAAGTTTATTTATTTTAAATTATTTTACATTTAGTTCAAACTTCTTTTATTCATAACTTCCTTGTGCTTAGTCCAATTTACAAAAAACCAAGAGTCTGTCTGAACCAGAATTTCGTAACGAACACAATGGTAAAGTCTATTTTAGCTAATTCTGAATATTTTATTAATTAGTATTCATTTTAGTGTCTTCTTCGTGTAATTATGATGTATCAAATTATGGGGTGTTACATTCTCCCATCCTTAACGAATTTCATCCTCGAAATCTCCAAGTTAAGAAGAATGCTATTAATGATATCAATTACTCCCTACACCCAGCTACTAATCCATCAACCACTGGTATCCATTATCCTTAAAATTTCTAATGCTTTGTATGAACATATGCAAAGGTGTTGTGTAAATGTCCCCATACTAATGTGAAAATCAGGCGGTCTATTGATTCAGTTGACCTCCTTAATGCAATATATGTTTGTGACATGTGTCCAATATGTACGCAAAGAAATCCTAATAGTACATATAAATCTATATGTGTGCACAACCATTCATCAAAATGTAACATCCATGCGATGATTCAACCATTTTCATCCATTGAAAATTAAAATGTGCACACATCCATATGCAATATATAAGTGCTTGAGCCAATCTAGTGCCTAATATGTGTATACGCATCCACTGCACCCACTAACAAACACTTGCATCCACTTGCAACCATCAAACATAACATATCTCAAACAAACATTTTCAATGATAGGCTTCTACCTAAGGATCAAGATTCAAACAATAGGAAAACAAATTCATATTCAAAATCTTAGAAATGAATTAAGAACGTACCCTCAAAGAGAAAATGGTAAGAAGCGCGAATCTTGCCTTCTAGTTCCCATGTCGCATCGTCACGGTCTTCTCCTTATTGCACCTTTACGAACTTGATCTCCTTGTTGCGTTGCTTCTTAACTTCCGATCCAATAATACAGGTAGGAACTTTTCTAACTAATGCTTCCTTTTCAACTTAAACATCCTCAAGTGTACTTGGCTCCACTACCTGTGCTGAATCATGAAGAAACTTCCTCAAGTGGGAAACAAGGAACACATCGTGAACTCCCGCTAATATCTCTGATAGTATAACTCTGTAGGCCATCTGACTTATTCTCTCAACTATGGGAAATGGCCCCACGAACCTCGATGCCAACTTCCCTACCGAGCCAAAGCGAACAATGTTCCTCAAAGGTGACACCTTGATTAAGACGATATCTCCCACATCAAACTCTAGGTCAGTCCTCCTCTGATCAATATATGACATCTGTTTGTCATGTGTTGCTTTCATCCGTCTGCGAATAAGGTCTATCTTCTCATAAGTCTCTCTAACCATCTCAAGCCCAAGTAGAAGTCTGTTTGTAGACACCCACCAACATGTAGGAGATATGCAGGGTCGTCCGTAAAGTGCCTTGAAGGGTGCCATACCAATACTTGACTGACAACTATTATTGTAGGAAAAACCAACTAATGGGAGATGCTCCTCCCAAGTCCTTCCAAAGTCTAGGATACACAGTCTCAATAAATCCTCGAGAACCATATTGACCCTCTCAGTTTGTCCATCAGTCTGAGGGTGATAGGTTGTGTTAAGTCGTAACTGTGTACCTAGTGCCCCCTACAAGCTCCTCAAAAACTCACTCGTAAAGATGAGGTCACGATCACTAACTATACTGGAAGGTACCCCATGAAATCGGACAATCTCTTTAAATTATACCGATGCCAACCAAGTTGCTGTCCTCTTGCTCTTGATGGGGATAAAATGAGCGCTCTTAGTCAATCTGTCTACTATTACCCATATACTGGTGTTTCCCTTCCTCGATATGGGCAGCCCATCAATAAAATCCATAGAGACGCTCTCCCACAACCACCGTGGAACATCTAAGGGTTGAAGCAATCCGTCATGTTTCCTTTGTTCGTCATTTACTCGTTGGCAAGTCAAACATCGGGCCATAAACACTACATCGTCCTTCTTCATGCCAGTCCAATAAAAAACTCTCTTTATGTCTTGGTACATCTTGTCACCGCCCGGATGGATAGTCATCCGAGAGTGATGAGCTTCCTCAAGAATTGTCCTTAACAAATACCCAACTCTAGGAACACACAAACTCCCATCTCGACGTAACCGCCCTTTATCATCCATAGAATATCTACCTAGGTGACTAGAGGTCTCTCCTCCATGGGGTCTATCCAAGATGTCCACTAACTGCTGATCCTCTCGCTATGTGGATCTAATGCACTCCAAAATACTAGGTTTGTAACGACCCTGCGTTCTATGCATCGGAGGATCGTAGAATATTTATTTCATTCTCGTGTGAAGTCGTATCATCGTGTAACTATGGGAAGCGACTATTGAGGTCATTTCCCACATTCATGATTTTTCCCGATTTTTTTAAATAACCGTTTTACCCCTGGCGAATCTTGTTTTGCCTATAACTTTTGACTGGAAAGGAGTTTTGACCTGAAACCACTTCCATTGGATTTGAATGATGGCTTACCTTTCCGTAGAGTGGTCACATTGATCAAACGGACAAGGTTTGGAAGGTGAAAAACAGCTTAAACGGGCTTAATTGGGTAATTAACAACTAGGCCCATAACTCATTTCGGGATCAGGGTTATGGGAGGGCTGATAGGGTTAGGGAAAACATTTCATTTCAATTTTCCAGCCGCCACAAACCTCCCTTGGGCTCTAGCAATGGCCTTCATCTTTTAAATCACTCCCAAAACACCTTTTTGGCATTCCTAATCGCTAATTAAGCAAATCAACACCAAATCAAGGCGGATTAGCATCAAAATTGGAATAGAGCTGCTGGAATACATTGGGATTTGTGCCATAACAATATAGTTTTAGATCTAAGATTATATTTGTGGCTAAGGTGAGTGATTTGCATTGTTTTTCACTAATTACGGCTAATTAGGGGTGATTAGTGATAATTAGCGAAATTATAACTCAGAAAAATCTACGAAAATTTGTAAAATTCTAAAATATTATTTTATGCCTCTATTAGAAATTTGGGTTAATTTGGACATGTTTTGCTAATCGTATAGTTAAATCATGATTAAGGGGATTAAGGGAAAAACATGGGTTTTTGGTATGTTTGATCCATATAAACATGTCATATTGTTGTTCTGGTGTTTATGGTCGATTCTCTATGTTGCTATTACTGTTTGGAATGTTTTGTGATTGCCTAGTGAAGTTAGATTGGTCGAAAACGCCGTTGTATGGCGTAAAATGCTTGCTGAAAAAGTTGCAGAAATTGGTTAGACACCCCCGTTCGTGAAGCAGTTGTCACGAGCCAACCCCCATTCATGAAGAACCTTTCACAAGCCACCCTCACGAACTGCTATGCTCTCCACGAGTTGAGCAAGGCACCACGAGCCGATCAGGATGAGAACCACGAACCACCTGCTTGAACATGAACCGGTGGACCGCTCACGAACCGCCTTCACGAGTCGACCCTTCGAGTCGAGCCACCCCATGGATCACGAACCGGTGCACCCATGAACCAAAGGATGTATCATGAACCGGAGCCACCACGAGCATACCATGGTACCACGAGCCGAGATCTGTAGGAGGGTCCCACGACCGAATGTGGTCCACGAGTCGACCACGAGTCACGAACCGGAGCATCTACGAACCACGAGCCGAGCTGAGAATTTGAGTATCGAACTGAGACATGACGAGGGGTATGAGATGAACTGAATGGAAACTTGGAGTTACGAACCGAACCGGTACGATGACCAAAACCCGAGATGCAAAGGTAGTCCAAATAGGAAGTAGAACTCAGGATCTAGATGGGAACCAACGAGTTAACTTCATGATTGGGCTTTGCTGCGGGACGTGTGCAAAGGGCTTATCGATATCCATAACTTTGGTTCACCACTGAGAGATGGATTAATGGCTATGGATGAGTGCAATGGGGTCATTGTGACTCCATGGAGCAAAGTGATCGTAGCAAAGGATTGGTTGATCGAGTAGTGGATATCGTATGCTTTATGCACCAAGTGAGAGATGTGAGGATGATTGCTATGTTTTACGTTTGCTATCACCATGACCCACACCCCTATTTACACTTTATGTTAGTGTTACCTTAGAGTACTATACATCTTGTTGTGCTAACTCTTTTGTTGCAGGAACAGGTTCAGGTATGATTGGATTATACCTGTTATTGTTTTGTTTTGTTGCTATCGCTCATACCAGACTTTTGTCTGACCTAGAGTTTTATGTCTCTTCTTATTAGTCTGGGTGCTCCTAAACGAGCAGACTAGAGACATGTCAGGTGATTATGCACGGGTAGCTGTCTGGAGACGAGCAGGAGGCTTGCACGTACTATTTACATATATTCTCCCTGTGTTGTTGCTGGTCACTACTTTGGGCAATAATAGTGCACCTTTTCTATTTTTTCTTTAGAGACAGTATTTTGAAGTTGTAATAATGATGATGTGGATCATAAGCTATATTTTGGATTTCCGCTGCTATGATAGTTTAGTTTTCAGCTTATGCACTGTCTCGTCTGTTTTATGTCAATTTATATTATGATTATATTTTATTCCATGCGCTGTGAGATATACTACAGGTTCTTTGTGACTCATAGTTCCAACCCTTTTTCCTTTCTTTGACGACCGTCCCGTGCTAGTTGGACATCAGCACAACGCATTTCGGGGAAATGTCGGCTGGTCCGGGGCGGGTCATCACATTTGGTATCAGAGCTCTAGGTTGCTTAGTTTAACCTAAGGGAAGACATCAGGGAGAGATAGTATACGTATATGAGAGCGCGTATTTGTGATATTTTGGTTTTCAAAAGCTATATATATACTATTAGTATATGTAAGGATGAAGTTGCACTGCACTGGCACCACAAAGAAGATGGTTAATCGTTTCTCTTTTCAGATTGAACAATGAGCCGATATACGAGGAGTACAAGTTCAGAGGCCAACAATGGGAATGTCCCTGATATAAGGACGATGTTTACTACCTTAATGCGAGAGATGCTTAGGGATGCTCGGGGAGCAGTTCCTAATGCTGCTAACGGTGGTGGTGCAATAGTGCAGGCGCCTAGGGCCGATTTCGCCAAGCTCAGCAAGGATTATACTAATCTTGGTAGGAAGCCGTTCCACGGAATGGAATCGGCTACAGAGGTTCAAGATTGGCGTGATAGTTGTGAGCGCATCTTCGAGGATTTGGAAATCGACGATGCGATGAAGAGAAAGCTAGCATCGTGTCAGCTTCAAGGACGAGCAATGAATTGGTGGAATGCTATTAAAGCAGCTACTCTTGAGGATCAAGTTACTTGGAATCAGTTTAAGGCCCGATTCAGTGATAAGTTTATTCTAGCCGCTCAGAAATCGGAATTATTTAGGAAATTCTTGGAGCTTAAGCAGAATGGTAGAGCAGTCTCGGAGTATATTACTGAATTCGATACTTTATCGAAGTAAGGATTATCCCTTATTGACACTGCCAAGAAGAAGAACGAGAAGTTCATAACTATCTCAGATGGGCACTTAGGGGAAAGGCTTATAAACCACATCGACGAGACATTCGAATCTGTTGCGGGAAAGGCCTTGAGATCGGAAATCCTTTAACCTAAGTCGAAGGCTGAAATTGCTGTCGTATCTACAGTAGAGCCAAAGACTCAGTCAAGCGGTGGAGGCAAGAATAATTCCCAGAATAAGAGGAAACAAAATCAGACCATGGATGGTCAGAAAAAGAAGAATAAGAAAGATGGAGAGTGCTTTAGTTGTGGCAAGAAGGGCCACTATGCCAAGGATTGTCGGGAAAAGCCTGGGGAAAGGAAGTGCTTCAATTGCGGCCAAGCGGGACATCACAAGGATGAATGTCCATAACCCCCTAAAGAGAAGTAGATTGTGAAAGCTTATGTTATCAACGCTATTACTTCTTCGTCGAATGCCCCAACTGCGGCGCAGAAGTGAAAGGGTGTTGTTATTCGAGGTATGCTTTCTGTTTTTGATGTCCCTGTTCGAGTTTTGTTTGATACCGGAGCTTCCCATTCCTTCATATCTAGTGACCTGGTAGATACGTTGGAATTGGAACTCAAGATTGTCGATAGACCTTTAGTTGCGACGAATCCGATCGGTGGTTCGACTAGCCCTTGTATGATTTGTCGTAATTTGGTCTTATCGAGTCACAGATTCATGTTTGCTTATGATTGCTTTGTTTAGGCTTTAATGGGTTTGGGATTATTTTGGGGAGTCGATCTACTCCAAAGGTATAGGGTACCTACCTAGTGATGGTAAAAATAACTGGAGTTAAAGAGGCTGAGAGATTATCGTTGTCGTAAGTTCTAGTTGTCTCTAGAAGGCAAATGTACATTGGACGTGCAGTGGTCTGGTTAGAACTGGGGTTGCCATTTACTCTTGGCATATGGCATGGGCCGTCATACGACCAATGATAGTTTCGAAGCAGGATTGGCGAGGATAGCCAGAGTCAGTTATGAGTGCTCGAGTGTTTGGTTGTTTTGCTAGTATCATCTCACGTAGATTGTCTGAATTCGGAGGAGAAGTTCCTTGAGTGCTTGTCTGATATTGGTTTAGGCCTTTGGGGCTTCTGCTTGGGGAATGTTGAGTTTGGCTAGGATGGTTTGCGTGAGATATAGGTAGTTGTTGTGCTTTCCATTGAATGATATCTCGGCTTACTCGAGGAGCGATGTGCAGCCGCGACATGATAAGACTGTTCAATGGTATGGACTGCCCGGAGTTGGACTCGATAGGGCTATGAGATGACTCGAGTGGGACTCGAGAAAGCTGCAAAGTAATGAAATTAGTTTAGGACCTATGTTAATGTTCTCTTTGGTTCCAGAATGGTAAAACTTCGAAGTGATAAGATGTGTTCGTTAATCATGGAGATGCAACGAAGGTTAGAACGATTCAAGTTGGACTTGGACTCGTAAATGAAAAATGGTTGTTCGTTGATCTTGGAGATGCAATGAATAGGGAGACTACTCATGGTTGACTAGAGTTTGTGGGTAATGGACACTCGAGACTGAGTCTGAGTATGTGAGTAGCTCTTCTGATGAGAGTACCGAGGAATTGTCAATAGTTGGAGTATTCTAGGCGGACTCGAAACAGGGGTATCTGGGGACGCCCGTTACCTTGGATCCGTTGGACGTGATCTAGTTATCCTTGGAGGATAAACGTGCGTTGGACGTGCGGTAGTCCGTTTGGTGCCGGGGCTTCCATTAGCCCCTGGGATTGGTTGGACTAGTCATATAGGTATCGACGTATTCATGGCTTTAGCGATGATAGGTAGGACATATTTGATGGATGTTATGGTTGCTAAGTTTTTTCCTATTTTTATTCCCTTGAGTAGACTATCACTGGTAGGATTTTGGCAATGGGGAACAAAGAGATGACGGTATACACGGATGCATGTGGTACCAGACTAGGTGTTGTACTGATGCATTGAGTATGAGACATGCAAGTTTAGATGCTATGTTTTTTTGAATGAAAGTAACTGGAATATATCGCGGGATATGATTGCAGACCTAAGTATGGATTGGATCCAGAGATGTTGGCAAGTTTGACGATCAGACCGACTCTGATTGAGCGGATTGGTTCCAGTCATAGGGACGATCCTAATCTATTGGAAATCATCTCCAAGGTGGAGATGGGCATTAACAGAGAGAAGATGAAAAAGTATAGACTTGATCGAGAAGGATGGCTTCGAAAGAATGGGAGACTAGTTGTACCCAATGTCGATGGATTTAGAGATGAAGTGCTTAGAGAATGTTATCACTCAAAGCTGACTATACATCCCGATGGTAACAAAATGTATCGAGACATGAAGCAGACCTACTACTGGGAAGGGATGAAAAGAGACGTTGGGAAGTTTATATCCAAATGCATGAATTGCCAGCTAATTAAAGCCGAGCAAAAGAAGCCTACTGGTTTGTTACAACCGTTGGAAAATTCCCAAATGGAAATGGGAACAAGTCTCAATGGATTTCATCAATGGTTTACTAAGGACTAGATCAAGCCATGATAGCATGTGGGTGAATCAGGTATTAGAGGGTCCCTTGAGAGCTTGTATATTGGATTTTAGAGGGTCATGGGATGACCATTTGCATCTGATTGAGTTTGCATATAATAATAGTTATCAGTCCAGTGTTGGTATGGCTCCATTTGAAGCTTTGTACGGAAAACCGTACAACTCACCATCATGTTGGTTGGAAAACGGCGAGAAATTTGTGCTTGGACCAGAAGTAATAAGAGAAACTTCAGATAAGATCAAGGTTATCCAACACCGAATGAAGGCTGCCCAAGATAGGCAGAAGAGTTATGCTGACAAAAGGAGAAGGGATTTGGAATTCTTCGTTATCGACTTGGTATTCGTTAAGATCTCTTCGTTGAAGAATGTGATTCAGATTGGTAGGAGAGGTAGGTTCGCACCAGGGTTTGATTGGTTCATTCCTAATGCTCTATAAAGTTGGATTGCCTGACAGGATGACAGGAGTTCACAACGTATTTCACCCAGTTAAGGAAGTTCGTCAACGATTCTGATATGACCATTTCATCGAATCAGTTGGATGATATCGAGGTAGAATCCAAGGCAGTAGGGAGCCATAGGACGATTCGTATTGCCGGACACGATGCGAAACAACTTCGAGGGAAGACGGTGGAACTAGTCAAGGTACAGTGGGGCGATAAAGAGAATGACTGTACTTGGGAAACAGAGGAGAGCATAAGGGAATCGTATCCAGAACTCTTTGCCTGATAAGATTTTGATCACGATATAGTTATTCATTTGTTAGTAACAGCATGCAAGGATAAGCTTGTTGTGTTATCATGTATGTTTAATTGTTTGCAAATGGTTGATAGGCATGCAGGATTCTTTGTATGTTTTCTTAGTTAAGGAATTTCGGGGGCGAAATTTCTTAAGGAGGGGAGGGGGGAATGTAACGACCCGTGTTCTATGCATCGGAGGATCATAGAATAATTATTTCATTCTCGTATGAAGTCGTATGCTCGTGTAACTATGGGAAGCGACTATTGGGATCATTTCCCACATTCATGATTTTGGCCGATTTTTTTACATGACCGTTTTGCCCCTGGCGAATCTTGTTTTGCCTATAACTTTTGACTGGAAAGGAGTTTTGACCTGAAACCACTTCCATTGGATTTGAATGATGGTTTACCTTTCCGTAGAGTGGTCACAATGATCAAACGGACTTACCGTTTGGGAGAAATGACTGAAACAAGGTTTGGAAGGCGAAAAACAGCTTAAACGGGCTTAATTGGGTAATTAACAGCTAGGCCCATAATCCATTTCGGGATTAGGGTTATGGGAGGGCTGATAGGGTTAGGGAAAACATTTCATTTCAGTTTTCCAGCCGCCACAAACCTCCCTTGAGCTCTAGCAATGGCCTCCATTTTTTAAATCACTCCCAAAACACCTTTTTGTCATTCCTAATCGCTAAATAAGCAAATCAACACCAAATCTAGGCGAATTAGCATCAAAATTGGAAAGAGCTGCTAGAATACATTGGGATTCGGGTCATAAAAGTAGTGTGTCAGATCTAAGATTATATTTGTGGCTAAGGTGAGCGATTTGCATTATTTTTCAATAATTACGGCTAATTAGGGGTGATTAGTGATAATTAGCGAAAGTATAACCCAGAAAAATCTGGAAAATTTGTAAAATTCTAAAATATTACTTTATGCCTCTGTTAGAAATTTGGGTTAATTTGGACATGTTTTGCTAATCGTATGGTTAAATCATGATTAAGGGGATTAAGGGAAAAACATGGGTTTTGGGTATGTTTGATCCATATAAACATGTCATATTGTTGTTTTGGTGTTTATGGTCGATTCTCTATGTTGCTATTACTGGTTGGAATGTTTTGTGATTGCCTAGTGAAGTTAGATTGGTCGAAAACGCCGTCGTATAGCGTAAATTGCTTGCTGGAAAAGTTGCTGAAATTGGCAAGACACCCCCGTTCGTGAAGCACTTGTCACGAGCCGACCCCCGTTCGTGAAGCACCTTTCACGAGCCGCCCTCACGAACCGTTATGCTCTCCACGAGTCGAGTAAGGCACCACGAGCCGGATCAAGATGAGAACCACGAACCACCTGCTTGAACATGAACTGGTGGACCGCTCTCACGAGTCGACCCTTCGAGTTTGAGCTCCACGAGTCGAACCACCCCTGGGACCACGAACCGGTGCACCTATGAACCAAAGGATGTATCATGAACCGGAGCCACCACGAGCATACCATGGTACCAAGAGCCGCGAGCTGGAGGAGGGTCCCACGACCGAATGTGGTCCACGAGCCGACCACGAGTCACAAACCGGAGCATCTACGAACCACGAGCTGAGCTGAGAATTTGAGTATCAAACCGAGACATGACGAGGGGTATGAGATGAACTGAATGGAAACTTAGAGTTACGAATCGAACCGGGATGATGACCAAAACCCGAGATGTAAAGGTAGTCCAAATAGGAAGTAGAACTCAGGATCCAGATGGGAACCAACGAGTTAACTTCATGATTGGGCTTTGCTGCGGGACGTGTGCAAAGGGGTTATCGATATCCATAACTTTGATTCACCACTGAGAGATGGATTAGTGGCTATGGATCAGTACAATGGGGTCATTGTGACCTTATGGAGCAAAGTGATCGTAGCAAAGGATTCGGTGATCGAGTAGTGGATATCGTATGCTTTACGCATTGAGTGAGAGACGTGAGGATGATTGCTATGTTTGATGTTTGCTATCACCATGACCCACACCCCCATTTACATTTTATGTTAGTGTTCCCTTAGAGTACTGTACATCTTGTTGTGCTAACTCTTTGGTTGCATGAACAGGTTCAGGTATGATTGGACTATACCTGTTATTGTTTTGTTTTGTTGCTATCGCTCATACCAGACTTTTGTCAGACCCAGAGTTTTATGTCTCTTCTTATTACTCTGGGTGCTCCTAAACGAGCAGACTAGAGACAGGTCAGGTGATTATGCATGGGTAGCTGTCCGGAGACGAGCAGGAGGCTTGCACGTACTATTTACATATATTCTCCCTCTTTTGTTGTTGGTCACTACTTTGGGCATTAGTAGTGCACCTTTTCTATTTTTGCTTTAGAGACAGTATTTTGAAGTTGTAATAATGATGATGTGGATCATAAGCTGTATTTTGGATTTCCGCTGCTATGATAGTTTAGTTTTCAGCTTATGCACTGTCTCGCCTGTTTTATGTCAAGTTATGTTATGATTATATTTTATTCCATGCGCTGTGAGATATACTACAGGTTCTTTGTGATTCATGGTTCCAACCCTTTTTTCTTTCTTTGACGACCGTCCCATGCTAGTTGGACATCGGCATAACGCATTTTGGGGAAATGTCGGCTGGTCCGGGGCAGGTCGTCACAAGGTCGTACCTCCAATGACGCCAAAAAACTGAGTGTATATTCCGTAGATGGTCTAAAATCAAAGGTCAAGATAAACTCCAAGCTCTGCCTCTCTACGAATAAAGGTCTCAAGGTCTTCCTCTGCTTACTCAATGCGTACGCTACCATATTCCTCTTTCCTGGGGTATAAGCTATCTCAAAATCATAGGACACAAGGAACTCCATCCATCGTTGTTGCCTTAAATTGAGATCCTTCTACAAGAACAAATACTTGAGAGACTTGTGATCTGTGTAAAGCTCAAACCTCTCACCGAGTAAGTAGTGTTGCCAAGACTTGAGTGCGAAAACTATAGCCGCCAACTCCAAATCTTGGGTAGGGAGTTATTCTCATGAACCCTTAACAACCTACTTCCATACAAAACCACCCTACGTTCTTACATCAACACAACACCTAAACCCGTGCCACAAGCATCCATGTAGGTTGTAAACACCTTGGTACCATCAGGGAGAGTCAGAACAAAGGCTGATGTCAGAGCCCTCTTTAACCTCTAGAATGCATCCTTGCAATCTATGCTCCAAGTAAAAACCAAGTTCTTCTTTTTCAGACAGGCGAGCATAGCTGATATCCATGTAAAGTCCTTAATGAACCTTTTGTAGTAACCCGCCAACCCCATGAAACTCCTAACCTCTATCGCATTCTTAGGGGACTTCCAATCTTGAACTGCAACAACTTTAGCGATGTCCAACACTATTCCATCCTTGGAGACAACATGCCCTAGGAACCTTACTTCCTTCTGCCAGAAATGACACTTAGAAAACTTTGCCTTAAGCTGATGCGATCTTAGAGTGTGGAGAACCTCTCCTATGTGTACAACATGTTCTTCCTCGCTCCTCGAGAAAACTAGAATATCATCCACGAAGACCACTACAAACTTGTTTAGGTACTCCCTAAACACCCGACTCATCAAGTACACAAAGTACGCTAGTGCATTTGTCAGCCCAAAAGGCATGACCAACCACTCAAAGAATCCGTCTAGAGTCCTAAAAGTAGTATTGTCTATACTATCATCTGCTACCCTTAGCTGATGAAACCCTATGGGTAGATCCAACTGTGAGAAAACTGAAGCGCCCACTATCTGGTCAAACAAGTCATCAATCCTCGGGAGTAGGTGCATATTCTTCTTGGTGAGCTTATTCAACTCCTTATAGTCCACGCATAGACAGAGAGATCCATCTTACTTGGTCGCAAGGACAGCAGGAGCTCCCCACTCAAAAATACTCCGTCAAATGAATCCTTTCTCAAATAACTCACCTACTTTATTACTGAGCTCCCTCCTCTCTATAGGAGCCATATGGCGCACTGGTAAAGCGACAGGTTTTGCATTTTCCACCAAGTAAATCCAAAAATCTATATCTCGTTTGGGAGGTAATCCTTTAACCTCATCGAACACATCCGGAAAATCTCTGACTATGGGTACGGATCTAAGATCATCAACAGAAGCATCAAGGGAATACAGGAAACTGAGCATAAATGACCCCTGTAGGTCATAAGAAATCTCGAGAGTTCTAAGCATGTCAGAAGCCTAACAACTCTCTTCTCACAATCTAGAATGGCACCATACATGGCTAGCCAATCCATTCCTAGAATAAACATGTAACCCATAAAGCCAAGAACATATGCATCGCATTCAAACTCAACGCCCATGAAAGAAATTCTCATACCCTTACATATCATAGACAAGTGAGTTGAGCCTTCTATGGGGTTTGAGATCACTACAGGATCAGAAACTATACAAGTGTCTAGGTGCAGACTATCTACCATAGAATTGGATATGAATGAATGAGAAGCACCGAAATAAAATAGAGTCCTAATAGGAGAATCAAAAAGAGAAATCAAACCTTCTACGGTGACTTTCCTACCTCGATCCGGCCCACTAGCCTCTAGAGCATGAACTTTTCCTTCATACGATCCTGCCTTCTGGCGTTTCTTAACCTCTGCCTTGATTTGCACCTTATCAAATTTTTCTCCCTTCTTTGTTAAGCTCTTCTTAGGCCACCATCTCTTCTTCTCAATCTTGGGCTTTTTCTCTTATGTCTTAACCTCTTTCTTCTCCTCTTTCCCCTCCTTATGCATCAAAGCCATGTCAAGTCTCTCAAAAGTCGCTCCCATCGGGATTTGCGCCATTGTCAGTCCTTGGAGAGGTTGATTAAACCCTCCCGCGAATCTTAAAGCCTTTTCGTGAGGAGTGTTCACCAAATCCAAGATAAATCTTACCAGCTGGTTAAAGCTATTGACATAATTCTTCACTGTCATACTTTCTTGTTTCAAACTTAAGAATTTCTCTATTTGCAATCCTTCCTCAGCTTGCGACAAGAACTTCATCTCAAATCTACACTTAAACGCATCCCAAGTGGCCACCTCCTGCCCCACCTGAGTCACGTCCCACCATTAAGATTATTCTCTTTCAGTTGCCAAGCGGCCAACTAAATCTTTATTTTATCGTCTAGCTCCAACAAATTGAACACATTCTCTGTTTCCCTAAGCCAATAACTTGCCTCCTCGAAACTCTCTGTACCACGAAACGTCTTTCCTCCCATCACACAAAAGTCCTTACAAATCTTAGAGAAGTTGACCACGGGATTGGGTGGAACTACTGCGACTGCAACTGGGGGTGGGACATTGCCTTGCACTTCGGCAGGTGTCGTAGCCTCTACGTATATACGAAACCATTTCGGAATGGGAATGCCCTGGGGGAAGTTAGGATCCCCAGAAATGCTGAAAAGAGAAGAAACAAGGATTCAAAAACAGATCGAAGGAATATTGTAAATGACTTAATGGAATATATTTTTCAAAAATAGATTTTACCTTAAAATATTTACTTTGAAAATACTTTTTCAAAAACTATTTCTTTAATCATGTAACCTTAAGATCTGATACCAATATGATTACCCACGTCCCTTGATGTCACCCGTATGAGGATGTATTAAGTTCTGTGAAGCGAAATAATAATACAGAGACTAATTTCACAAGAGATAATATAAAATGCAATGGAAAACTTCCAAACTTTTATTATTCAAACCAAGGACAACATCTTAGTTTTCAAATACCAAATAAAACATAATCGTAACCATCTATCTCGTGGAAATATAAACCATTGGAGTACAAAGTACAAAACCATAAAAATCATATCCCACATGAGCCATAACAATATACATAGAACTTAAACTGAAACTGAAACAATATATCGAGTGGGAAATAATCCAAGTCTCGCTGAATCAAAGAATCGCGGTTAATGCTACAATCCACCACCTTGAGAAACTGGGGGAAAGGAAGAGAGAGAAGGAAAAATAAAATAGGTCAGACATAAAGTCTGGCGAGTTCCAATTATTTTTAGCATAAGCAATGGGTAAAGAATTATCAAGACAGATCAATAATACTGGATATGAAAATACAGTAAAACATGCAAGTACGAAATAAACGAAATAAGGCAAGGTCGAATAAGCTTCTCATTCATATCCCAAAATAGAATCTCTACACCAACTATCAATATAACAGGACTCGGTTTTATCTTAATTACTACCCAGTGATCGGCTTCTTACAGACGTGAGTAACATGTGCCAGCCACGACAGTCGGGGATTCAGTCCCAAATCCGTCAACTTTAAAGACACAACCCTATCTACCGGTGTTACAGTGCCTTATCTTCCCCAATCGGACCCATGCACGCTCATGACTCCATCGGAACGCGCCTGTACCCACCTACAAGATTTGAACCTCTTACAATCACCTATCAGTAAAGTGTGCCCTAGTCCCTATCAGTGCGTGACTCGTTTGATAATAGGAGGGTACTGATTGATATGGATTCCAAGCAAACAACAAATTGACACAAGCCACCCGTAGGCTTGTGCCCCCAAGTAATCTAGGATTTTAAGAGTTCCCCCAAAGATATATTAACAACATACATGGAACCTCTTAGCTTATTAATCAAACAGGTATAACTTATCAGGTTTAATTTTATTAATAAGCATCATATAACCCTATGTTATATTTTCTGGTTGTAAATGACATTTATTAAATGTAACAACCCTTCACTAAATCATACATGCACATGCTCAGATGTATATAGATTACAGTAACATGTTTTACTTAATTTACATTTGATCCATATATATTCTCATAACATGTTCTACTTGATATAAAATTAAATCCAACCTATTCAGATTAACATGTTTACAATTCTTGCTTTATAATTATCCCAATTATACAACTAAAGGTTCTCATATTCCAATATGCCCAAATCTCTTTTTTATTGTCGTTACATAATATTCCAATTTAACCCAATTTTAGGCAATTATAACGAAAAAGGCCAAGGCTCTCGATGGCTTAGGCTTAGCGCAAAATAAAAAATAAAAGGAGAAACATAACCAAACTTAGATATGAACAACTGATAAAATAGGCATAATAAAACTGTAGATAAAATAGTAACAGAAAGGGGATAAGGAAGATAGATGTACATATAAATAGGTAATAACTGAAAACTGAACATGTAATTGACAATAATAAAAGAACAATAACATATAAGAATAAACTTATAAATGTTGTTACTTTGCAGATCCAATATGTATTTACTGTCAAAATATTTTTTGAATTGCAAATCTAAAAATAACCTGAAACTCACATTGGTTTGTATTAGATCCTGAAAAGGTCTTTAAAATAGTTGTAGAAGAAAAACAAGAATTATCCCGTCAATCTAAGCTCTGGCCGCACCTCGACATTTTCTAAATTTTATTTACAACATAACTTAGAGGAGGAAGAAGATGAAGAAATGTTTATGTAAGAAATGGTGATGTTGCTAGCCTGTTTATAGATAAGTTAGAATTGCCTAAACCATAGGATATTAGGTTATAAAATCAAACTGTTAAAGACATGTCATGCTGAGTTAGCATATATGTATATAACCAGGTAGAAGTCCAGATACATTCACGTTCCAAGCCGAAGGTGGGTCGACCCACCTACTACCTGGGTCGACATAGGGGTTGACCCGACCTATGTAGGGCCAGGTCGACTCCTGACCGTTGCTTTCTGAGTTTATTTATTTAAAATTTAGTTCAAACTTCTTTTATTCATAACTTCCTCATACTTAGTTCGATTTATGAAAACCAGTAGTCTATTTGAACCATAATTTCATAACGAACACAATGGTAAAGTCTGTTTTAGCCATTTCTGGATATTTTATTAATTAATATTCATTTTATTATCTTCTTCATGTAATTATGGTGTATTAAATTATGGGTTGTTACACATCCATATGGGTAAATTATAAGGTGTGATGATAATGTGCCAGGATGAATATTTAGAACTAAATTGAGAAAATGGTGAAACCATCCGTACATAATCATAGTTTAACATTACGACTCTCCGCTGCAAAATTAGGATAATTTTTATCAAAATGTTTCCATGCTTCTCCATCGGTCGGATGTGTCAACGTACCCTCTTCCTCCGTTCTCACACTATGCCATCTTATATGAGATGCAATTATAGAATATGCATATAATATTCGAAGCATTGGAGTGATGGGTAAGTAATGCATATGCTTGTATGGAACTTCATTTTCCTTCTTTTTTCTTGGTTTACGCCTTTCCTGATTACATATTTTACAATTTCTAAGGTATACGTATTCTTTCCAAAACAACATGCAATCATTTAAACATGTACCTATTTTCTCATAAGGTAAACCAAAAGCTGACATTTTTTTTTACTTCATAGTGATTTTCGTACATTAAATTATCGGGCAGTATATATCTTTTTGTAGCTTGTGCAATAGTCGTAAACCAGTCTTCAGTGATGTCGTGTTTTGACTTCAGCATAATGTATTCTGCAATTACTAATATTTGAGTGTCGCTTTTACAACCAACCTAAATAGGTTTCTTTGTAGAATCCAGTAAATCATAAAAAAATTCTTTAATATTTTGTTTTACAACATTTCCATCATCGTAATCAACTTCAAACTTATGAAACATTGATTGTCCTGCATCTTCAACCATATTTTCTATACGGGTCATCGTAACATTTTCATTAGCAGCACTTTCTAATTCAGACTCTATAGAATTATTTGCTATGACTTCTCCATGACGATCCCAAACATAATACTTAGGTAAGAAACAGTTTTGCAAAAAAGGACTTTCAAACTATTGGTAACAAATACTTCAAATGTCTACACTTACTACACGGACAATGAATTTCTGGGCCGTTTCCGCTTTTACTTAAAGTGAATTAAACAAATATGCTTATACCCTTATGAAAATCTACTTTTATTGAGCCTCTCAGTCCTCTTCTTTGATACATCCATCTCCTGCGATCAACAAAATAATCAATCATTTTTCCTATATGAGAATGAGTCACAAGTTGAAAAATAAATATTTATTTTTAAGAATACAAATTTGAAAAAGCTTATTTTCATGGTAGCATTACTCATTTATAATATTTGAATTTAAATAACTATTTCACAAATTCAAAAATATTTTCAAATATGGCACATTTTTTTAACGTATCGATACAAAAAGTTAAGCAAAAAACTATCCTTTTTCTATGGTCAACCATCCTACTTTCATTACAAATATAGTAAACACTTACAATTCATATATTATTTTATTTCAAATAATTCAACAAAATTTTGGAAGCATTTACCTTTTGTTTCCTGCATTGTACATAAATGCGTGTACGCACGAAACAAATTAGGAAAGTTGCGATGAAATTTTTAAACCATTTAAACGAAGTAATATGAGAAGTATAATTTCTTACTATGTTTATAACTTATCCAAATACAAAGACAGATCCAACAAGGTTTGTACCAGATGAATATAAATGGTTTTTTAGGATAAATTGACACGATTAATCCCAAGTTTCACGTGTTTTCCCATATTAATCCAGAGTTTGAATTATTTATAGTTAATACCAAGTTTGGGGGGTCGCTTCCCATATTGATCCATGTAACCTATTAACCTGTTATAACAGGTTATTGTGTTTAGCTTTCCCATTCACATTAAATTAAACCCCAATTCTCTGACACTCTATATCCTTGAATCCTTTCCTTATGTTCTCTCCAATTTCCCTGACACTCTCTACTCTCTTCACACGACTCACACTCCTCATTTCTTCCACCTCCCTGATGTTCTATCTCCCTCCTTCTCTCTCGAAGCGGGGAGGAGCGATGTCATTGTTGGCGTTCTCGACATGGGTATTTGGTCTTGTCTAAATTCCTTCAACGACATCGGACTCGGTCTCATGCCAAAGAGGTGGAAGACCGAGTGCGAGGCTGGAGTTGACTTCCCCCTTCCAATTGCAACAAAAAACTGATTGGTGCACGCAGGTAAGTATGGAAGGGAGTTGACAAACGTAGGAGCAGTCAGTTCCATTTATGGGTTGAATTATAGCATACCCGATGGTGTAAATATGTCAGTTGGACCTAAAAAGCTTGTGTTAAAAAACAATGGGAGTAAACTGAAATATAGTGTCACTTTTATCTTGAAGAAAGAAGCGGCTAAGGGGAGAAATTTGGGTGGATCGAATGGAGTAGCACAGATCAACAAGTGAGAAGTCCGGTAGTGTTTACTTTGAGAGCAGCACGATAACTCTCTAATTTGAATTCGTTTATGGTTTGGTTTTGATCTGATTTCTAATGAATTTGTAGCTAATCGCGTTGTCGCAACGAAACGATGATCCACAGATAGGTGGTATAAGGTGATTGCGCTTCAATAGTTTTTCCAACAGCTGATTGATGATAAATCAGCACTTCAGACAGTGAAGAATGTTGTAATTTACAAGTGTTGTTTTCCCCATTAAAAACAGTTGGGGATTGCTTCTAATTTTGGGTGAAGTCTTGGTTGAAGTGGAGTTGGAGGAACTTGGGCGTGTGAACTTTGACGTCATCAGGTGGATGAACTGTCCAGTGGTGGAGTGTGCAGTGTCATAGGGTTTAAAAACAGCGATAGGGGTAGTGTTCTAGATGTCTATGTTGGCGTTGGATAATGAGGCGATGTAGGGGTTTGATGGAAGCTTGGTGCTTGTAGTTTCTGTTTGTAAAATGTGGTAGGGGACCGTGGAAGGGGGTTGCAGCGACTGAATAATGGTTATTGGGAAAGCTAAACACAATAACCTACTATAACAGATTAATAGGTTACAGGGATCAACATGGGAAGAGACCTCACAAACTTGGGATTAACTAAAATAATCCAAACTCTAGATTAATATGGGAAGACATGTGAAACTTGGGATTAATCGTGTCAATTTATCCCTTTTTTATTATCAAAACGACTATTTATATAACGATCTTGTACACCACCCATCGGACGGGGCCAAAAACTCTCTCAGGGACATAAGTCAAGATGTGATTTCAGTTAGAAATATATATTTTAATTTACCATATTTGTTTAACTATTTCATTGACTTAAGGATGTTTTAGTATTGTTGTCATTTTCCAACAAACTGAACTCCTTTTACACTCGTGCATTCATCTTTGTTAAATAAGTCAAGATGAGTACGATGTAATATTCTTAACTTGTGCATGCATTTTATCTTATTTTAAATTAAAACAGTACAATGGTAGCGCAAACACATATATACAATGGTTTACATATACATAATAACCACAAATTGTACATACATTTTTCAATTTGACAATATCATATGAAGTATGCACACAAGAGTGTTACAAACCACTACAACACTATTGGAACCAATTGCAATCAATAAATAACCCTAATTTAACAATTTATGCATATGTGGTTTAGGGTAAAAACTTGATTTTTATTGAAAATAGATATTATAGCTGAAATTGATCGCTCTAAACGTTGATATTGAATCTGGGGAGGTTCCAAGACAAAGAAATTGGCATTTGGATGTTAAAGTTGAATGTAGGGGTTTAGGAGAATTAGGTTTGTGCTATAAGAAGGAAGAAAATGGGGAAGAAGAAGTCTCGGTCTACTGTATAATTTGCAAATTTCCGATGGTTTCCAACGGCCCGTCGAAAGCCATCGTAAACTTGCCTTCGGAAACCGTCAGTCCCCCCGCCGAAATTTATGCATTTTCTAGTATGGATGCTTTCTTGATGATAATTTGGCAATCTTCATCAATGTATTCCAAATTTGTTTCCAGTTTGTGCTTTTATTTCGATTAATTCTCCGATTTCTCTATCTGTAAATGTAGTATATTGTTGTAGAGAGATAAACAGAAGCAATCTTAAAATCCATAGATTTTTCTTTGTATTTTTTCTAAATGGACAAAATGCAATCTTTGATGCTCTGATTTGGGATTTTTGGATTGAAGTTTAACTTCTTTTTGACATTGAACCAAATTTATTTTGAAATAATACAGTCAAAAAATAGATGATTTATGCTTTTTGGTTCATCTTTGCAAAGGATGCACTTGAAATTAGATTTTTTTTTTCATTTTGAACTTTTATCTCTAGTTGTAAGTCTATTTATTGTATCAAAATATGCACAACAAGCCATCTTTGGATAGTTTGATTTGTTCTAAATCAAATTATATAGATGTACTTCAACCTCTGATCCTTTTAAATATTTCCAAACTTTTTTGAATGAGAACTTTCCTTTAATGCATAATTTCCAATACCAAGTACTGCAAGTTCTGATCACTAGAAATACTCTTAACAAAAGTTTTAAAAATTTCAGTTGCTTGCTGGTTTTTTATATTCCATGACTTTCCTTGGATAATATTTTGAATTTAAGCACTTGCATTTCCAAATATTAGAAGATTTTCCCAGCCAAGGAAATTAACAAAAAAGAAATCCTATGTAACCATGGGTCAAACTAAAAACTTGTATTTTTTCATCGTTAAATTTCTCTTAAGATAATTCACACCCATTTTTCTGTTGTTTAGAATGTTACCCTCAAGCAAAAGAGTGACTGCTCTCTACACTAGTAGTCAGAAAAAAAAAGTCCTTTAATCCATTTTGCCCAGAGTAATTTCCCTAATATAAATTTTCAGAATTACTCCATTTTACATGCTTCCCCAATATCTTTTAAATTTCTTAACCCTAGTCCACCATGATTTTTATTTTTACATACTTCATCCCATAAGATTTTGTGTTGCTTTCCTTTCCAAATAAATTCTGCACACATTTTTTCAATTTTGTGGATTCTCTTTGCTGTGATGTTGCGGGATTGGATCCAATAGATGATAACATTTGTGATAATAGAATATACTAGTTCCAACCTTCCCTCTATAAATATAATTAAACCAGACTAGCCTTTTAGTTCATTTTTTATCATATCAAATAATATAGTACAATGTCTATCACCGATCTGATTAATACTAAAAGGCATACCAAAATACTGGACAGATAATGTGCCTTCTTTAAAATTGAGAATTTTCAGCATATCATCTTTATTGCTACAACCTTTACTAAAATAAATCCTGCTTTTACTTTCATTAACTTTCAACCCAGCAAATTTCTCACGTTTTTCAAATATATTCAAAAGTGTTTTAGCATTTTTAGCATCAGCTTTAAGAAAAATAAGAAGATCATCAACATATAAGAGATGTATGTGATAACAGACCTTGTCCTGTTTATGGCATTTAAATTTCCATTAATCAACTCAGTTTGCATTAATATTGAAAAAAATTGCATAAGAATAGTAAAGAGATAAGGAGATAGGGGGTCGCCATGTCTAATACCTCTATTGCTCTTTATAAAACCTTCTGGAGTGCCATTGATAATAATAATTAAAAATGTAACATTTTCAATGTAGTCTTTAATTAGGTCACAAAACTTCCCATTAAAACCTGATTCTTTCATTGTATGAATAAAGAATTTTCTATTGATTTTATCAAGTTCTTTGTGCAAATCAATTTTCAAGCACGTGAGATTCTTTTCTTTGATATTAAAATTTGTAAGCATCTCATGAGCTAATAGAGTGTTATCAAAAATTAGCCTATCAAATACAAATACTCTAATTTTCATCAATAATATACTTCAAAAATATTTTCAACTTGCTGCTTAATATATTGGCGATAATATTGTAAATGAAATTACAACATGATATAGGTCTATAATCATCCAACCCATTAGGAATGTTAATTTCAGGAATAAGGGTGATAAGAATATGATTAGAACTTTTTAAATATTTTCCCTTATTAAAAAATTCAGAAACAACCTCAAAAAAATTAAATTGCAAATCATTCAATAGGTTTTGTAATTCTTGGCCCAAAACCATTTGGTGACTAGGACTAGGCCTTTTTGTCAAAATTAGCATTAAAGATGATATGTTTTACTTATTCAATTCTAACTAGTGCAAGTAGAATTTCTTGACTATTGTTGTTAATAACATATTTAGCAATGATGCTAGAAAACGTGATGGGGGTATGAGTCAGTGTTGTATAAAGTTGTAAAAATATGAAATAGATTCTTGCTCAATGAGTGAAGTTTCTTTTATAGCTTTACCCACAATATTCATTATTTTCCTAATATCACTTTTATTTCTCCTAGCAGCCATGATAGCTTAAATTTTTTTGCTAGAAGTATCTCCACTTGAAAGTGAGTCTACTTTAGCTTTCTACCTTAGATTAGCAGATTCAATATGAAGAGAGGTAACCAATAAAGAATTATAATTATAGAAATTATTGATCAAAATAGGAACTAAGCAATTATCACATATGTAACAACCCGGAAAATCAGAACCAATTTAAATTTTTTTATTTTAGGTATTTTAATGAATTTAGAATATTTAAAATGATTTATTTTAAATAATAACGATTAAAAAATTATTTTAATCGAAGTTGGAGCGTATAAATTTTTTTAATTATAAAACGAGCCTGAAATGGCGCGACAGTTTGAAAATTTGATTTTAAACTTTGAATGAATATACATAATTCAATATAAGTCAGAATTGGACGAAACAAGAAATATTTGAATTTGTTTAATAATATCTTTCTAACAAATGTGAGAAACTGAAATTTCACTTTAAAAATTGAAAGTTATGCCTAGTTTAAAATTCAGAATAGTCGCTGTGGAATTTATATATATTGTAATATAATATATAGCCCTTGAAAATAGTCATTTTGCAAAAAACCTCCATTTTCTATGTAACCACTTTTGTTGGATCCAGAATTCAAATTATTGCTAGATTCCAAATTTCATAATTTTTGGAATTAATATGTGAGCGTGGCAAAAGAAAACGTGTTTTGTCAATTTCAATTGAATTGGATCGACCAAAAAATGGCCATTTTTCAAACGGTCTTCAAATTCGACGGAATTAGTTTTGTTAGGACCGTATCATCAAAACATAGCTAGATAAATTTTTCTGTAATTTTTGGGATCAGTATGTGGCCCCGGTAAATTAAAATGTACGTTTGAATTCAATATAAATTGATTTATATTTTAATTTTGATAAAAACTAATCGAAACGGTCGAATTAGCTTACGAAACATATCCCATTGAGTCCGGAATGGGGATATTTGGTTAGGGGCGATAGTCGTTGGGAGTCGTTTGGAGTTCGGAAGCAAAAACTGAATAAATTGGAATTTAATATTATTAAAATAATATATATATATATTTAAAAACCCTAAACCTAATTCCATCCTCAAAATAACGCAGCTGCCGCCCTTTGTAATTTCAGTGGCTAAAATCGCCTGTATTTCTTCTCTAAATTTCTTCACATCCACGCCAAAATAATCAGAGCTTCATAAACAAAAACGAAAGAAAAATCTTTGCTCTTCAAATTGGTATGGGTGTGATCGATTTTAGTTAAGTGTATTGCCAGAATTTCGAGGCCAAAGTAGCCACGCTCGTGCCCGTTTTTCGAGGGCCAGGGCCACCAAACTCGCGATGCTTCCAGTCATGCGTAGCGGTGGTGAAGCCCTATGCTGTGGCAACCTTCGATTGGTCTCCAATTTCTCCAATTGGTGTGCGATTTAAACCCTAGTGGGTTGCGAAGCATGAGTAAAATCCTGGAGCGGAAGTACGAAGGAAGAAGAAACACACGGGGGCCTTAGATCTGAGAATCAACGGTGGGATTAACTTAATGGTACAATTAACTTTAATTAACTATACTGGTTAATAAATTAATGTAATCAAGTATTTAAAATTCCATAGCTTGTCCGAACAAAAACCAAATTCGGCAAAACTGGAAGCAATAAAATCGTGAAATTCGGATCTACGCGACGGAACAACATTGGACAAATTCAGAAGCAGTCAGGAATTTTGACTGAATTAAACGCAGAGTTTAATTCGGTTAAAAACAATCGTTATCAACGATGTCAGAACCGGTCAAAGTGAGAACTTTTCACTATAACTCTTGTACAGTTATTTATTTTATAACTACATATATGAAATGCCAGTATTGATTTTTATCAATTTTTAAATTATCACAAATGTTGTATGGTGTCTGTTAGCTCACCTCCCTCATCCACAGACCATGGACGGATTTATTTGATTGTGTTGTGATTGTGATGTGAAATGGAGTAATATATATATAATATATGCGTTGAGAGAATAATATATATATATATATATGAAATGTGAATAATATATATATGAAATGTGAATAAAATATATATATGAAGTGTGAGTAAAATATATATATGAAATGTGAATAGTATATATATATATAAAATGTGAATAAATTATATATAGGTGATGTGAAAAATATTTGTTTGTTAAAAAAATAATTTTTAACGTATATATGCGATATATAAAATGGTCATGATATGGAATAAATATTTGTTCACTAAAAATATTATTTTTAGCTTATATATGCGATACATAAAATGGCCATGAAATGGAATAATAATTGGATTGTTAAAAATATAATTTTTAACATATATATACACTGTATAAAATTGTCATGTATATGGAATATTCAATTTTGATATAAAATTGAAATAGAAGTGGGAATCATTTTAAAACGAAATACGTTTTGAATAGAAATCGATGATATTATATATATATATATATATATATATATTTAATGGCCTGAATAGAATGTGCCGCGCAACGACCGTTTGCGAATTTTGACCATTAACTTCAAATTGATGTAACGGGAGATCCGACCGTCGGATTCTTCTAAAACTGGAACCGTTGGGTTCGTATCGAAAAGAGTTTTCCGATGAATATAAGAGATTTAAATTTGAACGGTTGGATTTAAAAATATGTCCAAATCAATTTCAGAAAAGGTCGCTATGAATGCAATTCGATGGCCGATATTGGAAACCGACTATAAGGGCCTTAATAAAATAATTAAAAATATGAAAAAATTGTGTAAAATCATAATAAATGATTTGGAAAGATTTTGGATGAAAAATTTCAACTTTGGAAAGATAAAAATATATTTCTATCGAAATGAACTAATTATTAACTAGAATAATAAATCCAGTGTTTTTAAATAAATAAATTGGATTGAAAACGGTTTTAATATAACTAGAATTTCCAATATATGAATTGGATTGGATTTGAATTGAAATAATCTTCGGAATATTTCGATATTGTATTCCGTGATTATACAGATATTGTTGAGGAATTTGGAAGATATATATCGTTATTCCAATATGATATTTGTTGGTTTTAGAATTTGATGTTGAATATAAGCCGATACTATTTTTATTCAGAGCCTTATATTTAATATCAAATTGGATTTTTGGTTTGTCGTGAACTATGTTTAAATGACATTGGTTCTTTAACCCAGTTAAAGCAGGATTAATTTCCTAAAAGTTGAACAATCATTAAGTAATGATTTTAGAGATTGAAACCAATTGGAGTTTGAATAAGTCTTTAATTAGATTGTGAATGAATAAATGGTAATTGAATTTACCAAAACACGTGACGTGATTAAACCAAATTTACTTGGTTGTTGATCTTGATTGTGGTTGATTGATTGTTTGGATGGTGCTCGACCAGTTTGTGAGCAAATATGCTTTTACATTTAGCATTGGGTTGGGTAGAAATATTGATATGCTAACATCTTGTAGCATCTCGAACTTCCCCGGTCTCCAAGAGAAGAGAAAGAACGAATTACCGTGAGGACAAGACGAATCAGAACATAAACAGAAGAACATTTCATTGCTTATTACAACAATTCCATCAGAATACAAGAATATCACAGAGTATGAATAAATATTACACATTATAAAATATCAGAGATTTAAATACATTACTGCAGCGGAAAAATAATACAAAACACAACTGAAACAAATACACGGATACAGAGCTTTTCGAGTATAGTTCCAGCTGTAAACCAGGATCCTGTGAATATAATATCTGCAAAACCCAACTACTAGCTGCCCGTGCGGAAAATAAGGGCACCCAGAGTTTAGGTTAAAACAATAAACTCCGGGTCAGTCATGTGACTGGTGTGAGAACTAAAACAATTATTAATCTTTATTTTAAAGTTAGGTAAATCAAGGGACCACGCCATATAACACGGAACGAGTTTCCTCCCAAGAATACCAGTGCATAAAACAAACAGCGCAATGCTAAATAAAGAACAATGAAGCTGTTATAAGACCCAGGTCCCATCACACAATGCAACACAAGCCGGAGGATAGGGTTTTACCTTATAACAGCCAAATAATGCTTGATACGCGAAATTTAATCTTTTATTATTACTATAAGTGAAGAAAACAACTTCAAATATAAATGTATCAATCATAGACGACATAGTGCCCTATACCACTATGTCACCATACTAAGCTCTACAAATAAAACCGAAAGTCACGTATTGGAAATTGAATTTCCGTCATGAGTCAAGGCAAGGGGCAAGCTCCTCTCCGATTCGAGACACTCTAGCAAATGTTTCAGGACCACACACAGCGATCTTGGATCATCAGGGCCGGTCCTCTCCTACTTTTGAGGATTAATTATTCCTGGACACATGTTTCCCAGTCCTATCAGACCTATATCCGAGGCGCCTCGCATTCCAACAACCACCCAGGTAAAAATATTTAAATGTCAGGGCTGGTAGGTCACTGACATCACCCATAGCTAGAAAGAAACGTCGTGCTCTCCCTGCAGTCACTATCCCGTTTTTGACTCATACCGAGGTGTGAGGCTCGCGAATTAACGCTATACACAAAGCTGTGCCACATAGGCCGTGCTTTGATCATCAACCACAAGACTTTGCTTTTCAACAAAAGCCTTGATCATTTGCCACTTAGGCATGCCACACAGGCAATTCATGCCATGCGATTGATATCTATTGATATATAACCTCTAAGCTCGTACGTCTCAGAGAAGGGCGTTAAGCAAGAGAATAAATTCTCCGCCGCCAAACATATATATATATTTAATAGAAATCAATCACACAGAATAAAATCCAATATCAGACACACGGTCCATTTACAAGTTCGTTCTGGGTCTGAACGAAACCGGAGGAACCTTATTCCTCGCATATCCATCGATCTCCAAGTACGTCTGGACGATCACCAACTGATTCCCTCCTCTTGGGTGTACAGCCCAATCAAGATCATCAATAATCATCCAAACGATGTGAAGACCTCCGGTCTTCAACCACCGTCTTCACCTTTGACTTATCGTCGAATCAGTTAGTCAGAATGGGTATAAACCCGGCCTTTCCGAATAACTCGCATATATACACAAACACAACATACGCCTCATTCCAATTCAGAATATTCTTTATTCAAATATTCACATTCTTAGGGAAAGGTTCCCCATAATTTTATCAAAGATAAATTCTTTTAAATTTATTCTTTAATCTTCCTTTGGATATCATTTCAAACCATGTTAAGGGTTTCCAAACTAGTCGGGATTAGCGAACCACACCGAAGTAATTATTTATTTTAATTCCCAATCCCAACCTATTTATCCCATGGAGCAAAACTGGCAATACTCCATATCTAACACCACGGTTTTATCGGTAAAACTAATTACCATTTCACGTTCAAATCTAATTAAAGATTTAACTATCACTTTGGAGCAAAACTGGTGATACTCCATTCTCGATCATTTCAATCTAATTTAAAGATTCATTAAACTCTAATTCTGTTTTAATCTCGAAAATCATTTCTTAATGATTATTCCAAGCTAAGAAATTAATCTTATCTTTAACTGGGTTAAAGAACCAATGTCCTTTAAAACATGGTTCACGATATACCCAAAATCACATTCCATTGTTAATCGGGTTAAAGAACAAGTGTTATTTAAAACACCGTTCACGATAAACCCAAAATCACATTCCATTGTTAATCGGGTTAAAGAACAAGTGTTATTTAAAACACCGTTCACGATAAACCCAAAAATCAATTTCAATTTAATTCCAATTAAATATTAATTAATTGGTATACTTCATTAAATCTAAATAAAAAGATTTAATCTTTTCTCAACTGGGTTCAAAAACAGTGTTAGTGAAGACACCGTTCACGACAAACCCACAATCCCATTTGATATTAAATACAAGGCTCTGAATAGAAAATATATCGGCTTATATTCAATATCAAATTCGGAAATCAACAAATATCGTATTGGAATAACGATATATATATATATATATATATATCTTTCAAATTCCCTTAACCATATCTATATAATCACGAAATCCAACATCGAAATATTCCGAAGATAATTTCGATTCAAATCCATTCCAATTCGTATATTGGAAATTCTGGTTATATTTAAAACCACTTCAAATCCAATTTATTTAATTAAAAAGATTGGATTATAATTCTAGTTCATAACTAGTTCATTTTGATAAAAATATTTTTTTATCTTTTCAAACATGGAATTTTTCATCCCAATTCTTTCTAAATCATTTCTTATGATTTTACACAAATTATTGATATTTTTAATAATTTTGTCAAGGCCCGTACAGTCGATTTCCATATACGGTTATCAAACTGCACTTACAACGACCTTTTCAAAATTTGATTTGGATATAATTCCAAATCCAACCGTTAGATTTCAAATTTCTAATATTCATTGGAAAGCTCTTTTTGATACGAACCCAACGGTTCCGGTTTCAGGAGAATCCGACGGTCGGATCTCCTGTAACGTCAATTCGAAGTCAATGGTCGAAATTCGCGAACTGCCGCGGCGCGGCGCGTTCTATTCAGGCCATTTAATATATATAATATATATATTTCGTCGATTTCAATTCTAAACGTATTTTATAAATCGTTTTAAATTCGTTTTCAAAACAATTTCAACTTCATATTCAATTTTAAATCAAAATTGAATATTCCATATCATCAATATATATATATATATATATATATATATATGACAATATTTTCAAAATGTTATATTTTGAAATCACTTCTTTTTCTATATTCATTATAAAAACGATATAATTGATATAAATATCGTTCGCGTCAAAATGGCGCAAATCTAATCAACACGGCTTTATATATTTCAATAACTTCGTTATTCTATTCAACAAATGAATATTTTCTTCAACACATGAATATATTTTTATTCAACGCACGAATATTTATTAATTCTTACTTACAATAAAAATGTGAATTTTATTATATAAATATTTCGTTCAACTCATGAATAGTTTCAACACATGAATATTCTCAACACATGAGTATTGTCAACACATGACTATTTTTGTTATTTAATATATTTTATTTTCTAAATTGGAATGAAACCCAATTAATTACCATATAATGTTATTTAAATGGATTCCATACAGCACATGTATATAATAGCAACGATAAATAATCAACATCATCCAGAGTGCACCACACAACTGCATAAGCATTAAATATAAATAATTAACGCTTACACAGTTTGTCAACCAAACGATCGACATACCACTAAACAATTGGGATTAGTGTATGTCAAATATCATCCCAATACCTGTGTGGGGTTTCAATCCACAAACACTGAATATTATTTGTGTAGTTGGGCGACGTGTAAAATTTATCGTCCCAATCAATATCAGTCAAATCAGTGTACATAAACAAATCTTCTAATTTGTAAATGAATATTTATTTTATTCACATACACGTTAAAAATTATATTTTTAACGATAAATTATTTATTTCAACACATGAATTTCTATTCAGTTCATTTATTCAATAAAATGATATTTTTATTTTTCTAACTTATTTTAGAAAATTTCGGCGGCATAACGACACGATACTAGAAACGGGATAAGGCCTAGCCTTATCCCTAGTCTAATAATGGCCCACGCCATACACAAATCAAATTCTAATCAATTCCATTTCACCTAAACAACCAAATTCAAACCAATAATCCTATCAACTACAAAACCAAACAAACAAGTCGTCCATGGTCTGTGGACGACGGGTGTCGGGTGTTGCTAAGCACCGTCTGCATCCTAGTATATATTTTTAACGAGGAAAGAAAATTTAAAGTGAGAAGTTCTCACCAAAAGCTAAACCAAACGTCGCGACTCTTCATATGTAGAAAATATTCACCGTGCTTTTTATCGAGATCTGTTTCACGCGGCATATGTTAAAAATCACATTTTTGTTTCAAAGCCATATTATAAAAATTCAATTTTTATATCCCTGGTGTTTATTGTTTTAACCTAAACTTTAGGTGCCCTTATTTTCTGCACGGGTAGCTAGTAGTTTTGGTTTTGCAGATTTATTCTTACAGGACCCTGGTTATAGCTGAAGTGATATTCGGAAAGCTCTGTATCCGTGTATTTCTTTCAGTTATGTTTTGTATTATTTTTCCGCTGCAGTAATGTATTTAAATCTCTGATATTTTATGATATGTAATATTTATTCATACTCTGTATATTCTTGTACTCTGATGGAAATTGTTGTAATAGCAATGAAATGTTCTTCTGTTTGTGTTCTGATTTGTCGTGCTCTCAAAGCAATCCGGGCTTTCCTTCACTGGGAAGTTACGGGTTGTCACAGATCTTGTGAAACACTTCACGATTTGACTATGAGATGTGTAGCGAGGTTGTTGAGTTCATTTCAAATTTAATGAATGAATTTGAAATGATATTTTTCTTAAGTGAAAAGAAATGTATTCCCGATTTTGGATAGGGAATGTTTTATAAAAATGTTTATAAAACAGAAAGGATTTCGAGGGCTAAACCCGATGTTGTCGAAATGATTTCGAAATGTATTATGTGTTTGACATTGTGGTTCATCACGTAACTGATTAGTTGCTATTGATGATGTATATGTTTGGTGGCGGAGAATTTATTCTCTTGCTTAACACCCTTCTTTGAGACGTACAAGCTCAAAGGTTATGTGATTAATATTGACTGATCATATGTGTGAATTGCTGATGTGAAGTACTATAGTTTGAAAGTACTTGTGATTATTATGTTGTGAAATGATTTTCCCTACTTCGGATATGAAATGATTTAGTATGTGGCTAAAGATCGGGTGACCCAAGAGTGACTAAAAGTGTGAGGGCGGTGTATGCTTCCCCCAGAGGTTGGGATGGTGCATCGTCAGTATAGCCTGCTAAATCATGGGAGGTGCACATATATATATCGAGTTGGAGAGGCGCGTACAGCCTTGTCTGAGAAAACATGACCGATATTTAGTTGCATACTTGTTTGTATGCATTGTTATGTTTTGGAATTCATATTTCCAAAGATTTTGGTTTGAGATCCTGAAGTGAAATCTACTTTGATATAAAGCTAGATATGTATTTCAAATGATTTGAAATAAAAAATCGGGAAATAAAGTCCAAAGGAATGATTTCTGTAAAGTGAATTGGATTTCGAAAAAACTAAATTTGGGGATTAAGCCTAAATGGGTAGATTGGAAAATTGCATGTTGTATGAGGCATTGTAGATCCATATATCTATTATCGGTTATTGGTTAGGCACTGGTATTCATGGGGGTAAACCCATTTCGTGACATGCGGCGTGGTCCCGTGATTTACCATATTTTAAACTAAAGTTAATGATTGTTTTTAGTTCTCACACCAGTCCTATGACTGACTCGGAGTTTATTGTTTCTACCTAAACTTTGGGTGCCCATATTTTCCACACGGGCAGTCAGTAGTTTTGGTTTTGCAGATAATTTCATTTAGCAGGATTATGGATCGAAGCTTAAAGTTGTGTCCAGGGCATTGATAGTCTTCCGCTGTGTTAGTTTATTTGTTTCCGCTGCATTGTATTACATTTATTGTAAACTTATTTTCCGCTGTATATTATTTATTCGTACTCTGATATTCTGTACTCTGATGTAACAATATTATGATGTTTATAAAAGTCTTATGTTGTTTGATCTGATGTGTTGTATGCCCAGAGTTAGCGTATGCGGGATTCGAACGGTCTTGGTCGATTTAGCGATTGATTAGGTCCGAGCGAAATCCGTATCGTTACAACATACTTCATTTTGGGACATCCCAAACTCTTGCCTGGTACTATTTAAATTATTTCTAACACTATTTGAATTCTAGTTTTTTAGGTTTGATATCACGTTTTGCAAAATTTTATTGAGAGTACAATTTTTTTCATGAACCCGGCCATTAACAATCCTAAAAGGGGTTTTCTTTTACAAATATTACTTTGAGATAAAATAATTTTTACAAAAGTGTGATCACTAGTAGTTTGAGGTAGAGTAGAGCAAGAAAAGTCAAAAAAAGAATTATGATGAACTTGATTAATCAAAATTTTATCTAACTTACAATGTATAGTCCTAAATTCATCAGATTTCCAAGTATATTTATTCCCAAATAAAATTGGTTCAATTAAACCAGATTGAAGAAGAAATTTATGTAGGAAATCAAATTTTTTGATTAACAGAGAATAACCATCCCATTTTTCAAATGCATGGAAAATTGTATTAAAATCTCCTAAAAGAATCCATGGTTTATCAATGCTTTTACTTAACCGAACGTTTTTTTTTGCTAAAATTCTTCTCTATTAATTTCAATGTTTTAAGCATAAACAAAGTTTATTTCTAAAAGAAAACCTCCTTTGTTTTTGCAGTAACAGTGAATGAATTATTGATCCAAAATATAACTATAAATGTCCAAATATTAGGATTCCACACAATCAAAATTCAGGCATTACTCCTCATTTGATTATTATTTATACTATTCCACTTAAGAAATAATTTAATATTTAAATTAGATTTATTATAAATATCCAATTTATGCTCCATAATCCCATAATATCAGGATTATGCGAGTTGATTAATTTAGATAAATCAAGCTTTCTTTCAACTAAATTGAGACCTCTTACATTCCAAGCAATAAAATACATATATAATAAAAATAATGGAGAAAAATATATAAAACAAGGATAAACAAAGGATATCAAGGCCTATAGTGAAGTATTTTTCCTGTTCTCTTTCTTCATACCCATTAGAGCCTTTGATTTTCTTTTGTGTGATGAAACATTTTTGCTTTAAGAAACTCCTCCCGTTTCTCATTTTTTTTAATGTATATTTCTCTGTATGAGGCCTCCTCAATATCATCCTCTGGTGTTTCAGGTGAGGTTGAGTGGTCTATGTTAAAAGTCAAATTTGACTTTTCTTTACTTCATATGATGTCTTTTAATTTTTTTGTCATTTTTTTGTAGTTTTGGAAGATAACAAAGAGTTCGAAATTTTCTTTGTTGCTTCTAGAATAATTTCTTTTGAGGAATGCTTTCCTTCGTTGTCTTTACTCGAATTGTTTGAAAATCCATTTCTGAAGGATCACTACAAGAAATAGGAACTTTCCGATGGCTAGCAACAAACTATCGCGGCTGTCGGAAACTGTTGGAAAACGACGTCGCAAATAAAGGCGTCGGTGAATAGAATTTGCTTCCGACAAAAGTCATCGACCTGTATTCCGACGGTTTCCAAAACCTGTAGGAAGCCATAGGAAACCATTGGTAAAAAAATATCCATAAGACGTAACTTGCATATTTTTTCATATTTCTTCAGCTTTTTTGCATTCGAGCGACATTTTGCATATAAACCACCATTCAACCAATAGTATATCAAATTCAGTATGTTATATTTCAACCAAATATCGAAACAAAACCAAACCAAATTCACTAAACCAAATAATATATAAAACCAAGCCAAACTTCACTACCAAACCAAACAACTAATTATATAATTCATACCATATACATACAACCTAGTCTACCATCAAACAATATACATAACACCAAGTCATCAAGTCTATCATCCACCAAGTCTATCGTTAAATAATATATATATAACCAAATCATCAAGCCTATCATCCACCAAATCATACTAAACAAAAAACATACTTATAAAATCGGTCAATCACCTCTAGAACCAACAGAAGAAAGCATGTGACCACCATATTAATGCATGTACTCAACAATATGCTGATCTAGCAGTTGTGTCATATCGATGGTCTGACGACTGTTATGATCTTCTAGTTGCACCACCCAAGCACTAAACTCTTCAGTCTCTACTAGATCGATATCAGCTCTAGTTCGGTTGGCTCGTCTCTATCTGCTAGCCTATAACACTTATTAAATTTAGTTTAAATTCTTACTATCAATGTTACAACGTAATGTGTTAATTGTGCCGCATTATATATGATTTTTGAATTTACTACTAAATTGATGACTCAAGAGTGATGCATGTATAATTATGTTTTAAATATTTATTCTTTACTTCTAGTGAGGTTTAATAAAGTTTATTATGTACTACAAGTAATGAAGTTTAATACAATTTATAATATATTACAACTAATGAAGTTTCAACACATTCAAATTATATATTAGTCTTGTAGTTCTAGCAAGTTGCATATTTAGCATAGTGCATATAATTGTTAAATGTTATTTTCTCAATGAATTTTCAAATCTGTTATAAAAATCAATTTGTATGTGTGAATTAGCTACTTATCATACAATATAGGTAAATTGCATATATTGAAATATTGGCCCAAAACCAAACTATATCTTTTAACTTAAGACTGAAACTAAAGCAATGCACTTAAAATTAAAAGATTATTAAATTTTTATATCCTAATGTATTATTAGTTACCACTTTAGTGTCAAAGTTGTATTGCCTGTTCCGCAATGGTGGATCTATAGTTGCCTCAAAATTAACATCCTCCTTATATGTTGTGTGCAGCTCTCGATTAGTATCATCCAGGAGTTTATGACGTTATTCCATAAACTTTGTCAGCTTGAACAAATAAGAATGCAGCTAAAATTAACATCATGATATCTTCTTTCATTATAGTTTAACAATTACTAGTGCTACATAAAATTAAATATGCTTAAATGGCTCCTGCAAATTTTTTTTTCATGCCATATATATGCTCACATGTAAACACATCCATATATGACATAGGACCAGACACCTCAGCTTCCTGAAATTGATTATTATATACTATTATTGTACATTCAAAATTATATTGCTTAATAACTATTTATAATTCACATTTATTAAATTTACTTACTCCTACTTATATTAATGAAAAGACTTCGACCCTCCTTGATGAGTTATAGGATTTTTGTTCCTATTTGCAGAGTTTCTTTCTGACTCTGCATGTACATTTAAATTTGATACATTATTTATCAATAAAATACTTCTTTATATTTACGTATCAATGAAATATTTAAAAAAATGTTTAGTACACTTACCTTCGCCTCGTAACTATCCAAGTGTTTCAACCACTCTTCCCATACACCTATCCCCATCCAGTTTTGCTTCTTGCCTTTTTTGCTTCACTGACAATATAGAATCAGTAGAGGCTCACAAATCTGTAACCTTTGAGTTGACTAACTACAACTCATATCCAACCCAAATTGCACGGAAATATGAATCTTTAGAAGAAAGTAGATAGGGGATGAGAAGGAGAAAGAAATATTAAAATAGAAGAAGAAGAACATCAACACTACAGAATCGCACAACGAAATGAATAAAATATAATATACCAAAACTCTTTACATAAAGAGAAAATTTTATATATATATATATATGATACAACATCAGAGTACACACTATATCAATACAACATACACAACAGAAATATATTTATACCATAAAATACAGGAATTTGTCTCGACTCCAGCTCCAAGCAAAACCTACGTTGGAAAATATACTCAGTCTAACCCAAAATCAACCCAGATCAGTCTGGAATACTTTCAATGATAAAATTCATAACAAACATCTTGCTTAACTTTCGAAAACCTTTTGAAAGAATGGAACTCTCGTTAGACACGACCACACATAAACATAGCATGTGTTTTTACCTTACGATAACCAAAACACATTTTATATTAAAACCTAGTGATATTATGATGATGTCTACCAAATCAAAAATAAACAGGAATATAGCTGGAAAGCTTGCATCTCACTTTCCAACATAGTTGGTGTACAACTAAAAATAGATGGCTCGTATTGGAGTTTGGATTTCCAACATGACAAGGTATGGGATCACCTCCCGACAAGCGTAATCTAGAGAGGATACACTGGGGTTCAACATGAACATCTTGCAAACCGGCCACACATGACCAACCACTCATTCAACTTGAGTGTATCGAATATATTGTCACCCACAATTGTGATCGACAACCATTTCTCGTAAGCATACAGAAACGACAGAAGAAGGAACAAATGATATTTCTCTAGATGGTGACAATACACCCTATTGGGAATGATCCACATAGCCATGCTGCCTGCTCGATTTTTGTCATTTATCGGTTGATGAGGCTTGAGGTCACGATTACCTTCTCAGAATAGCACATTGTCATTGACTTTGAATGTCACATCGTTAGATCCGCCAAATCACTAATTGATGTCCACAAATATAATGTGGGTGTTAAGCTAAGAGAATTTGTTTTCTCTACCACCAAACTTGGTATATTTATAAAATCAATGTACGTGATTCGAGGAAATACTCCGTCAGACATTCATCCATACAAGTTCGTTCTGGGACTAAACGAAATCAAAGATACCTCAGAACAAAAGGTTTACTGCCATGAGTTTAATCTCGGTAATTAGCCAGTGACATCAGTGAGTAACCCTATCGCACGAAGATCTATGTTTTCAAATCATTTCATAAGTATACCTGCAATGTTATTTCTCAAACACAAGGTTGGTTCAAAGTGGTTTTGGGTCTGGTCCCCATCCCGGTCTCTTCGAACTATCACGTCAACAACCCAAAAGCAACATTTCTTCGATAATCGGGTTTTTAACTATCAAATCAATCACAATACGGATCATTACATTGACAGCTCAGACCCTTTAAATATTCATTAAAACAATTTTATCAGAATCATTCCACCGATTCTTAAAAATCAATTCTATTTGCTTCCTTAACAAATATCCCCCGTTTTCGTTACTTTGAATAAGTTATCCAATTTTTGTATATTTAAATGAACGTATTTACCAAACTCCTTTCGTAATTTCCTTTATTTCATAATATCATTATATTTCCACAAAAACTTCTTTCATTTCCTTTATTTCAGAACTATCGTTATACATGCTTGACCTAATGGTCTAAGTCCAATTCCAATCTTGTATAGGCCAAACAATGTCATATGCCACATTCTTTATTCTATAAACCTCGAATGGATTTTTATTTAACTGTAAACTCTTCCAATTGAGTTTACAATAATGTTTAAGGAAATAATACATTAAATTTCCATATCTAATTTTATTTCCAAACCAATATAACCTCTTCTTATTTCTTCGAAAACCATCACCATTTACTTATTACTTAGAATAAGTATATTTTCAAAATGTTCTATTTTCATTACTTATAAAAATGTTTTATATACTTAACCCAATGACATAAGTATAGTCACAATTTATATGTGGGCCAAACAGTGCTAAGTAATACATTGTTTACTATAAACCCAATAGCTTTTATTATATTTCAAATCTTGCAAATAAAATTGCAATCTTTATTATAGAAATAATATAAACATTTCCAACATCATTACCATCATAAACAAGTACTATCCGTTGATAATAGTGAAGTCATTCAAGTTGGGGGATTTTATTTACCTCTCAGACCTTTATCGACAACATTCTTATCTTAAGATAGATACGAGGTTGTAACTCTAAAAACCGATATTAATTCTAATATCAAAACCAATCTCATTTAACCATTCACTTAGAATATGGTTTTATAAACCATTTCTTGAATGAAAGCTTCCCTTTCAAATATAAATATTTTTACTTAACTCACTGATTAAGCAAAACTCTGGACAAACACCAATACTTGCTTAATTTTCTTTTATAACTCTATTTACAACTTGATTACAATTTTAAATATGTTTATCGAATTTTACACAAATCCGTTACGCTTTCTATTATAAAACCCAACTTGGGTTTTACTGACAACAAATTCTTTTTCCTAATTCTTAACCCAAAATCATTAAGCATCTTTCGTTTTTACCTTTCAAAATTTCTTTCTAATCATACCTTTTACTTAATTCAAATATTAAGTAAACGCTTGTATAACATCATCATATTAGTCTTAAATCTCTTTTTAATACAAATCATTTACAAGTCTAAGATTTTATTACAAGAATCCGATTATCAATCCCTTTGCATCTGAAACCTCCTTTTAGTTATAGTCGTTTTACTTAACTTAATTTTTAAGTAAACATTCATTTAAAATCATCACTTTTACTTCAACCGCTTTTTATAAACCTTGTTTATACGACTTGGGTTTATTCTCGCATCCCTTTATGCAAATCCATTTTAGCGTCTAATGACAACTCAACTTCGTTTTATTTCTAAATTCATTTACCATATTCTAATTTTTTTTACCAAACCTTTTACATCAAACCATTTCACAATCTATCTTTTGCATTTCTGGAAATCTCTTCCCTGTTAAATTCATTTTATTTAATCCAAATTTTGCATTTCTGGAAATCTCTTCCCTATTAAATTCATTTTATTTAATCCAAATTTTGAGTAAAAAGTTTATTTTAAATTATCACATTATTTTAAAACCTCTTTCATAAACATCATTTATAAACTCTGATTTTACTATAAATCCCTTCATAACTCTTTGCCAGATTTAACTAAGTTTTCTCTCAAACTGGATTACTTCCTTAATTGAATTTCAATTACAAAGTGATCACATTAATTATTATTAATTAAAATAATAATTCACTTCATCATTAAATATCGTAGAAGTAGTTAACTTCTTTATTAACTAAAAATAGAATAGTTAATTTACATTAAAGGTTATTAAAATAATAATTAACATTATTAAAAATAAACAACTCGATAATTTCCTTTGAATATAGTTAATTATAGGTAATTAACTTTTAAGAATATATATTAAGTTTCAAAAAATATTTGTCAAGCCCATTTTTATTAGATCAAGTAATAACATATTAATCTAATAACTAATGTTTAATTCAAACTGTTGACTTAGTCAACTTGAAAACATTAGATAATCGCCTAAATTGTTTCATAAAAACAATTATTCCGAATTATTAATCTTTCAGTTAAATTATGACTTCATTACATATAAAACTTATAAAAACAT
Organism: Allium sativum; assembly: GCA_030737875.1. Taxonomy (NCBI): domain Eukaryota; kingdom Viridiplantae; phylum Streptophyta; class Magnoliopsida; order Asparagales; family Amaryllidaceae; genus Allium; species Allium sativum. Next base: position 200,730,994 of record CM060924.1, read on the forward strand.
TCGAGTTTACTGTATAGATTATTTTATAACAATTTTACAAAAACTAAGTATAAAACATCGATTTATGTACAAAACATCAATTTTATATAATTCATATAAAATATAATAAAAATCTTGCTTCAGTTATAAAAATAATTTTGTATAACTTAAACTACGTCAACTCGCCTGATGACAAATCAACGTCGTAAAACGATGGATTTTAAGTCATTTGCTGCCATTCACTTAATCAATACGGTCTATTGATTAAAACATATCAACGTTGAATACAATTCAACAATTAACATCCAATTTAACAATCAATATCCAAAATGACTTTAGCATTACTTGAAATAAACAACTCATATATAAATAATATGAAAAATAAGTAACATACAATTATTTGAGGAATCCAGTTGGATCCCTTCAACCCGTTCTTCCTTACATCACAACTCATAATATCATTATATAACTTTATATGAAATAGAAATTCTATTCTAAATTATTTAAATATAAATAACGACCAATATCAATCAAGCAAAAATCAACTAACAAACAATAAACCGTCCAATTCATCCAATCACACAATTTATACTATCAATGACAAATATGAATTTAATCACATTCAGTTTTTCTGAAAGCGTGAAAATTAACTCACAATTTATTTCAATCGGCGATTTCCGGTTGATTTATATGATTTCAAACGAGCATTTGAAATCATATAAAATTCCATTTGGCTTCGAATTCTTCCAAACTAGCACAATAGCGTAGTATTTTCTGATACGATTCCATTAGCACTTATTTCGCTGAATTCTGTTCACGTATGAAATAGATATCACTATTACTACACTTAATTAAAAAAATCATTAACTATTAATTAATTAATCGTTATTACCCGTAATAACGTTTAGCGCATAATCCTCCTTATTCAACTTAGTAAAAATCCCGCTACCTCCTTCTCAAAACACATACATGACTGAATTTCTCCATTGTTCCCCGCCATTATTTTTCCACAAAACCCAAAACTGAAATCACCATTCACCTCCTTGTGACTGCCCACAAATTCTTACCATTTGAGTCGACTGAATACACCATACTTATAACCCAAGTTGCACGAAAATACGAATCATTAATAGAAAGAAGTTAGTGGGTGAGAAATAGAAAGAAAGAAAATCAGAATAGAAGAAAATAAACAGAAGATAGCACTGAACAACAACATAGAATCTTACAATCGCAGCGGAACAAAATATTATATATATATATATATAACCACTTTTGAAATACAAACTGTAATTGGACTGCATACATCATCAGAGTACATTACATATACAACACAAAGGAATAAACTTTAAATATCTAACACTAAATCCTCTTGCTCCAAGCTCCTTCAGAAAATCTGTGACACCTCATGTCCGTTAATGTCACTCTTTATCAGAATGTATTAAGTTTCGTGAAGCGTTATAGGTAAACAGTACCAGAAACATTACAAGACAGATATAAAATAATAGCGGAATTAAACTTTATTAAATAGAAAAGCTTCGTGGTCGAAACCCAATTACATAATAAGTCTGAAATACTGAAAACTCATTACATTAGCATAAAACTTCTGTCTTGTACCAAAATCATCATTAGAGTACAATAATACATAAAAAGAGCATAATCCCCAAAATATAGCCATAATAGAGAAGATAGGGAATCAAGTAGTACATCTAAGTAGCTCCAAACAGAATGAAAGAAGAATCCTGATCAAGCTTGAGTATTCCCACCCTGAGAACCTAGGGGGAAACGGAAGAGAGAGAAAAGGAAACAAAATGGGTTAGACATAAAGTCTGGCGAGTCCAGTTACTTTTAGCATATAAATAAGTAAAAGCATCATGATAGGCATATAATCTGAATGAAAGAAATAACTATATACAAGGCAGGTACGATAGGATAAGCAGGATAGACAGAACAGAATATATTGCACTTCTCGAGTATTTTTCTCTGCACCAATACTAGTATAATGAGAACAAGATGATCCCCACTAGAACTAGATGGTAGACTTAGGTGTACTTCTAGTAACAGGCTTTACCCCAGCAAGAATAACAGGTAGCCCCACAGGAATAACAGGTATTACACCCAACAAGAATAACGGGCTCCCCAACAAGCAAGACTAGATGTACCCTAATTACTACTCCAATTGATCGACTCCCTACTCCGTAGATACCCGTGTTGGCCCCACAGTAGGATGTATCACTTCCTAAAGTGGAAACCCCGATATTTCCAAGATGCACAGTTATATCTGCTGATGTAACAACGTCTTATTTTCCCGAGCAAGCGGACCCATGCACGCACATGACCCCGATAGAACGCGCTGTAGCATCCCACTTTTCCGTACCAATTTGAGCTGACATTTTACTACCACAGTCGACCCAGATTGTACAGAAAAGCAGAATGTTAAGAGAAAGAAGTTAGAGGATGAGAAAGAAAGGATATAACTAATATAATAGAAGAGTAAGAAGACCATCAGAATCTCACAACGGAATTTAACAAAATATAATATCACATAATATATTACATATCAGAGTTGTTACATCATAGAATACTTATACATCTTAATACATCATCATACATGATTAACACAAATATTTAACTAGATACTTAAAGATAGATATAGTTGATAAGCTGACTCCATGACTTCCTGGTCCAAAATACTTCAAAGGATTTCCATTCGTTACCTGGATCACTTGTCTACCCATAACAAGTGTTATGAGTACCCAAGAGTTTAGGAAAACACAGAAAATAAACTCTGGGTCATTCGGGGGACTGGTGTGACTAAAAAAATTTAAAACACACCTTGATTAGTACATTTTATCTCATAAGACCATGCCGTAAAAACGGGACGGGTTTTTCTTTCATGAGATACAGAACAATTGGTTTAACTTTTCAAAAACGTTTTGAAAGAAAAGATAATAGTAAGACCAGCCCACACATAAACATGGACGGTTTTTACATTACTATAACCTAAAATATCTTTGATATCAAATCATCTGATATTATAATAATTTGTATCAAATAAATAACCATCTAGCGGAACGCTTACCTCTCACGCTCCACATATATAATATAAAATCTAAAACCGCGAGCTCTTATTGGAGATTGGATTCCAACAGACAAGGTATGGAACCACCTGCCGATCAGTGTACTCTAGAGGGATTACACTGGGGTTCAACAAGAACGTCTTGCAACCTGGCCACACATGACCGACCACTCATTTAACTTGAGTGTATCGAATATATTGTCACCCTACAGCTTTTATTGCGCGCCTGCTGTAATTCCCGGGAGATACAGAATCGAAAGAAGAACAAATAAGGATTTTCTCTAGATTGGTGACAATACACCCTGCTTGGGAATGACCCACCTAGATATGCTGCCTGCCCAATTTCTGTCTTTCCTGGTTGACGAGGCTTTGAGGCTACGTTTATCTTCCAGAACATCTGGTCACCATTCACTTTGAATGCCACATTGTCAAACCCGTCAATCACTAGTTGATCTTCCCAACAATATTTCGGGTATAAAAGTTAAGAGAAACGAATTTCTCCACCACCAGACGAAATATCTTGAAAAGATCGTCTTAGGTCGTTCATACAAGTTGTCCTGCGACTGGACAAACCGAAGGCACTATAACAATAGCCCTTGCATATCTCTGTCTTCAATTATCTTCAATAAAATCTGATACGTGACGTATAAATTTAATCGAAGTGGTATATCCCGGACTCTTCGAGACAATTTACGTAATGTCTTTTACGATCAGTTGAGAATTAAGGAACTGATTCCAATATTCGTTTGATCTTAAAACATTTCTGGTTTCAAAGGAAATAGTTATCGATCTAAAATGATTAAATTAAGTACAATTTATCTTATATGCTCTTTAATTTATAAGCTTCATCTCAACAGAATTGCATATAACTGTATTGTTCAAGATCCGGATATTTTATTGTCTTTTATAAATAAAAACCAAGGCACGTGCTTCGCACACGGAAATTAATTCAATAATGTTAATTCGTTTATTTCGATAATTATTTGTAATTAAATACTTTGTCTCACCTTGTTCATCGTTGTTTTCTAAACACTAATAATTGAAGTTATATAAATTCCTGTTTATATTTTTTATTTATTATTATTTTCTTTCTTTTTGTCTAATCTTTCTAGGCTCGACTACTATGGTCCATTCAAAACCCAGTATTCGGCCTTCTGTACTTATCAACTTGCTGCACTATTGTTTACATTTCTTCTACTTCTTGTTTGCTGCGATCCTTCTTATTATTATTTTGTTTCTTTTATTTTTCTTTTTTTTCTTGCTGCAACCTATCAGGGCCCAAAAGCTCGGCCCAACTCCCTTACTTCCTCGTTCCTTTATTTTTGATTCCTACTTTTCTTCCTGATCTTTATATCGGTATCTCCACTTCTTTCTACTGTCATTTTTACTCGTTTCTTTTTGGATAATTTATGTCACTACTTCCAAAGCCTCATCATCAACATTGTTACTTACAGGCTATGCACAAGACACAGTTTCCATTCTGCCAACAGCGCAGTCAGTGTTTGTTATAATCATCGTTTCATTATTCTTTTCAACTGCACAAGAGATAACAAGATTTCCTTGCACTAAGCAGCTTTTGTCATGGATACACTCATTTTCAAGTGTTTTCAGACAATCAGATGTCATTAAAACGATTTACTTTGACTTAGAATCTTCTTTTAACTCTGCTATCTTTTTATGAATGTCTTTAGCTTGAGACCGTTGTTGAGCCTTCTTTCTTTTAGCCATTTTCTTTTGAATATATCTCCTTCTATGGTCATTAGACGGATCACTCAAAACCTTGTTTTGTGTTTTAACCATCTCTTCCTGTAAGCTAACATTACCACAGTCAAGTCCACCATTTTGCAACTGAGGATATATTGGGTTCTGTCTTGCCGTAGTACCAGCTATAGAAGGAGATTCAGATAAAACACTGAAAATCATTTTCAACGCGGATGCTGTCAGTATTGACGTGAGGGTTTCCCTGTTCCTCTCAACTCATTGTATTCTTTGTCCAAACTTGAGGCAAGAACACTGTCATTACCATAAACAGTTTGAGCAAAATCACTGTTACTAGATTTTCTTTGGGTCCATTGTATTGTGAAGTATGTAATTATTTGTAGTTTTATATAAATGACATTACTTTGTTCAACATTCTTGTTCAACTTTCCTGCATCTCCCTTCTGCTGTGTCACTTCTGTCCCTCTCCTCTTCTTATTTTCCTGCGTCTTCCTCTTGCTAACTCTTGCTTCTCTTTTCTGTGTACATGTTTTTCCTGTCACAATCTCTCACGCAAACAAGTGCCAACCACTCTTCCCAGTTCTCCTTTCCCCTCTCTATTTCTTGTCTGTTTTGACTCTTCTATTGTTTGTTTTGTTTATATTTTTTTTCTTTTCCAAATGCACAGTGGTGCACTGGTGCATGTGCACACTTGCTCCGGTCATCGAACAGTCACCGGACCATCTTCCGCAAACCTCAACTCCACTCCAGGTCATCATCGACCAACTGTTATACCTCCAAATGTCCTCCTTTTCAGAATCACTACCCAATGCTATTTAAAACCGAGCACTACTTTCCGGCAATCCCCCAAAAACTCCATGTCACCTTCAATCTCCGACAACTATGTTAGCTGCTCCACCGTCGAAACCAACTGCACATCTTTGCACGCCTCTACGTCAATTCCTGTTGGACTCGGTCCCCTCTATTACTCACACGATCCAAGCAAAGAACTACATCTAAAACTTAACTAAAATCCTAATTCTCTATGTTTTTACAACAAATCCTATTTCCTGTAACAAAAGTGGCATAATCAAGTTCACCAGCTAACGTTTGATCAAACAACAAAGTTAAAGCCTACTTGCCTACTTGATACATGACTAGGTGAAAGTCCTAGGGTAAATTATTAGGCTAACCTTGCAAGTTCTTATGATCAATATTTAGCACAACGTACTATATATTATTGTATTATAGTCAATGAAATAAGACAACTAACTAATAAGACAGCGGCGCAATACAACATATACTACACAATTTCACCTGACCAATCACCATGCATTAACACGAAACAAACACACTTGGCCCCTCTTCCTTCTTCTCTTTTTCTTTCTAACTCGCTTCATTCTTGCTTCCTGTTCTAATGTTAGGTAAGAATCTCATTTGCTGATGGATTTAATTATTTGGTTCCTTTAAGATTTGTAGACCTACCCAAACAAACTCTACTAAACATCAGCACCTACCCTTCCCTTATTTTCACTGTGTGTCATCCGTCCCATGTTTTTATTCTCCTATCTCTTCCCTAGTATTATCATGTGCACACATTTCTGTGCATGGTGCACAACACCACTCCGGTTGTTTTTTTTTAATGTTCTGTTTAATTAACTTTTTCTTCTATAGACTACCACAGTGTCAGTTCTTATTTGTATTTACTAAAGAATAGTATCAGTCCTTATACCTTGGCACACAAACGTAGCAGTAGTTATATGTTTATGCCAGGAATAGTATCGGTTCTAAATACTTTTGTCTAAATCAAGTATATCAATTCTTTGGCAAAAATCCGTATGAATCCGCAGATTCCTTTATGATTGAGTGTACCAGAATATGTTACAGGGTATTTTACTGAGGTACACACATCTGGTTTCAAAATAGGGTTATGATCCTATTCAAAGAAGCAGGCGCATTACATATCCCATTCTTACTAAATACATAGAGGTTTTTATAAATACTTTTGTGAGGAAACCAGGATTGAAATTGGTCAAAAACAAAAATATAGGACCTTAACATCTGCTACCGACTTTTGTATATGTATAAAGTATTCAAATGGGTAGTTTAAGAGGTGTTTCTATTCTACTGTAGGTGTTTATGCATCATAGATTATCATGCTAGTGTTATATGTTATACCCTCCACACAAACATGTGAATAACCACATCACTCATGAACATCCAATGGAAATCACGACCAGGATTTTAACAAAGTCAGGTGAGTTTACTCAGTAGATCGAAAAGATGGTTTACAGCTAAGTTCTACGCTTTTAAATGAGGGGTGTGACAATTAGCAGACATATAGATAAGTGTTCACGCATGTATACATTTTAGCACTTCCATATATGTGTAAAAATTAAAGGAAGTAGAGGTTTACTCACATATCAAGCTTTCCCCTGTTGCTCCTAATTCTCCCCTGCTCGAACTCAACATTTTGTGTGTGAGAAATGCAAGAGTTCAAGTGCTATATATAGCCATGTTTTCAAATAAACAATTCTATCCTCTCTTAGCTAGGCTTACTCCTTTCTAATAGCTTCTACTACTTATGCATGAAGGAAATATTAGTTTATTTAGATATTTACCAATCATGTTGTCCTATGTTCTATCTTCTAGAAGCATGATATTTTCCAACCTTAACTTCATTTAATGTTGCCCATTGGTCACATTGCTTAGATTTTATTTGCATTATAAAATATTTTACTTAACCTCTAGGCATTAGATATTTTTCTAACAATTGGTTTTATATTGGCAAGTTGTATTGATGGGTTTCTTTAGGGCATGGCTTGCCTATACATATTCATGGTTAAATCTTATTAATGATATTGACCTTGGCTTCTTTTATTTTGTTGTCACATGCATTTCTTCTTGGTATTTTTACTGATGCAATTTACCGAACAGGTTGTTTGCATGTTCAATATATATGTTAATGTATATATAAATGGCTAATTGTTTTACTGCATATGTTAACTTATTTGTTTCCAAGTCCTTATAATTTCAAAGCAATTGACTTTCAACTTGATATGTATTTTATGATTTATGTTTTTGTTGCATATACATATTATTAGTATACGCATACACTTATACCCTTTACACATATATTTATACTTGTTTTTAGTTTGTTTAATAAACATGTTTTACGATTTAATTACCCCATTAAATCAATATTTATCATTAACAAAGACTAGCTAAAAACCGGGACATTACACGCGCCGTCAACACCCTTCACCCATGTGACATATTATAATCAGCTCAGTAAGCGTGCCCCGACCCCGACCTAGTTCGGAGTACTCGTTTGATACCTAGATGGGTTACTGATTGGAATGAGTCCTACACAATAGATGATACAAGCTTACCTCCTAGGCTTGCATCCCCACAACTAGGATTTTAACATGTTATGCCTAACAGTTTAGCAAGGTTGCATAACCCCCACATGTAAAACAAGTTAAGTTTGTTGGGTATATATGTATATAACCCGCCCCCACAGATTTAACAAGATAAACTTAACCCCCCTTGATTAAACAAGTTTACTTAACCCCTAATCAATTTACAGGTTCAAGTAACTCCCCTCATAGATTTAAACAGGTTAAGTATTACAGATTAACAAGTTATCCATTTATGTTTGTTAATGGACTAGACCTCTCACATTAAGTCTACTACTTGTGGATGCTGGTTATGCCGGGTGGTTCCGGGCAGACTTCTACCACAAGCCGGACTTAACCTCATATCTTAGCACTGTTACTTGTACATTTATGCACTCGACCCCTCACATTAGATTAACCACTTGTGGTCGCTGGATTTGCCGGACGGTTCCGTGTAGACTTCTACCACAAGTGTAATCTAACCTCGTGTTTAAGTGCGGTTACAGTTTCTAATTATTGTAGTTTTTAGGCATATTTGTTCTTAGCTAATTGTTCATGTTTGTTACAAATTATGCCCCAAAATCCCAATACAAGTTATGCCCAAAATTCCCAATACAAGTTACAATACACTTTATGCCCCCAATATCCCCAATACAAGTTACAATACACCTTATGCCCCAATTTTTACATTCCCCAACGTTCCCAATTTCGCGCGTTTGCATATTTCAGCAGTATGCCTAGTCTCGAAGGTAGCCTGGCTATATTAAAAAAAAGGGAAGGAGAAAGGAGAGAGAACAAGAATATGCATAATTATTAAATAGCCATATGATGATAAAATTTATGATAGGCATAAAATGACAGAACTGGGCATATGAGAATTATAAATCTGGTGTACAAATAATGGTAGATCTGACATGATTCAAATTATTAATAGACATAGGCTTAGATCCAGTTCATACTTTTGAATGCTTATATCTAAAAATAACATAAATTCACTGTGATTGGATCTAAAGAACAGAGAATTGATTATAGATGATATAGCATAGATCCTTGAATACGTATGAATCGTTGTTGAAGAAGAATATGCTATTTTACTCTGAGTTGGGGCAGAACATCATTGTCGCTATTGATTTAGATGAATAAAACAATGTGATTAATGTCCTTTATATGGTCATCAGCCAGCGAATCAGGACACATAACATGTCCAGATTCGTCCGAGGGGGTCGACATGGGTGTCGACACCCCTATGTTGGTGTCGACCCATGGGTCGACACCCATGGGGACCGGGGTCGACCCCCAACAGGCCGAACTCCCGCACTACCCCGCGTTTCTGATTTTGAATTAATTTTAATGTTTTGATTGGTTTTGTGTGTATATATAATTCTCTTATGCGTATACAAACTTCTAGGCTTAATAACTTTCTCATACGATGTCCGTTTTACGCAAACTTGTTGTCTAACTTAAGCAGAATTCTGAGACGAATGCAATGGCGCAGTCCCTTATACTTAATTCTCAATATTTAGTTATGTATTCTCTAGTTTATCATTTTTAATGTCTTTTAAAATTACGGGGTGTTACAAAATCTGTAAAATCCTGAACTATTGGACTGTCCATTCAAATTTGTGCTTTGTTAACCTTGTTATGCAAAATGCGGTTTAGAAAATAAAACATCGGCTGTGTAATAATGCAATGGATCGGTTGTAACATAGTCAGGTCGTTCAGCGTTCAGTTCAGGTCAGTGGTGCAATATAATACACGGGCCGTTCATCCATCTTATAGTGTGACGAATTGGTTCAGTCCCATACAATATGCCACATGTAAAGAGGAAATGCATAGGTTAGATTAAGGGCCAACTATGTGATAAAGAATGGATTATTCCAGTTCTACAAACCGTGGACCAGTAGCATATAGCAAGACCACATCAACATGAATCAAGCCAAAGCCGTTAGTATGTATGAGAGTTACAGGTTTTATGATCCATCGTTGAAAAAAATGCCAGGTCGTTCGCCTTGCATGAGAATAAGGTCATGTCCATTCATTCAGATCGTTCATGTTACGAGGAGCAGGTCATCCCCACTGAAATGACATGTAACAATCTTAAGTCGTTCCTTAATCAGGTCGGCAAGATATTAAAGTGTTGCCTCAGGTCGTTAATATTGGACAGGTTCAGATCGCCGACATCTCAAACATGTTGGCCATTTAAATATTTTCTGCATGGCAAGTGGACACGTGGGCCTTTTCATGTATAAAGCGTACTCTAATAAAATGCCATAGTAGATTAAGCTGGAGCACACGTGATTCATTCGAACCTTTGTTTTTGGGTCGTTCAGTATACAATTAGGTCGGTGGAGTTTTTAGCCCATGGATTGTGGTATATGTGCTTCAAGACGTGGCACATTTATAGGTTGGTTCGCTAATAAATATGAAGTCACATGGATAAAAGATGATAATGGGATAGGTCGGTTATAGGACTGCAGATCAGGTCTTTCACATGTTGATCTCCTTGGTCGTTCATGCGATTTGGATCATGATGTTAACACGACCTAGCTTAAGTCGTTCGAACGACCTAAGGAAGGTCATTTCTTGGTTTCCAAGACACACACGTATTTACAGAGCTGCCATTCCATTTCAAACCAGTCCCATAAATACCCTATCATTTCTCACATGGAAGGGACTGATTTCTCCACCCACAAAGTGCTGCCAAATTCATTTCTCAACAACTCCAAACCATTCTAACCTCCTTAAACCTCTTCGAAACTTAGATTCAACATCCCAACCACCATGAAATCGCCAAAGAACGTCTATGAGCTCAATTGTTGGAGATCTACAACAACAATCATTGCAATCAAAGAGATCTAACCATTTCCATGGTGAATTCGAGTAAATCAAGAGATTAAAAAGAAGAAATTGAGAGGAAATCAATGTAAAGAGAGAAAATGGGCAAAGTTAGAGAAATCATATACGTTGTAAGTTGTAACATTGAAAGTGATAATGAAATCACTCTTGAAAGTGGACATAGACCGGATCTAGGCCGAAGCTCTGTAAATATATTTGATTTTACTTGCTTTTTGTGTTTGTGACTACCATTTTTTTAGATCTTAATTTTTAGTGAAGTGTTGAAAAACAAACTGGGGTGTTAGTGCCATTTATAGCATTAACATTTTTGGCGCCCACCGTGGGGCCACATCCACATCCTAAAGGTTAAGTGCTTTGTGAGAGATTCTGAAATTGAAGGCTTGTTTTTTACGATAGATTCTCAAAATCAAAAATCCAAGCTAGTCGAGATATTGTCTTCAAATTTCAAGAGTTTTCTGAGATAATGCCGCCGAAGAAACCTACTAGTAAGTCCGTAAGAGCATCGGCCTCGGGAATGTTGCAGATAATCCAACTACTCCAAAAACTAATTTTTATGAAGTTAGCCACTCCTTATGAGCAGGAGGTGTGACTAGAAATGAAATTAACAAAGCCGTTAATGAAGCCGTTACCGGTTTGACTCAGCAGATGGAGATCTCAAACAAAGATATGATGGAGAGAATAGAAGTTCTTTTTTCTACTCAAACCAATGCGGCAAAGGCGAACGTCAATGTCAACCTTCTGGATAATGCTAGTTCTTCTACAAATCCCAATCGTGATCATTCTGTTCAAGAGATTGACCAATCAGATACTGTTGATGATGAAGAATCTAAACAAATTGCTAAGAACCATTCCATAAGGGGAACTTCTCAAATCGTGAATAGTCTCACCAAAGGGGCACCTCCTCGAGAAGGAGGTCCAAGGCCGCAGATCCTGAACCGAGACCGTTTACTTAAATGAACATCCGGCAAAGGTGATGGCACCCGCTCAGTGAGTCGACATGGTGAAGAAGAATGTCTTTCGGATATGGTGAGGAAGATTTTGAAAGGAAACATGGAAATAAATGACGATGAGAAAGAATGGGAGTTTTGCCCCTAGTAAGACTCCACTCACAGAAAGAATTCGATAAGCCAAGTTCCCAAAAAAAATTACTCCACCAGTGATTTCATCTTATGGTGGAACTGGTGATCCTAACTTGTTCTTATACAAGTATGACCAGCACATGGATGGTGCGCGGGCCACCGACGAAATCAAATGCTTATAATTTCCTGTCTATCTTGAAGGAGTGGCATCGCTTTTGTTCACCAAATTACCGCCAAAATCCATGGATAAATTTTCTGTCTTGGCAAAGAAGTTCAGGAAGCAGTTCAGGTTGCCACAAAGGTCAAAGATGTAATGTCACTAAACGACATGAAGCAGAGACCGAGAGAATCAGTTAGGGCCTTTATTACTCGATTTAATGCTGCTACAACAGAGGTGGCAAATCCAGAACCTCGGTTAATCTTGATGGCACTAATCCGGGCTATAGACAAGAAGTCATAGTTTTGTAGGTGGATAAAAATGAAGAAACCAAACATCCAATAGAGATTCTATACAAAAGAAGAAGAGTTCATCAGTGTAGAGGATGACCCTGATGTTGCTGGAATGATTGCTATGACGGAAAGGAATGACAACGGAGTTTAAGTCAATCAGAAGAACCCCAGAGGTCAAAAGAGAGGAAACGACCAGAAGGATAATCGAGATGCCAAAAGCTCACGCTTCTTCACATCAGCTGAATTGACCCCTATGAATGATACCTCGGGAAACATCTTCTTCGCCACCAAAGATGCAGAACACTATCCAGAACCACCGTCACTGAATATTTCAAAGAGAGTTGTGAATTCTGGAAAATTCCTTCGCTTTCACAATCAACTCGGTCACGATAAAAATGAATGTAGACATCTCAAAAGCTTGATTGAGGAGCTGATTCAAAAGAACAGACTGCAACAGTATGTGTAGAATCTACAATCCTTAAACTCTGGTCCAGCTCTTCAAGGGCAAAGTGCATCCACTAATCAAACTGGTCCAAGTAACGAAACTCCGGCATGGGTTAATACAAGGTCGGTGATTAGCTGACAACCATTGATTGGCACTCCAATTTCAATGGCTCGGAATTAGCGATCATCATCGCTATTATTTTACTTAATGCTATATTCAAAATTTCTTGTAAAAAATCTATAATATTTTACAAGCATCGTACTGAACATTAGTTTTATGACTAAAATCATATCTACCTGAATAAATCTCTTACTTGCAAAATTTTCGATAATTCAAAATTTGCTTAAAGATGATTTTATATTGCAGGCTATCCGACGAGCGCTTGTTCCTTTAAAATCTGACAAAATATCGTGACCACAGCAACACTAGTTCAAGCGACAGGTGCTGTAAACATCAATATGCACAAATGCAAAGAGAAAGAGCACCACCTTGAAAAGTGAATGGAAGGAGTCGCGAATAGTCAAATAATGAACAAGCGCTACGATAAATAAATGCAAAGGTTCTAAGTTTCACCCAGGGGCACCTCCACGAGTGAGAGGTCCAAGGCCCTAGCACATTAACTGAGATAGCCTGCCTAGTCAAGCGTCCAATGAAGGAAATGACGTCTTCCCCGTGAAACGATGCAACAACAAAGTGCAATCCTTCCAAGTGAGGCAAACGCTTCCCAAGTGAAGCAATAAGTCCTTCCCATGTGAAGGCAGCCTTCCTAAGTGAAGGTAAAAGTCCTCCCGAGTGAGGTATCTAATCCAAAGAGATCCCTGAGCGGGGGAACAAAATATAAAGACGTTCTCGAGCGAGGGCATAAAATATAAAGACCTCCCGAGCGGAGGCACAAAATATAATGACCTCCCCGAGCGGGGGGCACAAAATCCAAAGACCTCCCTAAGCGGAGGAACAAAATCCAAAAACCTCCCCAAGCGGAGGAATTAAATTCAAAGTCCTCCCCAAGTAGAAATGTGAAATTCAAAGTCCTCCCCAACGGGGACATAAAAACCAAAGTCCACCCCCGAGCGGGGGAACAAAGATATAAAAAACTTCTCCAAAGTAGAAGCACCAAACCAACTAGTAAAGTTGGGATTCCTATTGTATTGACGAGCTCAGAGGCTTCATGCATGTTAGCAAGATTAAATAGCTCCTACTGACAAAGTTGAAGCTTTTAGCACATCAACCACAGTTATGGAAACTCGGCAAGCTGATCGCTTCTAACTTTTGCAGCTCGTGATGACCCATGGTATGGGGGCAACACAAGCACAGAAGAATTGGATAACGCTTAGAAAACATACCACGGGTCTATCACGACATCGCAATAAGCCAAAACCAACCGTCACTCGACAAAAAAGCCAATATACTAGGAAATAAGCGAGTTGGAGTGCAACAAACCAAAAATCTCACCTTAGAAGCTTGGCAATATGACATCGTCTTCAAAAAATGGGGCATTTGAAATGAAGTTCAACCTTGGAAACCAAATCAGAATCTCTCAACACAAAAAGCTTCCCCTCTTGCAAAGCTCCAACCATTAGTAACTAAAGAACCCTAGGGTATTCTGCTCCAAACTTGAGAATAAGCGACGCTTAAAAGGCGACTGAGCGAATATGGCATAGTTCAAATCCAAAAAAGGCAATAGCACTTCCCAAGGAGTTGAAGCTAATATCTATCAGTGGTGTCAATATGAGATATAAAATGAAGAATGAGCGGTAGTCATGCATTGGAGCAAGTCGTTGTGCGGTTGAGATTCAAAATTTTATATAGCCTGGGATGGTCTACGATATCAAAGCGATGTCAAATTCAAATTTCTGAATCCAACTAAGCAACTACAGCAGGCTTAAAGATAAAAAAATCAGCAAATTCCTCTTTCCCAGGCAATTTTGCTACAAACTCAGGGATGTCAACCCGAATGTGTGCTTGATTTAAAACATATTGAGTTAGCACAGAGCGATGTCTCTCTGGTGGATTATTAGGTGGATGGGGAATAACCAAAGATTGATTCGTTTGCAATTCAGAATTTCTGCAGCGGCTCTAGCCTCAGAAATTCAAATTGAAGCTCCTTTCCAGAATGATAACTAGTCGTTTGTCTGGTATTCACTCTGCACATGGAACTTCATTTTTCAACAAAGTACAGTTACATGTTTCATAAAACATAAATCGTCGTACAAAATTATACAAGTCATTAGAATATGAAGCTTGTAATGTATAATCGGTATGTGTCGATTAGTTGATTTCAAGCATCATTGCGAATTCAAACTAAAGCGTCGTATCTATACAGGCACAGTTTGGCAAGTTATAAATTTAATTTTAAAGAGTAGTCCTGTGTAGGCACGTCATTCAATTTAAGTCTGAAAATTCTCTATAATTCATTCTTTAATGATTAACTAATTGTTATCGATGTGGGCAGTCGATGACAAAGTATAAGTCCAAAATATGCAAATGTTTATTGCTGTAATAAGGCAGGACACATGGCATATAAGCATCAGTTCACTAGTTATGACTATAAATTGTTCAAAGTCTGGAATCCTCGAATACAATAAACTTCAATTGTCAAAAGCAGGTCTCCAACGACCTAGCCAAGCAGGTCATCCAACGACCTAACAAGTCAGGATGCTCATCGACCTGGCAGAGCAGGTCGCTCAACGACTTGACAAGGCAGACCGCTCAACGATCTGAAGAAGCAAGTCGCGCCTCGACCTGAGGACATAGGTTGTTCAAATGACTTGACCGGATTTTGACATGAATTTATAAAGCAATCACAACATAAAATTCCAAAGCATACAGTGTTGGTTCAAGCAAAATGGATACAAAAATTCACAATGTCATCAGCAAATCTTGGGAATCAGTGTCCAAAATAAATTGTAGATCATCAACTCGGTATCAGAAAACTGTTGAAGTTGTTGGATTGAATTCAAAAATGCATTTCATTCAAAAAAAAAAAGTGTCCTGTAACACCCCAAAATTATAATACACTATAGCTATAATAAATATTCAAAATTAACTGAAAATGGCATTACCGTTGCATTCGTCTCGGAATTCTAGTTCAGATAGACCTCAAGTTTGTGTAAAACGGACAACATATGAAGAAGTTATAGGCTCTAGAAGTTTGTATACATACAAGAGGCTTATGTATATATAAGTCAAAATATAATTTCCAGAATTTCGAATGTTACGAGCGGGAAACAGAAGCGGGAAGTCATCCATTTTTCTATGTTTATTTCCAGTCTTATATGCTTATGTGATTCTACTCCTTCCCCCTCTGTTTCCTTTTTATTTTACGTCGAGCCTAGGCCTTTAGAAGCCTAGGTTGTACCCAAACAGGGTATACGTATAATTGGGACAATAATGAAATGACATAAAAAGAAAGTTAGGCATATTGATTAATTGGGAATGATTGAATGTATACATGTTAGGCTTGTGGTAATATGTATATGCTATAACTTGGTAAACCTTTGTATGTTATAAATTGGGGAAAATGATAAGTATACATGTGTAGACCTGTTATAGACACTTACTGTAAATAAACCTTATGCATGAACCTATAACTTGGGAATGTAGTTAATAAATAATATGCATAAGAAATAGACATGTTAACTTTGACGTAAACGGACATTAAGTAAAGGACATGTTAAGAATAGAGTTTTATACACCTGACATCGCAACCATGCTTATTAATAAAACCTGAACCTGTTTAGTTGAATATAAGTATTAATAAGCAAAGAGCTCCCCCCTCTGCTGTGGCATCGGGTTTTGGGGACTCTAAAATCTTAGTTACTTGGGGGCACTAGCTTAGGGGGTTTGGCTTGTGTCAATCTGTTGTTAGGAACCCATATCAGCCAGTATCCATGTAGGTATCTTATTTGGGGGTCCCGCACTAGGTATGGGACAGGGCACAATTTACTGAACTGGATTGTAAGAGGTTCAAGGGTTTTGTGGGTGTTAGGGAAGTGTTTCCGACGGAGTCATGAGCGTGCATGGATCCGGTTACGGGACCTAAGACGTCAAAACACCTATGGATATTGTCGTGTTCTATAAGTTGCTGGGTTATGGAGTGATACACCCTACTGTCGGGGCTGACACGGGTATTTGGGTAACATGGAGCCGATCGCTTGGGTAGTAATTAGGGTACACCTAATGCTGCTGTATTGTAATTAGGTTAACACCTAATCCTGTTATGTAACTAGGGTACACATAATCCTGTTGTTATTCCTACTGTTATTCCTGCTGTTATTATTCCTATTGTAAATCCTGTAATGTGTAATCTTGTTAAACTTTATACTAGTAGTGGTGCAGACTAGGATTTCGAATATGAAGCGTGTATGTTCAGACCCCCGTTTTAGGATATAAATGTGAAGCATTTCCCGACCATAAGTTTATTTTTTGTTATTCTGTCCATCCTGTTATTCTTTTGTAAAACTATACCTTTCTTACCCAGTTTTATTTACCTGTCCTATCATTTCTAATTCATGTATATTTGTAAATCATTGGAACTCGCCAGACTTTATGTCTGACCTTTTTCTTCCTTTTCCCCCTCAGGTTCTCAGGACGGTGGTACTCAGCAGTAACTAGGATATCTCTTCAGCTTGGACTTGGCTTGAAATGTATCACTTTGATCTGCTTTCCACTTTAGTTTGGCTTATGCTATGGAATATGACTTTATGTACTTTGGTATTTTATTTTCTGTATTGGCTTGAAAGACAGATTTGAAACAGTTTGTTGGTTATAATTGGTTTTAACATATTTCTGAGACTATGCTTGACTTCTATTATAATAAAGTTTAAAATTTTTACCACAACTTATTTTATCTGTCTTGTGTATTCTCTGTAATGATTGCCTGTTGCGCTTCACGGAACTTAACGCATTCTCTTATGAGTGACGTTAACGGATGTGGGGTGTCATATGGCCAACCAATTCAAAGATCGTATTCAGATTCCATCACAACAAATAATAGAGTACAAACTCGATTTTCACTACATTATCACACAAGATCAACATCGGATTCAGCCGCTTCAAGCAAGCGATCCGCCAAGTTTAAGTTAGAATGCAAACTGTAGTTCAATCGAATTCAAGATTCACAGGTAGTTTATCGAATTAACGCATCCAAGTTTGCTGATCCAATACCAAAAATCGATATTGAAGCCGACATCCCACGCTTTGTCATGCTAAAGCTCAAACCAGAATGCAAGTTTTTGAAAAATTGCAAATTAACGCATGAACAAGCAAAATTGCCAAACCACAATCATCAGTATACAGAAGTAAAGTTTGTCGGTCCAAGACAAAATATAGCGCACCAAAAGCCTGAGGGACAACTTGTTAAAGTATATAGCAATATCCAAACATAGATCAATGCAAGGGTTTACAAATGTCGAATATCATCAGCAATCAAAAATGAGGAAAAATCGCATGAGATTCCAGATCTAAAACTATAAGCGATCAAACCCTAAGGTTATTGAAATTCGAGCAAAAACAAAGTTCAGTCAAAAAAATCCTAACTAGCCAATATGCTGGAAAAACCAAATTGACATGAAGACTAGAAGAGTTTGACACCTACGAGGGTATGAAATGGCGTCTGACAATCGACTTTTGGTGGTTGAACCTTTCAAATGACTCAGCAATGTTGAAGCTATCCAGATCTAATGAAATCGATCACAATTGGATTGCATCAGTCATGATGGAGATGGCGAATCTGACCAGCGAAAGTGATCTAGACCTGGTCGACGATAGTGGCTTCAAGCAGCAAGTGGAAGTTGGCTTCTTCTTTGACAAGAGCTGAACGCCATTAAAGAACCTTTTTGGCAGAGAGAAATAAGGTAAAACCAACGACCTGGAGCAAGATAAAAAGGCAATTCTAGGTGGGCCACACCCGATCTGCTTGCAAGCCCAGACGACCCAAAAATATATGTTCATATCATTTTTTCAAATATACAAATGACGATCCGATGAGCAGCTCATATCTGAATTGAAGCAAGTATTGTTGAGACAGTCCATTCCGAAGCCTGTATTTCCTTCAGAGCACACATACTTCAAGGGGAAAATGTTAGCCTCGTCGTGGAAAACGTGGTTAGAAAATAATACATCGGTTGTGTAATAATGCAATGGATCAGTTGTAACACAGTCAGTTCGTTCAGCATTCAGTTCAGGTCAGTGGTACTGGTACAAACCGTGGATAAGTAACATATAGCAAGAACACGTCATTATGAATCAAGCCAAAGCAGTTGGTACGTATGAGAGTTACAGGTCTAATGATCCATCGTTGAACAAAATGCCAGGAAGTTCGCCTCACGTGAGAATCAGGTCGTGGCCGTTCATTCAGATCATTCATGTTACGAGGAGCAGGCCGTCCCCAATAAAATGACATGTGGCAATCTTAAGTCGTTCCTTAATCAGGTCGGCAAGATATTAAAGAGTTGCCTCAGGTCGTTGATATTGGGTAGGTTCGGATTGCCTGCATCTCAAACATGTCGGCCATTTAAATATTGCCTACATGCAGGGACGAACCAGGAATTGGCTCAGCGAGGGACGGATTCGAAGGAGGGACCAAAGAAATTTTGTATACCAGTTTACCCGGAATTTATCTTAATTTCAACCTATAATGTCTTATATTATCAAGTTTTAGACAAAAATATTGTGTAAATACTAATAAAAATGCCTTAAAAATGGTCACTTTTGTATTAACAGGGTAAAAAAAAAAAGAAATTGTGCAGATATTTTAAAACTAGGGGGGGATGGCCCCTACTTAGCTTACCTTAGTTCCGTCCCTGTCTACATGGCGAGAGGACACGTGGTCCTTTTTGTGTATAAAGCGTACACTAATAAAATGCCACAATAGATTAAGTTGGAGCACACGTGATTCATTCGAACCTTTGTTTTCGGGTCGTTCAGTATACAATTAGGTCGGTGGAGTTATTAGCCCATGGATCATGGTATATGTGCTTCAAGACGTGGCACATTTATAGGTCGGTTCGCTAATAAATATGAAGCCACGTGGATAAAAGATGATAATGGGATAGGTCGGTTATAGGACTGCTGATCAGGTCATTCACATTTTTATCTCCTAGGTCGTTCATGCGACTTGGATCACGACGCTAGCACGACCTAGCTTAAGTCGTTCGAACGACCTAAGGCAGGTCATTTATTGGTTCCAAAGACTCACGTATTTATAAATCTGCCACTCCATTTCAAACCACTCCTTCTCCACCCACGAAGTGCCGCTAAATTCATTTCTTAACAACTCCAAACCATTCTAATCCCCATTAAACCTCTTCAAAACATAGATTCAACATCTCAACCACCATGAAATCGTCAAAGATCGTCTATGAGCTCAGTTGTTGGAGAACTACAACAACAATCATTGCAATCAAAGAGATCTAACCATTTCCATGGTGAATTCGAGTGAATCAAGAGATTAAAAAGAAGAAATTGAGAGGAAATCATTGTAAAGAGAGAAAATGAGAAAAGCCAGAGAAATCATGTACCTTGTAACACTAAAAGTGAAAATGAAATCTCTCTTGAAAGTAGACGTAAGACGTATCTATGTTGAACCACTATAAATCTCCTTGTTTTTACTTGCTTTTTGTGTTTGTGGCTACCACTTTTCTAGATCTCAATTGTTTGTAAAGTGTTAAAAAACACCTTGTGGTGTTAGTGCCATTTTTAGCATTAACAGGCACCCAAGAGTTTAGGTAAAACATAAAGAAATAAACTCAAGGTCAGTCATGTGACTGGTGTGAGCAAACGATTTTAAAACTGCTTGATAAAATAAATGGATATATCATAAGAACACGCCGTATAACACGGAATGAGTTTTTCACTTATGAGAATCCAAAATACTTGGTTTATCTTTCAAAAACCTTTTTGAAATAAAAGATAATCGTAAGACTGATCCACACATAAACATGGATGGTTTTTACCTTATGATAACCCAAAACATCTTTGTATGAAAAACTCTTCTGATATTATAATAGTGTCTAAATAAAATAAATAGCAATCTAGCAGAACGCTTGCATCTCGTGCTCCACACACAGAGTATACAATCGAAACCGCGAGCGCTTATTGGATAATGGATTACCAACTATGGCAAGGTATGAAACCACCTTTCGGTAGTGCATCTCTAGAGAGGAATACACTTGGTTCAATAAGAACATCTTGAAACCCGGCCACACATGACCGACCACTCAGTTCGCTTGCATATATCGAGTATATTGTCACCAACGATTGGGTGCGACCCACCTTTTACCGAAAGGGACAACATCGATAGAAATAAGATGCAAGGAAATTTTCTCTAGATACGTGATAATACACCCTGATTGGAAACGACCCACTTAGCTATTCTGCCTGCCCGATTTTTTTCATTTCCCGGTTGTAAAGCTTGAGGCCACGCTTACCTTTAGATATAACACGTCTTCATTCACTTTTAATGCCACATCGTCAAACATGCCAAATCACAAATTGAATTCCCCAAAAATACCATGGGTATAAATCTGGGAGAAACGAATTCCTCCACCACCAAACGTAAATACGTTTGAAGAGATCAACTTACTCAATTTATTAGACATACTCTGTCAGACATTCGTCCATACAAGTTGTCCTAGGACTGGACAAACCGAAGGCACTATTCTGTAATCTATCTTAGGAAATTTCTACCTAGGATCGACAAAACAACCCTTGCATAACTCCGTCGTCGCTGATCTTCAATAATCTTTGACTTGTAATGTATAAATCGAATCGAAGTGGAATTTAGATTCCCGACTCTTTGAAACAATTTTCAAAAAAGGTCTTGATTTCATAGTCGGTTATTTAACTACCAAATATAGAATAAAATAAATAGATTTATTTCCATTGGATCTGCTAAGCGTTATTTGAATAATCTTTAATTATTTAAATTCAAATATTAACTTGTTTATATATTTATTTGAAAACATAAGTATTACTTAACTTATAAATTCTTATTATCAATCTTATGTGATAATCTCACTTTTGAATATAAGTTTCATAGCTGAAAGCGATACTCAACTCTAGCACTCATTCTGAAGACGAACTAATATTATCTATCGGATAATTGTGAAATCGTTCAAGTTGGGGTATTTTAATTACCTCTCAAACCTTCTTGGGTCGAAATCATTCTTATTGTTAAGATTTGTAGAAGTTTGATATTCATCGACAACCCAAATTTGTAAATCCATTTGATTTCCAATCATAAACCCACTTCAAAATAACGTTGTTGTTTGAACTATTGATTAAGTTAACTTAACTTAATTATTGAATCGGGGAATTTAATTCAAATAATCGACTTGATTTCCTATTTCCTTTATAATAAATTTATCTTTAAAACTTAATTAAAAGATTAATTAAGTTAAAAACATTCTTCTACGATAATTTATCAAAATTTAAATTACTATTCAGTTGCACTATTATCCTACCCAGTTTGTTAATTTAAACTTTATCAAGTTTTTAAAAGGGTGCGTTTTTTACAGGTCCCTATTAAGTTTCAAAATATAAAAAAACCCCGTTGATTAAAAGAATGTAGAATACATCCCTGTTTTTGAATTTCCGCTGAAAACATTACAGAACTACCCCTACGTAGCTACTCAAACCTACACCAACGACTCGTATCATTTAATTAGTCAAATCGCTCCACTAATATCTCTCAAAACCCTAATTCCACTATTCTGCAAACCCTAGATCAATTAATCGCGTTTCAGAAACAAAAGCCGCCGCTCTTCAGTTTAGTCCAGATCGTCATGTTGTGCTTCAAATTTTTTGTCATCGTCATCATATTACATGAAAATGGCGAAAAAAAGGTATAAATATGATTGTTTTTTTTAATATCGTGCTGTAGATACTATCTTCTTGTAATATACAGTATTAAGATTAAAAAAAAAAAGATTTCGACTTAGTGTATGCTATTCAGAAGAATTACTGAATGTTTTTTAGATGTTAATAAGAATTCGTACATGATTCTATGATTAAAAGGAATTCTAGCATAATTGTTGAGTATAATATGAATTTTTTCTGAGTAGAAATTTTTTATTTTTCTGAACAGAAATGAGTGTACCGTATTAGTTTGAAATTTTGCATAATACATAATTGTTTCATTCAATTGGGCAAGTGTAAACATGTTGTTGCAGTAGAATATGCAATTAATTGTAAATGTTGCATTGAAGTGTGCAACTTGTAACATAATGTTTGATTAATACATGCATTTGTCAATAAAAGCAGAATACTTACATACTCATATGCATTTATTAAAAATTGTTGCATGCTTAGATGCATATAATTTAAAAAATTTATACAAAAACAGTTTTTTCGAATAAATGTTGACTTATTAATTTTTTTTTCTTCAGATTATATTGTGCAATGTTTGTTTTGAGTATTATGAAGCAGGGAAGTGAGAACATAGAACCCAGCAAAGAAGATGAAATTTACGCTCATGAAGCTGGATATCTACAACGAGTTGTCTTGCTTACGAAAAACTCAATTGCAAACCACATAGTTGGAATCCAACGGATAACATGACACAGGACTACCTTCTTTTAGATGCAAACAAGATTGATGAAAATTTGTAAAGAAGATGTTCACCTATCGTGTAAATCAGTTGAATGATATTTTTTTCGAACTAGTACGAATTTTACAACATGTTATGGAATGTTGACTATATGTGTGGAATTTTCCAGAATACTTGCATACTTGAATGAAAATATTATGAAATTTGATATGAAAACTTGCATCTTTTTAGGCTATTCTTCCAGTTAAATGTATAGTTGAATGCTAATATTTGCAGTCTGAAAACTTGCATACTTGTAGGCTAATTTTCCAGTTAAATGCATACTTAACTACTAATGTTTGCAGTATTAAACAAACAAAAATGTCGCCATTTGTTATGTAAAGTAAAGACTGGACGAGAATAACTGCATAATATTTAACGAATAGATAACAAAAATTAAATTGGACAATAGGCAAATTACCTAAAATAATTCAAGATTTAAAACAGGAACAAATAATCATAGTTAAAAGATAGTATTTGCATATGTCAAAGATTTGCATATATGTATGCAAGTAATATATATAGTTGCATATATCTGTTCAACAATTAAGAAGAGCGTTATGTTAATATCCAGATTTTTCCAATTATTGTAAACAACTTTTCTGAGTACAAACAACCCTTAATTTTTGTACAATAGTTGCATAAATGTGTGCTGGTATTAACAAAAATCTGCATAATTTTATACACCTATTCACGACAGAATAACAAATATAGCGATTTTTCCAATTATTCGGCTTTACAATCTAATTTACACAACAAAATTTTGAACGGTAATTACACTATCCATCAGTAAAACTAGACAATTAAGGAAATTAAGAATAATCAATTGTTTGTATGCAATTAATAATCACGCACAGAAAAAAACAGATTTTAAAAAAGAACCGTATATTTGTATGCAGACATACATAATATATGCATACGAGCATACAACTTTTCTGAGTACATCCGACCTCACATGTTATTACAATAATTGCATAAATGTATGCTCATATTAACAAAATATGCATAATTTTATAAACCTAAACACGACAGAATAACAAATAATTGCATAAATGTATGCTTATATGAACAAAATATGCATACTTTTATACACCTAAAAAGAAACTTTTCTGAGTACATCCGACCTCATATGTTATTACAATAATTGCATAAATGTATGCTGATATTAACAAAATATGCATAATTTTATACACCTAAACATGACAGAATAACAAATATAGCAATTTTTTTAAATTAATCGCCTGTACAATAAACTTTACACAACAAAAAATTTAACAATAATTACACTATAAATCAATAAACTTGGATAATTAAAGAATGTCATAATAATAAAGCGACATAAAATTGTTGATCAGTAACAGCGCCATGGATTCGAAGCTGAATTCGAAGTTGACAAATTTAGAAAGTAGCTGCCGCCGCCATTAACAAGGAAGAAATAAATAAACCACTAAACTAAAAAAGAAAACCGCTGCCATGGATTTAGCTGAAGCCGCCATGGTACAAGCTTGCAGAGATATACATACATGCAGATGAATAATTGCAAATGAGCTGAGTTTATTTACACGTTGCAAATGACGGCGCCGCCATGATTAAGAAAGATAAGTTTTTGGAAAAATGAAAACCCTAATACGTTTCTGGTTTCTGGGTATACTAGATCCGTATAACGTGATTTAGGACCACGTTAATCGCACCTTAAATTGCGAAAAGGGCAATTGTGTAAAAAAAAATAGCCGCTGTTTAAAAACAGGGATGAAATTTCTATGTTTTGAAATAGAAGGATGTGAACCTAATTAACTTTGCTTTTAGGGATGTGTGCCTAATTTTCACTTTTTAAAAAACCATTTATTAAAACCTCTTCTATTAAATTAATTGAAACAAATTAATTTAATAATCAATTCCCATTTAAATAGTTGATTTAGATTAACCCTAAACAACTTGATTAATTAATTATAATTATTCTCTCTTTTCAATTTAATTAATAATATAATTAATTAAAAATAATCCATTTAATTATTTCTTAAAAACAATTTGTATCTAATTATTAAAAACATAAGTTTATTTCTGAGTTACTTTACAGAAATTATCAGTTAGAATTTACAACAGTATATAACAGTTCTTTAACAGACGACATTCAAGTTGTTAACCCAAGCTGCACAAATAACTATGTAAATATAATTCAGTATTATCACTGCATAATATAATAACTCAACGACATATGTCAAACTGATATAATAGAAGAATGGTGTTTATTTCTGCTAACAGGGTGTTCAAACAATTCAGTCAATCAAATATATAGTAGAACGGTGTTTATTTCCACTAACAGATGTCAGTTTAAATATATGATTACGATTAATGTAATTAAACACAACTAAATTAATTTTTCAATTAATTGAACCACCAATTTTGTGTCTACTGAATTTACAGATCGTTATTGATTAGTAGTTTACGCGTTAATTCAGTTAACCACTAAATTTACGTTCAACTAAATTTAAACGATATAAGTATTATAATCACTTTTAATTATTTAATAAATCAATTCACTTAAAACTCGATAACTACGTCGAGTTAATTACATACACCATCTCTCGACTCGACTGAACATTATGAGTCAAAACTAGTTGATCATATATCTATAAGATCTAAGCTTATATATATACACCTCGATATATATAATTTATACAAATATGTATTCTATTTTCAATTAGAAATTAAACATAAAACAATTTTCTTTTTCTTTTAAACTGAAATGGGCCAAGTCCAATGCTATTGGCTATATATACTTATATATATATATATATATATAGTTGTATATATATTTACTAATATATATAGTTGTATATATATATTTAACCTAAAATTAAATTTAAACATTTTTTTACATGGGCCTATCCCAAGCCCACGCACGCACACCGCAAGGCAAGCACAAAAGAAAAATGTTGCACCCATTCTCTCCACCGTGCACATACACATTTTTTTACATGGGCCTATCCCCTTCCCTTTCCCTTTTTTCTGTTGCTTCTGTTATAACTTCTTCCCTTATGTTGTGTGTACCATTACCGTGCACCACCTCT
Source organism: Allium sativum (assembly GCA_030737875.1). NCBI lineage: Eukaryota > Viridiplantae > Streptophyta > Magnoliopsida > Asparagales > Amaryllidaceae > Allium > Allium sativum. Next base: position 200,757,634 of record CM060924.1, read on the forward strand.
ATGCACATACACATCGTCAATGGCCACCCGAACATCACTGCGCCATTACCCACGAGTACCAGCTTCCACCCAGATCGTCATCGACTAGCTGCGGCAACTTCAAACACTGTCATCTCCAAATTCACCTATCTCCCATTATAAATCGAAATATTGCTTCAGGTTGTCACCACCAATTCACCTCGTCAGACCAACCCTAAACGTCATTCGGCCTGCCACCACCCCCGACCGCCTCCTCATTCATGCGGCTACCTCCACTCTGATTCCCAACACACTCGATCATCCCCATAACTCATGAGATCACATCAAACCCGAGCCTTCAAAAACAGAGTCTCAACCCAAAAACAACGTCGTCCAATCCCCTCCGACCATCTTGATCCTAGAAATTCCATCCCCACATGCTACTGATACCTCTGAAGCTCCAACCAAAGAAGTTTTGAATTCCATTAACACAAATTCTCGATTTTGATTTTAATTCCCAAAACACACTTTAGATCATAACCCAAAATATAGACTATTAGAAATCTTGATTTTTGTTTTAAAAATCACGATTTTAATTGATGATTAAGGCCATGTAAATAAATCTCAGGTTTTCGTTCATTGAATTGTAATGAAAAAAATGATTCTTTATTGTAAATTCCAAATATCACTCTACTTATTGGATATAAAATCACCAAACTATTTTTAGAGTAGATTACAGGAGATTTTAAACAACAAAGTAGTTAACAACATTCCCTAATACCAATTAGATTTTAAGATATTGGTTTTTAAAGGGGAATGGGGTCATATTTGTATAACATAGTTATGTTTCCATTTCCAGGCAAATGTTCAAAATCATTTTTCATATCAAGCTCTGTTTTTCACTGGTTATGTGCAAACAAACATCAGGGTTTAAGTTTAGTTTGAAGCCATAACAACCCATTCATATATGCACACACACACAAACACACACACACACACACACACATATATATATACATATACATATACATATATATATATATATATTTGCAAAATTTATAATTAAGGGGGGATTCGCTCACATATACTCAGTGGGTTTTCATTCAATTACTTCCAGCTTTAATGCAGTTATATTGTTAGCAAATATAACTCATCAAAACATGCATGCATGCATATATCTACATCAAAATATGTAAAATAAATAATTAAATGATAGAGTTTACTCATAACAACATCGATCACTGTTTTTGTTTCAATATTTATATTTTCTCACTAGTTTTCCAGTCTCCATATTTTCAAGATTGAATACCATTCTTGTGACCACTAACTTCAGTTTTGCTTTAGATTTGTGTGAGTGCTAAGTGAGTTATATGTTTTATAGTATAGAGTTTGGGGATATTTAATTGATTGAAAGAAAGTGAACGGCTATGGTCATTTCTAAACTTACAACCTTCTATTCTTCTTACCATGGCCAGGATATTTAGTGTACAACCATGTGTACAAATACTCTAAATAACTCAAAATTTGCAATGAAGTAACTTAGGCTATTATATATTCTAGGCGCAGTATTGTGTAGGCTGCCTATGATGTAAAAGAAGGTGCTAGGGTACTAAATGGCTAGGCTTAGCAAATGGTACTAGTTCTAGGTTGTTTTAGGTGTATTGAAAGGAATGTTATCTACGTTTATACCTGTGTGTTGTTTTGATGGGAAAAGAGGAAGCCATGTTTCTATTCATATTAGATGAACAATCAAGCAAAATGAATTATATACATGCAAGTAGCCATGTGCAATTGGGTAGGATCTAGTTGTTGCTACATATGTTGATTGAAAATGAGCTATGTTATGGCCATTCAAATTTTATTCTTTCCACTCATGAATGCACAGCCAAGTGTGTATTTGAGGTACATATATTTGTAGCTATGTATTATAAAAACAAAATCTTAGTTGCTGAGTAAATTTAAACCATTTATGCATATGTATTTAATACCTTAAAAGGACTATACATGGTACAAAAGCATCTCTTCATGTCATTGTGTTTTGATTGTAAGTACAGAGATGTGTTACATCATTTATAAATGAATCATTTCTTCCTCATGAAGTAAATTCTATTTTACTTAAGGTATTTATATTAAATTTGACTTAAATGATGCTTATTTTTGTATTTCATACTAGTTTAAAACCATATAAAATATAAAACAAAATAAAACACTACTTACTAATACACCTATATTTATATATACATATATGTTCATATGTTAAAGAAAATAATATAAACAAAAAGATCATTAAATTTTATACAATAATTAAATCCAATTATATTGATTACTTAATATAATAAATAAATCATTATTTAGAAAAATTAACCAAAAACTGGTTCGTTACACTCCTCGTCACGAACTCTCTCCTCCACCTGACCACCATAAACTCGAACCCCCTCTCGTCGAACACAACTTCCAGCCTACCCCGACCAAGCGACATTGGATATCGACACCGGATTACACCTAGATTCAGCAAACTTTCATAAACAATGCTATTTTTTTTCCAATACTCAAAATCCAAATCAAAGCTCCAAACTCCTTCAATCATCTACCCTAATATTCGCTGTTGAAACCGCGAACACCTGGAATGAAGTCACTCCCAAAAATAAGTATATAGGATTGAAGCTCTCAAGACCAGGATCTCATCGAATCAAAAATCAAATGTTTTCATTTTCGTTTTAATTTTTATAAAATTGTTGGAGGAATTGAATCATTATGGCTTCGTTGTTTTGAAGCTACGGAGAAAGAAAGAATTGGGGGTCTTGTTTGCAGCGGAAAGTGGGATTAACGTTAGATTTATAGATGATTTAATTAAAAAATTATTCGATTATTAGATTCAGTTTATTAATTCGTACCTTTCCATTTCCATTTGACGTTTACAAATTCGTGTGATCACATACGAAATCCATTTGCGATGAAAAAGTGATATACATCTATAGTTTGACATTCCGGACCCAATGAAACTTGTTTCATCGAAATCCGAGTTCGTTTAGAAAAATAGTGAAATTTTGAATATTAAATTTATGGACTGATTCATATTTATTTTTCGCACACTCATTAAACAACTCCGATTGGCTTGAAACTTGAAATTTCACAATGAATAAATATTCTAAACACGATGGAACAGGTTTCGTCGAATTTCGAAATCATTTGGTAAAGCTCCCTTTTTAATTCACAACGTAAATCGATATGCGTTTATATCACATACGATCACAAAATAACTCCAATTAACCCCAAATTGGAAATCTTATAATAATTGACTATTACAAATTTTATAAAACTGGTTTCGTTGAAATCTGACATCGTTTGAAAATTGGTTATTCTTAAGTTCCATATTAAGTTGACATGATATAATCGATCCTAATATAAATAAATCTATTGATAATAAATTACTATTATCATATATATAATCAAACAGAATCTGTATAACTTCATAATAAACTAGTTTGGATTTTTAAAACCTAAAGTACTTGTTTTCAAGTTAAATTGATATTCAGTTATTTGAAATCCTTTTATTTTATTGAATAAAACGTTATGGTTTACAAAAAATCCATAGCTACTTTCTGAAAATTTGATTTGGACTTAAAATTTACAAGATGAAATCTTAATTTTTCTCTTCTATTAGAAAATTATAATCCAATAAATCGGGACGTTTCTCGTTTCAAAGAATTCTGAATTATATTGGATCATGTACATCCAGTTGAAGTTCAAAACATAAAACTACGAACTACCGCAACGTTATGAACTCGCTTTTAAATTAATTATAAATTATACGTTCAGACGTCATTTTTATAGATAAATTCCTTATAAAAATCCTCTTTTATATTCCAATACAACGTTTAAAAAAAATTTAAATGTTCAAAAATTAACGACTAAAAATCCGTGTTATGACAGAATCCATGTAGTTCTTCTTCATCTAGAAATGTTGTGCTAGCTGCAAGTTGTTTGTCTGTATGTCCAACACAGCTTGTTTTTCACGATAAACAAGCAACCAAACATTAGACAGTAAATGGTGAACAATAAAAAACGGCAAAAACAAATAAAAAATGGAAAACATAAGAATATATTTACATGGACATCCTACCAAATATACTCAACGATGTGGCGAGGGTTGTTACCCTACTTCGGCCAATAAGCTACATCCTACCCTATTACACCGCATTCAAAACATCTAGAACTACCTTTGATGGTTGTAGGTCAATTCCCCGTGTAAAATATGATACATAAAAGTACGTATATCATACAAAAAAAATTAAGATATTGAAAAAAGTTTATTGCTTGCACCTCGGCTCTAGATAATAAATATATGATAGTAAGCTATGGTAGTTGCGATGGATTGCTGCGACCGCCACCGTAAGAGTAGGAAGAACTCCTACCTCCGGACGACATGTATATATCTGTCACAGATACATCATTTTTGAACAGAACAATAACACGATAATGAAATATATTTTATATTTAAATGACATACACGGTATAAATTGCTAAATCAATGACAGAAATGGAAATTGAAATGTATATACTTGATTCAGATTGGGTCTCATATTCCAAGAATAGACAGATTACATTGTATTTTTAATATAAATTGCTAAATAAATAACCAAAATGAAAATAACATAAAAGATGTAAATAATGATAAGTAGATTTGGATTCATAGTTACATCAATTTCACAATACACCAAGAATTCAACATGGTTACAATAATTACAAAATATATGTCGTATTGCACAATTAAATAAGCACCAAAATAATGTTAATCATTTACGTCAATCATCATCTTCATCTACTGATTCAAATTTGATCTCATATTCTACGATATTTTCCTCCATATTCTCAAATGATTCTACCAAAACATTTGATTCATCGATCACAGGTCCAAAATTTATGATCATCTGTAATTATTATTTCGTTGTTTTGCTTAAGATTGCCTAATAAACTTGTTCATCTGGAATATTCTTCCTATCAAACATAAATCTGACATTTGTATTAAAAACTCCCAACCATTTGCTTTATCCCTTTTTAGAGACGGTTAAGGAGCATAATCAACTTGCAATGCTTGTTTGGCTAGTACAAAAGAATCGTACTTGTGATAATGCGATGTATACTTTATTTCAATATGATTATAATCCTTGGACAATAATTCTAGAACCTAGAACATTGGCAATCTTTGATGAGTCTCCTATGGATCCTCCCATTATCATACGAAGAGTAAGGAATGACGTGTTCCTTGCTTTTTATGGTAGGCCTTTTAGGGGATCCCTGGGCACCCGCTCGCAACGTTTAGCTCAGATTTTATTATAATACTTCAGGTTCGCCTTCACCACGTGCGGGTACTGGTTAACAGTTTGTGTGTGTGTGGGTTCTCACCTCATTCACCATTCCCCCCTTTTTCGGACTTATTCTATTTTCTAGTCTTTAAGTCTTGGTTTACAGGTTGATTGGGCTTGGCTAGGCTGTAGGAGAAGGAGCTTATACTTAGAGCAAGATGGCTTGGACCGACGATTTCTCAGGATTGGGTGTGGATATAAGTTCTGGATCCTTATGGTACCGGGGTATTTGCCGTCCCCTACTGATCGTTCATTGCATCGACAAGTGGCTATCCACTCTTCCCTGACTTCTCCTTGGTTCAGGGATTTAGCTCACCCTGCAGCTCACTCCGGAGGCTATTTTTCGGGTCTTTGTTTTATCATTCCATTGTTATTTTATTTTGGCTCTGTATTTTCTGTTTTTATGATTCAGATTTAATAGTCGACTATTAAATACAAATCTATTTTTGTAAGCCATTGGAGAAAGGCTATTTTTCTCCCTTTTGGTATATAGCTTCCTTTTCCAAAAAAACCTAGAACATTGTTAAGCCAATTGCATTTAAACATAAACACCTCCTCTGCGGGTCGTGAGAAATATGTCAGTTGCAAAATTTATAATAAAACGCCATAAAAACTGTTTATGTGATTTTCGGGATCATCGCTACCTTTAACAAATACACCTACATTATTAGTTATTTTCTGCATCGTGTTCTTTGGTGTTAAATATATATTTGTTGACGAACTATATTGGATATATCTTGACACTTTTTTTTGGTCCCACCGCAAGATGTTTCAATCATTCGTCAACCATACAATTTGTAGGTTCATAAACGTACTTTGAAAACCAACCCAAAAATTCTTTACAGAGATCTTCGTTTGGATGTTTACTTTCATAATTATTGTATATATGAATAAAATATTACACTAGATTCTACACACGCATGCATTATTGAAATGAATAAATCAAAAATTATTATTTCGGATTGCCTAAAAAATGTTGCAACCTCAACACAATTTTGAAGAATATATGTGTGTGTTACATGAAGATCTCTATCGTTTAACAATATTTCTACACATTTCCCAGAAGGCCGACCATGTTATCTAAAAATTGATAACATTGTTTGAAATGACCCTTGTTCGTCGCCCTTGTCATTACGAGGAACACTTTCAAATGATATGTTGACATGGTCACTGAAATAGTGAGAGAAAAAGAACAAAGCTTCTTCTTCGATGTAAGATTTGCATATCGAAACTTCAACTTATGCTTTTTGCCTTAGTTTTTTCTTTAGACGATTCAAGTATCTATGCAAGCTTAATTTACATTATCTTTCAAATGCAATTAAATGACTAGGTAACATATTACGTACCTCTCAAATGGATTCATCCACCATATTATACAGGACCTCGAAGTCATGCTTCAGATGGGAGACGAACAGGTAAATGTTTCATTACATTAAAAAACTAAGGGAATTTTTTTCTTCAATTTGCAGAGCAATATAGGAATATCTACTACAAATTTACGTAGACATTGCACTTTTAAAGTAGTCGAATAAAACTCTTTGTAAATTTATATCTGTTGACGAACTATATTGGATATGTCTTGACACTTTTTTTTGGTCCCACCGCAAGATGTTTCAATCATTCGTCAACCACACAATTTGTAGGTTCATAAACGTACTTTGAAAACCAACCCGAAAATCCTTTACTAAGATCTTTTTTTGGATGTTTACTTTCATAAATATTTTATATATGAATAAAATATTACACTAGATTCTACACACGCATGCATTATTGAAATGAATAAATCAAAAATTATTATTTCGGATTACCTAAAAAATGGTGCAACCTCAACACAATTTTGAAGAATATATGTGTGTGATACATGAAGATCTCTATCGTTTAGCAATATTTCTACGCATTTCCCCGAAGGCCGGCCATGTTATCTAAAAATAGATAACATTGTTTGAAATGGCTCTTGTCCATCGCCCTTGTCATTACGAGGAACACTTTCAAATGATATGTTGACATGGTCACTGAAATAGTGAGAGAAAAAGAACAAAGCTTCTTCTTCGATGTAAGATTTGCATATCGAAACTTCAACTTATGCTTTTTGCCTTAGTTTTTTCTTTAGACGATTCAGGTATTTATGCAAGGTTAATTTACATTATCTTTCAAATGCAATTAAATGACTAGGTAACATATTACGTACCTCTCAAATGGATTCATCCACCATATTATACAGGACCTCGAAGTCATGCTTCAGATGGGAGACGAACAGGTAAATGTTTCATTACATTAAAAAACTAAGGGAATTTTTTTCTTCAATTTGCAGAGCAATATAGGAATATCTACTACAAATTTACGCAGACATAGCACTTTTAAAGTAGTCGAATAAAACTCTTTGTAAATTTATATCTGTTGACGAACTATATTGGATATGTCTTAACACTTTTTTTTGGTCCCACCGCAAGATGTTTCAATCATTCGTCAACCACACAATTTGTAGGTTCATAAACGTATTTTGAAAACCAACCCGAAAATCCTTTACTAAGATCTTTGTTTGGATGTTTACTTTCATAAATATTTTATATATGAATAAAATATTACATTAGATTCTACACACGCATGCATTATTGAAATGAATAAATCAAAAATTATTATTTCGGATACCTAAAAAATGGTGCAACCTCAACACAATTTTGAAGAATATATGTGTGTGATACATGAAGATCTCTATCCTTCAGCAATATTTCTACGCATTTCCCCGAAGGCCGGCCATGTTATCTAAAAATAGATAACATTGTTTGAAATGGCTCTTGTCCATCGCCCTTGTCATTACGAGGAACACTTTCAAATGATATGTTGACATGGTCACTGAAATAGTGAGAGAAAAAGAACAAAGCTTCTTCTTCGATGTAAGATTTGCATATCGAAACTTCAACTTATGCTTTTTGCCTTAGTTTTTTCTTTAGACGATTCAAGTATTTATGCAAGCTTAATTTACATTATCTTTCAACTTATGGTTTCATATGAAGCTCGTGATGTTTGCATAATTCTTGTATATCAAGTCTTGATTTTAAATCAACCTTAGTCTTCCCCTTAACATTCAAATTTGTGTTAAAAACATTATCAAATACATATTTCTCATTGGCATCACATCAATATTATGATGAAGCAGAAGATGTTTCTAATATAGCAACTCCCAAATTCACTATAAGAAAGGATGTATATAGCGGCAGACTTTTAGTAGCAGAAAATTCCATCGCAAATTAGCGAACGATTTTCATGGACTTTGTAAGGGATAATATTTTGGATTTTACATGTCAACTTATTTTAAATTATTACCGTCGAATCTAATTTCTATCGCTAAATCATTCGAAATTGTAACACTTTACCATCATAAAAAATTTAACGCTAAATTCCGTTGTAGATAGAGGCTGTTTACCATCGTCAAAATTTTAACTTTATTTTTGCAGTAGTTTTTCAATTTGAAAAGTACTTTAATATTTATTATTTATAATCAGGTTTAAATTTTAACTCTCATCATCTCCAAAAAAAATGGTGACCTTCAAACAACTTGTGGCGAATTCAAAAAATGCTTTTCTTCTCTAGCATCATCTATTGCAAATCACATCTCCGCATAATGACAACGTTACTAAAGACAAGGCTCCAGATACATCATACAAGGACATTCTGTTACGTCCAGCTGTAAAGCGAGACGTATTTTTTAATAGATCTAAAATCTTGAATCCCCAACTGGCGCCTCATAAATCTAACAATTATAATGATAATCTCAGAAATATCAAATTGAAAAATGGTTGTTTCAGATGCGGATCGACAGGTCAATGGGCACGATCATGTCGTAATCCCATTTTATGTTTTAAATGAAATAAATCTGGCCATAAGAGTTTTAATTGTAAATCTATTCACGTTCCTCCTCAAAAAATGGCGAATTCGAGAAGTTGCTCATAGATCTCGGCTAGAAATTTTCCGGAAGAATTCAATTGGGCACGATCGATGGTTATCATCTCGATTGAACACGGATCCTTCTCTATTGCACAAATTGAAGAACTGATCAAATCAAGATTTGGAAACTTGGCTCCATTCTGGAACTGGAATGTTAGGAGGTCGGGGGAAGACTTTATTGTCAGATTTCCATCCAAATTGCTCACCGGGAATTTCTACTACGCAATCATTACTACAAAAGGAACCTTCAATCTTAAACGTTGGAGAACACAATCAGGGTGTAAATCCAGAAAAAAGGAAATATTTTGGTTATCTTTGAAAAATGCGCCTCTTATGTGCCGTAAAATTGATGTCCTTTGCGCATCTCTGGCTGAGGTTGGATATGTCAATAAATTGCAGTATAGGGCGCTTCATGTAACTGATTTTACCTTTTTAAGGGCAGAGTTGGTGATTGAGGAGGCGGCTATGATTCCCCCCTCGATTATTGTTTCCGTTGAAGGGTTTAACCATGAAGTGCAAATCAAAGGTTGTGATGGGGACTCTCCAGTTAGCTCCGATGTTCAGAGTTTCAAACAGAGAGTCTTTGCAAAGGGTAGTGATGGAAGATTAAAAAATTTAACTAGTAAGGGGTTGAATGATTGTGATGATGGGCCAATGGAGGTGATGAATGATGGCGTTGCTGATAATCCGATTGTGGTTTCATCGGATGATGTGAACATGAATACAGGAGGGAATGGTAATGGGAATTATGTTGTCAATTATGACGATGGAGCCCAGGTAGAAATTGATGCTGATGACAACATAGTTGGGGTTGGTAATGTACCAAACAATGACGGGATTGGCTTGGATGACTGTGGTGATTTGGGATATAGCAACTCCATTGATGATGATGTGGGGAGGAACGAACAAGAAAACACTTCACAAGATTTAAACCTGATGGGAGAAAAAGCTTTGGCGTTGACCGTTTCTGGGGAATGATCTTCAACCAACAAAGGCAAAGGAAAGAAAGCTTTGGATTCTGGGGTGGTTATGCCTCGAAGAAGTTCTTGGGGACTGCCTCATCCTCTGGAAGGTAGCGTCTTTGTCCGTGCCTTACTTAACGATTTATCTAGTGATCAATTGTATGATTTAGCCCATAATTCTGGTTTTATGTTAAACGCTGATGTAATTAGTGATATTAAACATAAATAACTAGAGAGTGCTAATGTTTCCCTATGATTATTGTCTCATGGAAAGTTAGAGGCCTAGGAACTTATGATAAGTGTCTTAGGGTCAACAATTACCTTAAATCTATTAAGCCTGACATTGTATTGTCACAAGAAACCAAACTTGAAACCCCAAAAAATACAATCTTTAAATGCTTGGGTTGTGGAGTTATTGATGAGAGGTGCTCTATTCCTGCTATGGGGAGTAAATGAGGTATGTTCACGGGGTGAAATACTAACCTTTGGATCTTGAAACAAAAGATTAAGCAAAGTCATTGTCTTCATGTTGCGCTGGAATGTCAAAAATTTAAGACCCCTTATTTCTTTTCTAATGTGTACAGACCGAATACTAGAACTGAAAGGAACGTCCTTTGGAAAGAGGGGATTGAGTTTCACAATTTGATGTATGGCCATTGGGTAATTGGTGGAGACTTTAATGCAACCAGGTTCACCTATGAGAGAAGTAATAGAAAGGACAATTATTCGGGTGACATGGATGACTTTAGCGAATTTGTGAGTGAATGCAGTTTAATTGACCTACCCTTATCTAATAGATGTTTTACTTGGAGTGATGGTAGATCTCCCCCAAATTTAGTGAAGCTTGATCTTTTTGGCATTAACCCCAACTTTGAAGATCTACATCCTCTCACATTTCAAAAAGGGTTGTCCTCGATTATTTTTTACCACTGTCCCATTGTCTTAGACACGGGGGAGTTATTTAGAAGAAAGGTTTTTTTTTTCAGATTTGAAAAGATGTGGTGCATGGAAGATAACTTTGATGACATGTTAAGTAGAAAATTGGCTAGTTTGGTTAATAATGGGGATGCGGCTAGCATCATTTGCAGGAAGTTCAAGCTGTTACGAAAATTCTTGACGAAATGGAACAAAGAAGTGTTTGGAAACTTTAGCATTAAAAAAAAGCTTCAGAAAGATATCCTAGAACTCAATATTCTGGAGGAGCGACGTAGTTTAAATGAAGAAGAGAAAGATTTGTTGTCACAAAAGGAGAAGGAACCGAATAAAGTGATGGATCAGGAGGAAATTTATTGGATGCAAAGATCAAGGTCCCAATGGCTTAAAGAAAGTGACAGAAATACTAGTTATTTCCATCGTGTTGCTAATGGCAGGAGAAGAACTAACTTGATTAGCAGCGTTTGGAAAGATGGGGAGGAGATCAGTGACCAATAGAAGTTAAGTGATACCTTTACCCTATTGATCATCGAATCTCGGTTGAGTGGAAAAAGCTTTATCCTATTGAATCAAGCTTAACAGAGATGGATTGTGTCTTTTCAGAGGAGGAAATTGTAGCTTCCCTTAACGAAATGCCTGGCGAAAAAGCACCTGGTCCTGATGGTTTTCCCAATTTCTTCATTAAGAAATATTGGAATATGGTGAGAAACGATGTATTACGGCTGTTCAATGAATTTTATGATGGCTCAATTAAGCTAGAGATGTTAAGCTATGCAATTGTGGTTTTAATACCAAAGGAAGAAGGAAATGTAACAGCAACAGATTTTAGACCTATCAGCCTTTTAAATAGTACTTTCAAACTAATTACTAAAGTTTTGGCTAATAGATTGAGAAGGAAAATGGATGAGTTAATTGATAAATCTCAAACGACATTCATTAAAGGAAGCTTTATTTTGGATGGTGCTGTGTTGGTCCAAGAAGTCATTTCGCATTGTGATCATTTTGATGTTCCATGTGCCATCATCAAACTTGACTTTGCTAAGGCATTTGATACAGTAGATTGGCGGTTCATGATTGATGTTCTGAAGGCAAGAGGATTCCCCCAACGGTGGATTAAGTGGATTGACATGATTCTATCATCGAGCAGATCGAATATTTGCATCAATGGAGTTGCTGGCAGCACCATTATATCCAAGAGGGGTTTGAGGCAGGGAGGCCTTCTTTCTCCACTCCTATTTGATTTGGTGGCAGACGTGTTCTCTCAAATTCTGAAGGTCAGTTGCAGCAATGGCATTATTAAAAGCTTTGGAAGCGAGCACGTGGTTGGGTGTATCAATTCTTTAGACTATGCTGATGATACTATAATTTTTAGTAATCCTGATTGTAAATATATTGTTGAACTTAAATTTTTATTGTATGCTTTTGAGAGTCTAGCAGGATTGAAAATTAACTTTCACAAAAGCAGTGTGTACACTCTTGGTTGTTGTGAAGAGTTAAGCAGAAACTGTGCAAGACTTCTCATTGCAAGGTGGACAAGTTCCCACTTAATTATTTGGGAATGTGCATTCGACCAAAGAAGTTGATGAAGAAAGATTGGCAACACCTCATTGAAAAAGTTATTGTCAGGCTTGCAAGACGGAAAGGAAACTCTCTTTCAAGGGTGGGAAGGTTGGTGATGGTGAATTCGGTGCTCTATTCATTACCTCTATACTGGCTATCATTTTTCAAATGCCCTAGGTGAGTTATTGATAAAATCGATGCACTACGAAGGAATTTCTTTTGGACTAGCGACATGGAGACTAAAAAACTCAGTTGCCTTGTTAGTTGGGATCAGGTTTGTAAATCCAAATACCAGGGAGGTTTGGTGTGCTTAACTTGAAAAATATGAATTCTTCCCTTCTTTGCAAATAGCTGTGGGCTATGATAAGTGACAAACAAGCTTTTTGGAAAGAATGAATCGTTAACACTTGTTATGATGGTAGATTTGATTGGAATCGAGATTCAACATGCTGCTCTTTTTTCTGGAAAGGAGTTATGAGTAATTCACATTGGATCAAAATGAGTACAAAAATTGTTGTGAGAAGCGTAATCAACGTGTTTCATTTTGGTATGACAGTTGGCTACTTCCTATATCATTGAAGAATGAATTTGAAGACTTGTTTGAGATCGCTTGCAACAGAGTATCCACTGTTGGTGAGATGTACAATTCGGATGTTGTCCGATTTAAATGGAGATTAACATTTGGCAAAATTGTAACAGGAAATGCTCTTTACTAGTTGTGTCAATTGTTCAAGTTACTCGAAAATGTTTTCTTATGTGAGGAGGATGATGAATTTGTTTGTAGATTGGAAGGAGAGAAAAATGTTTTTCGTGTTGGAAGTTTGTATAAGACAATGAACTTCATTGGAAGAAGATGGCTGTGTTTTGATTATATGTGGAGTTTTTCAACTGTTCCTACGAAAGTAAGGATTCATATGTGGATTGTAATGCATGGGAGGTTGAACACCATCAATGCCTTACGTCGGAAAGGTTTGGCTTTAACTAGTGGCCGTGTTTTTTGTGATGTGGAAGAGGAAGACTACATTCACTTATTTTAGCAGTGTGACTTTGCTTTCTATGTATGGATGAAGTGCATGGTATATCTTCAACTGGATCTGGAATGGGGGGATTTTATCAAAGATCAATTTAATTTTTGGCAATACATGTTTCCTTCATTAGAGAACACACCCAATCACCACTTATTTGCTTTGTTAAACTTCGCTTACACTTGGATGTTATGGCATGAACGCAACTGTTGAAAATTCAAATCCTTACGACGTACGGCTAACAAAAGTATTTACATCATCCTTAATTATGTTTTCATGTGGGTAGGTAAAGAAAGATGCAAATTTGTTGACACAATAGCTGCAGAGTTCATGATCGAACTCGAAGACGTACTAGATATTAGCTTGTTGATTGTTGTGCTTGAAGGTTGATCAGTGCTGTCGTACTTAGTATATTTTACTATGTTGTTGTGACATGTATTATGTCTATGCTTATGTATTTTTTGGGCGCACTGATGTAATTCTCATGCTGTTGGTTTTTGTTGGTTTATGTATATATTATGTACATATACGTACTATGTAACACTGGACTATGTACCACAGTACTTGAATGATATATATGAAGGCGTGGATCAGATGATTCACTACCTTTTTTGCTTCAAAAATGTATATTTATTATTTATAAAATGTTTTACATTTACGTTTTTACTTAGTAATTAATAAGTAAATATAAATTTTAAATAATTAATGTTGATAAATATTAATAATAAATAATTACTATTAAAAGTAAATAATATTCAATAGTTAGTATTGATTAATTATTAATTACTATAAAATACAAATAAGAGGTAATAATAGTTAATAAAATAGATTAATATTCATAGTTTAATTAAATTTATTTTGATAATCAATGACTAATAAGTAATCTTTAATACGACTAAAGAAATTACCATCGAGAAATTATTAATAAATATTTACTTTTAAGAAATTAATTAGTATGTATTAATTAATATATTATTAGTAATTAAGAAAAACAAAATGTTCAAAGTTTAAAAATAAGAAGTTGAATAAATATTAGAGAATTTCTAAATTAAAAAAATTCAAACATTACCATACAAGTGTTGGAATTTTCTAAATTATATTTTAACGTAGTCATAAAATTTAAATATAAAATTTTGAAGTTTTCATAAGGTTCGAAAATATTTTTTTAAATTATCTAAAAGTTTGTAAAATATTCAAAATTTCAAAGAACTCCGAAACGTTAAATGATTTCAAATTTTGAAAAATAAAAACACTACGTTGAAAATTGTTACTTCCATGCGTATTTACGGTTTTCAATTGTAACTATCTTCTATGGGGTGTTCGCTTGAACCTAAATGTGGATAAAACTTTATTTAGTGTTCATCTGTCGTTGTTTACTGTTCGACGATGGATATATATCCATGTAATAGTTAATATAGAATAAGTAATAATTAATAACTGTAATAACTAAATAACAATAGTGAATGATTGATTTGAAAATTAGTAATTATAAAAATAATTTTAAGTAAAAATAATCAAGTAGTAGTAATAAATTACCGAATAATATTTAATAGTTAATTTGAAATATGAAACAATTTATACTAATGATTAATAAGTTAATAATAATAAATAAATAAACATTAATTGATTAATAATTTTTACTAAACAATCATTATAATTTCTATGAATTAATTTATTATATGTATTCAAATGAGGTATTTTTATGAACTAGTAAATGTTTCCAGTTTTTGTAAATTTATATCTAAATTGATATAAACTATAAATTAATATTAAATATTGAATTCAATACTTAATTTAGTATTAAATTATAAATCAATGCTGTAATTGTTTAATAAATGTTAGAAAAAATACAATAAAAAATAAAACGGTTCAAAATTGATACATCTTGTTAAATTTGAATAAATATTTATGTAGTACTTTAATGAAAGATTAGTTTAGGTTTATAATATTTCAAAATTTACCTTTTATATTCATGTAAATTTTAACTTAATATTCTACTTTAAAACTGATCAAACTTCAACTATACTGTACTTTTACTGTAAATCAGTTTTGGCTCTAAACATCTTGTTGAATTTGAATAAATCTTTTTATTGATATTGATGCATATTTATGTTTCTTTAAATTTGGCTTTTCTTTTGCACAGAGAACGAATGGATTTTCAGAAACCAAAGAGGCGTTTCTTTTTCCAATATAGACAACCATTAATAATTACACATTTACACCTATTTAGTTTGACTTTATTTCTAAATATCAACGTTATTCCTTCATATAAACACATTCCCTTCATAAAAATGCATTCATTTAGGGTCCGTTTGATTTTGAACGGGAAGAGGTATTTGAAAGGGGAATTTTGAAGGGGAATTATTACGAACGGGAAATGTGTTTTTTTTACGAAAGGGGCATTTTGGAAGGGGCAGAGGTATTTGTTTGTTTGTATTTGTGTGTGTTTTTTGCCGAATAGAATAATAAAATGCAAAATACAAATTGTAGAATTTAAATTACATATAATTGCAGAATTCAAATTTCCTGATGTAGCTGTGAATAGTCCCAAAAGGCAAAAGTATTACTCCATACAACACGCCAGTCCTTATTCCAAGGAAAAGCATTTATTTTTGCTGAGTCACAATACACCCAACTACTCATAATTCCTCTACATAAATACTTTGTAAGTTAAAATACAGAGACTCCTTATTCCAATACGCCAGACTTTAGTATTAAATACTTTGCTGAGTTACAATACGCCAGACTTGTTGATTTTTCTCTCGCGTCGGACGCGTCCAACGCAACGGACGCTTCCGACGCGAAAGCTACCTTTTGAGCCGTTCGTTTGGAAGGGGAAAATGTGTGGGGTCCACCTCGGACGTGTCGGACGCCGACGCGAACATTAACTGCCCAGTTTAGAAATCAAACGGTACCTTACTGTTCTCTACGGAAACCTAAAAAAGAATTATCTCAAATTCATGTCACTACTCATCAGCAATTAGCATCTTCCAATCCAAATATCAGAGTTCCCTTGCTAGATCTAAAACAAAAAGGCGGAATCTTTCAATTCTCACTTATCTTCGTTTCTCAAGTACATCTCTTTTATAAATTGTAAAATTTTCCACTGGTGTATAAACTAAGTGAAACTATTGGAAATAGTTTGATCTTATAGGAATAATCTGATTTTAGAATGAAGTTGTGTTAATATGAATAGGGTTTGAATCCCTTTTTTGCAAAAAGAGACCTGTGATCTGATGTTGTTTTTGCCCAATTTAAACCCAAAACTATGCTATGAACCAATGAATTGATTTCAAACACTTTTTCAGATTCCTTTGTATATGCAAAACATTCGGTTGTAGTTGATTTTTTTCTCCTTGTGAATGATGCTTCTTCAAAGCAAGTTTGTATTTAGAAGAAAAAAATACAATATATGTACTAATATGTGAAATGCGATTGAAACATGATTGTAAGGCATCACTGTTGTATTCATAGTTAAGAATAATATTCATGAAAAAAAGTTTCTATAGAATAAAGTATTATTTTACAATGGGTTCACCTTTACTAAATGCAAATTTGTGTTTTGTGATATTATACCAGGAACACGTCACCTCATATATCTTTACTACAATGGAAAATCAAATACCAACCACAGCTCCAACTATGATTCAAGCTGTGCAAGATGTATATTCTATGTACTTTACATTTTCCAATCATTTAATCAACGTCGAACAAATAATGAAGGCTAAAGTACAGTACCATGCTTTTTTTTATCTCGTCTTTTACGGAGAAATCCAGATGGTACATGTGCAACAGAAGCCACATAAAATAAAAGAAACCAAGTTTGTAAAAGGGTATTATCATTTTCCATTATGAGTTGATATTCTATAGATGATAAATAACATCCTGCATACACAGATTTTTCAAAAAAGAAAGTAGGCATACCATATGGTTTTGCTGCATGCTCAGGTTGTTCATACTACGTCCATATTTTTGATTTAATGAACTAGACATGCACAAACTGAAAAAGATAGGATGACCAATTGATATTTTTATTCTTTTTGCATGGATTTTCTTTCATGTTACCATGAAGAACATTACTTTTAGAATATATTGATATATTCATGACAATTTTACATGATCATTTCAGGTGCAGCGTTCAAAATTTTGGATTGCAGCTAGACTCAGTTGATATGCTCTGATTTCAGCTTGATTGAGATTTCAGTTTAATTTATGACCATATTTTGAAAGATAACCATTATTGTATTTATTATCTACAATATCATGTTATTGTGAATGTATTATGATCTGGCACTTTTGTGTATTAACAGACTAATTACCTTTAATTGTTATGTGTAATTGATATTCAATTTATTGTTTATTTTATCGCATACAGTTTATTTTATGGTAAACAATACTTCGGGACAACTTCAGCCCAGCAAAGCCCAATCAATTAAACCGACCGAACTGAACCAGTTACTTTCGGTTTGGTTTGGTTTAGTTTTGAAAAAAATTGGTTTGCTTTGGTTTGGTTTTACTTTGATAAATGGTTAATTTGGTTTTGGTCATTTAAAAAAAATAAATCGAACCAGTAGAATGCTCACCCATAATATATATATATATATATATATATATATATATATATATATATATATATATATATTCAAATAAAAAAGAAGGCCTCAATTTCACCCGTTTTCGCCATGCGTGAGTGTCCTTCCTCCATTTCTTCACCTTGCTTCATCTGATTTTTTGACAATCGCCTTCTTTAATCAATTTTCAACGATTTGTTTTCATTGATAATACTACTGTTTTTCATCTGCTTTTCAAAACTAATTTCAGATCTGAAAATTTTATTTTACCTTTTAACCCTAATCTCCACTGCAATCTTCAACGAATTCAATTCGTTGATAAAACTTTTGTTTCGCTTCATTTTAATTTATCTTTTGAACTCGGATCTACTTTGTTCGACTCTCGCGGATGATTAAATATTCAGATCTGCCTTACACCCAGGCACAGTTAGACTTAACAGCAGATCTACAGACACGATCTCAATATGATTGATAACTGGAGAAAAAGACTCTGGGGGAATTTGTTATGCCCCTGTTTAATTACAGCCATCACTAAGGTGTCCCGGATTCTTTATTTGCGGTGGAGAGTGGATTATGATTGGAAGTTGGTTGGTCTGAGTTGAGATGGTGGCAGAATGTATTTGATATGCAGAAATGTTGGTAAAAGAAGTAAAGAAGAGAAGATGCAGGAGATAGAAATGAGAACAGGAAGTTAGAACAGATTGTTGGATGAGGATAGAAATAGATACACACAGAATAAGATTTAGAAAGAAGAGATATTGCAGGAGAAAAGAGCAGAATTTAGAAGGAAAAGAAAATGATTCTCATTCATTGAACACCCAAAAACAGTAGTACATTCACATATTTATAATGCTTCAACTGAACTGAACACAAAACAGGCCTTAACATTTTAAGCCCAAAAATGCACAAATGATATCTGCCAGGATTTGCATGCACAGCCTTTCACGTGTGCATGTGCTCCATCTTCCTTGCCTTCAATCTTGCTTTTACCAGTATGACTGCATATGTGTCTGAATCCATGATGGCTTGGTGTTGGTGCATAGCATTCCGGGTACTAACATTCCCTTCCCCTTTACAACAACCTTGTCCTCAAGGTTGAGCCAAAGCATCTCTGTTAGCTTTAACTACTCTACGTCGAACAATGAGCTACCACCTGGATCGTATACGAGTATCTTTCTTTCGCTGGCTTCTATATTTCCATTGCTTCCACTCATCCTTTTGCGCCTAAGAATCTCCGAAAATAGTGGACCAAATGCATATATGTTAGATTCTACTGTCAGTTTACCCTTCCCTGGATATTCATGCATGCTAGTAGATTTTTCATTCTCGGTTCCAGGATCAAACACAAGCAATGTTCTTTCTTTGCCGTTGATCATGCCTAACACGAAACCTCGAGTAGGACCGAATTGCCTTTGACAGTTCTCTGAAAGCTCCATGACAGCACTCAAGAAACCAAAATATGAATTTGGAGTGCCATAATTAGTTATCCGGTCATGAATGCACTCAACTGTAAAAACATCTATAGCAGTAGGCCCTCCATTAGCAATAGTTATTGCAGCAGAAGTGGGACCACTTACTCCTAAAATGATCCACATGAGTGAGTCGCCAGTACCAGCAAGTGTAACAGAACTTCCAATTTCCTCTTCAGTTTCATCTTTATGAATAAAAATCTTAGGAATTGGTCCAGAATGAATCTCAGATCTAGTTGACATTAAGCTAGGATCGATTGAAAACTTGCGGACAGTTTTTGTTATGATTAGTCTATTTGGTCCTAATATATGACTGACATCAACTGAGGCAAATTCACATGATAAAGAAGGAATGCTTATGTTAAAATCAATTCTTAAGAATTCTCCATCCAGGCTTCTGTCCGCGGTTACAGAAGTCGTCGTGCTCACCGTCAAATAGTGGTTCAACTCCATTCCAAATAACAATGCTCCAGCCAATAGAGCAATAATTGGCAATCCTGTTCCTGAAAGAGATGCCTTTGTCAAATCTCTTGGTATTTTCTTGATAGTGACTCTAGCGTACGCAACATTGGGATCCAACTGCTTTTCTATCTTAAGATGTTGGTTGTATTTGGCAAGGCATTTAGATCTGCATGGAACTCTAATCTTAACCTCTCCGGTCGATAAACTGACAGCAAGATCAGCCTTATGCAAAATGTCGACTTGATGTGTGATAAGCACAACGGTTTTTGACTTGAGCGCGCCGCTTGCATATTCTTTGAAGCTTTCAGAACCAGTTTGAACACCAATAGTACTAAAGACATCATCAAGAGAATATACATCACAACCTTGATAAACAGCCCTTGCGAGTCGTATACATTGTTTCTGACCACCACTAAGATTGATTTCTCTTTCTCCAATCTCAGTCTGATCCCCAGATTCCATGTTATCAAATAAACCAACCTTAAGCCAAAGAAGCAATGAATCACCATCATCTGTACAAATTTCTTTGTGCTTCCAATTATTACCTATTTTTCCTGTAGGGACCATCTCAGTCCTAGCTGAGCCATCAGCTATTTCTGAAACAACATGCTTATGTTCTACTTTAAGCTTAGCACTCTCAACATCAAATTCAACAACTGACGAAATGGGAATTCTTAGATCTGAACGATGAATTATCGGCATAGAAACTGAAATGCTGGTGGTAAATGGGTTCGGTAGGGGAGGTTCTTGGGAGCATTCAAGAAGTAGTTGGGGTATTGCAGCAGAAACAGACTCGGCCATTTTAGTTACTTCAAATATAATATTGGCTTTCTTATCTTCAAGATTAACATCAGCACATCTCTCTTGATCATTGGATGGAGGCAAAACAATAAGCTTGGTCCGTGTTGATGTAGTAGGTGGTGTTCTTGGATGTAAAGCCAGATTATGAACATTTTCTGTGACAGTATCATGCCCAATCTGAGATTTCGGTTTTCTACGCTCAAGGACTGAATTGTTAGGTAAGGGAGGTTCTTCATTTTGCATTTTTTCTTCCTTACATGTGGAAAAAATCTCTGGTTCCAATATCCAGCATGCAACACAAGAGTTTACTGGCCTTGTTATCTTGCCGAGCCATTTTGCTTCAAATAATTGAGCTAAAGAAACTGCTTCTCTGTAATCAATAGGTTTGCACGTCAATACATCACATCTAACTTCCTTTCTTAATCCATTCAAGAATTTATTTAACTGCTCTTGGGTTTGAGGAGGGTTAGGAGCCATTTTTGTTTTTGGAGACCTATATTTGGAATTATGGGTTGGTACTTGTGGACGTTCTTGATGGTTTACGAGCACTTGTCGATGTTCTTGAGAGTATAATAGGGAATTCATGAAACATGGAGCACTTCTTGGCTGTGGAAGGAAAGTCTTTTCTGCAATTTCTATGGTTCTTGGATCTGGTGGAGTTCGAGATTTTTGCTCTCTGCATTCCCTTGTTAAATTGTTGATTGCCTTGTATATACCATCCAGTTTAGCATTCACTTCTTGATTATCTTCACTTATGCAAAAATTATCTTCGTTAGTTTCTTGATTCAATTTTACATCTTCCTTTGAGCAAGAATTAACTCCATTATCTTTCTTCTTAGAATTGTCAACATGAAATGTATGAGATCTATTAGACCTTTCACCAGACTTAGCTAAAGCTTGTAATAGATTAGCAACCTTTCTTAGGCTTGTAAGTTGCCTTAAGTTTACAAGATCAAAACAGCCATACCTATAAACAACAGCAATGTTGATGTATGAGTTCCAAACAGAGGCAGTGTATTTCCGAACTCGCATTACCGTAGAATCCAACAACCAAGGCAGCCTTTTGTGATGTCTATGAAGAAGCCGCACTGTTCTTTCCAAGGAAAAGGTTAGTGGGTCAAGGAAAATGGGTAAGGAATCATAATCCAGTGATTCTAATTGTTGAATTGAAGATTCAAGATCCTTTAAGAGAACATTTTCTTCAAGATTTGACGGAGACACCATAAGCCTTGATTCTTGACATGGATCGAGATGAGGGTCAGAAATTTTCTCATCTTGCGGCTCCGATACCAATTTGTTATGCCCCTGTTTAATTACAGCCATCACTAAGGTGTCCCGGATTCTTTATTTGCGGTGGAGAGTGGATTATGATTGGAAGTTGGTTGGTCTGAGTTGAGATGGTGGCAGAATGTATTTGATATGCAGAAATGTTGGTAAAAGAAGTAAAGAAGAGAAGATGCAGGAGATAGAAATGAGAACAGGAAGTTAGAACAGATTGTTGGATGAGGATAGAAATAGATACACACAGAATAAGATTTAGAAAGAAGAGATATTGCAGGAGAAAAGAGCAGAATTTAGAAGGAAAAGAAAATGATTCTCATTCATTGAACACCCAAAAACAGTAGTACATTCACATATTTATAATGCTTCAACTGAACTGAACACAAAACAGGCCTTAACATTTTAAGCCCAAAAATGCACAAATGATATCTGCCAGGATTTGCATGCACAGCCTTTCACGTGTGCATGTGCTCCATCTTCCTTGCCTTCAATCTTGCTTTTACCAGTATGACTGCATATGTGTCTGAATCCATGATGGCTTGGTGTTGGTGCATAGCATTCCGGGTACTAACAGAATTGGGATCTGGCATTGCCGGCGCAAGTGGTATCACTTCCGATTCCTCATAACCTTGCTAGTTCTTTACCATTTTCGTGTATTGGTATGTATATGGTTCTGATTATTAGAATACTTGCGTATTTTTTGGGTTGATATGTTCAGATTTGTTGGATTTTGGTCTGAAGTGTTGAGTTTAAAGGGGAGTTAGAGAATACGGAATTAATCTATTACATCTGATTTCTTCAAATCCGTATATGAGATGATTTGTAATGACGTAAACTGAGTGTAGCAGAGTGCCTCCTCTAGATTTTTCGTTCCAAACTGGTTATAATTTTCAACAACCTGTTTTGATGTTTGTTCTTCTCGTGTTACATTACTGTTGATGATCACAGATTCTTTATCCAATAAGTTGGTTTTGGATTAGTTTGGGTTTTTTAACATGTCATAAGCAGAGGTGAATTGGTTAATTATGATTTTCACCCAAAAGTTTCATGGGTTATACAAACTTATGGGGTTGAATTTTATTATACTTTGAGTGGGTTTTCTGCTGAATACGCGATCACCAGTTCTGCAACTTGAAGTGGGGATTATGATATGAACTAGTTTTCATAAACTATATGTCAATCCCATATAAGAGTAATGGTTCAGCTCCTTATGTTTTTATAAAACTGCACTTGATTCTCTGTATATAATGCCAGTTTGGAAACTAAGATGGATTCATAACTGTTTATGGGTCATCAACCAGATTTAGTTCTTTGAATTGGATCTTTTGGGATTAGGTGTTTGTTCTCTTTAAGGGCCGATGGATCAATGGAATTCATACAGAAATGAGTGATCAGTGTTTGTTAAAATTGCAACTAGAGATACATATGCTCTGAGCTGCTATATTTATATTCTATCGACACTCGATTTAATTAGTATTTAGCCTTTGTCAACCTCATGTGAACCCTTTTATGAGATTGGAAAAGTGTTTGGATATTGATTAAATTGGGATTTGGTAGAACTTAAGAGCAGCTTGGTTTATTTGAATTCATTTCAGTTGCCGCTTCACTGAATATATGATAGTGACTAGCTCTGTATATCCAAGAATGGTGCTACTTTATATATATGATAGATGGCTTTTGGATATTACTAAATATATGGAGACTTCAATTGCTTGCATCTGCTTATTCGAGAATGGTGCTACTGTTTACCCAAGGTGTTAATTTTCTTGGACTCATATACTGGAGTTTTTAAATGGCTTGAAGAGGTGATTACAGGATTTATTTTGAACGAAACATGATGTAACGGATTTAACATTCGCTAGTCCAGCTGATATCAAGAAGGCATTAATTGAGCTTGCAAAGAAATACCATCCGGATACAAAAAGGAACAATCCAGTTGCTAAGGTGCGTGTTGAAGACTTGATAGCTGGATTGTTAAGTTAAACATATTAAGGGATATTTGGAAATGAATGAACTAAATCTTACTGGTGCCAATATTGCTTGAACTAATGGGCTAATTCTTCATTTGGTTTTCCAAAATGATACTTCTGATGCTGTTCCATGCAAGTGTAGTGAGTGTGCTGAGCATTTGGCTCAGGTGGTGCAGCAAGTTACAAGTGGGGGATGGCCTCATCATGGGCCGGTTTTATCGTAGTTAGTTTTTGTTTTACTTGTTTTTTAATGCTTTTTTGCGCGTTTATTTTAGTTTGTAACGGTTAGTATGCTAACCTGTCTTTTGTATTGCTATTTCTTAGATAATAAAAGTGAACCAATTTTCAAATATATATATATATACACACACACACTATATATTGGTAAATTAGAAGGGGAATATCGACGGATTACCAACAAAAAAAGTGAGGGTAAGTTTTCCCCATTTTAATTTCCGTCGCTAATCCCTTGGCAATTAGTGAGGGTTTACTCACTCCTTTTTTAAATAATATTTTATTATAAATTGATTATTCATCGGTAAACAGTCGGTATATAAATTAAAATTACAATAATAAATAAAAATATATTTTTATTATATAATTAGTAAAATGACGGAAAACTGTCGGAAAACTCATCTAAAATCTGTCGCAAAATCTGACACAATTACCATCATGGTTTTTACCGACCACCATGTTATGCAGGGAATCCGTCGATAAAATCAATATAGAGACAGATTAGAAGCGGATTCTACCGCTGCTATATATTGTTTTTCTTGTAGTGAACTGTACTCTGTTTGCACCAATTATGAATAGTCGATTTTCCTTCAAATTCTGTTTACACTACAATTTTATATATCTTTGGATACTCCCTAACAAGTTCGTTTATGTCTTCGCTTGACCATATCGTTGGTTGTTGTCTGGTTTCCACTCTACTAGCTAAAAAGTTTTTCTTATCTCCTATAAGGGATGATTTCCATGGAGAAAACATCGATAACAGTCAAACCATGAAATTTTCTTACCATTCGATAAAGAAAATGCTTGTGTTTCTTCCATGCAATATGGACATGCTAGACGATCGAAAATACTCGATCCTGAAAGTATTGTATAGGAAAGAAAATCAGTTATTGTCCACAATAAAGACGTAAACATATGAAAAAAAAAAAATCTTCTTTTAAACATTGCATGTTTCTACTCTCCTTCGTTTCTCAGTGTTTTTAACTCCTCAATCAACAATTGTAAATAAGCATCGATTTCTTGTGTGGATCGTCAGGGCCACAAACAACAACAGTAAGAAACATACTGCATTTTCTTACACATCCACGGAGGTAAATTATAAGGGATAATGATAATGGGTTAGGATGAATATTTAGCACCAAATTGAGAAAATGATGAAAAACCATCCGTACATAATCATAATCTAATTTTAGGACTCTCCGCTGCAAAATCGAGATATGCTTTATCGAAATGCTTCTCCATCGGCTGGATGTGTCAACTTCCCCTCTTCCTCGTTCTCACACGATATCATCTAATATGAGATGCAATTACAGAAGATGCATGTAATCTTTAAAGCCTAGGAGTGACAGGTAGTAATGCATATGGTTGTACGGAGCTTCCTTTCCTTACTTTTCTTGGTTTATATCTTTCTTGATTACATATTTTACAATTCCTTATGTCTTCTTTCCAAAACAACATGCAACCATTTAAACATATATCTATTTTCTGATAAGGTAAACCAAAATCCAACATAACTTTTTTAACTTTATAATGATTTTTACACATTAAATTATCGGGCGGCATATGTCTTTTTGCTGCATGTACAACAGCTATAAATCCAGCTTCGGTGATGTTGTATTTTGACTTAATCAAAATATATTCTACGTTTATTGGCAACAAAGTGTCACTTTTACAACCATCCCAAATAGGTTTTTTAGCAGCATCCAGTAAATCATAAAAATAATTTGCTTCAATATTTGGTTCTTCAACATTTTCATCATCTTCGTCAACTTCAACTGTAAGGAACATTGATCGTGCTGCATCTTTGACCATATTTTCCATACGCGTCATCGTAACAGTTTCATTACCAACACTTTCTAATTCAGACTCTACATAAGTATTTACTACAACTTCTCCATGACAATCTCAAACATAATACACAGGTGCGAAACCATTTTTGCACAAATGAACTTTCATAATATTGGGTAACAAATACTTCTAATATCTACACCTACTACACAGACTACGAATTTCTGCATCATTTAAATCATTACTTAAAGCAAATTCAACAAATACGTTTATATCATTATAAAAATCTTCTTTTATTGAGCCTCTCAACCATATACTTTGATACATCCATCTCCTCGATCAACAAAATAATTGATCATTTTCCTATTTGAGAAAATTAATCACAATTTCAAAAACATATATTGGTTCTTAAGAATGCAAACTCGAAAAAAACTTATTTTCTTGGTCATATTTTATATTGATAATATTTGAATTTAAATACCTATTTCACAAATTCAAAAAAATATTCAAATATGCCATATTATATTTTTCAACGTATCGACATAAAAAGTTATACGCGCCAATTTTACCCCACTTAATAATACAATAAAAAGTGTTGATTTATGGTTATCTTTTTTCATAGTCAGTCATCCTACTTTCCATTACAAACACAGTAAACACTTACATTTTGTAAATCATTTCATTTGAAATGATTTTAAAAAAATTCACTAGCACTTACCTTTTGTTTCCTCATTGTACATAAATGTGTGTGTAGAAATTAAAAAAGAAAAGTTACAGTGAAATTTTATGAACCATTTGAAATGAAGTAATATGCGAAATGTAATTGATTACTATGTTTATAACTTGTCCAATAGAAGAAAAAATCCAACAAGCATTGTACCAAATGAATACAAATGGTCATTTCGTGACCAAAATGACTATTCATATAATAATCATGTACAACAACCTTCGGATGGGGCCAAAAACTCTCTAAGCGACATAAAAAAAATTATTTTATGAAAAAGAATATATTTTCACTAATTTCATACGTTTAAAAACATTATTTAATTTTATCACATTTGTTCGACGTATTTCATCGAATTAAAGCTGCTTTAGTATTGTTGTCATTTTCAACACAGCGAAATCGCTTATAGACTCATGCACTCATTTTTATTGCATAGATCAAAATATGCACAGTACAATATTACTAACTCATGCATTCATTTTATCTTATTCCAATTAACATAGTATAATGTCAGAAACGCAACATGCATACAATGGTTTATATATATACAAATAATTACCAATTATACATACTTTACACAATTTCACGATAACAAATGAAATATGTATACCATGGAATGATATAAATCATTATTACTCTATTTGAAACACTTACAATCACTAACAAGCCCTAATTTATCATCTTATGCAAATTTAGGTTAAGGTTAAAAAATAGATTTTTTACGAAAATAAGATATTATGCTTGAATTAAAGAGTTGTAGATATTGATTATGCAGTTGGGGGGATACAAGAAGTAGAAATTTGCGTTTGGAAGCTTGGAGAGGTTAAAAAGGGGTTCAAAGCTATTTTTCGTGGCTGGAATGAGAAAGAAGAACGCTTGGGAGTTGAAATGATTCAACAAAATTTCGGCACCACTTCCCTTTTTATCTCCTACATGTACACAAATGCCTAAACATAGGAAATAAAAAGGAAGTTATGAAAAAAATTTATAAACAGTTTGAAACGAAGTAATATGCGAAATGTAATCGTTTACCATGTTTATAACTTGTCCAATAAAGGGACAAATCCAATAAGCATTGTACCGGATGAATATAAATGGTCGTTTTTTTGTCCAAAACGACTATCTTTATTAATAGTTATCTTGGAAGTGCAAACTTTTGGTTCGACCGCAAACTTCTCAAATTACCCCTAAATATAAATTCATGAATATTTAATTGTTATTTCGCGTGATTTTCTATATAAATTGGGAGATAAAATCTTCTTACAATTGATTTAGACGCATTAAAAATTCCTTATAATATCCTTTAAAAATCGGATCTAATTATTACATTTTCTTTACAAATTCAAACTTCCTTCCACCAAATAAAAAAAAATTTACCTGCAAATAGGATCTATAAAACTTTATTACAAAATTGTTCTTCACTTATGAATAATACAAATAGAATTTAAAATTAATTAAAACGATATTGCAATTATAAATAAGTATTCAAACTAACAACATGTACTTTCAATGTAAAACTATAACTAAATATTCATGCAAATCATTTCTTTCTAAATATATAAAACATATAAAGTTTTAAAAAAAAATCTTGTGCAAAACATATGACATGATCACGCGTGAAGCGCGTGCCGTGATGCTCGTTTATATAACGATCATGTACAACACCTATAGGATGAGGCCAAAACTCTCTAAGGGACACAAAAATATTATTTTATGAAAAATAATATATTATTACAAATTTTCTACATTTCAATTTTTATTTTTTTTACATTTGTTCGACGTATTTCATCGAATTAAGGCTGCTTTATTATTGTTGTCATTTTCCAACATAGTCAAAACACTTTTAGACTCGTGCATTTATTTTGGTTGCATAAGTCAAGATGTGCACAGTACAATATTCTTAACTTGTGCATTCATTTTATTTTATTCCAATTAACACAATACAATGGCAGAAACACTACATATATACAATGATTTACATATAAACTAATAACCATAAATTATACATACTTTACACAATTTCACGATAACAAATGAAATATGTATACCATGGGATGCTATAAGCCATTATTATGCTTTTAGAAACAATTGCAATCACTAACTAGCCCTAATTTATCAACTTATGCAAATCTATATTGAGGGTAAAGATTAGTTTTTTAATAAAAATTAATATATTATACCTCAATTAGAGAGTTGTAGATACTGATTAGGCAGCCGGGGAGGATTCAAGGAGTTGAAATTGGCGTTTGGAAGCTTGGACAGGTGAAAAAGTGGTTTGAAGCTATTTTTTTTCGTGGTTGGAATGAGGAAGAAGAAGGCTCGAGTGTTGAAACGATTCAACAAAATTTCTTCAGCACTTCCCTTTCGTTTCCTGCATTGTACACAAATGCATGAACGCAGAAAAAGAAAAGAAAAGTTACGAAAAAAATTTATGAACCATTTGAAACAAAATAATATACGAAATGTAATTATTTAAAGTTTTTATAATTTGTCCAATACAAGGACAAATCTAACAAGCATTGTACTAGATGAATATAAATGGTCGTTTTATGACCAAAATAACTATTTATATAACGATAATGTACCACACCCGGCAGACGAGGCCAAAATATCTGTAAGGGACATAAGAAATTATTTTATGAAAAAGAATATATTTTTACTAATTTTATACATTTCAAAAAATATTTTTTTAATTTAGCATATTTGTTCAATGTATTTCATCGAATTAAGGCTGCTTTAGTATTGTTGTCATTTTCCAACACAGTCAACTCACTTTCATAAATGGTCGTTTTATGACCAAAATAACTATTTATATAACGATAATGTACCACACCCGGTAGACGAGGCCAAAATATCTGTAAGGGACATAAGAAATTATTTTATGAAAAAGAATATATTTTTACTAATTTTATACATTTCAAAAAATATTTTTTTAATTTAGCATATTTGTTCAATGTATTTCATCGAATTAAGGCTGCTTTAGTATTGTTGTCATTTTCCAACACAGTCAACTCACTTTCAAACTCGTGCATTCATTTTTGTTGCATAAGTCAAGATATGCACAACACAATATTCTTAGCTCGTGCTTTCATTTTATCTTATTCCAATTAACACAATACATTGGTAGAAACGATGCATATGTACAATGGTTTATATACACACCAACAACTATAAATTATACATACTATACACAATTTCACGATAACAAATGAAATATGTATTCTATGAAATGTTATAAACCATTATTACGCTATTACAAACAATTGTAACCACTAGCCCTAATTTATCAACTTATGAAATATCTAGGTTTAGGGTTAAAAATAGTTTTTAGTGAAAATAAGATATTATACCTGAATTAGAGAGCTGCAGATATTGATTAGACAGCCGAAGAAGATTTAAGAAGTTGAAATTGGCGTTTGGAAGCTTGGAGAGTTGAAAAAGTGGTTTGGAGCTGTTTTTTTGTGTTGCTTCAATAAAGAAGAAGGCTCAAGTGTTGCAAGTTAATCGCGATTTTCTGACGGTTTTCGATGGCCGCCGACTGCCTATCGAAAATCGTTTGAAATAGGAATTCGGAAACTGTCTCTTTCTTCTGTTGGAATAGTGGCCTTTTCTAGTAGTGGATTTTCCAACTTCATTTTGTCTTTGTTAATGTTGGATTTTTGATTTTCAAATGCAATGGTCTTCTCCATTGCTCCTTTAAGTAATTCTGTCTCAATATGAATGAAGTCAGTGTCCACAACATTTTCTGGGTTATGTGCAATTGTGATATTAACTTTTTCTTGAACTAACATACCTGAGTCTTCACCTTCTTTTGTATTACATTGATTTTCTTGTACCATCTTGTGATTATTTTTCTGATTATGATCATTTTTCTCTTTATCAGCGGAATCCTCTATTTCTTTGATTTATTTTTTGGATTTCCCACTTTTTCAGAATTGTTAGCTTTAGGATTCTGAGACTACTTTTTCCCTTCTTATTTTTATTTACTTAGTTTGCTATGTTATCCGATTTTTTTACAATTTAAACACTTTGGGGGAACCCATTCATGCTCTATCTTTTACTTTATGATTTCCCCATCGTACATAGACATTATATCTTCATCATGTAACTTACTTTTAACATTTATCTCCACTAAAATTATGATAAAGTTAAGTCTTGTTTCATTTGTTGTGTGTTCGTCTAATTTTAATGGAATACCAACAACACTTGCTATTACTGCAAAAGCTTCAGTGTTCCCTAACCTAAGATTCAAATCAAGTAATCTAATCCATATAGGGATGGTAGATAGAACTTCTCTGTCCATTTTTACCTTTTTTGCCCATCTTTTTTAAGATTATGAGCTTTCCATTAATAAAGTATGGACCATATTTCAGAACATTTCCACAATCATCAATATTTGTGAACCTAATGGTAAAGAAACCAT
Source organism: Allium sativum (assembly GCA_030737875.1). Classification (NCBI taxonomy): domain Eukaryota; kingdom Viridiplantae; phylum Streptophyta; class Magnoliopsida; order Asparagales; family Amaryllidaceae; genus Allium; species Allium sativum. The sequence goes on from CM060924.1 coordinate 200,789,106, forward strand.
TACTTCTTGCAAAAATTTCAAAGTTTCCTTTTGGGTTCCATGTTTTTGCTGTGTATGTCTTGAAATGATGATACGCTGGCTGGTTGTCATAAACATAGGCAAGAGCCAACATCTTCCATTTGTTCTTAGTCCTTTTATTTATTGTCTTTTTCATAATTATGAGTTTTTTTTACCACTCATGGTCATTGGAGGAATGAAACTCATATTAGTAGAAGAAGATGTAACAACCCGAATTTTTATAACTAGATTATTTAATTAATTAAATATTTAAAACGGTTAATTTTAAAATTTAACGACTTCAGTAAATGTAAATGAGAATTTGAACGTTGAATAAACTTGGAATGAAAAATATTGAGTTTAAAATTTAGTTAAATTTATTTAGAGCTATATAAATTCCTATTTGGATGTAAACGATAATAAAATTATTATCATTGAATCTGATTGTCTTGAAATCGATTTATATTTTATCGACTTGATTTAACACATGAAAATAACCATTTTTCAAAGGATCTTCGACTTCGACAAATTCAATTTCATTGGATTCGAAATAGTAAACCATTGCATGATTTCAAGTTTCGTATCAATTAGAGTTATTGTGTGATCATGCACGATATAAACGCATAATAAGAAACGATTTAAATATTCAATATTTTAGTTCGATCTCACTACACTATAATGGCCATTTGGTAACCTTTCTTTCAAATGACAACACTTATTTGTGTTGCAGGGTTGTCACAATAATATGTGTTATTATATTAAAAAGGTGTTACCAAAAATACATAATTATATTATTATTTTTACTACGAACGCTTATTTGTGTTGGTAAGGCTCGTTTTTGAGGAGGGTAAAAACGTAAATTAACATCCGTAACCCTATTTCTCATTCGTTTGCCCAACGCTTTTAAAAAAAAGCCGCCTAATTCAGAAATACGCATTCCACGATTTCACCAAAAAAAAAAAAAGCCTTACTAATCCCAGAATTGAAAATTAAAAAAAATAAATTCGTTCCTCTCTAATCGAACATCAAGGAATCAGATTTTGGGGGCTTATTCAATTTCTGCATCTGAGAATCGATTTGGTGTCAGGGAACAACTCACATTCAATCACATTCAAGTTTAGGGATCTTTGTTCGTTTGATTCTCTATTGTTTGTAATTCCGATTTCAGGTATAAATTTGATTCGGTTTGTGCTTTTTCGATTTCAGGTATAAATTTCATTTATCTCTTCTTTATTGATTTCATAAAAAAAATTACTTGTACAATTTTCATAAGAAATTTTGCTTGTACAATTTTCATAGGAAATTTTGCTTATACAATTTTCATACATCTTTGTCGATTTCAGGTATAAAATTATTTTCTTAAATATTACACCGAGAGTTGAACCTGTGAAACACTGAAACTAACAGACCTATAAATTAAAACAAATTTGTGGTTATTCATATCTTAGCTGCCATATACAGTTGTAAATTTATGTGGTCTTGTGATGTAACCATAGTTGATTTGTATATACCCTATATATATATATTCCAAATTACCAGTACTTCAGTTTCTTTGCAAGATTTTTCAAACTGAAAATATGACAACCGGTAATCTTTGTGATAAAAATAACATAAACAAGAATGAACATGAGATCAATCATACACAAACTGATCACACAAATACATAATTGAAGTCCAGAGTTAAACGTAAATTTACAAATTCGGTTAACCAGTGTCCTACAATAAATTTAGAACAGCTTCAAACTCAACTTTCTAATGCTTATACAACGATAAATATGGATATTTCTGTGCATAAGGAGATGGATTGTTTGCCTGAGAACCATATAAATCTGAGTGGTGATCATGGTCACGGTCAAGCTAGCATGATTTAATACATCACCTAAGGCCAGTATAGATGAGGTGAGGAAGGATGATTCATGAGGTGAGGTCCTGATAATGCTGAAACTAGCATGACAATTATAAAGTGCAAGATTATCATATTCATTAAGCCTTCTTTTATCTGGTTATCCCTTGTTATTCTTTAAATCATGAAACCATCATATTTCATTAAGCCTTCTTTTATCTAGTTATCCCTCTATTATTCTTTACATCATGAAACTATCATATTCATTAAGCCTTCATAAACACTTTTATATTTCATGCAGTTGAGGAAATACGTCTTATACACATAAGGTCCAAGTAATACGAAAATAGAAAATCAGGATAGTTTGCTTGGTGATTCATTTTTTGGACGTGGGACTTCACGTAGAATTGTGCAGATAAGGAGAAATGATTCTATTCTTGTTAAATTGATAGTTAGTGCAATTTAAATTCATTTTCTTTTCTAAATTCTTATTTTTTTTCCCCTCAGTGTGTCAGCTTTATTTATAACATTTTTGAAGCCAAATGACTCCCAACACTTGCACTAATTTCTGTTACTTGTAATTAATATGTTACGAGCTCAACTAAATGCATTTATGAATGTCATCAAAAGTGAAGTAAGATGACTTAGGATATGTCAAATTTGATAGAACTTATGCTTTAAGAAATCACGAGGTTTGACATTCATTAGGGAAATTGAAATGTAGTGAAGATCAAACTTGAAAGTACCATAATGAGACGTTATCAACTTTCAGGTTGCCAGCTCGGCGTTTAGAAATTGAGATGATTAAGAATACCACTAGATGTGTTCGTAATATTGTGCATTGAAGATTTTATAGAGCTACAGTTAATGAAAGCATATTTGTGCTCAAGTTAATTTAGCATGATGCAAGGTGGCAAGTTTAAGTGAATAGCAAAGATGGTTAAGGGTTACTGAAGCATAGATTTGAAAATTTTATGCCAATAGTGGAAGTCGATAAGGGAAGTGATGATTTGATCCATCAAGGACAATGACTGCTCATGATAGATTGAAAGCTTATATTTGTAGGAGAAACATGGGGTATTCTATGGATCTGGTTCCATAATAGAAAGAAAATAAGTATGAAATATCCAAGGTCAAATGAATAGTGGCTAGATTGTTGTGAAGTCTATTAGAGAACACCAAATTATTACCAAATTGGCAGTGTGAAGGGTGAACTCTTAATATTTATACATAATTTATTTTTATAAATTCTCCGATGTCGAACTTGTCTCAACACACCCCCGCATGTGTGGCATATCCTGAGCCTATAATGTGGATCTTATTGGCTGATGTGGACAAGTGTTGTAGTTATGTGCACACGAATTAAACCTTGCTCTGGTACCATGTTAGAGAACCCCATTATCACAAAACCAAATAACAATGTGAAGGGTGGACTCTTAATATTTATACAGAATTTATTTTTATAAATTCCCCGATAGAGGACTTGTCTCAACAAAGGCGCTGTTAGGAACTTGCAGAAATGTTTGTGTATGCATTTACTATTCTTGAGGCATGTAAGTCAAGGAACGTCAAAAAGGATAGTGAATCCGTTGTTCACCCTACTTCTACCCGTATTTTTGGGCATGGGACAAATATGGGAGTTTAAAGAGAAAAACCAATCTACTCATCCTTATGCTTGTAAACCATTATCCTCATGCAATATGTGTTGTTAATATGATTGTATGTGATCTGTTTCTGTACCGAGCATGTACTGTCATGGTCCCATATGCATTATTATTATGGATGCATTTGATATGTTATTGATCTATTACCGAATTCCAATATGAATTGTCCTTATGCAATAAGTAATGCTAATAAGAACGTAAGCGATCTGATATTGAATTGCAATATAAATATTCATGGTGCATGACGTATTCGACTCGTATAATTAATCAATCCATGAGTGTCCACCATTTGATGAATTTGGTGCAAGTTGACAAATTTTTTAGTCTTCATTATATTTTTTCTAATGGTAGATTGTACGTTCGATTTCTTTTGATGCACATACATGATAATAGGTTTGCATAGTTGATGTCAATGCAGCAAGAATGAGTTTCAATAACCAATGGCTAGGGGAAATAATTTTCCCATATTTTGGTTTAGAGAAAAAGATGTACAGATTTGTCAATGTTTCAAATGAAATGGGTTTGAATAATTGTTAGATAAGGATTTTTTTTCCATATGTATATTTTAACAGACATATGTGCAGACTTAATGTTGTTTCCAAAGAAATTTGTTTTGATAACTGTTAGATCAAAATTTGCACCTAACACCCAAATTGTTCTGAATCTTATAGAGTTTTAACTGAAGAATGAAGAAAAAGAAAATAACACACAGAATTTATAGTGGTTCGGCGTTAACAAACCTACGTCCACTTTATATGTTATTGATTATACTTTGAATGCTGGTACAATCAATGATTTCTCTCTAGCTCACTTTTACAATTGTGATTTCTCTCAGTAATCTAGTAATAAAACTGATAAGAAATGGTAGTATGACAATAATGGCGGAATCAGTCCTCAATATTGCCAAAAAGATTCTCAAAAATGCCAAACTCCGAGCTATTTATAACTGATTTTGTCAGGCGGATCGTGGTAACACGTGGCACGAATCCCGAGAACATCGGATCGCATCGCTGCCGTTGAAGAAATAGTCAAATTAGCCGTTGTGGACAGGTGTCGCGATCCCCTTGAAAATCGGATCGAGCAAATGGGGAGAATCAGTCAAAATGACGGTTAGGGACACGTGTCGCTGGATCCGTGCGTCTCGGATCGCTGAAGACTAGCTCGTGTTTGAACGGGTCAGAGGCTTCGCCGTGTATCAGGGGATCGGATCGATCTATACTGGGCAATAATGCATGTACGGATCGAATCGCATAGAGGTGTTGTTTCGCTGATGAAATGGTGGCGATCCGTTGAGGCGCGATCCGATAAGGGGCGAGTCGATAGTGCGATCCGATAAGGGGCGATCCGATGATGGGCGAGTCGCGATCCGTTCCTTCATGTACTTAGGGAATGTGGTTTCATACTTTCTTCTTGTGAATGAACCTGGGTGGCTTGGTCAAAAAGCTAGCCAACATTTTGCCCCCTCGAAGTATGTTTTATCGACGATGGAACATGCTTCGAAGCTATCGAATCGTCTTTTTGCAACGAGACGCAAATCAGTGAAAAATTCCTTTTCTGGGATCTTTCAGAGTCTTCATCACTGGATCTGTCGGTCATTTATCGATTCGGATCGCGTGCTCGAGTCGCGGTCCGTTAGCAAGCCATTCGCCTCGTTCTTTGGTGAGCACTTGGACCTCTTCACGGAATAGAACGAGATGGGCTTCTCTTCGAGACGTGGTGGACTTTTGGTTCGCGGCCCGTCTATTTTCACGGATCGAATAAGACAAAAAAGGGGGAGACAAACGGTCACCCTTTTGCCTATATAAGTCGACCCTCCTCTCCACTTTCTTCCTTCTTCTCGTTTTCGTATCGTATCGCTATCTCACCGAGGAAAAAACCTTAGTCTCGATTTCCAAATTTCCGCCCGATTTCAAACTTTTAAAAAGGTAACTAGATGATTTCTCTTGAATTTCTACCGTGTTCGCACTAGTTTAGAGAGCATGGACGGCGAGATTTTATAAGATTTGGTGAGAATGGACGTGAGTGTGCCTGGTGCGAAGGGAAGAGTTGAGGAAGAAGATGGAAGAGATGACCAGGTCGACTCGTGGGGATACTAGGGCTTCGGATCGTGGAGGAAATGGTGAAGTGGTGAATCGGATCGTGGAGATGCTTGCGAGGATGGGAGAAGAGCAAGCATCGGATCGTGGAGATGCTTGCGAGGATGGGAGAAGAGCAAGCAGCGGATCGTGACGAGGTGGCGGGGACACGGATCGCTACGAGATTATAGCGATCCGATCCGAAATACTTCCTGGAGTTAGCGCTTCTGTTGCTGGTCCAGGCTGGCCTCGCGAACCCGTGATCGCACCACGATCCGATCCACACCCCCCCGATCCGAAAGGGTTTTCACGAACCGACGAGTGAATGCTCCAAAGAACTTGTAGAATAAGCAATGCAATTTAATTCCAGTACACTAATGGACAGTTAGGCTAGACCCTTCATGACGAACATTCTGGACTGACCAAGTGCATAACTTAACAGCATAAAACAACCAATATTTTGATGATCTCATCAGCCTTTACGCTTTTCTTTAATGCATGCACAAGTACACACACCGGCACTTGCACACACGGGGGACGGGTAGTTTTAATCTCATTTTTCATGTTTTCTCGCCTAACAGTAATGTCGGATAATCAATCTTCTTCAAGATCCGCTACAGAAACGGAGTCCGAGGTTCCTGAGCAATACAACCCCGAGATCTCTCCAATTAACCCAAGAGGTGAAGATTCTGGATCTGAATACGAGGCAACGGAATCTGATCCGTCTGAAAATACTTCATCTAGTGAAGAGTCTGAGATAGACAAGCGAGCTCCCGACGAGATTCCTGGCGCGCTCGGGATAGAGAAATTTTCTGATTCTTTAGCATCTAAACTCGATGATATATAGCTTAAAAGAATCTGCCTGAGACATGGGATCCCTTGGGATGATGTGATGACACCCGGTAGCGAAGATAGACCCCACTTAGCTCCGAAAGGGTATATGGCAGTCAGTCAAACCATGTGCTTGGTAGGAGCTATTCCTCCATTTCCTCCAATCGTCATCGAGACTTTAAAGCGACTGGGTATCGCTCCGATGCAGCTTCATCCTAACGCCTACGCATCTCTATACACCTTATATGTTGCATACGCGGAGATCCTACATACCGAACTCACATTTAAAGATTTAACATTCTTCTTTCTTTTCAAGCATCGCTCCTCGGCAACCCCAAATTTCTCTTTCTTTGAATCGGTGGCGAATAGGAAGGTTCTGTATGACGGATACAGCAACATAGGGGATCCTAAGTCTGATTGGTTCTATATAAAGAAACAGGCCGGATGCTCAAGAAGATGTCTTAAATCAAGTAAACTTTAATCTTTTGACTGAATATCTTGTTCAAGAAGCCGAAGCATTAACATTCTCCCCCCCCCTTTTCTTTGTTTTAAACAGATCACGTCTTCCCGAAACCGGAGGGTCCGTTATACAACAATCGATTGTCTATTCTTCTACAAAGCAGATCCGACTTTCTAAGGATCAAAAAATGCATCATTGACGAGAATCTTCATAAGCATCGTCTTCTAGATATAAGATTTGGACTGGGCGCTGGCGGCAAACCCTATAGATACGTGCCCCCAACGGAGGGAGAGGGAACATCGCATGCAGTAGAAACGACAAAATTTTGCAAGAGTCCTTCCCCGATAATTATTCAAGATGATGAGGACCTGAACATATACAGAGGGGACGAGGCTCATGGTGACAAGTCCAAGAAAATCCCAATTTCTCCTCCGATCGAACCCCCTGTTCCCGATGATTTGACAGAAGAACAGTTATTCGACGAGCTGAGCAAAATTCCTCTACCCGATGATGTATACACAGAGAGGGACTTTGAAGGGGAGCCGTTCTCCCCTGCTTCTGAAGAGACTATCGCTCCAACTAGAGAACAAGAAACTACTCAGATGAGCCTGTCTTCAGGCCCGGGTCTGTTAGGGGGAATTATATGGGATGCACAAATCACACACACTGTCCGACCCCGCACTCTTATATCGTCAGTATTCAAAGTTTTAATATGTTCTTTTCTTTTTTGCAGGAAAGATGTCCCGCAGAAGATCTTATTCTTATCATTCTCTTCGTGAGGGCACACCCAGTCTTCATTCGGGTACTGAGCGCTCTCGCGGCCCTTCTTACAAGCCGACTTTCTCACAACCCCGGTCTCCACCGAAATCGACATCTGCCAAGCTTCCTAGTTATCCGGTAGTTCCTGCAGGGGGAAAGAAACTTCCTAAAGAGTTAACTCCTTCGAAAAGTGCACCCTCTCACAGCAGGTCGTCAAAAAGGCATCACGAGTCTAAGGATAAAGGCAAGGATCCAATCAAAGAGTCTGAAAAGGAGAGGAGTGACATCGTCCCTTCCAGCCAGTCAGAGTTGGCTGCCCCCGGGTCACGGGATTACATCCATGGTCCCGAGATTCAAGGTAGGCTGGAAAAGCTGCGGGAACAAAAGGATGACGTTTGTTCCAGCCTTGGAACCGGTCCCTAAGAACTGGGACAATGAAGTTGTCGGGCACATCCGCCATGTAGCCAGACAGTATGAGATGATGAAGAAACATGCGGTTAACCTTTCAGAAGTCATCCGAACGCTTGAAATAGAAGCACATAGATCTAAGGCGAAACTTGAAAACAACGAAAGGGCTCAAACAAAGATGGAGAAGAACTTGGAAGATGCTCAATCTCAACTCGCCTTAGCGCGGAGAGATGCTGAAAATTATAAGACTGAATTGGAGAATGCTCAGAAGCGATTTCATTCGGAACTTGACTCCAATAGCCAAGAGAAGATGGCCTTAAAGAAGGAGGTTGAAGATCTCAAAATGACCAACATTGAGTTGAAAACAGCACAAGGTCATTTTGAAGCGGAGAGAGCCGCTTGGGAGGCAGAAAAAGCAAGTTTGAAAGAAAGCCTAGCTCTGGCTGAAGCGGAAAAGGTGATTTTACATGATCAAGTCACGGATACGGAGAGACGGGCGGCTCTCGCCGAAACGAATGTTGAAAGTGCCATCGAAATGGCCACTGCTTCTAACAACAAGCTCCTCGAGAGAGAGAAGGATATCGAGGGGTTTGAAGAGATGATTTTTGACTTCCTTGGCCAAGTCCTCAAAACCCGCAACATCTCGTGGATCCCAGATTACCATGTTACTTTAGCCAATTTATGGGATGCCATTATTGAGGGTGAGAAGCAGAGATTGGGAGTCGAAGAGATTGATGAAGATGAGTTGATGAACAGCTTCTTGAGGGATAACGAGCCCGAGGACCTGGCAGAGGGTCGTCGTCTGATTCAAGGGGAGATGGAAAAGGAGAGGGCCCTGGCTAAGGGTAAAGGCAAAGCTGACGAAGGTTCGAGTTCAGCCGTGGAGCCCAAGACCACTGGAGTTGAAGAGTACCATCCTGATGATCCACTAATCCCTTTGGGCCTAACTCCTGTAGTTGTTGGGGCTCCTGCAGCTACCCAAGAAAGAGGATCTGCGGAAGGTATCTCCCTTTTTTCTCCACAATCCGTCAAAGCAATTGTGAATTGTCGTCGCCTGGTAGGGCAACCAATTGAACTAGTAACATGTGTTTCCCATAATACAGGTGGTGAGCCCGTCGACAAGGGTGTTGAAAAAGGAAAAGAGGCGGAGAAGGAGGCTGTCTCGCCAGGTGCCGGTGTTGATATATCGATGCAGACTGAGGTTACAACAGCAGAAAAAAGCGTCCTGGCACCTAGTACTGATGTTCCCAAGGATGCTGAAACCATCGAGGCCTTGAAGGACATGGATGGGCGCCATGTAGAGGATGAGGAGGATATCATTGGTGCCAAAGAGACCGAAGACGATGATGACGAAACTTTGGCCAGCAGAAAAGCTAGGCAGGAAAAGGAAATGGCTTTGAAGATGGCGGGACAAGAGCCTCTGAACATAGTCCCTATCACGGAACTTGATCCCAAAACTGGGATGATTTTGAAAATCCAGCCCAAATCCATCAGCAGACAACTTCATTTTGCGAATCCTGATGATTTCCCGGCTTCCCTTGCTGATAAAAGGAAGAGAAAGGAGGCGGAAGAGGAATCTTCAGAAGAGTCGGATGTTCCTCTTGTAGACAAAAGGAAGAGAAAGAAAGGAGATCAATCCGACGCTGACAAGGCGAAGCTGGAGAAACAGAAGCAGGAGAAGAGGTCGAAGCGTAAATAGGATGTTGTCGCTGGATTATACTTTGTCTTTAGGTTTTCCACTGGCCAGGAAGTGTAATTGTGAGACTGGCCCTCACTTTTGTTTTCTAGGTTGTTTTTCACTTTGTAGGCTTGCCGTATATAAAGGAAAGTTTATCTCTTTTTGCATCATTGTGTACCTGTATTCAAATAAACTTTCCATGTTTAGTTATAGACCATCTAATTATAACTACAAATCAGTCGAACAACAGAAAGAAAAATTAAAAATTTTCGTGCTGCATTGCTGCATTAAAGTTCGTGTGTATATGCATATGGCCCCCAATCAATCGTTAATGTAGCGCTTAACTAGGGCTTATTAAAGATTGATTAGCATTATTCGCATGTTGCCCCCTATTTCTGAATATGGGGGACTTAGAAAATTTCATAAGGTAACTGTTCTTGTGGTACTGAACTTCTGGCACCTTTCTCAGTGCCTAATCATAGACTCCTTTATACTCTCCTGGCGGTCGCCGAGGTTAGAGTTCAAATTCAATAGTTCAGTCTGTCCTTGTTCCTTCAGCAGGGAAGGAGTTCTTTCTCAGCGCTTACTCTGAGATGCTTTTATACTCTCTCTCTCTCTCTCTGGAGAGTTAGAGTTCGAGCTCAGTAATTCAACCGCTCCCCGATCCTTCAGCGGGGAAGGAGTTCCTTTTCAGTGCTCAATCGGAAACGCTTTTATACTCTCTCTCTCTCTCTCTCTGGAGAGTTAGAGTTCGAGCTCAGCGATTCATTCGCTCCCCGATCCTTCAGCGGGGAAGGAGCTCTTTCTCAGCGCTCAATCGGAGACGCTTTTATACTCTCTCTCTGGAGAGTTAGAGTTCGAGCTCAGCGATTCATTCGCTTCCCGATCCTTCAGCGGGGAAGGAGCTCTTTCTCAGCGCTCAATCGGAGACGCTTTTATACTCTCTCTCTCTCTCTGGAGAGTTAGAGTTCCGTCGAGGCGGTTCCGATCATGGTACACCGCCATGACCTATGGACATCGGCTTCATGTCCGTTATGTTCTCTCTCTGCTCTGGAGAGTTAGAGCGCTATCAACGATATAATTTACTTTATTGTACCCTCAGAATTTTGACTTGTGATTACATTCCATTCTGATGGAAGGCATTTATGATTATAAGCTTCTGGGATCGTTGGATTATTCACAGCGATTTCCATAAAAATAAAAAAGCAGATAAATAAAGGTGCATTAAAGGTAAATGACCACAATATTTTTATAGTGGTTCGGTCGAATCATGACCTACGTCCACTTTATAATTTTTTGCTTTAAGGAATCAGACTATTCTAGGCAAGTCGTGCCTTGTACATGGTTTTCAACAAAGCAAAAGAATAGATTTGAAATTTTTATGTTAAGTATGGCCGTAAATGTTGGGCATTCCACACTCTGGGGATTTCCTTTCCATCTACGGTTGCCAGCTTGAAGGTTCCATTTTCAAGCTTGCTCAGAATGGAGTACGGTCCTTCCCACTTCGATCCCATATGAGTTAGGGGGTGGAAAGACACGTTTCAGAACCAAGTCTCCGGGTTCCCAGGTTTGGGCTCGAACCTTTTTGTTGTAGTATCGAGCGACCTGTTGTTTGCATCTCAAGGCACGCAGGTCTGCTTCATCCCTCTTTTCTTCGATCATATCCAGGGACTCAAGGAGCAATTCATTATTGGTCATCGGATCATAATAAGTCACCTGGTGAGAAGGTACCTTTATCTCAATCGGGATGACCGCTTCCGTTCCAAAAGCAAGGGAGAAGGGGGTATGTCCTGTTGCCGATTCAAATGTTGTCCTGTAGGCCCATAGTGCCAAGGGTAATTCATCAGCCCACATGGCTCTATCCCGCTTCAGTCTTCTTTTCAGAATGGACTTAATCACTTTATTCGCCGCTTCGACTTGTCCGTTCGATTGCGGGTGCGCCACAGAGGTGTACCGATTCTCAATGTGGTATTTTTGGCAGAAATTTCTGAATTCAGCGCTATCGAACTGAGTTCCGTTATCCGTTATCACAATCTTTGGAATCCCAAATCGACAGATGATGTTTTTGACGATAAAATTGATCACTCGCTTGGTTGTGATTGTAGTCAGTGGTTCAGCCTCGACCCACTTAGTGAAATAATCTACGGCTACTATAGCGAACCTTGCTCCGCCCCTAGCTATGGGGAGACTTCCGATAATATCAATTCCCCACATAGCAAAGGGCCATGGGCTCGTCATTGTTTTCAACTGATTAGGAGGTGCTCTAGGTATCTTTGAAAATCTCTGGCACGCATCACACCGTCGTGCGTATCTCGCCGCATCCTTGTTTATGGTAGGCCAGAAATAACCATGCCGCAACACCTTGTTCGCCAATGTTTGCCCTCCAGTATGATCACCGCATTCACCTTCGTGTACCTCCTGCAGCACACGCTTGATGTCATCATGAACTATACACCGAAGAAGGGGCATCAAAAATCCTTGTCTGTAAAGAACTCCGCCTTGCAGAACGTATCGGGCAGCTTTACGAATTACTTTACGCCTCTTGCTCTTCTTGGTCGGAAGCGCTCCATTCATCAAGGAATTCTTTAGAGGGGTCATCCACGACTCCCTTTCTGGTTCCGTCTCTAGTATTAGATCGATTTCCATTTGATCTATACTAGGAGACCGAAGTACTTCAACGGGGGCTAGCCCGGTCTCTTCAGGATCGTCGGAACTAGCCATCTTTGCCAACTTATCCGCCTGCTGATTCTCTGACCGCGGAATGTGAGATATGCTGTAGTGATCAAAGTCGTTCAGCAACTCCTTTACTTTCTTCAAATATAGAATCAATCTTGCACTTTTGGCTTGGAATTTTCCAGTAACCTGGTTCACAACTAACTTGGATTCGCAAAAGATGTCCAGCTTTGTGACTTCTAACTCCTTTGCGATCCTTAGTCCGGCTATCAGGGCTTCATATTCGGAGTCGTTGTTAGTGGCGTGAAACTCCTTCCGAATAGCATAGGATATCAATCGTTTCTCGGGAGTTTCAAGCACTATTCCAGCACCGGATCTCTTGTCATTCCTAGCGCCATCAGTATACAATCTCCAGGCACTGGGATCGAGAAGTAATTTTGAAGGATCAACTTCTTCGTTTGCTATATCCTCCTCCGGGACGGTGAATTCTGCTATGAAGTCGGCTATCACTTGCCCCCGAATTGACCGTCTGGGTTGAAAGTTCAGATCAAATTGACTTAACTCAATGTTCCATTTGAGTAATCTTCCAGACGCCTCTGGTCTCTGTAGAACTTGCTTGAGTGGATGATCAATGTATATGGTAATGGGATGCGCCTGAAAATAATGTCGAAGCTTTCTAGAGGCGATCAGTAAACTATACGCCAACTTTTATATCCTTGGATAATTACGCTCTGCTGCCGTCAATTTTTTGCTCACGTAATACACAGGTCTTTGGACCTTATCTTCTTCTCTTACCAACGCTGAGTTGATCGCGTGGGACGACACTGCCAAGTACACGAATAAGTCCTCGTGATCCATCGGCTTAGATTATATCAGAGGTTTCTCCAGGTGCCTCAGTAAGTTCTGAAATGCTTCTACGCAGTCGGGCGTCCATTTGAAGCGGCGTTTTCCCCGCTTTATTAATTCGAAGAATGGGATGCATTTGTCCGTAGCCCTGGAGATAAATCTGCCTAGTGCGGCTACTTTTCCTGCAAGTCTTTGCACATCCTTAATTTGCCTAGGTTCCTGAATGTCTCTGATTGCCGCGATCTGGTCTTGATTAATCTCAATCCCACGAGAACTGACGATGAACCCCAAGAATTTTCCGGAGGCGACACCGAATGAACATTTTGTTGGGTTGAGTTTCATCCCGTACTTTCGAAGAATGCCGAACATTTCTGCCAAGTCCATAGTGTGATTGGAGGATTGTTTGGATTTAACCAACATGTCGTCAACGTATACCTCCATTGTCTTTCCAATTTGGTTATAGAACATTCTGTTCACTAACCGTTGATATGTAGCGCCTGCGTTCTTCAAGCCAAAGGGCATTACTACATAGCAATATAATCCCAGATCCGTGATAAAACTGGTGTGTTCTTGATCTGGAACATGCATTGGAATCTGGTTATATCCTGAGTAAGCATCCATAAATGAGAGAAGTTCATGACCCGCCGTCGAGTCCACCAACTGGTCGATCCGGGGTAACGGAAAACTGTCTTTTGGGCAGGCTTTGTTCAAATCCGAGAAGTCGATACACGTTCGCCACTTCCCATTGGCCTTCTTTACCAGGACTGGATTTGAAATCCATTCTGGGTAGATCGAGTCCCTGATAAATCCATTACTCTTTAGCTTTCCAACTTCTTCTTTCAAGGCATCGGACCTCTCCGGGCCCAGCATTTGCCTTTTTTGCTTTACCGGAGGATGTTTAGGGTTTATGCTTAATGAATGGCTCATGATTGATGGGGATATCCCGCACATGTCTGCGTGAGTCCAAGCAAATACATCCAAGTTATTTTTTAAGAAATCCGTCAGTTCTTTAGCGAGATTCGGATTTAACTGGGATCCAATCTTAAGGACCTTCTCCGGGTCACTATCATCGATCGGTACATCCACAGTTGTCTCGTTGGGAGTTGCCATTCTACCCCCAGGTTCTTGGTCCTCTCTGGGACCTATATCCTCGGGCAACTCTCTGGGCGACTCTCCAACGGTTATCCTCTTTAGTTGCTATAAGGTCTCCGCCCTTGTAGGGGGAGAAACGCCCTTGGTTTCTATGTCCCCTCCATTGCGAAGTAACTTTAGCTCGGCAACATAACATGCTCGTGCGGCAACCTGATATCCTCTGACAATACCAACGCCAGCTTCTGTGGGGAATTTCAATAATAAGCACCAGGGGGCTATATAGGCTCTAAACTTTGCGAGGGCTGGTCTGCCCAAGAAGGCATTGTAGGGTGATTCAACATCCAAAACCACGAAGGGAAGGATTCTCACTCTCTGGCGTTCTCCTTCCCCAAGCGTAACTGGTAACTCTACATAACCCATTGGAGCAGTGGATGCTCCGTTAAATCCACGGATCCATCCGTGATAGGGCTTCAAGTCTTTTATTTCGAGGTTCATCTGGTCGAATGTCCTTTTGAAAAGAATGTTGACGGAACTCCCGTTGTCCACTAAAACCTTATGAACAATGGCTGGTCCGATAGATACTGTGATTACAAATGGATCTTCAGTCGGAGCATGGACTCCAATGCTTTCTCGTTCGCGGAAAACGACATCGTCGGACATCATCTTTTGTTGCTTTACCGGGATATTGACATCGGGGTTGCTGCACTCCCCTACCTCGAGGTGTTGCTTGGCCGCATTGACATATTGATCCAATGCCTTGGAACTGTGTCCGGCGAGATAAAGCCCTCCGATTACGGTATTGATAACGATGTCCTTTCCCTTTTGCTGGGCAGTTGGCCTGGCAACAAGTTGATTCTGGTTCTGATTTGGGGCCTGCACGGCTTGCCCCCTATCTCTGGGCGTTACTCTGTATTCATCTAATTTTCCTTCTCGAAGAAGCCTCTCGACTACATCTCTCAGGTGACGGCATTCATTTGTCGAATGGCCGTGAATCTGATGAAAGAGACAAAACTTTCCCGTTTCACGTTCTTTCTCCGTCGACTCTCTGGGAGGTGGCCTCTTATTCTGGAGGACGTTGTACGAATCCATGAAGATATTTTCCAGAGTATCATTTATTGGCGTATAACTCTCAAAGGCCCTGGGACGAGTCCTTCTCTGGGAGTCATTCCCTCGGTTCCTCTTTCGGTTGTTGCCATTACTATTATTATCATTTTTCCCTGACTGACGACCACCCTGATTCCGATTTCCGACATTAACCTCGACCTTCCCCAAGCTGTCTCCTGTCTGCTTAATGGCGACATTGCTCTGGATTTCCTCCTTATCGGCCGTTTTTGCCTTTCGGTTAGCATATACTTCTTCCCGGCGTAAATGTACGTTGGCTTTTTCGTAGAATAACTCTCTAGTATGGGGTGGTTTGCCTGCCAGGTATCTCCCAAATTCAGTGTCTTTATCTACTCCATCAATCAGAGCTGCGACGACGGTTGGCTCATGGAGATCTTTAACTTCAGTAGCGGCCAAGTTGAAACGGTCTAGGTACACCCTCAAACTCTCGCCTGGTCGCTGATTGACAAGGAACAAGTCAATCACACTCTTTGTCTTTTGTGCATAGATGCGGAATTGTTCTACGAACTTTTCACTCAACTCCCTGAAGCTAGAAATCGACCTTGCTGGTAAGCGAGTAAACCATAACAATGCTACATCCTCCAAGAATATGGGAAATGCTTTGCACTTGACAGCGTCAAAAGCTGGGGCAGCGGTCATTGACCAAGAATATCTCATCAGATGCTGGACAGGATCAGACCTACCCGCGTATCGGTTCATCTGTGGCATGTTGAAACGCCTCGGGAAAGTCGCATCCAAAATATCATCAGTGAAAGGGGTGTGACTGCGGTCGATTCCCCAATCTTCATTCCATTGTCCACGGCTATCCGCCAAAATTTGATGGATCATAGCTGCAACATTTGCACTGGTCAGCGGAGGTTCAGGGTCAGTGTTTCTTGCTCGGCGGGGTTCTCTAATCTCTCTTCCGGGAGCAGTCACAAAATCCGGGGCTCGAATTGGGCTTCGTTGCCCCCTGTTACCATGAGCATTTGCATGACGACGGGGCTGAGGCCGTCTGTCCTGTACAGGGTTGTCAATACCCCGAGCTCTGGGAGTTGCGGCGTGATCGTTCACATTACGGTTTGAGGGCCCTGCACCCAGTGCCTCTTCTTCCCGTGACGGCAGGGTTCCAAATCGAAGATGCTCTATGTTTTCGGGTCTCTCGTATGGTCGCCGCGGAGGTCTCGGCGATTCCTCTGATGAGGAAGAGTATTCTGGGGTGAGCGGACGAACTGGTGGCGTCCTTTGCCTTGCGAGATCATCAAGCCTTCTATCCATAGCGGTCAAATTCTGTCGTAGAACGGAGCTTTCCTTCCTCTGAGCAGCCAGTTCATCAAACAGTCTCTCCCACATTTCGGAAAAGCGAGAGAGATCCCCCTCAGTAAGGGGAGCAGCAGGGTCATATTGTTCATCATCACTTTCTCTTATGCGCAAAGAGCTTGAGCCAGGTCGAGCGGAGGGGCCAGGACGGTAAGAGCGTGCCATAGGCTCCTTTCCAGGTCGAGCTGTAGTCCGATCATCAATTCGGATCGCTGTGGATCGAGGATGGCGACTCGCAGCGCCCCCTTGGGATCGGTTCGTGGTCACGGTTCGCGGAGGGTTCGAGGCGTTATCACGGGATCGAGTAACAACCCCTTCAGTAGTTCGGTTCGTCTCGTCCTCGTCGACTCGGAGCGTGGTACCTTCATCGGATCGGTTCTCCCCTGGCGCTCCACGATCCAAAGTTCCCTCGTTGCCTAGCTCGTGCACACTTTCTTCAACTGCTTCATTCGCGGTTTCATTGGTTCGTGAAGCTCGTACTTCCTTAGATCTCTTTCCAGCCATGATATCCGAGTTGCTGGAATCTTCAAAGAACTGAATAGTGAAGCTTTAGGACTGTTTTCTCAGTGAAAGCACCAAAATGTTAGATCAAAATTTGGACCTAACACCCAAATTGTTCTGAATCTTATAGAGTTTTAACTGAAGAATGAAGAAAAAGAAAATAACACACAGAATTTATAGTGGTTCGGCGTTAACAAGCCTACGTCCACTTTATAAGTTATTGATTATACTTTGAATGCTGGTACAATCAATGATTTCTCTCTAACTCACTTTTACAATTGTGATTTCTCTCAGTAATCTAGTAATAAAACTGATTAGAAATGGTAGTATGACAATAATGGCGGAATCAGTCCTCAATATTGCCAAAAAGATTCTCAAAAATGCCGAACTCCGGGCTATTTATAGCTGATTTTGTCAGGCGGATCGTGGTAACATGTGGCACGAATCCCGAGAACATCGGATCGCATCGCTGCCGTTGAAGAAATAGTCAAATTAGCCGTTGTGGACAGGTGTCGTGATCCCCTTGAAAATCGGATCGAGCAAATGGGAAGAATCAGTCAAAATGACGGTTAGGGACACGTGTCGCTGGATCCGTGCGTCTCGGATCGCTGAAGACTAGCTCGTGTTTGAACGGGTCAGAGGCTTCGCCGTGCATCAGGGGATCGGATCGATCTATACTGGGCAATAATGCATGTACGAATCGAATCGCATAGAAATGTCGTTTCGCTGATGAAATGGGGGCGATCCGTTGAGGCGCGATCCGATAAGGGGCGAGTCAATGGTGCAATCCGATAAGGGGCGATCCGATGATGGGCGAGTCGATGGTGCGATCCGTTCCTTCATGTACTTAGGGAATGTGGTTTCATACTTTCTTCTTGTGAATGAACCTGGGTGGCTTGGTCAAAAAGCTAGCCAACAATAACCAACTTTTGGGGGAAACCATTTTCCCGTCTTTCTATTTAAACAAACGAATGTATAGAGTTGACATTGTTTCTTAGAAAGTGTTTTGGTAACCGATGTCTAGAGGAAATCATTTTCCAATTTTTCTGTTAATAATAACACATACCAACATTTTTAGGTGTAGATACTTAATAATATTAGGTGAGGATAATGGTTGCTCTTAGAATTAATATTGGGTTTAAAATATTTTATTAGGTTATAAACTGTTTGAGGGAGACTAATAATTGAGCAGAGTGATGTTATCTAGTTGTAAGAATTTTCAATGTCCACATTATACTGCACCAAAAGTTAATTCTGCTAGAGTCTCGGTTGATATTCCTTATGCTTATGGGTTTTCATATCGAGTTCATTGACTGGTTTATTGCATTGGAGGAAACAAATCAGTTAGAGAACTTACAGCCTACACCAAAGGCGAAGAAACTTGTTCTATATTGCTTGACCAAAAAGCTAAGCAACATGATGTTGTACCAGATATGGAGTTCTTACATGATTATGAAATAGAAGGTCCTAGAGATTGTGGAAGTAATTATTGAGTTGTTACCCTTAGATCTAAGAGATTGAATATGTGAAAAAAAAAATTAGACGGATTTTTTCTCATTTAGTCTTCAATTCTTAGCCTATTTTTCATAGCAGGTTAACTCTTAATGTTGGTTCACACCATAGAAACCGTGCCATTACAACTACAGCTTTATTTTGCATTACTTAATGAACATATCCTAGTAATTCATAATTGCACCTTGAATAAGAATGGTAGAACGCTTTAGTTTGTGGCTTTTTTTAATGAGATCTGTGTGAAAACTCATGTTCTTTTTAATAATAGAACATGAGTTATTGCTTCTATTACCACTTTTAATGAAATATTATTTTTTCTTGTATCTGAACAAACAAAAATTTACACATACATCATTCTTGATGTTGTTGTTGTTTATTTATTTTCTGCAGATGTCCTCTTACTCAAGGCCTTCGACCGATTATCGTGATTACTTCCTATGGTATTGTACGTCAGTCTATTCAGATGATTCGGGCGATCCTCCTCAAATTGTTTGTTCAGCCGAATCTCAGACACCAACTTCATTTAGCGTCTACGAGAGAATAGAGTCGAGCTTAGAAAGAGATTTTGCGTTATTAAGTGTTCCGAATATGGCACCGCCTACCAGGTCGACAACACCAACAAGATTGCCACCTCTGTAAACATTCGATGTTGGAGAAGTACAATCTCGAAGGTTGTCATGCCATTGCAACACTGAACCAATATTCGGAACATGCTATTTGAATAAAAACGTCGGCTATCAATATTTTATTTGTGCAAACACTGGAACTCTTAGTGATTGTGGATTCATCCACTGGATTGATGAACCATTATGTGATCGTGGTGTGGAATTTGCATTGGAGGTTCTTGAAGAAAATAAAAGGCTTAAAAAAGAGCTTAAATTGCAAGATTTCATGGAGTTCAATAGACAAAAGATGTGTCAAAATTAAAAAGTATGACTTTGAACTTATAACATTACTACTATTTGAAACTTAAATGATGTTTATTTAATTAAATGCACGCAAGAAGAAGTAGAAGAAGCGGAGAAAAAGAGAAAATTTGGTGGTACAAGCTATGCAAATTGTTGGATGTAAGGTTCGTTATATGGTTGGAGTTTCGCATTTGGTACTTGTAGATTTCAAATATGAAAAACGTCTTGTATGTTGTTAATTATGTATTATTGTTACTATGCAATTGGATAAAGTTTCTTGATGTTTATTTGGTTATAATTTGCATATGCATTGAATTTAGTATCTTTATGTATTGAATTGTTTTTGTTAGTTCATACTTTATTGTTATCACGAATATGGGTTTTTTTTTCTTATTGATTTTGTTACATGTTGCTCTATTCATATAATTTCATAGCTGAATGCATATTAAACAGAGCTTATGCTATCTT
The DNA here is from genome assembly GCA_030737875.1 of Allium sativum. Lineage (NCBI taxonomy): Eukaryota > Viridiplantae > Streptophyta > Magnoliopsida > Asparagales > Amaryllidaceae > Allium > Allium sativum. The sequence goes on from CM060924.1 coordinate 200,809,242, forward strand.
ATATGCAAATACAAGTGTTGCATGTTACCAACGCTTATACGTTTTGCAAATATAATGTTACTAATGCATATAAGCGTTGCGAATGAATATTTGCAACACTTATAAGCATTGGCAAATACAATACACGTTTTCGAACTATTGGACTCAAATATTAAATTCTCGTTATTTTATTATACCATATATATATATATATATACCATATAGGTTCAAATGATTACATACATGCAGAATGGACGTTATTTACATGCCATAGAAAGCCTATTGGCTCCTGATGACTAATAGAAGAAGGTCGGATTCAACTTTAACTGATCAACATAAGTAAATCCCCACTTGTTATTTTTCATATTGAATACTTGGGAATACAAATTCGAGTTTAATAGTTTCAAAGATAAATTTAGAAGAATCAAGGCATGATTACGATTCTTGTTAACTTAAGAATCATATAACAAGGTGCAATATTTAGTGAGATGTTGGTAGATGCAGATTCAAGAAAATACAAACCAGCACCTTTCTAACTGTGCATGGAGGAATATAACTCGTGACTTCACCATACGCTGACATTAAATTCTCCAATCCCCATACATGCAAATCTAATCAAATTTAATGAACCATACTCTAGCTCACCCTACCATTGAAATATTTACTCCCTTCCTGTAGCTAAAGAAATGACTTACTTCTTATCCTATTTTCTTCTTCTATATATATATATATATATATATATATATATCACAAAACCATTCCTCAACAAAAGAAAACCCAAAGCTTTCAAATGGCGATATAAAAATAAAACCACTTATAAATACATAACCATCTCACTGTAATCCCCAAATTCTTTCTTCCCATTCCTGTTTCTTACTCCACACTAAATTCAATTTCTCCAAATATCCAAAATCGCAACATTTAAAAATAATTAAAATTCAAAACTTTAACAAAACCAGAATATGATCGATTCGTTGAACTCAGGGGATTGAAGACTTCGATTCTACATATAAATCGAAGGGTGTGACACTGTTTCGAGCAACATAGGGTTTGTGGTGACGCAACGGAGTTGACGACCGAAGAGGACTGCTTGTCTTCAGTTTTGATTCGGGAAGGGACTGTAATACGCCGGAGGTGTCGAGGAAGGTCAAAAGGCGGAGCCGAAGAGTCGGAGCTGTCTGCCAGTAGAGTGGGACGGTCTGAAGATCATCAGAGGTTGTGCGGTGGTAGGAGTTTCGTGACAGGTTGGGTTCGATGTTTGCTTGTTGGGAAGAAAGATCGGTTATGTAGAGTGAAAAGGAGCAGCGTTATTTTGAATACCTGGAGAGGGGTTCTATTGTGATTAACATGGAGTACGTGGATTAACAATTAAGTTGGGGATGCCTATTTTGATTGCGGTTGTGGTGGAGAAGATGATTTCGGGGAGAAAGTTCTGTTATTAACATCATGTATTTATGAGGTGTATGCGACCTTGAACTATTCAACAGGAAGAAGAGCATTTAACCATTATAACTGTGTATTAAGGTGAAAAATTATTAAGGTTAAAGAAAGGAGAAGCAGCAGTTTAATTTTCGTTGGGAAGAAGGTCTCGAAAATAACTGTAAACTATGGGAGAGAGCAGCATTTTGCCAGGAAGATGGACAATGACGTACTCACAACAGGCCGAGTGGGGTCGGCCGACCCCACTGGAATTAAAAATAAATAAATAGAAGAGTAGAGAGAGAGGACCGAAAGTACTACACGTTACTTCAGTTATCATTTCTAGAGACCAAATATAGTTGTTTGCTTTCTCTTCCTCCATTTTTTCCGCCTCCAATATTTCCCCAATCCCGTTTTCAAATTAAAAGTCATTTAAATAGAAAATAAAACATTCAAGTGGATTGCAATTGATTTGTTCTTATTTCTTAGCTTGTTAAAAGACTTCTTGAATCAGGATATCCTATCGAAGAAATTGTTCGAGACCCAGGTTTTGTACTTCATGAGCTTGATCTTTTGCTATTTGTAAAGTCCTGTTGATTATTTTAGTTAAACCACTGAACAAGTTGGTGAGGTCTCAAATTCGGTACAATTGCATTTGGAGTCCTGCAAAATGAATTTTGAATAATAATCATAGAAGTACTTGGGAAAAAGAAGAAAGAAAATTTAATCTTTCCTGTAATAGAAGGGCTTGGGGGTAGAAACAAGGAAAAATATTTTAAATAGTAACATCAATGTGTTCAATGTACAAGAGATTATAGGAAAATTGGGCATCTCTGGGATCTGGATCGAGCAAAAGAGAGGCTTAATTTAATGAAAGCAGAGCTACCAGAAGTGGATAGCTTTGATGAAGCAATAATGGGATGTGAGGTTGTTTTCCATTGTGCTTTTCCTGTCATACATCCAAAAAATGACCCTAAGGTATGTGCTTTCAGATGCCGCATACACCGTGTTTTCTCTTTAGTAGTTTGGCTAGTTCTATTTTCACCTTTATTTCAACATTTCACACCCCATTTATTTAAAAATAACCATCACACCTCACTTTTTCCCTTTCACACCCGAATTATTCCGAAAATAACCTTATATTTCTCAAGCCACCTTTAGCTATGACGTTGTTTTGTTATGAACCCCGCTTGGTCTGAACTAGATTGTTGCACAAATCTCACTCGATGCGGACTAGGTTGTTGCATGAATCTCATTCGATCCAAACTAGATTGCTTGTGAAGAATCATTTTTAAGGATGATATTTTGAGAAGAAAAAACATATGATATTTTTGGTGATATTTTGTAAATTATATTTTGTGATGATAATTTATATGTTTTTAATCAAATGGTAATATAAATGTGATGGAGATTTTAATATAGAATATGATATTGCCAAAATAAATAAATAAAATCCGCCCCCACTGTATAGAATTTCTGCGTACGCCCCTGAAGATGGACATGCACGCAGGTGGGCTTTCTAATGATTGGGCTTGGCCGAGATAAAATAAAATAAATTAGAATGTGAAGGATGGGGAGAACCCTTGCAGGAGCTTGCGTGGAAAATGCAAAGGAGTGGAGTTGGGCTTATACATGACCATGGAGGCCGTGGTTATTTTAATTACGAAAGAAGTTTCCAATTGCTACATGGAAGTGGCAACAAATATGGGGAGCTCAATGTGAGGAAATTCACTGGTGATAACCGAACGAGAAAACGGTGGTTGTGGAAGCAGTGTTGGTGATGAACAACTATTAACGGCACTGGTTTTGTTCCCTACTGGGTGGGAAGATTAGTTATCTTAAGTACGGTAATTAAAAGGTTTAAACAAGATTAGTAAATTGAATTTTTTTTACTGTTCAAGTATTATAACGATTAAATCTTGCTCGTCTATTAACAGAAATTAACGAAACCAGATCCGTTAGGATCGTATGGTCAGAGGCTATGTACTGGAACCGGTCTGGAGCGATTTGGACCTCGTTTCAATTTTAGATAGAGTTCGAATCGACTAGCATTAATCGCTTTTAAACGATTAACAACAAAGGTGAGCAAACTCACTAACTCTGTTCAGTTTTAAAATATTTTAATTATATATCTATAAATGATGATTTGAATGTTGGGTGATGGTTGTTTGGATGAATTGCTTATAAATTGGTTGAAGTTATAGGTACAGTTATTTATATAAACTGTTGGTTAGATATTGATCCTATTTATTATTATATTTCATATTTGATATGAAATAAGTGTTATTATGTTGATTAACATCTGTGGATGCAGGGAAACAGGTTGGAGGAATCCAATTGGATTCCTCAACTATTATATTGTTATTTTTAATATATTACATTATATGATGTGATAAATAATTTGTGGTTAATTATTATTTGTTTGTAATGTAGAAATACACTGGCATGAAATAATTGGTATTTAAATACTGTAAATATATTGAAAAAGAATTTGAGTTTAAAAAGGGTAAATCTATTATTTATTACCATTTTAAATAATAGAAATTGAATCTAGATTAGGCTATAATATAATAACTTGTTTTAATTATATAAAACAAGCAGTTTGATTTAAAATTGATTTTTAGAATGAAATGAAATAATATGCTTGGGAAATATGGGAAACTGGAAAATTAATGTTAAATAAAAGGGCCAGTGATTGTTGATGTTTAGTTGTAAATTTGAATGGTTGTTTGTTTTTATTTGATAGTTAAATCACCGGCTATCAAACATTTTTTACCATCGTTTTCAATACGGAGAGACCAGTTGGATTCAATATCCAAAAACCACTACATAAAGGCATAGGCATTGCGAATTAGATTACGCTAGAGATAATTGAATATGGAGTTAAATACAAGGGTCGTTCTGTTACATAATAGTGTTTTCTGTTTGTCCAGACCCAGGACAATTTGTATGGACGAATGTCTGACAGAGTACTCCTAACAGATCACACCAAACGATCTTTTCAAGGTATTACGTCTGGTGGCGGAGGAATTCGTTTCTCTTAGCTTTTATACCCGTGATATTTTTGTGAAGATCAACTAGTGATTTGATGGGTTTTACGATGTGACATTCAAAGTGAATGGTGGCCAGATGTTCTAAAGTAAACGTAGCCTCAAGCCTCACAACCAGGAAATGACAAAAATCGGGAAGGCAGCATGGCTAGTTGGGTCATACCCAAGCTGGGTGTATTGTGACCGATCTAGAGAAAATTCATATTTGTTCTTCTTTTGATTCTGTATCTTACGAGTTATGGTTGGATGGCCGACAACCGTGGGTGACAATATATTCGCTACACTCAAGCTAAATGAGTGGGCGGTCATGTGTGGCTGGGTTGTAAGACATTCTTGTTGAACCCCAGTGTGTACCCTCTAGAGTACACTGATCGGGAGGTGGTCCCATACATTGTCATAGTTGGAATACAAAATCTCCAATAAGCGCCCTACGGTTTTGATATTATACTGTATATGTGGAGCGTGAGATGCAAGCGTTCTACTATTTGGTTATTTATTTGATTAGACATTATTATAATATCATCGGATTTTGATATCAAAATGTTTAGGTTATAATAAGGTAAAAACCATCCATGTTTATGTGTGGGCTGGTCTTACTATTACCCTTTTGCTTTAAAAGAATTTTCAAAGTTAAACAATATGGTTGAAGTTTACTCACACCAGTCCCATGACTGACCCAGAGTTTATTTTGTTTGTTTTTCCCTAAACTCTTGGGTGCCCAAATTTGTACGGGCAGTCAAGTGTTTCAGGATTTTACAGATACACTTGAAGGAGCTTGAAGCAGGAGGCTTCACCGTTAGTTATTTAGAGTTATTTCCGTTGTGATGTGATGTATTGTACTCTGATATAGTATGTAAGTACTGATACACGTTTTGTATTTCAAAGTTATGTTATACAATATATTTTATTCATTCCGCTTGAGATTTGTGTTACTCTGATTCTGTTCGGTTGTGTTCTTCTTCTTCTGTTCTAATTTTCTTTTCCTCTATTTCTCACCCTCTAACGTCTTTCTATTAATGACCTGATATTTTCGATACTTGATAAATCGACATAGTGTTTATGTTGATTTTCGGGGTCGAAAATCCATCGGGCCGTTACAACAGTGGCACGTATAAGTGTCAATGAAATTACTAGCGACGCCTATACTCATTGGGAATCCCCTATTTTGGTGTATTGTCTCAAATAGCAATGTTTTTGATATTTTACAGAATCTAGTAACTAGTGTGTATTATTTTTAATTTGGGATTATATCAAAATTCTACAAACGACGATATTTTTGTTGTATTGTTTGGAGTTTGCATGCAACATTAAAATAGTATGACGAGTTATCAAAAAAAATTAAATAAATATATAATAACGCCATCCATACTTAGAAAACTCATTGTACCTCCCTCCTCTTATCATTCTCACACATGCCCTTTGCTTCTCTCCAAAATGCAAAGGGAAAAAATGGTCGTTTAGATTAAACTTAAGATCAATTCGATTTCATGACGAAAAAGTCTAAAATAAATATATTTAGATTCGCCGAGTGATGATCTTGATATCAATCTTGTTGAGTACGGATCGAGTATGGCGAGTTCGCCTGTAGTGTCTGAGCTCCTCACACTTGTTAGGGCTTTCTTTATCGGTAATTATGGTCCTCGATTTGGAAATCAAAGTCTAGATTGTGCTCAGTAACATGAACTGCAACTTATGCGTGATTTTGATGGACCTGCGATTCGAAAAGTGTCGCACGATGCCCTGTAGCACACGAAGGCTTCCCAGGTCACAATGCAGCAGAGGGTTTCAGTGCCAAGATAATGGACATGGGAAGGGAGCTTTGACGATGGGGATTTCAAAGTGATTGTCGTTGAATGATTTAGCTAAACGATGGAGAAGTTGTGGTGGGGAGAAGGCATGCGTGTTTGGGTAGGAAGATACTGATGGGTTGCTTTTTTGTCTTGGGGGGGGGGGGAGATGGGTTAATGAACGTGGTAAATTAATTATTAATTCATATGTTAATGACATTTCAATTTTGTTTAAACTTGTAACGCGTATATATATATTTCATACGATGCCAGATTGAGACGAAACAAGTTTCTTTGGAATCGTATCCGCAAGTACTATGCACAACAGCACATAAGTTAGACCGTGTTCATTTGGAGCTGTTTATAATTTTGTCTAATTTCAAATGTCCATTTGATATGAGATAAAACGATGCAAAAACATCAATTGGAATGGATAGTGAGTTAGCTCTCACACTTTTTGGAATACCGGTGAATATTGTTATAACGTCACACCCTGAAAATCGCCGCTCTTCGAATTAATTGAAAACCGCACAGGTTCAATCCAAAAAGGAAGATATTCGTGAATTATCATGAGAACATGACGCATTAGAATATACAATAATTTTACATCAGAGTACAGATAATAATCACAGCAGAAAATATCAGAGATTAATAATTTACAGAACAGCGGAATTTCAAATACATTAATATAATACATAGCGGAAGACATCAACTAACACAACAGAAGCACATAAAATAATCCAGAGAATAGCTCCAGTAGTAATCTAGGATCCCGTTGAATAAATATCAGCAAAACCAAAACTACTAGATGCCCTTGTGAAAAATATGGGTACCTAGATTTTAGGTGGGAAAAAATAAACTCCGGGTCAGTCGTGAGACTGATGTGAGAACTAAAAAACAGTTATTAAAACTTTACTTAAAGTTGGGTAATATCACGGGACCATGCCATATCAGACGGAATGGGTTTACTTTACACGAATGCAGTGCATATAAACAAATAAAACAATGGAATGTTTTTGAAAAATGAAGCCATTATAAGACTCAAGTCTCATCAAATAATGCAACGCGAGCTGGAGGATAGAGTTTTACCATATAATGGCCAAACTTGCTTGATACGAGAAATAAAATCATTTGGTATTATAATTAGTGTCTATGTGATTAAAACAATTCCAAAATAAATGTATCAATCCTAGACGGCATATTACCCCCATCATTTCGCCGATAGTATACAACTAAAACCGTAAAATCACGTATTGGAATTTGGATTTCCATCATAAGCCGAGGCAAGGGATTTTCCTCATTCGATTCAGACTATTTCTAACAATATGTCCAGGACTACACACTTGGGTGACCCTTGGGAGCGCCTGGGCTGGTCCGCTCTTACATTTGCTGATTGGCAATTCCTGAACAACACGTTTCCCGGTCCTATTGGACCTCTTGGTCTGTCCATCGACCGTGGTCTGTATGTCGACCATTTTGGCCTTTTGCGGCCATATCCGAAGCATCTCACTTTCCATCATCCACATAAGTAAATATGTCTGGGCTCCATACCATGGCACTACTTCTAACTAGAAAGAAATGCATGTTCTCCCTACTGTCCATCATCCCTTTTTTGACTCATACCGGGGTATGATGCTCGTGAATTAACGATATACACAAAGCTACGCTATATCAGCCATGCTTTGATCATCATCCACAAAGCTCTACTTTTCAACAAAATATGTGATCCATGCATCTCAGTATGCCACACAGTCATCCCAGGCTATACAACTGATAACAACCAATATATAACCTCTAAGCTTCTACGTCTCAAAGAAGGGTGTTAAGCTTAGAGAATAAATTTTCCGCCACCAAATAGATATATATTAAGCAGACATCAATTAATATAGCTTAGAATAATGTGTCAGACACACAATCCATTTATAAGTTCATTCTGGGTCTTAACGAAACCGGAGGCACCTTATTATTCATCCCATATGTCCAATACAGGAGAGAGGTCCTCACATATCCGGTCGATCTCCAAGTACGTCTGGATGATCACCAATTATTACCTCATCTTGGGTGTACATCCCAATTGAGACATCAGTAAAAATCCAAACGATGTGAAGAACTCCAGTCTTCAACCACCGTCTTCATATCTTTGACTTTTAATCGTTGTAACAGTTATTCAGAATGGGTTAAACTCGGTCTTTTCGAGTAACTCGTAGATCTTTGAAATCAAGTGATATAAATAAACCTACCAACAATCTCATTCTAATCCAGAAAGTTTTTTTATTCAAATATTCATTACATGGGAATTAACCTCATAAATCTTATAAAAGATTTATTTTCATTAAAACCCCTTGTTTAAATCTTTCCGTTGAAAACATTGCAAAAGATTTTATAATATCTTTTCACGATCTCAAACTGAATTAAGGTTTTATACGCCTTATTGGGATTAGCGAGCCATACCGAAGTTATCGTTTATTTTAGTACCCCGATCCCAACATATTCATCCCATGGAGAAAAACTAGTAGTACTCCGTAGCTAACACCCATCGTGTTATTGGTAAAGTTAATTACCATTTAACGCTCAAAATCTAATTAAAGATTTAACTATCACGTGGAGTAAAACTGGTGATACTCCATCCCGAACACTTCTCGAATTTGGTAAATTTAATTACCCCATTCACATTTCAATCTAATTAAAAATTCATTAAAACTCCAACTTAGTTTTAATCTCAAAAATCATTACTTAATGAATATTCAACTTTAGGAAATTTATCTTGTCTTTAAATGGGATAAAGAGAAAATGCCATTTAAAACATCGTTCGTAATAAACCCAAAATCAACTTCCATCAAATCCTAATTTAATTTATTCAATTGGAAAACTTCATTAAATCTTAATTAAAAGATTTATATCTCAAGTTCATTTTCAACTGAGTTTAAGAACAGTGTTTGAAACACCCCACCTCCGTTAAGGTCACTCACAAAGGGAATGCCTTAACTTTGGTGGAGCATTTTAGTAAACAGAACAGAAACTTACAAGACAGATAAAACAGTACTTGAAAAATTTTAACTTTATTACAGCGGAAACAGAAATTAATATGGTTACATCCTTTCAATTTCAGAATTCAAGTACAAAATATCAGTCTTGTACAAAAGCCTTCAAAATGCATGGTTTAAAATCATGATCCCCATGGAACGGAAGCTATACAAAGCCAAGCCATACTTTAAGCACTTCAAGCAAAGAGAAATCTGGATCAGGCTAAAGTATTCCCTCCTTGGATAACCTGGGGGGGGGGAAACGGAAGAAAGGAGGCGAAACAACAAGGGTCAGACAAAAAGTCTGGCAAGTCCAGTGACTTTCAGCATATGAACAGATAATAATAATATGATATGAACATAAAACTGGATGTGAGATAACTGTAACAGGTGTAGCAGATATAACAGAAAAACAGAATGATATAAACTATTGTTTTACACTTCTCTGCACTAATACTAGTATAACAGAATTAGGTGTCACCCTAATGTCTAAATTGAAGCAGGAACGGGTACAGAATACTTTAACAGAAACAGAATGCTAAAAATGGGCCTTTACTACCCGATCCGAAACAGACAGAAGCAAAAACAGATTTATCCCTACGGAAACAGAATGTAGAATTAGGTGTACACTAGTAATGGGCCTTTACCACCCGAACAGACGGTACCACACAGAAACAGACAGGTGTTACCACCCAACAGAAACAGACGGTACCAACAGAAACAGACAGAACTAAGCGTACCCTAAAACCCTACCCCAAGCGATCGGCTCCCTAATACATAAATATCCTGTGTCGGCCCCACAGTAGGGTGTATCACTCCCTAAAGTGACAACCAATTGGCACAGACCTATTTACAGATGTCACGGCGTCTTACATCCTCAGAGGCAGACCGGGGTCCATGCACGCACATGACCCGGTTGGAACGCACCATCAACACCCCTCGCCATTATCAGAATGAACCACTTATAATTAGTTCAGTAAGCGTGCCCGGACCCTACCTACTGTTGGGTCAAAGTTTTGATACCAGAAAGGGTTACTGACTAATATGGGCCCCAAACAACAGATGACACAAGTAATTCCCCTCCTAACCTTGTGTCCCCAGACTAACAGATTTCAGATTAACAAGTTCAGACATACAGAATTCAGATTTACTAATTCACAAATTAAGTTAACAAGTTTTCAGACTAACAGGTCAGATGTACAGATTTTTCAGATTTGTCTAACTTTGTATTGGGCCTACAGATTCATGGACGGGTTTACTACACCTATTAATCCAGTTGGTTTAACCCTATTTTCCCCCAATACGTTTTAGACGTCATTCTTATCTTAGATTTGCATTAATTAATTATTAATGCACAGACCTCTCACATTAGGTCGGTAGCTTGTGGCCGCTGGATATGCCGGGCGGTTCCGGGCAGACTTCTGCCACAAGCCAGACCTAACCTCGTGTCTTACGCATGTTATGACTAACTTCTCACATTAGAACCTATTGTTTGCGGCCACTGGATGTGCCGGGCGGTTCCGGGCAGATTTACGCCGCAAACTCATTCTAACCTCGAGTTAGCCATGTGTATCTTTGCGGCCAATTAATTAATAATTTACCGTTTATGCGCATGCCCAATATATATGCCAATTCAGATTATATCAATAACAGGATGATTATATCAACATAGCAGATAACAGATTTTATATGACTTAACGGATTTAACAGATTTAGCAACTTAGCAGATTTTGGCATATAACAGGTTAGGCATTTCAACCGACAAATTTAACAGATTAGGCATTTCAACCTAATTAGCAGTCTAGGCAATATAACAAAACTAGTAGTTTAGGCAACTTGACAAATTAGCAGATTTAGCAAATTTACTATTTCTAAAAGTTCTATTTGCATGCCTTGCCCAATCATAAATTGGCCTAAATTCATATGCCTACATAATTGTCATGATTCACAACATATACTCCATGTTTGCATAAGCGCAGAATATGGACATAATTTGCCTTATAACATATGTTCCAATTTTTTTTTTTGTTAAACTAGCATCTTACAGCAGATTCATATATAAATTATACCAAATATAACCATTAATTTCAATGCATGCCATATATCCAAAAATCCCTATTTAGGTGTAATCACAATAATAGATATCCTAATTAATGTAAATCTTTACACCTAAGTTTCCATATCTTCTTCTTTTTGAGTCATGAATCATTATGCAAACTATACCCAACAATATAAATCTTTAAATCATATCTTCTAAAAATCAGATCTTGACTTTTATATGCATTTTGTCCAAAGTCTCAAATCATATGTAATCTTACAATGGTTCCTCTTTTCTTCTATCATAGAATATGCATAGATCCAAATCTAGTTTACAACATATGCTCATTAATTACAGTTCTAAATTACAACATAACTATGCATACAACATGCATAAATTATATGTTCATAGTCAAATTTATGCATATGTCCAATATATTTTATGCCTCAGACCTAAAGTCATACATTCAATTTAGTCTTGTCAAATTTCGCATCATTCATTATTTATCCAAAATTTGCGTTCATACGTTCATCTCTTATGAGATTAGGCACAGGCTCGTGGTAGCCTGGCTATAAAAACAGAAAAGAAGAAAAGGGATATAGAACAGTCACAGAAAAACAAATCTGACAGAAGAGAATATATATACAATCTCAGATTCAGAATTAAAAACATATCAAAATTATAATTAACGTTTATAGCGGAAAATAACTGTACTTGCCTTGATTGGATTAAAGAAAGAACTTTAACTTGTTGTAGAATCTTTTCAGAAACTTTAATCTCTAGTTTTAATTCCAGCAGAGCAGCGACGCCATTTTAATTTTTTTATTAGAAGAAGAGAGCAATGGAGGCTAGAGAATTGTGTAAGAAACCTAGGTAGAGTCTAGGGTCATTTTTATAGAGTTTATGAACTGATTAGGACCATTGATGTTGCTTGGTTTGATCGTAGTCATTCATCCTAAAGAGAGACCAATTAGAGCCTGCCACCTAGCCCTAATGACAAAGCAGACTACAGAAAATCGACCAACATAGAATAGGCCAGCCAGGTTGGGCTGGGTTCGACCTGGCTCTGGACCAGGTCGACATGCCTGTCGACAGCCCTGTCGACCTGGCTAGACCAGGTCGACAGTCCAGTCGACCTGGGTGCGTTAGGCGGGTGTTTTTCCGCCCTGGCCCATTGGGCCCCATTTTGGAATTTAAATTTGATTTTCTGAGCTATTTTATTCTGTTTGAATTTTAAACTTAATTCAGAAACTTCCGAAGGCCATATCTTATTCATACGGACTCCGTTTTTCGAAAACTCGGACTCTATTTCGCGTATTTTTCCGAGACGAACGCAATGGCGTATCCCGTTTCCCTTAGTTCTTTGATTCAATTTAATTATACTTTAATTTGTGAATTTCACAGTTGTAGAATTCGCGGGGTGTTACATTCTCCCCCACTTAAAAGGATTTCGTCCCCGAAATCTTCAAGTTAGGAGGAATGTATATCCTAACATCAAATCATCCATCTACTCATCCATCAAACACGAGCATCCATTGTCCTTAAAAGACTTCTAATGCTTCATGATCATATGCGAAGTGTGTGTGTACATGTACTTATCTAATGCAAAGATCAGGCGGTCTACTGATTCAGTTGACCTCCTTAATGCGAATTATGTCAGTGCCATGAGTCCAACATGTATGCAATAGGATTCTGATATATATAATATTTCTTTATGAGTGCACAATCATTCACTCAAATGCAACATCCATGTGCTGAATCAACCATTTTGCATCCACAAGAATTGAAAAATGCTCACCTATCCATATGCAGTATGAGAGTGTTTTCGAGCCGATCTAGTGCCTAGTGTGTGTATATGCATCCACGGGCAACCACTAGCAACCACTTGCATCCACTTGCAACCATCAAACATAACATGTCTCAAACACATGTTTACACCCATTAGTTTCTACCTAAAGTTCAAATATTCGATCGATAGGATACAGTCGAATGATGGAAGCGAGTATAGATAGAACGAAAATTTGGTTCCCATTAGACATGGGTCCTAAGTATCGGCCCCAAAGACCGAAACCAATATCAAATTGACACCCCACGAAAACTCAGAATGTATGCGTCATACTTGACGCCTAACACAGATATCCCTCAAACCCCAGTCTCAAACAGATGATCCATAACCCTTATGGGTCTGAGTCTATAGCGGAATTCAGAAATAATACTAGCATTAAAGTGCAGAGTATCGATTACAAAATCAAAATACCAAAATCAGAAAAAAGTCACAATCAGATAAAGAAATTAAACCTACTATAGAAATTTTCCTATTTCTATCCTAGCCACTAGCCTCAAGAGTGTTCGCCTGCCCTCCTTGTCCTCGTCTCTTCGGGCAGTCCCTAGTGAAGTGTCCCATCTCCCCATAGTTGAAGCAAGCGCCCTTCCTTTTTCTGCAATCCTTGTTCAGATGAGTTGAGCTCCCACAAGTAAAGCACTTTTTCCCCTTCTTATCTTCAGACTTCTCATCCTTCTTTTGTGTTTCCTTTTTGGGCCTCGCTTTCTTATTCTGGGGTTCTTCCTTCTTTGTCTCTTTCGGGCCCTTGTCTTCCTCGTGCAGTAGTGCCATATCCACCAATTTCTCGTAAGTTGCTCCCATGGGTACATGGGTCATGGCTAGGCTGTGCAGTGGCTCATTCAATCCTTTAACAAAGCGGAGAGCCTTTTTATGCTGAGTGTTGACTAAATCCAATCCGAATCTTGCTAGTTGGTTGAACTGGTTGACGTATTCCTTGACCGTCATACTTCCTTGCTTAAGAGACAAGAACTTTTCCAATTGTAAACTTCGTTCAGCTTGCGAGAGGAATTTTGTCTCAAACCTTGTTCTGAAATCCATCCATGTCTCAACCGGCCTCTCGGCGTTAGTGACTTCCCACCAGTAGGAAGCTTCGTCTTTGAGCAGCCATACTGCCAACTGTACCTTCTGCCTATCGTCCACCTCGAAGATAACGAATAGATCCTCAGTTTCTTTGAGCCAATTCCTTGCTTCTACGAATGATTCAATTCCTTTGAAATCCTTCCCACCCATGGCCCTAAAATCTCTACAGATCTTTGAGAAAGCAATTGCACGAGGAGGGGGTGGAGGAGGGGGATCATTTGCTGGACCTGCAGCGGCGGTCCTAGCTTCAAGATATTGACGAAACCAACCGGGTACATGAACACCCTCTGGTATCTCAGATGCTTCAGACATGCTGGAACGAAAAAGGAAAGGTTCAATACAAAAAGGACTGAAAGAAAGATATATGGCTCTTGGGGATCATGTTTTCCAAAATAAGCTTTTTGAAAATACTTCCTTCCAAAACCTTTTTGAAAACAGTTTTCAAAAACTTTACCCAATCTGGTAACCTTCAGCTCTGATACCAAGTGAAACACCCCACCTCCGTTAAGGTCACTCACAAAGGGAATGCCTTAACTTTGGTGGAGCATTTTAGTAAACAGAACAGAAACTTACAAGACAGATAAAACAGTACTTGAAAATTTTTAACTTTATTACAGCGGAAACAGAAATTAATATGGTTACATCCTTTCAATTTCAGAATTCAAGTACAAAATATCAGTCTTGTACAAAAGCCTTCAAAATGCATGGTTTAAAATCATGATCCCCATGGAACGGAAGCTATACAAAGCCAAGCCATACTTTAAGCACTTCAAGCAAAGAGAAATCTGGATCAGGCTAAAGTATTCCCTCCTTGGATAACCTGGGGGGGGGAACGGAAGAAAGGAGGCGAAACAACAAGGGTCAGACAAAAAGTCTGGCAAGTCCAGTGACTTTCAGCATATGAACAGATAATAATAATATGATATGAACATAAAACTGGATGTGAGATAACTGTAACAGGTGTAGCAGATATAAC
This sequence comes from Allium sativum, assembly GCA_030737875.1. Taxonomy (NCBI): domain Eukaryota; kingdom Viridiplantae; phylum Streptophyta; class Magnoliopsida; order Asparagales; family Amaryllidaceae; genus Allium; species Allium sativum. The sequence continues at coordinate 200,824,437 of CM060924.1, forward strand.
AGAAAAACAGAATGATATAAACTATTGTTTTACACTTCTCTGCACTAATACTAGTATAACAGAATTAGGTGTCACCCTAATGTCTAAATTGAAGCAGGAACGGGTACAGAATACTTTAACAGAAACAGAATGCTAAAAATGGGCCTTTACTACCCGATCCGAAACAGACAGAAGCAGAAACAGATTTATCCCTACGGAAACAGAATGTAGAATTAGGTGTACACTAGTAATGGGCCTTTACCACCCGAACAGACGGTACCACACAGAAACAGACAGGTGTTACCACCCAACAGAAACAGACGGTACCAACAGAAACAGACAGAACTAAGCGTACCCTAAAACCCTACCCCAAGCGATCGGCTCCCTAATACATAAATATCCTGTGTCGGCCCCACAGTAGGGTGTATCACTCCCTAAAGTGACAACCAATTGGCACAGACCTATTTACAGATGTCACGGCGTCTTACATCCTCAGAGGCAGACCGGGGTCCATGCACGCACATGACCCGGTTGGAACGCACCATCAACACCCCTCGCCATTATCAGAATGAACCACTTATAATTAGTTCAGTAAGCGTGCCCGGACCCTACCTACTGTTGGGTCAAAGTTTTGATACCAGAAAGGGTTACTGACTAATATGGGCCCCAAACAACAGATGACACAAGTAATTCCCCTCCTAACCTTGTGTCCCCAGACTAACAGATTTCAGATTAACAAGTTCAGACATACAGAATTCAGATTTACTAATTCACAAATTAAGTTAACAAGTTTTCAGACTAACAGGTCAGATGTACAGATTTTTCAGATTTGTCTAACTTTGTATTGGGCCTACAGATTCATGGACGGGTTTACTACACCTATTAATCCAGTTGGTTTAACCCTATTTTCCCCCAATACGTTTTAGACGTCATTCTTATCTTAGATTTGCATTAATTAATTATTAATGCACAGACCTCTCACATTAGGTCGGTAGCTTGTGGCCGCTGGATATGCCGGGCGGTTCCGGGCAGACTTCTGCCACAAGCCAGACCTAACCTCGTGTCTTACGCATGTTATGACTAACTTCTCACATTAGAACCTATTGTTTGCGGCCACTGGATGTGTCGGGCGGTTCCGGGCAGATTTACGCCGCAAACTCATTCTAACCTCGAGTTAGCCATGTTTATTTTTGCGGCCAATTAATTAATAATTTACCGTTTATGCGCACGCCCAATATATATGCCAATTCAGATTATATCAATAACAGGATGATTATATCAACATAGCAGATAACAGATTTTATATGACTTAACGGATTTAACAGATTTAGCAACTTAGCAGATTTTGGCATATAACAGGTTAGGCATTTCAACCGACAAATTTAACAGATTAGGCATTTCAACCTAATTAGCAGTCTAGGCAATATAACAAAACTAGTAGTTTAGGCAACTTGACAAATTAGCAGATTTAGCAAATTTACTATTTCTAAAAGTTCTATTTGCATGCCTTGCCCAATCATAAATTGGCCTAAATTCATATGCCTACATAATTGTCATGATTCACAACATATACTCCATGTTTGCATAAGCGCAGAATATGGACATAATTTGCCATATAACATATGTTCCAATTTTTTTTTTGTTAAACTAGCATCTTACAGCAGATTCATATATAAATTATACCAAATATAACCATTAATTTCAATGCATGCCATATATCCAAAAATCCCTATTTAGGTGTAATCACAATAATAGATATCCTAATTAATGTAAATCTTTACACCTAAGTTTCCATATCTTCTTCTTTTTGAGTCATGAATCATTATGCAAACTATACCCAACAATATAAATCTTTAAATCATATCTTCTAAAAATCAGATCTTGACTTTTATATGCATTTTGTCCAAAGTCTCAAATCATATGTAATCTTACAATGGTTCCTCTTTTCTTCTATCATAGAATATGCATAGATCCAAATCTAGTTTACAACATATGCTCATTAATTACAGTTCTAAATTACAACATAACTATGCATACAACATGCATAAATTATATGTTCATAGTCAAATTTATGCATATGTCCAATATATTTTATGCCTCAGACCTAAAGTCATACATTCAATTTAGTCTTGTCAAATTTCGCATCATTCATTATTTATCCAAAATTTGCGTTCATACGTTCATCTCTTATGAGATTAGGCACAGGCTCGTGGTAGCCTGGCTATAAAAACAGAAAAGAAGAAAAGGGATATAGAACAGTCACAGAAAAACAAATCTGATAGAAGAGAATATATATACAATCTCAGATTCAGAATTAAAAACATATCAAAATTATAATTAACGTTTATAGCGGAAAATAACTGTACTTGCCTTGATTGGATTAAAGAAAGAACTTTAACTTGTTGTAGAATCTTTTCAGAAACTTTAATCTCTAGTTTTAATTCCAGCAGAGCAGCGACGCCATTTTTATTTTTTTATTAGAAGAAGAGAGCAATGGAGGCTAGAGAATTGTGTAAGAAACCTAGGTAGAGTCTAGGGTCATTTTTATAGAGTTTATGAACTGATTAGGACCATTGATGTTGCTTGGTTTGATCGTAGCCATTCATCCTAAAGAGAGACCAATTAGAGCCTGCCACCTAGCCCTAATGACAAAGCAGACTACAGAAAATCGACCAACATAGAATAGGCCAGCCAGGTTGGGCTGGGTTCGACCTGGCTCTGGACCAGGTCGACATGCCTGTCGACAGCCCTGTCGACCTGGCTAGACCAGGTCGATAGCCCAGTCGACCTGGGTGCGTTAGGCGGGTGTTTTTCCGCCCTGGCCCATTGGGCCCCATTTTGGAATTTAAATTTGATTTTCTGAGCTATTTTATTCTGTTTGAATTTTAAACTTAATTCAGAAACTTCCGAAGGCCATATCTTATTCATACGGACTCCGTTTTTCGAAAACTCAGACTCTATTTCGCGTATTTTTCCGAGACGAACGCAATGGCGTATCCCGTTTCCCTTAGTTCTTTGATTCAATTTAATTATACTTTAATTTGTGAATTTCACAGTTGTAGAATTCGCGGGGTGTTACAGTGTTATTAAAGACACCATTCACAACAAAACCAAAATCCAATTTGATATTAAATACAAGGATTTGAATAGAAATCACATCGACTTATAGTCAATATCAAATTCTGAAACCAACAGATATTTGGAAAAACGATATCTTTATCTTCCAAATTCCTCAACTATATCTGTATAATTACATAATCCATTCTCGAAATATTCGAAGATGATTTCCATTCAAATACAATCCAATTCATATGTTTGGAAATATCTGGTTATATAAAAACCAATTACAAATCCAATTTATTATTTTAAAATCATCGAATCCTTTATCTTTAAAAAACATCGTCTGATCTTTGTTGAATATCTGATGTTCCCTCGGCTTTTCCCACCCCTCCCTGATGGAATTATTTCCAGTTAGATCTCACAGGTGCTACTAGACTGTACTCTTAGGAATCATCGCATATTCCTTTTGGTTCTTACTCTAGTTGTTAACTAGTTCATTCAGATAAAAATATATTTTATCTTTTCAACCTTGGAGTATTTCATCCAAAAATTTTGCTACATGATTTATTATGATTTTACATAATTTTTTATATTCTTAATAATTTTATTAAGGCTCTTACAGTCGGTTTCCAATATTGTCCACCGAACTGCATCCATATCGACCTTTTCCAAAACTAATTTGGACTTATATTGAAATCTAACCGTTGGATTTTAAAGAACTTATTATCATTTGAAATATCTTTTTTGTACGAACCCAACAGTTTTGGTTTTAGGAGAATTCGACGATCAGATCTCCCGTTACGTCCGTCCGAAGTTACAGGTTGAACTTCGCGAACTATCGCTGCGCGACACGTTCTATTCAAGCCTGAATCGATTTGTAATTTAAGAATAAATCGAAATAATTTCCAAACCAATTTTATAAATAATATAATATATATATAATCATCTTTGAAAACTCGTTTCAGTCGTTTATCTTCAAAATCACATATTTCACTGTACGGTCAACTTTAATTTTATTTTAATGAATAAAATAATATTATTTTTCGAAAGTCCTTATTTTACGTCCAAATTCCCCTTATAGTTGTTATGAAAATAAATGAGTAACTTTCGTGAGAAAACTTCTTTTAAAACGCTTGCCAAATGGCCTAACTGAACTTCATTTTGAAAAGCTACTATTCATCTCAAATTGAAAACTTCGACATGGCAAAAGTATATGAAAATTAATTCAAAATCATTTCTTTCAATTACGAAAGTTCATCCATGTTTTTATATCTTTGCGTCCATCCAAAATCGAACGTCAAAATCAAACTTTCATTTTGATCGAATATTATATTATTAAAATATATTTTTTATTCCAAATTGGAATGAAATCTCAACCAATATCCATATAAATTAATTTATACGGATCACATATATCATATGTATCCAACAAGAGTTGTAAACAACCATCAAACACCCAATTCACATCCAGAGTGCAACTACTTCCGTGTAAGCCTTAAACAAACAATTAACGCTTATATCGATCTGCCAATCAACCGATTAACATGCTACTAAACACATGTGATTAGTGTAAAGTCAAATATCATCCCAAGACCCATATGGGGTTTTCATCCAATTCAAATTAACCACAAATCCATGAAATTAATCATAACTTATTTTTTTCAAGTTATTCTTCAACTAATTCGATATCACTTAAATAGGTGAACATAAACAAGTCGTTCGACTTGTAAATGGATGTTTAATTCAATTTCAACAACCAAAAATATTTTAACATTGTTTTCAACATATTAATCATCTCAAAATCACGTCCAAATCATAGCATAATCAATCATTCATTCATCCATATAGTTTTCAAACGATTTATGCAATGAGCTACCATATACCGTATAACAATTTGTGATATTTATCTAGATAAAAATCAACAACGAAAATCAACATACATTCAGTTATGATTATAATAACTATAAAAAAATCAGTTTGAGGGAGAGCTCTTACATTTGTCATTTATCGCTAAATAACGATAAACGTTGATGAAATTAATTAGACGTTTTCCTTCGTCAAAATTTTCCATGACCTCTAAATCACTCCAAATCAGGATTGTTACGAAGCTCTCGTCGATACGGTTCCAATGTATTCTGTTTTGCGGAATTCTGATAAAGTATGAAAAAGTTATGGATTTTACAAGTTTCTATATATGCTTCTACAAACACTTAACAACATATTTATGTTTTTAGCTAAGCAAATTGAATGTTTTAAGTGCGAAGCTCTCACCCCAAGCATCGAAGAACGATATAATTCAACGTCGGATCTTCACGTGTTTGCTATGAGCTAAAAATGTCGCCTTTTCTTCTTCGATCAACTCAATACTCCTCACCAACACTTGTACACACTCTAACTTGAGTTTAAAGTAAGAAAGAAGCAATTTCTGGTGGTTTGGGGGCTTGTGGAGCCCACGTCTTCGCCGAAAAGTAGGGGACAGTGACGTGCCAGCAATTCTAGGGTGCCATGTGGAAGTAGTGGTCCACAAAGCGGTGTTAGAGTTGGTAGAACTTGGGTATGTGTATAAAGGAGGAAGCTCTGCAACCAAAAGAGGAGAGAGAAGGTTTTAAGGAGGAGAGAGGGAGGCCCATGGCCTACGCCACCTGGGGTGGTCGGCAGCAGATTGCTGCGGTAGTGGCAGATCAGAGGGTGGGCGGCGTGGGGCGCTTCAAAAGGGAAGAGGCCATTAGAGAGAGGAAAGAAGGAGAGGGAGTAAAGTGAAATAAGGAGGAAATAAAAGAAAGAAGAGGGGAGGGCCTATTTGCAAAATTACCACCCCTCACGTGAATTGCTGAGGTCGCGTGATTTGGTGCGTCGAAGGAAAAAGACCTTGGTCCGTTAGATGGCCGTTATTTTATTTCAAGTTTTCTAATTCAATGTTTATAATAGTGTACTAGTTCGCCTCTAATTCTTTTGATCGCACGACCACATATTAAATCCGTTTGTCACAAAATTTCGGGCTCTGACAAGAAACGTAATTTCAGATTCAAAGGAATAGGTTTCGTTGAATTCCGTGTTCATTTGACCTTACGTTTTATTTTTCGAACGTGTTCCAGTTTAATTTCAATATGCGATTTTAGCGTACGTTTTCTTCTTGCACACGCACATGCTAACTCCAAAAATTACGAAATTTGGAACTCTACCATTATTCGACGCTACAGATTCAATAAAAAGCTTCATTGAAATACGAAGTCATCTCAATAACGTTTTTGATTATGTACAAGGCCAAATCCCTCTCTACATCCATGGCGTCCTCATCCCACTCCTCACTCCACGTATCTCCTTCTCCCCCTCCGTCGTCAATTCAATGCATTCCGTCCAAGTACCGTTCATTACAAGGCAACATCCCCTCCGCCACCGTCTCCAGTCATTGCCATCTCGTAGATCGAAACGCAAAGGAGTTCTCTTCCCTTCAGGCCCCTTATTCCTTATAAACCCAACCGCCACCGCCGCCTACACAACCTCCGTCACTCAAATTATATGCTCAGGTTGCGGCATCACCTCCGAGGTTTCCTCTGATCCTTCCAAACCCCTCCCATCAAAAGCGTCGCTCCTAACGTTCAAATCAATTCGCGCCATGATTGATCATTTGAAATCTGAGCGACGCTGTCTTCAGTGTGCGGAAAGAAGCCACCTGGCAAAGTTTTGTAGGAACAGCACCATTGCTATAAATGTTCATTCTTTGGTTATGCAAGCTCACACTGTCCCGATAAACGTAATGCAACTTTTCAAAGAAAAGATGTTGATTTGTCATACCCTCCCAAGAAGGATGCAAAGTCAGCACAAATGTCAAACAACCATGAGTTGCACAGTCAAAGAATGCAGTTCCAGAGGGCCCACCCATCCCTTCACAACTCAAATCTCCATCATCACACTAATGCAGCCTTTAATCCAAATTTCAAGGCCAAATCTCTCTCTCATTTAGCCAAAACACTCTCTCCATTTCTTAACCCTCCTTGGAACCCAAAAAAGGTTTTCCTCTCTTCCGCAAAATGGCCTACGCCTATCTCTATCTCACCGACATCATCAACGATGGTCTTTGGACCATCGAGTCTCTCTCCCGCACCCTATTAACAACTTTCGGTCAAGAAGAATGGCCTATCTAGCATACGTCTGACAACACATTCCTCATCAATTTCCCTGATTCCAAGGTCAAAAACCATTCATTACACCTAAAAATTATGTGCAAAGAAGGTAGTTCCATCTTACTACAACCCGCCGCCACTCATAAGGAAACACCAGAACCCCTTTTGAGCTTGAAACATGGGCAAAGATCAGCGGATTTCCTGAGTTCTTGAGAAACAGCATAGAGGCTATTCGTGAAGCTTTGAACCTGATGGGTTATTTTATACAGGAAGACAATTGTGGTTGGTCTTTTATGGATCATCGTTTCCTTTACGTCAGAATGCAATTTTATGAGGGCAACACAACTCCTTTCACTTACGTAATTCATCTCAACAATCATGCAGTAATGCTCCGTATAGACCGTTGGACTCATGCTCACCCTTGCAAACGCCCAGAAACACTCCTCCTCGACATGGATTATTAGCAAGAAGGATATATTTTCAAACTCTAGCCCAACACGATGAGCACGTTGAAGACAACAGGTATGATGCTATGTCAGAGGAAGCAGCATTGTAGGGTCCACTGGTTCATAGAGAGCAACAACAGGATGCTTCCCTTGCCATGCTAGATCAACCTAATGAAGATTATGTTGTGCCACGTTGGGACCCACTGGAGGATCTCAACTTATCTGTCCCTCTCCATTTACAGTTGCCTCCTCAGCCAGAGCAGGAACATCAGGAGCATTAAGATTCTACTTCACCACAACTCACTCCGGTGGAAATCCGAAGAAGCACTAGAATCAGTAGGGCACATTCTCTTCCTCTAGGCACATTGGGTAGTTATTTCGAACCTGTTGTTTTTCTTTCTGCTAATAAGGCGTTAAATAAAAAGTTGGCACATTGCATGGGTGTGAGTCTGCATGATAAACACTCATCTGCCATGCAAACCCTAGAATAGCCGCGTACTAACCACTCTTAATGAAGATAGTGAAACACCCCACCTCCGTTAAGGTCACTCACAAAGGGAATGCCTTAACTTTGGTGGAGGTTTATAAGTAAAAGTCACAGGTAAACACAAGACAGATATAAATACACATATTTTAAACAGCGGAAACCAAACAGACTTCTATTTCATCAATACGTGTTCAAACAAAACACTTCCATAATTGTCTCAAAACACTTCCAACATTACAACCTCAATACTGTCTTGCTTATTAAAGAAGCATAAAACATAAATAAAGTAACAAAAATCCCCATAGTGATATCCAAAGCCATAGTCCGAGCAAAAGAGATCCAAACCATACATCTAAGGTCTTGAAGCTTGCAAAGAGTCTGACTAAACTGGGTTGTTTCCTCCCTGTGGACCTGGGGGAGGGGGAAACGAAAGAAAAGAAGACGATAAGAAAATAGGGTCAAACATAAAGCTTGAGTAAATCTAGTAACTCTTCAGTATGTGAATGGGAAAAAGGGCATGATAGATATAAACTGAAAACAGTAAAGTATCACAAGCTAAGGAAGTGTAGTTTAGAATCGAATGTACTATCGCACCCACACTATATCTCTGCACCTACTTGAACTTACTCTAACTGGCACCCCATGCTGAGGGTGTAGTGATCCCCATTTTCTAAAGATGCACCCTATACTGAGAGTGAAGTGATTCCGTTTATAAAGATCGGCTCCTACTCGCATAAACATATGTGTCATACGCCCTCCAAGAACTGTAGATACCTATGTTGGTCCTACCATGGGGTGTATCAAGACCCATGGTGGCGGCCTCGACACAAACCTTAGAATACATAGGTTATACTACTGGTGCCCCAGTGCCCTGTTTGTCTGCTCCGGAGTGTGTGCACACCCGCACCCCGTTAGAAACTACACTGTGCACCCACCGCCGTCGTTTTAACCGCTTACAATCAGCCCAGTAATCGTGCCCCACCCTGCCTAGTTTCAGGGTACCATGATACCTAACTTGGGTTACTGCTGAAACAGGTCCCTCGTTACTAGGGTTTTCTAGTCAAACATGTTAAGTGGTTAAGTGTCTGTATTTACCTAACCTCACCCATCAATTCTTGTTAACATGTTTAATTTGGTTAAGTGTTTTTAGTTGACTTAACCCTACCATCTGTCCTTAGCCTCTTAAAGCACCTGACCACTCACATTAGACAGGTATTGCTACGGTTACTGGATGTGTCGGTCGGTTCCGGGAAGGTTTACACCGTAGCTCAGTCTAACCTCGGGTCCTTATTGGGCTCAATGCTTAACAACCCACATTGGATAGGTATTGTTGTGACAACTGGACAGCCGGGCGGGTCCGGGCAGGTTTACGTCACAACTCAATCCAACCTCGGGTTAAGCATACCGTGTTTTCTAAATTTACATATTTTATAACTTCTCAATTATATGTAAATGTCATGTCCTTTATTCTTGGGTATAACAATTTATACCGCTTAAATGTCATTGTCGTTGGCATGTGCCAAACATGCCAACATATATTTTTTCATGTTTTACACCCAACGTTATTACCCCCGTTTGTACGTTCGCAACATTATAACAAATGTTGGGCTCGACGCAATTCAACCCAACTTTATAAACGTGAGAAAAGGGGAAATCAAGAACATGTAATATTTTACAATACATAAAGGTGTGTGGCACATGAACTTGCAATTTAACGATTCAACTAACATAAATTATGGGTCATGCGAACTTGCATTCAAATCAAAGTATAACTAAGTAGGTGACATATGAAATGGCATAGTTTAGGCTTATACAAACTTGGGTTAAACATGTTTAACTTGGCATAATGTCAACAACAAAACTAACATGTTGTATATTCACCAAAATGTCCAATTTTAACAACTAATCATATAGCCAATTTCAACATGAAACTTGCATAGTTTATGTAACCCAAACGGTACTTAACATAGATCCAATCGTACTTGCAAATAAACATAAGAAGGTGTTCCTAGATTTTGAGTCATGTAGGCATAAAAGGTCTCAAGTCTAGAATATGTTTACATAAGCCTTAATTTAGACTTAGAGAATGTATATAGTCTATGCCATCGACATAAACATAAAGGGATCAAATTCTAGTTTTTGCCACAAACTTGCAAGTGCCATTATTTTCATATACAATTGTCCAATAGGCTTGCATCAATCAATTTAGGCCACAAATATCAATACACAAGTCATAATAGAATCATTACAATACACAGAATTTATACAATAACACAATTCTATTTTCATTTACATCGAACCACGTCACAGTTTCATTCATATTCTGAAAGGTTACTATACTTACAACGAATGCAGAATCTTGAATTCTGGATTTTGAATTCTGAAATTGAGGTGCGTTCCTTTGGGTAGACTAACGTTGCATTGATTAATTTGATTAAGCTTTAGTCTTCTTCTTAATTTGATTCGTCTCTAAGCTCCTCTCTCTTGACGGCTACGCTCAATTCCTTCCTGATAGCATGACGACTCCAAATCTTATTTTTTGTGTGAGTTTTAGTTGAGACTTAGGGTGTATATATAGATTTTTAAATTGTTTTGAGCCATCGGATGAAGACAGGAGGAATCTAGACCACACAAAGTTCAAAGAGCTAATCAAGAGGTGACATGTCAGCCCTAATGACACACCGTGCCATAGAAATTCGAGCTAGACCCAGCTAGCCAGGTCGACCAGGTAGGTCGACTGGCAGGTCGACACCCAGGTTGACACTATGGTCGACACCATGGTCGACCCTATGGTCGACCTGGTCCCTGGGCGGGAATTTTCCCGCCCAGCCCAGTTTGAACCTGTTTTTCGAATTTTGAATTTGAAACTGAGCTGTTTGAATTTTAAATTTTATTCTGAAACTTCCGAAGGTTATAACTCCTTCGTACGGAGTCTGATTCACGCAAACTCGGACTCTATCTCAAGCAGAATTTCGAGACGAACGCAATGGCGTAACCCATTTCCCTTAATTCTTTCAATTAGAATTAATTACACTTTAATTTGTGAATCTTAATGTTATAGAATTCACGGGGTGTTACATTCTTCCCCCCTTAAAAAGGATTTCGTCCCCGAAATCTTCAAGTTAGGAAGAATGTATATCCTACCATCCAATCGTCCATCTACTCAACCAACAAACACAGGCGTCCACTATCCTTAGAAGACTTCTAATGCTTCATGATCATATGCATAGTGTGTGTACATGTCCTTATCTAATGCAGAAATCAGGCGGTCGACTGATTCAATTGACCTCCTTAATGCGAATCATGTAAGTGTCATGAATCCATTATGTATGCAAATTTTTCCTACTCATAATTCTACATGAGTGCACAACTATTCATACAAATGCGACAACCGTATGACAACATATCAAGTTTCAACCATATACAAATGAGAATACACATATGCATATGCAATATGAAGTGACTGAGCCGATCTAAAACCTAGGGTGTGTGTGTATATGCATCCACGAGCAACCACTAGCAACCATTTGCAGCCATCATCCATAACATGTTTTTAAATACATGTTTGCATCCGTTTGTTTTCTACTTAAGGAGTTAGGAAAAGGACCGAGGAGATATACCGAAAAAGATAGATAAAGCGTAACTTAAAGAAAAAGAGAGATCAAAGATGTACCCTAAAAAGGAAGAGGGTAGGCAGCGCGTATTCTGTCCTCCATTTCCCAAGTCGCGTCTTCCTCGACGTCGCTCCACTGAACTTTAACGAGTTTGACTTCGCGGTTGCGTAGCTTTTTCACTTCAGTTCCTAAGATGCGGGTTGGAACTCTCCTCACAGTTGCTTCACGTTCCACTTCGGCTTCTTCTAGAATGCTAGGTTCCACCACTTCTGCAGACTCATGCAAACACTTTCGGAGGTGAGAAACATGAAAGACGTTGTGAACTCCGGCCAGTCTCTCGGGTAGCTCTAATCTATAGGCCATCTTCCCAACCTTCTCGATGATAGGAAACAACCCTACAAATCATGGTGCTAACTTTCCTGTGGATCCAAAGCGAACGACGTTCCTTAAAGGAGATACCTTAAGGAAAACCCTGTCCCCAACCTCAAACTCAAGGTCGGTCCTTCTTTTGTCGGCGTAGGATTTTTGTCTGTCTTGGGCTGTCTTCATTCTTCTCCGTATCAAGTCCACTTTCTCTGAAGTCTCTCGAATCATGTCTGGCCCAAGTATAAGTTTATTTGTAGACTACCACCAACAAGTTGGTGATTTGCACGGTCTTCCATACAAGGCTTCGAAGGGCGCCATACCGATGGTAGCTTGGTAGCTGTTGTTGTAGGCAAATTCCACTAAAGGAAGGTGATCCTCCCATGTCCCTCCAAAGTCAAGAACGCAAAGTCTCAAAAGATCCTCTAAAACTCTATTCACCCTTTCCGTCTGGCCATCGGTTTGGGGGTGATAGGCCGTGCTCAAACATAGCTGTGTGCCCATAGCTTCTTGCAGACTCCGCCAAAACTCGCTTGTGAAAATAGGGTCTCGGTCACTAACAATGCTGGAAGGTATCCCATGAAGTCGAACTATTTCCTTGAGATAAAGAGATGCTAGAGATGAGGTAGTCCTTCTACTTTTAACGAGTATAAAGTGGGCGCTTTTAGTAAGCCTATCCACTATCACACAAATGCTAGTATTGCCTCTTCTCGACTTAGGAAGCCCATCAACGAAGTCCATTGAAATGCTATTCCACTTCCACTGTGGGACCTCTAAAGGATGAAGTAGTCCTCCAGGCTTCTTCTGTTCCGCCTTGACCTGTTGGCAGGTCATGCACTTAGAAACGAAATCTGCCACGTCCTGCTTCATGCCGCTCCAAAAGAAAGTTCTTTTTATATCCTTGTACATCTTATCACCGCCAGGGTGTATAGTCATTTTGGAATGATGCGCTTCCTCGAGAACCATCTTTGTCAACTCCCTTGTTTGTGGGACGCATAATCTCCCATCTCACCTCAGCCAAACCTTATCATCAATGGTGTATCTATTGAGGTGACTAGAAGTCTCACCCCTAATAAGTTTATCAATCACATCAACAAGCTGAGGGTCTTCGCGTTGTGCAGCCCCTATTGAGTTCAAGAGAGTAGGGCGTACTTCGAGAGATGCTAACAAACCCGGTACAAAATCCGAGGAGGGCCTAAAGTTAAAACTGGCTATATACTCCAAGCTTTGCCTTTCTACAAAGAGAGGGCTTAAGGTCAGTTTCTTTCAGCTCAACGCGTCTGCTACTACGTTGCCTTTGCCGGGAGTATAGGAAATTTCAAAATCATACGAGGCAAGAAACTCTATCCACCTTTGCTGCCTCAAGTTAAGATCCTTCTGCGAGAAGAGATATTTCAATGATTTATGGTCAGTGTATAACTCGAACTTCTCACCTAGGAGATAATGGCGCCAAGACTTAAGTGCAAAGACGATGGCGGCCAACTCAAGATCGCGGGTTGGGTAGTTCTTTTCATGAACTTTCAATTATCTTCCACCATAAGCTACTACCCTTCCTTCTTGCATTAAAACAGCGCCAAGTCCCGTTCCACATGCATCTGTGTATACTGTGAACATTTTGCTTCCGTCGGGCAGAGTTAGAACTGGAGTTGTTGTAAGAGCTATTTCTAGGCGTTGGAAGGCAATGTCACAGTTCAAATCCCAAACAAATGCTAAATTCTTCTTTGTTAGCCTTGTGAGTGGAGCTGAGATTTTTGCGAAATCCCTAATGAACTTTCGGTAAAAACCAGCTAGCCCAAGAAAGCTTCGGACTTCGGTTGCATTTCTTGGTGTCTTCCAATCTTTCACTGCCACTACTTTCGTGGGGTCCACCGCTAACCCTTCTTTGGACACTATATTCCCAAGAAATCTTACTTCTTCTCTCCAAAAGTGGCACTTGGAGAATTTGGCTTTTAGCTGATGAACTCGAAGAGTTTCCATGATTTCTTTCAGACGCTGAGTATGTTCTTCCTCATTCTTTGAGAAGATCAAGATATCATCTATGAAGACCACCACGAATTTATTGAGGAATTCTCTGAATACCCTACTCATTAGGTCTACGAAATAAGCAGGTGCGTTTATCAAGCCGAAAGGCATGACAAGCCACTCGAAGAAACCATCTGGGGTTCTGAACGCTGTTTTATCAATGCTGTCTTCAACTACTCTTAGCTGATGGAACCCAGTTGCCAAATCAAGTTGGGAGAAGACTGACGCACCTACAAGCTGATCAAACAAATCGTCGATTCGGGGAAGAGGGTGCCTATTTTTCTTGGTCAATTTGTTTAACTCCCTAAAGTCGACGCAGAGGCAAAGTGAACCGTCCGCTTTGGTTGCGAACACCACTGGAGCACCCCATTCCGAAATGCTCCGTCTAATGAACCCCTTTTCAAGAAGTTCTTTAACCTGCTTACTGAGCTCCTTTCTCTCCTTTGGAGCCATGTGTATGACTGGTAAAGCTACAGGCTTTGCATTATCCACAAGATATATGCGGAAGTCTATTTCCCGCCTCAGAGGTAAGCCCTTCACCTCCTCAAAGACATCCGAATATTCCCGGACTACTCTAACTGACTGCAAATTCTCATCCGAAGCATCAAGCGACTCTAGATAACTAAGCATAACAGCATTCAAGGGATTACAAGAAATTTCTAGAGTGTTACCAAGCCGAGTCAAGAGTCTAACTACTCTTTTCTCACAATCAAGAATGGCACCATTACTGGATAACCAGTCCATGCCTAAGATCAAACCATATCCCGAGAAGCCCAAAACAAAGGTATTACAACTAAACTCAACGCTGAGAATAGAGATTTTCAAACCCAAACAAACCATTGACAAGTAAGCGGAGCCCCCAATTAGATTTGAAATTACTAAGGGATCCTCTACCATACTAGTGTCTAGATGCAGAGATTCTACTGAGGCAGATGAAATAAAGGAGTGTGACGCGCCAGAGTCAAAAAGTGTGTGAACTGGATGATCATAAAGATAGACTACACTTTCTACAGAAATATTACTACCTTGTTCCTGCGGAGGTGCCGCCAGTGCATGAACTTGACCTCCGGAGGTGGATCCAGTCCTCTGCCCCTGCCCCCGCTTCTTTTGGCAGTCCTTAGCCAAGTGCTCGGTCTCTCCACAACTGAAACAACCACCATTCATTTTTGCCTTCTTCTTCCTGCAGTCTTTTTCTATATGGCCCACAATGCCACAGATATTGCACTTTCTCTTCTCACGGGGCTTATTGTTCTTCCCTCCTTTCTTGAAGTCTGTTTTCTTAGCTTGTAAACCCTCTTTCTTTTCTTCCTCCTTAGTCTCTTTCTTGCCGTTGTCTTCCTCGTGTAGCAACGCCATGTCCACCAAGCTTTCATAAGTCGCTCCCGTGGATACATGGGTCATAGCAAGGCTGTGTAGAGACTCATTCAGACCCTTGACGAAGTGAAGCGCCTTCTTGTGTTGGGTGTTTACTAAGTCCAGCCCAAATCTGGCCAGCTGATTAAACTGATTGACGTACTCCCTGATCGTCATGCTCCTTTATTTAAGAGTTAGGAACTTCTCCATTTGCAGGCTTCTTTCAGCTTGGGAGAGGAATTTCATCTCAAACCTTATCCTGAAATCTTCCCATGTTTCCACCACCCTCTGAGCATTAGTAATCTCCCACCAATAGGAAGCTTCATCTATAAGCAACCACACTGCTAACTGTATCTTTTGCCTGTCATCAACTCCAAAGATGACAAACAGATCCTCGGTCTCCTTTAGCCAGTTACTTGCCCCAACAAAGGACTCTGTCCCATAAAAGTCTTTTGCACCCATAGCCTTGAAGTCTCTGCATGTTTTTGCAAAGGCATGTCCACGAGGAGGAGGAGGAGGAACCGCGGCCACTAGAGGAGGAATGTCTGTTGGGCCCGCGCCATTGACCCTTGCTTCTAAGTACCTCCTAAACCAGCCGGGTATCGGCACTCCTTCTGGAAGGTTAAGGTCTCCTGACATGCTGAAACAGAAAGGAATGATTCAAAACGAAGGATAGAGAGAGATAGTGCACATGGCTTTGGGGGATTATGCCTCTTTTAAAAATATAACCTTTTTTTTCTTGAAAAAAAATGCTTCTTTAAACTTTCTTTTGAAAACAATTTCAATTTTTTTTTATCTAATCTCGTAAACCTATGCTCTGATACCAAGTGAAACACCCCACCTCCGTTAAGGTCACTCACAAAGGGAATGCCTTAACTTTGGTGGAGGTTTATAAGTAAAAGTCACAGGTAAACACAAGATAGATATAAATACACATATTTTAAATAGCGGAAACCAAACAGACTTTTATTTCATCAATACGTGTTCAAACAAAACACTTCCATAATTGTCTCAAAACACTCCAACATTACAACCTCAATACTGTCATGCTTATTAAAGAAGCATAAAACACAAATAAAGTAACAAAAATCCACATAGTGATATCCAAAGCCATAGTACGAGCAAAAGAGATCCAAACCATACATCTAAGGTCTTGAAGCTTGCAAAGAGTCTGACTAAACTGGGTTGTTTCCTCCCTGTAGACCTGGGGGGGACGAAAGAAAAGAAGACGAATTAAAATAGGGTCAGCCATAAAGCCTGAGTAAATCTAGTAACTCTTCAGTATGTGAATAGGAAAAAGGGCATGATAGATATAAACTGAAAACAGTAAAGTATCACAAGCTAAGGAAGTGTAGTTTAGAATCGAATGTACTATCGCACCCACACTATATCTCTGCACCTACTTGAACTTACTCTAACTGGCACCCCATGCTGAGGGTGTAGTGATCCCCATTTTCTAAAGATGCACCCTATACTGAGGGTGAAGTGATTCCGTTTCTAAAGATCGGCTCCTACTAGCATAAACATATGTGTCATACGGCCCCCAAGAACTGTAGATACCTATGCTAGTCCCACCATGGGGTGTATCAAGACCCATGGTGGCGGCCCCGACACAAACCTTAGAATACATAGGTTATACTACTGGTGCCCCAGTGCCCTGTTTGTCTGCTCCGGAGTGTGTGCACGCCCGCACCCCGTTAGAACCTACACTGTGCACCCACCACCGTCGTTTTGACCGCTTACAATCAGCCTAGTAATCGTGCCCTACCCTGCCTAGTTTCAGGGTACCATGATTAACTTGGGTTACTGCTGAAACGGGTCCCTCGTTACTAGGGTTTTCTAGTCAAACATGTTAAGTTGTTAAGTGTCTGTATTTACCTAACCTCACCCATCAATTCTTGTTAACATGTTGAATTTGGTTAAGTGTTTTTAGTTGACTTAACCCTATCACCTGTCCTTAGCCTCTTAAAGCACCTGACCACTCACATTAGACAGGTATTGCTACGGTTATTGGATGTGTCGGTCGGTTCCGGGCAGGTTTACACCGTAGCTCAGTCTAACCTCGGGTCCTTATTGGGCTCAATTCTTAACCTCCCACATTGGATAGGTATTGTTGTGACTACTGGACAGCCGGGCGGGTCCGGGCAGGTTTACGTCACAACTCAATCCAACCTCGGGTTAAGCATACCGTGTTTTCTAAATTTACATATTTTATAACTTCTCAATTATATGTAAATGTCATGTCCTTTATTCTTGGGTATAACAATTTATACCGCTTAAATGTCATTGTCGTTGGCATGTGCCAAACATGCCAACATATATTTTTTCATGTTTTACACCCAACGTTATTACCCCCGTTTGTACGTTCGCAACATTATAACAAATGTTGGGCACGACGCAATTTAGCCCAACTTTATAAACGTGAGAAAAGGGGAAATCAAGAACATGTAATATTTTACAATACATAAAGGTGTGTGGCGCATGAACTTGCAATTTAACGATTCAACTAACATAAATTATGGGTCATGCGAACTTGCATTTAAATCAAAGTATAACTAAGTAGGTGACATATGAAATGGCATAGTTTAGGCTTAAACAAACTTGGGTTAAACATGTTTAACTTGGCATAATGTAAACAACAAAACTAACATGTTGTATATTCACCAAAATGTCCAATTTTAACAACTAATCATATAGCCTATTTCAACATGAAACTTGCATAGTTTATGTAACCCAAACGGTACTTAACATAGATCCAATCATACTTGCAAATAAACATAAGAAGGTGTTCCTAGATTTTGAGTCATGTAGGCATAAAAGGTCTCAAGTCTAGAATATATTTACATAAGCCTTAATTTAAACTTAGAGAATGTATATAGTCTATGCCATCGACATAAACATAAAGGGATCAAATTCTAGTTTTTGCCACAAACTTGCAAGTGCCATTATTTTCATATGCAATTGTCCAATAGGCTTGCATCAATCAATTTAGGCCACAAATATCAATACACAATTCATAACAGAATCATTACAATACACATAATTTATACAATAACACAATTCTATTTTCATTTACATCGAACCACGTCACAGTTTCATTCATATTCTGAAAGGTTACTATACTTACAACGAATGCAGAATCTTGAATTTTGGATTCTGAATTCTGAAATTGAGGTGCGTTCCTTTGGGTAGACTAACGTTGCGTTGATTAATATGATTAAGCTTTAGTCTTCTTCTTAATTTGATTCGTCTCTAAGCTCCTCTCTCTTGACGGCTATGCTCAATTCCTTCCTGACAGCATGACGACTCCAAATGTTATTTTTTTTGTGAATTTTAGTTGAGACTTAGGGTGTATATATAGATTTTTAAATTGTTTTGAGCCGTCAGATGAAGACAGGAGGAATCTAGACCATACAAAGTTCAAAGAGCCAATCAAGAGGTGACATGTCAGCCCTAATGACACACCGTGCCACAGAAATTCGAGCCAGACCCAGCCAGTCGGGTCGACCAGGTTGGTCGACTGGCAGGTCAACCCCCAGGTCGACACTATGGTCGACCTGGGGTGACCAGGTCGACACCATGGTCGACCTGGTCCCTGGGCGGGAATTTTCCCGCCCAGCCCAGTTTGAACCTGTTTTTCGAATTTTGAATTTGAAACTGAGTTGTTTGAATTTTAAATTTTATTCTGAAACTTCCGAAGGTCATAACTCCTTCATACGCAGTCTGATTCACGCAAACTCGGACTCTATCTCAAGCAGAATTCCGAGATGAATGCAATGGCGTAACCCATTTCCCTTAATTCTTTCATTTAGAATTAATTACACTTTAATTTGTGAAGCTTAATGTTATAGAATTCACGGGGTGTTACAGATAGTCTCATGGAATGCCAAAAGGTTGGGGGATCCCACAAAAATCACGCTGTAAATCTAATTCTTTCCCCACATCATATTGATATTTTATTCTTACAAGAGGCCAAAATTTCCAATCCTCCCACTTCCCTCATTCGTCATTTGTGTGGGCCACATTTATCTGGCTGGTCCCACGTGGATGCTGTTGAAACACGTGGAGGTTTAATTACAGCATGGGACGAACATGTTTGGTCACTTTTCCAAATTCTTACTCACACATCGTTCCTACACATGTCCCTTCGCCATCTTCACTAAAACACCATCATTTTCTTCAATAATGTCTACACATCAACTAATATGCAAAGAAGAGCTAAAGTTTGGCAAATTTTCCAAGACTTATCTCAACATATCAATGGCCCTTGGCTTACTGGGGGAGATTTTAACACAACTCGCACCGTTGCTGAACGTAAATCAGGCAGTGTCTCACATGACTCTGACATTTTTAACTCTTTCATTCAATCATGCTCACTAATTGAACCACCTATTAACAACCACCTCTTTACGTGGTCAAGTAGAAGGGAGGAGTCATCTTTGGCTAAATTAGACCATTTCTTTTTTAACTTAATATGGGATGACCTTTTTCCTCTTTCTCTGGTTAATGGCCTTGCCACGACCATCTCTAATCATTGGCCACTGTTATTGGATACTAATTTGGGGAGCACTATCAAAAGACCATTCAGATTCGAGAGACTCTGGCTCTTAGAATCCTATTTTAACAATTTTGTCAAACACATTTGGACGCAACCATCTGATTGCAATCTGTCACGGCAAGGGTGGTTAGCAAACCCCGTTTTTTACGTAAACTGATTCGTCCGTGGTCTACGAATATATGCGACTCACTTAAAACTTGAATCTCATCAACACAAGACGCCATTATAAACCTCAATATTGTTAAAGAATCCTGCTCTCTCTCTGATACTGAACGTCTGAACCTTAAAGAGCTAGAGGCTGAATTAGACAGACTCATTAAACAAGAAGAAATTAGATGGAAGCATCATTTAAAGACAAAATGGATTAAGGAAGGTGACAAAAACACTGCATTTTTTCATCGAATGGCTAATGGTCACTGTCGGGCTTCCAACATATCTGAAATTGTCCATAACAATTCCATCATCGTTGAGCCACATGAAATCTGCCACCTATTCACCAACTATTATCACGATCTACTTGGCAAGGCATCCTCCCCACTTCCGAAGATAGAATGGAAAAAGATTTACCCTATTCCATTGATATTGATCACCCTTTTTATGAAGGTGAAATATGGAAAGTGCTGAAGGAAATGGTAGATGATAAAGCTCTTAGGCTAGATGGTTTTGGCCCGACCTTCTTTAAACATTTTTGGCCCACCATTAAGCCCGATATAATTGAGATGTGTTCATAATTTCACTCAAAACCTTCTGTTATCGCCAAGTTGAACTATGCAAACATTATCCTCCTCCCCAAGAAATCTGGAGCCAATTCTCTCCCCACTTTCAGACCCATCAGTCTCCTTAACACCACTTTCAAAATCATCACCAAAGTCCTAGCCAATAGGCTTTAGGAGGTCCTGGATTCATTGATCGGCGTTGAGCTAATCTGCATTCATACTGGGAAGAAATATACTAGACTGTGTAGCTTCCACTCAAGAAGTTATCTATTTCTGTCACTTTTCCTCAACTCCTGGAGTTTTTCTGTAACGACCCGAAAATTAGCGATCTTGATTATCCGATATACAACACATATCGAACATCAAGAGTCGAAAATACCGGATGGTTAATGAAAGAAATTAGAGGGTGAGAATAGATAAGATAGAAACTTAGAATAGAAGAAGAAGAAGAACACAACATCAGAGTAACACGAACCTCATAGCGGAATGAATAACATATAATATATATATCATAACTTTGAAATATAAATCTGTACTTGAATATACATATCATTTCCAAAGTACATCACTTACAACACAGCGGAAATAAATAATAGCTATATGATCCTAAAGCCTCCTGCTCCATCTCTTCAAGTATCTGTAAATCCCGACTGCTTGACTGCCCGTACAAAATTGGGCACCCAAGAGTTTAGGGAAACAAAACAAAATAAACTCCGGGTCAGTCATGGGACTGGCATAAGTAAAACATTTTAAAATAGTTTGAGCCATTAAATGATATCTCATAAGACCACGCCGTATAACGGAACGGGTTTTTCCCTTATGAGAATCCAAATTAATCTTTATATCAAAATCCTTGATATTATAATAGTGTCTATCAACCACAATATAATAATCATCTAGCAGAAACGTTTTCATCTCACGTTCTACATATATAGTATACAATCAAAACCGCAAGCACGTATTTGGTAATGGATTTCCAACTATGACAAGGTATGGAACCACCTTTCGCTAGTGTACCTCTAGAGAGGAATACACTGGGTTCAACAAGAACATCTTGCAACCCGGCCACACATGACCGACCACTCATTTCGCTTGAGTGTATCGAATGTATATCATCAACGGTTGGGATCAGCAACCATTTCCCGAATGGGACAACATCGACAATAGATTTTTAGAAGTAAATGAAACTCTAGATCAGGTGATTATACACCCTAATAGGTGCGACCTACATAGCCACGCTGCCTGCCCGATTTCTGTCATTTCCCAGTTGATGAGGCTAGAGGTCATAACGTATCTTTCAACAGGTTACTCATTCATTCACTTTGAATGCCACATCGTCATACACATCAAATCACAAATTGATTTCCCAAAAAATACCATGGGTATAAGCTAAGAGAAATGAATTCCTCCGCCACCAAATGTAAATACGTTTGAAGAGATCAACTTACGCGATCTATAAAATATATTTTGTCAGACATTCTTCTATACAGGTCATCCTGGGACTGGACAAACCGAAGCCACTATTCAGTACAACCATCTTAGGCAATCTTTACCTAAGATTTATACAACATCCCTTGCACTTTACTCCGTCTTCAATTATCTTTGGCATATATGATTCGCAACGCTTATGCCAATACGGAGTGGTTCTTCGGATAATAATCCAACCGGTCTCTCCATATTAACAATGTTAAAATGGTCAAAAACTTCGATAGTCGGTGAGTTAACTATCGAAGAAAAACACGTGTGCAAACAACGATATCATTTCCAGATGGAAATCATATCGATCAATCATCATTTAACATTTATCTCTTTAGTTCATTAATTTACTTATCTCATGTTTCCATATATTCTAAATTCTTATTAACTATTATCAGAAAACATTTCTGATTCGTATTTGGAAAACATTTCCAAAACTCCTTCACTATCAAACCTTACCATTCCTTAGTTAAGAAGGAAGCCAATCATGTTGGGGGTATAATGACCTCTTAGACCTTAATTGAAAAACGTTTTAACTTCGAAATAGTCAAAGTTCATCTTTTAAATCTTTAACAAACTTCCTTACGAAACTCTTGGATTCTATTTACGAATCCACTTCTTTATTGAAACATTGGTTATAACGATAACGTTATAATCCCTACTTTCGAAATATCTAACTTCAATTATAACTTTTATTCTTTAATGTGAATAAATAAATGAACACATAATTTATAAATAATTAAATCTTGATTTAAACACCGGAAAGTATAAGTACTTTCCCGAATTTGATATAATCGAATTCGACGATTAACTCTCTTCGAATAACTAATATTCGATTAACTCACTTCGAATAACTATATTCGATTACTCTTTCTTTCGAATAAATGATATTTGATAATCTCTCTTTTCGAATACTATATTCGATTAACTCCTTTCTATTAAACTAATTGATAACTCCTTTCGAATAACTAAATTCGATTAAATCCTTTCGATTAAACTAATCGATAACTCCCTTCGAATAACTAGATTCGATAACACCTTTCGATTAAACTAATCGATAACTCCTTTCGAATAACTAGATTGGATTAACTTCTTTCGATTAAACTAATCGATAACTCCCTTCGAATAACTAGATTCGATAACTCCTTTCGATTAAACTAATTGATAATTCCCTTCGAATAACTAAATTCGATTAACTCCTTTCGATTAAGTTAATCGATATCTCCTTTTAACTCGATTCGAGTAACTAATATTCGATAACTCCTTTTAACTGGATTCGAATAACTAATATTCGATAACTCCTTTTAACTTGATTCGAATAACTAATATTTGATAACTCCTAATTCGACTAACTCTAATCGATTTATACTAATTCGATTAACTCTATTTAATTACTCTATTGGTTAACTCTAACTCTAACTGGTTAACTCTAACTGATCAACTCTAACTGGCCAACCTGAATTGATTAACTCTAACTGGTTAACTCTAACTCATTTACTCTATTCGATTAACTCTAATTGAAGAACTAATACTCGATTAACTCATTTCGATTACGTCCTTTGATTAATTCCTTTTCTATTTGTTTACTTAACAAATAACTATTCCCTTTTCAATTCTATATATTTAACAAATAAATGTTTCTTTTATCTTTTCTATTTGTTTAAAAAATATTTTCTTTTATATTTGATTTCACAAATATTTTCTTTTATATTTGATTTCACAAATATTTTCCTTTATATTTGATTTCACAAATATTTCCTTTATATTTGATTTCACAAATATTTCCTTTATATTTGATTTCACAAAATTTTCTCTTTCTATTTTATTTATTTAACAAATAAATATTTTCCCTTCAATTCTATTTGTAAGTGTTTTACAAATATTTCCTTTTAATTCTTATTTGGCTTTCCAAATATTTCCTTTATAAAATCCTTTGATTTTATAAATAGTTTCTTTTATAAATTCTATTTATAAATAAATATTCCTTTTACAATTCTATTTACTTTTTAAGTAAATATCCCTTTTATAAAATTCTTTTTGTTTTATAAATATTTTATTTCAACGCACAGTTTGAAATCTTCCTTCTATATAAATTTTTTCGATTTTATATAATATTTTATTTCAATATTTCTTATGGTATTTAACAGTACCAAATAACAAGACCATTGTCATTATAATCCATCACAGATTATAGATCACATCATATAACACAATATATGAACAAAACAGTATTATAATTATTGAGGAACCCAGTTGGGTCCCTCCAACCTGTTTCTCTGCATCACAGATGTTAAACAACACGAATATAAAATTATTCTGATAAACAGAATCAATATTCGATTTACGATTTATATATATATCGTTATCTATGATTTCAACCAATACACAAGAAATTCAACCAAACAGTTTACACACAGCAATCAACAAATGATTAACAATTCTAAAAATACGTTATAAAAATATAACTGTTCAGAGTTGGTGAGTTTTACTCACATTGGATGATCATCATTAATAAAGATAACCATCGCTTGATTCAGACGGACAATTTATTTCACTATAAATTGGAACGAGCCCCAATTCACTTCCAGTCGGTTCCATGGCATAGCCGTCGTCCCTACGATCCCAACGGATCTGATCGTTCGAAATTCTGATACAGTATGAACGAGATATTTGATTTACAAGTTAATACAATTTAAATTTAAACTAAACTTGAATTCTAAATATTTGAATTGGGCCTTAGCTTTTGTTATCCACTCTGGCCCAGAATGAAACTAGCCTGCTTTGAATTGTCCTCCTTCCCCGATAACACTGCAGGCATCCATCCTCCTTAACACGCCTACACTGCTAGTATGTCCTCCACATCACAACAAATGAACTCAGCATGTCCACCACTTTGCAGTATACATCATGCACAATTCATACCATATGTACACACTTCACCAACCAACCAAGTGTCTCGACATCACAAATCCTTCCTGAACAAATAATTCCCGAACTTCGTACAAACTCTCACCATTTCGATCACATCTCCGGCTCCTTACTCCTTGATTCCTTCTTTTCCCCTTAAATGCTACTACTTCTTCCATCGGTTAACTGCAGCTTCAACAATATTTACACCACGCTGACCATTTTCACAAGTACTTTTAAAAAAAAAATACACCTCACATGCCACGTCTTCCTAATGTCCTCTTCTTCTCTGTAACAACCCGAAAATCTGGGCCAGTTTAAAATTTTTATTTTGGCAATTTTAGCGAATTTTGATTATTTAAAATGAATCATTTTAAATAATATCAACGAGAAATTTATTTTGAATAGAATTCGAACGTATATATTATAAGCGTCGTCGTTAGAATATAAATATTTATATATAATTATAAATAAAATTGAAAATGGCGCGGTAGTTCGATAATTCGATTTCAAACTTCAATTGAATGTACCAGGTGCAAAACAATCCGGATTTTAGTGAAACCAGAAATCATAGGATCTAATTGATAGTATCTTTCCAACGAATCCGACAAATCGAAATTTGATAACGGGAATCAAAAGATATGTCCAGTTGAAAATTTTGAATAGTCGCTATGGAATTCAGGCCCTTAAAAATGGACATTTTGTAAACGACCTCGGATTTCGACGAAACCAGTTTTGTTGGATCCGCAGTGTCAAGTTATTTCTAGATTCCAAATTTCATAATTTTTCGAATCAATATGTGAGCGTGGCAAAAGAAAACGCGTTTGACCAGTTTCAGTTGATTTTAATCGACTGGAAATTGGCCATTTTTCAAACGGTCTCAAAATTCGACGAAACTAGTTTTGTTAGGACCGTATCGTCAATACGAAGCTAGAAAATATTTTTCTGGAATTTTTCTAGTTAGTATGTGACCCCGGTAATTTGAAATGTGCGTTTAAATTGAATATATAAAGAAGTACACTTTAAATTCAACGGAAACTGATTGTAATGATCAAATCAGCTTGCGATACATATCCCATTGTGTTCGGAATGGGGGTAAAACGCTTTGGACGACAGGCGGTGAGCCTCGTTTAGAGGTCGCATGTAAAAGTCAACTTTTTGAAAAATTAAATAATAAAATAATTAAAATAAATTTTAATTCCCCCCCCCCCCCCTTTATCTTCCTTTCTGCCCCCCCCCCCCCCCCCGTTCGTTTTAATTTCAACGAGAAAAGGAAAAAAAACCTACCGATGACCTAAACCCGTCGCCCCCCTCAGCCTCCCCATAGATCGACGCGCCGCCCATCATCGCCTGTTCCCCCCTCCCTCGATCGAAGACCCAAAACCCTCGAAGCCGCCGACGAAGACCTCGCCCCCTCCATCGATCGAAGACCCCGCTCCTCCCTCCATCGCGAGCGAAACCCGAGCCGCCACCTCGAAGCCAGAAGCTGCCACCACCGTTCGAAACCCCGAGCGCCACCTCCAGCTCCGTCGATCTGCGAAACCCCCCCCTTTGTAAGCATTTCTTTTTATTTTATTATCTTATTTTTATTTTATAAAAACAGAATTTAAAACTGAAAGTGTTTAAAAGTATAAAAACTGAAATTTTTAATATGTTAAAACTGAAATCTTTATTATGTTAAAACTGAAAAGAAAAGATTTTTAAAATTGAAAAGAAAAGATTTTTAAAATTGAAAAGAAAAGATTTTTAAAACTGAAAAGAAAAGATTTTTAAAACTGAAAAGATAAAAATTTTAAAACTGAAAAGAAAAGATTTTTAAAATGGAAAAGGCGGAATCTATATTTTTGAAATTCGATTTTTATATGTTGAACTTCGAAAGGAAAATATGATTTTTATATGTTGAACTTCGAAAGGAAAATATGATTTTTATATGTTGAACTTCGAAAGGAAAATATGATTTTTATATGTTGAACTTCGAAAGGAAAATATGATTTTTATATGTTGAACTTCGAAAGGAAAATATGATTTTTATATGTTGAACTTCGAAATAAAAATATGATTTTTATCTATTGAACTTCAAAATAAAAATATGATTTTTATATATTGAACATCGAAGTAAAAAATTCGATTTTTATATATATTGAATAACGAAGTAAAAATTCGATTTTTACATATGTAGAGAATACGGGCGAAGAAAGTGACAAGGGGCAAGAACGACGAAGATTTTCTTCTAAGAAGAGCCGTGGAGCTAGGATAGCTATCTGTGAGAATTCCTCACCTTTCAATTTCTTTTCTAATTATATATATATACTAGGATGCAGACGGTGCATAGTAGCACCCGACACAATCGTCCACAGACCATGGACTTGTTTGTTTGGTTGCATAGATTAGTTATATGATTTGATTTGAATTTGGTTGTTTGGTGATTTTGATTGATGTGTGAATGGCGTGGGCCTTCACTAGTCCGGGGATAAGGCTAGGCCTCGTCCCGTTTCTAGTATCGTGCCGTTATGCCGCCGAAATTTTCTAAAATAAGTTAGAAAAATAAAAATATCATTTTATTTAAAGAATGAACTGAATAGAAATTCATAGGTTGAAATAAAATGTTTTATCGTTAAAAATATAATTTTTAACGTGAAGTGAATAAAATAAAATATTCATTTATAAACCGGACGGTTTGTTTATGAACACCTATTTGAATGACATTGATTGGGACGATAAATTTTACACATCGCCCAACAGCACAAATAAAATAGGCGTTTGATTGTTTGAAACCCCACACGGGTGTTGGGATGAAATTTGAAGTTCACTCATCCTGATTGATTAAATATGTTGATCGATTGATTGACAGGCTGTTATAAGCATTGAATATCTATATTTGATGCTTATACAGTGTAGTGCACTTTGGTTGATGGTTGATTATTTTCAATGCTATTATATACATGTGTTGTATGAAAATCCATATAATTAATTTTATATGGTGATTGATTGGGCCTCATTCCAATTTGAAAAGCAAAGTATAATATAAAATAAAAGTTCATGTGTTGACAGTACTCATCCATTGAGATTGGTCATGTGTTGAACGAAATATTTTAGTAATAAAATTTACATCTATATATTATAAAATAAAGTTCATGTGTTGACAGTACTCATCCATTGAGATTGGTCATGTGTTGAACGAAATATTTTAGTAATAAAATTTACATCTTTATCAATATAAAATAAAGTTCATGTGTTGACAGTACTCATCCATTGAGATTGGTCATGTGTTGAACGAAATATTTTAGTAATAAAATTTACATCTTTATATTATAAAATAAAAGTTCATGTGTTGACAGTACTCATCCATTGAGATTGGTCATGTGTTGAACGAAATATTTTGATAATAACAACTATTTTGAAAAAGAAATATTTGAAATAGAATATTTGAAAATAGAAGTTTATGAAGCCGTGTTGATTAGATTGACGCCATTTTGACGTGATCGATATTTATATCGATTTTAAAAACGATTTCGAAATGAATTGAATTGAAAACGATTTCGAAATGAATTGAATTGAATACGATTTCAAATTGAATTGAAAACGATTTCGAAATGAACTGAAAACGATTTCGAAATGGAATGAATTGAAAACGAATTCAAATTGAATTGAAAGCGAATTGAAATGAATTCAAATTGAATTGAAATTTGAATTGAATAGAAATGAATTTTAAAACGAATTTATAAAGAAGAATTCAATTTTGATTTGAATTGAAATGGAAGTTGAAATTGCTTTTGAAACGAATTTAAAACTATTTATATAATTCGTTTTAAATAGAAATCGACGAAGTATATATTATATATATTATATATATAATATAATGGCCTGAATAGAACGTGCCGCGCCGCGGCAGTTCGAGAATTTCGACCATTGATTTCAAACGGACATTACGGGAGATCCGACCGTCGGATTCTCCTAAAACCGGAACCGTTGGGTTCGTATCGAAAAGAGCTTTCTAACGAATATTAGAAATTTGAAATCTAACGGTTGGATTTGGAGTTACGTCCAAATCAAATTTGAAAAAGGTCGCTGTAAGTGCAGTTCGATGGCCATTGATGGAAATCGACTGTACGGGCCTTGATAAAATTATTAAAAAAAGTAATAATTTGTGTAAAATCATAAGAAATGATTTGTGAAGATTTGGGATGAAAAACTCCATATTTGAAAAGATAAAAATAGATTTTTATCGAAATGAACTAGTTTTGAACTAAGAATATAATTCTATTTATTTTTAAATAAATAAATTGAATTTGAAAAGGGTTTTAAAAATAACCAGAATTTCCAATGATTGCATTGGAGTGGATTTGAATCGAAATTGTCTTCGGAATATTTCGATGTTGGAATTCGTGATTATACGGATGTTGTTATGGAAATTTGAAAGATATATATTCATATCGTTATTTCCAATACGACATTTGTTAATCGTAGAATTTGATATTGAATATAAGCCGATATATTTTCTATTCAGAGCCTTGTATTGAATATCAAATGTGATTTGGGTTTGTCGTGAATGGTGTCTTCATTAACACTGTTCTTGAACCCAGTTGAGAAAGGATTAAATCTTTTTATTTAGATTTAATGAAGCGTACCAATTAAACAATATTTAATTGGAATTGAATTGATATTGATTCTTGGGTTTATCGTGAATGGTGTTTTAAATAACACTCGTTCTTTAACCCGATAATTAATGGAAAGTGATTTTGGGTTTATCGTGAACCGTGTTTTAAATGACACTGATTCTTTAACCCAGTTAACGATTAAAACTAAGTGGAGTTTTAATGAATCTTTAATTAGATTGAAAAATCGAGAATGGAGTATCACCAGTTTTACTCCAGGCGATAGTTAAATCTTTAATTAGATTTGAACGTGAAATGGTAACTGAATTTACCGATAACACTGTGGTGTTAGATATGAAGTATTACCAGTTTTACTTCATGGGATTAATAGGTTGGGATTGGGAAATTAAAACCAATGATTACTACGGTAAGGTTCGCTAATTCCGACTAGTTGAATCGAAATTCAAAGGAAGATTAGAGAATAAATTCAGGAATTTATCTTGGATAAAATTTATGGGAACCTTTCCCTATGAATGTGCAATCAGAAACTAACTGTCGGTTAGCTAAGCAGAATGGTTTTCTGGATATTGATCTGATGTTGGTTTCGGCCTTCGGGGTTAATATTTGGGAAATTATTCTCTTGATTAATTTACGGTTAGTGACTGATGAATTGGAATGAGGCGTATGTTGTGTTTGTGTAACACTTATTTAAAATATACGCGAGTTATTCGGAAAGACCGGGTTTATCCCATTCTGAATAACTAATACGATGATAAGTCGAAGATGAAGACGATGGTCGAAGACCGGAGGTCTTCACGTCGTTTGGGTGATAACTGATGATCTTGATTGGGCTGTACACCCAAGAAGATGGAAACAGTTAGTGATCGTCCAGGCGTGCTTGGAGATCGATGGATATGCGGGGTACTAGGTGCCTCCGGTTTCGTTCAGACCCAGAACGGACTTGTAAATGGACTGTGTGTCTGACATCGGATTTCATTCTGTGTGACTGATATCGGTTGCATAGGATGGTTTGCCTGTGTGGCATGCTAAGATGCAAATGATCAAGGCTTCTGTTGAAAAGCAAAGTCTTGTGGTTGATGATCAAAGCACGACCTTTGTGGCGTAGCTTTGTGTAGCGTTGATTCGCGAGCCTCACACCCCGGTATGAACCAGAAACGGGAGAAAGGACCTCAGGGAGGGCCTACGTTTCCTCCTAGCTAAAAGTGGCGTCAGTGGTTTTACACGCCCTGACGAGTTTGACTTATATGGTTGTTGCTGTTGCGAGGCGCCTCGGTTAGATCGGACGATCCGGGTCCGATGGAGTCACTAGTTGGCTCGCTTACGCCCCAAAGGGCGGCGAAACGTAGTGCTCAGGCATTTTTAATCCACTTCGTGTGGACCGGCCCTGTCGCTCCAAGGGTCGATGCGTTCTGATCCTGAGACTCGGGCTAGGCAGTCTCGAATTCGGTAAGGACTATCTTTTGCCTTGGTTCATGACGGAAATCCAATTTCCAAATACGTGATCTTGCGGTTGTAGTTGTAATCCTATATATGGCGACATAGTGGGATGGGGCGCTCATGCCGCCTATGATTGATACTTATGATTTGAAGTTGTTTTATACACTATGCACTTATAATAGTATCAAACGATTTGTTTTAACCGTATCAAGCATTCTTTGGCTGTTATAAGGGAAAACCCTATCCTCGGCTGCGTTGCATTGTGTGATGGGACCTGGGTCTTATAACAGCTTCATTTTTCTTTATTTAGCATTGCACTGTTTGTTTTATGCACTGGTATTCTTGGGAGGAAACCCGTTCCGTGTTATACGGCGTGGTCCTTTGATTTACCTAATGATTTAAAATAAAGAATAACTGTTTTAGTTCTCACACCAGTCCCATGACTGACCTGGAGTTTATTGTTTTAACCTAAACTCTGGGTGCCCCTATTTTGACACGGGCAGCTAGTAGTTTTGGTTTTGCAGATTTATATTCACAGGATCCTGGTTTACAGCTGGAACGATATCCGGAAAGCTTTGTATCCGTATATCTACTTCTAGTTGTGTATTGTATTATTTTCCGCTGCTATGTATTTAAATGTAATTTAAATCTCTGATATTTCTGTGTAATATTCTTTTATACTCTGTATATTCTTGTAATCTGATGCATTGTTGTAATATACAGTGAAATGTTCTTTTATATGCGTTCTATTTTGTCGTGTTCTCAACGATAGGGCGTTTCGAACGGCCTGGATCGGTTTAGCGACTGGTTCGGACCGAACGAAATTCCTTGTCGTCACATTCTCCTTACTACCTTTTGCACAGTATTCCACATGCTATATCAGCAGTGGCTTCCATCAACTGTCCTCCCTCCAGACTACAATGACTACACACCTAGCTCCCCACGCTCGCACACACGTACTCCCTTAAAAGCCCGCACCATCACTTATAGACCCTGCCACCCACACGATGCCGGAGAAGACCCTCCAGTCGCTGCCTCCATCATTCGAAGCTCCTCAAGACACCTAAGCCTGACAGCGAGCCGGCCACCATCAACCCCATCTCATCGTTTTCCCCCATTCTCTGTCAACTATGTTTCAGCTACAGGAATTAGTAGCGATTTCCTTTTTCGTTGATCGAGTTTCTGCTGTGAGGAGGAAAAGATGCGGCGGCGGAAATAGTATGGAATACGATTTAGGTTTAGCTGAGTTAAGGGTGTATTTATAGTATGTGAATACTTAACTAATGGTAATACAAGAGGCCACCTAACGTATATATTAACCACAACTCTTCGCATTGAGTCAAAGCTATATTGTTTTGTTTGTTTTCTGGCATACCATAAAGTCGCGCAACATATGTATCATATAATCCACAAAAATGATATAAACCCATACCGCAAGTGCCAAATACCATGTCTTCTTTTATGGGTGGAGCAAGGCACTACTGCTTTATTATTTTTTGTTGACGTTAATGTGGTGCCAATATCAAAGAACTTCGTTTATTTATCAACAGCTACGGACAGAAATAAAATTATTGTTGTGTCCAACGAGGTGTCACGATCCCAAAAGTATAATAATATCGGTAGGTTAACTCATATTGTGAAACCTCAAAATGTTGATTACAGGGTGCAAAATACTCCAAATAAAAAGTTGCTTATTTAATTAATTAAAAATTACCGTAAAATTATAAAAATTAAATTATTGTTATGTCCTAAAAGAACCTTGTCTAAATTCAAACCCGATATTCAAATATTTTTAAATAACCGTTATGGCCACAAACGAATATACCGCTGTTTTTCTGAATATTTAATTTGGACATAACTAAAAATCTACATGACGAAATCCCGATTTTTCTCTTCCACTAGAAAAATATACTTCACCAGCTCCTAACGTTTCTTGTTTCACAGAAATCCGATTTAAAACGGCTTCTTTATATTCGGTTGAAGTTCAAATCGCCAAATTGCGAACTACCGCGCCATTTCGAGCTCGATTTTAGTTATAATATAATTATATGTTCAAACTTCGTTTATATAATATATTCGTGAATATAATTCAACTCTAAACTGAATTATATATTTTAAATAATCAAATTCACACAATATTGTGAATTCCACTATTTTTGATTATTTCTGAATTTAATTTTTATTCTATTATTTTAATTTAATTTAATATTCAGTTTATTTAATTAAACAACGATTTAATTCCCTAAATCACTATTTTAAATAATTAAATAAATTAATTATTACCCGTAAAAATACGGGTCGTTACATTCTTCCCCACTTAAAATAATTTCGTCCTCGAAATTGCTAAGGTAGAAAACAAACCCTATCGACTGATTATAACTTATTTGTTCACTTTTTAACTTCAGTTTTCAAGTGAAAGAATTTAAATTTAATTAAAATATTAATTAATTATTATCAATGAAAATTTTCAAAAATCCTGAAAATTTTCTAACACCTTAACTTTTTGAAAAATTTCGCCAGCACCTCCTTTGTACTGGTCAATAGCTCAAACTCCAACTCGCCTCTCTAGGCCTTCCTCAATCCAAAAGAAAATCAAACAGCCAAGCGGCTTGCCATTTCGGCTCATAAATCTCATATCCAATAGAAATATAAACTTGTACCTTTTTGTCGGGTATATCAGCTCTATCACTTCTACCCGCTATCAATTCAACATATACCAATGTCATCTCAACCCATTTCCAATCAATATCTGTTCAACACAGCTATTCACTTATATCCAAACCAAATTTCATTTCAAACTTGAGTTCCATTCTCGATTCCAAACTCCTAACCCATCAATTCAATACCATTTCGAATTCCTATGACACAAATCCAATTTTCTCGATATCATTCTAATCCAGTTAAATTTTCACTTACTGATTTTAATTCAAACCATTTTTCCTGGGAATTTTAAATAACTTAGCTTTTCAAAAATCAAATATTCCTTTTCGGAATTTCAAACAACTTTCTTTTCTCAAAGCAATTCAAAACAATCTCTTTGGTAGTAATCTGTCACTTACCACTCGAAAATGAACACTGGTGATGTCATGATCATCGTCGGAATCTATTTTCTAGCTATCGAAGTGAGTTCAATACTATATCACTTTTTTACAAAATCAAAAACACTTCCATTTTGAAATTCATTTCAAAATACCATTTACAATGCTTTAAAACAATTTAAAATCTCTCAAGAATTTAAAATTCTCTTATATTTAATCCAAAACCATTTACAAACACTTTTCCCAATTTCCAGTGTTTTAATTCCAATTCTGATTAAAATTTTCAGATTTAATTTATCGGATTTCATATGTTTCTCTTATATGATTTCTGATTGGTAACTTACATCCATTTCAATTTATAATCTTACTCGATTATAATAACAATCAATATATCCAATATATTATAATTCCAATATATATATATTTTCTCTATATCAAAATATACTTTGGGTAAAATTATTTTCATTTACCCTCTTTTCAAAACATATCGTGTCGACCCATCGTATTCGAGTGTTTAGAAACCCCTATGGACATTGTGGTGCCCCACCATCGACTAGAATCCATAAACAACTCAACCAATAAATCTACTCAATATAAAACCATTTATATTAAATAACAAGTACGTTCACTCGTATATATACACTCAAACTCAATCTAGGGTATTACGAACCCCATCTCTACTGAGTCACGCCACAGAGCCAAGGTAATAACTTAACCTTAAGTTCTGATACCAACTGTAACGACCCGAAAATTAGCGATCTTGATTATCCAATATACAACACATATCGAACATTAAGAGTCGAAAATACCGGATGGTTAATGAAAGAAATTAGAAGGTGATAATAGATAAGATAGAAACTTAGAATAGAAGAAGAAGAACACAACATCAGAGTAACACGAACCTCACAGCGGAACGAATAACATATAATATATATCATAACTTTGAAATATAAATTTGTACTTGAATATAGATATCATTTCCAAAGTACAGCACTTACAACACAGCAGAAATAAACAATAGCTATATGATCCTGAAGCCTCCTACTCCAGCTCTTCAAGTATCTGTAAATCCCGACTACTTGACTGCCCGTACAAAATTGCTTACCCAAGAGTTTAGGGAAACAAAAAAAAATAAACTCCGGGTCAGTCATGGGACTGGTATGAGTAAAACGGTTTAAAACAGTTTGAGCCATTAAATGATATCTCATAAGACCACGCCGTATAACGGAACGGGTTTTTCCCTTATGAGAATCCAAATTATCTTTATATCAAAAACCTTGGTATTATAATAGTGTCTATCAACCACAATATAATAATCATCTAGCAGAAACGTTTTCATCTCACGTTCTACATATATAGTATACAGTCAAAACCGCAAGCACGTATTGGGTAATAGATTTCCAACTATGACAAGGTATGGAACCACCTTTCGCTAGTGTACCTCTAGAGAGGAATACACCGGGTTCAACAAGAACATCTTGCAACCCGACCACACATGACCGACCACTCATTTCGCTTGAGTGTATCGAATGTATATCACCAACGGTTGGGATCAGCAACCGTTTCCCGAATGGGACAGCATCGACAATAGATTTTAGAAGTAAATGAAACTCTAGATCAGGTGATTATACACCCTAATAGGTGCGACCTACATAGCCATGTTGCATGCTCGATTTCTGTCATTTCCCAGTTGATGAGGCTGGAGGTCACAACGTATCTTTCAACAGGTTACTCATTCATTAACTTTGAATGCAACATCGTCATACCCGTCAAGTCACAAATTGATTTCCCCAAAAATACCACGGGTATAAGCTAAGAGAAACGAATTCCTCCGCCACCAAACATAAATATGTTTGAAGAGATCAACTTACGCGATCTATTAAGTATACTCTGTCAGACATTCTTCCATACAAGTCATCCTGGGACTGGACAAACCGAAGGCACTATTCACTACAACCATCTTAGGCAATCTTTACCTAAGATTTATACAACAGCCCTTGCACTTTATTCCGTCTTCAATTATCTTTGACATATATGATTCGCAACGCTTATGCCAATACGGAGTGGTTCTTCGGATAATAATCCAGCCGGTCTCCCCATATTAATAACGTTAAAATGGTCAAAAACTTCGATCGTCGGTGAGTTAACTATCAAAGAAAAACACGTGTGCAAACAACGATATCATTTCCAGATGGAAATCATATCGATCAATCATCATTTAACATTTATCTCTTTAGTTCATTAATTTACTTATCTCTTGTTTCCATATATTCTAAATTCTTATTAACAATTATCAGAAAACATTTCTTATCCGTATTTGGAAAACATTTCCAAAACTCCTTCACTATCAAACCTTACAATTCCTTAGTTAAGAAGGAAGTCAATCAAGTTGGGGTATAATTACCTCTCAGACCATAACTGAACAACGTTTTAACTTCGAAATAGTCAAAGTTCATCTTTTAAATCATTAACAAACTTCCTTACGAAACTCTCAGATTCTATTTACGAATCCACTTCTTTATTGAAACAGTGGTTATAACGATAACGTTATAGTCCCTACTTTCGAAATATCTAACTTCAATTATAACTTTTATTCTTTAATGTGAATAAATAAATGAACACCTAATTTATAAATAATTAAATCTTGATTTAAACACCGGAAAGTATAAGTACTTTCCCGAATTCGATATAATCGAATTCGACGATTAATTCTCTTCGAATAACTAATATTCGATTAACTCACTTCGAATAACTATATTCGATTACTCTTTCTTTCGAATAAACGATATTCGATAATTTCTCTTTTCAAATACTATATTCGATTAACTCCTTTCAATTAAACTAATCGATAACTCCGTTCGAATAACTAAATTCGATTAACTCCTTTCGATTAAACTAATCGATAACTCCCTTCGAATAACTAGATTCGATAACTCCTTTCGATTAAACTAATCGATAACTCCTTTCGAATAACTAGATTGGATTAACTCCTTTCGATTAAACTAATTGATAACTCCCTTCGAATAACTAGATTCTATAACTCCTTTCGATTAAACTAATCGATAACTCCCTTCGAATAACTAAATTCAATTAACTCCTTTCGATTAAACTAATCGATATCTCCTTTTAACTCGACTCGAATAACTAATATTCGATAACTCCTTTTAACTTGATTTGAATAACTAATATTCGATAACTCCTTTTAACTTGATTCGAATAACTAATATTCGATAACTCTTTTTTGAAAAGCAAGTAAAATTTTTATTCACAACTATAATAATTGCATTATAACTTCCATAACATGTTAGCATTGAGGAAAAGAAACAAGATCTATACATGTCAAAAAGAAAAACCTCAACTCGATAACACAATAAAACCAAAAAAAAAATTCCAGTACAAACATTCGATAACTCTTAATTCGACTAACTCTAATCGATTTATTCTAATTCGATTAACTCTATTTAATTACTCTATTGATTAACTCTAACTCTAAATGGTTAACTCTAACTGATCAACTCTAACTGGTCAACCTTAATTGATTAACTACAACTGGTTAACTCTAACTCATTTACTCTATTCGATTAACTCTAATTGAATAACTAATAGTCGATTAACTCATTTCGATTAACTCCTTTGATTAATTCCTTTTCTATTTGTTTACTTAACAAATAACTATTCCCTTTTCAATTCTATTTATTTAACAAATAAATATTTCTTTTATCTTTTCTATTTATTTAACAAATATTTTCTTTTATATTTGATTTCACAAATATTTTCCTTTATATTTGATTTCACAAATATTTTCCTTTATATTTGATTTCACAAATATTTCCTTTATATTTGATTTCACAAATATTTCCTTTATATTTGATTTCACAAATATTTCTCTTTCTATTTTATTTATTTAACAAATAAATATTTTCCCTTCAATTCTATTTGTAAGTGTTTTACAAATATTTCCTTTCAATTCTTATTCGGCTTTCCAAATATTTCCTTTATAAAATCCTTTGATTTTATAAATAGTTTCTTTTATAAATTCTATTTACAAATAAATATTCCTTTTATAATTCTATTTACTTTCTAAGTAAATATCCCTTTTATAAAATTCTTTTCATTTTATAAATATTTTATTTCAATGCACAGTTTGAAATCTTCCTTCTATATAAAATCTTTCGATTTTATATAATATTTTACTTCAATATTTCTTCTGGTATTTAACAGTACCAAATAACAAGACCATTGTCATTATAATCCATCATAGATTATACATCACATCATATAACACATTATATGAACAAAACAATATTATAATTATTGAGGAACCCAGTTGGGTCTCTCCAACCTGTTTCCCTGCATCACAGATGTTAAACAACACGAATATAAAATTATTCTGATAAACAGAATCAATATTTGATTTACGATTTATATATATATCGTTATCTATGATTTCAACCAATACACAAGCAATTCAACCAAACAGTTAACACACAACAACCAACAGATGACTAACAATTCTAAAAATACGTTATAAAAATATAACTGTTCAGAGTTGGTGAGTTTTACTCACATTGGACGATCATCGTTAATAACAATAACCATCGCTTGATTCGGACGAACAATTTATTTCGCTATAAATTGTAACGAGCCCCAATTCACTTCCAGTCGGTTCCATGGCGTAGCCGTCGTCCCTACGATCCCAATGGATCAGACCGTTCGAAATTCTGATACAGTGTGAACGAGATATTTGAATTAGATGTTAATACAATATAAATTTAAACTAAACTTGAATTCTATATATTTGAATTGTGCCTTAGCTTTTGTTATCCACTCCGGCCCAGAATGAAACTAGCCTGCTTTGAATTGTCCTCCTTCCCCAATAACACTTCAGGCATCCATCCTCCTTAACACGCCTACGTTGCTGGTACGTCCTCCACATCACAACAAATGAACTCAGCATGTCCACCACTTTGCAGTATACATCATGCACAATTCATACCATATGTACACACTTCACCAACCAACCAAGTGTCTCGACATCACAGATCCTTCCTCAACAAATAATTCCTGAACTCCTTACAAACTCTCACCATTTCGATCACATCTCCGGCTCCTTACTCCTTGATTCCTTCTTTTCCTCTTAAATGCTACTACTTCTTCCAACAGTTAACTGCAGCTTCAACAATATTTACACCACGCTGACCATTTTCACAAGTACTTTTAAAAAAAAAATACACCTCACATGCCACGTCTTCCTAATTTCCTCTTCTTCTCCTTACTACCTTTTGCACAGTATTCCACATGCTATATCAGCCGTGGCTTCCATCAACTGTCCTCCCTCCAGACTCCAATGACTACACACCCAGCTCCCCACGCTCACACACACGAACTCCCTTAAAAGCCCGCACCATCACTTACAGACCCTGCCACCCACACGATGCCGGAGAAGACCCTCCAGTCGTTGCCTCCATCGTTCGAAGCTCCACTAGACACCTAAGCTGACCGCGAACCAACCACCATCAACCCCATCTCATTGTTTTCCCCCATCTTCTGTCAACCGCGTTTCAGCTACAGGAATTAGTAGCGATTTCCTTTTTCGTTGATCGAGTTTCTGCTGTGAAGAGGAAAAGATGCGGCGACGGAAATAGTGTGGAATACGATTTAGGTTTAGCTGAGTTAAGGGTGTATTTATAGTATGTGAATACTTAACTAATGGTAATACAAGAGGCCACCTAACGTATATATTAACCACAACTCTTCGCGTTGAGTCAAACCTATATTGTTTTGTTTTTTTCTGGCATACCATAAAGTCGCGCATACCATAAAGTCGCGCAACATATGTATCATACAATCCACAAAAATGATATAAACCCATACCGCAAGTTGCCAAATACCATGTCTTCTTTTATGGGTGGAGCAAGGCACTACTGCTCTATTATATTTTGTTGACATTAATGTGGCGCCAATATCAAAGAACTTCGTTTATTTATCGACTGCTACGGGCAGAAATAAAATTACGATTGTGTCCAACGAGATGTCATGATCCCAAAAGTATAATAATATCGGTAGGTTAACTCATATTATGAAACCTCAAAATGTTGATGACAGGGTGCAAATTACTCCAAATAAAAAGTTGCTAATTTAATTAATTAAAAATTACAGTAAAATTCTAAAAATTAAATTATCGTTGAGTCCTAAAAGAACCTTGTCTAAATTCAAACCCGATATTCAAATATTTTTAAATAACCGTTATGGCCACGAACAAATATACCGCTGTTTTTCTGAATATTTAATTTGAACATAACTAAAAATCTACATGACGAAATCCCGATTTTTCTCTTCCACTAAAAATATATACTTCACCAGCTCCTAATGTTTCTTGTTTCACAGAAATTCGATTTAAAACGGCTTATGTATGTTCGGTTGAAGTTCAAATCGCCAAATTGCGAACTGCCGCGCCATTTCGAGCTTGATTTTAATTATAATACAATTATACGTTCAAACTTCGTTTATATAATATATTCGTGAATATAATTCAACTCTAAACTAAATTATATATTTTAAATAATCCAATTCACACAATATTGTGAATTCTACTATTTTTTATTATTTCTGAATTTAATATATTATTCTATTATTTTAATTTCATTAAATATTCACTTTATTTAATTAAACAACGATTTAATTCCCTAAATCACTATTTTAAATAATTAAATAAATAAATTATTACCCGTAAAAATACGGGTTGTTACATTTGCTTAAGCTTGACTTCTCTAAATCCTTTGATTATGTTAATTGGAATTTCATCCTTGCACTTATGTCACACCGAGGCTTTTCCCCAAGATGGTGTTATTGGATCAAACAAATCCTAGATACAAGCTTCTCCTCAATATGTATTAATGGTGAGATTGGTGGTAGAATCAAATCAAAGTGGGGCTCAAAACAAGGAGAACCCCTCTCCCCCTTAATCTTTGTTCTAACTGCTGATGTATTCAATCAGATGGTGAAATTATCTGTTTCTAATAACATTTATTCCGGTATTTCTCTTCCTAAATTAAATTTATCCAACTCTAATTTGCAATTCGCGGATGATACCATATTGTTTGCCTCCCCCCTCGTCCCAGTATCCATTGTCTTAAGGTCCTCCTTTACACTTTTGTAATTGTGTCAGGCCTCTCCATTAACTTCAGCAAAAGCTCCATCATCATGTTGGGTAGCTCCAACAACCTTGGCTCCAGTATCACTGCATGTTTGAACTGTAGGCTGGATTCATTCCCAATAATTTACCTTGGCATTCCTCTTCGTCCAACCAAACTCCTCAGATCTGATTGGCTCCCCTTATTTCCAAAATTGAATCCAGGCTTGCAAGATGGAAAGTAAGCTCCTTGTCCACCACCGTCCGCTTCGTCCTTGTCAAATCTGTCCTTTCATCCATGCCTTCTTATTGGATGTCCTTCCACAAACTCCCATCTTGGGTGGTCAACAAAATTGATTCAATTCGAAGTTCTTTCTTATGGAATGGAGGTAAAATCAAACGCTTAATCAATTGGCAAACAGTGTCTTCATCAGGATTGTGACGGCCTTGGAGTACCCAACCTTGCCTCCTTCAATCTTACGTTGCTCACTAAATGGCTCTGGCGCCTCCTCTTGCCTGGACATTTCATCAGGAAAGGTTGGATCTTGTTTCGTCTTTATAATTCTAACCCCTTTTTTGTCCTCCACTTTCCTCCGATCTCTAGACCTTCGCCATTTTGGTCAGGTGTTTTATCCACTCTCCATCGTGTCAAATCTCTTTTTCATGTGAAGATTGGTAATGGTGAGTCTTGCTTATTTTGGTTTGACATTTGGAATGGGCAGCTTCCTTTCTCCCTGTTATTCCCAAATTTATCCTCTTTCGATCTACCCAGCCCACTTTCTGTTACTACTACATTGGAGCTCGGCCCACTGGGCTTTCGTCCACCTTCCTTTTTTGGTCTTAATACTTTAAATGAATTATCCTCAATTGGGTATATTCTTCACTCTTTCCATTTAACCCATGGCCCAGATACATTCATATGGGCTTTGGACCCTTCTAATATTTTTTCTGTTGCAGCCTGCTATAAATTTCTAACCCATCCAAGCCATTGTTTCTCCTTCTCCCTTATCTGGAAATGCCAATTTCCTCTTTATGTTATTCTCTTCCAATGGAATTTGATTCATGGTCGCATCAAACCAAGGATATGCTCCATCGTTTTAACATCAACGTTGATCCCACTTGCGTGCTTTGCAATCAACAGGATGAATCTCTCGCCCATCTTTTCTTTGATCTTGACTTCTCTTCCGCGGTATGGGCTGCAACCAGCTCATTTCTACTCGGCTTCATTCCCTCGTTTCAGTCTTTCTTCGAATATTGGCAACATAACCCCCTGACCCGAAGCTCGATTCCTTTGTGGCTTTCTTCTCCTGGAGCATTTGGTTAGAACGAAACGCTCGTACCTTTGGCAGACCCAAGAAGCACATGTTGGGAACATGTTATCACATTCTGGAACTTTTTGAACTGCGGACAGGATCTGGATAGCACACACGTTTTAGGATTTCACTTCCAAGGCCA
Organism: Allium sativum; assembly: GCA_030737875.1. NCBI lineage: Eukaryota > Viridiplantae > Streptophyta > Magnoliopsida > Asparagales > Amaryllidaceae > Allium > Allium sativum. The sequence goes on from CM060924.1 coordinate 200,867,220, forward strand.
TCATCTTCAGGGACGCATGGCAGCAGCTCTCTTTTCCCCTAGTGATGTTGTGTTTTGGGTTTCTACTGTTCCATTTTGTATTATATTGGTTGTGCACTCTTATCTGCAGTTGTTTGTTGTCTATGCTCATATTATGTGATGTATATTGGCTTGCTTTAAGGACTTATAAGTCCTAGACTTTATTGCCACTGTTTGGGCCTGTCAAGTAGATTATATTTCTAGCTATATAAATATATATATATATATATATGCGTAATTGGTTGGCTGTGTAGCATCACGCTACACACCCGTCTTCCTAAAAAAAGTTCCTTTGTAAACTGCTCAAATCAGCTTTAAATTATCAATTTTTGAAATTTGACCGTAAATTCACACAAAATTATATTAATTTTTTTTAATTGATTGCAAAATTGCGGGTTGTTACACATGCCACATAATAATATTCATTGTTGATTTTTATATCAAATTGTGTGTTTGGATGACTGAATGATTTATTGGATTGTTGCTTAATTATGGTTATATAATCTCATCTGTGAACGGATGATCTTTGTCACTACCAACTTTTAAGAAGAAGAGGGGGACAGGTTGGAGGGATCCAACAGGATTCCTCAACTGTTTTGGATGTTACTTGCTATCATATTTGACAAATATGAACTGTCTAACCTAAGTAACATTAAAAATATGATTTGGATGATGATTGTTGAATTAATTTTCAACCCTAGTGTATTATTAATCAATAAGTAGTATTGGTTAATTGGTTGGCAACACTAAATATTTTGAAGACATTGATTCGTAGTTAGACGAATTTACTAAGTTTGAAGTTATAAAAATAATTTTATTGACATAGTAAGAATTTGAAATGATTTTTATATAATTTATATTGAATAGAAGTTCTATAAATAAATCAATATTTATAGTTGGACTTATAAAGAGATTATACAAAGGTTTGTGCAATGAAATTCTTGTTTAATAAGTTTTATGATTGGATTTTCGAAGTGTTAAAACTTAATCAGGTTTTATAAATAAGTTTTATGATGTGATAAAACCAAAGTTTTATAAATGAACAAGTTTTATACAATGATTTGGATTATTTGAATAAGTTTTATAAATTGATTTTTGGATTTATGAAACGACTTATAAATGAGGTTAAAACTTAAAGTTTGAAATGCATGAAGTCTAGAAATCTAAACGAGAACCTATAACTGATTGAATTTGATTTGCAAATTTAAGTTCTAAACGATTTGATTTTAAATCGAGAAGTTTTAATAAGAAATGAAGTTTATTAAAGAGAAAACAAAATTTATGTTTATACTAGGATTTATAAAGGATTTTATAAGAGGATTTTATAATAAATCCAAGTTTGTAAACAAGTTTTAAAATAAGGAATTAAAACTAAAAGGATGGTTTTAATTAGGATTTACTTAATAACGAATTAAGTAAAAATGATTATATTGGAAAGTGATTTATAAATGCAAGAAAGGGTTTTAAACCCTTATTTTAACTGAATAATAAATTGAACTTACCATAACATTTATTGAATATTGGGTTTTGCGCTTACAAACTTCTATATACCTCGATGATAAGGATGTTATCGAGTCAAAGTCTGAGAGGTAAATAATATACCCCAACTTTATTTACTTAATTGTAATGCAAGAGATAACATTGGTTTAAGATCGAGAATAGCTGATTTAATTTTTGATGTTTATAAATGAGGTTTGAAATGTTGATTTTTATAAAAGCAATTTATAATTGATTTTTGATACTTATGAATAAAGTTTATAAATGGCATATTTAGAAAAGGATTAAAGAATATGAAATAATTTTAATAAGAAATTTTATAAAAGTGTTTATGGAAGAGATTTATAATAGAAATTGAGATTTTATTTTCACAGTGAGAGTTTATTTTCTCAAGTGTGATCTTCTTAAAAATGGTGGTATGGACATTTATTTTACATTTATTTCACACTAAATACCGAACGGATTGAGCTTGGGTTTATTCTTATATGCATTTAATTTTAAATAACTTTGCTTGATTCCTTAATATGATCTAGAAAATATGAAAGCTTTTCTAAATGCTTTTTTATATACTTATACTAATTATATAAGTTATGAATTTATTTCCTAAGTATTAACGTTGCAAATATACTTGGGTCGGTAAGATAAGTGTACAAATATTTTAAATAGATATTATGGAATGAGATTTTATAAATGAAAGGTTCATTTTAATGAAACTTAGTAATTACCATGGAAAATAAATATTTTTAATGATTTTTGTTTGTTTATTTGATAGTTAAATAACTGAATATCAAATCTAGCCATTTTAACTCCAGAAATTTATCTGATAAATGATAAGGAAACCCGTTTTCACAAACGGTTAAGAGGTGAACTCCACACTTATTTATTGTCGGGTTTATTCCTAAAGAACCGGGATTGAGTTTTATTGAAACTATCGATTATCATTTTGAAGTGACCGGGATCGGGCCTACTTTCCCGTAAACCACTTCGATCCGACTGATGCATTTCGAATTGGAAATATTTTTAGATGATTGAAGGTGGAGTTATTTAGTATCGTTCAGGCCCAGAATGAACTTGTATGGATGAATGCTACCATTGCATATCTATGAAGGCAATGTTAGCATTCCATGATATTCTGCTATTTGTAAGTTAAACGTTACATTTAACCTCATCAACCGGCAAACGAATAAAGCATGGAAAAGTCGCAGGTCTATGTGGTCACTCCCATTAGGATATGATCATTCCATATAGAGTCGATTTCCTTATACGCTATGGGGCCCTACATGGTTGTTTACCAACTAGGGTGATCATATTCAGCATCATCCAGTTTTTAAGGATGGTTCCAATCCTGATTTCTGAGGTGCAAATCAATGCAGCCTCCTATACGTTTTATCTAAAGATGTATGGATTTGATGGGTAGGCCCTTACCCTTTAATTGTTGGAATCCATTCTTCAATACGAACTTTCTATCCTTATTGTACACTTATTAAGTTGGAACGTGAGATGCAAGCATTCTGACTATTTAAATACATTTACTTGTGAATTGTTGACATTATTATAATATCGTTAGATTTATATACATTACTATAATATCACTGGATTTATAATAAAAGTGTTTTGGTTATTGTAAGGTGAAAACACGTGTCTTGTTTATGTGTGTTCGTGTCTTAAGATAGTTACATTCTTTTAAAGATTTCTAAAAGTTAAGCAAGTTGGTTGTAATGTGAGTTTTTCTCACTCTAGCATTCTAGACTGATCCGGGTGATATTGTTTTTCCTTAAAATGTGCTCGGGTTAGACCAAGTCTATTTTCCGCATTTGCTTTCAATTTTCTTGGAGCTGCAGGAGAGGAGCTGGAGTCAGACGTGTTCTCGTATTTCTCATATTATTTTACTTCTGTTGCATGTGTTATATTATCAGTCATTATGAGGATTGTATAGCTGATATAGTTATGTACTCTTATTATGTATTCATGTATATATACAGTCTTTCTTTATGTAAAGAGTATCGTTATATTGTATTTTATTCATTTCGCTGTGACATTCAGTTCTGCTCTGTTTCTGTTAGGTTTTTGTTCTTCTTCTTCTATTCTAATATTTCTTTCATTCTTCTTTTTTACCCTCTAATTTCTTCTTATAACTTTCTGGGTTATCGATACTGGAATCTAGACACATGAATACATTTGTTGTATTAATGTCGAAATTCGAGGATCGAATTTCTCCTGTTTGTTACAGAAGATATGCCATCTGATTTAATAATTTCAGCCTACATTGAAAAGGATTTACTTAGGAATGAAGAAGCCACATTCCTTGATTCAAAATTTTTACTGCAAACAGGGTCATCCTTAGAAGCAATACCCTATCCAGTATTGTTTCTAATATTCTTAGAGCAATATTGGCTGCTTGCTGTCTTTGCAATGATTGAGCTTGATTTTGCAGATTCTCATGCCAATCTTTGTAGTTGTTCAAAGCACATTTCTTGAATTAGTTCTCTGCAGCAAACTTGAATTTGCACAAGGATATTTTCTTTTGTATTGCACCAAAGTGAATCCCTCACCATTGATATTAGGTGGCTTTTCTTTAAAGGAATTATGTCGATCAGAAGAGAAGGAAAATTAAGGAGATTGGCTAATTTAATCAACTTTATGGATAGGAGAATCATTGAGGGGAGAGTTTTTAGAAATGTTGAGTTTTGAATTGGAACTGTCCACCAATACTAGAATTATTGGAGCTCTGTTATGGATGACTTCATTGCTATTTATAATATATTGTGTATCCGAAACAATCTCGTTCTTTAACAATCATGACAAAGAATCAAAGCGACTTTCGTTATATTTATTGTAGCTAAACACATCAATTGTTACATATATCAATACATTCAAATGACGTATATCAATCACGACTGGTAGCATGTAAATCATATGAAATGCGATCCATTTATGTTTCTTTCAAGCTAGACATACTTTAATGATATAAAAACGTTCAATATTTGAACAACACAGAGTATAGAAAGAACAGTATTACCCAATTTTTGATTTAAAAAAAAAGAACTTTATATATGATCTAATGCTTCCAATATCCGGTTGCACATATTATAAATTCAAATGCTACCAATATCTGTTGCATATGATCTGATGCTAAACTCCTATTACAAATTCAAACGTTTTTCTAGGAAGATTTGTTGTGGTTTTTTGTGCGCAACGGAAGCTTGACAAAACGCCAAGAAAAATAGGATCTTTATCACCCAATCACTTGAAGATGAATTTAATTGAAAAACAAAAAAAATATAAAAAAATATTGGAAATATGAGCACACGATATTCCACCCAACCACCCTCTTTATTGATTCACTAATAAAAATTGTTTACAAACGACCTCAACTATCATTACAAACAATTACAACTTGAACCAATAACCTTATTGAGAAATAGGTAGAGAATATCTAATGGCTAAAAATTTGAGGAGAAAGACAATGAAGAATAATGGCAAATTTTCCACACATAATGAAGAGATTAGCTAGCCCTTTTTATAGTGAGAATTGCTTCATGCCCAAGAAAAACTTGGCTTCATGCCCAAGAAAACTTGGCTCCCAAAATATCTTCATATATGTCATAAAACTATTTGGTTAAGCACCAAATATCCTTGCAATAAATGTCCACAAATATAGCAACCAATATCTCTCCATAAAATCTAGCACCAAATCTTTTCATCAAATCTAACAACAAATCTCTGCACAAAATATGTAAGATTATTTGTTGTCCAAAATTGTGATTTGCGTATCACCAATTTCAACACTCCACCTTGATACCAAATCACATCTCCTCCACTCAAACAATTGCCCCTTAGCTCTCACTTTCAACCTTTCTTTCTCAATTAACACCATTACAAACCTACACCATCGCCCACTAATGATGCACCTCCCTTATCCGTGCACCATGTCACTAGCGATCTTCAAAAGCATTTGTAATACCACAAAGACCTCCATCTCGTCTTTGTGGATTTCACAACTCGACATCTGTCTTTCGCTTGACATGATCTCTTCATCTCCGGGATCCCTCGAGCATCATCAACATCTAGACCCTTGTCGATACCATTATCCTCCACCATAAGACCATCAGCGGTGACCATATTAACCTCTCCACCTTGTTGTGGACTAGGTTCTTCAACCGTCACCCGCCTTTCATTATTGACCACCGAACCGACCAAACTATATAGGTTTCCCTCCTCCAAAACTCCTCGCATCATCACACAACCACCCTTCTTCACTCTCAAAACTCCACCTCGAGTCTCATAAGTGCAACCACGGCGATCTAACTGACCGAGAGATATGAGGTTATGCGAACAAGTGGGTATGTGCCTTACACCTGCCACTTCTCTCACCACTCCATCATGCATCCGAAACATAACAGCTCCAACTCCACAAATTGGTAGCTCTACTCCATTGGCCGTCTTTATCATGCCAACACTCTTCTCATACAAAGAGAAACTTTTCACATCACGACATATGTGAAAACTGGCTCCTGAATCCATCTTCCAAGGCTCCATAACACTAAATAGGACATCACATGAAGAATCGCTTTCGGTACCTTCAGCAAAACCTGCTTGTGCCAATTCACTATTATTATCACCTTGCGCCTTCTTCTTATCCCTCTGATAAGCATAACAATCATTGCGCTTGTGGCCTTTCTTACCACAATAATAACAAGCACCTTCACCATTAGCCCCTTTCTTCTTCCTTCTTATATCTTTCCCCGAGTGCCTTGCTACCATCACCTCGGTTTGAACCGATTTCAACTCTAACCCTTTTCTCCTTAGCTCCTCATTCAAAAGACTGCTTCGAACCGTTTCTAAAGAGATAGCTCCAACAGCATTGGAGTTACTCAATGAAACAACCAAAGTCTCCCAACTTTCCGAAAGAGAACTCATCAACAAAAGAGCCTGCAACTCATCATCAAAATTGACCTTCATATTTGCCAATTGATTGATGACATCCTGAAATTCGTTCAAATGCTCTGCAACAGACTTCTCCTCATCCAATCGAAGTTGCACCAACTTTCGAACCAGAAAAGCCTTACTTGTAGCACTCCTCGACTCATACAAAGATACTAATTTGTCCCACAACGCCTTCACGGATTCACAATTAGCCACATGGTGGAATACAGAATCATCCAAATATTGACGAATCAACGCAATCGCCTTTTTGTCCATTTTCTTCCACTTTCCCTCATCCATATTTGAGGGCTTCACCCCATCTCCAAAAATGGGATCATGCAAATCATTAAGATATAGAATGTCCTCCATCTTCGGCTTCCATATACCCCAATTCTTCCCATTTAAAATAGCCTTCTTTGAAAACGTCATCTTCTCCGACATCTCCAATTTTCAATCCAACAAACACTCCAAGCTATGCGATGATCTGGCTCTGATAACAAACTGTTGTGGTTTTTTTGTGCGCAACGGAAGCTTGACAAAACGCCAAGAAAAATAGGATCTTTATTACCCAATCACTTGAAGATGAATATGATTGGAAAACAAAAAAAATATAAAAAAAATATCGGAAATATGAGCACACGATATTCCACCCAACCACCCTCTTTATTGATTCACTGATAAAAATTGTTTACAAACGACCTCAACTATCGTTACAAACAATTACAACTTGAACCAATAACCTAATTGAGAAATAGGTAGAGAATATCTAATGGCTAAAAATTTGAGGAGAAAGACAATGAAGAATAATGGCAAATTTTCCACACATAATGAAGAGATTAACTAGCCCTTTTTATAGTGAGAATTGCTTCATGCCCAAGAAAAACTTGGCTTCATGCCCAAGAAAACTTGGCTCCCAAAATATCTTCATATATGTCATAAAACTATTTGGTTAAGCACCAAATATCCTTGCAATAAATGTCCACAAATATAGCAACCAATATCTCTCCATAAAATCTAGCACCAAATCTTTTCATCAAATCTAACAACAAATCTCTCCCCAAAATATATAAGATTATTTGTTGTCCAAAATTGTGATTTGCGTATCACCAATTTCAACAAGATTTTCAAAAATTAATATAACTTAAAAATAGGATTTAATGTTAAAAAAATTCATGCATTAAGAACATGTTATTATCACATATGAAACGCATGTTGTAATTCTTATACATAAAAGGGTAAAAAAATTGATTTTGTATCATCCAAATTTTACACTTTTGTTGGAATAGAACTTGAATTAATGAGCAAAACCATGATAACAACTTTAGTTAATTAGCATTCGCTTCGTGTCACATCTATTAAATAATAGTAAAACATAACCTTTTAAAGCTCTCTTCTTAATTCGAGGAGTTTTCTCTCATCTTCTTACTTCTCTCTAGATGTTTTATTTTAAAATTAATTTATCATTTACACTTATTTATATCTCTCTCGCATTATTTTATTTCTTCTAACATTATACATTTTTGATATGGACATTTCAAAATTTACACAATTATTTATTAACAATCAACTTCTATCATTTTATATTTAAGTCCACATATTTAAATAATTAAAAAACCCAAAATTTAACTAATTTAAATAAATTTTATTAACTAATATTTCTTTTTAATACTAAAAATGACAAAATCATTAGTAGTCTAGTACATTAGCTAGCTCATGTACTGTAATCTATAATAGATTTTGTGGACGGCACACAATAAATGCCATAGGTAGTGGACGGACAACTTTAAAAACCGAAATAGAAGTTTGGCAATCTGCCACACTGCTGTAACTACTATAATTATTATTTGTTATAATAATAAGTTTTATGGAACATTATAAAAACTGTTCGGCTTTGCCAAAAAATAATGATAAAATTATGTTTTTTTGGCTCAATGTACCTACACTTCAAATTTTTTTATAATAATCATTTTAGTTTCTCTCAATTCTTTTCTAATATTTTACATTTAGTACCATATTTTACAATTAATAACATAATATGAAAACTATTTAAATGACTCTAACAAACTATTATTCACTAACTCGTCTAATAAATCACATCAAGATTAACAATATTCATAATGTAAAAAATGAAAAAAAATCAAATATATAAACGCTTCAATCACATATAATATAAATTATACACATAAATAACTATCACAGGTTCAAAATTGAACTCATTTACGTCAATATATTTGTCGTACATTGCAATATAATATTAATGTCAAACACCTGCATTTTAAATTTTATTTAGTTATTCACAAAACACTATCGATATCACTTAACATAATACATGTACATTTAAGTCAATATATTTAAATTAATTATGTGATTTTGAAATTAACAAATGAATTCAATCAATAAATTATTGTTAATTCATCTACTTAACGCTAAACGTGATGTTTTAAAATGTGTACCATATTCACATCAATAAAAATAGCTAAATTAGTTTCTCTACTAAATATAAAGTTAAATAAGTCACATAGTTTAAATAATATATGTAAATAATAAAAAAAAAAAATATCACACATTTATATTAATAAATTTATCATAAATTGAACAAAACAATCTCCGCTTTAAATACCTGCATTTTAACATTTCTATTTTTATTTGCTAAACCTCCTCAATTCTTTTGTGATATCTTATATTTCAGTCTATATGTTTAAACTGTTGTATATAACAGTATGATTTTTGTTTGATGATAACAAACATATAATTATAATATAAATGTGTTTGTAACTGTACTATTTTATACAACATCACATATAGAAAGAAATATTTATATTTGAATAGAATACTATTGCATAAGAATTTAAATATTTAAATGCATTTTATTCAAATATAATATTTTATTTCAACATTTGAGTAGTACATTCTTCTAACTCCACTATTGTACATCTAAGTGATATAGTACATTCAATTTCATTTATTACATTGGTTCCCCACTACAACACTCAGTCACTCGTTTTTCATATACATAATCGGTTACACACTCTCTCTCCCACATACAGATCCACTCACTGACACATTGTTTCTCCAATCTGCTTCATAGTCAGTCCAGTCACCTGCATACCTGTCATAGAAACACAACCAGTAAACTGGAACAAAAATTGATTTACATTCTAGCATATATAAATTTATTTTAAATTTTATGTGCCTGATAACTTTGGTGCATTTCTCATCATATTTCTTGTCTTGGTCTGAAATATATGCATCTAGACTGCTTATGATATTCATAGTGATTCACTATAAATACCACAAGGTAGACTATATGTCCAATGCCCGCAGATCGACCTCAACACAACTATAGTGGTCTACTGATCAAGACCAACCTCAACTCACATTTGTGGTCTGTTGATCTTAACCAGCCATGACACATCGTATAGTGGTATGCTGATGTAAATAGAAAATAAATTACACATACACAATACATGTATACACATACGTGTGTATGTATATACACATATGTAATGTGCAGGGACAATACGGTCAAACATCAGTGAATGCACAGTTCAAGCCAAAACAAGAATGGTCAAGTAAAGCCAGTGACCAAATCAAGTGTACAGCAAACCAAAATGGATTAGTATAACAACTTAGCAAAGTGCAACATCAAGATCAATACACAAAGAAAGGGTGCAACAGCCAAGACACACACACACATACACATGATCGTGTATATATATATATATATATATATATATATATATATATATATATATATATATATACATGGAACTCAACTTGATAGATCTGCCAAGATAGGCACCAGCAACAAACTCAGCATGCTAGAGTAAAGGCAGTAGAAGCATGGGGCAAAATGAAATAAAGCATGGCCGAGCAAATCGTGCAATGATGCAGCATGGATCGGGTTTATTTGGCAACAAGCAAGGACATGACATTCACAATAATAACATTTATATATATACACACACACCACTATGTATATATATACATATATATATATATATATATATATATATGGACATGTCAAGTAGCAAAAACCAAAGTACAAATGACGTGTTTAGAAATTGACCAGGTCAGTGAAACATGAACAAAAGGGTCAGATGTAACAAAATAGAGTACATGTGAAAACTGGTCATGCAGCAAGCACGGATATTGCACAAAGCAACAATGGCCAGTCTACAAGGCTACAAGCAATAAACAAGACAGGTCAAACAAGACTAAATTCTGATCCACCAAGAGAAGAAACACAAAATCATGTGCAAATACAACATGGCACACAACAACATGTATATGGAGTAGGTTGTAAACAACTACAATTATCAACATGTCAAGTACATATGCATGGGAGGTTCAACTGCATGGTCAAGGTTCAAGCGATACAAGAAGGAGCAGCACGGTTCAAGTTTGCTGATGAAAAGATGTGATCACTATGCATGTACAAAAGACAAAGTCTGATGTACATCAAGCAATACAAATATGCACTACAACAAAAACCGAGATTAGCGACAGATTTTTAGCGGCGGGAAATTCCGTCGCTAATTTGTGGCGGATTTCCGTATGCTTTGTAAGAGAAAATATTTTGGATTTTATATGTCTTCTTATTATAAATTATTACCGTCGAATACTATTTCTGTCGCTAAATCAATGGAAATTGCAGCTCTTTACCGTCATATAATATTTGATGCTAAATTCCGTTGCTAATAGAATCGGATTACCGTCGACATAATTTTGAAGCTATTTTCCTGTAGTTTTCCAAGAGATTTGAAACGAACTTTTATATTTTTTATTTATTAAATGTTTTAAATTTGTGTTATTACTTAGTAATTAATTAGTAAATTTAAATTTTAAATAATTAATGTTAATAATACATTAGTAATTATAATTAATAATAACTATTAGAAGTAAATAAAATTCAATAGTTAATACTTTTTTTTTGGAAAATTAATGTTGATTAATTATTAATTACTATATAATATAAATAAGAGGTAATAGTAATTAATAAAATACATTGTTGTTCGATGTTTATTAAATTTGTTTTGATAATCAATGATTATTTAATAGTCTTTAATACGATTAATTAAATTAATATCAAGAAATTATTAATACATATTTGCTTTTAATTAAGAAATTGATTGGTACGTATTATTTGATAAATAATTAGTAATTAAGAAAAACAAAATGGTCAAAGTTTAAAAATAAGAAGTTAAATAAACATTAAAGAATTTCGAAATTCAAAAAATTCAAACATTACCATACAAGTTATCTCTAATATATTGTGAGACAACACATTTTCAGTTTATAAAGATCAGAATTTAAACTGTAAGATTATATATACATATATAATATCATGTTCTTTTATACTGGTGTATAATGTTATTTCAGTATACATGTTTCCTAAATTCAATAAGTATTGCAATTATCTCTAATATAATATGAGACAACACATCCTCAGTTTATACAATTCAAAGTTATATATATATATATATATATAATACACATACATAATATATATATACACACACATACATTATATATATACATATATATGTATATATGTATGTGTTTTTTTTTATGAATTTTCAGAATTCTTTACTTGGTCATATAAGATAATTCTTTACTTGGGCATATAAGTATATAATAGTTATTATAAATTAATATCTACTATTAATAATTATAATCTATAATTAATAATAAATATTTAATTAGTGATTAAATTACAGCTGAGCATAATTAAGTTATGGGTAAAATATAACATTAATAATATGTATATACCGTTTTGGTATAATATGATTAAAATATAACATTAATTAACGTTAATACCATCTGCACATTAGTTAATGTTAATACCACTTAAATAAATTTGAAATAAATCATAAACATTACAATGGTTATAAAATATTTGTTTTAACTGATGCAAACTTTACAATGATCATAAAATATCTGTTGTGATAAATGGCTGTTATCAATTTTCGATAATCAATAATTAATAATTACAATACTTTCTTAAAATTAGTATTGATTATTTCTTAATATTTAATAATTAATCATTAATATTTAAGATATAATAAATTTTAATTGTAACGGTACTTAAAATTTATTTAAGATTTTTAGTGTAAGGTTTAACTATGTAACACCACTTAAATTGTAATATTACTATTTAAAATATTTATACTATTAAATTAAATTAATTTTATATTAAACTATTTAATAGTTTAAATTTTAATGTTATTCAAAACTTTAATTTTGTTATAGCATTCATCAAAGTAGAACACAGTTTTTCTTCTCAGCAATCTGCATCAACAATCAAGAATGAATAGGGACCGTTGATCTGAAATCCAAGCATGGAAATAATGTAACCCGCGGATTACTCCAGCAATCGGATTACAATTTCTGTTCGTTGGAAAAAAAACCTAATTCCAAAAGAAAAAAAATGGCGGCTACTCCCTCTTCCCTTCGATAATTCGGTTTCAACATCTCCGAGCACGAAAAAAATTGGCGACTTCATCCCCCCTTCGATTTCCAGCATCTCCGACTTTCGAGCTCCCAGCAATCGAGCATCCCCACTTCTATAATTTCGAGCTGCTCGCCAGTTACTCCAGCAATCGCCCCGACGCCACATGTACTCGAGATGGACTGATAGTGGTATGAAACTATAATTTACGCATCTTTTTCGTTGTTGTATGCTTTCCTTTTTTATTAATCATACCGATTTAATAATGAAAATATGAATTGCGGGAGGAAACCTAGATTATGTTTGTATTCTTTTTATGTCTCGTTCATCCTTTGAGCAACGCATTTTAATTTGTAAATGTTCTGTCTTTGAACTTTGGTATAAGTTAGTGGATTCTAAGAGTTTGCTTTGTGTGTAAATTGTGTTTTGGGGGTGAATAACGGACTTGAATATTGCGTACGTTGATTGGTTTGAATATGTTGATCATTTTTTTTGGTGAGTTCGCAGTACACTTCTGAAATGGGATGTTAAGTGGAATACTTGTTTTATCAGTTAAGTGGAATGTTGTTTGGTGTGTTTATTTTTATTTAAAAGCGGCAAATGAAATAGGTAAGTTTGGAGTCGGGTGAATAACAAACACAAGCAAATAGTATGTATGTTTAGGGAATATCAAGAACTTTGAATGTTTCTATGCTGAATTGCATATCTACTCATCTTCATTCAGCCCATATACCTTAATTTTATGTTGCCAGAACCCCCCTCCCCCCCCCCCAATATTTTCTTGTACATTTCTGTTACTCTTTGACATGAAAACCATTCATAATGGCTTTTTAGCTTATTTGACTATTTTTTCTTCTCTGTGCCTCATACCTCATAAGAGGCATCTTATAAGATGTACTTTTAGATTCAATTGGTTGAACCTAATTTACTGAATTGTTGCAGGTCTGTTATTGAAGTTCGAAATGGATACACGTTTCTTGATTTAATTATGCAAATTGAGGTGAGTATGCTTGATCTTTTTTGTATCATTTTGATCTTTGTAAAAGTTAAAAGTTAAAATTCATTTGATTATCTTCTTTTTTCAATCGTTTATGATTTATTTGTTCAGAGTTTTGATTTTCTTGTTTTCTTCAGTCACTAAACAAGAAGTATGGGTGTAATGTTCCCCTTCTTCTCATGAACTCTTTCGATACACATGAAGATATATTGAAGGTGCGTTTTGCATCTTTTTTTTTTCAAAATTTTGTGATACTGGATAATAAAAAGCAAACTAACCATTTGGATCCATTGAAGATTGTGGAGAAATACTCGAGTTCAAGCATTGAGATCCATACTTTCAATCAGGTTTGTACCCTTATTGAAGTTTCATCTATAAGTATATTTTGGTATTCATGATTTTTCTTACATGTATGTTCATCTTAATATTCCATTTGCAGATCCAGTATCCTCGTATTGTTTTGGATGATTTTATGCCTCTTCCTTGCAAGGGAAATGCAGGAAAAGATGGCTGGTATGCCTAAATTTTCTCTCAATAATGTGTTATGTAACTAGCCAGCAAAATCATGTATGATATTTCTATTATCTGATTGTACCACCAAGAAGATGTAAGATTAGTACTCCAATTACTTGAGCTACAAGCCGATCACATTTAGGTGTTTTAGAAATATTTTACTTTGGAGGATTAATAATGTAACTGTAGAGATGTGCCATTATTGTGTAAATTATATGCTCAGACAAGGACGAATAACACCTCAGTTCTTGAAGATAGAACAACTACGTTAACGTAATAGAAGTAATGTTTAGTTTTTACTATATAATAATGCCTAATATGGGAATCTCAGTATGATGCTTTGACTAACGTATCTGTTTATATACGAAGGAACCCACCTGGGCATGGCGATGTGTTTCCGTCGCTGAAGAACAGTGGGAAGCTTGATGCATTGTTGTCTCAGGTTTGTATTCAAGAAGCTTTCTTTTTATAAGTGATCTACCGATTGTTGCTGTGATTATGAAATGGCAGGAATTGCAAGGAATAGTGAAGCAATGGATTTGTTTTGATGAATTGATGATATTGATTTTCTTGTAATAACATATGTAAATTAACGACAGTAGAATAAGATTAGAAAATATTTTATTTGAAAAAACATGTAATGTTGAATATGAGATGAGTGATTAATATAATACATTGATTATGAGATGTGTGTGTTCATATTAATTGTGTTGTACGTACATTAGGATTGTGTATTGAATGAAACACAAATTATGTGTGTGATGATATATATATATATAGACAGATTAGAAGGGGAATAGCAGCGGATTACCAACAAAAAAGGGAGGTTAAGTTTACTTTAATTTAATTTTCGTCGCTAATTCCTTAGTAATTAGTAAGGATTTACCAACGTCTTTTATAAATAATATTTTATTATAAATTAATTATCCGTCAGTAAATAGTCAGTATATAAATTAAAATAAAATTAATAAATAAAATTTTATTTTTATTATAAAATTAGTAAAATGACGGAAAAATGTCGGAAAACTCATGCTAAAATCCGTCGCAAAATCTGACACAAATACCCTCATAGTTTTTACCGACCAAACAGTTATGTAGGAAATCGGTCGCTAATGCTTGTTTAGCGACGGATTAGAAGCGGATTCTGCCACTGCTATTTGCTGTTTTTCTTGTAGTGATGGTTCAGATGTAAGGCATGTATAATAGATTTTAATTGTCCATCAAAACAAGGATTTTTAAATCCAAGTTGCATAACAACAGCCTATGGTGGTATGCATATATACACACACACACACACACACACACACATGGAATATGCAACATGTTTAGTAACACAAATCACACAAATGCTTAGTCAAACCAACAAGGGCCAGTGGCATGTGCACATTAGTATATAAAGCATCAAACAAGAAGTCACATGGGCACATGCAAGTGAAGCTCTAACGAATACACAGTGGAAAGACAAAAAAGCTCAAGTGCAACATTCATGTGATTGATAAATGTAGTACTTGTTCTAATCAGTGAAGCACATCAAGAAAATAGGAAAAATTGGTTTTTGAATTCAAGCAATATCTATGGAATGTTTTTCAAGTGCAGTATTAATTTCTCAAAGCAAAAAGAAGAAGCCCTCGAATTCCAAATCAAATACATAGTCACTAGTTCAAAAAAAATAGGAAAGTTTTTATTTTGCGTGCTTGGCAAAATCAAGCACGAATCTGTCTACGTGATTAATGGAACTGTTTTAGCAAGAATAATTCACGGTTTTAAAAAAACATTTCAATAATTCACAAGTGTTATTTTTCAAGGCCCAGAAATCAAAACATTTGTTTCCAAAAAACAATCAGAGGATTCACTGTTGGAGAATGGAGTTTTGATGACAACAACCTTATTTTAATTACCAACGATTATAAAATATATAATAACATCGTTATTTAGGATATATATATATATATATATACATATGCAGTATTTGAATATAGGAATTATTACTGAAGACTGTACAGTTTAAGAGCTTTTAGAGATTCAAAATTCAGAGTAGATTCAAGACTCATGAGTAATCAAGATTTCAAGAGTTCAAGAGTTAAAGAGTTCAAGAATAATATATTTATAGAGTCTAGATTTAGTAAAACTCCAAATAGCACTCCAAGTTCAAATTCAAATTCAAACTTAAAATTCAAATTCTGATTTTCGATTCTATCCTCAATCCTCTCTATTTTTGTTTTTCCTTTTATCCTCAATCTTATCTATTTTTTTCTATTTTCATTCTTCTTTGATTTTCATACTTAAGTTTTATATATATACTTTATTTATATTTTATATAGTTTAAAACCTTATAATTTTATAAATATATTTATATAGTTTAAAAATATATTTTCGTATGTTTTTCTATCATATAATATTGATTTACAACATTAGAATTTTATCCAAGAATTTCCGGAATTAATTTTGTATCAAAATACTTGAAAAATGCTTTGAAAATAAAATTTATATATGGCTATGTCGACATAGCAAAATATGTATGCCGACATATAACAACTATTTTTCTAAATTTGAAGGGAAGTGTCTTTTCATTATTTGAAACGCTTCAGAACCGTTGCAACCCTTTATATCCTATAAAAAGAGGTTAAAACCGAATTTTCTAACATCTCTTCTTCTCCATCTTCATCCTCTTTCATCCTACCATTATTCTTAATCATTTTTATGGTTTTTATACTTATACTGTGCCGAATTCACTTCTAAATTGATCAAACTTCTTCTCTCTACACTCTCTACTCTCTGAATCAAGTGCCATTGAAGAGTTATAGGGCTGTTTTTTAATTGGCTGGGTTGAATAAACCATTTTATGAGTCAAAGAGGAGTCGGTGTGTCCTTGTGAGCCGTGAAAGCAAGGAAATAGGAGTCGGTGTGTTCTTGTGAGCTGTGAAATTAAGAAAGTAGGAATCAGTGTCTCTTTGTGAGCCGTGAAATCAAGGAGGTTTAAAACTCTGCACAATCCAACGTTGTGCGGGACTGGATGTAGGAGTGATCTGAACCAGTATAAAATCCCATGTGTTCTTTCCTTTTCTGCATTTTTGTTTTTGTTTATTTTGCTTCTATTTTTGAATCTGTATCTGCGTTTGTGTTTGTGGTGTTTGATTCATCCCATAGTTCTCTCTAGTTTTTAGTTTTGTTTAAATTTCTACAAACACTATTCATCCTCCCTCTAGTGTTTGCTTTGCCTGAACGATCCATTCCGCAGTCCCTAATAATTGGTATCGGAGCAAGGTCTCTCAAAAAGTTCATAATCTGATTTTTGAAAATTTGATAAAATGGCAACCAACACTGGTAGCAATAATAGTTCTTTTGTAGAGAGTCAATCCACTGTTAGACCACCACTGTTTAATGGTAGTAATTATTCATATTGGGCATGTAGGATTAAAATTTATTTATAGTCTGTAGGATTAGAAACATGGAATAGTACACAAAATAATTATGTTGAACCTACAACTGCATTTACACAATGAACAAAAGGTTGCTGCACGGAGCAATTATAAAGCTATGAATATGTTATTTTGTTCATTAGATAAAAATGAGTTTAATAGAGTATCAACATGTAAAACTGCTTATGAAATCTAGAGAACTTTACAAGTTACCTATGAAGGAACTAGTAAAGTTAAACAGACTAAGATAGGAATGCTAGTCAATCAATTTGAATTATTTAAAATGAATGAGAATGAATCTATTTCCGATATGTATTGCAAATTTCATGAGATAGTGCATTCACTAACATCACTTGGAAAAACTTATTCCGAAGCAGATCAAGTCAGAAAAATATTAAATTCATTAACTTAAGAATGGAATCAGAAGACTTTGGCTATAGAAGAAGCAAATGATGTCAATGAAATGAAGATTGAAGAGTTGATTGGGAATCTAATGTCATATGAAGTTCAATTACAGAAAAGAAAAGAAAATAGATCAACCGAAAAGAAATTTATTGCACTAAAAGCAACAACAAATGATTCTGACTCAATAGTGAAGATGATGAAGAAACATCACTCATGACAAATCATTTAAGAAGATTTCTAAAGTATAGAAGGAAGGGTTATAATCAAGCAAAATTATATGATGGACGATGTTTTAACTGCAATAAATCAGGTCATATAAAGAGATTGTGTCCATATCCAGACAACTCTACTCAACAACCAGACAACTCAAATCCATCAAAGAAAAGAAAGAAAGCATTTGCAACAACGTTAGATGATTCAGATTCATCATCAAGTGATGAAGAAATAGAAACCGGAAATACAAATATATGCTTTACAGCAATTCAGAGTTCAGAAAATCATGAAGAAAAGGATAAAAAAACCGGGTACGCATTAATTACATTTTAATTTTATTTGGTTGAATGGTTGCTTTGTTTGCTTGCTTTAGTTTGAATTTAAAATTTAATAAACTATTTGAAATTCAAATTTGAAATTTGAATTTTGAAATTCAAAATAATAATATAATATTAAATAACAAATAAATTAATAAAATAAAATTGTTTGTATGATCATTAGGATTAGAAGTATTTGAGGAAATTGTTAAACCTGAAATATAAATCGATAATTTATTACAAAGCTTGAAAATCCAAAATTATTTTTGAAATTAGCACTGTATGTCGACATACAGAAATATACATGTCGACATTTACAACAGTTTTGAAATTTAAATTTTGAATTTCAAAAGTTTAAACTTTCAAACTTACCTCCAATCTTCTCACTAACTCCCAAGGTCTGAAAAGGTGTCCTTTCAATCTGAAAAGTTGTGCCTATTCAATTCATATTCGTTCAATTCATATCTATTCATTTTCTACATATATATATATATCCATACTTTCTACCTCTCATTCACAACTCAAAACAACTTTCTTCATATCTATCCTCCTCAAAACTATCATATCAATGGCTTTCTCAAGTTCATCTCAGAAATTGAAGATAACCAAAACCATAAAAGGTTATCTTTACAATGACAAAGAGGCCATTAAAACCTATGGTAACTATTTAGCAAATGCTAAAGTTAACACGGGTGCTTTCGCTGTCTTTAGCGACTTTCCATCTTACGATCTCACCACTCTTTTTCAACTCAACGAAGTCTTGAGTCTAATTGACTCTCGTGAAAACGACGAAGTATGTTATCTCAAACTCGTGAAGATGTTCTATGTAACAACCCGGAAATTCTGAGCCAATTTAATTTTTTTTATTTTGGCGATTTTAATGGATTTTGAATATTTAAAATGGATTATTTTAAATAATAACGACAGTAAATTTATTTTTGACGAAGTTAGAACGAATAATTTTATTTTAATTATATAACGAGCCTGAAATGACGCGGCAGTTTGAAAATTCGATTTCTAAATTCAAATGAATATACACGATTCAATATAAATCAGAATTGAACAAAACAAGAAATATTTGAATCTGTTTAAAGATATCATTCTAGAGGATGTAAGAAACTGAGATTTCACATTAGAAGTTGAAAGATATGTCCAGTTTAAAATTCAGAAAAGTCGCTGTGGAATTTATATATATTTTAATATATATATAAAGGCCCTTAAAAATGGAAATTTTGCAAACGACCTTCGTTTTCGACGAAACCACTTTTGTTGGATCCGGGGTGTCAAGTTATTGCTAGGTTTCAAAATTCATAATTTTTTGAATCAATATGTGAGCGCGGCGAAGTAAAACGTGTTTTGACAGTTTTAGTCAATTTCGGTCGACCAGAAAATGGCCATTTTTCCAACGGTCTCAGAATTTGACAAAATTAGTTTTGTTAGGACCGTATCGTCAATACGAAGCTAGAAATATTTTTTCTGGAATTTTTAGGGTTGGTATGTGGCCCCGGTAAATTAAAATGTGCGTTCAAATTGAATATATATAGATTTATATTTTAATTTGAACGAAAACCAGTCGAAACGGTCGAATTGGCCTACGATACATATCCCCATTGTGTTCGGAATGGCGGTTCTTAGCTAGGGACAACAGTCGGTGGGTTCGATTTCGAGTTTAAAATAAAAAGTTGCTTTTATAATTTAAAATAATTAAATGTATATATTATAATATATAAACCTCCCTCCCTTATCTCATTCAGTCAAACCCCAAGTAGCCCAAATCAAAGAAAAACCCTAGCCGCCGTCGCCCTTGGGCCTCGCACCCTGCGCCGCGCCGAGCATCGGCCACCGCCGCACCTGGCGGAGCTCCTCCGACCACCCCCGTACTCTCTCCACCTCCATCTTCTCTCTCTTCTTTCTCCTCTTCTTTTCACGCGAGCCCCAAAAACCCTGGACCCCCATCCGCCGCCTGAAACCCTAGCGCCCCCTTGACCGCTCCGACCCACCAACACCTCGACCACCCTCCTCCGCGCCCTCCGACCATCCACCGACTATAGGACCCTCCTTCCCTCCAAAATCTAATACAAAGTGAGTTTTTCCCTTTTTCCTGATTTTGTTTTTATATAAAAGAATAGTTAAATCAGTTTTAATTATAGAAAACGTAGAATTAAAATTTTGATTTTTTTTATATATAGAACCTTGTTAAAAATAATATTATATTTATATGTTTATCGTTTAGTTAAAGACGTGATTTTTATTTAGTTAAAGACATGATTTTTATTTATAAAAAGATCGAATTTTTATAATTAAAGCTATGATTTTTATTTATAGAAAGTTCGAATTTTTAAAAGTATGAAAACGATATATTTTTGTCAACGAAAAGCTTTGAACCTTATAAAGGAAAAGATTATATTTTTATTTTTGAAAAGTTTATATTTTTATACACGCATGAAGTGTTTTTTTTAAATAAAAAGAAATGATTTTTATATGTGCAAACACAGAATAAAAATATGATATTTATTATCTGAAGAGCGAAAAGAAAATATGATTTTGATTATATAAAGAGCATTATAAAAATATAATTTTATATATGTAGCAAATTAAAAATATGATTTTTATATAATAGAGAATATAAAAATGTGTTTTTTTATATGTAGTGAATGCGGACGACGAAAGTAACTAGAGGCGGGAACGACGAAGATTTCCTACATATGAAGAGTCGCAGCGTTTTGGTTTAGCTCTTGGTGAGAACTTCTCACTTTAAATTTTCTTTTCTAGTTAAAAATATATACTAGGATGCAGACGGTGCTTAGCAGCACCCGACACCCGTCGTCCACAGACCATGGACGACTTGTTTGTTTGGTTGTGTAGTTGGTTAGATTATTTGTTTGAATTTGGTTGTTTGGGTGAAATGGAATTGATTAGATTGGTATGTGTATGGCGTAGGCCATTATTAGACTGGGGATGAGGCTAGGTCTCGTCCCGTTTCTAGTATCGTGCCGTTATGCCGCCGAAATTTTCTAAAATAAGTTAGAAAAATAAAAAGATCATTTATTAAATAAATGAACTAAATAGAATATTCATAGGTTGAATAAAATATTTTATTATTAAAAATATAATTTTTAACATGTATGTGAATAAAATGAAATATTCATTTACAAATCAGACGATTTGTTTATGTACACTGATTTGACTGATATTGATTGGGACGATAAATTTTACACGTCGCCCAACTGCACAAATAAAATCTGTGCTTGTTGATTTGAAACCCCACATGGGTATTGGGATGATATTTGACGTACACTAGTCCCAATTATATAGTTGTGTGTCAATCAATAGGTTGACAGACAGTTGTGTAGTGCACTTTGGATTATGGTTGATTATTTATGATTGCTATTATATACATGTGTTGTATGGAATCCATATAATTAACAATACATGGAAATTGATTGGGCCTCATTCCAATTTGGAAAATAAAGAATATTATAAAATAAAAATTCTTGTGTTGAAAGAAATAAAAATTCATGTGTTGAAAGAAATAAAAATTCATGTGTTGAAAGAAATAAATATTCATGTGTTGAAAGAAATATATATTCATGTGTTGAAGAAAATATTCATTTGTTGAATAGAATAACGAAGTTATTGAAATATATAAAGCCGTGTTGATTAGATTTGCGCCATTTTGACGTGAACGATATTTATATCGATTATATTCATTTTTATAACGAATATAGAAAAGGAAGTGATTTCAAAATATAACGTTTTGAAAATATTACCATTTATATATTAATGATATGAAATATTCAATTTTGATTTGAAATTGAATATGAAGTTGAAATTGTTTTGAAAACGAATTTAAAATGATTTATAAAATACGTTTAGAATTGAAATCGATGATATATATATAATATATATATATATATATATATATATATTATATATATTAAATGGCCTGAATAGAACGCGCCGCGGCAGTTCGCGAATTTCGACCATTGACTTCGAATTGACGTTACGGGAGATCCGACCGTCGGATTCCCCTGAAACCAGAACCGTTGGGTTCGTATCGAAAAGAGCTTTCCAATGAATATTAGAGATTTGAAATCTAACGGTGGGATTTGGGGATACGCCCAAATCAAATTTAGAAAAGGTCGCTGTAAGTGTAGTTTGACGACCGTTATTGGAAATCGACTGTACGGGTCTTGATAAAATTATTAAAAATATCCATAATTTGTGTAAAATCATAATATATGAATTAGAAAGAACTGGGATGAAAAATTCCCTATTTGAAAGGATAAAAATATATTTTTATCGAAATGAAATAATTATGAACTAGAATTAAAATCCAATATTTTTAAATAAATAAATTGGATTTGAAGTGGTTTTAAAAATAATCAGAATTTCCGATATACGAATTGGAATGGATTTAAATCGAAATTATCTTCGGAATATTACGATGTTGGATTTCGTGATTATACAGATATGGTTAGGGGAATTTGAAAGATATATTTATATCGTTATTTCCAATACGATATTTGTTGATTTCAAAATTTGATATTGAATATAAGCCGATATATTTTCTATTCAGAGCCTTGTATTTAATATCAAATGGGATTTGGGTTCGTCGTGAATAGTGTTTTAAATAACACTTGTTCTTTAACCCGATTAACAATGGAATGGGATTTTGGGTTGCCGTGGACCGTGTTTTAAATGACATTGGTTCTTTAACCTAGTTAAAGATAAGATTAACTTCTTAGCTTTGAATAATCATTAATACTGATTTGTGGGAAGATTAAAACTAAGTGGAGTTTTAATGAGTCTTTAATTAGATTGGAATGATCGAGAATGGGGTATCACCAGTTTTGCTCCAAGCGATAGTTAAATATTTAATTAGATTTGAACGTGAAAGGGTAATTAGTTTTACCAATAACACCGGGGTGTTAGATATGGAGTTTTACCAGTTTCGCTCCATGGGATAAATAGGTTGGGATTGGGAAATAAAACAAATAATTACTTCAGTGTGGTTCGCTAATCCCGACTAGTTTGGAAAACCTTAACATGGTTTGAAATGATATCCAAAGGAAGATTAAAGAATAAATTTAGAAGAATTTATCTTTGATAAAATTAATGGGAACCTTTCCCTAAGAATGTGAATTTTTGAATAAAAGAATATTCTGAATTGGAATGAGGCGTATGTTGTGTTTGTGTAACATTTGTTTATTATATACGCGGGTTATTCGAAAAGGCCGGGTTTATACCCATTCTGAATAACCGATTCGACGATAAGTCGAAGATGAAGACGCTGGTTGAAGACCGGAGGTCTTCACATCGTTTGGATGATTATTGATGATCTTGATTGGGCTGTACACCCAAGAGGAGGGAATCAGTTGGTGATCGTCCAAACGTATTTGGAGATCGATGGATATGCGAGGAATAAGGTTCCTCTGGTTTCGTTCAGACCCAGAACGAACTTGTAAATGGATTGTGTGTTTGACATTGGATTTTATACTATGTTGATTGATTTCTATTAAATATATATCTGCTTGGCGATGGAGAATTTATTCTCTTGCTTAACGCCCTTCTCTGAGACGTATGAGCTCAGAGGTTATATATTGATGGATATCAATCGCATGGAGTGAATTGCCTGTGTGGCATGCCTAAGTGGCAAATGATCAAGGTTTCTGTTGAAAAGCAAAGTCTTGTGGTTGATGATCAAAGCATGGCCTATGTGGCATAGTTTGTGTATAACGTTAATTCGTGAGCCTCACACCTCTGTATGAGTCAAAAACGGGATACAAACCATTGGGAGAACATGACGTTTCTTTCTAGCTATGGGTGATGTCAGTGACCTACCAGCCCTGACATTTATATACTTTTTACCTGTGTGGTTGTTGGAATGCGAGGCGCCTCGAATATATGGTCGATAACTGGCACTATGTGAGTGGACGTACAAACCATTATATAGGTCTGATAGGACCGGGAAACGTGTGTTCAGGAATTGCCAATCCTCAAACATAAGAGAGGACCGGCCCAACCGATTCCAAGGGTCACCCAGAGTGTGTAGTCCTGAGACATTTGCTAGAGTGTCTCGAAGCAGAGAGGAGCTTGCCCCTTGCCTCAAATCATGATGGAAATCCAATTTCCAATACGTGACATTCGGTTTTATTTGTAGAGCCTAGTATGGCGACATAGTGGGATGGGGTACTTATGTCGTCTATGATTTATACATTATGATTGAAGTTGTTTTCTTCACTTATAGTAATAATATAATATGAAATTTCACGTATCAAGCATTATTTGGCTGTTATAAGGTAAAACCCTATCCTCCGGCTTGCGTTGCATTGTGTGATGGGACCAAGGTCTTATAACAGCTTCATTGTTCTTTATTTAGCATTGCGCTGTTTGTTTAGGCACTGGTATTCTTGGGGTAAAAACCTGTTCCGTGCTATACGGCGTGGTCCCTTGATTTACCGAACTTTAAAAATCAAATTTATAACTGTTTAGTTCTCGCACCAGTCACATGACTGACCTGGAGTTTATTGTTTTAACCTAAACTATGGGTGCCCTTATTTTCCGCACGGGCAGCTAGTAGTTGGGTTTTGCAGATTTATATTCATAGGATCCTGGTTTACAGCTGGAACGATAATCGGAAAGCTCTGTATTCGTGTATTTCTTTCAGTTGTGTGTTGTATTATTTTTCCGCTGCTATGTATTTAAATGTAATTTAGACCTCTGATATTTATCAAATGTGTAATATTTATTCATACTCTGTGATATTCTTGTATTCTGATGGAGTTGTTGTAATAAGCAATGAAATGTTCTTCTGTTTGAGTTCCGATGTGTGTTGTTCTCAAAGCAATCCGTGCTTTCCTTATCGGGTTAGTTACGGGTTACTACATTCTATGCGAATCTCAACCACGGATTTTATCAACGCAACGAAAACCAAATTTGGAGTAGTGTTAAGGGAACTCAAATTTTTCTCGATGCCGATCTTTTAGGCGAAATTCTAAATTGTATAAGCGAGGGCACGGATTTCTCAACTTTCGCTACCGATGAAACCGATAGGGAAACATATCACGATATCTTCGAAGATGGTGTTCCAATGGATTTCAAAAATCGTTTCTTTCGACAAAAAAAAAGAATTGTCAACCTTCTCCTTCAACATACCGTCACTGCTCATTCCGGAAATTTCAACAATCCAACTCTTAAAGTCCAAAAGGCTCTCTTTGCCATAATAGGTGGATATAATATCAATTGGGCCGAAATGATTCTTAATGAATTTAAGCCCATAGATGTATCTACTAGAGAAAACACTCTCTACTATGGTGTTTATCTCACTCGCATTTTCAAATATTTTGGAGTTGATCTTAATGGAGAAGAATTTGTCCCTAGAAAAGTGTTTGACGCATCAAACATTCATCTCATGCAAATTCCTCTCACTTACAAACCCTATGAGACATACGAGGCCAAACAAGCTCGATTGCAACAAGAACAAGACCCAATGGAAGTCGAAGAAGAATAAGAGACTTCAATGGAAAGCATTGAGTATCCAACCTGAAAGCGTAATCTCAAAGACATGATTGTTCAAAATCAAGTGAAAATCGTCAAAAATCAAAAGAAGCTTAACAAGAGGCTTTCCAAAATATCCAAATTCATGTTCAAGATAGTAAGAAAACTTGGAATTTCATCTTCCTCATCATCATCCAAAAACTAGGCCATCTAGTTTAATCTATCTTTATATATTTCCTTGTATTTGCTTTCGAATCTCGTATTTAAGTGTGTCTTGTTTTGTTGGATGTATTTAATTTTTAGTATATAATGAATGGAGTTTTATTTATGTTTTTATCATCTTTATGTTTCTGGAAAAATCATAAAATATGTTATAATATTATAAGAGTTCAAAAGATTTCAAAATTTTCAAATTTCACACAATAGTATGTCGACATAACCAAACCTGTATGTTGGCATATAACAGAAAAAATTCAAACTTTTTCAAAATTTAAAATTAAATTACTACTCATGTCCATTCAAAATCCAACGAATTTCAGACCCTATTTAAGTACATTTCTTCTAGAAAACTTCATTATTCCATTACTCCTTCTTCCTTAATCATTTCTCATTAAATCCATGGCAAATCCTATTCATAATATAAGTGAAAGCCTTAATGATTCCTTGAATTCTTTCAAGAAAGCTCTCTTCATAGTTGTAACGACCCAGAAAATCTGAACCAATTTAAAAATTTTAAATTGGCTGAAATAATGGATTTTAAATATTTAAAATAAATATTTTAAATAATAGCAATGAAAAGTGAGTTTGAATCGGCGCTTGAAAAGGAATATAATTAATTCTAATTATAAACAAGGCCTGAAATGGCGCGGTAGTTTCAAAATTTGAATTCAAACTTTGTCGGACTGTACCGGGTGCAAAACAAAATGGATTTGAGTGAAACCAAAAATATTTAAATCTGTTAGTGAATACCTTTCTAACGAATCTGAAAAATCGAAGTTTCATAGCGGAAAGCAAAAGTTATGGCCAAATGAATTTTCAGAAAGGTCGCTATGGAATTTATATAGCCCGTGAAATTGGCCATTTTGCAAACGACCTCAGAATTCGACGAAACCACTTTTGTTGGATCCGGGATGTGAAGTTATTGCTAGGTTTCAAATTTCATAATTTTTGAAGCTAGTATGTGAGCGTGGCAAAGGAAAACGTGTTTTGGTCAATTACAGTTAAATTGGACCGACCAGAAATGGGCCTTTTTGCAAACGTTCTCAGAATTCGACAAAACTAGTTTTGTTGGGACCGTATCGTCAAAACATAGCTAAATTTATTTTTCTGGAATTTTTCGAATCAGTTTGTGGCCCTGGCAAATTGAAATGTACGTTCAAATCGAATATTGAATGTTTTATATTTTAATTTGAATGGAAACTGACTGAAACAGTCGAATGGGCCTACAAAACATATCCCATTGTGTTCGGAATGGGGGTAAAACGCTAGGGACGACAGTCGTTGGGTTTGGATTGGGGTTCGTGTGTGAAAGAGGGTATTTCAGAGATTTAAAAATATATAAAATAAAAAAAAATTGATTGGTCAGCTCACTCCTTCTCTCTCCCCGCGTTGACTCCGAAACCCGCTCCCCCTTCAACCCTCGACGGCGGAAAAAGCTCCCGACTTCCCCATCGATTCTCAACCGCTCCGATCATCTTCAGCCTCACCTCCAGTTAGGGATTTTGTTCGCCTCTCCTTCCTCTTCAAATCCGTCCTACCCTCTCCCTCGTCTCTTCTCCGTCGAGATCCACCTGCCTGAAGTCGGCGTCTTTGAAGCTCCACCTAGGCCACCACCGTGGATCGCACGTGACCCTACCCCCCTACGCACGTGCGCACCTCGAAGCTCTTCGTCATGGAGCTGACCGATCGTCATAAAGTGGCGCGGATTTCAAGAAAAATCCTGACCTAGTTTTGAAGAATTCAAAGTGATATACGGCTGAAAATAATTTAAACTATATTATAGCAGTTCTAAGCGCTACGGTTTTTGTTTTCACTATAAAAATCATATCTTTTTCGTTTTTTGACGAAATTCAGTGAAACAAGAGACAGTGGACTCGTGTGGACGTCTTCTACATTCTAGAAGAGACTGCATATTTTTCTGAGCCTTCTGCTATTTTTGGTGGAGTGGAACCCAATGTGAGATTTCTAATTTATAAACGATATGGAAAACGACGATGTATAAATTATATAGTCGATGTATGAGTTATACAAGCGTTGTACACCTCTTGTATAAGCATTGTATAAGTTGTACGTTCGATGTATAAGTTGTATATGCGTTGTAAAAATTATATATGTGTTAAAATAGAAGTGAAATGCTATATATATATATATATATATATATATATATATATATACGCCCCTCGTCCACAAACCATGGATGATATTTATTGGTTGTGATTGGTGTGAAAATTGATTGATAGCGAATGATTGATTAGAATTGTTTGTGGTTGATATTGATTGATTGTGGTTGAAAGATACCCGTTTGTGGTTGAGAAATATTTGTTTGAAACCACATAGGATTAGTTTGTGGAAATAAAATAAATATACATGCCGCCTGCGTGCGAACTAGATGCATGAATCCCCATTGTCAAAAACCGCGAGGTTTTAAGGTAGAGCGAGGAGCCGTACTAGGGACGGTCCCGGTTTTAACTACCCTGCCGTTATGCTGCCGAAATTTTGAATAATATTCATGTGTTAGAATTATTTTCCTGTGTTCAAATTATATTCGTCTGTTGAATAGAAAACCTTCATGTGTTGAATAGAAATTCATTCGTTGAATCATATTCATGTGTTGGATGGTAATCGTGTTTTGAATAAATTGTTTTAACAATAAAAATCACATTTTTACTCTATATATACAAACTATAGAAAACCTTCATGTGTTGAATCGATATTCATTCGTTGGATAGAAATTCATATGTTGAATGGTATTCGTGTTTTAAATATAAAAATCACCTTTTTATCGATATATATAAACTATAGAAAACTTCATGTGTTGAATCGATATTCATTCGTTGGATAGAAATTCATGTGTTGAATGGTATTCGTGTTTTAAATATAAAAATCACCTTTTTATCGATATATATAAACTATAGAAAACCTTCATGTGTTGAATCGATATTCATTCGTTGGGTAGAAATTCATGTGTTGAATGGTATTCGTGTTTTAAATATAAAAATCACCTTTTTATCTATATATACAAACTATAGAAAACCTTCATGTGTTGAATCGAAATTCATTCGTTGAATTGAAATTCATGTGTTGAGTGGTATTCATATTTTGAAATAAATTGTTTTATAATAAAAATCATATTTTTATCATCTATATGAACTATATAAAATAGTCGTGTTTTGAAATAAATTGTTTTATAATAAAAATCATATTTTTATCATCTATATGAACTATATAAAATAGTCGTGTTTTGAAATAAATGGTTTTATAATAAAAAACCTATTTTATCACCTATATGAACTATAGAAAAGAATCGTGTTTTGAAATGAATTGTTTTATAATAAAAATCACATTTTTATTATATAAATGAATTGTTAAAAATAGTGAAGTTTTGAAATAGAAGACAGTTAGATAAAAATATCATTTTTATCAAATGTATGAAAAGAATATAGTTTTGAAATCGAAGAATCGATATATATATATATATAAATAGAATCGAAATATATCGAATAACGAAACTGTAGTTCGTATTTTGAAACCGTGATTTCAAACGATTAGTGCGGGAGATCCGACCATCGGATTTTCCCGAAATCACAACCGTTGGGTTCGCTTTGGAAATATCTTTCCAATGACACCAACTTTGTAAAAATCCAACGGTTGGATTGTCTGGAATGTTTAATTCAAATCTGAAGAAAAACAGCGCCAGAATCGATTATATTTATATATTTATATAAATATAATTATATATAATCGAATAACGACGCTGCAGTTCGTATTTTGAAATCGAAACTTCAAACGATTATACCGGGAGATCCGACCGTCGGATTTTCCCGAAACTGGAACCGTTGGATTCGTTTTGAAAAGATCTTTCTAATGATGTACATTTTGTGAAGATCCAACGGTTAGATTTTCAGATATGTGTAAATCAAATCTGAAGAAAAACAGCGCCACGGCCGCGTTATGGCCCGAAGCGTCGTTTTGAATAAATTGGCTATTTTAAAATAAATAAAAATAGCAATAAATCGTTATAAAATGTTATAAACGATATGGATGTGAAATTTAAAAATTAACTGAAGGTTGGCTAAGTCGAATGGTTTCTTGGGTATTGATCTGATGTTGGTTTCGGCCTTCGAGGTTAATATTTGGGAAATCGTTCTCTTACTGATTGACGGTTAGTGACTAATAAATTGAATGATGCGTATGTATGTTAGTGTTGCACTTGTTCATTATATACGCGAGTTGCTCAGAAAGACCGGGTTTATCCCATTCTGAATAACTGAATCGACGATAGGAAATCGAAGATGAAGACGGTGGTCGAAGACCGGAGATCTTCACCTCGTTTGGATGGTAACTGAGGTCCTGATTGGGAGGCATCCCGAAATATGGATAATGAGTGGTGATCGTCCAGACGTACGTGGTGATCGATGGGTTTGCGAGGTATATAGTGCCTCCGGTTTCGTTCAGACCCAGAACGGACTTGCAAATGGACAGTGTGTCTGACATTGGAGTTTATTCTGTGTGATTGATAGCCATCAGTTGCACGGTGTGAATAGCCTGTGTGGCATGCTAAGATGCAGTGATCAGGGCTTCTGTTGAAAAGCAAAGTCTTGTGGAGATGATCAAAGCACCGCCTGTGTGGCGTAGCTTTGTGTGTAACGTGAATTGCGAGCCTCACACCCGGTATTAACCAGAAACGGGAGGAAGGACCTCAGGGAGGACATGCGTTTCTTTCTAGCTAGAAGTGGCGTCAGTGGTTTTACACGCCCTGACGAGTTTGACTTATGTGGTTGTTGCTGTTGCGAGGCGCCTCGGTTTGATAGGACGATCCGGGTCCGATGGAGTCATTCGTTGGCTCACTTACGCCCCATAGGGCGGGGAAACGCATTGTTCAGGAATTTTAATCCACATCGGTGGACCGGCCCTGACGATCCCAGGGCCCACCTGAGTTTGGGTCCTGAGGTACGGGCTAGAGCGTCTCGAAGTCGTTAAGGACTATCTTTTACCTTGGTTCATGACGGAAATCCAATTTCCAAGTACGTGACTGTGCGGTTTTGATTGTATATATATATATATATGGCGACATGATATATGGTACCCATGCCGTCTATGATTGATAGTTATGATGGAAATTGTTTTTGAAACATATAAACACTAGTAATAATATCAAATGCTTTTGTTTTATTCGTATCAAGCATATTTTGGCCATTATAAGGTAAAACTCTATCCTTCGGTTTGCATTGCATTGTGTGATGGGAACTGAGTCTTATAATGGCTTCATTTTGATAAAAAGCATTGCGATGTTTAAAGGAATGATTTGTATTTAAAACACTGGCGATCCAATGGAGTAAACCCGTTCCACGAAAGTGGCGTGGTCCTGTGATTAGCCATATTTTAAATGTGTTGAGTAGGTTCTCATACCAGTCCCATGACTGACTCGTAGTTTGTTTCACTTTCAAACTCGGGTGCCCCTTTTTCTATACGGGCAACCTTGTATTCAGGTTTTAGCTGGCTCTTTCTGGATAGCTGGAGCTGAAGATGGATTCTATCATTTATCTCTTTTTATGCTATTCAGCTCCTATTGTACATTATGTTTGTTTTTCCGCTGTAGACATTTATGTATAGCTGAACCGTATTTGTACTAAGTAAGATCCTGTATACTGTGTAACTCTGATGATTACGTTTATCCAGTATATTCTATTTGTTCATATTTTAGTGTATTTATTTAATTCTGTAATGCTATTATCTGTTTCTGTGTTATATTCCAAAGATTACCCTTGTCACCGTATGGACGGGAAATGGGGTCGTCACAATAGTACTACGTAATCAGTGCAAGCTAGAGTTAATCCAAATGAGGATGGATAAACATCAAGAAAAACATTTTGATGTAATTCATTGGGATATTTCTTCTCATTTCAGAAATGAAAACAACCAAACATCACATAACATTGAAGAAGAGTGGAAAGATATCCAGAAGAATCCAATTACTGGACAAGATGAATGGGTTGAAGTTCCAAGAGACGTTTTGTTGTTTGGTACGATTTGATTGATTTGTTTTCATATGGTGTGGTGTGAATTAGATTACATTGTTTGAAACTTGTACATATTAATATGGTATGATTTAGTTTGGATTGGTTTGTATATGAATTTGACAAATATATGTAATAATACTTGGATTGGTGTGTATTTAATCATCATATTAAGTATTATTCTTTTTAGTTTAATAGATTAAGAGGGTATTCTACTTAGAAATAGTTAATAAATTAAGGGGAGTATTTTATGTTATAATCATGGAATTATATAATTTAGGGAGAGCATTTTTAGAATATTACTTAGAATCTACAGTTGTTTAAACTTAGGGGAAGTATCTTTAATCTTTCTTTTTGATAATGCCAAAGGGGGAGAAATTATAAAATATAGGCATAGTTTTATAGAATTCTTATAGACAGGGGGCACATAAGAAGATCATCATCAAACAGGTACATACAGGTATGATATTTTATAAACTAAGGTTGTCATCATCAAAAAGGGGGAGATTGTTGGAGAATGGAGTTTTGATGACAACAACCTTATTTCAATTATCATTGATTATAAAATATATACTAACATCTTTATTTAGAATATATATATATATATACATATGTAGAATTTGAATACAGGAATTAATACTGAAGACTGTACAGTTTAAGGGCATTTAGAGATTCAGAATTCAGAGTAGATTCAAGACTCATGAGTAATCAAGATTTCAAGAGTTGAAGAATAATATATTTATAGAGTCTAGATTTTGTAAGACTCCAAATAGCACTCCAGGCTCAAACTCAAAATTAAAATTCTGATATTCAATTCTATCCTCAATCCTCTCTTTTTGTTTTTCCTTTTATCCTCAATCTTATCTATTTTTTTCTATTTTCATTCTTCTTTGATTTTCAAACTTAAGTTTTATATATATACTTTATTTATATTTTATATAGTTTAAAACCTTATAATTTTATAAATATATTTATAAAGTTTAAAAATATATTTTCGTATGTTTTTCTATCATATAATATTGATTTACAACATTAGAATTTTATCCAAGAATTTCCAGAATTAATTTTATATTAGAATACTTGAAAAATGCTTTGAAAATAAAATTTACACATGGCTATGTCAACATAGCAAAATATGTATGTCGACATATAACAGCTATTTTTCTAAATTTGAAGGGAAGTGTCTTTTCATTATTTAAAACGCTTCAGAACCGTTGCAACCCTTCATATCCTATAAAAAGAGGTTAAAACCAAATTTTCCAACATCTCTTCTTCTCCATCTTCATCCTCTTTCATCCTACCATTATTCTTAATCATTTTTATGGCTTTTATACTTATACTCTGCCGAATTCACTTCTAAATTGATCAAACTTCTTCTCTCTACACTCTCTACTCTCTACTCTCTGAATCAAGTGCTACTGAAGAGTCATAGGGTTGTTTTGTAATTGGTTGGGTTGAATAAACCTTGTTGTGAGTCAAAGTGGAGTCGGTGTGTCCTTGTGAGCCGTGAAATCAAGGAAATAGGAGTCGGTGTGTTCTTGTGAGCCGTGAAATCAAGAAAGTAGGAATCGGTGTCTCCTTGTGAGCCGTGAAATCAAGGAGGTTGTATTTGACTATTGGAAATAGTAATTAAACTCTGCACGATATAGCGTTGTGCGGGACTGGACGTAGGAGTGATCCGAACCAGTATAAAATCCGGTGTGTTTTTTCCTTTTCTGTATTTTTGTTTTTGTTTATTTTGCTTGATCTGTGTTTGAATCGGTGTTTGTGTTTGTGGTGTTTGATTCATCCCATAGTTCTCTCTAGTTTTTAGTTTTGTTTGAATTTCTACAAACACTATTCACCCTCCCTCAAGTGTTTTTATTTTTACAAACATTGTATAATTTTCTATTTTACTTTGAACTAGGGTTTCCGAGTTACAGGTTTGTAAATCGAGGAAAATATGATCTTGGGGATAAAGATCACTGCAGGGTTTTAAGCGTAGGATTAGAATAGTTAGGAGCGGTTGTCGCGAGTTTATAGGGTTTTTGTAAGCATAGAAATTGTTTTAATTCTAGTAGAAATCTTGGAGAATGCAGCAGTAGGCAGGGTTTGCCGAAGCTGGGTAAAATATGGGTCATTTACTTTCCGCATTTATTTACTCTGTTGTTATCTTTGTTGTGGTAATTTTTATACTCCTCAAAACTGCAGTAACCCTATTCACCCCGTTTAGGGTTAATCTAGATCCTACGAGTGGTATCGAAGTCTGGTATTTTTAACTCTAGAGTCATGGTTTTTCCTAGTTATCAGTCTAGCGAGAGCAGTCCAGTAGTGTAACGACCCGGAAAAAGTCGATCTTGGTTATCTGCTATACAACACATATCGAACACCCAAGGATCGAAAATACCGGTAGTTAATGAAAGAAATTAGAGGGTGAGAATAGATAAGATAGAAACTTAGAATAGAAGAAGAAGAAGATACAAAATCAGAGTAACACGAATCTCACAGCGGAACGAACAACATATAATAGATAACATATCCTTGAAATAAAATCAGTATATGTATACAGTAACATTATCAGAGTACAACACTTACAACACAGCGGAAACAACTATAGCTATATAATCCTGAAGCCTCTTGCTCCAAGCTCTCCAAGTATATCTGTAAAATCCTGACTACTTGACTGTTTGTATGAAATTGGGCACCTAAGAGTTTAAGGGAAAACAAAACAAAATAAACTTCGGGTCAGTCATGGGACTGGTATGAGTAAGACAGTTTAAAACAGTTGAGCCATTAAACGATATCTCATAAGACCACGCCGTATAACGGAACGGGTTTTTCCCTTATGAGAATCCAAATTATCTTTATATCAAAAACCTTTTGATATTATAATAATGTCTATCAACCATAATAATAATAATCATTTAGCAAAAACGCTTTCATCTCATGTTCTATGTACATAGTATACAATCAAAACTGCAAGCACGTATTGGGTAATGGATTTCCAACTATGACAAGGTATGGAACCACCTTTCGCTAGTGTACCTCTAGAGAGGAATACACTGGGTTCAACAAGAACATCTTGCAACCCGGCCACACATGACCGACCACTCATTTCGCTTGAGTGTATCAAATGTATATCACCAACGGTTGGGATCAGCAACCGTTTCCCGAATGGGACAGCATCAACAATAGACTTTTAGAAGTAAATGAAACTCTAGATCAGGTGATTATACACCCTAATAGGTGCGACCTACATAGCCATGCTGCCTGCCCGATTTTTGTCATTTCCCGGTTGTGAGGCTAGAGGCCACGCTTATCTCTGACAGATCACACATTGATTCACTTTGAATGTCACATCGTCATACCCACCAAATCACAAATTGGTTTCCCTAAAAATACCACTGTAACGACCCGTGTTTTTGACCGTCGAATATTTAATTTAATTTATTTTTTTAAATATTATATATTGGGAATATAATGGTTTTTAAATATTTAATTCGTTATTTAAAACGAAGTTTAACGTTATAATTTATTTATAATATAAAACGAGCTCGAAATGGCGCGGCAGTTCGTAATATTGAATTTTGAACTTCAACTGAGAATACAGGATCCGATATAAGTCGGATTTCTGTGAAACAAGACACGTTGAAACCGTATTGACGATAATTTTCATATGAAAGAGAAAAATTCAGATTTCGTATTATAAATCGTAAGTTATGGCCAAATCAAAATTGGGAAAAACGCTGTGGAAATCGTTATTAAAATATCGACCTTTAAAATGGCCATTTTGCAAACGATCTCGGATTTCGACGAAATCAGTATCATTGGGACCGTAGCGTTAAATTATTGCACAGTGGTGAATGGCGTGGAAAACCGATGTCGTATGTGACCACGGTAACCATAAATGCCCGTTCATTTCTATAGCGCATATCTAAATAAATAAAGGGATATTACAGTGTAACTTGAGCAGACGATTGAAATAGGCCACGAAACCAGTCCCGTTGAGTTCGTATCGTCGATTAGAGTCAGGATAGGTATATAGTTTGTTATTTTTAGAGACCGGCAAATTTGGCGTTAAAAAGGGTATTGCGGTGTGCGGTAAAAATAGCCTACCGGGGAAACAGTCTCAGAATGCGACGAAACTGGTGCTGTTGGGTTCGTTTCAACAAATTATTGTAGGATTTCAAAGTTGCAAGTTGATCGGGTTTATCTGGTGGCCGTGGAAAAATTAAAAGCTTGTTTATTTCTGGTTTTATAAGGGATTTTTTTTCAAACAATGTCGGATTTCGACGAAACTTGTCCCATTGAGTGCGGAATACCTTTTTACACTAAGATTAGCCTTTTTATCAGTAGACAGAAGTCGTTTGTAGTGGCTTTTATCAACTACTTCAGTGCGAAGTTTCGTTAATTAATAAAATATTAATTTGTCTTCAATATATATACCCCAACAATTTTGCCACAAACCCCCGTCAACGAAAATTGTTTCTGCGCCGCCACTAATCTTTCAACGGCCATTTTAATCCCTAAATTTCTCCCTTCGATCTGGTTATTCTCAAATAGATTCATGAAATTTCCGAAACAAATATTGTTCATCTTGATGAGGCCTTAAGATCTAACGGTGATGATCTTATATGGGTTGTTGTGGCAGCGTGAATCCATCGGAGAAGGCGCCGGGTTTGAGTCCTATTTCGAGAGCAAGGAAGCAATCGAGATGAAGGGGATTTAGACTGGAGGTGGAGGCCGCATAGGACTTTGAGGGGACACTGTCGGATTCCGCTCCGATTGACTGTGGGGGTGGGGAGTTATGGGCTGAGGATCGAAGGTTGGGTAGTGTACTAGGTGGTTGCAAACGAAGCAAAGTTGAGATGATGCTGTGATCAAAAGAGGACAGACGTGGACCTAATCAAAGCAAACAAAAAGGGTGGCGTTCAGGTCTAACAGGGAGGAGGTCGGCCAGAATCATTTTTAACTCAAATAAGATCTTTATAGTTTTATAATTTAAGTATTAACATAAATCGTGTATTAACTAAAGTTTTGGATAACGCAGGAAGATGTTTAAAGCATGATGTAGAAGGAAAGATCCGACTTTTTGGGGAATACGTCGGCCTATTTGATGACTAAGAAATGTAATCTATATACACTAATTGATAAATTGGGGTTAATATTAGTTATGAAGGAACAATTGTTTTGATTTAACCCGAATAATACCGTATATTTTGCACCATACAGGGTTGCAGAACCAGGTGGTTTGAATGTGAGTGGAAAGGAAAATGATCCGCCCTATTTTACTGTAAAGAAAAAGTAATTAACACTAAGCATTATAAGATTAAGATTTCATTATATAATTTAAACCATATAACTTAGATCATGAATAACTTTGTGGTGATAGGTCTGAATGGAACAAACGAATTACACTGAAATCCTGGTGACGGACCATTTTTTTTTGGAACTTACAGGAACAGAATTGGACAAGTCTGGAATCAACTGGGTTTTTAATTAAATTAAACACTCGTTTAATTTGATTAAGCTCAACCGTCCGAACAACGATATCAACTCAAGGTGAGTTAAACTCACTAAGTTTTCCCATTTATATTTTATATAAATTGGGTTTTTATTTGTGTGCTCTGCTTGCTGATGGTTACCTGTTTGCTAGTTATACATTTGTTGGTTGATTGAACTGATGAAATTAAACTATGTTTAATTTCAGTGAAATACCAAATCGTTATTTTTAACGGTTGGTTCCAATAAAAGGGAACTTACCTTATTGGTCACGTTTATTTATAAACGTGTTTTAAATTGTTGAATTGTTTGAATTGTTTGCGATTGATGTTGAATGGTTGCTATTTAGTGTTATCAGTTAAATGAAACTGAATGATCTGGTTTGTGATGACCGTTTTGAATACAGGGAAGAATAGGTTGGAGGGACCCAACCAGATCCCTCAAATGTATTATTCATTTCATATTATCATATATGAACTGATCTGTTTGTGTGATTGATTTGATGGTTGATTATTGACTGAATATTCAACATCTGTTTGGTTTAAACCAATGGCAATATTGGTTAAGTGTTTGGTAGAATATGGCCTTTAAAATCAATCGGGTTATAGATATTGATTTACCGTCGGGTAAATCGATAGAGCGGAAGTTATAAAATTTGTTTTATAACTGAAGTTAGATTTTGAAATATATTATTTTTGAATAAAAGTTATTAAAGAGAAATAAGTATGTTATTTATTTAAGACTTTGATTTGTTAATAATCTATTTTATAAAATAAATTCTGATGTAAACCAGATTTACGAGTAGGAGTATGAGAAATGAATTTAATGGTTAAATTTTGATAATTGTTTTGTAAAGAAAACAATTAATGGAATTTATTTAAATTGATTATATTTTTAATTAATTTATAGTGAGAATTAATTGGAATCGGTTAGTGGAATAACCGCGGTTTAAGTGAATTTAATCGACCATTTTGAATTGGGATTGATCAATTAATGTGTTTGATGAATATTGTTTAAATTTAGATAAGCTTTTAAAAGGGTTTACCATTAACTTTAGTTAATAAAGACTTAACTACTGAAGTGGTTAATAATCGAAGTAAATTATATTTTAAATAATTTAGAAAATTACTTTTCAAAAGTAATCAAAGTGAAATTGAAATCAAGTAAAAAGGGAAGAATTGAAATAGGATTTCCAAAGTGGATAATGGTCGAATAGTTTTGAAAGGAGATTGGAAATAAGTGAATCTGGTTAAAAGGGTGGGTTATAGGGTTGTATAATCAAACCCAATTTATAATGGGATTTGTTGTGAGACTGGAATGGAATTTTGGTGTTAGATTACAACTGATATTTATCTGAGGATAAGAACGTTGTTTGATCAAGGTCTGAGAGGTAATTAAAATACCCCAACTTGAACAACATCGGGATTATCTGAAGATAGTATTAGTTGGTAATCGTAAGAGAGGTGAAGGATAACTTATTCTTTCCATTAGGGGCATAAAAATGCCACATTGGAGGAAATGGGAAAATTTAGACAATATACGAAGTAAAGGAAATTAGTAGGAAGGGAATGTAAAGTTTGGTTTTATTTTATACAAATAAATATTGGTTATTATTTCAGGAAATAGAATAAAGGATACTACTTAACGTTGATTTTGAATAATGAGTTAAGTGGATTTCCCAAATTTAAATAATAAAGAATAAGGTAACAAATGTTGTGAAAGGAGAATCAAGTGGAAATTTAATACGGTTATAGGTTATTAAGTGATATAAGGAATTGGCTTTTGAGAACATTAGTATATTAAGTAAGAATTCAAATATCGTATTTTAAAATATAAAAAGGGTTAGAACTTTTAATTTAGCAAAAGTAAATTTATTTGTTTAATTAAAGGCCAAGTGATGCTGAATGCTGAACCAGTGAACTCATTGGAGTGTCATGATTGAAACACTGTACATTTTGATAGTTAAATCACCGACTATCAAATTCGTCCAATATGGTTGTTGGTATGGAAAGACCGGGATCAAATTTATATTCGAAAACCATTCCGACCAACAAATACATGAAGATATTAGAAGCTGATCGAGATGGATGTGACGGCCCGCCCCGCACTAGCCTGCATTTCCTCCGAAGATGCGCTGTACACATGCCCGACTAGCACGGAACGGTCGCCAAAGAAAGGAAAGAAGGGAATGAACTAAGAAGGAACCTGTAGAATGTCTCACAGCGCATGGAACAAAATATAATAATAACATAATCTTGGCGTAAAACAGGCGAGACAGTGCATAAGCTGAAAACTAAACCAACATAGCAGCGGAAATCCAAATATAGCTTATTACAACTTTCCAAATTACTGTCTCTAAAGCAAAAGAAAGCTAAAGTAGAAGATGCACTACTAATGCCCAAGCAGTGATCTTTGACAACACAGGGAGAATACTATATGCATCATACGTGAAAGCCTCTTGCTCGTCTTTGTATCAGCTACTCGTGCATACCCAGCTAACCTGTCTCTAGTCTGCTCGTGAGAGCACCCAGAGTAATAAGAAGAGACATAAAACTCTGGGTCAGACAAAAAGTCTGGTATGAGCGATAAGCAGCTAAACAGAACAATAACAGGTATACTAAACCATACCTGAACCTGGACCTGCAACCAAAGAGTTAACACTACATACCGTACAATACTCTAAGGTGCCATAACAAATAGTGTAAAGAATACGGAGGTGGCATGTGCATGTCATAATGATGGCAAATAAATCAAGCATAGCAACCATCCTCACATCTCTCACTCAGTGCGTAAAGCATACGATGTCCATCACTGTCAATCACTAGACCCATAGAAGTAGTGACGGAGTTCGACTTGTACAACTACTGCTACTACCAAGCTCACCTCATGGAGTCATGACCAAATCTTTACAAATGACCCCACTTCATTGGTCTATAGCCCTTTAGTCGTACCTAGGACACTTTGGCCCTGAATCCGTCCACGCACCTCCCATACATAGTGATCCAAAGTCGTAGACATCGACAACCCCTTGGCACACGTCCCGCAGTAAAGCCCAACTCATAAAGTCGACTCGTTGGTTCCCAACTGGATCCCGAGTTTTACTTCCTATTTGGACTTCCTTTGCATCTCGGGTTTTGGTCGAATTGGAGTTGGTCTTCAAAAGAGTCATCGCGTAGTAGTAATAACACACGTGCGGTTCGGTTCGAATATGCATAGTGCTCCAGTCCTCATCGGTTCGGTTCGGTCTAGTGCCTCTTAGTACGCCCCTGGGTGCGGCTCGGTTCGGTGTCCCCCTTCTAGCTCGGTTCAGTTCGGATGCTCTGAATTGGTTCGGTTCGGGTGTGCCATGCTCCATTCGGTTCGGTTCGTCCCTCCTGCTCCAGCTTGCCTGCTCCGATCCCGCTTGCTTGCCTACTCCGATCCGATCCCGCTCCTTAGCTCCGATCCGATCCTCTGTCCAACTCCAACTCTAAGCAATGGACTTCCTTCTTGCCAAACTTCCTTTGTGCCAGACTTCAGTTCAGTTCAGATTCCTTGCCCAACTCTCCTATCCGATCTGTGCCCCTAACCCGATCCGATCCGAAACCCTGCACAACTTTCTGCAACTTTTTCCAGCGACTTGTTTACGCCATTCGACGACGTTTTCAACCAATCTAACTTTTCTAAACAACCAAAAATCATTCCAAACAGTCATAGCAACAAATAGAAGTGACCTCAAACACCAAAATAACAATCTTAACATGTGAAATGGATCAAACATACCCAAAATCCCATATTTTCCCTTAAGCATGTTTAGGCAAAACTAATGATATGATTAGCAAAACTTAATCAAATTAAACCAAATTTCTAAAAGAGGTATAAAACATTATTTTAGAATTTATAAATATTTTTCCAGAATTTATTAGTGTATAAATTCGCTAATCTTCACTAATTACCCTTAATTTACCGTAATTAGTGCAAAACTATGCA
Source organism: Allium sativum (assembly GCA_030737875.1). Taxonomy (NCBI): domain Eukaryota; kingdom Viridiplantae; phylum Streptophyta; class Magnoliopsida; order Asparagales; family Amaryllidaceae; genus Allium; species Allium sativum. Next base: position 200,909,162 of record CM060924.1, read on the forward strand.
AATCACCCACCTTGGCCACAAATAAAATTTTTAGAACTGAAACCTCGCTGATTTGGGTGAATACCGATGTCTAACAGCAGCTCTAATACTGATTTGGTGCTATTTCTTCTTGATTTTATGTTGCTAAGCTTAATCCTTGATCAGAAAGTGATTAGAAGTTGATTTGGGTGTTGGAGGCCATTGCTAGGGTTCTAAGAATGAAAGTGGCGGCTGAAAAATGAAAATAAGATTGTTCTCTAACTGATTTCAGCCTCCTCATAAGCCTAATCCCGAAATGGGTTATGGGCCCTCTTGCTAATCACCCTAATTAGGCCCGGTTAAGCTGTTTTTCACTATCTGAAACTTGTTTCAACCATATCTTTCAAACGGTAAGTCCGTTTGGCTAATATGACCACTATACGGAATTGTAAACCATCATCCGAAGCCAATGGAAGTGGTTTCAAGTTAAAAATCCTTTCCAATCAAAAGTTACGGCCAAAACAGTATCGGTTAGGGGCAAAATGGTCATTTAAAAATCGACAAAAATCATGAACATGGGAAATGACTCCAATAGTTGTCTCCCAAAGTTACATGACCATACGACTTCGTATGTGAAAGAAATAAATATTCTACGATCCTTCGATACGTAGAATGCGGGTCGTTACATTCTCCCCCCTTAAGAAATTTCGTCCCCGAAATTCCTTAACCCAAAACATACAAAGGACCTCGCATGCCTACCAGCCACAAACAACAATCAAACGTGCAAAACAAACAAAACAAACTTATCCTAGCATGCGGAAATACTAAATCGAAACTGAAATCTTACCAGGCGAAGAGTTCTGGATACGTCTTCCTAATGCTCTCCTCTATCTCCCAAGTACAGTCATTCTCATTTTAGCCCCACTGAGCTTTGACTAGATTCACCGCTTTTCTTCGAAGTTGCTTCGTATCATTCCCAACAATACGCATAGGCTTGCGGTTCCCAACCGCCTCGGGTTCAACTTCGATATCATCCAACTGATCAGGTGAAATAGTCACATCTGGGTCGTGTACGAAATTCCTTAACTGGGAAACATGAAATACGTTGTGAACTCCTGCCATCTTCTCTGGTAACTCAACTTTGTATGCCAAATTCCTAATTTTCTCAAGAATTGGGAATGGACCAACCAATCTTGGTGCTAACTTGCCTCTCCTGCCAAATCGTATCACGCTCTTCAACGGAGAAATCTTGACAAACACCAAGTCGCCAATAGAGAACTTCAACTCTTTTCTCCTTTTATCAGCATAACTTTTCTGCCTATCTTGGGCAGCCTTCATTCATTGTTGGATAATCTTAATCTTAGCTGAAGTTTCTCTTATCACATCGGGTCCAAGCACAAACTTCTCACCAGTTTCTACCCAACATGACGGTGAGTTGCACGGTCTTCCGTACAAAGCTTCAAATGGAGCCATACCAATACTGGATTGATAGCTATTATTATATGCAAACTCTACTAGATGCAAATGGTCATCCCATGATCCACCAAAATCCAATATGCAAGCTCTCAAGAGATCTTCTAACACTCGATTCACCCTCTCTGTCTGTCCGTCGGTTTGTGGGTGATATGCGGTACTGAGATGTAGTTCTGATCCTAACGCCTCTTGTAAGCTCTTCCAAAATCCATTAGTGAACAACGAATCTCGGTCACTCACAATGCCTTTGGGTATTCCATGAAATCTCACTACCCACTTTATATACAGTTCTGCTAATTTAGCTGCCGTCCTGTTTGAGTTGACGGGTATAAATCTTGCACTTTTGGTCAATCGGTCCACAATCACTCAAATGCTATCATAGCCCAATCTAGTCCTTGGTAACCCATCAATGAAATCCATCGACACTTGTTCCCATTTCCATTCTGGAATTTCTAACGGTTGTAACAAACAACTAGGCTTCTTTTGCTTAGCTTTAACTAACTGGAAATTCATGCATTTGGATATAAACTTCCCAATGTCTCTTTTCATCCCTTCCCAGTAGTAGGTCTGCTTCATGTCTCAGTACATCTTGTTACCACCGGGGTGTATAGTCAGTTTTGAGTGATGACATTCTCTAATCACTTCATCTCTCAATTCATTGACATTGGGCACAACAAGCCTTCCATTCTTTCTAAGCCATCCATCTCGATCAAGCCCATACTTGTTCATCCCCTCATCGATATCCATCTCTAACTTGGAGATGATTTCCAATAGATTAGGATCGTCCCTCTGACTGGAACCAATCCGCTCAATTAAAGTGGGTCTGATCATCAAACTAGCCAACATCTCTGGATCCAATTCACACTTTGGTCTGAAATCATAACCAGTGATGTACTCCAGTTGCTTGCATTCAAGAAACATAGCCGCTAAACTGGCATGTCTTCTACTCAATGCATCAGCTACCGCATTGCCCTTTTCTGGTGTGTATGCGATATCGAAATCATAGGAAGCCAAGAATTCTAACCATCTTTGCTGTCGGAGATTTAGATCCTTTTGGGAGAAAAGATACTTTAACGATTTATGATCGGTAAACAACTCAAATCTTTCTCCCAAGAGATAATGTCTCCACATCTTCAGTGCAAACACGATTGCTGCCAATTCCAAATAATGGATATGGTATTTTCTCTCATGCGGTTTCAATTGCCGACTTGCATAAGCTACAACCCTACCTCCTTGCATCAGTACAGCACCTAGCCCCGTGCCACATGCATCTGTATATACCGTCATCTCTTCATTCCCCTTAGGAATGACTAACACTGGTGCACATGTCAACTTGTCCTTTAGACTCTTGAATGCATTCTCACACTTTTCGTCCCAGACGAAAGCTTGATTCTTCTTGATCAACTGAGTCAACGGTGCTGCTATCTTGGAAAAGTCTTAGATAAACTTACGATAATATCCAGCTAATCCCAAGAAACTTCTTATGTCTGTTGCATTCCTGGGCGTAGACCAATCTTGTATCGTAGCCACCTTCGCAGGATTCACGGCAATACCATTCTCTGAAACAACATGGCCCAAGAATCTCACTTCCCTCCTCCAGAAGTGACACTTAGAAAACTTTGCTTTCAATTGGTGTTTTCTCAACACCTCCATCTCTATCCTCAAATGTTCCTTGTGTTCTTCCTCTGTCCTCGAATAAACGAGTATATCGTCCACGAACACAAGAACAAACTTATTTACCTGATCTCTGAATACCTTATTCATAGGATCCACAAAATATGCTGGTGCATTGGTCAACCCGAACGGCATGACCAACAACTCATAAAATCCAGACGGTGTCCGAAATGTCGTTTTAGCTATACTCTTAGCTTCCACTCTAAGCTGATGAAAACCTGTCGCGATATCCAACTGAGAGAATACTCTCGCGCTACTCAACTGATCAAACAAATCATCTATCCGCGGTAGAGGATACTTATTCTTCCTCGTCACTTTATTCAACTCGCGATAGTCTACATACAAACGAAGGGAACCATACGCCTTGGTAGCAAACACAACTGGTGCTCCCCATTCAGAAACACTCCTTCTGATAAATCCCTTCTTCAAAAGATCGCTGATTTGCACCTCGAGCTCTCGCTGTTCCCTTGGTGCCATACGACGAAGTGGCATCACTATAGGTCTGGCATCTTTCACCAAGTCAATATGGAACTCAATCTCTCGATGTGGTGGAAGCCCGGTCACTTCTTCGAAGACATCCGGATACTGGCCAACCACGGGCAAACCTGACAACTCACTATGCAGGATGTCAAGGGAATTTAGAAAACTAGCCATTACCCTATCACTAGGTAGACCACCAAACACAACCCTCCGCCCATCATCCTTTCTACCTGTCACCAAAAAGCCCTCACAGTCTACCACCACCCCGTATCTTTGGAGCCAATCGACTCCCGAAATAATGCCAAACCCAGTAAAGCCCAAAACAAAGCAATCACAAACAAACATGCATCCATAACTCGATAAGACCACACTACGACAAATCATGTTAAGGTTAGTTGAACCACCAATTGGGTTCGTTACTACTAAAGGTCTATCGACAATCTCGGGCTCCAGTCCCAACCTATCTACCAGGTCACTAGATATGAAAGAACTGAAAGCTCCGGTACTAAACAAAACTCTAACAGGAACATCATAAACGGAAAACATACCTTGAATAACGACATTATTTCCCTTCTCCGCCGCAGTTGGGGCATTCGACGAAGAAGGAACAACATTAAGGGCATATGCTTTCACCATCTGCTTTTCTTTAGGGGGTCGTTGCAGACACTTGTCCTTGTGATGTCCCACTTGGCCACAGTTGAAGCACTTCTTATCCGCTGGCTTGGCCCGACAATTACTAGCATAATGGCCCTTCTTACCACAGCTGAAGCACTCAACATCTTTCTTATTATTTTTCTGGCCATCCTTATTCTGGTTTTGCTTCCTCTTATTCTGAGAACCACTCTTGCCTCCACCACTTGCTTGCGGCTTTGGCTCCTCTGCAGATGCAATCTCAGTCTTCGACTTAGGGTAAAGACTCTCTGACCTCAATGTTTTTCCCACAATCGATTCAAACGTCTCATCGATGTGGTTAATAAGCCTCTCCCTCAAGTATTGATCCAAGCCAGTTATGAATTTCTCGTTCTTCTTCTCGGCAATATCAATAATAGATAACCCATACTTCGACAAAGTGTCGAATTCGGCAATATACTCTGAGACAGCTCTGTCATTCTGCTTGAGCTCCAAGAATTTCTTAAACAACGCTGACTTCTGAGCAGCTGGAATGAACTTATCGCTAAAGCGAGCCTTAAACTGATCCCAAGTAATCTGATCCTCAGGAGTAGCTGCTTTTATAGCATTCCACCAATTAATTTCCCGTCCTTGCAGCTGACGGGATGCTAGCCTTCTCTTCATCGCATCCTCGATACCCAAGTCTTCGAAGATACGCTCGCAGCTATCCAACCAATCCTAAGCATCCGTAGCAGACTCCGTTCCGTGGAATGGCTTCCCACCAAGGCTAGTATAATCCTTATTCAGCTTGGCGAAATCGGCCCTAGGCGCCTGCACTATTGGACCACCACCATTACCACCATTGGGAGCTGGCCTCTGCACATCCCTAAGCATCTCCCTCATGAGGTCAGTAAACATCATCCTCATGTCAGCAGCATTCACATTATTGGCTCCCCTACCGGCACCTCTTACGTATCGGCTCATCGTTCAATCTGTAAAGAGAAAACGATTAACCATCCTCTTTGTGGTGTTAGTGCAGTGCGACTTGATCCTTAGCTATACTAATAGTATATATATAGCTTTGAAAACCAAAATAATCACAAATACGCGCTCTCATATACGTATATTATATCTCCCTGATAACTTCCCTAGGTTAACTACGCAACCTAGAGCTCTGATACCAAGTGTGACGGCCCGCCCCACACTAGCCTGCATTTCCTCCGAAGATGCGCTGTACACATGCCCGACTAGCACGGAACGATCGCCAAAGAAAGGAAAGAAGGGAATGAACTAAGAAGGAACCTGTAGAATGTCTCACAGCGCATGGAACAAAATATAATAATAACATAATCTTGGCATAAAACAGGCGAGACAGTGCATAAGCTGAAAACTAAACCAACATAGCAGCGGAAATCCAAATACAGCTTATTACAACTTTCCAAATTACTGTCTCTAAAGCAAAAGAAAGCTAAAGTAGAAGATGCACTACTAATGCCCAAGCAGTGATCTTCGATAACACAGGGAGAATACTATATGCATCATACGTGAAAGCCTCCTGCTCGTCTCTGTATCAGCTATTCGTGCATACCCAACTAACCTGTCTCTAGTCTGCTCGTGAGAGCACCCAGAGTAATAAGAAGAGACATAAAACTCTGGGTCAGACAAAAAGTTTGGTATGAGCGATAAGCAGCTAAACAGAACAATAACAGGTATACTAAACCATACCTGAACCTGGACCTGCAACCAAAGAGTTAGCACTACATACCTTACAATACTCTAAGGTGCCATAACAAATAGTGTAAAGAATACAGGGGTGGGGTGTGCATGTCATAATGATGGAAAACAAATCAAGCATAGCAACCATCCTCACATCTCTCACTCAGTGCGTAAAGCATACGATGTCCACCACTGTCAATCACTAGACCCATCGAAGTAGTGACGGAGTTCGACTTGTACAACAACTGCTACTACCAAGCTCACCTCATGGAGTCATGACCAAATCTTTACAAATGACCCCACTTCATTGGTCTATAGACCTTTAGTCGTACCTAGGCCACTTTGGCCCTGAATCCATCCGCGTACCTCCCATACATAGTGATCCAAAGTTATAGACATCGACAGCCCCTTGGCACACGTCCCGCAGCAAAGCCCAACTCATGAAGTCGACTCGTTGGTTCCCAACTGGATCCTGAGTTCTACTTCCAATTTGGACTTCCTTTACGTCTCGGGTTTTGGTCGAATTGGAGTTGGTCTTCAAAAGAGTCGTCGCGTAGTAGTAATAACACACGTGCGGTTCGGTTTGAATATGCATAGTGCTCCAGTCCTCATTGGTTCGATCTAGTGCCTCTTAGTACGCCCCTGGGTGCGGCTCGGTTCAGTGTTCCCCTTCTAGCTTGGTTCAGTTCGGATGCTCTGAAGTGGTTCGGTTCGGGTGTGCCATGCTCCATTCGGTTCGGTTCGTCCCTCCTGCTCCAGCTTGCCTGCTCCGATCCGACCCCACTTGCTTGCCTGCTCCAATCCGATCCCGCTCCTTAGCTCCGATCTGATCCTCTGTCCAACTCCAACTCTAAGCAATGGCCTTCCTTCTTGCCAAACTTCCTTTGTGCCAGACTTCAGTTCGGTTTGGATTCCTTGCCCAGCTCTCCTATCCGATCTGAGCCCCTAACCCGATTCGATCCGTAATCCTGCACAACTTTCTGCAACTTTTTCCAGCGACTTGTTTATGCCATTCGACGACGTTTTCAACCAATCTAACTTTTCTAAACAACCACAAATCATTCCAAACAGTCATAGCAACAAATAGAAGTGACCTCAAACACCAAAACAACAATCTTAACATGTGAAATGGATCAAACATACCCAAAATCCCATATTTTCCCTTAAGCATGTTTAGGAAAAACTAATGATATGATTAGCAAAACTTAATCAAATTAAAACAAATTTCTAACAGAGGTCTAAAACATTCTTTTAGAATTTATAAATATTTTTCCAGAATTTATTAGTGTATAAATTCGCTAATCTTCACTAATTACCCTTAATTAACCGTAATTAGTGCAAAACTATGCAAATCCTCACCTTAGCCACAAATAAAATTTTCAGAACTGAAACCTCGCTGATTTGGGCGAATACCGATGTCTAACAGGAGCTCTAATACAGATTTGGTGCTATTTCTTCTTGATTTGATGTTGCTAAGCTTAATCCTTGATTAGAAAGTGATTAGAAGTTGATTTGGGTGTTGGAGGCCATTGCTAGGGTTCTAAGAATGAAAGTGGCGGCTGAAAAATGAAAATAAGATCGTTCGTTAACTGATTTTAGCCTCCTCATAACCCTAATCCCGAAATGGATTATGGGCCCTCTTGCTAATCACCCTAATTAGGCTCGGTTAAGCTGTTTTTCACCATCTGAAACTTGTTTCAACCATATCTCCCAAACGGTAAGTCCGTTTGGCTAATATGCCCACTCTATGGAATTGTAAACCATCATCCGGAGCCAATGGAAGTGGTTTCAGGTCAAAACTCCTTTCCAATTAAAAGTTACGGCCAAAACAGTATCGGCTAGGGGCAAAACGGTCATTTAAAAATCGACGAAAATCATGAACATGGAAAATGACTCCAATATTTGTCTCCCAAAGTTACATGACCATACGACTTCGTATGTGAAAGAAATAAATATTCTATGATCCTTCGATACGTAGAATGCGGGTCGTTACAATGGAGCAGTGAAGACCGTGGATTTTCACAAACGGAAGAACCACTAATATTCTCTGCCTAGCAAGCAGAGATAAGCTGTGATTCTGTCGTGGTTGGAGTCTACGAGTTGCAAGGACTTCTCGCTACTGACCCATGGGGTGATTCCTATATTGGATGCAATAGGAGAGTGCCTTCGGTTCATCCTGTTCCTGGATGACTTGTATGGACGAATGTCTGACAGAGTATTTCCAAAGGAGTCACGTACGTTGATTTCTTCAAACGTATCACAGTTGGGTCGCTCCCGACCGGGTTATTTTTGTGGATGTCAATTAGTGATATCCAGAGGATCCGACGATGTGGCATTCAAAGTAATGACGACCAGATGGTTTAAAGAGATTCTAGCCTCAAGCCTCATCAACCGGGAAATGACAAAAATCGGGCAGGCAGCATGGCTTTGTGGGTCGCTCCCATTAGGGTGTATGATCACCTATCTAGAGAAATTCCATTTGCTTCTTTAATCTATATTCGATGTTGTCCCTTTTCGGGAGACGGTTGTTGATCCCAACCGTCGGTGATATACATTCGATACACTCAAGCGAAATGAGTGGTCGGTCATGTGAGGGCCGGGTTGCAAGACGTTCTTGTTGAACCCAGTGTATTCGTCTCTAGAGATACACGATCGGCAGGTGGTCCCATACCTTGTCATAGTCGGAATCCAATCTCCAATAAGCGCCTGCGGTTTTTGATTGTATACTACATATGTAGAGCGTGAGATGCAAGCGTTCTACTAGATTTCTATTTACTTGTATTTAGACATTATTATGATATCAGAAAAGATATTGGTTTCAAAACTGTTTTGGGTTATCATAAGGTAAAAACCGTCCGTGTTTATGTGTGGATTTGGTCTTACGATTATCCTTTTTCTTTTGAAAGGATTTTAACTTTAAATCAAGTTGTGTGATACCCTTAATACTGTGCGAGTTTATCTCACTCTGGTTCACCAGACTGACCCAGTGTTTTGTAAATGCTCGGGTTAGCCCGGGGTGTATAGGTTCAGATTAAGGAATGATGTGAAGAGACGAGCTGGAGATGTCCAGATGTATGATATGAGATAGCTTCTATTCCGCTGTGTGATGTATATGGGAACATGATATTATAACTGTCCCGTGGTGTGATGTACTCTGATATTGTAAGTATTTTTTTAAAAAAAGCCCTCAATAAAGATTTATCTCTGTATTATATTTTGTTCCGCTGTGATGTGATATTTTGTGTTGAAGGATCGGCATGAGTTACAGTAAGGTATTTATGTCGATTTTCGGGGCCGAAAACCCTTGGGTCGTTACAACCACGGGTACACAGCTAAGAGAAACGAATTCCTCCGCCTCCAAACGTAAATACGTTTGAAGAGATCAACTTACGCGATCTATTAAATATACTATGTCAGACATTCTTCCATACAGGTCATCCTGGGACTGGACAAACCGAAGGCACTACTCAGTACATCCATCTTAGGCAATTGTTATCTAAGATTTATACAACAGCCCTTGCGCTTTACTCCGCCTTCAATATATTCAGCATACTTGATTCGCAACGCTTATGCCAATACGGAGTGGTTCTTCGGATAATAATCCAACCGGTCTCTCCATATTAACAATGTTAAAATGGTCAGAAACTTCGATAGTCGGTGAGCTAACTATCAAAGAAAAACAGGTGTGCAAACAACGATATTATTTCCCAGTGGAAATTATATCGATCAATCATCATTTAACATTTATCTCTTTCGTTCATTAATTTACTTATCTCCTATTTCCATATATTCTAAATTTTTATTTTCTATTATCAGAAAACATTTCTGATTCTTATTTGGAAAACATTCCCAAATCTCCTTCACGATTAAACCTTACCATTTCTTAGTTAAGAAGGAAGTCAATCAAGTTGGGGCATAATTACCTCTCAGACCTTAACTGAACAACGTTAACTTCGAAATGGTCAAAGTTTATCTTTTAAATCTTTTAACAACTTCTTTACGTCTCGCTCGGATTCTATTTACGAATCCACTTGTTTATTGAAAACATTGGTTATAATGATAACGGTATATTCCCTACTTTCGGAATATCTAACTTCAATTATAACTTCTATTATTTAATGTGAATAAATAAATAAACCCCTAATTTATAAATAAATAAATCTTGATTTAAACACTGGAAAGTATAAGTACTTTCCCGAATTCGATAAAATCGAATTTGACGATTAACTCTCTTCGAATAACTAACATTCGATTAACTCACTTCGAATAACTAATATTCGATTACTCCTTCTTACAAATAAACAATATTCGATAATCTCTCCTTTCGAATACTATATTCGATTACTCCTTTTCGAATAACTAGATTCGATTAACTCCTTTCGATTAAACTAATCGATAATTCCTTTCAATTAAACTAATCAATAACTCCTTTTAGCTCGATTCAAATAACTAATATTCGATAACTCCTTTTAACTCGATTCGAATAACTAATATTCGATAACTCCTTTTAACTCGATTTGAATAACTAATGTTCGATAGCTCCTTTTAACTTGATTCGAATAACTAATATTCGATAACTCCTTTTAACTTGATTCAAATAACTAATATTCGATAACTCCTAATTCGACTAACTCTAATCCGTTTATTCTAATTCAATTAACTATATTCAATTACTCTATTGGTTAACTCTAACTCTAACTGGTTAACTCTAACTGATCAACTCTAAATGGTTAACTCTAACTGATCAACTCTAACTGGTCAACCCTAATTGATTAACTCTAACTGGTTAACTCTAACTGATCAACTCTAACAGGTCAACCCTAATTGATTAACTCTAACTGGTTAACTCTAACTGATTAACTCTAACTGGCCAACCTTAATTGATTAACTCTAACTGATCAACTCTAACTAGTTCACTTAACTCGATTTCTCTTAACTCGATTCACTTAACTCGATTTCTCTAAATCGATTCACTTTAACTCTATTTCTCTAAATCGATAACTCCTTTCCTATTTGTCCGTATTTATTTCATATAAATATTTCCTTCATATAATTCTATTTATTTTCTCCAATAAATTCCCCTTTTTTCTTTATTTATTTTCTAAATAAATAATTCTTTTCCCTTTATTTCCTTTTATAATTATCCTATTTATTTTCTAAACAAATATTTCTTTTTCTTCAATACCATATTTATTTTACAAATAAATATTTCCTTTTACACTTTATTTATTTACCAAATAAATAAGTTCATTTTCGATTCTATTTGTAAATGGTTTACAAATATTTCTCTTTCTATTTTATTTGTAAATGTTTCATAAATATTCATCTTTCTATTTTGTTTATTTAACAAATAAATATTCCCTTTTCAATTCTATTTATTTAACGAATAAATATCCCTTTATCATATCTTATTTATTTTCCCAATAAAAGTTTCTTATATGATCTTTATTTATTTTCCCAATAAATGTTTCTCTTTTTAAAATCCTTTGATTTTATAAATAAATTCCCTTTTATAAAATCCCTTGATTTTATAATTGTTTTCTCTTTAATGCACTCTAATTCATTTATAAACAATATCCCTTTTATAATCCATTTATTTACAAATAAATATTTCCCTTATCCTTTCCATTTGTAAGTGTTTTACAAATATCTCCTTTTTCGATTCCCTTTGATTTTATAATTAATTTTTTTTATTAAATCCTTTTTCCTTTTATATATAAATCCATCGATTTTATATAAATAATTTATTTTCAAAATCTACTTTGAAAATATCCTTTCTATTCCCCAGTATTTCTTACGGTATTTAATATACCAAACCACAAAGATCGATATCATTTAAACACACATAATCAAACAGATTATATATCACATCATATATTACAATATATGAACAAAACAGTATTATAAATATTGAGGAGTCCAGTTGGACCCCTCCAACCTGTTTCCCTGCATCACAGATGTTAAACAACGCAAATAACACGAATATAAAATATCTGATAACAGAATCAATATTCGATTTACGATTTATATATATATATATATCATTATCTATATTTTCAACTAATACATACACAATTCAACCAAACTGTCAGCACACAGCAATCAGTCATCATTTATCAGTTCTAACTGTACGCTATAAAAATAGAACTGTTCAGAGTTGGTGAGTTTTACTCACATTGGACGATCATCGTTAATAACGATAACCATCGCTTGATTCAAACGGACAATTTATTTTGCTATAAATTGTAACGGACTCCAACCCACTCCCAGTCAGTTCCATTTTGTAGTATCCACCTGTACGATCCTGTCGGATCTTGTTTCACGGAATTCTGATCGTGTATGCATAAGTTATACATTATACAGGTTTGTACAAATTAAATTGAAACTAATTAAATTTCCTTTTATAAAAAAATTTCTTTAACCTTTAATTTCTTTCTGGCCCATTCCTACTTGAACAAATTCCTTCACAATCATTTTCCTGCTTGCTTCATCACATACATTCGCATACATCACTTCCATGCTTCCTCTTCTTGAGCACACTGCAAACGTCCCTGCTACAAACACTGTCATCACCTTACTTCGCACCCAGACATCACCCCTCCAGTGAACCATGATTTCATACTCCATCCTCACAAAAAACTGCTGCTCCATCTTCAAACAGTTCGAACTCATCACCATTGTCGTCATTTGTATTTCCATTTCCGGCCCGTTCCTCCTCTATTTAACTCCAAAGAAAAACCAATTTACTCCTTATCGAAGACTCCATCCACCCCTCCAATATCCTGCAAATTCGAAGCCCTCAAACCAAACCCGTTCGACAGCCTTACATCGCTCAGACCAGAAAAGCTTCGACAGAAAACAACCTCAAACTCAAGGCCAAGACGCTATTTCACATTCCAGGCTCAAAACAACAATCGAAAGTATCAACTTCTTCATCGATCTGGAGATGCGCGAAAACCCTAGTCGCCCTTGCTTTTTCCAGTGAACGAGGAGAAGCCGAAACCATCAATAAGCACCCCAGGACGTACAGATTCGTAGAAGGAGCTCAAAGATAATTGCTTTGCAATTTTCGGAATTTTATTTCGATTTTCTAATGATTTATGAATCCACGAGATGATTTTCCAGAAAGGAAATGGCGGCGGAAATGCGTCGTTGACCGAAGAAAGAAGTAGATTAGGGTTTAGGAAGGTGTACTCTATTTATAGGATTTTTAAAATATTTTTATATTCAATATTATATTAATTTATATTGAACTTCTGTTTGTATTCGGCTTTAAAATTCCCCATGATCACATACGACACCCAAAAATCACGAAACTGGACATGCAGCTACAGTTCGACATTACGGTCCCAACGAAACTAGTTTCGTCGAATTCCGACTTTATTCGCTCACACAGCGTATTTTTAACCGTCAAAATACTGACTGTTTTTCACTCTAAAAATCCATACGGCCACACAGTGACCCCAAAAATCACGGAACTTGGAATCTAACAATAATTTGATGTTGCGGATCCAACAAAATTAGCTTCTTCGAATTCCGACTTCGTTTGCAAAAGTGCCTATTTTTAAAGCTCTAATTAACCCATTTAAATATATAAATATATTTAAATATAATTAAATTAAATATAAAAAAATTATATTATCGTATATATTCACACTAGAATACCCTACAGCTCCAGAATAATCCTATATGGATTTCTAACTCGATATTTCAAATCCCGATTAAATCGATATTCGATTTATAATGAAATTCCTTTTTAAAATATAAATAAATCGTTATAAATTATAAAGGAAATCCAGAGTGACTTTTCTAAAATTTGATTTGGACATAAATCAAAATCTACACGACGAAATCTCGATTTTTCTCTTCCACTAGAAAAATATACTTCACCAGCTCCTAACGTTTCTTGTTTCATAGAAATCCGACTTAAAACGAATCCTATATAACCAGTTGAAGTTCAAATCGCCAATTTACGAACTGGAGTGCCATTTCGAGCTCAATTTTAATTATAATATAATTATACGTTCAAAATTCATTCAAATAATATATTCGTTATTCTAATTCAATTCTAAACTGAATTAAATGCCACAGATGATCCAATTCACACCATACTGTAAATTCCACTATTTCTGACTATTTCAGAAATTTAATATATTATTATATTATTTATTTTAATTAAATATTCAGTATTATTTAATTCTGGTCATTTTAAATAACTAAACCATTATTTAAATAATTAAATAAATTATTTCTATACCGTAAAAATACGGGTCGTTACATTCTTCCCCCATTAAAATAATTTTGTCCTCGAAATTGCTAAGGTAGAAATCAAACCCTATTAACTGGTTAGAACTTATTTGTTCACTTCTAAACTTCAGTTTCAACTGAACCAATTTAATTTCAATTAAATATTGATTAATTCTTATCAACGAAAATTTTCAAAAATCCTGAAAATTTCCTAACGCCTTAACTTTTCGAAAAATTTCGCCAGCACCTCCTTTGTATCGGCCAATACGTCAAACCACAACTCGCCTCTCTAGGCCTTCTCCAACCCAAAAGAAAATCAAACAGCCAAGTGACTTGCCAATTCGGCTCATCAAAATCTCAACCCATATGAAATATAAACTTGTACCTTTTTGTCGGGCATATCAACTTTATCACTTCCATATGCTATCAACTCAGCATATACCAATATTAATCAAATCAAACTCTGATCAATTTATCCTCAACACAACCATTCGCTTATCCAAGCCAAATATCATTTCAAACTCGAGTTTCATTCTCGATTCCAAATTCTTAACTTGATTATAAAATTACACTTCCAATTCGAATCTCACAAATCCAATTTGTCTCTATCATTCTAATTCAATTTCAGTTACCACTTAACTGACTTTATTTCAATTTTGAATTTTCTTTCACAAATTTCTATTTAATTTGCTTTTAATTCAAACAATCTTCCCCAGGGATTTTGAACAGCTTTTCTTTTCTAAAACCAAACTTTCCTTTTCAAGATTTCAAAACAACTCATTTTCCCAAAACAATTCGAAATCAATATCCTTAGTAGTAATCCGTTACTTACAAACTCGAAAATGAACACTGATGATGCTGCGCAGTCATCATCAGAATTATTTTCCAGCGACCAAAGTGAGTTCAATACTATATCACTTTCAAATCCATTTCTAAACACTTTTATTTTGAAATCAGTTCAAAATATCATTCACAAATGCTTGGAATACAATTTAAAATCTCCCAGGATCTTAAAATTTACATATATTTAATCCAAGTCTATTTACAAACTCTGTTCCAAATTTCCAGGGTTTTAATTTCAATTCTGATTAAATTTCAGATTTAATTCATTTCGTAATATTTATACGAATATTATTTGGTTATATACGTAACCATTTCACTTTTTATAATCTTACTCGATTATGGTAACAACCAATATATCCAATATATTATAATCATTTCAATATAATTCCTTTATATCAAAAATATAATTTGGGTAAAATTATTTCGTTTACCCTCTCTTCAAAACATACCATGACGGTTCATCGCATTCGAGTGTTTATAAACTCCTACCGATACGGTGGATCAAACTGATCGACCAGAGCACATAAACAACTCAACCAGTAAATCTCCACAATACAAAACAATTTTATATTTAATAACAAATACGCTCTCGTATATATACACTCAAACTCAATCTAGGGTATTGCTAACCCCATCTCTACCGAGTCACGCCCAGAGCCAAGGTAATTCACTTAACCTTAAGCTCTGATACCAACTGTAATGACCCTGAAAAAGTCGATCTTGGTTATCCGATATACAACACATATCGAACACCCAAGGATCGAAAATACTGGTAGTTAATGAAAGAAATTAGAGGGTGAGAATACATAAGATAGAAACTTAGAATTGAAGAAGAAGAAGAAAAGAAGATACAACATCAGAGTAACACGAATCTCACCGCGGAACGAACAACAAATAATAGATAACATATCCTTGAAATCAAATCAGTATATGTATAAAGTAACATTATCAGAGTACAACACTTACAACACAGTGGAAATAACTATAGCTATATAATCCTGAAGCCTCCTGCTCCAAGCGCTCCAAGTATATCTGTAAAATCCTGACTACTTGACTGCCCGTATAAAATTGGGCACCCAAGAGTTTAGGGGAAAACAAAATAAACTCCGGGTCAGTCATGGGACTGGTATGAGTAAGACAGTTTAAAACAGTTTGAGCCATTAAACGATATCTCATAAGACCACGCCGTATAACGGAACGGGTTTTTCCCTTATGAGAATCCAAAATATCTTTACATCAAAAACCTTTTGATATTATAATAATGTCTATCAACCACAATAATAATAATCATTTAGCAGAAACGCTTTCATCTCACGTTATACATACATAGTATACAATCAAAATCGCAAGCACGTATTGGGTAATGGATTTCCAACTATGACAAGGTATGGAACCACCTTTCGTTAGTGTACCTCTAGAGAGGAATACACTGGGTTCAAAAAGAACGTCTTGCAACCCGGCCACACATGACCGACCACCCATTTCGCTTGAGTGTATCAAATGTATATCACCAATGGTTGGGATCAGCAACCGTTTCCCGAATGGGACAACATCAACAATAGACTTTTAGAAGTAAATGAAACTCTAGATCAGGTGATTATACACCATAATAGGTGCGACCTACATAGCCATGTTGCCTGCCCGATTTTTGTCATTTCCCGGTTGTGAGGCTAGAGGCCACGCTTATCTCTGACAGATCACACATTGATTCACTTTGAATGTCACATCGTCATACCCACCAAATCACAAATTGGTTTCCCTAAAAATACCATGGGTACACAGCTAAGAGAAATGAATTCCTCCGCCACCAAACGTAAATACGTTTGAAGAGATCAACTTACGTGATCTATTAAATATACTATGTCAGACATTCTTCCATACAGGTCGTCCTGGGACTGGACAAACCGAAGGCACTACTCAGTACATCCATCTTAGGCAATTGTTATCTAAGATTTATACAACAGCCCTTGCACTTTACTCCGTCTTCAATATATTCACCATACTTGATTCGCAACGCTTATGCCAATACAGAGTGGTTCTTCGGATAATAATCCAACCGGTCTCTCCATATTAACAATGTTAAAGTGGTCAGAAACTTCGATAGTCGGTGAGCTAACTATCAAAGAAAAAAAGGTGTGCAAACAACGATATTATTTCCAAGTGGAAATTATATCAATCAATCACCATTTAACATTTATCTCTTTCGTTCATTAATTTACTTATCTCCTGTTTCCATATATTCTAAAAATTTATTTTCTATTATCAGAAAACATTTCTGATTCTTATTTGGAAAACATTTCCAAATCTCCTTCACGATTAAACCTTACCATTTCTTAGTTAAGAAGGAAGTCAATCAAGTTGGGGCATAATTACCTCTCAGACCTTAACTGAACAACGTTTTAACTTCAAAATGGTCAAAGTTTATCTTTTAAATCTTTTAACAACTTCTTTACGTCTCGCTCGGATTCTATTTACGAATCCACTTGTTTATTGAAAACATTGGTTATAATGATAACGTTATAATCCCTACATTCGAAATATCTAACTTCAATTATAACTTCTATTATTTAATGTGAATAAATAAATAAACCCCTAATTTATAAATAAATAAATCTTGATTTAAACACTGGAAAGTATAAGTACTTTCCCGAATTCAATGAAATCGAATTCGACGATTAACTCTCTTCGAATAACTAATATTCGATTAACTCACTTCGAATAACTAATATTCGATTACTCCTTCTTACAAATAAACGATATTCGATAATCTCTCCTTTCGAATACTATATTCGATTACTCCTTTTCGAATAACTAGATTCGATTAACTCCTTTCGATTAAACTAATCGATAATTCCTTTCGATTAAACTAATCAATAACCCCTTTTAACTCGATTCGAATAACTAAAATTCGATAACTCCTTTTAACTCGATTCGAATAACTAATATTCGATAACTCCTTTTAACTCGATTCAAATAACTAATGTTCGATAGATCCTTTTAACTTGATTCGAATAAATAATATTCGATAACTCCTTTTAACTTGATTCAAATAACTAATATTCGATAACTCCTAATTCGACTAGCTCTAATCGGTTTAGTCTAATTCAATTACTCTATTCAATTACTCTATTGGTTAACTCTAACTCTAACTGGTTAACTCTAACTGATCAACTCTAACTGGTTAACTCTACTGATCAACTCTAACTGGTTAACCCTAATTGATTAACTCTAACTGGTTAACTCTAACTGGTTAACTCTAACTGATCAACTCTAACAGGTCAACCCTAATTAATTAACTCTAACTGGTTAACTCTAACTGATTAACTCGAACTGGCCAACCCTAATTGATTAACTCTAACTAGTTAACTCTAACTGATCAACTCTAACTGGTTCACTTAACTCGATTTCTCTTAACTCGATTCACTTAACTCGATTTCTCTAAATCGATTCACTTTAACTCGATTTCTCTAAATCGATAACTCCTTTCCTATTTGTCCATATTTATTTCATATAAATATTTCCTTCATATAATTCTATTTATTTTCTCCAATAAATTCCCCCTTTTTCTTTATTTATTTTCTAAATAAATAATTCTTTTCCCTTTATTTCCTTTTATAATTATCCTATTTATTTTCTAAACAAATATTTCATTTTCTTCAATACCATTTTTGTTTTACAAATAAATATTTCCTTTTACACTTTATTTATTTACCAATTAAATAAATTCATTTTCGATTCTATTTGTAAATGGTTTACAAATACTTCTCTTTCTATTTTATTTGTAAACGTTTTACAAATATTCATCTTTCTATTTTGTTTATTTAACAAATAAATATTCCCTTTTCAATTCTATTTATTTAACAAATAAATATCCCTTTATCATATCTTATTTATTTTCCCAATAAAAGTTTCTTATATGATCTTTATTTATTTTCCCAATAAATGTTTCCCTTTATAAAATCCTTTGATTTTATAAATAAATTCCCTTTTATAAAATCCCTTGATTTTATAATTATTTTCTCTTTAATGCACTTTAATTCATTTATAAACAATATCCCTTTTATAATCCATTTATTTACAAATAAATATTTCCCTTATCCTTTCCATTTGTAAGTGTTTTCCAAATATCTCCTTTTTCGATTTCATTTGTAAGTGTTTTACAAATATCTCCTTTTTCGATTCCCTTTGATTTTATAATTAATTTCTTTTATAAAATCCTTTTTCCTTTTATATATAAATCCATCGATTTTATATAAATAATTTATTTTCAAAATCTACTTTGAAAATCTCCTTTCTATTCCCCAGTATTTCTTACGGTATTTAATATACCAAACCACAAAGATCGATATCATTTAAACACACATAATCAAACAGATTATATATCACATCATATATTACAATATATGAACAAAACAGTATTATAAATATTGAGGAGTCCAGTTGGACCCCTCCAACCTGTTTCCCTGCATCACAGATGTTAAACAACGCAAATAACACGAATATAAAATATCTGATAACAGAATCAATATTCGATTTACGATTTATATATATATATATATCATTATCTATATTTTCAACTAATACATACACAATTCAACCAAACTGTCAGCACACAGCAATCAGTCATCATTTATCAGTTCTAACTGTACGCTATAAAAATAGAACTGTTCAGAGTTGGTGAGTTTTACTCACATTGGACGATCATCGTTAATAACGATAACCATCGCTTGATTCAAACGGACAATTTATTTTGCTATAAATTGTAACGGACTCCAACCCACTCCCAGTCAGTTCCATTTTGTAGTATCCACCTGTACGATCCTGTCGGATCTTGTTTCACGGAATTCTGATCGTGTATGCATAAGTTATACATTATACAGGTTTGTACAAATTAAATTGAAACTAATTAAATTTCCTTTTATAAAAAAATTTCTTTAACCTTTAATTTCTTTCTGGCCCATTCCTACTTGAACAAATTCCTTCACAATCATTTTCCTGCTTGCTTCATCACATACATTCGCATACATCACTTCCATGCTTCCTCTTCTTGAGCACACTGCAAACGTCCCTGCTACAAACACTGTCATCACCTTACTTCGCACCCAGACATCACCCCTCCAGTGAACCATGATTTCATACTCCATCCTCACAAAAAACTGCTGCTCCATCTTCAAACAGTTCGAACTCATCACCATTGTCGTCATTTGTATTTCCATTTCCGGCCCGTTCCTCCTCTATTTAACTCCAAAGAAAAACCAATTTACTCCTTATCGAAGACTCCATCCACCCCTCCAATATCCTGCAAATTCGAAGCCCTCAAACCAAACCCGTTCGACAGCCTTACATCGCTCAGACCAGAAAAGCTTCGACAGAAAACAACCTCAAACTCAAGGCCAAGACGCTATTTCACATTCCAGGCTCAAAACAACAATCGAAAGTATCAACTTCTTCATCGATCTGGAGATACGCGAAAACCCTAGTCGCCCTTGCTTTTTCCAGTGAACGAGGAGAAGCCGAAACCATCAATAAGCACCCCAGGACGTACAGATTCGTAGAAGGAGCTCAAAGATAATTGCTTTGCAATTTTCGGAATTTTATTTCGATTTTCTAATGATTTATGAATCCACGAGATGATTTTCCAGAAAGAAAATGGCGGCGGAAATGCGTCGTTGACCAAAGAAAGAAGTAGATTAGGGTTTAGGAAGGTGTACTCTATTTGTAGGATTTTTAAAATATTTTTATATTCAATATTATATTAATTTATATTGAACTTCTGTTTGTATTCGGCTTTAAAATTCCCCATGATCACACACGACACCCAAAAATCACGAAACTGGACATGCAGCTACAGTTCGACATTACGGTCCCAACGAAACTAGTTTCATCGAATTCCGACTTTGTTCGCTCACACAGCGTATTTTTAACCGTCAAAATACTGACTGTTATTCACTCTAAAAATCCGTACGGCCACACAGTGACCCCAAAAATCATGGAACTTGGAATCTAACAATAATTTGATGTTGCGGATCCAACAAAATTAGCTTCGCCGAATTCCGACTTTGTTTGCAAAAGTGTCTATTTTTAAAGCTCTAATTAACCCATTTAAATATATAAATATATTTAAATATAATTAAATTAAATAAAAAAAATATATTATCATATATATTCACACTAGAATACCCTACAGCTCCAGAATAATCCTATATGGATTTCTAACTCGATATTTCAAATCCCAATTAAATTGATATTCGATTTATAATGAAATTCCTTTTTAAAATATAAATAAATCGTTATAAATTATAAAGGAAATCCACAGCGACTTTTCTAAAATTTAGTTTGGACATAAATCAAAATCTACACGATGAAATCCCGATTCTTCTCTTCCACTAGAAAAATATACTTCACCAGTTCCTAACGTTTCTTGTTTCATAGAAATCCGACTTAAAACGAATCCTGTATAACCAGTTGAAGTTCAAATCGCCAATTTACGAACTGTAGGGCCATTTCGAGCTCAATTTTAATTATAATATAATTATACGTTCAAACTTCATTCAAATAATATATTCGTTATTCTAATTCAATTCTAAACTGAATTAAATGCCACAGATGATCCAATTCACACATTACTGTAAATTCCACTATTTCTGACTATTTCAGAAATTTAATATATTATTATATTATTTATTTTAATTAAATATTCGATATTATTTAATTCTGGTCATTTTAAATAACTAAACCATTATTTAAATAATTAAATAAATTATTTCTATACCGTAAAAATACGGGTCGTTACATTCTTCCCCCATTAAAATAATTTCGTCCTCGAAATTGCTAAGGTAGAAATCAAACCCTATTAACTGGTTAGAACTTATTTGTTCACTTCTAAACTTCAGTTTCAACTGAACCAATTTAATTTCAATTAAATATTGATTAATTCTTATCAACGAAAATTTTCAAAAATCCTGAAAATTTTCTAACGCCTTAACTTTTCGAAAAATTTCGCCAGCACCTCCTTTGTACCGGCCAATACGTCAAACCACAACTCACCTCTCTAGGCCTTCTCCAACCCAAATGAAAATCAAACAGCCAAGCGACTTGCCAATTCGGCTCATCAAAATCTCAACCTATATGAAATATAAACTTGTACCTTTTTGTCGGGCATATCAACTCTATCACTTCCATATGCTATCAACTCAGCATATACCAATATTAATCAAATCAAACTCTGATCAATTTATCCTCAACACAACCATTCGCTTATCCAAGCCAAATATCATTTCGAACTCGAGTTTCATTCTATATTCCACATTCTTAACTTGATTATAAAATTACACTTCCAATTCGAATCTTACAAATCCAATTTGTCTCTATCATTCTAATTCAATTTCAGTTACCACTTAACTGACTTTATTTCAATTTTGAATTTTCTTTCACAAATTTCTATTTAATTTGCTTTTAATTCAAACAATCTTCCCCAGGGATTTTAACAGCTTTGCTTTTCTAAAACCAAACTTTCCTTTTCAAGATTTCAAAACAACTCATTTTCCCAAAACAATTCGAAATCAATATCCTTAGTAGTAATCCGTTACTTACAAACTCGAAAATGAACACTGATGATGCTGCGCAGTCATCATCAGAATTATTTTCCAGCGACCAAAGTGAGTTCAATACTATATCACTTTCAAATCCATTTCTTAACACTTTTATTTTGAAATCAGTTCAAAATATCATTCACAAATGCTTGGAATACAATTTAAAATCTCCCAGGATCTTAAAATTTACATATATTTAATCCAAGTCTATTTACAAACTCTGTTCCAAATTTCCAGGGTTTTAATTTCAATTCTGATTAAATTTCAGATTTAATTCATTTCGTAATATTTATACGAATATTATTTGGTTATATACGTAACCATTTCACTTTTTATAATCTTACTCGATTATGGTAACAACCAATATATCCAATATATTATAATCATTTCAATATAATTCCTTTATATCAAAAATATAATTTGGGTAAAATTATTTCGTTTACCCTCTCTTCAAAACATACCATGACGGTTCATCGCATTCGAGTGTTTATAAACTCCTACCGATACGGTGGATCAAACTGATCGACCAGAGCACATAAACAACTCAACCAATAAATCTCCATAATATAAAACAATTTTATATTTAATAACAAATACGCTCTCGTATATATACACTCAAACTCAATCTAGGGTATTGCTAACCCCATCTCTACCGAGTCACGCCCAGAGCCAAGGTAATTCACTTAACCTTAAGCTCTGATACCAACTGTAATGACCCTGAAAAAGTCAATCTTGGTTATCCGATATACAACACATATCGAACACCCAAGGATCGAAAATACCGATAGTTAATGAAAGAAATTAGAGGGTGAGAATACATAAGATAGAAACTTAGAATAGAAGAAGAAGAAGATACAACATCAGAGTAACACGAATCTCACAGCGGAACGAACAACATATAATAGATAACATATCCTTGAAATAAAATCAGTATATGTATAAAGTAACATTATCAGAGTACAACACTTACAACACAACGGAAATAACTATGGCTATATAATCCTGAAACCTCCTGCTCCAAGCGCTCCAAGTATATCTGTAAAATCCTGACTACTTGACTGCCCGTATAAAATTGGGAACCCAAGAGTTTAGGGGAAAACAAAATTAACTCCGAGTCAGTCATGGGACTGGTATGAGTAAGACAGTTTAAAACAGTTGAGCCATTAAACGATATCTCATAAGACCACGCCGT
The DNA here is from genome assembly GCA_030737875.1 of Allium sativum. Classification (NCBI taxonomy): domain Eukaryota; kingdom Viridiplantae; phylum Streptophyta; class Magnoliopsida; order Asparagales; family Amaryllidaceae; genus Allium; species Allium sativum. The sequence goes on from CM060924.1 coordinate 200,932,946, forward strand.
ATAACGGAACGGGTTTTTCCCTTATGAGAATCCAAAATATCTTTATATCAAAAACCTTTTGATATTATAATAATGTCTTTCAACCACAATAATAATAATCATTTAGCAGAAACGCTTTCATCTCACGTTATACATACATAGTATACAATCAAAACCGCAAGCACGTATTGGGTAATGGATTTCCAACTATGACAAGGTATGGAACCACCTTTCGCTAGTGTACCTCTAGAGAGGAATACATTGGGTTCAAAAAGAACGTCTTGCAACCCGGCCACACATGACCGACCACTCATTTCGCTTGAGTGTATCAAATGTATATCACCAATAGTTGGGATCAGCAACCGTTTCCCGAATGGGACAGCATCAACAATAGACTTTTAGAAGTAAATGAAACTCTAGATCAGGTGATTATACACCCTAATAGGTGCGACCTACGTAGCCATGCTGCCTGCCCGATTTTTGTCATTTCCCGATTGTGAGGCTAGAGGCCACGCTTTTCTCTGATAGATCACACATTGATTCACTTTGAATGTCACATCGTTATACACACCAAATCACAAATTGGTTTCCCAAAAAATACCATGGGTACACAGCTAAGAGAAACGAATTCCTCCGCCACCAAACGTAAATATGTTTGAAGAGATCAACTTATGCGATCTATTAAATATACTCTATCAGACATTCTTCCATACAGGTCGTCCTGGGACTAGACAAACCGAAGGCACTATTCAGTACATCCATCTTAGGTAATTGTTATCTAAGATTTATACAACAGCCCTTGCACTTTACTCCGTCTTCAATATATTCAGCATACTTGATTCGCAACGCTTATGCCAATACGGAGTGGTTCTTCGGATAATAATCCAACCGGTCTCTCCATATTAACAACGTTAAAATGGTCAGAAACTTCGATAGTCAGTGAGCTAACTATCAAAGAAAAACAGGTGTGCAAACAACGATATTATTTCCAAGTGGAAATTATATCGATCAATCATCATTTAACATTTATCTCTTTCGTTCATTAATTTACTTATCTCCTATTTCCATATATTCTAAATTTTTATTTTCTATTATCAGAAAACAATTCTGATTCTTATTTAGAAAACATTTCCAAATCTCCTTCACGATTAAACCTTACCATTCCTTAGTTAAGAAGGAAGTCAATCAAGTTGGGGCATAATTACCTCTCAGACCTTAACTGAACAATGTTTTGACTTCGAAATGGTCAAAGTTTATCTTTTAAATCTTTTAACAACTTCTTTACATCTCGTTCAGATTCTATTTACGAATCCACTTCTTTAATTGAAAACATTGGTTATAACGATAACGTTATAATCCCTACTTTCGAAATATCTAACTTCAATTATAACTTCTATTCTTTAATGTGAATAAATAAATAAACCCCTAATTTATAAATAAATAAATCTTGACTTAAACATTGGAAAGTATAAGTACTTTCCTGAATTCGATAAAATCGAATTAGACGATTAACTCTCTTCGAATAACTAATATTCGATTAACTCACTTCGAATAACTAATATTCGATTACTCCTTTCGAATAAACGATATTCGATAATCTCTCTTTTTGAATACTATATTCGATTACTCCTTTTCAAATAACTAGATTCGATTAACTCCTTTCGATTAAACTAATCGATAACTCCTTTTAACTCGATTCGAATAACTCCTTTTAACTCAATTCGAATAACTAATATTTGATAACTCCTTTTAACTCGATTCGAATAACTAATGTTCGATAACTCCTTTTAACTTGATTCGAATAACTAATATTCGATAACTCCTTTTAACTTGATTCGAATAACTAATATTCGATAACTCCTAATTCGACTAACTCTAATCGGTTTATTCTAATTCGATTAACTCTATTCAATTACTCTATTGGTTAACTCTAACTCTAACTGGTTAAGTCTAACTGATCAACTATAACTGGTTAACTCTAACTGATCAACTCTAACTGGTCAACCCTAATTGATTAACTCTAACTGGTTAACTCTAACTGATCAACTCTAACTGGTCAACCCTAATTGATTAACTCTAACTGGTTAACTCTAACTGATCAACTCTAACTGGTCAACCCTAATTGATTAACTCTAACTGGTTAACTCTAACTGATCAACTCTAACTGGTTCACTTAACTCGATTTCTCTTAACTCGATTTCTCTAAATCGATTCACTTTAACTCGATTTTTCTAAATCGATAACTCCCACTAGTACAAAAAGCACCTGTTGCTACTGCTCATTTGCTTATGATGTGCTTGCAACAGAAGCAAATAATATTATTTGCTTATGTTCCATCATTACATCAGAAGAAATTAGCATAAGGAGGACATAAGAAAATCCAACTATTAACATTTGCTTCCGACTTTGTAGAAACAGAAGCAATAAGAGGAAGCGGATTTAGTTTTTTGCTTCCGATCATTATACAACAGAAGCAATTTTTTTTATTTGCATCCGACTCCCCGACCATTGGACACTAATTATATTGTATGGCATAAGCCCAAATCTCCCCGCTCACAGAAGTCTCACCCCGCCCAAATTTCAGTCAACACCTATCTTTTATTGAAAGGAAAAAAAAGTAAACTTTTAAGTTTATCGACAGAATTGTTTATCGACAATAAAAGAAAGTAAATTTCCAATCAATAGAAATCGTCTATCGACGTCGATGTCAAGGTTAAATATCGACTTTGAATCTGCGTATATCGAGATCAAGACCGAATTTTTATCTTCAACGCTAATTTGGATCTGCCTGATTTACAGATTCGCTGGTTTGGATTGATTCAGGTATTAACCGATTTACGTATTCCCTTGGTTGTTATTCCCTAAATTTATGTTATGCGTTTTGAGTTTAGGAGTTTAAAGATTGGTTATACGTTTAAGCAAAGTTAGAACTCTCGATGATGTACTTGTAGGAGGGCTTTGGTCTGCATCTCGATAATGTAATAGCAAAGTTTAGTGAAGGGTTTTATGTAACATATTGTTTGGCAAGTTAAATAGCGTAGTTGGTTGATTTGAGGCATCTGGTTTTAATTATCTTTTGTATATTTTTGTAGTCTTGGAAACACTAATGCATATAAGTTGTTTGTTTTAATTCCACTGCGGTTCTATCAGCTATTTCAACCCAAGTAGCTGCTCGTGATGAGGTTGACAATTTTCTAAAAGGTGTATACTTATTCTGAAGTAAGTTATGCATTGTTGTTCATGCAATCTATTACAAATTTAATGGAAAGTTTTAATTTATGATAATACGAAAGGAAAAGGATGAATAAGTCTTAATATTTTTTGAAACTAAATGATTCAAATATATGTTAGAGTCGTATAGGGTCGGCTTAGGGGCTAGGCCTAGCAGGCGACTGCCTGGGGCAACCCCCCGGATGGGGCAACAGCCACCATGGTCAGTGTTGAAATATTATATTTATATAAATAAGTGTTAATGGCCATAATTTCATGAATAATAAGTAGTGTAGTTGGTTGTATGCGTGGTTCCGAACTGGAAGATGCAACGTTTAAGTATGAGAAGCTTCAGATTTTTAATTTCTCTAATTGGTGCCCAAGTAATTACTTGTTAACTGCTTTTCCTGATAGGTGAGTGTTATTTTTTTTTCCAGCATCGATAAACAAATAAGTAATGAATTGCGATGAACATGTCATTTATTGGCTCCCATTATATACAAATCAACAAAAAAAAAAATACTATGAAGGTTTCATCTCTGTTCGAGCTGGAGCCAAGCTGGGTTGACTGGGATGTCTAAATTTTGGCTGAAACATCACACCTTGTTGTAAATGCACATAGGCCTTCACTTCATTCAAATCATTATTTGGAAAAACAATTATACCATTTTGATAGTCATAGAAACAAAACCATAAGGGGAAATTGAACAAGAGTATTTTTTAGTGTCTGTGTTTCTCCTGTTATAAGGAGGGGGCATTCTCAGTTATGCTTTCTCATTCTATAGAGAAGATGTTGTTTCCACGTCCATAATAAAAATTTTGTACTGTTTATTCTTGATTTTTTTCTTTTAATTTCTTTGGAGTTTTTTCCATGTAAAATCCTCATTTTCATTTATTTTTTCATTTCTAATTTTGACATTTTAGTGTATTTGTGTATCGGTACCACCACTAAATCCATAACATTGACACACTGAATGAAGTTAACATATTATGTTAAACATGTTTATCTGGTTATTGCATACTGGTTCGAGATAGCTATGGTCCTTTCAAGGAACTCCGCTATATATAACCGACTTTCTAAATTATCTTCCAACCCAATAAGTGTATTCAATTCATATTTATGTTTTTTTTTTAAGTTGAAGGAAATAAGAAAGAAAATAATAACATCATGATTGATATCCATGCAGTCCATGTCTTGCTGTTTAGTTTTTTGGTGCTAGGGGTAAGTTACTTTATAAGCTGAAATATAACTGGTAGTTTGTGTAAATATTGTTTTGCCGGTATCCATCACTAAGAGTTGCATATATTGATGAAGTTGAAGAACCCCATACTGATAGAACAGATAAGAAGATTTATTGTTCTGCGTTAGTTAAAGCTGCTTTGCCAAATACCGATAATCCTGTTGATTCTGTACTTGACCAGGTGAAGAAGATTTCATAGTACTTTATAATATTATGTATAATACTCAAATATTCTTCTTACGGCATTCTCTTATTTCCTGAATTCTTATGCACGAGCGTAACGGCACGCGCTTCGCGCGTGATAACGGCGCGCGCTTCGCGCGTGGATATAACCAAAATACACAAAAGAGTATTAGAGCCAAATATGTTTTAACTAAATTCCATAATATTAATTACAAATCAGATTTCACATTCAATACCGTTAAAAATTGGTATATGACACTTGTTCAATAGGCATTGTATCTAAGCGCTTGTAGGACAAACATCTGAAACACAATCACCAGTTTAGCAAACACATGAGTTACTTGAGCATATCCATTACTCTTAACTCAGTTTCACACATTTAAATTTTTATTTAAAGTGTAGTGTATCTTTCTACTCCGTTGTATAGGATACTTAATTGTGTTGCATCTTTTAAGCTACACAGAAAGGTTTTGCTTTAACAGTATTATTTCACAAAAACATTAAAACGTAACTCTCATCTACTATTATATGAACTCTCACACAAACTGTTACATAAAAATACAAATGAATTTTATAATTAATGAAAGTCTCCAATGATATTTCAAAAATGATTGGTAGAATTATTTGCCAGTATGTTCATTGAGCATTAAGTGCAGAGTTGGATCAAATGAATTATCTATTTAAGAAAAAAAATTGTGTTTTTTTGTTAGTTAATGTGAAAAGAAGAAACTGTGTCTTTAAATGAAAGACAATTTGATTTGGATTCATGTTCAGCTATTTATATTGGAATATAAATTGTTTACATTACTAAATTTGAGGACCATTCGTAGCAATTCCTGGTTACTGCCGCTTTCAGTATTTAAAAATCAGTTTGTAATTCAATTCAATGTATCAAAATCAGTTTGTAATTCAATTCAATGTATCATGAAACAAACATTTACAGCATAAATATTTGAAACTGAAACTGCCTTATATAATCAATATAAAAAGATGGGAGGTCATGTTTGCAATTACCGTTTATTAGAATAACTTTCAAATCTAATTTGATAATTCAAAATGTTAGATTAATTAATATTATTTACAAAACTTAATGATAGAACCATCAAACAGAGATGACATGATCAAAATTAGCATTTGATGTTGCGCTATTAAATGTTATATTCTCAACAAAATCTCTAGGACTTATCATTTACTGCCATAAAATACAAATTCAGCAAATGCATTTTCATCCTATTTATTAGCAACAATCTCTCTTCAAAGAAAAAATTTCAACTTGTTTTCATTTTTTGCCCATGACTTTAAGCCATTTCCATTCTACTTCGTTTTTCCTTCCCTTGAAACTCATCTACCAAGGAGATTCATGCAAGATACGTATTATTCATTTGAATAGTATCAAACAGAGGTGAAGAAAGCTATCATGCTGATAATTGCATTTATCGTAACTAAGTTTTAAGATAAATAACAAAGAGCTATATATAATGTAACACGTATGTTGTAAATGACTGCTGATTTGAGATAAATTTTGAAGTAAAACATATGGAAATAAGTATTTATAAGTAATATGGCTTTTTTTACTAGATAATTACACTGGCTAGGTGTTCAGAACAGTATTATAAGGTTTTGCATGATAACCAGCAAGCTCTTATTTTTTTATCTCTCATGCAGGAACTTTGGCCTCAGTTGCAGGAACCTATTCTAAAACAGTAAGGTATTATTTTCTCATGTTTTTATGTATTCTCTTACATTATTGTGTTCCTTTAGTGACAATATTTATAACGTAGTATTTAAAGCCAGGTTAATATTACAACTAGGTTTCTGTGTGATTTGTGATTTTGTCAGTTACATACCCATTGTATGATTTTTAGCTATACATCATGTTCCAACTAGAAAATGCATTGTTTCATCACCGTCAAAACTTCAAAAATATTAGTTTAACCATTAATGCTTGAAATTATAATCTCATATGTTCTGTTATCACTAATTCGTTAGATTTTCCTGATATACGGTCATAAAGTATGAAATTCATTTCTTTTTCAGGCATTTGCATGAACATCCCTAAGTGTGTCTGTAAAACTTTTATACACAATACTTGGATATATTTTATACCAATCTTTCCTTATTATTATTAGCAGTAGTAAATTCTTCAACATCATCAACAGTCATTTCTAAAGTAAAATTAACTTTTATCAATGAATATTAATACATTTCTCAATTGGCAGTAAGTTTGGTTAGTTGAACACACACACACACTCACACATACACACACACACACACACACATATATATATATCAATGTGATTTTCAATATATATATATCAATGTTCTCACCATCTATGCAATTGTTTCAATGTATAACCTATGATTAAGTGATACAGTTATTATTATTTTATTTTTGTTATTATAATTTTCATCGACTTTATTATTTTATATTTATTAATCGAGTATTACAGTTATTATTATTTTATTATTTGCATCCTACTATTTTTCTTCGTACTGTTCATGGTATTACTCCTATTTATTTTTTAATTAAGCAAACTATCATCAAAATGATTAGCAATAACTTTATTTTGTTTTCATTACGAAGTTTGCATCATATATTATGTGTGTATATTGTTTTCTGTCACTACTATAGTTTTATTCTTTTGATGATTAGGGGATCTCATGTTACTGTTGAATAAGTTCTCCAGTCCCACCTAAGCATGGTTTCCTCATGCTTCATTTTTTAAAATGTTCGTACTTACCTTTTTAATTCAATTTCAGTGTATTGTTCTTATATACTTTGGTTTTAAATTTATTTTACATAATATAAGTTATTTTTCACATAGAAGATCTATTCATAGCACGGTGAGGTAATTCATGTAATATGGTCTTTTGGCACAACCATAAATGTTGTCGACATGTGTAGAACGACGTATTGTCTTCGTGTTTACTTCAGTTGTATTTTGCAGAATTTTTTTGCCTAATTCTGTTATCAAGAAATTTTTGCAGAATTTTTTTGCCCAATTTTATTTTACATAATATAAGTTATTTTTCACATAGAAGATCTATTCATAGCTCGGTGAGGTAATTCATGTAATATGGTCTTTTGGCACATCCATACATGTTGTCGACATGTGTAGAACGATGTATTGTCTTCGTGTCTACTTCAGTTGTATTTTGCAGAAATTTTTTGGGGTATAGCTTGTCTTGGACATTTAAAAATGGATCGTAGTTGGATGTACAATGCAAAACGTAGCAGTCATGAGTTTCTCAACAAAATTGAAGAGTTCATCATTTGTGCATTAAATGACCAATCAAGAAGAGGAGATGAAACTATTTTTTGTCCTTGTAGATTCTGTAAAAATATGAGGAGACTACGCAACATAGACCAAATTAGGGATCACATAATTCGTTATGGGTTTAAGCAAAATTATGAACGGTGGATATGGCATGGTGAAAGTATACCCAGTAGAGCTAGTTCTAGTAATCATGAGAATGACAGGAATGATCGGGAGAAATACGGGAATGATCGGGGGAATGACGGGGAGGATCAGGAGAATGATGTGAATAATGAGGCAAATGACGATAATGATTGCATTCATGAGATGTTTCGTGATGTTGAAGATCATTTGATGAAAGAGCCAAAGTTACACGAAAGAATATTAATAGATGCTGAGAAGTCTTTGTTTGATGGTAGTGCATTCACAGTGTTGTCTGCCGTGCATAAGCTTTTTAATTTAAAATCAAAGTACGGATGGAGTGACACAAGTTTTACATTATTGTTAATACTTTTGAAAGAGATGCTTCCAGAAGGTAATGAGCTTCCTACTTCTAACTATGAGGCAAAGAAAATTATGTGCCCTATTGGTATAGGGTACAAAAAGATACATGCATGTCCAAATGATTGTATACTATATCGAAATGGATATGAGAATTTGCACGAATATCCCAAGTGTGGATTATCCCGTTACAAGTCGCAAGGGAATCTTCACAATGATCCAAACAAAAAAGGGTCTCCGGCAAAAGTCTTATGGTATTTGCCAATTATACCAAGGTTTAAACGCTTGTTTGCAAATAAAGAAAATGAAAAAAACCTAAGATGGCATGCAGATGTGAGGAAAGATGATGGGTTACTTAGGCATCCAGCCGATTCTCCGCAGTGGAGAAATGTTGATGCAATGTATACTGATTTCGGTAAAGAAAGTAGAAATCTTAGACTTGGTCTTTGCACGGATGGCATAAACCCATTTGGCAACCTAAGCAGTCAGCATAGTACATGGCCTGTTCTTTTAGTGATTTACAATCTTCCACCTCATTTGAGTATGAAGAGCAAGTACATCATGTTGTCTCTTCTAATTTCTAGACCACGACAACCTGGAAATGACATCGATGTTTATCTTGCTCCTCTTATTGATGATCTAAAACTCTTATGGGATGAAGGAGTCCGTGTGTTTGATGCATATAGTGAAAATGAATTTACATTGCGTGCCATGGTTTTTTGTACTATAAATGATTTTCCTGCGTATGGTAACTTGTCTGGCTATAGTACAAAAGGCGCCAAAGCATGCCCAGTCTGTCAAGATGATATGGGTCTTAAACGCTTGCATTTTTGTAAGAAAAATGTGTATATGCACCATCGTAGATTTCTCCCTCTTAATCATCGATATCGTAAACAAAAAAAGCCTTTCAATGGAGAGATAGAAAATAGAGTTGCTCGTTTACCGTTATCAGGAAATGATGTTTATGAGAGAGTCATGAATATTGAAAATGCATTTGGCAAAACCTTCCCTCTTATAGATGGCTCGTGGAAGAAGAAATCTATATTTTGGGAACTTCCATATTGGAGACATTTGCATGTTAGACACTGCCTAGACATAATGCGTATAGAAAAAATGTTTGTGACAGTATCATTGGGACACTCTTGAATATACCTGGTAAAACAAAGGATGGTGAAAAATCTAGACAAGATATGTTGAAAATGGGTATCCGAAAGGAGCTAGCACCGGTCCAGAGAGGTAAACGTACCTTTTTGCCCCCTGCATGTTATACATTGTCCAAAAAAGAGAAAATTAGTTTTTGTGAGTGCCTTCGTGTGTCAAAGTTCTAGCAGGTTATTCTTCGAACATTAGCAGTCGTGTGTCATTGAAGGATTTGAAATTAATTGGCTTGAAATCTCATGATTGCCATGTGTTAATGCAACATTTCCTACCTGTTGCAATTCGAGGTATATTGCCTAAGCATGTTAGACATGTTATTACAAAGCTTTGCATCTTTTTCAATATGATATGTAGCAAGGTGATTGATCCTAATACGCTGGATGCGCAACAAGCCGATGTTATTGGTACCTTGTGCCGATTTGAGATGTATTTTCCCCTTCATTTTTTGATATTATGGTGCATTTAATTGTTCATTTGGTAAGAGAAATCAAAATTTGTGGTCCTGTGTTTATGAGATACATGTATCCGTTTGAAATGCACATGGGAACTTTTTAAAGAAAAAAAAATAGATATAGACCCGAAGCAAGCATCGTAGAAGGTGTTGTGGCTGAGGAGGTTATTGAGTTTGTCACTCAGTACTTACCTGATGTTGAACCTATTGGACTTCGCAAGTCTAGGCACGAAGGGCGACTTGATGGTCATGGCATAATTGGGTTAAAGTCGATTTCTATTGGTGATGAAATGTTTCATAAAGCCCAACTACTTGTTTTACAACACCTTACTGAAGTTCATCCTTATTTGGAAGAGCACATGGAAATTTTAAAGTCTGAAAATCCTTCAAAAAACGAAAGGTGGTTGACAAACGAACATAATTGTTCGTTTGTCAAATGGTTTAAAAAGAAGGTCCTTAATCTGCCGACAAATCATGATATTTCTGATACAATAAAATGGTTAGCATATGGGCTCGATTTCAAGTCAACTCGTATGAAGGATATGATATTAGTGGCTATGTTTTTTATACGAAAAGACAGGATGAGAAGAGCAAAATGCAAAATAGTGGAGTTAGTGTCGTGGCTTCTACAAGGGAATTTGCCAGTGCTAAAGATAATAGACCGGTTGACGCGACAATGCAATATTATGGGGTAATTGAGGATATTTGGGAGCTAGAGTATATAGACTTCATGATCCCGCTATTTCGATGTAGATGGGCTGATAATCATCGTGTTGTACAAGTAGATGAACATGGATTCACACTTGTTGATTTTGGTCGAGTAAGTCACGATAATGATCCACTCATCTTGGCATCTCAAGCAAATCAGGTCATTTATGTGACTGATCCAGCTGATAATAAGTGGTCCGTTGTTCTTCCTGGTAAAAGACGCATTGTTGCGATTGGTGATGTGGTAGATGAAGAAGAATATAATCAATTTGATGAAAACCCACCTTTCTCTACCGGCGTAAGTCTACAAGAAGATGTAGTTGATCTAAATGCAAATTATGCACGTTCTGATCATGATGAAGGAGTTTGGATTATGGGGTAATTTTTTAAATGCTCATCATGCTTTTAGTTTTCATTTGAAATCTTAGATGTAAAATTTGTGTCTTGTAGAATAATTTTTTGTTCTTTAATTTTTTGTTGTCAAATTGGTGTGCTTTTTGTGTATGGCGATAGTATATTTATGTCAAATTGGTGTGCTTTTCATAAAACAAACATACTTTTGATATTAAATGATAGTATATTTATGTCTTGTTAGTTACATAATGTTTGACTAATCAATAGCTAATACTTGCGTTGTTTTTGCAGGGATAGAGATACCGATCTGTGATTTCAACCATCCGTTAAAAACTTTAAAGGTAACTAATCATTATGATTTGATAAAAACAAGGTTCAGTCATCACATTTCTACAGCATTAGATCTAATCATTTCTCCTTCTGACCATTGAGTTATTACAATAATAGATATAATCATTATGAATTCAGATAATTACATTTTTACCATGATAGATCGACTGATTTCGTTATCCCAATTCTCAGTTTATCACTATTAAATCTGTTGAATATACTAATAAGTTTTACAAAAATAAATTTGATTTAAAATTTTATTTTCCTTAGTTATTTGGGTTGCGTCTCATCATTGTTTCTAGGTAGAGCTAAATATATATACAGACAAACACACACATGTGCTCAAACGACGGATAATATTTATAGTGATACATTGTAAATACTATAGTGTCTGAGCATGTATTATTTCCCTCGCGGACAACTGCAAATGTTAAATCTTATTGATTTAACTCAGTGTAGTTTAATAGAGTAAGTAATAATAGCCTCGACAAATTCAATAACAAGTTCAAGCAACTCAAGTGCTCAATAAAGAAAACTATTCAGATATGGTGCAACATTTCAGTAAAGACCAACAAAAGTCAACCAGCCAAAGCTCAAAATTTCAGCAAAATCAAAGTGTAGATAAGAAGCATGGAAACCAAATATGTGCACAGGCATAGTTTAAAAAGTATTGGAACAAAATTTATCAAGTTCAAATTAGGTGCACAGACCCAAGCGTACATGTTTCAATTATTTAGAAATCAAGACAATGGGAAAAATGCAATGCAAATACAATGCAATTCAGGTAAAGGCAGTAGAGCCAACAAATTAGGCAAGTTCAACAACAAAACGGCAGCAAGGATATAAAGCTATGCAAAGAACACGTGCATAATATAGGGTGCAACAAGTACAAGAAGCTGCTCAACATGATGACAACTCAAACTGGTTAAGTCCAGCAAGCGCAACAACCACAAAGACCACAATAAGTTCAAAAGAGCAAAAGCAACAAACTGCCTCAACCATGGCTCAAGTGCACAAAGCACTTGTACAAATATATACATATATTTGTATTATATAAAAATATATGTCACAAATGCATTTTTTTCAAGATAGATACGAGTATAGCGCATTTAGGTAATGAGTGACAAAAAGTGACAGTGTTGGCAACCCTTCACATTTCAGGCAATCAACCCAAAAAAAAAAGTTATTATCATAGTTGGAATTCGATACTCGCAATTCTATGAAACCTTTGTGCTTTTGCAGGATATTTTCCTATTTGGAGGCTCATTAGAACATATGTGTAGATCTTTCAGAGCGACAGTTAATTAATTAAAATTGTGATGTATGTAGATAATCGATCAATATTCCAACTGTGCTGCTGAATTATCATTTTGTAAAATTTATAAATTGTAAAATTTATCATTATGTCTTAATTTCATATATAGGAATAATGGAAGTAGAACCTTATGGACATAATGAAGAGCAGAGTACTTCTTCTACACAGTCGTCCTCTAAGAAGAAGGGAAGAGGCCCAACAACCGGAAAAAAATACAGAACACAAGAGCCAAAATATATTGAGTGGGGTGATAATGGCAAACCTATTGGAAAGTGGGCGAAGTCTTACAAGGCATATGTGGGTGATGCCGCTAGATCCAAAATTGATATCACTATTAAGCGTTGGGACGACGTGAGTCAAGGGCTTAAGGATGTTATTTGGGAAGATGTCAAGGTATTAAATTCATTTATATTTGCTTGTTTTTAATTGGTTGAAACATGAATAGCTGAAAATGTTATAAGAAGAGGCATGTTATCACATCTAATTTATATTTGCTTGCTTTGCAATATGATACATAGGCTTGTATGCTTCGGAATATATTGACTTTAGTTGATGCAAACTTGCAAGTAAACTTAGATGGTTCAAAATCTGAAATAGGAAGAATTAACAGAACCTATAAGCTAAAAGCTCGGTTTTTAGAACTGGCCTAAATTTAGAAAAAATAATTCCTAAATTTAGCGAATACTGATTTTAAATAACATTGCAAGAGTAATGAAATATGATTGGAAGTAGCATTTCTTCTTAATTAGCCTTCAATTGTATATTGATAAATCATTGAAACTAAATTCCCATCCAATTAATGGACTATAAAAAGAAATCGGAGGAACAAAGAAAATATAATCCTCTATAAAACGATTAAGGGTATTTGTGTTAGCAGCAACCTTAGCAAACATAGAAGCCTAAAAAAGTAACTACTTCTTGAAATTTGATATCCACAGCATGATTTAAACAATGGAACTAGGGACTATAACTGAAATATGTTTGTTCAGTTCCTTTGGTGGTCGAGTTTTGCATAAATTTTGCAGAAGGTAATTAATTACCTTTGAATCAAATATGAATTTTTTATTGAATCTTTATAAACAAGGGTGAATCATAACAAGTTTTGACCAAAGAGGGCATAATTTTAAAAGTAAGTATGATATAAACTAAAGTTTTAATAAATTATATGTTTTTACTCTAGACATCCAAATATCATATAATATAAACATTTTTCAAAAAATGTATATCTATATGCTTGCTGCCTCTTTTTTTCTAAGAGCATTTTTTTTAATCTTTGGTCATCCTGTTTATTTGTTGTTGTTATTGTTGTTGTGGGTTTTGGAGAGAGAGAGGGGGGAGGGTTATTGCCTGTAGGAGTAACTGGTCTGTGAGTAACTTTTTTTGGGCCCCTCTCATATACAAAAGAGCAATGATGGTTATAGTATGTTTAGTCCATCTTTGTCCAGTCTAAGGTGCTATATAAACTGAAGGCAATTAGGTTAATAAGATCAGTCATATAACTTTTTTTTTCGTTCATGTAGACATGCACATGTCTGATTTTTATTAGTGAATTCTTTGTGACATTCTCTAGCAAGATCCTGAGACACTGCGAATGAATGTGAGCTATTCATTTGTAATCTGGTGTGCCGACATCATATGGTTTTGTGCTCTAATTTTTGCATGCTATTTTCTGATGTTTTCACTTTTCATGTAACATCTGCATTTATATAATAAAATGATGGGTGTCTCCATGTCATATTGTAAAGCATTATTACAATGTATATCCAGTTGCACAACACAATTATAAAGATATAGTTTCAGGTGTGACCTACTGTGCATGCTTTCTGACTCTATACCTGCGTTTTTGTTGTATTATTTATGTTGCGCTATGTCATCCTGAATTTATTCAGAAAGTTAATTATTTTATGTGATATTATCATTTATTATAGCCTTTATCTTTTTATGTATAATTATTGTCCACCAAACTATAGCAACATCAATCTTTATACTATTTGTTGTATTATTATTGAACTGTTCTTATGATGCATGGGCAATAAATAATTTTTGGAACAACTTAGATGGATTTGGTTTTTTTATGTTCTTTGTTTATTTCTTTGTTGTGTAATGACAAAAGTTTTTACTATCCTACTTATGTAGCCAAAGCATGCTAACTGCATCTATTTTTTGATATTATGCATCATATACAGGGAATAATGCACAGTGTGTGCCATTCAAAATAGTACCATTCAAAATTCGTTGAACAAGTGCTTAATGTTCAATGCTCAATCTTTTTTTAGGAAATCCAGATCCATTCGAACATAAAAATAGCAAACAAACAACCTGCTCACTTTTTTTAGGAAATCAATAGCTGGATGTTAAACTAAACATAAGATTCGTTACCTGAAATAGTTTTTTTTTAATTAATATAGGCAGAGTATCATATTGATGACAAAATGAAAGCCATTGTGTTGAGAAATATTAGGGAACGGTGGAAGGATTTCAAAACAAAATTGGTTAGTGGTTGGATAACGAAGACAAGAAAGCTTTCAGATGACCACAAAGAGCCGTACGAGTTCTATGATGCTATTACAAAAGAACAGTGGGAAGAATTTAAAAAGAATTGTGAAATAGATGAAATTAAGGTAAATTTCTTTGATCATTTAAGCATGGCCAGTCTGTTTATGCCCGTGTTTCATTGATCGTGTGTCTCATGTGTTTCATTGATCGTGCTTCCGACCTGTATTTTGTTACACAATTAGCAGGCTTAATGCTTTCCCTTAGCAGGCTTAGTGCTTTGTCCATTTGATACACAATTATGTATGCCTGTATGCATCATGTATGCCTTTTGCTTAATGTTTCACGTTTGCCCAGCAGTCATTTATGCCTGTCATTATGTATGCCTGTGTGCATCATGTGCTGATTTTTTTATATATGCAAAACCATGATCTTATATCTATTCATTTTACGAATAGCAATCAAGTGAGAAAGCTAGACAGAATCAGAAGCGCAACGAGCATCCTCACTATTTAGGACAAGCTGGTTACATAGGGAAAAAAGCTAAATGGATAATGGAAGGCTATAATTCTTCGATGACATTACCTAGTGGATCTTTTTTGGATCGAAGTATGGACTGGGTATTGGCAAGATCCAAAAAAGGAGTTGATGGACATTATATAATCCCAAATGAGAAAACTAAGATTGTTGCAGAAAAAGTGGTATGATTAATTTCCATCTGTTTTATCTCTTTTGGTTAATTTCCTGCAATACATGAAATTATATAACTATGTTTTGTTGACTAAACAATTGGAGAGAAAAAGCAATCGAAGGATCATGGCTCCATATAGACAAGACGATGTCTTAAGCCGTGCTCTTGAAAAAAAAGAGCATCCAGGTCGAGTAAGAGGAATTGGTGGGTTGGTTGGCATCAAAGACGTATTTGGAGAGGTAGAAAGAAATAAAGATAAATGTCCAAGTGGCGTAATATCGACAAATGATCTACATTTTATCACCCAGGAAATAGAGGCTAAAGTGAGCCAAAGATTCGAGTCCATGGTTGAGCAAAAAGTTGGAATTATTTTGAACAAGATGGGTATAAAGATGCCCGACGATATGGGGGTCGACAACACACCTTCAGTTGGTATTCGTAGTAGTTGTCAATCCGCAAACTTTGAAAAAGCACAATCTGCAAGCAAAGTTCAAGAGATGGATCCTTTTGCAGACTTGCAGGCAAGCAATTCAAACGTTTATTTTTGTGAATCAATATCCTTTTATCCATTTGATATGTGTGTGAAAAATGTTTGTTTTGTTATTTTCATTCTAGAAACCAACCAAATGTCGTCTAGCTGCAATTATCAATTCTGAAATTATTGTAGTAGGTCGTGGTATGGTACATCCTGCTTCAAGGTCCGGAGATAACTGTCATAATCAACAACTCTTGCCCGACCATGTAAAAGTTGGGATTGACGCGGTGGAGCCTATTTATGTAGAAATCCCACTTCTAGTTCCAACTCAATATCTCACCACAATTGGAGAAGCAATTGGTAGTTTTTCTCAATGGCCTAAAAATCTTGTGCTTTTAGGAGGCAATAATACGTTAAAAAAAATTAGTATTATTATTTTTTTGTTGATTTTTGCAATTTCTAGCTTGTTTAGTATCTTTGTACCACCTAACTTATGCATAGAAAAAAAATGGGAGTAGAAGAAATTGAATCCAAGGAGGTACAATAACAGCCAGAACTCGGACTCCTAACTGATCATAAGTGAAATAAAAAAGATAATACCATCCGAATTAGGAACATTTTTAGGTGTAGGGACATGATCGTAAAATCCACCATGCACATCGTATGTGATAATCAATAAAGTAAGTATTCTCTTAATTTCTGTTTATGGTGTACAACACATTTGTTATTGATTTTTTTTTTTGGTGGTGGAATACTGACTTACAATATCACTGTTAGTTAATTGATTTTATTCTATTAAATACCAATCATAGTAGCTGCAAAATATACATGATGATTTCGTTAATGAAGAGATCATGCACTGATCTACAAGTTTTTTGTGTGCAGGCTACACATGTTGTGAGCAAAGATAAAGGGGAAGAATGTGTTGCTGGTGTCTTGAATAATAATGAAAAGGTCGTGAATACACTGTCCAATGAGGTCGCAAAGCGTAAGGCAATCGTTGATGAAGAGATCCTCAAAACTTTGACGGACGAGTGCAAATATTTCCATGACCTAGTAGTTCAAGTGCCAACCGGGGATAATGTTATCAATGCTATTCACGTGAAAAAGGGCATATTTACATGTGAGGAGGATTTTGAAATTCATATAACGATGGATGAGATTGTCCAGTTTCTTAGCATGAAATGGTTGAATGCATCATGGTTACAGATTTACATCTTGTATGTATTTGAAATCCATACCCTTTTTTTTAAAACAGTTAATGCACAAATATTAATGTAAACATGAACGTGGAGGCTACACATGTTGTGAGTATTTACATGAAATGGTTGAATGCATTGATCCATACACTTTTTTTTAAATATTAATGATATTTATGCACAAATATGATCAGTTTTGAACATTTATGCATAAATAGAGCTTGCATATGGTTGATTTGCTGCTAAATAAAAGTAAACATATAGTGCAAATTAAGTTAGGAACTTGTTTGTCCTAAAAGTAAACATCTATTTTGATTTTTTCAGTTTTTTTTTCAATTTGCATGCCTTGAAAAGAACATATCTTTAACATATCTTTAAATAATGCATAGGTGGTTAAATCATATGTGCAACGATCTCGAATTGAAGGCCATTGGGTTTATGTGTCCCCAGAAGCTTTCCCAAGTGCGGAAGTTTCCAGATGCGACAAATACATATATCTCAAACACATGGAGCGCGTCAAAATCTAAGAACTTACTCTTAGCCCCATACTACGAAGGGTATGAATATCAAACTTTTAGTAACTTTTACAAATTTGGGGTTGATTTTAATGTCTATAAATCTTATATTGCAGGAAACACTGTATACTAATTGTTTTCCATTTAGAAAAGAGCGAGGTTTATGTTTTGGATCCCCAAAATGAACGCAAGCACAACTTGAAAATCAAGCCACAAGCGAATATGTATGTTTTATTTGTTTGCTTTTTAATATCCTTTTGGCTCGGTGGATAAGTGATAATATCAAACTGACTATATAGCGGTGTGTCTAATCTACACGAAGAGTTAACGAATTGTATATTTCTATTTTGTCTTATTATTTTTTGTTTTAACATTTGTTGAATGTCAAGGCCTTCAAAACATACAGAGTAAGTGGCGGCAAGTCTCGGGCGAGTACCTTGAATTGGAACATTGTTAAGGTTATCTGTTTTGTAATGATAGTAGTAATAATAATAAACTTGTATGTTGTTTTGGATATAAACCCATTTTAAACTGACTATTTAATTTTCTTGAAATTTTGCTATAGTGTCCCCAACAACAAGGATCAATGTATTGTACATATTATGTGATGAGGTATATGCATGATATAATAAAAAACCACCGTCAAATTATCGAGTTAAACGAGGTATCACTTTCTTAGTTTTATCATTTCCCTTCATATTTTATATTAAGTAATCATATGATTAATTTTTTTTGAAAAAATATATCTTTTAAATGCAGATTTTATACAAGTTGATTCTTATAGTCAACCAGAGATGGACGAGGTTCGAGATAATATGGCTAGTTATATCATGCAGAACTTGATGTAGTCGTCGCATATGCTTCATTATTGTGAGTTTATTCTCGCCTCTTTTAGTTGCATCGTAAAAATAGCTTCAATATTGGAATGGGTTAACTTATATTTAGTGTACCAAGATTCGTGTAGCTAGGCGCGACTCTAATTTTTAACCCCTTAGAGACCTTAGTCAACGGTTTCATATTTCTCATAATTGCTTCTTCCGCATTGGCAACGGCGTCTATATTATTATTTTAACAAATAAAATTCATTGTTTGCAATCTATCTATGTTATATACCCAATTCTGGGAATGCATCCATGCATTTCCAGCATTACAAAGTGATCCCATTATTCATTGATATGATGTTCTAATCCCAAATTATCACAGCTGAAACTCTTTTTTTTTTCTAACTAACTATTGAGAATACATTGATCCAATAGACCGAATTTTTGTGAAGATGATATTTAGTGATATAAGGTTATGCAACTCAAAACTCAATCACAAACTGCAAACTGAGTATGCAATGCAAACTCAGTTTGCGACTGAGTTTGCAACAACTCAGTCGCAAACCGAGTTTGCAACAACTCAGTCGCAAACTGAGTTTGCATTGCCTGACTGAATTTGTTCTTTGAAGGGAAAGGATACTATCAACATGTGGCCTGACTGAATTTGTTTTAGCTACAAGAACAGTTATAGAGAGAGGAGTGGTAGGTTTGGTTGAAGTTTATATGAGGGAAGAGGGGGGAGGAATATTAGTACTATTAATTATAAATGGCTGGGAGTTGGGATGAATGTTGAAAGTGATTTATCAGAAGAGTTATTGGGTTTAGAATGAAAAAAGGAATAGATCTGGGTGTTAACTTTTGGCATGGATGAATATAATCCGAGGGATATAACAACATGACAAGTGAACTAAGATATCAAAACCAAATTGATGCTGAGACTTTGCAAATGATAATTTTGACTAAATCCATGCTCATGCAGCAACGCTGCAAACGATAATTCTGATATGTGATATGTACTAGATTTTGATTTCGGCTACAAATGATAAAGAAATGCCAGTTAAGTGGCAAATGATAATTCTGATATTTAAGGCCTTAAACATGGTTGTTCGTTTCTGCAGATATTTTTACATTTCTAAATACCAGCTAAGTTTTTACTCTTTCAAGTATCAGTTATAACTATGTTAATTGCATATTAGTCCATGTATCGATCCTTTATTTTCAATTTTTATCAAAAAATAACATGTACGGTTCTGATGGTTCGACCGGTCCGACCTTGAAAACCTTGGATATCACGGTTCGATTGACGGTCCGGTCATGATAACATTGTCAACAACATACAATGTATTTATTGTCAATAGCTTTTTAATAATTGCCGTTATTAAGACTGATTTGAGATTTTAGCTATCTGTCTTTACTACTGGTATATTCTGGTTAAAGATATAAAAATTGTCTCTAATAATACTCTAGCTCAACGACTTATTTCGAACCACAATTTTTGTCTTTAACGTTTTTTGTAACTCATGCTTGTTGTCTTTAATTTTTTTGAGATCTGATTTTAAAGACAAAATCATGTGTAACAAATGGGTTTCAAGTTTCAATCTCAAATTAAAAACAAAATATTTGGATTATATATCAATTAAAGGAGTCTTTATTAACATTTATTTTTGTAGTGCAGGCTGAAGGAGACCTGTAATAATTGTTTCTCTATTCTTATGTTTGTTTATGCACAGTATCACTGTTTCATTTTGATTTTAGATTTTACTGTCTGTCTATTTTCCTGATTTTGCGTCATTCACTGTGTTTTTTTGGTCATCCACTGTGTTCAATTTAAGGTAACCCTGACTAACATTGCTTTTTCTTCTTGTTTTTAAGTTCACATCTGGAGTTTGCATATTATATACGATAATGTTAAGTATTTTACTTATTATTATGACTGCAAATTTACTTTTCACTGAAAATTTAGTCAAATGGTATTACTTGCATGCTTACATATAAAGTAAAGACTATTAAATGTCGTATTAATTTTCTTATACAGATCGACTGGGAGCTTTTTTTTTCTTTCATCAATTATTATCACCCTCAGATGCTCCATAATCAGGGGACTAACTGACAGCAGCATAAAGATAATTTATTATAATGCTAAACTTTGCACTTGTGCACTGGCATTGGAAAATAAATTGTGCTTACAATACTACAACCTAGAAAAGGGGAGTTAAAGGCGCTCCTTGAGGGAATTCATCAAATATCAGTTATATTAATAACTAATGTACCAGGGGCGGAGGTAGTTAGAGCTCTGGTATGGCTGAGGCCCTACCTGGAAATTTCCAATCTAATGAAAATTCCATTTCATCTGGGTCACCGTTGTATTATATAACAAACTGAGTTTTTTGAGTTGCACAATTGTGCCACAAACTGAGTTTGCAATGCAAGCTCAGTTTGCAACTGAGTTGTCAAAACTGAGTACTTTTCTATTAACTTAGACCAAGGCAGCTGTATTATTATCAAACAGCATGCCAACTTTGCATGTGGTACTGACTAATTAATTCATATCTAACGTTGTACTTTTCTACTTGCAGTCAAATCAAGCATATAGAAATATTTCAATTGTAGCCGACAATTAAAGAGCAACATGTTTGAAGAATTAAACCGAAGAGAAACTATGTTCCCCTTAGAGAGTTGTAATTTGTAAAAGCCGCACATCATCTTAAAACTGTGATTTTATAATTAGTAAGTTGTAGTTTTAAGTTTGTACTTGGTTTTTTCTTGTGTTAAGACCGGATTATTAACAATATTACTAAATTATTTTGTTCTCTGTTATGTTGTTTCTCTCAAGTGTATGAATTATAATACGATCAATGAAATTGTGATATTCAATTGTCCAATTTATATTGTTATATGTTTCGATTATATAATTGCAAAAGATAATTATCTGTGATATATATCAATTGCTTGTTTGAGAATTATAGTGATTTAAAAGGGGTATATTTTATTATTAAATGTAGTTTTTTGCTTCTGACGTAAGCATAACAGAAGCAACAAATAAGGTCCAGCAACCCCTTTTTTGCTTCTACAGCGAGGAACAGAAGCAAAAAAGATTTTTTCTTGCTTCTGTTGTTCACCAGAAGCAACAAATTTGGATCTATTTGCGTCTTCTTCATTTGCTTCTGATGTTGAACAGAAGCAACATGGGGTAGAAAATCGAAGCAAAAAATATTTTTTGCTTCTAACATCAAATAGAAGCAACAAGGAGGTAAGAAACCAAAGCAAAAAATATTTTTTGCTTCTGTTCCCAAGCGGAAGCAACAAGTTTTGGTTTGTTGCTTCGGCTGCAGTTGCTTCTATTGTTGAACAGAAGCAACAGGGGTTTGACAACAGAAGCAACAGACCAGTTTTGTAGTAGTGTCCTTTCCTATTTGTCCATATTTATTTCATATAAATATTTCCTTCATATAATTCTATTTATTTTCTCTAATAAATTCCCCTTTTTTTCTTTATTTGTTTTCTAAATAAATAATTCTTTTCCCTTTATTTCCTTTTATAATTATCCTATTTATTTTCTAAACAAATATTTCTTTTTCTTCAATACCATATTTATTTTACAAATAAATATTTCCTTTTACACTTTATTTATTTACCAAATAAATAAATTGATTTTCGATTCTATTTGTAAATGGTTTACAAATATTTCTCTTTCTATTTTATTTGTAAATGTTTTACAAATATTCATCTTTCTATTTTCTTTATTTAACAAATAAATATTCCCTTTTCAATTCTATTTATTTAACGAATAAATATCCCTTTATCATATCTTATTTATTTTCCCAATAAAAGTTTCTTATATGATCTTTATTTATTTTCCCAATAAATGTTTCTCTTTATAAAATCCTTTGATTTTATAAATAAATCCCCTTTTATAAAATCCCTTGATTTTATAATTATTTTCTCTTTAGTGCATTCTAATTCATTTATAAACAATATCCTTTTTATAATCTATTTATTTACAAATAAATATTTCCCTTATCCTTTCCATTTGTAAGTGTTTTACAAATATCCCCTTTTTCGATTTCATTTGTAAGTGTTTTACAAATATCACCTTTTTCGATTCCCTTTGATTTTATAATTAATTTCTTTTATAAAATCCTTTTTCCTTTTATATATATAAACCATCGATTTTATATAAATAATTTATTTTCAAAATCTACTTTGAAAATCTCCTTTCTATTCCCCAGTATATCTTACGGTATTTAATATACCAAACCACAAAGATCGATATCATTTAAACACACATAATCAAACAGATTATATATCACATCATATATTACAATATATGAACAGAACTGTATTATAAATATTGAGGAGTCCAGTTGGACCCCTCCAACCTGTTTCCCTGCATCACAGATGTTAAACAACGCAAATAACACGAATATAAAATATTCTGAAAACAGAATCAATATTCGATTTACGATATATATATATATATATCGTTATCTATATTTTCAACCAATACATACACAATTCAACCAAACAGTCAGCACACAGCAATCAGTCATCATTTATCAGTTCTAAATATACGCTGTAAATATAGAACTGTTCAGAGTTGGTGAGTTTTACTCACATTGGACGATCATCGTTAATAACGATAACCATCGCTTGATTCAGACGGACAATTTATTTTACTATAAATTGTTACGGACTCCAACCCACTCCCAGTCAGTTCCATTTTGTAGTATCCGTCCTTACGATCTTGTCGGATCTAGTTTCACGGAATTCTAATCATGTATGCATAAGTTATACATTACACAGTTTGTACAAATTTGAATTGGAACTAACTAAATTTCCTTTTATAAAAAATTTGCTTTAACCTTTAATTTCTTTCTGGCCCATTCCTACTTGAACAAATTCCTTCATAATCATTTTCCTGCTTGCTTCATCACATACATTCGAAGACACCACTTCCATGTTTCCTCTTCTTTAGCACACTGCAAACGTCCCTGCTACAAACACTGTCATCACCTTACTTCGCACCCAGACATCATCCCTCTAGTGAACCATGATTTCATACTCCATCCTCACAGATTGCTGCTCCATCTTCACACAGTTCGAACTCATCACCATTGCCGTCATTTGTATTTCCATTTCCGGCCCGTTCCTCCACTATTTCACTCCAAACAAAAACCAATTTACTCCTCATCGAAGACTCCATCCACCCCTCCAATATCCTGCAAATTCAAAGCCCTCAAACCAAACCCGTTCGACAGCCTTACATCGCTCAGACCAGAAAAGCTTCGACAGAAAACAACCTCAAACTACCTCAAACTCAAGGCCAAGACGCTATTTCACATTCCAGGCTCAAAACAACAATCGAAAGTATCAACTTCTTCATCGATCTGGAGATACGCGAAAACCCTAGTTCGCCCTTGCTTTTTCCACGAACGAGAAGAAACCGAAACCATCAATAGGCACCCCAGGACGTACAGATTCGTAGAAGGAGCTCAAAGATAATTGCTTTGCAATTTTCGAAATTTTATTTCGATTTTCTAATGATTTATGAATCCGCGAGATGATTTTCCAGAAAGTAAATGGCCGCAGAAATGCGTCGTTGACCAAAGAAAGAAGTAGATTAGGGTTTAGGAAGGTGTACTCTATTTATAGGATTTTTAATATATTTTTATATTCAATATTATATTAATTTATATTGAACTGCTGTTTATATTCGGCTTTAAAATCCCCATGATCACATACGACACCCAAAAATCACGAAATTGGACACGCAGCTACAGTTCGACATTACGGTCCCAACGAAACTAGTTTCGTTGAATTCCGACTTTGTTCGCTCACACAACGTATTTTTAACCGTCAAAATACTAACTGTTTTTCACTCTAAAAATCCGTACGGCCACACAGTGATCCCAAAAATCACGGAACTTGGAATCTAACAATAATTTGATGTTACGGATCCAACAAAATTAGTTTCGTCGAATTCTGACTTCGTTTGCAAAAGTGGCTATTTTTAAAGCTCTAATTAACCCATTTAAATATATAAATATATTTAAATATAATTAAATTAAATATAAACAAATTTATATTAACGTATATATTCACACTAGAATACCCTACAGCTCTAGAATAATCCTATATGGATTTCTAACTCGATATTTCAAATCCCAATTAAATCGATATTTGATTTATAATGAAATTCCTTTTTAAAATATAAATAAATCGTTATAAATTATAAAGGAATTCCACAACGACTTTTCTAAAATTTGATTTGGATGTAAATCAAATCTACACAACTAAATTCCGATTTTTCTCTTCCACTAGAAAAATATACTTCACCAGCTCCTAACGTTTCTTGTTTCATGGAAATCCGACATAAAATGAATCCTGTATAACCAGTTGAAGTTCAAATCGCCAATTTCCGAACTGCAGCTCCATTTCGAGCTCGATTTTAATTATAATATAATTATACGTTCAAACTTCGTTCAAATAATATATTCGTTATTCTAATTCAATTCTAAACTGAATTAAATACCACAGATGATCCAATTCACACCATACTGTGAATTCCACAATTTCTGACTATTTCAGAAATTTAATATATTATTATATTATTTATTTTGATTAAATATTCAATATTATTTGATTCTGGTCATTTTAAATAACCAAACCATTATTTAAATAACTAAATAAATTATTTCTATACCGTAAAAATACGGGTCGTTACAAGTAGTATTCCAATTATTTTTAATGCAACAAATTTTTAAAATTGGAAATCGAAAATGGAATTCTTTTAAAAATTTGTTGATGTTAAATGTCGGGATATTAATAACAATGGATATGATATGATAGATAGGAATATTAATTCTTATGCTATACATATTCTATATTCTTATATTGATGATGCTCAGTATAACATATCTCCCATTGTTTAACTTCACATAAAATCTGGGAAACTCTCGATACATTGCATGGAAGATAGGACAAAATAGCTCAAAACCCCGGAGTGTCAACTCATATTCAGATTTGTGCTTAATAGGTTTTACAAATGAAAATTTAGGCAAATCAGACGATGGAGACTCAACAGACAATGAAACAAAAGATTTCTCATCTAAAGATTTAGTTTGTTTTATACTGAATTAACAAAAGCTGTTGATAGTCTCAAGTCGAAAAATAAATCTCTGAAATCTAAAAATCTTGTGTTAACCAACAAAAATAATGTTTTGGAATTAAAAATTGAAAACATCAAGAAATTTTGAAACATCGATTGCAAGAATCGCTTCAATTTGAAAAATTATTTAGCACATCTCAATAAAAAAATTCAAAAGCTTGAAAAACAAATTACGAGTTCAAAAGAAAAAGAGGATGAGCTAATCTGTACAAACAATACCTTGCAAAAAGAGTTGGAAATTTTTAGGATTTCAAAAAATTCCAAATATGAAATTGCTAAGTAACAAAATTTGCAGAAAACTGAATCAATCTTGAATGAACTTAAAAAAAATTGTGATATTCAAATAGCTTGAAAAAATGAGTTTGAAAAACAAAAACAATTTAAATTTGAAATTTCTGAGTCAAAGGAGAAAATAAAATTACTTGAAAATGAAAATTTGTTTTGAAACAATCTGATGTTGAAAAGAAGATCGCAATAAATCGTTGTTCAAATTTGATAAATGAAAATAACGATCTTAAATCCAAAATTCAATAACATGAATGAACTTTAGATAAAATTTATAATGGAAAAAAATCATTGAATATGTTGTTGCAAAACCATTTTTTTGTTGGAAGTAAAAGTGGCCTTGGCTTTGGGAATCTTGGTAAACTTGATCAAAAGCAAAATTCATATTTTTAAAAATCCTTCAAACGGCTTTGAGAAAGCTCGATTTGAGAATTTGAACTCTAAAAATATCAAAGGGTTTTAAAACATAAACGAGATAAGAACTTTTTTAAAAACAATTCATTTCAACAATTTTGGATCCCAAAAGGAAAAAAATGAATTCGGATAAATTCAAACAGATTTGGGTTCCTAAGGGTATGATGGTAGATTCAAGTGGATTGTAATTTATGTTGCATGTAACAATATGATTTTTGATTGTTGATAACAAACATATATATTATTACAAATGTATTTGTAATTGTACTATTGTACTACATCACATACAGAAATAAATATTTAATTTTGAATAAATGCTATTGCACTGAATTTATAATTCAAACATTATTCCTATTCAATATAAATATTTTATTTCAACATTTGAATAGTAAAAATTTCTAACTGTACTATTGGACATCTCACTGTAATATAATTCATTTCAAATACATTTAATACATTGCTTTCTCTCTACAACACTCAAATTTCCCTCTGTTACATTTTCAGTGTTATATACAATTTCTTATACGTAGCTCCTCACTACATTTCACTCAGTTTCACTCATATACATTCATTCACTCATACTCTGACACATTGTTTCTTCAGTCTGCTTCATAGTCACTTCAGTCACCTGCATACCTGTCACAGAGACACACATAGTAAACTGGAACAAAAATTGATTTACATTCTAGCAGATATAAATTTATTTTAAATTTTATATGCATCAGAATTCTGGTGTGTTTCTCATCATATTTCTTGACTTGGTCTGATTTGTATATACATCCATCTATGTCTAGACAGCTTGTGATATTCACAGTGATTCACTGTAAATACCACAAGGTAGACTGTATCTCTAGTGCTCACAAATCAGCCCCAACACATCTATACTGGTTTGCTGATCAAAACCAACATTTAATATTTGCTGATTCTGAACAATGACAACAAATATAGTGGTCTACTAATTGAAGATTCATGTCTATCATTCAAACAACTCACATATAAAATGTTGGTTGCACGTGCACAATACATGTGTACACATACATGTGTACACATACATGTGTATGTATATAGACATATATCTATTAAGTGCAGGGGAATACATGAAGTAGTTTGAATGCACAAGTATACAAGAATGCAAAGAGCACCAACGCAACAAGGCAGAATGATAATGCAAATGTACACATGCACATGACATGGATATGCAACATTTCAGTTCAGGAGCAAGACTGTGTGCAAGTGCACATATACAAGGGGCAGTCAGTATGAATAACTCAGCAGCTACAAACTGGTCAGTGAAGCAAGGAATGGCAACACACAAGTGGGAAGTTCAAACAGCAATAAAAGTGCACAGTTTCAAATTCATGTGTCACAAAGCATGTAAAGGAAGTTCATGACTGTGACGGCCCGCCCCGCACCAACCGACATTTACTCCAAAGGTGCGCTGTACACATATCCAGTTAGCACGGATGGGTCGTCAGAAGGAAAAAGGGAAGAAGGAAATGAACTAACAAAGAACCTGTAGAATGTCTCACAGTGCATAGGATAAAATATAATAATAACATACTTGACATAAAACAGGTGAGACAGTGCATAAGCTGAAACAACTAACATAGCAGCGGAAAATGTAAGTACAGCTTATGGTCCAAAGTTAAACATTATTACAATTTTTCAAACTGTCTCAAAGCAAAAGCAAGATAAAGGAGGTACACTACTAATGCCCAAGTAGCGACCACCAACGACACAGGGAGAATATCTATATCATACGTGGAAGCCTCCTGCCCGCCTCCGAATCGGCTACTTGCGCATCACCAGCTAACCTGTCTCTAGACTGCTCGTGTGAGCACCCAGAGTAATAAGAGGAGACATAAAACTCTGGGTCAGACATAAAGCCCGTTATGAGCGATAAGCAACAAAACATAACAATAACAGGTATAATCCAATCATACCTGAACCTGGACCTGCAACCAAAGAGTTAGCACTACATACCGTACAATACTCTAAGGTGCCACTAACATACTATGTAAGAGATACGGGGGTGGGGGTGTGCATGTCATAGTGGTGTCAAACAATCAAGCATAGCAATCATCCTCACATCCCTCACTCAGTGCGTAAAGCATACGATATCCACTACTTTGGTCACTTAATACTTTGGGCCATGACGGAATCCAATCCCGTGTAACTATCACTACAAGCCCACCATCCATCTCTCAGTGGTGAACCAAAGTTATGAATACTGACAACCCCTTTGTACACGTCCCGCAGCAAAGCCCAATCATGAAGTGAACTCATTGGTTCCCAACTGGATCCTGAGCTCTAACTTCCATTTGGACTACCTTTGCATCTCGGGTTATTGGTCAATACTGGGTCGGGTCGGATTCCCCTTCAAGCCATCGGTTCGGGTCGGGTTCACTACGTTGCGTCAGTTCATGGTCCTCCTCTGGTACGGTTCGGTTCGAGTCCACTCCATCGCGTCGGATCGGGTCGGGTGCCATCTCCCATCCAGTTCGTGCTTCCGCTCCGATCAGCTCCCTAGCCCTTCATTTGTTCCGATCCTCCTCCTTTAACCGCTCCGATCCCCCTCCTTTATCCGATCCGATCCCAATATTTCTAGAATGGCCTTCCTTTTTGCCAGATTTCTCAAGTGTCAAGTTCCGATCCGATCGAATTCTTTGCTCAGTTCACTTATCCGATCCGAGCCACCATATCCGATCCGATCCGGAAACCTGCACTGTTTCCTGAAGCTTTTCCAGCAAGTGTTTTACGCCATTCGACGACGTTTTCGACCATTCTAACTATTGAAATCAATCACAAAGCATATCATACGGTCATAGCAACATGCATAATCAACCACAAACATCAAAACATCCATATGATAGGTTAAAATGGATCAAACATACCCAAAACCCCATACTTCCCCTTAAGCATGTTTAGGTGAAACTAATGATAGGATTAGCAAAACTTAACCAAATTAACCCAAATTCATATCAGAGGTCTAAAACATCATTTAAGAATTTATGAACATTTTTCCATAATTTTATCATGTTTAAATTCGCTAATTAACACTAATTACCCTTAATTAGTGAGGAACTATGCAAATCACTCACCTTAGCCACAATTAAACTAAGATCTGAAATAAATTTCTGATTTGATGCAAATCCCAGTGCTAAACAGCGGCTTCAATGTTGATTTGGTGTAGATCTTCCTTGATTTGATGTTGCTAAGCTTAATCCTTGATCAAAAGATGATTTGGAGGTGATTTAGAGGTTGAAGGCCATTTTTAGGGTTTCTTGGAGATAAGTGGAGGCTAGAAAACTGAAATGGAATGATTCTCTAACTCATTTCAGCCTCCCCATAACCCTAATCCCGAAATGGGTTATGGGCCTATTCACTAATCACCCTATTTGCCCCGGTTAAGCAGTTTTTCACCTCCCAAACCTTATTTCAGCCATATCTCTCAAACGGTAAGTCCGTTTGGCTATTATGACCACTCTACGGAAAGGTAAACCATCAAACGAATCTAATGGAAGTGGTTTCAGGTCAAAACTCCTTTCCAATCAAAAGTTATGGCCAAAACAGTACCAACTAGGGGTAAAATGGTCATTTAAAAATCGGAAAAAATCATGAACATGGGAAATGACCCCAATAGTCGCTTCCCAAAGTTACATGACCATACGACTTCGTATGTGAAAGAAATAAATATTCTACGATCTTTCGATGCGTAGAATGCGGGTCGTTACATTCTCCCCCCCCCCCCCCCTTAAGAAATTTCGCCCCCGAAATTCCCTAACCAAAACACACAAAGGGTCCCGCATGCCTATCAACCATAAAACAACAATCAACATGCCAAACAAGTCTATCCTAGCATGCGGTTTACTAACAAGGGAAGAAACTATCACTACCAAAACCTTACCAGGCAAAGAGTTCTGGATACTTCTTCCTTATATCCTCCTCTGTTTCCCAAGTACAGTCTTTTTCATTCTCACCCCACTGGACTTTGACAAGTTTCATCGCCTTCCTTCGAAGCTGCTTCGTATCGTTCCCAACAATACGCATAGGCTGGCGGTTCCCAACCGCCTCGGGTTCTACTTCGAAGTCCTCCAACTGATCAGGTGAAATAGTCATATCTGGGTCGTGAACGAACTTCCTCAGTTGGGAAACATGAAATACATTGTGAACTCCCGCCATCTTCTCTGGTAAGCCAACTCTATATGCCAAATTCCCGACTAGTTCAAGAACAGGGAATAGGCCAACAAATCTTGGTGCTAACTTACCTCTCCAACCAATCCGAATCACATTCTCAATAGAGAGATCTTGACGAACACCAATTTGTTAACGAAGAATTCCAAATCTCTTCGTCTCTTATCGAGATAAGTCTTCTGTCTATCTTGGATAGCCTTCATTCTCTAATATACAATTCACTCAAATACCATTATGACCTGACCTAGTCCTTGGTAAACCATCAATGAAATCCATTGAGACTTGTTTTCAACGGTTGTGACAAACCACTAGGCTTCTTTTTGCTAAGCCTTAACTAACTGGCAATTTATGCATTTGGACATAAACTTCCCAACGTCTTTCTTTATCCTTTCCCAGTAGTAGGTCTAATCCATGTCTCAATACATTTTGTTACCACCGGCATTCATAGTCAATTTCGAGTGATGAAATGCTCTAAGCACTTCATCTCTCAGTCCTTCTACGTTGGGTACAACTAGTCCTCCATTCTTTTGAAGCCATCCTTCTCGATCAAATCCTTACTTGATCATTCTCTTTCCATCGATGCCCATCTCCACCCTAGAGATGGTTTCCAATAGATTAGGATCGTCCTTCTAACTGGAACAATCCACTCCATCAAAATCGATCTAATCGTAAAACTTGCTAATATTTTTGGATCCAATCCATACTTAGGTCTAAAATCATATCCTGTGATATACTCTAGTTGCTTCCATCCCATAAACATAACCTCTAGACTGGCATGTCTCCTACTCAATGCAACTATTACCGCACCCAAATCCTTTACTATGATCACTCTGCCCCATGGAGTCATAACAACTCCACTGCACTGGCTCATAGCCTTACTATTCCTTTACTATGTCCACTTTGCCCCTCGAGTCACGACGACTCTACTGCACTGGCTCGTAGTTCTACTACAATCACTTTGTTCCCCATCGCTGGAACCCTACAGGTGATAGTCTACTCAAAGGAAGAAAAATAGGAACAACATAGCAACCATAACATCCATCAAACAAGTCCTACCTATCACCTGCTAAATTCATAAACACATCGACACCTACATGACTGGTCTAACCAATCCCAATATGTCGAATCTAGTATGTCTGGTCCAACCAACATCAATAACTAATGGAAGCCCAACCTCCATACATACACCGATGCCTACTTGACTGGTCCAACCAATCCCAGGCCAATGGAAGCCCCGCCTCCCTACGGACTACTGTACGTCCAACGTACGTTTATCCTCCAAGGATAACTAGATCACGTCCAACGGATCCAGGGTAACGGGCGCCCCCAGATACCCCTGCTTTTAGTCTGCCTAAAATACTTGAGTCCAACCCAAGTCTATCCATTGTCTTGCTGCCCTCTCGAGTCCAACTCAAGCCGAATCCAATTCCTTGCAGCCTTCTCGAGTCCAATTCGAGTCAATCTATAACTCAGGCCCAGTCTTGAGTATCCATTAGTGACAAACTCTAGTCCAACGTGAGTCGTCTCCCTATTCGTTGCATCTCCAAGATCAACGAACACCCATTTTCTTTTACGAGTTCAAGTCCAACTTGAATCGCCCTAATCTTCGTTGTATCTTCCATGATCAACGAACACATCCTATTCCTTCAAAGTTCTACTATCCAATAGAGAACATCAACATAGGGTCCTAAACAATCCATTACTTTGCATCTTTCCCGAGTCCCACTCGAGCAATCTCATAACCCTATCGAGTCTAACTATGGGTAGTCTATACCATTGAACAGTCTCATCATGTTCCGTCTTCCCATCACTCCTCGAGTAAACCAAGATATCATCCAATGAAAAATCACAACAACTATTTACCCCTCACGCAAACCATCCTAGTCGAAATCGACATTCCCCAAGCACAAGCCCCAAAGGCCTAAACCAATATCAGACAAGCACCCAAGGAACATCTCCTCCGAGTTCGGACAACCCACGTGAGGTGATACTAGCAAAACAATCTAGCACTGGAGCACTCATTTGCCTCCCAGAGACAACTAGAACTTATCACAGCGATAGCTTCTTAGCTTCCTTAACTCCAGTTGCTATCGCCATCACTAGGTAGGTACCTAATATCACCCTATTCTTTTAGAGTAAATCGACTCCCCTAAAATAGTGCTAAACCCAGTAAAGCCTAAACAAAGCAATCACAAGGAAATATACATCCATGACTCGATAAGACCAACCACAACAAATCATACTAAGATCAGTCGAACCACCTATCGGGTTCGTAACAATTAGAGGTCTGTCGACTATCTCGGGTTTGTCAAACAATACCCGAACAGAAACATCTTAAATAGAAAGCATACCTTTTATAACGACACCCTTTCCCTTCTGCGCCGCACTTGGAGCATTCGACGAAGAAGGAACAGCGTTGATAGCATACGCTTTCACAATCTGCTTCTCCCTAGGAGGTTCTGGGCAATCATCCTTGTGATGTCCCGCCTGGCCGCAGTTAAAGCACTTCCTTTCCCCAGGCTTTTCTCGACAATCTCTGGCATAGTGGCCCTTCTTGCCACAACTAAAGCATTCACCATCTTTCTTATTTTTCTTATTCTGACCATCCTTGGTCGGGTTCTGCTTCCTCTTGTTCTGAGAATTCTTCTTGCCTTTACCGCCTGCTTGCGTCTTTGGCTCCTCTGCAGATGCCGTAGCAACCTCAGTCTTCGACTTAGAGAAAAGGCTCTCTGACCTTAATGCCTTTCGTACAATAGACTCGAACGTCTCATCAATATGGTTTATGAGTCTTTCCCCCAAGTACCCATCCAAGCCAGTTATGAACTTCTCGTTCTTCTTTTCGACTGTATCGATAAGGGACCATCCTTATTTCGATAAAGTGTCGAATTCGGCAATATACTCCGAGACTGCTCTACCATTCTGCTTAAGCTCCAAGAACTTCTTGAACAATTCTGATTTATGAGCAGCTGGAATAAACTTATCACAAAAGCGAGTCTTAAATTGATTCCAAGTAACTTGATCCTTTGGAGTAGCTGTCTTAATGGCATTCCACCAATTCATTGCTCGCCCTTGCAGCTGACGAGACGCTAGCCTTCTCTTCATCGCATCCTCAAGACCCAAGTCGTCAAAGATACGATCACAGCTATCCAACCAATTCTGAACATCTGTGGCCGACTCCGTTCCATGGAACGGTTTCCCACCAAGGTTAGTGTAATCCTTGCACAACTTGGCGAAATCGACCCTAGGCGCCTGCACTACTAGACCAATACCAACTCCGGGATTGGGAACTGCCCCTTGCACTTCTCTAAGCATGTCTCTCATGAGGTCAGTAAACATCGCCCTCATGTCAGCAGCATTCCCATTATTGGCTCCCCTACCAGCACCTCTAGCATATCGGCTCATCGTCAATCTGTAAAAGGGGAAACGATTAATGACCCCATAGTGGTGCTAGTGCAGTGCGACTTCATTCTTATACTAATAGTAGTATATATATAGCATTTGAAAACCAAAGTAATCACAAATACGCGCTCTCATATACGTACTATCTCTCCCTAGTGTCTTTCCCTAGGTCAACTACGCAACTTAGAGCTCTGATACCAAGTGTGACGGCCCGCCCTGCACCAACCGACATTTACTCCAAAGGTGCGCTGTACACATATCCAGTTAGCACGGAATGGGTCGTCAGAAGGAAAAAGGGAAGAAGGAAATGAACTAACAAAGAACCTGTAGAATGTCTCACAGCGCATAGGATAAAATATAATAATAACATACTTGACATAAAACAGGTGAGACAGTGCATAAGCTGAAACAACTAACATAGCAGCGGAAAATGTAAGTACAGCTTATGGTCCAAAGTTGAACATTATTACAAATTTTCAAACTGTCTCAAAGCAAAAGCGAGATAAAGGAGGTACACTACTAATGCCCAAGTAGCGACCACCAACGACACAGGGAGAATATCTATATCATACGTGGAAGCCTCCTGCCCGCCTCCGAATCGGCTACTCGCGCATCACCAGCAAACCTGTCTCTAGTCTGCTCGTGTGAGCACCAAGAGTAATAAGAGGAGACATAAAACTCTAGGTCAGACATAAAGCATGGTATGAGCGATAAGCAACAAAACATAACAATAACAGGTATAATCCAATCATACCTGAACCTGGACCTGCAACCAAAGAGTTAACACTACATACCGTACAATACTCTAAGGTGCCACTAACATACTATGTAAGAGATAAGGGGGTGGGGGTGTGCATGTCATAGTGGTGTCAAACAATCAAGCATAGCAATCATCCTCACATCCCTCACTCAGTGCGTAAAGCATACGATATCCACTACTTTGGTCACTTAATACTTTGGGCCATGACGGAATCCAATCCCGTGTAACTATCACTATAAGCCCACCATCCATCTCTCAGTGGTGAACCAAAGTTATGAATACAGACAACCCCTTTGCACACGTCCCGCAGCAAAGCCCAATCACGAAGTGAACTCATTGGTTCCCAACTGGATCCTGAGCTCTAACTTCTATTTGGACTACCTTTGCATCTCGGGTTATTGGTCAATACTGGGTCGGGTCGGATTCCTATTCAAGCCATCGGTTCGGGTCGGGTTCACTACGTTGCGTCAGTTCATGGTCCTCCTCTGGTACGGTTCGGTTCGGGTCCACTCCATCGCGTCGGTTCGGGTCGGGTGTCCCACTTCGGGTCGGGTCGGGTGCCATCTCCCATCCAGTTCGTGCTTCCGCTCCGATCAGCTCCCTAGCCCTTCATTTGTTCTGATCCTCCTCCTTTAACCGCTCTGATCCCCCTCCTTTATCCGATCTGATCCCAATATTGCTAGCATGACCTTCCTTTTTGCCAGATTTCTCAAGTGTCAAGTTCCGATCCGATCGAATTCCTTGCTCAGTTCCCGAGCCACCATATCCGATCCGATCCGGAAACCTGCACTGTTTCCTGAAGCTTTTCCAGCAAGTGTTTTACGCCATTCGACGATGTTTTAGACCATTCTAACTATTGAAATCAATCACAAAGCATATCATACAGTCATAGCAACATGCATAATCAACCACAAACATCAAAACATCCATATGATAGGTTAAAATGGATCAAACATACCCAAAACCCCATATTTCCCCTTAAGCATGATTAGGTGAAACTAATGATAGGATTAGCAAAACTTAACCAAATTAACCCAAATTCATATCAGAGGTCTAAAACATCATTTAAGAATTTATGAACATTTTTCCATAATTTTATCATGTTTAAATTCGCTAATTAACACTAATTACCCTTAATTAGTGAGGAACTATGCAAATCACTCACCTTAGCCACAATTAAACTAAGATCTGAAATAAATCTCTGATTTGATGCAAATCCCAGTGCTAAACAGCGGCTTCAATGTTGATTTGGTGTAGATCTTCCTTGATTTGATGTTGCTAAGCTTAATCCTTGATCAAAAGATGATTTGGAGGTGATTTAGAGGTTGAAGGCCATTTTTAGGGTTTCTTGGAGATAAGTGGAGGCTAGAAAACTGAAATGGAATGATTCTCTAGCTCATTTCAGCCTCTCCATAACCTTAATCCCGAAATGGGTTATGGGCCTATTCACTAATCACCCTATTTGGCCCGGTTAAGCAGTTTTTCACCTCCCAAACCTTATTTCAGCCATATCTCCCAAACGGTAAGTCCGTTTGGCTATTATGACCACTCTACGGAAAGGTAAACCATCAAACGAATCTAATGGAAGTGGTTTCAGGTCAAAACTCCTTTCCAATCAAAAGTTATGGCCAAAACAGTACCAACTAGGGGTAAAATGGTCATTTAAAAATCGGCAAAATCATGAACATGGGAAATGACCCCAATAGTCGCTTCCCAAAGTTACATGACCATACGACTTCGTATGTGAAAGAAATAAATATTCTATGATCCTTCGATGCGTGGAATGTGGGTCGTTACAATGACAGAGCACAAAGGTAACAGTGCACACATGTATGTATATAAGGAGCAAGCTCATAAAATCAGTTCAAGTACAAATGCACGTGGGTGCAATTCAGAATGGTAATACAAACCGGCCCTGAAGCAAAGGCAGGCAGTGCTCAAAATAAAGAAGACAGAGAAGTACAATGAATCAAAATACGTGTGCATGAATCAAAGTGGACAAGAAAAAATGGTTACAACAATGTCAAGATCATGGTAGAGCTAGTAAAGCAAGTGCACTAGCCAAAATGTCAAGTTCAAAGCCAATGCCATGCAACTCATGTAAGTACAAGATTATGGTCCATGCACACGGCAAATAGTGTACTGCATTAGCAGGTGTATTATACATATGAACAAACAATGGACACTAAGGTGATGAACATCAACATGGTTGTGCACATGTGTAGCAATAATGTAATGGTACACACTAGTGCAGTATACATGTACGCACACTGATAAAACTACAATTTAAAGGCTCAAAACAGCAAGCTCGAACAAAAGCCCAGACCAGGCCATGGAACTCATGACTACAAAAGAAGGCACTCAAATTATAGGCAGTACCATAATGCACAAGGAAAACAAGCCACAACCAACAAATATACAACAGGACTGGTCAAAACTCAGGTGTAGTTTTAAGTTCAAGCAAAGCCAAGTGTAAATGTTCATGGATTAGCAGTAGTTTGCATGTATGCAAATATATGCACAAACAACAAACTAAGCAGGTGGCAGAAAGTCGTAAAATGGTACATGAACACAAAGCAGTGGAGCAACAAAGAACAAACAAAGCAAGCAGAAATTCGAACAAAAGAAAATAGTAAAAAGATTGCAGGAATATATTTGCCAAGTTTTATTTAAATTTGAATGGTTCGAATTCAAAATCAGCATGCAAGAAAAATGGAAAGAATCTTATTTGCAATTCTTGACACATGTTAAAATAGGCAAGAGTATATATCTGGAAATTTGATATTTGGCAACAATGATTCAAGAAAAGTTATATGTAATTCATCGATGAAATTCAAGGAAGGATTTATCAAACATACTCGTGATTAATGGAACTATTTTGGCAATAAAAATCATGTTTTAAAAGCAATCCAAAAATTCACAAGTGCTATT
The DNA here is from genome assembly GCA_030737875.1 of Allium sativum. Classification (NCBI taxonomy): domain Eukaryota; kingdom Viridiplantae; phylum Streptophyta; class Magnoliopsida; order Asparagales; family Amaryllidaceae; genus Allium; species Allium sativum. Next base: position 200,970,978 of record CM060924.1, read on the forward strand.
CTTCAGGGCCAAGAAAATCATTTGATTTGTTTCCAGAAATCAACAGAGGATTCATGGCTTTAAAAACATTGCAGAAATTGCAAGAACACAATTTTAGGCATGGAAATTCATTCAATCATTCACGGGAACCACTCGAGAAATCAACGCAATATCAAAGCCGAGTCACACAAGAAATTAGAAACTACCAAGGTTTACAAACCCTACTTCAACACCAATTCATTATCAGCATGAAAGCATCGAAACCAAGAAACGAATTCAAGAGCAAAAGAAAATCAAACCAGAGATTTCTCATAGGGGTTTCGATTGCATGACCCGAATAAGAGCGACAAGCAAAGCAATAAGTATTCGAAGCTTCAAAGGATAAAATCCCAGAGCAACTGAAATCACGATTTGTTTTGGAGGCAACAAAAACCCTAATTCCATACTTGGCTTCCATTGTAGATATAAAAAGAAATCGACATTATTTTGAGTAGCAAAGAAAAGGGACCGACCATTTTATATTACGAAGGGTTTTTTGTTTTATTTTATTGTTTTGTTTTTTATATTTCTTTTATAACCAATCCATAGGTTTACTAACTTACTTCTAAACTAGGGTTTACGAGTTTGTAACTCGAGGAAAATCTGATTTTGGGGATAAAGATCAATCCATGGTTTGAGCGTAGGATTAAAGCAGTAGTAGGATTTGCGAGTTTACAAGGTTTTGTAAGTGGGAATCTGTTTTAATACCTAGTAGAAATCTTGGGAATGCAGCAGTAGGCAGGGGTTTACCGAAGTTGGGTAAAATCTGTGTTATTTACTTTCTGCATTTATTTTCTCTGACAAAATCAGTGCTGTGATATTTTTAATATCTTGTAAAACTCCAATAAATCCTCCTATAGGGTTAATCTAGATCCTACAAGTGGTATCATAGCAGGTATTTATCATTAACTCTAGAGTAATGGATTGTTCTAGTTGTCAGGTTAGTGAGAGTCAGTCTAGTAATACCCCAACTATATTTGATGGAACATATATTTGAAGTTGGAAATTAAAAATGGAATTCTACTTAAATATGTTAATATTAAATGTTTGGATATTGTTTTCCATAGATATGATATGGTTGATAGGAATGATATTGGATTTAATTCTCGTGCTACACATATATTATATTCTTATATTGATGATGATCAGTATAACCATATCTCACACTGTTTAACTCGCATGACATTTAGAATACTCTCGATGCGAAGTATGGAAGAAAAGAAAACTGCTCAAAACCCCATAAAGTCAACTCAGAATCAGATTTATGCAACTGGATTAATGATGAAGAATCGGATGATGATAGCGATGAAGACTTAACAGACGATGAAATAAGAGATTTTTCATTTGAAGATCTGGTTTATTTTAGTGTCGATTTAACTAAAACTGTTGATAATCTCCAACGAAAAACAAACTTCTAAAATCTAAAAATCGTGAGTTGATTCGCAAAAATAATATGTTGGAATTAAAACTTGAAAACTTCAATTCCAAAAGTTGTATGAACTTGAAAACTGTTTTAGCTCATCTCAATGAAAATTTTCAAAACCTTGAAAAAGAAATTATGAGTTTAAAACAAAAGGAGAACGAGCTAATTTGTAAAAACGATGTTATGCAAAAGGAGTTGGATAAGATTAATTCCAAACATAAAATTTTTAAAAAGAGAAATTGCTGAAAACTGAATCAATTTTGAATGAGCTAGAGAAAGAGAAATTCAAGAAATTTGATTAACTCGAGTCTGAAAAACAAAAACATTTTGAATTTGAGATATCTGACTCCAAAGCTAAAATCAAATTGCTTGAAAATGAAAATTCGATCTTGAAAAAAAAAATGCTGATAAAAGAAAATTTAAGATCGACCATAGCTCTAAACTGATAAACGAGAATAATTTTTAGAAATCTAAAATCAACGATCTTGAGTTAAGTTTGAAAAGATTTTCAAACGGAGAAAAATCATTGAATATGTTATTGAAAAATCAATTGACTACTCAGAATAAATGTGGTATCGGTTTTGGAAATTTTGATCAAGTTGAAAGGCTGAATTCAAATGTTTTTGAAAATTCTTCAAATTGCTTTGAAAAAGGTCGACATGAAAATTTGGACTATAAAAATTTCCAAGTATTTTTAAACCACAAACGAGATGAGAACTTGTTTTGTTATAGTCTACTTAAATGAATTGGGATCCTAAAAGATAACAAAATGAATTCAAGTAAGATCAAAAGGATTTGGGTTCCTAAGGCACAAAAGTAAATTCGAATGGATTGTTATACAAACAGGTTTGGGTACCAAAATGTGTAAAAGAAGCTATAATTGGTAAAACGATCTTTGTTAGACCACTCGATCCTATATACAATTAGGTACCGAAGGGGGCTGAGTAACCACTTTGCGAAAGAGAAAAAGATTTCAAGTTATTCCACATCTTTGATTTATTCAGGGTTCCTTAGCCAAGTTTGTTGAGTTAGAGATTCATTGGCTCACTTCGAAATCAGGTATAATCTCTAAACTCACATTTTTTTGTTTTTTTATATTCTCTGTTTTTATTTTTCTTTTCTATTCCTCCTTCTATTTTTCTTTTTCTTCTTTCTGATTACGCTGATTTGTATGGTCATTGCCACAATATATTTTCTTCTTCTTGAGTTGTCTAACTTCAAATTGCAATATTCATAATTTTCTGGAAATTAGATTCATTTATCTAAAACTCTCATGTTTTGATGATATCCAAATTGTGAATTTAAATTTGTAAATATCTACAATTGTTTCTAAGTTTAATTTTTTGACTGATTCCTGAATTTCTAACAGTGCTGAAGAATTCTTATCATATCTTGAACACTGTTATTCTAAATTCTAAAAAATTTCTAATGATCTGAAAAGCTAATGAAATTTCACACAACTCTGTTGTTTTGAGTTACTTTTAATTCATTTTGGAAAGACTTAAAAAATTACACTCATTACATCATAATATTAACTTTTCAGTTGTGATAATTTCATTCATTTTTGGATGATTGACATTTTTTATTTAAAAATCATTTGATATGGACTCTTATGTTGCATCTTGAAACTCACTTTTAAATCATGATCTTTTGGCTTAGATACTTTGAAATCATTTGAAATAATTAATATCTTGAATCTCACACACTTCTTGGATTTGAAATTGATAATCTTGTATAATCAATTTATTGAATCTTGAAATTTACAAGTCTCGTCAAGGGATTTCAAACGAATTGCTTCAATCTTGAATCATGATCGGTCCCTTGTGCTCGTTCAAATAATCTGAAAAACTCTCTTGTGAAACTTGTTCTTAAATTTAAAGATTGCTACTCTAATAGATGGGATTGAATTGTTCGATTTGTTGGTTTATGATTGTTTTATTCTGAAAAATCAATGTATTGTTTTTCATTGACTTCTATGGCAAATTAGGAGCTCCAAGTGGTATCTGGCTTTGAAGTCTCATTCAATTGATTGATTTATTTTAATATGATTCTCATTTTGTATAGATATTTCAGAATCCGTCTTGTAATTGATATTTTCAATTTTAAAACCATTTTTGGTTATTTATTTAAAAATTGAAATCATTGACTAAATTGAACTATATTTGGAACTCATCAAAATTATTATCAGATTTTTGAAATTGGGATGAGTTGTGACTATAGTATATTTCACAACAAGAGGAAATTTTATTTAAATTCTCATGATGATTGAAATGTTTTTAAAAAGTGTTTGAATTGATGCTTATTTAACGAACATCTTCTTTTTCTACCATCCTTCTGTCATCCATCATGGTTTTATTTAATGTGGAGAGTTTAATAAATTTTTTAAAAATCATTAACGAATATACAGTTTCAAAATTTGTGATGGAAATATGACTATATTATTTTTCAGAATAAGAGATAATTGAAATTTTTGAAAAATCCCGATACAGTTAAGCATATTTCATAACATAATTAATTTAGAAATTTACTTCACAACCATCTCTATACCTACCATATTTCTATCATCCATCTTGGTTTTATATACCGAGGAGATTTTGTATATAATAAGTGTTTCTCTAATCTCATTTAAAGAACCTAGTCATGGTCATGCATGGTTAGAGATAGGGTTGTACATTTTTACCATATTACCACTTACCCACCATTACCAACCGCTACCAACGAAAGTGGTATCGAATAATTGGTAACCGATTTGATTGTACGGTATGCCAAACCACATGAAAATATATGGTAATGGTAATTGAGCATTAACAATGGTAATTACCATACCTACGACATATCTTAAACATTGTATATGTATATTCTTGTATTTCATTATATATATTTGTTATATAACGTCGAAGTTCTAACATGTAATGATTTAATAAAATACCTTGGAAAATACTATTACAATACAAGACTGAATGCAATTTTTGTCATATATCTTAGAAACGGTATAATTTAATGATATTTTAGTTCATCCATAATGTTTTCTTGCATGTTTGGCTACGCAAAATAAGATAGATAAATAATAATATAATAACACAAAAATCAATTTTAATATTTGATATTTTAACGTGAAAGTTTGTAAACAAAAATCTCTCAAACTAGTAAACGACAAAAACTTATTACCGACATCTACCAACCATAAACTGAACTATTGGTAACCGATTTCTTTGGCTGGTAATGGTATGATTTTTCTATTAACATATAAGTTGGTACGATAGTGGTTTTAATACAAAGTTCCGTTACTGAACCGAATCCACCCCTAATTAGAGATTACTTATAATTTCAGTTGCGACTGATCCCATTTAAAAGTCCTAATAGGTTATTCGTGGTTAGTGTTCTCTTAAAATAAAAATAAAAGAAAAGGAAAAAAGTTATATATATGAAATCTTCCTTTGTTATGTAAAAAACCAACCTATCAATCCATTTTCTGATATTGTGAAATGTGTTTCTACTTTATGATTTATTATGATTTTTTATTGATAATTTTTAGGATTTGCGATTATTTGATATTGACACTTAATTTGAGTCGATATATATGCCCAAGTTCATCACTATTTTGTGCTCATTTTTAAAATATGTTTTGAAAATAATTGAAATTCATATCGTTTTATGACTCTTTCCATTTTATAAAATTCATCGTAAATCCATCATTCTATAATGTGAAATATGCCACTAGTTTGAAGAATATTATGATTTTTGTTTGATTGACTTAGATTTATGATAAACATTCTCTCTCTTGATTTTTAATTTATATTTCTAGTCTGTGTTTCATCACTATTTCGGTTTCTATACGATAACAAAAGAGGGAAAACGGTTAAGATTTTGATTGATGAGTAAATATTTCATGAATATTTTAATATCGGAAATTCAATTCATTTATTCTTTTCACTCATATGCACATATTTAAGGGGAGTTTTGTTGTAGGGGAAATTCTACACTTCACTGTCAAACACATTTATTGTATTCAAAATCTTGTTATATGTTTGTCATCATCAAAATGGGGCGATTGTTGTATATAACAATTGATGAGAACAAACATATATATTATTATAAATGTGTTTGTAATTGTAATATTATACTACATCACATATAGAAATAAATATTTAATTTCGAACAAAACGCTATTGCGTTGAATTTATAAATCAAACAATATTCTTATTTAATATAAATATTTTATTTCAACATTTGAATAGTTCAAATTTCTAACTCTACTATTATACGTCTCACTGTAATATAATTCATTTCAAATACATTCAATACATTGCTTTCTCTCTACAACGCTTAGATTTCCCTCTGTTACATTTTCAGTATTAAATACAATTTCTTATACATAGCTCCACGCCACATTTCACTCAGTTTTACTCATATACGTTCATTCACTCATACTCTGACATACCGTTTATTTAGTCTGCTTCATAGTCAGTCCAGTCGCCTACATACCGTTCATAGAAACACACACACAATAAACTGGAACAAAAATTGACTTACATTCTAGCATACATAAATTTATTTTAGATTTTATTTGCCTTAGAATTTTGGTATGTTTCTCATCATATTTCTTGACTTGGTCTAATATGTATATACATCCATCTGTGTCTAGACTGCGTGTGATATTCATAGTGATTCACTTTAAATACCACAAGGCAGACTGTATTTCTAGTGCTCATAGATCAGCCCCAACAAATCTATACTGGTTTTCAAATAAGAACCAACGTTTAAAATTTGCTGATTATGAATAGCCACAACTCAGATATAGTGGTCTGTTGATAAAAAATTCATGTCTGCCATTCAAATAGCTCACATATAAAATTGCACGTGCACAATAAATGTATACACATACATGTGTATGTATATACACATATATTTATTGAGTGTAGGGGAATACATGAAGTAGTTTGAATGCACAAGTATACGAGAATGCATAGAGCACCAATGCAACAAGGCGAAATGGTAATGCAAATGTACACATGCACATGACATGGATATGCAACATTTCAGTTCAGAAGCAAGATTGTGTGCAAGTGCACATATACAAGGAGCAGTCAGTATGAATATATAACTCCGCAGCTACAAACTGGTCAGTGCAGTAAGGAATGGCAACACACAAGTGAGAAGTTCAAACATCAATACAAGTGCCCAGTTTCAAATTCAAGTGTCATAAAGCATGTACAGACAGTGCATGACAGAGCACAAAGGAAAAAGTTCACACATGTATGTACATAAGGAGCAAGCTCATAAAAACAGTTTAAGTACAAATGCACATGGGTGTATCTCAGAATGTAGTACAAATCATCCCTATGGCAAAGGCGGGCAATGCTCAAAATGAAGAAGACAGAGAATTACAATGAATCAAAATGCCATGCAACTCATATAAGTACAAGATTATAGTCCATGCACACAACAAACAGTGTATTGCATTAGTAGGTGTATTATACACACACATGAATAACTAATGGACACCAAGGTGATGAACATCAACATGGTTGTGCACATGTGGAGCAACAATGTAATGGTACACACTTGTGCACATGTGGAGCAACAATGTAATGGTACACACTTGTGCATATGTGGAGCAACAATGTAATGGTACACACTTGTGCATTATACATGTATGCACACAGCTAAAACTACATTTTAAAGGCTCAAGACATCAAGCTCGAACAAAAGCCAAGATCAGGCCATGGAACTCATGACAACAAAAAAAAGACACTCAAATTACACATTAACGTTTACATGGAAATACCACAATGAACAAGGAAAAAAATCCACAAGCAACAAATGTACAACATGACTGGTCAAAACTCAGGTGTAGTTTTAAGTTTAAGCAAAGCCAAGTGTAAATGCTCATGGATTAGCAGTAGTTTGCATGTATGAAATATATGCACAAACAACAGACTATGCAGGTGATAGAAAGTTGTAAAATGATACACGAACACAAAGCAATAGAGCAACAAAGCACAAACAAAGCAAGCAGAAATTCGAACAAAAGAAAATAGTAAAGAGATTGAATGAATATATTTGGCAAGTTTTTTTTTAATTTGAATGGTTTGAATTCAAAATCAGCATGCAAGAAAAATGGAAAGAATCTTATTTGCAATTCTTGACACATGTTAAAACAGGCAAGAGTATATATCTGGAAATTTTATATTTGGCAACAATGTTCTAGAAAAGTTATATGTAATTCATCAATGAAATTCAAGCAAGGATTTATCAAACATACTCGTGATTAATGGAATTGTTTTGGCAAAAATAATTCATGTTTTAAAAGCATTCCAAAATTTCACAAGTGCTATTCTTTAGGGCCAAGAAAATCATTTGATTTGTTTCCAGAAATCAACAGAGGATTCACGGCTTTAAAAACATTCTGGAAATTGCAAAAACACAACTTTGGGCATGGAAATTCATTCAATCATTCACTGCAACCATTCGAGAAATCAACGCAATATCAAAGCTGAGTCACACAAGTAATCAGAGACGTATAAGGGTTTGTAATCCCAATTTAAACACCAATTCATCATCGACATGAAAGCATCAAAACCAAACAACAAATTCAAGAACAAACGAAAATAATATCAGAGATTACTCACAGGCGTTCCGATCGCAAGACCCAAATTAGATTGATAAGCAAAGCAACATGTATTCAGAGCTTCAGCGATTAAAATCCCAGAGCAACAGAAATCACGATTAGTTTTTGAGGTAACAAAAACCCTAATTCCATACTCCGCCTCCATTGAAGATATAAAAAGAAACCGATGTTCTTTTGAGTAGCAAAGAAAAGGTACATGCTATTTTATGTTACAAAGGTGGTTTTTGTGTTGTTTTATTATTTTGTTTTTTATATTCCTTTTGTAACCAATCCATAGGTTTTCTAGTTTACTTCTAAACTAGTGTTTACGAGTTACAGGTTTGTAACTCGAAGAATATTCGATCTTGGGGATAAAGATCAGTCTATGGTTTTGAGCGTAGAATTGGAGCAGTAGCTTGGTTTGTGAGTTTACAGGGTTTTGTAAGCGGGAATTTGTTTTAATGCCTAGAAGAAATCTTAGGAATGCAGTAGTAGGCAGGGTTTTACCAAAGCTGGGTAAAATCTATGTCATTTACATTCTAAATTTATTTTCGCTACTGAAATATGTGTTGTGGTATATTTAATATCTTGTAAAACTCCCATAACCCCTATTCACCCCCTCTAGGGTTAATCTATATCCTACAATTTAAAAAAGTTTGGGTACCAAAAGTAGTGAATACAGTTAAGAGTGGTTTTACAAATATTATTAGACCACTCAATCCCCTAAAGACTTAGGTACCAGAGGTTGTCTAAGGAACAACTTTCTAGAGGAATCAAAGTTGCTCCATTTCAACATCGAAGCTTATTGACATAGCTTTCTTAGCCATGATTGTCGAGTCGGAGATCTACAACATCAACTGTAAATCATTTATGATCTCTGAACTCACATTTTTTTTGTGTGTGTCCATTTTTGTTTTTATTCTTCCTTCATTTTTCCTCGTATTCTCCCTTTTTTAATACTATTTCAATTTGACACTGCCATTTTTTTATTTATTATGGGCTTCTTTAACTTCAAATTGCAAAATTCTTGGTTTTTTGGAAATTAGCTTCATTTGTATAAAACTCTCATGTTTTGATGATTTTCAGATTTTGAACTTAAACTTGTAGATATCTGCAATTATTTTGAAGTTAATTTTTTTTGGTTTCTTGAATTTTTAACAATGCATTAATATCGTGTATATATCTTGAACACTATTTCTTGAAATTTAGGAATTCTTGGAGTTCTGAAAAGCTAATGAAATTTCACACAACTTTGCTGTATTGAGTTTCTTCTAATTCATTTTGGAAAGACTTGAAAAACTACACTCATTACAACACACTACTATTCTTTTATGATTTTGTGATAATTTCATTATTCTTTGAATGAGCTTGACTATTTCATATTGAAATTCAGTTGGCTTGGATATTTGATTTTGAAATCATTTGAAACAGTTGATATCTTGAATCTCACACATTTTTTTTTGGACTTGGGATTGGTAATCTTGTGTGATCGATGTTTGTTAAGACTCATGGATCATTGTGTTTATTTTTTGAATCTTGAAATTTACACATCTCATCAAGTGATTTCAAAAGAACTATTTTTAATCTTGGATCATGAATTATTTCTTGTGCTTGTTGTAAATATTCTGAAATTGAATGATTGATGTTTTGACAAAAGGAACCGAATTGTTAGATTTTTCTGCCTGGGCTTGGACACTTTGTAATTATGGACATTAGGACCTACATGTGATAACTGTCTTAGGAGTTTTGAAAATATCACATTCTATTGGTTTTTTTAAACTGATTTTTCAAACTGTATAGATCTTTCAGAATCCCTCTTGTAATTGATATTTTCAATTTAAATTCATTATTGGTTTTTTATTCAAAAATTGAAATCATTGACCAAATTGAACTATTATTGGAACTTACTAAAATTATTATCAGATTTTTAAAATTGTGATGAGGTGTGACTATAATATATCTCACAACAAGAGAAGATTTTATTTAAATTCTCATAATGTTTGAACAAATTTATTAATATCTTTAAATTAGCGCTTAATTCACGAACATCTTCTTTTCCTATCATCCTTTTGTCATTCATTATGGTTTTATTTAATGTGGAGAGTTTATTTTTTAATCAAAAAACTATATACAATTTCAAAATTTATGATGGGAATGTGACTATATTATTTTTCAGAATATGAGATAACTGAAAATTTTCAAAAATCCTGGTATTATTGAACATATGTCATAATATAATTAATTTAGAAATTTATTTCACGACCATCTTTATTTCGATCATTTATTACAAAGGAGATTTTGTATATAATATGTGTTTCTCTAACCTCATTTATAAAACCTAGATATGGTTATGTATGGTTAGAGATTACTTATAATATAAGTTGCAACTGTACCCATTTAAAAGTCCTTATAGGCTATGCGTAGTTAGTGTGCTCTTAAAATAAAAATGTTATATATATATATTGAAATTGGGTTTATATACGTATGTACGTATGAAACCTTCCTTGCTATGTAAAAACCAACCTATCAATCCATTTTCTCTATTGTAAAATGTGTTAATATTTTATGATGTATTATGATTCTTTAATTGATAGTTTTTGGGGTTTGCGATTATTTGATTTTGTCACTTGATTTGAATTTATAACCATAGTCTAAATCCATCGCAATTTTGTGCTCATTTTTTTTTAAAATTATTTGAAAATAATTGGAATTTATATGTTTTAACTCTCCCCATTTTATAAAATCCATCGTAATTCATCATTCTTAAATGTGAAATTTGCCTCTGATTTTAAGAATATTATGATTTTTGTTCAATAAAGTGAGGTTTACGATATACATTCTCTCTCTTGATTTTAAACCTATACTTCTAGTCTATTTTCATCAATATTTTGATTTCTATATCCTTTTGATGATAGCAAAAGGAGGGAGAATGGTTTAGATTTTGATTGATAAGTGAATATTTCATGAATATTTTTTAATATTGAAAATTCAATTATTGTTTTAGTTCACTCATATGCACATATATAGGGGGATTCTGTTGTAGGGGGAGCATATATATAGAGAGAGTTCTACGCTTCATTGTCAAGCACATTTATTGTATTCAAAATCTTAATATATGTTTGTCATCATCAAAAGGGGAAGATTGTTGTATACAACAATATTATTTTTGTTAGATGATAACAAAAAAAATATTATAATATAATGTGTTTGTAACTATACTATTCTATACTACATCACATACAGAAATAAATATTTATATTTGAATAGTATACTATTGCACAAGAATTCAAATATTCAAATATAATATTTTATTTCAACATTTGAATAGTACATTCTTCTAACTCCACTATTGTACATCTCAGTGGTACAATACATTCAATTTCATTTATTACATTGGTTAGTCACTACAACACTCAGTCACTTAGTTTTCATATACAGAATCAGTTACACACACTTTCTATCATGTACAGATTCACTCACTGACATACTAGTCTTCAGTCTTCTTCAAAGTTAGTCCAGTCACATGCATACCTGTCACATAAACACACCTAGTAAACTGGAACAAAAGTTGATTTACATTCTAGCAGCTATAAATTTATTTTAAATTTTATTTGCCTCAAAATTTTGGTGTGTTTCTCATTATATTTCTTGATTTGTTCTGATATGTATATACATCTATCTGTGTCTAGACTGCTTGTGATATTCGCAGTGATTCAATGTAAATACCACAAGATAAACTATATATCCAATGCCCGTAGATCGGCCTCAACACAACTATAGTGGTATGTTGATCAAGACCAGCCTCAACTTACAATTATGATCTGCTGATCTTGACCAGCCACGACACAACGTATAGTGGTCTGCTAATGTATATAGAAAATAAATTGCATACATAATACATGTATACACATACGTGTATATGTATATACACATATATAATGTACAGGGACAATATGGTTTAACATCAGTGAATGCACAATTAAGGCCAAAACATGAATAGTCAAGCAAAGCCAGTGACCAAATCAAGTGTACAACAAACCAAAATGGACTAATATAACAACTCAGCAAAGTGCAACATTAAGCTCAATACACAAAGAAAGGGTGCAGGAGCCAAGACACACACACACACACACACACACACACACACACACACATATATATATATATATATATATTTACATGGAACTCAACATGACAGTGCCAAGATATGGCACTAACAACAAACTCAACATGTTAGAGTAAAAGCAATAGAAGCATGGGGCAAATGAAATAAAGCATGACCAAGCAAATCATGCAATGGTGCAGCATAGATCAGGTTTATACGGCAGCAAGCAAGGACATGGCATTCACAGTAATAACACTTATATAAATATATACACATCACTATGTATATATATACATATATATGGACACGTCAAGTAGCAAAAACCAAAGTACAAATGATGTGTTTAGAAGTAGACCAGGCCAGTGACACATGAATAAAAGGGTCAGATGTAACAAAACAGAGTACATATGGAAACTAGTCATGCAGCAAGCATGGATATTTCACAAAGCAACAATGGCCAGTGTACAAGGCTATAAGAAATAAACAAGATAGGTCAAACAAGATCAAATTCTAATCCACCAAGAGAAGAAACACAAACTCATGTGCAACTACAACATGGCACACAACATCATGTATATGGATCTGGTAGTAAAGAACTAAAGTTATTAACATGCCAAGTACATATGCATGGGAGGTTCAACTACATGGTCAAGGCTCAAACAATACAAGAAGGAGCAACAAGGTTCGAGTTTGCTAATGAAAAGATGTGATCATTATGCATGTACAAAAGACAAAATCAGATGTACATCAAGCAATACAAATATGGTTCAGATGCAAGGCATGCACACCAGATTTTGAATGGCCATCAAAACAAGGCTTTTCAGATCAAAGTTGCACAACTATAACACATGGTGGTATGCATATGTATACACATAGGATATGCAGCAAGTTTGGTAATACAGATCACACAAATGCACAGTCAAACCAACAAGGGCCAGTGGCATGTGCACATTAGTATATAACAACATCAAACATGAAGTCACATGGGTACATGAAAGTGAATCTCTAAGGAATACACAGTGGACAAGACACAAAAGCTCAAGTGCAGCATTCGTGTGATTGATCAAATGTAGTATATGTTCTAATCAGTGAATAACATTAAGAAAATGGGATAGATGGTTTTTTGAATTCGAGCAATATCTATGGAATGTTTTTCAAGTGTAGTTTTAATTTCTCATACCCAAAAGAAGAAGCCTTCGAATTCAAAATCAAATTCATAGTCACTGGTTCAAAAAAAGGAAAGTTTTTTTTTTCATTATTGGCAAAATCAAGCATGAATTTGTCTACGTGATTAATGGAACTGTTTTGGAAAGAATAATTTACAGTTTAAAAAAACATTCCAAAAATTCACTAGTGCTATTTTTTATAGCCAAGAAAATCAAAACATTTCTTTCTAGAAAAGAATCAGAGGATTCATGGCAAGGCAATCATGTAAGAATCAAGCGCAAATCAAAACCAAGTCATCGCAATGAAATCAGAGATTAAAGTTTTTGTAAACCCTATTTATTCACCACTCATTACATGCAGTTGGAGCATCGAAACATAGCAATTCACTCGAGCATACGAGAAAGCTAAAAATTAGAGAACTCACATTTTTCATTGTTTCGATAGCAAGGCCCAAATCAATCGACAAGAAAGCAACAGGTATTCGAAGCTTAAAAAGAATAAATTTCTAAAATTCGGGACGCGATTTGGGGCTTTAGCAAAACCCTAATTTTTTGATTCATCGACCATTAAAGAAAAGAGGGAAGCCGATTTGTTTTAAGTGAAAAGGGGGTGGCCAACTATTTTTAATTTACATAGGACTTTTTTAAATATTTTTATTTTTACAAACATTGTATAGTTTTCTAGTTTACTTTAAACAAGGGTTTACGAGTTGCGGGTTTGTAATTGCGGGAAAATCTGATCTTGGATATAAAGATTGGTGCAGGGTTTTGAGCATAGGATTAGAATAGTTGGCAGCGGGTGTCACGAGTTTATAGGGATTTCGTAAGCGTAGAGATTATTTTTAATTCTAGTAGAAACCTTAGTGAATGCAGAAGTAGGCAAGGTTTGCCGAAGATGGGTAAAATCTATGTCATTTACTTTCCGCATTTATTTACTCTGTTGTGATAATTTTTATATTCCTCAAAACTGTAATAAACCATGTTCACCCCCTCTAGGGTTAATCTAGATCCTACATAAACTACTCATGAGATCTTAAATTCTAATTATTTGAATAACCATATAGAGTATTTAGTAAATTTTTATGATAATTCCTAAAAGTATACATCAATTTTACTATATATATTCATACTAAGAAAGGGTATTTTTCCATGCAACTATAAAGATTTATAAATCGCATAACATGAATGATGTATATCAAAAATAATGACAAAGTTAATTTGTGCATAAGTTATGATTCATTTACATCTAGAATTTATCATATATTATATCATAAAGTTCTTTTTGAACATCAGTAACTCTAGGACAAATTTATACTTTTTTGCAGATTTCTTTTCAATTTTTCCTTCTATCATATATAGTTAAACTAACTTCGAAATTTTACATTTAACTTATTAAACAAATTTTATTAAATAATATTTACTAATTCATTGCATAAATTACTAACATACATTAATTTCGACATGTATACCTACTATATTAACAAAAATAATTAAAGAATTCACAAATACACACGCGCACATATTGTTTGTAAAAGTTACATATCATAAATTATAGAAAAATCATACTCTTCACAATCTTACTCACTATCTCACTCCCTGGCTTCATGGCTCTCTTTTTCTTTGTCAACAAAGCGGAATGTCCCATCAACTAAATTTGATCTTTGTTTATCCCTCAAATACTTGAAACCAAGCATAGATCGAATTTCAATCTCAAACATTAAAACTCATGAGGCTAAAATTGTAGTTTATAGTCCGGATCAGTAACAAAGACAAGATAATTCAGTCTGTGCAATACTTAACCGCTAAGAATTTATTTTACCATAGCAATTAAGATGAACTTGTAATATATTTAGAATCTTCATTTGTTGCTACTAGTTTTGGCTTCCAATGGAAATTGAAACATGGTATAACTGCCTTGCAAACTTAAGAAATCATATACAAGTATATAATAAAACAGTAACATTTCACAAACAAGCCGGAAGATGCAGAGGACACATTCTTCTTTATTAAGCAAAACTAGCTCATAATTTTTGAGCTTATGCATAGCCAAACCACACAATGCATTAATATATGAAAATATTATTGATACAATGTAGAAGTAGCTCATCGCTTCAATGCATACAACAATACATGATATTCATGCACATACTTATATATTTAAATCCCGCTTAATTAAGTAATTAATTACTAGGACATTGATAATCATGCTTTACATGCTTTCCACAGTCATTAACCAAAACCTCCAATGCAATAGGAAGCACCAGCTTCAAATTGAGAATGTTGGCCCTAATGCTGGTGCACAGGCAAAGTGTTGCATCTGTATCACCTAATCTAGAGAGCAGAGGGCAGCAGACCTCCTTAGGACTCTGTCCTATAAAATCATGCAACAAATCGCCCAATACATCAACACATATAGTAAGTTTGAGTATGTCTATTAGGCACTATATAGGCTTAGTAGGTGAGGGTGTAGGAGGTGCAGGCATAAGAGGTGTGGGTGTGTAGGAGGTGAAGCATAGGAGGTATAGGAGGTGTAGGCATATGAGGCGTGGGTGTAGGAGGTGTAGGCTTAGAAGGCGTGGCTGTAGGAGGTAAAGGCTTAGGCTTGGGAGAGGGAGGAAGATTTGGCTTTGGGGTAGGTGGGGTAGGTTGGGTTTAGGGGTAGGGGTGACTTTGGTGGTGGAGGGCATGGAGTTGGCTTTGGTGATGGAGGAGGAGATTTAGGGGTAGGGCATGTAGGGCAGGCAATGGAAAGGATGATTGATAGTGTGAGAGTACAATGCTTCTTGTTTGGTATAATAGTTTGATTTTACAAAGAAAAATATAAAATGATGTTATAATGAATTTCTTGTGTTATAAACAAGTTTTATAATCGTAGATTTCAAGTATGTGAACTTAACAAAGTTTTATAATTAAGTTTTATAAAGTTATAAAAGAAGATTTTACAAACTTATTTGTAAAAGTTAATAAATAACATTATTGAACTTGTAAAATGATGTAAAAATGGTCTTGATTTTTAGAATTTAAATTTATTAAAAGATATATATTTATAAAGGAATTTATAAATGATTTGATCTATTTTCAAGATAAGTTACAAAAGATTTGATTTATAATCAAATAAGACTTAGTAAGATTTGATGTTTTGTAAAGAAATATAAATGAAGTTTTATCATAAGTTTTTTAAATGAACTTTTATATAGGATTTTATTAAAAAAATTATAACAAATTCAAGTTTTGTGAACCAGGTTTATAAAAGAAATTTTGGTTTTAATAAGGGTTTACTTAAATAAAAAATTTAGTACAAATGGTTATAATTAGAAAGAGAATTTTAAATGCAATAAAGGATTTATAAATCCTTATTTATTATGAATAGTAATTCGAACCTGTTGTGACATATACTGGATATCAAATTTTAAGTTATCAAACTTCTATCTATCTTGAAGATAAAAAATGTCGTCGAGTCAAGGTCTGAGAGGTAATTAAAATATCCCAACTTGATTCGCTTCATTGTTATCCTAGGGATGGTACTAGTTTGAAATGAAAGTTGATGCTGCAGATTAAATTATTATTCCCGTAAATGATATTATAAAATTTAATTTGTAAAGTTTAGAAGTTAAACAATTTTTTTCTGGGTTTTTATAGTAAACAATATATCACATGATACTGTTTTGGCCCATATATGATTTGTAATGTCCCGTATTTTTAACGATATATTAATTAATTAATTTAATTATTTAAATAATGACTTAGAGATTTTAATGGTTCAAATTAAATAACTTTGAATATTTAATTAAAATAATAATTAAATAATATATTTAATTCTGAAATAATCAGAATTAGCTGAAATGGCAATATGGTGTGAATTGGGCAATTCAAAATATATAATTCAATTTAAAATTGAATTACGATAACGAATATATTTAATTAACGACGGTTGAACGTATAAATTATATTATAATTATAATCGAGCTTGAAATGGCACGGCAGTTCTTAATTTGGCAATTCGAACTTTAATCGAATATACAGAATCTGTTTTAAATCGGATTCCTGTGAAACAAGAAACGTTTGAATCTGTTGAACGATAATTTTCTAATGGAAGAGAAAAATCGAGATTTCGTCGTGTAGATTTTGAGTTATGTCCAAATCAAATTTTCGAAAAGTCGCTATGGAATTCCTTTATAATTTATAGCGATTTATTTATATTATAAATGGATTTTTCAGTATAAATTGAATATCGATTCAACCGGGATTTGAATATCGAGTTATAAATCCAATAGAAGCTGTATGATATTCTATTGTGAATATATACGATAATATTTATTTATAAATATTTAATTCAATTATTTTTAAATATATTAATATTTAAATGGGTTTATTTAGAGCTTTAAAAATAGCCAATTTTGCAAACGACCTTCGTTTTCGGCGAAACTAATTTTGTTGGATCCGGAATATTAAATTATGGCTAGATTTCAATTTTCATGATTTTTGAAGTCAGTATGTGGCCGTACGGGATTTTAATGTGAAATACAGTCGATATTTTAATGGTTAAAAATACGCTGTGTGGGCAAACGGAGAGGGAATTCAACGAAACTAGTTTCGTTGGGTTCGTAATGTAGAACTGTAGTTGCATGTAGTTTTCATGATTTTTGGGTATCCTGTGTGACCATTGGGATTGTAAACATTCATCGTAAATTATATTAATATAAAAACAAAATATCTAGATATTTATCAGCATTATAAATACACCTCCTCTACATCCTTACGACCTAATTCCATTCCTCTGTAAACAAGAAAAGAGGACGCCACTTCTTTCTCATGGCTCTCTCTTCATTCTAAATTATCAAATATATATATTTGCGATTCTCATGGCTCTCTCTTCATTCTAGTATGCCTTTCATTGGGATCGAACATCACTTATGTCGCTGGTTTTGGTACAGCGGCGATTAGGGTTTAGATTTTAGGAAGTTTGAAGCTTCTAATCATGAAATGGATATCGTATTGGAGATTAGAAGGAAGTTTAGCACCTCCCTGAGAAGTTTGGTAAATATCCATGCAATTTTTATTCGATGTTATCTGAACTGGGCGTGGAGCGTGGCTGTCGATGCAAGTGAGATGAAAGAACCGAGTTGACTGATGAGTATATGAAATCAAAGAGATTTTGTAGGAGAAGATAACGATGGTATTGGTTTGATTTATTGTGACATATGAAAGGAGAATGGGATTTTAGAAATTCCGTTTTGGCCAGGGAATGATAACGGAAGGAGCGATCAAATGGAGGATTTCGAGTTTTGTGTTAATGGTACGGATAGATAGAGGATTTGATGAAGAAGGAAGTGGTGATTTTATTTTGGAGTTTAACGAAGTAACTAAGGAGTAAGGAGGGTTTAAATGATCGGGAATGGCCATCAGAAAGTAGCAGGTGCGTGTGTTTTTGGATAGATGGAAGAAGAAGTAATGTAATGCGGGTGGATCTTTAAGTGGGCTGAAATTTTAAAGCGTGAGGCCCAATATAGATAAGATTTAAGTTTGGTTTGAATTAAATATGTTTTATCTTGTAAAATCAATAAGTATCTCATACGTTATTCAAATTCAGCAAAACAAGATCCGTTGGGATCATGTGGACTGCGGTTACACAGTGGAACTGACGGGGAGTGAATCTAAGCTCATTACAATTTATAGCGAAATAAATTGTCGGTTTGAATCAACCGATGGTTATCGTTATCTAACGATGATCGTCCAATATGAGTAAATCTCACTACTCTGATCAGTTTATATTTTTATAACGTATGTTTAGAATTGATAAATGATGATGGATTGATGTGTGTTGACTGTTTGGTTGAACTGATAATTGATTGGTTGAAATTATAGATCTAGTGATATATATATAAATATATAAATATAAATATATATATATAAATATATATATATATATATATCGTTAATAAAATATGGATTCTGTTGATCAGAATATTTCATGTTGAAATGAAAGTGATGTTAATTATATTGTTTAACATCTGTGGATGCAGGGAAACAGGTTGGAGGGATCCAACTGGATTCCTCAATATTATTACTGTTTGTTTTCATATATTGTGATATATGATGTTATATATAATCTGTGATTGATTATGATGACATTGATCTTGTTATTGGGTATTTTATATATCATAAGTGATACTGGAATGTAAAAAGGGAATTTTCAAAATGTATATTGCAAATAAAATATTTATTAAATCAAAGGATTTTATAAAGGGAAATATTTATAAAATCAAAGGATTTTATAAAGAGGAATATTTATTTAGAAAATAAATAGAAGTATAAGAGGAATATTTATTTAGAAAATAAATAAGATATTATAAGAGGAAAATTTATTTAGAAAATAAATAAAATATTATAAGGGATATTTATTTGGAAAATAAATAGTATTAAAAAGGGAAATATTTGTAAAAAAATATATAAAAGAAAATAATTGTAAAACCAATATAAAAGAAAATATTTGTAAACAAACAGAAAAGGAAATATTTGTGAAACAAATAGAAAAGGAAATATTTATAGAATAAATAGATAAATAAAAGGAGAGTTTTACATTAGGAAGGTTTAGACCCGTGCTTCGCCCACGGGTATAACATGATAAGGATTTAAAGTAGATTTTAAATAGAATCTGTTTTAACAGATAAACAGAGAAGATTAATTTATAAATAATGTTTTATAAATTAAATAAAATATTTATCATTTGATAAATAGAATATATAAGTCAGAATTTATGTAAAGAAGTAGAATCGGTTTCAACACCGATAATTGAAATAGAATATGAACTCAGCATTTATAAAGGGAATTTTAAATGAGATTTAAGTGTTAGAAATAAAAAGGAAATTTCGTATGAATAATTCTATAATTAGAAGTATAAATAGAAATTGGATTTGGGATATTGTTTTAAATACGAAATCAAACTGTTTTGATTGCAAAGAAGATATATTATTTACATTTAATATGAATAAAGTATTTAAGTAAATATTTTGCTAATAAAATATTTATAAAGGAAATAGGGTTTGAAATAGGAATTAAAATGGAGTTAAAGGAATTAGAAACTGACTGGAGATTAGTTGAGTTGAACAGCTGTCTGGGTATTGATCTGATGTTGGTTTCGACCTTCGGGGTTAATACGTAGGGGGTTGTTCTCTCACTAGTTTACAGTTAGAGACTAATATATGTGAGAAGATAGTGATGCGTGAATTAGAAATGGAAACATTTTCCAAAGTTAATAACGTATATTTTCTAAAATTAGAAAATAAGGATTTGATGAATATATGAAAACGAGAGATGGGGAAATGAATAAAATGTTGGTTGATGATTGATCGATAGAATTTCCATCTGGAAATAATATCGTTGTTTACACACAATTTTTTCTTTGATAGTTAAATCACGGACTATCAAAGTTTTTGACCATTTCCGTCGTCAATACAAAGAGACCGGGATCAGATATATTATCTGAAAACCACTCCGTATGGCGTTAGCGTTGCGATCAAATATGATGAAGATAATTGAAGACGGAGTTATGCAAGGACTGACCTGTTTACAGAATAGTGCCTTCGGTCTGTCCAGTCCCAGGACGACCTGTATGGAAGAATGTCCGACAGAGTATATTTAATATATCGCGTAAGTTGATCGTTTCAAACGTATTTACGTTGGTGGCGGAGGAATTCGTTTCTCTTAGCTTATACACGTGGTATTTTTGGGGAAATCAATTTGTGATTTAACGGGTATGACGATGTGGCATTCAAAGTAAACAAAAGAGTGATCTGTTAAAAGATTCGTTACGACCTCAAGCCTCATCAACTGGGAAATGACAGAAATCGGTAGGCAGCATGGCTAAGTGGGCCGCACCCAATTAGGGTATATTGTCACCATCTAGAGAATATTTATATTTGTTACTTCTTTCGCTTCTGTATCTCCCGGGAACAGTTATGTTGGTGTACCCATCATAAGGTGATAATATATTCGGAACATTCAAGCGAAATGAATGGCCGGTCATGTGTGGCCGAGTTGCAAGATGTTCTGTTGAACTCTAGTGTATCGCTTCTAGAGTACACTGATCGGAAGGTGGTTCCATACCTTGTCATAGTTGGAAATCCATTACCCAATAAGCGCCCGTGGTGTTTGATTGTATATAATATATGTGGAACGTGAGATGAAAGCGTTTCCACTAGATTGTTATTTATTTGATTTAGACATTATTATAATATCAGAAGAGTATTGATTATAAAGAAATGTTTTGGGTTATCGTAAGGTAAAAACCATCTGTGTTTATGTGTGGATCGGTCATACGATTATCATTTCTTTAGAAAAGAATTTAAAAGTTAAACAAATGGTTGGAGTTTACTCACACCAGTCGCATGGCTGACCCAGTGTTTATTTTGTTTTGTTTTCCCTAAACTCTTGGGTACCCAATTTTGTACGGGCAGTCAAGTAGTCGGGATTTACAGATACTTGAAGAGTTGGAGCAGGAGGCTTCAGGATTATATAGCTATTGTTATTTCCACTGTATTGTAAGTGTGATACTCTAATAATGGTATTATATACAGATACTGTTTTATTTCAAAGTTATGTTATGAAATATATTTATTCGTTCCGCTGTGAGATTCGTGTTTACTCTTATGTTGTATGTTCTTCTTCTTCTTCTATTCTAAGTTTCTATCTTATCTATTCTCAGCCTCCAATTTTTTCCATTAACTATCCAGTATTTCTGATGCTTGGATAGTCGACATTGAGTTTATGTTGATAACCAAGGTCATGAAAATCCGGGTCGTTATAGTGGTATCAGAGCTTAAGGTTAAGTTATTACGATGGCTCTGTGGCGTGACTCAGTAGAGATGGGGTTAGTAATGCACTAGATTGAGTTGAGTGTATTTATACGAGAGCGCATATTTGTTATTTAATATAAAATGATTTTATATTGTGGAGTTTTATTGGTTGAGTGGCTTATGAATTCTGGTCGATCAGTTTGATCCACGGTTTCGGTAGGGATTTCTAAACACTCAAGTACGATGAACCGATACGGTATGTTTTGAAAATAGGGTAAACAAAATAATTTCACCCAAATTTTATTTTGATATTAAGGATTTATATTGAAATTATTATAGTATATAGGATGTGTTGGTTGTTATTATAATCAGATAAGATTATAATTGGAACGGTTATGTAAATAACCAATCAAAATTCGTATAAGTGTTACGAAATGAATTAAATCTGAATTTAAATCAGAATTGAAATTAAAACTGTATTGACCCGCATCTTCAGCGGTATAATAATTAATTTATTTAATTATTTAAAAAGGTGATTAAAAGGATTTAATGGTCGTGGAATTAAATAATGGTGAATATTTAATTAAAATAATATATTAAATAATATATTTATTTCTGAAATAATCAGAATTGGATGAAATGGCGATATGATGTGAACTGGATCGTCTGTGATATTTAATTCAGTTTAGAATTGAATTAGAATAACGAATATATTATTTGAACGACAGTTTGAACATAGAGTTATAATATAATTAAAATCGAGCTCGAAATGGCACTGCAGTTCGTAAATTGGCGATTCGAACTTCAACTGAATGTACAGGATTCGTTTTAAGCCGGATTTCTGTGAAACAAGAAACGTGTGGAGCTGGTGGAGTATATCTTTCTAGTGGAAGAGAAAAATCGGGATTTCGTCGGGTAGATTTTGATTTACGTCCAAATCAAATTTCAGAAAAGTCGTTGTGGAATTCATTTTTAATTTATAAAGGAATTATTTATATTTTAAAAAGGAAATTCATTTTTAATCGAATATCGATTTAATCGGGATGTGAAGTGTCGAGTTATAAATCCCAGTGGAGCTGTGTGATATTCTGTTGTGAATATATACGATAATATTAATTTGTTAATATATTTTTTAATTATATTTAAATATATTTATAAATTTAAATGTGTTATTTAGGACTTTAAAAATAGCCACTTCTGCAAACGAAGTCGGAATTCGACGAAACTAATTTTGTTGGATCTGCAATGTCAAATAGTTGTTAGATTTCCTGTTTTGTGATTTTTAGAGTCACTGTGTGGTCGTACGGATTTTTAGAGTGAGAAACAGTCAGTATTCTGATGGTTTAAAATACGCTGTGTGAGATGCAAAGTTGGAATTCGATGAAACTAGTTTCGTTGGGACCGTAATGTCGAACAGTAGCTGCATGTAAATTTCCATGATTTTTGGGAATCGTGTGTGGTCACACGAATTTTTAGAAAGGAAGAACAAATAATTGAAAATAAAAGTAAAATATCTCAAAGCCTTCTAAGGCCTAAAACGAGCCACCCAACCATCGTTCACAAGCACACAACAAAAATATGATCCCTATAAAATCATTCTTTCAGCAGCAAGCTTTTTTCTTCTGAAACCCACAAACGCAAGAAGTAAAAATCAAAAAGAAAACAAAGAAAAATCCTAAAATCAAATTCTATATATTTATGGATTCACCAATTGTTACTCTTCACTTCTGTATCATTTTCAAAGGGTTCGACCCTTGTTTCATTCGCTGGAATTTTTATAGAGCAAACTAGGGTTTAAGAAATCAAGGTATTGGGGTGTTAATTCATGAATCGAGTGTTGGATTTTATCTTGTGGTGGTGAATAGCACGAGGTGAGAATTTTTGGTGGAAATCCGTGTAAAAAAACGGTCGCGCCTGATACAAAGGGCAACGCTGTTGCCTGAGGACGGGAATCGCACCGGAGCTGCCAGTTTGATGATGAGGGGATGGAGAGAAAGGCCTCGGGATGAGAAGAATTGTGGTGATTTTTTTGGAAATTAATTCGAAGTATGGGTGGAGTTTGGATCGAAGGAAGAGCGGCCAATGGAGGAGGAAACAAATACTGGAGCTCACGGTTGGAAATCGGAGGAGAAGGATTTTGCGGGTATGGGCTTCTGAAGTGATGATGGGCCATTGGAAATTGGTAAAGGCCCAAAATAAAGAAAGGGTTTAATTTTATTTTAGTTTAAATATATATTAACTTGTAAAATACATAACTTGGTCATACGTAATCAGAATTAAACGAAACGAGATCCGTTGGGATCGTATGGACGGTGGCTACAGCATGGAACTGACTGGAAGTCCATCGGAGCTTGTTACAATTTATGGAAAAATAAATTGTCCGTTTGAATAGAGCGATGTTATCGTTTTTAACGATGATCGTCCAATGTGAGTAAAACTCACCAACTCTGAACAGTTATATTTATATAACGTATTTTTAGAACTGTTAGTCATCTGTTGATTGCTGTGTGTTGACCGTTTGATTGAACTGCTAGTCAGTTAGTTGAATTTCTATATTGATTCTGTTTATCAGAATATATTATATGGAACTGAAAGTGATGTTGATTTTATTGTGTAACATCTGTGGATGCAGGGAAACAGATTGGAGGAATCCGACTGGATTCCTCAACAGCTATTTTATTATTTTCATATATTATGATATATGACATGGTTTATAATCTGTTTTTGATTATATGTGTATGGACGATATTGGACATCGTAATTTGATATGTTAAACGACATAACACACCGGAATTTGGAGAAAAGGAGATTTTCAAATGTTATGTTGAAAAGAAATATTTATTAAATCAAAGGATTTTATAAAAAGAAATATTTATTTGTTAAATAAATATTTGTGAAAAGGAATTAAAAGAAAATTGTTTGTAAAACAAATATTAAGGAAATTATTTGTAAAAAACAAGGATAAGGGGGATATTTGTAAAACGCTTATAAATAGAAAGATAAAGAAAATATTCATTTGTTAAATTAATAGATTTAAAAAAAAGGGATATTTATTTGTTAGATAAATATAATAAGATACCATAAGAAGGAAATTTATTTATAAAATCAAGGGATTTTATAAAAGGGAATACTTATGAAATCAAGGGATAATATAAAGGAAAATATTTGTGAAATCAAATATGAAGGAAGATATTTGTAAAACAAATATAAAGGAAAATATTTGTCAGACAAATAGAAAGAGAAATATTTGTAAACCATTTACAAATAAATAGGAGATAAAGGAAATATTTATTTAGGAAATAGATAGGAGTATAAAGGAAATATTTATTTATAGAAAATAAATAGAAAGAGATAAAAGGAGATATTCATTTGTTAAATAAATAGAAAGAGATGAAAGGAGATGTTTATTTGTAAAATAAATAGAATTAAAAGGAGATATTTATTTGTTAAATAAATAGAATTGAAAGGAAATATTTGTTTGCTAAATAAATAAAGTTAACCAGTTAGAGATAATCGATTAGAGTTAGAGTTAACCAACTAGAGTTAATCAAATAGAGTTAAATGGAGTTAAAAAGGAGTTAATCGAATATCGTTTATTTGAATAGAATTAAAGGAGTAAGTCGAAATGGTTTATTCGAATAAAGTTAAAAGGAGTTATCAAATTAGTTATTCGAAAGGAGTTAATCGAATATAGTTTATTCGAAAGGAGTTAAGTGAAAAGAGTTAATCGATTAGAGTAAATCAAACAGAGTTAATCAGTTAGAGTTAATCGACAGAGTTAAATCGAACTAGAGTTGTTCAAATGGAGTTAATCGAATTTAGTTTATTCAAATAGAGTTGAAATGAGTTAATCGAATTTAGTTATTCGAAGAAGTGAATCGAATCAGAGATATTCGAAGTGAGATAATTGAACCAGAGATATTCGAAGTGAGATAATCGAATCAGAAATATTCGAAGTGAGTTGATCGAATCTAGTTATTCGACAGGAGTTAAATCGAATAAGATTTATTCGAAGAAAGAGATTATCGAATATAAGTATTCGAAAAGTAAGTTATTCGAATAAGAGTTAATCCAGTAAGAGTTATTAGGTTGGAGTTATTCAAATGAGAGTTATAGATTAGAGTTAACCGAATAGGAGTAAATAAATTAGTTGTCGTTATATTATTCGAGTTAGGAAATAAAAGTCATATTAAAGATAATATGTTTCAGATGTAGGAGATTATAACACCATTGTTATAATCACGTAAACTTGTAAAAGAAGGGGGTTCGTAAATAGAATCCGAGGGTTCGTAAGGAAGTGTTAAAGGGTTAAAAGATGAACTTACCCTATTTCGAGATTTGAAATGTTTTTCAGTTAAGGTCTGAGAGGTAGTTATACCCCAACTTGATTGACTTCGTTTTTAATTTAGAAATGGTTAAGGTTCGAGAGTGAAAATGATTAAGTGAATTTAGTAAATAAGTATAGTGGGTTGAGTTGTCGTCGCGATGTTGATTTAAACATCTGTTTAAATCCAAGTAAAGAAGATTTGGAAATGTTTTCCAAAAAGAATCAGAAAAGTAATCAAATATTGAAATTGGAAATAAGAATTAGAAAAGGAAATGTTAATGTATAAGGAGTTAAGAAATGGAGTTAAGCTAAATCAGAATTTGACTGGAGACTTGTTAAGTTGAAGGGTTTCTTAAGTGTCTATCTGATGTTGGTTTCGACCTTCCGGATTGGTACTTAGGGAATTTTTCTTATACTAGTTTACAATCAGAGACTGATAGTTGTAGAAGAATAGTGATACATAAATAATTTATGGAAAGGTTCTCCAGCGTTAACGTATATTTTCTAAACATAGAAAATAAGGAAAATATGAATATATATATATATATGATTGATGATTGATTGATAGAATTTCCATCTGGAAATAATATCGTTGTTTGCACACCTGTTTTTCTTTGATGGTTAAATCACAGACTATCGAAGATTTGACCATTTTAACATTGTTAATATGGAGAGACTGGTTGGATTATTATCCAAAGAACCACTTTGTATTGGCATAAGCGTTGCGAATCATATATGCCAAAGATAATTGAAGACAGAGTAAAGTGCAAGGGCTATTGTATAAGTCTTAGATAACAGTGCCTAAGATGGATGTACTGAATAGTGCCTTCGGTTCATCCTGTTCCTGGATGACTTGTATGGATGAATGTCTGATAAAGTATTTCCAGAAAGGTCACATACATTGATTTCTTCAACCGTACCAAGAGTGGAAGCAGAGAAGGAAACTTCTTTAGCTAACACGTAATGTACTGTTGTATAAGTCGATTAGTGATTTTCGATGGATCTGACAATGTGGCATTCGAAGTGAATCTGATGTGATGATAAAGTGTAACCTCAAGCCTCAACATCTGGTAAATGACAAAAATCGGGCAGGCAGCATGGCTAAGTCGGTCGCTCCGAAGTAGGGTGTATTATCACCTATCTAGAGAATATTCATTTGCTTCTTTAATCTATCAATGTTGTCCCATATATATATATAAGGGAAACGGTTGCTGATCCCAACCGTTGGTGATATGCATTCGATACACTCAAGCGAAATGAGTGGTCGGTCATGTGTGGCTGAGTTGCAAGATGTTCTTATTGAACTCCAGTGTATCGTTCCTAGAGTACACTGATCGGAAGGTGGTTCCATACCTTGTCATAGTTGGAAATCCATTACCCAATATGTGCTTGCGGTTTTGATTGTATACTATATATGTAGAACGTGAGATATTGTGGTAGATAGACATTATTATAATATCAAAAGGTTTTTTTGATATAAAGATATTTTGGATTCTCACAAGGGAAAAACCCGTTCCGTTATACGGCGTGGTCTTATGAGATATCGTTTACTTGTTCAACTGTTTTAAACTGTTTTACTCATACCAGTCCCATGACTGACCCGGAGTTTATTTGTTTGTTTTCCCTAAACTCTTGGGTGCCTAATTTTGTACGGGCAGTCAAGTAGTCGGGATTTACAGATACATTGAAGAGCTGGAGCAGGAGGCTTCAAAATTTTATAGCTATGGTTATTTCTGCTGTGTTGTAAGTGTTGTACTTTGAAATGATATGTATATTCAAGTACAGAATTATATTTCAAAGTTATGTTGTATATTATATGTTATTCGTTCCGCTGTGAGGTTCGTGTTACTCTGATGTTGTGTTCTTCTTCTTCTTCTATTCTAAGTTTCTATCTTATCTATTCTCACCCTCTAATTTCTTTCATTAACCATTCGGTGATTTTCGATCCTTGGATGTTCGATATGTGTTGTATATCGGATAACCAAGATCGCCAAATTTCCGGGTCGTTACAGTTGGTATCAGAGCTTAAGGTTAAGTGAATTACCTTGGCTCTGTGGCGTGACCCAGTAGAGATGGGGTTTGTAATACCCTAGATTGAGTTTGAGTGTATATATACGAGTGAACGTATTTGTATAAGATATAAAAATAATTTTATATTGTGAAGATTTATTGGTTGAGTAGTTTATGAGTTCTGGTCGATCAGTTTGATCCACTGTATTGGTAGGAGTTTATAAACACTCAAATACGATGGGTCGGCACGATATGTTTTGAAAGAGGGTAAATGAAAATAATTTTACCCAAAGTATATTTTGATACATATTGGATATATTGGTTGATATTATAATCAAATAAGATTATAAATTAATGGGTTATGTAATTAACCAACCAGAATTCATATAAGTGAAATACGTGAAATCAGATGAGTTAAATCTGAAATTTAAACCAGAAATTAAATTAAAATTCTGGAAAATTGGATAAGTGTTTATAAATGGATTTGGATTAAAAATAAGGAAAATTTAAGATCCTGGGAGATTTTAAATTGTTTTACAAGTAGTGTGAATTATATTTTGAAATGAATTTCAAAGTGGAAATGTTTAGAAATGGTTTTATAGTATTGAACTCACTTCGATCGCTGGAAAATAGATTCTAATGATGACAGCTGCATCATCAGTATTCATTTTCGAGTTGTAAGTGACGAATTACTACCAGGGATACTGTTTTGAATTTGTTTTGGGAAAGACAAGTTGTGTTGAATTTCGAAAAGGAAAAATTGATTTTTGAAAAGAGTAAACTGTTTAAAAACTCCCAGGGAAAGACTGCTTGAATTAAAAACAAATTTAACAGAAATTTGTGAAAGAAAATTTGAATTAAAGTAAATCCAGTAAAGTGGTAACTGAGATTGAATTAGAATGATATCAAGACAAATTGGATTGTGAGATTCAAATTTGAAGTGTAATGTGATAATCAAGTTAAGAGTTGGGAATCGAGAAGAAACTCGAGTTGAAATGATATTTGGCTCGGATATAAGCGAATGGTTGTGTTGTGGATAAAAGTAGATTGGAATTTGATTGGGATGACCCTTGTATCTGCTGAATTGATAACAGGTGGAAAGGATATAATGATATGCCGACAAAAAGATACAAGTTTATATTTCTATTGGATATAAGATTTATGAGCTGAATTGGCAAGCCGCATGGCTATTTGATTTTCTTTTGGGATGGAGATGGCCCAGAGAGGCGAGTGGTGGTTTTACGTATTGACCAGTACAAAGGAGGTGCTGGCGAAAATTTTCAAAAATTAAGGCGTTAGAAAATTTTCTGGATTTTTGAAAATTTTCGTTGATAAGAATTAATTAATATTAAATTGAAATTTAATTGGTCCAGTAGGAAACTGAAGTTAAGAAGTGAACAAATAAGTTATACCAAGTTAATAGAGTTATTTTCTACCTTAGCAATTTCGAGGACGAAATTATTTTAAGTGGGGAAGAATGTAATGACCCGCATCTTCAGCGGTATAATAATTAATTTATTTAATTATCTAAAAAGGTGATTAAAAGGATTTAATGGTCATGGAATTAAATAATGGTGAATATTTAATTAAAATAATAAATTAAATAATATATTTAATTCTGAAATAATCAGAATTAACTGAAATGGCGATATGGTGTGAACTGGATCATCTGTGATATTTAATTCATTTTAGAATTGAATTAGAATAACGAATATATTATTTGAACGACAGTTTGAACGTAGAGTTATAATATAATTAAAATCGAGCTCGAAATGGCGCTGCAGTTCGTAAATTGGCGATTCGAACTTCAATTGAATGTACATGATTCGTTTTAAGCCGGATTTCTGTGAAACAAGAAACATGTGGAGCTGGTGGAGTATATTTTTCTAGTGGAAGAGAAAAATCGGGTTTTCATTGGGTAGATTTTGATTTGCATCCAAATCAAATTTCAGAAAAGTCGTTGTGGAATTCCTTTATAATTTATAAAGGAATTATTTATATTTTAAAAAGGAAATTCATTTTTAATCGAATATCGATTTAATCGGGATGTGAAATATCGAGTTATATTTCCCAGTGGAGCTGTGTGATATTCTGTTGTGAATATATACGATAATATTAATTTGTTAATATTTTTTTAATTATATTTAAATATATTTATATATTTAAATGGGTTATTTAGGACTTTAAAAATAGCCACATTTGCAAACGAAGTCGGAATTCGACGAAACTAATTTTGTTGGATCCGCAATGTCAAATAGTTGTTAGATTTTCAGTTTCGTGATTTTTAGAGTCACTGTGTGGTCGTACAGATTTTTAGAGTGAGAAACAGTTAGTATTCTGACGGTTTAAAATACGCTGTGTGAGCATGCGAAGTCGGAATTCGACGAAACCAGTTTCGTTGGGACCGTAATGTCGAACAGTAGCTGCATGTAAATTTCCATGATTTTTGGGTATCGTGTGTGGTCACACGAATTTTTAGAATGGAAGAACAAATAATTGAAAATAAAAGTAAAATATCTCAAAGCCTTCTAAGGCCTAAAACGAGCCACCCAACCATCGTTCACAACCACACAACAAAAATATGATCCCTATAAAATCATTGTTTCAGCTGCAACCTTTTTTTCTTCTGAAACCCACAAACGCAAGAAGTAAAAATCAAAAAGAAAACAAAGAAAAATCCTAAAATCAAATTCTATATATTTATGGATTCACCGATTGTTGCTCTTCACTTCTATATCATTTTCAAAGGGTTTGACCCTTGTTTCGTTCGCTGGAATTTTTACAGAGCAAACTAGGGTTTAAGAAATTAAGGTATTGGGGTGTTAATTCATGAATCGAGTGTTGGATTTTATCTTGTGGTGGTGAATAGCACGAGGTAAGAATTTTTGGTGGAAATCCGTGTAAAAAAACTGTCGCGCCTGATACAAAGGGCAACGCTGTTGCCTGAGGACGGGAATCGCACCAGAGCTGCGAGTTTGATGATGAGGGGATGGAGAGGAAGGCCTCGGGATGAGAAGAATTGTGGTGATTTTTGTGGAAATTAATTCGAAGTATGGGTGGAGTTTGGATCGAAGGAAGAGCGGCCAATGGAGGAGGAAAGAAATACTGGAGCTCACGGTTGGAAATCGGAGGAGAAGGATTTTGCGGGTACGGGCTTCTGAAGTGATGATGGGCCGTTGGAAATTGGTAAAGGCCCAAAATAAAGAAAGGGTTTAATTTTATTTTAGTTTAAACATATATTAACTTGTAAAATCCATAACTTGGTCATATCTAATCAGAATTGAACGAAACGAGATCCGTTGGGATCGTATAGACGGTGGCTACAGCATGGAACTGGTCCATCGAAGCTCGTTACAATTTATGGCAAAATAAATTGTCCGTCTGAGTAGAGCGATGGTTATCGTTATTAACGATGATCGTCCAATGTGAGTAAAACTCACCAACTCTGAACAGTTATATTTTTATAACGTATTTTTAGAACTGTGAATCATCTGTTGATTGCTGTGTGTTGACTGTTTGATTGAACTGCTAGTCAGTTAGTTGAATTTCTATATTGATTCTGTTTATCGGAATATATTATATGGAACTGAAAGTGATGCTGATTTTATTGTGTAACATCTGTGGATGCAGGGAAACATATTGGAGGAATCCGACTAGATTCCTCAACAACTATTTTATTATTTTCATATATTGTGATATATGACGTGGTTTATAATCTGTTGTTGATTATATGTGTATGGACGATATTGGACATCGTAATTTAATATGTTAAACACCATAACACACCGGAATTTGGAGAAAAGGAGATTTTCAAATGTTATGTTGAAAAGAAATATTTATAAAATCAAAGGATTTTATAAAAAGAAATATTTATTTGTTAAATAAATATTTGTGAAAAGGAATTAAAAGAAAATTGTTTGTAAAACAAATATTAAGGAAATTATTTTTAAAAAACAAAGATAAGGGTATATTTGTAAAACGCTTATAAATAGAAAGATAAAGAAAATATTCATTTGTTAAATAAATAGATTAAAAAAAAAGGATATTTATTTGTTAGATAAATAGAATAAGATGTCATAAGAAGGAAATTTATTTATAAAATCAAGGGATTTTATAAAAAGGAATACTTATGAAATCAAGGGATAATATAAAGGAAAATATTTATGAAATCAAATATGAAGGAAGATATTTTTAAAAAAAATATAAAGGAAAATATTTGTCAAACAAATAGAAAGAGAAATATTTGTAAACCATTTACAAATAAATAGGAGATAAAGGAAATATTTATTTAGGAAATAAATAGGAGTGTAAAGGAAATATTTATTTATAAAAAATAAATAGAAAGAGATAAAAGGAGATATTCATTTTTTAAATAAATAGAAAGAGATGAAAGGAGATATTTGTTTGTAAAATAAATAGAATTAAAAGGAGATATTTATTTGTTAAATAAATAGAATTGAAAGGAAATATTTATTTGCTAAATAAATAGAGTTAACCAGTTAGAGATAATCGATTAGAGTTAGAGTTAACCAATTAGAATTATCCAACTAGAGTTAATCAAATAGAGTTAAATGGAGTTAAAAAGGAGTTAATTAAATATCGTTTATTTGAATAGAATTAAAGGAGTAAGTCGAATATGTTTTATTCGAATAAAGTTAAAAGGAGTTATCGAATTAGTTATTCGAAAGGAGTTGATCGAATATAGTTTATTCGAAAGGAGTTAAGTGAAAAGAGTTAATCGATTAGAGTAAATCAAACAGAGTTAATCAGTTAGAGTTAATCGATAGAGTTAAATCGAACTAGAGTTATTCAAATGGAGTTAATCGAATTTAGTTTATTCGAATAGAGTTGATATGAGTTAATCGAATTTAGTTATTCAAAGAAGTGAATCGAACCAGAGATGTTCGAAGTGAGATAATCGAACCAGAGATATTCGAAGTGAGATAATCGAATCAGAAATATTCGAAGTGAGTTGATCGAATCTAGTTATTCGACAGGAGTTAAATCGAATAAGATTTATTCGAAGAAAGAGATTATCGAATATAAGTATTCGAAAAGTAAGTTATTCGAATAAGAGTTAATCCAGTAAGAGTTATTAGGTTGGAGTTATTCAAATAAGAGTTATAGATTAGAGTTAACCGAATATGAGTAAATAAATTAGTTGTCGTTATATTATTTGAGTAAGGAAATAAAAGTCATATTAAAGATAATATGTTTAGGATGTAGGAGATTATAACACCATTGTTATAATCACGTAAACTTGTAAAAGAAGGGGGTTCGTAAGGAAGTGTTTAAGGGTTAAAATATGAAATTACCCTATCTCGAGATTTGAAATGTTGTTCAGTTAAGGTCTGAGAGGTAGTTATACCCCAACTTGATTGACTTCGTTTTTAATTTAGAAATGGTTAAGGTTCGAGAGTGAAAGTGATTAAGTGAATTTAGTAAATAAGTATAGTGGGTTGAGTTGTCGTCGCGATGTTGATTTAAACATCTGTTTAAATCCAAGTAAAGAAGATTTGGAAATGTTTTCCAAATAGGATCAAAAACGTAATCTAATATTGAAATTGGAAATATGAATTAGCAAAAGGAAGTGTTCATGTATAAGGAGTTAAGAAATGGAGTTAAGCTAAATCAGAATTTGACTGGAGACTTGTTAAGTTGAAGGGTTTCTTAAGTGTCTATCTGATGTTGGTTTCGACCTTCGGGATTGGTACTTAGGGAATTGTTCTTATACTAGTTTACAATCAGAGACTGATAGTTGTAGAAGAATAGTGATACGTAAATAAGTTATGGAAATGTTCTCCAGCGTTAACGTATATTTTCTAAACATAGAAAATAAGGAAAATATGAATATATATATTTAGATATATATATGATTGATGATTGATTGATAGAATTTCCATCCGGAAATAATATCGTTGTTTGCACACTTGTTTTTCTTTGATGGTTAAATCACAGACTATCAAAGTTTTGACCATTTTAACGTTGTTAATATGGAGAGACCGGTTGGATTATTATCCAAAGAACCACTCTGTATTGGCATAAGCGTTGCGAATCATATATGCCAATGATAATTGAAGACGGAGTAAAGTGCAAGGGATATTGTATAAGTCTTAGGTAACAGTGCCTAAGATGGATGTACTGAATAGTGCCTTCGGTTCATCCTGTTCCTGGATGACTTGTATGGATGAATGTCTGATAGAGTATTTCCAGAAAGGTCACGTACATTGATTTCTTCAACCGTACCAAGAGTGGAAGCGGAGAAGGAAACTTCTTTAGCTAACATGTAATGTACTGTTGTAGACGTCAATTAGTGATTTTCGATGGATCTGACAATGTGGCATTCGAAGTGAATCTGATGTGATGATAAAGCGTAACCTCAAGCCTCAACATCCGGTAAATGACAAGAATCGGGCAGGCAGCATGGCTAAGTCGGTCGCTCCGAAGTAGGGTGTATTATCACCTATCTAGAGAATATTCATTTGCTTCTTTAATTTATCAATGCTGTCCCATATATATATGGGAAACGGTTGCAGATCCCAACCGTTGGTGATATACATTCGATACACTCAAGCGAAATGAGTGGTCGGTCATGTGTGGCTGAGTTGCAAGATGTTCTTGTTGAACTCCAATGTATCGTTCCTAGAGTACACTGATCGGAAGGCGGTTCCATACCTTGTCATAGTTGGAAATCCATTACCCAATACGTGCTTGCGGTTTTGATTGTATAATATATATGTAGAACGTGAGATGAAAGCGTTTCTGCTAGATGATTGTTATATTCTGGTTGATAGACATTATTATAATATCAAATGATGTTTTTGATATAAAGATATTTTGGATTCTCACAAGGGAAAAACCCGTTCCGTTATACGACGTGGTCTTATGAGATATCGTTTACTTGTTCAACTTTTTTAAACTGTTTTACTCATACCAGTCCCATGACTGACCCGTAGTTTATTTGTTTGTTTTCCCTAAACTCTTGGGTGCCTAATTTTGTACAGGCAGTCAAGTAGTCGAGATTTACAGATACATTTAAGAGCTGGAGCAGGAGGCTTCAGAATTTTATAGTTATGGTTATTTCCGCTATGTTGTAAGTGTTGTACTTTGAAATGATATGTATTTTCAAGTACAGAATTATATTTCAAAGTTATGTTGTATATTATATGTTATTCGTTCCGCTGTGAGGTTCGTGTTACTCTGATGTTGTGTTCTTCTTCTTCTTCTATTCTAAGTTTCTATCTTATCTATTCTCACCCTCTAATTTCTTTCATTAACCATTCGGTGATTTTCGATCCTTGGATGTTCGATATGTGTTGCATATCGGATAACCAAGATCGCCAAATTTTCGGGTCGTTACAAAAACCCTGGAAATTTGGAAAGGTGTTTGTAAATGGATTTGCAATTAATATATGAGAATTTTAAAATCATGGGAGATTTTAAATTGTTTTACAAGAATTGCGAATGATGTTTTGAAATATATTTCAAAATGGAAGTGTTTAGAAATGGCTTTGAAAGTGATATAGTATTGAACTCACTTCGATCGCTGGAAAATAAATCCCAATAATGAAGTCGACCATCATCGGTGTTCATTTTCGAGTTTCTAAGTGACAGATTACTACCAAAGATACTGTTTTGAATTTGTTTTGAGAAAAAAAGTTGTTTTGAATTCCAAAAAGAGATATTTGATTTTTGAAAAGCTAAGTGATTTAAACTTCCCAGGGAAATATTGTTTGAGTTAAAACCAAACTGAATTGAAATTTGGGAAAGCCAATTGGAATTAAAATAAAGTTAGTTAAGTGGTAACTGAAATTGAATTAGAATGATATCGAGACAAATTGGATTTGTTAGATTCGAATTTGAAGTGTAATTTGATAATCAAGTTAAGAGTTTGGAATCGAGAATGAAACTCAAGTTTGAAATGATATTTGGCTTGGATATAAGCGAATGGTTGTATTGGAGATAAAACTGATTGGAGTTTTATTGGGATAACATAGGTATATGTTGAATTGGTAACAGATGCAAAGGATATAATGATATGCCCGACAAAAAGGTACAAGTTTATATTTCTATTGGGTATGAAATTTATGAGCCGAATTGGCAAGTTGCTTGGCTATTTGATTTTCTTTTGGGTTGGAGAAGGCCCAGAGAGGCGAGTTCTAGTTGTACCGATTGAGTCGTACAAAGGAGGTGCTGGCAAAAAATTTCGAAAATTTAAGGTGTTAGAAAATTTTCAGAATTTTTGAAATTTTCGTTAATAGGAATAATTTAATTGAAATTAAATTGGTTCAGTTGAAACTGAAGTTAAGAAGTGAACAAATAAGTTCTAACCAGTTAATAGGGTTTGTTTTCTACCTTAGCAATTTCGAGGACGAAATTATTTTAAGGGGGGAAGAATGTAATGTCCTGTATTTTTTACTATATAATAATTAATTAATTAAATTATTTAAATAATGATTTAGATATTTTAATGGTTTAAATTAAATAACTTTGAATATTTAATTAAAATAATAATTAAATAATATATTTAATTCTTAAATAATCAGAATTAGCTGAAATGGCAATATGGTGTGAATAGGGCAATTCAAAATATATAATTCAGTTTAAAATTGAATTACGATAACGAATATATTTAATTAACGATGGTTGAACGTATAAATTATATTATAATTATAATCGAGCTTGAAATGGCGCGGCAATTCGTAATTTGGCGATTCGAACTTTAATTGAATACACAGAATCCGTTTTAAATCGGATTCCTGTGAAATAAGAAACGTTTGAATCTGTTGAACGATAATTTTCTAATGGAAGAGAAAAATCGAGATTTCATTGTGTAGATTTTGAGTTATGTCCAAATCAAATTTTCAAAAAGTCGCTATGGAATTCCTTTTTAATTTATAGCGATTTATTTATATTATAAATGGATTTTTCAATATAAATTGAATATCGATTGAACCGGGATTTGAATATCGAGTTATAAATCCAATAAGAGCTGTATGATATTCTATTGTGAATATATATGATAATATTTATTTATAAATATTTAATTTAATTATTTTTAAATATATTAATATTTAAATGGGTTTATTTAGAGCTTTAAAAATACCCAGTTTTGCAAACGACCTTCGTTTTTGGCGAAACTAATTTTGTTGGATCCGGAATATTAAATTATTGCTATCAATTTTCGTGATTTTTGAAGTCATTATGTGGCCGTACGGGATTTTAATGTGAAATACAATCGATATTTTGCGGTTAAAAATACGCCGTGTGACCAAATGGAGTCGGAATTCGACGAAACCTGTTTCGTTGGGTACGTAATGTCGAACTATAGTTGCATGCCAATTTTCATGATTTTTAGGTATCCTGTGTGACCGTTGAGATTGAAAACATTCATCGAAAATTATATTAATATAAAAACAAAATATTTAGAAATTTATCAACATTATAAATACACCTCCTCTACATCCTTACGATCTAATTCCATTCCTCTGCAAACAGGAAAAGATGCCGCCACTTCTTTCTCTTCTTTAAGCAAAAAAGTGAGATTAGAAAATCAAAAGAATTCAAAGAAAATTCTATAAATTATCAAATATATATATTTGCGATTCTCATGGCTCTCTCTTCATTCTGGTATGCCTTTCATTGGGATCGAACATCACTTATGTCGCTGGTTTTGGTACAGCGGCGATTAGGGTTTAGATTTTAGGAAGTTTGAAGCTTCTAATCATGAAATGGATATCGTATTGGAGATTAGAAGGAAGTTTAGCACATCCTTGAGAAGTTTGGTAAAAATCCATGCGATTTTGTTCGATGTTATCTGAACTGGGCGTGGAGCGTGGCTGTCAATGCAAGTGAGATTGAAGAACCGAGTTGACTGATGAGTATATGAAATCGAAGAGATTTTGTAGGAGAAGATAACGATGGTATTGGTTTGATTTATTGTGACATGTGGAAGGAGAATGGGATTTTAGAAGTTGCGTTTTGGCCGGGGAATGATACTGGAAGGAGCGATCAAATGGAGGATTTCGAGTTTTGTGTTAATGGTACTGACAGATAGAGGATTTGATGAAGAAGGAAGTGGTGATTTTATTT
Organism: Allium sativum; assembly: GCA_030737875.1. Lineage (NCBI taxonomy): Eukaryota > Viridiplantae > Streptophyta > Magnoliopsida > Asparagales > Amaryllidaceae > Allium > Allium sativum. The sequence continues at coordinate 201,009,524 of CM060924.1, forward strand.
TGGTGTTTAACGAAGTAACTAAGGAGTTAGGAGGGTTTAAATGATCAGGAATGGCCATCAGAAAGTAACAGGTGCGTGCGTTTTTGGATAGATGGAAGAAGAAGTAATGTAATGCGGGTGGATCTTTAAGTGGGCTGAAATTTTAAAGCGTGAGGCCCAATATAGATAAGATTTAAGTTTTGTTTGAATTAAATACGTTTTATACTGTAAAATCAATAAGTATCTCATACGTTATTCAAATTCAGCAAAACAAGATCCGTTGGGATCGTATGGACGACGGCTACACAATGGAATTGACAGGGAGTGAATCTAAGCTCGTTACAATTTACAGCGAAATAAATTGTTGGTCTGAATCAACCGATGGTTATCGTTATCTAACGATGATCGTCCAATGTGAGTAAATCTCACTACTCTGATTTTATAACATATGTTTAGAATTGATAAATGATGATGGATTTCTATGTGTTGACTGTTTGGTTGAACTGATAATTGATTGGTTGAAATTATAGATCTAGTGATATATATTTATATATATATATATATATATATATCGTTAATAAAATATGGATTCTGTTGATCAGAATATTTCATGTTGAAATGAAAGTGATGTTAATTATATTGTTTAACATCTTTGGATGTAGGGAAACAGGTTGGAGGGATCCAACTGGATTCTTCAATATTATTACTGTTTGTTTTCACATATTGTGATATATGATGTGATATATAATCTGTGATTGATTATGATGACACTGATCTTGTTATTGGGTATTTTAAATATCATAAGTGATACTGGAATGTAAAAAGGTAATTTTCAAAATGTATATTGCAAATAATTTTTTTATAAAATCAAAGGATTTTATAAAAGCGAAATATTTATAAAATCAAAGGATTTTATAAAGAGGAATATTTATTTAGAAAATAAATAGAAGTATAAGAGGAATATTTATTTAGAAAATAAATAAGATATTACAAGAGGAATATTTATTTAGAAAATAAATAAAATATTATAAGGGATATTTATTTGGAAGATAAATAGGATTAAAAAGGGAAATACTTGTAAAACAAACATAAAATAATTGTAAAACAAATATAAAAGAAAGTATTTGTAAACAAACAGAAAAGGAAATATTTGTGAAACAAATAGAAAAGGAAATATTTATAGAATAAATAGAGAAATAAAAGGAGAGTTTTACATTAGGAAGGTTTAGACCTGTGCTTCGCCCAGGGGTATAACATGATAAGGATTTAAAGTAGATTTTAAATAGAATCTGTTTTAACAGATAAACGGAGAAGATTAATTTATAAATAATGTTTTATAAATTAAACTAAATATTTATCATTTGATAAATAGAATATATAAGTCAGAATTTATGTAGAGAAGTAGAATCTGTTTCAACACCGATAATTGAAATAGAATATGAACTCAGCATTTATAAAGGGAATTTTAAATGAGATTTAAGTGTTAGAAATGAAAAGGAGATTTCGTATGAATAATTCTATAATTAGAAGTATAAATAGAAATTGGATTTAGGATATTGTGTTAAATACGAAATCAAATTTTTTTGATTGCAAAGAAGAAATATTATTTACATTTAATGTGAATAAAGGATTTAAGTAAATATTTTGCTAATAAAATGTTTATAAAGGAAATAGGGTTTGAAATAGGAATTAAAATGGAGTTAAAGGAATTAGAAACTGACTGGAGATTAGTTGAGTTGAACAACTGTCTGGGTATTGATCTGATGTTGGTTTCGGCCTTCGGGGTTAATACGTGGGGGTTGTTCTCTTACTAATTTACAGTTAGAGACTGATATATGTGAGAAGATAGTGATGCGTGAATCAGAAATGGAAACGTTTTCCAAAGTTAATAACGTATATTTTCTAAAATTAGAAAATTAGGATTTGATGAATATATGGAAACGAGAGATGGGGAAATGAATAAAATGTTGGTTGATGATTGATCGATAGAATTTCCATCTGGAAATAATATCGTTGTTTACACACATGTTTTTCTTTGATAGTTAAATCACGAACTATCAAAGTTTTTGACCATTTCCGTCGTCAATACGAAGAGACCAGGATCAGATATATTATCTGAAAACCACTCCGTATGTCGTTAGCGTTGCGACCAAACATGACGAAGATAATTGAAGATGGAGTTATGCAAGGGCTGTCCTGTTTACAGAATAGTGCCTTCGGTCTGTCCAGTCCCAGGACGACCTGTATGGAAGAATGTCCGACAGAGTATATTTAATATATCGCGTAAGTTGATCGTTTCAAACGTATTTACGTTGGTGGCGGGGGAATTCGTTTCTCTTAGCTTATACCCGTGGTATTTTTGGGGAATTCAATTTGTGATTTGACGGGTATGACGATGTGGCATTCAAAGTAAATAAAAGAGTGATCTGTTGAAAGATACGTTACGACCTCAAGCCTCATCAACTGGGAAATGACATAAATCGGGCAGGCAGCATGGCTTAATGGGCCGCACCCAATTAGGGTATACTGTCACCATCCAGAGAACACTAATATTTGTTACTTCTTTCGCTTCTGTATCTTCCGGGAACAGTTATGTTGGTATACCAACCATAAGGTGATAATATATTCGGAATATTCAAGCGAAATCAATGGCATGTCCCGAGTTGTAAGATGTTCTTGTTGAACTCCAGTGTATCGCTTCTAGAGTACACTGATCGGAAAGTGGTTCCATACCTTGTCATAGTTGGAAATCCATTACCCAATAAGCGCCCACGGTGTTTGATTGTATATAATATATGTGGAACGTGAGATGAGAGCGTTTCCACTAGATTGTTATTTATTTGATTTAGACATTATTATAATATCAGAAGAGTATTGATTATAAAGAAATGTTTTCGGTTATCGTAAGGTAAAAACCATCTATGTTTATGTGTGGATCGGTCTTATGATTATCATTTCTTTAGAAAAGAATTTAAAAGTTAAACAAATGGTTGGAGTTTACTCACACCAGTCACGTGACTGACCCAGAGTTTATTTTATTTTGTTATCCCTAAACTCTTGGGTGCCCAATTTTGTACGGGCAGTCAAGTAGTCAGGATTTACAGATACTTGAAGAGCTGGAGCAGGAGGCTTCAGGATTATATAGCTATTGTTATTTTCGTTGTATTGTAAGTGTGATACTCTAATAATGGCATTGTATATAGATACTGTTTTATTTCAAAGTTATGTTATGAAATATATTTATTCGTTCCACTGTGAGATTCGTGTTTACTCTGATGTTGTATATTCTTCTTCTTCTATTCTAAGTTTCTATCTTATCTATTCTCACCCTCTAATTTCTTTCATTAAGTATCCGGTATTTCCGATGCTTGGACAGTCGACATTGATTTTATGTCGATAACCAAGGTCGTGAAAATCCGGGTCGTTACATGATTTGTGACTACACTTATACAATTTGATTAGGTATATATCTCTATTTTCTAAGTAGTGGAAGTAATATGGTTGGTGAATATAGTTTCGAAAGAGATAAGTGTATGTCTATGGTTTTTGAAGTAGTGAAAACATGGGATTTATGAATATTGTTATTCCATTGAGATAAGTATATGAAATCAATTTTTAAGAGTCGATGAAATAATTTTAAATAATGATTGAATTAAAATGGCCTGTGCTACTAATGTACTTTACTATACGATTGTGATTGATAGGTTAAGAATCGACTATCAATAAATTTCCTTTTTATTTCTAATGTGTTGTTTCAAGGAACTGGGATTGCAACTAGATCAAATACCACTTTCAACTAGCTAATTTGTTTTCAAAAACTAAATTTGTAGGTACGCTTATGCTTATGAAGATGGTTTGAAGGCATAGACCTTTAAAATGGAAAAGATTACTTGTTGATGTCTCTGGTTGGCTACTAGGATCATACTTATGGCAGCAGTCCTTATGTTTTGGGGTTCGCACTATACGAGGACTTCTTATTACAAATCCAAAATCTATTTTAACATTTTAATTGTTTACTTGTTTCATATATCCAAACAAGTTCCATTTCAAAATCTATTCAAAACCAAAATCTTATTTTGGAATATTCTATTTATTATAACTTATCTGTATATAACATAGAATCTGTTTTAATATTTTAATTTTAAATCCTAGTTTCTTATTAATACAATTCCAATATCCTTTTCATATATAATTTATTTTAAACTTTCGGCATAATCTAATTAATTTATCCAATTAAATTTACATTCTGAACATCGAAATAGACTTCATTGTTTTCTATTTAAAACGATTTCCAATTCTTATTTTTAAATTCAAATTTGAATTTAAATTTCCCAATTATCCAATGATAATTATTCATTTCATTTATAAACACCATTTATAAATTTATTTAAATTCCCCACATTATTTAATTTATAAACACCGTTTATAAATTCAATACTTCAATTTACTGTATTATTTAATTTACAAACATCATTTATAAATTCCATTACTTGTTTTTATTATTCAAAATAAGTAAATATTTCTTAGCCCATTCGTAATTCAAATTCTATTTTAAAAAAATAGAATTTTCCTTTTAAATCTCAAAATCACTTTCCACAATATTTTTATAAATTAACGTTTTGGCCAGTGATATCTAAACATCTAAAAACACTCAATTATCCAACTGGACTCCTCAATTATCAAATCACGGGTTTTATAACACATCATATATGATAATATATATATATATATATATGAAAACAAACAGTAATAAATTTTGAGGAGTCCAGTTGGATCCTCCAACCTGTTTTCCTGCATCCACAGATGTTAGCCAAAATAAATAATACCCATCCTGCTTCGATGTAGGATATCGCGGTATAGAAGGTCATCCACTATCATATTGTGGGGCGCATAGGGTCATCCGCTAATGATACTGCGGGCATCCGCTAATGGTACTGCGGGAAATATCCAACCACCAATTTATATATAATAACCACAAACACCAAGCCCAAATAACTAATATATATATATATATATATTATAATCACAACTGATAAACAATTTATAAACACATCAAAGCAGCCAACAATTTATTTTTAACGATAAAAATAAATTTAACTAAATTCTAAGTGAGAATTACTCACCGTGAATTTATTTGCAGATCCAATTCAATTTAAATCGAACAATGCTCGATTTAAATTGAAATTCCCTAGTTGATTCCAATTATTGACTTCAAAATTTATGGAATGGATGCCATCGCAGAACTTAAGTCCAAATGAACCAAACGAACTTGACGGCGTTTGAATCTGATATTTTGAGCACTAATTATATTCATTACGAGTTATTGCATATTTTAAAAATAACTAAACGTTATTAACTAAACTAAATTAATTATTTAAATCACCTAAGTCCCTGTTCATATCTCCTTCCTTGCTACTAAAATAAATTGGATCTTCTTCTAAAGCTCCAGTGCCTTATCCGACCTAATCACCATCACAACTTCTCCACATATATTTTTTCAGTCACACCATAGTTCAACTTAGTATCTATCTTCTTATTGTCCAAATACCGCAACCCAGTCCTCCGTCATTGCAATCCATGGCAATTCTAACTTCAAAACAGACCGCGCTCCCCATATCCATCAGTATCAGACTTCCTATCGATGCTTCCACCTTCCAGCTGTCTCTTGATGAACCCATCTCCTTCTTTGTTGCCCTGAAAACCAGCGCATCAACTAGAACCCAACATCATGCCTCAGACTAATGCTCAACAAAAATCTGAACTCCCCAGCCCATGCCGTGACTTCGAACACCCTCGGTGTCGATTCTTGAAACCCAGATCTCAGCCACTCCCCGCGTGCTACTACTTCCGTACAATTTCCTTCATCTTCGCGAATCAAAAGAAAAAGCCCAAAACTTTTTTTCGAATTCAAACCGAAGATGAGTGTCGCACATACCTCTTACTGACGTTGAACATCGCCCTCGTGATTTGGGAATATGGTTTCTCCTTTTTTTGTTTAAGAACTTTCGATTTCCATTTTTGTGGATTAAAATGAAGACAAGCTTTTGATTGGTTTGCAACTAAATAAAAGAGGATCGGCTTCTTATTCTTTTTTTCACTTGAAGTCTAGGAATTTATTTGCTGAAGAACTAAATTGGAATGAACAAAAAGGGGGAGTTTGATTGTGTTTAAATAAATAAGAATACTTCGGGATGAAGTAAATTAGTCTACGCAATGTACTATTGTAGGAGGTGGGTTAGGGTAGGTAAAGTACGTAGTTTTAAATTTCAATTAGATTTTTGATTTAACCGCGATTTGAGTTCGAGCTTATCCACTATATATTAAAACAATGTAAATTTAAGGTTCTGAGCTCCTATTTGAACGTAACAACTAGCGTTTCTAGGGTTAAACCACTATTCTGAACACACTGGGACAGGTTTCAAAGCCTTATTCGATCATACGGGGAAGATATTAATTTAAATCGATATAAATTAAATTCAAAACGATTATTTCTTCAATAATAAATCATAATTATTATCGTTTCTATTCAGTTAGAATTTATATTGATAATCTGAATCATTTTCGGTATAGTTTAAATCTTTGAATTCAATTATATATCGAATTACGATAATTCGATATATTCTAAATTAAATTATATTCAATTATTAAATCGATAACTCAATATAAAAATTCATTTATATTATCAGTATTTAAAACCATATTAAAAAATTAAAATAAATCGTCCAAAAAGCTGGGTCGTTACATGTTATATTTTATTAATTTCATTGTGAGATTAAGATGTTCTCTCATTCTGATGTGCTTGTGTTCTTCTTCTTATTCTATTCTAACCATAATTTCTTTCTTCTTTCCCACCCTATAACTTCTTTCCTCTAATGATTTTGTTTTTCGATGCTTTGATGTTTAATATGTTAGTACCATGCATATATTAGTTCCGACTTTGAGGGTCGAAAATCGGGTCATTACATTTTGGTATTAGAGTGCAAGGTTAAGCGAGAACCTTAGCTCTATGGTGTAACTCAATAAAGATAGGCCTAGTAATACCCTAGATTGAGTTCTCTCTTTGTGTGTATATATGATAATGTATTTGTTATTGAATATAGAAATGTTTTATATTGAGTTGTTTGATTTGTTAAGTTTGAATTTTGGATTCAAGTCCAACGATTGGCCCTCTTTTTTTATAAGAGTCCAAAATACTTGAACAAGTCTGGTATTGCAATATTGTTTTTAAAATTTGGTAAATGGAATAACTTTACCAAGGTTTCATATATTTTATATATGTAAAGAAATTTTCAAAACTGAGTATAGTTTTTATGGATGCGTAGTTTGATAAAAAATTATGATATATAATCATTATCATGTATTATTTGATTAGTCATGCGCATTTACTTTTGAGCATTAGCTATGACTAATTGATTTGTAGTTGTATCCGACCAGTTTATAGGTATTAGCTATTTTTTTGATAAGAGAAATTTTACCATTCTCTTGCATGGGTTGGGTAGATTTTCAATTAGGAGAACATTAGAAATGAACATCTTGTGAATTTAGTTTCATGATTTGACAATGAGCATTCGATGATGATGTTGTATAAGAATTTAACCTAACCAAAGTGTTTAATACGAATTTAAACAAGAATTAACATATGTTGGGTAATCTTATGTTGAAACCAGAACTATATAAATGTAACTAAAAATATGAGATTTATAAAGAAAAAATAATTCTATGTTGAGAACTGAAGGATCTAAATTTCTGATGAGTATGGAAAATGGTTTTTCGAATTTTAAAAGGAATATTAAGATTATTTGGAAGTATTTATAAATATAAATGGATTTTAAAAAGCATTGATCTTACTTTGATCACTGGAAAATAATTTTTTCGATGACTGCAGCATCACCAGTGTTCATTTTTGAGTTCCAAAGTAAGAGCTTGCTACCATGGGAAATTGTTTAGACTAAGATGAATTTTTTTGAATCAAATATATATATATATATAATTTCGAAATTCAGAATTTTGGTACTGAAATTTTCAATTGAGATATAATATCAATGCATATATTCTAGGTACTAAAGTTGTTTGATTGTGCATTTCATGTGATATGAGATGTATAAAGTAACTTATAAATGGTTTAATATGATTTCAAGATAAGTTATAAAAGATTTGATTTATAATCAAACAAGACTCGGTAAGATATAAAGTTTTGTAAAGAAATAAAAAAAGTTTTTTAATAAGTTTTTTGAATGAATTTTTATAAAGGATTTTATAACAAATTCAAGTTTTGTAAATGAGGTTTATAAAAGAAATTTAAAGCTAATAAGATGGTTTTAATAAGGGTTTACATAAATAATAAATTAAGTAAAAATGATCATAATTGGAAAGAGATTTTTAAATGTAGAAAGGATTTATAAAACCTTATTTATATTGAATAGTAAATGGAACCTATTGTGACATATGTTGGATATCAAATTTTGAGTTATCAAACTTCCACCTATCTTGTAAATAAAAAATTTATCAAGTCAGAGTCAACGCGACGACCCAAACTCCCATGCCATGGAAGCAAGGATAATCAGTGGAATATAACACATATACAATAACAGCAGAATAGAAATATATCATTACAACAGATAATGTACATCAATTTACAATGGAAATAATATCAACATCAGAGTTACACAGCATAATAGGATCATACTTAATACAAAATACGGTTTCAGTTTAATATACAATGTTTGCAACAGAATCAAACATAATATACATAATGAAGTCTGAAACAGTACAATAGAAATAATAAAGGACCATCACCAGCTTCCACAGCTGCCATCCATAGCCAAAATGAACCAAGCTAAAACCTGAATATAAGGCTGCCCGTGTAGAAAATAGGGGCACCCGAGTTTGCAAGTGAAACAAACTACGAGTTAGTCATGGGACTGGTATGAGAAATCTTACTAAACCTATTTAATAATAAGGTCAATCATAGGACCACGCAGCTAACGCGGAACGGGTTTACTCCATTGGATTGCCAGTGCATGAAATAAAGTAAAGTATTTAAACAACGCAATGCTTTTTAGAAAAAATGAAGCCATTATAAGACACAAGTCCTATCACACAATGCAACGCAAACCGGAGGATAGAGTTTTACCTTATAATGGCCAAAATATGCTTGATACGAATAAAACAAATCATTTGATATTATTATTAGTGTATATATGTTTCAAAAACTATTTCAATCATAATATCAATCATAGACGGCATAAGTTCCCCATCCCACTATGTCACCGTTCTAGGTTCTACAATCAAAATCGCACAATGTCGTATTGGAAGTTGGATTTCCATCATGAACCAAGGCAAGGGATCGTCCTTACCGAATTCGAGACTCTCTAGCCCGAGCCTCAGGATATAGCCGCAACTGCACCTAGGAGCCAAAGGGTCGGTCCTCCCTTACGTTTGAGGATTATAACTCCTGAACAATACGTTTCCCCGCCCTATAGGGCGTAAAATCCATCCATTAGCCCCGTAGTGACCGATATATCCGAGGTACCTTGCTTTCCATTATCCACATAAGTAAAAAAGTTTGGGCTCCATACCATGACACCACTTCTAGCTAAAAAGAAACGCATGTTCTCCCTGAATCCTTCTCCCGTTTCTGGTTCATACCGGGGAGTGAAGCTCGCGAATTAACGCTATATACAAAGCTATGTTATTTAAAGTCGTGCTGTGAACATCAACCAAAGGCTCTGCTTTTCAAAAAATGCCTTGATCACTGCATCTCAGCATGCCACACAGGCAATTCACGCCATGCGACTGATGTCTATCGATATATAACTTCTAAGCTCGTACGTCTCAGAGAAGGGTGTTAAGAAAGAGAATAAATTCTCCGCCACCAAATAGATATATATTTATTAGAGATCAATCAAAACAGAATAAAATCCAATGTCAGACACACATCCATTTACAAGTTCGTTCTGGGTCTGAACGAAACCGGAGGCACCTTATTCCTCGTCCCATATGTCCAATATAGGAGAGAGGCCCTCGCACATCCGGACAACCACCACTGTAACCCTTTCAAGGCAGCAACTCCAATCAAAGGCATCGGTGGTTGTCCATTCGATGTGAAGATTATCGGTCTTGCACCATCTTCATATCTTCGACTTCTAATTGTCGATCAATTATTTGAAATGAGAAATAACTCGGTCTTTTCAAATAATTCACGTATACATAGAATTTAAATCAATTCTTTTCACAGTTAAATTATTTGACATCCATGTTTCGGTTCCTTAATATAATTTTCATTTCAAACACATCCAACCATCAAAATATCAAACAAATCAAGTAAAATCGGTTTATTTCCATTCCATATCGTTTATGATATTTTATAACGATTTATCACTATTTTTATTTATATAAAAATAGCCCATTTTAATTAAACGACGCTTTAGGCCATTACGCGGCCCTGGCGTTGTTTTTCTTTAGATTTGATTTACACATTTCTGAAAATCTAACTGTTGGATCTTAACAAATTTTATATCATTGGAAATATCTTTTCAAAGCGGACCCAACGGTTCCGGTTTCGAGAAAATCCGACGGTCGGATATCTCGGTATAATCATTGAAAGTTACGATTTCAAAACGCGAATGGCAGCGTCGTTATTCGTTTTATTATAATTTATATATATATATAATCCATTCGATGATTTCTAAACCATCTTCACTTCATTAGCGTGTTAAAACTAATATTTTTAACTAATACATATTTACTTCAACACATGTATATTTTTAGTGATTCATATCCACAATAAAAATGTGAATTTTATTGTTCAAACAATTTATTTAACACATGAATATTTTTAGTGACTCATATATACAATAAAAATGTGATTTTTATTGTTCTAACATTTTATTCAACACATGAATATTTTTATAACTTCACATACATGATAAAAATGTCATTTTTATCGTTCTAACCATTTATTCAACATATGAGTATTTTTAGCACTTCACATGTACAATAAAAATGTGATTTTTATTGTTAAGACGTTTTATTTCAAACATGAATATTTTTAGTGATTCATACATACAATAAAAATGTGATTTTTATTGTCTAAACAATTTATTTCAAACATGAATATTTTATATACTTCATACATACAATAAAAATGTGATTTTTATTGTCTAAACCATTTATTTCAAACATGAATATTTTATATACTTCATACATACAATAAAATGTGATTTTGATTGTCTAAACCATTTATTTCAAACATGAATATTTTATACACTTCATACATACAATAAAAATGTGATTTTTATTGTCTAAACAATTTATTTCAACACATGAATATTTTATACACTTCATACATACAATAAAAATGTGATTTTTATTGTCTAAACAATTTATTTCAAACATGAATATTTTTCAGCACATGAATATTTCAACACATGAATGTTTCAGAAAATTTCGGCATTACAACGGCAGGGTGGGTAGCACCGGCACCGTGTCCAGCATGGCTCCTCTTCTATCCTAGGCCTCGCGGCGTCACAAGATTTTCATTCCAATAATTTGACAATACAATTCATTTTCAACATTCAATGAATTCACCACAAACACAATCAATTTTGTTGCAATCACAATCAACCATTCACAATCACAGCCAAATTTCACACCACAACATAATCAAGTCGTCCATGGTCTGTGGACGACGGGTGTCAGAGACTGCTAAGCCCCATCTGCAACCTAATATATTTTTCCAATTTTATTTGAATTTAGAAATCTCACATTACTTTTGGCTTCGCCTAAAATTGTAGCGAGCTTTAAAAATTCTCCGGTCTCTTCTAGAATGTAGAAGACGTCGTCACGAGTCCAATATCTCTAGTTTCACTGGATTTGGACAACATACGAAAAAGATATGATTTTTATTAATAAACCATACTTTGCAACGCTTTATAGTGTTAAAACCATTTAAATTTAAATCAGCCGTACCTCTCAGTAAACGCTTCAAAACTAGGGTTAGATTTATCGCTCAATCTGAAGCACGAGGACGAAATCGAGTTGTGCCATAGCGTAGAGGAGGGGAGACGCACCTGCACGCGGTGGTGGGGCCCCTGTACGATCACGGCCAGAGGTCACGGCGGAGGTTGGAAGGCAGCGACTTTGGAGGCTTAGATCTCCACAAATACTCGATGATATATTAAAACTCTATATGGATTTGAAGATCTCGAGCTCCTCTACAAAATTCTCAACTGGAGCATTGAATTTCATGGAGTGATTTGAGAGTTAGGGAGGAGAGAAGGAAGGAGCATCCATCGTCATTCAATTTAAGATTTACGGGATTTTTATCCGGAGCGAGAAAGTGAACTGAGGAATATGATTGGTCCATGGTTTTATATTTAATTTTTAATTTATTTTAAATCCAAAAATACCCTTTTGTCCATACGAACTCCAAATCAAACCCAACAACTGTCGCCCCTAGCTAAATACCCTCATTCCGGACACAACGGAATATGTTTCGTAAGCCCATTCGACTGTTTTAGTTAGTTATTTTTTAAATTAAAATATAAAACATTTAACTTTAGATTTGAATGTATATTTTAATTTGTCGGGGCCACATACTGATTCCAACAATTCCAGAAAAATAAATCTAGCTATGTTGGGACGATACGGTCCTAACAAAATTAATTTCATCAAATTTGGAGACCGTTTGAAAAATGACCATTTTCTGGTCGATCCAATTTGCACTATATTTGCAAAACACGTTTTCCTTTAGTACACTCACATAATAATTCCAAAAATTATGGAAATTTAAACTTAGTAATAAATTGACATTACGGATCCAACCAAAGTGGTTTCGTTGAAAACGGAGGTCATTTGCAGAATTGCTATTTTTAAGGGCTCTGTTATTATTTAAAAATCCAATTTTTAAATTATGACCAAATTTCTGTTAAAATTACTCAAAATAATTTTTTTAAATTAGTTATGATTTTCTGGGTTGTTACAATCTCCCGCACTTAAAATCTTTTCGTCCTCGAAAAGGAATAGAGCTGAAAGTTCTTTAACCAACCAACTCAACTTTCATTCTAGCTTTCATTCTTCAACTTTTCAGTTTCTAAGAATTTTCTAATTTTTCAAAAATTTGGCTAACATCCTAAATTTTCAAAAAAAATCGCCATAACCTCCTTTGTACAGGCTGATATGTAAAACCTAAACTAGCCTCACAGGGCCCTCATCAATCCAAAAGAAAAAGAAAATGCCAAGCGGCTCATAAAATCACCAAAACCCAATGAAAATGGTAAACATGTAAATATTTGTCGGGCATACAATTTTATTCCTCTTCTTTGCGTCCCTGTTATGACCAGTTCACACATATATATGTACATGCATGCATTTCAATAAATTTTCAATTCAGTCTAATATTTGATCCAATTTGGATAAATTTACCTTTTACTCTCTTACTGGTTAGATTAACTATCATTTCAATATTTTGATTAGTCAAATTAATAATCATACAACACAACCAACAATCAATTAGTAGATTCACTTTTCAAATATATAATTTTTTTATATACCTAAAAATCACATTTGCTAAGATCGGATTATATATAATTAAAACTTTTCGTCCCCGAAAAGGAAACAATAGTAAAGTAGGAACGGAAATGCAAAATGTTGTAAATGTACGTTGCACCAGAGCTAATCAGAGATGTCCACTCTGCACTTGGGATAAGCTTGTTTGATGCTATCTTCTGTCTTCCATGAACAGTCTCTCGGATCTTCACTCCACTGCACTTTGACTAAGTGAACCTTCTTGTTCCTCATCTCTTTAGTTTCTTTACCAATAATTTTCAGTGGCTCTCTTCTGTAACAACCCGTATTTCTATTAATCTGTTATAACGTAAATCGAGGAAGAATTTAATTTATAAATCTGAATCAAGGGAAACGGGCTATGCTATTGCGTTCGTCTCGGAAAAATACGCGAAATAGAGTCCGAGTTTTCGAAAATCGAAGTCCGTATGACCCGATTAAGGCCCAACGAAGTTTTCAGAAAATTTCAAAGTAAAAACAGATTTCAAATTCAAGTTTAAAATTTGAAAAAATTAGGTCAGATTGGGCTAGGCGGGAAAAATCCCGCCAGAGCACCCAAGTCGACAGCCCTGTCGACTTGGTTGGACCCAAGTCGACAGCCCTGTCGACTTGGCTGTCGACTTGGCTGTCGACTTGGTCCAGCCGGGATGTTTAGCCTGGTGCACCATTTTGAGATTGTGTTGAGTTTGGGGGCCAGATTCGGTTTTAAGGGCTGAGATTGGAACTAGGGCTTAATCCTAAGGCTAGAACCAATCCTAATCTCTATAAATAAGACCCTAACCTAAGCCTAAATCAACATTATTCACTCATACAACTAAACTATGGCAAAATCACTCCTCTCATGGCCTCCACTCTCTTCATAAATTCCTAAATAAATTTCTATGAGAGATTTTCCATGCATACAAGTGTTTTCAAGCTTGTATGAGCATCATTAGCTTGCATTCAAAGTCAAGTTTCCATATTTACATCATAAAGCAAGGGTTTTGATCATTTTGGCTCAAGGGATTTTCTATTAGAGCTTGCATTTTGGGTTAAATTGGTTGCATAAGGGCTTTGTCATATTTTTGTGTTTTCACAAGCATTGTAAGCCCTATTCTACTTTCATACTTAAACTCTAAAGTTAAATGTATGATATGCAAGTTTATCATGTTATGATATGCAAGTTAATCATGTTATGTTATGCAAGTTTGATATGTTATAATATGCATGTTATGTTATGCAAGTATGTCATGATTATGATAAGCAAGTTTATCATGTTATGATATGCAAGTTTATATGCAAGTTTTCCATGTTATGTTATGCAAGTTTGCCGATATGCAAGTTTATCATGTTATGATATGCAAGTTTATATGCAAGTTTGCCATGTTATGTTATGCAAGTTTGCCATGTTATGATATGCAAGTTTGCCATGTATGTTATGCAAGTTTGGGGTGATCATTTTGTTCATGTTATCATGTTATGGAAGCTTATCTTGTGTATATGAACATAAAGCTTCAAGCTTTATGCTAAAGGTCGCATTTTGGCAACATGTAAGTTATCATATCCCTTATGATAACTTGCATATGAGGCTAAAGGCGAACTTATGGCCATCTCTACATGTCATTTATCACCATGTATCACCAATATGCTAAGTTTGGTTTTATGCATGCTTTTGAGGCCTAATGCGAGTATATGAACATATGTACATTTCATATGCCACCATGTTGAACTTGTGGCTTCAACACCTTTATGTCATGATTATGCCAAGTTCCCTCTTTCTATCCTTTATGCGCTATTGCGATATGTAAGCGATGGGATGGCGTTTGTGGTTGGGTAAACTTAAAAGACATAAAAACATAAGATTGGGAATTTACCTATTAAGTTAGGTCTACCCATTGGGAATTTACCTATTAAGTTAGGTCTACCCAATTGCTTGAAAATTTGTGATATGTTTTGGAAACATGATGGACATGACACTTAGAAAATATAAGTGTGACCAACTCGAGGTTGGGTTAAGTTTGTAGCGTAAACCTACCCGGAACCGACCGGCCTAACTAGTTGCTGCAAACAATAGGACCCAATGTGAGAAGTTGGCCATGTTGTACCTTGAACCCGAAGTTAGACCAAGTTGTGGTGTAAAGCTACCCGGACCCGCCTGGCTTAACTAGTAACCACAACAAAGTCTAATGTGAGAGGTTAAGGCGCATTAATTAATTAATGCCTCGTGATTAGGGTTAAGTCATGGTCCACTTAATACTTAACCAATTTGGGCTTGGTAGATTAATCAGGGTTAAGTCGTGAACTCATCGTTACACTTAACCAAGTTAATCCATGATTAGTAAAAGGGTTAAACCGTACTTAACCCACTAGAAAAATCCTAGCAATGGGGGTCCACTCTAGCAGTAATCCTCAGTTTGTATCATCATGACCCTAGGGACTAGGCTAGGGAGGGGGCACGATTACTGAACTGGAGGTAAGCGACCAAAACGACGGCAGAATGGTACGCCGGTGTAGTTCCGGGCGGACTATGGTCGTGCACAGAGTCCGAAGCCGGGGAAAGCATGCACGGGTACCAGTAGATCGAGACTGTGCACGCATGTTTATGGTGTCCAGGGGTTGCCACCCTAGGGCTTGATACACCCGACGGGAGACCCGGCACAGTCTGACTACAATTATGTTTGGGCTGTATGGACACCAACATGTGACGAGTTAGGCTTATAGGGAGCCGATCGACTAGACCGTTTGGTTGGACCGCTTATTAGGGTCACTTCATGTTATTGGGCCAAAGCTTGGGCCAAGGGATCAATACTTGTTTATTCAAGTCATGTTAGTTTGCTAGTACACCTGTGGTGCAAAAACCTTAAACCTGATTATGCGATGACACCTTTATCTACCTTGTTGGTTAATCATCATGCTAGTATGTTGTTATCCTTATGATCATTCTTGCTTCTCATGCCAGTTAACTTTACCAGTTTACATTGATTGTAGTAGGGCTTACTCAGTCTTTTTGACTGACCTGTTTTCTTTCGCCTCTTTTCTTCCGTTTCCCCCCAGGTTCTCAAGGAGGGAATATTGGAGCTTAGCTGGATTTCTGATCGCTTGCTTGTGGGATTTTAGCTCATGTACGGTCTTGACATGAAGCTAGCTATGGTTATCACTTATTTTGGGGATAGTACTTATGTATTTCAGTTTTTCAGATGATGTTGTTTTATCTAGACTTGTTTATTTGGAAAGTTGACATTATGTTGTACCAGACTTGTTTTGAAATGGTTTGAAATCTTCCGCTGTTTTATCTATGTTATTTACTCTGTTTACATATATACATATGTTCTTGTTCTGCCTTGATATATCATTATGCATGTTTACCTGATTCAAACACCCCTCCAAAGTCAGAGTGCTTGCAAGAGCCACCCTGGTGGAGGTGGGGTGTTACATTTGGTATCAGAGCGTATGGTTTACGAGAAGGAACAAAAAGGTTTTTAGAAAACTTTTGGAAAACTATTTTCAAAACCAAGTATAAAGTATTTTCCAAAGAAAAGTCTAGTTTATTTTAAAAGGCTATTCCCCAAAAAGCCATTAGCAAAATTCCTTCGTTTTTCTCCATTCTGAATCTGTCTTTTTCTTCGTTTTTAGTATGGCCGATAGCTTCGCTATTCCGAAGGGAGTACACGTACCTGTTTGGTATAGGAGACTTTTAGAGGCTAAGGCGACCGAAGCCGGCCCCGCGGATGTTCCTCCTCCTCCTCCGGTAGTTAATGTTCCTCCTCCTCCTGTCGCTGAGGTTCCTCTTCCTCCTCCCCCTCAGCGTCCTCAAGCTGACTTCGCAGAGATTTGCAAAGACTTTAAGGCGATGGGTTGCAAGAATTTCATTGGAACCGAGACTTATGTAGAGGCAAGGAATTAGTTGAAGGAAACCGAAGATCTTTTTGCCTTCTTTGATATAGATGACCGTAGGAAGGTTTTATTAGCAGTGTGGTTGCTAAAGGAAGAAGCTGCACGTTGGTGGGTGGTCACCACCGCTACTAGGCCAATTGAGATTTGGGATGACTTTCGGGGAAAGTTTGGACTAAGGTTCCTAGCACTGAAGCAAGGGGACATGACTATTAGGTAATACATAGATAAGTTTAATCAACTGGCTCGGGTCGGTTTAGACTTGGTTAACACAGCTCAGAAGAAGGCCCTATACTTTGCTCTAGGACTAAACGAGCCATTACATGGTTTAGCCATGACTCATATACCCTTGGGGGCAACTTTCGAGAGTTTGGTGAATATGGCCCTACTCAATGAAGAGAATAGGAGTGACAAGAAGGAGATCAAGATGAATGATACTCAAGCCAAGAAGTCTGATTCCCATTGGAAAGGAAATCAGGGTAATCCAAGTGGTCAGAGCAGTCAAGGAAATAAGAACAAGAACAAGAGTCAAGGCAACAAGGGGAACGACAATAAGGGCAATAACAACAAGGGGAAGTGCTATTATTGCGGTTCAGTTGGGCATCTTATTAAGAATTGTAAGAAGAGAAAAAGGAAGAATGGTGAATACTTTTTCTGCAGTGAGTTTGGACATTTCAGCAAAGATTGCCCGAAGAAGCAAGGGCGAGGTCAGACTCAGTGTGCAAGACCGCCTGAAGGGCGAGTTCACCCCCTCAACATCGTTCTCCCAGCTCGTGATTGAGGTAGTGTTTCTGTTAAAAGTCTTGTTTACATTTCTGATTTTCCTGTTCGTACTTTGTTTGATTCTGGTGCATCGCATAGCTTTATCCCATATAATCTTGTTGATAGTTTGCACCTAAGTACTAGTCTAGTTTACGATCCCGTGTGTGTGTTTCAAATCCAATTGGGGGTTCCGCCCATTTGTCTATTATCTACGTGGATTTGAAAATCTCTATCTTTGGTGTAGAGTTCTCGTGTGATGCTTATATTCTCGGTTTCATGGGGTATGGGTTGATTTTGGGCATGGATTGTTTGTCCAGTTTTGGAGCCATTCTTGATTTTTGAGCATAGGGTTGTGAGGCTCATGACTCGCCTCGGTAATACCCTAAAAATTTCTAGTAACCCTATGAGTCCCGTCATGTTGTGTTATCTTGAATCCCTCAACTCGTCTATCGATAGTTGCAATCGGTGAGGGTGGTCCGAGAATATCCTGATATCTTGGGTGAAGTGAAGGGGGTTACCCCTAAACGAGAGATAGATTTCCGCATTTATCTGGTCGATAATGCCGAGATAGTTTCGTGGCCGGTCAAGCACATGGTCCCGCAAGACGGGAGCTAAGTAAGCAAGTGAAGGAGTTGCTTGAGAAGAACTTCATTCGATGAAGCATTTCCGAGGAAGGTGCTATAGTAGTATTTGCTACTAATGTGGACAGTACGCTTCGCCCGTGTGTTGATTATCGTGAGTAGAACAAGAGGAATAGACAACCATTACCAAGGATCGATGATTTGTTTGATCAGCTTGTAGGAACATCTGTTTTCTCTTGATCCTGCTACTGGATTCCATCAGCTCAGAGTGGCTGAGGATAGTATAGACAAGACTGCGTTCAGAACTCCAGATGGATTCTTAGAATGGCTGGTCATGCCATTCGGTTTGATTAATGCACCCGCCTACTTAGTGGGCTTGATGGGTAGGGTGTTTAGGGAGTTCATGAACAAGTTTGTCGTGGTCTTCGTAGATGATATTTTGATCTTCTCAAAGGATGAGGAAGAGCACGCAAGACATCTCAAGGAGGTGAAGGATACGCTTGGAGCGCATCAGTTGAAAGCCAAGTCCTCCAAATGTCATTTTGGAGAAAAAGGAGTTAGATTTCTTGGGCACATAGTTACTAAGCAAGGCTTAGCGGTGGATCCCGCTAGAGTGGTCGCGGTTCAAGACCGGAAAGCTCCGACGAGGACAATTGAAGTAAGAAGTTCTCTCAGTTTAATTAGTTAGTTAGCGTCCCTTGAGTTTAGACCTACCCTTCGGATCAAGTAGGGACTTCACAGAAGGAAGACCCGCAGTTAGTCGAGATCATGGACAAGTTGATTCGAGGCGAGATGTTAAGACACCTCGCTATAGATGACAAGGGATGGCTAAGACGCAATGAGAGAAAGAAGGTTCTTGAAGATGCACATCACTCGAGGAGGTGGCCGAGTTTGTCCCAAGGTGCATGTTGTGCCAACAGATTAAGGCCGAGTCATAAAAAGCCCGGTGGGTTATTACATCCATTGGAGGTCCCCGCAATGGAAGTAGTAAAGCGTCACGAAGGATTTCGTGGATGGACTGCCTAGATCAAGGAAAAAGAATACGAGCATGTGGGTCATAGTAGGTATACTCACGAAGGGTGCTCATTTCACTCTGGTAAAGAGCGAAAGGACTGCATCATAGCTAGCAACAGTTTACTTTCAAGAAATAAAGCGGTTGCGCGGGGTTCCCTAAAGTATAGTTAGTAACCATGACTCAATCTTTACTAGCCAGTTTTGGGATAGTCTACGGGAAGTCATGGGCAAGCAAATGAATCTAAGCACGGCCTATCATTCGCAGGCGGATGGTTCATTTCGTTCAAGCATGAGTTATAGGAAATCACGTTAGTAAGAGCAATTAGCAACGTAGATTGGTATTTCCAAGAAAAGTTTTGCTGCGTGGAATACTTTATAGTAAGTAAACGAGATCCAGGATTCACTAGTGAATTTTGGAGAGCTTGCACGAAACCATGAGGTCATGGTTATGTTTAAGCCAAGAATGATAGAAGAGTAAGCGAAAGAGGAAGACGAGAGGCGACAACGAAATGGATTCCAACTCATATTTGGAAATAAGAGTTAAGAAGCTAAGAAATCATGAAGTAAAAGACGGTCAAAGCACAGAGGAGTTAAACTCAAGGAAACGTGGCTTAGAAGACTGAAGGTTAGATACGCGCATCATATCTCTTTTTAAGAGCATATCCTTGATCCTTGTTTTCCTATGGAACTTACTTGCATGTTATCTTTTACGTATATCCTCTCGGTCCCATTCTCGGTCCTATTTCTGTCGGGAGGTATGACTCATCGGTTAGTAGTACATGTCAAGGTTTGAAGGGGTCCGTTAGGTTGACTAGACCTTTTGGTCTTTTATAGAATATGGGTTGGGTTAGGAAGGGATTTCTTGTAATCCGAAAGGAGTATATCCTGCTTATCTTCCCGATCTCTTTTGTAGCATATCTTTTGCTATCCATGTTTGTCTTGGTTATCTAGTTTATCGTGTTAATCTTGTCATGAGAACCTTAGGTAGAAACCCTTTGGATGAAACATGTGTTTGAAACATGTTATGCTTGATGGTTGCAAGTGGTTGCAAGTGTTTGCAAGTGGTTACTCGTGGATGCATTATACACGTTAGGCACTAGATCGGCTCACACACTCCTCATATTGCATATGCATGAGTGTTTATGCTTATTCATGGATGAAAATTTTTGTGTTATCACATGGATGTTGCATATGGATGTATGTTATGTGCACACATATAGATGTTATACATTATGTTAGGAATTGCATACATATGGATTCATTTCACTAACATAATTTGCATTGATGATATTTGCATTAGATAAGTACATATACACACACCTTTGCATATGTTCATACAACATTTAGAATCCTATAAGGACAATGATTGCTCGTGGATGATGTTTTGAGTAGATGGATGGTTGGATGGTAGGATACGTTCTTCCTAACCTGAAGATTTCGGGGACGAAATCCTTTAAGGAGGGGAGAATGTAACAACCCATATTTCTATTAATCTGTTATAACGTAAATCGAGGCAGAATTTAATTTATAAATCTGAATCAAGGGAAACGGGCTATGCCATTGCGTTCGTCTCGGAAAAATACGCGAAATAGAGTCCGAGTTTTCGAAAATCGAAGTCCGTATGACCCGATTAAGGCCCAACGAAGTTTTCAGAAAATTTCAAAGTAAAAACAGATTTCGAATTCAAGTTTATAATTTGAAAAAATTAGGTTAGATTGGGCTAGGCGGGAAAAATCCCGCCAGAGCACCCAAGTCGACAGCCCTGTCGACTTGGGAGTCGACTTGGTTGGACCCAAGTCGACAGCCCTGTCGACTTGGCTGTCGACTTGGTCCAGCCGGGCTGTTTAGCCTCGTGCACCATTTTGAGATTGTGTTGAGTTTGGGGGCCAGATTCGGTTTTAAGGGCTGAGATTGGAACTAGGGTTTAATCCTAAGGCTAGAACTAATCCTAATCTCTATAAATAAGACCCTAACCTAAGCCTAAATCAACATTATTCACTCATACAACTAAACTATGGCAAAATCACTCCTCTCATGGCCTCCACTCTCTTCATAAATTCCTAAATAAATTTCTATGAGGGATTTTCCATGCATACAAGTGTTTTCAAGCTTGTATGAGCATCATTAGCTTGTATTCAAAGTCAAGTTTCCATATTTACATCATAAAGCAAGGGTTTTGATCATTTTGGCTCAAGGGATTTTCTATTAGAGCTTGCATTTTGGGTTAAATTGGTTGCATAAGGGCTTTGTCATATTTTTGTGTTTTCACAAGCATTGTAAGCCCTATTCTACTTTCATACTTAAACTCTAAAGTTAAATGTATGATATGCAAGTTTATCATGTTATGATATGCAAGTTAATCATGTTATGTTATGCAAGTTTGATATGTTATGATATGCATGTTATGTTATGCAAGTATGTCATGATTATGATATGCAAGTTTATCATGTTATGATATGCAAGTTTATATGCAAGTTTGCCATGTTATGTTATGCAAGTTTGCCATGTTATGATATGCAAGTTTATCATGTTATGATATGCAAGTTTATATGCAAGTTTGCCATGTTATGTTATGCAAGTTTTCCATGTTATGTTATGCAAGTTTGCTATGTTATGATATGCAAGTTTGCCATGTATGTTATGCAAGTTTGGGGTGATAATTTTGTTCATGTTATCATGTTATGCAAGCTTATCTTGAGTATATGAACATAAAGCTTCAAGCTTTATGCAAAAGGTCGCATTTTGGCAACATGTAAGTTATCATATCCCTTATGATAACTTGCATGTGAGGCGAAAGGCGAACTTATGGCCATCTCTACATGTCATTTATCACTATGTATCACCAATATGCTAAGTTTGGTTTTATGCATGCTTTTGAGGCCTAATGCGAGTATATGAACATATGTACATTTCATATGCCACCATGTTGAACTTGTGGCTTCAACACCTTTATGTCATGATTATGCCAAGTTCCCTCTTTCTATCCTTTATGCGCTATTGCGATATGTAAGCGATGGGATGGCGTTTGGGGTTGGGTAAACTTAAAAGACATAAAAACATAGGATTGGGAATTTACCTATTAAGTTAGGTCTACCCATTGGGAATTTACCTATTAAGTTAGGTCTACCCAATTGCTTGAAAATTTGTGATATGTTTTGGAAACATGATGGACATGACACTTAGAAAATATAAGTGTGACCAACTCGAGGTTGGGTTGAGTTTGTAGCGTAAACCTACCCGGAACCGACCGGCCTAACTAGTTGCTACAAACAATAGGACCCAATGTGAGAAGTTGGCCATGTTGTACCTTGAACCCGAGGTTAGACCAAGTTGTGGTGTAAAGCTACCCGGACCCGCCCGGCTTAACTAGTAACCACAACAAAGTCTAATGTGAGAGGTTAAGGCGCATTAATTAATTAATGCCTCATGATTAGGGTTAAGTCATGGTCCACTTAATACTTAACCAATTTGGGCTTGGTAGATTAATCAGGGTTAAGTCGTGAACTCATCGTTACACTTAACCAAGTTAATCCATGATTAGTAAAAGGGTTAAACCGTACTTAACCCACTAGAAAAATCCTAGCAATGTGGGTCCACTCCAGCAGTAATCCTCAGTTTTTATCATCATGACCCTAGGGACTAGGCTAGGGAGGGGGCACGATTACTGAACTGGAGGTAAGCGACCAAAACGACGGCAGAATGGTACGCCGGTGTAGTTCCGGGCGGACTATGGTCGTGCACAGAGTCCGAAGCCGGGGAAAGCATGCATGGGTACCAGTAGATCGAGACTGTGCACGCATGTTTATGGTGTCCAGGGGTTGCCACCCTAGGGCTTGATACACCCGACGGGAGACCCGGCACAGTCTGACTACAATTATGTTTGGGCCGTATGGACACCAACACGTGACGAGTTAGGCTTATAGGGAGTCGATCGACTAGACCGTTTGGTTGGACCGCTTATTAGGGTCACTTCATGTTATTGGGCCAAAGCTTGGGCCAAGGGATCAATACTTGTTTATTCAAGTCATGTTAGTTTGCTAGTACACCTGTGGTGCAAAAACCTTAAACCTGATTATGCGATGACACCTTTATCTACCTTGTTGGTTAATCATCATGCTAGTATGTTGTTATCCTTATGATCATTCTTGCTTCTCATGCCAGTTAACTTTACCAGTTTACATTGATTGTAGTAGGGCTTACTCAGTCTTTTTGACTGACCTGTTTTCTTTCGCCTCTTTTCTTCCGATTCCCCCCTGGTTCTCAGGGAGGGAATATTGGAGCTTAGCTGGATTTCTGATCGCTTGCTTGTGGGATTTTAGCTCATGTACGGTCTTGACATGAAGCTAGCTATGGTTATCACTTATTTTGGGGATAGTACTTATGTATTTCAGTTTTTCAGATGATGTTGTTTTATCTAGACTTGTTTATTTGGAAAGTTGACATTATGTTGTACCAGACTTGTTTTGAAATGGTTTGAAATCTTCCGCTGTTTTATCTATGTTATTTACTCTGTTTACATATATACATATGTTCTTGTTCTGCCTTGATATATCATTATGCATGTTTACCTGATTCAAACACCCCTCCAAAGTCAGAGTGCTTGCAAGAGCCACCCTGGCGGAGGTGGGGTGTTACATCTTCTCACAGCTAATTCTGGAGTAATATCCAAATCCTGTTGCACTGCTTCTACAATCATATCTAGATCATGCACATGCTTTCGAAGTTGAGACATGTGAAACACATCATGTACTCCAGTCAACCAGTCAGGCAATTGAACCCTATAAGCAAGAGTTTCAATCCTTTCGAGTACAGGAAGTGGACCAATAAATCTGGGTGCCAACTTCCCTGTTTTGCCAAATTGGACTACTCCTTTCATCGGAGAAACCCTCTAATACACATAGTCACCAACAGAAAAAGCCAAATCTCTTCTTCTCGAATCTGCATAGCTCTTCTGTCGGCTTTGAGCTGTTTGCAATCGTTTCTTAATGAAATCGACTTTATCCGAAGCTTCTCGAATCATATCGGGTCTCAATACAAGTCTATTGCCAGGTTCTACCCAACATGTGGGAGATCTACATGGCCTACCATATAATGCTTTGAATGGTGACATTCTCAAGCTCGCTTGGTAGCTGTTATTATATGAAAACTCAGCCAAATGCAAGTGATATTCCCATGATCCGCCAAAATCAATAACACAAGCCCGCAATAATTCTTCTAAGATATGGTTCACCCTCTTAGTTTGGCCATGTGTTTTAGGATGATAAGCGGTGCTCAGATTTAACTTTGTTCCCAATTCTTCTTGGAATGCTTCCCAGAATTTACTAGCGAATATCGGATCACGATCACTAACAATACTACTGGGAACTCCATGTAGTCTAACGATTTCTTTAAAATAAATTTTCGCCAGACTTTGAGCTGTTCTAGATGATCTGACGAGAATAAAATGGGAGGTCTTCGTGAAACGATCTACGATCACCCATATACTATCATTACCTTTCTTGGTTCGGGGCAAACCATCTATGAAATCCATGGAAATTTGTTCCTACTTCCAATTTGGAACCTCCAGTGGTTGTAGCAATCCGGCAAGTTTCTATTGATCGCTTTTGACTTGTTGGCAAGTGGAACACCTGCTAACGTATAAGAAAATGTCTCTTTCCAACGACTTCCACCAGAATGTTCACTTGAGATCATTATACATTTTGCTCACTCCTGGATGGATAGTAAGTTTGGATATGTGACATTCATCCAGTACTTCTCTCTGGATCTCAGGAATGTTTGGAACACAAATTCGGCCTTTTAACCTCTGAGTCTCATTGTTATCAATCTGAAATATCGAGGGTTCGCCTTTTTGAATTCTCTCTCTGATCCTCTGCATGAAGTGATCATCCTTCCGAAGAGCATATATTTTCTCAATCATTAAAGGCGTAATAATGAGATTGGCGATGATTGCGGTTTTTCTGCTAAGCGCATCAGCCACAACATTGGCTTTCCTTGGAGTGTACAAAATATCAAGATCGTATGCTGCAAGAAATTCTAGCCAACGCTGCTGCCTCAAATTCAAGTCTTTCTGGGTGAATAAATACTTCAATGACTGATGATCTGTATATAATTCGGATTTCTCACCCAAAAGATAGTGCCTCCATATTTTCAAAGCAAACACAACGGCTAACAACTCAAGATCATGAGTTGCATATCTCTTCTCATGCGGCTTCAACTGACGGCTAGCATAAGCAACTACTTGGCCGTTTTGCATTAATACCGCACCAAGACCTTCTATAGAAGCATCTGTATAGACGTTCAAATCTTGATTGCCATCGATAATTGTTAATACTGGAGTAGTAGTCAATCTTAATTTCAGCTCTTGGAAAGCCGCCTCACATTATGGAGTCCATTTAAACCTTGCATGCTTCTTAGTAAGTTGTTTCATTGGACTAGATAGCTTCGAAAAATCCTTTATGAATTTCCGATAATAACTAGCCAATCCTAGAAAACTTCAGACTTCTGTAGGTGTTCTAGGCTGCTTCCAATCTTGAATAGCTTTGATTTTACTTGGATCCATAGAAATTCCTTCCTTTGATATGACGTGACCAAGGAACTTCACTTCTTATTGCCAGAATATGCATTTAGAAAATTTGGCTTTTAAGACGTTCTTTCTCAGAATCTCCAACATTTGTTCTAAATGTTTCTCATGCTCACTAGCGGACTTAGAGAAGATTAAAATGTCGTCAATGAAAACCAGAATGAACTTATTCAAGACTTCTCTAAATACTCTGTTCATTAGATCGACAAAATAAGCTCGAGCGCTACATAAGCCAAACGACATTACTAACCACTCATAGCATAAGTCTAGACCTCTGAACGCTGTCAAAGGAACACATTCTTCGGCAATTTTCAGCTGATGGAAACCTGTAGCTAGGTCCATTCTCGAAAATACTTGCGCTCCATTCAAACGATCCAATAAATCATCAATTCACGGCAATGGATATTTGTTCCTTAATGTCTTCTTATTCAAGTCATGATAATCCACGCATAGTCTAAGAGTACCGTCCGACTTTGGGACAAACACCACTGATGCTCCCCAGTTTGAAAAACTAGGCATGATCAGACCTTTTCATAAAAGCTATCAAGTTTGATCACCCAATTCTTCTTTTTCCTTCAATTTCATTCTCCGAATTGGATGCACTACTGGTCTGGCATTCGGAATTAAATCAATCCTGAATTCAATTTCTCTTCGTGAAGGTAAGCTGTCGACTTCTTCAAACACATCCGCAAAGTTTTTAACGACAGGAATATTTTCAATAGAAGTAAGGGAAACCTCAAGAGCAGCCCAAAATTCTTTTCTATCTGAATCTGAGCCCACACAGGGTATAACAATATTCGCAAGCTTCGTTTTAACTTTAACTAATCTTTCCGCGCATTTAACTTCGGCCTCGTATTTAGTTAACCAATCCAGCCCCAGAATAATATCAAACTCGAAAAAATTCATGACGATCAAGACACAAGGAAATCGATAATGGGAAAAAGAGGCGGGCACTTTACAACACGAATCAAGGACCAGCGAACCTTCTATCGGATTATGAACCCTAAGGTATTCTTTAAGATCCCTCAATTTTAGATTTAGCTTCTTGACTGTATTACTCGAAATGAAACTTTGTGACGCACCCATATCAAATAATACTTTTACTGGAATATTATTGACAGTAAGAGTGCCTTCCAAAACATTTGGCCTTTGTTGACTAGCCGATGGTGCTGGGGTTTCTGCTACTTCATATACATGAGCTACTTCAGATTTTCCCAACAACGGGTAATCTTGCTTTGTATGGCCAGTCTTGTGGCAGATATAGCAGTCCCTGATCTCTTGAAACTTCTTATTAGATTTAGATCCCTTCTTTCTTTGTTTCTTGAAGGATTTGCAATTTACCTACAAATGCCCTTTCTTATTGTAGTTATTGCATATGGCAGTCGTTTACGATTTTTCCTTACTGATTACAGGTTTCTCACTTTCCTCAGGCTGTGTACTTGAATCGGGGCTATCAGTTTCAAACTTCCTTTTGTTGCTAGAACTGCCCTCCTCCTCATATTCCAAAGACCTTGCTTATCGAGATTCTCATAACGACAAGCCATTTCTATCATCTCAAAAAAGGGAAGCTTCACATGTGCAGTTACACTACTTTCGTTTGATGTTCGTTAATAAACCTCAGATTCTTCCTCAAAGGATCTTGAATTACGCGTGGGCCAAAATGAGAAAGTTCATTGAATTTATTCTGATATTCCCGAATGGTCATATCTCCTTGCTTCAGATGGTAGAACTCATCATATAACTGCTCAGTTGCTTCTGGAGGAATAAATCTTTCTTTGAAAAGCCCATTAAATCTATCCCAGGTAATATTACCTTCGGGATTATCCATAGTCTCTGTTTCCCACCAGGTTAAAGCTTCGCCTTTGAGTGCCCAAGATGTCAGTAATCTTTTCTGATCATCTCTCAGGTTTAAACCTTTAAAAATTCTCCTAGAAGAACGCATCCACGCTTGTGTTTCAATAACAGATTCTTTGCCCAAGAATTGTACTCCATCCATATTTCGATACTTCTTTACTAGAACCTCAAGATCTGGTTCTGACTTACTTCTTTTGCTTCTGCCACTCAATTTCTACCATGTCTGCAAATAGAAGATAAAGTGTCAGGCCAACAGAAAAGATATTGTAAAGCTTAGAGACATATATTTAAATGTAAATGTGTCTATTGGGGTGCATTTTATTCTTCTGTACTCACTCTAGGACCTTACTGATCCTATGTATGGTGAGTTACTCGCCCTAGAATTCTACTATTTCTATTTCTGATGAGTTCGTTAATATGTTATATTCCGGAACTAAGGTTAACCAAAGCTCTGGTACCAACTGCGACGACCTAAACTCCCATACCACGGAAGCAAGGATAATCAGTGGAATATAACACATAAACAATAACAACAGAATAGAAATATATCATTACACCAGATAATGTACATCAAATTACACTGGAAATAATATCAACATCAGAGTTACACAGCATAATAGGATCATACTTAGTACAGAATACGGTTTCAGTTTAATATACAATGTTTGCAGCGGAATCAAACATAATATACATAATGAAGTCTGAAACAGTACAATAGAAATGATAAAGGACCATCACCAGCTTCCATCCATAGCCAAAATGAACCAAGCTAAAACCTGAATACAAGGTGGCCCGTGTAGAAAATAGGGGCACCCGAGTTTGCAAGTGAAACAAACTACGAGTCAGTCATGGGACCGGTATGAGAAATCTTACTTAACCTATTTAATAATAAGGTCAATCACAGGACCACGCCACTAAAGCGAAATGGGTTTACTCCATTGGATTGCCAGTGCGTGAAATAAAGTAAAGTATTTAAACAACGCAATGCTTTTTAGAAAAATGAAGCCATTATAAGACTCAAGTCCCATCACACAATGCAACACAAACCGGAGGATAGAGTTTTACCTTATAATAGCCAAAATATGCTTGATACGAATAAAACAAATCATTTGATATTATTATTAGTGTATATATGTTTCAAAAACAATTTCAATCATAATATCAATCATAGACAACATAAGTTCCCCATACCACTATGTCGCCGTACTAGGCTCTACAATCAAAACCGCACAATGTCGTATTGGAAGTTGGATTTCCATCATGAACCAAGGCAAGGGATCGTCCTTACCGAATTCGAGACTCTCTACCCGTGCCTCAGGATACAGCCGCAACTGCACCTAGGATCCACAGGGCTGGTCCTCCCTTACCTTTGAGGATTATAACTCCTGAACAATGTGTTTCCCCACCCTATGGGGCGTAAAATCCATCCATCAGCCACGTAGTGACCGATATATCCGAGGTACCTCGCTTTCCATCATCCACATAAGTAAAAATGTTTGGGCTCCATACGATGACACCACTTCTAGCTAGAAAGAAACACATTTTCTCCCTGAATCCTTCTCCCGTTTCTCGTTCATACCGGGGAGTGAAGCTCGCGAATTAACGCTATACACAATGCTATGCTATTTAAAGTTGTGCTTTGATCATCAACCACAAGGCTCTGCTTTTCAATAAAAGCCTTGATCACTGCATCTCAGCATGCCACACGGGTAATTCATGCCATGCGACTGATGTCTATCGATATATAACATCTGAGCTCGTACGTCTCAGAGAAGGTTGTTAAGCAAGAGAATAAATTCTCCGCCACCAAACAGATATATATTTAATAGAGATCAATC
Source organism: Allium sativum (assembly GCA_030737875.1). NCBI lineage: Eukaryota > Viridiplantae > Streptophyta > Magnoliopsida > Asparagales > Amaryllidaceae > Allium > Allium sativum. Next base: position 201,039,568 of record CM060924.1, read on the forward strand.
AACACAGAATAAAATCCAATGTCGGACACACATTCATTTACAAGTTCGTTCTGGGTCTGAACAAAACCGGAGGCACCTTATTACTCATCCCATATGTCTAATACAGGAGAGAGGCCCTCCCACATCCGAACAATCAACAAATACGTCCGGACAACCATCACTGTAACCCTTTCAAGGCAGCAACTCCAATCAAAGGCATCAGTGCTATCCATTCGATGTGAAGATTATCGGTCTTGCACCGTCTTCATATCTTCGGCTTTTAATCATCGATCAATTACTTGAAATGAGAATTAACTCGGGCTTTTCAAATAATTCACGTATACATAGAATTTAAATCAATTCTTTTCCCGATTAAATTATTTGACATCCATGTTTCAGTTCCTTAATATAATTTTCATGTCAAACACATCCAACCATCAAAATATCTAACAAACCAAGTAAAATCAGTTTATTTCCATTCCATATCGTTTATAATATTTTATAACGAATTATCGCTATTTTTATTTACATAAAAATAGCCCATTTTAATTAAATGACGCTTCAGGCCATTACGCAGCCATGGCGCTGTTTTTCTTCAGATTTGATTCACACATTTCTGAAAATCTAACTGTTGGATCTTAACAAATTTTATATCGTTGGAAAGATCATTACAAAGCGGACCCAACGGTTTCATTTTCGAGAAAATCCGATGGTCGGATCTCTCGGTATAATCGTTTAAAGTTACGATTTTAAAACGCCAATTGTAGTGTCGTTATTCGTTTTATTTTAATATATATATATATATATATATATATATATATATAATCCATTCGACAATTTCTAAACCATCTTCACTTCATTAGCGTGTTAAAACTAATATTTTTAACTAACACATATTTACTTCAACACATGTATATTTTTAGTGATTCATATCCACAATAAAAATGTTAATTTTATTGTTCAAACAATTTATATAACACATGAATATTTTTATCGACTCATATATACAATAAAATTGTGATTTTTATTGTTCTAACATTTAATTCAACACATGAATATTTTTATAACTTCACATACATGATAAAAATGTGATTTTTATCGTTCTAACCATTTATTCAACATATGAATATTTTTAGCAATTCACATGTACAATAAAAATATGATTTTTATTGTTAAGTCGTTTTATTTCAAACACGAATATTTTTAGTGATTCATACATACAATAAAAATGTGATTTTTATTGTCTAAACAATTTATTTCAAACATGAATATTTTATATACTTCATACATACAATAAAAATGTGATTTTTATTGTCTAAACCATTTATTTCAAACATGAATATTTTATACACTTCATACATACAATAAAATGTGTTTTTTATTGTCTAAACCATTTATTTCAAACATGAATATTTTATACACTTCATACATACAATAAAAATGTGATTTTTATTGTCCAAACAATTTATTTCAACATACGAATATTTTATACACTTCATACATACAATAAAAATGTGATTTTTATGTCTAAACAATTTATTTCAACATATGAATATTTTATACAATTTAACATACAATAAAAATGTGATTTTTAGTGTCTAAACAATTTATTTCAAACATGAATATTTTTCAACACATGAATATTTCAGAAACTTTCGGCATTACAACGGCAAGGTGGGTAACACCGGTACCGTGTCCAGCACGACTCCTCTTCTATCCTAGGCCTCGCGGCGTCACAAGAGTTTCATTCCAATAATTTGACAATATAATTCACTTTCAACATACAATGAATTCACCACAAACACAATCAATTTTGTTGCAATCACAATCAACCATTCACAATCACAACCAAATTTCACACCATAACACAATCAAGTCGTCCATGGTCTGTGGACGACGGGTGTCAGGAGCTACTAAGCCCCATCTGCAACCTAATATATTTTTCCAATTTTATTTGAATTTAGAAATCTCACATTGCTTTCGGCTTCGCCTAAAATTGTAGCGAGCTTTAAAAATTCTTTGGTCTCTTCTAGAATGTAGAAGACGTCGTCACGAGTCCAATGTCTCTTGTTTCACTGGATTTGGACAACATACGAAAAAGATATGATTTTTATTTATAAATCATACTTTGCAACGCTTTATAGTGTGAAAACCATTTAAATTTAAATCAGCCATACCTCTCAGTAAACCCTTCAAAACTAGGGTTGGATTTATCGCTCAATCCGAAGCACGAGGACGAAATTGAGTCGTGCCACGGCGTAGAGGAAGGTGAGGCGCACCTGTGCGGCGGTGGGTCCCAGTTCGATCACGGCCAGAGGTCAGGGCGGCGGTTGGAAGGCAGCGACTTTGGAGGCTCAGATCTCTACAAATACTCAATGATATATGACAAACCCTATATGGATTTGAAGATCACGAGCTCCTCTACAAAATTCTCAACTGGAAAATTGGATTTCGTGGAGTGGTTTGAGAGTTAGGGAGGAGAGAAGGAAGGAGCAGCCACCGTCGTTCGATTTGGGGTTTACGGGTTTTTTATCCGGAGCAAGAAAGTGAACGGAGGAATATGATTGGTGTTAATCCCTCATAAACCAATACGCACATTGAGTTACAAGATATGAGCAGGCGCTACAGAACGAACACCTTCAGGGTCGATCGCATAATTTTGTCCAAGGCATTTAAGTTACCCATAAAGGACAGAAAGCAACTGCACAGAGCAAGGCCAAAGACCGAAGAAAGTCATGTTTCGAGCATGGAAGCCAGGGTCGGTCGTTCATACCAGAACAAAACCACTTGAATACCGAAACAAAGCAAGTCGTCCATTTAACATAGGCGGGAGCGACCACATAACATAGCCATAAAGATGAATGACGCAGTACAAAGGCAGCGAAGGACGAACGCTCTCGAGCCAAGGAGATCGGTCGTGCAGGGTACAAAGAAGAATTGATTCCAATCCCGCATACTTCCCTTATAAAGTCACTCGACCATAAAAACAATAAAGTCGCCCGCTCAGCTACTCGAAACACTCGCCCCTATAGAGTCACTCACACATGACAACTGGATACAACTACGGACAGCTGGCTACAGCTAGGCAATGGCATGATTGTGATTAATGGAATGGGTAACCCGTAGCCTGCATATACAGATTTCAGATCATTTCCTCAGGAGAACCCATCTATAAATACGCCATGGCCGCCAGCGTAAAGGGAATCCAATCTTGGGAACCACAAAGTGCTGCTCAATTCTATCCTCAATCACTCCTGAAGCATTGGGAAGAAAAGATCATCTTCTCCACTCGAAGCTTTATCACTCATTAAGCCATGGTGTCAAGTACAACCTTGTAATCAGGGGAAACAAAGATATCCTCCTTCTCAATCATTTACCCATCCTTCTCCTCCTCAAACTCTACCATTCTCTTGTAAAATCCCAGGATTGAAATGTATGGATGAAAGTATATTGAGTGGATGTAGAGATGTATGAAGAAAGAGAGTTTGTGTATTTTGTAATCCCCGTTATAAGAATGCAAGCCATCTTCATAGTAGATGTAGGCCTAATATAAGGCTGAACCACTCCAAATCCCGTCTCTATTTTACCTTCCTCGCATTTTCATTTTCAATTGTTATTAAGTACGGCTCAATTTATTTCCCTACCATCTTGGTGATGTACAATTTTAGTACCTGTGGTGTTTGAGCAATTTTTTGGTGAAAACATTTTGGCGCCCACTGTGGGGCCGTGTTCATAGTTCATTGCTTCGTACTTCCTTTCAGAGTTCTGCAACCTAAAAAAAAAACCAAAATCGCTTTCTCCCTTGAAGCCATGGCCGGATCAAAGAAAAGTGGAAAATTTGCTAAAGTTACCATGATCAGTCAGGATAATAATATTAATGAAACTACACCACAAACTCCAAATCAAGGGTTTGGGGAAACTCTTAGGCCACTAGTAACAAGAGATGAGTTGAATGTGGTTGTAACCGGCCTGAACGAGAAAATGGATGCTACGACGAAGATGATGATGGAAAGGTTTGATGTCCTGACTAATGCTCAAACCAATTTACCACCACCAAATGCTGTAGATAATGCCGATGAAAAAGAAGACTCATCGGCCTCAGACCCTGGTCGATCTCACTACTTAGTGGGAGACAAGGGAGAGGCCGACATTAAGGACTGAAGGCCAGATATCCACAGCGTAAAGGAAAATGTGCGACTTAGGAGGTCGCGAGTCCAACCAACATAGCATCACCCAAAAAAGGTGCAAGGTGTCGAAGCTCGAATTGTGGTTGCTATGATAAAAACGTCGATGCCAATTCCAACGAACAACAAGTGACGAGAGACGCATCACAGACTTGATCCAGCGAATAATGGAAGAGAAAGCGATCCGAGAAGATGAAGAGAAAGAATGGAAGTTCTCACCCAACAAAAATCCGTTCACAGAGAAAATTCGTCAAGCAAAATTCCCAAAGAAATTCATGCCCCCAACGATAACACTATATGGCGGAGTTGGAGATCCGAACATTTTCCTGTTTAAGTACGACCAACACATGAATGGGGCTAGGGCTACCAATGAAATAAAGTGATTATACTTTCCCGTGTGTTAAGAAGGTGTGTCCTCGCTATGTTTCACCAGATTTCCACCTAAATGTATTGTCCAGTTCTCTGACTTGGTAAGGAGATTTCAAGATCAATTCCGACTACAGACCACCAAGGCAAGGGATGTGATGTCACTTAGCGAGATGGAACAAATGCCTGGGGAAACCATCAAAGCTTTCCTTACACGCTTCCATTCTACAGCAGCAGAGGTTATAGAACTAGAGCCTTGGTACTTATTGGCAGCCCTGAAAGGGGCTATCGATAAGAAGTCAGAATTCGGGAAGTGGCTCAAAATGAAGAAACCAAAGACTCTAAAGAAGTTCTACAAGAAAGCCGAAGAATACATGAGCGTGGAAACCGACACCCTAGAAATTCAGAAGAACACAAAGAGTAGCACTACTAAGGAAGGGAAAGGTAATGAGTCTCAAATAATTCAAAAGGCTGATTCTAGGTAGAAGAGAGGGTCCGATGAAAAGGACAGTAAAATATACAAGAAGTCAGGATTCTTTAAGCAAACAGAATTGACTCCCTTAAATGAGACCCCAAACAAATTCTACTCTGTCACGAAGGACTCAGGTATATTCTCTCAAGTAAAACCACAAAGAATTACGGAACAGCAGGCCAATTCCTGGAAGTTCTGTCGGTTTCATAATCAACCTGGGCACAACACAAATTAATGTCGACGCTTGAGAAATTTAATCGAGGAACTCATCCGTAAAAATCAACTGCAGAAATATGTTAAGAATCCTCAAAATGCATCAGAAAGTCAGGGGCAAGGTAAGTTTGCCAATCAGCCCGGGTCACATGAGATAACCCAAGCACCCGAAGACCTACGACCGATCATTAACTAATAACCACCGGTTGCAATCCAATATCCAGAACTAGAGATGCGCGACCCCCATTGTCTTTATTTTACTATTTTGTATTCTTTTTTTCCTAGCTATATTTCCATGAAATGATCTGTGATTCACCTGTATTGTGTTAAGCAAAAACTCTACAAGTTCAAAGATCTTTGCCACAGATCATAATCTCCTGTAAAACAAAAGTTGTTTGCAAACTAATGCTAAAAATTGGTCTCTAATATAGGGAAAATCAAGCATCGAGCACCAAGAGCATTGGTCAAACCAGGAAGGATAATCAAACTCATCATCTTGCAAAACTCAAAAGGAAAGAATCATTCCAAAGCAAGTCATGGAGAGCACACCAAAATCAAGAGGCTGCACTCTGTATTTCAAAAAAAAATGTCCAATTCAGAAATCCTAGCCAAAAGGGGGTAGCGGAAATCCTAGCCGAAAGGGGGTATCCAATTTAGATCTCTATTTGATCATAATAGCCGGATCAAATAAGATCAAAATTGGGTCGAAAACTTATAACCCAAGTCCTCCCATGGGAGCACATGCTCAAAACAAGTCTTCGAAGGGCTCGGGTCACTGAGTTAGTGAGATATGGGGTTTAGTACATACAAAAAAAACAAATTGTATATACGAAGATGCATTTAATCGAGTCTCTGAAGGGTTCGGGATGCCAAGTCAATGAGGAACACGATTAAATGTACAATAGGATATCTGCACCTTACAAAAATGCACGTTCGAATATAAGCTTTAAAGGTTTGAATTACCAGGCCATTAAGGAATACGAACATATGCGTAATAAGAACTAAGACCCATAAAGAAGGAGCAAAAGAGAGAAAATGATATCCTAAAATCAAAGCAAACTAGCAATACTGACGTTGCCCGACGAAAAAACGTAACTGTCGCACAATCAATAAAGCGTAACACGATGCAAAAAAAAACTATGATAAAAGTATGACATATCAACGCCAACAAATAAAAACAAAACGCAGATTCGTTAGAAAGATACACGGTCATAAAATTGGTGCCACAAACACAAGATAACAAGCGAGGACTGACACTCGCATATACAACCAGTCTGAAAATCACCATTTTCCTTTACCATTCAGCACATCATTTGGCAATGCCTTCAGAAGCATCGTCATCATCAACGAAATGAACCCCAGAAGTACCTTCGTTAACAAAGAAAGATTCCGTCAGGAAACCTTGAGATCCTGAAGATCCATCACTCACAGGACCAGGGACGTGAGCAGGAACAATGTTCTGAACCCCTTTCTCAGAAGATTGAGCTCGTTCATCTGCCAGTATTCTCCTACCTTTTTCCAAAGCATCACGATCGCTTGCCTCAAGCAGGGCCTCTTGAAGAACACTATCTTCCTTATCTTTGGAATATTTAAGCACCTGCTCCAAGACAAGAGCTAATGTGCGAGGGAAATCCTTGTTCAGATAACTCAAGCTTCCGCGGGTTATAACACTAAGGGTGTAAAATCGAAACAGGGTCTCAGCAGCCTTAATTCTGGCTTGCTCTAGATCACCAGTCAACCTCGCTTTATCTCCTTTCAAGTTTACGAAAACCTTACTTTGAGAAATAAGCTTACCTTCGAGTGCTGCCTTCTCCTGCCGACAAGAAACCACAGCCTGTTGTGCAGAAGTCAATTGAGATTCAGCAGACTCGCGGTTGGTTTGAGCCTCATAAAGCTGTTTTTTGACAGCTTCAATCTCTTCCTGGAGTTTTCCGTTGTCAGTCTCCAAGCTGCTCATCCTGCTGTTCCCATACTTGAAGGATGCAATTTCGGTTGCTTGACTTTCGATTACACGGATCAATTCAGCCTTATCATTCTCAAGAAGCTCAATGCGCTCGAGATGTTGAGTATTCAGCCTCTGGAATTCGGAGCAAAATCTATTCTAAGACTCGAATCGATCTCTGGAAGTATTTTTGGCCTCATCTAGCTGAACTTCAAGCTGATCCTTGACATTGGCGAGTTTGGAGGTCAAATAATTCTTTATGGCGCTCAGCTCCCTGACGGTACTCTGGTCATCATATGGAAACAGATCTTGTAACAACCCGTATTTCTGATAACCTGTTATAACGTAAATCGAGGCAGAATTTAATTTAAAAATCTGAATCAAGGGAAACGGGCTATGCCATTGCATTCGTCTCGGAAAAATACGCGAAATAGAGTCCGAGTTTTCGAAAATCGGAGTCCGTATGACCCGATTAAGGCCCAACGAAGTTTTCAGAAAAATTCAAAGTAAAAACAGATTTCAAATTCAAGTTGAATTTGGAAATTAGGGCAGTTGGGCACAGGCGGGAAAATTCCCGCCAGAGTACCCAAGTCGACAGCCCTGTCGACTTGGGAGTCGACTTGGTTGGACCCAAGTCGACAGCCCTGTCGACTTGGCTGTCGACTTGGTCCAGCCGGGCAGTTTTGCCTGGTGCACCATTTTGGGGTTTTGGTTAGGTTTTTGGGCCAGATTCGGTTTTAAGGGCTGAGATTGGAACTAGGGTTTAATCCTAAGGCTAGAACTAATCCTAATCTCTATAAATAAGCCCCTAACCTAACCCTAAATCATCATTATTCATTCAAGTAACTAAACTATGGCAAAATCATTCCTCTCATGGCCTCCACTCTCTTCATAAAATTTCTAAGTTATTTCTATGAGAGATTTTCAATGCATACAAGTGTTTTCAAGCTTGTATGAGCATTATTAGCTTGCATTCAAGTCAAGTTTCCATATTTACATCATAAAGCAAGGGTTTTGATCATTTTGGCTCAAGGGTTTTTCTATTAAAGCTTGCATTTTGGGTCTATTTGATTGCATAAGGGCTTTGTCATATTTTTGTGTCTTCATAAGCATTGTAAGCCCTATTCTACTTTCATACTTAAACTCTAAAGTTAAATGTATGATATGCAAGTTTACCATGATATGCAAGTTTACTATGTCATGTTATGCAAGTTTGATATGTTATGATATGCAAGTTTATCATGTTATGTTATGCAAGTATGCCATGTTATGATATGCAAGTTTGCCATGTTGTGATATGCAAGTTTATCATGTTATGTATGCAAGTTGATATGCAAGTTTGTCATATGATATGCAAGTTGATATGCAAGTTTGTCATATGATATGCAAGTTGTGTTATGCAAATTTGGGTTGATCATTTTGTTCATGTTATCATGTTATGCAAGCTTATCTTGGGTTTATGAACATAATGCTTCAAGCTTTATGCTAAAGGTTTCACTTTGGCAACATGTAACTTATCATATCCCTTATGATAACTTGCATGTGAGGCTAAATGCGAACTTATGGCCATTTCTACATGTCATTTATCACCATGTATCACCAATATGCTAAGTTTGGTTTTATGCATGCTTTTGAGGCCTAAAAATGTAATATGCAAGTATATGAACATATGTACATTTCATATGCCACCATGTTGAGCTTGTGGCTTCAACACCTTTATGTCATGATTATGCCAAGTTCCCTCTTTCTATCCTTTATGCGCTATGGCGATATGTAAGCGATGGGATTGCGTTTGGGGTTGGGTAAACTTAAAAGACATAAAAACATAAGATTGGGAATTTACCTATTAAGTTAGGTCTACCCATTGAGAATTTACCTATTAAGTTAGGTCTACCCAAATGCTTGAAAACTTGTAATATGTTTTGGAAACATGATGGACATGACACTTAGAAAATATAAGTGTGACCAACTCGAGGTTGGGTTGAGTTTGTAGCGTAAAACTACCCGGAACCGACCGGCTTAACTAGTTGCTACAAACAATAGGACCCAATGTGAGAAGTTGGTCATGTTGTAGCTTGAACCCGAGGTTAGACCAAGTTGTGGTGTAAAGCTACCCGGAACCGACCGGCTTAACTAGTAACCGCAACGAAGTCTAATGTGAGAGGTTAAGGCACATTAATTAATTAATGCCTCATGATTAGGGTTAAGTCATGGTCCACTTAATACTTAACCAATTTGGGCTTGGGGGATTAATCGGGGTTAAGTTAACCTACACTTAACCAATCTGAACTCGGTAAATTAACAGGGTTAAGTTAACCTACACTTAACCAATCTGAACTTGGTAATTTAACAGGGTTAAGTTGAACTATACTTAACCAATCCAACTCAGTAATTCGATAAAGCTGAGAACCAATTTGATACCTGGTCTGGATAAACTAACTTGATTGATAAATTAAACGAACCTGTTTTGCGGATCTGTAGGACCCACACCAAGTTAGGCAAGTTTGTAAATCTGTTATCTGATCCGTTAGTCTGAAAACTGATCGTCTGAACTTTGTATGTCTGAACTCTGTTAATAAGTTAATCTGAATCTGATAGTCTCGGGACACAAGGGGGAATACTTGTGTCATTTGTTGTTTGGGACCCACATTAGTCAGTAACCCTTTCTGGTATCAAAACTTTGACCCAACTGTAGGTAGGGTCCAGGCACGCTTACTAAACTAATTATAAGTGGTTCATTCTGATAATGGCGATGGGTGTTGATGGTGCGTTCCAACCGGGTCATGTGCGTGCATGGATCCCGGTCTGTCTCTGAGGATGTAAGACGCCGTGACATCTGTAAATATACCTGTGCCAATTGGTTTCCACTTTAGGGAGTGGTACACCCTATCGTAGGGCCGACACAGGGTATTTATGTATTAGGGAGCCGATCGCTTGGGTAGGATTTAGGGTACACTTAGCTCTGTCTGATTCTGTTGGTACCGTCTGTTTTGTTGGGTGGTAACACCCGTCTGTTTCTGCGTGGTACCGTCTGTTAGGGTGGTAAAGGCCCATTTTTCCCAAACTCTATCTCTGTATGGACCATTCTGTTCTGTTCTGTTTCAATGTAAACATTGGGGTAACACCTAATCCTGTTATACTAGAATTGGTACCAAGAAGTTGGATCTTGATTTAAGTCAAACACCTGACACTGGGCAAAGTTTAGGCCAAGGGATAAATTCTTGTTTATACATGACATGTTAGAATGCTGGTACACTTCTGGTGAAAAACCTTAAACCTGATTATGCGACGACACCTTTATCTACCTTGTTAGTTAATTATCATGCTAGTACGTTGTTATCCTTATGTTCATCCCTGCTTCTCATGCCAGTTAACTTTATCAGTTTACATTGATTGTAGTAGGGCTTACTCAGTCTTTTTGACTGACCTGTTTTCTTTTGCCTCTTTTCTTCCGTTCCCCCCCAGGTTCTCAGGGAGGGAATATTGGAGCTTAGCTTGGATTTCTGATCGCTTGCTTGTGGGATTTTAGCTCATGTACGGTCTTGACATGAAGCTAGCTATGGTTATCACTTATTTTGGGGATAGTACTTGTGTATTTCAGTTTTTCAGTTGATGTTGTTTTTATCTAGACTTGTTTATTTGGAAAGTTATGTTGTACCAGACTTGTTTTGAAATAGTTTGAAATCTTCCGCTGTTTTACTTATCTTATTTACTCTGTTTACATATATACATATGTTCGTGTTCTGCCTTGATATATCATTATGCATGTTTACCCGATTCAAACGCCCCTCCAAAGTCAGAGTGCTTGCAAGAGCCACCCTGGCGGAGGTGGGGTGTTACATTTGGTATCAGAGCGTATGGTTTACGAGAAGGAACAAAAAGGTTTTTTAATCTTTTGGAAAACTATTTTCAAAAACAAGTATAAAGTATTTTCCAAAGAAAAGTCTAGTTATTTTTTTTAAAAAAAAAGGCTATCCCCCAAAAGCCATAGCACTATCCTTCGTTTCTTCGTTCTGAATCTATCTTTTTCTTCGTTTCAGTATGGCAGATAACTTTGTTATCCCAGAGGGAGTGCAAGTTCCTGTTTGGTATTGGAGACTTATGGAGGCTAGGGCGACCGAAGGCGGCCCCGCAAATGTTACTCCTCCTCCGGTGGTTAATGTTCCTCCTCCTCCTGTCGCTGAGGTTCCTCCTCCTCCTCCCCCTCAGCATCCTCCAGTAGAGTTCACGAATATTTGCAAGGACTTCAAAGCAATGGGTGGCAAGAACTTTCTAGGTACCGAGACTTTTGTAGAGGCCCGGAATTGGTTGAAAGAGACCGAGGATTTATTCGCTATCTTTGGAGTAGATGATCAGAGAAAGATCTTGTTGGCGGTTTGGCTTATGAAGGATGAAGCCGCTTATTAGTGGAAGATCACCACCGCGACTAGGCCCGTTGAGACTTGGGCCGATTTCAGGACAAGATTCGGGCTTAAGTTTCTGTCTTCTGCTGAAGAGAATTTGCAAATGGAGAGGTTTATTGCTTTGAAGCAAGGAGACATGTCTGTCAAAGAATATGTGAACAAGTTCAATCAGTTAGCTCGTTTTGGCTTGGATATGGTGAGTACTACTCAGAAGAAGGCTCTTCGTTTTGCTAGAGGATTGAATGAGCCGTTACAGGAGTTAGCTATGTCTCATGTGCCCATGGGGGCCACGTTTGAGAGTTTGGTAGATATGGCCCTACTCAATGAAGAGAACAAGAGTGCAAAGAAGGATGTCAAGGTGAATGAGTCTCAAAACAAGAAAATGGGGCCCAAAAAGGAAACGCAAAAGAAGGAGGAGAAGTCTGAAGATAAGAAGGAAAAGAAGTGCTTTACTTGTGGAAGCTCAACTCATCTAAACAAGGATTGCAGAAAGAGGAAGGGCACTTGCTTTAACTGTGGAGAGATGGGACACTTCACTAGGGACTGCCCGAAGAAGAAAGGGACTACATCAGAAGGAACGGTGAATACTAGCATGGCGAGTGAATAGATTAGGGCTAGAATAATTTGTCTGTAGGATGTTTAATTTTCCTTGTCTAATTTTCAGTTTGAAACTCTTTTTCTGGTATTTTGATTCTGTAATGGAAACTCGGTATTTTAATGATAGTCTTGTTTCTGATCTGGTAATAGTCTCAAACTCCCAGAGAGTTATAACTCATCTGTTTGTGATAAATTGGGGTTTGAGAGTATCTGTGTTGGGCATGAGGGTGACTATGACAAATACATTCTGGGTTCCTACCATGCTTAGTTTCCTAAGAATCATTTGGGGAAATCTGATCTGTACTAGTAGTCCGTAAGTATATGTACCAAGTTTTTTTTTTATCTGTACTTGCTTCCATCACTCGACTGTATCTTGCTGAGATAGGAATCCTATGGATGTAAACATGTGTTGAGACATGTTATGTTTTATGGTTGCAAGTGGATGCAAGTGGTTGCAAGTGGTTGCTCGTGGATGCATAAACACACACTAGGCACTAGATCGGCTTGAAATACACTCTCATATTGCATATGGACGTGTGTACATTTTCAATTCTTATGGTTGCAAGATGGTTAATTCAGCACATGGATGTTGCATATGGACGAATGTTTGTGCACGCATATAGTATTATATGATTAGTACTATTTGCATACATAATGGATTCATTTCACTAACATACTTTGCATTGATGTTCTTTGCATTAGATAAGAACATATACACACACCTTTTGCATATGTTCATACCGCATTAGAATCTTTAAGGACAACGATTGCTCGTGAATGATGATTTGAGTAGATGGATGATGGATGGTAGGATGCGTTCTTCCTAACTTGAAAATTTCGAGGACGAAATCCTTTAAGGAGGGGAGAATGTAACAACCCGTATTTCTGATAACCTGTTATAACGTAAATCGAGGCAGAATTTTATTTAAAAATCTGAATCAAGGGAAACGGGCTATGCCATTGCGTTCGTCTCGGAAAAATACGCGAAATAGAGTCTGAGTTTTCGAAAATCGGAGTCCGTATGACCCGATTAAGGCCCAATGAAGTTTTCAAAAAAATTTAAAGTAAAAACAGATTTCAAATTCAAGTCGAATTTGGAAATTAGGGCAGTTGGGCACAGGCGGGAAAATTCCCGCCAGAGTACCCAAGTCGATAGCCCTGTCGACTTGGGAGTCGACTTGGTTGGACCCAAGTCGACAGCCCTGTCGACTTGGCTGTCGACTTGGTCCAGCCGGGCAGTTTTGCCTGGTGCACCATTTTGGGGTTTTGGTTAGGTTTTTGGGCCAGATTCGGTTTTAAGGGCTGAGATTGGAACTAGGGTTTAATCCTAAGGCTAGAACTAATCCTAATCTCTATAAATAAGCCTGTAACCTAACCCTAAATCATCATTATTCATTCAAGTAACTAAACTATGGCAAAATCATTCCTCTCATGGCCTCCACTCTCTTCATAAAATTTCTAAGTTATTTCTATGAGAGATTTTCAATGCATACAAGTGTTTTCAAGCTTGTATGAGCATTATTAGCTTGCATTCAAGTCAAGTTTCCATATTTACATCATAAAGCAAGGGTTTTGATCATTTTGGCTCAAGGGTTTTTCTATTAAAGCTTGCATTTTGGGTCTATTTGATTGCATAAGGGCTTTGTCATATTTTTGTGTCTTCATAAGCATTGTAAGCCCTATTCTACTTTCATACTTAAACTCTAAAGTTAAATGTATGATATGCAAGTTTGCCATGATATGCAAGTTTACTATGTCATGTTATGCAAGTTTGATATGTTATGATATGCAAGTTTATCATGTTATGTTATGCAAGTATGCCATGTTATGATATGCAAGTTTGCCATGTTGTGATATGCAAGTTTATCATGTTATGTATGCAAGTTGATATGCAAGTTTGTCATATGATATGCAAGTTGATATGCAAGTTTGTCATATGATATGCAAGTTGTGTTATGCAAATTTGGGTTGATCATTTTGTTCATGTTATCATGTTATGCAAGCTTATCTTGGGTTTATGAACATAAAGCTTCAAGCTTTATGCTAAAGGTTGCACTTTGGCAACATGTAAGTTATCATAACCCTTATGATAACTTGCATGTGAGGCTAAATGCGAACTTATGGCCATTTCTACATGTCATTTATCACCATGTATCACCAATATGCTAAGTTTGGTTTTATGCATGCTTTTGAGGCCTAAAAATGTAATATGCAAGTATATGAACATATGTACATTTCATATGCCACCATGTTCAGCTTGTAGCTTCAACACCTTAATGTCATGATTATGCCAAGTTCCCTCTTTCTATCCTTTATGCGCTATGGCGATATGTAAGCGATGGGATTGCGTTTGGGGTTGGGTAAACTTAAAAGACATAAAAACATAAGATTGGGAATTTACCTATTAAGTTAGGTCTACCCATTGGGAATTTACCAATTAAGTTAGGTCTACCCAAATGCTTGAAAACTTGTAATATGTTTTGGAAACATGATGGACATGACACTTAGAAAATATAAGTGTGACCAACTCGAGGTTGGGTTGAGTTTGTAGCGTAAAACTACCCGAAACTGACCGGCTTAACTAGTTGCTACAAACAATAGGACCCAATGTGAGAAGTTGGTCATGTTGTACCTTGAACTCGAGGTTAGACCAAGTTGTGGTGTAAAGCTACCCGGAACCGACCGGCTTAACTAGTAACCGCAACGAAGTCTAATGTGAGAGGTTAAGGCACATTAATTAATTAATGCCCCATGATTAGGGTTAAGTCATGGTCCACTTTATACTTAACCAATTTGGGCTTGGGGGATTAATCGGGGTTAAGTTAACCTACACTTAACCAATCTGAACTCGGTAAATTAACGGGGTTAAGTTAACCTACACTTAACCAATCTGAACTTGGTAATTTAACAGGGTTAAGTTGAACTATACTTAACCAATCCAACTCAGTAATTCGATAAGGCTGAGAACCAATTTGATACCTGGTCTGGATAAACTAACTTGATTGATAAATTAAACGAACCTGTTTTGCGGATCTGTAGGACCCACACCAAGTTAGGCAAGTTTGTAAATCTGTTATCTGATCCGTTAGTCTGAAAACTGATCGTCTGAACTTTGTATGTCTGAACTCTGTTAATAAGTTAATCTGAATCTGATAGTCTGGGGACACAAGGGGGAATACTTGTGTCATTTGTTGTTTGGGACCCACATTAGTCAGTAACCCTTTCTGGTATCAAAACTTTGACCCAACTGTAGGTAGGGTCCGGGCACGCTTACTGAACTAATTATAAGTGGTTCATTCTGATAATGGCGATGGGTGTTGATGGTGCGTTCCAAACGGGTCATGTGCGTGCATGGATCCCGGTCTGTCTCTGAGGATGTAAGACGCCGTGACATCTGTAAATATACCTGTGCCAATTGGTTGCCACTTTAGGGAGTGATACACCCTATCGTAGGGCCGACACAGGGTATTTATGTATTAGGGAGCCGATCGCTTGGGTAGGATTTAGGGTACACTTAGCTCTGTCTGATTCTGTTGGTACCGTCTATTTTGTTGGGTGGTAACACCCGTCTGTTTCTGCGTGGTACCGTCTGTTAGGGTGGTAAAGGCCCATTTTTCCCAAACTCTATCTCTGTATGGACCATTCTGTTCCGTCCTGTTTCAATGTAAACATTGGGGTAACACCTATTCCTGTTATACTAGAATTGGTACCAAGAAGTTGGATCTTGATTTAAGTCAAACACCTGACACTGGGCCAAGTTTAGGCCAAGGGATAAATTCTTGTTTATACATGACATGTTAGAATGCTGGTACACCTGTGGTGAAAAACCTTAAACCTGATTATGCGACGACACCTTTATCTACCTTGTTAGTTAATAATCATGCTAGTACGTTGTTATCCTTATATTCATCCCTGCTTCTCATGCCAGTTAACTTTATCAGTTTACATTGATTGTAGTAGGGCTTACTCAGTCTTTTTGACTGACCTGTTTTCTTTCGCCTCTTTTCTTCCGTTCCCCCCCCAGGTTCTCAGGGAGGGAATATTGGAGCTTAGCTTGGATTTCTGATCGCTTGCTTGTGGGATTTTAGCTCATGTACGGTCTTGACATGAAGCTAGCTATGGTTATCACTTATTTTGGGGATAGTACTTGTGTATTTCAGTTTTCCAGTTGATGTTGTTTTTATCTAGACTTGTTTATTTGGAAAGTTATGTTGTACCAGACTTGTTTTGAAATAGTTTGAAATCTTCCGCTGTTTTACTTATCTTATTTACTCTGTTTACATATATACATATGTTCTTGTTCTGCCTTGATATATCATTATGCATGTTTACCCGATTCAAACGCCCCTCCAAAGTCAGAGTGCTTGCAAGAGCCACCCTGGCGGAGGTGGGGTGTTACAGATCTAAGTCGATATCCACTCCCCTAAAGTCCTAATCTCCAAACCGATCCTTCAATTTAGAATTACCATGGGAAACTTCATAAGGAGGCCTGTCGAGAATCGCTTGAATCTGACAGAGAGCGGGTACATTAGGCGTAGAGGATGTGAGCAATGGTTCAAGAGGAACCGAAGAACTGGGGCATAAAAGTTCGGCCGGTTCAAGAGATCCGCCGAGCACAATCTTTTCATGTTTATTACTGTCTTCTCTCCCCTCACCATCCTGGTTTTCTCTTCCAGATACTTGAGAATGATCGTGCTTCTTTTTATTCCGTAAACTCGCCAATGGTGCCTCAAGAGCATGTTAGTTAGAGAATCTGGAGATGATCAAGGACGCTTGGAGCAATGAGAAAGACTGGACTGTAAGATATTTTGTGGATTGACAAGAGCAACTTGCTGGGAGAAACTGTCTGATAAAGATGATCCCATTTCTGAATCTAAGAAGAAGAAAAATCTAAGCACCTGAATCGTAGACTACTGAGAAAGAAAATAAGGAGAGGAGTTACACAGAATATATGAAGAGAACAAAACTAAAGTAGTTCCAGGCTTTGTGAGATATCACTTTGGCCCGGAAACAAGGTTTTTTTTGTACAATTCTTATGTTAAAAGGTTTGAAACATAAGTGTTAGAGTAAAAATGTTACCTTGAATAGGGTCCTCAATTAAATCAAGGGGATCAAGACCTTTAAAAGTATCTGAACCATCTTCTTCTTGGTTATCCTTAGTAGGAGAATTCTCTCCGGTCCCCGGAGCTTCTTTAGAAGTCTCTGCAGTTTCATCGGGCTGCTCCTCTTCCCGCACTTGATCCAAGGTGGTTTTCGAAGAAGTCACATTTGCATTTCCCTGGACAACTTCCTCTAAAGAAGGCACTTCCTTTACGGGCAAGACCGCTGAAATCTTAGAACCTTTGTGCTTTGGACGCTTAGATACTACCTTTTTGGCGAAAGCCGCTTTGCTTTTGAAAGATGCCTCCCTGCTCCCTACGGGGCTGGAACACTCCTTTCTCGAAGACTACTCGACAGGGGATTTGTTGGTAGCATCTTTTTTATCAGAAGTGTCCACCGCAAAGGTGCGCAAAGAAGGAAGCAGATCATATTGCCATAGGAACCCTTCAGTAATCAGGAATTTCCTATTTCTCTTGCTCTCATCAACATCTAATAGTGAGTTGCATAAATATTGGTCAAAGGGTATGCTTTGATCAAGAGGTGCTGCAGCATAACCAAAAGTTTTTTTTTAAAAAAAGGGGAGGGGGGACAAGAGGAAGACCAAAAAATAAAAATACTCACTGCCTTCCATCCAAAAGCCACAGAAATTATTAGGACATTGGACAAAGAAATAATGATTGGGAAATCCTCGCACACTATCCACTAAGCCAGTAACTATTTTCGAACCCCGGCTTTCCACAAAGATGAACGAAAGACGCTAGTTCCTTTTCCTGAAAGCATATAATGAGCATATATTTCTAAATGAAGGAGCCCGATGTTTTTCCCTCATAAAAAGGATATAAAGGCTTATCAAAATCGCATAACCATTAGGATGTAACTGGTATTGGGCAATAGCCAAACTCCGAAGAATCATTTCTAGATAAGGATTGAAGGGAGGAACCGCTCCGCTTATCAACATGCCATGATTAACAACAACATATCCTTTGGGAGGAATATCTGCGAACTCCTTCTCTCTAGGAAATTTGGCTTCTTCCTTTTCCGAAATTCCGAATTGATTGCACAATTTTTGAAATGAGCTGAAAGAAAGTTTTGTCGCGTGCCTCTCACCAGGTACACTAGAAAGAACACAAGGTCGTGGGAAATTTTGGGCAGCACCTATCGAAGAGAAAACGTTGGGTATAGATACAGCTTGATCAGAACTTCCCGCTTGATCAGACCCCTAGCTTGGTCAGACATAGTTTGATTCCTGAAATTATGGGATTATGGGGAAAAGGAGAACATTTTTTCAAGCCCGAATAAATTTGAGGATGATTATTGCAAAAAAAAAAAAAAACCTACATGGAAACCTTGCAACGGTTTGGTTAGTATTGCGAGAACCTTTAAGGAATCTACAAAGGTCAATTTCGTTTTAACACTTAGAAATTTCACTGCATTCAGAATAATCAAATTCATACTTCAAATTGGATCAAGGTAAATTCAAAGGAAGAATCTACTTACGGCGAGCGAACAATCCCAAATCCAAGCGAACAGGCTAACCAAACTGGTCTTGTGATTGTGGAGGCCTTGATGGGAGTACTGCACACGGGTGCAAATCAGAGCAACGAAAGAACTGGAATAATCGGAAGTTACTAAAAGAATCAGAATAATGAAGAGGATTGTTCAGAACAGTTCCTCCATTAAAAAAGTTTCTTTTGGAAAAGAAGAAAATTGCAAAACAATATATAAGGAAAGATAAGAAGGGTTAGCAAACCGAAATAGTGTGTCCGTCCAGTTGCTCGTACATGATATATAGACGGGCGATCCTATGTCCAGGCTAATGAACTTAGCATTCGAGCAATTGGGGGGTCATTCAAAACAAGCGCATATAGGTATACATGAAAAACTAGTCGATTGCATACAAGTAAGAAAATAAGGGGGAAGATTAAAAGACGTTCATTCAGAGCGTTCTCACCACATCAACATAATGCTCAATTGCCCAAGTAAATGTCCTATCAAGTTCCAGCTGGCATCCCGTAATTCAACTATTCACACAAAATGAAAAGATACATCAAACTTCTCGCTCACAGAAAGGGACAATACCAGTCCACCACAACGGAACAATCCTAAGTTTTTGCACGATCGACCCTTCGATGAGATAAATTAAATTTACCAAGCAATGTTGCGATCAATCATGTCGAAGCCAGTAATTCCTTGCTAAAAAGAAATTACGGACTTCGAGGGGCAAGTGTTAATCCCTCAAAAACCCATACGCACATTAAGTTACAAGATCTGAGCAGGAGCTACAGAACGAACACCTTAAGGGACGATCGCATAATTTTGTCCAAGGCATTTAAGCGACCCATAAAGGATGGAAAGCAACTGCACAGAGCAAGGCCAAAGCCCGAAGAAAGTCATGATTCGGGCACGGAAGCCAGGGTCGGTCGTTCATACCAGAACAAAACCACTCGAATACCGAAACAAAGCAAGTCGTCCATTAAACATAGGCGGGAGCGACCACATAACATAGCCATAAAGATGAATGACGCAGTACAAAGGCAGCGAAGTACGAAAGCTCTCGAGCCAAGGAGATCGGTCGTGCAGGGTACAAAGAAGAATTAATTCCAGTCTCGCATTCTGCCCTTATAAAGTCACTCGACCATAATAACAATAAAGTCGCCCGCTCAGCTACTCGAAACACTCGCCCCTATAGAGTCGCTCACACATGACAACTGGATACAACTACGGACAGCTGGCTATAACTAGGCAATGACATGATTGTGGTTAATGGAATGGGCGACCCGTAGCCTGCATATACATATTTCAGATCATTTCCTCAGGAGAGCCCATCTATAAATACGCCATGGCTGCCAGCGTAAAGGGAATCCAATCTTGGGAACGTAAAATTGCTGCTCAATTCTATCCTAAATCACTCCTGAAGCATTGGGAAGAAAAGATCATCTTCTCCACTCGAAGCTTCATCACTCATTTGGCCATGGCGTCAAGTAGAACCTTGTAATCAGGGGAAACAAAGATATCCTCCTTCTCAATCATTTACCCATCCTTCTCCTCCTCAAACTCTTCCATTCTCTTGTAAAATCCCAGGATTGAAATGTATGGATGAGAGTATATTGAGTGGATGTAGAGATGTATGAAGAAAGAGAGATTGTGTATTTTGTAATCCCAGTTATAAGAATGCAAGCCATCTTCATAGTGGATGTAGGCCTAATATAAGGTTGAACCACTCTAAATCCCGTCTCTATTTTACCTTCCTCGCATTTTCATTTTCATTTGTTATTAAGTATGGCTCCATTTATTTCCCTACCATCTTGGTGAAGTACAATTTTAGTACCTTTCGTGTTTGAGCCATTTTTTGGTGAAAACATTTTGGCGCCCGCCGTGGGGCCGTGTTCATAGTTCCTTTCTTCGTAATTCCTTTCAGCAACCTAAAAAAAATCCAAAATCGCTTTCTCCCTTGAAGCCATGGCCGGATCAAAGAAAAGTGGCAAATATGCTAAAGCTACCACGATCTGTCAGGATAATAATATTAATGTAACTACACCACAAACTCCAAATCAAGGGGCTGGGGAAACTCTTAGGCCACCAGTAACACAAGATGAGTTGAATGTGGTTGTAACCGGCCTGAACGAGAAAATGGATGCTACGACGAAGATGATGATGGAAAGGTTTGATTTCCTGACTAACGCTCAAACCAATTTACCGCCACCAAATGCTGTAGATAATGCCGGTGAAAAAGAAGACTCTTCGGCCTCAGACCCTGGTCGATCTCACTAATTAGTCGGAGACAAGGGAGAGGCCGGCGTTGAGGACTTAAGGCCAGATATCCACAGCGTAAAGTAAAATGTGCGACTCAGGCGGTCGCGAGTCCAACCAACATAGCATCTCCTAAAAAAGGCGCAAGGCGTCGAAGCTCGAATCGTGGTCGCTCTGATAAAAACGTCGATGCCAATTCCAACGAACAAGCAAGGGACGAGAGATGCATAACAGACATAATCCAACGAATAATGGAAGAGAAAGCGATCCGAGAAGATGAAGAGAAAGAATGGGAGTTCTCACCCAGCAAAAATCCTTTCACAGAGAAAATTCGTCAAGCAAAATTCCCAAAGAAATTCATGCCCCCAACGATAACACTATATGGAGGAGTTAGAGATCTGAACATTTTCCTGTTTAAGTACGACCAACAAATGAATGGGGCTGGGGCTACCGATGAAATAAAGTGATTATACTTTCCCGTGTGTCTAGAAGGTGTGTCCTCGCTATGTTTCACCAGACTTCCACCTAAATGTATTAACCAGTTCTCCGACTTGGCAAGGAGATTTCAAGATCAATTCCGACTATAGACCACCACGGCAAGAGATGTGATGTCACTCAGCGAGATGGAACAAATGCCTGGGGAAACCATCAAAGCTTTCCTTATACGCTTCCATTCTGCAACAGCAGCATAGGTTATAGAACCAGATCCTTGGTACTTATTGGCAGCCCTGAAAGGGGCTATCGATAAGAAGTCAGAATTTGGGAAGTGGCTCAAAATGAAGAAACCAAAGACTCTAAAGAAGTTCTACAAGAAAGCCGAAGAATACATGAGCGTGGAAACCGACACCCTTGAAATTCAGAAGGACACAAAGAGTAGCACTACTAAGGAAGGGAAAGGTAACGAGTCTCAAATAATTCTGAAGGCTGATTCTGGGCAGAAGAGAGGATCCAATGAAAGGGACAGTAAAATACACAAGAAGTCAAGATTCTTTAAGCAAACAGAATAGACTCCCTTAAATGAGACCCCAGACAAAATCTACTCTGCCATGAAGGACTCGGTATATTCCCTCAGGTAAAACCACAAAGAATTACGGAACAGCAGGCCAATTCCGGGAAGTTCTGTCGGTTTCATAATCAACCTGGGCACAACACAAATGAATGTCGACACTAGAGAAATTTAATCAAGGAACTCATCCGAAAAATCAACTTCAGTAATATGTTAAGAATCCTCAAAATGCATCAGAAAGTCAGGGGCAAGGTAAGGTTGCCAATCAGCCCAGGTCACACGAGATAACCCAAGCACCCGAAGACCTACGGCCGATCATCGGCTAATAACCACCCGTTGCAATCCAATATCCAGAACTAGAGATGCGCGACCCCCATTGTCTTTATTTTACTATTTCTGTACTCTGTTTTCCCCTAGCTATATTTCCATGAAATGATCTATGATTCACATGTACTGTGTTAAGAAAAAACTCTACAAGTTAAAAGATCTTTGCTCATAGATCATAGTCTCCTGTTAAACAAAAGTTGTTTGCAAACTAATGCTAAAAATTGGTCTCTAATATAGGGCAAATCAAGCATCGAGCACCAAGAGCATTGGTCAAACCAGGTAGGATAATCAAAATCATCATCTTGCAAAACTCAAAAGGAAAGAATCATTCAAAAGCAAGTCATGGAGAGCACACCAAAATCAAAAGGCTGCACTCTCTGTTGAAAAAAAAAAAATGTCCAATTCAGATTTCCTAGCCGAAGGGGGTATCCAATTTAGATCTCTATTTGATCATAATAGCCGGATCAAATAAGATCAAAATTGGGTCGAAAACTTATAACCCAAGTCCTCCCATGGGAGCACGTGCTCAAAACCAGTCTCTGTAGGGCTCGGGTCACTGAGTTAGTGAGATACGGGGTTGAGATACGGGCTCGGGTCATGGAGGAATATGATTGGTCCATGGTTTTATATTTAATTTTTAATTTATTTTAAATCCAAAAATACCCTTTTGTCCATACGAACTCTAAATCAAACCCAACGACTGTCTCCCCTAGCAAAATACCCCCATTCTGGACACAATAGAATATGTTTCGTAAGCCTATTCAACTGTTTCAGTCAGTTATTCTTCAAATTAAAATATAAAACATTCAATTTTAGATTTGAACGTACATTTTAATTTGCAAGGGCCACATACTGATTCCAAAAATTCCAGAAAAATAAATCTAGCTATGTTGGGACGATACGGTCCTAACAAAACTAATTTCGTTGAAATAGGAGACCGTTTGAAAAATGGCCTTTTTCCGGTCAATTCAATTTGCACTGCATTTGCAAAACACGTTTTCCTTTGCCAAGCTCGCATATTAATTCCAAAAATTATGGAAATTTAAACTTAGCAATAAATTGACATTCCAGATCCAACCAAAGTGGTTTCGTCGAAAACAGAGGTCGTTTGCAGAATTGCTATTTTTAAGGGCTCTGTTATTATTTAAAAATCCAATATTCAAATTCTGACCAAATTTCTGTTAAAATTACTCAAAATAAATTTTTTAAATTGGTTTTGATTTTCCAGGTTGTTACAGTTAAGGTCTGAGAGGTAATTATAATATGTCAACTTGATCTGCTTCGTTGTTATCCAAGGGATGATACTAGTTTTAAATGAAAGTAGATGTTTGAAAATTATCATTTCCACAAATGATATTATAAACTTTAATTTGCAAAGTTTAGAAGTTAAATAAAATTGTTTGGGATTTTATAGTAAACAATGTATCACATGACATTGTTTGGCTCATTTTTTTTTTGCTATACTTATACCATTTGGTTAAGTACATGGCGCAATTTTCTAAGTAGTGAAAGTAATATGGTTTATGAATACACTTATTCCAAAGAGATAAGTGTATGACTATGGTTTTTGAAGTAATGAAACGATATATTTGTGAATATGCTTATTCAAGTGAGATAAGTATATAAAATCAAATTTTAAGGTTCGACGAAATAATTTTTAATGAATGATTCAATTAAAAGGGCCTATGTTGCTGATGTACTTAACTGTAAGATTGTGATTGATAATTAAAGAACCAACTATCAGTAAATTCCCTTTTTACTTATAACATGTTGTTTCGAGGAACTGGGATTGGAATTGGATCCAATACCATTTCGAACATGATTTGCGTTCGAAAACTGAATTTGTATGTAGGCTTATGCTTATGGCGATGATTTGAAGGTGTAGGCCATTATAACGGAAGTGATTATTTGTTGATGACCCTAGTTAGCTAACATGATCATACTTGTAGCAACAGTCCCTACTTTTGGGGTCAACATGATACATGGACTTCTTGTTACTAATCCTAGGGATGATTATCGATAGGATGTGGCTAAAGGGTACCTCTGGTTTGTCCTCTTTCTGGACAACTTGCATGGATAAATGTTGAATATTTCATTTCTTAGAATACATACATTGATTTTAAAAACGTAAATCTATTTGGTGGCAGAGAAATCAACTTCTCTTAGCTTAACACCATTTTCTAAGATGTATGAGCTCAGAAGGTTGTATTTTTGTGGATGGCAATTAATAATCAATAGAAAGAAAATGTGTAATCCAAAGATGAGTATGTGCCTTGTATGAATGGTAAAAACGTAGCCTCTGACCTAAGCGAGTTGTGTCCAAGTAGGGTATTGTCCCTGCCTAATATAGAACGGATGACCCTTTGATTATTGTATGCCGCGGTTGGTTGCTGATCACAATCAAAGGGTGAAATATTCAGTACAATTCAAAGAGGTATTGACCGGTATTGATTCGTAGAGAGTCCATGCGAGGCTCTAGGTATGCTTTATCTAGCACTACACCATAGAAGGCCAACTGCAACGAAAATTCATGGTGTTGCTTGTTACAATGTTGCCATAGCTATGCTTTTTTGTCTATTGCAACACACGCTTCATTGTGTTAGCGTAGATATCAACCATGTGTTGCAATATCCGGGTGAATAAAATTATCAATCCGCGTCAAAACGATCTAACGGTCTAGGTTAGCGATCCACGAGAAATAACGTTCAAGGAGGGAAACAAAAACAATTTGGCAAAACACTTAACAAAATATTCACTCAACCTCTCAAACACTCACTCTCAAACAAAATACTCCGACGCTCAACCTCTCAAACACTTACTCTCAGGTTCAATTAGGGCTTAATTGGGGTTCGATTAGTGCAAGTTCAAATAGGGCTTCAGTGTTTCAATTAGGTCTTCAATTGGGGTTCTTTTGGGTTTCAAATTTCAGTTAAGGCTTCGATTTAATCTGTTGCTTAAGGTATCACTCCATGTATATTTCAATTTTTTCTGATTTATTGTTGTGTTGCCTAATTTACTGATTTACTTGTGCGTTCAGGTGTAATCATATTCATGATTTTATTATTGTGTTTGTCTTTGTCCTTATAGTCATGGCTAAATGATATTTGTTTATGTTATTTGTTTGTCAATTAGTGATGAACGATGAGGAAAAACTATGGGCAGAATTTCCTAACTTCAGTGAAGTATAAATCAGTGGAGTGAAACTTTTTATTTGAAATACTTTTTCTAGACTCGCGGTAGGTGATGAAATTACATGCCCTTGCTAAAAGTGTCATAATCGCAAGTGGCATCGTCAAGAGGTAGTCTACAACCATATGATTTGGAATGGTCCATCTAAATTGTACGTGAAATGGATTTTTGAGGTTTCCTGTTTAGATCCTGAAAGGAGCGATAACGATATGGATTGTGAAGCAGGAATAAATTTTGGAGATAATCTCGATGAGATGTTGCAACGTACTTATGGAAATATGCAGAACAATGAATTTGGATCTTCTAACGGATCAAATGGAATATATGTCGATGCTAGAAAATTTCATCAACGTGTTGAAGAGGGAAAGCAACTATTATATCCCGGGTGTTCTAAATTTTCGCAATTAAGTTTCATTTTCAGGCTTTATTCTTTAAAATGTCTACATAGAATCACCGAGTCTGCATTCAGCGATTTATTAGAGTTGATAAAAGAAGCTTTTCCATAAGCCCACATCCTTTTATCTTTCAATGCTACCAAAAATATCATTAAAGATTTAGGCCTCGATTACCAAAGAATACATGCATGCCCAAATGATTACATGCTATATTATGCAGAAAATGAAAAGGAAAATAACTGCAAAACTTGTGCTTTTCAAGGTGGGTTATACCGGAAAAGAAAGTGGCTATTGACAATGATCCGGAGAAGCGGATTCACAAAGTAACAACAAAAGTGATGCATTATTTTCCACTAAAACCAAGGCTGCAAAGGATATTCATGTCCAAGGAGTACGCAAAACTTATGTTATGGCATGCAGTGGGACGAAAAAATGATGGCAGACTTCGACATCCAGCTGATGGCGAGGTTAGGAAGACGATGGATGCCAATTATCCTCATTTTTCATCCAAAAACAGAAATATCAGGTTAGGAGTAGCATCTGATGGATTCAGTCCATTTCGTACAATGACTACACAGCACAGCACAACACATGGCCAATCATATTGGTAAATTATAACCTTGCACCATGGTTATGCATGAAGACAGAAAATTTGATACTTTCAACTCTTATCCCTGGTCCGGAGTCTCCTAACAATTACATTGATGTCTACATGCAGTCTCTTATCACAGAATTGACAGAATTATGGGAACTTGGCATACAAACTTATGATGCCTTCACCGGTGATAATTTCACATTACGTGCAAGCGTGTTATGGACGATCAGCGACATTCCAGGTTATGCAATGTTATCCGGCTGGAGCACAAATGGTTATTCAGCTTATCCTGTATGCCATTTCGAGACTTCTTCAACTTACTTGAAACATAGTAAAAAAATGTGCTATATGAATCATAGGAATTTTTAGACCTGGGACACAAATGGAGGTTTGATAAGAAAAGGTTCAATGGTGAAATTGAAATGGGAACACCTCCCGGAATTTTATCCGGGACTGACAGTGAAGAATTGTTGGCTGGTTATGAAAATATTTTTGGGAAGAAAGAGGTCAATAAGCATAAAAATGAATCTCCTTTTAAAAAAAGTCAATATTTTTTAATTTACCATATTGGAGTCAAAATGTATGTCAACATAACCTTGATGTTATGCACATAGAGAAAAACATTTGTGATAATATACTTGGTAATTTACTAAATATTGATGGGAAGTTGAAAGACCATTTAAATGCTCGGTGTGATTTACTAGAGATAGGCATCAGGGAGGTCCTTATGGTTGTGCAACTAATATCAGCCGGTATGTAAACAAGAAAGAGAGGAAAATTGCAGGGTATAAGAGCCATGACGCTCATTTCCTTCTCCACTACTTGTTGCAGTTTGCTGTGAAGATATCTGTAAAACCTGAAGTTGCAATACCTATGATAAGATTATGTACATTTCTAAGCAGTCTTTGGAGTAAAACTATCGATTTGGCTGATCTCAAGAGGCTATAAAATAAAATTATGGAAATTCTTTGTCAATTTGAGATGATATTCCCAAATGGTTTCTTCAATACAATGGTGCACTTGCTAGTTTATTTATGCAAGGAACTTGAATATGGTGGGCATGCACATGTTCGTTGTATGTTTCCTATCGAGCGTTATCTTTATAAACTGAAATCATATGTTCGCAACAAAAGTAAACCTGAGGCCTCCATTGCTGAAGGTTATCTTGCAGAAGAATGTTTGATATTCTATTCAAGGTTCTTAGGTGGAGACGGAGCAGGAAAAATGCAATTTGAAACCTGTCCACATAATCTGAAATATCCTATTGGCACAAGAAGAAACAAAAATGAAAAAGCTATTCATCTTAAAAATTCTCAAAGGAAGGAATATCACCGTTACGTTCTATTTAATTGTGGCAACGAGGAAATAGAAAGTTTACTTGAGTAAGTTTTTATTTTTATTTTTATTTTAGTAAGTATTGAAGAATTAGAAAATTTGTTTCTATCTTTTGTTAACCAGGTCTTTATTCTAGGGAACATCGAGCTTTAATTGATGGTTATGCATCATAAAAAAAATATAAAAGAGAGAGAACACAGCACTACAATAAAATAATATATAGATAGCAAGCAAGCATTGCACGATAATTTAGCTTGTTATAGTTAAATATGCTAATCATTAATTAGGATAAACCATGACTTTAAATAGTAAACCATGACATTGACCAATGCAATTACAAATAAATCATGGTCATGAACACTAAACCATGACATCGCATGCAAGCAATAGTAAATGAATGGGCAAAATTTTGTCTGCCAAAATTTTCAGGCTTCCCTCCCAATTCTTGGCCACTGAAATTAGCTTTTCTCTTCTTCACCAAAATCTAATTTTTCATTTTCACGCTTCCCTCTGATTTGTTACGCTTCCCTCCCAATTCTTCCTTTTCGCTACTCTTCCAAATTAGGTCTCCCTTTACGGAAATCTGCTTCATCCATGAACCCTCCTTCAACCCATGAACTCCTCTCCATCCATGGAAGAAACGAAGCCGCGATTTTTTTTCACTTCTCATCTCTCCCAGTCCCTCGTCGACTTCCAGCACGGATTCGAAGGCCAGGCTCTCAATTGCATAATACAACTCCACTGATTAGGGTTCATAGGAAGTAGTCCAATAAATCAGAAAACCAAATTTTGGGTTTAGAGAATATCCCCAAAATTAGAAACAAAAAATTGTAAGTTTAATTTCGGGTTTTGAAATATTCTTTTCTCCTTTGTTGTATTTAGCTATCATGAATGAGTTTCATATTACTACTTCCACTTTCAATAAACAAGGTTTTCGATAGAGGAACTATGTTTGGACTGAAGACTGGTGGGCGTATAGAGAGCATTCTTGTTTCTCTTCCCTTGACAGCTAGATGGGAGTACGATCACGTAAGTTTCAATATTCAATGAGGCAACTTTGACTACAAAATCTGAATTTATAGATGATTAGATATCCACCATTAACATTTCATTTAAGAGTGTAATTTCAACTGATTCTAACGGGAAAAGTTCTTTTGCATGTGACTGTGTTTGAATCTTATTCTCAATAAAGTTTACGTTTACATAAGCCTGAAGAAGGCAGTGAAGAATGGAAATTACTAGATGCTTGTATCAATCCTTAGGAATGGGTTTGATTATTATTTTTCTGCAATATTCGAGATTGTTGTATCATTATGCTGTGTTTGGGTATCGCCGGTGTTTTATAGTAGTTTAGGTCAGCTGCTCTTTGGTTGTAATCTTCTTGTATTGGGTTGGGGTAATATGATCAGATTCTAGTGCACGCATGGTAGTGTAGTGTTCATCACGCAAACTCACACCTATGCAACATTCACTACAACAAAACGACCTTTGGTAATATTTTGTTATATAAATACCTTGATATAAGTACCTTGGTATAATATTTTGGATTTAGCAAGGAGCAATTTTATTCCAATTATACATATTCCTGATTTAAGTAAAAATATTATGAAGAAGTTTGAAATACGTCTCACATTTAATGGTGATCTTGACTACTAAATTTGTTTTCAAGTTAAAACAAATGGAAAACATTCATGATATCAATTATAATTTTGTTTGTGTTGAACAGAGCTTCATTAATGTTTAATATATTAAATATTTGTTGATCCTGTATAGCTTGGGGTTTATGAACCATGATAAGAAGTAATATATGCTGAGTAAATGATCGTCAAAAGAGTGAGAGTAAATGTACACACATGTTTAAATGGGATGACAATACACAATGGAATTAATCTTTAAAACAGCATTTTACGTACGCATGAATAATAATAAAACTTGATAACTAAATATCACATATTTCAAATGGCAATTTCTTGAGCAGCTCACTAGTTAAATCAATTTGAAGAACAAAAATAGGTGTTTAAATGTGCTAAAACATTTCCTGTAAGTAGATAGGACTGTAAAATACATGGTAAAATTGAATTGATCCAACTGTACCAATTTTTATTACTATATTTCATAAGGGTATTTTGTCTTTTCATATAATGGAAATTCATATGATCATCAAACATTTTGTGCTAAGCTTTTTTATTTTATTTTTTATAGGTGAGGGCGGGCAATTAGACCTTCCCCGACGGACTTGGACCCGACGCTGTGGGTCTCAATTCTAGATGGGTCAGGTTTTGTTGGTTCAGACTACACATTTTAAAACCTAGACCAAACCCAGTTCGTAATTTTTATTTGGGTTGGGTCGCTTCGGGTCCAGTTGTCTAATAACACTAGAGATGAATATATTTCAATATTTTTCGATCGGTCATTCGGGTCTAGTTGGGTTGTGTTTGTTCAAGTTTGATTGATTTTTTATTGTATCTTTCATCATCTAAGACCCAGCCGAGGTTCAGATCGATCTGGAATTCACTAGTGGGGTCAGTAGGCCATTAAAACTTGACTGGATAAAAACTATTTGTGCAAAAGCTGGATAATAGACATTGGTGGTTTGGTACCTTTTTGGGTCGAATCATCTGCAATAATACAATTCCATCTTAACCTTGTTTTTCTTTTTTTGGTATTTAAATTTTACACAATTGTGTTTCTTTAGAGATATGTTCCTATATGGTCTAACCTTTTGCGTTTGTTGCTCTTACCAATTTAAGACCTTTTAAGCGTGAAACCCTTTTTTAATGGCAGTCAATCTCCATGATGGACGCAAAATTACCTTTTGATTTCGTTAACTCTAGGCATTCATTCGTTATCTATAATACATAATATGTTATTAATGTACTAACGTTTGTATTTTGTCTCATATTTTCTGTTGTTGTTCTTGGATGTGGAGCTAAAATGTATGTGCATGTTCATTAGTAAACTAGGTTTATTGCTTTTACTTGTATCGTGATTGCTATAATAATTAGTTGTGTTATAATATAACAATTTACATCTTTAATTGAAATGACGTTCCATCCAGTTTCTTATCTTATGGGTTGTACGAAGATCATAAATCTCGGCGTTAACCCCTTCTCATAGAAAATTGTTTATCTTGAGTATATGTTGTAGTTTGTATATGCATAATCGCTTGCTCTATTTTCGCCTTTTGGGTGCCAAATATTATAGGTCATCATTCAACTTTATTTTCATCATTCAAATTTTCACCCTAAATCATGTTGATACTATGTTTCTGGTTACACAACAAATTCTATATATATCTCCATGACTATGAAAATATATATAAATGATATGTGCACGCGTATTTCAGCATAGCACAACCATCTTGATTGTTCTATAAAAGTTTATTTTAGAAAAAACCTGATGAGCCATGATCTCAAAAATTTGCTAAGCTCCATTTCATGTATATAACATAAGATATTTATGGTATTTGACTTAATTTCAATTTGGAAATTAATTAATATTACAGAAAAATGCTCTTAAATGACTCACGACCATTAAAAACGTTTGTTCATATAGGATTTATTAGATTGTTGAATAAAACGGTTCATGCGGTAAATACAAGAAAGAAAAAGATCAACTTCATTGATTATATCGTATAAAAATAGTACTTCCTCTCTCTTTCTGAATTAAGTAATATAGTGTAGTGGAAAGAGAGAGAAACTACTATTATTTACACGAGAACTTATGGCGGATATTATGGAGGACTGAGATGTATCAAAACGGAGGTGTAGCTGACTCTGTGTGGGGAGGGGGAAGCGACTGTTAAATGAGGTTACATTTGTATGCTCTTTTTACATGTTTAGAAATGAAAAGATGGTATGGAAACAAAAATCTTCACAGAAACAAAAATAAAGAAACATTACTATTATGTAAGGTTTACTTGTTATTACTTTGTTGTAGAATCCTTCTAGGCATCCGGCTTAGCGCTAGGCTGGCCTTACCATCTAAGATTTTGCATAGTCTGCATCCATGACTTTCCATTGTGGATTAGTAAATACAGAGTAAAATAATATAAATTGATCCAAAATACATGAGTTCATAAAAAAGCGAACAGCTTTGATTAATCCTTTATTACTTTACTAAACGTTTTATCTCTAATTTGTTCTTACCTCCTAGTGTCAGGCTAGTGATTTTTACAATCATGGTTATTATTGTCGGTGTTATCCGATAAAAGAATATACGTTGTTATTGTTAGTGTCATCTGATATATATTCTAATATACACTATGTAGATTAGATTTCATACTGCTAATGATTTGTTTACGTAACAAGTAAAACTGAATAATGTTTGTTAACCAATTCAAGTTTCAACAGTAACTTATCATTCTAGCAATATATTCAAATACTTGAAGCTTCAAAGGCATCATTTTCATAAAAGAATCATCATGGTCCTTTTTGTTTCTTTCATGTCCATGTTGACAAGATGTGTTCAAATTCTCGAACTTCCTTAGACAAAATTGTTATGTTATTTTTTGAAAAAAGAAATCATCTTTTCATGAGAAATGTTTCACGTATATGCTCCTACCAAATTTAGGGAATGCTTTCATACATGTGGGAATGTGTTTTCATCAAGTTTCTATGTAAGATAACAAATGTTGGCCTCGTTGAATGTTCCAGCTTTTACGTTCACTTTAGATAACAATGTTACTATCCAGTATGTTGACAAATATGACTACCCTCATATGAAGTAAATCACGTTAACATTACAAAATTATGTCAAATCAAGTATTTACCTATAAATATCAAATGATGTAAAATATATATTAATGTTTTAGCCTTCTATCGACGCGTCCTCTTGACAGGCTGAAAGGGTTTTAAATTCTCGATACCACAGCAAGAGTCTAAGACTCAATTTAAAGCACCCCATGACCTTTTTGTGTTCTAGTTTTTAATACTTCGTCTTCTAGACACAGATACTTGTAAATGGTTCCAGATACCAAGAAGGAGTATAATATGCGTGCGGATGTGTGTGTGTGTATGTGTTTTTTTTTTATTTTACTTTTTCCTTGTATTCATTCTCATTATATAGAAGAAGAAAAAGGGTCATGTTTTGAAATTTCCTCATTATCTTTGTACAGCACTTGGATTTATGTTGAGGAGTCCAGACCGAGTATTTTTCTTACCAGGATTTTCAGAAAAGAAAGAGCAGGATTATACTGGATAATTATTTTTAATGAGAAACCAAGCTTTCAGTCTAACATGCAATTAAATGTATGCATGCAAAATTATACATATCTATGTATATATTTCATTAAAAATACCTTTCTGGTACTATTATGCATAAGCTTTACAAAGGGTTCTTTACACAACAAAATTTCAAGAGGTGACAAGAAGCATAGATGACGCACTTGATCATGTACCCTATCATGATTTGGATATATCTGAAGAAGTTAAAGAACAGGTAACTTTTTTGGGTTAATTTCCACATTTTGGAAAAATAAAATCATGAAATATATAAAATTCTAACCGAACTTTCTTACATTACAGATAGAACTTGTGCATGATAAATTTCGAAGAGCAAAAGAGAAGGAAGACTCACCTGATTTACAACTAAATATAGATCTATCTTTAGCTCGAACTGCAAACCCAGTTATACTCAAAAGGCTTTCAGAGAAGCTACAGCTAAAATCAATGAATGGCTTAAATCAAGAATCTATTTCATTACATGAAATGGTAATTTCAAATGGAGAACCTATGTAGTGCCTTGAGGAAATGTCGTTTATTCTGGAAAGATTGAACTATTGTAATTTAATTGAAACGCCAGTATCAGAAAATGTAGAACCTGAAGAAAGCTCATTGAAATATAGATCCCCAGTTATCCCTGATGATTTTAGATATCCAATATCGCTTGAATTGATGAGGGATCCAGTAATAGTATCTACTGGTCAGGTAAAAAATTTGATCTGTCCTTCCTTAACAATTTTTGAAATTTATGGTTATTTGTAATGCAAAAACTGTTGGCTGAAGCTTTGCATGTATGGTTACAAATTTGTGGGTAGTAATATGGATCTAAATTCATATCACTGATCAAACAAATTGAAATCGAAACAGGATTTATATTGCAAAAGATATACTTAAAAACTCATATTTTAATGTTCGTGTACGTATCTACATCCAAATCTGAAACCTTTTATTCCACTCATTCATGGAACTTTTTTTTACTGTATTTATTCCGTTTTGAAAAGAAAAAAATTTGAAATGTCAAATTACCAATTTTTATTTCAGCGTGGATCGAATGATTCTTTCTACATCCTAGCAAGCCAACCTTGTGCTGATCTGCACCCTTCTGTTTACATTAAGTAATTCATTAACTGTGTTGAATTTTTTGATTGTGTTCCAATGAAACTTTAATTCATTGAACTCCAACACATTGGAATTTATATAGAATTTAAGTAATTGAGGGTCAAAATGCTTGATTGTGTTATTTGAATAGGGTGTTTATCGTTTTCTATTTTCAGGCTAATCAGAGGCGTGCCCGAAATCCTCCTTGGCGATTTAGTAGATTAGCTTTCTGAGGGGGTTCCACATCAATACGGTAACTCATATATGATGTCACAAAGGGTTTTTACATTTATTTTTGTGCATTGATTGCAAGCTTATCCCCTTTTGTTTGAATTGATGTGCGATGGCCAGTAAAACAGTCATGCTTGATTCTAATTTGAGACTGTTGGATTCAAAACGAAATACACGGCAATATTGTAACTGTCGTCTACCAGATTATTGTTGGGATAACTCTGACATCTAAATTCCTACCACATGTATATTCCAATATTACTTCTTGGTTAATATAATTGAAATATACTGTATTGCAAAGTTAGCAAGTGTAATATTTGAGTATCTTTTATTGGCTAAAAAATAATACTTCATGTGTATAGCATACAACGAAGACGGATGTAGGAATCAGTAATCGGCAGGTTATGAAAAAAAAACACGTATTTTTGAGACAAAAATAGAGTAATAACTAGATTAGCTATTGAAAGTTACTGAAATATATGGGATGTTGGCAATGATGCTTTTCCGCTCTTTATTTACTTTACCATTTAAAACCCCTTCGCTTATTTATTTATTTGTCCCTTCTTTACAATTTTTCTTTTTTCCTTTCAATTTTATTGGTGCATAATGGACAAATCAATGATCTTTTATATCCTACTCAAAAGAACCTACAGGTAATGTACCTAGCGTGGTCTTATATTTTTGCATGTCATAGGTTTTTGCGATATAAGTCCATATTTTGTTGTTTGGTATATTGAAAGAAGGTCGAGTACAACACTTAATTTTGGTTGCAGATAAGGGATGATGCTCGCTTCGGATTTCATGTAGATAACTTAGCAGATGAGTATGTGACAACAGTTCAATGTAGGTGGTATGTTTGCTCTCTATTCTTCTATATGCAGGCATGCAAATGTCAGTCTTTTGCTAAAAATATCATTAGTAGCAGTAAATATCTTTTCACTTTTCCTTTCCATAATGCATGCATGCTCACATGTTTTATGCACATAATTGTATAACCTATCTCTAATATTGTCTCCTATATGGTAACTAGGTTGCCTACAAGAAACCTGCAATGGTTCTATGCTTGACAACAGGGAAGATTGAAGATAAGTTGGAATACAACAAGGTTTTCGGAAATCCTTTAAGGTAATGTAATTTGATTACTATTTTATTTGCTACTTTATATGTGGTCTGAAATTACTCTTATATTTTACATGTAATATGAAATTATTAACATATAAAGTATGATTTAATGAATTACATCTATATTTCAAGTTAATTCAGGCCACATACAAATACATTAATTGCTTGTAATTCTGGATGATTGTTTGATCATTTGACTGAATACAAGGAATTTGGTGGCATTGGTTGGAGTGTTGAGTGTTATAATTCTAGTGTTGGTCTCACTAAGGCTTACTATAAAGAATAATTATTCTGATTGATCGATTGAAATACCAATTGTTGTTTGAAAAAAATTCATAGTTGAGTTTATTGATCAG
The DNA here is from genome assembly GCA_030737875.1 of Allium sativum. Taxonomy (NCBI): domain Eukaryota; kingdom Viridiplantae; phylum Streptophyta; class Magnoliopsida; order Asparagales; family Amaryllidaceae; genus Allium; species Allium sativum. The sequence goes on from CM060924.1 coordinate 201,075,450, forward strand.
ATTGAACTTTTATTAATTAGGTTCGAAGATGATGGCCAGATCATGAACAAAAATCAGGCAAGTGATTTGATATTCTTTGCATCTTGGTTTAATACTCATTTTGTCATTTATGCATATATTATTTATAATCTATTTGTTTAATCTGTCATTTTGCATATATTATTTTTGACAAAATGAGTAATTTTCTTGAAATTGAGCGCTGAGTTTTCTTGAAATTGAGCTTAGTTTGTAAGTGAGCGTCGCTCAGTTTCAAGAAAAACCGAGCAATGCTCAATTACAAACTGAGCAATGCTATTGCTCAGTTTTCTTGATGCACCCTGTTAGCCTTGCGTATATCTTGCTGCACCTTGTTTGGCTTTTTCATGATCACCTGAATTGATTGTTTTGGTATGCATGTAACAAATTTCGTGGTGTAACTCTTGCACAATAGTCAGATTGTCCTATAAGCCTTCATGTAATTCTTCTATACATAGCAGGTCAGTATTTTCTATCCTAAGTGGAGGCATAACTATTTGCAGTATGAATTAATAAGCATAAGGTGCAGTTACCTTATAATCACATAACTATTTCTTAAGCTGGTTAATTGCAGTTGATGGCAAGGTGGCATAAGTTTTTGTTAGGTGGTAAAGGAAGAACGGATGTGGTTGAATGCAGGAGGGTGTGCTGCTAATGATCTAGAGGAGGTGTTGGTGGTGAAGTAGAAGGGGATTGCATGGGGTGGCCAGTCACATGGAGCGAAGGGATTGGGGACTGTGTTTGTGATATTAGCTGTCGACGTTCATGAATATTTTTAGTATGTATTGTTTTGGCCATATGTATTGTCAATATTTATGTTTGAATTTGTCACGTATGAAATATTATGGGTATATATATTTTGTGATTTGGCTTATGACTTCATTTGTGTACTTAGATTAATGTGACAAATATGTTTTTTTTGAATTGTTATAATATATTATTAGAATTAATAGTTGTAAACTTTGAATGTTATGACAACAAAATGTTGCAATAGAATGTTTTTTATAACAACAAAACGATGTTGTAGTAAATAGTAGTGAATTTTCCATCATGTGTTTCAATGCGTCATAAAAACTTTCAAGAGCGTTTGGATGCGTCATAAAAACTTTTTGTAGCATGCTTCACAAGCTATAGAAAAGAAGTTGCACCAATATGGCTTGTTTAAGATGACAACAAAAGTACGTTTTCTATTACAAGAATTACACGTCATAATATCTACCAGACTTTTAATAACATGTTTATATATGACGTTTATAGAATTGTCATAGAAAGTTTTTATGATGGTTTTTAAACTTCATAAAAAGGATTTTTTTGTTGTAGTGCAGTGAAGAATTTTGGAAGTGGTTAAAGGAAGAGGTTGGGAAAAAGGAGGACATTTCAAAAGAAGTACGGTTGCTTTCAATGGGCCCTCTTCGTAAAACTAAGAGGTTTACTTGATATGTTATCAATGGATACAAATTTTATACAAGGGTCAGAGATGCCAAATGTACAACACAAAACAGTGGTGTATTTTTGACAGCCTTGACTACTAGCTTTGCTAGTTCGAAATATCCAAATCCATTGGTTGGTGAAGTTAATTATTATGGATCAATTGAAGAATATTAGAACTAAATTATTAGGGAGAATTTAGCTAGTGTGGTTTTATTTAAGCGTTGTTAGTACCAAGAAGAGAAAGATTTATATGGGCGGACTCGTGCCAATTTCAATCGATTGTGGCAGAAATCTGGTCCTTATGTTATGGCTTCACAAATACAACATGTGTTTTATAAAGAAGATCCAATTGATAAGATGTGTCACAATGTTATCAAGAAATTGCCGAGCGACTGGTGTGAAAACGAAAGAGTAAATGAAAATGAAGATTTGAATGATATCCAGCCTGCTTATGGAATGGAAAATCAAGATTTTGACGTTTCTTGGTGTAGAGTGATGTCCCAATAAGACGAATCTGCCTTCCACTTAGCAAAGTGAAAGACAATGCTTCTTAATTTCTGTATATCACTATCATAGTTATTCAAGTAACTGTTCTACACCATTTAAGTAAAAAAATGTTGTTTCTGCCTTGATTACATTTTATTGAAGTGACTGTTTAATTTTACAAGTAACTAATGTATCATATTCATGGCTTCTTTTTGTAACTAATGCCATTCTAACATTAATTCCTCCATTTTGTGCAGGTCGGACAAAATTCCAGTTGAAGATTTCAAAGTACTCTTGATATTTTGGGAATACGAAAAAATTCAGGTATAATCTTATGTTTTATCACATTCAGGACAAAATGTTGTCGTAGCTATGATATAGTGTTGTCATTAGATGGTAAAAGTGCTGCCATAAATTAATGCATGTGGGCCCCACAACAGGATTTCGTGAACCCAGCAACAAATTTTAGTGGCACAACAAGATTCCCTGAACCCGGGATGTAGATTTTAGTAGGCCCCACATTTTTGTAAATTTAGTACCTATGGCAACACATGTACTGATGTTGTCTTAGGGTCGCAAAGATGTTACCTTTGACTCTAAGGCAACGCGATAAAACGCAACACCAAGAAAATGTTGCTATAGATAATTTTTGGCCTATAGCAATATTTTTTGGCACTTCTTGTATCACTTCTCTGGTGTTGTCGTACACAATCTATGGCGTAGTGTAGAGAGGTACAATAACGGGTGGGGCCCCGGTGCCTAGTCATTGTATGGAAATCCAAATCCCAATATGTGGAATGTTTTTTATGTAGGACCCATTATGGCGTAAAATTTAATTATGAGTAACATTACACATATATTTATTATTTTATTTTAAGATGATTTAATAGACATTATAATAATATCATTTGATTTAATATAAATATTTTGGTTATCGTAAGGGAAAGACATGTGCCATGTTTATTTGTGATCGTGCCTTATATGAGTTTCATTATTTCGACAGATTTCTATGATTAAACAAGTTGTAAGTGATGTAAGTTTTCTCACTCTAGTATTTCAGACTGATCCGAAATTTTTGTTTTCCTTAGTGCTCGGATGACACCGAGTATATTTTCCTAATTTGCTTTGAATTTGCTTAGAGCTGCAGGAGAAAAGCTAAAGTCGAGACGTATTCTCGTATTTCTAGTATTATCTTATTTTATATTATGTGTGTGGTATTTATCAGCCATTGTACAAACATATTGTTATGACTATATAGATTGATCTATTCGTGTACATTAATTGTTTATTCATGTATAATGTACATGTACAGTTTTTCTATTATGTAAAGAGTATTGGTATCTTATATTTATTCATTTCGCTGTGAGATTCTGATCTATTCTGATTCTGATATGCTTGTGTTCTTCTGTTCTAACCAATATTTCTTTCTTCTATCTCTTCCTCTAACTTCTTCCCCCTAATGATTTGGTTTTCCGATACTTGGATGTTCAACATGTTAATACCGTAGATGTATTAGTTTCGACTCCGAGGGTCGAAAATCAGGTCATTAGAATCAACAATAACAACAACCTCCTTAATGTACCCAAATGTCACACAGTGTAATTCCTCGTGTCCGAAATGTTGTTGAAGTTGACGAGGTACAATATGCGATATGCTTTTGTGGTTTTGAAGCACCACTTCTAGTCGTCCGACGTGAAAATGACGTTGGTCGGCGATACTATCGTTGTTTGGTACATCCAAATGAATGTGAATTTGGACAATGGATAGATGAATATCGTTTCGCTTCTAGGGCTATTAGTTATGTTTTAGAATTGGAAGAAGAGATCAGGAGGCGACGCAATCAAGTTAATGATCTTATGCAGCAAGTCCTATATCATTGTCTCAGGTGCAGGAACAAGTGTGTAGGACCAGCCATCTCATCTGTCTACGGCCAAACTATAAGTCTAGTGATTTTGGTCACACGTGACGTCATGTCAATGCGATATCGTATAAAAAAGAAAATTTAAAAACATGAATTGTGAGATGGGGTACGAGACAGAAGCGGGTAGAGCGCAATTGATATGCGCCATATTGTGGTTCCATGGGTGCTAAACGTTGATTTATACGACGCTGGTTAAATCAACGCTCATCTGTTGGAGTTTTTCTCAAACATTCAAGCAAAATATTACTTGTGATATTACGACTCCTAATTTGTTGGAGATTATCTCACATTATAGAGGAATATTTTGCACTCCATACAATTCTACATTGGACAAAAAATTAATTAAATATCACATCTCAGCGGAAAACAGATAGTGCAAAAAATATTCAAATGTAGAAAATTCATACTGTTCACAATCCTCCAGTGACTGACTAAATGGCTCTCTTTTTCTTGTTAAGCAAAGTGGAATGTCCTTATTTTCAACTAAATCTGGTTAGCTCTCAAATACTTAAAACCAAGCTTAGATAGAATTTCAATCTCAAACATTAAAACTCAAAGGCTAAAGGTTGTAGTTTATATTCCGGATCACTAAACAAAGACTGGATAATCTCAAAACATTAATATGGGAAGACACCCTCCAAACTTCGGATTATTCAGAAATAAACCAAACTTGGGATTATTATGGGAAGACACGTTAAACTTCGGATTATTCTTGACAATTAATCCTATTTTTATTTAGCCTTTAAGAATTTATTTTACCATGGTAATGAAGCTGAACTTATAATATAATTAGAACCTTCATTTGTTGCTGCTAGTCTTGGCTTCCAGTGGAACTTAGAGCACAACTAACAATGGCTTGTTCAGTTGCTAAACATACCGCGGAGCAACCAGATATGGCTTGTTTAGTCACCCATGGCTAGTTTGGACGTGGTTCGTGGCTAGTTGAGTGAACAAAGGCCGGTGGTTATAACGGCGAAATCTTTGCCGTTATAAGTTTATAACGGCAAAGTCTTTGCCGTTATAAACTTTTAATAATAATAAAACATACAAACGCTGTTTGCTGTGGTGAAAAGAGGTAATATTGGTTGGAAGTGGTGTTTGCTATTTTGTACTGTTTGTATTATATAATTTATTTTTTAAGTGGTTTGTGACTAGTTTTGTATTGCTGATTGCATTGTGTTTTGTTTGGATGGAAGAGAAGAAGTGAACAGAACGAATTGTTGGTTATGGTCTTAAACTTGAAGCATGATATAACTGAGTTACAGACTTAAGAAGTCATATACAATTATATAATAAAACAGTAACATATCGCATTAAACAAGCTGGAAATGCAAAGGACACATTCTTCTTTATTAAATAAAACCAGATCTTAATTTTTGAGCCTATACATTGCAAAACCACACAATACATTAATATATGAAAATGCTAATGATACAATATAGAAGTAACTCGTCACTTCAGCGCGTACAACAATACATGATATCCATGCTTATACTTACGTATTTAAGTCCCGCTTAATCAATCAATTAATTACTGGGACATTGATAATCAGGCTTCACATGCTTTCCACAGTCATTAACCAAAACCTCCAATGCAATAGGAAGCACCAGGTTCAAATTGAGAACGCTGGCCCTAATGGTGGTGCACAAGCAAAGTGCTGCATCTGTATCAGCTAATCCAGAGAGCAGAGGGCAGCAGACCTCCTTAGGACTCTGGCCTATCAAACCGTGCAACAAACCGCCCAATACATCAACACATGCAGCAAGTTTGAGTATGTCTATTGGGCACTGTGCAGGCTTAGTAGGCGAGGGTGTGGGAGGTGCAGGCATAGGAGGTGTGGGTGTAGGAGGTGAAGGCGTAGGAGGTGTGGGTGTAGGAGGTGAAGGCTTAGGTTTGGGAGAGGGAGGAGGCTTTGGCTTTGGTGTAGGTGGGGTAGGTTTGGGTTTATGGGGAGGGTGTGACTTTGGTGGTGGAGGGCATGGAGCTGGCTTTGGTGGCGGAGGAGGAGATTTAGGGGTAGGGCATGTAGGGCAGGCAATGGAGAGGATGAGGAGGGAGAGGATGACTGATAGTATGAGAGTACAATGCTTCATGTTTGGTAGAATAGTTTGGTGATGGCTTATGTTCGGTTGGGGGTATGGTTTTATAGGAGGATGAGTGCATGCATGTGGTAATTATGGAGCCCTAAAATCAAACAATTTATTATGAGTGTGATCCTAAATTTTTTATATTTTAATTCAACAAATTAATGATTATTTTTAGCTAGGCATACCGGAATATACAATTTGAAGACATAGCAATTGAAATATACAATTCAACAAATTAAGTTCCAAAGCGCTTATTACATATATAAAACATGTTTTTGGGTGATATGTAAGCAGTTTAACTCAATCAATTCGAGTATAGTGATTCAGTTGGTTTGTCACATAAGCTAACCCTTTTAGATATTTCGTTTAGACTCCAGTAATATTTGGATGAAATCTGGTCAAAATTTTGAATTTTGGTTTTGATTAAAATTTTGAATTTTTGCATGTTTCTAGAACTGAAAACTTAATAAAAAAAATTATACCAATAATATAAAAAAGTAGGGAAAAAAAGAAAGGAATCTAACAATATAACCAGGCAGACAAGGAAAATAATAATTATACATTTATTTGTCAACTAACACCGACTTCAAAATAACTTAGGCATTGTTATTGACACTCCAAATATTGTTAAGTGGAAGTCAAATTTTAAAAACACTCCAATCATAAAAATAATGTTAAGGGGAGGCACGTACTTAATTTTTTACGTTCTCTTTACCCTCGTAATAACGTTTGGTAATAACATCAGTTACCATCCCAAATCCAAATGAATTTCAAATGCAAAAAATCCAAATCCCTAAATTATTTGGAAAAAAAAAAAACAATTGTTTGAGGAAAAATAATGGTATGAACAAAGAACGTAATACCGTAATAAAAAAAAACAATTGTCCGATATATGTATATCTATTTCCTATCATTGATATTTCATCTTATTTGATAAATGAAATTATTAATAATTTGATATAAAAATCTGCTGCAGTTCGACTAATGTACCGTATAAATTTTTTTGATTAACAAATAAGAAAGAGATTATTGTAAAGAAGGCTAATTTGGTAAAATAAACTTTATTTGTTAAGGTGGTGCTCTCTCCGTTGGTACTCCCCTTAACAAAATTTATTTTAAAAAAAAATTGTTCTTCTCTTAACAATATTTGGAGTGTTAATAACAACCCCTAATAAAATTTCAATTTTTTGAAATAGAATGATTTGTAAATCTCAAATGGACAAAACAAAATCACAAATCATGATCGTTTTTTTCTTTTAAAACATGTATCCTGTATGTAGTGTACTATAAATTTATGATGGTTATTTATTACGGTATTCAGCAAATATAAATCCAAAAATAGAATGGAATAAGAAAGCTGGAATCAAAGGGAACATTTGAAATATTCAGAACAAACCCAAAATATTACGATCGCTGATGACCAAAATGGAAATACAAAATGGAATTTTTAACATTACTGCAAATGATTCATAAATGTATGGCACCCAGTTAAAAAAGTAAAAATAATAATTCTATCGTGCTCACAACCCAAAAATACAAACCCAGAACAGTAGTAGGAGAAAGATAACAGTGTAACTGTAAAAAATATCCCTTTGCTCAACTGTAAATCTTGGATTTATTAGATGAACTTCTTCCATTGGGCTAAGACAGCACCCTTAATTTAGCGCCAGCATGTGATGATACATCTAATGAGAACAAAAGATCATCATCCAGTACACTACAAAATTTACTTAAGATATTTTTATTAGGATATTTTATTAAAGCTTGAAAACGAAGTTCCCCTATATGTAGGTTGATGAATACATGAAATGCCAAAAAATGGCAGCTATTTTCTTTTGTCATGTATACAGAAATTTAAGGTCGACTGTGCGTCCTACTCTTAAGGCTCTTCCAAAAGAAGCATGTAAGAGTGAAATCAAACCAGCTATCATGATGGTTAATCCGATCCGCGATATAAGCTTTCGTTAATCCGTGTTATTTGACCTCATCCATGGCATTTTGTTCCAACTTGAACAATTAATTCTATGGACAGCAGGAAGGACGTTTGCGTACAAAGCTGTGCATTGCAAGGTCGACAGGTTTTGGATAGACAGACCTCAATGCCAAACTACATGTGAGTTAAATTTAACAAATCATAGCTAGGCACGGCCTATCTATATTTAGTCACTTTTGATGCTTTACATAGTAAGCAAAGCGTAGTCTGGAAATGGATATTAAAACGAGTTTACAGACTGTAGCCTCTATACACATGCAAGCTCTAGCTAGCTTCAGTTAGCTGCCACAATTCACTTATTATAAATTATGAGATGCATCATTTTGGAACTCAGTAATCAGTCTTAATTTAAGATGTAATTAAGCGCTTTAAACAAACACATACTTCATGTATATTCTTGCAGTATTATAGTTCAAATTGTTGAAGTATGCGATACTATGTGTTAGATTGTGGAGGATATTTTTGGATTTGGAGGATATTTTCATATCTGAAGGATATTTCAAGATATTTCGGATATTTAAGATCTATAGGATATTTTCAGATCTGAATGATATTTCAGGATATTTGATCGCATACATAGTATCTAGAGGATATTTTCTGATCTAGAGGATATTTCGAATCTGGAGGAAATTTTGGGAATTTCATATACTTCCCTATGCCTGTATAAGCTACATCGGATCCAAAAGGAGGAGGAACACACAACGAAATCAAGAGATTAGATCTAGGTTTATTCTAATTAGGGTTTAGGCAATCCTAATTTTTTTCAATTCCTTTCTCCACAAAATCAAATTTTTTCAGTGAATTTGATCATTGTAATCAATCTCTTGTACTCTATTGATATTAATAAAGATTTCTCCCTCAAAGTGGACGTACACAAATTCCTGTGTGATTTAGTTTCTCGTTTTTGCTCTATTGTTTCCATTGTTTGGTGATTGTGATTGTCTTGGATAAGATTGAGATTGTTTTGATATATCGATTGGTTGTTTTTGCACTATTATCACGATCTCGTTTTCCGCGGTGTTGGGGATTTTGATTTGAGCGGTCATATATCAAAATGGCAGCTATTTTCTTTGTCATGTACAGAAATTTAAGGTCCACTGCATCTTACTCTTAACAAATGCACAAGCAGATGGATACAGTAATGGCTGTCATGTTGCTTAATCCGCGATATAAGCTTTTGTTAATCCGTGTTATTTGACCTCATCCATGGCATTTTGTTCCAACTTGGACAATTAATTCTATGGACAGCAGGAAGGAAGTTTGCGTACAAATTAAACTAGTACATTGCAAGGTCGGCAGGTTTTGGATATACCTCAATGCCAAACTACATGTGAGTTACATTAAATAGATAGATAGCCATGGTCCATCTATTTTTAGTCTCTCTGATGCTTTAGATGGTAAGCAAAGCCTAGTCAGGAAATGGATATTAAAACGAGTTTGCATACTGTGCTGTAGCCTCCATGTGGAAACCAGCGGCATCTCCTCCATACACATGGAAGCTCTAGCTTGGTTCAGTTCGCTGCTACAATGAACTTACTGTAAATTATACAAGATGTAGCCATATGATACACAATAATCAATCTTAATTTAAGATGTAATTAAGCACTTTAAACAAACGCATACTTCATGTATTCTTGCAGTATTATAGTTCGAATCTTGTATTTTCAAATCAGAGCCATTCAAATTACAAAACCGATTATTCAGTTTAATTAATTAGTTAACAATGAAGTGAAAAAGATGGAGACAAGATGACAAATGGTATTGGACACAGAGACTGCCGGAATCCGTGACCATTAGTTTAGTCGTCTAACACATGCTACACCACAGTATGAATACCATGTCGGGTTTATGTTGAGATATATTATTTTTTACCAAGTCATTTCAACTTCTTGTCTTTTTCCAAAATTAGAACGCGGCTACTTTTAAAATATATAACCTAGTATTAGGGCATAGTGCCAATTCAGCCCGTAATATTCAAAATTGTTATCTAAATGGTACGATTATGCGTAAATATTCAGGATCTAACTCAGGATCCTGAATGAGGCTTGAGCGCCCATTTAATAGACGTCAAGCTACAGTTGATGTTTTTTTAAAGCCAAACGCGGCTACAGTTGATTGATTTTTTTTTTTTTTTTTTTTTTTTTTTTTTTTTTTTGCATGGCCGACTTGTTTTTATAGTGGACCGGCCACTGTTTATTAGAAAGACAGGTGAGAAAAAGACCATGCACATGCACATAATCTTATGCTGGTTTGAAGTGTCAGCACACTGAACAGTTACAAAACAGAGAAAAACGAAAACTGGCACAAAAAATTAATTACGAATTTCTAAAAACCTGACAAGACTAGCAGAAAGTCTACAAAGCAGCATCAATCTGCGCTCTCAACAGAACTAGCAACATCTTCTGCCAGTTCAAGAAAGTCCATAAACAATTTGGCAAGGCCAAGAACATTGAAGTCGGACTCACTGGAGTATATGTAAGATCTATCTCAAGTATCATCTTCAAGAATTCTCCTATTATGCTCACCATACGGCCCATCAATAGCAAGATAAAGCTCATCATTTAGAGCCAAGTAAAATAACAATCGCTGATTATCAGCAATGTCTAAAATGAAGCGGTAGAAATTTTTATTTTGGGTCTCATATCTCATGTCAGATGCAGAATGAATGCAGGACTTTTGAATCGTTGATCATCAGCAATGTCTGAAATGAAGCGGCAGAAATTTTTATTTTGGGTATCATATCTCATGTCAGATGCGGAATGAATCCAGGCCTTTTTAGCAGGATTATGAAAAAAAGTGAAACCAAATCTGCCGAAGGGATGATAGGAGGCGGATCACCAGGAGAGGCAGATGTAGAAGCCACCGAAGAAGAGGGAACAACGACTGGAGGAACATCGAGGGAAGCAAAAACATCAACAGGCAGGACAATTCTAGCAACCTAACGACATGTCGGAGGCTTGGAGTGGAACCTTCACAGGAGGAGCAGCAGTCAACAGATGCACACAAGTAGAGCCAAGTGACCGAAGGAGTGACAAGTAGAACAAATATCAGGTGTCCAGCCATATCGCACTCTAACCTCTGCAATAACTCCAGAAGCGAGTTGAACTTTGATCGAGTTGGGTAGAGGTTTGGTAGGGGAAATTTCTATGAGAGATTTGGCATAAACAAGCTTAGAACGAGCAGTGGTAGTTGCATCAAAACATCTCAATTTACCAACGTGGCAAGCAAGCCAATTCAAACCAATTAAAGGTTGTAGAACAGACGGGATTTGTGAGAAGTTTGTCTAGACTGGAATTGATAACACTTGTTCTCTAGCATAGGAAATCCACGGTGACCAAGCAGAGACTATAAACGGTTTACCTTCTATAAAAGAGGGCTCGGATTGCAAAACTAGCAGTCGTTCTTCAGGGGATGGAAACTTGATATAGTACATGGTATCAAGTAAGGTTACCTTAATATCACCTCTGAGTTTACAAATCTATCTGCATAGAGTTCTCGGATAGTGTATACGCTGTAGAGGATCCAGAAAAAACCCCACAGTGTAACCCGACCAAAAGGAAGCAAGCACCAGCATCAATCAGCTCAGGAAGTAGATGAGACACACCATTGACTACAAGGGGATCAAAGTCCACTAGTGATTAATCACCAGCATTGATAGGCAAGGAGGAAAAGAGCGACGTCCAAGACTTGGGTGAAGCACCAAGCAGTCCAGCCTGCTGTACACTCACAGAGGCATTATCACAAACAGAAGGAGTACAACCTGATAAACATTGTGCTTCTTTACCAATCAGATCTGCAGCGACCTGCAGACTACCCATCTGACCATTCAACTCACCTGTGGAACCAGGTCCCGACGAGTTGACACCAGAACCAGTAGTCGTACGACCAACATAAGCTAAATCCAGAAAATTAGTGAAACTAACTCGATTAGATAGGAGAAAATCGACACTTGCAGTGTTGGAAGTTGTAGGCAAAGGCAGAAAGCCATCAGAAAAGTCGCCGGCATCACGAATAGAGCTCCGAGCACCATTACGATCATCGCCACCGTGAGTTGCAGCGACAGGCGCCACACGAGCAAGGTTGAGTGGAGAGAACCTAGCGTGCTTGCGTGACATGAGTGACGAGCTGAGATAGCGTCAATATGATTTGAGGGAAAATAAGGCAAAATTAGGTCACAACCGCCATTTCTATTGTTTTTTTTAAAAGGATCTAATTTGTTAATTAATTGACAGTTGATGTTTTAATGCATTAAGTTTAATATTTCAATGTACAACACGTGTAAAAAGGAAGTTTTATTGTACAACATGTGATACCACAGGTAGGAATTGACAAAAATAATGTTCTAACGCCCATTTTATGGACGTTAGAAATGAGGTGTCCATTTTATGGGCGCTTGATGTCTAACGTCCATAAAATGGATGCCTAACCATTGGACATTCTAGCCTACTTCAGCATTAAATATTCAATGTTGTGAATATTTTCCCCTTAATCCTATGGAGATGCCCTACATGGCGACGATTTTTAATGTTACTCTTTCAATATGCCATGACAATAAAATCAAGAAACCACAAATTTAACTATTTAACACATATTGGTTTAATTGAAAATAAACTTGAGAATAAAAATAATAAAATAACGAAAGTGTACTTGAATCCAAAGCCGATACTAAAGTTAAAAAATGTTTAGTTTAGTCTTCCAAATTAACGTAAATCGTAGATCTTAAATTATCCCTTCGTACAAGTAGGTTAAATAATTGGATCTCGTTGAGCTTTTGTAGTTTTGGAACCTTATTCGCTTATTAATAATTTTGGCATTTTGTAGTTTTGTTCTTCAACAAATTCAGATATCTCATTATCTGAACATTTAGCCTATGATAATCAAAATTTTATTCTCTTAGCTTTAATGTAAAAACTAGAACACTTTAATTAGAATTTATATTGAAATAACACAATACATTTTATTTTATATATGTGACCCAAATGTTGAAGCATTCCAACAATATCTGTTACATCCCTCATTGGAAGCAAGACTATAAGTTCCACAACGTAAGATCACCTTGTGAAGTGGGTGCTTACATAAAATAGCTCTTTTCTTAGAATGCGACGAGATCTTTTGAGAAATAAGACTTTACCCCCATACAAGGTTTATATTTGGAATAATATCTTCATCAATTAAGGAGTGGACTGTTGCATTCTCCCAATGGACCACATATATAATAACTAAAAAAAAAAAAGAGTTTTACTTTATGAGCTTCATTGCTATTTATAATATATGATGTATCCAAAACAATCACGTTCTTTAAATATCATGACAAAAGAATCAAAGCGACTTTCAATATATTTACTATAGCTAAACCTATTAATGGTTACACATATCAATACAGTCAAATGACATGTATCAATTGTGAATGTGTAGCATGAAAATCATACAAATGTGATCCATACATGTCTGTTTCAAACTAGTCATACTTTAATGAGATCAAAACGTTCAATATTTGAAAAACATAAAGTGCAGAAAGAACAATATTACTCAGTTTCTGATATAAAAATGACTTTATATATGATCTAATTAGTACAATAACAACAGTGATTTCCAACGACTATTAGCCGTTAACATCCATTAGAAAGCCGTTGATAGTCATTGAAAAAGCCGTTGGTATGAGTATATCGTTTCGTAGCATTTTCCAACTACATCCATGGGGCATTTCCAACGGCCACTACAAGATTTTTCTGATTTTCCTCCGTCTTTTTGGTGTAGGAAAGGCGTAGGAAACCATATTTTCCTATGCCTTCCCTCTGCCAAATATAATGTCGAAAATTCAAGCGTGATAAAAACATTTCCTACGCCTTTTCTACACCATGCGTAGTATAGTTTGCTACGCTATTCCTACGTCATCCCTACAGCAGATATCCCCTCGTGCCAGTTATTTTCCATGTCATTCCTACGTCAGATATTTCCTACGTTCAGTTTTGCTCCTACGTATTTTTTTACAATTGTTTTCGATAGTTGTAAAAAAGCATTTTACAAATGCTGTTGTTAGTTGTAAAACGCTTTCTTATAACTATTTTTAACAATTGTAAATTTATTTTTGTCAGTTACAAAATCCTTTTTTTACAACCACTTTTGATTATTGTAAATTTTTTATGCAACTATTTTATGCACTTATGATAAAATATATTACAACTGTTTTAGTCCATCGCTAAAAAAGACGCAAAATTTAGATAGAAAAATCAAAACATAATTCGAGAAGAGCAGACAAGCATGAATACACTAAAATTAGCTATACACTATAAACAAGTTTTCTTTCATATCATAAATATTTGTAAGAGGAATACAACTTGTATAGTTCGTATGTAATTGATTAGTACATCAGTGCATTTAAAATTATTCACATTCTATCATAAATGATTAGTACGTCAGTCCATGGAGTTGTAGTTACTCCATGGACCATAACGCAACCTAAGAAGTTCTCATATTTTGTTTTCACTTGAGTTCAGCAATTTTGCTTCTTGCGCACTGGTCAGCTCACCATCTTTCTACTGCACCTCCTGTGCCCCATCATTCTGTAATTGTGATTCATAGTGTGGCCTCAATCAAATTCAGCCCAAGATTCACCTGCAGATTTTCTATTAATATATTTAAATCATCATTATTTGGATGGAAGATAAATTAGATGCATATGTATGTATTTGAGTCTCTGCATATCCGAAATTGCAATATCTAAAAGCCAAATGTGTGGAATATTTTATGATTAAAACCACCAGAAGCTTTTAAATCCACGTATATACGTTTACAACTCATGTTTTAAACTTATTTATACTTACATTTATTTGCATTATAACACTCTAGAATCCCGTAGTGCAAATCATCATTTATGCTGACATTTTCAAACCAACTTTATATTTATAACAGACATGTTCAAAAATTAATTAATGCATATTTACTACTGTTATCTTCAAAACTAATAAAAGATAAATTAGATTCCTACTCTCAAAAAAATTACTCTTGTTTGAAATTCAGTTTAAGCTCATACCTGAAATGATACCAAATTTTTTACAATACCCGAATTACTAGATTTAGTGTGGCTGAAATCACCTGATGCCTCTTAGTATTGAGTTTGGCTTTCAGGAGCTGACCAAGATTATCGAGCATGGGTATATTGATCCTATGGATGAAAGCTACACCTACGACACTTTCAAGTACAGAAGGACAGTTCGAGGGAGAACTTGAAAAAAATGACAAGGACTGTTTTCCCTCTTGTTAATATTATTCACCTGTAGATTTTCCATTAATATATTTAAATCATCATTATTTGAATCAACTAATGTATAATTAATACATTAATTAAGTGTAACAATGTGACACTAAACGGTCTTTTGGCCATAAAACAAACCTGTGTCGTATTTACAAATTTTCTATTAAAATTTTTTCCCCTCTCTCTCAACGTAGACAAAATGCCCTTGAAACCATACCTGTTGAAATAACTAATCGAAACATAAATAATTGATGAAGAACAAAAAGATAAATCAAAAAGAGATGAGAAGAAGAGAAGATGAATATAAATTAAGGGGCTACATCTTATTGAATTTTGAATTAATATAAATGCACAGATTGAATTATTAGGTGTAATCTTCTTTTTCCCAACTCTTTGCCAAGTGTTAGAACTCCATGAGATTATATATTTACCGTCACCTGCTATATATTTGAAAAAATGAAACAACCCAACAAAGAATAGTCAAAGAAAAGGGATTATGTGGAACAAAAATATCACCAAGATTTGCGATAACATACAGAACTTGATTTCCTTCAGATTTTAGACAGAACTTGTAAAATCTGAATGTTTCACCCTATAAGTGCATTAATGGTTAAGATCCATATTTACTTGAAACAATGAACTAGTATTAATAGTGATATACCTTTTCACGTTGCAAACAAGCATGAGCCACATGTGTAAATAGATCCCACACCCTACAAGGCCCTTTAGGATCCAATGACACAAGAAACTCTGAATCAGTGCTGAAAAGAATATTGAAAGTCAATAAAACAAGTTATGTTTTTAAGAGAATGAATTTATTTGGTTATGGTAGGTGCACACCTGAAAGCTATATCTTTAAGGGTAGTATCAGCATCAACTTTGTCGAACATGGTTTCCATGCTTAGCCATTTGAAAACCCTCAGATGTCCTTCCTGCACTTAGCACAGCAGGACAATAAGCAACAAGAACCTAGAAGGTAACTAATGCAATACCAATGACAAAGAATGCCTCATTACTGTGCAGTGGTAAATACTACAAGAGATATATAAAGGATATATCATTCACTGATTGGGTAAAGTATCCAAATAGTCCCTGCAGCCAAAACTACTGAACAAGATATTATAAACAGCAAGATGACATGGCCTATAATCCAGAAGCACGTCAAAATTTTAATGAATTAAACTGACACTCTTCTCACTGATGAGGGAATATCATTTGTACATGGTAACCTTTAATCTGGCTGATAACTACATAGAAAATTAAACTAGTGATTTACTAGTTGAAAATTAGTAACCATATGAAACAAACGAAAATTTGATGTTGGTTGAAAATGATGTGCCTGTGAAAGTCAGCTCAGAAAATCACAATTTAGCACAAGAATGATCTAATTTTATTAATGAATTCCAAGTGCCTTTTATAAGGCTTACAGAAAAACTGAAACTATGCATAAATAATGGACACAGTACTACTAAATCAACTATTTGAATACGTCCCTTATTCCTAAAATAACTCATGTTTGAAACCGTCACTTATTCCAAAACTAAAGGAAATATCAAAACTAAAGGAAATCACTCAACAATCCCTCCCTTGAACTTAACTCTCTGAAGAGTTCAGTTCATCAGTGCTCATCCCTACCGCTTCTCGGATCTTCTGAAATGACGCCAACTTCAAAGGCTTCGTCATCATATCTGCGAGCTGCATCTCTGTGTTGCAATAAACAAGTTTAATAACACCTTCTTTGGTTAAGTCTCTCAGAAAATGATATCGAACTCTTATGTGCTTAGATCGTCCATGCATGACCGGGTTCTTGGACAGTTTGATAGTGGAAGTGTTGTCACATAACAACACCATTTCTTCAGCTTGTGCATGATCGATCTCCTTCAATATTCCTCTCATCCAGATGGCTTGACAGGCACATGTGGCAGCAGCCACATATTCCGCTTCAGTGGTCGAAAGGGTCACTATGGGCTGTTTTCGCGAGGACCATGCTACAGCTCCGCCACTCATTAGAAATACATAACCTGATGTACTCTTGCTATCATCCATGTCCCCTGAATAGTCGCTGTCAGTGTAGGCTACGAGATCACTTCTTTCTCCTTGTTTGTACCAGATTCCATAGTCTATTGTTCCCTTCAAGTACCGCAAGATTCTTTTTGCCGTTGCAAGATGCAGTTGAGTGGGATCTGCCATAAATCTGCTGAGGAGACTTACCACGAACATCAAATCAGGACGTGTTGCAGTTAGATACATTAAGCTGCCCACCATTTGCTTGTATAAGGTTGAGTCAAATTTCGCACCAGCTACATCTCGACCAATCTTTTGTCCAGGAACCATTGGATTAGAGACAGAATTGTAGTCTTGCATTCCAAATCTGTCAATCACTTCAGCAGCATACTTTCTTTGACATATGAAGATTCCATCAGCTCTTTGCATTACGGCTATTCCCAGAAAATACCTCATCCTTCCCAAGTCTGTCATGTCAAATTCATCATTCATGGAACACTTGAATTCATTCAACAACTCTTCATCATCACTAGTAAACATCAGATCATCAACATAAATGCTAACAATCAAAATTTTACCTTCTCTTCGCTTGACAAACAATGTTTGTTCACTAGAACTGCTTTTGAATCCTTTCTTTACGAAATAAGCTTCTATGCGACTGAACCAAGCTCTTGGCGCTTGTTTTAATCCGTAAAGAGCTTTGCGCAGCTTGTAGACCATGTGTTTCTTCCCCGCTATTTCATAACCTTGAGGCTGCTCCACAAATACATCTTCTGTTGTGCAAAAATTGAGCATATGCGGAAGCACAATAAGCAGGATCTAGATTTGCCAATTGAACAGATTTGATAGCAATTATTCTATTACATCAACAAAATAGTAAATAACTATAGCAGAGAAACAAAGAGACACAATATTTATACTAGTTCCACTATCCTCGAGATAGTGTACGTCCAGTCCAACAGAGAGAGATTTTATTCCACATGAGAGAATTACAAGAGATTACAAAATAAGAGTTTACATACCCAAACCTCAATCAGGTTTAACAAGAAGAGACACCATTGGGGATCACTGGCTTCAGGCCAGGATGGGTTTACACTAAAGTCTACCCCTAAATATATAGCCAGTGCAAATCTATGTGAGTCATCAATTAAATTACCAACATATGGTAATAATATAATGGAGGCAAATTACCATAACAACAAATGTGCAAACATATGAAGTAAATCAATCCGTTTCTTTAGCATAGATGGAAGAAATTAATCCCTTCATTTATTTCTCTACCACCTCATCAAATGCAATCAATGCATTCCCATTATAAAAATATTTACTTTCCATTCTTTGCAAATTTGTTCCAATCAATTTGTGATTTTGTATCACCAAATTTAACACTCCACCTTGATGCAAAATCACATATCTCCAGCACCCCATCTCCAATCAAATTCTCTTCACATCATAAAACTCTTCAACAGAACCCCACATTCAATCAAAATCTCACAACGAGATACACCAAAAATGAATATTTACCAAATGAGATCCAGCAAAGCCACCCCCCATCACACAATTGTTAACGAGCTCAGACTACGTCCCCGCCCGCCAACAAACTGTTGCAAATATCCAAAATAACAAAGAAGGCAGACACCAAAGTAATCTCAACACCGCCAAGGCCAAAATTTAATTCTCTCAATTAAAACCAATTCAAATACAGAGCCAAAATACAAATCTCTGTACACACCAAAAATCTCTCTTATGCCACTTAATCAAAACAATTACAAGCTTCACCCACCGCCTGCAAAAGATGCATCTACCACCATGAGCTGCACCACGCATAAACCAACGATCTAAAAGTGCTTGCAATACACATCGACACCCGTCTAACACTTGACCTGAGCTCCTTCCTCGATCATCCAGGATCCCTCGAGCATCATCAATGTGAAGACCCCTGTCTAAACCACAATGATCTCTGTCTGGACACCCGTCTATCACTTGATCTAAGCTCCTTTCCTGATCATCTTGGATCCTTCGAGCATCATCAACATGAAGACCCCTGTCAGAAACATGATCAAAACTTCCCAAATCCAATAGTCCCTTCAACGCAGTAAACTCCATATCACGTCAAAATTCCCAGATTGGAATGCTCTTCATTCTCGACATAATCTCCTCCACCAAAGTCTTCTTTATTTTCCCAAAATAGTAATAGCATAATTACCACTGAATCTACCAACCTTTGTAGAAATAATTGATGCACAATTTAAAACAAATCGCCTCGCTCTGATACCAATCTGTTATGAAAATTGAGCAAATATGGAAGAACAATAAGAAGGATCTAGATTTGCCAATTGAACACCAATCTAATTTGATAGCAATTATTCTATTACATCAACAAAATAGTAAATAACTATAGCAGAGAAACAAAGAGACACAATATTTATACTGGTTCCACTATCCTCGAGATAGTGTACGTCCAATCCAACAGAGAGAGATTTTATTCCACATGAGAGAATTACAAGAGATTACAAAATAAGAGTTTACATACCCAAACTTCAATCAGGTTTAATAAGAAGAGACACCATTGGGGATCACTGGCTCAAGGCCAGGATGAGTTTACACTAAAGTCTACCCCTAAATATATAGCCAGTGCAAATCTATGTGAGTCATCAATTAAATTACCAACATATGGTAATAATATAATGGAGGCAAATTACCATAACAACAAATGTGCAAACATAGGAAGTAAATCAATCCGTTTCTTTAGCATAGATGGAAGAAATTAATCCCTTCATTTATTTCTCTACCACCTCATCAAATGCAATCAATGCATTCCCATTATAAAAATATTTACTTTCCATTCTTTGCAAATTTGTTCCAATCAATTTGTGATTTTGTATCACCAAATTTAACATCTTCCTCCAACTCTCCATGCAAAAAAGCAGATTTCACATCCAGCTGGTAAAGCACCCATCCTCTTTTGTGCAGCCAAGGCAATAATCATTCTTACAGTGTCCATTCGTGCTACAGGTGCAAACACTTCCGTGTAGTCCACCCCATATTGCTGCGAATAACCCTTCACAACTAGTCTGGCCTTGAATTTATCCACCTCCCCCAGTTCGTTGTGTTTAGTTTTATAAATCCATTTCACACCAAGTGTTTTGGCTCCTTTAGGAAGCAAAGTCAGAGCCCATGTTTGATTTTTTTCAATTGACTTTATTTCTGCATCCATCGCTTGCCTCCATTTCAAGTGCTTGACTGCCTCTTGAAAACTTGTGGGATCAGTGCTAATCATGCATGCAAGATTATCAATGTTAAAACTGTCAACTTTAGTCAAATTTATCTCATCCTCTGCATCTGATAATCCTTCTCATGAGGTGTAATCAGCAGCCCATATCGGTGGTTGTCTGACTCTACTCTCCCTTGATGTGACCGCTTCAATTTGAGGAACATCATTTTGTGGTTGGACAGGATTTTCAGCTGGATTTCCATTCTCTTCTTCTACATTCCCTTCCTCATTCATAACATTATTATATTCGTCTTTCCATTCGAGCTCTGTGAACTATTCAGCAGCGTAACAAGTATCCCAATTACACGTCTTGTCTTCTTCAAATATTACATCTCGGCTGATATGAATCTTCTTTTCAACTGGATCAAACATTCTAAATGCTTTGGACTCACTGCTGTAGCCAAGCAAGACACATTTCACACTCTTATTCTCGAGTTTGGTTCTTTTCACATCTGGAATATGAACATGTCCTATACAACCAAAGATTCTGAAGTGCTCTACTGATGGCTTTTCACCGCTCCATGCTTCTTCAGGTGTCATGTCTTTCACGGCCAGTGTAGGGGATCTGTTAAGAACATGGTTAGTCCATTGCACAGCTTCTGGCCAGAAAGTTTTTGGTACTCCCTTTTCCGTTAGTATAGCTCTTACCATGTTCATAATCGTTCGATTTTTTCGCTCAGCAACTCCATTCTGCTGAGGGGTATATGAGGTGGTCAGCTGCCTTTTGATTGCATGTTCCTTGCAATACTCCTTGAATTCTACAGAATTGTATTCTCCCCCTCTGTCTGTTCTTAAGCACTTGATAAACATGCCTGTTTCTTTTTCCATAAGTGTTTTGAACAATTTGAAATGATAGAAAGTTTCTGATTTCTCTAGTACAAAATATACCCAAGCTTTCCTAGAGAAATCATCTATAAAACTTATGAGGTACCTTTTTTGGCTGTTTGATGGAGGGGTGATCAGACCACAAAGATCAGAGTGGATGAGCTGCAGTCTTTCGGTTGCTCTCCACGTGCTTTGTTTTGGAAACGATACTCGGTGTTGTTTCCCGTTCAGACATGCTTCACATGTGTTCTTTGCTTGTCCAATTTCTGGTAAACCAGTGACCATTTCTTTATTGAATAAGGAGTGAAGACCCTTGTAGCTAAGATGCCCATACCGATGATGCCATAATTCTGCTTTGTCTGTTACATCAACCTGAAAGAGTTTTTCGTCTTCCGTCTTTCCACAAGATTCAGCAAACAAAACATACATTCGATTTGCACTCATGACAGACTCGGCTATTCTACCCTTCGTAGGGTGAAATATGCTGCATGTGCTACGCGCTCCTCCCTTGAATAGCACATCTAATCATTTTTCCTGGAGTTGTCCTACACTTAACAAGTTGTTCCTTAGCTCAGGAACATAATACACGTTACTCATCACATAGCTTATTCCCTTAAGCATAATTTTCACCGTGCCTTTCCCGTTTACAATCAATTTATGATTATTCCCAAGCTTAACAGTATGAGTGAAAGTAGTATCCAAACTTGAGAACATACCTCGATCTACGCACACATGATTTGAACATCCGGAGTCAACAAACCAAGCATCACTTCTCTTTGCTCCTTGAAGTTCGACATGGTCATTAGTAGAACTTCATCTTCCTCTTCCATCTTTGTGTAATGAGCTTCTTTGTTCCAGTCTGGGCACTCATGCTGAAAATGCCCCAGTTTATGACATTTATAGTATTCAATCAGTGCCTTGTTGAAAGAGCGCTCTCTACCCCTACCTCGGCCTCTGTAAGAACCTCTGCCTCTAACATTGAGAGCCTGCTCATCATCTTCATAATTTGAACCTCTGCCTCTGCCTCTAACATTGAGAGCCCGCTCATCATCTTCATAATTGGTCTTTCTAAACTTTTGCTCATGAACAACCAAAGAGCTCTGTAACTCATTAATGGACATTCTTCCAGTATCTTTAGATTCCTCAATAGAAACTACCATATATGTGAATTTGTCTGTCAGTGTTCGAAGGATCTTCTCAACGATCTTTGATTCTGGCATGTCTTCCCCATTGCTTCTCATTTTGTTAGAAACTGTCATTACTCTTGCAAAGTAATCTTCAATTTTCTCTTCCGCCTTCATGGAAAGGACCTCGAATTCTCTCCTTAGAGTATTGAGAAGGGATCGCTTTACCCTCTCATTTCCTCCAAACTTCCTCTTCATTGAATCCCAAATAATCTTGGATGTTCGGCGATCCAAAATTTGTTCAAACACGGTCCGATCAATCGCCTGGAGCAGGTAATGCTTTACCTGATGATCCTTCATCTTGAGATCCTCCAGGTGTCTCTGCTGCGCAGCAGTTACCTCGACTCCTTCAGCCGTCTCAGTGTAACCATCAGCCATCAGGTGCCATAAACCTTTTGCTCGCAAAAGATTCTCCATTAGTTCACTCCAATGATCGTAATGACCATCAAAACATGGAATTTTGGTGAGTGTTTTGTCATCGCTCATGTTTTTCTCTTTGGGATCACTCGGCTCTGATACCAAATGTGAAAGTCAGCTCAGAAAATCACAATTTAGCACAAGAATGATCTAACTTTATTAATGAATTCCAAGTGCCTTTTATAAGGCTTACAGAAAAACTGAAACTATGCATAAATAATGGACACAGTACTACTAAATCAACTATTTGAATATGTCCCTTATTCCTAAAATAACTCATGTTTGAAACCGTCACTTATTCCAAAACAAAAGGAAATATCAAAACTAAAGGAAATCACTCAACAATGCCTACTTGAACAAAAATAAAACACAATTGTCGACACAATAGATCAACGATTGTGAGGGGGAAAGAGAGAAAAAAGAGAGAGGGAGGGATGAACGGGAGGGGGAAGGGAGAGGGAGAGGAGGAGGAGGAAAGAGGGGGGAGAGCTTTCCCGCGTGTTATTAGCATACTACAGTTTAAGATCCAACAATAAAGCCAATTAGAAACTAATGTAACCTTCAATGTATCATCATAGTAGAAAAACAATACATATGGCCACTCAACTACCATGCAAATAATTTGAGCGGAAGAAAGCGTATTTGACAGAGGAGCAAATAAAGAAATGAATTTACATCACTACCAGTTGCAAGTATTGATCCTTCTGCATTAAAAGCTAATGCCAACTACATGTAAACATCATCCAACTTTGTCAACACCCTTTCAGATGATTTTAAAGCTAAGGGTTTTGCATCCACTGGAAAATCCCAATCGAACCACCTAAAAATATTTTGCACAAACCAACTCACCTACTTTAATCCGTTTACAGGATTTAGCAACTCTACAAATAAAAAATAACATATTAATATTTAAGGACATTAAAACGTTGCACTTACAACAAGAGATTAATCTTAGGCGGTGATGGCTTTTTACTGCAGTGATTACCAATCCAGGCGCGATTTCAATTTGTAAGTGAACGCAGTGGTAATATCCAACTTTTTTGTGGCGATCCTCTTCCTGACCTTCCACGATGAAATCAGAGTTTTGGTGATGATGCAAACCTTGTGATTTACGTTGTAGGGATTTTGGTATTTCTACGATGTATTTGTGGATTTAGTGAAATTTGAGGTGCTTATCGTTATTTTACTCTATGCTAGAAACCGTTGGATGAATAACGATCCGAGTAAATCCATTCTGAGACATACGGAACGTTGGATGAAATGAATTTGCATTCCTATTGGCCAGCACCAGGTATTTCAGATTGTTTTTATGACCATTACGTTGTTAAGGTATTAGATGAAGCTATCTTATTAAATACGTTGCCTACTTGTATCATTACGTTGGATGGCCCGTTTTAGAAGTATTAAACACAGCTGTGAGCCCCAAGTGTTTATTAAATTTTATTATTAAATACAATATATTACTTTATAATTATTAATTATTAAAATTAATCTTAGTTATTACATATGTAATAAAATTTAATTATTCAATAGTAATTATTAATTGATAGTTATTACTATTGAAATTAATCTTAATTATTACTTAAGGTATCATTACGTCGGTTTGATTAGTATTATAAATTATATTCAAGATTATAATAAATTAATATAATACTATCTAATTTTATTTCTGTTTCAATAGAGCTGGCATAGGAATTTTCCTACGCCATTACTACGCCAATCTGAATTTGTAGAAAAATATCATAGACGTTGGAATGACATAGGAGATTATCCATGTTTTCGCTACGACGATAATTTTAATGTAGCATATTACGGTTGGCATTGGAAATTTCCTATGACATTCCTACGTCATTACCTGTTTCTTCTTATTTCCTACGCCTTCTCTACGTCCCGCATCTGGGCATAGGAACAACGTAGGAAATTCCACATAGAAAATTGAAGTGTTTTCTTGTAGTGGGAAATCAACAACAAATTTGGGCACGTGACATCTCATGTTGACCAGATAGCTATTTAAAGCCGCTAGAATATATTGGAAAATTAGTTGAATGTCGTTGGTTGGTTATGACTAATAAGCCTTTGAAAGTCATTACTAGCCATTGGAAATTGACTTGCTGTCTTCCATCCACACAATAAGTCAATAACCGTAAAGCTACATTTTGAGCATCTACACAACAACAATAATAACGTATATAGGGAAACACAATATTCAAACCGACGATGAACATACAATCCAATATATACAACTAAAATCGTCTTCAAATTGACATGCAACAACATCGAACATCCGACATCCAATAAATCTATAAAAAAAATCTAAATCCATATAAAACAATATACAATCCATAGAAATGTATCAATTACATCCTTACCCACTCTAAGTGTATATGTATATACAATAAATCATAACAAAACGTACCTAGCTCTTTCATCACACATTGTAATAACCCGAAAATCTGGGCCAGTTTAAAAATTTTTATTTTGGCAATTTTAGCGAATTTTGAATATTTAAAATAGATTATTTTAAATAATATCGACGTAAAATTTATTTTGAATATAGAATCGACGTATATATTATACGCGTCGTCGTTAGAATATAAATATTTATATATAATTATAAATAGAATTGAAAATGACGCGGTAGTTCGATAATTCGATTTCAAACTTCAATTGAATGTACCGGGTGCAAAACAATCCGGATTTTAGTGAAACCAAAAACATTAGGATCTGATTGATAATATCTTTCCAACGAATCCGAAAGATCAAAATTTCGTAGCGAGAATCAAAAGATATGTCCAGTTGAAAATTCTGAATAGTCGCTATGGAATTCAGGCCCTTAAAAATGGACATTTTGCAAATGACCTCGGATTTCGACGAAACCAGTTTTGTTGGGTCCGCAGTGTCAAGTTATTGCTAGATTCCAAATTTCATAATTTTTCGAATCAATATGTGAGCGTGGCAAAGGAAAACGCGTTTGACCAGTTTCCGTTGATCTTAATCGACTGGAAATTGGCCATTTTTCTAACGGTCTCAGAATTCAACGAAACTAGTTTTGTTAGGACCGTATCGTCAATACGAAGCTAGAAAATATTTTTCTGGAATTTTTCTAGTTAGTATGCGCCCCCGGTAATTTGAAATGTACGTTTAAAATTCAATATAGTGATTTAAATGTAAATTCAAAGGGAAACTGATTCAAACGATCAAACCAGCCTGCGATACATATCCCATTGTGTTCGGAATGGGGGTAATTAGCTAGGGACGACAGGCGGTGGGTCTCGTTTTGAGGTCGAAAATAAAAGTTGCTTTTTGAAATTAATTAAATAATTAAATATATATTATTATATATAATCTCTCTACCTCTCTTCTCTCACCTCCTCAGAAAAAAAAAAAAAGAAAAAAGAAAAGAAGGGATCGGAGGAACCCGTCGCCCCCTAGATGGAGTCGCGCCGCCGCTTGTGGCGTCCACCGCCACCGCCCTCCGCTTCTCTCTCCAAACCACCCCCTCTTCGATCCTCCTTCCTCGCTACTCCCTCCACCTCTGAACTAAACCCCACCGCCCCAATAAATCCGCCGCCACGCCCATTCCCGCAACCAGCATCGATGCGCCGTCACCTGGCGAGCTCCACCTCTCTTTTCCCCCCCTACTGCCGTGACTCCACACCATCAGTCTCCAGCAGCCGTCCAAAGCCCAAACCTAAAACCCCCAAATCGATACCCTTTCCTCCACCTCCAGCATGAGTTAGACGACCAGAAAAATCAAGGGTTAGTTTTATTATTTATTTTAGTTTAAATTTAATTTAAATTACTTTAAAGATCAGATTTATATATAATTAACATTGTTTAAAATCTGATTTTCTAATTATTTATAACTTTGTTTATTTTCAGTTTTTATTAAATATGAAGGCTTGGTCAAAGTCAGATTTTTATTTTAGATTCAAAGGAATAAAGATTACATTTTTATTTGAGATTCAAAGAAAATAAAAACTGATTTTTCAAAAGGATTAATACTGATTAGAAAAAAAAAAGATTCGATTTTTAGTTAAAGAAAAATATGATTTTTATATTTTTAAAGTATTAAAAATATGATTTTTATATTTTCAAAGTATTAAAAATATAGTCTTTACTATATAGATGATGTCAAAATATGATTTTTATATTTTTAAAGTATTAAAAATATAATCTTCATAGGATAGAGAATATAAAGATATCATCTTTGTGTATGTAACGAAATAAAAATCTGATTTTTATTTTATATACGTTGAGATAAAGTGGTGATTTTTAAAGGTGAAAACTTTATTTTTTATAAAGGCGAAATCTTTATGTGGAAAATAGCGTGATAAAAATATAATTTTTATCTATTTGACATAGCGAAATAGAAAAATAGAATTTTTATATATTGAACTTCGATAGAAAAATATGATTTTTATATATTGAACTTCGAACTAAAAATATGATTTTTATATATTGAACTTCGAACTAAAAATATGATTTTTATATATTGAACTTCGAACTAAAAATATGATTTTTATATATTGAACTTCGAACTAAAAATATGATTTTTATATATTGAACTTCGAACTAAAAATATGATTTTTATATATTGAATAGCGATGTAAAAATTCGATTTTTACATATGTAGTGAAAGCAGCAACGAAGGTGACAAAAAGGCGAAACGACGAAGAATTCTGCAAAGGAAGAGCCGTGGAGCTAGGATAGCTATAGGTGAGAACTTCTCACCTTTCAATTTAATTTTTCTAGTTATATATATACTAGGATGCAGACGGTGCTTAGTAGCACCCGACACAATTGTCCACAGACCATGGACTTGTTTGTTTGACTGTTTGGTTATTGATTGCGATATTGGTTTGAATGTGGTTTGTGGTGTGAAAAATCGAATCGATAAATTGATTAGGATTAGACGTGCGCCGTTATAAGGCGAAGGAGTAAGGCTAGGTTAGACCCTTACTCCAAATTTTGTGGTTTGCAGGACGAAAGTGAATTTGATTGATGTGTGAATGGCGTGGGCCTTCACTAGACCGGGGATAAGGCTGGGCCTTGTCCCGTTTCTAGTATCGTGCCGTTATGCCGCCGAAATTTTCTAAAATATGTTAGAAAAATAAAAATAATCATTTATTGAATAAATGAACTGAATAGATATTCATATGTTAAAATAAAATGTTTTATCGTTAAAAATATAATTTTTAACGTGAATGTGAATAAATAAATATTCATTTACAAACCGGACGGTTTGTTTATGTACACCTATTTAACTGATATTGATTGGGTCGATAAATTTTACACATCGCCCAACTGCACAAATAAAATCTGTGTTTGATTGTTTGAAACCCCACACGGGTGTTGGGATGAAATATGAAGTTCACTCATCCTGATTGATTAAATATGTCGATCGATTGATTGACAGGCTGTTATAAGCGTTAGATATTTATATTTGATGCTTATACAGTGTAGTGCACTTTGGTTGATGGTTGATTATTTTCAATGCTATTAAGTACATGTGTTGTATGAAAATCCATATAATTAACGTTATATGGTGATTGATTGGGCCTCATTCCAATTTGAAAAATAAAGAATATTATATAATAAAGGTTCATGTGTTGACTATATTCATCCGTTGATATTAGTCATGTGTTGAACGAATTATTTTTATAATAAAATTTACATCTTTATCAATATAAAATAAAGGTTCATGTGTTGACGGTACTCATTCGTTGAGATTAGTCATGTGTTGAACGAAATAATTTAACCAAAAATAGTCACACATGGACGGTACTCATTCGTTGAGATTAGTCGTGTGTTGACAAAAAGAAATGAATTGAATATATAACGATTTCGAAATGAATTGAATATATAACGATTTCGAAATGAATTGAATATATAACGATTTCGAAATGAATTGAATATATAACGATTTCGAAATGAATTGAATATATAACGATTTCGAAATGAATTGAATATATAACGATTTCGAAATGAATTGAATATATAACGATTTCGAAATGAATTGAATATATAACGATTTCGAAATGAATTGAATATATAACGATTTCGAAATGAATTGAATATATAACGATTTCGAAATGAATTGAATATATAACGATTTCGAAATGAATTGAATATATAACGATTTCGAAATGAATTGAATATATAACGATTTCGATTTGAGTTGAATATAAAACGATTTCGAATTGAATGGAATAGAAAACCAATTGATTTCAAATTGAATATATAATGAACTTGATTCAAATAGAAAACGAAACGAATTTAATTTGAATAGAAAATGAATTTGAATGGAATAGAAAACCAATTTGAATTGAATTGAATTGAATTGAGAAACGAATTCGAATTGAATTTAAAATGAAGTGAAATGAATTCAAATTAAATTGAAATTTGAATTGAATAGAAATGAATTTTAAAACGAATTTATAAAGAAGAATTCAATTTTGATTTGAATTGAAATAGAAGTTGACTTTGCTTTTGAAACGAATTCAAAACTAAATATATAATTCGTTTTAAATAGAAATCGACGAAAAATATATTATATATATTATATATATAATAATGGCCTGAATAGAACGCGCCGCGCCGCGGCAGTTCGTGAATTTCGACCATTTATTTCAAACGGACATTACGGGAGATCCGACCGTCGGATTCTCCTAAAACCGGAACCGTTGGGTTCGTATCGAAAAGAGCTTTCCAAAGAATATTAGAAATTCAAAATCTAACGGTTGGATTTGGAGATACGTCCAAATCAAATTCGAAAAAGGTCGCTGTAAGTGCAGTTCGATGGCCATTGTTGGAAATCGACTGTACGGGCCTTGATAAAATTATTAAAAATATCAATAATTTGTGTAAAATCATAAGAAATGATTTGGGAAAAATTGGGGTGAAAAACTCCATATTTGAAAAGATAAAAATAGATTTTTATCGAAATGAACTAGTTTTGAACTAAATCTAAACCCAATTTATTTTTAAATAAATGAACAAGATTTAAAAAGGGGTTTTAAATAATCGAATTTCTAATATATTTGATTGAGTTTGAAATGGGTTTATCGTGAACTGTGTTTTAAATAACACCTAGTTCTTTAACCCAGTAAAAGGAGTTTTAACGAATCTGCAATTAGATTGAAATGTGAATTCGTAATCTAAATTTCCAAATTTAGAAAATGAACGGGAATGGAGTATTACCAGTTTTGCTCCAAAGCGATAGTTAAATCTTTAATTAGATTTGAACGTGAAATGGTAATTAGTTTTACCGATAACACAGTGGTGTTAGATATGGAGTATTACCAGTTTTGCTTCATGGGATGAATAGGTTGGGATTGGGAAATAAAATAAATAACTACTTCGTTACGGTTCGCTAATCTCGACTAGTTGGAAAAACCATAATTTGGTTTTAAATGTCATCCAAAGGAAGATTTCAGGATAAATTTTAGAGAATTTATCTTGGATAAAATTAATGGGGACCTTTCCCTAAGAATGTGGAATTTAGAAACTAGCTGTAGGTTGGCTAAGAAGAATGGTTTCCTGGGTATTGACCTGATGTTGGTTTCGGCCTTCGGGGTTAATGTTTGGGAAATTGTTCTCTTGCTAATTTGCGGTTAGTGACTAATGAATTGGAATGAGGCGTATGTTGTGTTTGTGTAACATTTGTTCTCAATATACGCGGGTTGTTCGGAAAGACCGGGTTTACACCCATTCTGAATAACCGATTCGACGATATGTCGAAGATGAAGACGGTGGTTGAAGACCGGAAGTCTTCACATCGTTTGGATAATTACTGACGATCCTGATTGGGCAGTACACCCAAGAGGATGGAAATAGTTGGTGGTTGTCCAGACGTACTTGGGGATGGATGGATATGCGAGGAAAGTGCCTCCGGTTTCGTTCAGACCCAGAACGGACTTGTAAATGGATTGTGTGTCTGACATTGGATTTTATTCTGTGTTGATTGATTTCTATTAAATATATATCTGCTTGGCGGCGGAGAATTTATTCTCTTGCTTAACGCCCTTCTCTGAGACGTACGAGCTTAGAGGTTATATATCGATAGATATCAATCGCATGGCATGAATTGCCTGTGTGGCATGCTGAGTTGCATGGATCAAGGCTTCTGTTGAAAAGCAAAGTCTTGTGGTTGATGATCAAAGCATAACCTACGTGGTAGCTTTGTGTATAGCGTGTATTCGCGAGCCTCACACCTCGGTATGAGTTAAAAACGGGATACGGACTGCAGGGAGAGCGCACGTTTCTTTCTAGCTTTGGTGGTGTCAGTGACTTACCAGCCCTGACATATATATACTTTTCACCTTTGTGGTTGTTGGATGAGGCGCCTCGATTATAGGTCTGTAAGGACCAGGAAACGTGTGTTCAGGAATACTAATCCTCTAACGTAAGTGAGGACCGGCCCTGAAGCATCCAGGGGTTACCCAGTGTGCGTAATCCCGGGGACATTTGCTAGAGTGTCTCGAACGCGGAGAGGAGCTTGCCCCTTGCCTCGACTCATGACGGAAATCCAATTTCCAATACGTGTAATTCGGTTTTAATTGTAGAACTAGTATGGCGACATGATATATGGTACCCATGCCGTCTATGATTTATATTTATGATTGAAATGTTTTGACACTATACACTTATTATAGTATCAAATGATTTGTTTGAACGTACCAAGCATGTTTGGCTATTATAAGGGAAAACCCTATCCTCCGGCTTGCGTTGCATTGTGTGATGGGACCTGGGTCTTATAATAGCTTCATTTTTCGAAAAAGCATTGCGCTGTTCATTCTATGCACTGGTATTCTTGGGAGAAAACCCGTTCCGTGTTATACGGCGTGGTCCCTTGAATTACTCTTTTTTTTAAAAGTAAAGTTTTAAATAACTGTTTTAGTTCTCACACCAGTCACATGACTGACCTGGAGTTTATTGTTTTAACCTAAACTCTGGGTGCCCCTATTTTCCGCACGGGCAGCTAGTAGTTTTGGTTTTGCAGATTTATATTCACAGGATCCTGGTTTACGGCTGGAATGATATCCGGAAAGCTCTGTATCCGTATATCACCTTCAGTTGTGCTTTATATTATTTTTCCGCTGCTATGTATTTAAATGTAATTTAAATCTCTGACATTTCTGTGTAATATTTATTCATTTATACTCTGTATATTCTTGTAATCTGATGCATTGTTGTAATATACAAATGAAATGTTCTTCTGTTTGTGTTCTGATTTGTCATGTTCTCAACGTTCAGGGGTTTCGAACGATTTAGATTGGTTTAACGACTGATTCAGATCGAGCGAAATTCCAGGCCGTCACATTTGGTATCAGAGCTTTGGTTTACAGAGCTCGAGAACAAGGCACATTAGAACCATATGAAAGAATTCATCAGATATTGGATTAGTAACATCCAATTAGAATGACTCGTTAGAGATAGGATCAGTAGTATCCTAGAACGAGTGTGAAGAGTATATTTTTCAAATGAAAACAATTGTGTTTTGAAAATTTAAACCATTTTAAAACGTATTTGATTATTTATTTATTTTGAATATGGACAATCGAGTATATAAAGATTTTGCATATACGCGTCATGAACGTATATTCGAAGTTTTAATATATTAGATAGATATAGAATCACATTCTAGTCGCCCGGACCTGATTCTGATGATTGACGCGTCATCATTAGTAATTAGTTTCGAGTAACGAAGGTGTGATATCGATATATTTCCATCAGACTGGTGTGAGAACCAAAACTTATATAGTTAGAACA
Source organism: Allium sativum (assembly GCA_030737875.1). NCBI lineage: Eukaryota > Viridiplantae > Streptophyta > Magnoliopsida > Asparagales > Amaryllidaceae > Allium > Allium sativum. The sequence goes on from CM060924.1 coordinate 201,108,116, forward strand.
CATTGTTGTGAATTGGCATCAAAAACATGATTTTTTGTATATGTATCAAAATTATGAATTTGAAAATTCTAATCCACTAATTGATTGATGTTTGAGTTGCTTGTTTAATTGTTTGCTAATTTTAACCATTTATGCCTAATTGTATCAAATATTGAATTGTATTGGAATTTGGTCGCATCTGCTTGCATATACTTGTATATCATTGAACAGGTCATAGCAAGGAGGCTAGAGCCGAGGAATAAAATTTGTTTGCCCGACAAATAGGTACATGTTTACTACATCATTTACTGTTTTGTTTGGGTGATGATGATTTTGTGAGCCTATTGGCTAGCCGCTTGGCTTTTTCTTTTTCTTTTTGAGATCTGAAGGACCGGGGAAGCTATTTGAAATTCCCCGATGCTCCCGGTGCAGGGGAGGTTATGGCGAAATTTTTCAAAAATTTAGGGTGTTAGCCAAATTTTTGAGATTTTGAAAATTCTCAGAAACTAAAGAGTTGGAGAATGGAAGCCTGATCGATCATAGAGCTTAATAATCAAACCACTTTCGACTTTGTTCCTTTTCGGGGACGAAAAGTTTTAAGTGGGGGAGATTGTAATAACCCGAAAATCTGGGCCAGTTTAAAAAATTTTATTTTGGCAATTTTAGCGAATTTTGAATATTTAAAATAGATTATTTTAAATAATATCGACGTAAAATTTATTTTGAATATAGAATCGACGTATATATTATACGCGTCGTCGTTAGAATATAAATATTTATATATAATTATAAATAGAATTGAAAATGACGCGGTAGTTCGATAATTCGATTTCAAACTTCAATTGAATGTACCGGGTGCAAAACAATCCGGATTTTAGTGAAACCAAAAACATTAGGATCTGATTGATAATATCTTTCCAACGAATCCGAAAGATCAAAATTTCGTAGCGAGAATCAAAAGATATGTCCAGTTGAAAATTCTGAATAGTCGCTATGGAATTCAGGCCCTTAAAAATGGACATTTTGCAAATGACCTCGGATTTCGACGAAACCAGTTTTGTTGGGTCCGCAGTGTCAAGTTATTGCTAGATTCCAAATTTCATAATTTTTCGAATCAATATGTGAGCGTGGCAAAGGAAAACGCGTTTGACCAGTTTCCGTTGATCTTAATCGACTGGAAATTGGCCATTTTTCTAACGGTCTCAGAATTCAACGAAACTAGTTTTGTTAGGACCGTATCGTCAATACGAAGCTAGAAAATATTTTTCTGGAATTTTTCTAGTTAGTATGCGCCCCCGGTAATTTGAAATGTACGTTTAAAATTCAATATAGTGATTTAAATGTAAATTCAAAGGGAAACTGATTCAAACGATCAAACCAGCCTGCGATACATATCCCATTGTGTTCGGAATGGGGGTAATTAGCTAGGGACGACAGGCGGTGGGTCTCGTTTTTAGGTCGAAAATAAAAGTTGCTTTTTGAAATTAATTAAATAATTAAATATATATTATTATATATAATCTCTCTACCTCTCTTCTCTCACCTCCTCAGAAAAAAAAAAAAAGAAAAAAAAAAAGAAGGGATCGGAGGAACCCGTCGCCCCCTAGATGGAGTCGCGCCGCCGCTTGTGGCGTCCACCGCCACCGCCCTCCGCTTCTCTCTCCAAACCACCCCCTCTTCGATCCTCCTTCCTCGCTACTCCCTCCACCTCTGAACTAAACCCCACCGCCCCAATAAATCCGCCGCCACGCCCATTCCCGCAACCAGCATCGATGCGCCGTCACCTGGCGAGCTCCACCTCTCTTTTCCCCCCCTACTGCCGTGACTCCACACCATCAGTCTCCAGCAGCCGTCCAAAGCCCAAACCTAAAACCCCCAAATCGATACCCTTTCCTCCACCTCCAGCATGAGTTAGACGACCAGAAAAATCAAGGGTTAGTTTTATTATTTATTTTAGTTTAAATTTAATTTAAATTACTTTAAAGATCAGATTTATATATAATTAACATTGTTTAAAATCTGATTTTCTAATTATTTATAACTTTGTTTATTTTCAGTTTTTATTAAATATGAAGGCTTGGTCAAAGTCAGATTTTTATTTTAGATTCAAAGGAATAAAGATTACATTTTTATTTGAGATTCAAAGAAAATAAAAACTGATTTTTCAAAAGGATTAATACTGATTAGAAAAAAAAAAGATTCGATTTTTAGTTAAAGAAAAATATGATTTTTATATTTTTAAAGTATTAAAAATATGATTTTTATATTTTCAAAGTATTAAAAATATAGTCTTTACTATATAGATGATGTCAAAATATGATTTTTATATTTTTAAAGTATTAAAAATATAATCTTCATAGGATAGAGAATATAAAGATATCATCTTTGTGTATGTAACGAAATAAAAATCTGATTTTTATTTTATATACGTTGAGATAAAGTGGTGATTTTTAAAGGTGAAAACTTTATTTTTTATAAAGGCGAAATCTTTATGTGGAAAATAGCGTGATAAAAATATAATTTTTATCTATTTGACATAGCGAAATAGAAAAATAGAATTTTTATATATTGAACTTCGATAGAAAAATATGATTTTTATATATTGAACTTCGAACTAAAAATATGATTTTTATATATTGAACTTCGAACTAAAAATATGATTTTTATATATTGAACTTCGAACTAAAAATATGATTTTTATATATTGAACTTCGAACTAAAAATATGATTTTTATATATTGAACTTCGAACTAAAAATATGATTTTTATATATTGAATAGCGATGTAAAAATTCGATTTTTACATATGTAGTGAAAGCAGCAACGAAGGTGACAAAAAGGCGAAACGACGAAGAATTCTGCAAAGGAAGAGCCGTGGAGCTAGGATAGCTATAGGTGAGAACTTCTCACCTTTCAATTTAATTTTTCTAGTTATATATATACTAGGATGCAGACGGTGCTTAGTAGCACCCGACACAATTGTCCACAGACCATGGACTTGTTTGTTTGACTGTTTGGTTATTGATTGCGATATTGGTTTGAATGTGGTTTGTGGTGTGAAAAATCGAATCGATAAATTGATTAGGATTAGACGTGCGCCGTTATAAGGCGAAGGAGTAAGGCTAGGTTAGACCCTTACTCCAAATTTTGTGGTTTGCAGGACGAAAGTGAATTTGATTGATGTGTGAATGGCGTGGGCCTTCACTAGACCGGGGATAAGGCTGGGCCTTGTCCCGTTTCTAGTATCGTGCCGTTATGCCGCCGAAATTTTCTAAAATATGTTAGAAAAATAAAAATAATCATTTATTGAATAAATGAACTGAATAGATATTCATATGTTAAAATAAAATGTTTTATCGTTAAAAATATAATTTTTAACGTGAATGTGAATAAATAAATATTCATTTACAAACCGGACGGTTTGTTTATGTACACCTATTTAACTGATATTGATTGGGTCGATAAATTTTACACATCGCCCAACTGCACAAATAAAATCTGTGTTTGATTGTTTGAAACCCCACACGGGTGTTGGGATGAAATATGAAGTTCACTCATCCTGATTGATTAAATATGTCGATCGATTGATTGACAGGCTGTTATAAGCGTTAGATATTTATATTTGATGCTTATACAGTGTAGTGCACTTTGGTTGATGGTTGATTATTTTCAATGCTATTAAGTACATGTGTTGTATGAAAATCCATATAATTAACGTTATATGGTGATTGATTGGGCCTCATTCCAATTTGAAAAATAAAGAATATTATATAATAAAGGTTCATGTGTTGACTATATTCATCCGTTGATATTAGTCATGTGTTGAACGAATTATTTTTATAATAAAATTTACATCTTTATCAATATAAAATAAAGGTTCATGTGTTGACGGTACTCATTCGTTGAGATTAGTCATGTGTTGAACGAAATAATTTAACCAAAAATAGTCACACATGGACGGTACTCATTCGTTGAGATTAGTCGTGTGTTGACAAAAAGAAATGAATTGAATATATAACGATTTCGAAATGAATTGAATATATAACGATTTCGAAATGAATTGAATATATAACGATTTCGAAATGAATTGAATATATAACGATTTCGAAATGAATTGAATATATAACGATTTCGAAATGAATTGAATATATAACGATTTCGAAATGAATTGAATATATAACGATTTCGAAATGAATTGAATATATAACGATTTCGAAATGAATTGAATATATAACGATTTCGAAATGAATTGAATATATAACGATTTCGAAATGAATTGAATATATAACGATTTCGAAATGAATTGAATATATAACGATTTCGAAATGAATTGAATATATAACGATTTCGATTTGAGTTGAATATAAAACGATTTCGAATTGAATGGAATAGAAAACCAATTGATTTCAAATTGAATATATAATGAACTTGATTCAAATAGAAAACGAAACGAATTTAATTTGAATAGAAAATGAATTTGAATGGAATAGAAAACCAATTTGAATTGAATTGAATTGAATTGAGAAACGAATTCGAATTGAATTTAAAATGAAGTGAAATGAATTCAAATTAAATTGAAATTTGAATTGAATAGAAATGAATTTTAAAACGAATTTATAAAGAAGAATTCAATTTTGATTTGAATTGAAATAGAAGTTGACTTTGCTTTTGAAACGAATTCAAAACTAAATATATAATTCGTTTTAAATAGAAATCGACGAAAAATATATTATATATATTATATATATAATAATGGCCTGAATAGAACGCGCCGCGCCGCGGCAGTTCGTGAATTTCGACCATTTATTTCAAACGGACATTACGGGAGATCCGACCGTCGGATTCTCCTAAAACCGGAACCGTTGGGTTCGTATCGAAAAGAGCTTTCCAAAGAATATTAGAAATTCAAAATCTAACGGTTGGATTTGGAGATACGTCCAAATCAAATTCGAAAAAGGTCGCTGTAAGTGCAGTTCGATGGCCATTGTTGGAAATCGACTGTACGGGCCTTGATAAAATTATTAAAAATATCAATAATTTGTGTAAAATCATAAGAAATGATTTGGGAAAAATTGGGGTGAAAAACTCCATATTTGAAAAGATAAAAATAGATTTTTATCGAAATGAACTAGTTTTGAACTAAATCTAAACCCAATTTATTTTTAAATAAATGAACAAGATTTAAAAAGGGGTTTTAAATAATCGAATTTCTAATATATTTGATTGAGTTTGAAATGGGTTTATCGTGAACTGTGTTTTAAATAACACCTAGTTCTTTAACCCAGTAAAAGGAGTTTTAACGAATCTGCAATTAGATTGAAATGTGAATTCGTAATCTAAATTTCCAAATTTAGAAAATGAACGGGAATGGAGTATTACCAGTTTTGCTCCAAAGCGATAGTTAAATCTTTAATTAGATTTGAACGTGAAATGGTAATTAGTTTTACCGATAACACAGTGGTGTTAGATATGGAGTATTACCAGTTTTGCTTCATGGGATGAATAGGTTGGGATTGGGAAATAAAATAAATAACTACTTCGTTACGGTTCGCTAATCTCGACTAGTTGGAAAAACCATAATTTGGTTTTAAATGTCATCCAAAGGAAGATTTCAGGATAAATTTTAGAGAATTTATCTTGGATAAAATTAATGGGGACCTTTCCCTAAGAATGTGGAATTTAGAAACTAGCTGTAGGTTGGCTAAGAAGAATGGTTTCCTGGGTATTGACCTGATGTTGGTTTCGGCCTTCGGGGTTAATGTTTGGGAAATTGTTCTCTTGCTAATTTGCGGTTAGTGACTAATGAATTGGAATGAGGCGTATGTTGTGTTTGTGTAACATTTGTTCTCAATATACGCGGGTTGTTCGGAAAGACCGGGTTTACACCCATTCTGAATAACCGATTCGACGATATGTCGAAGATGAAGACGGTGGTTGAAGACCGGAAGTCTTCACATCGTTTGGATAATTACTGACGATCCTGATTGGGCAGTACACCCAAGAGGATGGAAATAGTTGGTGGTTGTCCAGACGTACTTGGGGATGGATGGATATGCGAGGAAAGTGCCTCCGGTTTCGTTCAGACCCAGAACGGACTTGTAAATGGATTGTGTGTCTGACATTGGATTTTATTCTGTGTTGATTGATTTCTATTAAATATATATCTGCTTGGCGGCGGAGAATTTATTCTCTTGCTTAACGCCCTTCTCTGAGACGTACGAGCTTAGAGGTTATATATCGATAGATATCAATCGCATGGCATGAATTGCCTGTGTGGCATGCTGAGTTGCATGGATCAAGGCTTCTGTTGAAAAGCAAAGTCTTGTGGTTGATGATCAAAGCATAACCTACGTGGTAGCTTTGTGTATAGCGTGTATTCGCGAGCCTCACACCTCGGTATGAGTTAAAAACGGGATACGGACTGCAGGGAGAGCGCACGTTTCTTTCTAGCTTTGGTGGTGTCAGTGACTTACCAGCCCTGACATATATATACTTTTCACCTTTGTGGTTGTTGGATGAGGCGCCTCGATTATAGGTCTGTAAGGACCGGGAAACGTGTGTTCAGGAATACTAATCCTCTAACGTAAGTGAGGACCGGCCCTGAAGCATCCAGGGGTTACCCAGTGTGCGTAATCCCGGGGACATTTGCTAGAGTGTCTCGAACGCGGAGAGGAGCTTGCCCCTTGCCTCGACTCATGACGGAAATCCAATTTCCAATACGTGTAATTCGGTTTTAATTGTAGAACTAGTATGGCGACATGATATATGGTACCCATGCCGTCTATGATTTATATTTATGATTGAAATGTTTTGACACTATACACTTATTATAGTATCAAATGATTTGTTTGAACGTACCAAGCATGTTTGGCTATTATAAGGGAAAACCCTATCCTCCGGCTTGCGTTGCATTGTGTGATGGGACCTGGGTCTTATAATAGCTTCATTTTTCGAAAAAGCATTGCGCTGTTCATTCTATGCACTGGTATTCTTGGGAGAAAACCCGTTCCGTGTTATACGGCGTGGTCCCTTGAATTACTCTTTTTTTTAAAAGTAAAGTTTTAAATAACTGTTTTAGTTCTCACACCAGTCACATGACTGACCTGGAGTTTATTGTTTTAACCTAAACTCTGGGTGCCCCTATTTTCCGCACGGGCAGCTAGTAGTTTTGGTTTTGCAGATTTATATTCACAGGATCCTGGTTTACGGCTGGAATGATATCCGGAAAGCTCTGTATCCGTATATCACCTTCAGTTGTGCTTTATATTATTTTTCCGCTGCTATGTATTTAAATGTAATTTAAATCTCTGACATTTCTGTGTAATATTTATTCATTTATACTCTGTATATTCTTGTAATCTGATGCATTGTTGTAATATACAAATGAAATGTTCTTCTGTTTGTGTTCTGATTTGTCATGTTCTCAACGTTCAGGGGTTTCGAACGATTTAGATTGGTTTAACGACTGATTCAGATCGAGCGAAATTCCAGGCCGTCACATTTGGTATCAGAGCTTTGGTTTACAGAGCTCGAGAACAAGGCACATTAGAACCATATGAAAGAATTCATCAGATATTGGATTAGTAACATCCAATTAGAATGACTCGTTAGAGATAGGATCAGTAGTATCCTAGAACGAGTGTGAAGAGTATATTTTTCAAATGAAAACAATTGTGTTTTGAAAATTTAAACCATTTTAAAACGTATTTGATTATTTATTTATTTTGAATATGGACAATCGAGTATATAAAGATTTTGCATATACGCGTCATGAACGTATATTCGAAGTTTTAATATATTAGATAGATATAGAATCACATTCTAGTCGCCCGGACCTGATTCTGATGATTGACGCGTCATCATTAGTAATTAGTTTCGAGTAACGAAGGTGTGATATCGATATATTTCCATCAGACTGGTGTGAGAACCAAAACTTATATAGTTAGAACACATTGTTGTGAATTGGCATCAAAAACATGATTTTTTGTATATGTATCAAAATTATGAATTTGAAAATTCTAATCCACTAATTGATTGATGTTTGAGTTGCTTGTTTAATTGTTTGCTAATTTTAACCATTTATGCCTAATTGTATCAAATATTGAATTGTATTGGAATTTGGTCGCATCTGCTTGCATATACTTGTATATCATTGAACAGGTCATAGCAAGGAGGCTAGAGCCGAGGAATAAAATTTGTTTGCCCGACAAATAGGTACATGTTTACTACATCATTTACTGTTTTGTTTGGGTGATGATGATTTTGTGAGCCTATTGGCTAGCCGCTTGGCTTTTTCTTTTTCTTTTTGAGATCTGAAGGACCGGGGAAGCTATTTGAAATTCCCCGATGCTCCCGGTGCAGGGGAGGTTATGGCGAAATTTTTCAAAAATTTAGGGTGTTAGCCAAATTTTTGAGATTTTGAAAATTCTCAGAAACTAAAGAGTTGGAGAATGGAAGCCTGATCGATCATAGAGCTTAATAATCAAACCACTTTCGACTTTGTTCCTTTTCGGGGACGAAAAGTTTTAAGTGGGGGAGATTGTAATAACCCGAAAATCTGGGCCAGTTTAAAAATTTTTATTTTGGCAATTTTAGCGAATTTTGAATATTTAAAATAGATTATTTTAAATAATATCGACGTAAAATTTATTTTGAATATAGAATCGACGTATATATTATACGCGTCGTCGTTAGAATATAAATATTTATATATAATTATAAATAGAATTGAAAATGACGCGGTAGTTCGATAATTCGATTTCAAACTTCAATTGAATGTACCGGGTGCAAAACAATCCGGATTTTAGTGAAACCAAAAACATTAGGATCTGATTGATAATATCTTTCCAACGAATCCGAAAGATCAAAATTTCGTAGCGAGAATCAAAAGATATGTCCAGTTGAAAATTCTGAATAGTCGCTATGGAATTCAGGCCCTTAAAAATGGACATTTTGCAAATGACCTCGGATTTCGACGAAACCAGTTTTGTTGGGTCCGCAGTGTCAAGTTATTGCTAGATTCCAAATTTCATAATTTTTCGAATCAATATGTGAGCGTGGCAAAGGAAAACGCGTTTGACCAGTTTCCGTTGATCTTAATCGACTGGAAATTGGCCATTTTTCTAACGGTCTCAGAATTCAACGAAACTAGTTTTGTTAGGACCGTATCGTCAATACGAAGCTAGAAAATATTTTTCTGGAATTTTTCTAGTTAGTATGCGCCCCCGGTAATTTGAAATGTACGTTTAAAATTCAATATAGTGATTTAAATGTAAATTCAAAGGGAAACTGATTCAAACGATCAAACCAGCCTGCGATACATATCCCATTGTGTTCGGAATGGGGGTAATTAGCTAGGGACGACAGGCGGTGGGTCTCGTTTTGAGGTCGAAAATAAAAGTTGCTTTTTGAAATTAATTAAATAATTAAATATATATTATTATATATAATCTCTCTACCTCTCTTCTCTCACCTCCTCAGAAAAAAAAAAAAAAAAGAAAAAAGAAAAGAAGGGATCGGAGGAACCCGTCGCCCCCTAGATGGAGTCGCGCCGCCGCTTGTGGCGTCCACCGCCACCGCCCTCCGCTTCTCTCTCCAAACCACCCCCTCTTCGATCCTCCTTCCTCGCTACTCCCTCCACCTCTGAACTAAACCCCACCGCCCCAATAAATCCGCCGCCACGCCCATTCCCGCAACCAGCATCGATGCGCCGTCACCTGGCGAGCTCCACCTCTCTTTTCCCCCCCTACTGCCGTGACTCCACACCATCAGTCTCCAGCAGCCGTCCAAAGCCCAAACCTAAAACCCCCAAATCGATACCCTTTCCTCCACCTCCAGCATGAGTTAGACGACCAGAAAAATCAAGGGTTAGTTTTATTATTTATTTTAGTTTAAATTTAATTTAAATTACTTTAAAGATCAGATTTATATATAATTAACATTGTTTAAAATCTGATTTTCTAATTATTTATAACTTTGTTTATTTTCAGTTTTTATTAAATATGAAGGCTTGGTCAAAGTCAGATTTTTATTTTAGATTCAAAGGAATAAAGATTACATTTTTATTTGAGATTCAAAGAAAATAAAAACTGATTTTTCAAAAGGATTAATACTGATTAGAAAAAAAAAAGATTCGATTTTTAGTTAAAGAAAAATATGATTTTTATATTTTTAAAGTATTAAAAATATGATTTTTATATTTTCAAAGTATTAAAAATATAGTCTTTACTATATAGATGATGTCAAAATATGATTTTTATATTTTTAAAGTATTAAAAATATAATCTTCATAGGATAGAGAATATAAAGATATCATCTTTGTGTATGTAACGAAATAAAAATCTGATTTTTATTTTATATACGTTGAGATAAAGTGGTGATTTTTAAAGGTGAAAACTTTATTTTTTATAAAGGCGAAATCTTTATGTGGAAAATAGCGTGATAAAAATATAATTTTTATCTATTTGACATAGCGAAATAGAAAAATAGAATTTTTATATATTGAACTTCGATAGAAAAATATGATTTTTATATATTGAACTTCGAACTAAAAATATGATTTTTATATATTGAACTTCGAACTAAAAATATGATTTTTATATATTGAACTTCGAACTAAAAATATGATTTTTATATATTGAACTTCGAACTAAAAATATGATTTTTATATATTGAACTTCGAACTAAAAATATGATTTTTATATATTGAATAGCGATGTAAAAATTCGATTTTTACATATGTAGTGAAAGCAGCAACGAAGGTGACAAAAAGGCGAAACGACGAAGAATTCTGCAAAGGAAGAGCCGTGGAGCTAGGATAGCTATAGGTGAGAACTTCTCACCTTTCAATTTAATTTTTCTAGTTATATATATACTAGGATGCAGACGGTGCTTAGTAGCACCCGACACAATTGTCCACAGACCATGGACTTGTTTGTTTGACTGTTTGGTTATTGATTGCGATATTGGTTTGAATGTGGTTTGTGGTGTGAAAAATCGAATCGATAAATTGATTAGGATTAGACGTGCGCCGTTATAAGGCGAAGGAGTAAGGCTAGGTTAGACCCTTACTCCAAATTTTGTGGTTTGCAGGACGAAAGTGAATTTGATTGATGTGTGAATGGCGTGGGCCTTCACTAGACCGGGGATAAGGCTGGGCCTTGTCCCGTTTCTAGTATCGTGCCGTTATGCCGCCGAAATTTTCTAAAATATGTTAGAAAAATAAAAATAATCATTTATTGAATAAATGAACTGAATAGATATTCATATGTTAAAATAAAATGTTTTATCGTTAAAAATATAATTTTTAACGTGAATGTGAATAAATAAATATTCATTTACAAACCGGACGGTTTGTTTATGTACACCTATTTAACTGATATTGATTGGGTCGATAAATTTTACACATCGCCCAACTGCACAAATAAAATCTGTGTTTGATTGTTTGAAACCCCACACGGGTGTTGGGATGAAATATGAAGTTCACTCATCCTGATTGATTAAATATGTCGATCGATTGATTGACAGGCTGTTATAAGCGTTAGATATTTATATTTGATGCTTATACAGTGTAGTGCACTTTGGTTGATGGTTGATTATTTTCAATGCTATTAAGTACATGTGTTGTATGAAAATCCATATAATTAACGTTATATGGTGATTGATTGGGCCTCATTCCAATTTGAAAAATAAAGAATATTATATAATAAAGGTTCATGTGTTGACTATATTCATCCGTTGATATTAGTCATGTGTTGAACGAATTATTTTTATAATAAAATTTACATCTTTATCAATATAAAATAAAGGTTCATGTGTTGACGGTACTCATTCGTTGAGATTAGTCATGTGTTGAACGAAATAATTTAACCAAAAATAGTCACACATGGACGGTACTCATTCGTTGAGATTAGTCGTGTGTTGACAAAAAGAAATGAATTGAATATATAACGATTTCGAAATGAATTGAATATATAACGATTTCGAAATGAATTGAATATATAACGATTTCGAAATGAATTGAATATATAACGATTTCGAAATGAATTGAATATATAACGATTTCGAAATGAATTGAATATATAACGATTTCGAAATGAATTGAATATATAACGATTTCGAAATGAATTGAATATATAACGATTTCGAAATGAATTGAATATATAACGATTTCGAAATGAATTGAATATATAACGATTTCGAAATGAATTGAATATATAACGATTTCGAAATGAATTGAATATATAACGATTTCGAAATGAATTGAATATATAACGATTTCGATTTGAGTTGAATATAAAACGATTTCGAATTGAATGGAATAGAAAACCAATTGATTTCAAATTGAATATATAATGAACTTGATTCAAATAGAAAACGAAACGAATTTAATTTGAATAGAAAATGAATTTGAATGGAATAGAAAACCAATTTGAATTGAATTGAATTGAGAAACGAATTCGAATTGAATTTAAAATGAAGTGAAATGAATTCAAATTAAATTGAAATTTGAATTGAATAGAAATGAATTTTAAAACGAATTTATAAAGAAGAATTCAATTTTGATTTGAATTGAAATAGAAGTTGACTTTGCTTTTGAAACGAATTCAAAACTAAATATATAATTCGTTTTAAATAGAAATCGACGAAAAATATATTATATATATTATATATATAATAATGGCCTGAATAGAACGCGCCGCGCCGCGGCAGTTCGTGAATTTCGACCATTTATTTCAAACGGACATTACGGGAGATCCGACCGTCGGATTCTCCTAAAACCGGAACCGTTGGGTTCGTATCGAAAAGAGCTTTCCAAAGAATATTAGAAATTCAAAATCTAACGGTTGGATTTGGAGATACGTCCAAATCAAATTCGAAAAAGGTCGCTGTAAGTGCAGTTCGATGGCCATTGTTGGAAATCGACTGTACGGGCCTTGATAAAATTATTAAAAATATCAATAATTTGTGTAAAATCATAAGAAATGATTTGGGAAAAATTGGGGTGAAAAACTCCATATTTGAAAAGATAAAAATAGATTTTTATCGAAATGAACTAGTTTTGAACTAAATCTAAACCCAATTTATTTTTAAATAAATGAACAAGATTTAAAAAGGGGTTTTAAATAATCGAATTTCTAATATATTTGATTGAGTTTGAAATGGGTTTATCGTGAACTGTGTTTTAAATAACACCTAGTTCTTTAACCCAGTAAAAGGAGTTTTAACGAATCTGCAATTAGATTGAAATGTGAATTCGTAATCTAAATTTCCAAATTTAGAAAATGAACGGGAATGGAGTATTACCAGTTTTGCTCCAAAGCGATAGTTAAATCTTTAATTAGATTTGAACGTGAAATGGTAATTAGTTTTACCGATAACACAGTGGTGTTAGATATGGAGTATTACCAGTTTTGCTTCATGGGATGAATAGGTTGGGATTGGGAAATAAAATAAATAACTACTTCGTTACGGTTCGCTAATCTCGACTAGTTGGAAAAACCATAATTTGGTTTTAAATGTCATCCAAAGGAAGATTTCAGGATAAATTTTAGAGAATTTATCTTGGATAAAATTAATGGGGACCTTTCCCTAAGAATGTGGAATTTAGAAACTAGCTGTAGGTTGGCTAAGAAGAATGGTTTCCTGGGTATTGACCTGATGTTGGTTTCGGCCTTCGGGGTTAATGTTTGGGAAATTGTTCTCTTGCTAATTTGCGGTTAGTGACTAATGAATTGGAATGAGGCGTATGTTGTGTTTGTGTAACATTTGTTCTCAATATACGCGGGTTGTTCGGAAAGACCGGGTTTACACCCATTCTGAATAACCGATTCGACGATATGTCGAAGATGAAGACGGTGGTTGAAGACCGGAAGTCTTCACATCGTTTGGATAATTACTGACGATCCTGATTGGGCAGTACACCCAAGAGGATGGAAATAGTTGGTGGTTGTCCAGACGTACTTGGGGATGGATGGATATGCGAGGAAAGTGCCTCCGGTTTCGTTCAGACCCAGAACGGACTTGTAAATGGATTGTGTGTCTGACATTGGATTTTATTCTGTGTTGATTGATTTCTATTAAATATATATCTGCTTGGCGGCGGAGAATTTATTCTCTTGCTTAACGCCCTTCTCTGAGACGTACGAGCTTAGAGGTTATATATCGATAGATATCAATCGCATGGCATGAATTGCCTGTGTGGCATGCTGAGTTGCATGGATCAAGGCTTCTGTTGAAAAGCAAAGTCTTGTGGTTGATGATCAAAGCATAACCTACGTGGTAGCTTTGTGTATAGCGTGTATTCGCGAGCCTCACACCTCGGTATGAGTTAAAAACGGGATACGGACTGCAGGGAGAGCGCACGTTTCTTTCTAGCTTTGGTGGTGTCAGTGACTTACCAGCCCTGACATATATATACTTTTCACCTTTGTGGTTGTTGGATGAGGCGCCTCGATTATAGGTCTGTAAGGACCGGGAAACGTGTGTTCAGGAATACTAATCCTCTAACGTAAGTGAGGACCGGCCCTGAAGCATCCAGGGGTTACCCAGTGTGCGTAATCCCGGGGACATTTGCTAGAGTGTCTCGAACGCGGAGAGGAGCTTGCCCCTTGCCTCGACTCATGACGGAAATCCAATTTCCAATACGTGTAATTCGGTTTTAATTGTAGAACTAGTATGGCGACATGATATATGGTACCCATGCCGTCTATGATTTATATTTATGATTGAAATGTTTTGACACTATACACTTATTATAGTATCAAATGATTTGTTTGAACGTACCAAGCATGTTTGGCTATTATAAGGGAAAACCCTATCCTCCGGCTTGCGTTGCATTGTGTGATGGGACCTGGGTCTTATAATAGCTTCATTTTTCGAAAAAGCATTGCGCTGTTCATTCTATGCACTGGTATTCTTGGGAGAAAACCCGTTCCGTGTTATACGGCGTGGTCCCTTGAATTACTCTTTTTTTTAAAAGTAAAGTTTTAAATAACTGTTTTAGTTCTCACACCAGTCACATGACTGACCTGGAGTTTATTGTTTTAACCTAAACTCTGGGTGCCCCTATTTTCCGCACGGGCAGCTAGTAGTTTTGGTTTTGCAGATTTATATTCACAGGATCCTGGTTTACGGCTGGAATGATATCCGGAAAGCTCTGTATCCGTATATCACCTTCAGTTGTGCTTTATATTATTTTTCCGCTGCTATGTATTTAAATGTAATTTAAATCTCTGACATTTCTGTGTAATATTTATTCATTTATACTCTGTATATTCTTGTAATCTGATGCATTGTTGTAATATACAAATGAAATGTTCTTCTGTTTGTGTTCTGATTTGTCATGTTCTCAACGTTCAGGGGTTTCGAACGATTTAGATTGGTTTAACGACTGATTCAGATCGAGCGAAATTCCAGGCCGTCACACACATCGTCCCATCCAGAACCATCAAACCAAGTGAACCACCCATGTTGCTCTATCAACTCCACCAAATGTTGGTTCAGCTACTCTATCAGCACCTCATGGCGACGATCATGCTCCTCAAGCTCGGTGATCTAGGCTCGTAGCTATGCAATTTTACTTTGTCTTAAGCCATCTGATATGCCTTGCGAGATGTCTTAGCCTGCAAACAAATACAAATTATCAAGGTGTTTAGAACAACATAAATGTAATTTACATAACTTTAGTTTAAAACTACCGTTTGGTCCCTAATTCCATAGTGCCTGATGCGTGTCGGTGGATCTATGGCAGACTAAAAAATGACATCCTCCTTATTGTTGGAGAATGGAATATTGATGATGTTTTGATGAAAACAACCTTGTTTCAATCATTATTGATTATAAAATATATACTGACACCTTTATCCAGAATATATATATATATACATATATATATGCAGGATTTATATATAGGAAATAAATACTGAAGACTGTACAGTTTAAGAGATTCAAGATTTCGAAGGAGATTCAAGACTCATGAGTATCAAGATTTCAAGAGTTCAAGATTACCAGAGTAATAGCTTCTAGTTAGTATGTACAACTCTAATTAGCACTCTCAATTCTGCTTTCAAATTATTCTTTTAAATTGATTTCAAACTCCTTTTTCAAAATAATTTTAAATCACCCAAAGATTTTTTATGATTTCAAATATATATGTTTCTTATATAGTTTATATATATTATAAATTTATTTAATTATGTTATATATTTGTTTATAATTATATTATATAGTTTTATATCATCTCCTTCTTCCTCCTTTATTAAACCACCATTATTCTACTTAATTTTCTAAGTTTCTACACTTATACCTTACATATTTCAATACAAATTACACCATTCTTCTTCTATTCTCAATCTCTATCAAATACTCTCTATTTGGAAGTGCTATTCAAAAGTTATAGGGAAATTGTAACCGATAAGGAAAGGGTGCGTTCCTTGTAGCCCGTAATCAAGGAAAAGGAGCGGTGTTAACCTTGTAGCCATGAAATCAAGGGTGTTGAATCGGTGCTAACCTTATAGCCATGAAATCATGGGGGTTGTAACAAGATACTGATATAAATAAAACTTTTCACAATCCAGCGTTACATGGGACTGGATGTTGGAGTAGTCCGAAACAGTATAAAATTCGATGTGTTCTTTCCTTTTCTGCATTTTATTTATGTTTATATTTGTATCTGTGATTGTTTCTGTTGTGATATTCATTCTGTGATTCATATAGTTGTTTGAGTAATTGTTATTTGGTTAAGATTTCTATAAGTTCTTTAAAACACTATTCACCCCTTCTCTAGTGTTAGTTTTGTCTTAAGATCCGTGATTTTCATCCCTAACAATTGGTACCAGAGCATAGGTTTTGAGAATTTCATCATCTAAATTTTTGGAAATATTAAATGGCAACCAACACCGGAATTGCTAACAATAATAGTTCATTTGTAGAGGGCCAGTCTACTATTAGACCACCACTATTTAATGGCAGTAATTATTCATATTCGGCATGTAGAATGAAAATATATTTACAATGTATAGGATTAGACACTTGGAATATCACATAAACTGAATATGTTGAACCCACTACTAATTATGCACAATGGACTAATGAGCGAAAGACTGCTGCACAGAGTAATTCTAAGGTTATGAATATGCTATTATGTTCATTAAATAGAAATGAATTTAATGGAGTGTCAGTTGTAAATCTTCTCATGATATATGGAAAACCTTGCAAGTTACTAATGGAACAAATAAAGTTAAACAGAAAAAGATATCAATGCTAACTAATCAATTTGAGTTATTTAAAATGAATCAAAATGAATTTGTCTCCGATATGTACTGTAGGTTTCAGGAAATCATGCATTCTTTAATGGCTTTGGGAAAAAACTTATTCTAAGAAGATCAAGTCCGAAAAATCCTTAATTCTCTAACTCAAAAATGGAATCAGAAAACATTGGCAGTTGAAGAGGCCAATAATATTAGTGAAATGAAGATTGAGGAGTTAATAGGGAATATGTTGTCGTTCGAAGTAAAATTACAAAAAAGAAAGGAAAAGAAGTTGACAGAAAAAATCTATAGCGTTCAAAGCAACAACTGACGGTTCTGATTCAAGCAGTGAGGATTATGAAGAAATTGCATTAATGACAAGGAATTTCATAAAAAAATTTAGATATAAAAGGAGAAATAACTAAAAACATTCAAGGAAGTTCGGGAAGAACTTATGATAGAAGCTACAACTGCAGCTAACCAGGTCATATAAAAAGAACGAGTCCATATCCAGATAAATCAATTCAACAAACAAACGACAATTCGTCAAAGAAGAGTAAAAGGGCATACGCAACAACTTTTGATGATTCAAATTCATCATCAAGTGACGAAGAGCTAGAAACCATAAACTCGAATATGTATTTCATAACGATTCAGGATTTAGAAAATATCGAAGAAATGGATATAAAAACCGGGTATGCCTTAATTAATAATTTTTGATTGAAATGGTTGAATGGATGCTTGTTTGCTTGCTTTGTTTATTTGAATTCTAAAATTTAATTTTGAAATTTAAATTCTAAAGTTTAAATTTGAATTTTGAAATTCCAAATAATAATAATAAAATAATAAATATAATAAAAAAATTAATTTTAAAATATTTTTTAAGATTAGTATCATATCAGTAAATAATTAAATAGAGAAAATAAAATATTAAATCCTAAGACACTTGAATTTTTGAATGGTCACATATATGCCGACATACATGAATGTACATGTCGACATATACACTAGAGATTGAAATTTAAATTTTGAATTTCATTAGTTTAAACTTTCAAACTTCCTTATATCTTTTCACCAGCTCCCAAGATCTAAAAAGGTGTCCTTCTACTCAGAAAGATGTGTCCATTTGCTCTCTATTTAATCATCTATTCATTACTACTCTTTCCACCTCTCATTCAAGATTCAAAACTATTTTCTTCATCTATACTCTTCAAATCTATTCTCTAATGGCTTCCTCAAGTAATGCTAAGACCATGATACTAACTAAGACTCTCAAAGGTTATCTCTGCAACAACCCGAAGGTTATCTAAGCATACATTGATTATGTTACGAATGGAAAAGTCAATATGGGAACATTCACTATATTTGAATATTTTGCATCCTATGATCTTCCTACTCTTTTTCATCGAAATGAAGTTTTAAGTTTGATTGATTCTCAGGATAACGATGAAGTATGTTATCCAAATCTTGCCAATATGTTTTATGCGAATTTGAATCATGGATATTTCGAAGGAAATGAAAATCAATTTTGGAGTAGTGTGGAAGGCACACCAATTATTTTTGATAGTGATATTTTGGGAACCATATTAAATTGCAAGCAACAGGTTCAGATTATTCGAATTTTGAAATTGATGAACAAGATTTGGGAACGTTTCATCATATATTTGGAAGCGATGAACATATGAAATTCAAGAATAATTTTTTCTGTCCAAAAGCAAGAATTGTTAACCTACTTCTTCAAGATACTCTCATCCTCGTTACGGAAAATTTAATAACCCCACTCTCAAGGTCAAAAAAGCTATTTTTGCCATATTTGGCACTTATGATATTAATTGGGCCGAAGTAATTTTGGGAGAATTTAAACCGAAGGAAATGTCTACAAAAGAAAACACTCTTTATCATGGAATTTACCTTACACAAATCTTTAAATATGTTGGAGTGGATTTCAAAGGAGAGTAATTTGTCCCTAGAAAGGTCTTTAACTCAGGAAATATATCGCCTATGCAATTTTCAATCATTTTCAAGCTTTGTGAAACATATTCCGAAAAAAAGCACGAATGGAACAAGAAGAAAATCCAATGGAAATCGATGAAGAAGAATCCTCCATGGAAAGTGTAGAATGTCCAACATCTACTAGAGCCATATCCAAAGAGATAATTCTACAAAATCAAGTCAAGCTAGCTAAGAACCAAAAGAAGATCAAGAAGACTCTTAATAAAATGTCTTTTAAAATGGACAAGTTTTTCGGAAAAATTGGAAGAAAACTTGGATTATCATCTTCCTCATTTTCATCTGCTGAAATCTAGGTTTATTAACGTGTGTTAATCCTTTTGTATTAGCTTGTATTTCCTTTTGGTATCTCATATCTTGTATCATTTGAATGTATTTCCTATTTTTAGTAGTAATGAATGATTTTGTTTGATGTCAAAATTGATCTTTAACATATATAAAAACATTAAAATTAAGTAAAATAATATTATAAAAAACAACATAAAATTGTGTAAAAATTTCAATATACCAAAAAAACACATGGATATGTCGACATACAACAATATGTATGTCGACATATAACTGTCAAAAATTTAAATGTGTTCAAATTTGAATTTTTAAAATAACTACCTTATGTCTCTTCATTTTAAACAAATTCCACACTCTATAAATACCTTTTTCTTCCAGAAAAACTCTCTTTTAGTTCTTTTCTTCTTCTCTAATCACTCATTCTCTAAATAATCAAATAATGGCCATTCCTATTCATAATCTAAGTGAAAAACTTGTAGAAACTCTCAATTTTTTCAAGAATATCCTATCTATAATCCTTCGCAATCAACGTCATCTAGAATTAAGTCAGATAAAGATGATTGAACAACAAGAAAAACACCTTTATGCTATTCGTTAGATGATCTCTACTCTTTCCAAAGATGAAGATAATAACATCACTAGAGCACCTCTCACCAAAGACAATGAAGACTAGGAAGTCATAAAAAAGGATCCAATCTTCGGTGGAGATGGATGGGTGGAAGTTCCAAGAGATGTATGAATTCGTTTGATTTGATTTGATATGCTTTAAGTGTTATGTTTATGAAAACTTGTACATATTGTTTGATTTGATATATTGTTTGGGTTGATTAGTTTGATACATACAACGATTGATTGTAAACATTGATTGAATTGCTTGGAAATGTTGTTTGAATTGCCTGTTTATACTTCAGTTTATTTAGAATTACAAATTTAGAAGGGATTACATTTCGAATTAGTCACTAGATCACTATTGGTATAAATTTAGGTGGAGTATGGTTAGATATACTTTTCTGGATGACAAAGGGGGAGAAATTATAAAATAGGTATAGGTATAGTTTAAGGGCGAGTTAGAAAGAATTCATGGTGGAAAGAGGAGTAATCGAAGAATCAGATCGACAAGTAATATCAGGTATATATTTTACAAACCAAGGTTGTCATTATCAAAAAGGGGGTGTTTGTTAGAGAATGGAATGTTGATGATGTTTTGATGACAACAACCTTGTTTCAATCATTATTGATTATAAAATATACACAATACCTTTATCCAGAATATATATATATATATATATATATATATATATATATATGCGGATTTATATGTAGGAGATTCAAGATTTCAAAGGATATTCAAGACTCATGAGTATCAAGATTTCAAGAGTTAAAGGTTATCGAAGTAATAGTGTCCATTTAGTATGTACAACTCTGATTAGCACTCTTAAAATCTGTTTTCAAATTATTCTTTTAGATTGATTTCAAATTATTTCAAACTCCTTTTCAAATAATTTCAAACTCCTTTTTTACATCATGAGTAGTATAGTTTGCTGCATCATTCCTATGCTAGATATTTCCTACGCCATCACTACACCAGATTTCCCCTCGTGCCAGTTATTTTCCATGTCATTCCTACGCCAGATATTTCCTACGTCATTCTTACGTCTAGGTTCGCTCCTGCATATTTTTTTATAATTGTTTTCGATAGTTGTAAAAAAGCAATTTACAAGTGCTATTGTCAGTTGTAAAACGCTTTCTTACAACTATTTTTACCAGTTGTAAATTTATTTTTCTACAATTCTTTTTGAGTTACAAAATCCTTTTTTTACAACCACTTTTGACAATTTTTTTTTTTTATATACAACTATTTTATGCACTTGTGATAACATATATTACAACTGTTTTAGTCCATCTCTAAAAAACACGCAAAATTTAGATAGAAAAGATTAAAACATAATTCGAGAAGAGCAGACAAGCATGAATACAATAAAATTTACATTACATTATAAACAAGTTTTCTTTCATATCTTAAATATTTCTAAGAGGAATACAACTTGTATAGTTCATATGCAATTGATTAGTACATCAATGCATTTAAAATTATTCACATTCTATCATAAATGGTTAGTACATAAGTCCATGGAGTTGCAGTTACTCCATGGACCATAACGCAACCTCAGCAGTTCTGGTTTTCACTTCAGTTTGACAATTTTACTTCTTGCGCACTGGTCAGCTCACCTTCTCTACTGCACCTCCCTATGCCATATCAGTTTGCAACTCCTGTGCCTCATCATTTTGTAATTGTGATTCATAGTGTGGCCTCAATCAAATTCAGCCCAATATTCACCTGTAGAATTTCTTTTAATATATTTAAATCATCATTATTTGGATGGAAGATAAATTAGATGGATCATATGTATTTGAAGTCTCCGCATATCTGAAACTGAAAAATCTAAAATCCAAATGTATGGAATATTTTATGCTCAAAACAACCAGGAGCTTTTAAATCCACATATATACGTTTACAACTCATGTTTTAAACATATTGATACTTGCATTTATTTGCATTATAACACTCTAGAATCCTGTAGTGCAAATCATCATTTATGCTGAAATTTTCAAACCAATTTTATATTTATAACAAATATGTTCAGAACTTAACTAATGCATATTTGCTGCTGCTATTCTAAACTAATAAAAGATAAATTAGATTCCTATTCTTAAAAAAATTACTCTTGTTTGAAATTCAGTTTAAGCTCGTACCTGAAATGATACCAAAATTCTTACCGTACCCGAATTACTAGATTTAATGTGGCTGAAATCACCTGATGCCTCTTAATATTGAGTTTGGCTTCAGGAATTGGCCAAGATTATCGAGTACGGGTATATCGATCATGTGGATGAAAGCTACACCTACAACACTTTCATGTACAAAAGGACAGTTTGAGGGAGAATTGAAAAAAATGACGAGGACTGTTTTTCCACTTGTTAATAATATTCACCTGCAGATTTCCCATTAATATATTTAAATCATCATTATTTGAATCAATTAATGTATAATTAATACATTAATTTAAGTGTAACAATGTGACACTAAACGGTCTTTTGAACAAACAACAAACCTATGCAGTATTTTCAAATTTTCTATTAACTTTTTTCCCCTCTCTCTCAACGTAGACAAAATGCATTCGACATTGTTAGGTATTGCGGAATGGACCGTTAAGGGAAAACAAACATTAGAAAGAGGTGAATAGTGTTTTTGAGAATTAAAAAAAATCTAAACTTATATGAACTACTATATGAATCAAACACCACAAAAATAATCACAAACACAGAATCAAACACAAATGCAAAGATAAACAAAAATAAAGTGCATAAAAGGAAAGAACACACCTAATTTTGTACTGGTTTAGAATTGCTACTACGTCCAGTCCTATGCAACGTTGAATTGCGCGGAGTTTAATTACTATATCAATATCCAATTACAACCTCCTTGATTTCATGGCTACAAGGGATACCATCGATTCCAACCTCCTTGATTTAACGGCTACAAGGGATACCACTGATTACCCGTCCTTGATTTCACGGCTACAAGGGATACCACCGATTTCTTACATAACCCAAACAATTAGAAACAACCCTGTAACTCTTCTATAGCACTTGATTCAGAGAGTAATGAGTAGAGAGTGTAGAGAGAAGAAGTTTAGTGAAAATAGAATTGAATTCGGCAGAGTATAAGTGCAGAAATCATAAAAATGATAAAGAATAACGGTGTAATGAAAGGAGATGTAGATGCAGAAGAAGAAGTAATAAAAAATTCGAAATCAGACCCTATTTATAACATTTGAAAGGTTTCAACGTTTCTGAACCGTCACAAATAGTGAAAAGACACTTCCTTTCAATTTTGAAAAAATGACAGTTATATGTCGACATGTATATATATGTATGTCGACATATACATGTACAAAATTGAAATTTGAATATTTTTCAAGTGTTTTGATATGTATATAATTCTGGAAATTCTTGAATTAAAATATAGTGTTATAGATAAATATTATAAAGTAGAAAATCATATGGAAACATAAAAATAAACTATATAAACATATTTATAAAATTATATAAATATAAAGTATATAAAATATAAATATATAAAACTTATAAAGTATAAACTTATAAAACTTAAGTTTAAAATCAAGTTAAAATGAAAGTAAAATAGAGAAGATAGAGATTGAAGATAGAATTTGAAAAAAGAATTTGAAAAAAAGAATTTGAAATTATTTTGAATTTGAACCTGAAGTGCTATTCAGCATCTTACATAATCTAGACTCTATAACTATATTTATCTTGAACTCTTGACATCTTGAATACTCATAAGTCTTGATCATCTATGAATTCTGAATCTCCAATATCTTTAAACTATACAATCTTTAGTAATAACTCTTGTATATAAATCTTGCATATGTGTGTGTGTATCCTAGACAAAAGTGTTAGTATATATTTTATAATCAATTAATATTGAAATAAGGTTGTTGTCATCAAAACTCCATTCTTTAACAATCTCCCCCTTTTTGATGATGACAACCTTAGTTTATAAAATATCATACCAGTATTTTCCTGTTGATGATGATCCTTTCAAATACTCCTCCTGTCTATATGAATCCTATAAATTATGTCTATATTTTATAATTTCTCCTCCTTTGGCATTATCAAAAAGAAATTCTAAAACTACTTGCCCTAAATCCTATAACTATCTAAATAATTCCTATAATGAAGTAAAATACTCCCTCTAAATTTATGCCTATACAATATCCTAATTCTGTATATAACTTCCCCTAAATCTATAACTCTCCCTTAATCTATAATTCTCTATAAATTTCTATAACTCCCCCTAAATCTATGACTACACTAGTATAATAAACTAAATAGAAGGATAACGAACTAAGCAAACCAATCAATTCAAACAAGCAAATCAATCAAAACAAGAAATTCAAACAATCAAGCAATTCAAACAAACAATCTAAACAATTAAATCAACCAAAGCATTCTTGAACCTTCAACTAATCCTTAGAAACTCTAAAACTCCCCCTTAATTTAATATAAGACTAAACCTATCCTAAACTCTAATTCCCTTAAAACTATAATAAGACTTTAATCTAGACTAAGAGTTAACTAAGATATCCTTACAAGCCTTTATGTCGATGTAAGGACATATGTATGTCGACGTAACGACATATGTATGTCGACATACATGCATAAATTTCAAAGAACATATGGTTTGTGACTTTGGTTTTAAATTATCGATGTATATTTCAGGTTTAACTATTTCCTGAAATAATATTATTCCTAACAAGCATCTAAAATTTATTTTATTTATTATTTATTATTTTATTGATTTTTTGAATTTCAAATTTCATATTAGAATTTTAAATTTCAAGTTTGAATTTTAAAGTTTTAAATTTCAAATTCAAAACAAAGCAAAGCAAACAAAACATCCATTCAACTAAAAAATTTAAAAATTAATTAAGGCGTACCTCTTTTAGCAATCTTCCATTTTGTTGTCCTTCCATTGTTATGAACCATATGTTCACATCTTTCAGAATTTGACGATGAGATCTTCTTTATTGCGACGGGCTGGTTTTTTTGATCAGGATAGTATACTCATTTGCTGAATTTGAAGACAGTATGGGAAAGATATTGAAGATTTAGTAGTTCAACCAACTTGGCACCAAAATTTTGAATTTGAATGAAAAGACACTTCAGCCATTATAAATAGGTCCAAAAGTCATGTCTCTTCACAATCTCTTCTCTTCTTCTTCTCATTTTTCACTTTCAATCAAACTTTCAAGAGGCATAACTTCTTCGTTTCTTAATGGAATTGGACGAAATCAGTGGTAAATCGAAGAGGAATTCAAGGACTACGATCTATGTAATAACCCGGAAATCCGAGCCAATTTAAAATTTTTATTTTGGCAATTTTAGTGAATTTTGAATATTTAAAATGAATTATTTTAAATAATAACGACGAGAAATTTATTTTGAATAGAATTAGAACGTATATATTTATATACGTCGTCGTTAGAATATAAATATTTATTTATATATATATAAGGAATTGAAAATGGCGCGGTAGTTCGATAATTCGATATCGAATTTCAAATGAATGTATAGGATTCAAATTAAACTGGATTTTAGTGAAACCAAAAATATTTGAATCTATTTGTGAATATCTTTCCATCGAATCCGAAAAATCGAAATTTCATAGCGGGAATCAAAAGATATGTCTAGTTGAAAATTCAGAATAGTTGCTATGGAATTTCGGCCCTTGAAAATAGAAATTTTGCAAACGACCTCGGTTTTCGACGAAACCACTTTTGTTGGATCCGTGATGTAAAATTATTGCTAGATTCCAAATTTCATAATTTTTCGAATCAATATGTGAGCGTGGCAAAGGAAAACGCGTTTGACCTGTTTCAGTTGATTTTAATCGACTGGAAATTGACCATTTTTCAAACGGTCTCAGAATCTGATGAAATTAGTTTTGTTAGGACCGTATCGTCAATATGAAGCTAGAAAATATTTTTCGGAATTTGTAGAGTTCGTATGTGGGCCCGGTAAATTGAATTGTGCGTTCAAATTCAATATATAGAGTTATATGTTGATTTTGACGAAAACTGATCGAAACGATCGAATTAGCTTTCGATACATATCCCATTGTGTTCGGAATGAGGGTAATTAGCTATGGACGACAGACGGTGGGTCTCGTTTCGAGGTCGAAAATAAAAGTTGCTTTTTGAAATTAAATAATTAAAAATAAAAAATACCTCTCTCTCTCCTATACCCTCCAGCCCCCCCGTTCGATTTAAATTCAAAGAGGAAAAAAAGATAAAAAAGGGGCGACGGGGCGGGGGGGGGGGGAACCGCTACCGCCACTTCCAACGCGGCCCCCCCAGGTGGCGCCGACCCCCACCGACCTCTCCCCTTCCTTCCTCTCTCTCCTCCACAATGCCTACCTCGTGCCCCTCCTCTTCCACGAGACCGAAAATCGCCCTTGCCTCCAGAAACCGCCACTGCACCCCCACCGCCATCGGCCAGAGCTCGATCTCCCCCCCAGCGAGCAACTTCCCCCTTCAACTCGAATTCAACGTGAAAGGTGAGCTTCTTCTTTTAAAATTCTATTTAAGTCAGTTTTTTTATTGAAATCGGTTTGTAAATGATTTTTTAGTAGAAAGGATAGTTATTTTTAAATAGGAAAGATTAAAATTTTAAGGTAGGAAAAGGTTTGATTTTTATTAAGAGGTTAGCGAGGTAAAAATTAGATTTTCATTATATGAAAAGATCGTATTTTTATAGTAGGAAAGATCATATTTTTATGGTAGGAAAGATCGTATTTTTATGGTAGGAAAGATTGTATTTTTATGGTAGGAAAGATCGTATTTTTATTTAGAGAAAGATCGTACTTTTATTTGGAGAAAGACGATATTTTTATTTAGAGAAAGACGATATTTTTAACTATGTAAAGACTCGATTTTTAATCGAAGTAAAAATATAATCTTTTTATATAGAATAGCGAAGTAAAAATATAATCTTTTTATATAGAATAGCGAAGTAAAAATATAATCTTTTTATGTAGAATAGCGAAGTAAAAATATAATCTTTTTATGTAGAATAGCGAAGTAAAAATATAATCTTTTTATATAGAATAGCATTGTAAAAATATAATTTCTATATAGTCATAAGGATAAAAATAGAATTTTTATCTATATGGTGGCCGTATAAAAATGTGATTTTTATATACATAGAAACAATATAAAAATGTGATTTTTATATATGTAGTGAAAGCGGGCAACGAAAGTGACAAAGGGGCGAGAACGGCGAAGATTTTCTACATATGAAGAGTCGTGGTATTGGATTAGCCAGTCGGTGAGAACTTCTCACCTTTTAATTTTGTTTTCTAGTTAATAATATATACTAGGATGCAGACGGTGTTTAGTAGCACCCGACACCCGTCGTCCACAGACCATGGACGGCTTGTATGTTTGGTTGTTTGATTTTGATGTGTAGTTGATTGTGTGATGTGAAATGAAATATTTTATGGTTAAAAATAGAATTTTTAACGTGTATTTAAAATAAATATTTATAAACAAATCGGAGATTTTTTATATACACTGATTTGATTGATATTGATTGGGACGATAAATTTTACACATCGCCCAACTGCACAAATAAAATCTGTGTTTGATTGTTTGAAACCCCACACGGGTATTGGGATGATATATGACATACACTAATCCCAATAATTAGTTGTGTGTCGATCGATTGATTGACAGGCTGTTATAAGCGTTAAATATTTATATTTGATGCTTATACAGTGTAAAACGCACTCTGGATGATGGTTGATTATTTATCATTGTTATTTTGTACATGTGTTGTAGAAAATCCATATAATTAACATTATATGGTAATTGATTGGGCCTCATACCAATATTTGAATAGAAATATTTGAATAGAAATATTTGAAAAAGAAATATTTGAATAGAAATATTTGAAAAAGAAATATTTGAAATAGAATATTTGAAAATAGAAATATATGAAGTCGTGTTGTTTAGATTGACGCCATTTTGACATGAACGATATTTATATCGATTTTATTCATTTTATAATGAATATCGAAAGTGATTTCAAAATCTGATATTTTGAAAAGAATTAGAATTCGAATTAAAATTGAATAGAATTAGAATTCGAATTGAAATTGAATAGAAATGAATTGAAATTCGATTTAAATTGAAATTGAATTGAAATCAATTTGAAACGAATTTAAAACGATTTATAAAATACGTTTTAAAAAGGAAATCGACGAAGTATATATTATATATATATTATATATATAATATAATGGCCTGAATAGAACGCGCCGCGCCGCGGCAGTTCGCGAATTTCGACCATTGACTTCGAATGGATATTACGGGAGATCCGACCGTAGGATTCTCCTAAAACCGGAACCGTTGGGTTCGTATCGAAAAGAGCTTTCTAACGAATGTGAGAAATTAGAAATCTAACGGTTGGATTTGGAATTATGTCCAAATCTGGAATTATGTCCAAATCAAATTTGGAAAAGGTCGCTGTAAGTGCAGTTCGATGGCCGTTGATGGAAATCGACTGTACGGGCCTTGATAAAATTATTAAAAATAGTAATAATTTGTGTAAAATCATAAGAAATGATTTGTGAAGAATTGGGATGAAAAATTCCATATTTGAAAAGATAAAAATAGATTTTTTATCGAAATGAACTAGTTTTGAACTAGAATTATAATTCATTTATTTTTGAAATACATAAATTGAATTTGAAATGGTTTTGAAATATAACCAGAATTTCCAATAATTGAATTGGAAGGGATTTGAATCGAAATTGCCTTCGGAATATTTCGATGTTGGATTTCGTGATGATACAGATATTGTTATGGGATTTTGAAAGATATATTAATATCGTTATTTCCAATACGATATTTGTTGGTCGTAGAATTTGATATTGAATATAAGCCGGTATATTTTCTATTCAGAGCCTTGTATTTAATATCAAATGGGATTTGGGTTTGTCGTGAATGGTGTCTTCATTAACATTGTTCTTAAGCCCAGTTGAGAAAAAGATTAAATCTTTTTATTCAGATTTAATGAAGTGTACCAATTAAATAACATTCAATTGGAATTGAATTGGTATTGATTTTTGGGTTTATTGTGAACAGTGTTTTAAATAACACTTGTTCTTTAACCCGATATTAATGTAATGTGATTTTGGGTTTATCGTGAACCGTGTTTTAAATGATACCGATTCTTTAACCCAGTTAAAGATTAAAACTAAGTGGAGTTTTAATGAATCTTTAATTAGATTGAAAAGGTGTTAGAATGGAGTATCACCAGTTTTACTCCAGGCGATAGTTAAATCTTTAATTAGATTTGAATGTGAAATGGTAATTGAATTTACCGATAACACCGTGGTGTTAGATATGAAGTATTACCAGTTTTACTTCATGGGATGAATATGTTGGGATTTGGAAATAAAATAAATGATTACTTCGGTGTGGTTCGCTAATCCCGACTAGTTTGAATTGATATTCAAAGAAGATTAAAGAATAAATTTAAAGAATTTATCTTTGATAAAATTAATGGGAACCTTTCCCAAAATATAAGAATATTTGAATAAAAAGAATATTCTAAAGTGGAATGAGGCGTATTTTGTGTTTGTGTAACACTTTTATAATATATACGTGAGTTATTCAGAAAGGCCGGGTTTATCCCATTCTGAATAACTAATTCGACGTGGTGTCGAAGATGAAGACGGTGGTTGAAGACCGGAGGTCTTCACGTCGTTTGGGTGATTACTGATGATCTTGATTGGGTTGTACACCCAAGAGGAGGGAATCGGTTGGTGGTCGTCCAGACGTACTTGGAGATCGATGGATGTGCGGGGTACTAGGTGCCTCCGGTTTCATTCAGACCCAGAACGAACTTGTAAATGGACTGTGTGTCTGACATTGGATTTTAGTCTTTTTGATTGATTTCTATTAAATATATATCTGTTTGGCGGCGGAGAATTTATATTCTTGCTTAATTCCCTTCTCCGAGACGTACGAGCTCAGGGGTTATATATTGATGGATATCAAACGCATGGAGTGAATTGCCTGTGTGGCATGCCTAAGTAGCAAATGATCAAGGCTTCCGTTGAAAAGCAAAGTCTTGTGGTTGATGATCAAAGCACGGCCTGTGTGGCATAGCTTTGTGTAGCGTTGATTCGCGAGACTCACACCCCGGTTGTGAACCAGAAACGGTAGAGGACCTCAGGGAGGACATGCGTCTCTTTCTAGTTAGAAGTGGCGTCAGTGGTTTTACACACTCTGACGAGTTTGACTTATGTGGTTGTTGCTGTTGCGAGGCGCCTCGGTTTGATCGGACGATCCGGGTCCGATGGAGTCATTCGTTGGCTCATTTACGCCCCATAGGGCGGGGAGACGTATTGTTCAGGCACTATAATCCACATCGGTGGACCGGCCCTGTCGCTCCAAGGGGCAGTTGAGGCTGTTCCGGAGGCTCGGACTAGAGAGTATCGAATCGGTTGAGGACGATCCCTGGCCTCGGTTCACAGGTGGAAATCCAACTTACAACACGTGACATTTCGATTTTAGTTGTAATCCTATATATGGCGACATAGTGGGATGGGGCGCTTATGTCGTCTATGATTGATACTTATGATTTGAAATTGTTTTGACACTATACACTTATATTACTATCAAAATAATCTGTTTTAAACGTATCAAGCATTCTTTGGCTATTATAAGGTAAAAACCCTATCCTCCGGCTTGCGTTGCATTGTGTGATGGGACCTAGGTCTTATAATAGCTTCATTTTTATTTTATTTAGCATTGCGCTGTTGTTTTATGCACTGGTATTCTTGGGAGGAAACCCGTTCCGCGTTAGCGGCGTGGTCCCTTGATTTACCTAACTTTAAAAATAAAGATTAATAACTGTTTTAGTTCTCACACCAGTCCCATGACTGACCTGGAGTTTATTGTTTTAACCTAAACTTTAGGTGCCCTTATTTTGGCACGGGCAGCTAGTAGTTTTGGTTTTGCAGATTTATATTCACAGGATCCTGGTTTACAACTGGAACGATATCCGGAAAGCTTTGTATCCGTATATCTCATTCAGTTGTATTTTGTATTATTTTCCGCTGCTTTGTAATGTATTGTAATCTCTGATATTTTATAATGTGTAATAATTATTTATACTCGGTATATTCTTGTATTATGATGGAATTGTTGTAATATACAATGAAATGTTCTTCCGTCTGCGCTCTAAAACGATCTGGGTCGGTTTAGCGACTGATTCGGATCAAGCGAAATTCTCGGTCGTTACAGTTGGTATCAAAGCTTTGGTTTACAAAGCTCAGAGAACAAGACACATTAGAACCATACGAAAGAATTCATCAGAAACTGGATTAGTAATATCCAATGGGAATGACTCGTTAGAGATGGGGTCAGTAGTATCCTAGAACGAGTGTGAAGAGTATATTTTTGAAATGAAAACAAGTTTTGTTCTGAAAATTTAATTCAATTATACGTATTTGATTATTTATATTGATGTGGACAATCCAGTATATATAGATTTTGCATATACGTCTGATCCATGTGTATTCGAAGTTTTAATATACTGGATAGATATAAAGTCACACTCTAGTCGCCCGGAGATGACACTGATGATAGCAGCTGCATCATCAGTGGATATATGTTCGAGTGACGAAAGTGAGATATCTATATATTTCCTATAGACTGGTGTGAGAACCAAAATTAGATAGGGCCTATTGTTGTGATTTAGCATCAAAATGTGATTTTTGACTATATATCAAAATTATGGATTTGAAACATTAATCAACTAATTGATTGCTGGTTGTGTTGTTTGATTATTGTTTGATTCATAAATTTGAACCATATAGCCAATTTGAACCAAATAGTAAGTTGTATTGAAAATGATCGCATTTGCATGCATATACGTGTACTTACATTGAATAGGTCATAGCAAGGAGGCTAGAGCAGAAGAATAAAATTGTTTGCCCGACAAATAGGTACATGTTTATCATAATTTACTGTTTTGTTTGGGTGATGATGATTTTGTGAGCCGATTGGCTAGCCCCTTGGCTTTTTCTTTTGGATTGAAGAAGGCCATGGGAGGGTATATGAAATATCCCGAAGTCCCCGGTGCAGGGGAGGTTATGGCGAAATTTTTCGAAAATTTAGGGTGTTAGCCAATTTTTTGAAGAATTTGAAAGGTTCTTAGGAACTGAAAAGTTGAAGAACTTAAGCCGTAACGAAAATACTGGAAGTTGGATTGATTTGTTAAACAACTTTCAGCTTCGTTCCTTTTCGGGGACGAAAAGTTTTAAGTGGGGGAGATTGTAATAACCCGGAAATCCGAGCCAATTTAAAAATTTTATTTTGGCAATTTTAGTGAATTTTGAATATTTAAAATGAATTATTTTAAATAATAACGATGAGAAATTTATTTTGAATAGAATTAGAACGTATATATTTATATACGTCGTTGTTAGAATATAAATATTTATTTATATATATATATATATATAAGGAATTGAAAATGGCGCGGTAGTTCGATAATTCGATATCGAATTTCAAATGAATGTATAGGATTCAAATTAAACTGGATTTTAGTGAAACCAAAAATATTTGAATCTATTTGTGAATATCTTTCCATCGAATCCGAAAAATCGAAATTTCATAGCGGGAATCAAAAGATATGTCCAGTTGAAAATTCAGAATAGTCGCTATGGAATTTCGGCCCTTGAAAATAGAAATTTTGCAAACGACCTCGGTTTTCGACGAAACCACTTTTGTTGGATCCGTGATGTAAAATTATTGCTAGATTCCAAATTTCATAATTTTTCGAATCAATATGTGAGCGTGGCAAAG
The DNA here is from genome assembly GCA_030737875.1 of Allium sativum. Classification (NCBI taxonomy): domain Eukaryota; kingdom Viridiplantae; phylum Streptophyta; class Magnoliopsida; order Asparagales; family Amaryllidaceae; genus Allium; species Allium sativum. Next base: position 201,141,107 of record CM060924.1, read on the forward strand.
GAAAACGCGTTTGACCTGTTTTAGTTGATTTTAATCGACTGGAAATTGGCCATTTTTCAAACGGTCTCAGAATCTGACGAAATTAGTTTTGTTAGGACCGTATCGTCAATACGAAGCTAGAAAATATTTTTTGGGAATTTGTAGAGTTCGTATGTGGGCCCGGTAAATTGAAATGTGCGTTCAAATACAATATATAGAGTTATATGTTGATTTTGACGAAAACTGATCGAAACGATCGAATTAGCTTTCGATACATATCCCATTGTGTTCGGAATGGGGGTAATTAGCTATGGACGACAGACGGTGGGTCTCGTTTCGAGGTCGAAAATAAAAGTTGCTTTTTGAAATTAAATAATTAAAAATAAAAAAATACCTCTCTCTCTCCTATACCCTCCAGGTCCCCCCATTTGATTTAATTTCAAAGAGAAAAAAAAAAGATAAAAGAGGAGGCGATGGGGGGTGGGAAACCGCCGCCGCCACTTCCATCGCGGCCCCCCCAGTTGGCGCCGACCCCCATCGACCTCTCCCCTTCCCTCCTCTCTCCTCCGCAACGCCTACCTCGTGCCCCTCCTCTTCCACGAGACCCAAAACCTCCCTAGCCTCCAGAAACCGCCACTGCACCGCCATCGGCTAGAGCTCGATCTCCCCCCCAGTGAGCAACTTCCCCCTTCAACTCGAATTCAACGTGAAAGGTGAGCTTCTTATTTTAAAATTCTATTTAAATCATTTTTTTTATTGAAACCAGTTTGTATATGATTTTTTAGTAGAAAGGATAGTTATTTTTAAATAGGAAAGATTAAATTTTTAAGGTAGGAAAAGGTTTGATTTTTATTAAGAGGTTAGCGAGGTAAAAATTAGATTTTCATTATATGAAAAGATCGTATTTTTATGGTAGGAAAGATCATATTTTTATGGTAGGAAAGATCGTATTTTTATTTAGAGAAAGATCGTACTTTTATTTGGAGAAAGACGATATTTTTATTTAGAGAAAGACGATATTTTTAACTATGTAAAGACTCGATTTTTAATCGAAGTAAAAATATAATCTTTTTATGTAGAATAGCGAAGTAAAAATATAATCTTTTTATATAGAATAGCGAAGTAAAAATATAATCTTTTTATATAGAATAGCGAAGTAAAAAAATAATCTTTTTATATAGAATAGCGAAGTAAAAATATAACCTTTTTATGTAGAATAGCGAAGTAAAAATATAATCTTTTTGTATAGAATAGCGAAGTAAAAATATAATCTTTTTATATAGAATAGCATTGTAAAAATATAATTTCTATATAGTCATAAGGATAAAAATAGAATTTTTATCTATATGGTGGCCGTATAAAAATGTGATTTTTATATACATAGAAACAATATAAAAATGTGATTTTTATATATGTAGTGAAAGTGGGCAACGAAAGTGACAAAGGGGGGAGAACGGTGAAGATTTTCTACATATGAAGAGTCGTGGTATTGGATTAGCCAGTCGGGGAGAACTTCTCACCTTTTAATTTTGTTTTCTAGTTAATAATATATACTAGGATGTAGACGGTGTTTAGTAGCACCCGACACCCGTCGTCCACAGACCATGGACGGCTTGTATGCTTGGTTGTTTGATTTTGATGTGTAGTTGATTGTGTGATGTGATGTGAAATAAAATAAAATATTTTATAGTTAAAAATAGAATTTTTAACGTGTATTTAAAATAAATATTTATAAACAAATCGGAGATTTGTTTATATACACTGATTTGATTGATATTGATTGGGACGATAAATTTTACACATCGCCCAACTGCACAAATAAAATCTGTGTTTGATTGTTTGAAACCCCACACGGGTATTGGGATGATATATGACATACATTAATCCCAATAATTAGTTGTGTGTCGATCGATTGATTGACAGGCTGTTATAAGCGTTAAATATTTATATTTGATGCTTATACAGTGTAAAACGCACTCTGGATGATGGTTGATTATTTATCGTTGTTATTTTGTACATGTGTTGTAGAAAATCCATATAATTAACATTATACGGTAATTGATTGGGCCTCATACCAATATTTGAATAGAAATATTTGAATAGAAATATTTGAAAAAGAAATATTTGAATAGAAATATTTGAAAAAGAAATATTTGAAATAGAATATTTGAAAATAGAAATATACGAAGTCGTGTTGATTAGATTGACGCCATTTTGACATGAACGATATTTATATCGATTTTATTCATTTTATAATGAATATCGAAAGTGATTTCAAAATCTGATATTTTGAAAAGAATTAGAATTCGAATTGAAATTGAATAGAATTAGAATTCGAATTGAAATGAAATGAATTCGAATTGAAATGAATTGAAATCAATTTGAAACGAATTTAAAACGATTTATAAAATACGTTTTAAAAAGGAAATCGACGAAGTATATATTATATATATATATATATATATATATATAATATAATGGCCTGAATAGAACGCGCCGCGCCGCGGCAGTTCGCGAATTTCGACCATTGACTTCGAATGGATATTATGGGAGATCCGACCGTCGGATTCTCCTAAAACCAGAACCGTTTTGTTCGTATCGAAAAGAGCTTTCTAACGAATGTGAGAAATTAGAAATCTAACGGTTGGATTTGGAATTATGTCCAAATCAAATTTGGAAAAGGTCGCTGTAAGTGCAGTTCGATGGCCGTTGATTGAAATCGACTGTACGGGCCTTGATAAAATTATTAAAAATAGTAATAATTTGTGTAAAATCATAAGAAATGATTTGTGAAGAATTGGGATGAAAAACTCCATATTTGAAAAGATAAAAATAGATTTTTATTGAAATGAACTAGTTTTGAACTAGAATTATAATTCATTTATTTTTGAAATAAATAAATTGAATTTGAAATGGTTTTGAAATATAACCAGAATTTCCAATAATTGAATTGGAAGGGATTTGAATTGAAATTGTCTTCGGAATATTTCGATGTTGGATTTCGTGATGATACAGATATTGTTATGGGAATTTGAAAGATATATTAACATCGTTATTTCCAATACGATATTTGTTGGTCGTAGAATTTGATATTGAATATAAGCCGGTATATTTTCTATTCAGAGCCTTGTATTTAATATCAAATGGGATTTGGGTTTGTCGTGAATGGTGTCTTCATTAACACTGTTATTAAGCCCAGTTGAGAAAAAGATTAAATCTTTTTATTTAGATTTAATGAAGTGTACCAATTAAATAACATTTAATTGGAATTGAATTGGTATTGATTTTTGGGTTTATCGTGAACAGTGTTTTAAATAACACTTGTTCTTTAACCCGATAATTAATGTAATGTGATTTTGGGTTTATCGTGAACCGTGTTTTAAATGACACCGATTCTTTAACCCAGTTAAAGATTAAAACTAAGTGGAGTTTTAATGAATCTTTAATTAGATTGAAAAGGTGTTAGAATGGAGTATCACCAGTTTTACTCCAGGCGATAGTTAAATCTTTAATTAGATTTGAACGTGAAATAGTAATTGAATTTACCGATAACACCGTGGTGTTAGATATGAAGTATTACCAGTTTTACTTCATCGGATGAATATGTCGGGATTTGGAAATAAAATAAATGATTACTTCGGTGTGGTTCGCTAATCCCGACTAGTTTGAATTGATATTCAAAGAAGATTAAAGAATAAATTTAAAGAATTTATCTTTGATAAAATTAATGGGAACCTTTCCCAAAATATAAGAATATTTGAATAAAAAGAATATTCTGAAGTGGAATGAGGCGTATGTTGTGTTTGTGTAACACTTTTATAATATATACGCGAGTTATTCAGAAAGGCCGGGTTTGTCCCATTCTGAATAACTAATTCGACGTGGTGTCAAAGATGAAGACGGTGGTTGAAGACCGGAGGTCTTCACGTCATTTGGGTGATTACTGATGATCTTGATTGGGTCGTGCACCCAAGAGGAGGGAATCAGTTGGTGGTCGTCCAGACGTACTTGGAGATCGATGGATGTGCGGGGTACTAGGTGCCTCCGGTTTCGTTCAGATCCAGAACGAACTTGTAAATGGACTGTGTGTCTGACATTGGATTTTAGTCTGTGTGATTGATTTCTATTAAATATATATCTGTTTGGCGGTGGAGAATTTATTCTCTTGCTTAACGCCCTTCTCTGAGACGTACAAGCTCAGGGGTTATATATTGATGGATATCAAACACATGGAGTGAATTGCCTGTGTGGCATGCCTAAGTGGCAAATGATCAAGACTTCTGTTGAAAAGCAAAGTCTTTTGGTTGATGATCAAAGCACGGCCTGTGTGGCATAGCTTTGTGTAGCGTTGATTCGCGAGCCTCACACCCCGGTTGTGAACCAGAAACGGGAGAGGACCTCAGGGAGGACATGCGTCTCTTTCTAGTTAGAAGTGGCGTCAGTGGTTTTACACGCCCTGACGAGTTTGACTTATGTGGTTGTTGCTGTTGCGAGGCGCCTCGGTTTGATCAGACGATCCGGGTCCGATGGAGTCATTCGTTGGCTCATTACGCCCCATAGGGCGAGGAGACGTATTGTTCAGGCACTATAATCCGCATCGGTGGACCGGCCATGTCGCTCCAAGGGGCAGTTGCGGCTGTTCCGGAGGCTCGGACTAGAGAGTATCGAATCGGTTGAGGACGATCCCTGGCCTTGGCTCACAGGTGGAAATCCAACTTCCAATACGTGACGTTTCGATTTTACTTGTAATCCTATATATGGCGACATAGTGGGATGGGCGCTTATGCCGTCTATGATTGATACTTATGATTTGAAATTGTTTTGACACTATACACTTATAGTACTATCAAAATAATCTGTTTTAAACGTATCAAGCATTCTTTTACTATTATAAGGTAAAAACCCTATCCTCCGGCTTGCGTTGCATTGTGTGATGGGACCTGGGTCTTATAATAACTTCAATTTTCTTTTATTCAGCATTGCGCTGTTGTTTTATGCACTGGTATTCTTGGGAGGAAACCCGTTCCGCGTTAGCGGCGCGGTCCCTTGATTTACCTAACTTTAAAAATAAAGATTAATAACTGTTTTAGTTCTCACACCAGTCCCATGACTAACCTGGAGTTTATTGTTTTAACCTAAACTCTGGGTGCCCTTATTTTGGCACGGGCAGCTAGTAGTTTTGGTTTTGCAGATTTATATTCATAGGATCCTGGTTTACAGCTGGAACGATATCCATAAAGCTTTGTATCCGTATATCTCATTCAGTTGTATTTTGTATTATTTTCCGCTGCTTTGTAATGTATTGTAATCTCCGATATTTTATAATGTGTAATAATTATTTATACTCGGTATATTCTTGTATTCTAATGGAATTGTTGTAATATACAATGAAATGTTCTTCCGTCTGCGCTCTAAAACGATCTGGGTCGGTTTAGCGATTGATTCGGATCGAGCGAAATTCCCGGTCGTTACAATCTTGTAATAGTTTGGGGATGAATTTGAATGGTATTGGAGTGAAGCAAGGCGAAACATTAAGAGAGATGTATGAAATCCCGTAACAGTTTTTCAGATTTGCATAACCAACTTCAAATAGTCATATCTCACTCAATTTTGATCAAATTTGACGATCTACCCATCGAAACGACCGCGAGAACGAGAACTGCAATCTAAAAAAGGATTTGGGATAAAATATTCTAACCTATGGACGAAATTTGAAGATAATCGTCGACAACTTTGGTTTTCTTCTCTCTTTATTCATCAAAACTTCATTTGATCATTACTTGGCCAATTCTTGACGGATTCATATGAAATCAGTGGCATTACGAAGAAAATGAAGATAAGTACAAGATGAAGATAAGTTGTAGATGAAAATCCAAGGTTATAATTGATCTAATATCCATTTCTTTGCTTATTTACATTATATATATATAAATTTCTTCTTGATGTCTTTTCACCAACCGTCGTTACTCTTCTCCTCCTTTTTGATTTCTACCATGTGTTTATAAGAGCTCTGAATTCTCAACATCCATGTAACACACCATTTCGGAATTTGAATTTTCAACAGCCACCATTTCGTAATTTGAATTTCCAACAGCTATTTCACCCATCTTTTCAGAGTTTGAATATCCAATAGCCATATAACACATCTTTTCCTGTAAAACAACACAACTTTTCAAATAATCAAATAACTTTTCAAATAATTAAATGACTTTTCAAACTAACTAATCTACAACAATATCATGATGGTTCTGTAACATATCCATATATCAAATATTTCAAAATTAAAAAAAAAATCAATTTTCAAATTTTCAAATTTCAAAAATAAAAAATCAAATCATATTAACTTGATTTTTCAATAAAGTTGAATGTAGACTCATCTAATACTGATGTAATACATGAATTAGAACTAGTGTTAACAATTATTTCAAAATTTTCCATTTAAAATTTTTCAAAAATTAGATTATGAACTTTTTGGAAGACCTTGCACTGATACCAATTGTTAGGGATTGCGGAATGGATCGTTAAGGCAAAACAAACAGTAGAAAGGGGTTGAATAGTGTTTTTGAGAATTTAAACAAAATCTAAACTTATATGAACTACTATATGAATCAAACACCACAAAAACAATCACAAGCACAAAGTCAAACACAAATGCAAAGATAAACAAAAATAAAGTGCAGAAAATAAAAGAACACACCGGATTTTATACTGGTTCGGAATTGCTTCTATGTCCAGTCCCACGCAACGCTGGATTGCGCAGAGTTTTATTACTATATCAATTACAACCTCCTTGATTTCATGGCTACATGGGATGCCACCGATTCCAACCTCCTTGATTTCACGGCTACAAGGGATACCACCAATTACCCTTCCTTGATTTCACGGCTACAAGGGATACCACCAATTTCTTACACAACCCAAACAATTACATACAGACCTATAACTCTTCAATAGCACTTGATTCAGAGAGTAATAGTATAGAGTGTAGAAAGAAGAAGTTTAATGAAAACAAAATTGAATTCGGCAGAGTATAAGTTTAAAAATCATAAAAATGATAAAGAATAATGGTGTAATGAAAGGGGATGAAGATGGAGAACAAGAAGAAGTAACAAAAAATTTGAAATCAGCCCCTATTTATAACATTTGAAAGGTTGCAACATTTCTGAACCGTCACAAATAGTGAAAAGACACTTCCTTTCAGTTTTGAAAAAATGAAAGTTATATGTCGAAATGTATATATATGTATGTCGACAATACATGTACAAAATTGAAATTTGAATATTTTTCTAGTGTTTTGATATGTATATAATTCCGGAAATTCATGAATTAAAATTTAGTGTTATAAATAGATATTATAAAGTAGAAAATCATATGAAAACATAAATATAAACTATATAAACATATTTATAAAATTATATATTTAAAATTTTATAAATATAAAGTATATAAAATATAAATCTTATAAAGTATAAACTTATAAAACTTAAGTTTAAAATCAAACTAAAACAGAAAGTAAAATAGAGAAGATAGAGATTGAAGATAGAATTTGACAACATAATTTGAAAAACAGAATTTGAAATTATTTTGAAATTTGAACCTGGAGGGCTATTCAGAGTCTTACATAATCTAGACTCTATAACTATATTTATCTTGAACTCTTGACATCTTGAATACTGATGATTCTTGAATCATCTCTGAATTCTGAGTCTCTAATATCTTTAAACTGTACAATCTTTAGTAATACCTCCTATATATAAATCCTGCATATGTATGTATATATATATCCTAGACAGAAGTGTTAGTATATATTTTATAGTCAATTAATATTAAAATAAGGTTGTTGTCATCAAAACTCCATTCTCCAACAAACATCATACCATGTTCTTAAAAATTGAGTAATATTTGTGAAAATAAGTTGAAATGTCAGGAAAGAACAATCGAACATTTAAGCATACTATGTTCTGAAATATGTATATTTGAACAAATTCAGACCATAATACAAATCTTCATAACTACAAATGTATATAATTATACTGATCGTCGCTTTCTTATGAAATAGAAAATCGCAAACTTTGAAATAAATTACTGCAAGCGCACATGTGTGTAGTATGCAGGTCGAACACAGGGAGGAAAATTAAATCAAATTATTTATATAATTTCTATGGCGAGCCAGACGAAGTTTGGAGGTTGGGTTGAAAAACAATAAAAATTGAAACTGCAATTTGATTCAGAACAAATCTAATTGAACTGACGATCAAATCACAATTATCAATTAAAACAGAAAAAGCAATAAAACTATTATTGAATTGAATACAGATCTGAATCTAATCAAATCTATATTTAATCCAATATGACCTAGGAAAGCAAATAAAAAGCAGAAATTAAAATTGCAGAAATTAAATAACTAACAAAAAATAAAATTAGGATTACCGCTGAATCAAATCAGACAGTCAATCACGAATGAAAAATAAGTGAAAAGGACAAATAGTGTTGTACCAAATTTAATTGTGTAGACAACACTAATTTCTAAGAAAATAAAAATGTAGAAAAGAGAAAAGAATAAAACTAAACTAGATTAATGGTAGAAGAATTATAGCAGAAAAATTACTCCATTTACAACTGGTATACATGTTTATTTATAGTTGAGTTGCAAACCCTAATAATCTAATTGGGCCTCCTCATCAAAGATTGTGGTATGATCTTCAACTTATCCCTCTTCGCCATGTGTCCATTAGAATATTTTCAAAGATCTTTTCTATCAATCTCTTTCAAAACAAAATATGCTAGCCCAATGTGAACACAATTAGCCTCCAACGATAGCTTTCTATGCAGTTCTTCATGTATATGGCGTATATTCTTGACTTTTAAGGTTGTATAAGGCTTGAACAACTCATCTGTAAAAAGAACAAAATAATACCTATAAAAAGATAAAATATACGTGCATAAAATAACATATTTCTATGCTGATCATATACAGAAGAACAATGCCGGCCCAAAGAATTTGTTGCCCAAGCCATACTCAAATTTGGTTGCTCATTTCTATATAAAATTTCAATTTTTTTTTAATATTAATAATAAGATTAACATAAAAGACTTTAACATACAAAATGCTCACTTTCCATTCAAAATAAACTACATGAAGTAAGCAACAACATTCAACTCGAAAATAAACAAAATAAACATCTACAATTCATACAAAATAACGGTCAACATTCTTCTAATAGTTCAAAAAAATTGTTTTTTTAGTAAATCCTTTAATAAAATTGTCATGATTTAGCTTTTTTTAAAACTCACTTTCTATTTTTACCAATTCCAACCCGTTCAATCGTTCTTGTGATGCGCTAGTTAGAACATTGTTTTTTTATTGATTTCAATTTAGAAAAACTACCTTTCGCAAAGCAACTATTGTTGGAATAGTTTAAAAAAATCGTAAGGCAATCCATGCACATTGAGAAAAGGACGTGAAAAATATTATTTTAGAAAAGAGAGCTTCATCCCTGGTTTCACAAATTTTTTTTGCAAAAGCCATGCAATGTGTAATGTCCCGTATTTTTACGATGTAATAATTAATTAATTTAATTATTTAAATAGTGATTTAGAGAATTAAATGGTCGGTTAATTAAATAACTTTGAATATTTAATTAATATAAATAATATAATAATATATTTAATTCTAAAATAATCGGAATTAAGTTGAATTGACGATATTGTGTGAACTTGACAATTCAAGATATATAATTCAGTTTAGAATTGAATTATATTAACGAATATATTATTTAAACGAAGTTTGAACGTATAATTATATTATAATTGTAATCGAGCTCGAAATGGCGCGGTAGTTCGTAATTTGGTGATTCGAACTTTAAATGAATATACAAAATCCGTTTTAAGCCGGATTTCTATGAAACAAGAAATGTTCGAAGCGGATGAAGTATATTTTTCTAATGGAAGAGAAAAATCGGGATTTTGTCGTATAGATTGTGAGTTGTGTCCAAATCAAAATTCCAAATAGTCACTATGGAATTCCTTTATATTTTATACTGATTTATTTATATTTTAAAAAGGATTTAAATATAAATCGAATATCAATATAACTGAGAACTTTGGAATATCGAGTTATGAATCCCGATATGGAGTTGTATGATTTTCTAGTGTGAATATATACAATATTATTTATTTATAAATATTTAATTTAATTATTTTTAAATATATTAATATTTAAATGGGTTTTATGTCGATGACCAAAGATCGCAAATTTCCGGGATGTTACAGTTGGTATTAGAGCTTAAGGTTAAGTGAATTACCTTGGCTCTGTGGCGTGACTCAGTAGAGATCGGGTTAGTAATACCCTAGATTGAGTTTGAGTGTATATATATGAGCGCATATTTGTTATTTGATATAAAAATGGTTTTATATTGTGGAGATTTATTGGTTGAGTTGTTTATGGGTTCTGATCGATCAGTTTGATCCATTGTATCGGTAAAGCTTCTAAACACTCGAATACGATGGGTCAACACAATATGTTTTGAAAAGAGGGTAAATGAAAATAATTTTACCCAAAGTATATTTTGATATAGAGAAAAAAAATTGGAATTATAATATATTGGATATATTGGTTGTTATTATAATCGAGTAAGATTATAAAATTAATGGTTATGTAAGTAACCAATCAGAATTCATATAAGTAAAATGTATGAAATCGAAATGAATTAAATCTGGATTTAAATCAGGATTGGAACTAAAATTCCGAAAAACATGAAAAGTGTTTGTAAATGGAATTGAATTGAGTATAAGAGAATTTTAAAATCCTGGGAGATTTTAGAAATGTTTTCCAAGCATTGGGAATAGTATTTTGAAATAGATTTCAAAATAAAAGTATTTAGAAATGGTTTTGAAAGTGATATAGTATTGTACTCACTTCGATAGCTGGGAAATAACCCTGATGATGAATCGCAACATTATTAGTGTTCATTTTCGAGTTTTTAAGTGACGGATTACTACCAAAGATACTGTTTTAAAATTTGTTTTGAGAAAACAAGTTGTTTTGAATTCCAAAAAGAGATATTTGATTTTTGAAAAGCTAAGTGATTTAAACTTCCCAGGGAAAGATTGTTTGAGTTAAAACCAAACTGAATTGAAATTTGGGAAAGCAAAACTGGAATTAAAATAAAGTCAGTTAAGTGGTAACTGAAATTGAATTAGAATGATATCGAAACAAATTGAATTTGTGAGATTTGAATTTGAAGTGTAATTTGATAATCAAGTTAAGAATTTTGAATTGAACTCGAGTTTGAAATGATATTTGGCTTGGATATAAGCGAATGGTTGTGTTGGAGATAAAAGTGATTGGAGTTTGATTGGGATGACATTGGTATATGCATAATTGGTAATAGATGGAAGGGATGTAATGATATGCCCGACAAAAAGGTACAAGTTTATTTTATATCGGTATGAGATATTTATGAGCCGAGTTGGCAAGCCGCTTGGCTGTTTGATTTTCTTTTGGGTTGGAGATGGCCCAGAGAGGCGAGTTGTGGTTGTACCGATTGAGCCGTACAAAGGAGGTGCTGGCGAAATTTTTCGAAAATTTCGAGTGTTAGAAAATTTTCAAAATTTTTGAAAATTTTAGTTTATCAGAATAAATTTATATTTTAATTGGAATAACTTGATTCAGTTAAAACTGAAATTAAAAGTAAACAAATAATTTTTAACCAGTAAATAGGGTTTGTTTTCTACCTTAGCAATTTCGAGGACGAAATTATTTTTTAGGGGGGAAGAATGTAATGTCCCATATTTTTACTGTGTAATAATTTATTTATTTAATTATTTAAATAGTGATTTAGAGAATTAAATGGTCGGTTAATTAAATAACTTTGAATATTTAATTAATATAAATAATAGAATAATATATTTAATTCTAAAATAATCGGAATTAAGTTGAATTGACGATATTGTGTGAACTGGACAATTCAAGATATATAATTCAGTTTAGAATTGAATTATATTAACAAATATATTATTTAAACGAAGTTTGGACGTATAATTATAATCGAGCTCGAAATGGCGCGGCAGTTCGTAATTTGGCGATTCGAACTTTAAATGAATATACAAAATCCGTTTTAAGCCGGATTTCTATGAAACAAGAAACAGTCGAAGCGGGTGAAGTATATTTTTCTAATGGAAGAGAAAAATCGGGATTTCGTCGTATAGATTGTGAGTTGTGTCCAAATCAAAATTCCAACTAGTCGTTATGGAATTCCTTTATAATTTATAACGATTTATTTATATTTTAAAAAGGATTTAAATATAAATCGAATATCGATATAACTGAGAACTTTGGAATATTGAGTTATGAATCCCGATATGGAGTTGTATGATTTTCTAGTGTGAATATATACAATAATATTTATTTATAAATATTTAATTTAATTATTTTTAAATATATTAATATTTAAATGGGTTTTATGTCGATGACCAAAGATCGCAAATTCCCGGGACGTTACACAATGAGAGACACGTTGCTTTAAGGATAGTCTATAAATATTATGCTAATGAGTATTTAACAAATATACGTAAATAAAAACCTGGTTAATGATTTACAATCGATACAAGTTACTGGGAAATGGTAATAATGCAAAATCTACATGGTATTCAAGTGTATCATAAATTTGCATAATTCATGCGAGTGGAGTACAAGAGATGGAGTTCTCAAACCAATTTACATAACCTCCTGTAGGTTAAAGAATAAACATATCATATGTTTGAGGAAATGTTGTTCAAACCTTCAAATCACAAAAATATTTTAATTTGAAATTTTGTAAAGATACAGTGATATTTTAAGCTAAAGGCAGTAGGCCACTTTAGACTTTGCTTAACTGAAAGCATCAAGATAATAGATAAATTTTAGCCAAAAAATCGATATTGAATGCTATGGTTCCCTAATAACATGAACCAAAATAAGACCACAAAAATTTAACATCATCCAAAAAGAATTTAGTGGATGATAGAACAAAAATAGAAATGCTTGTAATTTGATAATAACCTTGAGTCTTTGGAGAACAGCAATACAGTAACAATGTCAAGATGGACCTTCTTGACTGATTTCAGCACTTGGAAGTTTTGAGGATGATAATATTACAATGTCACCATCGGTTGTCCCTCTGTGATTTTCAGTTTCAAGTCTTGATATCAATAAATTTCACTGCGATGTATAAAAATGGAGATAACCAAACGGAAATAAAGAAATGAAACTTACATTGCAAGGTATTTGCCATCATCTAATACATAAAATGCACATATTGAATTACGTGTAATCTTCTTTTTCCCAACACTTTGCCAAATGTCAGAACTCCATGAGATTATATATCCACCGCCACCTACTATATATTTGAAAAAAATGAAACAACCGAACAAAGAATAGTCAAAGAAAAGGGAATATGTAGAACAGAAATATCACCAAGATTTGCAGTAACATACAAACTTGATTTCCTTCAGATTTTAGACAGAGCTTGTAAAAACCAAATGTTTCACCCTATAAATGCATTAATGGTTATGATCCATATTAACTTGAAACAATTAACTAGTATTAATAGTGATATACATTTTCACGCTGCAAACTAGCATGAGCCATATGTGTTGATAGTTCCCACACTCTGCAAGGCCCTTTAGATTCCAATGACACAAAATTTTTTGAATCAGTGCTGAAAAGAATATTGAAAGTCAATAAAGCAAGTTATGTTGTTAAGAGAATGAATTTGATTGATTAAGGTAGGTGCACACCTAAAAGCTAAATCTTTAAGGGTAGTATGAGCATCAGCTTTCTCAAACATGGTTTCCATACTTAGCCATTTGAAAAACCTCATATGTCCTTCCTACACTTAGCACAGCAGGACAATAAGAAACAAGAACCTAGAAGGTAACTAATGCAATACCAATGACAAAGAATGCCTCGTTATGGTGTAGTGGTAAATACTACAAGAAATACATGAAGGATCTATCATTCACCGACTGGGTAAATTATCCCAATAGTCCTTGCAGCCAAAACTACTGAACAAGATATTATAAACCGCAAGATGTCATGACCTATAATCCAGAAGCGCATTAATGCACATATATCAAAAATTTAATGAATTGAACTGACATTCTTCTAGTTGATGAGGAATATCATTTGTACATGGTAACCTTTAATCTGGTTGATAACTGCATTGAAAAATAAACTAGTAATTTACTAGTTGAAAATTAGTAACCATATGAAAAAACTGAAAATTTGATGTAACGACCCGAACTTCCCCGTAAAGGAAGACTCGGATTGAGTTGAAAACACGACAAATCAGAACATAAACATAGGAACATTTCATTGCTTATTACAACAATTCCATCAGAATACGAGAATAGAACAGAGTATGAATGAATAAAATACATTTGATAAATATCAAAGATTTAAATTGCATTTAAATACAAAGCAGCGGAAAAATAATACAAAATACAACTGAAGAAATACACAGATACAGAGCTTTTCGAATATCCCTTCAGCTATAAACCAGAATCCTGTGAATATAATATCTGCAAAACCCAACTACTAGCTGCCCGTGTGGAAAATAGGGGCACCCAGAGTTTAGGTTAAAACAATAAACTCCAGGTCAGTCATGTGACTGGTGTAAGAACTAAAACAGTTATTAATCTTTATTTTAAAGTTAGGTAAATCAAGGGACCACGCCGTATAACACGGAACGGGTTTCCTCCTAAGAATACCAATGCATAAAACAAACAGCGCAATGCTAAATAAAGAACAATGAAACTATTATAAGACTCAGGTCCCATCACACAATGCAACGCAAGCCGGAGGATAGAGTTTTACGTTATAATAGCCAAATAATGCTTGATACGCGAAATTTAATCTTTTATTCTTACTATGAGTGAAGAAATCAACTTACAAATAAAAATGTATCAATCATAGGCGGCATGAGAGCCCCATCCCACTATGTCGCCATATATAGGATTACAACTTAAATCGAAATGTCGTATTGGAAGTTGGATTTCCATCATGATCCAAGGCAAGGGATTGTCCTTACCGAATTCGAGACTCTCTATCTCGAGCCTCAGGCTACACTCGCAACTGCACCTAGGAACTTGCAGGGATGGTCCACATTTTAAGTGGATTAGTAATCCCTGAACAATACGTTTCCCCGCCCTATGTGGCGTAAACCGGTCATATACCGACCAAACCATCCATCGGCACCGTAGTGACCGATATAACCGAGGCGCCTCGCTATCCATAATCCACATAAGTAAAATGTCTGGGCTTGCAAACGCTGACACCACTCCTAGCTAGAAAGAAACGCATGTCCTCCCTACTGTCCTTCTCCCATTTTTGGTTCATACCGGGGAGTGAAGCTCGCAAATTAACGCTATACACAAAGCGACGCTATATTAAAGCTATGCTTTGATCATCAACCAAAAGACTCTGCTTTTCAATAAAAGCCTTGATCACTGCATCTCAGCATGCCACACAGGCAATTCATGCCATGCGACTGATATCTATCGATATATAACCTTTGAGCTCGTACGTCTCAGAGAAGGGCATTAAGCGAGAGAATAAATTCTCCGCCGCCAAACAGATATGTATTTAATAGAAATCAATCAACACAAAATAAAATCCAATGTCAGACACACCATCCATTTACAAGTTCGTTCTGGGTCTGAACGAAACCGGAGGCACCTTATTTCTCATCCCATATGTCCAATACAGGAGAGAGGTCCTCGCATATTCGTCGATCTCCAAGAACGTCTGGACGATCACCACTTATTACCTCGTCTTGGGTGTACAGCCCAATCAAGACATCAATAATCATCCAAACGATGTGAAGACCTTCGGTCTTTAACCACCGTCTATCGTCGACTTATCATCGAATCAGTTATTCAGAATGGGTATAAACCCGGCCTTTTCGAATAACTCGTGTATATAATAAACAAGTGCTACACAACCACAACATACGCCTCATTCCAATTCAGAATATTCTTTTATTCAAATATTCACATTCTTAGGGAAAGGTTCCCATTAATTTTATCGAAGATAAATTCTTTTAAATTTATTCTTTAATCTTCCTTTGGATATCATTTCAAACCATATTAAGGTTTTCCAAACTAGTCGGGATTAGCGAACCACACCGAAGTAATCATTTATTTTATTTCCCAATCCCAACATATTCATCCCATGGAGCAAAACTAGTAATACTCCATATCTAACACCACGGTGTTATCGGTAGATATTAATTACCGTTTCACATTCAAATCTAGTTAAAGATTTAACTATCGCTTGGAGCAAAACTGGTGATACTCCATTCTCGATCATTTCAATCTAATTAAAGATTCATTAAAACTACACTTAGTTTTAATCTTACCAAAAATCAATATTAATGATTATATAACTTGGGAAATCATATCCTGACTTTAACTGGGTTAAAGAACCAATGTCATTTAAAACACGGTTCACGATAAACCCAAAATCACATTCCATTTTATTCCAATTACTAAATATAACTGGAAATTCTAATAATCTTAATTAAAAGATTTATTCTTTTCACACTGGGTTTAAGAACAGTGTTACTGAAGACACCATTCCATCAGTCTCTAACCGTAAATTAGTAAGAGAACAATTCCCTAAGTATTAATCCCGAAGGCCGAAACCAACATCAGATCAATACCTAGGGAACCATTCAACTTAGCTAATCTCCAGTTAGTTTCTAATTTTCTTAACTCCATTGGGATAACAAAACCAACATCAGATCAATACCCAGAAAATATATCAGCTTATATTCAATATCAAATTCTGAAACCAACAAATATCGTATTGGAATAACAATATATATATCTTCCAAATTCCTCCACAAAATCTGTATAATCACGGAATCCAATATCGAAATATTCCGAAGATAATTTCGATTCAAATCCTTTCCAATTCGTATGTTGGAAATTCTGGTTATACCATTTCAAATCCAATTTATTTATTTAAAAATATTGGATTATAATTCTAGTTCATAACTAGTTCATTTCGATAAAAATATATTTTTATCTTTTCAAATATGGAAATTTTCATCCTAATTATTTCCAAATCATTTATTATGATTTTACACAAATTATTGATTTTTTTAATAATTTTATCAAGGCCCGTACAGTCGATTTCCATAAAGGGTCATCGAACTGCACTTACAGCGACCTTTTCCAAATTTGATTTGGACATAATTCCAAATCCGACAGTTAGATTTCAAATTCCTTATATTTGTTGGAAAGCTCTTTTCGATACGAACCCAACGGTTCCAGTTTTAGTAGAATCCGACGGTCGAATCTCCCATAATGTCCATTCTAAGTCAATGGTCGAAATTCGCGAACTGTCGCGGCGCGTTCTATTCAGGCCATTAAATATATATATAATATATATATATATATATTTCATCAATTTCCATTAACGTATTTTATAATTCATTTTAAAACGATTACAACTTCATATTCAATTTTAAATCAAAATTGAGTATTCCATATCATTAATATATAGATGATAATATTTTCAAAACATTAGATTTTGAAATCACTTCCTTTTCGATATTCATTATAAAAATGAATAAAATCGATATAAATATCGTTCGCGTCAAAATGGCGCATAACTAATCAACATGGCTTTATATATTTCAATATTTTCGTGTCCATCCCAAACCGGACATCAAAATCATATTTTGATTCTTTTCTGAATATTATTTTGAAATATTCGTTATTATAAAATATTCATTCTTTCTGAACTGAAATCAGACACAGTCAATTACCATATAATGTTGATTATATGGATTTCATACAATGCATGTATACAATAATAATGATACACTATCAACCATCATCCAAAGTGCATTCTACACTGCATAAGCATTAAATATAAATATTTAACGCTTACAACAGCCTGTCAACCAATCGATCGACATACCACTAAACAATTGGGATTATTGTATGTCAAATATCATCCCAATACCCGTGTGGGGTTCCAACCAACAAATACTGAATATTATTTGTGCAGTTGGGCAATGTGTAAAATATATCGTCCCAATCCATATCAGTCAAATGAGTGTACATAAACAAATCGCCCGATTTGTAAATGAATATTTATTTTCCATTCAACATCACAAACCAAATTCACACAAATAAATCAATCCAAATACACAACCAAACAAGTCGTCCATAGTCTGTGGACGACAAGGAGCAATTCATATATGCAGTTATAAAATAAATAACTGTACAAATAAATTCAGTGAGAGAGTTCTCACCTTTGGGATCCACTCCTCCAGTTTTATTTCTGAATTTCTGAACAGCTTGGATTTTGTCCGAAATTCCAACGCAGTCTTTTTCTTTTTTTTTCCACGCTGTTCATATATATAAAAATCAAATTTTTATATCGCTCCCATTTATATAAAAATCATGTTTTTATTTCAAAGCCACATATATAAAAATCGAATTTTTATTTCAAAACATTATATATACAAAGATCATATTTTTATCATGTTAATATATATATATATATAAATCTCGACTTTCCTTATATAAAAATATCTTCTTTATATTTAAAAAAAATCTCTTCTTTATAATTAAAAAATCTCTTCTTTAACAAATTAAAAATCAAATCTTTTTCTTGCTACATATATGATAAAGATCGAAATTTTTATCATGCTACTAGTAAATTAAAAACCATATTTTTAATATAAACTATTATATGTAAAAACTGATTTTAAAAATTGAAAATCACCTTTCTGCTTCCATCGCGTAGTCCAGGACCGCCTTCGACTGAACTGGCCAACTAGGGCTCGACATTTTCCAACAACCGAAGCGCGAGGAGGGTGTAGGGGCCACTGGTGTTTCGAAAGGGGGCGGTGCAGGTTGTTAGAGGGTCGGGGGAGGTACAGGTAGCGGCGACGGTGGGCCACAGGCGGTGGAGCAGCGGCTTTTGGGTCGGGGTTCGCATTTTGATTAGGGGCTCTCGATTTGGGGAGGATTGGGGTTCGGGAACGATCAGAGAAGAAGTGGGGAGGAGCGACGGTCCTTGTGGGTGGCGGCGCCGGAGGTGCGGCCCCTCTGGTGGCCACGGCGGTGGCGGATTCCCCCCCAGTCATTCGCCTTTTTTTATTGTGATCGAAAATGAAGAGAGAGAGAGGAGGGAAGAGAGTTATACTGATATATAATTTAATTATTAAATTTAACCTAATTCTCCATTAAAGTTGACTTTCCATACAAACTCCAAACAAAAGCCAACGACTGTCGCCCCTAGCTAATTACCCCTATGCCAAACACAATGGGATATGTCTTGTAAGCCAATTTGACTGTTATAGTCAGTTTTCCTTTAAATTAAAGTATAAATCAGTATATACTCAATTTAAACGCACTTTTTAAATTATCGGGGTCACATACTGACTCCAAAAATTCCAGAAAAATAAATGTGGGTTTGCTTTGACAATACGGTCCTAACAAAACTAATTTTGTCAAATTTGAAGACCGTTTGAAAAATGGTCATTTTCTGGTCGATCCAAATTGACTGAAATTGTCAAAACACGTTTTCTCTTGCCATGCTCACATATTAATTCCAAAAATTATGAATTTTGGAATCTAGCAATAATTTGATATTCCAGATCCAACAAAAGTGGTTTCATCAAAAACGGAGGTCGTTTGCAAAATGACTATTAATAAGGGCTTTATATATATATCAAAATATATATAAATTCCACAACGACTTTTATGAATTTTAAACTGGACGTATCTTTCGATTTATAAAACGAAATCTCAGTTTCTTACATTTGTTAGAAAGATATGATTAATCAGATTCAAATATTTCTTGTTTCGTCCAATTTCGACTTATAATGAATTCTGTATATTCATTTGAAACTAGAAATGGAATTTTCAAACTGTCGCGCCATTTCAGGCTCGTTTTATAATTCAAATAAAATTATTCATTTTAACTTCGTTGAAAATGAATTTTTAGTCATAGTTATTTAAAATAATCCATTTTAAATAATCAAAATCCATTAAAATTGCTAAAATAAAAATTTTAAATTGGTTCTAATTTTTCGGGTTGTTACATTTGATGTTGGTTGAAAATGATCTTCCTGTTTGAACACAAAATAAAACACAATTATCGACACAATAGATCGGAGATTACGAGGGGGAAAGAGAGAGAGAGGGGGGGATGAACGGGAGGGGGAGGGAGATGAGGAGGAAAGAGGGGGAGAGGGGAGCTGTCCCGCATGTCATTAGCATACTACAGTTTAAGCTCCAACAATAAAGCCAATAAGCAACTAATGTGACCTTCAGTGTATCAACATAGTAGAAAAACATGGCCGCTCAACTACCATGCAAAATAATTGAGTAGAAGAAAGCGTATTTGATAGAGGAGCAAATAAAGAAATGAATTTACCTCACCACCAGTTGCAAGTATTGATCCTTCCGCAATAAAAGCTAATGTCAACTACATGTCAACATCATCCAACTTTATCAACACCCTTTCAGATGATTTTAAAGCTAAGGGTTTTGCATCCATTGGAAAGTCCCAATCGAACCACCTAAAAATATTTTGCATAAATCAGCTTGCCTACTTTAATCCGTTTGCAGGATTTAGCAACTCTACAAATAAAATGTAGCAAATTAATATTCAAGTACATTAAAACGTTCCACTTACAACAAGTGATTAATCTCAGGCGGTGATGGCTTTTTGCTGCAGTGATTCCCTATCCAAGCACGATTTCAATTCGTAAGTGAAAGCAGTTGTAGTATCCAACTTTTTGGTGGCGATCCTTTTCTTGGCTTTCCAGCGATGAAATCAGAGTTTTGGTGACGATGCAAACCTTGTGATTTACGATTTAGGTGTTTAGGGATTTCTACAATATATTTGTGGATATAGTGAAATTTGAGGTGCATTCCGGTTTTTTTAATTTGTGCTAGAAACCGTTGGATGAACAGTGATCCGAGTAAATCCATTCTGGGACATAAAGAACGTTGGATGCAATGAGTTTGCATTTCTATTGGCCAGCACCAGGTGTTTCGGATTGTTTTTTATGACCATTACGTTGTTTAGGTATTAGACGAAGCTAATCATATCTTATCAAATACGGTGCCTACTTGTATCATTACGTTGGATGGCCCTGTTTTAGAAGTAGTTAACACAGCAGTAAGCCCCAAGTGTTTTTTTTTATTAAGTACAATATATTACTTTATAATTATTAGTTTTAATTATTAAAATTAGTCTTAGTTATTACATATGTAATCAAATTTAATTATTTAATAGTAATTATTAATTGATAGTTATTAATATTAAAATTAGTCTTAATTATTACTTAAGGTATCATTACGTCGGTTTGATTAGTATTATTAATTATATTCAAGCTTATAATAAATTATTATAACACTAACTAATTTTATTTCCGTTTTAGTAGAGTTGGCATAGGAGCTTTCCTACGCTAGTCTGAATTTGTAAAATAATATCATAGACGTTGGAATGGAGTAGGAGATTGTCCATGTTTTCGCTACGACGATAATTTTAATGTAGCATATTACAGTTGGCGTAGGAAATTTCCTACGACATTCCTACGCCATTACTTGTTTCTACTTATTTCCTACGCCTTCTCTACACCCCACATTTGGACGTAGGAATGGCATAGGAAATTCTACGTTGAAAATTGAAAGGTTTTCTTGTAGTAGGCAAACAACAACAAATTTGGGCCTGTGACATATCCTATTGACCAAATATCTGTTGAAAGCCGCTAGAATATGTTGGAAAATTAGTTGAACGCCATTAGTTTGTTATAACTAATAAGCCGCTGATAGCCGTTACTAGCCACTGGAAATTGACTTGCAGTCTTCCATCCACACAATAAGTCAAAAACCATAAAGCTCCATTTCGAGCATTTGCACAACAACAATAATAACATATATAGGCAAATACAATATTCAAACCAAACCATGCACACACAATCCAATATATAAAACTAAAACCATCTTCAATCGACACCCAACAACATCAAACATCCAGCATACAACAAATCCATAAACAAACCTAAATCCATATAAAACAATATACAATCCATAGAAATGTATCAACCACATCCTTACCCACTCCAAGTGTATATGTATATACAACAAATCATAACAAAACGTACCTCCCTCATCACACATCATCCCATCCAGCACCACCAAACCAAGTGAACCACCCATGCTGCTCTATAAATTTCACCGAACACTGATTCAGCTACTCTATCGACACCTCATGACGATGACCATGCTCCTCAAGCTCGATGATCTAGGCTCGTAGCTATGCAATTTTACTTTGTCTTGAGCCATCTGATATGCCTTGCGAGATGTCTTAGCCTGCAAACAAATACAAATTATCATGGTGTTTCGAACATCATAAACGTAATTTACATAACTTTGGTTGAAAACTACCGCTTAGTCCCCAATTCCATAGCGCCTAATGCGTGTCGGTGGATCTATGACAGACTAGAAAATGACATCCTCCTCATTGTTGGAGAATGGAATGTTGATCATGTTTTGATGACAACAACCTTGTTTTGACCATTATTGATTATAAAATATATACTACACCTTTATCCATAATATATATATATATATATATGCAGAATTAATATGCAGGAAATAAATATTGAAGGTTGTCTGTTGAGTATCAAGATTTCAAGATTATCAGAGTAATAGAGTCTAGTTAGTATGTACAACTCTGGTTAGCACTCTCAAATTCCGTTTTCAAATTATTCTTTTAAATTGATTTCAAACTCCTTTTTCAAAATAATTTTAAATCAGCCAAAGATTTTTTATGATTTCAAATATATATATGTTTTTTATATAGTTTATATATATATTATAAAGTTATATAACTATATTATAATTTGTTTATAATTATATTATATAGTTTTATATCATCTCATTCTTCCTCCTTTATGAAACCACCATTATTCTACTTAATTTTCTAAGTTTCTACACTCATACTCTACCGATTTCAAGACAAATTACATCATTCTTCTTCTATTCTCTATCTCTATCAAATACTCTCTGTTTGGAAGTGCTAATCAAGAGTTCTAATGCAATTGTAATCGATAAGGAAAGGGTGTGTTCCTTATAGCCCATAAATAAAGGAAAAGGAGCGGTGTTAACCTTGTAGCCATGAAATCAAGGGTGTTGAATCGGTGTTAACCTTGTAGCCATGAAATCAAGTAGCTTGTAATTAGATACTGATATTAATAAAACTCTGCGCAATCCATCATTGTGTGGGACTGGACGTAGAAGAAATCTGAACCAGTATAAAATCCAGTGTGTTCTTTCCTTTTCTGCATTTTATTTATGTTTATATTTACATCTGTGATTGTTTCTATTGTGATATTCATTCTGTGATTCATATAGTTGTTTAAGTAATGGGTAATTGGTTAAGATTTCTATAAGTTCTTTAAAACAGTATTCAACCCCCTCTAGTGTTAGTTTTGCCTTAAGATCCGTGATTCTCTTCCCTAATAATTTGTATTAGAGCATAGGTTTTCAAATTTTCATCATCTGAATTTTTGGAAATATTAAATGGTTTACCACTAGAATTGCTAACAATAATAGTTCATTTATGGAGGGTCAGTCCACTATTAGACGACCACTATTTAATGGCAATAATTATTCTTATTGGGCTTGTAGAATGAAAATATATTTATAATATATAGGATTAGACACTTGAAATATCACACAAACTGAATATGTTGAACCCACTACTAATTTTGCACAATGGACTAATAAGAAAAAGACTACTGTAAAGATTAATTCTAAGGCTATGAATATGCCATTCTGTTCTTTAGATAGAAACGAATTTAATAGAGTGTCAATTTGTAAATCTGCTCACGATATTTGGAAAACCTTGCAAGTTACTCATGAAGGAACAAATAAAGTTAAACATATATATATATATATCAATGCTAACTAATCAATTTGAGTTATTTAAAATGAATCTGAATGAATCTATCTCCGTTATGTGTTGTAGGTTTCAGGAGTGCATTCATTAATGGGTTTGGGAAACTGAAGAAGATTAAGCCAAAAAAATCCTTAATTCTCTAACTCTAGAATGAGATCATAAAACATTGGCAATTGAAGAGGCCAATAATATTAGTGAAATGAAGATTGAGGAGTCAATAGGGAATGTGTTGTCGTTCGAAGTACTGTTGCAGAAAAGAAAGGAAAAGAAGTCGACAGAAAAGAAATCTATAGCGTTCAAAGCAACAACTGACGGTTCTGATTCAAGAAGTGAGGATGATGAAGAAATTGCCTTAATGAATAAGAATTTCAAAAAAATTCTTAGATATAAAAGGAGAAATAAATTTCAGAAAAATAGTCAAGGAAGTTCGGGAAGAAATGACGATAAATGCTACAATTGCAACTAACCAGGTCATATAAAAAAATGTGTCCATATCCAGATAAATCAATTCAACAGGAAAACGATTGTTCACCAAAGAAGAGGAAAAGAGCATACACAAAAACTTTAGATGATTCAAATTCATTGTCAAGTGACGAAGAGCCAGAAACCATAAATTCGAATATGTATTTCATAGCGATTCAAGATTCAGAAAAAATCGAAGAAATGGATATAAAAACCAGGTACCCTTTAATTAATAATTTTTGATTGAATTGGTTGAATGGACGCTTATTTGGTTGCCTTGTTTATTTGAATTCTAAAATTTAATTTTGAAATTTAAATTCTAAAATTTAAATTTAAATTTTGAAATATAAAATAATAAAAATTATAATAATAATAAATTTTAAAATATTTTTCAAGATTAATATCATATCAGGGAATAATTAAATAAAGAATATAGAATTTTAAAATAATAAGACACTTGAATTTTTGAACGGTCACATAAATGTAGACATACAAGAACGTATATGTCGACATATACACCAAGTTTAAACTTTCAAACTTCCCTCTATCTTTTCAGCAGTTCCCTAGATCTGAAAAGGTGTCCTAGTACTCAGAAAGATGTGTCCATTTGCTCTCTATTTAATCATCTATTCATTACTACTCTGTTTACCTCTCATTCAAAATTCAAAACTATTTTCTTCACCTATACTCTTTAAATCTATTCTCTAATGGCTTTCTCAAGTAACCCTAAGATCATTGGACTAATTAAGACTCTCAAAGGTTATCTCTACAACAACCTGAAGGCTATCTAAGCATACGTTGATTATGTTACGAATGGAAAAGTGAATATAGGAACATTCGCTATCTTTGAAGATTTGGCATCCTATGATCTTCCTACTCTTTTTCAACAAAATGAAGTTTTAAGTTTGATTGATTCTTGGGATAACAATGAAATATGTTATCCAAATCTTGTCAAAATGTTTCATGCGAATATGAATTGTGGATTTTTCGAAGGAAATTAAAATCAATTTTGGAGTAGTGTGAAAGGTACTCAAATTATTTTTGATAGTGTTTTTTTGGGAACCATTTTAAATTGCAAGAAAACGGGTTTGGATCTTTCGGATTTTGAAATTAATGAACATGGTTTGGAAAAGTTTCATCATATTTTTGAAAGCGATGAACATATGGATTTTAAGAACCGCTTTTTACGTCCAAAAGCAAGAATTGTTAACCTCCTTCTTCAACGTACTCTCATCCCCGTTCCAGAAATTTTAATATCCCCACTCTCAAGGTCCAAAAAGCTCTTTTTGCCATCTTTGGCACTTATGATATTAATTGGGCCGAAGTAATTTTGAGAGAATTTAAACCAAAGGAAGTGTCTACGAAAGAAAACACTATTTATCAATGAATTTACCTTACACGAATCTTTTAATTTTTTGGAGTGGATTTCAAAGGAGAGGAATTTGTCCCTAGAAAGGTCTTTAATTAGGGAAATATATCCCTTATGCAAATCCCAATCATTTTCAAGCCTTATGAAACATATGCCCAAAAAAAAGCTCGAATGGAACAAGAAGAAAATCCAGTGGAAATCGACGAAGAAGAATCCTCTATGGAAAGTGTAGAATGTCCAACATCAACTAGAGCCATATCCAAAGAAATAATTCTACAAAATCAAGTCATGCTAGCTAAGAAACAAAAGAAGATCAAGAAGACTCTTAATAAAATGTCTTTTAAAATGGACAAGTTTTTCGAAAAAAATGGATGAAAACTTGGATTATCATCTTCATCCGCTGAAATCTAAGTTTATTAACTTGTGTTAATCCTTCTGTATTAGCTTGTACTTCCTTTTGGTATCTCATATCTCGTATCTTGTATTGTTTGAATGTATTTCATTTTTAGTAGTAATGAATGATTTTGTTTGGCGTCAAAATTGATGTTTAACATATATAAAAACATTAAAATTAAGTAAAATAATAGAATAAAAAATAACTTAAAATTGTGTAAAAAATCAATATACCCAAAAAATACATGGGTATGTCGACATACAAGAATATGTATGCCAATATATAAATGTCAGAAATTCAAATGTGTTCAAATTTGAATTTTTAAAAAAACTACCTTATGTCTCTTCATTTTAAACAAATTACAGACTCTATAAATACCTTTTTCTTCCAGAAAAGCTCATTTTTAGTTCTCTTCTTCTTTTAATCATTCATTCTCTAATAATCAAATAATGGTCAATCCTATTCACTATCTAAGCGAATATCTTGAAGAAACTCTCAATTCTTTAAAAATATCCTACTATAATCCTTCGTAATCAACGTCATCTAGAATTAAGTCAGATAAAGATGATTGAACAACAAAAAACCACTTTGATGCTATGCGTTGGATGGTCTCTTCTCTTTCCAGAGATAAAGATAATAACATAACTAGAGCACCTCTCACCAAAGACAACGAAGACTGGGAAGTCATAAAAAAGTATCCAATCTTCGATTGAGATGGATGGGTGGAAGTTGCAAGAGATGTATGAATTTGTTTGATTTGATTTGATATGCTTCGAGTGGTATGTTTTTGAAAACTTGTGCATATTATTTGATTTGATATATTGTTTGGATTGATTAGTTTGATATATACAATGATTGCTTGTAAATATTGATTGAATTTTTTGGAAATGTTGTTTGAATTGCCTGTTTATAATCTAGTTTATTTAGAATTATAAATTTAGAAGGGATCATATTTTGGACTAGTCATTTGGATCGTTATTGGTATAAATTTGGGGGGGGGGGAGGTATGGTTAGATATACTTTTTGTTAATGACAAAGGGTAATCGAAGAATCAGATCAACTGGTAATATCAGGTATGTATTTTATAAACCAAGGTTGTCATCACCAAAAAGGGGTGATTGTTATAGAATGGAATGTTGATGATGTTTTGAGGACAACAACCTTGTTTCAATCATTATTGATTATAAAATATATACTAACACCTTTATCCAGAATATGTGTGTGTATATATATGCAAGATTTATATACCGGAGATTCAAGATTTCGAAGGAGATTCAAGACTCATAAGTATCAAGATATCAAGATTTCAAGAGTTCAAGATTATCAGAGTAATAAAGTCTAATTAGTATGTACAACTCTAATTAGCACTCTCAAATTTTGTTTTCAAAATATTCTTTTAAATTGATTTCAAATTATTTCGAACTCCTTTTTCAAAATAATTTTAAATCACCCAAAGATTTTTTATATTTTAAATATATATGTGTTTCTTATATAGTTTATATATACTATAAAGTTATATAATTATATTATATATATGTTTATAATTATATTATATAGTTTTATATCATCTCCTTCTTCCACCTTTATCAAACCACTATTATTCTACTTAATTTTCTAAGTTTCTACACTTATACTCTGCTGATTTCAATACAAATCACATCATTCTTCTTCAATGCTCAATCTCTATCAAATACTCTCTGTTTGGAAGTGTTATTCAAGAGTTCTAGGGCAATTTTAGTCAATAAGGAAAGGGTGTGTTCCTTATAGCCCGTAAATAAAGGAAACTGAGCGGTGTTAACCTTGTAGCTGTGAAATCAAGGGTATTGAATCGATGTTAACTTTGTAGCCGTGAAATCAAGGGGGTTGTAATTAGATACTGATATTAATAAAACTCTGCACAATCCAGCATGGTGGGACTGGACGTAGGAGTAATCCGAACCAATATAAAATACGGTGTGTTCTTTCCTTTTTAGTATTTTATTTATATTTATATTTGCATCTGTGATTATTTCTGTTGTGATTTTCATTCTATGACTCATATAGTTGTTTGAGTAATTGTCAATTGGTTAAGATTTTTATAAGTTCTTTAAAACACTATTCGCCCCCCTCTAGTGTAAGTTTTGCCTTAGGATCCGTGATTCTCATCCCTAACACTCATTAGTAGTCAAAACTTCTCGTCCACTGTCCTCCAGTAATTGTGCCCGTGCTTGTTGGAACTTTACTGTAATACAAAATACAATTGAATTTTACACAACATTATTTTAATTAACTTATAACTTTTAACTTAATTATATTATACTTACATATGTGACAGTTGCTTTATCATAATGATCCAAAAAGTATGAAACTGTGACTGAATTGCCAGTCTGCCTCATTGCATGGGTACGAGTAAAAACATCCAAATACGACACAAGAGCCCCGTGCTCTCTTTTTTGAATATGCACATATAAATATATATTGTATACTGTTTTATTAACTATCTTTTAACAACTTAGAACTTAGAATATAAAAATATTATAACTATATGTTATCTTAATTAATAAATTTGCCAAGTCTTCGCGATGATGTTGGAATGATTTGGAACCACCGCGATAAGTAACTAGATTCTTGCTTCTGTTTGCCAAGTTCCTGTCTAACTTCTCTGCAAATCTAAATTTGAAATAATGTTTTACAGTTCTAATTTATGTTTTAGATACACTAAACAAGTTAAACTAAATCCATGGTAAACTTACTTGGAACTCGTCTTTGCTCCACCATCTGACGCAATCATCCCACACAGCAGCACCCATCCAGTTTGGTTTCTTCCTCACTTTTTTAATACCACCTACTGTTTCCCTATAATTCTTTACAATTTTGTTGTTCTAGTGGTGCTGCAAAAGGGTAAGATCAGCATCTTGAAGGTCCACTGCACTCTACACATTTACAAAATAAAAGTTATACATTTTTATAAATCTTAAAGTCCCAGAATTTTAGCGATATAATAATTAATTAATTTAATTATTTTATTATATTGGTTTGATAATTTTAAATGATTTGAATTAAATAATTTTGAATATTTAATAAATATAAATTGTGGAGTGATATATTTAATTTCCGGAACAGTCGGAAATGGTTAAATTGCAGTATAATCTGAATTGGATAATTTAACAGATTTAATTCAGTTCAAAATTGAGTTATAATAACGAATATATTATTATTTGAACAACAATTGAATGTATAAAGTATAATATAATTATAATCGAGCCCGTAACATAGCGGTAGTTCGTAATTTAACGTTTTGAACTTCAACTGAGTGTGCAGGATTCATTATAAACCGGATTTCTTTGAAACAAAAAACGTTCGAATCTAATTAACTGTAATTTTCTAAATGGAAGTGAAAACTGGAGATTCATCGTATAGATTGTAAGTTATGGCCAAATCAAATTTTTATATATCGCTATGGAATCGTTTATAAACCATAACGATATATTTAATTATAATTAAACATTGGTTCCAAATTTGGACAAGATCTTTAAGACGTAGTCTTTAATTCAATTTATAGAATTTTTCTATAATTTTTATTTTGGAAAATAAGCTACTTTTTATTTAGAAGTTTTTTACACCCTATATTAACGTTTTGGGGTTTCACAGAATAAATTGTCTTGTCTATTTTAATATATTTTTGGGATTGAGGCACAGTGCTTGTCTCAATGATATGTTTAGTTTTGTCGATAGCAGTTCATAAACAAACGGAGTTTTGCATAATGGGGTATCCAAAGATTTCTAACTGGAAAACAAAAATATATGGTTGCAGACGTGACAATATACATGACCATGTGTCCTCTTTTGATCTTTGTTTGAAGTGTCTTAATTACTTAGCTTGTAAGTAAATAAATTTATATTTTTGTATACTGAATTTTCACTTCAGTCACGTCCATATACTGTACACTGGTTTCCTTAGGATTGAATTATACTAGAATATATATATCAACGCAATCACCTCTCTTTTTCCCCGCTTACAGAAATCGAAACATGAGCAACCAAGGACTTTGGGAATTCACATAAATTCAAAGAAATTTTTTATTTTGCAAACACTTTGTCTTAAATTTGTTTTCCTTTCTTCTCATTCTAGCATACATTTAACGGCTTCGGCATCTCTTCTTATGCTGGGAAGAAACAAAACAAGCAACTGGGTTCGAACTCGGTCAAACGGTGATGGCGGGATTGATGTGAGAACGGGTTCGGATCCCTGGAGAAAAGGCACGATATCCATTTTCTGAGTTCGTAGCAGCGAGGCGGCATTGCAGTGGAGCTTAGTTGAGGGTTGAAGTGGGACTGGAATCTGTTTGCATGTGTATTGTGAGGTGTCTTGTGAGTAGAAAGATGGTCAGGATCGGTTAAGAAGCAGTTGTGGAGGGAAATAATAAGAAGATGGCGGGGACTGTTCATTGAACGGTGGGTGCAAAGAAGAGTAAGGGCGTTCTCCTGGACCATTTCATTCGGGAAAGAGGAGGAGTTAGCTGGTTTCAACTTTTGTACATGGTGCGTGTTTACAAGGAAGGTTAACGGAAGCTTAGCTTAATTTAACAATAAGGGCCAGTTCCGAGATTTGTGAAGAAAAAAGGGTTGGCTTGGTAACTTGATGGAAGGTGACGACCTTCTGTACTGTCAAGTTTAACAGTAGTTGACAAGATTTTTTTTGTACAAGAAGACGGGTTCGAATGTTCAGGGGGAAGACAGTAAGGATGAACCCGTAGTCATGGATCTAGCTGTAGGAAGGTTGATTTTAAATAAGAAAAAAGTTTTGAAACGAGGTGGGGGTGATGTCTAGACAAAAATCACAAAATACAAAAGAAAAAGAACACTGTGGCGAGAAGAACACGTGAGGGGAAGAGCGGAATTGGTCATGTGATTTCATGGTGAATTACAGGAGAAAGGTGGTAAGAAAGGTTTGAAATGGAGTTATCATGTACCGGTATAGTCACGGTTGTAATTGAGGAAGATGATACATACGTGACGTGGCGGATCTGGAGTGTTCGACTTAGCTGAGATTCCTTTTTTTGTGGTAAGCCCACTGTCGATATTAGCATGGGTTGGCATTTTTATGGAGTAAAGAGGAAGTCTGGAACTTGGTATAAATGAAGAAGAAAGCAACTACTTGAAGAAACTAACGGGTGGGATTATGGTAGGCCGGTTACAAAAGGGTCAGGCCCAATTATTTTTATGAACTAAGTTTAAATTAAATTCAATAACGTATACTAACTTGTTAACGCGATATCTTGTCCATACATGATTAGTTTTTTGAACTGTTCGTCATTATGGAATCGTGGAGTCGTAGGCTATGTACTGGAACCGGTCTGGAGCGATTTGGAGCTCATTTCAATTTTAGGTAGAATAAAACATCTGATATAATCAACTGCACATGTGCACAATGTTGCAACAATTGGATGAACACTAATTGGATGTTGCGAGAGATTATCTATTTTACTCTTATCGAATTTCGGGGACGAAATTCTTTAAGGGTGGGAGAATGTAACACCCCGCATTTTTAATATAATTAAAAATGTACAAATATGTATTTATGCATAGATAGGTAAGTAATGGTGATGCATAATGAAAATTAATTAACATACGAAGAAAAGATTAATTAAATGGCAGTATATATGCCGGAGAAGATAGTAAAATAAGGCTACTTAATTTAAACATCAGGAATTAAATAAAACGGACATCACCATTGCGTTCGTCTCGGAATTTTACATGAAATAGAGTCCAAGTTTTCGAAAATCGGACTCCGTATGAAAGAGTTATGGCCTCAGGAAGATTCAGCAAAAATTCAGAAAAATACCCGAGCAGGTCGACCTAGGGGTCGACCTACCCAGGGAGGTCGATCTGGGGGTCGACCTACCCCCCAAAACTGGCCAGAATCCATTTTCTGTACCTGGACACGATTTCTGACTTCATACGTTGATCTAACAGCTATAAAAACACCCCTAGACCTAGTGTTTCTCCTCACTACTTCATTACGCCGCCACTCTGGCCTAATCTAAAGAGAATTTTCTTCTTCTTCCTCCTCAATGGATCTAAACAATTCTTCTTCTCTACCAAATCTTAGATCCATTTTCCCTCTTCATGAATCTATTTAAAAAAAGAATGAAGTTTCAAACTACCGCGCAAGAAAAGAGAAGGGATTCAGATCCACAACCTACGCCGCAGAAAGAAATCAAAGGAAGATCAGATCTGTAAATTGGGGCATAAAATCAATCAAAGATCAACGAATTGAAGCGCGAAAACACTGTCAGTGGAATTACAGTAAAATTTTGTATAAAAGTATTATTATCGTTCATCATTTCCCCATTTATAAATTCAATGCAAGATTCATATTAAAATAATTGTTCTTCTATTCTCTTGCCCTTTTTATTTTTGGATCTAGGTTATCTCGAACCTAGACAAAATCTTATTATGCATACGTACGGTTGAAATATGAAAATATTGGGGTATAACTTATTCTATGCGATCGAGGAATATAATCCGTAATTTTGGGGTTTGTGGCATAACAATTGTTATTGCATATATTAGGCATAATCTATTTTATGCAGTCGAGGATTATATTGTTGAATTTATGAAAGTTTGGCATAATTGTCATTAGACATGGGATTGGTATAATTTAATTTTAACAACATGTAATAGGATAACATGGGTTGGTGAAATTTATTAGTGACTTGGAAAATAAGCCTAGAAGGTGAATTAGATTATATGTATGAACATGGGAATGTTAGGATATATATATATATATATATATATATATATATATATATATATATTGGGAAAATATTGACTTAGGTATAATCGGACATTGGAAATTTACATGTTTGGGTATGAGCAACATTTAATTGGTGAATTTGGCTAAAATTGGATAATTTGGGTAATATGAAATTGGGCTAACTATTATGAAATTGGCATAGTTAATGACGAGCTTGACATAGGCATAAATATGATTTGTAATTAAGTTGAATTAGGAACACATGACATGAATTTGGGGTTTGGGTGAAAGACAAATGTCAATAAAATCCTATGACACGAGGTTAGACGCGTTTGTGGTGTAAGACTGCCCGGAACCGCCTGGCCAATCCAACAACCACAAACGAACGTCTAATGTGGGAGGTCAACGGCAAGAACTAGAGGCGTAACCGTTTATGACACGAGGTTAGACGCATTTGTGGTGTAAGACTGCCCGGAACCGCCCGAAAAATCCAGCAACCACAAGCAGATGTCTAATGTGAGAGGCCATACATCGTTACGACATAATAAATAAATTAAGAAATACTAACCATAATAAGACGTGTGGGTGACATGGGTATGGTTAGAGGGTTAAGTGGGTGGTATAAATGACATGTAAAACATGACTAAGGTAGACTTAACCATAGTAAGACATGTGTAAGACATGGAGACCATAATAGAGGGGACATGGGGGACATGTGCGACAAAAATTTAGATACGCTTAACCAAATGGGACCCATAACGGTATCATAAATTAATTGAATTGGGTAAAGTTTAAGTAACGGGTTAGGTAAAAGGAAGGGTTAAGTCAAATCTAAAATTAATGACACGGTTATGGGGGAATGATAACTACCTATTATAAACTTGAATTGCGGTAATGTAAAATTAAATAATATGTAAAACTTGTCCTAGGGACAAGGGAAGATTATGACTTAAGATGTAATACAAGACTTGAAGGGTGGGACGACTTATACTATGAAATAAGTTAATCTAAGCTGAAAAAGTGGGAAAACACCAGTACGCTATCGTCTGATAAAGAAAACTTAAGTCATATTTGAATTCATTAGTAAACCTTAGTTAACAGAAACTAAGTAATAAACCTTAGTTAAAGAACTAAGTAAATAAAGATGAAGTTAACCAAGTGTTGAACCTTAGTTAGAGAACTAAGTAAGCAACGGTAAAGACAACTAAGTAAGTAAACCTTAGTTAAAAAGGAACTCAGTAACAAACCTTAGTTAAAGAGAACTAAGTAACATAAACTAAGTATCAAACCTTGGTTAAGAGAATCAAGTAATAAACCTTAGTTAAGATAACTAAGTGGATAACGAGAAAGAGAACTAAGTAGTAAACCTTAGTTAAGTGGACTAAGTTGTAAACCTTAGTTAAGAAAAATGAACGATTGAGAGAACTAAGTAGTAAACCTTAGTTAAAAGGACTAAGTAGTAAACCTTAGTTAAAAGGACTAAGTAGTAAACCTTAGTTAAGAAAACGACGATTCAGGAAACTAAGTAGTAAACCTTAGTTAAGGGAACTAAGTAGCAAACCTTAGTTGAACACGAGAAGGAGCGAACGTCCATCTGATCTTAAAGAAGGCTCCAACGAACTGGGTTACGAAGCACGTGGCTTCGAGGGGACGTGAGGGTACTCTTGGTATCCCTCTGTGAGGCTGCAGATGATTCTCCTGGGCTCACAGAGGTTAATCTCTATGTTAGAAGAACCAAGGGTATGCCTTGGTTGCAATATAAGGCAACCTAAAGACTACGATTGTAACAACCCGGAAAATCTGGGCCAGTTTAAAATTTTTATTTTGGCGATTTTAGCGAATTTTGAATATTTAAAATGGAATATTTTAAATAATATCGACGAGAAATTTATTTTGAATAGAAAAATATAAACTTTGCTAAGAAAGAAATATATAAACTTCCAAGTACGTCTGGACGATCACCAACTGTGAAAACCCGTAACTTCCCCGTAAAGGAAAGCGTCGGATAGTTCGAGAACAAGCTACAACAGGACGCATACAGAAGAACATTTCATTGTATATTACAACAATGCATCAGATTACAAGAATATACAGAGTATAAATGAATATTACACAGAAATATCAGAGATTTAAATTACATTTAAATACATAGCAGCGGAAAATAATACAATACACAACTAGAAGAGATATACGGATACAAAGCTTTCCGGATATCGTTCCAGCTGTAAACCAGGATCCTGTGAATATAAATCTGCAAAACAAAAACTACTAGCTGCCCGTGTCAAAATAAGGGCACCCAGAGTTTAGGTTAAAACAATAAACTCCAGGTCAATCATGTGACTGGTGTGAGAACTAAAACAGTTATTAATCTTTATTTTTAAAGTTAGGTAAATCAAGGGACCACGCCGTATAACACGGAACGGGTTTCCTCCCAAGAATACCAGTGCATAAAACAAACAGCGCAATGCTAAATAAAGAAAAATGAAGCTGTTATAAGACCCAGGTCCTATCACACAATGCAAACGCAAGCCGGGGGATAGGGTTTTCCCTTATAACAGCCAAAGAATGCTGGATACGTTTAAAACAAATCATTTGATACTATTATAAGTGCATAGTGTATAAAACAACTTCAAATCATAAGTATCAATCATAGGCGGCATGAGCGCCCCATCCCACTATGTCGCCATATATAGGATTACAACTAAAACCGCAAATGTCACGTATTTGGAAATTGGATTTCCGTCTATGAACCGAGGCAAAAGATAGTCCTCAACCGTTTTCGTGACTCTCTAGCCCGAGCCACAGGGTCAGAGCGCATCGACCCTTGGATCGTCAGGGCCGGTCCACCGATGTGGATTAAAATGCCTGAACACTACGTTTCCCCGCCCTTTGGGGCGTAAACGAGCCAACTAAATGACTCCATCGGTTCGAGAACGACCGATCAATCCGAGGCGCCTCGCAACAGCAACAACCACATAAGTCAAACTCGTCAGGGCGTGTAAAACCACTGACGCCACTTCTAACTAGAAAGAAACGCAAGTCCTCCCTGAGGTCCGTCTCCCGTTTTTGGTTCATACCGGGTGTGAAACACGCGAAGTAAACGTTACACAAAGCTACGCCACAAAGGCCGTGCTTTGATCATCACCACAAGACTTTGCTTTTCAACAGAAGCCTCGATCAATTGCCACTTAGGCATGCCACACAGGCAATTCACTCCATGCGTTTGATATCCATCAATATATAGATCAATCACACGGACTAAAATCCAATGTCAGACACACAGTCCATTTACCAGTCCGTTCTGGGTCTGAACGAAACCGGAGGCACCTAGTACCCCGCATATCCATCGATCTCCAAGTACGTCTGGATGATCACTAACTGTTTCCATCTTCTTGGGTGTACAACCCAATCAAGATCATCAGTTATCACCCAAACGACGTGAAGACCTCCGGTCTTCGACCATCGTCTTCATCTTCGACTTATCGTCGTATCAGTTATTCAGAATGGGATAAACCCGGTCTTTCCGAATAACTCGCGTATATTTTAAATAAGTGTTACACAAACACAACATACGCCTCATTCCAATTCATTAGTCACTAACCGTAAATTAATCAAGAGAATAATCCCCCAAATAAACTGTGAAAACCCGTAACTTCCCCGTAAAGGAAAGCGTCGGATAGTTCGAGAACAAGCCACAACAGGACGCATACAGAAGAACATTTCATTGTATATTACAACAATGCATCAGATTACAAGAATATACAGAGTATAAATGAATATTACACAGAAATATCAGAGATTTAAATTACATTTAAATACATAGCAGCGGAAAATAATACAATACACAACTAGAAGAGATATACGGATACAAAGCTTTCCGGATATCGTTCCAGCTGTAAACCAGGATCCTGTGAATATAAATCTGCAAAACCAAAACTACTAGCTGCCCGTGTCAAAATAAGGGCACCCAGAGTTTAGGTTAAAACAATAAACTCCAGGTCAGTCATGTGACTGGTGTGAGAACTAAAACAGTTATTAATCTTTATTTTTAAAGTTAGGTAAATCAAGGGACCACGCCGTATAACACGGAACGGGTTTCCTCCCAAGAATACCAGTGCATAAAACAAACAGCGCAATGCTAAATAAAGAAAAATGAAGCTGTTATAAGACCCAGGTCCTATCACACAATGCAAACGCAAGTCGGGGGATAGGGTTTTCCCTTATAACAGCCAAAGAATGCTGGATACGTTTAAAACAAATCATTTGATACTATTATAAGTGCATAGTGTATAAAACAACTTCAAATCATAAGTATCAATCATAGGCGGCATGAGCGCCCCATCCCACTATGTCGCCATATATAGGATTACAACTAAAACCGCAAATGTCACGTATTTGGAAATTGGATTTCCGTCTATGAACCGAGGCAAAAGATAGTCCTCAACCGTTTTCGTGACTCTCTAGCCCGAGCCACAGGGTCAGAGCGCATCGACCCTTGGATCGTCAGGGCCGGTCCACCGATGTGGATTAAAATGCCTGAACACTACGCTTCCCCGCCCTTTGGGGGCGTAAACGAGCCAACTAAATGACTCCATCGGTTCGAGAACGACCGATCAATCCGAGGCGCCTCGCAACAGCAACAACCACATAAGTCAAACTCGTCAGGGCGTGTAAAACCACTGACGCCACTTCTAACTAGAAAGAAACGCAAGTCCTCCCTGAGGTCCGTCTCCCGTTTTTGGTTCATACCGGGTGTGAAACACGCGAAGTAAACGTTACACAAAGCTACGCCACAAAGGCCGTGCTTTGATCATCACCACAAGACTTTGCTTTTCAACAGAAGCCTCGATCAATTGCCACTTAGGCATGCCACACAGGCAATTCACTCCATGCGTTTGATATCCATCAATATATAGATCAATCACACGGACTAAAATCCAATGTCAGACACACAGTCCATTTACCAGTCCGTTCTGGGTCTGAACGAAACCGGAGGCACCTAGTACCCCGCATATCCATCGATCTCCAAGTACGTCTGGACGATCACTAACTGTTTCCATCTTCTTGGGTGTACAGCCCAATCAAGATCATCAGTTATCACCCAAACGACGTGAAGACCTCCGGTCTTCGACCATCGTCTTCATCTTCGACTTATCGTCGTATCAGTTATTCAGAATGGGATAAACCAGGTCTTTCCGAATAACTCGCGTATATTTTAAATAAGTGTTACACAAACACAACATACGCCTCATTCCAATTCATTAGTCACTAACCGTAAATTAATCAAGAGAATAATCCCCCAAATATTAACCCCGAAGGCCGAAACCAACATCAGATCAATATCCAGAAAACCCTTCTGCTTGGCTAACCGACAGTTAGTTTCTAAATTTAACATTCATAGGGAAAGGTTCCCATTAATTTTATCAAAGATAAATTCTTGAATTTATGCTTTAATCTACTTTTGAATATCAATTCAAACCAGTCAGGATTAGCGAACCTTACCGAAGTAATCATTTGTTTTAATTTCCCAATCCCAACCTATTCATCCCATGAAGTAAAACTGGTAGTACTTCATATCTAACACCACAGTGTTATCGGTAAATTCAATTACCATTTCACGTTCAAATCTAATTAAAGATTTAACTATCGCCTGGAGCAAAACTGGTGATACTCCATTTTCGATCATTTCAATCTAATTAAAGATTCATTAAAACTCCACTTAGTTTTAATCTTCAACTGAGTTAAAGAATCAGTGTCATTTAAAACACGGTTCACGATAAACCCAAAATCACATTTATTAATTATCGGGTTAAAGAACGAGTGTTATTTAAAACACTGTTCACGATAAACCCAAAAATCAATATCAATTCAATTCCAATTAAATATTATTTAATTGGTACACTTCATTAAATCTAAATAAAAAGATTTAATCTTTTCTCAACTGGGTTCAAGAACAGTGTTAGTGAAGACACCATTCACGACAAACCCAAATCACATTTGATATTCAATATAAGGCTCTGAATAGAAAATATACCGGCTTATATTCAATATCAAATTCCACGATTAACAAATGTCGTATTGGAAATAACGATATAAATATATATCTTTCAAATTTCCATAACAACATCCGTATAATCACGAATTCCAACATCGAAATATTCCGAAGACAATTTCGATTCAATTCCACTCCAATGCAATCATTGGAAATTTTGGTTATCTTTAAAACCCTTTTCAAATTCAATTTATTTATTTCAAAATAAATAGAATTATATTTCTAGTTCAAAACTAGTTCATTTCGATAAAAAAAACTATTTTTATCTTTTCAAATATGGAGTTTTTCATCCCAAATCTTCACAAATCATTTCTTATGATTTTACATAGATTATTACTATTTTTAATAATTTTATCAAGGCCCGTACAGTCGATTTCCATCAATGGCCATCGAACTGCACTTACAGCGACCTTTTTCGAATTTGATTTGGACATAATTCCAAATCCAACCGTTAGATTTCAAATTTCTAATATTCGTTAGAAAGCTCTTTTCGATACGAACCCAACGGTTCCGGTTTCAGGAGAATCCGACGGTCGGATCTCCCGTAATGTCCGTTTGAAATAAATGGTCGAAATTCACGAACTGCCGCGGCGCGGCGCGTTCTATTCAGGCCATTATATTATATATATAATATATATAATATATATTTCGTCGATTTCTATTTAAAACGAATTATATAAATAGTTTTAAATTCGTTTCAAAAGTAATTTCAACTTCCATTTCAATTCAAATCAAAATTGAATTCTTCTTTATAAATTCGTTTCTATTCAATTCAAATTTCAATTCAATTTGAATTCATTTCAATTCGCTTTCAATTCAATTTGAATTCGTTTTCAATTCAATTCATTTCGAAATCGTTTTCAATTCATTTCATTTCGAAATCGTTTTCAATTCATTTCATTTCGAAATCTTTTTCAATTCATTTCATTTCGAAATCTTTTTCAATTCATTTCATTTCGAAATCTTTTTCAATTCATTTCATTTCGAAATCAATATAAATATCGTTCACGTCAAAATGGCGTCAATCTAATCAACACGGCTTCATAAATTTCTATTTTCAAATATTCTATTTCAAAATAGTTGTTATTATCAAAATATTTCGTTCAACACATGACCAATCTCAATGAATGAGTACTGTCAACACATGAACTTTTATTTTATATCGATAAAGGTGTAAATTTTATTACTAAAATATTTCGTTCAACACATGACCAATCTCAATGAATGAGTACTGTCAACACATGAACTTTTATTTTATAATATTCTTTGTTTTTCAAATTGGAATGAGGCCCAATCAATTACCATATAAAATTAATTATATGGATTTTCATACATTACACACATGTAATAGCATTGAAGAATAATCAACCATCAACCAAAGTGCACTACACTGTATAAGCATCAAATATAGATATCTAACGCTTATAACAGCCTGTCAATCAATCGATCGACATATTTAATCAATCAGGATGAGTGAACTTCAAATTTCATCCTAACACCCGTGTGGGGTTTCAAACAATCAAACACATATTTTATTTGTGCAGTTGGGCGATGTGTAAAATTTATCGACCCAATCAATGTCCTTCAAATAGGTGTACATAAACAAACCGTCTGGTTTGTAAATGAATATTTATTCACATTCACGTTAAAAATTATATTTTTAACGACAAAACATTTTATTCCAACATATGAATTTCTATTATTCATTTACACAATAAAATGATGTTTTTATTTTCTAACATATTTTAGAAAATTTCGGCGGCATAACGGCACGATACTAGAAACGGGACGAGGCCTAGCCTTATCCCCGGTCTAGTGAAGGCCCACGTCATTCACACATCATAAAATCAATTCATTTCACCACACAATTCAATTTCAATCAAATAATCCAACTAATCTACGCAACCAAACAAACAAGTCCATAGTCTGTGGACGATTGTGTCGGGTGCTACTAAGCACCGTCTGCATCCTAGTATATATATATAACTAGAAAAAGAAATTGAAAGGTGAGAAATTCTCACAGATAGCTATCCTAGCTCCACGGCACTTCTTTGATAGAAATCTTCATCGCTATCGCATCTTCGTCCTTTGTCGCTTTCATTGTCCGCTTTCACTACGCATGTAAAAATCGAATTTTTACTTCGATGTTCAATATATAAAAATCATATTTTTATTTCGAAGTTCAATATATAAAAATCATATTTTTACTTCGAAGTTCAATATATAAAAATCATATTTTTACTTCGAAGTTCAATATATAAAAATCATATTTTTACTTCGAAGTTCAATATATAAAAATCATATTCTTACTTCGAAGTTCAATATATAAAAATCATATTTTTATTTCGAAGTTCAATATATAAAAATCATATTTTTACTTCGAAGTTCAATATATAAAAATCATATTTTTACTTCGAAGTTCAATATATAAAAATCATATTTTTACTTCGAAGTTCAATATATAAAAATCATATTTTTACTTCGAAGTTCAATATATAAAAATCATATTTTTATCCTCATAAAAATATTTCAATTCCAAGAAAATCTAATCTTTCATTTCAAAGAAAATCTCTTTTTCAATTCTAGGGAAAAATCCATTTTCCAATTCAAAGAAAATCTATATTCGAAATCAAAGAAATATCTATTCTTTAAGCGAAGAAAAATCTAATCTTCTTATGATAGAAATTCAATCTTTTTCTTTATTCTCCTAAAACATTAATTTCAGTTTTAAAATGAAAATAAGTTTTCAGTTTTTAAAAATAAAATAAAATCAGTTTTTGTTCTCATTTTAAAAATTCAGTTTTTTAAAATTCTTTAAATTCAGTTTTTAAAATTCTTTAAATTCAGTTTTTAAAATTCCTTAAAATAAAAACAGTATTTAATCCCTTTTTTTCTTCAGTTTTTTTTTCTGTTTATATAAACAAAATAAAATAATAAAAAAATAAAAAGAAAAAGGAAGACTTACAGAGAGGGGGGGCTTCGGGTAAAAAGAAGAGGGGCAGAGGAGGAGATCGGCGAGGGGGGGGGGGGCGTGAGGCTAGGCGGCGCGGCGAGCTCGAACCCCCAGAGGCGGCGGCGCGAATGGATTCTCCGGCTAGGGTTTGCTGCCCCTTCGATTAGGAGTTCTTCGCGTTGGAGGGAGGGGCGATGTGGAGGAGGTTAAGAAGGAGGAGAGGGCGGCAGTCGCGGCGGGGATGGGCGTGGGGCACGATTCTCTTTTTTTTTTTTTCAATCTGTAAGTGTTTTGAACGGGGGGGGGGGGGGGGGAGGGCCAGGAGGATTAAAGGGGAAGAGGGAATAATTTTTTTTTTTATTATTTTATTTTATTTTATATTATTTAATTTCTAAAAGTTGACTTTCACATACGACCTCGAAACGAGGCCCACCGCCTGTCGTCCATAGCGTTCTACCCCCATTCCGAACACAATGGGATAGGTATCGTACGCTGATTCGGCTGTTACAATCTGTTTCCGTTGAATTAACATTTAAATCACTATATTGAATTTTAAACGTACATTTCAAATTACCGGGGTCACATACTAACTAGAAAAATTCCCGAAAAATATTTTCTAGCTTCGTATTGACGATACGGCCCTAAAAAACTAGTTTCGTCGAATTCCGAGACCGTTAGAAAAATGGCCAATTTCCAGTCGATCAAAATCAACTGAAATGGTCAAAACACGTTTTCCTTTGCCACGCTCACATATTGATTCGAAAAATTATGAAATTTGGAATCTAGCAATAACTTTACACCACGGACCCAACAAAACAGGTTTCGTCGAAATCCGAGGTCATTTGCAAAATGTCCATTTTTAAGGGCCTGAATTCCATAGCGACTATTCAGAATTTTCAACTGGACATATCTTTTGATTCCTGCCATGAAATCTCGATTTTTCGGATTCGTTGGAAAGATATTATCAAATAGATTCCATTATTTTTGGTTTTACTAAAATCCAGATTGTTTTGCACCCGGTACATTCAATTGAAGTTTGAAATCGAATTATCGAACTACCGCGCCATTTTCAATTCTATTTATAATTATATATAATTATTTATATTCTAACGACGACGTATATAATATATACATCGAATTCTATTCAAAATAAATTTCTCGTCGATATTATTTAAAATAATTCATTTTAAATATTCAAAATTCGCTATAATTGCCAAAATAAAAATTTTAAACTGGCCCAGAATTTGCGGGTTATTACAATCTCCCCAACTTAAAACTTTTCGTCCCCGAAAAGGAACAAAGTCGAAAGTGGTTTGATTATTCAGCTCTACGTTCGATCTGGCTTTCATTCTCCAACTTTTTAGTTTCTGAGAATTTTCAAAATTTCAAAAATTTGGCTAACACCCTAAATTTTCGAAAAATTTCGCCATAACCTCCCCTGCACCGGGAGCATCGGGGAATTTCAAATAGCTTCCCCGGTCTTTCAGATCTCAAAAAGAAAAAGAAAAAGCCAAGCGGCTAGCCAATAGGCTCATAAAATCATCATCACCCAAACAAAACAGGAAATTATGTAGTAAACATGTACCTATTTGTCGGGCAAACAAATTTTATTCTCTGGCTCTAGCCTCCTTGCTATGACCTGTTCAATGATATATATGTATATGCAAGCAAATGCGACCAATTTTCAATACAATTCAATATTTGATCCAATTAGGCGTAATGGTTCAAAATTTGCAAACAAATAAACAAACAACACAAACATCAATCAATTAGTGATTTAGAATTTCAAAACAATCTGGATTTTAGTGAAACCAAAAGATAACCTTGTTTCCGTGAGAACGGGAATTCGGGTCGTCACAACGTGGTATCAGAGCTTTGGTTAAGCTTAGTTCTGGAATATAACATTTGAACGAACTCGTCAGAAATAGAACCAGTAGTGTTCTAGGACGGGCAACTCAATACAGATAGGATCAGTAATATCCTAGTATGAGTATAGCAGAATCAGAACAACTCGTTAGAGATGGGGTCAGAAGTGCCTCAGAACGAGTCTAGAGTAATATGTTTTTAAATAACGTATTTGTGATTATATTTATATATAGTCTGGTTTTAGAAATATAATATTTGAATATATAAAAGATATATATTTGAAAAGTTAAAAAGGTTAAAAACAATTGGATTGGTTGTTGTGTTGTGTGATTGTACATTTATCAAACCACTTTCGACTTTATTCCTTTTCGGGGACGAAAAGTTTTAAGTGG
Organism: Allium sativum; assembly: GCA_030737875.1. Lineage (NCBI taxonomy): Eukaryota > Viridiplantae > Streptophyta > Magnoliopsida > Asparagales > Amaryllidaceae > Allium > Allium sativum. Next base: position 201,185,293 of record CM060924.1, read on the forward strand.
GGGAGATTGTAACGACCCAGAAAATCTGAACCAATTTAAAAATTTTTAAATTGGCTAAAATAATGGATTTTAAATATTTAAAATAAATATTTTAAATAATGGCGATGAAAACTGAGTTTGAATCGACATTTGAAAACGAATATAATTAATTATAATTATATATAGAATTGAAAATGGCGCGGTAGTTCGATAATTCGATTTCAAACTTCAATTGAATATACCGGATGCAAAACAATCCGGATTTTAGTGAAACCAAAAGATAACCTTGTTTCCGTGAGAACGGGAATTCGGGTCGTCACAACGTGGGATCTTCACAAAATTTACATCATTAGAAAGGTCTTTTCAAAACGAACCCAACGGTTCCAGTTTCGGGAAAATCCGACGGTCGGATCTCCCGGTACAATCGTTTGAAATTTCGATTTCAAAATACGAACTGCAGCGTCGTTATTCGATTAAATATAATTCTATTTATATTTATATATAAATAAAATCGATTCTGGCGCTGTTTTTCTTCAAATTTGAATTAAACATTCCAGACAATCCAACCGTTGGATTTTTACAAGGTTGGTGCCGTTGGAAAGATTATTCCAAGGCGAACCCGACGGTTGAGGTTTCGGGAAAATCCAATGGTCGGATTTCCCGTACTAGTTGTTTGAAAACACGGTTTCAAAATACGAACTGCACGGCTTCGTTTCGTTTTAATTTTATTTATATTTATATATTTATATAAATATAGTTCATTCAACAATTTCAATATCGTTTTCACTTCAAATATTTTTCTAACACCTTAAATTTTGTAAAAATTTCGCCATAACCTCCCCTGCACCGGGAGCATCGGGAAATCGCAAATAGCGTTCCCGGTCCTTCTAATCTCAAAAAGAAAAAGAAAAAGCCAAGCGGCTAGCCAACAGGCTCAAAATCATCACCCAAACAAATCAGTAAATGTGTACCTATTTGTCGGACCAACGTGATTCGGCGAGACCAGTAGCCCTGTGATAGCAACTCGTCGTCTACCTACCATCTTGAGTCAGTCGAGATACGTAAAGCGAAAGGCGGAGAACTCCAAAGGACCATATACTTGCTATCTAGTTATGGGTGCGGATGGCCATAGGTTAGTGGGGGCATAGGGGGCCTGCGTATAGTTCTCATTTTTTTCAAGGGTGGCCTTTCATTAGTTGAGGGAGGGGTCAAGTAGGACCATAGCCACTGGAAAAACAGACCTTAGTTTCTGCATCGGTAGATAACTTAAAGCTCCCAACCGAGTCCCGTGTTTCTTGATTTTCCCTGCCACGGGACTCGGGCCACACATATAGAGGACATGTGCAACTAGACATCGATAAAGATTCACGACACATAAGTGGGGAAAGTCTAGGAACATATATCGCTCTAGGTAGTGCGTCCTAGACTAAGGGGCATCGTTCGATAGGTAGCATAATCCCTAGTTGGACCTAGGTCGCGTAAACCCTGAATCCGAGAAGCGTTCAATAGGTATCATAAACTCTGGTTGAATCTAGGAAGCGCTCGATAGTATACACTAGATTAGATCTAGATGATACACGAAATCTAGCAAGATCGAGAGTGGCAGTCCAAACGATTTGACAATGGTGGTACTACACTAAAGTAGTATGTATTTACATAATGAAGCCCGTACGACATACGGCAAGGGACTGTATATATACATGGAAAGGATTAGACGGGTTGGGGGTATCGACATATACGTTGTATTAGGTTAACATACTAGTGGGATATGAGTACAGCCAAGAGAGCTAATGTCGCGAGTAACCTAATAGGCAAGAAAATATAACTGAACGGTATATGTAGGATTATACAGAAGTTTATTATAAGTCCACTCACACAAAACTTATGTTCTGACCCCCTCTTCATTACATACTTCTAGGTTAGGTTCAAGGCAGAGATGGTATAACTATGGATACTGGTTAGACAGTATGATATATAAGGTAAAGCTATTTTTGAATATATATTATATTTTAATTCCTTCCGTTGTGAAATGCTTTGCGAGTTCTGACATGTTTCTTTATCTCTATCTTTATCTGCAGGATATCAGAGCACCCAACTCGGGTCTCGATGGATTGAATTTGAAAAATTCGGTCTGTCGGAATTCGGGTTGTTACATCTGGTATCAGAGCTTCGGTTTAGTGATCTTAGGGAGATATTAAGTGAACGTATTTGTATTTTCTAAAATATAAATATATAAACCTAGATCCATAAAGTAGCCCACTAGGTATGGAAAGAGTTGGGATATTTAGTTTGTACACTAAAGTAATAAATACAGAAATTTCTGAGACCCTTAGGTGGTTTGGTTGGAAAGTGTACAATATGATTTGGTAGTTGAGAAAGAAAGTATCCCATAGAATTAAAACTGGAATGTTATTTCAGAGTAGTGGGTTCGGAAGTGAAACTTTATAGATTGGAAAATGTTAAGATGTGGAAAATGGATTAGGAATATATATAGTCGAAAGAATTGAATTTGCATAAGTGCCTAGGAAAGCCTAGTCGAGTTGAAGGCCCACTTTTAGTCTAACCCAATGATAAGCTTTTAGGAACTTGAAATTGTAAAAGAGTTTGTGGTGTTTTTATAGTTTTAATCTTAAAAGTATTTTTGATGTTTAAGAAATTATATAGCGCATGTTGGGTTTTTAAAGTAAAGCGGGGTATGTTTTGTAAAACAATGATTTCTTGTTTTAAAATAATTCACTCATTAAAAAAAATGTGCATAATATAGAGCATATATATCTCGCTAGTTTTCATATTATAGTATATGAAAGGATTGAAAAGAAAGTATTACGTTTTGTAAAAGAAATTCTATTCTGTTAACAATAAATTTTGATTCTTAAAAAGAAATTTTGTTGGGTAGATAAAATAAGTTGTAGGAATAGAATAGATGTTTGCACCTTATAACGAGTAGTTAGATTAAAATTGTAATTAGAAACAATGCAAGCCCATTAGTTGTCCTTGTCTACTCCAGTTTCGTGATTTGAAGAAAATGTTTTGTATTTTATTTTGTGACATGTTTTTTTATGGTTTGGCAAAAGCAAGTTTTTGAAAGAAAAAAGAGTTTTACCACTTTTAGTTTTTGGAAGAAGAATGTAATAATAAAGAGAAAGAATGCCAAACCATGTTTTAAAAATGGAGTAGTCAAGGATTAAGGACTAGGAAGAATGAGATAAATTTTATGCTATTAGAACCAACTGAGAATGGGTTGAGTTGAGTAATTCTCTGAGTGTCAATCTGATGTTGATTTCGGTCTTCGGGGTTGATACTTAGGGAGTTATTTTCTTGCCAACTTACACTCAGGGATTAGATAGTATTGAACTAATGGAAAATTTCCCGTAGAATGCATAAGCTGTTTAAGTTTAGGATTGTTGCTTGGAAGAGAAGTATTGGCTAGTAATACACAACATGGACTAGTAGTGACTACTAGGTAGTGAAGGGCAAGCAAGTGTATAGATCCGGTTGTGTGGACTCACAATTGTCTGAGATGACTAAGTCCTAAGATTCTTGGCCCATAGTTGTAGCTGTGTAAGGTATTGTTTGAGTTGAAAATAGAAAAGCTTGGTTGAAAAATAAACTTAAGAAGAAGACTAGCCTAACTAACAAGAAAACAACTGAATCAATCAAGCAACAAAGACGTGACAGGAAAAGAAAATAAAAATCTTAAGAAAAAGATGAATAAATATGAAATTACTCCGAGATAAGATGAAATAGAAAAGAAAGCTTTCTTATGTGGATGTGCTTGGACAGGAAAATAGGAAATCTTTATAGAATAGTTATATAATAATCCAAGTACGTTTAGAAAAGAAAAACGGAGGATGTGAATTTTTCCATTTTATACCTTTTCGTAACATAAGAAATCGAATTTGGAAAATTAGATTTTTCTAAATTTCGAATTTAATGATGGTTGGTAGGGTTTTGAATGCGAAAATTGGATGAACTATGCTCTTACTCTGTAAGAGTGTGGGAAAATTTGGATGAAAAACGTTTTGATTTTTCAAAAATATTGCATTCATAGAGAACTGCAAGTATATTTAGGATGTGAGCATCATGTTTTGAAAAAGTTTTTAATATTTGCATACATATAGGTGGATCCAAATTAGGCATACATGCTTTACTATGATGTACCTCACTTTGCACATGTGCACAATGTCGCAACAATTAGATGAACAGTAATTGGATGTTGCGAGAGATTATCTATTTTACTCTTATCGAATTTCGGGGACGAAATTCTTTAAGGGTGGGAGAATGTTACACCCCGCATTTTTAATATAATTAAAAATGTACAAATATGTATTTATGCATAGATAGGTAAGTAATGGTGATGCATAATGAAAATTAATTAACATACGAAGAAAAGATTAATTAAATGGCAGTATATATGACGGAGAAGATAGTAAAATAAGGATACTTAATTTAAACATCAGGAATTAAGTAAAATGGACATCACCATTGCGTTCGTCTCGGAATTCTACATGAAATAGAGTCCAAGTTTTCGAAAATCGGACTCTGTATGAAAGAGTTATGGCCTCCGGAAGATTCAGCAAAAATTCAGAAAAATACCCAGGTAGGTCGACCTGGGAGTCGACCGGGGGGTCGACCTACCCAGGGAGGTCGACCTGGGGGTCGACCTACCCCCCAAAACTGGCCTGAATCCATTTTCTGTACCTGGACACGATTTTTGACCTCATACGTTGATCCGACAGCTATAAAAACACCCCTAGACCTAGTGTTTCTCCTCACAACTTCATTACGCCGCCACTCTGGCCTAATCTAAAGAGAATTTTCTTCTTCTTCCTCCTCAATGGATCTAAAAAATTCTTCTTCTCCACCAAATCTTAGATCCATCTTCCCTCTTCACGAATCTATTTAAAAAAAGAATGAAGTTTCAAACTACCGCGCAAGAAAAGAGAAGGGATTCAGATCCGCAACCTACGCCGCGAAAAGAAATCAAAGGAAGATCAGATCTGTAAATTGGGCATAAAATCAATCAAAGTGTGAAAACCCGTAACTTCCCCGTAAAGGAAAGTGGCGGATAGTTCGAGAACAAACCACAATAGAACGCATATACAAGAACGTTTCATTGTATATTACAACAATGCATCAGATTACAAGAATATACAGAGTAAAAATGAATATTACACAGAAATAACAGAGATTTAAATTACATTTAAATACATAGCAGCGGAAAATAATACAATACACAACTAGAAGTAGATATACGGATACAAAGCTTTCCGGATATCGTTCCAGCTGTAAACCAGAATCCTGTGAATATAAATCTGCAAAACCAAAACTACTAGCTGCCCATGTCAAAATAGGGGCACCCAGAGTTTAGGTTAAAACAATAAACTCCGGGTCAGTCATGGGACTGGTGTGAGAACTAAAACAGTTATTAATTCTTTATTTTAAAGTTAGGTAAATCAAGGGACCACGCCGTATAACACGGAACGGGTTTCCTCCCAAGAATACCAGTGCATAAAACAACAGCGCAATGCTAAATAAAGAAAAATGAAGCTGTTATAAGACCCAGGTCCTATCACACAATGCAACGCAAGCCGGGGGATAGGGTTTTCCCTTATAACAGCCAAAGAATGCTTGATACGTTTAAAACAAATCATTTGATACTATTATAAGTGCATAGTGTATAAACAACTTCAAATCATAAGTATCAATCATAGGCGGCATGGGTACCATATATCATGTCGCCATATATAGGTTTACAAATAAAACCGCAAATGTCACGTATTTGGAAATTGGATTTCCGTCTATGAACCGAGGCAAAAGATAGTCCTCAACCGATTTTTAGACAATCTAGCCCATGTCTAGGAACAGCCGCAACTGCCCCTTGGATCGTCAGGGCCGGTCCACACGAAGTGGATTATAATGCCTGAACAATGCGTCCCTCCGCCCTTTGGGGCGTAAATGAGCCAACGAATGACTCCATCGGACCCGGATCGTCCGATCTAACCGAGGCGCCTCGCAACAGTAACAACCACATAAGTCAAACTCGTCAGGGCGTGTAAAACCACTGACGCCACTTCTAGCTAGAAAGAAAACGCATGTCCCCCCTGAGGTCCGTCTCCCGTTTTTGGTTCATACCGGGTGTGAAACTCGCGAAGTAAACGTTACACAAAGCTACGCCACAAAGGCCGTGCTTTGATCATCACCACAAGACTTTGCTTTTCAACAGAAGCCTCCATCATTTGCCACTTAGGCATGCCACACAGGCAATTCACTCCATGCGTTTGATATCCATCAATATATAACCCCTGAGCTCGTACGTCTCAGAGAAGGGCGTTAAGCAAGAGAATAAATTCTCCGCCGCCAAACAGATATATATTTAATAGAGATCAATCACACGGACTAAAATCCAATGTCAGACACACAGTCCATTTACAAGTCCGTTCTGGGTCTGAACGAAACCGGAGGCACCTAGTACCCCGCATATCCATCGATCTCCAAGTACGTCTGGACGATCACTAACTGTTTCCATCTTCTTGGGTGTACAACCCAATCAAGATCATCAGTTATCACCCAAACGACGTGAGGACCTCCGGTCTTCGACCATCGTCTTCATCTTCGACTTATCGTCGTATCAGTTATTCAGAATGGGATAAACCCGGTCTTTCCGAATAACTCGCGTATATTTTAAATAAGTGTTACACAAACACAACATACGCCTCATTTCAATTCATTAGTCACTAACCGTAAATTAATCAAGAGAATAATTCCCCAAATATTAACCCCGAAGGCCGAAACCAACATCAGATCAATATCCAGAAAACCATTCTGTTTGGCTAACCGACAGTCAATTTCTAAATTTCACATTCATAGGGAAAGGTTCCCATTAATTTTATCCAAGATAAATTTCTTGAATTTATTCTATAATCTATTTTTGAATATCAATTCAAACTAGTCGGGATTAACGAACCTTACCGAAGTAATCATTTGTTTTAATTTCCCAATCCCAACCTATTCATCCCATGGAGTAAAACTGGTTATACTTCATATCTAACACCACGGTGTTATCGGTAAATTCAATTACCATTTCACGTTCAAATCTAATTAAAGATTTAACTATCGCCTGGAGCAAAACTGGTGATACTCCATTTTCGATCATTTCAATCTAATTAAAGATTCATTAAAACTCCACTTAGTTTTAATCTTCGACTGGGTTAAAGAATCAGTGTCATTTAAAACACGATTCACGATAAACCCAAAATCACATTCCATTAATTATCGGGTTAAAGAACAAGTGTTATTTAAAACACTGTTCACGATAAACCCAAAAATCAATACCAATTCAATTCCAATTAAATATTGTTTAATTGGTACACTTCATTAAATCTAATAAAAAAGATTTAATCTTTTCTCAACTGGGTTCAAGAACAGTGTTAGTGAAGACACCATTCACGACAAACCCAAATCACATTCGATATTCAATATAAGGCTCTGAATAGAAAATATATCGGCTTATATTCAATATCAAATTCTACGATTAACAAATGTCATATTGGAAATAACGATATAAATATCTACATCTTTCAAATTTCCATAACAACATCTGTATAATCCCGAATTCCAACATCGAAATATTCCGAAGACAATTTCGATTCAAATCCACTCCAATGCAATCATTGGAAATTTTGGTTATTTTTAAAACCCTTTTCGAATTCAATTTATTTATTTAAAAATAAATAGAATTATAATTCTAGTTCAAAACTAGTTCATTTCGATAAAAATCTATTTTTATCTTTTCAAATATGGAGTTTTTCATCCCAATTCTTTCTAAATCATTTCTTATGATTTTACACAAATTATTACTATTTTTAATAATTTTATCAAGGCCCGTACAGTCGATTTCCATCAACGACCATCGAACTGCACTTACAGCGACCTTTTTCGAATTTGATTTGGACGTATCTCCAAATCCAACCGTTAGATTTCAAATTTCTAACATTCGTTAGAAAGCTCTTTTCGATACGAACCCAACGGTTCCGGTTTTAGGAGAATCCGACGGTCGGATCTCCCGTAATGTCCGTTTGAAATAAATGGTCGAAATTCGCGAACTGCCGCGGCGCGGCGCGTTTTATTCAGGCCATTATATTATATATATAATATATATAATATATATTTCGTCGATTTCTATTTAAAAACGAATTATATAAATAGTTTTAAAATTCGTTTCAAAAGCAAATTCAACTTCCATTTTAATTCAAATCAAAATTGAATTCTTCTTTATAAATTCGTTTTAAAATTCATTTCTATTCAATTCAAATTTCAATTCAATTCATTTCGAAATCGTTTTCAATTCAATTCATTTTGAAATCGTTTTTAATTCAATTCATTTCGAAATCGTTTTCAATTCAATTCATTTCGAAATCGTTTTCAATTCAATTCATTTCGAAATCGTTTTCAATTCAATTCATTTCGAAATCGTTTTCAATTCAATTCATTTCATTTCGAGATGAATAAAATCGATATAAATATCGTTCACGTCAAAATGGCGTCAATCTAATCAACACGGCTTCATAAATTTCTATTTCAAATATTTTATTTCAAATATTTCTTTTTCAAAATAGTTGTTATTATCAAAATATTTCGTTCAACACATGACCAATCTCAAAGGATGAGTACTGTCAACACATGAACCTTTATTTTATATTATAAAGATGTAAACTTTATTATTAAAATATTTCGTTCAACACATGACCAATCTCAAAGGATGAGTACAGTCAACACATGAACTTTTATTTTATAATATTCTTTATTTTTCAAATTGGAATGAGGCCCAATCAATTACCATATAAAGTTAATTATATGGATTTTCATACAACACATGTATATCATAGCATTGAAAAATAATCAACCATCAACCAAAGTGCACAACACTGTATAAGCATCAAATATAGATATTCAACGCTTATAACAGCCTGTCAATCAATCGATCGACACATTTAATCAATCAGGATGAGTGAACTTCAAATTTCATCCCAACACCCGTGTGGGGTTTTCAAACAATCAAACACAGATTTTAGTTGTGCAGTTGGGCGATGTGTAAAATTTATCGACCCAATCAATGTCCTTCAAATAGGTGTACATAAACAAACCGTTCGGTTTGTAAATGAATATTTTATTTATTCACATTCCCGTTAAAAATTATATTTTTAACGATAAAACATTTTATTTCAACCTATGAATTTCTATTCAGTTCATTCTTTAAATAAAATGATATTTTTTATTTTTCTAACTTATTTTAGAAAATTTCGGCGGCATAACGGCACGATACTAGAAACGGGACGAGGCCTAGCCTTATCCCCGGTCTAGTGAAGGCCCACGCCATTCACACATCAATCAAATTCATTCAATTCGCCCAAACAACTCAATTTCAATTCAAATATCCAACTAATCTATGCAACCAAACAAACAAGTCCATGGTCTGTGGACGATTGTGTCGGGTGCTACTAAACACCGTCTGCATCCTAGTATATATATATAACTAGAAAAATTAAATTGAAAGGTGAGAAATTCTCACATAAAGCTATCCAAACATCTTGACTCTTCTTGGATATAAATCTTCTCCGTTCTCGCCTTTTTGCCGCTTTCGCCCGCATTCACTACATATGTAAAAATCGAATTTTTACTTTGCTATTCAATAAATAAAAATCATATTTTTATGCCGAAGTTCAATATATAAAAATCATATTTTTATGCCGAAGTTCAATATATAAAAATCATATTTTTATGCCGAAGTTCAATATATAAAAATCATATTTTTATGCCGAAGTTCAATATATAAAAATCATATTTTTATGCCGAAGTTCAATATATAAAAATCATATTTTTATGCCGAAGTTCAATATATAAAAATCATATTTTTCTTTGACATTCAAATAAAAATCGAATTTTTACTATGCTTCGTTATAAAAATTATATTTTTATCTCGATGCCTTATAGACAAAAATTCCCTTTCACAAAAATATAGATTTCGCCTTTTCTAAAAATATAGTTTTGCCTTTCTAAAAATATAGTTTTGCCTTTCTAAAAATATAGTTTTGCCTTTCTAAAAATATAGTTTTTATTTTATAAAACCAATGTTATTTTTAATTTTAAAACAAAGTATGTTTATATTTTCAAAAACAAAACCTATTCTTTTTCGAAATAAAAATCACTTCTTTTTCTATTCAAAAATCTCAACTTTACTATTGTAAAAATCTGATTTTTTCGCTAACAAAATAAAATTCAGTTTTTAAACAAAATAAAATTCAGTTTTTAAACAAAATAAAATTCAGTTTTTAAACAAAATAAAATTCACAGATAAAAGAAAATAAATAACCAAAACTTACAGTCAGTGGTCTACAGAGGATAGGGAGAGGGAAACGAGCATCGGAGGTCGGCGGTTCCAGGTGGTCGCGGCTTCAGGGGAGGCGCTGCTCGCGGTCTACGGTGGTCAGGTGGGGGTCCACAATGACAGGCGCGGTGGGTTTCGTGTATGGGAGTTAGGGTTTCACTTCAGATGGAGGGGAGAGGGGTGGGGGCGGCGATCGGTCGTTGGGGGTCCGACATGGCGGTGGCTGGCGGCAGGAGTCGGCGGCGCAAGTGTGGTGGCCGGGTGAAAGTGGTGGCTGATCGCGATTTAGGTTTCTTCTTTTTTTTTTTTTTTAAAATGAACGGGGCTAAGAAGAAAGAAAGGAGTAAGGGGGGGTAACGGCTTTAATAATAATAATTTTTTTTTATTTAATTATTAAAAAGTTGACTTTCACATACGACCTCTAAACGAGGTCCACCGCCTGTCGCCCATAGCGTTTCACCCCTATTCCGAACACAATGGGATATGTACCGTAAGCTGAATCGACCGTTTCGATCAGTTTGCATTTACATTTAAATCATTATATTGAATTTTAAACGTACATTTCAATTTACCGGGGTCACATACTAACTCTATAAATCCCATAAAAATATTTTCTAGCTTCGTATTGACGATACGGTCCTAACAAAACTAGTTTCGTCGAATTCTGAGGCTGTTTGAAAAATGGCCAATTTCCAGTCGATTTAAAATCAACTGAAACTGGTCAAACGCGTTTTCCTTTGCCACGCTCACATATTGATTCGAAAAATTATGAAATTTGAAACCTAGCAATAATTCGACATCACGGACCCAACAAAAGTGGTTTCATCGAAATCCGAGGTCGTTTGCAAAATGTCCATTTTTAAGGGCCTGAATTCCATAGCGACTATTCAGAATTTTCAACTGGACATATCTTATCATTCCCGCTACGAAATTTCGATTATTCGGATTCGTTAGAAAGATATTCACTATTAGATTCCATTATTTTTGGTTTCACTAAAATCCGGATTATTTTGCACCCGGTACATTCAATTGAAGTTTGAAATCGAATTATCGAACTACCGCGCCATTTTCAATTCTATTTATAATTATATATAAATATTTATATTCTAACGACGACGCGTATAATATATACGTTCGAATTATATTCAAAATAAATTTCTCGTCGATGTTATTTAAAATAATCCATTTTGAGTATTCAAAATTCGCTAAAATTGCCAATTTAAAAATTTTAAACTGGCCCAGATTTTCGGGTTATTACAATCTCCCCCACTTAAAACTTTTCGTCCCCGAAAAGGAACAAAGTCGAAAATGGTTTGATTATTCAACTCTACGTTCGATCTGGCTTCCATTCTCCAACTCTTTAGTTTCTGAGAATTTTCAAAACTTCAAAAATTTGGCTAACACCCTAAATTTTTGAAAAATTTCGCCATAACCTCCCCTGCACCGGGAGCATCGGGGAATTTCAAATAGCTTCCCCGGTCCTTCAGATCTCAAAAAGAAAAAGAAAAAGCCAAGCGGCTAGCCAATAGGCTCATAAAATCATCATCACCCAAACAAAACAGTAAATTATGTAGTAAACATGTACCTATTTGTCGGGCAAACAAATTTTATTCTCTGCTCTAGCCTCCTTGCTATGACCTGTTCAATGTAAGTATATGTATATGCAAGCATATGCGACCAATTTTCAATATAATTCAATATTTGATGCTATTAGGCTAAATGGCTAAAAATTAGCAAACAAATAAACAAACAACACAAACATCAATCAATTAGTGAATTAGAGTTTCAAATTCATAATTTTGATACATATACAAAAAATCGTGTTTTTGATGCCAATTCACAACAATGTATTCTAGCTATAAATAAGTTTTGGTTCTCACACCAGCCTAATGGAAATATATAGAAAATCACACCTTCGAAACACGAACATAAATACTGATGATGTCATGACAATCATCAGTACCATCTCCGGGCGACTAGAATGTGATTCCATATCTATCCAGTATATTAAAACTTTGAATATACGTTTGCAAGGCGTATATGCAAATTCTTTATATACTGAATTGTCCAAAATCAATATAAATAAATAATCAAATACGAATAATTGATTTAAATTTTCAAAACAAAACTTGTTTTTATTTGAAAATATACTCTTCACACTCGTTCTAGGATACTACTGATCCTATCTCTAACGAGTCATTCCCATTGGATATTACTAATCCAATTTCTGATGAATTCTTTCGTACGGTTCTAATGTGTCTTGTTCTCTGCTTTGTAAACCAAAGCTCTGATACCAACTGTGAAAACCCGTAACTTCCCCGTAAAGGAAAGTGGCGGATAGTTCGAGAACAAACCACAACAGAACGCATATACAAGAATGTTTCATTGTATATTACAACAATGCATCAGATTACAAGAATATACAGAGTAAAAATGAATATTACACAGAAATATCAGAGATTTAAATTACATTTAAATACATAGCAGCGGAAAATAATACAATACACAACTAGAAGTAGATATACGGATACAAAGCTTTCCGGATATCGTTCCAGCTGTAAACCAGGATCCTATGAATATAAATCTGCAAAACCAAAACTACTAGCTGCCCGTGTCAAAATAGGGGCACCCAGAGTTTAGGTTAAAACAATAAACTCCGGGTCAGTCATGGGACTGGTGTGAGAACTAAAACAGTTATTAATTCTTTATTTTAAAGTTAGGTAAATCAAGGGACCACGCCGTATAACACGGAACGGGTTTCCTCCCAAGAATACCAGTGCATAAAACAACAGCGCAATGCTAAATAAAGAAAAATGAAGCTGTTATAAGACCCAGGTCCTATCACACAATGCAACGCAAGCCGGGGGATAGGGTTTTCCCTTATAACAGCCAAAGAATGCTTGATACGTTTAAAACAAATCATTTGATACTATTATAAGTGCATAGTGTATAAACAACTTCAAATCATAAGTATCAATCATAGGCGGCATGGGTACCATATATCATGTCGCCATATATAGGTTTACAAATAAAACCGCAAATGTCACGTATTTGGAAATTGGATTTCCGTCTATGAACCGAGGCAAAAGATAGTCCTCAACCGATTTTTAGACAATCTAGCCCATGTCTAGGAACAGCCGCAACTGCCCCTTGGATCGTCAGGGCCGGTCCACACGAAGTGGATTATAATGCCTGAACAATGCGTCCCTCCGCCCTTTGGGGCGTAAATGAGCCAACGAATGACTCCATCGGACCCGGATCGTCCGATCTAACCGAGGCGCCTCGCAACAGTAACAACCACATAAGTCAAACTCGTCAGGGCGTGTAAAACCACTGACGCCACTTCTAGCTAGAAAGAAAACGCATGTCCCCCCTGAGGTCCGTCTCCCGTTTTTGGTTCATACCGGGTGTGAAACTCGCGAAGTAAACGTTACACAAAGCTACGCCACAAAGGCCGTGCTTTGATCATCACCACAAGACTTTGCTTTTCAACAGAAGCCTCCATCATTTGCCACTTAGGCATGCCACACAGGCAATTCACTCCATGCGTTTGATATCCATCAATATATAACCCCTGAGCTCGTACGTCTCAGAGAAGGGCGTTAAGCAAGAGAATAAATTCTCCGCCGCCAAACAGATATATATTTAATAGAGATCAATCACACGGACTAAAATCCAATGTCAGACACACAGTCCATTTACAAGTCCGTTCTGGGTCTGAACGAAACCGGAGGCACCTAGTACCCCGCATATCCATCGATCTCCAAGTACGTCTGGACGATCACTAACTGTTTCCATCTTCTTGGGTGTACAGCCCAATCAAGATCATCAGTTATCACCCAAACGACGTGAGGACCTCCGGTCTTCGACCATCGTCTTCATCTTCGACTTATCGTCGTATCAGTTGGGCTCCATCATTTGCCAAATTCTACGATTAATATCAAATTCTACGATTAACAAATGTCGTATGGGTTAAATAACACTTGTTCTTTAACCCGATAATTAATGGAATGTGATTTTGGGTTTATCGTGAATCGTGTTTTAAATGACACTGATTCTTTAACCCAGTCGAAGATTAAAACTAAGTGGAGTTTTAATGAATCTTTAATTAGATTGAAATGATCGAAAATGGAGTATCACCAGTTTTGCTCCAGGCGATAGTTAAATCTTTAATTAGATTTGAACGTGAAATGGTAATTGAATTTACCGATAACACCGTGGTGTTAGATATGAAGTATAACCAGTTTTACTCCATGGGATGAATAGGTTGGGATTGGGAAATTAAAACAAATGATTACTTCGGTAAGGTTCGTTAATCCCGACTAGTTTGAATTGATATTCAAAAATAGATTATAGAATGAATTCAAGAAATTTATCTTGGATAAAATTAATGGGAACCTTTCCCTATGAATGTGAAATTTAGAAATTGACTGTCGGTTAGCCAAACAGAATGGTTTTCTGGATATTGATCTGATGTTGGTTTCGGCCTTCGGGGTTAATATTTGGGGAATTATTCTCTTGATTAATTTACGGTTAGTGACTAATGAATTGAAATGAGGCGTATGTTGTGTTTGTGTAACACTTATTTAAAATATACGCGAGTTATTCGGAAAGACCGGGTTTATCCCATTCTGAATAACTGATACGACGATAAGTCGAAGATGAAGACGATGGTCGAAGACCGGAGGTCCTCACGTCGTTTGGGTGATAACTGATGATCTTGATTGGGCTGTACACCCAAGAAGATGGAAACAGTTAGTGATCGTCCAGACGTACTTGGAGATCGATGGATATGCGGGGTACTAGGTGCCTCCGGTTTCGTTCAGACCCAGAACGGACTTGTAAATGGACTGTGTGTCTGACATTGGATTTTAGTCCGTGTGATTGATCTCTATTAAATATATATCTGTTTGGCGGCGGAGAATTTATTCTCTTGCTTAACGCCCTTCTCTGAGACGTACGAGCTCAGGGGTTATATATTGATGGATATCAAACGCATGGAGTGAATTGCCTGTGTGGCATGCCTAAGTGGCAAATGATGGAGGCTTCTGTTGAAAAGCAAAGTCTTGTGGTGATGATCAAAGCACGGCCTTTGTGGCGTAGCTTTGTGTAACGTTTACTTCGCGAGTTTCACACCCGGTATGAACCAAAAACGGGAGACGGACCTCAGGGGGGACATGCGTTTTCTTTCTAGCTAGAAGTGGCGTCAGTGGTTTTACACGCCCTGACGAGTTTGACTTATGTGGTTGTTACTGTTGCGAGGCGCCTCGGTTATATCGGACGATCCGGGTCCGATGGAGTCATTCGTTGGCTCATTTACGCCCCAAAGGGCGGAGGGACGCATTGTTCAGGCATTATAATCCACTTCGTGTGGACCGGCCTTGACGATCCAAGGGGCAGTTGCGGCTGTTCCTAGACATGGGCTAGATTGTCTAAAAATCGGTTGAGGACTATCTTTTGCCTCGGTTCATAGACCGAAATCCAATTTCCAAATACGTGACATTTGCGGTTTTATTTGTAAACCTATATATGGCGACATGATATATGGTACCCATGCCGCCTATGATTGATACTTATGATTTGAAGTTGTTTATACACTATGCACTTATAATAGTATCAAATGATTTGTTTTAAACGTATCAAGCATTCTTTGGCTGTTATAAGGGAAAACCCTATCCCCCGGCTTGCGTTGCATTGTGTGATAGGACCTGGGTCTTATAACAGCTTCATTTTTCTTTATTTAGCATTGCGCTGTTGTTTTATGCACTGGTATTCTTGGGAGGAAACCCGTTCCGTGTTATACGGCGTGGTCCCTTGATTTACCTAACTTTAAAATAAAGAATTAATAACTGTTTTAGTTCTCACACCAGTCCCATGACTGACCCGGAGTTTATTGTTTTAACCTAAACTCTGGGTGCCCCTATTTTGACACGGGCAGCTAGTAGTTTTGGTTTTGCAGATTTATATTCACAGGATCCTGGTTTACAGCTGGAACGATATCCGGAAAGCTTTGTATCCGTATATCTACTTCTAGTTGTGTATTGTATTATTTTCCGCTGCTATGTATTTAAATGTAATTTAAATCTCTGATATTTCTGTGTAATATTCATTTTTACTCTGTATATTCTTGTAATCTGATGCATTGTTGTAATATACAATGAAACGTTCTTGTATATGCGTTCTGTTGTGGTTTGTTCTCGAACTATCCGCCACTTTCCTTTACGGGGAAGTTACGGGTTTTCACACAAAGATCTACGAATTGATGCGCGAAAACACTGTGAGTGGAATTACAGTAAAATTTTGAATAATAGTATTATTATCGTTCATCATTTCCCCATTTATAAATTCAATGCAAGATTCGTATTAAAATAATTGTTCTTCTATTCTCTTGCCCCTTTTTATTTTTGGATCTAGGTTATCTCGAACCTAGACAAAATCTTATTATGCATACGTACGGTTGAAATATGAAAATATTGGGGCATAACTTATTCTATGCGATCGAGGAATATAATCCGTAATTTTGGGGTTTGTGGCATAACAATTGTTATTGTATATATTAGGCATAATCTATTTTATGCAGTCGAGGATTATATTGTTGAATTTGTGAATGTTTGGCATAATTGTCATTAGATATGGGATTGGTATAATTTAATTTTAACAACATGTAATTGGATAACATGGGTTGGTGAAATTTATTAGTGACTTGGAAAATAAGCCTAGAAGGTGAATTAGATTATATGTATGAACACGGGAATGTTAGGATATATATATATATATATATATATATATATATATATATATATATATATAGGGAAATATTGACTTAGGTATAATTGGACATTGGAAATTTACATGTTTGGGTATGAGCAACATTTAATTGGTGAATTTGGCTAAAATTGGATAATTTGGGTAATATGAAATCGGGCTAACTATTATGAAATTGGCATAGTTAATGATGAGCTAGAGATAGGCATAAATATGAATTGTAATTAAGTTGAATTAGGAACACATGACATGAATTTGGGGTTTGGGTGAAAGACGAATGTCAATAAAAGCCTATGACATGAGGTTAGATGCGTTTGTGGTGTAAGACTGCTCGGCCAATCCGGCAACCACAAACGGACGTCTAATGTGGGAGGTCAACGGTAAGAAATAGAGGCGTAACAGTTTATGTCACGAGGTTAGACGCGTTTGTGGTGTAAGACTGCCCGGAACCGCCCGACAAATCCAGTAACCACAAGCAGACGTCTAATGTGAGAGGTCATACATCGTAACGACATAATAAATAAATTAAGAAATACTAACCATAATAAGATGTGTGGGTGACATGGGTGTGGTTAGAGGGTTAAGTGGGTGGTACAAATGACATGTAAAACATGACTAAGGTAGACTTAACCATAGTAAGACATGTGTAAGACATGGAGACCATAATAAAGGGGACATGGGGGACATGTGCAACAAAAATTTAGATACGCTTAACCAAATGGGACCCGTAACGGTATCATAAATTAATTGAATTGGGTAAAGTTTAAGTAACGGGTTAAGTAAAAGGAAGGGTGAAGTCAAATCTAAAATTAATGACACAGTTATGGGGGAATGATAACTACCTATTATAAACTTGAATTGTAGTAATGTAAAATTAAATAATATGTAAAACTTGTCCTAGGGACAAGGGAAGATTATGACTTAAGGTGTAATACAAGACTTGAAGGGTGGGACGACTTATACTATGAAATAAGTTAATCTAAGCTGAAAATGTGGGAAAACACCAGTACGCTGTCGTCTGATAAAGAAAACTTAAGTCATGTTTGAATTCATTAGTAAACCTTAGTTAACAGAAACTAAGTAATAAACCTTAGTTAAAGAACTAAGTAAATAAAGATGAAGTTAACCAAGTGTTGAACCTTAGTTAGAGAACTAAGTAAGCAACGGTAAAGATAACTAAGTAAGTAAACCTTAGTTAAAAAGGAACTCAATAACAAACCTTAGTTAAAGAGAACTAAGTAACATAAACTAAGTATCAAACCTTTGTTAAGAAAATCAAGTAATAAACCTTAGTTAAGATAACTAAGTGGATAACGAGAAAGAGAACTAAGTAGTAAACCTTAGTTAAGTGGACTAAGTTGTAAACCTTAGTTAAGAAAAACGAACGATTGAGAGAACTAAGTAGTAAACCTTAGTTAAAAGGACTAAGTAATAAACCTAAGTTAAGAAAATGACGATTCAGGAAACTAAGTAGTAAACCTTAGTTAAGGGAACTAAGTAGTAAACCTTAGTAGAACACGAGAAGGAGCGAACGTCCATCTGATCTTAAAGAAGGCTCCAATGAACTGGGTTACGAAGCACGCGGCTTCGAGGGGACGTGAGGGTACTCTTGGTATCCCTCTGTGAGGCTGCAGATGATTCTCCTGGGCTCATAGAGGTTAAGGTCTGCGTTAGAAGAACCAAGGGTATGCCTTGGTTGCAATATAAGACAACCTAAAGACTAGGATGGACCAGCGTGATTCGGCGAGACCAGTAGCCCTGTGATAGCAACTCGTCGTCTACCTACCATCTTGAGTCAGTCGAGATACGTAAAGCGGAAAGGCGGAGAACTCCAAAAGACCATATACTTGCTATCTAGTTATGGGTGCGGATGGCCATAGGTTAGTGGGGCATAGGGGGCCTGCGTATAGTTCTCATTTTTTTCAAGGGTGGCCTTTCATTAGTTGAGGGAGGGGTCAAGTGGGACAATAGCCACTGGAAAAACAGACCTTAGCATATGCATCGGTAGATAACTTAAAGCTCCCGACCGAGTCCCGTGTTTCTTGATTTGCCTTGCCACGGGACTCGGGCCGCACATATAGAGGACATGTGCAACTAGACATCGATAACGATTCACGACATGTACGTGGGGAAAGTCTAGGAACATATATCGCTCTGGGTAGTGCGTCCTAGACTAAGGGGCATCGTTCGATAGGTAGCATAATCCCTAGTTGGACCTAGGTCACGTAAACCATGAATCCGAGAAGTGTTCAATAGGTAGCATAAACGCTGATTGAATCTAGGAAGCGCTCGATAGTATACCCTAGATTAGATCTAGATGATACACGGAATCTAGCAAGATCGAGAGTGGCAGTCCAAACGATTCGAGAATGGTGGCACTACACTAAAGTAGTATATATTTACATGATGAAGCCCGTACGACATACGGCAAGGGACTGTATATATACATGGAAAGGATTAAATGGGTTGGGGGTATCTACATATACGTTGTATTAGGTTAATCTACTAGTGGGACATGAGTACAACCTAGAGAGCTAATGTCGTGAGTAACCTAATAGGCAAGAAAATATAACTGAATGGTATATGTAGGATTATACAGAAGTTTATTCTAAGTCCACTCACATAGAACTTATGTTCTGACCCCCTCCTCATTACATACTTCCAGGTTAGGTTCAAGGCAGAGATGGTATAACTATGGATACTGGTTAGACAGTATGATATATAAGGTAAAGCTATTTTTGAGTATATATTATATTTTAATTCCTTCCGCTGTGAGATGCTTTGCGAGTTCTGACATGTTTCTTTATCTCTGTCTTTTTCTGCAGGATACTAGAGCACCCAACTCGGGTCTCGATGGATCAAATTTGAAAAATTCGGTCTGTCGGGATTCGGGTTGTTACATCTGGTATCAGAGCTTCGGTTTAGTGATCTTAGGGAGATATTGAGTGAATGTATTTGTATTTTCTAAAATATAAATATATAAACCTAAATCCATAATGTAGCCCACTAGGTATGGAAAGAGTTGGGATATTTAGTTTGTACACTAAAGTAATAAATACAGAAATTTCTGAGACCCTTAGTTGGTTTGGTTGGAAAGTGTACAATATGATTTGGTAGTAGAGAAAGAAAGTATCCCATAGAATTAAAACTGGAATGTGGATTCCTCAACAAATATGATTACGTTATCTGATACAATATGATTTGGATTCCTCAACAAATATATTATTGTTTTTCATATATTACGTTATCTGATGTGGTAAATAATCTGTCGTTAATTATTGTTGTTTGGGGTGGGAAATTATACTGGCATGAAATAAACTGGTATTTTAAATACCGTAAAATATATTGGAAATGAATTCGAATTTTAAAAAGGGGTAAATCTATTAGTTATTATTTTAAATTGAATCTTGATTAGCCTAGGAGGTAATAACTTGTTTTAATTATATTAAAACAAGTAACTTGATTTATAAATGATATTTAGAGGTAATTTGGAAATTTAAGAATGAATTTATAAAGGAGGAATTGGAGAATCGGTTCAGAAAACGACAACATCATTTTGAGGTTTGAAATGTGATTAGAACTAAATAACACCATTAGGAATTGGAACCATAATTTGACGATGTCAAACATATTTATTTTAGAAATTATAATCTGATAGGATAGTAAATATTTAGTTCTAAACCAATAAATTATAATAGGATATGTAATCAATATTTAGTTATAAACTTGATATTGATTTAACAAGAAGTTGACTTATAAACAAGGTTTATAAAGTGGAATGGGAATATAAAATCATAAAAGAGAATTCGGTAAACAAGATATGAACATGTAAGGATATTTATTACCTGAATGAAGACTTATTTGATAAAGGTGTCCAGATTTCTAAAAAAGGATGATATTCACATTTTAAAGTGAATCATGTTTAAAAGTATGCAGATTAAAATGGTTATAATGGGAAATTGGAAATATTTTCCAATGTAAATAATGTTTTGCAAGAAGTGTGAAAGTCTAAACTATTTTGAGAAATATCTAGAAAGATATGGAAAATCGGAAAATTTATATTAACAAAAAAGGGCCGGTGATTGTTTGATGGATGTTTTGTTTTCATTTGATAATTAAATCACCGGCTATCAAAGAATTTTGACCATCGTTGTCAATACAGAGAGACTGGTTGGATTTATTTTCTGAAAACCACTCCGTATAGGGATAAGCATTGCGAATTAGATTATGTTGAAGATAACTGAACGCAGAGTGAAATGCAAGGGTCATTCTGTTCTAGAATAGTGCATTTTTGTTTGTCCAGTCCTAGGACAACTTGTATGGACGAATGTCTGACAGAGTATTCCTAACAAATCACATAAGACAATTTTTTTCAAGTATTACGTTTGGCGGCGGAGGAATTTGTTTCTCTTAGCTTTTATACCCGTAATATTTTCGGAAGATCAACTAGTGATTTGACGGGTTTGACGATGTGGCATTCAATGTGAATGGTGGCCAGATGTTCTAAAGGATAACGTAGCCTCTAGCCTCACAACCAGGAAATGACAAAAATCGGGCAGGCAGCGTGGCTAGTTGGGTCATACCCAAGCAGGGTGTATTGTCACCGATATAGAGAAAATTCATATTTGTTCTTCTTTTTGTTTCTGTATCTTTGGATTACGGTTGGATGGCCAACAACCGTGGGTGACAATATATTAGCTACACTCAAGCTAAATGAGTGGGCGGTTATGTGTGGCCAGGTTGCAAGATGTTCTTGTTGAACCCCAACGTGTACCCTCTAGAGTACACTGATCTGAAGGTGATCCCATACCTTGTCTGTTGGAATCCAATCTTCAATAAGCGCCCCGCGGTTTTTGATTTTATACTATATATGTGGAGCGTGAGATGCACGCGTTCTGCTATTTGGTTATTTATATTGATTAGACATTATTATAATATCACTGGATTTTGATATCAAAATGTTTTGGGTTATAGTAAGGTAAAAACCGTCCATGTTTCTGTGTGGGCTGGTTTTACTATTATCCTTTTCTTTCAATAGGATTTCAAAGTTAAACAATATGGTTGGAGTTTACTCACACCAGTCCCATGAATGACCCAGAGTTTATTTGTTTGTGTTTTCCCTAAACTCTTGGGTGCCCAAATTTGTACGGGCAGTCAAGTGTTTCAGGATTTTGCAGATTCACTTGGAGGAGCTCGAAGAAGGAGGCATCACCGTTAGTTATTTAGAGATTACTTCCGCTGTCATGTATATGAGTTATACTTTGATATGATATGTATATACAAATTCAGTTTTGTATTTCAAAGTTATGTTATACATTATGTTTTATTCGTTCCGCTGTGAGATTCGTGTTATTCTGATTCTGTTCTGTTGTAATCTTCTTCTTCTTCTATTCTAAATTTCTTTCTTTCTATTTCGTACCCTCTAACTTTTTTCTATTAATAACCCGATATCTTTGACTCTTGTATAATCGACATGGTTATGTTGATTTTCGAGGTCGAAAATCTGGTGGGTCGTTACAGTGGTATCAGAGCTGAAGGTTGGCGTAACTTAATAGAAATGGGTTAGTAATACCCTAGATTGAGTTTGAGCGTATATATATAAGCGCGTATTTGTAAATGGATATAAAAACTATTTTATATTGTGTTGATTGGTTTGATGAGTGGTTTATGAATTCTGGTCGATACGGTAGTGCAAACAAACTGTATCGATAGGTGTTTCTAAACTCTTGAACAGAGTAATTCAACACAATATTATTTAAAAATCAAGGTAAATAAAATAATATTAGCCAAGTATATTTTGATATAAAAAGAAGTATATATCTTGTGATTATTATAGTATATTGGATTTGTTGATTGTTATCATAATCGAATAAGATTATAATTGAGTTGGTTATGTAAATAACCAACCGAAATTTGTATAAGTATAATATATAAAATCAGATGGATTAAATCTGAATTCAAAATCAAATATGAATTTAAAACTCTGGAATGTGGAAAAAGTTGGTAAATGAATTGGGATTAAATATATGGAAATTTTAAGATCTTGGGTGGCTTTGAAAATGTTTTTCGAGCATTATAAAGAATGTTTTAAGTGAGGAAGTGTTTTAAAATAAGTTTGATAATGATATAGCATTGAACTCACTTCGGTGACTAGAAAATAATACTGATGATGGATCGCGACATCATCGGTATTCATTTTCGAGTTTCTAAGTGACGAATTGCTACCAAAGATTTTGTTTTGAATTGTTTTGAGAAAAGAAATAGTTTTGAATCCTGAAAAGGGATACTGATTTTAGAAAGCAAAGTAGTTCAAAAACCCCAGGAAGAGATTATTTAAATTAAAAACAAATATGCAGGATAAATTTATAATATTGCAATTGAATTAAAGCCCATTAAGTGGAAATCGTATTGGAATAGAATTTAACTTGGCGAAGTAATTGAATTTGTGAAATAAGCTTTTGGGATGGAACTGCACTTTGTTGTGAAATTGGATTAATGAGAAAAAAATTGAAATTGAGACCGGAACTGGAGTTTGAATGGAATTTGGTTTGGATAAGCGGATGATTGGATTGGAGAATAAATTAATTGGAGATCAGTTGGAAATGCTTGGATATATGCTGATTTGATAGCAAAGGACAGAGATAGAGTTGAATCCCAACAAAAAGGTATGATTTTACATTATATTTCGATATGAGATTCATGAGCTATTTTAGCAAGCCACTTGGCTGTTTATTTTCTTTTGTATTGGAGAAGGCCCAAAGAGGCGAGTTGTAGTAGTACCGATTGGGCCATGCAGAGGAGATGCTGGCGAAATTTCTCAAAAATTTAAGGTGTTAGAAAATTTTCAGAACTTTGAAAATTTGTGTTAACAGGAAGGAATTAACAATTTAATTAAAATTAACTGGTTTAGTTGAAACTAAGGTGAAGAGTCACAATAGGAATTGTAGCATTTTTCCTGCCTCAGTAATTTCTGGGATGAAATTCTTTAAAGGGGGAAGGTATGTAACATCCCAGAATTTTAGCGATATAATAATTAATTAATTTAATTATTTTATTATATTGGTTTGATAATTTTAAATGATTTGAATTAAATAATTTTGATTATTTAATAAATATAAATCGTGGAGTGATATATTTAATTTTCGGAACAGTCGGAAATGGTTAAATTGCAGTATAATCTGAATTGGATAGTTTAACATATTTAATTCAGTTCAGAATTGAGTTATAATAACGAATATATTATTTGAACGACAATTGAACGTATAAATAATAATATATTTATAATCGAGCCTGTAACGTAGCGGCAGTTCGTAATTTAACAATTTGAACTTCAACTGAGTGTGCAGGATTCATTATAAACCGGATTTCTTTGAAACACAAAACATTCGAATCTAATTAACTGTATTTTTCTAATTGGAAGTAAAAAATGGAGATTTCATCGTATAGATTGTAAGTTATGCCCAAATCAAATTTTCAAATAGTCGCTTTGGAATCGTTTATAAACCATAACGATATATTTAGTTATAATTAAATATTGGTTTCAAATTTGGACAAGATCTTTAAGACGTAGTCTTAATCTAATTTATAGAATTTTTCTGTAATTTTTATTTTGGAAAATAAGCAACTTTTTATTTTGAAGTGTTTTACACCCTATAATAACGTTTTGGGGTTTCACAGAATAAATTGTCTTGTCTATTTTAATATATTTTTGGGATCGGGGTACAGTGCTAGTCTCAACGATATGTTTAGTTTTGTCGATAGCAGTCATAAACAACCAGAGTTTTGCGCAATGGGGTATCCAAAGATTTCTAACTGGAAAACAAAAATATATGGTTGCAGACGTGACAATATACATGACCATGTGTCCTCTTTTGACATTTATTTGAAGTGTCTTAATTACTTAGCTTGTAAGTAAATAAATTTATATTTTTATATACTGAATTTTCACTTCAGTCACGTCCATATACTGTACGCTAGTTCCCTTAGGATTGAAGTATACTAGAATATATATATATCAACGCAGTCACCTCTCTTTTTCCCCGCTTACAGAAATCGAAACATGAGCAACCAAGGACTTTGGGAATTCACATGAATTCAAAGAATTTTTTTATTTTGCAAACCCTTTGTCTTATTTTTTTTTCCTTTCTCCTCGTTCTGGCATACATTTAACGGCTTTGGCATCTCTTCTTACGCTGGGAAGAAATAAAACTAGCAACTGGGTTCAAACTCGATCAAACGGTGATGGCGGGATTGATGTGAGAACGGGTTCGGATCCCTGGAGAAAAGGAGCGATATCCATTTTCCGAGTTCGTAGCAGCGAGGCGGAATTGCAGTGGAGCTTAGTTGAGGGTTGAAGTGGGACTGGAATCCGTTTGCGTGTGTATTGCGTGGTGTCTTGTGAGGAGGAAATGGTCAAGATCGGTGAAGAAACAGTTGTGAAGGGAAATAATAAGAAGATGGCGGGGACTGTTCATTGAACGGTGGGTGCAAAGAAGAGTAAGGGCGTTTAAATATATCCTGGAGCATTTCATGCGGGAAAGAGGAGGAGTTAGTTGGTTTCAACTTTTGTATAGGGTGCGTGTTTACAAGGAAGGTTAAGGGAAGCTTAGCTTAATTTAACAATAAGGGCCAGTTCCGAGATTAGTGAAGAAAAAGGGGTTGGCTTGGTAACTTGATGGAAGGTGACGACCTTCTGTACAGTTAAGTTTAACAGTAGTTGACAAGAGTTTTTTTTCTGTAAAAGAAGACGGGTTCGAATGTTCAGGGGGAAGACGGTAAGGTTGAACCCGTAATCATGGGTTTAGCTGTAGGAAGGTTGATTTTAAACAAGAAAAAAGTTTTGAAACGATGTGGGGGTGATGTCTAGGTAAAAATCACAAAACACAAAAGAAAAAAAAAACTATTGCGAGAAGAAAACGTGAGGGAAAGAGTGGAATTGGTCATGTGATTTCATGGTGAATATAGGAGAAAGGTGGTAAGAATGGTTTGAAATGGAGTTATCACGTACAGGTATAGTCACGGTTGTAACTGAGGAAGCTGATACATAAGTGATGCGGTTGGGTTCAGGAATGTTCGACTTAGCTGAGATTCTTTTTTGTGTGGTAAGCCCAATGTCGATATTAGCACGGGTTGGCATTTTTATGGAGTAAAGAGGAAGTTTGGAACCTGGTATAAATGATGAAGAAAGCAACTACTTGAAGAAGCTAACGGGTGGGATTATGACAAGCCGGTTACAAAAGGGTCAGGCCCAATTATTTAAATGAATTAAGTTTAAATTAAATTCAATAACATATACTAACTTGTTAACGAAATATCTTGTCCATACATGATCAGTTTTACGATCCGTTCGTAATTATGGAATCGCGGAGTCGCAGGCTATGTACTGGAACCGGTCTGGAGTGATTTGAAGCTTGTTTCAATTTCAGGCAGAATAAAATGTCCGATATAATCAACTGCCGTTAATCGTTTTTCAACGATTAACGACCAAGGTGAGTAGACTCACCAAATCTGAACAATTTTATAATTTTATAAATATATTTTAGCATTGATAAATAATGGTTGAATGTTGTGTGATGGTTGTTAGGATAAATTACAATTAAATTGGTTGAATAATATATATTGTTATATATATACATCATTGGTTTGATACTGATCCCATTAATTAAAATATTCCACAACATGAAATTTGAGTTTTTTGTGTTGACTAACATCTGTGGATGCAGGAAAACAGGTTGGAGGGATCCAACTGGATTCCTCAACAATTATATTATAGTTTTTCATATATTACGTTATCTGATGTGGTAAACAATATGTCGTTAATTATTGTTGTTTGGGGTGGGGAATTATACTGGCAAGAAATAAATTGGTATTTTACATACCATAAAATATATTGGAAATGAATTCGAATTTTAAAAAGGGATACATCTATTAGTTATTATTTTAAATTGAATCTTGATTGGCCTAGGAGGCAATAACTTGTTTTAATTATATTAAAACAAGTAACTTGATTTATAAATGATATTTAGAGGTAATTTGGAAATTTAAGAATGAATTTATAAAGGAGGAATTGGAGAATCGGTTCAAAAAACGACGACAACATTTTGATGTTCGAAATGTGATTAGAACTAAATAACACCATTAGGAATTGGAACCATAATTCAATGATGTCAAACATATTTATTTTAGAAATTATAATCTGATAGGATAGTAAATATTTAGTTCTAAACCAATAAATTATAATAGGATATGTAATCAATATTTAGTTATAAACTTGATATTGATTTAACAAGAAGTTGACTTATAAACAAGGTTTATAATGTATAATGGGAATATAAAATTATAAAAGAGAATTTGGTAAACAAGATATGAACCTGTAAGGATATTTATTACCTGAATGAAGACTTATTTGATAAAGGTGTTCAGATTTCTAAAAAAGGATGATATTCACATTTTAAAGTGAATCATGTTTAAAAGTATGCAGATTAAAATGGTTATAATGGGAAATTGGAAATATTTTTCAATGTAAATAATGGTTTGCAAGAAGTGTGAAAGTCTAAACTGTTTTGAGAAATATCTAGAAAGATATGGGAAATCGGAAATTTTATATTAACTAAAAAGGGCCAGTGATTGTTTGATGGATGTTTTGTTTTCATTTGATAGTTAAATCACCGGCTATCAAAGATTTTTGACCATCGTTGTCAATACGGAGAGAACGGTTGGATTTATTTGTCGAAAAACACTCCATATAGGCATAAGCGTTGCGAATTAGATTATGCCGAAGATAATTGAAGACAGAGTGAAATGCAAGGGTCGTTCTGTTCCAGAATAGTGCTTTTTTGTTTGTCCAGTCCCAGGACAACTTGTATGGACAAATGTCTGACAGAGTATTCCTAACAGATCACATAAGGCGATTTTTTCAAGTATTACATTTGGTGGCGGAGGAATTCGTTTCTCTTAGCTTTTATACCCGTAATATTTTCGGAAGATCAACTAGTGATTTGGTGGGCTTGACAATGTGGTATTCAAAGTGAATGGTGGCCAGATGTTCTAAAGGATAACGTAGCCTCTAGCCTTACAACTAGGAAATGACAAAAATCGGGCAGCCAGCATGTTGGGTCATACCCAAGCAGGGTGTATTATCACCGATCTAGAGAAAATTCATAATTGTTCTTCTTTTCGTTTCTGTATCTTCGGATTGCGGTTGGATGGCCAACAACTGTAGGTGACAATATATTCGCTACACTCAAGCTAAATGAGTGGACGGTCATGTGTGGCCAGGTTGCAAGATGTTCTTGTTAAACCCCAATGTATACCCTATAGAGTACACTGATCCGAAGGTGATCCCACACCTTGTCTGTTGGAATCCAATCTCCAATAAGCGCCCTGCGGTTTTTGATTTTATACTATATATGTGGAGCGTGAGATGCAAGCGTTCTTCTATTTGGTTATTTATATTAATTAGACATTATTATAATATCACTGGATTTTGATATCAAAATGTTTTGGGTTATAGTAAGGTAAAAACCGTCCATGTTTATGTGTGGGCTGGTCTTACTATTATCCTTTTCTTTCAAAAGGAATTCGAAGTTAAACAATACGGTTGGAGTTTACTCACACCAGTCCCATGACTAACCCAGAGTTTATTTGTTTGTGTTTTCCCTAAACTCTTGGGTGCCCCAATTTCTACGGGTAGTCAAGTGTTTCAAGATTTTACAGATTCACTTGGAGGAGCTCGAAGCAGAAGGCTTCACCGTTAGTTATTTAGAGATTATTTCCTCTGTGATGTATATGAGTTATACTCTGATATGGTATGTATATACAAATTTAGTTTTGTATTTCAAAGTTATATTATACATTATATTTTATTTGTTCCGCTGTGAGATTCGTGTTACTCTGATTCTGTTCGGTTGTAATCTTCTTCTTCTATTCTAAATTTCTTTCTTTCTATTTCTCACCCTCTAACTTCTTTCTATTAATGACCCGATATCTTTGACTCTTGGATAATCGACATGATTTCTGTTGATCTTCGGGGTCGAAAATCTGGCGGGCCGTTACATAAATAATTTACAATATATAAAGTATTTTAGTATCACTAGTGCAATATAAAATGCAGAATATAAATTCACACTTATCAAGAAGTTTTATCAAATGGTCTCTCTGACATTATCCAGAATCTTTGACCACTTTGGCTAACAGGCAGTTATACGACTTATATATGTCTGTCGGGAGATAGAGAGAACTATACCAGATGGCTCGAGCTCAATGCCACCGTGTTAATAAAACATTTAATAAATCATGACCACTATGTATATAATAGATTGTGCAAAAATGAAATTTAATGTTGAAATAAACTTAATACTTACCCTCTATTGGTTCTGGCTGCTACCAGACCACCGAAGTGCTAGAACCTGTGATGGGTCATTGCCATCACTAACTGCTAGAGCACCAGTCCCTCTCTGAAAGGAATATCTGGAATGGAAAGAAGTACGTCTACAGAACAAAGACATAAATAGTACCTTTTATATACATATATATCATATATGAAAAATATATCATTTAATTTTGTGAAACATATATTATGGCAGAACATAAAAGGAATATGTGAAACATACACTATGAGGTAACATAAAAATATTATACGATAGAACATATCATTTTTAATGAGAGTACAATGTTACATAAATAAACATAAAAATTACCTTCTTTCAAAATGTATATTACTAGTCAGTCATCGTCACTTTCATATACAGACTCAGTTTCGTAATTTATATTTTGTTCCTATGTAGTCTCAAATGCTACTACTAATGCATTTGAACCATCATCTAGTGGTCCAAAATCGTTTTGAATGTCGGTTATTATTATTTCTCTATTTTTCCCGATATCTTCCTGGTAAGCTTGTTCATCCAGAATATTTCATCCATCAAACGTAAACCTTGCCTAAAATAGTAGACCGATCTATTTTATCTCTTTTGGGAGATAGGTAAGGAGTGTAATAAACTTGAAGAGATTGTTTGATAAGTATAAAAAGATCGTACCTGTATTAATGCGAAGTATACTTTATTTCTATAAGATTGTATTTTGGGTGCACATTGATTTCAGGACCTGGAACATTGCTAAACCAATTGCATTTATACAAAAATACTTTTTCCGCAGGTCTTGTGAAATATGTGAATTGCAAATTTGGGTTATCGCACCATTAAAAATCATTTATATGATCATTTGAATAATACTACCTTTAAAAAATACACAGATATTGTTAGTTAATTTTCAACACCGTATTCTTTGTTGTTAAACTTATATCCATTGACGAAGGACATTGGACATGTCTTGACTTTCCTTTTTTCTCCCATGACTAAATGTTTCAATTCTGCTTCTATCACACAATTTGTCGTATCATAAACATAATTTGAAAACTAAGTGGCGAAATCTTTACCGATATCACAGTTTGGATGTTTTGATTTGTAAATACTGCAATCATAGAAGAAATACTACATTATAATTAATATACAGGTGTGCATATTTATATATACACATATTAGATGATATAATGCATTAAGAAGAATGCAAGTATATTACCTAACAAATAATGGAACTTTAGCTCAGTTAAGAGGAATATATGTGTGTGCTACATGGTATTCTCTATCATCCAACCGTACTTCTAGATAGTTTACCAGCAGGTCACCATGTTTTTAAGAAATAGATAAAGTCGCTTGATAATCATCTTGGTCAATGCTTTCATCATTACGCGTAACACTTTCAAATGATAAGTTCACATGAACACTAAAATAATGGAAAAAAATGAAGCTTCTTCTTCAATATATGATATGCAAATCAATCCTTCAACTCAAGCTTTTTGTCTCACTTTATTCTTTTAATAATTTAAGCAATTAATAATTATTTCAAATTTTTTTTTTTTACATTTAATTAAACTTGTAATGACCCGCATTCTACGCATCGGAAGATCGTAGAATATTCTTGTGAAGTCGTATGGTCGTGTACTTTTGGGGAACGACTATTGGGGTCATTTCCCATGTTCATGATTTTTTTCGATTCTTAAATGACCGTTTTGTCCACGGCTGATCTTGTTTTGGCCATAACTTTGGATTGGTAAGGATTTTTGACCTGAAACCACTTCCATTAGATCCGGATGATGGTTTACCTTTCCGTAGAGTGGTCACATTAGCCAAACGGACTCACCGTTTGGGAGATATGGCTGAAACAATGTTTAGAAGGTGAAAAACTGCTTAACCGGACTTAATTGGGTACTTAATAGCTAGACCCGTTGGGGGATTTCGGGATAAGGTGTATATAGGGGCTGATTAGGAATAGAAAACATTTCTTTAGACACTTTTTCAGCTGCCACTTTCATTCTTGGAACCCTAGTAATGGCCTCCAACATCTAGAATCATCTCTAATCACCGTTTAATCAAGGATTAGGCTTAGCAACACCAAATCAAGGAAGATCTTCACCAAATCAGTATTAGAGCTGCTGTTAGACATCAGTATTTGCCTAAATCAGAGGAGTTTCAGTTCTGAAAATTTTATTTGTGGCTAAGGTGAGTGATTTGCTTTGTTTTTACACCAAATGCAGTTAATTAGGGTGATTAGTGTTAATTAACGAAATTATACATGATGAAATTTTGGAAAAATGTTTAGAAATTATTAAACACCATTTTAGACCTCTGTTAGAAGTTTGGGTTGAATGGGTTAAGTTTTGTTAATCCTATCATTAGTTTTGCTTAAACATGATTAAGGGGAAAAGCAAGGTTTTGGCTATGTTTGATCCGTTTTAACCTATCAAATAATTGTTTTGGTGTTTGTGGTCAATTCTATATGTTGCTATGACTGTATGGTATGTTTTGTGATTGATTAGAAAAGTTAGATTGGTCGAAAACGCCGTCGAATGACGTAAAACAGATGCTGGAAAGAAGTGCAGGAAATTAGCCGAACCGGATCGGATCGGAGAGGGGGAGCACGAACCGAATCGCTCCCTTCAAACTGTTGCATCGCGAGCTGATCTGAGGAATTGGACAGATCATGACCGAACCGACCCGAATGGTGGCACCGAACCAACCCGCTCACCTGGGGAGCCCCACGATCCGAACCCCGTCACTCGACCCGAACCCCTTCCACGACCCAAACCGATGCACCATGGATGGACTAGAGGAACTCGACCCGACCTGGGGTGCTTGGAGAGGAGGACCGAACTGGGGATGCTTGTCGCGAACCGATCCAACCAGGAAGAAGACGAGTCGATCCGAATTGAAAGAGTGGCCACAAACCGAACCGATGAGTGACATCAATCCCAAACCGAGAAGTACGATCCGAAGTGGAATGAGGGGAAGAAACGAACCGATCCGGAGGTGATGACTAGAAACCCGAGATGCAAAGGTAGTCCAAATGGGAAGTTTGTACTCAGGATCCAGTTGGGAACCAACGAGTTAACTTCATGATTGGACTTTGCTACGGGACGCGTGCAAAGGGGTTAACGACGTCCATAACTTTGATTCACCACCAGGACGGATGTTAGGCTGCGGATCAGTGCAGTGGGGTAATTATTACTTCATGGGATAAAGTGATCGTAGCAAGGCTATGAGCCAGTGCAGTGGAGTCGTCATGACTTCATGGGGCAGAGTGGGCATAGCAAGGACTAGTGGCTATGGATCAGTGCAATGGAGTTGCCATGACTCCATGGGGCAGAGTGATCATAGCAAGGAATAGGGCGATCAAAGTGGTGGATATCGTATGCTTTACGCACCGAGTGAGAGATGTGAGGATGATTGCTATGCTTGATTGTTTGACATCACTATGACATGCACACCCCCACCCCCGTATTATTTACACCATATGTTAATGGCACCTTAGAGTATGGTATGCAGTGCTAACTCTTTGGTTGCAGGTCCAGGTTCAGGTATGGTTAAGTATACCTGTTATTGTTCTATTTAGCTGCTTATCGCTCATACCAGACTTTTGTCTGACCTAGAGTTTTATGTCTCTTCTTATTACTCTGGGTGCTCCTAAACGAGCAGACTAGAGATAGGTTAGCTAGTTGTGCACGAGTAGCTGATCCGGAGACGAGCAGGAGACTTCCACGTATGATATATATAGATATTCTCCCTGTGTTGTTGAAGGTCACTGCTTGGGCATTAGCAGTGTACCTCCTTCTCTTGCTTTCTTTTGCTTTAGGGACAGTTTTAAAGTTGTAATAATGATGGTTATGGATCATAAGCTGTATTTTGGATTTCCGCTGCTTTTATGGTTTAGTTATCAGCTTATGCACTGTCTCACATGTTTTATGTCAAGTATGTTATTATTATATTTTGTTCCATGCGCTGTGAGACATTCTACAGGTTCTTTGTTAGTTCACTCTCTTCTTTCTTTTCTTTGGCGACCGTCCCGTACTAGTTGGACTTGAGTACAACGCGCTTTCGAAGGAAATGTCGGCACGTCCGGGGCAGGCCGTCACATTTGGTATCAGAGCTCTAGGTTGCATAGTTAACCTAGGGAAGTCATCAGGGAGAGATAGTATACGTATATGAGAGCGTGCATTTGTGATTATTTTGGTTTTCAAAAGCTATATATATATACTATTAGTATAGTTAAGGATGAAGTCGCACTGCACTGGCACTTCTATGGAGATGGTTAATCGTTTTCTGTGTACAGATTGAACGATGAGCCGATATACGAGGGGTATTGGTAGAGGAGCCAATAATGGGAATGCTGTTGATATGAGGACTATGTTCACTGACCTCACGAGAGAGATGCTTAGGGTTGTTAAGAGGGCAGCTCCTAATGCTGCTAATGGTGGTGGTGCAACGGTGCAAGCGCCTAGCGCCGATTTCGCCAAGCTTAACAAGGATTATACTAGCCTTGGTGGAAAGCCGTTCCACGGAACAGAGTCGACTACGGATGTTCAGGATTGGTTGGATAGCTGCTAGCGTATCTTTGAAGATTTAGGAATCGAAGATGCCATGAAGAGGAAGCTAGCATCCCGTCAGCTGCAAGGACAGGCAATGAATTGGTGGAATGCTATTAAGGCAGCTACTCCAGAAGATCAAATTACTTGGAACTAGTTCAAGACTCGCTTTAGTGATAAGTTTATTCCAGCTGCTCAGAAATCAGAATTGTTTAGGAAGTTCTTGGAGCTTAAGCAAAATGGCAGAGCTGTCTCGGAGTATATTGCTGAGTTCGATACTTTATCGAAATTTGGATTATCCCTTATAGATACTGCCGAGAAGAAGAACGAGAAGTTCATAACTGGGTTGGATGGATACTTGGGGGAAAGGCTTATTAATCACATCAATGAGACGTTTAAATCAATTGTGGGGAAAGCTTTGAGATCGGAGAGTCTTTACCCTAAGTCAAAGACTGAAGTTGCTGTCGTATATACAGGGGAGCCAAAACCGCAAGCAGGCGGTGGAGGCAAGAATAACTCGCAGAATAAGAGAAAACAGAACCAAGCTAAGGATGGCCAGAAAAAGAGTAAGAAAGATGTTGAGTGCTTCAGTTGTGGTAAGAAGGGCCACAATGCCAAAGAGTGTAGGGTTAAGCCAGCGGATAGGAAGTGCTTCTGTGGCCAAGTGGGACATCATAAGGATAAGTGTCCACAACCCCCTAAAGAAAAGCAGACCGTGAAAGCATATGCCATCAGTGTTGTTCCTTCTTCGTCGAATGCCCCAACAGCGGCGGAGAAAGGGAAGAATGTCGTTATCCAAGGTATGCTTTCCATTTATGATGTTCCAGTAAGAGTTTTATTTGATACCGGAGCTTCCAGTTCCTTCATATCTAGTGACATGGTAGATATGTTGGGATCGGAACCCGAGATTATCGATAAACCTTTAGTAATGACGAACTCGATTGGTGGTTCGACTAGCCTTTGCATGATTTTCCGTAATGTGGTCTTATCGAGTCATGGATGCATGTTTGTTTGTGATTGCTTTGTTTTGGGCTTTACTGGGTTTGACATTATTTTGGGAGTCGATTGGCTCCAAAGGTACGGGATGGTGGTAGACTGTGAGGGCTTTTTGGTGACAGTTAGAGCGGATGATGGGCGGAGGGTAGTGTTTGGTGGTCTACCTAGTGATGGGGTAATGGCTAGTTTTCTAAATTCCCTCGACATCCCGCATGATGTGTTGTCAGATATGCCCGTGGCTGGCCAATATACGGACGTCTTCGAGGAAGTGACCGGGCTTCCACCACACCGAGAGATTGAGTTTCGTATTGATTTAGTAAAAGATGCCAGACCTATAGTGATGCCACTTCGTCGTATGGCACCAAGGGAGCAGCGAGAGCTCGGGGTGCAAGTCAGCGATCTTTTGAAGAAGGGTTTTATTAAAAGAAGTGTTTCAGAGTGGGGAGCACCAGTTGTGTTTGCTACCAAGGCCGATGGTTCCCTTCGATTGTGTGTAGACTACCGCGAGTTGAATAAAGTAACGAGGAAGAATAAGTATCCTCTACAGCGGATAGATGATTTGTTTGATCAGTTGAGTGGCGCGAGAGTGTTCTCCCAGTTGGATCTCGCGATAGGTTTTCATCATCTTAGAGTGGAAGCTGAAAGTATAGCTAAAAACGGCATTTCGGATGCCGTCTGGATTTTATGAGTGGTTGGTCATGCCATTTGGGTTGACCAATGCCCCAGCATATTTTTTGGATCTTATGAATAGGGTATTCAGAGATCAGTTGAATAAGTTTGTTCTTGTGTTCGTGGATGATATCTTGGTTTATTCGAGGACAGAGGAAGAACACAAGGAACATTTGAGGACAATAATGGAGGTGTTGAGGAAACACCAATTGAAAGCGAAGTTTTCTAAGTGTCACTTCTGGAGGAGGGAAGTGAGGTTCTTGGGCCATGTTGTTTCAGAGAATGGTATTGCCGTGGATCCTACGAAAGTGGCTACGGTACAAGATTGGTCTACGCCCAGGAATACAACAGACATAAGGAGTTCCTTGGGGTTAGCTGGATATTATCGTAAGTTTATCTAAGACTTCTCCAAGATAGCAACATCGTTGACTCAGTTGACCAAGAAGAATCAAGCTTTCGTCTGGGACGGAAAGTGCGAGAGTGCATTCAAGAGTCTAAAGGAAAACTTGACGTGTGCACCAGTGTTAGTCATTCCTAAGGGGAATGAAGAGGTGACGGTATACACGGACGCCTGTGGTACCAAACTAGGTGCTGTATTGATGCAAGGGGGTAGGGTTGTAGCTTATGCAAGTCGGCAACTGAAACCGCACGAGAAAAGATATCCTACCCATGATTTGGAATTGGCAGCGAGCGTATTCGCATTGAAGATGTGGAGACACTATCTCTTGGGAGAAAGATTCGAGTTGTTTACTGATCATAAGTCGCTAAAATATCTTTTTTCCCGAAAGGATTTAAATCTTCGTCAGCATAGATGGTTAGAATTTTTGGCTTCATATGATTATGATATCGCATACACACCCGGTAAGGGCAATGCAGTAGCTGATGCTTTGAGTAGGAGACATGCCAGTTTAGGGGCTATGTTTCTTGAAAGGAAGCAACTGGAGTATATCACAGGGTATGATTTCAGACCAAAGTGCGAATTGGATCCAGTAATGTTAGCAAGTTTGACGATCAGACCGACTTTGATTGAAGAGATTGGTTCCAGTCAGAGGGACGATCCTAGTCTACTGGAAATCATCACCAAGATAGAGACGGACATCGACGACGAGGAGATGAACAAGTATGGGCTTGATCGAGATGGATGGCTTCGAAAGAATGGAAGATTAGTTGTTCCTAACGTAAATGGATTGAGAAATGAAGTGCTTAGAGAATGTCATCACTCAAAACTGACCATACACCCTGGTGGTAACAAGATGTATCAAGACATGAAGCAGACCTACTACTGGGAAGGAATGAAAAGAGACGTTGGGAAGTTAATATCCAAGAGCATGAATTGCCAGCTAGTTAAAGATGAGCAAAAGAAGCCTAGTGGTTTGTTACAGCCATTGGAAATCCCAGAATGGAAATGGGAACAAGTCTCGATGGATTTCATTGACGGTTTACCAAGGACTAGATCAGGCCATGATAGTATTTGGGTAATTGTGGATCGATTGACCAAGAGCTCAAGGTTTATACCAGTCAAGTCAAATAGAACGGCAGGTAAGTTAGCTGAGCTATATATGAAGTGGTAGTGATATTTCATGTAGTACCAAAAGGCATTGTGAGTGACCGAGATCCATTGTTTACTAATGGATTTTGGAAAAGCTTACAAGAGGCTTTCGGATCAGAACTACATCTCAGTACCGCATATCATCCTCAAACCGACGGTCAGACAGAGAGGGTGAATCGTGTATTAGAAGATCTCTTAAGAGCTTGTGTATTGGATTTTGGTGGATCATGGGATGACCATTTGCATCTAGTAGAGTTTGCATATAATAACAGTTACCAATCCATTATTGGTATGGCTCCATTTGAAGCTTTGTATGGAAGACCATGCAACTCACCATCACGTTAGCTAGAAATTGGTGAGAAATTTGTGCTTGGGCCAGATGTGATAAGAGAAACCTCAGACAAGATCAAGATCATTCAACAGCGAATGAAGACTTCCCAAGATAGGCAGAAGAGTTATGCTGATAAAAGGAGAAGGGAATTGAAATTCTCCGTTGGTGACTTAGTATTTGTCAAGATCTCTCAATTAAAGAATGTTATTCGATTTGGTAGGAGAGGAAAGTTGGCACCAAGATTTGTTGGTCCATTCCCAGTTCTTGAGCAAGTTGGGAATTTGGCGTATAAAGTTGAATTACCAGACAAGATGGCGGGAGTTCACAACGTATTTCATGTTTCCCAGTTAAGGAAATTCGTGCATGACCCCGATGTGACTATTTCACCTGATCAGTTGGATGATGTCGAAGTAGAACCCGAGGCGGTTGGGAACCGCAAGCCGATTCGTATTGTCGAGCACGATACGAAGCAACTTCGAAGAAAAGCGGTGGATCTAGTCAACGTTCAGTGGGGCGAGAATGAGAATGACTGTACCTGGGAGACAGAGGAGAGCATTAGGAAGACGTATCCAAAACTCTTTGCCTGGTAAGATTTTAATTGCAATTTAGCTATTCCGCATGCTAGGATAGACTTGTTGTATTATTATGTGTGTTTGATTGTTTGTGAATGGCTGATAGGCATGCGGGACCCTTTGTATGTTTTGATTAAGGAATTTCGGGGGCGAAATTTCTTAACGGGGGAGAATGTAACGACCCGCATTCTACGCATCAGAAGATCGTAGAATATTTATTTCTTTTTCTTGTGAAGTCGTATGGTCGTGTACTTTTGGGGAACGACTATTGGGGTCATTTCCCATGTTCATGATTTTTGTCGATTTTTAAATGACCGCTTTGCCACTAGCTGATCTTGTTTCGGTCATAACTTTTGATTGGTAAGGAGTTTTGACCTAAAACCACTTCCATTAGATCTAAATGATGATTTACCTTTCCGTAGAGTGGTTACATTAGCCAAACGGACTCACCGTTTGGGAGATATGGCTGAAACAATGTTTAAAAGGTGAAAAACTGCTTAACCGGGCTTAATTGGGTAGTTAATATCTAGGCCCATTGGGGGATTTCGGGATTAGGGGTATATAGGGGCTGATTAGGGTTAGAAAACATTTCTTTAGACACTTTTTCAGCCGCCACTTTCATTCTTGGAACCCTAGTAATGGCCTCCAACATCTAGAATCATCTCTAATCACCGTTTAATCAAGGACTAGGTTTAGCAACACCAAATCAAGGAAGATCTTCATCAAATCAGTATTAGAGCTGCTGTTAGACATCAGTATTCGCCCAAATCAGAGGAGTTTCAGTTCTGAAAATTTTATTTGTGGCTAAGGTGAGTGATTAGCTTTGTTTTTACACCAAATGCAGTTAATTAGGGTGATTAGTGTTAATTAACGAAATTATACATGATTAAATTCTGAAAAAAATGTTTAGAAATTCTTAAACACCGTTTTAGACCTCTGTTAGAAGTTTGGGTTGATTTGGTTAAGTTTTGTTAATCCTATCATTAGTTTTGCTTAAACATGATTAAGGGGAAAGCAAGGTTTTGGCTATGTTTAATCCATTTTAACCTATCAAATTATTGTTTTGGTGTTTGTGGTCAATTCTATATATTGCTATGACTGTATGGTATGTTTTTTGATTGATTAGAAAAGTTAGGTTGGTCGATAACACCGCCGAATGGCGTAAAACAGTCGCTGGAAAGAAGTGCAGGAAATTAGCCGAACCGGATCGGAGAGGGGGAGCACGAACCGAACCGTTCCCTTCAAACTGTTGCATCACGAGCCAATCTGAGGAATTGGAGAGATCATGACCAAACCAAACCGAATGGTTGCACCGAACCGACCGCTCACCTGGGGAACCCCACGATTCGAACCGCGTCACTCGATCCACGACCCGAACCGATGCACCATGGATGGACTAGAGGAACTCGACCCGACCCGGGGTGCTTGGAGAGGAGGACCGAACTGGGGATGCTTGTCACGAACCGATCCAACCAGGAAGAAGACGAGCCAATCCGAATCGAAAGAGTGACCACGAACCGAACCGATGAGTGACATTAATCCTGAACCGAGAAGTATGATCCGAAGTGGAACGAGGGGAAGAAACGAACTGATCCTGAGGTGATGACTAGAAACCCGAGATGCAAAGGTAGTCCAAATGGGAAGTTTGTACTTAGGATCCAGTTGGGAACCAACGAGTTAACTTCATGATTGGACTTTGTTGCGGGACGTGTGCAAAGGGGTTATCAACGTCCATAACTTTGATTCACCACCAGGACGGATGTTAGGCTACGGATCAGTGCAGTGGGGTAATTATTACTTCATGGGGCAGAGTGATCGTAGCAAGGCTATGAGCCAGTGCAGTGGAGTCGTCATGACTTCATGGGGCATAGTGGACATAGCAAGGACTAGTGGCTATGGATCAGTGCAATGGAGTTGTCATGACTCCATGGGGCAGAGTGATCATAGCAAGGAATATGGTGATCAAAGTGGTGGATATCGTATGCTTTACGCACCGAGTGAGAGATGTGAGGATGATTGCTATGCTTGATTGTTTGACATCACTGTGACCTGCACCCCCACCCCCGTATTCTTTACACCATATGTTAATGGCACCTTAGAGTATTGTACGGTATGCAGTGCTAACTCTTTGGTTGCAGGTCCAGGTTCAGGTACGGTTTAATATACCTATTATTGTTCTGTTTAGCTGCTTATCGCTCATACCAGACTTTTGTCTGACCCAGAGTTTTATGTCTCTTCTTATTACTCTGGGTGCTCCTAAACGAGCAGACTAGAGATAGGTTAGCTAGTTGTGCACGAGTAGTTGATCCGGAGACGAGCAGGAGGCTTCCACGTATGATATATATAGATATTCTCCTTGTGTTGTTGAAGGTCACTGCTTGAGCATTAGTAGTGTACCTCCTTTTGCTTTCTTTTGCTTTAGAGACAGTTTTAAAGTTGTAATAATGATGGTTATGGATCATAAGTTGTATTTTGGATTTCCTCTGCTATGATGGTTTAGTTAATAGCTTATGCACTGTCTCACCTATTTTATGTCAAGTATGTTATTATTATATTTTGTTCCATGCGCTGTGAGACATTCTACAGGTTCTTTGTTAGTTCATTCTCTCCATTCTTTTCTTTGGCGACCGTCCTGTACTAGTTGGACATGAGTACAACGCGCTTTCAAAGGAAATGTCGGTTGGTCCGGGGCGGGCCATCACAAAACTAATATTTGATGAACAAGTAAATGATATATTCATCCATATTGCACAGACCCTTGAAGACATGCTTCAAATGGAAGATGAATAAGTAAATGCTCTATTACGTTAGAAAAAACCCGAACTAAATATTTTCTCCAACTTGCAGAGCAATGTAGGGATTTCTCACTCAGGTTTATGTAGACAATCAATTTTTAACATAGTAGAACAAAGCTCTTTATAAAACAGACTAAGTTCTATTACAACCATCCAAACTTCTACGAGCAACGATTCTTTGAAAGCGACAGTAAATTTTTTTTCCATCATAACATGATAACCATGGCTTTTCTTCCACTAAGTATGTTGTTCTTATAGTCGACACATCTATGAAGATTATAACAAATATCATCCAAGAATTTTAATCTTTTTTCACCAATTTTAAAAGTATTTTAACTTATTCACTGTCTAGCTCATAATATACTTTTGGTTTTTTATGTCATTTGGCTTTATATGAAGCTCAGGATGATTACATGTTACTTCTGTATCACGTATTGACTTCAAATGATCCTTCATATTCCATTAACATTCAAGGCTGTATTGTGAGATGACCCCTTCTTATTAGTCCTAATATTTAGTTAAGTTTTTTTCCAAAGGATCATCTTTCCCTTTGAAAATCTAACCAGGATCCTTGGCTTTGTATTGATATAAAAATATCAATTTGATTTACTGTTAGCTTGAATATTTGAAGATAAGCAAGCCCCTCTCACCATATTTCAGAGTTTCAATCTTAATTGGTAAGAGACATATGATTGTAGATGCACTACAATCCAGTTGCACACAGCAAAACTAGGTTATTTGTTTTTTTATCTAGTTCTAGCACTATCTTAACAGTATGGAATTCTGGATTTTAGATGTAGTATTACAAC
The DNA here is from genome assembly GCA_030737875.1 of Allium sativum. NCBI lineage: Eukaryota > Viridiplantae > Streptophyta > Magnoliopsida > Asparagales > Amaryllidaceae > Allium > Allium sativum. The sequence goes on from CM060924.1 coordinate 201,227,060, forward strand.
TTTATAAATTCAGGGGTTGACGTAGACCATCTGAAGTATTCCTAAATCCATTGCCATAGTTTATTTTCTATTTAAAAGAGGTAAAACTGTATGGGTCTACTATTTGCAAGCTATTTGCAGATTTCTAACATTATTCAGTATCATTCATAACCACAAAATAGAAAACTAATTTTTAAAACCTTTTAAAAGTACTTCATAATATCTTTCTAAATAGGAAGAATTTATAATGTCACAATAATTTTAAAAAGAAACTGTGTAGAATACTTGATAAAAGGGATAAAGATGCTTTGAGCATCTACCCTGAATGAGTGCATATTTCACTATGAAATGGCACACATTCATGTGTATTAATTGGATAGGTGCACCCTGTCCATACACCAGGTACCCCATTTAGATAGAGCAAAAAATTACTTACATAACCTTGTATAAAACTGCTTTTAACACAACTCCACTTCAGGCAAATCATATAGCTTAAAAGCTCTCTCTCTCTTTTTAGTAAAATAATTTCTATGCTACCCCTCCTTATTCTACATATATATATATAGTGATTTAATAAACTTCTCAAGGAGGTTAACTAATTAAGTTTTAAGCATCAATCCACTAGTTTCTTAAGGAAGTTCATACTGGTTACATAATAAACCATAGATAAAAACACACATAATATTTTGCATACAAGTCTTTCCTGAATTACACCAATTATTTAACTTCAATTACTACTTGGCTATGGTAATTAACTAAACAGGAAGTTCATCAAGCTTCAAGCTACTTCAATTCCATCTTATAATTAGCTTTTCCTTCGCCTATTATCACTCTTGAAGATGCCCCAAAAGTAATCATAAAAATAAGGTCAAACAATTAAGCCTGGGTGAATAATTTCTAGCAACTATCAATTTAAATTCTCCCATAAACAAAATAATATATATATATATATATATATTACTTCTTGTATGCATCATTCTACCTGTAAGCAAGCTTCTGCAAGTTCTAGTTTTTTTCTTTCTTTTATACCTCTTACTTTTCAAACCATAGAAAGGTTAAGTATGTTGGTTCAAATGCATATATCATTTTCTCAACACAATTGCAAGCATAATAAAATATTAACACACATATGAACCCTCCCACAACCCCTTTGCATATGGCTAATCCCTCTATTTTCCCAAATCTCCTTACTGCTTTACTTTCAGCAGTACTTATTCCTCGGGTAACTCATTTCCCATGAACATTGTAACGACCTGGATTTTTGACCATTCAAATCGCCAATAAACCACATATGTCGACCTAAACAAAATACCAACACAGGCAGTTATTGGGAAAAAGAAGAAAGAAGAAAAAAAACAATCACAGAATCTCATAGCGGAAGGACAACACATAATAAACAAATAATGGTTCAATAACATTAAAAACATATACACTCGAGTTACATTTTCCAATCATCTGAGTTACACTAATACAAGTATATACACTAATGCAACTGAAACAAAATGCAGCGGGAAATATGTGTATATATATAATAGGTAAATACCAAATCTTCGTCTTCGCTCCCCAAGGAAGAGTGATCTTCGCTAACTGCAACCTTCTGCTGACCCGAGCGTATTGCATAAAAAGAAAACACAATAAACACTCGGAGCAACACTAAATCATTCTCATATTAGTCAAATTAAAATACGAAATAACATAAGTGTCATGGGTGCAGTAACTCAAGAGATGTTACGAGATTTTTCAATCTCTCAAGGATCCGTTAAACTAATAAATACATAGTATAATACACTATTATTGTAATGTCTATTCAGTAAAGTATAAATAATGAAAATAGCGTAAGCGGGATTACATTTTTACCCTTACAACATTTATAATACAGTAGTTTATACAATACCGTAAACCCACCGTAAACCGATGGCATCAAAGGGCACTCCATACGTACGATACAAATCAAAATCGTAGGGGCTCGATAAGGATAAATATGACAAGGCACTCGAGGCAATGCCCAGGGTAGGATTCTACCAGTTGCACTCCTGGACCGGTGGTAACGCATAGCAGCCACTACCGCCCACCTCAGAACACACTCACAAATCAAAAAGGGCCCAAATCATCATCATAGTCATAGAAATAGTATCGAAGAAGTGCGTCCGATCAAAGGTGCTACCTCAATTAGTCACGGTATTGCTCCCGTTTTAATCATTTCAATTATGACCCGAAGGTCAAGGCTATTTCGTCATCGTTCATCTTCATCAATCCAAAATCGCCTCCAATTCATCATATTTCATTCTGGATACGTCATAAGGTTCACAGTTGTTAAAGTGGTATCGACACTGACAGAGAGTATGTCATTTGTCGACTCCGGTCCCTGTAACAACCAACGTAGAATATACTTTATCTCAAAAGATTATGATGATTTCAAATCGATTTATGTTCGAAATCCATTCATATTCAAATAGAATATATATTTTCCATATCAACTCATTCCAATCATTTGAAAATCCCATTTATATTCAAGTAGAATAAAATCTACCTTGAACTATTATAATCGTTTACAATCGATTCATATTCGAAATAGTACATAACTTCATATCAAAACTCCATTTGAATCATGGTTTAAATCAAAACAATTTCCATTTAGGAAGAAGTCACAATCATTTAATATTACTATAAAAATAAGGTACTTATGAAATAAGATCTTATATATAAATTTACCTATAAAATAGTTATAGTAAAACAAGATGGTTTAAATCATTATGTACATAAAATAAAAGTTTTACGAAATAGTTTTAGTTATAAAATATAAGAAAAATGTATTTACAACAAATAGTATATAAACTACAAAATTTTGCTAAATAACTTTTAAGAAAAGAAATATAATTTATTTGAAAAACATGAGGTGTATATATATAATTTTATAAAATATTTTTTTTAATTATAATTTTTCCTTCCTTCCAAATTTTCATAATCTTGAAATCAAAAATCCAATCTCAATGGAGTTCATTTAGTCCCATATCTCATTTCAACATCGTTCAAATAGACCGCTCGATTTAAAGGATTCAAACCCATATTCATATTAAATTCGAATAACTCTGAGTATTCTCAAATAACTTACATTTACAAAACTCAATTCATAGAAAAATTATCAGTTTCACATCTTACCGTAAATTTGGAAACTCCAAGATATATTCAAAGTCCCATTTTACAAATCTCAATTTGTTGGATAATTCCCTTGACAAATTCATTAACGTTTAACGTTCGTATTTAAAGGAAAATAAAATTTATCAAAATCGACACATTTCCTTTGAATAAATTTCCATCGATTATGCAAAATCTCGAATATTAAAAATCATTTAACCAACCGATGTCTATATATAATTTTCTATCCTATGGCCAAGTGATCTAAAATTTAATTTCTCGATATTTCAGGGATGGATATATATCATTTCAGTCCAAATCTGGGTCATAGATATTTATCATTTCAATCTGTGTTCTTAATTCATTTTTAAACCGGTTAATCCCGGGTTTATTAGATGCCCGTAACATGAAGGGTAAATGGAATTAATCGTCACAATCAACATGCAATACAATACTGAATATGGAGCCTTAGCAGTGTCTATATCAATTTAGTAATAAATTTCAACCAAACATCCATCACAACCATTCCATCCAACTGATCAGTATTAAACTGTTTCACAAATTAGAAGGATCAGAATTTCCAACTAGAAATTTAATTTAATTAAATAACTAATCATCGACTTAGATTTGCATGTTAACACACTTTGCATAACAATTTTAGGAAACCATTCACAATCAATCACAACCATGCAACCAAACTTAATTCATAATTTAATTTAATAAATATGGGAATAATTCAGTTAATTGTGAGTGAGAAAATCATTCACCTTTGGGTCTTTAGTGGATCGGACGTCCAACCAAAGCCCAGATTTTGCAGTCTCCAAATGCAACCAAACCAGTTCTAGAACGTCCGCAATTCCTCCACGATTCCAACGCACCCAACCGCGTCCAAATCCGAGTTCGCATGTAAAAGTTATAAGCATTTTACAATTTGAACTTTAAATTATATAAATTAATAAATAAATTCCCTCACCATTTAAAGGATGCCACGTCAACACGGAAATCTCCTTCCCGCTCCGTTCTCAGCATGATACAGTGCATGATGCTCACCGAACCCATAAGGCTGTGACTTTGACCATCCAATTCTCACCGCTCCGACCGTTTCATGACCTGAGACCACCGCCAAATTGAATCTCATCCAAAACCGCTCCTGACCATGTCAGCGCCGCCATCTCCGATTGACCGGATCCTCCGCGTCGAACCCTTCAAACGTGCGGTTTTCTGACCTTCAAGTCCCAAATTTCGACGACCCGCTTGATGATAGAAGCTTCAACCACCACCAATCAATTCCTATCGTCGATATCTTCAATACCCATAAATTAATTTCTCCGATTAAAGCCCAGATCAGAAACCCCTAAATTTGCTTATAGAGTTTCAATACCCACAAATTCCGACCGACCCAGCTACTGCATGTCGAAACAAGGATACCCGTAGCTTCATATCATCAAGGCCTTCGATTTGATATATAATATGTTATGGTTTGGGAAGATTTTATTTTCAAAGATTGAAATTTTTGTTGAGCTAGGGTTTTGAATATTTGTTTCAGCCATTAAAGAGAAAACAGATGGAGAAAGGTATACGTGAATGAGAATGGCTGATGGGATTAAAGGAATTTATATATATATATATATAAGGCCAAATCTGAGAAACACCCAATTATCCAATTATCTTGAATCCATTCACATTTTATCCCGTACGATGAAATGACAAGTCCAATTGTAATGCAATTTGAAATCCTACCATAATTCACGGTTCTGGATCCAATGAAACTAGTTTCGTCAGATTCTGAGATAGTTACCAAAATAGTTGAATTCCACAGTTAATTAATTAATAAAATATTCAATTATTCATTTAACTGTTTTTAATTCAATTTAAATATTCATTAAATTCCATTTAAATCTAATTATAACTTAAATAAATTTTACAAATCGATTTAATAAATTTTAAAGTTCCTAAATTTGATTATTTGAATTTAAATTTGAATTTCAAATTTAACTTAAACAACTTAAATTCCATTTAATCATTTAAATATTAAATCCCAAATTACAACATTTCTAAATGAAACTAAATTTGAAAATCTATTTATACTCAATTCAAACAATCACCATCATAAAAATCAACAAAATTTGATTTTTTATCTAATATTATTCCATTTATTTATTTTAAATCTAAATTTAAATATACAGAAAATTATGGGTTGTTACAAACTTTTATGTGATGCTACGGGTACCCGAAATCACAAAATAATATATGTAGTTGTAAAATCTCAAAATTTTCTAATTCCCGAAAGCACGGAAAATTTCGGCAGCATCTCCTTTGTACGGAGAGGTCAGGAAAATCACAATACATATATTAAATCCAAATATTCATCTCATCATATGATGAGGCATCCCAAAAATGGGGAAACAATATATATATATATATATATATATATATATAGAGAGAGAGAGAGAGAGAGAGAGAGAGGAGCGTTCAATGGCACCCCAAATGCCCCCCAACAGAAACCAAGTATTTATAGCAGTTTAAGTTAGTGGGAGGTGAGAGAATGACTGGAGGGAGTGAGAAACGGGATATGTGGTGGAAATCAGGGGGCATTTAGGGGTGCTGCACTGTTTCGGGTGCCATTGAATGCTCGCCATATATATATATATATATATATATATATATATATATATATATATATATATATATATATATATATATACCCACAAAACTATATAACACAAATACGTACCTTCTTTAACGTTATTTGCAAATTTTATTTATCTTAGCATTTAGCATTTAACGCAAGCGAGCTCCAAAGTGTAGCGCACCTTCGTTACACATGCTACATACTCACACATGCATGAGTATTAAACATGTATATAATACATAGCAATGTATACAACTTACACAACATCTACTAAACATTTCAACTACAAAACCAAGATATTCATAACAGGTCAGCGAATAGATTGAGGTTTATCACCCCTTAGATGATGGAATTTGACCAAAGCATACTAGTCAAAAGTTTTTGTATTTCTTTCAGGCTTTCCGAATGGACCGAATTCGTCGAATTCGGACTATCCGTTCAAAAGTTATGACTATTTTAGCGAGAGCGAACGCTTCAGCCCACACAATGAAAAATGCAGGTCTGAGTTGTTCAACCTAGTTTTTAACCCTTTAAACATCAAACTTTTACCCAGCACATTAAGAAAAAGTTTTAGTTTACATCTTGGGGTTTCTGAATTCTACAAGCACATCAAAATTTGACGCTCCATGTAACAACCCGCTCATTCCATGATGATAAATTTAAATATTTTATTTAAATATATCGTTGCGTCCGATGTGTCACTCAAAATGTCGTTTTTCACAAACGATAAAATTAGGATTCGGGACCACTTGCATTGGGTCTGGATCATCGTTTACAACCTTTTTGACTATAAGCATCGATGTGTTCCAAGACTCGGAAATTTGGCACCTTGGTTGGGTCTTGGTTGAGCTAACCTAGCTCACCATATAACCCCAAATCATCCTCCTTCTCTTCATTCATTCTCCAAACACTTAGAAAAATAGAAATGGGGAAGGGGAATGGAAAATTAAAATTCCCTAATCTAGGATTTTCAATCTAAAGCTCAATTCATGTGCAAATCCAATTCTAAGACATGGGTAAGCTTCTCTATCCTCTTCTCTATCTCCATAGTTCATCAATTTCGGATTTTTTTCTGTTACCCTAAAACATATATTCCCTTATGTATGTTCATGAGGTGATTTTGAGGAGCTAATGAAGAAAGATGGGTTTTTTCTTGAATTGGAGCTTGTTCTTCATTGTTTGCAACCAAGGTGAGTTCTTTTTGAACTCACATTTATGCCACATGCCAATGGCTTGTAAAAGTGTAATTTAGTGATTCATTTGAGTATGCATATGCTAGTAAATTGAGTAGGTTATTGTATGCATTAAGTTAATTGATTAGTTTGATGATTCTCTTGCTTTTTGAGTAATGGAAATCCTATTATGTTCTATGTTCGGATTGTGTATGCTATAGGTGAAGTTCTTGTGTGCACACAAGTCGTTATAGTTTCCCTTTAGCATTGCCAAACCACCGTGTTCTAGCTTGAATCGCATTTGATTGCTTTAGTTAGAGAATTAGTTCATTTTCGAATATATAATCGAAATCATAGCAATCTCATGCTCATATGTGTGTGTGCATGTTTGTTGGTGTTATAAGATGTTTCGGTAAGCCTTAGATGCTTCAATTTCACCTAGAAATCATCATGTACCATCACCATTGATCCCAGCTCGTCCGTAGGCCATTTGCACCTTATTCCTTAAGCAAAATTGCCCATGTTTCAGCTCAGACGTCTGTCCGGGAGGGGGAAAGACGTCTGTCAATGTTTGAGAAGCAAAATATTTAATTGCTTCAGCTCAGACATCTGACCAAATAGGTCAGACGTCTGACCAACCTCTTGGGAAAAAATAAAAAAACCGCAAACTGTTAGGTCAGACGTCTGTCCTGAGGGCAAAGATGTCTGATCCTACAGTTTTGCTGTTAATCGGTGAAGACCACGGTCAACAGTCTACCACCGTCCAGGCTCTTTCCCTGCTGGAGCTCGGGCCGTTCGGACTTCGTTTGTGAACTTCAGCTTCACGAATTCACAGATTCCAGCAGCTCGATTCATCATCTTGATTCTCAAGTGATTCTTCCAATGTTGATTCTTTTGGTCTATTCACATTGTTTAGGATGTTAATTGGATAAGTGATCATTCTAAAGCCCGTGCATTCTATTTTGTATATCGAATTTATTCGATACCCTTTTTAAGATGATTCACGCCATTAAAACGTGAATTATTGACTCGATATCCTTCGAGTCTATTCCGATGTAGTTTAAAATCTTCGGGTGCTAGTTTGGGATTTCGATTCATTCGTTGATCGAAAATACAACCATTATCCCTTGATTTCCTGTATGTTGTTGTGATGTGGGTTTACGTTTCATGATGTTTGTGTTCTATTCGCTATGGCGACGGTTTTCATGACTAATTGAACCACAATGGATAATGGGGTTTTATATTTTCAATGGGCACCAAACCAACGTTATTCAGTTTTTAAATTCAAATCCTTTTAAAATCAATTCGATTTCTAAACCCCGTTCTGATTCTATTGATTTATATACGATTCCTTATCCTATCGATCGGACGATAAATTTAGTTTATTTACCTTAGTAAAACTGAGGACTATGACCCCTTATACGTTTACTTCGGCGAATAACTCTTGGGCTCTTGCGTTCGAAGCTGTGTGGTGATTTTCTCTGTTTGAGAATGAACCAACAACGGGTTCGTAAATATTCGAGAATAGAGAGTGGTTATGAGACATTTAACTATTTTCTTATATTCACTATCCCGGTGTGATTTATACTTACCCGGATCATTGGTATCCTCCTCCTGACATAATTATTTGGTTCGCAATCGCCCTAGTGGGAATTTACGATTTGGGACCTTCATCTATGGGACTTTGATCCAACTTTCTATGATTTTCTATGATTTATGTATTTTCATCATCCAGGGTCACGACCCGACTCCGTGGGGAGATTCAGATCAAACTAATGGGTTCGTTACCTAGAGATCGCATCTCACCACTTTGATGCATTGCACGTCAATTTGACCACTTTGACGCATTGCGCGTTTAATTTGATAAATGATTTCTGACTCTTGAATACTTTGATGTGTTGCGCGTCAATTTGATAAATGATTTCCGATTCTTGATTACTTTGATGTGATGCGCGCCAATTTGATTTATGTTTACTTTGATGTGATGCGCGTCAATTTGACTTATGATTACTTTTACGCGATGCGCGTCAATTTGATAAATGATTTCTGATTTATGTTTACTTTGATGTGATGCACGTCAATTTGATTTATGTTTGGCATTCCTCTATCGTTTCCTGTTGTGTGCTATTATTTGAATGTTACATTCTACATTAGCTAGGAGATTATTTAGAGATATGTGTGTGTTGACATTCCATTGTCATTTCCTGATTGTGTTGACATGCCATGTTTCATATTTGTTTATGATTAGATATTCTCATTAGAATCATGTCATCCTACGTTATATCTCTTATTATCTCAATTTATTTGATAAATACAGCTAGACTAATCCTTTTATTGTTTATTTTCTTATAAATAATACTCGGGTCAGGTCGAGTCATTTTAGGTGCTCCTTTAGGCCTCATCGCAGGATTGATCTTCCGCTTTCAGCTTGCTACTCTACCTCCGCAACTTTCTGTACTTTTGTACCTATGACATTATCTTTCGTCGTGCACATATTCTTTTATTTAGATCATGGTACATGTATTAGCGGATCTTTGTTGACCACTAGCTTATTTTACGCATTCTTGGTTATTCATATCTATTTCGCCTTTGTGATATGATTATTCTATGTCTTACTATGAGATATACCATATTTATATTATTGTTGTTGTCTATTTTATACTGCTTTCCGGATTATTTTTAGCCATTGTGAATTTGCCCTATGTGCCGAATGGTCATGTCGAAATTTTAGTCGGTATCAGATTCGATGTGCATTCCTCACATGGAACAATTACACAATCGGTCGCTCTTCACAAACCTCATTCTCTGTTATGGTCTACGACATTTCTCTGAAATGAACTGGACGATAGTGGGTATAGAGGCGGGGCGTTACAGTTTGGTATCAGAGCTACTTTCTGGAACAGTGTAAGATAGGATGACGATGGTATTGTCTTAAGCCTCTCTCGGGAATCATGCTTTAGGGTTTTAGTTAGAGTCTTAAGACCCATCATAGCATATCTTCATATATGATTCCATTTTGATTGAATTTGCAACGTTTGAATTCAACTTGAGACTAACTTTTTCTTCCTTCTTTTTCCTTAAAGAAGCGAAATAGTTGGTTGTAGCCGTGCAAGTACCGGTTCACCCAGTGTACCTCCTACGGGAGGGGTGATTATGTCTCAAGTGGCCTATTTTTAGCCTTTTAGAATAGTTATCGACTAGTCCCTTCGGGTTGATTTCTATAGTCCATCTAGCCCCATGTGCTCTAGTGGTGCTTCTGTTTCGTTCTATGACTCGAGTTGCTAATCAATGTCTGTTTAATATCCTTGTAGTTGATTGATCATTGGATATCTTGCCCGTGCATCGTTACGCACGTCGTAAGCGTCTTTGATCCTGATATTTCTTGATTTCTAGTTAAGATTGTTTCGTACGTCGTTACGTACCTAGCATGGTCTATTGATCACTTGTCGGTCGGTATGGAGATACCATGTCTTTGTGACTAAATCTACTACTTTGTTGTCAGCTATATAGTTCTAGTTCGGTGTGAGTCAATAAGCATTTGTGATAAATTAACCCAACAAATGTATCGTTGCGTTCCAAACTCAAGCCCAAGAACGAGGAAAAGCATCCCGCTGATCCCTCTTCTTGAGTAAAGGTACGTGTCATTTATTCCTTAATGTCATTTACCTTGTTCACATATTATATTGTTTATGTTCTTTTGATATACGTCGACCGTGTTCTTCGTTATCAAAAATATCAATTGTGTTTTATTCGTAAGTTGATAAAGGAATTTTATTTCCTTTATGCCATCCCGAATGATTTATTGAAATTTTATATTTTCACGAGATTTGCGTGAACGTAAGAAATTATGAGGACTTTCTTGTGTTAACTTGTCCATCAGGTGCGTTAAGGATCTCGAACGGGATATGGGATGCTATGTTGTAGTTCGAAATTCCTAAACACCATTATGTGACAATCCGACATTTGAAATGATCGCTAAGAATTAAATTAGCCATTAATACGTTAGTCAAAATAATAATATTATGGATTTTTGCGATTTTTCATAATTATTTGTTATCTTTCTAGATAATTTATTTCTAGAATTCCTTGAAGCAATTACAAAAATTTGAGTGGTTGAAGATTTTTTATTAGAAATTATCTTGAATCTTTTCTTTGAGTAAATTAAATAACTCCAGGAACAACCCAAAAAGTTATTTATTTATGATTGAGAATCTCGCCTAATTTTTAACCCTTGTTTCGATTTGCTAAAGAGAATTTATTATTCTTGTGATTCCATGGGTCTCCTTATTTTCTCTAGTGGACGATCACTCGAGAGAATGGGAGTTCCCGTTGGGGAAGGGAGATTTGGGTTTTGCGATCCACAACAAACTCAATAATTCCTTTCTTCGAATCTATGATCTAATCGATCAGCTGGAAGTTCTATAGTCAATTAACTTATGGACTTAGCCTTGCGTTGTTCTTAGAAATGAATATCGAAAGGATGAGCTCTTTTGATATTCCTCCTTTGTTTGTTTGAATCATTTGGATTGACAATTGTCTTCGCGCATTTGTTAACCCTTGTCAATCAAAACTTTGGAGATTACGCCTTCTTTAGTTTAGTCTCATCTTGTTATAGGAATTGTCTATTGCTTCTTTGATTAATTGCTAATGTTCTTGCGATTTGAGATTTTTAGCGGAAAATTATCTTAAATCCTGTTGTCCTGAAGCTGTAAGTTGTGCACTACTTATCCATCACTACTTATCCATCATATTCTCGATGTTTCCGATTTTCTAAGATTGATACTCGAGTTTCTGAATATTGGGAATTCTAATGATTCGTCTATATGGTTACTAAATGAGATTTAGTACTTGGTTAAAAATCGATTTCCCCGAATAGTTCGTTGGTATTCCGTTACCAACCTCGAATCATTGATTATTCCTTCGAGAATTGCTCTCCTTAGCTAAATTCGTTGGAATATCTGAGTTGTTCTTTTGTGGGCGTCAGTCACCTTGTCGCAAGACTAAAGTGCCGAAGTTCGGTGTTCGCTACATCGTCATGATTGAGTTTCAGGAATGGATTAGTCAACCACCGTAATTTCTCTTCTCATATCCAAAGAGAAATATCTACTATCGATTTTGCACGTCTGTAGGACCCAGTCTTGTTGCATCTTGAAAATTCCGAATTTGATTTGCAAGATTCTTATGAATTATATAAATTCTCATTCCTTTGAAAATTGTAATAAGAGAGGCAAATCAATACGAATTCATAGCACTTATGAATTTTTCTGGAATTATTTTACCCGTTTGGGATGACTACCTTCATGGGTAATGAAATTCAAGATCGAACTCTAGTTTTTATGATCTTGTGAAACGAAATTGGGATCTCACCTAGCCGTTGGTGTGACTGTTTCATTTTGCATCGATTCTTGTGGTACCACTCCGTGGTGTTATTTTTGGTTGTTACTCATTACTTCAATCTTAAGGAATTGCGGGGACGCAATTCGTTTTAGGGGGAAGTCTGTAACAACCCGCTCATTCCATGATGATAGATTTAAATATTTTACTTAAATATATCGTCGCATCCGATGTGTCACTCAAAATGTCATTTTTCACAAACAATAAAATTAGGATTCGGGACCACTTCCATTGGGTCCTGATCATCGTTTACAACCTTTTTGACTGTAAGCATCGATATGTTCCAAGACTCGGAAATTTGGCTCCTTGGTTGGGTCTTGGTTGAGCTAACCTAGCTCACCATATAACCCCAAATCATCCTCCTTCTCTTCATTCATTCTCCAAACACTTAGAAAAATAGAAATGGGGAAGAGAAATAGGAAATTAAAATGCCCTAAGCTAGTGTTTTCAATCTAAAGCTCAATTCATGTGCAAATCCAATTCTAAGACATGGGTAAGCTTCTCTATCCTCTTCTCTATCTCCATAGTTCATCAATTTTGGATTTTTTTCTCTAGCCCTAAAACATATATTCCCTTATGTATGTTCATGAGGTGATTTTGGAGGATCAAATGGAGAAAGATGGGTTCTTTCTCGAATTGGAGCTTGTTCGTCATCGTTTGCAACCAAGGTGAGTTCTTTTTGAACTCACATCTATGCCACAAGCCAATGGCTTGTAAAAGTGTAATTTAGTGATTCATTTGAGTATGCATATGCTAGTAAATTGAGTAGGTTAGTGTATGCATTAAGTTAATTGATTAGTTTGATGGTTCTCTTGCTTTTTGAGTAATGGAAATCCTATTATGTTCTATGTTCGGATTGTGCATGTTATAGGTGAAGTTCTTGTGTGCACACAAGTCCTTATAGTTTCCCTTTAGCATTGCCAAACCACTGTGTTCTAGCTTGAATCGCATTTGATTGATTTGGTTAGATAATTAGTTCATTTTCGAATATATAATCGAAATCATAGCAATCTCATGCTCATATGTGTGTGTGCATGTTTGTTGGTGTTATAAGATGTTTCGGTAAGCTTTAGATGCTTCAATTTCACTTAGAAATCATCATGTACCATCACCATTGATCCGAGCTCATCCGTTGGCCGTTTGCACCTTATTCCTTAAGAAAAATAGCCCATGTTTCAGCTCAGACGTCTGTCCGGGAGGGGGACAGACATTTGTCAATGTTTGAAAAGCAAAATATTTATTTGCTTCAGCTCAGACGTCTGACCAAATAGGTCAGACGTCTGACCAAATAGGTCAGACGTCTGACCAACCTCTGGGGAAAAAAATAAAAAAACCACAAATTGTCAGGTCAGACGTCTGTCCCGAGGGCTCAGACGTCTGAGCCTGCAGTTTTGCTGTTGACCGGTGGCGACCACGATCAATAGTCTACCCCCATCCAGGCTCTTTCCCGACCGGAGCTCGGGCCGTTTAGACTTTGTTTGCGAACTTCAGCTTCACGAATTCACAGATTCCAACAGCTCGATTCATCGTCCTGATTCTCAAGTGATTCTTGCAATGTTGATTCTTTTGGTCTACACACATTGTTTAGGATGTGAATTGGATAAGTGATCATTCTAAAGCCTGTGCGTTCTATTTTGTAAATCGAATTTATTCGATGCTCTTGTTATGATGATTCACGCCATTAAAACGTGAATTATCGACTCGATATCCTTCGAGTCTATTCCGATGTTGTTTAAAACCTTCGGGTGCTAGTTTGGGATTTCGATTCGTTTGTTGATCGAAATTACAACCGTTATCCCTTGATTTCCTGTATGTTGTTGTGATGTGGGTTTACGTTGCATTATGTTTGTGTTCTATTCGCTATGGCGACGGTTTTCATGAATAATTGAACCACAATGGATAATGGGGTTTTATATTGTTAATGAGCATCAAACCAACATTTAATCAGTTTTTAAACTCAAATCCTTTTAAAATCAATTCGATTTCTAAACACGGTTCTGATTCTATTGATTTATACGATTCCTTATCCTGTCGGTCGGTCGAGAAATTTATTTTATTTACCTTAGTAAAACTGAGGACTATGACCCCTTATACTTTTACTTCGGCGGATAACTCTTGGACTCGTGCGTTCGAACATCTGTGGTGATTTTCTCTTTTTTGAGAATGAACCAACAACGGGTTCATAAATATTCGAGAATGGCGAGTGGTTATGGGACATTTAACTATTTTCTTATATTCACTATCCCGGTGTAATTTATACTCACCCGGATCATTGGTATCCACCTCCCGACATAGTTGTTTGGTTCGCAATCGCCGTAGTGGGAATTTACGATTTGGGACCTTCATCTATGGGACTTCGGTCCAACTTTCTATGAATTTCTATTATTTATGTATTTTCATCATCCGGGGTCACGACCCGGCTCCGTGGGGAGCTTCGGCTCAAACAAATGGGTTCGCTACCTAGAGATCGTATCTCACCACTTTGATGCATTGCGCGTCAATTTGACCACTTTGACGCATTGCGCGTCAATTTGATAAATGATTTCTAATTCTTGATTACTTTGATGCGATGCGTGTCAATTTGATAAATGATTTCTGATTCTTCATTACTTTGATGCGATGCGTGTCAATTTGATTTATGTTTACTATGATGCGATGCACGTCAATTCGATTTATGATTACCTTGACGCGATGCGCGTCAATTTGTTAGATGATTTCTGATTTATGTTTATTTTGATGCGATGCGCGTCAATTTGATTTATGTTTAGCATTCCTCTATCATTTTCTGTTGTGTGCTATTATTTGAATGTTACATTCTACATTAGCTAGAAGGTTATTTAGAGATATGTGTGTGTTGACATTCCATTGTCATTTCCTGATTGTGTTGACATGCCATGTTTCATATTTGTTTATGATTAGATATTATCATTAGAATCATGTCATCCTACGTTATATCTCTTATTATCTCAGTTTATTTGATAAGTACAGCTAGACTGATCCGTTTATTGTTTATTTTCTTATAAATAGTACTTGGACCAGGTCGAGTCATTTTAGGTGTTCCTCTGGGCCTCATCGCAGGACTGATCTTCCGCTTTCAGCTTGCTACTCTGCCTCCGCAGCTTTCTGTACTTTCATACCTATGACATTATCTTTCGTTGTGTACATATTCTTTTATTTAGATCATGGTACATGTATTAGTGGATCTTTGTTGACCACTAGCTTGGTTTACGCATTCTTGGTTATTCATATCTATTTCGCCTTTACGATATGATTATTCAGTGTCTGGCTATGAGATATACCATATTTATATTATTGTTGTTGTCTATTTTATACTGCTCTCTGGATTATTTATAGCCGTTGTGTAGATGCCCTATGTGCCGAATGGTCATGTTGAAATTTTAATCGGTATCAGATTCGATGTGCATTCCTCACATGGAGCAATTATACAATCGGTCGCTCTTCACAACCCTCATTCTCCGTTATGGTCTACGATATTTCTCTGAAATGAACTGGACGATAGTGGGTATAGAGGCGGGGCGTTATAGTTTGGTATCAGAGCCACTTTCCGGAACAGTGTAAGATAAGATGACGATGGTATTGTCTTAGGCCTCTCTCGAGAATCATGCTTTAGGGTTTTAGTTAGAGTCTTAAGACCCGTTATAGCTTATCTTCCTATACGATTCCATTTTTATTGAATTCGCATCGTTTGAATTCAACTTGAGACTAACTTTTTCTTCCTTTTTCCTTAAAGAAGCGAAATAGTTGGTCTTAGCCGTGCAAGTGCCGGTTCACCCAGTGTACCTCCTCTGGGAGGGGTGATTATGTCTCAAGTGGCCTATTTTTAGTCTTTTAGAATAGTTATTGACTTGTCCCTTCGGGTTGATTTCTATAGTCCGACTAGGGCCCGTGTGCTCTAGTGGTGCTTCTGTTTCGTTCTAAGACTCGAGTTGCTAATCGATGTCTGTTTAATATCCTTGTAGTTGATTGATCATTGGATATCTTGCCCATGCGTCGTTACGCACGTCTTAAGCGTCTTTGATCCTGATATTTCTTGATTTCTAGTTAAGATTGTTTCGTACGTCGTTACGTACCTAGCATGGTCTAATGATCACTTGTCGGTCGGTACGGAGATACCATGTCTTTGTGACTAAATCTACTCCCTTGTTGTCAGCTATATAGTTATAGTTCGGTGTGAGCACCAAGCATTTGTGCTAAATTAACTCAAAAAATGTATCGTTGCATTCCAAACTCAAGATCAAGAACGCGGGAAAGCATCACACTTTTTGTGATCCCTCTTCTTGAGTCAAGGTACGTATCATTAATACCTCAATGTCATTTACCATGTTCAGAGATTATTTTAATTATGTTCTTTGGTATACGTCGACCGTGTTCTTCGTTATCAAAAGATATCAGTTGTGTTTTATTCGTAAGTCAATAAAGGAATTTATTTCCTTTATGCCATCCCGAATGAATTATTAAATTTTTATATTTTCGCGAGATCTTCGTGAACGTTAGAAATTATGACTACTTTCTTGTGTTAACTTGTCCATCGGGTGCGTTAAGGATATCGAACGAGAAATGGGATGCCATATTGTAGTTCGAAATTCCTAAACACCCGACAATCCGACATTTGAAATGATCCCTAAAAATTAAATTAACCATTAATAAGTTAATCAAAATAATAATATTTTGGATTTTTGCGATTTTTCGTAATCGTTTGTTATCTTTCTAGATAATTTATTTCTAGATTTTCTTGAAGCATTTCCAAGAATTTGAGCGGTTCAAGATTTTTAATTAGAAATTATCTTGAATCTTTTCTTTGAGTAAATTAAATAACTCCAGGAACAACCCAAAAAGTTATTTATGATTGAGAATCTCGCCTAATTCTTAATCCTTGTTTCGATTTGCTAAAGAGAATTTATTATTCTTGTGATTCCATGGGTCTCCTTATTTTCTCTAGTGGACGATCACTCGAGAGAATGGGAGTTCCCGTTGGGGAAGGGAGATTTGGGTTTTACGATCCATGGAAAACTCAATAATTCCTTTCTTCGAATCTATGATCTAGTCGGTCAACCGGAAGTGCTATAGTCAATTCACTTATGGACTTAGCCTTGAGTTGTTCTTAGAAATAAATATCGAAAGGATGAGCTCTTTTGATATTCCTCCTTTGTTTGTTTGAATCATTTGGATTTACAATTGTCTCTGCACGTTTGTTAACCCTTGTCAATCAAAATTTTGGGGATTACGCCCTCTTTGGTTTAATCTCATCTTGTTATAGGAATTGTCTATTGCTTCTTTGATTAATTGCTGATGTTGTTACGATTTGAGATTTTTGGCGGAAAATTATCTTAAATCCTGTTATCCCGAAGTTGTAAGTTGTGCACTACTTATCCATCATCTTCTTGATGTTTCCGATTTTCTAAGATTGATACTCGAGTTTCTGAATATTGGGAATTTCGTATAGTTCCTAATGATTCGTCTATACGGTTACTAAATGAGATTTAGTGCCTAGTTAGAAATCGATTTCCCCGAATAGTTCGTTGGTATTCCGTTACCAACCTTGAATCATTGATTATTCCTTCGAGAATTGCTCTCCTTTGCTAAACTCGTTGGAATTTCTGAGTTGTTCTTTTGTGGGCGTCAGCCACCTTGTCGCAAGACTAAAGTGCTGAAGTTCGGTGTTCGCTACATCGTCATGATTGAGTTTTGGGAATGGATTAATCAACCACCGTAATTTCCCATCTCATATCCTAAGAGAAATATCAACTATCGATATTCCACGTCTGTAGGACCCAGTCTTGTTGCTTCTTGAAAATTCCGAATTTGATTTGCAAGATTCTTATGAATTATACAAAATCTCATTCCTTTGATAATTGTAATAAGAGAGGCAAATCAATACGAATTCATAGTGCGTATGAATTTTCTAGAATTATTTTACCCGTTTGGGATGACTACCTTCATGGGTAATGGAATTCGAGATCGAACTCTAGTTTTTATGATCTAGTGAAACGAAATTGGGATCTCACCTAGTCGTTGGTGTGACCGTTTCATTTTGCATTGGTTCTTGTGGTACCACTCCGTGGTGTTATTTTTGGTTGTTACTCATTACTTCAATCTTAAAGAATTGCGGGGAAGCAATTCATTTAAGGGGAAAGTCTGTAACAACCCGCTCATTCAATGATGATAGATTTAAATATTTTATTTAAATATATCATTGCGTCCGATGTGTCACACAAAATGTCCTTTTTCACAAATGATAAAATTAGGATTCAGGACCACTTCCATTGAGTCCGGATCATCGTTTACAACCTTTTTTTACTATAAGCATCGATATGTTTCGAGACTCGGAAATTTGGCACCTTGGTTGGGTCTTGGTTGAGCTAACCTAGCTCACCATATAACCCCAAATCATCCTCCTTCTCTTCATTCATTCTCCAAACACTTAGAAAAATAGAAATGGGGAAGGGGAAATTAAAATTCCCTAAGCTAGGGTTTTCAACCTAAAGCTCAATTCATGTGCAAATCCAATTCTAAGACATGGGTAAGCTTCTATATCCTCTTCTCTATCTCCATAGTTCATCAATTTTGGATTTTTTTCTCTAGCCCTAAAACATATATTCCCTTATGTATGTTCATGAGGTGATTTTGGAGGAGCTAATGAAGAAAGATGGGTTCTTGCTCGAATTGGAGCTTGTTCTTCATCATTTGCAACCAAGGTGAGTTCTTTTTGAACTCACATCTATGCCACAAGCCAATGGCTTGTAAAAGTGTAATTTAGTGATTCATTTGAGTATGCATATGCTAGTAAATTGAGTAGGTTAGTGTATGCATTAAGTTAATTGATTAGTTTGATGGTTCTCTTGCTTTTTGAGTAATGGAAATCCTATTATGTTCTATGTTCGGATTGTGCATGTTATAGGTGAAGTTCTTGTGTGCACACAAGTCCTTATAGTTTCCCTTTAGCATTGCCAAACCACTGTGTTCTAGCTTGAATCGCATTTGATTGATTTGGTTAGAGAATTAGTTCATTTTCGAATATATAATCGAAATCATAGCAATCTCATGCCCATATGTGTGTGCATGTTTGTTGGTGTTATAAGATGTTTCAGTAAGGCTTAGATGCTTCAATTTCACTTAGAAATCATCATGTACCATCACCATTGATCCGAGCTCATCCGTAGCCTGTCTGCACCTTATTCCTTAAGCAAAATAGCCCATGTTTTAGCTCAGACGTCTGTCCGGGAGGGGAACAGTCATCTGTCAATGTTTGAGAAGAAAATATTTAATTGCTTCAGCTCAGACGTCTAACCTAATAGGTCAGACGTCTGACCAACCTCTCGCGAAAGAATAAAAAAAGGCAAACTGTCAGGTTAGACGTCTGTCCTGAGGGCTCAGACGTCTGAGCCTGCAGTTTTGCTGTTGACCCGTGGAGACCACGGTCAACAGTCTACCCCCATCCAGGCTCTTTCCCGGCCGGAGCTCGGGCCGTTCAGACTTCGTTTGTGAACTTCAGCTTCACGAATTCACAGATTCCAACAGCTTGATTCATCGTCTTGATTCTCAAGTGATTCTTCCAATGTTGATTCTTTTGGTCTATTCACATTGCTTAGGATGTGAATCAGATAAATGATCATTCTAAAGCATGTGCGTTCTATTTTGTATATCGATTTTATTCGATACTCTTGTTAAGATGATTCATGCCATTAAATTGTGAATTATCGACTCGATATCCTTCGATTCTATTCCGATGTAGTTTAAAACCTTCGGGTGCCACAACACCAGAAAAGGGTTTTTCTAACAATTATTATCGTTACTAATTAACATTGTAACAGTTATAACCGTTACTACAGCATACGTGACAAAGTATTGTCACGAATATTGTAACGGTTATAACCGTTATAAAGTGTGTATATTATAACAGTTATTACCGTTACAAAAATATTATTCTGTAACGCTTATAACCGTTAGTACTGAATAATTCATAACACTTATAACCATTATAAAATTTATTTTTATAACAGTAATTACTGTTAGGAATATGAAATATGTAACAATTATTACTGTTAGTATGTAAAACTGACTATTTCATACAATAAATTTAATACCATTTATAACTGTTACAAACGTGAATATTATACCGGACATGCAATAGGTAATTCGTTTAAACAACAATCATAATATATGTTCCAACTAATTTCACAAAGCATACACCAACAAGAATATACAACATATAATATAACAATATCTCAAAGCAAATCCAACATATCACAATTTATATCCTAAAGCAAATTCTATTTCAACCAACATAACAATTTAACATACAACCATTCATCATCCATAAAAGATATCAAATAACATCTAAGTATCATAATTTAACATATATCCATTACACAACGCAAACGATAAATGGGCAAAAAATACAAACGACCATTGACAAGATCATATAGTGTATGCATACCATTTTGGTAAAAAAATCAAGCTTCACTTTTCCTACGTCGTTTGGTTTGATTGGCAGTTCATCTGGTGTATCATTGTTGCTTGCCCCTTCCTGTTAGCATAGGATAAAAATAAGTAGCTGAAATAAAATACAAAGAATAACAAAAGTACAACAAATTCACCATGTTTAATGCATACGTACATACAAGACTGTTTAACATGAGCGAATAAAAAGTTAAATGGATAAGTAGAAATAACAATGCAGACATTAAAATATTAATTAGTAAACTGTGTTGTGCTAGCAATAGTCAGTTGTGTATCCCTGCCTAGATGTGGCATTTATGCATATTTAATTGTGTGCTGACATAAAAGCTACGCCTGTTTTGCATTCTTTTCACAAAAGTGACTATTGCATAAGCATGATCCATGGTTTACAAGTCAATAAAGACGGATAACCAAAGAACGGACCAGTTACTGTGTAAAACATATCACCATCTCCCTATATTCAAGAACAAAACAAATGTGTGTTTTGCAACTTCATCATATGAATATTTTTGAGTTCAGAAAGCTGGTTCACTACAAAAAAAACTTACGATTTGAGACCGCTATGTAAAAACTGATGATTTTCGGTCTTTGATTAATGACCGAAATAATCGATTTTTGATTTTAAAGATTAAAGACTGAAATCGGGTTTTTGTTCGGTTTACATTTTTAAGAGTAGTTAGATATATTTATTTCAGCCTTTAATTTAATGTTAAACTTATTTTACATTATGTAAAAATTTAATGGCCTCGGTTTAATTTTACTGGGAATCCAACGTACATACTTGTTGATCCATGTAAATTGAAATTGAACAAATATCCACATTTATTTAGAACAATTATCTCGACAGTGCAGGCTCATGCATCCACTTCCAATTAATTACCTGATACCCACTACCCCACTCCTTCATGCATTTAATATCTAGTTAATGCCTCTTCTCTTAAGTTTATCATCCGCCTTCATCCTTCATATATTTTTTCACCATATCAAATTAATCCCTCTTTCCGCCTTTCACATAAATTTACGACTTCCTCTATTTCTATTTATGTCATCTTCTAATTCAAGCCTAACCACCATTTCCTCAATTTCTATGTTCAAATCTTTTAACATTTTAATTACTAGAAGATCTAACAGTGGTTTCAATTTGAGCAATCAAATGAGCAAAAATATCAACAATTTCTGAAGGTGGTTGTTTATATGAATGGTGATGAAAAAGGATATATTGATAGAAAACATACTTTGTGTCAGATTGCGCTTTTGTGAAGTGACAGTAGGCTTGCTGAATCTTAAATCTGATATCATGTTGTGGTGCTTGAAAATCAAGAACAGAGGTACCAAATGGAAATTTTTCAACAAGCAAATGGAGAAAATACAGAAATATATCAAGAAAAAGGAACAAAAGCGTCAAATTTTGTTAAAAGAAGGAGGTGCAAACGTGCAAAACTTGCTGCAAAGTATGGATATAAGAAAAATGCATGCTTAGGTAAGTCAATTTTTGTTTACCGATATCATTTCCTGTTTTACTTGTCAATACTTATCTGCTACCATTGTGTGTATACCTCTATTTTTATTTACAGTGACTTGATAGGAAATGAAGATGTTGAATTAGAGATGATGAGGCAGATTCGGGAATGACATGAAGAAAAGATGCAACTCAATCATTCGGGAATATCTCGAACTGGAGAAAGAGTTTAATGCTTCTTTCAACAATCTCATGGAGAAGCTCCCTCCTAGCTCATGTTCTGCTACTTCTACAATTATCAACTGAAGTGCAGTTTGCGTCTAGTTATATGTAAAGAGAGACATGTACTTAGAAGTGCTGTATTATAAATTTTTAGAATTATGTACTTGTCCACTTGAATTTAGCATTTTGTTACTGGCATTTATCCGTGTTTTTTTAGTTGTGTTCCACTTTGCATTTGAATAATTGAATTACATGAACTAAAATGGATCATATCATACAGCGCATTTATATGTTTGCTTTTATTTATGCAAATTTATGCATTAGTCTGTAAGTTTGAATTAGAATAGCAGCAAAGTAACTGGACGCGTTATTTCATGTTAAAATATATTTTTTAAATTTTGCAGAATTTGAGACCGGTTACAAACAACATTTAGCTGTTGCAAAATAATATTCCTAACTTCCAATATTCATCTAAAAACATAGTAGGACGTGTAAACCAAATACGTTCCTATATGCATATATACTTGATTGTGTCAACAGTAAGTTCCACGGCACACCCTTTTATGAAAATATTAACCCACCAAAGCTGAGTACATTATTACACATAGAAAATGCATATAAACATGCAAAACTTACATTGATTATTATTCCACTTTGAGCTCCTTTCCTGTAATTTTTGCCTCCAGTCTTAGTCGTGCCTTTTTGTTAAACATTTTCTTCAACGGGCTGTAAAAATTATAGTATAATCACCGTGAACAAGTACTATTTGTATATAAGAAGTGCATTTAGGCCAAAAACTTACCAATTGTTTTCCTTTGGACACGGAGTCTGGTGAGAAAACTTATTGAAACTCAGATGTGACGTTGTTCAATGTTATACTTTGCGCGCTTGGTGGAGTAGTCTATAGAAAATAGATATAGCACAATAATCAATTAAGGAATGAAACAGATGAATATAAATTCAAGAAGTAGTTTGGCTATTCATTTTGCAGGACTTTGTGTTTTGGCATTTCTGTTTTGGCTTGGGTCTCATAATTTCCAGATTTGTTTGTGTTGTTAGATGTATTCACCTCTATGAACTCACCTACTTCTTGATGTAGCTGGATAATCGGATTTATCAAGCATCAATCTATTTTGTTTCGCAAAAAAAAAAAAAAAAACTGAGGTTGAGTTAAACAAAAAGTACATGGTACTAATCAGAAAAAGATAGTAATAAATATGTTATATTTAACTTGGAATTCTTTGGAATTTACAGGTTGTATAGAAAGTTTTCCGCTATGCAGCCAAAAATTAGAGAGCAAAATCAAAATGGTAATGGAAATTGATGTAAGATAATAAAAATATC
This sequence comes from Allium sativum, assembly GCA_030737875.1. Classification (NCBI taxonomy): domain Eukaryota; kingdom Viridiplantae; phylum Streptophyta; class Magnoliopsida; order Asparagales; family Amaryllidaceae; genus Allium; species Allium sativum. The sequence goes on from CM060924.1 coordinate 201,250,878, forward strand.
CTAAAACAAAACGTAGAAATCAATCGAATCCACATTAAAAAAAATACATGCAACACCTCAACGATAAGTATTAATTAACATTGTTCTTCCAAATAATTTTTTTGGCGACATATTAGTTGATGTAAGGATTTCATATTATCCTGAATTGTTTCATAGGTCTTGGAAGTTGGAGATCGTGCTCTGCCAATAAAATTATCAGTTCTTTGCTAAAGTTAAAAACACAAAATATGAAAACTTTATACTACACAAAAATTTCAATCATAATAGGAGAGAAATAAATCACTTCCTAAGAAACAAAAGCAATAACCATGGTATGTTCAATTAGTATACTTGTTGGTAGGGAAAAAAATCCATAGTGTAACGACCCAGATTTTTGAATAATTTATTTTAAATATTTAATATTGTTTTAAATATTTAGTTGATAATATAAATGATATTTTATATTGAATTATCAATTTAATATGGCCGTTTATATTTACATTCGAATTTAAATTTCAATATCAAATCACAGAGTTCAAAATAACGTTGTAATATTGGAGATGTCGGTTGTCACGTTAAAATAGCGGTCCGGGGTTTTAAATTAAAAGACCGCCGGACAATTTAAGTAAAATAATAATAAAAAAAATAAAAAAAAAATATAAATTCAATTTCACTTCCAAGCCGACCAAAACTGAAAATCGCGCAACTGCTTTCTTCTCGAGCAGTAATATTTGTTACCAGATTCAGTATCAAAGCAGCACAATTTTAATGACCTGTGTACTACGGTCTCCCTCCTCCTTCTATAAAACAAGAATGAAGCCGCTCCTCAAATCAGATGGAAAATCGAAAGCTTCTGAAATCGCACCCCTCTCTTCTTTTACTTCCTTCTGCTAAAATCAAAAGGGACGATTCCCTTATAAATCAAAGCTTCAGAACAAACCAAAATAATATCGTTCTTGTTGAAAACAGTAAAAATTCCCTTTGTCTCAAAATCGCGAAAACAAATTCAAGTAAATCCGCGATTTCAGTGTTCGACTTCAAGGATTTAACTGCAAGACGATAGCAAGAATAGAAGGCCGCGGTTGCTCCTTGGATTCAACATCAGGAAGTCGCGATGCCTGAGATTCAACATCGCGATAGGAAACCGCAGATGCTCGGGTGCTCAAACTCGACGCTCGAAATTTTTGGGAAGTACAGTTCGGTCATGGGGGCGCCGCTGAATTGAAAAGGGGGACGTCGACTTGGTGGAGGCGCCGCAGATTTATGGGAAGAGGCCGATGCTGGTTTGGGTGTTCTGGAGTCCGAATTAGGAGATTGAAGTGCGATGTGGTGTTCGACAGTGGACGCGAGGATGTTTTGGTGGTGTGACAACAGCTTGGCTGTTGATTGTAAATGACAACGAAGCATTGGTGAGTGAAGGCGAAGTGTTCGGTCAAATGCCATAATGGATGACCACTGTTTTGAAGCTAATTCCAGTGGGAATGGATCGATATTTGTTGAGTTGACTTCGTGGATTGGTCGAGTCATGCGGAGATAATAAGGTATACGTCTTTATTTTTAAATACTCAGGATAATAAATTTGTTAATTGGTTAGGTTAATTTAAATTAATATAGTGTTTAATCGTTAAATTAAAATATATAATCATAGGTTCAAGACAAAAGATTTAAATGGGGTCGAAGCCGAGAAGATACGAAATGTAAAATTTAAAGGGATATTCAGCACAAACGTAAATCAGGTGAGTAAATCTCACTCACCTTTAGAATTATTTTTATTCCATTAAAAATAATTGTTTGTTGCTTGTGTGCATGTTTTCTGGTTGTTTTATATATATTAGTTATTTAGGCTATATATATATATTGGGTTGATTGATTGGTTGGATTCCCGCAGTCTCATTAGCGGATGCCCGCAGTTTCATAGCGGATGATTACCCTATACGCCCCACGCTATGATTAGTGGATGACCTTCTATACCGCGATATTCTGCCACGAAGCAGAATGGGTATTATTTATGTGCTAACATCTGTGGATGCAGGAAAACAGGTTGGAGGAATCCAACAGGATTCCTCAAAAATATATTATCTGTTTGTTTATTTGTTTGCATATATATTGTTATATATGATGTGTTAGAAAAATAAACAAGTGGTTGCTTTGTGTGTTTTATCACTGGGCTTAAGTAATGATATTTAAAAATATCGTAAAAAGGATATTTGAGATTTAAAAAGGGGAAAATTCTATTTTTAAATAGAATTTGAATTTTTATGGGAATTAAAAATATAAACTTGTTTTGAAAAAAATAAAACAAGTAGTTCTTTTTAAACGAAGTTTATGAATAGTTCTTTTATAACGAAGTTATAAATGAAGTGAAAAGAAATTTTCATTGGATAAATTCAGAAATAGAAATAAAAGCGTGAAATTGGGATTTTGAAATGAAATTTTCAAAATAGAATGTGAAATGAAATTTTTAAATATATAACTCAAATGAAAGTTGAGTATAATATTTGAATTTTAAAAGGAGTTTAAATGTTTGAATTTTAAAAGGGGATTGAATATTAGAAATTCAAATTGAAGTTCAAATAGAATTTGAATAGACGAAATTAGAATGGAAAAATAGAAATTTGAATCCAAAGAATTAAAATAAAATTTGAATTCAAAGGAATTCAAATAAAGAAATTCGAATAAAGATTTGAATGTAGAATTTAAAAATAGAATTTGAAATATAGAATTTCAAAGAAGAATTAAATAGAATTTGAAATATAGAATTTCAAAGAAGAATTAAATAGAATTTGAAATATAGTATTTCAAAGAAGAATTCAAATATGAAATTTGAATTGAGATTTGAAATAGAAATTCAAGTGTTGAATTTGAACATGGAATTGAATACAGAAATTCAAGTAGAAAATTGAATATGAGATTTCAAAATAGAAGTTGAAATAAACTTTGAAATAGGATTTCAAAGCAGAATGGGAAATGGAATTTCAAATAGGATTTCAAAATAGGAAATCCAAAGGATTTTGAAATGGAATTTGAAACATTTAGAATTTCAAATAGAAATTTAAATGGAGTTTGGATATTTAAATTCAAACATGAATTTCAAATATAGAAATTCAAAAAGGAGTTGAATTAAAGTGGGAATTCGAATAAAGAATTTGAAATGGAATTCGAATAAAGAATTTGAAATGGAATTCGAATAAAGGGTTTCAAATGGGATTTGAATACAGAATTTAAAACTATGGAATTTGAAATGTAAAGATTCAAATGGAATTTGAAAAATATATGAATATATATATATTAAATGGAATTGAACTCATTTTAAGAAGTTTAAAAGTTTATATATATAAATATAATTAAAACGAACTCGCCGCAGCGCTGCAGTTCGTAAAATAGCGATTCGAACTTCAATCAAGTATACAGAACTCGATTGAAGTCGAAATTCTTCGAAACAAGAAACGTCAGGACCGGTTTGATAATAGTTTTCTAATGAAAGAGAAAAATCTGAATTTCGTCGTATAGATTTTGAGTTATGTCAAAATCAAATTTTCAGAAAAACAGCGCCAGAATCGTTTTAAAACCATAATGGTTTATTTAATATTATAAAAGGATTTTTAAGCAAATAAAATCCGAAGTTCGATTTAGAAAATTTCAGAATTGAGTTGTGAAATATATGCGAATTCAAGTGGTGCAAATGAATATGATTTTTGAAACAGAAACCAGATTTTGATTTATTGAATAGAATTAACTAAATTGAATAGAAATTAGTTAATAAGATTTCGAATGAATATTGGGGTTTAAATAAGTAAATTCGATTTGAAAATTTATATTCGAAATAGGAAAGAAAACTAGAATCGAAATTGAAATTCAATTTGGTTAGGGCAAGTTAAATATTTTGTTTGAACATGTTATGTTCAACAAAGAAGCGAAATAGCCAAAATAGCTAATTAAAGAATAAATGAGCGGAAACTGAATTCAGACGATTGAATTGAGTTGAATTGAATTGAAACAGGTGAACATGTGTTAGACAGGTTTGGGATGAAGTATATGAAGTTATAAATGTAGTGCTCGACAAAAAGGTACATGTTTAATTCGTATATGAGATTTTATGCGCCGTATCGGCAAGCCGCTTGGCTTTTTCTTTTTCTTTTTGAGATTGGAAGATACCGGGATGCTATTTGAAATTTCCCGATGCTCCCGATACAGGGGAGGTTATGGCGAATTTTTCCGGGAATTTAAGGAGTTAGAATATTTTTAAGAAATTTGACAATTAGAAATCTATATATCGATATATATAGAATTCGATAAGGAAACGAAATCAAAAATAGCGAAAAGGGCCAATATGGTTGTTGAAATATTTGGTTAACCAATATTGATAAAGGAAATGGAGAAGAGATTTAATTAATGAAATATTAATTAAAGAGCCCAGTGATTTGGTTGATATGTTCGGATGAACACTTGTTTTTATTCGATAGTTAAATCACAGACTATCGAAGTTTTGACCATCGTTGTCAATATGGAGAGACCGGTTGGATTATTATCCGAAGAACCACTCCGTATCGGCATAAGCGTTGCGAACCAAGTATGCTGAATATATTGAAGACGGAGTAAAGTGCAAGGGCTTTTCTAGAAATAGAAATAGTGCCTTCGGTTTCGTTCAATCCCAGAACGAACGTAAATGGACGAATGTCTGACAGAGTATTTCCAATGATCAAATGGGTTGGTCTGTATAAATATATATGGTTGCAACGGATTTATCCCTTAGCATAATATCCAGAATATTTGTGCAAACTCAACTAGTGATTAACGGATCTGACAATGTGGCATTCAAAGTGATTGTGTTATCAAGGAATGGTAAGTAATCGTAGCCTCAGGCCTCAACAACCGGGAAAGGACAAAAATCGGGCAGGCAGCATGGCTATGTGGGTCGCACCCATTAGGGTGTATAATCACCTATCTAGAGAAATTCCTTTTGTTTCTAAATCCATCGATTCTGCCCATTCGGGAAACGGTGGTTTGAGTCCAACCGTTGGTGATATACATTCGATACACTCAAGCGAAATGAGTGGTCGGTCATGTGTGGGCCGGGTTGCAAGACGTTCTTGTTGAACCCAGGTGTATTCGCCTCTAGAGATACACTAGCGGAAGGTGGTTCCATACCTTGTCGTAGTTGGAATCCAATCTCCAATAAGCGCCATGCGGTTTTTGAGTTTATAATATATATGTGGAGCGTGAGATGCAAGCGTTCTACTATTTGGTTATTTACTTGATGTAGACATTATTATAATATCACTGGATTTTCGTATCAAAGTGTTTTGGGTTATAGTAAGGTAAAAGCCGTCCATGTTTATGTGTGGGCTGGTCTTACTATTACTTTTTCCTTTGAAAGGATTTTTAAAAGTTAATCAAGTGGTTGGAGTTTACTCACACCAGTCCCATGACTGACCCAGAGTTTATTTTGTTTTGTTTTCCCTAAACTCTTGGGTGCCCAAATTTGTACGGGCAGTCAAGTGTTTCAGGCTTTTACAGATACACTTGGAGGAGCTTGAAGCCGGAGGCTTCAACGTTAGTTTAATTAGAGTTACTTCCGCTGGATCAAATGTTATGTGTACTCTGATGATGGTATGTATTTATGTACAAAACAGATTTGTATTTCGAAGCTTATGTTATATAATATATTTTATTCGTTCCGCTGTGAGTTGGTGATCTTTGTTTTCTTCTATTCTAATATTTCTTTCTTTCTATTTCTCATCCTCTAACTTCTTTCTAATAATGAGTCGTATTTCTGTGTTATTTGAGTTGGACGTGTGGTGTTTTTAGTCAACTCAGATAGCACGGATTTGCGGGCCTTTACAGTGGTATCAGAGCTTAGGTTGAGCGAATACCTAGGCTTGTGTGGCATGTGCTCATTAGAGATAGGGTCAGCAGTACCCTAGAATGAGTTGAGTGTATATATACGAGAGAGCGTATTTGTAAATTGATATAAAATTGTTTTATATTGTGTTGGCTTGTCTGTTGAGTAGTTTATGAATTCTGGTCGAATCGTGGGACGCCACGAAGTCGATAGGAATTTCTAAACACTTAAACAGAAGAATCGACATAATATTGTTTTAAAATGGGTAAATGAAATAATTTTACCCAAAATTTCTATTTTGATATAGAAAGAATAATTTTCTAGAATTATTATTATATGGATGTGTTGGATGTTGACTTTATAATCAGATGAGATTATAAATTTAGAATGGGTATTTATAACCAAATAGAATTTGTATAGAAATTAAATATACAAATGAGATGAATTAGAATTTAATTCAAACCAGAATTTGGAATTTAAAATCCTGGGAAGTTTGAAATATTTTTGGAAATATATTAGAGCAATATGGCTTGTTTTAAAAGGATTTAAAATGGATTTTGAAATAATAAAGCACTGAACTCACTTCGGTGGCTGGGAAATAATTCTGATGATGATTGCAACATCATCAGTGTTCATTTCCGAGTTTCTAAGTGATGGATTGCTACCTTAGAAAGTTTTGTTGGGAATTTGTTTGAAAGAAAACAAGTTGTTTGGGAAAGATTCAAGTGTTTTGAATTTGAGATGGAAATAAATATATATATGTGATTTCAGGAGTGATTTGAAATCAAAGGCCCGGGTATTTGAATTTTGAAATTTAAATTTAATTTAAACAAGTTAAATGGGTTGAAGTGAATGAATTGATTAAAATCAATTTGAATTGGTTCAATAGAATATAGATTGGATATAAATAGATTGATCGTGGATCATTCGAATTGAATGAAGGAAGACCAAAAGTTTTGGTGGAATTAGATTTGTTGAAATAGGAGGAGTTGGGTTTCAACATAAGAGAGATATTGAAAAGAAATAGATTTGTACCCTTTTTTCTACCTTAGCAATTTCGAGGACGAAATTATTTTAAGGGGGGAAGAATGTAACGACCCAGATTTTTGAATAATTTATTTTAAATATTTAATATTGTTTTAAATATTTAGTTGATAATATAAATGATATTTTATATTGAATTATCAATTTAATATGGCCGTTTATATTTACATTCGAATTTAAATTTCAATATCAAATCACAGAGTTCAAAATAACGTTGTAATATTGGAGATGTCGGTTGTCACGTTAAAATAGCGGTCCGGGGTTTTAAATTAAAAGACCGCCGGACAATTTAAGTAAAATAATAATAAAAATAAAATAAAAAAATAAATATAAATTCAATTTCACTTCCAAGCCGACCAAAACTGAAAATCGCGCAACTGCTTTCTTCTCGAGCAGTAATATTTGTTACCAGATTCAGTATCAAAGCAGCACAATTTTAATGACCTGTGTACTACGGTCTCCCTCCTCCTTCTATAAAACAAGAATGAAGCCGCTCCTCAAATCAGATGGAAAATCGAAAGCTTCTGAAATCGCACCCCTCTCTTCTTTTACTTCCTTCTGCTAAAATCAAAAGGGACGATTCCCTTATAAATCAAAGCTTCAGAACAAACCAAAATAATATCGTTCTTGTTGAAAACAGTAAAAATTCCCTTTGTCTCAAAATCGCGAAAACAAATTCAAGTAAATCCGCGATTTCAGTGTTCGACTTCAAGGATTTAACTGCAAGACGATAGCAAGAATAGAAGGCCGCGGTTGCTCCTTGGATTCGACATCAGGAAGTCGCGATGCCTGAGATTCAACATCGCGATAGGAAACCGCAGATGCTCGGGTGCTCAAACTCGACGCTCGAAATTTTTGGGAAGTACAGTTCGGTCATGGGGGCGCCGCTGAATTGAAAAGGGGGACGTCGACTTGGTGGAGGCGCCGCAGATTTATGGGAAGAGGCCGATGCTGGTTTGGGTGTTCTGGAGTCCGAATTAGGAGATTGAAGTGCGATGTGGTGTTCGACAGTGGACGCGAGGATGTTTTGGTGGTGTGACAACAGCTTGGCTGTTGATTGTAAATGACAACGAAGCATTGGTGAGTGAAGGCGAAGTGTTCGGTCAAATGCCATAATGGATGACCACTGTTTTGAAGCTAATTCCAGTGGGAATGGATCGATATTTGTTGAGTTGACTTCGTGGATTGGTCGAGTCATGCGGAGATAATAAGGTATACGTCTTTATTTTTAAATACTCAGGATAATAAATTTGTTAATTGGTTAGGTTAATTTAAATTAATATAGTGTTTAATCGTTAAATTAAAATATATAATCATAGGTTCAAGACAAAAGATTTAAATGGGGTCGAAGCCGAGAAGATACGAAATGTAAAATTTAAAGGGATATTCAGCACAAACGTAAATCAGGTGAGTAAATCTCACTCACCTTTAGAATTATTTTTATTCCATTAAAAATAATTGTTTGTTGCTTGTGTGCATGTTTTCTGGTTGTTTTATATATATTAGTTATTTAGGCTATATATATATATTGGGTTGATTGATTGGTTGGATTCCCGCAGTCTCATTAGCGGATGCCCGCAGTTTCATAGCGGATGATTACCCTATACGCCCCACGCTATGATTAGTGGATGACCTTCTATACCGCGATATTCTGCCACGAAGCAGAATGGGTATTATTTATGTGCTAACATCTGTGGATGCAGGAAAACAGGTTGGAGGAATCCAACAGGATTCCTCAAAAATATATTATCTGTTTGTTTATTTGTTTGCATATATATTGTTATATATGATGTGTTAGAAAAATAAACAAGTGGTTGCTTTGTGTGTTTTATCACTGGGCTTAAGTAATGATATTTAAAAATATCGTAAAAAGGATATTTGAGATTTAAAAAGGGGAAAATTCTATTTTTAAATAGAATTTGAATTTTTATGGGAATTAAAAATATAAACTTGTTTTGAAAAAAATAAAACAAGTAGTTCTTTTTAAACGAAGTTTATGAATAGTTCTTTTATAACGAAGTTATAAATGAAGTGAAAAGAAATTTTCATTGGATAAATTCAGAAATAGAAATAAAAGCGTGAAATTGGGATTTTGAAATGAAATTTTCAAAATAGAATGTGAAATGAAATTTTTAAATATATAACTCAAATGAAAGTTGAGTATAATATTTGAATTTTAAAAGGAGTTTAAATGTTTGAATTTTAAAAGGGGATTGAATATTAGAAATTCAAATTGAAGTTCAAATAGAATTTGAATAGACGAAATTAGAATGGAAAAATAGAAATTTGAATCCAAAGAATTAAAATAAAATTTGAATTCAAAGGAATTCAAATAAAGAAATTCGAATAAAGATTTGAATGTAGAATTTAAAAATAGAATTTGAAATATAGAATTTCAAAGAAGAATTAAATAGAATTTGAAATATAGAATTTCAAAGAAGAATTAAATAGAATTTGAAATATAGTATTTCAAAGAAGAATTCAAATATGAAATTTGAATTGAGATTTGAAATAGAAATTCAAGTGTTGAATTTGAACATGGAATTGAATACAGAAATTCAAGTAGAAAATTGAATATGAGATTTCAAAATAGAAGTTGAAATAAACTTTGAAATAGGATTTCAAAGCAGAATGGGAAATGGAATTTCAAATAGGATTTCAAAATAGGAAATCCAAAGGATTTTGAAATGGAATTTGAAACATTTAGAATTTCAAATAGAAATTTAAATGGAGTTTGGATATTTAAATTCAAACATGAATTTCAAATATAGAAATTCAAAAAGGAGTTGAATTAAAGTGGGAATTCGAATAAAGAATTTGAAATGGAATTCGAATAAAGAATTTGAAATGGAATTCGAATAAAGGGTTTCAAATGGGATTTGAATACAGAATTTAAAACTATGGAATTTGAAATGTAAAGATTCAAATGGAATTTGAAAAATATATGAATATATATATATTAAATGGAATTGAACTCATTTTAAGAAGTTTAAAAGTTTATATATATAAATATAATTAAAACGAACTCGCCGCAGCGCTGCAGTTCGTAAAATAGCGATTCGAACTTCAATCAAGTATACAGAACTCGATTGAAGTCGAAATTCTTCGAAACAAGAAACGTCAGGACCGGTTTGATAATAGTTTTCTAATGAAAGAGAAAAATCTGAATTTCGTCGTATAGATTTTGAGTTATGTCAAAATCAAATTTTCAGAAAAACAGCGCCAGAATCGTTTTAAAACCATAATGGTTTATTTAATATTATAAAAGGATTTTTAAGCAAATAAAATCCGAAGTTCGATTTAGAAAATTTCAGAATTGAGTTGTGAAATATATGCGAATTCAAGTGGTGCAAATGAATATGATTTTTGAAACAGAAACCAGATTTTGATTTATTGAATAGAATTAACTAAATTGAATAGAAATTAGTTAATAAGATTTCGAATGAATATTGGGGTTTAAATAAGTAAATTCGATTTGAAAATTTATATTCGAAATAGGAAAGAAAACTAGAATCGAAATTGAAATTCAATTTGGTTAGGGCAAGTTAAATATTTTGTTTGAACATGTTATGTTCAACAAAGAAGCGAAATAGGCAAAATAGCTAATTAAAGAATAAATGAGCGGAAACTGAATTCAGACGATTGAATTGAGTTGAATTGAATTGAAACAGGTGAACATGTGTTAGACAGGTTTGGGATGAAGTATATGAAGTTATAAATGTAGTGCTCGACAAAAAGGTACATGTTTAATTCGTATATGAGATTTTATGCGCCGTATCGGCAAGCCGCTTGGCTTTTTCTTTTTCTTTTTGAGATTGGAAGATACCGGGATGCTATTTGAAATTTCCCGATGCTCCCGATACAGGGGAGGTTATGGCGAATTTTTCCGGGAATTTAAGGAGTTAGAATATTTTTAAGAAATTTGACAATTAGAAATCTATATATCGATATATATAGAATTCGATAAGGAAACGAAATCAAAAATAGCGAAAAGGGCCAATATGGTTGTTGAAATATTTGGTTAACCAATATTGATAAAGGAAATGGAGAAGAGATTTAATTAATGAAATATTAATTAAAGAGCCCAGTGATTTGGTTGATATGTTCGGATGAACACTTGTTTTTATTCGATAGTTAAATCACAGACTATCGAAGTTTTGACCATCGTTGTCAATATGGAGAGACCGGTTGGATTATTATCCGAAGAACCACTCCGTATCGGCATAAGCGTTGCGAACCAAGTATGCTGAATATATTGAAGACGGAGTAAAGTGCAAGGGCTTTTCTAGAAATAGAAATAGTGCCTTCGGTTTCGTTCAATCCCAGAACGAACGTAAATGGACGAATGTCTGACAGAGTATTTCCAATGATCAAATGGGTTGGTCTGTATAAATATATATGGTTGCAACGGATTTATCCCTTAGCATAATATCCAGAATATTTGTGCAAACTCAACTAGTGATTAACGGATCTGACAATGTGGCATTCAAAGTGATTGTGTTATCAAGGAATGGTAAGTAATCGTAGCCTCAGGCCTCAACAACCGGGAAAGGACAAAAATCGGGCAGGCAGCATGGCTATGTGGGTCGCACCCATTAGGGTGTATAATCACCTATCTAGAGAAATTCCTTTTGTTTCTAAATCCATCGATTCTGCCCATTCGGGAAACGGTGGTTTGAGTCCAACCGTTGGTGATATACATTCGATACACTCAAGCGAAATGAGTGGTCGGTCATGTGTGGGCCGGGTTGCAAGACGTTCTTGTTGAACCCAGGTGTATTCGGCTCTAGAGATACACTAGCGGAAGGTGGTTCCATACCTTGTCGTAGTTGGAATCCAATCTCCAATAAGCGCCATGCGGTTTTTGAGTTTATAATATATATGTGGAGCGTGAGATGCAAGCGTTCTACTATTTGGTTATTTACTTGATGTAGACATTATTATAATATCACTGGATTTTCGTATCAAAGTGTTTTGGGTTATAGTAAGGTAAAAGCCGTCCATGTTTATGTGTGGGTTGGTCTTACTATTACTTTTTCCTTTGAAAGGATTTTTAAAAGTTAATCAAGTGGTTGGAGTTTACTCACACCAGTCCCATGACTGACCCAGAATTTATTTTGTTTTGTTTTCCCTAAACTCTTGGGTGCCCAAATTTGTACGGGCAGTCAAGTGTTTCAGGCTTTTACAGATACACTTGGAGGAGCTTGAAGCCGGAGGCTTCAACGTTAGTTTAATTAGAGTTACTTCCGCTGGATCAAATGTTATGTGTACTCTGATGATGGTATGTATTTATGTACAAAACAGATTTGTATTTCGAAGCTTATGTTATATAATATATTTTATTCGTTCCGCTGTGAGTTGGTGATCTTTGTTTTCTTCTATTCTAATATTTCTTTCTTTCTATTTCTCATCCTCTAACTTCTTTCTAATAATGAGTCGTATTTCTGTGTTATTTGAGTTGGACGTGTGGTGTTTTTAGTCAACTCAGATAGCACGGATTTGCGGGCCTTTACACATAGCAACTTAGCATTCACTAAACTAAATTGCATACGACCAAAACTGAAATTGTATTGTAGGGAAAATCTTCAAATGGTACATTGTAAAATAGGTAAGATAAATTCAATTCTAGTACAATACTTTTCTCCCTAAAAATATTTAACCACAATAATATATTAATTAAAATGCTAATAATGAAATTAATTTTTGAGATCATACACTCACCAATTGTATATGTGATTTCATTAAGTTTGACTGAAGCTTTTCAATTGGCCAAAGAGGTAGAAGAATAGAGTTGCGAGGAGTGCTATAGATGACGATGCTGATAAATCCAACGGTCATACGGTTGACGATGGTCCTTTGCTCCGACTAAAATTATATTCCCATATTTTTCTATAGTTCAAAACTGTTGATATTAGATCTAATTTGAAACGAAGATGACATGGGTAGTTAATAGTGATGCATAATTAGATGGAGCTTCTAGCGACGTTAATTACCTGGGTACAAGTGCAAATTTCAGCTGCTGAGTATATGTTTGTCTACAAATAATATCTATCATTTGTCTCCTATCTGTCTTTGGTTACACAAATAAAAAGGGAGTGAGAGAGTTAATTTCATTCCTTTTAACACTCATGATAATCTTATGAATTTTCATATTACAACTCTCAACAATGCAAGCAGTATTTTCTACATTTTTTATTGCATCCTTCTGTTAGTGCCAGCCTTTATAGCAAGCTACACCAATGGTAACAAATTCATGTAGATATAAAATGATCAGAGGTTCAAGGGTGCATCACATCCCTTTGATATATGACTGTGTCTGCCTATCTTCGTCATGTTTCTTTTAGCGCACAGGGTTAAAAATTTGGGTAGTGGCCACATGTACAGATGATCCTTAAATGATTTATGCAAGTCATTGGAAACAAAAATAACAGTATGATGGTCAGAAGACCAAGAAACGCGGTCCTAAACACACCATGCCAAATGAATATTTTATATTTTTGTTGCAAATGAATCAAACGGTAAGATACCTTATTGTAGAATTTGTTCATATATGAATATTTAAAAAACTCATTTGTCGGAAAAATAAACAAGGAATACTTACTGTGGACTGTCTAGAAGGGCAAATTTTTGGCTTTTCCCTCCATCCGCAATTATGAAGATGTGCACCCTTCTTCAAAACGGTAATGGCCTGCATCAATTTAGCGAAAATATTATCTCATTTTTCTTTCAAAAAATAAAATAAAAAGAAGAAAAACGCAAGCTCAGCAGTCAAAAGTAACATGATACAAATATTGTCCGGAAATTCATTTATAAAGCAGACAATGTCTAAGACAATATTTATTAATATTGCTTGTATTTCATAATATTCCCTTTGATTTGGGACAATCTCCCTGTGTTTTTCTAAAAGTAAACCACAATATATTGATAGAGTGATACTTGACACTGCCATTTGTGAAGCCAAGTAAAATAAATGTTTGTATATTTCGTTGCAGATTATTGAACGTTAGTTAGGTACAAAACAGATATGATATTTTCGATTACAAAGCTATTTCTATGTATCAAACAAAAAACAAACCAAAGGGAAGAGGGGAAAAAAAAGATGACAGAAAAATAAGACATATTTGTTCAATTTCTCTGTCTAGCTAGCTAATGGAGCTCTCTTTGTACATTTTTCAGACATATCTTCTTAATATTCTTCTAGATTCAAGGCACATGAAACTAAAGTGAAAAGAAGAAGAAATAAGGAGAAAGAAAAGTAAAATAAAGAAGCAAATTCTAGAGGCTAAGAAATTAAATGTTTTTTTTATAAAACTAAAGAAAACAGGCACGGAAAGAAACCACAGGGCCAGAAAGAGGAAAGAGTAGAGAATAGTGACAAATAGAAACTTCACATAAAAAAATGTTACTTCTTGAGTTTTTGCAGGCATGCACTTGCTTCTAATTATGCTTATATTCTCTCTTTTGAAAATTTAAAAGGATTATTATATGATTATTTCAATAGATGTGAAGAGTAACATGTGCCTTTATACTCCAACACAAATTGTCCTGTCTTAGCTCAATTTCTCCCTCTTTAAGTTGGTTTTCTCATCTAAATTTAATAATGTTAATTGTGTCTTGTATCAATTAAACCCTCCACTGTTTTCATATCAATTCGTGATTACCTTCATCTTTCCACACCGTAATCATCAAACGTCTTGATCCATTTCTTCCTTTCCCAAAAAATTTCCCTTTTCTACCATCATCTCCCTAATATTTCTAACTTCCTCCACCCGACGTGGGTTCCCCGCCAGCTATTCCCCTTAGCAATGATGATTGTAAAGCAGTCAGTCGGATTCATTTTATTCTAATCGACTATTCTATAAATTGATATCTTAATCGTGGTAAATCTTTTACATATAAACTATATTTTAGTAGGAATTTATTTTATGGAATGGTTTCTTCCGGGATATGTCAAAAGCTATCACCTATGTGCTAGGATGTACAGAATTTTTACTTCCATGGTTATTTACACTTACGTGTTTTCAATATATCCGTCTTGAACAGAGATTCATACATTGAAATTGTGGCAGTTATTTTATCAGTTTCTTTCGGTCAGACTTAGAAAACCGTGTAAATAAGAAGTGTATCTAATGTATAAATGTTATCAGGGAAGCTACGTTTAAGTACTTAATCATCATCTTCAAGTGGTTAGTGAAGCAAATGAAGAACAGAAAGTAACCTCTAATGCAAAGCTGAAATGTTTTTCGAAATAGCAAGCCAACAATCAGGAGGTAAACAATATACTAAATGAAAATGCCAATCAAAATAGTTGAAAATATGGTTAAGATCACAAGTGTTAAATAACACTATATATGTCAATAAAACTCTCCCATTGAACTTTATCAATATCATCAAGACGATTTTCGATTGCAATACTAATATATTAATAATTCATTCCATGTTCATTCATTACTCAAAAAAAGAACAAATTATCGTATGGCACTCTTTGTATTTACCAATTTAAACCATGAATTTATTACTATGAAATTAATTAGATAATGAATGGTTACCTAATATTTTGGAAATATCAAGTAGTGTGTTTACATGCTATCCTAGGTCAAAATATCATTGCAACTTTCACTTCATCATGTCTTCTCCCATTAGTCATCTCTTAGTAAAAAAATGAATTTCATTCATATTCATCCCAGCATAACAAAATTAATATAATCCTTCGATTCAACACCAATGTTATCAACATTGATAATGAAGTATTCTTCGTTGAGATATAATGACCGAGTTCGCTATAACTATCAATTAGCGATGAAATTTAAAGATGAATGCATACATACGGTTTCAATAGAATTCAAAGATGATAAAAAATCTTACAAAGAAGGAGGCTGTTAAAACTCTAGAGCTAAGTTAATGTGTAAAGATTCAATGATTTGGTCTTTGGTGATATGCTGCCTTTTTCATGTGTTCCTGTGGTTTGTTCAGTAATAGAAGATTTTTTCCCTTTCTAATACATGTTTAGTATGTTTTTCAGAAGAGTTACCACCTGACATGCTTCCTTTTATTGTGCCTTAAACTGAAAAATTATTGAAATCCAGCTTTTTTAAATTATTTTACAAACATTTATTTGATGCCTTCACCTTTTTTATTTATTGGCTTAAATTATAATCTGCATATTATCTAATGAATTTTCTACATAAAAAGCAATAAAAGTAAAATCGACATTTCATCTTATGTATTTTTAAAAATTTAGAATCAGTATCCTAACGTATAGCATGACATAAATAATAAATACAAAATTTACACCTGTGCCATCGGAACGGGCTTCCAACTAGTTTTAGATATGGCATCTAATTAAAAATTAAATTGTAAGGTTGATACAGTAAAAGTCAGTCTGTATTTATATTTGCAAGATTTCCAGAATTTTTACATGACATATTCTAGCTCCTCCATTGCCCACATACAAGTTAGGCTTAGTAGCACTCTCAAAAGTGTAACATTTTATTTGTACTTAAATATGGTTTCCTGTATTAATTTGTTCAGTGGTCATCAGTAATGGATGTTAGAAATTATTATTAAATGTTAAAAATGAACTAAACTGGCATGCAAAATAAAGTACAGTATTATGGACGTCACTGAATTTTACACACTTCACAAATTGCAACAGAAACTAACATATCTTGTCTTTCTACTCAGGCTTGCAATTACCAAACCATAAAAAGATGTCGGTCAATCAAGTGAAATCTTTCTTCAAAAATCAACAAAATAGCATTCAACCTATGTTCCTTAAAATACAGTTCAATCCATGGTACTAACAGGGAAAAATAAACTACAAAGAGGCAAATTTAACGAATATCAAACATTGTAAAGAGCACACTCATAGAACAAAAGCACCTGACTTCGAGGCGGAAGGTTGGAGGAGGTGGAAGCGCAGACGAGGCAAAGGAGGAGGAGCATGACAATCTGATCGGAAACGAAGCTAGGTAGGAGAAGGTGGAAGCGCGGACGAGGCGAAGGAGGAGGCGCTTGACAATCTGATTGGAAACGAAGCGGCAAACCCTAGAACTCTTTTTTGATTTAGAGGGAAAACTGAAAAAGAAGCGTTTAGAAGTGTTACTGGGTTAGAAACTAGGAATACAGCAGGAAATTACATTTTACCCCATTATATCTTCCTGTATTTACGAAAGTTGCAAATGTAATAACGGAAATAACCGTTATAAGTTTATCACAGTAATAACTGTTATAAGTTGAACCGAAAAAAGTGTTACAAAATGGCCTGTTTGGTGTAGTGTGCTAGTTTGGGATTTCGATTCGTTCGTTGATCGAAATTACTACCGTTATCCCTTTATTTCCTGTATGTTGTTGTGATGTGGGTTTACGTTTCGTGATTTTTGTGCTTTATTCGCTACGGCGACGGTTTTCATGAATAATTGAACCACAATGGATAATGGGGTTATATATTGTCAATGGGCATCAAACCAATGTTTAATCAGTTTTTAAATTCGAATCCTTTTAAAATCAACTCGATTTCTAAACCCGGTTCTGATTCTATTAATTTATATACGATTCCTTATCCTATCGATCGGACGAGAAATTTAGTTTATTTACCTTAGTAAAACTGAGGACTATGACCCCTTATACGTTTACTTCGGCGAATAACTCTTGGACTCGTGCGTTCGAACGTGTGTGGTGATTTTCTCTGTTTTGAGAATGAACCAACAAAGGGTTCGTAAATATTCGAGAATAGCAAGTGGTTATGGTACATTAAACATTTTCTTATATTCACTATCCCTGTGTAATTTATACTCACCCGGATCATTGGTATCCACCTCCCTACATAGTTGTTTGGTTCGCAATCGCCCTAGTGGGAATTTACGATTTGGGACCTTCATCTATGGGACTTCGGTCCAACATTCTACGATTTTCTATGATTTATGTATTTTCATCATCCGGGGTCACGACCCGACTTCGTGGGGAGTTTCGTCTCTAACAAATGGGTTCGTTACCTAGAGATCGTATCTCACCACTTTGATGCATTGCGCGTCAATTTGACCACTTTGACGCATTGCGCGTCAATTTGATAAATGATTTCTAACTCTTGATTACTTTGATGCGATGCGCGTCAATTTGATAAATGATTTCTGATTCTTTATTACTTTGATGCGATGCACGTCAATTTGATTTATGTTTACTTTGATGCGATGCACGTCAATTTGATTTATGTTTACTTTGATGTGATGCGCGTCAATTTGATTTATGATTACCTTGACGCGATGCACGCCAATTTGATAAACGATTTCTGATTTATGTTTACTTTGATGCGATGCGCGTCAATTTGATTTATGTTTGGCATTCCTCTATCATTTCCTGTTGTGTGCTATTATTTGAATGTTACATTCTACATTAGGTAGGAGATTATTTATAGATATGTGTGTGTTGACATTCCATTGTCATTTCCTGATTGTGTTGACATGCCATGTTTCATATTTGTTTATGATTAGATATTATCATTAGAATCATGTCATCCTACGTTATATCTCTTATTATCTCAGTTTATTTGATAAGTACAGCTAGACTGATTCGTTTATTGTTTATTTTCTTATAAATAATACTCGGATCCGGTCGAGTCATTTTAGATGCTCCTTTGGGCCTCATCGCAGGATTGATCTTCCGCTTTCAGCTTACTACTCTGCCTCCGCAGCTTTCTGTACTTTCGTACCTATGACATTATCTTTCGTCGTGTACATATTCTTTTATTTAGATCATTGTACATGTATTAGTGGATCTTTGTTGACCACTAGCTTGTTGTACGCATTCTTGGTTATTCATATCTATTTCGCCTTTGCGATATGATTATTCTGTGTCTGGCTATGTGATATACCATATTTATATTATTGTTGTTGTCTATTTTATACTACTTTCCAAATTATTTATAGACGTTGTGTAGTTTCCCTATGTGCCGAATGGTCATGTTGGAAGTTTAATCGATATCAGATTCGATGTGCATTCCTCACATGAAGCAATTATACAATCGGTCGAATCAAACCTCATTCTCCGTTATAGTCTATGACATTTCTCTGAAATGAACTGGACGATAGTGGGTATAGAGGCGGGGCGTTACAGTTTGGTATCAGAGCCACTTTCCGGAACAGTGTAAGATAGGATGACGATGGTATTGTCTTAAGCCTCTCTCGGGATTCGTGCTTTAGGGTTTTAGTTAGAGTCTTAAGACTCGTCATAGCTTATCTTCCTATACGATTCCATTTTGATTGAATTCGCATCGTTTGAATTCAACTTGAGACTAACTTTTTCTTCCTTTTTTTTTCCTTAAAGAAGCGAAATAGTTGGTCGTAGCCGTGCAAGTGCCGGTTCACCCAGTGTACCTCCTACGGGAGGGGTGATTATGTCTCAAGTGGCCTATTTTTAGTCTTTTAGAATAGTTATCGACTTGTCCCTTCGGGTTGATTTCTATAGTCCGTCTAGGGCCCGTGTGCTCTAGTGGTGCTTCTGTTTCGTTCTATGACTCGAGTTGCTAATCGATGTCTATTTAATATCCTTGTAATTGATTGATCATTGGATATCTTGCCCGTGCGTCGTTACCCACGTCGTAAGTGTTTTTGATCCTGTTATTTCTTGATTTCTAGTTAATATTGTTTCGTACGTCGTTACGTACCTAGCATGGTCTATTGATCACTTGTCGGTCGGTATGGAGATACCATGTCTTTGTGACTAAATCTACTCCCTTGTTGCCAGCTATATAGTTCTAGTTCGGTGTGAGTCACCAAGCATTTGTGCTAAATTAACTCAAGAAATGTATCGTTGCGTTCCAAACTCAAGATCAAGAATGAGGGAAAGCATCCCGCTTCTTGGGATCTCTCTTCTTGAGTCAAGGTACGTATCATTAATTCTTTAATGTCATTTACCTTGTTCAGAGATTATTTTATTTATGTTCTCTGGTATACGTCGACCGTGTTCTTCGTTATCAAAAGATTTCAATTGTGTTTTATTCGTAAGTTGATAAAGGAATTTTATTTCCTTTATGCCATCCCGAATGATTTATTGAATTTTTATATTTTCACGAGATCTGCGTAAACGTTAGAAATTGTGAGGACTTTCTTGTGTTAACTTGTCCATCGGGTGCGTTAAAGATCTCGAATGAGATATAGGACGCCATGTTGTAGTTCGAAATTCCTAAACACCATTATGTGATAATCCGACTTTTGAAATGATCCCTAAAAATTAATTTAACCATTAATAAGTTAATCAAAATAATAATATTTTGGATTTTTGCGATTTTTCGTAATCATTTGTTATCTTTCTAGATAATTTATTTCTAGATTTCCTTGAAGCAATTCAAAGAATTTGAGCGGTTCAAGATTTTGAATTAGAAATTATCTTGAATCTTTTCTTTGAGTAAATTAAATAACTCCAGGAACAACCCAAAAAGTTATTTATTTATGATTGAGAATCTCGCCTAATTCTTAATCCTTGTTTCGATTTGCTAGAGAGAATTTATTATTCTTGTGATTCCATGGGCCTCCTTATTTTCTCTAGTGGACGATCACTCGAGAGAATGGGAGTTCCCGTTGGGGAAGGGAGATTTGGGTTTTGCGATCCATGGCAAACTCAATAATTCCTTTCTGTGAATCTATGATTTAGCCGATCAGCCAGAAGTGCTATAGTCAATTCACTTATGGACTTAGCCTTGCGTTGTTCTTAGAAATGAATGTCGAAAGGATGATCTCTTTTGATATTCCTCCTTTGTTTGTTTGAATCATTTGGATTGACAATTGTCTCTGCATGTTTGTTAACCTTTGTCAATCAAAATTTTGGGGATTACCGCCCTCTTTGGTTTAATCTCATCTTGTTATAGGAATTGTCTATTGCTTCTTTGATTAATTGCTGATGTTGTTACGATTTGAGATTTTTGGCGGAAAATTATCTTAAATCATGTTGTCCCGAAGTTGTAAGTTGTGCACTACTTATCCATCATCTTCTTGATGTTTCCAGTTTTCTAAGATTGATACTCGAGTTTCTGAATATTGGGAATTTCGTATAGTTCCTAATGATTCGTCTATACGGTTACTAAATGAGATTTAGTACCTGGTTAGAAATCGATTTCCCCGAATAGTTCGTTGGTATTCCGTTACCTACCTTGAATCATTGATTATTCCTTCGAGAATTGCTCTCCTTAGCTAAATTCGTTGGAATCTTTGAGTTGTTCTTTTGTGGGCGTCAGCCACCTTGTCGCAAGACTAAAGTGCTGAAGTTCGGTGTTCTCTACATCGTCGTGATTTAGTTTCGGGAATGGATTAATCAACCACCGTAATTTCCCATTTCATATCCTAAGATAAATATCTACTATCGATATTCCACGTCTGTAGGACCCAGTCTTGTTGCTTCTGGAAAATTCCAAATTTGATTTGCAAGATTCTTATGAATTATACAAATTCTCATTCCTTTAATTTATATACGATTCCTTATCCTATCGATCGGATGAGAAAATTAGTTTATTTACCTTAGTAAAACTGAGGACTATGACCCCTTATACGTTTACTTCGGCGAATAACTCTTGGACTCGTGCGTTCGAACGTGTGTGGTGATTTTCTCTGTTTTGAGAATGGACCAACAAAGGGTTCGTAAATATTCGAGAATAGCAAGTGGTTATGGGACATTTAACCATTTTCTTATATTCACTATCCCTGTGTAATTTATACTCACCCGGATCATTGGTATCCACCTCCCTACATAGTTGTTTGGTTCGCAATCGCCCTAGTGGGAATTTACGATTTGGGACCTTCATCTATGGGACTTCGGTCCAACATTCTACAATTTTCTATGATTTATGTATTTTCATCATCCGGGGTCACGACCCGACTTCGTGGGGAGTTTCGTCTCATACAAATGGGTTCGCTACCTAGAGATCGTATCTCACCACTTTAATGCATTGCGCGTCAATTTGACCACTTTGACGCATTGCGCGTCAATTTGATAAATGATTTCTAACTCTTGATTACTTTGATGCGATGCGCGTCAATTTGATAAATGATTTCTGATTCTTTATTACTTTGATGCGATGCACGTCAATTTGATTTATGTTTACTTTGATGTGATGCACGTCAATTTGATTTATGATTACCTTGACGCGATGCACGCCAATTTGATAAACGATTTCTGATTTATGTTTACTTTGATGCGATGCGCGTCAATTTGATTTATGTTTGGCATTCCTCTATCATTTCCTATTGTGTGCTATTATTTGAATGTTACATTCTACATTAGGTAGGAGATTATTTAGAGATATGTGTGTGTTGACATTCCATTGTCATTTCCTGATTGTGTTGACATGCCATGTTTCATATTTGTTTATGATTAGATATTATCATTAGAATCATGTCATCCTACGTTATATCTCTTATTATCTCAGTTTATTTGATAAGTACAGCTAGACTGATTCGTTTATTGTTTATTTTCTTATAAATAATACTCGGATCCGGTCGAGTCATTTTAGATGCTCCTTTGGGCCTCATCGCAGGATCGATCTTCCGCTTTCCGCTTGCTACTCTGCCTCCGCAGCTTTCTGTACTTTCATACCTATGACATTATCTTTCGTCGTGTACATATTCTTTTATTTAGATCATTGTACATGTATTAGTGGATCTTTGTTGACCACTAGCTTGTTGTACGCATTCTTGGTTATTCATATCTATTTCGCCTTTGCGATAGGATTATTCTGTGTCTGGCTATGAGATATACCATATTTATATTATTGTTGTTGTCTATTTTATACTACTTTCCAAATTATTTATAGCTGTTGTGTAGTTTCCCGATGTGCCGAATGGTCATGTTGGAAGTTTAATCGATATCAGATTCGATGTGCATTCCTTACATGAAGCAATTATACAATCGGTCGAATCAAACCTCATTCTCCGTTATAGTCTACGACATTTCTCTGAAATGAACTGGACGATAGTGGGTATAGAGGCGGGGCGTTACAGTTCGGTATCAGAGCCACTTTCCGGAACAGTGTAAGATAGGATGACGATGGTATTGTCTTAAGCCTCTCTCGGGATTCGTGCTTTAGGGTTTTAGTTAGAGTCTTAAGACTCGTCATAGCTTATCTTCCTATACGATTCCATTTTGATTGAATTCGCATCGTTTGAATTCAACTTGAGACTAACTTTTTCTTCCTTCTTTTTCCTCAAAGAAGCGAAATAGTTGGTCGTAGCCGTGCAAGTGCCGGTTCACCCAGTGTACCTCCTACGGGAGGGGTGATTATGTCTCAAGTGGCCTATTTTTAGTCCTTTAGAATAGTTATCGACTTGTCCCTTCGAGTTGATTTCTATAGTCCGTCTAGGGACCGTGTGCTCTAAAATGCTTCTTTTTCGTTCTATGACTCAAGTTGCTAATCGATGTCTGTTTAATATCCTTGTAATTGATTGATCATTGGATATCTTGCCCGTGCGTCGTTACCCACGTCGTAAGTGTTTTTGATCCTGTTATTTCTTGATTTTTAGTTAAGATTGTTTCGTACGTCGTTACGTACCTAGCATGGTCTATTGATCACTTGTCGGTCGGTATGGAGATACCATGTCTTTGTGACTAAATCTACTCCCTTGTTGTCAGCTATATAGTTCTAGTTCGGTGTGAGTCACCAAGCATTTGTGCTAAATTAACTCAAGAAATGTATCGTTGCGTTCCAAACTCAAGATCAAGAACGAGGGAAAGCATCCCGCTTCTTGGGATCTCTCTTCTTGAGTCAAGGTACGTATCATTAATTCTTTAATGTCATTTACCTTGTTCAGAGATTATTTTATTTATGTTCTCTGGTATACGTCGACCGTGTTCTTCGTTATCAAAAGATTTCAATTGTGTTTTATTCGTAAGTTGATAAAGGAATTTTATTTCCTTTATGCCATCCCGAATGATTTATTGAATTTTTATATTTTCGCGAGATCTGCGTAAACGTTAGAAATTGTGAGGACTTTCTTGTGTTAACTTGTCCATCGGGTGCGTTAAAGATCTCGAATGAGATATAGGACGCCATGTTGTAGTTCGAAATTCCTAAACACCATTATGTGACAATCCGACTTTTGAAATGATCCCTAAAAATTAATTTAACCATTAATAAGTTAATCAAAATAATAATATTTTGGATTTTTGCGATTTTTCGTAATCGTTTGTTATCTTTCTAGATAATTTATTTCTAGATTTCCTTGAAGCAATTCAAAGAATTTGAGCGGTTTAAGATTTTGAATTAGAAATTATCTTGAATCTTTTCTTTGAGTAAATTAAATAACTCCAGGAACAACCAAAAAGTTATTTATTTATGATTGAGAATCTCGCCTAATTCTTAATCCTTGTTTCGATTTGCTAAAGAGAATTTATTATTCTTGTGATTCCATGGGCCTCCTTATTTTCTCTAGTGGACGATCACTCGAGAGAATGGGAGTTCCCGTTGGGGAAGGGAGATTTGGGTTTTGCGATCCATGGCAAACTCAATTATTCCTTTCTGTGAATCTATGATTTAGCCGATCAGCCAGAAGTGCTATAGTCAATTCACTTATGGACTTAGCCTTGCGTGGTTCTTAGAAATGAATATCGAAAGGATGATCTCTTTTGATATTCCTCCTTTGTTTGTTTGAATCATTTGGATTGACAATTGTCTCTGCACGTTTGTTAACCTTTGTCAATCAAAATTTTGGGGATTACCGCCCTCTTTGGTTTAATCTCATCTTGTTATAGGAATTGTCTATTGCTTCTTTGATTAATTGCTGATGTTGTTACGATTTGAGATTTTTGGCGGAAAATTATCTTAAATCCTGTTGTCCCGAAGTTGTAAGTTGTGCACTACTTATCCATCATCTTCTTGATGTTTCCAGTTTTCTAAGATTGATGCTTGAGTTTCTGAATATTGGGAATTTCGTATAGTTCCTAATGATTCGTCTATACGGTTACTAAATGAGATTTAGTACCTGGTTAGAAATAGATTTCCCCGAATAGTTCGTTGGTATTCCGTTATCTACCTTGACTCATTGATTATTCCTTCGATAATTGCTCTCCTTAGCTAAATTCGTTGGAATCTTTGAGTTGTTCTTTTGTGGGCGTCAGCCACCTTGTCGCAAGACTAAAGTGCTGAAGTTCGGTGTTCTCTACATCGTCGTGATTTAGTTTCGGGAATGGATTAATCAACCACCGTAATTTCCCATTTCATATCCTAAGAGAAATATCTACTATCGATATTCCACGTCTGTAGGACCCAGTCTTCTTGCTTCTGGAAAATTCCAAATTTGATTTGCAAGATTCTTATTAATTATACAAATTCTCATTCCTTTGAGAATTGTAATAAGAGAGGCAAATCAATACGAATTCATAGCGCTTATGAATTTTTCTGGAATTATTTTACCCATTTGGGATGACTACCTTCATGGGTAATTGAATTCGAGATCGAACTCTAGTTTTTATGATCTTGTGGAACGAATTTGGGATCTCACCTAGCCGTTGGTGTGTCCGTTTCATTTTTCATTGGTTCTTGTGGTACTACTCATGGTGTTTTTTTTGTTGTTACTCATTACTTTAATCTTGAGGAATTACGGGGATGCAATTCTTTTAAGGGGGAAAGTCTGTAACAACCCGCTCATTCCATGATGATAGATTTAAATATTTTATTTAAATATATCATCGCGTCCGATGTGTCACTCAAAACGTCCTTTTTCACAAATGATAAAATTAGGATTCGGGACCACTTCCATTGAGTCCGGATCATCGTTTACAACCTTTTTTGACTATAAGCATGAATATGTTCCGAGACTCGGAAATTTGGCACATTGGTTGGGTCTTGGTGGAGCTAACCTAGCTCACTATATAACCCCAAATCATCCTCCTTCTCTTCATTCATTCTCCGAACACTTAGAAAAATAGAAATGGGGAAGGGGAAATTAAAATTCCCTAAGCTAGGGTTTTCAACCTAAAGCTCAATTCATGTGCAAATCCAATTCTAAGACATGGGTAAGCTTCTCTATCCTCTTCTCTATCTCCATAGTTCATCAATTTCGGATTTTTTTCTCTAGCCCTAAAACATATATTCCCTTATGTATGTTCATGAGGTGATTTTGGAGGAGCTAATGAAGAAAGATGGGTTCTTGCTCGAATTGGAGCTTGCTCTTCATCGTTTGCAACTAAGGTGAGTTCTTTTTGAACTCACATCTATGCCACGAGCCAATGGCTTGTAAAAGTGTAATTTAGTGATTCATTTGAGTATGCATATGCTAGTAAATTGAGTAGGTTAGTGTATGCATTAAGTTAATTGATTAGTTTGATGATTCTCTTGCTTTTTGAGTATTGGAAATCCTATTTTGTTCTATCTTTGGATTGTGCATGCTATAGGTGAAGTTCTTGTGTGCACACAAGTCCTTATAGTTTCCCTTTAGCATTGCCAAACCACCCTGTTCTAACTTGAATCGCATTTGATTGATTTGGTTAGAGAATTAGTTTATTTTCGAATATACAATCGAAATCATAGCAATCTCATGCTCATATGTGTGTGTGCATGTTCGTTGGTGTTATAAGATGTTTCAGTAAGCCTTAGATGCTTCAATTTCACTTAGAAATCATCATGTACCATCACCATTGATCCGAACTCGTCCGTAGGCCGTCTGCACCTTATTCCTTAAGCAAAATAGCCCATGTTTCAACTCAGACATCTGTCCGGGAGGGGACAGACGTCTGTCAATGTTTGAGAAGCAAATATTTAATTGCTTCAGCTCAGACATCTGACCAAATTGGTCAGATGTCTGACCAACCTCTCAGGAAAAAAATAAAAAAACCGCAAACTGTCAGGTCAGATGTCTGTCCTGCGGGCTCAAACGTCTGAGCCTGTAGTTTTGTTGTTGACCAGTGGAGACCACGCTCAATAGTCTAACCCCATCCAGGCTCTTTCCCGGCCGGAGCACAGGCCGTTCTGAGTTCGTTTGTGAATTCAATTTCACGAATTCAAAGATTCCAGCAGCTCGATTCATCGTCTTGATTCTCAAGTGATTCTTCCAATGTTGATTCTTTTGGTCTACACACATTGTTTAGGATGTGAATTGGATAAGTGACCATTCTAAAGCATGTGCGTTCTATTTTGTATATCGAATTTATTCGATACTCTTGTTAAGACGATTCACGCCATTTAAACGTGAATTATCGACTCGATATCCTTCGAGTCTACTCCGATGTAGTTTAAAACCTTCGGCTGCTAGTTTGGGATTTCGATTCGTTCGTTGATCAAAATTACAACCGTTATCCCTTTATTTCTTGTATGTTGTTGTGATATGGGTTTACATTTCATGATGTTTGTGTTCTATTCGCTACGGCGACGGTTTTCATGAATAATTGAACCACAATGGATAATGGGGTTTTATATTGTCAATGGGCATCAAACCAACGTTTAATCAGTTTTTAAATTCAAATCCTTTTAAAATCAATTCGATTTCTAAACCCGGTTTTGATTCTATTGATTTATATATGATTCCTTATCCTATCGAACGGACGAGAAATTTAGTTTATTTACCTAAGTAAAACTGAGGACTATGACCCCTTATACGTTTACTTCGGCGAATAACTCTTGGACTCGTGCGTGCGAACATGTGTGGTTATTTTCTCTTTTTTGAGAATGAACCAACAACGGGTTCGTAAATATTCGAGAATAGCAAGTGGTTATGGGACATTTAACTATATTCTTATATTCACTATCCCGGTGTAATTTATACTCACCTGGATCATTGGTATCCACCTCTCGACATAGTTGTTTGGTTCGCAATCGCCCTAGTGGGAATTTAGGATTTGGGACCTTCATCTATGGGACTTCGGTCCAACTTTCTATGATTTTCTATGATTTATGTATTTTCATTATCCGGGGTCACGACCCGGTTCCATGGGGAGCTTCGGCTCAAACAAATGAGTTCGCTACCTAGAGATCGTATCTCACCACTTTGATGCATTGCGCGTCAATTTGACCACTTTGACGCATTGCGCGTCAATTTGATAAATGATTTCTAACTCTTGATTACTTTGATGCGATGCGCATCAATTTGATAAATGATTTCTGATTCTTGATTACTTTGATGCGATGCGCGTCAATTTGATTTATGTTTACTTTGATGCGATGCGTGTCAATTTGATTTATGATTACTTTGACGAGATGCGCGTCAATTTGATAAACGATTTCTGATTTATGTTTACTTTGATGCGATGCGCATCAATTTGATTTATGTTTGGCATTCCTCTATCATTTCCTGTTGTGTGCTATTATTTGAATGTTACATTCTACATTAGCTAGGAGATTATTTAGAGATATGTGTGTGTTGACATTCCATTATCATTTCCTGATTGTGTTGACATGCCTTGTTTCATATTTGTTTATGATTAGATATTATCATTAGAATCATGTCATCCTACGTTATATCTCTTATTATCTCAGTTTATTTGATAAGTATAGCTAGACTGATCCGTTTATTGTTTATTTTCTTATAAATAATACTCGGGTCAAGTCGAGTCATTTTAGGTGCTCCTTTGGGCATCATCGCAGGATTGTTCTTCCGCTTTCAGCTTGCTACTATGCCTCCGCAGCTTTCTGTACTTTCGTACCTATGACATTATCTTTTGTCGTGTACATATTCTTTTATTTAGATCATGGCACATGTATTAGTGGATCTTTGTTGACCACTAGCTTGTTGTACGATTCTTGGTTATTCATATCTATTTCGCCTTTGTGATATGTGTAACAACCCGGAAATTCTGAGCCAATTTAAAATTTTTATTTTGGCAATTTTTACGAATTTTGATTACTAAAAATGATTTATTTTAAATAATAACGACCAGAAATTTATTTTCGACGAAGTTAAAACGAATAAATTTATTTTAATTATATAACGAGCCTGAAATGGCGCGGTAGTTTGAAAATTCGATTTTGAATTTCAAATGAATATACAGAATTCGTTTTAAGTCGGAATTGGACAAAACCAGAAATATTTGAATCTGTTTGATAATATCTTTCTAACGGATCTAAAAAATTGAAATTTCACTTTAGAAGTTGAAAGATATGTCCAGTTTAAAATTCAGAAAAGTCGCTATGGAATTGATATATTTTTTAATATATATAAAGCCCCTTATAAATGGAAATTTTGCGAACGACCTTCGTTTTCGATGAAACCGCTTTTGTTGGATCCGGGATGTCAAGTTATTGCTAGATTCCAAAATTCATAATTTTCTGAATCAATATTTGAGCGTGGCAAAGGAAAACGTGTTTTGATAGATTCAGTCAATTTGGATTGACCAAAAAATGGCCATTTTTCAAACGGTCTTCAAATATGACGATAAATTAATAATAAAAAACCTTTTCTCTCCTACTCAGTCAACTCCCTCCCCCTTACTTTCTAATCCGTCGTTCATTCAAAAGCAAATAATAATAAAAAAACAACGGGCTAGTGCCCTAGCCATTGCTGCGCCTCCGGGGGGAGCCACCATCATCGTCGCTTCTTCTTCCTTCCCCTCCAGTCGGCGGCGCCCTCCTCCACATGGTCGCTCTCCCTCTCTTCCCCAATTCGAACTAACCCGAAGCCCTACCCCCGAATGCCACCGTCGCAGCCACCTCAGGGACCGTGCCACGCCACCTGACCACCCACATCGAAACACCCCTGCCACCTAGCGCCGCCAGCGAGCAGCCCCCCTCCGACCAACCCATCCTTACTCCGTCCATCTCAAAATAGCCTCTTTTTCCTCATCCGTACACTGCTGGAGAGTTACAGGTCTACGCCTCCAGCTTTCAAGCTTCGGCTCCGGCCTTCGAGCACAAACAAGGATGCAACAGTGAGTTTTTTTGGGTTTGTTTAATTAAACAAAGTTCTGATTTATTTTAATATAAAAGGTATGATCTTTTGGTATATAAAAGATTGATTTTTGTTAATTAAAAGTCAGATTTTTAATGTAGGAAAAGTCGGATTTTTAATGTAGGAAAGATCGGATTTTTTTATATAGGAAAGTTATGATTTTTATTGTTCAAGTAGCGAAATAAAGATTCGATTTTTATATGAGTAGCGGATTAAAATAGAATTTTTATATAATAGGAAATATAAAAATATGATTTTTATATATGTAGCAAAATAAAAATCTGATTTTTATTATATATATATATATATGTTGAAATAAAAATGTGATTTTTATAGCGTTGAAATAAAAATGTGATTTTTAAAATGAACAGCGTAGAGAAGACTGTGTTGGCATGGCAGACAAATCCAAACCGTTCAGAAATAAAGAATGGAGGGGTGGAACCCTCGGTGAGAACTTCTCGCTTTAAATTTTCTTTTCTAGTTAAAAATATATACTAGGATGCAAACGGTGCTTAGCAGCACCCAACACCCATCGTCCACAGACCATGGACGACTAGTCTGTTTGGTTGTGTAGTTGACAGGATTATTGGTTTGAATTTGGTTGTTTGGGTGAAGTGGAATTGATTAGATTGGTATGTGTATGGCCCAGGCCATTAATAGACTGGGGATAAGGCTAGGCCTTATCCCGTTTCTAGTATCGTGTCGTTATGCCGCCGAAATTTTCTAAAATCAGTTAGAAAAACAAAAATATAATTTTATTGAATAAATGAACTGAATAGAAATTCATGTGTTGAAATAAATAATTTGTCGTTAAAATATAATTTTTAACGTGTATGTGAATAAAATAAAAAAATTCATTTACAAATCAGACGATTTGTTTATGTACACTGATTTGACTGATATTGATTGGGACGATTAATTTTACATGTCGCCCAATTGCGCAAATAATATTTAGTGTTTGTGGATTGAAACTCAACACGGGCATTGGGATGATATTTGACGAACACTAGTCCCAATTTTATAGTTGTATAGTTGTATGTCGATCGATAGGTTGACAGACAGTTGTGTTGTGCACTTTGGATGATGTTTGATTATTTATCGTTGCTATTATATACATGTGTTGTATGAAATCTATATAAATAACATTATATGGTAATTGATTGGGTCTCATTCCAATTTAGAAAATAAAATATATTCATGTGTTGAAACCATTCATGTGTTGAAAATATTCATGTGTTGAAACGATTCATGTGTTGAACAAAATATTTATACAATAAAATTCACATTTTTATTGTAAGTAAGAATTAATAAATATTCATGTGTTGAATAAAGTATATATTCATGTGTTGAAGAAAATATTCATTTGTAGAATAGAATAACGAAGTTATTGAAATATATAAAGCCGTGTTGATTAGATTTACGCCATTTTGACGCGAACGATATTTATATCGATTTTATTCGAATATCGAAAAAGAAGTGATTCCAAAATATAACGTTTTGAAAATATTATCATTTATATATACATATATATATATATATATATATATATATATATATATTGATGATATGGAATATTCAGTTTTGATTTAAAATTGAACATGAAGTTGAAATCGGTTTTAAAACGAATTATAAAATACGTTTAGAATTGAAATCGACGAAATATATATAATATATATATTATATATATATTAAATGGCCTGAATAGAACGCGCCGCGCCGCGGTAGTTCGCGAATTTCGACCATTGACTTCGAATTGACATTACAGGAGATCCGACCGTCGGATTCTCCTGAAACCGAAACCGTTGGGTTCGTATCGAAAAGAGTTTTCCAATGAATATTAGAAATTTGAAATCTAATGGTTGGATTTGGAACTATGTCCAAATCAAATTTAGAAAAGGTTGTTGTAAGTGCAGTTCGACGACCGTTATTGGAAATCGACTGTACGGGCCTTGATAAAATTATTAAAAATATCAACAATTTGTGAAAAATCATAAAAAATGGATTGGAAAGAATTAGGATGAAAAATCCCATATTTAAAAGGATAAAAATATTTTTTTATCGAAATGAACTAGTTATGAACTAGAATTATAATCCAATATTTTTGAATAAATAAATTTGAATTTGAAGTGGATTTAAAAATAATCGGAATTTCCAATATACGAATTGGAATGGATTTGAATCGAAATTATCTTCAGAATATTTCGATGTTGGATTTCGTGATTATACAGATATGGTTAAGGGAATTTGAAAGATATTTTTATATCGTTATTTCGAATACGAATTTTGTTGATTTCAGAATTTGATATTGAATATAAGCCGATATATTTTCTATTCAGAGTCTTGTATTTAATATCAAAGGGGATTTTTGGTTCGTTGTGAATGGTGTCTTAAATAACACTATTCTTGAACTCAGTTTAGAAAAGAATAAATCTTTGAATTAAGATTTAGTGAAATTGTCCAGTTAATTAGTATTTAATTGAAATTGTATTTAAATTGGTTTTTGGGTTTATCGTGAACGGTGTTTTAAATAACACTTGTTCTTTAACCCGATTAACAATGGAATGGGATTTTGGGTTGTTGTGAGCCGTGTTTTAAATGACATTGGTTCTTTAACCCAGTTAAAGATAAGATTAACTTCTTAGCTTTGAATAATCATTAATATTGATTTGTGGGAAAATTAAAACTAAGTAGAGTTCTAATGAATCTTTAATTATACTGAAATGATCGAGAATGGAGTATCACCAGTTTTGCTCCAAGCGATAGTTAAATCTTTAATTAGATTTGAACATGAAATGGTAATTAATATTTACTGATAACACAGTGGTGTTAGATATGGAGTACTACCAGTTTTTCTCCATGGGATGAATAGGTTGGGATTGGGAAATAAAATAAATGATTACTTCGGTGTGGTTCAATAATCCCGACTAGTTTAGAAAACAATAATATGGTTTGAAATGATATCCAAAGGAAGATTAAAGAATAAATTTAAAAGAATTTATCTTTGATAAAATTAATGGGAACCTTTCCCTAAGAATGTGAATATATTTGAATAAAGAATATTCTAAATTGGAATAAGGCGTATGTTGTGTTTGTGTAACATTTGTTTATTATATACGCGGATTATTCGGAAAGGCTGGGTTTATACCCATTCTGAATAACCGATTCGACGATAAGTCGAAGAAGAAGACGGTGGTTGAAGACCGGAGGTCTTCACATCGTTTGGATGATTATTGACGATCTTGATTGGGCTGTACACCCAAGAGGAGGGAATCAGTTGGTGATCGTCCAGACGTACTTGGAGATCGATGGATATGCGAGGAATAAGGTTCCTCCGGTTTCGTTCAGACCCAAAATGAACTTGTAAGTGGACTGTGTGTCTGACATTGGATTTTATTCTGTGTGATTGATTTCTATTATATATATGTGTTTGGCAGCGGAGAATTTATTCTCTTGCTTAACGCCCTTCTCTGAGACGTACGAGCTTAGAGGTTATATATTGATGGATGTCAATCGCATGGCATGAATTGCCTGTGTGGCACACCTAAGTGGCAGATGATCAAGACTTCTGTTGAAAAGCAAAGTCTTGTGGTTGATGATCAAAGCACGGCCTATGTGGCACAACTTTGTGTATAGCGTTAATTCGTGAGCCTCACACCTCGGTATGAGTCAAAAATGGGATAGTGACTGCAGGGAGAGCACGACGTTTCTTTCTAGCTATGGGTGATGTCAGTGACCTACAGCCCTGACATTTATATATTTTTTACCTGTGTGGTTGTTGGATGCGAGGCGCCTCGGATATAGGTCTGATAGGACCGAGAAACGTGTGTTCAGGAATTGCCAATCCTCAAAATTAAGAGAGGACCGACCCTGAAGATCCAGGATCGCTGTGTGTGGTCCTGAGACATTTTCTAGAGTGTCTCGAATCGGAGAGGAGCTTGCCCCTTGCCTCGAATCATGACAAAAAACCAATTCGATACGTGACATTTCGGTTTTATTTGTAGAGCCTAGTATGGCGACAAGATATATGGTACTCATGCCGTCTATGATTGATACATTTATATTTGAAGTTGTTTTCTTCACTTATAGTAATAATAAAAGATTAAATTTCGTGTATCAAGCATTATTTGGCTGTTATAAGGTAAAACCCTATCCTACGGCTTGCGTTGCATTATGTGATGGGACCTGGGTCTTATAACAGCTTCATTGTTCTTTATTTAGCATTGCGCTGTTGTTATATGCACTGATATTCTTGGGGTAAAAACTCGTTCCGTGTTATAGGCGTGGTCCCTTGATTTACCGAACTTTAAAATCAAATTAATAATTGTTTTAGTTCTCACACCAGTCATATGACTGACCTGGAGTTTATTGTTTTAACGTAAACTCTGGGTGCCCTTATTTTCCACACGGGCAGCTAGTAGTTGGGTTTTGCAGATTTATATTCACAGGATCCTGGATTACAGCTGGAACGATACTCGGAAACCTCTGTATCCGTGTATTTCTTTCAGTTGTGTGTTGTATTATTTTTCCGCTGCTATGTATTTAAATGTAATTTAAATCTCTGATATTTATCAAATGTGTAATATTTATTCATACTTTGTATATTCTTGTATTCTGATGGAACTGTTGTAATAAACAATGAAATGTTCTTCTATTTGTGTTCTGATTCGTCTTGCCCTCACAGTAATTCGTCCTTTCTCTTCTCTTTGGAGATTGGGGAAGTTTTGGTCGCTACATTTGGTATTAGAGCTTTGGTTTATAGAGCTCGAGAACAAGACACATTAGAACCAAACGAAAGAATTCATCAGAGGTTGGATTAGAAATATCCAATAAGAATAACTCGTTAGAGATGGGATCAGTAGTATCCTAGAACGAGTGTGAAGAGTATATTTTTAAAATTGAAAACAAGTTTTGTTTTGAAAATTTAAACCATTTTATACGTATTTGAATATTTTATTTTATATTGAATTTGGCCAATCCAATATATAAAGATTTTGCATATACGCGTCATGAACGTATATATGAAGTTTTAATATACTGGATAGATATAGAATCGCACTCTAGTAGCCCGGAGATGTTCTGATGGTGGTTCGAAACATCATCAGCATTTATGTTCGAGCTTCGAAAGTGAGATATCTATATATTTCCATTAAAGTGGTGTGAAAACCAAAACTAGATAGGGTTTATTGTTGTGATTTGGCATCAAAAACACGATTTTATGTATTTATATCAAAGTTATATGATTGAAAAATTAACCAACTAATTGACTGCTGGTTGTGTTGTATGATTATTGGTTTTATTAATTAAAATTTTGAACCATTAGCCAAATCAAATCAAATTTAGAACTGAATTGAAAATTGGTTGCATTTGCATATATGTACATGTATATACATTGAACAGGTCATAGCAAGGAGGCTAGAGCAGAGGAATAAAATTGCATGCCCGATAAATAGGTACACATTTACTGTTTTGTTTGGATGATGATGATTTTATGAGGCGATTGGCTAGCCGTTTGGCTTTTTCTTTTTCTTTTTGAGATGAGATGTCCTGTGTGGCGGTTTGGGGAGTTTCCTGATGCTCCCGGTGTAGTGGAGGTTATGGAGAAATTTTTCAAAAATTTAGGGTGTTAGCCAAATTTTTGAAAAATTTGAAAAGTTCTCAGAAACTGAAAAGTTGAAGAACTTAAGCCGTAATGAAAATAATGGAAGTTGAGTTGATTAGTTAAACAACTTTTAGCTTCTTTCCT
This sequence comes from Allium sativum, assembly GCA_030737875.1. Lineage (NCBI taxonomy): Eukaryota > Viridiplantae > Streptophyta > Magnoliopsida > Asparagales > Amaryllidaceae > Allium > Allium sativum. The sequence goes on from CM060924.1 coordinate 201,286,345, forward strand.
TTTCGAGGACGGAAAGATTTTAAGTGAGGGAGAATGTAACAACCCGGAAATTCTGAGCCAATTTGAAAATTTTATTTTGGCAATTTTTACGAATTTTGATTATTTAAAATGATTTATTTTAAATAATAACGACCAGAAATTTATTTTCGACGAAGTTAAAACGAATAAATTTATTTTAATTATATAACGAGCCTGAAATGGCGCGGTAGTTTGAAATTTCAATTTTGAATTTCAAATGAATATACAAAATTCGTTTTAAGTCGGAATTGCACGAAACCAGAAATATTAGAATCTGTTTGATCATATCTTTCTAACGGATCTAAGAAACTGAAATTTCACTTTAGAAGTTGAAAGATATGTCCAGTTTAAAATTCAGAAAAGTCGCTGTGGAATTTATATTTTAATATATATAAAGGTCCTTAAAAATGGAAATTTTGCAAATGATCTTCGTTTTCGACGAAACCGCTTTTGTTGGATCTCGGATGTCAAGTTATTGCTAGATTCCAAAATTCATAATTTTCTGAATCAATATTTGAGCATGGCAAAGGAAAATGTGTTTTGACAGATTCAGTCAATTTGGATCGACCAGAAAATGGCCATTTTTCAAACGGTCTTCAAATTTGAAGAAATCAGTTTTGTTAGGACCGTATCATCAATACGAAGCTAGAAATAATTTTTCTGGAATTTTTAGAGTCCGCATGTAACCCTAGTAAATTGAAATGTACGTTTGAATTAAATATATATAGAATTATATTTTAATTTAAGCAGAAACTGATCAAAACGTTAGAATTAGGTTACGAAATATATCCCATTGTGTTCGGAATGGGGTGATTAGCTAGAGACGACAGTCGTTGGGTCTCGTTTCGAGTTCGGGTGAAAAGTCAATTTTATGTGGAGAAAATAAATAAATTAATAAAAAAAAACTTTTCTCTCCTACTCAGTCAACTCCCTCCCCCTTACTTTCTATTCCGTCGTTCATTCAAAAGAAAATAATAAAAAAAGAAAACAACGGGCTCGTGCCATAGCCATCGCTGCGCTTCCTGGGGGAGCCACCGTCATCTCCGCTTCTTCTTCCTCCCCCTCCAGTCGGCGGCGCCCTCCTCCACACGGTCGCTCTCCCTCTCTTCCCCAATTCGAATTAACCCGAAGCCCTACCCCCAAATGGCACCGTCGCAGCCACCTCAGGGACCGCGCCACACCACCTGACCACCCACATCGAAACACCCCTACCACCTAGCGCCGCCAGCGAGCAACCCCCTCCGACCAAGCCATCCTTACTCCGTCCATCTCAAAATCACCTCTTTTTCCTCATCCGTACACTGCTGGAGAGTTGCAGGTCTACGCCTCCAGCTTTCAAGCTTCGCCTCCGGCCTTCGAGCAAAAACAAGGATGCAACAGTGAGTTTTTTTGGGTTTGTTTAATTAAACAAAGTTCTGATTTATTTTAATATAAAAGGTATAATCTTTTGGTATATAAAAGATTGATTTTTGTTAATTAACAGTCGGATTTTTAATGTAGGAAAAGTCGGATTTTTAATGTAGGAAAGATTGGATTTTTTTATATAGGAAAGTTATGATTTTTATCGTTTAAGTAGCGAAATAAAGATTCGATTTTTATATGAGTAGCGGATTAAAAATAGAAATTTTATATAATAGGAAATATAAAAATATGATTTTTATATATGTAGCGAAATAAAAATCTGATTCTTATTATATATATATATGTTGAAATAAAAATGTGATTTTTATAGCGTTGAAATAAAAATGTGATTTTTAATATGAACAGCGTAGAGAAGACTACGTTGGCATGGCAGACAAATCCAAACCGTTCAGAAATAAAGAATGGAAGAGTGGAACCCTCGGTGAGAACTTCTCACTTTAAATTTTCTATTCTAGTTAAAAATATATACTAGGATGCAGACGGTGCTTAGCAGCACCCGACACCCGTCGTCCACAGACCATGGACGACTTGTTTGTTTGGTTGTGTAGTTGATAGGATTATTGGTTTGAATTTGGTTGTTTGGGTGAAGTGGAATTGATTAGATTGGTATGTGTATGGCGCAGGCCATTATTAGACTGGGGATAAGGCTAGGCCTTATTCCGTTTCTAGTATCGTGCCGTTATGCAGCCGAAATTTTCTAAAATAAGTTAGAAAAACAAAAATATCATTTTATTGAATAAATGAACTAAATAGAAATTCATGTGTTGTAATAAATAATTTATCGTTCAAAATATAATTTTTAACGTGTATGTGAATAAAATAAAAAAATTCATTTACAAATCAGACGATTTGTTTATGTACACTGATTTGACTGATATTGATTGGGATGATAAATTTTACATGTTGCCCAATTGCACAAATAATATTCAGTGTTTGTGGATTGAAACCCCACACGGGTGTTGGGATGATATTTGACGAACACTAGTCCCAATTATATAGTTGTATAGTTGTATGTCGATTGATAGGTTGACAGACAGTTGTGTTGTGCACTTTGGATGATGGCTGATTACTTATCGTTGCTATTATATACATGTGTTGTATGAAATCCATATAAATAACATTATATGGTAATTGATTGGGTCTCATTCCAATTTAGAAAATAAAATATATTCATGTGTTGAAACAATTCATGTGTTGAAACCATTCATGTGTTGAAAATATTCATGTGTTGAAACGATTCATGTGTTGAACAAAATATTTATACAATAAAATTCACATTTTTATTGTAAGTAAGAATTAATAAATATTCATGTGTTGAATAAAGTATATATTCATGTGTTGAAGAAAATATTCATTTGTTGAATAGAATAATGAAGTTATTGAAATATATAAAGCTGTGTTGATTAGATTTACGCCATTTTGACGCGAACGATATTTATATCGATTTTATTCGAATATCGAAAAAGAAGTGATTTCAAAATATAACGTTTCGAAAATATTATCATTTATATATATATATATATTGATGATATGGAATATTCAGTTTTGATTTAAAATTGAATATGAAGTTGAAATCGTTTTGAAAACGAATTTAAAACGAATTATAAAATACGTTTAGAATTGAAATCAACAAAATATATATAATATATATATTATATATATTAAATGGCCTGAATAGAACGCGCCGCGCCGCGGCAGTTCGTGAATTTCGACCATTGACTTCGAATTGACGTTACGGGAGATCCGACCATCGGATTCTCCTGAAATCAGAACCGTTGGGTTCGTATCGAAAAGAGTTTTCCAATGAATATTAGAAATTTGAAATCTAATAGTTGGATTTGGAATTATGTCCAAATCAAATTTAGAAAAGGTCGTTGCAAGTGCAGTTCGACGACAGTTATTGGAAATCGACTGTACGGGCCTTGATAAAATTATTAAAAATAACAACAATTTGTGTAAAATCATAACAAATGGATTGGAAAGAATTAGGGTGAAAAATCCCATATTTAAAAGGATAAAAATATATTTTTATCGAAATGAACTAGTTATGAACTAGAATTATAATCCAATATTTTTGAATAAATAAATTTGAATTTGAAGTGGATTTAAAAATAATCGGAATTTCCAATATACGAATTGGAATGGATTTGAATCGAAATTATCTTCGGAATATTTCGATGTTGGATTTCGTGATTATACAGATATGGTTAAGGGAATTTGAAAGATATATTTATATCGTTATTTCCAATATGATATGTGTTGATTTCAGAATTTGATATTGAATATAAGCCGATATATTTTCTATTCAGAGTCTTGTATTTAATATCAAAGGGGATTTTGGGTTCGTTCTGAATGGTGTCTTAAATAACACTGTTCTTGAACTCAGTTTAGAAAATAATAAATCTTTTAATTAAGATTTAGTGAAATTGTCCAGTTAATTAGTATTTAATTAGAATTGAATTTAAATTGTTTTTTGGGTTTATCATGAACGGTGTTTTAAATAATACTTGTTCTTTAACCCGATTTACAATGGAATGGGATTTTGGGTTGTTGTGAACCGTATTTTAATTGACATTGGTTCTTTAACCCAGATAAAGATAAGAATAACTTCTTAGCTGTGATTAATCATTAATATTGATTTGTGGGAAGATTAAAACTAAGTAGAGTTCTAATGAATCTTTAATTAGATTGAAATGATTGAGAATGGAGTATCACCAATTTTGCTCCAAGCGATAGTTAAATCTTTAATTAGATTTGAACATGAAATGGTAATTAATATTTACTGATAACACAGTGGTGTTAGATATAGAGTACTACTAGTTTTGCTCCATGGGATGAATAGGTTGGGATTGGGAAATAAAATAAATGATTACTTCGGTGTGGTTCGCTAACCTCGACTAGTTTAGAAAACTATAATATAGTTTGAAATGATATCCAAAGGAAGATTAAAGAATAAATTTAAAAGAATTTATCTTTGATAAAATTAATGGGAACCTTTCCCTAAGAATGTGAATATATTTGAATAAAGAATATTCTGAATTGGAATGAGGCGTATGTTGTGTTTGTGTAACATTTGTTTATTATATACGCGGATTATTCGGAAAGGTTGGGTTTATACCCATTCTGAATAACTGATTCGACGATAAGTCAAAGATGAAGACGGTGGTTGAAGACCGGAGGTCTTCACATCGTTTGGATGATTATTGATGATCTTGTTTCGGCTATACACCCAAGAGGAGGGAATCAGTTGGTGATCGTCCGGACGTACTTGGAGATCGATGGATATGCGAGGAATAAGGTTCCTCCGGTTTTGTTCAGACCCAGAACGTACTTGTAAATGGACTGTGTGTCTGACATTGGATTTTATTCTGTGTGATAGATTTCTATTAAATATATATATCTGTTTGGTGGCGGAGAATTTATTCTATTGCTTAACGCCCTTCTCTGAGACGTACGAGCTCAGAGGTTATATATTGATGGATATCAATCGCATGGCATGAATTGCCTGTGTGGCACGCCTAAGTGGCAAATGATCAAGGCTTCTGTTGAAAAGCAAAGTCTTGTGGTTGATGATCAAAGCACGGCCTATGTGGGACAACTTTGTGTATAGCGTTAATTCGCGAGCCTCACACCTCGGTATGAGTCGAAAACGGGATAGTGGCCTCAGGGAGAGCACGACGTTTCTTTCTAGCTATGGGTGATGTCAGTGACCTACCAGCCCTGACATTTATATACGTTTTACCTGTGTGGTTGTTGGATGCGAGACGCCTCGGATACAGGTCTGATAGGACCGGGAAACGTGTGTTCGGGAATTTCCAATCCTCAAAAGTAAGAGAGGACCGGCCCTGAAGATCCAGGATCGCTGTGTGTGGTCGTGAGACATTTGCTAGAGTGTCTCGAATTGGAGAAGAGCTTGCCCCTTGCCTCGACTCATGACGGAAATCCAATTTCCAATACGTGACATTTCGGTTTTATTTGTATAGCCTTGTATGGCGACATGATATATGGTACCCATGTCGTCTATGATTGATACATTTATATTTGAAGTTGTTTTCTTCACTTATAGTAATAATAAAAGATTAAATTTCACGTATCAAGCATTATTTGGCTGTTATAAGGTAAAACCCTATCCTCCGGCTTGCGTTGCATTGTGTGATGGGACCTGGGTCTTATAACAGCTTCATTGTTCTTTATTTAGCATTGCGCTGTTGTTATATGCACTGGTATTCTTGGGGTAAAAATCCGTTTCGTGTTATACGACGTGGTCCCTTGATTTACCGAACTTTAAAATCAAATTAATAACTGTTTTAGTTCTCACACTAGTCATATGACTTACCTAGAGTTTATTGTTTTAACCTAAACTTTGGGTGCCCTTATTATCCACACGGGCAGCTAGTAGTTGGGTTTTGCAGATTTATATTCACAGGATCCTGGTTTACAGCTGGAACGATACTTGGAAAGCTTTGTATCCGTGTATTTCTTTCAGTTGTGTGTTGTATTATTTTTCCGCTGCTATGTATTTAAATGTAATTTAAATCTATGATATTTATCAAATGTGTAATATTTATTCATACTCTGTATATTCTTGTACTCTGATGGAATTGTTGTAATAAACAATGAAATGTTCTTCTGTTTGTGTTCTGATTCGTCTTACCCTCATGGTAATTCGTCCTTTCTTTTCTCTTCGGAGATTGGGGAAGTTCGGGTCGCTACAATGTGATTATTCTGTGTCTGGCTATGAGATATACCATATTTATATTATTGTTGTTATCTATTTTATACTGCTTTCCGGATTATTTATAGCCATTGTGTTGTTTCCCTATATGCCGAATGGTCATGTCAAAATTTTAATCGGTATCAGATTCGATGTGCATTCCTCACATGGAGCAATTATACAATCGATTGCTCTTCACAAACCTCATTCTCCGTTATGGTCTACGACATTTCTCTAAAATGAACTGGACGATAGTGGGTATAGAGGCGGGGCATTACACTCCGTTCGGAAGTTATGGTCAAAACAATATTGATATACACTTCAGATTTTTATTTTCTGCATGCTGAACTACAACTAACGCTTGGATTTCAACCTAATAAACATGAAAATTAGAGAGGGCCTCATTAAAAAAAGTTTTATTTCAGTTTCTAAGGTTTATAAAAAGTCTGGAATCATCGAATTCCGGTCATCCATTCAAAAGTTATGGTCATTTTGCTTCAGCTCGTTTAATATTTCAGGTTTTCGCATAAACATCGATTTATCTTATTTGGAGGTTCTAACCATCGGATTTCGAAACTTTAGAAAACTTAGCCATATAGAATGAGTCATCGCTCCATTATTTCCATAATATGATTTTCCTTTTTATTACATAAATATATGTTCATTTGCAACTCATCCATTTCGTTTGTTCTTGTTCATTCATTCAATCATTTACATTCACTTCATTATCCAGGAAATGAGTTTGCATTCAATTGCTCACACCATTCTGATGAAATTTTCTATTCATTTCCCGTTTCATTCCAAGCATTAAATTCCGAATAAAATTTGAATTCATTTTAAATTTTCCAACAAACTTGATTATATTAGATCTTTAATTCATTACCATGGATCAACTCACCAAATTTCATTACTTATTCTTATTAACTTCATCCATATTTCACTGAATATTGTTCCATTTATCCATATTCAATTAGCTATTCATTTGAATTAATTTCAACTTTACTCATTCCAATTGTTTAAGTCCATCCTCATCTCATCTTCATTCATATTGGTTCTAAATTGACCAAGTTAAATTTTCTAACTTGATTTCATCTTATTAAATCCATCCAACTCAGGTCAAGTTTTATTTTATATTTCATTTCAATATGTCCATTATCTTATTCCGAATGAACCAAATTTATATTTGCATCACATTTTTCTTGTTTTGGCACTTCCATTCATTCGTTTAACTATTTTCTTATTTACTTATTCCCGTTTCAATTTATATTAAATCTTATTCCATTTACTCAATTTATTTATAATGACTCACCAATTATGAATTGAATTAAGGACTATTCATAACTTCAAATTTTGATACTTAGTTCTCAAACTATTAATATTTGATTTTCTACGTTAAACTTTATTTAACTCGATTTCTCTACACGAATTAAGTTATATTTCACTCGACAAAATGATTTGCATTCTATTCTTTTGTTGTTCATACTCACATTTACAATCGATATACTGTCCTAATGAGATTTACCTCATTATGACTTCATTAATTATGCATGTAGGTTCACCTTTTTTTGTTTTTTTTTAACTTATTGATTGTTCACATATTATCAACAAACATAAATTTCTTTCAACTCCTTCTCGACTAACTTAACCTAATTATTAATTAGCCAAGTTATAAGTTATCACTTTTTATCACACAATCTAATCTTCCAATCTATTTTAGTTGAATTTTATTTCACGGTTAATTTCAACTTTTATCTAACACTTTTATCGACCAAATTTGGAATTTGTTCAAACTTTATTATCGCTCATGCCTAAGCATTTCACCGACCACCCCTCTTTTCTTAATACTTAAGTCAAATCATGATTTCAAAGTCTAAATTCCAATGAATTGAGTTACTTTAGTACCTAAAGCAATATTATTAGTTAAAATGAACTTAAATACTTTGATTCTCGGTTTATAAACCAAATTTTAAAATAATATATGTGTTTACACTATTTTATAGAAAATCGTACCATATAAAATTTTAAATCCAAATCCTTTATCTAAACTAATTATAAAATTACCGAGTGGTCTCCCCCACTCAGACTCTTCGGAATAAACATCGATAATGTGTGCACTCATTACCGAAATCATTTCAAATGTCTGAGAAGGGATTACACATTTGTTCCATTTGAAATTTTTAAAACCATTTCCCTTTCGAAATCACTTACCTATACTACTATATTCTTCAAAAATCTTGGCAAATCTACTTTCAAAAGCACCAGAATCGAGTTCTCAAGTTTATTTCCATGTTGTTTGCAAAATATATTTACACCCAATTGTATTTAATAGATTTCATTTTCAAATTTCTTTAAACCATTCAATTTTTTTTCATTAGATTTATTATTTAATTAACCATAATAGGTAATTACTTGATATTATTACCTACTAATAACGAATGCATATACACTTAAAACCAATAATAATATATTTGATATATTTAAAATATAATCGAAAACCATATTATGTCGGTCCATTCTGTTCGAGTATTTAAAAATTCCTATCGATTCTATGGCGTCCCGTATATCGACCAGAATCCATAAATATTCAACAGAACGAGTCAACATAATATAAAACCATTTTATATCCAAAATACAACTACGCTCTCTTATATATCACTCAAACTCATTCTAGGGCATTACTAACCCCATCTCTAATGAGTTAATTCCCAAACACGGCCAAGGTTATCGCTAACCTGGCTCTGATACCAACTGTAACGACCTAGATTTTTGACCGTTCAAATCGACAATAAACCACACATGTCGACACAAACAAAACACCAACACAGGCAGTTAATGGGAAAAAGAAGAAGAAAGAAGAAAGAAGAAAAAAACAATCACAGAATCTCACAGCGGAAGGACAACATATAATAAACAAATAATGGTTCAATAGCATTTAAAACATATACATTCGAGTTACATTTTCCAGTCATCAGAGTTACACTAATACAAGTATACACAGTAATGCAGCGGAAACAAAATGAAGTGGGAAATATATATATATATATATAATAGGTAAATACCAAATCTTCGTCTTCGCTCTCCAAGGCAGAGTGATCTTCGCTAACTGCAACCTTCTGTTGACCCGAGTGTATTGCATAAAAAGAAAACACAATAAACACTCGGATCAGCAGTAAATCATTCTCATATTAGTCAAATTAAAATACGAAATAACATGAGTGTCATGGGTGCAGTAACTCAAGAGATGTTACAGGATTTTTCTATATCTCAAGGATTCGTTAAACTAATACATACATAGTATAATACGCTATTATTGTAATGTCTATTCAGTAAAGTATAAATAGTGAAAATAGCGTAAAAGGGATTACATTTTTACCCTTACACCGTTTATAATACTGTAGTCTATACAGTACCGTAAGCCCACCGTAAACCGAAGGCATCAAAGGGCACTCCATAGGTACGATACAAATCAAAATCATAGGGGCTCGATAAATATGACAAGGCACTCGAGGCATTGCCTAGGGTAGGATTCTACCAGTTGCACTCCTGGACCGGTGGTAACGCATAGCAGCCACTACCGCCCACCTCGGAACACACTCCCAAATCAAAATGGGCCCAAATCATCATCATAGTCATAGAAATAGTATCGGAGAAGTGCGTACGATCAAAGGTGCTACCTCAATTAGTCACGGTATAGCTCCTGTTTTAGTCATTTCAATTATGACCCGAAGGTCAAGGCTATTTTGCCATTGTTCATCTTCATCAATCCAAAACCACCTCCAAGTCATCATATTTCATTCTGGATACGTCATAACGTTCACAGTTGTTAAAGTGGTATCGACACTGATAGAGAGTATGCCATTTGTTGACTCCAGTCTCTTTAATAACCAACGTTTACATTTTCCACATCAGTCGGTTCTTTTACTCTTCACAAAGGTTCGCTTTATATCCAAAATATTATGTTTTGTTTCGAACCAAATTTATATTCAAAAAGAATATAATTTTCATATCAATATATCATAATCATTCCAAACCGATTTATATTCTAAACTAGAATATATTTCATTTCATTATATTATAATCATATAATATTTCATAAAATTGATTTATATTCACGTAGAATATACTTTATCTCAAAAGATTATGATAATTTCAAATTAATTTATGTTCGAAATCCATTTATATTCAAATAGAATATATATTTTCCATATCAAATCATTTCAATCATTTGGAAATCCCATTTATATTCAAGTAGAATAAAATTTACCTTGAACTATTATAATCGTTTACAATCGATTCATATTTGAAATAGAACATAACTTCATATCAAAACTCCATTTGAATCATGGTTTAACTCAAAACAATTTCCATTTAGGAAGAAGTCACAATCATTTAATATTACTATAAAAATAGGTACTTATAAAATAAGACCTTATAAATAAATTTACCTATAAAATAGTTATAGTAAAACAAGATGGTTTAAATCATTATGTACATAAAATAAAAGTTTTACGAAATAGTTTTAGTTATAAAATATAAGAAAAATGTATTTACAACAAATAGTATATAAGCCACAAAATTTTACTAAATAATTTTTAAGAAAAGAAATATAAATATGAAAAAACAAGAGGTGTATATATATAATTTTATAAATTTTTTTTTTAAATTATAATTGTTCCTTCCTTCCAAATTTTCATAATCCTGAAATCAAAAATCCAATCTCAATGGAGTTCATTTAGTCCCATATCTCATTTCAACATCGTTCAAATAGACCGCTCGATTTAGAGGATTCAAACCCATATTCATATGAAATTCTAATAACTCTGAGTATTCTCAAATAACTTACATTTCCAAAACTCAATTCATAGGAAAATTATCAATTTCACATCTTATCGTAAATTTGGAAACTCCAAGATATATTCAAAGTCCCATTTTACAAATCTCAATTTGTTGGATAATTCCCTTGACAAATTCATTAATGTTTAAGGTCCATACTTAAATGAAAATAAAATTTATCAAAATCGACACATTTCCTTTAAATAAATTTCCATCGAGTAGGCAAAATATCGAATATTAAAAATCATTTAACCAACTGATGTCTATATATAATTTTCTATCCTATGGCCAAGTGGTCTTAAATTTAATTTCTCAATATTTCAGGGATGGATATATATATATATATATATATCATTTCAATCCAAATCAGAGTCACATGTATTTATCATTTCAATCCGTGTTCTTAATTCATTTTTAAATTGATTAATCCCGGGTTTATTAGATGCCCGTAACATGAAGGGTAAATGGAATTAATCGTCATAATCAACATGAAATACAATATACTGAATATGGAGCCTTAGCAGTGTCAATATCAATTCAGTAATAAATTTCAACCAAACATCCATCACAACCATTCCATCCAACTGATCAGTATTAAACTATTTCACAAATTAGCAGGATCATAATTTCCAACTAGAAATTTAATTTAATTAAATAACTAATCAACGACTTAGATTTTCATGTTAACACACTTTGCATATCAATTTTAAGCAACCATTCACAATCAATCACAACCATGCAACCAAACTTATTTCATAATTTAATTTAATAAACATGGGAATAATTCAGTTAATCGTGAGTGAGAAAATCACTCACCTTTGAGTCTTTAGTGGATCGGACGTCCAACCAAAGCCCAAATATTTGCAGTCTCCAAATGCAGCCAAACCAGTTCCAGAATGTCCGCAATTCCGCCACGATTCCAACGCACCCAACCGCGTTCAAATCCGAGTTTTCATGTAAAAGTTATAAGCATTTTACCATTTGAACTTTAAATTATATAAAATTAATAAATAAATTCCCTCACCAATTAAAGGATGCCACGTCAGCACGGAAATCTCCTTCCCGCTCCGTTCTCAGCATGCTACAGTGCAAGACGCGCACCGAACCTATCAGGCCGTGACTTTGACCATCCAATTCTCACTGCTCCGACCGTTTCATGACCCTAGACCACCGCCAAACTGAAGCTCATCCAAAACCGCTCCTGACCATGCCGGCGCCGCCATCCCTGGTTGATGGATCCTCCGCGTCGAACCCTTAAAACCCATGGTTTTCTGACCTTCAATCCCCATATTCCGGCGACCCGCTTGACGATAGAAGCTCCAACCACCACCAATCAATTCCTATCGTCGATCTCTTCAATACCCATAAATTAATTTATCCGATTAAAGCCTAGATCGGAAACCCCCAAATTTGCTTCTACGGTTTCGAATCCAGCCCCTTTGACTGCAAATTCCGACCGATCCAGCTACTGCATGTCGAAACAGGGGGTACCCGTAGCTTCGTATCGCCGAGGCCTTCGATTTGATATATAATATGTTATGGTTTGGGAAGATTTTATTTTCAAAGCTTGAAATTTTTATTCAACTAGGGTTTTGAATATTTGTTTCAGCCGTTAAAGAGAAAACAGATGGAGAAAGGTATACATGAATGAGAATGGCTGATGGGATTAAAGGAACTTATTTATATATATAAGGCCAAATCTGAGTAACACCCAATTATCCAATTGTCTTGAATCCATTCACATTTTATCTCGTACGATAAAATGACAAGTCCAATTGTAACACAATTTGAAATCCTACCATAATTCACTGTTCCGGATCCAATGAAACTGGTTTCGTCAAATTCCGAGACAGTTACCAAAACAGTTAAATTCCATAGCTAATTAATTAATAAAATATTCAATTATTCATTTAACTGTTTTTAATTCAATTTAAATATTCATTAAATTCCATTTAAATCAAATTATAACTAAAATAAATTTTAGAAATCGATTTCATAAATTTTAAAGTTCCTAAATTTGATTATTTAAATTTAAATTTGAATTTCAAATTTAACTTAAACAACTTAAATTCCATTTAATCATTTAAATATTAAATCCCAAATTACAACATTTCTAAATTAAACTAAATTTGAAAATCTATTTATACTCAATTCAAACAATCACCATCATAAAAATCAACAAAATTTGATTTTTATCTAATATTATTCCATTTATTTATTTTAAATCTAAATTTAAATATACAGAAAATTATGGGTTGTTACAAACATCCCCCCTTTTTAATAGGAATTATTTTACCTTTACTACTTATTCTTTTGTACACACTGATTGTGTAACGACCCGAAAATTTAGCGATCTTGGTTATCCGATATACAACACATATCGAACATCCAATGATCGAAAATACTGGATGGTTAATGAAAGAAATTAGAGGGTGAGAATAGATAAGATAGAAACTTAGAATAGAAGAAGAAGAAGAACCTACAACATCAGAGTAAACACGAATCTCACATCGGAACGAATAAATTATAACATAACTTTGAAATAAAAGATTGTACTTGAATATACATATCGTTATCAAGTACAGTACTTACGACACAGCGGAATAACAATAGCTATATAAAATCCTGAAGCCTCATGCTCCAGCTCTTCAAGTATCTGTAAATCCCGACTACTTGACTGCCCGTACAAAATTGGGCACCCAAGAGTTTAGGGAAAACAAAAAAAATAAACTCCGGGTCAGTCATGGGACTGGTATAAGTAAAACAGTTTAAAACAGTTTGAACAAGTAAACAATATCTCATAAGACCACGCCGTATAACGGAACGGGTTTTTCCCTTAGGAGAATCCAAAATATCTTTATATCAAAAACCTTTTGATATTATAATAATTTCTATCAACCACAATATAATAATCATCTAGCAGAAACGCTTTCATCTCAGTTCTACATATATAGTATACATTCAAATCCGCAAGCACGTATTGGGTAATGGATTTCCAACTATGACAAGGTATGAAACCACCTTTCGCTAGTGTACCTCTAGAGAGGAATACACTGGGTTCAACAAGAACGTCTTGCAACCCGGCCACACATGACTGACCACTCATTTCGCTTGACTGTATCGAATGTATATCACCAACGGTTGGGATCAACAACCGTTTCCCGAATGGGACAGTATCGACAATAGATTTTTAGAAGTAAATGAAACTCTAGATCAGGTGATTATACACCCTAATAGGTGCGACCTACATAGCCATGCTGCCTGCCCGATTTCTGTCATTTACCGGATGTGAGGCTAGAAACTACGCTTATCTCTGACAGATCACACAACGATTCACTTTGAATGTCACATCGTCATACCCGCCAAATCACAAATTGATTTCCCCCAAAATACCACGGGTATACAGCTAAGAGAAACGAATTCCTCCACCACCAAACGTAAGTACGTTTGAAGAGATCAACTTACGTGATCTATTAAATATACTCTGTCAGACATTCTTCCATACAGGTCGTCCTGGGACTGGACAAACCGAAGGCACTATTCAGTACATCCATCTTAGGCACTTGTTATCTAATATTTATACAATAGCCCTTGCACTTTACTCCGTCTTCAATATATTTTTGGCATATATGATTCGCAACGCTTATGCCAATACAGAGTGGTTCTTTGGGTAATAATCCAACCGGTCTCTCCATATTAACAACGTTAAAATGGTCAAAAACTTCGATAGTCGGTGAGTTAACTATCAAAGAAAAACACGTGTGCAAACAACGATATCATTTCCAACTGGAAATCATATCGATCAATCATCATTTAACATTTATCTCTTTATTTCATTAATTTACTTATCTCCTGTTTCCATATATTCTAAATTCTTATTTTCTATTATCAGAAAACATTTCTGATTCGTATTTGGAAAACATTTCCAAAACTCCTTCGCGATCAAACCTTACCATTCCTTAGTTAAGAAGGAAGTCAATCAAGTTGGGGTATAATTACCTCTCAGACCTTAACTGAACAACGTTTTAACTTCGAAATAGTCAAAGTTTATCTTTTAAACCTTAACAAACTTCCTTACGTAACTTTCGGATTTTATTTACGAATCCACTTCTTTATTGAAAACATTGGTTATAACGATAACATTATAATCCCTACTTTCGAAATATCTAACTTCCATTATAACTTTTATTCTTTAATGTGAATACATAAATAAACACCTGATTTATAAACAAATAATTCTTGATTTAAACCCCGGAAAGTATAAGTACTTTCCCGAATTCGATATAATCAAATTCGACGATTTACTTTCTCTGAATAACTAATATTCGATTAACTTACTTCGAATAACTAATATTCGATTACTCTTTCTTTCGAATAATGATATTCGATAATCTCTCTTTTCGAATACTATATTCGATTACTCCTTTTCGAATAACTAAATCCGATTAACTCCTTTCGATTAAACTAATCGATAACTCCTTTCGAATAACTAAATCCGATTAACTCCTTTCGATTAAACTAATCGATAACTCCTTTCGAATAACTAAATTCGATTAACTCCTTTTCGAATAACTAATATTCGATAATTCCCTTTAACTTGATTCGAATAACTAATATTCGATAATTCCTTTTAACTTTATTCAATAACTAATATTCGATAACTCCTTTTAACTTTATTCGAATAACTAATATTCGATAATTCCTAATTCAACTAACTCTAATCGATTTATTCTAATTCGATTAACTCTATTTAATTACTCTATATGTTAACTCTAACTTTAACTGGTTAACTCTAACTGATCAACTCTAACTGGTCAACCCTAATTGATTAACTCTAACTGGTTAACTCTAACTGGTCAACCCTAATTGATTAACTCTAACTAGTTAACTCTAACTGATCAACTTTAACTGGTCAACCCTAATTGATTAACTCTAACTGGTTAACTCTAACTGATCAACTTTAACTGGTCAACCCTCTGATCAACTTTAACTGGTCAACCCTAATTGATTAACTCTACGTCCATATTCAGTTTCAAATATCGATGTTGAAATCGATTCTTACTTCTCTATATAAGTCCTGACTTATATATCCCATTTGTCCAATGATAAATATTTTACTTAATTTATAAAATATCGTTTATAAATTAATCTTCCCAGTTCATCTGTTAAAACAGATTTCTATCTAATTCTACTTTAAATAAACCTTTTCCATTTATCTGTTAAAAACAGATTTCCATTTTTTATTCATTTTCTAAATATCCCTTTGATTTAATTCTTTATTTAATAAATAAATAAATATTCCATTTTCTCTATTTGTAAATGTTTTACAAATAATTTCTCTTTCTATTTGGTTTACACATCTCTTCCCTTTATCTTTGTTTTTCAAATAATTTCCTTTATATTTGGTTAACAAATATATTTCCTTTATATTTGGTTTACAATATATTTCCTTTATATTTGGTTTACAAATATATTTCCTTTATATTTGGTTTACAAAATATTTCCTTTATATTTGGTTTACAAATATATTTCCTTTATATTTGCTATTTATAAATGTTCCATTTATAAATAAATTCCTTTTATAAAATCTTCTTTGATTTTATAAATCTTTTCTCTTTTATAAAATCCTTTGATTTTATAAATAATTTATTTTCAATTTTCGTTTTGAAAATTCCTTTTTTTTTTACCATTCGGTATTATGGTATTTACCATATCAAATCACGATGGCCAATAACGTCCAACCACACACATTATCGACAACAGATTTTATATCACATCATATATTACAATATATGAACATAACAGTATTATAAATATTGAGGAGTCCAGTTGGACCCCTCCAACCTGTTTCCCTGCATCACAGATGTTAATCAACACCAATAACACGAATATAAAGTATTCTGATAAACAGAATCAATATTCGATTAACGGTTTATATATATATATATATATATATGTATGTATGTATGTATGTATGTATCGTTATCTATGATTTCAACCAGTACACAAACAATTCAACCAAACAGTTCACACACAGCAATCAGTCATCATTTATCAGTTCTAAATATACGTTATAAAAATAGAACTGTTCGGAGTTGGTGAGTTTTACTCACATTGGCAGTTCATCGTTAAAGAACGATAAACTGTTTGTTTGATTTGAATCAGACAATTTATTTTGCCATAATTTCATACGAGCCCCAATCCACTTCCAGTCAGCTTCATTGTGAAGCTCTCGTCCATACGGTCCCAACACAACTTACGGTTCGTCAATCTGATATCGTATGACCGAGATATAAAGGTTACAAGTTAAGGTACATTTTTAAAATAAAATAAAACATGGGTTTTTATTTATTTCATTTAGGCCTTGCCCTTTTATATTTACCTTGGCCCATCTTCTTTTAAATAGACCCATTCTTCTTCCCTGGGACTACTCTCGCTTCCTCCTTCAATGGCCATTGCGGCGTGTACATCCAACCCGTTCTTCCACCCTCCTCCATGATAAATCACGGGAAAAATACCATAACTCTTCTCTTGCCGAGCTCTTCCACACCATATATATTTCATCGAACTCAGCATCCTCACTTAAATCGCGTCGTTCACTCCTGTACACCACTCCTTTTGAAGACCGCAACATCTTCTTGTACGATTCTTCACAAAAATCAGCTACAACATGCTACTCGACCTACCGAACCCAAAATCAACCACCAAAACAAACAATAGTGCTTCGATCTCCACAGAATCGTAACCCTAGCCACATGCTTCACGCTGTAAACATTTTCCAGCAAACAAACCACCCACCGAACCCAACAAAATCCATACGAGATCGAAGAGAAAAGCACCAGGAATCGAAATATGTATCTACAATGATTTATTGATTTTTATTTGGATTGTTTGTGATTTTTGAGGACTCATTTTCACGTTTTGAGCAAACTGGTGGTGGCCTGAGAGAGAAGATTATATAAGGGACGGGTATTTCTTTGTGTGGCTGAGAAAGGGGATAGGTGGCTATGTTTAGGTTCACTAATTAGTTTTAGATATTTTATTTTTGTTTATTTTTGCTTTCTAAAAATTCGTGTGGTCACACATGATACCCAAAAATCATGAAACTGGACATGTAGCTAGAGTTCGACATTACGATCCCAACGAAACTGGTTTCGTCGAATTCCGACTTTGTATGTTCACACAACGTATTTTTAACCGTCAAAATACTGACTATTTTTCACTCTAAAATTCCGTACGGCCACACAGTGACCCCAAAAATTACGGAACTTGGAATCTAACAATAATTTGATGTTGCGGATCCAACAAAATTAGTTTCGTCGAATTCCGACTTCGTTTGCAAAAGTGGCTATTTTTAAAGTCCTAAATAACCCTTTTAAATATATTTAAAAACAATTAAATTTAATATTTAAAAATAAATATTATCGTATATATTCACAATGGAATACCATACAGCTTCAGAAAAAATCTTATATGGATTTCTAACTCGATACTTCAAATTTGGGTCAACCCGATATTCGATTTATATTGAAATTCCTTTTTAAAATATAAATAATTCCTTTATAAATTTCAAAGGAATTCCACAGCGACTTTTCTAAAATTTGATTTGGACGTAAATCAAAATCTACACGACGAAATCTCGATTTTTCTCTTCCACTAGAAAAATATACTTCACCAGCCCCCAACTTTCTTGTTTCACAGAAATCCGGCTTAAAACGGATTCTGTATTTCCAATTGAAGTTCAAATCGCTAAATCGCGAACTACCGCGCAATTTTGAGCTCGGTTTTAATTATAATATAATTATACGTTCAAACTGTCGTTCAAATAATATATTTGTTATTCTAATTCAATTCTAAACTGAATTAAATATCACAGATGATCCAGTTCACACCATATCGCCATTTCATCCAATTCTGATTATTTCAGAATTAAATATATTATTTAATTTATTATTTTAATTAAATATTCACCATTATTTAATTCAACGACCATGAAATCCTTTTAATCACCTTTTAAATAATTAAATTAATTAATTATTATATCGCTGAAAAATGCGGGTCATTACAGATTGGGTATATCAGTTTCCACCAATCACTCGGATCCTTGGGCTTAAATAAGCCATCTGTAAGCTTGCACAATATCCACAATGCACAGCCATTAAGTGGTTTACTGCCTATCAGTACTTTCATGTCCATTTCCAACAATCTCACTTATTCCCCTCCTAAAAAGGTTACTTAAATATCCTGAATTCCTATGGGTTTCTTTCCCATTCCCATCCTACCATCCATTTGCATGAACTAAGAGATTATAAATACATACATCATGCAACCATCATAATAGACATTACAAGAGATTTATGGTTTTCTTAAATGACATGTAAAGCATCATTCATGTGACGACCCCAAAACCCGTACTGACGGTGTCAAGGGTAATCTTTGGAATATAACACATAAACAGATAATAGCAGAACAAAAATAAATAAATACACCAGATAATGAACAAATAATACACTGGATAAACGTAATCATCAGAGTTACACGGTACACAGGATCATACTTAGTACAAATACAGTTCAGCTATACATAAATGTCTACTGCGGAAAAACAAAACATAATGTACAATAGGAGCTGAACAGCATAAAAAGTGATAAATGATAGAATCCATCTTCAGCTCCAGCTATCCAGAGAAAGCCTGATAAAACCTGAATACAAGGCTGTCCGTGTAGAAAAAGGGGCACCCGAGTTTGCAAGTGAAACAAACTACGAGTCAATCATGAGACTGGTTCTATTTCTGACGAGTTCGTTCATATGTTATATGCCGGTACTAAGCTTAACCAAAGCTCTGATACCACGTTGTGATGACCCCAAAACCCGTACTGACGGTGTCAAGGGTAATCTTTGGAATATAACACATAAAGAAATAATAGCAGAACAAAAATAAATAAATACACCAGATAATGAACAAATAATACACTGGATAAACGTAACCATCAGAGTTACACAGTACACAGGATCATACTTAGTACAAATACAGTTCAGCTATACATAAATGTCTACTGCGGAAAAACAAAACATAATGTAAATTGGAGCTGAACAACATAAAAAGAGATAAATGATAGAATCCATATTCAGCTCCAGCTATCCAGAGAAAGCCTGATAAAACCTGAATACAAGGCTGCCCGTGTAGAAAAAGGGGCACCCGAGTTTGCAAGTGAAACAAACTACTACTCAGTCATGGGACTGGTACGAGAAATCTACTTAACACATTTATAATATAGCTAATCACAGGACCACGCCACTTTCGTGGAACGGGTTCACTCCATTGGATTGCCAGTGCTTTAAAACAAACAATTCTTTTAAACATCGCAATGCTTTTTATAAAAATGAAGCCATTATAAGATTCAGTTCCCATCACACAATGCAACGCAAACCGGAGGATAGAGTTTTTTCCTTATAACAGCCAAAATATGCTTGATACGAATAAAACAGAAGCATTTGATATTATTACTAGTGTTTATATGTTTCAAAAGCAATTTCGAATCATAAGTATCAATCATAGACGGCATTAATGCCCCATACCACTATGTCGCCATATATAGGTATACAATCAAAACCGCACGGTGTCGTATTTGGAAATTGGATTTCCATCATGAACCAAGGCAAAAGATAGTCCTTACCGACTTCGAGACAATCTATCCCATGTCTCCGAAACAGCCGCAACTGCCCCTTGGATCGTCAGGGCCGGTCCACACGGAGTGGATTATAGTTCCTGAACAATATGTTTCCCCGCCCTTTGGGGCGTAAATGAGCCAACGAATGGCTCCATCGGTCCCGGATCGACCAATATCACTGAGGCGCCTCGCAACAGCAACAACCACATAGGTGAAAATAATATAAATGTCGGCCAGTTTAAGCACCGACACCACCTCTAGATAGAAGGAAACGCATGCCCTCCCTGATGTCCTCTCCCGTTTCTGGTTCATACCGGGGTGTGAGGCTCCCGAATTCACGTTATACACAAAGCTACGCCACAAAGGCGGTGCTTTGATCAACAACAACAAGACTTTGCTTTTCAACAGAAGCCTCGATCACTGCATCTTAGCATGCCACATAGGCAATTCACACCATGCAACTGATGGCTATCAATCACACAGAATGAATTCCAATGTCAGACACACAGTCTATTTGCAAGTCCGTTCTGGGTCTGAACAAAACCGGAGGCACTATATACCTCGCATATCCATCGATCTCCACGTACGTCTGGACGATCACCACTCATTATCCATATTTCGGGATGCCTCCCAATCAGGACATCAGTTACCATCCAAACGAGGTGAAGATCGGTCTTCAACCACCGTCTTCATCTTCGACTTCTTATCGTCGATTCAGTTATTCAAAATGGGATAAACCCGGTCTTTCTGAACAACTCGCGTATATAATTAACAAGTGCTACACAAACACAACATACGCCTTATCTCAATTCATTAGTGACTAACCGTTAATTGGCAAGAGAACGATATCCCAAATATTAACCCCGAAGGCCGAAACCAACATCGGATCAAAACCCAGGAAACCATTCGATCTAGCTATCCTTCAGTTAGTTTCTAAATTTCACGTTCCATATCGTTTATAATATTTTATAACGATTTATCGCTATTTCTATTTAATTAAAATAGCCAATTTATTCAAACGACGCTTCGGGCCCTAACGCGGCCGTGGCGCTGTTTTTCTTCAGATTTGTTTTACACATATCTAAAAATCTAACCGTTGGATCTTCACAAAATTTACATCATTCGAAAGATCTTTTCAAAACGAATCCAACGGTTCCAATTTCGGGAAAATCCGACGGTCGGATCTCCAGGTACAATCGTTTGAAGTTTCGATTTCAAAATACGAACTGCAGCGTCGTTATTCGATTTAATTTAATTATATATATAAATATAATCGATTCTGGCGCTGTTTTTCTTAAGATTTAATTAAACATTCCAGACAATCCAACCGTTGGATTTTTACAAAGTTGGTGCCGTTGGAAAGATATTTCCAAAGCGAACCCAACGGTTGCAATTTCGGGAAAATCCGATGGTCGGATCTCCCGCACTAATTGTTAGAAATCACGGTTTCAAAATACGAACTGCAGCTTCGTTATTCGATATATTTCAATTCTATTTATATATATATCGATTCTTCGATTTCAAAACTATATGATTTTCATACATTTGATAAAAATGATATTTTTATCTAACTGTCTTCTATTTCAACACTTCACTATTTTTAACAATTCATGTTTCTAATAAAAATGTGATTTTTATTGTAAAACAATTCATTTCAAAACACGATTATTTTATATAGTTCATATATGTAATAAAAATATGATTTTTATTATAAAACAATTTATTTCAAAACACGAATACCATTCAACACATGAATTTCCATTCAACGAATGAATTTCTATTCAACACGTGAAGGTTTTCTATAGTTTATATATATAGATAAAAAGGTGATTTTTATATTTAAAACACGAATACCATTCAACACATGAATTTCTGTTCAACGAATGAATTTCAATTCAACACATGAAGGTTTTCTATAGTTTATATATATATAGATAAAAAGGTGATTTTTATATTTAAAACACGAATACCATTCAACACATGAAGGTTTCAACACATGAAAATAATTCTAACACATGAATATTATTCAAAATTTCGGCAGCATAACGGCAGGGTAGTTGAAACCGGGGCCGTCCCTAGTACGGCTCCTCGCTCTACCTTAAAGCCTCGCAGCTTTTGACAATGGGGAATCATGCATCTAGTTCGCACGCAGGCAGCATGTATATTTTTTTTTCATTTCCACAAACTAATCCTATGTGGTTTCAACCAAATATTTCTCAGCCACAAATGGGTATTTTTCAACCACAATCAATCAATTTCAACCACAAACAATTTCAATCAACCATTCGTAATCAACCAATTTTCACACCAATCACAACCAATAAATATCGTCCATGGTTTGTGGACGAGGGGCGTATATATATATATATATATATATATTTATATAAGTATTTCACTTCTATTTCAACACATATATAATTTTTACAACGCATATATAACTTATACATCGAACGTACAACTTATACAACGCTTATACAAGAGGTGTACAACGCTTATATAACTCATACATCGACTATATAATTTATACATCGTCGTTTTCCATATCGTTTATAAATTAGAAATCTCACATTGGGTTCCACTCCACCAAAAATAGCAGATGGCTTAGAAAAATATGCGGTCTCTTCTAGAATGTAGAAGACGTCCACACGAGTCCATTGTCTCTTGTTTCACTGAATTTCGTTAAGAAACGAAAAAGATATGATTTTTACAGTGAAATCAAAAACCGTAGTGCTTAGAACTGCTATTAAATAGTTTATATAATTTAACAGCCGTACCTTTATATTTCGTTCAAAACTAGGTTTTGATCTTGCGCTAAATCCGTTGTGCTATAGGTCGATCAGCCTTCACCATGAGGAAAAGCTTGGAATCACGCTCTGGCGCGTGGGGGTGGGGTCCAGTTCGACGCTGGCAGGAGGTGGCTGCTGCGGTTTCAAACCCGCAACTTTCGAAGCTTGATTCTCGAGAACCAGAGCACGAGGGAGGGAGCAACGGGTATGGATTTGGAGCTGAAGAGGAGAGATTCAAAAAGCTTAACTGGAGGGGGGGGGGTCTAACTCGGGCTGTAGCGATCGGAATTCGTCAGGGAAGTGGCGACAGGCCTTCCGCCGTCGAGATCGTTTACGAGGGGGGTTGAGATTTTTTTATTTTATTTTATTATGAATATAAAATTCTGATTGACCGATGGTTTTATAATTTCAAAAATTAGGGTTTTTACAAACGAACTTCAATTCAAACCCAACGACTGTCGTCCCTAGCTAAATACCCCCATTCCGAACACAATGGGATATGTTTCGAAGGCCCATTCGACTGTTTGAGTCAGTTTTCCTTCAAATTAAAATATAAAACATTCAATATTCGATTTGAACGTACATTTCAATTTGCCAGGGTCACAAATTGACTCGAAAAATTCCAGAAAAATAAATCTAGCTATGTTTTGACGATACGGTCCCAACAAAACAAGTTTCGTCGAATTCTGAGACCGTTTGCAAAAAGGCCCATTTCTGGTCGATCCAATTTAACTGTAATTGACCAAAACACGTTTTCCTTTGCTACGCTCACATACTAGCTTCAAAAATTATGAAATTTGAAACCTAGCAATAGTTTAACATCCCGGATCCAACAAAATTGGTTTCGTCGAATTCCGAGGTCGTTTGCAAAATGGACATTTTCACGGGCTATACAAATTCCATAGCGACCTTTCTGAAAATTCATTTGGCCATAACTTTTGCTTTCCGCTATGAAACTTTGATTTTTCAGATTCGTTAGAAAGGTATTCACTAACCGATTTAAATATTTTTGGTTTCGCTCAAATCCGTTTTGTTTTGCACCTGATACAGTCAGTCAAAGTTTGAATTCAAATTTTGAAATTACCGTGCCATTTCAGGCCTTGTTTATAATTCAAATTAATTATTTTCATTTTCAACATCGATTCAAACTTACTTTTCATCGCTATTATTTAAAATATTTATTTTAAATATTTAAAATCCACTAAAATAGACAATTTAAAAATTTTAAATTGGTTCAGATTTTCCGGGTCGTTACAATCTCCCCACTTAAAACTTTTCGTCCTCGAAAAGGAACAAAGTCGAAAGTTGTTTGATTAATCAACCCTACTTCCAATCTGGCTTCCATTCTCCAACTTTTCAGTTTCTGAGAATTTTCAAATTCTTCAAAAATTTGGCTAACACCCGGAATTTTCGAAAAATTTCGCCATAACCTCCTTTGCACGGGGAGGGGTTTGGAAATTTATTGGGCCGTATTAGGTACCCAATAAATCCTATAAAGAATACACATATTTATAGTGATATATTCTGGTGTTTACAGGGGAGCGTGTATTGATAATAACTCCGGAGAATAAATTCTCGTCACCCTGTCAAAGCCTGAGGGAGTGTGTATTTTAATTGCTCCAGAGAATAAATTCTCGTCACCTCGTCCCGTGTGGGAAATAAATAATCCATGTGCCGTATCTAATGACTAGAGAGACGTGATTATTGTCAACTCCAGACCCGTGTGGGGTTTTTATTAATCTGGCAATTTATCTTTACAATTTTATATGGTCATATCAGTCATCAGTTCAACCTGTAAAATATAGTCATCGCCATACAAGCCTCTCGCTCGTATGGTAAATCTTCCACCTCGTCACATAAGCTCCAAATGCTTATGTGGTATATGATGAAGTATGCTTATCTTCAAGAAGTATGCCATGTAGTGTAGTTCAAAATTAATTATTACTATCCTACGGCGACATTTATTATTACACACAGAACAACCAGCACTCCGCATCCAATGGCATTCACAGGAATTGATATAATAATAAAATTGCGCATCCAACTCATTAAGGTTTACCTATTTGTCGGGCACGCAAATAATTTCTTTACTCAACTGCTAATCCGATTACCTGTTCAAACATATATAATGCACACGTATATATTTCTACCTATTTTCAAATTAGCTCATTGTGTGATTTAATCGAATAAATTCTACTATTCACTCTCTTATTAATTAAATTGACTATCGTTCTGATAATTTAATTAATCAAATCTACCATCACACAACACAAACAACAATCAAAATTATTTTTAACCTTTCAAAAATGTCATAATCAATTCATATACTCTTTTAAAATTATTCAGACTATAGAATTAAAAGTTTACATTCATGAAAGAAAATAACAACGAAGCAGAGAATAAAAATGGAAATTTCAAAATATGGTAAATGTACCTTGCACCGGAGTCAATCAGAGATATCCACTCGACACTTAGGATAGGCTTTCTGAATGCTCTCCCCAGTTTCCCAAGTACAATCTCGCGGATCTCCACTCCATTGTACTTTGACTAAGTGAACCTTCTTGTTCCTCGGTTCTTTGGTTTCTTTGCCAATGATCTTTAGCGGCTCTCTTCTCACAGCCAATTCTGGAGTAATTTCAATATCTTGCTGGGCGGCCTCTTCCACAACCAAGTCTGGGTCATGAACATGCTTTCGAAGTTGAGATATATGAAATACATCATGCACTCCAGGCAACCAATCAGGCAATTGAGCCCTATAAGCGAGAGTTCCAATCCGTTCAAGAATAGGAAACGGACCAATGAATTTGGGCGCCAACTTCCTAGTTTTACCGAATCGGATAACTCCTCTCATCGGCGACACTTTCAAATATACATAGTCGCCAACAGCAAATGATATGTCTCTTCTTCTCTTATCGGCATAGCTCTTCCGTCGGCTTTGAGCGGCGAGTAATCGTTTCTTAACGAAATCGACTTTGTCGGCAGCTTCTCGGATCATATCTGGCCCCAACACAAGTCTATTACCGGGTTCGACCCAACAAGCAGGAGATCGGCACGGTCTACCATACAATGCTTCGAATGGCGACATTGTCAGGCTCGCCTGGTAGCTGTTGTTATATGAGAATTCAGCCAAATGCAAATGGTCTTTCCATGATCCACCGAAATCTAGAACACAACCCCGCAATAGATCTTCTAAAATACGATTCACCCTCTCAGTTTGACCATCTGTCTGAGGATGATAGGCGGTGCTTAGATTCGGCTTTGTTCCCAGTTCTACCTGAAATGCCTCTCAGAATTTGCTAGTAAATATTGGATCTCTATCACTAACTATACTGATCGGCATTCCGTGTAGTCTAACAATTTCCATGAAGTATATCTGCGCCAGACTCTGAGCAGTTCTGTTTGATCTGACAGGTATGAAATGGGCGGTCTTCGTGAAGCGATCTACGATCACCCAAATACTGTCATTTCCTTTTCTGGTTCTGGGCAAACCATCTATGAAGTCCATGGAAATATGTTCCCACTTCCAACCTGGAACGTCCAGCGGTTGCAACAATCCGGCCAGTTTCTGTTGGTCGCTTTTGACTAGTTGGCAAGTAGGGCATCGGCTAACATATATTAAAACGTCTCTTTTCATAGCCTTCCACCAGAATGTTCGCTTGAGATCGTTATACATTTTGGCCACACCAGGATGGATACTCAGCTTGGACTTGTGACACTCGTCTAACACTTCCTTTTTTAACTCGGGGATGTCGGGAACACAAATCCTTCCTTTCAATCTCAGGGTCCCATCGTTATCTATTTGAAAACACGAGGGTTCGCCTTTCTGAATCCTTTTGATCATATCCTTAATAAAATTATCATCCTTCTGAAGAATAGATATTTTGTCAATCAAGGAAGTCGTAATAATAAAGATGGCGATCATTACATTCTTTCGACTCAGCGCATCGGCCACGGCATTGGCTTTCCCTGGAGTGTATAGAATCTCAAAATCGTATGCTGCAAGGAACTCTAGCCAACATTGCTGCCTCAGATTCAAGTCTTTCTGGGTGAACAAATACTTTAACGACTGATGATCTGTAAATAGTTCGAATTTCTCACCCAGAAGATAGTGTCTCCAGACTTTCAAAGCAAATACGATAGCCAACAACTCAAGATCATGAGTGACGTAGTTTTTCTCGTGCGGCTTTAGTTGACAGCTAGCATAAGCAACCACTTGACCTCTTTGCATTAACACTGCACCAAGGCCTTCTCTAGAGGCATCTGTCCAGACTTTTAAGTCCTGATTGCCGTCGATAATTGTTAACACTGGAGCAGTTTTTAATCTTAACTTTAGCTCTTCAAAAGCCTCCTCACATTCTGGAGTCCACTTGTATTTTGAGTGCTTCTTTGTAAGCTTCGTTAAGTGACTAAATATCTTCGAAAAATCTTTAACGAACTTCCGGTAATAACTAGCCAATCCGAGAAAACTGCGGACTTCTGTAGGAGTACTAGGCTGTTTCCAATTTTGAATAGCTGTGATTTTACTTGGATCCACAGCAATTCCTTCTTTCGATACGAAGTGGCCAAGAAACTTTACTTCATCTTGCCAGAATATACATTTGGACAGTTTGGCTTTCAATACATTCCTTTTTGAGAATTTCTAGAACTTGCTCCAAATGTTTTTCATGTTCGGCCTTTGATTTAGAGAAGATTAGAATATCGTCAATAAAAACCAAAACAAACTTATTCAGGACTCCTCTGAACACTCTATTCATCAAATCAACGAAGTAAGCTGGAGCGTTACATAAGCCGAACGACATTACTAACCACTCATAGAATAAGTCTGGACCTCTGAATGCTGTCATAGGAACACACTCTTCGGCAATACGAAGCTGATGGAAGCCTGTAGCTAGGTCCATCCTTGAAAATACTTGTGCTCCATTCAGACGATCCAATAAATCATCGATTCGCGGCAATGGATATTTATTCTTTATTGTTTACTTATTCAAATCACGATAATCCACACATAGTCGCAGAGTACCGTCAGACTTTGGGACAAACACCACTGCTGCTCCCTAATCAGAGAAACTAGGCCTGATCAGACCCTTCCATACGAGCTGTTGTGTTTGATTGTCTAGTTCTTCTTTCTCCTTTAGGGTCATCCTCCGAATAGCGTGCACTACTAGCCTTGCATTCAGGATTAAAGCAATCTTGAAATCAATTTCTCTCTGCGGAGGTAGACTAACGACTTCCTCGAACACGTATGCATAATTCTTTACGATAGGAATATCTTTGATGAGGTCGGGGATATTCTCTGTGACTACAGGGATATTTTCTATTTGAACAGGAGAAACATCCAAAGCTACCCAGAAGTCTTTTCTATTTGAATTCTGGCCTTCACAGGGAATGGTTATATAATCACCTGATTTAATTTTTGCCCTAACAACTCTGTCGGCGCATCTAACCTCTGCCCCATATTTGGTTAACCAATCTAATCCCAGAATAAGATCGAATTCAGTAAAATTCATGATGATAGAGATGGTAGGGAACTTATAACAGGAGAAAGAGACAGGCACCGCACAAATCCAGCTAAGATCGAGAGAACCTCCAACCGGATTACGGACAGTGATGGGTTCTTTGAGCTTCCTCAATTTCAAGTCCAACTTCTTAACCACATTCTTTGCAATAAAGCTTCGTGACGCGCCTGTGTCAAACATTACCTTGACTGGAATGTTTTTTAAAGTAAGCGTGCCTTCTAAAACATCATATCTTCCCGGACTAGCTGAGGGTGCTGAGGTTTCTGCCACTTCATTTACCTGAGCCTCCTTGGTTGCCTTTAACAGCCGGCAATCCTGCTTTACATGGCCAAACCGATGGCAAATGCTGCATTCTCTGGTCTCTTGAAACTTGCTCTTTGATTTAGGTTCATTCTTTTTTACTTTTTTTAAAGATCTGCAATTCCCTTGCAAATGCCCTCGCTTATGGCAGTTATTGCATACGGCAGTCGTTGCTGGTTCTTTTTCAGATCTGGCCCTCTTCCGATTGACTTTAGGCTCCTTACCGACCTCAGACATCGTACTGACCTCAGGACAATCAGTTTCAGGCTCACCTTTATTACTAGAACTGACTTCCTCCTCATACTGTAACATACCTTTCTTGTCAAGATCCTCGTACTGGTAAGTCATGTATATCATTTCAAAAAAAGGAAGCCTCACATTCCTCATTACACTGTTCTGATATTTTCTTTGCAGGCCATGAATAAACCTCAGATTCTTCCTCTTTGGATCTTGAATCAGATGAGGGGCAAAATGGGAAAGTTCGTTGAATTTCTTATGATATTCTGGGATGGTCATATCACCTTGTATCAGATAAGAGAATTCATCACATAACCGCTCAGTTGCTTCGGGAGGAGTAAATCTTTCTAGGAAAATCACTTTGAACCTATCCCAGGTGATACCATCTTCTGGATTTTCTTTAATAACCGAATCCCACCAAAACAAAGCTTCTTCTTTGAGTGCCCAGGAGGCCAGTAATCTTTTCTGGTCATCCCTCAGCTTTAATCCGTCGAAGATTTTCTCTGCAGAACAAATCTAAGCTTGTGTTTCCATAATGGACTCTTTGCCTAAGAATGGCGATCCACCCAGATTTCGAAATCTCTTGAATAGGACTTCTATATCTCTTTCTGGCTGTGGGAGCACAACTGGCTCATTAGCTGGTCGAGCCATACGATTATTTCTTCTGTTCCTGTCACTCATTTTCTAGTGCGTCTGCAATTAGCAGACAAAGTGTTAGGTCAACAGAAAAGATATTTCAAAACATAGAGACAAGTACTTGAATGTAAATGTGTCTACTGGGGTGTATTTCATTCTGCTTTACTCATACTAGGATGTTTCTAATCCTATCTGTAATGAGTCACTCGTCCTAGAACACTACTGGTTCTATTTCTGACGAGTTCGTTCATATGTTATATGCCAGTACTAAGCTTAACCAAAGCTCTGATACCACGTTGTGACGACCCCAAAACCCGTACTGACGGTGTCAAGGGTAATCTTTGGAATATAACACATAAAGAAATAATAGCAGAACAAAAATAAATAAATACACCAGATAATGAACAAATAATACACTGGATAAACGTAACCATCAGAGTTACACAGTACACAGGATCATACTTAGTACAAATACAGTTCAGCTATACATAAATGTCTACTGCGGAAAAACAAAACATAATGTAAATAGGAGCTGAACAACATAAAAAGAGATAAATGATAGAATCCATATTCAGCTCCAGCTATCCAGAGAAAGCCTGATAAAACCTGAATACAAGGCTGCCCGTGTAGAAAAAGGGGCACCCGAGTTTGCAAGTGAAACAAACTACGACTCAGTCATGGGACTGGTACGAGAAATCTACTTAACACATTTATAATATGGCTAATCACAGGACCACGCCACTTTCGTGGAACGGGTTCACTCCATTGGATTGCCAGTGCTTTAAAACAAACAATTCTTTTAAACATCGCAATGCTTTTTATAAAAATGAAGCCATTATAAGATTCAGTTCCCATCACACAATGCAACGCAAACCGGAGGATAGAGTTTTTTCCTTATAACAGCCAAAATATGCTTGATACGAATAAAACAGAAGCATTTGATATTATTACTAGTGTTTATATGTTTCAAAAGCAATTTCGAATCATAAGTATCAATCATAGACGGCATTAATGCCCCATACCACTATGTCGCCATATATAGGTATACAATCAAAACCGCACGGTGTCGTATTTGGAAATTGGATTTCCATCATGAACCAAGGCAAAAGATAGTCCTTACCGACTTCGAGACAATCTAGCCCATGTCTCCGGAACAGCCGCAACTGCCCCTTGGATCGTCAGGGCCGGTCCACACGGAGTGGATTATAGTGCCTGAACAATACGTTTCTCCGCCCTTTGGGGGCGTAAATGAGCCAAAGAATGGCTCCATCGGTCCTGGATCGACCGATATAACCGAGGCGCCTCGCAACAGCAACAACCACATAGGTGAAAATAATATAAATGTCGGCCAGTTTAAGCACCGACACCACCTCTAGCTAGAAGGAAACGCATGCCCTCCCTGATGTCCTCTCCCGTTTCTGGTTCATACCGGGGTGTGAGGCTCCCGAATTCACGTTATACACAAAGCTACGCCACAAAGGCGGTGCTTTGATCATCAACAACAAGACTTTGCTTTTCAACAGAAGCCTCGATCACTGCATCTTAGCATGCCACACAGGCAATTCACACCATGCAACTGATGGCTATCAATCACACAGAATGAATTCCAATGTCAGACACACAGTCCATTTGCAAGTCCGTTCTGGGTCTGAACGAAACCGGAGGCACTATATACCTCGCATATCCATCGATCTCCACGTACGTCTGGACGATCACCACTCATTATCCATATTTCGGGATGCCTCCCAATCAGGACATCAGTTACCATCCAAACGAGGTGAAGATCGGTCCTTAACCACCGTCTTCATCTTCGACTTCTTATCGTCGATTCAGTTATTCAGAATGGGATAAACCCGTTCTTTCTGAACAACTCGCGTATATAATTAACAAGTGCCACACAAACACAACATAAGCCTTATTTCAATTCATTAGTCACTAACCGTTAATTGGCAAGAGAACGATTTCCCAAATATTAACCCCGAAGGCCGAAACCAACATCAGATCAAAACCCAGGAAACCATTCGATCTAGCTAACCTTCAGTTAGTTTCTAAATTTCACGTTCCATATCGTTTATAATATTTTATAACGATTTATCGCTATTTCTATTTAATTAAAATAGCCAATTTATTCAAACGACGCTTCGGGCCCTAACGCGGTCGTGGCGCTGTTTTTCTTCAGATTTGTTTTACACATATCTGAAAATCTAACCGTTGGATCTTCAGAAAATTTACATCATTAGAAAGATCTTTTCAAAACGAATCCAACGGTTCCAATTTCGGGAAAATCCGACGGTCGGATCTCCCGGTAAAATCGTTTGAAGTTTCGATTTCAAAATACGAACTGCAGCGTCGTTATTCGATTTAATTTAATTATATTTATATATATATATATAAATATAATCGATTCTGGCGCTGTTTTTCTTCATATTTGAATTAAACATTCCATACAATCCAACCGTTGGATTTTTACAAAGTTGGTGCCGTTGGAAAGATATTTCCAAAGCGAACCCAATGGCTGCAATTTCGGGAAAATCCGATGGTCGGATCTCCCGCACTAATTGTTTGAAATCACGGTTTCAAAATACGAACTGCAGCTTCGTTATTCAATATATTTCAATTCTATTTATATATATATATATCGATTCTTCGAGTTCAAAACTATATGATTTCCATACATTTGATAAAAATGATATTTTTATCTAACTGTCTTCTATTTCAACACTTCACTATTTTTAACAATTCATGTTTATAATAAAAATGTGATTTTTATTGTAAAACAATTCATTTCAAAACACGATTATTTTATATAGTTCATATATGTAATAAAAATATGATTTTTATTATAAAACAATTTATTTCAAAACACGAATACCATTCAACACATGAATTTCCATTCAACGAATGAATTTCTATTCAACACATGAAGGTTTTCTATAGTTTATATATATAGATAAAAAGGTGATTTTTATATTTAAAACATGAATACCATTCAACACATGAATTTCTGTTCAACGAATGAATTTCAATTCAACACATGATGGTTTTCTATAGTTTATATATATAGATAAAAAGGTGATTTTTATATTTAAAACACGAATACCATTCAACACATGAAGGTTTCAACACATGAAAATAATTCTAACACATGAATATTATTCAAAATTTCGGCAGCATAACGGCAGGGTAGTTGAAACCGGGGCCGTCCCTAGTACGGCTCCTCGCTCTACCTTAAAGCCTCGCAGCTTTTGACAATGGGGAATCATGCATCTAGTTCGCACGCAGGCGGCATGTATATTTTTTTTTCATTTCCACAAACTAATCCTATGTGGTTTCAACCAAATATTTCTCAACCACAAACGGGTATTTTTCAACCACAATCATTCAATTTCAACCACAAACAATTTCAATCAACCATTCGTAATCAACCAATTTTCACACCAATCACAACCAATAAATATCGTCCATGGTTTATGGACGAGGGGCGTATATATATATATATATATATATATATATATATATATATATATATATATATATATATATATATATATATAAGTATTTCACTTCTATTTCACAACATATATAATTTTTACAACGCATATATAACTTATACATCGAACGTACAACTTATACAACGCTTATACAAGAGGTGTACAACGCTTATATAACTCATACATCGACTATATAATTTATACATC
Source organism: Allium sativum (assembly GCA_030737875.1). NCBI lineage: Eukaryota > Viridiplantae > Streptophyta > Magnoliopsida > Asparagales > Amaryllidaceae > Allium > Allium sativum. The sequence goes on from CM060924.1 coordinate 201,320,176, forward strand.
GTCATTTTCCATATCGTTTATAAATTATAAATCTCACATTGGGTTCCACTCCACCAAAAATAGCAGAAGGCTCAGAAAAATATGCGGTCTCTTCTAGAATGTAGAAGACGTCCGCACGAGTCCACTGTCTCTTGTTTCACTGAATTTCATCAAGAAACGAAAAAGATATGATTTTTATAGTGAAATCAAAAACCGTAGCGCTTAGAACTGCTATTAAATAGTTTATATAATTTAACAGCCGTACCTTTCTATTTCGTTCAAAACTAGGTTTTGATCTTGCGCTAAATTCGTTGTGCTATAGGTCGATCAGCCTTCACCACGAGGAAGAGCTTGGAATCACGCTCTGGCGCGTGGGGGTGGGGTCCAGTTCGACGCTGGCAGGAGGTGGCGGCGGCGGTTTCAAACCCGCAAATTTCGAAGCTCGATTCTCGAGAACCAGAGCACGAGGGAGGGAGCAACGGGTATGGATTTGGAGCTGGAGAGGAGAGCTTCAAAAAGCTTAACTGGTGGGGGGTCTAACTCGGGCTGTAGCGATCAGAATTCGCCAGGGAAGCGGCGACAGGCCTTCCGCCATCGAGATCGCTTACGGAGGGGGGGTTTGAGATTTTTTTTATTTTATTTTATTATGAATATAAAATTCTGATTGGCCGATGGTTTTATAATTTCAAAAATTAGGGTTTTACAAACGAACTTCAATTCAAACCCAACGACTGTCGTCCCTAGCTAAATACCCTCATTCCGAACACAGTGGGATATGTTTCGAAGGCCCATTCGACTGTTTGAGTCAGTTTTCCTTCAAATTAAAATATAAAACATTCAATATTCGATTTGAACGTACATTTCAATTTGCCAGGGCCACAAATTGACTCGAAAGATTCCAGAAAAATAAATCTAGCTATGTTTTGACGATACGGTCCCAACAAAACTAGTTTCGTCGAATTCTGAGACCATTTGCAAAAAGGCCCATTTCTGGTCGATCCAATTTAACTGTAATTGACCAAAACACGTTTTCCTTTGCCACGCTCACATACTAGCTTCAAAAATTATGAAATTTGAAACCTAGCAATAGTTTAACATCTCGGATCCAACAAAAGTGGTTTCGTCGAATTCCGAGGTCGTTTGCAAAATAGCCATTTTCACGGGCTATATAAATTCCATAGCGACCTTTCTGAAAATTCATTTGGCCATAACTTTTGCTTTCCGCTTTGAAACTTCGATTTTTCATATTCGTTAGAAAGGTATTCACTAACCGATTTAAATATTTTTGGTTTCGCTCAAATCCGTTTTGTTTTGCACCTGGTACAGTCAGTCAAAGTTTGAATTCAAATTTTGAAATTACCGCGCCATTTCAGGCCTTATTTATAATTCAAATTAATTATTTTCATTTTCAACATCGATTCAAACTTACTTTTCATCGCTGTTATTTAAAATATTTATTTTAAATATTTAAAATCCACTAAAATAGCCAATTTAAAATTTTTAAATTGGTTCAGATTTTCCGGGTCGTTACAATTCACATTGCTTATATGGCCGAGGATGTTTTCAGGGAAGTGGAACATCCTCCAAACCTAACCCTTTTCATTCATCTGAGTTTCACTGATTACTTGATCCTATGATCAAACATCAGTAAACCATAGTATATTACTTCTAAGGGATCCTTGCTAAACAATTAGAGATTCAGCACATGAAATACTTCATTGCATCCCAGATTTTATTCCCTCACATATATAAGACATAAGAAGTATTTTATTCCCCACTGCCTTACATATATGTCCCTATTCTGGCCATATTCTCAAGCTAATATTCCCATAAAACAATATTCAAATCAAACAAAAATATCAGCATAATATTGGTGAGTTTTTATTCCAAAAAGGGAGCAAGACATTTCAGTATTCACATAGGTTACTATTTCATCGCATCTAACAGGGTTATTCACATAAAATAATCATTTCACAATTTAAACAAGATTGCCTTTCATTATAGGACTTAGTACTATAGGTTTCAAAGAAAATTACTCACAAAAATGCCTTGCTTCTTTTATTCTTTACACGGTGTATTTCTCTTGAAATTGCTGCTGAACCCTAGCTTTTCCTTATATTGAAAACTAGCCTAATTAATCCCTTAAATTGCCAATTTTATAACAATCTGCTAGGGTTTCCGGGTCTATGTAATATCCAATTTACCCTACTCCATTTCTTATACCGATGTACCATTTTTAACACCCATTTCTTCAGCCAATATTTATTCAAAAAAATGGAGAATGGTTGGTATTGGGTGTTTTACTTTATTCAGAGGAGAGTATTTTATCATTTACCACTTCACCCGTTTTGTCATGTGAATAGTATTGCCATACAGAATTATAATTTTCCTCTTATAATTGTTTATTTCCACTATTGTGGTTGTAGCTATCCCTATCATTTTTTTCCATACTATGTTATATATATCATCATGTGCATTAATATAAGTACTCAAATGCTTCATGGACCATTACTAATTAATCTAGTAAAATCCTTTCTTGTCCTAATGTCCACACTCAATTATTTTATTAAAGCAAATCAATACCCTAGTGATGCCAAACCTACCTCTAAGCACAAGGATTTTTAAATCACTTCCTATCATTATTTCCCAGAACCTATGTGTGTCTCCACATTGCATATGTGTATATTATCCAACAAATACATACTCATCATTGTTAATTATAGGCTTACTAATTTTTAAAACTCTAATTATCTCATAATTATAATTTAAAAATCCTGGATTATTTCATTCATTCCTCCTTCTAGGAATTGTGTCCCACAATTCAAACATATAGAATTCAAGCATGCATATGTCATTTCTTATTTCAGGAAATTTCTAAGCAATCAAGAATAAGCAGAATAAGTAGATTATCCATACCTTACTCTAGCAGACAGTTTTTCCTTATGTTGCAAACATAGCTGGATATTGATTCTTCATCGTGTCTTCTACCTCCCAAGTGCAATTACTTGTGTCCATGCTCCATTGTACTTTTACTAATTTTATTATTTTGTTCCTTATCTTTTTCTCTTCTCTGGCTACAATCCCAATTGCTTCCTTTTTATGAATCAAAATCTGGGCAGATGACAACTTGAGTGGGAGTCTCTAAAATAGCTTCTTTACTATGCATCCACCTCCTTAGTTGTAATATATGAAACACATCATGTATCCCCTTCATACTCTCTGGTAATTTTAACTGATATGCCAATGTTCATACCCTTTTTACTATTTCATATGGCCCCACATACCTAGGTCTTAGTTTCCCTTGTTCCCCAAACCTTAATATCTTATTCATGGGAGATACCTTCACAAACACAAAATTTCCTACTTTATATTGCATAGGTCTCCTTTTCTCATCTGCATACCTCTTTTGTCTTTCCTGTGCTACTGCTATCTTTCTTCTTATCACTGATATCTTTTTTGTTGTTTCCTTCACATAGTGAGGTCCTAATAGCAACTGATCCCCAGTTTCAGCCCAACATGCTGGAGACAAACAAGGTCTCCCATACAAGGCCTCAAAAGGAGCCATTCTTATGCTACTCTGAAATGTATTATTATAAGCAAATTCAGCAAGGTGTATGTAATCTTCTCAACTTCCCCTAAAGTCCAAAATACATGCTCTAAGCATGTCCTCCAATATCCTATTCACCACTTCTGTTTGCCCATCAGTTTGTGGGTGGTAGGTTGTGCTCAAGCACGGTTCTGCTCTCATTGCTTCCTGGAATGCTGCCGAAAACCTAGATGTAAAAATGGTATCCCTATCACTGACTACAGTTTTAGGCATTCCATGTAATCTTACTACCTCTTTAATAAACAGTTGTGCTAAAATAGTAGCATTCCTTTCTGACTTTACTGGAATAAAATGAGCTACCTGAGTTAACTTGTCTACCACCACCCATATGCTATTGTTACCCCTCCTAGTTTTTGGCAAACCATCTACAAAATCCATAGATATATCTTCCCATTTCCATTGAGGTGTTTTTAAGTTTTGCATTAGGCCTGAGGGTTTCTGATATTCTGCCTTTACTTGTTGGCAAATTATACACTCAGCCACATATTTAGCAACTGCAGCTTTCATCCCCTTCCACCAAAATTCTCTTCTTAGATTCTGATACATTCTAGTATTTCCTAGATGTATTGTGTATTTACTCCGATGATATGTGTCCAAAATTTCTTTCCTTAACTCCTAATTTTCTAGAACACATATTCTATTTTTATTTTTTGCAAAGCCCTGATCATCCATAGAAAAATTTTCTTCTACTTCTCCTTTTGTCAAAATGGCTTTCTTTTCCTGTATATAAGGGTCTTGACTTTGCATTCTCCCTACTTTCTCTATTAAGTCAAATTTAACAGCTATCAAGCTCAACTTCCCAGTTATACACAATCCTTTCTGCTCAGAGTTGTGGCCATTTATTTCCCCTTCAGAAAGCAATGCTAAAGCTTTGTATTCCTCTATCATTAACATGGAAATTTTTGCACGCTGCCTACTTAATGCATCAGCAACCTTATTAGTCTTTCTAGGTGTATGCTGTATATCTACATCATATGCTACCAAGAATTCCACCCACCTACACTGCCTCATATTTAAATCTTTTTGGAAAATAAATAATTAAGTGACTTATGGTCTGTAAATAATTCAAATTTTGCTCCCAATAAATAGTGCCTCCACAATTTTAAAGCATATACAACAGCTGCCAATTCTAAATCATGTGTTGCGTATTTTACTTCATTTGGTTTTAATTGTCTGGAATTATAAGCAATGACATGTTCCCTTTGCATTAATACAGCCCCCAACCTTTAACCACTTACATCAGTGTACACCATTAGGCCCTCATTCCCTTCAGGTACCTTCAGTATAGGTGCCTGTACTAATGCTTCTTTTAATTGCATAAAAGCCCCTTCACACTTACTGTCCCAAATAAAAGGTTCATTTTTCCTTTGTTAGCTTGGTTAAAGGAATGGAAATTTTTGCAAATTTTTTGATAAACCTTCTATAATACCCAGCCATACCCATAAATGACCTTATTTATGAAACTTTTTTTGGCCTCTTCCACCTCTAAACTGCTATGACCTTACCAAGATCCACAGAAATTCCCTTTTCTGATATGATATGATATGCCCTAGAAAGCTCACCTCATTTTTCCAAAAAGTACATTTTGAATACTTGGCTTTTAAGTCATGAGATCTTAACCTACACAAGACTGAGTGCAAATGTTTTTCATGATCTTTTATTGTTTTTGAATAAATTAAAATGTCTTCAATAAATATCAAAAAAACTTATCCAGGTAATCTCTGAAAATTCTGTTCATTGAATCCACAAAATAAAAGGGAGCATTTGTTAAGTCAAAAGGCATAACAAGAAATTCATACAGTCCATATCTGGTATTAAATGCAATGTACCTGATACTACTCTCTTCAACTTTCATTTGATGAAATCTTGATGCCAAATCTAATCTGGAAAATACTTTAGCCCCATTTAATTAATTAAAAAGATCATCAATTCTTGGTAGTGGGTATTTGTTTTTGATAGTTAATTTGTTGAGCTCTCTATAGTCAATTCACATTCTGAGTGTACCATCATGTTTGCTTAAAAATACCACTGGTGATCCCCAGTGTGAACTACTGGGTCTAATAAAATCTTTTCCCTCCAATTCAATTATTTGTTGCTTTAATTTAGTGAGCTCTTTAGGCCCCATTCTAGTAGGCTTCTTTACTATAGGACTAACTCCTGGAACAAGGTTTATTTGGAATTCAACTGGTCTATTTTGGGATACTCCTCTTACTTCAGCAAATACATCAATGTATTGATTGACTATGGGAATTTTATCCAATGTCAATTCTTCTTCTTGGGTATCCATGCTATACAAGCATGCCATATTCTTTCCTCTCATGGTCTCACACCACACTGTTATCCTTTTCATCTCTTCATTTTCCAGAGATACCATGGAAATTTCTAAGTTTATAATTGCCTTAAATTTTCTTAATCAGTCAACCCCTAGGATAATACCAATTCCAGGGTAATTAAGTACATATAAACCAGAAGGAATAACACATCCCCCTATATTCAGTTCTACTTACAAACATTTCATTCCTAACACACAAGAGCTACTAATAGGGCTTTTAATATATAAAGGCACATTAACCAACAAACAATTTAATTCAAGTTGTTGTACTATATCATGTGATATAAGGGAGTGTGGCCCTTGTATCATATACTACAGCTATAGGTAAGGCATTAATAAATAATATACCTTCCACTTGGCTTGGTTCCTCTGCATTAGAGTCCACAAAAGATTTTCCCTTTCCTAACTGTGCTCCTACCTTGCCTAGCTGTTTTGGTTCAGGACAATCCCTCCTGAAATGCCCCTCTTTGCCACATTTATAACACTTGAAAGCTGCCACTTTCCCTATAGGACACTTAGACTTGATGTCTCCTTCCTTACCACAATTATAGCAAATGATTTTTCCTTTTGCTTCAGTGGGTCCAACAACTTTCTTACCCCCAACTTCCTCCTTTTTCTCATAAGGTTGAAACTTATATTTTCCCTTCTTGTCATTATTATTACTCTTGAAGTTTATAAACTTTTCCCCGGTCTTATCATGTTGTTCAATGCTCAGTGTTAAATCTAATACTTGATCAAATGTCTTCTACACATAGGGTAGCATTGCCCTACTTAATCCAACATTTAATCCCTGTATAAATCTACCATTTTTGGAAACTTCATCAGCTACAAGCATTGCACCATATTTAGATAGTGCTTCAAACTTTTTGCTGAAGCAACACTCATGGTACCCTGCCTAAGCCTGATGAATTCCTTCAATAAGGAATATTTTGCTGAAGCAGGCACAAACCTTGCTTTAAATAACTCCTTAAACTGATCCCATGTTACCTGATTTTCTGGCCTTCCTGCAATGATGGCTTCCCACCAACCCAAAGCAGCTCCCCTTAATTGCCTTAAGGCAATTTGTCTTTTCTATTTATCATCAACTTGCATATCAAAGAAAATCCTTTCTAATGACCTAACCCAATTATGAACCCCCATAACACCTTCAGTCCCATAAAAGCTCTTGCCTCGTAGGTGTGCAAATGTTTTTAGCATCTTGGACAGTTCTTCATGAGGATTGGCATGTCTGTTGCCCACCCCATCCCTTAATGCCCTCACAAATTCCTGCATATCCACCCTTTGAGGCTCATTTGATGATCCAGAAGCATGACGTGGTCTTGGTCCAACCATTCTACTCTAAAGAGGATTACTGTTGAATTAGTTTAATTTTCCTTATTTACTCAGCAAATTAGATCGTGCAACCAAGTAATTCTGAGACACACCAGTTCAAACAATACAATCTATCATCCAGAATTATTAATTTATTTATGTATAGCTGTGTATCCATGTAACACAGCTTTGATACCAACTGAGATAATCCCTTCTTAGTTAAGTTTTTTTTCCAAAGGATCATCTTTCCTTTTGAAATTCTAACCAGTATCCTTGCCTTTGTATTGATATAAAAATATCAATTTGATTTATTGTTAGCTTGAATATTTGAAGATAACCAAGTCCTTCTCACCATATTTCAGAGTTTCAATCTTAATTGGTAAGAGTCATTTGATTGAAGATGCACTACAATCCAGTTGCACACAGCAAAACTAGGTTATCTATTTTTTTGTCCAGTTCTATCACTATCTTAACAGTATGGAATTCTGGATTTGAAATGTAGTATTACAACTTTCTATATTCAATGGTTGATGTAGACCATCTGAAGTATTCCTCAATCCATTGCCATAGTTTATTTTCTATTTAAAAGAGGTAAAACTTTAAGGGTCTACTATTTGCAAGGTACTTGCAGTCTTCTAACATTATTCAGTATCATTCATAACCACAAAATAGAAAAGTGATTTTTAAAACCTTTTAAAAGTGCTTCATAATATCTTTCTAAACAGGAAGAATTTATAATGTCATAATAACTTTAAAAGGAAACTGTGTAAAATACTTGATAAAAGGGATAAAGATGCTTTGAGCATCTACCATGAATGAGTGCATATTTCACTATGAAATGGCACACATTCATGTGTATTAATTGGCTAGGTGCACCCTGTCCATACACCAGGTACCCATTTAGTTAGAGGAGAAAATTACTTACATAACTTTGTATAAAAATGCTTTTAACACAACTCCACTTCAGGCAAATCATACAGCTTAAAAGCTCTCTCTCTCTTTTTAGTAAAATAATTTCTAAGCTACCCCTCCTTATTATATATATACACTGATTTAATAAACTTCTCAAGGAGGTTAACTAATTAAGTTTTAAGCATCATTCCACCAGTTTCTTAAGGAAGTTCACACTGGTTACATAATAAACCATAGAGAAAAACACACATAATATTTTGCATACAAGTCTTTCCTGAATAACACCAATTATTTAACTTCCATTACTACTAGGCTAAGGTAATTAACTAAGCAGGCATTTCATCAAGCTTCAAGCTACTTCAATTTCATCTTCTAATTAGCTTTTTCTTGGCTGTTATCACTCCTGAAGCTTCCCCAAAAGTAATCATACAAATAGGGTCAGGCAATTAAGCCTCGGTGAATAATTTCTAGTAACCTATCAATTTTAATTTTCTCATAAACAAAATAATATATATATATATATATATTACTTCCTGTATGCATCATTCTCCCTTTAAGCAAGCTTCTACAAGTTCTTGTTTTTTCTTCTTTATACCACTTATTTTTCAAACCATAGAAAGGTTCAGTATGTTGGTACAAATGCATATATCATTTTCTCAACACAATTGCAAGCATAATAAAATATTAATACACATATGAACCCTCCCATAACCCCTTTGCATATGGCTAATCCCTTTATTTTCCCATATCTCCTTACTACTTTTCTTTCAGTAGTACTTATTCCTTGGGTAACTCATTTCCATGAACATCCCTCTTTTTTAATAGGACTTATTTTACCTTTACTACTCATTCTTTTGTACACACTGATTGGGTACATCATTTTCCCCCAATCACTCGGATCCCTGGGCTTAAACAAGCCATGTGTAAGCTTGAACAATATCCACAATGCACAACCATTAAGTAGTTTTACTGCCTATCAGTACTTTCATTTCCATTTCCTACATTCTCACTTATTCACCTCTTAAAAAGGTTACTTGAATATCCTGAATTCCTATGGGTTTCTTTCCCATTCCCATCCTACCATCCATTTGCATGAATAAGAGATTATAAATATATATATCATGCAACCATTATAACAGACATTACAAGAGATTTCTAGTTTACTTAAATGACATGTAAAGCATCATTAACATTGCTTATTTGACCAAGGATGTTTTCAGGGAAATGGTACATCCTCCAAACCTAACCCTTATCATTCCTCTGAGTTTCACTGATTATTTGATCTAATGATCAAACATCAGTGAACCATAGTATATTTTTTCTAAGGGATCCTTGCTAAACAATTAGAGATTCAGCACATGAAATACTTCATTGAACCCTTGATTTTATTCCCCCATATATATAAGACATAAGCAGTATTTTATTCCCCGTTGCCTTACATATATGTCCCTATTCTGGCCATATTCTCAAGTTAATATTTCCATAAAACAATATTCAAATCAAACAGAAATATCATCATAATATTGGTGACTTTTTATTCCTAAAAGAGAGCAAGACATTTCAGTATGCACATAGGCTATTATTTCATCACATCTAACAGGGTTATTCACATAAAATAATCATTTCACAATTTAAACAAGACTGCCTTTCAATATAGGACTTAATACCATAGGTTTCAGAGAAAATAACTCACAAAAATGCCTTGCTTCTTTTTTTCTTACCCAGTGTATTTCTCTTGAAATTGCTACTGAACCCTAGCTTTTCCTTATATGGAAAACTAGCCTAATTAATCCCTTAAATTGCCAATTTTATAGCAATCTGCTAGGGTTTCTAGGTCTATGTAATATCCATTTTACCCTACTCTATTTCTTATACTAATGTACCATTTTTGACACCCATTTCTTCAGCTAATATTTATTCAAAAAAAGGAGAATGGTTGGCATTGGGTGCTTTACTTTATTCAGAGGGGAGTATTTTATCATTTACCACTTCACCCATTTAGTCATGTGAATAACATTGCCATCCAAAATTATAATTTTCCTCTTATAATTGTTTATTTCCACTATTGTGGTCGTAGCTATCCCTATCATTTTTTTCCATACTATGTTATATATATCAACATTTTCATTAATATAAGTACTCAAATGCTTCATGGACCATTACTAATTAATCCAGTAAAATTCTTTCTTGTCCTATTATCCACACTCAATTATTTTATTAAAGAAAATCAATACCCTAGTGATGCCAGATCTACCTCTATGCACAAGGATTTTTAAATCACTTCCTATCATTATTTCCCAGAACCTATGTGTGTCTCTACATTGCACATGTGTATATTATCCAACAAATACATACTCATCATTGTTAATTATACCCTTACTGATTTTTAAAACCCTAATTATCTCATAATTATAATTTAAAAATCCTGGGTTATTTCATATTGAACACATTATCAAACACTTTTTTTATTGTTCATCACGTCAATATTGTGACGAATCAGGAGATTTTTCTAGTAAGGAAATTTCCAAAATACATATTTTTTGCACCAATTATGAATCGATGATTAACTTTGAATTTCAATTTGTTCATCGGTTTCATGTGCCTTTGGATAATCCTTTACAAGTTTATAAATATCTTCTCGTTACCAAACCGCAGGGGATCACAAAGTCTTATGTCTATTAGTTGTAAAGTTTTTCTTATCTCTTCTAAAAGGATGATTAATATGAAGAGGATATCGATGACAGTCAAACCATGAATTTTTTTTTCATGAGGTAAAGAGAATGCTCGTGTTTCTTATATGTAATAAGAACAAGCTAAATGACTTGCTATACTCAAACTTGAAAACATTGCATACGCAGAAAAATCGCTAATTGTCCACAATAAAGAAGCAAACATACAAAAGTTTATTTTTGAAAATATCATATGTTTGGACTCCTTTGTACACAATGTTTTTAATTCTTCAATCAAAAGTTGTAAATAAACATCGATTCTTTATGTTGGATCATCAAGACCAGAGATGCCAACTGTGAGAAACATATATGGAGCTTTCATACATATATATAGAGGTAAATTATAAGGTGCAACAATTATAGGCCAAGATGGACATTTAGAACCAAATTGAGTTAATGGTAAAAATCCATCCGTACATAAACCAAGTCTAACATTACTGACACCACCCAAAATCCCCACCCGACCTACACCGAACGGGAACGCGGATTGCATTGAGAAACGACGCATCGGAAACCAAACATGGAAACTTCTCATTGCTATTACAACAATGTACATCATATTACAAGAATATCAGAGCACGAATAAATATTACACAGCGGAAAAATACCATATCAGAGAATAAATTACATAGCAGCGGAAATAAAAATGTATAATCACAATGCACAGCGGAAATACATCAACTGCCACAACTGAAAGAAATACATGGATACAAAGCTTTCCGAATATAGCTCCAATTGTAAACCAGGATCCTATTAAATAGAAATCTGCAAAACCCAAAACTACTAGCTGTCCGTGTAGAAAATATGGGCACCCAGATTTTAGGCGAAAACAATAAACTCAGGTCAATCATGGGACTGGTGTGAGAACTTAAAACCGTTATTAAACTTTGCTTTAAAATAAGGTAAATCACGGGACCACGCCGTATGTCACGGAACGGGTTCACTCCCATGAATACCCTAAATAAAACAATTTGTAAACAACGCAATGCTTTTCGAAAAATGGGGCTATTATAAGACTCATGTCCCATCACATAATGCAAGCCGGAGGATAGAGTTTTCCCTTATAATAGCCAAACATGCTTGGTATGTCTTAAAACAAATCATTTTGATATTAATATAAAAAAGGAAACTCCAATTTGGGGACAAAAAATATCATGAATAGTTTGGAGTCCCGTATATTATTTAGGGGACCAACGAGTTAAGTTATGGCGAAAAAAATTAGATTATGGAAGTCAATATTCTCGCATTTATTACTACTGCACTGTTCATTCTAATTCTTACTGTGCATAGTATCAAAAACAACTTCAAATGCAAATGTATCAATCATAGACGGCATAGGTACCATATATTATGTCTCCATACATAGGTTTACAACTAAAACTGAAAAGTCACGTATTGGAAATTGGATTCCATCTATGAGTCGAGGCAAGGGATCGTCCTCACTGGTTTCGAGACACTCTAGTAAATGCCTCAGGATCACACCTGTGGGCAACCCTTGGATCTTTAGGGCCGGTCCTCTCTTACTTTTGAGGATTGGTTATTCCTGAACAATATGTTTCCCGGTCCTATAGGACCTATCACTCGAGCCTTTTAGTCGGCTCTATATCTGAGGCGCCTCACAATCTATCATCCACATAAGTAAAAATGTATAGGCTCCATACCATGACACCACTCCTAGCTAGAAAGAAACGCATGCACTCTCTGCAGTCACTATCCCGTTTTTGACTCATATCAGGTGTGAGGCTCGCGAATTAACGCTATACACAAAGCTATGCTACTTAAAGATGTGCTTTGATCATCATCTACGAGGTCCTGCTTTTCAACAAAAGCCTTGATCATTTGCATCTTAGCATGCCACATTGTCAATCCACACCATACCATTGATTTCTGCCAATATATAACCTTTAAGCTCTTACATCTCAGAGAAGGGTGTTAAGCAAGAGAATAAATTCTCCACCACCAAACATATATATATTTAGCAGAGATCAACGAATATAGCACATAATACAATATCAGACACAATCCATTTACAAGTCCGGGTCTGAACGAAACCGGAGGCACCTTATTCCTCGTCCCATATGTCCAATACAAGAGAGAGGCCCTCGCATATCCGAACAATCAATATGTACGTCCGAACAACTACCACTATACACCTTTAAGGTAGCAACTCCATCAAGGGAATAAGTAGCAATCCATTCGATGTGAAGATTGTCCGTCTTGCACCGTCTTCAATATCTTCGACTTTTAGTCGTTGTAACAATTATTCAGAATGGGTTAAACCCGATCTTTCCGAATAACTCGCGCATCTTATAACCATGTGATATATAAAATTAACACACATCTCATTCCAATCCAAAATATTCTTTTATTCAAATATTCGTTATCTTTGGGAAAGATTCCCCTTAATTTTATCAAAGATAAATTCTTTTAAACTTATAGTATAATCTTCCTTTGATACACTAGTACAAAATATGTCTGTTGCCTCGCCGCATTTGCTTCAGTTATGCTCAAAACCGAAGCAAATAGTACCTATTGCTTCGGCTATTAATGCAACTGAAGCAAATGCACTGAAGCAAATAGTGTTATTTGCTTCAGTTATGCTCACGGCCAAAGCAAATAGTATCATTTGCTTCGGTTGCTTTAACAACTGAAGCAAATACACCGAAGCAAATAGTATTACTTGCTTCGGTTGTCCTTATAACTGAAGTAGATAGTGCTATTTGCTATGGTTCTTTAGGAACTGAAGCAAATGCACCGAAGCAAATAGTGTTATTCGCATCGGTTCCTATGCAAATTCACCGAAGCAATTGAAATTTATTTTAATTAGAGTAAAATCGCATATTAATTATAATAAACAATAGCATACAAATGTCATTATTTGTAATTTATTATAATTGATGATTATTAATAAACAATTTATAATTATTATAAATAATTCATAATTATTTTTATATTTAATATTTTATTATAGTTAATTGTTAATAATTAGTAAATTACATCTAAAATTAATTAACTAAATTTAATAATTGGTAAAAATTTAATAATTAAAAAATAAAAATCAATATTTAATAGTTAATGCTTAGCATTTAGTATTTAGTATGTAATATTTTAGAATTAGTTTTAATAATTATTAAATTAATAGTCACACTATTAAATAATTAATTAGTAATAACTTGACGGTACTCAAAATTAATATTCAGTAATTAATAATAAAGTTTAATATTTATTAAGTGATATTTAGTATATAATGTTTAATTTTATGTAATGACAATTAAATAATTAGTAGTTAATCAATAACTAAGATTTTTTTTAATAATTTATAATTAGTAAGAAGTATTAATAATTAAGAAGTAATATTTACATATGGTATTTTATAATTATATTTAATATTTATTTATTTTAAACTAATATTTTGAAACAAATAGACTATGAATTCTGTTTAATAATAAATATTTAATAGTTAAACATTTTTAATAATTATTTGTTTGTAATTTGTAAACTGCAAAAACTAATGTCAACTAATTATTTCTTTGACAACTTTTCCCCTAATAGTTGTAAATTTAGATTTACTATAATAAAAGTTGTTTTACTCATATGTTGTTAAAATATTTGATGAAACGATGACTATAATTAAAGGCTAGCTGTTTTAACCAATACATGTTTTTATATTTAATAATTCATTTTGTTTAATTATCAGTAATTAGTAAATTACAGCTAACACTTATTTACATTTAATCATTAATAAATATAATCAATACTAAATAATTAATATTAATAATACTAATAAATAAGTAATAATTAGTACATAATAGTTAATATTCAATTATTAATGTTTAATATTTTATACTTACTAATTATTATTTTTATTTTACTATTTTAGACTATTTAATAACTGATATCAATAGTTAATAACCAATGCTAATAATTGATAATTACTAATATGCAAAATATACAACTATAATTAAAAAGTAATAAATAACAACTAACAATTATAATTTATAATTATGTTGTAAAGTTTAATAAATAGTTTTTAACAATTAGTAATTAAAAATTACTATTAAATAATTAACTGCTTATTACTAAGACTAATGTTTAATAACTAACAATTAATTTATACTTAGAAGTTAATAATTAAGTAGTAATATTTAATACTTTGTACTTGCTGATTAATACTCATATTTAATATTTATAAAACAAATGAAATTTAAAAATTCTCAAAAGAAATCAAGAATATCTCATAATTAGTACAGATACTCCACTGCCTATGTCTGAAAGATGTCCGTTAATCGTACATAGGTGTTGCTTAAACTAGAACAAGTATAAACCAATTAGGCACTCTAAAACCATAGTTTATTTTCTGCCATTCGATTTTGTACTACTCAATATCTACCCTTTTTTTTCAAACCCTAAATCTAATCATCGTTCACTACATCATTTAACAGCCGCCACCTTCTCCTCACTCAAGCCTAAAGTCACCAGGAAAAAAACATCGATTTCCTCACATCTATCTGCCGATTAACATGGTTTCTCGCTCTCCTCTGATCTTGGTACTTCTTGTTTGGTCTTGGTACCTTCTACGATGCCTCCGTCAAAGTTAACGCACAGCTTCCTACCGCGTCCCCGAGAATGATTACACTGCTGGAGAAGAAGCAGAACTTCGCAGAGAAAATGAATGGGCTTTTAAATAAGGACGCAAATTTAACTTCAGGTTTTTGAGGGATGAAATTTTCAAATTAACCAGTACAGTTTTTGGTTGATTCTTTCGTTCCATTTATTTCTAGGAAAACAAAATTCAAATTACTTTGTGATATTTATATTTTTATCATGGTAGGGATATGATGATATGATGGTTCATTTACTATAAAAAGTCCATTCGAGTATAAAACTAGCATTCACTTGTAAGGATATATATATTATCTCTATTGTTTTTTTTTAGTTTGGGTGTTCTGCTGATTTTGTCTGCTACTTTGATATGCAGAAACTTATGAAGTTTTCTATACATGATACGATAAGCCGATAGGTAACACATATTCATATCACATGGGACTGAAATCCATGTAGTTGGTGTATTACAATTATAGTTATAAATTAATACAGTTATTTAACACTTAGACATGAAGTTCCTAATCAGACTATCGGCTTGTATATTACCTATACGGATTTCAGCCCCTTGTATATTATATTTATTACATTATAGTTATAAACTAATACAGATATTCATATCACATGGGGACATGAAGTTAATGCATAGCAGTTATGTAACACTTAGACATGGGGACTGAAATCAGCATCTTTTTGCATGTTAATGCGTAGAGCTTGTATGACATGTACAGGCATTGAAACAAACCATTCCTAATCAGACTATGTTTATTGTGAAGGTTAAAGGAAGCAACAGCAGATTGAAGAGGCAAGGTTCGGAACATAGCTGCAGGTTCTAACTTTTATGATTACCATAGTTTCGTTGAATGATATTTTTTTCTTTAGATTGTTTATGTTAATTTTTTATGTTGAACAAAATGAAGTAACTTTAGTATTTTAGATTGGTTTGTTAACATTGTTTGTTCCAATGTTTTGATTTTTTCTTATAAAAGGAACTATCAGAGATATACTTTCTGTAAAACATTTAATTGGCACGATAGTTCTATTGGTTGATATATTGACTATAGCTAGTCAACAAAGTAACTAGGTTGTCATCCTACATTCCCCTTTTTGTTGGATTTGCGTCAACCGCTTTCAATGATTAATATGACAGGGTTGCAAATGAACTGCTGGTTCAATTCATAATAGCTTGTTTAAGAAGTTCAATGATTAATAGTCTGTAGGAGCAAAATGTAAGTTGTATTTGCTGTAGCATCTCCATTCACGATGGAGTTCAAACATTCAAATTTATTAGATGGAGTAATGTTAACTGGGTTTGAAATTGCAACTTGTTCTATAATTTTTTTCTATTTTACTTTTTGAACAATAGTCATGTAAGGTGAAGAATTATTCATCGACTGTTTGCTACATTCAGATTGTTAGCTTGTTTTGGTCTATAGCTTGTTATCTTAGCTGTAATGCTTGCCATGTTTTCTAACTTGAGATGTACTCTTTTTTAGTAAAGGAAATTTGAAAAATATATAATTAAACATACTTGCCAAATTTCTAATCGTTTCTTAATTGGCAGTTGCTTGGTAATTGCCAGTGATATTACTTGCAGGTTCTTGCTGTAAATTTCGTGGCTCTTGTATGGAATGTGATTCTTTCGTACAAAGCTTACAAGGAAATTACTATGAAATAGGTTTTATCTCTTTCTCCTCATCTACAATCATCTTTGCTGGTTTCTTTTAATTGTATGTTTCTTAAGTACTATGGCCATGTTAGTAATGCAAGTGCATGTAAAATTAATATTAATGTAACAGAAAGAAAATGTTCGATGAAAATGGAATTTAGTATTTGTACATTTAATGAGGATATGAAAACACCAAATGAGAGTGGAAGGGTATCAAATGATGGCCGATAGAGAATTTTTTTTTAACCAATATGCTTGTTCTTTTTAAATAATCAGAAAAAGTGAACAAAAAAAAGAACGAAAAATTGAAAATGTAAATTATATGTTTAATTGATCCGTTTGTAGTATGTATGCATCATGCTCATGATTTTGACATGTAAATTGTAATGTACTGGTGATAGAACTATATCGAGGCAGTTTGTATTATGTTTGCAGTGAGAGCTGTATTTTGTAAATAGTGCACTATCTTCATCTTCTTGAACCTGTGATTTTGTTGGTAAGTTCGAATTTTTAGTTTGTATTTGGTTCTTTTATGTAAAATGTTGATACACCTCATTTTGTGCAACTTCTATTCTAGTAAGTGTTCCATCTTGTTGTATTAAGATTAGACTATTAATACTTTCAAAGAATTATATTGTTTTCTATTATGTTGGCGGTCTTAAATGTATGGATTATTAACATTATCAAGGAAATTTTATATTCTTTTGTGTATTATATTGTTCTGTTTATATTGTTTGGCATGATTATATACATAATATTGTTGGGTATTCAGGAATTATAGTGATTTGTAAGACAGTATATTTTTGTTAAAGTGGTTTTCTTGCTTCTGTTGTAACCCCAACAGAAGCAAGAAGTTGTCATTTTTTATATTTAATGATGCGCTTTTTTGCTCCGGTTATGGTAACAACCGAAGCAAAAAATATAAATTTTGCTTCAAATGGACAACCGAAGCAACAGATTTTAGCCTGTTGCGTCGTCTGCAGTTGCTGAACTGAAGCAATAGGGGGTAAACTACCGAAGCAAATGACCTGTTTTGTAGTAGTGATATCATTTCAAAAGATTTTTATTTTGCCTTTTCATAACTTAAACCAGATTAACATTTATCAAACTAGTCGGGATTATCAAGCCTTACCGAAGTAATCATTTATTTTATTATTCCAAAACCCCAACCTATTCATCCTATAGAGCAAAACTGGTAGTATTCCATATCTAACACCCATCGTTACTAGTAATTTTAATTATCATCTCACGTTCAAATCTAATTAAATATTAAACTATCGCATGGAGTAAACTGGTGATATTCCATCTCGAATACTTCTCATGTTTCGTAAATTTGATTACCATTTAACTTTCAATTCATTAAAAATCCAACTTAGTTTTAATCTTCAAAAATCATTACTTAATGATTATTCAACTTTTGGAAATTAATCTTGTCTTTACTTGGGTTAAAGAACAAATGTCATGTAAAAACACCGTTCACAATAAACCCAAAATCATCTTCCATTTTATAGGAATCTTCACGGAAATATGAACCATTTATAATCGATATAAATTTCTGTATCAGACTAATACCATAAATGGAATTGCGGAGAAACGCTTTTAAATTCCACAAATAGTAAATGTCTTCCTTCACAGAAGCTCATTTCGATTATTATGAATCGAATTCCATTCAACCCCAATTTAATTAAATAAATTGGTAAAACTTCTCCAACTCTTAACCAAAAGGTTCATTCCATTCACAAATAAGTTTAAGAATAGTATTAATGAAAATACCATTCACGACAAACCCAAAAATCTCATTCTCCATTTAATTCCAATTTATATGTTGGAAACTTCTAGTTATGTTAATAACCATTCGCAAATTCAATTTATTATTTCTGAAAATCATTGGATTGTTATTCTAGTTATCAACTAGTTCATTCGGATAAAAATACCCTTTATCTTTTCAAATGTGGAATATTTCATCCAAAATCTTTCTAAATCATTTATTATGATTTCCATAATTTATTCATATGTTTAATAATTTTATCAAGGCCCTAGCAGTCGGTTTCCAATATTGGCCACCGAACTACATCCATAACGACCTTTTTCCAAAAATGATTTGGACATATTTTAAAATCTAACCGTTCAAATTTAAATCTCATATATTCATTGAAAAGATCTTTTCGATACAAAGCCAACAGTTCCAGATTTAGGAGAATCCGACTGTCGAATCTCCCGATACGTCCATTTCAAGTTAATGGTTGAAGTTCACGAACAGTCGCCGTGCGATACGTTCTATTCAAACCATTTAAACATATATAATATATTTCGTCGATTCCCATTAAAAACGTATTTTATAAAACGTTTATACAATCCTTTTTAAAATAATTTCACTTCCATTACCGATTTAAATTAAACTTGAACATTGCATTTTATTATGATCTCAAAATGATAATATTTTCGAAATGTTATATTTTGAAATTCAATCTTCTCGATATTCATTTAAAAAAAAAAGAAAATCGATATAGAAATCCGTTAAGTTAAAATAGCGTTTTCTACTTAATCCGGCTTCACATTTTTATATTTTAGTGTCCATCTAAAATCGGACATCAAAATCAACTTCTAATTCTCATTTAATATTATATTATAAAAGTATTCATGTTTATTACGGACTGGAATCAAATCTCAATCAATATCCATATAAATAAATTTATATGGATTACATTTACCATAAACACCCAAGGATAGTTGCAAACAACTACCAACATACAAAATGACATCCAATGTGCATTTTATTTTTATATAAGCCTCAATCAAATAATTGACGCTTACATAAATCTGTCAATCAATCGATTAACCGCAAATTCACACAAGGGAGATGTGTGAGTCAAATATCATCCCAAGACCCGTGTGGGGTTTTCAACCAACAACAATTATCTAATGAATCATCACTCTCATACAATGCATGCACACATCGTAATCATAAATAAATAAATACTCAACTACCAAGTGACATTTAAGGTGCCACAAGTGTCCATCCACGGAGTATGAAATGCGAGTGTCACATATTCACACACTGCTTCTAATGCAAATGATATGTGAATAGTTCTAGTGTCGAAATCCAAAATAACTACATGATGTAATTTCTAACTTGCAACCTAAAATGCATAACTAACAAATCATGACATAATAGCATAGCAATAATATTTTCGTGAGCAAGTTCTCACCCATAAGCTAAACCAATTCGTCGTGACTCTTCCAATGTAGAAAAGTCTTCGCTGTGCTTTCACCGTTTGTCGCTTTTTACACTCGAATTCGCCTCTCTAGCTCTAGAATTTGCATACGACTTTCAGTCTTCACCAAACTATGTCATTAGCACAAACGCGTCATTCCGGACAACTTTCGCCTAGTGGACTTTCTTTCCAAAACGCTTCAATTCACCAGAAATCGCGAATCTTCACTCCAAAACTGCAAACTTCAAATGTGTTTTCCGAGCAGCTCCGAGCTCCAAAACTCAATTATGATATATCAAAATCATAGAGAAAAATGTGATCTACAACTTTAGACTTGTGGAGTCTCAGCCAGAAATGCATGGATTGAAAGTTATTGAGGAAAGAAGGACAGGGGATTATTTGCAAAATAGGATTTTTGGCCATGGTGGGGCCCACGGCCAAGGGGAGGTGGCTGGTGGCGGCGCAGGCGGTGGTCAGGCCTGGGGGAAGGGTAGTGGTGGCGGCATGGGGTCCGTGGTGGTGGTGGTGGGTGATTTTGTTTCTAGGGTTTTGCAAATTAAAGGGGAAGAGAGAGGAGAGGAGAGAGGAGAAAAAGAAGGAGGGTGGTGGTTGATCGGTGGCGGCGGTGGGGAGGGGAGGAGCGGCGGCTGGCTTCCATGAGGGGAGTAGGAGATAAGTCTCCATTTTTTTATGAAGGAGGAGGAAAAGAGAAAGAGGAAAAAGTGAGGTGAGAAAGGAGAAAAAGTGATTATATGCTCGTTTCTCTCCGAATCGCCCGACTGTAAATGATCTCCGTTTGCCACGGATTTCAGACACGAGACAGTACACGTCAAGACAAATCCAACGAATCAAGTTTCGTCGGATTCCGAGTTCGTTTGACCATCCGTTAAAATTTTCAAAAATGCTCAAATATGCTCTAAAAATGCGATTTTAGTGTACCTTTTCTTCTTGCACGCCCAAAAGCAAACTCCAAAAATCATGGCCTTTTGGATTTAACCATTATTTGATGATACGAATCCAAAAGAAAAAAAAGAATCAGATTCTGAGATCGTCACCATAATGTTCCTTTGTAAATTGATCGCCTGTTTTTGAACAAATGGTTTTGCTTCGCACGGCCACATACTGACTCTGTTCAGCGTGCATTTTGGAACTCAACAATGATTTGTCATTATGAATTAAAAAAATTTATCCCACCGAATTCTGAGTTTTCTAGCAAAATTTCACTTTTTAAGGGTTATGCGTTGATTTTAAAAATTGAAATTTTAAAATTTTCAAAAACAAAGCCTATAAATCAATTTAGTAATTTTACTGCGTTTGTTTTAAGTCAAATAAAATATAAAAACTAACTTTAAAATTATTCTCAAATTTTATTTACCAAAAATAACCAATTTATGTTCACAAGTTCCTTAAAATAGCTTAAAATAAAATTTTAAATTGATTCTGAAAATCCGAGTTGCTACAATTACGGTTCTCTAATGCCAAAATAGATATTTTTAATCAAAATGCTTTTATTCTTTCCCATTAGCTTGGTGTATTAATGTGTCATCTTCCTGTGTTCTTACACTATGTCATCTCATATGATGCGCGGTTTTAGAAGATGCAAATAACCTTTGAAGTCTAGAAGTAATAGGTAAATAATGCATACGTTTATAAAGGACTTTTTTTTTCTTTTTCTTTTTTCTTGATTTGTACCTTTCTTGGTTATATATTTTACGATTCCTAAGGTTGATCTTCTTTTCGAAACAACATGCAATCGTTTATACATGTATCTATTTTTTGATATAGCAAACCAAAAGCCAATGTAAGTTTTTTCACTTCATAATGATCCTCGTATATTAAATTATCGGGAGGCATATGCCGCTTCACAGCTTGTACAACAACTGTAAATCCAGATTCTATGAGATTGTATTTAGATTTCATTTCAATGTATTCAGTAGTTACTAATTATTGGTGCCGCTTGTACAGCCTTTCCGAAGGGATTTCTTAGCATCTCTAATAAATCATATTTTTTGCCCCCAATATTTGGTTCTTCTTCAGCATTAACATCGTCATCAACAAATTGAGCAGTAGAAAACATTGAATGTACAACGTCTTCAACCATATATTTTACAAAATTCGTCATAGCAATTTCATTACTCACTACCTCCTCAATTTGTACAAGATTAGGTATTAAATGTTGTCCATGATGATCCCAAACGAAATAGTTCGACATGAAACCATACTGATACAAATGAAATCTAACCATTTCTGGTACCAAATATTTAATAATTTGCATATACTACATGAATAACGAACTTTTTCGTCGTTTCCATTATTACCTAAAGCGAAGTCTATAAATACATATATACCATATTAAAATGTTCACTTATCGAGCCTTCCATTTCCCTTCGTTGTTGATACATCCGGCTTTGATCAACAAATAATTATCCATTTCTCCTAATAATTAAAAAATATGATATAAATTAAAATCACATAGAAAAATTATTTTTTATAAGATCATTGACACTTTGCTAATATGTCATCCTAATGTCCTATACAAATACAGTAACGTAATTAAATCGCATAAATTATTTTATTTTAACGATTCAACCAAATTTCGGCAACACTTCCCTTTTGTTCCTATACTAGTACACAATTGCATGTACACAGGAAACATAAACGAAGCTCTATCAAAAAAAATTCAACTGTTTAAAATGAAATGATTTATGAGATTTAGTCACGTTACTGTATTTGTAGCTTTCTCAGTATAGGGATAAATCCAACAAATACTGTATACGATGATTACCAATGTCCCGTTTTGTTAAAAAAAATGAATACCCACTATGATCATATACTTATGAGATGGGGCCAACAAACACTTTAAGAGTTTATGAATATAATATATTACCTGTTTAAACTTGTTAAAAAAATTAGCTTTGTGACAACCGCCCATAACTCTTGCACTTAACAAAAGGAATAATGCGTTGAAAGACGTGCCAAGCAGCTATAGACGATCATCGGGGTAGAATAACACATGTAGAACCTTTCGTATAACTCACATCGCAAGAATGAAATATTATAGAACATATACAATAGATAATAATAATGAAGCTTAATTGAGTAGAATCTTAAACTTTTCATATCATTATGAAAATATCCATACATCATTGGAATATATGATAAGAGTCTGTACAAAATGCCTCACTACAAGTTACTCAGAGAATACATCAAACATAACAGCGGAAAACAACAAATAGTAGATAGTAGGAAATAATACGCTAGCCTCCTGCTCGTCATCGCTCAATAACATCGTCCTCATCAAGATCTCCTACCTGTCACCTGCTACTCAGTCTGCCTATTCATTACATGAATGAATAACCCAAGGTAATAAGAGGGAGACATAAAACCTTGAGTCTGAGAATAGTCTTAATGAGCGATAAACAGCTATCTAACATCATTAATAAAGTATATGAGAAATAGGTAGATCAATCAACTAATTACCAAAACATCAGAGAAGAACCCAACCCGTCCCCTCCACATCCGACAGTGATAGCCTTTACAACAATCATAATAGGAAAACATAGAAACTAATTTCCATTGTAGACCATCCTAACCGATATCCACATCCCCGAAGCACAAGCCCTGAAAGGCCTTAACCAACATCAGACAAGCACTCAAGAGATATCTCCTTCAAGTCGAATGATCTACACAAGACGATACAAGCAAAACAACCATCATCCATGACTCTGACTATCACCGCCAATCCTGCTTCGAAACCATCATTGATCGTACGACTAGTCAACCTTGCCATCGGTTAAAGGCTAATGGTGACCCTGGTTCTAGGCAGACTACTGCACGCCCCACATACGTTTGCCTCCCCGAGACAAGTAGGTCCATCATGACTGCCCAGGGTAATCGACTAGTCTCACTAGTCTTTTAGGCGTCCATATCATATCCTTTCTTTAAGCCCGCTAGAACCTACGACGACGATAATCTCTCAGCCTTCAATATCTCTGGCCATCCAACTTGATGATTATTCATAAGCTCAAGCGACTTCTCGAACAGCCATTATCCACCAACTCACAACTTTGAGTCGTCTTCACATTCGTTGCATTTTGACGATCAACGAACACTTTGCAACACTTCAATTATTCCATCTTGAATTTACTTCGAAGTCACGACCAACATCGAACCAAAACCACACTTCGTTTGGTCGATATATGATTCAGAGCATTTCACGCTTTTGCTATGAATTTCGAACCATAGCGTTTTATTTTCTTTTCACAGCATTTCTCAAACGTTATGGTTCCTCTGTACAAACCATGTTCAACTAAGGCCGATCCATTGGTTTTCCTTGCGCACCTCGTGTTGATCCACAATTTCCCCGTGTGCGCATCGCTCCCTGGCAAATCTGATCCATACCAGGTTCTTGCCCGATCCATCAATCCACAACGTTTCACAAAGTTGTAGTTCCATCACATCACATAAAAGATCCATCAATGGATCAGTGTCTGATCCATCAGTCGCCGACCATCTGATCCATTGAATAAACCTGACCGATCCTTCCACGAAAATGTGCCCGATCCATTACCAGAAAACGTGTCCGACCCATCGAGAAAATACCACTGATCCATGGCCTGGACCCTTGCCCAATCAACTATTTCACTGTGTGCTGCCTTTTGCCGATCCACCATGATGAAAGCGGACCAATCCATGCTAGAACCCTGATCCACTATGCCTAAGATGCTACCGATCCACTTGTTTTTCACGTGTGTTGATCCATGCTTGTTGCCTGCCCGATCCATCGGAGAAAACACGACTGATCCAATGCCAAATCAACCCATGTCGATCCATCCCAATGCCTTGCTTCTGATCCATCAACAAACCTTGCCAAACCCAATTTTCTACCGGAAGCTCTCTTTGCCGATCACTCTTTTTTCCATGTACTTGGTTAATCACGTTCTGAAGTTCAAACCAAAGTTTACACTACAAAATCGAATAACTCCAACATAGAATCGATTGGACAATCAAGTAATAATCAAACAACCATAAAAACGCCAATTACCATTGTATGATCATATAAAATTCACCAAACAATAACTAAACAATGAACAAATCAATGAATGGATCTAAACTTGCATAATTATATAAATCGACTATGAATATACCGTTAAAATCTTACTAGATTATATCCTATGGTGATTCGAAATGAATATACACTTACATTAATTAGATCTAGTTGAAATTAACTTGAAATGATGAAAATAAGATCAAATAACCCATATACGTGATTAAATCCACGTGAGAGATTTTTATCACTTACCAAATCTTCAAATTAGCTTTAAAATGATGATCTACGAATCCGGACAGCGAAGAACGATCTTCAAATTATTCAGTTTGATACAATCTATCTTTCTTCGATGTTGATGTTCAATCTTCTAATATAGATCTATGAAATTAATGGAGTGGAGATGTATTTGGTTGGAGCAAGGAGAATCTCAAACCCAAACCAAATAGAGATATTAAGAAACTAAACTATTCTCCTTGCCTCTACCCCTCTATTTATAGCCATCTAACCAGCCCACTAGTGGGCCACCCCAAATCATCCCACTAATGACTAGTTAGCCTATCTAGAAATTGTGCAGCACTGAAAAAGCAATTCCTCTCAAAACGCTGAATCAAATCTTAAATGTGACCACTATATGGAATCAGAAACATCATTTCCTTTTCAATGAAATCTATCTCAGCACCTAATTTGATCCCAGTCAAAAGTTATACCCTGTACAAAACTAACAGGGGTAAAATGGTCATAAATAAAATTGATAAAAATTATGGACTTGTCTCTCATCGCCATAACCAACATATCAAAATATGAGATTGATCTGACACTTGGTGAATTAAATAAAAATATTTTGCGATCCACCGATACGTAAAATGCGGGTCGTTACATCCTCACCCCCTCCGCCCTTAGGAATTTCGCCCCCGAAATCCCAAGCAAACATAAGCAACCAAAACCATTATGCATGGTTATCATCCATGAACAACCAACTTACCATCCAAACTAGCATCCATCAAGCCATGAACCTAGCCTTAACCTAGCACGTGGATTTCTAACGAATAGTACAAGTTACAATGGTGTAAGAGTGACACGACATTAATGGGTCATAGCAACGAAGAGTTATGGATGGACCGTCTTCATACTATCTTCCATTTCCCACGTACGATCGTCATCATCCTCACTCCACTGCACCTTGACTAGCTTATCTGCTTTCCTCCTTAGTTGTTTCATTTCATTCCCCCACAACGCGAAGCGGCTTACGAGGTTTTGTAACTACGGAATTGAATTCTAGGTCTTCATACTACTCAGGAGATACCACCATATTCGAATTATGCACATACTTCCGTAGAAACGACGCATGGAAAACGTTGTGCACACTCGGCATCTTATCTGGTAAATCCAATCTATACGCGAGCTTTCGAATACGCTCGACTATCGGAAATGGTCCAACGAACCTTGAAGCTAACTTTCCTTTACTTCTTAACCGAACAACATGCTTCAACGATGAATTCTTCACGAAAACCATGTCACCCACGTCGAACTCCAAATCTTTTCGATGTTTATCAGTGTAACTCTACTGACTATCTTGGGTTGCCTTCATTCATTGCTGAACGATCTCGATACAATCCAACATCTCTCTGAGCATATCTGGCCTAACCATTAACTTATCTCCAGTCTCTAACCAACATGCCGGAGAATTACACGGTCTACCATACAACGCCTCGTATGATGTCATCCCACTGCTCAACTTGTAGCTATTGTTATATGCAAACTCAACTAGATGTAGATTGTAACACCCCACCTCCGCCAGGGTCACTCCCAAGAGAATGCACTAGCTTTGGAAGGGCGTTGTCTAGGTAAACATGCACAGAAATATTACAAGACAGAACATATAAAACAGCGGAAGAAAAACCAAATTTCATTACCTCATAAAATTATAAGGTCTAAAGCCTTTTACATCAAAATGCCTTTAAAAGCCATTACATTGAAAGCCTGTCTTGCAATAGTTAAAGAAGCATAAAACCACAGTCATAAAATATTCCCCAAGTAAAACGGTAAAGCAGCCATAGCCAAGAAAAATCCAAGCCATACATGATGACCTTGAAGCAGAAGAAGTCCGAGCTAATTAACAGTATTTCCTCCCTGAAAACCTGGGGGGGGGGGGGAACGGAAGACAAAGAGGCGAAAGAAAACGGGGTCAGTCATAAAGACTGGTAAGTCCTATCTACTTCCAGCATAAAAACAGGTAAAGGTAACATGACATGCATAAACTGAAAGTAAACATAAGGATGATGACAAGATAGACAAGCTAAACCAAGGTAACAGGATGAACTACTGTATCAAGATAAACTACGGTCACTATGAATCATGTATAACATCCCAAGGTTCTATCGAGTACCCCAAGGTTCTATCGAGTATAACACCCCAAGGTTCTATCAAGTATATTTGCCCTGCACCTTCCGTACTAGTATCCCAACCCGTGTCATGTGTTAGCTACAAAATGTCCCTTGCCCAATGTTATGAAATGGTCCATGTCAACCTAATGTAGGTTTTCCCAACTCGTATGTTTCTTTCCATGTATATGTTTAGTCCTTTGCCGTAAATCCTACGGGCTTCCTCACGTAGTTCTATACTACTTCAACGTAGTTCCATTATCCTTGAAATCGTTTAGGACTGTCACCCTTGATCTAGCTGTATTTTCTTACCAAGAATTCTCGAATGTTCGGCTAGGATTTATGCCACCTAGGACCACTAGGGATTATGCTTCCTACTAAACGTTTTCGTAACTTGGTTTGGGTTTAAGCCACCTAGGACCGCTAGGGATTACGCTACCCGTCAACCACACCCTTTTTCCCACGTATGTATCGTGAATCGTTTTTCCATGTCTAGATGCACATGTATCTCAATGTGCCATCCGAGTCCCGTGACAGGGCTAATCAAGAAATACAGGACTCGGTCGGGAGCTTTAGGTTATCTGCCGATGCAGATATCAAGGTCTGTTTTTTTACCGGTGGTTACGGTCCCACGTGACCCCTCCCTCAACTACTGAAAGGCAAAAGGTCTGCCGATGCACGAGAACTATACTCCGGCCATCCATGCCCCCACTTTCCTATTGGCCAACCTCACCCATAACTAGATAGCAAGTATATGGTCTGTTGGGAGTTCTCTGCCTTTCCGCATACATACACGATTGACTAAAGATGGTAGGTAGTCGACGACGTGCTATCACAGGGCTAAACTAAGTATCGCCGACTCCACGCTAATCCACCCCAGTCTTTAGGTTGCTCGCACAACAACCAAGGCATACCCCTGGTTCTTCTACCGCAGACCTTAACCTCTGTGAGCCCAGGCGGATCATCTGCAACCTCACAGAGGGATACCAAGAGTACCCTCACGTCCCCTGAAGCTACCGCTTCGTCACCCAGTTCGCTGGAGCCTTTATCTAAGTCAGATAAACATTCGCTCCTCCTCGTGTGTTCGTTTAAACGATGACCTACCGTATCAGGTTACTCATCTATTTGTGAACTGGTCCAATTCTCTTGACTAAGAATTATTACTTAGTTATCCTTAACTAAGGTTTATCACTTAGTTTCCCTTTCCGTTATCCTTATTAGCTACGATTTTCCACTTAGTCCCCTGAAATAGGGTTTTGTCTAATGGGTTAAGTGTTGTCATTCGAGTTCATGACTTAACCCGCCTACGAATCATGTCAAAATTGGCTAAGTATTCAAGTTCAAGACTTAGCCCTACAAACCATGTATCAAGTTGGTTAAGTATATCAAGAAGTTCATGACTTAACCCTAGATTATCGTTTCAGATTGGTTAAGTATAGGTTAACTTAACCCTATCAAATTACCGTGTCAAATTGGTTAAGTGTAGGTTATCTTAACCCCATCAAGCTACCACGTCAGATTGGTTAAGTATAGGTTGTCTTAACCTCATCAAATCATCGAGTAAAATTGGTTAAGTGTAGGTTAACTTAACCCCATTAAATTATCGAGTCGGATTGGTTAAGTATAGGTTAACTTAACCCCATTAAATTATCGAGTCGGATAGGTTAAGCATATTTAAGAGGTTTGTAACTTAACCCTATCAAATCATCAAGTCAGATTGGTTAAGTGTAAGTTAACTTAACCCCATCAAATTACCGAGTCGGATTGGTTAAGTGTAGGTTAAATTAACCCCATCCACTAGTCGTATTTATAATGGTTAAGTATCATTCTTGTGGGTTTACTTAACCCTACCACGCATCGCGTTATCCCAGTCGGGTGTTATCAACCCATTTAGGTTAAACTAACCCATCCGCTAATCGTGTTATATGGTTAAGTGTCTTTAAGTAATCAAGTCTGGTCTTACTTAACCTACCCATTCATGCCATATCGGTTAAGTGCCATTAGTCAAACTAACTTAACCTTATCATGTGGCATTAAGTAAATTAATGCACCCCAACCTCTCACATTAGACTTTGTTGTGGTTACTGGTTACGCCGGGCGGGTCCGGGCAGCTTTACACCACAACCTAGTCTAACCTCGGGTTTTGAGCGCGATATGACCAACTACCCACATTGGGTCTTATTGTCTGTAGCTACTGGATTTGCCGGGCGGTTCCGGGCAGATTTATGCTACAAACTTAACCCAACCTCGAGTTGGCCACTTTCATGTTTTCCTACTTGTCATGTTCATGTCAAATTTAGGCTACGACAAAGTCCACGTTTTCCACTTATGCCCATTGTCCCATTACTTAATTCATGTTAAGTTTCATAGCCCATCTCAAGTTTTCCTAAACTACCCAAGGCGTATTCCCAACGCATGTGAAAGCGAGTCAACATAGTAGGAATAATATGACAACATATTGGCCTCAAACATGTATGATAGCATAAAGGGATTGGCCTCAAACATGTATAATAACATAAAGGGATTGGCCTCAAGCATGTATGATAGCATAACACTAGGTTCATCATCATAGGCATGTAAATGGTCATGAGGGGTTTAGGTTCTTTTACATGCATAAGCCCCAAGTCAAGTTCATATGAATGTTCTACAAGTAAAATTGTTCTAAGGGTTCATGCCAACATTCCACAAGTCAAGATTCAATCTTGCATGATAAACTAGGTCAAACACAACATGAGTGGCATGATTTAATCACTAAGAAATAGCCCAAAGTCATAGGTTCAAGAGAGGGGCAAGACTAGATTCACATAGACTAACATACTTAGGTTTCATCTCATTTTATTTCATGTCAATATTAGAACTACCGTTTAGATCTAAAAGTAGCTAGAACTTACAAAGAGTGGCTAGAGATTTATGAGCAAGCATTTATCGTAGAATGGTGTTGAGATGATGCTCTACTTCCTTGATTTGATGTAGAAAGCTTGCTCCTTTGACTTGAATCTAGTTTGCATGCTTAAGCCTTTGAAGTTGGAGGCGAAGGCCATGATCAAGAAAGATTTTGGCAGCACTTTGGTGTTAGAATGATTTGTGGTGAATTAGGTTAGGTCTTAGGGTGTTTTTATAGGAGTAGGAACTAGTTTAGGCCTTAGGATTAACCCTAGAACAGATCTGAACCCTCAAAAATCATCACAGGCCCTAAAACAGAGCCAACCAGCCATACAGTCGCACCCAGGCCGACCAGGGAGGTCGACACCTAGGTCGACTGCCCAGTCGACCTGGTCCTTGGGGGGTCGACGCCCCAGTCGACCTGGGGCTGGGCAGGAAATTTTCTCGCCCAGTTTGTTTGGGGCTAAATTCGAAATTTGAAAATCTGTTTTCGTTTTCTGATTTTTCGTGAAACTTCTAGAGGCCATATCTCGGTCGTACAGACTCCGATTTACCAAATTTCGGACTCGTTTCCAACCAGAATTCCGAGACGAACGCAATGGCGCAACCCGTTTTGCTTGATTCTTATTTTAAAATTTAATTCTGCCTCGTATGGTGTCATCCCACTGCTCGACTTGTAGCTATTGTTATATGCAAACTCAACTAGATGTAGATGGTCTTCCCATGATCCAATGAAGTCCAATACACAAGCCATAAGGAGATCTTCCAATACTTGGTTAACCCTCTCAGTTTGACCATTGGTTTGGGGATGATAAGCCGTACTCAAACACAACTCGGTTCCCAAAGTCCCTTGCAGACTCTTCCAAAATCCACTAGTAAACAACGGATCTCGATCACACACTATGCTCATCGGGATACCATGGAATCGAACTATCCATTTAACATATAGTTCAACCAACTTCGATGATGTCTTAGTCGATCTGACATGAATAAATCTTGCACTTTGGGTCGAGCGATCCACTATGACCCAAATTCCTTTGTTTCCTGCCATGGTTCTACATAGTCCATCGATAAAATCCATCGATATTTGTTCCCACTTCCACGTAGAATCTTCCAATGGTTGAAGCAATCCACTCGGCTTATTCTGTTCTGCTTTCACCAACTGATAGTTCATACACTTGGAAATAAACTTTCCAACATCCCTCTCCATCCTTTCCCAATAGTAAGCTCGCTTTATGTCCTGATACATCTTGTTACCACCAGGATGAATCGTCAACTTCGAGTGATGAAATTCTCTCAGAACCTCATCTCTCGATCCATCAATCTAAGTAACAACCATTCGTCCTTGTTTCAGAAGCCAACCCACTCAATCAACTTCAAATTCCTTATTTTTAGGTGCCAACTTATGGATAATCTCAACAAGCTTTACATTACGCTTATGGCTTTCGCCAATACTTTCCATGAGAGTAGATCTTATTGATAAGCTTGCCAACATTTCAGGGTCTAACTCACACCGAGGCCTGAAATCAAATCCTGCCAAGTACTCGAGGTGCTACCATTCCGAAAAAATCGCTCCCAAACTTGCCTGTTTTCGACTCAACGCATCCGCCACTATGTTACCTTTACCAAGAGTATAGGCTATACCAAAATCATATGATGCCAAAAACTCTAATCACTGTTGCTGCCGAAGATTTAAATCCTTTTAGGAGAAAAGATACTTCAGCGACTTATGATCCATAAACAGCTCGAACCGAACTACCAAAAGGTAATGTCTCCACATCTTCAAAATAAACACTATCGCTGCCAACTCTAAATCATAAGTCAGATAATTCCTTTTATGTGGCTTCAGCAGTCTACTCGCGTGGGCCACAACCCTATCCTTCTACATTAGCACTGCTCCAAGTCCAGTACCACATGCATCAGTGTACACCACCATCTCTTCATTCCTGCTTGGAATCGTCAAAACTGGAGCACACGTCAGTCTCTCTTTCAGGATTCCGAAAGCTTGCTCACACTTCACATCCCATGTGAAGACTTGATTCTTCTTCGGCAATCTTATTAATGGTGCAGCTACCTTGGAGAAATCATTGATAAAACGACGATAATAACCCGCTGACCTAAGGAAACTTCGAACATCCGTCGCATTCTTAGGTCTGTCCCAGTCCTGGATTGCTGCCACCTTAGTGGGATCAACCGCTATTCCATTTTCAGAAACAACATGGCCTGAGAACTTCAATCTTCCAGAAGTGACACCTCGAAAACTTAGATCTCAGCTGATGCTTTCGTAAGATTTCCAAAACAACTCGCCAGTGCGTCTTATGCTCTTCCTCATTCCGGAAGTAAACTGGAATATCATCCACGAACCCAAGCACGAACTTATTCAACTGAT
Organism: Allium sativum; assembly: GCA_030737875.1. Taxonomy (NCBI): domain Eukaryota; kingdom Viridiplantae; phylum Streptophyta; class Magnoliopsida; order Asparagales; family Amaryllidaceae; genus Allium; species Allium sativum. The sequence continues at coordinate 201,353,235 of CM060924.1, forward strand.
CTCTGAATACCTTATTAATAAGATTTACGAATTATGCTGCCGTGTTAGTCAACCCGAATGGCATCACCAACCATTCAAAGAAAACCAGATGGTGTCCTAAAAGCAGTCTTTGGCACACTATCCTTTGCCACACTCAACTGGTGGAATCCAGTTGCCAAATCCATATAAGAAAACACCTTAGCCTCGTGAAGCTAATCAATGAAGTCATCTATCCTCGGCAGTGAATACTTGTTCTTATTGGTCACCTTGTTCAACTCATGATAATCCACACAAAATCTTAAAGGTCCATTAGCCTTGGTTGCAAACACAACTGGTGCACCCCATTCGGGCACACTCCTCCGAATGAAACCTTTTCCCAAAAGGTCACGTACTTGCACCTCTAACTCTCGTTGTTCCTTAGGCGATGTATGCCAAAGAGGCATAACGATAGGTCTAGCACCTTCGACCAAATCGATTCTGAACTTAATTTTACAATGCAACGGCAACCCTTTGACTTCGTCAAAGACATCATCGAACTCACTAGCGATCAACACAGATGACAAGTCTTACCATGGAATCACAAGCGAATATAAATTGCTCACCGAGACCCCATCTTCTGGCTTACATCGAATCACAACCGCTAGCCCTTCCACGTTCCCGATTGTCACTTCGATCTTCTCGCAATCCACTTTTGTTGCATACCTCTTGAGGCAGTCCATACCCAAAATAATGCCAAACCCAGCGAAGTCAAAACAAAACAATCACACACAAAGGAGCAATCATGACTCGATAACACTAGACCACGACAAATCATACAAACTGGAAGAATCCCCAATTGGATTAGTCATGATCAATGGTCTATCACAAATCTCGGGTTCCAAATCCAAGAGGCACAAAAGCTCATTATAAATGAAAGAATGTGATGCTCCAGTATCCAACAACACTCGAACTGAAACATCTGTAATGGAAAGAGTACCTTGAATGAAAACACTTTTTCCCTTTCTCCTCTGTCGTTGGAGCCCTCGAAGAAGATGGCACAACTTCCAAAGTATATGCCTTCACAATCTGCTTACCCTTAGCTGGTTCTGGACAATCCTTCTTAATATGCCCAGGCTTCCCACAATAATAAAATTTCTTCATAACTTTTAGATTCTTACAATCCATCGAATAATGGCCCTTTTGCTGGCAGTTAAAGCATATCACCTCGCTTTTTTGCTTCTTCTGACCAACTTTTCCTTTCTGCGGTTGCTGCTTCCTTTTTTGTTATTACCACCATGTTATGGCCTCAATTCTTCTATAGTTGCAACAACAATCTCTTTCTTGGGAAACAAACTCTCGTGCCTCAAAGCTTTCTCGATAATCTTCTCATAAGTATCATCCAAGTGGTCAACCAGTTGATTCCCAAGATATTTGTTCAAGCCAATGACAAACTTCTCGTTTGATTGGTAAGGAGTCTCAATATATGAACGAGTATACTTGGACAAAGCTTCAAAACCATAAACAATCTCCAACACTAGTCTACCATTATGCTTTAGCTCAATAAATCTTTTGAACGGAATAGACTTATGAACGGTAGAAATGAACTTCATCTCAAACTTGACTTGGAACTGATCCCATGTGATCTCATCCTTTGGGGTCTCTAAAGTGGAAGAGTTCAACCAATCCATAGCTCTGCCCTATAGCTGTCTTGATGCAAGCTTCCTCTTAGTCACATCATCAATTCCCAAGTCTACAAAAATCAGAAAGCAAGTGTCAAGCCACCCTTAAATCTCTACAGTCGGCTCTGTCCCTTTGAACGCTTCACTCCTAGAGTAGTGAAGTCTTTGCATAGCTTCGTGACGTCCACAACCCTAGGCACTTGTATATGAACCGCCACATCTACCGCTACTGTCTCTAGAGAAGGTACCTTCCTCATGATCGATGCCACCGTGGCCTCGAACATAGCTGACTAATTTGGTATACCACCATCACCCCCTCCAGGAAGAGTCTCCTCCCATCAGTATGTCTCGACGTTCGATGACTCATTCTAGACCTGAAACATAGAATGATTTGTCCACACATGAGAAAAACTACAAATGAAGTTCTAGCGCTATTATACTATACACTAATATATAGTATACATCTACCAGAAATCTACAAATACGTCTCTCATACGTCATTACGTCTTCGAACTTTGGCTAAAACCGATTAACCAGAGCTCTGATACCAAATGTGACGACCGCCCATAACTCCTACACTTAACAAGAGGAATAATCGGCTGAAAGATATGCCAGGTAGCTATGGACGATCATCACGGTATAATTACACATGCAGAACCTGTCGTATAACCCACAGTGCAAGGATAAAATATAATAGAACATATACAACATGCAATAATAGTGAAGCAGAATTGAGCAAAATCTTAAACTTTTCATATCATCATGAAAATATCCATACATCATTGGAATATACCATAAGAGTTTGTACAAAATGCCTCACTATAATTCACTCAGGGAATACATCAAACATAACAGCGAAAAAAGAACAAATAGTAGACAGTAGGAAATAATACGCCAATCTTTTGCTCGTCATTTCTCAGTAGCATCGTCTTCATCAAGATCCACTACCTAACACCTGCTACTCAATCTACACATTCATCACATGAATGAGTAGCCCATGGTAATAAGAGGGAGACATAAAACCTTGAGTCAGACAATAGTCTTAATGAGCGATAAACAACTATCTAACATCATCAATAAAGTATATAAGAAACAGGTAGATCAATCAACTAATCTACCAACACATAAGAGAAGAGCCCAACCCGTCTCCTCCACATCCGAAAGTCATTTCCCAACAATCATAATAGGAAAACGTAGCAAACATAGCAACTGGTTATCTAGCGTAGACCATCCTAATCGATATCGACATCCCCCAAGCACAATCCCCTAAGGCCTAAACCAACATCAGACAAGCACTGAAGAGATATATCCATCGAAGTTGAATGATATACACAAAACGATACAAGCAAAACAACCATCATCCATGACTCTGGCTATTATAGCCAATCCTGTTTTGAAACCATCGTTAATCGTATGACTGGACAAACTTGCCATCGATTAAGGGCTAATGGTGACCTAGGTTCTAGACAGACTACTGGATGTCCCACATACATTTGCCTCCCCGAGACAATTAGGCCCATCATGACTGCCCAGGGTACTCAACTAGTCTCACTAGTCTTTTAGGTGTCCCTATTATACCCCTGCTTTGAGCCCGCTGGAACCTACAACAATGATAATCTCTCAGCCTTCAATATCTCTAGCCATCAACTTGATTACTACCCATAAGCTCAAGCAACTTCTCGAGCAACAATTATCCACCAACTAACAACTTTGAGTAGTCTTCACATTCGTTCCATTTCGACGATCATCAAACACTTCATAACACTTTGATTATTCCATCTTGACTTTACTACGAAGCCACAACCAACATCGAACAAAAAATACATTTCGTATGGTCGATATTTATTCATAGCATCTCACACATTTGCTATGAATTTCAAACTACAACGTTTTCTTTTCTTTTCACAGCGTTTCTCAAATGCTATGGTTCCTTTGTTCCAAACCATGTTCAACTAAGGTCAATCCATTGGTTTGCCTTGCGCACCTCGTGTTGATCCACAATTACCACGTGTGCGCACCGCTCCGTGCCAAATCTGATCCATACTAGGTCCTTGCCCGATCCATCAATCCACAACGTTTCACAAACGTTGTAGCTCCATCACATCACAAAACCAACCCATCTATGGATCGGCATCCGACCCTTCAATGGATCAGTGTCCAATCCATCAGGCGCTGCCCATCCGATCCACTGAATAAACCTGATCGATCCTTTTATGAAAATGCGCCCGATCCATCGAGAAAATACCACTGATCAATGGCCTGGACCCTTGTCCGATCAATTCACTGTGTGCTGCCTTTTGCTAATCCACCATGATGAAAGCGAACCAATCCATGTTATAACTAGATCCACTACGCATAAGACGATGCCGGTCCACCTGTTTTTCACGTGTGCCGATCCATGCTTGTTGCATGCCCTATCCATCGGAGAAAACACGACCGATCCAATGCCAAATCAATTTGTGCCGATCCATCCCAATGCCTTGCTTCCGATCCATCAAAAAACCTTGCCAAACTCAATTTTCTACTAGAAGCTCTCTTGGCCGATCACTCTTTTTTCCATGTTCTTGGTTAAACACATTTTGAAGTTCTAACCAAAGTTTACATTACCAAAATCGAACAACTCCAACAAACAATCGATCGCACAATCAAGTAATAATCAAACAATCATAAAAACACCAATTACCATCATATGATCATATAAAATTCACCAAACAATTACAAAACAATGAACAAATCAATGAATGGATCTAAACTTGCATAATTATATGAATCAACTGTGAATTTACCAATAAAATCTTACTAGATTAGTCCTATGGTGATTCGAAATGAATATACACTTACATTTATTAGATCTAGGTGGAATCAACTTGAAATGATGAAAATAAGATCAAACAACCCATATACTTGATTGAATCTATGTGAGAGATGCTTATCACTCACCAAATCTTCAAGTTAGATTTAAAACGATGATCTACAAATCCGTACAGCGAAGAACAATCTTCAAATTACTCAATTTGATGCGATCTACCTTTCTTCGATGTTGATCTTCAATCTTCTAATCTAGATCTATGAAATTAATGGAGTAGAGATGTAATTGGAGTAGGGAGAATCTCAAACCCCAACCAAATAGCAAAATGAAGAAAGTAAACTATTCTCCATGCCTCTTCCCCTCTATTTACAGCCATCTAACCAGCTCACTAATGGGCCACCACAAATCAGCCCACCAATGACTAGTTAGCCTGTCCAGAAATTGTGTAGCACTAAAACTGCAACTCTTCCCAAACAGCTGAACCAAATGTTTAATGTGACCACTCTACGGAATTGGAAGCATCATTTCCTTTCCAATAAAATCGATCTCAGTACCTGATTTGATCCCAGTCAAAATTTATACCCTATACAAAAACAAAATTGATAAAAATTATGGGCATGTCTCACTTCCCCATAACCAACATATCAAAATATGAGAATGATCCATCCCTTGGGGAATTAAATAAAAATATTTTACGATCCTCTGATACGTAAAATGCGGGTCGTTACAAGCCTTTGATGAATTAAATTAAATTTATTAACATCTAAATTAAAGTTAACCTAAATTAACAAGCAACTATTGTCCACTTTAACATTTAATTTGGATTTCAAATGACATCACCATCTATACCACATCCACGTATTGTGACGGTGCTCGGTATATTTATATTAGACCGAAAACGACATCACCATCTATACTAATCTCAATCTTAGGCGAATGATATAGCAGTGAAAACCAATTGATGCCATGAACATGTAACAGGCCAAAATAATAAAAATTTAACACTCTATGGGCAATCGAAACATAAGAATCATCCAAATCTGATAAGTAGAAACTAGCATGCTGAATTCTTACCCCTTGAAAGTCGAATAGAAGCCTCCGCCCAATCCAATCGTACGCGGAATTGTTTTGATATTTTTATGACAATAACTTATTTCTAGACAGCTAAGGATTGATTTTTTTTATTAGTTACATTTTCATGTCTTTGTCTTTAGTGGTTGTATTTATACTGGATGACCAAAAAGAGAGAGGGCCAATGAATGATCAAAATCCTAGTAGGTTTAGCAGACTACATAGTTATGATAATTCATAGATAAGAATGGTTCATGGTTGCATATTAATGGTAAATTGATTCATAAATCAAAAAGATATTTTAATGACTGTATTCATGTTATAATATCGACTAATTTTTCATAGCCATCATAACATTGCATTACATGTATTCTGAATAAACACAGGTTTGAAGTAAAAGCTATATCTGGTGACACATATTATAACATATACACTATTTTCCAATTTAATTTGCTAACTGAATTTGAAAATGAGTTTAAAAGAAATAATATGCTCAGACTAGCAGTAAAGGGAAAGATAATAGATGAAAAAAGGAATATTTTCCACAGCCAAATTCATCTTCTATGAGCATCATGTGTCCTTTTTACTTCCATATTTGCAAAAAGGCTACATTTCTAGGGAAACTACCTTTCTCTAAGATGCTCGTGCTTACAATATTTTCTTCTGTCAGGTTCTTGGAATTATCATAATGTTATTAAATCAATGTACAATATGCTTCTATTATAATTTGAGCATCATGTGTTTATTGGTTTAAAAACTGCAGTCTACTGTATCAGTTCTCTACATATATTAATTTAAAAATAAAATATTGGTTTCATGACAAAGCAATATTAGTTCAGGTGAATTAATTATATAAATGCTATACATTTTCCATTGGAAAAACCTAAGTGCATGAAAAATAGATGTATGTAGCAAGTCAGTTTAGAAATTCCAGCAAAGGATTAATCCCCTACTACTCTGACATACATCTACGACTGACACAGACTCCATAAAATAAAATTATACCACATAAATTGAAGTCGCTCTGCTAAATTTGAAGCTATTCCATCCGTATCATCCAATCCGACCTGAGTGAAAACATCAAACAAAAAGCATTTTACCATAAGAAAAGAAAGATCTATGGTCATAAATAATAATATAATGCTAAGTAGTTCAATAATTCCGGAAGTTAAAAAAGTTTATCGCTACAGAAAATATGTTGATAGAAGGGAAGAACAAATAAAAGTCCATATGCTTCCCTATTTACCTGGATCTATTTGTCGAACATAGAAATTGGAGTTATTGAGCTAACGGTTCTCCAATTTGGCTCTACACTTATAGAAATTAAAGCGATGAATCTGGAGATAGTGCGGAGGCGACGTGGTGGTTGACCGTTCTGGGAGGGAATGAAATACTCTTTGGCGCGGTGAGCTATTAACGGAGAAGTGGGTTGGGGACATGGAGCTGAATGAGGTAGGGTTTTCCATTATAGCCGCCATTTAGGGGGGAAATTATAAACCCTACGTTGTATCTTAATTTCACCTTGTTCTGTATGATAGACCGCAAATTGAAAGAAATTGGCATCATTATAGGGGTGTAAATTAATCGGACCGGACCAGTCATATGTGTGTTCAGTTTCAGTTGTAAATAAAATTGGATCGAATACCGATCGAACAAAAATTTTTCTCGTATAAATTTTATTATTCTAGCTCGTGTTCTAAATGAAACCGGTCGGACACGGGTATGTGTTTTTGGACCCGGAAACAATCGGATCCAGTCAGACACGGACATGTGTTTTTTACCCGAAAACGATCGGATCGGTCGGACTTGCCTGTTTACATCAAATTTTATGTTTTTTATTAAACTTTCTTAAAACTATATACCGAATTATGAGGAATTCGAACGAATTCGAATGAACATGGACCGAACGTGTTTTTTTGGGGTGAGATAATTCGGTTCAAACCGAATTAACCGACCGAACCAAATTAATTTGGCCGGTTTAATTCAGTTGTGTTTGTTGATTGGTTGGATTTAGTTTTTATTTTTAAATGAATTTGGTTAATGGTTTGGCTTTGGTTTCAACAAAAATAATACGACTGCAACAATTTAACTAAACAAATTGTTTGCTAAATACTGAATAGTCAGCTGGCATAAATATAGATCGGTGATGGCCTCTCTTCAATTCTACAATTTCCAAAGTCAATAATTACAAAGCCAGATCTAGGTATAGCTGAAAATAAATTTAAAATTTATTAAATTTGTTTTTTATTGAAATTTAAAATGTAAAAATTAGAATTATTTTATATATAATTGTTTTTTATTAATCGAATCGCATTTGATGGGTTAAACGGGTAGCTCGCTTATCGAATGAGTTAGTCATAAATGTGTTAGGTCATAAATGGATCAAAAAAAGGGGTCATGAATGGGTTGGGTAAAACTAGATCCAACTCATTTATAACCCAACCCATTATGCTAACACAGATCTTATTTGTATAAACTGCAGTGGCATGTTGGTGAAACTTGCGTGTTATTGAGCATAATAATAGACTTGAAAAACCTTTTCGAAATTGAATTGAGATACTGCAGTTTATATAAGGCTTGTATGGGAACATGTTGCAGATAAGGGTCTGAAATGCTCCTGATACAAAGACGACATCTATTTCTTGGCAATGCAAGCAAACGGAAACGTTGACCGAGTATAGTTTTGTGTACTCCAGGTTTTGCTTGCTACTGGTGAGAAGATAATAACAAACAATATCATTCGATTATACTGAAATTTTCCATGTTCATTAATTATGTTATATTGTTACTAATATACTAATTTATTCGAAAATATTAGAAAAGCTTCGGTTCACACTGGGAAACGTAAATGGTGACGTTGGTTATCTACTTCTTTCTTCAATTGTCTCCTCTCTTCATGCATCCTTCTCCACAGATCTCTTCTTCTTTTTCCAAATCCCCTAATCACTTTCTTCAGCTGTCTACTCTCTTCTCTCATCCTTCTCCTCCAATCTCTTCTTCTCCTCACGCCACCGCTTTCATCCTACGTGTTTCCAGTAGTGTGAACCTAATTTTCATTTAAAGATCTAAGATTTCCCACGGAATTGTTCTCAAATCTGGTTTTCCCTCATAAAATCGCCTCATTTCCCCAACTCTTTTCAATAGTACCGCCACTGAAAACCTTCCGATCCATGAAGTGGATCCATTTCAGGCAACTACTCGTTTTCTACGAGTTATTCAACTGATGGTGAAGCCTAATTGATCGGCGATCGTCACTGATGCGGAGGCCACATGGAAAGCAGCAACTCCCTCCTTCAGGTTTGATTTTGTGTTTCGATCATGGTCTGTAATACGTCATTCCTGAATTTGGGTATTCAATGGTTCCTGTGTGGTATGTCTTATTGGAAGCACCGATTTTCAGTCTCGAGTTCTTTTGGAGTCTCGAATTGTGGAGGTGTTTGGCTAACATTTTGAAGATTGGATCTTGGAACAGTCTGGTTATGTCAATAGCTAACGCCATGTGTCTGTCAAGTTGGGACATCACCGGTGGATAACGACAGTACACAAGATGCCTTGGTGCTGAACATTGCCGTTACAGTCTGTCGGTGGTAAGCCTGACTTGTTGAAAATGAAATGTGGTGTTAGCAAGTAATGTTGTAATTTGCTGTTGCAATGTCTTACTGGTGGTAATTGGGATTGTTATGTTGCCTCTGAGCATTAGTGGATTTCGTAATCTGCTACAATCACACACTTTGTAAGCTCCAGTTAAATTAGCCACAAACACAAATTACTCAATGGTAACCATGCATGGAATTTGCTGCACAACTTGGGTGTGAAGCTCAAAATCTCGACAGGCCACTGTTGGTTGCTCTGTTTTTACTGTGCGTACCTCTCAAGTCTTAATCAATCGCTGCCTGTCATGTAAATTGACATGTTCCTGTTCCGGTTTTTAAACAGTCATGTACTTTTGTTTTTCTACACGTATGTAATCTCCTCATATGATGTATTTAATGTACACTTTCTCTCCCTACGTGGAGAGCTAGGAAAATAGTAGTCTAGTAACTTAACTAGCTCCTAGACTGTAATCTAGTTTAGATTCTGTGGACGGCCCACTATAAATGCCGAAATGGTGGACGGTCCACCTTAAAAACCGAACTAACAGACTGCTAACTACAGTCAACTGTACTATATTGTAATTTTATTGTTAGTTATAATAAAATAGTGTTACGGAACACTATAAAAACCGGTCGGCTATGCAAAAAAAATATACTAATTTCTTCAATATATTTCCTACATCCCTGTAAAAGAATCTAGAATATCAAGAAGAATAAAGATGCCAACTAAGTCATTTCGAGATAGACCTATACCATTAAGGAAATATTACAACTAAGTAAAAAAACGTTTTTTGTTGCAAAAATCACAACATCAAGTTAACGTTGTCAACAATATTGTTTTTATAATATTTACAATTTGTTGATTTATTAAAATCTTTAAAAATACAATGTAACAGTAATAAAACGTATTCATGATAATGCTAATAATATATTATTGAAATACGAGCATTAGCAATATTAATAAAAGTTATTGAGCATGCTAAGGCTATCTTAATGTAAGCAATGTTATTGCAAAGAAATCTTGTAGCAGTATGAAACAAGCAAGATAAGCAATTTGTTATGATAAAAATGACATGTAAAATAAAATAAAATAAAAACAGATTTCTAAATTTAATAAATGAGTGCATGTTATCTTAATATGGCTACCAACTAATGTTTGTGATAAAATAAGGACATTATAACATGATGTTAAAGAGTAAGAACGAATGAAATCATCTGACCTGCAAATGCAGCGGAAAGGCGAACATAAGCCGAAAGTCTTCGAAACACCATCCATGAAAAGCCACACCATGCATTTCCGCAAGCACCATTGAATATGTAAATAACTAAAGCAAAAATGTTTGAGAAGCAGCAATTGTAAATATATCAAAATGAATGCATACCTACGATAAGGGACTGGAAAAACTTCTCTATGACATAGTTCTCTTCATTGGAGTTTTCAAATGCCTGTCTAAGAATCCAGTGCTGCTGACCAACTTCTTGAGCTCACTTATCCAATGTGCGTGCTTCAATGGCACCTGTACCAAATTCATATCATGGATCAACGACTTATACTCTCAAAAAACAGTTGCAATAAGTATGTGTGTGTGAAAATAGCAGTTATGGAATGTATGGCGAAAACCAAGTCATGCTCCATACCATCCACATTCTTAGCAAATGTAGCAATCTCAATCAAAAAATGTATGCAAAGTGACACCTATGTTTAACTATCATATTCAGCCACAAAATACAACTAAGCACATACCAGTTGAGCTCGTCTTCTTGGTGACATTTCTATAAAAATAGCACCAATTAATTTACACATATCAGTTCATAGTTGCCATGCAAATTGACTCTCCTATTACTATAACATTGGTTGATAAATCACAATAATATTACTAACGAAAACCAGTCAATCTTCTTTTAAGTGATTCCACAACTACATTTCAAAAACGCATGTTCTTGCTCGTGGAAGCCTATTGTTTAATTTACATTGTTCAGAAGATGTAAACGAGTGTGTCCAGTCCGCATATATAGTTGATAATGAAAAATATAGATGTCGAAATTGAATTAGTTCCATCCACAATCGAATGAAAACCAGTCGTATTTTGCGGTTTAGCCAATCAAAAAAACCCGTTGTGGAAGTTCCATGGCTTTCCAAAAAGTAATCGAAGGAATACTCTTAAACTATGAATCTTCAAAATTTTCCAAAACAGAAATATGCCATTTAATCCAATACCGAAAACTATGTAATATAAACATTGGCTTGTTTTACATCTGAAAGTGTAAACCAGTTTCTATAAAAAGTATTGCACGAGACAATCATGCAAACAATAAGAGGTTCGTTTTACATACTAAATGTAAAACTGTTTTCATACAAAATATCCTGATACCCGCAAACTTTGAAAGGATCAAAATACCAGTAGGTCAAAGCATACCCGATTAGATCAAATTGAGTATAAATAACTCCAAATCGATAAGATCAATTTTACCTTTCAGAGATTGAATCTGAGCCAATTATTATTCCAAATTAAAGAGGGTTGGTTTGAGGACTACGGAGTATTATTTTGAGTGTCGTGAGTGAATCGATTTCATAAATACTCTCTTGGTCACTAATGGCTTAATCCTCGGTAAGAGGACTCTGAAATCGATTGGAAGGAAAAACGAGATCTTGCGTTCGGAGTTGCAAGTAGTGACGAAGAACTCACATTGAAAGGGCGGCTTCGATTTGCTGTTGGATTTATCTCCTGATGCAAATCTGTAGAGCAGATCCTGGAAGAAACCTGAAATCGAGCAGATCTGATTATAAATCAGATCTGGTTTCTACCGATTGTAATCGAACTCTCAAACCTGAAATCGAGCATCAACTCGGCGACAAGTTTACCGGTTTGCGAGATTTTGCTCTTAATTTAATTTTTGATTATAAAATTGATTGAAAAAGTCGATTGATTTTGGAAATTTGGGGACGTTAACGAAATGAAAATAAGCGGGTAAAGTAAAATAATAGTGGGAAATAGAAATGTGTGAGGTGCGGATCAAGGGTGTTGATTGAATGGTTGGGATTTCGTTTTAGCTAAAGGTGTGGATCGCTGAGGTGTCATTTATTTTTTTATTTTTTTAATTTGAATATATCTATAGCTACTGCAACACGATTTAATATCTATGCTAATACATTGAAATGTGTGTTGCAATAGACAAAAGTCAGCATAGCTGTGGCAACATTTTAACTGGAAACACCTTGGATTTTCATTGTAGTAGGCCATCTATGGTGTAGTGAAACGATGCATATCTTAAAATTTATGATTTGGACGAATGATGATAATGGATTGTTTAAACATGGAATTGTATAACGACTTATTCAAACTAGTTACAAATCAGTTAACAAAATATTTTATAGTACCCGTTAATTTTATGAAATACCATGTACTTTTACAACATCAAGCAAACATCATTAAATGCTACTAAAACATTTTTGTCTAGTACAATATTACATCATCAAGTTGAAGTTGTTAAAAAATTAATTTCCTATAATAGTCATAGTTTGATGTCTTTATTATGATTTTGATCAATAACATATAAAAGTCATACAACGTACTTATAGTATGTTACTGATATATTGTTGAAATATAAATATTAACAATATCAATCAAAAGTTGTTAAAAATAATGTTACTAATAACGTGAAATAAACATTGCCCTAAAAAGAATTGAGACAACATTATTCAAATGTTGTAAACAAAAAAATAAATAGAATATACAACTATTTTTTGTTGTTGTAAAACACGAGTTTAAAACGTTTACTGACTATTGTCGAATACTACGAATTTACAATGTCTAAAAACTATAGTCTTAGTTGCATGTTTCGATAACATTATGTATGTGTTATGAAAAGGTAAATATAATACAATGTTGAAAACTCATTGTTAGAAATTGATTTTTACAACATTTTAAGTAAACATTGTAAATATTTTTTATTTTACAACATTTGTGCAAAGAATGTTGTTTAGAAAAATCTATTACAACATTTTTCTTAACATATGTCATGAAAAATCCAACACTTCTACAACATTTCAGTAAACTGTCGCAGAATCAGTGTTGTAAAATGGTATTTTTGTTAGTGGAGTTTTACCTTATAATGGTCAAAAGATGCTTGATACGATAAAACGGATTTGATATTATTGTGTATATATGTTTCAAAAACAATTTCAATCATAATGTATCAATCAGAGACGGCATGGGTACCATATATCATGTCGCCATACTAGTTCTACATTCAAAACCGCATGGTGTCGTATTGGAAATTGGGTTTCCATCATGAGTCGAGGCTAGGTATCGTCCCCACCGATTTGAGACACTCTAGCAAATGCCTCAGGATTTGGACGCTGGCGAACCCTTGGATCTTCAAAGCCGGTCCACACTTAACGTTAGTGGATTAATTATGCCTGAACACATGCTTCCTGGTTCTTTTGAACCTCTAATATGACCACTAACAACCTATAAAACCGAGATACCTCATAATCCATCATCCACATAAGTAAAAATGTTAGGGCTGGTAGGTCGCTGACACCACTTCTAGCTAGAAAGAAACGTGTTCACTCCCTGCAGTCCTAATCCCCTTTTTGACTCATACCGGGGGTGTGAGGTTCGCGAAGTCACGATATACACAAAGCTACGCCTAAACAGGCTATGCTTTGATCATCAATCACAAGGCCTGCTTTTCAACAAAAGCCTTGATCATTTGCATCTTGGCGTGCCACATTGACAATTCCCATGCGATCGATAACTACCAATATATAACCTCTGAGCTCGTGCGTCTCAGAGAAGGGTGTTATGTAAGAGAACAAATTCTCTTCCACCAACAGATATATATTAAATAAAAATCAATTTTATTTACATGGAATGAAATTCAATGTCAGACACACATCCATTTACAAGTCCGTTCTGGGTCTGAACGAAACCGGAGACACCTGAGAGGTCCTCGCATATCCAGACAATCAACAAGTACATCCGGACAACTACCACTATTAACCCTTTACTGGGAGCTACCCAATACCAGGCATTAGTAATCGTCCATTCGATGTGAAGATCGCCGATCTTCAACCACCGTCTTCGTCTTCGACTCTTCATCAGTAATTTATTCGGAATGGGTTAAACCCGATCTTTCCGAATAACCCGCATATTTTAATCATTAAATATCAAGTGCTATAAAAACACATCCAATGTCTCATTCCAATTCAGAATATTCTTTTAAATAAAATATTCACATTATTCTATCAAAGATAAATTCTTTAAATTTATTCTTAAATCTTTTTTTTTAAGGATTTATTAAAACTCCAATTTGGTCTTAAATATCAAAAATCATTATTCTTAAGAAATTAATCTTATATTTAACTGGGTTAAAGAACTAATGTCATTTAAAACATAGTTCATGGTAAACCCAAAATCATCTTCCATAAAAAATGGAATCTTCACAGAAATCAAATCAATCTATAATCGTTATAAATTTCTATATCCGACCAATAATATAAATGGAATAACAACAAAGCCTCTTAAATTCCATATGTAGTATCAGTCTTCTTCTACAGACTCTCATCTCTATTATTATTAAATCGAATTCTACCCAATTCCAATTTAATATATTAAATTGGAAAACATTACCTTGGAAAATTTCCATTAAATCTAAATAAAAGATTTATAAATTCCAAATCATTTTTTTATTGTTAATTGAGTTAAAGAACAAATGTCGTTCAAAAACACAGTTCACAATAAACCCAACTCACATTTCGTTTTATTCCAGTTACTAAATATAATTGAAAACATTAATAATCTTAATTAAAAGATTTATTCTTTTCTGAACTGGGTAAAAGAAAGGTGTTATTGCAGACACCATTCACGACAAACCCAAAATCCATTTTATTTAATTTAATTTCAATTAAATATTAACAAATTGGAAAACTTCATTAAATCTTAATTTAATGATTTATTCTAGTTAATAACTAGTTCATTTCGATAAAAATATATTTTTCTAAAATATATTCTTTTTCTAAAATATTCCTTTTCTAAGAATATTCTTTATTGGAATGTGACTCAATCAACAACCATATAGTTTCAGTTATATGGTTTCCATATATTGCATGTAATCAACAATCATGAAAAATAATTATCAAACATCTAAATAACAACCGTAGTGTATTCTATAACTAAATATTGGGATTAGTGTATGTCAAATATCATCCCAATACCCGTGTGGGTTTCATCCAACAAACAAATAATAAATTATTTATGCACTTGGGCGATGTGTAAAAATTATCGTCTCAATCACATAAACAAGACGGATAACTTGTAAATGGAAGTGTAATATTCAATTTGAATATACTAACATTATCTTTAATACATCAAACATTTCAACATTACAGACATATATTTCAATGCATCACTAACATCATATTTTTACAGATGAATATTCTATTTTAATATCTAGTTCTCTTTTATACAACAATCATATAATGAAAATATAATTTTCATCGTCAATTCTTTTCCTATGAAAATGACTTACAATAAAAATGAAGTTTTATCGTCAAATCTTTTTATTTTAAAACAAATGACAACAAAAATGTGAACTTTATATTCTAATATTTTTATTGTAACACAATGACATTAAAAACCTAATCTTCTATTTCAATTCTTTTTATTGTAAGCAAATGACAATAAAACTCTAATCTTCTATTTCAATTCTTTTTTTAAATGAAAACAATATTACATAAAAATGTAATCTTTAATTCTATTCTTTTTATTTGGACAACTTTGACGCTAAAAATATGTCCTTTTTAGTTGAAACAAAATAACGCTAAAAATATGTTCTTTTTCCTATCCTTTTTAATGACCAAAATGTATATTCTTGTTTCATCCTGTTTGATGAACAAAAATGTACATTTGGTTAAATTCTTTTTAATGACCAAAATGTATATTCTTGTTTCATCCTGTTTGATGAACAAAAATGTACATTTGGTTAAATTCTTTTTAATAACCAAAATGTATATTTTGGTTTAATCCTTTTTAAATGAACAAAAACGTATATTTCTTTATAATCCTTATTACATAAACATAAATGTATATTTTTGTATAATCCATATTAAATGGACAAAAATATATATTTTTGTCTCATTCTTTTTATTTAAAGCAATATTACATCAAAATGTTATTTTCATTTTGACACAAATCTAATGTGACAAAAATGATATTTTATTTTGTCACAAATCTATTACGACAATTTTATTCTAATGGAACATTTATCACAAAAATGACAATTTAATTCTAACAAAACATTTTATACAAAAATGTTATTTTACTCTATGCAACATTTCTAATAAAAATGTTATTTTATTTCTGTGCAACATTTCAAATAAAAATGTTATTTTTATTCTAACTTCTCATCTCTAACAAAAATGATATTTTTAATCCTAAGAAACATTTCCTAACAAAAATTTTCTTTTAATTATATTAAACATTTCTTAACAAAAATGTCATTTTAATCCTATTAAATATTTCTAATAAAAATGATCTTTTTATTCTATGTAAACATTTCTAACTAAAATGTTATTTTTAATTTAAATAAACATATCCAAAGAAAGTGATGTTTTCTATGTTCTTATATGACAAATAAAAGAATAATTTATTCGCATAATTTCCATAAATCTAATGACAAACAAAAGAATTACTTATTTACATGTCATTTTCTATAATTCTAATGACCACATAAAAAGGGAATTTTGTCCACCTACCTGTTTTATAATTCTAATGACAAACAAAAGAATTATTTTGACTGCATGCCATATTATATAATTCTAATGACAAAATTAAAGATAATTTCGTCTACATAACATGTTATATATTTATAATGTCAAAATAAAAGGTAATTTTGTCTACAAAACATGTTATATCCTTCTAATGTCAAAAATAAAAGATAATTTTGTTTTGTCACTACTAATATAACAAAAATGACATTTTTATTTGGCCATTTCTAATTTCAACAAAAATGACAATTTGATTTGTCAATACATATTTCAACAAAAGCGACAATTTTATTTGTTAATTCTAATTTATCACAAATGACAATTATATTTTGTTGATTCTAGTTCAACAAAATGAACATTTATATTTTATTGGCTCTAATTCCATAAAATGACAATTCCATATTTTGTTGATTCTAATTCAACAAAATGACCATTTATATTTTTAATTCTATAAAATGGCAATCTTATATTTTCAATTCTAGTACAACAAAATATCGTATCATCATAACAGCATCAAACAATTTAAATCAAATCACGTACATGCCAGAATTTCTAAACACTATAATAATTAATTTATTTTTAATTATCGAAAAAGAAATCTCACATTGAGGGTTTTATTTCTGATTTTCATTTCTGTACAGTTCAGATCTGAATTTCCTCTGAATTCTGATTTGCTCCTTTTCAGTACCGGTCAGCTTCATGTTGTAGATATCGACTCCATGGTTAGAACGCTTCAGATTTCACGAAATTCTGATAAGTATTGAATGAGTTATTACCATTTTAAGTTTGTGATTTTTAATAAACTAATTAATTATTAAATAAATAAATAAAAACAATTACATTCCCAACCAAAAGTCAACGACCGCTCCCTTATCTTCTTCTTCAATGTTGTTTTCTGTTTTAACCGAACCCAACGCCATCCTTTAGGGTTTTGAACTACGCCCTCCACGTGAAGTCGAACCCAGATCCAGATGTGCCACTCCGACGCCCTTCCAAAGAGCCGCCCCGCCCCTTGTGCCACAGATTCCGATGCCCTCCTGCGCCCCCATCCTGTGTTCGAACGTGCCACCTTTGGCCTTGAAATTCTCGCAACCCAGAACCCGATAAACGATCTTAACCGTACCCAATTAAAGAGATAAGGAAGCTCTTCAATCTTCGCTTGGAAATCACGAATCAATTCGCATTAAATTTGAAGAAATTAATGGATTTATCTCGTTGTTTTTCAACCATTAAAAATTGAAGTGGCGGCTGTCTGTATTGGGTTCTAGGGTTTGAGTATACCAACCATATTTATGCGTGTATTTTATTATTTAATAATTCTTTTAATTCGAAAATTCTTGTTTAATGCCACGTACTCCAAATCAAACCTAACGAGTGTTGCCCACAGCTAATAACCCCCATCCCGGACAAACTGGAATATGTTTCGTAACCCAATTCGGCTGTTACGATATGTTTTTCTTTAAATTAAAATATAAAACAATATATATTTAATTTAAACGTACATTTTAAATTACCAGGGCCACATACTGATTCTAAAAATTACAGAAAAATTATTTCTAGTTATATTTTGACGATACGGTCCTAACAAGACTAATTTTTTTGAATTGCGAGACCATTTGAAAAACGGCCATTTTCAAGTCGATCAAATTTGACTGAAACTGACAAAACACATTTTCCTTTACCACGCTCACATATTAATTCTAAAAATTATGAAAATTTGAACTTAGCAATAATTTGACATTCCGGTTCCTACAAAAGTGGTTTCGTCGAAAACAGAGGTCGTTTGCAAAATGGCTATTTTTAAGGGCTGTATATTATATAAATATATATATAAATTCTATAGCGACTTTTCTAAATTTTAAACTGGACCTAACTTTCTATTTTCAAAGTGAAATTTCAGTTTCTTACATTCGTTAGAAAGACATGATCAAACAGATTCAAATATTTCTTGTTTCGCTCAATTCTGATTTATATTGAATTCTATAAATTCAATTTTAAATTTAAAATCGAATTTTCGAAATGTCGCGCCATATCAAACTCCTTTTATAATTAAATTAATTTTATTCGTCTTAACTTCGATTATAATAAATTTTTGGTCATTATTATTTAAAATAAATTATTTTAATTATTAAAATCCATTAAAATTTCTAAAATAAAAATTTTAAATTGGTTTAGAATTTCCGGGTTGTTACAATCTCCCCACATAAAATCTTTTCGTCCTCGAAAATGAACGAGGCTAAAAATTGTTTTAACTAACCAACTCAACTTTCAATTCTAATAAATTTTCAATTTAGTTCAATATTAAATTCGATTTAGCTAAATTTATCATTCTTTTATATATCGGTTTAATTAATTTTATTAGTTGGACTAACAATCACACAACACAATCATCAATCAATTAGGTGATTAACTTTTCAAATATATATAACTTTTATATATTAAAAAAAATCATACTTTTTAGTGCAAATCACAGCAATATATTCTAACTAAGTTTTCGTTCTCATACTAGTCAATTGGAAATATATAAATATCCCACTTTCGAAACTCGAACATAATCTCTGATGATGATGCATCAATCATCAGAATCATCTCCAGGTGACTAGAGTGTCATTCTATATCTATCTAGTATCTGAGGCTTCGAATATACATCTCGTCAGGCACATATTCAAAATCTCCCTATACTAGATTGTCCAAATTCAATATAAAGTAAAATATTTGAATACGTATAATAGGATTTAAATTTTCAAAACAAAATTTGTTTTTGTTTTTATTTTTAAAGAAAATAATACTCTTCACCCTTGTTCTAGGATACTACTGATCCTATCTCTAACGAGTCATTCTTATTGGATATTACTAATCCAATCTCTGATGAATTCTTTCGTTCAGTTCTAATGTGTCTTGTTCTCGAGCTCTGTAAACCAAAGCTCTGTCATCAAAATGAAATAGCCCGACGAAATCTGGTAGGCTTTGCAACCATCCCTTCATACCCCAAAGCAGCAGGTAATACCCACTGTGGCTTCCACCTGATCCCCTAGACACCTTGTTTTACGGCCAGCCTCTCGACTGCAACCAACCCTAAACAGGGGCATGTAGCAGTAAGAGCCCACTGTCCACCACCATACCACGTTGTGAGAACCGGCCTATCATGCTGCACCCTATTACCAGGCGTGCCAAAAAATGACTTGTATGAGAAATCTTACTTACTTATCAAATAATAATAATAAGGCTAATCACAGGACCACGCCGCTAACGCGGAACGGGTTTACTCCATTGGATTGCCAGTGCATAAAATAAAGTAAATTGTTAAACAACACAATGCTTTTTAGAAAAATGAAACCATTATAAGACTCAAGTCCCATCACACAATGCAACGCAAACCGGAGGATAGAGTTTTACCTTATAATGGTCAATACGATAAAACGGATTTGATATTATTACTAGTGTATATATGTTTCAAAAACAATTTCAATCATAATGTATCAATCATAGACGGCATGGGTACCATATATCATGTCGCCATACTAGTTCTACAATCAAAACAGCATGGTGTCGTATTGGAAATTGGGTTTCCATCATGAGTCGAGGCTAGGGATCATCCCCACCGATTCGGGACACTCTAGCAAATGCCTAAGGATTCGGACGCTGGCGAACCCTTGGATATTCAAGGCCGATCCACACTTAACGTTAGTGGATTAATTATGCCTGAACACACGCTTCCTGGTTCTTTTGAACCTCTAATATGGCCACTAACAACCTATAAAACCGAGGTACCTCATAATCCATCATCCACATAAGTAAAAATGTCAGGGCTGGTAGGTCGCTGACACCACTTCTAGCTAGTAAGAAACGTGTGCACTCCCTGCAGTCCTAATCCCGTTTTTGACTCATACCGGGGTGTGAGGTTCGCGAAGTCACGCTATACACAAAGCTACGCCTAAACAGGTTATGCTTTGATCATCAACCACAAGGCATGCTTTTCAACAAAAGCCTTGATCATTTGCATCTTGGCGTGCCACATTGACAATTCCCATGCGATCGATAACTACCAATATATAACCTCTGAGCTCGTGCGTCTCAAAGAATGGTGTTATGTTAGAGAATAAATTCTCTGCCACCAACAGATATATATTAAATAGAAATCAATTTTATTTACATGGAATGAAATTCAATGTCAGACACACATCCATTTACAAGTCCGTTCTGGGTCTGAACGAAACCGGAGACACCTGAGAGGTCCTCGCATATCCGGACTATCAACAAGTACGTCCGAACAACTACCACTATTAACCCTTTACTGGGAGCTACCCAATGCCAAGCATCAGTAGTCGTCCATTCGATGTGAAGATCGCCGGTCTTCAACCACCGTCTTCATCTTAGACTCTTCATCGTCGTAGTAATTTATTCGAAATGGGTTAAACCCGGTCTTTCCGAATAACTCACGTATTTTAATCATTAAAAATCAAGGGCTATAAAAACACATCCAATGTCTCATCCCAATTCAGAATATTCTTTTATATAAAATATTCACATTATTCTATCAAAGATAAATTCTTTAAATTTATTCTTAAATCTTTCTTTTAAAGATTTATTAAAACTCCAATTTGGTCTTAAATATCAAAAATCATTATTCAATGATTATTTATATTTAAGAAATTAATCTTATCTTTAACTGGGTTAAAGAACTAATGTCATTTAAAACTTAGTTCACGGTAAACCCAAAATCATCTTCCATAAAATATGCAACCTTCACAGAAATCAAATCAATCTATAATCGTTATAAATTTCTGTATCCGACCAATAATATAAATGGAATAACGGCAAAGCCTCTTAAATTCCATATGTAGTATCGGTCTTCTTCTACAAACTCTCATCTCAATTATTATTAAATCGAATTCTGTCCAATTCCAATTTAATATATTAAATTGGAAAACTTTACCTTGGAAAATTTCCATTAAATCTAAATAAAAGATTTATAAATTCCAAATCATATTTTTACAGTTAATTGAGTTAAAGAACAAATGTCGTTTAAAAACACAGTTCACAATAACCCAACTCACATTTTGTTTTATTCCAATTACTAAATATAACTGAAAACTTTAATAATCTTAATTAAAAGATTTATTCTTTTCTCAACTGGGTAAAAGAAAGGTGTTATTGAAGACACCATTCACGACAAACCCAAAATCCAATTTATTTAATTTAATTTCAATTAAATATTAACAAATTGGAAAACTTCATTAAATCTTAATTTAATGATTTATTCTAGTTAATAACTAGTTCATTTCGATAAAAATATATTTTTCTAAAATATACTCTTTTTCTAAAATATTCCTTTTCTAAGAATATTCTTTATTGGAATGTGACTCAATCAACAATCAAATAGTTTCAGTTTTATGGTTTCCATATATTGCATGTAATCAACAATCATGATAAATAATTATCAAACATCCAAATAACAACCAGAGTGGATTCTACAACTAAATATTGGGATTAGTGTATGTCAAATATCATCCCAATACCCGTGTGGGGTTTCATCCAACAAACAAATAATAAATTATTTGTGCACTTGGCCGATGTGTAAAAATTATCGTCCCAATCACATAAACAAGTCGGATAACTTGTAAATGGAAGTGTAATATTCAATTTGAATATACTAACATTATCTTTAATACATCAAACATTTCAACATTACAGACATATATTTCAATGCATCACTAACATCATATTTTGACAGATGAATATTCTATTTATTCTTTTTAATACAACAATCATATAATGAAAATACAATTTTCATCGCCAATTCTTTTCCTATGAAAATGACTTACAATAAAAATGAAGTTTTATCGTCAAATCTTTTTATTTTAAAACAAATGACAACAAAAATGTGAACTTTATATTCTAATCGTTTTATTGTAACACAATGACATTAAAAACCTAATCTTCTATTTCAATTCTTTTTATTGTAAGCAAATGACAATAAAACTCTAATCTTCTATTTCAATTCTTTTTTTAAAATGAAAACAATATTACATAAAAATGTAATCTTTAATTCTATTCTTTTTATTTGGACAACTTTGACGCTAAAAATATGTCCTTTTTAGTTGAAACAAAATAACGCTAAAAATATGTTCTTTTTCCTATCCTTTTTAATGACCAAAATGTATATTCTTGTTTCATCCTGTTTGATGAACAAAAATGTACATTTGGTTAAATTCTTTTTAATGACCAAAATGTATATTCTTGTTTCATCATGTTTGATGAAAAAAAATGTACATTTGGTTAAATTCTTTTTAATGACCAAAATGTATATTTTGGTTTAATCCTTTTTAAATGAACAAAAACGTATATTTCTGAATAATCCTTAATACATAAACATAAATGTATATTTTTGTATAATCCTTATTATATGAACAAAAATGTATATTTTTGTCTCGTTCTTTTTATTTAAAGCAATATTATCTAAAAATGTTATTTTCATTTTGACACAAATCTAACGTGAGAAAACTGATATTTTATTTTGTCACAAATCTAATATGACAATTTTATTCTAATGAAACATTTATCACAAAAATGACAATTTAATTCTAACAAAACATTTTATACAAAAATGTAATTTTACTCAATGCAACATTTCTAATAAAAATGTTATTTTCTTTCTATGCAACATTTCAAATAAAAATGTTATTTTTATTCTAACTCCTCATCCCTAACAAAAAAGATATTTTCAATCCTAAGAAACATTTCCTAACAAAAATTTTCTTTTAATTATATTAAACATTTCTTAACAAAAATGTCATTTTAATCCTATTAAATATTTGTAATAAAAATGATATTTTTATTCTATGTAAACATTTCTGACTAAAATGTTATTTTTAATCTAAATAAACATTTCCAAAGAAAGTGATGTTTTCTATGTTCTTATATGACAAATAAAATAATATTTTATTCGCATAATTTCTATAAACCTAATGACAAACAAAAGAATTATTTATTTACATGTCATTTTCTATAATTCTAATGACAATATAAAAAGGGAATTTTGTCCACCTACATGTTTTATAATTTTAATGACAAGCAAAAGAATTATTTTGTCTGTATGACATATTATATAATTCTAATGACAAAATAAAAGATAATTTCGTCTACATAACATGTTATATATTTCTAGTGTCAAAATAAAAGGTAATTTTGTCTACAAAACATGTTATATCCTTCTAATGTCAAAAATAAAAGATAATTTTGTTTTGTCACTACTAATATAACAAAAATGACATTTTTGTTTGGCCATTTCTAATTTCAACAAAAATGACAATTTGATTTGTCAATTCATATTTCAACAAAAGCGACAATTTTATTTGTCAATTCTAATTTATCGCAAATGACAATTATATTTTGTTGATTCTAGTTCAACAAAATGACCATTTGTATTTTATTGGTTCTAATTCAATAAAATGACAATTCCATATTTTGTTGATTCTAATTCAACAAAATGACCATTTATATTTTTAATTCAATCAAATGGCAATCTTATATTTTCAATTCTAGTACAGCAAAATATCATATCATCATAACAGCATCAAACAATTTAAATCAAATCACGTACATGCCAGAATTTCTAAACACTATAATAATTAATTTATTTTTAATTATCGAAAAAGAAATCTCACATTGAGGGTTTTATTTCTGATTTTCATTTCTGTACAGTTCAGATCTAAATTTCCTCTGAATTCTGATTTGCTCCTTTTCAGTACCGGTCAGCTTCATGTTGTAGACATCGACTCCACGGTTACAACGCTTCAGATTTCACGAAATTCTGATAAGTATTGAATGAGTTATTATCATTTTAAGTTTGTGATTTTTAATAAACTAATTAATTATTAAATAAATAAATAAAAACAATTACATTCTCAACCAAAAGTAAACGACCGCTCCCTCATCTTCTTCTTCAACGTTATTTTCTGTTTTAACCGAACCCAACACCATCCTTTAGGGTTTTGGACCACGCCCTCCACGTGAAGCCGGACCCAGATCCAGATGCGACACTCCGACGCCCTTCCAAAGAGCCGCCGCCGCCCCTTGCGCCATTGATTTTGATTCCCTCCTGCGCCCCCAGCCCATGCTCGAACGTGCCACCTTTGGCATTGAAATTCTCGCAACCCAGAACCCTATAAATGATCTTAACCGTACCCAATTAAAGAGATAAGGAAGCTCTTCAATCTTCGCTTGGAAATCACGAACCAATTTGCACTAGATTTGAAGAAATTAATGGATTTATCTCGTTGTTTTTCATCCATTAAAAATTGAAGTGGCGGCTGTCTGTATTGGGGTCTAGGGTTTGAGTATACCAACCGTATTTATACGTGTATTTCATTATTTAATAATTCTTTTAATTCGAAAATTCTTGTTTAATGCCACGTACTCCAAATCAAACCCAACGAGTGTTGCCCATTGCTAATAACCCCCATCCCGAACACACTGGAATATGTTTCATAACCCAATTCGGCTGTTACGATATGTTTTTCTTTAAATTAAAATATAAAACAATCTATATTTAATTTAAACATACATTTTAAATTACCGGGGCCACATACTGACTCTAAAAATTACAGAAAAACTATTTCTATTTATGTTTTGACGATACAGTCCTAACAAGACTAATTTCGTCTAATTCCGAGACCATTTGAAAAATGTCCATTTTCAAGTCGATTAAATTTGACTGAAACTGACAAAACACGTTTTCCTTTGCCACGCTCACATATTAATTCTAAAAATTATGTAAAATTAAACTTAGCAATAATTTGACATTCCGGTTCCAACGAAAGTGGTTTCGTCGAAAACCGAGGTCGTTTGCAAAATGGCTATTTTTAAGGGCTATATATTATATAAAAATATATATAAATTCTATAGCGACTTTTCTAAATTTTAAACAGGACATAACTTTCTATTTTCAAAGTAAAATTTCATTTTCTAACATTCGTTACAAAGATATTATCAAACAGATTCAAATATTTCTTGTTTCGCTCAATTCTAATTTATATTGAATTATGTATATTCAATTGAAATTTAAAATCGAATTTTCGAACTATCGCGCCATTTCAAACTCCTTTTATAATTAAATTAATTTTATTCGTCTTAACTTCGATTAAAATAAATTTTTGGTCGTTATTATTTAAAATAAATTATTTTAAATATTAAAATCCATTAAAATTTCTAAAATAAAATTTTTAAATTGGATCAGAATTTCCGGGTTGTTACAGAATATCACACAAACTGAATATGTTGATCCCACTGTTAATTTTGCACTATGGACTAACGATCAAAAAGCCACTACACAAAATAATTCAATGGCTATGAATATATTTTTTGTTCACTAGATAGAAATGATCTTAATAGCGTATCCGTTTGTAAATATGCATATGAAATTTGAAAAAAATTCAAGTATCTCATAAAGGAATAAGCAAAGTTAAACAGACCAAAATATCTATGTTAACCAATCGGTTTGAACTATTCAAAATGAATTAGAATAGGTCTATCCCCGATATGTAATGTAGGTTCTACGAGACCGTGCATTCACTAATGGATTTGGGAAAAAACATATTATAAGGAAGATCAAGACAGAAAAATCCTGAATCCATTAACTTTAGATTAGGATCAAAAGACACTTGCAATTGAAGAGGCTAATGATATCCGTACATTGAAAATCGAAGAATTAATCAGTACTAATGTCGTTTGAAATCCAAATGCAAGGAAGAAAAGAAAATAAGTCAACGGAAAAGAAATCGATAGCATTTAATGCAACAACTGATGATTCTGACACAAATAGCGATGACGACGAAGAGATAGCCTTAATGACAAGGAATTTTAGAAAATTCATGAGATATAGAAAAAGAAATAATTTCAAGAGGAATAAACAAAGAAATTCTATAAAAAATAATAAAGTCCTGAATAATATCTAATGTTTTAACTGTGACGAACCAGACCTCCTGAAAAGACCGTGTCCATATCCGGAGAGAAGAAATCAACTTTCAATTGATAATTCATCAAAGTAGAGAAAAAGAGCATATGCATCAACCCTAAAAGATTTTGATTCATCTTTCAGTGATTAAGAGCAAGAAACGAACAATTCGAATATGTGTTTCATAGCAATTCAGCGATTAAAAGTTGGTCACTAGTGACGGTCAACCCCCAGTCGCATGTAGAACACACGAATAACAATCACAGAGTATGGAAAAGTAAGTAAAGCCAAGGAACACACAAAGTTTTTATAGTGGTTCGGCAAAATCGGTGCCTACACCCACTTTATATTTACTGATTTTTTAAGGATTACAAGTTCAATTGATCTTTTCTCGGTGGAAGAGAAGTATAGATTACAATATTTTGTAGTGTTTGAAGTGCATAGTTGGAATCTTTCTAGTATACCAAGCGTGAGTTAGAAGTGGAGAATTCAACTTTTTTTTCTATTTTCGGTAATGCGGTATTTATAGTTGGAGGAGTGGAATGAGCTACGTACCACGTGGCTTGCCTCTTTTGTGGATCTTGGACACGTGGAGCTCGATTCGGCTAAATAGTTGCAGCGGTGGGACCTGATCTACTGCTGAGTAATAGTTCTCTCAAGAAGTGTGGCTTGCATAGCACTTGAACTATGGTGTATCAAAAGCAGCATTTTGGCCGGATGCGCTTGACCACTTTAATTGCCTTGAGAATCAGACTCCCTAGGAGTTGGATGTTTCATCTGGATATTTTCCCAAGTAAATCTGATCGATCCAACTTTTAAGGATATGTCGATTTGACCGGCTTGGAGAGCGATTTATGCAGGGAAGAGAGATGCCTCTGTTGGAAGGAAATTGGACCGGGCCGAGCCTTGCTTGGACTTTCCAGAACATAGAGTCATTTGTTAGGATTGGTCGGTACTGTATGGCGAACCTTGTGACCTTGGGCTCTGATCCATAGAGCCGTGACAGCTTTTGTCAAAAAGTTCGTCAACACTTTGCCCCCTAGAATACATCTTCTTTGGTAAAGGGAGATATGTTCTGGATCTTCTAAAGAATGTTGCAACAGAGCTCAATGTGCAGATTAGCTATGGTTGATCCGAACCATATTAAGGCCAGAAATCCAATGATCCTGATTGTTGTATTAAGCCCGGAAAACCAACGATCGATGTAGATCGTATTAAGGCCAGAAAACTGACAACCACCAAAGTCCGTATTAAGGCCAAGAATGTTACTAGATTATTTGACAGACTACCGTGATGTCTGATGCCTGTATAAATAGTATGGGTCGTTCTTGGTTTAGAGATGGCAGCTAGCTCAGTCAGGAAATGGTGGCGAGTATTAACCATACTCGGCCAAAATTGTTGGCAATTATAAGTCATAATCGGCTTTGCCTGGTGAAATGGTATAGTCAGTTGTTCCGGGATTTATAAGGTCGGATCCTGGTAGACCAAGAAATGGTTCTAACGCCCAAATATCTTAAATTCGCAGAGAATTATGACTAGAAATGAAATAAAATACAGCAAACACACAAGATTTATAGTGGTTCGGCGTTAACGAGCCTACATCCACTTTATATGATTCTGGTTATACGATTGAATACAAGTACACTCTCAATCTCCACTCAATCTCACTTTTACAATGATAATTCACACAATTCTTATCAAATAAACTCAGCAATTTGGAGTTATATCTGAATAATAATGGAGGAGGTATGATAATGGTGGAATAATACTCTTGAATGCAAAAAGATCCCAAAAAATGACAAGTCTTGAGTTATTTATAGGCTATTCCAGCAGGCAGTTCGTGAAGATATGTGGCTTTCATTCCGGTAATCTCGGAGTGGTTCATGAGAAAGTGGAGAATAGGTCATAGTGGCCGTTATTGACACGCGCCATCAGATCCGTGATTTTCGGTTCGTGGTGGTCATGGGTGTTGAACAAGTCTTCGTGCCTTTCTTCTGGGAACGGGGTCGGGTCGCCACGTTTGGACCCGAGCCGGGTCGTGTTCGAGGGTCACGAGCCGAGCCCACGAGTTGGGTTTATGAACCCAATCCAGGTCATCACGAGCCGCACCACAAAGCTAGGTATTTTGGGTCAAGATATCTATCTTGAGCTTATGAAAGTATACATCTCGTCAAATGTAGTTGTAAGTGCATAGGTCTCTGGTGGCTTAGTCAAAAATCTAGCGAACATTTTTATCAATAATGAGACGTGCTTCGAAATTACCAATCTATTTGTTCATGAAATGACGAACGCTAACAATTGCATCTATTTGCATGGTCACGTCACTTCACGAAATCGTGTTTTCTAATTCCTTGAGGCGAGTATAAATACATCTAGTTTCCACTTATTCCTGCATGCTTGTCGATCTCCAGTTTTGAGCTAGATTGCGAACAGTCTCTCAGGTAAATTCTTCACAAAAGTTCAACTGTTTGACTCGTCAATTCGTCGATTTTATTCACGCTAGTCGGTTTCAAGTTTTGGATAGCATCACACACCATTTTCAGATAAATCCCTCGATTGTTATTAAATTAAAGCATGAGAACCCAGATCATCAAATTTGTAAACTCGTGTTAAATAAATTTGCTTTGCGTTGGGTTAGGTGGTTCGGATCGAGCAACGTGTGGGTGAGGAGATAGGCCAATTGAGTCCTCAAACTGACTTAGTTGCTGGGCTATTGGGCCCAGTCCAAGCCAACCGATCGCCAGGAATGCGAGCAGCCCATCCACTACTGTATAAAATTTCCACATTGTTTCTTTATTTATTTTTAAAACCTTAACTCTTTTTACTCCCAATCTGAAACCCTAAATTCTGGATTTCACCCAATTTCTCAAGATCCGAAAACTTATCCGAATAGGTAATTGTAGATTATAATAGGGCTGATACGGTAATGGTAAATTTACCATTACCATACCATTACCAGTCAATTGGTAACCTTTTTTGATTGAAATCGGTATACCAGTTAAAACAGTATGGTAACGGCAAATTTACCATTTTTAGCGGTAAATTATCGGTAACGTTTCTTCAATACCAGCGGTAACGGTAATTTTACCATTTAATTCAAAACATAAGTATACTCATCGGATATGCTTTATTACATGCATGTAGAACCAAATAAATGATTATATTTAGTTCAATAATCGGATGAAATAATTCCAGATATACTTATTTTCTTTTTCATTTCTGTTTTTTACAAACTAACAATACATATAGTATAATAAAGATGCACTATGTACAAAAAAATATGTTAAAATATAAACTTTATAGACAAATGGTAATTTACTATTACCAATGTAATGGTTACCAGATTATCGGTATACCAATCATCGGTATATTAGTCGATCGGTGACGGTAACGGTAAGCAATTCTGGCTTACCAGTAAAAATGGTATGGTAACGGTATTTGCCAAACGGTAACGGTAACCATTACCATAACAGCTCTAGATTATAATTGCCCCTACTTTGACACTTACGTCTAATTCGAATCATAAACGAAATAAGTACGGATCTAGAGTTTATCTCCGCCATCATTTTCTTGTGTTCTTCGACGCCGACTTCTGCTTTATCCACCTCGAAGTTCACGTCGTCGCGAGTGACGATGTTCACCTTCAGGCGTCGATTCGAGGTATGGTTATGCCTTTGTGCGTAGGCGAGATAGCTCATGAGCGGAATAAGTTGAACTCGGAGGATAGAGTGAAAAGGATTAGTACATGAGCTTGAGCGTGGGATCAATGGATGAGTGAGAAATTACAAATGGAGGTTTGGAGGATGAACAAATTGTCTAGGTGAAAGACGAAACTAGAGAAAGGTAATTGGTAAATGCAAGGTTTCCAGTTGTTCGTGGATCTGGTAGGAGATGGACATGGGGTCAGCTCATGCTTTGGCGAGCCGATTCCGAGGTAGTTTTTTGCATAAGATTGGCGAGCCGATTCCGAGGTAGTTTTTTGCATAAGATTGGCGAGCCGAAGTCTTCGTACGAGCTGGTCGTGGGGTGCGAACCGAAGCCATAGGGCGAGCCAGTGCACGTACATGAGCCAATGTCCATCGCAAGCCGGTCCCGTATTCACAAATCAACCTCATATCGCGTGCCTTCCTTAATTCTCTTAGTTGTCCATGACCACGAGCCGGGTCCCACTCGCGAGCTGGGCCATGTTCGCGAACTGATCGTAATGACATACGAGCCAACTTATCTCCGAGCCAACTCTACAATTTTTTTACTAACACAAATTAAACAAGCATGCCTGTATTTATTCTAGCTAGGAGTCTACTGTAACTTGAGAAAATCAACGAATAGTTCGGTTAGAGCCTCCGAATAAATCTATCGGAACCGGACGAGAATATGACCTTAAAACATATGCTAACCCACTTGCTTCTTTGTGTGTTTACTTCATGATTTTCTCTTTTTAGTACTGCACACACTGGCGCACACTAGCACTTGCACACACGGGGGTCATGGGAAAATATACTCTAATCTTTGTTGTTTGTGTAGTAACACAGTAGATATGTCTGATAGACGTTCAGCAAGGTTGTCAGATAAGAGCATAGCTCCCGAAGCTTCAAATCATTATGATCCCAATGTACTTCCATCAGACCCTGACTGGGATAACTCCGGATCAGAATATGAAATAGATATTGATATAGAATCATCATCCTCTGAAAGTACATCCCTCGGGCAAGAAGAAAAAGAAGGTGGATGTGACGGCCCACCCCGCACCAGCCGACATTTCTAAGGAAATGCGCTGTGCCAATGCCCAACCAGCACGGGACGGTCGTCAAAAGAGAAGAAAGAAGACGATGAATCACCAAAGAACCTGTAGTATATTTCACAGCACATGGAAAAATATAATAATAACATAATTTGATATAAAATAGGCGAGACAGTGCTTAAGCTGAAAACTAAACCATCATAGCAGCGGAAAATTCAAAATACATCTAATGATCCAAACCATCATCATTACAACTTTTGAAATTGTCTCTAAATCAAATAGGAAGGTACACTACTAATGCCCAAAGTAGTGACCAGCAACAACACAGGGAGAATATATTGAAATGATACGTGTAAGCCTTCTGCTCGTCTCCGGACAGCTACTCGTGCATAACCAGCTAACCTGTCTCTAGTCTGCTCATTTAGGAGCACCCAGAGCAATAAGAAGAGATATAAAACTCCAGATCAGACAAAAGTCTGGTGTGAGCGATAAGCAGCAAAAACAGAACAATAACAGGTATACATAACCATACCTGAACCTGGACCAGCAACCAAAGAGTTAGCACAACAGGATGTACAATACTCTAAGGTGACACTAACACATGGTGTGAAAGTAATGGGGAGGGGGTGTGCATGTCATGGTGATAACAAACACCAAACATAGCAATCATCCTCACATCTCTCACTCGGTGTGTAAAGTATACGATATATACCACTTGGATCACCCAATTCTTTGCTACGATCACTCTGCCCCATGGAGTCATAATGGCTCCACTACACTGATCCATAGCCACTAATCCTTTGCTATGTCTACTCTGTCCCATGGAGTCATGACAACTCCACTGCACTGGCTCATAGCCCTGCTACGATCACTCTGCCTCATGGAGTCTTGACAACTCCACTGCACTGATCCATAGCCAATAATCCTTCTCTTAGTGGTGAGTCAAAGCTATAGACATCGATAACCCCTTTGCACACGTCCCGCAGCAAAGTCCAACTCATGAAGTTAACTTGTCGGTTCACGTCTGGATCCTGAGTTCTAACCTCCTATTTGGACTACCTTTGCATCTTGGGTTTTGTCCTTCTTCTGGTTCAGTTTAAATTCCATTCGGTTCGTGGCTCGCGGTTCGGTTCGGAGTGTAATACTCGGTTCGTGGCTCCTTCATTCGTGGCACTCCGATTCGGTCCTCCTCTCCAAGCATCAGGTTGGTTTCGGATATGCAAGCATGGTTCGTGAAGGGCACTCCGGATCGGGTCGTGAGCTCTCTCTTGTGGCGGCTCGTGATGCTCATCGGTTTGGGGTTGGATCATCCCATCTCACCGGATCGGTTCGTGAGCTACTGGTCGGATTGGTTTGTAATCTTCTGGGTTCGAGACAAGCGGCTCGTGTCGTGGTCTCCTCCAAGCTCTAGGTCGGCTTGTGACACACCAAGGGGTGGCGGTTCGTGGTAGCGAATCGGTTCAGTTTGGGGGGTCCATGTCACGAACGGGTCGGTTCGGGGTTCATGACCCGATCCGATTTCCTGCACTTCTTTCCAGCAACTATTTACACCACAAGACGGCGTTTTCGACCATTCTATCTTGACTATACAATCACAAAGCATACCAAACAGTAATAACAACATGTATAATCAACCATAAACACCAAAACCACAATATAACATGATAATATGGATCAAACATACCCAAAAATCTATGTTTTCCCCTTAATCCCCTTAATCATGACTTAACCATATGATTAGCAAAACATGTCCAAATTAACCCAGATTTCTAACATAGGCATAAAATAATATTTAAGAATTTCTACATATTTTTCCAGATTTTTATAATGCATAATTTCGTTAATTAACACTAATTGCCCCTAATTAGCCATATTTAGTGAAGAACAATGCAAATCACTCACCTTAGTCACAAATAAAATCTTAGATCTGAAACTTTACTATTTTGGGTCGAATTCCAATATATAGCAGCAGACCCAACTCTGATTTGATGCTAATCTGACTTGATTTGGTGTAGTTTTCCTAAATTAGTGATTAGAAGGTGATTTGGGGTGTTTTAAAGGACGAAGGCCGTTGCTAGGGTTCTAGAGATGTAAGTAGCGGCTGTAAAAATGACAAAGAAAGGTTTCTCTAACCCTTTTCAGCCCTTATGTAACCCTAATCCCGAAATCCCCCAATGGCCCTAGCTGCTAATCACCCTAATTGGCCCGGTTAAGCTGTTTTTCACCTTCCAAACCATATTTCAGCCATATCTCCCAAACGGTAAGTCCGTTTAACAAATATGGCCACTCTACGAAAAGGTAAACCATCATCCAGATCCAATGGAAGTGGTTTCAGGTCAAATCTCTTTACCAACCAATAGTTATAGGCAAAACAAGATTCGCCAGGGGCAAACGGTAATTTGAAAATGGGCAAAAATCCTGAACATGGGAAATGACCCCAATGGTCGTTCCCCAAAGTTACATGACTATATGACCTCATATGAAAATGAAATAAATATTCTACGATCCTCCGATGCGTAGAATGTGGGTCGTTACATTCTCCCCCCTCCCCCTCCCCCGCCCCCTCCAAGAAATTTCGCCCTCGAAATTCCTTAATTAAAACATACAACGGGCCCCGCATGCCTAACAGCCATTTTCAAACAATCAAACACACATAATAATTCAACAAGTTTATCCTACCATGCGGTTTACTAGCAAGGGAATAACTATCGCTATTAAAATCTTACCAGGCAAAGAGTTCTGGATGCGACTTCCTTATGCTCTCCTCGGTTTCCCAAGTACAGTCATTCTCGTTATCACCCCACTGGACTTTGACCAGTTTCACCCTCTCCCTTCGTTGTTTATTCGTATCGTAGTCGATAATACGAATCGGCCTGCGGTTCCCAACCGTCTCGGGTTCTACTTCGATGTCATCCAACTAATTCGGTGAAATAGCCATATCAGGGTCGTGTACGAACTTCCTTAACTGGGAAACATGAAATACGTTGTGAACTACCATCTTATCAGGTAACTCAACTTTATATGCCAAATTCCCAACTTGTTCGAGGACTGGGAATGGACCAACAAATCTTGGTGCCAATTTTCCTTTCCTACCAAATCGAATCACTCTCTTTAGCAGAGAAATCTTGACAAACACCAAGTCACCAACGGAGAATTTTAAATCTCTTCGCCTCTTATCAGCATAACTCTTATGCCTATCTTGGGCATCCTTCATTCACTGTTGGATAACCTAGAGCTTGCTTGAAGTTTCTCTTATTACATCTGGCCCAAGCACGAATTTCTCACCAGTTTCTAGCCAACATGATGGTGAGTTGCATGGTCTTCCGTACAAAGCTTCAAATGGAGCCATACCAATACTGGATTGATAACTATTATTATATGTGAACTCCACTAGATGCAAATGGTCATCCCATGACCCTCCAAAATCCAATATACAAGCTCTCAAGAGATCCTCCAATATACGTTTCACCCTCTCTGTCTGACCGTCAGTTTGAGGATGGTATGCGATACTGATATGTAATTATGACCCTAAAGCCTCTTGTAAGCTCTTCCAAAACCCACTAGTAAACAATGGATCTCGGTCACTTACAATGCTTTTGGGTACTCCATGAAATCTCACTACCCACTTCATATACATTTCCGCTAACTTAGCTGCCGTTCTATTTGACTTGACCGGTGTAAACCTTGCACTTTTAGTCAATCGATCCACAATCACCCAAATGCTATCATGGCCCGATCTAGTCCTGGGTAAACCATCGATGAAATCCGTTGAGACTTGTTCCCATTTCCATTCGGGAATTTCTAATGGTTGTAACAAACCACTAGGCTTCTTTTGCTCAGCTTTAACTAGTTGGTAATTCATGCATTTGGATATAAACTTCCCAAAGTCTCTTTTCATTCCTTCCCAGTAGTAGGTCTGCTTCATGTTATGATACATTTTGTTACCACCAGGATTTATAGTTAGTTTTGAGTGATGACATTCTCCAAGCACTTAATCCTTCAATCCATTGACATTGGGTTCAACTAGTCTCCCGTTCTTTCTAAGCCATCCTTCTCAATCAAGCCCATACTTGTTCATCTCCTCACTGTCAATACCCATTTCTAACTTGGAGATGATTTCCAATAGGTTTGGATCATCCCTCTGACTGGAACCAATCCGCTCAATCAAAGTGGGTTTGATCAAACTTACTAATATCTATGGATCCAATTCGAACTTTGGTCTGAAATCGTACCCTGCGATATACTCCAGTTGCTTCCATTCAAGAAACATAGCCCCTAACCTGGCATGTCTCCTACTAAATGCATCAGCTACCGCATTACCCTTTCCTGGTGTATATGCGATATCGAAATCATAGGAAGCCAAGAATTCTAACCATCTTTGCTAATGAAGGTTCAAATCCTCTTTTGAGAGAAAAGATACTTTAAAGACTTATGATCGGTAAACAACTCAAATGTTTCTCCCAAGAGATAGTGTCTCCACATCTTCAACGCGAATACGAGCGCTGCCAATTCCAAATCATGAGTAGGATATCTTTTCTCATGCGGTTTCAGTTGTCGACTAGCGTAAGCTACGACCCTACCTCCTTGCATCAATACAGCACCTAGTCTGGTACCAAAGGCATCCATGTATACCGTCATCTCTTCATTTCCCTTAGGAATAACTAACACTGGTGCACTCGTCAACTTCCCCTTTAGACCCTTAAATGCATTCTCGCACCTTTCGTCCTAGACGAAAGCTTGATTCTTCTTTGTCAACCGAGTTAATGGTGCCGCTATCTTAGAAAAGTCCTGGATGAACTTACGATAATATCCAGCTAACTCCAAGAAACTTCTTATGTATATTGCATTCTTGAGCGTAGACCAATCTTGTACCGTAACCAATCTTGGAGAAGTCCTGGATGAACTTACGATAATATCCAGCTAACGGCTATCCTATTCTCTGAAACAACATGGCCCAAGAATCTCACTTCCCTCCTCCAGAAGTGACACTTAGAAAATTTCGCTTTCAATTGGTGTTTTCTCAACACCTCCGTCACTATCCTTGAATGTTCCTTATGTTCTTCCTCTGTCCTTGAGTAAACAAGGATATCGTC
This sequence comes from Allium sativum, assembly GCA_030737875.1. Taxonomy (NCBI): domain Eukaryota; kingdom Viridiplantae; phylum Streptophyta; class Magnoliopsida; order Asparagales; family Amaryllidaceae; genus Allium; species Allium sativum. The sequence goes on from CM060924.1 coordinate 201,389,905, forward strand.
CACGAACACAAGAACAAACTTATTCAATTGATCCCTGAATACCCTATTCATAAGATCCACAAAATATGTTGTTGCATTGGTCAACCCGAATGACATGACCAACCACTCATAAAATCCAGAAGACGTCCGAAATGCTGTTTTAGGAATACTCTCAGTTGCCACTCAGACCTGATGAAATCCTGTCGCGAGGTTCAACTGGGAGAACAATCTTGCTCCTTCCGGTTGATCATACAAATCATCTATCCATGGAAGAGAATACTTATTCTTCCTAGTCACTTTATTCAACTCGCGATAGTCCACACATAAACGAAGGGAACTATCTGCCTTAGTGGAAAACAAAACTGGTGCTCCCCACTCAGAAATGCTTCTTCTGATAAATCCCTTCTTCAAAAGATCGCTTACTTGCACCTCGAGCTCTTGCTGCTTCCTTGGTGCCATACGACGAAGTGGCATCACTATAGGTCTGGCATCTTTCACTAAATCAATACGGAACTAAATCTCTTGATGCGGTGGAATTCCAGTCACTTCCTCGAGCCATCAATGGGAATCCCGGATAACTTGTCCTGCGGAATGTAGAGGGAACTTAGAAAACTAGCCATCACCTCATCACTAGGTAGGCCACCAAACACTACCCTCCTCCCATCATCTGCCCTAACAGTCACCGAAAATCCCTCACAGTCTACCATCACCCCATACCTTTGGAGCCAATCGACTCCTAAAATAATGCCAAACCCAGTAAAGCCCAAAACAAAGCAATCACAAGCAAACATACATCCATGACTCGATAAGACCAAATTTCGACAAACCAAGCTAAGGCTAGTCGAACCACCAATCGGGTTCATTACCACTAAAGGTCTATCGACTATCTCAGGTTCCAATCCCAACCTATCTACCAGGTCACTAGATATGAAGGAACGGGAAGCCCCAGTATAAAACAATACTCGAACATGAACATCATAAATAGAAAGCATACCTTGAATGACGACATTCTTTCCTTTCTCTGCCGCAGTTCGGGCATTCGACGAAGAAGGAACAACATTAATAGCATATGCTTTTACTAGCTGCTTCTCTTTAGGAGGTTGTGGGCACTTATCCTTGTGATGTCCCACTTGGCCACAATTGAAGCACTTCCTATCCGCTGGCTTTGCTCGACATTCTTTAGCATAATGGCCCTTCTTGCCATAGCTAAAACACTTGTCATCTTTCTTATTCTTTTTATGACCATCCTTAGCTTGGTTCTGCTTCATCTTATTCTGGGAATTATTCTTGCCTCCACCGCTTGTTTGCGGCTTTGGCTCCCCTGCAGATGTAATAGCGACCTCGGTCTTCGACTTAGGGTAAAGACTCTCCGATCTCAATGCCTTTCCCACAATGGATTCAAACGTCTCATCGATGTGGTTTATAAGCCTTTCCCCCAAGTACCCATCTAAGCCAGTTATGAACTTCTTGTTCTTCTCGGTAGTGTCAATAAGGGATAATCCATACTTCGATAAAGTATTGAACTCAGCAATATACTCCGAGACTGTCCTACCATTCTGCTTAAGTTCCAAAAATTTCCTGAATAATTCGGATTTCTAAGAAGCTGGGATAAGCTTATCACTAAAGCGGGTCTTAAACTAATTCCAAGTAACTTGATCCTCAAGAGTAGCTGCTTTAATAGTATTCCATCAATTCATAGCTTGTCCTTGAAGCTGACGGGATGCTAGCTTTCTCTTTATTGCATCTTCAATCCCCAAATCCTTAAAGATGCGCTCACAACTATCAAGCCAATCCTGAACCTCTGTAGCTGACTCCGTTCCGTGGAACGACTTCCCACCAAGACTAGTGTAATCTTTGCATAGCTTGGCGAAATCGGCTCTAGGCGCCTGCACCTCTGCACCACCACCATTAGCAGCATTAGGAGCTGCTCCCTGAACATCCCTAAGCATCTCTCGCATGAAGGTAGTAAACATCGCCCTCATATCAGGGACATTCCTATTATTTGCTCCTGATTCCGTACTCCTCGTATATCGGCTCATCGTGCAATCTGTAAAGAGAAAACGATTAACCATCTTCTTAGTGGTGCCACTGCAGTGCGACTTCATCCTCAGATATAGTAATAGTATATATATATATATATAGTTTTTGAAAACCAAAATATCATAAATATGCGCTCTTATATACGTATACTATCTCTCCCTGATGCCTTTCCCTAGGTTAAATACGCAACCTAGAGCTTTGATACCAAATGTGACGGCCCGCCCCGCACCAGCCGACATTTCCTTGGAAATGTCGGCTGGTGCGGGGCGGGCCGTCACAGTGGAATTGGAGAAAATCGTGCTCCCGATGAGTTCGAGAGTGCCGTAGAGTTAGTCAGTCCAAGCATTTCATAGCTTCTATACTTGATGACATAAAGCTAAAGAGAATATGTTTAAAGCAAGAGATTCCATGGGATGACGTCAAAGTTACGGAGGAAACGGATAGGCCCCATTCTGCTTCGGAAGGGTATATGGCCATTAGCAAGGTCATGTGATCGATAGGCGCTATTCCTCCATTTCCTCAAATCATCGTCAATTTTCTGAGACGATTGCGTATTGCTCCCATGTAGCTTTACCCCCAATGCCTACGTTGCTTTATATAGGGCTGTTATGGTAATGGTAGATTTACCATTATCATACCAGCACCAACACATTGGTAACCAATATCGACCTACATCAGTATACCAGTGTTATCGGTATGGTAACGGTAAATTTTACCATTATTAACGGTAAAATAGCGGTAAAGAAATGTCAATACCAGTGGTAACGGTAAAAGTACCAGTCACATTAATTTTGTTTTTTTCACTATTTCAGTGAATTTCAACCTTTATTTTTTTTTGAAAGTTTATCATATTTTATGCAGATGGTTATAGATTTATTTAAGATGGTAATTCTTTTTGGCATTGTTAACTTCAAAGTTTAAGATTAACAAGATTATTATTTAATATTGTTGTAAATATCTTGTGATAAGCCAAGCAAATTTTCTATTCCAATTAAAATAAATTTAAATATTTATATAAACATTAATGGTGTTAGAATTAGTAAAAAAAATACTTTTTATCATTATCAAAATTTTGATGTGCTAATGCTTTAATAGCTTTATGTATCGGTAAATTTACTATTACCAATCAATGGTTTACTAGTTTATCGGTATCCCAATGAACATTTTACCAACGGTAACGGTATATTATCGGTATTCGTTTTTGGCTTACCAATTGTATCGGTATGGTCAAGGTTTTTTCGTATCGGTAACGACTACCATTACCATAACAGCCCTAGCTTTATATACCTTATACATAACATACGCAGAAATTCTTGGTACCGAGCTCTTTTATGAAGATTTGAACTTCTACTTCCACTTTAAACATCGTTCCAAAGGAACCCCGTCTTTTGTCTACTTCGAATCTGTCCCTAGTAAGAAAATCCTGATTGATGGACATAGTAATTTAGGCAATGCTAAACCCGAGTGGTTCTATATAAAGCACCAAACTGGATGTACGAGGAGGTGGTTGCAGTCAAGTAAGTTTCAGATCCTTAAGTGCCTCCTCCAACTGCATAAATCAGTGCACTAATATTTCTTTTCCTTTTACAGTTCCCAATCCTAAGAAGCAAGAGGGAGAAATATACGAAGATTGATTGACCCGCCTTAAGGAAAGCAGGTCCAATTTTCTTAGAATCAAGAAATGCATAGTCGATGAGAACCTTCATAAACACCACCTTCTAGATATAAAACGAGGCTTCGGTCAAGGAGGCAAGCCCTACATGTATGTGCCCCCACTCGGGGGGCATGTGGCGATAGTAGAAAAAGCAAAATTGCTTGACATCCCCAAGAATCCCTCACCGACTAGCATCTAAGATGAGGAAGAGATAAATGTGTATAGCGGAGGTGAGATTCAGGGGGCAGGGCCAAAAGACACCACTGTATCCTCTAGACATGCTTCTCCGCAAACGCCGCCACTTTCTAAGTCTCTGGATCATGGTCATCAAACTGATCATGAAATTTTTGGAGGTCTAGCAAGACTTCCTTTACCCGAAAATATTTACACTTCTCAGTACATTGCAACAGGGTCATTCTTTCCCACCTCTGAGGAAGAGCCTACTCCTATTAAAGATGGAGATACTGTACATACAAACCTGACTCCGGGCTCCGGTCCATTGGGGGGATCACATTAGACACACACATCACATGTACCGCATGTCACGACACTTATATACTGTATTGACCCATGATTCTTATACTTATCTATCATTTTTGCAGGAAAAATGACTCATCATCGTTATTCTCATTGGGATCTTCGCGAGTATATGCCCAGATTCGGTCCCGTTACCGAGCACGACCGTGGCGACAGTCATGGGACAGATAGCAGGAAGCGCTATCATCCTTATTCTTCGCAGTCTCGTTCTCTCTCTAAATATGATTCTGAGAAATGTCGGGGTTAGCAGACTCTGCGTGGAGGAGATAAGCTAGTACCTAAAGCTTCGATCCCTCCAAAAAGCACTTATCAATAGGAGAAATCTTATAAGAAGCGTCACGACCCCCAAGACCAACCTAAAGGGTCAAGTAAGGAAGTAGACAAAGGGAAAATAGCTCTCGTTTCTTCAAGGTTGCGTAATATCGACATCACTACTACACTGCCGGTAGTCCTTACTATTGAAAATCAACCAAAGATGAAACATCTGCAAGAGAAGTTCCTTGATCTCTACTTCGGGAGAATGCACTTTGTCCCAGATCTCGAACCAGTCCCCGATAATTGGGAAACAGAGGTCAAGGACCGGGTAAACTTTGTGGCTAAACAATACAAAGGAATGAAGAAGCATGCCAAGGAGCTCTCAAATATCATTCATCATCTTGAAGTAGATGTGAAGGACGCACAGGAAAAGGCAGAATATGACGTTAAGTCCAGAGATGAGGCCGAGAAGAAATTAGAAGATACACAAGCTCAGCTTGCCTTGGCTTAGATGGATGCCAAAAATTACAAGAAGCAATTCCAGGACATGGAGGGACTTTCCACACTGAGATCGAATCAAATAGCAAGGAGCGTACAGCCATGAGAAAAGAGATAGATGACCTCAGATCAACTAACACCGAGCTGAAATTATCACATGATCGCTTTGCCGAGGAAAAAGCTGTTTGGGAGAAGAAAATGGCAAGTTTGAAGGCCAAGCTAGCTCAAGCCGAGGAAAGAGCAGTTCTTGCTGAAGGACACGCCGATACAACCCTCAAGTCTACTTCCGACGCCAACACTAAACTTCCCATGGCCGAACGGGAGATAGAAGAAATTGATGAGTTGTTAATAGACATTTTTGCTTAGGTGATTCGAACCCGAGACATCTCATGGATCAAGAACGATCCTACCACTCTAGTCGAGGTATGGGATCAAATTAAGGATGAAAAGCGATGTTTATAGGTTGAGGCTATTGATGAGTACAAGCTCATGCAAACTTATCTCAAAGGTGAGGAACCTGAGCGTCTAGCAGAAGGTAAACATCTAACTAAAGAAGCCATGGAGGAGGAAAAGAGCAAGCTTAAAGGTAGGAATCCGGTTGAGGAAGGTTCTAGCTCAACCGTTGAATTCAAGGCTGCTGAGGTCGAGGAGTACAATCCTAATGACCCGCAAGTTTCCGAAGTTCCTATTCCTCCTCCGCTGAGGTTTCTACTACAGCTCCAGATGAGAAATCGACGGAAGGTATTTTTGCATTCTCTCCGCAATTTGTCAAGGCTGTTATAACTTGTCGTCGCATTGTGGAGCAAACAGCTGAGAGGACCGAGTTCTCTCCTAAGTTAATAACTATTGCTTCTCGTGATTCAGGTGCCAGGCTTGCTGAAGGAATTGGAGAAAATCAAGTAGAGGCTGAGGCGGTCGAGAAGGCCATTATACCGTCAAGCGCAGAGATTCCTAAAGATGGTGAGATAATTGGAGCTTTGAAGGACACTGATGGTGACAACATAGATGAAGAGGAGGATGTTGTCATCACGGGGGCCACTGTGGAGGACGATAGCATGCTTTAGCCGAGAGGAAAGGTAAGAATGATGAGCTCCTAAAAGTTAAGTCCGAGGAAGAGCCTTTAAATATACCACCTCTCGCTGCGGCTGCCCCCGGTTCTAGGCTGATTATAAAATTATCTAAGTCAATAACTACACAGTTTGCATCCCAGTCCTCTACCGCTCCACAAGATCCTTCTTCGGAGAAGAAGAAAGGGAAAAAGCGCGGTATCTCTGACGCTAACAAGGAGGAGCCATAGAAGCAGAAGAAGGAGAAGAAGCCGAAGTCATCCCCGAAACCGAAGTAGAGCTCGTTTGTTTGCGTTTGTTTTAAGTTGCCACTGGCCCTTTGTTGTAGTTGCGAGTGTGGCCCTCGCGTTTTGACCAGTTTCGTTTTGTAGTCCTGCACCTAGTAAATAAAAGTTCTGTTTCTTTTGCATTGTTGCGTACCTGCAAATTTGTCATACTTAGTCGTGTGCATAAACATTCAAGTCATAACTAAGTTATAAACAAAACCATATCATAAATCATCCATGTATTCATCGTGATGTGTATATATATGCCCCCAATCAATCATTAACATGGTGCCTGGCCAGGACTTGTTCAGGATTGATTAGGATTGACAATATATTGCCCCCTATGTCCAGAAATGAAGGGTTCGGGCTCAGGTTTCACTCTTGCCTCCGGTCCTGCAGCGGGGTAGGAGCCCTTTCGTGGCATTTAATCGGAATGCCTTTATACTCTCCTATCGTATGCCCAGGATAGAGTATGAACTCAACTTTCAGTCTGCCCCCCAATCCTTCAGTAGGGTAGGATTTCATTTGTGGCGCTCATTCCCTGGCTTCTTTATACTCTCCCGTTAGATGCCAAGGGTAGAGTGAGGTTGAGGCGGTCTTTCAATCGTGGTCCACCTTCACGCCTTATGCATGTTTCATTTTCTCGTCCTTTATAATCTCTCTCGAGTCGTGAGAGTTAGAGTGCCAGTGGTCGTGTCATTTACTTTGTTGCCCCCTTTACACTATGTTCTTCAAGAGATGGAGCACGCTAATTTTAATTTTGTTTCTTAGACTCAATTTCAATGTACCTTAGGATCGTCGTAGGGTTTGCAATGAAAATCACGAGCATAATACTATATACGAATAGATACAAAAGAATAAGCATAAAACAGGGTGGTAAAGGTAAATGACACACAATATTTTTACAGCGGTTCGGCCGAATCATGGCCTACGTCCACTTTATAATCTTTTGTTTATATAATCAGACTATTTTAGGCAAGTCGTGCCTTTTTACATGATCCTAAAACAAAAGAATAAATTTGACAATTCACATCAAGTAGTGTCATAGATATTTGGCATTCCACGCTCTAGGGATTTCCTTGCCGTCTATGGTTGCAAGCCTGAAGACTCCGTTATCAAGCTTTAATCGGATGGCGTATGGTCCTTCCCATTTCAGACCCAAGAAGACGGGGTCCGGGAAGACACGCCTTAGTACCAGATCTCCAGGTTCAAAAGCTTGGATCCGAGCTTTCCTGTTACAATATTGAGCGGCCTAGTGTTTGTGCCTCGAGGAGCGTATATCATCTTCGTCACTTTTCTCCTCAATCATGTCCAAAGACTCGAGGAGTAATGCTTTATTTGTCATCGTATCATAATATGTAGTCCTATGAGAGGGTACTTCCAATTCCACAGGAATTACCGCTTCTGATCCGAATGAAAGGGAGAAGGGAGTGTGGCCTATTACCGATTTATAGGTTGTTCTGTAGGCCCATAATGCCAAGGGTAATTCATCGACCCACATAGCTTTGGCGTGCTTCAATCGCTTCTTCATAATAGACTTAATTATTTTATTTATTGCTTCTACTTGTCCATTCGATTGCGGGCGGGCTACAACGGTGTATCTCTTTTTGATATGATATTTTTGGCAGAAATTTCAGAATTTTGAGCTATCGAATTGGGTTCCATTATCGGTTATAATGATTTTAGGGATCCCAAATCGACATATGATATTTATGACGATGAAGTTTATCACTAGCTTTGTTGTGATCGTGGTTAATGATTCTGCATTGGCCTATTTCGTAAAGTAATCCATAGCCACGATTGCAAACTTTGCTCCGTCTTTGGCGATTGGTAGGCTTCCAATAATATCAATTCCCTACACGACGAATGGCCACGGGCTCACCATTGTCTTTCGTCGGCTAGGGAGTGCTCTGAGAATCTTTGCAAATTTCTGGCACCTGTCACAACGCCGTGCGTAACTAGCCGCATCTTTATTCACAGTAGACCAGAAGTAGTCGTACCGTAATATTTCTTAGCTAATGTCTGGCCTCCAGTATGGTCGCCACAATCACCTTCGTGTACTTCCTTTAGTACCTGCTTGATGTCGTCATGGGCTATACACCGGAGCAGTGGCATCTAGAATCCTTGTCGATAAAGAACTTCGCCTTGCATAATATATCTTGAGGCTTTACGAATAACGACATGTCTTTCACTTTTCTTGGTTGGGAGCATTCCGTTGATCAGGAAGTTCTTTATCGGTGTCATCCACGACTCCTTCTCCGGTTCAGTTTCCAGTATCAGATCAAATTCCATCTGATCAATACTCGGAGTCTCCAATGTTTCAATGGGGACTATTTCCGTGTTTTCAGGATTGTCATAGCTAGCCAGTTTGGACAATTTATCTGCCTTCTGATTCTCTATTCAAAGGATATGAGAGATACTGTAGTGTTCAAAACCACCCAACAGCTTTTCTACCTCCCTTAAATACGATACAAGTCTTGGCCCCTTGACTTGAAACTCATGTCGAACTTGGTGTACGACTATCTTGGAGTCATAGGAAATGTCCAACCTTGTTTTCCCAACTCCTTTATGAGTTTTAGCCTGGAAATCAAGGCATCGTACCTGGAATTGTTGTTAGTGGCATGGAACTCTAATCTTAGTGATAGTAGATTGATCGCCCTTCAGGAGTAACAAGGACAACTCTGGCGTTAGACCGTCTATCATTCTTAGCACCGTCGGTGTACAGCTTCCAGGTGCTGGATTTGAACTGTCGTTCTGAGAAGTCGGTTTCTTCACTCGATACATCCTCTTCAGGGATAGTGAACTCAGCTGTGAAGTCAGCCAACGCTTTCCCCCTTATCGATCTTCGGGGTTGGAAGTTCAAATCAAATTGACTTAACTCAATATTCCATTTGAGTAGCCTTCCGGATGCTTCTGGTCACTGCAAGACCTGTCGGAGTGGATGATCGGTGTATATGATGATTAGCTTGGAAATAGTGGCGAAGTTTTCTAGATGCGATCAGCAGGCTATATGCAAGTTTTCCTATCTTCGGGTAGTTGCGTTCTGCTGCCGCTAATTTTTTACTCACGTAATACGCCAACCTCTGTACTTTATCTTCCTCTCTTACTAAGGCTGAGCTTATTGCATGAGATGTTACTGCCAAGTATACAAATAAATCTTCGTGGTCGACCGGCTTGGATGGTATAAGAGGTCTCTCCGAATGAGTCAGAAGTGTCTGAAAAGCCTCAACACAATCAGGAGTCCATTGGAAGTTGCTCTTACCCTACTTTATCAAGTCGAAGAACGGGACGCACTTATCTGTAGCTTTAGAAATGAATCTACTTAATGCGACAACTTTTCTGGCGAGGCTCTGTACATCTTTAATCTTCCTTGGTTCTTAGATATTCCTGATTGCCGCAATCTGATCTGGATTAATTTCGATTCCACGCGAATTAACGATAAACCCCAAGAAATTTTTCGGAAGCAACTCCAAATGAACATTTCAGGGGGTTGAGCTTCATTCCATACCATCGAAGAATATCGAACATTTCAGCCAAGTCAGCTGTATGGTCGGGTGATCGCTTGGATTTCACAAGCATATCATCGACATATACTTCCATTGTTTTCCCGATCTGATTGTAGAACATCTGATTCACTAAGCGTTGGTATGTTGCTCCATCGTTCTTTAGGCCGAAGGGCATCACCACATAGCAGTACAGTCCCGAATCTGTGATAAAGCTGGTATGCTCCTAATCCGGAATATGCATGGTAATCTGGTTATACCCTGAGTATGTGTCCATAAAAGAGAGAAGTTCATGACCCGCCGTAGAGTCTACCAGTTGGTCGATTCTAGGGAATGGAAAGCCATCCTTCGGGAAAGATTTTTTTTAGATCCGAGAAATCCATGCACGTGCGCCACTTCCCATGAGCCTTCTTGACCGGGACGGTTGGAAATACATTCTGGATAAGTAGAATCTCCGATGAATCCGTTGCTTCTTAACTTCTCAACTTCCTCTTTTAAGGTAGCCGGCCTCTTTGGGCCATGTGTTCGCCTTTTCTGCTTAATAGGTGGATGCTTTGGGTTGATGCTCAGTGAATGGATCATGATTGAGGAGGATATCCCACACATGCCAGCGTGGGTCCAAGAAAACACGTCCAGGTTTGCCTTCAAAAAGTCTGTTAGTTCCATTGCTCGGAGAGGGTCTAATTGGGATCCGATCTTTAAGAACTTCGCTAGGTCATTATCATCGATCATAATATCTACAGTTGTTTCATTAGGTGTCGTCATTCTTCCCCCAAGCTCCTCATCCTCTCTGGGATCTATGTCCTCGGGTAAGTCTCCGGGTGACTCCTTCGGAAATATTCCCTTTAATTGCAATGCTGAATCTTCCTTTGCCGGGGAGGAAGTACCCCTGGTCTCTACGTCATTTCCATAGCATAGCATTTTTAGCTCTGCCATATAAAAGGCTCGTCTGGTTACTTGGTCACCCGTAATTACTCCCACTTCCACTTCAATTTGGAATTTCAATTGTAAGCACCAAGGTGCAACGCAGGCCCTGAACTCTACGAGGGCTGGTCGGCCCAAAAAGGCGTTATAGGATGAATCAATATCCATAATTACGAATGGGAGAATTCTCACTCTTCGGTGGTCTCCCTCTCCAAGAGTTACTGACAATTCAACAAATCCCATCGGAGCTGTTGACGATCCGTTGAAGCCAAGTATCCATCCTCTGCAGGGCTTCAAGTCCTTTCCTTCGAGCTTCATCTGGTCGAATGCATTCTTAAATAAAAGGTTAACATAACTCCCATTATCTACTAGGACCTTGTGAACTAGGGCAGGACCAATGGTGGTAGTGATCACCAAGGGGACATCGGTAGGGGCTTGAACCCCGATACTTTCTCTATCACGGAATATGACATCATCCGACATTGTTTTCTGGTGCTTTACCGGGGCAGTATCTTCAAGATTGTTGGAATCTCCCACTTCAGGGTGCTTGGCTGCGTTAACATATTGATCCATTGCCCGGTTGCTATGTCCAGCTGGATGGGGTCCTCCAACTATAGTATTAATGACGATGCCTTTACCCTTTTGCTGAGGAGTAGCCCTTTGAGGTTGCTGCCCTTTATTTTGCTCTGGACCACCTTGCCCTCGGTTTCTCGGGGTTGCCTTATACTCATCCAACTTTCCTTCGCTAAGAAGTTTCTCTACCAAGTCTCTTAGATAACGACACTCATTCGTCGAATGCCCATAGGTCTTGTGGAAAATAAATATTTTTCTTGTTTCATGCTCCTTTTCCGTTGAATCTCTTGACGGAGGCTTCTTATATAAGAGAACGCTGTAAGTGTCCAAGTAGATATTCTCTAGCGTGTCGTTCAAAGGTGTGAGGTTTTCAAAAGTTCTGAACTGAGGTCTCTTCTGTGAGTCGTTCCCTTGATTCTTTTTCTTGTTGTCGTTTCCAGTTTGGCGGCCATTGCCCTGGTTCTTATTTCCAACATTGACCTCTACCTTCCTAGAGCCGTCGCCAGACTGCTTAATGGCCACATTACCCTATATATCTTCCTTATTGGCAGCTTTTATCTTTCAATTAGAATATATCTCTTCTTGACATAGGCGAATATTGGCTTTCTCATAGAATATCTCCCTGGTCAGTGGCGGTTTTCCAACTAAGCATTTACCAAACTTGGTATCTTTATCTACTCCGTCAATTAACGCCATCAGAATGGACTGCTAACGAGGGTCTCTCACTTCCGTGACTGCTAAATTAAAGCGATCCAAGTATGACCTCAAAGTTTCATCAAGGCCCTGCTTAATGAGGGATTGCTCAACGACATTTTTGGACCTTTGAGCATGAAGTCGGAATTGATTTATAAACCTTTCGCTCAACTCTTTAAAGTTGGAGATTGATCTCGGCAGTAGCCGAGTAAACCACATTAACGCCACGTCCTCTAGGAAGATTGGGAATGCTTTATACTTCATCACGTCTGGAGCGGTAGCAGCATTCATGTACCATGAATATCTCATCAAGTGCTGAAATAGATATGTTCTGCCCCCATAATAGTTCATAGTTGGCAGATTGAACCGTCTCGGGAATTGGACGTCTAATATATCATCAGTGAAAGGCGTGTGGCTCCGGCTTACACCCCAATCTTCGTTGCTATATCCCCGACTATCTGCCATGATCTACCTCACCATCGCCTCAACGTCAGCATTGGTCAAGGTGGGCTCAGAGTCAGCACTTCGTGCTCTACGGGAACCTCCTGGCCATGTTTCGGGAAGCGTCGCCTGATCTGTATTCCTTGACGAGATTCCCTGCCCCCTATGGCTATGGTCAGTCACATGGCATGAAGGTGGCAGGGGTTGGCCCTGAGTAGGGCTAACGACGTTTTCCTATCTTGGTCTTTCTCGGGATCCTTTAATAGGGAGTAACCTGGGGTCAGCTAGGCTTGGGTCATTAGGATCCGACCGACGCGTGGTTTCCTCAAGGGATGGAAGCGATCCGAACTGGACTTGTCGAATATTCTTATGCCTTTCATACGACCGTCGTGGAGGCAAAACACGTTCTTTTGAAGAGGAAGAGTAATCTGCATTGAGGCAGCGAGTCGAGGAAGGTGTTTTCTACCTTCTAAGCACGTCAATTTGTCTACTCATTGCAATCATGTTCTCCTGCATCAAGGAACTCTCACGTCTCTGAGCCTCTAAAGCATGGTTTGTCCTAACCAACATCTTGAGTAAACGAGAAAAATCTCTTCCTGTTACTGGACTGGAGGCAGATGGTTGGTCATTAGCGTTTGCAGTTGGATTTGGAGCATTTGAGCCAGATCGAGTAGAAGCATCAACATAGGTGGAGCGGGTCGCAATCTCCTTTTCGGGCCGGGTCGTGGTCTCTTGTTTGGGCTGGTTTGTGACCCCTTTCTGAGGTTGGCTTGTGGTCCCCTCTTGGGGTCGGATCGCCCCTAAGAGTCATGAGCCGAGGAGACCACCTCGGCCTGCTCCTGGACATTTTCTTCATTAGCTTCATTCGCTCGAGAGGCTCGTGAATCCTTGGATTTCTTTTGGGCCATGGAGTTCTGACTTCACTGGCTTTGCTGAAATCTTCAAAAATAGTAGAAATACGAATATCTTCTTCGGACTTGGAAATCCGGATAGTAGAATAACAATCCGAAATGCCGAGAATTCGTTCTCAATGAAAGCACCAAAATGTTAGACCAAGAAATGGTTCTAACGCCCAAACAGCTTTAATTCGCAGAGAATTATGACTAGAAATGAAATAAAATCTAGCGAACACACAAGATTTATATTGGTTTGGCGTTAACGAGCCTACGTCCACTTTATATAATTGAATACAAGTACAATCTCTATCTCCACTTAATCTCACTTTTACAATGATAACTCATTCAATGCTTATCAAATAGACTCAGTAATTTGGAGTTATATCTGAATAATAATGGAGGAAGTATGATAATAGTTGAATAACACTCTTGAATGCAAAAGGATCCCAAAAAATGACAAGTCTTGGGCTATTTATAGGCTATTCCAGTAGGCGGTTCATGAAGAAACGTGGCACTCATCCCGGTAATCTCGGAGCGATTCGTAGGCAAGGGGGAATGGGTCATAGTGGTCATTATTGACACGCCTCATCAGATCCGTGATTTTCGGTTCGTGGTGGTCATGGTTGTTGAACAAGTCTTTGTGCCTTTCTTCTAGGAATGGGGTCGGGTCGCCACGTTAGGCCAGGAGCTGGGTCGTGTTCGTGGGTCACGAGTCGAGCCCACGAGTTGGGTTTAAGAATCCAATCCAGGTCATCACGAGCCGCACCATGAAGCTAGGTATTTGGGGTCAAGATATCCGGCTTGAGCTTATGAAAGTATACATCTCGTCCCATGTAGTCATAAGTGCATAGGTCTCTGGTCGCTTGGTCAAAAAGCTAGCCAATATATTCTGACCATGTATTCGTAAGTACTCAGCAGGTTTGAGTATAAATCATACTTTTGAATAATGTATTGTGAAGTTTGGCGAGTGGCAATTACACTCGCTTAAAGAGGGGGCGAGTATTAGCTATACACGGCTTATGGGAGTGGCGAGTATCTATCATACTGCTTATGGAATATTGACCACACTCAGCCTGTGGAGTTGGTCTAGGTATGACGGCGAGTATCAATCATACTTGGCTTATGAAATGTGGGCCACACTTAGCTCGTGGAGTTGGCTTGGATATGGTGGCAGGCATCGACCGTAGCTTAGAAACGGTGGCTAACTCTGACCATATTTCGGTCGGCGAGAGTTAATCATGCTCGGATTTGATTCATCTAAAACATAATTTATGTTCAAAAAAGAAAGTTTATTGCTACTAAAGTGCTATTACAGAAAAATGTAAAATAAATTATAAGTGGGGAGATAGCTAAATCCAAAGCATGTCTAGGGGCTAACTCCGTACGTGTGTACTTAAACATACCCGCATTATTGAAAGAAAAGATAAAAGTACATTTCCTGTCTCTTAAGAAATGGGAAAAATCTAAATCTTATTAATTGATGATGATGCCACGATTGTTGGGCTCAGGGTCCTTTCCGTTTCTAGAAGCTCAAGGACCGACCTGAGGAGCTTGGGTAGAAGATTGTGGCGGCACGGTCTGTGCAGGTTTCTTAACGTACTCGGACAGTTCTCCACGCCTAACTCTATCCTCGATGTGATCTCGCAAGTACCTGCATTCACTAGTGTCATGACCTGCCATGTTGTGATACATGCAGTGCTTTCCAGAGTCGAGTTCCTTCTGGGTCGGCTCACTTCGAGGAGGTTTCGGGAAGGGTAGAGTTCCTCGTACGTCAAGGTAGATGTCGAGCAAGAAGGAGTTGATCTCGGTGTATTGATCACACTTATTCTCTCTCCAGAGTCGTACGTTGCGATCATTCTCGTCCGAGACTTTTCCTTTTTCCTTGTTCTGGCCATTGGTGTTGGGTGGACCTCCGTCCTTGGTGGCAAGCACCTCGAGGCTCTCCATCTCGATGCTGGCATCCCCTTGTCGGAGGAATCAGTTTGCTTCAGAATAAAAGTATTCAATGTCCTTCGTAGGATACCTAGATAAAGAGACACTGAATTCCGATCAGTTTTGAGCTCCTGCATTGGCGGCCATAAGTACCATCGATGGCTCGGGTCGATCGACCGATGCCATGACAGCGTTGAATCTTTCTAGAAAGGACCGGAGGGTTTCGCCGGGTTTTGTTTGATGGTGGTGAGGAACATGACGCTCTTTGGTCGGGAGATGTGGACTCTGAACTGCTCGATGAAGAGGGTGACTAACATATTCCAACTGTTGATCAACTCATTTGTTAACTGCCGGAACCACGTACCAGCTAAGTCGGTAAGGAAGAGATGGAAGCACTTGGTCGTGGCATTGGTCGATGCTGAGAGTACTTCCATGTGACGCATATATCGCATGAGATGAATGGTCGGGTCGGTCTGGCCGTTGTAGGGCTCCATGATTGGAAGCTTGAAAGATGGAGGATTTCGATAGTTTATGATTTCCTTGGTGAATGGACTGCGATGGATATCATCTACATCTTGCTGAGAAGATGTGCCTCGGGTAAAGCGTTTGATGATACTAGCAAGCTAGCTTCCATCCCCGAGGAGTCGTTGCCACAAATCCAGTTCTGCACTGGGTACATTGGTGAGAATCCCGAGGTTTGGATCCACCGAAAGCATGCTCGAAAGGGGAATGGATGGTTTGGGTTCGACCTCCGAGAGTTGAGTGAAGGTGAGAGTGAGGATGTATCCCTGTCTCGGGACCTGGTTCAGTCGCAGCTAAAGTCGCCTGGTTATTATTGGACTGAACCGTACCTGTTCCTGTTGGGTGTAATGGGCTCAGGCGAGTGATACCCACCCGGGGATCAACATTGCCCCTGCTCATAGCGATGTTAGAAGGGTTTACAATAGTGGTTCCCTCTGTTACATTGGGGACTCGTATGGTAGAGTGGTCTTGGTGGCACAGAGGGTTGTCGTCACCAGCTTTTTGTTGAAGGGGAGGCGGCATAAATTGGGTTTGTGGTAAGATGCTGGGACGAACCGGATGTAGCAACGTTCCCGGTTCTGGTCGACCCACTGGTTGTACTGGATCTGGAAATATCTTCCCAGGGGGTGATGATCCTAGCACTGGGAGATCGGGAAGTGAAGTTGAACCAGGAGGAAGAAAAGGTATGGTCCGATCTGAGGCTTGGATTTCTACAGACCGAAGATCAGTTGTTGCCGCAGTCCCGCTCGGTGCAGGAAATGATACTGGAATGTTAGATCCCTTTTCCATCCGAGCGAGGAGGTCATTCATTGGTTCCGATTGTCATTTGAGGAGTTCACCCTGAGATTCCATCTAATTTCTGAACTCAGACAAGATTTTATCCATGTTGTCCCTGGTGAGGTATTGAGATGTGTCTTCGTGGGAGGAAGCCTCATGGCTTGCCCCCATTGTTGCTATTCCTACTGCATCGGCAGGTAAAGCATGGGAAGACAAATCATCCTTGTTCCACTTGTTTGCCATCGTTCGGTTTAGAAACTTCTGAAAGTGGTCGAAGGTCGTAGGGTATGTCTAGTGCGTTCCCCTTCCTGGCGCGCCAAAGTGTTGACGTCAAAAGTTGGTCACTAGTGACAGTCAAACCCCAATCGTGCGTAGAGCACACAAATAGCAGTCATAGAGTACAGAAAAGTAAGTAAAAACAGGGAACACACAGAGTTTTTATAGTGGTTCGGCAAAATCGGTGCTTACCTCCACTTTATATTTACTGACTTTTTGAGGACTACAAGTATAATTGATCTTTTCTCAGTGGAAGAGAAGTAGAGATTATAGTATTTTGTAATGTTTGAAGTGCAAGGTTGGAAACTTTCCAGTATACCGAGCGTGAGTTAGAAGTGGAGAATTCAACTTTTTTTTTCTATTTTCGGTAATGGGGTTTATAGTTGGAGGAGTGGAATGAGCTATGTGCCATGTGGCTTGCCTCTTTTGTGGAGCTTGGACACGTGAAGCTCAATCCGACTGAATAGTTGTGACGGTGGGACCAGGTCTACCGCTGAGTAATAATTCCCTCGAGAATTGTGGCTTGCGTGGCACTTGAACTACGGTGTATCAAAAGCAGAGTTTTGGCCGGATGCGCTTGACCACTTTAATTACCTTGAGAATCAGACTTCGCTAGGAGTTGGATGACTCATCTAGATATTTTCCCAAGTAAATCTGATCGATCCGACTTTTAAGGATAGGTCGATTCGGTCTGCTTGGAGAGTGATTCATGCAGGGAAGAGAGATGCTGCTACTGGAAGGAAATTGGACCGGGCCGAGCCTTGCTTGGACTTTCCGAAATATAGAGTCGTTCGTTTGGATCGGTCGGTATTGTATGGTGAGACTTGGGACCTTGGGCTCTGATCCATCGAGCCGTGACAACTTTTGTCGAAAAGTTGGTCAACAGGTGCGCCTTAATAATACTTTTTTAGTTAGATTGTTTGAATGGATGCTTGTTTGTTTGCTTTGTACGAAAATTTGAAATTAAAATAATAATTATTTAATAAAATAATAATATAAAGAGTATTTTTATAGTAAATATTATCCCATGAAATAATTAAATAAGAATATAAAGTTATAAATGAATCAAAGAGTCAAAAATAAATTGTCCCTTTGAAAATTCAAAGGATATGTCGACATACCAGTTTGTATATGTCGACATATACACGAAAATTTGAAATTCTAATTTTGTTAAAGCTTTTGAATTTCCCTCCACGTTTTCACTAAACCCAATGTACTGAAAATGTGTCCCTTAACCAGAGAACATGTCTTTTGATTCTCTATTTAACTATATATTTCTATCATCTCTTTCTATCTTTAATTCAAAATTCAAACTTGTCTTCATTTTCCTATACTCTTCAAAACAACTATATAATGGCTTCCTCGAGCATACAAAAAACATTGAGGCTGACCAAGACCATAAAAGGCTTCCTTTACGACAACCCGGATGTTATCAAAGATTATATAAGCTATGTAAAATTTGGTAATGTCAATACAAGAAAATTTGCAATTTTCGGTGATTTTGCTTCTTATAATCTTGAATCTCTTTTTCATCAAAACGGAATTTTAAGTTTAATCGATTTTCGGGATAATGATGAAGTTTGCTACCCAAATCTTATCAAAATGTTTTATGCAAACTTAAATCGAGATTTTTACCAAGGAAATGAAAGTGAAAAATGGAGTAGCATAAAAGGAACTCAAATTGTTTGAGTTGCAATGTTTTGAGTGCTATTTTGGGTTGCAAAAATACGGGAATGGATCTCACGGATTTAATGATCAACGAAAATGATCTAAAGACCTTTCACCATATTTTTGAAAGTGATGAAAATATGAAACTCAAAAATCATTTTTATCGTCCTAAAGCAATAATTGTCAACTTACTTCTCCAACATACCATCACTCCTCATTTCGGAAATTTCAACAACCTAACGTTGAAAGTATGTAAAGACCTTTTTCCTATTTTTGGAAATTAGGACGTAAATTAGGCTCAAGTAATTTTAAGTGAATTTCTACCAAAGGATTTATCGTCAAAAGAAAATACGTAATATCATGGAATTTACCTTGCTCGTATTTTCTAATATTTGGAGTTGATTTCAAAGGTGAAAAGTTTGTTTTTAGAAAGATTTTCAATTCTGGAAATATATTCTTATGAAGATTCCAGTTGTGTTTCATCTATATGAAACATTTGCAGAAAAACAAGCAAGAATGGAACAAGAATAAGAAGGTGAACAAATGGATATCGAAGAAGATGAAAATATTTCCTTAGAAAGTATTGAATTTCCCGCTAACTCTTCCAAGAATATCCTCCTTAAAAATCAAATAATTCTCGCTAAAAACCAAAAAGCACTTAATAGGTCATTTAGTAAGAAATTTGAAACAATGTCTTCTAAAATAAGCAAGTTCTCTGGAAAGGTTGGAAGAAAACTTGGGTTGTCCTCATCCTCATCCTCATCCTCCTCCGCTGAATTCTAAGTCTATTATCATGATGTATTTCAATTTCCGTATTTCAACTTCATATTATTTATTAATCGAATTTATCATTATCATTAGTATGAGTGAAGCTTTGTATTTATGTTAATTCTTCCTGAAACATTTTTGGAATGGTCATCAAAGTAATCAAAACAAGTAAATATAAGTCAAAAAAAGTATAAAGTCACAAAATATTTCGAAAATTGAAAATAACACGTATATGTCGACATACATATATGTATATGTCGACATATAAAAGTAGGTTTTTCAAATTTGTTTTAATTTGAAAACTGCTTTAACCAACTAGTGTCTATTCATTTCAAACGAATTCCATAGCTTATTTATAACCATTTCTTCAAGAAAAACTCATTTATTCATTCCTCCTTCATTTGCTTTTATTATTTCTTAATAAAATCAAATCCATGGCTTCACAAATCCATAATTTAAGTGAAAATCTTGAAGAAATACCTAATTCTTTCAAGAATATTCTCCCTATCATTCTTCGCAATCAGCGTCACTTAAAATTAAGTCAAATAGAAATGATAAAACAACAAGAGAAGCATTTTGATGCAATTCGATGGATGATCTCTTCTCTTTCCAAAGACGAAAACAATAACATCACCGGAGCACCTCTCACCAAAGACAACGAAGACTGGATGATATAAAGGCTGATCCAATCTTCGGTGGAGATGGTTAGGTAGAAGTTCCTAGAAATATATGAATTTGTCTTCAAAAATTTGTGTGATTTGATTGGATTGTTTTAAATTTAAATTTGTAAATAAATAACTTTTAAGATTGGTTTGATTTGAATCGGATTCTTGATTGTAGTGGTATGTATTTTATGTATTGAATTGGTTTGATTTGTATTGTATGCTTTGAAATATAGTTTATACTCATTCAAGTTACTACTTAGAATAATTAGTTAATTAGTTATGTCTTAATTTTAAGAAGTTTAAGATATTAGAATCATATTTGTCTTAGTATTTAACTATGTCTTAGTTTTAGGGGGAGTATAATTGTCTAATTAGAAATATATATAGCTTTTGTTGATGACAAAGGGGGAGAATTTTAAAATAGGGCTTAGATTAAGGGGGAGTTAGTAGTTTTTGTAGGAGTTAATGGAGTAAGGGGGAGTAACTAGAAAATAAAGATATCAAGTATGAATATTTTATAAAGCAATGTTGACATCATCATGGGAGATTGTTAGGGGTTGAGATGTTGATAGTTTAGATTACAACAACCTTGTTTCAATTATTATTATTATAAAATATATACTAACACTATTATCTAGGATATATATATATATATTTACATGTATGTATATTTTCAGGAAATCCATGCAGGTATTGAGTATTAAAGACTTTACAGTTCAGAAAATAAAGATTTCACAGTGAAAGAGTTCAAGATACAAGACTCATGAGTATCAAGACTTCAAGAGTTCAAGAAATGTAAAGTAATTGTGTCTAGATATTTTATCAAAACTTTAGTTGGCACTGAATTCCTATTTCAATCTTTTTCTCACTATTTTCAAATGACTTCAAAATTACTTCCTTGATTTCAATCTATTTTCAAAATAATTTCAAAATTACTTACTTATTTTAAAGCTATATCTCTTTATTATTAAATCTATTTTAACTGCTATTTTAAAATTAATCTTCATTTCTTGATATATTTTAACTCCAAACTCAGATGTTTTTTACTTACAGATTTAATACTAATTTAATTATAGTTACTTATGTTTTACATTTCCTTATTTATATTTATTATATTTATAACTTTATATATGTATACTTTTATATCATTTTATATCTAGTTTTTAATCATTTTCAAATCATCTTAATATCTGTTTTTAATATATATTTTTACTTGGAATATTATATTTTAATATAAAGTAATATAATTTGTTTTAACTCAAGAAGTACCAGAATTGGTTTAATCATTATTTTAAATTCAAAATTTTATTTTTGGTTTTTTTACCAAGGCATGTCGACATATATAAAGTTATATGTCGACATATGTGTCGTTGGTTTTTATTTTAAATTTTGAAAAGTTGTGTTTTTTGAATTCAAACCTTTTCTGAATGGTTGTGGCTGTTCGAAAACAATAAATAGGCTTTAGATTTCAAGTTTTTTTAATAACTACCCATCATCTTCTTCTTCCTTTCTTCTCTCTTTATTATTTTTCTTAAATTCTTAAAATCTATATTTATACTCTGCTAATTTTCAAAGAGATTACATCAATCTCTTTCTCTTTCAATTCCCCATAAAACTATCTATGAAATTCAACTGCTACTCAAGAGTTATAGGTTATTTGTAATCAAAGATCGTGATATCAAGTTCTATCGAGTCAATACTTCAAAACTGATACTAAGAGAATGTGTGATTGTAGCCCAGAAATCAACTGTATGTGATTGTAGCCCGAAAATCAATTGGGTGTTGGTTGTGGCCCGGAAATCAACTGAGTCTCGTCGTACTTCGGAAATCAGTTGGGGTGTTCCTTTGTAGCCCTAGAGTGAAGGAGCGCAATATTGGATAATAATTGAATAGAAATCCACACCAATCCAGCATTGTGTGGGACTGGATGTAGGTTAACTCCGAACCAGTATAAAATCCAGGTGTGTTATTTTCTTTTATTGTTTTTTATTTTTATTTTCTGCATTTGTGATTGATTCTGTTATTTGCACAACATTCAGATAAATAAAAAAGATTTCAATAAATTAATAAAACACTATTCAACACCCCCTCTAATGTTTAGTTTGGCTTAAGATCCTTAATTCGCATCTCCAACAATAACAGTAATTAACCTTCAATAAACAACACTACACAAACAATGAGGCACAGTTAAACTAACAAAGTAGCCCTAAATCGAAAAATTTAGGTAATTTTAGGCTAATTACTTGATTTGGCGGTGGTTAGGAGGCTGAAGATGAAGAAAGGGAAGTTGGCCGGGGTTGGAGAAGCTCACAGACTCGGTTGAACTCGACAGGGGAAAACTGGACGTGGTTGGAGGAAGTTCTTTTTTTTATGAGGAAAAAGAAAGCGAGGAAGAAGAAGCATGTTTCGGTCTGTTAGTTTGCAATTTTTCAACGGCCGCAAACTATGTTATTACAACCGCTGACATCGGCTTTTCATGATCTGTTATCAAACCGATTGGTAGGAAGGTACTCAGGAACCAAAATCAATTTGTCTGTGCCACTAAATTACGGACGGCAGAAAATCTGAAGTTTGCGTAACATTCCTCTTTCTCTCTTCCGATTCTTCCGCTTCTAACCAAATCAATGAACGATTGCGTAACATTCGTTTTCCTCTCTTCCGATTCTTCCTCTTCTAACCAAATTAATGCGCGATTTTCTCCTTCCTATCTATCTATAACAAAAATCCTCATTTTCCTTCAGAAAGCCACAATCTGTTTAACTCTGAAAAACCCTACCTCCTCAACACCGTAAATTGTGATCGGCCTCCCGCCTCCTCAGAATCCAAAGCTACAACCTGTCCTCTGGCGATGGAGAATAAAACGAGTTGTTGCGCTGGTCGTTTGGAAAAGAAGGTATGATTCTAAATTGATTTTGATTATGATTTTCATTTTGGTCTTTTTCTGATCTCAGAGTACATTGTTTTTTGCTATATCTTTTAGGTATTGTTGCCTTGTATTGTCATGTGTTTAATTGTCGTTGAATATTCATACTTCTGACTGATTCAAAGGCTCTGAGTTCACCGAACGTAGCATGCATAAACACAGAGCTTATGAGTACACTGTTGACAACAGTAACAAACTGAAACAAAACACAGTATTTATAGATGAGTGCGGCAAGGCCAGTGAGGAGGAGGAGGGGGAGGAGGGTTTTGGAGAAGCTGCTGTGGTAGCGGTACATGCCGCCGCCATGTTTCAGATGGTGGTTGGGGCTGGAGACGACGGTAGTTTTCTCGACGGTTTCGGACATGGGTGATTGTTGTGGGTAGGTATAGAGGAGATGGCTGTTCTGTTTTGTGCTGTGTAATATGTTGGAGGAGAGGGGGCGGTGAGACAGGTGTAGCGTTTTCTAGAGTGATTTTAGTAAGCAGTTTTACTAAGATTTGCTGTTTTTCTATGGCGTTAGAGCAGTGGCTATGTCACGTGAAAATTACGTATTTGCTAGTGAGTTCGAAGTTAACATTGGTCACCGGAATTTATTCAGCATGTATGGACTCAACTCGATAGTCAGTACAAAAATAAAAAACATTGAGAAAATACAGTAATCAATTTACCACAGAAGTTTTAACTTAAACCTTTTTCCTCTGATTGTTAACTGCTCCTTGGATTATTACCTGATGTTTGGCTTGGTTTTCTAGAATCACTATCCTATTCTTTCATGGTATTAATGGAAATGTTGTGCATGAGTTCATTATTGTTTTGAGAAATTTCAAGGTAATTTATCACGTTTCTAATCATTCAGTTCCATTTACTTTTTTCTTTCTTCTAATATTTATATTTTGTTTTGCATACCGACACTTTATTTTATTATAGAATACTGCTGGAGTAGAGGCTGAAGATGTTGCGAAGCACCTGATTGATTATGAATTTCATGCACAAACTGTGTCTTGACCAATTTCAGGAACACATATGATTTAACCAACCGAAAGTGAAAGCAAAGTAATTAACTAAACTGAAGTCCATTTCTTGTATTGAATGCCCTTTTCATTTCCTACATCATTAATAAAATATGTTGTTCCATTTACAGGCAAAAACAGATAGATATTTTGATGCTCTTATCGCAATCAGAGAAGAAATTGCTGAGATTGAGAAAGGGAAAGCTGATATTAACAACAATGTATTGAAGGCATACGCATCTTTCATTTTCATATTTTAACAATATATCCATATAGTTGAAGGTAATAATAAGCTAACCAGATTTTAGCAAGCATACCATATCATTGATTCAGTGAGCAAATATCCATTATTAAAGTACTGCAACCACATGTTTTTTGCTTGTTATATTGTTGCCAGTCCCTGACTTGTAATGCCACTGCTTAATCCTCAAACCATACTGAGATGTTATGTGCATATTTTCCTATAATTTGCTCTCTTTTTTTTTAATTTTTAAACATAGCATGCTCGGGAAAAAATTCTTCATGGTACTGGCGAATTTTCTTTAAACCATTAATATAAGATGCTCCTGCACCGTTTTTAGTTTTATTACTGAAGCTCAGCCATGGATGTATCCTGTCAAGTTTGTTATATAATTGGAAAAAAGAAGCAACTTCAAAATTTTGTAGAGACATAGCATGGATATATCACTTCCACATTCGTCTAAAAAAATAGAAACGCTAGTGAAAATGCTTCAAAAAGTTATTTTAATAGGGTTCTAGATTTTTCTTGCTGCCTACCTTCTGTTTTCTCTGATATCCTCTCCAAATTTGTCCATTCCATTTACTTTGACTCTACTCTTAAATTTCATTTCCAATCCTCAGTTGGCCATTTAGCTTCTTGTTTTGGACTCCAAACCTCTGTGACCACGATGTTGTTGTGAATCCAGATCGATCTTCATGCTCTTATGCTTAATATTGCCAGTTATGGCCTCACGATCTTCGATTCAGTGATCCAGCGTGTTTCAAGAGTCCAGTATCTGAAATTTTTTAAAGGCTGCTGCCCAACTTATGTTTAAGCGCTTGGTATTCCCATTCCATATTTTTCTACATTTATGTAGATTAGTTTGGGTGGTGTTTCTGTCACTTTGTTTTGGATTTGGTGCTGTTGACCACCATTTTCAGTTGTGAATCTCTATTTTGCATGTTTTTTCTGAACTGTAGTATGGATTTGTTTTGGCTTTTAGTGCTGGCGTCGAGTTGAGAATGCAAGCATGAATTATTTGCTTTGTTGGGTGGTATTTTTTCTTCTTCGATTCACTTAATATCGTATTTGCTTCCAATCTTTCCTGCTTGTTGGCAACCTCTATTGCATCTTTCAAATGTAGCAATGAGTGGGTCCATATTGATGTTTCTAGTGATGCTTCTTGAGTGTGTACCCTGATGATTTGTGAAGTGCACTTTCTTGTACTTTCTCCTCATGCTATGGATTCAGCTGTTGTGGTTTTTTGTAGTTGTTTTGCTACTTTGGAACATACATTGATGAGAACTTACATTGTTTTATCATCATTGAAACATTCTTTGGTGCTGCTATAGAACATGAGCCATTTGTTTCTTGAAATTCATGCTTAGTTTGTCGGGTATACTGTCCATAACATTAAATTGTACGTATTCCTCCATGAGGCAGAGCAGGTAAAAAAAATTGCATGATCAACAAAAGCGTAAGATTCAGGCTGCAGATTCTGCTCTCCCCATCTCCTAAGCACAGCCGAATATACACGCATTTTCATCTTTAGTCGCTTCTTGCTTTTTGTGCAGCTTTCTTCACGTTTCTTTTAACCCATTTTCTCTTTCTTCCTTCCATTTCTCTCTACTTCTGTTGTGCTGACTTGCTTCGTATTCTTGTACAATTAAAAATATGGCTTAATCTAGATGGATATATATATCCCTATATTTATGTGGATGAAAATGATAGAGGCATGATGGTTATTAATGCACGTATGGGAAATAGTTTTGAAAGTCTTCAGTACTGTAGTAAGAGAATCCTGTGAGTGGAAGGCTCCGTGAAGCTTCAGTTCTCTTTGATAATTCAGTTCACCGTTCTAACGTTGTATATTTTATTTATTTATTTTCCATGTGCAATTTTCGACTCACCAGCCAGTCTTTTGGATTTCCGTGTACACACATGCGTGAATTTCTACCTGTTTCATGTTCAGATTACGCAAATTTGAAAGAAACCCATGTGCGTACAACTGTGTTCACAATTCACAGCAGAGAAATATGTACAGTTTAATGTTATGATTAATCCCACCCAACTAAGCTAAGCTAAGTATTATCATGCACTAAATACTATGTGTTATAACTAGTTCATTTCCAAGTATTATGCCCTTAAAATAATTTTATTTTGTTTTCTTCAAAATGCAATGTTAGCTTTTAGCGGCATGGGGAGATAAAGATCCATGAGAGCTTGTATAATTTGGTAAGGCATACAGTATATTTAAGGCACACTAGAAGGAAATGTGCTTATGAATAAAACAAGAGTGGTAATGCTTACTAATCAAATTATCTGTGTATGTTTTTTTTTTTGGTTGAAGTTCTATTTTTCTTTACTCAAATTTCTCGGACCGGAGGGTTTGAAGTTTCTTATAAAGTGTAGAGAACCAATATATATAATATGTTAAAAGTATAAATTTTAAACCAAAAGATGGTGAGAAAAATAAAGGTTTACTGAATGAAATGATTGCTGTAAATTAGCATATGATAACAGCAACCACATTACTTTAAATTTGTTATAAATTTACTTAGAACTGAAATTTGTTATTTAAATGAGTTAAATTACTGTATCGCGACATGTAGTTTGTCGTGACCAGGGTGTATGACTCAGCAGTGATCGAGACAAGTAGGGCGGTTGTTTGATGGAGGCGTTTTAGATCTTCCATTTATGTCATTGATCGAAACTCATAAATTTGACCGTGGCATCATATCATATATATACTTCATATTCTTTTTCCTAAAAAAATACCACCCAGCATCACAATTATATTGTTATATTGATTGTGATGTAATGCTTAAAGAAAACTAATTCTTAAATTATTAAATAATACATATGCACACACAATGCTAAAAGGAATTGGTTGCACATTATTTCAATCGTCGTCGTTTTGTCAGTCTACATAGTTACATTAATCATCTCTTTTTTTTTTAAACGGAGGGAGTGTCGATGAGAAGAATGGAGTCTCGATGTGGCTAGTGTCTAAATAATATAAATTATTCCCTATTTCAAATTGAAAATATTCGAGTATGTATATGCATGCACATATCATGTATGCAGATATGCTAGTTTGACTTAATGATAAGTAATGTTGAGGGTTTATGGTTAACAGGATTTTACATAAATTCGTGAATATGGGAACATGACGATCTTGTGTTCAACTATTAATCGTGCTTAAAGTGTAACAATGAAGCTTGACTAAAAAAATTATATATATTCCTATTAGGAACCTTGTTAAAATAGTCAATGTAAACAAAAGAGAAATATATAATTTGAGCCTAACCGATACATCTTTCAATGTAAACTGCTCTATGGTACCTTTTAATGTATCAGTCTGCAACTTAATATATCATCTTCTAATATGAATTCTACAGCATTACGTTAACCGAATTTGTCCGAATATTTTTATTGGTATGTAGATGGAGACAGGGGATGATTATGATGAGTATGGTCATTATGTATTGGGTTTTCTTGGTGCGGGGTTGTCCAAGCTGTTTCATGCTTTTGGTAAGGAAGATCTGGCTTCAGATTCACAATCCTACTCAGTGGGTTTATTTTTTCCAGGCACATCTACGAATTCCTTGACCTCCCAATTGCTCAACGATTTTCAGTGTTTCCAACTAATCAATATATCATTTTTTGTGAATATAGAAAACTTGCAATTATTTAGAAGATACAAATGAAAATCGAAAATCACATATGTTCTGGCCTCGTCAAATATGGAATAAATATGCCGACAAATTAGAGGTACTTCTAGCTTTAATATATAGCATGTTTTACCTATTTTTTGAAGTCTTTGTTAATGTAGATTTTCAAGCCGAAGTAGTATTAGATTTGCATGGCTAAATAAGTTATAAGTTTTGTTGATGTGTAAAGTTTTTAGCTATTCTCAAATTATAGACTGGTATTTCATATCATTTGGTATTAAAGTTTTGATCTTGAAGTATATTTTTATCTGCAGCTACAGAGAAAGTCAGAAATTTCCCCATTTTCTACTGGGACAATCAATGGGTGTGTTGTTGCTCTTAAAGTTCATCTAAAGCAACCAAAAGAATGGGGTGACATTCTTCTTGCTACTTCAATGTGTAAAGTAAGTTCACTTGTCATCTTCTTATTATAAACTGCTGAAAACCATCATTTACTTCTAGTTATGACAACCGTCCCCTTATGAATTGTCCCTGCATGAATATACTACGAAAGTTAATATGCTATTATACTTTGCTGGATAGTTTCCATTGCTGTATCATTAATGAAAAATTTAAAGTATGAAACATGCTATTTTTTTACATCAAAAATACAGTTAACATACTTAAAGAGGAATCGCCTTTAAAAAAAACAGACCAAACAAGAACGATATGGAAGTGACTAAGAAGTATTTACATCTTTCACTGTGTTCACGCCTTGAGCGTACATTTTCCAACACCATAAATGTTCATTATGTAAACATTTGAAAACCAAAAGCATCTTCTCAACCTCAAATTAATAGCGTCTGCCCTCCAAAAGAAATAAATAAATAATGTTTAGTATCTAGAGAATTGGAAACACCTTTTCAGAGTACAAACCTGGGAAAAAAAAAGTTATGTTTTCTACAAGGCGACATATAGTGCCTATAGTGCCTATTCTCAATGTAATAATGTATGTTCGAAACTCGCTACGCAAGTTTCGAATCTAAGACTTCTTGTGCCCGAATCGAAGGCCATACCCAAAGGGATAAGGATGCTGGTCATTCCATGGAAATGTTACGACCGATCCTGTGTTTTTTTATTTTATAAAAAATCAATTACATCACTCTATGGAAATGTTATAAACATTTCAGACCAAAAGTCATCTTCTTAACCTCAAATTAGTAGTGTCTACTCTTCGAGAAAATAAAAATAAAAATCTTTTGTATCTTGAAGAACTGGAAACACATTCAGAGTACAAACCTAGGAAAATAATTATGTTCTCTACAAGGTGATGTATAGTGGCTATCCTAAATTCTGCGTTTATTTTCCTTTATGTTTGTATAATAGATCCTTTGTTTTTAATTTCATAAAAACGCGTACACCATTCTATGTAAATGTGGGTAAATACACATAATTCTATTTTTATATACTCCTTTATAGCATTAAAATCGCATGTTTAAGCATGATTGTATTTTGATGCTGATGTTTCTAAAACTACAAGATCTCAGAAAATGTGACGCCTTCTGGACTGGTTTTAAATATGATGGCTCTCCTGTCATATGCTCTGCCTGAAGCAAAGTTGTTCGCACAGAAAGACATAGGCGATTTTGCATTTAGAGATCCCTCAAAAGGAAAAATGGTATCATTGTTAATTGTTATTAATTTGTTTATCCTTTTCAGTTATATTTTTATTTAATAATGCAGATAGTTTCAGTGCACCATGCTTGTTCTTTTCATTTTGTATTGGTTGTTTTTATAATTAAAATGATCGGTATTATTGTTTTCAAAATCTGTAGATGCTCTTTTAAAAACACAGAGAAATAAGAATTGTAATAAAGTGATATGAGATAATATTTGAGGCAGTGAAATTCAACCACTTGCATTTTCAGTTGGTACAAAACAAAGTACATGATTTTCAGTATAAATGTTAAACTGCAGTAATAGCATTTGATTCATATTAATCATCGAATGTCTTTGTAATATATCAGTTCAAAGGTTCTAATACTCATTTTTACTATCTAGGCCGAATTTAATGTTATACCATACTCTGACCAAATGCGGCTAAAAACTGCCGTGGAGCTTATAAAAGGCCACACAAGATATTGAATCCCAACTTGAAAAGGTTAGTTCCCTTCTTCTTTAACATATGTAGTACACATAAAGCACACGATCACATTAACTGAACATATAACTGAAAACATTAATAGAATGCTTGTAATTTTCTATTTACATTATAGCAGAGCGCAAAACATTGAACATCACCACTTACATTACCACTCCATGCTGTAAAGCCATAACATTGTTATTGCATTTATGTAAATTCTTCTATATAAATCTGACAATAAAGTTTTTTTATAAGGTATGTGCTCCATTATTGATTCTTCATGGAGCAGTAGATAAAATAACAGATCCCGGAGTAAGCAAATATCTGCATGGTAAAGCTTCAACAGATGATAAAATTCTCAAGCTATATGAAGAAAGTTATCACTCAATTCTAAAAGGAGAACCAGATCATAGAATTGAGTGTGTAATTTCTGATATCATTTCTTGGTTAGACTCACATGCATTATCAGTTAATTAATTGTTTATATCAGATCTTATTTATAATAATCATCATCAGCCACATCATACGGTGATAGATTCCTTTTGCGATGGATTTAGTGTATTTCACCTTTGTATGCCAAATATAATTATGAATGTAAATATACTGATGTAAACATTATTGCAAAGCATTATCTCAATTTGATTGTAAACTAAATGTACTTGACCAGTTTGACAATAAGTCATGAGTGTTCTATTAAATTATATGCATCATCAGTTTTGCATAACTGGTATGATTTTTGTTACTGGATTGTACCTCACCACTTTTGATAAAATTAAATTGCATGAGTTACTAAAGTTGGTACCAAAATTTAGGGTGAACTGTTATGGATTTTACATATAAATTTCTTCCTGCATTTTACTTGCATATGATTTGACCCTTCTTATTCTAGATGTCATTTTAGAGTTTAATTTTTGCTGCAAAATGGATCATATTTTAGTAGACTTTTTGTGTGTCTTGAATTATTGTACAAGTAAAATAATATGCAAAACTGAAACGTGGTGATTATTTTCTTCAAATTTCAAGAGACCATAAACTGAATAGAGGGACTAAATCCTCCTTATTTAAAAAAAAAAAAAAAAAAAAAAAAACAACAACTAGTGTTGCAAAAGGAAGGTGCTTCATCCGACGACAAACTAAATGGTAATTAATCTGAATTTGTAGGAACTATAGTTTGACTTAAATACACCGTGCACCACATCATCTTTTCAACAAAAAATCAAGTCATATATAAAATAAGAAAGTTTTAATATTATGTGCATTATATAAGTATACCTCACTTCTAAGAAGTATCCTTTTTTGGATAAAAAATCCAGTTTGAAATATGTTTTAATAACTAATTTTGATTTCATATTGAACACCTTAACGGTCGGTTTTTCCACCGTTGTGCGGTAATACTAGTTTAATTCGCAAAAGAAATGTAGAATGTACTAACCGTTGAAAATAAGTTGTTGTCGGTCGTTGCAATGCTTTGTTGGTATATACACCTTGTTTAACGGTGAATGCTATCAATATCCTGTTGCATATATTATAAAAATTAATTAAAGATCACATCCTAGTCGGAAAACAGATAGTACAAAATATATTCAAATGTAGCAAAATCACACTCTTCACAATCTTACTCACTATCTCACTCCCTGACTTCATCGCTCTCTTTTTCTTGTTAAGCAAAGCGGATTGTACTCTCAACTAATTTGGTCTTTGTTTTGCCCCCAAATACTTAAAACCAAGCGTAGTTCGAATTTCAATCTCAAACATTAAAACTCATAAGGCAAAAATTGTAGTTTATAGTCCGGATCAGTAAAAAAGACCGGATAATTTAGTCTGCGTAATACTTAACCGTTAAGAATTTATTTTACCATAGCAATTAAGCTGAACTTGTAATATAATTAGAACCTTCATTTGTTGCTACTAGTTTTGGCTTCCAATGGAACTTGAAACATGGTATAACTGCCTTGCAAACTTATGAAGTCATATACAAGTATGTAATAAAACAATAACATTTCACAAACAAGGCGGAAGACGCAGAGGACAGATTCTTCTTTATTAAGCAAAACCAGCTCATTATTTTTGAGCTTATACATAGCCAAACCACACAATGCATTAATATATGAAAATCCTAATGATACAGTATAGAAGTAGCTCATAGCTTCAATGCATACAACAATACATGATATTCATGCATATACTTACATATTTAAATCCCGCTTAATCAATCAATTAATTACTGGGACATTGATAATCAGGCTTCACATGCTTTCCACAGTCATTAACCAAAACCTCCAATGCAATAGGAAGCACCAGCTTCAAATTTAGAATGCTGGCCCTAATGGTTGTGCACAGGCAAAGTGCTGCATCTGTATCAGCCAGTCCAGAGAGCAGAGGACAGCAGACCTCCTTAGGACTCTGCCCTATCAAACCATGCAACAAACCGCCCAAAACATCAACACATGCAGCAAGTTTGAGTACGTTTATTGGGCACTGTGCAGGCTTAGTAGGTGAGGGTGTAGGAGGTGAAGGCTTAGGTTTGGGAGAGGGAGGAGGCTTTGGCTTTGGGGTAGGTGGGGTAGGTTTGGGTTTAGGGGTAGGGGGTGATTTTGGTGGTGGAGGGCATGGAGCTGGCTTTGGTGGTGGAGGAGGAGATTTAGGTGTAGGGCATGTAGGGCAGGCAATGGAGAGGATGAAGAGGGAGAGGATGATTGATAGTGTGAGGGTACAATGTTTCATGTTTGGTATGATACTATGGAGATGGTGATGACTTATGTTTTCGGCTGAGGGTATGGTTTTATAGCAAAGCTTTGGGGTGTGGGGGGAGGGGGGGGGGGGCATATGGTAATTATGAAATCCTAAATACGAGTGTGATCCTTGATATTTAATGTTTTGATTTTTTCAAATTAATGATTATGTTAAGCTATAGGCATATCGGGATTTACAATCTGAAGACCAAGTGGCTAAACTCACTATGCCCCGTAACATATGCATAGGAGCGCTCTGGGACATCTCTATTTTGCAGCACCTCTACCTTATCATAGGCTATACTAATCCAAATCCAACAAGATTTTATAGATATTCAATCCACATGTATATAAATAAAGTTGTGGCCGCTAAGACACTAAATGGAACACTGAATATACCAAAACGTGTTTTAACCTTACCGGTGTTAATAGAAGGTAACTGAACTCTATTGATTTTGAACAAAATGTGTCAATTAATTACAACTCATAAATAAAAGTTGAGACGTTTCACTTAAAGGGCTTATTAATTTATGACAATAAGTTTTAAGGACAACACTGCTGAAAAATTATTTTTAAGACGGAAAAAATATAAATTAAATTTATTATTTTCAGCTGTAAAGGAACAATGATAAATTCAATTTATCATTTTATTATTTCAGTATATTTGAAAATAATAAATTAATTTATCTTTTCTTATAAATTGAACTTAAAGCTAATTTTTCGTAATTTCTATTCTTAAAACTTATTATGATGAAATGATAAACTCTTGAGTTTATTTTTCACTAAATAGAAACCCAGAACACTAGCTAATATGAGAAAGACAAAAGTGTAACTGTAAAAAGTATCCCTTTGTTCAACTGTAAAACTTGGATATTCGATGAACTTCTTTCATGGCGCTAAGACAGTACCTTTTAGCGCCAGCATGTGATCATGCAATCCAGCGAGAACAAAACAATCATCCAGTACAATATAAAATTTATCTGGATAATTCTATACCATGATAACGAAGTTACTGTACATGCACCAATGGTTGATGATGAATACATGAAATGCCAAAAAATGGCAGCTATTTTCTTTTGTCATGTATATAGAAATTTAAGGTCGACTGCGTCCTACTCTTAAGGCTCTTCCAAAAGAAGCATGTAAGAGGGAAATCAAACCATGCATGTTGCACAAGTAGATGGATATATTAATGGCTGTCATGATATTATATATAATCTGCAATATAATTAAGTTCTCTTAATCCGTGTTGTTTGACCTCATACATGGCATTTTGCACCAACTTGGACGTTTCTATGGGCAGAAATCAAGCCGAATTATTGAAGCTCTAGTTTGCGTACACACCATATGTGAGTTAAATTTAACAAATAGCTAGGCATGGCCTATCTATATTTAGTCACTTTGATGCTTTACATTGTAAGCAAAGTGCTGTCAGGGAATGGATATTAAAACGAGTTAGCATACTGTAAATCTGTAATGTAGCCTTCATATGCATGGAAACCAGTGGCATCTCAGTGATCAATACACATGGAAGCTCTAGCTAGGTTCAGTTAGCAGCTACAATGAACTTATTATAAGTTATACAAGATGTAGCCATTTGATACTCAATAATCAATCCTAATTTAAGATGTAATTAAGCACTTTAAAGTTTAAACAAACATACATGTTGGGTGCCCTTGCATGATTTTAGTTCAAGTCATCTCTGTCTCCTATGTTTTCATACAACAAGATCACAGTCATTCATTTTATGAAACTGATATATTAAATTAATAACAATGAAGATTGGAAGGAGAAAGAGCTCACATGGTATTGGAGACTGAACAATTGAGAATTATTGCTTGAACCCGTGAGTATTATCTTACGCATGCTACACCTCAATTGTTAATACCATGTAGGGTTTATGCGGAGATATTATTTGATACCGACTCGATTAATTTAAAATTATCTTCTTTTTTCCAAACTGTGAACATGACTATGATGTTAAATACTAAAACACTTTACATTCAATGATCATTTGGAACCCATATTGCTTAGGCCTGAAGAGAGAAGAACTTACGAAAACGTATAGCGGGACGCTCGCAATTCGTATCTCATTGAAAAGGCATATGTAATTCATTGTTAAACGTCTGCGCGATTGTGATGATCAATCTTCAAGTTATCACAATGTTCAGCAGGTACACCAAGAAATTGCTTTCGGTAAAAAATTAATAAATAAATCACGCTATATATTAATAAATTCATTTTGAAGGAAATTAGTCTAAAAAAAGTTAAAAGAGCTTTTGAAATTACAGATGCAACATTCTATTTTTTTATTTCAAGGATGCACAACCATGTTCTTTGCCACGACTTTCTTCAGACCCACTAACTAATCGTTTCTTCTTCATTCACCATTCAAACAATTTAGGGACTGATTATCGTCGACAAGTTCATCGACAACAACTAAATCACCATAATCTAGGGTTTCGTTAAAAATATATGAAAAACCAATCAATGCCGATGAGTTCATCAATGTCAAATTCCAACTTGTCGATTTCGACATGTATATTCACTCCTAGAACACTGAAGCGAGCAAATCTGTCATTGCTCCTCAATCGAAAGGTAAATCCGGTGAAAGTGGAAGATTAAAGTCGAAAATTGCAAAATCAAGGGCAAAAAACGATTGGAAAAGCAATACATCAACCAAGAAGAAATGGAAATGTTCTTAATGGCAAGCACTAATGTTATGCCTTCAAAGGTATTAGATCTTGTTTAAATGTTGGTTAGGTCTAAAATTATTGATCAAAGAACAACATGTGTTAATTACAAACCAAAGTGATTGTCATACATAACATTTATGTATTTAAATATAATAAATTGTGTTTAAGTTGCTAAATGATGGACTAATATAACATTTGACTTTTTAAAAATATAGTACTATAATATGAATAGAAAATATGAATATGTATAGATTGTTCATAGTACCATAGCCACATTGCAAACAACTAAGCATGACTTTTTTTTTTCTTTTTCAGAATGCTAGTATTTGTAGTATTTTAGTTATGAAATTTGATGTTGTGGTTACAATGAAAAAATTGAAATTTAGTGTATAATTGTAAGCACCAAGTCCAGTAACATATTTTATGTATGAAAAATGATAGTTTAACATGACATTTAAATTAGGAAGTCGACCACTGGTTTTAAAATATTCAAAATGAATATTTAAAATAACATTTTAGTAATGAAGTTTGATAGCAAGATTAAAAAAAGGATATCATCTTCATAACTGTATGTGCTTTGTATAAGACATACAACGGCTACTTTAATGGCGACTGGCTTCTGAGCTTTTTGGCGATTGGCTTCTTATCTCTCTTTTCTGTCTGTCGAATCTTAAAGTATTCGCGTTCTCCTCTCTTTCTTTTGTGTTCTGAGATCATCTACTTTCCCCTAACTGATCGATTTTAGGGTTCCGCTCATAGGAACCAACCGTGCTATTTATGTTTTACATGGGTCGTTTCTAAGACCATGCCCTAATCTGGAATTAATTATTGTTTTGGCGATCATGTACACTTCCTTGGAACCGCCGTTGGTGGCTTTTGATGGTGTAGATGCCATATCGAGCCGTGTTTAATCGTTGGAGTCTTTTTCTTCGATTTCGAAGCAACGATACTTCGTCGTTGGTAACTGTTTCATGGAAGTGACGCCAGTTTATTCCGGTGGCTTGGCTCTGCCTTCCCTTCGCTCGTTCTCGGTCAGTTGTCGACCTATTATAGGCTTGTCTTCGGCAGCTTTAGGGACTGTGGTTTAGCTGTCCGAAAGGGGGATTTCATCACCCCCTTTTCGCCTAAATTGATGTTTTGTGAGAAGAATTACGGTTGTGCTTTTAGGCCGGTGGCGACTTTCTTTGTTGGATCTTTAACTTGTGGGGTGATTACTTGGGTTTAGGTTGTGTCGGGAGGGGGGGGAGGCCGAGGAAGGGGAAGCAACGCCCCCGACCCGCTTCTTGCCGCGTCGATTGCCATCTATATTCCCTCGGTCATCATTTCAGCAGTCAATTCAGGTCTCAGTTCATCCTTTGAAGCAATGTAGACGTTGCCGACATTCAAAGAAGGCTAAAAAGGTTCGAACTGAGGATACCTGGGCATCTGTTTGTGACTCTCCTGGTT
Source organism: Allium sativum (assembly GCA_030737875.1). Taxonomy (NCBI): domain Eukaryota; kingdom Viridiplantae; phylum Streptophyta; class Magnoliopsida; order Asparagales; family Amaryllidaceae; genus Allium; species Allium sativum. The sequence continues at coordinate 201,426,662 of CM060924.1, forward strand.
TTGGCCGTTCTCAGGTGGTTGCGCCTGTTGGCTTATTGAACTCGTTCGAAGCAATTGCTATCGACTCGACCTTATCTAACGTTTTCGATGAGCCTGTTGCATTGGGGCAAGTGGTTGATGTTTCAGCTCTGGTTGATGAATTTCAGGTTGAGGTGGATGAGGACTGTTTGGCGGTGGTGAACCCATTTGGCGAGTCTGTATTGGTTTGTTCTCCGTATTGTTCCAATGATGTTGTTTCAGTTGCTTTGGGATGGAAGTTACAAGTGTAGAGGCTGACGCAGTGGGCTTTGACACTATTTTTGATTTGGTATTGGCAACTCTGCAGCTTTCTGTTGTGATGGATCACCATAGTTTTGAGGCTATTCCTTTTCCCATGAGGCAGGTATGGGATGCTTTTCTAATTTTTGGTGTTGGTGTTGGTTTTATGGTGTTGCATGTACTTCATTACTCTGGCTGTATTTTTTTTATGGCCTAAATTGTTGCATACTACCCTCCCTTGTGTTGTTCCTATGCTTTTGGGCACTGGTGGATCTTTTGATATGTTGTCTTGTTACTTGTGGCCTATTGGCTACCTCTACTGTGCTAGTCGAGTATTTGGTGGCCTCTATTGCTTTTTCTCATTGTAGCCATTGAGATATGTCTTTCGTTGGCTGCTCGTTGTTCTTCTTGTTTTATTGGCTGTTTTGGGACTCGTCGGTGTTGGTATTGCTGGTCAGTGACATGGATGGTTGGTTGAGTCACTATGAGGCCTTGCTTGTGTCGTTAGTGACCCTAGGATTTTGGTGTTGGATTGTGAGTTTGTACAGGTTTATTCAGAGGATTGATAGGGTGAGGGAATATGGGGATGGGTGGTCTCACCATTGTAGTTGTATAGCGGATTCAGACTCGGTCCATTATACAGGTTACTGGAGAGATGGCCTCTCTATATTCTCTTTGTCGCTGGATGTCTTTAGAGTATCGGCTTTGGTACATTATCTGTATTGCGGGATTGTCAGTCTGATGACAATCCAGCTTTGGTAATGTACAAACAGGAATATGTGTTGCAGCTTGTTGGCAACACAACATTTCCACCGTCGCTCCTACTCACACCGACACAGATGTGTCCCCCACCCTTCTGTCTGCTTTGTGTCTTCTACCTCTTTTTCCTTTCTTTCTTTCTTTCTGTTTTTGTTGACCAGTTGTGTCCCCCCGCTTCTTGTAGTCGCACTGTTTCTTCTATAGTTGTCTCGTCTCTCCTTCTTGATGAGATAGAGATCATTAGTGATTGTCTATCTCGGCTTATTGAGAATTTTTGCCTATCTCGATTTGGGTCTTATCATCCGGATTTGGATCGAGGGTTTCTTTGGTGTTCTCTGTACCCTCTGAGGATTTCGTTTGCTCATCTACTCGCTTCATGCGTCGTAGTCAGCAAGCAGCTTCTCGTTCTACCTACACCATTCGTATACGCTCTATAACGTCGTCTGAGCAGATCGTTAGATTTACTCGACACATGCTTTATCTTATCTGAGCTGTGTGGTTGTTTGTTGTCTTTATTGGACTGAATTTTCTATGTTTGTGTCTTTGTTTTTCTTTTGGTTTTTTTCTACCCTAGATGGTGAATTTCCTTTTGTGGAACGTTTGTGGTATAGGTAATGACGTGTTTGTCACTAGACTCAAGCGCATTGTTAAGAAGCATTCTATCTGCCTGGTGGCGCTCATGGGACCTTTTGTGGGTCTGGAGGAGATCACCAAGACGGTCATGTCTCTTGGCTTTGGTGGTGCCTTATCCAATGAGTTCGACAAGATTTGGATCGTATGGCCAAAAGATGTTGTCGTCCACCTTGTATTCGATTCCAAACAACTACTTTCGGTGGCCTGCTCAATCCCCTCTTTCTCCTCTTCTTTTCTGTTCTCTGTTGTCTACGCTAAGTGTGATCGGATTGAGCGAATGAGCCTTTTCTCTGAATTCTCTCTCTTTACGACTTGGGTTTTTTGGCTAGGGTTCTAGGAGGCGATTTCCATGTCGTTGCCTACCAAGCTGAGAATCGAGGAGGAATGTAACGACCTGCGGGAATTCAACGCCCGAATTCCGACAATAATACAGATCCTGTGTCACATGTCAGAACCCAAGTATCGAAAGCATAGAATGTTATTAGAAAGAATATAGAGGATGAGATAAGAAAGAAAGAAATATTAGAAAAGAAGAAGAAGAAGAACTAACACAAAACAGAGTCTCACATCGCGGCGGAACAAAATATAATATAGAGATACATCTTCATAGAGAGCTTCAAATAAAAATTTACCATCATCAGAGTACATCAACACATCTGGACAATTAAATTAATATGTCCTCATATACAGTACACAGTGGAAACAATACTAGATATCATACGTCTGAACACCTCCATATCGTCTCTGAAACTTTGCAACATCCGATAATCTAAACCTGTACAACCCGGTCTAACCCGAGCATTACAAATGACGGGTCAGTCTGATGAACCAGAGTGAGAAAAACACACTAAGTTTGACGGTATCACACAATTTGATTTTTAAAGTCCAAATTCTTTTCGAAAGAAAAGGATAATCGTAAGACCAAATCCACACATAAATACTAACGGTTTTTATCTTACGATAACCCAATTTTTTTTAAATCAATATCTTTTCTGATATTATAATAGTGTCTAAATACAAATAAATAACAATCTAGCGGAACACTTGCATCTCACGCTCCACATATATAGTATACAATCAAAACCGCAGACACTTATTGGAGAATGGATTTCCTGGCAAGGTATGGGACCACCTTCCCGACAATGTACCTCTGGAGATGAATACATTGGGGTTCAACAAGAACATCTTGCAACCCAAGCTAAACATGACTGGCCCCTCACTTCGCTTGAGAGTACCAAATATATCATTACCACGGTTGGGGGCCAACCAACCGAACTGATAGCATACATATATAAAAATAAAGGGACAACAGAAGGCATTTGATTTCACCAGATCAGGTAATGATATAACCTTTTGATGGGTGCGACCCACATAGCCATGCGACCTACCCGGTTTTGTGCCATTTCCTATTTGATGAGGCTTGAGGTTTAAACTACCTTTTTAGAACATCTGGCAATCATTTACTGTGAATTCCACATTGTCAAATCCATCAAATCACTAATTAACAACCTCAAAAATACTCGGTAGCTAACAGAAGTACGTTTGTAAAAATCAATGTACGTGATTCCTAAGAAATACTCTGTCATACATTCGCCGTACAGGTCATCCAAGAACAGGATGAATCAAGGTACCCTCCTACCAAATCCTATATAGGTATCACCCCAAGGATCAGTAGTGAGTAGTCATTGCAATCCGAAGATTTCAACCACGACAGAATCACTGCCGAAGTATCTCTGGCCGCTAAACCAGAGAAATTCAACAAGTAGTTCTTCCGCTTATGAAGATCTACGGTCTTCAATTGCTCCATCTTCAGTCTGTATCTTCACGTATATGTTGGTCCGAATGGTTTTTGAATATAATTTCGATCCCGATCTTTCCGTACCAACAATCGTGTTGGCCAGATTTGATAGTCGGTTATTTAACTATCAAATAAATAATCGTGAGAAATAAATGAGTTAACTGATCCAGTACTCGGCATTATTTGGCCTCTTAATTTAAACATATGTTAATTATATTCTTAAAATCTCCCAATATTTGGAGCTTATCTTGTATTTCTTATTACAAATAAGAATATTCTTAAAATTCATTTCATTCACTTATAAGCTTTTCAAATATAGTTTACAATATTATTTACGGAAATCATAACTTATGTTTTCCCTCATTTGCTCTCGTTTATAAACTAATATCATTCTTGGATAATCGTGATGTCGTTCAAGTTGGGGTATTTTATTTACCTCTCAGACCTTAACCAACAACGCTCATATCTTCAGAATAGAAAGGAGTTTATTAACCACACGTTTTCCTTTGAAAACCTTATTTAAATCTCAAAAATGTTTACTTAATTAATTATTAAGTAAACTATTATTATACTTCTCTATCAATCTTTAATAATCCTTTATAATAGTACTCGAGATTCGATTTCATTATAAATAGAATCTTTTAGAAAATTTCTTCAACATCTCGTTATAAATATTCTATAACTTGTTTGCAATAATAATTCTATATTGGCTTAAAATCATATATAACTGCCTTTAACAATCTTGTATAAATATATTTATAAATCTCATATAAATATCTTTATAAATCTTACGTACTAATACTTATATTTACTTTTTAAATCAAAACAATTCAACTTATCATCTGTAACAAACGTTACATATTTCATTTCAAAACCCTTTTATTTTCTTATATTATACTCTTTTCAAATCCTTCCGACAACTTATGCATTGTCTAAAATCACGTAGCCATCTTTTTAACGATCTTTAGTTTATAAATCACATGGTTCAATTTGTTATTTGTAACAATTGTTACAGATTCCTTTTTATCAAAGCTCTTACCTTATTTAAAAATCCCATTTGTATATTATTATCGACAACTAATATTCGATTACATTTCGAAACTCTTAACTCCTATTTTCAAAATCTACTCACGATGACTTATCTTCTTTGCCATTTCTTACGATTTTCCAATTTCTAATTTTCCTTTTTCTAACTTCAAATATTAAGTAAATATTTAATTGAAGCTATCACATTCACTTAAAATTTTCTTTTATAACTTCGTTATAAAAACTCGGTTTTAATATAAAACCCGTTCGTCAGCTCCTTTTACAATTCACTTCGATTCAATTCAACTTCGATTACTTTTTAGATGAAATCCAATTAAAAAGTAATCTCCTAAATTATTATTAATTAAATTAATAATTTAGCTTAATCATTAGCTACAGTAGCAGTAGTTAACTTCTTAATTAACTAAAATAAATAGTAAGTTTCTTTTTAAAATCTTATTAAAATTAAAACAATTATTCATTAAACTATTTTATTAAATTAATTCAACCAAATTAAGTTAATAATTATTCTCAGTTAAAAACAGTTAACTTAGTCAACTCAATACATGATTAATTCGTTAACCAATTTCAATTTGTCCTTCCTTTAAATTAATTAATAATATAATTAATTTAAATAATTCCATTAAAATATTTCTTAATAAAAATAATTATCCAATTCTTAACCGTTAGGTTAATTTTAGTTCATTTGCTTACAAATATTCTTAACATAAGAATTTACTTTATAAAATCAATTAATAATTAATTATAACTTAATTAATATATAATAATTATTTATTTCCTTTTAAACAGACTTTTATTTAAAATAATAGATTTAAAATCTATCTTCAGTTATAAAATAAATTTTTATAACTTCACTTCTATCGATCTACCTGACGATAAATCAATATTTAGAAAACGTTTGATTTATATGCCATATACTACCAATTACTCAACCAATACTACCCATTGGTCTAAACAAAACAATTGTTGAATTTCAGGTCAATGGTCAACAATTTAAATCAATCATCCAATCAAACAGTTCATATAATGATAATATGAAAATAAATAACATTAAATATATTTGAGGAATCCTATTGAATCCCTCTAACCTATGCTTCTCGGTATTCAAATATGTTACCTCAAATATACTCATTTAATTCAAATAAATATTGGTTTCATAACAGTCAATAACGACAATTCAATATTAACCAATTTATTTAACACACCCATAACAGTTCAAACAATTCATTAAATTAAAACACATTTATTTTATAAACGTGACCAATAAGGTAAGTTACCTTAATTGGATCAAATTGTTAAAATAACGATTTGGTGTTTGACTAAAATTAAACAATGTTTAATTTCATTAGTTCAATCAATATATGAATACGTATCAAACAAACAGTCAACCATAACACACAAAATAAAAACCCGACTTACATAAAATATAAGTGGGAAGTACTAAGTGAGTTTAACTCACCTTGATTTGATTCATTTCTAAAACGGTTTGGTTACAGTTAAATTAAACAGTCGTTTAATTTAACTATAAATTCCTGTCGTCTCCATTTCTGCCCAAATTAGTTCCATGTCGAAGTGTCCGTTCCCATGATTTCGTTGCAAATTGTTTCATTTCATTCTGATAAGATACAGATGATTTATTAATTATTTAAGTTCTGTGACTAAATATAATAATTAACTATTCTCTTAATTAAATATTAACAATTAATTAATTAAGTTTATATCAAGACCCACGACTATTTACATCTGCTTTGTTCCCAAAACAAATTCCATTGCATTTATTCCATTCTTCAGTTATTTCCGAATGGCAGAGATTATACGGGCCCGACATTCTATTTGATTAGAGTTATAGATGGCCGATCGAATTTGATTCCTCTCCACTTCGTAGCTGTCTAGCTCCCACATGTTAAACATATTTCGGCTATTCGTGGAAATCATCCCACGCCGTACCAAATTGGCATACATCTGCAATTCATGTTTGTAATATTGGGTTATTTTAAAGTTTTATTTAACTTCTTAATTAATATTAATATTACTTAAACCAAGTTACATTTGTAACAAAAAGAACCAAAGCCGACATGTTGACTCCTATTTCCAATTTCTGCCTCTCCATGTATATGCTGTTTCCAATCTAAACAACGTACGGTCATTCTTTGATCTGAAAAATTAAATAGTTTGAATTAATTAACATGGTTTATCCCTTAGTTATATTTGGTATATAGGATACAGCTGTGAACAACTTTCGAACCCAGCCACTTAAGAAACTACCCGCATCTTCGACTTCAATGTTGCCTGCGCCACCGCCATCGCCTAGCCGATCATCCACCATCTCCAGGGTGCTCGGCCGAACCCCCTCAGCCTTCAATCCTAGCCTCGTCCAGCTCGGTCCATTCCTTCATCGCCGAAACCACTTGAAACGCCGGTGGGTTACAGGCAAAATCCGGCCATTCCATAGCTCCAATCCTCATCTCCACCGCACAGAAGGTAGACCGCGTGCAGCACTATAAGATTGTTGTTGGAGATTCCGAGATATGATGCGTGGATTTGATGATTAAGGAGGAGAAAGATTGGGAGAATTCTGTAGTTCAATGATGAAGATGATGGCTCAGTAAGTGTTGACCGCATAGAGGAAAAAGTTAGGGTTTGACCATTGTTGGGGGTATATATATAGGTGTGGATATAATAAAATATTAATATAAAACTTCGTATTGAAGTATATCATTAAAACAAACCCATACGATTTCCGATTTTGACAAAATAATGTAATCTTAGCATAAAAAATATTTCGGACCCGATGGGACAGGTTTCGTCGAATTCCGAAGTCGTTTGTGAAAAGCCCTTTATAATTATTGATGAAAAATCACGTGTTTAAAATTCCTATAAATACAAAAAAATCCAATAAATTTGAAACATTGACATTTTACTAACGGATCCAACGAAATTTGTTTCGTTAAAATCGGAGTTCGTTTGGCCAGTCGTTTATTCCTTTAAAGTTACCCTGTCAAATAATATAACTGATTAAATAAAAACAAGAGCGTTTGACGTTGCCACGATCAAACGGTAAGTCCGATTGACACGAAAATCGAAACCTTACAATTATTAACTGATACGATTCCAATGGCACACAGTTCGTCGCATTCCGAGACTGTTTCCCGGTACGCTATTTTTATATGCACCACATTGCTATTTTGGACACCAAATTAACCAGTCTCCAAAAATAACAAACTATATACCTATCTTGGCTCTAAACGTCGATACGAACTCAATGGAACTGGTTTCATGGCTTAATTCTATCGTCTGCTCAAGTTATACAAAATATCCCTTTATTAATTTAATTTAGTCTAATTATGCATTATAGAAAATGACTGGGCATTTACGGCTGCTGTTGTCACATATGACATCGGTTTGGCACTAAATTTAATACCATTCAATAATTTAACATTGCGGTTCCATTGAAACTAATTTCATTGAAGACTGAGCCCATTTGCAAAATAGCTATTTTAAAGGCCTGTAATAATATAAATAAAATATTATTAAATTCCATAATAATCAAATAAAATAAAAATAAATTATTATTATCGTAAATACCCAACTGGAAATACCATATAGCTTCAAATATAAATTATACACTCAATATCACCAATTTCGAGTTAAATGATGTCCAAATTATATTAAAACGCTATTATTTAATAAATAAACGTTATATTATAAAAACGATTTCCATAGCGACTATTTTATAATTTGATTTGGACATAACTAACAATCTATAGCATGAAATCTGGATTTTTCTCTTCCATATGAAAATTATAATCAACAAAATTTCAACATTTCTTATTTCACAGAAATCCAACTTATATCGGATCCTGTATATTCAATTGAAGTTCAAAACCCAATATTACGAATTACCGCGCCATTTCCAGCTTGTTTTATATTATATATAAATTTAACGTTTAAATTTCGTTTTAAATAAACAAATTCAATATTAAAATTCATTAATATTCCAAATATAATATTTAAAATAATAAATTATATTAAATATTTGACTACCAAAAATACGGGACAATACATTCTTCCCTCCTTAAAAGAATTTCGTCCCCGAAACTACTAAGGTGAAAAGACCGTTACAAACCCATTATCCAATTTATTTCAGATCGAAAACTAATTCTTTTTGATAAAATAAAATTTTCAAAAATATTGAAAATTTCCTAACACTTTAAATTCCCCAAAAAATTCGGTAGAGTCTCCCCTGTACGGAGTGACATCCGCGATATCGCAAGAACGAATAATATATATACATAGACCCACACGGTCGGAAAATAAAATTCAAAACCCAATATTTATATTTTCGTGTAGGCGTACCCTTTACAAGCGCTACTGAGCACACCTACTCATTTATGTGTGATATATGCAATAAAAATCAATCCTCAAGCCATCTGGTACCTGTAGTTAACTCAGTTTAACACATTAGTAACAAATACCTGAAATTCTTAAATAATATTTCATTAATCAATAAGTATAACAACATAAATTCAAAAATCAAACAGGTAGCATCAATTCATTTCAAATACAGGGTTAAATCATAAATTTCAATTCATATGCATTTTCATTCCAGTTTATTTAGACTGGAATTTATCCTTTAGTTTGTATAATTCATTCAGCTCTATTATTAACAGTTGATTATTTCCATTCAAACATTATATCATCCAATAACAAACAATTCACAATCAACAACCAATACACAACCAAATCAATTGAATTTACACTCAATATTAATATTTTACTTTGGTTCCATATTTTTGAATCATCAATCGATTAATACCCGATTGATTTCTATTTAATTATTATTCATTAAATTTCCAAATTTAAATCTATTTTATTTAATTTCAGAACCATTTCATAATTTAATTTCACTTAACCAGTTAAGTTCCAATTCAAATCCAAATTTGAATTCCTTCAAATTAATCAACAAACAAACCAGTATCTCAATTATTTGATTTTTTTATACAAAATATAGTTTGGGTAAAATTATTTCATTTACCCTCTTACAAAACAATATCATATCCATTACCAGTTCAATGCTTCTTAACACTTGAACCGATCAAACAACACAATACAAAATATTTGTATAAAAAAATCTACAAATACGCTCTTATGTATATACACTCAAACTCAATCTATGGTATTACTAACCACATCTCTTTCGAGTTATGCCACAAAGCCAAGGTTATTACTAAACCAATAGCTCTGATACCACTGTAACGACCTGTGGGAATTCGACGCCCGAATTTCGACAATAATACAGATCCTGTGTCACTTGTCAGAACCCAAGTATCGAAAACACGGAACGTTATTAGAAAGAATATAGAGGGTTGGATAAGAAATAAAGAAATATTAGAATAGAAGAAGAAGAAGAACCAACACAACACAGAGTCTCACATCGCAGTGGAACAAAATATAATATGGAGATACATCTTTATAGAGAGCTTTAAATAAAAATTTACCATCATCAGAGTACATCAACACATCGGGACAGTTATATTAATCTGTCCTCATATACAACACACAGCGGAAACAATACTAGATATCATACGTCTGAACACATCCAGTTCGTCTCTGAAATTTCGCAACATTCGATAATCTAAACCTGTACAACCCGGTCTAACCCGAGCATTACAAATGACGGGTCAGTCTGGTGAACCAGAGTGAAAAAAACACACTAAGTTTGACGGTATCACACAAATTGTTTTTTAAAGTCCAAAATCTTTTCGAAAGAAAAGGATAATCGTAAGACCAAATCCACACATAAATACGGATGGTTTTTACCGTACGATAAAAAAAATTTTGAAACCAATATCTTTTCTGATATTAAAATAGTGTCTAAATATAAATAAATAACAATCTAGCGGAACGCTTGCATCTCACACTCCACATATATAGTATACAATCAAAACCGCGGGCACGTATTGGAGAATGGATTTCCTGGCAAGGTATGAGACCACCTTCCCGACAATGTACCTCTGGAGATAAATACATTGGGGTTCAACAAGAACATCTTGCAACCCAGGCTAAACATGACCGACCCCTCACTTCGCTTGAGAGTACCGAATATATCATTACCACGGTTGGGGGCCAGCCAACCGAACTGATAGCATACATATATAAAAATAAAAGGGACAACCGAAGGCATTTGATTTCACCAGATCAGGTAACGATACACCCTTTTGATTGGTGCGACCCACATAGCCATGCGACCTACCCGATTTTGTGCCATTTCTTATTTGATGAGGCTTGATCAGGTTTAAACTACCTTTTCAGAACAACTGGCAACCATTTACTGTGAATGCTACATTGTCAGATCCATCAAATCACTAATTGACGTCCTCAAAAATACTCTGCAGCTAACAGAAGTACGTTTGTTAAAATCAATGTACGTGATTCTTAAGAAATACTCTGTCAGACATTCGTCCATACAGGTCATCCAGGAACAGGATGAACCGAAGTCACCCTCCTACCACATCCAATATAGGTATCACCCTAAGGATCAGTAATGAGTAGTCCTTGTAATATGAAGATTTCAGCCACGACAGAATCACTGCCGAAGTATCTCTGGCCGCTAAACTAGAGAAATTCAACAAGTAGTTCTTCCGCTTATGAAGATCTACAGTCTTCAATTGCTCCATCTTCAATCTGTATCTTCACATATATGTTGGTCGGAATGATTTTCAAATATAAATTCGATCCCGATCTTTCCGTACCAACAATCGTATTGGCCAGATTTGATAGTCGGTCACTTAACTATCAAATAAATAATCGTGAGAAATAAATGAGTTCACTGATTCAGTACCCGGCATTACTTGGCCTTTTAATTTAAACATCTGTTAATTATATTCTTAAAATCTCCCAATATTTGGAGTTTATCTTGTATTTCTTATTATAAATAAGAATATTCTTAAAATTCATTTCATTCACTTATAAACTTTTCAAATATAGTTTATAATATTATTTACGGAAATCATAACTTATATTTCCCTCATTTTCTCTCGTTTATAAACTAATGTCATTCTTGAATAATCGTGATGTCGTTCAAGTTGGGGTATTTTATTTACCTCTCATACCTTGACCAACAACGCTCATATCTTCAGAATAGATAGGAGTTTATTAACCACACGTTTTCCTTTGAAAACCTTATTTAAATCTCAAAAATGTTTACTTAATTAATTATTAAGTAAACTATTATTATACTTCTCTATCAATCTTTAATAATCCTTTATAATATTATTCGAGCTTCGATTCCATTATAAATAGAATCTTTTATAAAATTTCTTCAACATCTCGTTATAAATATTCTACAAATTGTTTGCAATAACAATACTATATTGGTTTAAAATCATATATAATTGCCTTTAACAATCTTGTATAAATATCTTTATAAATCACATATAAATATCTTTATAAATCTTACGTGCTAATCTTTATATTTACTTTATAAATCAAAACAATTCAACTTATCATCTGTAACAAACGTTGCCGATTTCATTTCAAAACCCTTTTATTTTCTTATATTATACTCTTTTCAATTCCTTCCGACAACTTATGCATTGTCCAAAATACATAGCGGTCTTTTTAACGATCTTCAGTTTATAAATCACGTGGTTTAATTTGTTAATTTTAACAATTGTTACAGATTCCTATTTTCCAAAACTCTTACCTTATTTAAAAAGCCGATTTGTAAATTATTATCGACAACTAATATTCGATTACATTTATAAACTCTTTACTACCATTTTCAAAATCGTTTGTAAATTACTTACGATGACTTATCTTCTTTGCCATTTCATACCGTTTTCCAATTTTTAATTTTCCTTTTTTAACTTCAAATATTAAGTAAATATTTAATTGAAGCTATTACATTCGCTTAAAATTCCCTTTTGTAACTTCGTTATAAAAACTCGGTTTTAATATAAAACCCGTTTGTCAACTCCTTCCACAATTCACTTCGATTCAATTCAACTTCGATTACTTTTTAGATGAAATCTAATTAAAAAGTAGTCTCCTAAATTATTATTAATTAAATTAATAATTTAGCTTAATCATTAACTACAGTAGCAGTAGTTAACTTCTTAATTAACTAAAATAAATAGTAAGTTTCTTTTTAAAATCTTATTAAAATTAAAACAATTATTCATTAAACTATTTTATTAAATTAATTCAACCAAATTAAGTTAATAATTATTCTCAGTTAAAAACAGTTGATTTAGTCAACTCAATACATGATTAATTCGTTAACCAATTTCAATTTGTCCTTCCTTTAAATTAATTAATAATTTAATTAATTTAAATAATTCCATTTAAATATTTCTTAACAAAAATAATTATCCAATTCTTAACCGTTAGGTTAATTTCAGTTCATTTTCTTACAGATCTTCTTAAAATAAGAATTTACTTTATAAAATCAATCAATAATGAATTATAACTTAATTAATAAATAATAAGTATTTATTTCCTTTTAAACAAACTTTTATTTAAAGTAATAGATTTAAAATCTATCTTCAGTTATAAAATAAAATTTTATAACTTCACTTCTATCGATCTACCTGACGATAAATCAACATTTAGAAAACGATTGATTTATATGCCATATACTACCAATTACTCAACCAATACTACCCATTGGTTTAAACAAAACAATTGTTGAATTTCAAGTCAACGGTCAACAATTTAAATCAATCATCCAATCGAACAGTTCATATAATGATAATAAATAACATTAAATATATTTGAGGAATCCTGTTGGATCCCTCCAACCTGTGCTTCTCTGTATTCAAATATGTCATCTCAAATATACTCATTCAATTCAAATAAATACCAGTTTCATAACAGTTAATAACGATAATTCAATATCAACCAATTTATTTAACACAGCCATAACAGTTCAAACAATTCATTAAATTAAAACGTTTATTTTATAAACGTGACCGACAAGGTAAATTACCTTAATTGGGTCAAATCATTAAAATAACGATTTGGTGTTTTACTAAAATTAAACAACGTTTAATTTCATTGGTTCAATCAATATATGAATACATATCAAACAAACAGTCAACCATTAGCAACCATAGCACACAAAATAAAAACCCAAGTTATATAAAATATAAGTGGGAAGTACTGAGTGAGTTTAACTCACCTTGATTTGATTCATTTCTAAAACGGTTTGGTTGCAGTTAAATTAAACAGTCGTTTAATTTAACTGTAAATTCATGTCGTCCCCATTTCTGTCCAAATTAGTTCCATGATGTAGTGTCTGTTCCCATGATTTCGTTGCAACTTGTTTCATTTCATTTTGATAAGATACAGATAAGTTATTAACTATTTAAGTTCTATGATTAAATATAATAATTAATTATTCTCTTAATTAAATATTAACAATTAATTAATTACGTTTATATCAATACCTACGGCGATTTACTTCTGCTTTGTTCCCAAAACAAATTCCATCCCTTTTATTCCATTCTTCGGTTATTTTCGAATGGCAGAGATATATGGGTCCGACATTCTGTTTGATTAGAGATATAGATGGCCGATCGAATTTGATTCCTCTCCACTTCGTAGCTGTCTCGCTCCCACATGTTAAACATATTTCATCTATTCCTGGAAATCATCCCATGCCGTACAAAATTGGCAGACATCTACAATTCATGTTTGTAATATAGGGTTATTTTAAAGTTTTATTTAACTTCTTAAATAATATTAATATTACTTAAACCAAGTTACATTTGTAACAAACAAAACCAACGCCGACATGTTGACTCCTGTTTCTAATTTCTGCCTCTCCATATATATGTTGTTTCCAATCTAAACCACGTACAGTTATTCTTTGATCTTAAAAATTAAATAGTTTGGATTAATTAAAATGGTTTATCCCTTAGTTATATTTATTTAGTATATAGGATACTGTTGTGAACAACTTTCGAACCCAGCCACTATAGAAACTACCTGCATCTTCCTTCAACCCATCGACATCGACTTCAATGTTGCCTACGCCGCTACCATCGCCTTGCCGATGATCCACCATCTCTGTAACACCCCTCTCGAATAGCTAACACAAAGATATTTAGCACAGTGGTTAGTGCATGGTGTTGCTATCCGAGAGGTCAGGGGTTCGAATCCCATGGGTGTCACATTTGGTATCAGAGCCTATACCCAGCCGGAATTGTGTGTGTAATGCTACGGATGTCAGTCGGTGTGGAACTAATGCGGGTTACATGCACAACGCCTAGGTGGTGAGTGATATGAGCCAACGAGGACGTTGGGCTCTTTAAGGAGGGTAGTCTGTAACACTCCTCTCGAAAAGCTAACACAAAGATCTTTAGCACAGTGGTTAGTGCGTGGTGTTGCTATCCGAGAGGTCGGGGGTTTGAATCCCATAGGTGTCACAATCTCCAGGATGCTCGGCCGAACCCCCTCAGCCTTCGACCCTAGCCCCGTCCCTAACCCCCTCAGCCTTCGGCGGGTTGCAGGCGAAATTCGGCCATTCCAGAGCTCTAATCCTCATCTCCACCACACAGAAGGTAGACTGGGTGTAGCACTACAAGATTGGTGTTTTAGATTCTGAGATATGATGTGTGGATTTGATGATTAAGGAGGAGAAAGATTGGGAGAATTCTGCCATTCAATGATGAAGATGGCGGCTCAGCAAGTGTTGACCGCATAGAGGAAAAAGTTAGGGTTTGACCATTGTTGGGTGTGTGTGTGTGTGTATATATATAGGTGTGGTTATAATAAAATATTAATATAAAACTAAGGATTGAAGTATCTCATTAAAACAAACCCATACGATATCCGATTTTGAAAAATAATGTAATCTTAGCATAAAAATATATTTCAGACCCGATGGGACAGGTTTCGTCGAATTCCGAGGTTGTTTGTGAAAAGTCCTTTCTAATTATCGATGAAAAATCACGCATTTAAAATTCCTATAATTACAGAAAAAATCCAATAAGTTTGAAATGTTGACATTTTACTAGATGTTTTCCTAACAGATCCAATGAAATTTGTTTCGTTAAAATCGGAGTTCATTTGGCCAGTCGTTTATTCCTTTAAAATTACCCCTGTCAAATAATATAACCGATTAAATAAAAACAAGAGCGTTTGACGCAGCCACGATCAAACGGTAAGTCCGATTGACACAAAAATCGAGACCTTACAATAATTAACTGATAAGATTCCAATGGCACATAGTTCGTCCCACTTCGGGACTATTTCCCGATACGCTATTTTTATATGCACCACAATGCTATTTTGGACACCAAATTAACCGGTCTTCAATAATAACAAACTATATACCTATCCTGGCTCTAAACATCGATACGAACTCAACGAAACTGGTTTCACGGCTTAATTCGATCGTTTGCTCAAGTTATGCACAAATATCTCTTTATTAATTTAATTTAATTTAATTTAATTTAATTATGACTATAGAAAATGACTGGGCATTTACGGCTGCCGTTGTCACATATGATATCGGCTTGCCACAAAATTTAATACCATTCAAGAATTTAACGTTGCGGTTCCAATGAAACTAATTTCATCGAAAACTGAGTCCGTTTGCAAAATCGCTATTTTAAAGGCCTATAATAATATAAATAAAATATTATTAAATTCCATAATAATCAAATAAAATAATAATAAATTATTATTATCGTAAATACCTAACTGGAAATACCACATAGCTTCAAATATAAATTATACACTCAATATCACCAATTTCGAGTTAAACGATATCCAAATTATATTAAAACGCTATTATTTAATAAATAAACATTATATTTTAATAATGATTTCCATAGCGACTATTTTAAAATTTAATTTGGACATAATTAACAATCTATAACATGAAATCTGGATTTTTCTCTTCCATATGAAAATTATAATCAACAGAATTTCAACGTTTCTTGTTTCGCGGAAATCAAACTTATATCGGATCATGTATATTCAATTGAAGTTCAAAACCCAATATTACGAACTACCGCGCCATTTCGAGTTTTATATTATATATAAATTTAACGTTAAAACTTCCTTTTAAATAAACGAATTCAATACTAAAATTCATTAATATTCCAAATATAATATTTAAAATAATAAATTAAATTAAATATTTTACTACCAAAAATACAGGACATTTCAAGGAAATGCCATTAACCATGCAATAGTAGAAAATTTCAATGCCTTCCTTGTCAGCTTGGGTCTTTCTGAAGTTTCTTTCGTCGGATCGACTTTCACTTGGTGTAATAACCAAGATCGGCCAAATCGCATTCTTCGAAGGCTGGACAGAGTTCAAGGGACGGACGGTTGGTTCAACCTTCCATACGCTGTCTCCGTCTCTCATCTGCATCATACCTTCTCGGATCATGCTCCTATGATTCTACGCTGCTCTCCTCTTTCCCTTTCTGGGTCGTCTTCGTTTCAGTTCCAGAGTATCTAGAGATCTCACCACACCTTCCACAGAATTGTGGAAGAATCTTGACATTTCCCTACTCTTAGTCCCCCTTGTGTTGTGTTTTCTCGTTAGCTGAAAGCGCCTAAAGGCTTGCCTTAAGGCGTGCAACATTCTTGTCTTCAAGAGTAACTTCGGCCGCATTATAGCGCATGAAGAAGCTCTTGTTCTTGCATGAGTCTTCATTCGATGAGAATCCTTCTGCTGCTAACATGGAGGCTTGGGTGATTGCCCAGTTGGCCTTCTCGTTGGAACTTCGTATTAAACATGACTATCTTCGCCATAAGGCCAGGATCAAGTGGATTGTCGAAGGTGATACATACTCCAAAATTTTCCATTTCTCTATCCGTAATAAGAATAATCTTCTCACGATTCATCAGATCCAACGCTCAGATCTTTCTTGGGCTTCAACGCCGGGTGAAGTCAAAGAAAATATCCTGTCCCATTTCCAAGATTTTCTTGGTTCTCTGTCTGTGTCGGTCTCTGACCCGAACTAGCTTGCTTTCATCCCAAGATTGTTCTTTCTCTCGGATGACTCAGATATTGCCATACCTCCTTCCATAGAGGAAATACATACTTGTGTATTTTCTCTAAGTAAGGACAGTTCAAATGGCCCCGGCGGAATCAACGTGGTCTTTTTCCCTAGTGTCTGGTCGATTATCTAGGTAGACTTTTATCTTGCCATTCAGTCTTTCTTTTCTGGTCGAGATCTCCCGCCAGGTTGGACTTCCACTAATTTGGTTCTTATTTCCAAATGTGAAAATCCTCGCACTCACACGGATTTTTGGCCAATTAGTTTGTGCAACTTCTCTAATAAGGTTATCTCTAAGATTTTAGCCTATAGGCTAGTACCGTTTCTCGAGCGTATTATCTCTTCCTATCAGGCGGGTTTTGTTAAAGGACGCTTGATCACAGACAACGTCCTTTTAACCTTGGAGCTGGTGTCTCAAATCAACAGAAAGGTCTGAGGTTCTAATGTGGTAGTTAATCTAGATATGACTAAGGCCTACGATCACATGTCTTGGTTTCTTTTATTAGGGTTCTGAGGACTTTTGGCTTTCCGGAACCCCCTATCAATCTTATTTAGAGACTTATCTCCAAATGTTTGGTTTTCCGTTCTTATTAACGGATTAGCCAACTGTTATTTCAAGGTGGGAAGGGGCCAGCATCAGGGAGACCCCTCTCACCTTCCCTCTTCGTGATTGCTACCGAGTCTTTCGTTCGTAGTCTGCACTTACTCACGATAGCTACGCAGATTCACCGTTTCGGCATCCCCAGTGGTTGCCTTCTTACTTCTTCTTCATCTTTCACTGAGATATCATCATTTTCACTAATGGTAGTCCTCGATCTGTCTGCCGCCTTATTCAGAAGTACAAGAGAAGCTCGGGGCAACTCGTTTACTCTGAACAAAATTGTATTGTCCCCACGAAAGATCTTCCCGCTTTTAGATCTTCGTGGATTGAGACCTTCAATGGGTTCAAGGCAGCCTCCCTTCCTTTACCTTATCTCAGTATATTTCTATACGGTGGAAGGAAGCTTAACGCCATTTTCGATCCCTTGACAGACAAAGTCAGTGGTAAGATCATTCATTGGAATGCGACTCTTCTTTCTCAAGCAGGTAGACTTGTTCTTATAAAGTTTGTTCTATACTCTATAGGATCACATGTCTTTGCTGCTATGACTCCAACTTTTTCCATCTTTCGATCCTATTGCTCTTTAGCATCATCCTTTTTTTAGGAAATAAGGATAACGCGAATCGTCACCATTGGATTTCATGGAACACCATCTGTCGCCCTAAGAGTGAAGAAGGTCTGGGCCTCCGTAACCCTAAGGACATCTGTTCATCTTTCGCTTGTAAGTGGTGGGCGAGGTTTGGAGCGAACGACTCCCTCTTGGTGACATTCCCCCATGCTAAGTACCATATATTTCGATCGCAAATTACACTAGGTTTTTCCGTCCTAGGCTGATGAGACGTAGAAACGGATGCAATTCGTGAAGGCCTTTTTGGATTCACATGTTGGTGGATCTGTTTGGGACGAAAATCCCTTCTTGATTAAGGCGGCGTGGAATTCGGTCAGGGCACCAACTCCACGTCTTCCACTTTTCTCCTTCGTTTGGGACGTAAGACTTCCCCCAAAGGTTTCTGTTTTTATATGGAAAACCCTGCACGATGGGTTACCACTAGACAAAAACCTCCAGAGGATTGGCATACCAATTATCTCCCGTTACAGGTGGTGCAATTCTGGTTCTTTGGAATTTGGAACTCATCAATTTTTCCTTGGATCTTGTGCACTCTATATTTGGAATTACTTTGGGAATTTGGTTGGTTGCCGAGGTAACGCCACGACATTTATGGATTTACTGAGATTTCGGTGGATCGGCATCTCAGGTGAATATATTCGCTCGATTCTCTTTCGTCTGATTCCTTACCTTATGTAACAACCCAATTTTTTTAGTAAACGATAATTATTAATTAATTAAGGATGAAAATTTAAATGAATGGATGCATATATATGCATAAATAATTATGCTAAAAAAATACAAACTTAAAAGGTGCAAGTAATGAATGATTGCATGTAATAAGATTAATGCAAATAATTCATGCAATGCATGCATTAAAAGAGGGAAGAAATTGGTAGCATGCAATGTAATTATGTTGCATCCTATAATTTAAAACATTATACATTAATAAAAAGAAGAAAGAAAAAAAAAGTGCATGCAAAATAGTTAGGATGCATGCAGTAAATTAAAGGTAATATATTTAAAATATTGACGTATTAATGCATGCAATCAATTAATAAATTTAATTGGAAAAAAGATTATGCAATAAAGTAAATGCATATGATTGCATGCAAGGTAATTAAGCTCCATGCAGTAAATAAAAGGGAAAACATATAAAAGGGTGAAACTTGGTAGTGCTTGCACATATAAAAAAGGTAAATAAACAATGTAAGTATAAATGGTGAATTGATTGAGTTAATTGCATGCAATAAATTAGAAGAATAAGGCATACATAATAAATGCATTTAAAAAAAAGGTTGTAAATCTGCAAGTTATAAGTGGAAGAAAATAAATGTTATTAAGTAACATTTCAAAAGATAAATGTATTTATACATACACAAATTCAAATGGAAAGATATATAAGAGGCAATTAATTAAACGTTATATTTAAACATTACCTGAATATGGAACTGCTTTGAACATGTACTATTTTATATATAAAATACATTTGCTGACTCAGCATTGCGTGTACGGTTAGATTGGAAAACCTAATATCTAGTGGTTAAGGGTTGGCTTTGTTAATCTATAAAAAGGGGACTCTCTCCCATTTTACCTACACATAATTGTTCACCTCTCTCTGCCTCCATGACATATTCTAAATTAAAATAATAAAACGGTGAGACGCTGCTGAAATCTAGATTAACAAAGAAGATCCAAAATCTGTAACCAACCTCCAACCCTGCAATCAATGAAAAGGTAAAAATGGGCTTTCTTCTACACAAATTATTTTAGAAGAATCTTTTAGATCTGCGGCTGTGGTGAGTTTATTGTGATTATTCAGATTTCTTCTAAGTTTAAGTTACATAGATATAATAGTCGTTGTAGTAACCTAAAGAGAAAGAACATTGACAGTAAATATATATTTTGGATCTGAAAATAACATTGTTTAGAAATGTTATTCTTATATGTTCCTTACTGTCAATTGCCTGTTCATTTTCTGTTAATTTACTTGTATGTACATCTCTCCTTATCCCTTTTTACAGCTATTTGTCTTATTTACATATTATATGCCTTTTTGAAAAGCATTGAACAATGTTAAAGAGTGAAAACTGGGCATATTAGAATCTACACTGTGTAAATAGGGATTATAAGAAAGAGGAAGAACATGTAAATATGAGTAGGCAAAACATAATTTTATATTAAGTAGGAATGTCACTTAATTGATATTAATATGAGGTGGAATAAGATGGTATTTTGACATAACCTGTAGATATATTAACATGGCATGAATTTGGCGAACATTTGGCATTGATTTGTGGACATATTAACATGACATTAATTAGGTGGACATTTACTTAGCATAAATTCGTATATATGTCAATAGGCATTTATTTGAAAACATGTAATTAGCATTAGTTATATATGTTAATTTAAAAGGACGTGTTAGTATTAAAGGAAATAAGTACGTCATATTAATTAGCATTAAAGAGGTTCATGTTAGTTTGAGAAAACCTATCAATTTGGGAAAACATGCCATTGAACGTTTATGTTTGTTTCATGACAATGGTAAATAATGGTACTATGACACGAGGTTAAGTTTAACTTGTTGTAGAAGTCTTCCCAGAACCGCCCGACAAATCTAGCATTCACAAGTAGTCAACTTAATGTGAGAGATATAGTGCCTAGACATATATATAAATATATGTGTATAACTGGAAATAAATAAATAATGAATGGATGTTACAACAAAATAAGAATTGGAATGAAAGGGGAATGATAAAATAACTTATTCATATCTAAACAGTTCTGCTATAATTACATGTATTTTTTTGTACACCTGTTTTGCTGTTCAGTTGTTATTATATGCCTATTTCTGTTCTTCTCCCTCTCTTATTCCCTTTTTATTTTATAAGCCGAGGCTACCATCGATCCTAGGTCAATCTCATAAGAGACGTACGTATGAACGAAATTGGGAAAATTAGGGAATATTTGGGAATGAAAATAAAAGAGGGAAACTTGGGGCATTACTGAAATTTTGGGTGTATGAACATGTAAATTTGTAGGCTTAATTCAAAGATCAAGTGGAACATGTGATTAAACGTAAGTAGCCTGTGAAAACTGTTAATCTGTGGGATTAAGTAAATCGGTTAAATCTATGAGGTTAAGTAAAACTTGTTTAATCTGTTGGGGTTGTATGAACCTGTTAATATGAAAACTTAACCTATTACATCTGTTGGGGTTATACGAACCTGTTAGTCTGTAACCTGTTAAATTTGTGGGGGTTATGCTGTAAGACGTAACCTGTTGAAATTCTAATTGATTGGGGACACAAGTTTGGGTTTGACTTGTGTCATCTGCTATGTGGTACCCATATTAGTCAGTAACCCATTCTGGTATTAAACGGGGACCCCGCACAAGGTAGGGGTCAGGGCACGCTTACGGAACTAATTGTAAGAGGTTCATCTGGGGAGGGGTGTTTGATGGCGTATTCCAACGGGGTCATGTGCGTGCATGGGTCCGACCTGACTGGGAAAATAAACCGATGTAACACTTGTAATTAGGGTTGTGTCCTTCTGTAGGTTGCCACTTTAGGAAGCAATACACCCTACTATGGGGCCGACACAGGGCATTTATGTGTCAGAGAGTCAATCGGTTGGGGTAGTAATTAGGGTACATCTAGTCTTGCCTGTTTAGGTACCCGTTTTTTCTGTTTGGGGTAACACTCTTTATTTGTTTTGGGGTACCTGTTATTTCTTTTTGGGGTAAAACCCTTTATGTAACTAGAAGTGGACCTAAATGTACCATTATATTTCTGTTGGGATAATCATGATATTCTAGTAGAAGTGCAGAACAGTTAACCTTCCTTATCTGATTTCTAGTATTGTTATTAACATCGTTGTATGTTTATAAGAATAAGCCATTACTTGTTGTCAGTTCATATCAGCTATTGTTCACCATTAGACATGTATTGACACTTATCCTTTTATGTTGCTAGAACTACTGTTTATCTGTTTTACTTAACTTAGTAAGTCGGGCTGTTAATCCCAGCAGCTCACCAGACTTTATGTCTGACCCGTTTCCTTTCTCTTTCTTTCCCCCAGACTTTATGTCTGACCCATTTCCTTTCTTCCTTTCTCTTTCTTTCCCTCAGACTTATCGGGAGAAAGTTTATAGCTATGATTTCTTTGTTAGCATTGTCATGATGAGGTTCTACAAGTTGGATTTCTTCCTATCTTCTTTCCAAGGTTAGGTTGTATCTTTTTGACTATAGTTGGGGATAATATTTATTTTACTTTGATGTTGTTTTTAGACTGAGGTTTTTGAGAAATGATCTTTGTAACGGTTTGATTAAATGAAAGTCTTCTTCCGTTGTAAATTATATTTTTATGTCTTGTGAAACCTTAGTCCCTGTGATATTTTCTGTCTTTATACCTACAATGCTCCACATACGAGTGACAATAACGAATATGGGGTGTTACGTTTGGTATCAGAGCCTAATGTTACCAAGATCACCAAAGTTTTGTTTTAAAAGATAGAATTTTCAAAAGAAAACACATTTTTTAGAAATCAAAAGTTACTTTTTGAAAAAAATATCCCCTATAGTCAGTTACAACCTTCCTTTGACTCTTTCTAGATCTTTATCTTTTTATTTGAGTTATAAGGCATTATATCTTAGATTTCCTTTATTGGTTGAAAATTTGAATAATGGACAAACTTGTTTAGCTTAGTAGTTGGGGAGATTCGATGGAAAAAAAGCTTGTTGCTAGACAGATGTTAATAAGGGTTAATCATGGATGGACCTACATTATTAGTTTAATGTTAAAAAGGACAGTTTGGAAGATAAGAAAACCTAGATTAATCAGTTATAGAAAGGGTGTGTATTTCCATAGTTTGGTTTAACAAAGAAAACATTATTGCAAGAATAAGAGTGTTGGTGCAGAATAGGAATTTTAACATATTACGCACTAACTGCCAAATTTAAAAGAAATATATTGCAAGCACGGGTTTCTATAAAATATATTTTCTAATACTATGGAAATATATTTTTATACGTTTTCGGTAACCAAATAATTAGAGAGCTTCCAAAAAAAAGGTGAATATAAGTATGGCAAGTAAAAGATCAACATGAGTATATTAATGTCTAAAGGATTATGGGGAAGGTCGAGGAAAAGGTAAGTGCTGGTGAAAGATAGATTTTATCTATCTTTAGTCCTTTCTAGCTCTCGTAATTGGTTTAGGAATATTTTGCCCTTTTCCCTTTGATACATTGGCTGCGTGGGCCTCAGCCACAGTAGGTTGAATCTTGTAGAGATCTATATCGTAGGCTTAAAGGGAGAGGTCCTTTACAGATAAGGTAAATCCCTAAGTGAGTGATGATAGCACTAGTGACTGTTTTGCACTTTTTCCCAGGAGAAGTTTCTGAACCCCGTAGGGATCAGCTTGATTTTTAGTTTATCTGAGGTTAGTCGGGGTCGAAACTAAAATCTTGATGTTTGGACATGTATTAGGTTGTCATGATTAGGCCTCATATGACATATTGATTTACAACGAGAAGGTAAATTACGGGCCTAAAGGATGACATAGGCTTTAATATGACATATAGACTTATAGGGTAAAGTTACGAGCCTAATACCTGTTAAGTATTCCTGTAGCTGTCTTGACTGTAAGAAGAAAATAGTCGGGCTACGACTAATTTTTGAGACTTCTTGCAAACCAAAGGGTTAGACATGTTGACATTCTTAGTGCATCTCTAGGAAGTATCAATTTAGTTCTATTTGCGCTTTACATATTCCGAATAGTAAGTGATTTAAGATTATCTCTGGGAGAGAATGACAGATTTGTTTTCGGATCCGCATTTATGGCAATGCTAAGTTGGTTGCATTTTTTTTGATAAAGCGCATGGTGTAAGAGATAATAGATTTTCATGTTTTTGAGTGAAATCTTTCCTAACTATGGGAATTTACCATAAATGTATAAGGTTGGAACTTTCCACTTGTGTTTAAAGGAAGCAGTTGGACCTCAGCTGTATAGGAAAGGTTTTCGGAAAAAGCCAAGTAAAAGATTTTCTTTGTGTTCCTAGACAAGAGTACAATAAGGAGGTGTTTTAGGGAAACTTGTGGGACCACTTTGTGTTGAAACCCCAGATGTAAAGTTTTAAAGAACAAGCATTTTGAAAGACTAATGTGTTTTGATATCAAATTTTTATTTTGGAAATTTCATAATAGCAACTATATATGTTTCGAAAGAAATTTCTGCAACTAATTTTTTTGCCTCATTAAGATTTTTCAATTAAGATTTTGGAAAATTATGTATATATAAAAAGTGAGGCAGTGATAAGTATTTACGGGGATGGACAATATAAGTGGAATGAACTAAGGAACACAAGATGGCTAAAGTAAAGACTAGAAATACGGAAAGGAGGAAAAGCGTGACTTTACTTGTAAGACTAGGGTAAGCTTTTGAATTAGTTCACTTGATAGTTTTTCCTCGAAGTAACTAAGATAAGTAAGACGAAAGAGCTTCACTAAGGGATTCAAGTTTCTTACCCGCATTCTTTTGACAAGTATTTTTCCTCTTTGATATTCTATCTATCGCTTCTTCCTTTGATTAGGGGCTTTCCTTTAGTATATCCTTGAAAAGTGTAGATCTTCGGAGTTGAGCTTATAGAAGATATGATATGGTTGAAACATGTGTTTGAGACATGTTATGTTTGATGGTTGCAAGTGGATGCAAGTGTTTGCTAGTGGTTGTCAATGGACGCATATACACACACATTAGGCACTAGATCGGCTCAAACACTTACATATTGCATATGGATGTGTGTGCATTTTAATTTTCAATGGATGAAAATGGTTGAATCATCATATGGATTTTGCATTTTGGTGAATGATTATGCACACATATAGAATTTACGTGTATCATTAGGATTCCTTTGTATACATATTGAATGCACGGCACAGACATATACTGCATTAAGGAGGTCGACTGAATCATTAGACCGCCTAATTTTCGCATTAGTGTAAGGACATATACACACCTTTGCATATGTTCATACAAGCATAAGAAATTCTTAAGGACAATGAATGCTAATGGATGATTACTGAGTACATGGTCGTAGGAATTATAACATTCTTCTTGACTTTGAGATTTCGAGGGCGAAATCCTTTAAAAATGGTAGAATGTAACAACCCAATTTTTGTAATAAACGATAATTATTATTTAATGGGTTAATTAATTAAGGATGAATAAATAGATGCATATATGCATATATGTGCATAAACAATTATGTTAAAAAGATACAAACTTAAAAGGTGCAAGTAATGAATGATTGCATGTAATAAGATTAATGCAAATAATTTATGCAATGCATGCGTTAAAAGAGGGAAGAAATTGGTAGCATGCAATGTAATTATGTCGCATGCAATAATTTAAAACATTATACATTAATAAGAAGAAGAAAGAAAGAAAAAAAGAGTACATGCAAAATAGTTAGGATGCACGCAGTAAATTAAAGGTAATATATTTAAAAGATTGACGTATTAATGCATGTAATCAATTAATAAGTCTAATTGGAGAGAAAGATTATGCACTAAAGTAAATGCATGCGATTGCATGCAGTAAATAAAAGGGTGGAACATTGAAATGCATGCAAATATAAAAAAGTAAAATAAACAATGTAAGTAGAAAAGGTGAATTGATTGAGTTAATTGCATGCAATAAATTAGAAGGATAAGGCATACATAATATATGAATTTAAAAAAAAGGTTGTAAATCTGCAAGTTGTAGATGGAAGAAAATAAATGTTATTAAGTAACATTTAAAAAGATAAATGTATTTATACATACACAAATTCAAATGGAAAGATATATAAGAGGCAATTAATTAAACGTTTTATTTAAACGTTACCTGAATATGGACCTGCTTTGAACATGGACTATTATATATATAAAATACATTTGCTGACTCAGCATTGCGTGTACGGTTAGATAGGAAAACCTAATATCTAACGGATAAGGGTGGACTTTGTTAATCTATAAAAAGGGGGGCTCTCTCCCACTTTACATACACACAATTCGTCACCTCTCTCTCTGCCTCGATGACATATTTTAAATTAAAATAATAAAATGGGGAGATGCTGCTGAAATCTAGATTAACAAAGAAGATCCAAAATCTATAACCAACCTCCAACCCTGCAATCAATGAAAAGATAAAAGTGGGCTTTCTTCTACAACAATTGTTTTAGAAGATTCTTCTAGATCTGTGACTATGGTGAGTTTACTATGATTATTCAGATTTCTTCTAAATTTAAGTTAAATAGATATAATAGTCGTTGTAGTAACCTAAAGAGAAAGAACATTGACAGTGAATATATTTCGGATCTGAAAATAACAATGTTTATAAATGTTATTCTTATATTTTCTTACTGCCAATTGCCTATTCGTATTCAGTTAATTTACTTGTACATACATCTCTCCTTATCCCTTTTTCCAGCTGTTTGTCTTATTTACATATTATATGCTTTTTTGAAATGTATGGAATAATGTTAAAGAGTGAAAACTGGGCATATTAGAATCTACACTGTGTAAATAGGGATTATAAGAAAGAGGAAGAACACGTAAATATGCGTATGCAAAACTTAATTTTATATTAAGTAGGAATGTCACTTAATTGATATTAATATGAAGTGGAATAAGATGGTATTTTGACATAACCTGTAGACATATTAACATGACATTAATTTGGCGAACATTTGGCATTGATTTGTGGACATATTAACATGACATTGATTGGGTGGACATTTACTTGGCATAAATTTGTAGATATGTCAGTAGGCTTTTATTTGAAAACATATCTAAACAGTTCTGCTTTAATTACATGTATTTTTTCATATACCTGTTTTGTTGTTCAGTTGTTATTATATGCCTATTTCTATTCTTCTCCCTCTCGTATTACCTTTTTATTTTATAAGCCTAGGCTACCTTCGAGCCTAGGCCAATCTCGTAAGAGACGTACATATGAACGAAATTGGGAAAATTAGGGAATATTTGGGAATGAAAATAAAAGAGGGAAACTTGGGGCATGACTGAAATTTGGGGTGTATGAACATGTAAATCTGTAGGCTTAATTCAAAAATTAAGTGGAACATGTAATTAAATGGTAAGTAGCCTGTGAAACCTGTTAATCTGTGGGGATAACTAAATCGGTTAAATCTATGGGGCTAAGTAAAACTTGTTTAATCTGTTGGGGTTATATGAACCTGTTAATCTAAAAACCTAACCGGTTACATCTGTTGGGGTTATACAAACCTATTAGTCTGTAACCTGTTAAATTTGTGGGGGTTATGCTGTAAGACTTAACCTGTTGAAATCCTAGTTGATTGGGGACACAAGTTTGGGTTTGACTTGTGTCATCTGCTGTGTGGTACCCATATTAGTCAGTAACACATTCTAGTATTAAATGGGGACCCCGCACTAGGTAGGGATCAGGGCACGCATACTGAACTAATTGTAAGAGGTTCATCTGGGGAGGGGTGTTTAATGGCGCGTTCCAACGGGGTCGTGTGTGTAATGACCCGCGTTTTCAGCGATATAATAATTAATTTATTTAATTATTTAAAAGGTGATTAAGAGGATTAAACGGTCGTTTAATTAAATAACTTGGAATATTTAATTAATAATTAATGATACTAGACTCGTTTTGGAAAAATGCTTTCAAAAATATATTTTTGGTAAAATATTGATAAAATGAGCGAAAATCGTTTTATCAATAAATGGCTATTTTTTCAGTAAAAGTTGTTGAAAATTTTAGTGAATGTCTAATTAATCATTAGGAAAGTGATTAGCAAATAAAAATATTTTTAGTATTTATGGTTAACTAAATATATGGATGATGTCATGCATGACATAGGCAAGATATTTAGGAAAATGATCAAATAAGGAAAAATGAGCAAATAAGGAAAAATGAGCAAATAAGGAAAATGAGCAAAAATAGTAATACTTCATTTGAAAGAAATGAGAAAAATAAGGAAAATGAGCAAATAAGGAAAAATGAGCAAATAAGGAAAATGAGCAAATAAGGAAAATGAGCAAAAGTAGTAATACTTCATATGTAAGATTAGGGTTTTAGGGGCATTTTGGTCTTTTCCCATTCACATTCCTAAGGCTATATAAAGGGAGGCATACCCTTAGGAATTCTACACAATTTCTTTTCTTCTTCTTCTTCTTCTTAAGCTATATTAATGGCTTCTTCTTGAGTAATGGTGGTGGTAGAGGAGGAAGCAAGAAAAAGCAAGTGAAAGAAAGGAAAGGAAGGAGGTTACTAGCTTGGATCTTTGTTCTTATTCTTGGATCTTTATTCTTATTCTTGGATCTTGGATTTGCTAAGGATTAAGGTGAGTTTACTCACTATTTAGGACAACAAACGTAAACCCTTTTGCATGTCTTAACTATGCTTAAAGTTGCTTGAATGTTGGTAACTTATGTTAAAATGTTAACTTGATTCTTACTTTAAAAGTAAGTGACATATGTGATCCATGTTAATGGACTTGAATGGACTTGAACTTAAAAGTGCACTTATATTTATAATACTGTTCTGTTCATGTATTGAAATATATGATGTGTTTTATAATCTGTTTGATTATGTGTGTTAAATGATATTGATCATTGTGGTTTGCCATTTTAAATATCATAAGTGACCCTAGGATGTGAAAAGAAATATTTCAATGTATATTGAAATAAAGGAATTTTATAAAATCAACCGATTTTATAAAAGGGAATATTTTGAAAATAAAGCACTTAGAAAATAAATAGGATTTTATAAAGGAGAACATTTACTTAGAAAATAAATAGGAGTTTATAAAGGAGGATATTTATTTATAAGATAAATAGAATATCAAAAAGGAAATATTTTGGGAAAATAAACAGGATAAAGATAAAAGGAAAATATTTATAAAACGAATAAAGTATTATAAAAGGAATATTTATTTAATAAATAAATTGAATTGAATGGAATATTTATTTAGAAATAAATAGAAGTATAAGAGGATTATTTATTTAGAAAATAAATAGACAAATATAGGAAGAGAAGTATTTGTAAAACATTTACAAATAAAGGTTATAAAAGGAATTATTTATTTAGAAATAAATAGAAGTTATAAAGGAGATACTTATTTAGAAATAAATAATAATCTAGAAGGATTATTTATTTAGGAAATAAATAGAATTTTAAAAGGAGAATATTTATTTAGGGAATAAATAGGATTATTAAAAGGGATTTGTCAAATGAGTTAGTTAAACCAGATTTGTCAAATAAGTTAGTCAAACCAAGTTAAAAGAGTTGATCAAACCAAGTTGATTGAGTTAGTTAGTCAAGTTAACCAAATGGGTGAAGTTAGTCGAGTTAATCAAATTTGAGTTAGCAAGTTAAGTCATTCAATTTGTGTTAGAAAGTTAAGATAATCAAAGTGAGTTAGTAAAAAAATGGAGTTAAATCGAATATAGTTATTCGAAATAAAGTTAAAACAGATATTAGTTATTCGAATTTGAGTTAATCAAATAGAGTTAATCGAATAGAGTTAAAGTAACGGAGTTAAACAGAAATTAGAAATTGACTAGAGATTAATAAGTTAAATGGTTTCCTGAGTATCGATCTGATGTTGGTTTCGGCCTTCGGGGTTTATACTTAGGAAGTTGTCCTCTTGTTAGTTTATAGTTAGAGTCTGGTAGATGTGGAAGAATAGTGATACGTAAGTAAGCCATGGAAATGTTTTCCAGTGTTAATAACATATATTTTCTAAACATAGAAAATGAGGATATATATGGTTAATGATGATTGATCGATATAATTTCCATTTGGAAATAATATCGTTGTTTGCACACTTGTTTTTCTTTGATAGTTAAATCACAGACTATCAAAGTTTTGACCATTTTAACCTTGTTAATATGGAGAGACCGGTTGGATTATTTTCCAAAGAACCACTCTGTATTGGCATAAGCGTTGTGAATTATATATGTCAAAGATAATTGAAGACGGAGTAAAGTGCAAGGGCTATTGTATAAGTCTTAGATAACAGTGCCTAAGATGGATGTACTGGATAGTGCCTTCGGTTTGTCCAGTCCCAGGACAACTTGTATGGACGAAGGTCTAACAGAGTATATCCAATGGATCGCGTAAGTTGATCTCTTCAAACGTATTCACGTTTGGTGGCGGAGGAATTCGTTTCTTTTAGCTGTATACCCGTGTTATTTTTGGATAAGTCAATTTGTGATTTGGCGGGTATGACGATGTGACATTCTAAGTGAATGAAGAACGAATGTCTGACAGAGTATTTCCAGAAAGGTCACGTACATTGATTTCTTCAACCGTACCAAGAGTGGAAGCGGAGAAGGAAACTTCTTTTAGCTAACACATAATGTATTGTTGAGGACGTCAATCGGTGATTTGATGGATTTGATGATGTGGCATTCAAAGTGAATCTGGTGTAATGATAAAGCGTAGCTTCTAGCCTCATCAACCGGTAAATGACAGAAATCGGGCAGGTAGCATGGCTATGTAGGTCGCACCTATTAGGGTGTATAATCACCTGATCTAGAGTTTCATTTACTTCTAAAAATCTATTGTTGATGCTGTCCCATTCGGGAAACGGTTGCTAATCCCAACCGTTGGTGATATACATTCGATACACTCAAGCGAAATGAGTGGTCGGTCATGTGTGGTCGGGTTGCAAGATGTTCTTGTTGAACCCAGTGTATTCCTCTCTAGAGATACACTAGCGAAAGGTGGTTCCATACCTTGTCATAGTTGAAAATCCAATACCCAATACATGCTTGCGGTTTTGATTGTATACTCTATATGTAGAACGTGAGATGAAAGCGTTTCTGCTAGATGATTATTATATTGTGGTTGATAGACATTATTATAATATCAGTGAGTTTTGATATAAATTTTATTTTGGATTCTCATAAGGGAAAAACCCGTTCCGTTATACGGCGTGGTCTTATGAGATATCGTTGTGTTGCTCAAACTGTTTTAAACTGTTTTTACTCACACCAGTCCCATGACTGACCCGGAGTTTATTTTGTTTTGTTTTCCCTAAACTCTTGGGTGCTCAATTTTGTACGAGCAGTCAAGTAGTCGGGATTTACAGATACTTGAAGAGCTGGAGCAGGAGGCTTTAGGATTATATAGCTGTTATTATTCCGCTGTGTTGTAAGTGTTGTACTTGATAATGATATGTATATTCAAGTACAGATTTATATTTCAAAGTTATGTTATATTTTATTCGTTCCATTGTGAGGTTCGTGTTACTCTGATCATGTTGTTGTCTTCTTCTTCTTCTATTCTAAGTTTCTATCTTATCTATTCTCACCCTCTAATTTCTTTCATTAACTATTCGGTTATTTTCGGTCCTTGGATGTTCGATATGTGTTATATATCGGATAACCAAGATCGCTAAAAACCGGGTCGTTACAGTTGGTATCAGAGCTTAAGGTTAAGTAATTACCTTGGCTCTGTGGAGTGACTCGGTAGAGATGGGGTTAGTAATACCCTAGATTGAGTTTGAGTGTATACATACGAGAGCGTATTTGTTATTCAATATAAAGTGAATTTATATTGTGGAGATTTATTGGTTGAGTTGTTTACAAGTTCTGGTCGATCAGTTTGATCCACTGTGTCGGTAGGGGTTTATAAACACTCGAATACGATGAACCGTCATGGTATGCTTTGAAAAGAGGGTAAATGAAATAATTTTACCCAAAGTATATTTATTATTATAATCGAGTAAGATTATAATGGAGATGGTTATATATGTATATATATATAACCAAATAAAATTCACATAAGTGAAATGAATTGAATTAAATCTGAAATTAGAATCAGAATGGGGATTAAAATTCCTAGAATTTGAAAAGGTGTTTGTAAATGGAATTAAATTGAGTATAAGTTTAAGTTCCTGGGAGATTTTGAAAACATTTTTCAAACTGAAAGTGATATAGTATTGAACTCACCTTGATAGCTGGAAAATAGATTCTGATGATGAATCTAGACATCATCAGTGTTCATTTTCGAGTTCTAAGTGACGGATTACTACCAAAGATTTTGTTTTTGGAATTGTTTTGAGAAAACAAGTTATTTAGAAATTCAAAGGCTTTGAATTGGTATTATGATTTCAAATTAATTTGAAATGAACCCCGGGATTTAAAATTTTAGAATTTAAATTTAACTTAAAATGTTAAATGGATTGAGATGGTATAAGTAAAAATAAATTAAGATTTAACTTGAACTAAGTTAAATAAAACTGGATTTGATTAGAGAATAATCTGGAATGGAATTGAGTTGATGACTTAAGAGTTTAGAATCAAGAATATTACTTGAGTTTGAAATCGAATTTGGCTTGAGTATAAACGAATGATTGGATTTAATAATAAATCAATTGGAGTTTGATTATAATGACATTGTTATATGTTGGGTTCAGATGGAAGGGAAATAATGATACTCCCGACAAAAAGGAACAAGTTTATATTTGATATGAGTTTGGAATTTATTAGCCGAATTAGCAAGCCGCTTGGCTGTTTGATTTTCTTTTGGGTTGGAGAAGGCCTAGAGTGGCGAGTTATGGTTTTACCGATAGGGCTGTACAAAGAAGGTTATGGCGAAATTTTTCGAAAAGTTAAGGCATTAGAAAATTTTCAGGATTTTTGAAAATTTTCGTTGTTAAAAAAAATTAATAAATATTTAATTGAAATTAAATTGGTTCAGTTGAAACTGGAGTTAAGAAGTGGACAAATAAGTTCTGACCAGTCGATAGGGTTTGTTTCCTACCTTAGCAATTTCGAGGACGAAATTATTTTAAGTGGGGAAGAATGTAATGACCCGCGTTTTCAGCGATATAATAATTAATTTATTTAATTATTTAAAAGGTGATTAAGAGGATTAAACGGTCGTTTAATTAAATAACTTGGAATATTTAATTAATAATTAATGATACTAGACTCGTTTTGGAAAAATGCTTTCAAAAATATATTTTTGGTAAAATATTGATAAAATGAACGAAAATTGTTTTATCAACAAATGGCTATTTTCTCAGTAAAAGTTGTTGAAAATTTTAGTGAATGTCTAATTAATCATTAGGAAAGTGATTAGCAAATAAAAATATTTTTAATATTTATGGTTAACTAAATATCTGGATGATGTCATGCAAGACATAGGCAAGATATTTAGGAAAATGATCAAATAAGGAAAAATGAGCAAATAAGGAAAATGAGCAAAAATAGTAATACTTCATTTGAAAGAAATGAGCAAATAAGGAAAATGAGCAAATAAGGAAAAATGAGCAAATAAGGAAAATGAGCAAATAAGGAAAATGAGCAAAAGTAGTAATACTTCATATGTAAGATTAGGGTTTTAGGGGCATTTTGGTCTTTTCCCATTCACATTCCTAAGGCTATATAAAGGGAGGCATACCCTTAGGAATTCTACACAATTTCTTTTCTTCTTCTTCTTCTTCTTCTTAAGCTATATTAATGGCTTCTTCTTGAGTAATGGTGGTGGTAGAGAAGGAAGCAAGAAAAAGCAAGTGAAAGCAAGGAAAGGAAGGAGGTTACTAGCTTGGATCTTTGTTCTTATTCTTGGATCTTTATTCTTATTCTTGGATCTTGGATTTGCTAAGGATTAAGGTGAGTTTACTCACTATTTAGGACAGCAAACATAAAACCTTTTGCATGTTTTAACTATGCTTAAAGTTGCTTGAATGTTGGTAACTTATGTTAAAATGTTAACTTGATTCTTACTTTAAAAGTAAGTGACATATGTGATCCATGTTAATGGACTTGAATGGACTTGGACTTGAACTTAAAAGTGCACTTATATTTGTAATACTGTTCTGTTCATGTATTGAAATATATGATGTGTTTTATAATCTGTTTGATTATGTGTGTTAAATGATATTGATCATTGTGGTTTGCCATTTTAAATATCATAAGTGACCCTGGGATGTGAAAAGAAATATTTCAATGTATATTGAAATAAAGGAATTTTATAAAATCAACCGATTTTATAAAAGGGAATATTTTGTAAATAAAGCACTTAGAAAATAAATAGGATTTTATAAAGGAGAACATTTACTTAGAAAATAAATAGGAGTTTATAAAGGAGGATATTTATTTATAAGACAAATAGAATATCAAAAAGGAAATATTTTGGGAAAATAAACAGGATAAAGATAAAAGGAAAATATTTATAAATCGAATAAAGTTTTATAAAAGGAATATTTATTTAATAAATAAATTGAATTGAATGGAATATTTATTTAGAAATAAATAGAAGTATAAGAGGATTATTTATTTAGAAAATAAATAGGCAATTATAGGAAGAGAAATATTTGTAAAACATTTACAAATAAAGGTTATAAAAGGAATTATTTATTTAGAAATAAACAGAAGTTATAAAGGAGATACTTATTTAGAAATAAATAATAATCTAGAAGGATTATTTATTTAGGTAATAAATAGAATTTTAAAAGGAGAATATTTATTTAGGGAACAAATAGGATTATTAAAAGGGATTTGTCAAATGAGTTAGTTAAACCAGATTTGTCAAATAAGTTAGTCAAACCAAGTTAAAAGTGTTGATCAAACCAAGTTGATTGAGTTAGTTAGTCAAGTTAACCAAATGGGTGAAGTTAGTCGAGTTAATCAAATTTGAGTTAGCAAGTTAAGTCATTCAATTTGAGTTAGAAAGTTAAGATAATCAAAGTGAGTTAGTAAAAAAATGGAGTTAAATCGAATATAGTTATTCGAAATAAAGTTAAAACAGATATTAGTTATTCGAATTTGAGTTAATCAAATAGAGTTAATCGAATAGAGTTAAAGTAATGGAGTTAAACAGAAATTAGAAACTGACTAGAGATTAATAAGTTGAATGGTTTCCTGAGTATCGATCTGATGTTGGTTTCGGCCTTCGGGGTTTATACTTAGGAAGTTGTCCTCTTGTTAGTTTATAGTTAGAGTCTGATAGATGTGGAAGAATAGTGATATGTAAGTAAGCCATGGAAATTTTTTCTAGTGTTAATAACATATATTTTCTAAACATAGAAAATGAGGATATATATGGTTAATGATGATTGATCGATATAATTTCCATTTGGAAATAATATCGTTGTTTGCACACTTGTTTTTCTTTGATAGTTAAATCACAGACTATCAAAGTTTTGACCATTTTAACCTTGTTAATATGGAGAGACTGGTTGGATTATTTTCCAAAGAACCACTCTGTATTGGCATAAGCGTTGTGAATTATATATGTCAGAAATAATTGAAGACGGAGTAAAGTGCAAGGGCTATTGTATAAGTCTTAGATAACAGTGCCTAAGATGGATGTACTGGATAATGCCTTCGGTTTGTCCAGTCCCAGGACAACTTGTATGGACGAAGGTCTGACAGAGTATATCCAATGGATCGCGTAAGTTGATCTCTTCAAACGTATTCACGTTTGGTGGCGGAGGAATTCGTTTCTCTTAGCTGTATACCCGTGTTATTTTTGGATAAGTCAATTTGTGATTTGGCGGGTATGACGATGTGACATTCTAAGTGAATGAAGAACGAATGTCTGACAGAGTATTTCCAGAAAGGTCACGAACATTGATTTCTTTAACTGTACCAAGAGTGGAAGCGGAGAAGGAAACTTCTTTTAGCTAACACATAATGTATTGTTGAGGACGTCAATCAGTGATTTGATGGATTTGATGATGTGGCATTCAAAGTGAATCTGTTGTAATGATAAAGCGTAGCTTCTAGCCTCATCAACCGGTAAATGACAGAAATTGGGCAGGTAGCATGGCTATGTAGGTCGCACCTATTAGGGTGTATAATCACCTGATCTAGAGTTTCATTTACTTCTAAAAATCTATTGTTGATGCTGTCCCATTCGGGAAACGGTTGCTGATCCCCACCGTTGGTGATATACATTCGATACACTCAAGCGAAATGAGTGGTCGGTCATGTGTGGTCGGGTTGCAAGATGTTCTTGTTGAACCCAGTGTATTCCTCTCTAGAGATACACTAGCGAAAGGTGGTTCCATACCTTGTCATAGTTGGAAATCCATTACCCGATACGTGCTTGCGGTTTTGATTGTATACTCTATATGTAGAACGTGAGATGAAAGCGTTTCTGCTAGATGATTATTATATTGTGGTTGATAGACATTATAATAATATCAATGAGTTTTGATATAAAGTTTATTTTGGATTCTCATAAGGGAAAAACCCGTTCCGTTATACGGCGTGGTCTTATGAGATATCGTTGTGTTGCTCAAACTGTTTTAAACTGTTTTTACTCACACCAGTCCCATGACTGACCCAGAGTTTATTTTGTTTTGTTTTCCCTAAACTCTTGGGTGCTCAATTTTGTACGAGCAGTCAAGTAGTCGGGATTTACAGATACTTGAAGAGCTGGAGCAGGAGGCTTCAGGATTATATAGCTATTATTATTCCGCTGTGTTGTAAGTGTTGTACTTGATAATGATATGTATATTCAAGTACAGATTTATATTTCAAAGTTATGTTATATTTTATTCGTTCCGTTGTGAGGTTCGTGTTACTCTGATGATGTTGTTGTCTTCTTCTTCTTCTTCTATTCTAAGTTTCTATCTTATCTATTCTCACCCTCTAATTTCTTTCATTAACTATTCGGTTATTTTCGGTCCTTGAATGTTCGATATGTATTATATATCGGATAACCAAGATCGCTAAAAACCGGGTCGTTACAGTGTGCATGCATGGGTCCGGCCTGTCTGGGAAAATAAGCCGCTGTAACACCTGTAAATAGGGCTACGTCCTTCTGTAGGTTGCCACTTTAGGAAGTAATACACCCTACCGTGGGGCCGACACAGGGTATTTACGTGCCAGGGAGCTGATCGGTTGGGGGTAGTAATTAGGGTACATCTAGTTCTGCCTGTTTATGTACCCGTTTTTTCTGTTTGGGGTAACACCCTTTATTTCTGTTGGGGTACCTATTATTTCTGTTTGGGGTAAAACCCGTTATGTAACTAGAAGTGCACATAAATCTACCATTATATTTCTGTTGGGATAATCCTGATATTCTAGTAGAAGTGCAAAACAGTTAACCTGCCTGATCTGATTTCTAGTATTGTTATTATCATCGATGTATGTTTATAA
This sequence comes from Allium sativum, assembly GCA_030737875.1. Classification (NCBI taxonomy): domain Eukaryota; kingdom Viridiplantae; phylum Streptophyta; class Magnoliopsida; order Asparagales; family Amaryllidaceae; genus Allium; species Allium sativum. Next base: position 201,464,541 of record CM060924.1, read on the forward strand.
GAATAAGCCGGTCCTTTTTATCAGTTCATATCCGCTATTGTTCACCTTTAGACATGTATTGACACTTATCCTTTTATGTTGCTAGAACTATTGTTTATCTGTTTTACTTAGCTTAGTAAGTCAGGCTGTTAATCCCAGCAGCATACCAGACTTTATGTCTGAACCATTTCCTTTCTTCCTTTCTCTTTCTTTCCCCCGAGCTTATCGGGAGAAAGTGTATAGATATGATTTTTTTGTTAGCATTGTCATGATGAGGTTCTATAAGTTGGATTTCTGCCTATCTTCTTTTCAAGGTTAGGTTGTATCTTGTTGACTATATTTGTGGATAATATTTATTTTACTCTGATGTTGTTTTTGGACTGAGGTTTTTGAGACATGATCTTTGTAACTGTTTGATTAAATGGAAGTCTTCTTCCACTGTAAATTATATTTTTATGTCTTGTGAAACCTTAATCTCTATGATATTTTCTGTCCTTTTTCCTACAATGTTTTATACTTTCTTAATGAAATCCCCATACGGGTGACATTAAGTAATGTGGGGTGTTACACATTATTTACTGGCATGTCTGGTGCTCACGGAATAAAGCAATTTTTTATGAAGTATGAATGGATCCTCCCACAATCATCCGAAGGGTTAGGAATGATGTTTTCCTAGCATTTTGGGGCAGGCGTTTCAAGGGAATTGTTGGGTCCCGCTCGTGGAGGTTGGCAGGTACCTTTGATATTACTTTGGTACCGCCTTCTCCCCGTATGGGAGTCAGTTGATTCCTTTTCTTTGTTGTCATTACTTACTCCACACTCTTCCCCCTATTTTATCCCATGATGTTTGCTAGTTTCTTAGGGCCTAAACTTTTAGGTTTTGGGGTTCTTTTGGATTGATTCTGGGTTTCACTTTGGCGGGTGATGCTGCCTCTTAGCTGGACTCGTTGGAGCTTGGGAATCGGGAGTTGCCTGAGACTCTGGAGTATCTAAATGGAGATCCCAGCAGCCTGTACTTTGCTATAGAGGGATCTTCTTTCGCTCTGGCTCATTGTCCCTCCTACATAGAGATGTGGAGCATTCCGCTAAGGTCCTGACCTTGGCATCAGCCTCGTGGGATTCGTTTTTTAATACTTTTGGTCATCTTTTGTTTTGGAGCATTTATTGTTCTGTAGTTATCCGTATCTTTTGTTTGTGTGTGTGCACACAGTTTCTGTAGCCATTTCTGCAGTAACCATTTCTGTGAGCCATTGGAGAATGGATAGATTATCACTTTTGTTATTATTTATATTTTCTTGTTGAAAAAAAGATTAATATCAAGATTACAATGTGCAAAATGATAACAAATATAGTGTAATGTCCCGGGTTTTTATATCACTGACACATATACTGATTAATCGTAAGTACGTATTTATAAATACAATTTAAAATCTAGTCTTTATAAATTCAAAACATGTTAACTTATGTATAATAACATGCATAGATCACAGCACTTACCAAAACTCATTTTTACATATTCAAGTATGATAGCATGTATTTAATAGCGCTTGTTTAAATTGATTTTATACATGTATAGATAATAACACTTTTACATAGCAAGTTTTATTGCCATTTTTATTTCATATGTTTTGTTCATTTTTAAAAAGATTTATTTGGTTTTTTGCAAATTCTTGAACAGAAAAACTTGTTTAAAAATTGAATTAAAGCATGCCAAAGACCATTTTGTTGTCAAAGCAAGATCAAAGCAAGTTCATGTTCACAAGTACATAAATCAAAACATGAAAATACCAATTTCTTTTGCAAGCATGTGTTCATGAAACAATATTCAAGGAAAACACCTACACTAGAAGGAGGCTAGTAAAAAGAGAATCTAAGGAGATTTGTTCACATGGCAAGATCATCTTGATATCAAATAATTTCAGTTTCAAATCCCCCTCTTTTCTCTCAAGATTTTCTATAATTGACATTACCTTTTGCATATTTCTAAAACATGTTTATTTGTCATAAAATATGTGCCAAAGATTTAGTAAATCTTGTATATTTAAACCATGAATGCACCTACACTAGATGTATACAAAAGCATAGATTTTCAAGATTTTACATGTCAAAATCATCACATGCCATGGATTTTATGGTACAAAATTTTCAGATTTTTGCAATACCTTGAAAGCCAAGTAAGTGTTTTAAATATGTTTGGTTACATCAAGTTTTCATGAGAAGATTTTGGGGTAGGAAACCCAATAAAAAAAACTGAACCTATATACACTAGAGAAGATACTAAAATGTGTTTAAAAACCAAGAAAGATATGTGAAAATCATAGGCTTTACATTAGCATTTATTTGTGGTGTTTCATAGAAACCAGTAGGAAGAGAATTGGTGATTGCATAGGGGATTTCTAGGGTGATGTTAGGATGAGATAGGCCATGTGAATTGGAAGTGGTGCTGTTTTGATTTGGCAAGAGAAAAAGATCTTTCTTTCGGGTTGTCTTTCATTTGTCAAAAATGAAATCTGAAAACTGTTTTTCTTTGCACCATATTTTAATGATTTTTACCACTATATAAAGGCACAAGCACATCCTCCTCACACACAACACAAGAGCACTTGAATAAGATCTGTAGAGAATAGAGCCAAGGGTTTCAAGCTTTGAATGTGAGTAAACTCCTTCTCTTTTATTTACAAATTTATTATATGTTAAGGGAAAATATGTAACACATATACATTTATATATCTCCTATGTAAAAACCCCAAAACACCAAATATGAAAAGGGCAATAACAAAATAGTGAATACTTTAACATAGTAGTGTATTTTAGTGAGTAAGCCTTCCCCCTTTTGTTTATTGTTATATATGTGTTGATGTTGTTATCATATTAGGCTAAAAATCTGAATACAATCTGGAAACAAAAAGATCAAAACCTGGGACACTGTGAATAGGTTGATATGTGAGTAAAACAGAGAGCTTTCCCTGTGTGTAAATTGCCTTTCCCCTTGTTTTAACTGATTTGGTAAATAAATATTGTGCAACTGTGAATAGATTGATATGTTAAACTAAATTTAAATGTAGAACCATACCCTCTTTTTCAAACAATGGGCGAACTATAAACAAGCATACCCTTGTTTACTTGTTACTTTGGATCCATACACTCTGACTTCAGCTATGAAAGGCATGTTTGTACCAATATATAGAATGCTTTCATGGAGACTTAAGCCACTGAAAAGGGGAAATACAAATATATTATTATAAATTAATAGAGAATGTGTATCACCAGTCCTATACCATATTGTAACTAGTAGTCAGTCAGTCACTATGCTCGGAGTATAAACACTTTAGTGGAATTGAATTATATATACATTTTTTTTCTTCTGGAAACATAGTTTTTCTTTCGAGTAAATAGTGGGTTTACATTTACTGTGTTTCGGATCAAGTGTTGGGACAAGAGCATGGTCCCGGAAGTCTGTAGTCGTCCGGTTAGTGATAGAATGGCCGCATGCTATGTTTTAAGAAGTTGTACACATGTTCACAGTCTCGAGATATGTGAATTTTCCGATCCAGTTGGTCGGAAGCAGTACGGATGGGCTAGAACGAATTCCGTATGTTGTGTACATGTGTGAGAGTGGTGCTGACATCCAAGTATGGACCGAGATGTGTGTGCACGTGCACACTGAGTTGTGTACGACATTTATTTTGGAAACAGGGAATGAAGTGGTATTTAATCAAAATGTGAATAGAGGGGAGAGGACACATTGGGACGTTGGGTCTAAAAAGCTTTGGGAGGGTGGTAGGTTCGACAGCTAGCGAAGCAATGAAGAAGTGGTGGAAATGATGGCTTACGGCAGTCAGGGACAGGAGCATCAATGTGTAAACATGGAGAACAAGGAGTACTAGGAAGTACAAATTGAAATCTTTGGAAGTTAAAATAGCATCAAAAGAAGAATGTGGGTTTGTGGCTTAAGAGGTGACATCGGGGTCTAGAAAGCACAGACCGACGTGAAGATGGATCATTGGAGCCGTGAAGGAGGGCTATGATACACGGTAGCAAGGGACAGGGACAACGAAGTATAAATGAAAGAGGTAGTAGTATCAGGGAGTAAAGTTGCAAGTAGGATAGGGATTGACTAGCAATAGGTCACGGCATTTGGTTGCGTTAACTTCTGGAATGTGAAGGGACGTGGACACTGGAACTGGAAGTCTTGGCGGAGGAGTAGTAGCTCACGGTGGTTGTGGAAATGAAAGCATCAAAGTTTAAACATGGAAGAGGGAAGAGATAAATGGGAGGAATGGTTCAATAGCAGATTTCAGCATCAACAAAAACTGGGCGTGGTCTTTCTTTTTTATGGCTGATGGAAAGCACGTGAGAATAGGGGTTTACAAATATAAAGAAGTTCAAGTTTTATAAATAGAAATGCACTCCATTTTACTATTTAGTGGACCTTAAGTTTCAGGATGCATGTTAGATTTGGGTCACGTATAAAGTATTTATTACGAAAATGAAGAGTACGGGTGGACTGATAAATAGATATAAAGAAAAGGAAATAAAAGGGTAAGGAAGTTTGCTTTATGCATTTCAAACCAGGGTGAAATTATTAAGGGTAATTTTAAAAAGTTAGTTGTAGATGAAATAAATTAACCGGTAAAATACGTATATAAGTGTAGTATGGTAAGTCGGTAAGAAGAACTAATGAAACAAATACACGGTTAATTTATTCACTTGTATATATAAAATCAATGTTGTCGGGGAAAGTTATTTCTTTAAATAAAATAATTAAGTGAGGATTTATCAAATCAGTTTGAAACCAAGGAATTGTTAAATTTGATACATATTTGATCGCAACTATTAGAAGGTGATTGATTTTAAAAATAAAATTTTGAAATTTTATTTAAATTAGCACAAAAGTGAATCAGGAACAAAATGCAGCTTTGTCAACAGTGGAGAAAAAGCGTAGAAGCTGCGGTTCAGATTAAATTATAAAATTAAAAAAATTAAAATATAATTAGAGAAATTTTCTAATGGAATATTCAAACTTTAAACTCAACGAAAAGAAAGTCGATCAAGTGTAAAAGATCAGATATGGTTTTGACAGACGTCGAGAAGTCAGCACAAAAGCTGTAATTTTATTAAATTATAAATTTATTTCATAATTTAAAATAGAATTTATTTTCTAATGAAATGTTTAAATTTTAAACAAGGTAGAAAAACCGTACGTAATACATACGCTTGAATTTGTCAGATTTAATCTGAAATCTATAATATTTGATATAAGGAACTGATCATGAACAGTTCTGTACTTTATAAAACAAGAACTATGAAAATGTTTTTAATCGTATTTAGACTGACAAATATAAAGAGGAACTTTATCAGTATAGAAAGAAGAATAAGTAAATCAAGAGTGAAGGATCAAAGGGAAATTTTGACGAGAAAAATACCAAGTGTGAAAGTCGTAAAATAAATGATTAAATCATAATTTAAGTCATTTATGAGTGATCAGATTAAGGAATAATAATGAGAAATATTTTTCTTAAGAAAAATAATGTAAGTATTCATTTTTATAAAGTTGACGAACAGAATGGAAGGAAAAACTGCGTGCGACGCACACACTAAAATTGTTCATTTGTAAGAGATGATCAAATTACCAGATATAAGCCAGATAATTGTATATTTTGTAGTTTGACGGTAATTATATATGTAAATTAGTTTATATCCAGGTTAGATTAATAATTAAAAAGGAAATATGTTTCGCTAATCATTTCAAAGAGGCCGAAATAAATATTTCACTTTGATTTGATTATACGCCGCGCGTCAGAGATTTGTAAAATAAAGACGACGATATACAAGGGCTATTCTTGAATAGTGCCTTCGGTTTGTCCAATCCCAGGACAACTTGTATGGAAGAATGTCTGACAGAGTATTTCCAAAGGAATCACGTACGTTGTTTTCTTCAAACGTACCAGTTGCTGGCACAGAAGGGAAACTTCTTTAGCCTGACAACCAGAGTATTTTTGTGGAAATCAATTAGTGATTTCCGATGGATTTGACGATGTGGCATTCAAAGAAAATAAACAATGATGATGAAAAAGGTAAGTCTAGCCTCATGCCTCACACCCAGGGAATGACAAAAATCGGGCATGCAACATGGCTATGTGGGTCGCTCCCATTAGGGTGTATTGTCACCATCTAGAGAATATTCATATTTGTTACTTCTTTTCATTTCTGTATCTCCCGGGAACTACGGTGGTCGCGACAAAAAGCCGTAAGGTGACAATATATTCGATACACTCAAGTGAAATGAGTGGTCGGTCATGTATGGGCTGGGTTGCAAGACATTCTTGTTGAACCCAGTGTATTCGTCTCTAGAGATACACTATCGGCAGGTGGTCCTATACCTTGTCATAGTTGGAAATCCAATTTCCATAAGCGCCAAACGATTTTTATTTGTATACTATATAGGAGAATGTGAGATGCAAGCATTCTTCTAGATTTTAGTTTATTTGTGAAAAACTTATAGGCACCATGATAATATCTGATTTCAAGTATACAAAGTGTTTTGATCTCATAAGGTAAAAATCCGTTCGGTATTCACGGCGTGGTCTTATGAGATATTTTTATTTCTTTACTCTGTTTTAAAACTGTTTACTCATACCAGTCCCCTGACTGACCCGGAGTTTATTTTTCTGTGTTTCCCTTAAACTCTTGGGTATTCATAACACTTGTTATGAATAGACAAGTGAATCGGGATTGGATGAACTTGGAAAGCTGAAATGGAACCTTCTGTGTGCTGATCTATATACTGTATAATTATCAGTCTGCCAGTTTGGATATCAATGATTAACGATGTACTATAAATGGCTTGTATCACTAGAGATATGATGCTCTGATGTAATTTGTACTGCTGTGTAATATTATGAAGTATTATCTTTTGAAAATTCCGCTGTGAGATTCTGATGTTTCTATGATTTTATCTTCTATCTATTATTATTCTTATTAATGGCACGACTTCCGATGTGTTCGAAAGTTGGGTCGTTACAGTTGGTATCAGAGCTTAGGTTACTGATTACCTAGGCTTTCGGTGAGTGTGAGAGAGCATTTTTTAAAAAAAATTAAAATAAATTTAAAATAAAGCAATGTGGAAGATATACCTAAGTTAGTTATATCCAGTCTGGAATAACGACATATTATATTCAGGTGATTAAGATGAGTAACCGAGGACGAAGAGGTCGAGCTAGAGGGTCTTCCACTACTACTGGTCATAATACTGGATCCCAAGATCAAGAAGAGACTGTGGGGGAAGTTGTACCAGTCCGGCAGTATTAAAGGAGTTAATTAACCAGGGTCAGCCTTAAGATATATTAAATATGGTTGGATTAAATTAGAATAATATCCAATCATATTGATACCAGAAATCGGGTTAGAATTCTAAATTGAAGTAAAATTTGGATTTCCTGAAATTAAGGCTGGACTTAAGGATTCATTGAACTCAGGGAATGTGAACTGGTCGATTTATGAAATAAGATCATATTTGTAATGACCCGAAAATCCGGTCCAATTTGAGCTGACTAAATAACACAAGTCCAACCCCAAATTGCACTGAAAATTCAAGAAATTAATAGAAAGAAGATAGAGGGTGAGGATAGATAAGATAGAACTATTAGAATAGAAGAAGAAGAAGAACATCATCATCAGAGTAACCATGAATCTCACAGCGAAACGAATAAAATATAACATAACTTTTGAAATACAAACAGTATATGTATACAATAACATTTCAGAGTACAACACTTACAACAACAGCGGAAATAATAGCTATGGAATCTTGAAGCCTCCTGCTCCAAGCTCTCCAAGTGTATCTGTAAAATCCTGAACTACTTGACTGCACGTACAAATTTAGGCACCCAAGAGTTTAGGTAGAACAAAACAAATAAACTCCGGGTCAGTCATGGACTGGTGTGAGTAAAACAGTTTTAAACAGTTCGAACAAGTCAACGATATCTCATAAGACCACGCCGTATAACGGAATGGGTTTTTCCCTTATGAGAATCCAAAATATCTTTATATCAAAACCTTTTGATATCATAATAATGTCTATCAACTACACTATAATAATCATCTAGCAGAAACGCTTTCATCTCACGTTCTACAAATATAGTATACAATCAAAACCGCAAGCACGTATTGGGTAATGGATTTCCAACTATGACAAGGTATGGAACCACCTTCTGATCAGTGTACTCTAGGAACGATACACTGGAGTTCAACAAGAACATCTTACAACTCAGCCACACATGACCGACCACTCATTTCGCTTGAGTGTATCGAATGTACATCACCAACGGTTGGGATCAACAACCGTTTCCCGTATATATATATATATATATATATATATATATATATATATATATATATATATGGGACAACATTGATATATTAAAGAAGCAAATGAATATTCTCTAGATAGGTGATTATACACCCTACTTCGGTGCGACCGACTTAGCCATGCTGCCTGCCCGATTTCTGTCATTTACCGGATGTGAGGCTAGAAGCTAAGCTTACTTTCCATTTATTGATAACACGATCACTTTGAATGCCACATTATCAGATCCGTTAATCATTAGTTGGTTTATACAAATATTCTGGATGTTATGCGAAGGGAATAAATCCGTTGCAACCATATATATTTGTACAGCCCAACCCATTCAATCTTTGGAAATACTCTGTCAGACATTCGTCCATATACGTTCGTTCTGGGACTGAACGAAACCGAAGGCACTATTCAGTACATCCATCTTAGTCCATTGTTATCTAAGATTTATACAACAGCCCTTGCACTTTACTCTGTCTTCTATTTTCTTCGGCATATTCGCAACGCTTATGTCGATACAGAGTGGTTCTTTGGATAACAATCCAACCGGTCTCACCATATTAACAACGTTAAAAATGGTCAAACTTTGATAGTCTGTGATTTAACTATCAATGAAAACATGTCGGTGTACAAACAACGATCTAAATTCCAAATGGAATTATCGATCCAATCATCCAACATATAATATATATATATATATATATTTATATTTCCTTATTTTCTCTGATTAGAAAATATACGTTTTTATCATTGGAAAACATTTCCAACCCTCATTCACGCATCACTACCATTCCACAACTATCAGTCCCTAACTGTAAACTAGTAAGAGAACAATTCTCTAAGTATAAACCCCGAAGGCCGAAACCAACATCAGATCAACACTCATAAAAATATTCAACTTACCAATTTCTAGTTAGTTTCTAATCTTGTTTTTACTCTATTTGTATAACTCTTATTCGAATAACTAATATTCAATTACTCCTTTTAATAACGTTTATCCATTTATAAAGATTTACTTCTAGTAACGGTTCTTCACTTTAAAAATGTCCTTTTAATAACGTTTCTCCACTCATACAGAATTCCTTTTTATATCATCCTAATCCGTTAGAAATATTTTCCTTTTTACAACATCCTAATCCGTTAGAAATATTTTCCTTTTTATAACATCCTAATCCATTAGAAATATTTTCCTTTTTCAATTCTATTTATTTTCTAAAAATAAATATTCCTTCTATAAAATCCTTCGACTTTATAATTAAATTCATTTTAATTATAACTTTACAAATTCCCTTTTCTACATTTCTGTGTTTCGTATGGTATTTAAAATACCCCATAACATGACCAAAATCATCCACACATATAAAATCAATAACTGATTTGATATCACAGCATATATCACAATATAAAATAAATAGTACAATAAATGTTGAGGAATCCAGTCGGATTCCTCCAACCTGTATCCCTGCATCCACAGATGTTAAACAATATAGATAACATCACTTTAATTTCAACATGAAATATACTGATAGCAGAATCAATATTTGATTTTCGGTCTTCTATATATAACTATTTCTACATTTTCAATCAAATTTATTTAACAGTCCAAACAATCAATACATAGCAATCAAAAATAAAGTACAGTTTATAAAAATATAAACTGAACAGAGTTGGTGAGTTTTACTCACTTTGATTCGTTGTTGAAACGGTTCATTTTCAGTCGTCTCCATTCTTGTCCAATTCCGTTCAGAATGTTATGCTCGCCAAGACAATTCCATTGTAACTTGTTATATCCGATTATTGATCATTCCGGCTGAGCTAAATTTTGTTCTTGAATCCATCTTCTGCTCTGTTACCTTCTGAACTTTATCAACGAAACAACCCCGCCCTTCACCCTCTCGGTTACTTCTGTTTCAGATACTCATCACGAGTTCAACAGATACCCCAAATTTAAGACCCAACAGTAAAACGAATCCGTCCTTCTTTGTGAACTCTTTGCTTCCAAAGTCCCAAACAAATACACGAGCCATTTGTTCTTTGTTCTGGTCTTCTGCTCCTTCAGGATTTTATTTCCATCAGCTCCTTCCATTTCGTTGAAACCCCACTTTACTCCTTCCTTCATATACACTAATAACGCGGTCCTTCTACAACCACAAGGACTGCTTCACGCTGTAACCTTCTACCGATATCCATGCCCCTTTCCTTCACTGTAAAACAACCAACAACTTCTCCAATATCCTTCTCCTCCACCAAATACAAGTTCGACACAGTATGGCCATTTCCGATTTCCCACACACCATGGTGCTTGAAACCCCACACACTACACGGTTGCTTCATTTTCATCTCCTCCAACTTTTAGGAACAGTGCGGAATCCCTTCAGAAACCCGCACACCAGTCTCGTTCGAACCACATCCCGCACCCACTGAATCGGACAAAAATCTCCACCGACAAACTCAAAACAACCAACAGAAACTCGAATCGAAGCCTCACACACTCGAATCGATCCGTTAATAAATCGAAATCCAGAGCCCTACCTTTCGAATAAACCTACTGTGAATATTTCCAGCGAAACCTTTTGACATCGAACGGGATGATATTCATATGAGAATGAAGATGATTACTTCATCAACTTAAATATATAAGCATTTGGATTCAGGGATTTTTGTGTGAATTTAATTTGATTTATGAAAGACTGGATGCTTTTACTGGAAGAAGAATTTAAGCGGCGGATATTTTTAGTTGACTACTAAGGAAATAGGTTTAGGGTTACGGATAAAAGATGGCTTTATAGTAAGGGGTTGTTTGATTTTTGTGGAGACCAAACCTCCACGTTTTCTTTCTTGAAACGGTGGCGTGGAAGTCATTTGCCCCCGAGATTTTGAATGGTTAGGGTTAAGCAATGGGAAGGGGTATATATTAAGTTATAACATCTTTGGGAATCCTTCTACATGAAATTCTGTTCTCATCCGGACGACCAACGACAAAAATAAAAATACCAGTGAGACGAGCAATGTGGTACGATCCCAAATATATAAAAATACCGGTAGGCTGGCTTATTCTGTGAAACCCCGAAATGTTGATTATAGGGGGCAAAATACCCCAAATAAAAAGTTGCTTATTAAATTAATTAAAAATTACAGTAAAATTATAAAAATTAAATTATCACTACTTCCCAAAAGAACCTTGTCTAAATTCCAACCCTGTCTCTAGTTATATCGAATAAATCGTTATGGTCGATAAACGATTCTATAGCGACTATTTTAAAATTTGATTTGGACATATCTCAAAATCTACACGACGAAATCCTGATTTTTCTCTTCCACTAGAAAGATATACTCCACCCACTCCACATGTTTCTTGTTTCACAGAAATCCGATTTAAAACGAACTCTGTACATTCAGTTGAAGTTCGAATCGTCAAATTACGAACTGCAGCGCCATTTCGAGCTCGATTATAATTATAATATAATTTATATTTCCAACTGGCGTTATTAAATTTATTCGTTAATATATTTCAATATATAAACTGAAATATATTTTAAACTGTCCAATTCACTCGATATCGTGGATTTTGATATTTCCGATTATTCCGGACATCTATTATCCTATTATTTATATAAATTAAATATAAATATTATTTAATTCGAATTATCGATATCGCCGGAACGATATTTAATAATTAAATTAGTTAATTATTCTCCTGCCAAATTACGGGTCATTACATTCTTCCCCACTTAAAATAATTTCGTCCTCGAAATTGCTAAGCTAGTGGACGACCCTATCCACTGGACAAATATTTATCGGTTTACCCCTTAACTTCAGTTTCAACTAAACCAATTAATATCGACTAAAATATTAATTTATTCTGACTAACTAAAATTTTCAAAAATTCTGAAAATTTTCTAACGTCTAAATTTTTCAGAAAATTTTGCCATAACCTCCTTTGTACAGCCCTATCGGTAAAACCACAACTCGCCTCTCTAGGCTTTCTCCAACCAAAAGAAAATCAAACAGCCAAGCGGCATGCCAAATCAGCTCATAAATCTCCAAACTCATATGAAATATAAATTCGTACCTTTTTGTCGGGCATAACACTATATCCCTTTCCATCTGCTATCAACTTAACATATATTAATGTCATCTCAATCAACTCAAATCGATTTATTCTCAAATCCAACCATTCAGTTATATCTAAACCAAATTCCATTCAAACTCCAATATCAAATTTCAAACTCTCAACTTATCAACTCAATTCCATTCCAGATTATTTTCTAATCAAATCCAGTTTTATTTTACTTAGCTCAAGTTAAATTTTAATTTATTTCTACCATCTCGATATATTTAACTTTATAAGTTCAATTTAAATTCCAGAATTTAAATTCCTGGGCTCATTTCAAATCAATTTTTAAATCCTAATACCAATTCAAAACCTTTGAATTTCTAAACAACTTGTTTTTTTTTCTCTAACAATTCAAAACAAAACCTTTGGTAGTAATCCGTCACTTAGAACTCGAAAATGACACTGATGATGTGGCTACACTCATCAGGGTTCTTTTCCTAGTTTATCGAAGTGAGTTCAATACTATAACACTTTCAATTTGAAAACATTTTCAAAATCTCCCAGGAACTTAAACATTTCCTTATTTTAATTCCAAATCTGATTTAAATTCAGATTTACTTCATCTTATTTGACATACTTTACTTATATGAATTCTGATTAGTTATTTATAACTATTTCACCTTTTTATAGTCTCATTCGATTATACTAACCACCAATACAACCAATTATACTATGTTAATTTCAAAAGATATCATGTTGGTTTATCGTATTCTAGTATTTAGAAAGCCCTATCGATATCGTGGTGCCCCACTATCGACCATAATTTATAAGCCACTCAACCAATAAAGCTCCACAATATAAAACAAATTTTTATATCAAATAACAAATACGTTCACTCGTATATATACACTCAATCTCAGTCTAGGGTATTACTAATCCCATCTCTACTGAGTTACGCCACAGAGCCAAGGTAATTCACTTAACCTTAAGCTCTGATACCAACTGTAATGACCCGAAAATCCGGTCCAATTTGAGCTGACTAAATAACACAAGTCCAACCCCAAATTGCACTGAAAATTCAAGAAATTAATAGAAAGAAGATAGAGGGTGAGGATAGATAAGATAGAACTATTAGAATAGAAGAAGAAGAAGAAGAACATCATCATCAGAGTAACCATGAATCTCACAGCGGAACGAATAAAATATAACATAACTTTTGAAATACAAACAGTATATGTATACAATAACATTTCAGAGTACAGCACTTACAACAACATCGGAAATAATAGCTATAGAATCTTGAAGCCTCCTGCTCCAAGCTCTCCAAGTGTATCTGTAAAATCCTGAACTACTTGACTGCCCGTACAAATTTAGGCACCCAAGAGTTTAGGTAGAACAAAACAAATAAACTCCGGGTCAGTCATGGACTGGTGTGAGTAAAACAGTTTTAAACAGTTCGAACAAGTCAACGATATCTTATAAGACCACGCCGTATAGCGGAACGAGTTTTTCCCTTATGAGAATCCAAAATATCTTTATATCAAAACCTTTTGATATTATAATAATGTCTATCAACTACACTATAATAATCATCTAGCAGAAATGCTTTCATCTCACGTTCTACAAATATAGTATACAATCAAAACCGCAAGCACGTATTGGGTAATGGATTTCCAACTATGACAAGGTATGGAACCACATTCCGATCAGTGTACTCTAGGAACGATACACTGGAGTTCAACAAGAACATCTTGCAACTCAGCCACACATGACCGACCACTCATTTCGCTTGAGTGTATCGAATGTACATCACCAACGGTTGGGATCAGCAACCGTTTCCCGTATATATATATGGGACAACATTGATAGATTAAAGAAGCAAATGAATATTCTCTAGATAGGTGATTATACACCCTACTTCGGTGCGACCGACTTAGCCATGCTGCCTGCTCGATTTCTGTCATTTACCGGATGTGAGGCTAGAAGCTACGCTTACTTTCCATTCATTGATAACACGATCACTTTGAATGCCACATTATCAGATCCGTTAATCATTAGTTGGTTTATACAAATATTCTGGATGTTATGCGAAGGGAATAAATCCGTTGCAACCATATATATTTGTACAGCCCAACCCATTCGATCATTGAAAATACTCTGTCAGACATTCGTCCATATACGTTCGTTTTGGGACTGAACGAAACCGAAGGCACTATTCAGTACATCCATCTTAGTCCATTGTTATCTAAGATTTATACAACAGCCCTTGCACTTTACTCCGTCTTCCATTTTCTTCGGCATATTCGCAATGCTTATGTCGATACAGAGTGGTTCTTTGGATAAGAATCCAACCGGTCTCTCCATATTAACAACGTTAAAAATGGTCAAACTTTGATAGTCTGTGATTTAACTATCAATGAAAACATGTCGGTGTACAAACAATGATCTAAATTCCAAATGGAATTATCGATCAATTCATCCAACATATAATATATATATATATATATATTTCCTTATTTTCTCTGATTAGAAAATATACGTTTTTATCATTGGAAAACATTTCCGGCCCTCATTCACGCATCACTACCATTCCACAACTATCATTCCCTAACTGTAAACTAGTAAGAGAACAATTCTCTAAGTATAAACCCCGAAGGCCGAAACCAACATTAGATCAACACTCAGAAAAATATTCAACTTACCAATTTCTAGTTAGTTTCTAATCTTGTTTTAACTCTATTTGATTAACTCTTATTCGAATAACTAATATTCGATTACTCCTTTTAATAACGTTTATCCATTTATAAAGATTTACTTCTAGTAACGGTTCTTCACTTTAAAAATGTCCTTTTTATAACGTTTCTCCACTCATATAGATTTCCTTTTTATATCATCCTAATCCGTTAGAAATATTTTCCTTTTTATAACATCCTAATCCGTTAGAAATATTTTCCTTTTTATAACATCCTAATCCGTTAGAAATATTTTCCTTTTTCAATTCTATTTATTTTCTAAAAATAAATATTCCTTTTATAAAATCCTTCGACTTTATAATTAAATTCATTTTAATTATAACTTTACAAATTCCCTTTTCTACATTTCCGTGTTTCGTATGGTATTTAAAATACCCCATAACATGACCAAAATCATCCACACATATAAAATCAATAACTGATTTGATATCACATCATATATCACAATATAAAATAAATAGTACAATAAATGTTGAGGAATCCAGTCGGATTCCTCCAACATGTATCGCTGCATCCACAGATGTTAAACAATATAGATGACATCACTTTCATTTCAATTTGAAATATACTGATAGCAGAATCAATATTTGATTTTCGGTCTTCTATATATAACTATTTCTACGTTTTCAATCAAATTTATTTAACAGTCCAAACAATCAATACATAGCAATCAAAAATAAAGTACAGTTTATAAAAATATAAACTGAATAGAGTTGGTGAGTTTTACTCACTTTGATTCGTCGTTGAAACGGTTCATTTTCAGTCGTCTCCATTCCTGTCCAATTTCGTTCAGAATGTTATGCTCGCCAAGACAATTCCATTATAACTTGTTATATCCGATTATTGATCATTCCGGCTGAGCTAAATTTTGTTCTTGAATCCATCTTCAGCTCTGTTAACTTCTGAACTTTATCAACGAGACAACCCCGCCCTTCACCCTCTCGGTTACTTCTGTTTCAGATACTCATCACGAGCTCAACAGATACCCCAAATTTAAGACCCAATAGTAAAACGAGTCTGTCCTTCTTTGTGAACTCTTTGCTTCCAAAGTCCCAAACAAATACACGAGCCATTTGTTCTTTGTTCTGGTCTTCTGCTCCTTCAGGATTTTATTTCCATCAGCTCCTTCCATTTCGCTGAAACCCCACTTTACTCCTTCCCTCATATACACTAATAACGCGGTCCTTCTACAACCACAAGGACTGCTTCACGCTGTAACCTTCTACCGATATCCATGCTCCTTTCCTTCACTGTAAAACAACCAACAACTTCTCCAATATCCTTCTCCTCCACCAAATACAAGTTCGACACAGTATGGCCATTTCCGATTTCCCACACACCATGGTACTTGAAACCCCACACACTACACGGTTGCTTCATTTTCATCTCCTCCAACTTTTAGGAATAGTGCGGAATCCCTTCAGAAACACGCACTCCAGTATCGTTCGAACCACATCCCGCACCCACTGAATCGGACAAAAATCTCCACCGACAAACTCAAAACAACCAACAGAAACTCGAATCGAAGCCTCACACACTCGAATCGATCAGTTAATAAATCGAAATCCGGAGCCCTACCTTTCGAATAAACCTGCTGCGAATATTTCCAGCGAAACCTTTTGACACCGAACGGGATGATTTTCATATGAGAATGAAGATGATTACTTCATCAACTTAAATATATAAGCATTTGGATTCAGGGATTTTTGTGTGAATTTAATTTGATTTATGAAAGATCGGATGCTTTTACTGGAAGAAGAATTTAAGCGGCGGATATTTTTAGTTGACTACTAAGGAAAAAGGTTTAGGGTTACAGATAAAAGATGGCTTTATAGTAAGGGGTTGTTTGATTTTTGTGGAGACCAAACCTCCAAGTTTTCTTTCTTGAAACGGTGGCGTGGAAGTCATTTGCCTCCGAGATTTTGAATGGTTAGGGTTAAGCAATGGGAAGGGGTATATATTAAGTTATAACATCTTTGGGAATCCTTCTACATGAAATTCTGTTCTCATCCGGACGACCAACGACAAAAATAAAAATACCAGTGAGACGAGCAATGTGGTACGATCCCAAATATATAAAAATACCGGTAGGCTGGCTTATTCTGTGAAACCCCGAAATGTTGATTATAGGGTGCAAAATACCCCAAATAAAAAGTTGCTTATTAAATTAATTAAAAATTACAGTAAAATTATAAAAATTAAATTATCACTACTTCCCCAAAGAACCTTGTCTAAATTCCAACCCTGTCTCTAGTTATATCGAATAAACCGTTATGGTCGATAAACGATTCTATAGCGACTATTTTAAAATTTGATTTGGACATATCTCAAAATCTACACGACGAAATCCTGATTTTTCTCTTCCACTAGAAAGATATACTCCACCCACTCCACTCGTTTCTTGTTTCACAGAAATCCGATATAAAACGAACTCTGTACATTCAGTTGAAGTTCGAATCGCCAAATTACGAACTGCAGCGCCATTTCGAGCTCGATTATAATTATAATATAATTTATATTTCCAACTGGCGTTATTAAATTTATTCGTTAATATATTTCAATATATAAACTGAAATATATTTTAAACTGTCCAATTCACTCGATATCGTGGATTCTGATATTTCCGATTATTCCGGACATCTATTATCCTATTATTTATATAAATTAAATATAAATATTATTTAATTCGAATTATCGATCGCCAGAACGATATTTAATAATTAAATTAGTTAATTATTCTCCTGCCAAATTACGGGTCATTACAATATTTGAGAGTCCCGGAATGGAGATCATTAACTAAGTGAATGAAGATTTTGGGAAAGACTTAACGAAGTTAAGTGAATTGATTAATGAGTTAAAAGGAGGAAATTTGGACAGATATTTTTGGTTATGAATAGAAAATTGCTGATGTGTGTTCATTATTTATATATAAGCCGATAACTCTAATATACTGTTTACAAATTTCGGGGATGAAATTTTTATAAGGGGGGTAGATTGTAATGTCCCGGGTTTTTATATCACTGACACAAATACTGATTAATCGTAAGTACGTATTTATAAATACAATTTAAAATCTAGTCTTTATAAATTCAAAACATGTTAACTTATGTATAATAGCATGCACAGATCACAGCACTTACCAAAACTCATTTTTACATATTCAAGTATGATAGCATGTATTTAATAGCGCTTGTTTAAATTGATTTTATACATGTATAGATAATAACACTTTTACATAGCAAGTTTTATTGCCATTTTTATTTCATATGTTTTGTTCATTTTTAAAAAGATTTATTTGGTTTCTTGGAAATTCTTGAATTGAAAAACTTGTTTAAAAATTGAATTAAAGCATGCCAAAGACCATTTTGTTGTCAAAGCAAGATCAAAGCAAGTTCATGTTCACAAGTACATAAATCAAAACATGAAAATACCAATTTCTTTTGCGAGCATGTGTTCATGAAACAATATTCAAGGAAAACATCTACACTAGAAGGAGGCTAGTAAAAAGAGAATCAAAGGAGATTTGTTCACATGGCAAGATCATCTTGGTATCAAATAATTTCAGTTTCAAATCCCCCTCTTTTCTCTCAAGATTTTCTGAAATTGACATTACCTTTTGCATATTTCTAAAACATGTTTATTTGTCATAAAACATTTGCCAAAGATTTAGTAAATCTTGTATATTTAAACCATGAATGCACCTACACGAGATGTATACAAAAGCATAGATTTTCAAGATTTTACATGTCAAAATCATCACATGCCATGGATTTTATGGTACAAAATTTTCAGATTTTTGCAATACCTTGAAAGCCAAGTAAGTGTTTTAAATATGTTTGGTTAAATCAAGTTTTCATGAGAAGATTTTGGGGTAGGAAATCCAATAAAAAAAAACTGAACCTATATACACTAGAGAAGATACTAAAATGTGTTTAAAAACCAAGAAAGATTTGTGAAAATCTTAGGCTGTACATTAGCATTTATTTGTGGTGTTTCGTAGAAACCAATAGGAAGAGAATTGGTGATTGCATAGGGGATTTCTATGGTGATGTTAGGATGAGATAGGCCATGTGAATTGGAAGTGGTGCTGTTTTGATTTGGCAAGAGAAAAAGTTCTTTCTTTTGGGTTGTCTTTCATTTGTCAAAAATGAAATCTGAAAACTGATTTTATTTGCACCATATTTTAATGATTTTTACCACTATATAAAGGCACAAGCACATTCTCCTCACACACAACACAAGAGCACTTGAATAAGATCTGCAGAGAATAGAGTCAAGGGTTTCAAGCTTTGAATGTGAGTAAACTCCTTCTCTTTTATTTATAAATTTGTTATATGTTAAGGGAAAATATGTAACACATATACATTCATATATCTCCTGTGTATAAACCCTGAAATACCAAATCTGAAAAGGGCAATAACAAAACAGTGAATACTTTAACATAGTAGTGTATTTTAGTGAGTAAGCCTTACCCCTTTTGTTTATTGATATATATGTGTTGATGTTGTTATCATATTAGGCTAAAAATATGAATACAATCTGGAAACAAAAATATCAAAACCTGGGACAATGTGAATAGGTTGATATGTGAGTAAACAAATGAGAACAGAGAGCTTTCCCTGTGTGTAAATTGCCTTTCCCCTTATTTTAACTGATTTGGTAAATAAATATTGTGCAACTGTGAATAGATTGATATGTTAAACTAAATTTAAATCTAGAACCATACCCTCTGTTTCAAACAATGGGCGCACTGTAAACAAGCATACCCCTGTTTACTTGTTACTTTGGATCCATACACTCTGACTTCAGCTATGAAAGGCATGTTTGTACGAATATATAGAATTCTTTCATGGAGACTTAAGCCACTGAAAAGGGGAAATACAAATATATTTTTATAAATTAATAGAGAATGTGTATCACCAGTCCTATACCATATTGTAACTAGTAGTCAGTCAATCACTATGCTCGGGGTATAAACACTTTAGTGGAATTGAATTATATATACATTTTTTTTCTGGAAACATAGTTTTTCTTTCGAGTAAATAGTGGGTTTACATTTACTGTGTTTCGGATCGAGTGTTGGGATGAGAGCATGGTCATAGGGTCCAAACCGCATGACCGGAAGTCTGTAGTTGTCCGGTTGGTGATAGAATGGCTGCATGCTTTGTTTTAAGAAGTTGTACACATGTTCACAGTCCCGAGTTATGTGAATTTTCCGATCCAGTTGGTTAGAAGCAGTACGGATGGGCTAGACCGAATTCTGTATGTTGTGTACACCTGTGAGAGTGGTGCCGACATCCGAGTAAGGACCGAGATGTGTGTGCACGTGCGCACTGAGTTGTGCACGACATTTGTTTTGGAAACAGGGAATGAAGTGGTATTTAATTAAAATGTGAATGGAGGTAAGAGGACATATTGGGACATTGGGTCTAAAAATCTTTGGGAGGGTGGTAGGTTCGACAGCTAACAAAGCAATGAAGAAGTGGTGGAAATGATGGCTTACGGCAGTCTGGGACAGGAGCATCAATGTGTAAACATGGAGAACAAGGAGTACTAGGAAGTACAAATTGAAATCTTTGGAAGTTAAAATAGCAGCAAAAGAAGAATGTGGGTTTGTGGCTTAAGAGGTGACATCGGGGTCTGGAAAGCACGGACGGACGTGGAGATGGATCATTGGAGCCGTGACGGAGGGCTATGATGCACGGTAGCAAGGGACAGGGAAAGCGAAGTATAAATGAAAGAGGTAGTAGTATCAAGGAGTAAAGTTGCAAGTAGGATAGGGATTGATTAGCAACAGGTCACGGCATTTGGTTGCGTTAACTTCTGGAATGTGAAGGGACGTGGACATTGGAGCTGGAAGCCTTGGCGGAGGAGTAGTAGCTCACGGTGGTTGTGGAAATGAAAGCATCAAAGTTTAAACATGGAAGAGGGAAGAGATAAATGGGAGGAATGGTTCAATAGCAGATTTCGGCATCAACAAAAACTGGGCGTGGTCTTTCTTTTTCATGGCTGATGGAAAGCACATGAGAACAGGGGTTTACAAATATAAAGAAGTTAAAGTTTTATAAATAGAAATGCACTCCATTTTACTATTTAGTGGACCTTAAGGTTCATGATGCATGTTAGATTTGGGTCACGTATAAAGTATTTATTACGAAAATGAAGAGTACGGGTGGACTGATAAATAGATATAAAGAAAAGGAAATAAAAGGGTAGGGAAGTTTGCTTTATGTATTTCAAACCAGGGTGAAATTGTTAAGGGTAATTTTAAAAAGTAAGTTGAAGATGAAATAAATTAACCGATAAAATACGTATATAAGTGTAGTATGGTAAGTCGGTAAGAAGAACTAATGAAACAAATACACGGTTAATTTATTCACTTGTATATATAAAATCAATGTTCTCGGGGAAAGTTATTTATTTAAATAAAATAATTAAGTGAGGATTTATCAAATCAGTTTGCAACCGAGGAATTGTTAAATTTAATACATATTTGATCGCAACTATCAGAGAAGGTGATTGATTTAAAAATAAAATTTTGAAATTTTATTTAAATTAGCACAAAAGTGAATCAGGAACAAAATGCAGTTTTGTCAACAGTGGAGAAAAAGTGCAGAAGCTGCAGTTCAGATTAAATTATAAAATTTAAAAAATTTAAAATATAATTAGAGAAATTTTCTAATGGAATATCCAAACTTTAAACTCAACGAAAAGAAAGTCGATCAAGTGTAAAAGATCATATATGGTTTTGACAGACGTCGAGAAGTCAGCACAAAAGCTGTAATTTTATTAAATTATAAATCTATTTTGTATTTTAAAATAGAATTTATTTTCTAATGAAATGTTTAATTTTTAAACAAGGTAGAAAAACCATACGTAATACATACGCTAGAATTTGTCAGATTTAATCTGAAATCTATAATATCTGATATAAGGAACTGATCAGGAACAGTTTTGTACTTTATAAAACAAGAACTATGAAAATGTTTTTAATCGTGTTTAGACTGATAAATAAAAAGAGGAACTTTATCAGTATAGAAAGAAGAATAAGTAAATCAAGAATGAAGGATCAAAGGGAAAATTTGACAAGAAAAATACCAAGTGTGAAAGTTGTAAAATAAATGATTAAATCATAATTTAAGTCATTTATGAGTGATCAGATTAAGGAATAATAATGAGAAATATTTTTCTCAAGAAAAATAATGTAAGTATTCTTTTTTTTAAAGTTGACGAACAGAATGGAAGGAAAATCTGCGTGCAACGCACACACTAAAATTGTTGATTTGCAAGAGATGATCAAATTACCAGATATAAGCCAGATAATTGTATATTGTGTAGTTTGACGGTAATTATATATGTAAATTAGTTTATATCCAGGTTAGATTAATAATTAAAAAGGAAATATGTTTCGCTAATCATTTCAAAGAGGCCGAAATAAATATTTCACTTTGATTTGATTATACGCCACGCGTCAGAGATTTGTAAAATAAAGACGGCGATATACAAGGGCTATTCTTGAATAGTGCCTTCGGTTTGTCCAGTCCCAGGACAACTTGTATGGACGAATGTCTGACAGAGTATTTCCAAAGGAATCACGTACGTTGTTTTCTTTAAACGTACCAGTTGCTGGCACAGAAGGGAAACTTCTTTAGCCTGACAACCAGAGTATTTTTGTGGAAATCAATTAGTGATTTCCGATGGATTTGACGATGTGGCATTCAAAGAAAATAAACAGTGATGGTGAAAAAGGTAAGTCTAGCCTCAAGCCTCACACCCAGGAAATGACAAAAATCGGGCAAGCAACATGGCTATGTGGGTCACTCCCATTAGGGTGTATTGTCACCATCTAGAGAATATTCATATTTGTTACTTCTTTTCATTTTTGTATCTCCCGGGAACTACGGTAGTCACGACAAAAAGCCGTACGGTGACAATATATTCGATACACTCAAGAGAAATGAGTGGTCGGTCATATGTGGGCCGGGTTGCAAGACATTCTTGTTGAACCCAGTGTATTCGTCTCTAGAGATACACTATCGGCAGGTGGTCCCATACCTTGTCATAGTTGGAAATCCAATTTCCACAAGCGCCAAATGATTTTTATTTGTATACTATATAGGAGAATGTGAGATGCAAGCATTCTTCTAGATTTTAATTTATTTGTGAAAAACTTATAGGCACCATGATAATATCTGATTTCAAGTATACAAAGTGTTTTGATCTCATAAGGTAAAAACCCATTCCATATTCACGGCGTGGTCTTATGAGATATTTTTATTTCTTTACTCTGTTTTAAAACTGTTTATTCATACCAGTCCCCTGACTGACCCGGAGTTTATTTTTCTGTGTTTCCCTTAAACTCTTGGGTATTCATAACACTTGTTATGAATATACAAGTGAATCAGGATTGGATGAACTTGGAAAACTGAAATGGAACCTTCTGTGTGTTGATCTATCTTCTGTATAATTATCAGTCTGCCAGTTTGGATATCAATGATTAATGATGTACTATAAATGGATTGTATAACTAGAGATATGATTCTCTGATGTAATTTGTACTTCTGTGTAATATTATGAAGTATTATCTTTTGAAAATTCCACTGTGAGATTCTAATGTTTCTGTGATTTTATCTTCTATCTATTCTTATTCTTATTAATGGCACGACTTCCAATGTGTTCTAAAGTTGGGTCGTTACATATAGCATTTTAATCAAAATGTCCACTATCATGTTTTTGTATATAAAATGATAGATTAAGATAACATTTGAGTAATGAAGTCCACTACTATGTTTAAACCATGCACAATGACCGTTCAATGAATCAATTTACTTAGGAACTCCAATGTTATGAATAAAATGTGTAAAAAGAGATTTGATATAAATTTTAATATCAAAATACACCAGTATATATCAAATATAGTAAATGATTGTTTAAAGTAGCATTTGAGTTATGGATTCCACTAATACATTTAAAATAAGCTAATTAATAGTTTAATGTACCATTTTAGTCATGAAGTTCAATATATTGATTACAATATGCAAAATGATAATAATTAAGCTAATCTGGTACTTATGGAATCCAATATATATCCAAGATATATTATTTAATTGAGCAAAGTACGGAATGTAAAAACGTTTGGATTTCAAATCTAATCAGGTACATATGAAAACTAATCTATATCCAAGATATATTATTTAACTGGAAAAAACTACAGAATGCAAAAGTCATCGCAGATACCTATGAGATGTAAAATACAGTCGGATTCAAAAACTAATCGGGTATCCATGGGATATAAAAAAGAGTCGGATTCAAAACCTAATGGGCTAATTATGGGATGTTAAAGACATGTAGGATCCAAATCTAATTGGGTATGTATGGTTTGTGTAGAACATCTGGATTGAAAACCTAATCGAGTACCTATGGGATGTAAAGGACATCTCGGTTCCAAACCTAGTCAGATATCTTTGAATACCAATCTATATCCAAGATATATTGTTTAACAAAACAAACTAAAGAATGAAAAAAACATCAGAATTGAAAACCTAATCAGGTAATGGGATGTAAAGGACAAACTGATTCAAAACCTAATCGGGTACTTCTGAGATGTAAAAGATATCTGGAATCCAACCCTAATCGAGTACCTATGAGATGTAAAAGACATACGATATCCAAACCTAATCGGGTGCCTATTGGATGTAAAAGACATCCGAATTGTAAACCTAATAGGGTACCTATAGTATATAAAAGACAATCGAATTCCATACCTAATCAAGTATCTTTGTAAATCGATTAATACCAAAGATATATTGTTTGATCGAACGAACTAAAGAATGAAAAATACATCCGGATTTAAAACCTAATCGGGTATCTATGGGATGTAAAAGATGGTTGGATTCAAAACCTAATCCGGTACATATGGAATGTATAAGACATCTGGAATCCAAATCTAATCGGGTACATATAGAAACCAATTTGTACCCAATACGTATTATTTAACTAACCAAATTGCAAGTCCAATGATATTTTTATGCAGTCTGTTAACTATTGTTATCATTATAATTACAAGTTTTAATGGTATTTGAATGATATTAGAAACGATACTTTGGAGTGACATTTAAGTATGAAGTAAAACTGCTTTTCCTAGAATGATGAGTTGCTGAACAATTGTGAATTTGTTATAATACAACTTTAAATAACACAAAAGTATGTTATTTCCTATTACTTTCAGTTATTTTGAAATAATAGTGTCATATATCATATTATATCATATACTATATAATGTAACAACCCGTATTTTCAGAATCAATTAAAAATATTGATTTAAGCTATTTTAAGGAATATGCAAATATAAATTGGTTATTTTAGCTATATAAAATTTTAGAATAATTTTAAAATTAGTTTTTATATTTTATTTGACATAAAATAAACCAAGTAAAACTATCAAATTGATTTATAAGCTTCGTTTTGAGAATTTTGAAAATTCGATTTTGAAAATCAACACGTAGACCTTAAAAAGTTAAATTTTGCTAGGAAGCCCAGAATTCGACGAGATAAATTTGTTTGGATTCACAATGAAAAATCATTGTTGAATTCCAAAATGCACGTCGAACGGAGTCAATATGTGGTCGTGCGAAGCAAAACCATTTGTTCAAAAACAAGCAGTCATTTTACAAAGGAACATTATTGAGACGATCTCAGAATTCGATTATGTCTTTTTTTATTGATTTGTATCGTCAAATAATGGTTAAATCCAAAAGGCAATAATTTTTCGAGTTAGCGTGTGAGCGTGCAAAAAGAAAAGGTACACTAAAATCGCATTTTTGAAGCTAATTTAAGCAATTTTACAAAGAAACATTATTGAGACGACCTCGGAATTCGATGAAACTTTTTTTATTGAGTCCATAACATTGAATAATGGTAAGATTCCAAGTTTCATGATTTTTAGAATCATTATATGGCCGTGCGCGATTTTTAAAGTGAAAAACAGACAATATTTTGACTTTAAAAATTCGCTGTTTGGGCATACGGACTCGAAATTCGACGAAACCAGTTTCGTTGGGTCTGTAATGTCAGAGAGTAGTTGCATGTCAATTTTCATTAAAAACGAAATTCGTATGTGATCATACGAATTTTTAAACAATGAAAACAAGTGGAAATTGAATAGAATTGAATTAAAAAAATATTATAATCAAATAAAAAAATATTTTGCTCCTACTATATAACATATTAATCTCCCCAAACCCTTATTCTTCCTCTTCCTTGGTCAGAAAATTTATTTCGCTACCAATTTTCCCCAGAACATAAGATTCTTGTACTTCAAAAAATCATAGCAATCGAAATATAACTCCTAAAATCACGAAATTGGCATATATGGAATTCTGGGAGCTAATACTTCACGTTCATATCGATCTTGCTGTGTTAGAACTTTCTTCAGTTCATAAGTAGTAATGGTCATGTTCTAGGGTTCCAATATTTGGATGTTTGAAGCACCGAGCGGAGAAACGGATGTTGTTTTTGAGTTCGTGGAGGTAAATAGCACATCGTATGATTTTCTGGGGATTTATAAAAATAAAAAATGTCGATACTATAAGGGTAGCCGCTAGTTATGTACAGGCGACATATTTTGATGATTGAGCGAGAGTTGTAGTTGATGGCATGAGAGCGTAGAGCTTGGAAAGGAGATTGCAATGATGATTGTTGCGGGAATTTTCATGAAAAAACGAGGGAGATAATGGAGGAGGAAGATTGCGCAATGTCTATGTTTATTAGAGGTCACGCATGTGTGGGAGGAAGAAGGTAACGAGTGGAGGGGTTAACATTAATTAAGAGAATAACTTAATAACTAATTTAATTGTTAATGACCTGTGATGCATACAAACTTGTAAAAATCATATCTTTTTCATACATGATCAGAATTCAGCGAAACTAGATCCGTTGGAACCGTATCGACGAGATCTTCACAATAAAATTGATTTGGAGATCGTTGCAATTTTTGATGAAGGAAAACGTCTGATGAATCATCGACCGTTCATCGTTATTTAATGATTTCTTACCGATCAAAGTAAGAACTTCTCACTATAATTTTTGTATAGTTATTTATTTTATAACTGCATATATGAACTGTCAGTATTGATTTTTATCAGTTTCAATCATTATAAATTGTATACAGTGCCTGTTAGCTCACCTCCCTCGTCCACAGACCATGGATGATTTAATTGACTGTATTGTGTTGTGATTGTGATGTGAAATGGAGTAAATAAAATATATATGCAATGTGAATAAAATATATATGCGATGTGAATAAAATATATATACGTGCAATGTGAATAAAATATATATATATATATGTGTTGTGAATAAAATATATTTATGCGATGTGAATAAAATATATATATGAGATGTGAATAAAATATACATATGAGATCTGAATAAAATTTATATATGAGATGTGAATAAAATTTATATATGAGATGTGAATAAAATATATATGCGTTGTATAAATATATATAAGTGTTATATAAATCATATATATTTGTTGTATAAATTATTTATATGCGTTGTATAAAATATATATGAGGTATATAAAATGGTCATGAAATGGAATAATTATTTGATTGTTAAAAATATAATTATTAACATATATATGGACTGTATAGAATTATCATGTAATGGAATATTCAATTTTGATTTAAAATTGAAATGGAAATTGGAATCGTTTTTTTTAAATGAATTATAAAATGCGTTTTAAAAAGAAATCGAAAAAATATATTATATATATATATATATATATTATAATGGCCTGAATAGAACACGTCGCGCAGCGACCGTTCGCGAATTTCGACCATTGACTTCAAATGGACGTAACGGGAGATCCTATCATCGGATTCTCCTAAAACCGGAACCGTTGGGTTCGTATCGAAAAGATCTTTCCAATGAATATAAGAGATTTAAATTTAAACAGTTAGATCTTGAAATATATCCAAATCAATTTCATAAAAGGTCGCTATGGATGGAGTTCAGTGGCCGTTATTGGAAACCAACTGAAATGGCGATATTAAAATTATTAAAAATTTGGAAAAACTGTGTAAAATCATAATAGATGATTTGGAAATATTCTGGATGAAAAATTCCATATTTTAAAGGATAAAAGATATTTTTATCTGAATGAACTAGTTATTAACTAGAATAATACTCCAATGTTTTTAAATAAATAAATTGGATTTGAAAAAGGGTTTTGAAATAACCAGAATTTTCCAATATATAAATTAGAATGGATTTGAAAGGAAAAAATCTTCCGAATATTTTGATATTGGATTTCGTGATTATACGGATATTGTTGAGAAATTTGAAAGAATAGATATCGTTATTCCCAATATGATATCCGTTGGTTTCAAAATTTGATGTTGAATATAAGCCGATATAATATCTATTTAGAGCATTGTATTTAATACCAAATTGGATTTTGGGTTTGTCGTGAATGGTGTCTTTATTAACACTGTTCTTAAACCCAGTTGAGAGTAGAATAAATCTTTTAATTAAGATTTGGGGAAGTTTACCAATTAATATATATTTAATTGGAATTGAATTGAGATTGGATTTTTGGTTTGTCGTGAACTGTATTTTAAATAAAATTAGTTCTTTAACCCAATTAACAGTGAAGATATGATTTGGAATTTATAAATCTTTTTATTAAGATTTAATGGAAATTTTCCAAAGTAAAGTTTTCCTGTTTAATATATTAAATTGGAATTGGAAGGAATTCGATTTGGGAATAATCGAGATGAACTTCTGTAAAGGAAGACCATTACTATTTTTGGAATTTAAAAGGTCTTGCCGCTATTCCATTTATAGTATTAGTTTGATACGGGAATTTATATCGATTATATACTGTTATGATTTCCGTGAAGATTCCATTTTGATGGAAGATGATTTTGGGTTTATCGTGAACTTTGTTTTAAAGGACATTGGTTCTTTAACTCAGTTAAAAGCAGGATTAATGTAACGACCCACATTTTTTAGCGATATAATTTATTTATTTAAATATTGGCTTCGAATTTAGACAGGTTCTTTGAGACGTAGGTATAAATTAATTTTTAGAATTTTACAGTAATTTTTAATTCGTAAAATAAGCACTTTTTTATTTTGAAGTA
Organism: Allium sativum; assembly: GCA_030737875.1. NCBI lineage: Eukaryota > Viridiplantae > Streptophyta > Magnoliopsida > Asparagales > Amaryllidaceae > Allium > Allium sativum. Next base: position 201,493,836 of record CM060924.1, read on the forward strand.
TTTTACACCCTAAATCAATATTTCGGGGTTTCACAGAATAAGCTCACGGACCTATATTATTATATTTTTGGGACCCTAGGGCATTTCTTGTTAAAACGGCATGTTTACGTCTGTCTATAGATGACTGTATAACAGCGCATACTCCTTTACTTAGCAAATAAGGAACTCACAAGATTTGAAATAAAAGCCTACCCTAGTTAATATATTTAAACCCATGGTTCTGCTTGCTCCACTGCACCTACAATACATACTATAAATACCCCTAAATATTGTCTAAACCTAATTTCCCAGTCATTTTTTATTTTTTGGTCAAACAAAATGCCACCGCCTCAAAACAATTGAATGGCTAAAAATATAGCCACCATCTTCACGGTTAAGTCTTAAAATAAAATAATAATCTATTTTGGTCCGAAATTCTCTTCTATAAAAGCCACGCTATAAACTAATTTCCTCATTTTTCGTTCTGCTCAAACACGAGCCGCTACTTTTCATTTGTCTCTCAGCAATGTGAAAATCCAATTTTTCATAAATCCTCCAACCTTTTCAAAATAAATCCTACCAACCCTTGTTCGATTTAAAACTGCTGGAGCTCGTGAGCTACTGCCGAGCTTGGGAAAGGGTTCGCCAGCGATTCTAGGGTTCGAAGAAGCGAGGGTAAGTTCGTGTACGGGTAGGAGGAAGCGGTGATATCAGGAAATATTGGGAGGAGCCGTATTGTTGTTCACGGGTTGATGGGTTTCGAAGTTGTTTTAGTGCTCGAGAGTTCAACTGAGGACGGAGGACGGACTGGTGAAAGATGGAGGAGATAAGAAGGATGGAGGAGCTGAGATGGGTGATAAGCTTTGGGCTGTTGGTGTTTTTGTTGGAGGATTGAGAAGGGTATCATGGAAAAAAGGTGCTGTGAGGAGCACGGTTCTTTTGAGAGGAGAAGGAGTGGTGAACGAATTGGTTGGTGCATGAACAATAGGCAGAAGGAGGTTGAGACGGTTGAAGTATTAGTGGCCAGATGACAGGGATCAGTGATGGAGAGTGTTGGATACTGGAAGACGTGTTTTGGGGGTGGAGATAGAAGACGAGATGGTGGATTTGTTTCGTATAACGAGTGAAGACTTACTGCGTGGGTTTTTAATCATTTTGTGGGAGTTTGAGATGGATGAAGGGTCCATCAATGTAGAGTGACTTATGGGAATTTGCTAGAGCACCGAGATTTCGAAGTGAAGAAGACAAGCATGGTAGTGATTGGGTATTTTATCGGGTCTGTGGCTTTGTTATGGTGGATGGGCCGGGTTGGTATAAAGGGGTTAGGCCCATTGATAAATTAAATTGGTTTTGTTTTAATTTAAAACAATTTATAACTTGTATAAAGTGTAACTTTATCACTCGTAATCAGAATTGAACGAAACAAGATCCGATAGGATCGTATGGACGGTGGTTCCACAATGGAACTGACTGGGAGCGAATCGAAGCTCATTACAATTTATAGCAAAATAAATTGTCCGTCTGAATCAAGCGATGGTTATCGTTATTAACGATGTCGTCCAATGTGAGTAAAACACACCAACTCTGAACAGTTATATTTTTATAACGTATATTTAGAACTGATAATTATTTGTTGATTGCTGTGTGTTAACTGTTTGGTTGGATTACTTGTGTATTGGTTGAAACTATAGATAATGATATATATATAAATCATTAATCGAATATTGATTCTGTTTATCAGAATATTTTATGCTCGTGTTGTTTAACATCTGTGATGCAGGAAAATAGGTTGGAGGGACCCAACTGGGTTCCTCAATATTTAATTTACTGTTTGGTTCATATATCGAAATATATGATGTGATATATAATATGTTGTCTATTTTGTGTGTTTAGACGATATTGGCCATCGTGATTTGATATGGTAAATACCGGAATGTTAAAAAGGGAATTTTCAAAATGAATACTGAAATAAAATTATTTATATTATCAAAGGATTTTATAAAAGAGAAAATATTTATAAAATCAAAGAAGATTTTATAAAAAGGAATTTATTTATAAATGGAATATTTATAAATAGGAAATATTTTTAAGTGGAATTATAAATAAAGGAAAATCTTTATAAATGGAATATTTATAAATAGGAGATAATTAGAAAAGGAAATATTTGCAAACCATTTGCAAATAGAATATAAAAGGAAATATTTGTATAACATTTACATATAGAATTGAAAAGAATTTATTTATTTGGTAAATAAATAAAGATAAAAAGAAAATATTTATTTTTTAAATAAATAGGAAGATAAAGGAAATATTTATTTGTTAAATAAATAGGAAGATAAAGGAAATATTTATTTAGAAAATAAATAGAATAAGATATCATAAAAAGGAATTATTTATAAAATCAAAGGATTTTATAAAGAAGAATATTTATCGGGATAATAAATAGAATTATAAAGGAATATTTATTTAGAAAATAAATAGAATTAGAAAAGGAGTAAATATTTGTAAAACAAATAAGGTATTATAGAAAGACATATTTGGGGTAATAAATAGGATTTTATAAAAAGAATATTTGGAAAATAAATATCAAAAGGAGTTAAATCGAATATCAGCTATTCGAAATAAAAGTTAAAACAGACATAGTTATTTAGAATGAAGTTAAATCGAATATAGTTATTCGAACTCGAATTAAACAAGTAAAGTTAATTGAATATTAGTTATTCAATTAAAGTTAATCGAATATTAGTTATTCGAATAAGAGTTAGTCAAATAGAGTTAAGCAAAATTAGAAACTGACTAGAGATTAATAAGTTGAATGGTTTCCTATGTATCGATCTGATGTTGGTTTCGGCCTTCGGGGTTTATACTTAGGAAGTTGTTCTCTTGTTAGTTTATAGTTAGAGTCTGATAGATGTGGAAGAATAGGGATACGTAATTAAGCCATGGAAATGTTTTCCAGTGTTCATAACGTATATTTTCTAAACATAGAAAATGAGGAAATATATATATGTTTGATGATTGGATCGATAATTCCATCTGGAAATAATATCGTTGTTTGCGTACGTGTTTTTCTTTGATAGTTAACTCACCGACTATCGAAGTTTTCGACCATTTTAGCGTTGTTAATATGGAGAGACCGGTTGGATTATTATCCGAAGAACCACCCCGTATTGGCATAAGCATTGCGAATCATATATGCCAAAGATAATTGAAGACGGAGTAAGGTGCAAGGGCTGTTGTATAAATCTTAGATAACAATTGCCTAAGATGGATGTACTGAATAGTGCCTTCGGTTTGTCCAGTCCCAGGACAACTTGTACGGAAGAAGGTCTGACAGAGTATATCAAATAAATCGCGTAAGTTGATCTCTTCAAACGTATTCATGTTTGGTGGCGGAGGAATTCGTTTCTCTTAGCTGTATACCCATGTTATTTTTGGATAAATCAATTTGTGATTCGGCGGGTATGACGATGTGACATTCTAAGTGAATGAAGATGTGGCATGTAAAAGATAAGCGTAGCTTCTAGCCTCACATCGGTAATTTGCAAAAATCGGGCAGGCAACATGGCTATGTAGGTCGCACCTATTAGGGTGTATAATCACCTGATCTAGAGTTTCATTTACTTCTAAAAATCTATTGTCGATGTTGTCCCATTCGGGAAACGGCTGCTGATCCCAACCGTTGGTGATATACATTCGATAAACTCATCGAAATGAGTGGTCGGTCATGTGTGGCCAGGTTGCAAGATGTTCTTGTTGAACCCAGTGTATTCCCCTCTAGAGGCACACTAGCGAAAGATGGTTCCATACCTTGTCATAGTCGGAAATCCATTACCCAATACGTGATTACAATTTTGATTGTATACTATATATGTAGAACGTGAGATGAAAGCGTTTCTGCTAGATGATTATTATATTGTGGTTGATAGACATTATTATAATATCAAAAGGTTTTTGATATAAAGATATTTTGGATTCTCATAAGGGAAAAACCCGTTCCGTTATACGGCATGGTCTTATGAGATATCGTTTACTTGTTCAAACCGTTTTAAACTGTTTTACTCACACAAGTCCCTTGACTGACCCAGAGTTTATTTTGTTTTGTTTTCCCTAAACTATTGGGTGCCCAAATTTGTACGGGCAGTCAAGTAGTCAGGATTTTACAGATACTTGAAGAGCTTGGAGCAGGAGTCTTCAGGATTGTATAGCTATAGTTATTTCCGCTGTGTTGTACTCTGATAATTTTATTGTATACATATACTGTTTTTGTTTCAAAGATATGTTATCTTTATATGTTGTTCGTTCCGCTGTGAGATTTGTGTTACGCTGATGTTGTGTTTTTCTTCTTCTTCTTCTATTCTAAGTTTCTATCTTATCTTTCCTCACCCTCTAATTTCTTTCATTAACTACCGGTATTTTCCGATGTTTGGTTAGTCATCATTGAGTTTATGTCGATAACCAAAGTCGCTAAAAACCGGGTCGTTACAGTTGGTATCAGAGTTTAAGGTTAAGTAATTACCTCGGCTCTGTGGCGTGACTCGGTAGAGATGGGTTTAGTAATGCCCTAGATTGAGTTTGTGTGTATATATATGAGAGAGCGTATGTGTTATTGATATAAAAATTGTTTTATATTATGGAGATTTATTGGTTGAGTTGTTTATGGGTTCTGGTCGATCAGTTTGATCCACTGTATCGGTAGGAGTTTTTAAACACTCGAATACGATGGGTCGACACGATATGTTTTGAAAAGAGGGTAAACAGAATAATTTTACCCAAATTATATTTTGATATAGAGAAGAAATATATTGGAATGAATATATATTGGATATATTGGTTGTTATTATAATCGAACAAGATTATAAAAATGTGAAATGGTTATGTAAATAACCGATCAGAATTCAGATAAGCATAATGAATTGAATTAAATTTGAAATTAAAATCAGAGTTGAAATTTAAACCCTGGAATTTGAAAGGTGTTTGTAAAATGGAGTTAAATTAAGTATATGAGAATTTTAAAATCCTGGGAGATTTTAAATTGTTTTACAAACATTGGGAATAATATTTTGAAAATGGATTTCAAATTAGAAGTGTTTAGACATGGTTTTGAAAAGTGATATAGTATTGAACTCACTTCGGTCACTGGAAAATAATTCTAATGACGACTGCGTAGCATCATCAGTGTTCATTTTCGAGTTTGTAAGTGACGGATTACTACCAAAGATATTGATTTCGAATTGTTTTAGGAAAATGAGTTGTTTTGAATCCTGAAAGGGAAGTTTGATTTTGATATGGTAAATAGTTTAAAACTCCCAAGAAAAGATTGTTTGAATTGAGAACAAATTAAACAGTAAATGGTGAAAGCAAATTGGGATTAAAATAAAGCCAGTTAAGTGGTAACTGAATTGGATTAGAATTGGTTTGGTAAAATAAGAGTTTGGTATCAAGAATAAAACTTGAGTTTGAAATGAAAATTTGGCTTGGTAAAAAGCGAATGGTTGTGTTGGAGATAAAAGTGATTGCATAATCCGATTGGGATAACATTGGTATATGCTGAGTTGATAGCATATGGAAGTGATAGAGTTGATATGCCCGACAAAAAGGTACAAGTTTATATTTCATATGGTATGAGATTTTGATGAGCCGAATCGGCAAGCTGCTTGGCTGTTTGATTTTCTTTTGGGTTAGAGAAGGCCTAGAGAGGCGAGTTGTGGTTGTACCGATTGAGCAATACAAAGAAGGTGTTGGCGATTTTTTTTTGAAAAGTAAGGGGTTAGAAAATTTTCAGGATTTTTGAAATTTTCGTTGATAAGAATTAATTAATATTTAATTGAAATAAAGTGGTTCCGTGAAACAGGAGTTAAAAGTAAATGAGTAATTCTTAACCCAGATAATAGGGTTTGTTTTCTACCTTAGCAATTTCGAGGAAGAAATTATTTTAAGGGCGGAAGAATGTAACGACCCGCATTTTTCAGCGATATAATTAATTTATTTAAATATTGGTTTCGAATTTAGACAGGTTCTTTGAGACGTAGGTATAATTTAATTTTTAGAATTTTGCGGTAATTTTTATTTCGTCAAATAAGCACTTTTTATTTTGAAGTATTTTACACCCTAAATCAATATTTCAGGGTTTCACAGAATAAGCTCACGGACCTATATTATTATATTTTTGGGACCCTGGGGCATTGCTTGTCAAAACGGTATGTTTACGTCTATCTATAGATGACCGTATAACAGCGTATACTCCTTTACTTAGCAAATAAGGAACTCACAAGATTTGAAATAAAAGCCTACCCTAGTAAATATATTTAAACCCATGGTTCTGTTTGTTCCACCACACCTATAATACATACTATAAGTACCCCTAAATACTGTCTAAACCTAATTTCCCAGTCATTTTTCCTTTTGTGGTCAAACAAAATGCCACCGCCTCAAAACAATTGAATGGCTGAAAATATAGCCACCATCTTCACGGTTAAGTCTTAAAATAAAATAATAATCTATTTTGGTCTGAAATTCTCTTCTATAAAAAGCCACGCTATAACCTAATTTCCTCATTTTTCGTTCTGCTCAAACACGAGCCGCCACTTTTCATTTGTCTCTCAGCAATGTGAAAATCCGATTTTTCATAAATCCTCCAACCTTTTCAAAATAAATCCTACCAACCATGTTCGATTTAAAACTGCTGGAGCTCGTGAGCTACTCCGAGCTTGGGAAAGGATTCGCCAGCGATTCAAGGGTTCGAAGAAGCGAGGGTAAGTTCGTGTACGGGTAGGAGGAAGCGGTGATGTCAGGAAATATTGGGAGGAGCTGTATTGTTGTTCACGGGTTGATGGGTTTTGAAGTTGATTTAGTGCTTGAGAGTTCAACTGAGGACGGAGGACGGACTGGTGAAAGATGGAGGAGATAAGAAGGATGGAGGAGCTGAGATGGGTGATAAACTTCGGGCTGTTGGCGTTTTTGTTGGAGATTTGAGAAGGGTATCGTGGAAAAAAGGTGCTGTGAGGAGCACAGTTCTTTTAAGAGGAGAAGGAGTGGTGAACGAATTGGTTGGTGCATGAACAGTAGGCGGAAGGAGGTTGAGACGATTGAAGTATTGGTGGCCAGATGATAGGGATCAGTGATGGAGAGTGTTGGATACCGGAAGATGTGTTTTGGGGGTGGAGATAGAAGACGAGATGGTGGATTTGTTTCATATAACGAGTGAAGACTTACTGCGTGGGTTTTTGATCATGCGGTAGGAGTTTGATATGGATGAAGGGGCCATCAATGTGGAGTGACTTACGGGAATTTGCTGGAACACCGAGATTTCGAAGTAAAGAAGACAAGCACGGTAGTGATTGGGTATTCTATTAGGTCTGTGGCTTTGTTATGGTGGATGGGCCGGGTTGGTATAAAGGGGTAAGGTTCATCGATAAATTAAATTGGTTTTGTTTTATTATAAAACAATTTATAACTTGTATAAAGTGTAACTTTATCATACGTAATCAGAATTGAACGAAACAAGATCCGACAGGATCGTATGGCCGGTGGCTCCACAATGGAACTGACTGGGAGCGAATCGAAGCTCGTTACAATTTATAGCAAAATAAATTGTCTGTCTGAATCAAGAGATGGTTATCGTTATTAACGATGATCGTCCAATGTGAGTAAAACTCACCAACTCTGAACAGTTATATTTTTATAACGTATATTTATAACTGATAATTATCTGTTGATTGTTGTGTGTTAACTGTTTGGTTGGATTACTTGTGTGTTGGTTGAAATTATAGATAACGATATATATATAAATCGTTAATCGAATATTGATTCTGTTTATCAGAATATTTTACACTCGTGTTGTTTAACATCTGTGATGCAGGAAATAAGGTTGGAGGGACCCAACTGGGTTCCTCAATTTTTAATTTACTATTTGTTTCATATATCGAAATATATGATGTGATATATAATCGGTTGTCGATTATGTGTGTTTAGACGATATTGGCCATCGTGATTTGATATGTTAAATACCGGAATGTTAAAAAGGGAATTTTCAAAATGAATATTGAATTTAAATTATTTATATTATCAAAGGATTTTATAAAAGAGAAAATATTTATAAAATCAAAGAAGATTTTATAAGAAGGAATTTATTTATAAATGGAATATTTATAAATAGGAAATATTTTTAAGTGGAAATATAAATAAAGGAAAATCTTTATAAATGGAATATTTATAAATTGGAGATAATTAGAAAAGGAAATATTTGTAAATAGAATATAAAGGGAAATATTTGTAAAACATTTACAAATAGAATTGAAAAGAATTTATTTATTTGGTAAATAAATAAAGATAGAAAGGAAATATTTATTTGTTAAATAAATAGGAAGATAAAGGAAATATTTATTTGTTAAATAAATAGGAAGATAAAGGAAATATTTATTTAGAAAATAAATAGAATAAGATATCATAAAAAGGAATTATTTATAAAATCAAAGGATTTTATAAAGAGGAATATTTATCGGGATAATAAATAGAATTATAAAGGAATATTTATTTAGAAAATAAATAGAATTAGAAAAGGAGTAAATATTTGTAAAACAAATAAGGTATTATAGAAAGACATATTTGGGGTAATAAACAAGATTTTATAAAAAGGATATTTGGAAAATAAATATCAAAAGGAGTTAAATCGAATATCAGCTATTCGAAATAAAAGTTAAAACAGACATAGTTATTTAGAATGAAGTTAAATCGAATATAGTTATTCGAACTCGAATTAAACAAGTAAAGTTAATTGAATATTAGTTATTCAATTAAAGTTAACCGAATATTAGTTATTCGAATAAGAGTTAATCAAATAGAGTTAAGCAAAATTAGAAACCGACTAGAGATTAATAAGTTGAATGGTTTCCTAAGTATCGATCTAATGTTGGTTTCGGCCTTCGGGGTTTATACTTAGGAAGCTGTTCTCTTGTTAGTTTATAGTTAGAGTCTGATAGATGTGGAAGAATAGGGATACATAATTAAGCCATGGAAATGTTTTCCAGTGTTCATAACGTATATTTTCTAAACACAGAAAATGATGAAATATATATATATATATATATATGTTTGATGATTGGATCGATAATTCCATCTCGAAATAATATCATTGTTTGCACACGTGTTTTTCTTTGATAGTTAACTCACCGACTATCAAGTTTTCGACCATTTTAACATTGTTAATATGGAGAGACCGGTTGGATTATTATCCGAAGAACCACTCTGTATTGGCATAAGCGTTGCGAATCATATATGCCAAAGATAATTGAAGACGGAGTAAGGTGCAAGGGTTGTTGTATAATCTTAGATAACAATTGCCTAAGATGGATGTACTGAATAGTGTCTTCAGTTTGTCCAGTCCCAGGACAACTTGTATGGAAGAAGGTCTGACAGAGTATATCAAATAGATCGCGTAAGTTGATCTCTTCAAACGTATTCACGTTTGGCGGCGGAGGAATTCGTTTCTCTTAGCTGTATACCCGTGTTATTTTTGGATAAATCAATTTGTGATTTGGCGGGTATGACGATGTGACATTCTAAGTGAATGAAGATGTGGCATGTAAAAGATAAGCATAGCTTCTAGCCTCACATCGGTAATTTGCAAAAATCGGGCAGGCAGCATGGCTATGTAGGTCGCACCTATTAGGGTGTATAATCACCTGATCTAGAGTTTCATTTACTTCTAAAAATCAATTGTTGATGTTGTCCCATTCGGGAAACGGTTGCTGATCCCAACCGTTGGTGATATACATTCGATACACTCAGCGAAATGAGTGGTCGGTCATGTGTGGCCGGGTTGCAAGATGTTCTTGTTGAACCCAGTGTATTCCCCTATAAAGGTACACTAGCGAAAGGTGGTTCCATACCTTGTCATAGTTGGAAATCCATTACCCAATACGTGATTGCGGTTTTGATTGTATACTATATATGTAGAACGTGAGATGAAAGCGTTTCTGCTAGATTATTATTATATTGTGGTTGATAGACATTATTATAATATCAAAAGGTTTTTGATATAAAGATATTTTGGATTCTCATAAGGGAAAAACCCGTTCCTTATACAGTGTGGTCTTATGAGATATCGTTTACTTGTTCAAACTTTTTTAAACTGTTTTACTCACACCAGTCCCATGACTGACCCGGAGTTTATTTTGTTTTGTTTTCCCCTAAGCTCTTGAGTGCCCAAATTTGTACGAGCAGTCAAGTAGTCAGGATTTTACAGATACCTGAAGAGCTTGGAGCAGGAGTCTTCAGGATTGTATAGCTATAGTTATTTCCGCTGTGTTGTAAGTGTTGTACTCTGATAATGTTATTGTATACATATACTGTTTTTATTTCAAAGATATGTTATCTATTATATGTTGTTCGTTCCGCTGTGAGATTTGTGTTACGCTTGTGTTTTTCTTCTTCTTCTTCTATTCTAAGTTTCTATCTTATCTTTCCTCACCCTCTAATTTCTTTCATTAACTACCGGTATTTTCCGATGTTTGGTTAGTCGTCATTGAGTTTATGTCGATAACCAAAGTCGCTAAAAACCGGGTCGTTACAATTAATTTCCAGAAAGTTAAATAACCATTAAGTAATGATTTTAGAGATTAAAACGAAGAAGGGATTAATTTCCAGAAAGTTGAATAATCATTAAGTATGATTTTTGAAGATTAAAACTGAGAAGAGTTTTAATAAATCTTTAATTAGATTTGAATGAATGGACAATGATCAAATTTACCAAAACACGAGATATGTTATAACCAAATATATATGGTTGTTGATATTCATTGTTATAGATTGATTGTTTCGATCGTGCTCGACCAGTTTATGAGTAAAATATGCTTTAACATTTAGCATTAGGTTGGGTAGAGATATTTGTATGCTAACATCTTGTGAATCACTTCACGATTTGACTATGAGATGTGTAGCGATATGGTTGAATTCATTTCAAATTTAATGAATGGTTTTGGAAATGATATTTTTCTTAAGTGAAAAGAAATGTATTCCTGATTTTGGACAGGGAATGTTTTATAAAACAGAAAGGATTTCGAGAGCTAAACTTGATATTGTCGAAATGATTTCGAAATGTATTATGTGTTTGACATTGTAGTTCATCACATAACCGATTAGTTGGTATTGATGATATATCTATTTGGTGGTGGATAATTTATTCTCTTGCTTAACACCCTTCTTTGAGACGTACGAGATCAAAGGTTATGTGATTAATAGTGACTAATCATGTGTGTATTGCTAATGTAAAGTACAATATTTTGAAAGCACTTGTGATTATTATGTTGTGAAATGATTTTCACTACTTAGGGATATAAAATGATTTAGTATGTGGCTAAAGATTCTGGTAACTCGGACGACTAAAAATATAGGTGATATGGTGGTGTAGTCCCTGAGGGCGTGGGATTGTGCATCGTCAGTGTAGCCTGCTCCATAGTGGGAGGTGCGCACACACACACAAACACACACGCACACACACACACACATATATATATATATTGTGTTTCTTAGGTGAGTACCCTTTGCCTTGTCTAAGGGGAGTCCGATATTTTGTTGCATACTTGTTTGTATGCATTGTGATGTTTTGGAATTCATATTTCCAAAGATTTTGTTTTGAGATCCCGAAGTGAAATGTACTTCAATATAAAGCTAGATATGTATTTTAAATGATTTGAAATAATAAATCGGGAAATAAAGTCCAAAGGAATAATTTCTGTAAAGATAATTGGATTTGGAAAATCTAAATTTGGGATTAAGCCTAAATGGGTAGATTGAGGAATTGCATGTTGTATGATGCATTGTAGATCCATATTTCTATTATTGGTTGTTGTATATGCACTGGTATTCATGGGGGTAAACCCATTCCGTGACATGCGGCGTGGTCCCGTGATTTACCTTATTTTAAAGTAAAGTTTAATAACTGTTTTTGAGTTCTCACACCAGTCCCATGACTGATTCGGAGCTTATTCTTTCTACCTAAACTCTGGGTGCCTATATTTTCCACACGGGCAGTCAGTAGTTTTGGTTTTGTAGATTATTTCATTTAGCAGGATTCTTGATCGAAGCTTAAAGTTGTGTCCAGAGCATTGATAGTCTTCCGCTGTGTTAGTTTATTTATTTCCGCTGCATTGTATTACATTTATTGTAAATTTATTTTCCGTTGTATATTATTTTCGATACTCTAATATTCTGTACTCTGATGCAACATTATTATGATGTTTATAAAAGTCTTATGTTGTTTGTTCTGATGCGTTGCGCACCCAAAGTTAGTTTATAGGCCTTTTTGTTTCGATCTAAGTCGGTTTAACGATCGATTTGGATCGACCGGAAGGAGGGTCGTTACATATAACATATATCAAGTATCATATATCATTTATCATATATCCTATGTCATATATCATACATAAATGTATGCCTGAAAATGCTAGTTTCTTATATCATATAAAATACTTTAGTAAAATTTTCTACTAGTGTGCAGGTACTGTCCATTATTTATGTAATAATAACCCATAAACATCTGTGTATGCAAAGAAATCTGTATCAACAAATAAAACAAAAGAAAGAGGTCAAAGGCAGAGAAAGACATAGATACAAATCAATATTGATGTAGATTAATGGTCATGATCAAATGTAACGACGGTCAGACTGAGAGGGTGAATCGTATTTTAGAAGATCTATTGCGGGCTTGTGTTATAGATTTCGGTGGATCATGGGAAGACCATCTACATTTGGCTGAATTCTCATATAACAACAGCTACCAGGCGAGTCTGACAATGTCGCCATTCGAAGCATTGTATGGTAGACCGTGCCGATCTCCTGCTTGTTGGGTCGAACCCGGTAATAGACTTGTGTTGGGTCCTGATATGATTCGAGAAACTGCCGACAAAGTCGATTTTATCAAGAAGCGATTACTGGCCGCTCAAAGCCAACAAAAGAGCTATGCCGATAGAAGAAGAAGAGATATATCTTTTGCTGTTGGCGACTATGTATATTTGAAAGTATCGCCAATGAGAGGAGTAATCCGGTTCGGTAAAACTGGAAAGTTGGCGCCCAAATTCATTGGTCTGTTTCCTATTCTGGAACGGATCGGGACTCTCGCTTATAGGGTCAAATTGCCTGATTGGTTGCCTGGAGTTCATGATGTATTTCACATATCTCAACTTCGAAAGCACGTTCATGATCCAGACTTGATCGTCGAAGAAGCAGCTCAGCAGGATATTGAAATTACTCCAGAATTAACTGTGAGAAGAGAGCCGCTAAAGATTATCGACAAAGAAACCAAAGAGCTGAGGAACAAGAAGGTTCACTTAGTCAAAGTGCAATGGAGTGGAGATCCACGAGATTGTACTTGGGAAACTGAGGAGAGCATTCAGAAAGCTTATCCTAGATGCCGAGTGGATATCTCTGATTGACTCTGGTGCAAGGTACATTTACCTTACTTTGCATTACCATTTAATTCTCTACTCTGTTGTTATTTTCTTTCCATGGATGTGCACTTTTAAATTCTATAGTCTGAATGATTTTAAAAAGAGTATAGAAATTGATTAGTATATTTTTGAAAGGTTGAAAACAATTGGATTTGTTGTTGTGTTGTGTGATTATAGATTTATCAAACCACTTTCGACTTTGTTCCTTTTCGGGGACGAAAAGTTTTAAGTAGGGGAGATTGTAACGACCCAGAAAATCTGAACCAATTTAAAAATTTTAAATTGGCTAAAATAATGGATTTTAAATATTTAAAATAATAGCAATGAAAACTGAGTTTGAATCGACAATTGAAAATGAATATAATTAATTATAATTATAAACAAGGCCTGAAATGGCGCTGCAGTTTGAAAAATTGAATTCAAACTTTGTCGGACTGTACCGGGTGCAAAACAAAATGGATTTTAGCGAAACCAAAAATATTTAAATCTTTTAGCGAATACCTTTCTAACAAATCTGAAAAATTGAATTTTCATAGCGGCAAGCAAAAATTATGGCCGAATGAATTTTCAGAAAGGTCGCTATGGAATTTATTTAGCCCGTGAAATTGGCCATTTTGCAAACGACCTCGGAATTCGACGAAACCACTTTTATTGGATCCGGGATGTGAAGTTATTGCTAGGTTTCAAATTTCATAATTTTTGAAGCTAGTATGTGAGCGTGGCAAAGGGAAACGTGTTTTGGTCAATTAAAGTTAAATTGGATCGACCAGAAATGGGCCTTTTTGCAAACGGTCTCAGAATTCGACGAAACTAGTTTTGTTGGGACCGTATCGTCAAAACATAGCTAGATTTATTTTTCTGGATTTTTTCGAATCAGTTTGTGGCCCTGGCAAATTGAAATGCACGTTCAAATCAAATATTGAATGTTTTATATTTTAATTTGAAGGAAAACTGACTGAAACAGTCGAATGGGCCTACGAAACATATCCCATTGGGTTCAGAATGGGGTAAAACGCTAGGGACGACGGTCGTTGAGTTTAAATTGGTGTTCGTGTGAGATTAGGGGTATTTTTGGATTTTTTAAAATATATATATATAAAAAATCTATCATTTGTCCACATCATTTCTCTCTCCCCCGACATTCTCTCTCCCCGATCGACGCACGGCGGAAAAGAACACTCCGCTTCTCTCTCGATTTCTGGCCAATCCACTCAATAAAATTCAAGGCCGATGTTGAGCTTTTTGTAGATCTTCCCGAGCTCTTCAAATCCGTATAAGCCTCGTCCCTTACCATCGCGTGTTCGTCGAGATACAAGCCCAAAAATCGGCCACTTCGTTGCTCCGCCGTGTCTTCACCAGGCCGTCGATCTGAAGGTGGCCACTAGCGATTGGAAGCTGACTCCAAGCACTTCGTCGTGGTACTAGCCGATCATCCCCTCGTGCCTCGTATTGCGTGCTAGGTTGAAACCTAGTTTCGAACCCAATCAGAAAGGTAACGGCTTTGAACTTCTAAACTGATTTCAACAGTTTAAAACCGTTGCAAACTTTAAAAAATGTATCTTTTTCGTTCGTTAACGAAATTCGATGAAACAGGAAACATCGTGACCCTGTGGACGTCTTCTACATTTTAGAAGGGACCGCATATTTTTCTGAGCCTTCTGCTATTTTTGGTGGAGTGGACCCAATGTGAGATTTCTAATTTATAAACAATATGGAAAACGACGATGTATAAATTATATAGTCGATGTATGAGTTATATAAGCGTTGTACACCTCTTGTATAAGCGTTGTATAAGTTGTACGTTCGATGTATAAGTTATATATGCGTTGTAAAAATTATATATGTGTTGAAATAAAAGTGAATTGCTATATATATATATATACGCCCCTCGTCCACAAACCATGGACGATATTTATTGGTTGTGGTTGGTGTGAAAATTGATTGATAGCGAATGGTTGTTTGGGATTGTTTGTGGTTGATATTGATTGATTGTAGTTGAAAAATACCCGTTTGTGGTTGAGAAATATTTGGTTGAAACCACATAGGATTAGTTTGTGGAAATGAAATAAATATATACATGCCGCCTGCGTGCGAACTAGATGCATGATCCCCATTGTCAAAAACCGCGAGGTTTTAAGGTAGAGCGAGGAGCCGTACTAGGGACGGTCCCGGTTTTAACTACCCTGCCATTATGCTGCCGAAATTTTGAATAATATTCATGTGTTTGAATTATTTTCATTTGCTGAAACTATATTTATTCATTGAATAGAAAACCTTCATGTGTTGAATCGATATTCATTCGTTGATTAGAAATTCATGTGTTGAATGGTATTCGTGTTTTAAATATAAAAATCACATTTTTATCTATATATAGAAACTATAGAAAACCTTCATGTGTTGAATCGATATTCATTCGTTGATTAGAAATTCATGTGTTGAATGGTATTCGTGTTTTAAATATAAAAATCACATTTTTATCTATATATAGAAACTATAGAAAACCTTCATGTGTTGAATCGATATTCATTCGTTGATTAGAAATTCATGTGTTGAATGGTATTCGTGTTTTAAATATAAAAATCACATTTTTATCTATATATAGAAACTATAGAAAACCTTCATGTGTTGAATCGATATTCATTCGTTGATTAGAAATTCATGTGTTGAATGGTATTCGTGTTTTAAATATAAAAATCACATTTTTATCTATATATAGAAACTATAGAAAACCTTCATGTGTTGAATCGATATTCATTCGTTGATTAGAAATTCATGTGTTGAATGGTATTCGTGTTTTAAATATAAAAATCACATTTTTATCTATTAAAAGAAACTATAGAAAACCTTCATGTGTTGAATCGATATTCATTCGCTGATTAAAAATTCATGTGTTGAATGGTATTCATATTTTGAAATAAATTGGTTCATAATAAAAATCACCTTTTATCAACTATATGGACTATGTAAAATAATCTCGTTTTTAAAAGAAATTGTTTTACAATAAAAATCCTATTTTTATCACCTATATTAACTATACGAAATAATAGTGTTTTGAAATGAATTGTTTTACAATAAAAATCACATTTTTATTATACACATGAATTGTTGAAATGTGAAGTGTTAAAAATAACAACTCGTTCAAATAAATATGCATGAGTCGAAATATTCATTAATTAGCTAATGATATGATTTTTGCCTATGCATGCAACATTAGAATGAATGGTGTTTTTAAACCAAATGGAATCAAATATGAAGTTGAATGAAAAATGATAAGTGATAAGAACTGTATATATGTACATGCATATTTATTGAATAGGTTATAGCAAAAGGGGCTAGAGAAGAGGAATAAAATTTTTGTGCCCGACAAATAGGTACACATTTACTGTTTTGTTTGGGTGATGATTTTATGAGCCTGTTGACTAGCCGCTTGGCTTTTTCTTTTTCTTTTTGACATGAGACGCCCGTGTGGCTATTTGGGAATTTTCCCAGCCCCTCCCGTACAAAGGAGGTTATGGCGAAATTTTCCAAAATTTAAAGGCGTTAGTGAAATATTAGAAGTGGAAACAATATAGGAATTTTTGAATGAACTATATTTATATATTTATATAAATATAAATAAAATTAAAACGAAACGTGGCCGTGCAGTTCGTATTTTGAAACCGTGATTTCAAACGATTGTACCGGGAGATCCGACCATCGGATTTTCCTGAAATCGCAACCGTTGGGTTCGCTTTGGAAAAATCTTTCCAACGGCACCAACTTTGTAAAAATCCAACGGTTGGATTGTCTGGAGTGTTTAATTCAAATCTGAAGAAAAACAGCGGCAGAATCGATTATATATATATATATATATAATTATATTTAATCGAATAACGACGCTGCAGTTCGTATTTTGAAATCGAAACTTCAAACGATTGTACCGGGAGATCCAACCGTCGGATCGAACCGTTGGATTCGTTTTGAAAAGACCATTCTAATGATGTAAATTGTGTGAAGATCCAACGGTTAGATTTTCAGATATGTGTAAATCAAATCTGAAGAAAAACAGCGCCACGGCCGCATTATGGCCCGAAGCGTCGTTTTGAATAAATTGGTTATTTTAAAATAAATAAAAATAGCGATAAATCGTTATAAAATATCATAAATGATATGGAATGGAAGTAAATTGAATTTGCTCGATTTATGTGGTATTTGATGGTTGAATGTGTTTGGCGTGAAAATTATATTAAAGAACAAAATTGGTGTTGTCGAATGATTTAACCATTGAAATAAATTGATTTGAAATTCTGAATATACGTGAATTATTTGAAAAGGCCGAGTTAATTCTCATTTCGAATAATTGACCGGCGATTGAAAGTCGAAGATGAAGACGGTGGTCGAAGACCGGAGATCTTCACCCCGTTTGGATGGTAACCGAGGTCCTGGTTGGGAGGCATCCCGAAATATGGATAATGAGTGGTGATCGTCCAGACGTACGTGGTGATCGATGGGTTTGTGAGGTATTTAGTGCCTCCGGTTTCGTTCAGACCCAAAACGGACTTGTAAATGGACTGTGTATCTGACATTGGATTTTATTCTATGTTGATTGATCTCTATTAAATATACATCTGTTTGGCGGCGGAGAATTTATTCTTTTGCTTAACGCCCTTCTCTGAAACGCACGAGCTTAGAGGTTGTATATCGATGGACATCAGTCGCATGGCATGAATTGCCTGTGTGGCATGCTAAGATGTAGTGATCAGGGCTTCTGTTGAAAAGCAAAGTCTTGTGGTGATGATCAAAGCACCGCCGGTGTGGCGTAGCTTTGTGTATAACGTAAAACCGCGAGCCTCACACCCCGGTATGAACCAGAAACGGGAGAGGACATCAGGGAGGGCCTGCGTTTCTTCCTAGCTAGGGTGGTATCAGTGACCTACCAGCCCTGACATTTACATACTTTTCACCTGTGTGGTTGTTGCTGTTGCGAGGCGCCTCGGTTTGATCGGATGATCCGGGTCCGATGGAGTCATTCGTTGGCTCGTTTACGCCCCAAAGGGCGGGGAGACGTAGTGTTCAGGCATAATAATCCACATCGGTGGACCGGTCCTGACGATCCAAGGCTTGCCTGCGCGCTTGCCTGAGACTCGGGCTGGGCAGTCTCGAATTCGGTAAGGACTATCTTTTGCCTTGGTTCATGACGGAAATCCAATTTCCAATTACGTGACTGTCGGTTTTGATTGTATATATATATATGGCGACATGATATATGGTACCCATGCCGTCTATGATTGATAGTTATGTTTCGAAATTGTTTTCAAAACATATAGCACTAGCAATAATATCAAATGCCTTTGTTTTATTCGTATCAAGCATATTTTGGCCGTTATAAGGAAAAAACTCTATCCTCCGGTTTGCGTTGCATTGTGTGATGGGAACTGAGTCTTATAATGGCTTCATTTTTATAAAAAGCATTGCGCTGTTTAAAAGAAAGATTGGTTTTAAAGCACTGGCAATCCAATGGAGTAAACCCGTTCCATGAAAGTGGCGTGGTCCTGTGATTAGCCATATTATAAATGTGTTGAGTAGATTTCTCATACCAGTCCCATGACTGACTCGTAGTTTGTTTCACTTTCAAACTCGGGTGCCCCTTTTTCTACACGGCCAGCCTTGTATTCAGGTTTAGCTGGTTCTTTCTGGATAACTGGAGCTGAAGATGGATTCTATCATTTATCTCTTTTTTTATGTTGTTCAGCTCCTATTGTACATTATGTTTGTTTCCGCTGTAGACATATATGTATAGTTGAACTGTATTTGTACTAAGTATGATCCTGTATACGGTGTAACTCTGATGATTTTGTTTGTCCAGTATATTCTATTGTTCATTATCTGGTGTATTTATTTATTTCTGTTCTGCTGTCATCTGTTTCTGTGTTATATGTTGGATCTAGATTAACCCTAGAGGGGGGTGAATAGGGTTTATCACAGTTTTTAACTGAATTTAAAAAAAACTGACAGGATTTTAAAATAATAAACAGATCACAGAATGCAGTAGAAATAAAAGTGCAGAAAATAAATCACACACAGATATACCCAGCTTCGGCAAAACCCTGCCTACTGCTGCATTCCGTAAGGTTTCTACTAGGTGTTATAAACAGATCCCGCATACAAGACCATGTACACACGCAGCGCCTGCTCCTGTCCTAACCCTACGCTCAAAACCCTAGACTGACTGATATCCCCTCGATCAGATTTCCCGAATTACAAACCCTGTAACTCGTAACCCTATAATTTACAGACTCTAGTGGACTGCCAGTCAACACCCTGACTGGAACTCTAGAATTTTACAGACTTCTAGAAAAAACTGTTCAGAATTGTTTACAGAAGAAAAAACAATACAAAATAAAGAAAACAAAATAAAATAAAATAGAAAAACCCTAGAATAAAACTAAGGGGTCATCCCCTTTTCATTTTAACACTTGGCCGACCCTTTTCAAATTAGTTCAGCACGTTCTCTTTGTTTCTAAAAAAATGGCGGCTAGGGTTTCTTCCCCAAATCAAATCGCTTGCTTCGTGGAAAATGAATCTCTGTCCCTTCGATTTGTTGTGGCTTTATGATGCGTTCTTGCTCACTGATTTGGGGCTTTCAGGCGATCGAAACTCTTGTGAAAATTGTGAGTTATTCGAATTTTTGTTTCTCTGATTGCTCTTGATTTTTTTTGTTGATTTTCGATGGATTTTTGCCTGTGATGAATAGGTTGTTAATATAGGATTTTGAAATCCTATAAAGGCTCTCTGATTTCGTTTATTGCCTTGACTGATTCACTGTGGCTTTTCCGTTTTGGTCCTTCGATTGAACTTGAATTTGTTGCCGTGATTGTTGTGATAAATCTGAATATATATATTTGAAATCTTTCCATAGCTGGCTCTTCTAAATTTGCTTGGCTTGATTGAATCACGTGTGTTACCCTGATATGTTGACTTTGTAAAAATTGCCTTGATTAATTCCCTTGCGTGATTTTCCCTTTTGGGTTTTGTCGATTTAAAATGTGCCATCCCTGAAATCATACGTGGAAAAATTCCACTTTTTGCTGCCTTAAATTCATGCTTGAGTTTGAATTTTTCTGCCTTGTTTAAAACCTTATTTTCCTGAGAAAGAATTGCTGAATTTAAGGAATGAGAAATCACACCTTAATTCGTTTAGAAATGCTGGTTTCATCATCTTGATTTGAATCTGATTCAGTAACTTTCCCTTTTGACTGTGCTCGACTTATTAGCTTGTAAACAAATGACTTTCCCTTGTAAAAATTTGCATGATTTGATCCTGTGAATGGCTTGTGAATATCTGAGAATAAATCTGCTTTCCTATTATTTTTTTTGTGCATGCCATATTTGAATCAATTGCAGGAAAACACTCTCCCAAGAATTGTTTTAATTGCTTTCCATATCATGAATAATTTCTGGAAATAATATTGACAACTTGCCTAAGACGATTTGTGAAAACTGGATTCAAACATTTTTCCAAAAATGAAGATATTTAAAAAAACAGAAATTATCCCATTTCCAAAAATAATTTCTTGGGAAGAGATTCTTGCATTTGCCAACTAAAAATTATCCTGAATGCTGATTCACCCATGCTGCTTATATACATTGTGACCATTGAGCTGCTTTTACATATATAATTTGCTGTGTTTGATTTGGCACTCCAGAGATGTTTATGTTTGCACAACATGAGTTTACTTGTTGGGTTGCACCATCTTGTTTGAACTCTGTTGCTGTACTACACATATGTAGTTGCACCATCACATGTACACTTGAAATATAGCAATATTGACATGAACAGACAGCTTCACTAATGTATGCACCATATATGCTTGCTGTCTTCATCTTTTAACATGTATATGCAAATATATTTGCATTTTCTTGCTTTAACCATGTCATTTGAACTGAAATATGCTGCTATGATCATGTACCACTTGGACTTGAACTTGTTGTACCAACCATTCATGTTACTCAACCCATTTGTGCTTGTTCATTTCTGACTTGCTCCATTTGTTTGAGCTGCATTTGAATTGTTTTGTCGCGTGTACATCCTTCATGTATGTTTGTTTACTCTCACTTGCGATGACACTTTCATGACCATTGTAATATGCTGTGTATGCTGGAAATGCAGCTGTGCAAGTTGACTCGACCATTTGCTTGCTTGATCATGTATTCTAGCTTTGACTATGTCCCACTGAAATGCTGTACCATTTTCTTTGAACTGCCTGAACAATGTACTTGTCCAACTTGCCATCTTTGATATTGCACCAGCACTGTACTGATTTGATCATGCTGCACTGAGTCGAGATGGTCCACGTGGCTCCTCCTCTGTTGCACACTGGATTGGCGAGGCAGTGCACACGTGTGTATATATGCACGTGTGTATATGCAGCCATCCAGAATATTTTTCTGTCCCTGCATCGTATATACATACTGTCTACCTTGTGGTATTTACAGTGTATCACTGTGAATATCACAAGTTGTCTAGACACAGATTGATGATTATATAAATCAGATCAAGTCATGAAAAATGATGAGAAACACACCAGAAATCTGAGGCAAATAAAATTTTAAAAATTAAAATTCATATTCGCATGTATTTTGAAAAATATTTCTGTTCCATATACTGTGTGTGTTTCTGTATATGACAGGTATGAAGATGATGACTGGACTGACTTTGACCTGAAGACAGAAGATTGAAGACTGAAGACAAGAAGACTGTGTGTAGTGTCAAATATGAGTCTGAAACTGTATATGAGTCAATGTATATATAAAAAGTAACTGTGTATCTGTTGTGTATGTATAGCTGAGCGACAATGAATGAACTGTACTGAGGAGCTGTGAGAGAATTGTACTGATACATGTATAATAAACAAATTTGATTGAAATAAAATATTATTTTATTGTCGTCAATTCTGTGAGGTGATTAAATAGTGGAGTTGTAAATAATTGTACTGTTCGAGTGTTAGGAATGTAAATATAGAACAGTACAGTAACAAACACATTTATAATATATTTATTTATTTATTTGGTTGTTATCATCAAACAAAAATCATACGACTGCGTCATATACAACAATCTCCCCCTTTTGATGATGACAAACAAATAAAAGATTTTGAATCCAACAAATGTGTTTTACAGTGAAAAATGAACTCCCCCTATTTATTAGCTCCCCCTACAACAGAAAACTCCCCCTCTAACTGTGCATGAGTGAATTGAACTGAATGATAATGAATTTTCAAAAGTAAAAATATTTATAAAATATTCACTCATAAATCAAAATCTAATTCATTCTCCCCCTTTTGTTATCATCAAAAGGATACAGATTTTAAAATACAGATGAAAATTGACTAAAAATGTAATTTCAGCTTAAGAGGAAGAACGGTCATCATAAATTTCAATCAGTCAAACAAAAATCATAATATTCTAAGAACAGGTGGCATATTTCACATTGTACAAAATGACGGATATACGATGAATTTTACATAAAATGGAGAGAGTTTTAAAAACAATTCATTTCCAATTATTTTCAAAGAATTTTTATAAAAATAAAGCACAAAAACAGTGATGGATTTGAGCTATAATTAATAATTCAATTTAAGTGGCAAGATCGAATAATCTCAAATCCCAATATCTATCAATCAACAAATCATAATACGTCATAATATTTCAATACATTTCACATATTAGAAAGATGGATTGATGGGCTGGTTTTATACACTGAGGAGAATTTCAGATTAATTTCTATTTTTAGCACTTTATTTCCTTTTTTTATTTATTTTTTATTTAAGAGCACACTGACCACACATAACCAGAGCTTGGATTTTTAAATGGGGTCAGTCGCAACTTAAATTATAAGTCGTCTCATAACCATGCATGACCAGAGCTTGGATTTTTAAATGAGATTAGAGACAAAACTTATGTATTAAATATATATTTATCATTTCAGCTTTAAAAAGAAAAGAAAAAACTCCTCGGTATATAAAACCAAATATGGATGATAGAAATGTGGTAGGTACAGAGATGGACTGTGAAATAAATTTCAAAATTAATTATATTATGAAATATGCTTGACTGTACTGGGATTATTGAAAATTATCAATTATCACTAATTCTGAATAATAATAACTTAGCCACAATTCCATCACAAATATTTTCACTGTTTTAAAACAAGATAATTTTTCTTAAAAAAAAATAAACTCTCCATATTAATATAAAATCATGATGGATGGTAGACGGGTGATAGAAAAAGGAGATGGTCGTGAATATTTGCCAGTTCAAAGATATTATAATTAATATTCAACCATCATGAAAATCCAAATAAAATCTCCTCTTGTTGTGAAATACACTGCAGTCACAATTCATCACAATTTCAAAAACTGATAATAATTTTGATGAATTAAAAACACAGCACAAATTGGATATTGATTTCAATTTCTGAATGAATAAAAAATAAATAATTTTAAAATTGAAAAACAATTACAAGAAGAAATTAAACAGATTTATAAAAAAATTGAATATATACAGGGTGATAATTCAAAAAACAGATGAGTGAAAAAGGCTGATACCAAATGTTCTTGCTTATCGAGGAATTTAATTACACCCTGATGGACTATCATGGACATCTCAGGCTAAAGAAATTTAAACACAAACCCAACCAGACAAATTTAGCACATTTATTTGTATAAGGCAAAAAAAATGTATGGATCTATACAAGGTGAAAATTTGAATCTCAGTACAGATGGGTGAAACAAATATAAGAACTTCTGATACCACTTGATGTCTTTATTCACAAAGCCCAAACAGACAGACTTAACAAATTTGCACATTTTTCAAAACTGCAGACAAGAACAAGCAAATATTTGAAAAATAGTATCAGAGCAGCAAACAATTATTCTCAATACAAGCAG
Source organism: Allium sativum (assembly GCA_030737875.1). Classification (NCBI taxonomy): domain Eukaryota; kingdom Viridiplantae; phylum Streptophyta; class Magnoliopsida; order Asparagales; family Amaryllidaceae; genus Allium; species Allium sativum. The sequence continues at coordinate 201,518,191 of CM060924.1, forward strand.
TCATTTAGAGCATTTTCACACCAGTATCAGAGCGGCACAAAAATCGTTTCAAAGCACACATGTCAAGGCATTTCTGATGGTCACAGAATATGATTCATGATCCAAGATTAAAAGTATTATTTATTTGAAATCATTTGATGCAAGATGAAGATATCAGGATTCAATGAATCGATCACACTTTTATATATATATATATATGTATATATATATATATTCCAGATATGTGTGAGTTTCAGTAAATCAATAAATTCAAATGATTTTAAACAAACAGATATTCAAACCAAATAATCATAGAATAACAGAGAATTTTAAGACCAATTTTACAAAAGAAATTTTCACAAGTATCTGTCAAGTGTGGGATTAAATTCAGATCATTTACATCAAATTTGAGAGGTATTCATGAATTAGAAAATTAAAGTAATTTATTTGAAATCACTTGAATCAATGTCAAGTTCTGGGATATAATGAATCAGTCACACAAGATTGATAATTTCAAATTTAGGAGGTATGTGAGATTCAAAATATCAGGAATTTCAGATGATTTCAAAAAAAAAACTAATTTCAACTGTACTAATCATGAATTAAAATGAATTTTAAGATGTATCACTAAGACAAGGCATTTCAAAAAGATATTCAAGCCAATCTGAAAATTACTGGAATTATCACAACTGATAAATAGCAGTGTGCTGTAATGAGTATAATATCTTGAGCTTTTCTAAAATGAATTAGAATAAACTTAGAACAGCAAAGGTGTGTGAATTTACAAATAATTTTCAGATCTTCAAAACAATTTAGAATTCAGATTAACAGTGTTCAAGATATAACAAGAATACGTCAACACCGTTAGGAATTCAGAAAACAGAAAAAAAAATTCAAAACAATTGCAGAAAAAAAAATTAGTATCTGGACATGATTAAAAGTATCAGAGTTCTATACACACAAAACAAATTTCCAGAATATCATGAATACTGCAATTCAATAAGCACAAAAAAATATGGCAGTGATAAATCAAATCAGAAAAGACAGAAGAAAGAGATAGAAGTGAGAAGAAGATATAAGCAAAAAAAAATCAAAACAGAAAATATTTACAGAGGTGAGTTTAGAGATCATACCAGAATCCAGTGTAAATCAGAATCTCTAACTCATCAGATCTTGGCCAAGAAACTGTAAAGAATACAGAAAAATAGAACAGCTTGAAATCAAACTCTTTTCAGCATAGCAGTTCCTCAACCATCACCGGTACCTAGCAATTGAGTGAATCAAGTGGTCTAACAAAATTTGTAAAACCACTCTGAAATATGTTTACCACTTTTGGTACCCAAACCTGTTTGTATAACAAACCATCAGATTTAATCTTTGTACCCTTAGGAACCCAAATCTGTTTAAACTTAACGAAGCCCGTTTTATTTCCTTTTAGGTTCCAAGAATGTTTAAATGGTTTATTACAGAACAAATTCACATTTTGCTTTTGATTCAAAAATCCTTTGGAATTACCAAAGTTCAAATTATCAAAACAATTATTTCCAAAGCAGTTTGAGGGACTTTTCAAATCATTTGAATCTCGTATTTCAAAAATGTTATTTTTTCCAAAGCCGAGTCCATTTTTATTTCCGGAAGAAAATTGATTTTTCAACAACATATTCAGAGATTTTTCACCGTTAGAAATTTTTGCCAAAGTTGTTTCAAGTTGCTGAATTTTAGTTTTAAGATCACTATTTTCTTTCAATAAATCTGAGCAACGATTTTCAGTGATCTTACATCTTTCAAAATCGTATTTCAAAACCAAATTTTCATCTTTAAGCAAATTAATTTTTGTTTGGGACCCAGCAATCTCAGATTCAAAATGTTTTCGATTTTCAGACTCAAATTTCTTGAATCTTTCAATCTCATTTTCAAGCTCTTCTAAAATCAGATTTGATTTCAACAAATTCTCCTTTTCAGCAATTTCAAATTTGGAATTTATATTTGTTTTAAAATTTTCAAATTCCTTTTGCAGAAGGTTATTCAAATTTGATAACTCAACCTTGTTCTCATTTAAGATCAGAATTTCATCTTCAAACTTTTGAATATTTTTATTGAGACGAACAAGATTGGTTTTCAATTTCAAACAATTTTTGCAATCAGAATTTGTAGAGTTTTTAAAAGATTTAAGCTGTGATTCCAAAACATCAATTTTGCTGGTCAACTCACGATTCTTAGATTTCAAGGATTTATTTTTGAATTTGAGTCTGTCAACAGATTTAGTTAAGTCCACGCACATATAAACTAAATCTTCATAAGAGAGATTTCCTATTTCTTCGTTTGTTGAATCTCCATCGTTAGATCTATCTGTTTCTTCGTTCAAGATCAGATCTGAATCTGAGTTGTCACTTCGGGGTTTTGAGCAGTCGTCATCAATTTGTCCAAACATTGTATTGAGAGCTATCCAGATTTCCTGCGCAGTCAAACAATGGGAGATAAGGCAGTATCGATCATCATCAAGATGTGAATACAAGATATGCGTAGCACGATTATTAAAACATATATCTACCTTATCAATTCCATTAACAATAACATCCCAACATTTAAGATTGACAGATTTTAAATAGGATTCCATTTCAGATTTCCAATTCAAAAAATCTGTACCATTAAAAATAGTTGGAGATGAACTGGACTGACTCTCACTAGACTGACAACTAGGGTTACCCATGACTCTAGAGTTAATGAAAATACCTGCTCTGATACCAAATGTTGTCTCTATTTACGAGGAATTTTAAATCACCCCGGTGGCCACCAAAGATACCTCAGACACTGGTTTCACGTCCTGCCTCTCGACACGGACAACCACCCACGGGCATGTAGGGGCAAGAGTCAATACTTCGCCACATGATCATACAGCGAGAACCCCCTATCATGCTGTTACCTTAAACCAGCTCTGATACCAAATGTTGGATCTAGATTAACCCTAGAGGGGGGTGAATAGGGTTTATCACAGTTTTTAACTGAATTTAAAAAAAAAACTGATAGGATTTTAAAATAATAAACAGATCATAGAATGCAATAGAAATAAAAGTGCAGAAAATAAATCACACAAAGATATACCCAGCTTCGGCAAAACCCTGCCTACTGCTGCATTCCTAAGGTTTCTACTAGGTGTTATAAACAGATCCCGCATACAAGACCATGTACACACGCAGCGCCAGCTCCTGTCCTAACCCTACGCTCAAACCATAGACTGACTGATATCCCCTCGATCAGATTTCCCGAATTACAAACCCTATAACTCGTAACCCTAGAATTTACAGACTCTAGTGGACTGCCAGTCAACACCCTGACTGGAACTCTAGAATTTTACAGACCTCTAGAAAAAACTGTTCAGAATTGTTTACAGAAGAAAAAACAATACAAAATAAAGAAAACAAAATAAAATAAAATAGAAAAACCCTAGAATATAACTAAGGGGTCATCCCCTTTTCATTTTAACACTTGGCCGACCCTTTTCAAATTAGTTCAGCCCGTTCTCTTTGTTTCTAAAAAATGGCGGCTAGGGTTTCTTCCCCAAATCAAATCGCTTGCTTCGTGGAAAATGAATCTCTGTCCGTTCGATTTGTTGTGGCTTTATGATGCGTTCTTGCTCACTGATTTGGGGCTTTCAGGCGATCGAAACTCTTCTGAAAATTGTGAGTTATTCGAATTTTTGTTTCTCTGATTGCTCTTGATTTTTTTTGTTGATTTTCGATGGATTTTTGCCTGTGATGAATAGGTTGTTAATATAGGATTTTGAAATCCTATAAAGGCTCTCTGATTTCGTTTATTGCCTTGACTGATTCACTGTGGCTTTTCCCTTTTGGTCCTTCGATTGAACTTGAATTTGTTGCCGTGATTTTTGTGATAAATCTGAATATATATATTTGAAATCTTTCCATAGCTGGCTCTTCTAAATTTGCTTGGCTTGATTGAATCACGTGTGTTACCCCGATATGTTGACTTTGTAAAAATTGTCTTGATTAATTCCCTTGCGTGATTTTCCCTTTTGGGTTTTGTCGATTTAAAATGTGCCATCCCTGAAATCATACGTGGAAAAATTCCACTTTTTGCTGCCTTAAATTCATGCTTGAGTTTGAATTTTTCTGCCTTGTTTAAAACCTGATTTTCCTGAGAAAGAATTGCTGAATTTAAGGAATGAGAAATCACACCTTAATTCGTTCAGAAATGATGGTTTCATCATCTTGATTTGAATCTGATTCAGTAACTTTCCCTTTTGACTGTGCTCGACTTATTAGCTTGTAAACAAATGACTTTCCCTTGTAAAAATTTGCATGATTTGATCCTGCGAATGGCTTGTGAATATCTGAGAATAAATCTGCTTTCCTCTTTTTTTGTTTGCATGCCATATTTGAATCAATTGCAGGAAAACACTCTCCCAAGAATTGTTTTAATTGCTTTCCATATCATGAATAATTTCTGGAAACAATATTGACAACTTGCCTAAGACGATTTGTGAAAACTGGATTCAAACATTTTTCCAAAAATGAAGATATTTAAAAAAACAGAAATTATCCCATTTCCAAAAATAATTTCTTGGGAAGAGATTCTTGCATTTGCCAACTAAAAATTATCCTGAATGCTGATTCACCCATGTTGCTTATATACATTGTGACCATTGAGCTGTTTTTACACATATACTTTGCTGTGTTTGATTTGGCACTCCAGAGATGTTTATGTTTGCACAACATGAGTTTACTTGTTGGGTTGCACCATCTTGTTTGAACTCTGTTGCTGTACTACACATATGTAGTTGCACCATCACATGTACACTTGATGTAACAACCCGTAAAATGCGGGCCAGTTTGAAATTTTTATTTTGGCAATTTTAACGAATTTTGAATATTTAAAATGAATTATTTTAAATAATATCGACGTGAAATTTATTTTGAATATAATTCGAACGTATATATTATATACGTCGTCGTTAGAATATATAATAATTATATATAATTATAAAAGGAAATGAAAATGGCGCGGTAGTTCGATAATTCGATTTCAAACTTCAATTGAATGTACCGGGTGCAAAACAATCCGGATTTTAGTGAAACCAAAAATAATGGAATCTAATAGTGAATATCTTTCCAACGAATCCGAAAAATCAAGATTTCATATCAGGAATCAAAAGATATGTCCAGTTGAAAATTCTGAATAGTCGCTATGGAATTCAGGCCCTTAAAAATGGACTTTTTGCAAACGACCTCGGATTTCGACGAAACCAGTTTTGTTGGGTCCGTGATGTCAAGTTATTGCTAGATTCCAAATTTCATAATTTTTCGAATCAATATGTGAGCGTGGTACAGTTAAACGCGTTTGACCAGTTTCAGTTGAATTTAATCGACTGGAAAATGACCATTTTTCAAACAGTCTCAGAATTTGACGAAATTAGTTTTGTTAGGACCGTATCGTCAATACGAAGCTAGAAAATATTTTTATGGAATTTATAGAGTTGTTATGTGACCCCGGTAATTTGAAATGCGCGTTAAAAATTCAGTATATAGATTTAAATGTAAATTTAACGGAAACTGATTCAAACGATCAAATCAACCTACGATACATATCCCATTGTGTTCGGAATGGGGGTAAAACGCTAGGGGCGACAGTCGGTGGGCTTGATTTCGAGTTCAAACGAAAAGTCAACTTTGAAATGAATTAAATAATTAAATTAAAAAAAAAAAATATAATAAACCCCTTCTCCTTTTTAACAGCCGACCCCCCCTTTCTCATTTCAGAAACAAAAAAAAAAAAAAAAAGAAACCCGCCTCGTCGATCCCGCCCCCTACCCTAACCACCGCCGCCAGGAACGCTGCCGCCCCACCTTTCGATCCTCCTCCCTTCTCTTTCCCCTCCGATTCGCTACCCAAGCCCACCTCCACTGCAAAACCCTACACCGTCTTCCCGCCTCCCTCTGCGCCGACCTCCCCCCCCCCCTTTTAGCCACCTCCGGCGAACTCAGAGAGACCCCCCCCCCGAAGCCTGCTGCCGACAGAGAAACGCCCCCCCTGTAAGTTTTCATAATTTATTTATTTTATTTTTATTTTTATTTTATTTAAAACTGATTTTTAAATAATGTGAAAACTGATTTTTAAATAATGTGAAAACTGATTTTTAAATAATGTGAAAACTGATTTTTAAATAATGTGAAAACTGATTTTTGAATAATGTGAAAACTGATTTTTAAATAATGTGAAAACTGATTTTTGAATAATGTGAAAACTGATTTTTAAATAATGTGAAAACTGATTTTTGAATAATGTGAAAACTGATTTTTAAATAATGTGAAAACTGATTTTTGAATAATGTGAAAACTGATTTTTGAATAATGTGAAAACTGATTTTTAAATAATGTGAAAACTGATTTTTAAATAATGTGAAAACTGATTTTTAAATAATGTGAAAACTATGATTTTTATTTATTGAAAGTCGAAATAAAAATATGAGTTTGTATTTAAATAGAACAATGGGTTTTAAAAATATAAACTAGAATTTGATTGTTGAAAATAAAAAGGAATGGATTTTTAAAAATAAAAGTAGAACTGTTTTGAAAATAGAGGTAGAACTGATTTTGAGAAAATAGAAATAGAATTGTTTTTGAAAATATAAAATACTTTGCTTCGAAAGAAAAATTCGATTTTTATATATTGAACTTTGAAATAAAAATTCGATTTTTATATATTGAGCTTTGAAATAAAAATTCGATTTTTATATATGGAATAGCGAAGTAAAAATTCGATTTTTACATATGTAGTGAAAGCGAACAACGAAGGTGACAAAAATGCGAGAACGAAGATTTCTATCCATGAAGTGCCGTGGAGCTAGGATAGCTATATGTGAGAACTTCTCACCTTTCAATTTTATTTCTAGTTATATATATATATATACTAGGATGCAGACGGTGTTTAATAGCACCCGACACAATCGTCCACAGACCATGGACTTGTTTGTTTGGCTGTTTGGTGATTGATTGCGATATTGGTTTGAATGTGGTTTGTGGTGTGAAAAAAATCGAATCGATAAATTGGTTAGGATTAGACGTGCGCCGTTATAAGGCGAAGGAGTAAGGCTAGGTTAGACTCTTACTCCAAATTTTGTGGTTTGCATAACGAATTGATTTGATTGATGTGTGAATGGCGTGGGCCTTCACTAGACCGGGGATAAGGCTAGGCCTTGTCCCGTTTCTAGTATCGTGCCGTTATGCCGCCGAAATTTTCTAAAATAAGTTAGAAAAATAAAAATATCATTTTATTGGATAAATGAATTGAATAGAAATTCATAAGTTGAAATAAAATGTTTTATCGTTAAAAATATAATTTTTAACGTGAAGTGAATAAAATAAAATATTCATTTATAAACCGGACGGTTTGTTTATGTACACCTATTTGAATGACATTGATTGGGACGATAAATTTTACACATCGCCCAACAGCACAAATAAAATAGGTGTTTGATTGTTTGAAACCCCACACGGGTGTTGGGATGAAATTTGAAGTTCACTCATCCTGATTGATTAAATATGTCGATCGATTGATTGACAGGCTGTTATAAGCGTTGAATATCTATATTTGATGCTTATACAGTGTAGTGCACTTTGGTTGGTGGTTGATTATTTTTCAATGCTATGATATACATGTGTTGTATGAAAATCCATATAATTAACCTTATATGGTAATTGATTGGGTCTCATTCCAATTTGAAAAATAAAGAATATTATAAAATAAAAGTTCATGTGTTGACAGTACTCATTCATTGAGATTGGTCATGTGTTGAACGAAATATTTTGATAATAACAACTATTTTGAAATAGAATGTTTGAAAATAGAAATTTATGAAGCCGTGTTGATTAGATTGACGCCATTTTGACGTGAACGATATTTATATCGATTTTAAAACGATTTCGAAATGAATTGAATATATAACGATTTCGAAATGAATTGAATATATAACGATTTCGAAATGAAATGAATTGAAAACGATTTCGAAATGAATTGAATTGAAAACGATTTCGAAATGAATTGAATTGAAAACGAATTCAAAGTGAATTGAATTGAAAACGATTTCGAAATGAATTGAATTGAAAGTGATTTCGAAATGAATTGAATTGAAAACGAATTCAAATTGAATTGAAAGCAAATTGAAATGAATTCAAATTGAATAGAAATGAATTTTAAAACGAATTTATAGAGAAGAATTCAATTTTGCTTTGAATTGAGATGGAAGTTGAAATAGATTTTGAAACGAATTTAAAACTATTTATATAATTCGTTTTAAATAGAAATCGACGAAATATATTATATATATTATATATATATATATATAATATAATGGCCTGAATAGAACGCGCCGCGCCGCGGCAGTTCGTGAATTTCGACCATTTATTTCAAACGGACATTGCGGGAGATCCGACCGTCGGATTCTCCTAAAACCAGAACCGTTGGGTTCGTATCGAAAAGAGCTTTCTGACGAATATTAGAAATTTGAAATCTAACGGTTGGATTTGGAATTATGTCCAAATCAAATTCGAAAAAGGTCGCTGTAAGTGCAGTTCGATGGCCGTTGATGGAAATCGACTGTACGGGCCTTGATAAAATTATTAAAAATAGTAATAATTTGTGTAAAATCATAAGAAATGATTTGTGAAGATTTGGGATGAAAAACTCCATATTTGAAAAGATAAAAATAGTTTTTTATCGAAATGAACTAGTTTTGAACTAGAATTATAATTCTATTTATTTTTAAATAAATAAATTGAGTTTGAAAAGGGTTTTAAAAATAACCAGAATTCCCAATGATTGCATTGGAGTGGATTTGAATCGAAATTGTCTTCGGAATATTTCGATGTTGGAATTCGTGATTATACAGATGTTGTTATGGAAATTTGAAAGATATATTTATATCGTTATTTCCAATACGACATTTGTTAATCGTAGAATTTGATATTGAATATAAGCCGATATATTTTCTATTCAGAGCCTTATATTGAATATCAAATGTGATTTGGGTTTGTCGTGAATGGTGTCTTCACTAACACTGTTCTTGAACCCAGTTGAGAAAAGATTAAATCTTTTTATTTAGATTTAATGAAGTGTACCAATTAAATGATATTTAATTGGAATTGAATTGGTATTGGTTTTTGGGTTTATCGTGAACAGTGTTTTAAATAACACTTGTTCTTTAACCCGATAATTAATGGAATGTGATTTTGGGTTTATCGTGAACCGTGTTTTAAATGACACTGATTCTTTAACCCAGTCGAAGATTAAAACTAAGTGGAGTTTTAATGAATCTTTAATTAGATTGAAATGATCGAAAATGGGGTATCACCAGTTTTGCTCCAGGCGATAGTTAAATCTTTAATTAGATTTGAACGTGAAAGGGTAATTGAATTTACCGATAACACTGTGGTGTTAGATATGAAGTACTACCAGTTTTACTTCATGGGATGAATAGGTTGGGATTGGGAAATTAAAACAAATGATTACTTCGGTAAGGTTCGCTAATCCCGACTAGTTTGAATTGATATTCAAAAGTAGATTAAAGAATAAATTCAAGAATTTATCTTTGATAAAATTAAGGGGAACCTTTCCCTATGAATGTGAAATTTAGAAACTAACTGTCGGTTAGCTAAGCAGAATGGTTTTCTGGATATTGATCTGATGTTGGTTTCGGCCTTCGGGGTTAATATTTAGGGAATTATTCTCTTGATTAATTTACGGTTAGTGACTAATGAATTGGAATGAGGCGTATGTTGTGTTTGTGTAACACTTTTATAATATATACGCGAGTTATTCAGAAAGACCGGATTTATCCCATTCTGAATAACTGATACGACGATAAGTCGAAGATGAAGACGATGGTCGAAGACCGGAAGTCTTCACGTCGTTTGGGTGATAACTGACGATCTTGATTGGGCTGTACACCCAAGAAGATGGAAACAGTTGGTGATCGTCCAGACGTACTTGGAGATCGATGGATATGCGGGGTACTAGGTGCCTCCGGTTTCGTTCAGACCCAGAACGGACTTGTAAATGGACTGTGTGTCTGACATTGGATTTTAGTCTGTGTGATTGATCTCTATTAAATATATATTGATGGATATCAAACGCATGGAGTGAATTGCCTGTGTGGCATGCCTAAGTGGCAATTGATCGAGGCTTCTGTTGAAAAGCAAAGTCTTGTGGTGATGATCAAAGCAAGGCCTTTGTGGCGTAGCTTTGTGTAACGTTTACCTCGCGTGTTTCACACCAGGTATGAACCAAAAACGGGAGACGGACGTCAGGGAGGGCATGCGTTTCTTTCTAGCTAGAAGTGGCGTCAGTGGTTTTACACGCCCTGACGAGTTTGACTTATGTGGTTGTTGCTGTTGCGAGGCGCCTCGGATTGATCGGTCGTTCTCGAACCGATGGAGTCATTCGTTGGCTCGTTTGCGCCCCCAAAGGGCGGGGAGACGTATTGTTCAGGCATAATAATCCACATCGGTGGACCGGCCCTGACGATCCAGGGGGCAGTTGCGGCTGCTCCTGAGACATGGTAGGCTAGATTGTCTCGAATCGGTTGAGGACTATCTTTTGCCTCGGTTCATAGACGGAAATCCAATTTCCAAATACGTGACATTTGCGGTTTTAATTGTAATCCTATATATGGCGACATAGTGGGATGGGGCGCTTATGCCGCCTATGATTGATACTTATGATTTGAAGTTGTTTTATACACTATGCACTTATAATAGTATCAAATGATTTGTTTTAAACGTATCAAGCATTCTTTGGCTGTTATAAGGGAAAACCCTATCCTCGGCTGCGTTGCATTGTGTGATGGGACCTGGGTCTTATAACAGCTTCATTTTTCTTTATTTAGCATTGCGCTGTTTGTTTTATGCACTGGTATTCTTGGGAGGAAACCCGTTCCGTGTTATACGGCGTGGTCCCTTGATTTACCTAACTTTAAAAATAAAGATTAATAACTGTTTTAGTTCTCACACCAGTCACATGACTGACCTGGAGTTTATTGTTTTAACCTAAACTCTGGGTGCCCTTATTTTGACACGGGCAGCTAGTAGTTTCGGTTTTGCAGATTTATATTCACAAGATCCTGGTTTACAGCTGGAACGATATCCGGAAAGCTTTGTATCCGTATATCTTCTTCTAGTTGTGTTTGTATTACTTTTCCGCTGCTATGTATTTCAATGTAATTTAAATCTCTGATATTTCTGTGTAATATTCATTTATACTCTGTATATTCTTGTAATCTGTTGCATTGTTGTAATATAGCAATGAAATGTTCTTTTATATGCGTTCTGTTGTGGCTTGTTCTCAAACGATAGGGCGTTTCGAACGGCCTGGATCGGTTTAGCGACTGGTTCGGACCGAGCGAAATTCCTTCTCGTCACAGTTGGTATCAGAGCTTTGGTTTACAAAGCTCAGAGAACAAGGCACATTAGAACCTTACGAAAGAATTCATCAGATATTGGATTAGTAATATCCAACGAGAATGACTCGTTAGAGATGGGATAAGTAGTATCCTAGAACGAGTGTGAAGAGTATATTTTTGAAAGTGAAAACAAATTTTTGTTTTGAAAATTTAAATCAATTATTCGTATTTGATTATCTATTTATATTGAGTTGGACAGTCCAGTATATATAGATTTTGCGTATACGTCTGATCCGCGTGTATTCAAAGTTTTAATATCTTGGATAGATATAGTATCACACTCTAGTCGCCCGAAGATGATATTGATGATAGCGATCGCATCATCAACATTTATGTTCGAGTTTCGAAGGTGTGATTTTCTATATATTTCCATTAGACTGGTGTGAGAACCAAAACTTATATAGCTAGAATACATTGTTGTGATTTGGCATCAAAACATGATTTTCTGTATATATATCAAAATTATCAATTTGAAACGTTAATCTACAAATTGATTGATGTTTGTGTTGTTTGGTTATTTGTTTGCTAATTTTGAACCATTATGCCTAATTGAATCAAATATTTACTTGTATTGAAATTTGGTGGTATTTGGTTGCGTATATATGTACTTACCTTGAACAGGTCATAGCAAGGAGGCTAGAGCCAGAGAATAAAATTTGTTTGCCCGACAAATAGGTACATGTTTATTACATAATTTACTGTTTTGTTTGGGTGATGATGATTTTGTGAGCCTATTGGCTAGCCGCTTGGCTTTTTCTTTTTCTTTTTGAGATCTGAAGGACCGGGGAAGCTATTTGAAATTCCCCGATGCTCCCGGTGCAGGGGAGGTTATGGCGAAATTTTTCGAAAATTTAGGGTGTTAGCCAAATTTTTGAAATTTTAGAAAATTCTCAGAAACTGAAAAGTTGGAAAATGGAAGCCTGATCGATCGTAGAGCTTATTAATCAAACCGCTTTCGACTTTGTTCCTTTTCGGGGACGAAAAGTTTTTAGTGGGGGAGATTGTAACAACCCGTAAAATGCGGGCCAGTTTGAAATTTTTATTTTGGCAATTTTAACGAATTTTGAATATTTAAAATGAATTATTTTAAATAATATCGACGTGAAATTTATTTTGAATATAATTCGAACGTATATATTATATACGTCGTCGTTAGAATATATAATAATTATATATAATTATAAAAGGAAATGAAAATGGCGCGGTAGTTCGATAATTCGATTTCAAACTTCAATTGAATGTACCGGGTGCAAAACAATCCGGATTTTAGTGAAACCAAAAATAATGGAATCTAATAGTGAATATCTTTCCAACGAATCCGAAAAATCAAGATTTCATATCAGGAATCAAAAGATATGTCCAGTTGAAAATTCTGAATAGTCGCTATGGAATTCAGGCCCTTAAAAATGGACTTTTTGCAAACGACCTCGGATTTCGACGAAACCAGTTTTGTTGGGTCCGTGATGTCAAGTTATTGCTAGATTCCAAATTTCATAATTTTTCGAATCAATATGTGAGCGTGGTACAGTTAAACGCGTTTGACCAGTTTCAGTTGAATTTAATCGACTGGAAAATGACCATTTTTCAAACAGTCTCAGAATTTGACGAAATTAGTTTTGTTAGGACCGTATCGTCAATACGAAGCTAGAAAATATTTTTATGGAATTTATAGAGTTGTTATGTGACCCCGGTAATTTGAAATGCGCGTTAAAAATTCAGTATATAGATTTAAATGTAAATTTAACGGAAACTGATTCAAACGATCAAATCAACCTACGATACATATCCCATTGTGTTCGGAATGGGGGTAAAACGCTAGGGGCGACAGTCGGTGGGCTTGATTTCGAGTTCAAACGAAAAGTCAACTTTGAAATGAATTAAATAATTAAATTAAAAAAAAAATATAATAAACCCCTTCTCCTTTTTAACAGCCGACCCCCCCTTTCTCATTTCAGAAACAAAAAAAAAAAAAAAAAAGAAACCCGCCTCGTCGATCCCGCCCCCTACCCTAACCACCGCCGCCAGGAACGCTGCCGCCCCACCTTTCGATCCTCCTCCCTTCTCTTTCCCCTCCGATTCGCTACCCAAGCCCACCTCCACTGCAAAACCCTACACCGTCTTCCCGCCTCCCTCTGCGCCGACCTCCCCCCCCCCCCTTTTAGCCACCTCCGGCGAACTCAGAGAGACCCCCCCCCCCCCGAAGCCTGCTGCCGACAGAGAAACGCCCCCCCTGTAAGTTTTCATAATTTATTTATTTTATTTTTATTTTTATTTTATTTAAAACTGATTTTTAAATAATGTGAAAACTGATTTTTAAATAATGTGAAAACTGATTTTTAAATAATGTGAAAACTGATTTTTGAATAATGTGAAAACTGATTTTTGAATAATGTGAAAACTGATTTTTAAATAATGTGAAAACTGATTTTTGAATAATGTGAAAACTGATTTTTAAATAATGTGAAAACTGATTTTTGAATAATGTGAAAACTGATTTTTAAATAATGTGAAAACTGATTTTTAAATAATGTGAAAACTGATTTTTGAATAATGTGAAAACTGATTTTTAAATAATGTGAAAACTGATTTTTAAATAATGTGAAAACTGATTTTTAAATAATGTGAAAACTATGATTTTTATTTATTGAAAGTCGAAATAAAAATATGAGTTTGTATTTAAATAGAACAATGGGTTTTAAAAATATAAACTAGAATTTGATTGTTGAAAATAAAAAGGAATGGATTTTTAAAAATAAAAGTAGAACTGTTTTGAAAATAGAGGTAGAACTGATTTTGAGAAAATAGAAATAGAATTGTTTTTGAAAATATAAAATACTTTGCTTCGAAAGAAAAATTCGATTTTTATATATTGAACTTTGAAATAAAAATTCGATTTTTATATATTGAGCTTTGAAATAAAAATTCGATTTTTATATATGGAATAGCGAAGTAAAAATTCGATTTTTACATATGTAGTGAAAGCGAACAACGAAGGTGACAAAAATGCGAGAACGAAGATTTCTATCAATGAAGTGCCGTGGAGCTAGGATAGCTATATGTGAGAACTTCTCACCTTTCAATTTTATTTCTAGTTATATATATATATACTAGGATGCAGACGGTGTTTAATAGCACCCGACACAATCGTCCACAGACCATGGACTTGTTTGTTTGGCTGTTTGGTGATTGATTGCGATATTGGTTTGAATGTGGTTTGTGGTGTGAAAAAAATCGAATCGATAAATTGGTTAGGATTAGACGTGCGCCGTTATAAGGCGAAGGAGTAAGGCTAGGTTAGACTCTTACTCCAAATTTTGTGGTTTGCATAACGAATTGATTTGATTGATGTGTGAATGGCGTGGGCCTTCACTAGACCGGGGATAAGGCTAGGCCTTGTCCCGTTTCTAGTATCGTGCCGTTATGCCGCCGAAATTTTCTAAAATAAGTTAGAAAAATAAAAATATCATTTTATTGGATAAATGAATTGAATAGAAATTCATAAGTTGAAATAAAATGTTTTATCGTTAAAAATATAATTTTTAACGTGAAGTGAATAAAATAAAATATTCATTTATAAACCGGACGGTTTGTTTATGTACACCTATTTGAATGACATTGATTGGGACGATAAATTTTACACATCGCCCAACAGCACAAATAAAATAGGTGTTTGATTGTTTGAAACCCCACACGGGTGTTGGGATGAAATTTGAAGTTCACTCATCCTGATTGATTAAATATGTCGATCGATTGATTGACAGGCTGTTATAAGCGTTGAATATCTATATTTGATGCTTATACAGTGTAGTGCACTATGGTTGGTGGTTGATTATTTTTCAATGCTATGATATACATGTGTTGTATGAAAATCCATATAATTAACCTTATATGGTAATTGATTGGGTCTCATTCCAATTTGAAAAATAAAGAATATTATAAAATAAAAGTTCATGTGTTGACAGTACTCATTCATTGAGATTGGTCATGTGTTGAACGAAATATTTTGATAATAACAACTATTTTGAAATAGAATGTTTGAAAATAGAAATTTATGAAGCCGTGTTGATTAGATTGACGCCATTTTGACGTGAACGATATTTATATCGATTTTAAAACGATTTCGAAATGAATTGAATATATAACGATTTCGAAATGAATTGAATATATAACGATTTCGAAATGAAATGAATTGAAAACGATTTCGAAATGAATTGAATTGAAAACGAATTCAAAGTGAATTGAATTGAAAACGATTTCGAAATGAATTGAATTGAAAGTGATTTCGAAATGAATTGAATTGAAAACGAATTCAAATTGAATTGAAAGCAAATTGAAATGAATTCAAATTGAATTGAAATTTGAATTGAATAGAAATGAATTTTAAAACGAATTTATAGAGAAGAATTCAATTTTGCTTTGAATTGAGATGGAAGTTGAAATAGATTTTGAAACGAATTTAAAACTATTTATATAATTCGTTTTAAATAGAAATCGACGAAATATATTATATATATTATATATATATATAATATAATGGCCTGAATAGAACGCGCCGCGCCGCGGCAGTTCGTGAATTTCGACCATTTATTTCAAACGGACATTGCGGGAGATCCGACCGTCAGATTCTCCTAAAACCGGAACCGTTGGGTTCGTATCGAAAAGAGCTTTCTGACGAATATTAGAAATTTGAAATCTAACGGTTGGATTTGGAATTATGTCCAAATCAAATTCGAAAAAGGTCGCTGTAAGTGCAGTTCGATGGCCGTTGATGGAAATCGACTGTACGGGCCTTGATAAAATTATTAAAAATAGTAATAATTTGTGTAAAATCATAAGAAATGATTTGTGAAGATTTGGGATGAAAAACTCCATATTTGAAAAGATAAAAATAGTTTTTTATCGAAATGAACTAGTTTTGAACTAGAATTATAATTCTATTTATTTTTAAATAAATAAATTGAGTTTGAAAAGGGTTTTAAAAATAACCAGAATTCCCAATGATTGCATTGGAGTGGATTTGAATCGAAATTGTCTTCGGAATATTTCGATGTTGGAATTCGTGATTATACAGATGTTGTTATGGAAATTTGAAAGATATATTTATATCGTTATTTCCAATACGACATTTGTTAATCGTTGAATTTGATATTGAATATAAGCCGATGTATTTTCTATTCAGAGCCTTATATTGAATATCAAATGTGATTTGGGTTTGTCGTGAATGGTGTCTTCACTAACACTGTTCTTGAACCCAGTTGAGAAAAGATTAAATCTTTTTATTTAGATTTAATGAAGTGTACCAATTAAATGATATTTAATTGGAATTGAATTGGTATTGGTTTTTGGGTTTATCGTGAACAGTGTTTTAAATAACACTTGTTCTTTAACCCGATAATTAATGGAATGTGATTTTGGGTTTATCGTGAACCGTGTTTTAAATGACACTGATTCTTTAACCCAGTCGAAGATTAAAACTAAGTGGAGTTTTAATGAATCTTTAATTAGATTGAAATGATCGAAAATGGGGTATCACCAGTTTTGCTCCAGGCGATAGTTAAATCTTTAATTAGATTTGAACGTGAAAGGGTAATTGAATTTACCGATAACACTGTGGTGTTAGATATGAAGTACTACCAGTTTTACTTCATGGGATGAATAGGTTGGGATTGGGAAATTAAAACAAATGATTACTTCGGTAAGGTTCGCTAATCCCGACTAGTTTGAATTGATATTCAAAAGTAGATTAAAGAATAAATTCAAGAATTTATCTTTGATAAAATTAAGGGGAACCTTTCCCTATGAATGTGAAATTTAGAAACTAACTGTCGGTTAGCTAAGCAGAATGGTGTTCTGGATATTGATCTGATGTTGGTTTCGGCCTTCGGGGTTAATATTTAGGGAATTATTCTCTTGATTAATTTACGGTTAGTGACTAATGAATTGGAATGAGGCGTATGTTGTGTTTGTGTAACACTTTTATAATATATACGCGAGTTATTCAGAAAGACCGGATTTATCCCATTCTGAATAACTGATACGACGATAAGTCGAAGATGAAGACGATGGTCGAAGACCGGAAGTCTTCACGTCGTTTGGGTGATAACTGACGATCTTGATTGGGCTGTACACCCAAGAAGATGGAAACAGTTGGTGATCGTCCAGACGTACTTGGAGATCGATGGATATGCGGGGTACTAGGTGCCTCCGGTTTCGTTCAGACCCAGAACGGACTTGTAAATGGACTGTGTGTCTGACATTGGATTTTAGTCTGTGTGATTGATCTCTATTAAATATATATTGATGGATATCAAACGCATGGAGTGAATTGCCTGTGTGGCATGCCTAAGTGGCAATTGATCGAGGCTTCTGTTGAAAAGCAAAGTCTTGTGGTGATGATCAAAGCAAGGCCTTTGTGGCGTAGCTTTGTGTAACGTTTACCTCGCGTGTTTCACACCAGGTATGAACCAAAAACGGGAGACGGACGTCAGGGAGGGCATGCGTTTCTTTCTAGCTAGAAGTGGCGTCAGTGGTTTTACACGCCCTGACGAGTTTGACTTATGTGGTTGTTGCTGTTGCGAGGCGCCTCGGATTGATCGGTCGTTCTCGAACCGATGGAGTCATTCGTTGGCTCGTTTGCGCCCCCAAAGGGCGGGGAGACGTATTGTTCAGGCATAATAATCCACATCGGTGGACCGGCCCTGACGATCCAGGGGGCAGTTGCGGCTGCTCCTGAGACATGGTAGGCTAGATTGTCTCGAATCGGTTGAGGACTATCTTTTGCCTCGGTTCATAGACGGAAATCCAATTTCCAAATACGTGACATTTGCGGTTTTAATTGTAATCCTATATATGGCGACATAGTGGGATGGGGCGCTTATGCCGCCTATGATTGATACTTATGATTTGAAGTTGTTTTATACACTATGCACTTATAATAGTATCAAATGATTTGTTTTAAACGTATCAAGCATTCTTTGGCTGTTATAAGGGAAAACCCTATCCTCGGCTGCGTTGCATTGTGTGATGGGACCTGGGTCTTATAACAGCTTCATTTTTCTTTATTTAGCATTGCGCTGTTTGTTTTATGCACTGGTATTCTTGGGAGGAAACCCGTTCCGTGTTATACGGCGTGGTCCCTTGATTTACCTAACTTTGAAAATAAAGATTAATAACTGTTTTAGTTCTCACACCAGTCACATGACTGACCTGGAGTTTATTGTTTTAACCTAAACTCTGGGTGCCCTTATTTTGACACGGGCAGCTAGTAGTTTCGGTTTTGCAGATTTATATTCACAAGATCCTGGTTTACAGCTGGAACGATATCCGGAAAGCTTTGTATCCGTATATCTTCTTCTAGTTGTGTTTGTATTACTTTTCCGCTGCTATGTATTTAAATGTAATTTAAATCTCTGATATTTCTGTGTAATATTCATTTATACTCTGTATATTCTTGTAATCTGTTGCATTGTTGTAATATAGCAATGAAATGTTCTTTTATATGCGTTCTGTTGTGGCTTGTTCTCAAACGATAGGGCGTTTCGAACGGCCTGGATCGGTTTAGCGACTGGTTCGGACCGAGCGAAATTCCTTCTCGTCACACTTGAAATATAGCAATATTGACATGAACAGACAGCTTCACTAATGTATGCACCATATATGCTTGCTGTCTTCAACTTTTAACATGTATATGCAAATATATTTGCATTTTCTTGCTTTAACCATGTCATTTGAACTGAAATATGCTGCTATGATCATGTACCACTTGGACTTGGACTTGAACTTGCTGTACCAACCATTCATGTTACTCAACCCATTTGTGCTTGTTCATTTCTGACTTGCTCCATTTGTTTGAGCTGCATTTGAATTGTTTTGTTGCGTGTACATCCTTCATGTATGTTTGTTTACTCTCACTTGCGATGACACTTTCATGACCATTGTAATATGCTTTGTATGCTGGAAATGCAGCTGTGCAAGTTGACTCGACCATTTGCTTGCTTGATCATGTATTCTAGCTTTGACTATGTCCCACTGAAATGCTGTACCATTTTCCTTGAACTGCCTGAACAATGTACTTGTCCAACTTGCCATCTTTGATATTGCACCAGCACTGTACTGAGTTGATCATGCTGCACTGAGTCGAGATGGTCCACGTGGCTCCTCCTCAGTTGCACACTGGATTGGCGAGGCAGTGCACACGTGTGTATATATGCACGTGTGTATATGCAGCCATCCAGAATATTTTTCTGTCCCTGCATCGTATATACATACTGTCTACCTTGTGGTATTTACAGTGTATCACTGTGAATATCACAAGTTGTCTAGACACAGATTGATGATTATATAAATCAGATCAAGTCATGAAAAATGATGAGAAACACACCAGAAATCTGAGGCAAATAAAATTTTAAAAATTAAAATTCATATTCGCATGTATTTTGAAAAATATTTCTATTCCATACACTGTGTGTGTGTTTCTGTATATGACAGGTATGAAGATGATGACTGGACTGACTGTGACCTGAAGACAGAAGATTGAAGACTGAAGACAAGAAGACTGTGTGTAGTGTCAAATATGAGTCTGAAACTGTATATGAGTCAATGTATATATAAAAAGTAACTGTGTATCTGTTGTGTATGTATAGCTGAGCGACAATGAATGAACTGTACTGAGGAGCTGTGAGAGAATTGTACTGATACATGTATAATAAACAAATTTGATTGAAATAAAATATTATTTTATTGTCGTCAATTCTGTGAGGTGATTAAATAGTGGAGTTGTAAATAATTGTACTGTTCGAGTGTTAGGAATGTAAATATAGAACAGTACAGTAACAAACACATTTATAATATATATATATATATATTTGGTTGTTATCATCAAACAAAAATCATACGACTGCGTCATATACAACATTATATTCCATTGATTACCCTTGCCACCGTCAGCACGGGGTTTGGGGTCGTCTCATTTGGTATCAGAGCTTGGGTTAAGCTTAGTTCTGGAATATAACATTTGAACGAACTCGTCAGAAATAGAACCAGTAGTGTTCTAGGATGGGTAACTCTATACAGATAGGATCAGCAATATCCTAGTATGAGTAAAGCAGAATGAAATTACACCTCGATAGACACATTTACATTTAAGTATTTGTCTCTATATTTTGAAATATCTTTTCTGTTGACCTGACACTTTGTCTGCTAATTGCAGACGCACTAGAAAATGAGTGACAGGAACAGAAGAAATAATCGTGTGACTCGACCAACTATTGAGCCAGTTGTGCTCCCACAGCCAGAATCAAATATAGAAGTTCTATTCAAGAGATTTCGAAATCTGGGTGGATCACCATTCTTAGGCAAAGAGTCCATTATGGAAACACAAGCTTGGATTCGTTCTGCAGAGAAAATCTTTGAGGGTTTAAAGCTGAGAGATGATCAAAAAACATTACTGGCGTCTTGGGCACTCAAAGAAGAAGCTTTGTTTTGGTGGGATTCGGTTATTAAAGATAATCCAGAGGGTGATATCACCTGGGATAGATTCAAAGTGATTTTCTTAGAAAGATTTACTCCTCCCGAAGCAACCGAGCGATTATGTGATGAATTTTCTTATTTGATACAAGGTGATATGACCATCCCGGAATATCATAAGAAATTCAACGAACTTGCTCACTTTGCTCCTCATCTGATTCAAGATCCAAAGAGGAAAAATCGGAGATTTATTCATGGCCTGCAAAGAAAATATCAGAATAGTGTAATGAGGAATGTGAAACTTCCTTTCTTAAAAATGATTTATATGGCTTATCAATACGAAGATCTCGACAGGAAGGGTGTAACGACCCGCATTTTACGCATCATAGGATCGTAGAATATTTATTTCTGTCACATACAAAGTCGTATGGTCGTGTAACTTTGGGGGACGACTATTGTGGTCATTTCCCATGTTCATGATTTTTCCCGATTTTAAATGTCCATTTTACCCCTAGTTATCACTGTTTTGGCCATAACTTTTGACTGGAAAAGAATTTTGACATGAAACCACTTCCATTGGCTCC
The DNA here is from genome assembly GCA_030737875.1 of Allium sativum. Taxonomy (NCBI): domain Eukaryota; kingdom Viridiplantae; phylum Streptophyta; class Magnoliopsida; order Asparagales; family Amaryllidaceae; genus Allium; species Allium sativum. The sequence goes on from CM060924.1 coordinate 201,539,691, forward strand.
GGATGATGGTTTAAAATTCCGTAGAGTGGTCACATTAGCCAAACGGACTCACTGTTTGGGAGATATGGCTGAAACAAGTTTCAGATGGTGAAAAACAGCTTAATTGGGCTTAACCGGGTGATTAGCAGCTAGGCCCAGAGGGGAATTTCGGGTTTAGGGGTATATAGGGGTTGATTAGCGTTAGAAAACATTTCTTTAGACATTTTCCAGCCGCCACTTTCATCCTTAGACACTCTAACAATGGCCTCCTACATCTAAAACACACCAAATCACTTTCTAATTGAAGATTAGGCTTAGCAACATCAAATTAAGAAGAAAAAGCACCAAAGCAAGGTTAGAGCTGCTGTTGGACATCAGTATTCGCCCCAAATCAGAGGAGTTTCAGTTCTGAGAATTTTGTTTGTGGCCAAGGTGAGTGATTTGCATGATTTCTCACTAATTACGGTTGATTAAGGGGTAATTAGTGTTGATTAGCGAATTTATACACTAATAAATTCTGGAAAAATGTTTAGAAATTCTTAAATAATGTTTTATGCCTCTGGTTGAAATTTGGTTCGATTTGATTAAGTTTTGTTAACTCTATGATTAGATTTGCTTAAACATGCTTAAGGGAAAATAAGGGGTTTTTCGCACATTTGATCCATTTTGACATGTGAATTCATTGTTTTGGTGTTTGTGGTTAGTTTGCTATGTTGTCATGACTATTTGACATGAATTGTGATTGATTAGAATAGTTAGATTTGTCAAAAACGTCGTCGAACGGCGTAAACAAGTTGCTGGAAAAAGTTGCAGAAAGTTGTGCAGGGCTCAGGATCGGATCGGATGAGGGCTCGGATCGGATATGTGAACTGGGCAAGAAAACCCGACCCGAACTGGAGTTTGGCACATAAAAGACTTGGCAAAAAGGAAGGCCGTTTACTTAGAGTTGGAGCGGATAAGGGGATCGGATCGGAAGAACAATGGAGGCCAGATCGGATCGGAAGAACATTGGGAGCGGATCGGAGTAAGCTAGGGAGCGGAGCGGATCGGACTGGAGTAAGGCGAAGGGATCGGATCGGATCGGAGTAGATGGAAAACGAGGGAGCTGATCGGAGGAGCATGAATTGGAAGGAAGATGACAACCCGACCCGACTCGGAGGAGGACACCGACCCGACCCGGAGTGAAGTACCCGACCCGAACTGAATGGAAGATGACAAGGATGGAGGACCGAACCAAACCGACGAGGGCAATGACTACCGAACCGAACCGAGTTCTAGGACTGTTACTGCACGACAACTCTTCTGAAGACCCACTCCAATTCGACCAAACCTGAGATGCAAAGGAAGTCCAAATGAGAAGTTAGAGCTCAAGATTCAAATGGGAATCAACGAGTTCGCTTCATGGTTGGGCTTTGCTGCGGGACGCGTGCCAAGGGGTTATCGACGTCTATAGCTTTGGACCCCTATGGTAGGAGGTACGAAGGCGGATTCAGGGCCATTATGGCATCGGTGGGACCAAGGGCTACAACCAATGAAGTGGGCCATTGAAATGTTTGGTCATGACTCCATATGTTTAGCTTGGTCATAGCAGGGTTTCTACAAGTCGGGATTCGTCGTTACCTCAGTTTGTCTAGTGTTCCAAAGTGGTAGATATCGTATTCTTTACGCACTGAGTGAGAGATGTGAGGATGGTTGCTATGGTTGATTTGTTTGCTATCATTATGACATGCACACCCCACCTCCGTAATCTTACACTATTTATTATGGCACCTTAGAGTATTGTACGGTATGTGGTACTAACTCTTTGGTTGCAGGTCCAGGTTCGGGTATGGTTTAGTATACCTGTTATTATTTTGTTTATATGCTTATCGCTCATACTAGGCTTTATGTCTGACCCAGAGTTTTATGTCTCCTCTTATTACTCTGGGTGCTCACACGAGCAGACTAGAGACAGGTTAGCTGGTGATGCACGGGTAGATGATCCGGAGACGAGCAGGAGGCTTCCACGTAACATATATATATAGTATTCTCCCTGTGTTGTTGAAGATCACTGCTTGGGCATTGGTGGTGCATCTTCCGCTTTAGCTTTCTTTTGTTAGAGACAGTAAATTTGGAAAGTTGTAATAAGCTGTATTTGGATTTCCGCTGCTTTGATGTTGATGTTGATTTTAGTTATCAGCTTATGCACTGTCTCACCTGTTTATGTCAAGTATATTATTATTATTATATTTTATTCCATGCGCTGTGAGACATTCTACAGGTTCCTTGATTAGTTCATTCTCTTCTTTCTTTTCTACTGACGACCGTCTTGTGCTAGTCGGGCATGTGTACAGCGCACTTATGGAGGAAATGCAGGCTGGTGCGGGGCGGGCCGTCACACTTGGTATCAGAGCTCTAGGTTGCGTAGTTAACCTAGGGAGGTTATCAGGGAGAGATAATACACGTATACGAGAGAGCGTATTTGAGATTATTTTGGTTTTTCAAAAACTATATATATACTATTAGTAGTATAAGGATGAAGTCGTACTGCACTAGCACCACTATGGGGTCGTTAATCGTTTCCTTTTTCATATTGACGATGAGCCGATATGTTAGAGGTACCGGAGAGGGGCCAATAATGGGAATGCTGCTGACATGAGGACGATGTTTACTGACCTCATGAGAGAGATGCTTAGAGATGTACAGAGGACTGCTCCCAATGATGGAAATGGTGGTGGTCCAATAGTGCAGGCGCCGAGGGTCGACTTCGCCAAGCTAAACAAGGATTATACTAGCCTTGGTGGGAAGCCGTTTCACGGAACGGAGTCGACCACGGATGTTCAAGATTGGTTGGATAGTTGCGAACGTATCTTCGAGGATTTGGGTATCGAGGATGCGATGAAGAGAAAGCTAGCGTCCCGTCAGCTGCAAGGGCGGGCAATGAATTGGTGGAATGCTATAAAATCAGCTACTCCCGAAGATCAGATTACTTGGGAGCAGTTTAAAGCTCGCTTTAGTGAGAAGTTCATTCCAGCTGCTCAGAAGTCAATGCTGTTTAAGAAGTTCTTGGAGCTCAAGCAGAATGGCAGAGCTGTCTCGGAGTATATTGCTGAATTTGACACTTTGTCAAAATATGGGTTATCTCTTATTGATACTGCCGAAAAAAAGAATGAGAAATTCATAACTGGTTTGGATCAGTACTTGGGGGAAAAACTTATTAACCACATCGATGAGACGTTTGAATCGATTGTGGGGAAAGCATTAAGATCAGAAAGTCTCTACCCTAAGTCGAAGACTGAGGTTGCATCTGCAGATGAGCCAAAGCCACAAGCAAGTGGTGGAGGCAAGGGTGGTTCCCAGAATAAGAGAAAGCAGAACCAAGCTAAGGATGGCCAGAAGAAAAAGAATAAGCAAGATGTGGAGTGCTTCAGCTGTGGTAAGAAGGGCCATTATGCTAGTAATTGTCGGGCCAAGCCAGCGGATAGGAAGTGCTTCAACTGTGGCCAAATGGGACATCACAAGGACAAGTGTCCACAGCCCCCTAAAGAAAAGCAAATTGTGAAAGCCTACGCTCTTAATGCTATTCCTTCTTCGTCGAATGCCCCAACAGCGGCGGAGAAGGGAAAGAATGTCGTCATTAAAGGTATGCTTTCTGTTTATGATGTTCCTGTTAGAGTTTTTTTTGATACCGGAGCTTCCAATTCTTTCATATCTAGTGACCTGGTAGATAGGTTGGGGTTGGAGCCCGAGATTGTCGATAGACCTTTAGTAGTGACGAACCCGATTGGTGGTTCGACTAGCCTTAGCATGATTTGTCGTAATGTGGTCTTATCGAGTCATGGATGCATGTTTGTTTGTGATTGCTTTGTTTTGGGCTTTACTGGGTTTGGCATTATTTTGGGAGTAGATTGGCTCCAAAGATACGGGGTGGTGGTAGACTGTGAGGGCTTGTTGGTGACAGCTAGAGCGGATGATGGGCGGAGGATAGTGTTTGGTGGTCTACCCAGTAAGGGGGTATTGGCTAGTTTTCTTGCAAAGATAACTTTCTTTTTCCCTGATAACCAAAGATGTCTAACTTAGGGTTATTTATAATTCTTAATTGGTAAAGAAAAAGGAATTGACATATTATGACCATTAACTATTCAGTGTTCACTCTTGCGACCATTAAAATATTTAACTCAATGCCATGTCAAACGTCTGGATGTTCCATGGTTATTCTAATAAGAATTTTTTTGGTCTTAATTATTCCGTTGCAAACTTTTGTCTTATGAAGTTGAATATCTATACTTAAATGATAGTCCCTTGAGGTTAGGGACATGATATCAACTTTTGTTACTCCCAATTACACTGAAATGATAGTTGCACCTATAATTTTTTTGTGTATTCTTGCTTTTCTACTGCCATTTCTTTTAATTTTACTTGAACTAGTGCTTTCGTCCAATTTTTGAGTGTTGATTCATTTTTTGGTTAACAGAAATTATTCATTACCTAAGGAATGTAGTATAGAATCATATCTTGTAGATGAATACATGATATTTCTAGTAAATTTTCAAAAAAAAATTAGGACACAACAAGGAGACAAAAGCTCGAAATGACGACCACAAAAGACTTGCAATAATTAAGGGACTTCCAATTTCAATCTCTAAGATAGTTACATTATTCTCCAATAGGAAAAAAGTGCTCATTTAGCTATATTAATGAATTTGATTGCGGTGAAACCATTTTTTGAATAACTATTGTGTTTCAATTATCTTGATATGTTTGTACTAACAAACATAAATTAGCATGACTTGTTTGCATTTGGAGGAACTACGAAATTCAAGAAAGCATATGAAAAGAAATTCAAGCGTAATTTGGGAAACACATACATTTTTTTTAATTGGATGAAAAGAAAAGTTAATGAATTTTGATTTACTCTCGTTTGTTAAAGAATACCATTCTGAATTATCCATTGTAAATGAAAGTTTTTATAGATACCTATCGACTCCAATGATTACAATGAAATATCGAAGTGGACTGCATATAGTTCCAAGAATGTCATCTTATTTTGCACAGGATATATCATCAATGAGCAATGGTTTCACATAAAAAATTTGGGGCGAGATACATGAAATGACAGAGTAAATTATAGTGTGACTACCATATGCTGAGAAAGTGCAAGATATTTCTAAAGTAGTTGATGTTCTCACTTATTGTTAACTCCATTATAAAACGTTATTCAAGAAATCATATGTGATGCAAACAATATTGATAGATCATTTATTTTTATAAAACGATGGATCGGGTGATGTTTTAATATGGATCGAGCATAAATTCTATAATGGATCGGGCAGTTTTTATTGATTGATCGGGAGTGCCTGTAAGTCTTAGCCTACTTTGAAGAAACGTGGGTCGACTATGCTTCACATTCATGGACCGGTTGGACACTTCATGCAACACAGCAGTGCGTACATTCATGAGTCGTCATATTTAATAATTGGATCGAACAGTTTATAAATGATGGATCGACAATATTAAATAAAGCATATGAACCGTACATATTTGGTGAAAACAACATGCATTTTTATAAAATATGAGGCGTACATAACTCTTATATGAGGCTTACGTGGCATGCAATCATTTATGGTTCACTTATATATTATACAAATCTATAAAACATTTGCATGGGCATCAGGCAAACGCATGTAGTACAATTATTTGTATCGGCTACAATACAGGATGTTAACAACGTGAACAACCATGGATCATAAGTGATCATAAATAACCGAATTGTGTCAGTGCGTTAACGGTGAAACATGGAGCGTGCATATGGATCATGAGTAAATACAATGGATGGGTTGTTGCCACATCAGTACAAAGTCTACAGGTCATGGCACATTACTTGCGCATACAGAGTGATGTGTAAAGGCAACAGGTTGCTCAATACATTGAATCTTCATATACACTATATTGGGTCGTTGATGGGAATGTCGGTTCATCAATCAGTCATGGTACAGTGGCAAAATATGTAAATATGATAGGTCGTTCCAGAGAATAAACTGATGGGTCATGCTTGTTTAAATTGTTTCCATGTGATACCAGCAGTACATATTATGGACCAGTTGTATCAATATAAAACGGAAGGCCACATGGCGCAAGCATGGAGTTCAAATATATGGGCTGCATGCCTTTGTATGGATGGAGCGTGGCAATTATACAAATAGATGGACAGTTGTACTTCATATATGTTATAAAGTAAAAGTCATACAGAGCAGAGGGCCAGTTTGGCTAAAATACAGTCAGGTCGTCCATATTTGAATCAGGTCATTCATGCGACCTGGGTCAGGTTGTTCATACGACCTATGAAGGCGGGTCCTCCAATGAACCGAATGCCTGCACACCAATTTTCGAAGCCTCGCCAATCCACTTCCATACCTTTAAATACCCCACCATTTCCTCTATTCAAGGGACAGATTTCTCTAACCACGAAATGCTTCCATTTTCATTTCTCAACAACGTGAAATCATCTCAACCTCCATCAAAGTTCTTCCAAGCTTCGATTCAACATCTCAATCACCATGAAATCATTAAAGATCATCTAAGTGCAAGATTATTGAAGATCTACTTCAATAATCTCTACATCTAGAGAGATCAAAGGTTTTCCATGGTGAAATCGAGAGAATTGAGAGATCAAAAGGAAGAAATAGAGAGAATTGTTGTAAAGAGAAAAGATGAACAAAGTTATAGAAAATGTTTACCTTGTATTGTTGATAATCATAATGAAATCCTGCATTAAAGTGGATGTAGGCCAAAACCGAGGTCGAACCACTATAATTGCTCTTTGTTTTTACTAAATATGTTTGTGATTGCCTATATTCTAGTTCTAAACAATTGAAAGGTGTTTACACACCTCTCGGGGTGTTAGTGTTCATTTTTTGACGTTAACTTTTTCGGTGCCCACCATGGGGCCACATCCTCATCCAAAGTTTAGGAGCTTTGTGGGGCATCGAAGTTTGAAGCCTGTTTTTTACGATAGATTCTCGAAGTCTAAAATCCAGGACAATCGAAAGATTTTATTCAAAGTTCAAGAATTTGTCTGAGATAATGCCACCGAAAAAGACTAGTAAGTCTGCAAGATCTTCGGGCTCAAAGGGTGTTACTAATGATCCTGTAACTCCGAAAACCAATCATCATGAGGTTGGCCAATCCTTGGGAGCAGGAATTGGCGTGACTAGGAATGAGTTGAATGAAGCCATTGTCGGTTTGACTCAGCAGATGGATATCTCAAACAAAGGTATGATGGCTAGATTAGAAGCTCTTTTTGCTGATCAGGACAATGCGGAAAAGGTGAATACCAATGTTAATTTTGAAGAGAATGCCAATTCTTCTTCCTCGAATCCCAATCGTGATCTCTATATTCAAGATATCGACGATTCAGAAAATGCTTTTGGTGAAGAGTCCAAACCTCCTACTAGGAATCATTCTAAAAGAGGTACTTTTTAAAAAGTGATTAGTTCCAACAAAGGGGCATCTTCGCATGAGGGAGGCATAGGGTCGTGGATCCATAACCGTGATTGTTTCCCAGGCAAACATCCGGAAAGGAGACAGCGTCCGCTCCATGGATTGGCACGGCGAGGAAGAACGTATTTCGAAAATGATCCAGCAGATTATGAAAGAAAGCATGGAAAGAAATGATGATGAGAAGGAGTGGGACTTTTCTCCTACTAAGACTCCACTCACTAAGATAATTTGGAAGGCCAAGTTCCCGAGCAAGTTTGTTCCGCCAACGATTCCAGCTTATGGGGGGACTGGTGATCCTAATTTGTTCTTATACAAGTACGACCAGCACATGAATGGTGTGCGAGCTACAGATGAGATCAAATGCTTATACTTCCCTATCTATTTGGAGGGAGTAGTGTTGCTTTTGTTCACCAAGTTGTCGCCAAAGTCTGTGGATAATTTTTCTGTCTTGGCAAAGAAGTTCAGGCTACAAACCACAAAAGTTAAAGATGTAATGTCGTTAAATGGCATGGAGCAAAGACCGGGACAATCGGTTAAAGCCTTTCTTACTCGATTTAATGTTGTTGCAGTAGAGTTGGGGAGTCCAGAGCCTCGGTTAACCTTGGTGGCATTGAACCGAGCTATAGACAAGAAGTTAGAGTTTGCAAGGTGGATAAAGATGAAGAAGCCAAATACCCTGGAGAGATTCTATATGAAAGCGGAAGAGTACATCAGTGTGGAGGATGACCCTTCTCTTGCTCTGGATGTTGTTGAAAGTATTGTAGTGTCGAAAAAGAAAGATAATGGTGTTCAAGTTAATCAGAAGAATGGCGGAGGTCGAAAGAGAGGAAACGATGGAATTGATGATCGAAACGACAAGAAATTTCGCTATTTCAATAATTCCAAATTGACTCCTTTGACAGACACCCTGTAGAATATCTTTACCCCCACTAAAGACACCAAAGATTATCCAAAACCAAAACCGCAAAAGATAAGTGATAGCCAGGCAAACTCTGGAAGGTTTTGCTGCTTCCACAATCAACCCGGCTATAACATGAATGAGTGCAGACATTTGAAAAGCTTGATTGAGGAGTTGATTCGAAATAACAGGCTACTGCAGTATGTGAAGAATCCTCAAGCCTCAAACTCTGCTCCAGCTCTTCAGGGGCAAAGTGCACCTACTAGTCAATCCGGTCCAAGCAACTGAGCTCCAGCGCAGACTAATGCAAGGTCGGTGATTAACTGACAACTGCTGATGACACACCAATTCCAAGGGATTGGAATAATAATCATCTTCTTAACTACTTTACTTGATGCTATGTTCAAAATATCTTGTAAAAAGTCTGTAATATTTTACAAGCATTGTACTGAACACTATCTCTATAAATAAGAGCATGCCTGCCTAAATTAATTTCTTATTTGCAAAATTTTCGTTAATTGAAAATTTGCTTAAAGGTGACTTTATATTGCAGGCTATCTAACGAGTGCTTGTTCCTTTAAAGTCCGACAAGACATTACGACCCCAACAACACTATCTCAAGTGCCGAGTGCTATAAACGTCAATACGCACAAGTGCAAAGATAAAGAGCACCACTTTGAAAAGTGAATGGGAAGAGTCACAAAGAGTCAAACGGTGAAAAAGCGTAGCAAGCAAACACAAGGGTTGTAACTTCCACTGGAGGGGCACCTCCCAATTTAGATGCCCAAGGCCCTGGTTCTTTAACTGAGATAGCTTGCTAAGTCAAGCATCTGGTCAAGGAATCGACGTCTGTCCCGTGGAACGATATAACAACAGAAAGCCTCTCATAATGAAGCCTTAAGAAATCTTAGCCGAAAAAGGGAACCTAATGAGATCGTCAGTGTCAGGAAGTACTTGACCCGATTACGACAAACATTAGGTAAAATTAATGATCTCTTCGGAGGCGTCCAATTAATTCGCGTAGCGTCTTATCATCTCAAATGCGACGAATGTTGGGCTTGAATGACCTCTTTAGAGGCATCTAATTAATCCGCGTAGTGCCTGATCATCTCAAATGTGATGAATGTTAGGCTTGAATGACCTCTTCGGAGGCGTCCAATTAATTTGTGTAGCATCTGATCATCTTAGATGCGATGATGTTGGGCTTGAATGACCTCTTGGAGGCATCCAATTAATTCGCATAGCGTTTGATTATCTCAGATGCGACAAATGTTAGGCTTGAATGACCTCTTCAGAGGCGTCCAATTAATTCGCTTATTGTCTGATCATCTCAGATGCAACGAATTTTGGGCTTTGAGGACCTCTTCAGAGGCGTCCAATTAATTCGCATAGCGTCTGGTCATTTCAAATGGAACAAATGTTGGGCTTTAATAACCTCTTCGGAGGCGTTCAATTAATTCGCGTAGCATCTGATCATCTCAGATGTGATGAATGTCATGCTTAACTGACTTCTTTGGAGGCGTCCGATTAAGTCGGCTAGCGTCTGATTTATTCGGATGCGACGATTGTTGTGCTTTAACCCAAGTCCTCTACGGGAGCACCTTTTTTGAGTCTGTCGACGCTTGGATTAATCGGTTTAACTGATTGACAAAAGTCTTAAATGCCTGAATTAACTAGAAGGATAGTAGACAGTGTAGGGATTAAATCCAAGACCTCTTCAGGGGCACCCAATGAAATCGCTAAAGCTAGGATTAATCAGTTTAATTGTCGACGAAAGTCTTTAATGCCTGAATTATCTAACTTGATGGTAGTGGATATTAGGCTAAAAATATAAGACCTCTCAAACAAGGGAATAGGAATTGAAACCTTCTCCAATAAGAAGCATCAGATCAACCAACAAAGCTGGGTTTCCTAGATGCAACAGCAGGCTACGAAGCTCTCAACAGACTAGCAAAAGCGAAAAGACTTCCCCAACAGATTAGAAGCTTCGAGTACCGTAGCCAAAATAAAAGGAACCCCACGAAGTTGGTCATATCCAGTCTATGCAATTCATGACGACCCATTGCATGGTGGCAACACAACCACATTGGAATTGGACGATGCTTGAAAAACATACCATGGGATCATCACGACATCGCGAAAATCAAAAAAACTAATTTGCACTCGACAGAGAGGATAATACATTTGGAGATATGTGAGCCAAAGTGTACAACAAACAAGAGATCTTACCTTAAAAAGCTTGGCAAAAGGTCCTTGCCTTCGAGAGTAAGGAATCTGAAATTTTGACAAAATCGATATGTTTGATATGTCTACAAGACTCATTACACTGATGAAGATCAACCTTAGATATCCAACCGGTTATCATTAATTAGTTGTGAACCTCATAAAGGAGAAAAGGTAGATACATCAGTGAAATCAAATCAAAAGCAATCTCTTGTGAGAATGAATTCCTTCGCTAAGCAAACCTAGAATCCCTCAACACAAAAGCTTCCTCGTCTGCAAAGCTCCAATCGTAAGTAACTCAAAAAACCCAATGGTATTCTATTTCAAACCTAAGAACAAGCGATGCTTAAAAGGTAACTGTGCGAATATGACATAGTTTGAACCCAATAAAGCAATAACGCTATGTAAGGAATTGAATCTAATATCCATCAATGGTGTCAACATGAGATATAAAAAGAAGATTTAGCAATAGTCATGCACTGGGGCAAGCCGTTGTGCGGTTGAGAATCAAAGTTTTATATTGCTCGGGATGATCCATAGTATCAAACACAAACACTATTGGAAGATACAACAATACCGCGAGGCTGCAATATACATAAGAATTAAGAACATCTCAGAACACGGGGAAAGTCAATATGAGCAAAGGCAGGAATAACATGAGAAGTGATTCATTTCTACACAACACTTAAATTCCAAGATCTAGCTCCAAGACTCACGGTTCTCAGAATGGATTCAGCAAAAGCAGAATATAAAATGTCGGCTTAATATAACTTATTAAGCAATGCACATAAGCCACTCAGTTTTATTGTAATACATTAAGAAAATATATTACTAAAAACAAGGATGATAATAAGGGAAAAAGACCAAACCTTTGATGTGCTTGAACTAGATCATGTATATAAGGTGCAAGATTGTAGGGTAGAACAAGTTTTGGGTTTACTTTTCACCCTGATAATGATGTTAGCATATGACCGTTATGTGCGACTTTCCCTTCTGTGAGTTGAGGGGATGTCTAGCTATTTCCTTCCATCGTGGAGGAGGGAATGTGATGAGGGGACTACTTATTTTGATATTTAAGTTAATAGCCTTTTTTTTATGATTTACATGTTTAATACACTAATTATATCACGTACTGGGTTGATTTGGATTTGTTTTGTTAATCCTGAAATTTAGGGGATTAAGAGTAATTATGGTTAATTAGTCTCATTCTATGAACATGAATGTTGTTTTGATCTTTTTGATTGAACCTATATGTTGTTACTGTTGTTTGGTATGTTTTATGGTTGAACAAAAAAGTTAGAATGGTTGAAAATGTCGTCGTATGGCGAGAATGGACGAAACAAGCTCGTTGGAAAAGGTGTAGGTTTTCAGTTCGAATTGATCGGATCGGACCAATGGGATCAGATCGTACATATGGGATCGGATCAGACTGTTTGGTATGTTTCGAACTAGAACATGGCATCTTCAGAGGCATACAAATGCAAGCGCAACAAGGAAGGCCCAATTTGGATCGAATTGGCATAGGAAGGAGTGGAGGATGAGATCGGTTCGAGGCAACCGAACCGAACCGTACTGGCCGAACCGAACGGGAGATGGCGAGTCGAGCTGGAGGACCAAACCGAGCTGAACTGAGGGAAGGTGACCGAACCGAATGGGGACTTGAATACTATACACCCGAACTGAACCAAGGATGACCAAACCGAGGTATTGAAGCAACGACGATCGTGAACTCTTTTAAAGACCAACCCAACTCCAACTCGACCAAAACCCGAGATGCAAAGGAAGTCAAATAGGAAGTTATCACTTAGGATCCAGATGGGAACCAATGAGTTAACTTCTAGAGTTGGACTTTGCTGCGGGAGAAGGGGTTATCGATATCTATAACTTTGGTTCACCTATGAAGAGAGGGGGATGTAGACGAACCAGAGCCAGGGAAGTGTGGACTGGTTGGCCCTTAGCCTAGAGCCAGGGATGTGTGGACAGGGTAGGGATATTGACTATAGACCAGGGAAGCATGGTCATAGCAATAGTTTTACGGAGTTGTCGTCATGGCCCCAAATGGATTTGGTGATCAAAGCGGTGGATAATCGTATGCTTTACGCACTGAGTGAGAGATGTGAGGATGATTGTTATGTTTGATTGTTTGCATTAATTATTTTAATTGAATTGATTATTGTTTTCTTATTTTATATGTTTAGTTTGCTTGTATGCTATTTGTTTGTTATTTATGTTAATTGTTTGATTAGATAGCAAGCTAGTGTTGATTGAATTTTCACTACTCCAATACAACGACAGAGAACTCTTTTGAAGATAAACTCCAATCGATTAAAATTCGAGATGCAAAGGTAGCTCAAGTAGGAAGTTGTCTTTAAAGGTCCAAATGGGGACCAAGGGATTCAAGATGGAATGGGGTTCAAGTGGGAACCAAGGGTTCAAGTAGGAACCAATGTGTCAACTTCCAAATTTGGGCTTTGCTGCAGGATGTTTGCAAAGGGGCAGTTGGCGTTCGAGACTTCGGTGCATCCTTGAGAGGTTGGTACAAGGAAGGTAGGGGACTCCACCATGTGAGGCTTTAAGGAATTTCATCACATTTTTGTAGAAAATTTAATTCATTGTAGAGAATGAATTGTCGCGTATTGTGAATGACGAGAAAATATAGTTATCATTACATACCATTTTATGTAAAGACAACTTACAATTGATGAATTTTCATACATTTTGTTATTAAACCCATAAGAAAGATTTATTATTTTGAGTGGGTTTTATATTTAGGGAATTGCGGGGGCGCAATTCTTTTGAGGAGGGAAGAATGTAACATCCCGTAACTTTTATAGTTCTAAAACTTAAGTAATTAAGATTAAATTTGTACTTCATCACAAATCGGATGTTGTATCCATAACCATTGCGAAGTTCTTTCTGAAACAATCAGCTTGATATATCATTTTGATATATTTGGAATTATGGTTTAAAAAATATAGGATTTTTAAGAATGAAGGTTACGCACATGATACCATTAATTTCTAGTGTACTAATTTTGAATACAAAGTTATGCTTAGTCTAGTTGTTAAGGAAGAGGATTTTTTTATGAGAGTCATGGGTTCGATACTCATTAATGATATATTTTTAAGTTTTAAGACAAAACAATCAAAAAGTTAAATGTTCCAAGTAGTAAGTGGGTGCGTCTGCATATGCATACATAAATGAGAAATATATTTAGTAAAAATGTACTATAGGAAAATAAAATGTATGCATTTGCATATAGTGCATATTGTTGTAATGTATTGATTTATATATTGTGAGTTAATTGTGCCATGATTCTATATATTATGAACTAATTGCATATTGATTGTCATGTTTCGCCACTATTGGGTTGTATACACACACATATGCAATTAATTATGCATTGATTTTATATGTTATGAGAAAGTAGCAAATAAGATTCAAAATATGTATTTAATGTTTCCGTTAATAGGAAATAATTGGATAGGTTAGCAATCAATTATGCATTAATTGTCCATCATTCTATTTAATATCGTCTGATTTCTATTTTTGTTGACTTCATATATTATAGAGGGAAAGTTAAATTCATATTCTTGTAATTAACCAGTATGGAGTTGAATTATCCTATATATGTATATATGAAAATATTTACATTTTAGATACAGGAAATGTGTAATTGTGCATGTTGTAAAATTAAAACATTGGTTGACAAATAGGTCATTAATATATTTTAATAGACAATTGTTTCCTCCATATTTATGAATTAATTATTTTGTATAAAAGGTGAATAGGCATTAAATTAGATTCATTTATTACCCTTTTCAAATGGTTGATCTAATGGAATAAATCAATTTCTAGCCACTATATAAGAGAACCAAGTCTAACTCTTTAAAGGGGGACATTTTTACCTTTGATCTTTTTTCCTCTTGAACATTATTTAAACATAATTATTCAACTTCTAAATCAACTAGAAAGAAGGTAATTTAAAGTCTAAACCTAGAGAGGGAAGATTTACAGTTTTAGGGAGGAAGAAACTCATTTGGATGATTGTTCCATTTTTGATCTAGAAATATTTCTCTGATCTATCATTGTAGGAAATGAAAAGAGCAGGAAATATAACTACGTGGGCTTGATCCCTCAAAAGGGAATTTGTAGAGTTAGATGATGGGAGATTGCAGAAAGAAGACAAAAGAAGAGGCAGAAGGGAGCTTAGCCTACATGTTGGATCCACATGTTGTTTATTTTAAAATTCAGTTCTTATGTATTGCTGCTGTTTTGTCCTATGGATGTTTGATGTAATAAAATACATTATGATGATTTAGTTATGTAAAATATTCCGTCATGAGGTCTTCCATATTATACATTGTTTCTAGCATTTTTTAAAAATCTTATATACTTAAGGTCCACTACTCTTAATATCTAAAATTAGTTGTAAGCGTGTGTGATAACGTTTATAATTGATTTTGCACCTTTAAAAATAGTGGGTCTTTACATTTGGTATCAGAGCTTAGGTTTAGCGATTAATAGATCCTTGGGTAGGTTTGACTGTTATGTTATAATGATTGCACCTTAAGGTTGATTAAAATATGAGAGAAAATGTTTTGATTGCATGTTTTATGTGTATGTATTGTTTGTTTGAGCATTATTACCTCACTCTACAATGTTGTTTATTTTTTAGAAACCTTTTGTGAAGGATAAAGAAAAGAACAGTGAGAGAAGATGAACAATTATGGGGTGAGTTATGAGTTTGGTTATGACCAAAATGACATACACACGATTATTAGATTGCAATTAAAATCCAACTTTTGTAAAGATAGAATCATTTTGATTTTAGAAGAACAATAATGGTTTGGAATTAGTGTTGTTCCCTTATTTTAAAGCTATCTCATTAGTTAGCTGAAAATGATCATTTTTGAATGATTCGTTTACCTTTTGATGAGAACAAAGTACTACATTTGAAAATAAATTGATCCTTTCCATGATGGTATTTTCAAAAGGTGAAAAGTGAATAAAATTAGGTAATGGTGTTGTACCTAAATTTGATTGTTTTAGAAACATTCTTTGACAAATGAAGTGATTTCATTAAAAGACATATATAAAGATGTAAACAATAAAACAAATTTGAAATTACAGTTTCAATTAAAGAATGGAACTTTAATCATGAATATAAAAGGATTGGACAATTTATATTTTGAACCATTATCGAACACATATAAATATACCAGAACATTGCAGGGTGACAGAGAGGATAGTGTCTAAGGCTTGGGTTTGGAAAATACAGTTTCCTGATCTCCCTGGCTATCCCTAACTGATCCGACGGACGGGATGGTTATTTCAAAATCTAATGAAAACCCCTATTTTAAAGAAAGGAATATTTTGTTGAAACATACTTAGCCAAGAATATTACTATTAAGAAAAGTATAAAAATGGGCTAATTTGAAAGATATTTTATTGTAATACATTAAGAAAATATATTACTAAAAACAAGGATGATTAGGGATAAAAGACCAAACCTTTGATGTGCTTGAACTTGATCTTGTATATAAGGTGCAAGATTGTAGGGTAGAACAAGTTTCGGGTTTACTTTTCACCCTGATAATGATGTTAGCATATGACCGTTATGTGCGACTTTCCCTTCTGTGAGATGAGGGGATGTCTAGCTATTTCCTTCCATCGTGGAGGAGGGAATGTGATGAAGGGACTACTTATTTTGATATTTAAGTTAATTACCTTTTTTTATGATTTACATGTTTAATACACTAATTATATCACATACTGGGTTAATTTGGATTTGTTTTGTTAATCCTGAAATTTAGGGGATTAAGAGTAATTAGGGTTAACTAGTCTCATTCTATGAACATGAATGTTGTTTTGAACTTTTTGATTGAACCTATATGTTGTTACTGCTGTTTGGTATGTTTTATGATTGCACAAAAAAGTTAAAATGGTTGAAAACGCCGTCGTATGGCGAGAATGGACGAAACAAGCTCGCTTGAAAAGGTGTAGGTTTTCAGTTCGAAATGATCGGATCAGACATATGGGATCGGATCGGACTATTTGTTATGTTTCAAACTAGAACTTGGCATCTTCAGAGGCGTACAAATGCAAGTGCAACAAGGATGGCCCATTTTGGATCGAGTTGGCATAGGAAGGAGTGGAGGATGGGATCGGTTCGAGGCAACCAAACCGAACCATAGTGGTCGAACCGAAAGGGAGATGGCGAGTCAAGCTGGAGGACCGAACCGAGTTGAACTGAGGAAAGATGACCGAACCGAACCGAATGGGGACTTGAATACTATACACCTGAACTGAACCAAGGATGACCAAATCGAGGTATCGAAGCGATGACGATCGTGAACTCTTCTAAAGACCAACCCAACTCCAATTCGACCAAAACCCGAGATACAAAGGAAGTCCAAATGGGAAGTTATAACCCAGGATTCAGATGGGAACCAATGAGTTAACTTTTAGAGTTGGACTTTGCTGCGGGACGTGTGCGAAGGGGTTATCGATATCTATAACTTTGGTTCACCGTTGAAGAGAGGTGGCATGTAGACGGACCAATGCCAGGGAAGTGTGGACTGGTTGGCCCTTAACCTAGAGCCAGGGATGTGTGGACTGGGTAGGGTTATTGACTATAAACCAGGGAGTATGGTCATAACAATAGTTGTATGGAGTTGCCATCATGGCCCCAAATGGATTTGGTGATCAAAGCGGTGGATAATTGTTTGTTTTACGTACTGAGTGAGAGATGTGAGGATGGTTGCTATGTTTGATTGTTTGCATTAATTCTTTTAATTGAATTGATTATTGGTTTCTTATTTTATATGTTTAGTTTTTTTGTATGTTATTTGTTTGTTTGTTATTTATGTTAATTGTATGATTAGATAGTAAGCTAGTGTTGATTGAATTTTCACTACTCTAATACAACGAAGGAGAACCCTTTTGAAGATAAACTCCAATCTATTAAAATTCGAGATGCAAAGGTAGCTCAAGTAGGAAGTTGTCTTTAAAGGTCCAAGTGGGGACCAAGGGATTCAAGATGGAATTACGGGGTTCAAGTGGGAACCAAGGGTTCAAGTAGGAACCAATGTGTTAACTTCCAAATTTGGGCTTTGCTGCAGGATGTTTGCAAAGGGGCAGTTGGCGTTCGAGACTTCGGTGCATCCTTGAGAGGTTGGTACAAGGAAGGTAGGGGACTCCACCATGTGAGGCTTTAAGGAATTTCATCACATTTTTATAGAAAATTTAATTCATTATAGAGAATGAATTGTCGCGTATTGTGAATGTTGAGAAAATATAGTTATCTTTACATACCATTTTATGTAAAGACAACTTACAATTGATGAATTCTCATACATTTTGTCATTAAACCCATAAGAAAGATTTATTATTTTGAGTGGGTTTTATATTTAGGGAATTACGGGGGCGCAATTCTTTTGAGGGGGGGGGGGGAGAATGTAACATCCCGTAACTTTTATAGTTCTAAAACTTAAGTAATTAAGATTAAATTTGTACTTTGTCATAAATCGGATGTTGTATCCATAACCATTGCGAAGGTCTTTCTGAAACAATCAGTTTGATATATTTGGAATTATGGTTTACAAAATATAGGTTTTTTAAGAATGAAGGTTACACACATGATATCATTAATTTCTAGTGTCCTAATTTTGAATACAAAGTTATGCTTAGTCTAGTTGTTATGGAAGAGGACTTTTTTTTATGAGTGTCATGGGTTCGATACTTATTAATGATATATTTTTAAGTTTTAAGACAAAACAATCAAAAAGTTACATGTTCCAAGTAGTAAGTGGGTGCGTCTGCATATGCATACATAAATGAGAAATATATATGGTAAAAATGTACTATAGGAAAATAAAATGTATGCATTTGCATATAGTGCATATTGTTGTAAAGTGTTGATTTATATATTGTGAGCTAATTGTGCCAAGATTATATATATTATGAACTTATTGCATATTGATTGTCATGTTTCGCAAATATTGGGTTATATACACACATATGTAATTAATTATGCATTGATTTTATATGTTATGAGAAACTAGCATATAAGATTCAAAATATGTATTAAATGTTTCCGTTTATAGGAAATAATTGGATAGGTTAGCAATCAATTATGCATTAATTGTCCATCATTCTATTTAATATTGATTGATTTCTATTTTTGTTGACTTCATATATTATAGAGGGAAAGTTAATTTCATATTATTGTAATTAACCGGTATGGAGTTGAATTATCCTATATATGTGTGTATGAAAATATTTACATTTTATATACAGGAAATGTGTAATTGTGCATGTTGTAAAATTAAAACATTGGTTGACAAATAGGTCATTAATATATTTTAATAGACAATTGTTTCCTACAGATTTAGGAGTTAATTACTTTGTATAAAAGGTGAATAGGCTTTAAAATATATTCATTTATTACCCTTTTTAAATGGTTGATCTGATGGAATTAATTAATTTCTAGCCACTATATAAGAGAACCAATTCTAACTCTTTAAAGGGGAACATTTTTACCTTTGATCTTTTTTTCCTCTTGAACATTCTTTAAACATAATTATTCAACTTCTAAATCAACTAGAAAGAAGATAATTTAAAGTCTAAACCTAGAGAGGGAAGATCTACAGTCCTAGGGAGGAAGAAACTCATTTGGATGATTGTTCCATTTTTGATCTTGAAAGATTTCTCTGATCTATCATTGTAGGCAAATGAGAAGAGCAAGAAATAGAACTACATGGGCTTGATCACTCAAAAGGGAATTTGTAGAGTTAGATGATGGGAGATTGCAGAAAGAAGACAAAAGAAGAGGCAGAAGGGAGCTTAGCCTGCATGTTGGATCCACAGGTTGTTTATTTTAAAATTCAGTTCTTATGTATTGCTGCTGTTTTGTCCTATGGATGTTTGATGTAATAAATTACATTATGATGATTTAGTTATGTAAAATATTCCGTCATGCGGTCTTCCATATTATACATTGTTTCTAGCATTTTTTTTAAATCTTATATACTTAAGGTCCACTATTTTTAATACCTAAAATTAGTTGTAAGCGTGTTTGATAACGTTTATAATTGATTTTGGACCTTTAAAAATAGTGGATCTTCACAGTCTGACCGGACCTATAAAACTTCATCAGACAAATTATCAGGTTCTCTAGAAGGGCGCATATGCTAAGGAAATCTCTCCAACGAAACTGGGTCAATGTTGCACTATTGTTCAACAAAATAAGGCAAAAGGTCCAAACGAATCCAGCGTACATCATCAACTAGTTCGAGAGCCATGTGCAATCATCAACTACTGCAACAATGTCGCAAGGCTGACGATCAACAAATTCCTCTTTCCCCGACAATTTTTCGTCAAACTCGAGAATGTCAAACTGAATGTGTGCTTGATTAAAAAGATATTCAGTTAGCACAGAATGACATCTCTTTTATGGATTGTCGGGAGGATGGGGAATAGCCAAAGATTAATTCGTTTATAATTCAAAAGTTTTAGTCGCTCTAGCCTTAGAAATTCAAATTGAAGCTCCAGTTTAAGCAGAAGTAATCTCCTTTCCAAAAAGATAACTAGTCTGCTGTCTAGTATTCACTCTGCACATGGAACCTCATTTTTCAACAAAGTACAGATACACGTTTCGTAAAACATGAATTGTCGTACAACATTACACGAAAAAGTGAGGCTTGAAATCTGTAGTCGGTATATATATCGGTTAGCAAAGCTCAAGTGTCGTTGCGAATTCGGATTAGAATATCGTATATTTGCAGACAAAGTTTGACGAGTTATAGACAGTTGAACGAAATAGTTCTGTTTAGGCATGTCACTCAGTCTCGGTCATAAGATTCGCTGTAGTTAAATATTTAATGATTAACTAATCTGTTATCGATGTGGGCAACCGATGGCAAAATATAAGTCCAAACAATCATGCAAATTCTTGTTTAATTACAGAACATGTGGCATGAAGCATATAAGTTCAACTATTAAGTCGTGAGCTTGGGTCGTTCGGAGTCTATGGGTCAAATAAGCGCACTTCAACTCTGACAAGCTTGGGTCATTAGTTAGCTTAAGAGCTCAGGTCGTTTAAGTGACCCAAGGACTCTCAGGTCGTCAAACGACCCGACCGAAAGTCCAGAGTGTCAAACGACCCAAAACTTCAGATCACATACCGAGCTAAAGATTTGGATCGTGCATTGACATGAAGATGCGGACCATCATCAAATTAAAGTCCATCAGCAAGGAAGATTCAAGTTTACTAGTTTTACAAATTTTAAAGTTGTTAAAGCTCACATGTCGTCAAAACTTGAGCATTAGAATGCAAGATGGTGTGCAAAAAATTCAAAACAATTATGTACTAATAATATGCCAAACCATGAAGCAATCAAAGTAAAGATATGACATGAAGAACCCTACTACATCACCATGAAGGACATGAAGAACCCTACTACATCACCATGAAGAATACACAGTGCTGATTCATATAAACAAATTCGTATATCAACAAAGGACATGAAGAACCCTACTACATCACCATGAAGAATCGATTTGTATACTCCTAATGTACTGAAACCAAATGATCAACACAAGAATCATTACATCAAATTCGTCAACACAGGGATTCATACACCATCAAGTTGACCGATTCAGATCCAAAGCTCAACGCAGATGAAACATGAATCGGCACAAAGGTTATACGCAATGGACAACATTGTTAAGAATCAACATAATACATGAATTATCAGGAATCAAAAACAGGAAGAAACTCGCGTGAGATTTCAAACCCGAACTATGACCAACTACATCCTACGATTATAAGTAATAATCAAATCTGTTTTCAAAGTTCAGAATTGTTGAAGTATGTGGCAAGTGTCAAACTGCCAAAATCAAATTGAAGTCATCAAAATTCGATTTCAAGTCGTGAATCAATCAAAATAAAGATTCTGCACGGATCATTATACAATATTTCTGAACTACAGAGCATTTCAGCATACAATTTGTAAATGATTGCCATCAAAGTTCACCAATTCAAACAGCAAAATTGCCAAATTCAATCAAGGTTGAATTTCAAATTCAAGTACAGATGGAATTTCGTTTAGATCTGGTCTCAAATACACATCTTCGAACTCGGTACCCAGCCAAATCATCAAAATTGATCCCAAAGAACTCAACTCAAATCCTACAACATTTGGGGCGCTGATTCAAAATCCTAAAAAACAATATTTGTGCCAGATCCCAAGTTGTCAAGAACAAGTTTAGTTCAGAGAGGCGTCGGGATCCTTAAAAGAGAGCAGGTTATTTCGGACTTCAGATCCGAAGAGAAAAAACTCACAATAATTTTTGAATTGGATGAGATTTGGAAAGGATTCAGGTTTGAGTTGAAAGTTGGGATCTCTGATGCTTAATCCTAGTGATTGCATTGAAGACCCGATTAAAAAGGGAAAAAAGCAAGTTTCGGTTATGAGAATTTTCTCAAAGAAAACTGAGCCGCAATTACAATGTTTTCTGGACTGAAAGAAATGAAGTGAAAATAAATGCAGACCCGAAAATACATAAAGCAGTGTTAAGAAAGACACACCAAATATCATATTTCAATATTAATAATTTTGCGTGTTGTTTTGCACACAAAAATTCTTAAGAGACTGCAGCCATGGCTGCCAACCCTAATTCTTTCCTGAACCATATTTTCGACGATAATCCCAATTTCAAGGTGGGATCTTCTACCTCCCCCCTCATCTCCTCTCCCTCTCCTCATTTTCCTCATCCCACTCCTGACTTCTTGATGGATAAGGAGGGATTCACCAGAGTTGTTAATCGAAAGAAAGGATTTAAATCCTTTCAGAATCCTACTTTCCCTGTTCATATGAAGAATGGGACAGGGTCATCGAAGGAATACCCGTTTAAAGCAAGGCAGAAGCCTTATCCTCCCTCTAATGGAGCACGGCAGTAGCCAAGAAGTCAACCTAGAATGTCTCAAGATCCAAATAAAAACCCGGTTGGATCTTCTCAAGATCTTTCTCAGGCTCCTAAAATAAACATAGGGATTAATCTGAAGGCTTCATCTTGGGCAGATCTGATTAAGAAAGGTAATCAAGATACAGAATTTGTTTTGAGTTTCATTCCCCCGTCAGAAACTATTGGAGAAGACAAGATAGTTGTGGCCTCTGAGGCAGCCTGTTTACGCACAGAAAGTAAATGGTCAATGTCTGTAGTAGCTTATGTATTTGGAAAGCGACCAGCATATCACTATTTCAGGAATTATGTTGTCCGAACATGGAACCCTAGTGGTTCCTTTGAGATTTTTACAAGGGTGAATGGATTCTTTATTCTCATGTTCACAAATGTAGAAGATAGAGAGAAACTTCTTCATGGGGGTCCATATTTTATCAACGGGAAACTAATCATTTTAAAGAAATGGTCCAAGAAAGCAGTTCTAGATCGAGACATATTGAGCACTATGCCCATATGGATTCGACTTCCAGAACTGAATCTACGACTATGGGACAAAGAGATTTTCAGCGCAATAGGGAGTCTTGTAGGAATCCCTTTGAAAATGGATGAGCAAACAGCGAAGGAAACTCGTCTGAGTTACGCTCGCATGCTTGTTGAAATAAATGCTGAGGCTGATTTGCCGAATGAAGCCTCGATCTACTTACATGATGGGGAACATATCTCACAACAGATTACTTATGAGCAAATACCAGATCGCTGTACAATTTGCAAGATCTTTGGTCACTCCACTGATGATTGTTATAACAACAAGGATCAGGCTGAGCAACCAAACGAAAAGGCAAATCATGAAAATAGTACCGATGTTAACAAAGATTCAGGTAATTGTAACATCGGCACAACAACGACTGATATAAACTCTACAATTCCTAAGAGAAATAAAAATAATCTCCTACGACCTTTCTTGGAGAATGTTGTAGACAACATGAACATAGATGCCTCAAATCCTGTCACAGATGAAGGCAAAAATTCTCAATGTCAAACTGTACAACAAATTCAACCAACTGCTGGAGAATTCAAAATCATCAAACAAGAATGTGGGAATTAATTCTGAAATTCCCACAAGTGCTGAGGAGATTAACATGTCAAACATTAATGTAAACACAGCAGAAGAGGGATCCTATCCTAAATAGTTCATTGACCCCCCCCCCCCTTTGATGGACTCAAGCATTATTACAAATTTAACAAATAATTTTGATAAGCCTATTGGAAATTTCTACAATGATCTTCTCGTTACTGATCCCATCTATACTAATGCGTCGTTGTTAGCTAAAGATCTTGCCCCTTCTAGATCTGTAATCACACTATAAAACATTCAAGAGGCAGTAAACCAGACTGTAACAGCATCTAAATCTTCCAGACCTGTTTCACCTGTACCAAAGAGGAAAAAAGGCAGAACAAAAAGTCTAACAGACATTGTTACAGCAGAGGAAACAGAGGAAGATAAAGATCATGATTTCAGAAGGAAATATATCAGTAGGAATACTAAATGGGATAAGCAACTAAAGCCTACAGATAAAAGCAGCTACAAAAAGAGTGGCAAACAGATGGGAGTAAAGGTGGACAGCAAAAAGCACAGCAGTCCTCCTTAGGTATTTTGTATCCTTTATTTTTTCCTATTCTTTTATTATTTTATTATGGACATCATTGCTTGGAATATTAGGGGGTTAAACTCCCCTGAAAGGCAGCTTGATTTAGTTGATTTTTTAGCTAATTACAAACCTAGTATTTTAGGTTTGATAGAGCATAAACTAAGTGATCAAAAGATTGACGATCTGCATAAAAAGTTATTTTCAAATTGGAGCATTGTCAATAATAACTTGATGGGAGGAAATGGTAGGATTATGATTCTACATAATCCTACCATATGGTCTCTCATCAGTTACTTCATTGACATGCAATACATTCATTGTACTTTTAAAAATTAAGGTGGTTTGTCTTTAAAAATTACCTTTATTTATGCTTCTAATTTTGAAAATGACAGAATTATGCTCTGGAACTATATTGAGCAGTTCAGTAAGGTCATTAACAGCCCTTGGCTACTTATTGGGGATTTTAATACTGTTTTTCATAACTGTGAAAAAAGGGGAGGCACTCCCATCCCTTTCTCCAAATTAGAAAGGATTGCCTGTTTTATGCTGAAATCTGGTTTAATAGAACCCCACATAGTAGGAAATAAATACACCTGGAAATCAGGTGAATTTAGGAATATTCATTGCAAATTAGATAGGGTCCTATTTAACCAGCATTTTATTAACCTTTTTCCTAGTGTGAACTGCAGTACTCTGCCCCAAAACTCTAGTGATCACACCCATATTCTAGTTACTATTAATTTAGTGAATAACAACTTTAGAAACTCTCCATTTAGATTTGTGAATGGATGGGTTTTTGAGAAGGAATATAAGGATGTGGTCTCTAGTTGTTTTGTTAATAATTTTTACGGCACTGCTCAGTATAGGTATAACAAAACTTTACATTTGGCCAAGTCCAAGTTAAAAACTTGGAACTCCTCTAGAAATAAAAATGACATCAAAATCATAAGAGATGAATGTGACAGGTTGCAGAATGATCTTGATATTAATTATTCAGATAAAAGCAAAGCTGATAAGTTTTTTAATGCTCAAGCTAAGTTGGTCAATGCTTTACATATTAGCTCTGTTAACCTTAAACAGAAAGCTAAAGTTAATTGGCTAACTGCTGGTGATGAAGCTAGCAAATTTTTTTATTCTAGAATGACCTATAGAAAGAATAGGAATAATATTGGTAAGATTATTGACATTAGAGGAAAAATTATTAACGAAGCCTCCACCATTGAGACAGAGGCTATTAAATATTTTTCCTCTCTCTATAACACTGATAATCCTACCAATACCTTTCCTAACATTGAATTTAAATTCTGTGTTAACAGCAATAGCACTGATGTTCTGCTTGCCCCAATTAGATTAGAGGAGATTAAAAATATTATATTTAATGCTAATAATGATAAAAGTCCAGGTCCTGATGGGTTTGGCGCAAAGTTTTATAAAACCCATTGGGAAGAGATGCAGCATATTTTAAGTGATTCAATAAAGGAATTTTTTAATTCTGGCAAAATATTGAAGAACACTAATCACACTTTTATCACTTTGATCCCAAAAGTAGAAAACCCATCAGGACTTGATGAGTATAGGCCAATTGCCTGTTGCAATTTCGTTTATAAAATCATTTCTTCTTTACTCTGTAACAGGTTAAAATGTTTCTTAAAGTTCATTATTTCTGAAAATCAGAGCGCTTTCATACCTGGTAGACTAATTTCTGAGAATTCTCTATTAGCTCATGAGCTTATTAGAAACTTTAATATGAAAAATAGTAATCTCATGTGCATAAAGATAGATCTCCATAAAGCCTTTGATAAAATTAATAGAAATTTTATCATTTTTGTTATGCAAAAAATGGGCTTTGATGTTAGGTTTTGTGATCTTATTAAAGAATGCATATGTAATGTTACTTACTCTATTATGATAAATGGCTCCCCTAAAGGCTTCATCAAAAGCAACAGAGGAATTAGGCAGGGTGACCCATTGTCACCATACCTATTCTCAATTGTTATGGAATATTTCTCTTTGCAAATGGAGTTAGAAGTTCTTAGGGGAAACATTAAACCTATTAATAGAGTAAAGCCTCACATTACACACCTTTTATATGCTGATGATATGCTTTTGTTTTTAAAGGCAGACAAAAACAGTGCTATTGCTGTTCACAAAATATTAGACAATATGGAAAAATATGCTGGCCTTACTGTTAATTTAAATAAAAGTAAGGTTTATTTTAGTAAAGGTGTCCCTACTAAAGAGGAAATTCTGAATCTTCTAAAATTCAAAGAAGGCAATCTCCCTGTCAAGTATCTTGGCCTTCCACTAAGTATCAATCAGGTTAATGACAGGGACTGCCTTAGATTGTTAGACATGATTCAGAATAAGCTTGAGGGGTGGTCAGGTAAGCTTCTTTCTTTAGCTGGTAGGATGGAGTTAACTCATACTGTCATCACTGCTATGGTTATGTATTGGGTCCAATCTCACAATATTCCTAATAGTGTAATTTGCATAATTGAAAAAATGTGCTCCAATTTTATTTGGAAAGGTAAGTATCATAAAGTTGCATGGGACATAGTTTGTAAGCCTAAAAAATTTGGAGGACTTGGGCTTAGGAATATTAATGACATTGCTGAAGTTAGTAAATTTAAACTTTTTTGGAAATTTCTAGATGGTAAATCTCTTTGGTCTGGATGGATGAAAGCAAAATCTTTAAAAAATAATAAAAATTTCTGGATTGCTAGGAAAGAAATGCATTATTCCTATGTTTGGAAAAACATTCTTGACTGCAGAGATATAGGTAGAAAATTTCTGCATAGAAAGATAAAAGATGGCAGTCAAACCAGCTTGTGGTCTGATCCATGGATTAGTGGCAATTCACTAATCAACCTTTTGGGTCTGACCCATGGATTAGTGGCAATTCACTAATCAACCTTTTGGGTTGGAATAACCTATACATTTTAGGGGGGGTTAATGATAAAGTGCAAAGCATTATTTCGAATAACTGTTGGAGCTTTTTCAATAACCCTGCTGCAAGTATTTTTAGAAATTCCATTATGGGTATTCAAATAAATCAGGATTGTTATAAGGATCAATGGAATTGGAACTTATGCTCCAAGGATAAATTCTCTTTTAAAAAAGCGTGGGAGTTTTTACAAGGAAATGAAGTTGAAGTCAATTGGCATAAAATAATTTGGTGTAAATCAAATTGTCCCAAAATGGCTCATTGTGCATATTTTGCTTTGTTAAACAAACTCCCCACCAGAGAGAAATGTTGTAAATGGTATAAGAGTTCTTAAAACTTATGTCTTTTTTGTAAAAAAAGAGGTTGGAAGCTCCAATCATTTATTTTTTGACTGTATTTTTTCCCAGTACATTTGGTATAATGCCAAATGCACTCTGGGTTTCAGTCATTCTCATACTGCCTTGAATATAAGGGATAGCATTGATTATATATCTAAGTTTTTTAAGCCCAAATCCTACAAATTCAATAGAGCTTGTGTTTTACTAACTGCATCTATTTATTATATTTGGAGAGAAAGAAACCAGAGGATTCATGCTGGTAAGGAAACTTCTAGCATTCAAATCTGGAAAATTATTCTTCATGACAGTGACATTGTTATGAAACAAGCTAACAGATTTGGAAAAGATAACTTGCATAAAATTACGTCTTATAAGGATAATGCAGATGGAGATAAGCAAGTTGAAGAATTTTTACTAAATGGCAAACAAATCTCCAATAAAAAGTTCTCATGCCCTCAACCTGCTGAGAGTTACCCTCGCCACGCTACCAACCTTCATCACTGCAAAGGGAGGAATCACAGCATTATTAATTGTCATCCTTTAAAATTAAATAATATGAACAATAATTCTGTGTCCTTACCTATTGCAGGAGACATCGAATATCTTCTCTCCAGTAAAGGTGATTTGAATAGATCTGACGTCCTCACTGAGGCTTCTAATATCTCTGTAGACAAACTTAATTTTAGACAGGGAAGTAAACATATTACTGACCCTAGAATGCGTGCTTCTATGAGAAATTCATACAGTAATCAAATGTTTTTACCTGTATCAGAGTATAGTACCCCCCAGCAGTGATCCAGATCTTGCAAAACATCTGGACAAGGAGAATTTGGATGAAAAGTTTAGAGCTTTACACAGAATCGGTGATAACCATTACAAGAGCAAGTTAAACAACCAGATCTATCACTTATCTGCTTGGATTGAAGGAGAGAGTAGTTCTAAAAGCTCGGAGAACAACAACAAAGAGCTATTTGGCATGAAGAGAAGCCTTGAGAGGATGGGGAGTTCAAATCTCAAAGACTTAAACTCTACAACTCATGTCAAGTCTCCAGATCTGCCTTTGAGGAAGCAAAAGATGCATCTGAGACACGAAGAAGTTAAGCGGAAGCTGGATTCAAGCAATCAAAGCAAGGATATCAACGAAGCGATGGTGTGGAAGCCGCCATGAAGTCAATGATGTTTGTTTTCCTCGGTGATGTCGCCATTACTGAGTTTTCTTTGAGATGCTGGTGGTTTATGTCGGCTAGGGTTTGATAACCCTTTGAGCTTTGTTTTGTTGTTTTTCTTTTGGGCCGTGGGCCTTATCTTTTTTTAGCCTGTTTCAAACAAAAAAAAGACACACCAAATACGTCATTTGGGCTTTACTGACCCATTAGGAAAATTTCCACAGCCCACTAATAATGTTTTGCACCAGTCCATTAGTTAGAATTTATTCAGACCCATCACAAAAATAAACGATCTATCAATATGTGTTAACACCGATTACAACATTCATTTTGATGTTTACATTTTTTCACAAAGCAAAAAATATAAATTTTGAGGGGCAAATGTTAACTCCGTTATAATACGTGATTCAAGAAATTATATGTGACACACACAATATTGATAGATCATTTATATTTATAAAATGATGGATCGGGAGATGTTTTAATATGGATCGGGCATAGATTCTATGATGGATCAGGCAGTTTTTATTGATGGATTGGGCATGCCAGTAAGTCTTAGCCTGCTTTGAAGAAACATGGGTCGATTGTGCTTCACATTCATGGGCCGGTTTGATACTTCACGTAACACAGCAGTGCGTACATTCATGGGTCGTCACATTCAATAATTGGATCGGACAGTTTATAAATGATGGATCCACAATATTAAATAAAGAATATGAACCATACATATTTGGTAAAAACAACATGTAGTTTTATAAAACATGACGCGTACATAACTCTTATATGAGGCTTACGTGGCATGCAATCATTTATGGGTCACTTATATATTATACAAAGCTGTAAAATGTTTGCATGGGCATAAGGCAAACACATGCAGTACAATTGTTTGGATCGGCTACAATACAGTATGTTAGCAATGTGAACAACCATGGATCACAAGTGAGCATAAATAACAGGATTATGTTAGTGCGTGAAAGGTGAAACATGGAGCGTGCATATGGATCATGAGCAAATACAATGGATGGTTTGTTGCCACATCAGCTCAAAGCCTACAGGTCGTGGCACAATACCTGCGCATACAGGGTGACGTGTAAAGGTAGTAACAAGTCGTTCTATACATTGGATCATTCATATACAATATATTGGGTCGTTGATGGGAATATCGGGTCGCCAAACAGTCATGGTATGGTGGCAAAATATGTAAATATGATAGGTCGTTCTAGATAATAAACTGATGAATCGTGCTTGTTTAATTTGTTTCCATGGGATGCCAGCAGTACATATTATGGATCGGTTGTATCAATATAAAATGGAAGGCCATGTGGCGCAAGCATGGAGATCAAATATATGGGGTGCACGCCTTTGTATGGATGAAGCGTGGCAATTAAACAAATAGATGGACAGTTGTACTTCATATATGTTATAAAGTAAAAGTCATAATGAGTAGATGGTCAATTTGGCTAAAATAGAGTCAGGTTGTCCATATTTGAATATGGTCGTTCATGCGACCTGAGTCATGTCGTACATGCAACCTATGAAGGCGGGTCCTCCAACGACCCGAATGCCCGCACACCAATTTTTGAATCTCACCTATCCACTTCCACACCTATAAATACCCCACCATTTCCTTCATTCAAGGGACCGATTTCTCCAACCATGAAGTGCTGCCATTTTCATTTCTCAACAACGTGAAATCATCTCAATCTCCATTAAAGTTCTTCCAAGCTCCAATTCAACATCTCAATCATCATGAAATCATCAAAGATCGTCTAAGTGCAAGATTTATGAAGATCTACTCCAATAGTCTCCACATCTAGCGAGATCAAAGGTTTTCCACGGTGAAATCGAGAGAATCAAGAGATCAAAAAGAAGAAATAGAGAGAATTCTTGTAAAGAGAAAAGACGAACAAAGTTACAGAAAATGTGTACCTTGTATTGTTGATAATCATAATGAAATCCTTCATTAAAGTGGATGTAGGCCAAAACTGAGGCTGAACCACTATAATTGCTCTTTGTTTTTACTGCCTTTGTTTATAATTTCCCCTAATCTAGATCTAAACAGTTGAAAGGTGTTTACACACCTCTCGGGGTGTTAATGTTCATTTTTTGACATTAACACTTATTATGGAATATTAACCAATATAATTTTATTAGATTATCTTGTATTTATTACTCTTGTTTTTATGTCATTGAGCGAACATGGGAAAAGGAGTAAAAGTTGATGAAAACAGTTTCACTTTTGTCAATTTACATCAAAATCAAGATTTATTTCATGAAATCCATAAGTAAAAAAATATTTTATTCAAAAGAATATGATTTTTAATGTTAGTCTGTTGAAATGAAAGCACCACCAATAGGTATTCATGTTTTAGAGATAAATGACTATCTAGAAGAAGGTACCAATGTTACGAAATACTATGACCTAATAAATAAGAATGTCAATGATGTTAGCTATATTGGGGAGCATTGCGAAGGCATACTCGAGTAATCTAAATATGTTGTTTGATTACATGAATTGTTTTTGAGTACATGGATATGTCATTCTTAATTGTTTTTCTATTTTTCATGAGATCTATGATTGTTGTGTAAAAAATGATGTTGTAATTATGGTAAATATTCTTATTGTTTGTATATAAATTAAGCAAATAATTATCATATTTGATAAATAGTTAATATTTCATGTGTGGAAGTATTGAATTTTTTATTATCATAAAGATCAACATTGTTAAAGACTAAAAGAGTGTTCATCATGAAGGTATCCATGTTATCTTTTATTTTATTTAAAAATGTTAACTAGAACATGTTAATATCAATATTTCTTGGCGACTTTTTTTGTTTGCAAATTGAATAATTTAATTTGATAAAAACACTATCACATTACTTAATAAATATTAGAAAATTACATGACATATATTCATTTGCTTTTTGCATAGATTTGATATGAGTTAGAAGACTACTCAACCATAAATCAACCAGATTAATGTCAAAATTTATATAAATAGCATTCTGCTATGCTAGAAATCTATTATTTAATAAATTATTTGTAATAAATTTATATAAGTTCAAAATGTATTTTACGGAAGTTGAATAATCAATCATCTAATTACTACTCCAAATTGACTTTAATAGTTACCAAGGGAGAGTAGTTAAAGTCCGTTAATAAATGAAAATATCTAAATACTTACAAATTAAGTAGCAACTTAAAATACTTTTGGTCGAGGTGCATTCACATTCAGATTCATACAACTTCATTGTTGAACTTGAATATAACATACCATTAAATGACAAGCACCTTGTTCAAAATGATTAATGCACTTGAACATGATGAAAGAGGTCATGAATTCAGTTTCTATCTCACGGGATCGATCTCACTTGATGTGTAGTAAGTCATGAGACGCTATCTTGTTGTTTATTAATAAATGCACTTTTATCACTATAGCATGTTGGGGATTTTGCAGTTTGAGACTATTAGAGGAAGATGATTGTCGTACTTCAGACTTCAAGGATCAATAGAATAGATTATTTTAGACAATAGTTCAACCCAGTAGGTACAAACGGGTTATCAAACTATCGACTTTTAGGATTCAATGAAGCCTTGGAATAGCGTAATCAGATTCAAAGTTTATACAACTTTGATCAGACCAAGAACACTCCAGAATATTATCTCTGACGATGTAAGAATGTAAGGGAACAAAGAGAAAGCAGAACAACCTATCTGCAACAGTTTCTGAATTGGAACGCTTTAGAAGCATTACAAAACAGAATAGTACTAAAATGGTTTAATGGTGTTGCAGAATGGTTGAAATAAGAAGAAGAATATTATATTTTCAGAATAGTTGAAATAGTTTTCTTGCCTTGCTATTTATAATCAGTGGAGGGATATTCCTTTTTATGAGCTGACGCAACTGTTTGCAACAGTCATTTCCGTTTCAGATCAGAATGTCGCATCCCTTCATTTGTAACGTTTAGAAACGTTTCAAATTTCAACAGTTGCGCCCTTTCGTTTGCAACGTTCTGAAGTAATGCAAGAAATTTTCCCGCTTTATATTTAAATGCAGTTTCGGTTCTTAATGGGCTGAATTCGGCCTGTTATAGTTTAAAATATTGGTCCAAAAAATATTCTTATTGAATCCGAAACCCGAAACCCGTACCCGTATCCGGCCTGACTCAGTTCGGTAGGAAGGCGGCGGCGGCGGCGCGTGCGTGTGATAGAGATGCATGGTCTCCGTCCTCACAACAAAGCAAACATATGAGATCCCCATGACCCCAACACACTTCTAAGAAAGCCCCTTAAGTACCATGAAATCTTTTTCAACTCTCATGATGTGGGACTAATCCCCATACCCATCCTTCTTCCTTTCTTGCATCCGTCTTCAAAACAAACCCAAACCCCAAAACATGTTTTGAAAATTTCACAATAATCTCCCCCAATTTTCAAAATATATAATTAAAGTGGACAGCTAAATCACTAGTGTGACTTTCTACATACCCAAGTGGGATCAAGCCTATGTAGTTTTATGATCAAAATTTGCATCATCGTGAAAACAACACATAAATAAATGATATCTTTTGGATTTGAACTTTTACTTAGTGTACACCATTCAAAGTTCTATCAAGATTCTATGGTGAACTCTTGAACCTAGCATCCCTTAATGATAAAAGCGGAACAATCTCACATGTTGATTTCCTTAGTTAGAGTGTTCTGTATTGCTCAGCACGTTAATGGCCATGCTTTTAATCCTGGTTCATGAGTCTGCTTTAGAAAGCGGTCATACTTTCCTAGGAAACGACCTGATTTCCATATTCATATAGGTAAGTCACTTAAGGTGTTTCTGCGATACGCCTTTTAAGGTTTCTAGACTTATTAAGGACATTTATCCATCTTTTATTCTTGCAGAATCCAACATTAAATATTATGCGATTATTGATTTAGTGTTACATAATCATTCTCTTAATTTGTTGGTACCCATTGAAATTTGTTTATCCTTTTCAAGACATAAGTTGGGTTTCTGTTAAGAATGATCTATCTTCTATCACATACCTTGGTCCCATTTCTTTTGACTTTATAGAGACCATAGCCTTTGGAAAACCTTTTGTAAGTGGGCCAGCCAAGTTTTTCTTTGCTTCTACATAGTCAACGATTATAACTCCACTTTTGAGTATCTGTCTTACCATTTGATGTCTTAGACTCACATGTCTAGACTTTCCATTATATGTCTTATTAGAGACATTATATATAGTTGTTTGATTATCACAGTTAATCAAGACTACAGGAGATGGCTTCTTCCACAATGGAATTTCCATTAAAAAATTCCTAAGTCGTTCTGCTTCCTTACATGCATCTGCTAATGCAATCAATTCTGACAACATAGTTGAGTCAGATATACAGGTCTGCTTCTTGAAAGCCCACGACACAGCAGCGCCTCCTAATGTAAATATCCATCCAGTCGTAGACTTGGATTTGGATTTGCATCACTATAACCTTTTACTATAGTAGGATATACTTTATAAGACAACCCATAGTTGATGGTTCCTCTCAAATAAGCTAAAACTCTAGAAATAGCTTTCAAGTGTCCAAAACATGGATTTCTCGTAAATCGACACAACAGACTTATAGCATGTGCGATGTCCGGTCTAGTGCAATGCATAACATATATAAGACTCTCAATAACACTAGAATACTCTAGTTTAGAAATGGTACGTGCTACGTTCTTTTCTAATTTGATACTTGGATCTAAAGGAGTTGGTGCTAGTTTGTCATTATAATGACCATACTTCTTTAGGAACTTCTCAATGTAATGAGATTAAGTTAAATAATAACTCCCCCGCTTTCCTAATGATTTTAATTTACAGAATTACACCAGCCTCATCTAGATCTTTCATATCAAATTTAGAAGATGGAAACTTCTTAGTTTCATTCACACAAGATATATTTGAACCAAATATTAGCATGTCATCAATGTATAAACATATTATAATATAACCGTTGTTATCCGATTTGCTATAAATACATTTATCAGCATCATTAACAATGAATCCATATGTTAATGCAACTTTAACAAACCTCTCATGCCACTGCATGAGAATTTACTTCAGGCCATAAAGAGATTTTACTAATTTACAAACTTTCTTTTCTTGGCTTGGGGTTATGGAACTTTCAGCTTGTTCCATATATATACCTCTTCTTCTAAATCTCCGTTAAGAAAAGCTGTCTTTACATCCATTTGATGTATGACCAAAAAATGAATTGATGCAAGTGCTATTAAATAGCGCATAGACGGTATGCGAGCAACCAGAGCATATTTATCAAAATAATCTACTCCTTGTCTTTGTTATATCCCTTAGCAACTAATCTGGCTTTAAACTTATCAATGGATCCATTTGTATTCAACTTATTCTTGAATATCCATTTGCATCCTATGGGTTTAGCACTAGGAGGTAAATCGGTTAAAAATCCAAGTTTGGTTTAACATTACGGAATTCATTTCATCATTGATAGGTCCTCTCCGTAGATTAGAATCTCTGGAACTCATAGCTTTAGAATAAGTTTTGGGATCATCATTGACATTCATTTCATATCTTGTCACATTAAGGACTTCATCCTTATTGTCTTCTACGAGATATTTTATGAAGTGAGGACCATAGTCCTTCTCTATTCTTGCTCTTTTAATTCTCTTCTGTTTAGTACTATTACCTGGTACTAGCACTTCCTTACTGTTTTGAGCAGAAGCATATTCATGGTCACTGATACCATAAGTAACAGTTGGTTCTGGACTAGGTGATCTTAATGGATTCTAAATAGTTTGATCTTCAAAGAATTCTACATCTTTAGATTCTATAACTTCTAAGGTGTCAACAATAAGGAACCTATAAGTTATACTATTAAGAGAATATCCTATGAAAACACACTTAAATGCCCTATTACCTAACTTTGGTCGTTTAGGGTCTGAATTTCTAATATATGCTAAGCAACACCAAATTTTATGTCTAGTAAGATTAGTTTTTCTATTAAACCATAATTCATAAGGGGAAATATTATTCTTTTTAAACGGTACCATATTTAAAATGTAACATGCAGATAGCATAGCATCACCCAACAAGTTAGAAGGTAAATTATAACTTATGAGCATGACATTAGCCATTTCTACTAAAAGTTCTATTTTTCCTCTCAGCAACACCATTTTGTTGTGGTGTATATGGGGCGATACATTGGTGAACTATACTGTGTTGTTTGCAGAACAAAGTAAATTCATTTGAAAAATATTCACCATCATGATCTGAATGTAACACTTTGATTTTAACTCCTAATTGTGTTTCGACTTCTACTTTGTAAATTTTGAATTTATCAAAAGTCTCATCATAAGATTTCATTATATATATATGCATATCTACTATAATCATCAATAAATGTTATATAGTATTGGTTACCACCTTAGGTGATATGACTTTTTAAATCACCCACATCACTATATACCAAATCAGGCAAACCAGTTTTCCTTTCTACCGATTTAAAGGATTTTCGGTGTATTTTTGGTTCAACACATATTTCACATTTAGAGATAGAATCAAAATCACAATAAGAAATTAATCCTAATTTATGCATATTTTAAGAGATTTATAAGTAACATGTCCTAATCCACCATGCCATAAATTAACGGAATCAACAATATAAGTAGAAGATTTCTTTATTAGATTCAACTTAACCATGTCGTTACAAGAATATCCCTATCCAACAAATTTGTTGTTCTGGACAACACTAACTTATCAGACTCATACACCATCTTAAATCCTCCTTTGTTAAGAAGATATCCAGAAACAAAATTCTTACACATATCGAGTACATAAAATAAATTAACTAATGTAAGAACTTTCCCTGAGGTGAATGTAAGTTCAATTGTGTCTTTCCCTAGAACTTTGTTGCAATTTTGTTTGCGTCAGTAACTTCACTCGATTTCTGTTATTCTCTTCGTAATTCTTGAATAGATTACGGTCTTTGCAAATATGAATGGTTGCTCCAATATCGAACCACCAATCATTATCAATGCCACTAACGGACTTCGCCTCTTGCACAGCAGCCACAAGCTGTTCTTCAACCACATTCGCATTTTGTTAATTCTTCCATAGACGACAATCTTGGGCATGGTGGTCGGGTTTATTACAATAGTAACATTCACCCTTCTTTTTGTTGTTCTTGCTTAAATTGTGTCTCATTCTTAGGCTTTAACTTTTCAGTAATTTCAACATTATTAGCCTTAGATTGAGACTCAATTTGCGAATTATCATCTAATTTGCATTTATGAGAATCCTCTTCAATACAAAGATGAAGTTGTAAACCGTCTAAATCATAATCTGTTTTTGCATGTTTCAATTTTTTTCTTAAAATCATTACAGTAATTCGGGAGTCTCGAAATAACAACTATAACAACAAAAGATTCAGGGAGATCAATTCCGGCATCGTTAAGTTGATTCACCAACAACAATTTTTCACTCATAAGTCCAACTATGGACTTGTTGGCGACCATTTTGAAATCCATAAAATTACAATAAGAAACTTTTTATTATTTGCCTCGGATATGCGATACTTGCTCTCTAATGCAGTCCTGGGTCTCTTTGCAGTTTCAAAGGTCCTGTGTGCGTTGTAGACTGGAGTAGACAATGCATTTAGGATGTGCCATCTACATAATAAATCGTCCTCTTTGCGCTTTGTAGGTTTCGCCTTTAGAGCGACCTCATCCTTATCGGTTTCCAACGGTATCACTTCCAATCCGTCTTCCAAGATGTAGAACAATTTGACGGTGATCAGAAAGAACTTCATTGTCTCTTGCAAACGAGCGAAATTTTTGCCATCAAATCACTCCAAACGAGTCAAATGCTGATTCATTACTTGTAACACGCTCGAACCTTCCATGGTTGATGTTATTGTTTGAAAATTTGTTGGGGATTTTGCAGTTTGAGACTATTGGAGGAAGATGATTGCCGTATTTCAGACTTCAAGGATTTATAGAATAAATTCTTTCAGATAATAGTTCAACCGAGCAGGAACAAATGGATTATCGAACTATCGACTTTCAGGATTCAATGAAGCCTTGGAATTGCGTAATCGGATTCAAAGTTTGTACGACTTTGATCCGACCATGAACATTCCAAAATATTATTTGTGATGATGCAAGAAACGAAGAGAAAGCAGATCAACCTATTTGTAACAGTTTCTTAATTGAAATGCTTTAGAAGCTTGCCAAACAGAATAATACTGAAACAGTTTAATGGTGTTGCAGAATGGTTGAAAGAAGAATGTTAGATTTTCGGAATAATTTAAACAACCTTGCTATTTATAATCAGTGGAGGGATATGACTCTTTATGAACTGACGCGACTGTTCTCAATACTAATTTTCGTTTTAGTCAAAACTCACATCCCTTTATTTGTAATGTTACAAATTTCAACCGTTGCGCCCTTTCATTTGCAACGGTCTGAAGCGTTACAAGAAATGTTCCCGCGTTATATTTAAATGCAGATTCGGGTCTAGGTTCTTAATGGGTTGAATTTGGCACATTACAATTTAAAATCTTGGTCCAAAAAGAATATCCCCATTGGATCCAGAACCTATACCCAACTCAGTCGGACGGCCTATTGCGGCGCGCATTTGGTAAAAATGCATGGTCTCCCTCCTCACAACAAAGCAAACATGTGAGAACCCCAAGACCCCAACACACATCTAAGAAAGCCCCTTAAGTACTTTGAAAACTTTTTCAACTCCCATGATGTGGGACTAATTCGCATACCCTCCATTCTTCCTTTCTTGCTTCCTTATTCAAAACAAACCCAAAGCTCAGAAGCAACTCAATGAAATGCGTGCTACATATTATAAGACCGTCGATGACATCATTGTCTATATCTTCAGAATGGACACATTTTACTGCAAAGTAGACTAGGTTTGAAACTATTTGTTGAATAATGGCTATTTTACTATATTTATTAGACTTATATTGACGTTAGAATGTGATCCGAATGAATAGACGATGATCATCTACAACAAATACTTCTTAAATGTTCAAAATTTCAAAAAAAATTGTTGTAAGTTTCTATCATTTTAATTTTAACATACTTTTACAAAACTAGAAATTATCAATGATTTTTTGGCTCACTGAATTGATTCATTTCATTGATTAAAAAAGATCATCACTTGACTACTTTTATAGTTGTATAGTTGTATATTTATATGTGACTGTGTCACCAACCTGCATTGGGTTTTCGGGTTTACGGACCTGACCCGACTTATAATACAAAAGACACTTCATACGGTTACAACTAGGAATGACAATGGAGCAGGTTGGGGCGGGTTTCTCGTGCCCCAGACCCAACCCAGACTTTTTAAACCTCGCCCCAGACCCGCCCCATAGACCCGGTGCGGGTCTGGAATTTCGCCCCATACCCGTACGGGTCAGGATAGACCCGCCCCATCCCATGACCCGGTCATATTGTGTTCTAATATACACCAATTTATATACTTGTATTTTTATCACTAAATGATAAATTATATACATATTATAATGTGTTCACAATGATAAGATAATATAATAAAATGAGTTGTAAGATAATAGTTCAAAATGTATGCATTTGTTATTGTATGGTTATCATTGATGCAGCTTAATAATATGAAAAATTTACAGTTTGTTGATTGAGAAATATAATATTCAAGTTATAACCATGTATACCTAAGAAGATTAAAAAGTAATCATTATAATTATAAATTGTTTTAATGATGTTTTAATTATGCAGGTCGGGTTGGGGGGGTTAGCCATGCCCTAGACCCGACCCTAGACCCGGACCTCCAAAAGCGGGTCGCGGGTCTACCCGGTCTGAAGACCCTATGTGGTGGGTCTAAATGGGTCAAAATAGGGGCGGGTCAAGCGGGTTCAGACCCTAGACCCGCCCCATTGCCATTCCTACTTACAATTGCAATTATATTTTCGTTACCCCCCTCTCTTCATGGCGACTTGAGAGAACCATTTCTGATTTCTCGTTTTCTTTCTTCAATTTCTTTTGTGAGAGAATAAACATCTTTCGGTTGAGATCAGTTGGTATTTGGTTTAAAGCAAGCTTGCATATCTTCAAATTCAAGAATGTTTGAGAGATTTTGATAGTTGCGTAATTTTGAGAGGCCTTCATTTTGGATTTGAAGATATTCAAGATCGCTTTAAACCAAATACGTTGGAGGGGTTAGATTGGACATGAGTCTTCAGATTTGATGATAGATGCTTTCAGATCTGGCTTGAGTTGAGCATTCTGGATCTAATGATTTTTCTGCTCTGAAATCCTACATGGCTTTCGAGTGATCATTTGAGCAGGTGTCGACCTTTGTACTTTGTTTTGACTTAGTCAAAGGCTCGGGCATATCATTAAACCTCATATCTGAATCTAACAAAAAATTTAGCTGATAGTGGCTTTTGTAAGTACGCCTACAATTTTATGGGTAGATAGTACATGTCTGAATTCAAGTTTTTCATTTGTTATGAGTTCACGAATGAAACATACTTCAATTTCTATATGTTTGGTTCTTACATGAAAACCTGGGTTGGCTGATAAAGAAATAGTACTAGCATTATCACAACATAACACTGGTTTGGTGTCTGTCTTGATTTTAATCTCACTTAATAATGACTGCATACATAATTTTTTTGATGTTGCTTGTGTTATGCTTTTGAATTTCTGCTTCAATGCTTGATTTTGACACCATTGATTTCTTTTTTAAACACCAGACACAATGTTTTTGCCAATACAAAAGCAACATTTAGTGGTAGGCTTTCTATTATCTGGATCAGTTGCCCAGTTCGAATTTGTATATCCAACTATGTTCGATGCTTTACTGGCTTTGAGTTTCGATCCATAATTGATAGTTCCTATCAGATACTTAAGTATCATCTTTATTGCCTTCCAATTCTCCTCTTTAGGATCATTCATAAATTTATGTACTTTGCTAATTCTGTATGATATTTCAGGCCTTGTAATGGCTTTATATTGTTACGAATCAACAATAATTCTGTATTGTTTAGAATTAAGTATGGGTTCTCTCTTGTGTTCGATAAGTGATGTCCAGTTACCATTGATGTTGGCATGAGATTAGCCCCTTCCATTTTTGCTTTAGTCGGAATTTATGTGATATATTTTCTTTGACACAGAAACATTTCACTCGAGTTTTTGATGACTCCATTTCCTAATAAGTTGTTTAGGTCTCCATGATCATTTAGTGAAAAGTGCTTATCCAAGTATTGTCTTAGGAGATCAATGTATGTGTCATTGTCACCTGTAACAATGAGATCGTCAATATAAATCAATATTTATGTATAATTGAATTGTTATTAATTTTGATATATAATGATATGTCAGATTTGATAGAATGAAATTTTAGATTATATCATGTTGATGTGAACTTACCAAACTAGACCATTAAGGTTTATTTCAAACTACAGATGACCTTCCTTTGTTTGTATACCATTTTGTCATCTTGTACATAGCCTTTTTGTTGTTCCATATAAACTTCTTTTAAATTACCATTAAGAAAGGCATTGCTAACATTTTCTTTTCTTACTTTCCACCCATTGTTTAATACAACAATCTGATAGTTGTTATTTAAATTAATGGTAAAAGTGTCATCAAAGTCAAACCCCCATTGCTATGTGTAGCCTTTTGCCAGGAGTCTGACCTTGTATCTTGATATTGTTCCATCTGGATTTCTTTTAATCTGAAGGTCCATTTACATCCCATAATGATTTTATCTTTTACAGGTTGAACAAGACTCCATATTCAGTTCTGATGAGTGCATTGTATTCTTCATCGCTGTTTTGTTTGTTTTTTATGGATTGATTGTAGTTTCTTGGTTCATTATATGAGAGCGGACGAGTAGAATTTTGGTTTGAAAATTCAACTTTTTGATCTTATTATCAATGGATGACCTGCTTGTGCTGGTTGAGCAACTCGAGTTTGTGTTGTTTATCGTAGGTTTGATCATTTGTACTTCTTTGTGTTGCACTTGTTTGTACATCCTTACATTGTTGATTTACACTTTGAGTATGATCACTTATTTGAGTTTAATCATGCTGATCTATTTGATTTTCAGTACAGTTACGTAATATCTGACGTTTTGACCTTGCATCTTCACTTCATTCTATAATGTGCTCCGTTGTATATAGTGGTATGTTTGGCATGGAAGTTCTTGCATTGTACACTTTTTGAGCAGGAGTTGCACTAATGTTAGATAATAGAAATACATTGTCATGGAAAACAACATGCCTACTTATGGTTAACTTGCCATTGCTATCTAAACATTTATATCTTTTTGATGACTTGCATATGCTAGAATCTAAAATTTAACTTGTGGACATTATATGATCTTAGGAAAGGGGAACACAGACATCCAAAAGTTTTTAATTGATGATAATTGGGTTTTACATTAAACATGACTTCCAATGGGCATTTATTTTCCTAGGTTTTAGCAGGAAGTCTATTTATTAGGTAAACTGTCGTATTAAATGCATTTGGTCAAATTTTATAGGTAGTGGACCCAGTGCCAGTAATGTAAAACCACATTCAACATGTATGTGTTTTCTTTCTATTAGATCATTTTGTTTTGAAGTGTATAGACATGTGAGTTTGTATGTGATCCCTTTTGTTTGAAAGAAATCCTTTAGTGGTTTGAATTCAATACCTTCATCCGTTTGAAATATTTTCAACAGAATGTTTGGGTGTCTTTCTGCATGTGTAACAAAATGTACTATAACATTACTGGCTTTAGATTTTGACTTAATAAAATAGATCCATGTGAATCTTGTGTGCGCATCAAAAAATGAGAATAATTTTAACCATAATCTGAATTAATCGGTGTTTAGACACATAGATCAGCAACTATTAATTTAAGTGGATTGTCATAACTTGTTTTTGAAACAGATAATAGGAGTTATTACTCTTCCATATTTGACATTGCATGTACACATGATTCAGTCACATTTTCAAACTGAATATAACTATTCAGCAAAGCCTATTTTACAACATTTAGGTACCGTTTGATTTACAAACTGGTCAGTTAAAGTTCGCGTATGCATCTGACGCGTCGAACGCGTCCACAGTGGGGCTCACACGTATGCCCCTTCAAGACGAACGGTTGAAAAATCCATATTCGATGAGCATCAGCCATACTTGCCAAGTGATCTTATTAGAGTAATAAAATGAAAAATCCATATTCGACGAGCATCAGCCATACTTGCCAAGTGATCTTATTAGAGTAATAAAATGAAAAATCCATATTCGACGAGCATCAGCCATACTCGCTAAATATCTTTATTAGAGTAAACAAATATAAACTTTATTATATATAAGTTTACCACCATCCAAAGATTTCTTAGGGATCTCACGGGGATTCACATAAGAGTGAACAATTTAGCCATTTATTACAAATTGATTAAAAATAAAAAAGGTTTCATCGTCGTCTAAAAGCATGTCTAGGGATCTCACCGTATAATAGCCTGTCGTTTCTAAATGATTTTAAATTGACAATAAACTACACATGTCAGACCCAAACCGTTCAAAAAGGAGAATTGTTAATGGATATTTAATATAGGAAATAAAAGAAAAGATAAAGAAATAGAACACAGAATCTCACAATGGAAGGATCGAATATAATAAGAACATAATTAATACATTAATAAGTTTACAATATATATTTCATAGTATCTGTGTTAAACAGTAATCAACATACCAAATAATTGCAGCGGAACAATACTAAATAAGTATGTCTGTCAAGCTCCATCTTCATCTTCTAACAAGATCTTCGCTAAACTGAAATAACTCAGGCCAACCTGAGTATAACAAAAATCAATACACTCGAGTCGACTAAAATATCTCGTTTAAGTCAAATCAAAACATGATATAAGAGTGCAGTAGTATCAGAGATGTTTAAATTTACTATTAGTGTATAAATAAGTGCAATAACTTAAGAGATGTTACGGGAATTTTCTGCTTCTAAGGATCCGTTAAACTGTATATCATAAAATACGCTAGTATAGTAATGTCTATCATTAAATAATTTTCTACTTCATTCGAATAGCGTTCACCAATCCATCCAACTTAATTCTAGGTTCACCACCATGTACACAGTTGTTAAAGTGGTACCCGTTATTGATATAGAGTATGTCAATACCAGCCCCAGTTTCTATAACAACCAAACGCTTATTTCCCATCATGGTAATTTATATTTGAATAAATTATATTTAAATGTCATAATTAAATTTACTTCGAATATTGATTTTCATTATCATTTACTCATATCAATTTAATATTTGATTTAGTTTCAAATTTCAGGTTCACTATCAAATTTCATATTCCAATTTTAGATTTCAGTATTACAAATATCGTTGTTTAAAGAAATATTTATATTCAAAATTTTGTACTTAAACAGTCCATATTGGAAATAAACTTTATTTAAAAATAGTTAAATTGTATATATAATAGCTATAAAATAGTTAAATTTAATATAAAACAGTTTGATTAAAATAGTTATAAAAATAAAATAGTTAAATTAATATAAAATAGTAATATTAAAATATTTATAAAATAAAATAGTTTTATTGAAATTGTTATAAAAGGTAACAATTAAATAAATTAATCTAAAATAGTTTTATTAAAATAGATAAAAAGATAATAGTTAAATATATTTAGTATAAAATAGTTAAGTAAATTAATATAAAATTGTTTTATTAAAATAGTAATAAAAGGTAGTAGTTAAATTAAATATAGAATAATTTAATTAAAATAATTATAAAA
This sequence comes from Allium sativum, assembly GCA_030737875.1. Classification (NCBI taxonomy): domain Eukaryota; kingdom Viridiplantae; phylum Streptophyta; class Magnoliopsida; order Asparagales; family Amaryllidaceae; genus Allium; species Allium sativum. The sequence continues at coordinate 201,584,149 of CM060924.1, forward strand.
GATTTAATAGTTAAATTTTATATATAATAGTTTAATATAAAATAGTTGTAAAACATTTAATAGTTAAATTTTATATATAATAGTTTAAAATAAACTAACTATAATATGTATAGGTATGAAAATAAATAGTAAAAGAGAAATTATTTAAATAAAATAGTTTAATATAAAATATTCATTTGACTACGGTAGCCGTATTTAATTTAATTTTCTACCCTATAGCCAAGTGATTATTTAATTTAAATTCAATTTCACGAGTATGTGTCGTTTAACTCGTATTGGATATCATAGGTATATGTCATTTCCACCTATTACTTAATTCAGTTATTCGATGTCCAAGGATGCAAATTATCAGTTTATCCCATTTCAGTGACATATAGTGTGACAGGTATACATCATTAACTATAATCGTCAAAAATAACACGCGTTCAATCATTATAACAATAAATAAACATAACATATAATCATCGTTCAAACAACCAATGTATCACAATAGTGTATGTTATTAAATATTGGCAATCAACTGGCAATTTAATTTCAATGCTAATTAAATATTGATTTAAATAAACAACAATTTACTGGCACTTCAAATTTAATCCATTTAAGCTTAATATAAACGTATATAAAATTTGTAAACAGTCAATTAAACAATATTTCACATCCATGTAAATTTACTACATATCAGATGTTAATTTATGGTTAAATCAATTTTGATGTCAAATTAAATTCCCACATTCCATTTGTCTTACACCCACTGGCTTGCCATATTAGCAAGCTCAAATGATTTGATGCCAACACCATCACTAGGAAAAATCTTATTTTCACTCGTGTCTTGATAGAAATTAGCTGAGAAAAGACTCTTCCCGCTCAGATTAAAGTCTGCGTTGACAACCGCGAGTTTTTTGTGGATGTGAAGTACAAATGGGAACCAGATACATGCATTTCCTGCAATTCCTTTGGTCATTCCTCCTATTCATGTCGGAGTGCAACTAATGTTCCACCCCTGCGAAGATCCCTCTACCTAGGCTTCTAGTCAGAACATGGGTTCTGAAAGCTAAGAAGGTCCTGCCTGACCATGTTGTGCCACTGTCCATAGTGGATGTTGTGGATATTGATGTTACTTCGAACCCTAATATTAGTTGGTTGGATAATGAAAATGCCTAGGTACATGAGGGCTCTTGGATGCGCTTTAATACTGAGCACAATTTATATAAGTTTGTGAGGGGATTCTGGAGATAGCCATCGTCTTTTACAGGTCTGTTGGTAATGATTTAAAGTTAGGGGATGAGGGCGATATTGGTGAGGATAATGACATACTCTTGTAAGATAAATCGTGGAATAGGAAACAAATTTTCTCACTGATACCACCATTTTATGTGGTTGACTTAGTTTGTCAGTTTTGTAATCATGTTCAGTTTATGTCACCAACGAAGGATGAGCTTTGTGATGTATCCTATAATGAGGTGGACCTACAGGTCACCTTGTTAATTTGTGATATTTTGTTCTAATTTTTCTTTTCTGATAGTGGTTGGCCACTCCAAACCAGATTATCTGTTATGTGCATGTGCAGAACACTTGTTTCGTATATTTATAACAAAGCGATACAACCATTATAATCCGGCTCGCTGTGTCAAAAATAAATATATCATAACATGCATAGAAATTTTAGTATGTTATGAGTAGATTAAAACACTCACTATTGATTTTATGTCAAATCTGAAATCCAAACGAATGCCAAAATTCCAACGATCTCTAAATTTAATCAAACCAACGCCATTCATCTGGAATTTTGAAACGAACCTCGTAGAGAAAACCGTGCCTCAATCTGAGCTCGTATCCAAAAATTATAAGCAATCGAACATTTGAATTTCAAGTAATATAGAAAATAATTGAGATAACCTTCACTCACTAACAATCTGCCATGTCATCCTCTTCTAAATCATCCCCCACCCAATTAAACTCATGAATACTGAACCCAAAATGAACGTTTGATCCAATCATTGACTAGAGTTTTTTGTTGCTCTCTTGCACTTTACGAGCCCTGACCACTACTGACCATTAGGGACTGGGAAGATCTTCCACCTGCATCCCTTTGATTACCATCCGCGTCCCCCCAAACGTTGTTGCCACCATGCCAAAACATAGGTTTTCGAACTCCATTCGTCATTCTCTTCAAAACTCATATCTTCATTCCGCTGATTTATGTTCGAATCAAAAATCCCCAAATCGATTGTTAGGGTTTCATGATATGAAAGCATTGACTACGATTTCTAGTTGAACCATGCATTGAATTCAAAAATGAATTATTGATCTGAGTTGTGATTGTCAAGGCCTTTCCAATGATATCAAATATGACATTCTTTGAAAGAATTTGAATTTTTGACGTTTATTTTCAGATCTAATAAACAACTTTTTTTCTATCATAAGGAATTTTGGGATTTGAGAAGAAATTTGACCTTTGACAAAAAGAAAATGACGGTTAGGATTACAGAAAATCCAAATATATAGGCGATAACATGCCTATTAGGCCACAATGGTTACAACAACACAAAAAACCCATTTTCATCGGTAAACCAAATTACATCGATCCATATATCAATATATAGGTTATTTCAAAATGCAATGGAATTTTCAGGTATCCAAAAAACACAATTCTTCTTATGTTATAAATTTTGTGTCGTCAAATTTAGTTACATTAAAACGCTATTTTTATTTAACGCAAAACGTGCTTTTGTTAATTTCATAATTACAATTTCATCACTACTAATTCAGTTTTATTTTAAATGCAATAAAATTCAATGTTTTGAGATTATTATAAAATTTCAACTTTCATTTCAATAATTCATCTCCCTATTTTCCACATTTACAAATTTGTTAATTGCTCCATGTAATTATAATCAGTTTGGTATAACTAAAATTTGGAATCAACGAAACTTAAATTTTTTTTGTTTAATCAAACAATTTAAATAGCCAAATTTTTTAGATTGTTACTATCCCCCCTCAAAACTTTTCATCCCTAAAAAGGTACGGTCAAGAATCTAGCAATTTAATACATTCTAAAATCAAGTTATACACATTAAACTACTTATTTAGTTTATATTTAGAACGAGATGTGATTAACAAAGTCGTTTTTAAGCAAATAGAGTGAAATTCTATATATACCCAGTACTTATCGGATTTAGTGCAAATACTGGCTGGGCCCCTGCCCAGAATCATTAATTACTCGATAGTCCAATTTTTGCGTCAAGTACAATACTTGAACTTTTCAATTAAAACAAAAGAATATACAGATTTCCAAATATTATAATTAATATATTCAAATCATATATTTATTATAAAATTTCAAACATGGAAGATTATATGTATGACTCTCCCCCCACTCATTTATTTTTTCATATTTTAAGCCGTATCATTTATTCAAGTATAATTTACTTACAATTAAAATGGGGAAATCATATAAAATGATATTTTCAGAACATATATCATGTATGGTTACTTAACATTTTACTTAAGCTATAGTTTGGTTAAATTCTTTAAATCCTCATTTTTAATTTACCCTTAGGTTTATTAGTTAAATTTCCATTTTTGTAAAATTCAATCTTTCGCTTATTGGAAACCTATGTTTTGAATTTATATTGTAGATATTACCATATAATCAATATACGGATTACATTTATACTCAGTTCAATCAAATTAATAACTAGATCAATATAAGTATTAACTATTGTTAATGTATATATTAACATATAAGTCAATATACCGATTACATTTATATTTAGTTCAATCAAATTAATAACTAGATCAATATAATTATTAACTAAATTATACTTATAAAATTATTCGCTCGGAAAACATGCTTAAGTTAATGTTGCCTAAATTATACTTATAAAATTCATTTAACTTCATAGGTTTAATTATATATATTTCTCACAAATCGCAAGTTTCACATAAAAGAGACTTTTATAATTTCATAAATAACTTTCTAAAAATAAAATTCCAATTATATTTATTTGAAATCAGATCAATATTTCATATTTATTTGACTTACAATAAAAGTCAACAAATTTCAATATCATTGTTATGAAATATAATATTATGCTTATTGGGATGTTATTATTATTTTCAGAAAAATTTCATATAAATTTTCTGAATTCGATAAATTTTTTCATTAAAAAATTATCATCTTATAATCTTATTTGTATAGATTTCTTAAATAACATCTTTAAGTTCTTAAACATATAATATTTTATGAACACCTTTGAAAGATTCATTTTTATTAAGTGTTACAATTACCATTTAAGAAAATTTTATACTATAAGTATTTCCATATTACTTTGTTTTGAATCAATTGTTGATAAGCTAAGTGGTTATTACCTAGGTTATCTAAATATTCTTAAATTTTAATTCCTAAATTTCTCCTTTATTAAGTCTAATGGATAATTTATACATATTTCTTGTAAATATTTTTTATTTAAAGTTAATAATTTTTCATGAATTGTTAAGCCAAACTTATTCACTTAAAGATAAAATTCAAGAGGGTTAAACCACTCGTTACAATAAAATTTACTTATGTTTTTAAGATAAATTACTTATAATTTAGTTAAGCAAAATCTTTTTCACATTTAATAGTTAATGCTCATAACAAGCAAAGCATAACTAATCAATAAATTTGGGTAATATCATTTTATAACAAGCAAACATATTATACATAATTACATTATTTATACAATAATTATTTTGTATATAAAATATCATGGTAAAATTATTTCATTTACCCCTTCAAAAACAATATTGTGTCGATTAACTCTATTAAGGACTTAGAAATCCCTATCGAGATCATGACATCTCATGTACCGATCAAAATTTCTAAATACTCAAAAGAACAAACTAACACTATAAAAAAATTATCACATTACAAATATGTGATCATATATATATATATATATATATATATATATATATATGTGTGTGTGTGTGTGTGTGTGTGTGTGTGTGTGTATGTGTGTGCGTATGTTTGTATGTATACTCTCAAACTTATATAGGGTATTCCATTACCCTGTCTCTTCATGGTTACCCTAACATGGTTTGGTATTCCCTCGAACAAAGCTCTGATACGAACAGTAATGACCCATCGTGTCTAAAAGTGTAACAACCCGGAATTTTTGAACCAATTTAAAAAAATTATTTTAGCAATTTTAATGCATTTTGAGAATTTAAAATGATTTATTTTAAATAATAATGACTAAAAATTTATATAAAGCGAAGTTAGAGCGTATAAATTTATTTTAATTATAAAACGAGCTTGAAATGGCACGGTAGTTTGAAAATTCGATTTTAAATTTCAATTGAATGTACAGAATTCAAAAAAAATCGAATTTCAGTAAAACAAGAAATATTGGAATCTGTTTAACTATATCTTTCTAACGAATGTAAGAAACAGAGATTTCATAATATAAATTGAAAGTTATGTCCAGTTTAAAATTTAAAATAGTCGCTATGGAATTTTATACATTTTAATATAAAATATAGGCCTTAAAATAGCCATTTTGCAAACGACCTCCGTTTTCAACGAAACCACTTTTGTTGGATCCGGAATGTCAAATTATTGCTAGGTTTCAAATTTCATAATTTTTAGATTAAATATGTGAGCGTGATAAATTTAAATGTGTTTTGACAGTTTTAGATTGAATTGGATCGACCAAAAAATGGTCATTTTTCAAATGGTCTCCAAATTTGACGAAATTAGTTTTGTTAGGGCTGTATCGTCAAAACATAGCTAGATTTACTTTTTGGGAATTTTTGAAGTCAGTATGCGGCCCCGGTAAATTAAAATGTACGTTTAACTTCAATATATATTGATTTATATTTTAATTTTGATAAAAACTAATCGAAACAGTCGAATTGGCTTACAAAACACATCTCATTGTGTTCGGAATGGGGGTACTTAGCTAGGGGCGATGGTCGTTGGGTTTGATTTGGAGTTGGTGGCGATAAACCAGTATTTTTGGAATTAAATGTTATTAAATATATATATATAGTTTTCTCCAATAAAACCCTAGCCTGCTTCTAATAAAACGCGCCGCCAGTTCTAAATTTCAATGGCCAACTCCATTCCGATTTTAAATCCAAAATTCATGAAATCCAATTCGAATTAACCTTCGATTTCAATACGAGGATTGTAGATCTTCTCGAGATCTCTCAAGTGATACGAGTTTGATCGAGTATTGAGCTGTGTGGAGCGTGAAATCCAAGCTCAAAAACTGTTCATTCGCCCTCGATTTGCGTGCTCCTGATGACCTCGAACTGCGCGCCACTGCTGGCGTAGGCAGAGCTCACGACGATCTTCGACGTGGCGGCATCTTATTGGCTCCAAGCGGCTTCTGGTGGTTGAAAAATACGAACACTAGAATCGACAGTGGGTATCTGAACGTTTTTTGAGTTTAAAACATGGAAGAAGGTAATTAAATTTTATTAATTAATTTATTAATCAATTCCATGATGTCATTAACCTTTATAAAATCGTATCTTTCTCATACGGTGTCGAAATCACATGAAACAGTATTCATTGTGATCGTGGGGACGAGAGCTTCGCAACAAGACTAACTGGATCCAATTTGGAGCTTGTTAGAATTTAGAGTAGAATTAAATCCAAACCATCCAATAAATAATGACAGAGTGGAAACCGACTGTGAGAACTCTCTTTCACTCAAATTATTTTACAGTTATTATATAATAGGTTGTAGATGGGGCTTAGTAGCTCCTGACACTATTTTTTGTACAAGCCATTGTTGATTATTTGCTTGAATTGTGATTGGGATTGTCATATATTGATATTGTTGTATATATAAAATTATTTATATAAAATGTATATAAAATTATCATGGAAAGGAATTGAAATAAATATTTATTTACAAATCGGACGATTTGTTTATGTACACCTATTTAACTGATATTGATTGGGACAATAAATTTTACACATCGCCCAACTACACAAATAATAATCGGTGTTTGTTGGTTGAAACCCCACACGGGTATTGGGATGATATTTGACATACACTAATCCCAATTGTTTAGCTATATGTCAATCGATGGGTTGACAGACTGTATAAGCGTTATTTATTTATTTTAATGCTTATACTGTTGTAAAATGCACTCTGGATGTTGTATGATTTTTAATGATTGTTTATCATTATTGTTGTATACATGCGATGTATGAAATCCATATAACTGAAATTATATGGTAATTGATTGAGTCTGATTCCAGTTCAGAATTAACGAATATTTTAAAATAATATTCAGTGAATAATCAAAATGTGATTTCGATGTCGGATTTTGGATGGACACGGAAATATTGGAATATATGAAGCCGAGGTGGTAGATATTCGCCATTTCAACCCGAACGGGTTTATCGATCGATTTTATTCATTTTATAATGAATATCAAAGAAATGGATTTCAAAATCTGATATTTTGAAAATATTACCATTGAAATATTATAATGATATGGAATATTCCATTTTGAATAAAAATTGAAAAACGAAGTTGAAACCGTTTTAAAATGAATTCCTAAACGATTTATGAAATACGTTTTAAATAGAAATCGACGATATATATACTATATATATTTAATGGCCTGAATAGAACGCGTGGCGCAGCGACTATTCGCGAATTTCGACCATTAACTTCGAATTGGCATTACGCGAGATCCAATCATCGGATTCTCTTAAAACCGGAACCGTTGGGTTCATATCGAAAATAACTTTACAATGAATATAAGAGATTTGAAATATAATGGTTAGATTTTAAAATATGTCCAAATCAGTTTTGGAAAAGGTCGCTATGAATGCAGTTCGATGGCCGTTATTGGAAACCAACTGTACGGGCGATATTAAAATTATTAAAAATATGGAAAAATTATGTAAATCATAATAAATGATATGGAAAGATTTTGGATGAAAAATTCTGTATCTGAAAAGAAAAAATTATATTTTTATCAAAATGAACTAGTTAATAACTAGAATAAATTGGATTTGAAAATGGTATTAAATTAACCAAACATTTTCCAACGAATAAATTGGAATGGATTTGAATGGAAATAATCTTTGGAATATTTCGATATTGGATTTCGTGATTATACGGATATTGTAGAGGAATTTGGAAGATACAGATATCGTTATTCCCAATACGATATCCGATGGTTTCAGAATTGGATATTGAACATAAGCCGATATAATTTCTATTCAGAGCCTTGTATTTGATATCAAATTGGATTTTGGGTTTGTCATGAACGGTGTCTTAAATAACGCTGTTCTTAAACCCAGTTGAGAAAAGAATAAATCTTTAAATTAGGTTTTAGTGAAGTTTTTCAATTAATTAATATTTAATTGGAATTGAATAAAACAATTGGATTTTTGGGTTTATCGTGAACGGTGTTTTAAATAACATTTGTTCTTTAACCCAAATAACAGCGAAGAATATGATTTGGAATTTATAATCTTCAAATTAAGATTAATGGAACTTCCAAAGTAAAAATTTCCAATTTAATATATTAAATTGGAATTGAATGGAATTCGATTGGTAATAATCAAAATGAACTACTGTGAAGGAAGGCAGTTACTATATATGGAATTTAAAAGGCTTTGTCGTTATTCCATTTATACTATTAGTTTGATACGGGAATTTATATCGATTATATATTGTTATGATTTCCGTGTAGATTCCATTTTGATGGAAGATGATTTTGGGTTTATCGTGAACGGTGTTTTAAATGACACTCGTTCTTTAACCCAGTAAAGACATGATTTATTTCCTAAATATGATTAATCATTAAATAATGATTTTTAGAGATTAAAACTAAATAATGTTTTAATAAATCTTTAATTAGTTTGAAATGTGAATGGGATAATTAAAATTATCAAATTCAAGAAAGTGATCGAGAATGGAGTACCGCCAGTTTACTCTAGGCGATAGGTAAATCTTTAATTAGATTTGAATGTGAAACGGTAATTGATTTTACCGATAACACAGTGGTGTTAGATATGGAGTACTACCTGTTTTGCTCCATGGGATGAATAGGTTGGGATGGATAATAAAATGAATGATTACTTCGGTAAGGCGTTAATCCCGACTAGTTTGATAAACCTTAATTTGGTTTGAACTGTGAAAAGATACTATAAAATCTTTTGAAATGATTTCCAAAGAAATGGATTAAACGGTGTGTTTAAAAGTGATAATCTTTGATAAGATTAATGAGAACCTTTCCAGAATAAATAAATACGAATAAAAGAATATTCTGGATTGGAATGAGGCATATGATGTGTTGTGATAGCACTTGATTATAAGATATGCGATTTATTCGGAAAGACCGGGTTTAACCCATTCTGAATAATTGATACAACGACTAACAGTTGAAGAGATTGAAGACGGTGCAACACCGACGATCTTCACATCGAATGGATGGGTTGCTACTGATGCCCATGATTTTAATAGCTACCTTGAAAGGGCTACAGTGGTTGCCGTCTAGACGTATTTGTTGATTGTTCGGATATGTGAGGGCCTCTCTCCTATATTGGACATATGTGACAAGGAATAAGGTGCCTCCGGTTACGTTCAGACCCAGAACGGACTTGTAAATAAATTGTGTGTCTGACATTGTATTCCATTATGTTGTATTCGTTGATCTCTGCTAAATATATATCTGTTTGGTGGCGGAGAATTTATTCTCTTGCTTAACACCCTTCTCTGAGATGTACGAGCTTAGAGGTTATATATTGGTAGAAATCAATGGTATGACATGGATTGATAGTGTGGCATGCTGAGATGTAGTGATCCAAACTTTTGTTGAAAAGCAAAGTTTGGTGGATGATGATCAAAGCATAGATTTGTGTAGCGTTAATTCGCGAGCCTCACACCTCTGTATGGTAGTGAACTGATGATCAGATCAGTATTCTTTTGAGATGAGGATAGACACCCTTAGAGGTGTCATGGATTCGGTCGACCAAGATGAGTTGAGTGTGGTCGCTCCATGCTTAGAGGGATAGGGTACACCCCCCGATTCCCATAGGGATAGAGTAAGTGGTGTTTTCTCTAACTAGGACATAAACCGTAGTGATACTTGATTTCCTAAAACGACGGATGTGCATTATGGTGTTTTCTCTAGCTGGGACGTAAGTCATTGTGTATTGCGCTATGCGATAGATCTTTCGAATCAGGAGCCATCAGTATGGAAATCCATAATTCCAATACGACATTTTACGGTTTTAGTTGTATACCATTGGCGGCATAGTGGTATGGGACATTCATGTCGTCTACGATTGATACATTTATATTTGAAGTCGTTTTGACACTATGCACTTATAATAGTATCAAAAAGATTTGTTTAAAAACGTACCCAGCATATTTGGCTATTATAAGGTAAAACTCTATCCTCCGTCTTGCGTTGCATTGTGTGATGGGACCTGAGTCTTATAATAGCTTCATTGTTTTTTATTTAGCATTGCGCTTGTTTTATGCACTGGTATTCTTGGGGGTAAACCCGTTCCGTGTTATACGACGTAGTCCCGTGAATTACCTAACTTTAAAAATAAAGATTTAATAACTGTTTTAGTTCTCACACCAGTTCCATGACTGACTCGGAGTTTATTGTTTTAACCTAAACTCTGGGTGCCCATATTTTCCACACGGGCAGCTAGCAGTTTTGGCTTTCACAGATATTTCTTTTTCCAAGATCCTGGATTACAGCTGGAGCTATATTCAGAAAGCTTTGTATCCTATATTTCTTTCTGTTGTGTTGTTGATGTATTTTCCACTATACATTGTATTTATACATTTTATTTTCGTTGCTATGTATTTTAAATCTGTGATATTTTTCTGTGTAATATTTATTTGAACTCTGATATCTTGTGCTCTAATGTAATTGTTGTAATAGCAGTGAAACGTTCGGTTGTTTGTGTTCTGATGCGTCTTGTTCTCAATTCAATCCGGGCTTTCCCGTAAAGGGGGGTTTGGGTCATCTCAGTTTGGTATCAGAGCTTTGGTTTACAAAGCATGAGAACAAGACACATTAGAACCGAATGAAAGAATTCATCAGAGATAGGATTAGTAATATCCTATGATAATAACTCGTTAGAGATAGGATCAGTAGTATCCTAGAATGTTTCGAAAGAGTCTTATTTTTAAAATCAAATTAGATTTTGAAATTTTTATATCTTATTATTCGTATTTGAATATTTACTTTATGTTGAATTTGGACTATTGAGTATATGAAGATTTTGTATATACGTGTATTCGAAGTCTCAAATATACTGGATAGATATAGAATCACACTCTAGTCCCTCGGAGATAATTTTGATGATGTGTCCACATCATCAATATATGTTTTCGAGTTTCGAAAGTAAATATCTATATAATTTTCAATTGACTGGTGTGAGAACCAAAACTTAGTTAAAGTTTATTGCTTGTGATTTAACCTTGAAAATATGATTTTTGAGTATATTAAAGTTATATGTTTGAAAAGCTAATCAACTAATTGATTGCTAGTTGTGATGTGTGATTATTGGTTTGATTAATAAAAATATTGGAATGATCAAACCAATATGTGAATGGAAGGTAAAATTTAGACAAACTGAATTAATTTTGAACTGGATTGAAAACTGATTGCAATTGGGTATATGTACATATATATGTGTAAACAGGTCATAGCATGGAAGATAAGAAGAGGAATAAAATTGTATGTCCGACAAATAGGTACATCTTTATTGTATTTCTTGAGTTTTGATGATTTTATGAGCCGATTGGCAAGCCGCTTGGCTTTTTCTTTTTCTTTTTGATTGATGAGGGCCCTGTGAGGCAAGTTGTGGTTTTACCGATCAACCCATAGAAAGGAGGTTATGGCGAAATTTTCAAAAATTTAGGGTGTTAGCCAAATTTTTGAGAAATTAGAAAATTCTTAGAAACTGAAAAGTTGAAGAATGAAAGCCAGAATGAAAGTGGAGTTGGTTAGTTAAACAACTTTCAGCTCCGTTCCTTTTCGAGGACGAAAAGATTTTAAGCGGGGGAGATTGTAACAACCCGAAATTTCTGAACTAATTTAAAAATTTTATTTTAGCTATTTTAATGTATTTTGATAATTTAAAATGATTTATTTCAAATAATAACGACTAAAATTTTATTTAAAACGAAGTTAGAACGTATAAATTTATTTTAATTATAAAACGAGCTTGAAATAGCGCGGTAGTTTGAATATTCGATTTTAAATTTCAATTGAATGTACAGAATTCAAAATATATCGGATTTCAGTAAAACAAGAAATATTGGAATCTGTTTTACTATATCTTTCTAACGAATGTAAGAAACTGAGATTTCATAATATAAATTGGAAGTTATGTCCAGTTTAAAATTTAAAATAGTCGCTATGGAATTTATATATATTTTAATATAAAATATAATCCTTAAAAATAGCCATTTTGCAAACGACCTCTGTTTTCGACAAAACTACTTTTGTTGGATCCGGAATGTCAAATTATTGCTAGGTTTCAAAATTCATAATTTTTGGATTAAATATGTGAGCGTGGTAAATTTAAATGTGTTTTGACAGTTTTAGTTTGAATTGGATCGACCAGCAAATGGCCATTTTCAAACGGTCTCCAAATTCGACGAAATTAGTTTTGTTAGGACCGTATCATCAAAACATAGCTAAATTTAATTTTCGGGAATTTTTGGAGTTAGTATGTGGTCCCGGTAAATTAAAATGCATGTTTAAATTCAATATATATCGATTTATATTTTAATTTTGATAAAAACTGATCGAACTATCGAATTGGCTTACAAAATATATCCCATTGTGTCCGGAATGGGGGTATTTAGCTAGGGGCGACGATCGTTGGGTTTGATTTGGAGTTGGTGGCGATTAACCAGTATTTTTGGAATTAAATATTATTAAATATATATATATATATATATATATTTAGTGTTCTCCAATAAAACCCTAGCCGGCTTCTGATAAAACGCGCCGCTAGTTCTACATTACAATGGCCAATTCCATTCCAATTTTAAATCCAAAATTCATGAAATCCAATTCGAATTAACCTTCGATTTCAATACGAGGATTGTAGATCTCCTCGAGATCTCTCAAGTGATACGAGTTTGATCGAGTATTGAACTGTGTGGAGCGTGAAATCCAAGCTCAAAAGCTGTTCGTTTGCCCTCGAACTGTGCGCCACTGCTGGCGTAGGCGGAGCTCACGACGATCTTCGACGTGGCGGCATCTTATTGGCTCCAGGCAGCTTCTGGTGGTTGAAAAATCTGAACCCTAGAATCGACAGTGGGTATCTGAACGTTTTCTGAGTTTAAAACATGGAATAAGGTAATTAAATTTTATTAATTATTTATTAATCAATTCCATGATGTCATTAGCCTTTATAAAATCGTATCTTTCTCATACAGTATCGAAATCGCATGAAACAGGATCCATTGTGATCGTGGGGATGAGAGCTTCACAACAAGACTAACTAGGTCCAATTTGGAGCTTGTTAGAATTTAAGGCAGAATTAAATCCAAACCGTCCAATAGAGAATGACGAAGTGGAAATCGACTGCGAGAACTCTCTCGCACTCAAATTATTTTACAGTTATTATATAATAGGTTGTAGATGGGGCTTAGTAGCTCCCGACACTATTTTTTTGTACAAACCATGATTGATTGTTTGCTTGGATTGTGATTGGGATTGTCATTGATTGATATTGTTGTATAAATAAAATTATTTACATAAAATGTATATAAAATTTTCATGGAAAGGAATTGAAATAAATATTTATTTACAAATCGGACGGTTTTTTTATGTACACCTATTTAACTGATATTGATTGGGATAATAAATTTTACACATCGCCCAACTGCACAAATAATAATCAGTATTTGTTGGTTTAAACCCCACACGGGTATTGGGATGATATTTTACATACACTTATCCCAATTGTTTAGTTGTATGTCAATCGATGGGTTGACAGACTGTATAAGCGTTATTTATTTAATTTAATGCTTATACTGTTGTAAAATGCACTCTGGATGTTATATGAATTTTTAATGATTGCTTATCGTTATTGTTGTATACATGCGATGTATGAAATCCATATAACTGAAATTATATGGTAATTGATTGAGTCTGATTCTAGTTCAGAATTAACGAATATTTTAAAGTAATATTCAGTGAATAATCAAAATGTGATTTCGATGTCCGATTTTGGATGGGCATGAAAATATTGGAATACATGAAGCTGAGTAGGTAGATATTCGCCATTTTAACCCGAACGGGTTTATCGATCGATTTTATTCATTTTATAATGAATAACAAAGAAATGGATTTCAAAATCTGATATTTTGAAAATATTACCGTTGAAATATTATAATGATAAGGAATATTCAATTTTGATTAAAAATTGAAAAATGAAGTTGAAATCATTTTAAAATGAATTTATAAACAATTTATAAAATACGTTTTAAATAGAAATCAATGATATATATATTATATATATTTAATGGCCTGAATAGAACGCGTCGTGCAGCGACCGTTCGCAAATTTCGACCAATAACTTCGAATAGGCATTATGGGAGATCCGACCGTCGGATTCTCCTAAAACCGAAACCATTGGGTTCGTATCGAAAATAGCTTTTCAATGAATATAAGTGAACTAAAATCTAACTAATAGATTTTAAAATATGTCCAAATCAGTTTTGGAAAAGGTCGTTATGAATGCAGTTTGGTGGCCATTATTGGAAACCGACTGTACGGGCGATATTAGAATTATTAAAAATATGGAAAAATTATGTAAAATCATAATAAATGATATGGAAAGATTTTGGATGAAAAATTCCATATTTGAAAAGATAAAAATATATTTTTATCCAAATGAACTAGTTAATAACTAGAATAAATTGGATTTGAAAATGGTTTTAAATTAACCAAAGATTTTCCAACGTATAAATTGGAATGGATTTGAATGGAAATCATCTTCGGAATATTTCGATATTTAATTCCATCATTATATGGATATTGTAGAGTAATTTGGAAGATACGAATATCGTTACTCCCGATACGATATTCGTTGGTTTCAGAATTTGATATTGAATATAAGCCAGTATAATTTCTATTCAGAGCCTTGTATTTGATATCAAATTGGATTTTAGGTTTGTCGCGAACGGTGTCTTAAATAACACTGTTCTTAAACCCAGTTGAGAAAAGAATAAATCTTTAAATTAAGATTTAGTGAAGTTTTTCAATTAATTAATTTTTGATTGGAATTGAATAAAAGAATTGGATTTTTGGGTTTATCGTGAACGGTGTTTTAAATAACATTTGTTCTTTAACCCAATTAACAACGAAGAATATGATTTGGAATTTGTAATCTTCAAATTGAGATTAATGGAATTTTTCAAAGTAAAGAATTCCAATTTAATATATTAAGTTGGAATTGAATGGAATTCGATTGGTAATAGTCGAAATGAGCTGCTGTGAAGGAAGGCAGTTACTATATATGGAATTTAAAAGGCTTTGTTGTTATTCCATTTATATTATTAATCTGAAATGAGAATTTATATCGATTATATACTGTTATGATTTCCGTGTAGATACCATTTTGATGGAAGATGATTTTGGGTTTATCGTGAACGATGTTTTAAATGACACTCGTTCTTTAACCCAGTAAAAACAGGATTTATTTCCTAAATTTGATTAATCAGTAAATAATGATTTTTAGAGATTAAAACTAAATAGAGTTTTAATAAAAATTTAATTAGATTGAAATGGGAATGGGATAATTAAAATTATCAAATTCAAGAAAGTGATCGAAAATGGAGTACCACCAGTTTTACTCCAGGCGATAGGCAAATCTTTAATTAGATTTGAATGTGAAACGATAATTGAATTTACTGATAACACAGTGGTGTTAGATATGGTGTACTACCAGTTTTGCTTCAGGGGATGAATAGGTTGGGATGGGATAATAAAATGAATGATTACTTCGGTAAGGCGTTAATCCTGACTAGTTTGATAAACCTTAATTTGGTTTAAACTGTGAAAAGATACTATAAAATCTTTTGAAATGATTTCCAAAGAAATGGATTAAACAATGTGTTTAAAAGTGACAATCTTTGATAAGACTAATGAGAACCTTTCCAAAATAAAGAAATACGAATAAAAGAATATTTTGGATTCGAATGAGGCGTATGATGTGTTGTGATAGCACTTGATTATAAGATACGCGAGTTATTTGGAAAGACCGGGTTTAACCCATTCTGAATAATTGATACGAAGACTAACAGTCGAGCACTACTACAAAAGTGGGCATATTCGACACTAATTTGTGTGCGTTGCATGATAAGTGTGGCGAAAGCTATGCTTTCTTTGATCTTCTGCAACAATATTCATATGTTGTTGCATTATATGTGAATGCACTGTTGCGGTGGGAATTCTAGTGTTTTGACGTGCAACACCAGTTAAAAGCGTAGCATTACATATATATAATCCAGCTCAGCGATCCGCCTTATCAATATATTAAAACCCCAACCATAGATGCAAGATTAATCCAACGGTTCAAACCATCTGTTGGTCTGATGATCTTAACGATAGCCATCATCCAATCATTGATAGCCACGTCATTGCATTATTTTGACGAAATTTTGGCGCGATCTTCTCCCTTCACGAAATTGTTTTCTTCTCTATCATCTAATCGTTTTCCCCTTTTTACTATTGACAAAAATTTAAACCTAATTTCACGTCAGTATCACTCCTCTCCTCGACAGCAAATTCTATTCTGAAAAGGTTGAAGCTTTGAAATGCTTTCTAGCTTTGATTGCTCAGGGCATTGACATCGCCAGTTTTTTCACTCAGGTTTAGTTTGTATAGCACTGTGAATTATTTACGCTTATTATAGATTGGATTATGAGTAATTAGTAAGTAGTTCATTTGTTACACTTTGGAAAACCCATTCGCTTATGAGTAATTAGTTGCTTGGACATCCCAAACTTAGGGAAACCCGTTCGCTTATGAGTGATTAGTCGATGAAACATTAGATTATGAGTAATTAGTTGCGCTTTGACCATTAATTTGGGATTTGGGATTATGCTGAGGTTTATTCGAAAATTGTACCCAGCAACCATGAGAACCGGGCTATTGGCATGAAAAAGACATTGGTTTATTATAGAGATCGAGCTAGTTAAGGAATGGGGACCGTACAGTCGAAAGTGATTTGCACTTTGCGTTCATTTACACTGACATATAATTGTATGCTTGAGGTTTTGTGATACATATACATGTGTAGTAATGCGGTGTGTTTGCACTGCGGTGTGCTTGAGGCTAACAATTTCCCGATCCGGACGAGTCGTTCACCCGTATCTTATAACACGCACAGGTATTTTCCATTTGATTTTGGAAACTACCAATTTCAATGTTTCGATTTTGGAAACATATGCTCAGTTTTGCATCAGTTCATACCATACACATCCAAAAAATGACATACAACTGTATGCTTGAGGTTTTGTGATACAAATACATGTGTCGCACTGCGGTTTTGTGATACAAATACCCGTATCTAACACGCACGCACAAGTATTATAAGGCAGCATCAGTCCATACAATACACATTAGTTCATACCATACACGCACAAGTATACACACACGCACAAGTATCATAAGGCAGCATCGATCAGTTCATACCATACACGCACAAGTATATACACACGCACAAGTATAATAAGGCAGCATTGATCAGTTCATACCATACACATCCAAAAAATAACATACACATCCACATCCAAAAGTATCATAAAGTTAACTTAATATATACACATCCAAAAAATGAAATTATAGTAGCATCAATTCATACCAGATCAGGGTTGCGGGGCAGTGGAACTTCCAACTGATTCGTTAGGGCTTTGCGGCTGTAGGAGAGCCGGTCCGAAGTGAGCAGCCGCATGTGATGGACCCGCAGCATCAGGACAAGGGGTGAGGTAGTTTGGCCAGTCAAATTCCTGATCAACTTCTATATCTACCCACTGATCGTTCCTCTGGTTCATTGGGGCTTGGTTATCAACATGTATGTCATGGGCAGCTTCCGGAAATAAGCTTGGCAAGGGGGTAGCTCAACAGCTTCTTGTATCATTGCATTAAATCTTTCATCTGAATCCATTTCCCATTCCCATCCGTAATGATGCAAACATGGAACCACCTCTTCCTCCCTATTGCTCACAAAAAGAAGTTCAGGCCTTGTCCCAGGATGAGCATGGGTACAGCGCTGAACCTTAATGAAGTAAACCTTGTTATTGATTTGAGCAGCAAAAGTATTTATATTGCCAATGCCTTCATAAAATTGCATTTTCAGGTAGAAAGATGTATGGTCATACTGAGACCAGTAACAGTCGTCAATTGCAAGCACACGCCCCATTGGCTTCATTCCTTCTTCAACAGCAGGAACATTACTCTTTAGGAACTCGGGAAAGCCATCAACTTTAGCCCATGATTCCACTTCTAACGCTGGTGAGGTCTCAAATTCTTCATCAGACCATGATTCTAGGTAAATAGCACCACCAGGTTTTGTAAAAACTTTCAACATTAGGGCATGATCACGAATTCTGTACGATGGGCATGATACTAGAAAAGAGTTGTTGGGTATTACCTGTATAGACCACGAATTATGATTGAGAGCCACTTTAAGAACGTCTTGCACAGCTTCGAAATTCCAATGTCCCTTAATAACAGTGGTTGTGATGTATAGAGACGAGTCCATTGTTTTTGTTTCTTTTTGAAATTTCGAAGATTGGGGTTTAGGGGATATGGAGGAGATGATGTTCTGACGCTGGAAAGGATGTGCGAGGGACCCAATGGATGGTGTCAGGCAGATATGTGAACTGGAAATGCTTGCACAGAAGACGAAGCATACTCAATTCTATTTCTGATGAGGTGGCACGTAGTGACCAATGCTGATTGGTCAACTGTTATAATTGTATGCGTAACTCACTAAGATTTATAAGTTAATTAGATGGCCAAATGCACAGATGCATGCACACAGCACATATGCACTTATCAAATTAATAACTTGTAAATTCAAATTGCAGGATCTGAAATGACGAGGGGAGATACAGCCGGCAAGTGGAGGACCTGAAATGACATAGAGATACAGTTTCTGGTTCATGGCATTGCTACTTTGTAGAATGCACACTAATCGTATTTATTGGCACTTGTATTGAAGGTGGTATGTGTTTGCACTTTTACTACTTTTAAATTATGTATTTGATCGTATGTGTTATATATTTGATCGGATGTATTGAAGGCGGTATGTATTGAAGGTTTGAATGTGATGATGAATGTAACGGATATGTTTCTTCTATGTAAAAAACTGATATTGCAAAATTTATAATTAAAGCGTTGTATTTGCCTTCTTTTACTGTTGCATTTGCTTTTTTCCTGATGTCGTGTTTCAAGATAATGGTGTCGCATTCCATAATACAGTGATGTTGCATTACGTAAAATAGTAGTAAGTCCACGTGGCACGTAAACGCCACAGCTGACATGGCATGTGACACGTGTGCAGCTGACGTGGAGATCTGACGTGTCGTGTGACACGGTGGCAGCTGACATGGAAAGCTGACGTGGCCGCCGCTATCGTGACCTGGTACTCAGGATCTAACTAATTTTCAAGCAACGCTGAATAATGTTGCATTATGTACAATTAGTGTTGCATTACGTCTATAACGCAACACTTTCTTTCTGTGGCAGTAGATGTGCTAAAGCGTTGCCTTAGATGGCTAATGCAACGGCCGCGGATGCCACGCCCCCCTGGTGTTGCCTATTTGAAAAAAGGGGCTACTGCAACGCTTTTTTGATCTACGGCCACAGTAAAATAGTGTCGAATATGCCCACTTTTGTAGTAGTGCGAAGAGATTGAAGATGGTGCAAGGCTGACGATCTTCACATCGAATGGATGAGTTTCTATTGATGCCAATGATTGGAGTAGCTACCTTGAAGGGGCTACAGTGGTAGCCGTCCGGACGTATTTGTTGATTGTTCGGATATGCGAGGGCCTCTCTCCTGTATTGGACATACGGGACAAGGAATAAGGTGCCTTTGGTTTCATTCACACCCAAAACGGACTTGCAAATGGATGATGTGTCTGACATTGTATTCCATTATGCTGTATTCGTTGATCTTTGCTATATATTTATATATATGTTTGGTGGCGGCGAATTTATTCTCTTGCTTAACACTCTTTTCTGAGACGTACGAGCTTAGAGGTTATATATTGGTAGAAATAAATGGTATGACATGGATTGATAGTGTGGCAAGCTGAGATGCTGTGATCCAAACTTTTGTTGAAAAGCAAAGTTTGGTGGATTTTTACCTGTGGTTTTCAAGGAACTGTTGCCTACAAAAATCTGGTGTGTTATAACAGAATTAAGTTTGTTTTATAAACAACTTTGTTCAACGACGTTAAAGGTAGACCGTCTACGTAAGCTTGAACTAGAAATCCCTGTACTGATCTGCAAACTTGAGAAAATATTCCACCTGATTTTTTTAATGTAATGGAGCATTTACCTATTCATCTTCCATCTGAAGCACTTCTTCGAGGTCCAGTGCAATATGGATGGATGTATCCGTTTGAGAGGTAATTATATATATAATTTCAATAATTGTGAAAGATTACAACTTAGATTATTGTAACAACATATAAAATAAATTAATCTTGTTATAGGTACTTGAATCATTTGAAGAAAAAAATTAGGCAAAAAGCTCGAGTAGAAGGTTCGATTTGCAAATCGTACCTTGAAGAAGAAGCCTCATTTTTTTTCTCATTACTTTAGTGAAGATGTGAACTTGTCTTTTGTAACTGTTCCCCGTAATGAACAAGTCGTTGAGCAGGAGTCTTCTCAAACTATGTTATCTATTTTTAGACAACACGGAAGACCTGCAGGAAAATGTTTGGAAATATGGTTAAGCGATAAACACTACAATGTGGCACACACATATATTCTGTTAAATTGTGCGGAAGTTGCACCGTTTGTCAGGTAATACTAAATTCATGATGTACAATTCAATTATATATATGCACATAACACATATATATATGCAGTATCTACGAGTCACAACATCCATCTGGTGATCTCAGTACAGTATTCACTTGACGGTTTTCAGACTATGTTCATGATTCGAAAAACTGTGTTATTAATGAAGGATTACGACATCTTGCTATCGGACCAAAAAGAAATGTCAAAACTTATCCAATATACTTTGTCAATGGATTTAAATTCAACACCAATGACTACGGAGCTGAAAAATTAACGTATAACAGCGGTGTATTTGTCAAAGGTAGTGATGATCCAGAGGAGCATATAAAAGATTTTTACGGCGTCTTAACGCAAGTTGTAGAGTTGACATATTATGTTCAGCCCGTAGAGAGAGTTTATCTGTTCAAATGCAACTGGTTTAGCAATGTTCCTGGTTCTGGAATCAACGTGCACAAAGATTATAAGCTAATCGAAATAAGGCATACGTCGCATTACTATCAGGATGATCCTTTTGTGTTAGCTAAGCAAGCATTACAAGTCTATTTCGCTCTGTATCCATCCTTAAAAAAAGATAAAGCAGATTGGTGGGCTGTTTTTAAAACAAAGGCAGGATTTACATTTGATGGGAATAATATTCCAGATGAAGCAGCGTATCAAGCGGATTTAGAGCCAAATACTGAAATAATAATAGCTGATGACATTGATGTTGGGTTGTTGAATGATGAAGCGAATGTATTAGTAGATGCATTTGTAAGTACTGATGAAAACGATATAGAGTATGAGACCGAGTCTGGATCCGAAGATGATGAAGAAGAATGATGTTATGTACTTATGTTATTTATGTACTACTATGAGCTATGTAATAATAATGATGTTGATTGTTCTTAGCTATGAATTTACTTACGTTCTGTACTAGTATGATTTATGTAATGATAATGTTGCCTATTTACGTTATGCAGTATTGTTCTTCTCATTCTTGATTTATGTTATGATAATGATGACTAATGCTAATAATTCAAGTTAGTTTGTATGCATATTATATGATTGTGATAGATATGTCTAGCGATAGACGACGATCGAGGAGTACATCTCAGCCTATTCCTTCACCATATCCTGGAGCAGGATCAGGATGTGGTCCGAGCGGTTCAGGGCCAGATCTTCGCCGAGTTGCGGAGATTGTTCCGAAGAGTGGCGGGTAAATGTTCAAATTTATTTCAATGTACATTATTTAAAATATTATGAAATGTTTATATTAACATCTACACAGGGGATTTGAGATTGAGCCAGCGGAGTTCATTTTAGAAGTATCAAGGCAATCTTACACAAGTAGAATGCAGGGCGCTTGGCCGCATTGGGATAGTATCCCAGCACATATCAAGAATGTCATTTTAGCCGATTTATTGGTAAGTATTTTTTATAATAATATTAAAAATTAATATACTGGTTATAATTACAAATAAATGTAATATGCAGGCTGCCGTACGTGTTGAGGAGGAGGATATGCCCTCATTTTTGACATATTGTAATATGAAGATGCGAAATAACTATCGAGAGATGGTTTCAAGAGCCAAGAAAAGCAGAAAAAAGCCTCAATTTATGAGTGATGATATTTGGGAAGACTTTCAAGCTTACTGGAAGACGGAAGATGCTAAAGTAAGCTTTAATGATAATATTCACATTTATAATATTGATTGCATTATTTAACATCATCGTGTATCAAATTTAATAGAAAGTAGCAGCTAGAAACAAAGCAAATAGAGAAAAGAATCCTGCTCTACACCGAGGTGGCTCAAAATCATTTCAACAGCATAGAAGGGATTTGGTATAAATTTTAAATATTTGTAGTATATGTTTAGATAAAAATTTAGCATTTATAATCATGTCTTATCTTTAATGATGTCAGTTTATAAAGCACGGACAAGAGCCTTCGTTGGCAGACGTATTTAGACACACACATGCTGTGGAGCACATCGATGAAGAAGGAAATGTGACGTATGAGTGGGCGGATCCGAAGAGTGCACGTATAATGGTAATTTTGTTTATCCGTATAAATTAACATGTTACACACTCGTTCATATCACAGTACATAAGTAAATTTTATAACACTTTTCTTAATTATATTGCTTTTGCAGGGGGAGTATGATGCAGAGGCTGCCAAAGCGATGGAGGCTAGTGGAAAGGAGCTTACAGTTGCAGATTCTGATGCCATATGGCATTCTATCACTGATCCGCCTACTCGAGGAAGGCGATATGGTTTTGGCAATCAGGAGGTAAGACTTTTTTTAGACATAAATTACTACAATCACGATGCTTTATAAATATGTAAACCAAGAATACGAGTTAATGGAAAAAACTCCTGTTTAACACTAAGTAGTAAAAATTTGTTTAAATAACTTAAATGTGAAATTATTTATTTTACAGGCCGTTCAGCGTGCTTATAAGCGGTCGATGGATGAGGCGACTATAGCGCGGATGCAAGAGCAGATGAACGAGATGATGGACTGGCGAAAAGGCCAGATGCAACAGGAAATCGACGAGCGCATCGCGATTTACTTTCAGGAGCATGGCTTTATGCCTGGGGAGGGAGGAGAGGGAGGTGATTCCGCAGTATATCGAGAGGAAGACGAGAATGAGGAATCAGAAGAAGACGAGAACGAGGATCAGGGAGACGAGGATTAGTTCGTAGTGTAGGTGCTTATTTTGACTTGACTCTGGTATGTTCATATACTCGGTTTTTTCTATGTTAAATGCGCGTACGAAGTTATATGATGTGTTTGGACATGTGTATGACGGTTTGTGGACAGTGGTATGAAGTGTTTGGACATGTGCATGACTTATATGATGTGTTTGAACGGTTTTATGTTATGATGGGTTTTTTTTATGTATTTGATGATTGTATGGTTCTGATGGTTTGGTTGTTGATGAGTATCGATGAAATAGTGAGATAATAGTGGTGTGGTATTGGTTTTTGGATTGAATGGTTGTGGATTGGATTGTAGGAAAGGAATCGCTGTGTACAGCAGTTTTTTGGTTTCAGATATAGCAACGGCTAGCGACGGGCATTTGGTCATAAATTAGCGAGGGGTAGCAACGTCTATTTTGCAACGAATACCAACGGCTAGCAACGGCTTCCAGGTTAAACTAACCAACTGACACGTCAGATGACACATGTCCATTGGTCGTCGCTAGCCGTTGGTAAACAAGTGACGGAGCCGTCGCTCTCGCCATTGCTATTCCTATTGGGGACGACAGTTATAGCGACGACATATAGCGACGGCTAGCGTCGGCCGCCGACGGCTCTATGCCGTCGCTAAATGAAGCGCTCCTTGTAGTGTATACTTCTTCTATCTGTTTTCTCGGTTGTTTGATATTTAAGTATGTCTATTTCATTTTTTTAGTGTGTAACATAGCACGAAGATCAAATGTTTTTCAACAGTATAATTTTTATGATTCTTCTAAAGCAAAGTAAATGTAGAGTCATGTGAATTAGTTGTACTAAATTCAAACATGAATCTAAAAGTTGTTAATCTCATGGTCTCTTCAACCTCCAAATTTATACAGCCCTTTCCTTTGTTAATTTATTATGGCAAATCTGTGATTCGCAAAAGCAATTCAATGGTACCTTGTTTGATTTTTTTTTAGGTATTCATAATTGCTGAAAACTTGAATCATTTGACTGTGGGATTCAAACTAATATGGGAGTGAATCACCATTTACTTCATATAATAGAATACTCCAAGAGGATTATAATGTATACATCAAAACATAACTGAAAATAAAATAAAATATCACCATGTAAACTTGGAGCATCTGCAATGGATTACACCATGAATATTCAGGGTGCTGAATATTCAAGGCATAATGCCCTAGGTATCCCCAGTGGTCAGGTACCCACTTAATGGGTGCCAAACCTTTGGCGTCCACCAGATAAGCGCCAGACCTTACATCATTTTTTTAAAATAATGCAGTGCAAATAATAATCGGTAAAGACGGGGGTAAGAGGGGTTTAGGCGCCCATTAAATGGGCGACCAAGGCATCTTCAGAATCTTGAATTGGATTCGTAATATCAGCCTTAATATTATGGCGTAAGAGCACGACTGGGAGGCCAATTCATAATATTGGCCCTGAGTTGCTCTCCACTGGAGATGCTCTTATAGTGCAAACTGGACCTTCCTTTCAACCTTGAAATATCACATGGAGATGAATTATAACACTGAAACTGAATTTGTGTTCACCATGGAGGGTCTAAATAGTCTTTATATCGTTGCAGATTGCACTACCATCCACACTATTTAGTGCACGTGTCAGCATAATATTGAAAATATGGTACTAAGAACGTTATTATGTAGTTAGACTGCAAAGTCTAATTATAATTGCTGGTGAGCATCGTAAAGATTGTAATTTCAGTATGTGGCTGACAGTATAATTTATTTCAAGATCCCTTTTATATCCGTTCACCCAAATAACCATAATATGTGCATACAAACCTTAAGTCAAAAAAGAATTAAAAGAATGTTGAAAAAAAATGTACATATAATTTTGCAAGACTATAAACATATCTTTTGCAGCCTTCATGACAAATGCACCTAAGAGAGTACGTAAAGATTTGTTTATAGTACCTGAGTGATGTTTGGATGCAAATAACGGAAATCAGCACAAAACAAACAATCTTATGTATATTAACTATAATCATGATAGCTTTTTACAGAAATTCAACATCAAGAGTGATTATTCTCTATGATGTTGGTCTTTATCTCAATTTGTATCTCCCATTTTTTAGCATAAAATACACTACAAAGCTTTTTTATTGGGCTAAAGATCTATCTATAATGTGAAAATTCAAAAAGATTATTCATGAAATAAAGGTACTAAATTTTGACAAAATTTGCAACGTATTTTTGTTTTTGTTTAACAGTTGAGTTTAATTTATTTTGCTAAATGTTTTGAAATGGATCTTAACTCTTCATTAAAAATAAATATAAAAATGTGGTATATGGAGTGACATTAGAAATTGATTATTCATTATTTGATTCATTACAATTTAAATTACACTGGGTTATACCGAACTAGGAAATTATACTCTACTTTGAATTCATTGATTTTCCTGCTTCTACGTCGTTCGATGTGAAATTGGAAAGGTACGTTTTAGATTTACTGAAGCTTCAACAAACTGTTATGTTCCACTATGTTGATTCCCTAACATCATAAGTTCAAACTTTGGACATTAGTTTATTGATTCTCCTGCTGTCAGAGGTGGAGTATGATTGATGGCTGAGCAGGATAATAAATTATACATTCACGATTTTGTTCCTAAATGAGTATGTTTTTTTCCAAACTGCATTTCTTTGTTTAATTTGTCATACATCTGCGCTTCCTAATGTTGTGGAGAAATTTTGATTCAAGACTGCTTAAATCAAAAATCCCCAACGCCGCGGAAAACGAGATCGTGGTAATAGTGCAAAAACAACCAATCGAACAATCTCAATCTTATCCAAGCCAATCACAATCACCAAACAATGGAAATAATAGAGCAATAACGAGAAACTAAATCACACAGGGATTTATAGTGGTTCCACCGACGTCTTGTCAGTGTACGTCCACTTTGAGAGAGAAACCTTTATTAATATCAATAGAAGAGTACAAGAGATTGATTACAATGATCAAATTTACTAGAAAAATTTGATTTTGTGGAGAAAGGAATTGAAGAAGATTAGGATTGCCTAAACCCTAATTAGAATAATCTCAGATCTAATCTCTTGATTTGTGATCCACCTCCTTTTGTATTCGATGTAGCTTATATAGGCATAGAGAAGTACATGGAAATTCCCAAAATTTCCTCCAAAATATCATCTAGATCCAAAATATTCTCTAGATCCAAAATATCCTCTAGATCCAAAATATCCTCTAGATCCAAAATATCCTCCAGATCCAAAATATCCTCTAGATCTAACACATAGTATCGCATACTTCAACAATCCACATCGATACTATATCCGTCTACATTACAAACTCCAATGTACCCAAGCATTTTCTTCTATCTTCAATCAAGAAAGCTTGAATGTTTCCCCAATGAACTCCGGCATAGCCACCGCCCATTGCACTTCACTAACGAGTTCAGGCATAGCCCCCACCCGTCAATGACATGTTGAAACATCCAACTCCTAAACCAGTCTTACCAAAAGACAATGTACTCGGGAGTGAAAACAAGTACTTACTGTAGTAACCCGCATTTTTAGCTGTTGAATAATTAATTTATTTAATTATTAAATATCAATTTATCGATATCGAGAACGTGAATTAGATAATATTGAATATTTAATTAATAATTATAATATAATAATATATTATAATGTCGAAATAGTCGGAAATAGTGAAATTCACAATATCGTGTGAATTGAATAGCATACGAGATTTGGTGGAGTTTCGATTCGAAATATAATAACGATTTTTATTGAATCGACGACAGTTGAACGTATAGTTTATAATATATTTATAAACGAGCTCGAAATGGCGCTGCAGTTCGCTATTTGGCGATTTGAACTTCAACTGAATGTAATGATCCGTTTTAAGCCGGATTTCTGTGGAACAAGAAACATGTGGAGCTGGTGGAGTATATTTTTCAAGTGGAAGAGAAAAATCGGGATTTCGTCGTGTAGATTTTGAGATATGTCCAAATCAAATTTCAGAATAGTCGCTATAGAATCGTTTATCGACCGTAACAGTTTATTCGATATAACTAGAGATCGGGGTTGAATTTAGACAAGGTTCTTTTGGGAAGTAGTGATAATTTAATTTTTAGAATTTTATTGTAATTTTTAATTAATTTATTAAGCGACTTTTTATTTAAAGTATTTCGCACCCTGTAATCAACATTTTGAAGTTTCAAAATAAGAGTCAACCTACCGATATTTTTATATTTTTGGGATCGTGGGGCATCGCTGATTTCAACGGTATTTGTATTTTCGTCGATAGAGGTCCGGAAAACAAGTGGAGTTTTATGAAACATGGTACGCTAAAAACTTATTAAAACAAACATATCCTAATCTATTTCTCTGATCCAACAGAGAGCCACGTCTCCAACTAAATCCCCTATAAGATACCCGTAACCCTTCCTCATTTTTCTGCTAGGTCAAAACCAATATCCTCAGCGCCTCCACTTCCATGAAATCAACGAACGAAAACAGTTCGATCTCCTACCTCTTTTAAATCCTAATCCACACATTAAATCACGAAATATGGACCACCGAGCTCGTAGAAGCCAGGACTTCTTTTCTGTATACTTGTAGAAGGGTACGAACGCATGAATGAAGGAAGGGAGGACGACAAAGTTTTGTTGGGGTTCGCACTTTGGGGTTCACAGCTACTGGCATCAGGGTGTCTCCGAGCCGAGAAGGTTCTGATCCGTTCAGGGAGGCCGAGTTTTAACACGGTGAAGGAAGTTTGATGTGGGTGAGGCGCTGAAGGATGTACGGAAATGGTGAAAAGAGGGAGGTCAGTGCGGTATTGGGTTTGTAGCAGGCGGTGTATTTGTGTAGGCTTTAGGCGAGCTCGTTGGTTTCATAATGACAGGATTTGAAGTGGAGAATTTCCAAGTGAACAAGTGGTGTTTGAAAATACACAGCAGCTCATGATGGTGGAAAATACATTACTGACGATGGGGAGCGGATTGCATTAGTGGAGCAGATTTGATAATTAACGGGTCAAGCGAACATAGTGGAGTTCAAAGGAGGAAGAGTGCGTTGGGGACTTGAGGAAAAATGGAAAAGGGGGACGTGGAAACAGGTTTGGGGTTGTGAGGAAAATGAGGCTAGAAAGATGCGGTCTGGATTTGTTATGAACGTGGATGGGCCTATTATTAAATGTAAGGCCCACTTAAATAAATCGATGAATATTAGTTTAATTTTAATCAAAATGAAGTACTAACTTGTATTGGTGATATCTTGGCCATACGGTGTCAGATTTACGAATGGTCAGATCCGTTGGGATCGTATGGACGGGAGTTTCACAATGGAGCTGACTGGGAGTGAATCCGAGCCCGTTACAATTTATGGCGAAATAAATTGTCCGACTGAATCAAATAACGCAAACCGTTATTTAACGATTAACGCGCCAAAGTGAGTAAAACTCACCAACTCTGAACAGTTTATAATTTCATGTTGTATTTTTAGAACTGTTAGATATTGGTTGATTGACTGTATGTTGACTGTTTGATTGAACTGCTAGTCAGTTAGTTGAATTTCTATATTGATTCTGTTTAACAGAATATATCATATGGAACTGGAAGTGATGTTATTTATATTGTTTAACATATGTGATGCAGGGAAACAGGTTGGAGGAATCCAACTGGATTCCTCAACAGTTATTTTACTGTGATTTATATATTGTGATATATAA
The DNA here is from genome assembly GCA_030737875.1 of Allium sativum. NCBI lineage: Eukaryota > Viridiplantae > Streptophyta > Magnoliopsida > Asparagales > Amaryllidaceae > Allium > Allium sativum. The sequence goes on from CM060924.1 coordinate 201,613,594, forward strand.
TGTGATAAATAATCTGACATTGATTATGTGTGCTTTGGACGATAGTTATCGTTGTTATATGGTGTGTTAAATACCATAAGAAATACCGGAATGTAGATAAGGAGATTTTTCAAAGTGATATTGAAAATAGAATATTTATAAAGTGGAATATTTATAAATAAGAAATGTTTATAAATTGGAATATTTATAAATAGGAGATTTTTGAAAAGGAAATAAATTCAAAACATTTCTTTTTGAATGGAAAGGCCTGTGTGGCGAGTTTGGGGATTTTCCCGATGCTCCCGATACAAAGGAGGTTATGGCGAATTTTCCCGGGAATTTAAGGAGTTAGAATATTTCAAGAATAAATTTGAAAAGGAAATATTTGTAAACCATTTACAAATAGAATTGGAAAGGGAACATTATAAAAAGGAAATCATTTTTAAAGTGTAGAACCGTTATTTAAAAGTAAATCTTTTCAAATGAATAAAACGTTGTTAAAAAGGAAATCTTTATAAAGTGAATAAAGTAAATCGAATATGGTATTCGAAAGGAGAAATCGAATATGGTATTCGAAGTTAGTTAATCGAATATAGACATTCGAAAGGAGTTAATCGAATATGGTATTCGAAGTTAGTTAATCGAATATGGTATTCGAAAGTTAGTTAATCGAATATAGACATTCGAAAGGAGTTAATCGAATATGGTATTCGAAGTTAGTTAATCGAATATGGTATTCGAAAGTTAGTTAATCGAATATGTTATTCGAAAGGGGTTAGTCAAGTCGAGTTAGCCAAATAGAGTTAACCAGTTAGAATTAATCAGTTAGAGTTAATCAGTTAGAGTTAACCAGTGGAGTTAATTAGTTAGAGTTAATCGATTAGAGTTAAAACGAACTAGAGTTAATCAAATATAGTTAGTTGAGACAGAGTTAGTCAAACATAGTATTCAGGGTAAGTTGCCATCTTGTACGACTGCTAGCGTAATTCGCAGGGTTTTAAATAGCCTACGGCGGTCGGATGTTTCATGAGGGAGTCAGGCGTAACCATTGTGATCGCTGCGATCTAGAGTCAAGCGAATGGAGTTTAATCGAATATTAGTTATTCGATAGGAGTTAATCGAGTTGATCGAGTTGAGAAATAAGTTAAGTTAAATAAGTTGAGTTGATCGAGTGGTTCGACCAAGTTAGTCGAGCCTAGTTAATCGAATCGAATTGGTCGAACCAAGTAAGTCGAGTTAAGTTAGTCGAGTTAAAGTTATCGATGTTAGTTTCATCGAAAGAAGTTATCGATGTTAGTTTCATCGAAAGGAGTTATCGATGTTAGTTTCATCGAAAAGAGTTATCGATGTTAGTTTCATCGAAAGGAGTTATCGATGTTAGTTTCATCGAAAAGAGTTATCGATGTTAGTTTCATTGAAAGGAGTTATCGATGTTAGTTTCATCGAAGGGAGTTATCGATGTTAGTTTCATCGAAGGGAGTTATCGATTATAGTTTAATCGAAGTGAGATTTTCAAATATGAGATATTTGAAAGAAAGAGTTATCAAATATTAGTTATTTGAAGAGAGATTATCGAATATCGTTTATTCGAGAAGGAGTTAATCGAATATAGGTTATTCGAAGAAGAGTTAATCAAATAGAGATTTCTCGAAGAGAGTTAATCGGCGAATTCGATTATATCAAATTCGGGAAAGTACTTATACTTTCCAGTGTTTAAATAGAGATTTATTTTTTTATAAATAAATAAGTATTAGGTTAATTATTCACTAATAAGAATAGAAGTTATAGTTAAAGTTAGATAATTAGAAGGTAGGGATTATAACGTTATCGTTATAACCAATGTTTTAAATATAGAAGTGGATTAGTAAAATTGAATCCGAGAAAGGCGTAAAGAAGTTGTTAAAGATTAAAAGATAAACTTTGACCATTTCGAAGTTATAACGTTGTTCAGTTAAGGTCTGAGAGGTAATTATACCCCAACTTGAGTGACTTCCTTCTTAATTAAGAAATGGTAAGGTTTGATCGTAAAGGAGTTTTGGAAATGTTTTCCAAACGAGAATCAGAAATGTTTTCTGATAAAAGAAAATAAGAATTTAGAATACAGGGAAATAGGAGATAAGTAAATAAATGAACTAAAGAGATTTATGTTAAATGATGTTTGTTCGATATAATTTCCATTTGGAAATAATATCGTTGTTTGCACACTTGTTTTTCTTTGATAGTTAACTCACCGACTATCGAAGTTTTGACCATTTTAACGTTGTTAATATGGAGAGACCGGTTAGATTATTATCCATAGAACCACTCTGTATTTGCATAAGCGTCGCGAATCATATATGCCAAAGATAATTGAAGACGGAGTAAAATGCAAGGACTATCCTTTCTACAGAATAGTGCCTTCGGTTTGTCCAGTCCCAGGACAACTTGTATGGACGAAGGTCTGACAGAGTATATCCAATGGATCGCGTAAGTTGATCTGTTCAAACGTATTCACGTTTGGTGGCGGAGGAATTCGTTTCTCTTAGCTGTATACCCGTGTTATTTTTGGATAAGTCAATTTGTGTTTTGGCGGGTATGACGATGTGACATTTTAAGTAAATGAAGATGGATGTCTGACAGAGTATTTCCAGAAAGGTCACGTACATTGATTTCTTCAACTGTACCAAGAGTGGAAGCGGAGAAGGAAACTTCTTTTAGCTGACACGTAATGTATTGTTGTAGACGTCAATTAGTGATTTTCGATGGATCTGACAATGTGGCATTCGAAGTGAATCTATTGTGATGATAAAGCGTAGCTTCTAGCCTCACATCCGGTAAATGACAGAAATCGGGCAGGCAGCATGGCTAAGTCGGTCGCACCGAAGTAGGGTGTATAATCACCTATCTAGTGAATATTCATTTGTTTCTTAAATCTATCAATGATGTCCCATATATATACGGGAACGGTTGCTGATCCCAACCGTTGGTGATGTACATTCGATACACTCAAGCGAAATGAGTGGTCGGTCATGTGTGGCTGAGTTGCAAGATGTTCTTGTTGAACTCCAGTGTATCATTCCTAGAGTACACTGATCGGAAGGTGGTTCCATACCTTGTCATAGTTGGAAATCCAATAATCCAATACGTGCTTGCGATTTTGATTGTATACTATATATGTAGTAACGTGAGATGCAAGCGTTTCTGCTAGATTGATATTTATTTGTACTTATACATTATTATAATATCAGAATGATATTGCTTTGAAAAGTTATTTGGATTCTCATAAGGGTAAAACCCGTTCCGTATTCACGGCGTGGTCTTATGAGATATCATATACCTGTTTAAATGATTTGAGTTTATTCACACCAGTCCCATGACTGACCCGGAGTTTATTTTGTTGTTTTCCCTAAACTCTTGGGTGCCTAAATTTGTACGGGCAGTCAAGTAGTCGGGATTTTACAGATACACTTGGAGAGCTGGGAGCAGGAGGCTTCAGGATTCTATAGCTATTATTATTTTCCGCTATTGTTGTAAGTGTTGTACTCTGATAAGTGTTATTGTATACATATACTGATGTTATTTCAAAGATATGTTATGTTATATTTTATTCGTTCCGCTGTGAGATTCGTGTTTACTCTGATGATGATGTTCTTCTTCTTCTTCTATTCCATAAGTTCTATCTTATCTATCCTCACCCTCTGTCTTCTTTCTATTAGTTTCTTGAATTTCCAGTGCGATTTGGGTTGGACTTGTGTTATTTAGTTAGCTCAAATTCCCCCGGATTTCGGGTTACTACAGTTGGTATCAGAGCATTGGTTTAGTTATTACCTTGGCTCTGTGGCGTGATTCAGTAGAGATGGGATTAGTAATATCCTAGACTGAGTTTGAGTGTATATATACGAGTGAACGTATTTATTAGTTAATATAAAATGATTTTATATTGTGGAGTTTTATTGGTTGAGTTGTTTGTGAATTCTGGTCGATCGGTTTGATCCACTGTATCGATAGGGGTTACTAAACACTCGAATACGATGAACCGTCATGGTATGTTTTGAAAGAGGGTAAATGGAATAATTTTACCCGAATATATTTGATATAGTATATTGGTTGTGTTGGTTGTTATTATAATCGAATGAGATTATAAAAAGATGAAATGGTTATAAATAACTAATCAGAATTCATATCAGTAAAGTATATGAAGTAAGACGAATTGAATCTGAAGTTAAATCAGAATTGGAATTAAAATAAGTAAATTTTAAGTTCCTGGGAGATTTTGAACTGTTTTCAAAATGGAAGTGTTTAGAAATGATTTTTGAAAGTGAAATAGTATTGAACTCACTTCGATTACTGGAAAATAGATTCTGATGAGTGTGGCCACATCATCAGTATTCATTTTCGAGTTCCAAAGTGACGGATTACTACCAAAGGTTTTGTTTTTGAATTGTTTTGAGAAAACAAGTGTTTAGAAATTCAAATGTTTTGAATTGGTGTTATGATTTCAAATTGATTTGAAATGAACTCAGGAATTTAAGTTCTGGAATTAAAATTTAACTAATGAAGTTAAATGGATTAAAATGGAAAAAGTGAATAAATAAATTTAAAATTTAACTTGTTAAGTTAAGTGAAACTGGGGTGATAAGAGAATAATCTGAAATGGAATTTCATTGATGAGTTAAGAATTTGAAATTGATATTGGAGTTTGAATGGAATTTGGTTTAGATATAACCGAATGATTGGATTTGAGAATAAATCGATTTGAGTTGATTGGAATGACATCGGTATATGTTGAAGTGATAACAGATTGAAGGGATATAATGATATGCCCGACAAAAAGGTACCAGTTTATATTTGATATGAGTTTGAGATTTTGATGAGCCGAATTGGCAAGCCGCTTGGCTGTTTGATTTTCTTTTTGGTTAAAGAAGGCCCAGAGAGGCGAGTTGGAGTTTGAGATATTGACCAGTACAAAGGAGGTGCTGGCAAAAAAATTCGAAAAGTTAAGGTGTTAGAAAATTTTCAGAATTTTTGAAAATTTAGTTAGTCGGAATAAATTAATATTTTAGTCGATATTAATTGGTTCAGTTGAAACCGGAGACAAGAGGTAAACAGATAAATTTTTACCCAGAAGATAGGGTCATCCCCTAGCTTAGCAATTTCGAGGACGAAATTTTATTAAGGGGGGAAGATTATAGTAACCCGCATTTTTAGCTGTTGAATAATTAATTTATTTAATTATTAAATATCGATTTATCGATATCGAGAACGTGAATTAGATAATATTGAATATTTAATTAATAATTATAATATAATAATATATTATAATGTCGAAATAGTCGGAAATAGTGAAATTCACAATATCGTGTGAATTGAATAGCATACGAGATTTGGTGGAGTTTCGATTCGAAATATAATAACGATTTTTATTGAATCGACGACAGTTGAACGTATAGTTTATAATATATTTATAAACGAGCTCGAAATGGCGCTGCAGTTCGCTATTTGGCGATTTGAACTTCAACTGAATGTACATGATCCGTTTTAAGCCGGATTTCTGTGGAACAAGAAACATGTGGAGCTGGTGGAGTATATTTTTCAAGTGGAAGAGAAAAATCGGGATTTCGTCGTGTAGATTTTGAGATATGTCCAAATCAAATTTCAGAATAGTCGCTATAGAATCGTTTATCGACCGTAACAGTTTATTCGATATAACTAGAGATCGGGGTTGAATTTAGACAAGGTTCTTTTGGGAAGTAGTGATAATTTAATTTTTAGAATTTTATTGTAATTTTTAATTAATTTATTAAGCGACTTTTTATTTAAAGTATTTCGCACCCTGTAATCAACATTTTGAAGTTTCAAAATAAGAGTCAACCTACCGATATTTTTATATTTTTGGGATCGTGGGGCATCGCTGATTTCAACGGTATTTGTATTTTCGTCGATAGAGGTCCGGAAAACAAGTGGAGTTTTATGAAACATGGTACGCTAAAAACTTATTAAAACAAACATATTCTAATCTATTTCTCTGATCCAACAGAGAGCCACGTCTCCAACTAAATCCCCTATAAGATACCCATAACCCTTCCTCATTTTTCTGCTAGGTCAAAACCGATATCCTCAGCGCCTCCACTTCCATGAAATCAACGAACGAAAACAGTTCGATCTCCTACCTCTTTTAAATCCTAATCCACACATTAAATCACGAAATATGGACCACCGAGCTCGTAGAAGCCAAGACTTCTTTTCTGTATACTTGTAGAAGGGTTCGAACGCATGAATGAAGGAAGGGAGGACGACAAAGTTTTGTTGGGGTTCGCACTTTGGGGTTCGCAGCTACTGGCATCAGGGTGTCTCCGAGCCGAGAAGGTTCTGATCCGTTCAGGGAGGCTGAGTTTTAACACGGTGAAGGAAGTTTGATGTGGGTGAGGTGCTGAAGGATGTACGGAAACGGTGAAAAGAGGGAGGTCAGTGCGGTATTGGGTTTGTAGCAGGCGGTGTATTTGTGTAGGCTTTAGGCGAGCTCGTTGGTTTCATAATGACAGGATTTGAAGTGGAGAATTTCCAAGTGAACAAGTGGTGTTTGAAAATACACAGCAGCTCATGATGGTGGAAAATACATTACTGACGTTGGGGAGCGGATTGCATTAGTGGAGCAGATTTGATAATTAACGGGTCAAGCGAACATAGTGGAGTTCAAAGGAGGAAGAGTGCATTGGGGACTTGAGGAAAAATGGAGAAGGGGGACGTGGAAACAGGTTTGGGGTTGTGAGGAAAATGAGGCTAGAAAGATGCGGTCTGGATTTGTTATGAACGTGGATGGGCCTATTATTAAATGTAAGGCCCACTTAAATAAATCGATGAATATTAGTTTAATTTTAATCAAAATGAAGTACTAACTTGTATTGGTGATATCTTGGCCATACGGTGTCAGATTTACGAATGGTTAGATCCGTTGGGATCGTATGGACGGGAGTTTCACAATGGAGCTGACTGGGAGTGAATCCGAGCCCGTTACAATTTATGGCGAAATAAATTGTCCGACTGAATCAAATAACGCAAACCGTTATTTAACGATTAACGCGCCAAAGTGAGTAAAACTCACCAACTCTGAACAGTTTATAATTTCATGTTGTTTTTTTAGAACTGTTAGATATTGGTTGATTGACTGTATGTTGACTGTTTGATTGAACTGCTAGTCAGTTAGTTGAATTTCTATATTGATTCTGTTTAACAGAATATATCATATGGAACTGGAAGTGATGTTATTTATATTGTTTAACATCTGTGATGCAGGGAAACAGGTTGGAGGAATCCAACTGGATTCCTCAACAGTTATTTTACTGTGATTTATATATTGTGATATATAATGTGATAAATAATCTGACGTTGATTATGTGTGCTTTGGACGATAGTTATCATTGTTATATGGTGTGTTAAATACCATAAGAAATACCGGAATGTAGATAAGGAGATTTTTCAAAGTGATATTGAAAATAGAATATTTATAAAGTGGAATATTTAATAAGAAATGTTTATAAATTGGAATATTTATAAATAGGAGATTTTTGAAAAGGAAATAAATTCAAAACATTTCTTTTTGAATGGAAAGGCCTGTGTGGCAAGTTTGGGGATTTTCCCGATGCTCCCGATACAAAGGAGGTTATGGCGAATTTTCCCGGGAATTTAAGGAGTTAGAATATTTCAAGAATAAATTTGAAAAGGAAATATTTGTAAACCATTTACAAATAGAATTGGAAAGGGAACATTATAAAAAGGAAATCATTTTAAAGTGTAGAACCGTTATTTAAAAGTAAATCTTTTCAAATGAATAAAACGTTGTTAAAAAGGAAATCTTTATAAAGTGAATAAAGTAAATCGAATATGGTATTCGAAAGGAGGAATCGAATATGGTATTCGAAGTTAGTTAATCGAATATAGACATTCGAAAGGAGTTAATCGAATATGGTATTCAAAGTTAGTTAATCGAATATGGTATTCGAAAGTTAGTTAATCGAATATAGACATTCGAAAGGAGTTAATCGAATATGGTATTCGAAGTTAGTTAATCGAATATGGTATTCGAAAGTTAGTTAATCGAATATGTTATTCGAAAGGGGTTAGTCAAGTCGAGTTAGCCAAATAGAGTTAACCAGTTAGAATTAATCAGTTAGAGTTAATCAGTTAGAGTTAACCAGTGGAGTTAATTAGTTAGAGTTAATCGATTAGAGTTAAAACGAACTAGAGTTAATCAAATATAGTTAGTTGAGACAGAGTTAGTCAAACATAGCATTCAGGGTAAGTTGCCATCTTGTACGACTGCTAGCGTAATTCGCAGGGCTGTAAATAGCCTACGGTGGTCGGATGTTTCCTGAGGGAGTCAGGCGTAACCATTGTGATCGCTGCGATCTAGAGTCAAGCGAATGGAGTTTAATCGAATATTAGTTATTCGATAGGAGTTAATCGAGTTGATCGAGTTGAGAAATAAGTTAAGTTAAATAAGTTGAGTTGATCGAGTGGTTCGACCAAGTTAGTCGAGCCTAGTTAATCGAATCGAATTGGTCGAACCAAGTAAGTCGAGTTAAGTTAGTCGAGTTAAAGTTATCGATGTTAGTTTCATCGAAAGAAGTTATCGATGTTAGTTTCATCGAAAGGAATTATCGATGTTAGTTTCATCGAAAAGAGTTATCGATGTTAGTTTCATCAAAAGGAGTTATCGATGTTAGTTTCATCGAAAAGAGTTATCGATGTTAGTTTCATTGAAAGGAGTTATCGATGTTAGTTTCATCGAAAGGAGTTATCGATGTTAGTTTCATCGAAGGGAGTTATCGATGTTAGTTTCATCGAAGGGAGTTATCGATTATAGTTTAATCGAAGTGAGATTTTCAAATATGAGATATTTGAAAGAAAGAGTTATCAAATATTAGTTATTTGAAGAGAGATTATCGAATATTGTTTATTCGAGAAGGAGTTAATCGAATATAGGTTATTCGAAGAAGAGTTAATCAAATAGAGATTTCTCGAAGAGAGTTAATCGGTGAATTCGATTATATCAAATTCGGGAAAGTACTTATACTTTCCAGTGTTTAAATAGAGAATTATTTATTTATAAATAAATAAGTATTAGGTTAATTATTCACTAATAAGAATAGAAGTTATAGTTAAAGTTAGATAATTAGAAGGTAGGGATTATAACGTTATCGTTATAACCAATGTTTTAAATATAGAAGTGGATTAGTAAAATTGAATCCGAGAAAGGCGTAAAGAAGTTGTTAAAGATTAAAAGATAAACTTTGACCATTTCGAAGTTATAACGTTGTTCAGTTAAGGTCTGAGAGGTAATTATACCCCAACTTGAGTGACTTCCTTCTTAATTAAGAAATGGTAAGGTTTGATCGTAAAGGAGTTTTGGAAATGTTTTCCAAACGAGAATCAGAAATGTTTTCTGATAAAAGAAAATAAGAATTTAGAATATAGGGAAATAGGAGATAAGTAAATAAATGAACTAAAGAGATTTATGTTAAATGATGTTTGTTCGATATAATTTCCATTTGGAAATAATATCGTTGTTTGCACACTTGTTTTTCTTTGATAGTTAACTCACCGACTATCGAAGTTTTGACCATTTTAACGTTGTTAATATGGAGAGACCGGTTAGATTATTATCCATAGAACCACTCTGTATTTGCATAAGCGTCGCGAATCATATATGCCAAAGATAATTGAAGACGGAGTAAAATGCAAGGACTATCCTGTCTACAGAATAGTGCCTTCGGTTTGTCCAGTCCCAGGACAACTTGTATGGACGAAGGTCTGACAGAGTATATCCAATGGATCGCGTAAGTTGATCTGTTCAAACGTATTCACGTTTGGTGGCGGAGGAATTCGTTTCTCTTAGCTGTATACCAGTGTTATTTTTGGATAAGTCAATTTGTGTTTTGGCGGGTATGACGATGTGACATTTTAAGTAAATGAAGATGGATGTTTGACAGAGTATTTCCAGAAAGGTCACGTACATTGATTTCTTCAACTGTACCAAGAGTGGAAGCGTAGAAGGAAACTTCTTTTAGCTGACACGTAATGTATTGTTGTAGACGTCAATTAGTGATTTTCGATGGATCTGACAATGTGGCATTCGAAGTGAATCTATTGTGATGATAAAGCGTAGCTTCTAGCCTCACATCCGGTAAATGACAGAAATCGGGCAGGCAGCATGGCTAAATCGGTCGCACCGAAGTAGGGTGTATAATCACCTATCTAGTGAATATTCATTTGTTTCTTAAATCTATCAATGTTGTCCCATATATATACGGGAACGGTTGCTGATCCCAACCGTTGGTGATGTACATTCGATACACTCAAGCGAAATGAGTGGTCGGTCATGTGTGGCTGAGTTGCAAGATGTTCTTGTTGAACTCCAGTGTATCGTTCCTAGAGTACACTGATCGGAAGGTGGTTCCATACCTTGTCATAGTTGGAAATCCAATAATCCAATACGTGCTTGCAATTTTGATTGTATACTATATATGTAGTAACGTGAGATGCAAGCGTTTCTGCTAGATTGATATTTATTTGTACTTAGACATTATTATAATATCAGAATGATATTGCTTTGAAAAGTTATTTGGATTCTCATAAGGGTAAAACCCGTTCCGTATTCACGGCGTGGTCTTATGAGATATCATATACCTGTTTAAATGATTTGAGTTTATTCACACCAGTCCCATGACTGACCCGGAGTTTATTTTGTTGTTTTCCCTAAACTCTTGGGTGCCTAAATTTGTACGGGCAGTCAAGTAGTCGGGATTTTACAGATACACTTGGAGAGCTGGGAGCAGGAGGCTTCAGGATTCTATAGCTATTATTATTTTCCGCTGTTGTTGTAAGTGTTGTACTCTGATAAGTGTTATTGTATACATATACTGATGTTATTTCAAAGATATGTTATGTTATATTTTATTCGTTCCGCTGTGAGATTCGTGTTTACTCTGATGATGATGTTCTTCTTCTATTCCATAAGTTCTATCTTATCTATCCTCACCCTCTGTCTTCTTTCTATTAGTTTCTTGAATTTCCAGTGCGATTTGGGTTGGACTTGTGTTATTTAGCCAGCTCAAATTCCCCTGGATTTTCGGGTTACTACACTTACCATGAAGATAGAACACCAACCTCTCACCGATACTCTTCTATATCCAAGTTTCTCTCTCAAATGTGCCACCCCGTGGCACCTAGCATCTCTCCAAGCGAATTAAGTTCGAGCAATGCTCGAATTAAGTTCGAGCAATGCTCGAACTTCCCAACCGGTAACGCCTTAGTGAACATGTCCGCCGCGTTATCCTTTGTGTGCACTTTCCGAAGGCATACTTGCTTGTCTTCGTCCATGGCTACTAGAAATGACTCCCTCACTTCAATATGCTTCGTCTGTGAGCTAAATGCCAAATTCTCAGCCAAGTGAATAGCGCTTTGGCTATCACATTGAACATCAACACTGTCATGTTCAAAACCCAAGTCACACAATAGTCACTTCAAATAGAATGCTTCCTTTGCTGCCTCTACCGCAGCTATCAACTCCGCCTCCGTAGTGGATGAAGCAACTACGGTCTGCAATCTCGATCTCCAACTTATGGTTGTACCACCAAGAGTGAAGACATATCCAGAAGTTGATTTTCTTCGATCCTTATCACCAGCGTAGTCTGAATCACAGTAACCAACCAACATGCAATTCTTATCTTTACTACCCCCAAAACCAAGGCCATGAGATGCTGTACCTTTCAAGTATCTCAAGATAAGCTTCACTTCTTCCCAATGCGATTTCCCCGAATTAGCCATGAACCGACTAACCACCCTGACGATATTTGCAATATCGGGTCCTGTACACACCATGGCATACATCAAACTTCCAACCGCACTAGCATATGGCACCTTTGCCATGTAAGCCTTGTCTTTCTCCTCAATAGGTGATCCCTTACTCGAAAGCTTTATATGCAAAGGTAAAGGTGTATTTGACGCCTTTGCATCCTCCATGCTAAACCGACAAAGATCTTTCTTAATGTACTCCTTTTGAGCCAATCTCAACTCAAAACGCTTTCGGTCCCTTACAATCTCCATGCCCAAGATTTTCTTTGCTTCTCCAAGGTCTTTCATCTCGAACTCCGCCTTTAATTTCTCTTTTAACTTGTTGATTTCTGCCTTGTCCTTAGAAGCAATGAGCACATCGTCCACATACAAGAGTAAATACACCCAACAATCATTTCCTAACCTCTTGAAATAAACGCAAGCATCCTTGATGCTTCGATGGAAGCCACTTTCAAGCATGAAATGATCAAATCTCTTGTACCATTGCCTAGGTGATTGCTTCAAACCATACAGTGATTTCTTCAACTTGCAAACTAGTTCTGACTTACCTTCTACAACAAACCCTTCTGGTTGCTCCATGTAGATGTCTTCATCCAAGTCTCCATGCAAGAAGGCGGTTTTCACATCTAGTCGCTCCAACTCCAAGTCGTGAATAGCAACTATGGAAAGTAATATCCGGATAGAAGTATGCCTCACAACCGGTGCAAAGATCTCATCATACTCCTTTCCTTTCCTCTGTGCAAACCCCTTAGCCACTAGCCTAGCTTTTTATCTTCCATCGTCCTTCACCTTATATATCCATTTGCACCCAATAGCACGGTTTCCTTGAGGAAGTGGAACCAACTCCCAAGTCTGGTTCTTCATCAACGATTGCATCTCTTCCTCCATGGCGCAAATCCACTTCGAGCTATCACTCGAATTCATGACGTCATCAAGGTCCATCGGCTCATCTTGGACTACATGAAAAGCATATCCAAATTCTCACAAAAGCTAAGATAGTTCCAATCACCATATCTTTCGGGTGGCCTTATAGCACGATGACCAACCCGAGTAGCAATACCATCACCTGGTCTTCCTTCAGCTCCGCCTTGAACTGAATCTTCTCTAGGCTCGTGCACATCACCAACACTACTAGAGGAATCCTGTGGACTATGTGATGTAACATCAACCGCATTCACCTCGCAAGCATCTCCAACAACTCTACTCTCTCTAGGCCTGAAAATGGGAATAACTTCCTTCTCCTTTGATTCACCATGAACCAAATCCGGAACATCCGATGTGCCTTCATTATCCTTGAACATAGCCGACTCATCAAAAGTAACATGAAGAGAAACTGAAACCTTCTTCGTTTTCGGATTCCAAATCCGATAGCCTTTGACTCCATCCATATAACCAAGCAAAATCCCTTTGAAAGCTCTAGGTGAGAGCTTATCATTCCCCGGATCATGCACATAAACAGGACTGCCAAATACAGGAAGATAACTCAAGTCAATGCTCTTCCCCTTCCACACTTCCTCCAGAATTTTGTTACCAATAGCCGAGCACATAATTCGATTAATAATATGCACTGCGGTTGACAAAGCTTCGGCCCAAAATCCCTTAGACAAACCCGATGTCAATCTCAAGCATCGAGCTTTCTCTAATAGAGTTCGGTTCATTCTCTCCGCCACTCCATTAGATTGCGGATCTCCCGGTGTAGTAAAATGCCTTCGAATACCATAATGCTTGCAAAAATTCAGAAATTCTCCGGAAACATACTCGCCGCCATTATCGGACCTAAGAACCTTCAAAATCTTTCCCCTCTCATTCTCAACAAGAGCCTTCCATTCTTTGAATCTTGCAAATGCCTCCGACTTGGCCTTCATTACATACACCCAAACCTTTCGAGAAAAATCATCAATGAAAGAAATATAATATCTTGCTCCTCCCAAAGAAGCTACAGGTGCTGGTCCCCAAACATCCGTGTGCACATACACAAGAATCCCTCTTGAATCATGTTTTCCTTCACCGGATGACACTCTAGTTTGCTTCCCCATTACACATTCCTTGTAAAACTCTGACTTGCTGAAACTCTCGCCATCAATCATCTCCCTTCGATGAAGAACATCTAAACTCTTCTCCGAGACATGACCCAATCTCAAATGCCACAGCTGTGTCGCATCTAAGCCACGGGAACTATCAACACTGACACAAGTTTCACCTTCCACGGTCACTCCTTGAAGCAAATAGATACCATGAGTTCTAGCACCATTCATAACCACAAGCGCACCCTTCGAAACCCTCAAGCTATCACTCTCAATGGTGATCTTGCAACCTAGAGAATCCAACTGTCCCAAAGTGATAAGTGACTTCCGTAGTCTCGGAACATAGCGCACATTAGTGAGAGTACGAACCACTCCGTCAAACATTCGAATTTGCACGGATTCAATGTCTTTCGACTTGCAAACTGCACCATTTCCCATAAAAATTGAATTTCCTTCTCGATCAACATAAGAAGAAAAACAATTCCTATTAGGCGTCATGTGATATGAAGCCCCCGAATCAAGCACCCAATCGCTGCCCGAAACATTCGATGCAACAGCCGACAAAACATCTATGTCTTCCTCACCAACATCTCTCTCCACCGCAACTAATGAAGATGCTACTTCCTTCTTCCTCTTGTCTGGACAATCATTCTTCCAGTGACTAGGTTTCTTACATATAAAGCACTTGCCATTTCTTTCCTTCGATTTTCCTCTTCCACCGGGCTTCTTAGACTTAGAACGCCCCCGGTTTCCCTTCTTCTATGACTTTTCTTTCTCCGCAATTAAACCTTGACCATTACCAGCACCACTACTACCATCACTCAGCTCCTTCATCTGATCTCGTAATTCCTCACTAAGAAGACCCATCTTGACATCATTTAGAGTCAATGTATCCCGGCCATAGATCAAACTATTTCAGAACCCAGTATAACGTTCAGGCAACGAACATAGCAATATCATCGACTTCTGCTCCTCCTTAATCTTCAAATCTATCACCTTCATCTTCATTAGCAAATCATAAAACACATTTAAGTGCGCCTTTAGCGAAGTTCCTTCCTTCATCTTGTAGGTAAAGAAAGTCCGCAACAAGATCAGTCGATTTGTGAGTGACTTCTTCATATACAACTCCTCCAACTTGTTCCAAATGCCTTTAGCAGTCGTCTCACCACTAATTTCGGAAATAACATTCTCCCCCATGGCAAGTTGAAGTGTAGTGAATGCCCACTCTTCCATTTCTTCTCTCTCTACATCTGAGATGTCCTCTGGCAATAAATGTGTATCAAACACCACCCGATGTACCCGATTCCGCCTAAGAACCGCTTTCATCTTCCATTGCCACTTTTCGAAATCATTATCGCCATTCCACTTGTCGATAACCAATTGTGAACCAGCAGCTGCATACGACCCACGTACATAAGGAGCTACACCACTTGGACCACATGTTGATGGATTATTTGAACCCGATTCCGGCATTTCTACAACTATCTACCAACACCAATGCTCTGATACCAAATGTTGTGGAGAAATTTTGATTTAAGACTGCTTAAATCAAAAATCTCCAACGCCGCGGAAAACGAGATTGTGGTAATAGTGCAAAAACAACCAATCGAACAATCTCATTCTTATCCAAGCCAATCACAATCACCAAACAATGGAAATAATAGAGCAATAACGAGAAACTAAATCACACAGGGATTTATAGTGGTTCCACCGACGTCTTATCAGTGTACGTCCACTTTGAGAGAGAAACCTTTATTAATATCAATAGAAGAGTACAAGAGATTGATTACAATGATCAAATTTACTAGAAAATTTTGATTTTGTGGAGAAAGGAATTGAAGAAGATTAGGATTGCCTAAACCCTAATTAGAATAATCTTAGATCTAATCTCTTGATTTGTGATCCACCTCCTTTTGTATTCGATGTAGCTTATATAGGCATAGAGAAGTATATGGAAATTCCCAAAATTTCCTCCAAAATATCCTCTAGATCCAAAATATTCTCCAGATCCAAAATATTCTCTAGATCCAAAATATCCTCTAGATCCAAAATATCTTCTAGATCCAAAATATTCTCTAGATCCAAAATATCCTCCAGATCCAAAATATCCTCTAGATCTAACACATAGTATCGCATACTTCAACACCTAAATCGTAGACAATCAAATATAGGTTAGATGACCCGCATCCATAATCTGTAAAACTAATGTCGACTTACGAATTATGCAGTCAACTAATGCGGTCATTAATGTTAACACTGATGTTGAACCGCAGATTAGTATATTCCTTACTGCTTGGATCTGTCAACACCATTGTGATGATACAACCATCAACGGTTGGAAATTGTGAGTAATGCGTAAATAGATCGATGTATGCTAACTAAGGTTACCTATATGTCCTTTTAAGCTGCTTGCCTCATTTTAATTAAAACTATTGTTGGTCCCTTTTGCAGTTTGTGCACTTATTAACTACGATAATCACAAATGGATGATGATGCATCATGCCTAGGCAACTGTCATACGTGGTAAACTGCGCTAAAATGATGTTATCTAATGTTCGTTGTTTGCAAGCGAATGTTGCAGCATGGAGTAAGACAGTAAATCTTGATTTAGTACAAATGAAGCGCTTCAAGACAGTTGATGGAGCTAGCTTGACCAGCCCGCAATAATGAGAAGCACCTTAGTCCTTGAATCGATCTACTAATAGCAAAATAAGTTTTTTCTTCACCGTTGCTAGCTATTCGTAAATGTTGCATGCCCATGACCAAATAAATTCATCATCTTGTCATGCGAGGCTGTGATAAGCTCCAGTGGTGAATGCTTTGAGCCTTACACATCAAATATTTACAACTATATATAGATTTCTAAGTGGAGAGTTCATTGATGTGAACAAACATCTACTTTATGGATTAACTGAAATATGGGTTTGCTCTCCATGCCTTAAAAACAAGAAAGTGCATGGAATGGTTTTGTTCCAAACTTTCCCTAGATTATAGAGAATCTTAAGGCAATATACGAAACTGCCTGAGAGATTAAGCAACGAGTGGTGGTTAATACAATTGTTCGCCATCGCTGTTTCGGAGATCGAAACCAAAGTAAATTGTCACATGGTTTAGTTGAACGTTGGAAATTTAACTACAACTCATTTATATACTTAGTCTAAGGGTTCAAAAATAGGGATGTATTATTAGGATCCGATGCATTCAAGCTCAATGTGGACGCTTCCTCGCTCAAGAATAATATGCCAGTCAAGAATAACATGTAAACTGAAACGAGGCTGGTTGTTTGTTTTTTTGGGAAATAAAGAAGAGTATTTGGTATGTGGAAGTTGGGTTTGCTATTGGAATATGACATACAACTGTAGCACTGTATGTTATTGTAATGATTGATTACTATGCATTCTGTTTGAGTTTTTGTGATTTGACTACGTTTATGTTGGAGATATGATTTTTATTTTAGCACGCTTTGTATTCTCAGAAGAAAAAAAAGGAAAAGGAAAAATATAAGCTACTGTCTCACAATACACTCAATCATAGATACAGTACCGTTTACATTAGAAACCAGTCTCTGTTTATTGCGTTTGTTTTGTTGTTTTGCAAAGGTATTGATTCTCAATAATTTTTGGCTGTTTTTACTGTTGTTTACTTCAATGAGTAGGTTGCTAAAGATTGATCTAAATGG
The DNA here is from genome assembly GCA_030737875.1 of Allium sativum. Taxonomy (NCBI): domain Eukaryota; kingdom Viridiplantae; phylum Streptophyta; class Magnoliopsida; order Asparagales; family Amaryllidaceae; genus Allium; species Allium sativum. The sequence goes on from CM060924.1 coordinate 201,631,108, forward strand.
CTAACCAAAACTATCATACTAATTTTATAACTTCTGCTCCTTCGGTCTTCTGTTTTTATTATGCTTTGAACTAACCGACAGGCAAATGTTAATCTCATATAAAATCGGATAATCAGAAATCTGCCAAGTTAATGCCAATATGCAATCCAACATGAAAATATATGAAACATAAAACTTGTAATCGAACCTATATTTACAAACGAGCCCTTCCCAGTCGTACGTCCTTCTTTTCTCTTCCTTAGCAAAAATATATTGCATATTAATCACACGTATTCTTCAACATTACTGAAAACTACATTGTCTTCGTTGCAAAAACAAGGTAACAGCAGAGCAGAAAACTTTATCTTCTACCTTGTTCTGACCCACTACAAGAATAATGGGTGTGTATACAGTGATCAGCATAAATGCATTCCACATACTTAAAAAACAAACAAATATTTACCTCCACATTTTCCATATGCGAAGCATGGGTCACACACTAGCTGTGACGGCCCGCCCCGCACAAGCCGACATTTCCAATAAAAGTGCGTTGTGCCAATGCCCGACTAGCACGGGATGGTCGCCAAAGAAAGGAATTTGAACTAACAAGGAACCTGTAGAATGTCTCACGGAGCATGGGATAAAATATAATAATAACATAACTTTGACATAAAACAGGCGAGACAGTGCATAAACTGAAAACTAAACCATCATAGCAGCGGAAATCCAAAATACAGCTTATCATCCAAACCAACATTATTGCAACTTCCAGATATTGTCTCTAAAGAAAAAGAAAGCGGTACACTACTAATGCCCAAAGTAGTGAGCAGCAACAACACAAAGAGAATATATATATATATATATCATATGTGGAAGCCTCCTGCTCGTCTCCGGTACAGCTACTCGTGCATAATCACCTGACCTGTCTCTAGTCTTCCCGTTTAAGAACACCCAGAGTAATAAGAAGAGACATAAAAATCTGGGTCAGACAAAAGTCTGATATGAGCGATAAGCAGCAAAACAGAACAATAACAAGTATACATAACCGTACCTGAACCTGGACCTGCAACCAAAGAGTTAGCACAACAGGATGTACAATACTCTAAGGTGACACAAACACATGGTGTGAAAATAATGGGGAGGGGGTGTGCATGCCATGGTGATAGCATAACATCATAAATAGCAATCATCATCACATCTATCACTCGGTGCGTAAAGCATACGATATATACCACTTTGATCACCCAATCCTTTGCTACGATCACTCTGCCCCATGGAGTCATAGTGACTCCACTGCACCGATCCATAGCCGCTAATCCTTTGCTATGTCCACTCTGCCCCCATGGAGTCATGACAACTCCACTGCACTGGCTCATAGCCTTGCTATGATCACTCTGCCCCATGAAGTCATGACAACTTCACTGCACTGATCCATAGCCAATAATCCATTCCTCAGTGATGAGTCAAAGCTATAGACGTCGATAACCCCTTTACACACGTCCTGTAGCAAAACCCAACTCGTGAAGTTAACTCGTTGATCCCCATTGGAATCCTGAGAAATAACATCCCATTTGGACTTCCTTTGCATCTCGGGTTTTAGCCGAATTGAAGTTGGTCTTCAGAAGAGTCATCTCGTAAAAGTAAAAGTATACATCTGGTTCGGTTCGGTACCCCATACCCGGTTCGTGTTCATAACCCATGCCTCAGTTCGGCTTGAATATGCATAGTACTCCAATCCTCATCGGTTCGGTTCGGGTGCCATCCTCCATTCGTTTCGGGTGTCCTCATGCGGTTCGGTCCGGTGCTTACAATCATGTCCTGGTTCGGTTTATACTCACTATCTCCGATCCGATCCCACGTCCCAACTCTAACTCTATGCGGGTGGCCTTCCTTCTTGTCAAGCCCCCTCTAGTGCCAAGGTCCAATACGAATCGAATCCCCTTTCCCGGTTCTCTTATCCGATCCGAGCCCCATATCCGATCCGATCCGAAACCCTGCACATTTTCCAACAAGCATATATCGTCCATTTTCGCCATACGATAGCGCTTTCAATCATTCTAACTTTCCTACAAGATTACTTAACATTCCAAATAGTAATAAAAACAAATAGAATCAACCATAAATATCCAAACATCAATCATATGAGTTATTTTGGATCAAACATGCCCAAATCTATTATTTTCCCCCTTAATCCCCTTAATCATGATTTAAGCACACGATTAGCAAAACATATCCAAATTAACCCAAATTTTTGTTAGAGCCCTAAAATAATATTTCAGAATTTTACAATTTTTTAAAGATTTTTCTGAGCCATAATTTCGCTAATTATCACTAATCATCCCTAATTAGCCGTAATTAGTGAAAAACAATGCAAATCACTTATCTTAGCCACAAATGAAACTTTAGATCTAAAACTATATTGTTTTGGGGCGTTTTCCTATGCAACACAGCAGCTCCAACTCTGATTTGGTGTTGATTTGCCTTGATTTGATGTAGATCTTCTTAATTAGTGATTAGAAGGTGATTTAGAAGGTGGAGGCCATTGTTAGGGTTGAAGAGAGGTAAGTGGCGGCTGTAAAAATGAATAAAAACTGAATTCCTAACCCTATCAGCCCTCTCATAACCCTAATTCCGAAATGGGTTATGGGCCTAGCTGCTAATCACTCTAATTAGGCCTAGTTAAGCTGTTTTTCACCTTCTAAACCTTAATTCAGTCATATCTCCCAAACGGTAAGTCTGTTTGATTTATATGAGCACTCTACGGAAAGGTAAACCATCATCTAGATCTAATGGATGTGGTTTTAGGTAAAAACTCTTTACCAATCAAGAGTTATAGGCGAAACAGGATTTGCCAGGGGAAAAATGATCATTTAAAAATCGACAAAAATCGTGAACATGGGAAATGACCCCAATAGTCATTCCCCAAAGTTACACGACCATACGACCTCATATGAAAAAGAAATAAATATTCTATGATCCTTCGATACGTAGAATGCGGGTCGTTACACTCTCCCCCTTAAGAAATTTCGCCCCCGAAATTCCTTAACCAAAAAATAACAAAGGTGTTCTGCATGCCTATCAATCATTCACAAACAATCAAGCATACACAACAAGCCTACCCTAGCATGCGGTTTACTAACAAGGAAGAAACTATCGCTATTAAAATCTTACCAGGCAAAGAGTTCTGGATATATCTTCCTTATGCTCTCCTTTGTTTCCCAAGTATATTCATTCTCATTCTCGCCCCACTAAACCTTGACCTAGGGTTGCACACAACCCATATCCAATCCGACCCAACCCACCAACCCGACCCAACCCACATAAACCCAACCCAACCCATCATAGTTCGGGTCGGATATGGGTTACAATTTTTAACCCATACTATATACGGTTCGGGTTTGATATTTTGTTCAACCCAACCTTATTTTAACCCAACCCAACCCTATATTAAAAAACTAATTTAATATCAGTCCACTTAAAATTAGAATAGTATAATCCTAGAATAATGTTTATCTATTCTATAGCAAATATACAAAAAAACATATTTCATGTCAATCCAAAGTAGATAGAATTTAGCAAAACTATTTTAAAGAGCAGTTTAATGTATCTTAAAATGAAACACTTATACTACTATGTAGTAAATTGATTTCATACGATGTGTTTTACAATGAAATTATAATGAAATATGTCTTATAATGAATTGGTTATTTTAAATGCATCATGCTAGCAAAAATCTGACATACTATGCTGAATATTTTAATATATTTTTTTAAATTCCCTCATATTCTCATAATTTTTTAAATATTCAAGCAACCCGACCCAACCCTACTAAACCCGACCCAACCCATACTTCAACCCAACCCATATCCAACCTCATATGGGGTCGGATACGGGTTGAACTTCCTTAAACCCATACCTATGCGGGTCGGATGTAGTATTTGGTCTAACCCGACCCAACCCATACTTTGTGCAGCCCTACCTTGACCAGTTTCACCGCCTTCCTTCGAAGTTGCTTCGTATCACTCTCGACAATACGAATCGGCTTGTGGTTCCCGACCGCCTCGGGTTCTACTTCGATGTCATCCAACAGATCCGGTGAAATAGTCATATCGGGGTCGTGCACGAACTTCCTTAACTGGGAAACAAGAAATACATTGTGAACTCCCGCCATCTTGTCAGGTAATTCAACTTTACATGCTAAATTTCCAACTTGTTCGAGAATTGGGAATGTACCAACAAATCTTGGTGTTAACTTGCCTCTCCTACCAAATCGAATCACGCTCTTTAACGGAGAAATTTTGACAAACATCAAGTTGCCAATAGAGAATTTCAATTCTCTTCGTCTCTTATCCGCATAACTCTTCTGCCCATCTTGGGCAGCCTTCATTCGCTGTTGGATAACCTTGATCTTATCTGAAGTTTCTCTTATCACATCAAGCACAAATTTCTCACCGGTTTCTAACCAACATGATGGTGAGTTGCACGGTCTTCCGTACAAAGCTTCAAATGGAGTCATACCAATACTAGATTGATAGCTATTATTATATGTGAATTCAACTAGATGTAAACGGTTATCCCATGATCCACCAAAATCTAATATACAAGCTCTCAAGAGATCCTCCAATATACGATTTACCCTCTCGGTCTGACCGTCGGTTTGAGGATGGTACGTGGTACTGAGATGTAATTCTGATCCTAAAGCCTCTTGTAAGCTCTTCCAAAATCCACTAGTAAACAATGGATCTCGGTCACTCACAATGCTATTGGGTACTCCATGAAATCTCACTACCCACTTCATATACAGTTCCTCTAACTTAGTTGCCATTCCATTCAACTTGTCAGGTATAAACCTTGCACTCTTGGTCAATCAGTCCACAATCACCCAAATGTTATCATGGCCCGATCTAGTCCTTGGTAACCCATCAATGAAATCCATTGAGACTTATTCCCATTTCCATTCTGGAATTTATAATGCTTTTAACAACCCACTAGGTTTCTTTTGCTTAGCTTTAACTAGCTGGCAGTTCATGCATTTGGATATAAACTTCCCAACGTCTCTTTTCATCCCTTCCCAGTAGTAGGTCTGCTTCATGTCTCGATATATTTTGTTACCACCGGGATGTATAGTCAATTTTGAGTGATGATATTCTCTAAGCACATCATCTCTCAATCCATTTACATTGGGTACAACTAGTATCGCATTCTTTCTAAGCCATATATCTCGATCTAGCCCATACTTGTTCATCTCCTCACTATCGATACCCATCTCTAACTTGGAGATGATTTCCAATAAGTTAGGATCGTCCTTCTGACTGGAACCAATCCGCCCAATCAGAGTGGGTCTGATCGTCAAACTTGCTAACATCTCTGGATCCAATTCGCACTTTGGTCTGAAATAATAACCAGCGATATACTACAGTTGCTTCCACTCAAGAAACATAACCCTTAAACTGGCATGTCTTCTACTCAATGGATCTGCTACCACATTGCCCTTTCCTGGTGTATATGTGATATCGAAATCATAGGAAGCCAAGAATTCTAACCATCTTTGTTGTCGGAGATTTAGATCCTTTTGAGAGAAAAGATACTTTAACGACTTATGATCGGTAAACAACTCAAATCTTTCTCCCAAGAGATAATGTCTCCACATCTTCAACGCGAACACGATCGTTGCCGATTCCAAATCGTGGGTAGGGTATCTTTTCTCATGCGGTTTCAGTTGCCGACTTGCATAAGCTACAACCCTACCTCCTTGCATCAATACAGCACCTAGTCTGGTACCACATGCATCCATGTATACTGTCATCTCTTCATTCCCTTTAGGAATGACTAATACTGGTGCATGCGTCAACTTTTCCTTTAGAATCTTAAATGCATTTTCACAATTTCCGTCCTAGATGAAAGCTTGATTCTTCTTGGTCAACTGAGTTAACGGTGCCGCTATCTTGGAGAAGTCTTGGATAAACTTACGATAATATCCAGCTAATCCCAAGAAACTTCTTACGTCCGTTGCGTTCTTGGGCGTAGACCAATCTTGTACCATAGACACCTTCGCAGGATCCACGGAAATATTGTTCTCTGATACAACATGGCCCAAGAATCTCACTTCCCTCCTCCAGAAGTGACACTTAAAAAACTTCGCTTTCAATTGGTGTTTCCTCAACACCTCTATCACTATCCTCAAATGTTCCTTGTGCTCTTCCTCTGTCCTCGAGTAAACCAAAATATCGTCTACGAACACAAGAACAAACTTATTCAATTGATCCATGAATACCCTATTCATAAGATCCACAAAATATGCTGGTGCATTGGTCAACCCGAATGACATGACCAACAACTCATAGAATCCAGACGGCGTCCGAAAGGCCGTTTTAGGAATACTCTCGGCTGCTACTCAGAGCTGATGAAATCTTGTCGCGAGGTCCAATTGGGAGAACACACTTGCTCCCTCCAGTTAATCAAATAAATCATCTATCCGCGGAAGAGGATACTTATTCTTCCTAGTCACTTTATTCAACTCGCGATAATCCACACATAAACGAAGGGAACCATCTGCCTTGGTAGCAATACAACTGGTGCTCCCCACTCGGAAACACTTCTTCTGATAAATCCCTTCTTCAAAGATTGCTTACTTGCACCCCGTGCTCTCGCTGCTCCCTTGGTGCCATACGACGAAGTGGCATCACTATAGGCCTGGCATCTTCCACTAAATCAATAAGGAAGTCAATCTCTCGGTGTGGTGGGAGTCCGGTCACTTCCTCGAAGATATCCGGATACTGTCCAGCAATGAGAACCCTTGATAACTCGTCCTGTGGGATGTCGAGGGAATTTAAAAAACTAGCCATCACCTCATCACTAGGTAGGCCACCAAACACTACCCTCCGCCCATCATCCGCCCTAATAGTCACCGAAAATCCCTCACAATCTACCACCACCCCATATCTTTGAAGCCAATCGACTCCCAAAATAATGCCAAACCCAGTAAAACCCAAAACAAAGCAATCACAAGCAAACATACATCCATGACTCGATAAGACCAAATTTCGACAAATCATGCTAAGGCTAGTCGAACCACCAATCGAGTTCGTCACAACTAAAGGTCTATCGACTATCTCGAGTTCCAATCCTAACCTATCTACCAGGTCACTAGATATGAAGGAACGGGAAGCCCCAGTATCAAACAATACACAAACAGGAACATCATAAACAGAAAACATACCTTGAATGATGACATTCTTTACTTTCTCCGCCGCAGTTGGGGCATTCGACGAAGATGGAACTGCGTTAATAGCATAAGCTTTCACAATATGCTTCTCTTTAGGGGGTTGCGGACATTTATCCTTGTGATGTCCCACTTGGCTGCAATTGAAGCACTTCCTATACATTGGCTTTGCTCGACATTCTTTAGCGTAATGGACCTTCTTGCCACAACTAAAGCACTATACCTTTCTTGTCTTTCTTTTTCTGACCATCCTTGGTCTGACTCTGCTTCCTTTTATTCTGAGAATTATTCTTGCCTCCGCCGCTTGCCTGCGTCTTTGGCCCCTCTGCAGGTGCAATGGCGACTTCAGTCTTGGGCTTAGGATAAAGGATCTCTGACCTCAATGCTTTTTCCAACAATCGATTCAAAAGTCTCATCAATATGGTTTATAAGCCTTTCCTCCAACTACTGATCTAAGCCTGTTATGAACTTCTCATTCTTCTTCTCGGGAGTGTCAATAAGGGATAATCCATACTTCGATAAAGTATCGAACTAAGCAATATATTCCGAGATTGCCCTACCATTCTGTTCAAGCTCCAAGAACTTCCTAAACAACTCTGACTTCTGGGCAACTGGGAAAAACTTGTCACTGAAGCGAGCTTTAAATCGATTCCATGTAACTTGATCCTCGAAAGTAGCAGCCTTAATAGCATTCCACCAATTCATGGCCCATCCTTGCAGTTGACGGGATGCTAGCTTCCTCTTCATTGCATCTTTGATTCCCAGATCCTCGAAGATATGCTCACAACTATCAAGCCAATCCTGAACTTCTATAGCTGATTCCGTTCCGTGGAACGGCTTCCCACCAAGACTAGTGTAGTCCTTACAGAGCTTGACGAAATCGGCCCTAGGCGCTTGCACCACTACACCACCACCATTTGCAGCATTAGGAGCTTCCCTCTGAACTTCCCTAAGCATCTCTCTCATGAAGTCAGTAAACATCATCCTCATATCAGGAGCATTCCCATTATTAGCTCCTCTACCAGTACCCCTCATATATCGGCTCATCATTCAATCTGTAAGGAGAAAATGATTACTTCAGTGGTGCCAGTGCAGTGCGGCTCCATCCTTAAATATACTATTAGTGTATATATATATATAGCTCTGGAAACCCAAAATATCACAAATATGCGCTCTCATATATGTATACTATCTCTCCCTGGTGTCTTTTCCTAGGTTAAGCACGCAACCTAGAGCTCTGATACCAAGTGTGATGGCCTGCCCCGCACCAGCCGACATTTCCAATGAAAGTGCGTTGTGCCAATCCCGACTAGCACGGGACGGTCGCCAAAAAAAGGAAAAGAAATGAATTTGAACTAACAAGGAACCTGTAGAATATCTCGCAGCGTATGGGATAAAATATAATAACAACATAACTTTGACATAAAACAGGCGAGACGGTGCACAAGCTGAAAACTAAACCATCATAGCAGTGGAAATACAAAATACAGCTTATCATCCAGACCAACATTATTACAACTTCCAGATACTGTCTCTAAAGCAAAAGAAAGAGGTACACTACTAATGCCTAAAGTAGTGACCAGCAACAACACAGGGGAATATATATATCATACGTGGAAGCCTCCAGCTCGTCTCCGGTACATCTACTCGTGCATAATCACCTGACCTGTCTCTAGTCTGCCCGTTTAAGAGCACCAGAGTAATAAGAAGAGACATAAAACTCTGGATCAGACAAAAGTCTTGTATGAGCGATAAGCAGCAAAACAGAACAATAACAGGTATACATAACCATACCTGAACCTGGACCTGCAACCAAAGAGTTAGCACAACAGGATGTACAATACTCTAAGGTGACACTAACACATGGTTTGAAAATAATGGGGAGGGGGGTGTGCATGTCATGGTGATAGCATAACATCAAACGTAGCAATCATCCTCACATCTCTCACTCAGTGCGTAAAGCATATGATATCTACCACTTTGATCACCCAATCCTTTGCTACGATCACTCTGCCACATGGAGTCATAGTGACTCCACTGCACTGATCCATAGCCGCTAATCCTTTGCTATGTCCACTCTGCCCCATGGAGTCATGACAACTCCACTGCACTGGCTCATAGCCTTGCGATGATCACTCTGCCCCATGAAGTCATGACAACTTCACTGCACTAATCCATAGCCAATTAATCCATTCCTCCGTGGTGAGTCAAAGCTATAGACGTCGATAACCCCTTTGCAAACGTCCTGCAGCAAAGCCCAACTCATGAACTTAACTCGTTGATCCCCATTGGAATCCTGAGAAATAACCTCCCATTTGGATTTCCTTTGCATCTCAGGTTTTAGTCGAATTGAAGTTGATCTTCAGAAGAGTCGTCTCGTAGAAGTAAAAGTATACATCTGGTTCGGTTCGGTACCCCATACCCTGTTTGGTTAGGTGTTCATAACCCACGCCTCATTTCGGTTTGAATATGCATAGCACTCCAGTCCTCATCGGTTCGGTTCGGTTCGGGTTCCATCCTCCATTCGTTTCGGGTGTCCTCATGCGGTTCGGTCCAGTGCTTACAATCATGTCCTGGTTCGGTTTATACTCACTATCTCTAATCTGATCCCACGTCCCAACTCCAACTCTATGCGGGTGGCCTTCCTTCTTGCCAAGCACCCTCTAGTGCCAAGTTCCAATCTGAATCGAATTCCCTTGTCCAGTTCTCTTATCCGATCCGAGCCCCATATCTGATCCGATCCGAAACCCTGCACATTTTCCAACGAGCATATATCGTCCATTTTCGCCATACGACGGCGTTTTCAACCATTCTAACTTTCCTACAAGATTACATGACATTCCAAACAGTAATAACAACAAATAGAATCAACCATAAACATCCAAATATCAATCGTACGAGTTATTTTGGATCAAACATCCCCAAATCTATGGTTTATCTCCTTAATCCCCTTAATCATGATTTAAGCATACGATTAGCAAAACATATCCAAATTAACCCAAATTTTTATCAGAGACCTAAAATAATATTTCAGAATTTTACAATTTTTTTTCAGATTTTCTGAGCCATAATTTCGCTAATTATCACTAATCTCCCCTAATTAGTCGTAATTAGTGAAAAACAATGCAAATCACTCACCTTAGCCACAAAGGGAACTTTAGATCTGAAACTATACTGTTTTGAGGCATTTTCCTATTTAACACAGCAGCTCCAATTCTGATTTGGTGTTGATTTTCCTTGATTTAATGTAGATCTTCTTAATTAGTGATTAGAAGGTGATTTGGGATGATTTTAGAAGGCGGAAGCCATTGTTAGTGTTGAAGAGAGGTAAGTGGCGGTTGTAAAAATGAATAAAAGTTGAATTCCCTAACCCTATCAGCCCTCTCATAACCCTAATTCTGAAACGGGTTATGGGCCTAGTTGCTAATCACTCTAATTAGGCTCGGTTAAGTTGTTTTTCACCTTCTAAACCTTAATTCAGCCATATCTCCCAAACGGTAAGTCCGTTTGATTAATGCGACCACTCTACGGAAAGGTAAACCATCGTTCGGTTCTAATGGAAGTGGTTTTACGTCAAAACTCCTTACCAATCAAAAGTTATAGGTGAAACAAGATTCGCCAGGGGCACAATGATCATTTAAAAATCGGAAAAATCGTGAACATGGGAAATGACCCCAATTGCCGTTCCCCAAAGTTACACGACCATACGACCTCAAATGAAAAAGAAATAAATATTCTACGATCCTTCGATACGTAGAATGCGGGTCGTTACACAAGTAGTTATAAAAAGCAAAGCTTCGGCATATCTTCACCGATGAGGATCAAGGAATTCGACTTTCTCCTCCATCTTTTTCTTTTCCGTACTCTGCCATTCCTCTTTTCAACTCCGTTTTCTTTTCCTTCAGCCCTAGCATTCCTCGCTACTGTCTATATGTGGTTAGCTCCACATATAAATCTTGAGCTTCTCTCTTCTTAGATCTGAAAACACTATGCAGTCAAATGAACTTCGACTCCTTCTCTGATGATCCATTTTTGCTTCCCCTCGAGATATGTTGATTATTTTCTCTCGACATCTCGGGTTATCTATCACCCACTAATTCATCCTATGTGACTGTTCTACATCTAAAGCGGTGTTTTTATGGTCGTATATGATCTTTTGGCCTGGTTGTTGTAGCGTGTCTCCGGTTTATTTCTCAGGTCTACTGTTTTTTTGGTTTGCATCAGGTTGTAGTTTTGGATTGTTTTGTTGAGATTTGTTTCTAGGAACTGTTTGATGGTTTATGTGTAGGTTTTGGGGCACTACGCCATATATTGCCTACTGCAACGAAAATCCAATGTGTTGCCACAGCTATGCTGATTTTTGTGTATTGTAACGCACTCTACGATGTGTTACCATAGATATCAAATTGTGTTGCAGTAGCTATAGTTATAAACTTATAAGTTTAATTTGCCACGTCGTCAGTTTGCATCTATAAAAAGATGCATATCTATCTATCAATTTACCTTTTAAAAACAACATCTGAAGTTGACACCTCACCAATCTGTATAAATACTTCATAACCAATAGGAAATCAACTTACGTTACTCATTGGATTCCTCTTTCTCAATTTCTCAGTTCTGTTCGTTCTCAACTCCAAATTTCCAATTCCAATCCCTAATTTTCATTCACTTGCTTCTTCCACTCCAACCCTCTCTGCGTCCTCCACTCTTCCATCGAGTCCTCGACTCCAAATGCACCCACTTCTCCCCTTCCCCATCATCAAACGACAGTCAATCCAAGAAGAAAGGTGCTAGCTTTTTATCCTGTGTTTCTCATGTACGTTTCTGTTGCTTTTTTTTCATCATCGCTATTCATTAGACTACCGAGAAACGGAAATTATTATCACCAGGAGTATAATTTTGTTTGGTTGGAGGTTTTTTTGTGTGGTTCTATTGTATGTTGATTCGCTAAAATGTTCTTTGAGCAGCTATTGGGTTGTTAATCAAATTAATAACACAGAATTTTAGTTCCTAGTGAACTGCTCGGGTTGGTGGTGTTCTTTGAATTGTCCGGGTTTCCCAGGTTGTTGTTTCCTGTGATGATTGAGACATGATATACTGGTTTATAAAAATGGTTTCATAAGGATGCTTACATAGACATGATAGTTATCATTTCTTAAGTATTACCATGATCTGTATGCATAAGATCGTCTAATAAGTATACGCATGATTTCTTAAGTGTGTGTGTGTGTAAGACTGGCTAATAAATATACGCATCATTTTGTTTTGGTTATGCACACAAATACTGAATACATGAAATACATGCCTGAAAGCCTACTGAATGATTTGCAGTTTGTGATATCACTTCAATTTGAGTTCAATGACCGCTGAATCAATTTCTACTTCAAATTCATCTACATTGGCTGCGAGAAAGAACTACCACCACAAAATCCCAGCGAAAATGAGGACTGTGAAGGTAGGGTCAAATGCGAGGAAGAAGTTTTTTGGTTGCTCCATGTGGCCGGTAAGTATTAATTAGGTTTTTTTTGGTTGCTTTGTCGATTATCATATCTTCCATTGATGTTTTAGTCGAGAATTTAATATATATGCAAAATGGCAATTGCAGGTATTTTATGTGGCATGGCGAAGTGTATGAAACCAACAGCAATGCTGAACTGGATGATACTACTGTTAAATTGATGGAATAAGAAAAGACTATATCGCAATTTCTCATGGAAAAGAAGACAATTGAAGAAAAGCTGCCGAAGCAAAAGCAAAATAGGGCAAAAGCCGATGAATTTGTGGCAGATATGAAGGAAGAGTTGGCCCTAATGTGCAATAAATGTAGAAAACACGAGAAAGGAGAAAAATTCTTTGCGAAAACTTTATCTATGTCCTAGATCATGTTTGGAGTTCTTTTGTGTGTTGTTTTGGCAATGCAGAGTGGTGAAGTATAGGGCTGGCAATTAGAATCGAGATTCGAAAACCCGAACCGACCCGACTCGAAAAGACCCGAACCCGAACCGAACCTAATGGGTCTCGAGTCGGGTCTGGGTGATGAAAAATACAATAAAGACCCGATAAAACCCGATCCGACCCGACCCAAAAGACCCGACAAAGAAACATTGAAATATATGTAATTTTAGTGTTATTTCCCACCTGGACCTGAACCAACCCGAGCCGAACCGAAGCTCGGGTCGGGTGGGGTCCAGATTTATAGTTTAGACCCGACAAAACCTGACCCGCCTAGACTCGAGACCCGTCGGGTTGGGTCCGGGTCTATCGTGTCGCACCCCTAGTGAAGTAACATGAAATAGCATGCATGGGCAGTTTTTCAGGTATAATTTTAAGTTTTTTCACATTGTAGATTAGTGATAATTTTTACCACATTGTAGATTACTGATAATTTTTTCCACATTGCCCATTAAACCTAAATTACTGATGACTGATAATTTTATCCACATTGTAACTGTCTAATTGTTTACTCAGTATACACTTGTATACACATTGTGCCTCTGTTATACTATGTTACACGTTGTTTAGATCAATATACACTTGTATCCACATTGTAACTCAATTATGTAAATTAAACACAAATGCAAATGAAACTCAATTATTTTTAGATCAGTACACACTTGTATACACATTGTTTAGACCAGTTATGTAACTCAGTTATGTTTAGATCAGTGCACTTGTATCCACATTGTGCCTCTGTTATGTAACTTAGTTATGTAAATGAAACGCAAATGCAAATGAAACTCAGTTATGTTTAGATCAGTATACACTTGTATACACATTGTTTAGATCAGTTATGTAACTCGATTATATTTAGATCAGTGCACTTGTATACACATTGTTTAGATCAGTATACTACGTTATATTGAAATGCAAATGGAATTCAGTTATGAAACTCAGTTTGTGCTGAAAGGAAACTCAGTGTAACACCCCACGTCCATTAATGTCACTCACAAAGGGAATGCATTAACTTCCATGGAGCATTTTAAGTGAATATAGAACAGAAAATCACAACAAGACAGATATAAAGCAGTACTTGAAAATTTAAAACTTTATTTATTGCAGCAGAAGGTAAATATGTTTGGTTACATCATCAAAACCAAAAACCAAAGTCAAGTACGTCATATCCATCTTGATAAAACAAAGCACATAAACTGAAAGACATAATCCCCAACATTTAAAATAGCCATAATTAAAGAGAAGCTGAACTTTACTTCAGCGGTCCTAGAAATCTTCTAAAATCAGTCCAAAATCAAGCTCCACTGGTGCTAGTTCCAACCTGAGCACCTGGGGGGGAAGGAAAGAGATGGAAAAAGAGGGGTCAGACATAAAGTCTGGCGAGTGCGATAATTCTAACAATATAATTAACAAAGTAACTAGGCTAAGGCATAAGTTGGAAAGTAAGGAAATGACCATGAACCATTGAGTATGACAGAGTAAACAAGTAAACAAGAGGAACAATGATAACGTTAAAAGCACACCTAAATCACTACAAGATAATTACTATACTGCACCACCCCTAGTATAACAGGATCAGGTGTTACCCTAATGTTTAAACTGAAATAGAATCGAAACAGAATAATCTATACAGAAACAGAATGCTAATAATGGGTCTTTACCACCCGAACAGAGACAGAAACATAATAATCCCTACCGAAACAGAATGTAGAATTAGGTGTACACTAGTAATGGGCCTTTACCACCCCAACAGACGGTACCACGCAGAAACAGACAGGTGTTACCACCCAATAGAAACAGACGGTACCAACAGAAACAGACAGAACTAAGTGTACCCTAAGTCCTACCCCAAGCGATCGGCTCCCTAACTCGTAGATACCCGTGCTGGTCCCACAGTGGGGTGTATCACTCCCCAAAGTGGCAACCCGATATTATCAGAGATGCACGGCTTATACCTACACGATGCAACAACGTCTTACCTACCAGCCCGGGCCCACACACGCACATGAACCCGTTGGACTTGCGTTGCCACCGCTCACCCATTTTGGCCTCTTACAGTCAAGCCCAGTACGTGTGTCCCGTCCTCGACTTAGGTCGAGCCCACAGATATACTTATGGGTTACTGGTTGAAACGGGCTCCCATGATTTGACACAAGCTATCCACCTAAGCTTGGTCCCCTCTAGTATTTCCCACTAAACCCACTTCTTATTCATGTTTCAGTTACATGCTTCAATTTTGGTTAAGTATTTCTAATCGTATTTCAAATGCCACCCAAGGCACCCACTAGATTCCACATGCCACCCAAGGCACCCACTTAACCCCCTCATGTCCCACTACATGTTTATCTGGTTAAGTGTTTCTTAATTCATTAAGACCGTAACCTCATAAAGACCTCTCACATTAGACTGGCATTTGTGGCAGTTGGATTTGCCGGGCGGGTCCGGGCAGTCTTACACCACAAAAGAGCCTAACCTCGTGTCTTTACAATTGTTACGTATTTAGTTTATGCCTAAGACCTCTCACATTGGACTGACATTTGTGGCAGCTGGATTTGTCGGGCGGGTCCAGGCAGTCTTACACCACAAAAGAGCCTAACCTCGTGTCTTAGACGATTAATTACTCCTAATTAATCATCCCCCAATTTGAATTACTTTCCCTATTCAAATTACCAATCAATTCCAAATTTAACGATGTCCATAATTGACTCAATTATGTCCATCCATTTATGGTATGTAAAATCATACCAATTTCACCACAATTTATATTTTATGCCTTTTAAGGCATTTATGCCAATTAAATCTTTTTAATATTATCCCCTTTACCCCCACGTAGTACATTTGTTCGTTTAACATAAAAATATACGTTAGACTCGAATAGTCTAACTCATGGAATAAAGAGAAAACATCACAGTATACACATAATTAAAACATAAATCTAAACATAGGGGTGAACTTGCATATGTGAATGATGTTCTACATCTAAAACTTGCATAGGCCAAAATTACAACTTGCATAAACAACATATGTCATGGATCCAAATCTAAAGGTGTGAACTTTGATGAGAAAATGGCCACAAACTTGCATAAATAACATATGTCATAGATCTATATCTAAAGGTGTTAATTGGCATAGGCAATACCCCTAAACTTGCATAACATGATTCATATTCTAAACTCATATATTCATACAACTTACATATGTGATTTATACATCATAACAAGGGTGTAACCTTGCATTTAACATGTAAAGTATCATGTGAAATTTAGCATATAATTCACACATGTTATAGCCTAACTTTCAATTAAATTTTCACATAAACTAGGTGTCATAGCCATGTAAGTTCACATATAATTCTACCCAACATGTATATGATTTATGTTTGAATCAAAATCTAAACTTGCCTACAAATGATTTATCATATGAATCAATATAACAAACTAGCATAAGAAACTTGATGATTTGACTGTATATAAAATTACAACATGGATGATAGCAACATAACTTTACATCATAAATGATAGCATCACAACATAACGTCATATAATCCTACAACATAATCACAACATGCAATCAATACTTCATATCACATCAATACAATCTGCATTATATCTTAATCCAATTAAATTACTAATTATCTTATTAAAAGTATCAAACTCACAACTCAAAAGCAGTCTTGAGTTCTGAATTCTGATTTCTGAAGGTGAATTAGTGCTCCTTTGACGAAGATTCGCTGTTAGGGTTGGGTAGTTCTAATTTGGTTGATGTTCTTCCTCTTAATTTTGGTGGCGGCTGCTCTAGGGTTCAAGACAACAGCATGATGACCATAGTTTCAGTTTTAATTCTGATTTAGGGTTTGAGTCTATGGGTCTTTTTATAGAGTTATGAATTAATTTAAGCCTTCGGATGATCTTAGGGTTAATCAAAACCATTCAATCATGATAGGGTGATGAGTCAGCCCTAATGACTCAACAAAGAGTCAGAAAGGACTCAATAACATGGGTCAGCCTGAACCAGAAAGCTGTGCAGGCTTTTGCCTCGGCCTGGGCGCACTTGGCAGGTGCGCCAGTGCAAATATGTACTGGCGCACTTCCCAAGTGCGCCAGTGCATTTTTTTCTCTTAGCCAACCATAATTCCGAGACGAACACAATGGCGCAACCCAATCCCCATAATTCTCATGTCTGAGATTAATTATTCTTTAATTTAGTTAACTCGATTATTCAAAAATCCGGGGTGTTACACTCAGTTATACTATGACCATAGTTTGTGCTGAAATGCAATTGAGGCATGCATACCTCTTATTTTGTGATGAAATGCAATTGATGTATGCAGGTGAAGGAGGCAGTGATGAGGTTGTTCAAGAACTTGTTACTAAAGGCACTAGAGGTAGTCGATGCAGTAGAGGCATTGAACGCATTGGAGGCTTGTACTATATTTTGAAACTATTTTAGTTTTATGTAAACATGAATTTATTATTGGCTGTGTTCATAACTGAAATGTCTGTAAAATTGAATTTAGTGGCTATGTTTTGTTATTTTGTAGTTGACTAAGTACTACTTGTGTTTGCTGGTTAATTTAAAATAAAAAATTCTTTGTTAACTTCAGTGTGATGTTATGTTATGTAATGTTGCCATATATATGATATAATGTTGCAGTACGTGATGTTAAATATTGCCATAGCTATGATATAGTGTTGCTAATGGATGGTAAAATTGTTGCCATAGATTTATGTATGTGGGCCCACAACAGGATTCCGTGCACCCGGGCTATAGATTTTAGTGGCGATTCCATGACCCGGGCTACATATTTTAGTGGGTCCCACATTTGTGTAAATTTAGTACTTGCTGCAACACCAGAACAGATGTTGCCTTAGGGTGGCAAAGATGTTTCCTTTGACTCTAAGGCAACGTTGCAAAATGCATCACCAAGAAAGTGTTGCCATAGATCATTTTTTGTCTATAGCAACACTTTTTGGCACTTTCTGCATCACTTCTTCGGTGTTGCAGTATGCAATCCATGGCGTAGTGTGGTTTGCTATTGTGAAAAGAATAATAAACTTGATTTGTTAGTTTTCCATTTTATAAATTCTAGAGTTTTCTTTGTATTAATTAGTGGAATAAAGGGAAAGCTATTTATTTGTAGTTATCCATATAGTCATATCCTTTGAATATGCTATATCTGGAATGTTCGTTTAAGACCTATAAATTAGGTTGATTTCCCTCATTTTGTATCAAGTAATCAAGCAGTATGAACTTTAATCAAGAAATCAAGTTGTATTAAGCAATCAAGCAAAGCAATAAAAGTTTTCTTCTCCTCAAAAGGAAATTACTCCTCTTTCTTATAATTTCTTCCACTTCTGCCTCTAAAATTTCCAACATTTGCTTGTTGGTTATCTCTGTTGTTCCGGGTTAGTGCTTCTCCTCCATCTCCATGGTGATAGCACTGCTACGCTAGAGTTCTAGGTGGTTTTTTGTGATTCTGTCATGCCTTTTTACCCTACAACCCCTATGTCATTTTTGTTTAGATGTATCCATGTCTGATGGTGCTTTCAGCTTGTTGGAATTTTGGTCTGTGTTAGCTGGCTCTGCATAGCCATTGTTAGTATCCTTGGTGTTTTCTTTTACAACGAAGATGTCTAATTCATCTATTGGACGTCCCTAAACAACTCCTTATGTTACAATTTGTTGTTCTTCCCCTTTAGATTTTTTGGGGAGATGTTTTATGTGTGAAGATACTCTTGGATTCTTTGTTTCATGTCATTTGTTGTTGTAGTGTTTTATGCTGAGTTTGGAGAAAGGCATGCCCCTACTGTTACTTTGGTTTGTGGCATTTTTTTGTTGCATCTTCGTGAAATTGGTTCTGCCTTACGAAATTTGTCTATGTAAATTTCTTCTTGCTTGAAGAAGGTAATTATGTAATATGATTTGTAGTAAGCTAGTCGTATTGTTATATGGGTTTGTCGATGCTGGCTTATGTAATCAATAGCTACGTGTGTGGTGCTGTATAGTGATGCTTTTGTTAGCAGTTTAGGCCTTTTTTAGCTTCTATTCTATAAGCTGGGATAGTTCTTTAAGTGGTCGGTTCACTTTAAAAACCTTGTTTGTAATAGAAAAACAATGGGCTTATCTCTTATAACTTGATGTATTCATTATTTGTCATAATAAAGAGTGTTATATATCACTATAAAACCGATCGGCTTTGCCCAAAAATAACTAAATTAATAAAAAAATAATTTTAATAAAATAGTTATAAAAGATAATAGTTAAATAAATTAATATAAAGTAGTTTTATTATAAGAGTTATAAAAGATAATAATTAAGTAAATTAATATAAACAAGTTTTATTAAAATAGTTATAAAAGATAATAGTTAAATATATTAATATATAATAGTTTTATTAAAATAATTATAAATGATAATAGTTAAATTAATATAAATTAATTTAGTTAAAATAACTATAAAATATGGAATAGTTAAATTTTATAATTAATAGTCGAATATAAAATAGTTATAAAAGATATAATAGTTACATTTTATATATTATAGTTTAAATTAAAATAATTATAAAATATATAAATGTATGGAAATGAATAGTGTTGATCCGCCATTTTGACAAGGCGGTCACACATCGATTTCTGGTTATCGGAGTGCCCGAGACTCGAGTACGAACTCATGAAGGTTTGGAGTGATCTGGATGAACTCGCGAAGTACTCATAAAAACTCTAGAAATTTGGCTAAGTCCCAGGACAAGTATTCATGGACTCAACTCCCGAGATCAGTATTGGTGTTGCTTGAAATTTCGTATCCTGGTCATAGGAGAAAGTTCATACGCAGGCTTTACATGGGAATTTTGTATCACGCATTCACAAGGGATTTTCATATCCTGCTTTATGGTTGGGATTTCCATATCCCATTCGTGGCATCATAATTTCGCATTCTCATGATATGACACAAGTTCTTGTTTGTCTTCGCGGAATTTCGTATACTCGAGATCTGAAGTGGGGATGCGAGATAGCTTTTTCATACTCTGGCATACTCCGGCATTTTCGTATAAGGATGGGGATACAAAAATGCATTTCATATCTGGTATTATATTGGTTTTTCGTATTCGGAGTTGGATACGAGGAGGCATGGAGATGGATTGAAGCACTTCGAGCAACGAACGTTATTTTGATTAAGTCCCCGGGTCGGTACCGACCCCAAGATTGGTATTGACCCCAGGGTATGAAATTATGGGGATACAAAATACGTATCCCTACTCTTATAAATACCTCTGGACTTGTTGGGTTTCAAAATTCTTTTGGCTATTTCATTTTTCATGCGGGAAGATTGGACTTGGAGTTCTTTAATGGATTCACACATGGCTCTATGGACTTTGGAATGTCCCTTGAACTTATGAACTTCATCTTGAATATAATCATCAACATTTTGGTACTAGGCTTGCTTTTTTGTCACTTGGATTGAGTTTTTAAACACATCTTGGCATAGCTTCATCCTCTTGGACATAGAAGCTTTTTGAACATTGAGGCTTCACGCTTTTGTACTTTGGACAAAGGAAGCCCATACTTGGCCTTTGGACTTGATGGAGAATTAGCTAGGATTTTGTTATTCTCAATTCATGGAATTGTAAACGTAAGAAGAGGAAGAAGTATTGTACTTGTAACTTTGCAAACCATAATATATGAAGTTACCTCAGAGTGGACGTAGAGACAACTTGTTGAATCACTATAAATCTGGTCTTACTTACTTTTCAGTTCTCTACGTTTGAACTGTATTTGGATTTGTTATATAACCCATTAGTAATCGGGTATTGGCAAGTGTTGACCAATTCCTCTCGTCAACATTTTGGATCACCAGGAAGGGGAGCATGCACAACTTTGGTTGCTAAGAAAACAGATTACTCTTGGTTTGAAAGATGGTTTAATGGAAATAAATCAATTTAGCTCATTCAGAAGGAAATGGAGTGGAGGAAATCCAAGAAGTTTCCTCTATCGGACATCTATCGAATTACCTCGAGTGGATACCGGCGAAGTGGTTAAGGTTTTGACTATTGATTTAAATTCACAATTGGAGAGACAAGAAGTACATTTCGGAACGTAGGAAGCAACTATAAATACTCTTCTAGCTAGAATCGAAGGTTTCAAAAGGCCGTCAGGCCTAGGAAATATTACAAGAACAAGTGCTAGTGTTCCTCAAGGTTTAGCTCAGGACTTAGGGCAATTCCCGAAAGTCAACCCATGTCGACACCAATTTGTGGATCGGTATCGGATCGGCTAGACTCAGGGGAGCACACCCCCAATCCTGATAGAAGTAATGTTCAAGACACTTTAGTTGGTCATGTTTCGGGTTCTGGAGTTGGTAATTTGCTTAAGCGCCAGTGTGCATAGGTTTGGATGTAGGAACTCGCATGGTTCCAAGAGTTGGATTTGTGCTAGAGGCGGCGCCTTAGGCTAGGATGGAGCCATATATTCTTGTTAGGGCTCAACAGATTGTAATTCTGGGCTTGATACTGAAGAAACCAGTGTGGGATTGAACGACTAGAGTCGGCTGCTTGGGAATGGATTGTTACTCGCAGTCCATTTACTCGGGATATTTGGAATTCTCGTAACCAACCGGATTTTAAATTGCTGGTGTTGGAGGCTTTTGACAGCAGTAATCATCTACCGTTAACTGGATGTGTTACAAGCGCCATATGGAAGTGCTTTCAACGTCGGAGAATGTTATGGCGAAGTGATTCCCACTTTATCTTACGGACATTGCAGCTATGTGGCTTCGGCAATTGGAAAATGAATCGGTGAATAGCGGGAGTATTTTGGTTGGAAAGTTCATTGAACAATTCAGGGTTCACATTGCTCGATCAAAGAACATGAGGACTCTTACAGTGATTAAGCAAAGGGTAGGTGAGACTTTACGGTAGTTCTTGGAAAGGCCTAATGCAGCTATGGCATCGGTTGACCGACCGGATCCTTCTATGGTTTTGATGGTTGTTATTTCTGGCATCTTGGATTAAAAGGATTTCAAAATCTTAATTTTGTGGGATCCACCGAGGGACCTTGGTGAATTCTACTTTGAGGCAAATCGATTTCTGAGGGAAGAGGAATTGAGAACCGATAAAAAAGTTCTTAATGTTAATTCGATTAAGGGCGAGGGTTCATCCAATTCTGGAAAAGGTAAAGAAAGGCTACTTCTTGGAATGATTGGAATATGCAATGGAATCATCCCAAGTTCCCTTCATACATAGAGTTTACACGTTCTCTAGAAGAAATCTATTCGGAGGTTCACCCGGTTGCTCTCTTCAGGAAGCCTCCCGTGAGGGAGTCAACTCAGAGGGGGAGAGATTCTAGTAAACATTGTTTGTTTCATAACCAGGATGGTACGATACAAAAGACTGCAGGCATCTTCAGGATATGATTAAGGAGCACATCAGATGTGGTGAGCTGGCGGAGTATGTTCGGAATCGCGCTGCAGTACCGGGACAGGCACAACTACCTACTCCGGGTCAGAATTGGAATGGAGCTGAGTTTGGTCCCGGTGGTTTGGTCATCAATTGATGTGGATTTCTTAGGTTTTCTTTGGATTTCCAGCTCTTCGATTTCGGAATGGTTTCTTTGGTTTTTGGGCTTTATGCATTATGGTTCTTTACTTCTTTTGGCTTTACGACCTTTGGATAGGGCTCTATGTTTATCTAGTTTTCTGACTTATGTATCTTAGTTAATAGAACTTTGGCTTTTAAGCCTTTAGGATTTGGTTGTACTGGCTTTGGCTCACTAGATATTGTACTAATGGTTTTTGAGTGTTATAAGCTTTTAAGTCGGCCCACACACATACGGGATTAGGTCTTAATCCCTAGGTGTGATATGTACCCAATTATAAACCATCCTCCTCATAATTAATCAATCTCCTTTGTTTTCATTATTGTAAGTTTTTAGAGGGCTAAGTCTTCTTACCCATGTACGTGATTAGGTCTCAATACCTAGGATGCTGTTTGTGGATGACAAACCATTTGATCTCCTTCACCAATTTCCAGTTATGGCTTAGGATTTTGGAGGATTATGTTCGCCTACCCATGTACAGAATTAGGTCTTAATCCCTAGGCAGGCTCTTTGCAAATGATAAACCGTCTAATCTCCCACGTTTATTTTTGGTTATCTATCTTAGAATGGCTAAGTCCACCTGCCCATGTATGAGGACCGGTGTGACCCCTAGCATGCTCATTGTTAGACGTTGACCTGTCACCTTCAAAACATAATAGGACATAATGAATTTGAAATCGGACATGGCTAAGTCGACCCACTCACGTATAGGATTAGGCCTTAACCCCTAGGCATGCTCTTTGCTTGACGATAAACCAATAGATTTTCCTTCAGCGTTATTTAAAAAAATCTAAACCCTTGAAAATTTTAACAAAATTACTTCGCTCTTAAGGATTTTACTTGCGGAATATGACATCTGGAATCGGAATTTCAAACTTTAAGGACTTGTCATAGCAAGGACTTTGCTCGCTACGTATAAAAATCTGATCCCCAAGTAAGGGCATTGTTTGGGAAGGGACAGGCGTCTTGTCAGGACTTGGCAAGGCCCTAAGTCTAGTGGAGTGTAAGAACTTTTCCCGTCTGGTTCTGGGTTGTACTGTCAGGACATGGAAAGCAACTCATCGTTTTTCTGGCTAATTATGGATGGTCTTATCAGGACTTGGCAGGATCATTGCTCTTCGGCTATGGATTGTTCTATCAGGACTTGGCATGGCAATTCATTAGGTTTTGCAGGTATGGACTATACTGCATCATGTTAATCTAGCTTTCGAATTTATCCGATAATTTGGTTATCTGGTTATTGTCTACTTTGACTTTCTGGATTTCAGGTTTCTTCAGTTTTCCGTCTTCGGTTATTCTGGTTTTCTGGATTTTGGATATTCTAGTTCTGGCTATCTCTTATAATTCAATCCGGAGTGATCGTTGGTTTTCTGGTTTTTGGTTTTTTGTTATTACGATCTAGCGTGATTGTGGCTTCTGTTTTTTTACTTTCCGGCTATAGGATTTGTATTCAAACTTCGGCCCGCTAGTGACTTCTGGATTCTCGGATTTTTTGATTCTTCAAAACACGTCTTCCAATAGAAAGACATGTTTTGGGGGTAAGTGTTGACCCACCTTCTTAATAAGGCAGTCACACGTTGATTTATGGTTATCGAAGTGTTTCGGACTCGAGTACGAACTCATGAAGGTTTGGACCGAT
This sequence comes from Allium sativum, assembly GCA_030737875.1. Taxonomy (NCBI): domain Eukaryota; kingdom Viridiplantae; phylum Streptophyta; class Magnoliopsida; order Asparagales; family Amaryllidaceae; genus Allium; species Allium sativum. Next base: position 201,655,490 of record CM060924.1, read on the forward strand.
TTGGATGAACTCGTGAAGTGCTCAGAAAAACTATTGAACTTTGGCTAAATCTCGGGATCGGTATTCGTCAACTCGACTCCTGAGATCGGTATTGGTGTTGCGCAAAATTTCTTATCCCGATCATGGGGGAAAGTTCGTACTCTCGCTTTCCATAGGGATTTTTGTATCTTGCTTTATGGTTACGATTTTCATATCCCGTACGTGGCATCACAATTTCATATCCTCACAATATGACACAAGTTCTGGTTTTGGACATCATGGAATATCGTATACTCGGGATCCGAAATGGGGATACGAGATGGATTTTTTGTAATCTGGCATTCTTCGGCATTTTCGTATAAGGATGGGGATACGAAAATACTTTTTGTATCTGGCATTGTATTGGTTTTTTATATCCGGGCTTGGATATGAATAGGCTTGGAGATGGTTTGAAGCACTTCGAGCAACGAGGCATTATTTGGTTAAGTCCCCGGGTCTGCACCGACCCCGGGGTATGAAGTTCTGGGGACACGAAATACATATTCCCACTCCAATAAATACTCCTGGACTTAACTGGTTTCAGGATTATTTTGGTTAATTCAATCTATATGCGAGAAGCTTGGACTTGGAGCTCTTTAATGGCTTCCTACATGGCTCTATGGACTGTGGAATGGCTTTTGGACTTGTGAACTTCATCTTGAATATCATCATCAACATTTTGTCACTAGCTTTGCTTTCTTGGCACTTGAATTGAGTTTTTGGACACATCTTGGCATTGGTTCATCCTCTTGGACATAGAAACTTTTTAGAGATTGAGGCTTCACACTTTGGACTTTGGACATAGGAAGCCAATACTTGGCCTTTGGACATGATAGAAAATCATCAAGGATTTTGTTATTCTCAATTCATCGAATTTTGAACACAAGAAGAGGAAGAAGGACTGCACTTGTAACTTTGCAAAGCATAATACATAAAGTTACCTTAGAATGGACGTTGGCACAACTTGCTGAACCACTATAATCTGGTCTTATTTACTTTTCAGTGCTCTACGTTTGTATTTTTAACGAAACCCACTAGCAATCAGGTGTTGTCGAGTGTTAACCGATTCCCCTCGTCAGCAAATAGTAAAAGAGAAATTAGTTAAATAAAATAGTTTAATATAAAATATTTCATTTGACTACGGATTCTATATTTTGATTTTCTACGCTAGACCCAAGTGACCATTAATTTAAATTCAATTTCACGAGTATATATCATTTAACTCGTATCAGATGTCATAAGTATATATTTTTTCAACCTGTTTCTTAATTCTGTTCCTGGATGCCCAAGGGTGTAAATTATCAATTTATCCTATTTCGATGGTATATAACGTGAAAGGTATACATCATAAATAGTAATCATCAAAATAATACGCATTCAATCATCATAACAACAAATAAACATAACATGTAATCATCGTCCAATCAACCAATATATCACAATAGTGTCGGTAATTAAATATTAATGTTTAACTAGTAATTTAATTCCAATACTAAATAAATATCAATTGAAAGAAATGAACTAGTACTCCAAATTTAATCCACTTAAGTTCGGTTTAAACATTATCAAATTTGCAAATATTCAATCAAACAATATTTCACATCTATGTTAATCTATCACATATCAAGTGTCAATTTAATATTAAATCAATTTCGATGTCAAATTAAATTCTCAAATGTTAGTTAAATGAATTTTAACATATCATAAATTTAATTTAACTTGCATAGAAATTTTAGTACATCGTAAGTGGGCTAAAACACCCACATTTGATTTTATGTCAAGTCTACAATCGAAACGAACACCAAAATTTCAACAGTCTTCAAATCCAACCAAACCAACTATATACCGTCCAGAATTTCGATACAAACTCGACGGAGAAAACTACATGTCAATCTGAGCTTGCATGCAAAAGTTATAAGCCTACCTCTATACCTCCGCATAGCTCAGATCCACCAGCTCCACCTCGCAACACCTACTTCTTCCACCAGGCATCAACGCCAACCTCGTCCTTTCCCCGCCTCAAAGCCCAGGACCTGACTTTGGTTTTGATATTGCTCTACATGGTGAGTTCTGTCTTGGCTTGAACGGTTTTGGGTTTTTGCTTAAGAATCTTGACCATCTCAACATTAGATTTAAATTTCGAAATCATTATTATAATTTTGAGAATTTTTGCTACGAAGAATTTTTACTTCACTGCCTAAAACCCAATAACCCAAACCTGTTTGTGTATTGAGATTTTAACGTGTCTAATAGATATATATGAATTAGGAATAGAATTTGAAAGAAAACATATAGTTCTAGCTTTTACAGCAAAATTTGCAAATTTAGTCTTCAAAATCGCCTTTATAATCAGAAAATATTCTTCTATGGTTTTTCTTTTTTTCCCTATAGAGCCATTGTTGGAAAAATTGCTTTTGTAGCCTTCAAATATATATATTAGAATTTCAATTCTAAGCAAGGCTTGACATCTAGAAATCTGCCCTTATATTTATATAGTTTGCCTTAAATCATTTGCTATAATAATTCAAACATGAAAAATCAGAGAATGTCGGATTTTAATGATTTGATTATGGAAATTTATTTTTGTAACATGTTTTTTTATGATTTTTTTCTTGGATTGTATATTCAGCATATTTAGTTATCTACATTTCTATTCTTTTTATGAAAGATGAAAAAAATGGACACATGTAATATAAATTTAAGTGATATAATTATAAGTGCTAAAAAAGATTTTGAATTTAATTACACTTCAAACTATTTCTTTACATCAATAATGGTTGATAATAGTTTTGAAGTTCGAATTAATACACATCATCAATTTTAAAACATGCAAATTGTTTCCCCCGCAACCTAACCCATTCGCCACTCCTTCACCCATCTAGGTCGAGCTTGTTGTTCCCTAGCCTAAACTTGTCTAGTGCATTTTTTCCTCTTTTGTTTGTTCCATTGGCCGAGCTACATTGCTTGTCGTGCTTGTGGCGATTGGAATTGTATATCCTAGCTTGTGGATTTTATGTTGTTCTTTGCTCGTGTCTATTCGTTGTAATTGTCATCTTTTTGCCGTGAAAGGTAAGTCTACTCACTCACGACTAGTGTATTATTAAGTGAATTGAACAAGACTGAAAGTTAAATGAAATGTTGCGATTGCTCTAGAAATTCCCGATTATTTGTTATAAAATGTGTATACATGTGACATGCTCACTATTAATATATATATATATATACATATATATTAACAGGAAATAGAAATATATAATAAAATGGAGAATCAAGTCATTCTCCAACGGTTCACAAAAATAGGTTTGTAGAAAAGATCTACAAATACTGTGGTACACACAAAATACAGTAAACATAGATACAAAAATAACAGAGCAACACTCCAAATCCCAACCACTCCAAACAGAGCAAGGAGGGTCGACCACCTAAAGCCTCTCGCAGCCCACCCCAAAAAGCAAGGCTTCGACTGAAACAGACCTTCTGTTCTTAGCACCGCAAGAACCAGCACAAAAAAGGTTGTTGTTGCAGCAACAATCCGGCTCGCCCAAATCTCCAGCTCTTGGTGGTGCTGAGGCCCCGTCAAGCCTAGAGGAAAGGAACCCGTAAGGGAGAAGCAACCTGTACCTGTAATCCAGCACCTGCACTACTAGCAAACCATATGAGATCATGGGGGGAAGTCAAAATCGAAAGAACAAACAACAAGATCCCATACACAGACCAGCCACAGAGTCAACCAATCCTGGCTCAAGGAGGAGGCAAACTGGTCGACATGTCAAATGACTGAGCTAAGCCCCTCAAATGGGATCGAATAGCTCTCCTAAAGACCTACCATGAAACGCTAGAAAAACAACTTTTTTAACCTTTCGGATAATGGAAGGAGGATCCATAGGAGTCTCATCAAAAATTACCTTATTCCTAGAACACCAAATATGCCAGTAGATAAAACAAGGAACCAGACGAAAGATGATAGAGCGAAGAGATTTGACTAAGATGCCGGACCACCAGTATCTCAGCATATCTAAAAGGGAAGAGTTTCTACCATGGAGACCTAATAGATTCCCATAGTAGTTCCAGACAGATCTGACACAATTGCCCCTAAGGAATAAATGAGCACTAGATTCCAAATCTCCTGCTCTACAGAAACTGCAGCTAGAAACGAGCGGAATGCCAATCCTCATGAGGTTGTCATCTAGAGGCAACCATTATGGAGAGTTTTCCACGTAAATAAGGAAACTTTGGGAGGCATACGAGCATCCCAAATAAAGGAGAAAAGATGGTTTGTTGGGGCTGGAGTCCTAGCTGAATTCCAAGCAACCCAAACTGAGAAAGAGCCACCATCCCACCCGACCTCCATGGGAGTCGGAGAAGGCCTTCACGAATTGAATGTGTTTCCATGCCATACTAGTGTAAGATGGGGTGACGCTGTAATCGGTAGATAGAAGTTTGTTGTGCTTGGCATGGAGAAACAACGCCCATAGGGAGTTATTCGCTCTAAACCATTCCCATGGCTTATAACCAAAGGCAGAGTGGATATCCTTAGGATCACGAAGGCCCAAAATGCCTTCTTTTCTGAGACAAAAAATGTTGTCCTAAGAGATCCAATGGTGACAGTTCATATTGTCCTTCTTCCCCCAGAAGAAGGACGCTGCTAAAGAGCGATAAGAACGAAAAAAGGAGGAAGCAGGAGTCATGGCGGCGAAGATATGGGATCCTATAGAATCAAGAACTGATTTAATTAGAACCAGTCTACCTGCCTGAGAAATGAGAGAAGCGTTCCAACGTACAATCTTACCCCATATCTTATCAGTAAGGGGGTCGAAGATAGCGTTAAGTTTCCTACCTTTGTAAAGGACAATCCCAGGATAAGGCAATGGGAGTGTCAAGGCCTTAAACCAGATAAGGTTTCGATCCAAGAAGACTGCTCTGACATTAAGTCTTTCGTCGGGACGAAGCAGCCCGCAGCAGAATTTACAAGTTGGCCCAAGCACTTCTCGTAAAGATGGATCAGAGCTAGGAGACTACGAAAGGACCTATGATTACAGTTTGAGAAAATGATAATGTCATCTGCAAACCACGAACGAAATCCTCAGCGGCGTTGATGAACAAAGTTGGAGAGAGGGGGTCCACCGCCAAGGGCCCCTTCCCGATTTGAAATACAGTTAGCAGACCCATTGATGAGAATGGAAAACCAATAATTGGAAATGAGTCTCAAATAAGATTAATAAGAGACTCAGGAAAATCAAAATCCCTTGGAACTATAATAACAAAAAACCACTACGTACGGTTATATGTCTTGGCCATATCAAGCTTGATGGCCAAATTAGAGCCTCTTACCATCCGATCGAGTTGAGAAATCAGCTCTTGGGCTAAAAGGACATTATCTGTAATTAGTCGTCCTTTTACAAACCCTGCTTGAGACGAGGAGATGATGCAATCAAGAAAAGGTGATAGTCTAGAAGATAACACCTTTGAGATGACCTTGTTAGAGAAGTTGCACAAGCTGATATGGCAAAAATCCATGTAAGAACATGGAATATATATTTAATACGATATGGATTCGCTATGTGGTATGTTGTTATGTTGTGTTTATGTTGTTCTCACATTGCAAGTTCCCTATAAATTTAGGAAAAATCACTATGTGTTGAAATGATAAATGCCCTAACAACTATATAGATTTAGGAAATTTGAAATTGAAATTAAGTTGAGATTCGAGCTGAAATGATATATACTCAAAAAGTTAACTAAATTGGTTGAGATGATACAACCCGGTTCACTTGACCATGGGATAGGAAATTATATACGGACACTATGGTCAATAAAAACTATATTTGAAATTTTATAAGTATGTATCGGATTTAATAACTTGATTTTGAAATTTAATATAAATATTGAATTTAAATTAATGTTTAAAATAATTTAACTTGAATCTATAAATTTAATTTAAAAAGAATTTAATGATATTGGTGTTTAAAATAAATTTGTAAAGTTAATACTTAAAGTTATGATTTAATTTAAACTAAACTTTATATTGTAAATTGATAACTTAAGCTTTAATATAATAATTTTATTTAAAAATGTTTTAGTTTAAAAGGTTATTAAGTTTTAAAGATTTGTTTTAAAATTTTAATTTAATTATGATATAAAGATTTAATTTAATAACTTTAATCAATTTAATTTAAAGAAAGAATTAAATGTTAAGGTTTAATTTATTTTAAAATTAAGCAAATTGAAAGATTAGATTATTATTTTTGGCAAAGCCGACCGATTTTTATAGACATTTTTTATTATAACAAATAATAAATATAGAAAGTAACAGAAGATAGACAAATTGCTTATTTACTACGTTCGGTCTTTAAAGTGGACCGACCACTATAGTTATCTAGCTTATAGTACAACAACTATACTATATTTCTAGATTGTTATTAAATCAGCAAAGCACCAGGCACGGAGCTACTCAAAACATAACAATAACACTGACTTTCTTCATATAGGAAGCAAACAACACTAACATATTACAAAGGAAAAAGCCATTTGACTAGAAGGGACAACCAACATCTTACCACAAACTAAAAGAACATCACATATAGAACTAGCATAAGCTATCACTTGCTGTGCAAAGCAGGGACTTGACAAAGGAGTATAACCTAGCAGAACATTTCCATGGCACCGCAGCAGCAGGCACCAAAAAACTTTGCACAATTGGAGGCCGAACCAAACCAATACAATCCACGTGCTCAAAGGCGATTAGCACATAATCCATAGCAGGGTGGTGACCCAACCTTCACCCAGCAGCACCTCGCACAAAAAAAAATCAATGCTCCTACAACACAAACGCAATCGCTAAACACAAATAGCCAAAGACCACAATGACATACACTGGAACTCAAGACAAAACACTCACAAACCAATCAATCTCCCAAACTACACACGACAGCCAACAGCAGATCAACCAAAAACCAAAAAAGCAAGTCCCAAAATTCTTACCAGACCGGATAAAACCAGCCACACCACTAGCACGTCAATCCACAACCAAAGGTCTACCTTTCGGTTAGTAGCATTGTCGCAGATCTTAGGGGAAGCATGAAGGAGCAGACTTGATTGTGTAGTCGTGATAGGTCGTGAACTATCACTGCAGATAAGGCAACTAGAGAATGGTGAGGAACTAAGGCGAGTTGTTGTATGATGTCAAGCATTTCGGCTTAGTTATGCGAGAAGCCGAAGTGAGGCAAGAGGCAAGGATCGAAGTGAGAAACAGATCTGGATGACGATATTTAGGAAAGGGAAAAGAGGAGCGTTAGGTCCACGATGGCGAAAGTTGGACGATAGAGATGATGGATCAGAGAGGAATGGAGGAAGCAAAGGGGTTTAGGGTACAAAAAAAATGAAGGAGAATGAACGGAAAAGGAACGAGAATGGGGAGATGGCTTCCAGTCGCCATGGAAGGCCTAGCTTTCGCTCTTGAATGATAAAAACTTGAAAGAAAAAGGCAGGCCTTTGGCTGTGGATCGGCTCGCTCAACGTGCTGGTAGTATGGCTGATTTTCTCTAATCTGGTGAGAGCTCCAAGACTTGCTTTTTTGGTTGGTCTATTGTTGGTTGTCGCGTGTAGTTTGGGAGATTGATTGGTTTGTGAGTGTTTGTGGTCGTGCCAGAATGGTTATCGGGCATGATTAAAAAAATTGGATTTTTATTAAAGTTTTAAATTGATATAAGATTTTAATTGTAAAATAGTAAATTTTGAAATTGAAGAATGTGAATTAAGACAATAACTTAACAATTAAACTTTGAAACTGATTGAATTATAATATAATGAAATGAACTTAGAATTCAGGTTATAACCAAACGAAGTAATGATTTTGAAATGTAATTCTAGTTGTAAAATAAAATTTGAAATTTGTACCAGCTATATGTAAGTTGACTTAAATTGAAATTAGAAATCTGAAATAAATAATAAAGTCAAATTATGAAATACTTATAGTTGGTTCAGACTGAATTAGTATATTTAAAAAATTTAGATTACTACAATTTATATCAACTATTTTACTTAAACAAAAATATTTTTCTATTATTATTTTCACAACTATGTTTATAACTATTTAGTTTAAATTATTTTATCCATTAAAACTTTATAACTATTTAAATAAAACTAATTTATATTATATCTTCTACTTAAAAGTTAACTATTTTTAAATATAGTTTACCATTTCAAATAAAGTATATTTTCAATTCGAGCTAATATGTTCGAAGGGACTTTAAATAAAGATTTTGAGTAGTAATGATATTTTCCAAATAGAAATCTAAAACCTGAATTTGAATTGATAAAGAATCAATTCATAACATAAGATTTGAAATCTGAAACTGGAACCAATATTGAATCGTTATGAGTAAGTGTAACGACCCGTATTTTAGCGATAGAATAATTTATTTATTTAATTATATAAATAACGATTTAGAGATTTGAATGGTTGTAGAATTAAATAATAGTGAATATTTAATTAAATTGAATAATTAAATAATATACTTAATTTCAGAAATAATCAAAAATAGTGGAATTCACAATACTGTGTAATTTGGATTATTTAAAATATATAATTCAGTTTAGAGTTGAATTATATTCATGAATATATCATATAAATGAAGTTTGAACGTATAATTATATTATAATTATAATCGAGCTCGAAATGGTGCTGCAGTTCGTAATTTGGTGATTTGAACTTCAATTGAATATACAGGATCCGTTTTAAATCGGATTTCTATGAAACAAGAAACGTTCGAAGCTGGGGAAGTATATTTTTCTAATGGAAGAGAAAAATCGGGATTTCATTGTGTAGATTTTGATTTATGTCCAAATCAAATTTTAGAAAAGTCATTATCGAATTCCTTTATAATTTATATCGATTTATTTATATTTTTAAAAGGATTTAAATATAAATCGAATATTGATATAACTGAGAACTTTGAAATATCAAGTTATAAATCCCAATGGAGCTGTATGATATTCTATTGTGAATATATACAATAATATTTATTTATAAATATTTAATTTAATTATTTTTAAATATATTTATATATTTAAATGGGTTATTTAGAGCTTTAAAAATAGCCAGTTTTGCAAACGACCTCCGTTTTCGACGAAACAAATTTTGTTGGATCTGCAATATTAAATTATTGCTAGACTTCAATTTCCGTGATTTTTGGAGTCAGTATGTGGCCGTACCAATTTTTAATGTGAAAAACAATCAGATAATTTGACTTTAAAAATACGTTGTGTGAGCAAACGAAGTCGGAATTCGATGAAACCAGTTTCGTTGGGTCCGTAATGTCGAACTGAAGGTGTATGTCCATTTTCATAATTTTTGGATACTGTGTGTGACTGTAAGGATTTTAAATGATAAATGTAGACAACGATTGAGAAAAAAATGAATAAAATAATCAATAAAAAATATCTAAATTTTCCTATATAATACCCTTACCCTCTAACCCTAATCAGATATTTTCTTTGGTCAAAATTGTAGCCGCTAGTCTTCTTTCTTCCAAAACAAATTTCGTGATCCTCATAAATCATTTAAAATTCAATTAAAATTCTCTAAATGATAAACCATATAGTATGGGAATCATAAGAGGTCTATCTTCATTTCTGGGTGGGTTTTGTGCGGATCAACAGACCTTCAGGCTCGCTGGAAATTTTGAGCGCAACCTAGGTTTTAGATTTGAGGTGATTCAGTAGTTGATATGTGAATCTGAAGTTGATTTCATGATCATAATAGAATTTAACTACGTTTGGGAAACTTTGGGGGATTTCCATGAGATTTTGGATTGGTGTTGTCACCGTTTCGTACTGGAAAAGTTATGAGATCAGAAATTAAAAGAGGACGTCGAGCTTAACATTTTGGTATGAGGATGGAGGAGATTTTGAAGAGCAAAACGATGGTGTAGTCTATTTGATTTTTTATGGGAAGATGATAGAAAGAGTGGAGCATGAATTGTCGGCAATGATGGGTCTTGATGGAAATGATGGGTGTAGGCATTGAAAAATGTGAAGAGCAGTAGCTGCTCAAAGTGAATGAGGAAGGTAGCTTTTTTCCTAGCTACTGTGCATGGGAATGTTGTCCAAAGTAAATGTATTTGTGAAATAGAAACGCAGTAGAAAGAAGGGACAGGGAGCACTGAAGGACGGTTTAAAGTGGCAACGCAATTGTGTTTGGCGAGTTGGGTTTCTGGTGCACGGGTAGTAATCGGTATTGAGTCAAAGTATGAAGGTAAAGCCCAGTCCCTATGGTAAGTTATGGGAAGGGTGCGAGGGAAACAATGGTGAAGATGGAGATAAGTGGAAGTACATTGGAAAATGGCCAGAATAATACTGGAATTGCGTTTTAAATTGCAAGGAGGAAGAGGAAGATCACGGGTCGGGTGAGAAGTTTTAAAATGAGCCAACGTTATTTGCAATGGGTAAGGCCATTAGGAATTAAAATCTAAGCTTTATTTAATTTAAATATGGTATTAACTTATAATTTACATATCTATTCCATATGATATCATAATTTCAAACGGTCAGATCCGTTGGGATCGTATGGACGGTTGCTCCACAATGGAACTGACTGGGAGCGAATCGGAGCTCGTTACAATTTATAGCAAAATAAATTGTCCGTCTGAATCAAATATAGTTAATCGTTATTTAACAATAACTGTCCAATGTGAGTAAAACTCACCAACTCTATCAGTTCATATTTTTATAACGTATTTTTAGAACTGATAAATGATGATTGATATCTGTGTGTGACTGTTTGATTGAATTGTTGATTGATTGTTTCAAATTATAGATAATGATATATATATAAATCATTAATTAAATATTGATTCTGTTTATCAGAATATTTCATATCGAAATGAAATCGATGTTATTATATTGTTTTAACATCGTGATGCAGGTAAACAGGTCGGAGGAATCCAACTGGATTCCTCAACATTTATTTTACTGTTTTTCATATATTATGTTATATGATGTGACATGAAATCTGTGTTGATTTTGTATGTTGGAATGATACCGATCATTGTTATATGGTACGTTAAATGCCATAAGGAATACTGGAATAGAATAGGAAATTTTCAGTGTTATACTGAAAAAGAAATATTTATAAAATCAAAAGATTTTATAAAAAACAAAATATTTATTTAGAAAATAAATAGATTAAAAAGAAATATTTATTTGTTAAATAAATAGAAAGATAAAAGAAATATTTATTTGTTAAATAAATAGAAAGATAAAAGGAATATTTACTTGCTAAATAAATAGAATAAGAAATAAAGTATATATTTGTATAAAATTTACAAATAGAAATGAAAAGGAAATATTTGTAAACCATTTACAAATAGAACTAAAAAGGAAATATTTGTAAAACATTTACAAATAGATTATAAATGGAAATATTTATTTATGAAATAAATAGAGTTATAAAAGGGGATTTAAGGGTTAGAAATAAAAAGGAGATTTCGTATGAATAATTCTATAAATAGAAGTATAAATAGAATTTGGGGATGGGATACTATTTTGAAATACGAAGTCAAACTTAATGGAGTTAATCGATTAGAGTTAATCCAGTTAGAGTTAATCGATTATAGTTAATCGAATTTGAATTAATCGATTAGAGTTAATCGAGTTAGAGATAATCGATTAGAGTTAATCGAATTAGAATGAATCGATTAGAGTTAATCGAGTTAGAGTTATTTGAATAGAGTTAATCGAGTTAGAGTTATTTGAATAGAGTAAAAAGGAGTTATCGAATAGAGTTAATTGAATTAGAGTTAGTCGAATATTAGTTATTTGAATATCGTAAAAAGGAGTTAACCGAATATAGTTTATTCGAATAGAGTTAAAGGAATTAATCGAATATAGTTTATTCGAAGAAAGGAGTTAATCGAATATAGTTTATTCGAAGAAAGAAGATTATCGAATATAGTTTATTCGAAGAAAGGAGTAAATCGAATAGAATTATTCGAAAGGACTAAATCGAATATTAGTTATTCGAAGAGAGTTAATCGAATATACTTTATTCGAAAAGGAGTTATCGAATAGAGATTATTCGAAAGAGAATTATACGTTGAATTCGATTATATCGAATTCGGGAAAGTACTATTCACTTTCTGTTTTTAATCAAGATCTATTTATTGGGTTATAAATTGTCTAGTTAGTTATTTAGTTAAATTAAGGAATAAAATTATATTTTGAAGTTAGATATTCCAGAAGTAGGGATTATAACACTATAGTATAATCAGTGTTTTCAATAAAGAAGTGGATTCGTAGATTGGATCCGAGAGTTACGTAAGGAAGTTTGTTAAAGATTTAGAAGGTGAACTTTGTCTATTTCGAAGTTAGAAATGTTGTTCAGTTAAGGTCTGAGAGGTAGTTATACCCCAACTTGATTGGCTTTGTTTTTAACTAAGGAATGGTTAAGGTTCGACAGTGAAAATTGGTTAAGTGAATTTAGTTAATGAGTATAATGGTTTGAGTTGGCCTAGCGATGTTTGATTTAAACATCTGTTTAAATCTAAATGTAGGAGTTTTGGAAATGTTTTCCAAATAAGAATCAAAAATGTTTCTAATATAGGAAATAAGAAAGGGGAGTAAAAATGGAAATGTTTCCCTAGGTTAATAACGTATATCTTCTAAATTTATAAAATAGGAAATGTTGCATATATGGAAACAGGAGATGAAAAATGAACTAAAGAGATAAATGTTAAATGATGTTTGATCGATATAATTTCCATCTGGAAATAATATCGTTGTTTGCACGCGTGCTTTTCTTTGATAGTTAACTCACCGACTATCGAAGTTTTTGGCCATTTTTCCGTTGTCAATACGGAGAGACCGGGATCAGATTTATTATCTGAAAACCACTCTGTATCGACATTAGCGTTGCAATCAAATATGATGAAGATAATTGAAGACGGAGTTATGAAAGGGCTGTCCTATTTACAGAATAGTGCCTTCGGTTTGTCCAGTCCCCGGACGGCATGTATGGAACAATGTCTGACATAGTATATTTAATAGATTGCGTAAGTTGATCTCTTCAAACGTATTTACGTTGGTGGCAAAGTAGTTCGTTTCTCTTAGCTGTATACCCGTTGTATTTTTGGGGAAATCAATTTGTGATTTGGCGGGTATGACGATGTGACATTCAAAGTGAATAGATGTGTGATCTGCCAAAGATAAGCGTGGCCTCTAGCCTCACAACCGGGAAATGACAAAAATCGGGCAGGCAACATGGCTAAGTGGTTGGCTGCCAAGTAGGGTGTATTATCACCTATCTAGATATATTCATTTCATTCTATAATCTATTGTCGATGTTGTCCCATTCGGGAAACGGTTGCTGATCACAACCGTTGGTGATATACATTCGACACACTCAAGCGAAATGAGTGGTCGGTCATGTGTTGCCGGGTTGCAAGATGTTCTTGTTGAACCTAGTGTATTCCTCTCTAGAGGTACACTATCGTAAGGTGGTTCCATACCTTGTCATAGTTGGAAATCCATTACCCAATAAGTGCTCGCGGTTTTGATTGTATACTATATATGTGGAACGTGAGATGAAAACGTTCTGCAAGATGATTATTATATTGTGGTTGATAGACACTATTATAATATCAAAAGAGTTTGGATATAAAGTTTATCGTTTCTTTCAAAAGGATTTTGAAAGTTAAATCAAATATTTTGGATTCTCATAAGGGAAAACCCATTCCCTTATACGGCGTGGTCTTATGAGATATCATTTAATTGCTCAAACTTTTCTAAACTGTTTTACTCACACCAGTCCCATGACTGACCCAGAGTTTATTTTGTTTTGTTTTCCCCAACTCTTGGGTGCCCCATTTTGTACGGGCAGTCAAGTAGTCGGGATTTTACAGATATACTTGGAAAGCTGGAGTAGGAGGCTTCAGCAACGTTTATATAGCTTTTGTTTATTTCTGTTGTGTTGTAAGTGTTGTACTTTGATAATGATATGTGTATTCAAGTACAATCTTTTATTTCAAAGTTATGTTATATTTTATTCGTTCCACTGTGAGATTCGTGTTACTCTGATGTTGTGTGTTCTTCTTCTTCTTCTATTCTAAGTTTCTATCTTATCCATCCTCACCCTCTGTTTTCTTTCTATTAGTTTTCTGATTTCCAGTGTAATTTGGGTTGGACTTGTGTTATTTGGTCAGCTCAAATATTACCGGAATTTTGGGACACTACAGTTGGTATCAGAGCTTAAGGTTAAGTTATTACCTTGGCTCTGTGGCGTGACTCAGTAGAGATGAGGTTAGTAATACCCTAGATTGAGTTTGATTGTATATATATGAGCGTGTATTTGTTGTTCAATATAAAATGGTTTTATATTGTGGAGATTTATTGGTTGAGTTGTTTATGAGTTCTAGTCGATCAGTTTGATCCACTGTATCAGTAGGGGTTTATAAACACTCGAATACGATGAACCGACACAGTATGTTTTGAAAAGAGGGTAAATGAAATAATTTTTACCCAAATTATATTTTGATATAAAAGAAAGTATAGATATTGGAAATACTATAGTATATTGGATGTGTTGGTTATTATTATAATCGAATAAGATTATAAAATGTGAAATGGTTATGTAAATAGCCAATCAAAATTCATATAAGTGAAATACGTGAAATCAGATGAATTGAATCTGAATTTAGATCAGAATTGAAATTAAAACCCTGGAAGGTTATAAAAGTGTTTGTAGATGGATTTGGAATTAATATATGAGAATTTTAAAATCCTGGGAGATTTTAAATTGTTTGCAAGCAATGTGAATGGTATTTTGAAATGAATTTCAAAATGAAGGTGTTTAAATATGGTTTTGAAATTATTATAGTATTGAACTCACTTCGATAACTGGAAATAGATTCCGAAGATGATCATGACATCATCGGTGTTCATTTTTGAGTTTCTAAGTGACAAATTACTACCAAAGATTTTGTTTTTAAATTGTTTTGCGAAAACAAGTTATTCAGAAATTCAAAGGTTTTGAATTGTTATTATGATTTCAAATTGATTTGAAATAAAAACCCATGGATTTAAATTATAGAATTTAAATTTAACTTGTTAAGTTAAATAAATCGAGATGGTAAAGATAAATAAGTAAATTAGAATTTAACTTGAACCAAGTTAAATAAAACTGGATTTGGTTAGAGAATAATTTGGAGTGGAATTGAGTTGATAAGCTAAGAGTTTGGAATTTGAGATTGGAGTTTGAATGGAATTTGACTTTGGTTTAACCAAATGATTGTGTTGAGGATGAACTGATTGCAGTTTGATTGGAATGATACTGGTATATGCTGAATTAACAGCGGATGGAAAGGATATAATGATATGACCAACAAAAAGGTACAAGTTTATATTTCATAGGGTATGCGATTTATGAGCCGAATTGGCAAGCCGCTTGGCTGTTTAATTTTCTTTTGGGTTGGAGAAGGCCTAGAGAGGCGAGTTGTAGTTGTACTGATTGACCAGTACAAATGAGGTGCTGGCGAAATTTTTCAGAAATTTCGGGTGTTAGAAAATTTTCAGAGTTTATGGAAATTTTCGTTAGTAGGAACAAATTAATAATTTAGTTGAAATTAATTGGTACAATGAAACTGAAGTTAAAGAAGTGAAAATAATTTTTAACCAATTAATAGGGTTTGTTTTCTACCTTAGCAATTTCGAGAACGAAATTATTTTAAGGGGGAAAGAATGTAACGACCTGTGTTTTAGCGATAGAATAATTAATTTATTTAATTATATAAATAACGATTTAGAGATTTGAATAGTTGTAGAATTAAATAATAGTGAATATTCAATTAAATTAAATAATTAAATAATATGTTTAATTTCAGAAATAATCAAAAATAGTGGAATTCACAATATTGTGTAATTTGGATTATTTAAAATATATAATTCAGTTTAGAGTTGAATTATATTCACGAATATATTATATAAACGAAGTTTGCACCGTATAATTATATTATAATTATAATCGAGCTCGAAATGGCGCTGTAGTTCGTAATTTGGCGATTCGAACTTCAATTGAATATACAGGATCCGTTTTAAATCGGATTTTTGTGAAACAAGAAACGTTCGGAGCTGAGGAAGTACATTTTTCAAATGAAAGAGAAAAATCGGGATTTCATTGTGTAGATTTTGATTTATGTCCAAATCAAATTTTAGAAAAGTCGCTATGGAATTCCTTTATAATTTATAACGATTTATTTATATTTTTAAAAGGATTTAAATATAAATCGAATATCGATATAACTGAGAACTTTGAAATATCGAGTTATAAATCCCAGTTGAGCTGTATGATATTCTATTGTGAATATATACGATAATATTTATTTATAAATATTTAATTTAATTATTTTTAAATATATTTATATATTTAAATGGGTTATTTAGAGCTTTAAAAATAGCCAGTTTTGCAAACGACCTCCGTTTCAGACGAAACAAATTTTGTTGGATCCGCAATATTAAATTATTGCTAGATTTCAATTTCCTTGATTTTTGGAGTCAGTATGTGGTCGTACCGATTTTTAATGTGAAAAACAATCAGATAATTTGACTTTAAAAATACGTTGTGTGAGCAAACGAAGTCGAAATTCGACGAAACCAGTTTCGTTGGGTCCGTAATGTCGAACTGAAGGTGTATGCCCATTTTCATAATTTTTGGATACTGTGTGTGACGGTACGGATTTTAAATGATAAATGCAGACAACGATTGAGAAAAAAATGAATAAAATAATCAATAAAAAATATCTAAATTTTCCTATATAATACCCTTACCCTCTAACCCTAATCAGATATTTTCTCTGGTCAAAATTGTAGCCGCTAGTCTTCTTTCTTCCAAAACAAATTTCGTGATCCTCATAAATCATTTAAAATTCAAATAAAATTCTCTAAATGATAAACCATATAGTATGGGAATCATAAGAGGTCTATCTTCATTTCTGGGTGGGTTTTGTGCGGATCGACAGACCTTCAGGCTCGCTAGAAATTTTGAGCGCAACCTAGGTTTTAGATTTGAGGTGATTCAGTAGTTGATATGTGAATCTGAAGTTGATTTCATGATCATAATAGAATTTAACTACGTTTGGGAAACTTTGGGGGATTTCCACGAGATTTTGGATCGATGTTGTCACTGTTTCGTACTGGAAAGGTTGCAAGATCGGAAATTAAAAGAGGACGTCGAGCTTAATATTGTGGTATGAGGATGGAGGGGATTTTGAAGATCAAAACGATGGTGTAGTCTATTTGAAGTTTTATGGGAAGATGAGAGAAAGATAGGAGCATGAATTGTCGGCAATGGCTGTATATTTGGCACAGGGATCGGGGAGTCTACTGTATTGGAAGAAGAGTAGCATGGTAGTAAAGAAGAAGAGGTGGTGTTGATTTTTTTGAGGACCGTGGTTTCCTGAAAGGTGAAGGTGTACTATATATACAATTCGAAGAGAACAGAAGTAAGGGAAGGGAGAATTACGCATGGGTCTTGATGGAAATGATGGGTGCAGGCGTTGAAAAATGTGAAGAGCAGTAGCTGCTCAAAGTGAATGAGGAAGGAAGCTTTGTTCCTAACTACTGTGAATGGGAATATTGTCCTATGTAAATGTATTTATGAAGTAGAAACACAGTAGAAAGAAGGGACAGGGAGCACTGAAGGACGGTTTAAAGTAGCAATGCAATTGTGTTTGGCGAGTTGGGTTTCTGGCGTACGGGTAGTAATTGGTATTGAGTCGAAGTATGAAGGTAAAGCCTAGTCCCTATGGTACGTTATGGGAAGGGTGCGAGGGAAACGATGGTGAAGATGGAGATAAGTGGAAGTTTACATTGGAAAATGGCCAGAATAATACTGGAATTGCGTTTTAAATTGCAAGGAGGAAGAGGAAGATCACGGGTCGGGTGAGAAGTTTTAAAATGAGCCAACGTTATTTGCAATGGGTAAGGCCAATTAGGAATTAAAATCTAAGCTTTATTTAATTTAAATATGGTATTAACTTATAATTTACATATTTATTCCATACGATATCAGAATTTCAAACGGTCAGATCCGTTGGGATCGTATGGACGGTGGCTCCAAAATGGAATTGACTGGGAGCGAATCGGAGCTTGTTACAATTTATAGCAAAATAAATTGTTCGTCTGAATCAAAGATAGTTAATCGTTATTTAACGATAACTGTCCAATGTGAGTAAAACTCACCAACTCTATCAGTTCATATTTTTATAATGTATTTTTAGAACTGATAAACGATGATTGATATTTGTGTGTGATTGTTTGATTGAATTGCTGATTGATTGTTTGAAATTATAGATAACGATATATATATAAATCGTTAATCAAATATTGATTCTGTTTATCAGAATATTTCATATCGAAATGAAAACGATGTTATTATATTGTTTTAACATCTGTGATGCAGGTAAACAGGTCGGAGGAATCCAACTGGATTCCTCAACATTTATTTTACTGTTTTTCATATATTGTGTTATATGATGTGACATAAAATCTGTGTTGATTTTGTATGTTGGAATGATACCGATCATTGTTATATGGTACGTTAAATACCATAAGGAATACTGGAATAGAAAAGGAAATTTTCAGTGTTATACTGAAAAAGAAATATTTATAAAATCAAATAATTTTATAAAAAGAAAATATTTATTTAGAAAATAAATAGATTAAAAAGAAATATTTATTTGTTAAATAAATAGAAAGATAAAAGGAATATTTACTTGTTAAATAAATAGAATAATAAATAAAGGATATATTTGTATAACATTTACAAATAGAAATGAAAAGGGAATATTTGTAAACCATTTACAAATAGAACTAAAAAGGAAATATTTGTAAAACATTTACAAATAGATTATAAACAGAAATATTTATTTATGAAATAAATAGAGTTATAAAGGGGATTTAAGTGTTAGAAATAAAAAGGAGATTTCGTATGAATAATTCTATAAATAGAAGTATAAATAGAATTTGGGAATGGGATACTATTTTGAAATACGAAGTCAAACTTAATGGAGTTAATGATTAGAGTTAATCGTGTTAGAGTTAATCGATTAGAGTTAATCGAATTTGAATTAATCGATTAGAGTTAATCGAGTTAGAGTTAATCGATTAGAGTTGATCGAATTAGAATGAATCGATTAGAGTTAATCGAGTTAGAGTTATTTGAATAGCGTTAATCGAGTTAGAGTTATTTGAATAGAGTAAAAAGGAGTTATCGAATAGAGTTAATCGAATTAGAGTTAGTCGAATATTACTTATTCGAATAGAGTAAAAAGGAGTTAACCGAATATAGTTTATTCGAATAGAGTTAAAGGAATTAATCGAATATAGTTCATTCGAAGAAAGGAGTAATCGAATATAGTTTATTCGAAGAAAGGAGTTAATCGAATATAGTTTATTCGAAGAAAGAAAATTATCGAATATAGTTCATTCGAAGAAAGGAGTTAATTGAATAGAATTATTCGAAAGGACTTAATCGAATATTAGTAATTCGAAGAGAGTTAATCGAATATAGTTTATTCGAAAAGGAGTGATCGAATAGAGATTATTCGAAAGATAATTATAAGTTGAATTCGATTATATCGAATTCGGGAAAGTACTATTCACTTTCTGTTTTTAATCAAGATCTATTTATTGGGTTATAAATTGTCTAGTTAGTTATTTAGTTAAATTAAGGAATAAAATTATATTTTGAAGTTAGATATTCCAGAAGTAGGGATTATAACAATATAGTATAATCAGTGTTTTCAATAAAGAAGTGGATTCGTAGATTGGATCCGAGAGTTACGTAAGGAAGTTTGTTAAAGATTTAGAAGGTGAACTTTGTCTATTTCGAAGTTAGAAATGTTGTTCAGTTAAGGTCTGAGAGGTAGTTATACCCCAACTTGATTGGCTTCGTTTTTAACTAAGGAATGGTTAAGGTTCGACAGTGAAGATTGGTTAAGTGAATTTAGTTAATGAGTATAATGGTTTGAGTTGGCCTAGTGATGTTTGATTTAAACATCTGTTTAAATCTAAATGTAGGAGTTTTGGAAATATTTTCCAAATAAGAATAAAAAATGTTTCTAATATAGGAAATAAGAAAGGGGAGTAAAAATGGAAATGTTTCCCTAGGTTAATAACGTATATATTCTAAATTTAGAAAATCGGAAATGTTGCATATATGGAAATAGGAGATGAAAAATGAACTAAAGAGATAAATGTTAAATGATGTTTCATCGATATAATTTCCATCTGGAAATAATATCGTTGTTTGCACACGTGCTTTTCTTTGATAGTTAACTCACTGACTATCGAAGTTTTTGACCATTTTTCCGTTGTCAATACGGAGAGACCAGGATCAGATTTATTATCTGAAAACCACTCCGTATCGGCGTTAGCGTTGCGATAAAATATGATGAAGAAAATTGAAGACGGAGTTATACAAGGTATGTCCTGTTTACAGAATAGTGCCTTCAGTTTGCCCAGTCCCAAGACGACCTGTATGGAAGAATGTCTGACAGAGTATATTTAATAGATCGCGTAAGTTGATCTCTTCAAACGTATTTACGTTGGTGGCGGAGGAATTCGTTTCTCTTAGCTGTATACCCGTTGTATTTTTGGGGAAATCAATTTGTGATTTGGCGTGTATGACGATGTGACATTCAAAGTGAATAGATGTGTGATCTGCCAAAGATAAGCGCGGCCTCTAGCCTCACAACCGGGAAATGACAAAAATCAGGCAGGCAGCATGGCTAAGTGGTTGGCTGCCAAGTAGGGTGTATTATCACCTATCTAGAGATATTCATTTCATTCTATAATCTATTGTCGATGCTGTCCCATTCGGGAAACGGTTGCTGATCCCAACCGTTGGTGGTATACATTCGATACACTCAAGCGAAATGAGTGGTCGGTCATGTGTGGCCGGGTTGCAAGATGTTCTTGTTGAACCCAGTGTATTCCTCTCTAGAGGTACACTATCAGAAGGTGGTTCCATACCTTGTCATAGTTGGAAATCCATTACCCAATAAGTGCTCGCGGTTTTGATTGTATACTATATATGTGAAACATGAGATGAAAGCGTTCTGCAAGACGATTATTATATTGTGGTCGATAGACACTATTATAATATCAAAAGAGTTTTGATATAAAGTTTATCGTTTCTTTCAAAAGGATTTTGAAAGTTAAATCAAATGTTTTGGATTCTCATAAGGGAAAACCCGTTCCGTTATACGGCGTGGTCTTATGAGATATCGTTTAATTGCTCAAACTGTTCTAAACTGTTTTACTCGCACCAGTCCCATGGCTGACCCAGAGTTTATTTTGTTTTGTTTTCCCCAAGTCTTGGGTGCCCCATTTTGTACGGGTAGTCAAGTAGTCGGGATTTTACAGACATACTTGGGAAGCTGGAGCAGGAGGCTTCAACAGCATTTATATAGCTATTGTTTATTTCCGCTGTGTTGTAAGTGTTGTACTTTGATAATGATATGTTTATTCAAGTACAATCTTTTATTTCAAAGTTATGTTATATTTTATTCGTTCCGCTGTGAGATTCGTGTTACCCTGATGTTGTGTGTTCTTCTTCTTCTATTCTAAGTTTCTATCTTATCTATCTTCACCCTCTGTTTTCTTTCTATTAGTTTTCTGGTTTCCAGCGTAATTTGGGTTGGACTTGTGTTATTTGATCAACTCAAATTGTACCGGAATTTCGGGACACTACAGTAAGTGATTATAAATCAATATTTGAAATTAACTGATGTACAATATTGGAATATAATTTCAAATTTAATGACCACGGTGTGAAATAAGCGTTTGATTGTTAAAGAAACCGAAGTCGGTATTGTCATACCCTCTGCCAATACCGATACCACTTTAACAACTGTGTATGTGGTGGAAAATCTAGAACGAATTATGATGGTTTGACGAACGCTACTAGAATCAAGTAAAAGAACGATGATGTTAGCCTTGACGTTCGGTCATAATTAAAGTGACTAAAATAATAGCCATACCCAGAGCAAGTGAGGTCGCACCTCCTATCGGACACGCTTCTTCGATACCATCTCTGACTTTGTGATTGATTGGTGACCACTTTTGATTATGAGACTGCTGTTCAAGGTGGACGGTACTAGCTGCTATGTGTTACCACCAGCCTGAGTCCGTAATCAAGTAGAATCAGCCTCTGTTCCTTGTCATATTCATCCTGATCGAGTCTCCTGCGATTTTGATGTGGCATTGTCTTCTATAGAGTACCATTTGGTAACACCAGTACGATGAATTTACAGTATCTATATAGACTACAATGCTTATAAACAATGTAAAGGTAACACGGTAATCCCGCTTACGTTATTTTCAATAGTACATTTACCGTAGATATAATTATAACAGTGTTTTATATAATATGCATATAGTTCCACGAATCCTTAAAAATGGAATCTCAAACATCCCTTAAGTTATTTGCATTCCATTAAACATTTCACTCGAATTGATTCACTTATATAAGAATGTTAGTCCTAACTCAAGTGTTTTGTTTTTGCATTATGCTCGATCAGCCTGCGTATTTCAACTTTGGAGGTTTGTCAATTGGAGCTAGAGATCTGCTGGAGATATAGCCATATATCTATCATATCATATTTTCAGTTATTTCCATTTCAGCCATTTGTTTATGTATTAGTGAGATTCTATGCATTAGACTTCCGCTATATCTGTAATTGATTTTATGACTTTGATATTATGTATAAATTAAGATTTTATATTATTGTATATATTTTCGCTGCGAGATATTCTGATTTTATGTGTCTGTGATTCTATGATGATTTTTATATTTAACCCCGTAGCAATAACTATTTGTTGTTTCGATTTGAGTTGGTTTTATTATCGACTTGAACGGTCGAAATGTGATCGAGTTAAGATGTCAAATCCTGAAGTCCATGCGTTGATCCAGTGCGCATTCCTTGTCTAGCACAAGGCCTAAGGGCGATCCGTCCTCAAGTTTACCACGTCGATTCAAATTTGGTAAATGCCAAATTCGCCAGATTACCAAATTATAGACCAAGGTCGATCAAAGCTTTTTAGGTGAATAGGCCAAGAGTTTACCAAGCCGAACCCTACCTAAAAAATGCCAAATTTACCTAATTGTCAGATTACTAAATTTCGGGTCTAAGGACCTGGAGCTGATCAGTCATGCTCAATCAAGTGCCCAGGTACACACGACTGATTGAGTCGTGTAAATCCATAATTTTGAGTATTTGATGAATCCAAACGCTTTGTTTAAGCAAATCCAAATTCATGTATGTTCGCGCTCAAGTGCTGAACGATCTAATAGTAAGAAATCCAAAACGTGACGGCCTTGTAAAAAGACAAATCAACACATGTTATCAACCGTTTTGGAATATATTAACTTTACAGAAAGCACAAATATTCAATTTAATTCTTCTTAATTGAAAACCAAATGAAGTGACTAAAAATTGCTGAGACGGACATAAAAATGCGGAAAATAAGAAAAGAAATTCCACATCCAAAAATGAGACAAATATTGCAATATAAGAAGACTAAATAATAATAAATGAATAAAATAAGAGGAAAAGGAGAGTATCCAAATTTCAATTCACGGTTTGGCCAAAGTCCTTATTAAGTTTCAAATAGTCAAAACATCCTTGTTAAAAAAGGTATGTAAATTAGGTCCCTAAAATTAACTAATAATTGTATAAATTTATGTAAGTGGAAGATAGACTGAAGGACAAACTTAGCAATTTTTATAGTGAAAAGTATGCAAAGTTTGAAATTTATGGAGAACACATTTTATTGTAAAAGAGAAGGATAGTGGGCCCCTTGAATCCACTTTTGCACTAAAATGTAACTTTCTACCTATATTCCAAACTTTGTATACTTTTCACCAAAAAAGTTGCTAAGTTTGTCCTTTAAAAAAAATCCTCGTTATGTAATTATTCAATGAATAGTTGTGGACATTTATGCATGTATATCAAAATTTTGTATAAATTTCCACAATTTTTCATCAAAAAAAATACATAAATTTCTGCAACTTTTTCAAAGAATTACAGAAATTTTCGCAATTATTCAAAAAATTACGGAAATATACGCAATTTTTTGACATTATTACATGAATGTCCGAAATTATTCATTGAATAATAACATTATTTTATGCAGTTTTCAGTAACTACATTCTAGGAATCTAATTTACAACCTTTTTTTGTAAAGAACATTTTATGCATTAAATTTGTTTTTAGGACTTAAAGGCTAATATTCACTAAAAGTAGATTCGATTCTCAGACTGGATTATGTATGTACCGTAAATCAGACTGAGAAAATATTCACACTATAAATTTTAATGATACCTTAGTAGGCAAGGTAAACAAGCAGTTTCCAATTTTGTATAACATTAAACCGTGCACATATCGACACATACTTAAACTGTTCTAACACGGTTAAAAATTAGATAAGGTACATTAAATCAAACAAGTATACCCTTGAACTTCAAATAATAAATTATCGTGTATAACTTCACTCACTCCACAACCCTATGCAATCAAAAAAGCAGTGACATTAAAATCAATCTTTTGAATGGAAAATCACCAATACCATGAAAGCATAAAGAAGCAAACATTCCCAAAATCACATTTGATGTAGATCTTTAACTAGAAATATCAATAAATCGGAAATCTAAAATCCAATAGTTAAATGGCTGATGCACGCAAGTTGAACAAACAGCTATAGAGTAAAGCAATGTAAAAGGCACATTTACACAGGTATTTATAATCAAACTGTAAGCCATAGAGAAAATGGTTTCGCTTTATACAGGCATTTGATGTCAAATTGTTTCACTTTCATACGTAAAACAGTCAGCTCTTTTCCTTTTTCTTTTTCTTTTTTAATAATTACAGCATCAAGTATCATATCAGTATTTTTCTATAATAATTATAGCATCAAGTATCATATCAGCTTTGACTATATGGAATAATAAACCATTTAGTATTCGTCGGGATTTCTATTCCATGACAAATAGGATGGATCTCCAAGCTTCCTGTACATTTGTGCATAACAGAAAACGATTAATATAAACAAGAGGAAAACACAAATGCCTTTCCAGTGACATTACTGGTAAAACTTACAATCACCCATATCGAACTATGTATCCTTGTTTACTTTCACCGCAGTGTTAAGCCAAAATGTACTACCTCACAAAAAAATAAAATGTGCAGTGTATGCAAGAATTCAAGTAGAAAACTTTGATGGTTGATGCATTTTGAAACATAAAAATACACAGAAGTACTTTTAGCTCATAGTAACAGCAGTCAGCACGGTACATATAGGGCACCTATATTTGGAGCACCTTGATTTGGACCACTGGATTTAATAAATTCATAGATGAAAGAAAATGTCTCAAACAAAAGAAGATAATTTTTCGGCATTTATTCGCTTTTATCATCAATCAATTGTATCCATGGATGATCCAATGGATTGTCTCATCCAAAAGAAGAGAATGTCTCATTCAATGAGCATTTTGGGTTCCAAATAGAGATGCAGTGTGTGTCTAACTTACAAGTTTCAAAATAGCAAGGACTTAATTACTAGCAAGATTGTCTTTGCAACATTTTATTTTATTTTTAACTTCTAGCATATTCTAAACCAAGTTTCAAATTGACGGCTGAAACAGATATTTTTGACCTCTCATACTGAATTATAATTTTGAACAGAATTTCAGATTGTCTACATAGATGATCATGATCGTAATAAAAAAATTAAATCCACAAAATTCTAGCCCATTTAAAAACTTTTAGATGTTTAAATGTATGTAAGATTTTAGGGATATATAACGAGAGGGTATTGATGGGGGTTCTTTTCTGCTGTGTATGTTCTCAGCAGCAAGAAATGAGTCACAACAGCTAACACAAGATGAAGTATGACAGACCAACAGCAGCTAACAAGTTCAGTCAGTAAAGCAGCAAACACAATGTAAGCAAGATATCAAAAAACAGCAAGAAGAACACATGCAAGACAGCAAGAACACAAACAGTTTTTAGCGTGGAAAAGCTCCTCAAACAAGGAGTAAAAACCACGGGACTCGAAAGCCGCTTAATCTCTTTCACTAGCAAAGTGAGTACAATTCTTCTCTCTAATTTGATTAGAGGCATACAATATTTCCATCAAGATTTACACAGCAATCTTGGAATGATAAAATGAACAATACCATTGGAGAAAAACTCTCACACACTCACACTCTCTGTTTTGTAATGCACTCTTTAAACAGAGAATGGAAGAAGTCTCCTAGAGTACACGCACAGCATGCTTCAATTAATGCACAGCATGCTTTCAAGAAAATGTGCACCATATCAGGTAAGGCTCTGCACATACTCTCTTATTTTGTTTGCTTGTCCACCTGTCAAGCATTATGGGTTTGGGAAACAACTACATGTGCTCCAAATAGGAGGTCCCGAAACCCAACAAACTCCCCCGACCGACTAGTTGGAGGGCGAACACAATCCAGCAACACTTCGACAAAATTCAAACTTTCCTCTAGGCAACACTTTTGTTAACATGTCTGAGCCATTATCATTAGTATGAATCTTCTCAAGCAGAAATAACTTGGCATCTAAAATATCATGAATCCAATGATAACGAGTATCTATATGTTTTGACTTTGAATGAAATGATGAATTCCTGGCAAGATGTATGGCGCTTTGATTATCACAATAAAGAACATACTTGGTTTGCTTTATCCCAAGCTCCATCATGAACTTTCTCAGCCATAACACATCCTTCGTTGCTTCTACAGCTGCTATATATTCGGCTTCTGTAGTAGAGAGTGCAACACACCTTTGCAATCTAGACTGCCAAGCCACAGCTCCCCCAGCAAAAGTCACCATGTACCCAGAAGTGGATTTTCGACCATCTAAGCATCCGGCCAAATCAGAATCTGTATAACCAACCAAAGCAGGCTTCTCACATCCCAAAGTTAATTTAAGATTCGTTGTTCCCCGAAGGTATCTCATAATCCACTTCACAGCTTCCCAATGGTGTTTTCCAGGATTCGACAAATAACGACTCACCATACCAACAGCGTGTGCTATGTCTGGCCTTGTACATACCATAGCATACATTAAACTACCAACTACGGAAGAGTATGGAATATTCTTCATGCTTGATTTCTCATCATTTGTAGTTGGACATTGCAGTTTACTGAGCTTAAAATGAGAGGCAAGAGGAATGCTTACCGCTTTAGCTTTATCCATGTCGAACCGTCTAAGCACTTTATTAATATACTTCTCTTGAGATAAGTATATCTTCTTAGCACTTATGTCACGAGAGATCTGAATTCCAAGGATTTGTTGTGCTGCTCCCAAATCTTTCATAGCAAATGACTCACTCAGAATTCGTTTGAGTTCATTAATTCTTGAAATATTCTTTCCAACAATTAGCATATCATCAACATAGAGCAAGAGAATTATGAAATCACCATCGGAGAATTTTCTCATAAAAACACAATGATCGGACTTGGTCATTTGATACCCATGCTTGATCATTACTGAGTTAAACTTTTGATACCATTGTCGAGGCGCTTGTTTCAAACCATACAAGCTCTTCACCAATTTGCAAACATAACCCTCCTTTGTCTTCTCAATGAAACCCTCCGGTTGCTCCATGTAAATTTCTTCATACAAATCACCATGAAGAAAAGCTGTCTTCACGTCCATTTGCTCAACCACCAAATCAAGACTAGCTGCTATCCCAAGTACTAGTCGAATAGATTGCATCTTCACAACAGGGGCAAAAATCTCTCCAAAGTCAATGCCTTTCCTTTGGGTAAACCCTTTAACCACCAATCGAGCTTTATATCGAGGTTGAGAAGTATGATCTTCCTGTTTCACGCGATATACCCATCTATTTTTCAATGCTTTCTTGCCCTTTGGCAGCTTCACTAGCTCGAATGTGTTGTTCTCACGAAGGGATTGCATCTCATCCTTCATGGCTTCCATCCACTCACTCTTGTGATCATCTTCCATTGCTTCTTGGAAGCTTTCAGGTTCTCCCCCGTCAGTGAGACAAACGTACTCATTTGATGAGTATTTGGAGAAGGGACGTCGGTCACGTGTGGATCTTCTCAAGTTTTGAGAACCAGCTGAAGCTTCGGTATCATTATTTTCTTGTTCAACGTCAGCTTCGGCACTGTTGTCAACGTCAGCATAATCATGAATATCAGGAAGATTATCATATTGTAAATCCATACCTTGATTTTCTGTTGGAACATCGTTATTAGTAAAGGCTGGTGTTGGATCAATCGGAATAGGATCAATGTCGATCATTGCTTCATTCACTGAGGTAGGAGCATCCATTTCAGCCTTGTCAATATCTTCAATGGTGTAGTCTTCCATGAACACAACATCTCGACTACGAATAAGCTTCCTATCTACAGGATCATAAAATCGATATCCAAACTCATCTAAACCGTAACCAACAAATACACATTTCTTGGTCTTGTCATCCAACTTTGATCTCTCATCTTTAGGAATGTGCACATAAGCCATGCATCCAAATACCTTAAGATGGTCATAAGAAACATCTTTACCTGTCCAAACATGGTTTGGCACATCAAAATTCAAAGGAACACACGGCGTCAGATTCAGTACATGAACTGCCGCACTCAGTGCTTCACCCCAAAAATATTTTGGCAATTTTGCTTGTGAGAGCAAGCATCTCACTCTTTCAACCAAGGTTCTGTTCATTCTTTCGGCCAAACCATTTAACTGTGGTGTCTTTGGTGGCGATTTTTGATGACGAACACCTTGAGCTCTACAATATGCATCAAACGGTCCAATATACTCTCCCCCATTATCTGTGCGAATACACTTCAACTTCTTACCGGTCTCTCTCTCAGCTGATGCTTGAAATGTCTTGAAGGTATCTAGCACTTGGTCTTTCGTCTTCAAGGTATAAACCCAAATTTTTCGAGAGTGATCATCGATAAAAGTTACAAAGTAATACGCACCTCCAAGAGACCTAGTCCTCAATGGTCCACAAACATCAGAGTGCACCAAGTCGAGAACTTCTGGCTTATTTTCACTTGTAGATAATTTGAATGAAACTCTGTTTTGCTTACCGGCAAGACAATGAGAACATTTCTTCAATTTTGTATTCTGAACCCCGCGCAATGCATTTTTCTTTGCCAAGATTGCCAACCCTTTCTCGCTAATATGCGCCAAACGTTTATGCCATAACTCAGAGGAGCTGTCATTTTCACAAATTTTGATTTGACAGTTCGAGGCTGCAAATCAAACAATGCATAAGTTCGGTTGCCTCTTTCCTTTAGCAATAATCATGGAACCTTTTGTCAGCTTCCAAATATCCTTTGAAAAGCAACTGTCATAGTTGTCATCGCATAATCTCAATACGGATAGAATATTCAGGCGAAGATCAAGAATATGCTTCACATTTCTGAGTACCAGTTTACTGCCAGTGCTGGTTTGAACACAAATGTCTCCAATTCCTACAATCTTCGATGAGCCACCGTTGCCCATTCGAACAATGCCAAAATCCCCTGCCATATAAGTAGAAAACAAATCCCTCCTAGAGGTAGCATGAGTAGTAGCACCACTATCCACAACCCAGTCCATTTCATCACAAGAAATGTTAATACTGTCAATATTATCACAAACAATAAGGAAATCATTAATAAGAGTGATATTATCATCACTATTACCTTCCTTTTTGTTGTTGTCAAGGTGATTGGAGCTGCTACTATTGCCTTTCTTCTTGTTTTCCCTTTTTAATTTTCTGCAATACTTTCTGATATGACCCTTCAAGCCGCAATAGTGACATTCAACATTAGACCATTTATTTGAAGTTCCACGGGATGTACCCTGCTTGTTTGCACCTCGACTTTGACTTCTTCCCCGCGACTCAGTAACCAATACCTCGGAATGTGTTGAAGAACCTTGATTTTTTCTTCTCATTTCTTCATTTAGCACACTATTTTTAGCCATGCTCATCGAGATAATACCATCTGAAGCCGAATTAGACAGAGTCATCTTGAAGGTTTCCCATGAATCTGGTAACGTGCCAAGCAGCCATAACCCAAGTATTTCA
Source organism: Allium sativum (assembly GCA_030737875.1). NCBI lineage: Eukaryota > Viridiplantae > Streptophyta > Magnoliopsida > Asparagales > Amaryllidaceae > Allium > Allium sativum. The sequence continues at coordinate 201,685,631 of CM060924.1, forward strand.
TCATCAAAGCTAAGCTTCATTGCAGCCAACTGATTTACCAATCCTTGGAATTGACTCAAGTGATCGGTCATAGATGAACCATCTTGATACTTCAAGATCATCATCTGCTTGAAAAGATACAGCTTGTTGTTTCCTGTCTTCCTATCATAAAGCTCTTCAAGTTTGGACCAAAGGCTACGAGCATGATTTACATCAATAATATGATTTAACACATTATCATCTACCCACTGGCGTATGTACCCGCAAACTTGTCGATGCAACAAGTTCCATTCTTCATCAGTTTTGCCTTCAGGTTTCTCACTGTTGAAAACAGGGGTATGCATACTCTTCACATAAAGTAAATCTTCCATCTTACCCTTCCAGACATGATAATTTGAAGAGCCTTTCAAACTCACCATTCTACTTGTGTTAACTTCCATTTTATGCCGAATCAACTAGCTCTGATACCACTTGATGGGGGTTCTTTTCTGCTGTGTATGTTCTCAGCAGCAAGAAATGAGTCACAACAGCTAACACAAGATGAAGTATGACAGACCAACAGCAGCTAACAAGTTCAGTCAGTAAAGCAGCAAACACAATGTAAGCAAGATATCAAAAAACAGCAAGAAGAACACATGCAAGACAGCAAGAACACAAACAGTTTTTAGCGTGGAAAAGCTCCTCAAACAAGGAGTAAAAACCACGGGACTCGAAAGCCGCTTAATCTCTTTCACTAGCAAAGTGAGTACAATTCTTCTCTCTAATTTGATTAGAGGCATACAATATTTCCATCAAGATTTACACAGCAATCTTGGAATGATAAAATGAACAATACCATTGGAGAAAAACTCTCACACACTCACACTCTCTGTTTTGTAATGCACTCTTTAAACAGAGAATGGAAGAAGTCTCCTAGAGTACACGCACAGCATGCCTTCAATTAATGCACAGCATGCTTTCAAGAAAATGTGCACCATATCAGGTAAGGCTCTGCACATACTCTCTTATTTTGTTTGCTTGTCCACCTGTCAAGCATTATGGGTTTGGGAAACAACTACATGTGCTCCAAATAGGAGGTCCCGAAACCCAACAGGTATCACACACACAAAAACATGCACCTACATTCTTCGGGACTCATATAGGTTTATGATTTTGGAGTTAAAAATTTTGACATGATCTAAATTTTTATGTAGATGATCACAATATCAGATAATCATATTTACAACATGTGGCATAACCAAATGATTGTTTTTTTCAATGTTGGATTTTTAGCCACGGAATGGATCAAAGAACTAAAAACATTTTTAATTCTGACTGACAGCTCCCACTAAAGCAATTGCTTTCGCTCCTAACAATTTTGAAATGCCTTGAACCCCAAAACGAAAATAAAATTCACTACATTTCTGTAAATGTAGTGTTTGACAACTCCCCTATTAATTTCTTGATGTATAATTTTGGATTTTGAACTAAATTTCTGTAAATGTGGTGTTTGAACCATGAAGATTCAAAAAAAATTCAAATCATTCGTACTTCTAACCCCCTCAAAACCATGAGTTAATGTGAGTTATCAAAAATAAATATTTCGTCATCGATACATCATGTAGATTTATTATGTACTTCTAAAAGGGTAACAAATCTCAAAATAATCTAAAATTTTGTGAAATTGATTTATGTGATAAATACACGACATATACAAAAACATTGACCAAATCTAGATGTGTAAATTAAGAAAAACAGCAGGCAAATTTTAGAGGAATTATAGAATGGATGTTTTGAATCCTTCCTTATATGCATGTATGTATGTACTGGAGAGTGGTCTTGATCCCTTTTCCTAAAGATCCCCTGTAACCCCCCTCCATATATACGGTTTTTATGGATAAAAACTTCCAGGTTGGAACAAATTTTCGTAGATAAGCTATTTTCATTAGCAATATCACTGTCAATTTTGGAATCGTTTATAGAGAGAAAGTAGTTCACCTTGGCTTCAGCAAGAATATAAGTGCGAACGTCATGGCTAAGAAAAAACATAACCCGCCAACAACTAAATATGCAATGCCAAGAAAGTCGTTCTTTCCTCCAATCCAACTAGCTGTAGATAATACCAACTTCTTTTCTCCACCAAAACTATATGTGTTGTAATTATTCATAAGATTCACAATTATTAAATCATTTTCTTGTAGACCAACTTCTATTCTACCATATAACTTCCTAAATGTGGGAAGTGCTGCAGTTCTCATCCAAACCATTAGGTCTTCTTGCTCACTCAACTACAAGGCAACATGAATAATAATTATTTTACTTGAATAAGTGCAACTCTACATAAATCATGCTAGGAAAAAGGAAAAAAAAAAACAAAAAAAAAATACAATCATAGCAATGGAACTATTTCCTTAAAACATGACAACTGCGTATTTAAAAATGCAATAGAAACTTCAGAGTGCTATCAATCAAGGATTTGGATATGGCTACCCCGTATTAATAGCAGGAAGGTAATTGGTAAGCATATGAGTGTGGAAGAAAACAACATTTACGGTAATCATTCATTAAAGAAAGTAACGTGCGACACCTTTTACAGTTTGTGACCAGTAGTTTCATCTATCTATTGGTAAATCTAACTAATCCAAAAGGACATTTCCTCATCACAGAGAAGCAAAAAACACCTCTGTGAATTAAAATATATCTTAACTATATAGTACTCTAGAAAAAGTGCCTAACTCCTGTGTTGTAACCTAGTTAGGACGACGGTGGACAGTCCACCTTAAATACCGAATACGATGGATGGTACACCTTAAAAACTGAACATTATTGTAATTATATTTAATTATAACAATAAGTTGTACGGCAACTATAAAACCGGTCGGCTTTGCCCAAAAAAAATATCTATGCATCTTCCTTAACTGTTTCATGAGAAAATTACAAAGGTGTTTCATATGAAACAGAACAAAGAAAGGATTTCTTTTCCTTAATGGAAGTAAGACAAAACTTTTGCAGATTGAAGCATCTTCAAATTTCCATTCTTAATCCAATCTCTGAATATTGCAAATAGCATTCTTTTTTCATACAATGATTCAGTTGTCTTGGCTCATACAAAATGTGGTGATATAAGTTCATATTCCATTTACAATTGTTCTTATTCAGTTAAAAAAAAATTGAAAAAAAAAAACAGCATTTCATAACAAAGATAATTGATGTAAGATTAACTTTCCTAGTCGAATCTTCATTCAAAGGATGTTTTTTTTTTAAAGAATATCTTCAACAAAGTTCATTTTTCTTTTAAAAAAAATATTCAAATAAAATACAATGAATTATCACTACGAAATATTTTCACTTTAAAAGATATGAAGGTGCTTAATTTCAAAACCTGAAGTCTTAGTCAAAATGCTAGGAGACCAAATACTTGTAAACCAAAATGATGTTGCTTTCAATATACACCTAAGTAGCTAAGAAAGTTTATATATTACATATGATTAGGATTTCAATATTCACACTTCTCAGATTATAGCCTTACGCAGTTAGAATACCAATTAGGCTAAAAAGAACAAAATTATTTTAAAATTCAATAGGAAGCATTTGGCTGGAAAACAAATTCTATGTTTCGTGTTTTCAATATTTATGTCAAACTGCATAGGAAATCAAGTACTTGAGAATCCTAGCTGGAATCCTAGCCGTTCCAACGAAGGGGATAATATAGTTTTTGGTATTTACCAAAAGGCGGTAAACAAATAAAAAAATCATTTTCAATTTTATATGTTAAAACCATCTTTCAAATTGACAGTTTTCCACCTTTTCTTTTTTGCCACACATTTTAAAATACATGTTGAAAACACAAAACGAAACTTGTTTTGCAAATCAAGCACTTACTTGAAAATGATCAACAAAAGAACTCAAACAAGCTTTAAAAAAATGAAAATATTGAAAAATACAAAAAGAAAAGAGTACAAGTATTACATATATAATTGTTTAAAACAATCAAAACGATGTCCTAAATTTTTTAAAAGTAAATTAGAACTTAATCAAATTTCTTTCCAAGTATTCAAAGTTGAAAAAAATAGTTCAAATAGTTCAAATTTTATATGAGAAATTGAATATATCTCGTTGCAACTGAATCTCAGGCGAGATATTGAAATCTCGATGGATATCTCGAACAAGATCGATTTACGAGATCTTTGCGGAAATGACGTGTTTTGAAATTTTATTTTTAAATAGGCTCGAACTGGAATATATGTCATGTTGGCTAGGCCCAAAGTTCATGCTTTATTTAAATAGACAATTTGGACTGTTAATTTCACTTCCAACCATTCACTTTTTCTACCCTCAAGTCACAAATACATGTCTAGGATTTTTCGTTCTCATTTAAAACGTCGATTTTCGTACTAATATGCAGTTATTTATCCTCAAATCTGGTAAACTTTCATGTTACGTTCGATTTGGATAGGTCCTCAAATACATGTGGATTGAATATCTACAAATTCTCGTTCGATTTGGATCGCCGTAGCTCACGGACGGATAGAGATGCTAACAGGGGTGCTGCAAACAGGTGTACCCTGGAACGCTATATATATATATATATATATATATATATATATATATATAGTTTGGACAACCTTCAGTTTTATTAGAAATTCAAAACTGCTACAAAATTCAATCTACCTAAAAGATCCAAATTACAATAAATACAAAAAGTTTAAAAGATCAATAACCTAAAAGTTCTAAATTTCACATTGTACTCAAAACTTTTTCAGCAGTTTAGGCGCCATAGAAGGGACATATATTGTTCAACCAAGTGAATTATTTATTGCTTAGTGGTAAACTCAATCAAGTTACTGCTAACAATAAACTGGTCAAACTCCTCCATTGCAGAAAAATCGCATTCTTCAGGGAAGCATTCCCTTAAAAATTCAATGACATGCAATCCCCACCAAGTACCTAAGGGTCAGGAGCAAGTGATCACACTCGCTCCAAAGAACTCTTCGACCAACTTCGGTATTGGACTCATAAAGTTAGTAACTTTAGAAATGATCAAAACAACATCTACAAGATGTATTTAAAAACTTTATTACTGTCGAATTTCTAGAGTATTATTATTTTATAGGTTCACTCAGGACAGATGATCCTTCTGGAGTAAATTTTGTATTAAATATTCAAGCTATATGCATAGCATAAACATTTCCTAAAAATGAACCAACTTTATGATACTAGCTAATTACACAATATCTCTACATATACTTTATGTAAGATGTGTCTTATTTTGTTATGTTTTTTAATTTTATTCTGCATTTCATATGACTCATGTCCAAAAATTTAATGAACTATTTACTCACACTAAATATGAGGTTAACTTTGATTATTGTTATTTTTCACTTGATTTTATACCCAGTAGGCTACAGAACGGTACCTACCAAATAGAGGTTGTATTAGTAGTCCTATCCATAGACATTTGATAATGTGCAAAAGCAATCAAATATAGAAAGAGAAACATAAGTAGTAAAAAAATTACAGGTTTTTTGGGGTCAAGTTGTCCTCCACCAATCAAAGGGCCACTCTGGAAATTATGAGGGTGGACATTTTTTCCAAACTTGTGTTCCTTATCGCTCCTCCAAGCAATACCTGTCTTGTTCACATATAGGTCCTCGTCTCCTCTTTTAAAGCTATAGGTGTCATTAAATAAACTCCAAGCAATGAGACCACATGGAACAACTATATCACCATTTTGAGACCTTTCTGGCTCACACTCTTTTATATCACTAGCCTTACCACCTCGCAACTGTTCATCACTTCTGCTCTTTATATACCTGCATTGTGACATGATGATCCGAATTCAGACATATTGTTTTACACATTGAACCTATTAAGTACATTCCAAGGGAACAATATGAATCTCCAATGCAATTATCCCAATGGTAAGACAGTACAACGCATTTTCACTAGAACACAACCAGTTGGAATTTTCGAGGCAAAGCTAGTTTACTAATGCAAACGAATATGGACCTAATCTATCAAAGAGTCTTGTGTGTTTTGTGCTGGATTTCGCCCTTTATCCCTCAATAAGGTAACCATATATGGCACAGCCATGTAACAACCATGAATCCTCTGGGAATGGTTTGTCAATCTGGTTACCTACTTTTGCAGCAAAATCCAGCTTAATTGACATTGGTTATCCAATATATCTCCACAAATTTCTGGAGACTCAACTATCGACACTTTTCATCTTTGGTTATCCAATATATCTCCACAAATTTCTGGAGACTCAACTATCGACACTTTTCATCTTAAGCAGCAGAGATTAATGTAAAATACACAAAATTTATAACTTCCGACAGATATAACATCATGGATTCTCTGTTCCTAGGAAGCCATTAAGTATTTAAAGCATGAGCGTGAAGGCAGTAATATCCCAATAGGATCATATTAGCTGCGACTATGATTTATTATTCTATCGAATAATTACTTGATGATAGGATTGCCCGGTGAAATTAGAAGCGATTTACTTTGGAGGGTGACTGACTAGGCTCTTTTTAAAGCTCAGCTCATAAGTTAAGGTGGTTTTGTATGGCTTGTGAATTGATACAAATTTTACCTAAATAATAGTAAGAATTTAAACTGATTATTGTTTAGGCCCATAATAACATTATCATAAGTGAGGATCTCTGATCTCTACATTCATGAGCTTATAGTTGATTAAAGAAGGGCAAGTAAAATAGTTTACTAAGCATGTGGACTTGGTTCAGTGAACTAATAAGCTCAGTTTGACCAATAATAAGCCTAGCAAAACTTGTAGCAGGAAAGCTTGACGAAAGCAATATTTGTAGATATACAAGCTGTAATCAATTTCAAATAAAGTGGCAGTTCAGAAAAAGTGCTGATGCGTACTTTCTGTGATTTTGATAGTAGTTGCTAAGCTGGTAAAGTATGTATATTGGGCCATTCATATCCTTTGGCACCTGTAAATAAAAGAATAATTTAGTCAGAAAAGAACTTTAGGATCAGTTATTTCTAACCAATAAAAAAAAGGAAAAAAGAACTGCAGCTTTTTTAGCTGTTATGTCAGTTTCTAATTTTCTAGATAAAAATACATAAACAAGATAATTAAATGTGTTTCCATACTTTAAGTCGAAAGGTGCAACTTTTGTCAGTCGTCCTATTTTGAATGTACAAAAGCTTAGAAACCTTGTCCAAACTGCGATTTGGCAGACATGATTCTTCATAGCGATGAACAATTTCAACCACCTATAACAAGGGGGAAAAATCAACAAGTACATAAATGTTGTATATCAATTCAAGATTACTTTCAAATATAGACATACCTGGCGAGAAGCAAGTAGTGTGACAACACCAATAGGAATGAAGATGGCACCAACTAGGGCAAATACCGAAACAACCTGTATAACGTTTTAATATTTCAAAGTAGACAAGTTTTCCCATTTGGTGTTCGTTCATAGGGCTTGTTGTAAGAATAAGCTCATGCAGACAGCAGACCGACAAAGTATAGTCATTCATGTCAAAATAAGTTTCACGTTTTCCATCAATTAAATGTGTAATAAAACCAGCAGCCATTTTTTTCCAGTTTTGGACAGTTAGGAAGTTGATCTTATTTCGCTGGAACATATGGAATAAAATTGCAATAGAAAAATTGATAAAATACATACCAACTGTGGGGTAAGAACAGGTTTGCACGTGGAAAGCTCCTGTTGTGTAAACTTTGAATCTGAAAGACAGAGAGATAAGAAGTAAAATACACGTAGAAGTTGAAGATTTTACTGATAAAGGAAAAAAGAAAATCTCAACAGGATCAAGCAAAGAATTAACTGAATAACACACGTAGACCACAGGAAAAGGAAAAAAATAAATACCAAAATGAAATCAAAGTCCAAACAAATATGGAGTATGTTTAGTCTCGAATATGTGTGGACTGTGGACTTCGCTCAAAGAAGGTGGTATAAATAAACGAATAAATTTGAGAAGCATTTTTGAAACAAACAAGGCAAACATAACAAAATAATTTGATGTAACAGGGGTGGCCCTTGAGATGAGCAACCTGAGCGACAATGTCGCCAAACACCTAGTTTTCAAGGGAGGCCAAATATTTTCTTATGTCTTATATAATAACTTGAAAAATAATTAAGAATCCAACATACAAATCAATGAAATCCCAACCCATATGAAACATTCATTCATCGAAACTCTAGTCGCACCTTAATCAATTATACACACATCTTTTTAATGAACTCTTCATCTTTTCTCTGCATCATAAATATTGTTTCAGTTGGAAGCTGATTTTGTCGATTATCTCTGATACATAATTCCAAGGACTATATGAATCATTGTTTTTTAATAGATGTTTCCTTTCTCTATCACAATGGAATCGAATTGGAATATCACTCATGGTACAATAAAGTTGTCCAATTCAAGACTGTGACTACTTGAATCAAGCTGAAATAAACACTTGGTTGTTTGCAATGATGACAGGAGAAAGTAGTAGTATTTATTGGGAAGGCTGAAGTTAAAATCTCATATGGTACAGGAACATACATATGAGGATGGTAAGATTCACGAATGGGATGACTATTTGAAATAAACACTCAAGTCCGTTCAAAATTATAACTGTTGTAGGAGTCGCACCCATTCACAACATATGCAGCTCTTTGGACGGGCGCTACACCTAAACCCCTGCAATCTGACACCAGTCAGGTCTACCGCCATACCCATGGTGGTTGCCATCACCCCAGACCATCTCCACATCAAACAGAACAAATAAATTAACAGTTTCTTCTTAATAGTAAACACATTTGTTTCTACTCTTCTTGTTATGGATACGTCATATATAAGTTATCATTTTGCAATTTAAAAGTCATACAACCATGGTTGTAACGGCGATAAGTTGAGTCGAGTCGACAGAGGTCCAGCTAGTCGACTAGTCGTAGACCGGTCGACAAATATATTGTTGTCACTGCTATTTTCACCAGCAGTGCACTACTGCTCTATTGAACAAAGAAAATAAACAAATGATGCATAGAATTTACTAGAGTGCAAGTTGCAAAGAAAATACAAACCAGACTGAAGTTTCAACAAGCGTAGCATCTAATAGTGCAACATAAAAAACAAAGATGATGCGATCAATTCAAAGATAATCATCTAGCTCGACTTCTTCATTTGCCTCACAATCACTACTTTAGTTGGCTCATGCCTATAACCATTATCAACATCCTCATCATCATTTAAAATGAGAGGATCTTGTTCCATCTCACTATCAAGACGTTTACTGCAGGTAATCGTTGGAAGGGTGGCGCTGCACTGAGGTTCAATCGTTTTAGTGTCAGATACTTCTTCAGGTATTGATCGCTTTAGGGTTTTGACTTTCGATACATCGAATTTTTTTTGTTTGAAACTTCTTCAGATATCGATTTTTTTTGTGCGATTTTTTTTTTTTTTTTGGTTCTTCTTGATACTTCGTCAGGTATTGATAGATTTAGGGTTCGAATTTTTTTTCCCCGTTTCTAAAACTGGGACAATACCAAACCAGTCGACACCCAAATATGCCAAATCGGGTCGACTATTCGATTAGTCGACAATTTCGGTCCAATCGCCCGAAATTCTTCCAAACAGCAAGTCTTGGCTTCAAGTCGGTGGCTCGATCACGATTAGTCGAGCGTCGTGACAACAATGCATACAACCGACTTGCAATTATCAAAATTATTTATATCGAACTTTTTCATAAATGATCAGATATCATGATCAAGGTTTCAAATCCTGGATCTCGACTGTGCCTCATCCAAAAATACTATGCATAATATTTTTTTATCGAATGAGATCTCAAGATGGGTGTACCTCGAGTGTACATCTCGGATTCTATAGTTCATTTTGGGACTATTCCAAAGCAAGTTAATTTTGTAAAATTTACAATATGAAGATCTATATAATAATCGCATCTAAATATAACCTTGTCAACATATATAATTTGAAGAAAAAAATGATCATATCAATTTCTCTTTTTTGAAGGAAGCGATTTCGTGACTGATTTGATATTTATAGAATATGTTTCACTCATCTAATACTAAAAATAAAAAAATTCCTCTATTTTCTCATTTAAAAAATAAATAAAACTAAAAGACTAGTAAAAAAGTCAATGAAGTGCAATTTCTTTTGGATCCACATAAGAAGTTAAATAAATATATAAACAAACAAACATAACTTCATATGAGATTTCCTATTGAGATCTTATCTTAAATTGCAATTGAACTTGAACGAGATAAGTGTCAAATAAGATATAAACAAATTTTAATATCTCACTTCACTAAATTACTCTTGCTCAAATTAAAAATTAAGACAGCACTGCTCATGATACTTTTTGATCTTAATCATATATCCACGTATATCTTTCTTGTCCTAATCTTTGTCTCTCAAGATTAATTTTTTGTAGGTGCTGGAGCATTAACAATTTGATTTTAACCTGGAGACAATATTTGATTTTTCAATTTCCAGTGTTGTTGACTTTTCTTCGTAAATTGGTTTCCAAATCTTTAATTTGTGAATTGTTTGTGAGTGGGTTGTCTAACTTCTTAAAACATAAGGATATGTTCTCACTTCACATGTTTTTGTTCGGACAATTTTCATATACAAAATGAAAGAAATATGTTTAATTCACTAAAATTTTAAAGAGCATCTCTATTCATTTATTTGAACGTTTTTCATTGTTGAAGTAAACCCAAAAAATTGTCCAAGAAAAACGATAAAATTTATAAGATAATAAGTTAAATAGTTCAATATATTACTCAAATAGGTCAAAAAATCAAATTTATATTACCTAGGATATCATTAATATTCATTGGTTATTTAGATTAATCAATGTTTTTATTCTTGTGTATTTTAATAAATGGATACTGTGAATAATGCATTGAAATATATTTATAAGTGAGATAGGTTATTGAGGTTTTCTGTAATTCCTTCAACAACGATTTTGTAGATTGTTTATTTTTCAGTGAACTTAAAATCATTGTTTTATGAATAAATTAGTTTATTGATGCAGATCTTATACTTTTTAACATATGCTTCTTGTAGGTACACACCGATAACAATATTAGTAATTTGGCAAGAATTATAAAAATAAAGTTTTTTTTTTTTAAAAAAAAGGACCCTGGGTTCCAAAAGTACTTTGCCTAGAGAGATTTAATTATACCGACGCGACAAACATTCCATCCGGATGCTCCAGCAATATGCATTATAGCTAGCACATAATAAGAAGGGCTTACCGACTGAACCGATCAAATGTTAAATCCATAATAAAGATAAATTGAAAGAATTGCCATATTCAAAACCGTCGGCGAGGAGATAAAATGTTGAGTAGCAAAGCAAGCGAAACTGAAAGACCAATCGATTTCCTCTATAACAATAGCAGACTTTATTTTCTTAACATTAGTGGAACAACAAAGCTACGAGATAATCATCGAAAAGTAAGCAACTGTTACCAAGACATATAATTGTTGATCACATATATTTACAAACTTAACAGTTTGACTGTTCATTCTTCTTTAAACCGCTTTGAATGTAAACCCCAATCATACTTATAATAACCAACATATATTGCAAGTAAAACAAATTCTACTTGTTCAACATTCTAAAATATAAATCAATAGTCACACCATTGCATCCAACCAATAAATGAAGTGTGCTGCTATTGGCATGTAAAATTATGGTTCTCACCACCAAGAAAATCTTAATACATGTCAATTTTTGTATAAGCTATTTAACATCATTTTTGTTTCCATTTGGCCCTAATTGACCTTGTTTCTTTGATTTTCAATGTTGTTACAACTGAACAATATTTGGGTGTCTGTTTTATAAAATAAAACGAATAAAGTTTGTGCAATGCCATTAGTTATGCTCCCGAAGAATTATTCTGAGTGCTTTTCCCTTCTAATCTTTTATTACTATTTTTCTTTTTATAAAAATAAAATAAAATACTTAACTGAGAGCATATATTGATGTGAAGTAATTTCTCAATCTTTTAAATCTCAAATTACACATAAATTTAAAACTTAGGCGACTCCAATTAAAGTTTACTTTTAAAAGGAGAAAAAAAATCCTAAGTAATTCGTAAATGGATAAAGAAGAGTTACACTTAGGCTTCTTATTCTTCTTTGGCTCAGCTGCGTCAGCTTCAGGACTCAACTCAACTGCTGTTTGCATCTTCTGTTCACTAATCTTCTAATAACTGTCCGACGAAAATCACGGCTTTATGCTCCAACCAAATGATTTGGTTTCAAAATCATTTAATATCTAGAAGAATTCGCTAAATTGATTGTCCTTATCGGAAAATACCTTTATCGTTTCCTTTCTCGGTTATGAGTTTTGAAACTGAATTAGGGTTTGACTCATTAGTGAGAAAAGAGGAGAAAAGTTCTGATTATGCTAGCAGAGTTAAGAAATTCAAAAAAATAAAGTGTCTAAAGCATTGGAACTTTCCGTAATTATTTGTTCTTAAAACTTAGACAATACCGTGCCGTGCATGTGCACATTTACCTTACATAGCGGTGAGTCTAGTTTTGCAACAGCTTGAATCCACGGCTTCCACCCAGGTTGTCCAAAGTATCTCTGGTCACTTATCTAAAGGTTCTTCACTGGGATGAGTCTATTCATACTTAACTTTTACTTATTGCTAAAATAATTTCCTTTGGTCAATCTTTATCCGATACGTTGCACACGATATTGTTGATAAAAATAGTATATATAGTTCTAGGACTGGACATTTTTACCATGTTACCAATTACCAATCATTACCAACCGCTACCAACGAAAGTGGTACCGAACAATTGGTAACCGATTTGATTGGTACGGTATGCCAAACCACATGAATATATGCGGTACGGTAATGGTAATGGTAATGGCATTAACAATGGTAATTACCATACCTACCACATACCTTAAATAATACATATGTATATTCTTATATTTCATCATATATGTTTATTACATAACAACGAACTTATAATATGTAATGATTTAATAAAATACCTAGGAAAACTATTAAGATACAAGATTGAACGCAATTTTTACCATATATCTTAGAAATAGTATATATTTATATGATATTTTAGTTCATCTGTACTGTTTTCTTGCATGTTTGACTACGTAAAATAAGATAGACAAATAATAATATAATAACAAAAAAACCAATTTTAATATTTAATATTTTAATGTGAAATATTATAAACAAAAATATCTTATACTAGTAAATGGCAAAAACTTACTACCGACCTCTACCAACCATTACTAACCATAAACTGAACTATTGGTAACCAATTTCTTTGGTCGATAATGGTATGATTTTTCTATTACCATATAAAGTCGGTACGGTAATGGTTTTGAATATAAAGTTCCGGTACCGAACCGATTACACCCCTATATAGTTCAATAAAAAGTTTGCAAGCACTAAAAGAAGAGTCATGATTTATAAATAAAAATAACATGGACGTACAGATATAATGTCCTAACTCAAAAAAAAAAATTGTTAATATTGAATATATAAACAATTTATATTACGTGATATTCTATTTTATATTTTACAAGATAAACCGGTTTTAAAAGTGATATGCAACATTTTTTCTATTACAACAAATAATGAGTACAAAATAATACAGGAGAGGCGGATTGTCTTCATACTACATAATATTGCTGACGCGTTTTTGGTCAAAGCAGTCACACGTCAAGTTTATGACTGACAACGCGCTCGAGTCTCGAGAACATCATTAGAAAACATAAAGCGATTTAGTCGAAGTCACGATGCACTCGGAATGGAGCCAAAATATGGATCATTCCTGAAATCAACTCAGTCGTGTATGGCAAACGCGTGCTGATCACTCAAAAAGGCTTGAGCACTTTGCGTCGATCATCAAAAATCACCTGACCAAGCCTTGCTCGATTTAGATTGGATCGCTTCAGATTTTGCTTGAGCGCACCATGCCGATCACCGAGAATTTCTCGCATGAACCGGGTCAATCACTTGGAAAAAAAAAATAACCGAAGCTCGATCCGCTCAGGAATTTCGCATCGCTCCAAGAATGCGAAATTCTGCAAATGGTCCTCCGGAATGCGAAATATTGCAGCAACATCATTTTTTGGCTAAGTTTTCGGGATGCGAAATTCTGAAAATAGCTCATTTTTTTGCTATGTTTTTAGGATAAGAAATTCTGCTGACAACATCATTTTTTAGTTGTTTTCGGGATGCAAAATTCTGCAGATAGCCCATTTTTTGGTTAAGTTTTCAAAAATCGAAATTCTACACACAACATCATTTTTTGGCTAAGTTTTTGGGATGCGAATTATGCATCCCCTAGGGATACAAAATTTGGGTTGATGCCCCCAAACATTATTTATAAATACCCCCTTATTTGGCATTCTTAAAGATTGGCATTTTTTGACTTTGACTGTATTTTGGCATACGGGATTGGAGCTCCAAACACTATAAATGGTTGTCATCATCATCTTCATGACTTATGGACATTACTTGGACTTATAGACGCTACATAAAAGACCGTATATAGTTTTTGGACATTCATGCATACTCTTGGACATTGAGGCTACTTTATGGATATTGTTATGCATACCAACACACATTCACTCAACGAAAAAGAGGAAGGAAATTTTGGCCAAAGTTTAGAATTAACAAGACATTTGTTGTTCTATTATACAACTTTGTACACCCAAATTGTTCGAACTTGTACAACCATTGTAATGGATAAATATACGATGAATGATTACTATAAAGTGGACATAGGCGTTAGTATTGAACCACTATAAAGGTTGTGTGTCCCTTTATATTTTTTGCACTTTGGATATTCGGATTATAAGTTTACAACTAAACTTACGTTTGGGGGTTGACGTGCGTAAATAACCAATTTCCCACGTCAACACTTTGGCACGCCAAGAAGCGGGCACAACAACTTCGACTTCTGTTGTTGGTTTTGATTCTCGAATTTGACTTTGGATTTCAGTTTTATTTTCGATCTTCAATTTCGACATCGATTTCGGTTTTGGTTATCGTATTCATTCTCGAATTTACTTGGAATTCTCTCAAATTTCACCATAATTAAGAGGAAGCAGTTAGCTCACTCAGAAGGAGCAGATATGAAGGAAACTCGGGAAATTACCTCTACTAGACATCCATCAAACTTCGTCCCTCGAGATGACATCGACGGAGTCGTCAAAGATTTAACTAAGGATCTCTCTTCTTGCTTGGAACAACAAAAGGAACATTTGTGTAGGCAGGAAACCACCATGAACACTCTTCTCGCTCGACTCGAAGGAACTAGGAGGTAGTCGGGCCAAGGAAACATGATCGAAACAAGTGCTAATGTTCCGCAATGGTTAGGTCAGGACTTAGGGGAAATTCCCAAGGAACAACCCTGTGTCGACACCAATCCGCAGATAGCTACTTGGTCGGCTAGGATTGGGGGAAACACCCCCAATCCCATACACGGTTCAACTCAGGTTGCGGTTAATCAGGTCACAGGATCAGGTGTTGGAAATATCACTCAAGCGCCGGTACGCGCAGATTTGGATGCAGGAACTCTCGTAGTTTCGAGCGTTGGATTCATGCCTGTCAAGGCATCTCCAACCAGGATCGAGCCAGATATTTTTCTTAGCGCTCGACAATTCGCTAATTTTGGAGGGCACCGGTGTTAACTTACATAATTTGAATCAGTTTCTTGGTATGAGAAGTGAAAGTCAAGTCGTCGATGTTACTCGATGTTATGCTCAGGGTGGGGCACCTCATGCTAGTTTGGACTGCGTTACTCGCAATCTCTTTTCTCGGGACATCATGAATTCTCAAAACCCACCGGACTTCAAATTTCCGATGTTAGAAGCTTTCGATGGTAGGAAAGATTCTACATTTCATCTTATGCGCTACATGCGCCATGTAGAAGTACTTTCAGCTTCGAAAAGTGTGATGGAAAAGTGTTTTCCACTCTATCTCATGGTCATTGTTGCTTTGTGGTTCAAACAGTTGGAACCCGAAACTATTAACAGTTGGAACATTTTGGTTGAAAAGTTTGTCGATCAATTCAGAGTTTATATCGCCCAACCTAGTAATGTCGTGACTTCGACGGCAATTAGGCAAAGGACAGGTGAAACTCTACGCAAGTTTCTTGAAAGATTCAATGCAGCGGTGGCCTCTACAGATAGGTCGGATTAATATATATCTAATGGTCACCATTTCCGGCATTTTTGACAAAATCGACTTCAAAACATCACTGTGACTGGACCCACCAAGGGATCTTGTCGAATTCTACTTCAAGCTAGAAAGATTTATGAGGGAGTACTCCCACAATGAAAAACCTATGCGTCAAGTCAACTCTACAACATGAGCAGGGCCATCTGCGCTCGAAAAAGGAAAGGGTAAATCTTGGGACGATCAGAACACACTTCCTCACTTCGAGCCAAAGTTCCTGACGTATATATACCGAACTCACTCATGGCTTGGAAAGGATTTATCTCGAAATTCATAAAATTGCGCCTTTCCAAAAGCCTACTGTAACACCCCGAATTTCGGTTAATGCTAAAATTCACAAATTAAAGAATAACTAATCCCAGATGTGGGAATTAGGGGAAACGTGTTGCACCATTGCGTTCGTCTCGGAAAAATACGCGAAATAGAGTCTGAGTTTTCGAAAATCGGAGTCCGTATGAAGAAGATATGGACGAACGAAGTTAGGCAGAAAAAACCGAAAACAAGCCAGAATGCACTGGCGCA
The DNA here is from genome assembly GCA_030737875.1 of Allium sativum. NCBI lineage: Eukaryota > Viridiplantae > Streptophyta > Magnoliopsida > Asparagales > Amaryllidaceae > Allium > Allium sativum. The sequence goes on from CM060924.1 coordinate 201,702,357, forward strand.
CTTGTGAAGTGCGCCAACACAAAAAATACACTGGCGCACTTGTGAAGTGCGCCAACACAAAAATACACTGGCGCACTTGGGAAGTGCGCCCGTGTCGAGCCAGAAACCTGCACAGCTTTCTGGTTTGACCCTGGCTGGCCTGGTGCACCATTTTAGGGTTTAGGCTGTGTTTTGGGGCTGGTTTCTGGAAGCTTCCGAGATCTGATGGTCCTAATCTAATTTAGGGTTAATCTAATGGCCTAAAACACTTGCCTAATCCTATAAATAAGACCCTAAGCTAGCCCTAAATGATCATAATCCTATCATCTAACTAAACTATGCCAAAATTTTCTATGATCATGGCCTCCACTCAAATCCCTAGCCTCCATCCTCTTTAAATCCTATTTCTATGAAGGCTTTCATGTCCATACAAGCATATTTGAGTTGTATGAGTGATCATTAGCTTGCATTCATCATCAAGTTGCAAGCTTTATGTTCAAGGCTAGAGTTTTTGGGTGATTTGTGGCAAGGGTTTGCTTATTGGAGCTTAGTGGTGAGTTTCTATAGCCTTAATAATCAATTGTTAAATTGATTATGATAGGATATGATAAGATATGGCTATGTTTGTGGATAAATGTGCTTATGTAAGTTTAGTATAGTGTATGTTGTGTGTTTTGCAAGTTTTAGGCTATATGCAAGTTTAATGCTATGTTTTATGATGCTCACTATGCAAAACACTATGTTGAACATTGATGCATATGTAACATGTTATGCAAACTATATGTGAGATTATATGCAAATTATGATGCAAGTTCATATGCAAGTTATGATGCAAGTTCATATGCAAGTTTGTCTCTTTTTATGATATGCATAATATATGCAAGTTTGCCTCTAAGTATGGCATGTTATGCAAGTTCATATGCAAGTTATGATGCAAGTTCATATGCAAGTTTGTCTCTTTTTATGATATGCATAATATATGCAAGTTTGCCTCTAAGTATGGCATGTTATGCAAGTTCATATGCAAGTTATGATGCAAGTTCATATGCAAGTTATGATGCAAGTTCATATGCAAGTTTGCCTCTATGTATGACATAAGTACATGTGCAAGTTCATCCCTTTTAGACCTATGACATGTATACAAGTTGACACCTTTATGATAGGTCTATGACATGAACATTTAAGCAAGTTACCATCTTTATGACATATGTGATTCATGCAAGTTTGGGTTGGTTATTTATGCAAGTTGGGTTTATGGTCATATATACAAGTTGACACCTTTTAAACCCATGATAATGCTAATGATATGCTAAGTTGAACCCATTGTGTGTATGATGAATCTTCTCTTTTGAAGTATGTCATGTTAACGTATTTACGTGGGGACGATGGGGTAAAAAATTAATGAACACATAAAATTGTGTGAAGTGGGTATGATTAAACATACCGTAAAGTGGATGGACATAATTGGGAATTTACCTATTAAGTTAGGTCTACCCATATTATGGAATTGGGAATTTACCTATTGAGTTAGGTCTACCCATATTCTTAAACATTTGTAATTAATTAGGGATAATTAATACAAATTATGGGGGTGATTAATTAGGTGTAATTAATCTACTAAGACACGAGGTTGGACCCTTTTGTAGCATAAGACTGCCCGGAACCGACCGGCAAATCCAGCGGCTACAAATGATTGGCCCAATGTGAGAGGTCTTAGTCATAAACTAAATACGTGACAAGTGTAAAGACACGAGGTTAGACTCTGTTATGGTGTAAGGCTGCCCGGAACCAACCGGCATATCCAGCTGCCATAAAAGACAGTCTAATGTGAGAGGTCTTTACAAAGGTTACGATCTTAATTAATTAAGAAACACTTAACCAAATTAGCATGTAGAGGGGCATGAGGGGTTAAGTGGGTGCCTTGGGTGGCATGTAGTAACTAGTGGGGGTGCCTTGGGTGGCATGAGGAAACTAGTGGGTTGCCTTGGGTAGCAATAGAAAACACGATTAGAATACTTAACCAAAGTGGAACATGTAATTAAACATGATTAAAGGGTTAAGTAAGTGCCTTGGGTGGCATGTGGGAATCAAGTAAGTGCCTTGGGTGGCATGCGGAAATCTAGTGGGTGCCTTAAGTGGCAATTGAAATATAATTAAATGACAAGCTTAAGTAGTAGCTTGTGGGGGCCTTAAGTGGCAATTGAAATATAATTAGATGACTTAACCAAACCTTAACATGTAAGGGGGCATGATTATAAAAAGGGGTTAAGTGGGATGCACTAGATAAAATGACAAGCTTAAGTAGTAGCTTGTGGGGGCCCATTTCAACCAATATCCCAAACGTATCTTTGTGGGGTCGACCCAAGTCGAGGACGGGACACGCATATTGGGCTTGACTATAAGAGGCCAAAACGGGGTAGCGGTGGCAACGCGAGTCCAACGGGTTTCATATGCGTGTGTGGACCCGGGCTGGTAGGTAAGACGTTGTTGCATCGTGTAGATATAAGCCGTGCACCACTTGTTGTATCGGGTTGCCACTTTGGGGAGTGATACACCCCATTGTGGGGCCAGCACGGGTATCTACGGTAGGGAGCCGATCGCTTGGGGAGTAGTGGGTACACCTAGTGGAGATAGGGGCAGACGGCACCTATGTAGTCAGCTAGGGGTACACGAAACTACTATTAAAAATTACTGAGTACACCTAGTGGAGATAGGGGCAGACGGCACCTATGTAGTCAGCTAGGGGTACAAGAAACTACTGGGTAAAATTACTAAGTACACTTAGTGGGATCAACCTTTAAGTAGGAATTACCCTTGGGTGGGTAGAACTGGTGTGGTGCAGTGTAGGAATTACCCTTGGGTGGGTAGATCTGCGGTGGTGTAATCTAGTAATTATCCTTGGGTGGATAAATGCATCTTTTCGGTTATCTTAGTACATCCTGTGTTTAGTTGGCTACTTAGTGTAGTCATTATCCCCAGAGGTACCGTACCTTGTTTATATCATACCCTAATTACTTTAATGATTGTATTGTTAGGGTTATAGGACTCACTCAGACTTATGTCTGACCCCGTTGTTTCTTTATCTTTTTCCCAACCCTCAGGTTTTCAGAGTGGGCCTAGCACTAGTGGGCTTTGATCGGACTGCTTTATCTATCTTTTGGAGCTTGGACTGTGGATGTAAAGCTCAGTTTATCTTTTCTTTTATGGCTATTAGGTTATGTAGTGGGATTATGTACTTTTGTTTTTATCAGGATGGATACTATGTACTTGACTCTTATTTATGGTTTTGGTGTAACCAAACATGTTTTACTTTCCGCTGGATTGAAATGATGTTTTAAATTCTCAAGTATTACTTATATCTGTCTTGTTGTAATTTTTCTGTTCTATATTCACTTAAAATACTCCACCAATGTTATGGCATTCCCTTAGTGAGTGACCGTAGCGGGTGTGGGGTGTTACACGTGGTATCAGAGATTAAGGTTACCAGAACAGATAAAATTTTTAGAAAAACTATTTTCTAAGAATATTTTTGAAAGGAGTATTTTCAAAAACATGTCTTTTAAGAGAAAAGTTTTTGAAAGAAAAGCATAATCCCCAATAGCCATATCTATATCTTTCGAATTCTCCGTTTTGAATCTCTTCCTCTCTCGTTTTGAGTTTCCCCTCCGCGTATAGATGACCTTTCTAAGATAGATAAGAATGGAAAACCACTTCAAGGGACTTAGACATTAGTCGGATTAGAAGTTGGTTCAAGAAGGAGGAGGACTGGTAGGTATCTATTGGATAGACGATGGGAGGAAGGTTCAAATAGTTGTTTGGTTAATGAAGGATGAAACCTCATTGGTGGGAGGTTACGAGTGGAGAATGGGAAGAAGAAGGCGAGTAGTTATCCTTTTGGAGGAATGGGACACCTTATTAGGATTGTCCAAAGGGGCATGGGCAAGGTATGGAATCTCCTGGAGGGTAGTTGTATTCCCTCGCGGCTAGTGTACCAGATGGGGATAGGACCGTCTAGGTTGGAATTTGGATTTCTTTATTATCCGGTTCGAACTTTATTTGATTCTGACGCATCGAGTTCGTTTATCTCATCATTGTTAGTTGAGTCACTGCACTTAGACACCAGTTTGGTAGATGATCCCTTAGTTGTTTCAAACCCAATTGGGGCTCCATGATGTGTTTGGGTTTGAAAGTTTCTATACTTAGCATTGAGTTTAGATGTGATGCTTTTTGGGCTTCACGGGCTACGGGATAGTTTTGGGCATGGACTGGTTATCCAGTAGGGGTGTCGTTCTTGATTTTGAAGGGAGAGTTGTTAGGCTTGTGACCCGCTTGGGTAACACTCTCGAGATCTCTTGTAATCCCATGGAATCTGTTATGCTAAGTTATCTAGAATCGCTTGACACGTCGGTCGAGAGTTTGCGATCTGTTAGAGTGGTCCGGGAATACTCGGATGTGTTTGAGGAGGTGAAGGGCTTACCTCCGGAGCGGGAGATTGACTTCCGAATATATCTGGTAGACAATGCTAAACCTGTATCTTTACCAGTGCGCCACATGGCTCCTCGTGAGAGGAGGGAACTCCATAAGCAAGTAGGGGAGTTGCTTGAGAAGGGGTTCATAAGACGAAGTATATCGGAGTGGGGTGCTCCAGTAGTTTTTGCTACAAAGGCGGGTGGGTCCCTCAGACTTTGTGTAGGCTAAAGAGAACTAAATAAACTCACAAAGAAGAATAGACACCCATTGCCGAGGATTGATGATCTCTTTGATCAGTTAGTTGGCGCCTCAGTATTTTCGCAGTTGGACTCAGCCACGGGGTTTCGTTAGTTGAGAGTGGCTGAGGATAGTATAGAGAAGACTGCCTTTAGGACTCCGGATGGTTTTATGAGTGGCTGGTGATGCCATTTGGTTAGACGAACGCCCCCGCATACTTTGTTGATTTGATGAGAAGGGTGTTCAAGGAGTACCTAAATAAGTTCGTGATGGTCTTTGTAATTGACATCTTGGTCTTTTCTAGGAGCGAAATAAGTTTTCGTATGTGCTCAATAGGTTGAGCAAAGCCAGTTATGGGATAAACGGTGGTTTTAGAGCGAGACTGGTGAGGACATCCAGAGTTGGACAAGGGCTTAATTATTTAGCCGTTTTTACTAGTATCATCTCACGTAGGTCGTCTGAATTCGAAGGAGGTATCCCTTGGGTGTTTGTCTGATATTGGTTTAGGCCTTTGGGGCTTGCATTTGGGGGATGTCGAGTTCGACTAGGGTGGTCTGCGTGAGAGATGGACAGTTGTGAGGATTTTTGGATGGGGTAATATCCTGGTTTTCTCTAAAAGAGGAGAAGAGCATGCCCTACATCTTAGGGAAGTGTTGGAGACTCTTCAAGCGCATAGTCTTAGGACAGCAAAAGTGGATAGGATTCTTAGCATCCTATGAGTTTGAAATAGCGTATACCCATGGCAGGGGTAACGTGGTAATGAATGCCTTAAGTAGAAAAAGGTTGTCCTTGAGTTCATTGTTCGTTGAACGACGGAGCTTAGAGTTTATTTCTATGTTTGACTTTAGACCTTCCGTTGACTTTGTACCCGGTTTGCTAGCCTCCTTGGAGGTTAGGCCTACTCTTTTGGGGCGTATTGGCGGAGCACAGCGGGACGACCCACAGTTGGTTGAGTTAGTAGAGAAGCTCATGAGGAGGGGGAGTCGTCCAGCCATTTGAGTAGGTACACCCTAGATGGTAAGGGGTGGTTGCGTAGAGACGGTAGACTTTGTGTACCGCAAGACAAGGGTTTGAGGAAGGCTATACTTGATGATGCACATCGATCGAAGATGACCATTCATCCTGATAGGGACAAGATGTACCAAGACATGAAGCGAGTTTTCTTTTGGGCCGGTATGAAGAAAGATGTGGCCAAGTATGTCGCTCGATGCTTGGTGTGCCAACAGGAGAAAGCGAAGCAAAAGAAACCAGGTGGGTTGCTTCACCCATTGGGAGTTCCGCAATGAAAGTGGGATAGCGTCTCGATGGATTTTATTGACGGGTTACCGAGATCGAGGAAAGGTAATACGGGAATTTGGGTTGTGGTAGATAGACTTACTAAGAGTGCCCATTTCATACCCGTAAGAGGACTGTTCCATGTTTAGCTTCAGTTTATATTCGAGAGATAGTTCGGTTGCATAGGGAACATGATATATCCCATGTGTCACATTTGAGGAAGTGCCTACATGAGACCGCAGAGGCGGTAGAGCCGAGCTTGCTTAAAGAAGTAAAGATAGAGCGTGATGTGATTATTCGACGAGCTCCTACCCGCATCCTTGGGTCAGAGATTAGGAAGTTGAGAAACAGAGAGGTTCGACTAGTCAAAGTGAAAAGGGGAGAAGGTGAGAGCAATGCTACTTGGGAGACAGAAGCGAAGATGCGTTCGTTATACCCATTCCTTTTTTTGAGGGTATGTCCTTTAAACGTCTCCTTTATCGTTTGTCTAGTGCTTATCTTATCTTTAGTATGTCCTCCCATTAGTACCTTTGACCTTTAGATAGGGTAAACCTATGGTTGAAACATGTGTTTGAGACATGTTATGTTTGATGGATGCATGTGGATGCAAGTGGTTGCCAGTGGTTGCTCGTGGATGCATATACACACACTCTAGACACTAGATCGGCTCAATCACTTCATATTGCATATAATTGTGTGTAGGTAGCTATATTTATGGATGTATAATGATTGTGTTATCATATGGATGATGCATTTTGGTGAATGATTGTGCACTCATGTAGATATTGTATGGGTCGATAGGGTTCTCTCGCATACATAATGGATGCATGGCACTATCATGGTTTGCATATGTTCATACATTAGATAGGGAACATATACACACACTTTTTGCATATGCTCATACATCATTAGAAATTGTTTTAAGGACAATGGATGCCCGTGTTTGATGGATTGAGTAGATGGTTGTTTGGATGGTAGGATATGCATTCTCCTTAGCTTAGAGATTTCGGGGACGAAATCCTTTAAGGAGGGGAGAATGTAACACCCCGAATTTCGGTTAATGCTAAAATTCACAAATTAAAGAATAACTAATCCCAGATGTGGGAATTAGGGGAAACGGGTTACACCATTGCGTTCGTCTCGGAAAAATACGCGAAATAGAGTCTGAGTTTTCGAAAATCGGAGTCCGTATGAAGAATATATGGACGAACGAAGTTAGGAAAAAAAACCGAAAACAAGCCAGAATGCACTGGCGCACTTGTGAAGTGCGCCAACACAAAAAATACACTGGCGCACTTGTGAAGTGCGCCAACACAAAAATACACTGCCGCACTTGGGAAGTGCGCCCGTGTCGAGCCAGAAACCTGCACAGCTTTCTGGTTTGACCCTGGCTGGCCTGGTGCACCATTTTAGGGTTTAGGCTGTGTTTTGGGGCTGGTTTCTGGAAGCTTCCGAGATCTGATGGTCCTAATCTAATTTAGGGTTAATCTAATGGCCTAAAACACTTGCCTAATCCTATAAATAAGACCCTAAGCTAGCCCTAAATGATCATAATCCTATCATCTAACTAAACTATGCCAAAATTTTCTATGATCATGGCCTCCACTCAAATCCCTAGCCTCCATCCTCTTTAAATCCTATTTCTATGAAGGATTTCATGTCCATACAAGCATCTTTGAGTTGTATGAGTGATCATTAGCTTGCATTCATCATCAAGTTGCAAGCTTTATGTTCAAGGCTAGAGTTTTTGGGTGATTTGTGGCAAGGGTTTGCTTATTGGAGCTTAGTGGTGAGTTTCTATAGCCTTAATAATCAATTGTTAAATTGATTATGATAGGATATGATAAGATATGGCTATGTTTGTGGATAAATGTGCTTATGTAAGTTTAGTATAGTGTATGTTGTGTGTTTTGCAAGTTTTAGGCTATATGCAAGTTTAATGCTATGTTTTATGATGCTCACTATGCAAAACACTATGTTGAACATTGATGCATATGTAACATGTTATGCAAACTATATGTGAGATTATATGCAAGTTATGATGCAAGTTCATATGCAAGTTTGTCTCTTTTTATGATATGCATAATATATGCAAGTTTGCCTCTAAGTATGGCATGTTATGCAAGTTCATATGCAAGTTATGATGCAAGTTCATATGCAAGTTTGTCTCTTTTTATGATATGCATAATATATGCAAGTTTGCCTCTAAGTATGGCATGTTATGCAAGTTCATATGCAAGTTATGATGCAAGTTCATATGCAAGTTATGATGCAAGTTCGTATGCAAGTTCATATGCAAGTTTGCCTCTATGTATGACATAAGTACATGTGCAAGTTCATCCCTTTTAGACCTATGACATGTATACAAGTTGACACCTTTATGATAGGTCTATGACATGAACATTTAAGCAAGTTACCATCTTTATGACATATGTGATTCATGCAAGTTTGGGTTGGTTATTTATGCAAGTTGGGTTTATGGTCATATATACAAGTTGACACCTTTTAAACCCATGATAATGCTAATGATATGCTAAGTTGAACCCATTGTGTGTATGATGAATCTTCTCTTTTGAAGTATGTCATGTTAACGTATTTACGTGGGGACGATGGGGTAAAAAATTAATGAACACATAAAATTGTGTGAAGTGGGTATGATTAAACATACCGTAAAGTGGATGGACATAATTGGGAATTTACCTATTAAGTTAGGTCTACCCATATTATGGAATTGGGAATTTACCTATTGAGTTAGGTCTACCCATATTCTTAAACATTTGTAATTAATTAGGGATAATTAATACAAATTATGGGGGTGATTAATTAGGTGTAATTAATCTACTAAGACACGAGGTTGGACCCTTTTGTAGCATAAGACTGCCCGGAACCGACCGACAAATCCAGCGGCTACAAATGGTTGGCCCAATGTGAGAGGTCTTAGTCATAAACTAAATACGTGACAAGTGTAAAGACACGAGGTTAGACTCTGTTATGGTGTAAGGCTGCCCGGAACCAACCGGCATATCCAGCTGCCATAAAAGACAGTCTAATGTGAGAGGTCTTTACAAAGGTTACGATCTTAATTAATTAAGAAACACTTAACCAAATTAGCATGTAGAGGGGCATGAGGGGTTAAGTGGGTGCCTTGGGTGGCATGTAGTAACTAGTGGGGGTGCCTTGGATGGCATGAGGAAATTAGTGGGTTGCCTTGGGTGGCAATAGAAAATACGATTAGAATACTTAACCAAAGTGGAACATGTAATTAAACATGATTAAAGGGTTAAGTAAGTGCCTTGGGTGGCATGTGGGAATCAAGTAAGTGCCTTGGGTGGCATGCGGAAATCTAGTGGGTACCTTAAGTGGCAATTGAAATATAATTAAATGACAAGCTTAAGTAGTAGCTTGTGGGGGCCTTAAGTGGCAATTGAAATATAATTAGATGACTTAACCAAACCTTAACATGTAAGGGGGCATGATTATAAAAAGGGGTTAAGTGGGATGCACTAGATAAAATGACAAGCTTAAGTAGTAGCTTGTGGGGGCCCATTTCAACCAATATCCCAAACGTATCTTTGTGGGCTCGACCCAAGTCGAGGACGGGACACGCATATTGGGATTGACTATAAGAGGCCAAAACGGGGTAGCGGTGGCAACGCGAGTCCAACGGGTTTCATATGCGTGTGTGGACCCGGGCTGGTAGGTAAGACGTTGCATCGTGTAGATATAAGCCGTGCACCACTTGTTGTATCGGGTTGCCACTTTGGGGAGTGATACACCCCATTGTGGGGCCAGCACGGGTATCTACGGTAGGGAGCCGATCGCTTGGGGAGTAGTGGGTACACCTAGTGGAGATAGGGGCAGACGGCACCTATGTAGTCAACTAGGGGTACACGAAATTACTATTAAAAATTACTGAGTACACCTAGTGGAGATAGGGGCAGACGGCACCTATGTAGTCAGCTAGGGGTACAAGAAACTACTGGGTAAAATTACTAAGTACACTTAGTGGGATCAACCTTTAAGTAGGAATTACCCTTGGGTGGGTAGAACTGGTGTGGTGCAGTGTAGGAATTACCCTTGGGTGGGTAGATCTGGGGTGGTGTAATCTAGTAATTATCCTTGGGTGGATAAATGCGTCTTTTCGGTTATCTTAGTACATCCTGTGTTTAGTTGGCTACTTAGTGTAGTCATTATCCCCAGAGGTACCGTACCTTGTTTATATCATACCCTAATTACTTTAATGATTGTATTGTTAGGGTTATAGGACTCACTCAGACTTATGTCTGACCCCGTTGTTTCTTTATCTTTTTCCCAACCCTCAGGTTTTCAGAGTGGGCCTAGCACTAGTGGGCTTTGATCGGACCGCTTTATCTATCTTTTGGAGCTTGGACCGTGGATGTAAAGCTCAGTTTATCTTTTCTTTTATGGCTATTAGGTTATGTAGTGGGATTATGTACTTTTGTTTTTATCAGGATGGATACTATGTACTTGACTCTTATTTATGGTTTTGGTGTAACCAAACATGTTTTACTTTCCGCTGGATTGAAATGATGTTTTAAATTCTCAAGTATTACTTATATCTGTCTTGTTGTAATTTTTCTGTTATATATTCACTTAAAATACTCCACCAATGTTATGGCATTCCCTTAGTGAGTGACCGTAGCGGGTGTGGGGTGTTACACCTACCAAGAGGGACCCGATTCCAAGACAAGCAAGCTTTGGCAAGTATTGTTTATTCCATGAATTGCCAGGTCACGACACCAATCATTGCAGGCAGTTTCGTGATCTTATAGAAGCCCGCATCAGGTGTGGCGAGCTACCGCAGCATGTCTGGAATCTAGCAACAACAACACCACACGCTCAGTCCCCTATAACATCTCAAGATAAGGGTAGGGCAGAACGCCTCCAAGGACTTATAATCAATTGATCTAGCTCTACGGATCTTTCTGGCATTTCGGACTCCGGTCTGTTACTTGTGCTTTTCCTTTTTTTGCGATCTTTCGCTTTTGGCTTGTGCAACTTGTAATCAAAGCGGCTGTGTCGGCTCATGCACGTACGGAACCGATATGTGGTCTCCAGTCATGATTTGGATTAGACTATTGACCATTGTACCTCTGTGGTGTTAATAAAAGACTACTTCAGGATCCGACTCCATACTTGATTAGTCAACTATAAAATTCGGACTCCGACTCCACACTTGATCGGTCATGTATAAAATTCGGGCTCCGGCCCTACACTTAATTAGTCAAGTATAAAATTCGGGCTTCGGCTTTGCACTTAATCAGTCAAGTATAAAATTCGGGCTCCGGCTCCACACTTGTTCCGCCAAGTACAAAATTAGAGCTCCGGCTCCACATTTGGTCCGCCAAGTATAAAAAGGTCCCCGGCTCCACGCTTGATCCGCTAAGTATAGAGTTAGGACTCTGTTCCCCACTTGATCAATCAAATGTAAAATTCGAACTCCGATCTCGCATTTGGCCAGCCACTCATAAACCTCGAACTTTGGTTTGCAACTTGGGACTCTGGTCCACGACTTTCCAAAAACTTGGGCTTTCGGGTGTTAGGATTCTCCAAACGGGTTCACCAAGCATAATAACTTCACGACTTGATATGTCAAGTACGAAAGTTCCGTATCTTAACCTTCTTAGCACGGAAATCTTAATAACTTGGCCCGTCAAGTACATAATATCACATAACTTGGTCCACCAAGCTAGAAACCCTTTTTTATAGGTACATACTTGCTCCAGCGGGACTAGACAAGCCCACGGCTTCTGATTTTCTGGATCCCATGCATCCTAGACTCAACAATTTATCAGAATACGATCTCATAATCGTTGGACTTCCATTCTACTATGATCTCAGCGATCGTCGGACTTCTCCCAAATCTCAGCTCATATATTTACATATCTCCGGACTACTCAGAAAACGCATCTTCCTTCAGTCAAGAAAAACATGTTTGTATAAAGGTTTATATAATTCTTAGCTTAAATGCGAGTTTATATAATTTAATGGTTATTGCTATATTGATAAGAATTTGTTTCTTGCAGCACTTGTATTCTATTTATGATATTTTGTATATTTGCTTTGCTTTTGATTTATATATGTATGAGTTTTATATATGTGATAACTCATACACTCCTATTGCCGTGATGTGTTGATTCTTGCATGTCTAATGTCCATGCATGCTTGGTACTCAGCTGCTCCTTGTTGCTTTTATGCCTTACTTGATGTTGCATGCTTGGAAACATGACTTAGTATTTACGTGTATATGTAGATCGTTAACGTTCATACACTTGCTCAAAATTGATAAGAACAGATACTACACTTGGTCAAAACTGATAAGAACAGATAATAGAGAATCAAAAGATAATGACGGACAACCGAAACACCTGAGGTAACAATATAAAATATATTTTATTTTTTGTTCGAGTTATATTTAGCGGTTTCTTCTGAGTGTCTCCTATGATTATAGGTTGATCTACTTAGTGGTTTTTGTAGCAGGTAGGGGTGAGGCTTGAGCTTGTGGTTTCAGTTTAGCTGTTCGCAACAAACGTCATCCGAGTTGGTAGGATAAGGGTAGTCAAAAGGGGATGCTTTTGATTAGTCTAATCCCACCCACTTCTGACGACATTCATGTAGTTGTCAAACAGTTCCACTGAAGTCACGATACCGAACCTCGCCCCTAGCTCGAAAAGGGAGCACAACTACTATAGGTATGTTGACACTTTATACATGATTTTTTTTCGAGTTATATTTAGTGGTTTCTGATGAGTGTCTCTTACTTGTGATTATAGGTTGATCTACTTAGTGGTTTTTGCACTGGCTAGGGGTGAGGCATAAGTAATAATTTCCAAAAGATCAAAATTTCCAAAGTGATGTTGGTTGCATAAGTAATAATTCGTATGCTACCTTAGAGGGCCTCTAAGGTAGCATTCAAACTATTACTTGTGCAACCAATAACACCTTTGGAAATTTTGTTCTTTTGAAATTATTACATGAGCTTATGTTTCGATGGAGGTGTTCTCAGCAATAGGAACATCGTCCGAGTTGGTGGGATAAGGTTAGTCAAAAGTAGACGCTTTTGATAATTCTAGTCCTACCAACTTCGGACGATGTTCCTATGCTGTCGGACAACTCCATAGGAACCACAAGCTTAAGCCTCACCTCTACCTTAAAAAGGGAGCACAACAACTACAGGTATATTAGACACATTATATATGAATTTATACTTTACGTTACGTTTGATAGCTGCTGGTCACCTTATTTACTGCATAAATTTACACACACTCAATTTATACATGCATATGTACATACTCATGTATGTGTATATATGTATAAGTGGTGTGTTTCAGACTCGATCATTTGTTCCCTGCTCACACTGTGATAAATGCTTGCTATTGTCCATTATTACATTCTACTTTGCCACGTTCATGCCTCCTCTGTACATTGAGTTGTGTATTTCATGGAATGTTGATAGTATATTAGTCTTTCCCCATGTTGATAAATTTGTGTATTTTTCACTTGTTTAACGTGTGTCAACATATTTATACGCATATTTATATGTATATATGTGTGTATTAGTGTGCGAGATTTATGTATTAAAAAAGTACGCGCTCAGTGGTTACCCTATTTTTTTGTATCCATTCGTAAACTCCTGTCATAGGATCGGAACTTTAATGGCTAGGCATCTAAACTCATATGATTAAATTGGTTGAATAAAACTTAGTACAATCATTTATATTCCCCTTTCCAGTTGGTCATCAAGTTATTTTTAGGTCATTGTTGGCTTTCCCTATATGCTTTTCTTTGTGCATGTTGCCACTATTATTTTGCTACATACATTAAAATAAGAATATAATTCTACACTTGATGCCTTTCTCTATAATTCGACATTTTATTTTGATAAGAAAAAATATATAATGCAAATGATTGGGTTTGTACTACTGTTGCTTGATGTACCTTGACTTTATTCACATTTGCACTTGTTTCATTTTAAACTGGAATTGGATCTGACCCTTAGTTGTTGCATGCATTTGGCACATGTTTTATTCATACTAGTGCATTTCTGTTTGTCAGGTTATAATATATGGTGGTTGTCGCACATGCGTGTATATGTAAACATTTTTTTTCCATATATACGTATCGGCAGCATGTGTATATATAACAAACCCACCTTGTCCTATACCATCTGTCCATCTGCCCTCATTGCTTTTGATCTACATTATGTATGACTGCCTTATCCATTTTTGTAATCTGAGCCATTCAGTTTTGTTATGTGCACAATTTTGTTGCATGCACAAGGAGTACAGATACAACAATAACAGTTTTTCTATGTGCACAGTTTTAATCTTGTGTGCATGCTTCATTTATTTCTTTTGCCATGAATTAAGAACCCGTGTTGCTTGGTCTTTTCTATAACAGGTATATAGGTGATTGGACTGAACTGGAAGCAAATAAGACTCAGTGTATACGAATTTGTGTATAGGTTGAGTGATATTGAGTGTATTTTAGTGAGAGATGTAATGTATATGAAATAGAATGTACGAATAATAGTGTAATGTATAATGGTGTATAAAATATTTTATTAAATAAAAAAATACTGTTTGAATATTTAAATTCTTTGCAATAGAATTATTATTCAATATCAGTTATGTTTAAACAAACCGATGTAATAAGGAGCCTATAGCATCAGACGTTCAAAAAAAGTGATATAATAAACCATCTTTTACATCGCTTGCTGTAGAAAACCGATGTATATAACAAGTAACATCGGTTCTTTAAAGTGACTGATGTAATCATCTTTATTAACAGTGTTCTTTATGAATAACAGATGGTAAATTCGCACGAAATCATCGGTCGTAAATCATCAGATATCCTAATAAAAACATTGTATAAAGCCATCTTAATCATCGGCCAAAAAGCGATGTGAAAGACCCTGACCATTCTCTACACATGCGAAGACATCGATCGAAATTCATTCAGACATCGGCCAAACCTCTAATAGTGCCTTTTTATAAGACTCTGAATATTAAACAATAACAAATATAAAAAGGTTTATTTTGGTCGTTAATTTATAGCAGAACATAAATGGTTAATGATAATAAAATAAAATACAACAACTACATTAATGCGCTTAAATAAATATATATATATATATATATATATTCATATCCGTCGAATTTACGTAAATAACGAAAATATATCATCATAATAAATGTTTGTTGTCATTGTATGTTTGAATAGTTTCTGTTTCTTTGGAAATGTATATGGAAATATAATCCATAATAAACAGAAATGGGTATTATGACCGTTATGGCAATAAATAAATTAGATTTGCTATAAATAAGGTCATAAAAAATAAAGAATGTTGTAACTATCTTTGATTGCGGAAATGAATTAAATAAAATAAACATGCTAAATGGTTACACTTTGAATTGTGCTAGGGATTGTAACCCAACCAGGGAATCTAATAAATTATAAATGTATGAATGCATAAATGGTAAATAAGGGGAATTGAAATGTAGTAATAATTGGACTTAAAATATATAGAGTAGAATTAAATGGGACTGATATACATACGAAAAAAATAAATACTTTAGGAAAATATGACCATTAGCGTCATAAATGGCATTTAATGGGTTAATTAGTGCCTTCAGAAAATATGGCCGTTAGAGTCATAAATTGCAGGAACCCTAGTTAATAATAACAAAGGAAAATTAAATGGGGATTAATGGCTAGTGGTTTTCGTAGTAAATAGTAAGTCCAATAATGAAATTGATAAATAAACATCATAGGATAGGAAGTTATAAGTTTTCCTTAACTAATTCTAGCTGATATAGAATTAATATCAAGATTGGATTTAGTAGGTTAATGATGCGAGATCAGTTGTCATATCCAACAAAAGTCTGAACTTTCCAGAAGTTGGATATATGTACAACTGATATGAGATATTATTAACCATAGGAATCTGTGATGGTAATTAATTGTGTACCGAGGGTTATTTCCTAAAATAAGGTTTATCTCAAGTGTGAGGTATTATGTGGTTATAGGACCCAGCTCCCGTCCCATAAGAGGGAACCTTAAAAAGAAAATAATATATAAGCGTAAGCCTACTTCGAGATAGAGGTATTAAGTAGTTAGATCCACCCTTAAAAGGGTATTAAGTGATCGCATTGCTCACCTCCCCATAATCAAGAAGTATTAAATGGCTATTAGGTACAAACTTGGTAATTCCCATATTAGTCTGCTTCCTCTAGGTAGTAAGTGATTGGGTTACGGGTCCGCCTTGGGAATATGTATCGAATGACCTCTTTGGAGGTACCAAAGGTCTGCCTATCCTGCGAGAAGTATTAAGTTGTAAAAACCCAAATTTCGACAGACCGTATTTTTTTCAAACATCCCAATCTATCGAAGCTCGAGTTGGCTTGTTTGTTATCCTGCAGAAAAGATAGAGAAAACAAATATATCAGAGCTCAGAAAACATCTCAAAACGGAATGGATAACATATAATATAATCAAATATAGCCTTATCGAAGTTATAATATTGTCTAATCAGTATCCAAAGGCTACCAAATCTCTATCATAAACCTAAGCTGCGAGTATGTTATGAGGAGGGGGCCAGAACACAAGGTTTTGGTGACTGGACAAATTATACATTCTGAAATAACCCTACGTATAATGTTCTGTTATGTTTTCTTAATTATTAGGTAATTTGATTTAACAACACTCAAGGCTAAATACTCGTGTCGTACCCATCTACTCCCTGGTAGACTAACCTAATATAATATATATGTAGCTATACCCAATATCTCAAGGTACATCCCATAGTACCTCCTCGTACAGTTTCCGCCATCACACCACGGAAGCGTATACAACATAAATCCTATGTCAAATCGCATACGGAAATCTGTGTCTTTACACCAAGAAATTGCATAAAACTATCATCACTATGCCAAGTAAGCATGCAAATCGTTGTATCCAAACTCATCGATCAAATCAAGTCTGAACACCAAGTAATGCCCTACTGTCTACGATACATCATCCAGTGCGTGTATTTAGACCCTCACACGAACGTACACTCTATTATACACCGAGTCCTGTAATAAGGCTACATCCAATGCACGGAACTCGGTTGGGAGCTTTCCATATCTATAAAGGTCCGCTTCATTATGCCTACAATACAGATATCTAAGTATAGTCTACATTTTCATGGTGGCTATGGCTCTACCTTGGCCTCTCCTTTAACTAGTGAAAGACTACATCAAAAGCTAAGTGACATGCCCCTATCAAACAATCTAACATCTAAATTGGTGTGTCCCACAACCAACGTCTCGATAGTGAAAGATCAATGGTCTCTAGGTGTAGCTCTAGTCTTTCCGCGTCACACTAACTACCGATGAAAGACATCTGACGATTACTATCATGTATTGGTCTTGACCTGCCTCTCTAAGGCAAAATGCTGAATCACCCAATGCCATCTGCCGCAGCCTTCTGACCGCCAAACTACCATTGCAGTCAAGGTATACTCACCCGGTGGTACCGCGCAGACTTAACCTCTACGAGTATAGCCTGAGCATGCACCACACAGGGGATCACCAAGGAGCTACGTAGTTAAAGCGGTTAGTGGTTCGATTGCGGTAAAGGTGTAAAAACCTGTAGCGGGGATGAAACGGGGATAGAAGGATATAGTGGAGTTGCAAAAATGTTAAATAGATGTAAAACTATAAAATTAATTAATTATCATTCTCACATCATTTGTGCAGAAGAAACGAATATTAATTAATATTATATAACAAAATTACAGAATATCATGGTTATGCATACTAGATTCGAGGATTACCACAGGTTTCTATCTTATATAGGCACTTATGACTTAAAATTAGCTCCTTACAATAACTTTTTTGATTTATTTAAAAAGTGAACTGCTCAAATCATCCTCTGTATATTAATATTGCTAAAGCGGGTGCTAAATAACGTTGATTTAGTGGGTGCAGCAGAAAATAGCGAGGATTTAAGCAGAGATACTATTCATCGGCGCTAAATTAAAGTTGTGTAGAGGCTGGAGAGCGCTACGGGCTATAGCGGGGATTTAACTACATAGCCATGGAGTACCCGACCACGTCCCACAGAAGCCGCGTGCTTTCCTGCAGTCCCAAAGAGAAATCAGAAAAAAAAATCAAGAAGAATAATCAGGCAGAATGATCAGATGGATGTGCCTCTCGTGTCTCCAGACACCATGATGATCTACCCCGTTGGGTTCTTCACCTTCGTATGTGCGGACTAATCCAAGCTCATCACACTAACGTGTTATTAGATCTTACGTCTAATCTCTAAATCAGACGCTTGCTTTATCTCATTGGGTTTGTAATTAACTTGATTATCCACATATTCATCTTTCATTCAAGTTACCAAATTCATTAGCTTCCAATTGGCTGCTTACTTTCTATATTCAGCCCTATGCCGTCAGAGCGGTCATTCGCTTATTATTTATTATGTTTATTAGAATTAATACTCCCAATTATAAGTCTATTAATAATAAGCCTACTTTATTCTTTCTCATTTACTCATATCTGTGTCTTACACTGTTATAACAACTTGTTATTGTCGTTTACTTATTAACTCAGTTCTCTTAACTAAGGTTAACTAATAAGTTCTCTTTTCATTTGTTATAACCCGTATTATAATTCCACTTGTCCCTAAGACAATCCTACCTATTATATTACATTCTCATTCATATAATTAATTATAATAGGTTATATTCCCCATTCATCACATTTCTTCTTAGATTCCTTATTATGAACCAACTTTTATTATTGTCATATTTCTTTGATTACCATAATGTACATTCTTATTATTTGAGGAAAACATTTCACACACCTCATTAGATTGGTCAGTGGAAAGATTTAAAGATCTATTTCCATAACGTGCATCAATTAAGTTTCGTAGTCACAAGCTATTTCTTTTATTTTCATTGTGGACATACATGTATATTTTATTTGATTAATGTGCAATACGGTAAAAGAATCCCTATTTCATACTATCTTTTTCCTCTTTCTTCTTGAAACTATGTTCTTAATAATTTTAGCGTTATGGAAATGTATCTGTTTTCCCTATAACCCGACTAACTCAGTCCATTACTAACTTTTCCCCTTAGTCCACTACTAAAATTTCCCCTTTTTATTCTCTGGGTTAGATGTTAATTCCTGTTTTTCGTTTACCATTATCAATTACCGTAAATTTTCCATAATACTGTCAAACTAGCATGTTTTCCAAATTATTGTCAAATTAACATGTTTTCCAAGTTACTGTCAAATCAACATGTTTTCCAAATTACTGTCAAACTAACATGTTTTTCCCAAATCACTATCAAACAAACATGTTTTCCCAAATTACTGTCAAATTAACATTATTTCCAAATTACTGTAATTCTATTTATAACATAGCCAAATTGTCATTACATAACAATTTCAAGAGCATATTCATATTTATTGTAAATTCCGCAATTTCAGTATAATTCCCTTTTTCAACATATCTAATTTATTGTTGAATAGTAATCTCAAGACTATATGCATGATTATTATCAAATTTACCATTTCAGTATTACATTAATTCTTAACCTAAATGGAGAACTAATTGAACAAATTATAACAATAATATTCTGAACTTATTTTAAATAAGATTCAATGCAACTACCACAAATTGCAGTTATTTTACATATTAAGAATTACCGGGAGTGCTGACGGTAAATATACTGTTACCCAAAAGGTATAATTCTGAATCCACTCACTTGACTCCTTTCCAATCCTTGAATCTGATTCAGATCTGTGATTTCGGGGTCTTTCTAACTGAATCTAGTATTAAAATAACCATGGATTTACAAATCTGATACTAAAAGAAGAGGGAGAGTAGGAAACCTAAATAATTCTAATTCACAGAACTCACCTCACGTTGATCAGAAATCTGAACACCTATGTTGTAGATTTACATTCTTTGTCTTCAAATCTTGATTCATAAGCCCTAAAACTAATACTCTATTTTCTGAAAGATTTGGAGGAGAAAGAAAATTGCAGAGCCTTAGCGTCGTCTCAGAAAATGTGAGTTGGTGGCTAGGCCCTGCTAGTTTATTTGTAGGTGTATAGGAAAATTTTGGTTGTCGGATTTAACAATATAAAATCCGAACCATTTAAACAAGAAAAACACGTCACTATAACAATCGGGATTTGGCCCGGGTGGGTCGGCCTATGTGTCATCCCACCTTAAAGGTTTGTTGACCCATGTGTGTCTTGGGTCGACTCAAAGCCTGGGTCCTGAACGTGATTTCTGCGCAAATTAATTTTTATTTTATTGTTACGCTTAACGTTCGTTTTATTTCTTAATATTTCTTATATGGATTGTTATTTTCCTCTAATAACATGTATCTAATTTCAAATTTCATGCTTTTGCGTATTTATACGTGTACAACCTTTTAAATTTTCATTCGGTAATAACTTTCTCATACAGACTCCGTTTAGGGCAAGTCATATATCAAAATTAATCTGAAAATTGCCACGAACACAATGGTATACGTTTCTGGAATAAATTCTAAAATCATAAATTATCAATATTTTTGTTTAATATATATATATATATATACATATGTATAATACCAGTTGTTACATTCTCCCCGCCTTAGGGAATTTTGTCCCCAATATTTGATAAGGATGGAGTGATGTTCTCCCACGTATAATTTGGTGCGATTATGTGTACATCCACGTTTTTGATCATTTGTGCACTTGTGCAAAGTGTAATATAACATAATAATACATGAATGCCTAAGCGGTACCTTCTATATAAATGCAAATTTTTCTTGAAAACTTTTTGAAAACATGATGCAAACATCCTAAATATACCGGTAATTTTTACATGGATGCAACCTTTTGAAAATCAAAATACTTTTTCATCCAATTTTTCCTACATGTTAGCCTGCTTTGTGACCAGGCTACCCAAAGCCAGGGACTTGAGTATGAACTTACATTGATTGGCGATCACTTGGATGGAGTGATAGAAAGATGGAAAATTTGAATTATACATGCAAATGTCACCGGATCGGATCCCCCATTCGGATCAGATCGGATCCCTCCTTTCGGATCGGATCGGATCCCCCTCTCCGGATCGGATCGGAGTACCCTCTACCCGAACCTCCTGAAGTATTCTGCACAGAAGTGCGTGCAGGCAATCTGCTCGAACAACCGGTTCGGTTCAGATCCGATCCGAACCGACTGGACCTGTTTCTGCACACGGAGTTTGACCTCTTCTCTTGGCATAACCGACTCCTACAATTGCGGATTGGACTCCACTTGGCAAAGCATGACCTGGTAACCACTTCCCCATGTTCTCCACTACTTCCGAGATTTACTCTGAAGCTGCCACGTGGCCACTCAACCCTAACCGAATTTCTACCTATAAATACACATACAACACATCATAGAAGGGGATTTTTTGGGGCCTCAAGGAAGCTCTATCTATTTCAGCCATGGCTACCCACGAAGAACCTTCATCCTCTTTAATAAAATCAATGAATTCGGAGAGTATTATTCATTGTAATTGAGTGCTTGAGCGTCAATACTCATTGTATTTTTAATTTCTGAATGAATTGAGAAGCTATGAAGTGGATGTAGGCTTATTAACGCCGAACCACTATAAATTCCATGTGTTGATTGATTTTTCTTGCTTTTTGTTCACGATTCCTCATTATTCTCTACAAAACATTATCAATTGGGTGTTAGGACTATTTTTTGGTCTAACACTACACTATTGCAGAGTAAGAGCGTAGTTCGTCCAATTTTTGCATCCAAATCCTACCAACTGAATTTAACTTTGTGAATTACAGAAAAGTCAACTTTTCTGAATTTGATTTCTTATGTTACAAAAAGGTAGAAAATGGAAAACTTCACATCTTCCATTTTTCTTTTATGTACCTTTTCTATATGTACTTGGATTTTATGTAGCTATTATATAAAGATTTCCTATCTTCCTATCCAAGCACATTTTACATAAGAAAATTTTCTTTGTTATAGATTTTCTTTTCCAACTTACTTTATAAAAACCTTTTTTTTTATTTCTCGAAATTTTTCATTTTTTTCAATTGTCATATTTGTTGCTTTATTTTTGCAGTTGTTATTATTGTTTGTTTTCTTTTAGTTATGTCATCACCTTTTTCCTTAACTTATTTGACTTAGTCCACCGATTTAAACCCGATTTTAAGTAAGCCTTCTAATTATTTCAAAACTAAAATTGGAAAACAAGCACACTACACAGTTACCGCACAGGGCTAAGAATCTTAGGATCATGTCCCCACTAGGGCTGGCAATTAGAACCGAGAACCGAAGAACCGAACCGACAAGACCCGAACCCGATGGGTCTAGGGTCGGGTCTAGGTGACGAAAAATACAATTTAGACCCAATCAAATCCAACTCGAATTGACCCGACCCGAAAGACCCGACCAAAAAAGCATTAAAATATATGTATTCTTAGGGTTATTATTCAACGAAACCCGACCCGAACCAAAGCTCGGTCGGGTCCGGTCCAAATTTTTGAAATGTATGGTTCAGACCTGACAAAACCCGACCTGACCCGAAGCTTGGGTTGGGTCCAGATTTTAGAAATGTATAGTTCAGACCCGACAATACCCGACCTGCCTAGAACCGAGACCCGACGGGTCGGGTCCAGGTCCATCGGGGTCGGGTCTAATTGCCACCACTAGTTCCCACTAACAAAGAAAAGTCCAAACCATAGGATAAACAACTCGTTTGCCCTCTACCATCTACTTGTTACAACTAGTCGTTGCTGTGTACTAACAGTCTTTTCTACGCAACAACCTAGGCTCTATAGTGTTTACGCACTCTATGGGAATCTACTATTATTCAAAAATAATTATCGCTATCTACTTTATATCCTCAAAAATATTTCCCATATTTCCTATGTATTACTCCTTACTTACTCCATGATTTAAAAACGTGGTTTGGCTTTATCTTTTTTTTCTAGCAATTAAAAGCTTCAGAACTTTATTTTTGCCAAACCATAAAAAATGACATTCATAAAAAAATGCAAAAAAAAGAAGATCATAAAAACTGGAGTAGACAAGGACAACTATTTCTCAATTAATTTCATAACCGTTTATTTTTACAATGCCAGTTCAATTGCTTAGAATAAGGTGTTAATTTCTAAATTTATCCCAAACATTTAATTTATTCTAAAAATTTTACAACTTATTTGATCCACCCACCAAAGTTTATGCCAAAAAAATTGTCAGTAGAATAGAAATTTCAAAATTTTCCTTACCGAAAGTTTTAGTTTCTGACAAAATGCAATATTATCTATGTTTTGTCATTTAATTCTTTCATGCTTTATAGCTTTAAAACTATTGAGCTATACATGCTCTATAATGTACACATTTTCTTGAAATAATTCATTTTTACAAAAATTTCATAAGAAATCACCGTTTTCAAGATATACTTCATTTTCCCCGTTAACTCAATATGTATTGTTCAAATATGTTACTTACAATTTTTTTCAAACGTCAAAAACACCTCTTTTTATTTCAGAAACTGTTTCCACACAATTTAGCTATTACATATTTTACAATGGTAAACCTTTAAGGTCAAACTTGAAAAACACCTTAAACTATCACCCAAAAGCTTTTAAAATTTCAAGTTCTTAAAAGTTAACAATGGGGATAGACTCAAAGTGGGTTTTTTTACTAAGAACTTCCTAAATCTACCCACAAAGTCATTTCTCTTAACATAAAAAATATTCCTAATCCATTTTCCTTTTTACTCTTTTCCAATTTATAAGCTCAGTTGCCAAACCCACTAATCCAAAATATTAACATTTCAGGTACTAACATATAGGATTCATCATTTTCCATTACAAAACACATTGTACACTTTACACCCAAACCACCTAAGGGTCTCTTATTCTCAAATTCCCATAACCGCTTCTTTAGTGTACATAACTGATATCCCATTTCTTTTCATATGTCGCTCTTCTTATTTAGTGGGTTCTTTTATGGATCGAGGTGCATATATATACATATAATATTTATATTATTAAAAATACAAATACGTTCACTCACTATCTATACCATAATCCTAAACCTAAGCTTTGATACCAATGTAATAACACGAATTTCGATAGACTAGTTCTTTCACAATAACATTCTATCGAAGCTCGAGTTATCTTGTCTAGTATCCTGCAGTAAAGATAGAGAAAATAAATATATCAAAGATCAGAAAACATCTCGTAGTGGATTGGATAAAATAAAATAAAATCAAATCAAATATAGCCTTGCCGAAGTAATAATACCATCTAACCAGTATCCAAAGGATACCAAATCTATTCCATTAACCTAACCTATGAGTATGCTATGAGGAAGGGGTCAGAACACAAAGTTTTGGTGACTGGACAAATGATGCATTCTTAAATAATCCTACGTATATCGTTCAGTTATTTTTTCTTAATTATTAGCTTATTTGGGTAACAACAACACTTAAGGCTTTATACTTATGTCGTACCATCTACTCCCAATTGACTAACATAATATAATATATATTGCTATACCCAACATCTCAAGGTATATTCCTGTTGACACCAAAAATTGGTTCAATGCCAAAAAAAGAAGAATTTTGCAGAGGAAAAAGTGAGTATGAACAGTCACAATCAATGCAAAAAATTAAGATGGAATCACACACAAATTTATAGTGGTTCGGCATTGCCTACATCCACTTTATAATTTAGATTGAGATTGAGTAGAATGATTACAAAACTTCTTTTCTTTTTTCTTACATACCCCTTTCTGTATTGAAACATAAGTATTTATAGGTGACACAATACTTAGCCGCTATCAACACGTGTCATTGGATCCAGGAGAATAGTTGCAACTGAATGAATCAATATCTGCTGGAGAATAGGTATTCCATCCCAAATATCTAACGTGAAATAGCTTGTGATTCAGCCGCCTTGGGCAATTTGAACGAAAGAATCTGGAATGAGTTATTCTTTAGGCTGGCATTTTGGGCTTTTAAATGAACACATCGCAATTGATTAAGTTTGGTCATCTCATGTTCCTTCTGGGCCGTGTTTGATGGACGGAATGGACCAACATGTTGAGATTCTTTTTCTTATCTGCTTCGAGGACTTTAGGTACGGGTCTATCGTGTTATCCTACCTTGATGGGTGGTCCGAAAGGCCCATCAACACTTTGCCCCCCAAAGTATGATTCGCTTAATAAGAAGCATGCTTTATTGTCGTATATCTTGGATCAAATTCTACACACTGCTTTCCCACCAGTTGCTTTGACTTTCATTCAATAGGCATCACAAACCGCATAGGGTCCCATCAATTGCTTCAAAATTATGAACGAGTTCAGATAATGATGACGGCTCCCTATCTTCCCATCTCATTAGTTGGTCCTTAACCTTCCAACTTCTTTACACGTTCGCTTGGTCCAATCACATCAGCCGAATTTGAATAGCCATTCTTCTTTTTCATTATAAAAATAGAATTCCTTTTACCCTTCTCTTTTTACTTTTTACCACTATTCCAAAAGAGAGACGATTGGCGATCATCATCTCCTCCTAAGATCGTCTTTTTTCAAGTATGTATCGTTCCCTACATTGAAGCACCATTCTTGTACGGGGTCTTTCTTTTTCTCACCATAGTCTAGGGTTTAGTTTGTCCCATTCGATGGAGGTCTTCCGCGTCAGACCTCCGGAGTCAGCGGTGGTGCGGTTTCCCAAGGTGAAACTACCACCCTTTGGGTAAGACCCATTGATACCGAATCCCTAATCCTGACGACATTATTAAAAGATCCCGCCTTCCCCAAGCATTTCGTGAATTAGGGTGTCTTTGAACCCTAAGGCACGTGACAATGCTCAAAGGGGCAATGAAATGGATAACAATTTCTGTATAACTCAAATTATACTATTAGTCATCCATCTTTTATTGGGGTCATGCTTGTAAAAAGTTCTGATTCTTTATCTTCTTCTGTGCTTCTTTCCCTTTTTTGTGCTACAAGTCATTTATACACCAATGTTCAGAACACGTGACAATCGTCAGCAAGAATTTGGTGGAGAAATACCTTTTTCCATTAAAGTGGACAATTCTTCAGAGTCCTCGAGTCATTCAGAACCCACTTTCGACAACGATCATGGAAGTCAGTCGCCAGATCCGTTGCCTATTCCTCCAATAGCAGTCGAGCTAACCGAAGCAATGCCTATTCCTCTGGCATCTGACTTGCTCCCAGGCGCAGAGATTTTAAGGAACCCTTCAGAATCTGAAAAATCCAACATTACTCTTAAACGACTACAACATCTAACAGAAAAGCACAATATTCCCTTTGAAGATGTTCTTGTGTCTGAGGAAACTGCTAGACCCCATTATCCTCCAGATGGTTATATGGCAATTTCTCTTCCGGTGTGCAATGTGGGGGCCATTCCCCCTTTCCCTTCTGTCATTGTCGACTTTTTGCATTGGATGAATTTGGCTCCGATGTAGTTTCATTCGATATCTTATGGAAACTTGCTGTCGATCTGCTATCTATACCTGAAATACCTGGGTTATCCTCCAACCTTTGATGATATAGCCTTTCTCTTCAAGTTTAGACATAATGAGAAACAATCCCCTTCCTTGCTATACTTCGAAGCTGTTCGGGGCTGGAAGATTATTGAGGAAGTTCCAAGCAAGGCAGGTGATCCCAAGCGAGACTGGTTTTGGATTAAGCAGCAGCCTGGGTCCGCCTAATATTGGCCTAAGTGTGGTGGGTTCCTCTCCTTTCTTTATATACTCTTTTTCTGTTAGAATCTCTTGCCATGATTACCTTATTATTATTATATTTTATAGATGGCGAGCCTGTAAGGCCTGAGGAAGAAGTTTTTAAAGAGCGTCATAAGCGATTGATCGAGTTAAAAAAGAAGCGACGAGCATTTTGGAACTGTTTGACCGATGAAAACTTGCACCGATATGCCCTCCTCGACTGAAGTAGGACGAGGGGCTCAGTTAAAGAAGGACCTGATCCTGTAGCAACGGTTCAGGATAAGGTGCCCCTAGTCACGAAGAAATCGAGAGATGAACAAGCGACTCACTCGATCAGAGGGTCCTCTACCCATCCCCTGATTGGTAAGAAAGAGAAATCCGGTCCAAGGAAACCTGTTTGTAAAAGGCGGGTTCGGAAGGTCAAATTTCTAGAAGTCCCTCGTGAAGAGGATGGACATGGACAAAGGGAGAAGGTTCCTGCCAAGAGAGCTTCCAAGGTGGTGCAAGAGAAAACGGGCGAAGAAGAACCTACTGGGGTTCACTCGAAAGGTTCGGGAGTCGAGGAAGATTCTCCTTCGACTCATGGTCAAAAGGAGAGGTGTGGCATCTCCCCTCTTCCAGGATTGGAAAATCTACAAATGCCTAATATTATTCTCTCACCACAAAGATTAGATCCAAATCGATTCTTTGCCAACCAATCTGAAGGAATGTCCTTCCCAGATAGACAGGACGGTATTGAAGGTATGATTTCATCATGATTACGAGGCTTATTGCATGTCACAACACCAAATTTTCCATTCATAAATTGAAGATTGCTTATTTCATTTCACTTTCCTTGTAGGTGTTGACAAAGAGTTTTACGGAAATTTGTTCGCCTCCTTCCCAACGGACCTTGGGTCGGGAGATTCTATTTTGCCACATACTGAAAAAGAAGGCAATGGCAAAGACAATGATAACGAAGGGAAAGAAGCAGAGGATGCGAGGAAAGGCGAGGAGAAAGAGAAAGATGGAGAAATGGAGAAAGAAGGAAAAAGCTATCTGCCCGAAGATAAAAATGGGCAGGAAAAGAGACGCTTGAGAAAACATGGTTGAATGCCAGGGGATACTGAAGAATTGGGCAGCGTGCCCAAGAAAAGGAAGGGGGATAAATTTCCCAAGACCAAATAGGGAGAAGGAGTCGAGTTCTCTCGAACAGTAGTGCATTGTTCCAGTCCTGCAGTGGGAACTTCTTCTGCCGACCAATTCCGAGAATTAGAACGAGATTTCCCCGATCTCATTTTTTTAGAAATTGAACCAACCCCCGAAATGTAACTATTAACTCATAGCTTTCATCGTCGCATGCGCAATAATCTTGAGTATGCCCTATT
Source organism: Allium sativum (assembly GCA_030737875.1). Classification (NCBI taxonomy): domain Eukaryota; kingdom Viridiplantae; phylum Streptophyta; class Magnoliopsida; order Asparagales; family Amaryllidaceae; genus Allium; species Allium sativum. Next base: position 201,730,476 of record CM060924.1, read on the forward strand.
TCAATATGACGCCATGCGAGAATATGCCGGGCAAGTGAGTGGGGATAAATTACTGGCTTAAAAAGAGATATCGATAGTGGTAAGAAAACCTTTGGGTTTCTAGAAAAGAAAATCAACAATCAAGAGTTATAGGCGGCGGCAGATAAAGAAAAGTATGTGAGAGAGATCGAGGACTTGAACAGTCAGGTTCAACAGAAAGGCCGGGAGTGTGATTTAATGAGGGAAGAGATTGAATCTTTGAAGAGGGGATGAGCCAAATTCGATCTTGAAATTCAGAATTTAAAGGCCACACTTCATTCGTCCGAGCTAGCCAAGAATCAAGCTAAAAAGAATACCGCTGCAGCAATCGAGTCTGCTAGTAATCTGAAGCTTTAGCATGATATTGAGATTGAGATCATTAATGCTAAGCACGCCTAAGAGAAATCTGAATTGAAAAAAGGACACGCTCGTCAGGTTCTTTTGTTTTGCACGAATTTCCTTCGTCACAGGGATCTATCTTGGATGCATGGATATCCCAAGTCGCTAGCTGATGTATGGAAGGTAGTTTTATAGGAGGAGAAGAAAATAGCACAAGGTCATCCCTTGGATGAGGCATTGTTGATGTCCCACATCTTGAATGATAAAGAACGAGCCATCGTGGTAGAAGCGCAGAACCAGGAGAAGAAAATAGCAGAGGCAGAACGCCGTAGGGCGAAGGGAAAATCGGTTCCCCAAACCGAAGTAGGTGACAGTCGGCCTTATGTTCCTATATCTTTTGTGCACATGGTTATGGAAAGGGGCTCGTCTTCTACCCTTCCATCCGATTCAATCAGGGTCGCGGAAGGGCAGATGATCGGTCCCAATATTGAAGGTAAGCTTTTTTGTTAGGTTCGAGTCCCTTATCCTCTCCTAATTTGCATGCATTTCTTTTCTTTCGTAGGGATCTCTTTTGTTGCTGAGAGGGTGGATGAAGGACCTGCTGTCGAGGAGAAGGGTACCACCGAAGAAGCAAACAAGGCTGCAGGAGTAGAGAGGATCGACTTGGTATCTCCTGAAGATAGGGACGTTGAGGTTGTTAAGGAGTCCAAGAGAGAGGATCACCCTTCCATGGTCGAGATCAAAGATCAGAAGGATATAGAATCTCTGCCATGAAGCCCGAGCCTGCCGAAGATCCTCTGAACATCAAACCTCTCCAGTTCCTTCCTCCGACCATTCTTTCTTCAGCCTCAGGTCCTGTTGCCCCCACTATTCCACATGCTTCAGCCTCATCTCCTCGTCCTTTGGCAGCACGTTAGGAGGGTCAAGATGCAGGATGACCACTGAAGAGATGCAGGAGATGATCAAGCAAAAAGAGATGGCCGAAATGGTAGAACAAGGGCTGATGCCACCTTTTTTTAGGACCTTTCCTTTCTTTGTAATTTTATGATGATGTATCCCCTATGACGTTGTCTGAATGGTACCTGTCATGCAGCAATATTTTGTAAAGATGTCAGGATATTTTAAACGGAAATCTACTTATAACGATTACGTGTGTAACAAAGATGTCATGTGAGTCTTATGTTTTGTTTTCAATGTCAATAGTGAATCGCACTTCACCCTTGTCGGGGGTGCTAACTATTTCTTTTGCCCCCGGTGTCGGGGTGAATGTTTGAGTGGCGATCTCCTCTGTCGAGCTCGAGCAGACCCATCCTTAATCAAGGGTTGGATGCAGTCGAGCGGGAGTGCCTCTAGGCTTTATACTTATCCTTTAGTCAGTAAAGGGCAAAGTTTTATTGTTTGAGTGGTCTTTTGTCAAGGTGCACCATTCACGCTCTATTGTCATTTATACTCGACCTTAAGTCCGTGAGGTTGGGAGTCTAATCCTGATAGTCGATCAGTATATCTTGATAGGCATCAACTTTACTCTTGAATCAATCAAGGCAGAAAACAAAAAAATCAGTCAGTCGATTTCAATCGTTAGCTCTTTACAATCACAACATGACAGAGCAGGAACAAAGATTCTTATTAGTACGTTATCGCGACCAATGAGGGTCGCTTATTACAATGCTAAAACAAATTAACAATCTAAATGCTAAAAGAAGGCATAAACATTAAGATATATTCTAAGAAAGATAAGGTCGCAAATGCTCCGCGTTCCATACTCTTGGAAACGGCTCGCTGTCCACGGTTATCAGTCTAAAACTCCCATTGTCGATCTTTCTTTGAATGACGTAGGGTCCTTCCCATCTGGGGCCCAGGTGTACGGGGACTGGGAAGATTCGTTTCAAAACCAAATCTCCTACTTCGAAAGTCTTTGGTTGGACCTTTTTGTTGTAATACCAAGCGACTCGTTGCTTGTGGGCCACGGCATGAAGGTTCGCCTCTTCTCTTTTTTCGTCAACCATATCCAATGATGTCAGAAGAAGTGCCTTATTAGTAAGGGATCGTAGTAGATCGTCCGGTGAGTCGGGACCTCAAGCTCAATTGGGAGAACTACCTCGGAACCGTATGAGAAAGCAAAGGGTGTATGTCCTGTTGCGGTTTTATGCGTAGTACGATACGCCCATAACGCCAGAGGCAATTCGTCGACCCATTTTCCTTTAGCGCGTTCCAGCCATTTCTTGAAAATGGTTTTAATGATCTTATTGACCGCTTCAACTTGACCATTGGATTGGGGATGTGCTACTGCGGTGTATTTCTTCTTAATATGATATTTCTCACAAAAATCTTGGAATTCCAGACTATCAAACTAAGTCCCGTTATCTGTAACAATGGTTCGAGGTACTCCATATCGACATATGATGTTCCAGACAATAAAGTTGATGACCTTCTTTGTTGTAATGGTAGTCATTTGTTCGGCTTTGGCCCACTTTATGAAGAAATCTACGGCCACAATTGCATACCTGGCTCCTCCTTTCGAAATGGGCAAGGTTCCAATGATGTCAATTCCCCATATAGCGAACGGCCAAGGACTCGTCATTTGAGTATTCTTTGTTGGGGGCGCTCGTGGGATTTGTGCGAACTTCTGCATCTATCGCATCTTTTGGCGTAACTAGCATCATCTTTATTAACGGTCGGCCAAAAGTATCATAACGTAGTAATTTCAGGCCAGGGTTTGCCCCCGGTGTGCGCCCCACAGTCTCCCTCTTGTACTTCTCGCAGTATCCTCTTGATGTCATCATTGGCTACACATCGGAACATAGAAATAGAAAATCCTCTTCTGTAGAGTTGGCCTTGCTGAATAAGGTACCTGGAAGCCTGCCATATCAAGGCTCGCTTCTCATTTTTCTTTTCGGGTAGCTGCCCATGGAGAAGGAAATTTTTAATGGGCGTCACCCATGATTCTTCTTCGGGCTCGACATCAGTCTGGTCGACCCCCATTTGATCGATGCTTGGTATATTCAAGGTGTCTGTGGGAACTATCTCTATTTCGCCCGGGTGGTCCGAGCTAGCCAGTTTTGCTAGCCTATCCGCTTTTTGATTCTCCTTCTGGGGAATATGAAAAATGCTATACCGGTCGAAGTTCCTTAATAATTTCTCGACCTCCTTAAGGTAAGAGGTCAGTCGTTCTCTTCGGATAATGAATTCCTTTTGAACTTGACATACTACAAGCTGCGAGACACCAAAGATATCGAGTGTCGTTATTTTCAGATCTTTCGCCAGTTTGAGCCCAGCAATCAGGGCTTCATACTCGGAATCATTGTTGGTAGCCAAAAATTCTAGTCTCAAAGCATAATAAACCGAGCGCACTTCAGGGGATAGAAGTACTATGTCGGCTCCCGAGCGTTGGTCATTTCGGGCTCCATCCATGTGAAGCTTCCAGGCGATTGGCTCCTGATCGGCCTTCATAGGCTCGGGGTTGCCGTCTTGATACACATCTTCTGGGGTTGTAAATTCTTCTATGAAATCAACTAAAGCCTGTCCTCGGATTGATTTTCTGGGAACGAACGTTAGGTCGAACTGGCTCAATTCAATGTTCCATTTCAGCAGCCTCCCGCTTGCTTCTGGTCGTTGCAAGATTGGACGGAGAGGTTGATCAGTAAAGCCTTTAAGTGGGTGAGCTTGGAAATAGTGCCGAAGTTTCCTCGATGTAATTAACAAGCTCTAAGCCAGTTTTTCAGTCTTGGGGTAATTACGCTCAACTCCGGTTAATTTCTTACTCACATAATAAACCGGCCATTGTACTCGATCTTCTTCGCGGATCAAGATTGAGCTAATTGCATGTGCAGAGACTGCTAGATAAATAAACAAGTCTTCATGGTCGACTAGCTTAGAGAGAATAGGAGGTTTTCGAGATGGTCGAGCATATTTTGAAAGCCTCGACACAGTCGGGTGTCCAGGCAAAGTTCCGTTTCCCCCTTTTTATTAATTCAAAGAAGGGCAAGCATTTATCAGTAGCTTTCGAAATGAATCGTCCCATGGCTACTACCTTTCCTGCTAAACTCTGAACATCCCTTATCCGGCGAGGTTCCTAAATCCCCTTAAGGGCTGCAATTTGATAAGGGTTGATTTCAATTCCGCGGGAACTTACGATGAAGCCAAGGAACTTGCCCGAAGCTACCCCAAAAGAACATTTTAACAGGTTTAGTTTCATACCGTATTTCTGGAGGATGCTAAACATCCTCGACAGGTCGCCCACGTGCTCGGATGATAGTTTTGACTTTACCAACATGTCATCTACATATACCTCTATTGTCTTCCCTTTTTTATCATGAAACATCCAGTTGACTAGCCTTTGATAGGTTGCTCCTGCATTCTTTAGGCTGAAAGGCATCACTACATAATAGTACAATCCAAGGTCGGTAATGAAACTGGTATGTTCTTGGTCAGGGACGTGCATGGCAATCTGATTGTACCTGAAATATGCATCCATGAATGAAAGTAACTCGTGCCTGGCAGTCGAATCGACTAACTGATCGATCCTGGGCAATGGGAAGTTGTCCTTAGGGCAGGCCTTATTTAGATCGGAGAAGTCAATGCAGGTTCTACACTTCCCATTAGCCTTCTTCACAAGTACCGGGTTGGCTATCCAGTCGGGATAGGTTGAATCCAGGATGAATCCATTGGCTTGTAGCTTCCCAATTTCTTCCTTCAAGGCTCTCGACCTTTCAGGGCCTAGCATTCTCCTTTTTTGTTTTATAGGAGTGTATTTTGGGTCGACGCTGAGGGAATGGGTTATAATAGATGGAGGTATCCCACACATGTCAGCGTGGGTCCAGGCAAATACATCCAAATTCGCCCGAAGGAATTCACTTAGCTCCCTCGTTCGGAGGGGATCAAGATGAGACCCAATCTTTAGAACCTTGGTGGGATCATTATTGTCGATTGGAACCTCTATGGTGGCCTCATTCGAGGCCGCCTTTCTGCACTCCGGCTCATCGTCATCTCGTGGATCGATCTCTTCGATCTCACAGGGTGACGATCCTGGCCGAGATGTTTTCTGTAATTGCTATGCTTCCTTCCCATCCCCAAGGGGAGAGTATTTTTTAGGCTCCTTGTTACCGCTGCTTTTCAACTCCTTCCATTCTGCCAGATAACATGCTCGACCTGTTACTTGGTCCCCTCGTACCGTTCCAATTCCACTATCAGTGGGAAACTTTAGAAGCAAGCACCAGTGGGCGATACATGCTCGGAAGACAGCGAAGGCAGGTCGTCCCAAGAAAGCATTATAGTGTGAATTGATATTCATTACAACAAATGGTAGGATCCTAACTCTTCTTCGATCTCCATCTCCTAATTCCACTGATAGCCTGACCTGGCCTATGGGTTCGATTGAAGCTCCATTGAAACCACGTATTTGTCCCTCAGACAGCTCCAAGTCCTTTATCTCTAGTTCCATTTGGTCGTAGGTTTCTTTAAATAGGATGTTCACTGAACTTCCATTGTCAATCAAAATTTTACAGATAGTAGTCGGGCTAATGACAGTGGTTATCACCAACGGGTCGACCGTTGAGGTTTCTAGACCAATTGGCTCGCGGTCACAGAAGACAATATCCTCGCCCATCGTCCTTCTTTGTTTGACGGGACTTGCGGCCTCCTGGGGATTCGCTTCTTCAGCATCGAGGTGTTTTGCGGTGTCAACATATTGTTCCATGGCCCAAATGCTATGGCCCGCCGGATGCAGTCCTCCCACAATGGCGTTGATAAAAATCCCCTTCCCCTTTTCTTGAGGGGTGGCATGAAGTGCAGGTTGGTTTGGTTTGGGCATCGAAGTTCCTTGCCCCCTGTCCCTTGGAGTTATTTTATATTTGTCAAGTTTACCTTCTCGAATTAGTTTTTCAACGATGTCCCTAAGATGCCAGCACTCGTTGGTCGCATGCCCATAAATGTCATGGAATAGGCCATACTTCCCAGTCGCTCATTCCTTCTCCGTAGGCTCTCGTGGGGGCTGTTTCTTATATTGCATTGTGTTGCAGGTATCGAGATATATATTCTCTAATGTGTCCTTTAAGGCAGTATATTTGTCAAACACCTGGAAACGGGGGCGCTTCCTCTTTGCTTCGATCCCCCACTGTTATCTTTTGACCCCTCGCCACTTCGTTTGCCATGGTTTTCAACATTTACTTCGACTTTCCCCGAGTTATCCCCAGATTGTTTAACCGCGATATTATTTCGAGTTGACTGATTGAAGGTGTCTTTCGGGCCATCTTCCTCTTCTAGCTGTGCATCTTCTTGTCTCAATCGTATGTGGGCCTTTTCATAGAAAGCCTCAATCGTGGTCGGCGGTTTTCCAATCAAGTATTTTTCGAACTCTGTTCGTTTGTCAATTCCATCGACCATGGCCATCAAGACGGTTTCACGGTTGGGGTTGCTAACTTCAGTTGCCGCTCGATTGAACCGATTGAGATAGTTCCTCAGGGACTCGCCCCTTCCCTGCTTAACTGATGACAAAGCCATGACATGTTTTGATTTGGTAGCGTGAATACGGAATTGAGTTAGGAATTTTTCGCTCAGGTCTTTAAAGCTGGGAACTGATTTTGGGGAAAACGGAAAAACCACATGAGGGTTATCCCGCTTAAAAAAATTGGAAAAGCTTTGCATTTGATTGTGTCAGGGGCAACCGCTACTTCCATGTGCCAAGAATATCTCATCAGATGCTGCTGTGGATCTGAAGTTCCATCGTACTAACTCATTTGGGGCATATTAAATCTCCTGGGAAACTCTGCTTGCAAAATGTCATCAGTGAATGGTGTATGGCTTCGGTCGACTCCCCAATCTTCGTTCCTATGCTCACGACCATCGTTCATAATTTGTCGTACCATAGCGGCTAAATTTGGTGGAACGACCGTGTCCGGGTCGATCTCATCAATCGATGGACTTCTTCTAGCCCCTCCATCAGGAAATGCCATCCGGGCATTTCTTCTCCTTCGGTTTTCTTGGTCGTTCACAAGATTCCAGGGAGGATGTACAGAGACCCGTTTTCTTCGACCAGCATTTTGATTTGCAGGAGGGGATGCCTCCCGATGACGTGGGGCTATGGGATCGACGATTTCTAACTCGACCTGATCAGCATGCCCTTGGTCGCATTCACCTGGTGGATTCTGATGTTCCTCTATGCGTAGTTGCCGGACATTTTCAGCTCTCTCTAATGGACGTCGAGGTCGGCGTGGATCTCTGCCTTCCTCCGATGAAGATGAGCTTTCTGACGCTCGGTCCAGCTGAGGAGAAGGGAGTCGACAGCCCCAGGCCTCCTGAGCTTGATTCCTGAATTCCTCATATTGCCTCGCTATGCGAGTCATGTCTTCACGCATAGCGGCGTTCTCTTGAGAATGGACCCTTAGGGCATCGGTGGTTTCCTTAAGCCGATCTACCACAGCCATGAACTCGTCTCGAGTGGCGAAGGCAGAAGATGGAGCTAAATCCCCTCCAAGGGGTAGTGTAGGCTGATTTGATGCAGCTTCAGGGACAATCGTCCTGCCAGCTGCTTCTGTGGATGTTCCAACATGTGGATTTTTTTCGGGTATTGCGAGCTGTTTTTTCAGCCATTGCTAAATCAACGCAGTGATAAAAACGGGATTTCCGTCGTGGACTTGATGATCTAAAAGTAGAGCGAAAACCTGGATTGATCTGAGAAAGATAGTTTTCAGTGAAAGCACCAAAATGTTGACACCAAAAATTGGTTCAACACCAAAAAAAGAAGAATTTTGTAGAGGGAAAAGTGAGTATGAACAATCACAAACAATGCAAAAATTAAGACGGAATCACACACAAATTTATAGTGGTTCGGCGTTAATGAGCCTATGTCCACTTTATAATTTAGATCGAGATTGAGTAGAATGATTACAAAACTTCTTTTCTTTTTTCTTACATACCCCTTTCTGTACTGAATCATAAGTATTTATAGGTGATACAATAATTAGCCGTTATCAACATGTATCATTGGATCCAGGAGAATAGTTGCGGCTGAATGAATCAATATCTGCTAGAGAATAGGTATTCCATCCCAAATATCTAATGCGAAATATCCTGTGATTCAGCTGCCTTGGGCAATTTGAACGAAAAGAATCTGGAATGAGCTATTCTTCAGGCTGGCATTTCGGGCTTTTAAATGAACACATCACAATTGATTAAATTTGGCCATCTCATGTTCCTTCTGGGCCGCGTTTGATGGACGGAATGGACTAACATGTTGAGCGTCTCTTTCTTATCTGCTTCGAGGACTTCATGTACGGGTCTATCGTGTTATCCTTCCTTGATGGGTGGTCCGAAAGGCCCATCAACAATTCCATAGTACCCTCACGCCACTGAAGCGTATACAACATCCATCATACGCCAAATCACATATAGAAATCTATATTTTAGGCCATGTAATCGCATATGACTACCATTGCTATGCCATGTAAGCGTACGGATCGTCGTTGCCAAACTCCTCGGTCGAATCAAGCCTCAACACAGAGTAGTGCCCTACTTTCTATGATACACCACCCAGTGTGTGTATCTAGATCCTCACAAAAATGTACTATCTACTGTACACTGAGTCCTGTAATCAGGCTGCATCCAATGCACAGAACTCGATCGGGAGCTTTCCATATCTGTAATGCTCCACTTCATTAGGCCTACAATACAAATATCCAAATATGGTCTGCATTTTCACAGTGGCTATGTCCCTACCCTAGCCCCTCCCTCAACTAGTGAAAGATTACATCAAGAGCTAAGTGGCGTGCCCCTGTTAAACAATCTAACATCCAAATTGGTGTGTCCTACAACCAACGTCTCGATAGTGAAAGATCAATGGTCTCTAGTTTTAGCTATAGTCTTTCCACGTCACATTGACTGCCAATGAACGATATCCGGCGATTATTGGCCTTTATTGTCCTGACTCGCCTCTCCGAGGCAAACCGCTGAATCACCCAACGCCAACTGCCAAAGGATTTTGACTACTAAACTACCGTTGCAGTTAAGGTATACTTACCAGCTGGGACTTGTGACACCCCACGTCCGTTAATGTCACTCATTAAGAGAATGCATTAAGTTTCATGAAGCATTATAAGTAAACAGAAACAGAAACATGACAAGACAGATATAAAAGCAACAACGGAATTCAAATTTTTATTTCAAACATAAATCATAACATCGTGGCCAAAATGTCACAAGTCTGAAACTACATAAAAGCCATTACAAAAACATAAAACTTTTTGTCTTGTTCCATCAGAGTACATAAAAAGCAAAATTCCCCAAAAAGAGACAAAGCCATAGTAGAGATAAAGACTTGAGCAATACTTCAAGAGTAGCTCCTTAGCAAGATAAAAGCAGAATCACGGTCAAGCCTGAGTATTCCCGCCCTGAGAACCTTGGGGGGTGATAGAAGAAAGAAGAGGAAAAAAAAGGGACATAAAGTCTGGCGAGTCTAGTTATTTTTAGCAAGTAAATAAATAAAAGTGGCATGACAAGCATATAAAGTGGATAAGAGAGAGATAACTACATAAAAGGCAGGTATGACAAGGTAAATAGGACAGGGTGTATACGCTTCTAACGATTACTCTACACTATTACTATTATAACCAGAATGAGATGATCCCTTCCACTATAAGGTAGTAGACTTAGGCATACGTCCAAGTGTACCCTAACTAATACCCTAATCGATCGGCTCCCTAATCCGCGTAGATACTATGTGTCGGCTCCAACGTAGGATGTATCACGTCCTAAAGTGGCAACCCTTTGCTGATATGCACATCCCCATATCTACAGGTGTCACGGTCGTCTTATCCACCTCTGCCCGGCCCTTGCACGCACATGACCCGGTCGGTTTGCGCCACCCACACTGTCCTCCATGTTTGGGTTTCTTACAATCAGTTCAGTAAGTGTGCCCCTCCTCCGACCTAGTTCGGAGTACTTTGTTTGATACCTACTCCGGGTTACTAATTGAAACGGGTCCCACACAATATGATACAAGCTCTCCCCTTTGTCTTGTATACCCACTAGGTTTTCCACAGGTTATATTTACCCTAAAGGTGCCTTTAATTATATAACCCCAATCTTTCTACCGGTTATGCTTACCCATAAGTGTCTTTAATACATAACCCCTAGTTGGCTAAGTTTTGTGGGCCTATATTAAATATTACCCACCCATCTCAGATATACTTAACTTAACTCTCCCATTGTTCAACCAAGTTTACTTAACCCCTATTCATGTTTATGTTCACACAATCCTGATTCAACTAGGTTAAGTATTTCAGTTCCTTACCATGTCCATTTATGGTTATAATGGGCCAGACCTCCCATATTAAGCCTACAACTTGTGGATGTTGTATATGCTAGTCGGGTCCGGGCAGACTTCTTCAACAAGTTGGGCCTAACCTCATGTCTTAGCCCGTCTCGTATTTGTGCACTTAGACCCCTCACATTAGATTCAACATTTGCGGTTGCTGGATATGTCGGTCGGGTTTGGGCAGACTTCCACCACAAATGTAATCTAACCTCGTGTCATAAGTGCATTTACGGTTTCTAATTACTGTAATCTTAGGCATTTTAATTATTAACCAATGAATTATACCTATCTCTTTATAGGTGTTCATGCCCATTTACCCAATTATATTCATAGTGAATTATATGTCCAAATTCATATTCGTCATTTAAGTTATGCCAGTTCTGATGTTTTCCCCCGTTCCCTAACTAACGCATTCACATATATTTGGCATCATGCCTAGGTTAGAAAGTAGACTAGCCGTAAACAATAAAAGGGAAAGATGATGGGAAGATGACAACAGTGATTATTCTAACATAACTGGCATAAATATATATACTGGCATAGACATATAATTGGCATCATAATAAGGTGGACATACAAACAAATCTAGTGAACAGGTGATGATAAAACTAGATCTAACATAATAAGGATGTCCTAATAGGCATGAATAGATCTGAATATGGATTCATATGTCCAATTAATGATAGATCTAAATTAACTACCACACGATAGGTACATAACGATCTAGATGGAGAATTAGATCTAAACAAGGTTTTAATTATCAAATAATGACAAATCCAAATTAACCACAAACATAGATAAAGGTTAAGATCCACAAAGGTGACATGATAAATAAACCACAACTGAATTAGATATATAAAGATAGATCTAGCATAACAAAGTTTAAGATCCAAGAATATCATATATTCATGATTCATAACAGATCGAAATCACAGTCGTATCACGTTTACTTTTATTCATTTAAATCTAAAAGTAACTAACTCATTGTGTTTGGATTTTTGAAGAGAAATCGTTGTCGTTGAATCTCTGATTTATACTTGAATCTCTAAATGATTAGCTCTAGTTGATAGTTGTAGAAGATAAAGGATTCGGTTCAGTTCAGGCACCGACAGCGTTTGGCTTCCATTGATTTTCAGTGAAGAAAACAAGAGAAATAGACCTCTATTTATAACTGCAGCCTCCAAAATCCGTCCTGCCACCTCAGCCCTTAGGGGTCGACCCCCTTTTATGGGGTCGACCCCCCTTATTGGGTCGACACCCTTACAATGGGGTCGACACCCTTGGGGCGGGAATTTTACCGCCTACGGGATTTTCGAAATTTTGAACTGAAATTTGGTTTCTGGACCCTATATATATAATTATCTTGCGCGTATACAAACTTCAAACCTTCATAACTTCTTCATACAGTGTCCGTTTTACGCAAGCCAAATGTCTATCTTGACCAGAATTTCGAGATGAACACAAGAGCGCAACCCGTTTCCCTTAATTCTAAATATTAAATTAATTATTACTTAATTTGTTCTCTTTATTTCGTTAAAATTACGGGGTGTTACATTCTCCCCTACTCAAAGGATTTCGTCCCCGAAATCTTTAAGTTAAGAAGAATGTATATCCTATCATCCATCAGCCATCTACTCATCCATCAATCACTGGCATACATTGTCCTTAAAGAATTTTAATACTTATATGGACATATGAAAATGTGTGTGTATATGTACCAATACTAATGCGAAGATTAGGCGGTCTACTGATTCAGTCGACCTCCTTAATGCAATGTATGTTAGTGCCATGAATCCAATATGTATACATATAATCTTATTATAACATGTAAGTTATATATGTGTGCACACTCATTAGCCCAAATGCAACATCCATATGCTAATACATCCATTTTCACCCACTAAAAAAAAGAAAAATGCACACACATCCATATGCAGTATGAGAGTGATTGAGCCGATCTAGTGCTTAATGTATGTATATGCATCCATAGGCAACCACTAGTAAACACTTGCATCCACTTGCATCCATCAAACATAACATGTCTCAAACACATGTTTACATCCATAGGATTCCTATCTAAGGGTCGAAAATACTATTGATAGGACATACTCAAATGATAGAAACAAGCATAGATAAAACTTTGGAAAAGTAGTTAAGAACATACCCTCGAAAAGATAAGGGTACAAAGTACGAATCTTGTCTTCGGTCTCCTAAGTCGCGTCCTCTACTTCCTCTAATACACTTGGCTCAATAACTTCCGTGGTGTCATGCAAGAACTTCCACAGATGAGAAATGTGGAAAACATCATGAATGCTGGATAGATTTTCTGGGAGCTTTACTCTATAGGCCATTTGGTCGATCCTTTCGGTTATGGGAAATAGTCCCATAAATCTGGGTGCCAACTTCCCTACAGATCCAAACGAACCACATTCCTCATGGCGATACTTTAATAAAAACTAAGTCTCCTACTTCAAATTCGATGTCAGTCCTTCTCTTGTCTGCGTAAGATTTCTTCCTATCTTAGGCTGTCTTCATTCGTCATGGAATAAAATCAATTTTCTCGGATGTTTCTCTAACCATATCAGGTACAAGTAATAATCTTTCTGTAGATTCCCACCAATAAGTTGGTGGTCTACATGGTCGTCCGTACAATGCTTCGAAGGGTGCCATACCAATGCTAGCTTGATAACTGTTGTTGTAGGCAAATTCTACTAAAGGACGATGCTCTTCCCATGTCCCTCCGAAGTCTAGGATACACAACCTTAAGAGATCCTCAAGAATTTTGTTCACTCTCCCCGTCTTTCCATCAGTCCGAGGATGATAAGCGGTGCTCAAACACAACTTTGTACCTAATGCTTCTTGCAAGCTCCTCCAAAATTCACTGGTGAAGATGGGGTCACGATCGCTTACGATGCTGTAAGGTACTCCATGCAGACGGACTATCTCATGACCAGAAATTGCTGCCAACCATGATACTGTCCTCTTACTCTTAACTGGAATGAAATGAGCACTCTTAGTGAGTCTATCTACCACAATCCAGGTACTAGTATTGCCTCTCTTCGATCTAGGCAAACCATCTACGAAATCCATAGGGGCGCTCTCCCATTTCCACAGTGGAACCTCCAAAGGATGACGTAAACCACCAGGCATCTTTTGCTCAGCTTTGACTTGCCGACAAACCAAACATTGAGAAACGAACTCTGCCACATCTTTCTTCATCCCAGCCCAAATGAAAATCCTCTTCATGTCTCTGTGCATCTTATCATCGCCTGGATGGATATTCATCTTAGAATGATGGGCTTTTTCTAGGACTGTCTTTATCAAGCTTCCATTTTGAGGAACACAAAGCCTTCCATCTCGTCGCAACCACCCCTTTTCATCTATTGAATATCTACTGAGGTAACAAGAAGTCTCCCCTTTTCTGAGCTTATCCATGATGTCTAAAGTCTATGGGTCACCTTGCTGCGAGGCTCCTATCTGATCCATAAGAGTTGTTCGTATTTCTAGTTATGCAAACAAATTAGGCAAAATCTCGATGGAGGGTCTAAAGTCAAAAGTTTATATGAACTCCAAGCTCTTCCTTTCCACAAACAGAGGACTGAAGGCCATCCTCTGCCTACTTAGTGCGTCAGCCACCACAATACCCTTGCCAGGGGTATAAGCAATTTCAAAATCATAAGAAGCTAGAAATTCCATCCACCTTTGTTGCCTTAAATTAAGATCCTTTTGCGAGAACAGGTACTTGAAAGATTTATGATCGGTGTATAATTCGAACTTCTCTCCAAGTAAATAATGACCTATGGCAGCAATCTCTAGATCACGGGTGGGGTAATTCTTCTCATGAACTCTCAACAGTCTACCCCCATAACACACTACCTTTTCTTCTTGCATCAGAACCGCACCAAGCCCAATACCACACGCATCAGTGTAAACTGTAACACTTTGTTCCCATAAGGCAAAATCAAGACTGGGGTTGTTGTTAGAGCCCTCTTCAGTTGTTGGAAATCAACATCACAATCTATATCCCAGTAAAATGCCAAGTTCTTCTTCGTCAACCTGGTGAGAGGGGCTGATATCTTTGCAAAGTCCTTAATGAACTTCCTATAATAGCCTGCCAATCCAAGAAAGCTTCTCACCTCTGTTGCATTTTTAGGAATCTTCCAATCTTGCACTACAACCACTTTTGTGGGATCTACAACTATCCCTTCTTTGTAGACTACATGCCCTAAGAATCTCACCTCTTTTCTCCAGAAATGGCATTTGGAGAACTTTGCCTTAAGCTGATGCTTATGGAGGGTTTTCAAAACTTTTCTCAAATGTTTGGCATGCTCTTCTTCGCTTTTGGAGAAGATCAAGATATCATCAACGAAGACTACAACAAATTTATTTACAAACTCCCAAAACACCTTACTCATTAGATCAACAAAATAGGCGGGTGCATTCGTCAATCCAAAAGGCATTACAAGCCATTCAAAGAAACCATCTGGAGTCCTAAAAACAGTTTTATCTGTTGTAACGACCCGCATCCTACGCATCGGAGGATCGTAGAATATTTATTTCTTTCCCATATGAAGTTGTATGGTCATGTAACTTTGGGAAACATCTATTAGAGTCATTTCCCATATTCATGATTTTTGTCGATTTTTAAATGACCATTTTTCCCCTAGCTGGTCTTGTTTTGGCCGTAACTTTTGATTGGAAAAGAATTTTGACCTGAAACCACTTCCATTAGATTCGTTTGATGGTTTAGCTTTCCGTAGAGTGGTCATAATAGCCAAACGGACTTACCGTTTGGGAGATATGGCTGAAATAAGGTTTGGAGGGTGAAAAACTGCTTAACCGGGCCAAATCGGGTGATTAGTGAGTAGGCCCATAACCCATTTTGGGATTGGGGTTATGGGAAGGCTGAAATGAGATGGAGGATCATTCCATTTCAGTTTTCTAGCCTCCACTTATCACCAAGGAACCCTAAAAATGGCCTCCAACCTCTAAATCACCTCCAAATCATCTTTTGGTCAAGGATTAAGCTTAGCAACCTCTAATTAAGGAAGATCTACACCAAATCAACATTGGAGCTGCTGTTTGGCATTGAGATTCACATCAAATCAGAGATTTATTTCAGATCTTAGTTTATTTGTGGTTAAGGTGAGTGATTTGCATAGTTTTGCACTAATTATGGCTAATTAAGGGTAATTAGTGTTAATTAGAGAATTTAAACGTGATAAAATTATGGAAAATGTTCATAAATTCTTAAATGATGTTTTAGACCTCTTATATGAATTTGGGTTAATTTGGTTAAGTTTTGCTAATCCTATCATTAGTTTCACCTAAACATGCTTAAGGGGAAAATATGGGGTTTTGGGTATGTTTGATCCATTTTAACCTATCATATTGATGTTTTGATGTTTGTGGTTGATTATGCATGTTGCTATGACTGTATGATATGCTTTGTGATTGATTTCAATAGTTAGAATGGTCGAAAACGTCGTCGAATGGCGTAAACACTTGCTGGAACAATTTCAGAAAGCAGTGCAGGTTTCAGATCGGATCGGATATGGGGGCTCGGATCGGATATGTTAAACTGGGCAAGGGATTCGATCGGATCGGAACCTGACACTTGAGAAAATTGGCAAAAAGGAAGGCCACGCTAACTGAACTGGGATCGGATCGGATTAAGGAGGAGGGATCGGAGCGGATAGAGGAGGATGGATCGGATCGGAGCACGTGAAGGATGAGGAGGCGGATCGGAGTGGAAGCACGAACTGGAGGGGAGATGGCATCCGACCCGACCCGAAGTGAGACACCCGACCCGACCCGAGGAGAAAAACCCGACCCGACCCGTACCAGAAGAAGACCCGAACCGACGCGATGCAGGGGACCCGACCCGAACCGATGGCTTGAAGAGGAACCCGATCCGACCCAGTATTGACCAATAACCCGAGATGCAAAGGTAGTCCAATATGGGAAGTTAGAGCTCAGGATCCAGTTGGGAACCGATGAGTTCACTTCATGGTTGGACTTCGCTGCGGGACGTGTGCTAAGGAGTTGTCGACGTTCATAACTTCGATTCACCACTAAAAACGAATGATGGGCTACTTATCAGTGCAGTAGAGTCATTGCGACTCGAGGGGCAAGGTGATGGTAGCAAGACTATGTTATTAGTGCAGTAGAGTCATCATGACTTGAGGGGCAAGGTGATGCATAGTAAGACTATGAGCCAGCGCAGATGAGGTGAATAACTCCATGGGGCAAGTGGACATAGTAAAGGATTGGTAAGACTATGAGCCAGCGCAGATGGGGTGAATAACTCCATGGGGCAAGTGGGCATAGTAAGGATTAGTAAGGCTATGAGCCAGCGCAGATGGGGTGAATAACTCCATGGGGCAAGTGGACATAGCGAAGGATTAGTGGCTACGTTATCAGTGCAGTGAAGCCATTTTATGACTTCATGGGGCAAAGTGATCGTAGCAAGGGTGGGTGATCGAAGTGGTGAATATCGTATGCTTTACGCACTGAGTGAGAGATGTGAGGATGGATGCTATGTTTGATTGTTTGCCATCACCATGACATGCACACCTCCCCCACCTCCGTATCTTTACACTGTTTGATATGGCACCTTAGAGTGTTGTACAGTATGTAGTGCTAACTCTTTGGTTGCAGGTCCAGGTTCAGGTATGTTTTAGTCTACCTGTTATTGTTCACTTTAGATGCTTATCGCTCATACCAGGCTTTATGTCTGACCCAGAGTTTTATGTCTCCTCTTATTACTCTGGGTTAAGGATGGCAAAAAAATCCGTACCCGCGGTTATCCACGGGTAAAATCCGTTATGGATATGAAACGGATAGTTAAATGGGTATCCGTGGGTAAAATAAATGGGTATTTTTAATATCCGTTAATTAATGGGGCGGGTACGGATAGTAAGATATCCATGTCCGCGGGTACCCGTACCCGTATTGAATGTGATTTATTTTCAATAGTCAATACAAAAAATATTGTTGTTGGTTGTTCGGTATTTGTGTGCAAGATTTTACTGAACAATTTATAACTGGTTGTTGATATTTTGATGGATACTTCTGTTGTTGTCTCTTGGTTTTTGGATATTGGTTTAAATATGTATTGGTATTTTGATGTTAGCATTTAAGCATTGGTCTAATTTGTTTTTTTTAACCAAATGTACTTTTGAATAATTTCAATAAATGGCTAAAAAATAAATTGAATAAATATGATGGATACCCACGAATACCCGCAATTACCCGCAACCTGTTTAAAACCCGTTTAATGGATACCCGTGCGGGTATGAGGCGGGCACGGGGCAAAAAATCATCCAACGGGGCGGGTGATGGGGTGGTACTACCCGCGCCCGCCCCGCCCCATTGCCATCCCTACTCTGGGTGCTCACACGAGCAGACTAGAGACAGGTTAGCTGGTGATGCGCGAGTAGCTGATTCGGAGGCGGGCAGGAGGCTTCCACGTATGATATATATATACACATTCTCCCTGTGTCGTTGGTGGTCGCTACTTGGGCATTAGTAGTGTACCTCATTTATCTTACTTTTGCTTTGAGACAGTTTGAAAAGTTGTAATAAGCTATATTTTGGATTTCCGCTGCTATGATGCTCAGTTCTGGTTTTTAGCTTATGCACTGTCTCTCCTGTTTTATGTCAAGTATGTTATTATTATATTTTGTTCTATGCGCTGTGATACATTCTACAGGTTCTTTGTATGTTCATTTCCTTCTTCCTTTTTTTTCCTTATGACGACCCGTTCCGTGCTAACCGGACATGTGTACAGTGCACCTTTGGAGAAAATGTCGGTTGGTGCGGGGCGGGCCGTCACACTTGGTATCAGAGCTCTAGGTTGCGTAGTTAACCTAGGGAAAGACACCAGGGAGAGATAGTACGTATATGAGAGCGCGTATTTGTGATTACTTTGGTTTTCAAAAGCTATGTATATATATACTATTAGTAGTATAAGAATGAAGTCGCACTGCACTAGCACCACTATGGGGTCGTTAATCGTTTCCCTTTTTCAGATTAACGATGAGCCGAGACACGAGGGGTACTGGTAGAAGGACCAACCAAGGGAATGCCGCTGACATGAGGGCGATGTTTACTGACCTCATGAGAGACATGCTTAGAGAAGTGCAAGGGGAAATTCCCAATCCCGGAGTTGGTGTTGGCCCAGTAGTGCAGGCGCCTAGGGTCGATTTCGCCAAGTTGTGCAAGGATTACACCAATCTTGGTGGGAAGCCGTTCCACGGGACGGAGTCGGCCACAAATGTTCAGGACTGGATGGATAGCTGTGATCGTATCTTCGATGACTTGAGTCTTGAGGATGCGATGAAGAGAAGGCTAGCGTCTCGTCAGCTGCAAGGGCGAGCGATGAATTGGTGGAACGCCATTAGAACGGCTACTCCAGAGGATCAGGTTACTTGAGATCAGTTCAAGGCTCGCTTTAGCGAGAAGTTCATTCCAGCTGCCCAGAAGTCAGTGTTGTTCAAGAGGTTCTTGGAACTCAAGAAGAACGGAAGGGCAGTTTCTGACTATATTGCTGAGTTCGACACTTTGTCGAAGTATGGACTGTCTCTTATCGACACTCCTGAGAAGAAGAATGAGAAGTTCATTACTGGTTTGGATGGACACTTGGGGGAAAGGCTTATCAACCACATCGATGAGACTTTTTAATCGATCGTGGGGAAAGCTTTGAGATCAGAGAGTCTTTACCCTAAGTCAAAGACTGAGGCTGCATCTGCAGAAGGGCCAAAGCCGCAAGTAGGCGGTGGAGGCAAGAATAACTCTCAGAATAAGAGGAAGCAGGACCAATCTAAAGGTGGTCAGAAAAAGAGCAAGAAGGATGTTGAGTGCTTCAGCTGTGGTAAGAAGGGCCATTATGCTAAAGATTGTCGGGCCAAGCCAGCGGATAAGAAGTGCTTCAACTATGGTCAAGTGGGACATTTCAAGGATAAGTGTCCGCAACCTCTTAAGGAGAAACAGATTGTGAAAGCATATGCTATTGATGCTGTTCCTTCTTCGTCGAATGCCCCAACTGCGGCGGAGAAAGGAAAGAATGTTGTTATTCAAGGTATGCTTTCTATTTATGATGTACCAGTTCAAGTTTTGTTTGATACCGGGGCTTCCCGTTCCTTCATATCTAGTGACCTGGTAGATAGGTTGGGACTGGAACCCGAGATAGTCGATAGACCATTGGTTGTGACGAACCCGATTGGTGGTTCGACTAGCCTTAGTATGATTTGCAGGAATTTGGTCTTATCGAGTCATGGATGTATGTTTGTATGTGATTGCTTTGTTTTGGGCTTTACTGGGGATGGCATTATATTGGGAGTCGATTGGCTCCAAAGATACGGGGTGGTGGTAGACTGTGAGGGCTTTTTGGTGACAGTGACGGCGGATGATGGGCGGAGGGTAGTGTTTGGTAGTCTACCTAGTGATGGGGTTATGGCTAGTTTTGTAAATTCACTCGACATCCCGCAGGATGAGTTGTCATATGTGCCCGTGGTTGGCCAGTATCCGGACGTCTTCGAGGAGGTGACCGGGCTTCCACCACACCGAGAGATTAAGTTCCGTATTGATTTAGTGAAAGATGCCAGACCTATAGTGATGCCACTTCATCGTATGGCACCAAGGGAGCAGCGAGAGCTCGGGGTGCAAGTCAGCAATCTTTTGAAGAAGGGATTTATTATAAGGAGTGTCTCCGAGTGGGGAGCACCAGTTGTGTTTACCACTAAGGCAGATGGTTCCCTTCGTTTGTGTGTGGACTATCGCGAGTTGAATAAGGTAACGAGGAAGAATAAGTATCTACTACCGCGGATAGATGATTTGTTTGATCAACTGGAAGGAGCAAGAGTGTTCTCCCAGTTGGACCTCGCGACAAGATTTCATCAGCTTCGAGTAGCAGATGAGAGTGTTCCGAAAACGGCATTTAGGACGCCGTCTGGATTTTATGAGTGGTTGGTCATGCCATTTGGGTTGACCAATGCACCAGCCTACTTTGTGGATCTCATGAATCGAGTATTCAGAGATCAGTTGAATAAGTTTATTCTTGTGTTCGTGGATGATATCCTTGTTTACTCAAGGACAGAGGAGGAACACAAGGGACACTTGAGGATAGTGATGGAGGTATTGAGGAAACACCAATTGAAAGAGAAATTCTCTAAGTGTCATTTTTGGAGAAGGGAGGTGAGATTCTTGGGTCATGTTGTTTCCGAGAATGGTATTGTCGTGGACCCTGTGAAGGTGGCTACGGTACAGGATTGGCCTACGCCCAAGAATGTAACGGATGTAAGAAGTTTCTTGGGATTAGCTGGATATTATCGTAAGTTTATCCAGGACTTCTCCAAGATAGCAGCACCGTTGACTCAATTGACTAAGAAGAATCAGTCCTTCGTCTGGGACGGAGTGTGTGAGGATGTCTTCAAGAGTCTAAAGGAGAAGTTGACGCGTGCGCCAGTGTTAGTCATTCCTAAAGGGAATGAAGAGATGACGGTATACACGGATGCTTGTGGTTCCGGACTGGGTGCTGTATTGATGCAAGAAGGTAGGGTTGTAGCTTATGCTAGTCGACAGCTAAAGCCGCATGAGAAAAAGTATCCTACCCATGATTTGGAATTAGCAGCGATCGTGTTTGCGCTGAAAATGTGGAGACACTATCTCTTGGGAGAAAGATTTGAGTTGTTTACCGATCATAAATCGTTAAAGTATCTTTTCTCTCAGAAAGATCTGAATCTCCGTCAACAGAGATGGTTAGAGTTCTTGGCTTCGTATGATTTTGATATCGCATATACACCTGGGAAAGGTAACGCGGTAGCCGATGCCTTGAGTAGGAGACATGCCAGTTTAGGGGCAATGTTTCTTGAGTGGAAGCAACTGGAGTATATCGCGGGGTTTGATTTCAGACCAAAGTGCGAATTGGATCCAGTCATGCTAGCTAGTTTGGCGATCAGACCCACTTTGATAGAGCGGATTGGTTCCAGTCAGAGGGACGATCCTAATCTATTGGAAATCATCTCCAAGTTAGAGATGAACATCAACGGTGAGGAGATGAATGTGTATGGGCTTGATCGAGATGGATGGCTTCGGAAGAATGGAAGACTAGTTGTGCCCAACGTGAATGGTTTGAGGGATGAAGTGCTTAGAGAATGTCATCACTCAAAACTGACTATACATACCGGTGGTAATAAGATGTATCGAGACATGAAGCAGACTTACTACTGGGAAGGGATGAAAAGAGACGTTGGGAAGTTTATATCCAAATGCATGAATTGCCAGCTAGTTAAAGCCGAGCAAAAGAAGCCTAGTGGGTTGTTGCAACCATTAGAGATTCCCGAATGGAAATGGGAACAAGTCTCGATGGATTTCATCGATGGCTTACCAAGGACTAGATCGAGATATGATAGCATTTGGGTAATTGTGGATCGATTGACTAAGAGTGCAAGATTTATACCAGTCAAATCGACCAGAACGGCAGCCAAGTTGGCAGATTTGTATATGAAATGGGTAGTGAGATTTCATGGAGTACCCAAAAGCATTGTGAGTGACCGAGACCCGTTGTTCACTAGTGGGTTTTGGAAGAGCTTACAAGAGGCTCTGGGGTCAGGATTACATCTCAGTACCGCATATCATCCTCAGACCGACGGTCAGACGGAGATGGTGAATCGTATATTGGAAGATCTCTTGAGAGCTTGTATATTGGATTTTGGTGGATCGTGGGATGACCATTTGCATCTAGTAGAGTTTGCATATAATAATGGCTACCAATCCAGTATCGGTATGGCTCCATATGAAGCTTTGTATGGAAGACCGTGCAACTCACCATCATGTTGGATAGAGACTGGCGAGAAGTTTGTGCTTGGACCAGATGTGGTGAGAGAAACTTCGGATAAGATTAAGATCATTCAGCAACAAATGAAAGCTGCCCAAGATAGGCAGAAGAGTTATGCTGATAAGAGGAGAAGAGACTTGAAATTCTCCGTTGGTGACTTGGTGTTTGTCAAGATCTCTCCGTTAAAGAGCGTGATTCGATTTGGAAGGAGAGGCAAATTAGCACCAAGATTTGTTGGCCCATTCCCTGTTCTTGAACTAGTCGGGAATTTGGCATATAGAATTGACTTACCAAAGAAGATGGCGGGAGTTCACAATGTATTTCATGTTTCCCAACTAAGGAAGTTCGTTCACGACTCAAATATGACTATTTCACCTGATCAGTTAGAGGACTTCGAAGTAGAACCCGAGGCGGTTGGGAACCGCAAGCCGATTCGTATTGTGGGGCACGATACGAAACAACTTCGAAGGAAGGCGGTGAAGCTAGTCAAGGTTCAGTGGGGCGAGAACGAGAATGATTGTACTTGGGAGACAGAGGAGAGCATTAGGAAGGCATATCCAGAACTCTTTGCCTGGTAAGATTTACTTCGTAATTTAGTTTTTCCGCATGCTAGGGTAGACTTGTTTTGCTTGTTTTGCATGTTTGATTGTTGTTTTATGATTGATAGGCATGCGGGACCTTTGTGTGTGTTTGGATTAGGGAATTTCGGGGGCGAAATTTCTTAAGGGGGGGAGAGTGTAACGACCCGTATCCTACGCATCGGAGGATCGTAGAATATTTATTTCTTTCCCATATGAAGTTGTATGGTCATGTAACTTTGGGAAACATCTATTAGAGTCATTTCCCATATTCATGATTTTTGTCGATTTTTAAATGACCATTTTGCCCCTAGCTGGTCTTGTTTTGGCCGTAACTTTTGATTGGAAAGGAATTTTGACCTGAAACCGCTTCCATTAGATTCGTTTGATGGTTTAGCTTTCCGTAGAGTGGTCATAATAGCCAAACGGACTTACCGTTTGGGAGATATGGCTGAAATAAGGTTTGGAGGGTGAAAAACTGCTTAACCGGGCCAAATCGGGTGATTAGTGAGTAGGCCCATAACCCATTTCGGGATTGGGGTTATGGGAAGGCTGAAATGAGATGGAGGATCATTCCATTTCAGTTTTCTAGCCTCCACTTATCACCAAGGAACCCTAAAAATGGCCTCCAACCTCTAAATCACCTCCAAATCATCTTTTGGTCAAGGATTAAGCTTAGCAACCTCTAATTAAGGAAGATCTACACCAAATCAACATTGGAGCTGCTGTTTGGCATTGGGATTCACATCAAATCAGAGATTTATTTCAGATCTTAGTTTATTTGTGGCTAAGGTGAGTGATTTGCATAGTTTTGCACTAATTATGGCTAATTAAGGGTAATTAGTGTTAATTAGCGAATTTAAACGTGATAAAATTCTGGAAAAATGTTCATAAATTCTTAAATGATGTTTTAGACCTCTGATATGAATTTGGGTTAATTTGGTTAAGTTTTGATAATCCTATCATTAGTTTCACCTAAACATGCTTAAGGGGAAAATATGGGGTTTTGGATATGTTTGATCCATTTTAACCTATCATATTGATGTTTTGATGTTTGTGGTTGATTATGCATGTTGCTATGACTGTATGATATGCTTTGTGATTGATTTCAATAGTTAGAATGGTCGAAAACGTCGTCTAATGGCGTAAACACTTGCTGGAACAATTTCAGAAAGCAGTGCAGGTTTCGGATCGGATCAGATATGGGGGCTCAGATCGGATATGTTGAACTGGGCAAGGGATTCGATCGGATCGAAACCTGACACTTGAGAAAATTGGCAAAAAGGAAGGCCACGCTAACTGAACTGGGATCGGATCGGATTAAGGAGGAGGGATCGGAGCGGATAGAGGAGGATGGATCGGATCGGAGCACGTGAAGGATGAGGAGGCGGATCGGAGCGGAAGCACGAACTGGAGGGGAGATGGCACCAGACCCGACCCGAAGTGAGACACCCGACCCGAGGAGAAACACCCGACCCAACCCGTACCAGAAGAAGACCCGAACCGACGCGATGCAGGGGACCCGACCCGAACCGATGGCTTGAAGAGGAACCCGATCCGACCCAGTATTGACCAATAACCCGAGATGCAAAGGTAGTCCAATATGGGAAGTTAGAGCTCAGGATCCAGTTGGGAACCGATGAGTTCACTTCATGGTTGGACTTCGCTGCGGGACGTGTGCTAAGGAGTTGTCGACGTTCATAACTTCGATTCACCACTAAAAACGAATGATGGGCTACTTATCAGTGCAGTAGAGTCATTGCGACTCGAGGGGCAAGGTGATGGTAGCAAGACTACGTTATCAGTGCAGTAGAGTCATCATGACTTGAGGGGCAAGGTGATGCATAGTAAGACTATGAGCCAGCGCAGATGGGGTGAATAACTCCATGGGGCAAGTGGACATAGTAAAGGATTGGTAAGACTATGAGCCAGCGCAGATGGGGTGAATAACTCCATGGGGGCAAGTTGACATAGTAAGGATTAGTAAGGCTATGAGCCAGCGCAGATGGGGTGAATAACTCCATGGGGCAAGTGGACATAGCGAAGGATTAGTGGCTACGTCATCAGTGCAGTGAAGCCATTTTATGACTTCATGGGGCAAAGTGATCGTAGCAAGGGTGGGTGATCGAAGTGGTGAATATTGTATGCTTTACGCACTGAGTGAGAGATGTCAGGATGGATGCTATGTTTGATTGTTTGCCATCACCATGACATGCACACCTCCCCCACCTCCGTATCTTTACACTGTTTGATATGGCACCTTAGAGTGTTGTACAGTATGTAGTGCTAACTCTTTGGTTGCAGGTCCAGGTTCAGGTATATTTTAGTCTACCTGTTATTGTTCACTTTAGATGCTTATCGCTCATACCAGGCTTTATGTCTGACCTAGAGTTTTATGTCTCCTCTTATTACTCTGGGTGCTCACACGAGCAGACTAGAGACAGGTTAGCTGGTAATGCGCGAGTAGCTGATTCGGAGGCGGGCAGGAGGCTTCCACGTATGATATATATATATACACATTCTCCCTGTGTCGTTGGTGGTCGCTACTTGGGCATTAATAGTGTACCTCATTTATCTTACTTTTGCTTTGAGACAGTTTGAAAAGTTGTAATAAGCTATATTTTGGATTTCCGCTGCTATGATGCTCAGTTCTGGTTTTTAGCTTATGCACTGTCTCTCCTGTTTTATGTCAAGTATGTTATTATTATATTTTGTTCTATGCGCTGTGAGACATTCTATAGGTTCTTTGTATGTTCATTTCCTTCTTCCTTTTTTTTCCTTCTGACGACCCGTTCCGTGCTAACCGGACATGTGTACAGCGCACCTTTGGAGAAAATGTCGGTTGGTGCAGGGCGGGCTGTCACATCTATACTGTCTTCAACCACCCTCAACTGATAAAACCCCGTGGCCAAGTCTAACTGAGAGAATATTGAGGCACTAACAAGTTGGTCAAACAAGTCGTCCATCCTCAGAAGTGGTGCCTATTCTTCTTTATGAGTTTGTTCAACTCTCTATAGTCCACACACAAACGAAGCGAACCATCCGCCTTAGTTGTGAATACAACTGGAGAACCCCATTCAGATATGCATCGTCTGATAAATCCTTTCTCAAGTAGCTACCCTACTTGCTTACTCTACTCCCTCCTTTCCTTCAGAGCCATATGGCGCACTGGTAATGTAACTGGCTTTGCATTGTCCACCAGATATATACGAAAATCGATCTAGTGCCTCAGAGGTAAATCCCGTACCTCATCAAAAACATCAGAATAATCTCAGATTATTGGAACAGATTGCAAATCATCGATCGATGCATCAAGAGATTCCAGGAAACTAAGCATAACAGACCCTTGGGGGTCGCAAGAAATCTCGAGGGTCCTCCCATTGCAGGTCAAAAGTCTAACGACCCTCCTCTCATAATCTAGAATGGCACTATATGTGGTTAGCCAGTCCATCCCTGGAATCAAACTATAGCTCATAAAACCGAGCACATATGTATCGCATTCCAACTCAATGCCTAATACATATATTCTCAAACCCCAACAAATCATAGATAAATGAGCCGAACTACCAATGGGGTTTGAGACAACTATGAGATCCACTACCATACTAGTAATTAAGTGCAGAGATTCAACCACAGAACTAGATATAAATGAATGTCAAGCGCCAGAATCAAAAAGTGTTCTAATATGATGTTTTGAAAGAGAAATTAAACCTTCCACAGAAATTTTTCTACCTCTATCAGGAGAACTGATCGCGAGAGCATGCACCTACCCTCCAGAAGTTCCTGCCCTCTGACCTTGTCCCTGTTTCTTCGGGCACTCCCTAGCAAATTGTCCGACCTCTCCGCAATTGAAGCAAGAATTCTTCCTTCTTTTGCAGTCCTTCACCAAGTGGCCTTCTCGCCCACAACTGTGACACTTCCTCTTATCCTTAGCCTTGTCATTCTTTCCGCCTTTCTTTTTTTTTTGTTGTTGTTGTTGTTGCTTCCCTTTCTTGGGCCATACCTTCTTGTTTTGTGTTGTTTCCTCAACCTTTACTTCCTTCTTTTCTCCTTTCTCTTCCTCATACATCAAGGCCATATCACAAGCCTTTCAAAAGTTTCCTCCATTGGAATATGGGACATAGCTAACCCGTGAAGGGGTTCATTTAGCCCTTTAGAACCGCAAAGCTTTCTTATGCGAAGTATTCACCAATTCTAGTCCAAATCTTGTCAGTTGGTTGAATTTGTTCACATACTCTTTAACCGTAAAGTTTCCTTGTTTGAGTGCTAAGAACCTCTCCATTTGCATGATTTTCTAAGCTTGGGAAAGGAACTTCATTTTAAACCTCTGTCTAAAATCGTCCCAAGTTTCCACTGGATGGCCTGCTTGGGTTACCTCCCACCAAAACGAAGCATCATCCTTCGGCAGCCAGACAGCTAACTGGATCTTCCTTCGATCTTCCACTTCAAAAATTAGAAACAAAACCTTGATCTCCTTGAGCCAATTCTTTGCCTCTACGAATGTCTCATTTCCATGGAATGGCTTTCCTCCCATAGCACAGAAATCTTTGCAGATCTTAGAGAAGTTGTCTGCACGCGGAGAAGGAGGAGGAACGACGAGTGCAGCTGGGGGAGAAATGTAACACCCCGTATTTTCTATGAATATTAAAATTAACATATTTAAGAACACTTAATGTTTAAAAGAAGAACTAGGTGAAACGGGTTACGCCATTGCATTCGTCTTGGAATTCTGCTTGATTTAGAGTTCGAGTTTGCATGAATCGGATTCCGCATGAAGAAGTTATGGAGGTTAGAAAATTTCAAGTGTAAGCAGAAATTAAATAAAAATAATAATTAAATAATCAAAACAGATTCGAAATTCAAAATTCAAAATTTAGGAAACCAGCTGAGCGGGAAATCTCCCGCTCAGGGGTATCGACCCCCCCATGGGGTGTCGACATGGGAGTCGACCCCCCTATAGGGGTGTCGACATAGGTGTCGACCCTCCTGTAGGGGTCGACCCCAGCTGACTGTTCTGGACAGTGACGATTTTCTGAGTCGTAGGGCTACGTGGTGACTTCTGATTGGCCTGATGACACATTTTCTTGGACCGGATGGTCTGGATGGATCCTATGTTGATCTAAAGGCTCAAACTAATCCTATACTCATATATAGTCACATCAAACCTGAACCCTAAACCTCATAATCCTATTCTATCATACCATCATGTTGTTCCTCTCTAAACTTGCCTAGCCTCCATCTTCTCCAAACTAGAAATCAAATTAGAGAGAGAGCTTCAAATCAAAGTAGAGGTTTTCTTCTTCAATCAACAAAGAAAGATTAGAATCACTACAGCGTCAACTAATTCACTTTTCTAATCCTTTCACTGTAAGTTCAGTTATTATTCAGATTTGAACACCTAATAGAAATCATGACTGTAATAATCAGATCTAGAACTATGCGTAATTGTGAGATAATCAATTCTGATTCATGCTTACATATGCTTATGAGACTGTTGTGGTTGGAACAATGGAATCTATCATGTTGTACACCACTATGCCTAATTGTGAGATAATCAATTCTGATTCATGTTTATCCTTTTGTCAAATCTGAATTACCTATGCTTATGAGACCATTTTGAATGAAATAATGGAACCTATCATGGTGTACACCAAATTGGTGATTCTCTTATATTCAGTTCTATCGAATCTTTATGCCTATGATGTAACTTGCTCAGTTTGGCCATACTTATTGTTAATGTACAACATGCCTATTGGAAACATGATTCTTGGATTTGGGTACACCTTTACATGCCTATTTTGTTTCTTATGTCAATTCTTGTGTTCCTTCTCTATTCCCCTTTTTGTTTTATTTTATGAATACTAGGTTCATTCGGAACCTAGATTGAATCTTGTTGTACGTACGATTGAAACACGGGGAATTGGGTATAACTTAGTTGAGTAATTTTGGGCAAAATAAGTAAATATGTGTGAAAACCCGTAACTTCCCCGGTGAGGAAAGCGCGGATAGTTCAAGAACAAGCCACAAAAGAACGCAGACGAAAGAACATTTCATTGTTATTACAACAATTCCATCAGAATACAAGAATATACAGAGCATAAATGAATATTACACAGAAATATCAGAGATTTAAATTACATTTAAATACATCGCAGCGGAAAATAATACAATACACAACTAGAAGAGATATACGGATACAAAGCTTTCCGGATATCATTCCAGTTGTAAACCAGGATCCTACGAATATAAATCTGCAAAACCAAAACTACTAGCTGCCCGTGTCAAAATAAGGGCACCCGGAGTTTAGGTTAGAACAATAAACTCCAGGTCAGTCATGGGACTGGTGTGAGAACTAAAACAGTTATTTATCTTTATTTTTAAAGTTCGGTAAATCAAGGGACCACGCCGTATAACACGGAACGAGTTTCCTCCCAAGAACACAAGTGCATAAAACAACAGCGCAATGCTAAATAAAGAAAAATGAAGCTATTATAAGACCCAGGTCCTATCACACAATGCAACGCAAGCCGGGGGATAGGGTTTTCCCTTATAATAGCCAAACATGCTTAGTACGTTTAAAACAAATCATTTGATACTACTATAAGTGCATAGTGTATAAAACAACTTCAAATCATAAGTATCAATCATAGACGACATGGGTACAATATATCACGTCGCCATACTAGTTCTACAATTAAAACCGCAATATTGCGTATTGGAAATTGGATTTCCGTCATGGTAGCTCCTGATTCGAAAGATCGATCGCGTAATGCAATTCCCCACGGATTACGTCCCAACAAGAGAAAACATTGTCAGCACATCCGCACTTTTGGGATCAGAGTATCACCGCGGCTTACGTCCCAGCGAGAGAAAACACCGCTTACTCTATATATCCCTGAGCACTAAGCTCATCTCGGTCAACCGAAACTACGACACCACTAAGGTGCCCATCCACTAAAAAGCATACTGATCAAACCATCAGTTTACCACCATACCGAGGTGTGAGGCTCGCGAATCAACGCTATACACAAAGCCATGCTATATCAAAGCTGCGCTTTGATCATCATACACCAAACTTTGCTTTTCAACAAAAGTCTGGATCACTGCATCTCAGCATGCCACACTATCAATCCATATCGTACCACTGATTTCTACCAATATATAACCTCTGAGCTCGTATGTCTCAGAGAAGGGCGTTAAGCAAGAGAATAAATTCCCCGCCGCCAAACAGATATATATTTAGCAGAGATCAACGAATACAATATAAAGGAATACAATGTCAGACACACCATCCATTTACAAGTCCGTTCTAGGTCTGAACGAAACCGGAGGCACTTTCCTCGCATATTCGTCGATCTCCAAGTACGTCTACCCGACCACCAACTGATTCCCTCATCTTGGGTGTACAGCCCAATCAAGATCATCAGTAATCACCTAAACGATGTGAAGACTTCCGGTCTTCGACCACCATCATCATCTTCGACTTATCGTCGAATCAGTTATTCAGAATGGGTATAAACCCGGCCTTTCCGAACAACCCGCGTATATAGTAAACAAATGTTACACAATCACAACATACGCCTCATTTCAATTCATCAGTCACTAATCGTAAATTAGCAAGGGAACAATTCCCCAAATATTAACCCCGAAGGCCGAAACCAACATCAGATCAATACCCAGGAAACCATTCTTCTTAGCTAACCTACAGTTAGTTTCTAAATTTCACGTTCTTAGGGAAAGGTTCCCATTAATTTTATCAAAGATAAATTCTTTAAAATTTATTCTTTAATCTTCCTCTGGATATCATTTCAAACCAAATTATGGTTTTCCAAACTAGTCGGGATTAGCGAACCACACCGAAGTAATTATTTATTTTATTTCCCAATCCCAACCTATTCATCCCATGAAGCAAAACTGGTAATACTCCATATCTAATACCACGGTGTTATCGGTAAAATTAATTATCCTTCCACGTCCAAATCTAATTAAAGATTTAACTATCGCTTTGGAGCAAAACTGGTAATACTCCATTCTCGATCTTTTCAATCTAATTAAAGATTCATTAAAACTCCACTTAGTTTTAATCTTTAACTGGGTTAAAGAATCAGTGTCATTTAAAACACGGTTCACTATAAACCCAAAATCACATTACATTTCAATCGGACCCTAACCATAAATTAGCAAGTGAGCAATTCCCTAAGTATTAACCCTGAAGGCCGAAACCAACATCAGATCAATACCCCGGAAACCATTCAACTTAACTAATCTCCAGTTAGTTTCTGATTTTCTTAACTCCTTTGGATCTAAGAACAGTATTATTGAAGATACCGTTCACGACAACCCAAAATCACATTCTATTAATTATCGGGTTAAAGAACAAGTGTTATTTAAAACACTATTCACGATGAACCCAAAAATCAATACCAATTCAATTCTAATTAAATATTATTTAATTGGTACACTTCATTAAATCTAAATAAAAGATTTAATCTTTTTCCTCAACTGGGTTTAAGAACATCGTTAATGAAGACGCCATTCACGACAAACCCAAAATCCCATTTGATATTAAATACAAGGCTCTGAATAGAAAATATATCGGCTTATATTCAATATCAAATTCTATGACCAACAAATATCGTATTGGAAATAACGATATAAATATATCTTTCAAATTTCCCACAACAATACCTGTATAATCACAAAATCCCACATCGAAATATTCCGAAGACAGTTTCGATTCAAATCCATTTCCAATCTATATATTGGAAATCCTGGTTATTTTCAAAACCATTTCAAATCCACTTTATTTATATTAAAAATAAATAAATTATTATTTTAGTTCAAAACTAGTTCATTTCGATAAAAATCTATTTTTATCCTTTCAAATATGGAGTTTTTCATCCCAATTCTTCACAAATCATTTCTTATGATTTTACACAAATTATTATTATTTTTAATAATTTTATCAAGGCCTGTACAGTCGATTTCCATCAACGGCCATCGAACTGCACTTACAGCGACTTTTTCCAAATTTTATTTGGACATAATTCCAAATCCAACCGTTAGATTTCAAATTTCTAATATTCGTTAGAAAGCTCTTTTCGACACGAACCCAACGGTTCCGGTTTTAGGAGAATCCGACGGTCGGATCTCCTGCAATGTCCGTTCGAAGTCAATGGTCGAAATTCACGAACTACCGCGGCGCGGCGCGTTCTATTCAGGCCATTATATATATAATATATATTTCGTCGATTTCCTTTTTAAAACGAATTTTATAAATCATTTCAAATTTGTTTAAAAAACAATTTCAACCTTTATTTTAAATTCAAATCAAAATTGAATTTTCCCTTATAAATTCTTTTTACATTCACTTCTATTTTATTTCAATTCAAATCGATTTCAGTTCTATTTCAATTCGTTTTCAATTGAATTCAATTCAATTCAGATTTGTTTTTTATTCGATTCAATTCAAATTCGTTTTCTATTATATTCAATTCAAATTCGTTTTCTATTTAATTCAATTCGAATTCGTTTTCTATTCAATTCAATTCGAATTCGTTTTCTATTCAATTCAATTCGAATTCGTTTTCTATTCAATTCAATTCAAATTCGTTTTCTATTCAATTCAATTCAAATTCAGTTTGAATTTCCATTCAATTCGAATTCGTTTTCTATTCAATTCAAATTCAGTTTGAATTTCAATTCAATTCGAATTCGTTTTCTATTCAATTCAATTCGAATTCGTTTTCTATTCAATTTAATTCAATTCAATTTACTTTAGATATTCATTATAAAATGAATAAAATCGATATTCATTATAAAATGAATAAAATCGATATAAATATCGTTCACGTCAAAATGGCGTCAATCTAATCAACACGACTTCATATATTTCTATTTTCAAATATTCTATTTCAAATATTTCTTTTTCCAATATTTCTATTCAAATATTTCTTTTTCAAATATTTCTATTCAAATATTTCTATTTCAAATATTGAATGAAGCCCAATCAATTACCATATAATGTTAATTATATGGATTTTCTACAACACATGTATACAATAACAACGATGAATAATCAACCATCATCCAAAGTGCACTCTACACTGTATAAGCATCGAATATAAATATTTAACGCTTATAACAGTCTGTCAATCAATCGATCGACATACAACTAAACAATCAGGATTAGTGTACGTCAAATATCATCCCAATACCCGTGTGGGGTTTTCAAACAATCAAACTCAGATTTTATTTGTGCAGTTGGGCGATGTGTAAAATTTATCGTCCCAATCAATATCAGTCAAATGTGTGTATATAAACAAATCGTATGATTTGTTTATTTTTATTTCATTTCATATACACGTTGAAAATTCTATTTTTAACTATAAAACATTTTCCACTATAAAATATTTTATTTCAACTATATAAATGTTTTATTTCATTTCACATCACATCACACAATCAACTACACATCAAAATCAAACAAACAAGCATACAAGCCGTCCATGGT
The DNA here is from genome assembly GCA_030737875.1 of Allium sativum. Lineage (NCBI taxonomy): Eukaryota > Viridiplantae > Streptophyta > Magnoliopsida > Asparagales > Amaryllidaceae > Allium > Allium sativum. The sequence goes on from CM060924.1 coordinate 201,764,072, forward strand.
CTGTAGACGACGGGTCTCGGGTGCTACTAAACACTGTCTGCATCCTAGTATATATTTTAACTAGAAATGAAAATTCAAAGTGAGAAGTTCTCACCCTTTCGCTAAACTGAATGACGCAATTCTTCATGGGTAGGAAATCTTCACCGTGCTTTTCTTTTGTCTATTTCGTTGCCCGTATTCACTACATATATAAAAATCACATTTTTACTTCGCTATTCAATATATAAAAATCGAATTTTTACTTTGCTATCCAATATATAAAAATCGAATTTTTACTTTGCTATCCAATATATAAAAATCGAATTTTTACTTCGCTATTCAATATATAAAAATCGAATTTTTACTTCGCTATTCAATATATAAAAATCGAATTTTTACTTCGCTATTCAATATATAAAAATCGAATTTTACTTCGCTATTCAATATATAAAAATCGAATTTTTACTTCGCTATTCAATATATAAAAATCGAATTTTTACTGCGCTATTCAATATATAAAAATCAGATTTTTATTTCGCTATAAATCTCATCCTTCTCTAATTAAAAATCTCATTTTTACATGTTAAAAAAATGAAGTCCTTTTCTAATTAAAACTGAAATCATTTTCATGTTAAACATCGTATCTTTGCAAAGTTAAAAATCGTTCCTTTACGATGTTAAAAATCCTTTCTTTTTCATAAAAAACATGTCGTCTTCATTTAGAAAACTGAAATTAAACAAGGGATTTATAGTTTAAAAACTGAGATTAAACAAGGTTTAATCTCTACATTAACCACACAATAAGAAAATAAAATAAATAAATGAACTAAAAAGACTTACAGCGTTTTTTTTATTAAGAAGGAGGGAGAAGGACGGAGGTCATCGACGGCAGGAGGAGGCACAGCTAGGTCAGGCGGGTTCAGCGGTCGTCGCGAGGCGCACAGATGGCCGGATCGAGGAGGGGGAGGGTCCTGCTGCTGGCGGATCTGCTCGTGTTGGGGCTTGGCGCTGCGGTGGTTTAGGGAAGAGAGGGAGTGAGAGGAGGAGGAGTTCGACGAGGGGAAGGGGGGCACGCCCTGACGGCGCGCGGTGGCGGAAGAAGAGGGGGCGGGGCAGGATCGAGATCGGCGGCGGCTTTCTTCTTTCCTTTTTTTTATCACTGAACGAATGAAAAGGGGGGGAGGGGAGAAAGGAAGATATATAATAATATATATTTTAATTTATTTTAATTTTAAAAGGTAACTTTTTCATTCGAACTCGAAACGAGACCCACCGCCTGTCGTCCATAGCTAATTACCCCCATTCCGAACACAATGGGATATACATTGCAAGCTGATTCGATCGTTTAGATCAGTTTTCGTCAAAATCAAAATATAACTCTATATATTGAATTTGAACGCGTATTTCAATTTACCAGGGCCACATACTGACTTGAAAAATTCCAGAAAAATATTTTCTAGCTTCGTATTGACGATACCGTCCTAACAAACTAGTTTCGTCGAATTTTGAGACCGTTTGAAAAATGGCCATTTTCCAGTCGATTAAAATCAACTAAAACTGGTCAAACGCATTTTCCTTTGCCACGCTCACATATTGATTCGAAAAATTACGAAAATTGAAATCTAGCAATAACTTTACATCACGGATCCAAAAAAAGTGGTTTCGTCAAAATCCGAGGTCGTTTGCAAAATTTCCATTTTTAAGGGCCTGAATTCCATAGCGACTATTCAGAATTTTCAACTGGACATATCTTTTGATTCCCGCTATGAAATTTCAATTTTTCGGATTCGTTGGAAAGATATTCTCAAATAGATTCTAATATTTTTGGTTTTACTAAAATCCGGTTTATTTTGCACCCGGTACATTCATTTGAAGTTTGATATCGAATTATCGAACTATCGCGCCATTTTCAATTCCTTTTATAATTTAAAATAATTTTTTATATTCTAACAACGATCTATATAATATATACGTTCGAATTCTATTCAAAATAAATTTTTCGTTGTTTTTATTTAAAATAATTCATTTTAAATAATCAAAATTCGCTAAAATTGCCAAAATAAAAAATTTAAACTGGCCCAGATTTCCGGGTTATTACAATATGGCATAACTTGAATTAACTACAATTGTGGGTAATTGGCATATAAAAATCTAGACTTGGGCATGTATCATAAATATGTAATTTGGCTAAAAGATGAACATGCCTAACACGAGGTTAGATTGAGTTGCGGTGTAAGACTGCCCGGAACCGCTCGGCACATCCAGCGATCGCAACAACAGATCTAATGTGAGAGGTTAGCGCATTAAGCCTAAAACCTGAGGTTAGAATGAGTTTGCGGTAGAAGTCTGCTCGGAACCGCCTGGCACATCTAGCAACCGCAAACAACAGTTCTAATGTGAGAGGTTGAGGCATTAATGAATGAATTAATGCTAATGAACGGACATGCTAAGAATGGCAGGGTTAAGTTAACTCATTCAACACTTAACCAATACAACATGTTAATTAAACAGATGGGTGGGGTCAGGTTACATGGAGAACACTTAACCATTATAACATGTTGATTAGGAAACCCTAGTAACGGGGACCCATTTCAGCAGTAACCCACATAGATGTGTCATGGTACCCTGAACTAGGCAGGGTGGGGCACGATTACTGGGCTGATTATAAGCGGTCAAAATAGCGGCGGGTGGTGTGCTAGTGTAGGTTTCGATGGAGTATGGGCATGCACGTACTCCGGAGTGGAAAAATCAGGCATTGGGCATCAGTAGTCATACATTGTCATTTTGAATTGTGTCGGGTTGCCACCATAAGGATTGATACACCCCGTGGTGGGACCAGCGTAGGTATCTACAAACAAGCGGGGCCGAATGACACAAGTAATAAATGCATGCGAGTAGGAGCCGATTGATAAAGGGATCATTTTATTATGAACACATGATGCCAGTTGAAACATTTGTTAGTAGGTGCAGAGAAATGGAAATGAGTGCGAAAGCATATTCAGTTTATCTTGCCTTATGTTATCTTGTCACTATGGTGTTGTCCTATATTCGGTTTATTCATGTTATGATCCTTTTTCTTGTTTACATGCTGAAAAATCATTGGACTTACCAGACTTATGTCTGACCCGTTTTCTTTCATCTTCTTTTCTTCCGTTTCCCCCTATGTCCGTAGGGAGGGAATACTTCAGCTTAGTTCAGACCTTTTCCAGCTTGAAGAGAGTAGATGTATTGCTTGGATTCTCTTTTCTTGGGCTATGGTTGTGGTTACACTTTTATTGGGGATTTATGCTGCTTTACTACTGCTTTATGCTTCTTTATGTATTTTGAGTTTTTAATCAAGACAGAAGTTTTATTGTAATAACTTGGAAGTTGAGTTTTGAGATGATGGTTGTAATGTTTGACTAGACCACGTTGCTTACGAAATAATTCCAGTTTTTTCGCTGATTATATGTCTGTCTTGTAAATTATCTGCATCTTTTACCTATAATGCTTCACTAAAGTTAATGCATTCCCTTTGTGAGTGACCTTAACGGAGGTGGGGTGTTTCACTTGGAATCAGAGCTGATGGTTACTAGATCAGATTAAAATTCTTGAAAACTATTTTTTGAAAAGAAGTTTTAAAGAAGCATTTTCAAAAAAAGTGTTGTTTTATTCTAAAGCCATATTCCCCAAAGCCATACGCACTATCTTTCTGTCCTTTGTTTTGAACCTTTTCTTTTTGTTTCAGCATGTTTAGGGATCTTAATCTTCCCGAGGGCGTACAGATACCCGGCTGGTTCAGAAGGTATCTGGAGGCTAGGGCTGATGCTGCAGGCCTAACAGACGTTCCTCCTCCCCTAGCTGTAGTTGTTCCTCCTCCTCCGCGTGCGAATGCTTTCTCGAAGATATATAGAGACTTTCGAGCTATGGGTGGAAAGAAATTTAATGGGACTGAATCATTCATGGAAGCAAGAATCTGGCTCAAGGAAACAGAAGATTTGTTTGTTATCTTCGAAGTGGATGATCAGCAGAAGATACAATTGGGTGTATGGTTACTTAAGCACGAATCCTCTTTCTGGTAGGAAGTTACTAATGCTGAAAGACCAGTTGAGACTTGGGAGGATTTCAGAATGAGGTTTGAAATGAAGTTCCTCTCGCAAACTGAACAAAGCCTACAGTTGGAGAAGTTCTTAGCACTCAAACAGGGAAGCCTATCGCTCAAGGAATACGTCAACCAATTCAACCAGCTGGCTAGATTCGGACTGAAGTTGGTAAACACTCCACATAAAAAGGCTCTCCGTTTCGTTAAAAGGTTGAATGAGCCACTTCACAGCCTAGCTATTTCCCATATACTTATGAGAGACTGGTGGATATGACACTGTTACGGGAGGAAGACAAGGTTGGGAAGAAAGAGACAAAGGTGGAAGGACCTCTAGACAAGAAAGTGGAGGGATCGCAGAATAAGAAGACAAATTCCAAGAAGGGCGGGAAGAATAAAAAACCCCATGACAAGAGGAAGTGTAATTTTTGTGGCATACCTGGGCATCTGATTAAGGACTGCGGAAAGAAGAGGAAGATGGGTACTTGTTTTCAATGCGACAAGACAGGACATGTGTAACACCCCGAAATTCTGTAACACTAGGATTCACAAATCAAGGCAGAATTAAAAGTTAAAATCAAAATCAAGGGAAACGGGCTGCGCCATTGCGTTCGTCTCGGAATTCTGCATGAAAACGAGTCCGAGTTTGCGTAAATCGGAGTCCGTACGAGGAAGATATGGCCTCCGGAAGATTCAGCGAAGTTCAAAATTCAAAATAGGGCAGAAAACGAGTTCAAATTCAAAAATCGGACCCAGATTGGGCTGGGCGGGAATTTTCCCGCCCAAGGCACCCAGGTCGACTGGGTAGTCGACCTAGGGGTCGACCCCCCCTCCCGCTTTTTCCAGTTTTCTAAACCTGGTTTTTTCTGATGTATTCGGTCACGTTTTCTGCCTAGGTTCGTCCGCCTAACACTATATAAACAGCCCTAGTCTCCTTCTCTATTCACAATTATTTTCTATCCTTATGCTGCCTCTGAGAAAAATATATAAATAAATAAAAATAAGAAAATAATGCGAAAATCCAAGACAAGGTTATGCTGCTCAAGTTTGTCAAGAAGAGATTCGAATCAAGATTAAAGCTTCAAGATGAGAATCAAAGGCTAACTCAAACGGTTTCGAGCAACGTCGCACGAATCATAGCAATGCCATCTTTCTATTCTAATCTAATCTCTGTAAGTCGGTTACTTTTAGATTTGAACGCTTTCTCTATTCGTGACATGAAATTAAAGGAATAAAAGAATATGCCAAATCTTTCTATTCGAATCTGTGCCTATATCTTTGGACCTAATTAAGAACTGTTATGATTCGATGACCAATTAGGCCTTGCCTAAGACTATGAACATTGCCTATGACTATGAACATTGCCTATGACTATGGACATTGCCTATGACTATGGACATTGCCTATGACTATGAACATTGCCTATGACTATGAGCATTGCCTATGACTGTGACTGTGACTATAAGAATTATTTCCTTGACTCTGAACACAAGCCTATGCCTTTGACAAGGAAGCATAAACTATTGCCTATGGCATAACAAGGACTACTGTGATTAAACACCTATGATTCATGACTAGGAAAGTATTGTTTAAGTTTTGTGACTATGAAATTGGGTCTAAACCTGATTTTCTATTCTTTCTATTCTTGCTTTTCTTCGGTTTTAGACCTTAGGAATTTACCTATTAAGTTAGGTCTACCCATATTCTTGAACCTACGTCTCTATTCTGTCTATTCTTGGTTTTCTTTGGTTTTAGACCTTGGGAATTTACCTATTAAGTTAGGTCTACCCATGTTCTTGAACCTACGTCGTTATTCAACCCTTTTTATGCCAGTTATTATGTCTATCTTTTGCATAGCATCTTTGGTTCATTCCCTATTTTCTACGAATATAGATTTATCTATAATCTAGATTGAATCACGATTATACGAATGGTGGGAATACGATTTGGGCAAAATATGAAATTTACTAAAAACGTAGTTTTTAACTTGGAAATTGGCATAAATTGGGAACATGCATTATGGTATGCAAATTGGATAAATTTGACATGAATTATAGGATGTGTAATTTGAATCTAGTATTGACTCGTAAATCTAGTATTTCATGAACTGTGAACTAGAATAATAAGTCTAGTTTGACATGAACTAGAATGTTAAATCAGAATTCGATTAGCTAATTTGGCATAATAAGTGTATTTGCATAAAATTTGAAATTGGCCATAATTGTGAGTAGTCGTCATGTTTGGCAAAATCATGGTTAGTGACACTTAATTTGGTATAGTTTACATACCAAAAAGCATAAATATGATTTAGAGGGGTAATGGGCCATAAGAATGAATGTTGACAATTTACATTAAAAGAGAAATTAGGAGATAAGTAAATTAGGAATAATTTACTTATAGAATTTGTCCTAAATGAGAAAATATAAATTTAGACAAATTAAAGGTTTGTTAATGACCTCTCTTTTAATAACACACCAGAAAGTTCTAGGGTGACAGAGAGGATAGTGTCTAGGCTTGAGTTTGGAAAATACAAGTTTCCTGCTCTCCCTGGCTATCCCTAACTGATCCGATGGACGGGATGGTTACTTTCAAAACCTGATTTGGAAACTAATCAAAACCCTTTGAACTTAGAAAACACGAATATGCCTAACCCGAGGTTAGACTGAGTTGCGATGTAAACCTGCCCGGAACCAGCCGGCATATCCAGTAATCGCAACAATATCTGTCTAATGTGAGTGGTAGCGGCTTTAATTTATTTAGTTAAAGCTAGAACAAGAATGGTAGGGTTAAATTAACTAAGACACTTAACCAATTTAACATGACAACCAGACTGGTGGGTGGGGTTAGGTTCATACAGACACTTAACACAGTTAAGCTAGAATGGGAGGGTTAAGTCCATAGGAACACTTAACCAACTTAACACAGTTAAGCCAGAATGGGAGGGCTAAGTCCATAGGAACACTTAACCAACTTAACACAGTTAAGCTAGAATGGGAGGGCTAAGTCCATAGGGACACTTAACCAACTTCACATGGTAACAAGACAAGATTTGTAGGGGTTAAGTAACGAAGAAAACACTTAGCCAGATTAACATGTTAACTAGACTAGAGGTTGGGGTTAAGTAAAATTTAATACACTTAGCCAATTTGATATGTTAGCTGGACTAGACCGTAGGGTTAAGTAAACTTAAACACTTAACCATCAGATTGTGATAAAGGAATAGGGTTAAGTCTAAAACATGAAGGGATAATACTTAACCATTAATAACATGTTAGTTAAAACAGACGGGCAAGGTTAAGTTATAAAGGAACACTTAACCAATACAGGATGAATGGGTAGGGTTAAGTAATAAGAAATACTTAACCAATATAACTTGGTTGTGGTGGGGTTAAGTCAACATGAATTACTGATAACACTTAACCAGTTTAACAGGATAAATGAAGAGGGTTAAGTTAGCTTGAATTGACTAATGACACTTAACCAATCCAAATTAACGGGAAAGAGAACTAAGTAGTAAACCTTAGTTAAAAGGAGCTAAGTAGTAAACCTTAGTTAAGAAAACAACGATTCGGGAAACTAAGTGGTAAACCTTAGTTAGCAGAACTAAGTAGTAATTCTTAGTATGACACGAGAAGGAGCGAACGTCCGTCTGATTAAAAAGGAGGCTCCAATGAATTGGGTTGCGAAGCCCGAGGCTTCGAGGGGACGTGAGGGTACTCTTGGTATCCCTCTGTGAGGCTGCAGATGATCCTCCTGGGCTCATAGAGGTTAAGGTCTGCGTTAGAAGAACCAGGGGTATGCCTTGGTTGCAATATATGGCAACCTAAAGACTAGGATGGACCAGCGTGATTTGGCGAGAAAACGGTAGCCCTGTGATAGCAACTCGTCGTCTACCGTCCATCTTGAGTCAGTCGAGATATGTGAAGCGGAAAGGCGGAGAACTCCAAAAGACCATATACTTGCTATCTAGTTATGGGTGAGGATGGCCATAGGATAGTGGGGCATCGGGGGCCTGCGTATAGTTCTCATTTTTTCAAGGTGTGCCTTTCATTAGTTGAGGGAGGGGTCAAGTGGGACCATAGGCACTGGAACAAAAGCAGACCTTAGCATCTACATCGGCAGATATTTGAAAGCTCCCGACCGAGTTCTGTATTTCTTGATTTGCCCTGCCACAGGACTCGGGCTGCACATTACAGGACATGTGCATCTAGACAAGCGATAACGATTCGCGATACATGCGTGGGGAAGTCTAGGAACTTATACCACCCTAGGTAGTGTGTCCTAGACTAGGGGGCGTCGTTCGATAGGTAGCATAATCCCTAGTTGGACTAGGTGGCATAAACCCTGAATCCGAAAAGCGTTCAGCAGATAATGTAAACTCTAGTTGAATCTAGAAGGCACTTGGTAGAAAACCCTAGATTAGATCTAGGTAATAAATAATAAATGTATGCCTGAAGGCAATAGAAAACACAGGGATTGGGATCACGTTATCGTTACTAGTTGGGACACTAGTTAGGCGGTGCAGAGATGTAGAAACCAGTATAACAAGGAAATAGCGAAGCGGCGAAAGTATTAGAGCATATCCAGTTTATCTTAGCTTAGCATATCTTGTGCTTACCTTGTCTAATCTTGCCAACCCTATCATCATGGTGTTATCTTGTATTCAGTTAATTCATGTCGTTTTGTTTTTCCATGTTCACATGCTAGAAGTTACTGAACTTACTCAGGCTTTATGTCTGACTCTGCTTTTCTTTCGTCTTCTTTTCTTTCGTTCCCCCCCAGGTAGTAAAGAAGGGAATAGTATAGCTCAGGTTAAGTTGGATTGTCACTCTTTCCCAGCTTGAAGATTTGTTGAAGTTTTGCTTGGATTCTCTTTTCAGATGCTATGGCTGGCTCTTGCTAAAATTGGGGAATATAAATGTTGTTTTATGCTTCTTTATTTTGTAAGACAGATGATACTCTAATATTATAAAGAAATTGTTGTACAAACTATTTTATCAATAAAGCAAAGTTTTATTTTCCGGTGTTTAATTTCTGTCTGTCTTGTAATTTATCTGCATCTTTTACCCTAAATGCTCCACAGAACTTAGTGCATTCCCTTTGTGAGTGACACTAACGGATGTGGGGTGTTACAACATGTGGCTAAGGATTGACCAAAAAGGCAAGGGCAGAGGACTGGATCTACTTCTGGAGGGAAGATTCACGCTCTCATTGCACCTCCGCAAGAAAGAGGTAGAAATGTTTCTATTGTGAGTTTAGTTTATCTTTCTGATCATCATGTTCGTACTCTTTTTGATTCTGGCACATCACACTCTTTTATATCTACTGCTTTAGTTGAATCTCTGCACCTAGATACCAGTATAGTAGAGGATCGCATGGTTATTTCAAATCCAATTGGGGGTTCGGCTTATTTGTCAATGATTTGTTTGGATTTGGAAATTTCTATATTAAGCGCTGGGTTTAGATGTAATGCTTATGTTTTGGGTTTCATGGGCTATGGTTTGACTCTAGGCATGGATTGGTTATCCAGTAATGGTGCCATCCTCGATTGTGAAAAGAGAGTGGTTAGACTTATGACTCGCCTCGGTAATACTCTCGAAATCTCTTGTAATCCCATGAATTCTGTTATGCTTAGCTACCTAGAATCTCTTGATGCGTCTGTTGAAAACTTGAAATCTGTTAGAGTAGTCCGTGAATACTCAGATGATCTTTGAAGAGGTGAGGGGTTTACCTCCAAAGCGAGAGATAGACTTCCGCATATACCTGGTTGATAATGCAAAACTAGTTTCTTTACCCGTTCGACACATGGCTCCAAGGGAAAGGATGGAGCTCAGCAAGCAAGTTAAGGAGCTGCTCGAAAAGGGGTTCATAAGGCAGAGTATTTCTGAAACGGGTGCTCCAGTAGTGTTTGCAACCAAAGCGGATGGTTCACTTCGCCTATGCGTGGATTATAGGGGGCTAAACAAGCTGACCAAGAAGAATAGGCACCCACTTCCAAGAATAGATGACTTGTTCGACCAGCTTGTAGGTGCATCAGTTTTCTCCCAACTAGATCTGGCCACCGGATTCCATCAGCTAAGAGTGGCTGAAGATAGCCTAGATAAGACCGCGTTCAGGACCCCGAATGGTTTCTTCGAATGGCTTGTCATGCCTTTCGGCTTGACAAACACACTCGCCTATTTCGTAGACTTGATGAGTAGGGTGTTCAGGGAGTTCCTTAATAAATTTGTAGTGGTCTTCATGGACAACATTTTGATTTTCTCAAAAAGTGAGGAAGAACATGCTTTGCATTTAAAGGAAGTTATGGATACTCTTCGAGCACATCAGCTGAAAGAAAAATTCTCCAAATGCCATTTTTGGAGAGAAGAAGTAAGATTTCTTGGACATGCGGTGTCTAAAGAGGGGATAGCTGTGGATCCCGCAAAAGTAGTTGCGGTGCAAGATTGGAAGATTCCAAGTAATGCAACCGAAGTATGAAGTTTTCTCGGACTAGCGGGCTATTACAAAAAGTTCATTAAAGACTTTGCAAAGATCTCAGCCCCGCTTACAAGAATGATGAAGAAGAACCTAACTTTTGCCTGGGATTTGGATTGTGATGTCGCTTTCCAACGATTAAAAAGGGCTCTGACAACAGCCCCGGTTCTGACATTGCCTGATGGGAGTAAGATGGTTATAGTATACACAGACGCATGTGGTACAGGATTAGGCGTTGTCCTGATGCAAGAAGGCAAGGTAGTTTGTTATGGGGGAAGACAGTTGAAGGTACATGAGAAGAACTACCCAACTCATGATTTAGAGCTAGCTGCCATTGTTTGCGCTCTTAAGTCATGGCGTAATTACCTACTAGGAGAAAGGTTTGAATTGTTTACTGACCATAAATCATTAAAGTACCTTTTCTCATAAAAAGATCTTAACTTAAGACAACAAAGGTGGATGGAGTTTCTTACCTCACACGATTTTGAGATTGCTTATACCCCTAGTAAGGGTAATGTGGAAGCAGATGCCTTGAGTAGGAAAAAGCTGACCTCAAGCCCTCTCTTTGTGGAAAGGCAAAACCTGGAGTACTTAGCAACCTTTGACTTTAGACCCTCTTTTGATTTTGTACCTGGTTTATTAGCAACGCTAGAGGTGCGGCCTGCGCTTTTGGACTCAATACGAACCGCACAACGTGAAGACCCTCAGATTATTGATATGATGGATAAGTTAATTAGAGGTGGGACTTCTAGTCACCTCAATATATACTCCATAGATGCCAAGGGTTGGTTAAGATGGGATGGAAGCCTATGTGTACCACAAACAAGGGATTTGGTGAAGACAGTTCTCGAAGAAGCACACCATTCTAAGTTGACCATACACTCAGGTAGAGACAAGATGTATAAATACATAAAAAGGGTTTTCTTTTGGAATGGCATGAAGAAGGATGTAGCTGAATTTTTCTCTAAAACCTTGATATGCCAGCAAGTCAAGGCGGAGCAGAAGAAGCCTGGTGGTCTGCTTTATCCTCTAGAGGTCCCACAGTGGAAATGGGATAGCATTTCGATGGACTTTATAGATGGGTTACCTAGGTCAAGAAGGGGCAATACCAGTGTTTGGGTAATAGTTGATAGACTCACTAAAGGCGCTCACTTTATACCTATTAAAAGTTAGAGGACTGCCTCATCATTAGCATCCATTTATCTTAAAGAGGTAGTTCGACTGCATGGGATACCCTCTAGCATAGTAAGTGATCGAGATCCTATCTTTACGAGTGAGTTTTGGAAGAGTTTGCAAGAGGCTGTAGGCACACAACTATGCTTAAGCACTGCCTATCACCATCAAACCGATGGCCAGACGGAAAGGGTGAACAGTGTGTTAGAAGATTTCTTGAGATTGTGCATTCTTGATTTTGGAGGAACATGGGAGGATCATCTTCCTTTGGTGGAGTTTTCCTACAACAACAACTACCAAGATACCATAGGCATGGAACCCTTTGAGGCTTTATATGGAAGACCATGCCGATCACCAACTTGTTGGTGGGAGTCTACAGACAAGCTTATACTTGGGCCCGACATGATTAGAGAAACTTCAGAGAAGGTGGACTTGATACGAAGACGAATGAAGGCCGCACAAGATAGACAGAAGTCCTACGCGGATAAAAGAAGGACCGACCTTAAGTTTGAGGTTGGAGACAGGGTTTTCCTTAAAGTATCTCCTTTGAGGAATGTCATTCGCTTTGGATCCGTAGGGAAATTGGCACTAAGGTTTGTAGGGCTATTTCCTATCATTGAGAGGATTGGGACGATGGCTTATAGAGTAGAGCTTCCCAAAAGATCAGCTGGAGTTCATAATGTTTTTCATGTTTCTCATCTAGAAAGTGCTTACATGAGTCTGCAGATGTTATGGAGCCAAGCATACTAGAGGAAGTAGAAGTGGAACGAGAAGCGACGGTGAGAAGAGTTCCAACTCGTATCTTGGGAACAGAAGTTAAAAAGCTACGCAATCATGATGTCAAGCTAGTAAAAGTACAATGGAGTGACGCTGAAGAAGACGCGACTTGGGAGACTGAAGACAAGATACGCGCGGCCTACCCTTATCTTTTTGACGGTACATCCTTGATCTCTTTTTCCATAAGTTTATGCATGCTTGTATTTATCTTTTAAGTATATCTCCTCGATCCTATTCCTAATCCTTAGTTAGAAACCAATGAATGTGAACATGTACTTGAAACATGTTATGATTGATGGTTGCAAGTGGTTGCTCGTGGATGCATATACACACACATTAGGTACTAGATCGGCTCAGTCACTTTCATATTGCATATGCATATATGTATTTGTATATGAATAGAAACTTGATGTGTTATCATATGGATGTTACATTTGTATGAATGATTGTGCACTCATGTAGAAGTTATAAGGTACGATTAGGAATAACTGCATACATAATGGACTCATGACACTGACATAATTCGCATTAAGTAGGTCAACTGAATCGGTAGACCGCCTGATTTAGCATTAGATAAGGACATATACACACACTATGAATATGATCATGAAAGCATTAGAAATCTTTTTAAGGACAATGGATACTCGTGATTTATGGTTGAGTAGATGGATGTTGGATGTTAGGATACATTCTTCTTAACTTAGAGATTTCGGTAACGAAATCCTTTATGAAGGGGAGAATGTAACATCCCGTATTTTCTATGAATATTAAAATTAACATATTTAAGATCACTTAATTTTTAAAAGGAGAATTAGGTGAAACGGGTTACGCCATTGCGTTCGTCTCGGAATTCTGCTTGAGATAGAGTATGAGTTTGCGTGAATCGGATTTCGTATGAAGAAGTTATGGAGGTTAGAAAATTTCAAGTGTAAGCAGAAATTAAATTAAAATAATAATTAAATAATCAAAACAGATTCGAAATTCAAAATTCAGGAAAGCAGTTGAGCGGGAAATTTCCCGCTCAGGGGTGTCGACCCCCCATGGGGTGTCGACATGGGAGTCGACCTCCCTATAGGGGTGTCGACATAGGCGTCGACCCCTGCTGACTGTTCTAGACAGTGATAATTTTCTGAGTCGTAGGGCTACGTGGCGACTTCTGATTGGCCTTATGACGCATTTTCTTGGATTGGATGGTCTGGATGGATCCTATGTTGATCTAAAGGCTCAAACTAATCCTATACTCCTATATAATCACATAAAACCTTAACCCTAAACCTCATAATCCTATTCTATCATGCCACCATGTTGTCCCTCTCTAAACTAGCCTAGCCTTCATCTTCTCCAAACTAGAAATCAAATTAGAGAGAGAGCTTCAAATCAAAGTAGAGTTTTTCTTCTTCAATCAACAAATAAAGATTAGAATCGCTACAACGTCAACTAATTCACTTTTCTAATCCTTTCACTGTAAGTTCAGTTATTATTCAAATTTGAACACCTAATAGAAATCATGATTGTAATAATCGGATCTAGAACTATGCCTAATTGTGAGATAATCAATTCTGATTCATGCTTACCTATGCTTATGAGACTGTTTTGATTGGAACAATGGAATCTATCATGTTGTACACCACTATGCCTAATTGTGAGATAATCAATTCTGATTCATTTTTTATCCTTTTGTCAAATCTGAATTACCTATGCTTATGAGACCATTGTGAATGAAACAATGGAACCTATCATGTTGTACACCAAATTGGTGATTCTCTTATATTCAATTCTATCGAATCTTTATGCCTATGATGTAACCTGCTTAGTTTGGCCATAACATGCCTATTGGAAACATGATTCTCGGATTTAGGTACACCTTTACATGCCTATTTTGTTTCTTATGCCAATTCTTGCATTCCTTCTCCATAACCCTTTTTGTTTTATTTTATGAATACTAGGTTCATTCAGAACCCAAATTGAATCTTGTTGTACGTACGATTGAAATGCGAGGAATTGGGTATAGCTTAATTGAGTAATTTTGGGCATAACAAGTAAATATGGCAAACTTGAATTTACTACAATTGTGGGTAATTGGCATATAAAAATCTAGATTTGGGCATGTATGGTAAATATGTAATTTGGCTAAAAGATGAACATGCCTACCATGAGGTTAGATTGAGTTACAGTGTAAGACTGCCTGGAATCGCCCGGCACATCCAGCGACCACAACAATAGATCTAATGTGAGAGGTTAGCGCATTAAGTCTAAAACCCGAGGTTCGAATGAGTTTGCGGTAGAAGTCTGCCCGGAACCGCCCGACACATCCAGCAACCGCAAACAACAGTTCTAATGAGAGAGGTTGAGGCATTAATGCTAATGAATGGACATGCTAAGAATGGTAGGGTTAAGTTACCTCAGTCAACACTTAGCCAATACAACATGTTAATTAAACAGATGGGTGGGGTTAGGTTACATGGAGAACACTTAACCATTATAACATGTTGATTAGGAAACCTTAGTAACGGGGACCCATTTCAGCAGTAACCGACATAGATGTAACATGGTACCCTGAATTAGGCAGGGTGGGGCACGATTACTGGGCGATTATAAGCGGTCAAAATAGCGGCGGGTGGTGCGTCAGTGTAGGTTCCAACGGAGTACGGGCGTGCACGTACT
This sequence comes from Allium sativum, assembly GCA_030737875.1. Classification (NCBI taxonomy): domain Eukaryota; kingdom Viridiplantae; phylum Streptophyta; class Magnoliopsida; order Asparagales; family Amaryllidaceae; genus Allium; species Allium sativum. The sequence continues at coordinate 201,779,217 of CM060924.1, forward strand.
CCGAAGTGGTAAAACCAGGCACTGGGCATCAGTAGTTATACAATGTGCATCTTGAATTGTGTCGGGTTGCCACCATATGGATTGATACACCCCGTGGTGGGACCAGCACAGGTATCTACAAACAAGCGGGGCCAAATGACACAAGTAATAAATGCATGCGAGTAGGAGCCGATTGATAAAGGGATCATTTTATTATGAACACATGATGCCAGTTGAAATATTTGTTAGTAGGTGCAGAGAAATGGAAATGAGTGCAATGGCATATTCAGTTTATCTTGCCTTATGTTATGTTGTCACTATGTTATTGTCCTATATTCAGTTTATTCATGTCTTGATCCTTTTTCTTGTTTACATGCTGAAAAATCACTGGACTTACCAGACTTATGTTTGACCCGTTTTCTTTTGTCTTCTTTTCTTCCGTTTCCCCTTTCCTTCCGGGTCCGCAGGGAGGGAATACTTCAGCTTAGTTCAGACCTTTTCCAGCTTGAAGAGAGTAGATGTATTGCATGGATTCTCTTTTTTTGGGCTATGGCTGTGGTTACACTTTTATTGGGGATTTATGCCGCTTTACTACTGCTTTATGCTTCTTTATGTATTTTGAGTTTTTAATCAGGACAGCAGTTTTATTGTAATAACTTGGAAGTTGGGTTTTGAGAAAATGGTTGTAATGTTTTGACTAGACCATGTTGCTTATGAAATAACTCCAGTTTTCCGCTGTTTATATGTCTGTCTTGTAAATTATTTGTATCTTTTACCTATAATGCTTCACCGAAGTTAATGCATTCCCTTCATGAGTGACCTTAACGGAGGTGGGGTGTTTCAAGAAACGTTTCCTTGGCCTTTGGCAGATGTCGTGGCCTCTAGATACCTACGGAACCAGCCTGGTATCATAACGCTCTCTGGAATATTAGGTTCCCCAGACATGCTGAAAAAGGAAAGAAAAGAGATTCAGACAAGGGATCGAAAGATATTACTTATGGCTTTTTCGGGAATGTTTTTCAAAGCAGACTTTTCTTTTTGAAAATGCTTTCTTTTTAAACCCATTTTGAAAATAATTTTCCAAATCTTTTATCTAATCTGGTAACCTTCAGCTCCGATACCAAGTGTGACATCCCACGTCCGTTAATGTCACTCATTAAGAGAATGCATTAAGTTTCGTGAAGCTATAAGTAAACAGAAACATAAACAAAAATAGAAACAGTAACAGAAACATTACAAGACAGATATAAAAGCAACAGCGGAATTCAAGTTTTTATTTCAAACATAAATCATAACATCGTGGTCAAAATATCCCAAGTCTGAAACTACATAAAAGCCATTACAAAAACATAAAACTTTCTGTCTTGTTCCATCAGAGTACATAAAAGCGTAATTCCCCAAAAAGAGACAAAGGCATAGTAGAGATAAAGACTTGAGCAATACTTCAAGAGCGGCTCCTTAGCAAGATAAAAGCAGAATCACAGTCAAGCCTGAGTATTCCTGCCCTGAGAACCTTAGGGGGAACGGAAGAAAGAAGAGGAAACAAAAAGGGTCAGACGTAAAGTCTGGCGAGTCCAGTTACTTTTAGCAAGTAAATAAATAAAAGTGGCATGACAGGCATATGAAGTGGATAAGAGAGAGAAAACTACATAAAAGGCAGGTATGACAAGCTAAACAGGATAGGGTGTATATGCTTCCAACGATTACTCTACACTATTACTAGTATAACCAGAATGAGATGATCCCTTCCACTATAAGGTGGTAGACTTAGGCATACGTTCAAGTGTACCCTAACTAATACCCTAATCGATCGGCTCCCTAATCCGCGTAAATACTCTGTGCCGGCACCACCATAGGGCGTATCACGTCCTAAAGTGGCAACCCTTCGCTGATATGCACATCCGTATATCTACAGGTGTCATGGCCGTCTTATCCCCCTCTGCCCGGCCCTTACACGCACATAACCCAATCGGTTTGCGCCGCCCACACCGTCCTCCACGTTTGGATCTCTTACAATCAGTTCAGTAAGCGTGCCCCTTCTCTGACCTAGTTCGGAGTACTTTGTTTGATACCTACTCCGGGTTACTGATTGAAATGGGTCCTATACAATATGATACAAGCTCTTCCCTTTGTCTTGTATCCCCCACTAGGTTTTCCAAAGGTTATATTTACCCTAAAGGTGTCATTAATTATATAACCCCAATCTTTCTACCGGTTATGCTTACCCATAGGTGTGTTTAATACATAACCCCTAATTGGTTAAGTTTTGTGCACCTATATTAAATATTACCCACCCATCTCAGATATACTTAACTTAACCCTCCCATTGTTCAAACAAGTTTACTTAACCCCTACTCATGTTTATGTTCACCCAATCCTTATGGATTCAACTAGGTTAAGTATTTCAATTCCTTACCATGTCCATTTATGGTTATAATGGGCCAGACCTCCCACATTAGGCCTATAACTTGTGGATGCGGGATATGTCGGTCGGGTCCGGGCAGACTTATTCCACAAGTTGGGCCTAACCTCATGTCTCAGCCCGTCTCGTATTTGTGCACTTAGAACCCTCACATTAGATTCAACATTTGCGGTTGATGGATATGCCGGTCGGGTTCGGGCAGACTTCAAACACAAATGTATTCTAACCTTGTGTCATAAGTGCATTTACAGTTTCTAATTACTGTATTCCTAGGCATTTTAATTATTAACCAATGAATTATACCTATGTCTTTATAGGTGTTCATGCCCATTTACCCAATTATATTCATAGTTATTTATATGCCAAATTCATAGTCATCATTCAAGTTATGCCAATTCTGATGTTTTCCCCCATTCCCTAACTAATGCATTCGCATATATTTGGTGTCATGCCTAGGCTAGAAAGTAGCCTAGGCTAGAAAGTAGCCTAGGCTAGAAAGTAGCCTAGCCATAAACAATAAAAGGGAAAGATGATGGGAAGATGTAATTATTCTAACATAACCAGCATATATATATATACACACTGGCATAGACATGTAATTGGCATAATAATTAGGTGGACATAAAAAAGATCTAGTGAACAGGTGATGATAAAACTAGATCTAACATAATAACGATGTCCTAATAGGCATGAATAGATCTAAATATGGATTCATATGTTCAATTAATGATATATCTAAATTAACTACCACACGATAGGTACAAACCTTCATAACTTCTTCATACGATGTTCGTTTTACGCAAACCAAATGTCTATCTTAACCAGAATTTTGAGACGGACGCAATGGCGTAGTCCGTTTCCCTTAATTCTGAATATTAAATTAATTATTATTTAATTTGTTCTATTTAGCGTCGTTAAAATTGTGGGGTGTTACAGTACCGCACAGAGGACCACCACATATAGGACCACCACATATAGGACCACTACAAGAGTACCAACTTGAGCATGCATCACACATAGGACCACCGCAAAGTTCCCTACCATGTCCCGTAGAAGTTGGTTGCTTCCCTCCAGTCCCATGGAGAAATCAAACAGAATAATCAGGCAGAATAATCAGATGGATGTGCTCCTCTCGTGTCTTCAGACATCATGATGATCTACTCCGTTGGGTTCTTCACCTACGTACGTGTGGACTGGTCGAAGCGCATCACACTAACGTGTTATTATATCTTTCGTCTAGTCTTTAAATAAGGCGATGACTTTATCTCATAAACTTGCTAATTAACTTGATTATCCACATATTCATTTTTCATTCAAGATCCCAGATTCATTGGCTTTTAATTGACTGCTTACTTTGTATATTCGGCCCTATGTCACCAGAGCGGTCTTTGTCTTATTATTTATTATGTTTATTAGACTTAATACTCCTAATTATAAGTCTATTAATAATAACCCTACCTTATTCTTTCTCGTTTACTCATATCCTTGCCTTATACCGTTATCATAACTTATTACTATTGTTTACTTATTAACTTAGTTCTCTTAACTAAGGTTTTCTAATAACTTCTCTTTTCATCTGTATAACCTACATTATAAGTCCACTTGTTACAATTGTTGTCATCTTTCTTTAATTCTTATCATGTATATTCTTATTATTTCAGGAAAACATTTCACACACCTCGTTAGATTGGTTAGTGGAAAGATGTAAATATCCATTTCCATAACATGCATCAATTAAGATCCGTAGTTGCAAGCTATTTCTTTTATTTTCATTATGGACATACATGTATATTTTATTTGATTAGTGTGCAATATGGTAAAAGAACTCCTATTTCACACTATCCCTTTTTCCTCTCTCTTCTTGCAACTATGTTCTTAATATGGAAATGTATCTGTTTACCCTAAAATTTACCTAACTCAGTCCACTAACTTTTCCCCTTTTTATTCTCTGAGTTAGATATTAATTCCTGTTTTTCATTTATCGTTTTCAATTACCATAAATTTTCCATATTACTGTCAAACTAACTTGCTTTCCAAATTAATGTTAAATTAACATATTTTCCCAGTTACTATCAAATTAACATGTTTTCCAAATTACTGTCAAATTAACATGTTTTCCCAAGTTACTGTCAAACTAACATGTTTTCCCAAGTTACTGTCAAATTAACATGTTTTCCAATTACTGTCAAATTAACATGTTTTCCCAAATTACTGTAATTCTATTTACAACATAGCCAAATTGTCGTTACAAACTAATTTCAGGAGCATATTCAAATTTATTGTAAATTCCGCAATTTTGGTATAATTCCCTTTTACAACATATCTAATTTATTGTTGAATAGTAATCTCAAGACTATATGTATTACTATTATCAATTTTACCATTTTGGTAATATAGTTATTCTTAATCCAAACAGAGAATTAATTGAACAAATTATAACAATAATATTCTTAACTTATTTTCAATAAGATTCAACGTAATTACCATAAACTACAGTTATTTAACATGTTAAAAGTTACGAGGAATGCAGACTGTAAATATACCATTACCCAAAAGGTATAATTCTAAATCTACTCACCTAACTGCTTTCCGATCCTTGAATCTGATTCAAATTTGTGATTTCGTGGTCTTTCTAATTGAATCTAGTATCAAAACACAGATTTACAAATCCGATACTAAAAGAAGAAAAAAGTAAGAAAGAAACCTAAATAATTCAAATTCACAGGACTTACCTCAAGTTGATAAAAAAATATGAACGCCTACGTTCTAAATTTACATTCTTTGTCTTCAAATATTGAATCAGGAATCCTAAAAACTAATATTCTATTTTCTAAAAGATTTGGAGGAGAAAGAAAATGGAAAAGCCTTGGCATCGTCTCAGAAAACGTTAGTTGGAAGTTAGGCCCTACTAGTCTATTTATAGGTGTACAAGAAATTCTGGTTTGTCAAATTTAACAATATGAAATTTGAACCGTTTAAACAAGAAAAACACATCATTAAACAAACAGATCTGGCCCGGGTGGGTCAACCCACCTTAAATGTAATAACCCGGAAATCTGAGCCAATTTAAAAATTTTATTTTGGCAATTTTAGTGGATTTTGATTATTTAAAATGAACTATTTTAAATAATAACAACGAGAAATTTATTTTGAATGGAATTCGAACGTATATATTATATAGATCGTCGTTAGAATATAAATATTTATTTTAAATTATAAAAGGAATTGAAAACGGTGCGGTAGTTCGATAATTCGATTTCAAAATTCAAATGAATGTACCGGGTGCAAAATAAACCGGATTTTAGTGAAACCAAAAATATTTGAATCTAATTGAGAATATCTTTCTAACGATTCTGAAAAATCGAAATTTCATAGCGGGGATAAAAAGTTATGCCCAGTTGAAAATTCAGAATAGTCGCTATGGAATTTCGGCCCCTGAAAATAGCTATTTTGCAAACGACCTCGGATTTCGACGAAACCACTTTTGTTGGGTCCGTGATGTCAAATTAGTGCTAGGTTTCAAATTTCGTAATTTTCCGAATCAATATGTGAGCGTGGCAAAGGAAAACGCATTTGACCAGTTTCAGTTGAATTTAATCGACTGGAAAATGGTCATTTTTCAAACGGTCTCGGAATTTGACGAAATTAGTTATGTTAGGACCGTATCGTCAATACGAAGCTAGAAAATATTTTTTGGAAAATTTTCTAGTTAGTATGTGACCCCAGTAAATTGAAATGCACGTTAAAATTCAATATATAGAGTTATATGTTGATTTTGATGAAAACAGATCGAAACGATCGAACTGGCTTACGATACATATCCCATTGTGTTCGGAATGGGGGTAATTAGCTATGGACGACAGTCGGTGGGTCTCGTTTGGAGGTCGAAATTTAAAGTTACTTTTCGAAGGATAAATAATAAAATAAAATATTTAAGTTGGGCCAAGCCCTCTTCCTCTACCTACCTGGTCAACCCCTATTCCCTCAGCCCCCTATTCATTTTCTAATCAAATAAAAAAAACGAATCGACGGACCAGCGACGGACCACCGCCGCCATCGCCCCGAAGCCCGGCGCCGCACCTCCTCTCCCGTCGCTCCCTAGCTCTCCCCCCCTCGCATAGCTCCTGGCGGCGCCCCATGCTCCGGTGCCTCCTCCTACCGCCGACAAAGCTCCGACCTCCCCCCTTCTTTTATATAAAAAAAACGTGCTGTAAGTCTTTTTCTTTCTTCTATTCATTTATTTATTTTATTTAGTTTTTTTGTAGTTAATGTAGAAAGTAAACCTTGTTTAATTTCAGTTTTTTTATTATATATAAAAAAAACCTTGTTAAAATCAATTTTTAAATGAAGAAGGCATGGTTTTTAAAAATGAAAAAGGAGACATGATTTTTATATAATAGAAAAGGTTAGAACTTTAATTATAAAAAGACCGGATTTTTATCATGAAGAACGTGGTATAAAAATATAATTTTTATATGATACGAGTAGGAAAAATATAATTTTTACGTGATAGAAAGAGTAAAAATTCGATTTTTATATATTGAATAGCAAAGTAAAAATTCGATTTTTATATATTGAATAGAAAAGTAAAAATTCTATTTTTATATATTGAATAGCAAAGTAAAAATTTGATTTTCATATATTGAATAGCAAAGTAAAAATTCGATTTTATAATATTGAATAGCAAAGTAAAAATTCAATTTTTATATACTGAATAGCAAAGTAAAAATTCGATTTTTATATATTGAATAGCAAAGTAAAAATTCGATTTTTATATATTGAATAGCAAAGTTAAAATTCGATTTTTATATATTGATTAGCAAAGTAAAAATTCGACTTTTATATATTGAAAAGCAAAGTAAAAATTCAATTTTTATATTTGTAGCGGCTACGGACAATGAAATTGACAAAAGGCGAGCAACGGTGAAGATTTCTACATAGGAAGAGTCGTGGCGTTTGGATTAGCTAGTCGGTGAGAACTTCTCACTTTTGATTTTATTTTCTAGTCATATAAATATATACTAGGATGCAGATGGTGTTTAGTAGCACCCGACACCCGTCGTCCACAGACCATGGACGGCTTGTATGCTTGTTTGTTTGATTTTGTTGCGTAGTTGATTGTGTGATGTGATGCGAAATGAAAATAAAATATTTATATAGATAAAATATTTTATAGTTGAAAATAGAATTTTTTTAACGTGTATTTAAAATGAAATAAATAGTTATAAACAAATCGAACGATTTGTTTATATGCACACATTGGACTGATATTGATTGGGACGATAAATTTTACGCATCGCCCAACTGCACAAATAAAATCTGTGTTTGATTGTTTGAAACCCCACACGGGTATTGGGATGATATTTGACGTACACTAATCCCGATTGTTTAGTTGTATGTCGATCGATTGATTGACAGGCTGTTATAAGCGTTGAATATTTATATTTGATGCTTATACAGTGTAGAATGCACTTTGGATGATGGTTGATTATTCATCGTTGTTATTGTATACATGTGTTGTAGAAATTCCATATAATTAACATTATATGGTAATTGATTGGGCCTTATTCCAGTTTTGAAAAAGAAACATTTGAAATAGAATATTTGAAATAGAATATTTGAAATAGAAATATTTGAATAGAAATATTTGAAATAGAATATTTGAAAATAGAAATATATGAAGCCGTGTTGATTAGATTGACGCCATTTTGACGCGAACGAGATTTATATCGATTTTATTCATTTTTCAATGAATATTGAAAAGAATTGAAATTCGAATTATATTGAAAAGAATTGAAATTCGAATTATATTGAAAAGAATTGAAATTCGAATTAGATTGAATTGAATTGAATGTAAAACGAATTCGAATTGAATATAAAATGGATTCGAATTGAATTGAATTTAAAAGAAAATGAATTCAATTCGAATTAAAATCGATTTGAATTGAAACCGATTTGAAATGAATTTAAAACGAATTTATATTGGAATATTCAATTTTGATTTGAAATTGAATATGAAGTTGAAACCGTTTTGAAAATGAATTTAAAACGATTTATAAAACACGTTTTGAATTGAAATCGATGAAGTATATATTATATATATAATATAATGGCCTGAATAGAACGCGCCGCACTGCGGCAGTTCGTGAATTTCGACCATTGACTTCGAATGGATATTGCGGGAGATCCGACCGTCGGATTCTTCTAAAACCGGAACCGTTGGGTTCGTATCGAAAAGAGCTTTCTAACGAATATTAGAAATTTGAAATCTAACGGTTGGATTTGGAATTATGTCCAAATCAAATTTTGAAAAGGTCGCTGTAAGTGCAGTTCGATGGCCGTTGATGGAAATCGACTGTACGGGCCTTGATAAAATTATTAAAAATATCAATAATTTGTGTAAAGTCATAAGAAATGATTTGGGAAGAATCGGGATGAAAAATTCCATATCTGAAAAGATAAAAATAGTTTTTTATCGAAATGAACTAGTTTTGAACTAGAATTAAAATTCTATTTATTTTTAAATAAATAAATTGGATTTGAAAAGGGTTTTAAAAGTAACCAGAATTTCCAATAATTGAATTGGAATGGATTTGAATCGAAATTGTCTTTGGATTATTTGGATGTTGGATTTCGTGATTATACAGATATTGTTATGGAAATTTGAAAGATATATTTATATCGTTATTTCCAATACGATATTTGTTGGTCGTAGAATTTGATATTGAATATAAGCCGATATATTTTCTATTCAGAGCCTTGTATTTAATATCAAATGTGATTTGGGTTTGTCGTGATTGGTGTCTTCATTAACACTGTTCTTGAACCTAGTTGAGAAAAAGATCAAATCTTTTTATTTAGATTTAATGAAGTGTACCAATTAAATAACATTTAATTGGAATTGAATTGGTATTGATTTTTGGGTTTATCGTGAACAGTGTTTTAAATAACATTTGTTCTTTAACCCGATAATTAATGGAATGTGATTTTGGGTTGTCGTGAACGGTATCTTCAATAATACTGTTCTTAGACCCAAAGGAGTTAAGAAAATTAGAAACTAACTAGAGATTAGTTAAGTTGAATGGTTTCTGGGGTATTGATCTGATGTTGGTTTCGGCCTTCGGGGTTAATACTTAGGGAATTGCTCACTTGCTAATTTACAGTTAGGGACTGATTGAAACGTGATTTGATTTTTTGTTTATCGTGAACCGTGTTTTAAATGACATTGATTCTTTAACCCAGTTAAAGATTAAAACTAAGTGGAGTTTTAATGAATGTTTAATTAGATTGAAAAGATCGAGAATGGAGTATCACCAGTTTTGCTCCAGGCGATAGTTTAATCTTTAATTAGATTTGAACGTGAAATGGTAATTGAATTTACCGATAACACCGTGGTGTTAGATTTGAAGTATTACCAGTTTTACTTCATGGGATGAATAGGTTGGGATTGAGAAATAAAATAAATGATTACTTCGGTAAGGTTCGCTAATCCCGACTAGTTTGAATTGATATTCAAAAGTAGATTAAAGAATAAATTTAAAGGATTTATCTTTGATAAAATTAATGGGAACCTTTCCCTAAGAATGTGAAATTTAGAAACTAGCTGTAGGTTGGCTAAGCAGAGTGATTTCATGGGTATTGATCTGATGTTGGTTTTGGCCTTCGAGGTTAATATTTGGGGAATTATTCTCTTGATTAATTTACGATCAGTGACTGATGAATTGGAATGAGGCGTATGTTGTGTTTGTGTAACACTTGTTTATCATATACGCGAGTTATTCGGGAAGACCGGGTTTATCCCATTCTGAATAACTGATACGACGATAAGTCGAAGATGAAGACGGTGGTTGAAGACCGGAGGTCTTCACGTCGTTTGGGTGATTACCGATGATCTTGATTGGGCTGTACACCCAAGAAGATGGAAACAGTTGGTGATCGTCCAGACGTACTTGGAGATCGATGGATATGCGGGGTACTAGGTGCCTCCGGTTTCGTTCAGACCCAGAACGAACTTGTAAATGGACTGTGTGTCTAACATTGGATTTCAGTCTGTGTGATTGATTTCTATTAAATATATATCTGTTTGGCGGCGGAGAATTTATTCTCTTGCTTAACGCCCTTCTCTGAGACGTACGAGCTCAGGGGTTATATATTGATGGATATCCATCGCATGGAATGAATTGCCTGTGTGGCATGCCTAAGTGGCAATGGATCGAGGCTTCTGTTGAAAAGCAAAGTCTTGTGGTTGATGATCAAAGCACGGCCTGTGTGGCGTAGCTTTGTGTAACGTGAATTCGCGAGCCTCACAACCCGGTGTGAACCAAAACGGGAGAGGACGTCAGGGAGGGCATGCATTTCTTTCTAGCTAGAAGTGGCGTCAGTGGTTTTACACGCCCTGACGAGTTTGACTTATGTGGTTGTTGCTGTTGCGAGGCGCCTCGGTTTGATCGGACAATCCAGGTCCGATGGAGTCATTCGTTGGCTCATTTGCGCCCCATAGGGCGGGGAAACGCATGTTCAGGGTTTAAGTTTAATCCACATCGGTGGACTGACCCTGAGGATCCAAGGTACACTCGAGCTCTGTTCCTGAGACATGGTAGGCTAGATTGTCTCGAATCGGTTGAGGACTATCTTTTGCCTCGGTTCACAGATGGAAACCCAAATTCCAATACGACATTTTGCGGTTTTATTTGTAAAGCAAGGTATGGCGACATAGTGGGATGGGGCGCTTATGCCGTCTATGATTGATACTTATGATGTGAAGTTGTTTTATACACTATGCACTTATAATAGTATCAAATGATTTGTTTTAAACGTATCAAGCATTCTTGGCTATTATAAGGTAAAAACCCTATCCTCCGGCTTGCGTTGCATTGTGTGATGGGAACTGGGTCTTATAATAGCTTCATTGTTCTTTATTTAGCATTGCGCTGTTGTTTTATGCACAGGTATTCTTGGGAGGAAACCCGTTCCGTGTTATACGGCGTAGACCCTTGATTTACCTAACTTTAAAATAAAGATTAATAACTGTTTTAGTTCTCACACCAGTCACATGACTGACCTGGAGTTTATTGTTTTAACCTAAACTCTGGGTGCCCTTATTTTGACACGGGCAGCTAGTAGTTTTGGTTTTGCGGATTTATATTCACAGGATCCTGGTTTACAGCTGGAATGATATCCGGAAAGCTTTGTATCCGTATATCTCCTTCAGTTGTGTATTGTATTATTTTCCGCTGCTATGTATTTAAATGTAATTTAAATCTCTGATATTTCTGTGTAATATTCATTTGTACTCTGTATATTCTTGTATTCTGATGGTATTGTTGTAATATACAATGAAATGTTCTTCCGTCTGCGTTCTGTTTTGTTGTGTTCTCAAAACAATCAGGCGTTTCGACGGTCTGGATCGGTTTAGCGACTGATTCGGATCGAGCGAAAATTCCTTGTTGTCACATTTGGTATCAGAGCTTTGGTTTACAAAGCTCAGAGAACAAGACACATTAGAACCGAATGAAAGAATTCATCAGAAATTGGATTAGTAATATCCAATGGGAATGACTCGTTAGAGATGGGATCAGTAGTATCCTAGAACGAGTGTGAAGAGTATATTTTTAAAATGAAAACAATTTTGTTTTGAAAATTTAAATCGTTGTATACGTATTTGAATATTTATTTTATATTGAATTTGGACAATCCAATATATAAAGATTTTGCATATGCGCCTTGCAAACGTATATTCGAAGTTTTAATATACTGGATAGATATAGGATCACACTCTAGTCGCCCGGAGATGATGTTGATAATGACCATGGCATCATCAATATTTATGTTCGTGTTTCGAAAGTGGGATTTCTATATATTCCAATTGACTGGTGTGAGAACCAAAATTAGATAGGGCTTATTGTTGTGATTTAGCATCAAAAATGTGATTTTTGACTATGTATCAAAGTTATGAATTTGAAAAGCTAATCAACTAATTTATTGATGGTTGTGTTGTTTGATTACTGTTTTGATTAATTGAATGTTGAACCGTTAGCCAAATTGAACCAAACATTGAATTGTATTGAAAATTAGTCGCATTTGCTTACATATACATGTACTTACACTGAACAGGTCATAGCAAGGAGGCTAGAGCAGAAGAATAAAATTGTTTGCCCGACAAATAGGTACATGTTTACCATAATTTACTATTTTGTTTGGGTGATGATGATTTTATGAGACGATTGGCTAGCCGCTTGGCTTTTTCTTTTTGAGAACAGAGGGCCTGTATGGCAATTTTGGTATTTTCCCGGTGCTCCCGGTGCAGGGGAGGTTATGGCGAAATTTTTCGAAAATTTAGGGTATTAGCCAAATTTTTGAAAAGTTCTTAGAAACTGAAAAGTTGAAGAATTAAGCCGTAATGAAAATAATGAAAGTTGAGTTGATTAATTAAACAACTTTCGGCTTCGTTCCTTTTCGAGGACGAAAAGTTTTAAGTGGGGGAGATTGTAATAACCCGGAAATCTAAGCCAATTAAAATTTTTTATTTTGGCAATTTTAGTGGATTTTGATTATTTAAAATGAACTATTTTAAATAATAACAACAAGAAATTTATTTTGAATGGAATTCGAACGTATATATTATATAGATCGTCGTTAGAATATAAATATTTATTTTAAATTATAAAAGGAACTGAAAACGGCGCGGTAGTTCGATAATTCGATTTCAAAATTCAAATGAATGTACCGGGTGCAAAATAAACCGGATTTTAGTGAAACCAAAAATATTTGAATCTAATTGAGAATATCTTTCTAACGATTCCGAAAAATCGAAATTTCATAGCGGGGATAAAAAGTTATGCTCAGTTGAAAATTCAGAATAGTTGATATGGAATTTCGGCCCCTGAAAATAGCCATTTTGCAAGCGACCTCGGATTTCGACGAAACCACTTTTGTTGGGTCCTGATGTCAAATTATTGCTAGGTTTCAAATTTCGTAATTTTTCGAATCAATATGTGAGCATGGCAAAGGAAAATGCATTTGACCAGTTTCAGTTGAATTTAATCGACTGGAAAATGGTCATTTTTCAAACGGTCTCGGAATTTGACGAAATTAGTTTTGTTAGGACCGTATCGTCAATACGAAGCTAGAAAACATTTTTTGGGAATTTTTCTAGTTAGTATGTGACCCCAGTAAATTGAAATCCACGTTAAAATTCAATATATAGAGTTATATGTTGATTTTGACGAAAACAGATCGAAACGATCGAACTGGCTTTTGATACGTATCCTATTGTGTTCGGAATGGAGGTAATTAGCTATGGACGACAGTCGGTGGGTCTCGTTTGGAGGTCGAAATTTAAAGTTACTTTTTGAAGGATAAATAATAAAATAAAATATTTAAGTTGGGCCATGCCCTCTTCCTCTACCTACCTGGTCAACCCCTATTCCCTCAGCCCCCTGTTCATTTTCTAATCAAAAAAAAAAAAAAAAAACGAATCGACGGACCACCGCCGCCATCGCCCCGAAGCCCGGCGCCCCACCTCCCCTCCCGTCGCTCCCCAGCTCCCCCCCCCCCCCCCCCGCGCAGCTCCTGGCGGAGCCCCTTGCTCCGGTGCCTCCTCCTGCTGCCGACAAAGCACCGACCTCCCCCCTTCTTTTATATATATAAAAAACGTGTTGTAAGTCTTTTTCTTTCTTCTATTCATTTATTTATTTTATTTAGTTTTTTTGTAGTTAATGTAGAAAGTAAACCTTGTTTAGTTTCAGTTTTTTATTATATATATATAAAAACCTTGTTAAAATCAATTTTTAAATGAAGAAGGCATGGTTTTTAAAAATGAAAAAGGAGACATGATTTTTATATAATAGAAAAGGTTAGAACTTTAATTATAAAAAGACCGGATTTTTATCACGAAGAACGTGGTATAAAAATATAATTTTTATATGATACGAGTAGGAAAAATATAATTTTTACATGATAGAAAGAGTAAAAATTCGATTTTTATATATTGAATAGCAAAGTAAAAATTCGACTTTTGTATATTGAATAGCAAAGTAAAAATTCGACTTTTATATATTGAATAGCAAAGTAAAAATTCGATTTTTATATATTGAATAGCAAAGTAAAAATTCGATTTTTATATATTGAATAGCAAAGTAAAAATTCGATTTTTATATATTGAATAGCAAAGTAAAAATTCGATTTTTATATATTGAATAGCAAAGTAAAAATTCGATTTTTATATATTGAATTGCAAAGTAAAAATTCAATTTTTATATATTGAATAGCAAAGTAAAAATTCGATTTTTATATATGTAGTGGCTACGGACAATGAAATTGACAAAAGGCGAGCAACGGTGAAGATTTCTACATAGGAAGAGTCGTGGCGTTTGGATTAGCTAGTCGGTGAGAACTTCTCACTTTTGATTTTATTTTCTAGTTATATAAATATATACTAGGATGCAGACGGTGTTTAGTAGCACCCGACACCCATCGTCCACAGACCATGGACGACTTGTATGCTTGTTTGTTTGATTTTGTTGCGTAGTTGATTGTGTGATGTGATGCGAAATGAAAATAAAATATTTATATAGATAAAATATTTTGTAGTTGAAAATAGAATTTTTTTAACGTGTATTTAAAATGAAATAAATAGTTATAAACAAATCGAACGAGTTGTTTATATGCACACATTGGACTGATATTGATTGGGACGATAAATTTTACACATCGCCCAACTGCACAAATAAAATCTGTGTTTGATTGTTTGAAACCCCACACGGGTATTGGGATGATATTTGACGTACACTAATCCCGATTGTTTAGTTGTATGTCGATCGATTGATTGACAGGCTGTTATAAGCGTTGAATATTTATATTTGATGCTTATACAGTGTAGAATGCACTTTGGATGATGGTTGATTATTCATCGTTGTTATTGTATACATGTGTTGTAGAAATTCCATATAATTAACATTATATGGTAATTGATTGGGCCTCATTCCATATTTGAAAAAGAAATATTTGAAATAGAATATTTGAAATAGAATATTTGAAATAGAATATTTGAAATAGAAATATTTGAATAGAAATATTTGAAATAGAATATTTGAAAATAGAAATATATGAAGCCGTGTTGATTAGATTGACGCCATTTTGACGCGAACGAGATTTATATCGATTTTATTCATTTTTCAATGAATATTGAAAAGAATTGAAATTCGAATTATATTGAAAAGAATTGAAATTCGAATTAGATTGAATTGAATTGAATGTAAAACGAATTCGAATTGAATTGAACATAAAACAGATTCGAATTGAATTGAATTGAAAAGAAAATGAATTCAAATCGAATTAAAATCGATTTGAATTGAAATCGATTTGAAATGAATTTAAAACGAATTTAAAACGAATTTATATTAGAATATTCAATTTTGATTTGAAATTGAATATGAAGTTGAAACCGTTTTGAAAATGAATTTAAAATGATTTATAAAACACGTTTTGAATTGAAATCGACGAAGTATATATTATATATATATATATAATATAATGGCCTGAATAGAACGCGCCGCGCTGCGGCAGTTCGTGAATTTCGACCATTGACTTCGAATGGATATTGCGGGAGATCCAACCGTCGGATTCTCCTAAAACCGGAACCGTTGGGTTCGTATCAAAAAGAGCTTTCTAACGAATATTAGAAATTTGAAATCTAACGGTTGGATTTTGAATTATGTCCAAATCAAATTTTGAAAAGGTCGTTGTTAGTGCAGTTCGATGGCCGTTGATGGAAATCGACTGTACGAGCCTTGATAAAATTATTAAAAATATCAATAATTTGTGTAAAATCATAAGAAATGATTTGGGAGGAATCGGGATGAAAAACTCCATATTTGAAAAGATAAAAATAGATTTTTATCGAAATGAACTAGTTTTGAACTAGAATTAAAATTCTATTTATTTTTAAATAAATAAATTGGATTTGAAAAGGGTTTTAAAAGTAACCAGAATTTCCAATAATTGAATTGGAATGGATTTGAATCGAAATTGTCTTTGGATTATTTCGATGTTGGATTTCGTGATTATACAGATATTGTTATGGAAATTTGAAAGATATATTTATATCGTTATTTCCAATACGATATTTGCTGGTCGTAGAATTTGATATTGAATATAAGCCAATATATTTTCTATTCAGAGCCTTGTATTTAATATCAAATGTGATTTGGGTTTGTCGTGAATGGTGTCTTCATTAACACTATTCTTGAACCCAGTTGAGAAAAAGATCAAATCTTTTTATTTAGATTTAATGAAGTGTACCAATTAAATAATATTTAATTGGAATTGAATTGGTATTGATTTTTTGGTTTATCGTGAACAGTGTTTTAAATAACATTTGTTCTTTAACCCGATAATTAATGGAATGTGATTTTGGGTTGTCGTGAACGGTATCTTCAATAATACTGTTCTTAGACCCAAAGGAGTTAAGAAAATCAGAAACTAAATGGAGATTAGTTAAGTTGAATGGTTTCTGGGGTATTGATTTGATGTTGGTTTCGGCCTTCGGGGTTAATACTTAGGGAATTGCTCACTTGCTAATTTACAGTTAGGGACTGATTGAAACGTGATGTGATTTTGGGTTTATCGTGAACCGTGTTTTAAATGACATTGATTCTTTAACCCAGTTAAAGATTAAAACTATGTGGTGTTTTAATGAATCTTTAATTAGATTGAAAAGATCGAGAATGGAGTATCACCAGTTTTGCTCCAGGCGATAGTTAAATCTTTAATTAGATTTGAACGTGAAATGGTAATCAAATTTACCGATAACACCATGGTGTTAGATATGAAGTATTACCAGTTTTACTTCATGGGATGAATATGTTGGGATTGGGAAATAAAATATATGATTACTTCGGTAAGGTTCCCTAATCCCCACTAGTTTGAATTGATATTCAAAAGTAGATTAAAGAATAAATTTAAAGGATTTATCTTTGATAAAATTAATGGGAACCTTTCCCTAAGAATGTGAAATTTAGAAACTAGCTGTAGGTTGGCTAAGCAGAGTGATTTCTTGGGTATTGATCTGATGTTGGTTTCGGCCTTCGGGGTTAATATTTGGGGAATTATTCTCTTGATTAATTTACGGTTAGTGACTGATGAATTGGAATGAGGCGTATGTTGTGTTTGTGTAACACTTGTTTATCATATATGCGAGTTATTCGGGATGACCGGGTTTATCTCATTCTGAATAACTGATACGACGATAAGTCGAAGATGAAGACGGTGGTTGAAGACCGGAGGTCTTCACGTCGTTTGGGTGATTACCGATGATCTTGATTGGGCTATACACCCAAGAAGATGGAAACAGTTGGTGATCGTCCAGACGTACTTGGAGATCGATGGATATGCGGGGTACTAGGTGCCTCCGGTTTCGTTCAGACCCAGAAAGAACTTGTAAATGGACTGTGTGTCTGACATTGGATTTCAGTCTGTGTGATTGATTTCTATTAAATATATATCTGTTTGGCGGCGGAGAATTTATTCTCTTGCTTAACGCCCTTCTCTGAGACGTACGAGCTCAGGGGTTATATATTGATGGATATCCATCGCATGGAATGAATTGCCTGTGTGGCATGCCTAAGTGGCAATGGATCGAGGCTTCTGTTGAAAAGCAAAGTCTTGTGGTTGATGATTAAAGCACGGCCTGTGTGGCGTAGCTTTGTGTAACGTGAATTCGTGAGCCTCACACCCCGGTGTGAACCAAAACGGGAGAGGACGTCAGGGAGGGCATGCGTTTCTTTCTAGCTAGAAGTGGCATCAGTGGTTTTACACGCCCTGACGAGTTTGACTTATGTGGTTGTTGCTGTTGCGAGGCGCCTCGGTTTGATCGGACAATCCAGGTCCGATGGAGTCATTCGTTGGCTCATTTGCGCCCTATAGGGCGGGAAAACGCATGTTCAGGGTTTAAGTTTAATCCACATCGGTGGACTGGCCCTGAGGATCCAAGGGACACTCGAGCTTTGTTCCTGAGACATGGTAGGGTAGATTGTCTCGAATCGGTTGAGGACTATCTTTTGCCTCGGTTCACAGATGGAAACCCAACTTCCAATACAACATTTTGCGGTTTTATTTGTAAAGCCTAGTATGGCGACATAGTGGTATGGGGCGCTTATGCCGTCTATGATTGATACTTATGATGTGAAGTTGTTTTATACACTATGCACTTATAATAGTATCAAATGATTTGTTTTAAACGTATCAAGCATTCTTGGCTATTATAAGGTAAAAACCCTATCCTCCGGCTTGCGTTGCATTGTGTGATGGGAACTGGGTCTTATAATAGCTTCATTGTTCTTTATTTAGCATTGCGATGTTGTTTTATGCACTGGTATTCTTGGGAGGAAACCCGTTTCGTGTTACACTGCGTGGACCCTTGATTTACCTAACTTTAAAATAAAGATTAATAACTGTTTTAGTTCTCACACCAGTCACATGACTGACCTGGAGTTTATTGTTTTAACCTAAACTCTGGGTGCCCTTATTTTGACACGGGCAGCTAGTAGTTTTGGTTTTGCAGATTTATATTCACAGGATCCTGGTTTACAGCTGGAATGATATCCGGAAAGCTTTTTATCCGTATATCTCCTTCAGTTGTGTGTTGTATTATTTTCCCCTGCTATGTATTTAAATGTAATTTAAATCTCTGATATTTCTGTGTAATATTCATTTATACTCTGTATATTCTTGTATTCTGATGGTATTGTTGTAATATACAATGAAATGTTCTTCCGTCTGCGCTCTATTTTGTCGTGTTCTCAAAACAATCAGGCGTTTCGACGGTCTGGATCGGTTTAGCGACTGATTCGGATCGAGTGAAATTCCTTGTTGTCACATTAAAGTTGTGTCGACCCTATGGTCGATCGATTGGTCGACCCATGTGTATCCAGGGTCAACCCACGACCTGGTAGCTAAACGTTATTTTGATGGAGATTAATTTTTATTTTAACGTTACATTTAACATTCATTTTATTTCTTAACATTGCTTATGTGGATTATTATTTTCCTCTTATAACACATAACTAATTTCAAATTTTGTGCTTATGCATATATGTACATGCACAACCTTTTAAATTTTCATTCGTTAATGGCTTTCCCATACGAACTCTGTTTGGGAAAAGTCGTATATCAAAATGAATTAGAAAATTGCAATAAACACAATGGTATATGTTTCGGGCCTAAATTATGAAATCATAAATGATCATTATTTTTTATTAATATATATATATACACATGTATGTATATATATAATATACATACATACATATATATATAATACGGGGTGTTACATAAGTGATTGAGGGAATTATCCAAAAAGCCAGCTAGATAGTATTAACAATATAAGGTTTGACAATGCATATGTGATGAACATTAGAGGGTAATCGATGTAAAGGACACTGAAAGATAATTCAGCCTCAATAAACTTAGCTTATTATGCCATTTCCTAGATATCAAGACTTCAATCCCGAAGATTAGTTACCCTTCCTTCGAAAGGTGAGTATCACGCTTACGGAGTTTAAGAGTCAACAGTTACCTTGGGATAAGGACATTGCAAACTTACAAAAGGTTGAGACCTCATTACAACAGTGACCTCATTACAACAGTGACCCCTGGATTCAGAATTGAATAATATACATTACGTTGAGAAGAAACATGTTAAGATATCACAACAACTGTTTTTAATGACATATTGTGGCTCTTAATGACTAAAAGTGATACTTCCATATCGATCCATCCTACAATAGGCTTTAGTTGTGTTGGTTATCGAGTCATAAGGCTAAAATAGTCCCCTTTACTAAAATGTTGCAATACATTAGGTTTTGTGGTGATGGGCTTAGAGCACACTCGAACACCATAAAAGAGGGGAATTCATTTATTCTATGCAATGAATTTCCCTACTTGAATAATCTTATGTTCAAAGCCATCGCGAAAAGAGGTCATGGTAACTCCCTATTCAATTCATATAAACACAACAAGATTACGGAACTGAGGAAAACTCAAGTCTTGATTTCCCCTTTTGTATTCATTTCGAATGTATTACAATAGTTATGAAAATCCTTAATTTGATTTTGAAATTAGGGTTTGCTTTCTAAGAAAGGAGTACAATGTTGTAGAATGAGAAAAAGATCCCAAAAATATGATCCTTGGGGTCTTATTTATAGATAATTTGGGCACCCTTTTGTAACGCTTCTAGCTGGAAGTCGGCTTCTGGTTTAGGGTGTCGGTTTCGATCCTCTCCGGTAGCTTTCAGTGCCAGCTTTCAGGTATCGATCTCTTTGGTTTCGGTACCGCTTTTCCTTTGGATTTTCTTTATCTTGATGCTTCTATTGCGAATGTGACTTTTTTCTATCGGCTTCCTCTCTAGACATGCTTCACCGCTTCCTCCTTTGAAGTTTTTAGCATTGTTTTCGATATCGCTACCAAGCCTTTTGTAGTGAAAGACTAGAGCCTGCTGTTTTCATCTGATCTTGGTGTCGTGCTTTAGTACTTGGCGTCGTCCTTTTAATGTTATGTTGTCGGCCATGATTCTTTTTTGGTGAGGATCCATATTGGTGTTGAATCAATTGCTTTCATCCTTCCTATATTGTTTGCTTTCGGTATCACGCTAATGGTTCTAATTTAATTACCTTGATATTAACTCTTGGTTTTTTCTTCTTCTTCATGGGTACCAAAAACAAATTGATCACACCTCCTTTGGGTATCAACACCAAGCTAATTTTTTCGATCATGTTGGTGCTGAAAGCATGTTTCCTTTGGACTTTATTTGGTGTCGACTCCATGCCTTGTCGTCCATAGTTGATGCTGGCAATGACCTTGTGTAACGACCCGCATTCTACGCTTCGAAGGATCGTAGAATATTTACTTCTTTCACATACGGAGTCGTATGGTCATGTAACTTTGGGAGACGACTATTGGGGTCATTTCCCATGTTCATGATTTTTGCCGATTTTTAAATGACCGTTTTGCCCCTAGCTGATCTTGTTTTGGCCATAACTTTTGATTGGTAAGGAGTTTTGACCTGAAACTACTTCCATTAGATCTGGATGATGGTTTATCTTTCCGTAGAGTGGTCACATTAGCCAAACGGACTTACCGTTTGGGAGATATGGCTGAAACAAGGTCTAGAAGGTGAAAAACAGCTTAACCGGGCCTAATTAGAGTGATTAGCAGCTAAGCCCATAACCCATTTCGGGATTAGGGTTATGGGAGGACAGAAATGAGTTAGAAAATAGTTCCTATTCATTTTTTCAGCCGCCACAAACCTCCCTTGAGCTCTAGCAATGGCCTCCATCTTCTAAATCGCTCCCAAAACACCATTTTTGTCATTCCTAATCACTAATTAAGCAAATCAACACCAAATCAAGGCGGATTAGCGTCAAATCAGAGATAGGGCTTCTGAAATACATTGGGATCCATGCCATAACAATAGAGTTTCAGATCTAAGATTTTAATTGTGGCTAAGGTGAGTGATTTGCATTGTTTTTCACTAATTATGGCTAATTAGGGTAATTAGCGAAATTATAACTCAGAAAATCTAGAAAAAATTTGTAAAATTCTTAAATATTATTTTAGGGCTATGATAAAAATTTGGGTCATTTGGACATGTTTTGCTAATTGTATGGTTAAAACATGCTTTAAGGGGATTAGGGGGAAAATCATGCTTTTTAGCTATGTTTGATCCAATTTACATGCTATGGTTGTTGTTTTGATGCTTTTGGTTGATTCTCTATGTTGCTATGACTGTATGGTATGCTTTGTGATTGATTAGAATAGTTAGAATGGTCGAAAACGCCGTCATATGGCGTAAAACAGTCGCTGGAAAGTTGCAGGAAATGTGCAAGGTTTCAAACCGGATCGGGTCGGATTATTGGGCTCGGATCGGATAGGAGAACCGGGCAAGTGGACTTGATTCAGGTTGGAACTTAGCATAAGGGGCTTGGCGAGAAGGAAGACCATTTGCTTAGAGTTGGAGTTGGGCAAGGGATCAGATCGGAGAGACCAAAAGGGGATCGGATCAGAGCTAAGAGGGGAAGACCGGAACGGATCTGGGGACATGAGGAAGCACACCCGAACCGAACCACTTCAGGGTATCAAGCCGTTTGAGGAGTATCGAACTGAGGCAGAAAGGAGAGCACCGAACTGGACCACACCTTGAGAGACCGAACCGAACCGGAGCGTTGAATCATCAAACTGAAGTATTTCAAACTAAAGCTTCTATATGCCCGAACTGAACCAGATGGCCGAACCGAACCGATGTTGGGCTTGGGACTGCTTCATCGTGACGACTTCTTCTAAAGACCAGCTCCAATTCGACCAAAACCCGAGATGCAAAGGAAGTCTGTGGGAGGTTATTACTCAGTATCCAAATAGGGATCAACGAGTTAACTTCATGAGTTGGGCTTTGCTGCGGGACCTGTGCAAAGGGGTTATCGGTATTCATAACTTTGGTTCACTACTGAGATACAGATTGTGGGTTTGTAGCGATAGTTGTACGGGGTTAGACTCTATCATGGCCCAAAGATTAGGTGACCAAAGTAGTGGATATATCGTATGCTTTACGCACCGAGTGAGAGATGTGAGGATGGTTGCTATGTTTGATTGTTTGCCATCACTATGACATGCACGCCCCCACCCCCGTATTCTTTACCCCATATGTTAGTGGCACCTTAGAGTATTGTACAGTATGTAGTGCTAACTCTTTGGTTGCGGGTTCGATTATATTTAACATATATTTTTATACGTTCAACTTCATTTTAATTAAAATATAAATCCATTTATATTACGAATTCAATATTTAAACTGATTTAAATATTCAAATACAAACCGACAAAAATGCGGGACGTTACAGTCCTTCCCCCTTAAAATAATTTCGTCCTCGAAATTGCTAAGATGGGGAAAATGCTACAATCTCTGTTGTAAAATCTTTTTGGTTTACTTCATAATTTCAGTTTCAACTGAAATGATTAATTCCAATTAAATATTAATTCCTTATAACCAATTACTTTCAGAAATTCTGAAAATTTCCTAATAGCTCAAATTTTCGGAGAATTCTTGCCAGCATCTCCTCTGCACGGCTCATTCGATATTACTACAACAACTTGCCACTCTGGGCCTTCTCCAATCCAAAAGAAAATCAAACAGCCAAACGGCTTGCCCTAATCAACTCATAAAAATCTCATACTCATAGATAAACGTGTATCTTCTCTATTGGACATTCAACTCCATCTCTGCCATCTGCTATCAAACCAGCATATATCCAAACATTTCCAACTGATCTCCAATCAATTTATTTCCCAATACAATCCTTCGCTCATATTTGAGCCAAATCCTATTTCAACTCCAGCTCAAATCCAAACTCCTACTTAACCATTTAATTCTATTTCAATACAAAATTCCCAATCAATCCACTTACTCACCTGTGTCCCATTTTATTTCAAAAATCCAATTTCACTTAACGTTACTTTATTACCATTCAATTTCCTCTTAACTAATTTCAGTTAAATTTCAATTTTCTATTTTCTTTCGCAAACCTTTATTTATTTCAATCTGTTTAACCTCTTATCTTAAATTTAAGTTCTGGAATTCAATCCCTGGGTTTTTATTTCAAAAAGTTTGAAATAATATGTATTTGCATATAATAATAGTAATTCAAAACATTTGAATTTTTGAACAACTTGTTCCTCACAATAACCCAAAACAAAATCTTCGGTGGTAATCCGTCACTTAGAACTCGAAATGAACACCGATGATGGCGCGCACATCGTCGGAATTATTTTCCAGTGACCGAAGTGAGTTCAATACTATATTTCTTTCAAAACTCATTCTCAAATACTTTCATTTTGAAATTTATTTCAAAATATCTTTCACAAAACTTGGAAAACATTTTTGAATCTCCCAGGATTTTAAAATTCCCGTATATTTAATTCAAATCCATTTACAACGACTTCTCAAATTTCTAGAGTTATAACTCCAATTTTGGTTTATCATCTGATTTGATTTATCTGATTTATATATTATATTCATGTGCATTCTTATCAGTTATTTATAACCATTTCAATTATAATCTTATTCGCTTATAATTTTAACCAATACATTCAATATATATAATAATCTCAAGATATATACTTCTTTTATATCAAAATATAATTTGGGTAAAATTATTTTATTTACCCTCTTTCAAAAACATACTGTGTCGAATTACTCTGTTCAAGAGTTTCGAAACACCAATCGACACAGTTTGCATTACTGTTTCGACCAGAATTCATAAACCACACGACTGACCAGTCAACACAATATAAAACAGTTTTTATATTAATTACACATACACGCTCATATTTATATATACACTCATACTCAATCTAGGGTATTTTTAACCCCATCTCTGTTGAGTTACGCCACAGAGCCAAGGTAATCACTTGACCTTTAGCTCTGATACCAACTGTAATGGCGCGATTTTCGATACCTGGAAAACCGTGTCATTATTGAAAGAATTTAGAAGATGAGAAAGATAAGATAGAACTAATAGAATAGAAGAAGAAGAATACAACTGAACAGAATCAGAGTAAACACGAAACTCACAGCGGAATAAATAAATTTTATTATAACATTACTTCGAAATACAAATCTGAATTTGTACATATATACATACCATATCAGAGTACAATACATCATATCACAATGGAAATAATCTCTAGATACTAACAGTGAAGCTTCCTGCTTTTGAGCTCCTCCAAGTGAATCTGTAAAATCCTGAAACACTTGACTGCCCATACAAATTAGGGCACCCAAGAGTTTAGGGAAAACAAACAAAATAAACTCTGGGTCAGTCATGGGACTGGTGTGAGTAAATTCCAACTATACTGTTTAACTTTGAAAAACCTTACTATAACCCAAAATATCTTTGATATCAAATCCAGTGATATTATGATAATGTCTAAGCAAATAAATATCTAAGTAGCAGAACGCTTGCATCTCACGTTCCACATATATATAGTATAAAATCATAAACCGCAGGGCGCTTATTAGAGAATGGATTCCAACAGACAAGGTATGGGAGCACCTTCCGAACAGTGTACTCTACAGGGGATACACTCAGGGTTCAACAAGAACGTCTTGCAACCCGGCCACACATGACCGCTCACTCATTTAGCTTGAATATCGCGAATATATTGCCACCACGGTTGTAGGCCATCCAACCGTCATCCGAAGATACAGAATCGAAAAGAAGTATAAATATGAATTTTCTCCAGATCGGTGACAATACACCCTGCTTGGGGATGACCCAACTAGCCATGCTGCCTAGCCCAACTTTTGTTACTTCCTGGTTGTGAGGCTAGAGGCTAAGTCTATCTTCAGAACATCTGATCACCATTCACTTTGAATGCCACATCGTCAAATCCGTAATCACATATTGATTTCACAAATGCACACTGGGTGTAGAATAAAGAGAAGTTACCTTCTCCCCACCAACTTAGTAAATTCGTAAAAATCAATGGCGTGACCGTTGGAAATACTCTGTCAGACACTCATCCATACAAGTTGTCCTGGGACGGGACAAACAGAAAGCACCATTCTGGAACTGGACGACCCTTGCATTTAACTCCGTCCTCAATTATCTTTAACATATCTAATTCGCAGCGCTTATGCCGATACAGAGTGGTTTTCGGATAATAAATCCAACCGGTCTCTCCGCATTGACAACGATGGTCAAAACACTTCGATAGTCGGTTATTTAACTATCGAAGTAAAACAAACATTCATTCAAATGAACAACTAAATGCACATAACCATGGGCACTTTTTATTTAACATTCGTTTTTATTATTCGAATTCCCATATCTTACCGGATATTTCTCTAATCCCGTTTTACCCTTTTCACACTCTTGGAAAACATTCACAGTTATTATCAACTCTTATTCTCCCATATTTCAGATGTATACGTTATTAATGTTTGAAACATTTCCATTCTTTTCACGTTCTTTATTTTCTACATTTGGATAATATACACTATCTACATTGGAAAAATATTCCAATTTCATTATAAACATTTTAATATGTCCAACGTTCATTTTTAAAACACTATTCACTTTTAAAAGGTGAATATCATACTATTATAGAAATCTGAACACCTTTATCGAATAATTCTTTATTTAGAAAATCAATACCATTATCTCGTTTACCAAAATCTCTTTCATACTTTATATTCCCAATCCACTTTATAAACTCTGTTCTCTAAGACAACTTCTTATCAAGTTTATAACTAAAACACTGATTACATATCCTATTATAATTTATTGGTTTAAACTAAGTATTAACGATCTTATCAGATTATGATTCCTGAAATAATTTACTTTATTACATTCGACTTCGTCGAATTATAGTTCCAAATCCTAATGGTTTAATTCTAATCACATTTCGAATATCGAAATGACGTCATTGCTCTCTGAAACAATTTCCAATATCTCTTTCTAACTCGTTCTTATATTTCTTTGGACAGACATCGTTACCTATTACTTTTAAAATAAATGGATTTCAAACCAAACTGTTACATTCCCTAGGAAGTGCTGCTATATATAAAAACCACGCTTAAGTTTGGTTAACAGCGTTAATTTATCGTTACAGTTCAAAACTTGTCATACACTGTAATATTCTCCTTTATAACTAATCTTGACATAACAGTCACGCTTAAGCCTAGTCAACAGCGTTTATTTTATCGCTATAGTTCTAAGACTTGCAATATGCTGCCATATTCCCTTTATACTAATCTTGATATAACAGTCGCACTTAAATCTAGTCAACATCGTTTATTTTATCGCTATAGTTTCAGACTTGCAATACGCTGTCATATTCCCTTTATACAAATCTTGACATCTCTTACCTTTACAAACTGATATCGTTCTTCGATAATAGTGAAGCCGTTCAAGTTGGGGTATTCTATTTACCTCTCAGACCTTGATCGACAACGTTCTTACCTTAGAACAGATATAAGTCTGTATTCTAATCCCTTATTACTTATAATATTCATCAAATTGTATTTCCTTGTTTTATTTTGGAATATGGTTTTATAACACCATATTCATACTTTGAAATCTTCGTTGTTTATGATTATTTATTTTAAACATTAACTCTTTGCTTTAACTTCAATCCATAGTTCTATTTATAATTTATTTACAAGGACCCATTTAATCTAAGAATCATTTTTCAATTAAATGTTGATTTAAATCAACTTCATTCCATCAGTAAACTCGTTAACTGATTTTAATTACTTCTTTAACATTAGATTAATATAATTAATCTAATAATATTTCTTAATGGTTTATCTTAAATATAATTATCCAAATATTTAATCGTCGGATAATTTCTGCTTTATAAACTTATTTAAATGTCAACAATCGTTTTTATTTATTATAAAAACGAACTCTAAAATACTGGTTTATAATAGAACTTCTATTATAAATTTAAATCTTCTCTTTAATTATAAAAATATAATTTTTATAATTAATTGCGTTGATTTGCCTGACGGCCAATCAACTTCTTAACAAAACGATGGGTTTACGGTCGACTGTTACCACCTTCTTTCTCGATATTGTTTATTTATTTATCAAAGCAGATGCTGAATTTTCATTCAATGTTAATTATTCACACGGGGTTTTAAATGTTATTTGGGTTCGAACAGTGCATACAAAACAAACAGTCCATATAAATATCGAGGAATCCGGTCGGATTCCTCCAACCGGTTTCCACATCCACAGGAGTTAGTCAAACAATTATCACTGATTCCATACTAGGGAATATTAAATTGACTGAATCAGTGTCTAACATATGCAATGATATATTTTTCAACCAATTTAATTGTGATCTACCTAAACGACAATCACACAACATTCAAACAACATTAAAATATATTAAAATATTTTAAAATAGATCAGAGTTAGTGATTTTACTCACCTTTGCGCGTTAACCGTTAAATAACGATTTGCGTTAGCTGATTTTATCATGAAATTCCAATGGTTCTGCTTTCAGCCGCGCCAGCGTTATAATATAGATTTTGTTGCTACGATTGCAATACGACCGTTTCCGTTGAATCCATTATAAACCATAACCATGTTTTCTGACGAAACCCTGAACAGATGACATGGTTGATTTGTTTAAGTAGCCTTATCCCATTTGACACTTCGCCTTTCCGTCTTGTTAACTGCAGCTTTGTCCTTGTTGATCACTGCTCGGTATACTGAGTCTTTTATCCTACTCTTTGCCAAAGTAATTGGCGGCTTTCTCTAATTCTTCAAATTTGTACACCATAAGCGACTCGATGAAGTACCATACTTAGTCAGATTGTCCTCGGCTTTTCTTTACTCCTATTGTCAGTAGGTAATTCACCGTGCACTCACGCTTTGAAACAACGGCAATACCAACGCATAAACATCATACTTGAAGGACAATAGTAGATCCCGTCTCCGTGCCTGTACACACGCTAACCCCTTTTCCCATGCACGGTATGTTTACTAGCTCCTTTGAAATGGTATGCAGTCACCATCTTTTGAACACACACACACGCCTGCGCAATGAAGGCCACCTTCCTCCACTACTGAAGACCGTATCACTTGTACAGGAGCCACGCCATTTCTTCATTTTGAGACTGACGTCTCCCTTCCATGAGACTTCCGCACTTGAATACCACGTGTCCATGCTTTAGTACAAATCCAAACTGTACTGACGTTGGCCGATCCTCCCCAAATGAACATGCTCCAACAGATGGTACCATTGTTTTCCCCTCCCTTTTCTTCGACAATCCCTCCACGCAATGGCACAATGCCACTTCATATCTCCACTCCCATTCCATGCATACGTTGCCAAACATTCCCATGCTATCCCACACTTCCTTGTTCGCACTTATCCCATGCAACTCAATTCCCATCCTCACAGTGTTTCGGCCATCCACTTCTTTTCTGTTTTCACGCACATGTTCTCCCATGCACCCACGAGAAACCGCCTCAGCCCCATTAACTTCTGATAGTCAGTGCCCTTCACAAACCTCACTCTTCTCCTCTACACACTGGCATCATCATTTACACAGTTAGCTCGCACCCTGAGTCTCCACGCACCATGATCACAAACCGAGCCTCCTGTAGATGAAAACAGCCCACTCAACCCTCTCGCAATCGCCGCGGCACATCCATTTCTACATTCCTTCAGTGCACGAAATCTAATGCTGCGAACACAGTTCGCTTCCTCTCCGATTCATGTCTCTGCCCTCTCGATCTTCTATTATTTTCTTTTATCTCGAGTTGGAAAGAACAGAACAGAAGAGAACGATCTTCAGAAAGGATTATAGCGTTTTGTTTTTGGATCTGAGAATGGGTGAGCTTCGGTTTGCTGGATTATATATATATATATATATATATATATATATATATATATATGAGAAGTAGCTTAAACGTTAAGCTATAGGGATAGTAGGACTCTATATTTTAGAGTAGAAAAATGGAGCCTTAACCACCAAGTTGTCAGAAGAAAGCATGGGTCTGTCGTGAATCATCCCTGTCCGCGTGAAGGCTTAAGCAGTGAAGGTTTTTATTTAGTACGTAGGTTATGGTTTCAACTTAGGGTAGGTTATGGTCTTGCATACTGTAGCGTATGGATGGTTTAATTAATTTGATTTGGAAGCCTAGTCTCTTAGCTGCATGGTACACCATGTTCTCTAAATTTTATTCTTTTTAAATGTTTGCTTGAGACGTGACTGGGATTTGTTTTCATCTGGAGTAAATGAGCAAACAGCCATATATTATATATATAATATAAAGATGCTTAAAGATGGAGTATTCTGTATGAGGTAGAGCTAGAATAGGTGTGGACTTCAGCACGTTTTCACTTCACATTTCATAGTGTAGGTTATGTGCTATAAGTTAGCATAGGGTATGGTGGTTTACTTCATGGCAAAGGGTTGTTAAAATAAATCTTATAATATTTGATTTCATATGTACATTCTATGTTTTATATTCGATATTTATCGTTGCGTAAAATTTAGTTCGTATCCAAGCTGCTACGGACAGAAATAAATATACAGTTGTGATCAACGAGGTGCCACAATCTCGAAAATATAATAATACCGGTAGATTAACTCATATTTTGAAACCCCAAAATATTGATACAGGGTGCAAAATACTCCAAATAAAAAGTTGCATATTTAATTAATTTAAAATTACAGTAAAATTCTAAAAATTAAATTATTACTGCGCCTCAAAAGAACCTTGTCCAAATTCGAATCCGATATCTAGTTATATCGAATAAACCGTTACGGTCGATATACGATTTAATAGCGACCTTTCGAATATTTGATTTGGACATATCTTGCAATCTATACGACGAAATCTCCATTTTCCACTTCCGTTAGGAAAATACAGTTCAACAGATTCCAACATTTCTTGTTTCGAAGAAATCCGACTTAAAACGAGTCTTGTACACTCAGTTGAAGTTCAGAACGTTAAATTACGAACTGCAGCGATATTACTGGCTCGATTATATTTAACATATATTTTTATACGTTCAACTTCGTTTTAATTAAAATATAAATCCATTTATATTACAAATTCAATATTCAAACTGATTTAAATATTCAAATGCAAACCGACAAAAATGCGGGACGTTACAGACGGAGTGAAGTGCAAGGGCTTTTTCTATTAATAGAAATCGTGCCTTTGGTTTAGTTCAGTCCCAGAACGAACGTAAATGGACGAATGTCTGACAGAGTATTTCCAATGATCAAATATATTGGTATGTATAAATATGTATGGTGGCAACGGATTTATTCCCTTAGCATAATATCCAGAATGTGTTTGTGCAAATCAATGAGTGATTAACGAATCTGACAATGTGGCATTCAAAGTGATCATGCTATCAATGAATGGCAAGTAATCATAACATCAGGCCTCAACAACTGGGAAATGACAAAAATCGGGCAGGCAGCATGGCTATGTGGGTTGCTCCCATTAGGGTGTGTAATCATCTATCTAGAGATTCATTTAATTTTTTATTCTATTCGATGCTGTCCCATTCGGGAAACGGTTGTTGATCCCAACCGTTGGTGATATACGTTCGATACACTCAAGCAAAATGAGTGGTCGGTCATTTGTGGGCCGGGTTGCAAGATGTTCTTGTTGAACCCAGTGTATTCCCCTCTAGAGATACAATATCGGAAGGTGGTTCCATACCTTGTCATAGACGGAATCAAATCTCCAATAAGCGTCCTGCGGTTTTTGATTTTATATTATATATGGAGCGTGAGATGCAAGCGTTCCGCTAGATTCTATTTATTTGATTTAGACACTATTATAATATCACTGGATTTTTATATCAAAAGTGTTTTGGGTTATAGTAAGGTAAAAAACGTCCATGTTTATGGGTGGGCTGGTCTTACTATTATCTTTTCTTTCGAAAGGATTTTGAAAGTTAAAAAAATGGTTGGAGTTTACTCACACCAGTCCCATGATTGACCCAGAGTTTATTTTGTTTTGTTTTCCCTAAACTCTTGGGTGCCCAAATTTGTACAGGCAGTCAAGTAGTCGGGATTTTACAGATTCACTTGGAGGAGTTTGAAGCAGGAGGCTTCACCAATTAGCTATAGACTTATATATTTTGATGCGTACTATGTGGTATCTGGAAACAGGTGTTTATAACTGTTCCAGGAATAACTGTTGTGCTCTGATGATGGTATGTATATACAGTTACTGATTTGTATTTCAAAAGTTATGTTATTTAATATATTTTATTCGTTCCGTTGTGAGATTTGTGTTCTTTGTTTTTCTTCTATTCTAATAATTCTTTCTCTCTATTTCTCATCCTCTAACTTCTTTCTAAAAATGATTCGTATTTCTGTGCAATTTGGGTTGGACGTGTGGTGTTATTAGTCAACTCAGATAGTACGAATTTGCAGGTCATTACAGTTTCATAGACCCATTTCTGCAGTTGATAAGCGCATTAGCGGTTGCTAAGAAGGGTCGTCCTAAAATCAAAGGGATCTGGTTAGCAGGATTGCTTACCTGTTGAGTTTCTAGGACAATGAAGTCGACTGGAAAGATGAATTCACCAACTTTTATCAACACATCCTCGATTTCGCCCATAGGTTTCTTAATCAAACGATCAGCAAGCTGAAGGGTAACCTTGGTGGGTTTCAGTTCTCCTAGCCCTAATTGGTGATAGACGGAATAATGAAGAAAGTTAACACCAGCACCTAAGTCTAGCAGGCATCTATCGATTTTCTTGTCCCCAATAGTACATGATATTGTGGGGGCAGCCAGGATCTTTGCATTTCACTGGCATTGATTGGGACAAGACTTCGCTTAGAGTTGCCGCTAGAAACACTTTCTTAGGTACATGTGTATGACGTTTCTAAGTGCACAAATCTTTTAGAAATTTAGCATATTGTGGAACTTGTTGTATAATATCTAAAAGAGGAATGTTCACTTTAACTTGCTTAAGTATTTAAAGGATCTTTTCTAGCTGATCCGTCTTTTTCCTAGGTCGAAGTCTATGAGGAAATGGAGCAGACAACTTAGTAGGTTGGGCTACTTGAGTTTGAGGATAGTCCTTATCAGAAATTGGCTCTATGTTTTTATCTGAGTTAGTCGAATTATCGGTAAGGTTTGGAAGATCGTATGATAAATCATTTAGGTTGATCACATGGTTATCAATCTTTTTGCCGGATCTAAAAGTCGTGACAACATTCAATTGACTAACGGCTGAATCTTGAATGATGTGAATTTGGTTAGAGTTTGAATTTTGTCCTCTAGGGTTTTGGATGAGTTGACTTGGAAACGTACCCTTTTCCCTTTCACTTAACCTAGCGTTGAGTTGATACATTTGTGTTTGAAGTTCACCCATTTGTTGGTTCGTGTTTTGCATATATGAGTGTAACGTGTTGTCTAACTTGTTTTGATTTTCAACACTTTGCTTAGTCATTTGCGCTAATAGGTTGCTCACCTAAGATAAATTCCCCTCAATCGTAGAAAGGCGTTTTTCATGTTGGGGTGCCACCGTTTGATGAGATCGGTGGAAAGGCGCCTGGTTCGAATTGTACTGATTTTTCCTAAGAGGAGGGTTCGAAACATTGTTCAGAAATGCTGATTCGAGGGTCTGTTCATCAGGGGGTTATTTGGACCATAAGAAAGATTTCGGTGTTTATTGGGTCTATTGAAAGACTTGCTCAAGGGACTGGGGACAGTCATCAGCCGTATGATCAGAGTTAAGACATATGTGACACATGGCTTGGGAAACGTTATTAGACTGAGTGTGTGTTCTAACAACGTTCAGTATGGCATCAACAAGAGTATTAGAACAAGAAAAGGATTCAACAGAATTACTAATGGATCTCGAATAGAGAGATTTTACATTAGTTCATTCCCATTGTTTCGATTTTTCTGCTAACTCGTCCAGAAATTCCCAAGCTTCTACATCAGTCTGATTTAGAAAATTGCCCTGACACATGGATTCTAACATTTGTCTAGAACTATTATCGAGTCCATCGTATACAGTTTGACATAATGACCATGTATCATAACCATGATGGGGACAACTTAACAACAGTTCTTTAAATCTTTCGAAGTATTGCCAAAAAAATTCACCCCCTTTTTGGTGGAAATTAGTGATTTCGTTTCTGACTCTAGCCGTTTTTTTGAGGTGTAGAATTTTTTTAGGAAAATTGCTGTAAATTCATCCCATTTTTTGATCAAATTTGGGGGCAAGCTGAGAAATCATTTTTCTGCTGAGTTAGTTAGTGCAGATAGAATCAAACGAAGTTTAATACCATCCTCACATAACTATTGTAATTTAAAGGTTGCACAAGCATATTCAAATTTTGTTAAGAAACTATGTGGTTCGTCATGAGAAAAATTACCGAATTTGGGAAGGATGTTTATCTGACTCGATCGGATTTCAAAGTGATTACCCACAGGATTGGGTAACTGAATGTAAGAAGGGACAGAAACTCTATCGGGAAGAATTCTGTCCATCAGGGTGCGAGGTGCGGGCTCGTTAGCCATTTCTAAAGGTTGGTCGAGACAAGAGGTTTTTGGGGAAAGAGAAGGTGGCTGATTCTAACTAAACGAAGAGATTCTTGGTCATGGGTCCAAGTTTGCATGCACCAGAAAGAAGAAGAAAAGAGTTCGCCAAAGAAATTTAGACAATGGAGAAGTTCAGAAAGAGGTAAAAGAGAAGAAAAGTTTTTGAAAATGGGATTTTTTTTGAAAATTCCTACCGAGAGAACCAACTAGGGCTAAAGAATAAAAAAGAAGTTAAAATTTTTATTTATTTTTTTGTTTTTCAAATTTTTACTATTTTTAGAGGGGTTTTGATTTTTTTTATTGTAATTCGCAAACCAACCAGATACACATAAATTAACTACAATGAATTTTTCTGTCCTTAGTAGCTCCTAACCCAAAATTATATACTGACACGTTTGATTACTTAAAACAAAAGTTTTCTCAGCCAGTTAACGAACAAGAGTTATTGGTGCACCAGGAATCACCCTAGCAATGCAGCCGAAGGTTTAAGTACCTTCAGAGTAACAACTGATATAATATTTACGAATCATCGTAATATTTATAAACGGTTATTTCTCTACCGTAGTCTAGACACCAAGAAATAATTCGTTCTAAATAAATCAACTATCAAAATACAATTAAGCCCTATATGAGCCCGTGACTCCCTTAGGTCCAACGTCTAACCGTTATTATTAGTCAGATTCTACGATAAAATGCAATTTGTGGGCTAAGGAAAGGGTGATGAAATCCCTCACCTTATGTGAATTGGGGTATTACCCTTAATAGAATGAATACAAATGCAGAAATAATAATCACAGAAATTAAAAGATTTTACAAGCAAGTCGTCGCCCCTATAGAAGATTTTTACAAGCAATGTCTATTTTTTTTTTATTTGCAGCAGCAGTCCCTGTAGAGTTTAGAAAAAATCTCACCTAGATCGGCAGTCCGTCCAGTGCAATTGAGTAGCGCTAGCGTATTCACACCCCACTTGGTGTGCAACCGCTCTAATAATTCAAATTCTGCTAATTACAAATAGGTTGACCTTTGAAATCCTTCCTTGATCTGCAACCTGAAAACTATCACACTAAGGTTCACAAGTGAAAAGCAAATGATTTTTCTTAAGAGAAACAAAAATCCAAACAACAGAAACACACTATACTAAAAAAATGGAAGTATCTCACACAATCAAAAGTAAAAAGAAGTCCCCTTTTTATTGTTTAGGTTTTTTTTGTAAAAAGGAAAATTAATGAGAGTTTAATATTAAGCGGCCAAATAGAAAACAACAAATAACTCAATGGGAACCAAGCAAGCCACAATTCTAAATTGTTAACTGCGTTTCACGAGTCAAAGTCGAAACCTCTTTTTTTGTATGAACTAAAATAAGTGAAAACAAACAAAAATAAAGAGAATACAAAAAAACTATATTAAATAAAAAAAAATTGAAAAAAAAAACTAAACTAAACTCGACAACTAAAAAAAACGAAACTAAGCTATGCTTAAAAAAAATCGAAAGAACTGAGCTTTTCAGTGCACTGCAGAAGTAAATCAGAAAATAATTGGCTCGACTCTAATCCAAAGTACTCTAATCCAAACAAGAACAAAACTATGTGAGTTCAGATTCCTGACCTCTCAAAAATCCAAAAGTAAATATACCCAATCAACAAGCTTCCTTTTTATAAGGAAATAAATCAGGCCTTTCTTAAAAAAAAAAATACGCCCCTCTTCGAAATCGAAATATCGTGTCTCCTATTCAAAATCCAACTCTCATCAGATAAATCAGTTCCGATGTTTAAAAGAAAATTTCCTATGGGGTATCTAAGTTCGAATCGGAGGGGTTACGGTGGTATCGCGTTGATGTTCAATCGGGTTTTGCTGTATGGGATTGGAACAGGGTGAAAACGGGTCTTGGGTTCGTGCGATTTCAAGTGAAGGCTGCAAACTTAGAATTGGGTGTGGATTGCGATTTTTGGGTTCCGGATGCGCAAATCAGCTGTGAAGGTTGCGAATTGGCAACCTGCGAACTAGATTCGAGTTTTATGGCGTGGATCAAGGAATTATGGTGGCAGCGATTGTTGTGTATTGGGAGAGTCGTCAGTGAATGTTGCTGGTTTGGCACAGGGGAGAAGGAGGAGTGCTGTTGGTTTGAACTCGTAGTTGCTGGGAGGCTTGAACGGTGATGGATAGAGGGATGGGCGAACTGGGTTTTGTTGAGGAGGAAAGCAAGGTTCGGCAAGTTGTGGAAATTAATTGTTGTGAAGCTATTGTCTTTGAATAAGGGGGGAGATGAGTAACCGTGTTGAGGTGTTTGTGACAAAGGGAAGCTTTGTGGCAATATAAGGAGGTGGTAGCTGTGTTGCACAGTAGTAGATGATGGTGTATGGAGGTGTTGGAAAAGGATTTTGTCAAAGTTTTATCAAGAGTGACAAGTCTATGATGTGAGAAGATGGTACGGTAAGGCATTGGGTATGTGAGGATGCATAAAAGGGAGATGGTATGTGATTTGAGAGGGTGTTTACTGTGTTAAGAACTAGGATGTGAGTTAAACATGAAGATGTGGTAGTAGATGTTGAAGGGGATGTGATTGTTTGATGTTGAAGGGTGAAGGGTTTATGTAGAGAGAAAAAGGCACAAAAGAGAAAATTAGGAAAGGATTTTTATTATTATTTTTATTTCAGATTTGTACAAAGGAAAATTTGCAGAAAAAAATGGAAAGAAATGAATGTAAGAGAGGGAAGAGAATTGTATTGAAAACCAGAAGAGCAGATTGAGAAGTAAATCAAAAAAGAAATGGCAAGTGATTTTTTTGTTATTGAAAATTGTAAAAGGAAAGGAATTTATAGAGATTCAGAAATAAATAAATGAAAGAAAAGGGAAACAAATTGAAAACAAAAAAATGGAAAGACAATAAAGAAGGGAATTGAAACAGAAGGCAAGATTTTTTTTAATTTAATTTGTAAAAATAGAAAGGCAATGAAACGGAAAAGAAATCAAACCAAAAATTGCAGTTTTTTCTTTTTTTCTCTCTTAATTAGAAGATCATGGTATAAATCAACAATGCTAAATCAGAGCTAATCTAGAGATTTTTTTTATATATAAAAAGAAAAAAAAATGAGAAAATACAAATAAAAAAAACAAATCAACTAACAAGAATAAAATATTTTTGTGTTTTTTTTTAAAATTAACCCGAAGGATCTACGAATTTAAATTATTTTGGTCCCCGGCAATGGCGCCAAAATTTATTTCCAAACAAATTAAACAATTGTAAACAACTGCAAAATCCGTTCGGCTTTCCTAAACAATAAGGATTGTTATAGAGGGTATCGAACTCTGGGACCGAAAATATTTAAACTAGTAAATCCAATCAAGTTATTCCAGGATTTTGATTAATTGAAAACACAGAAAATAACAGTAATTAAATAAAAAGAGATATTTATATAATTAGAGAAAGCAATTAGGGGATAATGACATAGATTGGATTCATACTCATCAGTAGCCAACAAATAAATATAGATCTAATTCATGTTTCTATCACACACATGAATCAACGATAATTAGATTCTTAGAAACAAATAAGTGAATGATGATAAGCATATCCTATGTAGGAGCTGAGCTCTTAAACAACCATAGGCTATCAGGATAGATTCACTAATCAATTCCTAAAACCCTAAAATTAAATCTAAATCTGATAATTGTTAGATCGAACATCAATATACCCTGTGAAGGAGCATAGCTCTTAAACGATACAAGATATGAAGGTTCAGATCTAACCCTTAATTCAGATCCAGATCTACATGTATAAAGTCCTTATCTATTGGCTATGTGATTCATGTTGAATCATATATATTAGCGTCATCACCTCCTAATCAAAGGGGATTAGCTATACATAGCTAAAGAAGAAGAGAAGCAGAAACTAAATAACATGTACATAAATAAAATAAAATAACAACTGAGAGAAAGGGAGAAGAAGAGTTTTATTCCAAGAAGAGAATTACAGAATAAAACTAACTGTGTCCTTTACATGAAGGAGATACAATGTATTTATAGTTGCTTTGTCCAATACTAAGAGGCTAATTACACAATGTGGAACTAATGATTTAGCCCAAATAACACATAAGCCAGTGTGAACGCAGCTGTAGAGTGAGAGGCTTTGTAAGTGAGCCAATGTGAACGCAGTGTGAATGGATTTGCAATTGGCATAGCTTGCAGGCATCAAATGACATCGATTTCAATTGTTTTGAGCATGAATAGGAATCCATAACATTTGCAACAAGCTATCTTTATGAATAGGCATTGGATCGTTAAAATATGTGGTAGAAGGTGGTTGAACAGCAACATTTCTTCAAGCTTTAATCTAACTCTCAAAATCAACACTCTTCATACACCAATTCTTCAAGCTTTTCAACAATTACATGCATTAATCCATTCATCATAAATAATCTGAAAACACAACTATAAATACACAGTATCAATTATTTTAAGTATAAAATAAGATAAATAAGCGGATAAAATATACACATTTACGTGTATATCAAGGGCCACTGAGTTAGTGCTAGATTCTTCCCATCTTGGTTTCTTCTGGCTTCTGCCAAATCAAAATCTTCCATTTTGTGGTTTTCAATTAAATCCTGCCTTCCCTCCTTCTACGCGGGAACCAAATTTCTTCTTGGTATAGTACAGTTCATCCATACAGATAAATTTGTCAGCTTGAAAGTGGAAATCTTGTAGGTCATTGTGCCCGTGAATGTACAATTCCTTCCAAAAAGAGTGTTTTCAATTATCCCTTAATGAACAACAATGAGCTTGTCTCTATCATTCATGTCTTCGGCCTTCAAATCTTCCACATTGAACCTCTTTAAATAATCTCCCATAAACTCTCCTTATCTTTGTTTTATGTTGACGATGGCGGTATACCCTACAGTTGGGCCCTTGTAGGTACAAAACTGTGTGGAAAACTCGTAAGATAACTGCTTTCACGAGTAAATGGTATTGTCGCGATATTTACGATACCACTTAGAGACTACCCCTTGGAGTGTTACTGGGAAGAGACTCCAACAGATGGCTCCTGAAGCATTATAAAGGTCCATTTGGCTGTCAAAAGGCATTAGGTGATCATCCGGATCAGTGGTTCCAAGATACTTCATGGTTGGGATCTTCACATGGGCTGGTATTATAGTATTCATAATCTCATCATTAAAAGGAGCCACCCTTTCGTTATCATTAACCCTTTCATTCAGGGTTCTCTTTCCCTTACCCCCGAGAAGATCTTTAACAACTTTCTTCGTCATGTCTTTAAGGTAAGCTTCTGTGTTGTCAAAGTCCGCCCTCTTGGGACTGTATCCTTTGGTGGTAGAGCTCCCAGACTGTTCCTTGTCACATTGGTTTCCTTAATGATCAATTTCGGTCAGATAGGACCTTTTCTTTTAAGAGGAAGTTGCTTTAGCTTTCTCCTTCCTTTCAGAATGCTGGATGGGGTCCTTTCTTCTTGGTGATTCGTCCTCCACCCTTTGGGTTGGCTTGGTAACCCTTGAAGACTTTTGCATTTGAATCGCATCTATGCGAGCTTGTATTTCAAGGACCCGCTTCTCTAAGGCCATTAGCTTGATGACATTTTCTTCCATGGCATTCGGGTTTGGAGGTTGCACCGGATTAGAGGTCGCCCTACTTCAGTTTGGTTCAAGTTGAGTGTTGGACTTACATTCTCTAATAGTATTTGGAGCTGGTTCTTTGTTCAGAGCCTCCAATATTTTTGACTTCATCCTTTCCTATCATGAAGCAACAAGTTTACCAAATTAGTTTATAATTAGACAAAGGAAGTCGAAGGTTCAGGCCCCCCTAGCGCCAAAATGTTAATGATAAAAATCGTCAACACCCGATTTAAGGTTTGACAATGCATATGTGACGAACTTTAGAGGGTAATCAATTTAAAGGGTGCTGAAAGATAAGTCAGTCTCAACAAACTTAGCTTATTCTGCCATTTACTAGATATCAAGACCTCAAGCCTGAAGATTAATTACCCTTCTTTTAAAATGTGATTATCACATTTATGGAGCTTAAGAGTTAACAATTACCTTGAGATAAGGACATTGTAGACTTACAGAAGGTTGAGAACCTCATTATAATAGTGACACCTATATTAAGGATTGAATAATATACATTTTGTTAAGAAGAAACAGGCTAAGATATCACAACAATTGGTTTTAAGACATATTGTGACTCTTAATGACTAAAAGTGATACTTCCACATCGATCCAGCCTACAATAGGCCTTGGTTGTGTTTGTTATCGAGTCATAATACTACAATAGGCCCCCTTACTAGATTGTTGCGATGTATTAGGTTTTGTGGTGATGGGCTTGAAGCACACTCGAACACCATAAAAAAGGGGAATTCATTGATTCTACTCAATGAGTTTCCCTGCTTGGATAATATTGTGTTCAAACCCTTCGCAAAAAGAGGTTTATGGTAACTTCCTATTCAATTCATATAAACACAACAAGATTATAGAATCGAGGAAAACTCAAGTCTCTATTTCCCCTTTTGTATATTCATTTCGATGGTATTACAATGGTTATGGAAATCCGTAATTCAATTTTGAAATTAGGGTTCGCTCTCTAAGAAAGGAGTATAAGATTGTAGAATGAGAACAAGATCCTCAAAATATGACCCTTAAGGTCTTATTTATAGACAATTTGGGCCTCTTTTGTAACGCATCTAGCTAGGATCCTATTCTGGATTAGGATGTTGGGGTCAACCCACTTCGGTAGCTTTCAGTGCTGGCTTTTGGGTGTCAATCACTTTGCTTTCGGTACCGCTTTTCCTCCGAATTTTCACTATCTTGATGCTTCTATTGCAGAAGTGACAATCTGCTATCGACTTCCTCTCTAGACATGCTTCACCGCTTCCTCCTTTTAAGTTTTTAGCATTGCTTTTGGTATCGCTACCAAGCATGTTGGTAGCGATAGCACTTTCACTGGAGCCTGTTGTTTTCATGTGATCTTGGTGTCATGCTTTAGTACCTGCCTTCATCCTTTTAATGATATGCTCTCGGCCATGATTTTTCTTTGGTGACGATCCATTCTAGTGTTAGATCAAATGCTTTCGTCCTTCCCATATTGTTTGCTTTCAGTATCGCGTCAATGATTCTAATTTTACTTCCTTGATATCAACTCTAGGTCTTTACTTCTTCTTCATGGGTACCAAAACTGGATTAATCGTCCCCTCCTTTGGTTATCGACACCAAGCTAAACTGTTCTGAACATGTTGGTGTCG
Source organism: Allium sativum (assembly GCA_030737875.1). Classification (NCBI taxonomy): domain Eukaryota; kingdom Viridiplantae; phylum Streptophyta; class Magnoliopsida; order Asparagales; family Amaryllidaceae; genus Allium; species Allium sativum. Next base: position 201,820,962 of record CM060924.1, read on the forward strand.
ATAGCATGTTTCCTTTAGTCTTGATTTGGTGTCGACTCTATGCCTTGTCGTCCATAGTTGATGCTGACAATGACCTTGCTTCTAGCTTTTGGTTTTGCCTTTCGATTATCGGTCTGACTTTTGGTTATCGGTTCCAGCTTTAGGTTATCGGTCTTGGCACGATACCCCTTCACCTTAGCTTCCTTCTGCTATTGAATTCTTGGTAATAACAGATAGTAACAAGGGGGTCTGTCGGGGGAAGGTCATAAATGGTGAAACATCATCTACCTATTCTGTAGGTAATAAGTGACTTCTTACTGTCACTTGTCTTATGCGAGACATGTTATATGCATGAATGAAAAAAGCCTTAGACTAGTTAGAATTAGTGGCTAGTGTCCTCTAATTTATATTATGGCAGAATAAACACCGGGTTAACTAACTTTTTCAGAAAAAGCCATCACAACCAGAATCCGTCCTTAAGACAACCTATCTCCTTCAATTGGATCGATTAATCCTCGATCGACCGAAATTGGGCTCGACCCAAATCAGCAATTCCTAAGTAGGAGTATATTTCTTCAGCAAATGAGTCAAAGTTCCAAGATTGGGTCGATCAAACCAATTGATCGACCCCTAATTATGGTGATTCGTCTCCTACGCTACACAATAAAGTCCTATTCCCAAGGCCGCAAAATAGATCAACAAAGACTTGCACTACTTTTATATACCAAATCTTGAGCTCCACATATGTCGTAAGAACCAAGGAGAACTATTCCTTACTAGGAAACTAGGTCCCAACCGCCTACAACTACTTTTTTGGGATTAAGTAACACGTGGCCGACTCCGGGTCAGATAATGGCTACGTGGCATTCTAATCAGCTCACCATTCTACCTATAAATGCACCATTTCCTGAAATGGAAAGTATTCTCGATTTTTCTACTAAAAAGTTCGTGGTTGGAACTCCAAAAATATCCCATTGTGCACTTTGATTTTTCAACTTCATAACACAAGGATTTTGTGTATAAATCACTTCTTTCTCCACTTTCTTTCAAAAAAAGAAACTGTAACTTGTAATCGACAATATAAACAGAGATTATAAGGTGACGTAGGCTTGGTTGAAGATGAGCCACTATAAATTGTTGTGTATCTTCTGTACTTATTTGTTATCTTCGTACTATGGAACTGTGATTGTGTGTGGATTATCCACTTTTGGGGTGGACTGTCATTATACCAACTTTCGACGTCAACACTTTGGCATGCCAGGAAGGGGCCAAACCTTAACATAACCACCTTCGGCAGTTCCTGAAGAAATAATGGCAAAACGGAAGAAGAATGCATCAACTTCCCATGCTAAACCCGCTAGTCCAGTAGATGCAGCAGCGAAGGAAAGCCTGGAGACTTCCTCTCATGAAGAACCATCCCGATACTTGGTTAAGGACGTGATGGATGGAGTTCTCGCCGAACATAGATCTTAGATGGCACACCAAAATGAACTCCTCAAAAACAACAGGAAATGATGAATAATTTCTTCGCTCGGATGGAAGGAAGGCCGAGCAACCAAGCATCACTTCCTGCACCAAGTGAAGCTGAGGTAACGGCTAACCTTCGGGTCGATGAGATCCAAGCCCCAGATCGGTCTACCGCTCTGCCTCCACCTGTATCAACTTTGCTTCCTAATCGATCGAATCTTAGGTTAGATCGATTGAGGCAACCTCCGGATTAATCGGATCATGGTTCAATGCTACCTCTGGTCCAATCCGGCATCTTACTACGAGCCAGACATATGCCGCCTCCCACTCGGCCTTCCCAGCATGTCGAACCAAGCAGGGTTGGGAGAAGCAACCCTCCGTCTCTCCAAGACCACTCTACCATAACAGTTCATGACAAGACAGTGGGAAATGCTACTATAAACCACTCTGATATCTCCCTAGGCGGGGCAATTCGAACCCCGAGCTGATAACGCTCACCCAAACCGGTCCAATCCTATAAGCATGGACATGGTTCGGCCCAACACACATGCCGACCAAGGTGTCCCAGTCATCTCGAACCAACAACCATGGTTGGGTACCATCACCACCCATCACTCATGGGCCGCATCGAACTGTCCCCAAGAACTCGAGGCATGCTTCCACCCCGTACTAAGACCCTTGTTGAAACCACCAGTGCAGAATTGGATTCGTGGCAACGACTTCATGGGGATGGGAATCAAATCGCCACTATCATTAAGCGCTTCACTTGAGGCACTACTTCTTAACAAGACGTGGATAACATCCATCGCAACCCTTTCACGTAGGAAATCTGGAATTCCCGCAATCCACTTGGCTTCAAGCTTCCAGTTTTGGAACCATACAATGGCAGAACCAATATTACCATATATCTCATTTGTCATATGCACCACATAGAAGTATTATCAGCATCAGTCAATGTCATGGCCCAAGTGCTTCCCTCTCTACCTAACCAACATAGCTGCCATGTGGTTTCGACAGCTAACACCTGAATCGATCAACAACTGAAATATGTTGGTTACCCATTTTATTGGATAGTTCTGAGTTCGCATATCTCGGCTTAAGAGCGTCATATTCCTCACATCCATCAGGTAGTGGTCCGGCGAAACCTTACGCTCCTTCTTAGAAAGATTCAATGCGGTTGTGGCATCGGTCGATCAACCTGAGCCATCGATGGTGCTCATGGCCGCCATGGCCGAAGTCTTGGATTAAATAGAGTTCACAATACCCCTTCAGAGGGACCCTCCCGAAGACATTGGAGATTTCTATTTTGAGGTGGACAAGTTCCTTAGACAAGAAGACGCTAATATTGAGATGAAAAATATCGACGTACTTGCTACAAAGGATGGAGAATCACCCACCGTTGTCCAAAACAAGAGTAAAGTGAAAGTCTTAGAAAAGAATGACAGGAATGTGCGGTTCCGGAGAGAGCCCAAGTATGATAGTTACACCGAGCTCAATTCCTCACTATTGGACATATACCTCGACGTACGAGGAACTCTTCCTTTTCCTAAGCCTCCCAGAAGGGAGCCAACCCAAAGAGAATGCAAATCAGGAAAGCACTGCATGTTTCATGACATGGCAGCTTATGGCACCAACGATTGCAGACACTTGCGTGATCTCATCGAAGAACGGGTCAGGTGTGGAGAGCTACCCGAGTATGTTAAGAAACCTACGGAATCCGCACTGCCACTGCTACCCGTTCGTGCACCTCAAATTGGTTCTTATGCTCCTCGTAATGGGAAGGATCCTGAGCCTAGCAATCGCGGCATTATTATCAGTTGATCTAGATTAGATCATCGTGGATACACCCTGTTTCTTAGGATATAAGAAATGCATTTCTGTTATTTTAAAATAACGTGTCTATGTTGAAGTACATACATACAGGGTTTGGATTTAATCCCAAGGCGTGCTCTGGATTCAACCATAGACCCATCAGAATTTGTTTTGGTTTTGTAACAACTATCAACAACAATATGATTTATTTATCGAACATGGATTATGTTTGATGAACATAAGTACTTTGCCAGGATGTGTCAGGGTCCTCAATCTAAAACCGAGCATGGCTTAAGCTCGTTCCTAAGGTATGGTTGATACCTTGACATACGATTCACTCGTCAGGATGTGACGAACCTAACAATCCCTCCAACCGGGTATGGCTTATACTCTACTTAAGGTGTAACACCCCGTGAATTCTATAACAATAAGCTTCACAAATTAAAGTGTAATTAATTCTAAATGAAAGAATTAAGGAAATGGGTTACGCCATTGCGTTCGTCTCGGAATTCTGCATGAGATAGAGTCCAAGTTTGCGTGAATCGGACTCCGTATGAAGGAGATATGATCTTCGGAAGTTTCAGAATAAAATTTAAAATTCAAGCAGCTCAGTTTCAAGTTCAAAATTCAAAAAATAAGCTCAAACTGGGCTGGGTGGGAAAATTCCCGCCCAGGGACCAGGTCGACCATAGGGTCGACCATGGTGTCGACCTGGTTACCCCAGGTCGACCATAGTGTCGACCTGCCAGTCGACCTACCTGGTCGACCTGGCTGGCTGGGTCTGGCTCTGGCTCGAATTTCTGTGGCTCGATGTGTCATTGGGGCTGACATGTCACCTCTTGATTGGCTCTTTGGACTTTGTATGGTCTAGATTCCTCCTGTCTTCATCTGACGGCTCAAAACAATCTAAAAATCTATATATACACCCTAAGTCTCAACTAAGATTCACACAAAAAATAAGATTGGAGTCGTCATGCTGCCAGGAAGGAATTGAGCGTAGCCGTCAAGAGAGAGGAGCTTAGAGACGAATCAAATTAAGAAGAGAACTAAAGCTTAATCAAATTAATCAACGCAACATTAATCTACCCAAAGGAACGCATCTCAATTTCAGAACTCAAAATCCAGAATTCAAGATTCTGCATTCATTGTAAGTATAGTGATCTTTCAGAATATGAATAAAAATGTGACGTGATTCAATGTAAATGAAAATATAATTGTGTTACTGTATAATAATGATATGAATTTTGTGTATTGTAATAATTCTGTCATGACTTGTGTATTGATATTTGTGGCATAAATTGATTGATGCAAGCCTATTGGACATTTGTATATGAAAATAATAACACTTGCAAATTGTGGCAAAAACTAGTAATTGATCCCTTTATGTTTATGTCGATGGCATGGACTATATACATTCCCTAAGTCTAAGTTAAAGCTTATGTAAACATGTTCTAGATTTGAGACCTTTTATGCCTACATGACTCAAAACCTATGAACACATTCTTATGTTTATTTGCAAGTATAATTGGATCTATGTTAAGTACCGTTTGGGTTACATAAACTATGCAAGTTCATGTTGAAATAGGCTATGTGATCAGATGTTAAAATTGGATATTTTGGTGAATATACAACATGTTAGTTTTGTGGTTGACATTATGCCAAGTTAAACATGTTTAAACCCAAGTTTGTATAAGCCTAAACTATGCCATTTCATATGACACCTACTTAGTTGTACCCTAATTTGAAAGCAAGTTCACATGACCCATAATCTACGTTAGTTGAATCGCTAAATTGCAAGTTCATGTGCCATACACCTATATGTATTGTAAAATATTACATGTTCCTGATTTCCCCTTTTCTCACGTTTATAAAGTTGGGCTGAATTGTGTCGAGCCCAACATTTGTTATAATGTTGCGAACGTACAAACGGGGGTAATAACGTTGGGTGTAAAACATGAAAAATATATGTTGGCATGTTTGGAACATGCCAACGACAATGACATTTAAGCGGTATGAATTGTTATACCCAAGAATAAAGGAAATGACATTTACATATAAAATTGAGAGGTGATAAAATATGTAAATTTAGAAAACACGGTATGCTTAACCCGAGGTTGGATTGAGTTGTGACATAAACCTGCCCAGACCCGCCCGGCTGTCCAGTAGTCACAACAATACCTATCAAATGTGGGTGGTTAAGCATTGAGCCCAATAAGGACCCGAGGTTAGACTGAGCTACGGTGTAAACCTGCCCGGAACCGACCGGCACATCCAGTAACCGTAGCAATATCTATCTAATGTGAGTGGTCGATGCTTTAAGAGGCTAAGGACAGATGGTAGGGTTAAGTCAACTAAAAACACTTAACCAAATTCAACATGTGAACAAGAATTGATGGGTGAGGTTAGGTAAATACAGACACTTAACCACTTAACATGTTTGACTAGAAAACCCTAGTAACGAGGGACCCGTTTCAGTAGTAACCCAAGTTAGGTATCGTGGTACGCTGAAACTAGGCAGGGTGGGGGCACGATTACTGGGCTGATTGTAAGCAGTCAAAAACGACGGCGGTGGGTGCACAGTGTAGGTTCTAACGGGGTGCGGGCATGCACACACTCCGGAGCAGACAAACAGGGCACTGGGGCACCAGTAGTATAACCTATGTATTCTAGAATTGTGTCGGGGCTGCCACCATGGGTCTTGATACACCCTATGGTGGGACCAGCATAGGTATCTACAATTCTTGGGGGTCGTTTGACACATATGTTTATGCGAGTAGGAGCCGATCTTTAGAAAATGGGGATCGCTTCACCCTCAGCATAGGGTGCCAGTTAGAATAAGCTCAAGTAGGTGCAGAGATATAGTGTGGGTGCGATAGTACATTCGATTCTAAACGACACTTCCATAGCTTGTGATACTTTCCTGTTTTCAGTTTATATCTATCATGCCCTTTTTCTTATTCACTTACTGAAGAGTCAGGCTTTATGTCTGACTCTATTTTCTTTTCGTCTTCTTTTCTTTCGTCCCCCCCAGGTCCACAGGGAGGAAACAACCCAGCTTAGTCAGACTCTTTGCAAGCTTCGAGATCCGTAGATGTATGGTTTGGATCTCTTTTGCTCGGATTATGGCTTTGGATATCACTATGGGGATTTTTGTTACTTTATTTATGTTTTATGCTTCTTTAATAATCAAGACACTAATGAGGTTGTAATGTTGGAAGTATTTTGAGACAATTATGGAAATGTTTTGTATGAACACATATTGATGAAATAAAAGCCTGTTTGTTTTCCGCTGTTTAAAATATGTGTATTTATATTTGTCTTGTGTTTATCTGTGACTTTTACTTATAAACCTCCACCAAAGTTAAGGCATTCCCTTTGTGAGTGACCTTAACGGAGGTGGGGTGTTTCACTTGGTATCAGAGCATAGGTTTACCAGATAAGATAAAAAAATTTGAAATTGTTTTCAAAAGGAAGTTTAAAGAAGCATTTTTCAAGAAAAAGTGTTATATTTTTAAAAAGGCATAATCCACCAAAGCCATGTGCACTATCTCCCTCTATCCTTCGTTTTGAATCTTTCCTTTCTGTTTCAGCATGTCTGGAGACCTTAACCTTCCAGAAGGAGTACCGATACCCAACTGGTTTAGGAGGTACTTAGAAGCAAGGGCCAACGGCGCGGGCCCAGCAGACATTCCTCCTCCAGAGGCCGTGGTTCCTCATCCTCCTCCTCCTCGTGGAAATGCCTTCGCAAAAACTTGTAGAGACTTCAAGGCTATGGGTGGAAAAGACTTTTATGGGACAAAATCCTTTGTAGGAGCAAGAAACTGGCTAAAGGAGACCGAGGATCTGTTTGTCATCTTCGGAGTTGATGACAGGCAAAAGATACAACTAGCAGTGTGGTTGCTTAAAGATGAAGCTTTCTATTGGTGGGAGATTACCAATGCTCAGAGGCCAGTGGAAACATGGGAAGATTTCAGGACAAGATTTGATGAAATTCCTCTCTGAAGATGAAAGAAGCCTGCAAATGGAGAAGTTCCTAACTCTTAAACATGGAAGCATGACGATCAGGGAGTACGTCAATCAGTTTAATCAGCTAGCCAGATTTGGGCTGGACTTAGTAAACACCCAACACAAGAAGGCGCTTCGCTTAATCAAAGGTCTGAATGAGCCTCTACACAGCCTTGCTATGACCCATGTATCCATAGGAGCGACTTATGAAAGCTTGGTGGACATGGCGTTGCTACACGAGGAAGACAACGACAAGAAAGAGACTAAGGTGGAAGAAAAGAAAGAGGGTCTATAAGCTAAGAAAACAGACTTCAAGAAAGGAGGGAAGAACAATAAGCCCCGTGAGAGGAGAAAGTGCAATTTTTGTGGCATTGTTGGACATATATCAAAATACTGCCGAAAGAGGAAAGCGAAGACGGGTGGGTGCTTCCATTGCGGAGAGACTGGGCACTTGGCTAAGGACCTCCCAAAGAAGCGAGGGCAGGGACAGAAGGCTGGATCCACTTCAGGGGGTCAAGTTCATGCACTGGTGGCACCTCCACAGGAACGTGTTAGTAATATTTCTGTAGAAAGTGTAGTCTATCTTTATGATCATCCAGTTCGCACACTTTTTGACTCTGGCGCATCACACTCCTTTATTTCATCTGCCTTAGTAGAATCTCTGCATCTAGACACTAGTATGGTAGAGGATCCCTTAGTAGTTTCAAATCCAATTGGGGGCTCCGCTTACTTGTCAATGGTTTGTTTAGGTTTGAAAGTCTCTATTCTCAGCGTTGAGTTTAGTTGTAATGCCTTTGTTTTGGGCTTCTCCGGGTATGGTTTGATCTTAGGCATGGATTGGTTATCCAGTAATGGTGCCATTCTTGATTGTGAGAAAAGAGTAGTTAGACTCTTGACTCGGCTTGGTAACACTCTAGAAATTTCCTGTAATCCCTTAAATGCTGTTATGCTTAGTTATCTAGAGTCGCTTGATGCTTCTGATGAGAATTTGCAGTCAGTTAGAGTAGTCTGGTAATATCCGGATGTCTTTGAGGAGGTGAAGGGCTTACCTCCGAGGCGAGAAATACACTTCCGCATATATCTTGTGGATAATGCAAAGCCTGTAGCTTTACCTATCAAACACATGGAGGAAGGAGCTCAGTAAGCAGGTTAAAGAACTTCTCGAAAAGGGGTTCATTAGACGGAGCATTTCGGAATGGGGTGCTCCAGTGGTGTTCGCAACCAAAGAGGACGGTTCGCTTCGCCTTTGCGTCGACTATAGGGAGTTAAACAAATTGACCAAGAAAAATAGGCACCCTCTTCCCCGAATCGACGATTTGTTTGATCAGCTTGTAGGTGCGTCGGTCTTCTCCCAACTTGATTTGGCAACTGGGTTCCATCAGCTAAGAGTAGCTGAAGACATCATTGATAAAACGGCGTTCAGAACTCCAGACGGTTTCTTCGAGTGGCTTGTCATGCCTTTCGGCTTGACAAACGCACCCGCTTATTTCGTAGACCTAATGAGCAGACTGTTCATAGAATTCCTCAACAAATTTGTGATTGTCTTCGTAGACGATATTTTGATCTTCTTAAAGAATGAGGAAGAGCATGCTCAACATCTGAAAGAAATCATGGATACTCTCCGAGCACATCAGCTGAAGGCAAAATTTTCCAAATGCCACTTTTGAAGAGAAGAAGGTTTCTTGGGCATGTGGTGTCCAAAGAAGGGTTGGCCGTGGACCCCATGAAAGTAGTTGCGGTGCAAGATTGGAAGGCACCAAAGAACGCTACCGAAGTCAGAAGTTTTCTAGGGCTGGCGGATTTCTACCGTAAGTTCATTAGGGATTTTGCAAAAATCTCAACTCCACTCACAAGGCTAACAAAGAAGAATCTAGCATTCGCTTGGGACTTGGATTGCGAGTTTGCTTTCCAACGCTTGAAAAGGGCTCTTACAACAAACCCAGTTCTGACTTTGCCAGATGGAAGCAAGATGTTCACAGTATACACAAATGCATGTGGGACGGGGCTAGGCGCTGTTTTGATGCAAGAAGGGAGGGTAGTAGCTTATGGTGGAAGGCAATTGAAAGTTCATGAAAAGAACTACCCAACCCACGATCTTGAGTTAGCCGCCATCGTCTTTGCACTTAAGTCTTGGCGCCATTATCTCCTAGGTGAGAAGTTTGTGTTGAGACAAGATTTTGATCGATGCCAACATATAAAGGTGCAATGAAGATCATTTCATAGAGCTAAGGTTTTTTACTTTGAGTCGTGTTAGAAATATGTTAAAATCTATCCTCAAAGTATAACATGAATGCACAAAACTTCGTTGCTGAAATCTGTATATTTGAGGAATTGAAAAGTCACAGAAAAAGCCCAAACGGTCCAGGCTCCGACCGGGAATAAGTGCAGAGTGATATAGACTATGGACCGAGGTTCTCTGGTCCATAGCCAGAAAATGGTTGACTGCCCAAAAAAGGACCGGTCGACCGGTTTTACTGTGTTTGCACATAACGGCTATTTTTTGGATTCTTTAAATTTTCAGAAACTTAACCAGTCGACCGGTGATTTTCAACCAGTCGACCGGTTCCGAACAGAAAGCTTTTTTATGAAGGGTTGCTTCCATTCATCAAGAGTTTTCTCTTCAATTTTCAATGGAAATGGATGCAATCTTTTGTAGAAACTCTTCATGAAGGAATGCAAATATTCTACACTATAAATAGACTTGAAATCATACTTTCAAATCACCGATTCATGCTCTAAATTCTGATCTTACTTTCTAAATATTCTTGCATTCTAAAAGCTCTCAAATATTTCAATTGCTTATTGAATCATTGAAATTATTTCATATTTTTTGATTCAACAAGCATTCTATTTCCTTAAATCTACGCATTCAAAGTATATACTCGAGGATAAGATTATAGGAAGGGTGTACTACAAGTGTATTGAAGAAACAATATATAGTCAATCATCAACTACTTTGTATTGAAATTCCGGTAAGCCTGTAGCCGTTCAAATCAGGTGGGTAAGCTTGTGGCCCATGAAATCAAGTTGGTAAGCTTGTGGCCCGTGAAATCAAGTGGGTAAGCTTGTGGCCCATGAAATCAAGTGGTGTGTTGTGAACCTGTTCCTCCGGGTGAAGCGAGGTTGTTGATTAGTGAAAATCCAGAGAGAGGTCTGGGACTGGACGTTGGACGGTGCTCCGAACCAGTATAAAAAACCCTGGTGTGATTTTTCCTTTTTACTGCATTTACTATTATACAGTTCTGTGATTATCTATTACTTCATACTTGACAATTGTTCATCATATTATCACGTACACATACACTTTCAATTTGTATCAGAGCCTGGTGTTCTAGAGATTGTAATAACATCTTAGAACAAATGGCAATAAAGAAGTCTAGTCAAGGGATTAGAAAGTGGAAGAGCAACAAAGCCGAATCAAGAGAGCAAGGAAGCAAATGTCTCATGGCTAAAGTCAGATCACAATCGGTATGTGTAGATTGATTATATAAAGATCTTTTGTCAAACCATAAAAAATTATTGAAAGATTTTAAAACTTTGAGTAAACTCAATACAGTCATTATAGCTAAATCACAAAATTGTGAGCAAGAAAATTACAAATTAAAAGAAGAACACAATTTTTTGGTAAAACAAGCCAAATGTTTCGAAAATACCTTAGAAAAGCTTGTTTCTCAAAAAAATTCCCTTCAAAAAGAAAATGAGCGACTAGAAGATAAAAACAATGTTCTTTTAAAGGAAATCGATCTTTTGCAAAATAGAAATAAACCATTAGAAGATTCTTTAAATAATTCTAGTTCTTTAATTTCGTCTCTTGAAAAAGAGAATGGAGCTCTAACTGAAAAGAATTTGGAATTATCTAAAGAATGTGAGACTTTAAAAGTTAATAATAATATTTTGCAAAAAGCAATCTCTGAATCAAAAGAAAATGTTGAAAAATTACAATCATCTTTATATAATTCAGAATCTCAAATTAGTTGTCTCGAAAATGAGAATAGAACTTTAAAAAGGAAGAATTCTGAATTAAATAAGGGTATTAATAGCAAAGTTTCTTTTGAAAATATCAATCGCGACTGTGGAATCAAATGTACAAATATATTCGCGAAATTTAATAAAGGTCAAAATGATTTAAACATGATTTTGTCTAGATCTCGACCTTTTCACGACAAAAGTGGTATAGGATATAATAATCATAGAAATAGTACTAGATATGCTTTCATGTAAAATAAGAATATCACTACTAGTACTACTGCATATCCAAAATCCAATTATTATAGAAATTCGAATACTTCTATAACTAGCGGTATTTATAATAAATGTAGAAGTACAAAAATAAATATCAATAGAAACCACTTAAGTATTTAGGTTCCTGTAAGTTGGAAAAACAGAGAAAAATATATCGATGATTATTTTGATTCAGTAGTTAGTAATGAAAATTTTATCTTTTTTAAGGTTCTGTTAAACCCTCTTGGGTATGGTTACCTTCCATCTAACCCGTGGACCCAAACAAAGCAAGTGGGTACCAAAACTATATATGTCATATTTTTTGCAGGTACACCACAACAAAGAGAAGGTTATTCTGTATACCCTAAAGGTGCTATAATTATTTGTATTCTCTACTACTCTCGATTACTGTGGTATTTATTCTTTTTAATCGATGACAAAGGGGGAGAAATATTTTCTCTTATGATTATTCATATCATTCATGTTACATATACTATCATTTAAAATTATATTCTTAACATGGTAATAGTATATGTGATCTAACATTTGTTAATGCAGGAATCAAAAGGTAAGATTATTTATATTATGAACTAACAAATGTTGCAGAAATTCAGGGGGAGCTTTATATTTAGAGGGAGAAAATCCAAGGTGTTGTCATTAATCAAAAAGGGGGAGAATGTTGAGACAAGATTTTGATCAATGCCAACATATAAAGGTGCAATGAAGATCATTTCATAGAGCTAAGGTTTTTTACTTTGAGTCGTGTTAGAAATATGTTAAAATCTATCCTCAAAGTATAACACGAATGCACAAAACTTCGTTGCTGAAATCTGTATATTTGAGGAATTGAAAAGTCACAGAAAAAGCCCAAACGGTCCAGGCTCCGACCGGGAAAGAGTGCAGAGTGATATAGACTATGGACCGAGGTCCTCTGGTCCATAGCCAGAAAACAGTCGACCGCCCAAAAAAGGACCGGTCGACCGGTTTTACTGTGTTTGCACATAACGGCTATTTTTTTGATTCTTTAAATTTCCAGAAACTTAACCAGTCGACCGGTGATTTTCAACCAGTCGACCGGTTCCGAACAGCAAGCTTTTTTATGAAGGGTTGCTTCCATTCATCAAGAGTTTTCTCTTCAATTTCCAATGGAAACGGATGCAATCTTTTGTAGAAACTCTCATGAAAGAATGCAACTATTCTACACTATAAATAGACTTGAAATCATACTTTCAAATCACCGATTCTTGCTCTAAATTCTGATCTTACTTTCTAAATATTCTTGCATTCTAAAAGCTCTCAAATATTTCAGTTGCTTATTGAATCATTGAAATTATTTCATATATTTTGATTCAACAAGCATTCTACTTCCTTAAATCTACGCATTCAAAGTATATACTCGAGGATAAGATTATAGGAAGGGTGTACTACAAGTGTATTGAAGACACAATATATAGTCAATCATCAACTACTTTGTATTGAAATTCCGGTAAGCCTGTAGCCGTTCAAATCAGGTGGGTAAGCTTGTGGCCCATGAAATCAAGTGGGTAAGCTTGTGGCCCGTGAAATCAAGTGGGTAAGCTTGTGGCCCGTGAAATCAAGTGGGTAAGCTTGTGGCCCATGAAATCAAGTGGTGTGTTGTGAACCTTTTCCTCCGGGTGAAGCGAGGTTGTTGATTAGTGAAAATCCAGAGAGAGGTCTGGGACTGGACGTAGGACGGTGCTCCGAACCAGTATAAAAAACCCTGGTGTGATTTTTCCTTTTTACTGCATTTACTATTATACAGTTCTGTGATTATCTATTACTTCGTACTCGAATATTGTTTGCCATATTACACGATCCTTTGTGTACTATAGTATCACATACACTTTCAGTTTGAACTATATACTGACCATAAATCGTTGAAATATCTTTTCTCGCAGAAAGAACTTAACTTAAGGCAACAGAGATGGATGGGGTTTCTTGCCTCGTATGACTTTGAGATTACCTATACTCCGGGCAAGGGCAATGTAGTAGCAGACGCCTTGAGAAGAAAGGAGTTGACCCTAAGCCCGCTCTTTGTAGAAAGGCAAAGCTTGGAGTATATAGCCAGTTTTAACTTTAGGCCCTCCTCTGATTTCGTACCGGGTTTGTTAGCATTTCTTGAAGTGTGCCCTACTCTTTTGGATACAATAGGGACTGCACAACCTGAAGACCCTCAGCTAGTTGAAGTGGTTGATAAGCTAATTAGGGGTGAGACTTCTAGTCACCTCAATAGGTACTCTATCGATGATAAAGGCTGGCTGAGATGCGATGGAAGACTATGTGTCCCACAAGAAAGGGAGTTGGTAAAGAAGGTTCTTGAGGAAGCACATCATTCCAAGATGACAATACACCCAGGCGGAGACAAAATGTACAAGGACATAAAGAGAGTTTTCTTTTGGAGCGGCATGAAGAAGGACGTGGCAGATTTCGTTTCTAAGTGTATGATATGCCAACAGGTCAAGGCGGAACAGAAGAAGTCCGGAGGACTGCTTCATCCTCTAGAGGTCCCACAGTGGAAGTGGGATAGTATTTCAATGGACTTCGTTGATGGGCTGCCTAGGTCGAGAAGGGGCAATACTAGCATTTGGGTAATAGTGGATAGGCTTACAAAAAGCGCCCACTTTTTAACTGTCAAGAGTAGAAGGACTGTATCATCTCTAGCGTCTCATTACCTTAAGGAGACGGTTTGACTCAATGGGATACCCTCCAGCATTGTTAGTGACCGAGACCCAAACTTCACAAGCGAGTTTTGGCGGAGTCTGCAAGAAGCCGTAGGCACACAGTTATGTTTGAGCATGGCCTATCACCCCAAACTGATGGCCAGAGGAAAGGTTGAATAGAGTTTTAGAGGATCTTTTAAGACTTTGCGTTCTTGACTTTGGAGGGACATGGGAGGATCACCTTCCTTTAGTGGAATTTGCCTACAACAACAGCTGCCAAGCTACCATTGGCATTGCACCCTTCGAAGCCTTATATGGAAGACCGTGCAAATCACCAACTTGTTGGTGGGAGTCTACAGATAAGCTTATACTTGGGCCAGACATGATCAGAGAGACCTCAAAGAAAGTGGACTTAATACGAAGAAGGATGAAGACAACCCAGGATAGACAAAAATCCTACGTAGACAAGAGAAGGACCGACCTTGAGTTTGAGGTTGGGGACAAGGTTTTCCTTAAGGTATCTCCTTTAAGGAATGTCGTTCGCTTTGGATCCACAGGAAAGTTAGCACCAAGATTTGTAGGGACGTTTCCTATCATCGAGAAGGTTGGGAAGATGGCCTATAGATTAGAGCTACCCGAGAGACTGGCCGGAATTCACAACGTCTTTCATGTTTCTCACCTCCGGAAGTGTTTGCATGAGTCTGCGGAAGTGGTGGAACCTAGCATTCTAGAAGAAGCCGAAGTGGAACGTGAAGCAACTGTGAGGAGAGTTCCAACCCGCATCTTAGGAACTGAAGTGAAAAACTACGCAACCGCAAAGTCAAACTCGTTAAAGTTCAGTGGAGCGACGCCGAGGAAGACGCGACTTGGGAAACTGAGGACAGAATACGCACTGCCTACCCTTTTCTTTTTGAGGGTACATCTTTGATCTCTCTTTTTCCTTAAGTTATACTTTATCTATCTTTTTAGGTATATCTCCTCGGTCCTTTTCCTAACTCCATAGGTAGAAAACAAATGGATGCAAACATGTATTTGAAAACATGTTATGGATGATGGCTGCAAATGGTTGCTAGTGATCGCTAGTGGTTGCTCGTGGATGCATATACACCCTAGGTTTTAGATTGGCTCAGTCACTTCATATTGCATTTGCATATATGTATTCTCATTTGTATATGGTTGAAACATGATATGATGTCATATGGTTGTCGCATTTGTATGAATAGTTGTGCACCCATGTAGAATTATGAGTAGGAAAAATTTGCATACATAATGGATTCATGACACTTACATGATTCACATTAAGGAGGTCAACTGAATCAGTAGACCGCCTGATTTATGCATTAGATAAGGACATGTACACACACTATGCATATGATCATGAAGCATTAGAAGTCTTTTAAGGACAGTGGACGCCTGTGTTTGTTGGTTGAGTAGATGGACGACTGGATGATAGGGTATACATTCTTCCTAACTTGAAGATTTCGGGGACGAAATCCTTTTAAGAGGGGGAGAATGTAATACCCCGTGAATTCTATAATAATAAGCTTCACAAATTAAAGTGTAATTAATTCTAAATGAAAAAATTAAGGGAAAAGGGTTACGCGATTGCGTTCGTCTCGGAATTCTACTTGAGATAGAGTCCGAGTTTGCGTGAATCGGACTCCGTATGAAGGAGTTATGACCTTCGGAAGTTTCAGAATAAAATTTAAAATTCAAACAGCTCGGTTTCAAGTTCAAAATTTAAAAAATAAGCTCAAACTGGGCTCGGCGGGAAAATTCCCGCCCAGGGACCAGGTCGACCATAGGGTCGACCATGGTGTCGACTTGGTCACCCCAGGTCGACCATAGTGTCGACCTGGGTGTCGACCTGCTAGTCGACCTACCTGGTCGACCTGGCTGGCTGGGTCTGGCTCTGGCTCGAATTTCTGTGGCTCGGTGTGTCATTGGGGCTGACATGTCACCTATTGATTGGCTCTTTTGACTTTGTATGGTCTAGATTCCTCCTGTCTTCATCTGATGGCTCAAAACAATCTAAAAATCTATATATACACCCTAGGTCTCAACTAAAATTCACAAAAAAAACAAGATTGGAGTCGTCATGCTGCCAGGAAGGAATTGAGCGTAGCCGTCAAGAGAGAGGAGCTTAGAGATGAATCAAATTAAGAAGAGAACTAAAGCTTAATCAAATTAATCAACGCAATGTTAATCTACCCAAAGGAATGCATCTCAGTTTCAGAACTCAGAATCCAGAATTCAAGATTCTGCATTCGTTGTAAGTATAGTGATCTTTCAGAATATGAATAAAACTGTGACGTGATTCGATGTAAATGAAAATAGAATTGTGTTATTGTATAATAATGATATGAATTCTGTGTATTGTAATAATTCTGTCATGACTTGTGTATTGATATTTGTGGAATAAATTGATTGATGCAAGCCTATTGGACATTTGTATATGAAAATAATAGCACTTGCAAGTTGTGGCAAAAAATAGTAATTGATCCCTTTATGTTTATGTCGATGGCATGGACTATATACATTCCCTAAGTCTAAGTTAAAGCTTATGTAAACATGTTCTAGATTTGAGAACTTTTATGCCTACATGACTCAAAACCTATGAACACATTCTTATATTTATTTGCAAGTATAATTGGATCTATGTTAAGTACCGTTTGGGTTACATAAACTATGCAAGTTCATGTTGAAATAGGCTATATGATTAGATGTTAAAATTGGATATTTTGGTGAATATACAACATGTTAATTTTGTGGTTGACATTATGCCAAGTTAAACATGTTTAAACCCAAGTTTGTATAAGCCTAAACTATGCCATTTCATATGACACCCACTTAGTTATACCCTGATTTGAATGCAAGTTCACATGACCCATAATCTTTGTTAGTTGAATCGCTAAATTGCAAGTTCATGCGCCACACACCTTTATGTATTGTAAAATATTACATGTTCCTGATTTCCCCTTTTCTTACGTTTATAAAGTTGGGCTGAATTGTGTCGAGCCCAACATTTGTTATAATGTTGCGAACGTACAAACGGGGGTAATAACGTTGGGTGTAAAACATGAAAAATATATGTTGGCATGTTTGGCACATGCCAACGACAATGACATTTAAGCGGTATGAATTGTTATACTCAAGAATAAAGGACATGACATTTACAAATAAAATTGAGAGGTGATAAAATATGTAAATTTAGAAAACACGGTATGCTTAACTTGAGGTTGGATTAAGTTGTGACGTAAACCTGCCCGGACCCGCCCGGCTGTCCAGTAGTCACAACAATACCTATCCAATGTGGGTGGTTAAGCATTGAGCCCAATAAGGACCCGAGGTTAGACTGAGCTACGGTATAAACCTGCCCGGAACCGACCGGCACATCCAGTAATCGTAGCAATATCTGTATAATGTGAGTGGTCGGTGCTTTAAGAGGCTAAGGACAGATGGTAGGGTTAAGTCAACTAAAAACACTTAACCAAATTCAACATGTTAACAAGAATTGATGGGTGAGGTTAGGTAAATACAGACACTTAACCACTTAACATGTCTGACTAGAAAACCCAAGTAACGAGGGACCCGTTTCAGCAGTAACCCAAGTTAGGTATCATGGTACCCTGAAACTAGGAGGGTGGGGCACGATTACTGGGCTGATTGTAAGCGGTCAAAAACGACGGCGGTGGGTGCACAATGTAGGTTCTAATGGGGTGCGGGCGTGCACACACTCCGGAGCAGACAAACAGGGCACTGGGGCACCAGTAGTATAACCTATGTATTCTAGAATTGTGTCGGGGCTGCCACCATGGGTCTTGATACACCCCATGGTGGGACCAGCATAGGTATCTATAATTCTTGGGGGCCATATGACACATATGTTTACGCGAGTAGGAGCCGATCTTTAGAAAATGGGGATCACTTCACCCTCAGCATCGGGTGCCAGTTTGAATAAGCTCAAGTAGGTGCAGAGATATAGTGTGGGTGCGATAGTACATTCGATTCTAAACGACACTTCCTTAGCTTGTGATACTTTCCTGTTTTCAGTTTACATCTATCATGCCCTTTTTCTTATTCACATACTGAAGAGTCAGGCTATATGTCTGACTCTATTTTCTTTTCGTCTTCTTTTCTTTCGTCCCCCACCCCAGGTCCACAGGGAGGAAACAACTCAGCTTAGTTAGACTCTTTGCTAGCTTCGAGATCCGTAGATGTATGGTTCGGATCTCTTTTGCTCGGATTATGGCTTTGGATCTCACTATGGGGATTTTTGTTACTTTATTTATGTTTTATGCTTCTTTAATAATCAAGATAGTAATGAGGTTGTAATGTTGGAAGTATTTTGAGACAACTATGGAAATTTTTGTATGAACATGTATTGATGAAATAAAAGCCTATTTGTTTTCCGCTGTTTAAAATATGTGTATTTATATCTGTCTTGTGTTTATCTGTGACTTTTACTTATAAACCTCCACCAAAGTTAAGGCATTCCCTTTGTGAGTGACCTTAGCGGAGGTGGGGTGTTTCATAAGGTATGGCTGATACCTTCACTTAAACTATATTTGTCGGGATGTGACAAGTTTATCTCCCCTTCTATGTGAGTAGGATAATACTCGAACCAAAGCTTGTAAGGATTTGGCAAGTAAATACTACTGAATCTTAGGTATAGTATATACTCAATATCTTTGAAAAAACCGTACCCCGAGCATGGTTGATGCTTGACTCTTGGCTCCTAGGTATAGCTTATACCTGAAAGATTGAACTATCTTATCAGGTCATGACAAGCTAACTTAATTACTACTCGGGTATGGTTTACACTCAACCCCCAGGTATGGCTTATACCTGGAAAATCAAACTGCCTTGCTAAGATTTGGAACAATTACTCGATCACTACTTGGGTATGGTTTATACTCCAATAGATCTATAATCATAGTTTGCGCTCTGAATAGTCAAATAGTACTATTGGGATTTGGCATGTCCGCTTCTCCTTTTGTGTAGAAGCAAATAACATTCATAGCTGGGTGGAATTAGTAACTAGTTCTCTTATCTCTCCTTCGGCCCTAATACGATCGATAACAATCGTTGGTTTTTCTGGTCATCTTATAGTATGGTTCGGCGTAACCATGGATTTCTGAATTTCTATGTATTGGATCTCTATGCGTCATTTCTTGGAAAATCCAGAACATATCTTTCTTTACTAAGAAAGATACGTTCTGAGGGCAAAGTGTTGGCCAACTTTTTGGGAAAAACCCGTCACAACTAGAATCTATACTTAAGACAAGCTATCTCCATCGCCTGGATCGATTCATACCTCAATCAACCGAAACTGGGCTCGACCCAAATCAGCAATTCCCAAGTAGGAGCTTACTTCTTTGAAAAATGAACCGGAGTTCGAAGATCAGGTCGATTGAACCAATTGGTCGGCCCCCAACTATGATGATCCGTCTCCTACGCTACACAACAAAGTCGTATTCCTAAGGCTCCAGAATCGGTCAATAGAGACCTGCAATACTTTTTATGTACCAAATCTTGAGCTCCACGAATGTTGTAAGAACCGAGGAGAACTATTCCTCAGTAGGAAACTAGGTCCCGCCACATACAACAACTTTTTTAGGATTAAATAACATGTGTCCGACCCTGGGTCGGATGATAGCCAAGTAGCATTCTAACTGGCTCACCCTTCTACATATAAATATACCATTTCCTAAAAAGGGAAGCATTCTGGATTTTTCTACTGAAAAGTTCGTGGTTGGCGCTCCAAAACAAGCCCATTGTATACTTCTATTCTTCAACTTCATAACACAAGCATTTTGTGTATAAATCACTTCTTTCTCTACTTTCTTTCAAAAAGAGCAACTGTAACTTGTAATCGTTAGTATAAAAGAGATTATAAAGTTGAAGTATGCTTGGTTGAAATTGAACCATTATAAATTGTTGTGTGTCCCATGTACTTATTTGTTATCTTCATACTCCGTGACTGTGATTGTGTGTGGATTACTCACTTTGGGGGTTAATTGTCATTATACCAACTTTTGACGTCAACACACCGTATAAGGTATTAAGTGACTAACAAGGTCCGCCTTGGGTATTAAGTGATTGTAAGTATTCTCCCTTGCCTTACTTAGGTAGAAAGGTTTTAAGTGGCTATATATAAATAGGTACCATCCTTGTGCGATATTTCTAAGGTTGTTGCTCGCCTCTTGATTAAGTTAATGTTGGTTATAAGGCTTCATACTTATGCGTAAACGATTTATCTTAGTGTTACATAGTGCTTGGTTCTCGAATATTATATTCGGGTTTTTGGTTAGTTTTCGTGCATAAAGTCTAAATGGGATAGATTAAAATTACTAGCCCTTTTATACATATGTTTTGGTTTTGACCAAACGAAGTACATTTGTGTAATGTGGACAATGTTATACATTTTTCTACTCACCAGGACTTATTGTTCTGACCCCCTTCCTCATAACAACTCTTAGATTTATCTTGTTGAAGATAGGTTTTAACAAGTGTTCAAGTTTGGTTTCAGTTCCCATTCTCTCATGCTCGATGTCGATGTGGTGGTATGCCTTAAGGTAGGCACCTTAGTCGATGTTTATTATCTTATTTTGTTTCCACTATGAATTAGTTTTATTTTACTCTGATTATGTTCATGCTCATTAATTGCAAGTACCATATTTATACTCTCTATGCTTGGACGAGTTTGACTTTTGATTTTTATCGAAATTTAGGATCGAAAAAGTGTAGGGATGTTACATAGGAAGAATGCAAGACCCTTGCTAATGAGAATACTGATTCAAAACTTAAATGTAGTCGTCTTGAGGCAGGCAAGAGTTCTTGGGAAAAGAAATGCCAACTTGAGGGCGAAGCTAGCTGAAGCAAGGGCAAAAAGAGCTAAGGAAAATTCCAATACTACTTTAGAATTTGCTTCCAATTCTATGTCGTAATATGACATAGGGATGGCCATATTGAAGAAGCAACGCGCTGAAGCAAAGAAAGACGTAGTTGATTTCGAGCCTTCGATAATGTCTTTCTTTTCGCAAGTCCTCCAGTACCATGACATCTCTTGGGTGGAAGGCTACCCCACCACTCTAGCCGATGCTTAGAGTGAATTGGTTGAGGTAGAGAGGTGTACTTCGGAAAGCGGAGTTGCAGATGAAGACGAGCTAATGAAGGTATTTTTAACAAATAGCAAACCCGAATTTCTAGCAGATGGGAGAAGGTTGCAGAAGGAAGATGAGAATGCCGCTAGGCGTCAAGCCAATGGAAAGACCATAATCGAGGGTGGTTCCAGCTCTTCTTCTACAGTTCCCGAATTCGTAAAAGTGGAAGGGTATAATCCTGACTTTCCAGCTCCTTACTTTCCAAAGCCTTTGACTCCAATCACTGAGCTACATGAGATTCCTGGCCTCACAAGCAGAGGTTTCCATATAAGGTATCTTTCTCAGTTCACCTAAATGCAAGAGAATATTACTGGTGTGTCAGCAAGTGTGACGACCGCCTCGTACCGACCGACACCCAACAAGTTGCGCTGCGGTGATGCTCAATTGATACAAGATGATCATCAAAGTTAAAACAAGTAAACCTAAGTAACCTGTCATATATTTCACAGCGCATGGAATAAAATATAATAATAACAAAAGACATGATATAAAACATGTGAGACAACATAAACTGAATGAACAATAACAACAAAATAACAGATTCATCTCATAGCATAAGTACCAAAGTAGAAGAGTAAAGGTACATCTCCAAAATGCTGTCTCTAAAACAAAATACACTACAAATGCCCAAAGTAGTGATCAACAAAGATAAATAAGGATAAGAGTGTATATATAATACATCGAAGCCTTATGCTCATCTCCGATCAGCTACTCGGCACACCTACCTGTCTCAAGTCTGCTCATTTAATAGCACATACAATAATTAGAAGTAAATCACAAAACCCTAAGTCAGACAATGTCAGGTGTAAGCAATAGTAATCTTAATCACTATATAGGATAACACAATAGGTATGATAAACCGTACCTGGCCTGGCCCTGCACCCAAAGAGTTAGCACATATAATCATGTACTCTACAATAACACATTACTAAATATAAATTGAAGCGTGCATGCAATAGTGACAACAAGCATTCAAACATGGAAAACATCCTCATGTTCTATCACTCAATGCCTTGGGTATACAATTATGTTTGGTCTGTATCGTACCCCATGGATAAGGACCCGAGCATGCCCCATACATCACTTATTTTTCTTTCCGAGCCTTGAGAAAAGGACCTAGACCACGTCCAAGTGACACGTACACTTAATACTATCAATCCCGAGTACCATATAAAGCTTACGTACCGATGACCCCTTCGCATTACGTACCCGCGACAAATTTCATCTTGAGAGTCACCACGATGGTTCGCATCCGGAGCCTTTGAGGTAACTTCTCACTTAGACTTCTTTCGCGTCTCGGATTAGTTAGTAATATTGGAGTGTGTATTCAAAGGAGTCTAGTCATCATCATAAGGTAATATCACGCCATGGAATACAGTAAAGAACCTATTCCCCGTGCCTATTCTCGAATCGATCCACCCTAGCTTGGCATGATCGAACCAGACACATAGCGCAAAAACCCGGATCGGCTATGCCGATCTGGTTTTGAACTCTATATCCTGATCGGCTACGTCGACCCTGAATTGTTTCTAGTTTTCGGGTTAAAATTGCTGACCCAGACTATTATGATCTGATCCGGAACCTAAGCCTCATGTGAATTAAACCCTCGGCTCGAACATCGAACTGAGGTCCCCACTTTTGCTTCCGTGTTTCTACCTTTCCTTTTTTCTTCTGGTCTACTCGTGCCAAGTCGAACCACACTTCCAGACCTCATAACTTGAGCTCTAGATATCCAAATGACTTGAAATTCAACTTATAGTCTCCTGGGCCTTCCTCATCGTCCCTACCAATTTTCATTCGATTCTGATGACATTTTCCCTTGTCGGCCTGATCGAACCATCCTAGCCAACCCAAAACCTTTAGTTTTTCCAAAATGGTTTCTAACGTCCTATTTCGCCATTCGATGGTGTTTTCATTCATCCTAGCATTCCTAGACATTGCCTTAACATACCTAATAATTGAAACAACATATATATCGAGCAAACAAGATCAAAACACCCAAATAAGCATGGTTTTCCCTTAATCCCCTAGATTTCGGGATGCACAAATTAAAGCCAAATATACTGCATATGTGTTATTATAGTGTTAACAACGAATTATGAGCATTTTTCTATATTTTAAGAGGTGTTTACAAGTTAATATGGCATAGTTAGCCGGTTAGAACACTATTACTCACCTTAGTTTCCCCCAAATAATTAAATCTAAAATTGATGATGTAGCTCAGATCCTAATGCTATACAGAAGCTTCAAGCTTGATTTGACCTTGAGGTGATTAAATCTTCATTAATCTTAAGTTTAGGATAATTAAAGAAGGGATTAAAAGGTGTTTTAGAGGATGGAAGCCATTAGAGGTTGATGAGACCTTTATTGGGGGCTGTGAGTCGGATGGAATGATTCTCCTAACCCAATCCATCCCCACATAGCCCTAATCCCAAAATGGACATTAGACCCTCCCACTAATGACCTTATCCAGCCTAAATAAGCTGCCTAAACTATTCCAGATCCTAATTCATCCATTCCTCTCAAACGGATAGTCAGTTTGACTAATGTGACCACTTTACAGAATATGAAACCATCATTCGAATCCAATGGTAGTGGTTTCAAGTCAATATCTCTTACCATCAAAAGTTTTAGGAGAAACAAAATTTCACCAGGAGTAAAATGGTTACATTAAAATCTGACAAGATTGGTGAAAGTAGGAAATGTCTCAAATAGACACTTTCCAGAGTTATACGATTATATGGCTTCATAAGAAACTAAAATAAATATCCTATGATCCTTTGATACATAGAATATGGGTCATTACGTTCTCCTTCCTTAAGAAATTTTGCCATCAAAATTCCTTAAGCAGCAAAAAGGATTGTCCCGCACACCTAACAACCACCATAAGCAATTAAACATACATAGCAAAACATGTTAAGTCTATCCTAGCATGCAGGATACTAATACAAGAAAACTAACGATATTACGAATGGAAATTTAAGAGTGGTGTTTTAAAACTTACTAAGAGAAGAGATCTAGATAAGACATCCTCATGCTCTCCTCGGTCTCCTAAGTACAATCACCCGCTATTTCACCCACTGAACCTTGATAAGGCTCTCAGTTTTTCTCCTAAGCTGTTTTGTGTCGTGTTCAGCAATATGAATTGGCCTACGGGCTACAGTGGCTTTCGGTTCCACTTTGGTATTATCCAATTGATCCTGTGTGATAGTTGTATTGTAATCATGTACAAACTTCCTTAAATGGGATGTATGGAACACATTGTTTACCCCAGCCATTTTCTAAGGCAACTCAACCTTACATTCCTAACCCTCTACCCGTTCAAGGATTGGAAATGGACCGACAAACCTCGGTGCTAGCTTCCCCCTGCTACCAAACTGAATCACGTTCCTCAAAGGAGAAATTTTGACAAACACTAAATAACCAACGGAGAACTCAAAGTCTCTCCGTCTCTTATCGCCATAACTCTTCTGCCTATCTTGGGTGGTTTTCATTCATTGCCAAATGATTTCAATCTTTTCTAAAGTTTCCTTAATTAATTTTTTCTCAAGTATCAGTTTCTTTCCTACCTCCTACCTAAGAGAACATTGCAAGACCTTTCATATAATGCTTTGTACGGAGCTATGCCAATGCTTGAATAGTAGTTATTATTGTACACAAACTCAACCAAATGCAATTGGTCATCCCATGATCCTCCAAAATCCAGGATACATGCTCTTAAGTGATCTTCCAATATGTAATTTACCCTTTTAGTCTGACCATCTGTTTGAGGATGATAAGAAGTACTGAGATGCAACTAAGACCCCAAAGCTTCTTGTAAGCTCTTCCAGAATACATTAGTAAACAATGGATCCCAACCACTCACAATGCCTTTTGGTACTCCATGGAATCGCACAACCCATTTCACACACAATTCTATTAGTTTGGCTACCGTTCTACTTGACTTAATGGGTATAAGCCTGACGCTCTTGTTCAACCTATCCACAACGACCTAAATGCTATCATGCCTCGCTCGAGTCTTTGGCAAAACATCTACAAATTCTATCGGAACTTGCTCTCATTTCCACTCGGGAACGTCCAAAGGTAGCAACAAGCCACTAGACCTTTCCTGCTCCACCTTAACCAATTGGCAATTCATGCACTTGAAGATAAATTTCCCAACATCCTTCTTAATACCTTTCCAATAGTATGTTTGCCTCATGTATCTATACATTTGGCTACCTCCGGAATGTATGGCCAACTTTGATGACAATCTTTAAAAACTTCCTTTCTTAATCCACTAATATCAGGTACAACCAATCTCCCATCTTTCCGAAGCCAACCTTCACGGTCGAGTTCGTACATGCCTTTCTCTTCATCACTCCACTAGCTTCCATTATGGTGATGGTCCCTAATAACCTAGGTTTGCTCCTCTGACTGGAACCGATCCTGTTGACCAAAATTGTTTTAATTGCTAAGCTTTCCAACATATTTGGCTCTAGCCTACATCTAGGTCTAATGTGATAACCAATGACATATTCCATTTGCTTCCATTCTAGGAATATAGCCCCTAACCCGACACGTATCCTACTCGATGCATCTGCGACCGCATTACCCTTCCCCGAGGTGCATGCGATATTAAAATTATAGGAAGCCAAAAACTCCAGCCATCGCTGTTGACGGAGATATAAATCTTTCTAAAAGAAAAGATACTTTAATGACTTGTGTTCTGTAAATAATTTAAATATTTCCTCCAAAAGATAACGTCTATGGATTTTCAAGGCAAACACAATTGCAGCTAGTTAAAAATCATATTTGGGGTACCTTTTCTCATGTGGTTTTAGTTGCCGGCTTGCATAAACAACAACTTTATCCCCTTGCGTTAATGTTGCACCTAACCCGGTACCACAAGCATTGGTGTACACCATCATCTCTTGATTTCCTTTCGGAATAATCAACAATGGAGCACATGTCAACCTTTCCTTTAGTCTCTCAAATGCATGCTCATATCTTTCATCTCAGACAAAATTCTAATTCTTTTTAGTCAATTGAGTTAACAGTGTTGCGATCTTGGAAAATGCTGAATAACTTATGATAATATCCAGCTAATCCCAAGAAATTTCTCACACCGGTTGCATTCTAGGGTGTAACCAATCTTATACCATTGCTACCTTCGTAGGGTCCACAACAATACCATTTTTTGAAAAAGCATGGCCCAAGAACCTGACTTCCCTCCTCCACAAGTGACATTTAGAAAACTAGGCTTAATTCGGTGTTTCCTTAACACCTCTATCACAATTCTAAAATGCTCCTTGTGTTCTTCTTTCGTCCAAGAATATACCAGGATATTATTAACATACACAAGTATGAACTTATTCAATTGATCCCTGAAAACATGGTTCATGAGATCCGCGAAATATGTTGATGCGCTGGTCAAACTGAATGGCATGACCAACCACTCATAGAAACCAGACGACATTCGAAATGTGGTCTTAGGCACACTCTCATTTGTTATCCGTAGTTGATCGAATCCCGTCGCAAGGTCTTATTGAGAGAATATCTGCGCACCATTCAACTAATCAAACAAATCATCTATTTGTGGAAGATGATACTTGTTCTTTCTCGTCACCTTATTCAGCTCACGGTAGTCTGCACACAATCTAAGGGAACCATCTGCCTTCCTAGCGAATACAACAGGTGATCCCCACTTGGAAATACTTCTTTGAATAAGCTCCTTCCTCAAGAGATCACTTACTCGCACCTCGAGCTCCCACTGCTCTCCTGGTTCCATCCTTTAAAGAGGCATCACTATAGGTTGGGTATCTTTTACTAAATCAATTCAGAACTCTATCTCTCGGCATGGTGGATACCAGCTACTTCCTTCAAGATGTTCAGATACTTGCCAGCAATAGGCACACCTAATAACTCGTCGTACGAGATGTCAAGGGAATACATAAAACTAGCCATCACCTCAGCACTAGTTAGGCAACGCAACACTATCCTTTGCCCACCTCTGCGTTAATGATATCTGAGACCCTCTCACAATCCATCACCACCATATATCTCTGGATCCAATCGACTACATAGATAATACCGAACCCAGTAAAGGCCGAAGCAAACCAATCACAAATAAACTTGCATTCATGACTCGATAAGACCAACCCTCGACAAACCATGCAAAGGCTGGTAGAACCCCCAATTGGATTCCACACAACTAAAGGTCGGTCAACAATCTCGGGTTCCAATCCCTACTTATTTACCAGGTCACTGGATATGAAAGAATGGGAAGCCCTAGTACCAATCAGAACTCGAACAAAAATATCATAAACTGAAAGTATAAATTATATGACGATACCCTTTCCTTTCTCCGCTGCCGTTAGGGCATTCGACGAAGAAAGAACAACGTTAGTAGCATATGCTTTCACAAACTGCTTCTGGTTAGGTGGTTTGGGGTAGTCCTTTTTAAGATGTCTTGGTTTGTTATAGTTATAGCACTTTTGGCCTTCGACCTTACATTCTCTAATATAATGTCCCTTTTCCCCACATAGGTAGCACTTTACCTCAGACCTGGTCTACTTTATCTGACCATTCTTAGCTTGACATCGTTTTCTCTTATTAGGGAACTTCTTCTTCTTGCCTGTACCACTTTCCTACGGCTTTGTCTCCATCTTAGGGGTAATAACAACAGCTTCAGTATTGGATTTGTGATAAAGCCTTTTTGATCTCAAAGCTTTACTGATGATGGACTCGAAAGTCTCATCAATGTGATTTATAAGCCTTTCTCCCAGGTAGTCATCTATTTCGATGATAAATTTCTCATTCTTCTTCTCAACGGTATTCATAAAGGACATTTCATATTTTGACAAAGCATTGAACTCAGCGATACACTCAGAAACAAACCTACCATTTAGCTTTAGCCCAACAAACTTTCAAAATAGTTCTGACTTCTGAGCAACTGAAAAAAACTTTCCTCAAAATGGGCCTTGAATTGATCCCCAGTAAACTGGTCTTCGGGAGTAGCAACTTCAATAACATTCCACCAACTCAAGGTCCTGCCCTGAAGTTGGCGCGCAGCTAAACATCTTTTCATAGCGTCATCGATCCTAAGATCCTCGAAGATACGTCTATAAGTATCAACCCAATCTTGAACTTTCATAGACGTCTTCGTTCCTTGGAACTATTTACCATCCAAACAGGTAAAATCCTTACTAAGTTTGGCAAAGTCAGCGCTTAGCGCCTACACAAGTGCACCACCGCCCTCAGTAAGATTCAGAGCAACTTTGTAACACCCCGTATCTACTGTGAATGTTAAAGTAACGAATTAAAGAATACTTAATTTTAAAAGTGGAAATATGCATATATATTATATACATAGATATATTTAAGAGAAAAATTAAATAATGACAATAAATATTTAGTGTAATAAGTTAATTAAGTGCAATACATGAAATGGGAAGAAACACATGCGAACAATTAAAAAGAAAAATTTGAAGAACTTCAGGAATTTGGTCACGAAATTAGCGTCATTGCATTCGTGGCGATTTTCTAGTTAATTTAGACCTATGGTTTGTAGAAAACCGATTTAAAATGAAGAAGATATCTTTAAATTAAATATTGCAGCAAAACATGAAAAAGAGGAATGAGAAAAGAATAATGTTTAGCATTGTCCTAAGGTTTGTAAGCAAAAGACTTAGTAGCTCATTTGGTTAGAACATGTGACTTGCATACAAGAGGTACAGAGTTCGATCCCCGCCAGCGCCATATTTTTGTTTTAGGGGAATGGCCAGAGAGTGACATAGTGTGAACGTAGTTCAAAAAGTGGTTTAGTGTGAAAATAGTTAATTGGGAAGATAGATAAAAAGAAAAAATATATAATACATACATGCATACATACATACATACATATTTGTATATATATGACGTGTACGCATCATGTGGTGCATGTGGCGCATTTTTGTTGGTCATGGATTTTTTTTTTTAGCGTGGCCTTCTCTGATTGGACAATGATTGATTTCTGAGGTATTAGGGCATATGTGTCATGCTACGGTTGGCTGGATGACACATGTCTTTGGTTTGATGGCTCTGATTTCTCCTAGACTAATCTAAAGGCTAGAATTAAACCTAGACTTCTATATAATCACCCCAAACCTCAACCCTAGAACTCATTCTATGAAGTCGTCATGCTGTTCGTCTACAAACTGGCCTAGCCTCCATTCATCTACCCCAAACTAGAGAATCAAATTCAAATTAGGAATCAATTAGAAGAACTAGAGAATCAAACATCTACATCAAAGGATAGCTTTTCAAATTCAGAAATCAGATCCCAGAAATCTAGATCTGCCCTTTTTTTTCTTCTGTAAGTACGGTTATTGATTAGATGTGAACACCCAATAAGAAATCATGACTGTAATAACTTGTAACACCCCATCTCCATTAAGGTCACTCACAAAGGGAATGCCTTAACTTTGGTGGAGCATTTTAGTAGATAGAACAGAAATTTACAAGACAGATAAACAATACTAGAGAAATTATAACTTTATTACAGCGGAAAACAGAAATCAGTTTGGTTACATCTTTACCAAAAACTCAAGTACATAAATATCAGTCTTGTTCAGAAAATCATCAAAGTACAAAACTGTAAAATCATAATCCCCATAGAAGCTTCCATAAGGAGTCAAGCCATACTTTAAGCCCTCTAAGTACTTCAAGCAGAAGAAATCCGGATCAAGCTAAAGTATTCCCTCCTTGGAAAACCTTGGGGGGTGGGGGAATGGAAGAAAAAGGGGCGAAAACAAGCAAGGTCAGACATAAAGTCTGGCAAGTCCAGTGACTTTCAGCATATGAACAGATAATAATAATTATGACATGAAAATAACCTGGATAAGAGATAACAGTAACAGGAGCATCAGATGTACTTAGGTTGAACAGAAGAAACAGAATAATATTACTTTTCATTTCTCTGCACTAATACTAGTATAACAGGATTAGGTGTCATCCTAATGTCTAAACTGAAACAGAAACGGTAACAGAATAATTTCCATGGAAGAGAATGCTAGTAATGGGCCTTTACCACCCCAACAGAAACAGACAGAAATAGAATGCTAATAATGGGCCTTTACCACCCGAACAGAAACAAACAGAAACAAAATACTAATAATGGGCCTTTACCACCTGAACAGAAGGTACAGAAAAAGAAACAGATTAATCCCTATGGAAACAGAATGTAGAATTAGGTGTACCCTAGTAAATGGGCCTTTACCACCCGAACAGACGGTACCACGCGGAAACAGACAGGTGTTACCACCCAACAGAAACAGACGGTACCAACAGAAACAGACAGAACTAAGTGTACCCTAAAACCCTACCCCAAGCGATCGGCTCCCTAACACAAAAATATCCTGTGTCGGCCCAACAGTAGGGTGTATCACTCCCTAAAGTGACAACCAATTGCCACAGACCTATTTACAGATGTCACGGCGTCTTACATCCTTAGAGGAAGACCGAGATCCATGCACGCACATGACCCGGTTGGAACGCACCATCAGCACCTCTCGCCATTATCAGAATGAACCGCTTATAATTAGTTCAGTAAGCGTGCCCGGACCCTACCTACTATTGGGTCAAAGTTTTGATACCAGAAAGGGTAACTGACTAATATGGGTTTCAAACAACAGATGACACAAGTAATTTCCCTCCTAACCTTGTGTCCCCAGACTAACAGATTTCAGATTAACTTGTTTACAAGTTCAGACATACAGAGTTCAGATCAACTAGTTCACAGATCAGACAAGCTTTCAGACTAATGGATCAGATATACGGATTTAACAGATTTACAGATTTGTCTAACTTTGTAATTAGGCCTATAGATTCACGAAAGGGGTTTGTTAAATACATTAGTCCAATTGGTTTACCCCTATCCACCCAACACGTTTTAGACATCATATTTATCCCAGATTTGTATTAATTAAAAATTGACGCGCAGACCTCTCACATTAGATTGACAGTTTGCGGCCACTGGTTAGGCCGGTTGGTTTCGGGCAGGTTTCTGCCGCAAACTAAGTCTAACCTCGGGTTTCAAGCACGTTATGACTAACTTCTCACATTAGAACCTATTGTTTGCGGCCACTGGATGTGCCGGGCGGTTCCGGGCAGGATTACGCCGCAAACTCATTCTAACCTCGAGTTAGCCATGTTTCATGTTTAGCCAACCAATGCATCCATTCGCAGACTATGCTAATATCAGACTAATCATGCTAATTTTACAAATTAACTTCTGTACAAGTTACAGCAGATTATTCGAGGTTCTATTAACAAGTTTTGCTCAATTTTAAATCGGGCCTACAGATTTACATACTTCAAATTTCAGCATTTCAGTTCCAACAGATTACGCCATTCAACAGACTAAACAGATAACAGATCTTGCAGATTAGGCGATTTAGCAGGTCTAGCAGATAAGGCAATTTTAACATAATTAGAAGATTAGGCAATTCAATCTAATTAGCAGTTTAGGCAATATAACAGAACTAGCGGATTAGGCCATATAACAGATTTAATCATTCCTTAAAGTTTCATTGGCATATCTTGCCTAATTATAAATTTAGCCTAAACTTACATGCCTAAATCAAGGTCACAATTCATAATACAATATATACCCCAAATTTTTGCCTTAATATTCCCATTTACAGTTCATGTCAAAACTAGATTTAATATTCTAGTTCACCATCCAAGACTAATACACATGTAAATCATTCTCTATTATAGCCAACTCAGATTATGCCAACATATTTGCTATGCCAGATTTACTTAATTAACCTACGCCCAATCCCCGTATAACATGTTTCCACAATTTCTCTAAATGCTCATGAAATGGACCTATAGGCTCGATGTACGTAACAGTGAATGGGAATAAACTAGCATAGTTACATACTAAATATGAGATCTAACATCATTAAGGGAATAGGCATAAGAAACTAACTATAATAGTTATAGGCAACTACCCCACAATAGTCATGGGCGACTAATCACAATAGTTTCTTATTTAATGTCATAGGCAATTGTCCCATAGTCATGAATCATAGTCATAGTCAATAGTCTCATAGTCAATGAATCATAGTCATAGGCAATAGTCTCATAGTCAATAAATCATAGTCATAGGCAATAGTCTCATAGGCAACAGTTTCATGTCCAATCATGCTTTATTATTTTTCTCAAACTTTAGCGTTCGTGCGTTAATCGCTTATGAGATGTGGGCAGGCTCGTGGTAGCCTGGCTATATAATAGAAAGAAGAATGAGATACAAAATAAAATATATCAGAACAGAACGTACACAACCTCAAATTTAGATTTATAATCATGTCACAATTATAGTTATAGTTTATAGCGGAAAATAACTGTACTTGCCTTTCGTGGTTTTAAGAAAGGATAATAAACTGTTGTTGATGCAGAAATGTTGAATTACTCCTCTTTAATTGTTGTTGTAGCTCTAAACTTTGATTTGAGATTTGATTTGTCTTTTAATTCTATTCAGGTTGGAAGAAAATGCATCAGTCCAAGTTTTGATTCTAGCAGAGTAGCGATGCCATTTTTATTTTTAATCAGAACAGAGGCAGAATATAGATAGAATGAAATTGTGTAGAGAAAATGAGGCTAGGGGGCTGTTTATATAGGATTAGGCGGACGAATCTAGACAGAAAACAAGACCGGATACATCAGAATGAACCAGGTTCAAAAACTGGGTTTCGGGAGTAGGTCGACCCCCAGGTCGACTCCCCAGTCGACCTGGTCATGGGGAGGTCGACACCCCAGTCGACTCCCCAGTCGACCTGGTTGGGGAGGGGGGTCGACTCCCCAGTCGACCTGGGTATATAGGCGGAAATTTTCCCGCTAGCCTTCTCTGAGTTTGTATTTCGAATTTCTGGCTTTATTTTCGAGCTGTTTTATTTTATTCAAATTCCTGAAACTTCGGAGGGTCATAACTTGGTCATGAGGACTCCGTTTTTTGGAAACTCGGACTCGTTTTCAAGCAGAATTTCGAGACGAACGCAATGGCGCAACCCGTTTCCCCTGATTCTTATTTTAAAAAATTAATTATTCTCTGATTTGTTACTTGTACATTCACAGAAAATACGGAGTGTTACATTCTCCCCTCCTTAAAGGATTTCGTCCCTGAAATCTTCAAGTTAAGAAGAAAGTGTCCTACCATCCAGTCATCCATCTACTCAACCATCATCCACAAGCATCGATTGTCCTTAGAAAATGTGACGATCCCAAAATCCGAGGGGCGGTATTAAGGATAATCAATGGAATATAACACATTAATCATCATAGCAGAGTACAGATAATAGCAAAAACAATAAATAGGATAATTTTACATGGATATGACAGCGGAATCACAACATGTAATAACATCAGAATAGCATAGCGTGGGATATAACTTAGTAAATAAAAAGGAAAGTGATCAGTCATCATTGCCAGAGGCGGAATACATACACATATAGTAAGAAATACGGAAAGTAAATCAGTCTGCATCGCCAGTGGCGGAATCATAATATAAGTACAGTAATGGCGGAAAATGTCAAAGTCATCTCTGTGAAGTCAGCCTCGCCATGAGCCAAAATTGCACTCTATGCAGCAGTGCAGAGCCAAAAACAACCTGTCACCTGTGTACTAGGCTGCCCGTGTGAAAATAAGGGCACCCGCGTTTGCAAAGTGAAACAAACAACGAGTCAGTCATGGGGACTGGTATGAGGAATCTATTTAACAGTTAAACAACAGTAATAGCAAATCATAGGACCACGCCACTTTCGCGGAACGGGTTTACTCCAGTGATTGCTAGTGCATTTAAAACAAAGTAAATACTTTTAAAACAACGCAATGCTTTTTGAAAGAATGAAGCCATTATAAGACTCAGGTCCCATCACACAATGCAACGCAAGCCGGAGGATAGAGTTTTACCTTATAATGGCCAAATATGCTTGGTACGTATAAAGCGAAATCATTTGATATTATTACTAGTGCATATATGTTTCAAAAACGAATAGCATCATAAATATCAATCATAGGCGACATAGCTACCATCTACTATGTCGCCATACTAGTTCTACAATCAAGTCCGTTATTTCGTATTGGAAATTGGATTTCCGTCAAGAGTCGAGGCAAGGGGCAAGCTCCTCTCCGCTTCGAGACACTCTAGCAAATGCCTCGGGACTACACACTCTGGGTAACCCCTGGATCGGCTGGGCCGGTCCTCTCTTACGTTTGAGGATTATTTATTCCTAAACACATGTTTCCCGGTCCTTACAGACCTATAATCGAGGCGCCTCGCATTCCAACAACCACAAAGGTGAAAAGTAGATATATATGTCAGGGCTGGTAAGTCACTGACACCACCATAGCTAGAAAGAAACGTCGTGCTCTCCCAGCGGTCCGTATCCCGTTTTTAACTCATACCGAGGTGTGAGGCTCGCGAATCTACGAAATACACAAAGCCAGGTCACGCAGACTGTGCTTTGATCATCATCCACAAGACTTTGCTTTGCAACAGAAGCCTTGATCACAACATCTTGGCATGCCACATAGGCAGTCCACTCTATACGATTGATTTCCATCGATATATAACCCCTGAGCTCGTACGTCTCAGAGAAGGGCGTTAAGCAAAAGAATAAATTCTCCGCCGCCAAACAGATATATATTTAACAGAGATCAATCAGTATAGAACAAAATCCAATGTCAGACACACAGTCCATTTGCAAGTCCGTTCTGGGTCTGAACGGAACCGGAGGCGTCAATTCCTCGCAAATCTGTACAATCAACACATACGTTCAGACGGCTACTACTTCCGTCCCCTTCCGGTAGCTACTCCGGTCAGGAACCTCAGTAGCGCCCATCCAACCGATACGAAGATCGTCGGTCTTGAATCGTCTTTGCATTTTCCAATTCGAATCGCTCGATAAATTATTTGAAATGAGGGTTAGCTCGGCCTTTCAAATAATTCACGTTATTAGAATTTAAATCGATTCTTTTTATGGTTATATTATTCGACATCCATCTTTCAGTTCTTTAGTGTTATTTTCGCGTCAAACACATACAACCATCAAATATCAAACAATTCAAGCCCAATTGGTTTATTTTCAATCAATGTTGCTTATAATATTTTATAACGATTTTTCGCCATTTTTATTTATTTAAAAATGGCCATATTTAATTAAACGACGTTTCAGGTCGTGTCGTGGCACTGGCGCTGTTTTTCCCCTAATTTGTTTTACACATATCGGAAAATCTAACCATTGGATTTCTACAAAGTCTATATCAGTGGGAAGATATTCCCAAAGCGAACCCAACGGTTCCAGTTTCGTGAGAATCCGACGGTCGGATCTTCCACACTAGTCGTTTGAAGTTACGGTTTCAAAATTCGAACTGCAGCGTCGTTATTCGATTTAATTTAATTATATTTATATTTATATATAAATATAAACGATTCTGGCGCTGTTTTTCTTCAGATTTGAATTAAACATTCCGGAAAATCCAACCGTTGGATTTTTACAAGGTTGGTGCCGTTGGAAAGATATTTCCAAGGCGAACCCAGCGGTTGCGGTTTCGGGAAAATCCGATGGTCGGATTTCTCGCACTAATCGTTTCAAATTACGATTCCGAAACACGAACTGCACGACCTCTATTCCTTTTAATTATATTTATATTTATATATATAAATATAGTTCATTCTATAATTTCAACTATAGTTTATTCTATATTTTCAACTTCGATTACACTTCAAATATTTCACTAACGCCTTAATATTTCGAAAAATTTCGCCATAACCTCCTTTGTACGGGGAGGGGTTTGGAAATTTATTGGGCCGTATTAGGTACCCAATAAATCCTAAAAAGCATTCACATATTTATAGTGATATATTCTGGTGTTTACGGGGGAGCATGTACTGATAATCACTCCAGAGAATAAATTCCCGTCACCCCGTTTCCGTGTGGAAATAAATAGTCCATGTGCCGTATCTAATAACTAGAGCGACGTGGTTATTGTCCACTCCAGACCCATGTGGGGTTTTTATTAATCTGGCAATTTATCGTTATAATTTATATAGTCCATATCAGTCATCAGTTCAACCTGTAGTACATAGTCATCGCCATACAAGCCTCTTGCTCGTATGGTAAATCTTCCACCTCGTCACACAAGCTCCAGTTGCTTATGTGGAATATGATGAAGTATGCCTATCGTCAAGAAGTATGCCATGTAGTGTAGTTCAAAATTAATTGTTACTATCCTATGGCGTTATTTATTATTTCACACAGAATAACCATCACTCCGCATCCAATGTCATTCACAGGAGTTGATATATAAATAAAATTGTGCAGCCAACTCATCAAGGTTTACCTATTTGTCGGGCACGCAAATAATTCTTTACTCTACAGCTAATCCATTTTTCCTGTTCAACACATGTATATATATGCAGAACAAAGCTAATAATAATATTTCTAGCAAACTATTATTTATTTCAACACGTGTGTATTTTTAACTAAGCGTATACATGATAAAAGAAATATTTTTATCATTAAAAATATTTATTCGACACGTGTGTATTTTTAACTAAGCGTATACATGATAAAAGTAATATTTTTATCATTAAAAATATTTATTCGACACATGTGTATTTTTAACTCTGCGTATACATGATAAAAGAAATATTTTTATCATTAAAAATATTTATTCGACACGTGTGTATTTTTAACTCTTCATATTTACAATAAAGGTGTAGTTTTTATTGTCGATTCATTTATTTTTAAAAGATGATAACATTCAACACATGAATTTCAACTCGACGAACAAATTGCAATTCAACACATGAATATTCTATATAGTTTGTATATATATAAAAATGTGATTTTTTTCGCTAAAGCCATTTGTTTAAATTCAAATAATATTCAACACATGAATTTCAACTCAACGAATGAATTGCAACTCAACACATGAATATTCGATACAGTTTGTATATATATAAAAATGTGATTTTTATCGCTAAAGCTATTTGTTTAAATTCAAATAATATTCAACACATGAATTTCAACTCAACGAATGAATTGCAACTCAACACATGAATATTCGATATAGTTTGTATATATATAAAAATGTGATTTTTATCGCTAAAACCATTTGTTTATATTCAAATAATATTCAACACGTGAATTTCAACTCAACGAATGAAAATTATTCTAACACATAAATATTTCAGAAAATTTCGGCAGCATAACGGCAGGGTAGTTAAAACCGGGACCGTCCCTAGTACGGCTCCTCGCTCTACCTTAAAACCTCGCGGTTTTTGACAATGGGGATCATGCATCTAGTTCGCACGCAGGCGACATGTTTTATTTTCAATTCCACAATCCTATTCTATTTTGTTTCAACCACAAGAGGGTATTTTTCAACCACAAAGGTATTTTTCAACCATAAAGGTATTTTTCAACCACAATATCAACCACAAACAATTATTTCCAACCATTCGTCATACCATATAATATCACGTCAATCACAAGCAATAAATATCGTCCATGGTCTGTGGACGAGGGGAGTATATATATATAATATAATATAATAATTCACTTGCATTTCATAACAATTTAAAGCATATATGTTTCATTCAACGCTTGTATAATTTATACATCGCTAATATAACTTATACAACACATGTACATGAGGTATACAATGCGTATATAATTTACACTTCGCTTATATAATTTATACAACACGATTTCATTCACACAAATAGTTTAGATTCCTCACTTTGGTTATTGCAGTGCTAAAAATCGTAGGAAGGTCAGAAAAATCCGCGGCTTCTTCTAGAATGTAGAGAGCCTCCTTGCGGTTACGGTGTCTCCTGTTTCATCGAATTTCGTTAACATAGCAAAAAGATACGATTTTTACAAGTTTGCAACGCTTTATAGTGTAAAAATCAGTTGAAAATAGGTTTAGCCGTATACCTCTTTTGAATTCGAAAACTAGGGTTAAACTTTTCGGCAAAACCACGAAGCGTAGGACGAACGGCCAGCGCTGCGTCGAAGAGGAAGGGAAGAGCTTCCCAACGCTACCCGAGATGAACGGCTCGGTGGTCCCTAGTACCCACGGCGGCGGCGCGAAGTTCGGGGTTTCCTGGCACGATATCTCCCTCTACACTCAACGATAATTCTTGAAATTGCTATGGATTTGAAGATCTCTGAACGCTCTTCAAAATGGATCTGAGTTTGCTTGATTTCGTTGTGTGGTTGTGGAGAAATTGAAGAGAGAAGTTTCGGAGCTTTTTCCGCGTCGCGACAGGAAGAACGATGAGGGAGATGAATTGTGATTGGTCGGCTCCCTTTTTATTTTAATTTTTAATTTATTTAATTCCTAAAATAGCCCCTTCCACACACGAACTCGAAATCAAACCCAACGACTGTCGCCCATAGCTAAATACCCCCATTCCGAACACAATGGGATATGTTTCGCTGGCCAATTCGACTGTTACAGTCAGTTATTTTTCCATTTAAAATATAAAACATTCGATATTTAATTTAAACGTACATTTCAATTTGCCAGGGCCACAAACTGAATCGAAAAATTCCAGAAAAATAAATCTAGCTTTGTTTTGACGATACGGTCCTAACAAAACCAGTTTCGTCGAATTCTGAGCTCGTTTGAAAAACGACCATTTTTAGGTCGACCCTTTTTAACAGAACTTGACCAATCACATTTTCTTTTGCCCCGCTAACATACTAGCTTCAAAAATTATGAAATTTGAAACTTAGCAATAATTTGACATCCCGGACCCAACAAAAGTGGTTTTGTTGAATTCCGAGGTCGTATACAAAATATCAATTTTCAAGGGCTATATATACTATATAGCGACCTTTCTGAAAATTCATTTGGCCATAACTTTTGATTCCCGCTATGAAACTTCGATTTTTCAGATTCGTTAGAAAGGTGTTCATAAACAGATTTAAATATTTTCAATTTCGCCAAAATCCGTTATATTTTCCACCCGGTACAGTCAGACAAAGTTTGTATCCAAAATTTCAAACTGCAATATTATACCCAATTCTATATTTTATTGAAATAGGCTGTTTCAACTATTCAAATTCTTTGGTAATAACCAAATTTAAAAATTTTAAACTGGTTCACATTTTCCGGGTTATTACAATCTCCCCTACTTAAAACTTTTCGTCCTCCAAAAGGAAATAACAGCTAAGTAGGAAATAAAATGTAAATGCAAAGTATTGTAAAGGTACCTTGCACCGGAGTTAGTCAGAGATGTCCACTCTGCATTTGGGATAAGCTTGTTTAATGCTTTCCTCAGTCTCCCAAGTACAGTCTCTAGGATCACTACTCCACTGCACTTTGACTAGATGAATCTTTTTCCTCCTTAGCTCTCTGGTTTCTTTGCCAACTATCTTTAATGGCTCTCTACTGAGTGCTAATTCTGGAGTTATGTCAATATCATGTTGCGCTGCTTCTTCCACAACAAGATCTGGATCATGAACATGTTTTCTGAGTTGATACACGTGGAACACATCATGTATACCAGGCAACCAATTAGGTAATGAAACCCTATATGCAAGAGTTCCAATCCGTTCAAGTATAGGAAAGGGACCAATAAATATCGGTGCCAACTTCCCAGTCTTGCCAAATCTGATTACTCCTCGCATTGGAGAAACTCTTAAATAAACATAATCGCCAACGGCAAACGATATATCCCTTCTTCTCGCATCAGCATAACTTTTCTGTCGGCTCTGTGCGGTTTTCAATCGCTTCTTAATGAAATCGACTTTATCCGATGCTTCTTGAATCATATCGGGCCCTAACACAAGTCTGTTGCCAGGTTCTACCCAACATGCGGGAGATCTGCACGGTCTACCGTATAATGCTTTAAATGGAGACATTCCCAAACTTGCTTGATAGCTATTGTTGTAAGAGAATTCAGCTAAATGTAAGCGATCTTCCCATGAGCCTCCAAAATCTATAACGCAAGCCCGTAGTAAATCTTCTAAAATTCTATTCACCCGCTCAGTTTGGCCGTCTGTCTGAGGGTGATAAGCGGTACTTAAATTCAATTTGGTTCCCAATTCTTCCTGGAATGCTTCCCAGAATTTGCTAGTAAACAGGGGATCTCTATCACTGACTATATTGAGCGGCACCCCATGTAGTTTAACTATTTCTTTGAAGTAAATCTGTGCTAGACTTTGAGCCGTTCTGTTGGATCGGACAGGTATGAAATGGGCAGTCTTCGTGAAGCGATCTACGATTACCCATATACTGTCGTTTCCTTTTCTAGTTCGAGGAAAGCCATCGATGAAGTCCATCGAGATTTGTTCCCACTTCCATCCTGGAATTTCTAATGGTTGTAATAATCCAGCCAATTTCTGCTGATCACTCTTAACCAGCTGACAAGTGGGGCATCTGCTAACATATAATGAGATGTCTCTTTTTAAAGCTCTCCACCAGAATGTGCGTTTGATATCGTTATACATTTTGCTCACACCGGGATGGATACTTAATTTGAACTTGTGGCACTCATCAAGTATTTCTCTTCTAAGCTCTGGGAGGTTTGGGATGCAAATCCTGCCCTTTAATCTTAGAACTCCTTTGTCATCGAGTCGGAAACTTGTGGATTCACCTCCTTTGACTCTCTGACTGATTCTTTGAATAAATTCATCGTCTTTCTGAAGGGTCGAGATCCTGTCTATTAATGAAGACGTGATGACAAAACTGGCGATGATTTCATTCTTTCTGCTGAGCGCATCGGCTACAACATTGGCTTTCCCTGGAGTGTATAGAATTTCAAAATCGTATGCTGCAAGAAATTCTAACCAACGCTGTTGTCTCAAGTTTAGATCTTTCTGAGTAAACAGATATTTCAAGGATTGATGATCGGTAAATAGTTCAAACTTCTCGCCTAGTAAATAATGCCTCCAGATTCTTAAAGCAAACACAATAGCTAATAACTTAAGATCATGAGTTGCATAGTTTCTTTCATGCGGCTTCAGTTGACGGCTGGCATAAGCGATCACTTGGCCTTTTTGCATTAGTACTGCGCCTAGCCCTCTAATAGAAGCATCTGTCCATACGGTCAAGTCTTGGTTACCTTCTATAATGGTCAATACTGGAGCGGTTGTCAACTTCAGTTTCAGCTCCTGGAAAGCTTCTTCACATTCGGGAGTCCATTTGAATTTCTCATGCTTCTTTGTAAGCTTTGTCAATACTCCTGATATCTTTGAAAAATCCTGAACGAATTTCCGATAGTAGCTAGCCAATCCAAGGAAACTTCGAACTTCTGTGGGGGTAGTAGGTTGTTTCCAGTTCTGAATCGCTGTAATTTTGCTTGGGTCTACAGCAATCCCTTCCTTTGATACGACATGGCCTAGGAATTTAACTTCATTCTGCCAGAAGACACACTTAGAAAATTTAGCTTTCAAGACATTTCTCCTTAGAATTTTCAACACTTGTTCTAAATGTTTTGCATGTTCGTCTTCCGACTTGGAGTAGATTAAATTGTCATCGATGAAGACTAGAACAAATTTATTCAATACACCACGAAACACTCTGTTCATGAGATCAACGAAGTATGCCGGAGCGTTACACAAGCCGAACGACATTACTAACCATTCGTAGAATAAATCGGGACCCCTAAAGGCTGTCAAAGGAACACAGTCTTCGGCTATACGTAATTGGTGGAAACCTGTAACTAGGTCCATTCTGGAGAATACTGTTGCTCCATTTAATTGATCTAACAGATCATCTATTCGGGGCAAGGGATATTTGTTCTTCAGTGTCTGCTTATTGAGATCTCGGTAATCAACACAAAGTCTTAGAGTACCATCTGATTTCGGGACAAATACTACTGCGGCTCCCCAAGCTGAAAAGCTCGGTCTGATTAGACCTTTCCAAAGTAATTCTCGGGTTTGACTACTTAACTCTTCTTTTTCTTTCGGGGCCATTCTTCTAATTGGATGTACTACTGGTCGGGCGTTAGGAATTAGATCTATTCTAAATTCAATCTCTCTTTGCGGCGGTAAGTTTTCTACTTCTTCAAACACATCCGCGTAGTTTTTAACGACTGGTATCTTTTCTAATGAAGGGGGAGTAATTTCTAGAGAAGACCAAAATTCTGTTCTATTAATTTCTGAGCCATGGCATGGTATAGTGATATGCCCAAGTATTGTTTCAACTTTCACGATTCTTTCGACACATCTAACTTCGGCCTTATATTTTGTCAGCCAATCTAGCCCCAGTATAATATCAAATTCGGAAAGGTCCATGACAATCACTTTAAAAGAGAACTGGTATCGAGAGAAGGAAATAGGTACTTTACAATATGTACTGAGACTAACAGAACCTCCTATCGGGTTTCGAACTTTAATTGGTTCTTTAAGTTTTCCTCGTTTCAATTTTAACTTGTGAACAAGGTTACCAGAAATGAAGCTACGTGATGCACCAGTATCAAAAAGTACAGAAACAGGAATATTTTTAATAGTAAGGGTACCTCCCAAGACGTCGGGTTTACCTGATCCATCGGTGGTAGCTGGCGGGGTCTTCCCGTCATACACATGAGCCACTTGTGCATTCTGCTTCAGAGGACAGTTCCTGCTATAGTGCCCCTTCTTATGGCAGTTGTAGCATTCGGCTGAGTCATTTGCCTTTGGTTTCCTCGGAGCTTTGCATACATTAGAAAAGTGCCCTGGCTTCCCGCAGTTGTAGCAATTTCCTTTGGGGATCTTTGCAGGTTTCTGAGTAGCGGCCGCGGTAATGCTAGACTCGGGTTGATCTGTTGAAGCCTTGCGCTTATTTCCAGCTTGGCTTTTGGCGCGGTCTTGGCTAGCGTGTCTTTCGTCCATGTCTTCATAATTGCAAGCCATTTCTACTAGTTCTGAAAAGGAGAGTTTGATGTTGCTCATAGCTCTGTCGTGGTACTTGCTCTTTAGCCCAAATATGAATCTCTTGT
Source organism: Allium sativum (assembly GCA_030737875.1). Taxonomy (NCBI): domain Eukaryota; kingdom Viridiplantae; phylum Streptophyta; class Magnoliopsida; order Asparagales; family Amaryllidaceae; genus Allium; species Allium sativum. The sequence continues at coordinate 201,864,254 of CM060924.1, forward strand.
TCTTTGCTTTGTTGGTCATAATCAGCTCTGGAGCATAGCGCGACAACTGGGTGAACTTATTTAGATAGTCCTGAATAGAGAGATATCCTTGCTGGAGATTAGAAACTGCTCTTGCATCCTCTCTAGAGCCTGTTCAGGTACAAACTTCTCATTGAACATAGTTTTGAATTGCTCCCAGGTCCTGACAGTACCTGCTGCATCCTCTGAGGTAATGGCATCCCACCACAGCTCTGCTTCCTCCTGAAGGAGCCAAATACCAAGTCGGGCTTTGTTGTTGGTTCCCATACCCATGCCTTCAAAGATTTTCTCACAGGTCTTCAGCCAAGCTATAGCCTCGGTCACTGTACCAGTGCCAGTAAAGGGTTTTCCCCCAAGATTTCTATACCTCTTCGCAACTTTGTCTAGCTCAAAGTCCTCAGGTGCTGGTGGCTGAACAATAGGGCCTTCTACAACTACGGGGATATTCCCCCGTCCTCCTGCTGCCTCTCCTCGGCCTCCACGGCCTCCTCTAGCTGCTGCTGCTCGTGTAGCCATCTAAGAGTACTGTATAAGCAAGAAAAGAGTCAAGCTCACAGATTTGATAATTTTCATAAATGATAAAGCAGGGGAATACAAGGAAAGATAATGATGATGTACTGATCAAATTGTTTTGCTAATCTGCTTAGCTCATTCTAGGACATTGCTAATCCTATCTCTAATGAGCTACTCGCATTAGAACACTACTGATTCTATTCTGACGAGGTGTTTAATGTGTTAGATCCCGGAACTAAGGTTAACCAAAGCTCTGATACCAACTGTGACGATCCCAAAATCCGAGGGGCAGTATTAAGGATAATCATTGGAATATAACGCATTAATCATCATAGCAGAGTACAGATAATAGAAAGAACAATAAATAGGATAATTTTACATGGATATGACAGCGGAATCACAACATGTAATAACATCAGAATAGCATAGCGTGGGATATAACTTAGTAAATAAAAAGGAAAGTGATCAGTCATCATCGCCAGAGGCGGAATACATATACATATAGTAAGAAATACAGAAAGTAATTCAGTCTGCATCGCCAGTGGCGGAATCATAATATAAGTACAGTAATGGTGGAAAATGTCAAAGTCATCTCTGTGAAATCAGCCTCGCCATGAGCCAAAATTGCACTCTATGCAGCAGTGCAGAGCCAAAAACAACCTATCACCTGTGTACTAGGCTGCCCGTGTGAAAATAAGGGTACCCGCGTTTGCAAAGTGAAACAAACAACGAGTCAGTCATGGGGACTGGTATGAGGAATCTATTTAACAGTTAAACAACAGCAATAGCAAATCATAGGACCACGCCACTTTCGCGGAACGGGTTTACTCCAGTGATTGCTAGTGCATTTAAAACAAAGTAAATACTTTTAAAACAACGCAATGTTTTTTGAAAGAATGAAGCCATTATAAGACTCAGGTCCCATCACACAATGCAACGCAAGCCGGAGGATAGAGTTTTACCTTATAATGGCCAAATATGCTTGGTACGTATAAAGCGAAATCATTTGATATTATTACTAGTGCATATATGTTTCAAAAACGAATAGCATCATAAATATCAATCATAGGCGACATAGCTACCATCTACTATGTCGCCATACTAGTTCTACAATCAAGTCCGTTATTTCGTATTGGAAATTGGATTTCCGTCAAGAGTCGAGGCAAGGGGCAAGCTCCTCTCCGCTTCGAGACACTCTAGCAAATGCCTCGGGACTACACACTCTGGGTAACCCCTGGATCGGCTGGGCCGGTCCTCTCTTACGTTTGAGGATTATTTATTCCTAAACACTCGTTTCCCGGTCCTTACAGACCTATAATCGAGGCGCCTCGCATTCCAACAACCACAAAGGTGAAAAGTAGATATATATGTCAGGGCTGGTAAGTCACTGACACCACCATAGCTAGAAAGAAACGTCGTGCTCTCCCAACGGTCCGTATCCCGTTTTTAACTCATACCGAGGTGTGAGGCTCATGAATCTACGAAATACACAAAGCCAGGTCACGCAGACCGTGCTTTGATCATCATCCACAAGACTTTGCTTTGCAACAGAAGCCTTGATCACAGCATCTTGGCATGCCATATAGGCAGTCCACTCCATACGATTGATTTCCATCGATATATAACCCCTGAGCTCGTACGTCTCAGAGAAGGGCGTTAAGCAAAAGAATAAATTCTCCGCCGCCAAACAGATATATATTTAACAGAGATCAATCAGTATAGAACAAAATCCAATGTCAGACACACAGTCCATTTGCAAGTCCGTTCTGGGTCTGAACGGAACTGGAGGCGTCAATTCCTTGCAAATCCGTACAATCAACACATACGTTCAGATGGCTACTACTTCCGTCCCCTTCCGGTAGCTACTCCGGTCAGGAACCTCAGTAGCGCCCATCCAACCGATACGAAGATCGTCGGTCTTGAATCGTCTTTGCATTTTCCAATTCGAATCGCTCGATAAATTATTTGAAATGAGGGTTAGCTCGGCCTTTTCAAATAATTCACGTCATTAGAATTTAAATCGATTCTTTTTATGGTTATATTATTCGACATCCATCTTTCAGTTTTTTAGTGTTATTTTCGCGTCAAACACATACAACCATCAAATATCAAACAATTCAAGCCCAATTGGTTTATTTTCAATCAATGTTGCTTATAATATTTTATAACGATTTTTCGCCATTTTTATTTATTTAAAAATGGCCATATTTAATTAAACGACGTTTCAGGTCGTGCCGTGGCACTGGCGCTGTTTTTCCCCTAATTTGTTTTACACATATCGGAAAATCTAACCGTTGGATTTCTACAAAGTCTATATCAGTGGGAAGATATTCCCAAAGGGAACCCAACGGTTCCAGTTTCGTGAGAATCCGACGGTCGGATCTTCCACACTAGTCGTTTGAAGTTACGGTTTCAAAATTCGAACTGCAGTGTCGTTATTCGATTTAATTTAATTATATTTATATATAAATATAAACGATTCTGGCGTTGTTTTTCTTCAGATTTGAATTAAACATTCCGGACAATCCAACCGTTGGATTTTTACAAGTTTGGTGCCGTTGGAAAGATATTTCCAAGGCGAACCCAGCGGTTGCGGTTTCAGGAAAATCCGATGGTCGGATTTCTCGCACTAATCGTTTCAAATTACGATTACGAAACACGAACTGCATGGCCTCTATTCCTTTTAATTATATTTATATTTATATATATAAATATAGTTCATTCTATAATTTCAACTATAGTTTATTCTATATTTTCCACTTCGATTACACTTCAAATATTTCACTAACGCCTTAATATTTCGAAAAATTTCGCCATAACCTCCTTTGTACGGGGAGGGGTTTGGAAATTTATTGGGTCGTATTAGGTACCCAATAAATCCTAAAAAGCATTCACATATTTATAGTGATATATTCTGGTGTTTACGGGGGAGCATGTACTGATAATCACTCCAGAGAATAAATTCCCGTCACCCCGTTTCCGTGTGGAAATAAATAGTCCATGTGCCGTATCTAATAACTAGAGCGACGTGGTTATTGTCCACTCCAGACCCGTGTGGGGTTTTTATTAATCTGGCAATTTATCGTTATAATTTATATAGTCCATATCAGTCATCAGTTCAACCTGTAGTACATAGTCATCGCCATACAAGCCTCTTGCTCGTATGGTAAATCTTCCACCTCGTCACACAAGCTCCAGTTGCTTATGTGGAATATGATGAAGTATGCCTATCGTCAAGATGTATGCCATGTAGTGTAGTTCAAAATTAATTGTTACTATCCTATGGCGTTATTTATTATTTCACACAGAATAACCAGCACTCCGCATCCAATGTCATTCACAGGAGTTGATATATAAATAAAATTGCGCAGCCAACTCATCAAGGTTTACCTATTTGTCGGGCACGCAAATAATTCTTTACTCTACAGCTAATCCATTTTTCTTGTTCAACACATGTATATATATGCAGAACAAAGCTAATAATAATATTTCTAGTAAACTATTATTTATTTCAACACATGTGTATTTTTAACTAAGCGTATACATGATAAAAGAAATATTTTTATCATTAAAAATATTTATTCGACACGTGTGTATTTTTAACTAAGCGTATACATGATAAAAGAAATATTTTTATCATTAAAAATATTTATTCGATACGTGTGTATTTTTAACTCTGCGTATACATGATAAAAGAAATATTTTTATCATTAAAAATATTTATTCGACACGTGTGTATTTTTAACTCTTCATATTTACAATAAAGGTGTAGTTTTTATGGTCGATTCATTTATTTTTAAAAGATGATAACATTCAACACATGAATTTCAACTCGATGAACAAATTGCAATTCAACACATGAATATTCTATATAGTTTGTATATATATAAAAATGTGATTTTTATCGCTAAAGCCATTTGTTTAAATTCAAATAATATTCAACACATGAATTTCAACTCAACGAATGAATTGCAACTCAACACATGAATATTCGATACAGTTGTATATATATAAAAATGTGATTTTTATCGCTAAAGCTATTTGTTTAAATTCAAATAATATTCAACACATGAATTTCAACTCAACGAATGAATTGCAACTCAACACATGAATATTCGATATAGTTTGTATATATATAAAAATGTGATTTTTATCGCTAAAGCCATTTGTTTATATTCAAATAATATTCAACACATGAATTTCAACTCAACGAATGAAAATTATTCTAACACATAAATATTTCAGAAAATTTCGGCAGCATAACGGCAGGGTAGTTAAAACCGGGACCGTCCCTAGTACGGCTCCTCGCTCTACCTTAAAACCTCGCGGTTTTTGACAATGGGGATCATGCATCTAGTTCGCACGCAGGCGGCATGTTTTATTTTCAATTCCACAATCCTATTCTATTTTGTTTCAACCACAAGAGGGTATTTTTCAACCACAAAGGTATTTTTCAACCATAATATCAACCACAAACAATTATTTCCAACCATTCGTCATACCATATAATATCACGTCAATCACAAGCAATAAATATCGTCCATGGTCTGTGGACGAGGGGAGTATATATATATATATAATATAATAATTCACTTGCATTTCATCACAATTTAAAGCATATATGTTTCATTCAACGCTTGTATAATTTGTACATCGCTAGTATAACTTATACAACACATGTACATGAGGTATACAATGCGTATATAATTTACACTTCGCTTATATAATTTATACAACACGATTTCATTCACACAAATAGTTTAGATTCCCCACTTTGGTTATTGCAGTGCTAAAAATCGTAGGAAGGTCAGAAAAATCCGCGGCTTCTTCTAGAATGTAGAGAGCCTCCTTGCGGTCACGGTGTCTCCTGTTTCATCGAATTTCGTTAACATAGCAAAAAGATACGATTTTTACAAGTTTGCAACGCTTTATAGTGTAAAAATCAGTTGAAAATAGGTTTAGCCGTATACCTCTTTTGAATTCGAAAACTAGGGTTAAACTTTTCGGCAAAACCACGAAGCGATAGGACGAACGGCCAGCGCTGCGTCGAAGAGGAAGGGAAGAGCTTCCCAACGCTACCCGAGATGAACGGCTCGGTGGTCCCTAGTACCCACGGCGGCGGCGCGAAGTTCGGGGTTTCCTGGCACGATATCTCCCTCTACACTCAACGATAATTCTTGAAATTGCTATGGATTTGAAGATCTCTGAACGCTCTTCAAAATGGATCTGAGTTTGCTTGATTTCGTTGTGTGGTTGTGGAGAAATTGAAGAGAGAAGTTTCGGAGCTTTTTCCGCGTCGCGACAGGAAGAACGATGAGGGAGATGAATTGTGATTGGTCGGCTCCCTTTTTATTTTAATTTTTAATTTATTTAATTCCTAAAATACCCCCTTCCACACACGAACTCGAAATCAAACCCAACGACTGTCGCCCATAGCTAAATACCCCCATTCTGAACACAATGGGATATGTTTCGCTGGCCAATTCGACTGTTACAGTCAGTTATTTTTCCATTTAAAATATAAAACATTCGATATTTAATTTAAACGTACATTTCAATTTGCCAGGGCCACAAACTGAATCGAAAAATTCCAGAAAAATAAATTTAGCTTTGTTTTGACGATACGGTCCTAACAAAACCAGTTTCGTCGAATTCTGAGCTCGTTTGAAAAACGGCCATTTTTAGGTCGACCCTTTTTAACAGAACTTGACCAATCACATTTTCTTTTGCCCCGCTCACATACTAGCTTCAAAAATTATGAAATTTGAAACTTAGCAATAATTTGACATCCCGGACCCAACAAAAGTGGTTTTGTCGAATTCCGAGGTCGTATACAAAATATCAATTTTCAAGGGCTATATATACTATATAGCGACCTTTCTGAAAATTCATTTGGCCATAACTTTTGATTCCCGCTATGAAACTTCGATTTTTCAGATTCGTTAGAAAGGTGTTCACAAACAGATTTAAATATTTTCAGTTTTGCCAAAATCCGTTATATTTTCCACCCGGTACAGTCAGACAAAGTTTGTATCCAAAATTTCAAACTGCAATATTATACCCAATTCTATATTTTATTGAAATAGGCTGTTTCAACTATTCAAATTCTTTGGTAATAACCAAATTTAAAAATTTTAAAATGGTTCACATTTTCCGGGTTAATACAGAAAACCTCTAACGTTGTATGAAAATATGCAAAAGTGTGTGTATATGTTACTTATCTAATGCAAAGATCAGGCGGTCCACTGATTCAGTTGACCTCCTTAATGCGAACTATGTCAGTGTCATGAGTCCAACATGTATGCAATTTTCCTATTTGATACATATTATTCTTATATGAGTGACAACCATTCATTCATATGCAACATCCATGTGATGAGTCAATCATTTTGCATCCACAGAAATTGAAAATGCTCACATATCCATATGCAGTATGAGAGTGTTTTCGAGCCGATCTAGTGCCTAGTGTGTGTATATGCATCCACGAGCAACCACTAGCAACCACTTGCATCCACTTGCAACCATCAAACATAACATGTCTCAAACATATGTTTACATTAATAGGATTACTATCTATAGGTCGAAGACTCGATTAATAGGATACAGTCGAGTGATGGGAGCGAGTGCAGATAAACAAAAACTAGGTTTCCATTAGACCTTGGTTGAGAGACAAATTCCCCTAAGTATCAACCCCGAAGACCGAAATCAACATCAGATTGACACCCTGAGGATTACCCTCTTTAGACAATGTCAAAACTGGAAATCTCAACCTGATCAGATTACCGGTACAGATCAGATTACTAAATGATTCTTAGGAAACTAAGCATGATAAAAACCCAGAATGTATGCGTCATAGTCAACTTAACGCTCAACACAGATACCCAACTTACCATGCTTAGATGAGTCATAACCCTTATGTGTCTGAGTCTACAACGGAATCAGAAACAATACTAGTATTCAAGTGCAGAGTATCGATTACAGAATCGAAATGCCAGAATCAGAAAAGAGTTTTAACTCAAAAATCAGATAAAGAAATTAAACCTCCTACATAAAGTTTTCCTATTTCTATCCTATCCACTAGCCTCGAAAGTGTTCGCCTGCCTTCCAGAAGTTGGTCCTGCCCTCTGCCCTTGCCTTCGTTCCTTCGGACAGTCCCTAATGAAGTGTCCCATCTCACCACAATTGAAGCAAGTGCCCTTTCTTTTTCTACAATCCTTGTTCAGATGAGTCGAGCTTCCATAAGTAAAGCACTTTTTCTCCTTCTTATCTTCAGACTTTTCACCCTTCTTTTGTGTTTCCTTTTTGGGCCATGCTTTCTTGTTCTGTGGTTCTTCCTTCTTTGCCTCTTGCTTGCCGTTGTCTTCCTCGTGCAGTAGTGCCATATCCACCAATCTCTCGTAAGTCGCTCCCATGGGTACATGGGTCATGGCTAGGCTTTGCAGTGGCTCGTTCAATCCTTTAACAAAACGGAGAGCCTTTTTATGCTGGGTGTTGACTAAATCTAGTCCGAACCTAGCCAGTTGGTTGAACTGGTTGACGTATTCCTTGACCGTCATACGTCCTTGCTTAAGAGATAAGAACTTTTCCAGTTGTAGACTTCGTTTAGCTTGCGAGAGGAATTTCGTCTCAAACCTTGTTCTGAAATCCATCCATGTTTCAACCGGCCTCTCGGCGTTAGTGACTTCCCACCAATAGGAAGCTTCGTCCTTGAGAAACCATACCGCCAACTGTACCTTCTGCCTATCGTCCACCTCGAAAATAACGAATAGATCCTCAGTTTCTTTGAGCCAGTTCCTCGCTTCTACGAATGATTCAGTTCCCTTGAAATCCTTTCCACCCATGGCCCTAAAATATTTACAGATATTTGAAAAAGCAATTGCACGAGGAGTGGGCAGAGGAGGAGGAATCGCTGCAGCTAGAGAAGGAATATCTGCTGGGCCTGCATCGTTGGCCCTAGCCCCTAAGTACCTCTTGAACCAGCCTGGTATTGGCACGCCCTCTGGAAAGTTAAGATTCCCAGACATGCTGGAATGAAAGAAAATGATTTTAAACGGAGAACTGAAAAGATAGATATATGGCTTTTTGGGGATTATGTTTTTCAAAATAAACTTTATTTTTGAAAATACTTCCTTTTAAAACCTTTTTGAAAATAGTTTTCAAAAACTTTTATCTAATCTGGTAACCTTTAGCTCTGATACCAAGTGTAACACCCCACCTCCATTAAGGTCACTCACAAAGGGAATGCCTTAGCTTTGGTGGAGTGTTTTAGTAGATAGAACAGAAATTTACAAGACAGATAAACAATACTTGAGAAATTATAACTTTATTACAGTGGAAAACAGAAATTAGTTTGGTTACATCTTTACCAAAAACTCAAGTACATAAATATCAGTCTTGTTCAGAAAATCATCAGAGTACAAAACTGTAAAATCATAATCCCACAGAAGCTGCCATAAGGAGTCAAGCCATACTTTAAGCCATCTAAGTACTTCAAGCAGAAGAAATCCGGATCAAGCTAAAGTATTCCCTCCTTGGAAAACCTGGGGTGGGGGGGGGAACGGAAGAAAAAGGGGCGAAAACAAGCAAGGTCAGACATAAAGTCTGGCAAGTCCAGCGACTTTCAGCATATGAACAGATAATAATAATTATGACATGAAAATAAGTTAGATAAGAGACAACAGCAACAAGAGCAGCAGACGTACTTTGGTCAAACAGAAGAAACAGAGTAATATTACTTTTCATTTCTCTGCACTAATACTAGTATAACAGGATTAGGTGTCACCCTAATGTCTAAACTGAAACAGAAACGGTAACAGAATAATTTCCACGGAAGAGAATGCTAGTAATGGGCCTTTACCACCCCAACAGAAACAGAATGCTAATAATGGGCCTTTACCACCCGAACAGAAACAGACAGAAACAAAATGCTAATAATGGGCCTTTACCACCCGAACAGAAGGTACAGAAAAAGAAACAGATTAATCCCAACGGAAACAGAATGTAGAATTAGGTGTACACTAGTAAATGGGCCTTTACCACCCGAACAGATGGTACCACGCAGAAACAGACAGGTGTTACCACCCAACAGAAACAGACGGTACCAACAGAAACAGACAGAACTAAGTGTATCCTAAAACCATACCCCAAGCGATCGGCTCCCTAATACATAAATATCCTGTGTCGGCCCCACAGTAGGGTGTATCACTCCCTAAAGTGACAACCAATTGGCATAGACCTATTTACAGATGTCACGACGTCTTACATCCTCAGAGGCAGACCGAGATCCATGCATGCACATGACCCGGTTGGAACGCACCATCAACACCCCTCGCCATTATCAGAATGAACCGCTTATAATTTGTTCAGTAAGCGTGCCCGGACCCTACCTACTATTGGGTCAAAGTTTTGATAACAGAAAGGGTTACTGACTAATATGGGTTCCAAACAACAGATGACACAAGTAATTTCCCTCCTAACCTTGTGTATCCAGACTAACAGATTTCAGATTAACTTGTTTACAAGTTTAGACATACAGAGTTCAGATCAACTAGTTCACAGATCAGACAAGCTTTCAGACTAACGGATCAGATATACGGATTTAACAGATTTACAGATTTGTCTAACTTTGTAATAGGGCCTATAAATTCACGAAACGGGTTTGTTAAATTCATTAGTCCAATTGGTTTACCCCTATCCACCCAACACGTTTTAGACATCATATTTATCCCAGATTAGTATCAATTTAAAATTAACGCGCAGACCTCTCACATTAGATTGACAGTTTGCGGCCACTGGTTAGGCCGGTTGGTTCCGGGCAGGTTTCTGCCGCAAACTGAGTCTAACCTCGGGTTTCAAGCACGTTATGACTAACTTCTCACACTAAAACCTATTGTTTGTGGCCACTGGATGTGCCGGGTGGTTCTGGGCAGGATTACGCCGCAAACTCATTCTAACCTCGAGTTAGCCATGTTTCGTGTTTAGCCAATGCATTCATTCGCAGACTATGCTAATATCAGACTAATCATGCTAATTTAACAAATTAACCTCTGTACAAGTTACAGTAGATTATTCGAGGTTCTATTAACAAGTTTTGCTCAATTTTAAATCGAGCCTATAGATTTACATACTTCAAATTTCAGCATTTCAGTTCCAACAGATTACGCCATTCAACAGACTAAACAGATAACAGATCTTGCAGATTAGGCGATTTAGCAGGTCTAGCAGATAAGGCAATTTTAACATAATTAGAAGATTAAGCAATTCAATCTAATTAGCAGTTTAGGCAATATAACTGAACTAGCGGATTAGGCCATATAACAGATTTAATCATTCCTTAAAGTTTCATTGGCATATCTTGCCTAATTATAAATTCAGCCTAAACTTACATGCCTAAATCAAGGTCATAAATCATAATACAATATATGCCCCAAATTTTTGCCTCAATATTCCCATTTACAGTTCATGTCAAAACTAGATTTAATATTCTAGTTCACCATCCAAGACTAATACACATGTAAATCATTCTCTATTATAGCCAACTCAGATTATGCCAACATATTTGCTATGCCAGATTTACTTAATTAAGCTACGCCCAATCCCCGTATAACATGTTTCCACAAGTTATCTAAATGCTCACGAAATGGCCCTATAGGCTCGATGTACATAACAGTGAATGGGAATAAACTAGCAAAGTTACATACTAAATATGAGATCTAACATCATTAAGGGAATAGGCATAAGAAACTAACTACAATAGTTATAGGAAACTAACCACAATAGTCATGGGCGACTAATCACAATAGTTTCTTATTTAATGTCATAGGCAATAGTCCCATAGTCATGAATCATAGTCATAGTCAATAGTCTCATAGTCAATGAATCATAGTCATAGGCAATAGTCTCATAGTCAATGAATCATAGTCATAGGCAATAGTCTCATATGCAACAGTTTCATGTCCAATTATGCATTATTATTTTTCCCAAACTTTAGCGTTCGTGCTTTAATCTCTTATGAGATGTGGCGCAGGCACGTGGTAGCCTGGCTATAGATAGAAAGAAGAAAGAGATAGAGAATAAAATATATCAGAACAGAACGTACACAACCTCAAATTCAGATTTATAATCATGTCACAATTATAGTTACAGTTTATAGCGGAAAATAACTGTACTTGCCTTTCGTGGTTTTAAGAAAGGATAATAAATTATTGTTGATGCAGAAATGTTGAATTACTCCTCTTTAATTGTTGTTGTAGCTCTAAACTTTGATTTAAGATTTGATTTGGCTTTTAATTCTATTCAGGTTGGAAGAAGATGCATCAGTCCAAGTTTTGATTCCAACAGAGTAGCGACGCCATTTTTATTTTTAATTAGAACAGAGGCAGAATATAGACAGAATGAAATTGTGTAGAGAAAATGAGGCTAGGGGGCTGTTTATATAGGATTAGGTGGACGAATCTAGACAGAAAACAAGACCGGATACATCAGAATGAACCAGGTTCAAAAACTGGGTTTCGGGAGCAGGTCGACTCCCCAGTCGACCTGGTCATGGGGAGGTCGACACCCCAGTCGACCTGGTTGGGGGGGGGGGGGTCGACTCTCCAGTCGACCTGGGTATATGGGCGGGAATTTTCCCGCCAGCCTTCTCTAAGTTTGAATTTCGAATTTCTGGCTTTATTTTCGAGCTGTTTTATTTTATTTAAATTCTTGAAACTTCGAAGGGTCATAACTTGGTCATACGGACTCCGTTTTTCGAAAACTCGGACTCGTTTTCAAGCAAAATTTCAAGACGAATGCAATGGCGCAACCCGTTTCCCTTGATTCTTATTTTAAAAAATTAATTATTCTCTGATTTGTTACTTATACGTTCACAGAAAATACATAGTGTTACATAACTGGATCTAGAACTATGCCTAATTCTATTCGTGCCTATCCTTTTGTCAATTCTAAATTGCTTATGCCTATTGGACTGTTGTGACTGACATAGTAAAGCCTATCATGCCTATTGGACTGTTGTGACTGACATAGTAAAATCTATTATGCCTATGAGACTATTGGGGACTGATACAATTGAACCTATCATGTTGTATTAAATTTGTGGTTCTTTTATGTATGTAAGTTACATGCTAAGTTATGTTCATACATGTTATATGTTAGATCCAAGCTAGTACCCATGTTCGAGATCTATATAAGTTCATGTTTATATAATCAAACTTATGCTAGTTCGCATGTTAATTGGATCTAATTTGAATGCAAGATCACGCCTATATGCTTAATTAAGTCTATGTCGTTCTATCCCAAATTTATACTACGCATGTTGATCTATATTGTTTATGCATGTCGGAATGTTACATGTCCCTTTCTTTTCCCTTTTGTTTATAAGTTAGGCTAATTTGAGAGCCTAACATCCTATGTGAATTATGCGAACGAATAACGGGGGAGACGTTGGGGAAAAATATTAAACTATATGCTAGTGGCATAAATTGGCTCATAATCATGTAAACGATTAGTAGCATGAAATGGCAGAATTTGTATACATAGAATTATGGACATAATTTAAAGGGTAAATGGGGCATGACTTGAACTGAAAACACTTGTGGATAATTTACATATGAACATAAATTGTAAATATGTAAAGTGGCTAAAAGATGAACATGCCTAACCCGAGGTTAGATTGAGTTGCGGTGTAAAACTACCCGAAACCGCCCGACACATCCAGTAACCGCAACAACACAGATCTAATGTGAGAGGTTAGCGCATTTAGCCCAAAACCCGAGGTTAGAATGAGTTTGCGGTAGAAGTCTATCCGGAACCGCCCGACATATCTAGCAACCGCAAACAACAGTTCTAATGTGAGAGGTTAGGGCATTAATAAATTAATTAATTCCAATAAACAAACATGCTAAGAATGGTAAGATTAAGTAACATATGAATAGGCGACACTTAACCAATACAACATGTTAATTAGACAAGAAGGTGGGGTTAAGTAAATTTAGAACACTTAACCGTTATAACATGTTAATTAGACAAGAAGGTGGGGTTAGGTAAATTTATAACACTTAACCATTATAACATGTCAATTAGACAAGAAGGTGGGGTTAAGTAAATTTAGAACACTTAACCGTTATAACATGTTCATTAGACAAGAAGGCGGGGTTAAGTAAATTTAGAACACTTAACCGTTATAACATGTTAATTAGGCAAGAAGGTGGGGTTAAGTAAATTTAGAACACTTAACCGTTATAACATGCTAATTAGACAAGAAGGTGGGGTTAAGTAAATTTATAACACTTAACCGTTATAAAATGATGAACGAGTGGGGTTAAGTTAAGGGGAAACACTTAACCAATATAACATGATGAACGAACAGGGTTAAGTTAATAGGAAACACTTAACCAATACAACATGGTGTGTGGGGAGGTTAAGTTAACATGAATGGACAACACTTAACCAATATTACATGAACAAAGTGGATGGGGTTAAGGAAAGCTTAACCAATAGTACAGATTGACTTGATAAGTAGGAGTATTTAGTAAACTTTTGGTAGGTGGGTAATATTAGTATATATAGGCCCACAAACTTAATCGTTAAATAAACATGTTTGAATTAGTCGGAGGATTAAGTACATCTCGTGTAGGTGGGTAATATTTGTATATATATAGGCCCATAAACTTAACTTGTAGGAAACCCTAGTAACGGGGACCCATTTCAGCAGTAACCCACATAGATGTATCACGGTACCCTGAACTAGGCAGGGTGGGGCACGATTGCTGAGCTGATTATAAGCGGTCAAAATAGCGGCAAGGGGTGCGACAGTGTAGTTCCAACAGTGTATGGGCATGCACGTGCTCCGTAGTGGAAAAGCAAGCACTGGGCGTCAGTAGTTATACACTGTGCATCTTGAATCGTGTCGGGTTGCTATCATAAGGATTGATACACCTTATGGTTGGACCAGCGCAGGGTATCTACACGCAAGAGAGGGCCGATTAACACAGACACATAGAACATGAATACAAGTAGGGAGCCGATCGATAGGGTAGTAAGGGTACATCTAACATGTTCATGGTAATTAGGTTGATTGAGGTGGAATCCTCATGATAGATATACACTTGAAGGCTACCACAATTACGGGGGGAGGGGGTTGGGATCACGATTATCATTTTATACAGATTACTAGTTGGGACACTAGTTAGGTGGTGCAGAGATAAATATAGAAATCAGATTAACAGAGTAGTAGCGAAGTAGAGAAAAAGTAGAAGTGCATTCAGTTCACCTTGCACTTATCTTGTCTTTAGTTACCTTGTTTCTATGGTGTTGTCCTATTTTCGGTTTATTCATGTCATGATCCTTTATCTTGTTTGCATGCTGAAAGATCAGTGGACTTACTAGACTTATGTCTGACCTAGTTTGTTTTTCACCTCTTTTTTTTTCATTTTCCCCCCAGGTAGTCAGGGAGGGAATAGCTCAGCCTAACTTGGACCTCTTCTCTTTCGAATCTTGAAGATTAGTTGGTGTATCACTTTGTACTCTCTCTCTTCCACTGCTATGGCTAGTTCATGCTTTATCGGGGAATATCATTGTTTTTATGCTTCTTTTATTCTTGGAAGTTTTTAAATCAAGACATAAGTTCTATGTATTACATTTAAGTATGATTGAGGAAATTGTTGTAAGAGCTTGACTGAATTAAGTTGTTTATAAAATGACTTTATTTTCCGCTGCTTTATTTGTCTGTCTTGTAATTTATCTGCATCTTTTACCTATAATGTTCCACCGAAGTTAAGGCATTCCCTCGGTGAGTGACCTTAACGTAGGTGGGGTGTTACACTTGGTATCAGAGTTGAAGGTTACCGGATCAGATAAATGATTTGAAAAATTATTTTCAAGACGGTTTCAAAAGAAGCATTTTCAAAAAGATTTTTTTTAAAGGCATATTCCCCAAAGCCATATGCACTATCTTTTGATCCTCTATTTGAATCCTTGTTTCCTTCTTTCTTGAGTCTCCGGTGATCCTGGCTTTCTGAGAGGTAACCTCATCGCGGCATGGTTCCGTAGGCTTGATGAGACCACGACACTTGTTAAAGGGCAAATAAGCGCCCAATTTCCATCTATAGCCGCAGTAGTTTAACCTACAGCTAATTTTTCTTTCGAGCTTTGTAGGATTTTCCTTGCGATGGAGGCAGCTTTCAAAAGACCTATCAACAAGTTACACAAAGATGGCAAAGATAGAATAAGGGAGTTTGGCTAAGGAACACAACCCAAGGGTGAGAAACTCATGGATATGGACTTGGTTCATGAAGGAGGAAAGAATAGAAAAATCTAAGAGAAGCGGAAGTGTCATTATTATGGTATAATGAGTAATATAATTAAGGACAAGGGCAAGAACAAAGGACAGGATTTTCAGGAGGGCAAGTGCATGCTCTCACCGCCAGCGTACCTGAGAGAGAGGTAGTAGAGTTTCAGTTGAAAATGTCTAGTTTTTCTTTTTTGATCATCCTATTCGTACTCTTTTTGATTTTAGCGCTTCACATTCGTTTACATCTTCTTCCATAGTTGAGTCTCTGCACCTTAGTGCTTGTATAGTAGAAGATCCCATTATTGTCTCAAATCCAATTGGTGGTTCAGCTCATTTATCTTTGGTTTGTAAGGATTTGAGAATAGCTATATTAAGTATTGAGTCTTAGTGTAATGCTTATGTTTTTGGTTTCATGGGCTATGGGTTGATTCTAGGCATAGATGGTTAGCTAGTAATTGTGAAAGGAGGGTAGTTAGACTTTCGACTTGCCTCGGGAATACCCTCGAGATTTCGTGCGATCCAAAGGGATCAATTTGTCTTAGCTACCTAGAATCAATTGATGCATCTATCGACGATTTGCGATCCATTGGAGTACTCCATGAGTATGCAGATGTTTTTGATTAGGTTAGGGGTTTGTCCCATAAAACGCGAGATAGACTTCTGCATATATCTAGTTGACAATGCAAAACTAGTTGCATTACCTATACGACACATGAATCCAAGGGAAAGGAAGGGCTTAGTAAACAAGTAAAAGAGTTACTTGAAAAAGGGTTCATAAGGCGAAGTATTTCTGAATGGGGTGCTCCAGTCATTTTCGTTACAAAGGCGGATGGTTCACTTTGCTTGTGCA
The DNA here is from genome assembly GCA_030737875.1 of Allium sativum. NCBI lineage: Eukaryota > Viridiplantae > Streptophyta > Magnoliopsida > Asparagales > Amaryllidaceae > Allium > Allium sativum. The sequence continues at coordinate 201,880,924 of CM060924.1, forward strand.
TAGATGATATTTTGGAATGAGGAAGAACATGCTTTGCATCTAAGGGAAGTCTCGAATACCCTCCAAGTGCATCAACTTAAGGCGAAGTTCTCCAAAAATGCCATTTTTAGAGAGAAGAAATATGGGTTCTAGGACATGTGGCGTCCAAAGAAGGGATAGCAGTAGATCCCGCAAATGTAGTTACGGTGCAAGACTGGAAGGTCCCAAGGAATGCAACAGAAGTAAGAAGCTTTCTTGGACTAGCGGGCTAATATAGGAAGTTCATTAAGGACTTTGCGAAGGTATTAGCCCCACTTACAAGATTGACGAATAAGAATCTAACCTTTGCTCGGGATATTGGTTGTTATATCGCTTTACAACAATCGAAGAGGGCTCTTACAACGACCCCAGTTTTGACTTATACCTTACAGTAGTAAACGGCTTACGGTACACACGGATGCATGCGACATAGACTAGGCGCCATTTTAATGTAAGGGTAAGGTCATAGCGGATGCCTTAAGAATAAAAAGGTTAACTTCAAGTCCTCTTTATGTGAAAAGGAAAAGTTCAGAACACATATCAAACCTTGATTTTAAAACCTTCGGTTAAGTTAGTAGTCGGCATCGCTAGGAGTAAGACCTACACTTTTGAATTAAATAGGGACTTCACAAAGAAAAGACTCTTAGATAGTTGACGCAATGGATAAATTAATTAGAGAAGAGACCTCTAGTCACCTTAATAAATAAGCTTGCAAGAAGCCATGAGTACGCAGTTATGTTTGAGCACCGCTTATCATCCTTTGACAGAAAGGGTGAATAGGATTTTGGAAGACCTTTTGAGGAAATGTTAGCATGACACGGCAAAAGTTGTAGTGCCAAGTATACTATAAAAAGAAAAGGTGGAACGAGAGGCGATAGTGAAATGAGTTCCAACGCATATTCTGGAAATATAAATTAAGAAGCTATGCAATCATGAAGTTAAGACAGTCAGAGCAATATAGAGTGAAGATCAAGAAGTTGCGACTTAAAAGACTGAAGACTAGATATGCGCATCATACCCTTTTTGAGGGTATATTCTTGATCTCTCTTTTTCTGTAAAGTTTATTTGCTAGTCTTTATCTTTTAAGTATATCCTCTCGGTCCAATCCTCGATCCTTAGGTAGAAACCAATGGATGTAAACATGTATTTGAAACATTTTATGATTGATGGTTGCAAGTGGTTGCTCGTGGATGCATACACACACACACACACACTAGGTACTAGGTCGGCTCAGTCACTTTCATATTGCATATGCATATAAGTGTTTATATATGGATTGAAACTTGATGTGTTATCATATGGATGTTGCATTTGTATGAATGATTGAGCACTCATGTAGAAGTTATAAAGTACGATTAGGAATAATTGCATACATGATGAACTCATAGCACTGACATAACTTGCATTAAGGAGGTCAGCTGAATCAGTAGACCGCCTGATTTTGCATTAGATAAGGGCATGTACACACACTATGCATATGATCATGAAAGCATTAGAAATATTTTTAAGGATAATGGATGCCTGTAATTGATGGTTGAGTAGATGGATGTTGAATGTTAGGATACATTCTTAGAGATTTCGGGGACAAAATCCTTTAAAGGAGGGGAGAATGTTACACCTCGTATTTACGGTGAATGTTAAAGTAACGAATTAAAGAACACTTAATTTTAAAAGTGGAAATATGCATATATATTATATACATAGATATATTTAAGCGAAAAATTAAATAATGACAATAAATATTTCATGTAATAAGTAAATTAAGTGCAATACATGAAATGGGAAGAAACATATACGTACAATTAAAAAGAAAAATTTGAAGAGCTTCAGGAATTTGGTCATGAAATTAGCGTCATTACATTCATGGCGATTTTCTAGTCAATTTAGACCTATGTTTTGCAGAAAACCGATTTAAAACGAAGAAGATATCTTTAAATTAAATATTGCAGCAAAACATGAAAAAGAGAAATGAGAAAAGAATAATGTTTAGCATTGTCCTAAGGTTTGTAAGCAAAAGACTTAGTAGCTCATTTGGTTAGAACATGTGACTTGCATACAAGAGGTACAGGGTTCGATCCCTGCCAGCGCCATATTTTGTTTTAGGGGAATGGCTAGAAAGTGGCTTAGTGTGAACGCAGTGCAAAAAGTGGTTTAGTGTGAAAATGGTTAATTGGGAAGATAGATAAAAAGAAAAAAAAAGAAAAAAAAATATATATATATAGAAAACATACATACATGCATACATACATACATACATACATACACACACACACACACACACACACACACACACATATATATATATATATATATATATATATATATATGACGTGTACGCATCATGTGGTGCACGTGGCGCATTTTTGTTGGTCAAGGATTGTTTTTTTTTTTGAACGTGGCCTTCTTTGGCTAGATGACACATCTCTTTGGTTTGATGGCTCTGATTTCTCCTAGACTAATCTAAAGGCTAGAATTAAACCTAGACTTCCATATAATCACCCTCAACCCTAGAACTCATTTTATGAAGTCGTCATGTTGTTCGTCTACAAACTGGCCTAGCCTCCATTCATCTACCCCAAACTAGAGAATCAAATTCAAACTAGGAATCAATTAGAAGAACTAGAGAATCAAACGTCTACATCAAAGGATAGCTTTTCAAATTCAGAAATCAGATCCCAGAAGTCAAGATCCTCCTTTTTTCTGTAAGTACGGTTATTGTTTAGATGTGAACACCTAATAAGAAATCATGACTGTAATAACTGGATCTAGAACAATGCCTAATTCTATTCGTTCCTATCCTTTTTTTCAATTCTGAATTGCTTATGCCTACTAGACTGTTGTGACTGACATAGTAAAGCCTATCATGCCTATTGGACTGTTGTGTCTGACATAGTAAAACCTATTATGCCTATGAGACTATTGGGGACTGATACCCTTGAACCTAACATGTTGTATTAAATTTGTGGTTCTTTTATGTATGTAAGTTACATGCTAAGTTATGTTCATACATGTTATATGTTAGATCCAAGATAGTACCCATGTTTGAGATCTATATAAGTTCATGTTTATATAATCAAACTTATGCTAGTTCGCGTGTTAATTGGATCTAATTTGAATGCAAGATCACACCTATATGTTTAATTAATTCTATGTCGTTCTATCCCAAATTTATACTACGCATGTGGATCTATATTGTTTATGCCTGTTGGAATGTTACATGTCCCTTTCTTTTCCCTTTTGTTTATAAGTTAGGCTAATTTGCGAGCCTAACGTTCTATGTGAATTATGCGAAAGAATAACGGGGGAGACGTTGGGGAAAAAATATTAAACTACATGCTATTGGCATAAATTGGCTAATCATGTAAACGATTAGTAGCATGAAATGGTAGAATTTGTATACCTAGAATTATGGACATAATTTAAAGGGTAAATGGGGCATGACCTGAATTGACAACACTTGTGGAGAATTTACATATGAACATAAATTGTAAATATGTAAAGTGGCTAAAAGATGAACATGCCTAACCCGAGGTTAGATTGAGTTGCAGTGTAAAACTGCCCGGAATCGCCCGGCACATTTAGTAACCACAACAACACAGATCTAATGTGAGAGGTTAGCGCATTTAGCCCAAAACCCGAGGTTAGAATGAGTTTGCGGTAGAAGTTTGCCCGGAACCGCCCAACACATCTAGCAACCGCAAACAACAGTTCTAATGTGAGAGGTTGGGGCATTAATAAATTAATTAATTCAAATAAACAGACATGCTAAGAATGGTAAGATTAAGTAACATATGAATAGGCGACACTTAACTAATACAACATGTTAATTAGACAAGAAAGTGGGGTTAAGTAACTTTAGAACACTTAACCGTTACAACATGTTAATTAGAGAAGAAGGTGGGGTTAAGTAAATTTAGAGCACTTAACCGTTATAACATGTTAATTAGACAAGAAGGTGGGGTTAAGCAAATTTAGAACACTTAACCGTTATAACATGTTCATTAGACAAGAAGGTGGGGTTAAGTAAAGTTAGAACATTTAACCATTATAACATGTTAATTAGACAAGAAGGTTGGGTTAAGTAAATTTAGAACACTTGACCATTATAACATGTTAATTAGACAAGAAGGTGGGGTTAAGTAAATTTAGAACACTTAACCGCTATAACATGATGAACGAGTGGGGTTAAGTTAAGGGGAAACACTTAACCAATATAACATGATGAACGAACAGGGTTAAGTTAATAGGAAAGACTTAATCAATACCACATGGTGTGTGGAGAGGTTAAGTTTACATGAATGAACAACACTTAACCAATATTACATGAACAAAGTGGATATGGTTGAGGCAAGCTTAACCAATAGTACAGACTGACTTGATAAGCAAGAGGATTAAGTAAACTTTTGGTAGGTGGGTAATATTAGTATATATAGGCCTACAAACTTAACCGTTAAATAAACATGTTTGAATTAGTGGGAGGGTTAAGTACATCTCGTGTGGGTGGGTAATATTTGTATATATAGGCCCACAAACTTAACCGGTAGGAAACCCTAGTAACGGGGACCCATTTCAGCACTAACCCACATAGATGTATCACGGTACCCTGTACTAGGCAGGGTGGGGCACGATTACTGGGCTGATTATAAGCGATCAAAATAGCGGCAGGGGGTGCGGCAGTGTAGTTCCAACGGAATATGGGCGTGCACGTGCTCCGGAGTGGAAAAGCAAGCACTGGGCATCAGTAGTTTTACACTGTGCATCTTGAATCGTGTCGGGTTGTTGTCATAAGGATTGATACAACTTATGGTGGGACCAGCACATGGTATCTACACGTAAGAGAGGGCCGATTGACACAGACACATGGAATATGAATACAAGTAGGGAGCCGATCGATAGGGTAGTAAATGTAACACCCCGTAATTTTATAACATTAAAAATTCACAAACTAAAGTATACTTAATTTTTAGAAGAAGAATTAAGTGAAATGGGTTGCGCTATTATGTTCGTCTCAAAATTTTGGGTCAAGATAGACATTTGGTTCGCATAAAACAGATAACTTATGAAGAAGTTATTAAGCCTTGAAGTTTGTATGCATATGAGAGAAATATATATATATATATAGATATATATATAAAAAAATATTCAAAAAAAAGTTAAAAACAACGAATCGTGAGGGGGGGGGATAGCCGAACCACACCATTTTCAGAGTCGACCCGAGCCCCGCTGTAAACTAGGGGTCGATCCAGGGTGTTTCGCTGTCAACCCGCGGCCCGATTCGCCCTAAGAGCTGATGTGGCATCTGAGTGGTCCTGATGGTTCGGGTTATCCTTAGGTTAATCTGATGGCTCTTATTAAATTAAACTTCTATAAAAACACTCCTAAACCCCTAACCCTAATCACATTAATTCATAACAAGAGCCGCCATACCGTCAATGGAGAACCTAGAGTAGCCGCCATACACTTTCAACCCTAAAGCATGATAGAAGCTTGAATCAAAATCAAATCAAATCTAAATAATGATTACTCTACATCAAAGGCGAGCAAATCAGTTTCAAAATACAGATCCCAGAAAGACAAGACTATTCCTTTTAATTGTGAGTATGATAGCTTTCACAAATTAATTAATTAATTTAATTATGATAAGATTTAATTGGGATTATGAGAATATGATTTTGAATCATGTGATGTAAATTATATGTATGTTTGTGGTGTTGAATCATATGTTAGTCTTATGCAAGTTGAATTATATGTTAGTTCTTATGTGAATCTTATGCAGGTTGAATCATATATCTTATGCAAGTTTGTGATGATTGGATCATATATTCATGTATGAATCTTATGCAAGTTTGGGTTGTTAAAATGTATGTGAGACATGTATATGCATATGCTAGTTTATGTCACATTGACCTTTATGTCTAGATCCATATGCAAGTTTACATCTTTATGTTTAGACCTATATGCAAGTTTACATCTTTATGTTTAGATCTATATGCAAGTTTACATCTTTATGTTTAGATCTATATGCAAGTTTACATCTTTATGTTTAGATCCATATGCAAGTTCACACCTTTATGTTTGGATCTATAGCAGTACATAAGTTATGCAAGTTTATGCCCATTACCTATGCTAGTTTTGTATCATATGCTAGTTTGAATGAAATTCATATGCAAGTTATTGGCTATGTAATCTTATGTCATGATCCTTAGATCTATTTTATGTGTTATGTGATGTTGTTTTTCTTTTTATAAGTTAGACTATTTGTGAGTCTAACATATGTCATATGAAAACGTACGAATAGCGTGGGGATGATGGGATAATATTGAATATACATAAATTGTGAATTGGCAGAAAATGGCCTTAAAAGGCATATAATTAATTTGAGACATTAATTGGCATAATTGGTATTTATGGACATAATTTTAAGAGACAATTATGGACATAAATAAATTTGGAATTTATTGACAAATTTGAATAGGGATATCAATCCAATTTGGGGTTGAATAAAGATGTGTAATAATTAACCGCCTAAGACACGAGGTTAGACTTTTTTGTGGTGTAAGACTGCCCGGACCCGCCCGACAAATCCAGCATCCACAAATGCCAGTCTAATGTGAGAGGTCAAAGGCACGAATTAAATGCGTAACAATTGTAAAGACACGAGGTTAGGCTCTATTGCGATATAAGATTGCCCCCGGCAAATCCAGCAACTGCAAATGTCGGCCTAATGTGGGAGGTCTTTACAAGGTTACGGTTATAATGAATTAAGTAACACTTAACCAGATAAACATGTGGTGGGACATGGGGGGTAAAGTCGGTGCCTTGGGTGGCATGTGAAATTAAGTGGGTGCCTTGGGTGGCATGTGAAATACGATTAGATGCACTTAACCAAGATTGAAACATGTAAGAAGACATGAATAAGAATGGGGTTAAGTGGGGAAACCTTAGTGGGGACCAAGCATAGGTGGAAGGCTTGTGTCAAGCATGGGGGCCCTTTTCAAACCAGTAACCCATTAATTATCTTTGTGAGCTCGACCCAAGTCGAGGACGGGACATGCTTACTGGATTTGATTGTAAGAGGTCAAAACGGGTTAGCGGTGGCAACGCAAGTCCAACGGGGTCATGTGCGTGAGTGGGCTCGGGTTGATAGGTAAGACGTTGTTGCATCGTGTAGATATCAGTCGTGCATCTTTGGTGGTATCGGGTTGCCACTTTGGGGAGTGATACACCCCACTTTGGGACTAGCATGGGTATCTACGAGTTAGGGAGCCGATCGAATGGGGGTAGTGGGTACAACTAGTGGAGATAGGGGCAGACCACACCTATGAAGGCAGCTAGGGGTACACGAAACTACCATTATCATTATTAAGTTCTGTAGGCGGGATCAACTTTTAGGGTGACTAGTGGTGGTGTAGTATAGTAACTATCCTATAGTGATTAGGAACGATATTAACGTAAGAATATTCCTCTTATTTGCTTTGTCATGCCCACTTGTTTCATGGTCATATCTTATCTTACCAGTTCGTGCCATATCCTAGTTACTTTAATAATTATATTGTTAAAGTTATTATACTCGCCAGACTTTATGTCTGACCCCCCTTGTTTTCGCCTCTTTTCTTCCTTTCCCCCAGGTTCTCAGGGTGGGACTAGTACTAGTGGAGCTTGATCTCGGATCTCTTTCTCTCTCTTTTGGAAGTGCTTGGATTGCTGAAAGTAAAGTTCAGCTCATCTCTTTTATGGCTACTTGTGTTAGGGTTTATGCTTTTTATTTTATATACTCTAAAACAATTTATCAAGATGGATATTAAGTGTATTTGGTTTATGAAGTTGTTGTAATCAAACTATTTCTCCGCTGCAATAAAGGTTGTTTTAAAATTTTCAAGTACCATTATTTATATCTGTCTTGTTATATTATGTTCTATACACTAAATACGCTCCATGGAAGTTAATGCATTCCCTTTGTGAGTGACATTAATGGACGTGGGGTGTTACACGTGGTATCAGAGCTGAAGGTTACCAGACTAGATATGAATTTTTAAAAACTATTTTTCAAAAAGCATTTTATAGAGAAATACTTTCAAAAGTATGTTTTGAGGAAAGTATTTTCAAGAGAAAAGTTTGTTTTAAAAACATAACCCCCAAGAGCCATATATCTTTCTTTCGGATTCTTCGTTTTGATTCTCTTCATTTTCTTTTCAGCATGTTTGGAATTCCCGAGATACCCTAGGGGATACCGATACCAAGATGGTTTAGAAGGTATCTGTAAGCTAGGGCCAATGTCGTAGGCCCAGCAAATGCTCCTCCTCCTCCTCCACGTGTTGATACTTCTGCAAATATATGCAAAGATTTTAGAGCAATGGGCGGGAAATCTTTTCACGGATCAGAGACGTTTGTTGAAGCTCGAAATTGGCTTAAGGAGGTGGAAGATCTATTTGGTATTTTCGAAGTAGAAGATGGAAGGAAGGTCCAATTGGCTGCTTGGTTAATGAAAGACGAAGCCTCGTTTTGGTGGGAGGTCACGAATGGAGAGCGTTCAATGGGGACATGGATGGATTTCAAGCGTAGGTTCGAAATGAAGTTTCTCTCATGAGCAAAAGAGAATTTATATATGGAAAGATTCTTGGCGTTGAAGCAAGGAGATTTATCAGTAAAGGAGTACGTCAACAAGTTCAATCAGTTGGCAAGATTTTCCTTGGAATTGGTAAACACACCTGAGAAGAAGGCCCTAAGGTTCGTTAAGGGTTTGAATGAGCCACTACATGGGTTAGCTATGACCCACATTCCTATGGGGGCTACCTTTGAGAAATTGGTTAACATGGCGCTTATGCATGAGGAAGAGAAAGGTGCTAATGCTAATAAGGCACCGGATAAGAAAGGGGACCAAAAGAAACCACAACAACAAAACAAGAAAGGCGGGAAGAACAATAATGGCAGAGGAAAGAAGTGCTTTAATTGTGGGACAACAGGCCATCTGAGTAAAGACGGTAGGAAAAAGAAGACTGGCTGTTTTTACCATGGAGAGGCAGGTCATCTAGTTAAGGACTGCCCAAGGAAACAGGGCCAAAGAACTTCTGGAGGGCAGCTTCAGGCTCTCATGGCACCAGGGCAGGCGAGAGGGAAGATTCAGGCTCTCACGGCACCAGGACAGGAGAGAGGTAGAAACATTTTCGCTGAAAGTTTAGTTTTTCTGTTTGATCATCCTGTTCTTACTTTGTTTGACTCTGGGGCTTCACACTCGTTTGTATCTGCTTCGTTAGTTGAAACACTGCACCTAGATACTAGTCTAGTTATGGATCCCATAGTAGTCTCAAATCCTATTGGTGGTTCGACTCATCTTTCTATGATTTGTCGGGATTTGAGAGTGTCTATATTGGGCGTTGGGTTTGGATGCAATTCCTTTGTTTTTGGCTTCATGGGCTACAGCTTGATTCTAGGTATGGATTGGCTAACTAGATATGGTGCCATCCTAGATTGTGAAAGAAGGGTAGTTAGATTGTTGACTCATTGTGGAAAGACCCCTGATATTTCTTGTGACCCTAGAGGTCCGGTAATGCTTAGCTACCTAGAATCCCTAAACACATCCAATGATGATTTGAAATCTGTTCGTGTGGTCCGTGAATATAGTGACGTCTTCGATGAAGTTCGAGGTTTACCCCCGAGGCGCGAGATAGACTTTCGAATATATCTAGTAGATAATGCAAAGCCAGTTGCATTACCAGTGCGCCATATGGCTCCGAGGGAGAGAAGAGAACTCAGTAAGAAAGTGAAAGAGTTGCTTGAGAAGGGGTTCATAAGAAGAAGCATTTCGGAATGGGGTGCTCCAGTCGTTTTTGCTACAAAATCGGATGGTTCACTTAGATTGTGCGTGGACTATAGAGAGCTGAATAAGCTCACGAAGAAGAACATACACCCATTGCCTAGGATAGATGATTTATTCGATCAGTTGGTTGGTGCTTCATTTTTCTCGCAACTGGATTTAACTACACGGTTTCATTAGCTAAGGGTGGCTGAAGATAGCATCGATAAGACTGCCTTTAGAACTCCTGACGGCTTCTTTGAGTGGCTCGTCATGCCTTTTGTTTGACGAATGCACCCGCATACTTTGTTTACTTAATGAGTAGGGTGTTTAGGGAGTTTCTAAACAAGTTTGTGGTAGTCTTTGTAGACGATATTCTGGTTTTCTCTAAAAATGAAGAAGAGCATGCCCTACATCTTAGGGAAGTCTTAGAGACCCTATGAGCGCATCAGCTAAAAGCTAAGTTCTCTAAGTGTCATTTTTGGAGAAAAGAAGTGAGGTTCTTAGGACACGTGTTCTCTAAGGAAGGGATAGCTGTGGATCCCGCCAAGGTGGTGGCAATCCAAGATTAGAAAACTCCTAAGAACGCAACAGAAGTAAGAAGCTTTTTAGGGCTGGCTGGCTATTATAGGAAGTTCATTAAGGACTTCGCGAAGATATCAACCCCTCTCACTCGATTAACGAAGAAGAATTTGACTTTTACTTGGAACGTTGACTGTGACGATGCTTTCCAACGTCTAAAGAGGGCTTTGACGACCGCTCCAGTTTTAGTTTTTCCAGACGGGAGTAAGACATTCACTGTATATACCGATGCTTGCGGAACAGGGCTTGGCGCAGTTTTAATGCAAGAGGGAAGGGTGATATGCTATGGTGGAAGGCAGTTAAAAGCCCATGAGAAAAATTACCCTACCCACGATTTAGAGTTGGCGGCCATAGTTTTTGCGCTTAAGTCATGGCGTCATTATTTGCTTGGCGAGACGTTTGAGTTGTATACAGACCATAAGTCGCTAAAGTACTTATTCTCTTAGAAGGACATAAACTTGAGGCAACAGAGATGGATGGAGTTTTTGGCATCCTACGATTTTGAGATCGCATATACCCCTGGCAAGGGTAACGTTGTACCCGATGCCTTAAGTAGAAAGAAGTTAACTTTAAGTCCTTTGTTCGTAAAGTGGCAGAGTTTGGAGTATATATCTTCCTTTGACTTCAGACCCTCTGTCGATTACGTACCCGGATTATTGGCATCATTAGAGGTGTAACCTACACTTTTGGGTCGAGTTGGAGAGGCACAACGAAATGACCCATAGTTGGTTGAGATAGTAGGCAAGCTTACAGGAGGGGTCTCCTCGAGTCATCTTGATAGATATGCTATAGATAAGAGAGGTTGGCTACGTAGAGACGGAAGACTCTGCGTACCACAAGACGAGAGTTTGAAGAAGGCAATTCTTGAAGACTCACATCGCTCTAAGATGACCATACATCCCGGTGGTGATAAGATGTATAGGGATATGAAGCGAGTTTTCTTTTGGGCCGAAATAAAGAAGGACGTGGCTGAGTTTGTTGCTAGATGATTAGTGTGCCAGCAAGTCAAGGCGGAGCAAAAGAAGCCCGGAGGTTTTCTCCATCCTTTAGAGATTTCTCTTTGGAAATGGGAAAGCGTTTCCATGGATTTTTAGATGGGTTACCAAGATCAAGGAAGGGTAATACGGGGATTTGGGTAATTGTAGACCGACTTACTAAAAGTGCCCATTTTATTCCCGTTAAAAGTAGAAGGACCACCGCATGGTTAGCATCCGTTTACCTTCGAGAGATAGTTGGTTTGCATGACATACCCTCTAGCATTGTGAGAAATAGAGATCCCATTTTCACAAGCAAATTTTGGAAAAGCTTACAAGAGGCGGCTGGAATGCAATTATGCTTAAGTACCGCTTATCATCCTCAGACAGACAGCCAGACCGAGAGAGTAAATCGGATTCCAGAAGACCTATTAAGGCTATGCATTCTAGACTTGGAGGAACATGGGAAAAACATCTTCCACTAGTGGAGTTCGCCTATAATAATAGTTTTCAGGCTACCATTGGCATGGAACCTTTTGAGGCTCTTTATGGACGACCGTGTCGATCACCTACTTGTTGGTGGGAATCCACGGACAAGGTTTTGTTTGGACCCGACATGATTAGGGAGACTTCGGAGAAGATAGACCTGATTCGACGGCGAACGAAGACGACACATGACCGACAAAATACATATGCTGATAGGAGACGAACCGATCTTGAGTTCGATGTTGGGGACATGGTTTTTGTTAAGGTGTCACTGTTGAGAAACGTAGTCCTCTTTGGATCAGTAGGGAAATTGGCACCAAGGTTCGTAGGACCCTTTCCAATTACGGAGAGGATTGGGCAGATGGCGTATAGAGTAAAGTTACCAGAGAAGCTCAGCGGAGTTCATGACGTGTTTCACGTTTCACATTTGCGTAAGTGTTTACACGATACGGTGGAAGTGGTAAAGCCGAGCACGCTCGAAGAAGTGGAAGTAGAGCGCAATGCCACGATCATACGAGCTCCTACACGCATTCTCGGATCGGAAGTCAAAAAGCTTCACAACAAAGAGGTCAAGTTGGTCAAAGTGCAATGTGGAGATGATCAAAGAGATGCGACTTGGGAGACAGAAGATAAGATGCGTACGTTGTACCCTTTCCTTTTTGAGGGTATGTTTTATTTTCTCCTTTTTCTACCGCTTTGTTGATACTTGTCCTATCTTTTAGAATTATCTTTGCGATGACATCTTCGATCTTTAGTTAGGAAGAACCCTATGGTTGCAAACATGTGTTTGAGACATGTTATGTTTGGTGGATGCAAATGGATGCAAGTGGTTGCTAGTGGTTGCTCGTGGATGCATGCACACACACCTTAGGCACTTGATCGGCTCAATCACCTTCATACCGCATATAAATGTGTGTGCATATCTAAACTAATGGATGTATAATGGTTGTGTTATCATATGGATGTTGCATTTTGATGAATGGTTGTGCACACATGTAGAAATAATATGTATCGATAGGATTCTTTCGCATACATAATGGACGCATGGCACTATCATGATTTGCATTAAGGAGGTCAACTGAATCAGTGGACCGCCTGATCTTTGCATTAGTTAAGGAACATATACACACATTTTTGCATAAGTTCATATAGCATTAAAAATTTCCTTAAGGACAATGGATGCTTGTGGATGATGGTTGAGTAGATGGATGATTGGTTGGTAGGATACATTCCTCTTAACTTAGAGATTTCGGACGAAATCCTTTAAGGAGGGGAGAATGTAACACCCCGTAATTTTATAACATTAACAATTCACAAATTAAAGTATACTTAATTTTTAAAAGAAGAATTAAGTGAAATGGGTTGCGCTATTATCTTCGTCTCAAAATTTTGGGTCAAGATAGACATTTGGTTTGCATAAAACGGATAACTTATGAAGAAGTTATTAAGCCTTGAAGTTTGTATGCATATAAGATATATATATATATATATATATATATATATATATATATAACATTCAAAAAAAAAGTTGAAAACAACGAATCGGGAGGGGGAATAACCGAACCGCACCATTTTTGGAGTCGACCCGAGCCTCGCTGGGTCGACTAGGGGTCGATCCAGGGTGTTTGGCTGTCATTCCGTGGGCCGATTCACCCTAAGTGCTGATGTGGCATCTGAGTGGTCCTGATGGTTCTGGTTATCCTTAGGTTAATCCGACGGCTCTTATTAAATTAAACTTCTATAAAAACACTCCTAAACCCCTAACCCTAATCACATTAATTCATAACAAGAACCGCCATGCCGTCAATGGAGAACCTAGAGTAGCATCCATACACTTTCAACCCTAAAGGAAGATAGAAACTTGAATCAAAATCAAATCAAATATAAATAACGATTAGTCTACATCAAAGGCGAGCAAATCAGTTTCAGAATACAGATCCCAGAAAGACAAGACTATTCTTTTTAATTGTGAGTATGATAGCGTTCACAAATTAATTAATTAATTTAATTATGATAAGAAATAATTGGGATTATGAGAATATGATTTTGAATCATGTGATGTAAGTTATATGTATGTTTGTGGTGTTGAATCATATGTTAGTCTTATGCAAGTTGGATCGTATGTTAGTTCTTACGTGAATCTTATGCAAGTTGAATCATATATCTTATGCAAGTTTGTGATGATTGGATCATATATTCATGTATGAATATTATGCAAGTTTGGGTTGTTAAAATATATGTGAGACATTTATATGCATATGCTAGTTTATGTGACATTAACCTTTATGTCTAGATCCATATGCAAGTTTACATCTTTATGTTTAGACCCATATGCAAGTTTACATATTTATGTTTAGATCTGTATGCAAGTTTACATCTTTATGTTTAGATCTATATGCAAGTTTACGTCTTTATGTTTAGATCCATATGCAAGTTCACACCTTTATGTTTGGATCTATAGCAGTACATAAGTTATGCAAGTTTATGCCCATTACCTATGCTAATTTTGTATCATATGCTAGTTTGAATGAAATTCATATGCAAGTTATTGGCTATGTAATCTTATGTCATGATCCTTAGATCTATTTTATGTGTTATGTGATGTTGTTTTTCTTTTTATAAGTTAGACTATTTGCGAGTCTAACATATGTCATATGAAAACGTACGAATAGCGTGGGGATGATGGGATAATCTTGAATATAAATAAATTGTGAATTGGCATAAAATGGCCTTAAAAGGAATATAATTAATTTGAGACATTAATTGGCATAATTGGTATTTATGGACATAATTTTAAGATACAATTATGGACATAAATAAATTTGAAATTTATTGACAAATTTGAATAGGGATATTAATCCAATTAGCGATTGAATAAAGATGTGTAATAATTAACCGCCTAAGACACGAGGTTAGACTTTTTTGTGGTGTAAGACTGCCCGGACCTGCCCGGCAAATCCAGCAGCCACAAATGCCAGTCTAATGTGAGAGGTTAGAGGAACGAATTAAATGCGTAACAATTGTAAAGACACGAGGTTAGGCTCGTTTGCGGTATAAGACTGCCCCCGGCAAATCCAGCAACCGCAAATGTCAGCCTAATGTAGGAGGTCTTTACAAGGTTACAATTTTAATGAATTAAGTAACACTTAACTAGATAAACATGTGGTGGGACATGAGGGGTTAAGTGGGTGCCTTGGGTGGCATGTGAAATTAAGTGGGTGCCTTGGGTGGCATGTGAAATACAATTAGATGCACTTAACCAAGATTGAAACATGTAAGAAGACATGAATAAGAATGGGGTTAAGTGGGGGAACCTTAGTGGGGACCAAGCATAGGTAGAAGGCTTGTCTCAAGCATGGGGGCCCTTTTCAAACCAGTAACCCATTAAGTATCTTTGTGAGCTTGACCCAAGTCGAGGACGGGACATGCTTACTGGATTTGATTGTTTGAGATCAAAACGGGTTAGCGGTGGCAACGCAAGTCCAACGGGGTCATGTGCGTGCGTGGGCCCGGGCTGGTAGGTAAGACGTTGCATCATGTAGATATAAGTCGTGCATCTTTGGTGGTATTAGATTGCCACTTTGGGGAGTGATACACCCCATTGTGGGACCAGCATGGGTATCTACGAGTTAGGGAGCCGATCGAATGAGGGTAATGGGTACAACTAGTGGAGATAGGGGCAGATGCCACTTATAAAGGCAGCTAGGGGTACGCGAAACTGCCATTATCATTATTAAGTTCTGTAGGCAGGATCAACTTTTAGGGTGACTAGTGGTGGTGCAGTATAGTAATTATCCTATGGTGATTAGGAACGAGATTAATGCCAGAATATTCCTCTTATTTTCTTTGTTTGCCCACTTGTTTCATGGTCATATCTTATCTTAACAGTTTATGCCTTATCCTTGTTACTTTAATAATTATATTGTTAAAGTTATTATACTCGCCAGACTTTATGTCTGACCCCCTTTGTTTTCGCCTCTTTTCTTCCTTTCCCCCAGGTTCTCTGGGTGGGACTAGTACTAGTGGAGCTTGATCTCGGATCTCTTTCTCTCTCTTTTGGAAGTGCTTGGATTGCTGAAAGTAAAGCTCAGCTCATCTCTTTTATGGCTACTTGTGTTGGGGTTTATGCTTTTTATTTTATGTACTCTGAAATAATTTATCAAGATGGATATTAAGTGTACTTGGTTTATGAAGTTGTTGTAATCAAACTATTTCTCCGCTGCAATAAAAGTTGTTTTAAAATTTTCAAGTACCATTATTTATATCTGTCTTGTTATATTTTGTTCTATACACTAACTACGCTCCATGGAGGTTAATGCATTCCCTTTGTGAGTGACATTAATGGACGTAGGGTGTTATAGTAATGGTACATCTAACATGTTCATGGAAATTAGGCTGATTGAGGTGGAATCCTCACGATAGATGTACACCTGAAGGCTACCACAATTACGGGGGGAGGGCGGAGGGGGAGGGAAGGGGGGTTGGGATCACGATTATCATTTTATACAGATTACTAGTTGGGACACTAGTTAGGTGGTGTAGAGATAAATATAGAAATCAGATTAACATAGTAGTAGCGAAGCAGAGAAAAAGTATAAGCGCATTCAGTTCACCTTGCACTCATCTTGTCTTTAGTAACCTTGCTTTTATGGTATTGTCCTATTTTAGGTTTATTCATGTCATGATCCTTTATCTTATTTGCATGCTAAAAGATCACTGGACTTACCAGACTTATGTCTGACCTAGTTTGTTTTTCGCCTCTTTTCTTCAGTTTCCCCCCAGGTAGTCAGGGAGGGAATAGCTCAGCCTAACTTGGACCTTTTTTCTTTCCAAGCTTGAAGATTAGTTGGTGTACTGCTTTGGACTCTCTCTCTTCCACTGCTATGGCTGGTCCATGCTTTATTAGGGAATATCATTGTTTTTATGCTTCTTTTATTCTTGGAAGTTTTTAAATCAAGACATCAGTTCTATGTATTACATTTAAGTATGATTGAGGAAATTGTTGTAAGAGCTTGACTGAATTAAGTTGTTTATAAAATGACTTTATTTTCCGCTGCTTTATCTGTCTGTCTTGTAATTTATCTGCATCTTTTACCTATAATGCTCCACCGAAGCTAAGGCATTCCCTCTGTGTGTGACCTTAACGGAGGTGGGGTGTTTCAAACTTTTTGAGTGTTCCTAAGCACTTCTCTCATGAAAGTAGTAAACACAGTTTGCATATCAGGAGTTTTAGCATTAGTGGCTCCTAAGCCTGCTCTTCCTTAATTCCTGAAGCGGAATTCCTAGCAGCGTTCCTTGCTTGATGTCTCATCGTTCAATCTGTAAAGAAGTTGATTAATCATCCTTCAAAGGAACCCTGCTCAATGGTGCCTGTGCAGTGCGACTTCCCTTAAATGTACTAGTAGCACACACACACATATATATATATATATATGTATGTATATGTATAGTTTTGAAAACCGAAATACCATATATACACGCTCTTATATACATATACTCTTCCACCTAGCACCACCCACTTAGGTCAAACTATGCAACCTAGGTTCTGGTACCAAATGTGACGACCACCCCATATCGGCCGACACCCAATGAGTTTCGTTGTGGTGGTGCTCGACTGATACAGGACGATCATCAAAGTAAAACAAGTGAACTTCAGTAACTTGTCATATATCTCACAGCACATGAAATAAAATATATTAATAACATAAGACATGATATAAAACAGGCGAGACAATATAAACTGAATGAACCTAACCGAGTAATAAATTCATCTCACAACATAAGTACCTAAGCAGACAAATAAAGGTACATCTCCAAAATACTATCTGTAAAATAAGATATACTACTAATGCTCAAAGTAGTGATCAACAAAGATAAACATGGATAAGAGTGTATATATAATAAGTGGGAGCCTCCTGCTCGTCTCTAGTCAACTACTCGGCGCACCAACCTGTCTCTAGTCAGTTCATTTAAGAGCACCCAGAGTAATAAGAAATAAAGCACAAAACCCCAAGTTAAAGTTTGGTGTGGGTGATAATAATCTCTATCATTATATAGGATAACACAATAGGTAAGATAAATCATACTTGAAGTGGAACTGTACCCAAAGAGTAAGCACATATAATCATGTACTCTACTATACCATAACCACAATAATGAATGTAAATTGAAGTGTGCATGCAATGGTGACAACAAGCATTCAAACATGGAAAACATCCTCATGTTCTCTCACTCAATTTCTCGGGTATATGATCACATTTGGTTTATATGGTACCCCATGGATAGGGACTCGAACCTATCCCACAGGTCACTTATTTTTCTTCCCGAACCTAAAATAAATCTTCCAAGAGAAAAGCACTCGAACCTAGTCCAAGTGATCCGTACACAATATTATCAACCCCAAGTACCATATATACCTTACGCACCAATGACCCCTTCGCATTATGTATCCACGGTAAAGTCCATCTTGGGAGTCACCCCATTGGTTCCCATTTGGAACCTTTGAGGTAACTTCCCACTTAGACTTCTTTCGCGTCTCAGATTAGTTACTCACATTGGAATGTGTCTTTAAAAAGCTTGATCATCATTAGGAGGTAATATCACATCATGTAGTATGGTAAAGATCCCATTCCTCTTGCCCATTCTCGGATCGGTCCACCTCGGCTTGGCATGACCAAGCCAGACACTGTAACGATCCAAATTTTAGTTAATTACGTGAATGATTAATTATAAATCTAAATTATTTGAATTGCAATTAAAAGTAACACTTATCTAAATAATTGATATATATATATATATATTTAGAATAGCAAAATGTTTTCAAAATTAAAATTAAAATCTAACTTAGGTTGTTAACTATTCATAACAAAAGTAAATAAATAAGAAGAAAATAATTCTTAAATAAAATTTCCTTATAATAACAAATATTTGAAAATCATGTTATTTTCAAGATAGCGTTCACAAATGAAAAACTCAAAAGATAAATCAAACAAATAATAAGGCAAGTGAGTTATTTTATTTTGTTTTAATTGAAATATATATATATATATATATATATATATATATATGCAAGTTTACATAAGTCAAAGTAAGAATTAAAATGTTTTGTCCATTTCATATAAATCCAAATGGGCATAGTATTGTAAAATAACAATGGAATAAAAGATAACTCAATCTAACATAATAAAAATTAGAAAACATATAGGGTATAAGGAAGCATAAATACTATCAATCCAAATGGGTATAATCAATCTAAAAACAGCCTAGCAGTAGCCTAACATTGGTGTATAAAATTAGACAACATAACATGAAACATAGCACAAGTATATAGGCTAAACGTAACCTAAGTACGTAGGCATAGCTGAAATAAGAAGACAACAAGCCTAAAATATGGCATAAGCATTTAAATTAGAAAAAAGAAGAGAGAAAAGACTTGTAAACTCAATCATTTAATTAGAAAATAATGCAATAAAGAAAAGAACTGCATGTTAATTCAAATCACGATAGTAGGAAATATATATATATTGTATAAGTAAATATAAAAATTAGTTAAAAGAAAACTTGAAAAACCAAATATCTGAGACTATAAGAAGGCATGGAGGAAATTTTGTAGAAAGCTATGATATAGCCTGGAATGTTTTCACCAATTAATCACGCTAGCACCTACAGGTAATAACTAGAAAAACCACCAATTAAATCAAGCCTGTTAATTGACAAAATAAACCTAGGCAATAGAAAATTGTGTGCAATTCTCTGTTTGCAAAGCCCACCAATATCATAGCTAGAACATGGCAAATATTTAATTAGATAAGAAGGAAGCAGCCTAGTACATGGATATGAATGAATATGAAAACTTGCAAAGTATATAATGTTTGACAAATGAATATAGGTTATAGGAGACCATGTGAATTTTCTGTAGGGGAACCTGCCTTGTGCAACCTTATAGAGTAAAATGATAGGGCCACATTAGATTGCACATTCAGTGGAAAACTTGAGCATTTATTTGCTTATATCATGAACAAACATTCTTTTCTTGTCAAAATTTAATACTTTGGTGTTAGTTCGTGCATGGGAAGAGGTACTTACATGAACTCAGCTATATACACATATCAAATACAAAAAGAAAACTCACCCTTTGAACCTAAAAACCCTTAGCAAACCTGAGAAAGAAGAAAACAAAACTATTAGGTGAGCAACCACCTTTTACCTTCTTTTTTCATGCAACTTGTTTATGTTGATCTAAAACTTCTTGTATGCCTATATATATCTAAATTTATATTGATAAAACATAGATGTTTGTTGAAGTTAAATAGCTGAAAACAGTTGATATTCTTTAAATGGTGTTAAGCCTGGAAGTGAACACCCTATTCTCCTTAGCTTTAAAAATCAACAACTCCTTATCTAGATTGTTTAACCCCCTACCATAAACATAAAACCTATTTATATATATCCCGAGTTAATTTTAAATTTGTTTGGTAATTAATCAGGGGATATATATACCCAGTTCTTCTAATTTTCCAACAAAATGGTCATTAAAACCCAAAATAAAACATCCTATTTCTGAGATTGGAATATATATATATATATATATATACACACACACACATTAAACCATTATGGAAAATCATGAATTTTGATGATCGTATCAAGATTTTAGTTGAATAAATAGGGAGAACTCTGGGTTGATCAGATTTGTGATTTTGACCTCTTTCCTGTGACTTTGGCGACGCTTGGTCGTGGTGTTTGGTTTTAACGAGCGTGAGACATTAAGGGATGAGGGAAAAATATAAAAAGAAATTCTGGAATGTTGGATTTCGAGAACGAGGCCAAGAAAGGGAATCTGGGTTCAATTTGGAGCCGGGTTTGGTGTTGAACTGCACTGCCAACATGGACAATGGGCTGATCACACCAGGGGGTTCATAGGGTGAAGATTCAGCTATGACTGACCCTATGCAGTTAAAGCCCCGCTAAAGCCCCGCAATATCCCCGCTATAGCCCGTAGCGCCCTTCAGCCGCTACGCTATTTCAATTTAGCGCTGATGAACAGTAGATCTGCTTGTAGCCCCGCTGTTTCTCGCTACATCCGCTAAATCAACGCTTTTTACCATCTGCTTTAGCATTATTAATATATAAAGGTTGATTTGACTAGTTCTATTTTTAAAAAAATCAATAAAGTTAGTATTAAGAGCTAATTTTAAGGCATAAGTGTCCAATATATTCATGACATCTATTATAATTATCAAATCTAATGTGTGTAACCATGATATTCTTTGATTCTACAATATATGATTACTTAATGTTAATTTCTTCTACATATATAATGTGAGAATGATAATTAATTAATTTTAAATATTTGGTTTCACATCTTATGAACCTTTTGGCGCATCCGCTATTTCCCCGCTTTATCCCCGCTACACCTTTTAGAACCTCCACCGCTATGGAACCGCTAAGCGCTTTAACTGCCTAGGACTGACCGAACATTGGTGATGACTGGACCTGTGTCATGGCGATGCGAGCTATAAAAGCTGTTTTTGTGAAGTTTTCAGCGAAGCTTCATTTTTTTATATTGATTGGAGGAAGAAGGTTTTGGGGTCAGAAATAGGTTAGGCTAGGGAAGGTGGTTTGCGACGATGGTGTTGGTTGTGCGAAAGCCAAGACGACAGCTGTGCACGTGCATGGTGCACACTATGCACTGTAAGGATAGGAAGCATCAAATAGGAGAAGAACAAAAAAGGAGAGAATGGGAGAAGACTGGGCCGAGTTATACGCATCATTTTAATGCGTGGATGCATCAAGTTGCATTTTTTTTGTGTAGTTATGCCAATATTGGAAGGCAAAGGGGAGATAGGATGCACAGGGATCGCGATGCAGCGGAGGAGGGGGTTTGTGAAGTATTGCATGAAGGCTGGGCTAGGCTGTTATAATAAATAGAAAAATAGAAACCAATGTTTGTGTAACGTTAAATCATCTTGGAAATCAAATGTTACTACACTATCAAGGTCTTAGACTGAAAGGATTGGTAGAAGGCAGCAAACAGGGTAGTCTGAGAAACTGTAATGTGATGGGCTGAGTTGGGCCCATAATGAAGTAAGGTAAAACAATAATGTGTTGATTTAAACCTTAAAATTCCTATGAAGTTAAATAGTATTTGCATCATAAAGGGGAAGTTCACATAGAAGATTGGTTGGCAGCAGCGAATAAGGAGAATTTTTGCATGAAATTAGCTGGACCGGGTCTTTAAAAAAAGGAAAAAAGAAAAGAAAGAAGAAAAAGATTTTAAAAAAATAGAAATATGCATTCAAAAACCATTGTTTTATTTCGCAGATGACAAGATAAAGTATTAATAGAAGCCATTGTGATTTTTGAATCTACAATCATATATTGATTTTAAATCTAAGTCGTTTAAAGTAAAAGTATAAATGAAATTTATTCATTTTCGGAGAAGGTTTTGAATAAATATAATACAAAATTAAGTTCAAACATTTTCAAGCTATATTTAGTTCAACTTTAAATTATAAAATTGTCACCATTAGACTATATTATATTTTGTAGATGTTAATCAAAATTTTCTATTGTTATGTAGTGATCACTTGAATTTAATAATCAAAATAAAACACCGACACATTTATTTAATCGTCTTGTGTCAACCACTGTTCCATAACCAGAAAGAAATTTATACAAGTACTTAATGAAGGTGGACAGGTCATTAAATATGAAATGAATTCTCATATCAGATAATTATAGTCTGATCCAATTTGGCGTAAATAATATTAACGTTCAACAATTTAAAGGGACCAGGATCGGTTTTCAATATGAAATCTGAATACCACATTGTTTCGACTTAGCCGTTTGATTAAATTGAAGTCAAGCCGAAGACATTAAAAAGCAAGGGCTACTACTATTAATTCTGATGGTGATTTCAAAAAGGATATAGTAGAGTTAGTACCTTCGGTTTCGTTCAATCCCAGAACGAACTTGTATGGACGAATGTCTGACAATGTATTTCCAATAATCATGTACATTGGTTTTAACAAGTTTGGTGGTGGAGAAGGCAACTTCTATCAACTTATCACCCAGCTTATCTTTGTGTAAATCAATTAGTGATGAACAAATCTGGAAATGTGGCATTTAAAGTGAAAATAAATTTCCAAAAATTAATTAGCCTCAAGCCTCATCAACCGGTAAATGACTAAAATCAGGCATGAAAGATGGCTATATGGGTCATACCCATCATCACCTGATCTAGAGAAATCGGTTGTCCCTGTTTTGTATGCTTCGAAAAAAAATTGGTTGATTAGCTACCAACCGTGGTGATGATATATTCGGTAGACTCAAGCAGAATGAGGGGTCGGTTATGTGTGGCCGGGTTACAAGATGTTCTAGTTAAACCCCAATGTTTCATCCCTAAAGAACACTTATCGAAAGGTAGTTACATACCTAGTCATGTAAGTAATCCAAACTCCAATACGAGTTGTATGGTGTTAGTTGTAAACCGACTATATCGGAAAGTGAGATGCAAGCTTTTCATCTATATTCCTAATTTATTTGTGGGTTGATATACATTATTATAATATCACTGGATTTGATATAAAAATGATTTGGCTATCATAAGTTAAAAATGAGTAGTCAAGTGATCCAGGTTATGAATCACTTCCTTTTTGAGGTGTTTGGCAGGAGGTCCCTAGAATAACAATCATGCTAGTATTCTATGTGAAACCTATGTTATATAATGGTGTGTAAAAATGGATATAGGTCATGAGATCATATGTATGTATTATATGTGTGCTGGGAAAATTATGATGTATAATTATTAGGATATATAAATTGTGTGTTGTATTTTATTTTATCTAGTTCCGCTGTGAGACTTCGATTTTATCTTATTCTATCTTTCTTTTTATTCTTTTTCTTAATAATGACTCGATTTTCAAAGCATTTAAAAATCGGTTCGTTACAGACATATAGTGAGATACCCGAATCAGCTATATCGATCCGAGCTTGAACACTATACCCAAATCGGCTATGTCGATTCGAGCTTGAACACTATATCTAGATCGGCTATGCCCATCCGAATTTTTTTGGTTCACGAGTCAAAAATGCTGACCTGGACTATTATGATCTGATCCTAATCAAAATGTCAATCCGAAACCTAAGCCTCCGATGAATTGAACCCTCGGCTCAAACACCAAACTGATTTCCCCACTTCTGCTTCTGTGTTGCCCCGCTTCCTTTTTTTCTGGTCGACCCAAGCTTAGCCGAATCGAACTTCAAAACCCCATAATTTGAGCTTTATAACTCCAAATGACTTGAAATTTGGCTTATTGCCTCCAGGGAACTTCCTTTTCATCCCTACCAATTTCATTTGATTTTGATGACTTTTGCCCGGGTCAGCCTAATCGAATCGACCTAGGCTACCCAAAACCTGTAGTACTTCAAGAATAGTTTTAACATTCTATTTCGCCATTAGACGGGGTTTGCATCCATCCTGTCATTCATAGAAAATGTCTTAACATGCCCAATAAATGAAACAACATATAAATCAAATAAATAAGATTAAAATACCTAAATAAGCATGGTTTTCCCTTAATCCCTTAAATTCCCAGATTCATAAATTAAATCCAAATCAATCGAAACTTGTATTTTTGTCATATAGGATTAATAATTAATTATGAGCATTTTTCTATACTTTTAAGAGGCTTTTACATGTTAATATGACAAAATAAGTGAGTAAGAGCACTTGTACTCAATTTAATCTTCCTGAATAATTTGATCTGAAATTGATGATGATATGGCTCGGATCCCAATGCTTTGTAACAAATCCAAGCTTGATTTGACATTGAGGTGATTAAGTCTTCATTAATCTTAGGTTTAGGTAGGGTTGTCAATGGGTCGTGTTGGGTCGAGTCAAGTCAATTCAGGTTCGGGTTGATTTGTAAACGGGTCAGTTCAACCTACTTATTAAACAGGTCATTTTTCCGAATCCGAACCCGATTCATTTATAAACGGGTTGACCTGACCCGAACCTTTTATAAATGGGTTGACCCCACCCAATCCGTGTAACCCATTTAACTAAACGGGTTGTGTGAGGTCGTGTCGTGTTGGGTTTACCCGTTTGACCATGGGTAATTATTTCGCACTAATATACACAAAAAAAGAACCAAATCACTAATATACAACACTATTGTATAATCACCAATAGGAAGCAAGTTACAAAATCGCTAACAAGTAATAAGTTACAAAATCACCAATAGGCAGCATATATGTAAAGCATTAAATAACCATATCCAAAAATCATTCTCCATACATAAGAATTTATAACCATACTTCATGCATAAAAGACTAATAATAAAGAAGAGATATAGTTGTTATAAGTAAAATATAACTAACAACATACAATAATAAATTAGTAAAATATAACAGCTTACACAAGAGTATATAAGCATACTAATTATAATCGGGTTTGGCGGTCAAAATCGGGTGGGAAGGTCAACCCAAAACCCACTCGTTTATAAACAGATCAAATTCGGGTCAACCAGAAAATGACTCGCCAATTAAATGGGTCGGGTTAACATGCTAATTTCTGAGCGAGTTTCGGGTCGTGTGGGAAATTGATAGCCCTAGGTTTAGGCTAATTAAAGAAGGGATTAGAAGGTGTTTTAGAGGATGGAAGTCATTAGAGGTTGATGGGGTCTTTCTTGGGAATTTGTGAAAGTGAGAAGGAATGATTCTCCTACTCCATTCAGTCCCCACATAACCCTTATCCCGAAATGGACTTTGGGTCCTCCCACTATGACCTTACCTAGCCCAAATAAATTGTCTAAACAAGTCCAAGTCTTAATTAAGCCATTCATCTCAAATGGCTAGTCTGTTTGGCTAATGTGTCCACTCCACGGAATGCAAAACCATCATCTGAATCAAGTGGAAGTGGTTTCAATCAATATCTCTTACCAATCAAAATTTATGGGCTATATAAGATTTATCCAAGGGTAAAATGGGCACATTATAATTCAACAAGAATAGTGAAAGTAGAAAATCACTCCAACAAACATTTTCCAAAGTTATATAATTATACGACTTCATAAGAAACTAAAATAAATATCCTACGAATATGATCCTCCGATACATAAAATATGTGTAGATACAGCAACCCATGAAGGTGATAGTCGAGACGCCCAATGTTCCCAAAGGACTAATTGTTATCACTCTTTCTACCACAAGTACCCTTCCAGGTCAGACCTCTCATAGGACTTATTTGAAAGCACCTGACGAAAATCAAGTGACTTTGCTGGCAATCCAAACAAAGATGAGGGAATGATTGATGCGCTAAAGGGTGGACGACAAGGGGATCTCAACCGGAATAAGAAGATGTCATCTTTATGGAGAAAAGGAAGAAAGGGTCCCTTGAGCATGGAGGGCATCCAAGTGCAGCAAGAGGGATAACTACTTGAGGTGAAAGTTGAAACCACAACAGTTCCTTTAACGATTATTCCCTTCCAAATGGTCCCTCCTCCCAGCGCTCTGCAGTCGTCGGTATCGACCGAGGATACTACTCTTTCCAGGAAGGTGAAACAGTCAAAGAAGAGGAATGAAATGTCTAATAAGGGATCGAAAGGGTCTGTTGGTGAGAAGCCGCATAAGCGCCAGATCATCAGCTTAAAAAGAAATAAGAAAATAGCAGAAAACGAGGGTCAAGCCGTCAGTGACCAAGTAAACCTATCTAGCCTTGTTTATATAGGCATGCTGTTGTTGTTACAAGTGCGACCCACACGTTTTTGCTTTACTTTTATACAAACCTACAATGTAAATAAAACAATGCTTTTGTCAACAAGTTTATTTTGCTTTCCATTTAATATTCTCGCTATTTTAATTTTGCTAAGTCAAGTATAAGTTACAACTAATTATAGAAGGAAATTAATGTTGTGTTAAGCTGTTTCACTTAGGAATTTAATTCATAAGCTGTCTCACTTATAAATTAGGCTATAAGCTGTCTAGCTTTTAATTACCAAGTGTCATAGTACCCAGAATCGAAGTATCAAGTGTTGTAGTTATGAGATATAATGTATATATCCTCAATTGTCTTTGAATTACGAATCGCGTCCGAGACGTGTTCAATGTTAATTTATAAGGCTATACCCATGCCTCCTGCGTCGGTGGGGTCCAAGTTGAGTTGATCAGACGTCCGACACCTAAGTCTTTATATTCATGCCCCTAGTCAGAGGGTGGTGGAGTCCATGTGGACATCGTAGAATCATCCTTTATACTCTCCCATAGTCATTTCGGGTTAGAGTTGTAGGTTAGGCAGTCATAAGTCATGGTGCACCATTCACGCTGACCCAAATATTTTATACTCTTTCTCAAGTCGTAAGAGTTAGAGTTAGTCGTGCGAACAATCATGTCATTCGCCATTGCCTTGTTTCTACACTTTAGTCTGTAAAGTGAGGATCGTCGATTTGACTATCGATGTCAAGCTCGAATTTAGTCAACTCATCTTTGACTAGTTGCGGAGTTGAGTTAGCTCACTGAAATGTGCGCCGGTGAACATCGTCGGGGAACTAGTCATTCCCTTCTTTCAAGATTTGGCATAGGTTGGTCGAATCACAACATATAGCTAAATTAGTAAGCACAGTCATGGAGCATGGAAAAAGCTTTTATTTATAAACAATTGTCGAGTCAAGCCTTATCACATAATCGAAAAACGAAATGATAAATACAAAAGTAGAGAAATAAAAAGCTTAAGTCAAGTAAGGCCGCAAGTTATCGATATTCCATACTTTTTGGAGTTCATCGCCATCAACAGTGGTTAGCTTGAAGGTTCCATTATCAAGCTTTCATTGAATGACATAAGGACCTTCCCATTTCGGGCCCATGTAAACTGGGAAGACGTGCTTCAAAATGAGGTTGTCAAGATCAAAGGTTCTAGGCTGAACTATCTTGTTGTAATATCGGGCAACATGATGTCTATGCATTGAAGCACATAAGTTAGCCTCCTATATCTTCTTATCAATCATGTTAGGTGATTCTAGGAGAAGAGCCTTATTAGTCAAAGGATCGTAGTATGTCATTCATGAGAGGGGATTCGAGCTGTACTGGTATACCGCCTCGGAGCCATAGGATGACGCGAATGGACTGTGGCCAGTCATAAACCTACGGGTTGTACGATATGTCCAAAGAGACAATGGTATTTCATCAACCCACTTGCCTTTAGCCTGCTCCAACGGCTTCTTTAGGATGGACTTTATGGTCTTATTCACAACTTCGACTTGCCCATTTTACTGTGGGTATGCAACGATAGTATACTTCTTTTTGATGTGATGACATCAGCAGAAATATTTGGGTTCCGTTATCAGTAATGATAGTCTTGTGAAGTCCAAACAGACATATGATGTTTCTGATGATGAAGTTGATCACATGCTTTGTTGTGATCACGGTCAATGGTTTAGCTTCAGCCCACTTTGTGAAGTAGTTGACTGCCACGATCGTATACTTTGCTCACCCATTGGAAATTGGAAGGCTACCAATTATATCCATTCCCGATACTACAAACAGCAAAGGACGAACCATATAGGTGAGTTGATTTGGTGAAGCTATGGGAATCTTAGCAAACCTCTGGCATTTGTTGCAGCGTCGTGAATAATTAGCCACATCTCGGTTTATGGTAGGCAGAAATAACTGTACCGAAGTATCTTCTTTGCCAAAGGTTCCACCCGGTGTGATTGTGACATTCTCCTTTATGTACTTATCGCACCACACACTTAGTGTCTTCGTTGCCAATACATCGGAGTAAATTGAGAATCCCTTATGATACAGAGTGTCTTCCTAAATAATGTATCTCGAAGCTTAATGTAGGAAACCAGGTCTTTCATTCTTTTGTTCTTGAAGGGTTCCCTACAAGAGAAAGTCTTTGATAAGAGTTATCCATGACTCCCGCTCAGGCTCAACTTCCAGGACTTGATCGATTTCCATCTTATCTATGCTTGAAATTGTACAGTTAAAGCGCTTTGAAGTTGTATGGCGGTGGAGTTGCAAAAATGTGTAATGGGGATAATTAATTGGATGTATAACCAAATATTTGAAAATTAATTAATCATCTTTCTCAAATTATATGTGTATAAGTAACTAATATTAATCAATCTTATATAAAAAAAATCAAGAAATATCGAAGTTATGCATGCTAAATTTGATGAGTGTGATTGATTGTTACCATATATTAGGCATTTATGCCTTAAATTTAGCCATTTACGCTAAATTTACTGAGTTTTAAAAAGAGAACTCGTTAAACAAAGCTATATATATTGCTAAAGCGCATGCTAAAAAGGCTGGATTTAGCGGATGTAGCAGAAATTAGCGGGGCTAAAAGCGGATCTACTGTTAATTAGCACTAAATTGAAATAACATAGTGGTTGAAGAGTGTTATGGTCTATAGCGGGGATTTAGCGGGGCTTTAACTGCATAGGCTTAGTGTGTCCAACACTTCCATCGGGACCATCTCCATATGCTCTGGATTATCTGAAC
Source organism: Allium sativum (assembly GCA_030737875.1). Lineage (NCBI taxonomy): Eukaryota > Viridiplantae > Streptophyta > Magnoliopsida > Asparagales > Amaryllidaceae > Allium > Allium sativum. The sequence goes on from CM060924.1 coordinate 201,910,285, forward strand.
TTGCTAGTTTGGCCAACGAGTTGGCTTTTTGATTCTGCTCCCTTAGGACATGAGAGATGTTGTAATAGTCAAACCCGTCTTTTAGTTCTTCCAATAAGTTGAGGTAGACGGCAAGTCGTGCCCCTTTGTTTTGAACTCTTTTGCTGACCTGAAACACAACTCGTAAGTCATGGAAAATATCAGTAGCTTTTAGTCCCATTTCTTTTGCGAGTTTCATTCCGGAAATCAGGGCTTTATACTTGGCTTCATTGTTCATAGTTGGAAATTCTAGCCTTAGCGCATAATAGATCGAACGTCCCTCATGAGTTAATAAAACAACTCCATCACCAGAACATCGATCATTTTGGGTTTCGTAGGTGAATAGTTTCCACGTGGTAGTTGATAGGGACCATGAAGTCAGCCAATGCTTTCCCTTGAATAGCTCGTCTAGGGATGTACGCAATATCAAACTGACTGAATTCAATATTCCATTTGAGTAACCTTCCAGATGCCTCAGGTCATTGAAGAACCTGTCGTAGCGACTGGTCAGTGTACACTTTGATAGGATGGGCCTAAAAATAGTGATGCTGCTTCCTCAAGGATATCAATAAACTATAAGAAAGCTTCTCAATCCTTGGGTAGTTGCGTTCTACCCCTGTAAATTTCTTACTTACATAATCTATCGATCGCTGAATGTGGTCTTCTTCACGGATTAAATCTGAGCTAATAGCGTATAATGACAACGCCAGGTACACGAACAAGTTCTCATGATCAACGGGTTTTAACAGGATCGGAGGTCTCTCCAAATGATGTAGCAATTTCGAAATGCCTCGACACAGTCAGGCGTCCAAGAAAAATTGAGCTTTCCTTGCTTAATCAAGTCAAAAAGGGGGACATACTTATCAGTAGTCCTGGACACGAATCTACCCTTGGTTGTTGGCTTCCCAACTAGATTTTGCACATCCTTGATCCTCCGAGGCTTTCGGATACTTCTTATGTCTTTAATCTGCTCATGATAACCTCAATTCCGTGTAAACTAACGATGAAACCCAAGTTTCCTGATGCAACGCCCAAAGAGCATTTCAAAGGGTTGAGTTTCATTTCGTACCGACGAAGAATACTAAGTATCTCCGCCAAGCCCCTGACATAATTAGCTAACTAATTCGACTTCACAAGCATATCATCCATATAAAACTCCATTGATCTCCGAATTTTGTCCTGAAACGTGTGATTAAATAATCGTTGATATATCTCCCTATCGTTCTTTAGTCCAAACAACATAACCACATAGTAATATACCCCAATATCCATTATGAAGATGGTATATTCTTCGTCTAGAATGTTCGTTGCTATCTGGTTATGTCCGGAGTAAGCATTCATGAAAGAAAGAAGTTCGTACCAAGATTTGCGTCAATCAGATGGTAAGTCCGTGGTAGTGGGAAGCTATCGTTAGGCTGCACCTTGTTGAATTCAGAAAAGTCAATTCTTCTTCGCCATTTCTCATTGGCCTTCTTTAAAAAAACTGGTTTTGAGATCCTATTCGGGTATGTCGAATCCCAAATAAATCCATTGTTCTTTATCTTTTCAAACTCTTCCTTCAAAGCTGTCGATCTCTCTGGGCCAAGCATTCATATTCTGCTTCACTAGGACGAATTTCTGGTTGATATTGAGCGAATGGCTCATGATCGATGAGATAACACATGTCATCATGGGTCCATGCGAAAACGTTAAGGTTCGAATAGAGAAAGTCAGTTCCCTCATCCAGAGGGGGTCGAGGTGGTATCTAATCTTCAAGATCTTAATCGGGTCGTCGTCATCGATCAGGATCTCCACCGTAGCCACGTTAGAAGTCACCCTTCTATATATTGTCTCCTCATCCTATCTTAGCTCAATGTCCTCGAGTTGGCGGCTGGATGGTCCCGACCAGGATGTCTCCTTTATTTGCTGTCCCTACTTCCTTGGCAAGAGGAGGGTGGTCTTCGGGCTCTCCACGTTTTTTGATGCAGATTTCTTTCCATTCCACTAAGTAACGTGCTTGTTTTTCTACTTGATCTCCTTAGACAACTCTGACTCCACCTTCCATTGGAAAATTTAAGAGAAAGCACCAAGGAGTTATGCAGTCTCTAAACTCAGCAAGGGTCGACCGACCCAAAATTGCGTTTATGGAGAGTATATGTCCATCACAAGAAATTGGAAGATTCGCACCCACCTACGGTCCCCCTCTTCCAACTCTACTAGCAATTCAACTATTCCGACCGGTTTGTTAGTTGAGCCATTGAAGCTACGTATCCTGCCTTTACATGGCTTTAAGTATCTCTCCTCTAGCCTCCTTTGATCATAGGCTCTTTTAAACAAGATGTTTACGAAAATCCCACATTTGATCGCTGGTATCACCAACAGATCAATGCTTGGGATCTCCACCCCCTCAGCCTCTTTATATCGGAAAATGATGTCCTCATCTATTGCTTTTCTTTGTTTCAACAGAGCTACTTATTTGGGAGTACTGTATTCCCCAAAATCCAAATGTTTTGCATCATTCACACACTGCTTTTTGGTTCACACACTGAAACTGCTGGATGTAGACTTCTGAAAACTATGTTGCTAACAATTTCTTTACCTTTAACTTTATTTCTGGGATGGGAGGTGACTCTAGGAGCCGCTCGAACATGTCTGGGTGCGAAGCCCTTCCGTTATCCCTCGGTGCGATCTTGTACTCGTTAAGTTTTCCTTTTCTAAGAAATTTATCAATGATATGTTTGAGATGATGACACTCATTTGTTATGTTGCTGTAGATCTCATGAAACAAGCAGAATTTACCGGTCTGCACCTCCTTTGGAGTCGATCTAGTTAAACATGTCAAGGCTTAAGGGAGGCTTCCTAGTCAAATATTTTATGAACTCAGTTTCAGAGTTGATGACGTTCACCAATGCCATCAAAACTAACTCTTTATTGGGATTGGTGACTTCCGTAACAGACGTATTGAAATGACCAAGGTAAGTTCTAAGTGACTCGCCTCGAGTTTGTGTTATCTAGGAGAGGGACATCACATTTTTGGGCTTCACGGCATAAAGACGGAATTGATTCAAGAATTTTATATCCAAATCTTCAAAGTTTGGGACCGACCTTAAAGGTAGTCGAGTGAACCATATAAGCAAGACCCCATCGAGTTAGACAGGTAAGGCCCTACATTTGATGGTATTCGGATCTACCGCCATGTTTATAAATCAAGTGTCCTTACCAGGTGCTGGCTTGGATCGGTCTTGCAGGAATAACGATTCACCTATGGCAAATTAAATGTTTATGGGAACTCTACTTTCAAAATACCGTTAGTGAAAGGAGTGTGACTATGCTCCAATCCCCAATCTTTATTGGTGTCTCCTTTGCTATCATTCATGATTTGTCACCATCTCTACAACCTCAAAATTAGTAAGCACATGCTCAAGATTTGTACTTTCAGCTCGCCGAGACCCTCTTACTCCCATATCAGTTAACGCTGCATGGGCCGCCGCCATGACCCTTATTGTCTCGGTCGATCACATGATGTGAAGGAGGAAGGCGGTTGGCTCTGGAGGCACTAGGTTTCCTTTGATAAAGATATTGATTGGTAAGGAGTGTCTCCGGTTCGGTATTGGTTGTTGCAACATTACCGAATCGGGCTAGATCGGTAAGCCAAACTGGTGTAGTACTAAACCATAGTTCTTGTCGATTTTCTTGCCTCTTGTACGAGCGTCACTAATGTAGCTTCTCTTGAATCCTTCCAAATGATGATGAGCCCTCTGTTGCTTGGCGATTTGGTCAGGGAAGGAGTTTTCAGTCTCCTGAACTCTGCCCATTGTTTAGCCATCTGGCTCATGTCTTGTCTCATAGTTGTGTTCTCGTGCCTTTGAGAATTCAGCATTGATGTTTCCTTGTCCAATCTATTCAAAAACAGTATGAAGCCGTCTTTGGTGGTGATGACATAACAAGGGCTTGATTGGTAGGATCATCGGAGGTAGTGGCGACCTGGGCACCCAGCCGGTTCGATACCGAACTGGGAGCTAGAGCAGGTTGCGTAGGCCGGTTTATTGCTTGCTGGTTGTTGCTGGTTGCAGAACTAGAGGAATCCATTACCTCGTCATCTCTTGTTGGCACCATTTTTCATTAGATTTTAAGGAAATATTAGAAAATTAGGAAGAGTAGGATTTTCTCTCCAAACATGGAAAATCGGAAAGTAGATTAAAATACCCTCAACTACTGAGAAATGTTCAATTCTCAATGAAAGCACCAAAGTATTGATGCCAAAAAATGGCACAAACACCCAAATAGAGAAAATGTAGAGAATAAAATGAAGAGTGATAAACTGAAATGAGGAAAAAGCAAAAACACATAGATTTATAGTGGTTGAGCATTAATGAGCCTACCCCACTTTTTAAATATCTTTATATTACTCAAGAAACGATTACAACGCTATGAAACTGTTTGCTAATAAATTAAACAATTGTAAGCAACTGTAAAATCCATTTGGCTTTCCTAAACAACAAGGATTGTTGTAGAGGGTGTCGAACTCTGGGACCAAAAATATTTTAATTAATAAATCCAATCAAGTTATTCCAAGATTTTGATTGATTGAAAACACAGAAAATAACAACAATTAAATAAAAGGAGAGATTTATATAATAAGAGAAAGCAATTAGGGGATAATGACATAGATTGGATTCATACTCATCAATAGCCAACAAATAAATATAGATCGAATTCATGTTTCTGTCACAAACGTGAATCAACGATAATTAGGTTCTTAGAAACAAATAAGTAAATAACGACAAGCATAGCCTATGCAGGAGCTGAGCTCTTAAACAACCATAGGCTATCGGGACAGATTTAGTAATTAATTTCTAAAACCCTAAAATTAGATCTAAATCTGATAATTGTTAGATCAAACATGAATATACCCTGTGAAGGCGCATAGCTCTTAAACGACATAGAATATGAAGGTTCAGATCTAACCCTTGATTCAGATCCAGATCTGCATGTATAAAGTCCTCATCTATTGGCTATGTGATTCATGTTAAATCATATCTATTAGCGTCATCACCCCCTAATCAAAGGGGATTAGCTAGACATAGCTAAAGAAGAAGAGAAAAAGAAACTAAATAACATGGACATAAATAAAATAAAATAAAAACTGAGAGAAAGGGAGAAGAAGAGTTTTATTCCATGAAGAGAATTATAGAATAAAACTAAGTGTGTTTACAAATGAAGGAGAAACAGTGCATTTATAGTTGATATGACAAAGGCTACTTGGCTGTCTACACAATGTAGGACTAAAGATTTAGCCCAAAAAACACATAAGCCAGTGTGAACGCAGCTGTAGAGTGAGAGGCTTTGTAGGTGAGCCAATGTGAACGCAGTGTGAATGGATTTGCGATTGGCATAGCTTGAGGGCATCAAACGACATCAATTTCAATTGTTCTGAGCATGAATAGGAACTCCCAACATCTGTAGCAAGCTATCTTTATGAAAAGGCATTGGATCACTAGAATATGCGGCAGAAGGTGGTTGAACCACATTTCTTCAAGCTTTAATCTAACTCTCAAAATCATCACTCTTCATACACCAATTCTTCAAGCTTTTCAACAATTAAGTGCATTAGTCCATTCATCATAAATAATCTGAAAACACAACTATAAATGCATAGTATCAATTATTTTAAATATAAAATAAGATAAATAAGCAATGATTAGGAAAACATAATAGCTAGCCGAGGGTATAGGGATGAAGATTGGGGCATAGATCGTAGTCATACGCCTTTTACCGATGATATATTGGAGGTCACATTCCCGAGACGTTTTAATATGCCGACAATGAATCGCTACGCAGGCAAATATGAACCAATCCAGCATCTGATGCGATATTCCTGGTCCATGAATGCCACCGCAGCTACAGACGAGATAAAGTGTAAGGCATTCCCTATATTTCTAGAAGATATGGCATTAGTGTGGTTTACCCGCTTGCCAGCCCGGTCGATATGCAGTTTCAGGGTATTGAGTGAGAAGTTCGTGAACCAATTCTGCCTTCACGCTCAGAGATCTAAGAATGTGATTGAGCTGTCTCTTATTAAGCAGCGACCGGACGAAAGCTTAAGGTCGTATTTGGATCGTTTTAATTTAGAAGTCACAGAAGTTAAAGATCCGCATGAGCAAACTGTGTTGATGGCCTTAATTGACGGTGTCGATAAGGATACCGTGTTTGGAAGATATCTGGCCGGCAAACCACCTCCGACCAGAGAAATATTTTATGAAAAAGATAATGTCCGTTTACGACACGAAGAGATATATGCTAATCAAAAAAGGAAGGCTACTGATAAGGAAGATATCCAGAGCAATGTGGCCATCAAGCAGACAGGAGATAGCTCAGGAAAGGTTGAAGTCAATGTTGGGAATAAAAATCAAGGAAATGGTTGCCAACCGGGAAACGATAATAGCAATAATCGGAAGATAAACCGAGGAAATGATTCTCAGAGAAGATCTCGACCCAGGCCATTTGAGAGTTTTACACCGTTAAATGATACATTGGAAAATATCTTCCTGGATACCTATAATGTTCTTCCATATAAAAGGCCTCCCCCAAGAGTGTCGACAGACAAAGAGCGCGAAACCGGGAAGTTCTGTCTATTTCACTAAATCCATGGTCATTCCACAAATGAATGCCGTCATCTGAGAGACCTGGTCGAGAGGCTACTCCGAGAAGGAAAACTCGATGAGTACAGGGTCACACCCAGAGACAGGGGGCAAGCCACATCTGCCCCAAACCAAAATCAAAACCAGAATCAGAATCAGAGCCAGCCTACTCCTCGGCTGACTGCTCAGCAAAAAGGGAAGAACATCGTCATTAACACCATAGTAGGAGGGCTCCATCTGGCCGGGCATAGCTTTAGGGCAATGGACCAGTATGTCAATGTAGCTAAACAACCCCTTATGGCAGGAGAAGGCTGTAACCCTGAGGATATTGCTCCAGTCAAACAACAGAAGACAATGACTGATGACATCATCTCTCACGACAGAGATAGCATTGGCGTTTACTCCCTAACCGAAGATCCACTAGTAATCACAGCCGCAATCGGTCCGGCCATAGTCCATAAAGTTCTGGTAGATAACGGAAGCTCGGTCAACATTCTGTTCAAGAAAACGTTTGACCAAATGAAACTTGAGCCGAAGGATTTAAAACCATGCGAAGGGTGGATACGTGGATTCAATGGAGCTTCAAATTCTCCAATGGGATATGTAGAGTTGTCGGTAACCCTTGGGGAAGGGGAGCGCCAGAGAGTAAGAATCCTCCCTTTTGTGGTTCTGCATGTCAAATCCCCATACAACGCATTCCTAGGCCGACCGGCCCTAGCAAAGTTCAGAGCTTGTATAGCCCCTTGGTGTTTATTAATGAAGTTACCGACTGAAGCTGGTATAGGTATAATAAGAGGAGATCATGTTGTGGCCCGAGCATGCTACATTACAGAGTTGAAGATGCTCCGCACATGAAAAGATGTAGAGACCAAAGGCGCTTCCTCCCCGGCAAGGGATGAAACGTTATAGCAACTAAAGAAAATAACCATGGGAGAGTCGCCCAGAGAACTACCCGAGGACATAGATCCTAGAGAGGACGAAGAGCCTGAGGGCAGAATGGCGACTCCCAATGAAACAACTGTGGATATTCCAATTGATGATGGAGACCCAGAGAAGGTCCTGAAGATTGGATCCCAGTTAGACCCTATTCGAGCCGAAGAGCTAACGAATTTCTTGAAAGCCAATTTAGATGTATTCGCTTGGACCCACTCGGATATGTGTGGGATATCTCCTTCGATCATGAGTCATTCTCTAAGCATCAACCCGAAGCATCCTCCTGTCAAACAGAAAAGGCGAATGCTTGGCCCGGAGAGGTCGGCTGCTTTGAAAGAGGAAGTTGAGAAATTGAGAAGTAATGGGTTCATTAGAGACTTAGCATATCCAGATTGGATTTCCAACCCTGTCTTGGTAAAAAAGGCCAATGGAAAGTGGCGCACCTATATTGATTTCTCAGACCTGAATAAAGCTTGCCTAAAGGACAGTTTTCCGTTGCCAAGAATTGACCAGCCGGTGGATTTGACGGTTGGCCACGATCTCCTCTCTTTCATGGATGCTTATTCGGGGTACAATCAGATCCCTATGCACGTCCCAGACCAAGAGCACACGAGCTTCATTACAGATTTGGGATTGTATTGTTATGTAGTGATGCCTTTTGGTTTGAAGAATGCTGGTGCTACGTATCAGCGATTGGTCAATAGGATGTTTTACAACCAGATTGGGAAGACGATGGAGGTGTATGTTGATGACATGTTAGTGAAGTCTAAACAATCATCCGACCATACTGCCGATTTAGCGAAAATGTTTGAAATTCTCTGAAAATATGGAATAAAATTGAACCCTTTGAAATGTTCATTTGGAGTACCTTCGGGAATTTTTTTAGGATTTATCGTCAATTCGCGTGGGATCGAGATTAATCCAGACCAGATCACAGCAATCCGGAATATTCAGAAACCTAGACAGATTAAAGATGTGCAAAGCCTCGCAGGGAAAGTAGCGGCATTGAGTAGATTTATCTCCAAAGCTACAGATAAATGTATCCCGTTCTTCGAATTAATAAAGCGAGGAAAGCGCAACTTCGAATGGACCCCTGATTGTGTTGAACCATTCTAGAATCTCTTGAATCACTTAGAAAAACCCCTTATTTTGTCTAAACCCGTAGATCATGAAGAATTATTCGTATATTTAGCAGTGTCATCCAATGCGATCAGTTCAGCTTTGGTTAGAGAAGAAAATAAGGTGCAAAGACCAGTATATTATGTGAGTAAGAAGTTGGCGGTAACTGAACGAAATTATCCAAGGATAGAAAAGCTTGCGTACAGTTTGTTGATTGCATCAAGGAAGCTTCGCCACTATTTTCAAGCTCACCCGATTACTATATACACTGATCACCCGTTAAAACAAGTTCTTCAAAGGCCAGAGGCTTCGGGAAGATTACTTAAGTGAAACATTGAACTAAGTCAGTTCGATTTGAATTTTCAACCCCGACGATCAATAAGGGGGCAAGTGCTAGCAGACTTTATAGCAGAGTTTACCATCCCAGAAGATGACACAATAAGCGAAGAAGTCGATCCGCCAAGGCTACTCCTCGATCCTAGTGCCTGGAAGTTGTTCACTTACGGAGCAAAGAACGATAGACGATCTGGTGCCGGAGTGGTGCTCGAAACTCCAGAAAAACGGCTGATGTACTATGCTCTCAGATTGGAGTTCCATGCTACTAACAACGACTCAGAATACGAAGCCCTAATTGCTGGTTTGAAACTCGCAAAGGAGTTGAAGATTCCGAAGTTAGACATCTTTTGCGACTCTAAAATAGTTGTGAACCAGGTCATAGGAAATTTCCAGGCCAAAAGTCCTAGGCTGATATCATATTTAGAAAAAGTGAAAAAGTTGCTGGATGGTTTTGACCATCACACCATATCCCACATTCCTCGAACAGAGAACCAAAAAGCAGATAAATTGGCAAAAATGGCCAGTTCTGATAGTCCTGAAAATACAAAACTGGTCCCGATGGAAGTCTTACAGTCACCTAGTATAGATCAGATGGAAGTTGATCCGGTACTAGATGTTGAACCCGAAAGGGAGTCGTGGATGACTCCTTCGAAGAATTTCCTAATGTATGGAACGCTCCCTACGAAGAAAAGTGAGAGGATAACAATAATTCGAAAGGCCTCTCGGTATGTGTTGCAAGAGGGAGTCCTGTATAGGCAAGGATTTTCAATGCCCCTCCTCCGGTGTATTGCCCACAACGATATTCAACGTGTATTGCAAGAAGTACATGAAGGCGAATGTGGAGATCACACGGGAGGCCGAACATTGGCAAAGAAAATAATACGGTATGGTTATTTCTGGCCAACCGTAAATAAGGATGCGGCCAAATACGCGCGACGTTGTGACGCCTGCCAGAGATTTTCTAAGATCCATAGGGCCCCCTCAAGCCAACTGAAGATGGTGACGAGTCCGTGTCCCTTCGCTATGTGGGGAATCGATATCATTGGAAGCCTCCCCATAGCAAGGAGCAGAGCAAAATTCGCTATCGTAGCCGTGGATTATTTTACCAAATAGGTAGAAGCAGAGCCATTAACCACAATAACAACCAAGCACTTCGTTGTTAGAAACATCATATGCCGATTTGGGATCCCAAGAATCATCATAACGGATAATGGAACTCAGTTTGACAGCACCGAGTTCAGAGATTTTTGCCGCAGATACCACATCGAGAAAAGGTACACCTCTGTGGCATATCTGCAAGCGAACGGTCAAGTGGAGGCGGCAAATAAAGCAATTAAATCTATCCTAGAGAAGAGATTGAAGCGGGCCAAAGCCATGTGGGTCGATGAATTGCCCTTGGCACTTTGGGCTTATAGAACGACCTACAAATCGGCAACGGGCCATACACCGTTTTCTCTCGCCTTTGGAACTGAAGCGGTCATCCCGGTCGATTTAGAAGTACCTTCTCACCGAGTCACCTATTACGACCCGATGACCAACAATGAGTTGCTCCTTGAATCCTTGGACATGATCGAAGAGAAGAGGGACGAAGACGATTTACATGCCTTAAGACATAAGCAGCAGATAGCTCAATATTACAATAAGAAAGTCCAAGCACGAACCTATGAACCCGGAGACTTGGTTCTAAAACATGCCTTCCCATACTCAGAGCATATGGGTCCGAAATGGGAAGGACCATATTCCATCCTGCGAAGACTTGATAATGGAACCTTCAAGCTAGCAACCATAGATGGAGACGAAATCCCCAGAGTGTGGAACGCCCAGCATTTGCGGCCTTACCTGACGTGAAATCGTCAGTTTCATTCTTTTGTTTTTAGGACCATGTAAAAAGGCACGACTTGCCTAGAATAGTCTTGTTACTTGAACAAAAGATTATAAATTGGACGTAGGTCATGATTCGACCGAACCACTATAAAACATCGTGTGTCATTTACCTTTACTGCACCATTACCTATTTGCTTTATCTCGATTAATATAAATTATTGTTGTTTTTTGAGTCTGTCACAGATTATGCAGCAATATTGGAACACCTAATGCACTGTGCCACAAGGTGAAAGAGGAACCATAATCGAGGACCACAAGGTGCGGCAAAGTTAATCACCCCACGATCAAACTCTAACTCCCCAGAATCAGGAAAGAGTATAAAGGACGCGAAGATGACGTCCGCAAGGCGTGAAGGTGCACCATGATAAAACCGCCTTGCCACCACTCTAACCCGCTGAAGGATCCGGAGAGTATAAAGGCGCCGTAGATTTAGCGACCCCAGAATTTCTGCCCCGTTGAAGGATCGGAGATCAGACCTGAAACGAGCTCGAACTCTAACCCGCTGAAGGATCGATAGAGTATAAAATTGTTAGAAATTTAGCGCTCAAAGAATCCTTCCCCCCCCCCACCTCTCACAATAGGGGGCAACACATATGACTCAAATCAATCATTAATAAGCCCTGGCCAGGCATCATATTAAATGATTGATTGGGGGCATACACGCACACATTACATCTCTGCACAAAATTTTTAAAATTTTGCTAACGCGATTCATAATTTAATTTTCGATTAGTTATGGTTTAAATATTTGTGGCTAACGCGATAAATTAAAATTGCAGGTTCACAGGTTTAGTTCCCCTTTTTTATGTGACTGATCTATCTTGAAGGGAAACTCCTGTTCATATCACGACAAGGATGAAAGTCAAGGTCGACCAAGACGAATCATCCCCTCATGTCGTTATGTTGGTTACTCAGGAAGTTGCACAGAGATGCAAGGAACTTGGAATCACTGCATTGCATATTAAATTAAAGGCAACAAAAATAAATTTTTATTTACTAAGATGCAGGGATACAAGATATGATAGCTAAACAAAAGTGAGGGCCATTCTCACAATTACATTTTCTGGCCAGTGGAAAGTCTAAAAATCCTAAGAACAAAATATGAACTAATATCTGCATCCTACTCATGATTGGGGGATTATTTTGGCTTCTTTCTCTTCTTCTGCTTCCCCGACTCCTCCTTGTCAACATCCGACCGATCACCTTTTTTCCTCTTCCCCTTATCAACAAGACGCTCTGGCGAAGAACTAGAAGATTGAGAGGCGAGTTGTGAAGTTATTGATCGGGAGGAAAAATCTTATGACCAACCCAGTTTTGGGATCGATTTCAGAGATATGGGGCACATATACTGGGTCATGTTCCCCTTTCATAAGAAGCAACTGCCTCTCCTCCTCAGCCTGTTGATCAGCCAAGGTTTCATCACCACCACCCTTGATTTCATCTGTAATAACAACGTCATCCTCTTCATCCCCGTGACCACCGTCTGTGTCCTTCAAAGTAGTAATAACCTCGGCATCTGCAAGAACATCAGTGCTGGGTACCACAGATGCCATGGTTACCTTTTCACCACCCTCAGTTTTCTTTGAAATCTCAGTAATTTCAGCATCAGTGCCTGAGGGGATGTCAACTTTTCTGCTTCCGCTTTCTTTTCTCCCCTTTTCTCGGTCAATGTGTCACCTGTATTATGAGAGGCACATGTTAGTAACTCAACGGCTGGTCCGTAGAACGGCGAAAAGTCATAACTTCTTTGACAAATTGCGGGGAAAATATGGAAATACCTTCAGCAGACTTTTCATTCAACTTTACAGCAGGAGCTCTGACAGCCGGAGGAGTTAGGAGCAAAGGAATCAATGGATCGTCAGGACTATACTCCTCAACTTCGGGAGCCTTGAGTTCCGCCGCTGAGCGCGAGCCCTCGTCAAGTTTGCTTTTGCCCTTGGCCTTGGTCTTCTCCTTCTTAACCTCTTCTTGGATTAGGCGTCTCCCCTCCTCCAAATCCTCGGGTTCTTTTCCTTTGAGGAGTCTCTGCATTAGCTGGCCTTCGTCAATCTCATTGACCTTCAATCGCTGCTTCTCATCCTCGACAATTGCATCCCATGTGTTGGAAAGAGTAACGTGGTAGTCTGGGATCCAAGAGATATCTCGAGTTTTGATGACTTGGCCTAAGAAGTCAAATATCAACTCCCCAAAACCTTCTATTTCTTTTTCAGCTTCGGCAAGCTTGTCGGTAGTGGTGGAAGCCGATTCAAGAATGTTGTTAGCATTGGTCTCAGCAAGAACCGCTCGCTCCTCAGCCTGAACAAGTTGGTCACTCAAGGCCTCCTTTTCTTTCTCGGCAGCCGCAAGACTGATTTTTAAGTCCGCCCTCTCCTTCTCCCAAGCAGCCTTCTCAGCATCAAAATGACTCTGCACTGTCCTCAAATTAGCATTGGCCATTCTAAGATCCTCTATTTCCTTCTTCAAAGATAATCGTTCTTGGCTGTTAGAATCTAGCTCGCTACGAAAATGCTTTCTAGCTTCCTCCAGATCTGTCTTGTAATTCTTTGCGTCTCGCTGAGCTAAAGCCAGACGGGCTTGCGCGTCTCCAAGTCTTTTTCCATTTTGCTCCTGGCCCTGTCATTATTCTCAATTATCACCTTGGATCTGGTCGCGTCCGTTTCTAGGCGACGGATGGCATTTGAAAGGTTAACGACATGCTTTTTCATTACCTCGTACTGTTTGGCTACATGGCACACATATCCTATCACCTCAGTATCCCAGCCCCTGGGAACCGGCTCAAGATCCGGTACAAACATCATCCTCTCAAAGAAAATATCAGGGAATTCCTTGCACAAGCACACTAATCTAGCCTGATTTTTGGGGTCATGGATAACATCTCGTGCAATGAGACTGTCAGAGTCGTGATCATCAGGGGAGGCCAGGGCTTCTTTTCCTTACTTCACGATCTTGCCCTCGTCTTTATTTTTGTCCTCTGACTCGCGCCGTTTCTTGGAAGATTGGACGTGAGGAGGCGTACTTTTTGGATGGGTTAAGTCCCTAGGAAGTTGCTTACCCTCAGCCGGTGGCAGTGGACGACTGTGAGGTTTCCCGGAACCATGCCTGGAAGGAGATCGGGATCGTGTAGAATAGGTTTGAGGAGGATCGCGAGGCCGATAACTATCCCTTCCCCAACTGTCACTGCGAGCATGATTTGGATTTGAATGAAGACTAGGTGTGCCTTCACGAAGGGAGCGATGGGAATAAGATCGTTTGTAAGTCATCTTACCTACAAAGGAAACAAGTACACATTAAAACTTTGAATACAGTTGGTATAAAAGTGTGGAGTCAGACAGTGCATGTGATTTGTGCATCCCATATAATTCCCCTAACAGACCAGGGCCCGAAGTTAGGCTCGTCAGGGTGGTTTCTCGTTCTTCAACTGGAGCATTTGTTTCCTCAGAGATAGGAAAAAATGGCTCCCCTTCGAAATCTTCCTGTGTATATACATCGTCGGGTATAGGAATCTTGTTCAATTCCTTGAATAACTCCTCCTCTGTTAAATCATCGGGAGCGGCAGGCTCAACCGATAGAGAGGCCCTTGAGGGGGAACCCCTCGGAGAGGCTGGGATTTCCTTAAGCTCATCAGCACGGGCCTCATCTCCTCTATATACATTCAAATCTTCATCGTCCTGGTTAATCATCGGTGAAGGGCTCTTATGAGGTTTAGTTGTCTCTGCTGCCTGTGACATTCCTTCTCCCTTGGCCGGGGGCACATATTTGTAAGGTTTGCCACCCGCACCAAGTCCAAATCTTATATCCAGAAGGCGGTGCCTGTGAAGATTCTCGTCAGTAATACATTTCTTGATCCTTAGGAAGTCATATTTGTTTTTCAGAAGAAGGGATAGTCGATTACTATACACCGAGCCTTCCGTCTTTGGAAAGGTGTGATCTGCATAGAGGAAAGAAGTATGTTAGCACTTCGATTTCTTAAACAGGTTATTCCTTCAAAGGTTTAAAATTTACTTGATTTAAGCCATCTTCTCGCACACCCAGCCTGTCTCTTTATATAGAACCAATCGGCCTTGGGATCCCCTATGTTGCTGTAACCATCAGACAAGACCTTCCTATTGACTACCGACTCGAAGAAAGAAAAATTTGGGGTTGCTGTAGAACGATGCTTGAAAAGGTAATAGAACTTCAAGTCTTTAAATGTGAGCTCAGTTTTCAGGATTTCCGCATACACGATGTATAAAGTGTATAGGGCTACGTAGGCATTGGGATGAAGCTGCATCGGAGCAATACCCAATCGTTTTAAGTTTTCAATGATGATTGGAGGAAACGGAGGAATAGCACCTACCCAGCACATGAGTCGGCTGACTGTCATATACCCTTCCGGAGCCAGATGAGGTCTATCTTCACTTCCAGGTGTTCTCACATCATCCCAGGGAATCCCATGTTTCAAGCAGATTTTCTTAAGCTTTATGTCATCTAGTTTGGAAGCTAAAGAGTCAGTGAATTTCTCTATTTCTAGTGCACCAGGAATCTCATCGGGAGCTCAGTCATCTACTTCGGACTCCTCATCAAGCAAGGTACTCTCAGATGAATCCGATTCTGTTTTTGCCTCATATTCGGATTTAGAATCCTCACCTTCTGGAATAATTGGAAGAACCTCGGGGCTGCGATGCTCAGACCTCTCGGGGCCCATCTCTGTTTCAGATCTTGAAGGGGAACGATTATCCGACATTACTGTTTAGGCAAGTAAACATGAGAAATAAGAATATAATCGCCCATCCCCCGTGTGTGCAAATGCAAGTGTGTGTTTGTGCATGCATAGGAAGAAAGCATAAAAATTAACAAGATCATCAAGATATTAGTAGTTGTCCGTTGTTAAGTTATGCTGCTGTCCAGTTCAGAAAGTTTCAAGGGCTCTAGTCTAATTGTCCATTGATATACCAGAGTTAAGCTGCAATGTTTATTTAACAAGTACATGGGACCGTTCAGTATCTGGATCGTGGTACATCACTGGATCGCGTGATGGGGTTCGGATCATGGTATGTCTGCGGATCGTGAAGAAGGCATCGATCCGCAGCAGAAGCGTTAACTCATGAAAGAGCATCATATCGGATCGGGAAACGGATCGGATCGCTGTAACTCCCTACTATTCACAGCTTACCACCACGATCTGATCCGCTCTCCAACTCCTAATCCTTCTGTTTACTCCCACCACAATTCGCTCCCTGGTCATCGCCATGATCCACTGCCTCGCCATTTTCCTTCATCTTTCTCCTCTTTCCACCTCACCCACGATCCATACCCAAACATCACTCATGACCCGATCTGCTCAGCGCTTTTCTCCTCTTCTTCTTCTTCCTCTCCTCTTCTCCTATCCATCGCTGAGCTCGAACGTTGGAATCCATGGCGTCTGAGCAGCCTCTAAAAAACCTCGAACACCACAAAACTCCGCTCTCTCCTCCCAAATTAACAAAAGCTCAAGAAAAACGAGAATAAAAGTGTGAGAATGCATTTTTCATGATTACCTTTCTTAAAAATGGGTAAAACGAGTGGGTTTTTTCTTGGAAATCAGAGATTAGGGTTTAACTCGAAGAGGACTAGTGGCGGCAACGAAAGAAGAAGAAAGGAAGAAATGAAGAAGGGTTCGGATTATATAGACCACGAAGCGACCGTTAGTATTCCCCTTCTTGTCTTATTCGGAACGCGAAAATAGATGGGCTGCGAGCCCAAGCCCATCGTTCTTCGTGGCGAAGCCCATTACGCTTCGAGAAAAGGCCCGGATGCTCACCAATGGTCAAAACGAGCGTCTCGCTCTACGGACCGTGGCGCGCTTGCGCGATCCGAACCGACGAACGATAGACAGAAGTGAAAACTCAGAAATACTTGTGAAAGTTCAGAAGTTTACCTGGCAATTCGACAACGAAATTTCCAAAAAGAAAAATCCCAGAAATAGGAATTATCCGATAATCGGAGAAGAGATTGAAGAATTAACTGGATATTTATATCAGTCAAAGAATGCAACTTTCCGAAGTGACACGACATTTTAGACAGACACAACTAATGATTTGCATCTCCCTATGAAAAGACATCTCTATAATTCCGAAGCATGTTCCATCCCCGATGAAACATACTTCGAGGGGGCAAAATGTTGGCTAGCTTTTTGACCAAGCTACCAAGGTTCGCACACAAGAAGGAGATATGAAGCTTCACTCCTTTCAACCCTTGGAAACCCGATCGCGGTCTCTCACCCCTCTATGGATCGCTCCGCACCATCTCAGATCACAGCGTACCATCGGATCGCAGTTTTCTATGCGATCCGATCCTCCCCAGCTAGCTCAATCCGATCCGACTTCAGAAGCCAGAGGATGGAGGCCATGACCCATTCTACCACGATCCGAAATGCATGGATCTCGCGACACCTGTCCACAACTGTCATATTGACCAATTCTCCATCAAGCTACGAACCAGTCCGAGATTCTCGAGATTTGTGCCATGTATAACCGCGATCCGTCTAAAGAAATCAGCTATAAATAGCCTAGAACTTGACATTTTTAAGGATCTTTTGGCAACTGAGAGATCTGACTCCACCATTATTATATTTCCATTGTTTTTATTTAGAGTTATCCTGAAATTATTGAGAGAATCATAATTGTAAGAGTGAGATCGAGTGAAACTATTGATTGTACTTGCATTCAGCATATAATCAACTACATATAAAGTGGACGTAGGCTCGTTAACACCGAACCACTATAAATTTCGTGTGTTTTTTCTGCTTTTTCTTCATATTGTAGTTATAATTCTTCGTAGATCAGAACAGCTTGGGTGTTAGACCCAATTTTGGATCTAACACATAGTATTATAGTTATCAAAGTGAATTCTTACCAAAGTGTCACCAAACGGTATGTAATTGTCATACATCGGGAATCTAGGATGCTTCCTCAAATCCTTCTTCTTATCATGGCCACCTCTACTATAGCCTCCTTTTTGCTGATTGTTGTTTCTCTTTTTTTGATTTTTAACATTGACCTGAACGTATTAGAATTATCTTTAGATTTCTTAACAACAACGTTACTCTATATCCTTTAATTATCGGTACCTTCCACGCTTCTCTTTTTAGTTCTTTTGGCCTTATCCCTTTGTAAGAATTGAGAATTCTTTTCATAAAATTGGTCTAAAGTGCTTGGAGACTTTTTAGTTAACCATTATCTGAATTCTATATTGTGCTCCATCCTTTCAGTTATTGCAATAGAAATCATTTTTTGTTAGGATGACTAACTTTGGTGATAGCAACATTGAATCTCTCTACGTAAGTGGTTCCCCCGAGGCTTGATGTATCCGGGACAATGTCATCACATGCTTTCGGAGATATGTGTGGATATGGAATTAGTTTAGGAACTTGCCCCCATGCTCCTAATATAAAGGCACAGACTTTGGCAACAACTTAGTAAACCACATAGTCAACATGCCATCCAATTAATTATGGAAAGCTTAACAACTCTTGGTGTCATAGGCTTATGCCGATTCCATATACCACTGACTGAGCATCAAAAGCTAAGTGGGTTCAGTCTTTCCTACAAAGTGCGACATTTGTGGCAAGTTAAAACTGCAAGGGCATTCAACATCCAGAATGTCATCCGTGAATGACGTATGACTCATATCGATCCCCCAATCTTCGTTGGAGAAGCCTTAGTTATCTTTCATAGTCTGTCCGACCTTGGCTATCAAATCTACGGTCTAGATAACGAGCTGCGATTCTGAATCCTCTCCCTGCCAATGCCTTCTAGTCCCTTAGTTTAGCGACGTTGCCTGTGCTGTAGTCTGAGTTGTGCTTCCTTGATCTATATTGCCCCTTTTTTCACATGACATAAGGGAAGAAAGGTGAAAATATGATAGGGTCCGATGGAAAATTGTCACAAGAAGGAAAAATCGTGTTGTGTCCATGTCTCATAGTAGGGTATGGATCAATCTTCCCTGGGTCGGCCTGAGCCAACCGACCAGGGTTGGCTTGAGCCAACCGACCCGAGTTGGCCAAGCTCGCCTATCTCGACTTGACCTCGAGTCAAGTATGTCGTGCTTAGATTCTATCTCTTTTCGCTTTAGTTTTGCGGCATGGCGCTCCTCTATACTTAATTAATGATGACGAAGTTTCTGAAACACAACACAATGGAGTAGGAGATTGCATCCTTGGTTTATCCCATTGTGCAATCATTGGATTCATTTGTGTCCTTGTCTCTATGTTATCATGCAATTGCTAATTTAGAGTATTGCTAGTCTCCTCTAGCTTCTTCATCACCACCTTAAGATTGTCATGTATGACCATACTGGATGTTGGCGCGGCAACGGTTGTTGCAGTGGTAGCCACCGCGTTCCCGGTGTTGCTAGTTTGATCCTAGCTTCGTTTTGGACATAATTTGTCGACCATGAGGAATTAGCTCCTTCTTAAACTCCATTGTCAATAAATCAATAAGAAAAAGCTCAAAACTTATATGAATGTGGAAAAGATAGATTTTCTCAATGGACTGGCAAATCAACAAGTAAATTAAAAGGATTTAGTGTTGAGAATCTCGTTTTCTTAATGGAAGTACAAAAATGAAGATGCCAATTTTTTTTTGCCAAAAACAGTTCAATGCCCCAAAAATTCTAAGTAGAGATGAAATTGAAGGAACGTAAAATTAAAGGGAGGAAAAAGACAATACAAATGATTTATAATGGTTCGGCTAAGATACACCTATGTCCCTTGCTATTTTTACTCTCAATTAATCAAATTTGTATGGTTGCACAGTTTTTGGTCAGAATAACCTCAAGTCACAAGCAGTAATGGAAGGAAATTGCAGGAAGGACAAAAAGATCCTTAGCTTTTCAATGAGTCTCCTATTTATAGACTATAGCAGTTCCGAATCGGCCAGAAACTCAGACGAGAAACTCGAAGTCATGGGAAGACCACTTTCGAGCAATTGTAGGAAATTCCATAAAACGTGGGTTTCATGTCGGAGGTCAATCCAAGGCAGTCTAGATCGGGGACAATCTGAGTCCACCATTACTTTTTTCAGTCACCTTGAAGATGGCCTCGACCTTATGATCATATTTCCATGATTGATTCACATGTTGTTTTTAACAAAGTTCATGTTTGAATTGATCGAGTCAAAATTAGTTGCGTTACCCCTATAATTTTTCCTAATCTAATTGAAAGCGTGCGACCTTGTGCTTGACTGATCAGATTGATTTTACTCTTGGAGATGTGTATTGATCTGATGAGAGCCATACGACCCGATCCGATAAGGCTAAGCAGTGGCGATCAGATCCAAATGTAATGAGCGCATAAGGCCAATCCAAGGCATGACCAATATGGGACATGGATGATCTATAATATCTGGAGTGATAAGTTAATGAGGCTGATTCGGAGCATGAGCCGATCCGGAAATAGGTCGATTCGATCATCATTGTTCATCTCAAAACCAAATGTTCCAAAGTTCATATCGATCCAGTGCTAGTGGCCAATCTAACTTGGCCGATCTGATTCTGATGTTTAACAAATCTTGATCTTCGATGGCACATCGGGTTGATCTGACAAAAACCATGTGATTTTATGTGGTCAGAGGGGGATCTGATTTGATAACGTGAAAGTCGATTCCAGTCTAGTAAATGCTAGATTGCTAGATTTAGTAAAATTCCAGATTTCAATATTGTGGGCGTAAGGCCGATCCAAGTCATTTAAGTAATCATGCCTAAAGTTTATCAGGCCGATCCGAATCTAAAAAATACAAGATTTAGTAGATCCAAAACAGGCTCTCTGTGATCCAAGAGGTATGAATGTGATCAGTCTAGCTCAAATAAGTGCCAATGTACGTAGACGATCCAATTCGTGTAAATCTAGAATTTCAGGTATCCGTCATATCCAGTGCTTTGTCCAAGCATCTCCAAGTTTGTGTAAGTTCGTGCTCAAATCCTGAGCAATTAAATGGCCAATAATCCAAAGCATGATGACCTTACGAAAGGGAAGATCAACTTTCATAGAAGTTAGATTTAGGGTTTGAGAATAAAGTAGTATTATTTTTGA
Source organism: Allium sativum (assembly GCA_030737875.1). Lineage (NCBI taxonomy): Eukaryota > Viridiplantae > Streptophyta > Magnoliopsida > Asparagales > Amaryllidaceae > Allium > Allium sativum. The sequence goes on from CM060924.1 coordinate 201,931,243, forward strand.
ACTACGTGACAATATTTATAGTGCACGATCCAAAATGGGTTAAATAGGCCTAGAATCCGATTGACACATACTAACAAGCGATTTGGACATAAAACTACATACTAAACGCAATGGAATTTTCCACAAGGCCAAATTCCCATTTCTGAGGAACATTTCCCTCTTTTTTGTATATTTAATTTCCATAACTAAAATCGATAAGCAATTAGAATTTACATGACCAAATGGTATGTTCGCTCGTTACGAAACTCGCCTAGGTTCATCATCTTACCACTATGACTCTAAAAATATAAATTTCATCGTAAATCAACACAATTCTAGGAATAACAGTTTAGCACATATCGAGATCATTTTTCCCTGAAACATACAATCCTGAAATGTGGCAATCCTTATACTTTTCCCTCACATAACAAACCATTCTAACTCAATAGAAATAGTTTCAAGTCCTGATTGATCTTATGTGAAAATTAACATTTTGGAACCTTTAAAAATTAAGGTTTATAAACTATTTGAATATCCAATCATCGAAATATAAGTGGTTACATTCGGTGCCACAGAATTTTAGGATTCATAAACTTACACAAGGTTATTTTAAAATATGGGTTAAATCAAAGAAATAAGTAAATAAGGACAAAGGCAAGCAAAAAGGGACCCATCCTAAGGTCTCACCATGTAGGATGTAATTCCCACGGGGACGTTATCGACCCCTAATGTGTGGGAAGACCCAGAGCTCACTTTTAGGGATGGTTCGTCTCGTCTTGTTGGTCATCCTTGCGACTTTCTAGATAAATCGCCATTTGTCTTCTCAGCTATAAATAGACCTCTAAGACTTAGAAAAAGGATCTTCTCTCTTCTCCATGGTTCTTATCTTCTCTACACGGAAGCCTTGCTGTTCTTTGGAAATAATATCACTTCTACTCTCTACTTTCATACAAACAATCAAGTGAACTTTTAATCAACAGTATAAACCAAGATTACTTCAAGTGGACATATCCCAGAGTTTTCCAAACCACTATAAATATTGTGTCTCTTCTTCGTGTACTACTTTACTACTTTCTATGTGATTGTTCTATAGCTATGACTTGATATTTCTTGAATATTGCTCTATGATTGCATCTTTTGGAGTGTTAAGCTCGACTGACCAAAATCCTAACTAACACACCAGTAATATTATAACATTTATATTTGATTAACTAGAAAATAGAGTTCAACAAACTTCTAATCTATTTTTGGCACATTATATTAATCATCAGTATAAATAGAATCTTCAAAAAAATTAATGCTTAAATAAATAAAATCCACAATTTTATATTATTTTACCTCTCATTCTTATATATATATATATGTATACATATATATGTTAGGGATTGAGATTGTTCTAATAATGTTTTTGATGACAACAACCTTAGTTTAACTACTATTGTTATAAAATATATACTAACACTATTATCTAGAATATATATATATATATATATATATATATATATATATGTGTGTGTGTGTGTGTGCAAATGTAGGAAATATATGCAAGTATTGATTATTGAAGATTGTACAGTTAGAGAATCAAGATTTTAAAGAAGAAGAGTTCAAGATACAAGTCTCATGAGTAACCGGAGTTCAAATATTCAAAAGATAAAAGTAATTGTTCCTAGAATTTTTGTTAGAACTCTGGTTAGCACTAAATCCTTATTTCAAACTTCTCACTTTATTTTCAAATGATTTCAAAATTACATCCTTATTTTAAATCTATTTTCAAAATGGGTTCAAAATTACTTCCTCATTTTAAATCTATATTTTTTTATTCTAAAATTTATTTTAATTTCTATTTTAATATATTTTATTTTCTAATATATTTAACTCCTGATTTAATTATTTCTTACTTATATATTTAATACTAATTTTGTTATAAATACTTATCTTTTCAATCTCCTTGCTTATATTTATCAAGGCCTAATATATTTCTTATATTCATAGTTATATGTATATACTTTTATATCATTTTATATATAGTTTTTTAAATTTTTTTAAATCATCTAATATATGTTTTTAATACATATTATAACTTGAAAAACCCTATTTTAATATAAAGGAATATAGTTTGTTTTAAACCAAGAATCATCAATATTTATTTAACTATTATCAAATTTAAATTCAAATTTTATTTTTGAAAAATCCTTAAGGGATGTCGACATATATAAAATGATATGTCGACATATGTGCTATTATTTTCAAATTCAATTTTTGAAAAGTTGTGTCTTTTGTATTCAAAACTATTCTGAAAGGATATGACTATTGGGACACTATAAATAGGCTTCTAATTTAATTTGTTTAACTAACTTTTCATTATCTTCTTCTTTCGTTCTCTTCTTTCCATTATTCTTATTAAATTCTCAAATTCCATAATTATACTCTACCGGTTTTCAAAGAGAAATATATCAATCTCTTTCTACTTCAATTCTCTATCAAACACTCTCTGGAATTCAAGTGCTGCTCAAGGGTTATAGACTTCTTATAATCAAAGATCACAAGATCAATTTCTATTGAGTCTGTCTTCAAAAATTGAGAGAGGTGTGGTTATGTCCCGTGTAAATCGACCCAATGTGATTATGCCCTGGAAATCAATTGGGTGCAAACTGCGACCTAGAAATCAACTGAGCCTCACTGTACTCTGGAAATTAGTTGGGTGTGTCCTTGTAGCCATGAAAACAAGGATTGTATTTTGGATATTAGTTAAAAAGAAATCCACATCAACCTAGCACTGTATGGGACTGAATGTAAGGTAACTCCAAATCAATATAAAATGTCGGTGTGTACTTTCATTTTACTGCTTTTTATTGTTATTGTCAGCAACTATGTTTGATTCTGTGATAATTCATACCTCTGATTTTCCTAATATTCTAATAAACTTAAAAAGATATAAAGAAATTTATAAAATCCACAAAACACTATTCACTCCCTTTAGTGTTTAGTTTTCCTTAAGATCCTCAATCCACATTCCCCAATAATTTGTATTACAGCATTGGTTTTCAAAGTAATCAAAATATGATTTTTGAAAATTTTAAATGGCATTTTTCTGGAAAAAAACTAACATATTTTTCATATGGATATGTCACAGAACCATCATGATGTTATTATTTAAAATTACATTTAGTATTGTTAGCCTACTTTGTGAACTAGGCTACACAAAGAGCAAATAGTGAGAAGGATACCAATCGGATCAGATCGGAGAAAGATAGAGAAGAAGGTGAATAAAGATCAAGAGCGCAGACACTTCCTCGGATCGGATCGGAAAGATACAACATTAGCCTCATTACATCGGATCGGATCGATAATACTTCAGCAATACCAAAGGATAGTAGGTGGCTTCAGCGGTTCGGATCGGAGGAACACTTCAGCGGCATCAGAAGAAAGCAAGCAATCCCATTGGCTCGGATTGGATGAGTACGTCAGCAGCATCAAGGGACAGTGAGTTGCATCACCGGATCGGATCATAAGCCCCGATTCGAACCCCTTTTTCCCTTTGAATCTGTAGCTGTTGCTGCGCATATCCCCTGAAGACTCGGACAAGATCTGACCATTTTTCCCACGATCTCCTACTCAATCAATGCGTTATAGCCATCTTAGAGTCTCCGAACCCAACTCTCAAGGGATGGATGCCACTGTAACAACCCGTATTTCTAATAACCTATCATAACGTAAATCGAGGCAGAATTTAATTTATAAATCTGAATCAAGGGAAACGGGCTATGCCATTGCGTTCGTCTCGGAAAAATACGCGAAATAGAGTCCGAGTTTTCGAAAATCGGAGTCCGTATGACCCAATTAAGGCCCAATGAAGTTTTCAGAAAATTTCAAGTTCAAAACAGATTTGAATTTCAAGTTCAAATTTCGAATTTCGGGCCTGGAAGGCTAGGCGGGAAATTTCCCGCCAAGTCGACAGGCCTGTCGACATGGCAGTCGACTTGGTTGGACCCAAGTCGACAGCCCTGTCGACTTGGCTGTCGACTTGGTTCAGCCGGGCAGTTTTGCCTGGTGCACCATTTTGGGGTTTTGGTTAGGTTTTGGGGCCAGATTCGGTTTTAAGGGCTGAGATTGGAATTAGGGTTTAATCCTAAGGTTGAAACTAATCCGAATCTCTATAAATAAGCCCCTAACCTAACCCTAAATCATCATTATTCATTCAAGTAACTAAACTATGGCAAAATCATTCCTCTCATGGCCTCCACTCTCTTCATAAAATTCCTAAGTCATTTCTATGAGAGATTTTCAATGCATACAAGTGTTTTCAAGCTTGTATGAGCATCATTAGCTTGCATTCAAGTCAAGTTTCCATATTTACATCATAAAGCAAGAGTTTTGATTCATTTTGGCTCAAGGGTTTTTCTATTGGAGCTTGCATTTTGGGTTTATTTGATTGCATAAGGGCTTTGTCTCAATCTATATATATATTTTTGTGTCTTCATAAGCATTGTAAGCCCTTTTCTACTTTCATATTTAAACTCTAAAGTTAAATGAATGATGCAAGTTTGGTTGATCATTATGATATGCAAGTTTGCCATGATATGCAAGTTTACTATGTCATGTTATGCAAGTTTGATATGTTATGATATGCAAGTTTGCCATGTTATGTTATGCAAGTTTGCCATGTTATGATATGCAAGTTTATCATGTTATGTTATGCAAGTTTGCTATGTTATGATATGCAAGTTTGCCATGTTATGTTATGCAAGTATGCCATGTTATGATATGCAAGTTTATCATGTTATGTTATGCAAGTTTGCCATGTTATGATATGCAAGTTTATCATGTTATGTTATGCAAGTTTGCTATGTTATGATATGCAAGTTTGCCATGTTATGTTATGCAAGTATGCCATGTTATGATATGCAAGTTTATCATGTTATGTTATGCAAGTTTGCTATGTTATGATATGCAAGTTTGCCATATGATATGCAAGTTATGTTATGAAAGTTTGGGTTGATCATTTTGCTCATGTTATCATGTTATGCAAGCTTATCTTGGGTTTATGAGCTTAAAGCTTCAAGCTTTATGCTAAAGGTTGCATTTTGGCAACATGTAAGTTATCATATCCCTTATGATAACTTGCACGAGAGGCTAAATGCGAACTTATGGCAACTTCTACATGTCATTTATCACCATGTATCACTTATATGCTAAGTTTGGTTTTATGCATACTTTTGAGGCCTAATGATGCAATATGCAAGTATATGAACATATGTATATTTCATATGCCACCATGTTAAACTTGTGGCTTCAACACCATTTGTCATCTTTATGCCAAGTTCCCTCTTTCTATCCTTTATGCGCTATTGCGATTATGTAAGCGATGGGATTGCGTATGGGGTTGGGTAAACTTAAAAGACATAAAAACATAAGATTGGGAATTTACCTATTAAGTTAGGTCTACCCATTGGGAATTTACCTATTAAGTTAGGTCTACCCAAATTCTTGAAAACTTGTAATATGTTTTGGAAACATGATGGACATGACACTTAGAAAATATAAGTGTGACCAACTCGAGGTTGGGTTGAGTTTGTAGCGTAAACCTACCCGGAACCGACCGGCTTAACTAGTTGATACAAACAATAGGACCCAATGTGAGAAGTTGGTCATGTTGTACCTTGAACCCGAGGTTAGACCAAGTTGTGGTGTAAAGCTACCCGGAACCGACCGGCTTAACTAGTAACCGCAACAAAGTCTAATGTGAGAGGTTAAGGCACATTAATTAATTAATGCTACATGATAAGGTTAAGTAAATTTGACTTATGACACTTAACCAATCTGAACTCGGTAAATTAACGGGGTTAAGTTAACCTACACTTAACCAATCTGAACTCGGTAATTTAACGGGGTTAAGTTGAACTATACTTAACCAATCCAACTCAGTAATTTGGTAAGGCTGAGAACCAATTTGATACCTGGTCTGGATAAACTAACTTGATTGATAAATTAAACGAACCTGTTTTGCGGATCTGTAGGACCCACACCAAGTTAGTCAAGTCTGTAAATCTGTTATCTGATCCGTTAGTCTGGAAACTGATCGTCTGAACTCTGTATGTCTGAACCCTGTTAACAAGTTAATCTGAATCTGCTAATCTGGGGACACAAGGGGGAATACTTGTGTCATTTGTTGTTTGGGACCCATATTAGTCAGTAACCCTTTCTGGTATCAAAACTTTGACCCAACTGTAGGTAGGGTCCGGGCACGCTTACTGATCTAATTATAAGTGGTTCACTCTGATAATGGCGATGGGTGTTGATGGTGCGTTCCAACCGGGTCATGTGCGTGCATGGATCCCGGTCTGCCTCTGAGGATGTAAGATGTCGTGACATCTGTAAATATGCCTGTGCCTATTGGTTGCCACTTTAGGGAGTGATACACCCTATCGTGGGGCCGACACAGGGTATTTATGTATTAGGGAGCCGATCGCTTGGGTAGGATTTTAGGGTACACTTAGCTCTGTTTGATTCTGTTGGTACCGTCTGTTTTGTTGAGTGGTAACACCCGTCTGTTTCTGCGAGGTACCGTCTGTTAGGGTGGTAAAGGCCCACTACTAGTGTACACCTAATTGTAGCATTCCGTTTCTGTACTTTATCTGTTAGGGTGGTAAAAGCCCATTTTTCCCGAACTCTATCTATGGACCATTCTGTTCCGTCCTGTTTCGATGTAGACATTAGGGTAACACCTAATCCTGTTATACTAGTATTGGTACTAAGAAGTTGGATCTTGACTTAGGTCAACACCTGATATTGGGCCAAGCTTGGGCCAAGGGATAAATTCTTGTTTATACATGACATGTTAGAATGCTAGTACACCCATGGTGAAAAACTTAAACCTGATTATGCGATGACACCTTTATCTACCTTGTTAGTTAATCATCATGCTAGTATGTTGTTATCCTTATGTTCATCCCTGCTTCTCAGGCCAGTTAACTTTATCAGTTTACATTGATTGTAGTAGGGCTTACTCAGTCTTTTTGACTGACCTGTTTTTCTTTCGCCTCTTTTCTTCCGTTTCCCCCCCACCCCCCAGGTTCTCAGGGTGGGAATATTGGAGCTTAGCTTGGATTTCTGATCGCTTGCTTGTGGGATTTTAGCTCATGTACGGTCTTGACATGAAGCTAGCTATGGTTATCACTTATTTTGGGGATAGTACTTATGTATTTCAGTTTTTCAGTGATGTTGTTTTTATCTAGACTTGTGTATTTGGAAAGTTGACATTATGTTTTACCAGACTTGTTTTGAAATAGTTTGAAATCTTCCGCTGTTTTACTTATCTTATTTACTCCGTTTACATATATACATATGTTCTTGTTCTGCCTTGATATATCATTATGCATGTTTACCCGGTACAAACGCCCCTCCAAAGTCAGAGTGCTTACAAGAGCCACCCTGGAGGAGGTGGGGTGTTACAGCCACGCAATTCCGAACGAGCCACTTCGAGGAGATTTTTCACCTATAAATACACCACCTAGAGGCAATTGAAAGGATCTTTTGGCAAATTCTCAGTCCATACTTCCTCCATAGCCGAATTCTGCAATCATATTCAGATCAAAATCATCTCTTAAAGCCCATTTTTGAGAGATTTGAGTGAGTTTATGCATTGTAATTGTGAGGTTGAGTGAGAATCATTGCTGTATTCATATTCAAATCATCAAATAAAAGAAAACAAAGTGGACGTAGGCTCATTAACGCCGAACCACTATAAATCGCGTGTGTTTGCTTTTTGATTCTATTTTGTTGAATTCATATCTAATTTGGGTGTTAGAGCCAATTTTTGGTCTAACATTTTGGTGCTTTCACTGAGAACTTTCAAATTCTAAGCCTTTTTGGGATTATCATTCTACTGTTTGGACCTTCAAGTTCAAAGAAGTTAATCCCCCTTCTCTGACATCTTTCAGTACTTGTTGACTAATCATTGAAGAATCAAGCATTATGGCTAAGACCAAAGGAAAGGAAATGAAAGGTGCTAGGGGAAATGATGCTAGAGAAAATTAGCAAGCTACCGTGTTAACAAGGTCACGCGCTCAAGGTTCTGGAGCAGATCACTCCAACCAGGAGAATCCGGATCGGATCGGAGGGGCTGATCCAAACCGAGAGGAAGCAAACCGGATCGTGTTGACACTCATTCGACCTGAAGACCCGATCCAAACCAATGGTGTTGGGGGCTCTCACTCTCTCCATCTGAACCGCCCCAACCAGGCTGCTATGGGCCGATCCGATCCGAATCAGAACGAAGCTGGAACTTCTACTCGAGCTCCCTCTGACGCTCCAATTCCAGCCACGATGGCCAATGTCCAGCCTGATTCTTCTGCACCCATTACACAAGGAGACTTTTCACGTTTTCTTGACATGCTTCAGAGCACTAAAGAAGCATTGGAAGCCCAAAGGCGTGACAACCTTCGCATGCGAGAAAACATGGTCACCATGGGTAGAGAATTACAAGAGCTCCGGAGGCAGAGAACTCCTCCCACACCACGCCGCATTCCTATAGATGATTCGTCTTCTTCGGAGGAGGAACGTCCTCGCGAGAGGAGGCCGCTTGAACGACCTCAGAACCTAGACCAATTGACTTTTGGATCTTTTGGATCCCGAGAAGATGTTGCCCGTGTATTGGGCCCTGATGACCCGAGTCTGCAACAGCCTATGTTGCTACCTATGCGCGGATCCCACGTCTTACCCAGGGATCCTAATATTACTAACCCCACACAGCAGCAACTTCTCCAGCCTCTAGAGATTGACCGGGAGCGCAGAGAGTAACGTAGAGCAGCTGCTGCCAGAAATAGAAGGTCATCCCCTGATCAGGAACCCAGGGGTAATCTGAACATCAGATCTAGAGAGCCTGTGCAGACATTAACCAACGCCAATGTACAGGCAATGGTGCGACAGATCATGTCTGGAAGCCGGCGATATACCAATGAAGATTGGGGTATTGAGCGAAGTCATACCCCTTTCACAGATGACATCCTGAATTTCCAGTTCCCCCGACGATTCAACTTGCCTCAGATGGATCGATATTCAGGGAGAACAGACCCAGGGCAGCACCTAATGAGATATGCATGGTTTATGAATGCGACAGTAGCTCCCGATGCCGTAAAATGCAAAGCTTTTCCCATTTATCTTGAAGATGTAGCGTTAATGTGGTTCACTCGACTTCCTCCTCGGTCGGTATCAAATTTCACAGAGTTGAGTGAGCGTTTCATGAATCAATTCCGACTCCATGCCCAAAAGTCCAAGACCGTTATAGAATTGTCACGAATTAAACAGGGCCCAGGAGAATCTTTAAAGTCATATTTGGATCGCTTTAACCTGGCCGTCACCAAAGTCACTGATCCCTATGAGCCCACTATCCTGGTGGCCTTGATAGAAGGAGTAGATCGCGACACAGAGTTCAGGGATTACTTGGCTGGAAAACCACCTCCTCCAAGATAATTATTCTATGAAAAGGCTAATGTCCATTTAAGGCGAGAAGAAGCTAAGGCGAATCGGAAGAGAAAGTCCGAAGGGGCCTCGAAGGAAGGTGTCCAGAGCAATGTCGCCGTGAAACAGTCTAGTGACAGTTCAGGAAAAGTGGAAGTAAATGTTGGCAACCAGAGTGGTGGTAATAGCAACAGAAATGGGAACGACAATAGAAGGAATAAAAACTGTGGGAATAGCTCCAATAAAAGACCCAGATTCCAGAGTTTTGAAAACTACACGCCGTTAAATGATACGTTGGAGAACATCTATCTAGACACATATAGCATATTGCAGTACAAAAAGCCACCACCCAGAGATTCTAGGAGATTGAAACAGGAAAGTTTTGCTTATTTTATGGTACACATGGTCATTCCACCAATGAATGCCGTCATTTGAGGGATATCGTCGAAAAATTGCTGTGAGAAGGGAAGTTGGATGAGTATAAAGCCGCCCCGAGGGACGGGGGCAAGGGCGACAAGCCCTGAACCAAGAACAGCCTGCTTCAAAACCCATTGCTCAACAAAAGGGTAAGAGGATTGCCATTACCTCCATTATAGGCGGGCCTCACTTAATTGGTCGAAGTTTTAAAGCAATGGACCAGTACGTCAACACCGCCAAGCACTATGAAGCGGGAGAATGCAACAGCCTTGAAGACGTCACTCCAATAAAGCAGTAGAAAACGATGTCCGATGATGTTGTATTCCGCAATAGAGATGAGTTTGGAGTTCTATCCCCAACCAACGATCCGCTGGTGATAACCACGACAATTGGCCCCGCTCTGGTTCATAAGGTGTTAGTGGATAACGGAAGCTCGGTCAATATCCTCTTTAAGAAAGCCTTCGAACAAATGAGGCTCGAAGCAAAAGACTTAAAGCCATGTCAAGGATGGATATGCGGTTTTAACAGAGTATCCACAGCTCCAATGGGTTTTGTGGAATTACCAGTCACACTAGGGCAGGGGGATTGCCAGAGAGTAAGGATCCTGCCGTTTGTAGTTCTGGATTTGGAGTCGCCTTATAATGCCTTCCTAGGCCGACCAGCCCTTACCGAATTTAGGGCATGTATTGCGCCTTGGTGTTTGCTGCTAAAATTCCCGACTGACTCGGGAATTGGAATGATGAGAGGCGACCAAGCTACGGGACGAGCTTGTTACGTGGCAGAGTTAAATATGCTAATGAAGGGGCTGAATATAGATGCTAAAGATGATTCCGCCTCTCCAAAAGGGGCCTCAGCATAGCAACTAAGGGTCCTGCCCCAAGAGAGTCGCCTTCAGACGTGCTCAAAGATATAGATCCCATAGAGGATAGAGAACCTGGGGACATGAAGGCAACTCCCAATGAAATAATAGTTGATATACCTATTGATGAAACAGATCCAATAAAAGTGCTAAAGATTGGCTCGCAACAAGATCCAGTTAGAGCAAAAGAATTGGCTAATTTTTTGAAGGAAAATCTGGATGTGTTTGCCTGGACCCACGCTAACATGTTTGGGATTTCGCCTGCCATCATGAGTCACTCGTTGTGTATTAATCCAAAGCACCCACCAGTCAATCAGAAGAGGCGGATGTTGGGCCCAGAGCGGTCAGCAGCTTTGAAAGAAGAAGTAGAAAAGTTAAAAGGTAACAGATTCATTAAGGATTCATAGTATCCCGACTGGATATCGAATCCTATCCTGGTTAAAAAGTCAAATGGGATGTGGAGAACGTGCATCGACTTTTCTGATTTGAACAAGGCTTGCCCGAAGGATAGTTTTCCTCTCCCCAGAATTGATCAACTAGTGGATTCAACTGCTGGGCATGAACTTTTATCCTTTATGGACGCTTATTCCAGGTACAATCAAATTCCAATGCATGTACCAGATCAAGAGCATACAAGCTTTATTACAGACTTGGGATTGTATTGTTACGTCGTAATGCCGTTTGGATTAAAAAATGCGGGAGCCACATATCTGCGCCTGGTCAACCGCATGTTTTACAATCAAATTGGGAAGACTATGGAAGTTTACATAGATGATATGCTAGTGAAATCCAAGTAGTCTCCCGATCATACGAAAGACTTAGCAGAAATGCTTGGCATACTACGAAGGTATGGGATGAAGTTGAACCCCTTGAAGTGTTCTTTTGGCGTGGCATCAGGCAAGTTCCTTGGCTTTATCGTGGGTTCCAGAGGAATTGAAATCAACCCAGACAAAATAGCAGCAATCCGGAATATAGAGGAGCCGCGAAAGATTAGGGATGTTTAGATCTTAGCTGGGAAGGTTGCAGCACTGGGCAGGTTCATCTCCAAAGTAACAGACAAGTGTGTGCCTTTCTTCGATCTCATAAAACGGGGAAAGCGAAATTTTGAGTGGACCCCCGACTGTGTGGAGGCGTTCCAGAATCTGTTAAACTTCTTAGAAAAGCCTCCAATATTATCAAAGCCCGTGCAACATGAGGATTTGTTCGTCTACTTGGCGGTATCATCTCACGCCGTCAGTGCAGCACTAGTACGTGAAGAGGATAAAGTCCAGAAACCTGTGTATTACGTAAGCAAAAAACTAGCTGCTGCAGAACGCAACTACCCAAAGATAGAGAAGCTTGCTTATAGCCTCCTGATTGCTTCCCGCAAACTCCACCATTATTTTCAGGCACACCCAATATTTGTGTATACCGACAAACCTTTGAGACAAGTGTTGCAGAAACCTGAAGCATCAGGGCGGCTACTCAAATGGAATATCGAGCTGAGCCAGTTTGATTTGAACTTTCAGCCGCGAAGATCAATACGGGGCAGGCCTTAGCTGACTTCAGAGCTGAATTTACAATTCCTGAAGAAGAAACGGTGGGTGACAAGACAGTTACTTTGGATCAAGAATCAGAGCTTAGTCCATGGAAATTATATACGGACGGAGCCAAGAACGATAGAAAGTCCGGCGCCGGAGTTGTTTTAATAACTCCTGAAGGACGATCTATCTACTATGCGTTACGGTTAGAGTTTGCTGCCACTAACAACGACTCTGAGTATGAAGCCCTGATTGCCGGGCTGAAACTCGCCAAAGATTTGGGAGTGAGGACACTAGATATATATTGCGACTCCAAGATAGTTGTATGTCAAGTTCGGGAAGAATTTGCTGCTAAAGGACCTCGATTCATCACTTATCTCAAGAAAGTAAAGGAGTTGTTGGAAGGTTTGGAGCATTATAGCATAACCCATATTCCAAGAGCGGAAAATCAGAAAGCAGATCGATTGGCGAAGCTAGAAAGTTCAGATAGTCTTAAAGAATCCGAAATGGTTCCGATAGAGGTGTTGGACTCACCCAGTTTTGACCTGATGGAAGTGGAGCTAGCCTTGGAAGTTGAACCAGAAAGAGAATCCTGGATGACACCAATTAAGAACTTTCTCAAAAGTAGATCTCTCCCATTGAAAAAGAGCGAAAGACGAGCTATAAGACGTAAGGCCACAAGATACGTTTTATAGGACGACGTCCTTTATCATCAAGGGTTTTCACTGCCCCTGCTACGGTGTATCGCACACGACAACATCAAGCGTGTACTGCAAGAGGTGCATGAAGGTGAGTGTGGAGATCACACTGGGGGCCAAACCCTGGCAAAGAAGGTGTTACGGTACAGATATTTCTGGCCAACCGTGAACAAAGACGCGGCTGCTTATTCACAACGCTGCGACAGATGTCAAAGATATGCCAAAGTGCCCAGAGCGCCTCCGACTCAGCTCAAGTCAATGGTAAGTCCGTGGTCGTTTGCCATGTGGGAATTGACATTATTGGAGTGCTGCCCATTGCTAGAGGAGGAGCCAAGTATGCGATCATTGCCGTGGATTACTTCACGAAATGGGTGGAAGCTGAACCTTTAACAACCATCACGGCAGGGAAAGTGATCAGTTTTGTGGTGAGAAACATTATTTGTTGATTTGGGATACCGAAGACCATCGTAACTGACAATGGGACGCAGTTTGACAGCATAGAGTTCAAAAACTTTCGCCAGAGATACAAAATTGATAAGCGATACACTGCAGTAGCTTATCCACAGTCAAATGTATAGGTCGAAGCCGTGAATAAAGTCATTAAATTAATTCTAAAGAAGCGGATAAAACAGGCCAAAGCCAGATGGGTAGATGAGTTGCCATTAGCCTTATGGGCATACAGGACGACCTTTAAGACGACTACCGGCCATACTCCCTATTCACTTTCATTTGGGTCTGAAGCGGTGATCCCGGTAGAATTGGAAGTCCCTTCTCATCGAGTTGCGTACTATGACCCGATGACGAATAAAGCGCTCCTCCTAGAGTCTCTTGATATGATCGAAGAAAAAAGAGATGAAGCCCACTTGCGTGCCTTAAGACATCGGCATCAAATAGCACGTTATTATGACCAAAAGGTTCGCCTCTAAACCTTTGAACCAGGAGACTTAGTGCTGAAGCGTGTCTTCCCGCCTTCAACCCAAAAGGGTCCGAAATGGGAAGGACCGTACGCCATCCAACAGAAGCTTGATACAGGAGCGTTCAAGCTAACGACCGTGGACGGTGAGGAGATTCCCAAAGCCTGGAACGCTCAGCACCTACGCCGATATCTGAGCTAAAATGAAATGTCATTTCTTTTGTTTTCATACGCTATGTAAAAAGGTACGACTTTCCTTAAAAAGTTTGTTTATGTGAGCAAAAGATTATAAAGTGGATGTAGCCTACGACTTAGCCGAACCACTATAAAATAATGGTGTGTCATTTACTTTCCTGCATTATTTATATCTTCAACTATTATTCTATTATGACTGTGAAACACGAAATGTTAAACTAAAGTTAAAGATGACCTATATGTGGGGACAAACAAAACGACTGTTTGTACGATAAGACACAGAAGAATGGGAAGACGACATTCTTAACTCTAACTCTCAAGAATCGAGAGAGAGAGTATAAAGGACGGGAAGACGACGTCCTCTGAGGCGTGAAGGTGCACCCAGGTGATAGACCGCCTCAATGAAAACTCTAACCAGGATATGAGACAGAAGAGTATAAAGATGCCAGAAAGCACGGGCATCAATGATGAAAGGAAAATGACCCCATCGGAGAATCGGGGACATCTGGACTTTTTAATTTAATTTAATCTTGAATAGTTATTGCTCAGTTATTCAAGATTGACTGGGGGCAAGCATGTGCACACATACTCCCCTCCACCACGACTTCATTACATAACTTTAGTATGACATGCATTTGTATTTTTACATAAGTGCTGAACTAACGACTAACAGGCATTGTAGGAAATGAATTATTTTTATTTACAAACGTGTGAGTTTGTACATGAAAAACAAGCAAAAAAGAAGTTGCGAGGGCCGCACTCGCTACAACAATTGCGAACCAACTAAATGCCAAAATAGAACGAAGCACTTCATCATTTGGGCTTCGGATCAGACTTGGATTTTTTGGCAGCTTTCTCGGCAGTCTTGCCTCCTTTTCAGCTTCGGTCATAACGCGTTTTAACTTTTTCTTCCCTGAAGCCGAAGTGCTAGAATTAGTTGGTTTTTTCCCAGGAGATGGAATGATGGAATCAAGAGAAGACTTTTTAGTAAGCTCCTCTGTGATAGATCTAGTTGAAAGCTTAACAACCAACCTTGATCCAGGGTCCACCACTGCAAGAGGCTTATGGCTTTCGGGGTCCAGGTCTTTAATCAAAAGCTGCATACGTTTATCCTGTTCGGCTTTCATTTCAGCCAAAGTGATGTCATCAGCGCTTTTTGGATCCCCGACTATAGCCACATCAGGGTCTTCCTCATGCTCCTCATTACCGCCATCATCTTTCAAGGCGTCAATCATCTCATCATCATGAGGAGCATCAGCCTTATCCTTTTCTCCTTCAGCCTTCTCCGCAAATTCTGTTCTAGCAGTGGTCCCCTGGGGCACGTCTGTCTTCTTGGACGGTTCAGTGCTTACAGAATGAGAAGCAACAGTTATCAACTCAGGAGAAAATAAAGGATCCTTTATTGATTGCCTGATTATGTGATGAAAAGTGGAGACAGCTTTGATGAATTTGGGTGAAAAGGTAGAAATACCTTCCGATGACTTCTCAGTTGGAGTAACTGCCGTCTCTGATGCCGTCTCAGGAATGGGGGATAAAAGAGATGCCTGAGGGATCGCCGGGTTTTCGCGGTCTTATCCCTCGACTTCAGGAGTTTCAGCGACAGTAGAAGAAGAACCAGCCTCGGAGATATGCTTCTGTTTGGCCCTCCTCTTTTCCTCCTCCATGGCAGCAGCAACAAGGTGACGCCCTTTAGCCAGACGTGCCGACTCATCATCTATTATATATATTTCCATGAGCTTGTCTTCATCGATGGAATCTACCTTGAGTTCCTCCTTCTCCCATTCAACAATTTGGCTCCACACGTGAACCAAGGTAGTCGGGTAATCTTCGATCCAAGAGATGTTTCGATGGCGAATTATATGCGCAAAAATTTCGATCATTAATTCGCCAAAACCGTGCACGTCCTCCTGGGCCTCTGACAGCTACTTGCGGGTCTCTTCGGCCGAATTAATGACACTTTCAACATTACCCTCCGCTAGGGTAGCCCTGTTTTCGGCCTCCATCAACTTGGAAGCCAAGTCAGCGTTTTTCGCCTCCAATTCAACGTTCTTCCTTGCTAACTCGGCCTTTTCTCGCTCAAGAGCAGCGTAAGCAAGTTGCATTTTGGCGTTATCCGATTTAGCGTCCTCTGCTTGCTTCTTCAGCTCCGAGCGCTTTTGACTATGAGACTCGAGCAAGTCATGATCACGTTTTTGTAGCTCTTCATATTGCTGCTTGAAGTTGGCAGCATCCCGTTGAGCGATAGCAAGTTGGGCCTGTGTATTCTCAAGATCTTTCCCCAAATTTTTCAAGGCTTTTGCGTTGGCTTCTGCAGTCTTTTTCATCGAGTTAGTATCCGTGATTTGAGTTCGGATGATTCTGGAGAGGTTACGCGAATACTTGAACATCTCTGAATATTGTCTTTCGACTACGTCAATTTTCGCCTTGGCCTCGTCTGCCCACCTCAAAGAAATGGGCTCAAGGGCAGGTAAGAGAGTTAGGTTCTCAAAATAGTGTTCGGGGAACCGCTCCTCCAGGTATGCTCGCTTAACTTTAGTTTCAACATCAAATGGCGGAGGTGCGGGGAATGTTAGCTCGGTGTCCTTTTGTGTAGCAGGCACAATGGCTTTCTCACCCTTCCTAGGCCGCTTAGCAGGAACCTTATGCTTGCCTCGTGAGTCTGTACCTTTCGGCGGGCTCCTTTCCCAACTACGTTTTTCTTGAGAAGAGGTTTGATCTTTCGACTGCGACGTATCATCTCCTCTACGAACTTGGGAGCTTTTGTATCGCTCTGGATCCGACCGAATGGGAGAGCGAGAACGCGAGGTCCGCGACTGATAAGAGTCATAACGCCTTCTATCCTCTCTACCCCGGCTTTCGCGGCGATCGTGCTCAACATCAGAAGGGGGTCGGGTCATGCTGCGGCGTAGTTTCCTGATGTCATAGTGAGCACGAGACATTGTACCTGTGCAACAATACAAGTGGAATTCAGAATCAGTATTCTCATGAGGAGTAAATGCTGTGAAGTGTAGTGCTCTTGTGTTAAGTGCATCCTAAGTGATGTTCCCCCCGACAAACCCGAGTCCGAAGCCGAGCCAGCGTGAGTGGACTCTCTGGCCTTAACAGGAGTAGTCTCCTCTGAAGAAGTAAAAACTAAAGGATTTGTGCCAAAATCCTCGGAAGTATAGATAGTGTCAGGTAGGGGGATGTAACACCCCGTATTTCTGTTAACACTAAAGTTACTAATTTAAGAATAACCAATGCTTAATATAATAAATGTGTAAAGGGGAGATGTATCTAATGTGCATACAAATTTAATAATAAATGTGTAAAGGGGAGATGTATCTAATGTGCATACAAATTTAATAATAAATGTGTAAAGGGGAGATGTATCTAATGTGCATACAAATTTAATAATAAATGCGTAAAGGGGAGATGTATCTAATGTGCATTCAAATTTAATAATAAATGCGTAAAGGGGGGATGTATCTAATGTGCATACAAATTTAATAATAAATGTTAATAATGTACATTAAGAAAGTAATTGTGAACATAATTGGCTTCTCTTTAGAATGGATGGCTTTGATTAACCTTGGCTTCATCGACGGCTCAAATTAACTTGCAATGCTATATAAACACCCCCTAGTCTCCTTCTCTTTGCACCATTCTTCTCTAACCTTATGTTGCACAAATTCTTGATGGACATGGCATATTCTTCTTCCTCTAAATCTAAATAAATAGATTAAAATATAAATATAAATCAAGACGAGGATATGCTGCTCAAGTCTTTCAAGAGAAGATTCAAAACAAGTTAGGATTCAAGTAAAGATTCAACGGCTTCAAGCAACGCTATCTTTCTATTCTTTTCTAGATCCAATCAATGTAAGTCAGTTACTTTTTAGATTTGAATGCCTTTTTCTATTTGTGACATGAAATTAAAAGAATATAAGAAATATGCCTTATCATTTCATTGAATATGTGCTTGTTTATGACTTTGGATCCGATTCTTGATTATGGCCTAGAACACATTGTGACTAAATTGCCAATGCTTAAGATTATGACTATGGAACTGTTGCCTTTGAAACCATATGCCTTTGACTATGAACATAAGCCTTTGACTAGGAGCATAAACCAATGCCTATGACTATGACAAGGACAATAGTGGATAATTACCTATGATTCATGAACATGATATTATTGCCTAAGATTATGACTGTGAAATTGGATCTAAACTTGATTATCTATTCCAGTCTATTCTTAATTATCCTTGGATCTTGATGATGGGAATTTATCTATTAAGTTAGATCTACCCATATACTTGAACCTATGTTATTTGTTCAACCCTTTTTATGTCATAATATTATCAGATCTATAGGCCTTCGATGCTCTAATCAATTTATTCAGTGTAATTTGTTAGATTTGTGATTAGTGAATTATCATCTTCGGCCAGTCATTATGTCTATCTTTTCATGGCATTTTGGTTCATTCCCTTTTTATCCACGAATCTAGATTTATCTATAATCTAGGACGAAATCACGATTACACGAACGATGGGAATACGATTTGGGCAAATCATAAATTTGACTTAAACATGGTTGTAAACTTGGAAATTGGCATAATGTGGAACATGAACATAATTATGATTGACATAATTTAGAACATGTATTTTGGCATGTTTATTAGAACGCAAATTTGAAAATTTGACATGAATTATGGAATATGTAATTTGACATATTAAATTTAGTATTGGCAAGTAAGCTAAGTTTTAGGCGTAAACGGTAAACTAGAATAATAATTCTAGTCTTGCCATAAACTGTAAATTAGGATGTTAAATCAGAATTGAGTCAATTAAAGTTAATTTGGCATAAAAAGTATATTAGCACAAATTTTGAATTTAGTCATAATTGTGAGTAATTGTCATGTTTAGAATAATCATGGTTAGTGACACTTAATTTGGTATAATTTACATACCAAAAACTATAAATATGACATATAGGGAAAATGGGCCAAAATAATAAATGTTGACAATGTACATTAAAAGAGTAATAATGGAATAAGTAAATTAGGGAAAATTTACTTATAGAATTTATCCTAAATGAGAAAAGTAAATTTAGACAATACGAACATGCTTAACCCGAGGTTGGATTGAGTTGTGATGTAAACCTGCCCGGACCCGCCCGGCTGTCCAGTGATCACGACAATACCTATCCAATGTGGGAGGTTAAGGCATTGAGCTCGATAAAGGCCCGAGGTTAGACTGAGTTGTGGCGTAAGACTGCCCGGAACCAACCATCATGTCTAGTGTGAGTGGCTGGTGCTTTAATAAGACAATTAAAGTTAAGCTAAAATGGGAGGGTTAAGTCCATAAGAACACTTAACCAACTTAACACAGTTAAGCTAGAATGGGAGGGTTAAGTCCATAGGAACACTTAACCAACTTAACACAGTTAAGTTAGAACGATAGGGTTAAGTTAACTAGAACACTTAACCAACTTAACATGGTAACAAGACAAGATTTGTAGGGGTTAAGTAACTAAGAAAAACACTTAGCCAATTTAATATGTTAACCAGACTAGAAAGTGGGGGTTAAGTAAATTCAATACACTTAGCCAATTTAACATGTTAACTAGACTAGAGGTTGGGGATAAGTAAAGTTAATACACTTAGCCAATTTAACATGCTAACCAGACTAGAGGTTGGGGTTAAGTAAATTTAATACACTTAGCCAATTTAATATGTTAGCTGGACTAGACCGTAGGGTTAAGTAAGCTTGAACACTTAACCATCAGAGTGTGATAAATGAATAGTGTTAAGCTAAAAACATGAAGGGACAATACTTAACCATTAGAACATGTTAATCAAACCAATGTTAGGGTTAAGTTAACTAAGGGAACACTTAACCGTTATAACATGTTAGTTAAAACAGATAGGCAAGGTTAAGTTAGAAAGGAACACTTAACCAAAACAAGATGAATGGGTAGGGTTAAGTAAATACTTAACCAATATAACTTGATGCTGGTAGGGTTAAGTCAACATGAACTACTGATAACACTTAACCAGTTTAATATGACAAAGGAATGGGTTAAGTTAACTTGAATTGACTAATGACACTTAACCAATCCAACTTGACGAGAAAGAGGACTAGGTAGTAAACCTTAGTTAAAAAGGGCTAAGTAGTAAACCTTAGTTAAGAAAACGACGATTCAATAAACTAAGGGGTAAACCTTAGTTAGAAAAACTAAGTAGTAATCCTTAGTATAACATGAAGAGGAGCGAACGTCCATCTGATCTTAAAGAAGGCTCCAACGAATTGGGTTACGAAGCCCGAGGCTTCGAGGGGACGTAAGGGTACTCTTGGTATCCCTTTGTGAGAATGCAGATGATCCGCCTGGGCTCACAGAGGTTAAGGTTTGCGTGAGAAGAACCAAGGGTATGCCTTGGTTGCAATATATGGCAACCTAAAGACTAGGATGGACCAGCGTAATTTGGCGAGACCAGTAGCCCTGTGATAGTGACTCGTCGTCTACCTACCATCTTGGGTCAGTCGAGATACGTAAAGCGGAAAGGCGGAGAACTCCAAAAGACCATATACTTGCTATCTAGTTATGGGTGAGGATGGCCATAGGTTAGTGGGGGCATAGAGGGCCTGCTTATAGTTCTCATTTTTCAAGGTGTGCATTTCATTAGTTGAGGGAGGGGTCGAGTGGGACCATAGCCACTGGAAAAACAGACCTAGGCATCTTCATCGGCAGATAACTTAAAGCTCCCGACCGAGTTCCATGTTTCTTGATTAGCTCTGCCACGGGACTCGGGCCGCACATATAAAGGACATGTGCAACTAGATATCTAGCACGTTTACGATACGATTGGGACGTAAAGTCTAGGGACACTTATCGCTCTGGGTAGTGTGTCCTAGACTAGGGGCACCGTTCGACAGGTAGCATAATCCCTAGTTGGACCTAGGTGGCATAAACCCTAAATCCGAGAAGTATTAGATAAGTCGCATAAACCCTAGTCGAATCTAGGAAGCGCTCGATAAGAAAACCCTAGATTAGATCTAGGTAATAAATAATAAATGTACGCCTAAAGGCAACCACAATTACTGGGATTGGGATCGTGTTATCATTTTAGACAGATTACTAGTTGGGACACTAGATAGGTGGTGCAAAGACATAGAAACCATAATAACAGGTTAATAGCGAAGCGGAGAAAGTATTAAAGCATATCCAGTTTATCTTGTCTTAGCATATCTTGTGTTAATCTTATCCTATCTTGTTGGCCCTATCATCATGGTATTGTCCTGTATTCAGTTAATTCATGTCGTTTTGTTTTTCCTTGTTCACATGCTAGAAGTAACTAAACTTTCCAGACTTTATGTCTGACCCAGTTTTCTTTCGTCTTCTTTTCTTCCATTCCCCCCCCAGGTAGTTAAGGAGGGAATAGTATAGCTCAGGTTAGATTGGACCGTCACTCTTCCCAAGCTCGAAGATTCTTTGACAAAGTGCTTTGGACTCTCTTTTTCTGCTGCTATGGCTGGCTTATGCTACATTGGGGAATATAAATGTTATTTTATGCTTCTTTATTTTGTAAGACAGATGATACCCTGATATTGGAAAACAATTGTTGTACAAACTATTTTATCAATAAAGTAAAGTTTTATTTTCCGTTGTTTTAATTTTGTCTGTCTTGTAATTTATCTGCATCTCTTCTTCTCCTATCGGCATAGCTCTTTTGTCAGCTTTGAGCGGCAAGTAATCGTTTCTTAATAAAATCGACTTTGTCAGTGGCTTCTCTGATCATATCAGGACCCAACACAAGTCTATTACCTGGTTCGACCCAACAAGCAGGAGATCGGCACGGCCTACCATACAATGCTTCGAATGGCGACATTGTCAGACTCGCCTGGTAGCTGTTGTTATAAGAGAATTCAGCCAAATGCAGATTGTCTTCCCAGGATCCACCGAAATTTATAACACAAGCCCGCAATAGATCTTCCAAAATACGATTCACCCTCTCAGTCTGACCGTCTGTCTGAGGATGATAAGCGGTGCTCAAGTTCAACTTCGTTCCCAGTTCGACCTGAAATGCTTCCCAGAATTTGCTAGTGAATAACGTATCTCTATCACTGACTATACTGAGCGGCACTCCATGCAGTCTAACTATTTCCCGGAAGTATATCTGCGCCAGACTCTGAGCAGTTCTGTTTGATCTGACAGGTATGAAATGGGCGGTCTTCGTAAAGCGATCTACGATCACCCAAATACTGTCATTCCCTTTTCTGGTTCTGGGCAGACCATCAATGAAATCCATGGAGATATGCTCCCACTTCCAACCAGGAACTTCCAATGGTTGTAATAATCCAGCCAATTTCTGCTGGTCGCTTTTGACTAGCTGGCAAGTAGGGCATCGACTAACATATATCGAGATGTCTCTTTTTAACGACTTCCACCAGAATGTGCGTTTGATATCGTTATACATTTTATTCACACCTGGGTGGATACTGAGCTTAGATTTGTGACATTCATCAAGCACATCTCTTCTGAGTTCAGGAATCTCTGGAACGCAAATTCGCCCTTCTAACCTCAGAATCCCTTCGCTGTCTAGCTGAAAATCCGAAGCATTGCCTTCACGAATTCGCTGACTCATTCCTTTGATAAATTGATCGTCTTCTTGGAGAGCCGATATCTTATCAATCAACGAAGTCGCAATGATGAAACTGGCGATCATTTCATTCTTTCGGCTTAACGCATCGGCCACGACATTGGCTTTCCCTGGAGTGTATAGAATTTCAAAATCATATGCTGCAAGAAACTCCAGCCAACGTTGTTGCCTCAGATTCAGGTCTTTCTGAGTGAACAGATACTTTAACGACTGGTGATCTGTAAACAGTTCAAATCTCTCACCCAGAAGATAGTGTCTCCAGATTTTCAATGCGAACACAATAGCCAATAACTCAAGATCATGAGTGACATAGTTTTTCTCGTGCGGCTTCAGTTGACGGCTAGCATAAGCAATCACCTGGCCTCTTTGCATTAACACTGCGCCAAGGCCTTCTCTGGAAGCATCAGTCCAGACCTTTAAATCTTGGTTGCCATCGATGATGGTTAACACTGGAGCAGTCGTTAGTCTTAACTTTAGCTCTTCAAAAGCCTCCTCACTTTCTGGAGTCCATTTGAATTTAGAGTGCTTCTTTGTAAGCTTCGTTAAGTGACCAGATATCTTCGAAAAGTCTTTAACGAACTTTCGGTAATAGCTAGCCAATCCGAGAAAACTGCGGACTTCAGTGGGGGTACTAGGCTATTTCCAGTTCTGAATAGCTGTGATTTTACTTGGATCCACAGCGATTCCTTCTTTTGATACGACGTGGCCTAGAAATTTTACTTCATCTTGCCAAAATATACATTTGGAAAATTTGACTTTTAATACATTCCGTCTCAGAATTTCTAGAACCTGTTCCAGATGTTTTTCATGTTCGGCTTTTGATTTAGAGAAGATTAAAATATCGTCAATAAAAACCAGAACAAATTTATTCAAAACTCCTCTGAATACTCTGTTCATCAGATCGACGAAGTAAGCTGGAGCGTTACATAAGCCGAATGACATTACTAACCACTCATAGAATAAGTAGGGACCTCTGAATGCTGTCATTGGAACACACTCTTCGGCAATTCGAAGTTGATGGAAACCTGTAGCTAGGTCCATTCGTGAAAATACTTGTGCTCCATTTAATCGATCCAACAAATCATCAATCCGAGGCAATGGATACCTGTTCTTTATTGTCTGCTTGTTCAGATCACGATAGTCCACGCATAGCCGTAGAGT
The DNA here is from genome assembly GCA_030737875.1 of Allium sativum. Taxonomy (NCBI): domain Eukaryota; kingdom Viridiplantae; phylum Streptophyta; class Magnoliopsida; order Asparagales; family Amaryllidaceae; genus Allium; species Allium sativum. The sequence goes on from CM060924.1 coordinate 201,955,084, forward strand.
ACCGTCAGATTTTGGGACAAATACCACTGCTGCTCCCTAATCAGAGAAACTAGGCCTGATCAGACCCTTCCATACCAGCTGTCGTGTTTGATCGTCTAATTCCTCTTTCTCTTTCAAGGACATTCTTCGAATAGCGTGAACTACCGGCCTTGCATTGGGAACCAAAGCAATTTTGAAATCTATTTCTCTCTGCGGAGGTAAGCGAACAACTTCTTCGAACACATCCGCATAGTTCTTGACAACAGGAATATCTTTCACTAGATCGGGAATATTCTCTGTGATTTCAGGGACATTTTCTATTTGGGATGGAGAAACATTCAAAGCTGCCCAGAAGTCTTTTCTATTAGTATTTTGACCTTCACATGGAATGGTTATATAATCACCTGATTTAATCTTCGCCTTTACGACTCTGTCGGCGCATTTAACTTCAGCTTCATATTTGGTCAACCAGTCTAACCCCAAGATAAGATCAAACTCTTTAAAATTCATGACGACTGCGATGGTAGGAAACCGATAACGAGAGAAAGAAACCGGCACTCCACAAATCCAACTGAGATCTATGGAACCCCCAACCGGATTCTGGACAGTCATTGGTTCCTTCATCTTTTTCAAATTCAAATCCAGTTTCTTAGCTGCATCTTTGGCAATGAAACTTCGTGACGCGCCTGTGTCAAACAGTACTTTGACTGGAATGTTTTTGACAGTAAGCGTTCCTTCTAAAACATCTGGCCTTTCCGGAGCAGACGAAGATGCAGGCACTTCTGCCACTTCATTAACATGTACTGCTTCAGGTTTTCTGAATAGCGGGCAGGCCTTTAAAAGATGACCGGCCTGTTGGCATTGACTGCACTTTCTATTTTCTTGAAAATTCATCCCGGATTTAGACCCATCACCCTTTCGTCTGTTCGAAGATCTACAATTTCTCATCGAATGCCCTTGCTGATCGCACTTTAGACATACGACTGCCTTTACCTTTTTCTGATTGATCTTCGGCCTCTTTTTGACTTCAGCCTTCGTACTAGCCTCAGGCTGCTCACTTGTCTCTGGGCTATCAGCTTCAAATTTTCTTTTGCTGCTAGAGTTGATTTCTTCTTCGTCTTGTAACATTCCTTTCTTATGGAGATCTTCATACTGATAAGCCATGTATATCATTTCCGAGAAAGGAAGTTTTACGTTCCTCATTACACTATTCTGATACCTCCTTTGTAGGCCATGAATAAATCTCAGATTTTTCCTCTTTGGATCTTGAATCAGATGAGGAGCAAAGTGAGCAAGTTCGTTGAATTTCTTATGATATTCTGGGATGGTCATCTCACATTGTATTAGATAAGAAAATTCATCACATAATCTCTCGGTTGCTTCGGGAGGAGTAAATCTTCCTAAGAAAATCACTTTGAATCTGTCCCAGGTGATATCACCTTCTGGATTATCTTTAATAACCGAATCCCACCAAAACAAGGCTTCTTCTTTGAGTGCCCAAGACGCCAGTAATCTTTTCTGATCGTCTCTCAGCTTTAAACCCTCAAATATTTTCTCTGCAGAACGAATCCAAGCTTGTGTTTCCATAATGAACTCCTTGCCTAAGAATGGCGATCCACCAAGATTTCGAAATCTCTTGAATAGAACTTCTATATCGGATTCTGGCTGTGGGAGCACAACTGGCTCATTAGCTGGTCGAGCCATACGATTATTTCTTCTGTTCCTGTCACTCATTTTCTAGTACGTTTGCAATTAGCAGACAAAGTGTCAGGTCAACAGAAAAGATATTTTCAAACATAGAAACATATACCTCAAGTGTAAATGTGTCTATCTAGGAGTAATTTCATTCTGCTTTACTCATACTAGGATATTGCTGATCCTATCTGTATAGAGTTACCCATCCTAGAACACTACTGGTTCTATTTCTGACGAGTTCGTTCAAATGTTATATTCCAGAACTAAGCTTAACCAAAGCTCTGATACCAAATGAGACGACCCCAAACCCCGTACTGACGGTGGCAAGGGTAATCCGTGGGATATAACACAGAAACAGATAATAGTAGAGCAGAATTAAGTAAATACACCAGATAATGAACAATAGAATATACTGGATAAAAGTAATCATCAGAGTTACACAGTATACAGGATCTTACTTAGTACAAATACAGTTCAGCTATACATAAATGTCTACAGCGGAAAACAAACATAATATGTACAATGGGAGCTGAACAGCATAAAAAAGGGATAAATGATAGAATCCATCTTCAGCTCCAGCTATCCAGAAAGAACCAGCTAAACCTGAATACAAGGCTTCCCGTGTAGAAAAAGGGGCACCCGAGTTTGAGAGTGAAACAAACTACGAGTCATTCATGGGACTGGTATGAGAAATCTACTCAACACATATATAATTTTTGGCCAATCACAGGACCACGCCACTTTCGTGGAACGGGTTTACTCCATTGGATTGCCCATGCTTTAAAACAAATCTTTCTTTTAAACATCGCTATGTTTTTTTCTAAAAATGAAGCCATTATAAGACTCAGTTCCCATCACACAATGCAACTCAAACCGGAGGATAGAGTTTTTACCTTATAACGGCCAAAATATGCTTGATACGAATAAAACAAAGGCATTTGATATTATTGCTAGTGTTTATATGGTTTGAAAACAATTTCAAATCATAACTATCAATCATAGACGACATGAGCGTCCCATGCCACTATGTCGCCAGATATATATACAATCAAAACCGCACGGTCACGTATTTGGAAATTGGGTTTCCGTCATGAAGCAAGGCAAAAGATAGTCCTTACCGAATTTGAGACAATCTAGCCTGCCATGTCTCAGGATCAGAGTTGAGTGACCCTTGGATCGTCAGGGCCGGTCCACCGATGTAGATTAAAATGCCTAAGCAATACGTTTCCCCGCCCTTTGGGGCGCAAACGAGCCAACGAATGACTCCATCGGACCCGGATCGTCCGATCAAACCGAGGCACCTCGCAACAGCAACAACCACATAGGTGAAAAGTATATAAATGTCAGGGCTGGTAGGTCACTGACACCACCCTAGCTAGAAAGAAACGCATGCCCTCCCTGAGGTCCTTCTCCCGTTTATGGTTCATACCGGGGTGTGAGGCTCGTGATTTCACGTTATACACAAAGCTACACCACACAGGCGGTGCTTTGATCATCTCCACAAGACTTTGCTTTTCAACAGAAGTCCTGATCATTGCATCTTAGCATGCCACACAGGCAATTCATGTCAAGCGACTGATGTCCATCGATATACAACCTCTGAGCTCGTGCGTCTCAGAGAAGGGCGTTAAGCAAAAGAATAAATTCTCCGCCGCCATACAGATGTATATTTAACAGAAATCAATCAACACAGAATAAACTCCAATGTCAGACACACAGTCCACTTACAAGTCCGTTCTGGGTCTGAACGAAACCGGAGGCACTTAATACCTCGCAAACCCGTCAATCACCACGTACGTCTGGACGATCACCACTCATTATCCATATTTCGGGATGCCTACCAATCAGGACCTCGGTTACCATCCAAACGAGGTGAAGATCTCCGGTCTTCGACCACCGTCTTCATCTTCTATTTCTTATCGTCGGTCAATTATTTGAAATGAGAATTAACTCGGCCTTTTCAAATAACTCACGTATATTTATAATTTCAAATCAATTTATTTCAATGGTTAAATTATTCAACAACACCAATTTTGTTCTTTAATGTAATTTTCAGACCAAACACATTCAACCATCAAATACCACATAAATCGAGCAAATTCAGTTTATTTCCATTCCATATTGTTTATGGTATTTTATAACGATTTATCGCTATTTTTATTTATTTTAAAATAGCCAATTTATTCCAAAACGACGCTTCGGGCCATAACGCGGCCGTGGCGCTGTTTTTCTTCAGATTTGATTTACATATATCTGGAAATCTAACCGTTGGATCTTCACACAATTTACATCATTAGAAAGGTCTTTTCAAAACGAATCCAACGGTTCCAGTTTCGGGAAAATCCGACAGTTGGATCTCCCGGTACAATCGTTTGAAGTTTCGATTTCAAAATACGAACTGCCGCGTCGTTATTCGATTAAATATAAATATATTTATATATATATATAAATATAATCGTTTCTGGCGCTGTTTTTCTTCAGATTCGAATTAAACATTCCAGACAATCCAACCGTTGGATTTTTACAAGGTTGGTGCCGTTGGGAAGATATTTCCAAGGCGAACCCGACGGTTGCGGTTTCGGGAAAATCCGATGGTCGGATTCCTCATACTAATCGTTTCAAATTACGATTCCGAAACACGAACTGCACGGCTTCGATTCCTTTTAATTATATTTATATTTATATATATAAATATAGTTCATTCTATAATTTCAACTATAGTTCATTCTATATTTTCAACTTCGTTTTCACTTCAAATATTTCACTAACGCCTTAATATTTTGGAAAATTTCGCCATAACCTCCTTTGTACGGGGAGGGGTTTGGAAATTTATTGGGCCGTGTTAGGTACCCAATAAATCCTAAAAAGCATTCACATATTTATAGTGATATATTCTGGTGTTTACGGGGGAGCATGTATAGATAATCACTCCAGAGAATAAATTCTCGTCACCCCGTTTCCGTGTGGAAATAAATAGTCCATGTGCCGTATCTAATAATTAGAGAGACGTGATTATTGTCAACTCCAGACCCTTGTGGGGTTTTTATTAATCTGGCAATTTATCGTTATATTTCATAGAGTCCAGATCAGTCATCAGTTCAACCTGTAGTATATAATCATCGCCATACAAGCCTCTCGCTCGTATGGTAAATCTTCCACCTCGTCACACAAGCTCCAATTGCTTATGTGGAATATGATGAAGTATGCCTATCGTCAAGAAGTATGCCATGTAGCGTAGTTCAAATTTAATTGTTACTATCCTATGGCGATATTTATTATTTCACACAGAATAACCAGCACTCCGCATCCAATGGCATTCATAGGAGTTGATATAAAAATAAAATTGCGCAGCCAACTCATCAAGGCTTACCTATTTGTCGGGCACGCAAATAATTTCTTTACTCTATAGGTAATCCATTTTTCCTGTTCAACACATGTATATATATGCAGAACAAAGCCAATTATGATATTTCTAGCAAACTATTATTTATTTCAACACGTGTGTATTTTTATCAAAGCGTATACATGATAAAAGAAATATTTTTATCATCAAAATATTTATTTAACACGTGAATGTTTTTAACACTTCATATTCACAATAAAAATGTAGTTTTTATTGTCTATTCATTTTATTTTAAAATACGATAACATTCAACACATGAATTTCAACTCGACGAACGAATTTCAATTCAACACATGAATATTCTCTATAGTTTGTATATATATAAAAATGTGATTTTTATCGCTAAAACAATTTGTTTAAATTCAAATAATATTCAACACATGAATTTCGACTCAACGAATGAATTGCCACTCAACGAATGAATTGCAACTCAACACATGAATATTCTCTATAGTTTGTATATATATAAAAATGTGATTTTTATCGCTAAAACTATTTGTTTAAATTCAAATAATATTCAACACATGAATTTCAACTCAACGAATGAATTGCAACTCAACACATGAATATTCTCTATAGTTTGTATATATATAAAAATGTGATTTTTATCGCTAAAACTATTTGTTTAAATTCAAATAATATTCAACACATGAATTTCAACTCAACGAATGAATTGCAACTCAACACATGAATATTCTCTATAGTTTGTATATATATAAAAATGTGATTTTTATCGCTAAAACTATTTGTTTAAATTCAAATAATATTCAACACATGAATTTCAACTCAACGAATGAATTGCAACTCAACACATGAATATTCTTTCAACATATGTGATTTATTTCAACGAATGAAAATTATTCTAACACATGTATATTTCAGAAAATTTCGGCAGCATAACGGCAGGGTAGTTAAAACCGGGACCGTCCCTAGTATGGCTCCTCGCTCTACCTTAAAACCTCGCAGTTTTTGACAATGGGGATCATGCATCTAGTTCACACGCAGGCGGCATGTATATATTTATTTCATTTCCACAAACTAATCCTATGTGGTTTCAACCAAATATTTCTCAACCACAAATGGGTATTTTCCAACCACAATCAATCAATATCAACCACAAACAATCCCAAACAACCATTCGCTATCAATCAATTTTCACAACAATCACAACCAATAAATATCGTCCATAGTTTGTGGACGAGGGGCGTATATATATATATTTATATATAGCAATTCACTTCTATTTCAACACATATATAATTTTTACAACGCATATACAACTTATACATCGAACGTACAACTTATACAACGCTTATACATGAGGTGTACAACGCTTATATAACTCATACATCGACTATATAATTTATACATCGTCGTTTTCCATATCGTTTATAAATTAGAAATCTCACATTGGGTTCCACTCCACCAAAAATAGCAGAAGGCTCAGAAAAATATGCGGTCTCTTCTAGAATGTAGAAGGCGTCCACACGGTCATGATGTTTCCTGTTTCATCGAATTTCGTTACCGAATGATAAAGATATGATTTTTCAAAGTTTGCAACACTTTAAAACTGTCGAAATCAGTTTAAAATAAAAGCAGTCGTTATACCTCAGTTTTGTTCAAATCTAGGTTTTAGATTTTCGCAAATTCCGTAGCTCGATGTCCAGATCAGGTTGCACTACGACACAGGGGGTGGAAGAGGCTTTCCGGCGCTGGGACCCATCTTCAGTTCGACGGCGTCAGGAACCCATGGCGACGGTCGAGAATCGGCAACTTTCGAGCGTTGGATCTTCACGCACGCTCAACGATAAATTACACAGTTGGAATGGATCTGAAGATCTCCTTATGTTCTTCAAAATCTTCCAAAGAACTATGGCGTTTCGTTGAGAGATTGGAGCAAGATCGAGGAGAGAAGGTTTGGGGTGATTTCCGTCGTTCGTCGGTGAAGGGAATCGGGGAGAGAGAAAAGCTTTCGACCAATGATATTTTTTTATTAATTTATATATTTTTAAATTTCGAAAATACCTCTTTCACTCATGAACCCCAATTCAAACCCAACGACTGTCAGCCCTAGCGTTTTACCCCCATTCCGAACACAATGGGATATGTTTCGAAGGCCCATTCGGATGTTTCAGTCAGTTTTCCTTCAAATTAAAATATAAAACACTCAATATTTAATTTGAGCGTACATTTCAATTTGCCAGGGCCACAAACTGATTCGAAAAATTCCAGAAAAATAAATCTAGCTATGTTTTGACGATACGGTCCCAACAAAACTAGTTTCGTCGAATTCTGAGACCGTTTGCAAAAAGGCCCATTTTTTGGTCGATCCAATTTAATTGTAATTGACCAAAACACATTTTCCTTTGCCACGCTCACATACTAGCTTCAATTGTTATGAAATTTGAAACCTAGCAATAACTTCACATCCCGGATCCAACAAAAGAGGTTTCGTCGAATTCCGAGGTCATATGCAAAATGGCCAATTTCACGGGCTATATAAATTCCATATCGACCTTTCTGAAAATTCATTCGGCCATAACTTTTGCTTTCCGCTATGAAAATCCGATTTTTCAGATTCGTTAGAAAGGTATTCACTAACAGATTTAAATATTTTTGGTTTCACTAAAATCCGTTTTGGTTTGCACCCGGTACAGTCCGACAAAGTTTGAATTCAATTTTTGAAACTACAGCGCCATTTCAGGCCTTGTTTATAATTATAATTAATTATATTCATTTTCAATTGTCGTTTCAACTCAGTTTTCATCGCTATTATTTTAAATATTTATTTTAAATATTTACAATCCATTATTTTAGCCAATTAAAATTTTTAAATTGGTTCAGATTTTCTGGGTCGTTACAATCTCCCCCACTTAAAACTTTTCGTCCCCGAAAAGGAACAAAGTCGAAAGTGGTTTGATAAATCTACAATCACCCAACACAACAACCAATTTGTTTTTAACCTTCCAAAAATATACTAATAAAATCCTATATTCCTTTAAAAATCATTCAGAGTATAGAATAAATAATGCACATCCATGGGAAGAAAATAGCAACAGAATAGAGAATTAAATGGTAATGCAAAGTATGGTAAATGCACCTTGCACCGGAGTCAATCAGAGATATCTACTCGGCATCTAGGATAGGCTTTCTGAATGCTCTCCTCAGTTTCCTAAGTACAATCTCGTGGATCTCCACTCCATTGCACTTTGACTAAGTGAACCTTCTTGTTCCTCAGCTCTTTGGTTTCTTTGCCGATAATCTTTAGCGGCTCTCTTCTCACAGTTAATTCTGGAGTAATTTCAATATCCTGTTGTGCTGCTTCCTCCACGATCAAGTCTGGATCATGAACGTGCTTTCGAAGTTGAGATATGTGAAATACATCATGAACTCCAGGCAACCAATCTGGCAATTTGACCCTATAAGCGAGAGTTCCGATCCGTTCCAGAATAGGAAACGGACCAATGAATTTGGGCGCCAACTTTCCAGTTTTACCGAACCGGATAACTCCTCTCATCGGCGATACTTTCAAATATACATAGTCGCCAACAGCAAAGGATATATCTCTTCTTCTCCTATCGGCATAGCTCTTTTGTCGGCTTTGAGCGGCAAGTAATCGTTTCTTAATAAAATCGACTTTGTCAGCGGCTTCTCTGATCATATCAGGACCCAACACAAGTCTATTACCTGGTTCGACCCAACAAGCAGGAGATCGGCACGGCCTACCATACAATGCTTCGAATGACGACATTGTCAGACTCGCCTGGTAGCTGTTGTTATAAGAGAATTCAGCCAAATGCAGATTGTCTTCCCAGGATCCACCGAAATCTATAACACAAGCCAGCAATAGATCTTCAAAAATACGATTCACCCTCTCAGTCTGACCGTCTGTCTGAGGATGATAAGCGGTGCTCAAGTTCAACTTCGTTCCCAGTTCGACCTGAAATGCTTCCCAGAATTTGCTTGTGAATAACGTATCTCTATCACTGACTATACTGAGCGGCATTCCATGCAGTCTAACTATTTCCCGGAAGTATATCTGCGCCAGACTCTGAGCAGTTCTGTTTGATCTGACAGGTATGAAATGGGCGGTCTTCGTGAAGCGATCTACGATCACCCAAATACTGTCATTCCCTTTTCTGGTTCTGGGCAGACCATCAATGAAATCCATGGATATATGCTCCCACTTCCAACCAGGAACTTCCAATGGTTGTAATAATCCAGCCAATTTCTGCTGGTCGCTTTTGACTAGCTGGCAAGTAGGGCATCGACTAACATATATCGAGATGTCTCTTTTTAACGACTTCCACCAGAATGTGCGTTTGATATCGTTATACATTTTATTCACACCTGGGTGGATACTGAGCTTAGATTTGTGACATTCATCAAGCACATCTCTTCTAAGTTCAGGAATCTCTGGAACGCAAATTCGCCCTTCTAACCTCAGAATCCCTTCGCTGTCTAGCTGAAAATCCGAAGCATTGCCTTCACGAATTCGCTGACTCATTCCTTTGATAAATTGATCGTCTTCTTGGAGAGCCGATATCTTATCAATCAACGAAGTCGCAATGATGAAACTGGCGATCATTTCATTCTTTCAGCATAACGCATCGGCCACGACATTGGCTTTCCCTGGAGTGTATAGAATTTCAAAATCATATGCTACAAGAAACTCCAGCCAACGTTGCTGCCTCAGATTCAGGTCTTTCTGAGTGAACAGATACTTTAACGACTGGTGATCTGTAAACAGTTCAAATCTCTCACCCAGAAGATAGTGTCTCCAGATTTTCAAAGCGAACACAATAGCCAATAACTCAAGATCATGAGTGACATAGTTTTTCTCGTGCGGCTTCAGTTGACGGCTAGCATAAGCAATCACCTGGCCTCTTTGCATTAACACTGCGCCAAGGCCTTCTCTGGAAGCATCAGTCCAGACCTTTAAATCTTGGTTGCCATCGATGATGGTTAACACTGGAGCAGTCGTTAGTCTTAACTTTAGCTCTTCAAAAGCCTCCTCACTTTCTGGAGTCCATTTGAATTTAGAGTGCTTCTTTGTAAGCTTCGTTAAGTGACCAGATATCTTCAAAAAGTCTTTAACGAACTTTCGGTAATAGCTAGCCAATCCGAGAAAACTGCGGACTTCGGTGGGGGTACTAGGCTGTTTCCAGTTCTGAATAGCTGTGATTTTACTTGGATCCACAGCGATTCCTTCTTTTGATACGACGTGGCCTAGAAATTTTACTTCATCTTGCCAAAATATACATTTGGAAAATTTGGCTTTTAATACATTCCGTCTCAGAATTTCTAGAACCTGTTCCAGATGTTTTTCATGTTCGACTTTTGATTTAGAGAAGATTAAAATATCGTCAATAAAAACCAGAACAAATTTATTCAAAACTCCTCTGAATACTCTGTTCATCAGATCGACGAAGTAAGCTGGAGCGTTACATAAGCCGAACGACATTACTAACCACTCATAGAATAAGTCGGGACCTCTGAATGCTGTCATTGGAACACACTCTTCGGCAATTCGAAGTTGATGGAAACCTGTAGCTAGGTCCATTCGTGAAAATACTTGTGCTCCATTTAATCGATCCAACAAATCATCAATCCGAGGCAATGGATACCTGTTCTTTATTGTCTGCTTGTTCAGATCACGCTAGTCCACGCATAGCCGTAGAGTACCGTCAGATTTTTGGACAAATACCACTGCTGCTCCCCAATCAGAGAAACTAGGCCTGATCAGACCCTTCCATACCAGCTGTCGTGTTTGATCGTCTAATTCCTCTTTCTCTTTCAAGGACATTCTTCAAATAACGTGAACTACCGGCCTTGCGTTGGGAACCAAAGCAATTTTGAAATCTATTACTCTCTGCGGAGGTAAGCGAACAACTTCTTCGAACACATCCGCATAGTTCTTGACGACAGGAATATCTTTCACTAGATCGGGAATATTCTCTGTGATTTCAGGGACATTTTCTATTTGGGATGGAGAAACATTCAAAGCTGCCCAGAAGTCTTTTCTATTAGTATTTTGACCTTCACATGGAATGGTTATATAATCACCTGATTTAATCTTCGCCTTTACGACTCTGTCGGCGCATTTAACTTCAGCTTCATATTTGGTCAACTAGTCTAACCCCAAGATAAGATCAAACTCTTTAAAATTCATGACGACTGCGATGGTAGGAAACCGATAACGAGAGAAAGAAACCGGCACTCCACAAATCCAACTGAGATCTATGGAACCCCCAACCGGATTCTGGACAGTCATTGGTTCCTTCAGCTTTTTCAAATTCAAATCCAGATCCTTAGCTGCATCTTTGGCAATGAAACTTCGTGACGCGCCTGTGTCAAACAGTACTTTGACTGGAATGTTTTTGACAGTAAGCGTTCCTTCTAAAACATCTGGCCTTTCCGGAGCAGACGAAGATGCAGGCACTTCTGCCACTTCATTAACATGTACTGCTTCAGGTTTTCTGAATAGCGGGCAGGCCTTTAAAAGATGACCGGCCTGTTGGCTGCACTTTCTATTTTCTTGAAAATTCATCCCGGATTTAGACCCATCACCCTTTCGTCTGTTCGAAGATCTACAATTTCTCATCGAATGCCCTTGCTGATCGCACTTTAGACATACGACTGCCTTTACCTTTTTCTGATTGATCTTCGGCCTCTTTTTGACTTCAGCCTTCGTACTAGCCTCAGGCTGCTCACTTGTCTCTGGGCTATCAGCTTCAAATTTTCTTTTGCTGCTAGAGCTGATTTCTTCTTCGTCTTGTAACATTCCTTTCTCATGGAGATCTTCATACTGATAAGCCATGTATATCATTTCCGAGAAAGGAAGTTTTACGTTCCTCATTACACTATTCTGATACCTCCTTTGTAGGCCATGAATAAATCTCAGATTTTTCCTCTTTGGATCTTGAATCAGATGAGGAGCAAAGTGAGCAAGTTCGTTGAATTTCTTATGATATTCTGGGATGGTCATATCACCTTGTATTAGATAAGAAAATTCGTCACATAATCTCTCGGTTGCTTCGGGAGGAGTAAATCTTCCTAAGAAAATCACTTTGAATCTGTCCCAGGTGATATCACCTTCTGGATTATCTTTAATAACTGAAACCCACCAAAACAAAGCTTCTTCTTTGAGTGCCCAAGACGCCAGTATTCTTTTCTGATCGTCTCTCAGCTTTAAACCCTCAAATATTTTCTTTGCAGAACGAATCCAAGCTTGTGTTTCCATAATGGACTCCTTGCCTAAGAATGGCGATCCACCAAGATTTCGAAATCTCTTGAATAGAACTTCTATATCGGATTCTGGCTGTGGGAGCACAACTGGTTCATTAGCTGGTCGAGCCATACGATTATTTCTTCTGTTCCTATCACTCATTTTCTAGTACGTCTGCAATTAGCAGACAAAGTGTCAGGTCAACAGAAAAGATATTTTCAAACATAGAAACATATACCTCAAGTGTAAATGTGTCTATCTAGGAGTAATTTCATTCTGCTTTACTCATACTAGGATATTGCTGATCCTATCTGTATAGAGTTACCCGTCCTAGAACACTACTGGTTCTATTTCTGACGAGTTCGTTCAAATGTTATATTCCAGAACTAAGCTTAACCAAAGCTCTGATACCAAATGAGACGACCCCAAACCCCGTACTGACGGTGGCAAGGGTAATCCGTGGGATATAACACAGAAACTGAGAATAGCAGAGCAGAATTAAGTAAATACACCAGATAATGAACAATAGAATATACTGGATAAAAGTAATCATCAGAGTTACACAGTATACAGGATCTTACTTAGTACAAATACAGTTCAGCTATACATAAATGTCTACAGCGGAAAACAAACATAATATGTACAATGGGAGCTGAACAACATAAAAAGAGATAAATGATAGAATCCATCTTCAGCTCCAGCTATCCAGAAAGAACCAGCTAAACCTGAATACAAGGCTGCCCATGTAGAAAAAGGGGCACCCGAGTTTGAGAGTGAAACAAACTACGAGTCAGTCATGGGACTGGTATGAGAAATCTACTCAACACATATATAATTTTTGGCCAATCACAGGACCACGCCACTTTCGTGGAACGGGTTTACTCCATTGGATTGCCCGTGCTTTAAAACAAATCTTTCTTTTAAACATCACTATGTTTTTTTCTAAAAATGAAGCCATTATAAGACTCAGTTCCCATCACACAATGCAACTCAAACCGGAGGATAGAGTTTTTACCTTATAACGGCCAAAATATGCTTGATACGAATAAAACAAAGGCATTTGATATTATTGCTAGTGTTTATATGGTTTGAAAACAATTTCAAATCATAACTATCAATCATAGACGACATGAGCGTCCCATGCCACTATGTCGCCAGATATATATACAATCAAAACCGCACAGTCACGTATTTGGAAATTGGGTTTCCGTCATGAACCAAGGCAAAAGATAGTCCTTACCGAATTTGAGACAATCTAGCCTGCCATGTCTCAGGATCAGAGCTCGCGTGACCCTTGGATCGTCAAGGCCGGTCCACCGATGTGGATTAAAATGCCTAAGCAATACGTTTCCCCACCCTTTGGGGCGCAAACGAGCCAACGAATGACTCCATCGGACCCGGATCGTCCGATCAAACCGAGGCGCCTCGCAACAGCAACAACCACATAGGTGAAAAGTATATAAATGTCAGGGCTGGTAGGTCACTGACACCACCCTAGCTAGAAAGAAACGCATGCCCTCCCTGAGGTCCTTCTCCCGTTTCTGGTTCCTACCGGGGTGTGAGGCTCGTGATTTCACGTTATACACAAAGCTACACCACACAGGCGGTGCTTTGATCATCTCCACAAGACTTTGCTTTTCAATAGAAGTCCTGATCATTGCATCTTAGCATGCCACACAGGCAATTCATGTCATGCGACTGATGTCCATCGATATACAACCTCTGAGCTCGTGCGTCTCAGAGAAGGGCGTTAAGTAAAAGAATAAATTCTCCGCCGCCATACAGATGTATATTTAACAGAAATCAATCAACACAGAATAAACTCCAATGTCAGACACACAGTCCACTTACAAGTCCGTTCTGGGTCTGAACGAAACTGGAGGCACAAAATACCTCGCAAACCCATCGATCACCACGTACGTCTGGACGATCACCACTCATTATCCATATTTCGGGATGCCTCCCAATCAGGACCTCGGTTACCATCCAAACGAGGTGAAGATCTCCGGTCTTGGACCACCGTCTTCATCTTTTATTACTTATCGTCGGTCAATTATTTGAAATGAGAATTAACTCGGCCTTTTCAAATAACTCACGTATATTTATAATTTCAAATCAATTTATTTCAATGGTTAAATTATTCAACAACACCAATTTTGTTCTTTAATGTAATTTTCACACCAAACACATTCAACCATCAAATACCACATAAATCGAGCAAATTCATTTTATTTCCATTCCATATTGTTTATGGTATTTTATAACGATTTATCGCTATTTTTATTTATTTTAAAATAGCCAATTTATTCCAAAACGACGCTTCGGGCCATAACGCGGCCGTGGCGCTGTTTTTCTTCAGATTTGATTTACACATATCTGGAAATCTAACCGTTGGATCTTCACACAATTTACATCATTAGAAAGGTCTTTTTAAAACGAATCCAACGGTTCCGGTTTCGGGAAAATCCGACGGTCGGATCTCCCGGAACAATCGTTTGAAGTTTCGATTTCAAAATACGAACTACAGCGTCGTTATTCGATTAAATATAATTATATTTATATATATATAAATATAATCATTTCTGGCGCTGTTTTTCTTCAGATTCGAATTAAACATTCCAGACAATCCAACCGTTGGATTTTTACAAGGTTGGTGCCGTTGGGAAGATATTTCCAAGGCGAACCCGACGGTTGCGGTTTCGGGAAAATCCGATGGTCGGATTCCTCATACTAATCGTTTCAAATTACGATTCCGAAACACGAACTGCACGGCTTCGATTCCTTTTAATTATATTTATATTTATATATATAAATATAGTTCATTCTATAATTTCAACTATAGTTCATTCTATATTTTCAACTTCGTTTTCACTTCAAATATTTCACTAACGCCTTAATATTTTGGAAAATTTCGCCATAACCTCCTTTGTACGGGGAGGGGTTTGGAAATTTATTGGGCCGTGTTAGGTACCCAATAAATCCTAAAAAGCATTGACATATTTATAGTGATATATTCTGGTGTTTACGGGGGAGCATGTATAGATAATCACTCCAGAGAATAAATTCTCGTCACCCCGTTTCCATGTGGAAATAAATAGTCCATGTGCCGTATCTAATAACTAGAGAGACGTGATTATTGTCAACTCCAGACCCGTGTGGGGTTTTTATTAATCTGGCAATTTATCGTTATATTTTATAGAGTCCAGATCAGTCATCAGTTCAACCTGTAGTATATAATCATCGCCATACAAGCCTCTCGCTCGTATGGTAAATCTTCCACCTCGTCACACAAGCTCCAATTGCTTATGTGGAATATGATGAAGTATGCCTATCGTCAAGAAGTATGCCATGTAGCGTAGTTCAAATTTAATTGTTACTATCCTATGGCGATATTTATTATTTCACACAGAATAACCAGCACTCCGCATCAAATGGCATTCACAGGAGTTGATATAAAAATAAAATTGCGCAACCAACTCATCAAGGCTTACCTATTTGTCGGGCATGCAAATAATTTCTTTACTCTACAGGTAATCCATTTTTCCTGTTCAACACATGTATATATATGCAGAACAAAGCCAATTATGATATTTCTAGCAAACTATTATTTATTTCAACACGTGTGTATTTTTATCAAAGCGTATACATGATAAAAGAAATATTTTTATCATCAAAATATTTATTTAACACGTGAATGTTTTTAACACTTCATATTCACAATAAAAATGTAGTTTTTATTGTCTATTCATTTTATTTTAAAATACGATAACATTCAACACATGAATTTCAACTCGACGAACGAATTTCAATTCAACACATGAATATTCTCTATAGTTTGTATATATATAAAAATGTGATTTTTATCGCTAAAACTATTTGTTTAAATTCAAATAATATTCAACACATGAATTTCAACTCAACGAATGAATTGCAACTCAACACATGAATATTCTCTATAGTTTGTATATATATAAAAATGTGATTTTTATCGCTAAAACTATTTGTTTAAATTCAAATAATATTCAACACATGAATTTCAACTCAACGAATGAATTGCAACTCAACACATGAATATTCTTTCAACATATGTGATTTATTTCAACGAATGAAAATTATTCTAACACATGTATATTTCAGAAAATTTCGGCAGCATAACGGCAGGGTAGTTAAAACCGGGACCGTCCCTAGTACGGCTCCTCGCTCTACCTTAAAACCTCGCGGTTTTTGACAATGGGGATCATGCATCTAGTTCGCACGCAGGCGGCATGTATATATTTATTTCATTTCCACAAACTATTCCTATGTGGTTTCAACCAAATATTTCTCAACCACAAATGGGTATTTTCCAACCACAATCAATCAATATCAACCACAAACAATCCCAAACAACCATTCGCTATCAATCAATTTTCACAACAATCACAACCAATAAATATCGTCCATGGTTTGTGGACGAGGGGCGTGTATATATATATATATATATATATATATATATATATATATATATATAGCAATTCACTTCTATTTCAACACATATATAATTTTTACAACGCATATACAACTTATACATCGAACGTACAACTTATACAACGCTTATACATGAGGTGTACAACGCTTATATAACTTATACATCGACTATATAATTTATACATCGTCATTTTCCATATCGTTTATAAATTAGAAATCTCACATTGGGTTCCACTCCACCAAAAATAGCAGAAGGCTCAGAAAAATATGCGGTCTCTTCTAGAATGTAGAAGGCGTCCACACGGTCACGATGTTTCCTGTTTCATCGAATTTCGTTACCGAATGATAAAGATATGATTTTTCAAAGTTTGCAACACTTTAAAACTGTCGAAATCAGTTTAAAATAAAAACAGCCGTTATACCTCAGTTTTGTTCAAACCTAGGTTTTAGATTTTCGCAAATTCCGTAGCTCGATGTCCAGATCAGGTTGCACTACGACGCAGGGGGTGGAAGGGGCTTTCCGGCGCTGGGACCCATCTTCAGTTCGACGGCGTCAGGAACCCATGGCGACGGTCTAGAATCGGCAACTTTCGAGCGTTGGATCTTCACGCACGCTCAACGATAAATTACACAGTTGGCATGGATCTGAAGATCTCCTGATGTTCTTCAAAATCTTCCAAAGAACTATGGCGTTTCGTTGAGAGATTGGAGCAAGATCGAGGAGAGAAGGTTTGGGGTGATTTCCGTCGTTCGTCGGTGAAGGGAATCGGGGAGAGAGAAAAGCTTTCGACCAATGATATTTTTTTATTAATTTATATATTTTTAAATTTCGAAAATACCTCTTTCACTCATGAACCCCAATTCAAACCCAACGACTGTCGGCCCTAGCGTTTTACCCCCATTCCGAACACAATGGGATATGTTTCGAAGGCCCATTCGGATGTTTCAGCCAGTTTTCCTTCAAATTAAAATATAAAACACTTAATATTTAATTTGAGCGTACATTTCAATTTGCCAGGGCCACAAACTGATTCGAAAAATTCCAGAAAAATAAATCTAGCTATGTTTTGACGATACGGTCCCAACAAAACTAGTTTCGTCGAATTCTGAGACCGTTTGCAAAAAGGCCCATTTTTGGTCGATCCAATTTAACTGTAATTGACCAAAACACATTTTCCTTTGCCACGCTCACATACTAGCTTCAATTGTTATGAAATTTGAAACCTAGCAATAACTTCACATCCCGGATCCAACAAAAGTGGTTTCGTCGAATTCCGAGGTCGTATGCAAAATGGCCAATTTCACGGGCTATATAAATTCCATAGCGACCTTTCTGAAAATTCATTCGGCCATAACTTTTGCTTTCCACTATGAAAATCCGATTTTTCAGATTCGTTAGAAAGGTATTCACTAAAAGATTTAAATATTTTTGGTTTCACTAAAATCCGTTTTGTTTTGCACCCGGTACAGTCCGACAAAGTTTGAATTCAATTTTTGAAACTACAGCGCCATTTCAGGCCTTGTTTATAATTATAATTAATTATATTCATTTTTAATTGTCGTTTCAACTCAGTTTTCATCGCTATTATTAAAAATATTTATTTTAAATATTTACAATCCATTATTTTAGCCAATTAAATTTTTTAAATTGGTTCAGATTTTCTGGGTCGTTACACCTTTTGACCCTCATAGTTATGGAATGATGGAAAAGCTAAGAGGAGAAACCTCTGATTATCCTAGTATATACACTCAGTATCATGGTTGACATTTGTTTATTTTGGAAATGGAGGTCAAGAAACTTCGCAATTGTGAAGTTGAATCTGTTAAGGTATAGTTGAGTAAAGCTCAAGAAGACGTGATACGGGAGATTGAAGATAAGGCATACGCGCCTCATACCCTTTTTCTTAAGGGTACATCCTTGATTCCTTTTTTTAGGAATTCTATGCATACTAATTTCTAGCTTTTAAGGTTTATACTCTAGGACGTATCATCGATCCTTAGGTAGAAACCCTTTTGGATGTAAACATGTATTTGAAACATGTTATGGTTGATGGTTGCGAATGGTTGCTAGTGGTTGCTCATGAATGCATATACACACGTATTAGGCACTAGATCAGCTCAGACGCCTTCATATTTCATTTACATATATGTATTTGTTTATGAATTGAACTTAATGTGTTATCATATGGATGTCGCATTTGAGTGAATGATTGTGCACTCATATAGAAATAATATGTATCATTAGGATTTGCATACATATTGGACGCATGGCACTGACATGATTTGCATTAAGGAGGTCAACTAAATCAGTTGACCGCCTGATTTTGCATTAGATAAAGACATGTACACACACTATGCATATGAACATACAAGCATTAGAAGCCTTTAAGGACAATGGATGCCTGTGTTTGATGGTTGAGTAGATGGATGATTGGATGGTAGGATTTACATTCTTCTTGACTTGAAGATTTCGGGGTCGAAATCCTTTAAGGAGGGGAGAATGTAACACCCCGTATTTCTGTTAACACTAAAGTTACTAATTTAAGAATAACCAATGCTTAATATAATAAATGTGTAAAGGGGAGATGTATCTAATGTGCATACAAATTTAATAATAAATGTGTAAAGGGGAGATGTATCTAATGTGCATACAAATTTAATAATAAATGTGTAAAGGGGAGATGTATCTAATGTGCATACAAATTTAATAATAAATGTGTAAAGGGGAGATGTATCTAATGTGCATACAAATTTAATAATAAATGTGTAAAGGGGGGATGTATCTAATGTGCATACAAATTTAATAATAAATGTTAATAATGTACATTAAGAAAGTAATTTTGAACATAATTGGCTTCTCTTTAGAACAGATGGCTTTGATTAACCTTGGCTTCATCGACGACTCAAATTAACTTGTAATCCTATATAAACAGCCCCCTAGTCTCCTTCTCTTTGCTCCATTCTTCTCTAACCTTATGCTGCACAAATTCTTGATGGACATGGCTTCTTATTCCTCTAAATATAAATAAATAGATTAAAATAAAAATATAAATCAAGACGAGGATATGCTGCACAAGTCTTTCAAGAGAAGATTCAAAACAAGTTAGGATTCAAGTAAAGATTCAACGGCTTCAAGCAACGCTATCTTTCTATTCTTTTCTAGATCCAATCAATGTAAGTCGGTTACTTTTTAGATTTGAACGCCTTTTTCTATTTGTGACATGAAATTAAAAGAATATAAGAAATATGCCTTATCATCTCATTGAATCTGTGCTTGTTTATGACTTTGGATCTGATTCTTGATTATGGCCTAGAACACATTGTGACTAAATTGCCAATGCTTAAGATTATGACTATGGAACTGTGGCCTTTGAAACCATATGCCTTTGACTATGAACATAAGCCTTTGACTAGGAGCATAAACCAATGCCTATGACTATGACAAGGACAATAGTGGATAATTACCTATGATTCATGAACATGATATTATTGCCTAAGATTATGACTGTGAAATTGGATCTAAACTTGATTATCTATTCCAGTCTATTCTTAAATATCCTTGGATCTTGATTATGGGAATTTATCTATTACGTTAGATCTACCCATATACTTGAACCTATGTTATTTGTTTAACCCTTTTTATGTCATAATATTATCAGATCTATAGGCCTTCAATGCTTTAATCAATTTATTCAGTGTAATTTGTTAGATCTGTGATTAGTGAATTATCATCTTCTGCCAGTCATTATGTCTATCTTTTCATGGCATTTTGGTTCATTCCCTTTTTATCCACGAATCTAGATTTATCTATAATCTAGGATGAAATCACGATTACACGAACGATGGGAATACGATTTGGGCAAATCATAAATTTGACTTAAACAAGGTTGTAAACTTGGAAATTGGCATAATGTGGAACATGAACATAATTATGATTGACATAATTTAGAACATGTATTATGGCATGTTTATTAGAACGCAAATTTGAAATTTGACATGAATTATGGAATATGTAATTTGACATATTAAATTTAGTATTGGCAAGTAAGCTAAGTTTTAGGCGTAAACGGTAAACTAGAATAATAATTCTAGTCTTGCCATAAACTGTAAATTAGGATGTTAAATCAGAATTGGGTCAATTAAAGTTAATTTGGCATAATAAATATATTATCTCAAATTTTGAATTTAGTCATAATTGTGAGTAATTGTCATGTTTAGAATAATCAAGGTTAGTGACACTGAATTTGGTATAATTTACATACCAAAAACTATAAATATGATATATAGGGAAAATGGGCCATAATAATAAATGTTGACAATGTACATTAAAAGAGTAATAATGGAATAAGTAAATTAGGGAAAATTTACTTATAGAATTTATCCTAAATGAGAAAAGTAAATTTAAACAATACGAACATGCTTAACCCGAGGTTGGATTGAGTTGTGATGTAAACCTGCCCGGACCCGCCCGGCTGTCCAGTGATCACGACAATACCTATCCAATGTGGGAGGTTAAGGCATTGAGCCCGATAAAGGCCCGAGGTTAGACTGAGTTGTGGCGTAAGACTGCCCGGAACCAACCGGCATACCGGTAGCCACAACAATACATGTCTAATGTAAGTGGCTGGTGCTTTAATAAGACAATTAAAGTTAAGCTAGAATGGGAGGGTTAAGTCCATAAGAACACTTAACCAACTTAACACAGTTAAGCTAGAATGAGAGGGTTAAGTCCATAGGAACACTTAACCAACTTAACACAGTTAAGTTAGAACGATAGGGTTAAGTTAACTAGAACACTTAACCAACTTAACATGGTAACAAGGCAAGATTTGTAGGGGTTAAGTAACTAAGAAAAACACTTAGCCAATTTAATATGTTAACCAGACTAGAAAGTGGTGGTTAAGTAAATTCAATACACTTAGCCAATTTAACATGTTAACTAGACTAGAGGTAGGGGATAAGTAAAGTTAATACACTTAGCCAATTTAACATGTTAACTAGACTAGAGGTTGGGGTTAAGTAAATTTAATACACTTAGCCAATTTAATATGTTAGCTGGACTAGACCGTAGGGTTAAGTAAGCTTGAACACTTAACCATCAGAGTGTGATAAATGAATATGGTTAAGTTAAAAACATGAAGGGACAATACTTAACCATTAGAACATGTTAATCAAACCAATGTTAGGGTTAAGTTAACTAAGGGAACACTTAACCGTTATAACATGTTAGTTAAAACAGATAGGCAAGGTTAAGTTAAAAAGGAACACTTAACCAATACAAGATGAATGGGTAGGGTTAAGTAAATACTTAACCAATATAACTTGATGCTGGTAGGGTTAAGTCAACATGAACTATTGATAACACTTAACCAGTTTAATATGACAAAGGAATGGGTTAAGTTAACTTGAATTGACTAATGACACTTAACCAATCCAACTTGACGAGAAAGAGGACTAAGTAGTAAACCTTAGTTAAAAAGGGCTAAGTAGTAAACCTTAGTTAAGAAAATGACGATTCAATAAACTAAGTGGTAAACCTTAGTTAGAAAAACTAAGTAGTAATCCTTAGTATAACACGAAGAGGAGCGAACGTCCATCTGATCTTAAAGAAGGCTCCAACGAATTGGGTTACGAAGCCCGAGGCTTCGAGGGGACGTAAGGGTACTCTTGGTATCCCTCTGTGAGAATGTAGATGATCCGCCTGGGCTCACAAAGGTTAAGGTCTGCGTGAGAAGAACCAAGGGTATGCCTTGGTCGCAATATATGGCAACCTAAAGACTAGGATGGACCAGCGTGATTTGGCGACACCAGTAGCCCTGTGATAGCGACTCGTCGTCTACCTACCATCTTGAGTCAGTCGAGATACGTAAAGCGGAAAGGCGGAGAACTCCAAAAGACCATATACTTGCTATCTAGTTATGGGTGAGGATGGCCATAAGTTAGTGGGGCATAGAGGGCCTGCGTATAGTTCTCATTTTTCAAGGTGTGCCTTTCATTAATTGGGGGAGGGGTCGAGTGGGACCATAGCCACTGGAAAAACAGACCTTAGCATCTGCATCGGCAGATAACTTAAAGCTCCCGACCGAGTTCCGTGTTTCTTGATTAGCCCTGCCACGGGACTCGGGCCGCACATATAGAGGACATGTGCAACTAGATATCTAGCACGTTTACGATACGATTGGGACGTAAAGTCTAGGGACACTTATCGCTCTGGGTAGTGTGTCCTAGACTAGGGGCACCGTTCGACAGGTAGCATAATCCCTAGTTGGACCTAGGTGGCATAAACCCTGAATCCGAGAAGTATTAGATAAGTCGCATAAACCCTAGTCAAATCTAGGAAGCGCTCGATAAGAAAACCCTAGATTAGATCTAGGTAATAAATAATAAATGTACGCCTAAAGGAAACCACAATTACTGGGATTGGGATTGCGTTATCATTTTAGACAGATTACTAGTTGGGACACTAG
This sequence comes from Allium sativum, assembly GCA_030737875.1. Lineage (NCBI taxonomy): Eukaryota > Viridiplantae > Streptophyta > Magnoliopsida > Asparagales > Amaryllidaceae > Allium > Allium sativum. The sequence goes on from CM060924.1 coordinate 201,978,323, forward strand.
ATAGGTGGTGCAGAGACACAGAAACCATAATAACAGGTTAATAGCGAAGCGGAGAAAGTATTAAAGCATATCCATTTTATCTTGTCTTAGCATATCCTGTGTTAATCTTATCCTATCTTGTTGGCCCTATCGTCATGGTATTGTCTTGTATTCAGTTAATTCATGTCGTTTTGTTTTTCCTTGTTCACATGCTAGAAGTAACTGAACTTATCAGACTTTATATCTGACCCAGTTTTCTTTCGTCTTATTTTCTTCCGTCCACCCCCCCCCCCCAGGTAGTTAAGGAGGGAATAGTATAGCTCAGGTTAGATTGGACCGTCACTCTTCCCAAGCTCGAAGATTCTTTGACAAAGTGCTTTGGACTCTCTTTTTCTGCTGCTATGGCTGGCTTATGCTACATTGGGGAATATAAATGTTATTTTATGCTTCTTTATTTTGTAAGACAGATGATACCCTGATATTGGAAAACAATTGTTGTACAAACTATTTTATCAATAAAGTAAAGTTTTATTTTCCGCTGTTTTAATTTTGTCTGTCTTGTAATTTATCTGCATCTTTTACCCTAAATGCTCCACAGAACTTAGTGCATTCCATTTGTGAGTGACACTAAAGGATGTGGGGTGTTACAGGGGAGATCTCCCAAGCCCTGAAATGTAGGATCATCAGTAGTAGGGGCATCTCCTTGGGAAGCGTCTGTTGGTAGTTCTTTGGGAGATAATGATTTTTCAGGAGAAATAGCATCCCCAGGGGCGATGTACTCTTCTCGGTGCTTTTTGGGTATGTTAGCCAGCTCATCATCTTGAGTCGAAGTTGGAGAAGGTGAAGTTCGAAGTGGTATTGTGGGGCTTTTCGATCTCTCGGCCATTCCTGGAATTACATCCACTGGAGGGATGTAGACATATGAACCCGACCCGTGACCTATGCTACGGGTAATGGACAGTAGCCCGTGATGATGAAGGAATTCATCGATGGTTTGAAATTTTTGGTCGCCATTAAGGAGCTGATGCATCCGATCAAAGTACACTTGACCCGATATTTGTTTGGGATTATTAACTGCAAACAAAAAGAAAAAAGATTAATGTGTTGGCGTGGACACTCAGATTTGAGATTTAGAAAACCAATGCTTTACTTGATTTTGTCCATCTCCTAGCACATCCCGGCTGTTGCTTTATATAAAACCATTCCAACTTGGAATTGTCGGCCTTGCTGCTGAACGGCGCTAAAATTATTTTCCTTTTTGGGACTGATTCGAAGTAAGAGAAAGAAGGAGCTTCTCGAGTCCGATGCTTGAAGTTGTAAAAGAAATGAACATCATCGAAAGTGAGCTCTGTACCTAAGATCTCGCGGTATGCTACATATAAGGTATATAGGTAAGCATAGGAGTTGGGATGCAGCTGCATGGGGGCGATTCACATCTATCTTAGAAAGTCGACAACAAAAGGAGAAAACGGTGGAATAGCCCCAACCATGCACATCAATCGGGTGATTGCCATAAATCCTTCTGGAAGATTGTGAGGACGGTCAGTTTTCGACGGCACCAGAGTATCCCTTCTTAGTATACCGTGCTTTCGACATATGCGAGCAAGTCTACCATCGTCGATCGTTGATTCAACAGAGTCTGTGGGTGATTCCAAGATAATGGCAGACTCGAATTCATCAGGAGCTCGGTAATCTCCAATCTCTCCTTCCTCCTCATAGCCCAGAGAAACTTCGCTGTCTGAAGATGTTTCATTGTTATGCGTTCCTATTTCATAATCTGAGCCCTCGTCATCCCATTCAGGGTCTGAAGGAGAAGACATGTCATCGAGAGTATATTTCTCAGAAATTTCTGCCATTTCCATCTTCTTTGGTAATCTAGAAGAACGTCTTTCGGCCATGATCGCTAGACTATTGAAGAAACAATGAAAAGGATTAGTGTAAAGTTCCCCGTGTTCCCCGTGTGTGTATGTGAACTAAAGTGTGTGCTACGTGTGACAGAGATGCAAAGTAAATACATGAAAGCATAATATAAAGGTCCAAGGAAGCAGTGATGTTCAAAATAGTTCTTGATATTCGTTTATGTTCGCGGGGCACTATCCTAACTGTCCACTAAGTTGAAGATTATGTTAAGAATTGGTTTAACCAGCTAAGCAAGGTCTTATGTACAATCTTAGGCTGTTTTTCGGCTCGGTTCGGATGCACACACTAGGGTCAGATCGGGGAGAAGGCCTTATGCTAGCCTGGGACAAGAGTTGATGCCCAGTGACCAAAATCGGATCGGTTCGGAGGTGAACACTTGGACAGTCCGGATCGACTTGAACAGCCATGCTTCTCCTCTTATTTGTTTCACATTCCGATCTGGTCCAGTCAAGTAAATCCTGTTCTTCTCTTGGCTTGCAAGTCCGATCCGTTCAGTTGAGCCCCATTCACGTCTCTGCCCTGTCACCCAAACCGATCCCCTGCACTTCTCTTCTACCTTTTTCCTCCTCTTTGGGGTTAAGCTCGATCCTACATTGAAAGTCCTAACTGAAATCAAGTACTGACGCACTCGAACGCTCAACAAAGGATTTTAGCCGCCTCCACCGTCGCCTCTAGAGAAACTTAACACCATTAACAACGACGACGGAGTGGAGGCGGTCAAGGCGGCGAAATTCATCGAATACATCGCTGGAAACATTCGAAGAAAACCGTGAATCTAAGCTAAAAGAAATTATAAAGAGGAGATTCAAGATTATAAAACTACCTATGTGTTGGATTTGGGGATTAAAACGAGAGAGTTTCGGAGTTTTAAAATTCCAAGGGTTTTGATGCAAATTTCGTTGGAAGAGAATAATAAAGAAGGAAGAGGAAGAAGGAGACGAGGAGGGTACTTATATGAAATCGCAGTGACCACTCGTATTCCCAATTTTCCTCAACCCGTTCGGACTGGAAGATAAGCCCATTAAGGCCCTATGGCCTGTTGATCCATGGGGGAGTTGAGTCGATATATCTACTCGGGTGTACCAATGGAGGAAATCCATTCGGATCGGAATCCGAACTGAAAGAGGCTATATACACTGATTTGACACGCATGGTGAATTTAAGGAAAAGTAGAGAAAAAACTTACCGGGAAGAATCAATGGACGTTAAATAAAAGTTCTCAAAGTTGTTTAAAAATGAAGAAAGTAATTCATGTGGATTATGGATATATATAAGCGGCAAAAGCCACGACTTCATGAAGTGACACTACAAGTGGATGGAAGTGATCATTCAACGGCTTTAATTCAAAGGATATCTTGTTAATTGCTTCGAAGCACACTTTATCTTAAATAAGAGTGTACTTCGAGGGGGCAAAATGTTAGCCTACTTTGTGAACTAGGCTACACAAAGAGCAAATAGTGAGAAGGACACCAATCGGATCGGATCGGAGAAAGATAGAGCAGAAGGTGAATAAAGATCAAGAGCGCAGACATTTCCTCGGATCGAATCGGAGAGATACAATAGTAGCCTCATTACATCGGATCGGATCGGTAATACGTCAGTAATACCAAAGGATAGCAGGTGGCTTCAGCGGTTCGGATCGGAGGAACACTTCAGCGACATCAGAAGAAAGCAAGCAATCCCATCGGTTCGGATCGGATGAGTACGTCAACAGCATCAAGGGACGACGAGTTGCATCACCGGATCGGATCGGAGGCCCCGATCCGAACCCCTTTTTCCCTTTGAATCTGTAGTCGTTGTTGTGCATATCCCCTGAAGACTCGGACAAGATCTGACAATTTCTCCCACGTTCTCCTACTCAATCAATGCGCTGTAGCCATCTTAGAGCCTCCGAACCCGACTCTCAAGGGATGGATGCCACGCAATTCCGAACCGGAGCCACTTCGAGGAGATTTTTCACCTATAAATACACCACCTAGAGGCATTTGAAAGGATCTTTTGGCAAATTCTCAGTCCATACTTTCTCCATGGCCGAATTCTGCAATCATATTTAGATCAAAATCATCTCTTGAAGCCCATTTTTGAGAGAATTGAGTGAGTTTATGCATTGTAATTGTGAGGTTGAGTGATAATCATTGCTGTATTCATATTCAAATCATCAAATAAAAGAAAACAAAGTGAACGTAGGCTCGTTAACGCCGAACCACTATAAATCGCATGTTCTTGTTTGGTTTTTGATTCTATTTTGTTGAATTCATATCTAATTTGGGTGTTAGAGCCAATTTTTGGTCTAAAAAGTATTTTGAAAAGTTAGATGATTCGTTAAAATATTGTGTTGTTTTACAGGGAAGAGTTATATCTGATGACTATTGGTCAAAAGACACCAAAATGATCATTCATCGATTAAAAAAACATATAGATATGTAATTAGAAATTTACAAAGAAATGGATACCAAATTAGTACAAAACTTTTGATTCTCATCTACAACTTGATTCAATACTTTACATCTCTTCATCTACTTTGCAATGCCCCTGGTCTTATGTGAATCTATCAAGAAATGACCAAGTTACGATTAAATGAAATTTTGGTGCACATAGGGAAAAAGAAACCAAGACTCTCACTGGTATTCTTCATATTGCTTCCAGATATTTGAAGTATTTAATCCCAATTAATTTTCCAAATTGTAGTTCTTGTTCTCATGGTCGTTTTGATGGGTGTATCATCAAAATACGAGCAAAACCAAGTGAGATATGGCAGTTTGAAATTGGCTATCCAAAACTGAAAAACTGTATACGGGATTTCCTATTTTTCTCTTACTAATTTGGCCTGCTGCACCATTCACCACCAAACTATTACTATATCTTATCCCTTTCCTTCCTCTTCTATTGGTTTCATCCAATTCCGTTAAGAAACTAAGAAGATATGTATTTTGGAAGATTGATTGTAAGTGAAAAACAAGAAGAAGAAGAAGAAGAAGAAGAAGAAGAAGAGAAAATTTTATGAAGATTGACTATTGGGCCTATTTATAGTAGTTGAAGTGTTCATTCATTCAAAATTCAAATTCAAGATTTGGCACCAAGTTGGTTAAAAAATAAATCATCAATACCATTCTCATATGATCTTCAAATTCAACAGACGAATGTACTACATTAATAAGAAAATGAGACCGTCGCAATAGAGCAGATCCCGTTGTCAAATTCTGAAATATGTGGATGTGTGATTCATGATAGTGGAAGAACAACAAAATGGAGGATTGCAAAAAGCGACATGCTTTACAATTATTTCATAATTATTATTGCATTCAGGAATATACATCTATACGCATAGTTAGGTGAAGAAATTTAACTATTTTATAATTTTAGATATTTTTTTGTTCATATATCGATACACCATAGATATTTATCAATATACCAATATAATTATTTTAAAGGGTCTTTTCTTATTATAGATTCAAATGTCATTACTCTTTGCTTTGATTTCAAAAATTGAAAGGACATCTTTTCAATTTGAAAATGTCAGTTCAAACTTTAGTTATCAACTTTGTTTGTCTACTTATTTTCTTATATTTTTTTTCAATATATATATATACATATATATATATATATATTAAAATTGTATAAATCAATAAAATTATATATTACATAGATATGTTAATAAGGTACATATAAATAATTTAAAATTTACAAACATTTGATATTGTTATTAAATATAAATTTACATATCTTTTTTTTTGAAAGGCAAGCGAAATTTTTTATTCACAAGAGTTACATCGATAAACAATAAATCTACTAGAGCAATAAAGACTCTTGACATTTCTAGCCTTGTGCTTACCAAAAGAGATTTTTTTTAAAGAGCATTCATTTTCTGACATTATACTTATCAAGGTGTAAACACAAAGCGACTCCACCTTGATGAAATAATTTCTATATCCAAAACAAATTAAAAGCAGACCAGCAGCTGACCAGATTCACTTAAACTTGAATCATCCAATAGACACATCCATGAAACATGATTCTATGAACCCTCACGCCAAATCAGGAAAGCACTTGCACAGGAATTTTTCACTTAGTCAAAATGGCAACCAAAACCCGAAAATATAGTGAGAGCCACTATCACCATCAACGTACACAAAGTAACTGGTAAAGCAAAATCAATTTAAACAAGGATCGAACAAAGAACATGATTTTTCCTAGTATGTCTTTTTGATGATTTCATCTTGTTGTTGAGAGGTAGCACATCTTCTGGCCTGTAATCTATACCATCATCTAAATCAGTGTCATCCCAGAATTTTCCTTTCAGTTTCTTGGATTTAAAAGATGGAGTAGAACTAGTGGGATTTTCAGAAGAAAGTGAAGACATAGAGGTGTTAACACATGGGAAGGTCAAGCCACAACCAGTGACCATAGGAAGAGGTAGAATGATATTCTGAGGAGGCTTCAAGTTTGCGTATGGGGAAGTTTTTGAAGCTGAGTGTGTCGTGGAGTTATTCAAGTCATTTACAACAGCAGTGGAAGGTGTTGCATGGCTAAAAGTCAGTGGACAATACATAGTGATGTTTGAGCTAGATAAGTCAGGAGAGGACATACCTGAAGAACTGGTCATGCTATTACCGTAATTTGTTGCTTGATCAGCATTATTTATGTTGCCATCAAAGAGATTACCAAGCACAACATCATCAACTTCATACTCTGCTTCATTATTCTCCACAATATTATGAACTTCTCCAATATTGCTTGTCACTTGTGCTTCTATCCCAACAGCACTACCAAGTGCTCTACCATTCATAAGATCAGCTTCTGTACTATTGACATGTTCCTTAGCATTAGTCCTCTTAGCATTACCATTACCATCTAAATTAGTTCCCAATACAGTAAAAGGATTGTCATTAACCTTAGCCACTTGAGTTTCATTATTACTTGCCTTATTGTTCTGCACTCCTTTCCTTCTCCAATACTAGGCATTTTTTGAATTAGCAGGAATCCAGTTGCCTTGAATATCAACAGAAGCAGGTGTCCAATTAAATTACCGAGGATAGGCATTAGTTTTGGCTTTATTATTATCCAAATCCTCAACATGATTCTCACCACCATCATTTGCATGGGTGTTAAACTCACAACTATTAGTAGCATGACCAAATACCTTACAAATAGTGCAAATTTTGGGTTTTCAGTCATAAGTTAATTTAACTGGTGGGCACTCTTTTCCTAAACCACCTACCACTATTTTATAAGGGAGATCAAACTCCGAGGAAATCTCGATTAAAGCTTTAGAATACCTAAATCTTTGCAGCTTTTCAGTGCTACTTTCAAAGCATATCAATCGCCCCACATGACATGATAGCTAATTAATACCCAATAATGTCCACATAATAGTTGGAATGCAATAAAAAATGAACCCAAACATGGACTTTTTTAACCCAAGCCTGTGAATTTCCTATAGTAGGATCCCATCTAGTTATGATAAACATGCGTCCTTTGATGGAAATGGGGTCAGATTTCAAAATATTTTCCCTATCTGAATCATTAGAAAACTTGAAAAAGAAATGCTTACCATCCGATTTAATACTAATTTCCCCGTCTAGTTTCCAAAAACGATTTAAGAAATTTACCACCATGGAATAAGAAGAATTACCATCCAGGAAGAAAACCACCAAAAAGTTGATCCAGAATTTCATTCCCTCAGATCTGACAGTATCTGGAATCTTATGTGGTACACCATCTCTAGGAATATCGAAGTGTTAGGGATGGAAGGCGCCAGCATTACGAGGGAGTGAAGAAAAACGGGATGCATAGTCCTTCTTAATGAAAGATGGATAGGAGGCATTAGACATTGAAGGATTTACAGAGAAAAATGTCGAATTTAAATTAGAGCAATCTCCAACTGGAGATGAATTAGGTCTAGAAGAGGAAGGAATTGGTTCTGAAGATGTAGTTCTGAAATTGATATCAGAGGGTCTGTCTGAAGAGGAGGAGTTGACAGTAGGAGGGGGTGGGTCGGGAGGAATTGGCGGAGAAGCACAAGAAGAAAGTGGAGGGAAGGTGGCGACGAAGGCGAAGGAGGAGGTGGATGAGGAAGAATGAGAGGATTGCGCAGGCGCCATTTTTTTCTCGTTTTTCAATATCTTATATTATTTATATATCTTTTTTGTGTAGTTTAAACATACATAATATAACTTATATATTTTTCACATATAATTTCATAAAAAATTGGGTTACATTATCACAAATACTATTTGTAACTTAATATTATTTTTAATATCTTATTTTATTAGATTTATAAAACTTATATATTTAACTTAATATTTTGGTATGACGAATCAATTTTATGTCTTAGATATATAATTTGAAATATAAGTAGTTATAATTTTATAGTTTACTTTATATTACCATATTTCATCAAAAATAATTTTATTATAATTATAGATTTCATATTATCATAAATATTTTTTAATTTTAAATTTTGATATTTAGTATATTGTGACTTTTAAAGTTTAAATATAAAAATTGATTTGTATTCAATGATTGATGTATATCTCACAATAAATTAAAAGTTTTATAATGCATATCTTAAATTTTTTTTATATAAAATTATGAATATATGTTTATATCATAATGGTCTACTTTATATGATAAAACTTTATATTTTCTTTACTAAGATCTTTAGTGTTTAATATATTATTTAAGAAGCCATCCTACTAAAATTACTTATAATTCAAAATTATAGCTTACATCCATAATTCTTAGCAAAATATTTTGAATATTTATTTTTTGTCTGACATAAATATACTTTTAATTATCTTTAAACTCTTATCTTTACTATCTTTTCAATCTCATTCATTAGCATCATTAACCTAAGTATAGAAATTAATGTATACTACATTTGATAAAATGATAGGTATATATTCATGATTATTAGATATTACTTATTACTAATGATTATACCCTGAATATCTCTTATTGTAATACACATCAATATCAAATCATTCTACATATTAATATCATTATACATCTTATTTCATATCACACTTCATTATCATAAATTATAATGCAACTCATATTAAAATCATTTACATAATAAGTTGCACTATATTTTTATGTTCTATCTCATATTGCTTTATACATGACATACATTACAAACAACATACTGCACATGCATTACATATTAACTTTAACTTTATATATAACAAATATATTTTATGAGAAGTTTTGTATTGTCGTCTTAAAAGTATAGGATGATTAACTTATTTGAATCATTTGTTTGACTTGAGTGACTTGGTTGACAAGGTTGGATTTAATATGTATGTGTGTGTGTGTTGATAGGTTTGTTTGAAATATACTTACACATATGTACGTATTGAATAATATAACAATACTCAACTTTTTCCACATTTTCATTACTTTACTTTTATATAGTTCTTCTAGTATTAGATTAAGGGGGAGCTTCATAGTTTTTGGATTGGTTGAAGTTCTAAGAAATGTTTAATATTGTTTGATTTGGTTTAAATTACTGCTTTGATTGAAATAATCTAAACATAATAAGTAACATAATTAACAGTATGGTTTGATTGCTTGATTTGACTATATTTTACTCATATGTTTCATTTAAATATAATATAGTGATATAATCAAGGGGGGTTATTTAGTTTAGGATAATTAGCCATTGTTTAAGGGGGGGGGATTAAAATCATTGTTAGTCTAGGTTTAGTCTTATATTAGTTTAAGGGGGAGTATTATAGGTTGAACATAGAATTGGTTTCGTTGATGACAAATGGGGAGAATTATAAAATAGGGATTATGTTAGAGGGGGGTTAGTAGTTTCAGAAGAAAATAATGGAGTAAGGGGAGCAACTAGAGAATCAAGACATAAGGTATGAATATTTATAAACCAAGGTTGTCATCATCAAAAAAGGGGAGATTGTTAGGGATTGAGATGGTTGTAATGATGGTTTTGATGATAACAACCTTGTTTTAACTATTATTGTTATAAAATATATACTAACACTATTATCTAGAATATATATGTGTGTATATACATGAAATATATGCAGGTATTAATTATTGAAGACTCTATAGTTTAGGGAATCAAGATTTCAAAGAAGAAGAGTCCATGATGCAAGACTCATGAGTAACAAGAGTTCAATAGTTCAAGGAATAAAAGTAATTGTGTCTAGAATTTTTGTTAAAACTCTAGTTAGAACCGAATCTTTATTTCAAACTTCTCTCATTATTTTCAAATGATTTCAAAATTACTTCCTTATTCTAAATTTAGTTTCAAAATGATTTCAAAACTACTTCCTTATTTTAAATCTATATTTCTTTGTTCTTAAATTTATTTTAACTCTTGTTTTAATATATTTTATTTTCTAATACATTTTAACTTCTCATTCAAATATTTCTTACTTATACATTTAATACTAAATTTGTTATAATTACTTATGTTTTCAATTTCCTTATTTATATTTATTAAGTTCTAAAATGTTTCTTATATTCATAGTTTTTTTTATATATACTTTTATATCATTTTATATATAGTTTTTAATCACTTTTAAATCATCTTAATTTAGGTTTTTAATATATATTTTTACTTGAAAACTCTATTTTAATATATAGGAATATAGATTGTTTTAACCTAAGGATCATCATAATTCATTTAAGTATTATTTACTTTAAATTCAAATTTTATTTTTTGAAAAATCCCTAAGGGATGTCGACATAAATAAAATGATATGTCGACATATGTGCCGTTATTTTCAAATTTAGTTTTTGAAAAGTTATGTCTTTCAAATTCAAAACTATTCTAAAAGGATATGGTTGTTGGGAGACTATAAATAGGCTTCTAAATTCGATTTTTTAACTAACTTTTCATTATCTTCTTCTTCCTTTCTCTTTGCTTCATCATTCTTCTTAAATTCTTAAATTCCATACTTATACTCTATCAATTTTCTAAGAGAATTATATTAATCTCTTTCTATTTCAATTCTTTGTCAAACACTCTCTAGAATTCAAGTGTTACTCAAGAGTTATAGGATTTCTGTAATCAAAGATCACGAGATCAAGTTTTATCGAGTTTATCTGCCAAAAACTGATACTGAGAAAGGTGAGGTCGTGTCCCATATAAATCGACTAGGTGTGATTGTGTCTCGAAAATCAATTAGGTGTGGCTTATGGCCCGAAAATCAACTGAGTCTCATTGTACTACGAAAATTAGTTGGGGTGTGTCCTTGTTGCCCTGAAATCAAGGATTCTAATGTTAATATTAGTTGAAAAGAAATCCACATTAACCCAGCGTTGTGTGGGACTGGATGTAAGGTAACTCTAAATCAGTATTAAATCATAATGTGTACTTTCCTTTACTACTTTTTACTATTATTTTCTGCATCAGTTTGATTCTGCGATAATTCATACCCGTGATTTTCATAATATTCTGATAAGCTTAAAAAGATTTAAACAAATTTATAAAATCCACAAAATACTATTTACCCCCTTAGGTCTTTAGTTTGCCTTAAGATCCTTAATTTGCATTCCCCAACAATATAAACCTTAAAAAACCATATTCCCAATAAAGAAAAGTTTAGAGTGAACATTTCTAAGAAGAACCCACGTAAATCACAAACGGTTTCCGGTAATGATTCAAACCATTTCTCAGTTTATTATAGCCCCTTATCTTTTAAAAGTACATATCAATCCTTTCAATAATAAATCGTTTTTCAACTAGGTTGCCCTCGTTAAAAATAATTCCATCACCAACTTATCACGCTAGTTTCTCTGTAAAAGGAAAGAATGTCAAGCAATTGATTAACTTCAATATTGTATCATTGCCTCGCAGTGACCAATGCATTGATGAGTTACATCATTATCAACAAGAAATGATGGGAATTCAAATATATTAGGAACAGCGAGTACAATGAGTGCTCTTAATTCTAATGAAAGATCTATTCCCTCATTATGTGGATAATTACAAAGAAGTACGAAAGCACTCACATCGTCTAATGGAAACTCCAATAGAAGTCTATGACTCAAAGCTAAGAAACTCATAGTAATTAGGGCTACAGAATGAAGATTTGGAAACAACCGAAAATAAACAAATTATAGCAACCATATTATTTTTCTTGATATATACGTACATGAAAGTATATAATTACTATAATGAATAATGAAATTAAATCAATAAAATTGTTATTTATAAATCTACTTAAGGAAATATCATGAAACAATCAAAATAAAAGAAGAAAAAACCAAATTTTCCCTTATTTTTAATTTTAATGGCTGTTGAGCCCCCTTTCTGCGTAGTCAAATCGCGACCATACCCTTACTCTCTCTTCCCCTTTGTTGCCTATCATGCCTCTTGCTGACCCACCACCACTACTTCGTCCTCATGACCCGATTATTGATCCATCTACATTTTTTCAGATCTCCTCCTCCTCCCTCTTAGTCACCCTTCCATTCCAACTCCTACAAACCCTGCAGTAAACCCTTCCTCAAATTCAAACCAATCTAATATTAATATAAACCCAATTGAACATGCCTGGGCTTCACCCTTATTATTGCAGCACTTACCATACAATGCATGTAATTACATGCATGTTCAACTGGAAATCAAATACAACAGTGAGAAAATGGTACCATCTCCTCTGATCTTAAACATTGGAGAAGAAATCTGGAAAAACTACGTGGTTGGTTTTTTTCCTTAGATAAGCCACTATCTTATACATTGGTAATTGAAACTCTCAAACTTAGATAAAAGCAAGAAGGAAACATAAAAGTCAAATCTGACGGAACATCTTTCCTATTCCTTTTCTCTGATGAAACTATAAGGAGAAAGTAGTAAAGGGAGATCCAATCATAATGAAGAACAAACTATTCATCATTAAACAATGGGAACCTAGCATAAGAAATGTGTGCAGATTGATTAAAACGGTACCCGTATGGGCGAAACTATCGAATATACCTATATATTTACGGTCGCCACTAGGCGTAAATTGGTTAGCGAATAGACTAGGAAAACTTGTCTGTTTGGATGGTGCTGCTGAGTCGATGGCAAGAATTCAGGATGCAAATTGTTTAATTGAAATAACTCCAGAGCAAGAACTAGTTGAATCCTTTCGAGTTGAGTATCCACCTAACATTTTGTGTTCATTGCAAAGTTTTTGGTCACAAAAGCGTAGAATGTGTGGAAGGTAATCTAACAGGTGAAAAAAGATAAATAAATAAAGAAAGTGTAAGGCAACGAACAAGATAAAGAACTTGAGAGAATGCAAGGCAATGAAATGAAGGAAAAAGTAGAAAACAAAAGGAGGTAGATTACAATTACAACGCAAAAAAGAGCATGGATAAAAGTAACAACAAATAGAAGGAGAATTAATGAAACTAATGTAGCAAGAAGAGATCAAGTTAATCAAAGCAATGGAATGACCACAGAAAACATTGAAACAAATAGCACTAATCTCGCTAATGAACCACTGGAAAAGCAGTAAATAGTCGTCGCAGAAAGAACAGAGGTGTATAAAAGAATTTCAGTTCTCCTTGAAAATGAAGATGATGATGTAGAAATAGATAAGATAAATGAAAAATGAGAGATTGAAGAAAGGGAAATAGAAAATGATAGTGAAGAAAAGAGTGATAAATAAGGAGAAATGCATGTAACTGAAAATAGTGAAGTCGGTAAATTTGGTGCAAGACAAAAAAGGAAAGAAATAAAGAAACTGATGCAAACAAAAACAATGTTGGAAAAGGCAAAACAACGCTGAAAGGCATATATCTCATGCACGTCAAAAAGCATTTGTTCATGGCAAAATAAAAGTACCTTGAAGCATTAATTATGCATTGCCAACACAAATCATTTCTTCAAATCTTTCTTACCCTCTTTTTTCTATCGCTTTCAGTTCTCCAAACATATTATTTTCACGAAAAAACAAATCTATCGCAACACATTCACCCCATTACTACCCTCTCCCTCTGATCATCTGATGGGGAATCCTCTACAAAATCCTCTCCCAACGATAACCGCCTCATATAAAATAACTTCCACTTTTCATGTGACCACAAATGTTGCTACACCAAAATTGACTCCAGAAAAAACCACCTATAAACTCAATTAAATCCTCTGATCAACTTGATCCCCACTCAACCAACACTCCTGCTCAAAACAAATCCCCTCTCTCTTTGCACTTTTTCAAAAAAAGATGCCAAAAGCAAAGAAAAAGCAGAAAGCCAAAGATCTTGTTCCATCAGAAAAAAGAAGGAAAAAGGGAAATGGGGAGAAATAAAAACACTCAAGTTTCACTTGACCTCTCCCCAATTGATTCAGAGTGTGAATTTGGTACACTTTCTCAAAATCTTTTACTATAAATTACCCTCTTCTTCTACAAGAAAAACTGGAAGCTCAAGTAAAAACCCCGATTAGTTTTATGATGATGAATAATATAAGCGCATGGAATATAAGGGGAGCTCATAAGAAAGTAAAGCTTAATCAAATCAAAATTCTAATTCTTGATCACCACCTTTCCTTAGTATCTGTAACACCCCGTATTTTCTGTAAACATTAAAGTTACGAATTAAAGAATAATTAATTTCAAATGTAAGAATTAAGGGAAACGGGCTATGTCATTGAGTTCGTCTCGGAATTCTGCTTGAGGTAGAGTCCGAGTTTGCGTAAATCGGAATCCGTATGAAGGAGTTATGACCTTCAGAAGATTCGGAAATTTAAATAAACAGTTCAGACAAAAGTCTAGAAATTCAAAATTTAAAAATCAAAAGCAAAAGTGGGCGGGAAATTTCCTGCCCAAGGCCAAGTCGACCAGGAGGTCGACCAAGGGGTCGACCTCCCCCCCATACAGGTCAACCTGGGGGTCGACCTAGGGTCGACCTATCCCCTCGGGTAAATCTGAAAACTGATGTGTTCTGACTCCCTGCTGAGTCATTAGGGCTGATTTGGCTGTTCTATCTTGACTGGATGGTCTTGATTGCTTCTAGGGTTAATCTGACGACTCTAAATTAATTAAAACTCTATATAAGCAACCTAACTCTCAACCTAAAATCACAGTAAAATATTCCAAGAGCCGCCATGCCATCAATGGTGAACCTAGAATAGCTGTCATCTCTTTCAACTCAAAGGCAAGATAGAAGTTACATCAAAATCAAATCAAATCTAATTCAACTAAGAGAATTCAACGATCTACATCAAAGGCGAGCAATTCAGTTTCAGAATACAGATCCCAGAACTCAAGAATTCCTTTTTGGTTGTAAGTGTAGTAACCTTTCAGATGTGAGTAAATTAAAGACATGATTTGTAATGAATTGTGAAATAGAATTTGAACCAAGTTATATGTGATGCCGATTCATGTCTATTCATGTCCATTCTATCATGTTTTCCTATGAACTATTGTGGTTTATCATGTTGAATTTGCGATCATGTTGTATGTAGTTTGATGATAGAGCTACCATTGTTAAAGGCTTGGCAATGAACCTACGTGTTGTATGTTAAATGTACAATGACATGTCACGTTGTATAATTTGGTGATGACATCTATATGTTGTATGTCAATTTGGAAATTATGTCATGTTTATGCAAGTTAGGTGATGCTATCACGTTATGAATACATGAGAGTTTATAGGTTAAAAACATGATTATGTAAACATATATGTTTAGACCTACACTTTATATGTTAGATCTATATGCCTCTATGTTAGATCCATGTTAGCATGATTCAACCCCTATGCAAGTTCACCACTACATGGCTAATTAAGTTTTGGTAGTTCTACGTAAAACTATTATTTTATGATTCATATTGCATAAATCTAGTTTGCAAGTTCATAATTAAAAGTATATTATGCCAAGTTCATGTGACACATCTGTAGTGAGATCCATATTTTTGTATGATGTTGGAATGTTGCAAGTTCCTCTTTTCCCCTTTTAGTTTATAAGTTAGGCTAAAATGTCGAGCCTAACATTCTATGAAACTTTGAGAACGTACAACGGGGTAACGTCGGGGGAAAACATGAAACTACATGTAATTGACATATTTGGCTCATAACCATGTAAATGGTATGGCATTGAAATGGTATAATTTACATACCAAAAATTATGAATTTGATTTAGAAAGAAAGTGGTCCATGACAATAAATTGTTGACAAATTTGCATGTAAGAACAAAAGGATGAATATGTAAATTTAGAAAAGACGAATATGCCTAACCCGAGGTTAGACTGAGTTGTGGTGTAAAACTGCTCGGAACCGACTGGCACATCCAGTGACCACAACAATACCTGTCTTATGTGGGTGGTTAGTGCATTGAGCCCAAAAAGGACCCGAGGTTAGATTGAGTTGTGGTGTAAAACTGCCCGGTACCAACCGGCACATCCAGCGACCACAACAATACCTGTCTAATGTGAGTGGTTGATGCATTAATAAAGCTAAGTCAAGATTGGTAGGGTTAAGTAAATTAAGGAAACACTTAACCAATTCAACATGTTAACTAAACTGATGGGTGGGGTTAGGAAACTTAACCAATTTAACATGTTGGCTAGAAAACCTTAGTAACGGGGAACCATTTCAGTAGTAACCCACATAGATGTATCATGGAACCCTGAACTACGTAGGGTGGGGCACGATTACTGGGCTGAATTGTAAGCGGTCAAAACATCGGCCGATGTTGCGTCAGGGTAGGTTCCGAAGGAGTACGGGCGTGCACGTACTCCGGAGTGGAAAAAGCAGGCACTGGGCATCAGTAGTCATACATTGTGCATCTTGAATCGTGTCGGGTTGCCACCATAGGATTTGATACACCCCGTGGTGGGACCAGCACAGGTATCTACAATCAAGCGGGGGTCGAATGACACACGTGATAAATGCATGTGAGTAGGAGCCGATCGATATAAGGGGATCATTTCACCATGAACACGTGGTGCTAGTTGGATAAGTATAAGTAGGTGCAGAGAGTTAGACATGGGTGCGATGTATATTCGGTTTATCCTGCCTTATATAGTTTTATGTTAGTTTGCTGTTTTGGCACTGCCCTATTTTCAGTTTATTCCTATCATGACCTTTTCCTTATTCACACACTGAAAAGTCACTGGACTTACTCAGGCTTATGTCTGACCCGTTTTTCTTTCGTCTTCTTTTCTTCCGTTTCCCCCCTCCCCTCTCAGGTAGCCAGGGAGGGAATAGCGCAGCTTAATTTGGACCGTTCATCTCTCCAAGCTTGAAGACTCTATGATGTACGGCTTGGAATCTATTATCTTTGGCTATGGCTTTGTACACACTAGACTTGGGGATTTATGCAATTTTATTTATGTTTTATGCTTCTTTATGTTTTAAGCAAGACATATATTTTGATGTAATGATTTGGAAGTTGCTTTGAGACAGTTTGCTGTAATGCTTTTGTTATGAACCACGTATGAAATAAATGTTGTTTTCCGCTGCTTATATTTCTGTCTTGTAAATTATTTGTGTCTTTTACCTATAATGCTCCATCGAAGTTAAGGCATTCCCTTTGTGAGTGACCTTAACGGAGGTGGGGTGTTTCAGTATCTCTTTCTGAAACTAAACTCAATTCTAAAGTTTCTGCATAAGCATCTTCATACATCAATCCTAATTAGAAATCCTTAACAAACCATTACCAAGTCCCTTATGATAGGCTTCTCATAATATGTGACCCTATTTCCTTCACTCTTACCCTGTTCTTTTCAACTATCAATTAATACACACAAAACCCTTTCATATACACTCTTCCACCTCCTTGTTTACCTTCATCTATGCTTAGAACACCCCATCCTATAGACAAAAGATGCTTGGTTATCTAACCTATTTTAGCCAATCTACCCATCCATGGTTCGTGATTGGAGATTTCAACTGCTCATACCAAATATCACAAAAATATGGAGGCATTCGCCTCAGTGCAACTGATCTAAAACCTCTTAATAAAGCAATGCATGATGCATCTCTGATTGAAATACCATCTTCAGGCTCTTCCTTCGCTTGGACCAATAACAACATCTATAGCCCTCGTACCCTTACCAAAATAGACCAAGGCTTAATGAATATCTCCACTCTTTCAACCTGGCCTTCTCTTCACATGCAAATATCTATGCATTTTGTTTCAGACCATTTCCCACTAATTCTATCCTTTAGCTCAGCAACCATTTATAAATAGGTAAATTTAAATTTTTTGATGTATGGACAAAAAAACACCTCCATGTTGTAGGTTGTTGCTGAAGCTTGGAGTATTCAAACATATGTAAACCCAATGCTGAATCTGTAGAGGAAGATTAAAAACAAAAAAGATACATTGAAGAAATGGTAAAAAACAATCTGTGGAAAAGGTAACAAATATATATATATATATTGAACTTACAGAACTACTTGAACAGATACAACGGCAGACCCTCCTCTCAAACGCTGGTTTGAACACCTATTTAATAGAGAAAGAAACTAAATTACAACTTGAAGAAGCTTTGGAGACTGAAGCAAACATGATACAAAAAAAAAGCAGGAATGGTCTATTTTTGTTGATAGAAATACAAAAATCTACCATGCATCCATGAAATTAAAACAAGCAAAAGAATATATACACCAAATTACAGATGTTCATGGTGTAACTCACTCTTTACCATCTCAAGTCGATGAGGCTTTTCTACACTACTTCACAAGCCTAATAGGAAAACAACCAACTGAATCCAACCTATCCTTCGTCACCAATCTTCCCATAGCCAACCTAACAGCTGAGATGCAAGATCAATTAAGTAGATAGGTCACTAACGAAGACATAAGAGAATCGATATTTATAATGAGGAAATGTACCTTTGCAGAACCTAATGGATTCACAACATCCTTTTACACTCAATGTTGGCCCATCATATCTCAAGATATTCTAAAAGCAGTTCATAATTTATTTGACAAAGGCAGAATATTAAGCTCCATTAATTCAACCAATCATGCCATGATACCAAAGAAAAAACCTAACAGATATAACATATTTCAGACCGATAGCATGTAACAATGTAATATATAAAAGGGATATCCAGAATACTTGCTTTTAGACTCAAAGAAGTTCTACATAACATAGTATCCCCTAACCAGGCAAACTTCCTACCGAATAGAAACATCTCAACGATGACCTTCTCACGCATTAACTACTCAATGGATACTCAACCAAAAAAATTCCAAAGAGCCATGCTCAAAATTGATATAAAAAGGCTTTTGATTCTCTAAATTAGTCTGCCCTTACCAGTATAATGGATAAAATGAAATTCCCAGCACAATTTATCGATCGGATATTTTTGTACATGCCCACTGTCAGGTACACACTTGTATTCAATGCTCATGCACTTGGTTACTTCAAAGGGAGAAATGGTTTAAGACAGGGAGACCCCATATCAGCTTATCTTTTTATTATTATAATGAAATCACTCACTCTTGAGTTTGAAAGACAAGTTAATTTAAAGAATTTTGTATTGCGTCCTAAATGCAAATTTTCACTTATCATTTCACTAGCCTTTGCAGATGACTTAATAATATTCACTCAGCATTCCCTACCTCCCTACAATCCATAATGCGCACCCTCCCCTCCATTCATACCTTTTGTGACCATCAACTAAACCTCGGTAAATCCCAAATTTTAGTAGCAGGGTGTCTCCTTGGCATGTTCTTGAATGCCTTTCTATCACCAACATTACTACTATGAACCCTAACATGACGTACCTAGGCAGTCCCTTGGCTACAAAAAGAATCACCACTACACAATGGCTCCCTTTGTACGAGAAAATAACTCCTGTTTTTTCTAGATGGGAAAACATATACGTATCTCAACCTAGAAGGCTAGTGATCTTGAACGTTGTAATTTTCTTTATGACTATGTATTGGAGTAGTACCTTCTTACTCCCTCCAAAACTTGTAGTAATGATCAAAACAGTAATGAGAAAAAAATTAATTCATTAATCTAACTTATCTCTAATAACTTTCAACAAATTGGAGAAGCCGAAGAACAAGGGAGGATTAGGAATAAAAAATATGGAACTGTTGAATATTGTAGCACTATTAAAGCACTTCCAAAATCCGGTTACAAAGAAAAGGACATTGCGGGTTGAATGGAGCACCAAAAACAACTTGAAAAATGATGAAATATGGATTGTAAACCTGAAACCAATAAACACCTTATTGTAACCGTTGTGATTAATTCGATTCAAGACCACTCGAATCTGATATCTAATCCACAAAGCGCTAGCGAAAGACTAGACCGTTGTTAGACTTGCAAAAACAACCAAGGCAATAGCTCTAGCCACAGAAAAAGATCAACCAATCACAAACAATCCAAATCTCAATCACAAGCAAGAAACTAATGACAAAGTGGCAAAAATAAATCACACAAGGATTTATAGTGGTTCCACTAACATCTTGTTAGTGTACATCCACTTTGGAGAGAGTATTTTATTATCAGATGAAAGGAGTACAAGAGATTGATCCAATGATCACTATATTTCAATGTAGAAAAGAGTTTGAGGAGAATAGAATTGAAGAATTGGAATTAGATTATAAACTGTAATTCACCCTTGAGAATAAACCCTTGATCCCAATTCAAGTTTCCAGCCTCTCCCTTAATTCACATTAGAAAATAACTTATATAGAGGTTTGGCCAATTACCCAAATTGCCCCCGAATTAGTCACAAATCTGCTTGCTAATTTCCAAGCCGAAAACAGCCCAATACCCAATCAGACGTCTGTCGCATCGCCTGACAGACATCTGTCATCTTCCAGAGATTAATTGGGCACATCAACTCAGCATAGACGTCTGCCAGGGATATGACATACGTCTGTCTGAGCTCTCGGGAAACCAATTCCCTATAGTCAGACGTCTGCCAGTCCCAATGACAGACGTCTGTCCCTGTTTCCAGCTGAGAGCAAACACCTTCCAGCTCATAACTCCTACGTACGAGCTTCGATTTGCGAACGGTCACCTCCGACTCGAAGCTATCTTTGACCTCTTCAATGCAATATATAGTATCGCACACTTCAACACACCTAGGTATGGAGGACTATACTCAATATTGGAGACAAACAGCTGCCACACTCTTTGATGCAAATTACAAATGACAGCAAATTAAAATTTCCGAGTACTCCACGACTTCAGAAATGCCAGCTTCTAATTAACAGATTAACTCATGCAGAAGTAGTTCAAAGTGGCATCCCTCTTGATGCTAAAGCAACATCCTATATAATAAACCGTCATATAAGTCTTCCGAGATCCAGTAACAGCTCAATAAATAGAATATGGAAAACGTACAATAACATGACATATATATAGCTAGAATGAAGAATATGTATGGACTGGTGATAAGAAGCATCTCAATACGAACATAGTGTACATTACTTTGACAGGCGACTTGCAAATGCAAAATTTCCCATGGTATAAGAGAGTGTGGAATAGCAATACCATTGAAAGGCTGAACTTTCATCTCTATAAAGTGCTTAGTGATGGTCTTCAGACCATTTCCAAACTTGCGATGAAAAGTATCAATGTCTCTAAAGAGTGAATCTTCTGTTAATCTGTGCATGAAGACATTCCTCACCTGTTTTTAGGTGCTCACTCACTCGATTTACATAGAGGAAAATAAAAACAAGAAGAGGTTTTGTCGCTTCCCTAATTGACAACCAAGAATGATGGATGAGCATATACAAATTAATAAGATGGAAACAGAGTTCATCTATGAGTTACTAATCATGCTTAAGGTGATAATAAAGAAGTTTGGAATGAACGAAATCAATGCATTTTCAACAGCAAGAAGAATTACAGAATGCAAGTATATTATCTTGTATGTAGTAGCATACAAAGAGAAATTATGATGTCCTCTTTTGTTTTTGATGTTCAGGTCTAAAACGACTAGACATACTCCCCCTTCCCTCTCTTACTTTTCAGTATCTTCTTTTTAGTGCTATGTTTATATTGTAGGACTTTCTTATTATATAAATACTTGGTAGGGTCCATTTGACCCCGCTAGCTTTGCCAAAAAAAAGTCATTAGTATTAGTACTATGAATAAACACACTTAGTTGACTGATATTTGTGTAACAGCCCACACTTTTTTGAGCCCGAACTACGACAAAAATCAAAACTCAAACATATCCAAATATGAAGAGTATAAATCTGGTACCTACAGATAAATGAGCATGAACATAATCATAGTACAATAAAACTAACTCACAGTGGAAACAAGATAGAATAATTAATACCGACTAAGCTGGCAACTACATTAAAGCTAATCGCCACATCGATATCGAGCATGAGGGAATGAGAACCAAAACCAAACTGAACACCTGCTAAGACATGTCTTCCTCTAGATAAACATGAGAGTTGTTATAAAGAGGGGTCAGAACAATAAGTCCTGGTGAGTAGAAAATATACAGCCTTGTCTACAATAGACAAATGTATCCCGTTTGGTCTCCACCAAAATATATGTCTAACAAGGCTTGAAATTTTAACCAAGCCTTGTAAAGATTTATGCACAACGACCAACTACCCAAGATAACGTTAACGCTATACCAAGGTAGAACTTTACACACAAGTGTAAAGCCTTTAAACCACCTACCAACAAACAAACTAAGAGGTGGGCTCTCTAACTACTCAATAATCTATAAAGAGGTGGGGGTATAACCCATATCCATATATATAGTCACATAATACCTCATTGAAAATAAAATGTAAAGGCAGATATGTGGATAACTTTTTTTTAAATATATAACATAACAAAATGGAGAATTTAGTCATTCACCAACGGCTCACAAAAACGGTTTCTGCTGAACGCCGAAACCTTGCACACATATGAACAAAAGAAATAATATACATTAAACCACCAAAAGTGCATATGAAGTCAAAGAGGAAGGACAGCAATGTGAAGGAAGGAAGGTCTGTGGATGAAGGATCCTCTCCGATACTAGAAGAGTACAAGGATCCCAAAAACGATAGTGGGAAGAGCTGGTAGATAAGCACAAAACATATCAAAGATCTCGAATAACAACCAAAGCCCCGTCTGATCATGAAGACCGAGGTAGGAGGGGAACAACACCAGCACATAGCACCCCACAGATCCAATCCATCAACCTGTGAACCAAGACTTGAACAACTAGGAAACAAAGTTAGAGCCGGGAGGGGGGAGGGGAATGGGAAGAGAAAGATCACTAAAGCACACGACCCACACAAAATCGGAATCAACCAATACCTTGTTTGGGAGTGGCTGTTAGCGTTGAAATGTCAAAGTTAACAGCCAACCTCCTAAACCGGGAACCTATCACCCCTCTGAATGGCCTACCCCGAAAAGCTAGCAAAACATCATTCCTAATTTTCCAGATGATGGTCGGAGGGTCCATAGCCACTTCATCAAAGATTTCCTTATTCCGCGCGCACCAGATGTGCCAACAAATAAAACAAGGAATCAGAAGAAAGCGGCTCGCGCGAAGACGTTTAACTAAGATGCCAGTCCACCAGATTCTCAGGAAATCTTCAAACGAGTTTTGTAACACCCCACCTCCGTTAAGGTCACTCACAAAGGGAATGCCTTAACTTTGGTGGAGCATTTTAGTAAACAGAACAGAAACTTACAAGACAGATAAAACAGTACTTGAAAATTTTTAACTTTATTATAGCGGAAACATAAATTAATATGGTTACATCCTCTCAAATTTCAGAATTCAAGTACAAAATATCAGTCTTGTACAAAAGCCTTCAAAATGCATAGTTTAAAATCATAATCCCCATGGAACGGAAGCTATACAGAGCCAAGCCATTCTTTAAGCACTTCAAGCAAAGAGAAATCCGGATCAAGCTAAAGTATTTCCCTCCTTGGATAACCTGGGGGGGAACGGAAGAAAGGAGGCGAAAACAACAAGGGTCAGACAAAAAGTCTGGCAAGTCCAGTGACTTTCAGCATATGAACAGATAATAATAATATGATATGAACATAAAACTGGATGTGAGATAACTATAACAGGTGTAGCAGATATAACAGAAAAACAGAATGATATAAACTATTGTTTTACACTTCTCTGCACTAATACTAGTATAACAGAATTAGGTATCACCCTAATGTCTAAATTGAAGCAGGAACGGGTACAGAATACTTTAACAGAAACAGAATGCTAATAATGGGCCTTTACTACCCGATCAGAAACAGACAGAAGAAGAAACAGATTTATCCCTATGGAAACAGAATGTGGAATTAGGTGTACACTAGTAATGGGCCTTTACCACCCGAACAGACGGTACCACACAGAAACAGACAGGTGTTACCACCCAACAGAAACAGACGGTACCAACAGAAACAGACAGAACTAAGCGTACCCTAAAACCCTACCCCAAGCGATCGGCTCCCTAATACATAAATATCCTGTGTCGGCCCCACAGTAGGGTGTATCACTCCCTAAAGTGACAACCAATTGGCACAGACCTATTTACAGATGTCACGGCGTCTTACATCCTCAGAGGCAGACCGGGATCCATGCACGCACATGACCCGGTTGGAACGCACCATCAACACCCCTCGCCATTATCAGAATGAACCACTTATAATTAGTTCAGTAAGCGTGCCCGGACCCTACCTACTGTTGGGTCAAAGTTTTGATACCAGAAAGGGTTACTGACTAATATGTGTCCCAAACAACAGATGACACAAGTAATTCCCCTCCTAACCTTGTGTCCCCAAACTAACAGATTTCAGATTTATTTGTTTACAAGTTCAGACATACAGAATTCAGATTTACTAGTTCACAAATTGAGTTAACAAGTTTTCAGACTAACGGATCAGATGTACAGATTTTTCAGATTTGTCTAACTTTGTATTGGGCCTACAGATTCATGGACGGGTTTTACTACATCTATTAATCCCTTTGGTTTAACCCTATTTTCCCCCAATACGTTTTAGACGTCATTCTTATCTTAGATTTGCATTAATTAATTATTAATGCACAGACCTCTCACATTAGGTCGGTAGCTTGTGGCCGCTGGATATGCCGGGCGGTTCCGGGCAGACTTCTGCCACAAGCCAGACCTAACCTCGTGTCTTACGCATGTTATGACTAACTTCTCACATTAGAACCTATTGTTTGCGGCCACTGGATGTGCCGGGCGGTTCCGGGCAGATTTACGTCGCAAACTCATTCTAACCTCGAGTTAGCCATATTCATCTTTGCGGCCAATTAATTAATTACTTACCGTTTATGCGCACACCCAATATATATGCCAATTCAGATTATATCAATAATAGAATGATCACATCAACTCAACTGATATAGCAGATAACAGATTTTAGCAGATTGGGTGACTTAACAGATTTAACCGATTTAGCACTTAGCAGATTTTGGCATATAACAGATTAGGCATCTCAACAGACAAATTTAACAGATTTGGCATTTCAATCTAATTAGTAGTCTATGCAATATAACAAAACTAGCAGTTTAGGCAACTTAGCAAATTAGCAGATTTAGCAAACCTAATAATTCTAAAGGTTCTATTTACATGCCTTGCCTAGTCATAAATTAGGCCTAAATTCATATGCCTACATAATTTTTTCATGATTCACAACATATATTCCATGTTTGCTTAAGCGCAGAATATGGACTTAATTTGCCATATAACATATGTTCCAATATAGATTATACCAAATATAACCATTAATTTCAATGCATGTCATATATCCAAAAATCCCTATTTAGGTGTAATTACAATAATAGATATCCTAATTAATGTAAATCTTAAGTTTCCGTATCTTCCTTCTTTTCATGTCATGAATTATTATGCAAACTATCCCCAATAATATAAATCTTTAAACCATATCTTCTAAAAATCAGATCTTGCCTTTTTATATGCATTTTGTCCAAAGTCTCAAATCATATGTAATCTTTACAGTGGTTCCTCTTCTTCTTTTATCACAAAATATGCATAGGTCTAAAACTAGTTTATAACATATGCTATTTTTTTTCTAATTAATTACAGGTCTAAATTACAACATAACTATGCATACAACATGCATAAATTATATATTCATAGTCAAATTTATGCATCCAATCCCAAGTCATATGTCCAATATATTTTATGCCTCAGACCTAAAGTCATACATTCAATTTGGTTTTGTCAAATTTCTCATCATTCATCCCAAAACTTGCGTTCATACGTTCATCTCTTATGAGATTAGGCACAGGCTCGTGGTAGCCTGGCTATAGAAACAGAAAAGAAGAAAGGAATATAGAACAGTCACAGAAAACAGATCTAACAGAAGAGAATACAACCTCAAACTCAGTTTTAAATGCATATCAAAATTATAATTAACGTTTATAGCGGAGAATAACTGTACTTGCCTTGATTGGATTAAAGAAAGAACTTTTAACTTGTTGTAGAATCTTTTGCAGAACTTTAACCTCTAGTTTGAATTGAGTTGCTTAGGCTGATGTTGATTATCTTCTAGTTTTAATTCCAGCAGAGCAGAGACGCCATTTTTATTTTTTTATTAGAAGAAGAGAGCAATGGAGGCTAGAGAATTGTGCAAGAAACCTAGGTAGAGTCTAGGGTCCTTTTTATAGAGGTTAGGAACTGATTAGGACGATTGATGTTGCTTGGATTGATCGTAGCCATTCATTCGAAAGAGAGACCAATTAGAGCCTGCCACCTAGCCCTAATGACAAAGCAGACCACAGAAAATCGACTAACAGAGAATAGGCCAGCCGGGTTGGACTGGGTTCGACCTGTCTCTGGACCAGGTCGACAGCCCTGTCGACAACCCTGTCGACAGCCCTGTCGACCTGGTTAGACCAGGTCGACAGCCCAGTCGACCTGGGTGCATCTGGCGGGATTTTTCCCGCCCTGGCCAATTGGGCCCGGTTTTAATTTTAAACTGTTTTATTCTGAGCTGTTCGAATTTTAAACTTAATTCAGAAACTTCCAGAGGCTATATCTTCTTCCTACGGACTCCGTTTTTCGAAAACTCGGACTCTATTTCGCGTATTTTTCCGAGACGAACGCAATGGCGTATCCCGTTTCCCTTAGTTCCTTGATTTCAAATTAATTATACTTTAATTTATGACTTTCACGGTTATAGAATATACGGGGTGTTACAAGTTTGCATTACACCGACAACCTAACAGGTTCCTGAAGTAATTCTAAACAGACCAAGCACAAACCCCAGAGATCAATAAATGAAAAGAGGTTTCGGTGTAGCTAGCTCTACAACACCTGCATCTGGAAACGAGTGGGATACTGATTCTCTGAAGATTCTCATCTAATGGCAAACCATTATGCATGCTTTTCCACATAAATGGAGACACCTTAGGTGGAATACGGACATTCCAAATGAAAGAGAAAAGAGGAAGCTCATGCGTAGGATTCTGCACAGAATTCCACACAGCCGAAAGCGAGAAGGGATTGTCGTCCCAAGAGGTACCCCCTCCATGAGCATCTGATAAGGCCTTCACAGATTGCATCTGTTTCCACGTCTCACTTGCGTAGGATGGGATACTAGAGTAATGCGTACTTGCCAGCCTTCAGTACTTGGCGTGAAGGAATGTAGCCCGAAGAGAGTTGTTCGCTTCAAACCTAACCCAAAGCTTGCAAGCAAAGGCCACACAGACGTCTTGAGGGTTATTGAGGCTCAGGCCTCCCTCACTTTTAGGATGACAAATAATGCTCCAGGAGATCCAATGGTGACGAGAAGCGTTATCCTTGGATCGCTAGAAGAAAGAGGACACTAGGGAACGATATGAACGGAAAAAGGAAGTCATGGGAGTCATAGCAGCAAAGATATGAGATCCCAAGGAATCAAGGACCGCCTTAGTGAGAACAAGCCTACCAGGCTAAGAAATTAGGGTAGCATTCCATCTAAGGATCTTCCCCTTAACTTTGTCAGTGATAGGATCGAAAACGGCGTTGAGCTTCCTTCCTCGATAAAAACAATCCCATGTGAGGAAGCAGAAGCGAGGTCGCCTTGAAGCCTGAATAAGACTCGATCCATGCAGATCCTGCAGCCATTAGATCTTTCGTAAGAACGAAGCAGCTTTTGGAAGAGTTAACGAGTTGCCCTGAGCACCTCTCATACTGCTGAATGAGGCCCAAGAGGCCTTGAAAAGACTGATGATTGCCATTAGTAAAAATGATGATGTCATCAGCAAAAGATAAGGAAGATATAAGAGGGAATCCTCTTGGAATGCCAAATCTATGAATCTGCCAAGCAATCATAAAGGGGTGCAATCCCCGAATAAAAGCTTCAGCGGCAAGGAAGAACAGAGTAGGGGAGAGGAGGTCTCCCTGACGAAGTCCTTTTCTGGGCCTGAAAAAACCGGTGGCCAATCCGTTGATGAGAATAGAGAACCAGCAGTTGGATATAAGCCTCCAAACAACATCAATAAGGGGCTCCGGAAAACCGAAAGCCCATAGAATCTTGATGATGAAGAACCACGACATATGATCATAAGCCTTAGCTATATCCTGATTGACAACCACATTAGACTCACGGACCTTCCTGTGGATCTGTGAAATCAGCTCCTGCGCTAAAAGGACGTTGTCGGTGATTAAACGTCCTTTTACAAACCCAGCCTGGGAGGAAGAGATAAGACGCTCAAGAAAAGGAGCTAACCTAGAGGCTAGAATCCTCGAAATGACTTTGTTTGAGATATTACATAAACTAATAGGCTGAAACTCAGCACAAGAGGTAGGATGGTCACATTTAGGTATAAGGATCAGGTTAGTTGAAGTCCACCCGGTGGGGAGTTCTTTACCAGAAAAGAAGGACTGAATGGAAAGACAGAAGGACTGAATGGAAAGACAGAAGTCCTGCTGGATGATAGGACAAACACGTCTGTAGAAAATCCCGTTGTAACCATCAGGCGCGGGGGAACTATCCTTGCTAAGAGAAAATACACAAGCATGTATTTATTCTGAGGTAGGAGGAGCCGCAAGGTCCGAGCTATTAGATGGGAGGATCAGACGAGGAATGAAGGCCAGAAGTCATGGACCAAACACAGAAACCGAAGGAGTGCTGAGGAAATACCGGAAATGGGAAAGAAAAGTATCTTTGACCTGTACAGGAGAGGAGATCAAAGATAAATCCAAGCGGAGAATCTAATAAATAGTAAGACGCATATTCTTCCTACGAATAGATAAATGAAAAAATATAGAGTTTGAATCGCCTTCAACAATCCATTTGATCCTTGCTTTTTGGCGCAAATGGTATTGCTCTATAAGAAGCTCAGACGAGTAGGCTAGTTGGGCTACTACCCACGCCTCCTTATTGGTGAAAGAGGGTGCATCATTAAAAGCCGTTTCTGCAAGAACAAGGGTTTCTTCAGTAGCTCTAACGTGATCAAAGATGTTCCTGAAAACAAGAGGATTCCACGTCTTAAGACAAGTCTTAAGACGTTTCAGCTTGCGAGAAAATACAATATAGGGGGAACCGCTCAATGGGAAGTTCCATGATTCTTCCACAAGATTGTGGAATGAGTGATGAGATCTCCATATTCTCTAGTACCTAAAGGAGGACGGGATGGACAGAGATAGGGAGGTGGAGGAAAGAAGCATAGGGGCATGGTCAAAGAAGGTGCGATGAAGGTGAGAGTCGGAGAACGAGAAGGGCAGACCGAACCAACCTTCCGAAGCGAAGACCTTGTCAAGCCTCGAGAGGATCCGGTTCGGACTTTCTTGGTTGTTACACCAGGTGAAAGCCGAGCCGGTAAAGGAAACTTCTGCAAGACCTGAGCTGGTAATGAAAGCATTGAAATCTGCTATCGCAAGGCGGTTAACAGCGATTCTTCCTCGTTTCTCTTCTTGGTTAGCGACTACGTTGAAGTTGCCACCTAACACTAATACAGAGAACCCTAAGTTGGATAGAGAGAGATAATCGGCCCAAAGGGCTTGCCTGTCGAACCTGTCGCACTTAGCATAAACCGCCGAGAACAAGAAAGAAGAGGAGAAGGAGGGAGACGAACAAGCTACCAAAAGAAGCTAGTCCAAGTTGAACAGAGGCTGAACAACATGGTCTTTGGACCATAAGATCCAAATCTTGTCAGACACGTTGGATTTGGTCCCGCCAAAGCCGAGGGACAACACATACTTGGTCATCGCTTCTAGACCCATCACAGGTTCTAGAAGTGCTACCAACCAAATAGAGTGCTTCTTGACAATGCACTTGAGTCTCGCCAGGGAATCATCATTGCCAATACCCTGAACATTCCAGAAAAGGAAGTTCGCTATCAGAACCCCAAAAGATAAGGGAAATCCAACAAAGAGGAGGGAGACTACACCTATCTCCAGCCTCAACTATGGTAAAGAGTGTGTCGAGTTGATCTAACGATCTGCTCGGACGCCGTTGTAGAGCGTGTGCGAATGGTGCAAGGGACCGGGTGCCTATGATGCCTAGAGGGAGGGGAGGACGGTCCAGTGGAAGAAACACCGGACGCGACAGAGACAATAACAGGCGAGGATAAGCGAGAACGAGATGGATAAGAATTCTTAGTAAGACGAGATAGTCAATCGTTAATGATCAATATTTCTGCCTTACTAAGAAGGGGGTAAGAAAAAGGGGAGGGTGACAGACAAGAGGTCGACACTGAAGGGCCAGAGACGAACCCCAAAGGAGAAGGAGAAGAGGATGTGGAGTAGCTGATGCACTTGCTAAATGGTAAGAAAGCGATAGTGATACAACTAACCATTTAGTCGGGTTTGGTTAGTTGGATTCAAAACTCTACCCTTTTGCCCGGACGGGCTCGACAGACAAGAGAATCCAACTAACCAAACCCGACTCAAAAGACAAGTGAGGAAAGGACGATAAGAAAGCGATAGCGATCCAGTAGGGGTACATGTAGTTGCACTGTAGTGAGAAGCTGATGCGCTTGCTAAATGGTAACTACGCATGCCAAACCTAGTGTATCGCTGATGGACATATAAAGACCCAAAAGCCATTTAACAAGAGAAGGAAACTGATGAAACGAACACGAGCAGACTGTTGTCAAGTCTGTTATGTTCCAAATCCAGCAAAACCCATGAAAACACTATCGACCGATGAAACCAAGCAAAAGGACATCCCAGCATGGCTAAGATCCAAATCGCGCAATATCACCCCATATGGGACGAATGCGGAAAAGAAAAAACCAACAAAAGCATACCAAAACTTGAAAGAGGCAACAAAGAAGAGGCTACCTTGAGAAAAAAAGAGAAGGAGGGAAAAAACGCAAGAGCCATAGTCACATACCACAACAAAGTGTTGAACGTGCGGATGCTCAGAACTGTAAAGCCGTACAAGCAAGCCAACCCATACACACACATACACATGACCCTTGCTACATACAACCAAAGAGGTGGATGCAGCTAAGGGGACCAAACACAAACATGTGGAAAGGATCAAACAAGAAAACAACACCTCAACATTAAAGATAAAAGAGTAACCCGCAGACCACAAACCGCAAAGCAAGCCTAAATCCCCATCTAACACATATTCATAATCATAATCTATAAGTAAGATAAACCAAAAGTTACTTGCCTGTAGTCGGTCAGATAAATGTTGTTCAATTGATAGATCGCCTCACCTTCCAAAAGCATAGTCACATCCTCAAAGCCAACCACATAATTAGCTGTTGGAATAGGAACAGCCTCACTCGACACATCTAGGCAGACAGAGGAAACCGAACATAGGGCTAATGGACCTTCCAATGATGAAGTAAACGGTTGTTTACTGTGCTTTGTTGCCTTGCCAAATAAAAGAGGTTTAGGTTACACACATAGCACAATAGACAAACAATTGCTCCACTTGCGATAATTGGCACCCCTAAGCTAAGACCGCGATGGTCTAACAATCAGAGAAGGATCGGCAGCAGATAGCTTCGGGGAATCAGAGCCAGAGGCCATGTTAGCCTCACAACCAAGACTGACAGAGGACTTCACATAATCCCCAACCATCAAATCCGTTAACACCCAAAAACCGTTAACAAGAGACAGTGGAGCTGCCTGTGTAGCAAAGATCGCATGAGTATCAGATTCTTTATGTGGCAACGTTGGAGAATCGATCTTCTCAAGTTTCGCACACCTTCGACGTCGAGGCCTAGCTGGTGATCTCCCAACCTTGGCACACAAAGTCCCTGACACTTCACTAGGACTTACTGGCCTAGGAAACTCATCAGCGACCGAAACATCACCCTTAGAGATAACACCGCCTCCACCTCCATTGCCGATTGGGGTGGTCAGATACCCTTTACCAGCAAGCTCCGGAGGGAGAAGTAGGAAACTATCATGATTGAAGAAGCCACTACAGATGACAAAACTAACCGAGAAACCAGCAACACCACGGTAGAAAACATCTCTTGTGCCCCTGAAGCTCAAACAAGGAATGAACGAGGTAGTGAAGTCCTTCTGTACCCGTTTGATTTCAGACGCATGCCTCAACCCCAAAACCACCTCATGAATCAAAGTACCCATAATCCCTTTGGAGAAAAAGGCGACACAAAGGAACCAAAGTAAAACAAAAATAGCTCAATGAAAAAAACCCTCCACAACAATATATTTATAGCGAACCAGAATCTCGAAAGCTGCCAGAGATTGCAGTTTCACAGTAAAAGCTGATGTGCTCGATATTTCGATAGTAAAAGGTTCGGAGATAAACTCATGAATTGACGCACAAATGGCATCAATCGAAGGACAATTAGAACAACAGGAACCATGTCCCTCGAAGCAAACACTAGCTTTAACCATGCCGAGAAGGCCCAAATAGCAACCTAGAAAAGGGATAGAAGCAGTGCAAACTTCGAGAAGAACATCTAACGAGGGCGAAGGAAGAGAGAAAATCACAAGAAGAGAGAAGATCTAAGCAGAGAAAATCGATTTCAGAGAGCTAGAGCTTCCACCATTTTAGATATAAACTAGTCGTTTTTATGCCAAATATGTAACTGATATGTGGATCACTTAATACCTTGCTAGGTGGTTTACAACACGTAACTATAAATTAGAGGACACTAACTACTAAGCTCTACTAATCTAAGGCTTCCATTTTTCACGCATATTCCCAAACCCCGCATAAGGAGAGAGATAGTAACCAACCACTTGATGCCATGTTTAGGTAGGAGCTCGATACCATTTAAGTCCCTCATGGAAGACCACATGTTACTATCTAGTCGACCTTATTAGATAATCCCCTAGCCACTTAATACTTTCCGCATGATAGACACACCCATGGTACCTTCTTAATGGTCATTTAATACCTAATCCCAAGGCGGACTCTCACCCCTATCACTTACTACTTAGAGGAAGAGAACCTACGCTGTGATTACCAAACTCGTACCCAATAGTCATTTAATACTTCTTATTTAAGGGGAGACTAACTACGCGATCACTTAGTACCCTTTTAAGGGTGGATCTAACTACTTAATACCTCTAATCCCGAAGCAGACTATGCTTACGAATTATTCCCTTAATGGTTTCTTCTTTAGGAGGGGAGGCGGGCCCTACATCCACTTAATACCTCAACGCTTGAAGTAAACCTATTTTAGGAAATAATTATCGCTACGCAAATTAAATATCGTCATGGGTTCCTATGGTTAATGATATCTCACATCAGTTGTACATATATTCTACTGTTGGAAGTTACATATTTCAATCAAATAAGGCAACTGACCTCGCATCATTATACTACTAAGTCCAATCCTTATTTCTAATTATATTTATTCTAGATCAACTACAATAAAATAAGAAAAGCTTGTAACTTCTTCTCCTAGGATGCTTAATTATTTACCTCCTTATTGGACTTAGCATTTGCTACGACAATAAATTCCCATTAACCCCCTTTAATTCCATTTATTATTTCTATTTAAGATTCCCTGCAATCTATGATCCCAATGGTCATATTTCCTAAGCCACTAATTATCCTATTAAATGCCATTTATACCGGTCACATTAAAGTTCTAATCTAATATTTGTAACTCCCAAACATTTCTATATTAATTTAATTCCATTTGATTCTTATCAGAATATATATATATACACACAAAAGTTTATTACTTATTTATATCCCTAGTTGGAGTTACAATCCTATTCCGAATCACAAATTAAATTGTAACCAGTTGGGCATTTAATTCCTATTTAATTCATTTCCCCCAAACAAACATAGGTATAATTTTATTACCTTATTCAGGACCCTTTTATTTATAGCACATCAATTTCCACATTTAATGCTATAACAGCCATGATATTTATTTCCATTTAAGAAGGGTTATATTTCTATATTCATTCCCATAAAATGGAAACCTTTTGAATTCAAACACATAACAACAAACGTTTATTAGTATAATATAGTATCATTGTTTACATAACTTTGGATGGATACGATTTTATTATATATTTGTATTTATATTTTAAGCACAGATTTAACGAAGTTACTATTTTTATTTTATTATTATTATAATTTACTGTTTATATACGGGTCTAAACGAACGACCAAAACAACCCTCTTTTGTGTTTAATCTTGTCTACGATTCAAAATCTTATAAAAAGGTTATTTACTGTAATTATTTTAAATTTTGTCCAAACTATTTAAAATAGGAAAATTGGCATATTTCAAATCATAAGGAAATAGGTTAATATTTTATTTAGAACAGATGTTGCAAACTACGTACAAATATACATGATTTGCACATCTCTTCTTATTTTGTTTATTTATGTTCCTTATAGATTTCAAATAATTTCTTTTATTGTAAAAATAGCAAAAATGACAAAATTACAGTGATCCAATAAAATCCCAAACAATATCGAACATAAGCAGGTTTATAAGTCAAAACTGCAAAAATTTTAAGTTACACCCAAATCCTACAAATATGGTATAAAATACTACAAATTTGATAATATTTTGGATTGATTTCCAGATTTAGGGTGTCTATAATAACCACAACAATTCAAGATAAATTGTAGGCAATATAAGAATAGTAGACTAAGAAGCCTACAAATATATATCTAAATTTCATTCATAATATTTTAGATTTGACAAGACAAACAAATCTGGTAAAAATTTAGGCATACAATTCAAATTCAACACAAAATCTGAAACTGAAATCTGGTGAGTATATTTCTCACTCACCTGAAAGCTATCCAAATCTGAAACTGAACACAACTTTTAAGCTTACAATTCTCAAACCTTACAGATCTATAATTTATTTACAAAGATGAGGTACAAACAGTAATTTAAATTTGTAGATATGAAAGAAGTTTTTTTTAATAATATAGACGTAGAACCAACCCTTTTGCGTAAATCTGGATTCAATATCTATGATCCTTAGTTATTTGATTTGAGTATATTTGTAATTTATAATTTTAGAAGGGATTGGAGGACCGGGAATGAAAGAGCTTTGTCGCTGCCTCCGGAAAATATGAGCAAAAGAGTGGGGGTCTAGCCCTTTATTTATAAGTGTAGTGATGACCCCGAACCATTATATTTAATCTTATAAAGATCCGTCCGTTGATATGTAATAAATTATATAGATAAACCCTAGCCATTAGTCCCTGGTTCGATCTAGTAGTGGTAGGGACATAGGTATTTCGTTCGTAAATTTTTCATACGGACTCCGTTCGCATAGTTTCAAACATGGAAGTTGACCAGAATTATGTCATGAACGCAATGGTACAAGTTTTGTGGTCGAATTCAATTATTTTCGAAATTTCGATTTTTGAAAATTTAATTAACTAAAATAATTATCGCCAAAATTCCGGATTGTTACAATTTGTGACCTTTGAATTGTTTTATTTAAAGTTAAGCTCAATTTTATTACTACATTAGAAATTACAAAATAAACAACTAGCTGTTACATAGCAACCAACCACATGCAATACTAAAAACAGCACTTGCAAGAACTACAAATGACCATGAAAATATTGTTTAATCATATACAAACTACGAAAAACAGCTGCAACTTCCTAAGAGAAAATCTTCACTTCCAACTATCAGCGTCAAGCTCTTCTCTTTATGGACTTCACTATTCATTTCACTTCACTATATCCACACCACTATACTGCACTTCACTATATTCATGCAATTTACTATTCAAAGCACATCACTATTCATGTACATTGCTATACATGTACATCGCTATATTCAGCACTTCAGAATATACTCAATTCAGCACTACACTATTCACTATGTCCACACCACTGTACTGCACTTCAATATATACACTATTCAGTATATACACTATTCATTCAAAGCACATCACAATCCAATGTATTAAAACAATAATAATACTGTTTCAGTCAAGACCACCAGTATGCCAAAGCAGAATATCAAAAGAAGACCAATTATACCATCAAGAAAGGGATGGATCATACATAGGATTATTCCTAGTATGTCTTCTTGATGTTTTCAAATTAGAACCCAACGGCAACACATCCTCTGGTTTATAGTCAATTCCTTCGTCTAAATCATCCTAAAATTTTCCTTTCAACTTCACGCTCTTTGATTTAGATGAAGGAATTGAACTAACAGAGACTGTACCTTTGGAAGGGTCAGGCATGATCCCGAAATAGGTGGCAATTGTATGAGAGATACGGGTTTCAAATTAGCATAAGGAGACTTAGCCATTGAAGATGATGACCCAGCGGCTCCAGATTTGATTGAAATGGAACTCAAAGTGGTGTTAGCTGAAGCAGGTGAACTATCACTGAAAGTAGAGGAGCAAGACCAGGTAACATAAGAAGATGTACTCA
Source organism: Allium sativum (assembly GCA_030737875.1). Classification (NCBI taxonomy): domain Eukaryota; kingdom Viridiplantae; phylum Streptophyta; class Magnoliopsida; order Asparagales; family Amaryllidaceae; genus Allium; species Allium sativum. The sequence continues at coordinate 202,014,923 of CM060924.1, forward strand.
AAGATGCATTATTAATATATGCCGATGATATCGATGCATTAGTCGCAGTAGAGCTATTCAAGTTTGCTGTATCCGAGTAAGAGCTTTTACCTATATTATTATTCACTGCATCCTTATGAAGTATGTCACTCTGATCACCATTAACTTCAAATAAATTCCCAAATAAAGAATTTCCTTCATCTACAGGGTCCTTTGTTAATACCTTGTCATGAACTGTTTCAACATTCGAAATTTGAGTGTCTACATTAAAAACAGTACTCTTATCAACTTGATTTGAACAATACTTTAGCCCTGTGCCTAAACCAGTACCATCTATCATACCATCAGAATCCAAAACATCATATTGATTGGCATTACTACTAGTACCAGTAGAATTATCTTTATGAAGGTTATTCAGGCCTTTTCTTCTCCATTCTTTCTTGTATTTAGGTTGTACATAAGTCCATGTATTATTATTTGTCGTAGTATGTAACACCCCGTAATTTTAACAACACTAAATATGACAAATTAAAGAATATTTAATTTAATATTTAGAATTAAGTGAAACGGACTACGCCATTTGCGTTCGTCTTGGAATGCTGGTCAAAATAGACACCTAGTTTTCGTAAAACGGACACCGTATAAAGAAGTTATGAAGGTTTGAAGTTTGTATACACGCAAGAACAATATATATATAGGGTCCAGAAATTCAAAACCAACCCAAAATTATTCAAATCGCGCAGAAATAGGGGGTAGGATTTTTACCGCTTGAAGGGTGTCGACCCCTCAAGGGGGTGTCGACCCATGTGTCGACCCCATAAGGGGGGTCGACCACTTTAGAGCAGACGTGGCAGATTAAGGTTTGGGGCTGGCAGCTATATATGTGGCCGCATTTCTCATGTTTTGCACACTGAAAATAATGGAGGATTGGATGTTGTCTGTAATAACCCGGAAAATCTGGGCCAGTTTAAAATTTTTATTTTGGCAATTTTGGCGAATTTTGAATATTTAAAATAGATTATTTTAAATAATATGAACGAGAAATTTATTTTGAATATAATTCGAGCGTATATATTATATACGTCGTCGTTAGAATATAAATATTTATATATAATTATAAATAGAATTGAAAATGGCGCGGTAGTTCGAAAATTCGATTTCTAATTTCAAATGAATATACAGAATTCAATATAAGTCAGAATTGAACGAAACAAGAAATATTTGAATCTGTATAACTATATCTTTGTAACGAAGTTAACAAACTGAGATTTCATTTTAGAAATGATGAGATATGTCCAGTTGAAAATTAGAAATAGTCGCTGTGGAATTTATATATATTTTAATATAATATATAGCCCTTAAAAATAGCCATTTTGCAAATGACCTCGGATTTCGACGAAACCACTTTTGTTGGGTCCGTGATGTTAAGTTATTGCTAGATTCCAAATTTCATAATTTTTCGAATCAATATGTGAGCGTGGCAAAGGAAAACGTGTTTTGACCATTTCAGTTGATTTTAGTCGACTGGAAAATGGCCATTTTTCATACGGTCTCGGAATTCGACGAAACTAGTTTTGTTAGGACCGTATCGTCAATACGAAGCTAGAAAATATTTTTCTGGAATTTTTCTAGTTAGTATGTGACCCCGGTAATTTGAAATGTACGTTTAAAATTCAATATAATGATTTAAATGTAAATTCAACTGAAACTGATTGCAACTATCGAATCAGCTTGCAATACATATCCCATTGTGTTCGGAATGGGGGTAATTAGCTAGGGACGACAGGCGGTGGGTCTCGTTTTGAGGTCGAAAATAAAAGTTGCTTTTTGAAATTAATTAAATAATTAAATATATATTATTATATATAATCTCTCTACCTCTCTTCTCTCACCTCCTCAGATAAAAAAAAAAAAAAAAAAAAAGAAAAGAAGGGATCGGAGGAACCCGTCGCCCCCTAGATGGAGTCGCGCCGCCGCTTGTGGCGTCCACCGCCACCGCCCTCCGCTTCTCTCTCCAAACCACCCCCTCTTCGATCCTCCTTCCTCGCTACTCCCTCCACCTCTGAACTAAACCCCACCGCCCCAATAAATCCGCCGCCACGCCCATTCCCGCAACCAGCATCGATGCGCCGTCACCTGGCGAGCTCCACCTCTCTTTTCCCCCCCTACTGCCGTGACTCCACACCATCAGTCTCCAGCAGCCGTCCAAAGCCCAAACCTAAAACCCCCAAATCGATACCCTTTCCTCCACCTCCAGCATGAGTTAGACGACCAGAAAAATCAAGGGTTAGTTTTATTATTTATTTTAGTTTAAATTTAATTTAAATTACTTTAAAGATCAGATTTATATATAATTAACATTGTTTAAAATCTGATTTTCTAATTATTTATAACTTTGTTTATTTTCAGTTTTTATTAAATATGAAGGCTTGGTCAAAGTCAGATTTTATTTTAGATTCAAAGGAATAAAGATTACATTTTTATTTGAGATTCAAAGAAAATAAAAACTGATTTTTCAAAAGGATTAATACTGATTAGAAAAAAAAAAAAGATTCGATTTTTAGTTAAAGAAAAATATGATTTTTATATTTTTAAAGTATTAAAAATATGATTTTTATATTTTCAAAGTATTAAAAATATAGTCTTTACTATATAGATGATGTCAAAATATGATTTTTATATTTTTAAAGTATTAAAAATATAATCTTCATAGGATAGAGAATATAAAGATATCATCTTTGTGTATGTAACGAAATAAAAATCTGATTTTTATTTTATATACGTTGAGATAAAGTGGTGATTTTTAAAGGTGAAAACTTTATTTTTTATAAAGGCGAAATCTTTATGTGGAAAATAGCGTGATAAAAATATAATTTTTATCTATTTGACATAGCGAAATAGAAAAATAGAATTTTTATATATTGAACTTCAATAGAAAAATAGAATTTTTATATATTGAACTTCGATAGAAAAATAGAATTTTTATATATTGAACTTCGATAGAAAAATAGAATTTTTATATATTGAACTTCGATATAAAAATAGAATTTTTATATATTGAACTTCGATAGAAAAATAGAATTTTTATATATTGAACTTCGATAGAAAAATAGAATTTTTATATATTGAACTTCGATAGAAAAATAGAATTTTTATATATTGAACTTCGATAGAAAAATAGAATTTTTATATATTGAACTTCGATAGAAAAATAGAATTTTATATATTGAACTTCGATATAAAAATAGAATTTTTATATATTGAACTTCGATAGAAAAATAGAATTTTTATATATTGAACTTCGATAGAAAAATAGATTTTTATATATTGAATAGTGAAGTAAAAATTCGATTTTTACATATGTAGTAGCTACGGGCAACGAAGGCGGCAAAGATGCGATAGCGACGAAGAATTCTGCAAAAGAAGTGCCGTGGAGCTTGGATAGCTTTCGGTGAGAACTTCTCACTCAAAATTTCTCTTTTGCTAGTCATATATATATTTATACTAGGATGCAGACGGTGCTTAGTAGCACCCGACACCCGTCCACATACCATGGACTTGTTTGTTTGGATGTTTGGTGATTGATTGAGATATTGGTTTGAATGTGGTTTGTGGTGTGGAAAAAAAAAATCAAATCGATAAATTGGTTAGGATTAGACGTGCGCCGTTATAAGGCGAAGGAGTAAGACTAGGTTAGACTCTTACTCCAAATTTTGTGGTTTGCATAACGAAAGTGGATTTGATTGATGTGTGAATGGCGTGGGCCTTCACTAGACCGGGGATAAGGCTAGGCCTTGTCCCGTTTCTAGTATCGTGCCGTTATGCCGCCGAAATTTTCTAAAATATCTTAGAAAAATAAAAATATCATTTTATTTAAAGAATGAACTGAATAGATATTCATATGTCGAAATAAAATATTTTATCGTTAAAAATATAATGTTTAACGTGAATATGAATATAGTGAATGCGAATAAAATAAAATATTCATTTACAAGCCAGATGGTTTGTTTATGTACACCTATTTGAATGACATTGATTGGGTCGATAAATTTTACACATCGCCCAACTGCACGAATAAAATCTATGTTTGATTGTTTGAAACCCTACACGGGTGTTGGGATGAAATTTAAAAGTTCACTCATCCTGACTGATAAATATGTCGATCGATAGATTGACAGGCTGTTATAAGCGTTAGATATTTATATTTGATGCTTATACAGTTTAGTGCACTTTGGTTGATGGTTGATTATTTTTCAATGCTATTATATACATGTGTTGTATGAAAATCCATATAGTTAACTTTATATGGTAATTGATTGGGCCTCATTCCAATTTGAAAAATAAAGAATATTATAAAATAAAGGTTCATGTGTTGACTATATTCATCCGTTGATATTAGTCATGTGTTGAACGAAGTATTTTAACAAAAATAGTCACACACGGACGGTACTCATTCGTTGAGATTAGTCGTGTGTTGACAAAAAGAAATATTTGAAATAGAATATATAAAGCCGTGTTGAATAGTGATGCGCCATTTTGACGCGAACGATATTTATATCGATTATAACGATTTCGAAATGAATTGAATATATAACGATTTCGAAATGAATTGAATATATAACGATTTCGAAATGAATTGAATATATAACGATTTCGATTTGAATTGAATATAAAACGATTTCGAATTGAATGGAATAGAAAACCAATTTGATTTCAAATTGAATATATAATGAACTTGATTCAAATAGAAAACGAAACGAATTTAATTTGAATAGAAAATGAATTTGAATCGAATAAAAAAAAAAAATCAATTTGAATTGAATTGAATTGAATTGAATTGAGAAACGAATTCGAATTGAATTTAAAATGAAGTGAAATGAATTCAAATTAAATTGAAATTTGAATTGAATAGAAATGAATTTTAAAACGAATTTATAAAGAAGAATTCAATTTTGATTTGAATTGAAATAGAAGTTGACTTTGTTTTTGAAACGAATTCAAAACTAAATATATAATTCGCTTTAAATAGAAATCGACGAAATATATATTATATATATTATATATATAATATAATGGCCTGAATAGAACGCGCCGCGCCGCGGCAGTTCGTAAATTTCGACCATTTATTTCAAACGGACATTACGGGAGATCCGACCGTCGGATTCTCCTAAAACCGGAACCGTTGGGTTCGTATCGAAAAGAGCTTTCTAACGAATATTAGAAATTCAAAATCTAACGGTTGGATTTGGAGATACGTCCAAATCAAATTCGAAAAAGGTCGCTGTAAGTGCAGTTCGATGGCCATTGTTGGAAATCGACTGTACGGGCCTTGATAAAATTATTAAAAATATCAATAATTTGTGTAAAATCATAAGAAATGATTTGGGAAAAATTGGGGTGAAAAACTCCATATTTGAAAAGATAAAAATAGATTTTTATTGAAATGAACTAGTTTTGAACTAATTTAAAACCCAATCATTTTTAAATAAATGAATTAGATTTAAAAAGGGGTTTTAAATCATCGAATTTCTAATATATTTGATTAAATTTGAAATGGGTTTATCGTGAACAGTGTTTTAAATAACACTAGTTCTTTAACCCGATAACGAATAGAATGTGATTTGGGTTTGTCGTGAACTGTGTTTTAAATAACACCTAGTTCTTTAACCCAGTAAAAGGAGTTTTATTGAATCTGCAATTAGATTGAAATTCGAATTGATAATCTAAATTACCAAATTTAGAAATGAGCGAGAATGGGGTATCGCCAGTTTTGCTCCAAAGCGATAGTTAAATCTTTAATTAGATTTGAACGGGAAATGGTAATTAATTTTACCGATAACACCACGGTGTTAGATATGGAGTATTACCAGTTTTGCTTCATGGGATGAATAGGTTGGGATTGGGAAATAAAATAAATAATTACTTCGTTACGGTTCGCTAATCTCGACTAGTTGGAAAAAAAAACCATAATTTGGTTTTAAATGACATCCAAAGGAAGATTACAGGATAAATTTTAAAGAATTTATCTTGGATAAAATTAATGGGAACTTTTCCCTAAGAATGTGGAATTTAGAAACTAGCTGTAGGTTGGCTAAGAAGAGTGGTTTCCTGGGTATTGATCTGATGTTGGTTTCGGCCTTCGGGGTTAATGTTTGGGAAATTGTTCTCTTGCTAATTTGCAGTTAGTGACTAATGAATTGGAATGAGGCGTATGTTGTGTTTGTGTAACATTTGTTTTTAATATACGCGGGTTGTTCGGAAAGTCCGGGTTTATACCCATTCTGAATAACCGATTCGACGATAAGTCGAAGATGAAGACGGTGGTTGAAGACCGGAAGTTTTCACATCGTAGGGATAATTACTGACGATCCTGATTGGGCTGTACACCCAAGAGGATGGAAATAGTTGGTGGTCGTCCAGACGTACTTGGAGATGGACGGATATGCGAGGAAAGTGCCTCCGGTTTCGTTCAGACCCAGAACGGACTTGTAAATGGATTGTGTGCCTGACATTGGATTTTATTCTGTGTTGATTGATTTCTATTAAATATATATCTGCTTGGCGGCGGAGAATTTATTCTCTTGCTTAACGCCCTTCTCTGAGACGTACGAGCTTAGAGGTTATATATCGATAGATATCAATCGCATGGCATGAATTGCCTGTGTGGCATGCTGAGTTGCATGGATCAAGGCTTCTGTTGAAAAGCAAAGTCTTGTGGTTGATGATCAAAGCACGCCTACGTGGCAGCTTTGTGTATAGCGTGTATTCGTGAGCCTCACACCTCGGTATGAGTTAAAAACGGGATACGGACTGCAGGGAGAGCGCACGTTTCTTTCTAGCTTTGGTGGTGTCAGTGACTTACCAGCCCTGACATATATATACTTTTCACCTTTGTGGTTGTTGGATGAGGCGCCTCGATTATAGGTCTGTAAGGACCGGGAAACGTGTGTTCAGGAATACTAATCCTCTAACGTAAGTGAGGACCGGCCCTGAAGCATCCAGGGGTTACCCAGTGTGCGTAATCCCGGGGACATTTGCTAGAGTGTCTCGAACGCGGAGAGGAGCTTGCCCCTTGCCTCGACTCATGACGGAAATCCAATTTCCAATACGTGTATCGCGGTTTTAATTGTAGAACTAGTATGGCGACATGATATATGGTACCCATGCCGTCTATGATTTATACTTATGATTGAAATGTTTTGACACTATACACTTATTATAGTATCAAATGATTTGTTTTAAAACGTATCAAGCATGTTTGGCTATTATAAGGGAAAACCCTATCCCCCGGCTTGCGTTGCATTGTATGATAGGACCTGGGTCTTATAATAGCTTCATTTTTCGAAAAAGCATTGCGTTGTTTATTCTATGCACTGGTATTCTTGGGAGGAAACCCGTTCCGTGTTATACGGCGTGGTCCCTTGAATTACTCTCTTTTAAAGTAAAGTTTTAAATAACTGTTTTAGTTCTCACACCAGTCACATGACTGACCTGGAGTTTATTGTTTTAACCTAAACTCTGGGTGCCCCTATTTTCCGCACGGGCAGCTAGTAGTTTTGGTTTTGCAGATTTATATTCACAGGATCCTGGTTTACAGCTGGAATGATATCCGGAAAGCTCTGTATCCGTATATCACCTTCAGTTGTGCTTTATATTATTTTTCCGCTGCTATGTATTTAAATGTAATTTAAACCTCTGATATTTCTGTGTAATATTTATTCATTTATACTCTGTATATTCTTGTAATCTGATGCATTGTTGTAATATACAATGAAATGTTCTTCTGTTTGCGTTCTGATTTGTCCTGTTCTCAACAGTCAGGGGTTTCGAACGGTTTAGATCGGTTTAACGACTGATTCAGATCGAGCGAAATTCCAGGCCGTCACATTTGGTATCAGAGCTTTGGTTTACAGAGCTCGAGAACAAGACACATTAGAACCATACGAAAGAATTCATCAGATATTGGGTTAGTAATATCCAATTAGAATTACTCGTTAGAGATAGGATCAGTAGTATCCTAGAACGAGCGTGAAGAGTATATTTTTCAAATGAAAACAATTTTGTTTTGAAAATTTAAACCATTTTAAAACGTATTTGATTATTTATTTATTTTGAATATGGACAATCGAGTATATAAAGATTTTGCATATACGCGTCATGAACGTATATTCGAAGTTTTAATATACTGGATAGATATAGAATCATACTCTAGTGGCCCGAAGATGATTCTAATGATTGACTAGTTGTCATTAGTATTCATGTTCGAGTAACGAAGGTGTGATATCGATATATTTCCATTCGACTGGTGTGAGAACCAAAACTTATATAGTTAGAACACTTTGTTGTGAATTGGCATCAAAAACAAGATTTTCCGTATATATATATCAAAATTATGAATTTAAAACTCTAATTCACTAATTGATTGATGTTTGTGTTGTTTGTTTATTTGTTTGCTAATTTTTAACCATTTATGCCTAATATAACCAGATATTGAACTATATTGAAAATTGGTCGCATTTGCTTGCATATACATATACTTATATTGAACAGGTCATAGCAAGGAGGCTAGAGCCGAGGAATAAAATTTGTTTGCCCGACAAATAGGTACATGTTTACTACATCATTTACTGTTTTGTTTGGGTGATGATGATTTTGTGAGCCTATTGGCTAGCCGCTTGGCTTTTTCTTTTTCTTTTTGAGATCTGAAGGACCGGGGAAGCTATTTGAAATTCCCCGATGCTCCCGGTGCAGGGGAGGTTATGGCGAAATTTTTCAAAAATTTAGGGTGTTAGCCAAATTTTTGAAATTTAGAAAATTCTCAGAAACTAAAAAGTTGGAGAATGGAAGCCAGATCGAACATAGAGTTGAATAATCAAACCACTTTCGACTTTGTTCCTTTTCGGGGACGAAAAGTTTTAAGTGGGGGAGATTGTAATAACCCGGAAAATCTGGGCCAGTTTAAAATTTTTATTTTGGCAATTTTGGCGAATTTTGAATATTTAAAATAGATTATTTTAAATAATATGAACGAGAAATTTATTTTGAATATAATTCGAGCGTATATATTATATACGTCGTCGTTAGAATATAAATATTTATATATAATTATAAATAGAATTGAAAATGGCGCGGTAGTTCGAAAATTCGATTTCTAATTTCAAATGAATATACAGAATTCAATATAAGTCAGAATTGAACGAAACAAGAAATATTTGAATCTGTATAACTATATCTTTGTAACGAAGTTAACAAACTGAGATTTCATTTTAGAAATGATGAGATATGTCCAGTTGAAAATTAGAAATAGTCGCTGTGGAATTTATATATATTTTAATATAATATATAGCCCTTAAAAATAGCCATTTTGCAAATGACCTCGGATTTCGACGAAACCACTTTTGTTGGGTCCGTGATGTTAAGTTATTGCTAGATTCCAAATTTCATAATTTTTCGAATCAATATGTGAGCGTGGCAAAGGAAAACGTGTTTTGACCATTTCAGTTGATTTTAGTCGACTGGAAAATGGCCATTTTTCATACGGTCTCGGAATTCGACGAAACTAGTTTTGTTAGGACCGTATCGTCAATACGAAGCTAGAAAATATTTTTCTGTAATTTTTCTAGTTAGTATGTGACCCCGGTAATTTGAAATGTACGTTTAAAATTCAATATAATGATTTAAATGTAAATTCAACTGAAACTGATTGCAACTATCGAATCAGCTTGCAATACATATCCCATTGTGTTCGGAATGGGGGTAATTAGCTAGGGACGACAGGCGGTGGGTCTCGTTTTGAGGTCGAAAATAAAAGTTGCTTTTTGAAATTAATTAAATAATTAAATATATATTATTATATATAATCTCTCTACCTCTCTTCTCTCACCTCCTCAGATAAAAAAAAAAAAAAAAAAAAAGAAAAGAAGGGATCGGAGGAACCCGTCGCCCCCTAGATGGAGTCGCGCCGCCGCTTGTGGCGTCCACCGCCACCGCCCTCCGCTTCTCTCTCCAAACCACCCCCTCTTCGATCCTCCTTCCTCGCTACTCCCTCCACCTCTGAACTAAACCCCACCGCCCCAATAAATCCGCCGCCACGCCCATTCCCGCAACCAGCATCGATGCGCCGTCACCTGGCGAGCTCCACCTCTCTTTTCCCCCCCTACTGCCGTGACTCCACACCATCAGTCTCCAGCAGCCGTCCAAAGCCCAAACCTAAAACCCCCAAATCGATACCCTTTCCTCCACCTCCAGCATGAGTTAGACGACCAGAAAAATCAAGGGTTAGTTTTATTATTTATTTTAGTTTAAATTTAATTTAAATTACTTTAAAGATCAGATTTATATATAATTAACATTGTTTAAAATCTGATTTTCTAATTATTTATAACTTTGTTTATTTTCAGTTTTTATTAAATATGAAGGCTTGGTCAAAGTCAGATTTTATTTTAGATTCAAAGGAATAAAGATTACATTTTTATTTGAGATTCAAAGAAAATAAAAACTGATTTTTCAAAAGGATTAATACTGATTAGAAAAAAAAAAAAGATTCGATTTTTAGTTAAAGAAAAATATGATTTTTATATTTTTAAAGTATTAAAAATATGATTTTTATATTTTCAAAGTATTAAAAATATAGTCTTTACTATATAGATGATGTCAAAATATGATTTTTATATTTTTAAAGTATTAAAAATATAATCTTCATAGGATAGAGAATATAAAGATATCATCTTTGTGTATGTAACGAAATAAAAATCTGATTTTTATTTTATATACGTTGAGATAAAGTGGTGATTTTTAAAGGTGAAAACTTTATTTTTTATAAAGGCGAAATCTTTATGTGGAAAATAGCGTGATAAAAATATAATTTTTATCTATTTGACATAGCGAAATAGAAAAATAGAATTTTTATATATTGAACTTCAATAGAAAAATAGAATTTTTATATATTGAACTTCGATAGAAAAATAGAATTTTTATATATTGAACTTCGATAGAAAAATAGAATTTTTATATATTGAACTTCGATATAAAAATAGAATTTTTATATATTGAACTTCGATAGAAAAATAGAATTTTTATATATTGAACTTCGATAGAAAAATAGAATTTTTATATATTGAACTTCGATAGAAAAATAGAATTTTTATATATTGAACTTCGATAGAAAAATAGAATTTTTATATATTGAACTTCGATAGAAAAATAGAATTTTATATATTGAACTTCGATATAAAAATAGAATTTTTATATATTGAACTTCGATAGAAAAATAGAATTTTTATATATTGAACTTCGATAGAAAAATAGATTTTTATATATTGAATAGTGAAGTAAAAATTCGATTTTTACATATGTAGTAGCTACGGGCAACGAAGGCGGCAAAGATGCGATAGCGACGAAGAATTCTGCAAAAGAAGTGCCGTGGAGCTTGGATAGCTTTCGGTGAGAACTTCTCACTCAAAATTTCTCTTTTGCTAGTCATATATATATTTATACTAGGATGCAGACGGTGCTTAGTAGCACCCGACACCCGTCCACATACCATGGACTTGTTTGTTTGGATGTTTGGTGATTGATTGAGATATTGGTTTGAATGTGGTTTGTGGTGTGGAAAAAAAAAATCGAATCGATAAATTGGTTAGGATTAGACGTGCGCCGTTATAAGGCGAAGGAGTAAGACTAGGTTAGACTCTTACTCCAAATTTTGTGGTTTGCATAACGAAAGTGGATTTGATTGATGTGTGAATGGCGTGGGCCTTCACTAGACCGGGGATAAGGCTAGGCCTTGTCCCGTTTCTAGTATCGTGCCGTTATGCCGCCGAAATTTTCTAAAATATCTTAGAAAAATAAAAATATCATTTTATTTAAAGAATGAACTGAATAGATATTCATATGTCGAAATAAAATATTTTATCGTTAAAAATATAATGTTTAACGTGAATATGAATATAGTGAATGCGAATAAAATAAAATATTCATTTACAAGCCAGATGGTTTGTTTATGTACACCTATTTGAATGACATTGATTGGGTCGATAAATTTTACACATCGCCCAACTGCACGAATAAAATCTATGTTTGATTGTTTGAAACCCTACACGGGTGTTGGGATGAAATTTAAAAGTTCACTCATCCTGACTGATAAATATGTCGATCGATAGATTGACAGGCTGTTATAAGCGTTAGATATTTATATTTGATGCTTATACAGTTTAGTGCACTTTGGTTGATGGTTGATTATTTTTCAATGCTATTATATACATGTGTTGTATGAAAATCCATATAGTTAACTTTATATGGTAATTGATTGGGCCTCATTCCAATTTGAAAAATAAAGAATATTATAAAATAAAGGTTCATGTGTTGACTATATTCATCCGTTGATATTAGTCATGTGTTGAACGAAGTATTTTAACAAAAATAGTCACACACGGACGGTACTCATTCGTTGAGATTAGTCGTGTGTTGACAAAAAGAAATATTTGAAATAGAATATATAAAGCCGTGTTGAATAGTGATGCGCCATTTTGACGCGAACGATATTTATATCGATTATAACGATTTCGAAATGAATTGAATATATAACGATTTCGAAATGAATTGAATATATAACGATTTCGAAATGAATTGAATATATAACGATTTCGATTTGAATTGAATATAAAACGATTTCGAATTGAATGGAATAGAAAACCAATTTGATTTCAAATTGAATATATAATGAACTTGATTCAAATAGAAAACGAAACGAATTTAATTTGAATAGAAAATGAATTTGAATCGAATAAAAAAAAAAATCAATTTGAATTGAATTGAATTGAATTGAATTGAGAAACGAATTCGAATTGAATTTAAAATGAAGTGAAATGAATTCAAATTAAATTGAAATTTGAATTAAATAGAAATGAATTTTAAAACGAATTTATAAAGAAGAATTCAATTTTGATTTGAATTGAAATAGAAGTTGACTTTGTTTTTGAAACGAATTCAAAACTAAATATATAATTCGCTTTAAATAGAAATCGACGAAATATATATTATATATATTATATATATAATATAATGGCCTGAATAGAACGCGCCGCGCCGCGGCAGTTCGTAAATTTCGACCATTTATTTCAAACGGACATTACGGGAGATCCGACCGTCGGATTCTCCTAAAACCGGAACCGTTGGGTTCGTATCGAAAAGAGCTTTCTAACGAATATTAGAAATTCAAAATCTAACGGTTGGATTTGGAGATACGTCCAAATCAAATTCGAAAAAGGTCGCTGTAAGTGCAGTTCGATGGCCATTGTTGGAAATCGACTGTACGGGCCTTGATAAAATTATTAAAAATATCAATAATTTGTGTAAAATCATAAGAAATGATTTGGGAAAAATTGGGGTGAAAAACTCCATATTTGAAAAGATAAAAATAGATTTTTATTGAAATGAACTAGTTTTGAACTAATTTAAAACCCAATCATTTTTAAATAAATGAATTAGATTTAAAAAGGGGTTTTAAATCATCGAATTTCTAATATATTTGATTAAATTTGAAATGGGTTTATCGTGAACAGTGTTTTAAATAACACTAGTTCTTTAACCCGATAACGAATAGAATGTGATTTGGGTTTGTCGTGAACTGTGTTTTAAATAACACCTAGTTCTTTAACCCAGTAAAAGGAGTTTTATTGAATCTGCAATTAGATTGAAATTCGAATTGATAATCTAAATTACCAAATTTAGAAATGAGCGAGAATGGGGTATCGCCAGTTTTGCTCCAAAGCGATAGTTAAATCTTTAATTAGATTTGAACGGGAAATGGTAATTAATTTTACCGATAACACCACGGTGTTAGATATGGAGTATTACCAGTTTTGCTTCATGGGATGAATAGGTTGGGATTGGGAAATAAAATAAATAATTACTTCGTTACGGTTCGCTAATCTCGACTAGTTGGAAAAAAAACCATAATTTGGTTTTAAATGACATCCAAAGGAAGATTACAGGATAAATTTTAAAGAATTTATCTTGGATAAAATTAATGGGAACTTTTCCCTAAGAATGTGGAATTTAGAAACTAGCTGTAGGTTGGCTAAGAAGAGTGGTTTCCTGGGTATTGATCTGATGCTGGTTTCGGCCTTCGGGGTTAATGTTTGGGAAATTGTTCTCTTGCTAATTTGCAGTTAGTGACTAATGAATTGGAATGAGGCGTATGTTGTGTTTGTGTAACATTTGTTTTTAATATACGCGGGTTGTTCGGAAAGTCCGGGTTTATACCCATTCTGAATAACCGATTCGACGATAAGTCGAAGATGAAGACGGTGGTTGAAGACCGGAAGTTTTCACATCGTAGGGATAATTACTGACGATCCTGATTGGGCTGTACACCCAAGAGGATGGAAATAGTTGGTGGTCGTCCAGACGTACTTGGAGATGGACGGATATGCGAGGAAAGTGCCTCCGGTTTCGTTCAGACCCAGAACGGACTTGTAAATGGATTGTGTGCCTGACATTGGATTTTATTCTGTGTTGATTGATTTCTATTAAATATATATCTGCTTGGCGGCGGAGAATTTATTCTCTTGCTTAACGCCCTTCTCTGAGACGTACGAGCTTAGAGGTTATATATCGATAGATATCAATCGCATGGCATGAATTGCCTGTGTGGCATGCTGAGTTGCATGGATCAAGGCTTCTGTTGAAAAGCAAAGTCTTGTGGTTGATGATCAAAGCACGCCTACGTGGCAGCTTTGTGTATAGCGTGTATTCGTGAGCCTCACACCTCGGTATGAGTTAAAAACGGGATACGGACTGCAGGGAGAGCGCACGTTTCTTTCTAGCTTTGGTGGTGTCAGTGACTTACCAGCCCTGACATATATATACTTTTCACCTTTGTGGTTGTTGGATGAGGCGCCTCGATTATAGGTCTGTAAGGACCGGGAAACGTGTGTTCAGGAATACTAATCCTCTAACGTAAGTGAGGACCGGCCCTGAAGCATCCAGGGGTTACCCAGTGTGCGTAATCCCGGGGACATTTGCTAGAGTGTCTCGAACGCGGAGAGGAGCTTGCCCCTTGCCTCGACTCATGACGGAAATCCAATTTCCAATACGTGTATCGCGGTTTTAATTGTAGAACTAGTATGGCGACATGATATATGGTACCCATGCCGTCTATGATTTATACTTATGATTGAAATGTTTTGACACTATACACTTATTATAGTATCAAATGATTTGTTTTAAAACGTATCAAGCATGTTTGGCTATTATAAGGGAAAACCCTATCCCCCGGCTTGCGTTGCATTGTATGATAGGACCTGGGTCTTATAATAGCTTCATTTTTCGAAAAAGCATTGCGTTGTTTATTCTATGCACTGGTATTCTTGGGAGGAAACCCGTTCCGTGTTATACGGCGTGGTCCCTTGAATTACTCTCTTTTAAAGTAAAGTTTTAAATAACTGTTTTAGTTCTCACACCAGTCACATGACTGACCTGGAGTTTATTGTTTTAACCTAAACTCTGGGTGCCCCTATTTTCCGCACGGGCAGCTAGTAGTTTTGGTTTTGCAGATTTATATTCACAGGATCCTGGTTTACAGCTGGAATGATATCCGGAAAGCTCTGTATCCGTATATCACCTTCAGTTGTGCTTTATATTATTTTTCCGCTGCTATGTATTTAAATGTAATTTAAACCTCTGATATTTCTGTGTAATATTTATTCATTTATACTCTGTATATTCTTGTAATCTGATGCATTGTTGTAATATACAATGAAATGTTCTTCTGTTTGCGTTCTGATTTGTCCTGTTCTCAACAGTCAGGGGTTTCGAACGGTTTAGATCGGTTTAACGACTGATTCAGATCGAGCGAAATTCCAGGCCGTCACATTGTCGCTGACCGGATTGAATCAAACCTTTTTCTTCTTCTACAATGGAGTTAATCAAGTTAAGAGTTATTCAATTGTAGATTTGTGATTCAACATCTGCTATTCTCCTTCTATTTTCCTAAATCCAAACACTATGAGTTTAAGTTACTTTTAGAATTAAATAATAAAAAGTAAAACATGATATGACTATAATTTGTATCTATGCCTGTGACTGCTTGAATCATATCAAATCTATTATAACTTGTGAATCTATGATATTCTGACATGACTATGACTTGGATCTTAACTTTTATCATGTCTGATCTACCTTTGACTATAGATCTAATTCACTATTTAGATCACCTTATACCTGTTCTATTGCATTTATGGCCAAATCAGATCTGTTGCTAGTTGGACATCTAAATCATTGTTTAGATCACATCATGCCTATCCCTATTATGCTAGAATCAGTGCTATTGTCACATGTTCATCCTATAAGCTTATCTTGCCATTATGCCACTATATGTTTATGCCATTACATGTCAACCTTATTAATATGATCATCTATGTCCTTTTCCCTCTATCTTTTCCCTTTTATTTTTATATAGCCAGGCTACCTTCGATCCTAGGCATGCAGTTGAAATATGTGAATACATTAGATTAGGAACGAGGGGAAAACATTAATATTGGTCATAACTTGTAATTGGAAATTTGGTCATAACTTGAATAAAGTGTAATAATATGAATTTAGGGCATATAGTTTATTATGAACATAACTTGGGAAAAGGGGCATGAAAACCTATAGCGACATAGTAAATTTGGTTAATAATGGAAATGCCTAGGATTACAGTAATTATAAACTGTAACCGCGCCTAGACACGAGGTTAGATTACACTTGTGGTGAAGTCTGCCCGGAACCACCTGGCATATCAAGTGACCACAAGTGGTGAATCTAATGTGAGCGGTCTAGGTGCACAAACACGAGACGTGCAAAAATATGAGGTTAACCCCGACTTGTGGAAGAATTCCACCCGGAACCGTTCGGCATATCCAGCAACCACAAGTGATAGGCTTAATGTGGGAGGTCTAGCACATTATAACCATAAATGGACATGGTAATGAGTTGGAATACTTAACCTAGTTGAATCCATAGGGATTGTATGAACATGAACCTGATTAGTGGTTAAGTAATTTTTTTTGAAACAATGGGCGGGTTAAGTAAATCTGGGGTGCGTGGGTAATATTTATATATAGACCCACAAACTTAACCTGTTGGGATTATGCAATTTTATGACACCAGTAGGTAGGCATAATCTGAGGAAACCTAGTAGTAGGGATCCAAGACAAAGGGGAGAGCTTGCATCATCTTGTGTGTAGGACCCGTTTCAGTCAGTAACCCATATATAGGTATCAAACGAGTACTTCGAACTAGGTTGGAGTCTGGGCACACTTACTGGGTTGAATACAAGAGATCCAAAAGTGGGGACGGCGTCTGACGGCGTGTTCCATTGGGGTCATTTGCGTGCATGACTTCGTCTGCTCGGGAAAATAATACGTTGTGACATCAATAGAAATGGTTGTTCACATTCGAAAAATGAAGGGTTACCACTTTAAGGAGTGATACACCCTACTGTGGGGCCAACACAAGGTATTTACGGAGTAGGGAGCCAATCAATTAGTGTAGTAATTAGGGTACACTTAAACTTCGGTATGTTTAGGAGTCCGTTATTATCCATAGGGTTAACTCCGGAACGTTGGGCTTCCTATTGATTGTATAGGATGAAAACCTCTCATTGGAAGTATGCCTAAGTCTACCATCTTATAGTTGTTGGGATCATCTCATTCTGGTTGTACTAGTATCAGTGTTGAGTAATCATTAGAGAAGCATATATACTCTATCATGTTTACCTTGTCATACCATCTTTTTTTTGATGTTATCTTTCTCATCCACTTTATATGCCTATCATGATACTTTTACTTTTTTACTTGCTGAAAGGAACTGGACTCGCCAGACTTTATGTATGGCCCTTTTTTTCCTCTTCTTTCTTCCGTTCATCCCCAGGTTCTCAGGGTGGGAATACTTAAGCTTGACAAGGATTCTGCTATCATTTTGCTGGAGCTGCTTAGACGTATTGCTCAAGCTCCTATCTTTGCTACTATGGCTATGTTTTATTTGGGGATTATGCTTCTTTTATTTTGTATTTTGATGTTTTAAGTGCAAGACAGAAGTTTCGATAATATACTGGGTTTATATATTTTCAGACATATGATGTTTTGAACCACGATGCTTTATGGTTAATAAAGTTATTTTTTATTCCACTGCTATTTTTATATCTTTCTTGTATTGTTTTTTTTTTACCTATAATGCTTCATAAAACTTAATGCGTTCTCTTAATGAGTGGCATTAACAGACGTGGGGTGTCACACTTGGTATCAGAGCTGAAGGTTACCAGATTAGATTAAAAAAATTTGAAAATTATTTTCAAAAAGGTTTTAAAAGAAAACATTTTCATAAGAAAAAGTGTGTTTTGAAAAACATATACTCCAAAGCCATATGTAATATCTTTCGATCCTTCGTCTGAATCTCTTCCCTTTTCTTTTTTGCATGTCTGGGGAACCTAATATTCCAGAGGGCGTTTTGATACCAGGCTGGTTCCATAGGTATCTTGAGGCCACGACGCTTGCCGATGGTCAAGCTGATGTTCCTCCTCCTCCGCATGCAGACAACTTCTCTAAGATCTGCAAAGATTTATGTGCTATGGGAGGAAGGCCATTCCATGTGAACCGAGACGTTCGTAGAGGCAAGGAATTTTCTCAAGGAGACAGAGGACTTGTTTGGAATTTTCAATGTGGACGATCGTAGGAAGATTCAGCTAGCCGCTTATGTAACGTCCCAGATTTTTCTGCCATTTAAATTGGAATATTCAAATATGTTTTATATATTATATTGGAAATATAATGGATTTTATATCGAAATTATTATTTAAAATGGAGTTCGAATATATATAATTTATTATATAATTAAAACGAGCCTGAAACGTCGTGGTAGTGCATAATTTTCGATTTGAACTTTAAACGAATATACCGGATTCGATATAATTCGGATTTCTATGAAACAAGAACCATATAAATCTATTTGATTATAATTTTCATATGAAAGAGAAAAACTGAGGTTTCGTGTTACAGATTGTTAGTTATGTCCAATTGAAATTTTCAAATAGTCGCTATGGAATTTCGTTAATAAATGATAGCGAATATAAAGAAATTTTTATGTATTTGGATATCGTTTTAAACCGAATTTCGGGATATTGAGTTTAAAATATATATTTGTTATTCCTTTTGGATAAATATGATAATAGTAATTTATTATTTATTTAAATAGAATTGTTTTGAAATTAGTTATATTTTATCGATAATATATAGGCCTTAAAAATGGTTTCCTTCCAGACGACCTCCATTTTCGACAAAACGAATTTTATTGGAATGCGTACAATTAATTATTGCTATATTTCCAGTTTGGAGTCAAACGGAAATGTTTAGTCGGTAGACGAAATTTAGGGATGAACCGATAAATTAAAATATCGTCGTTGTGCAAAAGGAGTCCGTTTTCAATGAAATTAATTTCTTTGGGACCGGAACATTGAAACATAGCAGTGTATTTATTTTCGTTGAATTTAGGGATTTTATTACCGGTGCGTATACTTACTGTTTTACGTAAATATGGTAAAAATGTTGTCTAAGGGACCGGAAACATACAAGTACTTTACCAAAGAAATATAAGTCAACGCCAATTTAGAAATAATTCTACAAACCTAAAATCAAGCATTATTGTAAGACTACCTTTTTAAAAGAAAATAAAAGTGACCATGCGCCTTTCATTTTGAAACATGTGTATACATGCCTAAGCCTATCTTTTGCCGACTAAAACATTTATTTGCCACGTTCTTTTCTTTTCAAATGAACATCAGCGACAGTTAATTGAAAAGAAAATTCAATATTTACAATGCCTAAGCTAAATAGAGCCGCATACCGTATTTGTACCAATTGAAGTGATGTTGTTATTATCTTCTTCTATCCTCGACTATATATACACTGCTTTCTGCTTCCTTGTTACTTCACTTTTTAACTGCAAAACGAAACTCTCAATACCACCGCACCCCTCCCTTCATAAACAAAGATATAATAACGTTGACGTTGGCCCTAGTAAGAGGTGGGGCACATGCTGGAAGTTGGCTTGACACTCGTGTGAGGTATGAGGAAGCAAGGTGGTGCTCTGGTGCTGATGATGGTCGACAGCGTTGTTAGCAAGGATGGGTTTCCTTCATACGGTGGACGAAGACATCAATATAGAAATGTAATGCAGCATGTAGGAACTGGGGGAGCTTGTACAGCAATTGCGAACGATGGAGTCGAATTGCAGGAGATGAAGAACCTGCTGTGTTAATTTTGAACGGAAGGAAAATTTTGCATGGGCTTCGGGTATCTTGCGCGCGGGGAAGGTTGTTGTAGCCAAGTCAACGTGAAGAACAGAAATATGACGTAAATGGCGGTGCAAATCATTGACAAGAGGGAGTTGTGATGTGGGGAGCAGTTCACATACTGATGTGGTAAGGAGTTTGGTCATGGGGACGTGGAGAGAAGCGGAGGAAGCATGGGTCCAGTTGACGTGGGGGAGTTCGTGAGGCTACGGCAGTGTTTGAGCGGAAACATGAAGAAAACCAGTTGGGGAGAAGGTGATGAATAGTGCCATTTTCATTAAGTATGCCTGATGATATTTTACTTTGCGCCTACTTTATTTTGAGTATAAACGTTACCTGGTAATTTACTGAAGACCGCCTAGTTGTTTTAAAACATGATTAACCCATTTATTAAATAACAAGCCTGGTGTAATTTACAACATGCCTGCAATAATTTTGTGCCTAACCCTTAGTAAAATTGTCTAATCTAAGTTTTAATACTGCCTACTCATTAGTCATATATGTACAAGCATTGCCAGGATAATACCATATGCTTAATTAAAATCTTTAATTGTGCCAAATCCAGTTAATGCCTAACCGCGTTTTAGACCATGCCTAATTTAGTAGAAATCAAAACATGGGCTAAGACTTAGTTAATAATGTATAGTAGGATATTATTATTAATGTAGACATGGCCAATTGGTTTCCAACTCACCTAAATTAAATTGATAATACTTAGTGATAGTATATACAATTTACCGTTAATTAAGTGAGCTAACGTAAATAGGAACTTAGGTTAATATTAGATTATTTAGGTTTTAATAAATAATATATTAAATAGTAAATGTCCTATTAAATTATAATTTGGTGATACACGAATAGAATTAAACCAAACAAATGGCATTGAAACCGTATTGACGAACATACTATTATGGAGCTAGTTTGGATGGATTTGATAGCAATAGAGATTTTCGGTTAAATTAAACACTGGTTAATTTAACTAAAACGAACCATTCTGACGACAAATGGTAATCAAGTGAGCTCAACTCACTCAGTTTATCCCGTTTATATTTTACATAAGTTGGGTTCTTATTTTATGTGAAGTGCTTGTTGATGATTGATGATTTGATGACAGTTTGCATGGATGTGAATATTTTTAAATTTTCATTGATTAAATTAAACTTTTGCAAAATTTAATCAAATTATACCATTATTTTAACAATTAGATTTCCAAATGAGGTAACTCACCTTGTTGTTTACGTTTATAATAATATAAACGTATTAAATAAATAATTTAATGCTTGATTGAATATTATAAATTGTTTGTTGACTGTTATTAATTGAACTGTTTATATTCTGTTTATCGTGATGAATAATTATATTGTCGTATTGAATTTGAGATTATCCATTTTGATGTAGGGAAGGATAGGGTGGAGGGATCCAACCGGATTCCTTGAACTGTTAATCAGTCTGATTAATTATTGAATCCAAATTCAACACTTATGTAATATTAACCAATGGGTGATACTGGTTGAGTAATCATCGGCAGATAGCCTAAACATAAATTATTTTATAAAGATTGATCTACTGTCAGGTATTCAATAGAAAGAAGTTATAAAACTGTTTTTATAACTGAAGATAGATTTTTAAATCTATTTTATATAGATTATTTTTAAATGGAAGTTTATTAAAGAAGATGAATAATTACTTTATTAGTAATTATAAACCAAGTATATGAAGAAAGTTCTTATGTAACAAATGGTTTAGCTAATGAGTAAGGAATTAACCTAACGGTTAAGGATTTAATTAATGGTTTCAAATAAACAAATAATTGTGATTATTTAATTAGATCATTAATTAAATCAAACAAAATTATTTAAATTTATTTATTATTAACTAAGTGGGAATGGTTAACGAATTAACCTTGTTTTGAGTTGATTAAGTCAACTGCTTTATCTAGAATTGATTTTTGGACAATTATTGATTTTTTAATTATTATTTAAATAACCTTAAAGGGAAGATTAACTATTATAATAATAGTAAATTAATTGGGTTCTAAAATGATTGGGATTGATTATCATTTAATAACGATCAAAGTGATAAATCTTAAAGTTAAGTACCCTAAGTGGAAGTTATGAAGTCGTAAAGCCTCATGTGTTGTTTAACTAGAATGGTAAGTGAATTTATATTTAATGTGAACTCATACTAAGAATTCTATTAGTCGGACTTCTATAAATCAAAATTTGACAATTATAGAGGCAAGTTATAAATGGGTAAATGTTATAAGATAAATTCTTGTATTCAAACGAGGTTTATAAACAAAAATTGAATAGTTAATTATTTAGTAAAGTTGATAACCTTTAAAGAAAGGTTAACTATTAAGTTATAGATAATAATGAAGTAAACTATATTTAATAATATCGAAATGGATTATTATTAATTAATAATAATCAAAGGAGATAATCTTGTGCTTAGGATTAAAGTATTGGAGTTTTATGAAAACTTAAGAATTGAAGCAAGTTATAATTTGATTTAGAAATTATGGGAAAACTATAAATGGGAGTTAAAAAGCGTTAGGCGGAAAGCATGAAGCAAAGAACTAAAATGGATTTGAGATCGGAGATGCAAGCTAAGTTCAAAAATTCAATTTAAAGTGAAGTACTTTAGAAAAGGAGTGTTATTGAAACGAACTCAAATTAAGCTTGGGACTAACCTATTAGTAGTTTTGTTATAACAAACCGAAGACTCGTATATATATTATTGGAATGATGTTTTAAAAGGTAATTGATATGGTTTTAAATTGAATAAAGATATTTGAGGTTGAAAATAAGATTTTTAAAGTAAAGAGTATGGTATTAAAACCCTATATTTAAGCCAAATAATATATGGAAACTTCCATGATAATTATAGAAGGCTGAGTTTCGTTAACAAACTTTTATTTTTCTAAAGGTAAGAATGTCGTCAATCATGGTCTGAGAGGTAATTTAAAATACCCCAACTTGAATGACTTCATGATTATCCAAAGGATGATATTAGTTTGGGTAATGAGGGTAGACAAAGGAAATAAATTTTGTATTTACATTAAACTTCAAATTTTATAAGTTGAGTAAAGGGACTTCGAAAATATTCTTATTTTAATAAGAAGTAAATGAGGTGATCCAGATATTTTAAGATTTTAGATTAACTGTTGATGAAATTAAAGAGGCCAAGTGATGTTGAGTACTGAACCAATAAATCCATCTTATTGTATGGATGAATGATTGTTTATTTGATAGTTAAAAAACCGACTATCAAATCTAGCCAATACGATTGTTGGTATGGAAAGACCGTGATCGAATTTATATTCGAAAACCATTCCGACCAATGAATACAAAATCATGGAAGGTGCTGATTGAAGATGGAGCATTGAAGACTGTTGATCTTCATGAGCGGAAGAACTACACGTTGAATTTCTAAGGGCAGCTCCCGAAGATATGTTGACTTGTGATTCTATCGTGATTGAGTTCTCGGATTGAAAGCACTACTCGCTATTGATCCTTGGGGTGATTCCTATATAAGGATGCGGTAGGAGGGTGCCATCAGTTCATCCTGTTCCTGACGTGTATGGATGAGTAAATGGTGGCTAGATGTTCAAAAGATTATAATCTCAATCCTCACAACTGGGAAATGACAAAAATCGAGAAGGAAACATGGTTATGTGGGTCGCATCCATTAGGGTGTATTTTCACCATCTAGAGAAAACTTATTGTAACACCCGGTATTTTCTATGAACATAAAAGTAACAAAACAAAGTATACTTAATTTTTAAAAGAAGAATTAAGGGAAATGGGTTAAGCCATTGCATTCATCTTCGAATTCTGCTTGAGATAGAGTCCGAGTTTGCGTAAATCGGACTACGTATGAAGAAGTTACGGCCCTCAGAAGTTTTAGGAATTTAAATAAATTAAAACAGCTCAGATCTAAGTTTGAAATTCAAATCACACACCTGGGCTGGGCGGGAAATTTCCCGCCTAGGACCCAGGTCGAGCAGGGGGTCGACCTGGGTCACATAGGTCGACCAGGGGGTGGACCTGGGGGTTGACCTCCCCCTACTTCCAGATCCGAGGACTGGTTCATTTTTCTGCATTTGGACGCCCGTTCTGACCAGAGTCGTTGATTCCTGTGCTATTTAAACACCCCCAAACCCCACTTTCTCTCCACACTAATCCATTGTCACGCTATGCTGCCTCAATTCTAATTAAAATAAATCAATGGCGTCTCTACTCTGCTGAAATATAAGCTAGAGCTAGTGCTTATTATTCTTCCAATTTGAATAGGATTAAAAGAGAACAACTACAACCCTTTTTCTTATAGAATCCAACTAAGGCGAGTCTAGTTATTTTCAGATATGAAATCAAATTAATGATCTTGACATGGCTGTAAATCTGAATTTGAGATTATGCATATTCTTGTTTATCAGATCTGTTTTTCTTTGTAGATCTATCTTATTAATATTATAGTAACTATTCTGTATCTCTTCCTTCCTTCTGTTCTATAGCCAGGCTAATATGAGCCTAAGCCAAATCTCATAAGAGATTGATTCACGAACGCTAAATTTGGGAAAATAGTGAAAGGTGCATAATTAGACATGTCTGATTTGTGACTGATTTGAGAAAAGAACATATGTTGTAATTTAATACCTGGATCTGGGCATACTATATATGATAGTCTGTGATTTGGAAGAAGGAGGATTATTGTGCATATGACTTAGGTGTAAAGATCTATATTATAATAGGATAAATATTAAATGTGAATACACCTAAATGGGGATTTTGGATAATAGGCATACGCTGTAATCAAAGGCTATAATTTGGCATAATTCGTATTGTGTATCATGATTTGGGGTTTTTGGAGGATATTTTGTAATGTGTAAATTTAACTAAAATTTGGGGCATAGTTATGTTGTGAGTTATGACCGTAATTTGGGCATGTAAAATCAGGCTTAATTTTATGATTAAATCTGTTAAATTGCCTAATCTGCTAAATCTGTTGAAACCGAATACGGTAAATTTGGGATATGAGAATCTGTAGACTCGATCTAAAATTGAGAAAAACAAGTTAATAGAACTTTGAATTATTTTTTGTAACTTATAAAGAAGTTTAATTTGTTGAATTGGCATAATTAGTCTGATATTTGCATAATCTGTGAATGAATACTTTAGCAAAAAAATAAGAATGCTGAGACACGAGGTTAGATTCTGTTTGCGGTAGAAGCCTGCCCAACCGACTTAACTACCAACCGCAAACTATCAGTCTAATGTGAGAGGTCGTAGGCATAACTAAAAGTTGCTTAGACACGAGGTTAGGTCTGGCTTGTGGCAGAAGTCTGCCCGGAACCGCCCAGCACATCCAGCGGCCGCAAGCTACAGACCTAATGTGAGAGGTTTGTGCATTAGTAATTAATTAATGCAAATCTAGGATAAATATGATGCATAAAACGTGTTGGGTGGATAAGGTTAAATCAACTGGGCGGATGAATCTGATAAACCCGTTTCGTAAATCTATAGGCCCAATACAATGTTAGGTGAAACAATCTGTAAGTTTGTTAATCTGTATATCTGATCCGTTAGTCTGAAAAGTTGTTAACATGTATGTCTGCTTTGAGAACTAGTTAATCTAAACTTTGTACATCTGAAATCTGTAAGCAAGTTAATCTGAAATATGTTAGTCTGGGGACACAAGGTTAGAAGGGGTAATTACTTGTGTCATCTGTTGTGTAGGACCCATATTAGTCAGTAACCCTTTTCTGGTATCAAAACTATGACCCAACACTAGGAGGTGTCCGGGCACGCTTATTGAACTAATTGTAAGAGGTTCACTCTAATAATGGCGAGGGGTGTTGATGGCGCATTCCAACCGGGTCATGTGCGTGCATGGATCCGGTCTGCTCAGAGGATGTAAGACACCGTGACATCTGTAAATAGGTCTGTGTCTATGAGATGACCCGAATTCCCGTTATCACGGAAACAAGGTTATCTTTGGAATATAACACAGAAACATATAATAGCAGAACAGAATTAAATAAATACACCAGATAATGAACAATAGAATATACTGGATAAAAGTAATCATCAGAGTTACACAGCATACAGGATCTTACTTAGAACAAATACAGTTCAGCTATACATAAATGTCTACAGCGGAAATAAACAAAATATGTACAATAGGAGCTGAACAGCATAAAAATAAATAAATGATAGAATCCATCTTCAGCTCCAGCTATCCAGAAAGAGAACCAGCTAAACCTGAATACAAGGCTGCCCGTGTAGAAAAAGGGGCACCCGAGTTTGAAAGTGAAACAAACTACGAGTTAGTCATGGGACTGGTATGAGAAATCCACTCAACACATATATAATTGGCTAATCACAGGACCACGCCACTTTCGTGGAACGGGTTTACTCCATTGGATCGCCAGTGCTTTAAAACAAATCTTTCTTTTAAACATCGCTATGCTTTTATAAAAATGAAGCCATTATAAGACTCAGTTCCCATCACACAATGCAACGCAAACCGGAGGATAGAGTTTTACCTTATAATGGCCAAAATATGATTGATACGAATAAAACAAAGGCATTTGATATTATTGCTAGTGTTTATATGTTTTGAAACCAATTTCAAATCATAACTATCAATCATAGACGGCATGGGTACCATATATCATGTCGCCATATATATATACAATCAAAACCGCACGATGTCGTATTTGGAAATTGGATTTCCGTCATGAACCAAGGCAAAAGATAGTCCTTACCGAATTCGTGACTCTCTAGCCCGAGCCACAGGATCATAACGCATCAACCCTTTAGATCGTCAGGGCCGGTCCACCGATGTGGATTATTATGCCTGAACACTACGTCTCCCCGCCCTTTGGGGCGTAAACGAGCCAACGAATGACTCCATCGGACCCGGATCGTCCGATCAAACCGAGGCGTCTCGCAACAGCAACAACCACTTAGGTGAAAAGTATATAAATGTCAGGGCTGGTAGGTCACTGACACCACCCTAGCTAGAAAGAAACGCAGGCCCTCCCTGATGTCCTCTCCCGTTTTAGGTTCATACCGGGGTGTGAGGCTCGCGAATTCACGTTATACACAAAGCTACGCCACACAGGCGGTGCTTTGATCATCACCACAAGACTTTGCTTTTCAACAGAAGCCCTGATCACTGCATCTTAGCATGCCACACAGGCAATTCATGCCATGCGACTGATGTCCATCGATATACAACCTCTGAGCTCGTGCGTCTCAAAGAAGGGCGTTAAGCAAAAGAATAAATTCTCCGCCGCCAAACAGATGTATATTTAACAGAGATCAATCAACACAGAATAAAATCCAATGTCAGACACACAGTCCATTTACAAGTCCGTTCTGGGTCTGAACGAAACCGGAGGCACTAAATACCTCGCAAACCCTTTGATCACCACGTACGTCTGGACGATCACCACTCATTATCCATATTTCGGGATGCCTCCCAATCAGGACCTCGGTTACCATCCAAACGAGGTGAAGATCTCCGGTCTTCGACCACCGTCTTTATCTTCGACTTTCAATCGTCGGTCAATTATTTGAAATGAGAATTAACTCGGCCTTCTCAAATAATTCAC
This sequence comes from Allium sativum, assembly GCA_030737875.1. Classification (NCBI taxonomy): domain Eukaryota; kingdom Viridiplantae; phylum Streptophyta; class Magnoliopsida; order Asparagales; family Amaryllidaceae; genus Allium; species Allium sativum. The sequence continues at coordinate 202,042,855 of CM060924.1, forward strand.
GTATATTAAGAATTTCAATTCAATTTATTTCAATGGTTAAATTATTCGACAACACCAATTTTGTCCTTTAATGTAATTTTCACACCAAACACATTCAACCATAAACATCACATAAATCAAGCAAATTCAGTTTATTTCCATTCCATATCGCTTATGATATTTTATAACTATTTATCGCTATTTTTATTTATTTTAAAATAGCCATTTTATTCAAAACGACGCTTCGGGCCATAACGCGGCCGTGGCGCTGTTTTTCTTCAGAATTGATTTACACATATCTGAAAATCTAACCGTTGGATCTTCACAAAGTTTACATCATTAGAAAGGTCTTTTCAAAACGAACCCAACGGTTCCAGTTTCGGGAAAATCCGACGGTCGGATCTCCCGGTACAATCGTTTGAAGTTTCGATTTCAAAACACGAACTGCAGCGTCGTTATTCGATTAAATATAATTATATTTATATATATAAATAAATATAATCGTTTCTGGCGCTGTTTTTCTTCAGATTTGAATTAAACATTCCAGACAATCCAACCGTTGGATTTTTACAAGGTTGGTGCCGTTGGAAAGATTATTCCAAGGCGAACCCGACGGTTGAGGTTTCGGGAAAATCCAATGGTCGGATTTCCCGTACTAGTTGTTTGAAAACACGGTTTCAAAACACGAACTGCACGGCTTCGTTTCGTTTTAATTTTATTTATATTTATATATTTATATAAATATAGTTCATTCAATGATTTCCATATCGTTTTAACTTCAAATATTTTTCTAACGCCTTAAATTTTGGAAAATTTCGCCATAATCTCCCCTGCACCGGGAGCATCGGGAAATCGCAAATAGCGTTCCCGGTCCTTCTAATCTCAAAAAGAAAAAGAAAAAGCCAAGCGGCTAGCCAACAGGCTCATAAAATCATCACCCAAACAAAGCAATAAATGTGTACCTATTTGTCGGGCACAAAATTTTATTCCTCTTCTCTAGCCCCTTTGCTATAACCTGTTCAATGAATATTGCATGTACATATATATACAGTTCCTATCATTTATCAATTTCTATTCGACTTCATATTTGATTTCTATTTGGTTTAAAAACTCCATTCATTCTAATGTTACATAAATAGGTGCAAATCATTTCATTAGCTAATTAATGAATATTTCAACTCATATATGTTTATTTTGAACAAGTGGCTATTTTTAACACTTCACATTTCAACGATTTATGCATACAATAAAAATGTGATTTTTATTGTAAAACAATTCATTTCAAAACACTATTTTTCTATATAGTTCATATAGGTGACAAAATAGGATTTTTATTATAAAACAATTTCTTTTTAAAACGAGATTATTTTACACAGTTCATATAGTCGATAAAAGGCGATTTTTATTATCAAACAATTTATTTCAAAATATGAATACCATTCAACACATGAATTTCTAAACAACGAATGAATATCAATTCAACACATGAATGTTTTCTATAGTTTCTATATATAGATAAAAATGTGATTTTTATTATCGAACAATTTATTTCAAAATATGAATACCATTCAACACATGAATTTCTAAACAACGAATGAATATCAATTCAACACATGAATGTTTTCTATGGTTTCTATATATAGATAAAAATGTGATTTTTATTATCGAACAATTTATTTCAAAATATGAATACCATTCAACACATGAATTTCTAAACAACGAATGAATATCAATTCAACACATGAATGTTTTCTATGGTTTTTATATATAGATAAAAATGTGATTTTTATTATCGAACAATTTATTTCAAAATATGAATACCATTCAACACATGAATTTCTAAACAACGAATGAATATCAATTCAACACATGAATGTTTTCTGTGGTTTTTATATATAGATAAAAATGTGATTTTTATTATCGAACAATTTATTTCAAAATATGAATACCATTCAACACATGAATTTCTAAACAACGAATGAATATCAATTCAACACATGAATGTTTTCTATACAATGAATAAATATAGTTTAAGCATATGAAAATAATTCAAACACACAAATATTATTCAAAATTTCGGCAGCATAACGGCAGGGTAGTTAAACCGGGACCGTCCCTAGTACGGCTCCTCGCTCTACCTTAAAACCTCGCGGTTTTTGACAATGGGGATCATGCATCTAGTTCGCACGCAGGCGGCATGTATATATTTATTTCATTTCCACAAACTAATCCTATGTGGTTTCAACCAAATATTTCACAACCACAAATGGGTATTTTTCAACCACAATCAACCAATATCAATCACAAACAATCCCAAACAATCATTCGCTATCAATCAATTATCACAACAATTTCAATCAACAAATATCGTCCATGGTTTGTGGACGAGGGGCGTATATATATATATATATATATATATATATATATATATATATATATAGCAATTCACTTATATTTTCACACAAATATATAATATTTTAAAATCAGAAATCTCACCAATAGCTATCCAATACCACGACTCTTCCTTTATAGAAATCCTTGTCAATTTCGCCTTCTTGTCGCTTTCACCCGTATTCTCTACATATGTAAAAATCGAATTTTTACTATGTTATTCAATATATAAACATCGAATTTTGACTTCGCTATTCAATATATAAAGATTATATTTTTAATATTCCTATGATGTAAAAATTATATTTTTATTGCTTTAAAAATATAAATTTTCATATGTTACTTCTTCAACTTAATAAAAATTCCGCCTTTTCTATTTTGAAAATATGATCTTTATTTTTTTCCAAGTTCCAATTTTTTTTCTTTAAAAAGATTAAACCTTTTACTATCTAAAGTTTAAACCTTTTCTACCCTAAAGTTTAAATCTTTTTCCCTTTAAAATCTAAATCAGTTTTTAAACCTATTTAAAAATAAATCAGTTTTTAAATCATTTAAAAATATCAGTTTTTAAAATGCTTTTAAAAGAAAAACAGTTTTAAACCTAATTAAAGTAAAAACCAGTTTTAAATTCTGTTTTTATAAAATAAAAATAAAAATAAAATAATAAAATAAAAAGAAATACTTACAGAGAGGGGGGGGGTTTCTGCAGTTCGTCGGAGGCTCTCGAAGGTGGCGCTCGGGGTTTCGAACGGTGGTGGCTGCGTGGAGGTGGGTGGTCTCGAACGGGGGTGGCGATGTCTGGTGTGTATCGCGTTTCAGAAGAAAAGGGGGGGGGTCGCTGGAGGAAACGAGCGTCGGAGGAGGAGGGGGATCGGGGAAGGGCGGTTGGCGATCTGAGGGGAGGCGGCGGCGTGGGGCAGGCGGCGACCGTCGAGCGATTTAGGTTTAGGGTTCTCTTTTTTTTTTTTTTTATCTGCGAAGTGAAGAGAGAGAAGAGGGAAAAAAGGGGGGTTTATATAAAATATATATATATATTTAATTATTTAATTTTTCAAAAAGTTGACTTTTATATACGACCTCTAAACGAGGCCCACCGCCTGTCGTCTATAGCGTTTTACCACCATTCCGAACACAATGGGATATGTATCGCAAACTGATTTGATCGTTACAATCAGTTTCCTTTTGAATTTACATTTAAATCCTTATATTGAATTTTAAACGTACCTTTCAAATTACCGGGGTCACATACTAACTAGAAAAATCCCAGAAAAATATTTTCTAGCTTCGTATTGACGATACGGTCTTAACAAAACTAGTTTCGTCAAATTCTGAGACCGTTTGAAAAATGGCCAATTTCCAGTCGATTAAAATCAACGAAAACTGGCCAAACGCGTTTTCCTTTGCCATGCTCACATATTTATTCGAAAAATTATGAAATTTGAAACCTAGCAATAACTTGACACTGCGGATCCAACAAAAGTGGTTTCGTCGAAATCCGAGGTCATTTGCAAAATGTCCATTTTTAAGGGCCTGAATTCCATAGCGACTTTTCAGTATTTCCAACTGGACATATCTTTTGATTCCCGCTATCAAATTTCGATTGGTCAGATTCATTGGAAAGATATCATCAATTAGATTCCATTATTTTTGGTTTCACTAAGATCCGGATTGTTTTGCACCCGGTATATTCAATTGAAGTTTGAAATCGAATTATCGAACTATCGCGCCATTTTCAATTCTATATATAATTATAATTAATTATATTCGTTTTCAAATGTCGATTCAAACTCAGTTTTCATCGCCATTATTTAAAATATTTATTTTAAATATTTAAAATCCATTATTTTAGCCAATTTAAAAAATTTAAATTGGTTCAGATTTTCTGGGTCGTTACAATCTCCCCCACTTAAAACTTTTCGTCCCCGAAAAGGAATAAAGTCGAAAGTGGTTTGATAAATCTACAATCACACAACACAACAACCAATCCAATTGTTTTTTACCCTTCAAAAATATACTAATCTATTTTAATACTCCTTTTAAAAATCATTCAGACTATAGAATTAAAAGTGTATATCTACAAAAAGAAAATATCAATAGAGTAGAGAATTGAATGGTAATGCAAAGTAGGGTAAATGTACCTTGCACCAGAGTCAATCAGAGATATCTACTCGGCATCTAGGATAAGCTTTCTGAATGCTCTCCTCAGTTTCCCAAGTACAATCTCGCGGATCTCCACTCCATTGCACTTTGACTAAGTGAACCTTCTTGTTTCTCAGCTCTTTGGTTTCTTTGCCTATTATCTTTAGCGGCTCTCGCCTCACAGCTAATTCTGGAGTAATTTCAATATCCTGCTGAGCTGCTTCTTCCACGATCAAGTCTGGAACATGAACGTGCTTTCGAAGTTGAGATATATGAAATACATCATGAACTCCAGGCAGCCAATCAGGCAGTTTAACTTTATATGCGAGAGTCCCAATCCGTTCCAGAATAGGAAACGGACCAATAAATTTGGGCGCTAACTTTCCAGTTTTACCGAACCGGATTACTCCTCTCATCGGCGATACTTTCAAATATACGTAGTCGCCAACTTCAAAGGATATCTCTCTTCTTCTTTTATCGGCATAGCTCTTTTGTCGGCTTTGAGCGGCGAGTAATCGCTTCTTAATAAAATCAACTTTGTCGGCAGCTTCGCGAATCATATCAGGACCCAACACAAGTCTATTTCCAGGCTCGACCCAACAAGCAGGAGACCGGCACGGTCTACCGTACAATGCTTCGAATGGCGACATTGTCAGACTCGCCTGGTAGCTGTTGTTATAAGAGAATTCAGCCAAATGTAGATGGTCTTCCCATGATCCACCGAAATCTATAACACAAGCCCGCAATAGATCTTCTAAAATGCGATTCACCCTCTCAGTCTGACCGTCTGTCTGAGGATGATAAGCGGTGCTCAAGTTTAACTTCGTTCCCAGCTCGACTTGAAATGCTTCCCAGAATTTGCTAGTGAAGATTGTATCTCTATCACTCACTATGCTGAGCGGCACTCCATGTAGTCTAACTATTTCCCTGAAGTAAATCTGCGCCAGACTCTGAGCGGTTCTATTTGATTTGACAGGTATGAAATGGGCGGTCTTCGTGAAACGATCTACGATCACCCAAATACTGTCATTTCCTTTTCTGGTCCTGGGCAGACCATCGATGAAATCCATAGAAACATGTTCCCACTTCCAGCCCGGAACTTCTAGTGGTTGTAACAATCCAGCCAATTTCTGCTGGTCGCTTTTGACTAGCTGACAAGTAGGGCATCGACTAACATATAAGGAAATGTCCCTTTTCATCGACTTCCACCAGAAAGTGCGTTTGATGTCATTATACATTTTACTTACTCCCGGATGGATACTGAGTTTTGACTTGTGGCATTCATCCAACACTTCCTTTCGAAGTTCAGGAATGTTAGGAACGCATATTCGACCTTTGAGCCTTAAAATCCCATCATTGTCTACTTGAAAACTCGAGGGTTCGCCTTGTTGAATTATCCCTCTGATCTTCTGAATGAAGTGATCATCCTCCTGAAGAGCAGATATCTTATCTAGCAATGAAGTCGTGATAATAAAACTGGCGATCATTACATTCTTTCGGCTTAATGCATCAGCCACGACATTGGCTTTTCCTGGAGTATATATAATTTCAAAGTCGTATGCTGCAAGGAACTCCAGAAACGTTGCTGCCTCAAGTTCAAGTCCTTCTGAGTGAACAGATACTTTAACGACTGGTGATCTGTAAACAGTTCAAACCTCTCGCCCAGAAGATAGTGTCTCCAGATTTTCAAAGAGAATATGATAGCCAATAACTCAAGATCATGAGTTACATAGTTTTTCTCGTGTGGCTTAAGTTGACGGCTAGCATAAGCAATTACTTGGCCCCTTTGCATTAACACTGCGCCAAGGCCTTCTCTAGAAGCATCAGTCCATACTTTTAAATCTTGGTTGCCATCAATAATGGTTAACACGGGAGCTGTTGTTAGTCTTAACTTTAGCTCTTCGAAAGCCTCCTCACTTTCTTGAGTCCATTTGAACTTAGAATGCTTCTTTGTAAGCTTCGTTAAGTGGCCAGATATCTTCGAAAAGTCCTTAACGAACTTCCGGTAATAGCTAGCCAATCCAAGAAAACTGCGGACTTCAGTGGGAGTACTGGGCTGTTTCCAATTCTGAATAGCTATGATTTTACTTGGATCCACAGCAATTCCTTCTTTCGATACGACGTGGCCCAGAAATTTTACTTCATCTTGCCAGAAGATACATTTGGAAAATTTGGCTTTTAATACATTCCGTCTGAGAATTTCTAAAACCTGTTCCAGATGCTTTTCATGTTCGGCCTTTGATTTAGAGAAGATTAGAATATCATCAATAAAAACCAGAACAAATTTATTCAAAACCCCTCTGAATACTCTGTTCATCAGATCGACGAAGTAAGCGGGAGCGTTACATAAGCCGAACGGCATTACTAACCACTCGTAGAATAAGTCGGGGCCTCTGAACGCTGTCATTGGAACACATTCTTCGGCAATTCGAAGTTGATGGAAGCCTGTAGCTAGGTCCATCCTTGAGAATACTTGTGCTCCATTTAATCGATCTAACAAATCATCTATTTGCGGCAATGGATACTTATTCTTTATGGTTTGCTTGTTCAAATCACGATAGTCCACGCAGAGCCGTAGAGTACCGTCAGATTTTGGGACAAATACCACTGCTGAACCCCAATCAGAGAAACTAGGCCTGATCAGACCTTTCCATACTAGCTGTCGTGTTTGATTGTCTAATTCCTCCTTCTCTTTCAAGGACATTCTTCGAATAGCATGAACTACTGGCCTTGCATTCGGAATTAAAGCAATCTTGAAATCTATTTCTCTCTGCGGAGGTAAGCGAACAACTTCTTCGAACACATCCGCATAGTTTTTGACGACAGGAATATCTTTTATGAGGTCAGGAATATTCTCAGTGATTTCAGGAATATCTTCAATTTGGGCTGGAGAAACGTTCAAAGCTGCCCAGAAGTCTTTTCTATTAGCATTCTGACCTTCACAGGGAATGGTTATATAACTCCCGGATTTAATCTTAGCTCTAACAACTCTCTCGGCGCATCTAACCTCTGCTTCATATTTGGTTAACCAATCCAATCCCAAAATAAGATCGAATTCATCAAAGTTCATGACGACAGAGATAATAGGGAATTTATAGCAAGAAAAAGAGACGGGTACTGCACCAACCCAACTGAGATCGATGGAACCTCCAACTGGATTTCGGACAGTCATTGGTTCCTTGAGCTTCCTCAAGTTCAAATCAAGTTTCTTAGCTGCATCTTTCGAAATGAAGCTTCTTGACGCGCCTGTGTCAAACAGTACTTTAACTGGAATGTTTTTGACAGTAAGCGTGCCTTCTAAAACATCGGCCCTTTCTTGACTAGCTGAGGGCTCAGAAGTTTCTGCTATTTCATTCACCTGAACTATTTTGGTCTTTTTTAAGAGCCAGCAATCCTTTGCGAGATGACCAGTCTGCTTGCATTTACTGCAACCTCTTTTCTCTTGGAAATTCTTCTCTGATTTAGATCCACTCTTGATTCGTTTCTTTAGAGATCTGCAACTTATCGAGAGATGTCCTTGCTTATTGCAGTTAGAGCATACAGTTGCTGTTACTGGTTTCTTCTCAGCTTTGGCCCTTTTCCTCTTGGCACTGGGCTTCTTACTGATTTCAGGAATATCAGTTTCCGACTTTTCCTTGTCACTAGAACAAACTTCTTCATCGCGTAACATTCCTTTCTTATGGAGATCTTCATACTGATAAGCCATGTATATCATTTCTGGAAAAGGAAGCTTCACATGCCCCAATACTCTATTCTGGTATTTCCTTTGAAGTCCATGAATAAATCTCATATTTTTCCCCTTCGGATTTTGAATTAGATGAGGGGCAAAGTGAGAAAGTTCATTGAATTTCTTATGATATTCGGGGATGGTCATATCACCTTGTATTAGATAAGAAAATTCATCACATAATCTCTCGGTTGCTTCGGGAGGAGTAAATCTTTCTAGGAAAATCACTTTGAATCTGTCCCAGGTGATATCACCTTCTGGATTATTTTTGATGATTGTTTCCCACCAGATTAAAGCTTCTTCTTTGAGCGCCCAAGATGCTACTAACCGTTTCTGGTCGTCTCTCAGCTGGATATGCTCAAAGATTCTTTCGACAGAACTCAACCAAGCTTGAGTTTGAATAATAGATTCATTGCCCGAGAATTGCGCTCCGTTCAGATTTCGATATTTCTTTAATAGAGCCTCTAGATCGGGTTCTGTATTCCTTCTGTTTCTGGCACTCATTTTTTCTAGTACTTCTGCAATTAGCAGATCAAGTGTCAGGTCACAGAAAAGGTAGTTTAAAAAATAGAAACACATACTTCAATGTAAATGTGTCTATCGAGGTGTAATTTCTTTCTACTTTACTCAAACTAGGATATTGCTGATCCTATCTGTATAGAGTTACCCGTCCTAGAACACTACTGGTTCTATTTCTGACGAGTTCGTTCAAATGTTATATTCCAGAACTAAGCTTAACCAAAGCTCTGATACCACGTTGAGACGACCCGAATTCCCGTTATCACGGAAACAAGGTTATCTTTGGAATATAACACAGAAACATATAATAGCAGAACAGAATTAAATAAATACACCAGATAATGAACAATAGAATATACTGGATAAAAGTAATCATCAGAGTTACACAGCATACATGATCTTACTTAGAACAAATACAGTTCAGCTATACATAAATGTCTACAGCGGAAATAAACAAAATATGTACAATAGGAGCTGAACATCATAAAAAGAAATAAATGATAGAATCCATCTTCAGCTCCAGCTATCCAGAAAGAGAACCAGCTAAACCTGAATACAAGGCTGCCCGTGTAGAAAAAGGGGCACCCGAGTTTGAAAGTGAAACAAACTACGAGTCAGTCATGGGACTGGTATGAGAAATCCACTCAACACATATATAATTGGCTAATCACAGGACCACGCCACTTTCGTGGAACGGGTTTACTCCATTGGATCGCCAGTGCTTTAAAACAAATCTTTCTTTTAAACATCGCTATGCTTTTATAAAAATGAAGCCATTATAAGACTCAGTTCCCATCACACAATGCAACGCAAACCGGAGGATAGAGTTTTACCTTATAATGGCCAAAATATGATTGATACGAATAAAACAAAGGCATTTGATATTATTGCTAGTGTTTATATGTTTTGAAACCAATTTCAAATCATAACTATCAATCATAGACGGCATGGGTACCATATATCATGTCGCCATATATATATATACAATCAAAACCGCACGATGTCGTATTTGGAAATTGGATTTCCGTCATGAACCAAGGCAAAAGATAGTCCTTACTGAATTCGTGACTCTCTAGCCCGAGCCATAGGATCAGAACGCATCAACCCTTTAGATCGTCAGGGCCGGTCCACCGATGTGGATTATTATGCCTGAACACTACGTCTCCCCGCCCTTTGGGGCATAAACGAGCCAACGAATGACTCCATCGGACCCGGATCGTCCGATCAAACCGAAGCGCCTCGCAACAGCAACAACCACTTAGGTGAAAAGTATATAAATGTCAGGGCTGGTAGGTCACTGACACCACCCTAGCTAGAAAGAAACGCAGGCCCTCCCTGATGTCCTCTCCCGTTTTAGGTTCATACCGGGGTGTGAGGCTCGCGAATTCACGTTATACACAAAGCTACGCCACACAGGCGGTGCTTTGATCATCACCACAAGACTTTGCTTTTCAACAGAAGCCCTGATCACTGCATCTTAGCATGCCACACAGGCAATTCATGCCATGCGACTGATGTCCATCGATATACAACCTCTGAGCTCGTGCGTCTCAAAGAAGGGCGTTAAGCAAAAGAATAAATTCTCCGCCGCCAAACAGATGTATATTTAACAGAGATCAATCAACACAGAATAAAATCCAATGTCAGACACACAGTCCATTTACAAGTCCGTTCTGGGTCTGAACGAAACCGGAGGCACTAAATACCTCGCAAACCCTTTGATCACCACGTACGTCTGGACGATCACCACTCATTATCCATATTTCGGGATGCCTCCCAATCAGGACCTCGGTTACCATCCAAACGAGGTGAAGATCTCCGGTCTTCGACCACCGTCTTTATCTTCGACTTTCAATCGTCGGTCAATTATTTGAAATGAGAATTAACTCGGCCTTCTCAAATAATTCACGTATATTTAGAATTTCAATTCAATTTATTTCAATGGTTAAATTATTCGACATCACCAATTTTGTCCTTTAATGTAATTTTCACACCAAACACATTCAACCATCAAACATCACGTAAATCAAGCAAATTCAGTTTATTTCCATTCCATATCGCTTATGATATTTTATAACTATTTATCGCTATTTTTATTTATTTTAAAATAGCCATTTTATTCAAAACGACGCTTCGGGCCATAACGCGGCCGTGGCGCTATTTTTCTTCAGAATTGATTTACACATATCTGAAAATCTAACCGTTGGATCTTCACAAAGTTTACATCATTAGAAAGGTCTTTTCAAAACGAACCCAACGGTTCCAGTTTCGGGAAAATCCGACGGTCGGATCTCCCGGTACAATCGTTTGAAGTTTCGATTTCAAAATACGAACTGCAGCGTCGTTATTCGATTAAATATAATTATATTTATATATATAAATAAATATAATCGTTTCTGGCGCTGTTTTTCTTCAGATTTGAATTAAACATTCCAGACAATCCAACCGTTGGATTTTTACAAGGTTGGTGCCGTTGGAAAGATTATTCCAAGGCGAACCCGACGGTTGAGGTTTCGGGAAAATCCAATGGTCGGATTTCCCGTACTAGTTGTTTGAAAACACGGTTTCAAAACACGAACTGCACGGCTTCGTTTCGTTTTAATTTTATTTATATTTATATATTTATATAAATATAGTTCATTCAATGATTTCCATATCGTTTTAACTTCAAATATTTTTCTAACGCCTTAAATTTTGGAAAAATTTCGCCATAACCTCCCCTGCACCGGGAGCATCGGGAAATCGCAAATAGCGTTCCCGGTCCTTCTAATCTCAAAAAGAAAAAGAAAAAGCCAAGCGGCTAGCCAACAGGCTCATAAAATCATCACCCAAACAAAGCAGTAAATGTGTACCTATTTGTCGGGCACAAAATTTTATTCCTCTTCTCTAGCCCCTTTGCTATAACCTGTTCAATGAATATTGCATGTACATATATATACAGTTCTTATCATTTATCAATTTCTATTCGACTTCATATTTGATTTCTATTTGGTTTAAAAACTCCACTCATTCTAATGTTACATAAATAGGTGCAAATCATTTCATTAGCTAATTAATGAATATTTCAACTTATATATGTTTATTTTGAACAAGTGGCTATTTTTAACACTTCACATTTCAACGATTTATGCATACAATAAAAATGTGATTTTTATTGTAAAACAATTCATTTCAAAACACTATTTTTCTATATAGTTCATATAGGTGACAAAATAGGATTTTTATTATAAAACAATTTCTTTTTAAAACGAGATTATTTTACACAGTTCATATAGTCAATAAAAGGCGATTTTTATTATCAAACAATTTATTTCAAAATATGAATACCATTCAACACATGAATTTCTAAACAACGAATGAATATCAATTCAACACATGAATGTTTTCTATAGTTTCTATATATAGATAAAAATGTGATTTTTATTATCGAACAATTTATTTCAAAATATGAATACCATTCAACACATGAATTTCTAAACAACGAATGAATATCAATTCAACACATGAATGTTTTCTATGGTTTCTATATATAGATAAAAATGTGATTTTTATTATCGAACAATTTATTTCAAAATATGAATACCATTCAACACATGAATTTCTAAACAACGAATGAATATCAATTCAACACATGAATGTTTTCTATGGTTTTTATATATAGATAAAAATGTGATTTTTATTATCGAACAATTTATTTCAAAATATGAATACCATTCAACACATGAATTTCTAAACAACGAATGAATATCAATTCAACACATGAATGTTTTCTATGGTTTTTATATATAGATAAAAATGTGATTTTTATTATCGAACAATTTATTTCAAAATATGAATACCATTCAACACATGAATTTCTAAACAACGAATGAATATCAATTCAACACATGAATGTTTTCTATACAATGAATAAATATAGTTTAAGCATATGAAAATAATTCAAACACACAAATATTATTCAAAATTTCGGCAGCATAACGGCAGGGTAGTTAAACCGGGACCGTCCCTAGTACGACTCCTCGCTCTACCTTAAAACCTCGCGGTTTTTGACAATGGGGATCATGCATCTAGTTCGCACGCAGGCGGCATGTATATATTTATTTCATTTCCATAAACTAATCCTATGTGGTTTCAACCAAATATTTCACAACCACAAATGGGTATTTTTCAACCACAATCAACCAATATCAATCACAAACAATCCCAAACAATCATTCGCTATCAATCAATTATCACAACAATTTCAATCAATAAATATCGTCCATGGTTTGTGGACGAGGGGCGTATATATATATATATATATATATATATATATATATACATATATACATATATATATTTATATATAGCAATTCACTTATATTTTCACACAAATATATAATATTTTAAAATCAGAAATCTCACCAATAGCTATCCAATACCACGACTCTTCCTTTATAGAAATCCTTGTCAATTTCGCCTTCTTGTCGCTTTCACCCGTATTCTCTACATATGTAAAAATCGAATTTTTACTATGTTATTCAATATATAAACATCGAATTTTGACTTCGCTATTCAATATATAAAGATTATATTTTTAAAATTCCTATGATGTAAAAATTATATTTTTATTGCTTTAAAAATATAAATTTTCATATGTTACTTCTTCAACTTAATAAAAATTCCGCCTTTTCTATTTTGAAAATATGATCTTTATTTTTTTCCAAGTTCCAATCTTTTTTCTTTAAAAAGATTAAACCTTTTACTATCTAAAGTTTAAACCTTTTCTACCCTAAAGTTTAAATCTTTTTCCCTTTAAAATCTAAATCAGTTTTTAAACCTATTTAAAAATAAATCAGTTTTTAAATCATTTAAAAATATCAGTTTTTAAAATGCTTTTAAAAGAAAAACAGTTTTAAACCTAATTAAAGTAAAAACCAGTTTTAAATTCTGTTTTTATAAAATAAAAATAAAAATAAAATAATAAAATAAAAAGAAATACTTACAGAGAGGGGGGGTTTCTGCAGTTCGTCGGAGGCTCTCGAAGGTGGCGCTCGGGGTTTCGAACGGTGGTGGCTGCGTGGAGGTGGGTGGTCTCGAACGGGGGTGGCGATGTCTGGTGTGTATCGCGTTTCAGAAGAAAAGGGGGGGGTCGCTGGAGGAAACGAGCGTCGGAGGAGGGGGGGATCGGGGAAGGGCGGTTGGCGATCTGAGGGGAGGCGGCGGCGTGGGGCAGGCGGCGACCGTCGAGCGATTTAGGTTTAGGGTTCTCTTTTTTTTTTATCTGCGAAGTGAAGAGAGAGAAGAGGGAAAAAAGGGGGGTTTATATAAAATATATATATATATTTAATTATTTAATTTTTCAAAAAGTTGACTTTTATATACGACCTCTAAACGAGGCCCACCGCCTGTCGTCTATAGCGTTTTACCCCCATTCCGAACACAATGGGATATGTATCGCAAACTGATTTGATCGTTACAATCAGTTTCCTTTTGAATTTACATTTAAATCCTTATATTGAATTTTAAACGTACCTTTCAAATTACCGGGGTCACATACTAACTAGAAAAATCCCAGAAAAATATTTTCTAGCTTCGTATTGACGATACGGTCTTAACAAAACTAGTTTCATCAAATTCTGAGACCGTTTGAAAAATGGCCAATTTCCAGTCGATTAAAATCAACGGAAACTGGTCAAACGCGTTTTCCTTTGCCACGCTCACATATTGATTCGAAAAATTATGAAATTTGAAACCTAGCAATAACTTGACACTGCGGATCCAACAAAAGTGGTTTCGTCGAAATCCGAGGTCATTTGCAAAATGTCCATTTTTAAGGGCCTGAATTCCATAGCGACTTTTCAGTATTTCCAACTGGACATATCTTTTGATTCCCGCTATCAAATTTCGATTGGTCAGATTCATTGGAAAGATATCATCAATTAGATTCCATTATTTTTGGTTTCACTAAGATCCGGATTGTTTTGCACCCGGTATATTCAATTGAAGTTTGAAATCGAATTATCGAACTACCGCGCCATTTTCAATTCTATATATAATTATAATTAATTATATTCGTTTTCAAATGTCGATTCAAACTCAGTTTTCATCGCCATTATTTAAAATATTTATTTTAAATATTTAAAATCCATTATTTTAGCCAATTTAAAAATTTTAAATTGGTTCAGATTTTCTGGGTCGTTACAGTCTATAGGTTGCCACTTTAGGGAATGATACACCCTTCTACTAGGCCGGCACAGGGTATTTATGTATTAGGGAGCCGATCGCTTGGGGTAGAATTTAGGACACACCTAGTTCTGTCTGTTTCTGTTGGTATGCCTTTTGTCTCTGTTGGGGTGGTAAAGGCCCGCTAGTTGGGGTGGTAAAGGCCCATTATTAGCATTCTATTTATGTACCTTCTGTCTCTATTGGGGTGGTAAAGGCCCATTAGTTAAGGTGGTAAAGGCCCATTAGTTAAGGTGGTAAAGGCCCTTCATTAGCATTCTGTTTCTGTACCTTTTGTCTCTGTTAGGGTGGTAAAGGCCCATTACTAGCATTCTGTTTCTGTAGAGATTATTCTATTTTCGTTTCTGTTTCAGTTTAGACATTAGGGTAACACCTAATCCTGTTATACTAAGTATTAGTGCAGAGAAGTAAGATATAGGTAAGAAGCATTTCTTGGTCTATATCATTCTGTTTCTTCTGTTTAACTTAAGCATACCTGCTACTCCTATTGCTGTAATCTCTCATCCAGCTTTATTTACATGTCATGATACTAATATCTGTTTATATGCTGAAAGTTACTGGACCGCTAGACTTTATGTCTGACCTCCTTTGTTTTCACCTCTTTTTCTTTCTATTCCCTCCACAGGTGGTCAGGGTGGAAATATAGGAGCTTGATTCATATTCTCTCTGCTTGAAGTGCTTAAAGTATTGCTTGGCTTTGACTCTACCTTCTTATGGAAGTTTATGTTGGGATTATGGTTTTAAAATTATGCATTCTGAAGGATTTTGGTATAAGACTGATGCTTGTGTACTTGGGTTTTGGTATTGTGATTTTGAAGGATGTAACCAAAATTATTTCTGTTTTTGCTGTAATAAAGTTATAAAATTTTCAAGTACTACTTTACGTATCTGTCTTGTAATATTATGTTCTGTTTACTTATAATGCTTCATGGAAGTTAATGCATTCCCTTTGTGAATGACATTAACGGACATGGGGTGTTGCACTAGGCATCACAGCTGAAGGTTACCAGATTTGATAAAAATATTTGAACACTATTTTTTCAAAAAGGTTTTAAAAAAGAAGTATTTTCAAAAGTAAAGTTTGTTTTGAAAATAAAAACATAATCCCCAAAAGCCATACATTTGTCTTTCGATTCTCCATTTTTGAATCTGTTTTCTTTCGTTTCAGCATGTCTGGAGAACAAAACATCCCTTATAACCCAGAGGGAGTCACCATACCCGGATGGTTCCGTAGATATTTGGAGGCACGACACCCGCCGAACGCCAAGGAAACGTTCCTCCAGCTGTACCCTTCGCTCCTCCTCCTCCGTGCGTGAATACTTTCCCGAAGACATGTAGAGACTTTCGAGCTATGGGCAGAAAGAACTTTAATGGGACTGAATCATTCGTGGAAGCAAGAAACTGGCTCAAGGAAACTGAAGATTTGTTCGTTATCTTCGAAGTGGATGATAGGCAGAAGATACAATTGGCTGTATGGTTACTTAAGGACGAAGCCTCATTCTGGTGGGAGGTCACGAATGGAGAACGAGCGGTGGAGACTTGGATGGATTTTAGGCATAGGTTTGAGATGAAATTTCTCTCACCAGTAGAAGTGAATTTATACATGGAGAGGTTCTTGGCGTTGAAGTAGGGGAGTTTATCAGTGAAAGAGTATGTCAACAAGTTCAATCAATTGGCGAGATATGGCTTAGACTTGGTGAACACACCTGATAAGAAGGCCTTGAGATTCATCAAAGGTTTGAATGAGCCACTACATAGGTTGGTTATGACCCACATTCCTATGGGGGCTACCTTCGAGAAATTGGTTGACATGGCATTGATACATGAAGAGGAAGCCAAAAGTGAGAAAAAAGAGGAAAAGCTCGAAGAACCACAGAACAAGAAAGCGTGGCCCAAAAAGGAAACACAAAAGAAGGATGAAAAGTCTGAAGATAAGAAGGAGAAAAAGTGCTTTACTTGTGGAAGCTTGACTCATCTGAACAAGGATTGCAGAAAGAGGAAGGGCACTTGCTTCAACTATTATATGATGGTACACTTCACTAGGGACTGCCCAAAGAAACAAGGGCAAGGGCAGAGGACAGGACCTACTTCTGAAGGGTAGGTGAATGCTCTCATGGCTGGTGGATAGGATAGAGATAGGAAAAAAGTTTTTGTAGAAGGTTTAAATTTCCTTATCTGATTATTGAGTTAAAACTCTTTTTGAATCAGGCATTTTGATTCTGTAATTGAGACCCTGCACTTTAATACTGTCTTGTTTCTGATCCCGCTATAGTCTCAAACCCCATAAGGGTTACGACTCATCTATTTGTGATAAGTTGGGGTTTGAGGGTATCTGTGTTAGGCGTTAAGTTGACTATGACGCATACATTTTGGGTTTTGTGGGATATGGTAGGGTTTTATCATGTTTGGTTTCCTAAGAATCATTTGATAATCTGATCCGTATCAGTAGTCTATAAGTATCTGAATATTTCTGAAAAGGATAGGTGTTTTCACTCTAAGCATGAAGTAGATTTCCAGTTTTGACATTGTTTAATGGGAGTAATTCTCTGAGTGTCAATCTGATGTTGATTTCGGTCTTCATGGTTCATACTTAGAGATTTATTCTCTTAACCGATGTCTAATGGGAACAAAACTTTTGTTTTAATTGTACTTGCTTCTATCACTCGGTTGTATCCTATCTATCGAGTCTTCGACCTTTAGGTAGAAACTAATGGGTGTAAACATGTGTTTGAGATATGTTATGTTTGATGGTTGCAAGTGGATGCAAGTGGTTTCTAGTGGTTTCTCGTGGATGCTTATACACACACTAGGCACTAGATTGGCTCAAAAGCACTCTCATACTGCATATGGATATGTGCGCATTTTTCAATTTTTGTGGATGCAAAATGATTGACTCATCACATGGATGTTGCATTTGGATGAATGGTTATGTACTCATATAGAAATGATGTGTATCAAATAGGATTTCTTGCATACATAATTGGACTCATGGCACTAACATAATTCGCATTGGGGAGGTTAACTGAATCAGTAGACCGCCTGATCATTGCATTAGATAAGAGACATATACACACACTTTTGCATATGTTCATACAACATTAGAAGTTTTCTAAGGACAATGGATGCTTGTGGATGATGGTTGAGTAGATGGGTGATTGGAGGTAGGACACATTCTTCTTAACTTGAAGATTTCGGGGATGAAATCCTTTAAGGAGGGGAGAATGTAACACCCCGTATTTTCTGTGAACATAAAAGTAACAAATCAAAGTACACTTAATTTTTAAAAGAATAATTAAGGGAAACGGGTTACTCCATTGCGTTCATCTCGGAATTCTGCTTGAGATAGAGTCTGAGTTTGCATAAATTGGACTCCGTATGAAGAAGTTATGGCCCTCAGAAGTTTCAGGAATTTAAATAAATTAAAAGAGCTCAGATTTAAGTTCGAAATTCAAATCACACACCTAGGCTAGGCAAAAAAATTCCCACCTAGGACCCAAGTCGACTAGGTGGTCGACCTGGGTCACATAGGTCGACCTGGGGGTCGACCTCCCCCCATTTCCAGATCACGTTTTTCTGCATCTGGACGCCCGTTCTGACCAGATTCGTTCATCCCTATGCTATTTAAACACCACCAAACCCCACTTTCTCTCTACACCAAACCATTGTAACGCTATGCTGCCTCAATTCTAATTAAAATAAATCAATGGTGTCTCTATTCTGTTGAAACCTAAGCTAGAACTAGTGCTTCTTCTTCTTCCAATCTGAATAGGATTAAAAGAGAACAACTACAACCCTTTTTATTTTAGAATCCAACCAAGGTGAATACAGTTATTTCCAGATATGAAATTAAATTATGATCTTGACATGGCTATAAATATGAATTTGATATTATGCATATTCTTGTTTATCAGAACTATTTTTCTGTGTAGATCTGTCTTATTAATATTATAGTAACTATTCTATATCCGTTCCTTCCTTCTGTTCTATAGCCAGGCTACCACGAGCTTGAGCCAAATCTCATAAGAGATTGACGCATGAACGATAAATTTGGGAAAAATAGTGAATGATGCATAATTAGACATGATTGATTTGTGATTGATTTGAGAAAAGAACATATGTTGTAATCTAATATCTGGATCTGGGCATACTATATATGATAGTCTGTGATTTGGAAGAAGGAGGATTATTGTGCATATGACTTAGGTGCAAAGATCAATATTATAATAGGAAACTATTAAATGTGAATATGCCTAAATGGGGATTTTGGATATTAGGCATACGCTGAAATCAAAGGCTATAATTTGGCATAATTCGTATTGTGTATCATGATTTGGGGTTTTTGGAGGATATTCTGTACTGTGTAAGTTTAACTAAAATTTGGGGCATGGTTATGTTGTGAGCAATGACCATAATTTGGGCATGTAAAATCAAGCTTAATTTTATGATTAAATCTGTTAAATTGCCTAATCTGCTGAATCTGTTGAAACCGAATACGGTAAATTTAGGGTATGAGAATCTGTAGGCTTGATCTAAAATTGAGCAATACAAGTTAATAGAACTTTGAATAATCTACTATAACTTGTAAAGAAATTTAATTTGTTGAATTGGCATAATTAGTAAGATATTAGCATAATCTGTGAATGAATACTTTAGCTAAAAATAAGAATGCTGAGACACGAGGTTAGACTCTGTTTGCGGTAGAAGCCTGCGCGGATCCAACCGGCTTAACCAGCAACCGCAAACTGTCAGTCTAATGTGAGACGTCATAGGCATAACTAAAAGATGCTTAGACACGAGGTTAGGTATGGCTTGTGGCAGAAGTCTGCCCGGAACCGCCCGACACATCTAGTGGCCGCCAGCTACTGGCCTAAGGTGAGAGGTTTGTGAATTAGTAATTAATGCAAATCTAGGATAAATATGATGCCTAAAACGTGTTGGGTGGATAAGGTTAAATCAACTGGGAGGATGAATCTGATAAACCCGTTTCGTAAATCTGTAGGCCCAATACAAAGTTAGGTGAAAAAATCTGTAAGTCTGCTATCTGATCCATTAGTCTAAAAACTTGTTAACCTGTGTGTCTGATTTGAGAACTAGTTAATCTGAACTTTGTACATCTGAAATCTGTAAGCAAGTTAATCTGAAATCTATTAGTCTGAGGACACAAGGTTAGGAGGGGTAATTACTCATGTCATCTGTTGTGTGGGACCCATATTAGTCAGTAACCCTTTTCTGGTATCGAAACTATGACCTAACACTAGGAGGGGTCCGGGCACGCTTACTGTACTAATTGTAAGAGGTTCACTCTGATAATGGCGAGGGGTGTTGATGGCGCATTCCAACCGGGTTATGTGCATGCATGGATCTGGTCAACTCTGAGGATGTAAGACACCGTGACATATGTAAATAGGTCTGTGTCTATAGGTTGCCACTTTAGGGAATGGTACACCCTTCTGTGGGGCCGACACAGAGTATTTATGTATTAGGGAGCCGATCGCTTGGGGTAGAATGTAGGATACACCTAGTTCTGTCTGTTTCAGTTGGTATATCTTCTGTCTCTGTTGGGGTGGTAAAGGCCCATAAGTTGGGGTGGTAAAGGCCCATTAGTTGGGGTGGTAAAGGGCCATTAGTTGTGGTGGTAAAGGCCCATTATTAGCATTCTGTTTATGTGCCTTCTGTCTCTGTTGGGGTGGTAAAGGCCCATTAGTTGGGGGTGGTAAAGACCCATTATTAGCATTCTGTTTATGTACCTTCTGTCTCTGTTGGGGTGGTAAAGGCCCATTACTAGCATTTGGTTTCTATAGAGATTATTTTGTTTCCGTTTCTGTTTCAGTTTAGGCATTAGGGTAACACCTAATCCTGTTATAGTAAGCATTAGTGCAGAGAAGTAAGAAGCATATCTTGGTCTATATCATTCTATTTCTTCTGTTTAACTTAAGCATACCTGCTACTCCTGTTGCTGTAATCTCTCATCCAGCTTTATTTACATGTCATGATACTACAATCTGTTTATATACTGAAAGTTACTGGACTCGCCAGACTTTATGTCTGACCTCGTTTGTTTTCAACTCTTTTTCTTTCCGTTCCCCTCCCCCCCCCCTCCAGGTGCCCAGGGTGGAAACATAGGAGCTTGATTCATATTCTCTCTGCTTGAAGTGCTTAAAGTATTGCTTCTCTTTGACTCTACCTTCTTATGGCAGTTTATGTTGGGGATTATGGTTTTAAAATTATGCATTCTAAAAGATTTTGGTATAAGACTGATACTTGTGAACGTGGGTTTTGGTGTGGCGATTTTGAAGGATGTAACCAAACTTATTTCTGTTTCTGCTGTAATAAAGTTATATTATTTTCAAGTACTACTTTACGTATCTGTCTTGTAATATTCTTTTTTGTTTACTTATAAAGCTTCATGGAAGTTAATGCATTCCCTTTGTGAATGACATTAACGGACATGGGGTGTTACACTTATTTTGCTACTTCTTCCATTTTCTGTATCTCCGCAGACTATTGTGGCTGTAGCCTTAAGGTGATAATATATTCGATATACTCAAGCGAAATGTGTGGTCGGTCATGTGTGGGTCGGGTTGCATGACGTTCCTATTGAACCCAGTGTATTCCCCTTTAGTGATACACTATCGGCAGGTGGTTTCATACCTTGTCATTGTCGGAATCTAATTTCCAATAAGCGCCCGCAATTTTTGATTTTATACTACATATGTAGAGCGTGAGATGCAAGCGTACTGCTACTTGGTTATTTACTTGATTTACATCACTATTATAATATCATACTAGTATTGGTTTCAAAAATGATTTGGTTATAGTAAGGTAAAAACCGTCCGTGTTTATGTGTTGATTGGTCTTACTATTACCCTTCTCTTTCAAAATGTTTTCAAAGCTAAGCAATATGGATGTTTATTCAAACCTAGTGAGTTTTCCTCACGTTGGTTCACCAGACTGACCCTTGGCGTTTGTAATGCTTGGGTCAGCCCGAGTGCAGGTTCAGGTTATGGAATGCCGTAAAGTTCAGTGACGAGCTTGACGAGTCCAGATGTATGATATATATGATATTATTCTACTGTGTGTTGTATTAGTGGACAGGTTATTATAACTGTCCAGATTTGTCTGCTGTACTCTGATAGATGTAAGTATATTTATTCAAGATCTTTATAAAGAGTTGTTTCTATATTATATTTTGTTTCGTTGTGATGTGAGACTATGTGTGTTGATTCTTCTTCTCCTTCTTTTATTCTAATATCTCTTTCTTTCTTATCTCACCCTCTAATTTCTTCCTATTAACTATCTGGTGTTTTAGATACTTGGGTTTTGACAATTAATATGGGTTTTATCAATTATTGTCAAAATTTGGGTCTCGAACCCGTTGGGTCGTTACAGCCTGGTTACTGAAGGATGAAGCTTCGTTCTGGTGGGAAGTAACCTAAACGGGGAGTCCAGTGGAAACTTGGGATGATTTTAGATAGAGGTTTGAAATGAAGTTTCTTTCTTAAGCTGAGAAAAGCATGTAAATGGATAGGTTTTTGGCTCTCAAATAAGGAAACATGACTGTTAAAGAATATGCGAACAAATTCAACCAGCTAGCAAGGTTTGGATTGGAACTGGTAGATACTCCGCATAAGAAAGCTTTGTGGTTTGTTAAAGGGCTGAATGAACC
Organism: Allium sativum; assembly: GCA_030737875.1. Lineage (NCBI taxonomy): Eukaryota > Viridiplantae > Streptophyta > Magnoliopsida > Asparagales > Amaryllidaceae > Allium > Allium sativum. The sequence continues at coordinate 202,065,501 of CM060924.1, forward strand.
CCTTCATGGGTTGGCTATGCCCCATAATCCAATGGGAGCAACTTCTGAAAGGCTTATTGATATGGCCTTCATGCATGAGGAAGACAAAAGTGACAAAAAGGAAGTTAAAGTTGAGGAATCACAAAACAAGAAAGTAAGGCCCAAGAAAGGACAGCAACAACAGCAACAGAAGAAGGGCAGAAAGAATGACAAGGCTAAGGATAAGAGGAAGTGCCATAGTTGTGGACGAGAGGGTCACTTGGTAAAAGACTGCAAAAGAAGGAAGAATACTTGCTTCAATTGTGGAGAAGTCGGACACTTTGCTAAGGAGTGCTCGAAGAAACAGTGACAAGGTCAAAGGGCATGGTCTTCTAGAGGGCAGCTGCATGCTCTCGCGACCAGTGCTCTAGATAGAGGTAGGAAAGTTTCCGTGGAAGGTCTGATTTCTCTTTCCAATCATCCTATTATAACCCTTTTTGATTCTGGCGCTTCTCATACATTTATATCTAGTTCTGTGGTTGAGTCTCTACACCTAAATACTAGTATGGTAGTGGATCCCATAGTCGTCTCAATCCTCATCGGTGGTTCGGCTCATTTCTCTATGATTCGTTGTGGTTTGAGAATATCTGTGTTAGGCATCGAGTTTGAGTGCGACGTATATGTGCTCGGTTTTATGGCCTATGGTTTGATTCTAGGGATGGATTGGCTAATCATGTATAATGCCATACTGGATTGTGAGAAGATGGTCGTTAGACTTTTGACTTGCCATAGGAGGACCCTCGAGATTTCTTGTGACCCGCAAGAGTTTGTCATGCTTATTTTCCTAGAGTCTCTAGATACATCTATCGATGATTTGCGATCTGTGCCAGTAGTCCGAGATTATCCTGATGTTTTTGATTAGGTACGGGGCTTACCATAGAGGCGTGAAATCGATTTTTGTATATATTTGGTGGACAATGCAAAGCCAGTTGCATTACCTGTGCGCCACATGGCTCCAACGGAAAGGAAGGAGCTTAGCAAGCAAATAGGGGAGCTACTTGAGAAAGGGTTTATTAGGCGAAGCATATCTAAATGGGGTGCTCCGGTAGTATTCGCAACTAAGGCGGATGGTTCTCTTCGCTTGTGTGTATACTATAGGGAGTTGAATAAACTCACTAAGAAGAACATGCACCCACTTCCGAGGATAGATGACTTGTTTGACCAGCTTGTTGGTGCATTGGTATTCTTTCAGTTAGACTTGGCCATAGGGTTTCATCAGTTGAGGGTGGCCGAGGACGATGTAGATAAGATTGCTTTTAGGACTCCAGATGGTCTCTTTCAATGCCTCGTTATGCCTTTTGGGTTGACGAATGAACCCACCAATTTTTTGATCTGATGAGTAGGGTGTTCCGGGAGTTTCTAAATAAATTTGTCGTGGTCTTTGTTGATGATATCCTGATCTTCTCAAAGGGCGAAGAAGAGCATGCCCAACATTTGAGGGAATTTTGAAAACTCTCCTTGTGCATGATCTTAAGGAAAAGTTCTCCAAATGCTATTTTTGGAGAAAAGAGGTGAGATTTCTAGGGCATGTGGTTTCTAAAGATGGGATAGCAGTAGATCCCGCAAAGGTAGCTGTAGTTCAAGATTGGCAAATTCAAAAGAATGCAACGGAAGTGGGAAGTTTTCTTGGACTGGCAGGCCATTATCAGAAGTTCATTAAGGACTTCGCAAAGATATCAGCCCCACTCACTGGGCTGACGAAGAAGAATCTGACGTTTTCATGGGATATAGATTGTGATGTTGCTTTCCAACGATTGAAGAGGGCTCTAACAACAGCTCTAGCCTTAACCTTGCCCGATGGGAATAAAGTATTTACAGTATACACTGATGCATGTGGTACAGGCCTTAGTGCGGTTCTAATGGAAGAAGGAAATGTAGTATGTTATGGGGGAAGGCAGCTAAGGTTTCATGAGAAGAACTACCCTACCCATGATTTAGAGTTACCAACCAAAGTAATCGCGCTTAAGACATGGCGTCAATATTTACTTGGATGATTTGTACACCGATCATAAATCTCTCAAGTACTTGTTCTCGCAGAAGGATCTTAATTTTAGGCAACAAAGATGGATGGAGTTCCTAGCATCATATGACTTCGAGATCGCTTATACCCCCGGCAAGGGTAATGTGGTGGTAAACGCACTGAGTAGGCAGAGGATGACCTTAAGTCCTCTTTTTGTGGAAAGAAAAAGCTTGGAGTTCATATCAACTTTTGACTTTAGACTCTCCACTGAGTAGGCAGAGGTGATCCACAGATTTCAGACATCTTGGATAGGCTCAGTAAAGGGGAGACTTCTAGTCACCTCAACAGATATTCCAAAGACAGTAAAGGGTGGTTGCGACGAGATGGAAGGCTTTGTGTTCCCCAAACTGAAAGTTCGTTAAATACAGTCCTAGAAGAAACCCATCATTCTCAGATGACTATTCATCCAGGCGGTGATAAGATGTATAGGGATATGAAGAGGGTTTTCTTTTGGGATGGGATGAAGAAAGATGTGGAAGAGTTTGTTTCTCGATGTTTGGTTTGTCAGCAAGTTAAACATGAGCAAAAGAAGCCCAGTGGTTTGCTTCATCCTTTGGAGGTTCCATAGTGGAAGTGGGAGAGCATCTCTATGAATTTCATAGAAGGTTTGCCTAGATCAAAGAAACGCAACACCAGTATTTGGGTTGTGGTAGATAGACTTACTAAGAGCGCTCATTTCATTCCAGTTAAGAGTAAGAGGATGACGGCATGGTTGGCAGCGGATTATGTTCGTGAGATAGTCCGTCTTCATGGAGTACCTTCCAGTATCGTAAGCGATCGTGACCCCATCTTCACCAGTGAATTTTAGAGGAGCTTGCAAGAAGATGGACAGACAGAGAGGGTGAACAGAATTCATGAGGATCTTTTGGGGTCGTGTATCCTAGAATTCAGAGGGACTTGGGAAGAGCATCTTCCTTTAGTAGAGTTAGCCTACAACAATAGTTATCAAGTTAGCATTGTCATGAAACCCTTCAAAGAATTATATGGACAACCCTGTAGATCACCGACTTGTTGGTGGGAATCTACAGAAAGACTATTACTTGGACCAGATATGATTAGGGAAACGTCCGAGAAGATTGATTTTCTTAGACGACGAATGAAGACCGCGCAAGATAGGCAAAAATCCTACGCAGACAACAGAAGGACTAACATTTAATTTAAGTGGGAGACATGGTTTTCATAAAAGTATCACCATTAAGAAATGTGATTCGATTTGGATCTGTACGGAAATTGGCACCAAGATTTGTTGGGACATTTCCCATAATAGAAAGGATTGGCCAAATGGGCTACAGAGTAAAGCTACCCAAGAGAATATTCGGCGTTCATGATGTTTTCCACGTTTCCCATTTGCGGAAGTGCTTGCACGATACCGCAGAAGTAGTTGAGCCGAGTATATATGATGAAGTAGAGGTGGAACGTGAGGCGATAGTCAGACGAGTTCCTACCCGTATTCTTGGATCAGAAGTTAAGAAGCTACGAAATAAAGAAGTCAAGTTGATGAAAGTTTTGTGGGAAGATAACCTAGAGGATGCGACTTGGGAGACCGAAGACAAGATTCGTGCCTCGTACCCATTTCTTTTCGAGGGTATGTTCTTAACTTCCTTTCCAAAGCTTTTATTTATGCTTGTTTCTGTCATTTAAGTATGTCATATCGATCAAATCTTCGACCTTCAGGTAGGAATCCTATGGATGTAAACATGTGTTTGAGACATATTATGTTTGATGGATGCTAATGGATGCAAGTGTTTGCTAGTGGTTGCTCATGGATGCATATACACACACATTAGGCACTAGATCGGCTCAATCACTCTCATACTGCATACGGATGTGTGTGCATTTTTCTTCTTTTAATGGATGGAAATGAGTGTATCATCATATGGATATTGCATTTGGACGGATGATTGTGCACACATATAGAACTTACATGTTATAATAGGATTGTATGCATACATGTTGGATTTATGACACTAACATACATTGCATTAAGTAGGTCGACTGAATCAGTAGACCGCCTGATCTTTGCGTTAGACTAAGGACATATACACACATGTAACGACACGCATTCTACGTATCGGAGAATCGTATAATATTTATTTTATTTTCATACGAAGTCGTATGGTCGTGTAACTTTGGGGAACGACTACAGCGATCATTTCCCGTGTTCACGATTTTTGCCGAATTTTAAATGACCGCTTTGCCCCTAGCGAATCTTGTTCGGCCTATAACTTTTGATTGGTAAGGAGTTTTGACCTGAAACCACTTCCATTGGATTTAGATGATGGTTTACCTTTCTGCCGAGTGGTCACATTAATCAAACGAACTTACCGTTTGAGATATATGGCTGAAATAAGATTTGAAGATGGAAAACAGCATAATCGGGCTTAATAGGGTAATTAGCAGCTAGGCCCATTACCCATTACAGGAATAGAGTTATGGAAGGGTTGAAAGGAGTTATAGAATGGTTCCTTTTCATTTTTCCAACCGCAACAAACATTCCTTGAACCCTAACAATGGCCTCCATCTCCTAAATCTTTCTCTAATCACTAATTATGCAAAACTACATCAAATCAACTCAAATTAACATCAAATCAGAGATAGAGCTGCTGTAACACATAGGAATCCATGCCAAATCAGTGGAGATTTTAGATCTATAATTTATTTGTGGCTAAGGTGAGTGTTTAGCATGTTTATTCACTAATTACGGTTAATTAGGGGTGATTAATGATAATTAGCTAAATTATACATCTAAAAATTCTAGAAAAATATGTGAAAATTCTAAAATCATATTTTATGTCACTGGTATGAATTTGGGTTAATTTTGATTAAGCTTGCTAATCCTATAGTTAGACATGGTTAAGGGGAAAATCACATGGTTAAGGGTAAAATCGTGGTTTTGGGCATGTTCGATCTAAATTAAAATATGAAATTATTGTTTTGGTTGATTCTACATGTTACTACTGCTAGTTGGTATGTTCTGTGATTGCAGAGGAAATTTAGAATGGTTGAAAATGCTTTCGTTTTGCGAAATTAGCTTGTTGTAAAAACTGCAGGATTTTGGTTCTTGAAGGGGGTATGCTTCACTACTCGCACAAGAGGACTTCGGTTCCTGAAGGGGGTATGTCTCACGAACCGCTCCAAGGTCATGGTCATGAACTGCTCCAAGACGATGGTCCTGAACCGCTCCAAGATGATGGTCATGAACCGCCCCAATATGAGGACTCACGAACCGGGGGGGCTTACGAACCGGGAGGGGTCACGAACCGACCTGGTGGAGGGCCACGACCCGAACCGAGATGATGACTTCGAACCGAACCAGATTCAAACTTCTACCATGCGACGACAATTGTGAACTCTTCTGAAGATCAACTACAATCTAACCAAAACCCGAGATGCAAAGGAAGTCCAAATCCAGAGTTATTACTCAGGATCCAAACGGGAACCAACGAGTTAACTTCTAGAGTTGGGCTTTGCTGCGGGACTTGTGCAAAGGAGTTATCATATCTATAACTTTGGTTCACCATTGAGAGAGGGGGCATGTAGACAAACCAGAACTAGGGAAATGTGGACTAGTTAACCTAAAGCCAGAGATGCATGGACTGGGTAGGGTTATTGACTTAGACCAGGGAAGTATGGTCATAACAATAGTTGTACAGAGTGGGACCGTAATTGCCCTAATAGATTTTATGATCAAAGCTGTGGATAATTGTATGTTTTATGCACTGAGTGAGAGATGTGAGGATGATTGCTATGTTTGATGTTTGCTATCACCATGACATGCATACTTCCACTTTATACTCTATGTTAGTGATAGCTTAGAGTATTGTATATCTTGTTGTGCTAACTCTTTGGTTGTAGGTCTAGGTCAGGTATGATTATTTATACCTGTTATTACTTTATCCACTTATAGACTTGTTATCTTTCGTCTGACCCAGAGTTTTATGTCTCTTCTTATTACTCTGGGTGCTCCTAAACGAGCAGACTAGAGATAGGTAGGAGGTTATGCACGAGTAGCTGTCTAAAGACGAGCAGGAGGTTTCCATGTACTATATACATATATTCTCCCTATGTTGCTGAAGGTCACTGCTTTGGGCATTAGTAGTGTACCTCTTTTATTTTCCTTTTAGAGACAGTATCTTAAAGTTGTAATAATTGGATATGGAGTTATGTTTTGGATTCCGCTACTCTGCTGGATAAGGTTTAGTTTTCAGCCATGTATTGTCTCGCCTGTTTTATGTCAAGTTATGTTACTATTATATTTTATTCCATGCGCTGGGAGATATACTACAGGTTCTTGGAAAATTTCATACCCCTTTGCGATTGTCCCGTGCTAGTCAGGCATGGATACAGCGCCTTTCAGGGAAATGTCTGATTCGTACAGGGCGACCATCACATTTGGTATCAGAGCCTAGGTTGCATAGTTTAACCTAGGGGAAGACATCAGAGAGAGATAGTATACGTATACGAAAGCGCGTATTTGTGATATTATGGTTTTCAAAGACTATATATATGCTATTAGTATTTCTAAGGATGAAGTCGCACTCCACTGGCACCACTAAGGAGATGGTTAATCATTTTCTTTTTATCGATTGAATGATGAGCCGAAATACGAGGAGTACGGGTTTGGGTACAAACAATGGGAATGTCCTGATATGAGGACGATGTTCATTACCTTCATGCGAGAGATGCCTAGGGATGCTCAGGGGACAGATCTTAATACGGCTAACGGTGGTGATGCAGTAGTGCAGGCGCCTAGAGCCGATTTCGCTAAGCTTAACAAGGATTGTACTAACCTTGGTGGGAGGCCATTCCATGGTACGGAATCGGCTATGGTGGTTCAAGATTGGCTGGATAGTTGTGAGCACATCTTCGAGGATTTAGGGATCGATGATGCAATGAAGAGGAAGCTAGCATCACGTCAGCTTCAAGGACGGGCAACGTGTTGGTGGAATGCTATTAAAGCAGCTACTCCTGAAGATTAGGTTACTTGGGATTAGTTTAAGACCCACTTCAGTGATAAGTTTATTCCAGCTGCTCAGAAATCAGAATTGTTCAAGAAGTTTTTAGAGTTTAAGCAGAATGGTAGGGTAGTCTCAGAGCATATTGCTGAATTCGATACCTTGTCAAAATATGGATTATCTCTTATCGATAATGTCAAGAAGAAGAATGAGAAGTTCATAACTGGCCTAGATGTGTACTTGGGGGAAAGACTTAAAAGCCGTATCGATGAGACATTCGAATCTGTTATGGGGAAGGCATTAGATCGAAAAGCCTTTACCCTAAGGCGAAGACCGAGGTTGCTATTACATTTGCAGAGGAGCAAAAACCGCAGGCAAGCGGTGAAGGAAAGAAAAATTCCCATAATAAGAGGAAACAGAACCAGACTAAGGATGGTCAGAAAAAGAAGAATAAGAAAGATATCGAGTGCTTTAGTTGTGGCAAGGAGGGACACTATGTCGGTGATTGTCGAGCAAAGCCAGGGGAAAAGAAGTGCTTCAACTATGACCAAGTGGGACATTTCAAGAATAAATGTCCACAACCCCCTAAGGAGAAGCAGATCATGAAAGCATATGTTATCAACGATGTTCCTGCTTCATCTAATTCCGCAACTGCGGCGTAGAAGGGAAAGGGTGTCGTTATTCAAGTTTTGCTTTCTATTTATGATGTTTGTGTTCGAGTGTTGTTTTATAACGGGGCTTCTCATTCCTTCGTATTTAGTGACCGGGCAGATAGGTTGGAATTGGAACCCGAGATTGTCGATAGACCTTTAGTTGTGACGAACCCGATCGGTGGTTCGACTAGCCTTTGTATGATTTGTTGTAATTTGGTCTTATCGAGTCATGGATGTATGTTTGCTTGTGATTGCTTTGTTTTGGGCTTTACTGGGTTTGGCATTATTTTAGGAGTCGATTGACTCCAAAGATATGGGGTGGTGGTAAACTGTGAGGGGTCTTCGGTGACCACTAGAGCGGATGATGTGCGGAGGGTGGTATTGGGTTGCTTACCTAGTGATGGGGTGATGGCTAGTTTTCTAAATTCCTTCGACATCCTGCAGGATGAGTTATCAGATGTGCTTATTGTTGCTGAGTATCCAGACATCTTCGAGGAAGTGACCCGACTTCCACCACACCGAGAGATTGAGTTCAGCCCTATAGTGATGCCACTTCATCGTATGGCGCCAATGAAGCAGCGAGAGCTCGAGGTGCAAGTGGGCGATCTTTTGAAAAGGGATTTATCTAAAGGAGTGTTTCTGAGTGGGGAGTACTAGTTGTATTTGCCACTAAGACCGATGGTTCTCTTCGCTTATGTGTAGACTACCGCCAGTTGAACAAGGTGACTAGAAAGAATAAGTATCCTATTACATGGATAGATGGTTTGTTTGATCAGTTTAATGGAGCAAGAGTGTTCTCCCAGTTGGATCTCATGACATGATTTAATCAGCCCCGAGTAACAGCTGAGAGTATACCTAAAACGGCATTTCGGATGTTGTCTAGATTCTATGAGTGGTTAGTCATGCCATTTGGGTTGACCAATGCACCCACATATTTTGTGGATCTTATGAATAAGGTCTTTAGGGATCAATTAAATAGGTTTTTTCTCGTGTTCGTGGACGATATCTTGGTTTACTCGAGGACAGAGGAAGAATACAATGAACATTTAAGGACAGTGATGGAGGTGTTGAGGAAACACCAATTGAAAGAGAAATTTTCTAAGTGTCACTTCTGGAGGAGGGAAGTGAGATTCTTAGGCCATGTTGTTTTAGAGAATGGTATTGCGCCCAAGAATGCAACGGACGTGAGAAGTTTCTTGGGGTTAGCTGGATATTATCGTAAGTTTATCCATGACTTCTCCAAGATAGCGACGCCATTAACTCAGTTGACCAAGAAGAATCAAGCTTTTGTGTGGGAAGAAAGGTGTGAGAATGCATTCAAGAGTCTAAGGAAGAAGTTAACATGGGCACCAGTGTTAGTTATTCCTAAGGGGAACAAAGAAATGACGATATACATGGATGCCTGTGGTACTGGACTATGTGTTGTACTGATGCAAGGAGGTAGGTTTGTAGCTTATGCTAGTCAGCAATTGAAACCACATGAGAAAAGATATCCTACCCATGATTTGATGTTGGCAGCGATCGTGTTCGTGTTAAAGATATGGAGACACTATCTCTTAGGAGAAAGATTCGATATTTTTTACCGTTCATAAGTCATTAAAGTATCTTTTCTCTTAAAAGGATTTAAATCTTCATCAGCAGATATGGTTAGAGTTCTTGGCTTCATATGATTTCAATATCGCATACACACCCGGGAAGGGCAATGCAGTAGCTGATGCATTGAGTAAGAGGCATGCTGATTTAGGGGCTATGTATCTGGAATGGAAGCAATTGGAGTATATCGCTGGATATGATTTCAGACCTAAGTGCGGATTAGATCCAGAGATGTTAGCAAGTTTGACGATCAGACCCACTTTGATTGAGTGGATCGGTTCCAGTCAGAGGGACGATCCTAACCTATGGGAAATCATCTCCAAGATAGAGATGGGTATCGACGGTGAGGAGATGAACAAGTATGGACTTGATAGAGAAGAATGGCTTCGAAAGAATGGGAGACTAGTTGTACCCATTGTTAGTGGATTGAGAGATGAAGTGCTAAGAGAGTGTCATCACTCGAAACTGACTATACATCCCGATGGTAACAAAATGTATCGAGACATGAAGCAAACCTACTACTGGGAAGGTATGAAGTGAGACGTTGGAAAGTTTATATCCAAGTGCATGAATTGCCAGTTAGTTGAAGCCAAGCAAAAGAAGCCTAATGGTCTGTTACAACCATTGGAAATTCCCGAATGGAAATGAGAACAAGTCTTAATGGATTTCGTTGATGGTTTACCAAGAACTAGATCAGGTCATGATAGTATTTAGGTGATTGTGGATCGATTGACCAAAAGTGCAAGGTTTATACCGGTCAAGTCTAATAGAACGATAGCTAAGTTAGCAGAACTGTATATGAAGTGGGTAGTGAGATTTCGTGGAGTACCTAAAGGTACTGTGAGTGACCGAGATCCATTATTTACTAGTGTGTTTTAGAATAGCTTATAGGAGGCTTTAGGGTCAAAATTACATCTCAGTACTGCATACCATCCCCAAACCGACGATCAAACGGAGAGGATGAATCGTGTATTAGAGGATCTCTTGAGAGCTTGTATATTGGATTTTGGAGGGTCATGGGATGACCATTTGCATCTGGTTGAGTTCGCATATAATAATAGTTATCAATCCAGTATTGGTATGACTCCATTTGAAGCTTTGTACGGAAGATCGTGCAACTCACCGTCATGTTGGTTGGAAACCGGTGAGAAATTTGTTCTTGGGCCAGATGTAATAAGAGAAAGTTCAGATAAGATCAGGGTTATTCAACAATGAATGAAGACTGCCTAAGATAGGCAGAAGAGTTATGCTGATAAAACACGAAGAGATTTGAAATTCTTTGTTGGCGACTTGGTATTCTTCAAGATCTCTCCATTAAAGAATGTGATTTGATTTGGTAGGAGAGGTAAATAAACACCAAGGTTTGTTGGTCTATTTCCAATTCTCGAACAAGTTGGGAATTTAGCTTATAAAGTTGGATTACCCGATAAGATGGCGGGAGTGCACAACATATTTCATGTTTCCTGTTTAAGGAAGTTCGTGCACGATTTTATATGACTATTTCACCTGATCAGTTGGAAGATATCGAGGTGGAATCTAAGGCAGTTGGGAGACACAGTACGATTCGTATTGTCGAACATGATACGAAGCAACTTCGAAGGAAGACGGTTAAATTGGTTAAGGTCCAGTGAGGGTGATAATGAGAACAACTGTACTTGGGTAACCGAGGAGAGCATAAGGAAGTCGCATCCAGAACTCTTTACCTGGTAAGATTTTGGTTGCGATATAAATATTCTCTTGTTAGTAAAACCGCATGCTAGGACAGGCTTGTTATGTTTATTATGTATGTTTGGTTGTTTGTTTTTCTCGGTTAAGAAATTTCGGGGGCGAAATTTCTTAAGGGAGGAGAGTGTAACGACCCGCATTCTACGTATCGGAGGATTGTAGAATATTTATTTTATTTTCATACGAAGTCATATGGTCGTGTAACTTTGGGGAACGACTACCAGGGTCATTTCCCATGTTCACGATTTTTGTCGAATTTTAAATGACCTTTGCCCCTAAAAAATCTTGTTTCGCCTATAACTTTTGATTGGTAAGGATTTTTGACCTGAAACCACTTCAATTGAATTCGAATGATGGTGTACCTTTCCATAGAGTGGTCACATTAATCAAACGGACTTATCGTTTGGGAGATATGGCTGAAATAGGATTTGAAGATGGAAAAACAGCCTAATCGGGCTTAATAGGGTGATTAGCAGCAAGGCCCATGACCCATTTCAGGATTAGGGTTATAGAAGGGCTGAAAGAGTTAGAAAATGGTTCCTTTTCATTTTTCCAGCTGCCACAAACATCCCTTAAACTCTAACAATGGCCTCCATCTCCTAAATCTTTATCTAATCACTTTCTAATCACTAACTAAGCAAAACTACATCAAATTAACTCAAATTAACATCAAATCAGAGATAGAGCTGCTGCTACACATAGGAATCTGTGCCAAATCAATGGAGATTTCAGATCTATAATTTATTTGTGGACAAGGTGAGTGTTTAGCATGTTTATTCACTAATTACGGTTAACTAGGGGTGATTAGTGATAATTAGCGAAATTATACATCTAAAAATTCTGGAAAAATATGTGAAAATTCTAAAATCATATTTTATGTCACTGGCATGAATTTGGGTTAATTTGGATTAAGTTTGCTAATCCTATAGTTAGATATGGTTAAGGGGAAAATCACATGATTAAGAGGAAAATCGTGATTTTAGGCATATTTGATCTAAATTAAAATATGAAATTATTGTTTTGGTTGATTCTAATGTTACTACCGCTGTTTGGTATGTTTTGTGATTGCATAGGAAAGTTAGTATGGTTGAAAACGTCGTCGTTTGGCGAAATTAGCTTATTGGAAAAACTACAGGATTTCGGTTCCTAAAGGGGGTATGCTTCACGAACTAGCCAGGAGGACTTCGGTTCCTGAAGAGGTATGTCTCACGAACCGCTCCAAGATGATGGTCACGAACCTCTCCAAGATGATGGTCACGAAGTGCTCCAAGATGATGGTCATGAACCGCTCCAATGTGAGGACTCACGAACCGGAGGGGACTCACGAGTCGAGGGGGTCACAAACCGGGGGGTCACGACCCGGGGGGTCACAAGATAAGGGGGTCACGAACCGACCTGGTGGAGGACCACGACCCGAACCAAGATGATGACTCCGAACCAAGATGATGACTCCGAACCGAACTAGATTTAAACTTCTACCACGCGACGACAATTGTGAACTCTTCTGAAGATCAACTACAATCTAACCAAAACCCGAGATGCAAAGGTATTCCAAATCCGAAGTTATTACTCAGGATTCAGACGGGAACCAACGAGTTAACTTCTAGAGTTGGTCTTTGCTGCCAGACGCATGCAAAGGAGTTATTGATACCTATAACTTTGGTTCACCATTGAGAGAGGGGGCATGTAGACAAACCATAGCCAGGGAAGTGCGGACTGGTTAGCCCTTAACCTAGAGCAAGGTATGTGTGGACTGGGTATGGTTATTGACTATAGACCAGGGAAGTATGGTCATAGCAATAGTTGTACGGAGTGGGACCGTCATGGCCCCAATAGATTTGGTGATCAAAGCTGTGGATAATCGTATGCTTGACGCATCGAGTGAGAGATGTGAGGATGATCTCTATGTTTGATGTTTGCTATCACCATGACATGCACACTTCTACTTTACACTCTATGTTAGTGATACCTTAGAATATTGTACATCATGTTGTGCTAACTCTTTGGTTGTAGGTCCAGGTCAGGTATGATTATTTATACCTATTATTACTTTATCCAGTTATAGACTTGCTATCGCTCACACCAGACTTTCGTCTGACCCAGAGTTTTATGTCTCTTCTTATTACTCTGGGTGCTCCTAGACGAGCAGATTAGAGATAGGTTAGGTGGTTATGCACGAGTAGTTGTTCGGAGACAAGCAGGAGGCTTCCACGTACTATATACATATATTCTCCCTGTGTTGTTGAAGGTCTCTGCTTTGGGCATTAGTAGTGTACTTTTAGAGACAGTATTTTAAAGTTGTAATAATTGGATATGGAGCTGTGTTTTGGATTCTGCTACTCTAATGGATATGGTTTAGTTTTCAGCAATGTATTGTCTCGCCTATTTTATGTCAAGTTATGTTACTATTATATTTTATTCCATGCGCTGTGAGATATACTATAGATTCTTGGCAAATTTCAAACCCCTTTGGTGATCATCCCGTCTTAGTCAGGTATGGACACAACCCATTTCGGGGAAATGTCTGATACGTATGGAGAGGCCTTCACAACCCACCTTAGCATATGTTCATATAAGCATTAGAGGTCTTTAAGGACAATGGATGCCTGTACTTGGTAGTTGAGTAGATAGGTGATGGATGGTAGGATATACATTCTTCTTAACATGGAGATTTCGGGGACGAAATCCTTTGAGTAGGGGAGAATGTAACACCCCGTAATTTTAACAACACTAAAGAGGGCAAATTAAAGAATATTTAATTCAATATTCATAATTAAGTGAAACGAACTGTGCCATTGCGTTCGTCTCGGAATTCTGGTCAAAATAGACACCTGGTTTGCGTAAAACGAACACAGTATGAAGAAGTTATGAAGGTTTGAAGTTTGTATATGTGCAAGAACAATATATATATATATATATATATATATATATATATAGGGTCCTGAAATCCAAAATCAACCCAAAAAAGTTCAAATTGCACAGAAATGAGGGGCGGGAATTTTCCCGCTTAAAGGGTGTCGACCCCTCAAGGGGGGTGTCTACCCCCCTAGGGTAGACGTGGATGATTAGTTTTTAGGCCTGGCAGCTATATACATGGCCTCATTTCTCATGTTTTGCATACTAAAAATAATGGAGGACTAGATGTTGTCACTGCCTGGATTGAATCAAACCTTTTTCTTCTTCTGCAATCGAGTTAATCAAGTTTAAAGTTATTCAAGTGTAGATCTGCGATTCAACATATACTATTCTCCTTCTATTTTTCTAGATCCAAACACTATGAGTTTAAGTTACTTTTAGATTTAAATAATTAAAAAGTAAAACATGATATGACTATAATTTGGATCTATGCTTGTGAATGCTTCAATCATATCAGCTCTGTTATAACTTGCGTCTCTATGATATTCTGACATGACTATGACTCGGATCTCAACCATTATCATGTCAGATCTACCTTTGATTATAGATCTAATTTACTGTTTAGATCACCTTATACCTGTTCTATTATGTTTGTGGCCAAATCAGATCTGTTGTTAGTTGGACATAAATCATTGTTTAGATCACATCATGCCTATCCCTATTATGTTAGAATCGTTGCTATTGTCACATGTTCATCCTATATGCTTATCTTTCCATTATGCCGCTATATGTTGCCCTTACATGTCAACCTTGTTTGTATGAACATCTTTGTCCTTTTCCCTCTATCTTTTCCCTTTTATATTTATATAGCCAGGCTACCTTCGAGCCTAGGCATGCCGCTGAAATATGCGAATACGTTAGATTGGGAACGAGGGGAAAACGTTAATATTGGGCATAACTTGTAATTAGGAATTTGGGCATAACTTGAATAAAGTGTAATAATATGAATTTGTGGCATGTAGTTTATTACGAACATAACTTGGGAAAAAGGGAATGAAAACCTATAACAACATAGTAAATTTGGTTAATAATGGAAATGACTAGGATTACAGTAATTAGAAACTGTAACTGCGCCTAGACACGAGGTTAGATTACACTTATGGTGGAAGTTTTCCCGGAACTGCCCGGCAAATCCAGCTACCAATAGTGGTGAATCTAATGTGAGGGGTATAGGTGCACAAACATGAGACGTGCTAAGACACGAGGTTAAGCCTGACATACGGAAGAAGTCTGCCCGGAACCGACCGACATATCCAGCATCCACAAGTGGTAGGCTTAATGTGGGAAGTCTAGCACATTATAACCATAAATGGACATGGTAATGAGTTGGAATGCTTAACCTAGTTGAATCCATAGGGATTGTATGAACATGAACCTGATTAGGGGTTAAGTAAACTTGTTTGAAACAGTAGGTGGGTTATGTAAATCTGGGGTAGGTGGGTAATATTTAAATATAGGCCCACAAACTTAACCTATTGGGATTATGCAATTTTATGACACCAGTAGATAGGCATAATCTGAGGAAAACCTAGTAGTGGGGATGCAAGACAAAGGGGAGAGCTTGCATCATCTTGTGTGTGGGACCCGTTTAAATCAGTAACCCAAATATATGTATCAAACGAGTACTCCGAACTTGGTCGGAGTCGGGGCACGCTTACTGGGCTAAATATAAGAGATCCAAAAGTGGGTACGGTGTTTGACGGCGTGTTCCATGGAGGTCATGTGCGTGCATGACTCCGCCTACTCGGGAAAATAAGACGATGTGACATCAATAGATATGGTTATGCACATCAGGAAAATGAATGGTTGCCACTTTAGGGAGTGATACACCCTACAATGGGGCCAGCACAGGGTATCTACGGAGTAGGGAGCCGATTAATTAGGGTAGTCTTTATGGTACACTTGGACTCCGGTATGTTTAGGAGCCCGTTATTATCCATAGGGGTAACTCCAGAATGTTGGGATGCCTGTTGATTGTACGGAGCGAAAACCTCTCACCGGAAGTACGCCTAAGTCTACCATCTTATAGTTGTTGGGATCATCTCATTCTGGTTATACTAGTATCGAAGCAGAGTAATCATAGAGAAGCGTATAAACTCTATCATATTTACCTTGTCATACCAGCCTTTTTTGATGTTATCTTTCTCAACCAATTTATATGCCTGTCATGATACTTTTACTTATTACTTGCTAAAAGTAAATGGACTCGCCAGACTTTATGTCTGACCCTTTTTGTTTCCTCTTCTTTCTTTCGTTTCCCCACCCCCAGGTTCTCAGGGTGGGAATACCCAAGCTTAACCAGGATTCTGCTATCATTTTGCTAGAGCTGCTTAGATGTATTGCTCAAGCTCCTATCTTTGCTACTACGGCTATATTTTATTTAGGGATTATGCTTCTTTTATTTTGTACTCTGATGTTTTAAGTGCAAGACAGAAGTTTCGATGATGTACTGGGTTTATGTATTTTCAGACATATGATGTTTTGAACCATGATGCTTTATGGTTAAAAAAGTTTTTTTTATTCCACTGCTATTTTTATATCTGCCTTGTAATGTTTCATTTCTATTTACCTATAACGCTTTACGAAACTTAATGCATTCTCCTAATGAGCGACATTAACGGACGTGGGGTGTCACATAGTATGCATATTCTTTTGTTTCCTACCCATATTTACAAACTCATGAGCTTTATGATCCTATTCATCATAACAATGATTATCAACTACCTTTTTCTAATTAGATTTTTTTACAATGACTAGTTTCTTGTCCAAAAATCTTACATGAAGTGCAAATCTTAGGTTTCCAGTCGTAAGCAACTTTCACTGGTGGACGCTTATCTCCTAAATCATAAATAACTATACTATCAACGAGATCATGATCCGGAGTAATTTCCACTAGGGCTATAGCATATCTAAATCTATTTAATCTCTTCGTACTTGTGGCAAAACAAATTAGACATCCAATATGATTCACTAGCCAGTTAATACCAATCAAAGTCCAAAAAATCATCAGAATACTGTATAACTGAATCCATATAGGCACCTTCTGATTTGATTTTGTGAGCATCCTATAGATGGATTCCAAGTTGTTATAATAAACATTCTCCTTGGAAAGAGGATCAACATGTAAAACTTTCTCACGATCGGATACATTGGAAAATTTAAAGTAAAACATATATCCATCAGATTTAATATCAACAGTTGCATATAGTCTCCATCTATCCTTTAAAATATTCGAAACAACAGAGAATGAGAGAGAGTACCATCAAGAAAAAATCCTACCAAGAAATCGCTCCAATAATTCTACCCTTCGACTTTGACCTGATCCGTAATTGGATTCTCCCCTCTTAGGAGTCTCAAATTGTTGAGGCTGATAAGAACCAGCATTACAAGGTTGAGATCTGAAGAGCGACGCATAGTCGGATTTCACAAAAGATGGAAAAGAGGCGCTTGAAGGATTTTCCAAATTGATTCTAGAAACTAGATGACCTTGCTGAGAAGATGGATTAGCACTTATTGAGGTGGTTTGGTGGTTTTAGAGGAGAGGATCGCGATGGAAGAGAGGGAAAGGATGTATCAAAGGTAGAGGAGATGGTAGAAGAACAAAAGGAAAATGTCGTAGCTGCCATTACTAATAGGAAATCGCCATAATTTCTTCATTATTACTCAATTTTCACCTTTGAATTGTTTTTACATTCATTTACATAACCAAATATAATATTTAGTTGACTAAATAACATCAAAAACACATCAAAACTTCTAGAAAAAATCATTGTAACTCAATTGGTAATACTTATGCCCATTTTCACTTATATCAGTCGACTAAACAAAAAAAATAGTTGGTTGAATACCTAGTATGTTAAAAACATTCAGTAAATAATATTAGCAACTCAATCGACTGACCTATTAATTCAATCATCGTGTAATTTTATTTTATTAAAGATATCTGACACGTCTTTAAGACACCTAACCCTTTGTTCTATTTACACCTCTTCAATATCTCAGTGCCAATTAGGGCTATCAATGAATACCCAAAAAATCCGAAATCCGTCCCAGTCTATATCTGAATCCGAAAAGTGGATAAATATCTGATATTCGGAAAAACGGATGCAGATGTGGATATAGACACATCTGCATCCGAAAATTATCCGTCTGTTTTTTTTATGATTATAGTTTAAATTATGTATATTTTAGCACAACAAAATATGTTAATTTATGATTTTATTAAGTTAAAAATCTATATAATACACATTAAACGCATGTTAATTGCTCAAAATTATTTAATGCCATCATATTTGTTTATTTTAAGCACTTTAGTAATCAATCTGATTAAAATAAACTTCATACTAAACAAAAAAAATTCGTTTATGTACCATGAATTATCAATCGCCAACGGATACGATAATTATTAAATGTTCGCTTGTATCCACAAATATGGATGTCTGATATCCGAAAATGATTTCGGATGCGAATACGGCAGTACCTGCATCCGAAAGTATCCGTCGATAACCCTAGTGCCAACTTATTCAGACCACATTACAATTTATTCAACTTTTGCGAAAGAAAATTCTAGCAAACTCACTCTAAAAACTCGAGATTTTCATTAAAAACTTCAACGGAACCAAAGAAACAAAAGGATCATGCTTCGTTATTAGCAACCAAACCTTCCAAATCCCTAACATGTAGGTTGCTTTACAACGATATGGCTTTTCTGTCATTTAAACAAGATGAAAAATATTAGTTTTTGAGGGCTTCTTCCTCAAATTCTAATGCTTTGATAGCTATGCTATTATATAATTCACAGAGGCAAATGATATTGACTCCCTCACTGGCTACGATGCCTACAAATCACAAAAGAAATCTTTTTTTTAGATTGTTTTAATTTAAGTATTTGCATCCCAAAGTTAGGATAATATGTAGAATTCTCACACACTCATTGCTACCTGGAACCAATAGTCATGAAATTATCTGTAAGCATAACAGTCAGCGTCTCAATGCTTAACCAGATAGAAAGCATATAAATTGGATAACGATATTTATGGATGAAACTGGGTCATTTCCTTAACAAAATGCCAAGAAAATTCATTATGGTGAGTACATAATGTTGATCTTTATGAATTTTCAAGAACATTGATATATACACTCCACAAATGGTTAAATGAGGGACACAGATGAAATTCAGCTGGGTTCTACCGCATTTAGTCATGGAATTCGACTGGAGTTTGGTTAAGTTTCACCTTTAAGTTCGAAAAGGACCGCCAAAAACGAAAAACGGTGAGTGTATACCAAATTTATTTTTTGACTATGTCCCCCCTTAACCATTTCTAAAGTGCATATAAAAATGTCCATTCAATCAACATCCATGATATTAAATACATCTATGTTGGATGGCACAACTCCAAATGTTTTAAGTCCATACCAAACATTAAACACAATAACATCATCTCGTTTGAATAAAGGAAATTAAACAAAGCTGCCAGAAATCCTCAGCCATCTAAACCAAAAGCTCTTCTTCTCAATCATGACTTGTTAAAGAAAGTAATTACTATGCCATAGAAGAATTGCCAATGGACTCAAAAGCATGACAATATTTTGTCACTTTATCTCGAAATCAAAATAAGCTAGAATGTAACTTCAATCGTGAATAAAGCATTGTAGTTCGTAAGGATAGCAAAATTGATACAATCAAATGTTTCTTAGGAAAAATTTGAGACACAATTTCATGCAAAACTTCTATAGCTCATATGTAACACCCTGGTATTTTACAGATAAAATTAATAGGAAAAATGAATTCAATAAGAAGAAATTAACTTAAATAAAGAAAAGAATTAAAAAGAAAACTTCTGCATACATTCAAATTTGCTTATGGAAAATTTTCAGTTGTGTCCACAGAGAATTTTGGTACAATTTTCTTGTATAACTTGTCCAAATCCAATTTAAAACGATGAAATGATGAAGAAAAGACTGAAACCATAATTTACAAGTTCATTTTTTAAAAATAATATGTTGGATCGACTTCCCAGAGGCAAAAATGCCTAGTGAAAGTAGTAACCTGGCTAGTTTTCTGACTAAGTACATCATGAGAAAAATCAATCTTAAAGTTTTAAAACCTAAACCTTTCATATTTGAGGTTAGTAGTTAGATTTTTACATATGACATGTCAATTCCAGATTTAATCATGCTTATCAAATGATCTTAGACCCCTTAGCACACCTAAGAATTCATTCTACACATTCTTCTTCCTTTTCCTCTAGGTTCCCTATCAATTTTTAGAGGTTAAACCTAAAAGTAAATATTTTCCTTGTTGAAGAAGAACATAAAAATATATTTTTCAGAAGATATAAAGAAATGGGATCATGGAAGGTTGTGGTACATTGGCGTAGAACCATAGGTGAGTGGAAAGTTACTATTTAGAATTTTTTAAGGATTTAGGATTAAAAATGGTTATAATTTGCATTTTTAGTTTTCAGTTTCGTTCAAGTCTATTTTGAATTTGGTTTTACATTCTAGTACAGTTTATTTCAAATTTTTAGTTTATTTACAGTTATTTTACATTTATTTAACACATGTTAAATAGATTATGTTCCTGCAATTTTTAGATTAAAAAGCAATTTAAATCCTTTTAACTTATGTGAAAAATAGTTAGGGGTGGCAATTAGACCCGACCCGACCCGACGGGTCTCGGTTCTAGGTGGATCGGGGTTTGTTGGGTCAGAACTACACATTTAAAAATTTGGACCCGACTCGAGCTTCGATTCGGGTCAGGTCAGTTCGGGTTGGGTCGGTTCGGGTCGGGCTAGTTCGGATTTGGTTGGAAAGTAACACTAAAAATACATATATGTCAATGTTTTTTTGGTCGGGACATTCGGGTCGGGTTTGATCAGGCCTTAATTGTTTTTTCCATCATCTAGACCTAACCCAAGACCCATCGGGTTGGGTCTAGCCTGATCGGTTCGGTCTGGGCTTTTGGTTTACGGTTCCAATTGCCAGCCCTAAAATAGTAGAAATGATAGAATTTTTAAATAACATGGATTCAAAAAGAGAAGGCAGATTTTACAAGAAAGGACCAGTCACACATGTAATTCATACAAGAAAGAACAAGCTTTTAAAACCTATAGATAAATTTATTAACAGTTTTATAGTTTTACGCAACTAATCAATAAGTTTTGCAATTTTGTACAATTAAGCACACTAAATTTATAGTTTTGCAATTTTGTATAGTTAATTTACAATTTAATTTACAATGAATTTACCTTTTGTTACATGTATTAAAAAATTATAATTCTATAATTTCGAATTAAAAAATAGATTTAGTCCCTTAATTATGTGAAACATAACAGAATAGAGACAAGTACTCACATAAGACATATTTAATAGAATAGGACATAATTTATTGAGAAGACCAAAAAACACATGTAATATATGTAGATATGAAATAAAAGAAAGTAGAATATCCTAAAAATTAGCAAAGTGACAAAAAAAATAAACTCATATGAAAATTATAGTACATGTTGTACTTGAAGAAAAAGGAAAAAAAGAGACAACTTGTTATGATATTAGTTCATGATAGGATAAGAAAACCCTTAAAATATAGACTATCATGAAATATAAAGAAACATAAAATATTAGAATATCATTATAATAAGCAACATAGTAGAGGCTCGCAATGATGACAATTAAATGCATGTCATATAGTGGTAGATAATTGGCTAATAGTTAAGACTCAATCGTTGGGATTGAGGTGGGACCACAACTAGATTATATTTATCAGCGGAGGATTTGATATGCAAACCATATATGGTGGTAGATAAGTGACCCAAAGGACCTCAGTTAGTGCATACCTACGATGATCGAGCACGCAACATCATTGGGGTTGGTAAGTCAATATTGTGTCCTAGTGCTAGAAGATTTCCGTTTGAACGGATATGGGCCTTGATTCGAAGAGCGTAGTTAAGTAACCACAATAGTGTAGGTTTTAGTTCCATGGTGGCTCGTTTACTATGCTAGCTTCATGGTAGAGAGTAGAGGCCGATCAAAGTAGAAGTAGGAATCATTCCTCATGGTTCTTCAATTCTATAGTAGGAATTACAGTGCAAGCAACCAACTTAACAATCAATCTAAGTGATCACCATCAATAAAACGCAGACAATAAACCTTGTGACTCTTAGAACTCTTCTTAAGTCTGTTATTTCTTAATTATTATCTTTCTAGTAGTCACTTTTTATTCACTAGACATTATGTCTGATCCATTCTCATTTCCCTTCTTCCCCCACAGGTATACAGGAAAGTAGTAGATTCATGATAGGCTTGTAGTATTGCATGGATGCTCCATTCTTATTTAAAGCTTATTTAGTTCTAGTTAGTTAATATAATTAGATTTGAGAGAAGGATGTTTTGATATGTTATGTACTCTGATATTATAGTAAACTTGAGAGTTTGATGTACTGAAATTTTATTTAGTTATGACGTGATTACTTTTTCTGAAAAGTTTAATTAAGAGATTTTGTTAATGCTTCCGCTGTCATTTATTTTGTATCCTATGAATCTGAGTCTTTGTAAAGTTTTATTATACCAAGACTGCGACGACCACCCCATCCCTCCTACACGAAACTATAGGAAACTGTGTTGTATGATGTGTCGGGCCGATATCAGACAATCATCAAGGTAGATAGAACGATAACATAACCTTTCATGTAACTCACAGCGCATGGATAATATATAATAATAAAATAAACAACAAGATATATATATACATATATATATATATATATTAGTGAAGCGTACTAAAGCAGAAAATCACTTCCCCATAAAATTTGAAAAGTTATGTACAATATATCTCAAAATATGAATATCTGACTACATCAAGCTGCAATACATTCCTCATCATATCTGTAATAGTCAAAATAGCGAAAACCATCCAAATAGATGTATAATAGAAGAATAGGAGTACGCCAGTCTCCAGCTCATCATTGCATAGCTGAAGCGACCCGAACTTCCCCGGTCTCCGAAGAGATGAGAAAGAACGAATTACTGTGAGGACAAGACAAATCAGAACGCAGACGGAAGAACATTTCATTGTTATTACAACAATTCCATCAAATACAAGAATATACAGAGTATGAATAAATAAAATACATTCGATTGATATCAGAGATTACAATAAATTACATAGCAGCGGAAAAACAATATAAAATACAACTGAAAGTAATACACGGATAAAGAGCTTTCCGAGCATCGTTCCAGCTGTAAATCAGGATCCTGTGAATATAAATCTGCAAAACCAAAACTACTAGCTGCCCGTGTGGAAAATAGGGGCACCCAGAGTTTAGGTTAAAACAATAAACTCCAGGTCAGTCATGTGACTGGTGTGAGAACTAAAACAGTTATTTAAAACTACTTTAAAAGAGAGTAATTCAAGGGACCACGCCGTATAATACGGAACGGGTTTCCTCCCAAGAATACCAGTGCATATTAATAAACAACGCAATGCTTTTTCGAAAAATGAAGCTATTATAAGACCCAGGTCCCATCACACAATGCAACGCAAGCCGGAGTATAGGGTTTTACCTTATAACAGCCAAACATGCTTGGTACGTTTAAAACAAATCATTTGATACTATAATAAGTGTATAGTGTCAAAACAATTTCAATCATAAATATAAATCATAGACGGCATAGCATCCCATGCTACTATGTCGCCATACTAGTTCTACAATTAAAACCGAAATGTACGTATTGAAAATTGGATTTCCGTCATGAGTCGAGGCAAGGGGCAAGCTCCTCTCCGCTTCGAGACACTCTAGCAAATGCCTCAGGACTACACACTCTGGATAACCCTGGGATCCTCCAAGACCGGTCCTCTCTTACGTTTGAGGATTAATTATTCCTGAACACACGTTTCCCGGCCCTATAGGACCTATAATCGAGGCGCCTCGCATCCAAACCACAAAGGTGAAAAGTATATAAATGTCAGGGCTGGTAGGTCACTGACACCACCCATAGCTAGAAATAAACGTCGTGCACTCCTTGGGTCATCATCCCGTTTTTGACTCATACCGAGGTGTGAGGCTCGCGAATCCACGTTATACACAAAGCTGCCACGTAGGCCGTGCTTTGATCATCAACCACAAGACTTTGCTTTTCAACAGAAGCCTTGATCCATGCAACTCAGCGTGCCACACAGGCAAATCATGCCATGCGATTGATATCTATCGATATATAACCTCTAAGCTCGTACGTCTCAGAGAAGGGCGTTAAGCAAGAGAATAAATTCTCCACCGCCAAACAGATATATATTTAACAGAAATCAATCAACACAGAATAAAATCCAATGTTAGACACACAATCCATTTACAAGTTCATTCTGGGTCTGAACGAAACCGGAGGCTCTTTCCTCGCATATCCATCGATCTCCAGGTACATCTGGACGACCACCAACTGATTCCCTCATCTTGGGTGTACAGCCCAATCAAAATCATCAGTAATCACCCAAACGATGTGAAGACTTCCGGTCTTCAACCACCGTCTTCATCTTCGACTTATCGTCGAATCGGTTATTCCGAATGGGTATAAACCCGGACTTTCTGAACAACCCGCGTATATTAAAAACAAATGTTACACAAACACAACATACGCCTCATTCCAATTCATTAGTCACTAACCGTAAATCAACAAGAGAACAATTTCCCAAACATTAACCCCGAAGGCCGAAACCAACATCAGATCAATACCCAGGAAACCATTCTTCATAGCCAACCTACAGCTAGTTTCTAAATTCCACATTCTTAGGGAAAGGTTCCCATTAACTTTATCCAAGATAAATTCTTTAAAATTTATCCTTTAATCTTCCTTTGGATGTCGTTTCAAACCAAATTATGGTTTTCCAAACTAGTCGAGATTAGCGAACCACACCGAAGTAATTATTTATTTTATTTCCCAATCCCAACCTATTCATCCCATGAAGCAAAACTGGTAATACTCCATATCTAATATCACAGTGTTATCGGTAAAATTAATTACCATTTCACGTTCAAATCTGATTAAAGATTTAACTATCGCATTGGAGAAAAACTGGTGATACTCCATCCTCGCTCACTTTCTAAATCTGATAATTTAAATTATCAATTCACATTTCAATTTAATTGCAGATTCATTAAAACTCCTTTACTGGGTTAAAGAACTAATGTCATTTAAAACACAGTTCACGACAAACCCAAATCACATTCTATTTATTTATCGGGTTAAAGAACAAGTGTTATTTAAAACACTGTTCATGATAAACCCACAAATCAATTCGATTAAAACTCGTTTCAGATCCAATTTATTTATTTAAAAATAAACGGGTTTAATTTTAGTTCAAAACTAGTTCATTTCGATAAAAATCTATTTTTATCTTTTCAAATAAGGAGTTTTTCATCCCAATTTTTCCCAAATCATTTCTTATGATTTTACACAAATTATTACTATTTTTAATAATTATATCAAGGCCCGTACAGTCGATTTCCATCAACGACCATCGAACTGCACTTACAGCGACCTTTTCCAAATTTGATTTGGACGTATCTCCAAATCCAACTGTTAGATTTCGAATTTCTAATATTCGTTAGAAAGCTCTTTTCGATACGAACCCAACGGTTCCAGTTTTAGGAGAATCCGACGGTCGGATCTCCCGTAATGTCCGTTCGAAACAAATGGTCGAAATTCGCGAACTGCCGCAGCGCGGCGCGTTCTATTCAGGCCATTATATTATATATATAATATATATTTCGTCGATTTCTATTTAAAACGAATTTTATAAATAGTTTTGAATTCGTTTCAAAAACAATTTCAACCTTTATTTCAAATTCAAATCAAAATTGAATTTTCTATTATAAATACTTTTTACTTTCATTTCTATTTGATTTCAATTCAAATCGATTTTAATTCGATTCGAATTCATTTTCTTTTCAATTCAATTCGATTCGAATTCGTTTTCTTTTCAATTCAATTCAAATTCGTTTTCTATTCAATTCAAATCAAATTCGTTTTCTATTCAATTCAAATCAAATTCGTTTTCTATTCCATTCAAATCAAATTCGTTTTCTATTCGATTCAATTCAAATTCGTCTTCTATTCAATTCAATTCGAATTCGGTTTCTATTCGATTCAATTCAAATTCGTCTTCTATTCAATTCAATTCGAATTCGGTTTCTATTCGATTCAATTCAAATTCGTCTTCTATTCAATTCAATTCGAATTCGGTTTCTATTCGATTCAATTCAAATTCGTCTTCTATTCAATTCAATTCGAATTCGGTTTCTATTCGATTCAATTCAAATTCGTCTTCTATTCAATTCAATTCGAATTCGGTTTCTATTCAACAAATGAATATTTATTCTATTCAATACGTGAATCTATATTTTTGTCAACACATGACTAATCTCAACGAATGAGTACTGTCCACGTGTGACTCTTTTTGTTATTTAATATATTTTATAAAAATTATGGTATCTATCATTTGATTTCAAATCAAACTCCAACCGTAAATTAGTAAGAGAACGATTCCCTGAATATTAACCCCGAAGGCCGAAACCAACATCAGATCAATATTCAGGAGACCACTCATCTTATCTATTTTCCAGTTAGTTTCTAATTTTATATATGATAAAGATGTAAATTTTATTGTTAAAATATTTCGTTCAACACATGACTAATCTCAACGGATGAGTACAGTCAACACATGAACCTTTGTTTTATGATATTCTTTATCTTCTAAATTGGAATGAGGCCCAATCAATTACCATATAAAGTTAATTATATGGATTCCATACAACACATGTATATAATAGCAATGATAAAAAAAATCAATCATCATCCAAAGTGCACTACACTGTATAAGCATCAAATATAGATATCTAACGCTTATAACAGCCTGCCAATCAATTGATCGACATATTTAATCAATCAGGATGAGTGAACTTCAAATTTCATTCCAACACCCGTGTGGGGTTTCAAATCAACAAACACAGATCTTATTTGTGCAGTTGGGCGATGTGTAAAATTTATCGTCCCAATCAATGTCCTTCAAATAGGTGTACATAAACAAACCGTCCGGTTTGTAAATGAATATTTATTTATTCACATTCACGTTAAAAATTATATTTTTTTAACGATAAAATATTTTATTTTAACACATGAATTTTTATTCAGTTCATGTACAAAATAAAAATGATATTTTTATTTTTCTAACTTAATTTAGAAAATTTCGGCGGCATAACGGCACGATACTAGAAACGGGACAAGGCCCAGCCTTATCCCCGGTCTAGTGAAGGCCCACGCCATTCACACATCAATCAAATCCATTCCATTTCACCAAACAATTAAATTCAAACCAAATAATCTAACCAACTACACAACCAAATAATTTAACAAACAAGCCATCCATGGTCTGTGGATGACGGGTGTCGGGTGCTGCTAAGCACCGTCTGCATCCTAGTATATATATAACTAGAAAAAGAAATTGAAGAGTGAGAAGTTCTCACCGATAGCTAATCCAATACCACGACTCTTCATTTATAGAAATCTTCGTCGTTCTCGCCTTTCTTCACTTTCGTTGCCCGTATTCACTACATATGTAAAAATCGAATTTTTACTTTGCTATTCAATATATAAAAATCGAATTTTTACTTTGCTATTCAAAATATAAAAATCGAATTTTTACTTTGCTATTCAATATATAAAAATCGAATTTTTACTTCGCTATTCAATATATAAAAATCGAATTTTTACTTTGCTATTCAATATATAAAAATCGAATTTTTACTTCGCTATTCAATATATAAAAATCCCGTCTTCCTCCATATAAAAATCACGTCTTTTATATTTATAAAAATCTAATCTTTTCATTAAGGAAAATCAAACCTTTTCTATTCCAAAAATCTTTTCTTTTCTATCCTAAAAATCTTTTCTTTTCTATTCTAAAAATCTTTTCTTTTCTATTCTAATAAAAATAAAATAAAAAGCAAAACAAAAATAAATAAATCAATAAAAACTTACAGTTGAAAAATCGTGAAAGGGGAGGGGTCTGCCTACGTTCGCCGGAGGTGGTGGGCGTGGTCAGAGGCGGCTGCTGGCGCGGGTCAGGTGGTGGGGTTTGCGGTCTTCGATGTGGAGGGAAGGGGGGGTTGCGATCTTCGAGGTAGAGGGGGGGTGCGAACAGGGGGAGGGGGTAGCTCGCGTCGGTTTTTGGTGGTGGGGGGGTCTCGATTCCGATTGGAAGAGGAGAGGAGGGCGGAGGCGATGGGGAGGGCGGAGCCGTGCCTGGCGACGACGGCAGCGATCAATCAGGGGGGGTGGCGACGAATTCTCCCCCCCCGTCTTCCTCTTTCTATTTTTTTTATTTTTAAAATGATTCTGAAAATCGAAGAAGGGGGGGGGGCAGAGGGAAGTTAAGGAGAGGAAGGTTTTATTTTATTTTTTATTATTTTAATTTCAAAAAGTTGACTTTTACATACGACCTCTAAACGAGGCCCACCGCCTGTCGTCCATAGCTAATTACCCCCATTCCGAACACAATGGGATAGGTATCGCAGGCTGATTCGGTCGTTACGACCAGTTTCCGTTAAAATCAACATATAACTCTATATATTGAATTTGAACGCGCATTTCAATTTACCGGGGCCACATACTAACTCGAAAAATTACAGAAAAATATTTCTAGCTTCGTATTGACGATACGGTCCTAAAAAACTAGTTTCGTCGAATTCTGAGAACGTTGGAAAAATGGCCATTTTCCAGTCGATTAAAATCAACTGAAACTGGTCAAACGCGTTTTCCTTTGCCACGCTCACATACTGATTCGAAAAATTATGAAATTTGGAATCTAGCAATAATTTGACATCACGGATCCAACAAAAGTGGTTTCGTCGAAATCCGAGGTCGTTTGCAAAATTCCCATTTTTAAGGGCCTGAATTCCATAGCGACTATTCAGAATTTTCAACTGGACATATCTTTTGATTCCAGCTATGAAATTTCAATTTTTCAAATTCGTTGGAAAGATATTATCAATTAGATCCTAATGTTTTTGGTTTCACTAAAATCTGGATTGTTTTGCACCCGGTACATTCAATTGAAGTTTGAAATCGAATTATCGAACTACCGCGCCATTTTCAATTCCTATTTATAATTATATATAATTATTTATATTCTAACGGCGACGTGTATAATATATACATTCTAAATATATTCAAAATAAATTTCTCGTCGATATTATTTAAAATAATCTAATTTAAATATTCAAAATTCGTTAAAATTTCCAAAATAAAAATTTTAATCTGGCTCAGAATTTCCGGGTTATTACAATCTCCCCCACTTAAAACTTTTCGTCCCCGAAAAGGAACAAAGTCGAAAGTGGTTTGATCAATCAACACTACGTTCGATCTGGCTTCCATTCCCCAACTTTTCAGTTTCTGAGAATTTTCAAATTTTCAAAAATTTGGCTAACACACTAAATTTTCGAAAAATTTCGCCATACCTCCCCTGCACCGGGAGCCACGGGAAAATCCCGAAATTGCCATACAGGCCTTCTGATCTCAAAAAGAAAAAGAAAAAGCCAAGCGGCTAGCCAATAGGCTCATAAAATCATCATCACCCAAACAAAACAGTAAATTATAGTAAACATGTACCTATTTGTCGGGCAAACAAATTTTATTCTCTGCTCTAGCCTCCTTGCTATGACCTGTTCAATGTAAGTATATGTATATGCAAGCAAATGTGACCAATTTTCAATACAGTTCAATATTTGATTCAATTAGGCATAATGGTTCAAAATTATCAAATAAATAAACATACAACACAAACATCAATCAATTAGTGGATTAACGTTTCAAATTCATAAATTTGATATATATACAAAAATCACATTTTTGATGCCAATTCACAACAAATAAATCTATCTATATAAGTTTTGGTTCTCACACCAGTCTAATGGAAATATATAGATATCACACATTCAAAACACGAACACAAATTCTGATGATGATATATCAATCATCAGAATCATCTCCGGGTGTCTAGAATGTGATCCCATATCTATCCAGTATATTAAAACTTCGAATATACGTTCATGACGCGTATATGCAAAATCTTTATATATTGGATTGTCCAAATCAATACAAATAAATTATTCAAATACGTATAAAACGATTTAAATTTTCAAAACAAAATTGTTTTCATTTGAAAAATATACTCTTCACACTCGTTCTAGGACACTACTGATCCTATCTCTAACGAGTCATTCTAATTGGACATTACTAATACAATATCTGATGAATTCTTTCGTATGGTTCTTATATGTCTTGTTCTCGAGCTCTGTAAACCAAAGCTCTGATACCAAATGAAGCGACCCGAACTTCCCCAGTCTCCGAAGAGATGAGAAAGAACGAATTACTGTGAGGACAAGACAAATCAGAACGCAGACGGAAGAACATTTCATTGTTATTACAACAATTCCATCAGATACAAGAATATACAGAGTATGAATAAATAAAATACATTCGATTGATATCAGAGATTACAATAAATTACATAGCAGCGGAAAAAAAATATAAAATACAACTGAAAGTAATACACGGATACAGAGCTTTCCAAGCATCGTTCCAGCTGTAAATCAGGATCCTGTGAATATAAATCTGCAAAACCAAAACTACTAGCTGCCCGTGTGGAAAATAGGGGCACCCAGAGTTTAGGTTAAAACAATAAACTCCAGGTCAGTCATGTGACTGGTGTGAGAACTAAAACAGTTATTTAAAACTACTTTAAAAGAGAGTAATTCAAGGGACCACGCCGTATAATACGGAACGGGTTTCCTCCCAAGAATACCAGTGCATATCAATAAACAACGCAATGCTTTTTCAAAAATGAAGCTATTATAAGACCCAAGTCCCATCACACAATGCAACGCAAGCCGGAGGATAGGGTTTTACCTTATAACAGCCAAACATGCTTGGTACGTTTAAAACAAATCATTTGATACTATAATAAGTGTATAGTGTCAAAACAATTTCAATCATAAATATAAATCATAGACGGCATAGCATCCCATGCTACTATGTCGCCATACTAGTTCTACAATTAAAATCGAAATGCACGTATTGGAAATTGGATTTCCGTCATGAGTCGAGGCAAGGGGCAAGCTCCTCTCCGCTTCGAGACACTCTAGCAAATGCCTCAGGACTACACACTCTGGTTAACCCTGGGATCCTCCAAGACCGGTCCTCTCTTACGTTTGAGGATTAATTATTCCTGAACACACGTTTCCCGGCCCTATAGGACCTATAATCGAGGCGCCTCGCATCCAAACCACAAAGGTGAAAAGTATATAAATGTCAGGGCTGGTAGGTCACTGACACCACCCATAGCTAGAAAGAAACGTCGTGCACTCCTTGGGTCCTCATCCCGTTTTTGACTCATACCGAGGTGTGAGGCTCGCGAATCCACGCTATACACAAAGTTGCCACGTAGGCCGTGCTTTGATCATCAACCACAAGACTTTGCTTTTCAACAGAAGCCTTGATCCATGCAACTCAGCGTGCCACACAGGCAATTCATGCCATGCGATTGATATCTATCGACATATAACCTCTAAGCTCGTACGTCTCAGAGAAGGGCGTTAAGCAAGAGAATAAATTCTCCGCCGCCAAACAGATATATATTTAACAGAAATCAATCAACACAGAATAAAATCCAATGTCAGACACACAATCCATTTACAAGTTCGTTCTGGGTCTGAACGAAACCGGAGGCTCTTTCCTCGCATATCCATCGATCTCCAGGTACGTCTGGACGACCACCAACTGATTCCCTCATCTTGGGTGTACAGCCCAATCAAGATCATCAGTAATCACCCATACGATGTGAAGACTTCCGGTCTTCAACCACCGTCTTCATCTTCGACTTATCGTCGAATCGGTTATTCGGAATGGGTATAAACCCGGCCTTTCCGAACAACCCGCGTATGTTAAAAACAAATGTTACACAAACACAACATACGCCTCATTCCAATTCATTAGTCACTAACCGTAAATCAACAAGAGAACAATTTCCCAAACATTAACCCCAAAGGCCGAAACCAACATCAGATCAATACCCAGAAAACCATTCTTCTTAGCCAACCTACAGCTAGTTTCTAAATTCCACATTCTTAGGGAAAGGTTCCCATTAATTTTATCCAAGATAAATTCTTTAAAATTTATCCTTTAATCTTCCTTTGGATGTCGTTTCAAACCAAATTATGGTTTTCCAAACTAGTCGAGATTAGCGAACCACACCGAAGTAATTATTTATTTTATTTCCCAATCCCAACCTATTCATCCCATGAAGCAAAACTGGTAATACTCCATATCTAATATCACAGTGTTATCGGTAAAATTAATTACCATTTCACGTTCAAATCTGATTAAAGATTTAACTATCGCTTTGGAGCAAAACTGGTGATACTCCATCCTTGCTCACTTTCTAAATCTGATAATTTAAATTATCAATTCACATTTCAATTTAATTGCAGATTCATTAAAACTCCTTTACTGGGTTAAAGAACTAATGTCATTTAAAACACAGTTCACGACAAATCCAAATCACATTCTATTTATTTATCGGGTTAAAGAACAAGTGTTATTTAAAACACTGTTCACGATAAACCCACAAATCAATTCGATTAAAACTCGTTTCAGATCCAATTTATTTATTTAAAAATAACCGGGTTTAATTTTAGTTCAAAACTAGTTCATTTCGATAAAAATCTATTTTTATCTTTTCAAATATGGAGTTTTTCATCCCAATTTTTCCCAAATTATTACTATTTTTTATAATTTTATCAAGGCCCGTACAGTCGATTTCCATCAACGGCCATCGAACTGCACTTACAGCGACCTTTTCCAAATTTGATTTGGACGTATCTCCAAATCCAACCGTTAGATTTCGAATTTCTAATATTCGTTAGAAAGCTCTTTTCGATATGAACCCAACGGTTCCGGTTTTAGGAGAATCCGACGGTCGGATCTCCCGTAATGTCCGTTCGAAACAAATGGTCGAAATTCGCGAACTGCCGCAGCGCGGCGCGTTCTATTCAGGCCATTATATTATATATATAATATATATAATATATATAATATATATTTCGTCGATTTCTATTTAAAATGAATTTTATCTATAGTTTTGAATTCGTTTCAAAAACAATTTCAACCTTTATTTCAAATTCAAATCAAAATTGAATTTTCTATTATAAATCCTTTTTACTTTCATTTCTATTTGATTTCAATTCAAATCGATTTTAATTCGATTCGAATTCATTTTCTTTTCAATTCAATTCGATTCGAATTCGTTTTCTTTTCAATTCAATTCAAAATCGTTTTCTATTCAATTCAAATCAAATTCGTTTTCTATTCAATTCAAATCAAATTCGTCTTCTATTCAATTCGAATTCGTTTTCTATTCGATTCAATTCAAATTCGTCTTCTATTCAATTCGATTCGAATTCAGTTTCTATTCGATTCAATTCAAATTCATCTTCTATTCAATTCAATTCGAATTCGGTTTCTATTCGATTCAATTCAAATTCGTCTTCTATTCAATTCAATTCGAATTCGGTTTCTATTCAATTCAATTCAAATTCGTCTTCTATTCAATTCAATTCGAATTCGGTTTCTATTCAACAAATGAATATTTATTCTATTCAATACGTGAATCTATATTTTTGTTAACACACGACTAATCTCAACGAATGAGTACTGTCCACGTGTGACTCTTTTTGTTATTTAATATATTTTATAAAAATTATGGTATCTATCATTTGATTTCAAATCAAACTCCAACCGTAAATTAGTAAGAGAACGATTCCCTGAATATTAACCCCGAAGGCCGAAACCAACATCAGATCAATATTCAGGAGACCACTCATCTTATCTATTTTCCAGTTAGTTTCTAATTTTATATATGATAAAGATGTAAATTTTATTGTTAAAATATTTCGTTCAACACATGACTAATCTCAACGGATGAGTACAGTCAACACATGAACCTTTGTTTTATGATATTCTTTATCTTCTAAATTGGAATGAGGCCCAATCAATTACCATATAAAGTTAATTATATGGATTCCATACAACACATGTATATAATAGCAATGATAAAAAAATCAACCATCATCCATAGTGCACTACACTGTATAAGCATCAAATATAGATATCTAACGCTTATAACAGCCTGTCAATCAATCGATCGACATATTTAATCAACCAGGATGAGTGAACTTCAAATTTCATCCCAAAACCCGTGTGGGGTTTCAAATCAACAAACACTGATCTTATTTGTGCAGTTGGGCGATGTGTAAAATTTATCGTCCCAATCAATGTCCTTCAAATAGGTGTACATAAACAAACCGTCCGGTTTGTAAATGAATATTTATTTATTCACATTCACGTTAAAAATTATATTTTTTTAACGATAAAATATTTTATTTTAACACATGAATTTTTATTCAGTTCATTTACAAAATAAAAATGATATTTTTATTTTTCTAACTTATTTTAGAAAATTTCGACGGCATAACGGCACGATACTAGAAACGGGACAAGGCCCAGCCTTATCCCCGTCTAGTGAAGGCCCACGCCATTCACACATCAATCAAATCCATTCCATTTCACCAAACAATTCAATTCAAACCAAATAATCTAGCCAACTACACAACCAAACAATTTAACAAACAAGCCATCCATGGTCTGTGGATGACGGGTGTCGGGTGCTGCTAAGCACCGTCTGCATCCTAGTATATATATAACTAGAAAAAGAAATTGAAGAGTGAGAAGTTCTCACCGATAGCTAATCCAATACCACGACTCTTCATTTATAGAAATCTTCGTCGTTCTCGCCTTTCTTCACTTTCGTTGCCCGTATTCACTACATATGTGAAAATCGAATTTTTACTTTGCTATTCAATATATAAAAATCGAATTTTTACTTTGCTATTCAATATATAAAAATCGAATTTTTACTTTGCTATTTAATATATAAAAATTGAATTTTTACTTCGCTATTCAATATATAAAAATCGAATTTTTACTTTGCTATTCAATATATAAAAATCGAATTTTTGCTTTGCTATTCAATATATAAAAATCCCGTCTTCCTCCATATAAAAATCACGTCTTTTATATTTATAAAAAATCTAATCTTTTCATTAAGGAAAATCAAACCTTTTCTATTCTAAAAATCTTTTCTTTTCTGTCCTAAAAATCTTTTCTTTTCTATTCTAAAAATCTTTTCTTTTCTATTCTAATAAAAATAAAATAAAAAGCAAAACAAAAATAAATAAATAAATCAATAAAAACTTACAGTTGAAAAATTGTGAAAGGGGAGGGGTCTGCCTACGTTCGCCGGAGGTGGTGGGCGTGGTCGGAGGCGGCTGCTGGCGCGGGTCAGGTGGTGGGGTTTGCGGTCTTCGATGTGGAGGGAAGGAGGGGTTGCGATCTTCGAGGTAGAGGGGGGTGCGAACGGGGGGAGGGGGTAGCTCGCGTCGGTTTTTGGTGGCAGGGGGGGTCTCGATTCCGATTGGAAGAGGAGAGGAGGGCGGAGGCGATGGGGAGGGCGGAGCCGTGCCTGGCGACGGCGGTGGCGATCAATCAGGGGGGGGCGACGACGAATTCTCCCCCCGTCTTCCTCTTTCTATTTTTTTTTTAAAAATGATTCTGAAAATCGAAGAAGGGGGGGCCAGAGGGAAGTTAAGGAGAGGAAGGTTTTATTTTATTTTTTTATTATTTTAATTTCAAAAAGTTGACTTTTACATACGACCTCTAAACGAGGCCCACCGCCTGTCGTCCATAGCTAATTACCCCCATTACGAACACAATGGGATAGGTATCGCAGGCTGATTCGGTCGTTACAATCAGTTTCCGTTAAAATCAACATATAACTCTATATATTGAATTTGAACGCGCATTTAATTTACCGGGGCCACATACTAACTCGAAAAATTACAGAAAAATATTTTCTAGCTTCGTATTGACGATACGGTCCTAACAAAACTAGTTTCGTCGAATTCTGAGACCATTGGAAAAATGGCCATTTTCCAGTCGATTAAAATCAACTGAAACTGGTCAAACGCGTTTTCCTTTTCCACGCTCACATACTGATTCGAAAAATTATGAAATTTGGAATCTAGCAATAATTTGACATCACGGATCCAACAAAAGTGGTTTCGTCAAAATCCGAGGTCGTTTGCAAAATTCCCATTTTTAAGGGTCTGAATTCCATAGCGACTATTCAGAATTTTCAACTGGACATATCTTTTGATTCCCGCTATGAAATTTCAATTTTTCGAATTCGTTGGAAAGATATTATCAATTAGATCGTAATGTTTTTGGTTTCACTAAAATCCGGATTGTTTTGCACCCGGTACATTCAATTGAAGTTTGAAATCGAATTATCGAACTACCGCGCCATTTTCAATTCCTATTTATAATTATATATAATTATTTATATTCTAACGGCGGCGTATATAATATATACGTTCGAAATATATTCAAAATAAATTTCTCGTCGATATTATTTAAAATAATCTAATTTAAATATTCAAAATTCGTTAAAATTGCCAAAATAAAAATTTTAAACTGGCTCAGAATTTCCGGGTTATTACAATAGCAACATTGTCACCAAACCTGTTGCATGCTACTCAGTCTACTCAACAACATCATTAAAGAACACCCTAAGGTAGTAAGAGGAGACAATAAACCTTGAATCAAACAATGGTCTGGTTTAAGAAACAAATAACTATCAACAACTATACAGGAAAATGTGAAACTAGATAGGTCAAGTCTCAATTGACCTCTCCCTACAACCAAAGAGTTAGCACATAATAATCGCATATAATATGTTACTCAAAACAACATAGAAGTAAGGACTAGCTAGAGTAGGATTCCAAATCCTTGCTTTTCTTTAGTATCCTATGGTGATAGCCTACCCAGAGAAATAGAGGAGAATACACAACCAATCATAGCATCCATGACAATAAATAACCTAGATATCACAGGCTAAAGATTTGAATACATTGATATTGAATGACTGGTTGCTGGAACACATCAAAGGATGATGAAGAACCTCAGTTCTAGTCAAACTACCATATGTCCAACATACGTTTATCTTCCCAAGACAACTAGATCACTTCCCAAGCCATCCAAGGTACACAATCTCTCGTATCCTAATATGAGTCCCCACGATACTCCTAGTCTGAGTCCGCTAGAATCCTCCGAACTATCAATGATTCCATGGTGCCTCTAAATGCATAATCTGTCCATAACTTAATCTTTTAGCTTGAGTCAGTCCACTATCTTGCAGCCTCATTCCACCTTGAGCTGCATATCACTTTCTCCTTTGACCACTCCCGCTTGAGTTCACAATCATATAGTCAACACCAATTTAGTTATAACATCTGCCCTATAGATGATATCAATGAACAAAGACCAATGAAAACCTCCTGAAGACCCCTTCTTCCTACCCTAGGATCCCCGACCAGGAGTCCATGATATGATGTATCGGCCCATACCCTATGTATTAGTATCGATCCGTACACTTAGTCATTTTTGACTAAGTGTTCAAATCCCTTCCATCCATGCCTTGATCACTTCCCTCTGGTCCATTCGCATAGTCTAGCTCTTTCCCAAGCTTTTACTACCGATCTATAACCAATGTACTTGAGTTTCCAAATTTAGACCCATCGATCCACTCCAAACTTCAAGTCTCCCCGCGACCGATAGATGCAACACACCGAATCGCAAATCCATTCAAGTTAACAGGACAGATAGATACCTATTCATGGGCCATGGATCAGTAACATTCTATATATTTAGAGAATTTGGCTTTAAAACTTTTTTTTTGCCTTCAGACAAACTTTAGAGCTCCTCCACTAATTTTGTTCAAGTCCGATCGTTTGAACCTTTGATTCACTTTATGATTCGATTCTAA
Source organism: Allium sativum (assembly GCA_030737875.1). Lineage (NCBI taxonomy): Eukaryota > Viridiplantae > Streptophyta > Magnoliopsida > Asparagales > Amaryllidaceae > Allium > Allium sativum. The sequence continues at coordinate 202,103,370 of CM060924.1, forward strand.
GTCTTAAAACACATACTTCTCAATGGAAAAAAAATTAAGCAAAGCATATAATTCAATCATACAAATGGTGATTCATTCAATTTCAATCACATATAAACATTCAAATATATAAAAGCACGATTCATATCAAAATAATCATATATCTAGCATAATTTGACACAAAAAATATGTAAAACAAGACAGATCTAATCAAATTATGTAGCATATGATAATATTAGGTTATCCTAGGATGTGTATATATGAAATAAACATATATGATCCAGTTTTAGGTTAAAATTACCGCATGTGGTGTAAAACTATCATAATTAAAACATATAATTCGTAGTAGCTATTTGAGAGATCTATGTCACTCCGTAGGACCTAGATCCAATGCAAATAAGAGGAAATCAAATCTGAATAGCGAAGAAATTCTTTAATTTCAAGGCTATACGACGAGATCAAACCCTCCTTGATGTAGATCTTGCCTCTAAAATGATTTAGGATGATTTAGAGAAGAAAGGGAATGGGTTCAGAGATTAGATTGAACCGAGGATTCACAAATGGCCAAACTAATGTATAGAATGAGAAGAAAACTATAACTCTCTCCTCAAACCCCCTATATATATATATATATATATATATATATATATATTGTAACACCCCGTATTTTCTGAGAATATTAAAGTAACAAATTAAAGAATAATTTATTTGAAAAAGAGGAATGAGAAAAGAATGATGTTTAGCATTGTTCTAAGGTTTTTAAGCAAAAGACTTAGTAGCTCATTTGGTTAGAACATTTGACTTGCATACAAGAGGTACAGAGTTTGATCCCCTCCAGCGCCATATTTTTGTTTTAGGGGAATGGCTAAAAAGTGGCTTAGTGTGAACGCAGTTCAAAAAGTGGTTTAGTGTGAAAATGGTTAATTATGAAGAAGTTATTAAGCCATGAAGTTTGTATGCATATGAGAGAAATATATATATAGATATATATAAAAATTAAGTAAATAAATATTCAAAAAAGGTTAAAAACAACGAATTGGGAGGGGGAATAGCCGAACCGCACCATTTTTGGAGTCGACCCGAGCTCCGCTGGGTCGACTAGAGGTCAATCCAGGGTGTTTTGTTGCCAACCCGTGGCCCGATTTGCCCTAAGGGCTGATATGGCATCTGAGTGGTCCAGATAAGTCCTATGGTTAATCCTAAGGCCTAAATAACTTCCTACACCTATATGTATATATACCCTAAGACCTAACCCTAATTCATAAATATTATCTATGACACCATTATGTTGTCAAATTCTCTCTTAAACCCTAGCCGCTGCCTCTAAATCAAATCTCAAGTGTTCAACTTCAACTCAAATTAAAGATTAGAGCTTCTACAACAATTTAAGAAGATAAATCAGCAACACCGCAACGTTTCTACACCAATTTCAGTGCATAATTCTATTCTTTAACCACAAAGGTGAGTACAGTGATTTTCACAATATAATGGGATTAAAAGTAACATGATGAAGTTGTAAAGAGGATTCATATGTATGTATGTAATTTAAATCTCATCCAAGTCCACCTTTTTGATTCATGTCATCATATGCCTATGTTTCTATGTAAAGTTCATACCTTTTATCAGTTTATTCATGTTGAATCTGCCATTATGCCTCTATGCCAGTTTACATGCCCCTTTATTTCATGATGTTGTGTTAATTCCAATTTTTTGTGATTTGATTCTCTCTTCTTATCCCTATTCCTTTTATTTTTGGATCTAGGCTACCTTCGAGCCTATGTTAAAAATACGCGTGAATGCGAATACGTGGGAACGATGGGAATATGTAAAATATGGAAAATTGGATATTATTGGATATTTTGGATAATTGGATAATATGTGAAATTGGCATATTTGGGTATGAATAACATGGAATTGATGAAATTGCCTATAATTGTAAATTTGCAATTGAGGCTAATTAATATGTAATTAGTGACAATTTGGAATAGGAAATATTATAAACATGATTACATGTTTAATTGGATATACATGACATGAAAATTGGGTATGGGTGAAATACGATTATTAATAAACCTTTGACACGAGGTTAGGCACAATTATGGTGTAAGACCGCCCGGAACCGACCGGCAAATCCAGCTGCCACAATTGGACGTCCAATGTGAGAGGTCAAAGGAATGAATTGTAGGCGTAACGGTTAATGACACGAGGTTAGACCCGGTTTGTGGCGTAAGACTGCCCGGAACCGTCCGGCAAATCCAGCGGCCACAAAGTGTTCGGTCTAATGTGGGAGGTCATGCACCATTTGTCATAAGGAATGAATTAAGGAATACTAACCATAATAAGACATGGGTATGGTTAGAGGGTTAAGTGGGGTGACATGTAAATTATGACATGTAAATATGGACTTAACCAGAATAAGATAAGACATGTAAATTATGACATGTAAGTATGGGCTTAACCGTGGCATGTGTAAGACATGGACATTTAAATTAAAATGGTTAAGTGGGAGAAAAACCTAGTGGGGACCAAGCATAGGTGGGAGGCTTGTGTCGGATGGGGACCCGTTTCAGCCAGTAACCCGTTTGAGTATCTAATTGGGCCCGGTACTAGGCCGGGGTTGGGGCACGCTTACTGGACTTGAATGTAAGAGGTCAAAACGTGAATAGCGGTGGCAACGCAAGTCCAACTGGTTCATGTGTGTGCATGCGTCTGGGCTGGTAGGTAAGACGTTGTTGCATCATGTATGTATGGCCGTGCATTTTATGTTGGTATCGGGGTTGCCACTTTGGGAAGTGATACACCCCACTATGGGGCCAGCACGGGTGCCTACGGGGTTTAGGGAGACGATCCAATGGGTAGGGTAAGGGTACCTTAGCGGTGGTGGGAGCAAGCCGGCACCTACGATAGCAGCTAGGTACCAGTAACTACCAAGTTTGTCATGTGGGTACAGTTGGTGGGAAGGGAGATGTGCGGTGTAATTAAGTAATGTGGTGTAACATCGCAAAAGTGCATTGTAACGAAATACATGTTGGTTGAGTTGGATAGTCCTTTGGATGCTAGTTTGATGTTGACTTCGCTCTTCGGGGTTAGTACTTGGAGGGTTGTTCGCTTAGCCAAGGTTTCGGATTGTCTTAGTACATAGGAACGGAATCATCTTGTCCATCACCTTATCTATGTTACAGCCATATCATGATGCCTATTTATGTCTTGATCATTTACCTTGCCTATTATTTGTTAAAATTACTGGACTCACCAAACTTTATGTCTGACCCATTTTGTTTCCACCTCTTTTCTTTCCTTCCCCCCTCCCTCAGGGTTGCAAGGAGGGAATACTACAGCTTAGTGCCGATTTCTTTCAGTTGCTTGAAGAGAGTAGATGTATCGCTTTGGACTCTCTCATCTTTATGGCTTTGCTTATGCTCAGTGGGGATTTATGCATTTATGTCATTTAAGTATTTGCTTCTTTGTGTACTTTGAAGTTTTTGGAAAAGACTATTGATCCTGTTATAATGGTTTTGGAGACTACTTATGTAAGCTTGTTTTGAGTTTTGATGCTATGAAATAAGTTTTATCTTCCGATGTGTTGTTTTATTTATTTATTCTTGTAATTTATCTGTTCTATACAGCAATAACGCTTCATGGACATTGATGCATTCCCTTTGTGAGTGACATTAATGGACATGGGGTGTTACACGTGGTATCAGAGCTATGGTTACAAGAATAGATAGAAAGTTTTGAAAAGTGTTTTCAAAAGTATTATTTTCATAGAAAGTATTTTCAAAAACTTGTTTTAAAGAAGCCATTTTCAAGGAAAGTTTACTTTAAAGAGCATAATCCCCGCAAGCCATACATCTCTCTTTCGCTTTCCTTGTCTTGAAACTCTTTCTTTTTCTTTTCGATATGTCTGGAGCATCTGAGATACCAGAGGGTGTTCATGTACCCGGTTGGTTTCGTCAATATCTCGAGGCTAGGGCCGCTGCCGCGGGTCCGGCCGACGTTCCTCCTCCTCCTCCCCCAGCTCCAGTCATTCCTCCACGTGGAGATGCTTTCTCCAAGATATGTAAAGTCTTTCGTTCGATGGGTAGAAAACCCTTTAGTGGGTCTGAAACGTTCGTTGAAGCTAGAAATTGGTTGAAAGAAGTGGAGGATCTGTTTGGCATTTTCAATTTGGACGATTGTAAGAAGGTCCAATTGGCTGCTTGGTTGATGAAGGACGAAGCTTCGTTTTGGTGGGAGGTTACTAATGGAGAGTATGCTGTAGAGACGTGGGCAGATTTTAGGGGAAGGTTTGAGTTGAAATTCCTTTCTCAAGCTGAGGAGAGTATGTACATGGAGAGGTTCTTGACAATGAAGCAGAAAAACTTGACCGTGAAGGAGTATGTGACCGAATTTAATAAGTTGGCGAGATTTGGGCTAGAGTTGGTGAATACGCCTCTCAAGAAGGCCTTGAGGTTTTCAAAGGGCCTAAATGAACCGCTTCACAGTTTGGCTATGTCTCACATTCCAATGGGGGCTACGTATGAAAAGCTTGTTGATATGGCATACACGCATGAAGAAGAGAAGGGTGTAAGTACTTTTAGGCCGCAAGATAAGAAGGAGGATCCAAAGAAAGCCCAACAACAAAAGAAAGGTGGTAAAGAAATAAGGAAGTGTCACAACTGTGGGATACCCGGCCATTTTAAGAAAGACTGTAGGAGGAAGAAGAATTTCTCTTGTTATCATTGTGGTGATCCAGGTCATGCTATCAAGGACTTTCCTAAGAAGCAAGGGCAGAGGGCAGGTTCTACTTCGGGAGGGCAGGTTCATGCTCTCATGGCTCCGGGGCAGGAAGAAGGTAGAAAAATTTCAGTCGAAAGTTTGATTTTCTTGTTTGATCATCATGTCCGTACTTTATTCGATTCTGGCGCATCACGTTCGTTTATCTCTACATCATTAGTTAAAACACTGCACTTAAATACTAGTCTCGTTGTGGATCCCATTATAGTCTCAAATCCTATTGGTGGGTCGGCTCATTTATCCATGGTTTGAAGGGATTTGAGATTCTCTATCTTAGGCGTTGGTTTTGAATGTAATGCTTTTGTGTTTGGTTTCATGGGCTATGGGTTGATTCTAGGGATGGATTGGCTAGCCAGACATGGATCCATCCTAGATTGTGAACGAAGGATAGTAAAATTGTTGACTCGTAGTGGAAAGACCCTTGATATTTCTTATGACCCTAGAGGATCGGTGATGCTTAGTTATCTTGAGTCACTTGATGCATCCAATGATGATTTACATTCTGTTCGTATAGTCCGTGAATATGTTGATGTCTTCGATGAGGTGAAGGGTCTACCCCCAAAACGTGAGATAGACTTTCGTATTTATCTTGTAGACAATGCAAAACTCGTATCTCTGCCAGTACGCCACATGGCTCCTCGTGAGAGGAGGGAACTCAATAAGCAAGTAGGGGAGTTGCTTGAGAAGGGGTTCATAAGACGTAGTATATCGGAGTGGGGTGCTCCAGTAGTATTTTCCACGAAGGCGGATGGGTCCCTTAGACTTTGTGTGGACTATAGAGTACTTAATAAGCTTACTAAGAAGAATAGGCACCCACTGCCGAGGATTGACGATCTCTTCGATCAGTTAGTTGGTGCCTCATTGTTTTCGCAATTGGACTTAGCCATTGGTTTCCATCAATTGAGAGTGGCTGAGAATAGGATAGACAAGACTGCTTTTAGGACTCCGGACGGTTTCTATGAGTGGCTTGCGATGCCCTTCGGTTTGACAAACGCCCCCGCATACTTTGTTGACTTGACGAGTAGGGTGTTTAAGGAGTACCTTAATAAATTTGTGGTGGTCTTTGTGGATGACATCTTGATCTTTTCTAAGAGCAAGGAAGAGCATGCCCTACATCTTAGGGAAGTGTTGGAGACCCTTTGAGCGCATAACCTTAAAGCTAAATTTTCTAAATGTCACTTTTGGAGGAAGGAAGTGCGATTTTTAGGGCGCGTGGTTTCCAAAGATGGGATAGCTGTGGATCCCGCGAAGGTGGTGGCCATCCAAGATTGGAAGGTCCCTAAAAATGCTACCGAGGTGAGGAGTTTCTTGAGGTTGGCTGGCTACTATAGGAAGTTTATCAAGGACTTCGCAAAGATATCAGCCCCATTGACACGCTTGACGAAGAAGAACCTAGTTTTCACGTGGGACGTAGATTGTGATGATGCGTTCCAACGTTTAAAGAGAGCTTTGACCATAGCCCCAGTCTTAGTGTTGCTAGATGGGAGTAAGCCATTTACCATTTATACCGATGCTTATGGGATAGGACTAGGCACAGTCTTAATGCATGAGGGGAGGGTAATAGCCTATGAAGGAAGGCAGTTGAGAGTGCATGAGAAAAATTAGCCTACACATGACCTAGAGTTGGCCGCTATTATTTTCGCGCTTAAGTCTTGGCGCCATTATCTTCTTGGCAAGAAATTCGAATTGTTCACAGACCACAAATCGCTAAAATACTTGTTCTCTCAGAAGGACTTGAACTAAGGCAGCAAAGGTGGATGGAATTCTTAGCGTCCTACGATTTCGAGATAGCATATACCCCTGGCAAGGGTAACGTGGTGGCAGACGCCTTAAGTAGGAAAAGGTTGTCCTTGAGTCCGTTGTTTGTTGAGCGGCGAAGTTTAGAGTTCATCTCTACGTTTGACTTTAGACCTTCCATTGACTTTGTAGCCGGTTTGCTAGCATCCTTAGAGGTCAGACCTACGCTTTTGGGATGGATTGGTGAGGCACAACGAGATGACCCACAGTTGGTTGAGTTAGTAGAGAAGCTCATAAGGGGGGAGTCATCGAGCCATCTCAGTAGGTATACCCTAGATGATAAGGGTTGGTTATGTACGGACGGTAGACTATGTGTACCACGAGACGAGAACTTGAAGAAGACCATTCTTGATGATGCATATCGTTCGAAGATGACCATTCATCCCGGTGGGGACAAGATGTACATGGACATGAAACGAGTTTACTTTTGGGCCGGTATGAAGAGGGACGTGGCCGAGTTTGTCGCTAGATGCTTGGTGTGCCAACAAGTAAAAGCAGAACAAAAGAAGCCCGGTGGGTTGCTTCACCCATTGGGGGTCCCACAATGGAATTGGGAGAGTGTCTCGATGAACTTTGTTGATGGGTTACCGAGATCAAGGAAGGGTAATACGGGAATTTGGGTCGTGGTAGACAGACTTACTAAGAGCGCCCATTTCATTCCCGTGAAGAGTAAGAGGACTGCTCCATGGTTAGCCTCCGTATACATTCGAGAGACTTAGTGGTGTACACGACGTATTCCATGTATCACATTTGAGGAAGTGCTTGCATGAGACCGCGGAAGTGGTAGAGCTGAGCTTGCTTAGAGAGGTGGAGACAGAGCGTGATGCGACGATTCGACAAGCTCCTACATGCATTCTTGGGTCGGAGATTAAGAAGTTGAGGAATCGAGAGGTTAAGCTAGTCAAAGTGCAATAGGGAGATGATGAGAGCGACGCTACTTGGGAGACGTAAGAGAAGATGCGTTCATTGTACCCTTTTTTTTTCGAGGGTATGTCTTTTAATTTCTCCTTTATCGCTTAGCTTGTACTTGCTCTTTCTTTAGTATGTCCTCTCACTAGTATCTTTGACCTTTAGATAGGGTAGTCCTATGGTTGAATCATGTGTTTGAGACATGTTATGTATGGTGGATGCATGTGAATGCAAGTGTTTGCTAGTGGTTGCTCGTGAATGCATATACACACACTTTAGGCACTAGATCGGCTCAGTCACTTTCATATTGCATATTGCATATCAATGGATGTATTTAGTAAAATGAATGTATGTTGAATGTGTAGATCATATGGATGTTGCATTTAAATGAATGGTTGTGCACACATGTAGTAATGATATGTATAGGGTTCTTTGCACACATGATGGATACATGGCACTTTCATTATTTGCATTAAGGAGGTCGACTGAATCAGTGGACCGCCTGATTTTGCATTAGTATACGGACATATACACATACTATGCATATGTACATGAAAAGCATTAGAAATCATTTAAGGACCATGGTTGCTAGTGGTTGATGGTTGAGTAGATGGATGATTGGATGCTAGGATACGTTCTTCTTGACTTAGAGATTTCGAGGATGAAATCCTTTAAGTAGGGGAGAATGTAACACCCCGTATTTTATGATAATATTAAAATAACAAATTAAAGAATAATTTATTTGAAAAAGAGGAATGAGAAAAGAATGATGTTTAGCATTGTTCAAAGGTTTGTAAGCAAAAGACTTAGTAGCTCATTTGGTTAGAACATGTGACTTGTATACAAGAGGTACAGAGTTCGATCCCCGCCAGCGCCTTATTTGTTTTTTTAGGGAAATGGCTAAAAAGTGGCTTAGTGTGAACACAGTTCAAAAAGTGGTTTAGCGTAAAAATGGTTAATTATGAAGAAGTTATTAAACCATGAAGTTTGTATGCATATGAGAGAAATATATATATATAGATATATATAAAAATTAAATAAATAAATATTCAGAAAAAGTTCAAAATAGCGAATCGGGAGGGGGAATAGCCGAACCGCACCATTTTTGGAGTCAACCCGAGCACCGCTGGGTCGACTAGAGGTCAATCTAGGGTGTTTGGCTGCCAACCAGTGGCCTGATTCGCCCTAAGGGCTGATATGGCATCTGAGTGGTCCAGATCAGTCCTATGGTTAATCCTAAGGCCTAAATAACTTCCTACACCTATATGTATATATACCCTAAGACCTCACCCTAATTCATAAATATTATCTATGACACCATTATGCTGTCAAATTCTCTCTTAAACCCTAGCCGCCGCCTCTAAATCAAATCTCAAGTGTTCAACTCAAATTAAAGGTTAGAGATTCTACAACAATTTAAGAAGATAAATCAGCAACACCGCAACGTTTCTACACCAATTTCAGTGCATAATTCTATTCTTTAACCACGAAAGGTGAGTACAGTGATTTTCACAATATAATGGGATTAAAAGTAACATGATGAAGTTGTAAAGAGGATTCATATGTATGTATGTAATTTAAATCTCATCCAAGTCTTCACCTTTTTGATTCATGTCATCATATGCCTATGTTTCTATGTAAAGTTCATACCTTTTATCAGTTTATTCATGTTGAATATGTCATTATGCCTCTATGTCAGTTTACATGCCCCTTTATTTCATGATGTTGTGTTAATTCCAATTTTCTGTGATTTGATTCTCTCTTCTTATCCCTATTCCTTTTATTTTTGGATCTAGGCTACCTTCGAGCCTATGTTAAAAATACGCGCGAATGCGAATACGTGAGAACGATGGGAATACATGAAATATGGAAAATTGGATATTATTGGATATTTTGGATAATTGGATAATATGTGAAATTGGCATATTTGGGTATGAATTACATGGAATTGATGAAATTGCCTATAATTGTAAATTTGTAATTGAGGCTAATTAATATGTAATTAGTGACAATTTGGAATAGGCAATATTATAAACATGATTACATGTTTAATTGGATATACATGACATGAAAATTGGGTATGGGTGAAATACGAATATTAATAAACCTTTGACACGAGGTTAGGCACAATTGTGGCGTAAGACTTCCCGGAACCGCCCGACAAATCCAGCTGCCACAATTGGACGTCTAATGTGAGAGGTCAAAGGAATGAATTGTAGGCGTGATGGTTAATGACATGAGGTTAGACCCGGTTTGTGGCGTAAGACTGCCCGGAACCTCCTGGCAAATCCAGCTGCCACAATTGGACGTCTAATGTGGGAGGTCATGCACCGTTCGTCATAAGGAATGAATTAAGGAATACTAACCATAATAAGACATGGGTATGGTTAGAGGGTTAAGTGGGGTGACATGTAAATTATGACATGTAAATATGGACTTAACTGGAATAAGATAAGACATGTAAATTATGACATGTAAGTATGGACTTAACCGTAGCATGTGTAAGACATGGACATTTAAATTAAAATGGTTAAGTGGGAGAAAAACCTAGTGGGGACCAAGCATAGGTGGGAGGCTTGTGTCAGATGGGGACCCGTTTCAACCAGTAACCCGTTTGAGTATCTAATTGGGCCCGGTACTAGGACGGGGTTGGGGCACGCTCACTGGACTTGAATGTGAGAGGTCAAAACGTGAATAGCGGTGGCAACGCATGTCCAACGGGTTCATGTGCGTGCATGGGTTCGGGCTGGTAGGTAAGACGTTGTTGCATCGTGTTGGTATGATCGTGCACTTTATGTTGGCATCGGGGTTGCCACTTTGGGGAGTGATACACCCCACTGTGGGGCCAGCACGGGTGCCTACGGGGTTTAGGGAGCCAATCGAATGGGTAGGGTAAGGGTACCTTAGCGGTGGTAGGAGCAAGCCGGCACCTACGATAGCAGCTAGGTACAAGTAACTACCAAGTTTGTCATGTGGGTACAGTTAGTGGGAAGGGATCAACCTTTAGTAAATAGAGACTAGTAGATGTGCGGTGTAATTAAGTAATGTGGTGTAACTTAGCAAAAGTGCAGTGTAACGAAATACATGTTGGTTGAGTTGGATAGTCCTTTGGGTGTTAGTCTGATGTTGACTTCGGTCTTCGGGATTAGTACTTGGAGGGTTTTTCGCTTAGCCAAGGTGTAGGATTATCTTAATACTTAGGAACGGAATCATCTTGTCCATCCTTTTTATCTACCTTGTCTATGTTACAGCCATATCATGATGCCTATTTATGTCTTAATCATTTACCTTACCTATTATTTGTTAAAATTACTGGACTCGCCAGACTTTATGTCTGACCCGTTTTGTTTACACCTCTTTTCTTTCCTCCCCCCCCCCCTCAGGGTTGCAAGGAGGGAACACTACAGCTTAGTGCCGATTTCTTTCAGTTGCTTGAAGAGAGTAGATGTATTGCTTTGGACTCTCTCATCTTTATGGCTATGCTTATGCTCAGTGGGGATTTATGCATTTATGTCATTTAAGTATTTTCTTCTTTATGTACTTTGAAGTTTTTGGAAAAGACTATTGATCCTGTTGTAATGGTTTTGGAGACTACTTATGTAAGCTTGTTTTGAGTTATGATGCTATGAAATATGTTTTATCTTCCGCTGTGTTGTTTTATTTATTTATTCTTGTAATTTATCTGTTCTATACAACAATAACGCTTCATGGACATTGATGCATTCCCTTTGTGAGTGACATTAATGAACATGGGGTGTTACATATATGCGGGTAATTAGTCTAATGGGCTTGTAATTAGCCCCTTAGCTGCTAATTAATCTACCACACTGAAAATATAACTTAAAATAGTCATTCCTCCTAAATCGCTTAGCCAGAATTTTAATGTGGTCACTCTACGGAATGGACAACCACTGCCCTCATCTAGTGATATCAATTAGAGCACATAACTTGATCCCTAGCTAAAGTTATGGCTGAAACAGTAAGTCATAGGGGTACAATTGTCACAAAATGGTTCGGTAAAAATCACGAACATGTCTCACATCCCCATGAATAACATATTAAAATGTGAGAATGATACGACCATTAGAGAATTAAATAAAATTATTTTATGATCCTCCTACGAAAAGAATGGGTCATTACATTCTCCCCCTTTAGGAATTACACTTCCGAAATCCAAAGCAAATATGAGTACACATAGCATCCTGCATGCCTACCATTCACAACTAGCTAATCTATCATCTAATATACCATATAATAAACCACGCAACCAAAATCCTACCCTAGCATGCAGACCGTTAAGAGTATAAGATAGAATGACACAACTAAGATACGATATATGGGACTTACCACTCAAAGTGTTCTGGATGGGTCGACTTCATGAGCTCTTCGGTTTCCATGTGCAATAATCATCATTCTCGCTCCACTGTACCTTGACTAGCTTAACAACCTTCCTCTTAAGTCGTTTCGAATCATTCTTTACAACGCAAATCGGCTATGAGGTTTAGAAACTTTCGTCACTACCTCTAAGTCTTCCATTTGATCTGGAGATACTACTACACTTGAGTCATGCAGAACTTCCGTAAATACGACACATGAAAAACATTGTGCACACCCGCTATTATCTCAGGTAAACCACTTTATAAGAAAGCTTCTCAATATGCTTAATAATCGAAAATTACCCAGCAGATCTTGGTGCTAACTTGACTTTACTTCCAAATCGACCAACTTAATAAATACCAAATCTTCCATCGAGAATCCCAAATCTTTTCTTCTTTTATCGGCATAACTCTTCAAGTTATCTTAGGCTACATCATTTGTTGCTGAACGATCTCAATCTTATCTATAATTTCTCTTATCATTTCAAGCCAAAGTACTAACTTTTTTCCAGTCCCTAATCAACAAGATGGTAAATTACATAGTCCCCTTACAACGCCTCACACGATGCTATGCCAATACTCAATTGATAACTATTGTTATAGAAAAATTTGACGATATAAATAAGGTCTTCCCGTAATCCATAAAATCCAATACACAAGCTCTTATAAGATCTTTCAATACTTGTTTGACTCTCTCTGTCTGGCCATCATCTTGGAGATGATAAGCTGTATCATATGTAGCTCGGTTCCTAATTCCTCTTGCAAACTCTTGTAGAATCCACTGGTAAATAAAGTATCCCGATCACTTATTATACTCTTAAGTATACAATTGAATCAAACTATCTATTTAATATACAACATAGCCAACTTGGATGCCATTATGCTAGAATTGACCAGAATAAATCTCATGCTTTTGGTCAAGTGATCCGCTATAATCCGTATACCATTATTTCCTGCTTTAGTCCTCGGCAATCCATTAATAAAATCCATCAAAACTTACTCCCATTTCCATGTAAGAACCTTTAATGAATGTAATAATCCACTTAGCTTCTTATGTTCAGCTTTAATCAATTGATAATTCATACATTTTGTGATGGATCTTCCAAACTCCCTTTTCATGCCTTCCTAGTAGTATACTCTCCTCATATTTCGATATATCTTATTACCACCAAGATGAATAGTCAATCCAGAGAGATGACATTCTCTTAGATTTTCATCTCTCAATCCAATTATATCAAGAACAACCAGTCTTCCATCCTTATAATGCCAGCCATCTTGATCAACTTCGTAACTCTTCATTTCTTTGGACTCGACTCTCATTTCCAACATCTAAATGATCTCAACAAGCTTGGCATCATGTCTCTGGCTCTCACCAATCTTTTTGATGAGAGTTGGTGTAATAGATAAGTTTGGAAATATCTCAAGGAGTAACTCAAAGTGAGGTTTGAAATCAAACCCATCCAAGTACTTAAGGTGCTTCCATCCAATAAACATGGCTCCTAAATTTGCATGTCTTCTACACAACACATCGTCCACTACAATCCATTTCCCTAGAGTATAGGAAACAACAAAATCATAAGAAGTGAGAGATTTTAACCATCGCAGCTGCCGAAGTTTCAAATCCTTTTGTGAGAAAAGATACTTAAATGACTTATGATCCGTAAATAACTTGTATCTAACTCCCAACAAATAATGCCTCCACATCTTCAAAGTAAACGCTGTCGCCGCTAATTCCAAATCATGAGTTGGGTAATTCCTTTCGTGCGGCTTTAATTGTCGACTCACATAAGCCACAACCTTCTTTTTTTGAATTAATGCTGCTCCCAGTTCAGTACCACATGTACCGTATACACAACCATATCTTTGTTTCCACTTGGAATAACCAACGCAGGAGCATTCATTAATCTCTATTTTAAGATCAAAAAAGCATGCTCACAATTTTTTCAACCCATCCAAAAAATCGATTCTTCTTCGTTAATCCAATCAATAGTGCAACTATCTTTGAAAAGTCCTTGATAAATTGTCAATAATATCTAGCTAAACTAACAAAATTTCTAACGTCCATAGCATTTTTAGGTCGATCCCAATCTTGGATTGCTACCACCTTAATAGGATCAACAATTATTCCTTGTCCCGATATGAAATGACCCAAGAATCTTACTTCATCCTTCTAGAAGTGGCACTTCGAAAACGAAGCTCTCAACTGATGCTTTCAAGGATTACCAAAACGATCATCAAATGTGTCTTGTGTTCTCTCACAGATCTAGAGTAAACCAATATATCATCCACGAACAAAAGCACGAACTTATTCATCTGATCTCTGAAAACTCGATTCATAAGATCTACAAAAAACGTTGGCACGTTAGTCAAGCCAAACGACATTACCGGCTACTAGTAGAAGCCAGATGGTGTCATAAAGTAGTCTTCATAACACTATCCTGAGCCACTCCCAATTGGTGAATCTCATGGGAAAACACCCTAGCTTCGTGAAGGTGATCAAATAAGCCATCGATACTCGGCAATGGATAATTGTTCTTTTTTGTCACCTTATTCAGCTCAGATAATCCATGCACGATCTCCATGATCCATCAGCCTTGGTTGCAAACTCAAATGGTGCACCTTACTCTGATACGCTTCTCCGAATGAAACCTTTATTCAAAGATCTTTCACTTGCATCTCTAGCTCTCACTGTTCCCTAAGCACCATCTGTCTAAGAGGCATAAGAATAGGACTAGCTCCATCTATTAGATTAATTCGAAACTCAATTTCTCTTTGCGGTAGCAGTCCTTTGACCTAGTAAAAGACATCGTAAAACTCTCTAACAATTGGCATTGATGACAACCCATCCCATGGAAACACAAGCGAATACGAAAAGCTGACTAAGATCCCGTCCTTTGGTAAATAATGTATCACAATCGTTCTCTTTTCAACATTCCCGTCGTTACCTCGACCTTTTTGCAATCCACTATTGTCGTACACTCCTTGAGTTATCCATACCCAGATTAATCCCAAACCTAGTGAAATGTAAAACAAAGCAATCACAAACAAAAAAGCTACCATGACTTGATAAGACCGGACCACGATAAAACATACAAAGATTAGAAGATCCCTATACTGGGTTAGTCACAACTAATGTTCTATCAACAATCTATGGATCTAAGCCTAACTGTCACAATAGCTCATTATAGATAAAAGAATGCAATGCTTTGGTATCAAACAAAACTCAAACTAAAACACCTCTAATAGAAAGCATACCTTGCACACCAACACTCTTCCTCCTTTTTGTTATAGTCGAAGCTCTCAAAGAAGATGACACAACATCCAATGCATATGCCTTCACAATCTGCTTGTCCTTTGGCGACTATAGGCAATTGTTTTTAATGTTCCTGGTCTTATCATAGTGGAAGCAATTATTTTCTATGTGAGGAGCCTGGCAATCCATAGGATAATGATCTTTCTCATGACAGCTATAACAAGTAACCTCATCCTTGGGTTTCTTTTGGCCATTCTTCCCTTGGTATTGTTGTTGCTTTGTCTTCCCAATTCACTTTTCCTTATCCCTATCATCTTGTTATGGCTTCAAATCCTCCTTACTCTCAACAACAACATCATCCTTCATTGTGAACAAACTCTCATGTCCCAAAGCCTTCTCGACCAACTTCTTAAATGGATCTTCAATATGATCCACTAGTTTCTCTCCAAGATACTCATCCGATCATGGGATAAACTTATCATTCTTCTGAAATGAAGTCTCAATAAAATAGTGGGCATATTTAGACAGAGCCTCAAACTCTGTTACATACTCATTCGTAAGTAGTAGGCATACTTGGACGAAGTCTCAAAATCTTGACATATTTTTATTTTGAATTTTTTTAACAAAAATTGACAATATGATGTGTTATTTTTTGTCTTAATAAAGTCTAATGTTGTTTTGTTTTGCCATCCGTTTTATTTTGCAGTGTTAAGTCGGTATTGCAGTAGGATAAAATGATATTGTAGTGCTTTTATTTGAATAAGATATATTTTATATAAAGGTTTCAGGCTTCATGAGAAACATTTAATAGCGACAAGAATCATCTCTCTCTCTTTCATATCTGCCGATTTCCTTTCTTCTTCAACTTACTCACGCCTCTTCTTTCGCTCACATGTTGTTCTCCTCAATCTTGCTTTCGCCGGCGTTGTTTCTCACGAAGCCCTAATTTCATTTTTTTAGATCCGAAACCTTCGATTCCATTACTGTTGGGGTTATTTGGTTCACCTGCACTTCATACTGGCACGCCATGAGATGCATATGCATTAAACTATTTTGATATGGAAGGTAGTGTGTGCCTGACTTCTACTAGTTTTGTTCTTTTGCTTTGATTCTTTCCATGGATCCAGGTTACCCTGACATGCTTCCCATGAATGCTTACTGTATGGATTGCTATGGCCAGTGCCTTAGCAACCTTTTGATGTCAATTGCAATGTCATTTCACTGTACACGATGGCTTTGGCAATACGTTGGTAAGGTTTTCTAAGATTGTGTGCATTGCCTCACGATTGGGTGTGGGGCTCGAGAATTCTGCCAGGTTTTAATATGGGACTCCTTACTGGGGCCTTTCTCTATAGCTGGTGTAACTGCCCGCATTTTGTGTATCGGAAGATCATAAAATATTTTTATTTTATTCTTTGTGGGTTGGATCATTCTCATCTTTTAGTATGTTGCTTATGGGGATGTGAGACATGTCCATAATTTTTACCGATTTTGTTTGTGACCATTTTGCCCTAGTTAGTCTTGTACATGCATAACTTTTGACTCAGGTCGAATCATAGGATGAACCCTGTGCCATCGGAAAGAAATTGATGGTTGCCTTTCCGTAGAGTGGTTACATTAAGGATTTGGCTCAGCGGTTTGGGAGAAATCGTTGTTTTAAGGTTTTTCAGTTAGTTGTTCAGGTTTGGAGAGCCTAATGGGCTAAATTGGGAAGGCCCATTAGTGGGATGGTGGACTCTATAAATAGAGGGTGAGGGGTATGGAGAATAGGTTACTTCTCCCATTCTCTCAATTGGGGGCATTGTACTCCTTTTTCCTATAGAATACTTTTCCACCAATAGAAATCCAAATCCAAGGAGTGAAATCGAAGATCTACACCCTTCGAGGCTAGATCTACATCGTTCCAAGGGAAAATTCATCGAATCAAGGAGCTTGATTCGAAGTATTCACTGTTCGGATTCATAATTCTATCATTTTAGATTGTTTCAGCAAATCGGTGAGTGATTTACATCTCTCACATGAATGCAATGATGTACATGAGTGTTTGTGCATGTTTCTCATCAAATTGGGATGGTTTACCATATATTTACACCATTATAAGTTCATTTTCATATGCGTCACCCTATGATCTAATCTAACAAGTTTTTACTCATTGATTTCATGTCATATTAGAAGGATTCCAGACAGGAACAAAATTGGGTATGAATTGCCATGTCACTTCAGCGTAAGATTGCTGTGATTCCCTCCTTAAAATAGAAGGATATTTAAAGGAAGGAAGAAGAACAGGATTATCTAATCTAGAACGATAAGAAGAAAGATGAACCGCCACCATGATTCCCTATAAAAGAATTTTAATCAATTTGAGCTAAAAGAGAATTAAGTGTTAGGAAATTTTTATAACTCCGATACCACTGTTAGAAATTTTATAGCTCTGATACCAGTTTTAGCAATTTTAGAAGAAGAAGTTTGAGAGATTAATATGAGGAGGAAATAACTTTTATTTTATTCAAACTTAATTGCTTACATCAGCTGAATACATTGCTTCCATAATGCAATACACTTCTCTAGAGTATTCTAGGAAAACATTATCTAGAATTCTCTAAAATAGGAATTTAAGATTTTCCTTTATTCTTAATTTATTCCTTTCATTAATACAATTACTAATTTGTCATACAATTAATTCTTTCCTAAAAAACCAAGATTATTTCCAACATCCCTCCTTAAACTTGGTTTTTTCAAACTGTACAGTGCCTTCTTCAATACTAAGACTTTGTCTTCTTTGTCCTTTAACTTTACAACCAGATTGTTTCTCCAAATAAACTTTCTCCTCCAATTTACCATTTAGGAAAGCAGATTTCTCATCCATCTGATGTATTTTCCATTTGTTTTGAGCATCTGCTCTTTGCTTGCATCCTTTAGCCTCCAACCTTGTTTTGTATCTTTCAACTTCTCCTTTAGCATTCTTCTTCACTTTGTATACCCATTTTGCACTAATAACTTTATGTCCTTTATCCATAGCTTTCCTCCATCTTTTGTCTTGTTTTTCTTCTCCATAACCTATTGGTTCACGATTTCCAGAAAGACAAAGTAATGTACTATCATCAAAAATTGGTGTTACCTCATATAATTCTTACAAGGATCGCATGTGTGGTGGTCTTTCATTTGAGCTTTCTTCAAGCGAACATTCTTGATGGATGGTTGAAGGAGATGACGGTGTTGGACCAAAAGGGATCTTCTTCCACATCATCATTGCACCCCTCTTCATAAAGTGGAAAGAATTTGTAATCATCTTCCTTTTTTGTTCCAATTCCAAGAACTTTCTTCATCAAACTCCACATCAACCACCTTTTCATTAATAGGATTATACAACCTATATCCTTTTAACTGTGAATCATAGCCAATGAAAATGTTATTTTCACCTTTATCGTCTAAATTTGAGAGTATTTGATCTAGCACGTGGGCATACGCAATGCTTTCGAATACTTTCAAGTGAGAAACACAAGGCTTTCTACCACTCCATGCTTCTTCAGGCATTTTGTTCCATACATTTCGAGTTGGAGAACGATTTGCTAAATATACTGCGCATTCGATAGCTTCAGCCCAAAACTCTTTTGGAACATTTTTCTTTTTAACATGCTTCGTGCCATGTTAAGAAGAGATCTATTTTTTCTTTCTACAACTCCATTCTGTTGTGGAGTGTATGGGACTGTCAATGGACGATGAATTCATTTTCTTCACAAAACCTTTCAAATTCTTTTGATGCAAATTCTCCACCTCGATTAGATCTCATGGCCTTGATCTTATAAGCACTTTCATTTTCTACCAAAGCCTTAAATTTCTTAAAAGCATTAAATACATCTGATTTTTGTTGAGATAATAAGCCCATGTTTTTCTACGAAAATCATCAATAAAAAGTGCAAATTATTTACTTTTTTCCAAATGAGCATGGTTTTATGGGGCCATAAATATCAGTGTGAAGCAATTCTAATGGTTCTTTGGCTCTTGTAGTTAATTGTTTTGGAAAAGATTTTCTTGATTGTTTTCCAAATATGCAACCTTCACACAATTTGTTTTCTTGATTTATTGATGGTAAACCTTTCACCATGTTTTTATTTGTTAACAAAGATAAGCTCCCAAAATTAAGGTGTCCAAATCTTAAGTGCCAAAGCCATGATAAATATTTATAGCATGATTTTAGGCATTTTGCAACATTATTGGAGATATTTGATGGAAACATTCTATTTTTTGACATCTCCACTTTAGTAATTAAATTACCTTTGCATCTCTTATGGAAAGGTTTCTATTTCTCATGTTTATATCATATCCTTTCTCCAAAAGTTGCCCCAAATTCAAAATATTTGTCTTTATCTTAGGCACATAATAAACATTAGAAATAAAACTATTCTTTCCATTTTCTAAATTAATTTGTATATTTTATTTTCCTTCAACTGGAATTTTAGAGTTATCTCTAAAAAGAATGTTTCCATTTACTGATTCATCAAGTTCTGTGAACATGCTCCTCCTTCCACACATATGATTGCTTGCCCCCCGAGTCCAAATACCATGTATGATTATCGCTGCTTTCATCATCTTTATGTGCCAACAAAAGTGCTGAATCTTGTTCATTTTCTTTAGCATAATTTGTTCTCTCTTTAACTTTGTAAAAGGTGGATCTACATTCTGAAGCAAAATGATCAAATTTATCATAATTATAACATTTTATTTGTGATTTTTCATACCTTGGCCTTTCATTTCCCCTTATGTTTCCTCCTCTTCCTCGACCTCTTGAAGAATATGCATTTTGGCTTCTCTCCTCTTTATTGAAACATTTGTGACCACCTCTTCCATAGCTTTGTCCTCGACCTCTTCCTCTTTGGCTATGACTTCTTCCATCTTTAAATGTTTCATTTTCTCCCAAGGTGAGCTTTGTTTGAAGTTCTTGGTCCAATGGCTCTTCTTTGACTTTTTTTCTTTAATTTCTCTTCATAGGCTTGTAGTGAACCCAAAAGTTGATCAACAGTTATGGATTCTATATCTTTATATTTTTCAGTTGCTACAACTATGTAATCGAATTTTGAGTCTAAAGATCGTAGAATTTTTTCAACAATTCTAGAATCTTCCATTTTTTCCCCCATATCTTTTCATTTGATTTACAATAGATAAAACACGAGAAAAATATTCATCAATTGATTCTGATGATTTCATATGTAAAGCTTCAAACTCATCTCACATAGTTTGTAGTTTAATTTTCTTCACCTTATCGATTCCGTTAAAAGCATTCTCCAAAATCTCCCATGCTTCCTTACTGTTTTTTGGATTGGCTATCTTCTCAAGCATAGCGTCATCCAAACTTTGATAAATGAGCATAAGAGCCTTTTATCCTTCTTCTTCAAAAAATTTAAATTATCCCTTTCAATTTAGGTTAAAACGGAAATATCGGTGGGTTCTTCATACCCATTTTCTACGATATCCCATACATCTTGCGATCCAAGCAACGCCTTTGTGTGGATGCTCCAATTGTCATAATTATCTTTCTCGAATGAAGGAACTTGAAAGAGTGATGTTCCATTTGCCAACTTCCTTGATTATTGAACCTTGCTTTGATAACACTGTTAGGAAATTTTTATAGCTCCGATACCACTGTTAGAAATTTTATAGCTCTTTATTCTTAATTTATTCCTTTAATTAATACAATTACTAATTTGTCATACAATTAATTCTTTTCTAAAAAACCAAGATTATTTCCAACATTAAGAGTTCGAACATAACTGATAGTTTGGAATCCACAAATAATTTTGAGCCGCCGTACGTGATCTTCGGCCATGCTGTGGGAGAAGAACAAGTGAGTTGTTTCTGGAGAAAGCACGGTACTTGTTGCTACACGCCACACTGTGATCCAAGCGACGACTAAAAATATTTTCCGGATAAGAAAAGAAATGAGTTATTCATGTGTAGGAAGGCTTACTATATGTTTACATTATGAACTCATAAAATGGGCATCGTGAGCGAGAGCTAGTTTGTTGACCCCATTTAAGTGGGGTCACCATGACACCACTAACGGTGTGTCAGTAGTGTGGGCAGAGATTTAATAGGAGGAAATCGGGGGGCAATCTCAGCTACACACCACTAACACCGTTATTGGTGTCATGGTGACCCCAGTTATAATGGGGTCAACAAACTCATATTGATCTCGTGGAAAGCGTGAGGAATATGAGGCTGAGAGTGAGGGAGAGGGCCAGCGTGTCCTACTTTTGCATGCCATTATTATTAGCACTCCCTTGTTCTTTTTCAGATCTTGTGAGTGGTTTTGTGAATGAAATGAGATGAGTTGAGGGAGTGTGCTATTTATTTACAGGGTTGGACTTTGGAGTAATAGCAGATAAGTTCGTATATTGTACTTTCAGATAGTATGATGATTCTACAGTAATTTAGTTCATTCTTAGGTTATTATACTTTTTTCATTAAATTGTTGTTATACAAATTGATTATGTTTAAATAAATAATTTAAAATAAAATAATTCGTATTGTCTTTTAGTTGCAATTTTGTTTTGTTGAAATCATCAATAGTTAATTTGAATTTTCATTTTTAAATTACAATATATATCGTTTCTTTTGTTCGTTTTGATTTTTGGTTGTATTGTTAATTAACGGAGAGCACACCTGTAAAACAACTTTATTTGTTAAATCATATTTTTAGGCGATGTTGACAGTTGATAATATCTATAGACTATAGAGGAGCAATTTAAATTTATAAAAAATATTTATTCGATAAATCATATTTTAAATGATATAGAAAAAAAATGATCACTCTGATTGATAAAAAAAGGTGAATCACTAAAAGTATCATGATCATTATTAAATATATTGGTTGATTTATCTAGAAATATCTTATATTTAAACAACTATACTCTAATCAACATCTAAATCTTAATAACAATTTTACCTTCTAATATATTTGAAAAATAACATAAAATAAAATTTATATATAGGGGTAGTTTGAAAAATAACATGAAATAACAATTTAATTTTTTAAAAGTTTATATACAGGGGTATTTTTGGAAATTTATGATCAAAATAAAAATTTGTGCTTTTAAGATGACTGGTAATAAAGATGCTACGGTATACAAAATTAATAATATATTTCTTTGGCATCTTTATTTTAGAAACTTTTGCATCAAAAGTTTGTACATATACAGATAGCACTTACTCATATGCCTAAAATTCATTGGTACAATATTTGAAATCCAGAATAAACATGACCATTCAAAACTTAAAGTTGTGCTTCATCATAAGGCATTGCATTTTTGAAACTCTTTATACATGCAAAGGAAAATTTGGACCAGATCATCTCTCTCTCTCTCTATATATATATATAGATATATATATATCAAAAAGAGAGAATTAAGCCATAGTTAATAAACAACTACAATTACTGTGAAGGCCATGTTATAAAGGGGTTCAAGCTTTGGTAAATTCGCATTTATGCTTGTTGTTTTACTAACAATGTTATAGTTCAAGTAACTTATGGTGAAAGTGGTTGAAGTTTTCACATTAACGTTTGACTTTGGTAAAGGTATATAACATATATAGATAGATACCCAGCAAAACAGCCTTAGTTCGATGCATGTTCCTTCAGTACCCGGAAAAAACTTAATAGCCAGTTGTTTATAATATATACATTAGTTGACATATGGTAGAATTGTAAGACAAAATATATCAGTTGTTTATATTGATGGGTAGATAGCCATGTGAGCTTGTGATGAGTCTGATGACCACGGTGGAATTAGCTGGCATATTACCTAATGAACAAATGATAAATTTAGGGTTGGTTCTCTTTTTTTGTTGTTGTTGTTGGGTGGGGGGCTTCTTTTGTTTTGTGCGTGTTAGAAGAGGGGGAGGGATAACATGACCCGACCCTTATTGTTCTTGAGTAGGTTACTGAACCAAATAGGAAGGCCACCTTTTAACCAAATAGGAAGGCCATTAAGATTGATTGTGGTTGCTTAAAGCAGTCACGCTTTACTAGTGCAAACTGTACTTTGCATTTAACAGATAAAAGACTCATTTTCTTTGGTTTAACAAATTTACGAGACATGATGTCACAAAAAGTAGAAAATAAAATAAAACATGCTAATGTCAGAGTCGTGAATATAATTTACATAGACAGTTTCCTAAAATTAAATCTTTAGGTGCATACGCGTATAACGATAACGGGATATCTAAATGAAGTTGAAGCTAATTGAGGCATGCGTTTATGTTTTAGGATACCGTTCGCGTGTCCAGAATGACGTTATTGTTTGCGGTGCTTTCGACGCGTCGGTCGCGTCGCAAACCATAAACGCCCATTCTAAGCAGTTTCCCAACGGCTCCATTTCGATCCCCATCGACTATTTTTCCAATCTCTTCAAAAAATTCTCCTCCTTCCATTTCTGCAACTCATTCTTCTCTCTTTACAACTCCCTTTCACAACTATGATGAACCGACAACCAAAGCACTATTAGTCCAGTGAGACAACTAGGTTTTTGCTATAATGTTTCGTTACTGCATATGGCAAATGCGGTTAAAACAAAAACATGGTTCATGAAACTATAGCGGAAAGTTGCAATGCTGCAGCGTTGAAAATCAATGGACGAAGAACAAAAGATTTTCTGGAAATGATCGACGACCATAAAGTTCGACATAAACGCGATAGTCTTAGAAGAGGATGGGAAAAATGAGAAAGCTTGGACGGTAAAACTGGAGCTGGTTGGAATCCTGTTCGACAGACTGTTTCAAGCTCGAAAGAATGGTAGAATGACCGTTTAAAGATATTTTTCAAAAATGCAGTTTTGTTGTTTAAAATAATCGCTAGTAATAACTGTTTTTCTAATAGAATTTGGTCTGAGTATTATGAAATATAAAAGGACACCGCTTGACCATTTGGATCTACAACAACTACTATTTTAAGAAATAAATGCAACTGGAAATATGACATATACGCCAGTTTATACGGCCGCTTTTACTCAAGAAGAGCACCACAACAATTTACTCGTTCTGCGCTGGATTGTATGCAAATCCATGAGTTTTTGATGGATTTCAAAGTTATCTAAATAATACAGAAGGACAAGGGAAAAATATATCAAATTTGAATTCACCATCAAATCCTTTTTTGTATTAAGAACCGCCGAACCAAACTCATGTTCAAGAAACTCCCGTGCAGCAAAATCAAAATGTTGGTTCATCTTTTAGTTGACGTGGAATTATTTAAGCTATAAATATTTGATACCACTCATTAAACATTTAAGTCAAGGAGCGGATTTTATTTTCAGTGAAGCTTTACACATTGTTACATGCCCAACAACACAGATTTATCTAATGCCCTAAATAATGACGACGCAAAATCATGGTTGTCGGATGAGGCGTACCTTGAATGTATTTCTGTTAAACTATAAAACCTATCTGATCACCCAAGGATGTCACAAAAAACATGTTTTTTACTACTATTTCGGTTTCCGTTGTATTTCTGCATATTTATATTGTGTTTCGATGATATTGTTCTGATTTAAACAGTTCTCGTTTAACATACTCACTTAAATTAATAATCACAAATTATAATGATCCGCTTAAAGTCGCAAACGCATTCTCCGTTTAACTAAATGGTCTAGCCAAATGATCTGCTTAAATGGTCCGTTATAATTCCTCACTTCCGCTTACCGCAAACGCACCCTAAAGCGGGATATTTAAGTGGAACATTTTAATTTATGGTGATTTATTGATTTATGGTTAATTAATTATTTGATTTATTGTTTAATGTGTTAGGATCAAGACCACCCCAAACAGTGCAGCACCACTTTAGCCCTCATGAATTCCACCACACATTTCGGTTTTTTATGTGTATGTAAAAATGCACATTTATATTCACATATTTATTCTTGTTTAGTGCTAATAAATGTCATATATGGGTAATATATCATGTTTAAAAAATAATTGATTTGATTTTAGAACATCATGCATTTATCATCATATAGGAAGAAAATGGTCATTTTTGTGCTTGTATTATTTTGAGAATGGTTTACATGGACATTTTTCATATTTTTGCAGAAATGGGATGCATGTAGAAGAGGACTTCATAAAGACATATATGCATACAAAAAAAGGAAATCAATCAATGGAAAGGGAATCAATTCAAAAGGAGGAAATCAATGCCTTGCCAAAAAAGATGAAAGAGGGAATCAATTCAAATAGAGAAATAATGGTGGACCTTATTCACTCTCCTTCCTTCTTTAGTGGAGACACAAAATTAGGGCTTCATGAATCATTATTGCTAAAGACAAAATGAAGCTTAAAGAAAGAGCATTCTTGGTAGCACGCAAAAAGTTAATTTAGGGTTTTCTCTCATGTATAAATAACCCATGTATGATAATGTAAAGGATGATCTTGCATTTTTATTTTAGAGTGTGGCTGGAATCTAAACTTCTCTTTTTCTGCCATGGCTTCTTAGCCATTTCTTTTTTGTAATCTGTCGCTTTAATGCAATTTTAATTTGTTGTTTTTCATTTACATGTTATTTTCTCTTCTACAAGTAGAATAGATTTTTATCTTTATTTGCTCTTTATTTTGTTCTCTTTTATAATGAAATATCTTTATGTTATCAATGAATCCATTATGAGTAGCTAAGCCCCTTCAATTTAGGGGTAGTAAAGCTTTCATGATTCATGATCAATTAACATAAGAATTTCTTATTTCTAACTCTCTTATTTAAGCTTAATCTATAATTGGATGTTGATAAAGTAAAAAATTTATATGGTGAAAATTGATAGCACATGTTGGTTGATTATTCCCAAATGTGTTATACACATATCATTAATAGAATCATACTTTATCACAATCTAATTCATATTAGAACTATTATTTTCTATGGGATAATTAGGGCTTTAAGTTCGTATTGAAAATTGATGATTTATGTAGCTTGAATTTTCTAGCATATAAATCATGCTTGTATCAATACACCACTTAATGTGCTAGTTATTAAAGAAAGTTAGAACCATTTTTTATGTAAATTAGATTGATGTTGATAGTGAATCCACTCCTAAATTGTCTCCTAGTCTCATATTTGTATTCATTTTAACATTGTTAGTTTTCTTTTAGTTTATAGTTAACAAGTTCACTTGCCTTCAGTTTAATTTGATTGAGTAAGATTAGAATAAATTCTTTCCCTGCGGATCGACCTGTATTCGCCACGTACTACGATTATACGCCGTGCACTTGCGGTTTATTACACTTTGCGACAGTATTCAAATCGATAGAATATTCGTCGGCGAACAAGTTTTTGGCGCCATTACCGGGGAAAGAAATTAGTTTTAATTTTACTCTTCGAATTAATTTTCTTATTTGTGTTCTACTTAAAAAAAGTATATATATATATAATTATCCAAGGGTATCCAACATTGCTGGTACATCTGGCGTTGGTGTGCAAACCCGCCAAGCTCTTTCCGACACCTTGTTGACAAAGTCAGCATTGGTTTAATCTTAGTCTTTTTGGTTAGGTGATTGTAAATAGTAATAATGTAAATATTTTGTAATAAAGAGAGATTTAAGCACTTGAAATCCAAGCACACTCTTCACTTGTTCGACCTAAGTTGTTAACAAAAAGTAAGTTGAGATGTCGTTTTACGACTATTGATATCGGTTACAGAATTCATTTCATATTTGCACTATGTTTCTACCAAAGCAACTGGCCAAGCTGGAGGAGTTTGTGATGATAACATGACTTTTGTTTGATGTTTTGATTAGTAACAGACTTAAATTTCATAGTGATGACCCAAATTTGTGTTAACTCATTTGTGTAGTATTTAAAAGTAAATTATCCATTTGTAAATATTTCTTTGAAAACTTGTATTCATATTGTAAATATTTTCACATCTTGCGTTTTGTAAATATTTTCTGCATTTAACTTTTCGATTTTGTGGGTAGTATCCGCTGTAAACCCTCACGAGACAACACTCGTCCTACTGGGGACACCCAGAGGTTTAACGGCTTGTTGCATACGCTCAATGCAATCGTGTTCCCTACGAAAACGGATTTAGCTTAGTTTTTCAGTTTATTCGAGGACGAATAAAAAGATAAGTGTGGGGGTATTTAATGTGCATGTAAAAATGCACATTTATATTCACATATTTATTCTTGTTTGGTACTAATAAATGTCATATATGTGTATTTTATCATGTTTAAACAATAATTGAATTGATTTCAGAACATCATGCATTTATCATCATATAGGAGGAAAATGGTCATTTTTGTGCTTATATTATTTTGAGAATGTTTACTTGGACATTTTTCATATTTTTGCAGAAATGGGATGCATGTAGAAGAGGACTTCATAAAGACATATATGCATACAAAAAAAGGAAATCAATCAATGGAAAGGGAATCAATTCGAAAGGAGGAAATCAATGCCTTGCCAAAAAAGATGAAAGAGGGAATCAATTCAAATAGAGAATTAATGGTGTACCCTATTCACTCTCCTTCCTTCTTTAGTGGAGACACAAAATTAGGGCTTCATGAATCATTATTGCTAAAAGACAAAATGAAGCTTAAAGAAGGGGCATTCTTAGTAGCACACAAAAAGTTAATTTAGGGTTTTCTATCATGTATAAATAACCCATTTGTGATAATGTAAAGGATGATCTTGTATTTTTAGTTTGGAGTGAGGCTGAAATCAAAACTTCTCTTTTTCTGCCATGGCTTCTTAGCCATTTCTTTTTTGTAATCTGTCGCTTTAATGCAATATTAATTTGTTGTTTTTCATTTACATGTTATTTTCTCTTCTACAAGTAGAAAAGATTTTTATCTTTATTTGCTCTTTATTTTGTTCTCTTTTATAATGAAATATCTTTATGTTATCATTGAATCCATAATGAGTAGCTAAACCCCTTCAATTTAGGGGTAGTGAAGCTCTCATGATTCATGATTAATTAACATAAGAATTTCTTGTTTCTAACTCTCCTATTTGAGCTTAATCTATAATTGGATAATGATAAAGTAAAAAATTTATATGGTGAAAATTGATAACACATGTTGCTTGATTATTCCCAAATGTGTTATACTCATATCATTAATAAAATCATACTTTATCACAATCTAATTCATATTAGAACTATTATTTTCTATGTGATAATTAGGGCTTTAAGTTCGTATTGAAAATTGATGATTTATGTAGCTTGAATTTTCTAGCATATAAATCATGCTTGTATGAATACAACACTTAATGTGCTAGTTATTAAAGAGAGTTAGAACCATTTTTTAGGTAAATTAGATTGATGTTGATAGTGAATCTACTCCTAAATTGTCTCCTAGCACTACAACAAAAATACCCTATTACAACGTCTATTTTACAATGGGCGTTGGCTGCCCGTTGTAACAGAATGCTATTACAACGGTCATTTCTGTGACCGTTGTAATAGATGTCTGTACAACAACCTTTTTACAACGGACATAAACTGCCCGTTGTAATAAATGCTATTACAACGGTCATTTTCAAGCCCGTTGTAATAGATGTCTATTTTACAACGGTCACAAAATGTTCGTTGTAGTAGATGTCTATTTTACAACGGTCGCAAAATGTCCATTGTAATAGATGCCAATTTTCGACGGCCAATAATTAATACTTACAATACTTCCATAAAATTAATTTTGATTATTTTTTATTATTTAATAATTAATCACTAACCATATATCATTAATAATATTATATTA
Organism: Allium sativum; assembly: GCA_030737875.1. NCBI lineage: Eukaryota > Viridiplantae > Streptophyta > Magnoliopsida > Asparagales > Amaryllidaceae > Allium > Allium sativum. Next base: position 202,132,194 of record CM060924.1, read on the forward strand.
TTTAATAAATAATCATTAATAATATTATATTAATCATTTATAACCTATAATAATTAATGACTATTTATAAACTAGTATAACCGCACAACGGTGGGAAAACCGACCGTTTGATTATACAATTTAAAAAAAATGTATTTTTAGATTAATCTACAAAAAAATGATTGATTTAAAAAAATTGAATTTTTAAATTTAGTATATATTTAGATATATAAAAAGATATTGTAGTTTAACGGTGGATCTGAAGTACATTTGAAAGGTAAGGGATATTTTAGAGAGAAATTTTAGGAATTAAAATTTGAACGGTCAAAAACATTGGAGAAAACAATTCCGAGAAAGGAGGAGCATTTTTTTGACCTCACAAAAGTTTATTTTAACCAAGTGACAGTAAACAAACCTCCATAACGGTCGGTTTGATAACATAGTATAGTTTTTGAAAAAAAATTGTTTTGTTTAAGTATTAGTTAAACATAAAAAAGTAACGTGATAGATAATATTTAAAATTGGAGAAATCTAAGGAGATAAAAGTGGAAAAAAATAAGTTAATTAGATTGAAGATATTTAAGGAGACATGATATAGACATGTTTCATGTTTTTTGGACTTCGGAAAATTTTATTTTGGCCAACTCACAGTAAGCAAACCTCCCTAACGGTCGATTTGATAATCTCTAATTACTAATTATTATATATAATCAGTATTCCAACAAACTTAATTTTACTTTCCAGTTATTAGTAAGTAATATATATCCAGTAATTAATATCATTAATTTATAATTAATATTAATAATTTATGATTGATAATATTACTACGCTATTTGAAAAATACCATTTTACAATATTGAATCTTCATTAAATCACCGAAGTGTTGTAATTTTTTTTGATCTTTCATGATATTTAAGAAAATAAATGTTGTAATATGATTTCCATGACAATGTTTTTATTTAAATGTTGTTAAAGTAAAAATATCTACAATGTGTACCCAAAGCTTTAAAAAAAGTTTCAAATAATTTTTTCTTTTTATATAATTGTATACATATTGGATTTCATTCAATGGTGTTGTTATATAACTTATATTATTGCCTTTTACTAATTCTATTTACTACTTTACAAAATAATGGACAATAAAATAGTTATATTAATAATTACTATCAAATGGTTAAAAATTAATATAACAATTGTTAAGCATTGATCCAAAATTATTTTTTAATAAAAAATATGCACTAATGAATTTGCTCTTTGCCGTCAATCTGATATTTTAATAAAGGGAAATTTTATTTATTTAATATAACATTGTTTACCGCTTTAGTTTAAATTTGAATTTACAAATCCAAAATCGTAAATAGGAATTCTGTTTATCTCATGACATTAATTATAAGTATACAAAGTTTTACGATATAAAATATGGTTACTTATATTTTAGCTTGATATTATAATTTACTTTACTTTTGTAATCAATCTAATTAAAAATTTACACTTATAATTCAATTTTGCTAAAGAAAAAATTACACTTGTAATTTAAAATTGGTATATGGCCACGTGTTCTTTTATTTCTGATATTCACCACGCATCTTTTTTTTTGTTTCTTTCACCGTTCCCTTATTCACTTTTACCAGCCGTCCCCTCTTCTATTTTATTCCATCCGATAGTTTTAAATTTTTCCCCAATTCTTCATTCTTCCTCCTTCGAAATGGTTGTCTCCATCTCAATTGAAATCGCTCCACCGTTATTAAAAAAAATCAGCTCGTAAAATCCTAAATCGGCTCCTCCCTTTGTCGCTGATGAGCATCAAAGCAACTCAAAATCGACCGCCTCCCTCCAACTATCGTCAGCACCCATCCAAGCGCACGCCATCGCCTGATTCTGGAGCCACCAACTAGCGTCGTCGACACTGCGTCTGGCACTTGAGCCGCCTCTACCCGAAACCGTCGCCATCTCCGCGTTTTCTAGTATCAAGGTGAGACTTTCTCACCAATTTAAACTCAAGTAATTAACTGCTAAATTTTTGGGTATCTTGAGTTGTTGGAGTAAATTATTTGCTGTTGTGGTTTTGTGGTATCTTTCTGTGTGTGCTCACTGGTTCCATTGAATCATCATCTCATTTACCAGCTTTCAGGAATATTCGGTTAAATGAACATATAAGGCCTATTTACACGTGATGGGTACACTTGTTATACCTTGTTGAAAAATATGACCAGATGAGCTTTAAATTTATTGTCGTGAACACTTATCCTGCTCCAATGTTATGATTTGTTAAGTCCTTTAAATTATTCACGGCAAATGGAAAATAAGTAGTATATTTTTCTAGCTAGCAAAAGTATAGTATTGAGACAATTTTAGCAAAGTTATGAGCTTATACGAACTTGTCAAATAAATCATCAATGTTAAACTAAAACATGAATCTGTAAAATCCTTTTGGCCGATTTGCATTGCAAGTATTGGTTGTTAAGTGTACAATGTTTGCAGAACCATGCTGCGTGTACTTGTTTGCAATGACCTTGTAAATACTTACTTAAAATTCTTTATATCCTGTTCCAAAAAAAAAAAAGAGAGAGAAAATGCAATATACAGGGGGCGAACTTATTTTTCCCTTCCTCATATTTGCTTTCATTGGTACAAGGAACACACAATACATAACCTCTCAGCAAACTCATTTTGCTCTTCCCCTTTGCATGTTTTATGTATGTGCGAGGTTAGTATGATTGCATGTTAGTGTGAGGGTGTGTGAGTGCCCTCCCCTTTTGTTCCCTTTCCTTGCTGTTAACAGCACATTCACATATTTACATGTTTAGAGATATGTTGAGATAGTTATGGTAGTATATGTTTGTATACATATACTTAGATATACGCCACGGTTGCATTCTTATTGGAATGAGTTTACTTTGCTTTAGTTGTGCTTGCTATGACCTTTCCATTACCTATGTCCTTGTTCTTGTTCGCATGCTACATGTTTGAAATGGTGCATGCTTGGATTTTCGATTGCACCTACCATTGGCTTGCTTTGCTGTTAGTATTGTTTTGTACAAACCCACCACTTTCAAAGGATATGCAATATATATATATATTAAATTTTGTCAACCTATCTCTTAGCATTGGATTTGAGTTGTGTGGCCTATTAGAACAAATGCTTGCCCTCATATTCATTTATAGCTTGCTCTTTAAGTTACTTTCGGTCTGTCTCTTGATTTATAATGTGTTACTGTAAATATGTACAGCCATGAAATTTCCGCACCCACCTTGTAGCAATAGCAACATCCAACCCTTTACATGATATTTTCATTCGTGCAAGTATACAAATAAATGTAGATTTAAATGCAGACCCTCTTTTATGTGAATAGTTACTTATTTCCAATTTGATTGTACACCCTGGCATTGCTTGGTCTAATGGTCTGTAGTATGATGTTCCATTACTCAACTGTCATGAAATATTGGTTATTAACTGTGCCTTAACGCATGCGGCACCTTGAATTGACTGAAAATATATGTGGCTTACAATCATATATTTAGTAACTATTTAAATTTTGTTAGGATTAACTATTTTACTTCTGTATTTAATTATTGTTGATTCACTTGAGTACAACCTGACCCGGGTTTTTGTTTTGCTCGGGTCGGGGTCAGACCTGAGTAATTAGAGCTTAGATTTGAAGCTGACGATGACAAAGATTCGAGAAGACGCTCCGCTACCGTTGCTTGTTCCGCCGTAAGATTTTAAAATATGTATAGTTCAAATATTGAAATGAAGCTTCCGCTGTGTATGTAAAAATGATGAATTCTGATATTTGTTGTAAAGCATATATTTATTTATTTTTGCTGTAAATATTGTATATAAATATGTCCGTGATTTTGTGATTTGTTCTTGTTAATCCCATAAGCAATAACGATTCGTCGTTTTGAGCGTCTTGAGTTGGTTTAATTACTAATTTGAGACGTTAAGAATGGCAAGTCGTTACAAGTATTCAAGATTTTACTTCAATGATGAAATGTGCAGTGCAATCATTAATTTGCCTAGTACTTTTGAATTTTTTTATGCACTCATTTCCTTTATTATTAGATGCTGGGTTAGGCAGATCACTCAATATCCAATTGCATTCTGTTGATGGATCTACAGATGCTTCATCTGCTTCCTAGGTATTTAATTCATTCCCTAGTGTAATTTCGTATAGGTGAAATGCTAAAAACACACACAAAACTGAATAATGGGCTAGTGTTTTTTTTTTCTTTTGAATTTCAGTTGGGAGCTTTCTGAGAAAATGATCTTCAAAGCATTGTTGAAATGAATTTCGGTCAAAACAAGGAGCCAATGTTTCCTCCTCAGAATCGCCAAGGTCAGTACATGATAAATTGATCATTTCTTATCACTTTGTCTTTGTAGCGATATATCAACAACAAACTACTACTGCATCTTCTCATTGCACAACTTTGTAGTTCCCTAGTTTCCTTTATTTTGCCAACATGTTATAGTTGGAGATTTAATTTTAAATGCAGTTTTGAGTTTGCGCCATGGTGTACATGAGTTCCCTATGCATACATAAATTGATTTAACATGATATAATATAGTAAGTATTTGACCAGTTTTTTTATGTATTCAGCTGAGTTTTTAAATACATTTTAGATAAAAGATTCACAATGGTTTTTCAAAGGTGAACTTAGTTCCAATCTACATCTTCATATATTTGGACTTTCAATAGAAGCATATTATGTAATTAATTCTTCCTTTGGCCATATAATTGTAGAAATAAAAGTTCATATATAATGTCAGTTACAAATACAAATATTTTTACTTGAATACAACTGCAAGCTGTAGATATGGTGGTGTCTAAACTGAAGTAGGAAGACTATGGAACCAAAGGCTGATAAGCTAGGCAAGCATTAACCCCGTTGAACATATACTTCAGTAGGATGGGTGAAAAGCCCTATGTTTGGCCGAAACCATATGCAGTAACAGGGACATGGTTGTATATTTGTGAAAAGCCACCTTTGGAACTTAGTTATGTTACTAGGAGACAGTTACCTTTGGAACTTAATTACTATAGTTTGCACTTGTATCCTCTGCTTTACCTTGTTGCTCAAGATGACTTGAAGTAATAATATACTCAAATGCTGTATAATAATATCTGGTGATATGGGTACAAAAATTGAGAACAAAACAGTTAACTTTTTGTACACTCCCAATTTAGTGCAATGCTGTAAGGTTACAGCAATGCAAGATTTAAATGTTGTATAATAAGTTCTGAATGGTATATAATAATATATTTTCTCTACATTTGGTACCTTTTTTCTTTTTTTGCAGTCACACCATGCTAGTAACAATATGCAGACTCAAGATCAACAGGCCGCTGGATCTGCCGTGGCGTGGCACAAAGATTACGTTTCCTTGGTTTAGTGTTGGTACTTATGAAACTAGTTATGTAATTTATGTTAGAACTATGTCGATGTAACTTATCTAACCTTTTGGAATGTAAACTTATCTAGTCTTTTAGAGTATAAACTTATCGAACTTTTTGAAATGTGTTGGAATTATATGATTCTTGCTTCAGTCTTTTAGTATGTGTTATTATGTGATTTTGATTGTTGCATTACTGTATTTATTGCATGTTAAGATATTCATTATTATTATGGATGTATATCACAACAGTTATATTTAAATTTGCATTTATTTCGCAAGAGGCAAGAATTGTTGTTATATGATAATTTTACAATGGTCCATGGCCTGTTGTAAAATAGGTTTACCAAGTAGAATATTACAACGGTCGACGACCGTTGTAATATACTGTATTACAACGGGAAAAAGCCGCTTGTAATTTATTAGCTATTACAACGGGTTAATAACCATTGTCATAGAATCAGTGCACGTGACAAAGCAAATTATTACAACGGTCCATTACAACAGTCATAGCCCGTTGTCAAATAGTCAGGAGCTATTACGACGGTGCATATTAAGACGGGCATGTGCCCGTTGTGAAATGCATATTACAACGGTTTTTGCCCGTTGTAAAAGGACTGTTTTGTTGTAGTGTAGTCTCATATTTGTATTCATTTTAACATTGTTAGTTTTCTTTTAGTTTATAGTTAACAAGTTCACTCGCCCTCGGTTTAATTTGATTGAGTAAGATTAGAATAAATTATTTCCCTGTGGATCGACCCGTATTCGCCGCGTACTACGATTATACGTCGTGCGCTTGTGGTTTATTACACTTCGCGACGGTATTATAATCGATAGAATATTCGTTGGCGAACAGTTTTTCTCTCCTCCCACTAACTTTCTCTCCTCCAACTAACTTATTCTACTGTAAATGAGTGGTGGAAACAGAAGGTTTGTTTGAATGCTCCAGTTTTAGGGCGTTGTTGAACGCTTCTTTTGTTTAATATGCGTTTAATAAATACAAATGAAAACACCAAAATAAACTGGATATATCATTCGATCATAATAGAAGATATTATTTCAAATAGCTAAGAGCTTACCATGTGCATACACTAAGACCAACCACTTATGTGGTGCTCGCAGACCATGCTAGGTGCACTAGGGAGAGTTTTATGACTCCAGTCAGTTTCCCTCCTGAAAAAAAATAAAAAAAAAAGATATTATTTCAAATATGGCGAACCAAACAAACTAGAAAAACTACTTACACCAAATCAAATGAACTAGAAATGGAGCATGTTCAACATATAATTAATGCACCCAAGCAGGTCATCGTCAGATAGCTCATCCACCATATCCAAGACTGAGAGAACGGTGCAGAAAATTTCCATAATCTCCTAACTTTGAACGCTAATAATAGAAGGCAAAAGAGAATAACAATGCGTCGGCGACTCGACGGAATATTCTGATTGCACAAAAGGTCTTGCACTGGTTGAACTCACAAGTCTACTGAAGGAGAGTCGTTTGAAGTGAGAAGATGTGGTGGAACCAGTCATCCAATCGTAGTACAAAGACGTATCGATAGCAGAGGAAATGAAGGTAGTGGAAATTAATTTAAAATCTCATTCATCCCCTAGAATCTCTAGTAGTCTGATCCAGTCCCTTCATAACTGCTTTAGACTCTCCCATTTGTTTAATGTCTTTGTCTTGGTCCAATTGTCATTAAATTGCTCATTGCAGTCTGTAATTACAACTGATAAAAAAGTGCTTACACTTCCTCTAAGTTAAGGTAACGAATGTATGTGTCAATTAATAAAGCAACAATTACTTTATTCGAAGATAATATATTTAACAATCATATTTTAATATCAGAGTATCAAAAAATAATTTTATTTTATTCAACAAGGTCTTATCTTTCACATATTTCGATATAAGGTTGGTTAGGATGTTTTGCACATCCATGATTTTTCTCGAATCATTTTGTGACCACTTTACCCTTGAGTATCTTGTTCTAGATGTATCTTTTAATTGGTGCAGCATTAGGTGCACAAACCTGTGTCATTCAAAAGATTTGATGGTTGGTCACAATGGTTACATTAACGATTTGGTTAAGGGTTAGGAAGATTTAATTAGAAGTTTTAATTTTTCAGGACTGCTAATCGAATTTAATTAGTATCTCTGGGCTAATTATGTTAGCTCGGTAGGGTTAATGACCTATAGTATAAATAGAAGCTAAAGAAATTAGGTTAACCTCTTCTCTTAATTTTCCTAGCAGCCATAAGAACCAAGATTCTCTAGACCTTCCTCCCAAAACCGAAAACAAATTATAAATCACTTCTAATCTCCTCCAAACTCTAGAAGGTATTACATCTTCATTGATCAACATAGTTTTCTTCATTTAGAGGCTCTCTATATTCGTTTTCTTACTGCCTAAATTATTTTAATCTTGATCTTTATTAGATTCATTGATTTGGTGAGTGATTTAGATCTCTCACTATTCTATGTTACATCGTATGCTTAAATTAGTGTTTTTATCACATTTACATGTTAGATCACATCAAACCATGATCATTTTTATTCATTTCAATTTTGAAACCTTAATGATAATATAATTAGTGAAAAGGATTAAAATGATAAGTTTAGATTCATTAACAAGTAGATATACACATGATTTATGCATATAAATGATTGTTCCCTGTTTTATGTGAATTTGGGTGTTTGAATATGATTGTTGATTCATATGATTGATGTCTGAATTGTTCAAATCATTTTTTGGATGCTATAATTGATTTTGTACGTTAGTATCGACGAAATTCAGATTTGGAATGAAGATTGGAGCGCAACTGGATCAAATTTTTTCGGAATCGCACAAATATTAGAGGTTGAGCTCTAGAAGGCATTAGGAAGGCATCTATAAAATTTAGGGTCGAAATTCGCTAAGTACATGGACCGGTATCGGCCCATGGCTTATGGACCGATATCGGTCCATGGGAAGCGTTATTTTTCCTCCAAACTTTTTGTGTAAACTCCTAGGGCATTTGTGCATGATAGCCAAAATTTACAACCAAAATACACTAAGTACATGGATCGGTATCGATCCATGATCTGTGGACCTATACCGGTCCATGGGCATTTGTTGTTTGGCCATGAGATTTATGGCCTGGATTCCAAGGTGCATAAGAAGGCTACCAGTCAAGTTTGAGGTGAATTGGACTCGACATATGGACTGGAGAAATTTTCTAAGTGATGGGCCAACATGAGACTTCAATGGATCAATGGGAAGCGACGGTGGGCCAATAAGACATGGACCGATATTGATTTGGAACCTAAGGAAGGTTTACTTCGAGGATCCGAAATACTTAGTCAAAAACTGGCTTAGTACATGGACTGGCACCGATCCATAGCCTATGAACTGGTACCAATCCATCATGGTGGCATGTTATAGCATGAGATCCATGGCGAGAGACTTGGAGGCTTCAATGATTGTGCAGGTGGTCTTGGTTTGATAATTGCTTTTCAGATTGGAGATAATGGCATGATCAAGGAAAAGAATCTTCAATAGGAGACTCAGATGTGGAGTGACTCGAAGGGAAAGATGTGGTTAGTACGTGGTGTGGCGTAGCTACCTAGTAGTGAAGCGGTTCATAGTAGACAAAGATGTGTGATAATAAATTTGTTGAGTTGTGTCTCAAACTTTGGACATGGTAGAGTGGCTCTAAGCTGGATCGCCAAAGAATCATTGATAGTTCGGAGAGTTCCAATGTTGACTCAAGAATACTATGTGCTAGACACTTGGGTCTTAAAGACAGATGTGACGGACCGATGGGGTCCCGTAAGAACAAGAAGACGATATACCCTGGCTTACTAGGTGGGAGTACCTAAACTGCTAGCCACTTGGTTCCTAAAGGTAGACGTATGGGACAACTGGGTCCTGAAGGTACGAAGGAGTCACACTAGGATCAGGAGTTCCATTAGTCCTTGGTTAAGAGAGGATTATCATACAAGTATCGATTGATTCAAGGCTTTAGAAGGTGATAGTTAGGATTTGGAAGATGGTTGCTATGGTTTCTTTGACACACACGCCTTCACTACTCAAGTAGACTATCATCTGTAGGGCTTAGAGAAGGAGATATGGAATGAAAGCCGGGAGGGCTAGACAGATTTTCTTATCTTGTGACTTTGCCTACTTCTTCTGTTCTTGCTTTGTGTAGCATTATTTCTTTGACTAGGATATTTTATTATGTTATTATATGCTGATTTTTTGGTTGTAGGGACAAGTCAAATATGAGACTTTACATGTCTATTTACATATATTGTAGTACAGCTTTTGATACATCTTATCGCACACCAAAATATTGTCTGACCCATTGTTTTATGTCTCTTCTTATCATCGATGATGCTGATGAGTAGAATAAATGGCAGGTCAGGTTATACGGGATGATATGCCGAAGACGAGCTTGGAGGAGCTATAGCATATACTTACTGGTATATATTCGTTTTTCACTGTTATGAGCATACTCCTAAGGTTACATTGAGGATGACATATATTCAAATATTATTGGATTTCATGTACATGACTCTGTGATTTTGATGGAGTTTCAACTACTTTGTTGTTATATCATTTCTCACTACATTACTATCTATATTTTTTATTATACATGCACAGTGAGATTTATGATAGGTCTTCTTTTGATTACCACTCATATTGGCCGACCCATATTAGCTTGGCATGCTAAAGTGCACTATTTTACCTATTTACATGCAAGTGGTATGGGCGGTTGTCACAATATATATTGCAGTCAAGTGAATGGGTTAAAACCAAATACGAGATAGATCGATATATTCCTATTGTACTTTTGTTATAAATAGACTGTATGATATACATTACATTGTAATGAAAACAAATGATTCTCTCTTGTGAATAAAATAGTTATGCACCAGTACAAAAAAAATTCTCTTTTACTTCATCAAAGCTACAAAAGCCTTGTTGTGCCCAAAATAAGGTATGTAGCGATTTATGGAAGTATATACCAAGAACTTCGTCATGCAAATCAAGAACTTTGATTGAAAACAAGACGGATCAACACACAATAACATAAGATATTCCATCCATCCATGCTCTTTATTGATTCATCAAAATTTTGTTTACAATTACTAAACCAAAACTAAAATAAACATAATACAACTGAATCAATAACCAAATTGAGAAAGAAAAAGAATATCTAGATGACTATAATTGTTGGAGAGGAAGAATCATGAAGAACGAGAACTAACCCTAGAGATTTTCTTAAGATTAAGATCTTCTAAATCTTATTTAATTTGGAGCATATTGTTTTAATCTTGAAAGTAGCTTATATAGAAGAGTAGAAGACCTAGAGAAATATCCAAACTGCAACTTCAAAATATCAAAAATATATCCCGAAACATACTGTAACATCCCGCAACTTTTACGGTTCTAAAAGTTAAGTAATTAAGAAATAATTATTACTAGAGGATAAACCGGATGTCGTATTTATTACCATTGCGAAGGTCTTTCTGGAACGATCGGTTTGATATATAATTTTGATATGTTTGAAATTATCATTTGCAAGATATTTTTTAGAATGAAAGATACGCACATAAAACCATTAATTCTCAATGTTCCAATTTTAAGAAAAAAAATAGTGTTTGGTGTAGTGGTTAAGTGAGTAGACTTTGATACATGAAGTTATGAGGTCGATTCCCATTGATATTATATTTCCTTTCTTTTAAGATGCATGTTCCAAGTAAGGAGTATGTGTGTATATGTAACACCCCACCTCCGCCAGGGCCACACTCACGAGTGCTGGCACTAGCTTTGGAGGGGTGTTGTCTAGGTAAACATGCACAGAGATATCACACGACAGAACATAGATAAATAAATAAGTAAAGCAGCGGTAGAGATTTAAAAACCATACTTAACCATTTCAAAACCAAATAGTCAACTTACATCAAAGTACTTAGTCATTATTTTCCAACTACCACAAGTCTAGAAAACATAAACTGAAAATAGCATAAAGTAAACTATCCCCAAGATAGATGTGATGAAGCCATAGCAAGCTCAAGTCCAAACCGTACGTGAGCTGTCAAGAAAGCAAGCCAAGTGTCCAAGCTAAGCACTAGTATTCCCTCCTTGAGAACCTGGGGGGAACAGAATAAAAGAGGCGAAAGAAAAAGGGTCAGTCATAAAGACTGGTAAGTCCTACCTATTGTTAGTATAAAAACTAATAAAGTTAACTAAACATGAGAAACTGAGATGAAACATAACTGGCATGATAAATGGATAACAAGGTAGATCAAGTGTGGCATCGCATATACAAGGTTTTGTTTGCACCAATAGTACTAGTAATCCAGCCCATGTCAAGTATAAACAAGAAATGATCCCTTGGCCCAATGTCATGAGATGACCCAAGACGGGGTCCAACTACACGGTCTAGTCGATCGGCTCCCTATAAGCCTAACTCGTCGAGTGTCGGTGTCATACGGCCCAATCCCGGAATGTAGTCAAACTGTGCTAGGTCCACCCTAGGGTGTATCAAGTCCTAGGGTGCCAACCACTGACACGAATCAAGCACGCACAGTCTAAACCTACTGGTGCCCGTGTCTGCTTTTTCAACTCCGGACTATGTGCACGACCATAGTCCGCCTGAACCTACACCGGCGCACCTACTCAGCCGTCGTTCTGGTCGCTTACAATCAGCCCAGTAATCGTGCCCCACCCTAGCCTAGTCCCTAGGGTACCGTTGATATATCCAAGAGGGTTAGTGCTGAAAAGGACCACGTAACTAGGGTTTCTAACGGGTTAAGTGTGGTTAACCCTATCCAATCATGTATCCAGTTGGTTAAGTGTACCCAAGTGGTTCATGACTTAATCTCATCCAATCATGTATCAAGTTGGTTAAGTGTTTCCAAGTGGTTCATGACTTAACCCTAACATGTGGCATTAATTAATTCAATGCACCCAACCTCTCACATTAAACTTTGTTGTGGTTACTGAATATGCCGGGCGGGTCCGGGCAGCTTTACACCACAACCTAGTCTAACCTCGGGTTTCAAGCGCGATGTGACCAACTTCTCACATTGGGTCCTATTGTTTGTAGCCACTGGATTTGCCGGGCAGTTCCGGGCAGATTTACGCTACAAACTCAACCCAACCTCGAGTTGGCCACTTTATGGTTTTCTACATGTCATGACCATATTCAAGTTTTCAAGCATAATCAAGTTTCATGTCATCAAGTCATGTTTTTCATGTTATTTCGAGTTTGCCTAATCTACCCATAACGTATTCCCATTCGCACGTAAACTCGCATTAACACAAGTGAATCAAGGAACATAAGAATATGACCAAGATGGGCATAAGGTGGTAAAGTTGGTCATAGGTTAAACATGATGATATTTGAGGCAAAGGTGTTCATCACAACTAGCATATAGGGTTATTGGCCTTAAACATGCATGACATCAAACTTAGCAAATAAACTAGCATGTAGTTCAACATCATAAGCAAAGGTGAAACATGATAATGGTTGACATAGGGTGATAAACTTGTGGGTAGCATGTAGTTCAACATCATATGCGAGTTAACATCAAGGTTATGAGAGGATCTATGTTGCATTATGCATAACTACCAAGTTCTATGTTGCCTTATGCATAATCACCAAATAAAGCTCATAGCTTTCTACCCAAAAATCAAGGTAAATGATACTAGGTTCATGATAGTGCCACAATCATAGATCAAAAGAGTCATACATGGATCTATGCATACAAATATAGCCCCAAGACAAGTATTATACCCAAAAGTCCCATTTTAACTTGCTACATGATCATATTAACTTAATAGTTTAAATCTAAGAGTAGAGTGGGGCTTACTAATCGCGGCTATGAGATCTAGAAAAAAATAGAACAAGATTGAGACGAAGCCACACTAGAAATCCCCAAATAAAGATAAGATCCACTCCAAGCCTTGAGAAATAAGAAGAAAGATCCTTGTTTTGATGAAGAAAGATGGCTCCTTTGCTTTAGATCAAGCTTAGGCTCTCAAGCTCTCAAGTTGAAGAAGATGGAGGCCATGATTAGGGAGCATTTGGGCAGCACTTAGTTGTAGGAATGATTAATGAGGGTTTATGGTAGGTCTAAGGGTGCTTATATAGAAGTTTAGGTTAGTTTAGGCCATAGGATTAACCCTAATTCAGATCTGAGCCATCAAATCACGTCACAAGCCAACAAAACAAGACCCAGGAGCCAAAACAGGTGCACCAGGCCAAACTGGCCCGACCACCCAGGTCGACAGGGGTGTCGACTGGGCAGTCGACACCAGTTGGGGCAAGTCGACTCCCAAGTCGACTCCCCAGTCAACTTGGGGCTGGGCGGGAAATTTTCCCGCCCAGTCTGTTTGGCTCCAGATTTGATTTTCGAACTGTTTTTAAACTCTGGATTTTCTGAAAACTTCGACGGGCCATAACTGGGTCATACGGACTCCGATTTTCGAAAATTCGGACTCTATTTCACGTATTTTTCCGAGAAGAACGCAATGGCACAGCCCGTTTCCCTTGATTCAGATTTTAACATTTAATTCTGCCTTGATTTACGTTATAACATGTTATTCAAAATACGGGTTGTTACATTCTCCCCTCCTTAAAGGATTTCGTCCCTGAAATCTCTAAGTTAGGAAGAACGTATCCTACCATCCATCATCCATCTACTCAAAACATCATCCACGAGCAGTCATTGTCCTTAAAAGATTCTAAATGATGTATGATCATATGCGAAAGGTGTGTGTATATGTACTTATCTAATGCGAAAATCAGGCGGTTACTGATTCAGTAAACCTCCTTAATGCAAAGTATGTTAGTGAAATGAGTCCATATGTATGCAAATTCCTAACATAATTCATAATCTCTACATGAGTGCACATAACATTCATCCATATGCAACATCCACGTGATAGCATAACAAGTTTCAGCCATGAATAAGTATAAGCACTCATGCATATGCAATATGAAAGTGTGTGAGCCGATCTTAGTGCCTAACGTGTATCATGCATCCACGAGTAACCATTTGCAAACACTTGCAGCCATTTGCAACCATCAAGCATAACATGTTTCAAATACATGTTTCATCCAAAGGGTTTCTACCTAAGGTTCTCATGACAAGATTAACGAGATAACAAGATAAACATGGATAGCAAAAGAAAGATATACTAACTAGGAAAGGAGATTGAGAATGTACCCTCAAAAAGGAATGGATAAAGCCCACGCATCTTCTCCTCGGTTTCCCAAGTTGCATCTTCATCGGCTTCACTCCACAGAACCTTTACCAACTTGACTTCTCGATTCCTCAGCTTCTTGATCTCTGTTCCCAAGATACGAATCAGAGCTCGCCTCAGGGTTGCCTCTTTCTCTACCTTCACGTCTTCAAGAATGCTAGGCTCAACTACTTCGGCTGATTCATGTAGGCATTTTCAGAGATGCGAGACATGAAAGACATTGTGCACGCTAGCCAGCTTCTTGGGCAATTCCACCCTATAAGCCATTTTCCCAATCTTCTCGATGATAGGGAAGGGTCCAACGAACCTTGGTGCTAGCTTTCCAACTGCTCCAAAACGAACCACATTTCGCAAAGGAGAAACCTTCACAAAGACCATATCTCCAACTTCAAACTATAAGTCTGTCCTTCGCTTGTCTGCATAGGATTTCTGTCTGTCTTGGGCCGTTTTCATCTGCCTTCGAATCAACTCAACTTTCTCGGATGTGTCCCTTATCATGTCGGGCCCAAGTATAAGCTTATCCGTCGTCTCCCACCAACATGTTGGTGACTTGCACGGCCTCACATACAAAGCTTCGAATGGTGCCATCCCTATGCTTGCTTGGTAGCTGTTATTATAAGCAAACTCTACGAGAGGAAGGTGGTCTTCCCAAGTGCCACCAAAGTCAAGAATGCATGGCCTCAACAGATCTTCTAGTACCCTATTCATCCTTTCGGTCTGACCATCCATCTGTGGGTGATAGGCCGTACTTAGATTCAATCGCGTACCCATCGCTTCTTGCAAACTATTCCAGAATTGGCTGGTGAAGATTGGGTCACGATCGCTAACTATGCTAGAAGGAACTCCATGCAATCCTACTATCTCTCGAAGATAAACAAATGCTAGCCATGATGCGGTCCTCTTGCTCTTCACTGGAATGAAATGGGCGCTCTTCGTGAGTCTATCCACTATGACCCATATGCTAGTATTCCCCTTCCTTGATCTCGGCAATCCATCCACAAAATCCATAGAGATACTTTCCCACTTCCATAGCGGGACTTCCAATGGATGCAGTAGCCCACCGGGCTTCTTCGATTCGGCCTTTACTTGCTGGCAAACAATGCATCTAGAAACAAACTCTGCAACATCCTTTTTCATCCCATCCCAAAAGAAAATGCGCTTCATGTCCCGGTACATCTTATCCCTCCGGGATGTATGGTCATCCTCGAGTGATGCGCCTCCCCAAGAACTTTATTTACTAAGTCTCCAACTCGTGGGACACATAGTCTTCCATCACGCCTTAGCCACCCCTTGTCATCGATAGCATATCTAGCGAGGTGACTTGACGTCTCACCTCGAATCAACTTTCCCATGATCTCGACTATCTGCGGGTCTTCCCTCTGTGAAGCCCCAACTTGATCAAGAAGTGTGGGTCTAAGCTCAAGGGATGCTAACGAACCAGTCATCGACTCAACGGCAGGTGTAAAATCAAAGGTTGCCAAGAACTCTAGGCTCTTCATCTCAACAAACAAGGGACTCAAAGTTAACCTTCTTCTACTTAACGCATCCGCCACAACATTACCCTTTCCAGGGGTATAAGCTATCTAGAAGTCATATGATGCCAAGAATTCCATCCACCTCTGCTGCCTTAGATTCAAATCTTTCTGCGAGAAGAGGTACTTGAGCGACTTGTGATCAGTATATAACTCAAACCTTTCGCCTAGAAGATAGTGGCGCCAGGATTTGAGTGCAAAGACAATCGCCGCCAACTCCAAATCATGAGTGGGATAGTTCTTCTCATGAGCTTTGAGTTGCCTACCCCCAAAGCATATCACTCTCCCTTCTTGCATCAGGACGGCGCCTAATCCCGTGCCACATTCATCGGTGTACACGGTAAACAACTTCCCTCCATTGGGTAATGCTAGAACTGGAGCTGTGGTGAGGGCTTTCTTGAGCCTTTGAAAAGAAAGCTCACACTCTAAGTCCCATGTAAAGACTAATTTCTTCTTCGTTAACTTAGTAAGAGGGGCTGAAATCCTAGCGAAGTCCTTAATGAACTTCCTATAAAATCCTGCCAGACCGAGAAAGCTTCTCACTTCAGTTGCATTCTTCGGAACTTTCCAGTCTTGTACCGCCACCACTTTAGCGGGATCCACAGCTAAGCCCTGCTTAGAAACTATATGCCCAAGGAACCGAACTTCCCTTCTCCAGAAATGACATTTAGAGAACTTGGCTTTCAATTGATGAGCTCTAAGCGTATCCGTAACCTCCTTGAGGTGTGTAGCATGCTCTTCCTCGTCCTTAGAGAAGACCAGAATATCATCCACGAAGACAACCACAAACTTGTTAAGGAACTCCCTGAACACCCTACTCATCAAATCAACAAAGTATACGGGTGCATTAGTCAAACCGAACGGCATGACTAGCCATTCAAAGAATCCATCTGGAGTCCTAAACGCAGTCTTGTCAATACTATCCTCAGCCACTCTAAGCTGATGGAATCCGGTGGCTAGATCGAGCTGAGAGAAAACAGAAGCACCAACAAGCTGGTCAAAGAGATCATCAATCCTCGGTAACGGGTGCCTATTCTTCTTTGTCAGCTTGTTCAACTCACGATAATCAACACATAGATGAAGCGAACCATCTGCCTTAGTAACGAATACCACAGGAGCACCCCATTCAGAAATGCTTCGCCTAATGAAATTTTTCTCAAGCAACTCCTTGATTTGCTTGCTAAGCTCTCTTCTTTCTCGCGGGGCCATGTGCCTAACAGGCAATGAAACTGGCTTGGCATTATCAACAAGATAAATACGGAAGTTTTATCTCTCGTTTAGGGGGTAACCCCTTCACCTCATCAAAAACATCAGGATATTCTCGGACCACCCTCACAGATTGAAGATTGTCAATAGACGAGTCGAGGGATTCAAGATAACATAACATGACGGGATCCAGAGGGTTACAAGAAATCTCTAGGGTATTGCCAAGGCGAGTCATAAGCCTCACTACCCTATGCTCACAATAGAGAATGGCTCCATAACTGGACAACCAATCCATGCCCAAAATCAACCCGTATCCCATGAACCCGAGAACATAAGCATTACATGTGAATTCTACGGTCAAGATAGAAATCCTCAAATCCATACAAATCATAGATAGATGGGCAGAACCCCCAATTGGATTTGAAACACTAATGGGATCCTCAACTAGACTAGAACTTAGGTGCAAACTTTCAACAATGTCAGAAGAGATAAAGGTATGCGATGCGTCGGAATCAAATAAAGTTCGAACAGGAAAACCAGAAATGTAAACAAGGCTTTCTACAGAAATACTACCTCGGTCCGGAGCTGGAGTAGTGTTGAGAGCATGCATCTGCCCTCCAGAAGGTCCTGCTCGCTGAGTCTGCCCTTGCCCCTGCCCTTGCTTCTTTGGGCAATCCTTACTGAAGTGTCCAGACTCTCCGCAGCGAAAGCATTCTCCCAACTTCCTCTTCTTCTTCCTACAATCTTTGGCTATGTGTCCAGTGATCCCACAGAAGTTGCACTTCCTTGTCTCCCTTGCCTTATTGTTGTTGTTGCCCTTGTTCCCCTTCTTGTTGTTCTTGTTGTACTGGTTGCTCTGATTGCCTCCCCACTTGGAATCCACCTTCTTGGTTTGTGTCTCATTACTCTTAACTTCTTTCTTGCCATTCTTATCATCTCCTCGAAGCAATGCCATATCCACTAAGCTCTCAAAAGTGGCCCCCATGGGTATATGAGACATGGCCAAAGCTTGCAATGGCTCATTCAATCCTCGAGAAAAGCGTAGAGCCTTCTTCTGAGCTGTGTTAACCATGTCTAAACCGAATCAAGCAAGCTGGTTAAACTTATTCACATACTCCTTAACAGTCATGTCCCCTTGCTTCAAAGATATAAACCTCTCCATTTGCAGATTTTCTTCAGCAGATGATAGAAACTTAAGCCCAAACCTCATCCTAAAGTCGTCCCAAATCTCTATAGGCCTAGTAGCGGTGGTGACTTCCCACCAATAAGCAGCTTCCTCTTTCAATAGCCATACCGCCAACAGAACTTTCCGACGGTCATCTATATCAAAGATGACAAAGAGGTATTCAGTTTCTTTTAACTAGTTTCTTGCCTCCACATAAGTCTCTGTCCCAACAAAATTCTTGCCACCCATCGCCTTAAAGTCTTTGCAAATCTTTGCGAAATCCGCTTGTGGACGCTGAGGAGGAGGAGGAGGAGGAGGAACCTCAGGTACGGGAGGAGGAGCGGGAGTGTTTGCTGGGCCCGCATCGTTGGCCCTAGCTTCCAAGTACCTTCGGAACCATCCGGGTATGGGTACTCCCTCGGGAAG
Source organism: Allium sativum (assembly GCA_030737875.1). Lineage (NCBI taxonomy): Eukaryota > Viridiplantae > Streptophyta > Magnoliopsida > Asparagales > Amaryllidaceae > Allium > Allium sativum. Next base: position 202,151,156 of record CM060924.1, read on the forward strand.
GTTAAGATCGGCCATGCTGAAAAAGGAAAAGATAGATTTAGAACGAGGAAACAAAGGATAGCGCTAATGGCTTTTGGGGAATAGCCTTTTAAAATAAACTAGACTTTTCTTGGAAAATACTTAATTGGTTTTGAAAATAGTTTTTCAAAAGGGTTTTTAAAACATTTGTCCGGTCTAGTAAAACCTCATGCTCTGATACCAAATGTAACACCCCACCTCCGCCAGGGCCACACTCACGAGTGCTGGCACTAGCTTTGGAGGGGTGTTGTCAAGGTAAACATGCATAGAGATATCACAAGACAGAACATAGATAAATAAATAAGTAAAGCAGCGGTTGAGATTTAAAAACCATACTTAACCATTTCAAAACCAAATAGTCAACTTACATCAAAGTACTTAGTCATTATTTTCAAACTACCACAAGTCTAGAAAACATAAACTGAAAATAGCATAAAGTAAACTATCCCCAAGATAGATGTGATGAAGCCATAGCAAGCTCAAGTCCAAACCGTACGTGAGCTGTCAAGAAAGCAAGCCAAGTGTCCAAGCTAAGCACTAGTATTCCCTCCCTGAGAACCTGGGGGGGAAACGGAAGAAAAGAGGCGAAAGAAAAAGGGTCAGTCATAAAGACTGGTAAGTCCTACCTACTGTTAGTATAAAAACTAATAAAGTTAACTAAACATGAGAAACTAAGATGAAACATAACTGGCATGATAAATGGATAACAAGGTAGATCAAGTGTGGCATCGCATATACAAGGTTTTGTTTGCACCAATAGTACTAGTAATCCAGCCCATGTCAAGTATAAACAAGAAATGATCCCTTGGCCCAATGTCATGAGATGACCCAAGACGGGGTCCAACTACACGGTCTAGTCGATCGGCTCCCTATAAGCCTAACTCGTCGAGTGTCGGTGTCATACGGCCCAATCCCGGAATGTAGTCAAACTGTGCTAGGTCCACCCTACGGTGTATCAAGTCCTAGGGTGCCAACCACTGACACGAATCAAGCACGCACAGTCTAAACCTACTGGTGCCCGTGCCTGCTTTTTCAACTCCGGACTATGTGCACGACCATAGTCCGCCTGAACCTACACCGGCGCACCTACTCAGCCGTCGTTCTAGTCGCTTACAATCAGCCCAGTAATCGTGCCCCACCCTAGCCTAGTCCCTAGGGTACCGTTGATACATCCAAGAGGGTTACTGCTGAAAAGGACCATGTAACTAGGGTTTCTAACGGGTTAAGTGTGGTTAACCCTATCCAATCATGTATCCAGTTGGTGAAGTGTACCCAAGTGGTTCATGACTTAATCCCATCAAATCATGTATCAAGTTGGTTAAGTGTTTCCAAGTGGTTCATGACTTAACCCTAACATGTGGCATTAATTAATTCAATGCACCCAACCTCTCACATTAGACTTTGTTGTTGTTACTGGATATGCCGGGCGGGTCCGGGCATCTTTACACCACAACCTAGTCTAACCTCGGGTTTCAAGCGCGATGTGACCAACTTCTCACATTGGGTCCTATTGTTTGTAGCCACTGGATTTGCCGGGCGGTTCCGGGCTGATTTACGCTACAAACTCAACCCAACCTCGAGTTGGCCACTTTAAGGTTTTCTACATGTCATGACCATATTCAAGTTTTCAAGCATAATCAAGTTTCATGTCATCAAGTCATGTTTTTCATGTTATTTCGAGTTTTCCTAATCTACCCATAACGTATTCCCATTCGCACGTAAACTCGCATTAACACAAGTGAATCAAGGAACATAAGAATATGACCAAGATGGGCATAAGGTGGTAAAGTTGGTCATAGATTAAACATGATGATATTTGAGGCAAAGGTGTTCATCACAACTAGCATATAGGTTTATTGGCCTCAAACATGCATGACATCAAACTTAGCAAATAAACTAGCATGTAGTTCAACATCATAGGCAAAGGTGAAACATGATAATAGTTGACATAGGGTGATAAACTTGTGGGTAGCATGTAGTTCAAAATCATATGCGAGTTAACATCAAGGTTATGAGAGGATCTATGTTGCATTATGCATAACTACCAAGTTCTATGTTGCCTTATGCATAACCACCAAATAAAGCTCATAGCTTTCTACCCAAAAATCAAGGTAAATGATACTAGGTTTATGGTAGTGCCACAATCATATATCAAAAGAGTCATACATGGATCTATGCATACAAATATAGCCCCAAGACAAGTATTATACCCAAAAGTCCCATTTCAACTTGCTACATGATCATATTAACTTCATAGTTTAAATCTAAGAGTAGAGTGGGGCTTACTAATCGCGGCTATGAGATCTAGAATAAAATAGAACAAGATTGAGATGAAGCCACACTAGAAATCCCCAAATAAAGATAAGATCCACTCCAAGCCTTGAGAAATAAGAAGAAAGATCCTTGTTTTGATGAAGAAAGATGGCTCCTTTGCTTTAGATCAAGCATAGGCTCTCAAGCTCTCAAGTTGAAGAAGATGGAGGCCATGATTAGGGAGCATTTTGGCAGTACTTAGTTGTAGGAATGATTAATGAGGGTTTAGGGTAGGTCTAAGGGTGCTTATATAGAAGTTTAGGTTAGTTTAGGCCATAGGATTAACCCTAATTCAGATCTGAGCCATCAAATCACGTCACAAGCCAACAAAACAAGACCCAGGAGCCAAAACAGGTGCACCAGGCCAAACTGGCCCGACCACCCAGGTCGACAGGGGTGTCGACTGGGCAGTCGACACCAGTTGGGGCAAGTCGACTCCCAAGTCGACTCCCCAGTCGACTTGGGGCTGGGCGGGAAATTTTTCCGCCCAGTCTGTTTGGCTCCAGATTTGATTTTCGAACTGTTTTTAAACTCTGGATTTTCTGAAAACTTCGACGGGCCATAACTGGGTCATACGGACTCCGATTTTCAAAAACTCGGACTCTATTTCGCGTATTTTTCCGAGACGAACGCAATGGCATAGCCCGTTTCCCTTGATTCAGATTTTAACATTTAATTCTGCCTTGATTTACGTTATAACATGTTATTCAAAATACGGGTTGTTACAGTATAAATGGAAGACATAGGATTAAATGTTGCATATAAGAAAAGATTTTATGTGTGTGTATATATACGTACATATGTATGTATGTATATGAGGTGTATGTTGTTTCCAAATTATAATAAATAATTTCATAAGTTGTGAATTAACTGCACATTAATTAACGGGTTATTCAAATCCTATGTATATGCGTACAAATATATATATTCATTTGTATAATTTGGTTATACATTGAATTTGGAGGTTATAATAGGGAAAGCAGAAAAAAGGGATTAAATTATATACCTGATTTCCACTTTTGAAAATAGGCAGGCAATCAATTTGCTTTAATTATCAATATATTCCACTTATTAGATATTTGTTGATGTTTCTATTTTGTTGACTTTATATATTGTGGAGGGAGGGTTAGTTGGATATTCATGCAATTAATAAGTAGGATTTGAATCATCCTATGCATATATATACAAACGTCTTTCATTTTATAAGGTAAAGGATAACTTGTGTATTTAAGAAATTAAGGCACTGATCAATACATGAGTCATTAATATATTTTAATATACATTTGTTTCCTATAGATTTAGGAATTAATTCTTTTGAAAAAAATGTAAATTTCTAATATGTTCATTTACTACATTCTTAAAAGGTATATTCAAATCTATTTGTTATGGATTGGATGAAAATAATAAAAAATGCATTATAAGATCTTACTTCGTTACGAAGTAAATAAGAGAGCAGCTATGATTTAATTTGGGAATTGCTAGGGTTAATCGAATGAATGAAATCAATCTCTAGCTCCTTTATAAACATGCCAAATCTAAACTAACCTTCATACTCTTCTTTTGTTTCTTTCTCCCCTCTTGGATTTCTTCGGCACATCCTATTTTCTTATCCAAACTTTCCTTAAATTAAATAATGGAAGGATTGCATGCTAACTCAAAGAATAGAAAGGGGATCAAAATTAAAGAGAAATAGGAGGAAAGCTTATGCAAAATTCACAACCAATTTTCTACAGAAAAGGAGAACATGTGTCAAATAACATGAAGAGAAAACACATGTATGACTGCATGAGTTTGAAGATTATTTGCAAAAGCTGGTATGAATTCTTTAATTTAATAATTGGATTTAAAGTATAAATTTATTGTCTTTCGGAGAACATATATGATTACTAATTTATGACATGATATGTTGACAATTATTTGATATTTAAGACATTATGGATGCTTCGGGTCTAAGTTTACTATATTTTTAATGTTCATTGCACTATTGAAATTTTAATTGAAATAAGCGATGGATTTGAATATATAAATTATTCATTAAAATAAAATGAATAAAGTTGAATAATGATATTAAAATATGCTAAATAATGGAAAGTATGATTATCCATAGTTTGTATGTGTTATTTATAAATAACAGTTTTTGGAAAAGAAAAGAAATGATAAAATTAATTCGGGATGTTTTGATATGTTTATTATTATTTTTGAAGATATTCATGAATAGTAACAAAGGATACTTGTTGCTATTCAACAAAATAAGATTTTATAGATAATAATCCTGCTTTAATGAAAATTGCAATCATTTGGAATAAATAGGAATAACATGATTTTCTATTGTGTTAGTAGTACTTGTTATTATTTTGTAACTATAATGTTATTCGATATGTTATGATAAAATATAAATGTTTTGAAAGGAGGAACAATGAAAATTCTAAAAACTGAACAAAGCAACAAAGTTGTTGTAATACATATAAGTAAATATGCGTTTGTCTTATTATATTTTGTCCCGCATTATGGGAATAAGGCTAACATCAGCTCCAAAGCCAATATATAAAGAAGCCAATGTAATAGAAATATGTACACAGAATCAAGAGAAATAAAAATGTCTCTCCCTTATCTCTTAATGTTCTTTCTAGTGTCTTCTCTTTTATTATCTATTCTATATTATTTTATAACACGTTATCAGCACGAGATTCTATTATAGTTATTTGTTGAAATCTTCTAGATCTACATCTATGAATTTGTCATGTTAGCAATTTTTATTTGAGGATATCAATTCGTGGATTTCTATATTTGTTCTACAATTTTTTCTGTATGAGAATATCTGATCAATGGATCTTTTTTTTTTGTAGATCTAAATTATGTTCCAGTGGATCTAACTTTTTAGATCTAATTATTTTTAGCTTAGTGGTTTTTAGATATCCACCTATTCATATTTGATCTGGTATATGGTGTACCGAATATTTATTTAGGACGATCCATTCATTTTCTTTTTATAATATTACATATGGATCTTTTACCCCATAAGCCATACATAAAACATCTTCATTTTCTACTTTATCTCTTCAGTAACAGAGAAGCCATTGCAAATAGGTATGCATATATGTAAATAGCAAGCTGCTTGTTAGCCAACATACGTATTACTGTGGCCATTATTTTTGTTATGTAACATGGTGTATGGCTCCTTGACAGTTGGTATTGTTTTCATTATTATAATAAGTTCACTGTAAATATATAGAGAAATACTTGCAAATTTGGATATTAGTTTTATGATTCCATGCTATATTCAATTTATTACATGCATGTCTACGGTCCTATTCTATTTTACAAGATTTGCATTTTTTTTTATGATATAACGGAACTACAGTTCTATCTTTTTGTCTGTTCGTTAATTTGTTAATTCGTTTTGATAATTATAGAAAATGTATACTGATATGTGAATTTTGTTTAATTAAGCATCTGCAAATATTTTTTTGCGCAATTCACAAAAATGTCGAACATTGAAATCCATTTACAATCTCAATACTTAGAGAATACCATTAAAAATGGTAATAATATGTCTCAGCAGGACAAAACAAAGGCTCTGATATCTTTAAGACGCCATATTCACGATGATCTAAAATCAGAATATTTAACTGAAAAAAGATCCTCTCCACTTATGGAACTCCCTGAAGGAGCACTATGACCACCAGAAGACGGTCATACTTCCAAACACAAAGCAAGAGTCGTTGAGCCTGAAGTTTACATGCAAATGACCTGAATCTCATATGATCTTAAATTCTTTCAAATAAAGAACCTAAAGTTCATATGAAAACAAGGAACCTGAAGTTCATATTCAAATGAGAAACTTGAAATAAAGCATATATTGCATTTAATATTTGCATATAGCAAATGACCTGTAAAAGGAAAGGATTTGAAAAGTCAGTGAAAGATAAAATTTCAACAAAAAAATGAAAAAGCCTTATATTCCAACTTTATGCTACATATAATTTCTTGAAGAAACTTAGTATTGGAAGAGATCATTACATTTATAATAAATACTATTTTCTTGAAGAAAAATAGTAAAATGACTCTCATATGTGAAAAAGGGCACTTTCTAGAAAAGTTGCTTTAATTTAAAATATATAATAACAATATATGAATTATGATAAAACTTGAAGTTTTATTATAGTCATTTTAGAACATACAATATTTCTAGAAGAAATATTTCATTGATTCTTAGGAAAACATTTTATAAAGAAAATATGCATCCTGAAGATCATATTAAGTTAAGATCTAAATATTGATCTTAATCTTGCACACCGGAAGTGAATGCAAAAGTAATTTTTGTTATAAAATCGAAAACTTAGAACCTGCAGCTTCTATGATGGTAACAAATAGCTTGAAGCTCACTATGTGATTTTTATTTTGTTTCAATTCATTTTAGCATGTATTAGTTTGAAACTTTTAATTATTTGCCTTCCTTTTTAGTTTGTTCTTATGGAATTGTAGAAATAATATGTAATGTTAGACATGATAAGTAGTTTATTCTCATGGACATTTATCTATATTTATCAGTTATTTCAGTTATTAACTAGCTATATTGTTTTTAATTCTTAAGGTATGGATCGACAGTGTTTAAGTGATGATATATGTCTGGTTGATAGTGGAACTACTCATACGATATTGAAAAACCCAAAGTTTTTCTCCTAATTATCTGAAAATGTTTCATATAAAACTTCAACTATAGTTGGTTCAGCCAATATAATTGAAGGGTCTGGAAGAGCCTATATAGTGTTACCAAATGGTACACATATATTCATTCAAAATGCACTATATTCAAACAATTCTAAAAGAAATCTTCTTAGCTTCAAAGATATAAGAATGAACCGATATCATATTGAAACTATAAATGAAAATAATAAAGAATACCTTTGTGTTATTTCTAAAATTGAAAGCCAGAAGCTTATTTTAGAAAAATTTGGTACAATTTCAACTGGATTACTTTACCAAAATTGGCATAGTTGAATCTCATTTTATAAACATGAGCTACAAGCTCACAGATACAAAGAAATTGATTCTTTGGCATGATTGTTTAGGTCATCCTGGATCAACTATGATGCATAAAATTGCTAAGAACTCAAATGGGCATGATTTACCAAATCAGTTGAATTTACCAAATGATTGCATATGTACATCATGTGCACAAGGAAAATTAATTACTCGATCTTCATACAGTAAGATCACGTCTGAATCTCCAACATTTTTGCAAATAATTCAAGGTGATATATGTGATCCGATTCATCCTGCTTACTGGCCATTTAGATACTTTATGGTGTTAATTGATGCATCAACTCGTTGGTCACATGTATGTTTGCTATCTACTAGAAACATGGCATTTGCCAAATTACTTGCTCAAATAATTAAATTAAGAGCACATTTCCCCGATCATCAAATCAAATCAATACGACTAGATAATGCAGGAGAATTTGTTTGTCACTGGAAATTGAAGTTGAACATCCAGTAGCTCATGTTCACACTCAAAATGGTCTGGTAGAATCATTAATTAAGCGTTTGCAACTTATTGCAAGACCTGTACTTATGCAAACAAAGTTGCATGTTGCAGCTTGGGGACATGCAATTGTGCACGCATCCAAATTGATTAAAATTAGACCAACGGCTTATCATCAATTTTCACCATCACAGCTTTTAACTAGATCCCAACCAAATATTTCACACCTACGAAAATTTGGTTGCGCTGTGCGTGTACCTATTAGTCCTCCACTTCGTACTAAAATGGGTCCTCAAAGAAGGTTGGGAATTTATGTGGGATTTGACTCACCTTCGATAATTCGTTATCTTGAACCTCTTATGAGTGATGTGTTATGATTTTTGAGCATATGCGGAAGCGCAATAAATAGGATCTAGATTTGCCAACTGAACACCAATCTAATCTGATAGCATTTATTCTATTACATCAACAAAATAGTAAATAACTATAGCAGAGAAACAAAGAGACACAATATTTATACTGGTTCCACTATCCTCGAGATAGTGTACGTCTAGTCCAACAGAGAGAGATTTTATTCCACATTAGAGAACTACAAGAGATTACAAAATAAGAGTTTACATATCCAAACCTCAATCAGGTTTAACAAGATGTGACACCATTGGGGATCACTGGCTCCAGGCCATGATGGGTTTACACTAAAGTCTACCCCTCAATATATAGCCAGTGCAAATCTATGTGAGTCATCAATTAAATTACCAACATATGGTAATAATGTAATGGAGGCAAATTACCATAACAACAAATGTGCAAACATAGGAAGTAAATCAATCCGTTTCTTTAGCATAGAAGGAAGAAATTAATCCCTTCATTTATTTCTCTACCACCTCATTAAATGCAATCAATGTATTTCCATTATAAAAATATTTACTTTCCATTCTTTGCAAATTTGTTCCAATCAATTTGTGATTTTGTATCACCAAATTTAACACTCCATCTTGATGCAAAATCACATATCTCCAGCACCCCATCTTGAGTCAAATTCTCTTCTCATCATAAAACTCTTCAACAGAACTCCACCTTCAATCAAAATCTCACAACGAGATACATCAAAAAATGAATATTTACCAAATGGGTTCCAGCAAAGGCACCCCCATCACACAATTGTTAACGAGCTCAGACTACGTCCCCGCCCGCCAACAAAATGTTGCAAATATCCAAAATAAAAAAAAAGGCAGATTCCAAAGTAATCTCAACACCACCAAGACCAAAAAATTATTCTCTCAATTAAAACCAACCTCGATTTCAGGGCAACGAGATACACCCAGTCGATTTGAAAGGACTACGACCACACCTCAATTACAAACACAACCCACCGCCTGCAAAAGATGCATCTACCACCTGAGCTGCACCGTGCAACAACCAACGGTCCAAAAAATGCTTGCAATACCACAAGATCTCCATCGTCTTTGTGGATTTCAAAACTCGACATCCGTCTTCCATATGACATGATCTCTTCATCTCCGAGATCCCTCAAGCATCATTAACATCTAGACCCTTGTCGATACCATGATCCTCCACCTTAGGACCATAAGCACTGACCATATTAACCTCTCCACCTTGCTGTGGACTAGGTTCTTCAACCGTCACCCGCCTTGTTCTTCGTCTTCTTCCATCTTCCCTCATACATATCAGAGGGCTCCTTCACAGTAAACTCCATATCACGTCAAAGTTCCCAGATTGGAATGCTCTTCACTCTCGACATAATCTCCTCCACCAAAATCTCCTTTTCTCCAAAATAGTAATAGCATAATCACAACTGAATCTACCAACCTTTGTAGAAATAATCCATGCCCAATTTAAAACAAATTGCCTCGCTCTGATACCAATCTGTTATGATTTTTTAGCATATGCGAAAGCGCAATAAATAGGATCTATATTTGCCAATTGAACACCAATCTAATCTGATAGCAATTATTCTATTACATCAACAAAATAGTAAATAACTATAGCAGAGAAACAAAGAGACACAATATTTATACTGGCTCCATATCCTCGAGATAGTGTACGTCTAGTCCAACAGAGAGAGATTTTATTCCACATCAGAGAACTACAAGAGATTACAAAATAAGAGTTTACATATCCAAACCTCAATCAGGTTTAACAAGAAGTGACACCATTGGGGATCACTGGCTCCAGGCCAAGATGGGTTTACACTAAAGTCTACCCCTCAATATATAGCCTGTGCAAATCTATGTGAGTCATCAATTAAATTACCAACATATGTTAATAATGTAATGGAGGCAAATTACCATAACAACAAATGTGCAAACATAGGAAGTAAATCAATCTGTTTCTTTAGCATAGAAGGAAGAAATTAATCCCTTCATTTATTTCTCTACCACCTCATCAGATGCAATCAACGCATTCCCATTATAAAAATATTTACTTTCCATTCTTTGCAAATTCGTTCCAATCAATTTGTGATTTTGTATCACCAAATTTAACATGATGTCTTTACTGCAAGATTTGTAGATTGCAAATTTGATGAGCCAAATTTCCCGCCATTAGGGGGAGATAAGACCGTTCCAGTAGAACGGCGTGAAATTTCATGCAAAAATCCCTCTATGTTTTATTTAGATCCACATACCAAACAATGTTAATACGAGGTACAAAGAATTTTGCATATTCAAGATATTGCAAATCAAATGCCAAATGCATTTAATGATGCTGCAAAAATAACTAAATCTCATATTCTAGCAGCAAATACACCAGGCAGAATTGAAGTCCCCGAAGGATCAATAGCAGCAAATGAATCTAAAGCTAGATAAAAACGTGGAAGACCGATAGGTTCAAAACACTTGACGCCTAGAAAAAGAAAGTCTAATGAAAAATCATCAATTAGCAAACCTCCCAAAGAGGTTATAAATGATCCAAAGGATAACCCAAAAGAAAATTCTAATTATCCTAAAATCGATGAAGAAACTATTATCCCAGAAGAAATAATAGAAGCTTCCGAAAATAAAATGGTACCTAATAATAATGAGATTTCAATATTCTATATGAATTATGGAGAAATGTGAGATCGAAGTAAAATAACAATTGATGATGTATTCTCATTCGCAGTAGCTACTGAAATAACTGAAAGTCATGACTATTATGAGAAAAATGATAATGAACCAACTGGCATAAATGAATGTCAAAAAATACAAGATTGGCCAAAGTGGAAAGATGCTATTCAGGTTGAGTTAGATTCACTTCAAAAACATGGTGTATTTGGACCAATAGAGAAAACACCATAAGGTGTTAAACCAGTCGGTTACAAATGGGTATTCGTTAGAAAACGAAATGATAAAAATGAAGTTGTGAGATACAAAGAAAGGCTTGTTGCATAAGCTTTCCTGCAGAGACCAGGTTTTGACTTCAAAGAAACATACTCTACTATTATGGATGTCATAACATTTCGATATTTAATAAGCCTTGTAGTTTCTGAGAAGCTTGACATAAGATTGACTGATGTTGTAACAACTTATCTATACGGTGAATTAGATACATATATTTACATGAAAATCCCAGACGGATATAAATTGCTGAAGCAAAATCAAAATCAATGTATTCATTAAAATTGAGACGATCACTTTATGGTTTGAAACAATCTGGAAGAATGTGGTATAACCGTCTTAGTGAATATTTAGTAAAAGTTGGGTACAAAAACAATCTCATTTGTCCATGTGTCTTTATAAAGAAATCAGTAAAGGGATTTGCTATCTTAGTGGTATACGTTGATGATATAAATTTGATTGGGACTCTAGAAGAGATCAATGAAACAATAGATACCTAAAATAGGAATTTGAAATGAAAGGTCTTGGCAAATCCTAATACTGTCTTGGTCTACAGTTTGAGCATAGTAAAAATGGCATATTAATCCATCAATCAAATTACATTGAGAAAATCCTAAAGCGTTTTCAAATGGATAAAGCATATCCACTTAGTACGCCTATGGTTGTCAGATCACTAGATATCAAAAAGGACCCTTACCGACCAAAAGAAGATGATGAAGATGTACCTGGTCCAGAAGTACCATATCTCAGTGCAATTGGTGCATTATTATATTTAGCGCAATGCACGAGACCAGATATTGCATTTCCAGTCAATCTTCTAGCAAGATATAGTTCTGCACCAACTAAAAGACACTGGAATGGTATAAAACATATCATGAGATATTTGTGAGGAACCACAAATTTAGGCTTGTTTTATTCTAACATAGGCAATAATCCGAATCTAGTTGGTTATGCTAATGCAGGTTACCTCTCTGATCCACATAAAGCAAAATCACAAACTGGATATGTGTTTCAAAATAGCAATGCTTCTATTACATGGAGATCGACAAAACAAACATTGGTAGCAACATCATCCAATCATTCTGAAATTCTAGCACTACATAAAGCGAGTCGAGAATGCGTTTGGTTAAGGTTATTAATTAAACATATTCGAAGCACATGTCAACTTCCCTCAACTATAGAAAGATCAACTACTATTTATGAAGACAATGCAGCATGCACAGTTCAGATTCAAGCAGGATATATCAAGGGTGATAGAACAAAATGTATTTCTCCTAAATTCTTTTTCATACATGAGCTTCAGAAGGACAATAAGATAGAAGTGAAGCAAATCCAATCTCAAGAAAATCCAGCAGATATATTCACGAAGGCATTTCCAAAATCAAAATTGCAGAAGATGATATATAAAATTGGTATGCGCCGCTTGCATTACCAAACTATTTGAATAATGCGTTACGAATCAAGGGGAGCATATATTATGCTGTAATGCACTCTTTTCCTTCACTAATATTTTCCCCACCGGGTTTTTATTAGTAAGGTTTTTAATGAGGCATTATTTTGATCCAGAAGTATCAACCCTCATTGGAACATTGTCAATATGTTTCCTGGAGATGAAATAAAAATTGTACTATTTTCCTTGTTTATGATTTATCCCACAGGGTTTTTCATAAAAAGTTTTTAATGAGGCAATTAATCTTATCATCTTTACATACGCATATTCAAGGGGGAGTGTTGTAATACATATAAGTGAATATGCATTTGTCTTATTATATTTAATCTCACATTATGGGAATAAGGCTAACATCAGCTCCAAAGCCAATATACAAAGAAGCCAATGTAATAGAAATATGTACACCGAATCAAGAGGAATAAAAAGGTCTCTCTCTTATATCTTAATGTCCTTTCTGATGTCTTCTCTTTTATTATCTGTTTTGTATTATTTTATAACATTTCTTTTTACAATAAACAATTGTGGTAAATATGATTGGTTCTAGTACATTATGTTTATTTCACTTTGATGGATCACATTAAGGATGCTTATGGGATGTTTTACAATTGATTACTACAAATTGATGTGTAGTTAGTTATGTTTATTTAATGATGAATGTCCACTGTTGATTGGATTACTGTAATTTGGTGACCGTGTTACTATTTTGGAATAATTACTATACACAAAATGGTTTATATTTTCACAGATGGCATACAATTATTAATTGATGAATAATAATTTGTAAGTATATTAATATTGTTACCTTCTTATTTTATAAGTTGGAATTGTCATTGGATGTTGCTGGTGTTTAAAGATTGCATGTATATTTTCTTTTGTTTAGTTCATTGGCTGCTATATTGTGATAGATGTGTTATACACTATTTTCTGCTCTTAATTGACTGTGTTAGTGCAGTAGTTACATTAATTATGTTGTTTGCACCAAATTCATTACTCGCATTAGTTGTACTAAATTATATTGATTTCAGTGGATGAATGGATGAAATGGTTGAATGGATGCAATTGTTGTAATGTAATAACGAGTATTTGGATGCAGGAAAAGAGTAGGAAATAGAGCTACGTGGGCTTAATCCCTCAAAAGGGGTACGTAGGCAGTCTTTTCCTATGCAATAGCCACCGAAACCCTTAGATTCATTCGTGGTGTATAAGGTTAGGCGCGGTCCAAATATAGTTGAAACTCTTTTTATTTCTCTTTGAACAGAATTTGTAAAGTTGGAAGATACGAGATGGCAAAAAGAAAAAAAAATGAAGAAGGAGCTTAGGCTGCATGTTGGACCTAGAGGCTATTTATTTAAACTAACTTCTTGTATCGCTGCTATTTTGTTTTTTGGATGTTTAATGTAATAAAATGGATTATGATGTTTTAGCTATGCAATTATTTATTTTATCATGAGATCATCCGTATTATTAATCGTCTCTAGTATTTTCTTATTCTTATATACTTAAGATCCACTATTTATAATATCTAAAATTAGTTGTAAACATGTTTGATGACGTATATAATTAATTTTGGACCTTTAAAAATTGTGGGTCTTCACATTTGGTATCAGAGCTTAGGTTTAGCGATTACTAGAGCCTTGGATAGGTTTGACTGTTATGTTATAATGATTTGCACCTTAAGGTTGGTTAAAATATGAGAGAAAATGTTTTGATTGCATGTTTTATGTGTATATATTGTTTGTTTAATCATTCTTACCTCACTCTACAACATTTTTTATTTTTGAGAAACCTTTTGTGGAGGATAAAGAAAAGAACAGTGAGACAAGATGAACAACTATGTGGTGAGTTATGAGTTTGGTTATAACCTAAATGACATACACACAATTATTAGATTGCAATTGAAACCAAACTTTTATAAGGATGGAATCATTTTGATTTTAATAGAACAAAGATGGTCTAGAATTATTATTTTTAACATATATCCCTTATTTTAAAGCTATCTCATTAGTTAATAGAAAATAGTCATTTGTGAGTGATTAGCATGTTTAATCACTAATTAAGCTAATTAGGAGTGATTAGTGATAATTAGCAAAATTATGCATATGGAAAAATATGTAAAAATTCTGAAATATTATTTTATGTCACTGGTATAAATTTGGATTAAGTTTGCTAATCCTATAGTTAAAACATGGTTAAGGGGATTAAAGGGAAAACCATGGATTTAGGGTATGTATGATCTAAAATAACTTATATGCTTGATGTTTTGATCTTGTTGATTTAACTCATATGTTGCTACTACTGTTTCGTATGTTTTATGATTGATTAGTAAAGTTAGAATGGTTGAAAACGCCGTCATATGGCGAGAATGGACGATATAAGCTCGCTGGAAAAGGTGCAGGTTTTTGGTTTGACCAGGGCAGATCGGATCGGTAGCCGAACCGAACCGGAGAGGATGGGACGAACCGGAGCTTGGCACAGGAGAAGCATGGCAAAAAGGAAGGCCACTGGTATGGGGTTGGAGTTGGAATGGAGCACTGAACTGGAACGAATGGAGTAGCACTAAATCGGACCGAGGTGTAAGAGCACCGAGCCGAACCGAGGGAGGAAGCCCGAGCCGAACCGAGATAGTGGACTAACCGAACTGAAGTGACGTGGAGGACTGAACCAAACCAAAGGGAGGGACTTGGACACAATATATCGAACCAAACCGGATGGTCGAACTGAACTGGATTTGGACTTTTACCGCTTCTACGCGATGACTCTTCTGAAGACCAACTCCAATTCGACCAAAACCCGAGATGCCAAGGAAGTCCAAGTGGGAAGTTATTACTCAGGATCCAGATGGGAACCAATGAGTTAACTTCTATAGTTGGGCTTTGATGTGGGACGTGTGCAAAGGGGTTATCGATATCTATAATTTATTTCACTATTGAGAGAGGGGGTATTGACTATGGACCAGTGCAGTGGGGTCAGAGGTTGTACGGAGTTGGACTCCATCAGGGCTCCAAAGGGCAAAGTGCTCATAGTGATAGTTGTACAGAGTTGGACTCCGTCATGGCCCTAAATGGTTCTGGTGATCAAAGTGGTGGATATTGTATGCTTTACGCACTGAGTGAGAGATGTGAGGATGATTGTTATGTTTGATTTTTGCTTATTAGTTCATGTCATGATTGTTTGGATTAATTCTTTTAATTTAGTTGATTATTGTTTTCATATTTGATATGTTTAGTTTGCTTGTTATTTGTTTGTTTGTTTTTTATATTAATTGTATGATTAGATAGTAAGCTAGTGTTGATTATCGATTGAATCTACACTCCAGAAACAGAAGGATTGAAGGAGGACATGATTAGTTTAGTCATAGTATGAATATGTTGTTTCCTAAACTAAAAAAGACTAGTATTTGAAATGACTAAAAGTTTTGAAGATGTTCCTTGAAGGTGAGAAGAGTAAAATGGAGAATTTTAGCAATTAAAGACTTAATGTTTACCACTTAGTAATATGTATGAAAGTTGGAGTGGTTCAAATTGCATATTTATTAAGAAATGTTTTTCAAATAATTACCAGCTTCTATAACGTCGGATACACACACACACACACACACACACACACACATATATATATATATATGAAGCACTCCTATCTAGTGGATCCTTCTTTGGTATTTTTGACGATTTAACTTTATCACCAAATGAAGGAACTTGCTACATATGGATTATCACTACTCTAATGCAACGATGAAGAACTCTTTTGAAGATAAATTCCAATCGATTAAAATCCAAGATGCAAAGGCAGTTCAAAAAGGAAGTTGTCTTTAAAGGTCTAAGTGGGGACCAAGGGATTCAAGATAGAATCAAGGGGTTCAAGTGGGAACTAGGGTTTCAAGTAGGAACCAATGTGTCAAATTCCAAATTTCGGACTTGCTGTGGGACGTTTGCGAAGGGGCAGTTGGCGTTCGAGACTTCGGTGTATTCTTGAGAGGTTGGTACAAGGAAGGTAGGGGACTCCACCATGTGAGGTTATAAATTTATTAAAGAGGAAACAAAGAAAGGGCACATCATTACTACAAATGTGGGGTATTAAGGAATTTCATCATATTTTTATAGAAAACACATATTAGGATGATTATATGGTTAGCACATTAATGAACATACACGTGTTCATTGTTAATTTGATGATGTGTTAATTGTTCTCTTGGTTTACATATGCTTTATTCTTGAGAACCACGTTGATTGTTAATTTATGTGTGTTCTTTTATTTGTGTGAGGATGTCATAATAACTATTGTTTGCTATGGATTTCAATAATAGTCGATTAACATTGAAATGCTATGGTTCATGTTGTCAAATAGTGATTTTCATTATCTTACACTTTATTGATGGATTATTATTTTTATGCATCACATGTTCCATAAAATGGCAAGAAAATACATATTTTATTATAGTGTGTTGTGTGTTGTGATTGGTAAGAAACTATGGTTGTTACATATGGGAAGTGTAACACCCCACATCCGTTAGTGTCACTCACAAAGGGAATGCACTAAGTTCTGTGGAGCATTTTAGGGTAAAAGATGCAGATAAATTACAAGACAGACAGAAATTAAACAGCGGAAAATAAAACTTTGCTTTATTGATAAAATAGTTTGTACAAAGATTTCTTTACAATATCAGAGTATCATCTGTCTTGCAAAATAAAGAAGCATAAAACAACATTTATATTCCCCAATTCTAGCAAGAGCCAGCCATAGCATCTGGAAAGAGAATCCAAGCAAAACTTCGACAAATCTTCAAGCTGGGAAAGAGTGACGGTCCAACTAAATCTGAGCTATGCTATTCCCTCCTTTACTACCTGGGGGGGTACGGAAGAAAAGAAGACGAAAGGAAAACAGAGTCAGACATAAAGCCTGAGTAAGTTCAGTAACTTCTAGCATGTGAACATGGAAAACAAAACGACATGAATTAACTGAATACAAGATAACGCCATGATGATAGGGTCAGCAAGATTAGACAAGAGTAACACAAGATATACTAAGCTAAGATAAACTGGATATGCTCTAATACTTTCTCCGCTTCGCTATTTCCTTGTTATACAGATTTCTATTATCTCTGCACCACCTAACTAATGTCCCAACTAGTAACGATAATGTGATCCCAATCCCTGTATTTTCCATCGCCTTCAGGCATACATTTATTGTTTGTCACCTAGATTTAATCTAGGGTTTTCTACCAAGTGCCTTCTAGGTTTAACTAGAGTTTACGCCATCTGCTGAACGCTTCTCGGATTCAGGTTTTATGCCACCTAGTTCATCTAGGGATTATGCTACCTGTCGAACGATGCCCCAAGTCTAGGACACACTACCTAGAGTGGTATATGTTCCTATACTTCCCCACGCATGTATCGCGAATCGTTATTGCTTGTCTAGATGCACATGTCCTGTAATGTGCGACCCGAGTCCCGTGGCAGGGCAAATCAAGGAATACAGAACTCGGTCGGGAGCTTTCAGATATCTGCCGATGCAGATGCTAAGGTCTGTTTTTATTCCAGTGGCTATGGTCCCACTTGACCCCTCCCTCAACTAATGAAAGGCACACCTTGAAAAATGAGAACTATACGCCAGCCCCCGGTGCCCCAACTATCCTTTGGCCATCCTCACCCATAACTAGATAGCAAGTATATAGTCTTTTGGAGTTCTCCGCCTTACCGCTTCACGTATCTCGATTGACTAAAGATGGATGGTAGACGACGAGTCGCTATCACAGGGCTACCGTTTGCTCGCCGAATCACGCCGGTCCATCCTAGTCTTTAGGTTGCCATGTATTGTAACCAAGGCATACCCCTGGTTCTTCTACGCAGACCTTGACCTCTGTGGGCCCAGGCGGATCATCTGCAGCCTCACAGAGGGATACCAAGAGTACCCTCACGTCCCCTCGAAGCCTCGGGATTCGTAACCTAATTCGTTGGATCCTTCTCTCTACTCAGACGGACATTCGCTCCTTCCCGTGTTATACTAAGAATTACTACTTAGTTTTACTAACTAAGATTTACCACTTAGTTTCCAGAATCGTTGTTTTCTTAACTAAGGTTTACTACTTAGTTCCCTTTCCCGTCAATTTGGATTGGTTAAGTGTCATTAGTCAATTCAAGCCAACTTAACCCTCTTCATTCATCCTGTTATACTGGTTAAGTGTTATCAGTAATTCATGTTGACTTAACCCCACCACAAACCAAGTTATATTGGTTAAGTATTTCTTATTACTTAACCCTACCTATTCACCCCGTATTGGTTAAGTGTTCCTTTTTTTAACTTAACCTTGCCCGTCTGTCTTAACTAACATGTTATTAATGGTTAAGTATTATCCCCTTCATGTTTAGACTTAACCCTATTCTTTTATCACAATCTGATGGTTAAGTGTTCAAGTTTACTTAACCCTACGGTCTAGCCCAGCTAACATATCAAATTGGCTAGGTGTATTAGATTTTACTTAACCCCAACCTCTAGTCTAGTTAACATGTTAATTTGGCTAAGTGTATTAACTTTACTTAACCCCTACA
This sequence comes from Allium sativum, assembly GCA_030737875.1. NCBI lineage: Eukaryota > Viridiplantae > Streptophyta > Magnoliopsida > Asparagales > Amaryllidaceae > Allium > Allium sativum. The sequence goes on from CM060924.1 coordinate 202,170,305, forward strand.
AATCTTGTCTTGCTACCTTGAGTTTGGTTAAGTGTCTCTATGGACTTAGCCCTCCCATCCTAGCTTAACTGCGTTAAGTGTCAGTCTGAACCTAACCCTACCCATCAGTTTAGTTATCATGTTGAACTGGTTAAGTGTCTTAGTTAACTTAACCCTACCTTTCTTGTTCTAGCTTTAACAAAAAAAATTAAAGCCGCGACCACTCACATTAGACAGATATTGTTGCGAATACTGGATGTGCCGGTTGGTTCCGGGCAGGTTTACGTCGCAACTCAGTCTAACCTCGGGTTAGGCATATTCGTGTTTTCTAAGTTCAAAGGGGTTTTGATTAGTTTTCAAATCAGGTTTTGAAAGTCACCATCCCGTCCGTCGGATCAGTTAGGGATAGCCAGGGAGAGCAGGAAACTTGTATTTTCCAAACCCAAGCCTAGACACTATCCTCTCTGTCACCCTAGAACTTTCTGGTTTATTATTAAAAGAGATGTCATTAACAAACCTTTAATTTTTGTAAATTAACATTTCCTCATTTAGGACAAATTCTATAAGTAAATTATTCCTAATTTACTTATTTCCTAATTACCCTTTTAATGTAAACTGTCAACGTTTATTCTTATGGCCCATTTTCCCCTCTATATCATATTTATGCCTTTTGGTATGTAAACTATACCAATTAAGTGTCACTAACCACGATTTTGCTAAACCTGACGGTTATTCCCAATTATGGCCAATCTCAAATTTATACCAATATACTTATAACGCCAAATTAGCTAATCCAATCCTGATTTAACATTCTAATTACAGTTCACGTCAAACTAGACTTATTACTCTAGTTCACTATTCATGTAAATGCTAGATTTACATGTCAATACTAGATTCAAATTACACATCTTATAATTCATGTCAAATTTATCCAATCTGCATTTCTATGAACATGTCATAATACATGTTCCCAATTTATGCCAATTTCCAAGTTAAACTACGTTTTTAGTAAATTTCATATTTTGCCCAAACCGCATTCCCACCGTTCGTATAATCGTGATTCATTCTAGATTATAAATAAATCTAGGTTCGTAGAAAATAGGGAATGAACCAAAGATGCTATGAAAAAGATCGACATACTAACTGGCATAAAAAGGGTTGAATAACGACGTCGGTTCAAGAACATGGGTAGACCTAACTTAATAGGTAAATTCCCAATGTCTAAAACCAAGAATAGACAGAATAAAGGCGTAGGTTCAAGAACATAGGTAGACCTAACTTAATAGGTAAATTCCCAAGGTCTAAAACCAAAGAAAACAAAGAACAGACAGGATAGATAATCGGGTTTAGACCCAATTTCACAGTCACAAAACTTAAACACTTTCCTAGTCATGAACCATAGGTGCTTAATCACAGTTGTCCCATTTATGTCATAGACAATAGTTTTGCTTCCTAATCAAAGGTATAGGCTTGTGTTCATAGTCATGGAAATAATTCTCATAGTCACAGTCATAGGCAATGTCCATAGTCATAGGCAACGTTCATAGTCATAGGCAATGTTCATAGTCATAGACAATGTTCATAGTCATAGGAAATGTTCATAGTCAAAGAGGCATATGGTTCCAAGGACCATAGTTTCATAGTCACAGTCTTATTTGTCCTCGAATCATAACAGTTCTTAATTAGGTCCAAGAGTATAGGCACTGATTCGAATAGAGAGAGAGAGATTTGGCATATTCTTTTATTCCTTTAATTTCATGTCACGAACAGAGAAAAACGGTCAAATCTAAAAAGTAACCGACTTACAGAGATTAGATTAGAATAGAAAGATGGCGTTGCTATGATTCGTGCGACGTTGCTCGAAATCGTTTGAGTTAGCCTTTGATTCTCATTCTGAAGCCTTAATCTTGATTCAAACCTCCTCTTGACAACTTGAGCAGCACTTCCTTGTCAGAAAACGTGACCAGATACATCAGAACGAACCAGGTGCAGAAAGCTGGAAAAGCAGGGGGGTCGACCCCCAGGTCGACTACCCAGTCGACCTGGGTGACCCAGGTCGACTACCCAGTCGACCTGGGTGCCTTGGGCGGGAAAATTCCCGCCCTGCCCAATCTGGGTCTGTTTTTGAATTTCGAACTCGACCAGTTTTGAAATCTGAACTTCGCTGAATCTTCCGGAGGCCATATCTTCCTCATACGGACTCCGATTTACGCAAACTCGGACTCGTTTTCATGCAGAATTCCGAGATGAATGTAATGGCGCAACCCGTTTCCCTTGATTTTGATTTTAACTTTTAATTCTGCTCTGATTTGTGAATCCTAGTGTTACAGAATTACGGGGTGTTACAGGAAGTTAACTTATGATGGATGATTTTATCGTAATGAAGGATTTGCTATTTTGAATGGGTATTATATTTAGGGAATTGCGAGGGCGCAATTCTTTTTAAAGGGGGAAGAATGTAACATCCTGCAACTTTTAGGGTTCTAAAAGTTAAGTAATTAAGAACAAATTATTACTAGAGGATAGAACGAATGTCGTACTTATTACCATTGCGAAGGTATTTCCGAAACAATCAGTTTGATATATAATTTTGATATATTTGAAATTATCTTCTACAATATATTTCTTAGAATGAAAGATTATGCACATAAAACCATTAATTATCAATGTTCCTATTTTAAGAACAAAAATAGTAATTGGTGTAGTGGTTAAGTGAATAGACTTTGATACACGAAGTCATAAGTTCAATTCACGTTAACATTGTATTTCTTTTATTTTAAGATGCATGTTCCAAGTAAGGGATAGGATTAAATGTTGCATATAAGAAAAGATTTTATGTGTGTATATATACGTACATACGTATGTATGTATGTACATGAGGTGTATGTTGTTTCCAAATTATAATACATTAATTTCATAAGCTGTGAATTAACTGCACATTAATTAACGGGTTATTCAAATCCTATTTATGTGCGTACAAATATATATTCATTTGTATAATTTTGTTATACATTGAGCTTGAAGGTTATGGGGAAAGCAGAAAAAAGGATTAAGTTATATACCTTATTTCCACTTTTGTAAATAGGCAAGCAATCAATTTGCATTAATTTTCAATATATTCCACTTATTAGACATTTGTTGATGGTTTCTATTTTGTTGACTTTATATATTGTTGAGGGAGGGTTAATTGGATACTCATGCAATTAATTAGTAGGATTTGAATCATCCTATGCATATATATACAAATCTCTTTCATTTTATAAGGTAAAGGATAATTTGTGCATGTCAGAAATTAAGGCATTGATTGATACATGAGTCATTAATATATTTTAATATACATTTGTCTCCTATAGATTTAGAAATTAATTCGTTTGAAAAAAAGTAAATTTCTAATATGTTCATTTATTACATTCTTAAAAGGTATATTCAAATATATTTGTTATGGATTAGATGAAAATAATAAAAGATGCATTATAAGATCTTACTTCATTACGAAGTAAATAAGATATGATTTAATTCGAGAATTTCTAGGGTTAATAGAATGAATGAAATCAATCTCTATCTCCTGTATAAAGAAACCAAATCTAACCTAACCTTCATACTCTTCTTTTGTTTTTTTCTCCCATCTTGGATTTCTTAGGCACATCCTATTCTCTTATCCAAATTTTCCTTAAATTATATAATGGAAAGATTGCATGCTAACTCAAAGGATAGAAAGAGGAACAAAATTAAAGAGAAATAGGAAGAAAGCTTACGCAAAGTTCACAACCAATTTGCTACAGAAAAGGAGAACATGTGTCAAATAACCTGAAGAAAAAACACATGTATGGCTGGCATGAGTTTGAAGATTTTTTGCAGAAGCTGGTATGAGTTCTTAAATTTAATAACTGGATTTAAAGTATAAATTTATTGTATTTTGAAGAACATATATGATTACTAATTTATGACATGATATGTCTACAAACTAGGTCATGAAGGCAAGGCCCAATTGTTGTTGCCTTCGCCTCATATCATCAGTAGCGCCAATCAAACATCGACTAAAACTTCTAAAGAATCAATCATCTCCATAAAGAAGGGTAACAATGTAATCATGCACCCTAAGTACATAATCTTTAAATAAAGGATATACACTTATAAATACGCCTCGTCTTATCGGCATATATTTAGTCCCAACACAACTCAATATATTATGAAACACGTCAAATAGAAACTTCTTAATTATTATACCTCGTCGCATCGGTATAAATAAAAATATATCTCAAATCTATTACTAATACTCATCATAAAAGATATCATAATTTATACCACAATTCACCGGTATAATCAACAAAATGTCACAAATCTATCTTGATAGCACCCAATAAGGGTTCAAAAACGTCATATTCAAGAATCGCCATTAAACATAATATAAAGCTGACCTTTTTCATACTCAAGGGCTTATTCGAACATCATCAACAAAAAGTTGAATTCAAAACATCATAGAAAACTGCATGCTTCTTGACTAGTACTACATCTTGGTACCATCGATCATGATGACTAGGGCCATAAACATCATAAACATCTTAATGACTATAGCAGAAACATCGTGATGCCGTTGGTCAAAAAATTCGAGTAATAACATCATGGTGATTGGAATCACAAACAACGTGATCATCGTGATGACTATAGTAAAACTCATCGTGATGAGTCCAATTGTGTACTCAGTCATAGTACTAGTAATCATCTTGAATGTGTCTCACCTCTCAGTTAGGAACCCATAAGGCGTCAACGTATGTCCCATACCATACGTTTACACCTAACTGTTTACTAGCCGTTAGTTGATACCACACGAGAAAACATCATAAAACATCATCAATTATACACCGACTCATTCATTGGCGAGTGTAAATATAAAACTCGTCTCATCTTTCTCTCTTTACGACGAGTACTAAGTGGCAATCTAACTTGTCTCATCTCATTGACAAGTAAAAATTCATCTAAAACATCATAAATTCATAAACATCAAAACATCATGAATTCATAAACATCAAAACATCATGAATTCATCATAGAATAGCTTGCCTCATGTCATTGGCAAGTTTAGATAGCATCATGGTTGGTTCATCATCGAGCATACTCCATTTTAGTAGTTCTAGAACCAATGGGCTTGGCCAAAATTTGGCATCGCAAGACATCGCATCAAAAGGGTTTCAATCGTACAAGTCCGATACTAAGCGATAAAATAAAAATACATGTCCATACCATGTATTTTAACTAAATCGTTTAATTCTCATTCTTATATGCCGAAATTTAAAAGAATAAGCTAATGTGTATATATATATAAATAATAATTTTATAGAGAAAATATGACTTTTAAACGGTTTTAAGAAACATATACATAAGCTTTATAAAGAAAAAACCTTATTTAAATAGATTACCTATTTAAAAACGCTTTAAAATACTAAATAATTTGATTAAAAAATATTTTAAAATAACTTAGGAACATTTATTTTCCAATCCATTGTTTTTAAGAATTCACTAAAATTTAGCTAGAATTAAAACTATTTAAAATGATCGAGAATACTCAATGTCTATATTAACCGATATTTATATTTAAATGAGATTTAAATCAAATTAAATCACAAATTCCCTCAAATATGAGCTAGTCCATTAATGGACATCATTGCATCTAATAACATCAAGTTTCATTAAAAGAATGCAATTGGAGTTGTTGAAACGGAAAAGTATCATCAAAATCCGAGAATTAAACATTATATTAATTTAAGCTCTGCTGTAAAGAATTCATAATTTAACATAACATACTTCAAAATCTAAAAATACTCATTAAATAAATTTGTTCTACTAAGTCCAAGCTTTCTAACGATATAAAGATCATCAAATTCGGATAAGAGACGAAGAAGTTAAGATCAAATACGTTTCAGATTCAAGCTTGAAAAATTCTGTCTATGATAGAATTGTTCTACGGTTTTCAAACCTCTTTTAGGTCAATCAAACGATGGAATATCAAAATACAACCTAAAGACAAATTGTTTCTTATTGAATACTATTTCAAACAAAAAAAAATTTGACATCAATCAGATCAGAAACGCAAAAGTTATGTCTATTTTACTATAGCCTATTTTTAGAAAACGAGACAGAATTGTGCTTCTGTTTACAATTCGATTTCTGGTCCATCAAATAGCAAAACATCAAAATATAACCTAAAGAAGAATTGTTCCCTATTGAATCTAGTTTCCACAGAAAAAATTGAGCTCAATCGGATAAGAAACGAGAGAGATATGCCTATTTTACTAAAGCGTATTTTCAAAAAAAACGAAATTCAAAGAACTCAAAAAAAACAACTATAAGATTTCATCAAATCAAATCAAAATTGGTAAAAGCTAGTTTACTGTAAGCATTTATGCTTACCTCTATTGTGATTTACAGTGGGATTAGAAGTTTATTGCATTGAATTTGAGCTCTTTTGGCTGGAAGATGCCTTCTTTCTACCTACAGAAAGAGTAGCTGCAACATGCAAAAGGGGGTTTCACTCTAAATCAACGATCTTCAACAAACAATGATAAAATTTGAATTAGATTCGAGTATCGGATGAATTACCTACTATTATACAGTTAATCTACAAGATTTTAGTGATTATAGGTGCTATTGACGCTTTAGGAAAATCTAAAGCAAGAGGGTTGGAGTCTCTTATGTTTTTGCTGAAGAAGGAATGAAGGAGGAAAGAAATGTACATATCCTTCCTTCTCTAGAATTTTCCCTAGGTAAATGGGTAATTAAGCTCTTTACTTACCAATTAAGCTCTTAAGTGGCTATTAGGTCCCTTAAACACAAACTTTGGCTAATTTAGCACTAGTTTAACAAATATAACCATGTTTTACACCATAAATACTTACAGCAATCTTTGTTTAATATCAAACCATGCTAATAATTTTGTTGAATTTTTTTTAACACATTCTAAAACCCATTATCTTTAAATCTTCACATTTTTTCACAAAATTTACAACAAGTGTACATAAGTTACACAGATTAGACATTTTACAACATCTATGTAATCTTTGTGACATAAGTAAAATAAAAATCACAGATGACTGAATTTTGGTTTAATAGTTTATTAAATGTGACAAAACACACAATTTTCCCTTCTATTAATTTACAACAATTTTAACCTTTTGCGGTTTATTCAATATTAAATGTTTACATCAAAATTCTAATAATTGGTCTGTTAAACAAATATTTAAAAGAAAAATTATCAAACCATAGTAAAAATGGTTTAACTCAATAATTATAACTTAAGAACACATTTACTCATTTTACTTCATTACTACAACTTGAATCAACATTTGTGAATATTTCAAATCTTTTCAAATATCGAATTGCTCACAAAATTCAACATTACACCTTTTAGCTCAAACTTCACAATTAATTGTCCACGCCTCAATTTAATAACTAAAGTGTGATTAAAATCAACCAGTAAACCACAAAACACAATAACTGCTCAAATAATTAAGTCGGATCACCAAGTTATGATTTATTCAACTTGATTATTACCCCAATATTTTATTTTAATTAATTGTTTACTATAGTAGGTAATTGATCGAAACTCGGTTTGTTACAAACTTCTCTCCTTACAGAAATTGCATCCCCGTAATTTTTAGAAAGAGTATATACTCAAACATCTTAATCTCAACATTCAAAGGAAAGCTAGACAAGCACGAAACTGAAGTTTCCTCATCATTCATTCAAGATGAAGGAAAAGAAGAAGATAATTGCTTGATAATTCCATAAATTTCCCCTGACATCTATATAGGATAAGTGGTTCATAGAAATTTTCAAGCGTCATCTCAAAATTTTGATGGTACCTCAAGTTCATAAAAGAACAAAAAGGCAAAAAAACTTACTCTCAAAATCAATTTGAAAAGAAAGATTCCTCGAAATTCCTCAAATGAGATTGATATTTTACTCAACTTCATTCTAAACACAGGATATCAACGAGAATAACCCAAATTTTCCATTTTCAATAATGGAAAAACTACTGTAATGAAAGAAAGAACACCAAGATGGATAGAGAAGCTCAAAAGACAGTGGTTTCTTCATAAGCCACCAACCTCAATAACCATAAATATGCAAATCATTAGATTATTACACTAGGGAAATAGAATCTCAAGGAATCAAGATACCCTAGAAAGATGGGTACGGACTCAAAATTATTGTAATCCAAAATTTATTACATAGGTAAAACCTCCATTTTCATTTGCTAGAAAAATTCTAAATCTTTTTACATAACTTCTTTGTTTAGAAGTAAATTTAATTTTATATATATTCGTACTTCATAAGGATCGATTCTTTAAACCATTCCTTTGAGACTATTCCAAAAATAACATATTTTTTTTCAAAATTTCTAAAGATAATACAAAAGACACTCAAATAAACCTTTGGATCAATTCTTGAAGATAAAAAAACATTCCACTCTAACCATATTAAATTTTATTTAACATGTCTTATTGTCTTATCTTTGTGTTTAGAAAATTCCTGTCGATAACATTGATCAAGCATATCGATCAGAATCATTAAACACTTGATGAACAACATAACATGAAGAAAAATCATCTTCTAAAGAAAAATCCATACATACCTCAATTCATTTTTTTATCTCAAAATAAAATTTCAATCCTTTTTAAATAAAACATTACTTTAATAGATTTTAAAACTAAATTTAGATTCAATTCAGAAAATCAGAATCACAAAAAGAAGTCAGCGAGATATTCTTTGAATACTTGATTCAAAGATCAGTAGAAAAAACTAAAATGTTCGCCATTCCCCGCGGTATAGCGAGTTGCGTAAGAGAATCACTTGAGTACGAGGTATGGTAAAGACCCCGCTATTCCACGTAACTCGTAGTCTATAGAAGTTGTCAAAAAGTCAAGCTAGAATAACAGTCCAACACTTCGTATAGAATGAAAGAGAGGAAACGATCCAAAACACCACATTCAATCACCCAAAGGTGAAAAACCCTAATGGACTCAAACACAAAGGCATCAAGATAGATATTCGAGATATATAATCATCATCTCAACACCAAAAGGTAAGCTCAAGGATTTCGAAATTATGATATATTTTTTTCAAAAATAGAAACACAAATATAAAGGATTCGGATATCGATAAAAAGTAATGTACTATAGAACATCGAAGGAGGTATAGCGATACCTAAGCCACTAATCTCAACATCGAAAATTCTAATAAGGATTATAGATAGAAAATTTCTATACTAATACGCATGAAAAGACAAATCATAAGGAACAAATCCCATGATACTCAAGCATCAAATCGAATATTGAAGATGACCTCAATTTAATTTGCAATCCTTAAGGACACCTCAAGATAGAACATCAAGATCATTCAAAACTTCTTCAATATGAATGAGTGAAAGGACTCAAATGGAACAATTCCAAGGAATTATTCTTAAGATAAGATATAATTGAATTAATTTGGAATACTATGGAATACATAAATTCCTTGACATATCCCAAATTATCTTCCCAACGAATCAAATAGGAACTGAAGCTCGAAGATAAAGGGTTAGTAACACTCGTACTACATTTGGATGTATCATTATACATGTTTATGTTCCGTGTTTATTAATTTTGCTCTGAAAGCCTCGCTCTGGTACCAAACTATAACTCCCCACCCTGAGACCCACAATAACAAAGAGATTTACATGGTAATTATGTCTGCTAATGCGGAGAATATGGCTAGTTAGGGAAGACCAATTATAACCTTGTCTCAACTATCTACTGAACATGCCGATAAATGCTATAATATTTTTTTTATCAAGTGGATCGACGTATTCATTAAATACTTGAGGCAAAGCTGTAGATGGTTATGGATCTATCAGAACAAAACACTATAACTAAATGAATATATCATCTCAGGACATTAACAAATAAATATACATATATATACATGCTTACATATACAATGATACACCTTAATATAATACAAATAATACAGTAAAGTGATATGGAGACCACTCAATATACAAAAAGTAAAGATTAAACTCTCAACAATATGCCATAATAATGTGAACAACCCCAAAGTGATGAGTTAGTCTCAAAAGTTAGAACCAAGAACCAGCTAAGACCAAGAGAGGAGCTAAACCTGAAACAAACTCGGTCTGACCCGAGCGAAAACACATGGGTCGGGTAGGCTAGAACTTATCATCAGTAAAGTTAATGATAATAAGAGGTAAAAGGAAGGCCGCTTCATGATTACTAATGTATATCATCAAGTATCTCTAGGGTGGTATGTCAAAAATTCATCATGATTGCATAAAGGAATGCAATATATCTTATTTAGACATGGTTCTTCTAATTATAATATAACTAAATGGAATGAGTAAAGGTGTTCCACAAAGGAAGACTCCTTAAGACAATTTAAACTTCATGATCATAGTAAAACTCGAATTAGTCTAGTTACGTTCATTAGCATACTAGATCACTAGATAAGGTTAAGCGATTGACAGTTGTGATATCCTCTTATGAAAAGGATACCTTGCCATATAGGGACAATTCTTTATGAAAAGAACGAAATCTCTTCATGACACTATAAGAGATAGCTAAGTTATAACTGTGCTCAAGAAACAAAAACAACACTTACGCATATAGAATGTCTACAAACTAGGTCATGAAGGCAATGCCCAGTTTGTTGTTGCCTTCGCCTGATATCTTCGGCAGTGCCAATTAAACATCGACTAAAACTTCTAAAGAACCAATTATCTCCACAAAGAAGGGTAATAATGTAATCATGCACCATAAGTACATAATCTTTAAATAAAGGATATACACTTATAAATATGCCTCGTCTCATCGGCATATATTCAATCCCAACACAATTCGGTATATTATAAAACTCATCAAATAGAAACTTCTTAATTATTATACCTCGCCGCATCGATATAAATGTAAATATATCTCAAACCTATTACTAATACTCATCATAAAAGATATCGTAATCTATACCTCATTTCATCGGTATAATCATAAAAATGTTTCAAATCTGTCTTGATAGCACCCAAAAAGGGTTTAAAATGTCATATTCAAGAATCACCATAAAACATAATATAAAGTTGGCCTTTTTCATACTCAAGGCCCTATTCGAACATCATCGCCAAAAACGTGAATTCGAAACATCAAAACATCATAGAAAACTGCACAAGCTTAACTTCTTGACTAGTACTACATCTTGGTATCATCCATCGTGATGACTAGGGCCATAAACATCATAAACATCTTAATGACTATAGCCGAAACATCGTGATGTCCTTGGTCACAAAATCCGAGTAATAACATCATGGTGATTGGAATCACAAACATCGTGATCATTGTGATGGCAATATTCAAACTAATCGTGATGACTCCAATCGTGTACTCGGTCATAATACTAGTAATCATCTTGAATGTGTCTCAACCTCTCGTTAGGAACCCATAAGGCGTCAATGTATGTCCTATACCATACATTTACACCTAATTGTTTACTAGCCGTTAATTGACACCAACGAAAAAACATCATAAAACATCATCGATTATACACCGCCTCATTCATTGGCGAGTGTAAAGATATTACTCGTCTCATCTTTCTCTCTTTACGACGGGTACTAATTGGCAATCTAACTTGTCTCATCTTATTGACAAATAAAAATTCATCCAAAACATAAAAACATCATGAATTCATAAACATCAAAACATCATTAATTCATCATAGAATAGCTTGCCTCATGTCATTGTTAAGTTTACATAGCATCGTGGTTGGTTCATCATCAAGCATGCTCCATTTGAGTAGTTCTAGAACCAATGGCCTTCGCCAAAATTTGGCATCGCAAGGCATCGCATCAAAATGGTTTCGATCGTACAAGTCCGATATTAAGCGATAAAATAAAAACACATGTCCCATACTATGTGTTTTTACTAAATCTTTTAGTTCTCATTCTAATACACCGAAATTCAGAAGAATAAGATAATGTATATATATGTAAAATAATATTATAGAGAAAATATGCCTTTTAAACGTTTTTAAGAAACATATACATAAGCTTTATAAAGAAGAAACCTTATTTAAATAGATTACCTTTTTAAAAATACTTTAAAATACTAAATAATTTGACAAAAAATCTTTTAAAATAACTTAGGAACATTTATTTTCCAAACCATTGTTTATAAGAATTCACTAAAATTTAGCTAGAACTAAAACTATTTAAAATCATCAAGAATACTCACTGTCTGTATTAACCTATATTTATATTTAAATGAGATTTAAATCAAATTTACATAACAAATTTCCTCAAATCTGAGCTAGTCTATTGATGGACATCATTGCTATCTACTAACATCAAGTTTCATTAAAAAAATGCAATTGGAATTGTTAAAACGACAAAATGTCATCAAAATCCGGAAATTAAACATTATACTAATTTCAGCTCTACTGTAAGGAATTCATATTTCAACATAACATACTTCAAAATCTGAAAATAATCATTAAAGAAATTTGTTCTACTAAGTCTAAGCTTTCTAACGATATAAAGATCATCAAATTCGGATAAGAGACGGAGAAGTTATGATCAAATACGTTTCAGATTCAAGTTTGAAAAATTCTGTCAATGATAGAACTATTCTTTGGTTTTCAAACCTCTTTCAGGTCAATCAAACAACGGAATATCAAAATACAACATGAAGACAAATTGTTACTTATTGAGTACTCTTTCAAACAGAAGAAAAAATTAACCTCAATCGGGAAAGAAATGCAAATGTTATGTCTATTTTACTACAGCCTATTTTTAGAAAACGAGATAGAATTGTACTTGTGTTTACAATTCAATTTCAGGCCCATCAAAGAGCAAAATATCAAAATATGACCTGAAGAAGAATTGTTCCTCATTGAATCAAGTTTCCACAAAAAAATTTGAGCTCAATCGGATAAGAAACGAGAGAGATATGCCTGTTTTACTACAGCGCATTTTCAGAAAACGAAATTCAAAGAACTCAAAAACAACAACTATAGGATTTCATCAAAGCAAATAAGAATTGGCAAAATCTAGCTTACTATAAGTGTTTATGCTTACCTCTATTACGATTTACGGCGAGATTAGAAGTTTATTGCATCGAATTTGTGCTCTTTTGGCTGGAAGATGCCTTCTTTCTACCTATAGAAGTAGTTGGAACATGCAAAAGGGGTTTTAACTCTAAATCAAAGATCTTCAACAAACAATGATAAAGTTTGAATTAGATTCGAGTATAGGATGGATTACCTGCTATTTTACAATTAATCCACAAGAGTTTAGCGATTTGAGGTACTATTGAGGCTTTAGAAAAAGCTATAGCAAGAGGGTTAGAGTCTCTTATGTTTTTCCCTCTTTGTTTTTGCTGGAGGAAGGAAGGAAATGCAAATATCCTTCCTTCTCTAGAATTTTCCCTAGGCTTAATTGGTAATTAGGCCCATTACTTACCAATTAAGCTCCTAAGTGGCTATTAGGGCCCTTATACCACACTTTGGCTAATTTAGCACTAGTTTAACCTATATAATCATGTTTTACACCATAAATACTTACAGTAGTCTTTGTTTAATATCAAACCATGCTAATAATTTTGTTGACAACATTTTTGACACAATTTAAAACCCAATATCTTTAAATCTTCACATATTTTCACAAAATTTACAAGAAATTTACATAAGTTACACAAATTAGACATTTCACAACATCTATGTAATCTTTGTGACAAAAATAAAAATTACAAATGACTGAATTTTGGTATAATAGTTTATTAAATATGACAAAACACACAATTTGCCCTTCTATTAATTTACAACAATTTTAACCTTTTGCGATTTATTCAATATTAAACGTTTACATCAAAATTCTAGTAATTGTTTTGTTAAACAAATATTAAAAAGAAAAATGATCAAACCATAGAAAAATAGTTTAACTCAATAATTATAACTTAAGAACACATTTACTCCTTTTACTTCATTACTACAACTTGTATCAACATTTGTGAATATTTCAAATCTTTTCAAATATCGAATTGCTCACAAAATTCAACATTACACCTTTTAACTCAAATTTCACAATTAATTGTCCACGCCTCAATTTAATCACTAAAGCGTGATTAAATTCAACCTATAAACCACAGAACATCAAAATTACTTAAGTAATTAAGTCGAATCACCAAGTTGTGATTTATTCAACTTGATTATTACCCCAATATTTTGTTTTAATTAATTGTTTACTAGTAGGTAATTGACCGAAACTCAGGTTGTTACAGATTAATTCCTGCCTTGCTAGAGTTGAAATAAGAGGAAACATCATCATTTTTCTCCCCAGCTGTAGTGTTTTGATCATCAGGCATTTATCTTCATCCGATCAGCTGATTTGGTTGTAGATCACAACGTGTGTAGTTTGCTATCACAAATAACTGAAAGTAATACATCCTCTGAGATATGAATAGCTATAGAACAAATTTTCAGTTTGCAAGCAACAGCTAGAATTATGCACTAACAAAGGGAACACAAAATCTGAGAAAATAACATGTCAATGAGCGACTATCTCACTAAAATCTAGACATTTGTGAACGACTTGGTATGACTAGTTGGTCACGAGATTTCTGAAAGTGAACAGATCATATATATTACAAATGGGTTAGATGAAGAGTACGAATCAATGGTAACATTCATGACATCACGAAAACCATACCATGCCTACAATAGGTCCATTCAACTCTTATTTCCCATGAAGGAAGAGCAAAACATAAAAGGCTAATGCAAAATGAATTTTCAATGAATTATGCTACGACATCTAAAAGCAAAAATCAACGAAAGAACACTTTCAGTCAAAACAGTGGACCAGATGTACAAAATCAGAGACGCGGTCACCCACAACGTGGTAGAGGAATTAATAGAGCAACAATAATAGCAGAGTTAAATGTCAAATTTGTGAAAAATATGACATATTGCAAGTAGGTGTTATTTTAGATTCAGTTCAGATTTTAATGTGATTCGGCAAGGTCAAAATCCCCACGGGCACCGAATGTGAATATGACTCAACTGAATCAATCAAGAAACAACACCACTGCTATCACGGTGAGCGACTAGTCGACTAGTAGTGGTTGAGGAATCGACTTGAAGCATCGACTTGCACTTTGTAAGTATTTTGGGCGATTGGAACGAAATAGGTCGACTAGTAAATCGACTAGGAGGGACGACTTATTGACTAATTTTTAATTAGGCCAAAAAGAAAACCCATGTTAGATTGAAAGAAAAGATTTCGAGCAAAGCAAAATAGCAGACAAAAGACAGTTTGAACAAAATCAGAAGTCGAACCCTAACCGCCGCCTCTCCTGTATAGCTACCAGTCGAATTGCTAAATTTCAGGTCAAGTACTAAATTGCAATTCAAAATTTTGAGTCCATATAGTTGTTTCTAATTTGCTTCTAAATCAGTTTCTAAACTGTTGTTTTTATATGTCGTAGATGGCAGCATAAATAGAAACTACAGATGAATCTTATGATCCCTCTAAGATTCATATGTATTAATTAGAAATTTAGAATTACATATATGTATATATTTATTTATTTATCGACTAGTCCACTAGTTGACTGGACCTCTGTCGACTCGACTCGACTTACCGCTGTAATAACCATAAACAACACTAAAAGCTCAAGAGTGCAAAGTGCAAACCTAAAGACTCAGGAAATCGGAGGATATCAATATAGATGATTGTTACCTCGAGTCTGGTGCCACGAATCTTATTACAAGTAATTTGCAGAACCTCGATCTTGGAAACAAAAACTACTCATGTACACAAATAATTCGTATGGGTAATGGTGAAACTATAAGTGTATCACATGTTGATAATGGTTGTATTAAAGGTAAAAGACAAGTTTATCTTAATAACCTATAAAGAGTACCCAAAAGAAAGAAAAACTTGATAAGTGCATTGCGATTTTCTAATGACAACAGTGTATACTTCGAGTTTCACCCAAAAAAATTCTTAGTTAGAGTTTATTAAACAAAGATGTTCTAGTATAGGATAGCTCGGATAGAGGACTATATAAATTCAACAATGTGAAGTCAAAAAATGCAATTGAAATTGGAAATTGATGCAATATTATTGAGTCAAATTTTGCAAATAAAGGAATTGTATTCGATACTTGGCATTGCAAACTTGGTCACACCAGTGTTAGGGATGTAAAAAAAATATTGAATGAAAGTAAAATTTATTTTAAATGCTTACCTGGGTCATATATTTACACACAATGCCAAATCGACTCATAAATTTCCATTTTATGATTCTGACAATAAATATAGTAGTCCATTTGAGTTAATTACTGCAAATTTATAGGGCCCATCACCAATGGAATCTGATCAAAATCACATGTACTATCTCTTTTTTTTTATACAAGTTACACTTGGGTGTATTTTCTAAAGTCAAACTCAGAAACACATAACATAACAATGCAGTTTATTACATTAATAAAAAAGCAAATAAATTGTATTGCTAAAATAGATGGCGGTGGGGAATTCAAACCACTAAAGGATTTTTTTTGATATTAGGGTTATAATACGAAGGATGACATGCCCTCACACATCTGAACAGAATGGTCTAGTGGGAAGAAAACTTAGGCATACTATAGAAATATGCTTAACATATATGTCACAAGCATCTTTGCCTTCAAAAATTTAGACAAAGGCATTTACAAGACCATTATATTTGATAAATGGAATTTCAATAAAAGTTTTAAAACATAAATGCTTGTATGAGACGTTGTTTGTAATTAAACCAAACTATTAAAAAAAATTGGTTGCTTATGTTTTCCTTTCCTTAGACCATACGATGCACCTTTTTGGGTTATGCAAGTAACCAAAAAAGATATAAAGCTTAGATGGTAGAGGCAAATTATTTGTCTCTGCGCATGTAGTGTTTTTTTTTTTTTTTTTTTGAATTTGTCCAGAGGGGAAACCGATCGGAGCCGTAAAACCCCACTAGTGCACCTAGCCCGATCTGCGTCTTTAGGCATGTAGTATTTAATGAACATGTTTTTCCTTTTACATAAAAGGAAATTAAAGCAACTAAAAGAATAAACAATTCATGGGTGGCAATTCTTCCATCACCAATGCTATCTGAATGGACCAAAAGCATATTTGATGATGAGCTTCTCAGTAAGTCAAAGGAATTGAATACAATACCTAGTACAAGATCAAATTACAGTCCAGATGACTCATTCAATGACACTATACATCAGCATAACAATAATGAAGCTATAGTGAAGGGATTAGAAGATCAAAGAGAACAAACGACTAGTGATGTTTCATCAGGTCATGACATTAAAGATGATGAAGAACAAAACCAAAACAGAAATGGAAATCATATGACAACAAGAGCCAAAGGTGGAATATTCAAGCCCAAAAAATATGCTACAACATTATATGAGATGATACCGACATGGTATGAAGAAGCAGTGAAGTGTATCAGGTGTAAGAATGTCATGAATGAAGAATACAATGCACTACATGGAGTTTGGTATCACCACTAGATCATAGATCATAAGAATATAATTGACTACAAATGGACATTCAAGCTAAAAAGGAATTCAGATGGAAGTATAGCAAAACATAAAGCAAGATTAGTAGCAAAAGGCTATTCACAACAATAACAATTTGATTTTAATGAGACATTTTCACAAATAATGAGACATTTTCAGAATTATCCCAAACATAGCACTATATAGACAATGGAATATTAGGCAACTTGATGTGAATAATGCATTCATAAATGGTGATTTGCAAGAAGAAGTTTACATGCAACAACAAAAAAGATACAGCAAAGCTAATGACAAACAGTCAGTTTGCAAACTACATAAAGTTATATATGGATTAAAGCAAAGCAACAAGAGTGTCGTATGAGAAACTTGAAATCATGTTCAAAAAGCTCGAATTCACAACCACAGTATCAGACAACTCATTATACACAAGGACAAAAAATGACTGTACTACTTACTATTAGTATATAGGGATGATATACTAATAATTGGAAGCAGTGAAAAAGAAATCATACAATCATACAGTATCTCAATCAAACTTTATGATCAAAGACTTGGGAAACATGAGTTACTTTCTTGGAATCCATGTTAAGAGGAAATCAAAATCTGAAATATTTCTGTCTAGAAGAAATACATATCAGAAGGTCTTATTCAAGTAAATATGCCAAGGCAAATTCTACTTCAACCCTTGTTTTTAGTTAGTAGCCCCCCCCCCTACCCCCCTTAAAAAATTAAAATTTTAATGACTAAAGTGCCCTTAAGAGTTATCTTCTCATCTAAACTCAGAATAACGTAATTTTACTGTCAGTAAAAACACCTAAGCTCCAAAAAACCCTAGATTTCAAATCACCCAAGGAAAACTTGATTTGCAAACAAGAATACAATGGATTTTGAAGGAGAAGATGATTCCTCATCGCAATCGCAGCAGGTAATTGAAGAAAATTTTAGAATTTGAGGTTTTCTTTTTTCACTTTTCAAGTACAGCCGATGCAGTACGATTTGAGTGAATTTGTATTAAACCACGTAGGAAACCTCCTAGGAAAGTATATGAACCTAGTATAAAAAATGTTGGGATGTACAGAGAACCACGTAGTATGACTACGTGGAAATAGGTAATACCACGTACAAGCAGTACGTGATTCTCAGATATTCCACGTATTTGTTAAACGTGGTTTTATAATATACCACACTGATTTGCAGAATTAGGTAAGTTATATTTTTCTGGTTTGAGCCTAAAGTTTGTTGTATTTGTTTTGTGCAGATTGTAGCATTCTATAGTGATGAAGAAAAGGATGATGAGATAGTATTGGATTATTCAAATGAGTTCACGACTTATGATGTACGTTTTCTTTGATTAACGCTGAAATAAATCGTGAATACTTACATTTTATATAACAATTTAAATGCGGATATATCCTTCATGGAAAAATTTAGTTGATTGGGTTTGTGATACTGGAAAGCGTCTTGGTTTTGTTATTATAATCTTGAAATTGGATACTGGTGCTTTAGTCAAGAAACCAAGAATCACGTTTGCTTGTGAACGAAGTGGCATTTACAAGAAGCGAAAAGATTTTAAGCCGAAAAATCTCCGACTTACGGGTACCAAAAAATGCAATTGCCCATTTAGACTGAAAGGCGAGAAACTTGGAACTTTATATGATTGGAGATTGCATGTTGTCAATGGTGTTCGCAATCATTCCGAATTGAAAAATACAGAAGGTCACTCGTATACTGGTCGACTAACCGAAGCTGAGATCATGTTAGTTATTGAGATGCATAAGAATTTAGTAAAGCCAAAAGAAATTTTAGCCACCATTAAACAAAATGATACTTCAAATTTTACCACAATCAAAACAATCTACAATGTGATAAAAGCACAGAATGCTATTGAACGAGCAGGGCGATCACAAGTTCAATACTTGCTTAGTAAGTTGAAAGAGTTTGATTACTTTGAATGGCATCGTAAGACATTAGATGGTACTGATATTATTAAAGATATCTTTTGGGCACATCCTGTTAGTTTGGATTTTTTACATACATTTCCCAGGGTTATCATATTAGATTGTACGTATAAAACCAATAGATACAAAATGCCGTTACTTGAGATTGTTGGAGTTACTTGCACGAATCTTACATTTTGTATAGCCATTTCTTATTTAGTTGCCGAAAAAGAGGAAAATTATATGTGGGCATTAGAGAGGTTGAAATCAGTGTTCGTTGATTGTGAAGTAGAAATGTCATCAGTCTTTATTTCTGATAGAGAAACCACTAGTTAATGCTATTGAATTTGTGTTTCCTGAGTCTGCTCATATGTTATGCACGTGACATATTAAAAATAATGTTCTCACATATATGCAAAAAAAAAGTGAAAGGTATGGAGCTTGAAGAGAAGAAGTCTTTCTTATTTGATTGGAATGAATTAGTGTGTTCAAAAAATATTGTTGCATATAATGAGAATTTACAAGTGTTGCACGAAAAGTATGCAAGCCATACTTCACTTTTGAAGTATATTCACGAGATATGGTTGGATACTTATAAAGACAGATTTGTGCAAGCATGGACTGACGACTACAAGCATTTTGGAAATTACACGTCTAATCGGTAATTTTGTTTACTAATTATTGTAACAATTACTCAAAGAATAATTGTTGTGATTAATTCTAACTTATGTACATGTGTCAATGCAGGGCTGAGTCTGCTCGTTCAAAATTGAAGAAACATTTAGCTAATAGCTTATGCAATTTCGAACAAGCCTGGACGAAGATGCATTCATTATTAGAACTCTCGTTCACCGAACTTAAAGCATCATTTGAGCAAAGTCTAACCAAAGTAAAGCACATATTTCATATACGAGAGTTCAGAAATTTACGAGGCTTTGTTTCTAATATGGCACTTGATTTGTTGCATTTCGAACTTCAGAGAGTAAAAGAAGTTGGTGATGAAGAAAGGTTATGTGGATGTGTTCTTCGTAGAACACATGGATTCCCTTGTGCACATGAGTTAGCTCAACTTGGACCTGGTACGGCAATATCGCTTGATATGATTGATGTTCATTGGACAAGACTTCATCCTGTTGAAATAAGTGGAAAGAAAGATGCAGGGATAGCGGAGAAAATGGAAAATTTAATAAATGATGTGAAAAAGATGGATGCTCCATATCAAATGCAAATTTATAAAAAAATGTTGGAAGTTGTAGAACTGCGAACGACGTCTCTTGCATCTCCGAAAAGCAAAATAAAGACACGTGGAAGAGAAAGCCAAAAAAGTTCTAATACTTCGACTAAACGGATGACTTCGTCATTTGAGCTTGTTGAAAGTGTTTATTCCCAAAGTTCCTATACTTCAAAAAAACTTGTACGGATAAGCTTCCTATTCGTAAACCAAAAAAGGTAATAATCATTTTATTTGAATAAACATGAGTTGTATAATAACCTGCTTTATTAAATTTGCAGCTAGAGAACAAACTGAAGGCATGAGATGTATCTACATCAAATTCCATTAGAGATGAGGGCTTTTGTCACAGATATTGTGGACGTTCGATCGAACGGTAATTGTGATTATCGATGCGTGGCTGCTTTGCTTGGATTCGGAGAATCTAGATGAAGCGAAATTAGAACAGAATTGCACGACGAGCTATATGAACACCAGAGTCTGTACGATAAAGTTTTTGTAGAACATGGTAGAAGTTCAGCTATTCTCAAAAGCCTTTTACACGAAGATGAAGACTTTGCACCAATGGCAAAGTGGATGTCAATGCCTGATGTTGGATATATTATTGCAACTAGATACAATGTTGTGCTATTCACCATTAGTGAAAGGCTTACAACGACAATACCACCATTGAGAGGAAAGATACCTCCACCAGTACTACGCAAAGAAATTGCGATATCTTTTGTCAACCAAGATCATTTTGTTCAGGTATGTAACGTTTATATTCATAGATTATAAAATATGAAGAATATTTTCAAGCCTCGCGGTTCATGGCTTACAGGTTAAACTTGGGGACAAACATCCCGTACTACCTATTTACATAAAATGGTTCAGGGCTCGAGACCGGGATGCTAGCGACTGGGAGCATGTTTAAAACGATAGGAGACAAGCTTGGGAGGAAAGAAATTCGTATGCAGAGTGGAAATAGTTTGGTTGGCATACGTTTGATTGGTTGTACTTTTGTTTGTCTAAGGAAATGAGAATATATTAGGAAATTATTTGTTCTTTGGATATTGTATTAAACTATTTGGCAATTGGAAAGTGTGTTGTTAATTATTATTATTGTATTCTTGTTTTTCGTTCTGTGTGTACAATAAGTGTTATTTGTTGATACAGTTCAGTCGACATTTTTTTTTAAATTCTGGGCACACACGGACTGTAAAAACGTGGTACTACAATAATCCACGTCGAGAACATACGTGGTATGTATGACAACCACGTAAAATCCCTATGGGGTTAAATAGTGAACCACGTACTATATATTCGTGGTTAGTGCAGACACCACGATTTTACAGAGCGAGACCACTTCCCAAAACTCATTAAAAAAATTGTGCTCTTCCATTTGGCGCGGTTGGTCAACAAACCGCGTATTACCTACGTGGTTTTCAATCCTACCACGTTGAGTTTACACGTGGTTTTTCTGCTTACCACGTATGTTTTATATGTGGTTCACTGAAAAACCACGTTTATACAGAGCGTGGCTTTAACAGAAGCTAAAAAAAAATATAAACTATCAAATATGAAAAAGTACATTACAGTGTACTGAACTTATAGGAAATCATAAATACGAAAATCGACCACAATTTAACCATTACATCAAATTAAACAATCCAAAAACCATTACATTAGCGTTCTATATCCAAAATACATCACATGATCACACATGTCAATCCAAATTAAACATTAAAATAGTTACATTACATATCACATCCAAAATAAACGTTCATCACTTAAACTAAACAACAATCAAACTTAAGGCATATAGTAGCGTCCAATGGCAATCCAAGCATTATCAATTTGAGGGTTTGGTTCATTCAACATCTCATGCACGTCTTGAATGGCCTGTAGAAATAAAAATCAAACTAAAATTAAAACATTGTGTTGAGCTAAAAAAAAATTAAACAAGAATATTATCCTGGAAAAACAAATCTAAAGTAAATAAATAATTGAAACATACCGAGTATAACCGATTGTAGATAGGCTGAAAATGTGGAGCTCCAAGCACAACATTATCCGGTAGGTATAGCGGATTATGAACACGCAAGACTCTGTGTTCTCTATACCACTTCATATAATCATCTGTGTAACTCAAGGAGGATTGATGTAGTGGTATTGATCTACGCCCTTCTGCTATCACATGATTGTACCAATTATCCCATATACTTTCCAAGAATTGATATCGTACCCGGGTGTATGTCGTAGAAGTAGTACAACGGCGTGCATTTGTTGCTGCAGGAGGAATAGGTGCCGCTGGAATGTTCTGAACTCTGCCAAACTGCTTGAGTACTCTGTTGGGATGATACGGTTCTACAACATTCATACAGAGAATGCAACCACTACAGCAAGATATGGGATGGAACAGATGATAGTGTCATGCATAAATATGAGGATCAAATATAACCTATTCAAAGATGTAGAAAATTATTACCACTACATGTGATAAATAATTATTAGTTATTTGTGAAATGAAGTAATTTACCTGATCTTCTTGAATGTTATCAAGGAATATACGAAATTCAACTAGTGAAGCGCCACAATCTATAGACGGATTCCACCGAGCAGCATGTTTAAAATTCTCATAGTAAAGATTTGTTGACGGATGAAAGACGGAAAATGCTCAAATATCCGCGACTCAAGTAAACAAAGAAATCCGGCAATTTATTTCACTCCCATACGAGTTGCTAATCCAAGCTGCCTGTACAGAAAAGCAAGTGCTGCCGAACCCTAAGAGCATGTGCTAACAGAATCCAAGTGTTTAAGTGGTTCTAGAAGGCAGACGTGCACATGAGTCTTGCTTTTATCAGCAAACAACGTGTTGCTGAGCAAAAACAATAAATACGCCCGAGCGGCACGTCTAATAGCTCGATCGGTCCACTCATCGCTTACATCTTCAAATACACCATGTAACGCAGACAAACTTAGCTTATAACCAACACGGTCATTCATTTCAATCCTAGCTACTTGTTGTGAAATTTCAAGATACTTGTGAACAAGGCTAACCGCCTGTTCCTTGTCATATGTCATGCTCTGTATCGGTTTGCCTTCAATTGGAATGTGTAATAGAGACGCGACATCATCAAAAGTAATTGTCATCTCACGAATGGCAGATGGAAAGTGTTAGTCTCTGGATACCATCACTCTATGAAAGCCGATATCAAGTTCTTGTTGACGCTCTTGTAGCAAGTGCTAACAATGGGATATAAACCTAACACCTCAACGACGGCTTTAAATCTAGTAGCATCATCCGGTGTCTTCCACTCCGATACCTTTTGAGCATGATTTATACATGTTGCGGCCCTCGGTCCTACACAAATTTATAGGAAAGTTATAAAACTGAAATAATTGTAATTCAGTTTAAAATAAATAATAGCCATGTACCTGATCGAGCCATATCATATATAGAAGCTACATGAGTATCAAACTCTCTAATGACATCATTGATTCTTGGTCCTCCTTTCTCATTTAAAGTTTCTTCATCACCCTCTTCTTCATCTTGCTATTCTTCATCCTCTTCTTCATCGTGTTGTTCTTCTACTTCTGTCCGACCTTCACTTCCCTTACTACAACTCTGAACTGATCCTCAGTTTCATCGTGTCGCTCTTCATCCGTCCCCACATTCATGTCTCCACCTGTGCCTTCGGTTGCCTTCTCCGCTCTTCTTTTTCTTTCTGAAGCAGTCATTGCTTTACGAGGAGACATCTATAAATTAAAAAATAGATTGAGTTAGTTAAAGTCATCGTCGCATATTATTTTTTAAACATTACAGGCTACCACGGAGAATAGATACGTGGTAGAAACCAAAACCTCGTATAACATCTTCAGGGTAAAACAAAATTCCACATATGTTTTATACGTGGTTCTCTTCATTACCCCGTTGTAACTATGCGTGGTTTTTTCTTAACCTCGTATGTATTCTTCGTGGTAACCTGAAAAGATTAAAAAAAAAATATAGAAAACCCCAAATTCTTTAACGCAACTACTTCGTGAAACCCACAACCGTGGTAACCCTAATCGCTATTGTGTGCGATTGAAACCTCCAAACATCATGTAATCAATCATACAAATTACCCCAAACATCAATTCGTGAAACCCTAATGTAAATTACCTTTCTTCTCTTCCCTTAGTTGATGATTGATGAGCGTGGTTGGTTGGTTGATTTCCTGATTAAGATTGAAGAAATCGCGATGAGATGAAATGGAAGTAGCGTGACTGAGATAAAATAGATCGCGGGTGAGATGGAGAGAAAAAAATCGCGTGGAGATGGAGAGAAGTCAACGTGAAGTGAAAAGTAAGGGTATTATTGGAAATAATGGGGGGCTATTAATTAATTGTATGGGTACACTGGGTTTTTTTACTTTTGGAGGGGAAAGGGGGGCTACTACCTAAAAAGAAGGGTTGAAATAGAATTTGTCATATGCCAAATCATTGCCCACACCAATTATGATCAACAATCTACGTCTAAGAACAACGAGGGAAGAAATTAGCAATATCACACAATACAAAACATAATAAAGAAATTGTAGTATGTCACTATCACTAGACCCAAGTTATGGCATAGTGTTAACAAAGTATGTCAGTACATGCAAAATCCGGCGAGTGAACACTAAAAGGCAATAAAAGGAATTTCACGATATATAAATGGCACACAAAATCATGGACTATCGTTAAAAGCAACTAAAGACACAAATTTACAAGCTTACACTGACGTAGATTAGACCTCCAACATAGACGATCGAAGATCCACATCCGGATATTGCATTTATATCGGATAGATCTCATGGTGTTCGAAGAAACAACCTACAATTTCAGCTTCAGCACTGAGGCCGAATATCGATGTATGGCAACCACAACTGCCGAAATCATGTAGACCGGGTCACTGTTTTGAGAGCTTGGACTTGATTTCATTATAAAACTAGTGATTTGGTGCGATAATCTGAGTACAGTCTCTTGTCGGCAAACCCAGTTCAGCATGCATGCACAAAGCATTTCATAATCAATTTATGCTTTGTGCGTGAGCAAACAAGCAAACAAAGCAAGGAGATAAATCATGTCTTGTCTGATATCAACATGCTGATGTACTAACGAAAACCTTCACACAGTTAAAAACTTTAACATATTTGGATCTGATTTAGCGATAATGGATGCAGGCGAAGAAGATGAAGAAGACGAAGAAGGCGAAAACCCTAGATCTAATTGAAGGGGATAATAAAGCAACAGTTATTTCTCCAAGAATATAATATATATTGCAGTGAAGTGAATGAGCCGAAGCCCAGTACGAGATGGATCAATATATTCCTACTGTACTTTTATTATAAACAGACTGCATGATGTACATTACATTGTGTTGAAAACAGTCGATTCTCTCGTGAATAAAATAGTTCTGCATCATTACAAGCAACAAATCCCCTCTTATAAATGAACAATTCAGTGCATTTGAACGTCCAATTTACTATAGGCATGGATGAAGAAGCGACGGGACCGAAGCTAGACGAAAGCGCTATAACACTGGAAAGATAAAATTTCAACATCATTGGGAAAAAAAATGTGGTAGATACTGTAGAAAAACATATTAATGGAGATTAGAAGGCCAACGTTGTTAAAAAAAATTGGAAAACGGAAAGGAGAAGAGAACTTCAGCTAAATGGGAAAGAATGGTTTCTCAACTCCATTGTTATAAGGAAAAAAGGGAGAGCAGCCATCGACACATCAGACGCCAACGACTCGTTTTACTTTTGTTGGAAAAGAGTAAAGTAAATGGTTGCTTTCTCGAACGCTGCCAAAATGGTCAACTGCGAACAACGCCTTATAATATTCTCATTGTTTGTAAATATCGAATCGAATTGTGCTCTAAACGCATTGTCACATGACAGTAATGTCAGGTGGTACCCTTACAAGAAAAGAAACATTACCAAGATACGTCCGAAATATGGGACTGTTAAAGAGGTTCCACTTTTGATTAAGAAATGATTAAAAATTTAATTTAATGTACAATTGTTAAGTGGGAAGCTTGCGTGGATGATAGGATCCAGTAATTAATGGTGTGATTTTGCTTTCGAATTGGACTGGTGTCATTATGAAATGCTATACAAAATTGGATATGTGCTGCTAACGAAAGAGAGCAAATCGTCAATACCCAAATTCTCTATCTCCTCTATACCCAACCAATCAGGATTTCTGATTTTCACCTTTTTGCAGTTAAGTCCGGAGGCTTAATTACAAAAAGGTGGAATTCAGGGGGTCATCATTGGTTAGATATAGGGAGATAGGAAATTTTAGGGACATGTGATTTCTTTTGCTAACGAAATTGTATATCTAATTTTGGTTCGAGTTTATGCAATTGAAATCCGTAGTTTAGACGATTGCTATTTTGCGCGCTGGTTTCATCTCGATATTTTAAACGTTCGGTGGTATATTTTCATTGATTTTAATATAGGCTAATTCTATTCATACACAAATAATCTCTTAACATAAACCTAAAATAAAATAAACTATCATACATCAAAAAATTACTTTACATACACCGCCTCTTTTACAATATTAGCCTTGTTTTATTCTTCATCATATAACTTCTTTAAAACTTTAAGTTTACTTACATAAAATAAGAAATTTATAGCACTAAAAAAAAGTTTAAGTATAGTAAAATGAATTTCAATTTTTTGAATATATGGTAACCAATTTGTTATGCTATAAAAAATTCTTAATTTCGGCAAAAAGCCCTACTTCTAAATTAAATGATTCTAAATTTGAGCACTTTCTTGCAGAAGTTCCCATAATTCGAATTTTAGGTTTCATGTTTAAAAACATATTAAGTTCTTCAAAAAAAATTATGCAGATTTGGTCAATATCGTTAATGGTAATATTTTAGTTTGATGGGTTATAATTAAAAAAATAAGAATGCAATAAAGAAGAAAGGTAATTTAGTAATATATTTTTTGGAAAAATACTGGTGTACGTTAGGTAATTTTGGGTGTATGAATAGAATTTGCCTTTAATATATGTGTGAAGACATCCTTTCATGTTTAGACATACCGCTAGAAGGTGTCGTTTTATCATATATAATAAGGCAGTATGTGGCCGAAATTAAAGCGTATGATCTATTTTTGTTGATTGTAAAGGCAGGCATCTTGTCGTGTTTCAACAAATGGATGTAAGTTGGGTTTTTGCTATGTTAAAATGACCGTACGTGGCCGTGTTTTTTTATTTTTCGTTTTTTCATTTTGGTTCCGCTATTTCAGGTTTTGGTATTCTCGTTCCACTTTTATTTGGGGTATCTCAGTTTTTATTTTCAATCTCAAAACATTCAGAAAACATTTTGGAAACAAAACGTTCGGCCATTGCATTTCATTTTGCAAACAAAATTTTCAGCCTTTAACAGTTCATGCATTTACTAGTTTGCACAATTTTCTTTGTTTTTTCCTACTCATACCAAATTCCGTCGCTATACATACACGTATTTCGGTTTTTGAAATTTTTTTAAAGCATAGTGAGGCGTGTTTCGGTCGAAGTGAAATGAAATTTGAGCGATAGGTTTTAAGGGTAAGTAAGATGCAGGGGCATTTTAATTCATATTTTTGTATATATATAAAAAAAAAATCAAATCTCTCCTTAACATTTTTTTTTTTTTTTTTTAAGGTGGAGTCCACTTAAAATTGAATCTTCTTAATAGAATTCCTTTAACAATTCCCGAAATAACTAATATTTCAAAATTTCAAAATCTTTTGTATACATATCTAAAATAATTTAGCATTCTTTTAGCGTTTTAAAACTACACCTCAGCTCAATTAGCGCTTAAAACAAAATTCGAAACAAATACGTGATTTCGAGAATTCTTTAGAAACTTGTATATATAGAGTAAATTTTAGATTTGTATTACAATTTGAGACATATAAACACACACACGTGTGTCTCTGTTGTAAAAAAAAAAAAAAAAAAGGATGATGTGGAACATGTGTGTTTATATGTTTAAAGTTGTAATCAACATCTAAAGATCCCTTTATGTAAATCACAAATTTGCATTTAAATGATAGTCCACGAGGAAAGAACCAGTGAAATGAGAAAGAAAAGAGAATATACTATGGAAATCAAAAACCGTTTAGCAGAGCTGCATTTTTTTAAGTGCAACGTATCATAAATAAAAGATTATTTAAGATACAAACATGGACACATAAGATTCGACCATTGAAATATTTTTACCATTACATAAAATGTGGAAATCAAAGAGCAACCAAATGACGAAAATTTGTTTGTTACCAATTGTATCTATATTTTGCACTACAAATTTGATTTCATGTTCTTTTGAGTACATTACCTTAATCTCTTCATTCTATACATGCATTCATTAAGTCAAATATTATAGCTATTTATATTCATTTGCGCACACAATGATATCCCATAATCTACCAAGCATCTAATATGTCTACAACCATTTGTGTTTCCATTAGAGCCAATATTCTTCTTGTATGTATGTATGTATGTATGTATGTATGTATGTATGTATGTACACACACACACACACACACATATAAGTACATACAAAGAGCAGATTTTTTTCTAGAGGTTTCCTCAGAACGTCAGCATCACTACACCACTCAGTAGTGGATCAGTCCTTCAACCACTGCCACGAATGTGGAAAAACTCATATTTAATTAATTGGAGCAATAAGTGTTGCTACGGTATTTCGTGCTTTTATTTGAATAGGTGACTATTTGACTTTGGTGTGCTTTGGTAATTGCACACTTATGGAAATTGTAATCTTATTAATTATGGTGGTTGAATGGAGACTTCAAAGTGCCTCTTTGTTGGCTATATATACATCCATTCTTGGGTAGCAAATATACACACAAGATACAAGTCTACAACATCAAAACTTTGTCAGTTTCTCCAAAACTTTGTGGACTGCTTCTACTTCTTTGAGATTGCTCTTTGCTGGAGTGTTATTGCGAGATCTCTCAGCTTTTCTGAGCTTTGTTTCCGGTGGTATTTTTCACTTTTCTCGCTTTTGTTTTGATGCTGTTATTGCTAGTTATTGTTGGATAATTTGTGTATTCACTTTGTGACTTGGATTTGGATTTGTGTGCTACTTTATTATCATAGTAAGAGAAGTTTGGGAGGACCCCGTCATTGGTCCCATGGTTTTTACTCTTCACATCGAAGAGGTTTTCTACGTTAAAAATTCGTGTGTTCTTACTTTATTATTATCTCTTGTTCTGTAGATTATTTGCATTAATCATTGGTGATTGTGGTACATTTGGCTGGGTTTGTCTGTGTCATTCATAGCAAACTGGTATCAGAGCAAGGTTGGTT
This sequence comes from Allium sativum, assembly GCA_030737875.1. Classification (NCBI taxonomy): domain Eukaryota; kingdom Viridiplantae; phylum Streptophyta; class Magnoliopsida; order Asparagales; family Amaryllidaceae; genus Allium; species Allium sativum. The sequence continues at coordinate 202,200,382 of CM060924.1, forward strand.
AACTTGTTGTATCCCCTGATGGATTCTAGTAATATCAACACTAGTAGAATGATTAGTTTGAATGGATCTAATTATCATATTTGGAAGAGAAAAATGAGAGACTTGTTGTATGTCAAAAGCTGGCATTTATCTGTGTTTAGTGATGAAAAACCAGAAAGTAAAACTGATGAACAGTGGCAAGTTGAACATGAACAGGTGTGTGGATTTATTTGTCAGTGGGTTGATGATAATGTTTTGAATCATATAAATGATGATGTTCATGCTATATCACTATGGAAAAAACTTAAATCTCTTTATGCTAATAAGTCTGGAAATAATAAATTGTACCTTATCAAGCAATTGATGGGCTTGAAGTACAATTCATGCAAGTCACTTTCTGATCATTTGAATGATTTTCATGGTATTATTCAGCAATTATCAGCTATGGATATAAATTTTGATGATAAATTTCAGGGACTTTTGTTACTTGGCACTCTTCCTGATTCATGGGACACTTTCAGAATGACACTTTGCAACTCAGCTCCACATGGCAAAATTACTCCGGATATTGCCAAAGTTGGTATTTTGAACGAGGAGAGAGGAAGAAATCTCATGGTGTGTCTTCTTCATCCGAGGAAGCATATGTTGCTGAAAACAGAGGAAGAAGTAAGAGTAAAGCTCCAGTTTCCAGAGACAAAAGAAGAAGCAAATCTCGTGGAAGATACGCAAATATGAAGTGCCATTATTGTGATAAATCCGGTCACATAAAGAAATATTGCTACAAGTGGAAAAGAGACAACAAGGGTGGTAAAGGCATGGAAGATAAGAAGCAAGATAAAAAAGATTGCAGTAATGATGCAGTAATGATGATAGAGCTGCTACTGCAACTGGCGGTGATCTTATCATTGTACATGATGAGAGCTATTGAACCTTGCTAAATATGAGTCGAGTTGGGTCATTGACAGTGGAGCATCACTACATGTGACATCGCGGAAGGAATTCTTCACATCTTATACACCTGGTGACTTTGGGGTGTTGAAGATGGGTAATGATGGTGTGGCTCAGGTTGTGGGCATTGGAGATGTATGTTTGGTGACCAACATTGGAGCAAAGTTAATGCTTAAAAATGTCAGACATGTTCCAGAAATTTGATTAAACTTGATCTCTACTGGAAAACTCGATGATGATGGTTGCTGCAACACTTTTCATGGTGATCAATGGAAGCTTACTAAAGGAAACATGGTGCTAGCTCGTGGGAAGAAGCACACAAGCCTGTACTTGCTGCAAGCCTCAATTCCCACTGATTTTGTAAATGTGGCAAATGACGATCTTGCAAAATTGTGGCATAAAAGACTTGGTCATATAAGTGAATAGGGGCTAAGTTGTTTGATGAAGAAAAATGCACTACCTGATTTGAAGTATGTAAAATTGGACAAATGTTCTCATTGTTTTGCGGGAAAGCAGAATTGGGTCTCCTTTAAGAGACATCCTTCTTCAAGAAAATCAGGTTTGCTTGATCTTGTTCATTTTGATGTTTGTGGTCCGTTAAAAATTAAGACTTTTAGTGGTGCAGTTTACTTTATTACTTTTATTGATGACTGTTCAAAGAAATTGTGGACATATGCTTTAAAAACAAAAGATCAGGTTCTTGATGTTTTTAAGCAGGTTCAAGCCTTGGCCGAAAGGCAATCTGGTAAAAAGCTAAAGTGTTTACATTCTGACCATGGTGGTGAGTACATCGGTCCACTTGATGAATATTGTAAGGCTCAAGGTATTTGACATCAGTTTACACCAAAGAAGACTCCATAGCGGAATGGTGTAGCAGAGAGAATGAATAGGACTTTGTTAGAGAGAATGAGGTGCATGCTTTCAGAGGCTAAGTTGCCAAAAAACTTTTGGGGTGAAGCTTTATTTATAGCTACACATGTGATTAATTTGTCACCTTATTTTTCTTTGAATGGTGATGTTCCAGATAAGGTTTGGCTTAGCAAGGTGGTTTCTTACAGTCATTTACGTGTCTTTGGGTGTAAGGCGTTTGTACATGTGCCTAATGATGAAAGATCGAAGCTAGATTCCAAGACACGCCAATGCATCTTTGTGGGCTATGGTCTTGACAAGTTTGGCTATAGGTTTTATGATCCTATAGAGATGAAATTGATTCGTAGCAAGGATGCACACTTGGTTGAAGACCAAACAATTGAAGATATTCAAAAACCACAAGAAGCTGCCTCATATAGTGGCTATGATCTGGTTGATCTAGATCTTCCTCCTTTGACTCCTACAACTCCTACACCAGCTCCAACTGAACAAGTACAAGAAAATGACAATGAAAGTCATGTACCTGAGGAAGATGATCCCCATGATGAAGATGCTGAAATTGATCATCGTGCTTCTCCTGAAACTCAAACAACCTTTGTAAGGCAGTCTACCAGGGAACGACGTCCTTCCACTAGGTATCCTTCTTCCGAGTATGTTCTCTTAACCGACGGAGGAGAACCTGAGAGCTTTAAGGAAGCTATAGACAACAATGATAAGAAACTTTGGTTGGATGCAATGAAAGAAGAGATGAAGTCGTTGCATGATAACAAAACTTTTGATCTAGTGAAACTACCGAAGGAAAAGAAGGCTTTGAAGAATCGTTAAATTTACAAGCTGAAACAAGATGAAAATGCAAAGACACTTCGCTACAAAGCAAGGCTTGTTGTAAAAGGATGCAACCAAAGAAAGGGAACTGACTTTGAAGAGATATTTGCATCGGTTGTCAAGATGTCTTCCATCAGAGTTATTTTGAGTCTTGCTGCTAGTTTAAATTTAGAAGTTGAGTAGTTGGATGTGAAGTCCGCCTTTCTTCATGGTGATCTTGAAGAAGACATTTACATGGAACAACCAGAGGGCTTCAAAGTTAAAGGGAAGGAAGAATGTAACACCCCGAATTTCAATTAATACTAGTATTCACTAATTACAGAATAAATAATCTCAGATGTGAGAATTGGGGGAAACGGGCTGCGTCATTTCGTTCGTCTTGGAAAAATACGCAAAATAGAGTCTGAGTTTTCGAAAATCGGAGTCCGTATGGCCCAGTTATGGCCCGATGAAGTTTGCAGAAAATTCAAAACTAAAAACAGATTTAAAAATTTAAATTGCAGATTTTGGAGTGGAGCAGGCGGGGTCAGGCGGGAAGATTCCCGCCCTACCCATGTCGACAGGGCTGTCGACAGGCCTGTCGACAGGGGTGTCGACTTGCCTGTCGACAGGGGTGCGGCGTCCAGTGAACCTGGGTGCACCAGGTTGGGTTCTAGGCTGGCTTAGAGGGCTGGTTCTAGAGACTTCCTAAATCTAAGGGTCCTAATCTAATCTAGGGTTAATCTAAGGGCCTAAAACACTCACCTAATCTATAAATACACCCTAAACCTACCCTAATTCATTCATAATTAAATCTTGTAATTAAACTATGGCAAAATGAAACTTGATCATGGCCTCCACAAATCAATGAAGAGGGTTGCAAGCTAATCACTCTCTAATCAACCTCTAATCCATTCTTAGCATCTTAATCTTCTTCATTTAAAGTGCAAATTTGCTAGTTGTGAGTTTCTATCACTTTGATGATCTTTTGTTAAACTAAGTAGATGAGATGTGATGAGATTTATGGTTTTGTATGTGGATTAATGAGTCTTGAATCATATGATATGATGTTAACATTAATCCTATGTTTATGCATGTTGAGTATGTAAGTTTATGCAAGTTTAATATGATGTATGTTATGTTTGCATGATGCTAAATATGTAAGTTGTGGGCTATGTGATCATATGCATGTTATGCAAGTTCATGGTAATATGCTATGCAAGTTACATGTATGTTAATATGCAAGATATGCTATGCAAGTTACATGTTTGTTAATATGCAAGTTACATGTATGTTAATATGCAAGATATGCTATGCAAGTTACATGTTTATTTATATGCAAGTTACATGTTTGTTAGTATGCAAGTTACATGTATGTTAATATGCAAGATATGCTATGCAAGTTACATGTTTGTTAATATGTAAGTTCATGATGACATTATGCAAGTTTATGAGTTAATATGCAAGTATGTTATGCAAGTTAATATGTAAGTTATATGACATATTATATGCAAGTTATGTGACATGTTATACAAGATTATATGCAAGATATGTGACATGTTATGCAAGTTCACATGCAAGTTATGTGTTTGTTAATATGCAAGATGGCACCTTTGAAACATGTTCATACATATGTAAGTTGACACCTTTTATATGTGTTATGTCATGAGAACGAAATTACGTGGGAACGATGGGGTTAATTCAATGCATAAATTAATAGGATTGTGTGAAATTAACATAATTATGCATAACATAAAATAAATGGACATAGTCTGGGAATTTGCCTATTAAGTTAGGTGTACCCATACTATGTGATGGGAATTTGCCTATTAAGTTAGGTGTACCCACACTTTGGAGTTGGGAATTTACCTATTTAGTTAGGTCTACCCATACTCTTAAAAATGTGTAATTAATTAGGGATAATTAATATAAATTATGAGGGTGATTAATTAGGTGTAATTAATTGACTAAGACACGAGGTTGGACTCAGTTGTAGCGTAAAACTGCCCGGACCCAACCGGCTTAACCAGTTGCTACAAATGTTAGCCCAATGTGAGAGGTCTTAGGCACAAACTAAATACGTGATTAATGTAAAGACACGAGGTTAGACTCGGTTATGACATAAGGCTGCCCGGACCCAACCGGCTTAACCAGCGGTCATAAAAGACAGTCTAATGTGAGAGGTCTTTACAAAGGTTACGATCTTAATTAATTAATTAAGAAACACTTAACCATATTAGCATGTAGAGGGACATGAGGGGTTAAGTGGGTGCCTTGGGTGGCATAAAGAACCTAGTGGGTTGCCTTGGGTGGCAATAGAAAATACGATTAGAATACTTAACCAAAGTGGAACATGTAATTAAAACATGATTAAAGGGTTAAGTGGGATACACTAGAAAAAGGGACAAGCTTAGGTGGGTAGCTTGTGGGAGGCCCATTTCAACCAGTAACCCATACGTATCTTTGTGGGCTCGACCCATGTCGAGGACGGGACACGCATACTGGGTTTGACTGTAAGAGGCAAACGGGTTAGCGGTGGCAACGCAAGTCCAACGGGCTTCATATGCGTGAGTGGGCCCGGGCTGGTAGGTAAGCCGTTGTTGCATCGTGTAGATATAAGCCGTGCACCGTTAATTATATTGGGTTGCCACGTTGGGGAATGGTACACCCCATGGTGGGGCCAGCACGGGTATCTATGTTAGGGAGCCGATCGAATGGGGAGTAGTGTGTACACCTAGTGGATTGTAGGGCCCCGTGGCGTCTACTTGGTCACCTAGGGGTACGCAAGCACTATTAAGTTAATTTTATAAGTCCTTAGGTGGGATCAACCTTTAAGTTTGGAACGACTGGTGTGGTGCAGTTTAGTAATTTACCTTAGGAAGGGTAGATGCGTCTTTATCTTTTATCCTAGTTTAGTTGACTGCTTAGTATAGCCGTTCATCCCTATATGTTACCGTATATCAATTTATGTCTTCTCTGGTTACTTTAACGATTGTATTGTTAAAGTTATAGGACTCGCTCAGACTTATGTCTGACCCCGTTGTTTTTATCTTTTTCCCAACCCTCAGGTCCTACGGTGGATCCTAGCAGTAGTGGAGCTTGATCGGATTGTTGTTCCAGTCTTTAGGAGCTTGGATAGATGTAAAGCTCCAGTTATCCAGTTATCTTTTCTCTTGTTTTGGCTATTGTATGAGAGTGGGATTATGTACTTCTTTATTTGATGGATATTGTACTTGACTTTTATTGTGGGTTTATGAAGTAACCAGACATGTTTTATTTCCGCTGTTATGAGATGATGTTTTAAAATTTCAAGTACTATTTATATCTGTCTTGTTGTAATTTTTCTGTTCTATATTCACTAAAATACTCCACCGATGCTATGGCATTCCCTTAGTGAGTGGTCATAGCGGGAGTGGGGTGTTACACGTGGTATCAGAGCTTAAGGTTACCGGAACAGATAAATTTTTTTGAGAAAAATATTTTTTTAGAAAATAGTAAAGGTATTATTTTTGGAAAAAGTATTTTCAAAAACATGTCTTTTAAGAGAAAAGTTTTTGAAAAAGAAAAGCATAATCCCCAATAGCCATATCTTTATCTTTCGGAATCTCCTTTTTGAATCTTTCCTCTTTCGTTTCAGCATGGCTGAAGATCTTAACATCCCGGAGGGTTTAGTTATACCACTATGGTATAGGAGGTTACAAGAGGCTAGGGCCGCGGCTGCGGGTCCAGCCAATGCTACTACACCAGAGGCAACCGTTCCTCCTCCTCAGCCTAGAGTGGATAATTTTGCTAAGATTTGTAAGGAGTTCAAGGCTATAGGAGGAAAACCTTTTCTAGGTTCAGAGACTTTCGTAGAGGCTAGAGATTGGCTTAAGGAAGTGGAAGAGTTGCTAGATATCTTTGAAGTGGAAGAGGGAAAGAAAGTCAAGTTGGCGGCTTGGTTAATGAAGGGAGAAGCCTCATTCTGGTGGGAGGTTACTAATGGAGAACGCCCTGTTGACTCTTGGGCAGATTTCAAGCAAAGGTTTGGGGCTAAGTTTCTCTCAAGGGCGGAAGAGAATCTGTTTATGGAGAAGTTCTTGAATTTAAAGCAAGGGAATCTCACGGTGAAAGAATATGTCAACAAATTCAATCAATTAGCAAGGTTTGGCATAGAGTTGGTGAATACACCGGAGAAGAAGGCTTTGAGGTTCGTTAGAGGCTTGAACGAACCATTGCAAGGAATAGCTATGACTCACATACCAATGGGGGCCACCTTTGAGAAGCTTGTCTACATGGCACTTATGCATGAGGATGATAAGAATTCTAAGGCACCAGAGAAGAAGGGGGATCAGAAGAAACCGCAACAACAACAACAAGGCAAGGGTGGAAAAGGTAATGGTGACAAGAAGAAGAAGAAGAAGTAGTGCTTCAATTGTGGGACACTAGGCCACCTCAGCAAGGATTGTCGCAAAAAGAAGAAGACCGGTTGCTTTCATTGTGGAGAGGCAGGACATCTTGTGAAGGATTGCCCAAAGAAGGGGCAGAGGACGGGGTCTACCTCGGGAGGTCAGGTGCAAGCTCTGATAGCACCACCTCAGTCAGGGGGGCAAGTTCAGGCTCTCTCAGTTCCACCGATTCAGCAGAGAGGTAGAACTATTTCCGTTGAAAGTCTGGTTTTTCTGTTTGATCATCCAGTTCGTACTTTGTTTGACTCTGGCGCATCGCATTCTTTTATCTCATCATCGTTAGTTGAGTCACTACACTTAGACACCAGTCTAGTTGATGATCCCTTGGTTGTTTCAAACCCAATTGGGGGCTCCATATATCTGTCTATGATATGTTTGGGTTTGAAGATTTCTATACTTAGCATTGAGTTTAGATGTGATGCTTTTGTATTGGGCTTCACGGGCTATGGGTTGATTTTGGGCATGGACTGGTTATCCAGTAATGGTGCCGTTCTTGATTGTGAAAGAAGAGTTGTCAGGCTTATGACCCGCTTGGGTAATGCTCTCGAGATCTCTTGTAATCCCATGGAATCTGTGTTGCTAAGTTATCTTGAATCGCTCGATGCTTCGGTCGAGAGTTTGCGTTCTGTAAGAGTGGTCCGGGAATATCCGGATGTGTTTGAAGAAGTGAAGGATTTGCCTCCGAAGCGGGAGATAGATTTCCGAATTTATTTAGTGGATAATGCCAAACCAGTGTCTTTACCAGTGCGCCACATGGCTCCTCGTGAGAGAAGAGAACTTCATAAGCAAGTAGGGGAGTTGCTTGAGAAGGGGTTCATAAGGCGAAGTATATCGGAGTGGGGAGCTCCAGTAGTGTTTGCCACAAAGGCGGATGGGTCCCTCAGACTTTGTGTGGATTATAGAGAACTTAATAAGCTCACAAAGAAGAATAGACACCCATTACCGAGGATAGATGATCTCTTTGATCGGTTGGTTGGCGCCTCAGTGTTTTCGCAGATGGACTTAGCTACAGGGTTTCATCAGTTGAGAGTGGCGGAGGACAGTATAGAGAAGACTGCTTTCCGGACTCCGGATGGTTTTTATGAGTGGCTTGTGATGCCATTTGGGTTGACAAACGCCCCTGCATACTTTGTTGATCTAATGAGTAGAGTGTTCAGAAAGTATCTGAATAAGTTTGTAGTGGTCTTTGTGGATGACATCTTGGTCTTTTCCAAGAGTGAAGAAGAGCATGCCTTACATCTCAGAGAAGTGTTGGAGACTCTTCGAGCACATAGTCTTAGAGCTAAATTCTCTAAATGTCATTTTTGGAGAAGAGAAGTGCGATTCTTAGGGCATGTGGTCTCTAAGGAAGGGATAGCTGTGGATCCCGCAAAGATAGTATCTATCCAGGATTGGAAAGTTCCTAAAAATGCTACCGAAGTAAGAAGTTTCTTGGGGTTGGCAGGATATTATAGGAAGTTCATCAAAGACTTCGCGAAGATATCAGCCCCATTAACCCGCTTGACGAAGAAGAATCTGGTTTTCTCATGGGACGTAGATTGTGATGATGCTTTCCGACGGTTAAAGAGAGCTTTGACCACCGCCCCAGTTTTAGTGCTTCCAGATGGGAGTAAGCCGTTAGTTGTTTATACCGATGCTTGTGGGACAGGATTAGGCGCAGTCTTGATGCAGGAGGGAAGGGTAATAGCCTATGGAGGAAGGCAATTGAGAGTGCATGAGAAGAATTACCCTACCCATGATCTAGAGTTGGCCGCGATTATTTTCGCACTTAAGTCTTGGCGCCATTATCTTCTTGGTGAGAGATTCGAGTTGTTCACTGACCATAAATCATTGAAGTACTTATTCTCTCAGAAGGATTTAAACTTAAGACAGCAAAGGTGGATGGAGTTCTTAGCATCCTATGATTTCGAGATAGCGTATACCCCTGGCAAGGGTAACGTGGTGGCAGACGCCTTGAGTAGAAAAAGGCTATCTTTGAGTCCATTGTTCGTGGAACGGCGAAGCTTGGAGTTTCTTTCTTTGTTCGACTTCAGACCTTCTGTTGACTTTGTACCTGGTTTGTTGGCATCCTTGGAGGTTAGACCTACTCTCTTGGGACGGATTGGCGATGCTCAGCGAGGCGACCCACAGTTGGTTGAGTTGGTAGAGAAGCTTATAAGGGGGGAGAGTCGTCCAGCCATTTGGGTAGATACACCATAAATGATAGGGGATGGTTGCATAGAGACGGTAGACTTTGTGTACCGCAAGATGAGGGTTTGAAGAAGGCTATTTTGGATGATGCACATCGTTCAAGAATGACTATTCATCCTGGTGGAGACAAAATGTACCAAGATATGAAGAGAGTTTTCTTCTGGGCCGGTATGAAGAAAGATGTGGCCGAGTATGTGGCTTGATGCTTAGTGTGCCAACAAGTCAAAGCGGAGCAAAGGAAACCCGGTGGGTTGCTACACCCATTGGAAGTTCCGCAATGGAAGTGGGATAGTGTCTCGATGGATTTCATCGATGGGTTACCGAGATCGAGGAAGGGCAATACGGGAATTTGGGTTGTGGTAGACAGACTTACCAAGAGTGCCCATTTTATACCCGTGAAGAGTAAGAGGACCGCTCCATGGCTTGCTTCAGTCTATGTTAGAGAGATTGTTAGATTGCATGGCGTACCATCCAGCATTGTGAGTGATCGAGATCCTATCTTCACTAGTGAGTTTTGGAGAAGTTTGCAAGAGGCGGTAGGGACTCAGTTGTGTTTGAGCACCGCATATCATCCTCAGACGGACGGTCAGACCGAGAGGGTGAACCGTATCTTAGAAGATCTCTTGAGGCTTTGTATCTTGGATTTTGGAGGTACATGGGAAGAACATCTTCCTTTGGTGGAGTTCGCATACAATAACAACTTTCAGTCTAGTATTGGCATGGCACCTTTCGAAGCTCTTTATGGAAGGCCTTGTCGATCTCCTACATGTTGGTGGGAATCTACGGATAAGATCTTGCTTGGGCCAGATATGGTTAGAGAGACTTCAGAGAAGATTGATTGATTCGTAGAAGGATGAAGGCAGCGCAAGATAGACAGAAATCTTATGCGGATCGGAGAAGGACGGATCTTGAGTTTGAGGTTGGGGACATGGTTTTTGTCAAAGTATCTCCATTGAGAAATGTTGTTCGCTTTGGGTCTGTTGGGAAGTTAGCACCGAGGTTTGTTGGGCCATTTCCTATTAAGGAAAGGATTGGACGGATGGCATATAGGGTGGAGTTGCCCGACAGACTTAGTGGTGTTCATGATGTATTCCATGTATCACATTTGAGGAAGTGCTTACATGAGACCGCAGAGGTGGTAGAGCCGAGCTTGCTTAGAGAGGTAGAAGTAGAGCGTGATGCGACGATTCGACGAGCTCCTACTCGCATCCCTGGGTCAGAAACTAGGAAGTTGAGGAACAGGGAAGTTCAGCTAGTTAAAGTGCAATGGGGAGATGACGAAAGCAATGCTACTTGGGAGACGGAAGCGAAGATGCGTTCTTTGTATCCATTTCTTTTTGAGAGTATGTCTTTTAACTTCTCCTTTATCGCTTGTCTAGTACTTATCTTATCTTTAGTATATCCTCTCGCTAGTACCTATGACCTTTAGATAGGGTAAAACCTATGGTTGAAACATGTGTTTGAAACATGTTATGGTTGATGGATGCATGTGGATGCAATTGTTTGCTAGTGGTTGCTCGTGGATACATATACACACACATTAGGCACTAGATCGGCTCAGTCACTTCATGTTGCATATCGCACAAATGGATGTGGTAGTTAGATTGATGGATGTATCATGGCTGTGTTATCATATGGATGATGCATTTTTGTTTATGGTTGTGCACGCATATAGAAATTGTATGTGTCAATAGGGTTTCGCATACATATTGGATGCATGGCACTATCATGGTTTGCATTAAGGAGGTCGACTGAATCAGTAGACCGCCTGATTTTGCATTAGTATACGGACATATACACGCACTTTCTGCATATGTTCATACATCATTAGAAGTTTCTAAGGATAATGGTTGCTTGTGGTTGATGGTTTAGTAGATGGTTGTTTGGTTGATAGGATACGTTCTCCTTAGCTTAGAGATTTCGGGGACGAAATCCTTTAAGGAGGGGAGAATGTAACACCCCGAATTTCAATTAATACTAGTATTCACTAATTACAGAATAAATAATCTCAGATGTGAGAATTGGGGGAAACGGGCTGCGTCATTTCGTTCGTCTCGGAAAAATACACAAAATAGAGTCCGAGTTTTCGAAAATCGGAGTCCGTATGGCCCAGTTATGGCCCGATGAAGTTTGCAGAAAATTCAAAACTAAAAACAGATTTAAAAATTTAAATTGCAGATTTTGGAGTGGAGCAGGCGGGGTCAGGCGGGAAGATTCCCGCCCTACCCATGTCGACAGGGCTGTCGACAGGCCTGTCGACAGGGGTGTCGACTTGCCTGTCGACTTGCCTGTCGACAGGGGTGCGGCGTCCAGTGAACCTGGGTGCACCAGGTTGGGTTCTAGGCTGGCTTAGAGGGATGGTTCTAGAGACTTCCTAAATCTAAGGGTCCTAATCTAATCTAGGGTTAATCTAAGGGCCTAAAACACTCACCTAATCTATAAATACACCCTAAACCTACCCTAATTCATTCATAATTAAATCTTGTAATTAAACTATGGCAAAATGAAACTTGATCATGGCCTCCACAAATCAATGAAGAGGGTTGCAAGCTAATCACTCTCTAATCAACCTCTAATCCATTCTTAGCATCTTAATCTTCTTCATTTAAAGTGCAAATTTGCTAGTTGTGAGTTTCTATCACTTTGATGATCTTTTGTTAAACTAAGTAGATGAGATGTGATGAGATTTATGGTTTTGTATGTGGATTAATGAGTCTTGAATCATATGATATGATGTTAACATTAATCCTATGTTTATGCATGTTGAGTATGTAAGTTTATGCAAGTTTAATATGATGTATGTTATGTTTGCATGATGCTAAATATGTAAGTTGTGGGCTATGTGATCATATGCATGTTATGCAAGTTCATGGTAATATGCTATGCAAGTTACATGTATGTTAATATGCAAGATATGCTATGCAAGTTACATGTTTGTTAATATGCAAGTTACATGTATGTTAATATGCAAGATATGCTATGCAAGTTACATGTTTATTTATATGCAAGTTACATGTTTGTTAGTATGCAAGTTACATGTATGTTAATATGCAAGATATGCTATGCAAGTTACATGTTTGTTAATATGTAAGTTCATGATGACATTATGCAAGTTTATGAGTTAATATGCAAGTATGTTATGCAAGTTAATATGTAAGTTATATGACATATTATATGCAAGTTATGTGACATGTTATACAAGATTATATGCAAGATATGTGACATGTTATGCAAGTTCACATGCAAGTTATGTGTTTGTTAATATGCAAGATGGCACCTTTGAAACATGTTCATACATATGTAAGTTGACACCTTTTATATGTGTTATGTCATGAGAACGAAATTACGTGGGAACGATGGGGTTAATTCAATGCATAAATTAATAGGATTGTGTGAAATTAACATAATTATGCATAACATAAAATAAATGGACATAGTCTGGGAATTTGCTTATTAAGTTAGGTGTACCCATACTATGTGATGGGAATTTGCCTATTAAGTTAGGTGTACCCACACTTTGGAGTTGGGAATTTACCTATTTAGTTAGGTCTACCCATACTCTTAAAAATGTGTAATTAATTAGGGATAATTAATATAAATTATGAGGGTGATTAATTAGGTGTAATTAATTGACTAAGACACGAGGTTGGACTCAGTTGTAGCGTAAAACTGCCCGGACCCAACCGGCTTAACCAGTTGCTACAAATGTTATCCCAATGTGAGAGGTCTTAGGCACAAACTAAATACGTGATTAATGTAAAGACACGAGGTTAGACTCGGTTATGACATAAGGCTGCCCGGACCCAACCGGCTTAACCAGCGGTCATAAAAGACAGTCTAATGTGAGAGGTCTTTACAAAGGTTACGATCTTAATTAATTAATTAAGAAACACTTAACCATATTAGCATGTAGACGGACATGAGGGGTTAAGTGGGTGCCTTGGGTGGCATAAAGAACCTAGTGGGTTGCCTTGGGTGGCAATAGAAAATACGATTAGAATACTTAACCAAAGTGGAACATGTAATTAAAACATGATTAAAGGGTTAAGTGGGATACACTAGAAAAAGGGACAAGCTTAGGTGGGTAGCTTGTGGGAGGCCCATTTCAACCAGTAACCCATACGTATCTTTGTGGGCTCGACCCATGTCGAGGACGGGACACGCATACTGGGTTTGACTGTAAGAGGCAAACGGGTTAGCGGTGGCAACGCAAGTCCAACGGGCTTCATATGCGTGAGTGGGCCCGGGCTGGTAGGTAAGCCGTTGTTGCATCGTGTAGACATAAGCCGTGCACCGTTAATTATATCGGGTTGCCACGTTGGGGAATGGTACACCCCATGGTGGGGCCAGCACGGGTATCTACGTTAGGGAGCCGATCGAATGGGGAGCAGTGTGTACACCTAGTGGATTGTAGGGCCCCGTGGCGTCTACTTGGTCACCTAGGGGTACGCAAGCACTATTAAGTTAATTTTATAAGTCCTTAGGTGGGATCAACCTTTAAGTTAGGAACGACTGGTGTGGTGCAGTTTAGTAATTTACCTTAGGAAGGGTAGATGCGTCTTTATCTTTTATCCTAGTTTAGTTGACTGCTTAGTATAGCCGTTCATCCCTATATGTTACCGTATATCAATTTATGTCTTCTCTGGTTACTTTAACGATTGTATTGTTAAAGTTATAGGACTCGCTCAGACTTATGTCTGACCCCGTTGTTTTTATCTTTTTCCCAACCCTCAGGTCCTACGGTGGATCCTAGCAGTAGTGGAGCTTGATCGGATTGCTGTTCCAGTCTTTAGGAGCTTGGATAGATGTAAAGCTCCAGTTATCCAGTTATCTTTTCTCTTGTTTTGGCTATTGTATGAGAGTGGGATTATGTACTTCTTTATTTGATGGATATTGTACTTGACTTTTATTGTGGGTTTATGAAGTAACCAGACATGTTTTATTTCCGCTGTTATGAGATGATGTTTTAAAATTTCAAGTACTATTTATATCTGTCTTGTTGTAATTTTTCTGTTCTATATTCACTAAAATACTCCACCGATGCTATGGCATTCCCTTAGTGAGTGATCATAGCGGGAGTGGGGTGTTACAAAGAATATGTATGCAAATTAAAGAAGAGTTTGTATGGTCTAAAACAAGCTCCAAGGTAATAGTATCGCAAATTTGACTCTTTTATGGGGGGAGCAAGGCTACAAAAAGACATATAATGATCATTGTGTTTTCTTGAAGAAATTTGCTAACGATGATTTTATCATTTTGCTACTTTATATTGATGACATGCTTATTGTAGGGCAAAATGTAGATCGGATTGCTTGTTTGAAGCAACAGTTGAGCAAGACATTCTCCATGAAGGAACTTAGTCCGACGAAGAACATTTTAGGAATGAGAATTATTTGTGATTGCAAGGCTCGAAAGTTATGGCTATCACAAGAAGCATATATTCACAAAGTGCTTAAAAGGTTCAATATGGAGAAAGCAACGCCTGTGAGTACTTCACTTGCTATGCATTTTAAGTTGAGTTCTCAACGGTGTCCTTCCACAACTGAAGAGAAGGAGAAGATGACGCATGTTCCTTAAGCTTCCACCGTAGGTAGTTTGATGTATGCAATGGTTTGCACTCGGCCTGATATAGCTCATGTTGTAGATTTGGTTAATAGATTTCTTTCTAATCCAGGTAAAGAGCATTGGAATGCTATGAAGTGGATTATGAGATACTTACAGGGTACTGCTGATATAAAGTTTTGTTTTGGGAGTGACAAGCTTTGTCTTGTTGGTTATTCAGATTTTGATATGGCAGGTGATATTGACTCGAGCAAATCAACTTCGGGTTATTTGATCACTTTTGCGGGGGGAGCAGTGTCTTGGCAATCTAGATTAAAAAAATGTATGGCTTTGTCTACTACTGAGTCAGAGTTTATTGCAGCGATAGAGGCATATAAGGAGTTATTGTGGATGAAGCAGTTTGTTCGTCAGCTTGGATTTACATAAAAGAGGTATGTGTTGTATTGTGATAATCAAAGTGCAATCCATCTTGCTAAGAATTCCACTTTTCATGCAAAGTCGAAACATATTGATGTGAGATATCATTGGATACGCGATATTCTTGATGATAAGTTAATTGAGCTTGAGAAAATTCAAACCGATAATAATGGTTCCGACATGATGACTAAAGCTTTGTCAAAAGACAAATTTGAGACTTGCCGTTCAATTGCCGTAATGACAACCACCTCTACATAGTCGGGATGGGGAGATTTGTTGGGAATGGGTCCCTTCCTATGTGGAAAAACTCATATCTAATTAATTGGAGCATAAGTGTTGCTACGGTATTTCATGCTTTTATTTGAATAGGTGACTATTTGACTTTGGTGTGCTTTGGTAATTGCACATTTATGGAAATTGTAATCTTATTAATTATGGTGCTTGAATGGAGACTTCAAGGTACCTCTTTGGTGGCTATATGTACATCCATTCTTGGGTAGCAAATATACACACAAGATACAAGTCTACAACATCAAAACTTTGTCAGTTTCTCCAAAACTTTGTGGGCTGCTTCTACTTCTTTGAGATTGCCCTTTGCTGGAGTGTTATTGCGAGATCTCTCAGCTTTTCTGAGCTTTGTTTCCCGGTGATATTTTTCACTTTTCTCGTTTTTGTTTTGATGTTGTTATTGCCAGCTATTGTTGGATAATTTGTGTATCCACTTTGTGACTTGGATTTGGATTTGTGTACCACTTCATTATCATAGTAAGAGAAGTTTGGGAGGACCCCCGTCATTGGTCCCGTGGTTTTTACTCTTCACATCGAAGAGGTTTTCCACGTTAAAAATTCGTGTGTTCTTACTTTATTATTATCTCTTGCTCTGTTGATTATTTGCATTGATCATTGGTGATTGTGGTACATTTGGCTGGGTTTGTCTGTGTCATTCATAACATGCACCACATTCAGATGTACTGGCTTGCTTCATATTCACTGCTACAATCTAGCTGGTACCTGCAATGCATGCAATGCTTTTAATGCATCGCCTGTAACGCTAGTGCATCATCCCAATTGACTTCTCATCCTAGTCCTATACGACTCACAGACCGTCCAAGATCCAACAAACATTTCAGCTTTTGATGTCACTACATTTTTCATTTTGCCCTTTTATTATAATTTAGCGACCATCATAGTGATGATCTTGTTCACTTGTAATAATCTGCACCTAACAAAATTTTGCCATTATTTCGATTTATGTTTAATGAAATGCGAGTGCTCTTCTCATAAGAGGACCATTATTTCATCAAAAAAACATTTCAATTGTTTTTAACTGCTAAAAAATGAATATGATTTCCTGATAAATAGAGACCGTGAATGTTTTCCTAAGATTAAGAGTTGTCTGTATAACTTATAGTGGAAGCCGAAAAGAAGAGGCAATATATATATTTTCTTAAAATGGAAAAATACCAATTCATAGCTTTCAACTTATTAAAAAAGGGAACTAGTCTATCCATAACTTGTTTAGGCATCTTCTTGTGAAATATCTGCACATACCAAATCCATTTAAACATAAAAGAGAATAGTGAGAATTTAAAAAAAAAATGTTAAATTCAAAAATATCGGGTAAAATACAAATCTGTATGTTGTTGCTTCATTGTCAAATTGAGACTTTGCATATATTTAAAGTCTTTTGAAGTACGTATAAGATATAACCCCTTTTAGATTATAATTTATACTCATATATTACAAATATTATTT
Source organism: Allium sativum (assembly GCA_030737875.1). NCBI lineage: Eukaryota > Viridiplantae > Streptophyta > Magnoliopsida > Asparagales > Amaryllidaceae > Allium > Allium sativum. Next base: position 202,217,355 of record CM060924.1, read on the forward strand.
TAAAATTATGATGTACTAATTACTAATGGTTGTTGTTACTACCAAAATAAACCTCTAGCATAAGCCGACAGTGAAAGGATATCAGAGGAACGTTAACATAGAGGAACCTTCCAAAGGATCAAATGTAAATGACCGAAAGCGGGAAAGAATGATTTGAGAGCAACACGAACTGACGCCCCAACAGGAAGAAAGGAGTTCAGAGCCTACAAAACGATAGCGAAGTTTATCTGATCAAGTCTATCCGATAGGGTCTACTCAACGAGAGAACCCGAAAGCGAAAGATATCAAGCCAGAAGATCCGGAACTAGCTTTCGAAGAAGCTACTTCATGAAAAACGAAAGGTCACATCTATAGAAAACAAAGACATCACCGAAAGCAATCTTCCGGAAAGCCAGATTGTCCGAAAAGCTCCACCGGAAGGCTAACCGAAACCCTAGCAGATGTACAGGCTATCGGTACTAATTTACCTATTACAGGAACAAATAATGCTTTCAAACCGGCAGCTATGTACATATGTCACGAGGGAAAGTCCCTCTAAGTATTCAAGAGAAAGCCGAAAGCCTACATCTAGAAGCTTGCATCCGGGAGCCTTCACACAGGAGCCGCTACCGGGAGTTCAAATGCTATCCCAAAAACCGCCACGGCATCAAACCCATGTTAGTCTCGGGAAAGCCCCAGTTGACCGGGACCCTCACTTTAAGGCTATAATTAGCACCATGAAGACAACCGAGAGCTAAATGCCCGAGACCAAGGAAAAAGCAACCGACCAAGGCCCGTGCATGCCCAATAGTGTAGTAGTGGAAGGGGCCCCGAGTTCTCTATAAATAGGACCCTAGGAGCCACACAAAGGGGGACGAACTTTTTATTTCTCAGGCTAATTCTTTTCTTCTAAAAAGGAGCAAATCCTCAACTCTTGTAATACATCTACAATTTATGAATAGAGAATTCTGAGTCTTAAAATTTTGCGATTTGATAATCTTGTTGTGCCGTAATAATGAAACAGGGAGTTAACACTAACCTTTCTTATGAGAAAATAAATCATGGTGTCTTAACAATGGAGGTGGGACTTGGGACTTTGTAGAAATACGAAGTCTCCATCCCCCTACTTTGTGGGTTTGCCATGATTAATTGACACTCTCATGATGAGCCTAACACTTCTTGACATCAGAGAAAGGAGGTCATCTGTGAGTTCGTAACTCGATCTCTGGCGCGATTCAGACCCCTTTTGTGCTGGTCCAACGTAGAATGATTGACGGAGTTAATGAACATTGCGATGCCTTCTTTCCCGAAGTCGGGGGATGCGTTAGCCTATTTTCTTCTTATCACAGTACATAGTGTCACTTTCATGGTTCAGGGAGCAAGTAATTTCATAAAGCCTAGTAGTATCTGGCTAAATAACCTTCCCAAGATCATTTCGGAACACCACCACACAGTATATGTGATTCTCCTCCCTCGGGGGAAAGATAATTAATTATTAGAATCAGAATTCCGATGCATAAGGGAAGGTAGACTAGCTTAGATTCACGGGCTACAGAATGTTCTTCGATAACTCTGAGTCATGATAGTGTCAAATCCCATGGACACATGTCCTAAGTAACTTAATCCGGGTGCTGACGAAAAATATCGCTAACATTTTAGCGCTAGAAGGAGGGACTTAACCACCATCCTTATGGTTAATTTTCAAAATTAATTTGGTGAATTTATTGCCCCATGGCACGAAGATGAAATCGAAAAGATTGGAGGAATGAAACATGGAATTAGATCCTAATGAAAACCTTGAAGGATATGTGAATCCAACGCTCAACCCAGACAATAACGAAAGAGGAGCCACATCCAATCCACAACAACCACCAAACCCAAATGCCATGGAAGATAATGTCACAAGAATCTTGGTCTTGGAGAAGCAACTCTAAGAAATGCAAGCTCAGGTCAACGATGTCCTGGCACAGAAGTCCTCAGGGCTCACTGAATCTAGTCAGAGAGAAACGAATGAATCTTCGTAAAGAAAGGCTCCCATTCAACATTCAGAAGCGAGGGAGAAGCTTAAGGTGACTTCTTCCAAGAAGAAGAAATCTCATTTGACTGGATAGACCATCAAGGGATTCAATGCGAGCAGAAACAGTCCGGGAGTCCCACCTCCGAAGGTTATAATCCCAAGAGAGTAAACTATGACAACACAGAAGCTTACATCAAAGACCTTACACAAAATACCGTTAAAACTTATTAGGAAGCAAGGGGAAGAAGACCCAAGATGACAGGGTTAACAACAACGAAAGAGTAGCTCCGTTCATTGATGAAATTATGAACACCATAACACCGTCGAGAGTGAAAGTTCCAACCATAAAGTATCTTGGGACAACTGACCCTGACGGTCATCTGATGGCTTTCGACAGCCAGATGAATCTCTACAACGCTTACGGAGCCGTCAGATGCCACCTTTTCCCGGTAACATTTCAAGGGGCAGCATCGAAATGGTACTGCCAGTATAGAAAAAACACCATTTACTCATGAAAACATTTCTCCTATGAATTTTACGTGCAATTCTGCATCTGCAAAGATCCGACGGTTGACTACACCATCATTGCTAACATCAAACAGAGGCAAGGGGAATCTCTCGGGGATTACCCGAAAAGGTACAACATTGAGGCCTTAAAGGCCAAGTATATGAATGATCGTGACAAGTTGATTACCGTACACTCAGGGTTAATCGAAAACACCCCCTTATGGAAGGAGTATATATTCACGGCTGTAAAGACTTGCAAGACTTTCATTTCCAAGCCAACAAGTTTATTCGCAAGGATGAATTGTACTTCACGAAGAGGAAGTTCAGGCTTCGAGGGGAAGAAGGAAGGCCAAACTTTGGATGAAAGCTCCCAGAAGGAAATCAAAAGAGGTCAAGGTGGGAAGATTCTAATACCAACTCAATTGCCCTGAACAAGCCCATCTCGTATGTGTATGATGTCGTAAGAGAAAGGGCTAATAACTTCCCCATCTTGTTCAAGGCCAAGATTGCCCCGAACCTCATTCCAGTGGTAAATACTGCGAGTTCCACAAAACCAATGGACACAAGATTGACGAGTGCAAGTTGTTGGACAGGATTATTCAGAAGCTGATCCGAGAGGGACATCCGAAGGAATTTGTTTTAAACAAGACAACGTCAGCTCAGAAAGCAAGTAGACAGCAGAAGGTTTTGGTAAATGCGATAGGAGTTGCTAGAGAAGAGAGTAACCTAGATTTGGGTCCACCATAAATCGAATTAATGCGATCCACAGAGGGCCACACTCTACCGAAAGCTGTTCTAAATCTAGGAACCAGTACATAAAGAAGCCATGGAGGGAATCTTCTCCATTCAAGAAAAACCATCGTTGAAGAATGCGCATTATGCTATCAAAATGCACAACCTAGTCATTCCTCCGTAAGAGATGAAGAAAGGGGTCTGCCACCCTCATAATGATCCAATTATGATAACATCACAAACAGGGATCTCGGTTGTTTCAAAGATTCTTATGCACATTGGGAGTGCCGTCAATGTCATCTTTAAGCACACTTTTTATCAGATTGGGATTTCGGAGAAAAGGTTAAGACTAAGCAACGAACCAATCTTCAACTTCAACAATAAGGGGTCAACTCCGGTGGGGCAAGTCAACCTTCTGGTTCAAGTTGGGTTGTCCCCGCTTCATAGAACCTTTGACTCTCTTTGTTGTGATCGATCAACCATTATATTACAACGCCTTCTTTGGATGACCAGCTTTGGAAGAGATGGATGCTTTTGTTTCTTCCAAGTATCTTATGTTGAAATTCCTAACCGAACAGGGACAGGGAACCATCAGAGGAGAACAGTTTAGCTCCAGCGAGTTGTACTTCGCAACGATTGACAAATACAAAGGGAGTGTCCTTCGTAATTTGATTCTTCTACTATTTTTATACCTTCGGATAGGGTATTCTTACATCCCTCATTCGAAGATAAGGTAAAAGTAAATAAGATTGACAAACGCACCAATGGTAGGTACACTTCTCTGAAACGAAAGAGGAAAAGGTCCGGTGAGGTGAACTTGATTGAAGAAGGAGAAATCATCACAGATTTGGATTTGAGAGGGGATATTGAAAGAATAAAACCAATAGAAGAAGTGGAAGAAGTAAATGTTGATTTGGAGAACAAATCGAAGGTCATCAACATAGGGAAAAGGAAAATGGAGACCCTCATAAGCGACTTAATCTGATTCCTACAGCTCAACAAAGATGTTTTTGCTTGGACCTATCCAGACATGACCAGTATCTACCTTTCTGTTATGAGCCCTGCCTTGAACATTGAACCTTCAGTAACCCCGATCCTGCGAAAGAAGAGACAATATAATAGAGACCGGGTAGAGCCCTTGAAAGAGGAAGCCAAAAGGTTGGAAACTAATGGGTTTATCTGAGAAGTCCTTTACCCGAAATGGTTAGCCAATCCCGTGCTAGTGAAGAAATCCAATGGGAAGTGAAGGACATGTGTTAATTACAAGGATTTAAACAAGGCATGTCCAAAAGATTGTTATCCCCTTCCGTGGATTGACCAATTAGTTGATACCACGAGTGTTCACAAGGTACTATCCCTTATGGACGCTTAGTCGGGGTACAACCAAATTCCGATGAATAAACCCGACGAGGAGCATACAAGCTTTATCACTGAATGGGGGGAGTTTTGCTATGAAGTGATGCCCTTCGGTTTGAGGAACGCGGAGAAACATACCAAAGACTGGTACACATGATGTTTCAAGAGAAAATAGGGCATAATATGGAGGTATATGTGGATGACATGCTGGTGAAGTCCATCAAAATTGAAAACCATCTAACGGATCTAGAGGAAATATTCGATGTCTTGAAAAATTACCAAATGAAGCTAAACCCTCAAAAGTCTTCTTTTAGAGTTTAATCTGGGAAGTTCCTGGGGTATGTGGTAAGTGAGAAAGGGAATGAAGCCAGCCCTATCCAAATCAAAGCTATAAGAGACATGGAAGAGCCCATGACAAGCAAAGAGGTCATGAGTCTGAACGAGAAAGTAGCAGCCCTCAGTAGGTTCATTTCTAAATCAACTGACAAATGTGTCCATTTCTTCGATGTTATAAAGAAAAAGAAGAATTTTGAATGGAACGAAGAGTGTAGGAAATCATTCCAAGAATTGAAAGTTTATATTGGAACACCTCCGGTTTTATCCAGTCCCGAGAAGGGAAAAGAGCTATACCTATGTATGGCTATTTCAGAACATGCGGTAAGATCAGTTTTGATAAGAGAGAGTAATGGGACTCAACACCCCATTTACTACGTTAGCCGAAGGCTAAAGGACGCAGAATCCTAATACCCTGTTATAGAGAAACTAGCGTACTGCCTAATCCTAACCGCGCGAAAGCTCAGAGTTTACTTCCAGGCTCACCCTGTTAGAGTTTTAACTAGCGTTCTTCTCAAGCAAGTGTTTAGCAAACCAGAAACGTCGGGGAGGCTAATCAAATGGGGGTGTCGAGCTTAGCCAATACGAGATCGAGTTCCATCCTCGAGCAGCAATTAAAGGACAAGCTCTCGCATATTTCATGAATGAGTGTACAAGTTTCATTTCAGAACAATCAGTTAAAGAAAATGACTTAAAGACCAAGTGGCGGCTCTTGGTAGATGGAGCCTCCAATGAGCAGGGAGCAGGGGAAGGTTACGTTATAATTACCCATGATGGACATCGCTTGCACTATGCCATGAAGTTAGGGTTCCCGACAACTAACAACGTGGCTGAGTATGAATCAATGATAGCTGGTTTGAATCTGGCACTACAGTTGAAGATACCGCAGATAGAAATCTTTAGTGATTCACAGTTAATGGTAAACCAAATAAAACAGAAATATCAAACTAATGGTAAGCGACTGGTCTTATATATGAAGAGGGCACTGAAGATGCTTTCCCGGTTTGAGGACTTCTCAGTTCATCAAATACCCCACGGGGAGAATGCCCAAGCGGATTCACCAGCTAAGTTAGCCAGATCCCGGGGGGCCCTCGAAACTCGAATAATTCCCATTGGATATCATGAAATGCCTAGCATCGAGTGGGAGGAATCAAAAATGGGGAAAGAGTTATTGGTCTTAACTAGATCCTAAGCCTTGAGAAGGGAAGACGGCAAAACCAAGAAGAAAACTCCAATCGGGAACCTCCCATAACAAAAATGAACTGCCAGCAGGGAATTACATGGATGAATCATTGTGGATTACCTCCTAAAAGGAACTTTACCCCTTAGTAAGCAAGATGCAAGAAGGATAAAACACCAAGCTCCTACATTTGTGATTGTGAATAACATACTCTATAAAAAGGGACATTCACTTCCTTATTTAAGATGTGTAAGTTCCGAAGATGGACTTGGCTTGTTAAAAGAAGCTCATGAGGGATGGTATGGGGACCATTCCAGTGGAGCCAAGCTGGCCAAAAGGGTCATGCGACAAGGTTATTATTGGCCGCGGATGGTTAGTCAAGTGGTTGAGTCCGTCAAGAAATGTGATAAGTGTTAGAAGTACTCCAAGGTGTCCCGACTTCCTCCTAGCGAACTGACCACTATATCAAGCCCTTGGCCATTCGATGTATGGGGAATAGATTTAATTAGACCCTTACCACTCGCCAAGGGTGGAGCTAAGTATGCTGTAGTAGCTATCAACTATTCACCAAGTGGGTGGAGGAAGAACCCTTTCCGACAATCATGTCCAAAAAGGTATTAAGATTCGTAAAAAAAAATATCGTTACCCGCTTCGAAATTCCTCACAAAATCATATCAGATAATGGAACAAAATTCGAGAGTGAAGAGTTCACTTGATTTTGTGAGAAAAATGGAATCATCCAAAGTTCCTCCTCGGTAGCCCATCCGAAAGCTAACGGAGCTGTGGAAGCCGCCAACAAAACCATTAAGACAATCTTTAAAAAATGCCTAAATCAAGCCAAAGGAAATTAGGTAGAAGAGTTTCCTTTAGTGCTTTAGGCATACAGAACCTCTACCAAAACAGCCACGGGACATACCCTCTTCTCCCTGATATATGGATGCGAAGCTATGCTTCTGGTTGAGGTCGAAATCCAGTCACATAAAAGGATAGCATATGCGTTTGACCCCAATCAAGAGTTGAGAAATATATCACTTGACATAATACAAGGACTAAGAGATGAGGCTACAATCAGAACCGCTAAATATCAAAGGAGGATTATAAAATACTATAATTCAAAGGTCAGAGCTAGAAGCTTCGCAACGGGTGAATTAGTGTTACGAAGGGTGATGGCTAACACTAAGAACCCAGGGATGACCTTCTCGGTCAAAATTGGGAAGGACCCCTGATCATCCATTAAGAAGTTATTCCCGGAACATATCGGCTATGCAGATCCAATGGTGATCTTGTTCCGAGAACATGGAACTTGGAACATTTAGGACCATATTTCTCAACGATAAAGGAATAAGGAAAAAGATTTTCCTCCAAAGATAATTGCATAGCTAAGGGAACGAAAACCCTTCCAGTAGCTCAAGAGAGACCCAAAAGCGGTCGAGCTTAAAAAAGGATCAAATCCCTTGTCATCGCCAAATTGGTCAGGGCTAGTCATCTCCCGGAGGGGGATGGTGTGTTAGTCTTTCTCCATGCCTAAATCAGAGGGGGCAGGGTTAAAACATCAAAAGCATAAGCCTTCGTTTCACACTAGAAATGGTCATGGCGGTGCATATAAAATTAGCACGCCCAGCCTCTGCTCGTAGAAGAGTATGCCCTGCCTCTGCTAGAACTAAGCACGTACTACCTCTGCTTGCATAAGAGCATGTCCTATCTCTGCTTATGTTCCGCGTTACCCGCAGAAGAGAGTGCAAACCCCTATAATCGCCTACGATGGTTAGGATAGGGCACCCATGGTGTATACGCCTCTATCAGAACCTACGATGGTCAGTATGGAGCGTCAAAAGAATAAACCTTAGTTTTGTGCCTACGATGTCCCCGTCTAAGTTTCTAAGACCTTATCATCACCTAAAATGGTCAGGATAAGGTGCCTCCTGGAAGGAGGTCGGGTAAGTCCTTGGGCCCTGCTTGTAGATAAGCTAGCCAAGCGCACCGGACGAACAGGCCCAGAGAGTGGCCAACAAAGCACATACATCCTTTTCTTTGACATCAAAAGCCCAAGTAGTGGCTCAAGGAGCACGTACAACCTCTTCTTCACAAATCAAATCCAAAAGGGATGCCAAAACAGCAAATACCAGTAGGGGTTTCCGGTTTTCTATCTATGACAATACCCGAATCTGGGTCGGTTCGACTCTTCACAAATACCTGAAGGGTTTTCCGATCTTCTATCTATGTTAATACCCGAATCTAGGTCGGTTCGACTCTTCACAAATACCAGAAGGGGATTCTAGTCTTCTATCTATTTTAATATCTGAATCTATGTCGATTCGGCTTTTCACAAATTCCGGAAGGGGTTTCCGGTCTTCTATCTATATTTATACCTGAATCTGGGTCAATTCGGCTCGTCATAAATGCCAGAAGGGGTTTTTGGTCTTCTATCTATATTAGTACCCGAATCTGGGTCGATTAGGCTCTTCAGAAATACCGGAAGGGGTTCCGGTCTTCTATCTATGACAATACCCGAATCTGGGTTGATTCGTCTCCCCACAAATATCGGAAGGAGCTTCCGGTCTCCTATCAATATTAACACCCGAATCTGGGTTGATTCAGTTATCCACAAATACCAGAAGATGATTTCTGGTCTTCAAGCTTCAGACTATCTGAGTAAAGTTTAGTTAACAGATACTTTCATAGCAGGGAGTCAGCCGAGGGCCTTCAACCCTTAACGAATAAGAAAAAGATGGTCTGAAAGAAACATCTCATGGGATTCATATCGTAATTCAGCATTATGAGACAGTTCATGGAATGAATGGGAAAGAGCCTGGAAAGAAAAAAATTTGACTTGAAAAGTCGAAAACACCCCTTCACTAAGAGGAAAATGTTACTAACAAAATAAACCTCTAGTATAGGCCGACAGTGAAGGGATATCGGAGGAACGCTAACACAGAGGAACCTTCCAAAGAATCAAATGGAGATGACTGAAAGTTGGAAAGAATGATTTGAGAGCAACTCAAACCGCTGCCCCTGGAAGAAAGGAGTTCAGAGCCTACAAAATGATAGCGAAGTTTATCTGATCGAGTCTATCTGATAGGATCTACCCGATAAGAGAACCCTGAAGCGAAAGATATCAAGCCATAAGATTATCTGGAACAAGCTTCCGAAGTAGCTACTTCATGAACGACAAAAGGTCACATAGATAGACAATAGAGACATAACCAAAAGCTATCTTCTGAAAAGCCAGAATGTCCTAAAAGTTCACCGGAAGGCTAATCGGAACCCTATCAGAGATACAGACCATTAGTACTAATTTACCTAGTACAGGAACCAATAACGGTTTCAAACCGGCAGCTATCAACATACGTCACGAAGGCAAGCCCCTCTAAGTATTCAAGAGAAAGCCGGAAGCCTACATCTAGGAGCTTGCATCCGGGAGCCTTCACCCAGGAGCCGCTACCAGGAGTTCAAATGCTACCCGAAAAACCTCCATGGCAACAAGCCCATGTTAGTCTCGGGAAAGCCCCGGTTGATCGGGACCCTCACTTTGGAGGCTATAATTAGCACCATAAAGACGGTCGAGAGCTAAACGCTCGAGACCAAGGAAAAAAGTTGCCGACCAAGGCCCGTGCAGGCCCAATAGCGTAGCAGTGGAAAGGGCCCCGAATTCTCTATAAATAAGACCCCAGGAGCCACGCAAAGGGGGATGAACTTTTTATTTCTCAGGCTAATTCTTTTCTTCTAAAAAGGAGCAAATCCTTAACTCTTGTAATACATCTACAATTTATGAATGGAGAATTCCGAGTCTTAAACATCTTGCGGTTGGATAACCTTGTTGTGCCGTAATAATGAAACAGGGAGTTAATGCTAACCTTTCTTATGAGAAAATCAATCATGGCGCCTTCACAATGGAGGAGGGACTTTGTAGAAATACGAAGTTCCCATCCCCCTGCTTTGAGGGTTTGCCATGATTGACCGACACTCTCACGATGAGCCTAACGCTTCCTGACCTCAGAGAAAGTAGGTCATCTATGGGTTCGTAACTCGATCTCTGACGCGATTCGGGCCCCTTTTGTGCTGGTCCGACGCAGAATGATTAAGGGAGTTAATGAACATTGTGATGCCTTCTTTCCTAAAGTAGGGGATGCGTTAGCCTATTTTCTTCTTATCACAGTACATAATGTCACTTTCATGATTTAGGGATCAATTAATTTCGTAAATCCTAGTAGCATCCGACTAAGTAACCTTCCTAAGATCATTTTAGAACACCACCACACAGTATTTGTGATGCCCCTCCCACGTCTGTATGATAATTAATTATTAGAATCTGAATTCTGATGCCTAAGGGAAGGTAGACTAGCTTAGACTCGCAGGCTATAGAATATTGTTCGATAACTCTGAGTCATGATAGTGTCAAATCACATGGACACATGTCCTAAGTAACTTAATCCAGGTGTTGACGGAAAATATAATTAATAGTTGTGATACTTCTTTGAACATGATTTTTTTTTGGCAAAATCGACCGGTTTTTAAGGTGATCACAAACACCTTTTATTATAATTAATAATAAAAATACAGAACAACACAGGTGACTGTTAGTTGACAATCAGCTACAAACGGTTTTTAAGGTGGTCCGTACACCATAGAAAAGTACAGAAGCTAAACAAAAGTTGCCAAGACTGCTAAGCGCTAGTAGGGAAGTTAGTCCCCATCAGCATCACATGAAGGAAACCCCAACCTGGAATCAGCGAAGTGAGAAGCCAAGTCTGCAAAAATGCATTGATTGTGGTATAAAACATATTCTACCCCAGGAAGTATCACTCAAAATTTTCACGTTGCTAATTCCATCCACACCCTTAGTTTCTAAAATCATATCATTACCTACAATATGATACATAAGGTATCTATGCTTATCCTGTTCCCCGACATAAATGTAGTAATTATTAGTGCCAGGTCGATGACGCATTTCTGTTTTACTATGTACCCAAGCTTTCTCTACTTTATTCAAGTTGAAAACTTCCACATGATCAGAAGAACAATTATCAATAATGGAATCGTCAGCGACAACAGCGGTTTCCTATTCAGTGGCATTGAGATCAATGTTATAAACAGTGATCTAGCAGTTTCCTGATCAATAGTTACTTTGGTATCAAGCTCAGCAGCATTTGGATCAATACTAGGTTCGGTATGTTCGGAATGGGATCAATTTCAGCATAAGGAATAGAAGCAGTTGAAACAGGAGTAAGCGAGGTTATTTTCCTCATTGGTAACTACTACGAATTAGGTTTTTAAAGAGGGAACTTGACGGCAATGCTAACAGCTGTGCATGTTTCCATTGAATGCCCAAAGGACTAACACTTAGTACATATGTTTGGGCACTAATTATAATGGATACCGACATCAACATCAAATCCTTTGTCCAGAGTTACACATAGCTTTATTGGTCTGGGCTTCATCGGAGTAACTTCGATGAGGGCTCTAGCAAATTTAAGACTTTTTCTGGCCACAGTATTTGAATTAAAGCACCGTAGCTTGCCAACTAAACTAGCCAACCAGTCTAAACCAATCAAAGGTTGTAGAACTGATGGAACGTTAGTGAATGTGACTCATATCGGGATGGATAGTATTTTCTCTCTAGCTTTACCAACCGTTACACTCCATGGAGTAATTATGAATGGTTGGCCATCAATCACAAGAGGAACCTTCTTAAGGACTCCCAATTTTTCACTGGGGTTAGAGAATTTGAGATGAAACATAGAGTCGATAAATTGAACGTACAACCTTCCTTTCATTCTCCAGTAGCGATTGCAGCTCTTGCGAATCACTTGATAAGGTGGGGGTGTTTCCTAGGAAAAATCCGACAAGGTGGTCGGACTAATAATATTCGCCGACACGCTGAAATTCACTCGGCATAACACTACACCCATTAACAACTATTGCATCAAAACTTCCTTGTAGGGTGTAGTCACCAGCGACTTTGGGAAAGGAATTAAAGAGAGAACTCCAGGAAACTACCAGGGCTGGTCGATCAACTTGTGGGCGTGGATTACCATTCAATTTTTCAGCATTATCACTAAAGTTACCTTCCTTCACAATCTCAACATGGTCTGCTCCATCCAAAATAACCGTAGAGATAACTTTTGAAAAATTACGCAAATTTCCTTTAATTTGATTTGTGGAGAAAAGAAATAAAATATAGAATGGTAAGATACACACAAATTTGATAACGGAGTTCAGCCAATTATGCCTACATCTCTGGGCTGCTATAGATCTTTTATTTAAGAGAATATTACAAAATGATTGCACAAAACACTTTTCACTCAATACTCAACCTCACTCTTAAGCTTGTTTCCTTTATTCTTGTTGGATTTGAGACGGAATAGAAGTTATGAAGGAGAAGGATGTATACGTAGAGAGGAGATGGTTGATGGGGGGTTGATGACTTGGTTGGTGGCTCGGTTGGTGGTGGTTGGTGGCTACCCCATGTTGAAAAACATGGGCTGCTGTGGGCTGCAGCTGTAGCTTCCTAACAATATCCCACTTGAAGACTGATTTCAAACTGTCTTCACACCTTGATTGACGCAACAACCATTCTGATCTTTTTACTCTAGCAGACCAAAGAAAGTTGAATACAATTTCAGTTTATCGGTTGTTACCGTCTTTGTCAACATATTTGTTAGATTCTTACTTCCTTCGATCTTCTCCAGTTTTAATACACCATCTTCTAATAGAGATCTGATGAAGTGATAACGAATCCCAATATGTTTAATTCTGGAATGAAATGCTAAATTCTTCACCAAGTGTATTGCATTTTGACTGCCACTGTATAAGATATTCTTTTCCTGCTTGAATCCCAACTCAGTTAACAAACCTTGAAGCTATATCATCTCTTTACTAGCTTCAGTGATTGCTACATACTCAGCCTCTGTAGTGGATAAAGTGACAATCTTCTGTACCTGTGACATTTAACTAACAACTGTATTTCCAATCGTGAATACATAACCTGTAGAGCTTCTTTGATGATCAACTTCGCCTCTAAAATCTGCATCTACATTGCCTTGAGCTTTAACCTCCCCTTTACCGAAGTACAAAGCATTATGTATGGTGCCTCATAGATACCTCAAAATCCACTTGACTGCTTCCCAGTGAGCTTTCCTCGAATTTGACATGAACCTAATAACAACTCCCACTGCATGGCCAATGTCAGTCTCGTACAGAACGTGGCATACATCAAGCTTCCAATAGCCGAGGAATAAAGAACATCAATCATGAAATTTCTCTCCTCCTCCATTTTAACAGACTAATCCTTAGATAAGCGAAAGTGACTGGCCAACGGTTAACTGACCGGTTTAGCATTGAATCTCTGCAAAAAAAGGTTGATGTAATCTGCCTGAGATAGTTGCAAGAGTCCTCTTTGCTTATCTCTAGTGATTTGCATTCCGAGAGTCTTCTTTGCTGGATTTAAGTCTTTCATGTCAAACTCCTTTGACAATTGTTGCTTCAACCTTCTGATATCATCCATATTTGATCCTGCTACTAACATGTCATCAGCATAAAGCAGTAAAATGATATAACTGGACCTATATCTCTTGAAATAGCAACAATGATCAGCATTGCACTTTCAGAACTCTTCCTTGTGCATGAATCCATCAAACTTTTTGTACCATTGTCTTGGGACTTGTTTCAGGCCATACAAGCTTTTATTTAGTCTACACACTATGTTCTTCTCCTTCTCGAAGAAACCTTCTAGTTGGTGCATATATATCTCTTCACCCAAGTCTCCATGAAGAAATGCAGTCTTCACATGTTACTGTTCAAGATGAAGGTCTTCAATAGCAACAATACTTAATATTGACCTGATAGTATTGAGCTTCACATCGGGAGAAAAAAATGTCATTGTAGTCCACTCCTTCTTTCTGTTGGAATCGTTTGACAAATAGTCGAGCTTTTACCTCTTAGAACCATCATGCTCCTCGTTCACCCGCTACACCCATTTATTATGAAGTGCCTTCTTTCCTATGGGTAACGCAGCTAGTTACCACGTCTGGTTTGAGATAAGAGACTTTATCTCATCTTTCATGGCAAGATCCCACTTGCTAGCATCTTAAGTCTGAGATGCTTCATCATAGCATTTAGGTTCCCCTCCATCAGTCAGTAACAAATAGTTCATGTATCTTTTGTTAGGTACATGAGGTTGAGTAGACCTTCTCAATATAGGAGTTGGGGTATGATGTTATGGTGTTCAGACTGGTCCACACTGTTCAAATCAACGATTTCATCAGGTTGAGGATTTGCTATAGTCGGTTCTATTATGAGACTATCTGGAATATCATTTGAATCTGCAAATACTGGCCCACTCTAATTTGAGTCGTTAACTTTTGTTTTATGTCTATCTTTGTACATTATTCTTTCGTTAAATATCACTTCTCGTGTATGGATCACCTTCTTGTTTTCATCATCCCAAATGTAGTAGTCAAACTCATTCTCGCCATAACCGATGAGCGTGCATTTCTTGGATTTGGGATCAAGTTTATTCCTACTTTGGTCACTGATATGCACATATTCTATGCAACCAAAAACTTTTAAATGTGATAGTTTTATGTCTTTTCCACTCCATAACTCCTCTGGTATTTTGTGCTCTACTGGAACTGAAGGACCTCTGTTAATCAAATAAGCTGCTGTGTTGAATTCTTTTGCCCATAACTGCTTTGGTAGACCTGATCGTATACGAATGCTTCTGGCTCTTTCTGTCAACGTTCGATTCATACGCTCAGCTACACCATTGTGTTGAGGTGTACCCGACACGGTTCTCTGCATTTGGATCCTGTGCTCATAGCAGAACTGCTTGAATCTTCATATTCACATCCATTGTCAGTTCTATGCTTTTTGATCTTTAGATTTGTTCATTTTTAACCATAGCTTTCCATATCCTGAAGGCCTCGAACACTTCAGATTTATGCCTTAAAAAAATAAACCTACACCTTCGCGAGTGATCATCGATGAAAGTAACGAAGTAATGCTTTCCACCAATGGATGAGATGGTCATTGGCCCCCAAACATCAGAATAAACCAGCCCAAGCTTTTCTTTCTTTGTGGTTTTACCATTTATTTGCAAGGTGGCTCTCTTCTACTTTCTAAATATGCAATTTTCGCACATGCCTATTTCCACTGACTGTAGACCTGGAAGTCTTCCCTTTGAGTGCATAATTTTCATTCCCTTTTCACTCATATGGCCTAGCCTCTGGTGCCATATGTTGGAATTTTCGTTACTAGCTACAACATTGATCGAACATCCTGCTCCTGATGTCATGTAAAGAGTACCACTCTTCTTGCCTTGAGCAATCGTCATTGCACTCTTCGAAATTTTCCAATTATCACCATGGAAAGTCGTAGTATATCCTTCACTAGCTAATTGCCCTACGAAGATCAAATTCTTTCTCAAATCAGGTATGTGTCCAGCATTCTTTAGCTCCCAAACTGACGCATTTAACTTAATCTTCACAACACCTTTACCAACAATATCACAAGGTTGATCGTTACCAAGATATACCTTTCCAAGGTTTCCAAAGGCGTACCTTTCAAAGAATTCTTTCTACAAAGTGGCATGAAATGATGCTCCAGATTCTAGCACATACGACTCTTCCTTGCTCTCCAAAGAGCATATTAACGCTTCATCTTCTCCTGAGGTAGAGGTAACATTACCCTCTGTCTTCGCCTCCTGGCCATTTTGGTGCACTTCTGCATTGATTTTTGTAGTGCCCAGTTTTTCCATAGTTCCAACACTCAATGGTTTTTGAGCTGTGGGAATTGTTGGGATTTCTGGATTTTGATCTCCAGTCCTTCTACTTACCTTGGTGGTGCGATTTCTATGTCTATTTCCTCGTATTGAATTTCTTCCTTTTGACTGTGAATGAAAAATTGAAAAATTTGACGACTCGCTAGAATCTCTTCATTGGATCTCTTCACTGAGAACCATATCACGGATATCATCAAATTTTAACTTATTGCGAACCGATGAGCTACTCACTGCTATGAAAATAACATTCCAACTTTTTGGCAGGGAAGACAAAAGTATCAACGCTCGTACATCTTCATTAAATTCAATTTCAACTGAAATTAGCTGAGAAGTAACTGTATTCAGCTTATTGAGATGTTGATCTACCGATGCACCTTCTGTCATCCGCAAATTGAACAACTGCCTTATCAAATGAACTTTGTTAGAGGTCGGCGGCTCTCATACATACTAGAGAGAGCTGCCATAAGACCTGCCATGGTCTTTTCCTTTGCTATGTTGAAAGCAACATTGCGAGATAACGTCAATCGAATAACTCCAAGAGCTTGTCTATCAAGAAGAGACCAATCTTCATCTTTCATATTCTCTGGCTTCTTTTCTGAGAGAGGTCGATAAAGCTTTTTCTGATATAGGTAATCTTCAATTTTCATTTTCCAAAGCCAAAGTCTTCTCCATCAAACTTCTCGATTTTCACCCTTCCTTCATCTGCCGCCATTGCTTCCACTCGAATTTGATTTCTTTTCTAACAAATTATGGCTCTGATACCATTTGTTGGGAGATTACACAAATTTCCTTTAATTTGATTTGTGGAGAAAAGAAATAAAATGTAGAATGGTAAGAGACACACAAATTTGATAATGGAGTTCGGTCAATTATGCCTATGTCTTCGGGCTGCTGCAGATCTTTTGTTTAAGAGAATATTACAAAGTGATTACACAAAACACTTTTGACTCAACACTCGATCTCACTCTTAATCTTGTTTCCTTTCTTCTTGTTGGATTTGCGATGGGATGGAAGTTATGAAGGAGAAGGATGTATATATAGAGAGGAGATGGTTGGTGACTCGATTGGTGGTGTTTGGTGGCCACCCCATGTTGAAAAACATGGGCTGCAGCAGCAGCTTTCTAACACTAACTATAACGACCCGCATTCTACGTATCGTAGGGTATTTATTTCATTTTCATATGAAGTCTTATGGTCATGTAGCTTTAGGAGACGACTATTGGGGTCATTTCCCACAAACACGATTTTTGCCGAATTTTAAATGACCATTTTTCCCTTGATGAATCTTGTTTTTCCTATAACTTTTGATTGGAAAGGAGTTTGGCCTGAAACCACTTCCATTGGATTCAAATGATGGTCTACCTTTCCGTAGAGTGGTCAAATTAATCAAACAGGCTTACTATTTGGGAGATATGGCTCAAATAAGGTTTGGAAGGTGAAAAACAACATGATTTGGTTTAATAGGGTGATTAGCAGCTAGGCCCATAACCCATTTTTGGGATTAGGGTTATGGGAGGGCTGAATGGAGTTAGAGAATGATTCATTTTCATTTTTCATCTGCACAAACATTCCTCTAACCCTAGCAATGTCTTCCACCTTCTAAATTCATCTTTAATCACTTTCGAATCACATATTAGCCAAAGCTACATCAAATTAAGGCGGATTAGCATAGAAATCGAGACAAAGCTACCAGAATACATTGGGATCCATGCAAAATCAGTTAGGGTTTCAGATCTGAAATTTATTTGTGGCTAAGGTGAGTGATTAGCATGTTTTTACACTAGTTACAGCTAATTAGGGTAATTAGCGAAATTTTGCATCACAAAAATCTGGAAAATATGTAAAAATTCTAAAATATTATTTTATGTCACTGGTAAAAATTTGAGTTAATTTGGATTAAGTTTGCTAATCCTATTGTCAGATATAATTAAGGGGGTTAAGAGGAAAATCATGAATTTGGGTATGGTTGATCTTAAATAACACATGTGATTGATGATTTAATGTTTTTGGTTGATTCCATATGTTCACATAGCTGTTAGGGATGATCTATGACTGCATAGGAAAGTTAGAATGGTCGAAAACGTCGTCGAGAGGTGAAAAATGGTTTACAGGAAATTGGTGCAGGCTATGGGTCGAGAGACCGACCCTTATGTCTGAACCGACCCTTACGTGATGTTCGACCGACCCCTATGGGTCGAGCGACCAACCCTATATGTATGTTTGACCGACCCTTATATATGCATTTTCGACCGATCCTTATATGTATGTTTGGCCGACCCTTATATATGCATGTTCGACCGATCCTTCTATGTATGTTCGACCGATCCTTATATGTATGTTCGACCGACCCTTGTATATGCATGTTCGACCAATCCTTCTGTGTATGTTGACTGGTCCTTCTATGCATGTTCGACCGACCCTTATATATGCATGTTCGACTGATCCTTCATTGTATGTTCGACCGACCAGGAATGCACGTTCGACTGGCCCATAAGGATGAACGACCGAGATGATCGTAAACTCTTCTGGAAATCAATTCCAATCCGACTAAACCTGAGATGCAAAGGAAGTCCAGATGAGAAGTAATGACTCAAGATCCAAATAGGGATCGACGAGTTAACTTCTAAAGTTGGGCTTTGCTGCGGGACGTGTGCAACGATATCTATAACTTTGGTTTTATTGAGAGGGGGGCATTGATTATGGACTAGTGCGGTGGGGTCAGAGGTTGTATGAAGTCGAACTCCATCAGGGCCCCCAAGGGCAAAGTGGTCGTAGTGATAGTTAGACGGGGTGGGACTCCGTCATGGCCCAATAGTTCTGGTGACCAAAGTGGTGGATATCGTATGCTTTACGCACTGAGTGAGAGATGTGAGGATGATTGCTATGCTTGATGTTTGCTATCACCATGACACTCACACTTTCGTTTCTACACTTAATGTTTGATGTTTGCTAACTCTTTGGTTGCAGGTCCAAGTATGATTATTTATACCTGTTATCATTTTGTTTTGCTGCTATCGCTCATACCAGACTTTTTTCTGACCTAGAGTTTTATGTCTCTTCATTTTACTCTGATGCTTCTAAACGAGCAGACTAGAGACAAGTCAGGTGGTTATGCACGAGTAGTTGTCCGGAGACGAGCAGGAGGCTTCCAAGTACTTTATACGTATTCTCCCTGTGTTGTTGATGGTCACTGCTTTGGGCATTAGTAGCATACCTTTTCTATTTTTCTTTAGAGATAGTATTTTGAAGTTGTAATAATGGTTTGGATCGTAAGCTGCATTTTCGATTCCGCTGCTATGATGGTTTAGTTTTCAGTTTATGCACTGTCTCGCCTGTTTTATATCAAGTTATGTTACTATTATATTTTATTCCATGCCTTGTGAGATATATTACAGGTTCTTTGGTGATTCATCATTTTTAACCCTTTCTTTTGACGACCGTCCCAAGCTATTTCGACATTGGCACAGCGCATTCCGGGGAAATGTCGGCAGGTGCAGGGCGGGCCATCACATTTGGTATCCGATCCTAGGTTGCGTAGTTTAACCTAGGGGAAGACATCAGAGAGAGATAGTATACGTATATGAGAGTGCATATTTGTGATATTTTGGTTTTCAAAAACTATATATATAATATTAGTATATCTAAGGATGAAGTCGCACTTCACTGGCACCCCTAAGAAAAAAGCTAATAGTTTTCTCTTTACAGATTGAACGATGAGCCGAAATACGAGGAGTACGGGTTCAAGGTCCGACAATGAGAATGTCCCTGATATGAGGACGATGTTTACTGCCTTCATGCGAGAGATGCTTAGGGATGCTCAGGGAGCAGTTCCTGATGCTGCTAATGGCGGTGGTGCAGTAGTGTAGGCGCTTAGAGCCGATTTCGCTAAGTTCAACAAGGATTATACTAATCTTGGTGGAAAGCCCTTCCACGAAACGGAATTGGCTACGGATGTTCAAGATTGGCTTGATAGTTTTGAGCGCATCTTCGAGGATTTGGGAATCAATGATGCAATGAAAAGAAAGTTAGCATCGCGTTAACTTCAAGGACGGGCTGTGAATTGGTGGAATGCTATTAAAGCAGCTACTCCTGAGGATCAAGTTACTTGGAATCGGTTTAAGACTCGCTTCAGTGACAAGTTTATTCCAGCTTCTCATAAATCATAATTGTTTAGAAAGTTTTTGGAGCTTAAGCAGAATGATAGAGCAGTCTCGAAATATATTGCTGAATTCGATACCTTATCGAAGTATATATTATCTCTTATTGATACTGCCGATAAGAAGAACGAGAGGTTCATAACTGGCCTAGATGGGTAATTGGGGGAAAGACTTATAAATCATATCGATGAGACTTTTGAGTCTACTATGGGGAAGACATTGAGATCAGATAGCCTTTACCCAAAGTCGAAGACCGAGATTGCTGTTGCATCTGCAGGAGAGCCAAAACCGCAAGCAAGCGGTGAAGGCAAGAAGAATTCTCAGAATAAGAGAAAACGGAACCAGGCCAAGGATGGCCAGAAAAAGAAGGACAAGAAAGATGTCGAGTGCTTTAGCTGTGGCAAGAAGGGCCACTACGCCAAAGATTATCGAGCAAAGCCAGCGGATAAGAAGTGTTTAAATTACGGCCAACTGGGACATCACAAGGATAAATGTCCACAACCTCCTAAAGAGAAGCAAATTGTGAAAGCATACGCTATTAATGTTGTTCCTTCTTCGTAGAATGCCCCAACTGTGGTGGAAAAAGGAAAGGGTGTCCTTATTCAAGGTATGCTTTCCATTTATGATGTTCCTGTTCGAGTACTGTTTGATACCGGGGCTTCCCATTCCTTCATATCTAGTGACCTGGTAGATAGCTTGGACTTGGAACCCGAGATCGTCGATAGACCTTTAGTTGTGACGAACCCGATCGGTGGTTCGACTAGCCTTAGTATGATTTGTCATAATTTTGTCTTATTGAGTCATGGATGCATGCTTTCTTGTGATTGCTTTGTTTTGGGCTTTACTAGGTTTGGCGTTATTTTGGGAGTCGATTGGCTCCAAAGTTATGGGTGGTGGTAGACTGTGAGGGGTCTTCGGTGACCATTAGAGTAGATGATGGGTGGAGGGTACTGTTTGGTTGCCTACCTAGTGATGAAGCTATTTTTCTAAATTCCCTCGACATCCCACATGATGAGTTGTTAGATGTGCCTATTGCTGGCGAGTATCCAAACATCTTCAAGGAAGTCATCGGACTTCCACCACACCGAGAGATCGAGTTTCGTATTGATTTAGTAAAAGAGGCCAGGCCTATAGTGATGTGTCTTCGTCGTATGGAGCCAAGAGAGCAGCGAGAGCTCGGCGTGCAAGTAAGCGATCTTTTGAAGAAGGGATTTATCCAAAGAAGTGCTTCCAAGTGGGGAGCACCAGTTGTATTTGCTAACAACGCTGATGGTTCCCTTTGATAATGTGTGCACTACCGTGAGTTGCATAAGGTGACGAGGAAGAATAAGTATCCTCTTCCGCGAATAGACGATTTGTTTGATCAGTTGAATGGAGCTAGAGTGTTCTCCCTGTTAGATCTCACGATAGGTTTTCATCAGCTCCAAGTAGCAGTTGAGAGTATACCTAAAACGACATTTCGAATGTCATCTGGATTCTATGAGTGGTTGGTCACGCCATTAGGGTTGACTAATGCACTAGCATATTTTGTGGATCTTATGAACAGGGTATTCAGGGATCAACTGAATAAGTTTGTTCTTGTGTTCGTGGACGATATCTTAGTTTATTCGAGGATGGAGGAAGAACACAAGGAACATTTGAGCATAGTGATGGAGGTGTTGACGAAACAACAATTGAAAGCGAAATTTTCTAAATGTCACTTCTGGAGGAGGGAAGCGAGGTTCTTGGGACATGTTGTTTCAAAGAATGGTATTGCCGTGCACCCTGCGAAGGTGGCTACGGTGCAAGTTGGTCTAAGCCCAAAATGCAACAGACGTGAGAAGTTTCTTGGGGTTAGCTGGATATTATCATAAGTTTATCCAAGACTTCTCCAAGATAGTGGCACTGTTAATCCAGTTGACCAAGAAGAATAAAGTTTTTGCTTGGGATGGAAGGTGTGAGAATGCATTTAAAGAGCCTAAAGGAGAAGTTAACGTGTGCACCAGTGTTAGTTATTCCAAAGGGGAATGAAGAAATGACGGTATACACGGATGCTTGTGGACTAGGTGTTGTACCGATGCAAGGAGGTAGGGTTGTAGCTTATGCTAGTTGGCAGCTGAAACCGCATGAGAAAAGATATCCTACCCATGATATGGAATTGGCAGTGATTTTGTTCGCATTAAAGATGTGGAGACATTATTCTTGGGAGAAAGATTTGAGTTGTTTACCGATCATAAGTCGTTAAAATATCTTTTCTCTCAAAAGGATTTAGATCTTCGTCAGCAGATATGGTTAGAGTTATTGGCTTCATATGATTTCAATATCGCATACACACTGGGGAAAGGCAATGCGGTGGCTGATGCATTTAGTAGGAGACACGCCAGTTTAGGGGCTATGTTTCTTGAATGGAAGAAATTGGAGTATATCACGGGTTATGATTTCAGACCTAAGTGCGAATTGGATCCAGGGATGTTAGCATGTTTGACGATCATACCAACTTTTATTGAGTGGGTCGGCTCCAGTTAGTGGGACGATCCTAACCTATTGGAAATCATCTCCATGGTGGAGATGGGTACCGATGGTGAGGAGATGAACAATTATGGACTTGATCGAGAAGGATGGCTCCGAAAGAATGGGAGACTAGTTGTACCCAACGTTAATGGATTGAAATATGAAGTGCTTAGAGAATGTCATCATTCAAAAGTGGCTATACATCCCGGTGGTAACAAAATGTATCGAGACATGAAGCAGACCTACTACTGGGAAAGGTTGAAGAGAGACGTTGGGACGTTTATATCCAAGTGCATGAATTACCAGTTAGTTAAAGCCGAGCAAAAGAAGCCTTGTGGTCTGTTACAACCGTTAGAAACCCCCAATGGAAATGGGAACAAGTCCCAATGGATTTCATTAATGGTTTACTAAGGATTAGATCGGCTCACGATAGTATTTGGGTGATTGTGGATCGATTGACTAAAAGTGCAAGGTTTATACCGGTCAAGTCGAATAGAATGGCAGCTAAGTATAATGAAGTGGGTAGTGAGATTACATGGAGTACCTAAAGATATTGTGAGTGACCGATATCCATTATTCACTAGTGGGTTTTGGAAGAGCTTACAAGAGGCTTTAGGGTCAGAAATACATCTTAGTACTGCATACCATCCTTAAACCGATGGTCAAACAGAGAGGGTGAATCATGTATTAGATGATCTTTTGAGATATTGTATATTGGATTTTGGGGGTTTATCGGATGTCCATTTGCATCTCATTGGGTTCGCATATAATAATAGTTATCAGTCCAGTATTGGTATGGCTCGATTTGAAGCTTTATATGGAAGACTGTGCAACTCATCATCACGTTGGTTGAAAACTGGTGAGAATTTTGTGCTTAGGCCAAATGTAGTAAGAGAAACTTCAAATAAAATCAAGATTATTCAACAACGAATGAAGGCTGCCCATGATAGGCAGGAGAGTTACGCTGATAAAAGGCGAAGAGATTTGAAATTCGTAATTGGCGACTTGGTATTCGTCAAGATTTATCCGTTGAAGCATGTAATTCGATTTGGTAGAAGAGGTAAGTTGGCACCAAGGTAGAATCCGAGGCTGTTGTGAGCCGTAGGACAATTCATATTTTCAGACACGATACCAAACAACTTCGAAGGAAGACAGTGAAACTAGTCACGGTCCAGTGGGGCGATAATGAGAATGACTGTACTTGGGAAACAGAGGAGAGCATAAGGAAGTAATATCCATAACTCTTTGCCTGGTAAGATTTTAAATCGCGATATAGTTATTCCCTTGTTAGTAAACCGCATGCTAGGATAAGCTAGTTGTGTTATTGTGTATGTTTGATTATTTGTAAATGGTTGATAGGCATGCGGGACACCATTGTATGTTTCTTGGTAAAGGAATTTCAAGGGAGAAATTTCTTAAGGGGGGAGAGTGTAACGACCCGCATTCTACGCATCGGAGGATTGTAGGATATTTATTTCATTTTCATATAAAGTCTTATGGTCGTGTAGCTTTGGGAGACGCCTATTGGGGTCATTTCCCACAAACAAGATTTTTGCCGAATTTTAAATGACTGTTTTGCCCTTGATGAATCTTGTTTCGCTTATAAATTTTGATTGGTAAGGATTTTAGACCTAAAACCACTTACATTTTAGTCGGATGATGGTTTACCTTTCCGTAGAGTGGTCACATTAATCAAACGGGTTTACCGTATGGGAGATATGGCTGAAATAAGGTTTGTAAGGTGAAAAACAACATAATTGGGCTTAACAGGGTGATTAGTTGCTAGGCCCATAACCCATTTCGGGATTAGGGTTATGGGAGGGCTGAAAAGAGTTAGAGATTGATTCATTTTCATTTTTCAGTTGCCATAAACATTCCTCTAACCCTAGCAAAGACCTCCACCTTCTAAATTCATCTTTAACCACTTTCTAATCACATATTAGCCAAAGCTACATCAAATTAAGGCGGATTAGCATAGAAATCGAGACAGAGCTACTGGAATACATTGGGATCAGTGCCAAATTAGTTAGAGTTTCAGATCTGTAATTTATTTGTGGCTAAGGTGAGTGATTAATTTGTTTTTACACTAATTACGACTAATTAAGGCTGATTAGTGATAATTAGTGAAATTATGCATCATAAAAATCTGGAAAATATGTAAAAATTCTAAAATATTATTTTATGTCGCTAGTAAAAATTTGGCTCAATTTGGATTAAGTTTGCTAGTCCTATTTTTATATATAATTAAGGGGATTAAGGAGAAAATCATGAATTTGGGTATGTTTGATTCTAAATAACACATGTGATTGATGTTTTAATGTTTTTGGTTGATTCCATATGTTCACGTTACTATTTGTGATGATCCATGATTGCATAGGAAGGTTAGAATGGTCGAAAACACCGTCGAGAGGTGAAAAATGGTTTGCAGGAAATTGTTGCAGGCTATGGGTCGAGCTACCGACCCTTATGTCCGAACCGACCCCCACGATGTTTGAACGACCCCTATGGGTCGAGCGACCGACCCTATATGTAGGATCGACCGACCCTTATATATGCATGTTCGACCAATCCTTAAATGTATGTTCGATCGACCCTTATATATGCATGTTTGACCGATCCTTCTATGTATGTTCGACTGATCCTTATATGCATGTTCGACTGACCATTATATATGCATGTTCAACCGATCCTTCTATGTATGTTCGATCGATCCTTCTATGTATGTTCGACCGACCCTTGTATATGCATGTTCAACCGATCCTTCATTGTATGTTCGATCGATCAGGAATGCACGTTCGACCGACCCATGAAGGACGAACGGCCGAGATGACCGTAAACTCTTCTGGAGATCAATTCCAATCCGACTAAACCCGAGATGCAAAGGAATTCCAGACGAGAAGTAATAACTCAAGGTCCAAATAGGGATTGACGGGTTAACTTCTAAAGTTGGGCTTTGCTGCGAGACGTGTGCAAAGGGGTTATCGATATTTATAACTTTGGTTCACTATTTAGAGGTGGTCATTGACTATGAACTAGTGTGGTGGGGTCAGAGGTTGTACGGAGTCGAAATCCATCAGGGCTTCCAAGGGAAAAGTGGTCGTAGTGATAGTTAGACGCGGTGGGACTCCGTTATGACCCCAATAGTTTTGGTGACCAAAGTGGTGGAATATAGTATGCTTTACGCACTGAGTGAGAGATGTGAGGATGATTGATATGTTTGATGTTTGCTATCACCATGACACACACACTCCTATTTCTACACTTTATGTTAGTGTTACCTTAGAGTACTGTACATCTTGTTGTGCTAACTCTTTGGTT
This sequence comes from Allium sativum, assembly GCA_030737875.1. NCBI lineage: Eukaryota > Viridiplantae > Streptophyta > Magnoliopsida > Asparagales > Amaryllidaceae > Allium > Allium sativum. The sequence goes on from CM060924.1 coordinate 202,243,202, forward strand.
GCAGGTCCAGGTTCAAGTATGATTATTTATACATGTTATCATTTTGTTTTGCTGCTATCGTTCATACCAGACTTTTGTCTGACCCAAATTTTTTTGTCTCTTCTTATTACTCTGGGTGCTCCTAAACAAGCAGACTAGATACAGGTCAGATGGTTATGCATGAGTAGCTGTCCGAAGACGAGCAAGAGGCTTCTACATACTTTATACATATTCTCCCTATGTTGTCTATGGTCACTGCTTTGGGCGTTAGTAGTGTACCTTTTCTATTTTTCATTAAAGACAGTATTTTGAAGTTTTAATAATGGTTTGAGTCATAAGCTGTATTTTCGATTCCGCTGCTATGATGGCTTAGTTTTCAGCTTATGCACTATCTTGCCTGTTTTATATCAAGTTATGTTACTATTATATTTTATTCCATGCGCTGTGAGATAGACTACAGGTTCTTTGGTGATTCATCGTTTTAAACCCTTTCTTTTGACGACTGTCCCGTGCTAGTTGGACATTGACACAACGCATTTCGAGGAAATGTCGGTTGGTGCAGGGCGGGCCATCACACTAACACCCAAATTGTTTATTTTATCCATACAGACAGTGGTCTTATTATAGTTATTGTCAACTGCAACAACTAACAGAGGGGATAGCGGTGAGCCTGTGAGAGCTGAATTAAAAAAAATTAGCATAGTACATAATGAATCAAATAAAATTTACCAATACGAAATCATCAGATCAACCTCTTTATTCTTTTTTGTTAATGATTTATACAACTGCTTTTACATTAATACTCTTTGTAACAAACTCTATATTGTATTAGTATAGAACACTCATATGTGCATCAGGTATCCATAGATATTTACTTTCTTCCTAATAAATAAATAAATAAATGAATAGATGCGTGTTATAAGTGCAAATGTTTTGGTAGACGGAACACTTTATTTCAAACTATTTTGTTGGTGCTATCGATGACGAATTGATAGTAAAATTCATTGACAGATACTTAGAAATGAGATGAGAGTAAATATTGCAAATTGATGGTGGAATTCCATTGGTGAACGGAGATATATTTGATATCGACACAGTGTAAATCATGTATGATATATCTCAAGAAAGAAAATCTTTATCCACTAAGCCGCGTGTAAACAGTAAATACAACTAGAAAAATAACGCTTTCATAAGTAATATATGTTATGACAATCTATTTCAATCAGGTTAAATATATAATAATATATAATACTTTATATTTAAAATGTAATACAAGCTTGTATTAAATATTTACAAATACATTTGAATTCTGTATTTCAAACGGCATATCAGTTAAATGAAATAAATGATAAATTTGAAATTAACGAAATTGCTATATCTATAGCAAGATATAATTTCATAATGGGGTTTTATTTATGTCTATGAAATTACAAACGAGTGATTAATTGATAGATGATGTTCAAATCTAAATAATGCTATGCATTGAATATAAATGACTTGGTTTTTAGTTTCTTAAATATGTAAGTAATTAGCTTTGAAAAAACATAAAAGATAGAAGCATCCATGCCTTGCCTTTCTAGAGTTACATAAAAGGGTAAATATAAAATATTGGATAGTCATAATTGTAATTTAATATGATTTGAAGTCAAATTTTAAAATACACGCTGGGAGTTCATAGTGCGAAAGAAAACTATCCAAGTAGTTGATAGATGAAAAGAGAGATATGGGGCCGAAATTGAACTGAGCGGGAACCCATTCAGTTTACCTTCTAATATGAGAAAACTTTAAAGGAAATGGAGTATTATCCAATATTTAGTAAATATATCAACATAAAATCAATATAAAAATCAACTGTAACTACTTGGGATAAACATGGTAACAAGAAATATAGTATATACTTTTTTAGAAAATTGATACTCTTTACTAATATATAAAATAAGAAGATTACACCCTGCTTGTACACACTCAAAACAAGTGAACATAACTCACACTGAAAATTCACTCGTAATGAACCCAACGTAACATCTAGGGTATAAATCAAGACGTCAGAATATCCTAATTCTAATGAACCCAACGTAACATCTAAACTACAAAGACAGAAAAACAAAACCCACACACAAAAATCCCCTAAGAATTGTCTGGATCTCCAGGACCTGTAGCAGAAATAGACTCTAGGTTTTAAAACTTCATTCCTTTTTCTATTTTTATTCTTAAGAAAAAGAACCATGTAATTTCATGCTGGATTTTCAATCGCATCAGCATTTCACACAGCTTGAAATTCAAAAAATTCTTCACCAGATTGGTCTCCATGCATAGATTTAGATTTAGTGGGTTGTTGCCTTAAACTTGTGCTGTCAGAATGGGTATTCTCATAACTGCATCCACCATTTCTACAGGCATTTCCTCGCAAATAGAAGGATCCTCTGCACATTTCTGTTGGAATGGAAGACGTATCTGATTCTCATAATTTTCATTATGCAAAGCAGTGGCAGAGCCAGCTTTATAATTCAGGTAGGGCTAATTTTTTTTGTCCCACATCACTAGAATAGAAAAACTTTTGCTGTATATATAGAAATAACCGATTTAGCATGCTGAAATCACTATAGGCCAGGCTGTCTGGCTTAGAAATGTGGTTGTTGGCTTGATTCTTGAGCCCAAAAGACCATCAAGTAGGGCAAGTATTGAAATTCAGCTAGGGCAAAGTGCCCGAATTCCTCCACGGCAGAATCGCACTCTACCACCTGAATTTGCTACGTCCACCCACCGTATATAAACCCAATTACTCCTCATCAATTTCATCCACCCCATTTCTTGCTTCAACAACTGTTTGACGAAATTCCTCCAAACTCTAATTTCATCGCGAAACCATCTGGGTCAATTTGGGAATTTACTAGAAGAGGGAATGAATCTGGGCAGGAGAAAGAGGGTGCGACAATGATTGGCTGGGCAGAGATGAGGGTGAATGAAAATCGGGTAGAGGTCTAGATTTTGGGGTATCCCAAATATAGTGTTTACAAGAGGCCATAAGCGTTGGTTCTAGTTCAAGTGGTCGCTCAATATAGTATACTTTACTTCCAGTGGTTAAAAATATGAAACGAAACAGTCACCGAAGACTATAGCAAGCCGTTCATCTTCTGAAGGTGTAGGGCAACCAAGTCCACGCGTTTAACCCCTTTAAACCTTCCTAACACAAAGTTATTTTGGCTCAAGAGATGGTTACTCATGATAGGGATCGAACCCGTGAGCTTTCACTAGACCCATTGATATGAAATGTAGTTGATGTTGCTAATAAGAAGAAAGCTAAATAAAAGTAAACAAAGCAACTATGTTCAATATTAATCAGGTTGAATGCTAATTACAACAAAATTTGGCATCACTAATAGGAGTATGTGATCTATCCAGAACCATGAAGATATGCGTAGAACCTGTTGGTAAACAATGGCTGAGTCACTTACTTCGTAGCTCTCTTGAGGATGATTTGGCGATCTAGTCGGTGGTGCAAACCAGTTCGTACGTATCATCACAACCTCTACGATAAAACAGACTTGAAAAGTAATAACATATTTCCTTGCACAACAAATCAGTGCAAATTTGTACTTTTGAACAAAAATAACTGCTCATTTTTCTCATAAGAATTTTTAATGGCGGAGGAAGAAGAATGTTGTTCGTTGTTTAATAAAATGGATCAAAATTTTTACCATGTCAAATAAAAAATGGTTCAGAAAATGCAAGGTTTTTCAGTCCAAAAATATAAGTGTCTATACCACTAAGCCAAGCCAAGCCCGAGCCAGGCCAGGTCGAGTCATGTGTGGTGGTCATGACCATGCATGGTCTCCCTCCTCACAACAAAGCATGTATTTTGAGCCCCAAGGCCCCAACATGTCTTCTAAGAAACAAACATAAATACTTTGCTTGTTTCATATAGTCTCAAGATATGGGATTATTCACATATAGGAGACATTTCACATGATTCTAATTTTTTTAAATAATTCACTAAATGTTTTTTCAAAACCATTTCCAGTAATCCCCCACTTTAATTTTTTAAAAATATTTTTAAGCAGTTTCTAAAAACATAAGATAGTGCCTAAACAAAGAGGTCTTCCGACTCGAACCTTTTCATAGTGGATAAGATTCAGTTTTACTAGAGTAACACGTGGTCTTGAACTCTATTCCTAACATCAGACCACACACAACATTTTCTATAGTGCAATCAAATAAGCCCTTGCATTTATGGCCATGCACGTCTATCTCGGTTTAGTGAATGCTCTAGAAGTTTTGCCCATAACTCCACAGGAAACGACCGCATTTCCACATTCACATAGTTGAGTCTATCAAAAGTACTCCTGAATGTAGGTACCCCACTCCAATTAGAATATAGATCTCATTAAGAGTTTCTATTAACACATCTCTAATCACTTTAGGAATACATGCTTCTTGGTATATTAAATAGCATGTTCAACTACTATCACTACACAACTTGTTTTTACCTACTGAACTTAGTTCTTAGGATCTTCAGTCACTAGGTCGGGTTACCATTGTGCGGGACTCAACTATCAAAGGGTAATAGTCTCATTCTTTTAGAAGTATTAGGGACTTTCTCCTTGGATAGTCCTTTCGTCAAAGGATCTGCCAAATTTTCATCACTACATATGTAATCCACTCTAACAGTACCTAAAGAGAGTAGCTCTCTAATAATACTGTGCTTATGACGTATCTGTCATCTCTTACCATTATAATAACGCTTCTAAACTTTTGTAATAGCCGCGGTACTATCACAGTGGATCAACACCGCTGATGTCAGTTTTTCTCATAAGGAAATCTCAACAAGCAGATTTATCAAATACTCTACTTCTTCACTAGGTGTAGCTAGTGCTATCATCTTAGACTCTATAGTAGAATGAGCCAAAACAATATGTTTCTTGGATTTCTAAGAAACAGCTCCTCCAGCAATGCTAGATATATAGCCACTGGTCGCTTTAGAATCATCAGATAAAGTATTCTGGTCTGCATCGGAATATCCTTCAAGTACAACTGGAAACTTTTCATAATGTAATCCAAGGTTCATTTTTCGTTTAAGGTATCTCTCATGACCCTTTCAATAGCATGCAATGCTCTATGCTAGGTCTACTTGTAAGCCTGCACCATAATCCCATGATATAGGCAATGTCGGGTCTAGTACAATCAGTGTCATACTAAAGGCTGCCAATGATGCTAGCATAATCAGACTGTCTTACACCTTCACCAGTGTTCTTATATAACTTTACACTAGGATCATATGGTGTACATGCAGGTTTACCATCAAAGTAATTGTATTTCTTTAGTATCTTCTCAATGTATTGAGATTGAACCAATGAAAGTCCTTTTACTGACCTAGTAATTTTAATTCCAAGGATTACACTCGCCCCACCTAGATATTTCATATCAAAATTTTCACTTAATAAGGATTTGATCGAGTTTATGGCATGAATGTTTGATCCAAAAATGAGTAGTTCATCTACATAAAGACACATAATAGTAAAAATGTCATTCTCAGATTTGTAATAAATGCATTTGTCACTTTCACTAACTTTAAAACCATGTGAAATGATTAAGTTATCAAATTTTTTATGCCAATGTTTAGGTGCTTGTTTTAAACCATATAATGATTTATCTAGTTTCCATACTTTATATTCTTGATCATGTACTACAAATTCTTTAGGCTGGTCCATATAAATTTCTTTGTCTAATTCACCGTTTAAAAATGCAGTTTTAACATCCATTTGGTGTATTAATAAATTATGAATAGAAGCAAGTGAGATTAATACCGTACTTCAAGTTACACATGAAAAAGTGTTGAAGAAATTTATATTTTCTCTTTGTTTAAAACCTTTAGCTTCTAGACGGGCTTTATATTTATTGACAATGCCACTAGGTTTAAATTTCTTTTTAAGCACTTATTTACAGCCTATAAATTTACAACCAGGTGATAAATCAACTAAGTGTCAAGTCTTATTGGATTTCGAAGAATCCATCTCATTATTTATAGCTTCTTGCCAAAAGTCAGTATCTAAAGTAGATAAGGCCTCTTGGAGGTTTGAGGGATCCTCCTCTATAGTAAAATCACAAAAATCTAAACCAAAATCTTTTACGGTTCTTGCTCTTTTACTTCTTCTAGGTCAGTTTCAGAATTTTCATTAAGTTCTGTTCTAATAGGAATACTTGAAGTTCCCCCACTATTCCTTAATTTAAAAGGAAATTTTATTTCATAAAAATCAGCATCATTTGATTCAATTATATTATGTGTATTTAGTTCATAAAATCTATATGCTTTGCTATTAATAGCACACTTTGCAAACTCGGGTGCCCTCTTTTCCACACGGGCAACCATGTATCCAGGTTTTAATAGACTCATCCTGGATAGCTATGGAGCTGAAGATGGATGTTATCATTTCTATTATGCTATTCAGACTTCATTTAGTATATTGTGTTTGATTCCGCTGCAGACATTTTTTATTGAGCTGAAACTGTATTTTGTACTAAGTATGATCCTATTATGCTGTGTAACTCTAATGATATATTATTTCCAGTGTAACTTTGATGTACTTTGTCTGGTGTAATTCTATGATTCTATTCTTCTGTTATGGTTTATGTGTTATATTTCAAATGATTATCCTTGCTTCCATGGCACGGGGGTTTGGGGTCATCACATGTATAAGATTTCATTTGGATGTACAACAGTAAAAATTTATTATTATTTAAATATAATTGTTTTGGATTTAATTTAATTTTACCAAAATTATATAAGCCTTAGAAATAGCCGTTTTTCCAGTGACCTTCATTTCCGACGAAACGAATTTTGTTAGAATACTTATAGCTAGTTATTGCTAGATTTCCAGTTTGAAGCCAATTGGAGTTGTTTTATCTATGTGTGCAATTTAAGGGAATCGATGAATAAATTAGAATTAAAATAACATCATTGTGCAACGGAGTCGGTTTTCAATGAAATTAATTTCATTGGAACCAAAACGTTAAGGTGTAGTGGTGTATCCATTTTCATTGCGTTTGGAGTCCGGATGTGGTGTTGCATATTTTAAACAATCAGCGGTATAAAGCGGTTATCTAAACTAACCATGTTAAAATAAAAAATAAAAAAACTTCATAGCCAAGTAAATGTACAACCTAAATTCTGCCTAAACGCGCAGCTGCATGTTAAATCTCCATCGAATTTATTTTTGAACAACACACCTTATTATCTAAAACATAGGCTATCTAATACCCAAGAAATGACGTTCTTCCTATCCTCTAATTCCTCTGCTATAAATATAACCTTGTTGCTTCATCCATCTTTACTCTTTTCTGCAACCTCCCTTCTGCCAAAAGAAAACAGAAACGCTAGCCATTGTTTTGTTAAAACCAAATACTCCATTCCTTCCAGCACCCAAACATATCTCCTCTCTAGCTACTAAATCTCAAGCAGTTAGATCAAGACTATCAAACCAATGAACGAGGCAAATGTCATTTTATAATTTATCACTGGGTCAGTATGACTCGACGGTTGTGGGTGGGCTTGAAGCGAACTAAGGCACAAGGAAGGTGAGTGCAAAGGCTCACATTTTGGGATGGTGGAAGTTCAGGTTGAGGAGGGGTGAGGGTTTTTTTGGGTTACGTGAAATGCGTGGTGGAGTGGACAAAACGTGAAGGATTGAAGAACGAATGAGAGCAGCAGTTTGAAAATGAGGAGATAGAAGAACGTCGGCAAATTTTTGGGCGTGGTATTGGGAATTTGAACAGAGCAGGCAGGAAGGATTATGCGAGGAAGCACGAAGGAGTTTAAAACAAGGAAAAATAAAAATGGGGATTAAACGTGCAGGCTTTTTAACTGGGCACAACATGGATAAGACCGGAACACACATTTTTTAAGAATGAAAGAAAAGGGAACAAGGGTTTTGAATGAGAAGGGAGATGGGAACGATAAGAAGGAGAAGTAAAAAGTACGGAGTCGCTTTGACATCGGTAACAAGTCGAGGTGATTTGTTGGGCAAAAAAGAATGCATAGGGAAGCTAGTTCGAAAAAAGAAATTATGGGAAGAAGAGGAACAGAAAAAATAACGTGGCCTAAGTAATAATATTTTCGTGCCTAATCAATTTCAAGTTAAGCTTAATTAGTTTTACAAAACAAAAAATTGTAATTTGGTATGATGTTTTATATTTGCAGATATACGGTTTTAAAAAAGACCTAATCCATTTCGAAACTGCCTAATCGAGATTTAGATAGCGCATGTAGTTATTTAGAGTTATAATTTTTACAGTGAACAGTATTTTTTGTGGCCACTTGGAAAGTTTATATATGCAACAAGCCTCCTTCTCGGTCGATCCAAATCGATCGTTAAACCGACTTAAATCGAACCAAAAAGGCGGATACGCTAACTTTGGGCACACAACACATCAGAATAAACAAAAAAAGACTTTTATAAACATCATAATAATGTTACATAAAAGTATCGAAAATAACATACAGCAAAAAATAAATTTACAATAAATGTAATACAATGCAGCGGAAACAAATAAACTAACACAACGGAAGGGTATCAATGCTCTAGACACAGCTTTATGCTTCGATCCCGAATCCTGCTAAATGAAATAATCTGCAAAACTAGAACAACTAGCTGCTCGTGTGGAAAACATGGGCAACAAGAGTTTGGGTGAAAACAATAAACTCCGAGTCAGTCACGAGACTGGTGTGAGAACTCAAAACAGTTATTAACTTTATTTTAAAATATGGCAAATTACAGGACCACGCCGCATGTCATAGAACGAGTTTACCCCCATGAATACCAATGCATAAACAATAACCAATAATAGGCATATGGATCTATAATTCATCATACAACATGCAATTTTCCAATCTACCATTTAGGCTTATACCCAAATTTAGATTTTTCGAAATCCAATTCACTTTACAGAAATTATTTCCTTGGACTTTATTTCCCAATTTCTTATTTCAAATCATTTTGAAATACATATCTAGACTTCATATCAAAATAGATTTCACTTCGGGATCTCAAACCAAAATCTCTGGAAATATGAATTCCAAAACATAACAATGCATATAAACAAGCATGCAACCAAATATCGGGCTCCCCTTAGACAAGGCAAAAGGTACTCACCTAAGCAACTCGATATATATATATATATATATGTATGTGCACCTCCCACTATGTAGCAAGCTACACTGACCACTCACCAATTAAGGCTTTGGGTCTCTCTCACCCATACTTTTAGTCGTCCGGGTTACTCGAATTTTTAGCCACGTACCAAATCATTTCATATCCCAAAGTAGGGAAAATCATTTCATAACAAAGTAATCACAAGTACTTTCCAATATATAATAGTTTACATTAGCAATTCACACATATGATTAGTCACTATTAATCACATAACCTTTGAGCTCGTACGTCTCAAAGAAGGGTGTTAAGCAAGAGAATAAATTCTCTGCCACCAAACAGATACATCATCAATAGCAACTAATCGGTTACGTGATGAACCACAATGTCAAACACATAATACATTTCGAAATCATTTCGACAACATCGGGTTTATCCCTCGAAATCCTTTCTGTTTTATAAAACATTTTTATAAAACATTCCCTGTCCAAAATCGGGAATACATTTCTTTTCACTTGAGAAAATATCGTTTCAAAATCATTCATTAAATTTGAAACGAACTCAACAACATCGCTAAGCATCACATAGTCAAATCGTGAAGTGTTTCACAAGATGTTAGCATACAAATAATTCTACCCAACCAAATGCTAAATGTAAAAGCATATTTGCTCACAAACTGGTCGAGCACAATCTAGACAATATATCAATCAATATCAATAACCAAGTATATTTGGTTTAGACCACATCTCATGCTTTGGAAAATTTAATTACCATTCATTCATTCTAATCTACTTAAAGATTTATTAAAACTCCAATTCATTTTTAATCTCAAAAAGCACTACTTGATGATTATTCAACTTTTAGGAAAATTAATCCTGCCTTTAACTGGGTTAAAGAATCAATGTCATTTAAAACATTATTCACGGTAAACCAAAAATCATCTTCCATTCAAATGGAACTTTCACAGAAATCATAACAGTATATAATTAATATATATTTTCGTATCAAACTAATACTATAAGTGGAATAGCGACGAGGCCTTTTAAATTCCCTAAATAGTAGCGGTCTTCATTCGCAGAAGTTCATCTCGATTATTATTAAATCGAATTCCATTCAATTCCAATTTAATATTTTAAATTGGAAATTTTCATTTTCGAAATTTTCCATTAAATCTTAATTAAAAGGTTTATAAATTCCAAATCATATCTTCACTGTTAATTAGGTTAAAGAACAAATGTTATTTAAAACACTGTTCACGATAAACCCAAAAATCCAATTCAATTCCAATTAAATATTAATTAATTGGTAAAACTTATCTGAATCTTAATTAAAAGATTTATTCTATTCTCAACTGGGTTTAAGAACAATTTTATTAAAGACACCATTCACGACAACCCAAAATCCAATTTGATATTAAATACAAGGCTCTAAATAGGAATTACATCGGCTTATATTCAATATCAAATTCTGAAACCAACAAATATTGTATTTGGAATAATGATATATGTATATCTTCCAAGTTCCTTAACAATATCCGTATAATCACGGAATCCAATATTGAAAATATCCGAAGATTATTTCCATTTAAATCCTTTCCAATTCATACGTTGGAAAATTATGATTATTTCAAAACCCTTCTACAAATCCAATTTATTTATTTAAAAATCATTTGGATTATTATTCTAATTAATAACTAGTTCATTAAGATAAAAATATCTTTTATCTTTTCAAAACTTGGAATTTTTCATCCAAAACCTTTCCAAATCATTTATTATGATTTTACACAATTTTTCCGTATTTTTAATAATTTTATTAGGGCCCTTACAGTCGGTTTCCAATATCAGCCACCGAACTGCATCCAAAGCGACCTTTGCTGAAATTGATTTAGATATATCTGAAGATCTAACCATTCAAATTTAAATCTTATATATTCATTGCAAATATCTTTTCGATACGAACCCAACAGTTCCGGTTTTAGGAGAATCCGAAGGTCGGATCTCCCGTTACGTCCATTTGACGTCAATGGTTGAAATTCACGAATAGACGCTACGCGGCGCTTTTGTTCAGACCATTATATATATAATATATATATCGTCGGTTTCCATTTAAACGTATTTTATAAATCGTTTATATATTCGTTTTAAAAAGATTTCTACTTCCATTTCAATTTTAAATCAAAATTGAATATTTCATTACATGACAATTTTATACAGTGCATATATATGTTAAAAATTATATTTTTAACAATCCAATAATTATTCCATTTCATTACCATTTTAGATATCTCATATATAATTTATACAACGCATATATATAATTTATACAACGCATATATATGATTTATACAAAACATATATATGATTTATTCACATCGCATATATATATTTATATGTATGTATGTATGTATGTATATATATATATATATATATATTTCACATCGCATATATATAATTTATTCACATCACATATATATATTTTATTTACATCGCATATATATATTTTATTCACATCACATATATATATTTTTTATTCACATCGCATATATATATATTATTCACATCGCATATATATATTTTATTCACATCGAATATATATATTTTATTCACATCACAATCACAACACAATACAGTTAATTAAATCGTCCATGGTGTGTGGACGAGGGAGGTGAGCCAACAGGCACCGTATACAATTTATAATGATTAAAACTGATAAAAATCAAAACTAATAAATCTATATATGCAATTATAAAATTAATAACTGTACAAGCATTATAGTGAGAAGTTCTCACCTTGACCGGTTTTGAAATCGTTGAGTAACGATTATTATAACAAAATTAAACATTGCGTTTAATTTTGCAAAAATTCCAACAACTTTTGTTTCCATCCCAGTCTGTTGCACTGCGTAGTGCTCGAAATTACGGTTCCAACTTCTGAAACTCATCCAATTCTGTTTTGATTTAAATTAGATAGAATGATTTAAATATTTTAATTACATTAATTATGAAATAAAATTATAATTAACTATTAATTACATCTGTTAATTGCTTCTCTCTCCCCTTTCAAACAAATCATGACTCGGCCCTTTACCAAAACATGGAGGTAAACCCTCGTCGCTGCCATCCACTCCGACCATCAGAGTCCAATCAAAGGCCTTTGCCCTAAAGCCGCCAGCATCCCCTTGCCATGCCCCAAGTCCTGACCAATTAGATCGCTCCTCCACTTCATAATTCTTCACGAACCAAGCTGTGTTATGAACGAGATTTGCAACACCTCAACCCACTAGCGCCCGATCGTCACTTGCTGGAGATAGCCCTCGCCATGCCGCATTTTTTTGCTTTTGGGTCCAAGCCGACATAATGAACATTGGTGAAGAACGAAGGTGAAGAAGCAGGGATGACGAGCGCCATTCATTTCATGGACTGGCGGCGGGTTTTTTCTCATAAGTGAGATTTAGGGTTTGGTCAAGATATTATATATATATATATATATTATTTTAATTCTCTAATTAGTTGCTAATCGATCCGAACTCCAAATCAAACCGAACCACCGTCTCCCCTAGCTTAATACTCCCATTGTGGATACAATGGAATATGTTTCATAAGCCAATTCGACTGTTTTGATCAGTTTTCATCAAAATTAAAGTATAAATCAATATATATTAAATTTAAACGTACATTTTAATTTACCTGGGCCACATACTTACTCCAAAAATTATAGAAAATAAATCTAGCTACGTTTTGACGATACGGTCCTAACAAAACTAATTTCATCGAATTTGGAGACCATTTGAAAAATGGCCCTTTTCTTGTCGATTAAATTCAAATTGAAATTAGCAAACGCGTTTAAATTCACTGCGCTCATATATTAATTCCAAAAATCATGAAATTTAAAATCTGACAATAATTTGACATTTTGGATCCAACAAAAGCGTTTTCGTCGAAAATAAAGGTCGCTTGCAAAATGGCTATTTTTATGGGCGATATATTATTTAAAGGGTCCGTTTGGCACACATCCCTGTAAAGTTTCAAAATTAGACTCACATCTGGTCCAACTTTTCATGTAATTTAGGTCCCTTTTTTTTCAAAAATAGGTAAAAAAATAAAAATTATAAAAAAAATTACGAAAATTCATTATTAAATAAAAAAATGTACACGCCAAAAAATTCATGTGTTAAAACAATCAAAAACCACATCAAAACCCAAAATAACACAAAAACAGCGAAATAGGAGGTTTTTGCATCAAAAAATGCATTTATTCGTGATTAATTGCATACATTCATGCTTATATTTTGGTTTTGCGCTAAACTGCAGTATAAATGCATTCATGTATGCAGCTAAACAGCATTATACGCATCCTTTTATGCATATATTCAAATTTGACCTATTTTTTCAAGCATTCGACGTTTTCAGACATTGTTGTACATATTTATGCTCTTGTACAGAATGCATGCATGCATTCATGTGCATATCCAGAAGCCGTCATCTCTTTTAAATTTGTTGTGCACATGCATGCATACATACAGAGTAGTTGCATTCATGTATGCAACTTTTCGTAATACATGAATCTCAGTTCAACTTTCATACGTTTATGCATATATTGGTCCAGATTTTCAACATAAAAACATTATATGAATATATGCATGTATGTATGTTACTATTGACAATAGTTGCACAGACGTATGCAACTTTTTTTTGTTTTTTTTCGAATGCTTCTGGGAATATTTCTGATTATTTGAAATTCTCTTTTTTTTAGTGATTAGCTCATTTTTTTGGCCTAAACATGTAAAAGGCGGAAGTGGGCATGGCAACAGGCGTATGTGCCAAAAAAAAAAGAGCGACAGCTTAATTCTAGGGACCGGGTTTACATGTAAACATTGGGAGGGACATGGCTTTAATTTCAAACCTAAATAGGGACGTGACACTAATATTCACTTATTTAAAAATATATATAAATTCTACGGCGACTATTTCAAAATTTTCAACTGGATACAACTTACTATTTATAAGGTGAAATCTAAAATTTTCACATCCGTTAGAAAGATATTGATAAATAGATTCTAACATTACTGGTTTTACTGAAATTCGATCTATTTTGAATTATGTACATTCACTTGAAGTTTAAAATTGAATTTTCAAACTACCATGCCATTTTGAGTTCGTTTTATGATTAATATAAATTTATACGTTCTAACATCAATTTAAATAAATTTTAATTTGTTAATTCCCAAAATAAATCATTTTAAATCTTTAAAATCCATTAAATCAATTAAAAATAAAATTTTAAATTGGTTCAGAAATTCCGGCTTGTTACAATCTCCCCTATTTAAAATCTTTTCGTCCTAAAAAAGAAACGGAGCTGAAAGTTGTTTAACCAACCAACTCAACTTTCATTCTGGCTTTCATTCTTCAACTTTTCAGTTTCTAAGAATTTTCAAATTTCTCAAAAATTTGGCTAACACCCAAATTTTTTGAAATATTTTGCCATTACCTCCTTTGTATGGGCTGATCGGTAAAACCGCAACTTGCCTCACAGGGCCCTCATCAATCAAAAAGAAAAAGAAAAAGCCAAACATGTACCTATTTATCGGGCATACAATTTTATTTCTCTTCTTAGCTTCCATGATATGACATGTTCAATACATATACATGTACATGTATGCATTTTCAATTTTCAATTCAGTTCAATATTAATTCAATTTGGCTTAGTTTACCTTTTATTTTCATATCGGTTAAATTAATTATCATTCCAATATTTTTTTAGTTATACTAATAATCACACATCACAACCAACAATCAATTTATTAATTAACTTTTCAAATAAATATAACTTTTATATACCCAGAAATCATATTTTCTAAGATCGAATTATATATAATCACAAATACATTAATCATAAACTCTTCACTCTCAACACATTCTAGGGCATTTCTAACCCCATCTCTAACGAGTTTCTCATTCTAGGATACTACTGATCCTATCTCTAATGAGTTTTCCTTCATAGGATATTACTAATCCAATCTCTGATGAGTCTTTTATTCTATTCTAACGAGTTGCACCCCAAAGATTTGAGTTAACCAATGCTCTGATATCATATGTAACGTCCCTCCTTCTCAATCGATCCAAATCGATCGTTAAACTGACTTTAATCAATCCAAAAAGGAGGATATGCTAACTATGGGCGCACAACACATCAGAACAAACAACAGTAGATTTTTATAAACATCATAATAATGTTACATCAGAGTACAGAATATCAGAGTATCGAAAATAATATACAGTGGAAAATAAATTTACAAAAAATGTAATGCAATGCAGCGGAAACAAACAAACTAACACAGCAGAAGACTATCAATGCTCTGGACACAGCTTCAAGCTTCGATCCAGAATCCTGCTAAATGAAATAATCTTCAAAACCCAAACTACTAGCCGTCCGTGTGGAAAATATGGGCATCCAGAGTTCAGGTGAAAACAGTAAACTCCGAGTCATTCATGAGACTGGTGTGAGAACTCAAAACAGTTATTAACTTTATTTTAAAATATGGTAAATTACGGAACCACGCCGCATGTCACGAAACGGGTTTACTCACATGAATACTAGTGCATAAACAATAACCAATAATAGACATATGGATCTATAATGCATCATACAACATGTAATTTTCCAATATACACATTTAGGCTTAAACCCAAATTTATATTTTTCGAAATCCAATTTACTTTTCAGAAATTATTTCTTTAGACTTTGTTTCCCAATTTCTTATTTCAAATCATTTTGAAATACATATCTAGATTTCATATCAAAATAGATTTCACTTCGGGATCTCAAACCAAAATCTTTGGAAATATGAATTCCAAAACATAACAATGCAAACAAACAAGTTTGCAACCAAATTCCGGGCTCCCTTTAGACAAGGCAAAGGGTACTCACCTAAGCAACTCGATATATATATATATATATATACACACACCTCCCACTATGGAGCAGGCTACACTGATCACGCACCAATTAAGGCCCTGGGTCTCTCTCACCCATAATTTTAGTCATCCGGGTTACTTGAATCTTTAGCCACATACCAAATCATTTCATATCCCAATGTAGGGAAAATCATTTCGCAACAAAATAATCACAAGTACTTTCCAAAATATAGTACTTTACATTAGCAATTCACACATATGATCAGTCACTATTAATCACATAACCTTTGAACTCGTACGTCTCAAAGAAGAGTGTTGAGCAAGAGAATAAATTCTCCGCCACCAAACAGATACATCATCAATAGCAACTAATCGGTTACGTGATGAACCACAATCTCAAACACATAATACATTTCGAAATCATTTCGACAACATCGGGTTTAACCCTCGAAATCCTTTTAGTTTTATAAGACATTTTTATAAAACATTCATTGTCCAAAATCGGGAATACATATCTTTTCACTTAAGGAAATATCATTTCAAAAACATTCATTAAATTTGAAATAAACACAACAACATCGCTAAACATCTCATAGTCAAATCGTGAAGTGTTTCACAAGATTTTAGCTTACAAATAATTCTACCCAACCAAATGTAAAAGCATATTTGCTCATAAACTGGTCGAGCACAATCCAGACAATCAATCAATATCAACAACCAAGTATATTTGGTTTATACCACATCTCATGTTTTGGCAAATTTAATTACCATTCATTCATTCTAATCTACTTAAATATTTATTAAAACTCCATTTCAGTTTTAATCTCAAAAATCACTACTTGATGATTATTCAACTTTTAGAAAAATTAATCTTGCCTTTAACTAGGTTAAAGAATCAATGTTGTTTAAAACATTATTCACGGTAAACCCAAAATCATCTTCCATTCAAATGGAACTTTCACGGAAATCATAACAGTACATAATCGATATAAATTTTCGTATCAAGCTAATACTATAAGTGGAACAGCGGCAAGGCCTTTTAAATTCCATAAATAGTAGCGGTCTTTATTCACAGAAGCTCATCTCGATTATTATTAAATCGAATTCCATTCAATTCCAATTTAATATTTTAAATTGGAAAACTTAATTTTGGAAAATTCCGCTAAATCTTAATAAAAAGATTTATAAATTCCAAATCATATCTTCACTTCTAATTGGGTTAAAGAACAAACGTTATTTAAAACACCATTCACAATAAACCCAAAAATCCTATTCCAATTTAGTTCCAATTAAATATTAATTAATTGCTAAAACTTCTTTGAATCTTAATTAAAAGATTTATTCTATTTTCAACTGGGTTTAAGAACAGTGTTATTAAAGACACCATTCACCGCAACCCAAAATCCAATTTTATATTAAACACAAGGCTCTAAATAGGAATTATATCGGCTTATATTCAATATCAAATTCTAAAACTAACAAATATCATATTTGGAATAACGATATATATTCCAAATTCCTCAACAATATCTGTATAATCACAGAATCCGATATTGAAAATATTCAAAGAATATTTCCATTTAGATCCTTTCCAATTCATACATTGGAAAATTCTGGTTATTCCAAAACCCTTTTACAAATCCAATTTATTTATTTAAAAATCATTTGGATTATTATTCTAGTTAATATCTAGTTCATTTAGATAAAAATATCTTTTATCTTTTCAAAACTAGGATTTTTTCATCCAAATTCTTTCCAAATCATTTATTATGATTTTACACAATTTTTCCATATTTTTAATAATTTTATTAAGGCCCTCACAGTCGATTTCCAATATCGGCCACCGAACTGCATCCAAAGCGACCTTTTTTGAATTTGATTTGGATATATCTCAAGATTTAACCATTCAAATTTAAATCTTAGGTAATCATTGCAAAGATCTTTTTGATACGAACCCAACAGTTCCGATTTTAGGAGAATCCGATGGTCAGATCTCCCGTTACGTCCATTTGAAGCCAATGGTCGAAATTCACGAACGGTCGCTGCGCGGTGCATTCTATTCAGGCCATTATATATATATATATATATATATATATATAATATCTTCGATTTCCATTTAGAACACAGTTTATAAATTGTTTATAAATTCGTTTTAAAAACGATTTCTTCTTCATTTCAATTTAAAATCCAAACTGAATATTCCATTACATGTCAATTTTATACAGTGCATATAAATGTTAAAAATTATATTTTTAACAATCAAATAATTATTCCATTTCATGACCATTTTATATATCTCATATATACTTTATATAACGCATATATATAATTTATACAATGCATATATAAGATTTATACAACACATATATATGATTTACTCACATCGCACACACACACACACACACATATATATATATATATTACATCGCATATATATAATTTATTCACATCACATATATATATATATATATATATTATTCACATCACATATACATATATATATTTATTTAATTTACATCGAATATATATATATTATTCATAACACAATACAGTCTATTAAATCGTCCATGGTTTGTGGACGAGGGAGGTGAGCTAACAGGCAACGTATACAATTTATAATGATTAAAACCGATAAAAATCAATACTGGCAGTTCTATATATGCAGTTATAAAATAAATGACTGTACAAGTATTATAGTGAGAAGTTCTCACCTTGATCGGCTTTGAAATCGTTGAATAACGATTATTTTAACAAAATTAAACATAGCTTTTAATTGTGCCAAAATTCCAACAACTTTGTTTCCATCCTAGTCTGTTGCATCGCGTAGTGCTCGAAATTACGGTTCCAATGGTCCGAACCTCATCCTATTTTGTTTTGATTTGAATTAGATACAAAGATTTAAACAATTAAATTACATTAATTATGAAATTAAATTATAAGTAACTATTAATTACATCTGTTAAATGCTTCTCCCTCCCCCTTCACACAAATCGCGACTCGGCCCTTCACCAAAACACGTAGGTAAACCCTCGTCGCCGCCATCCACTCCAGCCACCGGAGTCCGATCAAAGGCCACGCCCCAAAGCCGTCAGCGTCCCCTTGCCACGCCCCAAGTCCTGACCAATTTAATCGCTCCTCCACTTCAGAATTCTCTACGAACCAAGCTGTGTTTTGAACGAGATTTGCAACACCTCAACCCACTAGTGCCCGATCGTCACTTGCTGGAGGTAGCCTTCGCCATGCCGCATTTTTTTGCTTTTAGGTCCAAGTCAACATAGTGAACGTTGGTGGAGAATGAAGGTGAAGAAGCAGGGGCGACGACGCCATTCATTACGTGGACTGGTGGCGGGTTTTTTCTCAGAAGTGAGATTTAGGGTTTTAGTCAATATATATATATATATATATATATATATATATATTATTTTAATTCTCCAATTAGTTGCTAATCGATCCGAATTCCAAATCAAACCCAATGACTGTTGCCCCTAGCTAAATACCCCCATTTCGGACACAATGGAATATGTTTAATAAGCCAATTCGACTGTGTTGATTAGCTTTCATCAAAATTAAAATATAAATCAATATATATAATTTAAACGTACATTTTAATTTATCGGGGACACATACTGACTCCAAAAATTACAGAAAAATAATTCTAGCTATGTTTTGATGATACAATCCTAACAAATCTAATTTCATCGAATTTGGAGAACGTTTGAAAAATGGCCCTTTTTTGGTCGATTAAATTGAAACTGAAATTACCAAACGCGTTTAAATTCACTGCGCTCACATTTTAATTACAAAAATCATGAAATTTGAAACCTAACAATAATTTGACATTTCGGATCCAAAAAAGTGGTTTCATCGAAAACGGAAGTCGTTTGCAAAATGGCTATTTTTACGGGCTATATACTATTAAAAAATATATAAAAATTCCATATGACTATTTTAAATTTTCAACTGGACATAACTTACTATTTATAAATTGAAATCTAAATTTTTTATATCCATTAGAAAGATATTGTTAAATAAATTCTAATGTTTCTTGTTTCACTGAAACCCGATTTATTTAAAATTCTGTACAGTCATTTGAAGTTTAAAATCGAATTTTCAAACTACCACGCCATTTCGAGTTCATTTTATAATTAATATAAATTTATATGTCCTAACTTTGATTTAAATAAATTTTAAATCGTTGATTCTCAAAATAAATCATTTTAAATATTTAAAATTCATTAAATCAATTAAAAATAAAATTTTAAATTGGTTCAGAAATTCCGGGTTGTTACAATATATTTAGCTTTTAATGTGGATGGTAATTTACATTATATGCCGAATGATACCATAAGGTGTCATTTTATAAATGCCCAGATTATATTTAAACTGCTAATCCATGTAGGTGCCCTGATATTGGAAACGTACCCCAGTTTTTTTGAAACCGTATAAACAAAATCTTAATTATTAAAACACGCCAATATATTTTGTATTAAACATGGCCAATTATTTTAATAACATAATAAACGTTTAAATTTATTAAGTGTCAATCAAGTAAATTTAAACCAATAATCGTATAAATCGTATAACAGAATTGGACAAAACCAGGGACAATGAAACCGTATCATCGATCACTTCACTATGGAGCTGGTTTGATCAGAACTGGACGTAGCTAGAGGTTTTAATTAAAGTAAATTTTTGTTTAATTTAATCAAAACAAACCGTTTTAACGACGAATGGAAATCAAGTGAGCACAACTCACTCAGTTTTATCTTACATATATTTTATATAAGTCGGAATTAATATTTTTGTGCTATGGTTGTTATTATTGGATGTTTACTGCATATGTTGGCTGAACCGATTAAATTAAACGCTTGCTTAATTTAATTAAAATCAATCATTATCTTTAACGATTGTAACCCATCAAGGTAACTTACCTTGTTGGTCAGGTTTAAATAATATAAACGTATGAAATTACTAAATAGATGTTTAAATTAGTGTTATTGGTTGATTGTTAGAAATTATATCTGTATATTGAATTGAATGATGTTATTTGGGGTAACTTGTTTAGATGCAGGGAAAAACAGGTTGGAGGGATAAAACTGGATTCCTCAAATATATTAAATATTATTTATTTCCATATTATCATAATATGAACTGTTCTGATCTGATGATTGGTTGATTGTTGATCATATATTGGAAATTCAGTGTTTGTTTTGTTTTAACCAATGGGCAGTATTGGTTGAGTAATTGGCAGCATATGGCCTATAAATCAACCATTTTCTAAATATTGATTCACTGTTAGGTGAATCGACATGAACGAAGTTATTAAATTTATTTTTTATAACTGAAGATAGATTTTAAATCTATTATTTTGAATAAAAGTTTATGAAAAAGAAATAAATATTTATTATTTAAGTTTATAAGTAATTATTAAATGATTTTATAAAGCAAATTTCTTATGTTAAGAAGATTTATAAGCAAATGAGCTGAAATTGATATAACGGTTAAGAGTTGGGTTAATTGTTCCTAAGAAATAATTAAGTGGAATTAATTAAATTAATTATATTGTTAATTTAAAATATCGAAAGTTTGAGAAGTTTAATTAGTTTTTAATTAAAAAGGCCAAGTGATGCTGAATACTAAACCAGTGAACTCATTTATATTTTCATGATTGAATGGTTGTTTATTTTATAGTTAATAACTGACTATAAAATCTGGCCTATACGATTGTTGGTACGGAAAGACCGGGATCGAATTTATATTCGAAAATCATTCTAAACCAGCAAATATGAAATCATCTAAGATGTAGATTGAAGATGGAGCAGTTGAAGACCGTGGTTCATAAACAAAAGTGCTACTTGAAAAATTACTCTGATTTGCAACCAGAGTATTTTGATGGTAATTCGGTTATGACAGAATCTGTGGATTTGTAAGGACTACCCAATACTGATCCATAGGGTAATTCAAGGATGCGATAGGAGGGTGTCTTCGGTTTACCCAATCCCTGGGCAACTTGTATAGATGGATGTCTGACAGAGTATTTCCAAAGGGATCATGTATGCTGACTTTGTCAAACGTACCATAGTTGGTGGTGGAGAAGACACCTTCTTTTAGCTTAACAACCCGAATATTTTTGTGGAAATCAATTAGCAATTTTATAGGGGCTCTGTTGATGTGGCATTCAAAATGAATGGTGGTGTGCTATTTTAAAAAGGTAATTTAAACCTCAAGCCTCACAACCGGGAAATGACAAAAAATGGGCAGGCAGAATGGCTAAGTGGGCCATTCCCAATTAGGGTGTATTATCACCTATATAGAGAAATGTCATTTCCTTCTCTATTCTATACGATGTTGTCCCTTTTGGGAAACGGTTATTGATCCCAACCATTGGTGATATACATTTGATACACTCAAGTGAAATGAGTGGTCGGTCATGTGTGGTCGAGTTACAAGACGTTCTTGTTGAACCCAGTGTATTCCCCTCTAGGGATATACTATCGGTAGGTGATTCCATACCTTGTCATAATCGGAATCCAATCTCCAATAAGCACCCGTGGTTTTGATTTTATACTACGAATGTGGAGCGTGAGATGCAAGCATTCCTCTAGATTGATATTTATTTTTATTTAGACACTATTATAATATCAGAATAGATATGATTTCAAAAAAATGTTTGGGTTATCATAAGGTAAAAACCGTCCATGTTTATGTATGGAATGGTCTTACGATTATCCTTTTCTTTTAGAAAAGATTTGTTTAACTTTAAAATCAAGTTGGATGTTATATATAAACTTGGTGGGTTTCTCAAACTGGTTCACCGGACTAATCCGGCGTTTGTAATGCTCGGGTTAGACCGAGTTTTACAGGTTCAGGTTATCGGATGCTGTGAAGCCCAGAGATAAGCTGGAGAGTTCAGACATATTAGTATTTATTTTGCTGTATAATGTATATGAGGACAGATTATTATAATTGTCCATATGTATTGATGTACTTTGATGATTTGTATGCCTTTATTTCAAACTCCCGATAAAGTTATTTCTATATTATATTTTGTTCTGTTGCGATTGAGACTCTGATTATGTTGCGATTCTTCTTCTTATTTCTTCTATTCTAATATTTCTTTCTTTATTATATTACCCTCTAATTTCTTTCTACTAGCTATCTGGTGTTTTCAATCTTTGGTTTTTGCAAGTAATACGGGTTTTATGTATTATTGTCGAAATTCAGGCGCTGAATCCACCGGGTTGTTATAGTGGTAGCAGAGCTATTGGTTTAGTAATAACCTTGGCTCTGTGGCATAACTCGATAAGATGGGGTCAGTAATACACTAAAATGAGGCCGAGCGTACATATATGAGAGAGAGCGTTTGTAGATTTTATATACAAATGTTTTCTATTGCGCTATTTGACCGGTTCAAGTGTTGAGAAACATTTGAAATAGCAATTGACACGATGTGGTTTTGCAAAGGGGGTTACCCAAATTTTATTTTGTACAGAAAACAAATAATTTTAGCAAATTATTAAGATATTAATGTTTTTGACTGGTTTGAATGGCATTCAAATTGGATTATGAATTGGAATGGTTTAATATAACCGGAATATTTCATATATGAAATTAGAAAGAGAAAATGGTTGATTTTTGAAATAAAATCAGAATTTGAATTTGAAATGGGGGTGAATAAATTAGAAAATTAAATAGTTAATTGAATATGGATATGGAACTTAACTGGTTTAAGTCAAGTTGATTTAAGAATGGATCTTGGAGTTAAAATGGATTGTGGGGTTAAATAAAATCAGTTTGGAATTTGGAAACCGAGTAGAATATAAATTGATTAGTTTAGTTGGTTGTGTATTATGGTTGTGCATTGAATGTTGATTGTTTATTAGATGACTTGAATAGAATTAATAAATGGCTTAGTAACAGAATTAAATGAATTAAAAACTAAATTCCAATATAATGAATTTGTATAAAATTCGATTATGAAATAAAATTGAACAATGATGCATTTATTTCTTGCATTGTAAATGAGTTAGGCACATGTTGATTGAAAAAGGATGAGTTGTTAATCGTTATGCTTTGGAATTAATGTTTAGTTTTCCGATAAATAGGTAAACCTTAATTATATTGATTAGTAATTTTATACCCTTGAGTTGGGTAGCGGCTTGGCTTTTATTTTATTTTATTTTATTTTTTGATCGATGTGAGGCCCGGAGTGGCAAGTTGTGGTTGTTCGGATCGAGCCATGTAGAGGAAACGCTGACGATTTTTTTCGTAAATTTATAAAACATAGAAATTTTGGATAATAATTTTAAATTAGTTATTTTGAAAATAATTGGGATTGGAGTATTCTTCCTAGTTAGTAATTTCGAGGATGAAATTTTTTTAAGGGGAAGGAATGTAATGTCCCTTTTTTGTACTCAAGTATTTAATATATATTTTTTAATATGGAATTTGAATTATAAATGGATTTATAATATATAATTTGTTTATTAAATGAAGTCTGAACGTACAATATATATTTAATTATAATTCGAAATCGAAACATTGTGGTAGCTCATAATTTACGATTTGAACTTCAATTGAATATACTGGATCCGATATAAGTCTGAACACTGTGAAACAAGAATCATCCAGATCGATTTTATTATAATTTTCTATTGTAAGAGAAAAATGGATATTTCATATTACAAATTGTTAGTTATGTCCAATTCAAATTTTCAAATAGACGCTATGGAATTCGTTAAACAAACGGTAACGTTTATTAAATAAAATATAAAGGATTTTTATATAAGTTGAATATCGTTTAGCCCAAGATTGTAAATATTGAGTTTAAATTATATAGTGGTTTATTTCGAAGTATATGATAATAAAAAATTATTATTATTTAAATAGAAATGTTTAGGATTTTATTATATTTTATCGAAATTATATAAGCCTTAGAAATAGTCGTTTTCCTAATGACCTTCGTTTCCGACGAAATGAATTTTATTGGAATACGTATAGCTAGTTATTGCTAGATTTCCAATTTAAAGCCAGTTAGAATTGTTTTACTTGTGTGTGCAATTTAAGGGTGAACTAGTGAATAAATTGAAATTGAAATAACGTCGTTGTGCAAATGGAGTCAGTTTTCAATGAAATTAATTTCATTGGAACCAGAACGTTAAGGCATAACGGTGTATCTATTTTCATTGCGTTTTGAGTCCGGATGTGGCAATGCGTATTTTAAACAGTCAGCGGTATATAGCGGTTATATAAACTAACCGTATTAAAATAAAATAATATAAAACTTCATACCCAAATAAATGTACAACCTAAATTCTACCTAAATGCGCAGCTACATGTTAAGTCTCCATCGAATTTATAGTCGCACAACGCACCCTATTATCTAAAATACAGGCTACCTTGTACCCAAGAAATGACATTGTTCCTATCCTCTAAATTCCTCTGTTGTAAATATACCATCGTTGCTTCCTCTACAACCTCGCCTCTACTAAAATAAAACAGAAACGTGAGCCATTGTTTTATTAAAACCAAATACTTCATTCCTTCCAACACCGAAACATATCTCCTCTCTAGCTATTAAATAAAACACGCGAACCCATGCAGTTAGATCAAGATTGTCAAACCAATGAATGAGCCAAATGTCGTTTTATAGTTTATCAATGGGTCAGCATGACTCAGCAGTTGTGGGTCGGCTCGAAGCGAACTAATGCGTAGGGCAGGTGAGTGCAGAGGCTCACGTTTGGAGATGGTGGCAATTCAGGTTGAGGAGGGGTGTGGGGTTTTTTGGGTTAAGTGAAATGCGCGGTAGAGTGGAGAAAACGTGAGGGATTGAAGAATGAATGAGAGAAGAAGTTTGAAAATGAGAAGATATAAGGAAGTCGGACAATTTTTGGACGTGGTATTGGGAATTTGAAAAGAGAAAGCAGGGTGGGTTACATGAGGAAGCATGAAGGAGTTAAAACGTGAAAAAGGAAAAATGGGGATTAAACGTGTAGGCTTTTTAACTGGGCACAACATGGAGAAGACTGTAACACACATTTTTGAAGAACGAAAAAAAGAAGGGAAGATGGGTTTGGAACAAGAAGGGGGGATGGGAACGGTAAGAAGGAGAAGTAAAATGTATGGAGTAGCTTTCACGTGGATAGCAGGTAGGGGTGATCTGTTGGGCACGAAAGAATGCATGGGGTAAACTAGTTCGAAAAAAGAAAATATGGGAAGTAGAGGAACAACAGAAATAACGTGGCCTAGGTAAGAATATTTTCATGCCAAATCAAGTTTAAGCTAAGCCTAATTATGATTATTAAACGAAAAACAGGAATTTGGTATGTTGTTTTATATTTGCTGATATACGGTTTTAAAATAGGCCTAATTCATTTTGGAACTGTCTAATCGAGATTAAGATAGCGCATGTAGTTATTTAGAGTTATAATTTTAACATTGAACAGTATTTTTCGTGGCCACCTGGAAAGTTTATATATTAAGCCTTTAACGTGGCTGGTAATTTATACTGTATGCCTAATGATACAATAAGGTATTGTTTTATATATGCCCAGATTATATTTAAACTGTTGATCCATGTACGCGCCCTGTTATTGAAAATATACCCCATTTTTTTGAAACTGTATAAACAATTCTCTATCATTCAAACATGCCAATCTATTTTGTATTAAACGTGTCTAATTATTTTAATAACATAATCAATGTTTAAAGTTATTCAGTGTTAATCAAGTAAATTTAAACCAATAATCGTATAAATTGTATAACAGAATTGGGCAAAATCAGGGACACTAAAAGCGTATCGGAGAGCGGTTCACTATGGAGCTGGTTTGATCAGAACTGGATGCAGCTGAAGGTTTTAATTAAAGTAAATGTTTGTTTAATTTAATTAAAACAAACCGTTTTAACGACGAATGGAAATCAAGGTGAGTACAACTCACTCAGTTTTACCCCACTTATATTTTATATAAGTCAGGTTTAATATTTGTGTGCTATGGTTGTTATTATTGGATGTTTACTGCATATGTTGACTAAACCGATTAAATTAAATTTTGATTGATTTAACTAAAATCAATTGTTATTCTTAACGATTGTAACCCATCAAGTTAACTTACCTTATTGGTCATGTTTATAATAATATAAACGTATAAAATTAATAACTAGATGTTTAAATTACTGTTATTGGTTGATCGTTAGAAATTATATCTGTAAATTGAATTGAATGATGTTATTTGAGGTAACCTATTTGGATGTAGGGAAAAACAGGTTGGAGGGATTCAACTGGATTCCTCAAATATATTAAATATTATTTATTTTCATATTATCATAATATGAACTGTTCTGATTGGATGATTGGTTGATTGTTGATCATTAATTGGAAATTCAACATTTTTTGTTTTAATCATTGGGCATAACATATGGCCAATAAATCAACCGTTTTATAAATATTGGTTCACCGTTAGGTGAATCGACATGAATGAAGTTATAAAATTCATTTTTGTAACTGAAGATAGATTTTAAAATCTATTATTTTGAATAAAAGTTTATGAAAAAGAAATAAATATTTATTACTTATTATTTAAGTTTATAAGTAATTATTAAATGATTTTTTAAAGAAATTTTTTATGTTAACAAGATTTATAAGCAAATGAGCTGAAATTGATATAATGGTTAAGAGTTGGGATAATTATTCCTAAGAAACAATTAAGTGGAATTAGTTAAATTAATTATATTGTTAATTTAAAAGGAAGAATAGATTGGAATTGATTAACGAAATAACCGTGTTTTGAGTTGACCAAGTCAAATGTTTTAACTGGGATTGACTATTAAATTAGTTGTTGTTAACTGATGTAATGAAATGATTTAACGAATAATTGATTAATTATTAATAAGAACTTAAAAATAAATTTAATATTTATGTTGGTAAAAGAGGAAGAAAATTATTAATTTAATTGATAATTTAAGTAAGCGCTTCTTAAATGAAATCCATTTAAGTAAGTAAACATTCTGGGAATGGAATGCAGCTGGGTTTTGAAAAGGGGTTATGAATGAGTTTTCAAATTGAATCCAAGCTTTTATAAAGAAGTTATAAAGGAGATTTTAAGAGAATATGATAGCTTAAAATAGATGTTTACATAATATTTAAATTAAGCAAGAAGAGACCGAGATAAAAAAAGGGTTTTATATTGTTAGCCTACTTTGTGATCAGATTATACAAAGCAAAAGAATTAATGGACGAATACATTCAAGGATATGAAGTGTAGCAAACAGGCTTCCAGATCGGTTTGGAATTCCCTGGTCAGACCCACACTCCTACATATGCAAACTTGTGAATCAGACTCAAGTATCTGATCTCAGATCGGTTCGGACCTGAAGCACCGATCCGAACAGAGCCCTGATGCATCGATCCGAGCTGCATGTGAAATTGCAGCAGTTTATATCCCACATACCTGCAAATCCGGGGTAGTTAACGCCTGTATTTCCCACGTTTTTGATGCGCTTTCATTATCTTAGATCTCTCGAATCTGAAGTTCATAGGATGTACCCCCCACGTGGCACCTGAACCATGGGAGATTTCTGCCTATAAATACACCACTGAGCACCATTTTTAGGGATCTTTTGGCAAATTGTCTACTCTAACTCTATATTAGCGAATTTCTTTTGTTTATTCAAATTATATTCAAACTCTAGGAGTATAATCCTACGAGATTGAGAGAGTTTATCAATCGTACAAGTGAGATTGAGTGGAAATCATCATTGTATTTTTATTCAAATCATAAATCAAAGAAGTATAAAGTGGACGTAAGCTCATTAATGCCGGACCACTATAAATCTTGTGTTCTCATTGTTTTTCTTTCTATTTTATTTGGAATTATTTTTCAATTAGGTGTTAGAATCACTTTTTGGTCTAACATTTTGGTGCTTTCACTGTGAACGTTGAATTCTTAACATTTTGGATTATCGTTCTACTGTTTGGATCCTCAAGGCCAAAGAAGTTAGTCCACTTTCTTTTGTATTTTTAAAGCTTTTTCTAGTCCCAGGAGAATCAAACTTTATGGCTCGGAGAAAGGGAAAGGAACCACTGGCTTTTGTGGAAAATGAGGCAAATGAAAGTCAGCAAGAAACTGTAGTTGCCAGGTCATAGGGAACCGGACCGGATCCGAAAGAGAAGCTCCGAACCGAACCAGAGACACGAACTCGAACCAAACTGGAAGCATGAACATTTCTGGTACGTAACACCCCTCCGACCCGAACCGATGGTGCAACTACGACTCGAGCCGAACCGGATACAGTGAGGTTGGCACTTCTAATCGAGCCCGTGTCAATGCTTCAGTACCAGGTACAACAACTAACAACCAACAATCTGCCTCTACACCCGTCTCACACATGGATTTCTCATGCTTACTTGACATGCTAGACAGAACAAATGATGCCTTGGAGGCTTAGATAAGCGATATTGTTCTTATGTGAGAAAACATGAAAGACATGGGTCGGAAAATAGATGAGCAACGCAGGCAGAAAACACCGTCCCCGACTCATCGTCTTGATGTAGACCATTCACCCTCTGCGGATGAGGGGCGTTAACATCAGAGGAGGCCGTATGAGAGACCCAAATATCTTGAAGAATTGACATTTGGATTATTGGGATCTCGCGAAAACGTTGCTCGTGTTTTGGGACCTAACGACCCGAGCTTAAGGGAACCAATGTTGTTGCCAATGCAGGGATCTCATGTCCTTCTCAGAGATCCCAACATTACTAACCCTACTCTTCGACGATGAATATTCTATGAATTAGAATTCCATCACATGAAATATCATGACAATAAACCACAAGCGCACGGCGTACAATTGTTAGTACGTGGGGAATACGAGTCGATCCGCAGGCAAAAGAAGTAATTTCAATCTTATCCAATCAAATTAAACCAAAATTCAGATTGATTTAACTAACAAAAACTAATTAACACTAGAACTAAGTTGAGAGCTAAATATGAAATGAAAGCAATTTTGAGGTAAATCCCCTCTCATATTTATGCAAATTAACAAACGTACGATCTATGATGACATAAATGCAACATTTAAACAACTTATGATTCTCATGAAAATGAAATTAAAGCAAAAAAACTATTTTAAGTATGGCTTACGAACAACTAATAGAACTATAAACCATCAAATTTTATTCTTACTTTCATTTCAAAATCCATAACCACTTAACAAATATTGTTGTAATTTGTGTTTACATTTACTAAGTATAGCCTATTTTGTTTTCAACTAACATATATTATCAAAATCACTTGTATAAACTTACATCAACATCCACTAACATGAAGCACAAATTAGAGATCACAAATCATACAAATATTGAACTTACATAAAGTTAGAGAGCTTCATTGCCCCAAATCAAAGGGATTAGCTACTCAAATGTGTTATCAAATCAACACATGTAAGTTTCAACATAAATATGAACAAAACAAAAGAAAGAACTAATTAACAATAACAAAATAGATCTAAACTACTTGCATATAACTAAACTACACTAATGCATAAAGTAAATAACAAGAAATAAAATTGCAATAAACTGAGATTACATAAGAGAAATGGCTAAGAAGCCATGGAAGAAAAATAGAGGTTTTGATTTCAGCCTCCACTCTAAACTAAATAAAATCTTAGATCCTTTTTTCATCAACATACATGGGTTATTTATACATGAGTAAAACCCTAATTCACTTTTAGTGTGCTACCAAGAATGCCCTTTAGGAAGTGTGGCCACCAAGTAATCATCAAGCTTTAATTAAACGGTCATCAAATTTGCCTGAAGCTTTAACATCCACTAATTTATCCATTAACTTTTAAGTGTTGTAAGTGGGGTCCTCCATGATTATGTATGAGAATTATTTCTTCATTCCTTTGTATGCATATAAATCTTCATGAAGTCCTCTTCCATATGGACCAATATTTCTGCAAAAACAATTAGAAATATCCAAGTAAACAATTCTCCAAATAACATATGCACAAAATGACCATTTTTCCTTTGTATGATGATGAATGTATGATATTTTGAAATCAATTGAATTAAGGTTTAATCGTGATAAAATACCCACATATAACATTTATTTAAACTAAAACAAGAATAAATGTGTGAGTAAATATGCTTATTTATGTGCACATCAAATACCCCCACACTTATCTTTTTATTCGTCCTCGAATAAAGTAAAAAAACTAAGATAAATCCGTTTTTGTAGGGAGGACGATTACATTAAGAATATGCAACAAGCCTTTAAACCTCTGGGTGTCCCCAGTAGGACAAGTGTTGCCTCGTGAGGATTTAATATATCTCTTCGCTTGACCATACCTTAGGTGGCAGTATGTCTGTCTAATCTGTTAGCTTTAAAGTTCTTTTTATAAGTTATAAATTTAGGTTTAATATGTAGAGAACACTGATGACAGTCAAACCAAGAAATTTCTTTCCATGTTTTAATGAAACATGTTTCATCCATGCAATGAGGAAAAGCTAGACGTCCAACTATGCTCCAACTGAAAGCGTGCCATGCGCATGAAAATCACTAATAGTCTATTATAAAAAAATGAACATATGAAAATTCCTTTTTCTCGAAATGCCATATGGTTCAGCTCCTTCATGCCATAGTGTTTTCAATTGATCGATCAATGGTTGTAGATAAACATCAATTCCTTATGTCAGATCGTCGGGATTTGGGGCGACAATTGTTAGAAAGATATATGGAGTTTTCATACACATCCATGGAGGTATATTATAAAGAGTAACAATAATAGACCAAGATGAATATTTATTACAAAACTGAGAGAATAACGAAAACCATGCGTACATAAATCGAGTCTAACACTACGACTTTCTGCAGCAAATTCAGGATAAGTTTTATTGAAATATTTCCATGCTTTTCCATCAATTGGATGTATCAAAGTTTCTTCTTATGGTGTTCTCACACTGTGTCGTCGCATATAACATGTTGTACCAGAAGATGCATATAACTGTTGAAGTCCGAGAGTGATGGGTAAATAATGCATTCTCTTATATAGAACTTATTTTTCTTGGTTTGTATTTTTTCTTGTTACATATTATATATTTTCTAAGGTGATTGTCTTCTTTTCAATACAACATGAGACCTTTTACACATGTATCTATCTTCTGGTACGGCAGTCCAAAAGAAGACATAAGTTTTTTTACTTTATAATGACCATTATGTATCAAATCATTGGGTAGCATGTGTCATTTTGTAGTTTGTGCAACTGCTATAAACGCAACTTATTTAAGATTGAATTTTGCTTTCATAGTGATGTATTCGGTGATTATAGGTAATTCAGTTCCGCTTTTACACCCATCCCACAGTGACCTCTTAGAGAATCCAATAATTCATAAAAAAATAGCTCCCACAGTCGGTTCTTCTTCAATATTTTCATTCGCATCGTCGCCTTATCAATAGTAGGAAACGTTGATCGTGTTGCATCTTGCACCAAATTTTCTATTGGATTGTCACAGTATTATCATCCTCTAAAACTAAGTGATTAGGTGCAGGTTGAACAAGTTCTCCATGACGATCCCATAAGTAATAATTCAGCATAAAACGAAATTTATACAAATGTACTTCTACTATATCTAGCTTCCAATACTTCAGATATTTGCACTTACTACACGGACAACGAGTGTCTGCGTTATTTTAATTATTAGATTTAGCAAAACTAATAAATTTGTGTACACCATTACAGAAATGTTCTTTTATTAATCCTTTCGTACCAGTTCAGGATCTGTACATCCAATTACGATCGAGAATATAATCGAACATATTTCCTGATTTGCAAAAAGTATGCCAATCTGACACTTCATATTAAAGTCTTGTAAAAATTCATTTATAACCCTTTGTTATTGTAACAATTCAAATAACTACTTCATTTTTTTTAGTTTATTGTTTTTTACTTTGACGGTCGGTCATCCTACTTTCCATTACAAACACAAAAACATAATCACATTTTATAAATCTTTTTAGGTTAAACGATTCAATAAAATTTCAGCAACATTTCCCTTTATTTCCTGTATTGTATACAATTGTGTGTACACAGGGAACAAAAAGAAGTGCCATTGAAATTTTGTGGACCGTTTAAACTGAAATGGTTTATAAAATTTAATTGTGTTATTGTGTTTGTAACTTGTCCAATACTAGGACAAATCTAACAAATATTGTATTAGATGAATACAGATGTCCGTTCTGTGGAAAAACGAATATCCATATAGCGATAATATACAACACTTGTTAGACAAGGCCAAAAAATCTCTAAGTGGTTCACGTAAATAAAACACATTTTATAATTTCTATTTTAGCAACTACAAAATATTTTATAATGCATTCAATAAATTTTGTTAACTATATTCTAAATTTTAAAATGTGCTTTAACTTTCATTTAACTATAGTGTATTCCTATAGAATAATTTATTATTGATTATTTATGTAGTTTACTAAATAAATTTGAAACGTTAACACGTACTTTAAAATTTAGCTAACTACGTCAAATTTTAAATTAGGGATTTTCTAAATCAAAATTAGAAGTTGGCACTTTTAATAAATTAAATTACATTTATTTTAAACTATGCTAACACATGCTAAATAATTAAAAACTACTACTTATGATTAACCGTACCATTCCAATATTTATGTTAATCAGTATATACTATACATATTTTCTATCAAACAACAACAAACATTAGTAAGGCTAAGCAGGTTTTTATAGTGGCTGTAACCACTTTCATTATAACGAATAATGAATACATGAGAAACAGGAGCCAGACAATTTGTCTGACTGCTACAGGCTTGTTTAAAGTGCTAGGAAAACAAACATTATTTTAAAGTAAAACAAATATTTGCACAAACTTATCAATTAACATGTTAATCGATAATATGCACCAATTTTCAAATCACGCCACCGATTAATAATTCTACAACAACTAACACAATAGTATGACAACTAATACGCGATAGTCATCGTTTTTAACCTCGATATAAACTATTTTTTTACTCCCAAATCGACCGACAACACTATTATCATCATACTTATACCACATAACAATCAATTTCAAATCCATAAAAAACCAATTTTCAAACCCATAACATCCTCTTAAACCTAAAATAACCCCAATTAAGCATAAATTAGGGTTAGAAGAAATACCAACAAGATTTGAGAGGCTTGAAGGTGTATGATGAGAGCCGATAACCTGGAGCGATGCGGTGTGATGGAGGTTCTATATGGTTAAAGCCCCGCTAAAGCCCGACAATATCCCTGCTATAGCCCGTAGCACTCTTCTATAGCTACGCTATTTCAATTTAGCACTAATGAATAGTAGACCTGCTTTTAGCCCCACTATTTCCAGTTACATTCGCTAAATCAATGCTTTTTATCATCCGCTTTAGCAATATTAATATATATAGGTTATTTTACTAGTTCTCTTTAAAAATCTCAATAAAGTTAATGTAAAGAGCTAATTTTATGGAACTAGTCCAATATATTGCGGAAATCTACTATAATCACCAAATTTAATGAGTATAACCATGATATTCTTCGATTCTACTATATATGATTAATTAATGTTAGTTTCTTCTACACATATAAGGTGAGAACGATAGATAATTAATTTTAAATATTTGATTTCACATCTTATGAACCTTATTACGCCTCCGTTGTATCCCGCTATTTCCCCTCTTTATCCCCACTACACCTTTTACACCTCCACCGCTTTGGAACCGCTAAGCGCTTTAACTGCCCACAAGGTTAGGGTTTTTGGAAGAATGTTGCATGGGAAGAAATGAGAAAGAAAGAGTTTCGGGTTGCTACCTGTATATATATAGATCAAGAAATGGCTTGCAATGGTCGGTTTTTTAGCCGTCATTAGCCGTTGCAAGTGTCTGTCATAAATTCGAACTGCTTTTGTAGTGTCAGAGGTATTACACTTGATCACACTGATCACTTCCGTCCATCATCTGCAGTGGGAACTCATCAGGTAGTCCTTAGTTATGGTTTATTTCAACCATACCTTAGTGAACTCCAATCTCTCAAGTTTCTCCGTAGACTCGTCCATACACAAGAATCTACCACTCCTGAATATAGCCAACTAATTCTCAAATTGACCATCCAAACATAGGAATATTTTACAACCTGACCCATACAGGGACTGCTTTTATACTTCTATTACTGTTTCCTACCAATGAATCCTAAGGCTTAACGATGAATAACTTGTTCTTCATGACAGTGGGTTCAGATTCAACGATGCTCCCTCTACCCTCAAAACTAGACAGATGAAAAAAGAACAAGTATCTGTTGGATTTAACCGGGATTGAACCTTTCGATCTCTACACTTTCTTGAAATGATTAATAGCTCTTATGTATAATAAAGGTTTAACAGACAGAAACCTACCAAATATTCTTGCCAAACTGCAACACCCACATTCCTTAATGTCACCCATATGAGGGTTTCATTAAGAAAATATTGAGCATTGTGGATATAAAGACAAAAAAAAACACATGAACTAAGATTTCACAAGACGATAAATTTACAGCGGAAGAAGAAACTTTCATTTTTAAAATACAAAACCATCTTTGTTCCAATTAACCAAATTGTTAAAGAGTGTCGTGTCTCAAAATTTCAGTCAAAAAACACATCAGAGTGAAATAATATTTTCCCCCAAACAGTCAAAAGGATACAACCTAACCTTGGAAGGAGAACTAGAGTAATCCATCTTTTACAGAGACTCTTTATGAAAAATCAACAAAGAAATATGAACTACACACATTCTCCCTGTAAGCCTGGAAAAAGAAGAAAGGAAAAAAGGCAACGGGTTAGACATAAATCCTGGTAAGCTGCTATAATTACCAGCTCGAATATTAAGTTAAGGAAAACGGATAAATAGTGGTTCTAGTGTCAGAAAAGGTAAGTGTCTATACATATCTAAAGGTGAACAATAACTGATACGAGTTGAATAGATCGGCTATTCTTATGAAAAAGACAATGATAATAATAACAATCAGATCAAGCGGATTGATTGTTTTACACTTCCACAGATTCAGATGGAAACAAGTAACTAGGAAGGAATTTCCTAGTGCTACCCATCGATCGCCTTTCCAGACGTGAATAACATATGTCAGCTATGGAACTAGGGTATATCAGTCCCGAGCCCATCAACTAAAAAGACAAATCCTTAATCACAGGCATTAGAGTGTCTTATCTTCCTTGTTCTTAACGATGCACGCTCATCGTTCCGTCGAAACGGCCCCTTAACCAGCTGAGATTTGAACCTCTTGCAATCTCGATTAGTAAAGCGTTCCCTAGCCTCTACCTAGTGCGAGGCATCAAATTGATAATAAAAGAATACAGATTGAAATAGGTTCCAAACAGACAAGCAGATTGACCTTAGCCACCCCTAGACTTGGTCCCCAAGTTAACTAGGATTTTTACGAGTCCCCTTCATATTTTACCAAAATGAATTCTTAAGCTTATTAATCAAGCAGGTTTAACTTAGTAGGTTTAAGTTCATTAATAAGCTGAATATAACTTTGTGCTCTA
Organism: Allium sativum; assembly: GCA_030737875.1. Taxonomy (NCBI): domain Eukaryota; kingdom Viridiplantae; phylum Streptophyta; class Magnoliopsida; order Asparagales; family Amaryllidaceae; genus Allium; species Allium sativum. The sequence continues at coordinate 202,279,815 of CM060924.1, forward strand.
TTCCTAGATTATGATTAACATTTCTAATTAAATGTAATCTTTTTATACAACCCTTTCCTAAGTCAGACAAATCCCTACTCAGATGTTTTTCAGTTACAAGTTACTTAATGTACAAATTAAGTGCCATTCATTCCAATTAACATGTTTCCCAAATACAGGTTACTTAATGTCATATTAAGTACAATTCATTCCAATTAACATGTTTTCCAAATTAATGTTAAATTCACATGTTTACCGCATTAATGTCAAATTAAAATGTTTTCCAAATTAATATCTAATTAACATGTTTCCGAATTGCATATCACTTAATGTCACATTAACATGTTTTCCAAATTAATGTCAAATTAACATGTTTTCCAAATTAATGTTAAATTAACATGTTTTCTAAATTAATGTCAAATTAACATGTTTTCCAAATTAATGTCAAATTAACAATCCATTATCTGAATATAGTATTCATTGATTTCCAACATGCCCAAAATCCACTTTTTACTAATTTTCATTACCTTCCAATTATCAACGATAATCTGCATTCATCTACTCAATCATCAACCATTCGCATCCATTGTCCTTAGAATTTTCTAATGCTTTGTATGAACATATGCAAAGGTGTTGTGTATATGTCCCTAGGAAAATGCAAAAATGAGGCGGTCTATTGATTGACTTGACCTCCTTAATGCAATTTATATATGTGCCATGCATCCAACATGTATGCAAAAGAATCTTAATGATACATATAAAATTATATATGTGTGCAATAACCATTCACCAAAATGTAACATTCAAGTGATGATTCAGCCATATATTTTTTCCACCCATTTTTAAAGTAAATTAAAATGTGCATGCATCCATATGCGATATGTAAGCATCCTAGTTCAGTCGATTCTTGATCTAGTGCCTAGTGTGTGTGTATATGCATCAACTGCATCCACTAGTGAACACTTGCATCCGTTTGTAACCATAACATGTCTCAAACACATGTTTCAACCATATCCTATCATCTATAAGCTCAAATCCTAAGATCTACACTTCCCAATGATATACTAGAAGGAAGTCCCTAATCAAAGGAAGAAGCTACGGATAGAATATCAAAGAGGAAATACTTGCCAAAAGAATACGGGTAAGAAACTTGAATCCCTCAGCGTAGTTTTTTCATCTCACTCATCTTAGTTACTTCGGGAGAAACTCTCAAGTGAACCAATCCAAAAGTTTACCTTAATCTTATAAGTAAAGTCACACTTTTCCTCCTTTCTGTCCTCTAATTTCTAGTCTCTATTTTACCCATTTTGTGTTCCTTGATTCGTTCCACTTATTTTCCAACCCCATAAAGACTTACATATCTCCCCCCTCTCTCTCCATATATATATATATATATATATATATTGAAGGCTGGTTAAGGTTTCTCTCTCTCCCCCCCTCTCTCTCTCTCTCTATATATATATATATATATATATTGAAAATTGGTTACTTTATTGCAAAATCAATCATATACTTCATATATGTGCCTCATCAAAACCTTATGCCCCCTAATGAGTACCACATAAGGGAAAAGAGTACATATATATTCCATATATTAACAAACAAAACACCTTAGATCCAAAGCAATACAGAAAAGCACTCTCAAAACCTCACACCACTTTCTTACCCTCTCGGCATACATAACATAACAATTACAAAAAAATCAAATTCCATCAACTCTTATCAGCCTGTGTCCTTCAACTCTACTCTCTATCTTCTTAAAAAATTGACATTATGCTCCGTCCTTTTTGATTTGCTGTCATTATTGTTAATCAGATAGTGCACTTCTCTCTCTATCATCTTCACCTTTATTTCTTTTGAAATGCTTTTGCTATTGAATTGTCTCATGTTTCTTACCATCCATATGTGATAAATCACACATGTGAACACTGCACATGCAACATCCCTTAAATGATCTTTACATTTGAACTTCTGCATAATCTTCTCAGCTTCCTCCTCCAAAGAACCACGTGAAATTGAATCATAACCAAGCTTCAAAGTGAAATATTCCCATATATACTTTGATAATTTACAAAAGAAATACAAATTACTTACAGTTTCTTCCTCACCACCACATAAAATATAGCCACCATCTTCAATTATTCCAAACTTCTTCAAATGGTCTTTTGTGCCAAGCCTGTCCTTGTGTGCTAATAATGTAATCATGGACATCCTCTTAGCATTAGAATTGTGCCATACGACTATATAAATCCCATTACATAGCTAGCTGCTTCTGTCTCACATGTTGCCAAGCTTTATTAAAAGAAAATTCACCCCCTCCTGTCCACTCATAAATATCAGAGTTAGAATTTTCTTTAATTTTCACATTATTCACTTCATTATGTATTTCCTTTGTAGCTGGAAGGAGAGAATTATTCATTTTCTCTTCCTGAATAAGGCATTAAACCATTTCTTCTTTTCTGCCCAAAATCTGAAATCTAGATAAACCAATAATATTAACCAAACACTTACTATTTAATCATGGCTCAAACCATAATGATGTATCTAAACCCGTAGCAATCACCTTATTAAAAAGTTGTTTTCCTGAGTTCCTCAATCTCGTTATTGTTTTCCAGGTACAAGATGCATTATTATCAATTTTTATATTCCAAAACAACTTCTTGCCCCAATATTTCAGCCTCATCCACTCACTCCATAATGATGAAGACGTTAAAACTTTCCATATCAATTTAATTCCAGCAGCTTTTTTCAAATCTGAAAAAGACTAAAATCCTACTCCACCTTCAGATTTTGGTAAGCATAACTTGATCCAACTAATTTTATGTGAAGAATTATCCCAAAAAAAATCAGCACACATCATGTGCAATTTATCAATTATATGTTCAGGTAATTGATACACAAAAATCCAATATAAAACAGTTGGAGTTATTACAATTCGAATTAATCCAGCTAGAAAAGCAAAGCTTAAAAATTTAACATCCCAACCTTGAATTTTTGATTGCACCTTACTAAGTAAAGCTTGACAGTCATTATAGTGTAAATAGTTGGATAAAATAGGTACCCCCAAATACTTTACTAGTAGTTTACCTTTCTGAATATTCAACATATAAGTAATTTCAGAAGTAAATTTAGATTGTGAGCTAAAAAATATTCTAGTTTTCAAACTACTCACAGTTAAACCACTATACTTCTGAAGATTATCAAATACCTCCTTTAAAACCACTGCACAAATAGGAAGACTTTTCCTAAACACCATCAAATCATTAGCATATATTAGATGGGAAACTATTGGTTCAAATTTATGCACTGGAAAAAAATCTATTTTGAGCCACCTCTACATTCATGCAAAAAGTAAAAATTTCCAAAGCAATCGAGAATAGATATGGTGATAGTTGATCCTCCCGTCTCAAACTTTTATTCAAATATATAAATACAGTAGGCACTCCTTGTATTAAGATTGAGAAAGTAGGTGAAGAGATACATTCATATATGATGTTAATAAACTTTATAGGGAATCCCATTTTCATCATAACATGACATAAAAATTCCCTATTTATCGTGTCATAAGCCTTATTAAGATCCACTTTCACACAAAACTTGCTAACCCCTGGTTTCTTAAAATCTCTCAATAACTCATGTGCTAATAGTATATTATCCCCAATATATCTGGATGGCATGAATGCACATTGATTTGGAGATACTAAATGTGATAAATACCATTTTATCCTATTACAAAGAATTTTGCTGAAGATTTTGTAATACATATTGCAACAAGCAATTGGTCAATATTGAGTTATTTCAGAAGGCCTATCAACTTTTGGAATCAAAGTTAAAAAGGTATGATTACTACCTTTTGGTAATTTGGCTGAATCAAACATATCTTGCATTGCATCTAACAGTTATAACTTTAAATCATCCCAGTGAATTTAAAAAATAAATGAATTCATACCATCCGGTCCTGGGCTCGAATCTTCATGAACTGAAATTACTTCACACTTAACCTCTTCCAAAGAAATTGGCTTCATCAATGTTTGCTATCATTAATTATATTTGTAGATTGGAATGAAGGGAACTCCATACAGACTTCTCCATTATACAACTTTTTAAAGTACTCCATAGCTTCCATTGCTAATTCTTCCTGCTTATATATAAGATCTCCATTAGCATTTAATAAAGCTTTAAGATTATTAGAGTACCTTCTCAAAGACATTTTGGAGTGAAAAAACTTGGTGTTTGTATCTCCATCCTGCAGCCATGAAACTTTAGACTTTTTCTTCAAATTCCAGAATTTAATATGCTTCTGAATAGAAACTGCTTTCTTAGCTTTAAGCATATGTTCATATAACTCTATATTTTCAGGGACCTGATCCAATTCTAATTCTTTTTCTTTGAAATACCCTTCAGCGGTTATAAGCAAATCATGATCCTTAACCCTGATTTTATTCGATCTCTTGAACTATTCCTTACAAACCTGTAGTTTTTGCATAAAAACAAAACTGGGATAACCCATTATGTTTGTTGTAAGATCTCTAGTAACACATTCTGTATATCCATTTTTTATATGCCAGTCATTAACGTATCTAAAAGGATATCCTTTAGTATCAGAGGATGAAGAAATCTCTAAAAGGAGTGGGTTATGATCACTTGACATTTGTGATAATGATAAAGCCTTTAAATCAAAAAATCTTTGTAAAGATGAATGATTAACAAATATTTTATCAATATTATTTGCCATACCTTTGCATCTCCATGTGTAGCTAAACCCACTTGCTTTAATTTCAATCAAACCAGCCTGATCCAAGCAATTATTGAAAGATCTTATATGTTGAAATGGTACTGGCAAACCACCTTTCTTGTCCATATGAGAAATTGCATTGTTGAAATCACCCATTTAAAACCATTCACCATTAATGCTATCAGCATCCTGAATGAAACTTTGCCACAAATTTTGTATTTCATAAAATATATTGCTAGCATACACCATGGTAACAAATAATATCAGGCCTCCCTTATTTATGATTTGTGCTGTAACATGTTGTTTTGATGAATTTAAAACCGAAACCTCCAATATGTCAGTGTTCCATAATAACATAATTCTTTTTTTTTTGAAAGTTAAGCGTAAAATTTTATTTCACTATAAAAACTGATTACAATGAGAACTTCCTATAAATAAACTCAAAAATAACACGAAAACACAAAAGTACGACAGATTAACAAAATAAATTCTAGTAGAATACAGCCCATTAGCACGGATCCAGCAGAATTGTTGAAATTCGAGTATAACTGAGATGACGATTATGCACAAGAGCAAAAATATCCATAGATGCAAAAAATTCCATAAACCAGCAAACAGTATAACTTCAGAAAAAACTCCAAACTTGAATCAACTTGACTCCAAACTATATGTCTTCAGAAAAAAATGAATCAACTTGACTTCAGAAAAACTCCAAACTATATATCTTCGAGAAACTTGAAACAAGCATGCAAAACATACATCACTAATCCAACTAAAACCTAAACTAGAAAAATACCAAGCAAACACAGAATTAACTTGACTGCATCATGTTAAAGAAGGCTCGTACATAGGATTGCTTCTTGTATGTCTTCGAAAAGCCTTCAGATTCGAACATAATGGATAGACAACCTCAGGTGGAAATTCAATACCCTCATCTAAATCATCCCAAATTTTTCCTATCAGTTTCTTGGATTTAGAAGAGGGCATTGAATTTTTGGATCTACAGTGGACAGTATGCATGGATCAATGGCTGGAAAAGTTAAACCACTACCAGTCACTACAGGAGGAGGCAAATGGATATTGGATGGAGGCTTTAAATGGGTATAAGGAGAAGAATTAGCCAGTGAAGAAGAAGTATTTCCCATAGATTTGTTGTTGACTGAAGTTGCGCCAAACCCTTGTTTTGCTTTAGAGGCTTTCGAAGCTTTCGAAGCTGCTCTCAAAACATCAGAATCCTCATAATTGAACAATGAGTTCAAACCAAAATCCCCATCATTTTCATTACTAACTAAATTACCAGTATTGGCATTACTATCTTCATAACCGTCCTTGCTTTATTGCCATCCTTAGAATTTGAAACTTTAATACCGTTCTCTGCATTATTAACCTTAAAACCATCAGTCGCATTATTAACTCCATTACCATCGCATGCATTACTAACATTGCCAACTGGTTTACCACTATTTTCCTTAATAGTAGCATCAACCCTATTCAAATTTTTATCTACCACATCTTTATTCAAATTATTCTCCTCTGAATTGGAATTTGCTACGTTCTTTCTTTGCCATACCATTTTCCTGTTCGAGATTACCTTCATCCAACCCTTATCCATATTATTAGCCTTATACTCTCCTATGTTAAGATTACTAAATCTGTTCCTTTGGTTCTCCTCACCAAAAACATCATATTGTGCTTCTTTTGTCTCATAATTTTTATCCCCTAACACACAATTTGATGTTCTGTACCCAAAGCAATTACAACTAACACAAATACTCGGCTTCTATATATACAATAGTTTCATAGTGGGCCGATCACTTAAGCAAGATAACTCTATAGAATCAGGTAATTCTACCTCAGGATTAATATCAACGAGTGCTTTCGCATAACTAAAGTGTTGCAACTTCTCAGTGCTACAATCAAAACATATCATCCTTCCTACATGGCACTCAAGCCAATTTATACCCACCAGAGTCCAAAAAATTAAAGGAACATTAGAAAATTGAATCCAAACAGGAACCCTCTTTATAAGCCTTTGTGGATTACCGATGGTAGGATCCCATTGGGAAAATATGAACACACAGCCCCTTATGAATATTGGATCAGAACGAAGAATCCTAACTCTATCAATATGATTCGAGAATTGAATATAAAAGTGAAAACCATCGGATCTGATAGTAAAATCCGCTAGCAATTTCCATCGCGATTTCAAAAAGCTAACAACAATGGAAAAAGAAAGCGTACCATCAAGAAATAAATCAATTAGAATACTATTCCAATATTTCAATCCTTCCTCCTTAACCAGATCTGGAAGAGAACCATCCCTGTTGATGTTGAAGTGAATTGGCTTGTAATGACCAGCATTCCTAGGAAGAGATCGAAAAAGGGAAGCGAAATTAGGTTTATTAGCAGTTAAACCAGGTCGATTTCCAGTAGATCCAACATATTGATTCTTATTAGATCGATGAGCAGCAGATCTAAAATCAGATCGATTCCCAGCAACATCAGGATTCACATCAGAATGATCAGCATGAAATTCATCAGAAGAAGTGGAAGGAATATGAGGTGGATGAGAGGAAGAGAGAGGGGGAAGGAATCAGAATTGAAAGCAAAAGTAGAAGATGAATTTGCCATTAAAAATCTCCATTCGTTCACTAAAGTTGACGTTAATTAGGATTATTCACTCTAAATGTAAAGTTGAGTTTAAATAAACAAGGGTTGTATATAACAACATAATTCTACCACAAAAAGGAGAATCAAATTTAGGTAAAAAGTTCCATGACCTTGGAATTAATCTTTCAAACACCTTCAAATTATCTTTTTTAATTTTATTCTCTACCAAACCAACAAAAGGTGGTTTGAATTTCGTCAGAAGAGTTAATACATCTCCCATACAATGTGGTGTATTAATTCCTCTGACATTCCAAGACATGAGTGTCACTTAATAATAACATAACCCCTTGTTGTTCTTTCAGGATGAGTAACATATACGGAAGAGTTATCCTTACTTTTCCCTTTCAGAGTCTTCAAATACTCAGCATTCTTAGAAATTCCTTTAGACACATCATTATCTTCTTCCATCCTCTGAGCCTCCTGGATATTATCTGCAATATGATCTATATCTTCTGGCATTATATCTTTAGGGAGTTCTTTAACCAGAAAATCCAATCCTGACTCATCATTATTCTTCTCACCATCAAGAGTAGGGCTACAAGATTGATTCTCTACATCTACCCATGTATTAGAAGAACTTGGAATATCTACATTATTTCTAGGAACCCACTAAGGTTCATTTGAAGCTTGATGTATGATGCTTTTATGTCCAAATCTTTTGCATTTCTCACATCCAGGAGTTATAAATTCATACTCTAAACAAATTTCTTTCCGCACACCATTATGAAGTACAATGGGAACATTTGGAACAACTTTAGATTCACAATCAATAGTAATTAGCACTCTACCAAATCTAGTTACTATCTTATTTACAATTTTCATATCTAATCGAATATGTTCTTCTATAAAGCTAGCAATTCTCAATAAGGCCTCATTCGACCAGATTTCCATCTCTAGATTAAACATTTTAATCTAGATCTCCACTCTGATAGCTTTAAATTTATCAAACTCATATCCCGGATACCATTTGTATATCATCAATAATTTTCCAAAGTAAGAGTATGTAGAAGACTTTAAAACATATGAACAATCAGATGCATCTTCAAATTTGACTGTATAGAAAAACCTAGGAGCTATATGAATGATAAATCTGCTTTTAGGTCTCTATACTTTAGAAATGTAGTCTTTGAGCTTAATAACCGATAGCCTAAAATCAGCCGATGTAGAACTATTGTGTTTCAAGAATCAGCTGACCTTTTAAAAGTATTTTCCAGTAAAAAAAAACAAGATCCATAGGAGATTTAATATACTGTAGATCCAGATCTGGTTCACCAACTGATATTTGAGAAGACATCATGATTCACCAACTGATGTATTGCAGATTACAACATAGATTTAAAAGATTCAAAAGAAGATTTAGATGAAGTTTAGGCTTTCATTTAAGGGAGAAAATCCCCTTTCTCATCCGCCATTTTTAATAAGTACTTTATTCTCTCTCTCTCTCTATATATATATATACATATATAATTTTCCAAAACCTTGTTTGAAAAACCGTAATGAGGAAAAAAGTTAGTTGCAGAAATTTCTTTTTGAAATATATAAATATATAGTTGCTTTTATGAAATTTCTAAAATACAAATTTCATATCAAAATACATTAGTCTTTCAAAAATTCCCATTTCTTAAAATTTTATACATATGGGGTTTCGACTCAAAGTGGTTCCACAAATTTCCATAAAACACCTCGTTGTTACACTCTTGTCTTGAAACACAATTATCCGTTTGAAATCTCTACATCGAATTTATTCACTTATTTATTAACCAAGCCTGTTACATGCCTTAGTTGTGTGGTTATATAAAGATTTGGTTGGAAATCCTAATATCCGCCTCTTTTGTCCAAATGACAAAATGTTGATAAGCATCGAATCTCAATAATATTTTAGCAAATGGTAAATTCCTATCCGATCTTTGGATACAATCTTGGGTTAATTCTTTTAGGCCTACAAAATTTTCCTATTAATGCTCCATGAATCTTTAAGCTTCCAAAAAGTCAAAAATCATTAACTATATATTCAATGTACTTTCCTTGTCTTAAATCCTCAATTCCTAGTAAGGAAACAAATAACCAACAACTTGTGGTTACTAAAAATTCAGACTTCTCACATAGTAGGTAATGGTTCTTATAATTAACTAATGTTGGTTAATTCGAGATAATAACTCTTTATTGGTTTTCTAACTAATGTTAATTTAATAGAATTGGTAGAAAAGCATTAATCCAAAAAAAAAAAAATCTATTTCGTCTTAGATCAACGTGCCACTAACACAGTCTTTACTAATCACCCTACTACACAAGTTAATAACTAGGCTAAGGTACAAGCTAGCCAAAAAGGTACGATAATTAGTTCAAAAATTCTTTTTAAAAGATAAGGTTTAGGGAGTAAAATATTCCAATCCAACTAATCCTTGAGTTCGTCTCCAAGAAAAAACATTTTCCTTCCAATATCTACTAATAGCTTGTTATACAGATAGCTTGTCTAAACCCATACTCATCCATTGACAGCATAATTCCATAGCCAAAGAGATTCTAGTAAAACAAAATTCTCACTTACACCATGTGCTATATCCAGAGTGCTATAAGTTTAGCATCCTCACAAATACATATCTGAAAACAGATCTCTCTCTCCTAGACATAATGTAAAACCCTATAATTTTCACGAACATTGTAATGATAAACTAAAGAATACTTAATTAATATTGGGAATCAGGTAAATAGACTGCGCCATTGCATTCATTTCGAAATTTTGCTTAAGACAGACTCCGAGTTTGCATGAAACGAACATCGTATGAAGAACTAATTAAGCCTAGAAGTTTGTATACGTACAAGAGAATTATATATGTGCAAAAAAAATCAAAATTTTTAAAATAATTCAAAACAACGAAGCGAAATAGCCAGGAGCGGAATTGATCCGTTGGAGCGGTCGACCCGAGACCCAGCTGGGTCGACCCCGAGGTCAACCCAGGGTGTTTAGGGTCGACCCATATGTCGACCCCGGAGTTGACACCAAAAACGGGGTCGACCCCTATAGAGATCTAGGCAGATTAGAGTTTTTGAACGTGGACTGATTTGTTGACTTGGTTCGTTGGCTTTAGGCTGTAAATAGGACCCCATTTCTATTGTTTTTATACATAAAAAAAATAGATACAACGAGACGCTGCCCCAACTTAGATTGAGTTAACCTATTTCCCCCAACATCAACTTGTACGCATTCAATAATTTCTTCTACAGCTTTAGCCTATTGTTCTCTGTTCTTTAGATCTAATCCCTATGAGTTTATGTTATTTTCATATATAAACATTTAATAAGTAATCCTGAGATGTTTATAAGTTTAGATCTGAACATGTGCCTGTTATTAACCTGAATCATAACTAAACAGATCTGCCATTACTTGTACACCTGACCTACTGTTTAGTTCTTAAATGTCTAATTCTATCATAATATGCATATTCTGCTACTATGCCTATTTTCGTTTTCTTCGATCCCTTTTCCCTTTTTATTTTTATAGCCAGGCAACCTCCGAACCTAGGCCTATCGCTGAAATATGCGAACAAAAGAAATTGGGAACGGTTGGGAATGATAAATTGGGGTATAACTTGTATTGTAAAACGTGACTGGGATTTGCGCATAACCTATACCGTGATCTTAGACTTTAATTTAGGGCAAAATTTGTATCGTGACTCATGACTAGGATTTGGGGCATAACCTATACTTTTATTTAAGACTAAACTTAGGGAATATGTTATTCTGCGAATTATGACTGTATTTTGGGGCATATAAATCAGTAGGCTTAATTTAAGATTTAGTAGGACATGATAATGAAACTGTAAGTAACCTGTTGTAACTTGTGGCGAAGTTTAATCTGTTAAAATGACTAATCTGTTGAAATCTGTTGAAACTAAATACTGTGATTGAAAAACCTATGATGAACATTAATAATTGTTTAATAATGAATATGCCTAGATTTAAAGTAAATAGAAACTGTAACCGCACCTAGACACGAGATTAGATTACACTTGTGGTAGATGCCTGTCCGGAACTGCCCGACAAATCCAGCATCCACAAGTGGTTAATTTAATGTGAGGAGTCTAGTGCATAAATATACATGTAATTGTACCAAGACACGAGGTTAAGTCCAGCTTGTGGTAGAAATCTGCTTGGAATCGCCCGACAAATCTAGCATCCACAAGTCGTTGGCCTAATGTGAAAGGTCTAGTGCATAAGCATATATATATATATATATATATATATATATATATATATATATATGAATATACGTATATAAAAGGATAGAAATAAGTGGCACTAATTGTGATTAATTTATAAGAATTGGAATAAATGGGAAATGATAACAATTTATTATAATTAATTACATTAATGAGAAAGTTATTTAATAGGTAGACTTGTCCTAGGGACAAGTGGAACTTATAACATAAGTTACAATAAATGGAATGAAACTTATTAGTAAACCTTAGTTAAGAGAACTAACTTAATAAGTAAATAATGATAAGTTGTAGTGACAGTATAAGATGGAATTATGATTAAATAAGAAAGAACGAGGTTAATACATGAGGCATAATAAGTTATATTTAATCATAAATAATAAGTGACATTTTAAACAGAAAACAGGTGAAGTGAGATGAAGTATACTTAATTCCATATTAAGTAAAACATGATATTGTAACTATTGAATTAGACAATGAATAATATAAAGGGATTGTAGATTACTTTCTTAATTACAATCCGGGGATAAGAGATTGTAGATTACTTTCATTAATTACAATCTAGAGAATAACATGTCATAGGCTTATCAATAAACTTAAATGGATTAAGTTATACACACACACAAACATATATATATATATATATGAAATTAATAAGCAAGAGGAACTCAGTAACATGAAAAGAAGTCAATGTGAATGGGAATAACCTATTAACCTATAATACTTAACCTGTTTAAATCTATAAGTGTTACATGAACTTGTCAAAATTGTGTAAGGGTTATGTAAACTTGCTTGAATCAATGAGGGGTTAAGTAAATCTGCGGGGGCGGGTTAGATAAACCCGATAAACTAAGCCTATTTTATATGGTGGGGTTATGCATGCATGTTAATCTGTTCGGCATAACCTGTCAAAATCCTAGTGGCGGGGATGCAAGCTTAGGGTCGGCTTGTATCATTTGTTGTGTGGAACCTGTATCAATCGGTAACTTATCTTGGTATCAAAAAGGGAACCCCAAACTAGGTAGGGGTCAAGGCACGCTTACTGAGTTGATTATAAGAGGTTCATTTGGGTGGGGGTGTTGATGGCGCATTCCGTCGGACTCATGTGCGTGCATGAATCCGCTTGAGTCCGGATAATAAGATGTTGTGACATTAGTAGATGGTTGTGCCTCTCGAAAATAATTGGGTTGCCACTTTAGGAAGTGATACATCCTAATGTGGAGCCAGCACAGGGTATCTACAGTATAGGGAGCCGATCGATTGGGGTAGTAATTAGGGTACATCTAGTCTTTCTTGTTTAAAAGACCATTATTATCGTTGGGGGTAACACCTGTCATTTCAATTGGGCTGCCTGTTATTATTATTGGGGGTAAAACCCATCACTAGAAGTACACCTAAGTCTACCATCTTTTTCTGTAGGGATCATTCTGTTTCTGTTATACTAGTATTCGTGCAGAGAAAAGTATTTGGGAAGCGCTATATATTCGTTTTGATTATTCAATTTATCTCGTTCAGTCAGTTATACCTGCCTTATGATATTGTTATCTCTCTCATCCAGTTTATATACCTGTCATGATGCTTTTACTTATTTATATTCTAAAAGTAACTGGACCCGCCATACTTTATGTCTGACCCGTTTTGTTTCCTTTTCTCTCTCCTCCTCTTCCCTCCAGTTTATCAGGGTGGGAATACTTAAGCTTGATTAGGATCCATTCTTCTGTTTCTACTTAGAGCTGTTTAAATGTACCACTTTGATTTCATGTCTACTCTGATATGGCTATTTTTGTTGACTATGCTTTTATATTACTGTACTCTGATGATTTTAGTACAAGGAAGATACTGTTAATTGATGTAATGGGTTTTTTGTATTTCAGACTTATGTTGTAACTGAATTTGGACAACGATGTTTTCTATTTAGAAAATAAAGTTTTAAAACTGCTATTATTTTATATCTGTCTTGTGATGTTTTTGTTTCTGTTTATCTATAACGCTTCACGAAACTTAATGCATTATCTTAAAGAGTGACACTAACGGACGTGGGGGTGTCACATTTGGTATCAGAGCTAAAGGTTACCAGATCGGATAAAAGATTTTGAAAATTATTTCCAAAAAAGTTTTAAAAGAAAGCATTTTCAAAAGAAAACTTTGTTTTGAAAAACATATTCCCAGAGCCAAATGGAATATCTTTCGACCCTCTGTTGAATCCCTTTTTCCTTTTCTTTTCGGCATGTTTGGGAAACCAATTCTTCTTGAGTGCATTACGATATCGGTTTGGTTCCGCAGGCTTCTTGAGGCTACAACACCTGCCGAAGGCCAAGCAGACGCCCCTCCCCCAGTTGTGGCCGATGTTCCTCCTCCTCCTCCCCCACAAGAGGATAATTTCTCCAAGATATACAAGGACTTATGTGCTATGGGAGGAAAGCCATTCAGAGGAACTGAGACTTTTATAGAAGAAAAAAAATCGGCTTAAAGAGACGAAGGATTTGTTTAGGATTTTTGAGGTTGACGACCGTAGGAAGATTCAGTTGGTTGTTTGGCAGGTGAAAGACGAGGATTCATTCTGGTGGGAAGGGACGCAAGAAGCGGGTCCAGTTGAGACTTGGGATGATTTCCGACAGAGATTCGAGATAAAGTTTCTTTCTCAAGCCTAACAGAGTATGCAAATGGAAATATTTCTGGCACTTAAGATAGGAGGCATGTCGGTCAAAGAGTATGTCAATAAGTTCAATCAATTGGCGAGTTTTGGTTTGGAACTAGTGAATACCCCGCAGAAGAAAGCTTTGAGGTTTGCAATAGGGTTGAATGAACCCCTCCATGGATTGGCTATGTCTCATATTCCGATGGGGGCAAGTTTCGAGAAACTCATTGATATGGCATTTATGCACGAAGAAGATAAAGGTGAAAAGAAAGAAGCTAAGACTGATGAAACACAAAACAAGAAAGTATGACCTAAGAAAGAACAACAACGACAACAAAGCCCGAGAAAAGAGGAAATGTCATAATTGTGCGTGCGTGGGTCATTTGATCAAAGATTGCAAAAGAAGGAAGAATGCTTGTTTCCATTGTGGAGAGGTCGGACACCTTATAAGGACTGCTCGAAGACGCAAGGATAGGAACAAAGAGCAGGAACTTCTGGATGGAAGATGCATGCTCTCGTGGCCGGTGTACTAGACAGAGGTAGGAAAGCTTCTGTTGAAGGTTTGACTTCTGTTTCTGATCATCCTTTTAGAACTCTTTTTTATTCTGGCACTTCGCATTCTATTATATCTGATTCTATGGTTTAGTCTCTGCACCTTAGTACTAGTATGGTTTTGGATCCCGTTGTTGCCTCAAATACCATTGGGAGCTCGGCTCATCTGCTTGTGATTTGTTGGGGTTTGAGCATATTTGTTTTGGGCGTCGAGTTTGAGTGCGACACATATCTTGTTTCATGGGCTATGGCTTGATTCCAGGGATGGATTGGCTAGCCATATATGGTGCCATTCTAGACTGTGAGAGGAGGGTCATTAGACTTTTGACTTTCCATGGGAGGACTCTCGAGATTTCTTATGGCCCAAAAGGGTCTGTTATGCTTAGTTTCCTAGAATCGCTTGATGCATCTATCGATTATTTATGATCTGTACCAGTAGTCTATAAGTATCCTGATGTTTTTGAGGAAGTTCGGGAATTACCTTCGAGGCACGAGATTGATTTCCAGATATACTTGGTGGACAATGTAGAGCCAGATGCATTGCTTGTGCGCCATATGGCTCCTAGAAAAAGGAGGGAACTCAGCAAGCAAATAAGGGAGCTACTTGAGAAAGGATATATTAGGCGAAGCATATCTGAATGAGGTGCTTCAGTAGTATTCGCCACTAAGGCAGATGGTTCGTTCGCTTATGCGTAGATTACAAGGAGTTGAATAAGCTCATTAAGAAGAACAGACACCCACTTCCGGGGATAGATGAACTGTTTGACCAGCTTGTTGGTGCATCTGTTTTCTCTTAGTTAGACTTAGTCATGGGATTTCATCAGTTGAGGGTGACCGAGGACAGTATAGACAAGACCGCTTTCATAACTCCACATGGCTTCTTCGAGTGGCTCGTCATGCCTTTTGGGTTAACGAATGCACCCTCATATTTTGTGGATCTGATGAGTAGGGTGCTTCGGGTGTTCTTAATAAGCTCATTGTGGTCTTTTTTGATGACACCTTGATCTTCTCGAAGAATAAAGAAGACATGCCCTACAATTAAGGAAGGTTTTGAAGACTCTCAGAGCGCATCAGCTTAAGGCAAAATTCTCCAAATGTCATTTTTGGAGAAAGGAAGTGAGATTTATAGGGCATGTGGTCTCTAAGGATAGGACAACAGTGGATCCCACGAAAGTAATTGTAGTTCAGGATTGGAAGATCCCAAAGAATGCAACGGAGGTGAGGAGTTTTCTTGGTTTATCGGGCTATTATAGGAAGTTTATAAAGGACTTCGCAAAGTTATCATCCCCACTCACCAAATTAATGAAGAAGAATTTGACCTTTGCTTGGAACATTGATTGTGAGGATGCTTCTCAACGACCAAAGAGGGCTCTGACAACAGCCCTAGTTTTGACTTTGCCTAATGGGAAAAAAGTGTTCGTAGGATATAACGATGCATAGGGAAAAGAGCTCAGTGTTGTCTTGATATAGGAAGGAAGGGTAGTATGTTTTGATGGTAGACATTTGAGAGTTCACGAGAAGAACCACCCTACCCATGTTTTGGAATTAGCTGCTATAATATTCACGCTTAAGACTTGGCGGCGGTATCTACTTGGAGAGAGGTTCGAGTTATACATGGACCATAAGTCGCATAAGTATATGTTCTCTCCGAAGGATCTCAAATTGAGACAGCAAAGATAGGCTTCTACTTAGACCTAAGACGATTAGAGAAAGTTCAGAAAAGATTGATCTTATCCGCAGGCGCATGAAGATGGCTTAGGACAGGCAGAAGTCATACGCAGATAAGAGAAGAACTGATATCAAGTTTGAGGTGGGAGACATGGTTTTCATTAAGGTATCACCTTTGAGGAATGTGGTTCGCTTTGGATCTGCAGGGAAATTGGCACCAAGGTTTGTAAGGCCATTTCCGGTAACAGAAAGGATTGCCCAAATGGACTATAGAGTAAAGATACCAGAGAGATTGATGGGTGTTCTTGGTGTTTTCCACGTTTCTCATTTATGGAAGTGCCTGCACGATACCGCAGAAGTAGTTGAGCCGGGTATGCTTGAGGAAGTAGAGGTGGAACGGGAGGCGACAGTTAGACAAGTTCCTACCCGTATCCTTGGATCGGAGGTTAAGAAGCTACACAACCGAGAGGTCAAGTTGATGAAATTTCAATGGGGAGATGACCATGAGGATGCAACTTGGGAGACTGAAGACAAGATTCGCACCTTGAACCCTTTTCTTTTCAGAGGTGTGTTCTTAGCTTCTTTTTCCAAAACTTTTATTCATACTTGCTTTTGTCATTTAGATATATCCTATCAATCGAATCTTCGAACTTTAGGTAGGGAGCCAATGGACGTAAACATGTGTTTGAGACATGTTATGTTTGATGGATGAAAGTGGATGCAAGTGTTTGCTAGTGGTTTCATGTGGATGCATATACGCACACATCATATTGCATGTGTATGTGTGTGCATTTTTCTTCTTTTATGGATGGAAATGGGTGTATCATCGTATGAATGATTGCATTTGGATGGATGATTGTGCACACATATAGAGTTCACATGATACACTAGGATTTTTTGCATACATGTTGGATTCATGGCACTAACATACATTGCATTAAGAAGGTCAACTGAATCAGTAGACTGCTTAATCTTTCGCATTAGTATAGGGACATGTACACACACTTTTGCATATGTTCATACAAGCACCAGAAATATTTTAAGG
The DNA here is from genome assembly GCA_030737875.1 of Allium sativum. Taxonomy (NCBI): domain Eukaryota; kingdom Viridiplantae; phylum Streptophyta; class Magnoliopsida; order Asparagales; family Amaryllidaceae; genus Allium; species Allium sativum. The sequence continues at coordinate 202,297,319 of CM060924.1, forward strand.
ACAATGGATGCATGTGATTGGTGGATGAGTAGATTGATGATGGATGTTAGGATATGCATTCTTTTTAACTTAAGATTTCGGGGATGAAATAATTTAAGTAGTGGAGAATGTAACACCCCGTAATTTTAAGGAACATTATAATGATAAACTAAAGAATACTTAATGAAATATTTGGAATTACGCAAAATGGACTGTGCCATTGAATTCGTCTCGGAATTTTGCTTAAGTTAGACCCCGAGTTTGCGTGAAACAGACATCATACAAAGAGTTATTAAGCCTAGAAGTTTGTATACGCATAAGAGAATTATATATATACAAACAAATCAAAAATTTCATAATAATTCGAAATAGTGAAGTGGGAAGGTCAGAAGCGGAATCGACCCGTTGGAGGGGTCAACCCAAAACCCGGTTGGGTAGGTCGACCTAGGGTGTTTAGGGTCGACCCTGGGGTTGACACCAAAGGGGGGTCGACCCCTATTCAGATCTAAGCAGATTCTGGTTTTTGAATGTAGACTAGTTTGTTTGCTTGGTTCGTTGGCTTTAGGCTATAAATAGGACCCCATTTCTATTGTTTTTACACATCAAAAACAAAGGAGACAACGAGACACTGCCCCATCTTAGATTGAGTTAGCCTGTTTCCTTCAACAACAGCTTATACACATTAAAGAAGTTCTACGGCTTCAGCATATTGTTCTCTATTCTTTAGATCCAATCCCTATGAGCTTATGTTATTTTTAGATATAAACATCTAATAAGTAATCCTGACATGTTTATAAGTTTACATCTAAACATGTGCCTGTTATTAACCTGAATCATAACTAAACAGATCTGCCAATACTTGTACACCTGACCTATTGTTAAGTTCTCATAAGCCTAATTCTCTCAACATATGCCTACTCTGCTACTATGCCTATTTTTGTTCTCTTCTCTCCCTTTTTTCCTTTTAATTTTTATATTCGGGCTACCTTTGAGCCTAGGCCTCTGAAATATGCGAACGAACGAAATTGGGAATGGTTGGGAATGATAAATTGGGAAATAACTTGTATAGTAAAACATGACTGGGATTTGGGCATAACCTATACCGTGATCGAAGACTTTAATTTGGGGCATAACTTGTATCGTGAATCGTGACCGGGATTTGGGGAATAACCTATGCTGTAATATAAGACTAACTTGGGGCACACGTTATACTATGAATTATGACTGTAATTTGGGGCATACAAAACTATAGGCTTAATTTAAGATTTAGCAGAACATGATAATGAAACTGTAAGTAACCTGCTGTAACTTGGGAGATGTCTAATCTGTTAAAATAACCAATCTGCTAAAATCTATTGAAACTGAATGTTGTGATTGAAAAACCTACGATGAACATGAATAATTGTTTAAGAATGAATATGCCCAGATTTATAGTGAATAGAAACTGTAACCGCACTTAGATGCGAGGTTATATTACACTTGTGGTAGAAGCTTGCCCTAAACCGCCCGGCAAATCCAGTATCCACAAGTGGTTAATTATTATGAGGAGTCTAGTGAGTAAATATACATGCAACGGTGCTAAAAAATGAGGTTAAGTCCAGCTTATGGTAGAAGTCTGCCCATAACAGCCCGACAAATCCAGCATCCACAAGTGGTTGGCTTAATGTGAGAGGTCTAATGCATAAACATATATATGAATATATATATATATAAGGATAGAAATAATGACACTAATTGTGATTAATGGAAATGAATTGGAATAAATGGGAATGATAACAACCTATTATAATTAATTACATTAATGAGAATGTTATTTAATAGGTAGACTTGTCCTAGGGAAAAGTGGAAATTATAACATAATTTATAATAAATGGAAAGGAAACTTATTAGTAAACCTTAGTTAAGAGAACTAAGTTAATAAGTAAACAATGATAAGTTGTGGTGACAGTGTAAGACAGAATTATGATTAAATAAGAAAGAACGAGGTTAATACATAAGGTTTAATAAGTTATATTTAATCGTAAATAATAAGAGACATGGTAAACAGAAAACAGGTGAATTGAGATGAAGTATACTTAATTTCATATTAAGTAAAACATGTTATTGTAACTATGGAATCAAACAATGAACAATATAAAGGGATTAAAGGTTACTTTAGTTAATTACAGTCCGAAGATAAGAGATTGTCGATTACTTTCGTTAATTACAATCTAGATAATAACATATCATGGGCTTATTAACAAACTTAAATGGATTAAGATATATATATATATATATATATATATATATATATATGAAGTTAAAAAATAAGAGGAGATTGGTAACATGAAAAAAAGTCAATGTGAATGGGAATAACCTGTTAACCTGTAATACTTTACCTATTTAAATCTGTGGGGGTTATATGAACCCGTCAAAACTGTGTAAGGGTTAAGTAAATTTGCTTGAATCAATGAGGGTTTAAGTAAATCTGTTAAATCTGTGGGGGCGGATTATATAAACACGATAAGCCTAACCTGTTTTATATGGTGGGGTTTTGCACGCATGCTAATCTGTTAGGCATAACCTGTCAAAATCCTAGTAGTGGGGATACAAGCCTAGGGGGCGGTTTGTAACATCTATTATGTGGAACCCGTATCAGTTAGTAACCTATCTTGGTATCAAAAGGGGAACCCCGAACAAGGTAAGGCTCAGGACACGCTTACTGAGTTGATTATAAGAGGTTCATTTGAGTTGGGGTGTTGACGGCGCATTCCTTCGGACTCATGTGCGTGCATGAATCCGCTTGAGTTGGGATAATAAGACGCTGTGACATCAGTAGATGGTTGTGCCTCTCGAAAATAAATGGGTCGCCACTTTAGGAAGCGATACATCCTACAGTAGGGCCAGCACAGGGTACCTACAGGATAGGGAGTCGATCGATTGGGGTACTAATTAGGGTACATCTAGTCTTGCTTGTTTAGAAGCCCATTATTATTGTTGGGGGTAACACCAGTCATTTTAGTTGGCCTGCCTGTATTATTGTCAGGGGTAAAACCCTTCACTAGAATTACACATAATTCTACCATATGTTTCTGTATGGATCTATCTATTTCTTTTATGCTAGTATTGGTGCAGAGAAAAGTATTTGGGAAGCGCCGTATATTCTGTTTCGATTATTCAGTTTATCCTGTTTAGTCTGTTATAGTTGCCTTATGATATTGTTATCTCTCTTATCCAGTTTATATATCTATCATGATGCTTTTACTTAATAATATACTAAAGGTTACTGGACTCGCCAGACTTTATGTATGACCCATTTTGTTTACTTTTTCTCTCTCTTCCTCTTCCCCCCAGGTTCTCAGGGTGGGAATACTCAGGCTTGATTAGGATCCTCTCTTTTGTTTCAACTTGGAGCTTCTTAGATGTCCCGCTTTGATTTCATGTCTACTCTGATATGGCTATTTTTGAGGACTATGCTTTTATATTACTATACTCTAATGATTTTAGTACAAGGCAGATACTTTAAATTGATGTAGTGAGTTTTCTGTATTTTAGACTTATGTTGTAACTGAATTTGGACCACGATGTTTTCTATTTGGAAAATAAAGTTTTAAAATTCCGCTGTTATTTTATATCTGTCTTGTGATGTTTCTATTTCTGTTTACCTATAGTGCTTCACGAAACTTAATGCATTCTTTTAAAGAGTGACATTAACGGACGTGGGGGGTCACATTTAGTATCAGAGCTAAAGGATTCCATATCGGATAAAAGATTTTGAAAATTGTTTCCAAAAAGGTTTTAAAAGAAAGCACTTTCAAATGAAAACTCTGTTTTGAAAAACATATTCCCCAAAGCCATATGAAATATCTTTTGACTCTCTGTTTAATCCCGTTTTCCTTTTATTTTCAACATGTCTGGGGAACCGATTCTTCCTGAGTGCTTTACAATACCGGCTTGGTTCCGTAGGTATCTTGAGGCTACAGCGCCTGCAGAAGGACAAGCAAACGCCCCTCCCCGAGCAGCGGTCACTGTTCCTCCTCCCCCGCGAGTGGATAATTTCTCCAAGATATGTAAGGACTTTTGTGCTGTGGGAGGAAATCCAATAAAAGAAACTGAGACTTTAGTAGAAGCAAAAAATTGGCTTAAAGAGACCGAGGATTTGTTTGGAATTTTTGAGGTTGACGACTATAGGAAGATTCAGTTGGCTGTTCAGCATCTGAAAGATGAGGCTTCATTCTGGTGGGAAGTGACGCAAGAAGGGCATCAGTTGATACTTGGGATGATTTAGAGATTCGAGATGAAGTTTCTTTCTCATGCCGAGCAAAGTATGCAAATGGAAATATTTCTGGCACATAAGCATGAAGGCATGTCGGTCAAAGAGTATGTCAATAAGTTCAATCAATTGGCAAGGTTTGGTTTGTAGCAAGTGAATACCCCGCACAAGAAAGATTTGTGGTTTGCAAGAGGGTTGAATGAACCCCTCCATGGATAGGCTATGTCTCATATTCTGATGGGGGCAGCTTTCAAGAAACTCGTTGATATGGCATTGATGCACGAAAAAGATAAAGGTGAAAAGAAAGAGGCTAAGATTGATGAAACATAAAGCAAGAAATTCTAGCCTAAGAAAGAACAACAACAACAAAAGAAGGGCGGAAATAACATGACAAAGTTTGAGAAAAGAGGAAATGTCACAATTGTTGGCGCGTGGGCCATTTGACCAAAGATTGCAAAAGAAGGAAGAATGCTTGTTTCCATTGTGGAGAGGTAGGACATCTTATTAAGGACTACCCGAAGACGCAAGGATAGGGCCATAGAGCACTTCTGGATGGAAGATGCATGCTATCGTGGCCAGTGTATCGGATAGAGGTAGGAAAGTTTCTATTGAAGGTTTGATTTCTCTTTACGATCATCCGTTTAGTACTCATTTTGATTATGGCGCTTCGCATTCTTTTATATCTGATTTCGTGGTTGAGTCTCTGCACCTTAGTACTAGTAATGTTTTGGATCCCGTTATTGCCTCAAACCATATTGGGGGATCAACTCATCTGTTTGTGATTTGTCAGGGTTTAAGCATATATGTGTTGGGCATCGAGTTTGAGTGCGATGCATATCTTGTTACATGGGCTATGGCTTGATTCTAGGGATGGATTGGCTAGCCATGTATGGTGCCATTCTAGACTGTGAGAGGAGGGTCATTATTCTTTTGACTTTCCATTGAAAGAATCTCGAGATTTCTTGTGACCCAAAAGGGTCTGTCATGCTTAGTTTCCTAAAATTGCTTGATGCATCTATCGATTATTTATGATCTGTACCAGTAGTCTGTGAGTATCCTGATATTTTTGAGGAAGTTCGGGGATTACCTCCAAGGCGCGAGATTGATTTCCAGATATACTTGGTGGATAATGTAAAGTCAGTTGCATTTCCTGTGCGCCATATAGCTCCAAGAGAAAGGAAGGAGCTCAGCAAGCAATTAGGGGAGCTACTTGAGAAAGGATTTATTAGGCAAAGCATATCTGAATGAGGTGCTTCAGTAGTATTCGCCACTAAGGCGGATAGTTCACTTCGCTTATGCGTGGATTACAAGGAGTTGAATAAGCTCACTAAGAAGAATAGGCACCTACTTTCGAGGATAGATGATCGTTTTGACCAGCTTGTTGGTGCATCTGTTTTCTCTTAGTTAGACTTAGCCATGGGCTTTCATCAGTTAAGGGTGACCAAGGACAGTATAGACAAGACCGCTTTTAGAACTCCACATAGTTTCTTCAAGTGGCTCGTTATGCCTTTTGGGTTGACGAATGCTCCCACGTATTTTTTGGATCTGATGACTAAGGTGTTTCAGGTGTTTCTGAATAAGTTCGTTGTGTCTACATTGATGACGTCTTGATCTTTTTTGAATAATAAAGAATAGAATGCCCTACAATTAAGGGAGGTTTTGAAGACTATCCGAGTGCATCAGCTTAAGGAAAAATTCTCCAAATGTCATTTTTGGAGAAAGGAAGTGAGATTTCTAGGGCGTGTGGTCTCTAAGGATGCGATAGCAGAGGATCCCGCGAAAGTAATTGCAGTTCAGGATTGGAAGATCCCAAGGAATGCAATGGAGATGAAGAGTTTCTTGGTTTAGCGGGCTATTATAGGAAGTTTATTAAGGACTTCACAAAGATATCATCCCCACTCACCAAATTAACGAAGAAGAATTTTACCTTTGCTTGGAACATTGATTATGAGGATGCTTTCCAGCGACCAAAGAGGGCTCTGACAACAACCCCAGTTTTAACCTTGCCTGATGGGAACAAAGTGTTCACAGTATATACTGATGCATGGGGAACAGAGCTCAGTGCCGTCTTGATACAGGAAGGAAGGGTAGTATGTTATGATTGTAGACATTTGAGAGTTCACAAGAAGAACTACCCTACCCATGTTTTGGAATTAGCTGTTACAGTATTCACACTTAAGATTTGGCAGCGGTATCTGCTTGGAGAGAGGTTCGAGTTATACATGGACCATAAGTCGCACAAGTATCTGTTCTCGCAGAAGGATCTCAACTTGAGACAACAGAGATAGGCTTCTATTTGGACCTGAGACGATTAGAGAAACTTCAGAAAAGATTGATCTTATCTAGATGCGCATGAAGGCAGATCAAGATAGGAAGAAGTCATACGCAGATAAGAGAAGAAATGATATAGAGTTTGAGGTGGGAGATATGGTTTTCATTAAGGTATCACCTTTGAGGAATGTAGTTCTCTTTAGATCTGTAGGGAAATTGACACCGAGGTTTGTAGGGCCATTTCCTATAACAGAAAGGATTGGCCAAATGGCCTATAGAGTAAAGCTTCCAAAGAGATTGACAGGTGTTCATTATGTTTTCCATGTTTCTCATTTACAGAAGTGCATGCATGATACCGCAGAAGTAGTTGAGTCGAGTATACTTGATGAAGTAGAGGTAGAGTGAGAGGCGACAGTTAGACGAGTTCCTACCCTTATCCTTGGTTCAGAGGTAAAGAAGATACGCAGCCGAGAGGTCAAGTTGATGAAAGTTCAATGGGGAGATGACCATGAGGATGCAACTTGGGCGACTGAAGACAAGATTCGCACTTCGTACTCTTTTCTTTTCAAGGGTGTGCTCTTAACTTCTTTCTCCAAAACTTTTATTTGTACTTGCTTCTTTCATTTTGGTATATCCAATCGATCGAATCTTTGACCTTTAGATAGGGAGCCAGTGGATGTAAACATGTGTTTGAGACATGTTATGTTTAATGGATGTAAGTGTTTGCTAGTGGTTGCTCGTGGATGCATATACACTCACATTAGGCACTAGATCGGCTCAATCACTCTCATACTGCATATGGATGTGTGTGCCTTTTTCTTCTTGTATGGATGGAAATTGGTGTATCATCATATGAAAGATTGCATTTGGATGGATGATTGTGCACACATATATAGTTCACATGATATACTAGGATTGTTTGCATACATGTTGGATTCATGGCACTAACATACATTGCATCAAGGAGGTCAACTGAATCAGTAGACCTCCTGATCTTTCGCATTAGTATGGGGACATATACACACACCTTTGCATATGTTTATATAAGCATTAGAAATATTTTAAGGACAATGGATGCTTGTGATTGGTGGATGAGTAGATGGATGTTAGGATACACATTCTTCTTAACTTAGAGATTTCGGGGATGAAATCTTTTAAGTAGGGGAGAATGTAACACCAAGTAATTTTAAAGAACATTATAATGATAAAGTAAAGAATAATTAATTAAATATTTGGAAATAGGTCAACCGAACTGCGTCATTGCGTCCGTCTCCGAATTTTGCTAAAGATGGACTCCGAGTTTGCGTGAAACGAACATCATATGAAGAAGTTATTAAGCCTAGAAGTTTGTATACGCACAAGAGAATTATATATATACAAACAAATCAAAATTTTCAAAATAATTCAAAACAGCGAAGCGGGAAGGTCAAGAGTGGAATCGACCCGTTGGAGGGGTCGACACCAAAAGGGCGGTTGACCCCTTTATAGATCTGGGCAGATTTGGGTTTTTGAATGTGGACTGATTTGTTGGCTTAGTTCGTTGGCTTTAGCCAATAAATAGGACTCGTTTCTACTGTTTTTACACATAAAAAACAATGGAGACAACGAGACACTTCCCCCATCTTAGATTGAGTTAGCCTATTTCCTTCAACAACAGCTTATGCGCATTCAAGAATTTCTTCTACAGCTGCAGCCTATTGTTCTTTGTTCTTTAGATCCAATCCCTATAAGTTTATGTTATCTTTAGATATAAGCATTTAATAAGTAATCCTGACATGCTTATAAGTTTGGATCTAAACCCGTGCCTGTTATTAACCTGAAGCATAACTAAACAAATATGCCATTACTTGTACATCCGACCTGCTATTTAGTTCTCATATGTCTAATTCTATCATCATATGCCTATTTTGCTACTATGCCTATTTCTGTTCTCTTCTCTCCCTTTTTCCCATTTTATTCTTATTGCCAGGCTACCTTCGAGCCCAGGCCTATTGCTGAAATATGCGAACGAACGAAATTGGGAATGGTAAGGAATGATAAATTGGGGCATTACTTGTATTGTAAAACATGACTGAGATTTGGGCATAACTTATATCGTGATCTAAGACTTTAATTTGGGTCATAACTTGTATCGTGGATCATGACCGGGATTTGGGGAATAACCTGTACTGTAATGTAAGACCAAACTTGGGGCATATGCTATATTGTGAATTATGACTGTAATTTAGGGAATATAAATCTATAGGCTTAATTTAAGATTTAGCAAAACATGATAATGCAACTATAAGTAACCTGTTGTAACTTGCAGAGATGTTTAATCTATTAAACTGACTAATGTGCTAAAATCTGTTGAAACTGAATACTGTGATTGAAAAACCTACGATGAACATAAATAATTGTTTAAGAATGAATATGCCTAGATTTATAGTAAATAGAAACTGTAACCGCACTTAGACATGAGGTTAGATTACACTTGTGGTAGAATCCTTCCCGGAACCGCCCGACAAATCCAACATCCACAAGTGGTTAATTTAATGTGAGGAGTCTAGTGCGTAAATATACATGTAACAGTGCTAAGACATGAAGTAAAGTCCAGCTTGTGGTAGATGTCTACCCGGAACTGCCCAGCAAATCCAGCATCCACAAGTGGTTGGCTTAATGTGAGAGGTCTAGTGCATAAACGTGTATATATATATATGAATATAATGTATATAAAAGGATAGGCATAAATGGCACAAATTGCGATTAATGGAAATGAATTGGACTAAACGGGGAATTATAACAACCTATTATAATTAATTACATTAATGAGGATGTTATTTAATAGGTAGAAGTGGACTAGGGACAAGTGGAAATTATAACATAAGTTATAATAAATGAAAAAGGTAACTTATTAGTAAACCTTAGTTAAGAGAACTAAGTTAATAAGTAAACAATGATAAGTTATAGTGACAGTGTAAGATAGAATTATGATTAAATAAGAAAGAACGAGGTTAATACATGAGGTATGATAAGTTATATTTAATCATAAATAATAAGTTACATGTTAAAAAGAAAATTGGTGAATTGAGATGAAGTATACTTAATTTCATATTAAGTAAAACATGTTATTGTAACTATGGAATCAGACAATGAATAATATAAAGGTATTGTATATTACTTTCGTTAATTACAATATGGGGATAAGAGATTGTAGATTACTTTTAGTAATTACAATCTAGAGAATAAAATGCGATGGGCTTATTAACAAACTTAAATTGGTTAAGTTATATATATATATATATATATTTGAAAATAGTTCTTTTATTTCACACATATTATGCATAAGTGCACACATCTGTACACCACATATACAAAAGAATACACCACTTCAGCATGCCCATCCCTTGAACCTCTCATGACTACAATTACTAGCCCATAATTACATACATATATATAAAAAATAGAATAAAACAACCTAAATCATGTCAATTTTACCAAGAAACCCTTGTATAAGCATTTAACAGCTTCACTGGGTCTGTAAGTTCCAACCGCTGCTTTGCACGCAAGCAATTCAGGACTTAGCTTCCCCAACTTCAGTTCAATGCAACACTTATGGCTCATCATAGCCAACATCTTGATGCCAGACAACACCCATGGCAAGTTCTGCAATTAATAATCTCTGACTGTATCATCAAATATCTTCTACAAAGCGCTTCTCTCCAAACCAATACATCTTCACTAATACACATAATCACAACCTAGCAGTAAACATGCAAATCACAGCTAAATCCTTTTTGTTATATGTATACGTGGACTAATCATAACAATAGTCACCAAACTCTATGTACAATCACCTTCGTCAACTCTCAGACCACAAGTATCCTGAAAGGTTTGTAGGAGTACAAATACAAGAATATGTTTGCACTCCTTACAAATCTTGCAAGTTAAGTAATAGTAGCAGTGCTCCTTGTTACTCTTTTAAAAGGAGCAGAAGGAGCCGCTGATGGTTTTGGTGAATGTTTCCAGATATACGCGGGATTTGCAGTAACCATATAAGAAAAATCAATACTAAGTGGTTTCAGAACTTCCTCGATATGTGCCGCTACACTTTCTATAAACTGTTGGCCACTTTCTCCAAAGTATTCATCTGCATCTCGAAGTTCGTCGGAACTAGAATTACCACTACCCTCTTCAATAGTGACCATGTCATGACCAGGGACTCCTCGTTCGAGAAGTATCAAAGGAAGCACTGGTTTGAATTTTTTCCGCTGGTCGGACTTGCTGCATTATATCTGAATCTCCTATTTTCAAAGACATTTCTTCCTCGGAGTGAAGGCAGGCAAACCTGTTGGATGTTTGAACACCCGCTGGTTCTTTACCTCTTCGCATTTTTTCAGGCACATGGGAAGTAGTTTTACGATCGTCATCTTTCCTTGAATGGCTCATATTGGTTGAGGTAGTGCTATCCTCAGTTGCCAGAGCAGCATGTTCTCCGCTCTCTCTGTCTGTTTGGGAATATAACCATCTCCTGTTTCTTTCTTTATCCACATTTGCTGAACAAATTTGGAGTAGTTTTGGGTGTTGTGACCATATACTTTGCAATGTACACATGGTTTGGGTTTGTACTCGTATGAAATTTCGATGCCAATGTTATTACCATCACAATCCTTACCACGAACTACAGCGGGATAGGAGAAACCCAAGACAACTTCTACCAGCACTCTAGCGAAATTCAGTTTAGTTTCCTTAACTGTTGTTTCATCCATCCTGATTGGATTACCAATCATACTAACAATCCTACTTATGGCATCCCTGTTCTAGTATTCTAGTGGTAAAGCATCTAGTCTAACCCAAATTGGTATTGAGGAGAAATAATCTCTAGTGAATTTGCGACGTGGTTTCCATTGTTTCAAGATTATAATCTTTGGTTGAAAGTATGGGGATCTAACGCAATTATCCTAGTACGGTCATCTGGATTTTTAAATCTAATTATTATAAAACCTGATTTCTTATAGAAAATATTGAAATTACCAGTCGGCATCCAGTTCTTCTCCACAAAAGTACAAACTTGGTCATAAATTGGTCTGCTCCCAATCACATACGCCACGATGTAATTTTGCCATTTTTCCTCCAATTTTCTTGTTTGTTTCCGGAATTTGGAAAAAGCGGCCATCTTCTCACGTTTCAGGGGCTACAAATTGTAAATCGCACGCGCTTTCTTCCCCATTAGACTTGATGCCTCTCACGATGTCAGCCAAGAAGCGCCGCCGTGGATCGGATCGATCTGGAGGTTTTGGTGGAGGGGGTTCCGTTGTAACCGTCTCGTTTGTGAAGGCTGTTTCTACCATTGTTATTTTGATAACCATATCAGATAAGTTATATATATACATATATAATTAATAAGAAAGAGGAACTTTGTAACTTGGAAAAAGTCAATGTGAATGGGAATAACCTGTTAACCTGTAATACTTAACCTGTTCAAATCTGTGGGGGTTATATGAACCTATCAAAATTGTGTAAGGGTTAAGTAAACTTGCTTGAATCAATGAGAGGTTAAGTAAATATATGGGGGCGGGTTAGATAAACCCGATAAAATTAGCTTGTTTTATATGGTGGGGTATTGCATGCTTGTTAATATGTTAGGCATAACCTGTCAAAATCCTAGTAGTGGGGATGCAAACCTAGGGGGCGGTTTGTATCATTTGTTGTGTGGGACCTGTATTAGTCAGTAATCTATCTTGGTATCAAAAGCAGAACCCCGAACTAGGTAGGGGTCAGGGCATGCTTACTGAGTTCATTATAAGAGGTTCATTTGAGTGAGGGTGTTGACGGCGCATTCCGTCGGACTCATTTGTGTGCATGAATCCGCTTGAGTTGGGATAATAAGACATTGTGACATCAGTAGATGGTTGTGCTTCCCGAAAATAAATGGGTTGCCACTTTAGTAAGTTATACATCCTACCGTGGGGCCAGCACAGGGAATCTACAGGATAGGGAGCTGATCAATTAGGGTAGTAATTAGGGTACATCTAGTCTTGCTTGTTTAGAAGCCCGTTATTATCGTTGGGGGTAACACTTGTCATTACAGTTGGGCTGCCTATTATTATTGTTGGGGGTGAAACCCATCACTATAATTACTCCTAAGTCTACCATCTGTTTCTGTAGGGATCATTTTGTTTCTTTTATGCTAGTATTGGTGCAGAGAAAAGTATTTGGGAAGCGCAACATATTCTGTTTCGATTATTCAGTTTATCCTGTTCAGTCTGTTATACCAGCCTTATGATATTGTGATCTCTCTCATCCAGTTTATATACCTGCCATAATGCTTTTACTTATTTATATGCTAAAAGTAACTGGACTCGCCAGACTTTATGTCTGACCCATTTTGTTTCCTTTTCTCTCACTTCCTCTTCCCCTAGGCTTGATTAGGATCCTCTCTTCTATTTCTACTTGGAGCTACTTAGATGTACCGCTTTGATTTCCTGTCTACTACGATATGGATCTTTTGGGGGACTATGCTTTTATATTACTGTACTCTAATGATTTTAGTACAAGGCAGATACTTTAAATTGATGTAATGGGTTTTCTGTATTTCAGACTTATGTTGTAATTGAATTTGGACCACGATGTTTTCTATCTGGAAAATAAAGTTTTAAAATCCCGTTGTTATTTTATATATATATCTTGTGATGTTTCTGTTTCTGTTTATCTAAATGCTTCACGAAACTTAATGCATTTTGTTAAAGAGTGATATTAACGGACATGGGGTGTCATAAATAATCTTTCAAGCGCTTACCATATTTGGAATATATAGCAAAAAAAAGAGAACTGAATCATACTGCCTAGAGATGCACTAAGGATAAAAATAGAAATACCAATATGACTGACCCTTTGGGTCACGAGAAATCCTAAAAATTAGTCCATCGCATGACTTAGCCCAACCATCTCCTTCTTGCACTCAAAATATCCCCCAAAAATAATTAACAGATATTAGGCCCGTAACTTTTCCTTATAAATCTGTATGTCATATTGAAGCCTATGCCTTATTTTAGGCTTGTAATTTACCCCATCAGTGTAAATCAGTATGTCATATGAGGCCTAATCATGGCAAACTAATCCATACCCGGAAATGCCCCAAACATAAAGATTTTAGTTTCAACCCCGATTCACTACAGGTAAACAAATAATCAAGCTGATCCCTATGGGGTTCAGAAACTACTACTTAACCTAAGTGCAAGAGAGTCACTGTTGTTATCATCACACACTCAGGGATTTACCATATCTTCTTATCGTGGCTATGGCTCCACGCAACCACCCTGACTAACACATCAAAGGAAAAGGGACAAAATATTCCTAAACCAAATAGGAAAACTAGAAGTAACTAAAGAAGATAACATTCCTTCTTTCACCAACCCTTTCCTTCTCCCGCTCCTCGGCCACTTTTGATCAACACCTTTCCTCATAATCCTTTTAGTGTTAATATACTCATATTGATCGTTGACTTTCCATCCTTAAATTTACCTTTTAGGAAGCTTGGCTTATTCCTAATTGATTGGTTACTGAAAACATATGAAAGTTTATTTCCATAGTATAGGACAATCTATTTTGTAGAATTCGTGACTGCAAGATATTTCTTTTTAATTATTTTTAAGTTGGCGGACAGTGCGCAATAGGGTAAAACACATATTCCGCACCAATCCATTCATTCTTACAGTGACGTTTTCTATGTTAATTTCAAATGAAACTATGGAAATATAACCCTTTTTCTTAACCAATTAGTTTAGGTTATTCCTAACTTCCAAACTATCCTTTTATCACTGAACTAAAAAGGTTATTACATCCATGATTAACCCTTTTTATTATTTGTCAAGCAACGAGTTCCTTTCTAACCTCGACCGTTCCCAACTACTGAGCTAAACATGTTTGTCCACTAATCAAATTTTCAACCTATAAAGAAAAGCTTGGATAGGACGCATCATAACTCAACTAAAAAAAGATAAAGATTTAGAATTCGAAAGAGTCAAAGGAAGGTTATAATTGACTATAGTGGATAACTTATTTCAAAAAGTAACTTTTAATTTCCAAAAATGTGGTTTATTTTAAAAATACTTTCTTTTAAAATAAAACTTTAGTGGTCTTGGTAACCTTAGGCTCTGATACCAAATAATAAATTTACAGCGGAAGAAGTAACTTTCATTTTTAAAATACATAACTATCTTTGTTTCAATTAACCAAATAGTTATAGAGTGTCATGTCTCAAAAAATCAGTCAAAAACAACATCAGGGTAAAAAAATATTATCTCCTAAATAGTCAAAAAGATACAACCTAACCTTGGAAAGAGGTCAAGAAGTAATCCATTTTTTGCAGAGTCTCTTTACGATACATAAACAAAGAAATCTGAACTATATACTTTCTCCCTGTAAGCCGGGGGAAAGAAAAGAGAATAGAAGAAAGGAAACAGGTCAAACATAAAGCCTAATGAGTTGTTATGATTACCAACTCGACTACTAAGTTAAGGAAAAAGGATAAATAATGGTCTAGTGTCCTAAAAGGTAAGTGTCTATACATATCTAAAGGTGAACAATAACGGATAAGAATTAATAATAAGGATTGACTATTCTTATGAAAAAGACAATGATAATAATAATCAGATCAAGCAAATTGACTGTTTTGCACTTTTATAGATTCAGACAGAAACAAGTACTTAGGAAAGAATTTCCTAACGCTACCCATCGATCGGCTTTCCAGACGTGGATAACCTGTGCCAACTATGGAATTCGGGTTTATCAGTCCCTAACCCATCAACTAAAAAGACAGAGCCTAATCACAGGTGTTACAACGTCTTACCTTCCCTATTCGTAAAGATGCACGCTCATCGTTTCGCTGAAATGCCTCGCACCCACCTCATATTTGAACTTCTTACAATCTCGATCGTTAAAGCGCACGCTAGCCTCTACCTAGTGTGAGGCTCTTGGTTGATAACATAAGGGTATTGATTGATATTGGTTCCAAACAGACAAGCAGATTGACACAAGCTACCCCTACACTTGGTACATAGGTTAACTAGGATTTTTACGAATCCCCCTATATTTTACCAGAATGAACTCCTTAGCTTATTAATCAGACAGGTTTAACTTAACAGGTTTATGTTCATTAATAAGCTCAATATACCATTGTGTTATATTCATTGTTTGTAATTAACATTTCTAATTAAGTGTAATCTTTTTATATTACCCTTCCCTAAGTCAGACAGATCCCTGCTCAGATGTTTCTCAGTTACAAGTTACTTAATGTACAAATTATATGTCATTCATTCCAATTAACATGTTTTCCAAATACAGGTTACTTAATGTCATATTAAGTACAATTCATTACAATTAACATGTTTTACAAATTAATGTCAAGTTAATGTGTTTTCCAAATTGCATGTCAAATTGACATGTTTTCAAATTAATGTCAAATTGATATGTTTTCCAAATTAATGCCAAATTAACATGTTCTCCACATTAATGTCAAATTAACATGTTTCCCAGATTAATATCAAATTAACATGTTTTCCAAATTGCATGTCACTTAATGTCAAATTAACGTGTTTTCCAAATTAATGTCAAATTAACATTTTTTCACATTAATTTCAAATTAATATGTTTTCCGAATTAATGTCAAATTAACATGTTTTCCAAATTAATGTCAAATTAACATGTATTCCAAATTAATGTCAAATTAACATGTTTTCCAAATTAATGTCAAATTAATATGTTTTCCAAATTAATGTAAAATTAACATGTTTTCAAAACTAATGTAAAATTAACTATCCATTATCTAAATATAGTATTCATTAATTTCCAACATGTCCAAAGTCCACTTTTTGCTAATTTTCAGTATCTTCTAAAAATTGCAATTTGTTTGTCAATTACATCTTTTAATCAGATTTCAACATGCCTCTTTTATACCCACTCTTATATAAATTTACTAATCCCCAACTAATCCTTTTTATGCACTTTCTTAAGATCATCCAATTGCGCTACAATCATCTTATCACGTGGTTTATCCCAATTTGTGCAAAAATAAGAAAGAAAGGAAAGTTTTAGGCTCAAACGATTTAATTTCAACGTTAGAAATAAAAAGGAAATTGCCTAGGCTCTCACACGGCCTAGGCTCAGGTGGACAAAAATAGTTCTAAAATAAAAATAGGGATAATTATAGAACTGTAATAAAATGACAAACAAAGCTGTAGATAACTGAAATAAATTACAGCAATGGATTTACTGAAATAGATAAAAAGAAAAGAAAGAATAGGAACAAAAAGTAGATCTAAAAGAGTTATTAAAGAGAAAAGAATTAGGGATAACTGGATCGGTAAATAAACATCAAATGAACAGAAAGATTTAGATTTGAAATCATTGTAACGACTATTGTATCGATTTTAACATTAACTTGGAAGAAATCTGATAATCACCGTAATACTCACAAAAATCTAAACAAATCAAATAAGCTTCTGCGGATCCTCTCTATCTATGAATATCTCCTAGAAGTATGTGTAGAACCAAGTCCCCAATACTCCATTAAAATTATATTTGAAAAGAATATTTTTTGAGAGAGGTAGAGAAATGGAATAGTGGGGATTAGATTAGGTTTTGGAGGCCATTTATAATAGAGTTACATGTCTAGGTTAATTGAATTTTATGTCCAGATTCATTGTATTTTATGTTTTTAAAGCCATATAAGAAACATTAGCATTACCTCAGCAGAGAATTCTCTAGACGTAGGCGACATTGACTAGGCACATGCTCACGCTTGGCTCGAAATGTGTCGACCCACCTTATATGTGGGTCGACACAGGGGTCGACCTATATATAGGATGGGTTGCTTACTTACCGTTGCTTTACTATGATTATTAATTAAATATTTTTACTATTTTAATTTCAAACATTGATTGATAATAACCTGTTCAATTTTCATCTGATTTACGCAAACTAAAAGTTTATCTGAATCACAATTTCGTAACCGACGCAAGAGTGAAATCCTTTATGCTTAATTCTTAATATTTTTCTAATTAATATTTATTTTCACAATTTATTCCTCAATTAATTAATTCATTATTATTTGTTAAAAATTTGGGCTGTTACACAAATTGCATCACCTACTTTGTAATAACCCAGAAAATACGGGCCAATTTAAAAAATTTTAATTGGTGATTTCAAAGGAATTTGAACAATTGAAATAGAATATTTCAATAAAATAGTGAATTAGAAATAGTGAGTCAGTTTAAAAATTTGAATTCAAACTTTGACTGACTGTGCAGGGTGGAGAATATAACGGATTTTAGTGAAACCAAAAATATTTAAATTTGTTTATCAATACCTTTCTAACGAATCTGAAAAATCGAAGTTCCATAACGGGAATCAAAAGTTATGGCCGAATGAATTTTCAGAATGGTCGCTATATAGAATATATAGCCCTGGAAAATTGATATTTTGCATACGACCTCGGAATTCGACGAAACCACTTTTGTTGGGTCCGGGATGTCAAACTATTGCTAGGTTTCAAATTTCATAATTTTTGAAGCTAGTATGTGAGCGTGGCAAAAGAAAATGCGTTTGGTCAATTTCTGTTAAATTGGATCGACCAGAAAATGGCCATTTTTCAAACGATCTCAGAATTCAATGAAACTAGTTTTGTTGGGACCGTAGCGTCAAAACATAGCTAGATTTATTTTTCTGGAATTTTTCGAATCAGTTTGTGGCCCTGGCAAATTGAAATGTGCGTTCAAAGTTAAAAATTAAATGTTTTATACTTTAATTTGTAAAATAACTGACTGTAACAGTCGAATTGGCTAACGAAACCTATCCCATTGTGTCCGGGATGGGGGTATTTAGCTAGGGGCGACAGTCGTTGGGTTTGAAAAGGAGTTCATTGAAGAAAACACTATTTAAAAATTTATTAAAACCATCGACCAATCATATTTCTCCATTCATTATTTAAAAAAAACTAAAAACCCTCGCTCTCTATCTCGACCGATGGCGAAAACCGTTCGAACCTTCCAGGCCCGATCGCCGCCGGCTCAGCCACCTACAGCCTCCGCCACCACCGCCGTTCGCTTCGCCTCCCTCCCCTCTTCAAATCCGACCTACCCTCGTCTACTCCCTCCTCCGCATCGTCGAGCACGAGCCCCAGGAAGTTCCGACCTTCCCATCGCCGCCGCCGACGATCCCGACCACCGAACGCCACAAAACCACCACCGATAGGACCCCCTTTCCTCCCTCTTCCACGTCCAACTCGCCGATCATACCCTCGTGCCTCGGTTCTCGCGAAAACCGCAAACCTAGTTTTGAACCATCGTGAAAGGTGAGTTCTTTTTGATGTTTGCACTTTGAAAAATTATATCTTTTTGGTGTGTTGATGAAATTCGATGACACAGGAAACATCGGGACCGCAAGGAAGCTCTCTACCACATAGAAGAAGCCGCGGATTTTTCTGAGTCATCTACGATTTTTAGCACTCCGCAAACCAATGTGAGAAATCTAAATTAAATGAATTTGAATGGAAAATGTCGTGTATAAATTATATTAGCGAAATATAAATTACATACATGTTGTATACCTCATGTACATGCGTAGTGTAAGCTATATAAGCGAAGTATGAATTTTACATGCATAGAATAATTGATATATGTGTTGAAATGCAAGTGAAATATAGCAATTATATATATTATATATATATATATATACTCCCCTCGTCCACAAACCATGGACGATATTTATTGTTGTGAATTGGTGTGAAATATTGGATGAAAAATACGAATGGTTGAATAATTGTTTGTGGTTGATATTGTTTAGTTGTGGTTGAAAAATACCCATTGGTGATTGAAATGAATTGGAAATATTTGTGGAAATAAAAATAAAACATGCCGCCTGCGTGCGAATTAGATGCATGAATCCCCATTGTCAAAAACCGCGAGGTTTTAAGGTAGAGCGAGGAGCCGTACTAGGGACGGTGCCGGTTTTAACTACCCTTCCGTTATGCTGCTGAAATTTTGAATAATCTTTATGTGTTAGAATAATTTTCATATGTTGAAATTATTTTCATGCGTTGAAATTAAAGTCGTATGTTGAAACTATATCCATGTGTGGAAATGTTCTTGTGTTGAAAAATGATGTGTGAAAATTAAATTCATTTGTGAATGAATGAAGTGTTTAAACAATAAAAATCACATTTTTATAATATATATGAAGTATGAAAAATATTCGCCTTATATATAAATAGTTTCAAAAATAAAATTCTATCTTTCTTATATGAACAACATAAATAAAATAACCATGTGTGGAAATGCTCATGTGTTGAGAAGTGTGTGTAGTGGAAAAGTTCATGTGTTGAATAAAAAGATCGAACAATAAAAATTACATTTTTATTGAAACTATGAAGTGTTGAAAACATCCATTTGTCGAATAAATATTTTAAATGATAAAAATATCATTTTTATCATATATGTGTTATGCTAGAGATATGCGGACGTTGAAATAAATATTGGTGAAGAAATATTATTTTTAACATGCACAGGAACTAAATAAAATAGTCATGTGTTGAAATCTATTTTAGTTCGCCAAATTATCATCTTTGAAATGTGAAGTGTTAAAAATAGCCACTTGTTCAAATAAATGTGCATGAGTTGAAATATACATTAATTAGCTAATGATATGATTTTAGCCTATGCATGCAACATTAGGATGAGTGGTGTTTTTAAACCAAAGTAAATCAAATATGAAGTTGAATGGAAAATGATAAGTGATAAAAATTGTATATATATGTACATGCATATTTATTGAACAGGTTATAGCAAAGGGGCTAGAGAAGAGGAATAAAATTTTGTGCCTAACAAATAGGTACACATTTACTGTTTTGTTTGGGTGATGATTTTATGAGCCTGTTGGCTAGCCGCTTGGCTTTTTCTTTTTCTTTTGACATGAGACGCCCATGTGGCTATTTGGGAATTTTCCCAGCCCCTCCCGTACAAAGGAGGTTATGGCGAAATTTTCCAAAATTTAAAGGCGTTAGTGAAATAATTGAAGTGAAAACGATATAGGAATTTTTGAATGAACTATATTTATATAAATATAAATTAAATTAAAACGAAACGTGGCCGTGCAATTCGTGTTTTGAAACCGTGATTTCAAACGACTAGTGCGGGAAATCCGACCATTGGATTTTCCCGAAACCGCAACTGTTGGGTTTGCCTTGGAAATATCTTTCCAACGTCACCAACTTTGTGAAGATCCGACGGTTGGATTGTCTGGAATGTTTAATTCAAATCTGAAGAAAAACAGCGCCAGAAACGATTATATTTATATATATATATAAATATAATTAAATTAAATCGAATAATGACGCTGCAGTTCGTAAATTGAAATCGTAACTTCAAATGACTAGTGTGGAAGATCCGACCGTCGGATTTTCCCAAAACTGGAACCGTTGGATTCGTTTTGAAATGACCTTCCTAATGATATAAAATTTGTGAAGATCCAACGGTTAGATTTCTAGATATATGTAAAACAAAATTAGTGAAAAGCAGTGCCAGTGCATCGACACGACCTGAACGTCGTTTAATTAAATATGGTCGTTTTAAATTAATTAAAAATGGCGATATATCATTATAAAATACTATAGACGATATAGAGTGGAAATAAACCCATTTTGTTGTGTCTGCTTGATATGTGATGGTTGAATGTATTTGACATGAAAATTATAACTAAAGAACTGAAATGTGAATGTTGAATAGTCCAACCATGTGATAAATTGATTTGAAAATCTAAATATACGTGGGTTATTTGAAAAGGCCGAGTTCATCTCATTTCAAATAATCGATCGACGTTGAGAAGTCGAAGAGTCGAAGATGGTTGAAGACCGACGATCTTCACATTGGATGGATGGGCGCTACTGATGCTCGTGATTGGAGTAGCTACCATGAAGGAACTGAAGTAGTAGCCGTCCAAACATACTGTTGATTGTACGGATATGCGAGGAATTGGTGCCTTCGGTTTCGTTCAGACCCAGAACGGACTTGTAAATGGACTGTGTGTCTGACATTGGATTTTGTTCTGTGTTGATTGATCTCTGTTAAATATATATCTGTTTGGCGGCGGAGAATTTATTCTCTTGCTTAACGCCCTTCTCTGAGACGTACGAGCTCAGAGGTTATGTATTGATAGAAATCAGTCGCAAGGAGTGGATTGCCTGTGTGGCACGCCTAAGTGGCATATGATCAAGGCTTCTGTTGCAAAGCAAAGTCTTGTGGTTGATGATCAAAGCATGGTCTGTGTGACGTAGCTTTGTGTATAACGTGAATTCGCGAGCCTCAAACCCCGGTATGAGTCAAAAACGGGAAACGGACCGCTGGGAGAGCACGACGTTTCTTTCTAGCTAAGGTGGTGTCAGTGACCTACTAGCCCTGACATTATATATACTTTTCACCTGTGTGGTTGTTGGAATGCGAGGCGCCTCGATTATAGGTCTGTAAGGACCGGGGAACGTGTGTTCAGGAATAACTAATCCTCAAAAGTAAGAGAGGACCGGCCCAGCCGATTCCAAGGATCATAGTGAGGTCCTGGGACATTTGCTAGAGTGTCTCGAATCGGAGAGGAGCTTGCCCCTTGCCTCGACTCATGAAGGAATCCAATTTCCAATACGAAATATGCGGACGTGATTGTATTACTAGTATGGCGACATAGTAGATGGTAGTTATGCCGCCTAGGATTGATATTTATGATTGAATTTGCTTTTGAAACATATATACACTAGTAATAATATCAAACACTTTTGTTTTACTCGTATGAAGCATTTTTGGCCATTATAAGGTAAAACTCTATCCTCCGGCTTGCGTTGCATTGTGTGATGGGACCTGAGTCTTATAATGGCTTCATTTTATAAAAAGCATTGCGATGATTTAATCATTTACTTTATTTCATGAACTAGCACTCATTGGAGTAAACCCGTTCCGCGAAAGTGGCGTGGTCCTTTGATTTGCCTTATTATTGTTGTTGATAAGTTAAGTAGATTTCTCATACCAGTCCCATGACTGACTCGTAGTTTGTTTCACCTTGCAAACTCGGGTGCCCTCATTTTCACACGGGCAGCCTAGTTACAGATTTCTGACGCACTTTTGGCTCATGGCGAGGCTTGACTACACCGTGCTGACTTGGATTTTCTCCGCCATTATTGTATCTATATTATGGTTCCGCCATTGGCGATGTAGACTGATATTATTTTGTGTACTCTTTATGTATGATTCCGCCTCAGGCGATGGTGACTGACTATGTATCATTATGCACTAAGTTGTATCCTGTACTGTGCTTCTCTGATGTGATGATATTTATATGATTCCGCTGTCATATGTGTGTAAATTATTCTATTTTCTGTTTATGCTATTATCTGTGATCTGCTAATGATGATTAATGTGTTATATTCCAATGATTATCCTTAACACCGTGTCACGGGGTTTTAGGATCGTCACAGCTGGTATCAGAGCTTTGGTTAACCTTAGTTCTGGAGTCTAACACATTTAACACTTCGTCAAAATAGAATCAATAGTATTCTAAGGCGAGTCGCTCATTAGAGATAGGACTAGTAAAGTCCTAGAATGAGCCGAGCAGAATAGCAAAAACATTTGATCAGTCCATCATTATCTTTCCGTAAATTTTCTACTTAATCATGCAATAAACTATCATTGCTGTTAGCTGACTCTTTCCTTGCTTATACAGAATTTGACAAATGGCTACCAGAGCAGCCGCCGCTAGAGGAGGCCGTGCCGGCCGAGGCCGAGGAAGGGGAGAAGCCCCAGTTCAAGAAGGACCTTTGATACAACCTCCGGCCGCTCAATACTTCGAGCTAGACCGTGTAGCCAAGAGATACAAAAACTTAGGAGGCAAGACCTTCTCGGGAACTGGCACAGTAATAGAGGCCCTTGCATGGCTCAAAACATGCGAGAAAATCCTTGAAGGCCTAAGGCTTGGAGACGAAGATAAAGCTATTATGGGTGCCTGGCTTATGCAGGAACAAGCCGAACTATGGTGGGAATCTCTCACCGCCGGGAATAGAGAAGCTGGAAGAACATGGGATGGATTCAAAGAACTCTTCAAGGAGAAATATGTCCCGGAACAAGCTCTTGAACGAATGCACGATGACTTCGCCAACCTCTAGCAGGGGGATCTTTCCGTGCAGGATTATCTGAATAAATTTACACTGTTGTCGCCCTATGCTCTGGAGCCCGTTGCCACTGCAAAGTCCAAAAATAAGAGGTTTATCCTTGGGCTAAGGCGACCGTATCATGATAGAGCCATGGCCCATGTCAAGCTGGAATTCAACGAACTGGTGGAAATGACATGCAACTACGAAGACCTAGACCATAGTCATCTGGAGCAGGATCGCGCTAGAAGCCAAGCCGGAAACAAACGCAAGCCTGCAGCAAATCAAGCTGAGTCAAGCCAAGCAGCATCTTCAAACCCTCAGACTGGCAAGCCGCCGAGAGGAAATTGCTTTAACTGTGGTAAAGCGGGGCACTACTCTAATGTGTGCACAGCCCCGAAGAGGCAGAAGACAAATTCACAAGGTTCAAGCCAGGGTTCTCAGAACCCTCGCTCCTGCTTTAATTGCCGCAAGACCGATCATCTAGTCAAAGACTGTCCTCTGCTGAAGAAAGCTACTGTAGCTCACGTCTATGACGGGTCAAGCCCGCCAGCTGCTTCCGATGGAGCAGGTAAACCCGATGTTTTGGGAGGTACCCTTACAATTAAAAATATTCCTGTTTCTGTATTGTTTGACACGGGTGCGTCGCGTAGTTTTATTGCTAGAAACACAATGCACAAATTAAAGTTAAAACAGAGAAAGCTTAAAGATTCGGTGGAAGTACATAACCCGATAGGGGGTCCTATTACCCTCAGTTCGTGTTGTAAGGTGCCTACTTCTTTCTCCCGATACCAGTTTCCTTTCAATTTAATCGTTATGGATTTTCCCGAATTCGATATCATTCTCGAGCTAGATTGGTTAACGAAATACGAAGCTGAGGTAAATTGTGCAGAAAGAATCGTTAAAATTCGAACGAAGCTTGGATATATTACGGTACCCTGTCATGGTTTGAATCCAAATAGAGAAGAATTTTGGTCGGCATTAGAACTTATCCCCACTTCCATAGAAAAGATTCCAATTGTTAGAAACTATGCGGATGTGTTTGAAGAAGTTGAAAACTTACCTCCGCAAAGAGAAATAGAATTCCGAATCGATCTAATTCCCAATGCCAGACCGGTGGTACATCCAATTCGCAGAATGACTCCGAAGGAAAAAGAAGAATTAGGCGATCAAACTCGTCAACTGTTGTGGAAGGGTCTAATCAGACCTAGTTTTTCTAATTGGGGTGCAGTTGTTGTGTTTGTCCCAAAGTCAGACGGTACTCTTCGATTATGCGTTGATTACCGAGACCTCAACAAACAGACGCTCAAAAATAAATATCCATTACCCCGCATCGATGATTTGCTAGACCAATTGAATGGGGCGAAGGTATTTTCCCGAATGGACCTAGCTACAGGTTTTCATCAATTGAGAATAGCAGAAGAGTGTGTTCCTTTGACAGCTTTCAGAGGTCCAGACATATTTTATGAATGGTTAGTAATGCCATTTGGCATATGCAACGCTCCAGCATACTTTGTTGATCTAATGAATAGAGTGTTCAGGGGAGTCCTGAATAAATTTGTCCTCGTCTTCATCGATGATATTTTAATCTACTCCAAATCAAAACCCGAGCTTGAAAAACACTTAGAACAAGTATTGGAGATTCTAAGAAAGAATGTCTTCAAAGCCAAATTCTCTAAATGTGTCTTCTGGCAAGAAGAAGTGAAATTTCTTGGCCATGTCGTGTCAGAGAAAGGGATTTCTGTTGACCCAAGCAAAACAACAGCAATTCAAGACTGGAAACAACCCACTACTCCCACAGAGGTTAGAAGTTTTATGGGGTTGGCTAGTTATTATCGAAAGTTCGTTAAGGATTTTTCGAAGATATCCGGTCCGTTAACGAAGCTCACGAAGAAGCATGAGAAATTCAAGTGGACTTCTGACTGTGAAGAAGCTTTCCAGGAATTGAAATCAAAACTAACCACTGCTCCAGTGTTAACTATTATTGATGGCAATCAGGATTTAACGGTTTGGACAGATGCTTCTATTAGAGGTCTTGGTGCAGTGTTAATGCAAAGAGGCCAAGTAGTCGCTTATGCAAGCCGCCAACTGAAACCACATGAGAAGAATTATGTGACTCATGATCTTGAGTTGCTAGCCATCGTTTTTGTCTTGAAAATCTGGAGGCATTATTTATTGGGCGAGAAATTTATACTGTACACAGATCATCAATCATTGAAGTATTTATACACCCAGAAAGATCTGAATTTGAGACAGCAGCGTTGGCTAGAATTTCTTGCAGCGTATGATCTTGATATCCTGTATACGCCGGGGAAGTCTAACGATGTAGCGGATGCGCTTAGTAGGAAAACCGCAATCATGGCCAACCTTATAATTACGCCTGGATTGATTGATAAGATTTCATCCCTTCAAAAAGACGATGAATTCATTCAGAGAATCAGTCAGAGGGTCAAGGAAGGTGAAACCACGAGTTTTCGTATTGACAATAAGGGGGTTCTCAGGTTAAATAATAGGATTTGCATTCCAAATATTCCAGGCCTTCGAAGAGAAGTGCTAGACGAATGCCATAAATCCAAATTTTGCATCCATCCTGGGGTGAGTAAAATGTACAACGATATCAAACGCACTTTCTAGTGGAAGGCAATGAAAAGGGATATTTCTTTGTATGTTAGCAGATGTCCTACTTGTCAATTGGTCAAGAGCGACCAACAGAAGCTAGCTGGATTGTTGCAACCGTTGGAAGTCCCAAGTTGGAAATGGGAACAGATTTCCATGGATTTCATAGATGGTTTGCCGCGAACCAGGAAAGGTAATGACAGCATTTGGGTAATCGTAGATCGCTTCACGAAGACTGCCCATTTTATACCTGCCAGATCCAATAGAACCGCTCAAATTCTAGCACAGATATATTTCAAAGAAATCGTTAAGCTGCATGGAATTCCCATCAGCATATTCAGTGATAGAGACCCGATATTTGCTAGCAAATTCTAGGAGGCTTTCCAGACAGAATTGGGAACGAAACTGAATATGAGCACCGCTTATCACCCTCAAACAATGCCCAAACTGAGCGGGTGAATAGAATTTTAGAAGATTTATTGCGGGCTTGTATAATTGATTTTGGTGGTTCATAGGAAGATCACTTGCATTTGGCAGAATTCTCATATAACAATAGCTATCAAGCAAGTTTGGGGATGTTGCCATTTGAAGCATTATATGGCAGACCGTGCAGATCTCCAGCATGTTGGGTAGAACCTGGTAATAGACTTGTGTTAGGACCCGATATGATTAGAGAATGATAAAGTCGACTTCATCAAAAAGCATTTGAGAACCGCGCAAAGCCGACAGAAAAGTTATGCAGATTCTAGAAGAAGAGATTTGATATTTGTTGTTGGTGACCATGTTTATTTGAAAGTTTCTCCGATGAGAGGAGTAATCAGATTTGGCAAAACTGCGAAGTTGGCACCGAGATTTATTGGTCCCTTTCCTATACTCGAACGAATTGGAACTCTTGCTTATAGGGTTCAATTACCAGATTGGTTGCCTGGAGTGCATGATGTATTTCACATATCTCAACTTAGAAGACATGTGCATGATCCAGATCTTGTTGTAGAGGAAGTAGCGCAACAGGATATAGATATAACTCCAGAATTAGCACTCAGAAGAGAGCCATTAAAGATTGTTGGCAAAGAAACTAGAGAACTCAGAAACAAAAAGGTTCATTTAGTTAAAGTGCAGTGGAGCAGTGATCCTAGAGACTGTACTTGGGAAACTGAGGAAAGCATTAAGCAAGCTTACCCCAATTGCAGAGTGGATATCTCTGACTAACTCCGGTGCAAGGTACCTTTACAATACTTTGCATTTACATTTTGTTTCCTACTTTACTGTTGTTTCCTTTTCGAGGACGAAAAGTTTTAAGTGGGGGAGATTGTAGTAACCCGGAAAATACGGGCCAATTTAAAAATTTTAAATTGGTGATTTCAAAGGAATTTGAACAATTGAAATAGAATATTTCAATAAAATAGTGAATTAGAAATAGTGAGTCAGTTTGAAAATTTGAATTCAAACTTTGACTGACTGTGCAGGGTAGAGAATATAACGGATTTTAGTGAAACCAAAAATATTTAAATCTGTTTATCAATACCTTTCTAACGAATCTGAAAAATCGAAGTTTCATAACGGGAATCAAAAGTTATGGCCGAATGAATTTTCAGAATGGTCGCTATATAGAATATATAGCCCTGGAAAATTGATATTTTGCATACGACCTCGGAATTCGACGAAACCACTTTTGTTGGGTCCGGGATGTCAAACTATTGCTAGTTTTCAAATTTCATAATTTTTGAAGCTAGTATGTGAGCGTGGCAAAAGAAAATGCGTTTGGTCAATTTTTGTTAAATTGGATCGACCAGAAAATGGCCATTTTTCAAACGATCTCAGAATTCGACGAAACTAGTTTTGTTGGGACCGTAGCTTCAAAACGTAGCTAGATTTATTTTTCTGGAATTTTTCGAATCAGTTTGTGGCCCTGGCAAATTGAAATGTGCGTTCAAAGTTAAAAATTAAATGTTTTATACTTTAATTTGAAAAATAACCGACTGTAACAGTCGAATTGGCTAACGAAACCTATCCCATTGTGTCCGGGATGGGGGTATTTAGCTAGGGGCGACAGTCGTTGGGTTTGAAAAGGAGTTCGTTGAAGAAAACACTATTTAAAAATTTATTAAAACCATCGACCAATCATATTTCTCCATTCATTATTTAAAAAAAAAACTAAAAACCCTCGCTCTCTATCTCGACCGACGGCGAAAACCGTTCGAACCTTCCAGGCCCAATCGCCGCCGCCTCAGCCACCTACAGCCTCCGCCACCACCACCGTTCGCTTCGCCTCCCTCCCCACTTCAAATCCGACCTACCCTCGTCTCCTTCCTCCTCCGCATCGTCGAGCACGAGCCCCAGGAAGTTCCGACCTTCCCATCGCCGCCGCCGACGATCCCGACCACCGAACGCCACCAAACCACCACCGACAGGACCCCCTTTCCTCCCTCTTCCACGTCCAACTCGCCGATCATCCCCTCGTGCCTCGGTTCTCGCGAAAACCGCAAACCTAGTTTTGAACCATCATGAAAGGTGAGTTCTTTTTTATGTTTGCACTTTGAAAAATCATATCTTTTTGGTGTGTTGACGAAATTCGATGAAACAGGAAACATCGGGACCGCAAGGAAGCTCTCTACCACATAGAAGAAGCCGCGGATTTTTCTGAGTCATCTACGATTTTTAGCACTCCGCAAACCAATGTGAGAAATCTAAATTAAATGAATTTGAATGGAAAATGTCGTGTATAAATTATATTAGCGAAATATAAATTACATACGTGTTGTATACCTCATGTACATGCGTAGTGTAAGCTATATAAGCGAAGTATGAATTTTACATGCATAGAATAATTGATATATGTGTTGAAATGCAAGTGAAATATAGCAATTATATATATATTATATATATACTCCCCTCGTCCACAAAACATGGACGATATTTATTGTTGTGAAATATTGGATGAAAAATACGAATGGTTGAATAATTGTTTGTGGTTGATATTGTTTAATTGTGGTTGAAAAATACCCATTGGTGATTGAAATGAATTGGAAATATTTGTGGAAATAAAAATAAAACATGCCGCCTGCGTGCGAATTAGATGCATGAATCCCCATTGTCAAAAACCGCGAGGTTTTAAGGTAGAGCGAGGAGCCGTACTAGGGACGGTGTCGGTTTTAACTACCCTGCCGTTATGCTGCCGAAATTTTGAATAATCTTTATGTGTTAGAATAATTTTCATATGTTGAAATTATTTTCATGCGTTGAAATTAAAGTCATATGTTGAAACTATATCCATGTGTGGAAATGTTCTTGTGTTGAAAAGTGATGTGTGAAAATTAAATTCATTTGTGAATGAATGAAGTGTTTAAACAATAAAAATCACATTTTTATAATATATATGAAGTATGAAAAATATTCGCCTTATATATAAATAGTTTCAAAAATAAAATTCTATCTTTCTTATATGAATAACATAAATAAAATAACCATGTGTGGAAATGCTCATGTGTTGAGAAGTGTGTGTAGTGGATAAGTTCATGTGTTGAATAAAAAGATCGAACAATAAAAATTACATTTTTATTGAAACTATGAAGTGTTGAAAACATCCATTTGTCCAATAAATATTTTAAATGATAAAAATATCATTTTTATCATATATGTGTTATGCTAGAGATATGCGGACGTTGAAATAAATATTGGTGAAGAAATATTATTTTTAACATGCATAGGAACTAAATAAAATAGTCATGTGTTGAAATCTATTTTAGTTCGCCAAATTATCATCTTTGAAATGTGAAGTGTTAAAAATAGCCACTTGTTCAAATAAATGTGCATGAGTTGAAATATACATTAATTAGCTAATGATATGATTTTAGCCTATGCATGTAACATTAGGATGAGTGGTGTTTTTAAACCAAAGTAAATCAAATACGAAGTTGATTGGAAAATGATAAGGGATAAAAATTGTATATATATGTACATGCATATTTATTGAACAGGTTATAGCAAAGGGGCTAGAGAAGAGGAATAAAATTTTGTGCCCGACAAACAGGTACACATTTACTGTTTTGTTTGGGTGATGATTTTATGAGCCTGTTGGCTAGCCGCTTGGCTTTTTCTTTTTCTTTTGACATGAGACGCCCATGTGGCTATTTGGGAATTTTCCCAGCCCCTCCCGTACAAAGGAGGTTATGGCGAAATTTTCCAAAATTTAAAGGCGTTAGTGAAATAATTGAAGTGAAAACGATATAGGAATTTTTGAATGAACTATATTTATATAAATATATAAATATAAATAAAATTAAAACGAAACGTGGCCGTGCAGTTCGTGTTTTGAAACCGTGATTTCAAACGACTAGTGCGGGAAATCCGACCATTGGATTTTCGCGAAACCGCAACCGTTGGGTTCGACTTAGAAATATCTTTCCAACGGCACCAACTTTATGAAGATCCGACGGTTGGATTGTCTGGAATGTTTAATTCAAATCTGAAGAAAAACAGCGCCAGAAACGATTATATATATATATAATTAAATTAAATCGAATAACGACGCTGTAGTTCGTAAATTGAAACCGTAACTTCAAATGACTAGTGTGGAAGATCCGACCGTCGGATTTTCCCAAAACTGGAACCGTTGGATTCGTTTTGAAATGACCTTCCTAATGATATAAAATTTGTGATGATCCAACGGTTAGATTTCTATATATGTGTAAAACAAAATTAGTGAAAAGCAGCGCCAGTGCATCGACACGACCTGAACGTCGTTTAATTAAATATGGTCGTTTTAAATTAATTAAAAATGGCGATATATCATTATAAAATACTATAGACGATATAGAGTGGAAATAAACCCATTTTGTTGTGTCTGCTTGATATGTGATGGTTGAATGTATTTGACATGAAATTATAACTAAAGAACTGAAATGTGAATGTTGAATAGTCCAACCATGTGATAAATTGATTTGAAAATCTAATATGCGTGGGTTATTTGAAAAGGCCGAGTTCATCTCATTTCAAATAATCGATCGACGTTGAGAAGTCGAAGAGTCGAAGATGGTTGAAGACCGACGATCTTCACATTGGATGGATGGGCGCTACTGATGCTCGTGATTGGAGTAGCTACCATGAAGGAACTGAAGTAGTAGCCGTCCAAACATACTGTTGATTGTACGGATATGCGAGGAATTGGTGCCTTCGGTTTCGTTCAGACCCAGAACGGACTTGTAAATGGACTGTGCGTCTGACATTGGATTTTGTTCTGTGTTGATTGATCTCTGTTAAATATATATCTGTTTGACGGCGGAGAATTTATTCTCTTGCTTAATGCCCTTCTCTGAGACGTACGAGCTCAGAGGTTATGTATTGATAGAAATCAGTCACATGGAGTGGATTGCCTGTGTGGCACGCCTAAGTGGCATATGATCAAGGCTTCTGTTGCAAAGCAAAGTCTTGTGGTTGATGATCAAAGCATGGTCTGTGTGACGTAGCTTTGTGTATAACGTGAATTCGCGAGCCTCACACCCCGGTATGAGTCAAAAACGGGAGACGGACCGCTGGGAGAGCACGACGTTTCTTTCTAGCTAAGGTGGTGTCAGTGACCTACCAGCCCTGACATTATATATACTTTTCACCTGTGTGGTTGTTGGAATGCGAGGCGCCTCGATTATAGGTCTGTAAGGACCGGGGAACGTGTGTTCAGGAATAACTAATCCTCAAAAGTAAGAGAGGACCAGCCTAGTCGATTCCAAGGATCATAGTGGGGTCCTGGGACATTTGCTAGAGTGTCTCGAATCGGAGAGGAGCTTGCCCCTTGCCTCGACTCATGAAGGAATCCAATTTCCAATACGAAATATGAGGACGTGATTGTATTACTAGTATAGCGACATAGTAGATGGTAGCTATGCTGCCTAGGATTGATATTTATGATTGAATTTGCTTTTGAAACATATATACACTAGTAATAATATCAAACACTTTTGTTTTACTCGTATGAAGCATTTGTGTCCATTATAAGGTAAAATTCTATCCTCCGGCTTGCGTTGCATTGTGTGATGGGACCTGAGTCTTATAATGGCTTCATTTTATAAAAAGCATTGCGATGATTTAATCATTTACTTTATTTCATGAACTAGCACTCATTGGAGTAAACCCGTTCCGCGAAAGTGGCGTGGTCCTTTGATTTGCCTTATTATTGTTGTTGATAAGTTAAGTAGATTTCTCATACCAGTCCCATGACTGACTCGTAGTTTGTTTCACCTTGCAAACTCGGGTGCCCTCATTTTCACACGGGCAGCCTAGTTACAGATTTCTGACGCACTTTTGGCTCATGGCGAGGCTTGACTACACCGTGCTGACTTGGATTTTCTCCGCCATTATTGTATCTATATTATGGTTCCGCCATTGGCGATGTAGACTGATATTATTTTGTGTACTCTTTATGTATGATTCCGCCTCAGGCGATGGTGACTGACTATGTATCATTATGCACTAAGTTGTATCCTGTACTGTGCTTCTCTGATGTGATGATATTTATATGATTCCGCTGCCATATGTGTGTAAATTATTCTATTTTCTGTTTATGCTATTATCTTTGATCTTCTAATGATGATTAATGTGTTATATTAAAATGATTATCCTTAACACCGTGTCACGGGGTTTTGGGATCGTCACATACTTGGTAAATAGCTTTTGAATGGACAAGAGCTCTACCATAGAAGACTAGTAGTATAATCAATGGTGGGGAATAAACTTATCTGTAATGTGTGTTTTGATTTGAATAGTGAAGTCATTGAGGGGTAGGTTCGAAGAAGAAGAGGTTACAAGATAAGAAACTAAAGAGGAATAATGATTAGGTAATACAAAGACAAGTGGTGAATCTGGAGTAGGTAGTAAAAAGGGAGTCAGTGGGTTGGTTAAGTTAACTGAAGTTGTTCGATGATGGGATAAGGTGAGATCTTTAAAAAGTGAGTAAGCAGGGTATGGGAAGGATGTCCTTACTAGAGAAAAAAAGAAGAAGACGGCTACTGAATAAAGATGAAGCAAAAATACTCGACGAAATGGATTAGTTTTGCATATATTTTTGTATTTGTTTAGACATGAATTGTAGTTAAAAAAATCAATAAAGTAACTAGGCATCAACTCCAAACAAGCAACTACTAACTATCAATTTTTATTATGTTGAATTTGACAGTCATTTGAATAATTAGAATTATAGAGCATCTACTTATGTCAAAAATGTATGTATGTATATGTGTGTGTGTCCGTCCGTTTCATTATAAATAACAATCAAAATAACTTACAAATTACTAAGCATGAATTTTGATCATACATATACTAGGTATTAGTTTTGCACTATTTTGGCAACATTTTTTTTTTCATATATGACGTCCAAATAAATAATTAAAGTTACAAAGCATCTACTTATACCAAATAGAAATTAGATAGTAATTTTTCACACACACACATGTGTGTCTATATATATATATATATATATATATATATATATATATATATATATATATTTGTGTGTATGTGTGGTTTTGTCATATACAATAACATAATGATTTATAAAATAGGCAAGTATGATTTTCAATCATACAGCTGCTGTGTATCAGTTTTGCACTATTATATGTTACTTTGAAGCACTAGAAAGATATAACAAACAATTTACAATGTATAAAAACCAATAACTGATATAAATGTAGCATGGTGTGGAAAGTGATAGTGGAGAAATAAGGTTGAAGGATTTGGAGAAACCACGTACGAGAGAGTTGTGCACGAAGTTGGTAGGCCAGCTAAGTGTAAGAAGAGGTGGAAAGCATAATAAAGATAAGAAGATGGAGAAATACAACAAAATTTAAGGAGCAAAGATTGAGAGATGCATCTAAAAAAAGAAAAAACTTATGATGGATGCCTTAGAACTTGAATTATGGGAAGAATGTTTAAACGATGGACTTCGGGTTTGTCCTTGCCACAACAAAAATAGGCTTCTATCCTTGTTCTTAAATTATCAGGATAATTTATCCTTTAAATAGTTTCCCCATTGAAAATTTTATTGTATTTGAAAATGTAAATATAACGGAAGTTAAACGTGCATTGTTTGAGTTTATAATAAAATATTATTTTTTAGTAAAATATTTGTTCAAAAGAAGTTCCAATCTAATCGTTTTATTCTATAAATATCTATTATAATTCTATGAAAAATAGAATAATAACTGACACATTTAACATATACCTATGTTTATTATAATAAAAAAATCATAAACATTATATTCCACCGAAAAAAAGGAAGAAGCAGAAGAGAAATAAGAGGAGAAAGAGAAAACAACAAAGAAGAAGACGACAAAGTCAAGTATATAAGAAAAGTTTACTACAATCGAGATTTATATATTGTGCAGAAAAAAGGAAACTTCCATCTTCATAGTTAATTATCCCATCCATAAATCTTGATAATCAAAAGGAAACATTACTTTCTTTTAATTTTCTTGTAAGTTTTGCTTGGATTGATAGTATTAGGATTTGATTTGTTTTGGTTTGTTTAAATGTATATGCTTCAATTGTTCATAGGATTTGTGCTATTTGAGTTTATTAAGCATTTAATGTTTCCTTATATTGATTGAAATATTTTAAAATGTCTGTTAACTCGTAGTTCATTAGTATTTTATTTAATGGGGGAGTTTCATCCAATTTTATTGATGACAAAGAGGGATAAAAATATAAAATATACACATGCATATTGCTCGGCTATCAGAAGCAATCCAGGTTAGCACCATTCGACTTTCACAGGTTAAATGACTCAAAAGTGTCACTCAAACACCTATAGATTAAGTCCACATGGAGCTATGCAAAAACAATCATCTTATCTCACAAAAAAAATCTCGGATGCACTTAAGTTCGGGGATCGATACTTAGGGATCAGTATGACTCCCCATACTACAAACAACTCAACTTACAAGCCACATACTCCCAGAATCAGTACAACTCTTTAGCACTTCAACATTCAACACAACACTTCACTGTTTGGTACAACTCACCAAGTTCTACAATACTTAAACATCAAGAGCTCGTACTCCCTGATTCACAAGTTAGAATTCAATCAAATTCCACGAGAAGACGGGAGAAGCAATTCCACAAAGTCTCGACCCCACACCCAGAAACTAAGTACAAGGAACGGTACTGATCGCCGCAATATAGGTGTGAGCCTTAGGCCCTCATGGACTCCGTTTCTCGCGCACTCGCGAGCTCCCCCCTAAAACTACGGCTATAAATAGCCCTCTCTTGAGCAAGAAAAGTACCTTTGTCACTTATGATTCACTTTGTTCTTGTAATACCGGGAGTAATATTAGTCTGTCATTGTAACCATTAATTTTGAGCAATAAAATGGAAAATATTCATAGTTGACATACTGAACCAATATAAACTGTTGTGTGTGCTTTTTTCTTGCTATATCTCTAATAAAACCAATATAAACTGTTGTGTGTGCTTTTTTCTTGCTATATCTCTAATAAATCCTCATTTTCATTAATTTATAATTTTTGTTGAACTCTTTGGGTGTTGTGTCACTTTTGGACGTCAACATTCTTTTGGTTTCACAGAGAGCGCAAGAAACACTTGGTTTTCCCGTTGTTCTTCCATTCAAGTTTAGAAATCCCCCTAGGTACCTGAAGATTTACCTACCAAACTTGACATCAATGGTTAAGAAAGGAAAATCTATTGTTGTTGGACATTTCAGTGCCAATCAAGAGACATCCATCCAGCAACAACCTTTCAATCCTCTAAGGAATGCTGATGTGACTACATCTCATGATCCCGAGGCTTTGGTTATGCAAGCCCAACTGAATGAAGTCATGAGAAAGCTAAAGGAAACACAAAGGCAACAAAATGAACAAATCAAGCATAACCTCGAGTTGATGCAACAGTTGCAACAAAATGCTCAATGAAACATCACTCGCCTTCAGGTGAATAGAAGCACCTAACCTCCTCCAAACTACGTCTATGAGAGCTCTTTATCTGGTTCTCTTCATAGCAACCGTAGCCAATGGAAGATAATTAACCAAGATGGTGTTGGAGTCACTAATAGAGAGGGAACATGTCAACATGACCTGTAATGTCCCGTATTTTTCGGTATAATAATTAATTAATTTAATTATATAAATAATGATTTAGAGATTTTAACAGTCGTTTAATTAAATAACTTTGAATATTTAATTAATATAATAATTAAATAATATATTTAATTCTGAAATAATCAGAATTAGTTGAAATGGCAATATTGCGTGAATTGGGCAATTCGAAATATATAGTTCAGTTTAAAATTTAATAGGATATTATTTGAACGATAGTTGAACGTATAATTATATTATAATTATAATCGAGCTCGAAATGGCGCTGCAATTCGAAATTTGGCGATTCGAACTTCTATTGAATATACAAAATCCGTTTTAAATCGGATTTCTACGAAACAAAAAATGTTAGGAGCTGGTGAAGTATATTTTTCTAATTTAAGTGAAAAATAGTCGATAATTTGACCTTTAAAAATACATTGTGTGAGCAAACGATGTCGGAATTCGACGAAACCAGTTTCCTTGGGTCCGTAATGTCGAACTGTAGTTGCATGTCCATTTTCGTCGAATTTGGATTTGTTATGTGATCATAGGAATTTTTAGACGTTGAATGGAGATAATGATTCACTAAAATGGAATATTATATCAAATAAAATAATATAAAAATCTATCTATATATATCCCTAAAATTTTCCCTAGCCCTAACTTCAATTTCTCTAGTCAATGTTTTGCGCCGTCGTGGTCTTTCCAAACCAGCAAAACAAACGTGAAGAATCCAAGTTCAAAAATCAAAGAAAATCCAAATAATATCCTAAAATCACTAGACATGTATATATGGAATCCTGATGTCATTCTCTTTAATCCGATGTGCCTATTGAGAGGTGCGATTCACATTTCTGAGCTCGACATTTTCAGGCGTGAAGCTAGGGTTCGACATGGTGCAAAATACATGAAGTTTTAGCTCGTTTTGATGTTGGATTTGGGTTCAGTATTAGTTTTAGCTTCTATCTTGAATTTTTGGGAATTTTTCAAATTAAAAGTTGTCAATGTTTTTCTGTTTGGTACTGTGGCTGGTGGTCGAACGCGACTTGGTTCCTGCGTTCGAGATGGAGGTTGAGGGTTTGAGGAGGAGCGACTTTAGAAGAGGAGTTCTGTCGTGGGATTTGTTTGGATATATGTTGAGAAACAAAGGGGCTGTGTGGAGTTGAAGAAGTGGAAATGGCGGGTGGGTTCACTGGAGCTGTAAACGGGGAAGAAGGAGTGTCTTTTGGGGGCAGGCTGGTATTTGGGTGGGTCGACAAAATTCAAAGTTAAGCCCAAATAGATAAATCAATTTATGTTTGTTCTTGATTTAAATTCTATATTAAATTGTTAACGTGATAACTTCGCCATACGGTATCAGAATTGAACGAAACAAGATCCGTTAGGATCGTATGGACGAGAGCTTCACAATGGAACTGATGGGGAGTGAATCGAAGCTCGTTACAATTTATTGCAAAATAATTGTCCGTCTGAATCAAAAGATGGTTAATCGTTATTTAACGATAACTGTCCAATGTGAGTAAAACTCACCAATTCTGAACAGTTATATTTTTATAACATATTTTCAGAACTAATAATTATCTGTTGATTATTGTGTGTTAACTGTTTGGTTGAATTGCTTATGTGTTGGTTGTTGAAATTATAGATAACGATATATATATATATATAAATCGTTAATCAAATATTGATTATGTTTAGTAGAATATTTCATATTGAAATGAAATTGATGTGAATTATATTGTGTAACATCTGTGGATGCAGGGAAACAGGTTGGAGGAATCCAACTGGTTTCCTCAACATTTATTTTACTGTTTTTCATATACTTTAATATATGATGCGCTATATAATCTGTGTTGATTACGTGTGTTGAACGATATCGATCATTGTTATTTGGGTATTTTAAATACCGTAAGAAATACTGGAATGTAGAAAAGGGGATTTTCAAAATGTATTTGGAAATAAATTATTTATATAAAATCATTGGGTTTTATATATAAAAGAAAAAGGATTTTATAAAAGAAAATAGTTATAAAATCAAAAGGGTTTTGAAATGGAAATATTTACAGGAAATAAATATGATAAAATAGAAAAGGAAGTATTTGTTAAACATTTACAAATAGAATTGAAAAGGGAATATTTGTAAAACATTTACAAATAGAATTATAAAGGAAAATTTTATTTAGAAAATAAATAGAATTATAAAGGAAATATTTATTTAGAAAATAAATAGATTATAAAATGAAATACTTGAAAAATGAATAGAATTGTATAAAAAGAGAATTTTACACTAGGAAGGTTTAGACCCGTGCTTCGCACACGGGGATAACATAATATGAATTCAAAGTGAACATTTAAGAGAAATCTATTTTAATAGATAAAGTAAGAAGATTAATTTATAAATAAGGGTTTGTAAATTAATTAAAATATTTATCATTGGATTAATAGAATATATAAGTCAGGACTTATATAGAAAAGTAAGAATCGATTTCAACATCGATATTTGAAACTGAATATGGACGAAGAGTAAATTGGATTGGGTTAATCAGTTAGAGTTAATCAGTTAGAGTTAATCATTTAGAGTTAATCGATTAGAGTTAAATCGAACTAGAGTTGTTCGAATAAAGAGAAAGGAGTTATCGAATATTAGTTATTCGTAAGGAGTTATCAAGTATTAGTTATTCGTAAGGAGTTATCGAATATTAGTTATTCGAAAGAAATTAATCGAATATAGTTATTCGAAAAGAATTAATTGAATATAGTTATTCGAAGAGAGTAAATCGAATATAGTTTATTCGAATAGAGTTAAAGGAGTAAATCGAATATAGTTTATTCGAATAGAGTTAAAGGAGTTATTGAATATAGTTTATTCGAATAGAGTTAAAGGAGTTATCGAATATTAGTTATTCGAATAGAGTTAAAGGAGTTACTCGAAATAGTTTATTCGAATAGAATTAAAGGAGTTATTCGAAATAGATTATTCGAATAGAATTAAAGGAGTTAATCGAATATAGTTTATTCGAGGAGATTAATCGAATGTAAATCATTCGAAGAGAGTTAATTGAATGTAAATCATTCGAAGAGAGTTAATCGAATGTAAATCATTTGAAGAGAGTTAATCGAATATAGTTACTCGGAGAGAGATTATCGAATATAGTTATTCGAAGAAAGAGTTATCGAATTTAGTTTATTCGAAAAGGAGTTATCGAATAGAGATTATTCGAAAGAGAGTTATACGTTGGAATTCGATTATATCGAATTCGAGAAAGTACACTTTCTATTTTTAATCAAGATTTAATGATTTCTTTATAAATTATCTATTTTGTTATTTAGTTAAATTAAGGAATAGAAGTTATATTTTGAAGTTAGATATTTCAGAAATAGGGATTAGAACACTATTGTTATAATCAAATGATTTCTGTAAAAGAAGTGGATTCATGAATAGAATCCGAGAGTTACGTAAGGAAGTTTGTTAAAGATTTAGAAGGTAAATTTTGTCTATTTCGAAGTTAGAAATGATGTTCAGTTAAGGTATGAGAGGTAGTTATACCCCAACTTGATTGACTTCATTTGTAACTAAGGAATGGTTAAGGTTTGATAGTAAAATTCGGTTAAGTGAATATAGTTAATGAAGGTAATGGTTTGAATTGGTATAGCGATGTTTTATTTAAACATCTGTTTAAATCCAAGGAATGAGTTTCGGAAACATTTTCCAAATATAATCAGAGATATTTTCAAATCATAGAAAATAAAATGTTGGATGGTAAAGAATACTGGAATGACAGTGATACGTGGAAAAGAGATGGAAATGTTTTCCAATGATTAATAACGTATATTTTCTAAATTTAGAAAATAAGAATTTCTGTATATATACGGAAACAGGAAATGGAGAATGAATAAATTAATGATAAATTAATTTAAGAGATAAATGATGATTGATCAATAGAATTTCCATCTGGAAAAATATATCGTTGTTTGTACACATGTTTTCCTTTGATAGTTAAATCACCGACTATCGAAGATTTTGACCATTTCCGCTGTCAATACGGAGAGACCGGGATCAGATTCATTTTCTGAAAACCACTCTGTATGGGCATTAGCGTTGCGATCAAATATGATGAAGAAAATTGAAGACGGAGTTATGCAAGGGCTGTCCTGTTTACAGAATAGTGCCTTCGGTTTGTCCA
Organism: Allium sativum; assembly: GCA_030737875.1. Classification (NCBI taxonomy): domain Eukaryota; kingdom Viridiplantae; phylum Streptophyta; class Magnoliopsida; order Asparagales; family Amaryllidaceae; genus Allium; species Allium sativum. Next base: position 202,337,864 of record CM060924.1, read on the forward strand.
GTCCCAGGACAACTTGTATGGAAGAATGTCTGATAGAGTATATTTAATGGATCACATAAGTTGATCTCTTCAAACGTATGTACATTTGGTGGCAGAGGAATTCGTTTCTCTTAGCTGTATACCCGTGGTATTTTTGGGGAAATCAATTTGTGATTTGGCGGGTATGACGATGTGACATTCAAAGTGAATAATTGTGTGATCTGTCAGAGATAAGCGCGGCCTCTAGCCTCACAACCGGGAAATGACAAAAATCGGGCAGGCAGCATGGCTAAGTGGTTGGCTGCCAGTTAGAGTGTATTATCACCTATCTAGAGATATTCATTTCATTCTATAATCTATTGTCTATGCTGTCCCATTCGGGAAACGGTTGCTGATCCCAACCGTTGGTGATATACATTCGATACACTCAAGCGAAATGAGTGGTCGGTCATGTGTGACCGGGTTGCAAGATGTTCTTGTTGAACCCAGTGTATTCCTTTCTAGAGGTACACTATTGGAAGGTGGTTCCATATCTTGTCATAGTTGGAAATCGATTGCCCAATAAGTGCTCGTGGTTTTGATTGTATACTATATATGTGGAACGTGAGATGAAACCGTTCTGCAAGATAATTATTTTATTGTGGTTGATAGGCACTATTATAATATCAAAAAAGTTTTGATATAAAAGATCATTGTTTCTTTCAAAATGATTTGAAAGTTAAATCAAATTGATTTGGATTCTCATAAGGGAAAAACTCGTTCCATTATACGGCGTGGTCTTATGAGATATCGTTATTTTCCCAAACTGTTTTAAATTTTTTACTCATACCAATCCCATGACTGACCCGGAGTTTATTTTGTTTTGTTATCCCTGAACTCTTGGGTGCTCAATTTTGTACGGGCAGTCAAGTAGTCGGGATTTTACAGATATACTGGGAGCTTGGAGTAGGAGGCTTCAGAATTATATAGCTATTGTTATGTCCGCTGTGTTCTAAGTGTTGTACTCTGATAATGTTACTGTATACATATACTGATTTTATTTCAAAGATATGTTACCTATTATATGTTGTTCGTTCCGCATTGAGATTTGTGTTACTCTGATGTTGTATGTTCTTCTTCTTCTTCTATTCTAAGTTTCTATCTTATCTATTCTCACCCTCTGTTTTCTTTCTATTTGTTTTTTGGTTTCCAGTGTAATTTGGGTTGGACTTGTGTTATTTGGTCAGCTCAAATTGCACCGGAATTTCGGGACACTACATGACCGTTCCTGGTTAGGGACTAATCTCGACCAAGGAACTAGCGGTTAACTCCGTAATAGCGCTCAAGTCCCTACTAGACATGTTATTTGAGTTGTTGACATGGGAAACATAGATGCAACCTACATGTGAAATGCTAAAGGATCAACGTGAACCTTCGTAATTCATCCATGGATCATCGGAGTACTACTGCTACAAGTGCGATCAAATCAATCCGCTCCGCATTTACCTCCTAAACTGGAGGTAAATGCCTCAATCCCAATGCATATGACATGATCAATTTATGCTTAGGCATATTTATGAGTCTATCCGTTGGCAAGACTTTGAACTTACCAAATAGAAGTATGAGTATAGTTAAATGAGACCCAACTATTTACTAAAGCACTACTTGTAAGCTCCCACTACGCGTAATGTGCTAGTTGTGAAACGACCGACTTTCATGCATGAGTGCACAATACTGGTTCGACACCTCAGAATTTGGCATCGACCCACCACTTCAAGCCTATACTTAGACTCTAACCAAGTAGGAGTGACTCGATTCCCCATAAGTTAAGTCGAGTCTCGAACCAATGACGATACTGAGTGTAAACAACTCATGATACTTATGACTTAAGTGTCCAACTCCTGACCCGTAGTCTCAGAACTTGGAGGAAAGTCACCGGCCTAAGTGAATGTAATACTGACCGTTCACTTAGACAAATCCGATCCATAGTGTTTGGATTTGAGGATAAATTAGAGAACCAACGGCGCTCTCAACTCTAACTCGGACGAAACGACGAGAGAGTATAAAGGGAGAACCAACGACATCCATCTGTTAGCTCCTCATGACTTGGGATCAATACCTAAAAGGAGGTCCCAAGAGTGGAGCTAACAAATATGAATTTCATACACCTCGAGATTAACGATCGGAATGAAGTTTTGAGATTAATGTCAATGCACTCGAACTTCACACGTCTTGAGTTTATTAAGAGTGGAGTTTCGAGCAACACGAATCTAAGTGTAATGATGAGTTACATTACATGAGTACAACTATTGGAAAATGTAAAAATTCCCGAATACTTAAAATAAACTCGCATGAAATGAAAGTAAAGTTAACTTCTATTCACAAGTCACGATTTACACAAAAACATAGTTATGTCACCAAAAGCGAAGGTCGTACTCACGTTACAATCGACCAATAAGAGTAAGAAAACATTTTGAAATCCACAACATCATTTGGAGGAACCACGTTTCTTTTTCTCATATGGCTTGTTCGTTGGTGACTTTTGTAACACCCCGCATTTTTAGTGATAATTAAAAATATACATATATATATATATATATTATACGCATAGATATATTTAAAGGAAAATTTAAAATAATAATAATATATAAGTGCATTGAAATGAAGGAAAATGAATTGCATGCAATATATATATATATATATATATATATATATATACTAAAAAGAAGTTAATGCAAGGAAAAAAGAAGAAGTATGCAATACAATTGCGCATGTAATAATGTTAAAAAAGAAAAGGAAGTAGATGCATGTAATTATGATAGAGAAAACAATTAATAAAGATAAAGTTAATGTTATTAATGTAAATGGTAAAAAGGTGAATTAATAAAATTGCATGCAACAATAAATGAGAAGAGCATATGTGTATACATGTTATTTGAAATTCAAAATTTTGTAGGAAGATAATACACGCACTAAAAATAATAGGAATGTGTAGATGCATGAACCTAAATAAAAATAATAGAAATGTGCAGATGCATGAACCTAAATAAAAATGAATTAATGTCAAGCAAATAAAAGAAAAAGAATATAGAATGCAAACATGTCAAATATGCAGTTAAAGCATGCATAGAAAAAAAAAGAGAGGGACCAAGCAATTTAATGCATTAAAAAGAAGCAACATATCAAGTGCATGAAACAGGAAAGCATTAACACATTTAAATAAGAATATTAGAAATATATGCAACAAAGAAATAATGTCACATGAGAAAATTTAATGCATAGAAAGACGTTGAAGAATAAACATAAATTGATTCAATTAAAGCAAGCTAATGTCAAAAGAATTAATACAATTCATATTGTATATAAAATAATGACACATGGAAGGATGCTTTAATGGAAAAGAAACGTACTTTGCATATATTAAGGAGCGTTTAAGATTTTGCTTGTATAAAAAGAAAAGAAACCGCATATAGTAAAGATGCCAACACTGTAACAACCCGTATTTTTGAATAACATGTTATAACATAAATGGAGGCAGAATTAAACTGTAAAATCTGAATCAAGGGAAACGGGCTGTGCCATTGCGTTCGTCTCGGAAAAATACGCGAAATAGAGTCCGAGTTTTCTAAAATCGGAGTCCGTATGTCCTAGATATGGCCTCGCGAAGTTTCACGAAAAATTCACAAATTAAAGTATACTTAATTAAGTGAAATGGGTTGCGCAGAGAAATATATATATATTGATATATATATATATATATATAATTGAAAATTAAATAAATAAATATGCAAAAATGTTCAAAACAGCGAATTGGGAGAGGGGAATAACCGAACCGGCCGATTTTTGAGGTCGACCCAAGCCCGCTGGGTCGACTAGGGGTTAATCCAGGGTGTTTGGCTGTCAACCCGTGGGCCGATTCGTTCAAATGCAGATTTTGCATTTGAATGGTTCTCATGGTTCAACTTTAATCTAAAGGCCCTAGATGGTTCCTACACTTGACTTCTTCCCCAAGACATGCTTTGATGGCTTGGATTGAATCTAGGGTTAATCCTATGGCTAATACTATCCTAATCCTCTATAAAAAGACCCCTAAGCCTAGCCTAAATCATCATTATTCATTCCTACAACTAAACTATGTCAAAATTGTTCCTCTCATGGCCTCCACTCTCATGCTAAAATTTCTAAGTTTATTTCTATGAGAGGTTTTGAATGCATACAGGTATTTTCAAGCTTGTATGAATGTTCTTAGTTTGCATTCAAGTCAAGTTGCAACATTTCTATTTCAAAGCAAGGATTTTTATTGATTTGGCTCAAGGGTTTTCATTTGGAGATTGCATATTTGGGTTTTTGGTGCTTGCATAAGGGCTTCGTCTCAATCTTTATAATAACCATTTATTTGTGTCTTCATAGCATTGTAAGCCCTTTTCTACTTTCTTTCTTTGAACTCTAAAGTTAAATGAATGATGCAAGTTTGGGGTTGATCATTATATGCAAGTTTGGTTGATCATTATATGCAAGTTTGGTTGGTCATTATATGCAAGTTTGGTTGATCATTATATGCAAGTTTGGTTGATCATTATATGCAAGTTTGGATGATCATTATGCAAGTTGGTTTAATCATTATGTATGACACATGTTGCTATGTTATGCAAGTTTGGTTTGATCATGTTATCATGTTATGCAAGTTAAACTTGAGGTTTTGAGCATAAAGCTCCAAGCTTTATATTAAGGGTTGCATTTTGGCAACATGAAAGTTATCATATCCCTTATGATAACTTGCATGTGAGGCAAAATGCGAAGTTCTAGCAACTTCTACATGTTATTTATCACCATGTATCACTCATATGCTAAGTTTGGTTTTATGCATGCTTTTGAAGCCTAATAATGCAATATGCAAGTATATGAACATAAGTACATTTCATATGCTTCCATGTTAAACTTGTGGCTTCAACACCTATATGTCAATGTTATGCCAAGTTCCCTATTTTATCCTTTATGCGTTGTTGCGATTATGTAAACGATGGGATTACGTTGGGGTTGGGTAACATAATGACATGAACATGATTTTTGTAACATGACGTGATATGTTAACTTGTAATTATGTTTTGGAAACATAATGGACATGACACTTAGAAAATATGAGTGTGGCCAACTCGAGGTTGGGTTGAGTTTGTAGCATAAGTCTACCCGGACCCGCCCGGCTTAACTAGTGGCTACAAACAATAGGACACAATGTTAGAAGTTGGTCATGTTGTGCTCGAACCCGAGGTTAGACCTAGTTGTGGTGTAAAGCTACCCGGACCCGCCCGGCTTAACTAGTAACCACAACAAAGTCTAATGTGAGAGGTTAAAGCGCATTAAGTTAATTAATGCCTCCTGATTAGGGTTAAGTCATGGTCCACTTAATACTTAACCAATTTGGGCTTGATGGGTTAATCGAGGTTAAGTCAGGAGCCTTGGGTACTCTTAACCGATTTAATCCACGTTTGGATCGGGTTAACCACATTTAACCCGTTAAGAAACCCTAGTTGCGTGGTCCTTTTCAGCAATAACCTTCTAGGTAGTATCATAAGACCCTAGGACTAGGCTAGGGTGGGGCACGATTACTGGGCTGATTGTAAGAGACCAAAAGAGACGGCTGAATGATGCCCCGGTTGTTCAGGCGGACCATGGTCGTGCACATCAAGTCCGGAGTTGAACACGGGCAACGGTAGGTTTGGACTGTGCATCATGGTATGGTGTCAGAGGGTTACACCATAGGGCCTGATACACCCTAGGGTGGACCCTGCACAGTCAACTACATTACATGATTAAGCCGCATGACACCGACACTTGACGAGTTAGGCTTATAGGGAGCCGATCGACTAGACCGTGTAGTTGGACCTTAATTTAGGTCACCTCATGATGATGGGCCAAGCTTGGGCCAAGGGATCAATTCTTGTTTTTACTTGACATGTTAGAATGCTAGTACACCCGTGGTGCAAAACTTAACCTTAATTATGCGATGACACCTTTATCTATCTTGTTAGTTAATCATCATGCCAGTATGTTGTTATCCTTATGTTCATCTCAGCTTCTCATGCCAGTTAACTTTACTAGTTCATAGACAGATAGTAGTAGGGCTTACCAGTCTTTTTGACTGACCTGTTTTCTTTCGCCTCTTTTCTTCCGTTTCCCCCCCCCCGCCTCAGGTTCTCAGGGTGGGAACATTGGAGCTTAGCTTGGATCTTTACAGCTTGCTTACTGGATTTGCTCATGTACGGTTTTGGACATTGAGCTAGCTATGGTTTATCACTTCATTTTGGGGATAGTACTTTATGTATTTCAGTTTTTCAGTTTATGCTTTTATCTAGACTTTGTTGTTGGAAAATAATGACCAAGTACTTTGTTGTAACATGACTATGGTTTTGAAATGCTAAGTTTTATCCGCTGCTTTACTACTCTGTTTTACTTATATGTTCTGTTTTGTGATATCTGCATGCATATTTACCTTGTTTAATGCCCCTCCAAAGCTAATGTCCTTGCAAGAGTGGCATTGGCGGAGGTGGGGTGTTACATTTGGTATCAGAGCATAAGGTTTACAAGATTTGAGCAAAAGTGTTTTTAAAACTTACCTTTTGAAGAACTATTTTCAAAACCAATTAAGTATTTTCCAAAGAAAAGTCTAGTTTATTTTAAAAGGCTATCCCCCAGAAGCCATAGCACTATCCTTCGTTTCTTCGTTCTGAATCTATCTTTTTCTTCGTTTTAGTATAGCCGATCGCTTTAACATCCCGGAAGGCGTACAAGTACCCGTCTGGTTCTGGAGATTTATGGAGGCAAGGGCGAATGAAGTCGGCCCCGCGAACATTCCTCCTCCTTCCCCCGTCGCTAACATCTCTCCTCCTCCTCCTCAGAATCCGCAAGTAGATTTCGCTAAGCTTTGCAAAGACTTTAAGGCGATGGGTTGCAAGAATTTTGTCGGAACGGAGACTTCTGTGGAGGCAAGAAACTGGTTAAAGGAAACTGAAGACCTCTTTGTTATCTTTGATGTGGAAGATCGTAGGAAAGTTCTGTTGGCGGTATGGCTATTGAAAGGGGAAGCTGCTTATTGGTGGGTAGTCACCACCACTACTAGACCAATTGAGACTTGGGATGACTTTAGGAGAAGGTTTGGACTAAAGTTCCTATCACCGATAGAAGAGAATCTTCAGATGGAGAGGTTCCTATCTCTAAAGCAAGGGGACATGACAGTTAGGGAATACGTGGATATGTTTAATCAACTTGCTCAGTTCGGCCTAGAATTGGTAAACCCAGCTCAGAATAAGGCCCTACACTTTGCTCTAGGATTGAATGAGCCATTGCGCGGTTTGGCCATGTCTCATATACCCCTGGGGGAAACTTTCGAGAGTTTGGTGAATATGGCCCTACTTCAAGAGGAAGATAAGAGTGGCAAGAAGGAGGTCAAGGCAAATGAGTCTCAAGGCGAGAAGGTAGATTCCGGAAAAGGAGGCAAGAACAACAATAGCAAGGACAACAAGTCAAGAGAAAGGAGGAAGTGCAACTTCTGTGGGATTACTGGGCACATAGCCAAAGACTGTAGGAAGAAGAAAAGGAAGTTGGGCGAATGCTTTCATTGTGGAGAGACTGGACATTTCAGTAAGGATTGCCCCAAGAAGCAAGGACAAAGGCAAGGACAAACTCAGCAAGTAAGACCCTCTGGAGGGCAATTGCAGGCTCTCCTCGCTCTTCCAGCTTTTGATCGAGGTAGAGTTTTTATAGAAATTCATGTTTACATTTCTGATTTTCCTGTTCGCACCTTATTTGATTCTGGCGCATCGCATAGTTTTATCTCTTCTGATATTGTTGAAAGTTTGCACCTAAGTACTAGCTTAGTTGAGGATCCCGTTTGTGTTTCAAATCCAATTGGGGGTTCCGCCCATCTACCTGTGATTTGTGTGGATTTGAAAATCTCTATCTTGAGCATAGAATTCATGTGTAATGTTTAGGTTCTCGGGTTTATGGGATACGGGTTGATTTTGGAGGTGGATTGGTTGTCCAGTTATGGAGCCATTCTCGATTGTGAACCTAGGGTGGTGAGGATCATGACTCGCCTCGGTAATACCCTAGAAATTTCTTGTAACCCTAGAGGTCCCGTCATGTTATGTTATCTTGAATCTCTCGACTCGTCCATCGATGATCTGCGATCTGTAAGGGTGGTCCGAGACTATCCTGATGTCTTTGAAGAAGTTAAGGGGTTACCCCCTAAACGAGAGATAGATTTCCGCATTTATCTAGTCGATAATGCCATGCCAGTATCATTGCCCGTTAGGCACATGGCCCCTCGAGAAAGAAGGGAGCTCAGTAAGCAAATCAAGGAATTGCTTGAGAAGAGTTTTATTAGACGAAGCATTTCTGAGTGGGGTGCTCCGGGGGTATTCGCTACTAAGGCGGATGGCTCGCTTCGCCTATGTGTTGATTATCGAGAGTTGAACAAGCTGACAAAGAAGAATAGGCACCCGTTACCGAGAATTGATGATCTGTTTGACCAGCTGGTAGGTGCTTCTGTTTTCTCTCAACTCGATCTAGCCACCGGATTCCATCAGCTTAGAGTAGCTGAGGATAGCATTGATAAAACTGCGTTTAGGACTCCAGATGGATTCTTTGAATGGCTTGTCATGCCATTCAGATTGACTAATGCACCCGCCTACTTTGTAGACTTGATGAGTAGGGTGTTCAGGGAGTTCCTTAACAAGGTTGTTGTTGTCTTCGTGGATGATATTCTAATCTTCTCAAAGGATGAGGAAGAGCATGCTAGGCATCTCAAGGAAGTGATGAATACGCTTAGAGCGCATCAGTTGAAAGCCAAGTTCTCCAAATGTCATTTCTGGAGAAGGGAAGTTCGGTTTCTTGGACATATAGTTTCTAAGCAAGGCATAGCGGTGGATCCCGCGAAAGTGGTTGTGGTTCAAGATTGGAAGACTCCTAGGAATGCGACCGAAGTAAGAAGCTTTCTCGGTTTGGCGGGCTACTATAGGAAGTTCATCAGAGACTTCACTAAGATTTCGGCCCCTCTTACTAAGTTGACGAAGAAGAACTTAGTCTTTGCATGGGACTTGGAGTGTGAGCTTGCTTTTCAAAGGCTCAAGAGAGCCCTTACCTCAGCTCCAGTTTGGCAACGTGGATTGGCACTGTTTTCAAGAGATAGTTTTCTGCATGGGATACCGTATAATATGTAAACGAGATCCAAGATTCACTAACGAATCTTGGAAAGCTTGCACGAAACCATGAGCACGCAGTTATGTTTAAGCCAAGTATTTTAGGCAAAGGATAAGTGGAAGTGGAACGAGAGGCAACGGTGAAATGAGTTCTAACCCATATTTTGGGAACAAGAATTAAGAACTATGGAATTGCGAAGTTAAAAGACGGTCAGGGCACAATGGGATTAAGCACAAGAAAATGCGGCTTAGAAGATCGAAGACTAGATACGCGCATTTAATCTCTTTCTAAGAGTATATCCTTGATCCCTATTGTTCCGTAGAGCTTACTCGCTTGCTATCTTTTAAGTATATCCTCTCGGTCCTATCCTCAATTTTAGATCTGTTGCAAACCCCCTAAGGAGTATGACTAGCCTATTTGTGATATATGGTTGGGGTGAAGAAGTTTGTCACCAAACTATTTGGGCTTTATGGGATATGGGTAATAATTGACAGACTTACAAAGAGTGCTCACTTCATCCCAGTAAAGAGCAAGAGGACCGCATCAGGGCTGGCGTCTATTTATCTCCGAGAAATAGTGCGGTTGCATGGAGTTCCTTCTAGCATAGTTAGCGATCGTGACCCGATTTTCACTAGCCAGTTCTGGAACAGTTTGCAAGAAGCAATGGGTACGCGATTGAATTTGAGTACAGCCTATCACCCCCAGACGGATGGCCAAACCGAAAGGGTGAATAGAGTGCTAGAAGATCTCTTGAGGCTTTGTGTTCTCGACTTCGGTGGTACTTGGGAAGACCACCTTCCTCTTGTAGAATTTGCTTATAATAATAGCTATCAAGCCAGCATAGGGATGGCACCATTTGAAGCTTTATATGGGAGGCCGTGTAGGTCACCATCTTGTTGGTGGGAGACAACAGATAGACTTATACGGGCCCGATATGATACGAGACACATCCGAGAAAGTTGAATTAGTAAGAAGAAAGATGAAAGCAGCCCAAGATAGACAGAAATCCTATGCTGACAAGCGAAGGGCAGATTTGGAATTCGAAGTGGGAGACATGGTTTTCGTGAAGGTTTCTCCTTTGCGTAATGTGGTACGTTTTGGAGCAATTGGGAAGCTGGCACCAAGGTTCGAAGGACCCTTCCCCATCATAGAGAGAATTGGAAAGATGGCCTATAAGGTGGAATTGCTCGAAAAGCTAGCAGGAGTGCATAATGTCTTTCATGTCTCGCATCTCCGAAAGTGCCTACATGAGTCCGCTGAAGTGGTTGAGCCAAGCATTCTTGAAGACATTGAGGTAGAGAAAGAAGCAACCTTGAGAAAAGCTCCGATTCGTATTTTGGGAACAGAGATCAAGAAGTTAAGGAATCGAGAGGTCAAGTTAGTGAAAGTTCAGTGGGGTGAAGCCGAGGAAGACGCAACTTGGGAAACCGAGGAGAAGATGCGTGGGCTTTATCCATTCCTTTTTTAGGGTACATTCTCGATCTCTTTTCCTATCTCTCTTTTTCTATCCATGTTTATCTTGTTTATCTTGTTATCTCGTTAATCATGTTATGAGGACCTTAGGTAGAAACCCTTTGGATGAAACATGTATTTGAAACATGTTATGCTTGATGGTTGCAAGTGGTTGCAAGTGTTTGCACGTGGATACTCGTGGATGCATGATACACATTAGGCACTAAGATCGGCTCACACACTTTCATACCGCATATGCATGAGTGTTTATACTTATTCATGGATGAGACTTGTTTTGCTATCACGTGGATGTTGAATATGGATGAATGTTATGTGCACTCATGTAGAGATTATAAATTATATTAGGAATTTGCATACATATGGACTCATTTCACTAACATATTTTGCATTAAGGAGGTTTACTGTATCAGTAACCGCCTGATTTTTGCATTAGATAAGTACATATACACACACCTTTGCATATGATCATACAACATTTAGAATTCTGTAAGGACAATGACTGCACGTGGATGATGTTTTGAGTAGATGGATGATGGATGGTAGGATACGTTCTTCCTAACTTGGAGATTTCGGGGACGAAATCCTTTAAGGAGAAGAGAATGTAACAACCCGTATTTTTGAATAACATGTTATAACATAAATGGAGGCAGAATTAAACTTTAAAATCTGAATCAAGGGAAACGGGCTGTGCCATTGCGTTCGACTCGGAAAAATACGCGAAATAGAGTCCGAGTTTTCGAAAATCGGAGTCCGTATGATCAAGATATGGCCTCGCGAAGTTTCACGAAAAATTCACAAATTAAAGTATACTTAATTAAGTGAAATGGGTTGCGCAGAGAAATATATATATATTGATATATATATATATAATTGAAAATTAAATAAATAAATATGCAAAAATGTTCAAAACAGCGAATTGGGAGAGGGGAATAACCGAACCGGCCGATTTTTGAGGTCGACCCAAGCCCGCTGGGTCGACTAGGGGTTAATCCAGGGTGTTTGGCTGTCAACCCGTGGGCCGATTCGCTCAAATGCAGATTTTGCATTTGAATGGTTCTCATGGTTCAGCTTTAATCTAAAGGCCCTAGATGGTTCCTATACTTGACTTCTTCCCCAAGACATGCTTTGATGGCTTGGATTGAATCTAGGGTTAATCCTATGGCTAATACTATCCTAATCCTCTATAAAAAGACCCCTAAGCCTAGCCTAAATCATCATTATTCATTCCTACAACTAAACTATGTCAAAATTGTTCCTCTCATGGCCTCCACTCTCATGCTAAAATTTCTAAGTTTATTTCTATGAGAGGTTTTGAATGCATACAAGTATTTTCAAGCTTGTATGAATGTTCTTAGTTTGCATTCAAGTCAAGTTGCAACATTTCTATTTCAAAGCAAGGATTTTTATTGATTTGGCTCAAGGGTTTTCATTTGGATATTGCATATTTGGGTTTTTGGTGCTTGCATAAGGGCTTCGTCTCAATCTTTATAATAACTATTTATTTGTGTCTTCATATCATTGTAAGCCCTTTTCTACTTTCTTTCTTTGAACTCTAAAGTTAAATGAATGATGCAAGTTTGGGGTTGATCATTATATGCAAGTTTGGTTGATCATTATATGCAAGTTTGGTTGATCATTATATGCAAGTTTGGATGATCATTATGCAAGTTGGTTTAATCATTATGTATGACACATGTTGCTATGTTATGCAAGTTTGGGTTGATCATGTTATCATGTTATGCAAGTTAAACTTGAGGTTTTGAGCATAAAGCTCCAAGCTTTATATTAAGGGTTGCATTTTGGCAACATGAAAGTTATCATATCCCTTATGATAACTTGCATGTGAGGCAAAATGCGAACTTCTAGCAACTTCTACATGTTATTTATCACCATGTATCACTCATATGCTAAGTTTGGTTTTATGCATGCTTTTGAAGCCTAATAATGCAATATACAAGTATATGAACATATGTACATTTCATATGCCACCATGTTAAACTTGTGGCTTCAACACCTATATGTCAAGGTTATGCCAAGTTCCCTATTTTATCCTTTATGCGTTGTTGCGATTATGTAAACGATGGGATTACGTTGGGGTTGGGTAACATAATGACATGAACATGATTTTTGTAACATGACGTGATATGTTAACTTGTAATTATGTTTTGGAAACATAATGGACATGACACTTAGAAAATATGAGTGTGGCCAACTCGAGGTTGGGTTGAGTTTGTAGCATAAGTCTACCCGGACCCGCCCGGCTTAACTAGTGGCTACAAACAATAGGACCCAATGTGAGAAGTTGGTCATGTTGTGCTCGAACCCGAGGTTAGACCTAGTTGTGGTGTAAAGCTACCCGGACCCGCCCGGCTTAACTAGTAACCACAACAAAGTCTAATGTGAGAGGTTAAAGCGCATTAAGTTAATTAATGCCTCCTAATTAGGGTTAAGTCATGGTCCACTTAATACTTAACCAATTTGGGCTTGATGGGTTAATCGAGGTTAAGTCAGGAGCCTTGGGTACTCTTAACCGATTTAATCCACGTTTGGATCGGGTTAACCACATTTAACCCGTTAAGAAACCCTAGTTGCGTGGTCCTTTTCAGCAGTAACCTTCTAGGTAGTATCATAAGACCCTAGGACTAGGCTAGGGTGGGGCACGATTACTGGGCTGATTGTAAGAGACCAAAAGAGACGGCTGAATGATGCCCCGGTTGTTCAGGCGGACCATGGTCGTGCACATCAAGTCCGGAGTTGAACACGGGCAACAGTAGGTTTGGACTGTGCATCATGGTATGGTGTCAGAGGGTTACACCATAGGGCCTGATACACCCTAGGGTGGACCCTGCACAGTCAACTACATTACATGATTAAGCCGCATGACACCGACACTTGACGAGTTAGGCTTATAGGGAGCTGATCGACTAGACCGTGTAGTTGGACCTTAATTTAGGTCACCTCATGATGATGGGCCAAGCTTGGGCCAAGGGATCAATTCTTGTTTTTACTTGACATGTTAGAATGCTAGTACACCCGTGGTGCAAAACTTAACCTTAATTATGCGATGACACCTTTATCTATCTTGTTAGTTAATCATCATGCCAGTATGTTGTTATCCTTATGTTCATCTCAGCTTCTCATGCCAGTTAACTTTACTAGTTCATAGACAGATAGTAGTAGGGCTTACCAGTCTTTTTGACTGACCTGTTTTCTTTCGCCTCTTTTCTTCCGTTTCCCCCCCCCCCCCCTCAGGTTCTCAGGGTGGGAACATTGGAGCTTAGCTTGGATCTTTACAGCTTGCTTACTGGATTTGCTCATGTACGGTTTTGGACATTGAGCTAGTTATGGTTTATCACTTCATTTTGGGGATAGTACTTTATGTATTTCAGTTTATGCTTTTATCTAGACTTTGTTGTTGGAAAATAATGACCAAGTACTTTGTTGTAACATGACTATGGTTTTGAAATGCTAAGTTTTATCCGCTGCTTTACTACTCTGTTTTACTTATATGTTCTGTCTTGTGATATCTGCATGCATGTTTACCTTGTTTAACGCCCCTCCAAAGCTAATGTCCTTGCAAGAGTGGCATTGGCGGAGGTGGGTGTTACAAACACCATCAGTGTCCATGCGTGACTATGGGTGCAACGCACCTAGGTTGGTTTAGCCTACTTTAGAACCTTCTTTTTTTAGCGAGGTGGAAGGTTTAGATGGATTCTATTTTAATCCTAAGGTCCTAATTCACCTACTACAGCTATAAATAAACATAAAACCCAACCCTAATCTCATCTATCTCTTTAACCCTAGCCTCCATGCTGCTAAATTCTCAACTAACCTAGCCTCCACCTTCAACATAAATTAAAGTAGAGATTTTTAGAGACAAATTCTTCATCAACAATCAATTTAGAAGGCTAATCAACATCAAAGTGTTACAACAACGATTTATCTCTTTTCTAATCCTAGCAAGGTGAGTGGGTTTAAATTACCCTTAGAATAATTGTATGCATATCGTTTAGAAATTCCCCAAATTAAAGTGTTTAATTCAATAAAAATCTTATAGCTTTTACTTAATGCCTATTCTGTTTTTCTTCCCGTTCCTTTTTATTTTTATAGACTAGGCTAACTTCGAATCTAGTCTAGATCTCGTTGAAAGGCATATGTATGAACAAAATCGTAATAGTGGAAGGGTGTTTGGGAAATTGAAATAACTTGCATGATGGAGTTTGGGCAAAACCTGTGATTGGGGAATTGTTGTATAACTCATAAAATACTGGAAATTGGGAATGATGATAATTTGGCGCATAACTATAAATATTAATCTGGAACATTAGTGAAAATATGTGCAAATTAAGTTGGAACAATTAAGTATGTTGGGATAATTGGGAAGTGCGTGGATTAATAATGAACATGAATAAGCAAGACTGTAATTTGAGCGCAACTTAAAGTTGGGTAATTTGGGGCAAAACTGATAGTTTGGAATTTTGGAGCATAACTTCAATGAATATGAACAATTGGAATAATTTCACTTTATTGAAGTTAATAAAATGTAAGAAGAAATGCGACATATATGGGGAATTGGGCATTACTATGCTTGGAATTATGATTATAATTAGGGTGGGATTTACGTATATAAATCAAATTGGAATTATGAACATGAAATTAGGATTATAAGTTGAATTTGGGATTATAGGCATAATCTGTTGATAGGATTATAAGCATAAACGTGAATTGAGGGTTTATGGATAATTTGACATGTATTATAATCCAAGATTTGAATTATGAATATAAGTTATAATAAGAACTTATATGTTTAAGACACGGGGTTAGATTTGGTCTGCGGTAGAAGTCTGCCCGGAACCGCCCGGCATATCCAGCAACCGCAAACGGTAATCTAATGTGAGAGGTCTTAGGTGGAAATTGGACCTGTAATTGTGTCAAGACACGAGGTTAGATTCGGATGCGGTAGAAGTCTGCCCGGAACCGCCAAGCATATCCAGCAACCGCAAACGGCAATCTAATGTGAGAGGTCTTGCGTGTTTACGGACATAATAAATAATAATGAACACTTAACCAAGACGACACATGTAGGGTTGACATGGATATAATAAAAGGGGTTAAGTGGGTAACATGGGTAGCATGGTAATTTGTTAAATTGGAATACTTAACCTAATTAAATCTGTAGTGATGTTATGAACCAGTTGAGTTGAGTAGGGGTTAAGTAAATTTGCTAAAGAAATGAGAAAGGTTAAGTTAATCTTAATTAATGCCAAAATGGGAATGATAATAATGACCTATTATGAAGAACTTGAATAAGAAAGATAATAGATAGGCTTGTCCTAGGGACAAGTGGGAATTATAACTTATGAAATAAGATAAGTTATGAGTAATGATAGGGAAAAATGAAATTATTCTCTTACCAATGTATCTATGAATTAAGATGTGCTTAATTATAAATTAAGTAGAACATGTTATGGTAACCATGAGATGGAATAATGAATCGATTATGAGAATAACATGTTGTAGGCTTATTAATGAACTTAAATGCGTTAAGTTATAAATTGAATTAATAAGTGAGGATAACTTGGTAAACTTGAAAAGGAAGTCAACGTGAAGGAGAATAACCAAGTTAAATGAGAAAACTCACGAGGTGGCGCAAGCGCGTGATTAATGGTTAGACGTAGGGTCTAATGATATATAAAACTGAGGCGCTTGGATTAGTTCATACGTTAGAGGATGAATAACCATAAGGGGTAGATCATTAGGGTGTCAAAAGACACAAAGAGGAGCGCATGTCCATCTAGATATTCTTGTAGGCTCCAACGGACCGGGTTAAGAAGCACGCAGCTTCCGGGGACATAGGGTACTCTTAGTATTCCTATGTAAGTGGCAGAGGATCCGCCTGTACTCACAGAGGTTAGGTCTGCATAGGTGAACCAATGAGTATGCCTTGATTGCAATAATAAAGGGCAATCAAAAGACTAAGATTGACTAGCGTGATTCGGCGAGACTAGTTAGTGCCCTGTGATAGCAACTCGCCGTCTACCTACCATCTTCAGTCAGTACGTAAAGCGGAAAGGCGGAGAACTCCAAAAGACCATATACTCTGCTATCCAATTATGGGTGAGGTTAGATAATAGGTTTGAAGGGCATAGGGGGCCGGGGTTAAGTACTCATTCTTGATATTCTTGGGTGCCTTTCATTAGTTGAGGGAGGGGTCTAGTGGGACCATAGCCACTGTAAAAGCAGACCTTAGCATCTGCAATCAGCAGATATCTGAAAGCTACGGTCCGAGTTCCGTGTTTCTCGATTAGCCCTGCCACGGGACTCAGGCGCACATCCAACAAGCCAAGCAACTAAATCACGGTTGGCGCCCCAGTATATTACCAGCATCGCCAGTTTCATGAACTATTCATGTTTTTATGAAACGATCCAATATATTGATGCTTGCCTATTTAGCTAGACGAAGACCGGAAGTGGTGCATTTCTGAGTCACTGAGGAGCTTTTCCAATTAATCAATTAATGTGTAGGAACCTGCCCTCATTGAACTGAATGTCTAACCCATTCGAAGATAGTAAGAACCTTCCCAGTATATTAATTTGCGCCTCCTACTTGAAATCTTGCCAAAAATCTCGGAAAACGGCAATGAATTTCTCTTTGCTTTCTTTCGCTAGCGTTATGCTTAACAAATGCAAGTAGAAGTTTGTCACATTTCGTTCAGTGACACACCATAATCTTTCCGCTGCCCCACATGTTCTGCCTATAGAGAACATGTGCACTAGACATCGAGAATGATTGACGATACGTACGTAGGAAAGTCTAGGTACACTCATGTCGCTCTGGGTGGTGTATCATAAGACTAGAGGGAATTATTCGAGGATGGAACCTAATTCGATCGAATGGTTCAAAGATGGCAGTTCGAACGCTTATGTAATATAGAAGTAGTGGTTCTTTGCAGACGTAGCGTTGACATATATACAGAAATCCGTACGACATTCGGGCGTAGGATTAGGGACTGCTATATTCCTGCAATGATACGGTGGAGACCATGCGAGTAGGGTACCATGGGGTGTGCCTTAGTTGGGGGTGCTACATATACACTGTATTAGGTTAATATTCTAGGGAGTAGATGGGTGCGATGTGTGTAAGCCTTGAATGCTAATAACAATGATAACATAATAAATTAGAAAATGTAAATGAACGGTATATGTAGGATTATCCAGAAGTATAATTTGAATCCAATCACAAAGGACTTATGTTCTGACCCCCCCTCCTCACAACATTCGCAGGTTAGGTTCATGACAGAGACTGTATAGCTTTGGATACTGGTTTAGCAGTATTATTATTAAGGTAAAGCTATGTTTTAATTACATTATATTTTATTCCTTCTGCTGTGATATGTTTTTCAAACTCTGGCATGTTTCATGTCTCTGTCTTTTCAGCAGGATACCAGAGCAAACCAACTCGGGTTTCGATGGATTGGGATTTTTGAAAAAAATTCGGTACATCAGAATCCGCGTTGTTACATCTGGTATCAGAGCTTAGGTTTTGGATTCCTTATTTAGATAATGAGTAAGCGTATTTGTATATTAAAATATAAATATTATATATATATATAAATCTAGATCCGTAGAGGACCCCACTAAATAGAAAAAGGACAATGGATTAGGAATATATATAGTTGAGAGAATTGACCTTGTGGTGGTGTCTAGGAAAGCCTAGTAAGTCGAAAGCCCACTATGAGTCTAACCCTTGTTAACTTTTAAGAATTTGAAATTGTAAAAGTTTTGGCAAAAGAGTTTATGATGTTTTCAAGTTTTAATCTTAAAAGTATTCTTGATGTTTGAAAAAAAAAGGCTAAACCATGTTTTAAAATTAAGGGAGTATGTCAGGGTTAGTGCCTAGAAAGAACGGAGAAATTTGAGGCTATAAAGTAAATAGCGAAGGTTATCTTGGAATAGTAGAAAATTCCCGTAGAATGCATAGGCATTGTAAAGACAAGAACTATTGCTCGAAAAAGAAAAAGTATAGGCTAGTAAAGCACAACAAGGACTGTAGTGACTACTAGATAGTGAAGGGCAAGTGAGCATTGAGAGTTTGTGGTTGGACTTTTCATTAGTGAAATAGTCATTGATTCTTGGCCCTTAGTAGTAGATGTGTAGGATGGAAAGGCTTATTTGAAACGAATAAACTTAAATCCTTGGATTAAGTAAAATAAGCTAAGAAAGAAAAATAGCCTAACTAAAAAGAAAACAATAAATTCAGAAAAGCAACAAAACATGATGGGAAAAGAAGTTCTCTTATGTAGTTGTGCTTGGATAGGAAAATAGTAAACATTGTATAGAGTAGTTACGTGAAATCCAAGTGCAATTAGAAAAAAGAACATAAAAAAAATGGAAGATGTAAATTTTTCCGTTTTATACCTTTTTGTGACATAAGAAATCGAATTTTGAAAATTAGATTTTTCCCATAATTCGAAATTTAAAGATGGTTGGTAGTATTTTGGATGAAACAATTGGATGAACTATGCTCTTATTTTGTAGGAGTGTGGGAAAATTTGGATGAAAAAATATTTTGATTTTCAAAAATATTGCATTCATGTAGAACTGTAAGTACATTTAGGATGTGAGCATCATGTTTTGAAAGAGTTTTTGAAAGTTTGCATACAGATATATGGTACCAAATTAGGCATACATGCACTACTATGATGTATTTCACTTTGCACATGTGCATAATGTTTGCAAAAATTGGAAGCACACATAATGGATGAATAATATGCGAGGGATCATTTGATTTTACCCTTACCAAATTTCGGGGACGAAATTTCTTAAGGGTGGGAGAATGTAACACCCCGCATTTTTAGTGATAATTAAAAATATGCATATATGTATATATTATATGCATAGATATATTTAAAGGAAAATTTAAAAAATAAAATAAAATAATATATAAGTGCATTGAAATGAAGGAAAATGAATTGCATGCAATATATATATATATATATGTATGTATGTATGTGTGTATATATATATATATATATATATATATATATATATATATATATATAAATTAAAAAGAAGTTAATGCAAGAAAAAAAATATGCAATACAATTGTGCATGTAATAATGTTAAAAAGGAAAAGGAAGTACATGCATGTAATTATGGTAGAGAAAACAATTATAAAGAGAAACGTTAATGTAATTAATGTAAATGGTAAAAAGGTGAATTAATAAAATTGCATGCAACAATAAATGAGAAGGTCATATGTGTATGCATGTTATTTGAAATTCAAAATTTTGTAGGAAGATAATACATGCACTAAAAATAATAGGAATGTGTTGATGCATGAACCTAAATAAAAATAATAGAAATGTGTACATGCATGAACGTAAATAAAATAAATTAATGTCATGCAAATAAAAGAAAAAGAATATAGAATGCAAACATGTCAAATATGCAATTAAAGCATGCATAGAAAAAAAAGAGGGACCAAGCAATTTAATGCGTTAAAAAGAAGCAACATATCAAGTGCATGAAACAGGAAAGCATTAACACATTTAAATAAGAATATTAGAAATATATGCAACAAAGAAATAATGTCACATGAGAAAATTTAATGCATAGAAAGAAGTTGGAAAATAAACATAAATTGATTCAATTAAAGCAATCTAATGTCAAAAGAATTAATACAATTCATATTGTATATAAAATAATGGCACATGGAAGGATGCATTAATGGAAAAGAAACGTACTTTGCATATATTAAGGAGTGTTTAAGATATTTCTTGTACGAAAAGAAAAGAAACTGCATAGAGGAAGGTGCCAACACCATCAGTGTCCATGCATGCGTATGGGTGCAATGCATCTGGGTTGATTTAGCCTACTTTAGAACCATCTTTTTTTAGCGAGGTGGAAGATTTAGATGGATTCTACTTTAATCCTAGGGACCTAATTCACCTACTACAGCTGTAAATAAACATCAAACCCAGCCCTAATCTCATCTATCTCTTTAACCCTAGCCTCCATGCTGCTAAATTCTCAACTAACCTAGCCTCCATGCTACTAAATTCTCAACTAACCTAGCCTCCACCTTCAACATAAATTAAACTAGAGATTTTTAGAGACAAGTTCTTCATCAACAATCAATTTAGAAGGCTAATCAACATCAAGGTGTTACAACAACGATTTATCTCTTTTCTAATCTTGGCAAGATTAGTGCGTTTAAATTATCCTTATGAATAATTTTATGCATATCGTTTAGCAATTCCCCAAATTAAAGTTTTTAATTCAATTAAAATCTTATAGCTTTTACTTAATGCCTATTCTGTTCTTCTTCCCGTTCCTTTTTATTTTTAAAGACTAGGCTAACTTCGAGCCTAGTCCAGATCTCATTGAAAGGCATACGTACGAACAATATTGTAATAGTGGAAGGATGTTTGGGAAATTGAAATAACTTGCATGATGGAGTTTGCGCAAAACATGTGATTGGGGAATTGTTATATAACTCAAAAATTACTGGAAATTAGGAATGATGATAATTTTGGCGCATAACTATAAATATTAATCTGGGACATTAGTGAAAATATGAGCAAATTAAGTTGGAATAATTAAGTATGCTGGGATAATTGGGAAGTGCGTGGATTAATAATGGAAATGAATAAGAAAGACTGTAATTTGAGTGCAACTTAAGGTTGGGTAATTTGGGGCCAAACTGATAGGTTGAAATTTTGGAGCATAACTTCAATGAATATGAATAATTGGTAGAATTGGAATAATTTCACTTTATTGAAGTTAATTAAATGTAAG
Organism: Allium sativum; assembly: GCA_030737875.1. NCBI lineage: Eukaryota > Viridiplantae > Streptophyta > Magnoliopsida > Asparagales > Amaryllidaceae > Allium > Allium sativum. The sequence goes on from CM060924.1 coordinate 202,359,293, forward strand.
AAGAAATGCGACATATATGCGAAATTGGGCATAACTATGCTTGGAATTATGAATATAATTAGGGTGGGATTTATGTATATAAATCAAATTGGAATTATGAACATGAATTTGGGAATATAGGTTGAATTGGGATTATAGGCATAATCTGTTGATAGGATTATAAGCATAAATGTGTATTGAGAGTTTATGGGTAATTGACATATATTATAATCCAAGATTTGAATTATGAGTATAAGTTATAATAAGAACTTATATGCCTAAGACACGAGGTTAGATTTGGTCTGCGGTAGAAGTCTGTCCAGAACCGCCCGGCATATCCAGCAACCGCAAACGGTAATCTAATGTGAAAGGTCTTAGGTGGAAATTGGACCCGTAATGGTGTCAAGACACGAGGTTAGATTCAGATGCTGTAGAAGTCTGCCCGGAACCATCCGGCATATCCAGCAACCGCAAACGGCAATCTAATGTGAGAGGTCTTGCGTGTTTACGGACATAATAAATAATAATGAACACTTAACCAAGACGACACATGTAAGGTTGACATTGATATAATAAAAGGGGTTAAGTGAGTAACATGGGTAGCATGGTAATTTGTTAAATTGGAATACTTAACCTAACTAAATATGTAGTAATGTTATGAACCAGTTGAGTTGAGTAGGGGTTAAGTAAATTTGCTAAAGAAATGAGAAAGGTTAAGTTAATTTTAATTAATGCCAAAATGAGGAATGATGATAATGACCTATTATGAATGAACTTGAATAAGAAAGATAATAGGTAGGCTTGTCCTAGGGACAAGTGGGAATTATAACTTATGAAATAGATAAGTTATAAGGAATGATAGGGAAAAATGAAATTATTTTCTTACCAATGTATCTGTGAATTAAGATGTGCTTAATTATAAATTAAGTAGAACATGTTATGGTAACCATGAGATGGAATAATGAATCGATTATGAGAATAACATGTTGTAGGCTTATTAATGAACTTAAATGGGTTAAGTTATAATTTGAATTAATGAGCGAAGGTAACTTGGTAAACTTGAAAAGGAAGTCAACGTGAAGGAGAATAACCAAGTTAAATGAGAAAACTCACGAGGTGGCGCAAGCGCGTGATTAATGGTTAGACGTAGGGTCTAATGACATATAAAACTGAGGCGCTTGGACCAGTCCATACGTTATAGGATGAATAACCATAAGGGGTAGATCATCAGGGTGTCAAAAGACATAAAGAGGAGCGCATGTCCATCTAGATATTCTTGTAGGCTCCAACGGACTGGGTTAAGAAGCACGCGGCTTCCGGGGATGTAGCGTACTCTTGGTATTCCTCTTTTGAGTGGCAGATGATCCGCCTGTACTCACAAAGGTTAGGTCTGCGTAGGTGAACCAGCGAGTATGCCTTGATTGTAATAATAAGGGGCAATCAAAAGACTAAGATGGGCCAGCGTGATTCGACGAGACCAGTTAGTGCCTTGTGATAGCAACACGTTGTCTACCTACCATCTTCAGTCAGTACGTAAAGCGGAAAGGCGGAGAACTCCAAAAGACCATATACTTTGCTATCTAGTTATGGGTGAGGTTGGCCAATAGGTTTGAAGGGCATAGGGGGCCGGGGTTAAGTTCTCATTCTTGATATTATTGGGTGCCTTTCATTAGTTGAGGGAGGGGTCTAGTGGGACCATAGCCACTGTAAAAGCAGACCTTAGCATCTGCAATCGGCAGATATCTGAAAGCTCCCGACCGAGTTCCGTGTTTCTCGATTAGCCCTGCCACGGGACTCGGGCACACATATAGAGAACATGTGCAATAGACATAGAGAACAATTGACGATACGTACGTGGGAAAGTCTAGGTACACTCATGTCGCTCTGGGTGGTGTATCATAAGACAAGAGGGCATTATTCGAGGATGGAACCTAATTCGATCGAATGGTTCAAAGATGGCAGCCTGGATGCTTACGTAATATAGAAGTAGTGGTTCTCTGTAGACGTAGCATTGACATATATACAGAAATCCGTACGACATTCGAGCGTAGGATTAGGGACTGCTATATTCCTACGATGATACAGTGAAGACCGTGCCAGTAGGGTACCATGGAGTGTGCCTTAATTGGGGGTAGCTACATATACACTGTATTAGGTTAATCTATTAGGGAGTAGATGGGTACGATGTGTGTAAGCCTTGAATGCTAATAACATAGATAACCTAATAAATTAGAAAATGTAATTGAACGGTATATGTAGGATTATCCAGAAGTATTATTTAAATCCAGTCAAACAAGACTTATGTTTTGACACCCCCCCCCCCCCCCCCCGGCCTCACAACATTCGCAGGTTAGGTTCATGACAGAGACTGTATAGCTTTGGATACTGGTTTAGCCGTATTATTATTATTATTAAGGTAAAGCTATGTTTTAATTACATTATATTTTATTCCTTCCGCTGTGAGATGTTTTCCGAACTCTGACATGTTCCATGTCTCTGTCTTTTTCTGCAAGATACTAGAGCAAACCAACTCGGGTTTCGATGGATTGGGATTTTTGAAAAAAAATCGGTCCATTGGAATCCGCTTTGTTACAACTTTAGTGGCTTATCCTCTCTTTCCTTTTCCTCCTCGACCTACTTCTCTAGTTTCCCTTAGATCCTTTTCATTGGCTTAGGACGAGTCTCATCTTGAAGCCCTTTGTCGGGTTTACTTCGGACGTCTTCTCCCCCTCGTTCGAGATCTCCATCGTTTCAGCTTCGGGGAGAATTATCTTTAGCGGAGAGGAGAAATCTCAACCATGGCTGCTGAAGTTTGAATCTTCTCAGCCTCCTCATCGGCCTTTTTCTTGGCCTTTTCCTCAACTTTTCTCTTATCCTTATCTTGGACTCTTTTCTCGGCCTCCTCATCATTTTTTCTTTTGGCTCCGGTCTCCTCCTGCTTGACAAAGAGGCGGACATGCTATTGTTGCTCTTGTTCGTGCATGGTTGGCCCGCCTGTCTCACCGTCCTAGCCGGTGATTCTTAGCTCCTCTTCCTTCTTTCGCCTTTCATCCTCGATCAGTAGTTCCATTTCAACGGACATATGACCCTGGTCAATCTCTCCGGGCTCCAAGCCCCTATAATTGTAAATATTGCTAAACTCATTGCTCAATGACCTTTTATACTAAATCCCCATTTTCACTCGTTTAGTTTAGCTTTCGTTGAACTTTTTGGGTGTTGTGCCACCTTTGGACGCCAGCACATATATTAATAGGAAGTTTTTTCATATTCTATATACTAGAATATTCTCATTATTAAAAAAAGGAATATTCTTAATACCTTAGTTATTTCTTTTGATGTCGACAATCATATACAACCATATAAAATATAAATACTAATATTTTACTAAGTTATGCAATGCATAGTGCAAAATATTATACGGTTGTTGATTCAAAAGTGTGTACAGTATAAAAACTCAAGAAATAGAAATGAAGACTCATAAGTTCAAAAGAAAAGGATACGAAGATCTCAAGGGACAAGCATAGATCAATATTGTATATTGTTAAAGTCCTCTATATCAATATTTATATTTTGTCTCCAATTTCTAATCATTTATATTTTAACAGACGTATATTCAAAATATTTTATGAAATTTTTTAAAGTATAAAATGTTTATAAACTATGTTCAAACTATATTAAGAAATATCAAATTATTTACACAAAGTTAAAGATTATCAAAATAATTTGGAAAGAAAATAAATTTCAAATTTAACAAGCATATGTCGATATATACGACTTTGATATGTTGACATATATGCAGTCAAGAGTTTAGAAATTTTGAATAGATGTATTTATTCATCACTACTCTTCACGGATATATACATTTGTTCATTTACCATATAAAGAGAGTACAAATGATTTTTTTCAGTAACTATTATTTACTTTCTTCCCACTCCACTTTCTCAAGAAGATTCTCTTGAAAATTACACTTGTTCAAAATCATGCAGAATCAATTCAAACTTCATTATAGATGTTTGTAATCATCTTTTTATCTCAATTGAAGATCAAAATGCTATCCTATAGGCTATACGATCCATTATAAAATGCAATTATTTGTCATTGGAAATATATCAAACTATACTCTTGTTTGAGTGTTCTTATAGCTCATGAAAGTTAAATGGATGTGCTTGTGGCCCGCTCTAACCAAATGGGTGTGCCTTTATCCGGATCAAGTAAAGCTTGTGTATCCTAAATTTGAAAATTTTAGAAGTTTCGAGTCTAAAATTCCTATACGCTTGTTGAACGAACGCCTAAAATCAATTGGTTGTTCAACAAATGCCTAAAATAAGGCGAGCGTTAAACAGATATTTGTTCAACAAGCGTCTGAAGTGCTGGCGTTTGTTGAACAAAATTTGTTCAATAAACGTCTTTTCACAAAACTGTTAGAAAATATTCGATTTTAATAATTCGCCACCCGGTTGGTGCATGATTCTGTAACCCAAACAAAAATGAGGTGTTTCTTTCATCTTCCTGCTATTTTGAAACAAAAATAAAGGAACATATAGAGCAAAAACCACCACCATCTCTAAATCTACACGGCTATCTCCAACATTTTGTTCTTCGGTCATGAAAACTCCACCCGAAGCTTGGTCAAATTTGACGTAGTTAAACTATTGTTATTTTGCACTGCTTCTGCTTAAGCATATACAATCACGGATGTGTTGTGCATTGCCGTTCATAGACATTGAAGACCATTTGTAAATCACCTAATAAACGTTTTTATTTCCATCCTTTCTTGTATAACTTGCACTTAAATGTGTTAATTTTCTTAAACCTGAAGTCACTCCACTCATAAGCTAAGCCCTTAAACCACACTAATGCTTGCATTACGTAAAAGCTTCATAAAGGATACAGCTTATAAATCTCAAAAATCACAAACAAATAAACAGATCGCACACTTCTCATATTGAACTCTTAATCAAACACCCATGACCACAGCATAATCAAACCAACGAAACGACTTCCGATGAACTATATCTCCTTACCAGACACATAAACTTTCAACCCATTCTTCATAAACAAAGTAAGCGACATCTTCTGTTCAACCTCATGCCCCGGCACCAACTCCAGCTTAAACCTCATCAGCACTGAAGACGCTATCGCCTTCATCTGCAGATACGCCAACTCTTTCCCCAAACAAACCCTCGGCCCGGCGTTAAATGTCAGGAACCTGTACCCATCGCTCCCTGGGTCAAATCGTAGTTTCCCTCCGTCCTCCTCCACCAGCCATCTCTCTGGCTTGAACTCCAAGCAGTCCTCCCCCCATATCCCCTCCATCCTCCCGAGCGAGTAAATCGGGTACGTTACCGAAGATCCAGCTGGCACGAACGTGCCATCTGGCAACACATCATCCGCCACCACGTACTTGATATCTTGCGGAACCGAAGGGTACAGCCTCAACGTCTCCGTCAATGCTGCCTTCAAGTACACGAGTCTGTCCAGCTCCTCGTACCCTAACGGCTCCTCCTTCCATTTGCTTCTGTCCTCCCCTCTGGTCTCCTTCAACACTGACACTATCTCATCCGTTATCTTCTTTTCAATGTCTGGCTTTTGCATGATGATGTAGAAAAACCAACTGAGAGCCACTGACGACGTGTCCCTTCCGGCAAGTACAAAGTTTAAAGCTATGTACTGCAATGTAGATGTAGTAACCTTGCTGTCTTTTTTCTTCAAAAACCTGGAAAGAAGATCATCGGACGGCTTCTCCATCCTTTCTTTAATCGCCTCCGTCATGTATTTGGTCACGACCTCCAAGCTCTCTTTCAGTTTCTTCTCTGAACCTAAGCCAACCGCCTTCTTCAACCTCCACACGAAGCTCGGGTAAAGAAATCGCTCCAGAGTCGCTTCAGTTGCTGTATCGAATGCCACTGAAAATGGATTATCTGGTAAGCCCAAGGAGAGGGTTTCCGGATCCTTCCCGAAGGTCAACCCACAAATGTTGTCGAAGGTCAACCTGAGCAGCAGATCCTGAAGATCCACCGCCTCATGTTTCTTGCAGTGGGCATCCAGAATGGGCCATAACCGGTCTTTGATCGACCTGTTGGCCCAGCGCTCCATGGCCTGCCGCAGGGACCGCGTAGTAAATTCCAGGGCCGCAGTTTTTCTTTGCACGACCCAGGTGTCGCCGTCCGAGTTGAAAATGCCTTCACCTAGAAGGTCGTGGAAGACAGCCTGCCATGATGGGCCTTTCGGGTAATTTTCGAAGCGGGTACGGAGGACATGCTCAAGGTTTCTTGGATTGCAGGTAATGGTGAAACACCCGTAAGTGCGTGCAATAAAAGGGATGGCGAGGTTGCAGGTTTGGTAGGTGAATGCGGGTCCGGTTTGTTTGAGGTTGTGGACGAACCAGTCGTGCATGCGGTTGCGGTTTGCAAAGAGGCCCGGCAAGTTTCCGACCAAGGGCCATAGTCTTGGGCCGGAGAGCGTTCGGGTTAGGAACCAGAACCACGTTATGTAAGCTGCTGCTGCGGCCGCTGCAATGGCTGCGATGTATGTTTCCATGGCAAGGATGAGTTGATTTGAATGGTTAGAACATAGAAGAAGGATATTAATAAAGGACGTATGGAAGAATTGGAGTAGATCTACACACACCAGCACAGTATATCATATTGTAGTACTATTTCTGGATTTCTGAACATAATCTATGTTTGGTTAATTTGGATTAACGTATTGAAGTAGGTTGCGAGTGGTTCATCAACTTGGTGAAATTAGTATGGTTAGAATTTTGAATTACATGTGCATTAAAAGAATTATTAAGAAGGAAAATCGTGTTTACGTGAGAAGTATAATTTGATGAAGTTCAAATCCCAGTACCCAAAATCTTGTATCCGTCTAGATCCAACCAATCAAAATCCTCTGGTTTCCACCTTTTTGCAATTAAGTCTTCTTTTTTTCTATGATTTAATTACAAAAAGTGAAAATCAGATAATCCTGATTGATTGGGTATAGAAAGAGGGAGAAATTTAAATACAGAAGATTTTCTCTCAATTTCATGGCGTGAGATACTTCTTCAAAGCAACCTTATTACTCTAGGTCTATGTTCAATGTCTCCATGTATCATGTTCAATCTTTAGCTCCATGATACATGATTCGATTGTTAATTAAATCACTGTTGTAATCAAAATTAATGAATTTCGAATATAAAGAATTGATATAAAATTAAAAAGTGAAACATGATGCGGATTGACATATTATAAGTTACTCCCTGCCATAATATGATTAGGGAATAACATAAATATCATTAATGATATTATTTCATAATTGTAGCTGCATGTATAAATATCATTAATGATATTATTCAAATATCATTAATGATATTATTTCAAAATTGTAGGTGCATGTTTCTTGTAACTTTATATATTTGTGATTACTGAATGGAGAAGTATCTTCTCTTCAACTCTTCGTCAAAATGAACCTGTAAAGGACGAATGAAACGGGATAGAGGAATTGATGTTGATTTAAAAATCCAATCAAAATCTCAGTTCGACAACGATTAACTTTTGATCTTGAAGTGCAACGCATTTAAAAATAAAATATTCTTACAATCTGCGGTTTAATCTTAAAACCCTGAAATAATCTCACGTGTGCATAAATCCACAGTTTAACCTCAAATCTTCTAACTGATCTATTAAATCAAACGGTTCTTGATTCAAATTTGAGAAACATATTTAGCTTATTTTTTTCACATAGACCAATTTAAGAAAATAATTTCATGAACTTAACTGCTAAACTATCAGAATATGTTATTAATTTTGGCTGATACTGTATAATATTAATGTACATTTTACAAATTATTGTTGATATAATAATTTTCATTTCTAAAAGGAAGAAAAATTACAATTATATGCTTAAAATATGTTATAAAATTACTCAAATTAATATTTGTTATGGAATGTTTAAAGATAATCATTTAAGATTTAATATGTCAATAATTATTGAAAATTTTAACACTAATTGCAATAATTTACATTTAAATTAAAAAATGGAAATTGACAACCAACGCGGCTTTTATGATGCGACTGGATGAAACATTAAAACATTCTATCTAATATCAATATGATTTCGCTTACGATTCAGTTTTTGACTTTCCATAATTTGGAAGATCGAATTGAGTCCAAATATGATGGCGAAAGGTCAAACGTTCAAATGATAACGCAAGATACATGTTACTTGTTATTTTTATATTTTGTTATGTTTAAATGTAATTTATTTCAATTTTTGTTAACTAGTTAAATTAATACACTAACCATAAAACAACTATTTTTGAACATTTTATTTCAAATATTAATTTGAATAATTCAACTATAGTTATTTTAGCACAAAATTTTAATTTCATTATTATTTTAGGATGAAATAAGTTCATATAATCAATAGTTTGTAGAGTGTACACTAAAAATATATTATCTAGTTCAAAATTGATAAAATATTCTCTAATTTGAAAGCTAATATTATGAAATTATGATAAAATTGGCACAAATAGATGAAATAATTTAGACTTTATTATTGATATCATGTAAAACTGATTACGAGCCAATGCAGATTGTATCATTATATATACAATACGAATGTAACAGTTGGAAACTGAGTGGACTAAAATGCCCCTGAAATCCTAAGTTATAATAGTTTCCCCGTTAGTTGTAACTAGGGTTTCCTCCTTTCCTTTAATGGTTGCTTCGACTTCAGTCGAATCAATGACTTTTAGATCTGTCTTGAATTTTTCGAAATTTAAACTGTATATTGGTTTTGTCAGAATATCTGCCTTTTGAAAGGCAGCATGAAAGTGATTCATGTAACAACCCGCATTTTACGTATCAGAAGATCGTAAAATAATTTTATTTTATTCTCTGAGGGTTGGATCATTCTCATCTTTTAATATGTTGCTTATGGGGATGTGTGACATGTCCATAATTTTTACTGATTTTGTTTGTGACCATTTTTCCCCTGTCAGTCTTGTATTGGGCATAACTTTTGACTCAGGTCGAATCAGAGGGTGAGACCTGTGCCATTGGAAAGGAATTGATGATTCTCTTTCCGTAGAGTGGTTACATTAAGGATTTGGTTCAGCGGTTTGGGAGAAATCGCTGTTTTAAGGTTTTTCAGCTGGCTGTTCAGGTTTTGGAAGGCTAATGGACTGATTTGGAGAAGGCCCATTAAGGGGTTGGTGGAGGCTATAAATAGGGGGTAAGGGATATGGAGAAAGGTTGGAATTTTCCATTCTCTTATAGGGAGGCTTTGATCTCCTTCTTCCTCTAACATCTTTCCACCATTAAAATTCCAAATCCAAGGAGGGAAATCGAAAATCTATACCATTCGAGGCTAGATCAACATCGTTTCAAGGGCGAATTCATCAGATTGAAGAGTTTGATTCGAAGTGTTCGCTATCCGGATTGTTTTTTCATCGTTTTAGCTTTGTTTTGGATAATCGGTGAGTGGTTTACATCTCTCATTCAGATTCATGAAAGTATGTGAGTTATAGAATGTTAATTTCATCATTTTCATGTTATTTTCTTTAGATCTACACCATGCTAAGTCCATTTTACATATGAATCACCTTAGGATCTGATCTAGATAATTTAAATGGTTAATTTCATGATTTTTCACCAGTGTATGCAAGTTAGATCCGTTTTTATGTTCATATGATTCACTTATCATGTTTTGCGAAATTTATGTGTTTTGATGGAAATTGTTAGATTGATGATATTGTTGGTTGCATAACATGTTTGTGGTTGCGTTTGGATGAATCAGATAAGCTGGTTTCATCGGATTCGTCGTTTGGCGAAGTTTTGGTCGAAATCGAAGTCGAAAAGGAGTTGTGCATGTTTCTGGTCGGTCCAGAAGGACCAGAAAAGGTTTTGGTCGGTCCAGAAGGACCAGAAAAGTTTCTGGTCGGTCCAAAAGGAGCAGAGAAGGTTTTGGTCGGTCCAGAAGGACCAAAAGGGAGTCTGGGTGGTTCAGAAGGATTCTGGTCAGTCCGGAAGGACTAGAAGAGGGTCTGGTCGGTCCAGAAGGACCAGAAGGGGGTCTTCCCAGGAAGGGTCGGTTTTGGGTCTTCCCAGGAAGAGGAGGTTTTGGGTCTTCCCAGGAAGGGTCGGTTTTGGGTCTTCCCAGGAAGGGTCGGTTTTGGGTCTTCCCAGGAAGAGCAGGTTTTGGGTCTTCCCAAGAAGAGCAGGTTTTGGGTCTTCCAGGAAGAGAAGGTTTTGGGTCTTCCCAAGAAGAGCAGGTTTTGGTTCTTCCCAGGAGGGGTCGGTTTTGGGGTCCTCCCAGAGGGCTCGGTGATGGTGTAGCTTTGAGGTGGTTCAAGTAGGAAGGCTCGAAGTGATGAATGTGTTCGGTGACAACTCAAAGGTCGTGAGTTGATGGATAATGGCTGCTCGAGAAGGTTGCTTGAGCTATGAAACATCGTCAAGGTTGGACGACTAGAGATGCGAAGGCCGAGAGGTCATCGTTGTCGTAAGTTCTAGCAGGCTCAAAGCAGGGGTACGATGGGGGCACTCAAAAGACTAGAAGGTTGCTGGTCGAGTACCCTGGGTCTTGGGGAAAGGCCACGTGTCAAGGTTGGACATTGTCAAGGTTGGACATATGGAGTTCATGATAGAACTGGGGTTACCATTAGCCCATGACATATGGCAAGGTTGGCCGTCATACGATTAACGATGGTTTTAAAGCAGGATTGGCGGTGATAGCCAGAGTCTGTCATGTATGCTGGATGTTTTGCATGAGATATATAATCTTGATCCCATGATTGCTATTGTTGATTGTTTCTATTTGCTATGAACAAATGGTTGTTCTGGTTTCTATGGATTAATGGTTGAAATGCTTGGTGTAAAGGCTATCACTGTCCGATGTAGGGAAGATAAGGTTGAGTTCTTCTCTGGTGTTGTGAGTAGACAAGTTGTTCATTTACCCATTCTCATATACTTTCTTGTTGAAGTTTGTTAGCTGTTTTATCGCTCACTAAGACTATTGTCTGACTCAAGGTTTTATGTTCCCTCTTATTACCTTGGGTTGTTCATCCGGTTGTGGATGGGCAGACTAAGTAGCAGGTTACAGGTAATGGAGCTTAGTGAGACGAGGAAGCTGAGCGATGACGAGAAGGAGGCTGGCGTACCAGTTTTATTACCATCTAGTATTTCTGTTTCCGCTGTTTGAGTTGCTTGAGAGTTATAGTGAGGCCTTATGTACAAACTTTGATATCAGTTGGATAATCTTTCTGGATGTTGAGAAAGTTTCAAAAGTTTGTTATATGATACCTCATTGCTATTACCTGTTGTATATGTTCTATTATATTTTATCCTTGCGCTGTGAGCTCTACGACAGGTTTCGATGTGTTTACCTACTCTGATGATCGTCCATAGCAGCCTGGCACACCTTTCAGCGCATTTTCCACTTGTTTAGTGCGGGGGTTATGGGCGGTCGTCACATTTGGTATCAGAGCTCTGGTCAACGATTTTGGCCAAAGTTCAAAGATGTAATTACGTAGGAGAGACGTATTTGTAGATTTTTGTTGGATGTTTACTATATGTATATTAACATATATAGTAGTAGCAGTTGTATCTCTTTAGCAGTTTTCTTGGAAGTGGTTAATTATTCTAGATTGCAGATTTAGAATGAGTAGACGACCATCAAGACACGCTGCTAGGAGAGCTAATACTGGAGGGGGAAATGGTGACGAACCAGATTACCCGGCCATGTTTGAAGCCATGGCAGAAGCAATTATGCGAAGGGTACCCGCTCCAGTGGCGGCTATGGTAGATGTAGGTGTGCGAGTTCCTAGAGTAGATTTTGCAAAGATGTGCAAGGTCTTTACATCTCTAGGAGGGAAACCATTCAAGGGAACTGAACCAGCTGAAGAGGTTCAGAGGTGGGTGGATTCATGTGTTCGAATCTTTGGAGACTTGGGTATTGAGGATGCAATGAAGAGAAAGCTTGCATCAAGGCAGCTGCAGAGCAGGGCTATGGAATGGTGGAATTTTGTCATACTCGAGACTCCGGAAGAGGAGATTTCATGGGAGCAATTCCAAGCTAAGTTTGAAGCAAAGTTTATCTCCACTGCTCAGAAGTCTGTTCTCTTCAAGAAGTTCGTAGAGTTGAAGCAGAATGGAAGAACAGTTCTTGACTACATTTCTGATTTTGAGGCTTTGTCCAGATATGCTCGTTCATACATTGATACGCCCTATCAAAAGAACGAGAAGTTTGTCTTGGGTTTGGATGCTCATATTGGAAAACCGCTTGTGGACCATCTTAATGATTCATTTGAAAAGATTGTGGAAAAAGCTATTCGCCATGAGAGCTTGTTTTCCAAGGAAGCAAATGTTGTCGTTGCAACCAAGGAAGCTCAGAAACCACAGCAGGGTGGTAATAATAAAAAGAGGAAGCAGCAATAACAGAAAGGAAAGGATGGCCAAAAGAAACCCAAGAGTGAGGTGGTTTGCTTTAACTGCCAACAGAAGGGTCATTATTCAAATGAGTGTAAGAATCCCAAAGCTGAGAAGAAGTGCTTCAAGTGTGGAAAGCCTGGGCATGAGAAGAAAGATTGTCCAGAATCAGCTAAGGGCAAACAGATTGTGAAGGCATATGCTTTAGAAGCCGTGCCATCTTCTTCAAGAGCTCCTACTGCAGAGGAAAATGGAAAAGGTGTCATGGTGCAAGGTACTTTTTCTGTTAACGGTGCTTCAGTTCGAGTTTAGTTTGATACTGGAGCATCACATTCATTCATCTGCAATGAGCTTGTGTATCGCTTGGGTTTGGAACCCGAGATTTGTGATAGACCATTGATCGTGACTAATCCAGTTGGGGGTTCGTCCAGTTTGTGCATGATTTGCCGTGGTCTAGTGTTATCGAGTCATAGTTGCTCTTTTATGTGTGATTGCTTTGTTCTTAACTTCGCTGGGTATGGGATCAGGGCATGGATTGGCTCAAGAGATATGCGGCAAGGGTGAATTGCGAGAAGCTAGAGGTGAGGGTCGGGGATGTGGAAGGGCGAAAGGTGTTGATTAGATGTAAGCGCGAAGACGGGGTCTTCGTGAGTTATCTATATTCGCTTGGGATTCCACAGGAAGACCTATCATCAGTGCCAATCGCTAATGAGTATGTAGATGTCTTTGACGAGGTCAAAGGGTTGCCGCCGCATCATGAGATCGAGTTTAGGATCGATTTGGTCGAAGGTGTTAGACCAATTGTTATGCCCCTTAGGCGGATGGCGCCAAGGGAACAGCGAGAGTTAGAGGTGCAAGTTCGTGACCTTTTGGGAAAAGGATTCATTCGGAGGAGTGTTTCCGAGTGGGGTGCACCAGTCGTGTTTGCAACTAAGGCAGATGGCTCGTTAAGATTGTGTGTGGACTATCGTGAGCTGAACAAGGTGACTAAGAAGAACAAGTATCCGTTGCCAAGGATTGATGACTTGTTCGATCAGCTTCACGAAGCCAAAGTGTTTTCTTAGATGGATTTGGCAACGGGATTTCACCAATTGAGAGTGGCTAAGGATAGTGTGCCAAAGACTGCTTTTAGGACACCGTCCGGGTTTTTCGAGTGGTTGGTGATGCCATTCGGGTTGACGAACGCGCCAGCGTATTTTGTGGATCTTATGAATAGAGTGTTCAGAGATCAGTCGAGTAAGTTTGTGCTGGTATTCATGGATGATATACAGGTTTACTCCAGAAATGTGGAAGAACATAAGACGCACTTGAGAGTTGTGTTAGAGATCTTGCGAAAGCATCAGCTTAAGGCTAAGTTCTCAAAGTGTCACTTCTGGAAGGATGAAGTGAGGTTCATAGGTCATGTTGTTTCTGGAAAAGGTATAGCGATTGACCCCGCTAAAGTTGCAGCAATCCAGGATTGGGATTGACCTAAGAATGCGACGGATGTTCGGAGTTTCCTTGGGTTGGCTGGTTATTACCGAAGGTTTATCAAGGATTTCTCCATGATAGCTGCACCATTAACAGGATTGACGAAGAAGAATCAAGTATTCGCATGGGATGCGAAGTGTGAACAAGCGTTCAGAATTTTGAAAGAGAGATTGACAAGTGCACCTGTGTTGACCATTCCAAGTGGGAATGAAGAGATGGTGGTATATACTGATGCGTGTGGTACTGGACTTGGAGCAGTGCTAATGCAGAAGGATAAAGTAGTGGCTTACGCAAGTCGACAGCTAAAGCCACATGAGAGAAAATATCCGGCTCATGATTTGGAGTTGGCAGCGATTGTGTTTGCTCTGAAGATGTGGAGACATTACCTGTTGGGAGTATGATTCGAGTTGTTTACGGATCACAAGTAGTTGAAGTATCTTTTCTCCCAAAATGATTTGAATCTTCGGCAGCAACGATGGTTAGAGTTTCTGGCATCGTATGATTTTGGGATAGCCTATACTCCTGGCAAAGGCAATGCAGTTGCAGATGCATTGAGTCGAAGACATGCAAGTTTGGGAGCGATGTTTTCGGAATGGAAGGGCCTCGAGTACTTGGCAAGGTTTGATTTCAGGCCAAGGTGTGAGTTGGAACCTGAGATATTGGCAAGCTTGTCGATAAGGCCTACTCTTATCGAAAGGATTGGCAAGGGCCAAAAGAAAGATACGAAGCTTGTCGAGTTTATTCAGAAACTGAAACCAGAGGATAAAGAGTTCGAGGTCGACTGTAACAACCCGTATTTCGATAACATGATTAAAGACGAGAATCAAGGCAGAATTTAATTTTAAATTCTGAATCAAGTGAAACGGGCTATGCCATTGCGTTCGTCTCGAAAAAATACGCGAAATAGAGTCCGAGTTTTCGAAAATCGGAGTCCGTATGACCAAGATATGGCCTCGCGAAGTTTCACGAAAAATTACCAAATTAAAGTATACTTAATTAAGTGAAATGGGTTGCGCAGAGAAATATATATATATTGATATATATATATATATATATATATAATTGAAAATTAAATAAATAAATATGCAAAAATGTTCAAAACAGCGAATTGGGATAGGGGAATAACCGAACCGGCCGATTTTTGAGGTCGACCCGAGCCTGCTGGGTCGACTAGGGGTTAATCCAGGGTGTTTGGCTGTCAACCCGTGGGCCGATTCGCTCAAATGCAGATTTTGCATTTGGATGGTTCTCATGGTTCATCTTTAATCTAAAGGCCCTAGATGGTTCCTACACTTGACTTCTTCCCCAAGACATGCTTTGATGGCTTGGATTGAATCTAGGTTTAATCCTATGGCCTAAAACACTTGCCTAATCTATAAATAAGACCCTAACCTATCCTAAATCCTCATTATTCATTCATGCAACTAAACTATGGCAAAATTCCTACTCTCATGGCCTCCACTCAACTATCCTAGCCTCCACTTCATTTCTATGAGAGGTTTCATGATCATGAGAGTATTAGAGAGTCCCTATGTTAGTATGAGAGCTTCTCAAGTTGATTTCAAGGCAAAAGCTTTGATCTTTGTTCATAAAGATGGTATTTTTGTTGATTTGGAGTGTTCATCTTTGGGTTTTTGGGTGATGGCATGCATAGGCTTCATCACAAGCTTTAGTTTAATCGATTTAGGCCTTCATAGCTATGTAAGCCCTTCCCTACTCTTAGATATTAACTATGAAGTTAAATGTTCATGTTGAAAGTTTGGGTTTGATTAATTGGAATGATGCATGCTATCATGTTATGCAAGTTTATGAAGTCATTATCTTGATCTTATGGGCTAAAAGCCACAACCTTTATGTTGAAATGTTGCATTATGCAACATGAGAATCTTCATAATCATTATGTCAACTTGCATATGAAGTCATAATCCTTATATGATGATATATGCGAGTTTCTAGCCATCATTCCATGTCTTTTGTCACCATGATTCGCTTATGTACCAAGTTTGGGTTGATGCATGTTTTTGAGGCTTAAGAATGTAACATGCAAGCTAATGAACACATTTGTGCCTCATTTGCCACCATGATTAACTTGTGGCTTAATACCCATTTTTGTCATTCCTTTGCCAAGTCTCTTCTTTTAATCCATCACATTGTTGCGAACGTATATGCTAGTTTAAAAAGCGTTGGGGTCACATTATGAGGAAACATAATGACATGAATATGACTTGGGTAAATGGGTATAAACATGACAACATGTAACGTTAAATATGACATGTGTTTATACTTGAAAACATGACTTGAAATATAACATGGAAGTTGACATGTAAGTATGCATAAAAACATAAGCTTGGGAATTTACCTATTAAGTTAGGTCTACCCATTGGGAATTTACCTATTAAGTTAGGTCTACCCAATTGCTTGAAAACTTGACTATGAACATGACACTAGACTAAACATGAAAGTGGCCAACTCGAGGTTGGGTTGAGTTTGCAACGTAAAACTACCCGGAACCGACCGGCCTAACTAGTAGTTGCAAACAATAGGACCCAATGTGAGAAGTTGGTCATGTTGTGCTTGAACCCGAGGTTAGACCAAGTTGTGGTGTAAAGCTACCCGGAACCGACCGGCTTAACTAGTAACCACAACAAAGTCTAATGTGAGAGGTTGGGGTGCATTAAGTAATTAATGCCACATAATAGGGTTAAGTTAATTTGATTAATGACTCTTAACCAAATATGACATGGGTAAATGGGTTAAGTAAATTGGTTAGGCTAATGATACTTAACAAAACATGACAAGGTTGGGTAGGTTAAGTGATTTGATTTGCCTAATGACGCTTAACCATTTTTATACGACTAGTGGACGGGGATTAAGTTAACCAACACTTAATCAATCCAACATGATAATTTGGAAAGGTTAAGTAAGTTTTCTTAATGACACTTAACCATACAAGATGATTAGGGGATGGGGTTAAGTAATTTGTACCTAACTAATCCGACACGGTAATTAGATGGGGTTAAGTAATCCACACTTAACTAATCTAAACACGGTAATTCGATGGGGTTAAGTTAAACACTTAACCAATTTAAACTCGGTAATTCAATGAGGTTAAGTAACCAATACTTAACCAACTTAACGTGATAATTTAATGGGGTTAAGCAACTTATACTTAACCAATTATACATGATGATTTGATGGGGTTAAGTAACTTACACTTAACCAATCTAATACGCGGACCTGATAAGGTTAAGTCACAAGACCTTTTTAGAATATACTTAACCATTGTAGTACGATTAGAGGATGGGGTTAAGCCAACCTATACTTAACCAATCCGACTCGATAATTTGATGGGATTAAGATAATCTATGCTTAATCGATCTAGCAAGATAATCCGATAGGATCAAGGTAAGCTAGTACTTGACCAATTTGACTTGATAGGGTTAAGTCATGAGCCTCTGGGTACACTTAACCAACTTGTGGGACTAAGTCTTGAACTTAAATACTTAGCCAATCTTTGACGTGATTCGTGGGCGGGTTAAGTCATGGACTTGAATGATAACACTTAACCCAATAGACAAACCCTAGCTAGAAGAACTAGGTAGAAAACCGTGGTTAATCAAGGATAACGGGAAAGGAAGCTAAGTGGTAAACCTTAGTTAAGGGTAACTAAGTAATAATTCTTAGCTAAGGACATAGGACTAATTCTCAAAACGATGAGTAACCTGATACGGTAGGTCATCGCTTAGTATACGAGGGGGAGCAAGTTATCTGACTTGGATAAAAGCTCCAGCGCACTGGGTGCCGAAGTGGAAGCTTCGGGGGACGTGAGGATATTCTTGGGATCCCTCTGTGGGCTGCCAGGTAATTATACTAGGCCCATGAGAGGTCAAGGTCTGCGTTAGAAGGACCAAGAGTATGCCTTGGTTGCTATGCGAGCAACCTAAAGACTGGGATGGATTAGCGTGGAGTCGACGATTCTTGTTTTTGCCCTGGATAGCACATCGTCGACTACCTACCATCTTTAGTCAATCGTGTACGTGCGGAAAGGCAGGGAACCCCCAACAGACCATGTGCTTGCTATCGAGTCATGGGTGAGGTTGGCCCGTAGGAAAGTGGGCTATAGTGGGGCCGGGGAGTGGTTCTTATACATGATTTTTCTTGGATTGCCTTTCAGTAGTTGAGGGAGGGGTCACGTGGGACCATAGCCACGGGTACAAAAACAGACCTTGATATCTGCATCGGCAGACGATTTAAAGCTCCCGACCGAGTTCCGTATTTCTTGATTTGCCCTGGCACGGAACTCGGATGGCACATTGGGGAACATGTGCATCTAGACATGGAAAACGATTCACGATACATACGTGGGATCAAGGGCGCGGTTGACGGGTGGCGTAATCCCTAGTGGTCCTAGGTGGCCAAAACCCAAACCGAGACACGGAAACGTTCATTAGGTAGCATAATCCCTAGCGGTCCTAGGTGGCATAAATCCTAAGTGGACGCGCGATAGTTCATGGTAAGGAAACACAACTAGATCAAGGGTTGCAGTCCAAAACAACTTCAAGGATAAACCGTTTACATGGGAAAGCCCGTACAGCCTATGGCAAAGGACTGAACTTATACATGGAAAGAAACATATGAGTTGAGTAACCTATATATGTGGCATATTAGGTTGACATGGACCATTACACGACTTTTGAGTAAGGGTCATTCACGGATAACACGTAATACAGTTGGGGTACTAGTACGGTAGGTGCAGAGCAGATATACAGGATAGATGCCATGGGACGTTATACGCGATAGATATCTTGGGATATTATACTTGATAGAAACCTGACAATGTGATACCTTGTTTTATCTTGACACCGTAGTTTATCACGACACCCTAGTTTATCTGAGTTCAGTAGTTCATCCTGTTATTTTGATTTAGCTTATCTATCTTGTTATCATGCTTATGTTCATCTCAGTTTCTCATGTCAGTTAACTTTACTAGTTTTTATACTAATAGTAGATAGGGCTTACTCAGTCTTTTTGACTGACCCGTTTTGTTTCGCCTCTTTTCTTCCGTTTCCCCCCCCCCAGGTTACAGGGAGGAAACACTGCTGTTTAGTTCGGACTTCTTCTGCTTGAAGGTCATCATGGATGGCTTGGACTTTTCCTGGCTATGGCTACTTTACTGTTTTTATTTGGGGAATAATTTATGAAAAAGTCTTTATGCTTCTTTACTATTGCAAGACAGGTTTTGATGTACTCTGATGTAAAAGGCTTTAGACCTTATGTATTCATGTTTATGAAAGTTCGATTTTACTTCCGCTATTTTATATGTTCTGTCTTGTGATATTTCTGTGCATGTTTACCAATAATGCCCCTCTAAAGCTAGTGCATTCCTTTGCGAGTGACCCTAGCGGAGGCGGGGTGTTACATCGACCGAGAAGGTTGGCTTCGAAAGCAAGGACGATTAGTTGTTCCTGATGTCGACGGATTGAGGGATGAGGTTCTGAGAGAATGTCATCACTCGAAGCTAACGATTCATCCTGGTGGTAATAAATTGTATGAGGACATGAAGCGAGCCTACTACTGGGAAGGGATGAAAAGAGATATTGGAAAATTCATTTCCAAGTGTATGAACTATCAGTTGGTGAAAGCTGAACAGAAGAAGCCGAGTGGTTTACTTCAGCCATTAGAGGTTCCTACATGGAAGTGGGAGCAGATATCAATGGATTTTATCGATGGACTACCTAGAACTAGGATAGGGAATGAAGGGATTTGGGTGATTGTAGATCGTTTGACCAAAAGTGCAAGGTTCATTCCTATCAAGACGACTAGGACAACATCAAAATTGGCTGAGCTTTATGTGAAATGGATAGTTCGATTCCATGGTGTTCCAAAGAGTATAGTAAGTGACCGGGATCCATTATTCACGAGTGGATTTTGGAAACGTTTACAAGAAGCTTTGGGAACCGAATTGTGTTTAAGTACGGCATATCATCCCCAAACTGATGGTCAGACCGAGAGAGTCAACCGAGTTTTAGAAGATCTCCCGAGGGCTTGTGTGTTAGACTTCGGAGGATCATGGGAGGACCATCTACATCTAGTTGAGTTTGCGTATAATAATAGCTACCAGTCGAGTATTGGGATGGCACCATACGAGGCGTTGTATGGAAGGCCGTGCAATTCTCCAGCTTGTTGGTTAGAAACTGGAGATAAGTTGGTACTTGGGCCTGAAATGATTAGAGAAACCTCGGGTTGTATCAAGATTGTTCGACAACGAATGAAGGCGGCCCAAGATCATCAGAAAAGTTACGCCGATAAGCATCGTAAGGATATGGAATTCGACGTATGAGATATGGTTTTCGTGAAGATTTCACCGTTGAAGCATGTGGTTCGATTCGGAAGTAAAGGGAAGTTGGCTCCTAGGTTTGTTGGACCATTTCCGATAGTCGAGCGAATAGGAAAGCTCGCATATAGGTTGGAGTTACCCGAGAAGATGTCGAGTGTGCATAATGTTTTCCATGTGTCGTTTCTACGGAAGTTTGTGCATGACTCGAATGTGGTGGTATCTCCAGAACAGTATGAAGATTTAGAAGTCGAGACCGCAGTTGTAAAACCTCATAGGCCACTTCGTGTTGTGGGGAATGACACGAAACAACTTAGGAGGAAGATGGTTAAGCTAGTCAAAGTACAATGGAGTGAAGATGGCGACGATTGTACATGGGAGATGGAAGAGAGCATGAGGGCGACTCATCCAGAACTTTTCATCGGTAGAACCCTTAGATTGTATCGTCGTTATATTGTTGTATCTTGTTGTTGTTTGATAGAATTCCGCGTGCTAGGATAAGGCTATGGATGCATGGCTTGATGGTTGCTAGTTTGGATGATAGGATTGGCTTCTCATGGATGATAGGCATGCGGAATTGTTGTGGTTGCTTGTATTTTCTTGGAATTTCGGGGGCGAAATTCTTAAGGGGGAGAGAATGTAACAGCCCGCATTTTACGTATCGGACGATCGTAAAATAATTTTATTTTATTCTCTAAGGGTTGGATCATTCTCATCTTTTAATATGTTGCTTATGGGGATGTGTGACATGTCCATAATTTTTACCGATTTTGTTTGTGACCATTTTGCCCCTGTCAGTCTTGTACTGGGCATAACTTTTGACTCAGGTCGAATCAGAGGGTGAGACCTGTGCCATTGGAAAGGAATTGATGATTCTCTTTCCGTAGAGTGGTTACATTAAGGATTTGGTTCAGCGGTTTGGGAGAAATTGCTATTTTAAGGTTTTACAGTTGGTTGTTCAGGTTTTGGAAGGCTAATGGGCTGATTTGGAGAAGGCCCATTAAGGGGTTGGTGGAGGCTATAAATAGGCGGTATGGGATATGGAGAAAGGTTGGAATTTTCCATTCTCTTATGGGGAGGCTTTGATCTCCTTCTTCCTCTAACACCTTTCCACCATTAAAATTCCAAATCCAATGAGGGAAATCGAAGATCTATACCATTCGAGGCTAGATCAACATCGTTTCAAGGGCGAATTCATCGGATTGAAGAGTTTGATTCGAAGTGTTCGCTGTCCGGATTGCTTTTTCATCGTTTTAGCTTTGTTTTGGATAATCGGTGAGTGATTTACATCTTTCATTCGGATTCATGAAAGTATGTGAGTTATAGAATGTTAATTTCATCATTTTCATATTATTTTCTTTAGATCTACACCATGCTAAGTCCATTTTACATATGAATCACCTTAGGATCTGATCTAGACAATTTAAATGGTTAATTTCATGATTTTTCACAAGTGTATGCAAGTTAGATCCGTTTTTATGTTCATATGATTCACTTATCATGTTTTGCGAAATTTATGTTTTTTGATGGAAATTGTTAGATTGATGATATTGTTGGTTGCATAACATGTTGTGGTTGCGTTTGGATGAATCGGATAAGCTGGTTTCGTCGGATTCGTCGTTTGGCGAAGTTTTGGTCGAAATCGAAGTCGAAAAGGAGCTGTGCAGGTTTCTGGTCAGTCCAGAAGGACCGGAAAAGGTTCTGGTCGGTCCAGAAGGACCAGAAAAGGTTCTGGTCGGTCCAGAAGGAGCAGAGAAGGTTCTGGTCGGTCCAGAAGGACCAGAAGGGAGTCTGGGTGGTTCAGAAGGATTATGGTCGGTCCAGAAGGACCAGAAGAGGGTCTGGTTGGTCCAGAAGGACCAGAAGGGGGTCTTCCCAGGAAGGGTCAGTTTTGGGTCTTCCCAGGAAGGGTCGGTTTTGGGTCTTCCCAGGAAGAGCAGGTTTTGGGTCTTCTCAGGAGGGGTCGGTTTTGGGGTCCTCCCAGAGGGCTCGGTGATGGTGTAGCTTCGAGGTGGTTCAAGTAGGAAGGCTCGAAGTGATGAATGTTTTCGGTGACAACTCAAAGGTCGTGAGTTGATGGATAATGGCTTCTCGAGAAGGTTGCTTGAGCTATGAAACATCGTCAAGGTTGGACGACTAGAGATGCGAACGCCGAGAGGTCATCGTTGTCGTAAGTTCTAGCAGGCTCAAAGAAGGGGTACGATGGGGGCACCCAAAAGACTAGAAGGTTGCTGGTCGAGTACCCTGGGTCTTGGGGAAAGGCCTAGTGTCAAGGTTGGACATTGTCAAGGTTGGACATATGGAGTTCATGCTAGAACTGGGGTTACCACTAGCCCTTGACATATTGCAAGGTTGGCCGTCATACGATTAACGATGGTTTCAAAGCAGGATTGGCGGTGATAGCCAGAGTCTGTCATGTATGCTGTATGTTTTGCATGAGATATATAATCTTGATCCCATGATTGCTATTGTTGATTGTTTCTGTTTGCTATGAACAAATGGTTGTTCTGGTTTCTATGGATTAATGGTTGAAATGCTTGGTGTGAAGGCTATCACTGTCCGATGTGGGGAAGATAAGGTTGAGTTCTTCTCTGGTGTTGTGGGTAGACAAGTTTTTCATTTACCCATTCTCGTATACTTTCTTGTTGAAGTTTGTTAGCTGTTTTATCGCTCACTAAGACTATTGTCTGACTCAAGGTTTTATGTTCCCTCTTATTACCTTGGGTTGTTCATCCGGTTGTGGATGGGCAGACTAAGTAGCAGGTTACAGGTAATGGAGCTTAGTGAGACGAGGAAGCTGAGCGATGACGAGCAGGAGGCTGGCGTACCAGTTTTATTACTATTTAGTATTTCTGTTTCCGCTGTTTGAGTTGCTTGAGAGTTATAGTGAGGCCTTATGTACAAACTTTGATATCAGTTGGATAATCTTTCTAGATGTTTAGAAAGTTTCAAAAGTTTGTTATATGATACCTCATTGCTATTACCTGTTGTATATGTTCTATTATATTTTATCCTTGCGCTGTGAGCTCTACGACAGGTTTCGATGTGTTTACCTACTCTGATGATCGTCCATAGCAGCCTGGCACACCTTTCAGCGCATTTTCCACTTGTTTAATGCGGGGGTTATGGGCGGTCGTCACAATTCATCTCCTCTTTCCCTTCTATGACCTTTTCTCTTACAAAGTACAGATCGAGCATTATGTGTTTCATCCGAGAGTGAAGCACAGACTTTGCTGACATAGACACAATGCTAAGGTTGTCGCACCATATAATCAGTCTTTTGTCTTAAGGTATTTCAATTTCTTTGAGAAGAGCTTCAATCAAAATGATTTCAACTTTAGCGTTGGCGATGTTGCGATACTCAGCTTCAGTACTTGACCTAGAAACAGTGGATTGCTTCCATGAGCACCATGAGATTGGATTTTCACCAAGGAAGATGACACATCTTGATGTGGATCATAGGTTGTCTCGATCAGAGGCTCAGTTAGTGTCAGCGTAACCTCTGATCTTTATGGTTTTACTTTTTCTTAGCAATAAACCTTGATTTGAGGTACCATTTAGATATCTTAATATTATTTTAACTGCTTTACAATGTACTTCACTTGGATTGTGCATGAATTGAGATACTTTGTTTATGCTGAAAGATATATCGAGTCTTGTAATTGTTCACCTACAATGCTTATGTATGTTTTGATACCAGGAAAGACTTCACCTTTGTGCTTAGATAGCTATAGATTACTCATCATTAGTTTTGGTAGAGGCTTAGCTTGATTTATTTTTTCTTTTATCAATATTTCCTTTGACACAGTAGCATTTCCGAGTTTGACTTTCTTATTACTTTTACTCCCAGAAAGAAATTTAAATTTCCTAAATCTTTGATAAAAAAATGTTTTGTCTAGATGTTTAATGATTTGATCGATTTCTTCATGGGCAAATTCTATTTCGGCCTCTCTATTTGCCTTTCCAACCCCAATAGTTTATTTTAAAACTTAATGACATTTTTACCCTTATATTAATTAACTAAAATGAATTGAGCATCTAGTCATGTTCTTTCATTCATCACATGTTTCATGTATGGTCGAAATCTTTCTTCTATTTTATGAAAACATGTGAAAATAAAAGTAATTTTTTTCGAAGTGGATGATATATAGGAATCAAAAAAATAGCAATCACGAAGAAGAAAACACTAAGTTTCGGAAAAAAATTGTCCAGCAGTTTATGTATATTTTTGTTTGGTTTTCTTCATCGTAACACAGACAGGGTAGCAACCTATTTCGGATGTAGCTTGGAATTGTTGCATTCAAGTGTGTATTGCACTAGATTATTCCTAACCAAGTTAGTTGAATTACATTGAACAATAAATAACGTTTGTACTGAATATAAGGAAAATGAACCAAAGACAGTTTTGAAATAAACTGGGGTGGGAAAAGAAAATAATGTGGTGTGTGCCATTTTTTTTAAAATGGTGGGGTAGGAAAGGCAAAATGAAGGGTGTGAATAGAATTTGCCGTCTTCATGACCACTTCCAGTGATGATCAGATCATCCACATATACCAGTATATAAGTTTTATACTTGTCTCTGATTTTCATTCAGAGAGAATTATTAGATTTGGTAGCTTTACATCCCAAATTATTTAAAGTATTCTTTAGTTTTTCATACCAACCCCTTGGTGTCTATTTCAGTCCATATATAGCCTTGTGTATTTTGCATACAGTGTTACTAGCTTGTTGACAATATCTTTGTGGTTGTTCCATATATGCTTCTTCATGTAATTCCCCATTTAGAAATGCGTTGTTGACATCCAATTGTCATATTTCCCAGTTGTGGTAGAGTGTTAGGCTTAAGATTATCCTTATAGTGGTTGGCTTAGCTACCGAAGAGAAGGTCTCTGTAAAGTCATTTCATATTGTTGTGTATATCCCTTGGCAACCAGTCGTGCCTTGTAGTTAGAAACACTTCCATCAGGATTTTCATGATTTTGTAAGTCCATCTACTTCCAATGATGTTTTTGTTGGTTGGTTTTTGAACTAGGCTCCAAGTTTTGTTTCTTTGAAGTGTTGCAAACTCTTCATTCATTGCATCTATCTAGTGTTGATATTTGTTGGCTTCACCGAAAGTAGTAGGTTTTGTGTTTTCATGAGTTATATTGTAGACTGTTGGTCTGAATATCCTTCTCTTCGATCTTGTTATCATATGATGTCCAGTATTCACTGGATTTTGGTTCGTCATTGATTCATTTGTATTGCTGATTTGTTGTTGACTTTCTGATTGTTCTATGATGTCAGATGATGATTGAGTGGGTGTAATCTCTTGAATGTCTACTTGCTTTTTAGTTGATGAGTCATCCCCTCTTTGACCTAACCTTTCACTGAATAATGTGTGTTGATATTGATTTGTATCTTTACCTGATTCAGCGTTGGGTATAGTGAGTTGAATTGATGGTGACACGGTGATGGTGGTTGTCTTCTGATAGATAGGGATTGCTGGTAAGGATGCCTTGGCATTGTATACTTTTTCAGTAGTTCTGATTGCAGTGCTGACAAAAGGATAAACATGTTCATTGAAGGCAACATGTCTTGGTATGATAATTTTCCCTTCGCTGGTAAGACATTTGTATCCTTTTTTATTTTGAGCATGTCCTATGAATGTGCATGGTTGGTTCAGACCTGAAGCATAGCATGTGGTTGTTGAATGGTCTTAGGTTGGGGGAGCACAAACATTCAAAGTTTTTAAGAAACATATAGTCTGGTTTTACACTGAACAGTTTTTCTACAGGATTAATATTTTGCGTAACACTTGTAGGACATCTGTTAATTAGAAAGACAACAACATCAAAGGAGTGTGGCCAGAACTTCATTGGCATAGAAGCTTGTGCTAGGAGAGTCAGACCAGTCTCCACAATGTGCCTGTATTTTCTTTCCAAAAACTCATTCGGCTCTGAAGTATATAGGACGGGTAGTTCTATGTAGAATTCCCCTTTTAATACAGTATTGTTTTAATGTCTTAAATTCTATGCTACCGTCTGTTTGAATGATTTCTACTTAATGATTTGTTTGCTTTTCAGTAAGTGTTATAAACTGAATAATAATATTACCTGCCTCTGCTTTTGACTTCAGAAAATAAATCCATGTGAATCTAGAGTATGAATCAACAAAGGATATGTAACAACTGAATTTATAATCACAGTTGGTTGAGGCAAGACCGTAAAGATCAACAACTACCATTTCCAGCAGCTCATTATATGTAGTTTCAGAGTTTGAAAATGGTAATTTGTGACTTTTTCCTATTTGAAAAGAGGAACACATGTGTGGATGAGAATTATTTTGAAATTCAATATTTTTGTTTTTCAGAACCTGTTTTATAATATTTAGACTTGGATGACCAAGTTTACAGTGCCATAATTCAAGAATATTTGATTCATTGTTAATGTTTATACTAGAGAGATTACACCAATGTCTTCTTTCATGATTTAGTTTATTCTCCACCAAGTTGAATGTGTATAAACCATTGTGCTTGTCACCCTGTAATAGAATTTCTCTACTGTTTAGGTCTTTAACTACACAATGATTAGGGAAAAATTCAAAGAATACTTTGTTATCCTTAGCAAATTGTGACAGGCTGATTAGGTTTTTCTTAATTTTAGGAACTCTAAGTAGATTGCTTAAATATAATTTTTGTTTTTCACTTATGGTTCCATTTCCTGTGTGTGTTATGTTTATGGGAGTACCATAACCTAAGTAGACAGATTGTGCACCTTTCTATTCTCTATTTCCCAAATTCAGACTGTTTAGGCTGCTGGTGATATGACTTGATGCTCCTGAATCTGGAAACATTTCTTGAATTAGCTAATCTTCAATTCTGGTAAGATTATCCTCAGAATGGTTTATTGACATCTCTCCTTGACTTCTGTGTCATTGAATTGTATGTGCAACCGTGTTTGTTTTTTCTTTGACTGTTGTTTCCTTGCTGATTAACAGTGAAGTTTTGATTATATCTGAAGTAACACTTGCTAGCAATGTGATCAAAATTTTCGTAGATTTGGCATCTAACTCTATTTAGATTTTTTCTGCCTCTGCCCCTGCCTCTGTAGTTTGTGTTGCCTCTTGATTTGATTTGATTATTTTTGTAATTGTATGTCTGACCTCTTCCTTTTGGTATAGATGCATAATTGATCGAGGGATCTGTGCGAGATTTTCTTGCATCCACCCTGCCTTCATTTACAATTAGTGTGAGTGTACATATTGCAGCGATGGAGTGATGGGTTGAGAGGACAAGTAGGTTACTACATATTTATACTCATCTTCCAATCTAATTAAAATTTCGAGAACCTGTTCTGCTTCATAAACTCTGTGACCTACCACTTCAAATAAGTTGCATAGACTTTTAATTTTTGTTAGGTATTTTCTCATGCTCATTGAATCCGTTGTTATGATGCTCAATTGCCTTTTATGATGCATGACATGAGCAGATGACTGAGTGTTGAATATCTGTTCAACAGTACCCCATATTTCCTGGGTGGTTTTGCACCCAATTATTTGTGGCAGGATTGTAGTGTTGATTGATGAGAATAGCCATGAATAGAGTAGGCTATCATGTCCTTTATAGTGTGTATACTCATGATTAATTACGATATTGTCATTTGAATCTGTGCATATTTTGCTGGAATTGTGAGGTGCAATTGATGTATTCCTCCAAACCATAGCCGATGAGTGCTGTACTGACTTGAAATTTTTATAACAGATATTTTTCTTCGTTCAGTTGGATTGAAATTGCATGGCTCGTTGGATTAACTATGTTCCTTGATTCTAATGCAGTTCCTTAACTGCTGTCTGCAGTTTGAGATGCATTATCTCTGAATCGAGTTGGGTGAGTCACAGATTCATTATCGTTGGCCATTACTGAGGGTAGGAAAGGCCAGATAATGCTATGTTGATGGTCTGCGATAGATGCAATCAGACAGCCTGGAAAGGTGACCGTGGATGACACTACTGGTTATCAAGGTCAGATATCTTGAAAGCAAGAACATCACTTGATCGAGAAAGAACCCTTTTTGATGACGATAAATAAACTGAGAGGAGAATTCTCTTTCGCAACCAGAATTTGGAAGATGATCAGGAAGATTGCCGTGAGGCGTGATGCTTTGATACCATGATAAAGTTAGCACAAATAGATGAACGAGTTTAGACTTTATTATTGATATCGTGTAAAACTGATTACAAGCTAATACGAATTGTACCGTTATATATACAGTATGAAAGTAGCAGTTGGAAACTGAGTGGACTAAAATGCCTCTGAAACTCAAAGTTATAATAGGTAATAAGTGGTATTCTTTACTTAATTATTTCTAAATTTATATTGTAAAAATATGTAAAATTAATTGATACTTCTCAAACTTGAAGAATTGGGTTCAAGACGGTTTACCAAGAGGTTTTCCCAAGGTTGTGTGGTTAGACAATGGATTCATGTACATGCAGTGTTATTTTATTTTCAGCGTTGTATCATTAATTAGAAACAGTTTGGCTAAATTCTCTATTGAGTACGAAAATACAAAAAAACTCTCTATTTAAAAACATTGTAAATTAGGTCTTTATTTTTCGAAAATAATTAGAAAAACATCAAAAATCAATGAAAACACTACTAAACTTCAAAACTTAATTAAATTTATAAATATCTTCGAACTTATGTAAGAAAAGTTAAAAAATTGCTTCATGAAAAATCACATTAGCAAAACATGAAGCAATAAATGTAGCTTTTCAAAAAATTATAGACGCCACCGCAATTATCACAAAAAATTACATGCTTTTATGCAAATTTTGCTGATTGATTCAAATTTTAAAATTCAATGCCTATGCTTATTCAATATCATATTATTACAGAAAAAATATCAAAAAAGATGATGTATATTGCGTGTAGATGAAAAATTATATCATTTATAATAAAAATACAGAAAGAGAAGCACTTGTTCTGAAAAATTACAGGCATCTCTACAATTTTTTTATGTATTGAGACATATCTGTAATACATTATAAAATAGTTTCAGATATGTTTGCACGTTTTCACAATAAAGCAGACATTTCTACAATGGTTTTTTTTTTTTTTTCAGTGCCTCCGATACACTATGTGAATAGTTGCAAATATGCCTGCATTTTTTTTCCACAATAAATGCTGACATTTTTACAACTTATTTTCCTTTTATCAGTAATTTTCTGTATATATATATATATATATATATATATATATATTTGAAAAAATTACTATAAAGTAGCGCAAAAATCATAGAAAACATGCTTTACATTGAAAGTTACCGGCCTTATATCTACTTTGATTCTAAGGAGGCATCCCTAATATTCAACATTAATTAATCGTTTGACCACAATCACTACAAAAGCAAGATAAACAACTAAGTCTATCACTTATCTTGCTGGGATGATGGGGAGAGCAGCGGAAGAAAGCTTTCAGAGGATAATTGGAGTTTAAAAAGGAAAAGGAATAGTTACTCGAGCATGTTAAACATGAAGTCAAGTAAATCCGGAGATACGGTGGACTTAAACTGTGAAGATAGGCTTCCAGTTGATCTCTCTGATCTTAACTTCCTACAGAGCAAGACTGTTGATAACGAAAACTTCATCTGGAAGCCTCTGTGATATTGTTGTGATCTGAGGTGGAGATCGAAGATGGCTCTCTCGATTCCGCCATTTTTGTGTTTTATTTGAGAGCAGTGTGTTGTGTGGATGACGGCTAGGGTTTCTGACCTTTGCTATGTTTTGTATTAACGGATTGGGTGTGTTACCCATATCCAATGGGTTTTGGGCCAACTTTTTTTCTTGTTTCAAAAAAAAAAAAAAAAAAAAAAAAAAACATTAATTACTCGTTGTTCAATCGAGGTTGGTCATGTATTTAAAAAATCAGTTATTATTATTAATTAGATGGATGGCGGCTTCAAGTATCAAACGAGAGTAATGCAAGGTCAACATGTGCCGTTGGAAAAAATAAAATGAAAAGTAATCAAGTATAATTATGATACGGGTTAAAATTGTAACCAGTCAAGTGGTTCGGATGGACTGTCAGGAGAAGAATGTTTTCACAGTTCGAGTATTCGTTTCATGAATTTTCCTATTGGAAATTTATTGCTTTGAACCACCTTTCAAAAGCTGGTTTTATATTGCGATTTCTTTCGTAAACAATTGATCTGCAAATATTAAAGTTACCTCCTTTTAGGCTGATATAGGTTTGATAGAATGCAAATTAATTTTGGCCCCCACTTTCATAATGTCACAAACTTGTATACCAAACAAAATTATGTTTGGATTAAAAATGACGAGACAATATGTGACCCAGACATTACAACCGTTGGATATTCTCTAATTTCCAAATAGACAAAAAGATTATATATCCAATATTTCTTATGCTAAATTTTGAGTTTCAGTGGTGGTTATATTATATAAACCCATTTTGTTTAAAGAATTCAAAATGTGATAACCTTATATAATGAAATTGTATTTATAATTCCGTTTCAACAATTTTTCAAGGTAATCCAACTATTGATATCTGTGAGGTGATTATAACTTTTTTTAAAGAAGGATGAGCGATCTTTTATCTAAAGAGGAAAACACTAATGCATTGTAATGAAAAATTATTTTTGTCAAACCTAACACTTCGAGCGGCTTTCATACAATAAACTACGGGATAATTTGACTAATGTCCCTATTAAGCTCTAAAATGTGAAAATTAGACTGAAGTGCATTTTATTTCAATGTAATCAATTTTAAGAACGACACTTTCATATAATTAGTCTTAAGGACAATTTTTATAAAAAAGATAAATTCATTTTCCTTTTTAAGTTAGATGGGAAAATGATAAATTCTTTTATCGTTATTTGTATATAACTGAAAATAATAAATTCTTTTATCTTTTGTGTAAAATGTCCTTAAAACTAACTTTTCAGAAAAGTCGTCATTAAAACTTATTATCTTGAACAAATAAGCTTTAAGTGAAAATCTCTTTTTAAAATATACCAAACATCCTTTCTAAAAAAATTAAAATTAAAATTAAAAGTGGGTTCCTAAAATTAGGTTATCAAATAAATGCATAATTATTATACAATCATTCAGTGAATAATCACATATATTCATAAAAGTATATCTCAAAATTGTAGGTATTACCGTAATTATTCAATGAAAATTTGCAATACTTCCCGAAATTTTTCACTAAAATATTTCGGAAATCTCCACAATTACATGAGAAAATTACAAAAAAGTTTGCAATTATTCATCATAAAATTTGCAGAAATATCTGCAATTATTCATGATTTTTTTTAGTTTTATTTATCATAGTTTGAAAAGTAATTTGAAATAAATTCTTGACTTATGTGTTAGATTGTGAATGTAAACTAAATTATTTTGTCAAGAACTTAAAAATATATTCTTAACAATAATAAAAGTTGAAACTTAGTATATAGAAAAAAGTGACATGGTTTTAGGAAAGTGAATTAAGTAATTTTGAAATCGTAACTTAAGTGGAAGCTTATTTTATTAAGGAATCGTACATAATGTATATGCTTGAAAAAATCATCCCCTTCTCAATTGTAACCATAAGTTAGGATAGTTTGGAACCAAAGTTTTAATAAATAGCTGAGTGTAGGAGATATATAATGTTGAGATTTATGATACGCAAATCACAGTTGTGAACAAAAAATTTTCCATGTAGATCCATTTTTGGTGGAGAGATTTTTTGCAACATTTGTGGGATATTAGAAAGGGAAGACAAAGATTATTTGGTGCAGATATTTGATATATATATATATATATATATATATATATATATATATATATATATATATATATATATATGAAGATAATTTGGGTGGCAGGTTTACATGAGTGCCAAGAAAACTTGGGTATAAAGCAATTCACTCTATAAAAGGCCTAGTTGATATTTTCATTAGGAGGTGGAAAAATTTGCCATTGTTCTTCATTATCTTTCTCCTCAAATTGTTTAGCCAATTCTCTACCTATTTCTCAATTAGGTTATTGATTCAAGTTGTGTTTGTTTGCAACGATAGTTGAGATCGGTTGTAAACAATATTTTGATGAATCAATAAAAAGGGTGGTTGGGTGGAATATCGTGTGTTGATATTCCAATATTGTTTGTGTTGTTGTGTTTCTTTTCAATCAAATTCATCTCCAAGTGCTTGGGTGAAAAATATTCATTTTGTTTTCGGGTGTTTTGTCAAACTTCCGCTGCGCACAAAACCCCAGCAGTTTGGTATCAGAGCAAATTTTGCAAAACAAAGTGGTATCAGAGCCGAAGGTTTAGACTGGGTCATGCAGGCAAGACAGTGCTCTCAAAATATACTCGTAGGATGCGAGTCAAGGGGGAGACTGTTAGGATTGCCTCGCATGTTGTTAAGGAGAAATGATGAGTTGGAATTAATAGTCCCATATCATAGAATAAATTGAAGGAGTTGGGTATAAATATGAGTTGGTAGACACGTAACATCAGGAATTCCTTTTGTTATATGGAAGTTGTATGCCAGCTCATATGCGTGCAAGGAACGGAGACTTTGTTCCGACCATCGTTACATAACATATAATTTTCCCACTCGAATGTTACAAAATAAATGGATTGAATGTACACACATAAATCGGTCAGCATTATCTACTTCTAATCCATCGCTAAATAGGCCTTAGCGACGGATTTTCTGCATAATGCTATGGTCGCTAAAAACCATGACTGTATCTATGTCCGATTTTTGCAACGGAATTTAACATGAGTTTTTTGACAGTTTTCCATCATTATACTAATTATATAATAAAAATAAAATTTTATTTATTAGTTTACTTTTAATTTATATATCGACTATTTACCGATGGATAATTAATTTATAATAAATTATTTTTTATAAAAGGCGTTGGTAAATCCTTATTAATTGTCAAGGGATTAGCAACGAAAATTTAATTGAAGTAAACTTAACCTCCCTTTTTTTGTTGATAATTCGCTGCTATTTTCCTTCTGATCTCTGTGTGTGTGTGTGTGTGTGTGTGTAAATACATATACACACACACATACACATATACATACATACATACTCATCACACACATAATTTGTGTTCCATACAATGCACAATCCTAATGTAAATACAACACAATTAATATCAACACACACATCTCATAATTAATGTATATATTAATCACTCATCTCATAATCAACATTCATCATTACATTTTTTTCAAATAGAATATTTTCTAATCATATTCTACTTTCGTTGATTTACATATGTTATAACAAGAAAATCGATATTATCAATTCATCAGAACAAATCTACTACTTCACTATTCACAACCTTCCTTCACCTCAAACTCATTCCTTACCATCTCTGCCATTTCTTTTCGATCATCCACGGATATACTTCACCTTTTTTTTAGGGATATACTTCACTTACCGTAAATTAGCATCTGCCATTTCTTTAAGAGATTGTTCCAAATCATCCAAGAGCTGATGAGGATCAAGAACTAAAAGCTCGTCCACTGCCAAAATGATCTTTATTTTGTTCATGTAACTCTAGAATTGAAGTGTAACTGCCTGTGCATAATTCCCAAATCAATGATTTTTTTTATTGTAGACTGAATATACATTATACAAAACAATAACAACGTTACAAACCTAAAACAAAATGCCATTCATCGAAAAGGGTTAGGTAAACATAGTTTCTTACCAACCCCTGCAAATGATTTAACTCGACATCAAACTCTGACAGTAGACTAGAATTGGTATTGCGTAACTACAACAAGGTCGCACAATGTCAATTCCCATGGCACCACTTTGTCTATAGGAAACACTATCACCAGTTCGAGTAAGCAGTAATGTAAAACTAAATAAAAATAGAACTAAGGCGTTAAATTTCTTTTCTACAGTGTTGTAAGGACCGTTATATACGTAAATCCATGTGTTTTGAATAGCTCATAATCCATGTGTTCAAGTAATAGTTGTCCATGCTTGCCTACATCATATACAATCAACTACTATAACTGATTAACAATAAAGCACATCTGCAAACTATAAAAAATGCATCTTGTTCTTCCATTGGCAAGTTAAATAAAAATCTAGATAAATAACAATTAAGTAAGAGTATGTGTTGAGCATATTTGGCAATAGCATAATTTTGACGTTGTAGTAGAGAGCTTATGCCCATTTGTTTCTCTTAACAGCCAAATAATACATTGAAATGATAAATCCAACCATCTTACAATACCTCACTAACGCTAATGACCCGATGACACTTTCACACTGAAACTTATGCTCATATGGAATCTTGTGCACGTAACTTTTAGGATATCATCCATACTACATGTTTCCAAAATAATGTGTTATACTAAAAATCATTTTTATCAAAAAGTTCATAAAAACAGGAGCTATGCTTACCTACATGCTTTAAGGAATTAGGTATTCAAATCTAAGACGCATATGAGCCTATTCATGTTCCTTGTGCAGCTTCATGATACATGGTATCAACGTGCATTATTATTTTGATGCCATGCTTATTAAAGCTACATAATCAAACTGAATTCATATTCAAGTCAATATATTAAAAGATTTTTTTTCTTCTGAAAACTCAAACATGCAATTGAAATTCGAAGGTATGTTTAATATTTCCGGAGTTGGTTAATGTAGCGACCCGAACTTCCCGGCCTACCGAAATTGAAT
Source organism: Allium sativum (assembly GCA_030737875.1). Lineage (NCBI taxonomy): Eukaryota > Viridiplantae > Streptophyta > Magnoliopsida > Asparagales > Amaryllidaceae > Allium > Allium sativum. The sequence continues at coordinate 202,394,194 of CM060924.1, forward strand.
AAGAAGGCGGACTGCTTTGAGAACACGACGCATCAGATAACAAATGTGAGAACATTTCATTGCTTTTACAACAATTTACATCAGAATAAAAGAATATATCAGAGTACGAATAAATATTATACAGTGGAAAAATAAATATCAGAAATTTACAAATTACCAAACAGCGGGAATATATATACATAAATATAATGCACAACAGAAAAACATCAACTAACACAACTGAAAGAAATACACGAATACAAAGCTTTCCGAATATAGCTCTAGTTGTAATCCAAGATCCTGTGAAAAGAAATATCTGCGAAAACCAAAACCACTGACTGCCCGTGCAGAAAATATGGGCACCCAGAGTTTAGGCGAAAACAATAAACTCCAGGTCAGTCATGAGACTGGTGTGAGAACTTAAAACAGTTATTAAACTTTAATTTAAAATTAGGTAATTCACGGGACCACGCCGCATGCCACGGAATTGGTTTACCCCCATGAATAGCAGTGCATAAACAACAACCAATAATGGACATATGGATCTACTATGCGTCAAACAACATGCAATCCCTCAATCTACCCATTTAGGCTTGATCCCAAATTTAGTTTTTTCGAAATCCAATTAACTTTACCGAAGTTATTTCTTTGGACTTTATTCCCGAATTCTTATTTCAAATCATTTGAAATACATATCTAGCTTTTATATCAAAGTAGATTTCACTTCGAGATCTCAAACCAAAATCTTTGGAAATATGAATTCCAAAACATCACAATGCATACAAATAGTATGCAACCAAATATCGGGAGGTTTCTCCCATCAAACAAGGCAAAGGGCATGCACCTTAGCAACTCGATATATATATATATATCTGTGTGTGTGTGTGTGTGTGTATGTGTGTGTGTGTGAGTGTGTGTGTGTGTGTGCGCACCTCCCACGATGGAGCAGGCTACACTGACGTTGCACCATCCCACGCCCTCAGGGAAGACTTACACCGCCATAACACCCATACTTTTAGTTTTCAGGGTTACCCGAGTCTTTAGCCATATACTAAATCATTTTTATATCCCGAAGTAGGGAAATTCATTTCACAACATAATAATCACAAGTAATTTCAAACTATAGTATTTCACATCAGCAATTCACACATATGATCAATCACTATTAATTATATAACATTTGAGCTCGTACGTCTCAAAGAAGGGTGTTAAGCAAGAGAATAAATTCTCCGCCACCAAACAGATATATTATCAATAGCATCTAATCGGTTATGTGTTGAACTACAATGTATAACCATAATGCTTTTCTAAATCATTTCAGAAACATCGGGTTTAGCCCTCGAAATCCTTTCTATTTTATAAAACATTTTCATAAAACATTTCCTGTCCAAAATCGGGAAAACATTTCTTTTTACTTAAGAAAATCTCGTTTCAAAAACCATTCATTAAGTTTGAAATGAACTCAACAACATCGCTAAACATCTCATTGTTAAATCGTGAAGTGTTTCACAAGATGTTAGCATACAAATATTTCTACCCAACCTAACACTAAATGTAAAATGATATTTTTCTCATAAACTAGTCGAGCACAATCCAAACAATCAATCAATCAAAATCAATATCAACAACCAAGTATATTTGGTTTATACCACATCTCATGTTTTGGTAAATTTAATTACCATTCATTCATTCAAATCTAATTAAAGACTTATTATGACTCTTCTTAGTTTCAATCTCTGAATTCATTACTCAACTTTCTGGAAATTAATCCTGCTTTTACTTGGGTTAAAGAACTAATGTCCTATAAAAACATTTTTCACAGTAAACCCAAAATCCTCTTCCATTAAATTTCAATTATGTGTGTTAATTGGAAAACTTCATTAAATATTAGTTAAAAGATTTATTCTTTTCTCAACTGTGTTTAAGAACAGTATTATTTAAGATACATTCACGACAAACCCAAAATCCAATTTGATATTAAATCAAGGTTCTGAATAGAAATTATATTGGCTTATATTCAATATCAAACTCTGAAACTAACAAATATCGTATTGGGAATAACGATATCTGTATCTTCCAAATTCCTCAACAATATCCGTGTAATAACCAAATCCAATATCGAAATATTCTGACGATTATTTCCATTCAAATCCATTCCAATTTATATATGTTGGAAAAATTCTAGTTATATTAAAACCATTTCAATTTTTCCACGATCTTTACTCAAATCGGTAAATAATTTATTCTGATAAAAATATATTTTTATCTTTACAAACTTGGAACATCCAAACTCTTTCCAAATCATTTATTATTATTTTACATAATTTATTCATATTTTTAATATTGTAATAAGGCACTTACAGTCGGTTTCCAATATCGGCCACCGAACTGCACCCATAACGACCTTTTCCAAAAGTGATTTGGACATATCTTAAAATCTAACCATTCAAATTTAAACCTTTTATATTAATTGGAAAGATCTTTTCGATACGAACCCAACAGTTCCAGGGTTAGGAGAATCCGACGGTCGGATCTCCCGTAACATTAATTTGAAGTTAATGGTTGAAATTCGCGAACGGTCGCTGCGCGACGCGTTCTATTCAAGCCATTAAATAAATATAATATATATATCATCGATTTCCATTTTAAAATGTATTTTATAAATCGTTTATAAATTCATTTTAAAATGATTTCAACTTCATTTTCAATTTTAAATCAAAATTGAATGTTCTATATCATTATAATATTAAAATGATAATATTTTCAAACTATCAGATTTTGAAATCAGTTCTTTCCAATACTTATTATAAAATAAATAAAATCGACAGAAAATTCCGTTCGAGTTAAAATGACGTATATCTACTTAACTCGGCTTCATGTATTTCAATATTTTCGTGTCCATCCAAAATCGAACATCAAAATCATATTTTGATTCTTTACTGAATATTATTTTAAAATTTTCAGTATTTCTGAATTGGAATCAGACTCAATCAATTAACATATAATTTCATTTATATGAATTCCATACATAGCATGTATTCAAAAATAGTGATAAACAACTATTAAACATTCAATTCACATTCAAAGTGCAATTTACAACTGTATAAGCATTAAATTAGATAACGCTTACAACAGTATGTCAATCAATCAGTTGACATACAATTATATGCAAGGGAGATGTGAATTAATTACCATCCCCAGACCCGTGTGGGGTTTCAACCAACAACAATGAATTCAAATTAATCAGTGATTAATAAATTTAACCAATTCTAATTTGATTCTAATTATTTTTCTAATTAACCAATTTTCACTGTTTAAATTATAAATGGATATATATAATTTAATTTCAACTACCACATTAATGTTAACATCATATTTAATATGTTCAGAATCACAGTCAACACACAATACAGTCAATCAAATCATCCATGGTTCTCAAACAACAGTGAAGTGAGCTAACAGGCATCATATAACAGTTTATGATAATTAAAATAGATAAAAAAAATCAATACTGGCAATTGCTACATTCAGTTTTAAAATAAATAACTGTACAAATATTTTAGTGAAAAAGTTCTCATATTGATTTCCACTCCGTCAGTCTTTATTTGGGGATTTTTTTAATAAAATTAAACGAGCGTTTAATTTTATCAAAAACTACAACAGCTTCTGGACAGTTCCATGTTGTAGTGCTCGTTGTCACGATTCCAACGTGTCTGAAATCATCGAATTCCGACCTCGTATGAAACATATATGATGGTTTATACATTGCGTTACATAAATTAAATAATTAATTATGTAATTAATCATAATTACTTCTCCTAATCTTCTGTTAAACCCCATCCTTCACGACGTCTTCAGCATTCACGAAGAACCCATCGCTCCACTTTGATTTTCACTTGCGCACACACTTCCAGGCCTTGCGTCGCCGATCAATGAAACCACACGGTGCGCCCTCCTTCCCTCCTCCAACGCCATAAGCAGTGTTGAACTCAAACCCCCACAGTACCCTAAAATCTCGTGCGAACGACGAAAGTTTGTGGCCAAAAATCGAACACAGTTCTCCAGTAAAGATGATCATACCCATACGGTTTTGAAGATCCAAACTTTCTCTTTGATTTTTGTTTTATAAGCATCCCCTAATTCGAAATGTTTAGAGAGAATTTAGGGTTTCAAAATTGGATGATTTCAGCCTTTGAAAAGGAACGGCAGCTGCCCAAAAATGGGAATGAAACTAGGGTTTCATTTTGGCCTTATGTATATATTTATAATAATATTTAATTCAGAAATTACTCGTTTATTGCTACGAACTCGAAATCAAACCCAACGACTGTCGTTCCTAACCAAATATCCCCATTCCAAATACAATGGGATATGTTTCGTAAGCCAATTCAACTATTTCGATCAGTTTTCATCAAAATTAAAATATAAATTAATATCACGGTCAATATTGAATTCCAACGTACATTTTAATTTACCGAGGCCACATACTGACTCCAAAAATTACGAATATTGAAATCTAGCTATGTTTTAATGAAATGGTCGTAATAAAATTAATTTCATCGAATTTGGAGACCGTTTGAAAAATGGCCTTTTTAACTGGCTTATTAAATTCAAACTAAAATTGAAAACACGTTTAAATTTATTACGCTCACATATTAACTCCAATTGGCTTAAAATTTTAAATTTAACAATAATTTGACATTCCGGACCCAACAAAAGTGGTTTCATCGAAAACTGAGGTCTTCTGCAAAATGGCTATTTTTAAGGGCGTATATAATATTAAAAAAAAATCCATAGCTACTATTTTAAATTTTAAACTTTAAACTAGACATAACTTACAATTTATAAAGTGAAATCTCAGTTTATTACATTCGTTAAAAAATTATAGTTCAAAATATTCCAACCTTTCTTGTTTTACTAAATTCTGATTTATATTGAATTCTGTACATTCATTTGAAATTTACAAATCGAATTTTCAAACTACCGCACCATTTCGAGTTCGTTTTAATTAAATTCTAGATTTATGCATTCTAACTTCGATTTAACTAAATTTTAAATCATTAATTCTCAAAATAAATCATTTTAAATTCTTAAAATCCATTAAATTAGTTTGAAATAAAATTTTAAATTGGTTCCAAAATTACGGGTTATTATAGTTAGTAAGTCGAAACTGAACACGTATTTGCAAATTTTGTTTCCAAAAATTGGATATCATCAAAACCCATGCAATTGAGCAGACCCAAAAATAATAGTGTGTTAAATATAATTCAAAGCATATGTACATGTTTTGACATCAGAAATCAGTATGTATGTGTACATACAAGCTTCTATTTTTTTGACACCTTTCAACACATTCAAAGCTTATGTCATGTTGAGACTAGGTTAATTGTAAAAGCTGAACTCATCATAGAACTTTGGAACTAATTACTGTCATGATACAGATTTATTCATGCCTGAAGATTTTCTTTAAAAAAAATCATCTATATATATGATTTTAGGAAACTAAATTCTTATATTATCTCTCATGAAGGCAGAAATTCCCAAAATTGTCCATTAGTTTCCTTAGTTGTATTTGTTAACATTGCTATAAAAAACGAAGAGTAAATAAATAATTGCTATGTTGCAGGTTTAAGAAGTAATTTACCATATATTTTATAATCCATATGAAGCCAAGAATTTCTAAGTTTTCTCAAAGGGCTTTATATCCTTTATATATAATCATATAAGGTACAGAAGTCATACTAGATTTATAATAGTTTCATCAAGCAAAAACTGAGTGATTCTAAAAATAACTCACCAAAGGGATATAGCAAAAGTCTCAAAATGTTCTTGACAACCTCCTCCTTGAATCAAACTCCCAGTTTGTTAACAGAATACTTGTAAAATAAATAAATTAAAATTGAGATAAAAAAATATATTGGATGTAACAAGAGCCAGTCCCTAACAAATATTATATTGGACGCAAAACCGTTCATAATTATATTGATCTAATCAAAATCAGTTTTTGCTTTATCAAAATCTCTAAATAACAGGTAAGAATATATATATATATATATATATATATATATATATATATATATATATACCATGTCAAATTTTCACAAGCCAAGGCAGCAAAAGACGCAAGAAATCGAAATGAAAAAATCAAATAAGCAACCCATATAATCATGGAAAAAATGTAAAAAACTCACATTTAAAACATCGTTCAATCGAGACAGGCGATGAAAGAAAAGGAACAGTGATCGATTTCGATTTACGGTGGTTCGAGCAGCTGCGTTTGACGAATTTCAGAATCGCGTGGAGGCGATCTTGAAGGAGTTCGCGGCTTTGATTTGCAATAGGAGCTCGCGGCCTTGATTTGCGATGGGAGTTGAACAAGACTCTGTTTCGAATTGAATTGTTGAAGGAGGAACGATTCGATTTCGTGGTGAAGGCGCCGTGAATTTTAGGTAGAACGAGGCCACTAAAATGTGAAGGGAAATTTTTGATTTTGAGGAAAAAAAAAGATTTTGGCTGGAAATTTTGATTTTGGGGAAGAACAAGGAAATGGGAAAGCTGGTAATGGATCTGAGGCGTTAGATTTGAGCGTGGTAGGCGAAAATGTTTCTCTGCTTGGTGCCAATTATTTTGGCACTTTCAGCCTAAATTTAAGTCAAAATTTGATCTGGGAGCCAAAAGCTTTAACTCAATATCAAACAAAATTTCAAGTATAAATTATTATGTATGATTTACCGACTATTCATAATCAACCATAATAAAAATATTAAAATTAGATTTAGTTAGTGATTATAAACAATAATTATTTATTTGTAATCATAATCATTTATTATAATTTGTGGATAATTAACCCTTCTAAGTTTTCAATTATAAGTTATTAATTACCATTTATAAATTAATTAACTCTATACTTAATATTTGTTATTAACTACAAATTATTTGTTACTACAAGAAATAATAAATATTTTTAATTCTTTTACCACAAACATATATATAAAGTAAAATTTCTTCTAAATAATTCATGGTAACTTATTATGTTGGAAATGTTTTATATATGTTATGAATTTATTTATAAAATTAACTGTGTTACCAAAAATTATTATTGAGAAATTAATAAAATGGAGCCGTTGAAAGTTATAACGATAATATATTTACATATATTGTGATGCAATTAATGCAATATAACCGTTGAAAGTTATAATGGAAATATATTTACATATATGCAAATATTAATGATCCATTATTGTGATTGAACAGTATATGTCATATACGCATGTGACCTTTTATGAAGCTGGTACAAAAGAATAAATATATGGTGTTTAATCTTGCAATGAATAATAATCAATTACGATTGATTATCATTTATCTCTTTTGAAACATGCAAATTTACATGTTAAAAATTGCAACATTTTTGTACGTTCCTCTAATTTAATAATGGTACTAATTATGTCCAATTGTCGAAACATGCTACTTTACTATGTTATATGAAAATGTTATAAAAGTTTATCTTTTACAATGGTTCTAAACAAAATGTTTTGAAAACATAAGTTTTTTTAACATTTTTGTCAAAAACGTTGTAAAGTTACATCTTTTACAACGTTTTTGTTATCAATCGCCGTAAATAGGTGATTTGTTTGTAGCGACAATAAATTCTATAGATTATAGTTTACTAATAATGTTTATAATGATAATCTACCATCAAGTTTACCTCTAATATAACCAGTTAAACCGGAACTTATATTTGTGTAAAATAATTTTATGTTAATGGAAGAATAAACGAATAACAACTTATATTAATCAAAACTTATATTTATGTTCTATATGTTTTAGATGCTGTTAGAAGGACCAAAACAGTTTGTTTTCCCAATTATAAAAAAGAGCCGTTTGGATCTGCTGCCATTAACGCGATGGGCGTCAGCTTCTTTTTTACCATCTACATATGGAATACCCCACTTGAACCAAGTATACACATGATTTTAATATTTTAATATTAAATTAGATATTAATTTAAATATTAATAATCATTTGTAAAAAAATATGTTTATTTCAGTTGGTAACAAAACGAAGTTTGTTAAAAGCTCATTTATTGCAACTAGATGAAAATTGCTATTGTTAAAAATGTCTTTGTTAATCATCAAAAATTACTTATTAATCATTGATTATTAAAAATTACTTATTAAAGTATATTATTAATTATTATTACCTATTAATTATTTAGCAACTATTTAGTAATTATTTGTAACAACCCGGAAATTCTGAACCAATTTAAAATTTTTATTTTAGCTATTTTATTGGATTTTTTTTGGCAAGACCGACCGCTTTTTATAGTGATCTGTAACACTTTTTAATTCAAAAATAGAGAAATACAAGGTACTACAGGCGATATGCAAATTACATATCAGCTATAGGCATCCACGCGGAAGACAAAGTTCTACTTTTACAAAAAACTAAATCTCCAGATCGCGTTACATTTTCATCTTTGTTTATTTCCTAAGTTTACACCGCCTAGAGATAGACAACTAGCCATTCTCCTGGTGATTTCGCATCATTTCTTTCTTCATGCTCCTAGTGATGGGAGTTTTAGGCCCTGCTTTTTCATTAGAGCTAGCAGTCATAGATTCAGTGATAATGTCTGGAGGCCTCTCCTTATAAGCAGCAGGGGCAAGATGCGCGTAAGGTTTGGCTTGCTTGTCTTTGACTATTGGTGAAGTCCGCATTTTCTTCTTCCCACTAGCAATGATCCTCTGTAGCACAGCCGACACAGAATCAAGCTGCGCTGTATGTAGTTGGTCAAAAACTAAACCCGAATAAAAGGCATTGAAGTTTTCCACTTTCTTTTTAGTTGCAAGGAATTCTGGCGTGTTGTTCTCCCTGTTAGCAAGCTCAGCTTGGAGGGAGTTGGATATAGCCAATATGTCGGCATTTATGAATCGAATGTTTGCCGATCTAGCTGATTCTATCGCACTTGACTGTGTGATGATTTGTTTCAATTGTTTTTCTGTGGAATTAGAAAATACCTTGTTGCTTGTTATTTCCATGCGGCTCGTCACAACCCTATTTTCACCATCAGAAGAGGCTTCTGTTTTCACAGCATTAACAACATTAGCAACAGCCATAACAGCTTCACTATTAGGTGCTTTCTTATTTGTTAGCGTGGTAAGTTTCTTTACGTTTTTCGTTGGACTCCCAAACACTTTCAATAGAACTAAGTCAACTAAATCAATTTGATCTGCTTGCGTTTTCTGTTCCAAGGAGGCATCCACTTTGGAAGTGGCTTGCGTGTCTTCTCTCTGTCTTTCTTTATCTTTGTTTATGCTTACAGTTGCGTCAATATTTCCTATTTCTCCCATTTCTTTCCTTCCAGCAGTATCGCTCATTTCAACATTTACTATCTCTCCTTCTTCTATTTCGTAGTAGATTTTATATCCAGTATTTTCCATTTCTTTCATTCTGGCATTTACAGTTAAGTGCGAGAATCGATTTGAGGTACCGACAGTTTCGACATTTCGCACAGGAGGAGTCTTATCGACAAGGATTTATTTCCCTTTATCTTTATTACTTACCACGATTCTAACCGGCTTCTTCCACTTAACTACCTTAGTCCATGTATTTTCCTTGGTTGTTGCAGCATAACGAGAATGCTGGAACACTTTTCTTGTTCGAACATCCATAAGTGGTACTGGTGCAGTTCCTCTTGCCTGGTTTGCCTTACCATTAATCTGCTGCTGCTTCAGTGTATTGTCAGTAAAACCTACTCCTTTGTCTTTTTGGCTTTTGCACTTTTCAGACGAATGTCCGAAGACTTTGCAATGTGGGCATAGTTCCGGTTTCTAGAGATAATATACTTTAACAACTTGAATTAAACCATCTAAATTACGCATAGGAAAGGAATCAGGGAATGGAAAGTTCGAAGAGACCTCAACCATGCATTTGGCGAATTCTAGTCTGTTTAAGCTTTCTATATTGGAATCCATACATAAGAATTTCCCAACTCAGGTTGCTGACCAACTTATTCCTCGTTTCGACCATGTAACAAGCAGAATGTTGAACATTTTGATCCACACTGGTACAACCCTCACACTATTTGCAGCACAACCCAAACTGGGTTCCCAAGGCTTTACAATGAAAAGTTTGTTGTGTATGATGACCGAGTCTGCCTCAAGAACCCGAATACGATCTGCCATAGATGAAAACTACCAGAAGAATATACTTCCATTTGTTTTGAAGTCTATCATATCTTGTGGTTTCCAATGCTTACTCAAATAACTAACAACAGTGTAGTAGGGCAACGACGAGTCCAAGAAGAACCCGACCAGAAACCCATTCCATTGCTCTTCACTTGCCTGAATAATGTCTTCAGTGGGCTTAAGATTCTCCCCCTTAAATTTCAACACAATGTCGTTGAAAGTAAAAGATCCAACATTCTTTGTCTTCGCAACAAATAGAAAAGACCACTTCCGCAACGGTAGTGGTTCTGGGTTGGTAAAGTCTGTGGGAGAAGGCGGGACAGGCATGGATTTCCATGTCGATAGTGGATCTGGGTTGGAAATTACGGTAGGCGAGACAGGCGTTGGGTTAGGGTTTACGGTTATCGAAGGAAGGAGGAAGGTCCGGCGAGGGTGGAATTGACATAGGCGGCGGATCATTAGGCTGAAGGGATGTGGGAGGAGCGACGGAGGAAGGAAGATGGGAAGTAGATGCGGCAGTCACCATGGAATTTTTGGATGTAGGTATGATTTTTTGAATATTTAAAATGGATTTTGAATATTTAAAATGATATATTTTAAATAATAACAACTAGAAATTTATTTAAATCAAAGTTAGAAAGAATATATTTATATTAATTATAAATAGAGTTTGAAATTGCGTGGTAGTTTGAAAATTCGATTTTAAATTTCAATTGAATATACAAAATTCAAAATAAATCGGATTTCAGTAAAACAAGAATCGTTAGAATCTGTTTAATTATATCTTTCTAACGAATGTGAAAAATCGACATTTCACTTTATAAATTGAAAGTTATGTCCAGTTTAAAATTTAAAATAGTCGCTATGGAATTTATATATATTTTAATATAATATATAACCCTTAAAAATATCCCATTTGCAAAATACCTCCGTTTTCTACGAAACCACTTTTGTTGGATCTGGAATATCAATTCATTACTAAGTTTCAAATTTCATAATTTTTGGAATTAATATGTGAGCACAGTGAATTTAAATGTGTTTGGTAATTTCAGTTCGAATTTAATCGACTGGAAAAATGATCATTTTTCAAACAGTCTCCAAATTAGATGAAAATTAGTTTTGTTAGGACCGTATCATCAAAACATAGCTAGATTTATTTTTCTATAATTCTTGGAGTTAATATGTGGCCCCGATAAATTAAAATGTACTTTTAAATTCAATATATTGATTTATATTTTAATTTTGACAAAAACTAATCAAAACAGTAGAATTGGCTTACAAAACATATTCCGTTGTAACTGGAATGGGGGTATTTAGCTAGGGGCGACAGTCATTGGGTTTGTTTTGGAGCTCGTATCGGTAAACATGTATTTTTAAAATTAAAAGAATTAAATATATATATAAATACAGGTCATAATCGGTCAAAACCCTTGCACTAGGTCAACTCGGTCATCAGCCGCCACTAACTCCAAACGATGGCCGAATTTGTCCGATTTAAACTCATTAAATTCCCCAAATCCTAGGTGAATTAAATCAGGGTTTCTACACGAGAATTGAAGAGACTTTCCTGCTCTACGAATTGGTGCGGTGATGATCAAATTTAATTGAGCGATCTGTGAGAAACTTCGCCTCAAGAGCATTGAGTTTGTGCATGGTTCTAGGCCACGGGAGGACGCCGAGCTTCACCCTCTTCCAGGCGCCGGTGGAGGACAGACGTGGCTACGTCGTGGGCATGGCAGACGAGGTTCCGATCAACTGATGGCTGTGTGTGGTGTCAATGATGGCGGCGAGTTTCATGCGGTTTTTGATTCCAGGCAAATACGAAGGAAGGAGAAAGGATTAGCAACGGGGTAAACAAGGATTAGTGGAAATATTATTTAAGTTAATCACTTAATTATTTTAGTCATGTAATTAATGTTTAATATTTATAACTTGGCCAAATGAAATCAGAATTTCGCAAATTCAGTTGCGTTGGATTCGCAACGAAGAATACTACAACATGGAACTGACCAGAACAGAAACAGAGCTAGTTGGGATTTTTGGCTGAATTGAACGGACGATTTAATTCAGTTAAAACAATCTTCAATTAAATAATGGCGGAGTGGAACCCAATGTGAGAATTCTCTCACTAAAATTTTGTACAAGTTATTTAATTATTTTATAAAAGTAAATATATAAAAATTGCCAATGTTGATTTTTATCTGTTGTATGTGACATTGCTTGAGTTCAACACATGAACTATTCACGACTCATCTGCATAAGAAGCATTGTTTAAATATATGACACTCTTATTTCAAACAATGTGGATACACTTTGTGGTTGTTGAAATGTGATATAAATATTTATTTATAATTTAAACAGTGAAAATTGATTAATTAGAAAAATAATTCAAACCGAATTTGAATTGGTTAAATTTATTAACCAATGATTTATTTAGATCGACTGTTGTTATTTGAAAACCCCACACAAGTATTGGGATGATATTTGACATACACTAATCCCAATATTTAGTTGTATGACAATCGATTGGTTGACAGACCGTTGTAAGCGTCATTTATTTATTTTAATGCTTATACAGTTGTTGAATGCACTCTAGATGATGTTTGAATGTTGAACGATTATTTGTCATTATTGTGGAATACATGCGATGTATGAAATCCATATAACTCAAATTATATGGTAATTGATTGAGTCGCATTCTGATTCAGAATTAACGAATATTTTAAAATAACGAATATTTAAAATAATGAATAATTTAAAATATTATTTAGAAAAGAATCAAAATATGATTTTGAGGTCCGATTTGGGATGGACACGAAAATATAAAAATATGGAAGCCGAGTTAAGTATATACGCCATTTTTAACTCGAACATATTTGTTTATCGATTTTATTCATTTTATAATGAATACGAAAAGGAAATGGATTTCAAAATATGACATTTTGAAAATATTATCATTTTAATATTATAATGATATGGAATATTCAATTTTGATTTGAAATTGAAAATGAAGTTGATATCATTTTGCAATGAATTTATAAACGAATTTACAAAATACGATTTGAATGGAAATCAACGAAATACATATTATATATGGTTTTGAATAGAACGCGCAGCGCAGCGACCGTTCGCGAATTTCGACCATTAATTCAAACTGATGTAACGGGAGATCCGACCGTCGGATTCTCCTAAAACAGGAACCGTTGGGTTCGTATCGAAAAGAGCTTTCCAATGATGATAGTAGAACTGAAATTTAATGGTTAGATTTGGAAATATGTCCAAATCAAAATTTCAGAAAAGGTCGATATGGATGCAGTTTGTTGGCCGTTATTGGAAACCGACTGTAAATGCCTTAATAAAATCATTAAAAATATGGGAAAATTATGTAAATTCATAATAACTGATTTGGAAAGATTCTGGATGAAAAATTCCAAGTTTGAAAAGATGAAAATATATTTTTATCGAAATGAACTAGTTATCAACTAAAATAATAATCCAATGTTCTTAAATAAATAAATTGGATCTGAAATGGTTTTGATATAATCAGAATTTTCCAACGTATGAATTGGAATGGATTGAAATGGAAATAATCTTCGAAATATTTCGATATTGGATTCCATGATTATACGGATATTGTTGAGGAATTTGGAAGATATAAATATCGTTATTCCCAATACGATATTTGTTGATTTCAGAATTTGATATTGAATATAAGCCGATAAAATTTCTATTTAGAGCCATGTATTTGATGTCAGATTGGATTTTGGGTTTGTCGTGAATGGTTTCTTAAATAACACTGTTCTTAAACCCAATTATGAAAAGAATAAATCTTTTAATTAAGATTTAGAGAAGTTTACCAATTAATTAATATTTAATTGGAATTGAATTGAAATTGGATTTTTGGGTTTATCGTGAACGGTGTTTTAAATAACATTTTTTCTTTAACCCAATTAACAATGAAGTAATGATTTGGAATTTATAAAATTTTTTATTAAGATTTAATGGAAATTTTCCAAAGTAAAGTTTTCCAATTTAATATATTACATTGAATCGAATGGAATTCGATCTGGTAATAATCGAGATGAGCTTCTGTGAAGGAAGACCGTTACTATATATGGAATTTAAAATTTAGCCATTATTCCATTTATATTATTAGTCTGATATGGAAATTTATATCGATTGTATCCTGTTATGATATTTGTGAAGATTCCATCTTAATGGAAGATGATTTGGGTTTATAGTGAACTTTGTTTTAAATGACACTGATTCTTTAACCTAGTTAACAACGGGATTAATTTCCATAAAACTGAACAATCATTAAGTAATGATTTTTGATATTAAAACCAAGGGGAGTTTTAATGAATCTTTAATTAGATTGGAAAGTGAATAAGAGAATTAAATTTATCAAATTCATGAAATGACCGAGAATGGAGTACCACCGGTTTTACTCCAAGCGGTAGTTAAATCTTTAATTAGATTTGAACATGAAATGGTAATTAATTTTAACTAGCACACAGTGGGTGTTAGATATGGAGTGCTACCAGTTTTGCTCCATGGTATGAATAGGTTGGGATAGGAAAGATAAAATAAATGATTACTTCGGTAAGGCTCGATATCTCCTAGTAGTTAATAAAAATCTTTTGAAAATGATATCAAAAGGAAGATTATAGAATAAATTTTAAAGAAATTATCTTTGATAAAATTAATGGGAACCTTTCGCTAATAATGTGAATATTTGAATAAAAGAATATTCTGAATTGGAATGAGGTATATGATGTGTTTTATGTTAAAAAAAATTATGTGGAGGAAGAGAAACAAATTAGAAGAAAGTAGAATATTTTAAGGGAGGAAAAAAAAAACTTTTATTGCTTGATTCTTTTTTCTTGCTTGATTATTGATTGGTATAACATATGAGAGAGTATCTATATATAACATGACAGTGTTCTACACTCTTCTCTCTCTAGATAATTCTATTGCTTATTTTGAAAGACCAAAATTTATTATCATTTATTTGATTTTGGCCTTTCCTTAAACAAGGATAGAATTTATTACATAATTGGCATTTACTTATAAAACCAAATTTATTTGTTTCCATTTAAAACCAAGTTTATTTCCAACATCCCCCCGTAAACTTGGTTTTGCAAATCGATGCAAGATTTTGATTCTTTGTATTTTACGTGTTTTGGTAGGACTAAAGAAATTATCCAAAATTTCTTTTTTCGTTTCTTCCTTTTTCCCAATATGAAGATCTTCGATGCAAATTCCTCAACGGTGCTCCATTCTTTTTGTCCTCCTTCATTAGCACAAGACGTTCCAAAAAGTGTGCGCTCTAGCTTCCATTTTATTCCAATGTCATAAACTTTGAATGAGTCATATATGGTGTCTTTGAATTCTTTAAAAAATTCACTTCTACAGTATTTGATCAATTCAATTTCTTTGTTTGTTTTCCAAATTTCTTCAAAATTTTGCTTGTGCTTCAAATTTTCACCAAGCTCTTCAATTTCTCCTTGTTTCATCTGTTCTTCATTTTCGGTACCTTTCCATTCATACTTTTTGTCATTGGCGTCATCTTCATATACTTTATTTCCTTTCATATTTAATTCTTTGGCGCTCTCTTTCTTCACTTCATTTGTTTTGGTATGCTCTTCAACTTGTTCATCTTTGACTTTCTCTTTGATTTCTTCTTCGATTACTAGTGACTTCTTACTTTTAATTTCTTTAATCACGATTTCAGCTCTCTCTTGTCCATCTTTGAAGTCTTCTTCATGGATTTCTTCCCTGTTGATAACCTTTGCTTTTTCTTCTCTTTTGTTCTCTGCTAGTGCCACATCAATATGGTTAGTGGTATTCTCCACTACAGCTTCTTGCTTTTCTTCAGAAATTGCATCTTCTTCTTCTTTATTCTCTAAAAGTTTTTCTTCATCCAACTTCTCTTCCTCTGTCTCATCCATCATCTCTTCTTTCATAGACTCTGGCACAGTTTCTTCTTTCTTCTTCTCTTGCTCCTTCTCGTTCACACTTTCGCTATCCTTCTTTTCATCTTTCTCATCAATCAACTTATCTTCATTTATTATCTTTGCATCATCTTTTCCATACACCTTTTTCAAGAGATTCCTTGAATCTTTTGTACACCTTCCTCTGAAAATGAGATCCGAAGCTTTCTCATCGACGTTCTCAGCAATCACAGAAAGAGCACGGTAATCATTCCGTTTTAATTTCGCAAAGGCTTTCTTGTCCATTTGCGACATGCTTGCGACGTCTTTACGCCATTCGTAGCCATTTTCAACAATTTCCCAAAGACCTTTGGAGATTAGCTCCTCTTTTTTCCTACTGCTCCATTCCTCGAAATTCCCTTTTATGAGAACAAACGTCGAAAGAAATAAAAATGCCATAATTTCAACCAGGCTCCGATACCACTTTGTTGGAAAATTTGTGTTGCTCTGATACCACTTTGTTAAAAAAAATTATGTGGAGGAAGAGAAACAAATTAGAAGAAAGTAGAATATTTTAAGGGAGGAAAAAAAAACTTTTATTGCTTGATTCTTTTTTCTTGCTTGATTATTGATTGGTACAACATATGAGAGAGTATCTATATATAACATGACAGTGTTCTACACTCTTCTCTCTCTAGATAATTCTATTGCTTATTTTGATAGACCAAAATTTATTATCATTTATTTGATTTTGGCCTTTCCTAAAA
This sequence comes from Allium sativum, assembly GCA_030737875.1. Taxonomy (NCBI): domain Eukaryota; kingdom Viridiplantae; phylum Streptophyta; class Magnoliopsida; order Asparagales; family Amaryllidaceae; genus Allium; species Allium sativum. Next base: position 202,411,057 of record CM060924.1, read on the forward strand.
CAAGGATATAATTTATTACATAATTGGCATTTACTTATAAAACCAAATTTATTTGTTTCCATTTAAAAACAAGTTTATTTCCAACATTTTATAGCACTTGATTATAAAATACGAAAGCTATTTGGAAAGACCTGGTTTATTCCATTCTGAACAACTAATACAACGACTAAAAGTCAACGATGAAGACGGTGGTTGAAGACCAGAGATCTTCACATTGTTTGGATGATTACTGATGTCTTGATTGGGCTGTATACCCAGGACAAGGTAATAAGTGGTGATCGTCCAGACGTACTTGGAGATCGACCGGATATGCGAGGACCTCTCTCCTGTATTGGACATATGGGACTAGGAATAAGGTTCCTCCGGTTTCGTTCAGACCCAGAACGGACTTGTAAATGGATGTGTGTCTGGCGTTGGATTTCATTATGTGTTGATTGATTTCTATCAAATATATATCTGTTTGGTGGCGGAGAATTTATTCTTTTGCTTAACACCCTTCTCTGAGACGTACGAGCTTAGAAGTTATATGTTGATAAACATCAGTTGCATGACATGGATTGTCAATGTGGCATGATGAGATGCAAACGAACAAGGCTTTTGTTGAAAAGCAGAGTCTTGTGGTTGATGATTAAAGCACAACTTTAATTAGCATAGCTTTGTGTATAGCGTTAATTTGTGAGCCTCACATCCGGTATGAGTCAGAAACGGGATAAGGGACGCTGTAAGTGCATTGTTTCTTTCTAGCTAGAGGTAGTGTCATGGTATGGAGCCCAGACATTTTTTACTTATGTGGATGATGGATTGCGAGGCGCCTCGGATTATAGGTCGATGTACTGATCATTTTGGAGGTCTGATAGGACTGGGAAACGTATTGTTCAAGAATAATTAATCCACTAAAGTATGTGTGGACCGACACTGTAGGATCCAAGGGTTGCCCGTAGGTGTGATCATGGGTCATCTTGCTAGAGGTGATCTGAATTGGTAAGGAGACCATCCCTTGCCTTGACTCATGATGGAAATCCAATTTCTAATACGACAGTACGAATTTGATTGTAAACCTATATGGCGACATAATTTATGGTAGCTATGCCGCCTAGGATTGATACATTTACATTGAAAGTGTTTTAAACTGACTAGACACTAGCAATAATATCAATAATTTTGTTTTATATGTATCAAGCATATTTGGCTATTATAAGGGAAAACTCTATCCTCTGGCTTGCGTTGCATTGTGTGATGAGACCTGAGTCTTGTAATAGCTTCATTTTTCAAAAAGCATTGCGTTGTTTTATTTTAAACTCAGGTTCATATGGAGTAAACGCATTCCGTGTTATACAGCGTGGTCCCATGATTTCCCAACTTTTAAAGTAAAGATTTAATAACTGTTTTAGTTCTCACAACAGTCCCATGACTGACTCGAAGTTTATTCTTTCTACCTAAACTCTGGGTGTCCATATTTTCCACATGGGCAGCTAATAGTTTTGGTTTCCGCAGATACTTATTTTTAACAGGATCCTGGATTTACAGCTGGAGCTATATTCGGAAAGCTTTGTATCCGTGTATTTCTTTCAGTTGTGCTAGTCGATGTATTTCCGCTGTACATTGTATTTGTACATTTAATTTCTGCTGCTATATATTTTAATCTCTGGTATTGCATTTCCAATGTGTAATATTATTCATACTCTGATAATATTCTTGTATTCTGATGTGAATTATTGTAATAGCAATGAAATGTTCTACTGTTTTTGTTCCGATGAGTCATGTTCTCAAAGAAATCCGGGCTTTCCCTTAAAGGGGATTTCGGGTCGTCATAATTAATCAATTCTAACTATTGAACTTTCTTTACTATTAATAGTAATTATATAATTTTCATTATTAGAAAATTATTATTAACATTAAATATTTAAAATTTATTTTTACTTATCAATTACTTAGTAGAAACATAAAAGTAATTTTCTTTATAAAGAATAAGCATACTAATCCCTTGAAAACCTACTGCAAAATAGCTTCAAAAAATACATGACGGTAAACTTTGAACATATAAGTTATCAAATATTAATTATATTTATTTACTATTAAACATAATTAATAAATATTAATTATAGCTTAGTAAAATTTAATAATTTACAATAGTAATTTATTTTATATAATAATTAAAAATAACAAATTATCATTTATAAGTTCTTAAATATTATAAAATTTCTCGTCTTTTGGTTATCAATAAAGTGGAAGGGACCACTCACTCCCGTCGGCTCTGCTAAAAAAAATATTATAAAATTTTACATTTTTGATAAATAATAACTTACATGGTAATGTTTGAATTTTTTGAATTTTGAAATTCTTTAATATTTATTCAATTTCTTATTTTTAAACTTTGAACACTTTTTTCTTAATTACTATTTATTTATTAATTAATACATACTAATCATTGATTATCAAAATAAATTTAATTAAAGAGCGAATATTAATCTATTTGATTAATTATTATTACCTCTTATTTATTATTTATAGTAATTAATAATTAGTCAATACCAACTAATGAAAATTATTTACTTTAATAATAATAATTATTTATTTATTATTAATATATTATTAACATTAATTATTTAATATTTATATTTACTTATTAATTACTAAGTAAAAAACACAAATGTAAAACATCTATCTATCTACATTATAATTCCCACTAATCTTACATTTCTGGATTTCCAATTATATCCCTGATTCATTTAATTATTTCATCCAATCAAGGTCATTTATGTCATTTTCTAATCTCTACTAAATTGTCAATTGCATTCTCATTTTAACCTTCTACGTTACCATTCTCATTTATTCCATCCAATCAAGGTCATTTATTCCATTCTCATTTTAACCTTTCATGTTTCTACATTACCATTCTCATTTATTTCATCCAATCAAGGTCATTTATTCCATTCTCATTTTAACATTACTACGTTAACATCATATTTTCTTCTTTAAGCTTTCCAACATATTTTCTCTTGAAAGATTTCTTGCTGCTAGTATCAAAATATATTCAACAAACTTGCAATCAGCTATGGGTGAAAATCAATATACTGCTGAAGTTGGAGAAAATACTTATTATACAGGTTTGTTCTCTTATTTTCGTCTTCTAATTTGTTATAAGTATAGAAAAATACGTTTATATATGTGTGTGGTTTTGTAGTGAATAAATTTGTATTGTTATATTATTATTTGTTTCATAGTACAGCATGGACCTAATGTGTAGGTTAGATTGGTGAAACAAGTCAGATTGATTTTACAATGTTAAAGAGAATGGTTTGTAAAGAAAATCTTAAATATAAAAAAGATCTAAATTGTATTTTTTGTTGAGAAAAATTGGGCAAGTGTGAAATATGCTTCAATGTTATGCCAGAGCTATGCTAGGGTGAGCTTGGGCGCTTACTGCCATTAGATCTTAACTCAAATTAACTAAATAGATTGTGTTATATACGATCTCTAAAATTTTGATACATGTAACTATTTTTAATCTTCTTTTTTATTTTATTAAGTTTCAAGTACTATCATATTTTTTCGTTTTCGAAATTAAATTCTAAAATTTTGAACTTCAAAAGTGGTTTTATTATTATATTCTGGTTGCTAGATTACTTATACAAAATTTTATTTGTTGCTTTAAAGGTGAAAGTTCTGGTCCGTTTCGAAGTGGAAAACGTGGAGGGCCACCAAAATTAAAAGCAAATTCAGTATTTATACTTGGTCCATATATAACGATATCGTATTGTGTAGCATTTTTTGTTCTTTATATTCACTTAAAATTGTTTTTTACATACTCATGTATCAGTTTTAAGAAACGAAGTGGAAGACCTCTTAGACATAACATTATTCCTAATACTGTACAAGACATAATTAATAGAGAAAGTATACAAAGGTCACCTGAGGTCCAGCGCAACGTGGGAGATGGCAAAATGCAAGACGAGAAAAAAGATGACATATTCCACTTGGTTTAGTATCGATAAAATCATTGATAGATTAGTTTCTATACATTATTGTTTTCATTGCAGGTGTGGTGACGCAACATGCTATTTGAAATAATGATCAAGTTAAATTGCATCCAAAAAGGACTTTATTTGATATACTTATTGAGAAAGATTATGGTATTTCCAATGAAAATCTTGTAAAATTTGAAAAAATAGGTATTCATTACTAGCTTAACCTAATTTTGTGAAAAACTTGCACAATTTAGTAGTAACGGATGATGACTTCTAATTTTGTGTATCATATTATTAACAGAAGTTAGGCATCTTCATAATATTTCTGTGAAGTCAAGTTAGGTATCATATTATTAATACGTACGACAAAGTTTATCAATTAAAAGAAATGGAAACTTGGGTTAATCTGAAAGGTGACGCAACCAACATTTCATGTTCTAGTTTTTTAATGGTTAGCATGCATATGGTTACAAAACTAAATTATGCAAAAATTATTTACAGTCCTAATATTGCATACACAATTTTCTACAAATATTTATTGCAATTCATTATGACTGTTGTTTTCTACAAGTACACAATTTTCTATAAGTATTTATTGCATACACAATTTATTGCATCCACAGTTTTCTACAAGTATTTATTGCATACACAATTTTCTACAAGTATTTATTGCAACTCATTATGACTGTTGTTTTCAACAAGTATTGCATACACAATTTTCTACAAGTATTTATTGCATACACAATTTTTACAAGTATTTATTGCATACACAATTTTCTACAAGTATTTATTGCAACTCATTATGACTGTTGATCCAATAAAAAAATTTATTGCATACACAATTTTCTACAAGTATTTATTGCAACTTATTATAGCTATTGTTTTCTATAAAGAAAAATGAAAAGAGGCTACCTTCTGATTTTTTTTTAAATTAGCATATCCCCGGTAATTTTCTACAAGTATTTATTGCAACTCATTATAGTTGTTGTTTTCTATAAAGAAAAAAGAAAAGAGGCTACCTTTTGATTTTTTTTGAATTAGCATATCCCCGGTTGTTTTCAAAAATATCTCATTGCAGCATCTTTGTTAATAAAGAAAATAGATTTAGTCTTGTGAATATATAATTTATTAATATATAATTGACAATATGACCATGCATTAAGTATAATAAAAGGTAAAAAGATGATAAAATTATGCTAGAGAAGGAAAAAAAATTGATGCATCAATATTCAAAATACTTGACTGCAATTCCCCTCCTAAAGTTCCCTTCACTTTTATTTTATTATTTTCTCTCTCTTTTACATTATCGTTTCTCTTCCCTTTGATTTTACGTCTATTCATGCCACTTTTCTTTATTATTGTATTCTACATTGATCATATTCTAGAATGTTCAATATTTTACCAGTTACATCTTATCTTATAATTACCTATTTTTACATTATAATAATTTATATTGTAATATTTTTTTACTTTAATTTATTATTTTATTAATCTCACTTATGCATCAAATATTCATATAAGCTAACTTATAAAATGGATATAAAAATCCGTGATAGTGTCACTTCCAATTTTAGTAGTTAATTACTTCATAATCTTTACCTTAACATTAGCAACTAATCAATTAAATTAAATTATAGATGCGTCTTTCAATTTTATACAAAAAAATAAAATGAATATGGACCATCTTGTTTGACCAGCTAAATAGATTGTACATAGCATAATATAAATAATTTTTGTCCTTACTTCTCCATATTGTCACACCCTCCTCATCTCCAAGCCTCTCTGTATTCTTAGGTTAGTACTTCTAAAACCTGTCAATATCGCACATATACGTATAACATCTCTTTTATTTATTTCATCCATATGTCATTGATTATCAAAACTTAGCTATTTTTTTTTCATAGGAACCCATAACACCGGCATATATGGAAAGATTTGATAACTTAAACTCTCTAAAATCTATTAATAACAAATATGACTAGAAATTCAGAGTTCGAGTTATTAGAATCTGGGAAAGTTACAGTAGTAAAGGTGACAAGGAATATCTTGGAAGAAATCTCCTATTGTTAGATGACAAGGTAAATAATTATATTTAAACAATTTATTCTTTATATATATATATTGCAATCTCATAATTATTCATTTTTTCAAATGTTTTTTGTTGCATAGCATAACATACCCGAATTCATGCTTTTATATAGGCAAATCATGTTGAATACTTAAAGGACAAGTTGGAAAAAGGACAAATATACATTCTCAGCAATTTATGTGTCAAATCCTACAAACCAGAATCTATAAAACTTATCCGTAATGATCTACATATTTGGTTAACAAGACTACCAAGGTAACTAAATCATTGAATTATGAGATGATGATACGGGAAAATGAATTTGATTTCTTTGATATTGCTGATGTGAATGAGTTATCACTATAGAAAGACCAAGCTCAGTAATTAGGTATGATCTAAGATGCTTTAGACATACATATACATCTGTTTTACAATAAGTAGCAAGTTTCATTTATTTATTTATCAGATTTTATTGGAATGATCAAGTATAAGGATTGTGATATTTTAAAAGATGGTTTAAATGAGTTTGTGAATGCAAATGGCAAAGAGTAATGCACTTTTATATTTGAACATACAGATGGGAGGTATGTATATATAGCACTTTAAATATTATGGAATTTAAATCTTTATTTGTTATATGCATAAACAATATTTTGCTTCCCATTTTTATGTTTTGACAGTTCTACTGTGAAATTTTGTTTTTGGGATGATTTTGCCAAATTGTTTGCTACCGCTTTAAAAGAAGCTACTGAGAAACCAGTTATTATCATTGTTGCAAGTTGTACGTTGAATTCGTTTATAGGTACAATTTTTGTATGACTTTTATGTTATCCATTATTGATAAAATTTATTAAAATATGTTTTGGTAGGATTTACCCATTTTTCTCCATCAGTCTAGCTCAATTCTCTCATCCATCGGTCCAATTATGCTATTGACTATTAATTACTTTAATGTGTGAAAATTTAATAACACGGTTTTTCATCAACTACAATCATCACAGTGTCCTTAAAATGAGAAAGAGGTAAATTTGAGTTTTATTGAAATGTAATATAATATATTTTTTAAATATAATATACATCAAAAAATAAACTTATAAAATATGTAGGTTGGATATTATTGATTTCAATGAAGGAAAAGTTGATGTTAACAATATGATTACCGGAGATTATCAAATATTGAGTATTGGTGAGATAAGGAACTTGAAATCATAATATATTGAGGTATACTCCCTAGATGTTAATTTTTTTTAATTTGTCGTTTATTCAAGTACCTAAAGTTACTATATTTTATAAATTTCAGAAAGAAGTTATTTGTCAAGTAACCATTAGGAATGTAAAAGAGGAACAATCTTGGTAGTATGATGCTTGCTTAGCATGTAGTGATCAAGAAGTTGAGGAGAAAGATGGGAAGTATAAATGTCCTAATTGTAAATGAAGCGTACCCTGTCCAGACATGAGGTAATTTTCTGTAATGCTAGAGAAAAATTTACTTACTTCCCTACTAATAGTTTTAATGTGTGTGTGTGTGTGTTTGTGTGCAAATTTAGATTATGTGTTATTGTTGAAGATAATAGTGACAGTGCGGCAATAACTTTGCAAGACCGTGAGGTTTACAGAATAGTTAAGAAAAATGTTTATGATGCAATGGGAGATCAAGAAATGGTATGTATAGCTCCAAATATTCTAACAGAAAATTTTAATACTTTATTATTTGACAAAATTAAATAAATTACAATATTCTTTCTAGCAAGGAAAGAAAAATGAATTTCCAACAATTTTGAAGTGTTTGGAGGGAAGGCAGTATACAATTACTATATGTGTTGGTGAGAATAATGTACACAGAGGTTCAAGCATGTACACAGCCACAGACATATTTAAAGGTTTTGAGTTGATTGGGAATTCTATGATAGAAAGTGAAGATGGTGAAGTTGCGTTACAAAGTTCACAGGTATTTTATTGTCACACACACACACACACACATATATATATATATATATACATATATATATATATATGTACAGCTAGTCATGTTTATTGCACCAAGTTATTTTATTTCATTTATATGCAGATGTCTATACCAAGTTTCAGCACTGAATCTAAAACTGACATCATTATGCAAAGCCCCGGTACTGAAAAATCTACAAACATTAATAGTTTGAAGAGGAAAAGTAAAGAGATTGATAATGATGTTAAGCTGCCATATATCTTTGACGACTTTAAGGATAAAAAAGATAATGAAAATGAATTTATTTCAAACTGAAAGCAATTAAAAAAGAAAAAGTACCTTATATATATTTGATGGTTATTTTATATACGGTGTACATATTATTATTTTTTTGGTAAGGAATGACTAATTAATATTGTGCATCTATTCTGTAACAACACGGAAAATCAGAACCAATTTAAAAACTTTATTTTAGCAATTTTAATGAATTTTGAACATTTAAAATGATTTATTTTAAATAATAATGACTAGAAATTTATTTTGAATAGAATTAAAACATATATATTTATTTAAATTGAAATTGGAATATAAATATTTATTTTAATTATTAAAGGAATTGAAAATGGCTCGGTAGTTTGAAAATTCAATTCCAAATTTCAAATGAATGTACAGGATTCAAAATAAACCGGATTTTAGTGAAACCAGAAATATTAGAATCTATTTGAAAATATATTTCTAACGAATCCGAAAAATTGAAATTTCATAGCTGGAATAAAAAGTTATGCCCAGTTGAAAATTCTGAATAGTCGCTATGGAAATATAGCCCTTAAAAATATCCATTTTGCAAACGACCTCTGTTTTCGATGAGACCACTTTTGTTGGATCCAGAATGTCAAGTTATTGCTTGATTCCAATTTTCATAATTTTTGAAATCAATATGTGAGCGTGGCGAAGTAAAACATGTTTTGACAGTTTCAGTCAATTTGGATCGATCAGAAAATGACCATTTTTCAAACGGTCTTCCAAATACGACGAAATTAGTTTTTTTTAGGACCGTATCGTCAGAATATAGCTAGATTTATTTTTTTGGCATTTTTAGAGTTAATATGTGGCCCCAGTAAATTAAAATGTACGTTAAAATCAATATTGACTGTAATATTAATTTATATTTTAATTTTGATGAAAACTGATCGTAACAGTCGAGTTGGTGAACGGACATATCCCATTGTGTTCGGAATGGGGGTATTTAGCTAGGGGCGACATTCCTTGGGTTCGATTTGGAGTTCGAATGAAAAATTAACTTTTTGGAATTAAAAATTAAACTAATTATATATATATATATGTTGGTCAAACCCCCTTCTTCCTCTTTCTCTCTCGTCGCTCACGATTGAAAGAAAGAAAAAAACGCATTGATGAAACCTGCGCCCCCCTTCCGCACCACCGTCGGCCTCTCCTTCCTCCTTCTCCTCTCCTCCTCCTCTTCTTCTTCCTCCTCTATCCCTCTTTCAATTAGATCTACAAACCCTACCCCCAAATCACCACCACCCTAGCCATCACGGCCACCACCACTGCCGCCGCCACCCCTCAGCCACCTCCCCATGTCCAGTCAGGCCTGTCGCCGCCCTCTGGTCACCCAGCTCCAGCCGTGGGCCCCGTCAAGTCCAAAAACCAATTTTTCTCCAAAAATCCTGTTTTGCATAAAACACCCTATCACTATTTCGCCAATTACTCCCAATTATTGCATAAGAATGTCAAAACTTCACAATACCAAAATCGAAGAGCACGATTTTCTCTTCGATTTGGTATATGAAAGTCCTATTTTGGATTGCGGAGCTGCCCGGAAATCAGGTCCGATGTCGACGGACCTGCTGCTTTTTTCGCGATTTCCGGCGAATTGTGCGTTTTTGGAAGAAAGTCCATTAGGCAAAAGTTGTCCGGAATGGCGCGTTTAGGCTAATGACAAAGTTTGGTGAAGATTGGAGGCTGTATGCAAATTCTAGAGCCAAAGAGCCGAATTCAAGTGCGAGAAAGCGACAAAACGGAGCGCGATGACAAAATCTGCCAATTAAAGAATGACGGAGTGGGTCCCAAAGGTGAGAGATTCTCACTTTAATTTATTTTCTAGTTATATACTAGGATGCAGACGATGCTTAGTAGCACCCGACCCCTTTATTTGAAACCATGTTTGTTTGGTTGTTTGGTTGATTAGATTATTTGTTTGAATTTGGTTGTTTGGGTGCAATGAATTGATTAGAATTGGTATGTACATGGTGCGAGCCATTAGTAGGTGAGGGATAAGACTAGACCTTATTCCGGTTCTAGTATCGCTCCGTTGTGCTGCCGAAATTTTCTAAAAATATTAGAACAATAAAAATATCATTTTTATTGTATAAATGAACTGTATAAAATATTCATGAGATGAAATAAATATTTTATAGTTAAAAATATAATTTTTAATGTGTATATGAATAAAATAAATATTCATTTACAAATCGAATGATTTTTTTATGTACACACATTTGACTTATATTGATTGGGATGATATGTTTTACACATCGCCCAACTACACAAATAATAATCTGTGTTAGTTGTTTGAAAAAGCCACATGGGTATTGGGATGAAACTGGACATACACTAATCCTAATATTTAGTTGTATGTCAATCAAATGGTTGACAGGCTGTTGTAAGTGTTAATTATTCATATTTAATGCTTATGTAGTTGTGTAATGCACTCTGAATGATGGTTCACTGTGTTTGATTATTGTTGTGTAATGTGTGTATGAAATCCATATAAATAAAATCATATAAATAAAATTATATGGCAATTGGCTGTGTCTGATTCCAATTCAGAAAGAACGAATACTTTAAATTAACAAATGTTTTAAATTGACGAATAACGAATATTTTAAAATAATATTCAGTAAAAGATCAAAATCTGATTTTGATGTCCGATTTGGGATGGACACGTAAATATTTAAATATATAAAGTCATGTTGATTAGATTAACGTCATTTTGACGTGTACGATATTTATATCAGTTTCATTCAATTTTATAATGAATATTTAAAAGGAAGTGATTTCAAAATCTAATGTTTTGAAAATATTATCATTTATATATTAATGATATGGAATATTCAATTTTGATTTAAATTGAATATGAAGTTGAAATCGTTTTGAAAACGAATTTAAAATGATTTATAAAATACGTTTAAATGGAAATCAACGAAATATATATATAATATATATATTATGTACATTTAATGGCCTGAATAGAACGCGCCACGCCGCGGCAGTTCATGAATTTCGACCATTGACTTCGATTTGACATTACGGGAGATCCGACCGTCGGATTCTCCTACAACCGGAACCGTTGGGTTTGTATCGAAAAAGTGCTTTCTAACGAATATTAGAGATTTGAAATCTAATGGTTGGATTTGGAATTATGTTCAAATCAAATTTGGAAAAGATCGCTGTAAGTGCAGTTTGATGGCCGTTTACGGAAATCGACTGTACGGGCCTTGATAAAAATATTAATAATTTGGAAAGAATTGGGATGAAAAATTCCACATTTGAAAAGATAAAAAAATATTTTTATCAAAATGAACTAGTTATGAACTAGAATAATTATCCAATTATTTTTAAATAAATAAATTGGATTGAGAATGGGTTTTAATATAACCATAATTTCCAATATATGAATTGGAATGGATTTGAATTGAAATTATCTTCAGAATATTTCGATATTGGATTCCATGATTATACGGATATTGTGGAGGAATTTGGAAGATATATATATTGTTATTCTAATACGGTATTTGTTGATTTAAGAATTTGATATTGAATATAAGCCGATAAATTTTCTATTCAGAGCCTTGTATTTAATATAAAATTGGATTTTGGGTTTGCCCTGAACGGTATCTTCATTAACTCTGTTCATAAACCCAAATGAGAAAAGAATAAATCTTTTAAATATGATTTAAAAAGAGTTTACCAATTAATTGATATTTAATTGGAATTTAATTGGAATGTGATTTTGGGTTTATCGTGAACGGTGTTTTAAATAACACTTGTTCTTTAACCCAATTAACAATGGAATGAGATTTTGGGTTTGTCGTGAATGGTATCTTTAATAATAATGTTCTTAAACCCAATGGAGTTAAGAAAATTAGAAACTAACTGGAGATTAGCTAAGTTGAATGGTTTCCTAGGTATTGATCTGATGTTGGTTTCGGCCTTCGGGATTAATACTTAGGGAATTGTTCTCTTACTAATTTACGGTTGGAGACTGATGGGATGGGGTCTTCAGTAACACTGTTCTTAAACCCTGTGTGAAAAGAATAAATCTTTTAATTAAGATGTAGAGAAGAATTACCAATTAATTAACGTTTAATTGGAATTGAAATGGAATGTGATTTTGGGCTTATCGTGAGCTTTGTTTTAAATGACATTAGTTCTTTAACCCAGTTAAAGATAAGATTAATTTCTTAACTTTGAATAATCATTAAGTAATGATTTTTGGGAATTAAAACTGAATTATAGTTTTAATGAATCTTTGAATAGATTGAAAGGTGAATTTGATAACTAATATGATCAAATTCAAGAAATGAACGAGAATGGAGTATCACCAGTTTTGCTGCAAGCAATAATTAAATCTTTAATTAGATTTGAACGTGAAATGATAATTAATTTTACCTATAACACTGTGGTGTTAGATATGAAGTAATTCCAAATTTACTTCATGGGATGAATAGGTTTGGATTGGGAAATTAAACAAATGATTACTTCGGTAAGGTTCGCTAATCCCGACTAGTTTGGATAAATTATAATTTGGTTTGAATTGATATCCAAAGGAAGATTAAAGAATAAATTTAAAGAATTTGTCTTTGATAAAATTAATGGGAACCTTTTCCAAAGTATAAGAATATTTGAATAAAGGAATATTCTAGATTGGAATGAGGCGTATGTTGTGTTTTTATAGCACTTGTTTATTATATACGCGAGCTATTCAGAAATACCGTGTTTATCCCATTCTGAATAACTGATTCGACGATATGTCGAGGATGAAGACGGTGGTTGAAGACCGGAGGTATTCACATCGTTTGGATGATTACTGATGTCTTGATTGGGATGTACACCCAACACAAGGTAATAAGTGGTGATCGTTCCAGACATACTTGGAGATCGACCGGATATGCGAGGCCCTCTCTCCTGTATTGGACATATGGGACGAGGAATAAGGTGTCTCCGGTTTCGTTCAGACCCAGAATGAACTTGTAAATGGATGTGTGTCTGACATCGGATTTCATTCTGTGTGATTGATGGACATTAGTTTCATAACGTGAATTGCCTGTGTGGCATGCTGAGATGACAATCATCAAGGCTTCTGTTGAAAAGCAGAGTCTTGTGGTTGATGATCAAAGCACGACTTTAATATAGCATAGCTTTATGTAGCGTTAATTCGCGAGCCTTGCACCCCGGTGTGAACCAGAAACGAGAGAGGACATCAGGGAGGTCATGCATTTCTTTCTAGCTGGGAGTGGCATCTGGGTTTTGTACACCTAGATGTTTTACTTATGTGGATGATGGATAGCGAGACGCCTCAGATATATCGGCACTGCGGGGCCGATGGATGGTATGGTCTTTATACAAACCAATTCTACGCCCCGCAGGGCGGGGAAACGTAGTGTTCAAGCAATTTAATCCACATCGAGTGGACCGGCCCTGACGATCCATGGCTTATCTGTGCGCTTTCCTGAGGCTCGGGCTAGAGAGTCTCGAAGCGGTAAGGACAATCCTTTGCCTTGGTTCATAGATGGAAATTCAACTTCCAATACGACATTTTGCGGTTTTGATTGTAGAGCCTAGTATGGCGAGATAGTGGGATGTGACACTCACGTCGTCTATGATTAGTACATTTATATTTGAAATTGTTTTGACACTATACACTTATAGTAGTAGTAAAATATGAAATTACACGTACCAAGCATTTTTGGCTATTATAAGGTAAAAACTCTATCCTCCGGCTTGCGTTGCATTGTGTGATGGGACCTAAGTCTTATAATAGCTGCATTGTTCTTTATTTAGCATTGCGCTGTTTGTTTTATGCATTGGTATTCTTGGGGATAAACCCGTTCCGTCTTATACGGCATGGTCCCTTGATTTACCTAACTTTAAAATCAAATTAATAACCGTTTTTGTTCTCACACCAATCACATGACTGACCTGAAGTTTATCATTTTAACCTAAACTCTGGGTGCCCCTATTTCCACACGGGCAGCTAGTAGTTTTGGTTTTGCAGATTTATATTCATAGGATCCTGGTTTACAGTTGGAATGATATTCAGAAAGCTCTGTATCCGTGTATCTCTTTTAGTTGTGTTTTGTATTATTTTCCGCTGCATTGTAATTTAATTCTCTAATATTTATCAAATGTGTAATATTTATTCATACTCTGGTATATTCTTGTAATCTGATGGAATTATTGTAATAAGCAATGAAATGTTCTTCTGTTTGTGTTATGATTTGTTATGTTCTCAAAGCAATCCTGGCTTTCCTTCACGGGGATGTTTGAGTCGTTACATTTTGGTATCAGAGCTTTGGTTTACAGAGCTAGAGAACAAGACACATTAGAACATAATGAAAGAATTCAATAGAGATTGGATTAGTAATATCCAATGGTAATGACTCATTAGAGATGGGATCAGTAGTATCCTAGAATGAGTCGGAAGAGTGTTGTTTTTCAAATAAAGACAAAAACAAATTTTGTTTTGAAAATTTAAACCATTTCATACATATTTGAATATTTTATTTTAGATTGATTTGGACAATCGAGTATATGGAGATTTTGAATATACACGTAATTAACGTGTATTCGAAGCTTCAAATATACTGGGCAGATATAGAGTCACATTCTAGTCGCCCGGGGATAATTTTGGTGATGGTGCACCATCGCCAGTATTTATTTTCGAGTTTCGAAAGTGGGATTCTTATATATTTCCAATTGACTGGTGTGAGAACCAAAATATAGTTAAAATATATTGTTGTGATTTGGCATCAAAAATGGATTTTTGAGTGTGTATATATATATATATTAAAGTTATGTGCTTGAAACGTTAATCAACTAATTGATTACTGATTGTTGATTATGTTATGTGATTATCCACTTAAACCAACATGTGAAGGGAAGACAAATATTTAGCCAAATTGAATGAAATATTGAACTGACTTGAAAATTGATTGTAGTTGCATGCATATACATGTATATACATTATTGAACAGGTCATAGCAGTAAAGCTAAGCAGAGGAATAAAATTGTATGCCCGACAAATAGGTACATGTTTACAAATTTATTGGGTTTGGATGATTTTATGAGTCGATTGGCTAGCCGCTTGGCTTTTTCTTTTTGAGATGAGAGGGCCTGTGTGGTAGTTTGGGGATTTTCCCGGTGTTCCCCGTACTAAGGAGGTTATGGCGAAATTTTTCGAAAATTTAGGGTGTTAGCCAAATTTTTTAAAAATTAGAAATTCTTAGAAACTGAAAAGTTGAAGAATGAAAGCCAGAATGAAAATTGAGTTGATTAGTTAAACAACTTTCAGCTCCGTTCCTTTTCGCGGTCGAAAAGATTTTAAGTGGGGGAGATTGTAACAACCCGGAAAATCAGAACCAATTTAAAATTTTTATTTTGGAAATTTTAATGAATTTTGAACATTTAAAATGATTTATTTTAAAAAATAATGACTAGAAATTTATTTTGAATTGAATTAGAACGTATATATCTAATTAAATCGAAATCAGAATATAAATATTTATTTTAATTATAAAAGGAATTGAAAATGGCGCGGTAGTTTGAAAATTCGATTTCAAATTTCAAATGAATGTACATGATTCAAAATAAACCGGATTTTAGTGAAACCAGAAATATTAGAATCTATTTGAAAATATCTTTCTACCAAATCCGAAAAATTGAAATTTCATAGCGGGAATAAAAAGTTATGCCCAGTTGAAAATTCTAAATAGTCGCTATGGAAATATAGCCCTTAAAAATAGCCATTTTGCAAACGACCTCCGTTTTCGACGAGACCACTTTTGTTGGATTCAGAATGTCAAGTTATTACTTGATTCCAATTTTCATAATTTTTGGAATCAATATGTGAGCATGGCGAAGTAAAACGTGTTTTGATAGTTTTAGTCAATTTGGATCGACCAGAAAATGACCATTTTTAAAATGGTCTCCAAATTCGACGAAATTAGTTTTTCTAAGACCATATCATCAAAATATAGCCAGATTTATTTTTCTGGCATTTTTAGAGTTAGTATGTGGCCCAGTAAATTAAAATATATGTTAAAATCAAATTGATTGTAATATTAATTTATACTTTAATTTTGATGAAAATGATCGTAACAGCCAAATTGGCAAACGGGACATATCCCATTATGACCAGAATGGGGTTATTTAGCTGGGGGGACAGTCGTTGGGTTTGATTTAGAGTTCGAATGAAAAACTAACTTTTTGGAATTAAAAATTAAATTAATTATATATATTGGTCAACCCCCTTCTTCCTCTTTCTCTCTCGTCGCTCACGCTTGAAAGAAGAAAAAAACGCACTGATGAAACCTGCGCCCCACTTCCGCACCACCGTCGGCCTTTCCCTCCTCCTCCTCCTCTCCTCCTCCTCTTCTTCTTCCTCCACTTTCCCGCTTTCAATTAGATCTACAAACCCTACCCCCAAATCACCACCACCCTTGCCACCACGGCCACCACCACTGCCGCCGCCACCCCTCAGCCACCTCCCCACGTCCAGTCAGGCCTGCCGCCGCCCACTGGCAACCAGCTCTGGCCGTGGGCCCCGCCAAGTCCGAAAACCAATTTTTCTCCAAAAATCCCATTTTGCATAAAACACCCTGTCACTATTTCGTCAATAACTCCCAAATATTGCATTTCTGGTCAAAAATCCACAATACCAAAATCGAAGAACACAATTTTCTCTTCGATTTGGTATATGAAAGTCCTATTTTAGATTGCGGAGTTGCTCGAAAATTGCGTCCGAAGTCGACGGACCTGCTGCTGTTTTTCGCGATTTCCGGTGAATTGGTGCGTTTTTGGAAGAAAGTCCACTAGGCAAAAGTTGTCCGGAATGACGCGTTTAGGCTAGTGACTGTAACAACCCGTATTTTTGAATAACATGTTATAACATAAATCAAGGCAGAATTAAACTGTAAAATCTGAATCAAGGGAAACAAGCTATGCCATTGCGTTCGTCTCGGAAAAATACGCGAAATAGAGTCCGAGTTTTCGAAAATCGGAGTCTGTATGACCGAGATATGGCCTCGCAAAGTTTCACGAAAAATTCAAATTCAAAATAGATTCAAATTTCAGAAAATCAGGGTAGGCCGGAAAAATCCCGCCCAGACCAGGTCGACCTGGGGGTCGACCTGGGTGTTGACCTGGGTGGGACCAGGTCGGCTGGGGAGTCGACCCCAGGGTCGACCTGGGGGTCGACCTGCCTGGTCAGACCCAGGCAACCTGGTGCACCTATTTTGGCTGTTTTGACCTGTTTGTTGGCTAGTGACGGGATTTGATGGCTTGGATTGGATCTAGGGTTAATCCTATGGCTAATACTATCCTAATCTTCTATAAAAAGACCCCTAAGCCTAGCCTAAATCATCATTATTCAATCCTACAACTAAACTATGTCAAATTCGTTCCTCTCATGGCCTCCACTCTCATGCTAAAATTTCTAAGTTTATTTCTATGAGAGATTTTGAGTTCATACAAGTGTTTTCAAGCTTGCATGAGTGTTCTTAGTTTGCATTCAAGTCAAGTTGCAACATTTCCATTACAAAGCAAGGGTTTTTATTGATTTGGCTCAAGGGTTTTTCATTTGGAGCTTGCATATTTGGGTTTTTTGGTGATTTCATAAGGGCTTCGTCTCAATCTTTATAATAAATATTCATTTGTGTCTTCATAGCATTGTAAGCCCTTTTCTACTTTCTTTTTTTGAACTCTAAAGTTAAATGAATGATGCAAGTTTGGGTTGATCATCATGATATGCAAGTTTGGTTGATCATTATGTTATGCAAGTTGGTTTAATCATTATGTATGACACATGTTGCTATGTTATGCAAGTTTGAGTTGACCATTATACACATGTTATCATGTTATGCAAGTTAAACTTGAGGTTGTGAGCTTAAAGCTTCAAGCTTTATATTAAAGGTTGCATTTTGGCAACATGGAAGTTATCATATCCCTTATGATAACTTGCATGTGAGGCTAAATGCGAACTTCTAGCAACTTCTACATGTCATTTATCACCATGCATCACTTATATGCTAAGTTTGGTTTTATGCATACTTTTGAAGCCTAATGATGCAATATGCAAGTATATGAACATATGTACATCTCATATGCCACCATGTTAAACTTGTGGCTTCAACACCTTTTGTCATGATTATGCCAAGTTCCCTATTTTATCCTTTATGCGTTGTTGCGACTATGTAAACGATGGGATTACGTTGGGGTTGGGTAACATTATGACATAAACATGGTTTTTACAACATGACGTGATATGTTAGCTTGTAATTATGTTTTGGAAACATAATGGACATGACACTTAGAAAATATGAGTGTGGCCAACTCGAGGTTGGGTTGAGTTTGTAGCATAAATCTACCTGGACCCGCCCGGCTTAACTAGTGGCTACAAACAATAGGACCCAATGTGAGAAGTTGGTCATGTTGTGCTCGAACCCGAGGTTAGACCAAGTTGTGGTGTAAAGCTACCCGGACCCGCCCGACTTAACTAATAACCACAACAAGGTCTAATGTGAGAGGTTAAAGCACATTAAGTTAATTAATGCCACCTGATTAGGGTTAAGTCATGGTCCACTTAATACTTAACCAATTTGGGCTTGATGGGTTAATCGGGGTTAAGTCATGAACCTTGGGTACACTTAACCAATTTAATCCACGTTTGGATCGGGTTAACCACATTTAACCCGTTAAGAAACCCTAGTTGCGTGGTCCTTTTCAGCAGTAACCCTCTTGATAGTATCATAAGACCCTAGGACTAGGCTAGGGTGGGGCACGATTACTGGGCTGACATGTAAGCGACCAAAACGACGGCTGAGTAGGTACGCCGGTGTAGGTCCAGGCGGACTATGGTTGTGCACATAGTCCGGAGTTGGAAAATCAGGCACGGGTACCAGTAGATCTAGACTGTGCATACTTGATTTGTGTCCGAGGTTGACACCCTAGGACTTGATACACCCTAGGGTGGACCTAGCGTAGTTTAACTACATTTCATGTTTGGGCCGTATGACACCGACACTTGACGAGTTAGGCTTATAGGGAGCCGATCAACTAGACCGTTTAGTTGGACCTTGATTTAGGTCACCTCATGATGTTGGGCCAAGCTTGGGCCAAGGGATCAATTCTTGTTTTTACTTGACATGTTAGAATGCTAGTACACCCGTGGTGCAAAACTTAACCTTGATTATGCGATGACACCTTTATCTATCTTGTTAGTAAATCATCATGCCAGTAATTTGTTATCCTTATGTTCATCTCAGCTTCTCATGCCAGTTAACTTTACTAGTTCATGGACTGATAGTAGTTAGGGCTTACTAGTCTTTTTGGCTGACTTGTTTTCTTTCGCCTCTTTTCTTTCGTTTCCCCCCCCCCCTCAGGTCCTCAGGGTGGGAACATTGGAGCTTAGCTGGGATTTTTGTAGCTTGCTTACTGGATTTGCTCATGTACGGTTTTGGACATTGAGCTAGCTATGGTTTATCACTTCACTTTGGGGATAGTACTTTATGTATTTCAGTTTTTCAGTTTATGCTTTTCTCTAGACTTTGTTTGTTGGAAAATAATGATCAAGTACTTTGTTGTAACATGACTATGGTTTTGAAATGCTAGTTTTATCCACTGCTTTACTACTCTGTTTTACTTATATGTTCTGTCTTGTGATATTTGCATGCATGTTTACCTTGTTTAACGCCCCTCCAAAGCTAGTGTGCTTGCAAGAGTTACCCTGGCGGAGGTGGGGTGTTACATTTGGTATCAGAGCACAAGATTTGAGCAAAAGTGTTTTTAAAAAACTTACCTTTTGAAAAACTATTTTCAAAACTAATTAAGTATTTTCCAAGAAAAGTCTAGTTATTTTAAAGGCTATTCCCCAAAAGCCATTAGCACTATCCTTCGTTTCTTCGTTCTGAATCTATCTTTTTCTTTTTCAGTATGGCCGATCTTAATCTTCCCGAGGGGGTGACCATTCCCGGATGGTTCCGGAGGTACTTGGAAGCTCGGGCCAACGATGTGGGCCCAGCAAATACCCCCAATATAACTGAGGTTCCTCCTCCTCCTCCTCCTCAGAATCCGCAAGCAGATTTCGTTAAGATTTGCAAAGACTTTAAGGCGATGGGTGGCAAGAACTTTATTGGGACGGAGACTTTTGTGGAGGCAAGAAATTGGTTGAAAGAAACTGAAGATCTCTTCGCCATCTTTGATGTGCAAGATCATAGAAAGTTTTTATTGGCAACATGGTTATTAAAAGAAGAAGCTGCTTATTGGTGGGAGGTCACCAATGCTACGAGGCCTATAGAGACTTGGGCCGACTTTAGGACAAGATTTGGGCTTAAGTTTCTATCATCAGCTGAGTTGAATCTGCAATTGGAGAAGTTTATATCTTTGAAGCAAGGGGACATGACAGTGAGGGAGTATGTGAATGAATTTAACAAGCTCACCCGATTCGGTTTGGACATGGTTAATACCCCCCAGAAGAAGGCTTTACGCTTTGCACGAGGGTTGAACAAGCCATTACAAGGTTTATCCCTATCTCATATACCCATGGGAGCCACTTTTGAAGGCCTAGTGGACATGGCATTGCTTCAAGGAGACAATAAGAATAGCAAGAAGGAAGACAAGACTAATGAGACTCAAACCAAGAAGACAGACTCCAAGTGGGGAGGAAACCAGAGCAATCAGAACAACAAGAACAACAAGAACAACAAGGGCAACAAGGCCAAGGCGAAGGATCCAAGAAAATGCAACTACTGTGGGATTGTTGGGCACATAGCTAAAGACTGTAGAAAGAAGAAGAGGAAGTTGGGCGAATGCTTTCATTGTGGAGAGACCGGACATTTTAACAAGGATTGCCCCAAGAAGCAAGGGCAGAATCAGCCTGTAGGACCTTCTGGAGGGCAAGTGCATGCTCTCAACACTGCTCCAGCTCAGGATCAAGGTAGTATTTCTGTAGAAAGTCTTGTTTATATTTCTGATTTTCCTGTTCGCACCTTATTTGATTCTGGCGCATCGCATAGTTTTATCTCTTCTGACATTGTTGAAAGTTTGCACCTAAGTACTAGCCTAGTTGAGGATCCCGTCTGTGTTTCAAATCCAATTGGGGGTTCCGCCCATCTATCTATGATTTGTGTGGATTTGAAGATTTCTATCTTGACCGTAGAATTCACATGTGATGCTTATGTTCTCGGGTTCACGGAATATGGGTTGATCTTGGGCATGGATTGGTTGTCCAGTTATGGAGCCATTCTCGATTGTGAACATAGGGTGGTGAGGCTCATGACTCGCCTCGGTAATCCCCTAGAAATTTCTTGTAACCCTAGAGGTCCCGTCCTGTTATGTTATCTTGAATCTCTTGACTCGTCCATCGATGACCTGCAATCTGTAAGGGTGGTCCGAGACTATCCTGATGTCTTTGAAGAACTTAAGGGGTTACCCCCTAAACGGGAGATAGATTTCCGCATTTATCTAGTCGATAATGCCAAGCCAGTATCATTGCCCGTTAGGCACATGGCCCCACGAGAAAGAAGAGAGCTCAGTAAGCAAATCAAGGAGCTGCTTGAGAAGAATTTTATTAGACGAAGCATTTCTGAATGGGGTGCTCCGGTGGTATTCGCTACTAAGGCGGATGGTTCGCTTCGTCTATGTGTTGATTATCGGGAGTTGAACAAGCTGACAAAGAAAAATAGGCACCCGTTACCGAGGATTGATGATCTCTTTGACCAGCTTGTGGGTGCTTCTGTTTTCTCTCAGCTTGATCTAGCCACCGGATTCCATCAGCTTAGAGTGGCCGAGGATAGTATTGATAAGACTGCGTTTAGGACTCCAGACGGATTCTTTGAATGGCTTGTTATGCCATTCGATTTGACTAATGCACCCGCCTACTTCGTAGACTTGATGAGTAGGGTGTTCAGGGAGTTCCTTAACAAGTTCGTGGTTGTCTTGGTGGATGATATTCTGATCTTCTCAAAGGACGAGGAAGAACATGCCAGACATCTCAAGGAAGTGATGGATACGCTTAGGGCGCATCGGTTGAAAGCCAAGTTCTCCAAATGTCATTTTTGGAGAAGGGAAGTTCAGTTTCTTGGACATATAGTTTCTAAGCAAGGCATAGTGGTGGATCCCGCGAAAGTGGTTGTGGTTCAAGACTGGAAGACTCCTAGGAATGCAACCGAAGTAAGAAGCTTTCTCGGTCTGGCGGGCTACTATAGGAAGTTCATCAGGGACTTCGCTAAGATTTCGGCCCCTCTTACTAAGTTGATGAAGAAGAACTTAGTCTTTGCATGGGACTTGGAGTGTGAGCTTGCTTTTCAAAAGCTCAAAAGAGCCCTTACCTCAGCTCCAGTTCCGGCATTACCCGATAGTGGTAAGATGTTTACCATGTACACAGATGCATGTGGCACGGGGTTAGGTGTTGTTCTGATGCAAGAGGGAAGAGTGATATGTTATGGGGGTAGGCAACTTAAAGTTCATGAGAAGAACTATCCCACTCATGATTTGGAGTTAGCGGCGATCGTCTTTGCACTCAAATCCTGGCGCCACTATCTTCTAGGCGAAAGGTTTGAGTTGTATACTGATCACAAGTCACTCAAGTACCTCTTCTCGCAAAAAGATCTGAATCTAAGGCAGCAAAGGTGGATGGAATTCTTGGCATCTTATGACTTCGAGATAGCTTATACCCCTGGCAAGGGTAATGTTGTGGCAGATGCACTAAGCAGAAGGAGGTTGACTTTGAGTCCCTTGTTCATTGAGATGAAGAACTTAGAATTCTTGGCAACCTTTGATTTCACGACGGCTGTTGAGTCGATGACGGGTTCATTAGCATCCCTTGAGCTTAGACCCACACTTTTTGATCAAGTTGGGGCTTCGCAGAAGGAAGATCCACAGATAGTCAAGGTCATGGACAGGTTGATTCGTGGTGAGACGTCTAGTCACCTTGCTAGATATACTATTGATGATAAGGGTTGGCTAAGGCGTGATGGAAGGCTATGCGTTCCACAAGTAGGAGACTTGGTGCATAAAGTTCTTGAAGAAGCACATCACTCGAAGATGACTATACATCCGGGAGGAGATAAGATGTATAGAGATATGAAGCGCATTTTCTTTTGGGATGGAATGAAGAAGGATGTAGCAGAGTATGTTTCAAAATGCATGGTGTGCCAACAAGTGAAAGCCGAGTCAAAGAAACCAGGTGGGCTATTACATCCATTGGAGGTCCCGCAATGGAAGTGGGAGAGTATTTCTATGGATTTTGTGGATGGATTGCCTAGGTCAAGAAAAGGGAACACGAGCATATGGGTCATAGTTGATAGACTTACGAAGAGTGCTCACTTCATTCCAGTAAAAAGCAAGAGGACCGCATCATGGATGGCATCTATTTATCTCCGAGAGATAGTGCGGTTGCATGGAGTTCCTTCTAGAATAATTAGCGATCGTGACCCAATTTTCACTAGCCAGTTCTGGAATAGTTTGCAAGAAGCGATGGGTACGCGATTGAATCTGAGTACAGCCTATCACCCCCAGACGGATGGCCAAACCGAAAGGGTGAATAGAGTGCTAGAAGATCTCTTGAGGCTTTGTGTTCTCGACTTCGGTGGTACTTGGGAAGACCACCTTCCTCTTGTAGAGTTTGCGTATAATAATAGCTATCAAGCCAGCATAGGAATGGCACCATTTGAAGCTTTGTATGGGAGGCGGTGTAGGTCACCATCTTGTTCGTGGGAGACAACAGATAGACTTATACTTGGGCCCGATATGATACGGGACACATCCGAGAAAGTTGAATTGGTGAGAAGAAGGATGAAAGCAGCCCAAGATAGACAGAAATCCTATGCTGACAAGCGAAGGGCAGAGTTGGAATTCGAAGTGGGAGACATGGTTTTCGTGAAGGTTTCTCCTTTGCGTAATGTGGTACGTTTTGGAGCAGTAGGGAAGCTGGCACCAAGGTTTGTAGGACCCTTCCCTATCATAGAGAGAATTGGGAAGATGGCCTATAAGGTGGAATTGCCCGAGAAGCTAGCCGGAGTGCATAATGTCTTCCATGTCTCGCATCTTCGAAAGTGCCTACATGAGTCCGCTAAGGTGGTTGAACCAAGCATTCTTGAAGACGTGGAGGTAGAGAAAGAGGCGACCTTGAGAAGAGCTCCGATTCGTATCTTGGGAACAGAGACCAAGAAACTAAGGAATCAAGAAGTCAAATTGGTGAAAGTTCAGTGGTGTGAAGCCGAAGAAGACGCAACTTGGGAAACCGAGGAGAAGATGCGTGGGCTTTATCCATTTATTTTTGAGGGTACATTCTCGACCTCTTTCCTAATTAGCATATCTTTCTTTGGCTATCCATGTTTATCTTGTTATCTCGTTAATCATGTCATGAGAATCTTAGATAGAAACCCTTTGGATGAAACATGTATTTGAAACATGTTATGCTTAATGGTTGCAAGTGGTTGCAAGTGTTTGCACGTGGATACTCGTGGATGCATGATACACATTAGGCACTAAGATCGGCTCACACACTTTCATGTTGCATATGCATGAGTGCTTATACTTATTCATGGATGAAACTTGTTATGCTATCACGTGGATGTTGCATATGGATGAATGTTATGTGCACTCATGTAGAGACTATGAGTTATGTTAGGAATTCGCATACATGTGGACTCATTTCACTAACATACTTTGCATTAAGGAGGTTTACTGTATCAGTAACCGCCTGATTTTTGCATTAGATAAGTACATATACACACACCTTTGCATATGATCATACAGCATTTAGAATCCTTTAAGGACAATGACTGCACGTGGATGATGTTTTGAGTAGATGGATGATGGATGGTAGGATACGTTCTTCCTAACTTGGAGATTTCGGGGACGAAATCCTTTAAGGAGGGGAGAATGTAACAACCCGTATTTTTGAATAACATGTTATAACATAAATCAAGGCAGAATTAAACTGTAAAATCTGAATCAAGGGAAACGGGCTATGCCATTGCGTTCGTCTCGGAAAAATACGCGAAATAGAGTCTGAGTTTTCGAAAATCGGAGTCCGTATGACCGAGATATGGCCTCGCGAAGTTTCACGAAAAATTCAAATTCAAAACAGATTGAAATTTCAGAAAGTCAGGGTAGGCGGGAAAAATCCAGCCCAGACCAGGTCGACCTGGGGGTTGACCTGGGTGTCGACCTGGGTGGGACCAGGTCGACTGGGGAGTCGACCCCAGGGTCGACCTGGGGGTCGACCTGCCTGGTCGGACCCAGGCAACTTGGTGCACCTATTTTGGCTGTTTTGACCTGTTCTGTTGGCTAGTGACAGGATTTGATGGCTTGGATTGGATCTAGGGTTAATCCTATGGCTAATACTATCCTAATCTTCTATAAAAAGACCCCTAAGCCTAGCCTAAATCATCATTATTCAATCCTACAACTAAACTATGTCAAATTCGTTCCTCTCATGGCCTCCACTCTCATGCTAAAATTTCTAAGTTTATTTCTATGAGAGATTTTGAGTTCATACAAGTGTTTTCAAGCTTGTATGAGTGTTCTTAGTTTGCATTCAAGTCAAGTTGCAACATTTCCATTACAAAGCAAGGGTTTTTAATGATTTGGCTCAAGGGTTTTTCATTTGGAGCTCGCATATTTGGGTTTTTTGGTGATTGCATAAGGGCTTCGTCTCAATCTTTATAATAAATATTCATTTGTGTCTTCATAGCATTGTAAGCCCTTTTCTACTTTCTTTTTTTGAACTCTAAAGTTAAATGAATGATGCAAGTTTGGGTTGATCATCATGATATGCAAGTTTGGTTGATCATTATGTTATGCAAGTTGGTTTAATCATTATGTATGACACATGTTTCTATGTTATGTAAGTTTGGGTTGACCATTATACACATGTTATCATGTTATGCAAGTTAAACTTGAGGTTGTGAGCTTAAAGCCTCAAGCTTTATATTAAAGGTTGCATTTTGGCAACATGGAAGTTATCATATCCCTTATGATAACTTGCATGTGAGGCTAAATGCGAACTTCTAGCAACTTCTACATGTCATTTATCACCATGCATCACTTATATGCTAAGTTTGGTTTTATGCATACTTTTGAAGCCTAATGATGCAATATGCAAGTATATGAACATATGTACATCTCATATGCCACCATGTTAAACTTGTGGCTTCAACACCTTTTGTCATGATTATGCCAAGTTCCCTATTTTATCCTTTATGCGTTGTTGCGACTATGTAAACGATGGGATTACGTTGGGGTTGGGTAACATTATGACATAAACATGGTTTTTATAACATGACGTGATATGTTAGCTTGTAATTATGTTTTGGAAACATAATGGACATGACACTTAGAAAATATGAGTGTGGCCAACTCGAGGTTGGGTTGAGTTTGTAGCATAAATCTACCCGGACCCGCCCGGCTTAACTAGTGGCTACAAACAATAGGACCCAATGTGGGAAGTTGGTTATGTTGTGCTCGAACCCGAGGTTAGACCAAGTTGTGGTGTAAAGCTACCCGGACCCGCCCGGCTTAACTAGTAACCACAACAAGGTCTAATGTGAGAGGTTAAAGCACATTAAGTTAATTAATGCCACCTGATTAGGGTTAAGTCATGGTCCACTTAATACTTAACCAATTTGGGCTTGATGGGTTAATCGGGGTTAAGTCATGAACCTTGGGTACACTTAACCAATTTAACCCACGTTTGGATCGGGTTAACCACATTTAACCCGTTAAGAAACCCTAGTTGCGTGGTCCTTTTCAGCAGTAACCCTCTTGATAGTATCATAAGACCCTAGGATTAGGCTAGGGCGGGGCACGATTACTGGGCTGACATGTAAGCGACCAAAACGACGACTGAGTAGGTACGCCGGTGTAGGTCCAGGTGGACTATGGTCGTGCACATAGTACGGAGTTGGAAAATCAGGCACGGGTACCAGTAGATCTAGACTGTGCATACTTGATTTGTGTCCGAGGTTGACACCCTAGGACTTGATACACCCTAGGGTGGACCTAGCGCAGTTTAACTACATTTCATGTTTGGGCCGTATGACACCGACACTTGACGAGTTAGGCTTATAGGGAGCCGATCAACTAGACCGTGTAGTTGGACCTTGATTTAGGTCACCTCATGATGTTGGGCCAAGCTTGGGCCAAGGGATCAATTCTTGTTTTTACTTGACATGTTAGAATGCTAGTACACCCGTGGTGCAAAACTTAACCTTGATTATGCGATGACACCTTTATCTATCTTGTTAGTAAATCATCATGCCAGTATGTTGTTATCCTTATGTTCATCTCAGCTTCTCATGCCAGTTAACTTTACTAGTTCATGGGCTGATAGTAGTTAGGGCTTACCAGTCTTTTTGACTGACCTGTTTTCTTTCGCCTCTTTTCTTCCGTTTCCCCCCCCTCAGGTCCTCAGGGTGGGAACATTGGAGCTTAGCTGGGATCTTTATAGCTTGCTTACCAGATTTGCTCATGTACGGTTTTGGACATTGACCTAGCTATGGTTTATCACTTCACTTTGGGGATAGTACTTTATGTATTTCAGTTTTTCAGTTTATGCTTTTCTCTAGACTTTGTTTGTTGGAAAATAATGATCAAGTACTTTGTTGTAACATGACTATGGTTTTGAAATGCTAGTTTTATCCGCTGCTTTACTACTCTGTTTTACTTATATGTTCTGTCTTGTGATATCTGCATGCATGTTTACCTTGTTTAACGCCCCTCCAAAGCTACTGTGCTTGCAAGAGTTACCCTGGCGGAGGTGGGGTGTTACAGTGACAAAGTTTGGTGTAGATTAGAGGCTGTACGCAAATTCTAGAGCCAAAGAGGCGAATTCAAGTGTGAGAAAGCGACAAAACAGAGCGCGACGACAAAATCCGCCAATTAAAGAATGACGGAGTGCATCCCAAAGATGAGAACTTCTCACTTTAATTTATTTTCTAGTTAGAAATATATACTAGGATGCAGATGGTGCTTAGTAGCACCCGACACCGTTGTTTGAAACCATGTTTGTTTGGTTGTTTGGTTGATTAGATTATTTGTTTGAATTTGGTTGTTTGGGTGAAATGAATTGATTAGAATTGGTATGTACATGGCGCGAGCCATTAGTAGGCGAGGGATAAGGCTAGACCTTATTCTGGTTCTTGTATCGCACCGTTGTGCTGCCGAAATTTTCTAAAAATATTAGAACGATAAAAATATCATTTTTATTGTATAAATGAACTGTTAAAATATTCATGAGATGAAATAAATATTTTATAGTTAAAAAATATAATTTTTAACGTGTATATGAATAAAATAAATATTCATTTACAAATCGGATGATTTGTTTATGTACACATATTTGACTGATATTGATTGGGATGATATATTTTACACATCGCCCAACTGCACAAATAATAATCAGTGTTAGTTGTTTGAAAACCCCACACGGGTATTGGGATGAAACTGGACATACACAAATCCCGATATTTAGTTGTATGTCAATCGAATGGTTGACAGGCTCTTGTAAGAGTTAGTTATTCATATTTAACGCTTATGCAGTTGTGTAATGCACTCTGGATGATAGTTGACTGTGTTTGATTATTGTTGTGTACATGTGTGTATGAAATCCATATAAATAAAATTATATGGCAACTGGCTGTGTCTGATTCCAATTCAGAAAGAACGAATATTTTAAATTAACAAATGTTTTAAATTGATGAATAACGAATATTTTAAAATAAGGAATATTTTAAAATAATATTCAGTAAAAGATCAAATTATGATTTTGATGTCCGATTTGGGATGGACAAGTAAATATTTAAATATATAAAGCCGTGTTGATTAGATTAACGCCATTTTGACGTGAACGGTATTTATATCGATTTTATTCATTTTTTAATGAATATTTAAAAGGAAGTGATTTCAAAATCTAATGTTATGAAAATATTATCATTTATATATTAATGATACGAAATATTCAATTTTGATCTGAAATTGAATATGAAGTTGAAATCGTTTTGAAAACGAATTTAAAACGATTTATAAAACACGTTTTAAATGGAAATCGATGAAATATATATAATATATATATTATATATATTTAATGGCCTGAATAGAACGCGTCGCGGCAGTTCGCGAATTTCGACCATTGACTTCGAATTGACATTATGGGAGATCCGACTGTCGGATTCTCCTTAAACCAGAACCATTGGGTTCGTATGGAAAAGAGCATTCTAACGAATATTAGAGATCTGAAATCTAACAGTTGGATTTGGAATTATGTCCAAATCAAATCTAGAAAAGGTCGATGTAAGTGTAGTTCGATGGCCGTTTATGGAAATCGACTGTACGGGCCTTAATAAAATTATTAAAAATATTAATAAGTTGTGTAAAATCATAATAAATGATTTGGAAAGAACTGGGATGAAAAATTCCATATTTGAAAATATAAAAATATTTTTTTATTGAAATGAACTAGTTATGAACTAGAATTATAATCCAATTATTTTTAAATAAATAAATTGGATTGAGAATGGGTTTTAATATAACCAGAATTTCCAATATATGAATTGGAATGGATTTGAATCGAAATTATCTTCGGAATATTTCGATATTGGATTCCATGATTATACAGATATTATGGAGGAATTTGGAAGATATATATATCGTTATTCCGATACGATATTTGTTGATTTGAGGATTTGATATTGAATATAAGCCGATTAATTTTCTATTCAGAGCCTTGTATTTAATATCAAATTGGATTTTGGGTTTGTCGTGAATGGTGTCTTCATTAACACTGTTCTTAAACCCAAATGAGAAAAGAATAAATCTTTTATATAAGATTTAAAAGGAGTTTACCAATTAATTGATATTTAATTGGAATGTGATTTTGGGTTTATCGTGAACGGTGTTTTAAATAACACTTGTTCTTTAACCCGATTAATAATGGAACGATATGAGATTTTGGGTTTGTCCTGAATGGTATCTTTAATAATACTGTTCTTAAACCCAATGGAGTTAAGAAAATTAGAAACTAACTGGAGATTAGCTAAGTCGAATGGTTTCCTGGGTATTGATCTGATGTTGGTTTCGGCCTTCGGGATTAATACTTAGGGAATTGTTCTCTTACTAATTTACGGTTGGAGACTGATGGGATGGGGTCTTCAGTAACACTGTTCTTAAACCCCGTGTGAAAAGAGTAAATCTTTTAATTAAGATGTTGAGAAGAATTACCAATTAATTAACGTTTAATTGGAATTGAAATGGAATGTGATTTTGGGTTTATAGTGAGCTGTGTTTTAAATGACATTAGTTCATTAACCCAGTTGAAGATAAGATTAATTTCTTAACTTTGAATAATCATTAAGTAATGAGTTTTGGAAATTAAAACTGAATTAGAGTTTTAATGAATCTTTGAATAGATTGAAAGGTGAATATGATAACTAAAATTATCAAATTCAAGAAATGATCGAGAATGGAGTATCACCAGTTTTGCTCCAAGCGATAGTTAAATCTTTAATTAGATTAACGTGAAATGGTAATTAATTTTACCGATAACTCCGTGGTGTTAGATATGAAGTATTACCAGTTTTACTTCATGGATGAATAGGTTGGGATTGGAAAATTAAACAAATGATTACTTCAGTAAGGTTCGCTAATCCCAACTAGTTTGGATAAACTATTATTTGGTTTGAATTAATATTCAAAGGAAGATTAAAGAATAAATTTAAAGAATTTATCTTTGATAAAATTAATGGGAACCTTTCCCAAAGTATAAGAATATCTTAATAAAGGAATATTCTAGATTGGAATGAGGCGTATGTTGTGTTTTCATAGCACTTGTTTATTATATACACGAGCTATTCAGAAAGACCGGATTTATCCCATTCTAAATAACTGATTCGACGATATGTCGAGGATGAAGACGGTGGTTGAAGACCGGAGGTCTTCACACCATTTGGATGATTACTGATGTCTTGATTGGGCTGTACACCCAAGACAAGGTAATAAGTGGTGATCGTTCCAGACGTACTTGGAGATCGACCGGATATGTGAGGACCTCTCTCCTGTATTGGACATATGGGACGAGGAATAAGGTGCCTCCGGTTTCGTTCAGACCCAGAACGAACTTATAAATGGATGTGTGTCTGACATCGGATTTCATTCTTTGTGATTGATGGACATTAGTTTCATAACGTGAGTTGCCTGTGTGGCATGCTGAGATGACAATGATCAAGGCTTCTGTTGAAAGCAGAGTCTTGTGGTTGATGATCAAAGCACGACTTTAATATAACATAGCTTTGTGTAGCGTTAATTCGCAAGCCTCGCACCCCGGTGTGAACCAGAAACGGAAGAGGACATCAGGGAGGTCATGCGTTTCTTTCTAGCTAGGAGTGGTGTCTGGGTTTCGCACACCCAGATGTTTTACTTATGTTGATGATGGATAGCGAGACGCCTCGGATATATCGGCACTGCGGGGTCGATGGATGGTATGGTCTTTATACATACCAATTCTATGCCCCATAGGGCGGGGAAACGTAGTGTTCAGGCATTTTAATCCACATCGAGTGGACCGGCCCTGACGATCCAAGGCTTGTCTGCGCGCTTTCCTGAGGCTCGGGCTAGAGAATCTCGAAGAGGTAAGGACGATCCCTTGCCTTGGTTCGCATGTGGAAATCCAACTTCCAATACGACATTTTGCGGTTTTGATTGTAGAGCCTAGTTTGGCGACCTAGTGGGATGAGGCACTCATGCCGTCTATGATTAATACATTTATATTTGAAATTGTTTTGACACTATACACTTATAGTAATAGTAAAATATGAAATTTCATGTACCAAGCATTTTTGGATATTATAAGGTAAAAACTCAATCCTCCGGCTTGCGTTGCATTGTGTGATGGGACCTGAGTCTTATAATAGCTTCATTGTTCTTTATTTAGCATTGCGCTATTTTTTTTATGCATTGATATTC
This sequence comes from Allium sativum, assembly GCA_030737875.1. Classification (NCBI taxonomy): domain Eukaryota; kingdom Viridiplantae; phylum Streptophyta; class Magnoliopsida; order Asparagales; family Amaryllidaceae; genus Allium; species Allium sativum. Next base: position 202,443,299 of record CM060924.1, read on the forward strand.
TTGGGGGTAAACCCGTTCCATGTTACATGGCGTGGTCCCTTTATTTACCTAACTTTAAAATCAAATTAATAACTGTTTTAGTTCTCAGACCAGTCACATGACTGGCCTGGAGTTTATTGTTTTAACCTAAACTCTGGGTGCCCCTATTTTCCACACGGCCAGCTAGTAGTTTTGGTTTTGCAGATTTATATTCATAGGATCCTGGTTTACAGCTGGAATGATATTCGGAAAGCTCTTTACCCGTGTATCTCTTTCAGTTGTGTTTAGTATTATTTTCCGCTGCATTGTAATTTAATTCTCTGATATTTATCGAATGTGTAATATTTATTCGTACTCTGGTATATTCTTGTAATCTGATGGAATTGTTGTAATATGCAATGAAATGTTCGTCTGTTTGTGTTATGATTTGTCGTGTTCTCAAAGCAATTCGGGCTTTTCTTCACGGAGAAGTTCGAGTTGTTTCATTTTCAAATGTTTATTGCACTGCAGGAATGAAAAATATTCAAAAAAGTGGAAGTCATGAAGTTATGCTGGGAACAAAACCGGACTTAAACATAATTTTCATGTTTATTTTGTTTGGAATAGAAACTACTCATGATCTTATATTTATTTTTCTGTGATTTTCATATTTATATTGTTTGGAATGATAACTACTCATGATTTTATATTTATTTTGCTCTGAAAACTACATTAATTAATGAATTTTTCTGTTATGGATGTTTATTTTTATGTTGTAATTTGAAATTTTAGTTAGAATGCCTCTTATACATATAAAAACATATTTAAAACTTAATAACAAAGCATACATTGCATCATATTATATGTATATATATATATGATGACATCATATACACTTTTTTTGCTTCATCAAAAAAAGTTAATAAACTGTAGTTTGTATATAATTTATATTGTGTTACTTGAATTGTAATGAATTAAGAACACGTTTTCAAAATAAAATCACAAATAATCATTTTTTTATATCTACGCCAAAAAATAACCATTCATAACAAAACAATTAGATGGATAGCAGAATAATTAATTAAATAATCATCCACGACAAAATTATTGTTGGGTGAACAACATGACAATTAATTATTGTTACTGCATAAATTACTAGATGGATAACAGAACAATTAATCAAAATAATCATCCATGATAAAATTGTTTTTGGATGAACAACAGAACAATTTGTTATGCTATCGCATAAATTATAATATATATATATATATATATAACTATTTAATATTAATTACAATACTTTAGTTTTCTTTTCTTTTTGATATTTAATCATTATAATATCTTTTTTAATAACATAAATTTTAATGCCCAGCAAAGTAGGCAAAAAATACTAGTTTAATAAATAATAAATATTAAATATTAAAGTAATTTTCAAATCTCTTGAAAAACTACTGCAAAAATAGCGTCAAAATTTTGACGATGGTAAACAGCCTCTATTTGCAACGGAATTTGGCGTTAAATTTTTTATGACGGTAAATGCTGCAATTTCCAATGATTTAGCGACAAAAATTAGATTTGACGGTAATAATTTAAAATAAATTGACATATAAAATCCAAAATATTATCCCTTACAAAGTCCACGAAAATCCGTCGCTAATTTATGATGGAATTTTCCGCTGCTAAAAATCCGCTGCTATATACAGCTTTTCTTGTAGTATCACCAACGGAATAAAATAATGAAATGAATTTTGAACTTGAAAGTTCACTTGAGGAAAATTAAATTCAATGATAAATTGAATCGAGCAAATTAAAGTATAGCTTGAATTGAAAGAAACAAAGTGAAATGAAGGTTAACGACAATGGATATTGGATGAAAATAAATGGTTCGAAAGAAGTTATTATTTTGTTATGTGCACGCATGCCATGCCCCCCCATATATATATATATATATATTCGGAATTAGTATATGTCTTTTAGTTTAAAAATAGGAGTTCAAGTATTTATTTGACGTCAAGGTTTGATTATCGAGTATGTAAAGATTTTGGACATACGCCTAGCTAACATATATACTAAATCCTATATGTACTAAATAGATAAATGTTCACACTCCAGTCACTTAGAAATGATCCTGATGATGACCGTGGCATAATCAATATCTATATTCAGGTTTCAAAAGTGGGAATGACATATAATTCAATTTGAGACATCGAATTAATACTTAAAATTCTATTTTATAAATATATAAGAAATGCTAAATGAAGAAATATGAGTAATAAATGAGAAGGTTATTATGGGAAATCAAATGCGAACGTAAAGAAATGTTTATTAACAAGCTACGAAAATTTATAAAATGAGTAAGCTAAGATAAACTCAACACAAATTTAAAATGAATGTTAAGTGGAATAAACAAAAATAGATGAATTGATTGAGAATCAATGACGGGAAAAAAACAGCTTGAACTAATAGATTATATGCAAGCGAAACAAACATAAATAAAATGGTTACGTACATAAAAAGATTTAATAGAAAGCAATTTAATAAGCTAGTACGACAAATGAATTAATAGTGATAAAATGGAACATATTTGTATGTAACATAGATTTTGTGAATAGTTTGAAATTATATATATATATATATATATATGTAATATGTGAATTAAATAAAAATCGACGTAAGTGAATTAAATAACTTGGAAGTGAATAAGCTACGTGTAAGTAAATTGAATGTGAAAATAATAATGTGTACATGAATCAAATGAAAAATCTATTTGACAAACTAAATTTAAATAACATGAATGACAAACAAATTGGATGTAACAAAAATGAAACATGCATTTGGATGTTAGCAATAGATTTTGTGAATTGAAACGAGAATGAATTTAGTAAACTGAAAAGTAATGAATGGAATGTAAATAAAATGAGAAGAAGTTTATGTATAATAATGCTAACAATTGATTTGGAAATAATTTTGTTTCATTTTTCTTGTTGTGATATGCCATGCTAGTTTATGTTATATGTTGCCTATTGTTATGTGTACTATATATATACATATACATATACAAATACATATACAATATACATATACATATATATATATATGTGTATATATATATATATATGTGTGTGTGTGTGTGTGTGTGTGTATAGGGAGCGACTATTGGGACACAAAATTAAACACACAAATCGTGAATCATTGGATTTCTTTGTCTTTATGTGGAGAGTGGAATTCATGGGAAGATCTAGTGGTTGAGATTTGTTGTGATCAATTTTGTGTCCAAATAGAGTTTCCCACGTGTGTGTGTATATACATATATATTCTCTTTTTTAAAATTTGTTCAAGGAGAAACCAACCGAAGTCATAAAACCCCCTAGTGCACCTAACCCGGTCTGCGGGCACCACATAAGTGGCATATCTTAGTGTATGCACATGGTAAATCCTTAGCATGCAATCTGGGTTTCGAACTTGCATCGTTGTTACCTCGACACAAGTCTTTATCCGCTAGGCTAATGCTGTGGACTATATATTGATTCTCATTTGTTTGTTGAGATGTGAGTAAGTTGCAATGGCGCGCTTTGCTCACAGAGCTCATTTTTGCCGCAATAATGCTAAAAATAATAAGCAAATATGCTTAAAACACTAAATAAGGCACGTATCTCGGATTAAATACCGTTTTGGGTTGTATACATATATTGTATCCCCTAAATAGGGATGCCTCATCATATGGATGAGATGTATATGATATATTTAGTTGCCTTGTAAAATTTTCTGTTCAACCCGTATAAAGGAGACGTTGCCTAAATTTTCCGAAAATGTGGGGATAAGAAATATTTTCGAGTTTTATAATCCTACAACTTATTTCATTCTAACAAGTTTATAATCTAAATAAAAAATCCTATTAGTAGAGGTATCTTGGTTTAGTTGTATATAAGTACAATTTTATATAATGTTTCCTTTTCGAGAACGAAAAGCGCTGAGTGGAAGAGAATGTAACGAATCGACGATTTCAACGTTTAAATATGAAGTTAATTGAATGTAATGGTTTAAACCTATGTTCATAGTTAGAAATTAACTCATGAGTCTAAAATCTAAATTCTTTTGGTATATGTTTATTTGATTTTTAAGTATAAGCTTAAAATATGTAAGTTGAGTTAAAATAAGAATCCAAAGCGACAATTTAGTTCTGAATTAACTTATTTGAAACTAACATAGAATATAAATTAATAAAACATTGATTCCCGATCTGAACATATTTCTTGGTAGTAATCTGAATAGTTATGTGCCAAAAATGTCTTAGTTTGCCCGCTCCATTAAATCGATATATGTGACCAATTTGCGGTAGCGACAGACGATATTGAAATTAACGTTAAATTATAATATTTGAATTTAATTATGAAATTTTATGTTTGAGATACTCTAACTGGACATAGCGGAGGAATGAATTTCATAGTTTGTATACCAAGCTTGTTCCGTTGGCGTTAATTTAATTAAACATTTAATAAATCGCTTTGAATAAAAACGTTTTCGAAATTGGAGAAAATCTGAAATAAAAATACTAGATTAATTCTAAGAAGATCGATTTTTTTTTATTTTGAGAAATTTGAACGTTTGTTGTCTCGAATCTTTAATTTCAGATTAAAAGCACAAAAACTGATTGTATTGGCTCTGTGTATCTCTCTATACTTCTCTTGTGTAAATATTAAAAACATTATATATATATATATATATGGGAGCATCTATATGAACACAATTTTTTTACACTAATCAAGCAGCCATATGATTAATTTGGCTTTATGAGAGGGGTGCAAATCATGGGGTAATCCTATGGTTTAGATTTTGTGTCCCTCATTTTCTGTCAAATCTTTGTGTTTGAATAGACTTTATATATATATATATATATATCTTTTAAGAAATATATTCGGATTAATTAAATGTGTGAATTTCACTTCTTAACCGTTATGAATCTTTAAGGTAATTATTGGGCACTTGGGGATTTCCTTCTAAAATGATAGTCATGTTGTGCCTCCTCTTCATCCTTTTCTTCTTCTTCCCCTTCCTTTTCATTTCATTTGAATGACAATAGAAAGAAAAGAATTTGAAAACCGAAATCTCCTCCACTTCCACGAACCGTCGTGCTTAGCACCTCACCATCTCTCGCGTGAACCGAAGACATCAAACCCCACAATGCCAATTGTGCCTCCTCTCCCTAGACCATGATTCAGATCTACCAAGCTTTTTTTTTGGCGTCGCTCTTACAACCAGCAAAATCATGCGCAACCCGGCCTTGCCCTCCTAACTGAAAATCTCTCCGACCTGGCATCACCTGATACCCCATGTGATCTTCTCCACCCATACGATTCACCCACGTCGAGCGCCTCTCTCCTCTAGCAACTAGCCTCCTCCACCATCGACGATTTACTACTTGACCTCCATTAGAAGTTTGTTTGCCTAAGAAGGGAAACAAACTTCAATGGAATTTCAATGTGTTTGAATATTTCTATTGGATGATGCGACAGTTCGGAGTCGCGGATGTTGCATACATATGTTGGGAAGTCTAGCGATTTGCATGCTTTTTTTTGTAATAGCATCCAAACTAACTCGGTTTTCCTGAGAAGTGGAAGGTGATACTTTACTTTAAGGTAATTTAACGATGATTATTAACTCTAATACGGGGATTAAAAATAGCAGTTGTGTTTAAATTCATAATTGGTAAACTTTATATCTTGCTTATTTTAGATCCCAATCAGGTGCGTTGGATTAGTAGTATCGATGGCTGCATTTTTGAATTAGATGGATGGAATTTTAGCCTTTTAGGAATTATACTAAAATCAAACATCATTTGGTTTAAGTCATATTGGCTCTACAATAACTCGGATAAAGGTGAGTTTCTCCTCACTTACGACTAATTGATTATCAAATGAATTAAAAAATAGAAATGTTAAATGAGATGTTAGGATTGCTCTAGAAAATCTAGAATTGTTTGTTATGTGATTGTGCACATGTGACACGGGCACTATCGGCATATATCACACTATATGGATGCAATGTTTTGTTGTATGACATTTTATTTTTCTCTCACATTGCAAGTTTTCTGCAGATTCAGGTAAAATCACCGTATAAATTTAAGAAAAATAAACCAAATTGAATTGGGACTCAGGTTGAAATGATATATACTCAGAAAATTAAGTAAATGGGTTGAAAGGATACACACTCGATTTACTTAACCGTAGGTTAGAAAATTTTATACGGATGTCGTAGCCAATAAAAAATATATCTTCCAAGATGAATAAGTATGTATCCATTTAATAAATTGATTTTTGAAATGTAAATTAAATATGGTACTTTAAAGTAGAAGGGGCGTTTGAAAAAAAAATTAATTTGGATTTATTTTGAATTCATAAACAAAAGTAAAATTTTGATTTAATGAAATGATGTTTATAAATATTTATAAAGGGTCAAATTTGAAGTTAAGGTTTGATTCACCTAAATTTATATATTGTAAATGGATTTAATACAATATTACCTAAAATTATTAAAGAAACTAACTAAAAGGTTTAATTTAATAGGAAGGATTTCTTGGTTTTTAAGAGTTGTTTTAAAGGGGTAAACTGAATTTTACAACGATAGAAAGATTTGATCTTACAAAAAACAACTTATTGGAAAGGTTAAATGTTATGTTTAACTTGGTAAAAATTTATGAAATGAAAGGATTTGATTTCATAAGTTTGGGGAATATAAGATTTTATTTGGAAAACTTATACGATAAGCATGAAATGTAATGAAATGTGATTTGAGAAGTTTATTTAACAAGTAACCGCTATGTTGACCAACATTTTGGCAAAAGCCGTTTCAACCAATAGATGAAGCCACAACCTGATATCAGCCTATCCGAGACTTTGAAGAATGATTGTTATCATAGGTCGGCCAACCATAAGCCGACCCCAAGCCATAAGAACATTAAGCTAATCGACCGAGCCATCAGAAGATTGACCGATCAAGCCATCTACTAGTAGATCGGGTCTCGGATCTCACCTGAAGTATCTCAAGAATTATGCGCTACTGGGCGAAGTATTGCTTCCAAGGTTGTTGATTCAGAAAATCTTTTGACCAGCTCTCTTTTTGATACTCCAAATATCAAGATCCACGTCGACAACGAATTACGAGAACTTTTCACCAGCAGTAGACCGGGTCCCCCTGCCGCAACTATTCTACCGGATCGAGCTCCACATGTCCATGCTCCAAAAAGAGGCAAGCCACATGGCACACAACTCATCCCACTCTCTTCACCTATAAATACACCATTGCTGAAAATGGAAAGGCATATTGAATTCTCCACCAACAACTTACGCTCGGTATACTGGAAACATCCAACCGCGCACTTCAAAAACACAAGGATATTGTGTGATCTTTACTTTCTCCCATTGAAAAAAACAGTATATATAAAGATTATAAGTAGACGTAGGCATCAATATAAGCCAACCACTATAAAATATTGCGTCTCCCTTGTTCATTTACTTTTTCTTGCATTTCTGTCATTATTACTCGTGTGTACTCAACACATGTTGCGGATTGATCGTCACTAGACTAACTTTGGACGTCAACACTTTGGGGCGCCAGGAAGGGGGTGACATGTAGACATACCCTACAACCTTCGACCGCCTTCAGCAATTTCTAAAGCCGACAATAGCAATCAAGCGGAAGAAGGATGCTTCATCTTCCTATCCTTTACCTTCTGATGCAGTAGGAACAACAACAACGAAGGCAAGCCACGAGGCTTCCTCCCATGAAAAAACGTCCCAATATCTCACCATGGGCGACATGGATAAAATCTTATCTGAGTTCAAAAATCAGATGGCATCTCAGGGTGAACTTCTCAAACATCAACGGGAAGTGATGAATAACCTCCTCGCTCAGGAGGAAAAGGGACCTCACATTCCAGTATCATTTCCTACACCGAGCGAGGCTAGGGCAACAACCGACCTTCGATCTGCGGAGAACCAATCCCAAATTGATCCACACCTTTGCTTCATCCTGGCTCAACTTCACTTCCCGATCGGCCACTGCTAGGGTCATCACTTCTAGCATTAAACGGAGCTTTGGTAGTTGCAAACTCGTAGGTCGACCATAGCCAAGTCCAAAACCATTCGACCAGTCTCCCTCTAGTTCAGGGAATGACACAATCCCTTGGACAGACAGCTCCAGATCCAGTATAACTTGTGGGTCAGCCAGAACCAGGAACGATGTTATATCTAGTTCGACCCAATGTTAGACTGCAAACCCATCTCATGCAGCCTCCCCTTCAACAACGAGCTGGGGACAACAACCCTCCATGTCGCCAAGACCACTCAACCATACTGATCCCCAACGTGACAGAGGGAAACACTACCGTAAAACCTTCTAACATCGCTCCGAGCAGTGGAAATGTCGAGCCTTAGATGGAAACCACTCACCTGGGCCAATCACTTCCAATCAGAGAAAATATGGTTTAGTCCAATAATAACTAAGTGACTCCAGCTGCAAGACCTGTGGCTGGGGGTCACCTTCACCCGACTCTCGGAGGAAGAACTGAATCAACCCCAGGGGCTCGGGGAATGCTTCCCCTATGCTAGTACTGGGAGTCTCACTGATATCCCTAATGGAGAATTGGATTCGTGGCAACGACTACTCGGAGATGGGAGCCAGCTTGCAAGCATTATCAAACGCTTCACCCAGGGCACATCTTCACAGCAGGATGTGGATGGCATCCATCGTAGTTCATTCACATGGGAAATCAGGAACTCCCAAAATCATCATGACTTCAATCTTCCGGTCTTGGAGCCCTACAACGGCCAGACTGACCCGACCATTCATCTTATGCGGCACATGCATCACATGGATTTGCTCTCTGTATCAACCAACGTAATGGCCAAGTGCTTCGCTCTCTTCCTCACCGACATAGTTGGAATGTGGTTCCGACAGTTAACAACTGAGTCAATCAACAGTTGGAACATGTTGGTCACCCGCTTCATCGAGCAATTCAGAGTTCACATCTCCCAACCAAAGAGAGTATTGTTCTTTACTTCCATCAAGAAGTGGTCCGACGAGACCCTCTAATCCATCTTGGAAAGATTCAATGCAGTCGTAGCATCAGTCAATCAACCCAAGCCATCGATGGTGCTTATAGCCGCCATAACAGGTGTCCAGAGCTGATCAAAATTCAGAATCTCTTTGACCAGAGATCCACCCAAGGGCAACGAAGACTTTTACGTCGAGGCCGATGGATTCCTTAGACAGGAAGATGCTAGAATTGAGATGGAAAGCCTCGAGGTGGTTTCTACCAGGGACGGAGGTCCATCTAACACCAATGGTCACAACAAAGGGGAAGGAAAGTCTTAGAAAAGAACGATCGCATTATACGACTCTGAAGGGAGAATAAGTATGATCAATACACTGAACTCAACTTCTCCCTGCTCGACATATACCTTGACATACGAGGATCTCTACCTTTCCCTAAACCACCTCGAAGTGAGCCGACTCAAAAAGAACCCGACTCTGGAAAGCACTACATGTATCACAACATAGCAGGCCACGACACCAGCGAGTGCAGGCATTTGCGTGATCTCATCGAGGATAGGGTCAGGCGTGGAGAACTACCCAAGTATGTTAAGAAACCTACACAGGCCATGCCTCCACAACCTTTTACCCAAGCTCCTCAGGCCGGTCCCTGAGCTCCACGAAGCGGAAAGGACCCTGAGCCCAGCAATCGCGGCATCATCATTAACTAGTCAAGTTTAGTTAATTATAAATTTTACCCATTTCCTCTTTTGTTTTCTCAATAATGTGGTTATGTTGAAGTACACACGTATCGAGTTAGGATTTAGCTCTTAGGTGTGCTATGGATTTAACTGTCACCTCATAGAATTTGTTTTCATTTTTCTGTAATAGCTCTTTAGTAGCAATAAATTTTCTTTTTCGAAAACGGATTGTGTTTAAACGATTCAAGCCGAGCATGATTGACGCTTGCCTACCCGAAAATGGTCAGTACTTGCCGCCGTGTCTAAACTATGGTCGATGCCCGCCACCATATCTAACCAACTCCACAAGCCAAGTGCATTGAAGCCAAGTATGGTTAATACTTGCCAACTCCATAAGCCGAGTATGGTTAATACTCGCCAATTCTTTCAGCCGAGTATGGCTGATACTTGTTAAAACTTCACAAAACCTTGTCAGTATTTGGTAAGTAAAAACTATCAATTCAAAGCACAGTTTATATTCAAACCCTCTGGTCATTCTCTAAACATGGTCAAAGTTTAACCTTAAAGACCCTGGGATAACTGACTACATCGTCTCACTAGGCAAAGCTGAGTATGGTTTATACTCGCCAATTACAAAGCCGAGTATGGTTTATACTCTCCAATTACAAAGCCGAGTATGGTTTATACCGGCCAATTACAAACCGAGTATGGTTTATACTCGCCAATTACAAAGCCGAGTATGGTTTATACTCGCCAATTACAAAGCCGAGTATGGTTTATACTGGCCGATTACAAAGCCGAGTATGGTTTATACTCGCCAATTCTCTAAGCTGAGTATGACTGATACTCGCCAACTTTGCAAAACCGAGCATTATTTATGCTTGCTCCTTAGACTATACCGTCTTACCAAAAGAAACCAAGCATGTTCAGTGCTTGTACCACCCTTGCAGGTATCATTTAAGTCGGTCGGATCCCGGTTCTTCTGTTCCTGTCAAGACCGAAGGATTGACTCATTCTCATTCACAAGCCTCTGGCCTTAATACAGTCGTCAATGATTGTCGGTTTATCGGCCTTAATACGACCCTCGGCGGTCGTCGGATTTCTGGTCTTAATACAACCATTGTCGACTATCAGTTTTCCAACCTCTCCTATCGTGGCTTCACATAAAGGACATCAGATAGTGCTTTCTGGAAGATCCAGAATATATCTTCTTTCTTCAAGAAAATGTATTCTGGAGGGGCAAAGTGTTGACCAAATTTTTGGCAAAATCCGTTTCAACCAATAGATGAAACCATAACCTGGTATTGGCCCGTCCCTGACTTTGAAGAATGATTGTTATCATAGGTTGGCTAACCATAGGCCAACCCTAAGCCATAACAACATTAATCTAATTGACTGAGCTGTCAGCAGATCGACCGATCAAGCCATCTATCAGTAGTTTGGGTCGATCCCATAATACCAGATCAAGCCCGGATGTCACCTGAAGTATCTCGAGAATTATGCGCCACAGGACAAAGTTCTACTTCCAAGGTTGCTGATTCAGAAAAGCTTTTGACCAGCTCTCCTTTTGATACTCCAAATATCAAGCTCCACGTTAATAGCGAATTACAAGGAGAACTATTCACCAGCAGTAGCCCGGGTCCTCCGCCGCGACTATTCTACTAGATCGAGCTCCACATGTCCATGCTCTGAAAAAGAGGCAAGCCACGTGGCACCCAGCTCATCCCACTCTCTTCACCTATAATTAACCATTGCTGAAAATGGAAAGGCATGTTGAATTCCACAACAACAACTTACGCTCGATAAACTGGAAACACCCAACAGCGCACTTCAAACAACACAAGGATTTTGTGTAATCTTTACTTTCTCCCACTGAAAAACTACTGTAGCCTATAATCGATAGTATAAACAAAGATTATAAGTGGAAGTAAACACCGATATAAGTCGAACCACTATAACATATTGTGTCTCCCTTATTCATTTACTTTTTCTTGCATCTCTGTCATTATTACTCGTGTGTACTCAACACATGTTGGAGGTTGATCGTCACTAGACCAACTTTTGACGTCAACACGCTGAATGATTGTTGATTTATAATTAATAAATGATCCTACAATTTGATTTACAAACCTATGTAAAATAATGGGTTCGAAATGAAGTTTTATTTGAAAAATAAATGATTGAAAGTTATATAAGCTAAAACGTGAGTTAGTTCGTATGAAAATTGTAACCTGAGATGAGAAATGTATTGAATTTTGAAATTCAAATGGTTGACTCGGATTGGACTAGTGTATTATTTTCAAACTAATCTAGAATACTATTATTTGATCAAACTATTTTCACTTAAACAAAAAATTCCATTCATAATGGTTATTTCAACTGTCTTGTACCTATTTTACGTAACTACTTTAGTTACGAAACTTTATAGCTATTTTCATAAATCTATTTCAACTAAACTATTTTATATTAAACTCAAAAATTATTTATATATACTTATTATTAAAAATTAATAATTTCAAAAATATTTTACTGTTAAAATAGGAATCTAGCTATGTCCATTCTGAACTAATAAGCCCAAGCATTTTAAAGAATATTTCAAGGAAATAATGGTATTTAAGAAATTGAAATCTCAACATGTATTTGAATTTAGATATTTGAAATTAATCAATTTTTGATACGTAAATATGATTTTTAAGTTTAATGACCATGGTGTGTAAAATTAATGAAATTTTTGGTTATTAAAGAGGCCAAAGTCGATATTGACATACTCCCTATAATATCGATACCACTTTAACAACTATGTACATGGTGGCTGTTAACGATATTTTTTGTTAACACTGAAAATAGGTTTATGGAAATGGACCTAAGGGGAAAACAGGGTTATTTAGTTTCTACGAGCTTGAGTTAGTTCACTGTTTCCTAGATATCAAGGTCTAAAGCCCGAAATATTAGTTACTCTTCCCTCAAAAGGGTGAGCATCACGCTTAGGAGACTTAAGAACCAATAGTTATCTTGGGACAAAGGTTCCTTAAGAACAACACTCGGTAGAAGGCTAAATGGCTTGTAGGAAGGGGTTTTGTAGTAACTTCGCGGAAGGGTTTAAACTTGAGTAGGAAACCGTGACCATGTGGAAAGCATAAGGTATGTTGTGCCGGAAATAACTAAGAAAACTCATAAGAAATTTGCTAAGTGTTGATCCACTCTTTATTGATCTTTGTTGAAATACATAAGTAATTACAATAGAAATCCCCAAATCGATTTAGAAACTAAGGTTTACTCTTGAAGAAAGGAGTACAAGAATGATAAATGAGAATTCGACCCCTAGAATGAGACCCTTGGGGTCTTATTTATAGACAAATTAGGAACCCTTTTGCGACTGGACCAGCAGGAGCCCTTTTCGAATGTAATAACCACGTGTCGGCCGCTTTTCTCTTTCGTTTATGGTTGCTTTTCTCTCGGCCGTTCTTTTGGCCTTATTGACGATGTGGTATGGCTTTGCCGGTCTTGGCTTCTCGAAAGGACCACGATGTAGTATTCTCCCTTTCTTATCAGCTTCAAGCTTCTTTCCTTGCTGGTGGTGACGGTTGCCTTGCTTTGGATCGTTCTCTTGTACAAGTGGCGTTTGTTACCCCTTCACCAATAGCCTGTCTCGATGTTAGTTTTTGTGGTAACATTTGCCCGCCCTTAGTGAAGGGGTATTTTCGATTTTTAAAGTCAAACTTTGGATGAATTAACCGCTTCTTTCTTCCTATATATACCCACCTTATTCCATATTATTAGCTCCTTCTCTTCTTCATCATTTCCTGAATTTGAAATTTATCTCAGAAAAGCATTAGTAATCTTTAGGTAAGCACCTTTTGTGAGTGATTTATACTTGATTTTATAATTAAAGTATTGTTAGTTTCTTTTGAGTCAAAGAAACTATCAGGTTTGCTTGCCGTAAACTGATTTAAGTTTTCCAATTACCAATTCCTGGCAACCAATTTCAAATTTACTTAATAGCTTAAATTATCGTTCCTATTTGCTTTTATTCTCCTGAAGATGTCCAAGGGATAGCCTCTTATCATTATCAAGAGATTTCCAAGAGAATAAAGATCCTACCCTTTTAAGCATCGTTTTTCTTACCTTGTTTTATAAATTATGCAGATTGTACCTAGGAGCATGTGAAAGAAACATATTGCCTTTAAACGTGATAGAAACTGTCCTTTGCCTACTGACCTTTCTGCTTCGAAGAGGGTTAGTACCATCGAAAAACATTCTCTGATTTCGTCGCAAGAGCAAGTCGATGTTATACTTCATGATCTTAACATTCCTGATGTTGAAGCCATTCCTCCAGATGAAATGGACACTGTATCTTCTCTTTTGGAAGGCTACCTTGCTTATTGTTCTATTCACATTTGGCATGGGGGTTCTATCCCCTTCCCTGACTTCCTTTTTCGATTCCTGCAGTATTTGGGAATTGCTTCCATACAACTTTCTCCTAACACTTACACCTACTTGTTAAGTTTGGAACCTTTATCCTTAGAATTGGGTAATTGTTCTTTAAGTCCTTCTACCCTTGACTAGCTGGTTTATCCTTCCAAACTTAGCGACGTGAACCCTCAAATGTTCCATGCAAATCCCACAAAGAAATTGTTGTCCAAAGGAACAACCAGATTCGAAGATTGGGAAAACCAATTTTTCTTTGTTTGATGTCCTCCCGGCATCTCTAGCAGCTTCCATACCCCAAGTATTTACACCCGAAAGCATTATTATTATTATTTATGATATAGAGGGTCATTTTTCTCTTTGTATTTGTTTTTACTGCAGATGTTGCACCCAAACTGCCGGGGTTATCAAATAAGGAGATAATATATCTTCTTGGCGCTGCTTCTGAATTTTTTTGCAACAGATCCTCATTACTCACCTCCGCTACCCTTCGAAGGCATTCCCTTTTTCACTCTGGTCAATCTATTATCGGGATGCCACCTCTGGTCTTACTTAGTAAAGGAATCCTCTCCTTGTCTCTAAGAAGATATGCTCCTTTCTCTCCCAACTCTCCTTTATTTTTTGACAACCCAGGTATGCTCTTTTCGTGATAGCTTAAAACGGAGTCGGAACTAGGATTTCATTTAGCTTTCTTTCATCATATGTTTGGAGCCGTCTGCACACAGTCTAGCAAAATCGATTCCATTTCCGTAAATATCGGGGCTGGAGTTTCTTCCGTAAGGTTGCTTTTCTCAGATTCATAGAAAAAGTAAAAAGGAAGCTTATGGATACGAGCTTAGAGGAAACTCTGTCAAAAAGGTATAAGGACGTGGCGGGTCTGGCTCTCCGTTCTGATGTGGTTTCTAACGCTCCGAGGACTGCTTCCCCAAAGGGGGTTCCTTATTCGAACACTCGCCTTGTTAGGTCTTCCGAAGTTTCCAATGAATTACATCATGCAATGGGATTTTCCTCTTCTTTCGAGGATCACGTCCGTCAAAACTTTTCTAATCCTTCTAATGGTGATAGCTTCAATGAATTAGTCGGGAAAATTATCTCTTTTTCTAACTTTTCCAATGCTGGTTTTTCATTTGATTCCTCTGGCTTTTGTCGAGCTTTGTTTGAATAGCTACTTTTGGTACAAGTTTTTTTTACCCTTCTTATTTTTCTGGACCTCTTTCGATAGTCTTGCATGTGACTATTGTGTTTCTTGTAGGCTATCAAGCTGTTGTTTCTGATGCAAGATGGTGCTTCCAAAAATTCTTCTGAGTTGTTGAGACTTAAAGAAGAAAACATGCATTTTATGATGGAAAATGACGCCTTTGTCCATGTTAAAGAAAGTGTAATTACAAAGCGAAATAAACTGGAGTTTTCTCTGGTAGAAGCAAGAAACTCAAATGTTGTAGAAAAAGAGTTCCATGTGGTCTTGGCTGAAGAAGTTTGGGTATTAAAGGGACCTTGGAGAAGTCAAAAAAAGAGATTGTCATGTTTGATTCTCGTTGTTTCTCTTTACAAAAACAAAATTCTCTTTCAGAAAAAGAGAGGGATTCTTTCAAGATCGAGATTAGTAGGAAAGAGGCCTCATCGGTCAAGGTTGTTGAAGTGGTACACGATGCCAAACAGAGGGTCTCTTGTTTTCTCCAGGCCACCTTGGATGAAATCATGATTAATGCTTTCCTTCTTCTTTATGCAAATAATATGAACATATGCTCAGATTTAGACTTTTCTTCTCTCGATCCGTCTTTGGTGGAAAGATTTATGTTTAAGATAACATGTATGAGAAAGGGAAAAGAAGTTCCTGAAAGGAAGGAGACTGACGTGGCTAAAGTTTTGTTTATCCGGGATATTCCTTCTGAGGAACCACATGCTGATGATGCAAGTGATCTTACTGAGGTGTCAAAGGTTGTTTGTGCTAACGATGATGGTCCCAAGTTCATAAATGTTGCTGAAGGTGGGGAAGAACATAGTGGTGGTTCTATTGGTGTGGGTTGCATATTCTCAACCCTTTAATGGTCGAGAGGACGCATGTGACAAAGATTCTAAAATCGTTGGAGGCGATCTTGTGCTGGTTGAACCTTCCAATCCTTCTAGAGCGCATAAGATGATTCAAGCTTCAATGGCGCTTCTTCTGTTGAGACTTTCCAAGTTTCTGCTCTTATTTCTGAGGTATAATAACTTTCTATAATACCTTTTTTATTTATACTTTCAGTAATTGGTCTCTATTCCTTTTCGCATAGAAGAAAAAGAGAAAATTAGGTTTTAGGCGTTCCCTCCTTAAAAAGACTCAGCCAAAAGTGATTCGCCTTACCGAGAGTTGAATAAACAAACAAAATAATATAATGCCTTGTCCAACAGATATCATCTCCTTGATAAGGGTGTTGCAAAACTTTTGTTTTTTAAAGAGAAAGAAGTCACCCCTAGGTTGAGAACTACCAGACTGTGATGCGAGAGGCTTTTAAAAGAAAATGTCGAGCTCATGACTTTTTTCTGGATGCCAATCAAAGACAGGGACACATTAGTAAACTTCTTATGCCAAATTTACAATAGATATTAAACAGTGGATTTTTCCTTTTTAGATGATCATATCAGGGGCTTGCTTTGGCGTCTCTATAGAAGATTCTTAGATGAACGTGGTGTGGATCTCCACCCGGGTGAATGCTGGGACGATCTCCGAGTTACCTTTTTTCCTAGAGAGTTACCTTTAGACAAACTTAAGTTTAGTAAACATCGATTTGTATCCGAGATTTTTAAAAGATCGGTCTTGTATAAGCAGGAGGACTATTTGTAATGAATGTATTTGCTCAGCTTATGATGTAATGAATTGTATTTCTTCTAATTCCTTTAATATTTTTCTCAGAGTCTATCCTCTACTTCAAGTTTGCTTTCTAGGGATTTCTTAGGAGATTATGTTAAGTTGAAAAGATAATACCTGGAGAACTCTTTTCTTATTAAGTCTTCCTCATTGGCATGACATTGCTTCCTAAGGGACCTTAAGAAGGTTTATACTCAATATCCTCAGATCCACCTTGATTTTCTTGGCGGAGAAAAAGATCAATTCTTAAGAGAGATCCACACATATCAGTCAAAGTTGACTCGAGGTTATGATAGTCCACCCATTGGAGAATGGGATTATCACAAGTGTCCCCCGGTTTACACACCTGATGGGTTTGGAATTCCATTTGATTCCTTGCTTAATCTTTCTTCTAACACCTTGAATAGAGTAAAGAGGTTCACTTTTATCCTTGAAAATTATTCTAACTAACTGTAATAACATTTCTAGGAACTAGATTATGTTTACGTATAAGCCATGATATTAGAATCAGGATGTTACTCTCATGGGAGATATGTTTGTTTTAAATCGTTTAGTAATTAAATATGCAAAATGTAAGGTATTTGATGTATCATACTTCATATGTAATGAACTATAGTGAAAGTGTTATAAACGAAGTTATGACTTGTTGAAGTGTCACTGAATGTGTATTCTTAGCTTGTGGTAAAGATGCTCTCTTTTAAGACTCCTACCACTCTATTATGTGTAAACTTAACACACATTGTTTGATGTCAACCTTTACAGGATATGCATGATGGTTTTACCTATATTTTATGTGCAGAGAAGAAAACTCTGCTTAGAAGATACTCTCAAGAAACTCCCCTCCGCGGGACATTTGAGAAGAATATAACCTCCGTCATAAGGTTTTGCTAGGAAAACTTAAGAAATTTACTTGAGCTTTCCCCTGAGCTTATGTTATGGTGTAGTGTTGTTATTTGTATCATGTATGATTTGACACAGTGAATAATGACTTTATTTATGCATGAGTTAAGGAAATCTCCCTGAGCAGTATGGAAGATCACCATCTTTGCTAAAGGGCCTCTTGTGTAATAGGCTCCTGCTATTGTGTTGACAGTATATTCCTTCCTTAAGGATTAGAACCTTGCGTCCCAGATTATGGTATTTAAGATAGAGTTCCAGAAATCTCCTTCTGGCAGTAATAGGGCTTTGATCCTTATTCTGGACTAGGTTATAAGACCAGAAATCCGCTTCTGGCAATAATAGAAGTCTGGAACCAACTCAGTTTTAGGTTATTAACAAGACCAAATATCCCTTTTTGGTAATAATAGAAATTTTGAACTGACCCAGTTTCGGGTATTTAGGATAAGACTGGAAATCCACTTCCAGCAATAACTGATATTCGAACCAACCCAGATTCCGATATTAAAATAAGATCATAAATCCAATTCTGGCAATAATTAAGATCCGAACCAACCTACATTCGGGTATTTAAAATAGGGAAACAGAGACCCCTTCCAGCATTAGTTTCATTACCCTATTTTGGGTGGGATTTGTGAAGCAGAGGATGTATGTGCTTCTTAAGCCACTCTTTTGGGCTTTTATTTTCAAAGCAGAGGATGTACGTGCTTTGTTGGCCACTCTCTGGGCATATCCGGTACGCTTGGCTAGATTATCCACAAGCAGGGCCTAAGGATTTACTCGACTTCCCTCTAGGAGTCGCCTTATCCTAACCATCGTAGGCGATGATAAGGTCTTAGATGCTTAAACCGGGTCATCGTAGATACATAACTAAGGCTTACTCTTTCGATGCTCTGCCCTGGCCATTGTAGGCGGTGATAGAGGCTTACACTCCACCCCCTCCAAGGGGTGCCTTATCCTGGCCATTATAGGCGATGATAAGGGTTTGTGTTCCCTTCTACGGGTAAAGCAGAACATAAGAAGAAGTAGGACGTGTTCTTCTATGAGCAGAGGTAGGATGTGCTTAGTTCATAGCAGAGGCATTGCGTATTCTTCTACGAGCAGAGGAAGGACGTGCTAATTAGATGCTCCGTCTTGACCATTTCTGGCATGGATCGGAGGCTTACGCTTTTGATTCTTTAACCTGCCCTTTCTAATTCGGGGGCAGAGAAAGGCTTACACATCACCCCCTCAGGGGGGTGCCTTGCCCCGGCCAACTCGGCAGTGACAAGGGTTATTATCCATTTGTGATCTGACCCACCTTGGGTTATTCCAAGTTCTTGAGAGGGTTTCCATACCCCTAATTATGTAGATAATCCTTTTTCTAAGAATTTTTATTGGACTTAGTTTGTTCCTTTTACAAAGTCTCGCAATTGTCCTTGATTGAGGAACTTGATGATCATCCCTTCGAGAATTCTACAGTTGTTAGCTTCATGTCCGCTCATCATATGACAGTGATAGTAAGGCCCTCCCAATTTCCTTTCGTACTTGGGCTTCTTCTTTGCGGACAACCAATAATTGAGTTCTTATTTAGTTAGGAAGTAAATGTTTTTCATTAAGGTAGTAAGGTGGCATTCCTTTGGCATTCTTGGCATAAAGTCTTTTCCTTGTTGGTGCAACTTAAATCTTTCATTACTAAACCTTGTCGCTTCATCCATACCCTTGCATCTCCTTTTCAAGGTGTGTTGAGGTTGGAGTGTTATCCTTTTAGTCCATTTGGAAGCAAAGTGGTTAAAATCCTTCATTATTCCTTGTCCACAAACCATTCCTTTGGCTTGCACATGGATAGTTTCTCTTATAAGAGAGAATGGGTTATATTCCCTTGATGTAAAACTTCTTAGAGGAAAGACTAGTGGTTTTTCTACATAGGAAGGTTTATCGTTTCAATAATCAGAATCGTATTGTTCTACTTCCCTTTTCCACTTGATTATTTTTAGGGCTTCTATTCTTAACCTTTGTTCTTCCATCACTCTTGGGGTAGTAGTACCTGACATAGCCATTTGAGATCTAGAAGATTCTTGTTGGGACCTTTTGTCCATAATCTTGCTTCTTTAAAGCTTAATCCAATCCTGGACGAAACAACACAGTTAGATATGTGGTAAGGTTAACCAAAACGTCGGAGGTTCAAACCCTCCTTCTAGCGCCAAAATGTTATAGATATTTTTCGTTAACATAAGAAATAGGTCTACGGAAATGGACCTAAGGGGAAAACGAGGTTATTTAGTTTCCACGAGCTTGAGTTAGTTCACCGTTTCCTAGATATCAAGGTCTAAAGCCTAAAAGATTAGTTATTCTTCCCTCAAAGGGGTGAGCATTACGCTTAAGTGACTTAAGAACCAACAATTATCTTGGGATAAGGGTTCCTTAAACACAACACTCTGTAGAAGGCTAAATGGATTGTAGGAAGGGGTTTTGTAATAACTTCGCGGAAGGGTTTAAACTTAAGTAGGAAATCGTGATCATATGGAAAGCATAAGGTATGTTGTGCAGAATGAAAACTCA
This sequence comes from Allium sativum, assembly GCA_030737875.1. Lineage (NCBI taxonomy): Eukaryota > Viridiplantae > Streptophyta > Magnoliopsida > Asparagales > Amaryllidaceae > Allium > Allium sativum. Next base: position 202,463,702 of record CM060924.1, read on the forward strand.
TAAGAAGCTCATAAGAAATATGTTATGTGTTGATCCACTCTTTTTTGATCTTTGATTTGAAATACATAAGTACAATAGTAATCCCTAAATCGATTTAGAAATTAGAGTCTACTCTAGAAGAAAGGAGTACAAGAATGAGAAATGAGAATTTGGTCCCCCAAATGAGTCCCCTGGGGTCTTATTTATAGACAAATTGGGACCCCTGTTGCTATTGGGACAGCAGAAGCCCTTTTCAGATGCAACAGCCATGTGTCGGCCGCTTTTCTCTTTCGGTTCTGGTTGTTTTTCTCTCAGTCGCTCTTTTGGCCTTACTAACGGATGTAGTATGGCTTTTTAGGATGCCGGTCTCGGCTTCTCGAAAGGACGGTCTTGGGTTTAAAAGCTCCTCTTTGATGTTATTTCTATCTCCTTTGTATCGATACCACGCCTGTTGGTATGGATAGCATTAGGAAAGGCTTTTGGCTTCTGGGTGAGAGCTTACGGTTATAATCTCTCGGTCTTGCTATTAATTCTCCATGAAGTTTTCCCTTGTGCTTCGAATACTAAGTTTCGGGTGTTGTCACCCCTTTCGGTACAGACACTAAGCAAGTTAGTGTGGATAGCTTGTCTTTCGTAGAAGCTTTGGCTTCCATATTGGTAGACCCTTGAAGTGGGCTTCGACTTTCCGAAAAGGAGACTTCCGATGCTTCATTGGTTGTCTGCTAAAATTGCCTCTCGGTGACCATCAAATTGGGGTCTTGATAGTTGGCTTCCGGAAGGATCCTCTTTACTTGACACTTTTGTTCCTCCTTACACCGACATTAAGAAAGTTAATGCCAATACCCCTTTTGCTTCCCTTGGCTCCCGGTTATAGGTTCTCTTTGGATTTGAGCTTCCGTCGACTATCTTGTGTGTCAAGGCTACCTTGTCGGTATTCGCCCTTTCTTATCAGCTTCAAGCTTCTTTCCTTGTTATGGTGACGGTTTCCTTGCTTTTGGATCATTCTCTTATGCAAGTGGTGGTTCGTTACCCCTTCACTGATTGCCCGTCTCGGTGTTAATTTTGGTAGTAACAGTGGAGAATCCATAACAAAGTACGATGGTTTGGAGTCAATTACTGGATTTAAAGAAAGATAATGATGATGGATTGCCTTGACCTTCGGGTCATAATTAAAATGACTAAAACATGAGCCATACTCAGGTTAAATTAGGTTGCTCCTCCTATCGAACACGCTTCTTTGATACCATCTCTATTACATTGTGATTAATTTGGGGCCTTTTGAATATGGGCTTATTGTTCGAGGTGGGCGGTAGTTGCGGCTATGCGTTACCACTGACCCGAGGGCCATAATCCAGTAGAATCCTACCGCTGGGTATAGTCTCGGTACCTTGCCATATTATCCTGATCTCGCCCGCTACGGTTTTGATTCGATATTGTTTTCTGTGATTACTTAATTTACGATACTGTATAGACTAAAATACTTATAAATGGTGTAAGGGTAAACATGTAATCCCGCTTACGCTATTTTAATATATCTACTTTACTAAATAGACTTTATTATAATAGTGTATTATATTATATGCATTAGTTTCACGGATCCGTAGCGGATGGAATTCCAAATATCCTTTAAGTTACTGATGCATTCCATTCAAATATTTCACTTGAGTTGATTCACTTATATAATAATGTTAGTCCTGACTAGAGTGTTTTGTTTTTGCATAATGTTGGATCAGACCGAGTATTTTAGCTTTGTAGATTTGACTGTTGGAGCTAGGGATTTCTGGAGTTTAGCTATATATATCTATCATCTTATATTTCATTCCTGCCATTTATTTATGTATTAGTCTGTATTCAGTCTTATGCCGTATCCGTATTATTTATGTACTCCGATATGTATAAATTAAAATTTGTATTATTGTATAAATTTCACTTCCATAGTGAGATATTATGTGTTTTTACGTTTGTGATTCTGTGATGATTTATTTTTAACCCCACCACAATTAACAGTCTGCTGTTTTGAACAATTTGAGGTTGTTTAATTATCAACTTAAAGCAGTCAAAAGGAAGGTTGTTACAAAATTGCAACATAGGTTGTTCAATAAACAGATCCCACACATGCTAATTACCTCCAACGGCTGCAAAAACAATCTCATAAATAAGCTTTGTAAGCACTTGAAAAAACACAGGAACACCAAGAACAAGTAATCCTATGCTAGTTTTGTAAGCACTATGAGCACTTGACACAAAATCCACCACTCAGGCGGAAAGTTAGCCCTTCCCCCAGCAAGTCACAACAACCAGGTAAACAAGAAAAACCAATAGAAAACCCCTACCAGTCTCATCCACCCAAAATAACATACACTCCGTGCCAACATGGAAGATTCCCCAAGCTAAACCACAAGACAAACAACATAATAATCTGCCACTTATCACTCAAGACGATATATCCACAACATATAACAATAAACCAAATACACACAATATCGTACAACAAACCAACCAAGTCCAAAACAAACACTGACCCCAAACTTACAGAGTTAAGCTCCAAAACAACGTACAAATGGCACATCACCAGCACGTTGAAACTAGTTCGATCCACAATCAATAACCAAGCTCAGCGAGAAGGATTTGTTATGCCTTTCGATAAGGGCACGTGAAAAGTTACACCAGAGCGAACCAAAGCCAAGATGGGGGAAGGAAATTTGGGGCGGTCGCGAGTTTTTGCAAGGCACATCCAGAAGTCAGATGACTGTTACACCGAGATAAACTCAGGCGAGTTAAAGTGGAGGATACATACAGAACATTATGGGTAGTCAAAAGGAGATCTGGGCATGTAGGAGGAAGGGGAGGGTCGGCAATGCGGTAAATGTGGATGAGATATAATAAAAATGGAAGTAAGATGAAGGTTAGGGCTAGGGGACAATCTAAGCCATGACAATGAAAGACGGGTAGGGGATAGGTGGATCAAAGCGATGTGAAGGGGGAGAGGAAATATTGATGGCGATTGATTCAGAACAAAGGAAAGAGAAAAGAAAAAACCGAAGAATGACGGAGGCACTATCCATTCACCATAGAAGTTAGAAAGCTCCACTTGAAATGATTATGAATTTATGCAGTTTTTTTGAATATAATTGCATAAATATCTACAATTATCTATTAAATAATTGCATAATTTAAACAATTATTTTATAATTAAATTCTGGGAACCTAATTTGCAGTCTTTTTTGTAAATAAGTTTTCATATATTATGTTTGATTTTAGGGATCTAAGCCTAATACTCCCTATAAATATACTTTCCTATCCCTAATGAGTAATGTCCATGATAAAGGTAAATAAAATACTTGTAAAACTAAGTTGAATCGTATGTGCATATCCATTCATGATGGTAAACTCTGATAATCCATCTTTGATATATCTAAATTTAAAAGTAAAAATTCAATCTCGTGTGTCTGTATACATGTAAATTATAGGCACACACATATATATACACAAAGGCCCAAACACACACATACACACATATACGCACATATATGCCATGGTAAAACAATCTTACTAAACATGGCCATAATCTTAATTGTACTATGTAAGAGGTATTATAAACTAAGTAATACAAGAAAAACAAGAACATACAAATTTGAACTTATCAACAAAAATATATGATTTAAAATAGACAAATTAACTTGATCACCCAAACGAAATAAATTTGAGTATAAAATATATGAATTAAGAATATTATACCATAATATAAGAACTTGTAAACTTAGTAAACGAAAGATAAATTCTATGTAATAATATTTTATAGTTTAACTAATTTCCTATTAAAAACTTAAATAAAAAGTCATTACCAAATTATTCTCATTTCTTTTTTTGGGGACAAATTTATTCTTGTTGGATTTTATGGCGACACTATATGTTAGATTAAAGAGGTTGAAAATAGCTTGGAGTTAGTGAAAACGACGTGCGGTTTGGTGCTCAAAAGCTCAAGCTATCACTACATGAAGATCCAAGGAGCAGAAGGTGGTATTTTAGAAGCTATAACTAATTCCAGACTTATGGAATTATTTAAAACACTAAAATTTTTTAAGCCTAGAAAACTAAGCCCAAATCCAGGAGTTTGGTTTTGATTCCAAACGTATGGATGTCTAAGGCTCAAAATTTGAGCCTGGATTCATCATCTGGAATCTGTTCCAGATGTCTGAATCGTGTTTTAAACCAGTTTCTGGCTAATTTTTTCTTGGTAGAGATTTATGAGGTTTGAAGGGGAAAAACGATAATTTGTTAGAGTGAAATTCTTACCTATATAAGTTATTTTCATATTTGAAGAGACGATCTAACTTGATCAAGTGTTCTCCTAAAGGGGATAATTAGGGTTTTAGACTGTTAGATCAAATTATGGCTCTAACACCCAAGTTATATTGGATCATAAAGAATTATAACTAGAAATGGAATAAAATGCAGCAAACAGACTAAATTTATAGTGGTTCGACGTTAAAGAGCATACGTCCACTTTATATGATTCTGATTATACGTTTCAATGCAAGTACAATCATAATATCCCCTCAATATCACTCTTATAATGATTATTCACTCAATAAATTCGAGGTATTTCTGATCAAAAAAGGGTGAAGTATAATAATGGTGGAAACAGAGCTCTTAACTGCCAAAAAGTCCCGAAAATGCCAAGTATAAGGCTATTTACAGGAAACTCCAGCAGGCGGTTCGTGAAGACACGTGGCACCCATCCCGAGAATCTTGGACCCGTTCATGAGTGAGTGGAGAAGTGGTCAGTATGGCCGTTATGGACACGTGTCATCAGATCCTTGAATTTCAGTTTGTGACTTAATGGAGATTGACCAATTCGTGGATATGTTTTTCCTAGGAACAAGACCGGTTCGTGACCTGGTCGGGTCGTGAGGGGTGTCCATGAGCCATGGGTGAAGAGAGGCCTACGAGCGGGTCGTGGGGATGGACCACGAGTGGGTTGTGGTAATATGGCACGAACGGATCGTGGAGATGAGTCATGCGCCAATGGTAAAGAGGGTGAGGACCACGAGCCGATCAATGGCCCGGGTGATGAGCCGTACTAGTGAGCCAACACATTTTTTTAAAGTCTTCATGAACACTAGCCTTTCCTTGTTTAAACATAAATGACTAAATCCTTGGTGGCTTGGTCCAAAAGCTAGCCAACATTTTGCCCCTCGAAGTACATTTCATCAAGGATGGAACGTGCTTCGAAACTGCCCATCTGTCTATTCTCGAAACAGTAAGTTCCAATAGTCATACTTGTTCATATGGTCACATCGCTTCGTGAAGTCGCGTTTCTTTGTGAAACCATGTTTTCTGATATCTCGAGAGGAGTATAAATAGTAGATTGAGTTTCCAATTATTCCCTGTTCATTAATCGGCTCCCCAACTTTGAGGTTCAAAGCACAATGCGAGCAATTCTTTAGGTAAATCTCCCAAATTTTTATAAACAAATTTAAAGAATTTGGTGTAATTCATTACACCGATGGATTACAAGTCTAATCTTTTTGATTCGCTAGTCATCTTTAAGGCTTGGTCATCAAATCAGGTTGTTGGCCATATTTCCTAAGTCGGCTCGTGAGTCCTATTTGGGGTCGACAAGGCCTTCCTTAATATGAGCCGCTGCGTGCATGGGATGACCATTTAAGGCCCATTGAGCGGCATGCACAGCGGCGGGCTAAGGCCTAATACCAAGAAAGGTTCACCCCCTCTCACTATATGTATTTTATTTTCACCTTCCCTCTCTATTTTCTTTTATTTCTCACTGTCGTGAAATTAATTCCATCTGAAACCCTAGCTCCATCATTCCTCCCAATCTCGCATTAACTCATGTCCATCAAATTAATCAAAATAGGTAAAAATCATTTTCAGTCTCTTCAATTTAATCCCAGTTCTTCTGATTCGTACTACACGAGAGGCAAGGCATGGGTTTTTTTTGATTCGATTTTCGTCATTCCACACTGGGAACGTCGAGGCTCTCATCCCCTATTCCATCACCGCCACTGGTGGTGTCAATCGTGGTCGGGTGATAGTTCAGAGGGAAAGAAAAAGGGATGAATTCCCGAAGGAACAGTGGATTACGACGCGAAGTGGAAGTGATGGAGTATTCGCGATATTCTCCATACTGGAGATCTATTTGTGGAGGAGGAGGGTGAAGGAATAATTTGAGGGTAATTTCCTTCTTTCAGAGTTCTCATGCGAGAGTGTAAGGGATGAAGGTGGGATTCAAGGTGTGGTCCAACGGTTCGGGTCGCGAACCGAAGCAACGAGCGGGTTCTTGGAGCGGAGCAGCGAGTCCGGTCGTGAGTAGAGGTCAGGGGCGAATCGAGGTCATAGGGCGAGCCGGTGTTCATTGAGAGATGATGCCTCCTTGAGAACCGTGAATCTGAAGCAGTGACCTGTCACGAGCGGCATAGTCATAAACCGATCCATTGAGTCGAACCCCCCCTCCATTCACGAGCCGAGCCCCTTCGCTAGCGGAGTCTACACTTTGGGATAGCGGGTTACAACACATTCACGAGCCGAAGTATTGCACAAGTCGCTTTCATGCCCACCATCTGAGCCCATACCACGAGCCAGACCTCCTTTGCGAGCCAAAGGACATAATAGCATAACTTGACTCTCCCCGAGCCAACTCTTTGCCTATAAATTATTCTTGTCTAACTAGAACCGATTAGTCGAACATATCAACATATACTTTAACTGGGAACCAACCATGACTTAGACAAATCAGCGAATAGTTAGGATAGAGCCTTCAAACAAATTACTCTGGACTGAACGATGACTTAACTTAAAGACACACGATGACCAATCATTCTCTCATCTGTTTTACTTCATGTTTTTCTTTTCAGCAATGCACACACTAGCAACTGCATACATGGGGAGTTACAGGTATCTATGCTCTAATTTTTATGCTTATTTGTCAAAATTGCAGACGTCAGATAGATACTCAACCAAATTGTCAGACAAGGGTGCAACTTCAAGATCTATAAGTTATTACAATCCTGACGCACTTTCGTCAGACCTAGATTGGGATATCTCAAGATCAGAATATGAGACAGATCTTGATGCAGAATCATCATCCTCCGAGAGTACGTCGCTTGAGGAAGAAGAAGAAGACGAGATTGGAGATACTTGTGCTCTCGATGAGTTCGAGAGTGCCATAGCATTAGATAACCCAAGTGATTCCATAGCTTCCACCCTTGATGAGATAAAGTTAAAGAAAATCTGCTTAAAGCACGCAATCCCATGGGATGATGTTAAAACTCTGGAGAAAAAGGATGGACCCCATTCTGCTCTGGAAGGGTATATGGCTATCAGCAAGGTTATGTGCTCGATAGGTGCTATCCCTTTGTTTCCTCCGATCGTAGTCGATCTGCTGAGATGACTACGTATTGCCCCCATGCAGCTTCATCCCAATGCTTACGCTACTCTATATACCTTGTACATCGCATATGTAGAAATTATGGGAACCGAGCTTTTCTGTGAGGATTTAAATTCCTGTTACCATTTTAAACATCGTTCAACAGGGACCCCGAATTTTATTTTCTTTGAGTTGATCCCTACTAAGAATGTCTTGACTGATGGGCACAACAATTTAGGCGATGCTTCTAAGTGGTTCTATATAAAGCATCAGGCTGGGTGCGCAAGGAAGTGGCTGCAGTCAAGTAAGTTTCAGATTCTTAAGTGTCTGCTTCAACTGCATAAGCCAACATTCTAATGCTTTGTTTCTTCTTACAGTTCTTAATCCTAAGAAGCAAGAAGGAAAAATATACGAAGATCGTTTGTCCCAGCTCACAAAGACTGAGTCTGATTTTTGAAAGATCAAGAAATGTATAACCGACAAGAACCTCCATAAACACCAACTTCTAGATATAAGACGGGGCTTGGTCAGGCCGGTAAGCCTTACAAGTACGTGCCCCCGACTCAAGCTCTAGGGAAATCTAGTAGTATGCCCTCAATCGAGGGACAAGTGACCGCAGAAATTATAACTATTGAGCTTCCCAAAAGTCCTTCGCCGATGGTTGTTCAAGATGACGAAGAGATGAATATATATATACTAGAGGCTAAGCTCGAGCTGACGAACCAAAGGGTGCTTCCATTCCCAAGGGGGAATCATCTCCAAAGACACCACCACCGACTAAGCCCTCTACTCATGATGCTTTAATAGAAGAACAAATATACGGGGATTTAGTCAAACTTCCATTGCCAGATGACATCTACACTTCTGAGGATATTGGAACATGGTCATTTTTTCCTACTTCTGAGGAGGATCCTATTCCTGTAAAAGAGAGAGATATTGTACTGACAAGCCTGGCTCCGGGCCCTGGTCTATTGGGGGGATCACATAAGGCACACACATTACATGCACTGCACATCATGACATCTATACACCGTATTATCTTATGGATCTTACACTTATTTGTTGCTTTTGCAGGAAAAATGACTCGTCACTGCTATTCTCATTGTGACCTTTGTGAGTACACACTCGGATTCAACCCCATTACCGAGCATGTCCATGGTGACAATCACGGGAGAGAAAGCGGGAAACACTACGATTCTCACCAACCTTACTCTTCGTGCTCTCGTTCTCCTTCAAGGCAAGATTTCGAGAAGCACTACAGTCGTCAAATGCAACATGCAGAAGGTCAACAACTTCCCAAAGCTCTGATTCCCCCGAAGGGTGTCCCTCCTCAAGATAAGTCCTCCAAGAAGCATTATGAGTCCAAGGACAAGCATAAAGATCCAAGCAAAGGTTTGGAAAAGAGGAACAAAGCTCTTGTCCCTTCCGGACAATGAAACATTGATATTACTACCGCGCAGCCGGTGGTGGTCCTTACCTCTGAAAATCAAGAAAAATTGGAGCGACTGCGGAAGCAGTTCCCTAAAATCTATTTCGAAAAGATGCAGTTTGTTCCAGATCTTGAACTAGTTCCAGATGATTGAGATATAGAAGTCATGGACCGAGTAGGCCACGTGGCTACACAATACAGAGCAATGAAGAAGCATGCCAAGAAGCTCTCTGAGGTCATCCGTCATCTGGAAGTAGATGTAAAGGATGCATGGGAAAAGGCTGAGTATGAAGTTAAGTCCAGAGATGAGGTCAAGAAGAAACTAGAGCATACCCAAGCTCAGCTTGCCTTGGCCCGGAGGGATGCTGAAAATTACAAGAAGAAGTTTTAGGAAGCGGAAAGAAGTTTTCACACTGAGCTTGACTCCAATAGTAAGGAGCGTCCGACCATGAGGAAAGAGATGAGGATCTCCAGTCTGCAAACACTGAGCTGAAGCTGTCGCATGCTCACTTTGCCGAAGCAAAAGCTGTTTGGGAGAAGGAAATGGCAAGTTTGAAAGACAAGCTAGCTCACGCTGAGGAGAGAGCAGCTCTTGCTAAAGGACATGCTAATGAAGCCCTCGAGTCTGCCTCAAATGCTACCACTAAGCTCGCCACTACTGAGGAGTTCAATCCAGATGATCCACTAATTCCTGAAATTTCCATACCTCCACCTATTGAGGCTTTTATTACGGCTCCAGACGAGCAATCGGCAGAAGGTATCTCCATATTCTCTCCACAATTCGTCAAAGCTGTTATAACATATCGTCATATTGTGGAGCAAACAGTTGAGAGGACCACATTCTCTCCTAAATTAATAATAGTTGCTTCTCGTGATGTAGGTGCCAAGCCAGCTGAAGGGGTTGAAAAGGAGTAAATAGTGACTGAGGTGGCCGAGAAGGCCATTATACCACCAAGCACAGATACCCCTAAAGATGCTGAGATGATTGGAGCTCTGAAGGACACTGATGGTGACGACGAGATGAAGAGGAGGATGTCGCCATCACGGGAGAGACTAAGGAGGATGATAGTATGACCTTAGCCGAAATAAAGGGTAAAAACGATGAGCTTTTGAAAATTAAAGCTGAGGAAGAGCCTTTAAATGTACCGCCACTTGCTGTGGCCGCTCATGGTTCTGAACTGATTGTAAGACTATCTAGGTCCATTACTACACAGCTTGCATCCCAGTCCTCTGACGCTCCACAGGATCCTCCTTCAGGGAAGAAGAAAAGGAAAAAGCATGATACTTTCGATGCTAGCAAGGGGGATCCATAGAAACAGAAGAAGGAGAAGAAGTCGAGGTCATCTCCAAAGCCCAAATAGAGTTTACTTGCCTTTGTTTGTTTCAAGTTTCCACTGGCCTTTTGCTATAGTTGTGAGAGTGGCCCTCGCACGTTGACCAGTTTGTAGCTTTGCATTTTGTAAATAAAAATCATGTTTCCTTTTCATTGTTGTGTACCCGCAAATTTCTCGCACTTAGTCATGTACACAAGTGTTTAAGTCATAAAACTACATCATAAGCCGTCATTGCAGGCAAAAAATTAAAAATTATGTAGTTGTTTTCATCATAATGTGTACATACAAGTATGCCTCCAATCAATCATTGACATGATGCCTGGCCAAGGCTTGTTGAGGATTGATTAGGATCGACTACATATTGCCACTCATGTCCGAAAATGAAGGGTTCGGGCTCAGCTTTTACACTTGCGCCCAATATTGCAATGGGGTAGGAGCCCTTTTGCGGCATCTAATCAACATGCCTTTATACTCTCCTATCGTATGCCCAGGATAGAGTTCGAACTCAGCTTTCAATATGCCCCCGAATCCTTCAATGGGGTAGGAGTTCATTTGCGGCGCTCAGTCCCTGGCACCTTTATACTCTCCCATCGGATGCCAAGGGTAAAGTGGAGTCGAGACGGTCGTTTCACAGTGCACCTTCACGCATCGTGGACAATTCATTTCCTTGTCCTTTATACTCTTTCTCAAATCACGAGAATTAGAGTGTTGGGGTTGTATCATTTACTTTATTGGCCCTTTTATACTCTGTATGCTATTAGCCTCCTAATTTGATACAATATTCTTTGAATTACGTGTTTTAGGATTATCGAGGTGCTTATGACGAACATCACAAATCATAATAGCTCATATGAAATAAAACAAAAGAATAAGCAAGAAACAATGCGGTAAAAGTAAATGACACACAATATTTTATAGTGGTTTGGTCGAATCATGACCTACATCCACTTTATAATCTTTTGCTTATGCAACCAGACTTTTCTAGGCAAGTCGTGCCTTTTTACATGGTCCTAAAAACAAAAGACTAAAAATGACAATTTCATGTCAAGTAAAGCCGCAAATGCTGGGCGTTACACACTCTGGGGATTTCATTTCCATCCACGGTCGCTAGCTTGAAGGATCCATTATCAAGCCTCCGTAGGATGGTATATGGTCCTTCCCATATTGGAACTAAGAAGGTAGGGTCAGGGAAGACACGCTTTAGTACTAGGCCTTCAGGTTCAAAAATTCGAGCCTAAACTTTCTTGTTGTAATATCGGGCGACCTGGCTTTTATGCCTCAGGGCACGCAGATCCACTTCATCCCTTTTTTCCTCAATCATGTCCAGAGACTCGAGGAGCAGTTCATTGTTAGTCATCGGGTCGTAATAAGTAATCCTGTGGGAAGGTACTTCTAATTCCACCGGGATGACCGCCTCGGATCCAAATGCGAGGGAAAAGGGAGTGTGGCCCATCGCTGATTTGTAAGTTGTTCTATAGGCCCATAATGCCAAGGGTAATTCGTCGACCCACATGGCTCTAGCCCACTTCAATTGCTTCTTCAGAATGGACTTAATTACCATGTTTGCCACTTCTACTTGTCCATTCGACTGCGGATGTGCTACAGCAGTGTACCTTTTTTCGATATGGTACTTCTGACAGAAATCTCAGAACTCAATGATATCAAACTAGGTCATGTTGTCTGTTATGATGATTTTCGGGATTCCAAACCGACATTTGATATTTCTGACGTTGAAGTTTATCACTCGCTTCGTCGTGATCGTGGTCAGTGGTTCTGTTTCGACCCATTTTGTAAAGTATTCCATAGCCACGATCATGAATTTTGCTCCGCCTTTTGCGGTTGGTAGGCTTCCTATAATATCAACTCCCCAAACAACGAATGACCACGGGCTCATCATTGTCTTCAATCGATTGGGAGGTGCCCTGGGGACCTTAGAGAATTTCTAGCACATGTCGCAACGCCGTGCATATTTAGCCACATCTTTATTTACAATAGGCCAGAAATACCCATACCGTAATATTTTCTTAGCCAATGTTTTGCCTCCGGTGTGGTCGCCACATTCACCTTCGTGTACTTCCTTCAGTACTCGCCCGATGTCGTCATGGGATATACGCTGGAGGAGGGGCATCGAGAATCCTTGACGATAAAGAACTTTGCCTTGCATAACATATCTAGAAGCCTTACGGATAACGGCATGCCTTTCACTCTTCTTGATCGGGAGTGTCCTGTTAGTCAAGAAATTCTTTAAGGGGGTCATCCACGACTCCCTTTCGGGTTCAGTTTCCATTATCGGGTCAATTTCCATCTAATCAACACTCAGAGTCTACAGGGTTTCAATCAGGACCATTTCTATATTCTCAGGATTGTCAGAGCTAGCCATCTTGGCCAGTTTATCTGACTTTTAATTCTCTATTCTAGGGATATGGGAGATAGTGTAACATTCAAAACTGCTCAGCAGCTTTCCTACCTCTTTTAAATATGATACAAGTCTTGGGCCCTTGGCTTGAAACTCCTTGCGAACTTGGTTTATGACTATCTTGGAGTCATAGAAAATATCCACCCTCGCTATCCCCAACTCCTTTGCAAACTTTAGCCCGGTAATAAGGGCTTCGTACTCAGAGTCATTGTTCATGGCTTGAAACCCTAGTCTTGGTGAATAGTAAATCGACCGTCCTTCAGGAGTGATTAACACAACCCCGACGCCGTACCATCTGTCATTCTTGGCACTGTCGGTATATAACTTCCAGGTGCTGGATTCGAATCATCATTCTGAGGGACCAGCTTCCTCATTTGGTATATCCTCCTCAGGAATGGTGAACTCTGTTATGAAATCAGTCAACACTTGCCCCCTTATCGATCTACAGGGATGGAAATTCAAATCAAATTGACTTTGCTCTATATTCCATTTGAGCAGCCTTCTAGATGCTTCTGGTCTCCACAAGACTTGTTGGAGAGGGCGGTCGGTGTATATGGTGATAGGGTGAGCTTGGAAATAGTGACGAAGTTTTATGGATGCAATCAGTAGACAATACATAAGTTTTTCTATCCTCAGGTAGTTTCGCTCCACTGTCGCTAGTTTCTTACTCACATAATACACCTGCCTCTGTACTTTATCTTCTTCTCGTACCAAGGCAGGGCTTATTACATGAGATGATACAACAAGGTATATGAATAAATCTTCGTGGTCGACTGGCTTGGACAATATTGGGCGGTCCTTCCAAATGAGTGAGAAGGCCTCAACACAATCAGGAGTCCATTGGAAGTTGCGCTTACCTCGCTTTATCGGATCAAAGAACGGAATGCACTTGTTTGTAGCTTTAGGAATGAATCTACTTAACGTGACCACTTTTCCAGCGAGGCTTTGCACATCCTTAACCTGCCTTGGTTCTTGGATATTTCTGATTGTTGCGATCTGATCAGGGTTCATTTCGATTCCTCGTGTACTAACGGCGAAACCAGGGAATTTGCCGGATGCTACTCTAAAGGAACACCTTAAAGGGTTGAGTTTCATCCCATACCGTCTGAGTATACTGAACATTTCGGCAAGGTCAGCAGTATGGTCAGATGATCGCTTGGATTTCACAAGCATATCATCGACAAATACTTACATCGTTTTCCCGATCTGATTGTAGAACATCCTATTCACCAAGCGTGGTATGTTGCCCCGGCATTCTTTAGGCCAAAGGGCATCACCACGTAGCAATATAGTCCCAAATCTGTGATGAAACTAGTATGCTCCTGATCTGGAATGTGCATAGGAATTTGGTTATATCCTGAGTATGCGTCCACAAAGGAGAGCAGTTAATGACCCGTTGTTGAATCCACCAGCTGGTCAATTCTAAGGAGCGGAAAACTGTATTTTGGGCAGGCTTTATTCAGAACCGAGAAATCAATGCATGTACGCCACTTCCCATTGGCCTTCTTAAACAGAACGGGATTGAAAATCCATTCTAGATAAGTCGAATCCCTAATGAACCCATTTCTCCTTAGCTTCTCAACTTCCTCCTTCAAGGCAGCTGACCTCTCTGGGCCAAGAATTCGCCTTTTCTGCTTAACAGGTGGATGGTTCGGGTTGATGCTCAATGAGTGGCTCATGATTGAGGAGGATATCCCATATATGTCAGTGTGGGTCTAGGCAAACACCTCCGGGTTTGACTTTAAGAAATCAGTCAGTTCCTCTGCTTGTAGAGGGTCTAGCTGGGATCCAATTTTAAAACCTTCTCTGGGTCATTATCGTCGATTGGGATATTCACAGCCGTTTCATTATGTGTCGCCATTCTACCACCAGGCTCCTTGTCCTCTCTGGGATCTATATCCTCGGGCAATTCTCTGGGCGACTCCTTCAGGTTCATCCCCTTTAATTTCTTTGTTGAATCCTCCTTTGGGGAGGGGGAGGGGAGGAAGCACCCTTAGTTTCTACATCTTTCCCTTTGCATAGCAACTTTAAATCTGCCATATAGCAGGCTCGTCCAGTCACATTGTCACCCCTGATTACTCCCACTCCCGCTTCGGTTGGGAATTTAATAATAAGCACCAGGGCATGATGTATGCCCTAAATTCTGCAAGGGTCGGTCGGCCTAAGAAGGCGTTATAGGGTGAGTCAATGTCCAAAACTACGAATGGGAGAATTCTCACTCTCCGACGGTCTACCTCTCCTAGAGTTACTGATAATTCTACGAATCCCATTGGAGTTGTTGATGCTCCATTGAAGACGCGTATCCATCCGTCGCAGGGCTTCAAATCCTTTGCTTCAAGCTTCATCAGATCGAATGCTTTCTTAAACAGAATGTTAACTGAACTCCCATTGTCCACTAAGACCTTGTGGACTAGAGCAGGACCAATGGTGGTAGCGATCACTAAGGGGTCTTCGGTAGGGGATTGAATTCCAATACTATCCCTATCACGAAATATGACATCATCAGACCTTGTTTCCTGCTGTTTTACTGGGGCGGTGTCTTCGGGATGGCTGCACGCCCCCACCTTGGGGCGCTTGGCTGCATTAACATATTGATCCATTGCCCTATAGCTATATCCAGCCGGATGGGGCCCTCCAACTATAGTATTGATAACGATGCCTTTAGCTTTTTGTTGCGCAGTAGCCTTTTGAGGTGGCGGCCCTTTATTACGCTCTGGACTACCTTGCCCGCGGTTTCTCGGGCTACCTTATATTTGTCCAACTTTCCTTCCCTAAGAATCTTCTCTACCAAGTCCCTTAAATGTCGGCATTCATTTGTCGAGTGCCCATAGGTCTCTTGGAAAAGATAGAACTTTCCCGTTTCCCGCTCCTTCTCCGCTGAGTCTCTTGGTGGAGGTTTCTAATATTGAATAACATTGTAAGTATCCATGTAGATATTCTATAACGTGTCATTCAAAGGGGTGAGGTTCTCAAATGTTCTGAACCGAGGTCTCTTCTGTGAGTCGTTTCCTCAATTCTTCTTTTTGTTGTCATTCCCAGCTTGGCGGCCATTACCCTAGTTCTTATTTCCGACATTGACCTCTACCTTCCCAGAGCTATCACTAAACTGTTTGATGGCCACATTACTCTATATCTTCCTTATCAGTGGCCTTCCTCTTTTGATTAGCATACATCTCTTCCTGACGTAGACGAATGTTGGCTTTCTCATAGAATATCTCTCTGGTCAACGGCGCTTTTCCAGCTAAGTACTTACCGAACTCAGTATCTTTGTCTACTCCGTCAATTAACGCCATCAGTACGGACTGCTCGTGGGGATCACATACTTCCATGACTGCCAAATTGAAGCGGTCCAAGTATGACCTCGTAGTTTCATTAGGGTGTTGCTTAATGAGTGACAGTTCAACGACATTTTTGGACCTCTGAGTATGAAGTCGGAATTGATTTATGAACCTTTCATTCAATTCTTTGAAGTTGGCAATTAATCGTGGTGGTAGCCGAATAAACCACATTAATGCCACATCCTCTAGGAAGATCGGGAATGCTTTGCACTTTACTACGACTGGAGCTGCTGCGGCATCCACGAATATCTCATCAAGTGTTGAACCGGATCTGTCCTGCCTGGATAACGATTCATAGTGAATCTCCTCGGGAATCGGACGTCTAGTATGTCGTTTGTGAAAGGTGTGTGACTCCGGTCTACGCCCCAATCCTCATTTCTTTGTCCTCGACTGTCTTCCATGATTGGCCTCACCATTGCCTCAATGTCGGCATTGGTCAAGGTGGATTCAGGATCAGCACTCCTTGCCCTATGGGGGCCTCCGATATTTCTTCGATGTATCGCCACTAAGTTTGGGGCTTGAGCAGAACTTCCTTGTTCCCTATGGCTACGGTCAGTCATGCAGTGAGGGTGTTGTAATGGTTGATTCTGAATAGGGTTAACAGTGCCCTAACCCCTAGGTAGCATTCTGGATCCTTCTACAGGTAACAGAGTGTGTTTATTCGAATTTCGATTGTCAGGTCCCAGATTAAGTGCCATTTCTTCTTAAGAAGGAAGTGATCCAAATCGAAGTTGTTCCACGTTTTCAGGCCTGTCTAATGGCCATCTTTGGGGTCTCGGAGGCTCCTCTGATAAAGATGAGTATTCTAGAGTAAAGCGATGATTTGGTGAAGGTGTCCTCTGCCTTTGGATCTCATCTATCTGCCTACTCATGGCATTCATATTTTCTCGCAGCAAGGAGCTCTCATGTTTTTGAGCTTCCAAAGAATCGTTCGTCTTCTCTAGCATGTCGAGAACGCGGGAAAAGTCTCTCTCTATTGCTAGAGCAGAGGCAGGTAACCGGTCGTTAACATTCGCAGTCGAATGTGGATTACTTGAGCCAGGTCGAGCAGATGCATCAACATAGGTGGAGTGGGTCATAATCTCTTCCAGGTCGAGTTGTGGTCCCTTGCTGAAGGCGGTTCGTGACCCCCTCTTGTGGGCTGCTCGTGGTCCCTTCTTTGGGGCGGCTCGTGATCCCCTCTTGGGGGCGGCTCGTGATCCCCTCCTGGGACCAGGTCGTGACCCCCTCCTGTGGTCGGATCGCCCCCTGAGAGCCGTGAGCCGGGGAGACCACCTCGGCCTGTTCCTGAACATTCTCTTCATTTGCTTCATTTGCTCGAGAGGCTCGTGAATCTTTGGATTTCTTTGTGGCTATAATGTCTTGACTTTACCGTAATCTTCAAAAACGAAACAGTGGGAATGCGGACTATTTTCCATGGACTTGAAAATCAAAATAGTAGAGTAATAATCCGATAGGCTAAGAATTCAATTCTCAGTGAAAGCACCAAAATTTTAGACAAAACTATGGCTCTAACACCCAAATTATCTTGGATCTTATAGAATTATAACTAGAAATGAAATAAAATGCAGCAAACACACCAAATTTATAGCGGTTCGGCGTTAAAGAGCCTACGTCCACTTTATTTGATTCTGATTATACGTTTCAATGCAAGTACAATCACAATATCCTCTCAATCTCACTCTTACAATAATTATTCGCTCAACAAATTCGAGGTATTTTTGATCAAAAAATGGGAGAAGTATGATAATGGTGGAATCAGGGCTCTTAATTGCCAAAAATTTCCTGAAAAATGCCAAGTATAGGGCTATTTATAGGCAATCCCAGCAGGCGGTTCATGAAGACACGTGGCACCCATCCCGAGAATCTCGGAGCTGTTCGTGAGTGAGTGGAGAAGTGGTCAGTATGGCCCTTATGGACACATGTCATCTGATCCTTGAATTTTGGTTCGTGACTTGATGGAGATTGACCAATTCATGGACATGTTTCTCCTGAGAATAGGACCGGTTCGTGACCTGGTCGGTTCGTGAGGGGTGTCCACAAGTCGTGGGTGAAGAGAGGCCCACGAGAGGGCCGTGGGGATGGACCACGAGTGGGTCATGGTAATGTGGCACGAACGGATCATGGAGATGAGTCGTGAGACAATGGTGAAGAGGGTGAGGACCACGAGATGGTCAATGGCCTTGGTGACTGTACTAGTGAGCCAACGCATTTGTTTTAAAGTCTTCATGACCACTAGCCTTTCCCTATTTAAACATAAATGACTAAATCCTAGGTGGCTTGGTCCAAAAGCTAGCCAACATAGACCTAATTGTATTCTTCAATTTTGTTCTCCATAAACTCATTTATATATTGATTATTGGTGATCGTTGTACCAATCTCTTGTACTCTTCTTGTCGTGATAATAAAATTCTCTCTCTAAAGTGGATACTTACAAATTGTTAGTGCAACCACTATAAATTCATTGTGTGTTTTTTTACCATTTCTACAAGTTATTATTTATTGCTTGTGATTAAGATCACCGATTTTGGATTGGTTATTGGATGTCTTGGCAATTGAGATATTGTGACAAGTTATTTTTGTAAGTCTAACAATGATGCTGTCTTCTGCTAGGATCGTGGATTTGGATTTAGATTAGTGTTTGAATTTGAATTTCACTACAACATTTGACATCAGAGCAGTTAGCATTGGTAGGTATTTGTGCAAATGCCAGAGTCGAATAACACATTAGGTAATCCCTCAACGATTAGTCCAAATAGTGTACCACCTTATGTACGTGGTTTGTATGCAATGTCGAGATCTAAATTGGTTATAGACAAGTGGAATGAAGATAATAACTTCAAGAAGTGGCAATGGACAATGATAGCAGTTCCTAGGAGGAATCGGGTGCACTGGGTAGTACTTGATACTCATTTGTTGCTAAATTATATCTTAAATGTTGAGAGAGAGGAGTTGGAAGAGTGGGCTTATACTACTCTTTAGCTTGCTGTTGGGAGAATGTAATCTCTGAAGTTAGATGTATGACTATCACTAAAGGAATACGCGGCAAGTTAGAGGAGTTATACATGAAAAAGTTACTTGCAAATCATTTGATCTTATTGCAATGGTTTTCACTTTCAAGATGAAGGAGGGTAGTTCGCTAAAGGAAGACTTGAATACCTTTGATAGTTTGCTAGATTCGAAGATTGATGAATAACAAAAGAAGATAATATTGTTGTGTTCTTTTTAAGATTGTTACATAGGGTTCTCCGATACTATGATCTATAAACATGATACTTTGTCTCTTGATGATGTCCAAGTGGGTCTTCTTAATGCAGAACTGAGAGATCAAGTGAAGAATTTAAGCAATGGAAATAGTGGAGCTAGTAGTGGTCATGGGTTATTTATGGAGAAGGAAAAGAATGCGAAGAAAGGAAACTATGGGCGTTCTAAATAAAGAAAGCCCGGTTGAAGAGGATAAACAAGGGAGAGAAATAGCAAGTGCTATATTTGTAAGAAAACTGGACATTGGAAGAATGAACGTCCGGACAAAGATAGAAAGAAGGAAGTAGCATATTCATCCATAGCGACGGAAAGTCGTATTGGTGAGGAGGATGAGAATATATTGATCGCGGTATGATTAGGTGTTTCAAGTAGCATATGGCACTCGATTCGGGTGTGTTTATCATATGACGTCAAAATGGAATTGTTTTTCCTCTTATGTCTACAAAGAGGGAAATGCAGTTTTTATGGGAAATGGTGCTATACGTAGGTAAATGGGTATTGGTTCCATGCAAACAAGGATGTTTGATGGAGTGATTCGCACACTCACTAATGTACGCTATATTTCGGGACCTAGGATGTCACTTACATCTTTGGGGCTCTTGGATTCTCTTATATTTGAAATCACTATTAAGAAGGATTGTTTGAGGATTTCATAGAGGTGCTTATGGTCGCGAAAGGAGCTAGAACTCATTGTGTTTATTTTATTCAATGAGTGACCATCGAAGTTGAAACTTATGTAATTGTTCGTGGCTTGGATGCAACTAGGTAGTGGAATTTGAGGTTGGATCATGTCTAAAAGAGGAGTTTGGATATTCTTTGGAAGAGCAAGATGATCAAGACTGAAAGTTTTAACAAGTTAGATTTTTACGAGTAATGTGTCATAGGGAGGCAAATAAAGATACCATTCGATGAAGGAAAATATCATTTGAGAAGATTTCTTGAGTAAGTTCATTTAGATGTTTGAGGATCGGAACCAGTTGTGTAATAACCTGAATTTTTAACACAATAATTAATTAAAGGATTAATTAATAAAATAATAAGCTTGCAAAATTGATACAATTTGGCTATGGGAGTTACATTATTGGGTTCAGGGCAATTTTCCAGCCAATTTACATTCTGGATTTGTAATAAACAAATTTAAGATGAAAAAGTTTTCATGGAAACAAAGAAGAAGATGAAAAGAAAATTGTACATATACGAAGTGGGTCGACCCATGTCGGGGTTGGGCCAAGCCACCTACGTGCCTGTGTGCAAATCGCGTCCAAGCAAGAAAAGACGAATCGTTTCTTTTTAAAACTAACGTGGCATGCTACTATTTGCTAGTTTTGAAAATTTTGCAAACGTGGCATGTTCCTATTGGCTGAATGACCTAGCTAAGCTAGATTTAACCTAGGAATTCAATGGTTTAAGATCCCAAACCAAACTTATAAATAAACCCTTAGATCTGGCTAATTCTTTATAATAAAACCTCTTACTTTATGGGTTCTCTCCTTTTAAGATGGACCTGACCTAATTTTCTTTAGCGGAAAAGATTTATTAAAATAAATATTTATATACACCTTTTGGAGATGTGGTCTAAAGAGACTACGGAAGAACGCTTTGGATCATGGCTAGGTTTTAATTATTTAGATTTTTTATAATTTAGGAACATAGGGTTTATAATAGTTGTGAATTTTTATATTTTTTCTTATAGTTTTTATTAGTTTTATGTAAGTTAGTGTTTTCTGTAAATTCTTTTTCTTGTAAGTTACTTTCTACAGTCTTTTTCTTATAGCTTTATATTATTTAAGTACTATAAGACATTCTTTCGGTCTTTTTCCCTCTTTTGGTATTTATGTCTGTCACTTATTTTATAGTTTCTACACTATTTTTTATTTATGCCTAAAACATACATATATTTGTAAATGTTATTATATTATAGACTGATGTAATCCTTTAATTTTACGCGTAGAAAAATAGAATTAAAGTAATAATTGAGCAAACATGGATTAAAAAGAAATGGGACTAAATTTACAAAAAACAGTGTGCATAAATGTAGACCTATAATTAAAAAGTGATTGGATCGAAATAGGGAAATTTTTGTTGATTTGCGATAAGATTATAACATGGATTATAACTGGAAAATACTGGACATATTTGCAAGAATAATATTATGATAATTATTTGGATGCATAAATAAACCATAATGGACATATTAGGCTTATTAGGCTTATTTGCATATATTATTATAACATGAGGGTTGTAATTGAAAGAAATGATAAAAAGGCTTGTTATTTACATAAACTTAAATATGAGATTATGTTTAATAAGCATGTACTAATTGTGGTCCGTTCCAGCAACACTGGGCTGATTTAGGAAAATAAGCAACATAAATTAATAAGCACGTACTAGCTGTGGTCTGTTCCAGTAGCACGAGGCTGATTAGGAAAAATAAGCGACCAATAGATAAAGCCCGGATCAAGGGGAATCTGGGTTGAGGCGCAATTTGGATTATTTGTTTGTTAGGATCCGTACCAACAACATTCCCATTAAGATTTATCATTGATGGTCCCAAAATAGATGGTAGCGGAGGTTGGGCATGCTAATGCTGATTTGAGTAAATAAGCAATCAAGAGAGACATGGTTGTGTGTGGGTGCGTTCCGGCTGTGCAACGAGGATGCATGTGCATAGATAAGGGAAAATAAGTTACTATTGTATGCAAAAGCGAATAGTTATGTCTTTATTGATTGATCGAGTCAGATAAAGCCTGAGATCCATAATGACATAAGTTACCATGCGAGATGGTAGAATGGTAGGGTAAATCCGATCGATGGGCGGTATTAGGTAATTATCCTAATCGTGTTTATTGTGTTCAGTAATCGAGAAAGTGCAAAAAATCGAACAATTTTTTTATATGTATAGTTCAAGTATATTTCCTTATATATTATTCCAATATGCCTATCTTTTGTAGTTCTACACGGACACTTATTCTATCTGATACTAGAATAATTATTAAGTTTATTTCTCTTTATTACTCAATCATGCTAGTAATTACATCATTCACCAGACTTTATGTCTGACCCACTCCTCTTTCTTCCATTTTCTTTCCTACCAGGCTCACAGAGTGGAAGTGATTAGTTCATATTTCTTGGAGGATCATTCTTAGAGATTTATTCTAGTTGCTAATGTAATAATCATTTGTTTTTACCTTATTTTATAGAGTTGGTTGTTTTGGGAGATATTCGTGTTATTGTACTCTGATTTGTGAGTGAGATGTTATTTTCATGATACATGCGGTAGTTTATTGTTTGAGACTAAAACAAATAAGTGGTTTTTGGAATAAATGTTATGTTTTCAGTTTTAAAATGTTTTCGCTTTACTTATTATTTTATGTATGGTGAATCTTGGTCTCAGTGATATACGTCTTTATACCTATAAAACTTCACATTTGCTTGCATGACCTTACTTTGGGCAATGTTTAGGGGTACAGGGTGTTTTAGGTTGCTTCTTTAGATGGAGCTCATTATTATATTTCTTTTATTGATGATTTTCTTGGAAGGTATAAGTGTACATAATGAAGATCAAGTTTGAAGAATTTGCAAATTTCAAAGTGTGGAGAGATCTTATTGAAAATGAAAATGGCAAGTCTTTGAAAGTTCTAAGTATTGATAATGGCGGAGGTTATGTTTCCAGATAATTTTAGGAGTATTGCAAGCATCATGGTATTTTAAGGCATTTTAGTACACTGGGAGATTCAAAATATAATGGAATAATGGAGAGAATGAACCGAACTCTATTGGAGAAATCCTGATGCTTAAGATTGACATTGGGTTCATCGAAGGGATTTTGAGCCGAAGCTTTACCAACCTCATGCATATTGTGAATGGAATTATATGCTTGGTTATTTTTAAAAAATACGAAGAAACAATGAAAGGGTGAATTGTTAACTTATACTTTAGGAAAAGGTAACGCGGTGGCAAATGCACCAAATAGGAGATATGCTGGTTTAGGGGCTATGTTTACGGAATGGAAGCAACTAGAATGTGTAGCTGGATTTGATTTCAGGCCTTGTTGAAAATTAGAGCCTGAGATGTTAGTGATTTTATCCATTAGATGTAGTCTCATTGAAAGGATTGGCGAAAGCAGAAGGCAAGAGAAAATCTTGATGAAGTTGTTGAGAGTTAGAGATGAGATTCAAGTCCAAAGATTTTAAGCAATGTGAGGTTGATCGAGATAGCTGGCTTCATAAAGATGAATGATTGGTTGTTCCTGATATGGATGGATCAAGAGATGAAATTCTTAGGGAATGGCATCACTCTAGATTGACTATTCATCCCTATGGTAATAGGATGTAATAGGAAGAGAGTTTACTATTGGAAAGGTATGAAAAGGAATGTCGAGAGATTCATCTTGAAGTGTATAAACTGCCAATTGATTAAAGTTAAGCAAAAGAAACTAAGTGAGTTATTACGGCCATTAGAGGTTCCTATATGGAAAAGGGAGAAGGTATTAATGGATTTCATTGATGGATTGCCATGGACTAAGACATTATAGTATTTGGGTAATTGTTGATCGCTTGA
Source organism: Allium sativum (assembly GCA_030737875.1). Classification (NCBI taxonomy): domain Eukaryota; kingdom Viridiplantae; phylum Streptophyta; class Magnoliopsida; order Asparagales; family Amaryllidaceae; genus Allium; species Allium sativum. The sequence continues at coordinate 202,487,409 of CM060924.1, forward strand.
CCAAAAATGCGAGATTTATTCCTGCCAAATCAACAAGAATAGTATCCAAGATTGCTGAATTGTATGTCAGATTGATAGTTTGATTCCATGTGTTAGATCTAGAATAACCCTAGAGGGGGGGTGAATAGGGTTTTTCATAGTTTTTCGCTGAATTAAAAAACTGACAGAATATTAAATAATAAACAGATCATAGAATACAGCATAAATAAAAACCAGAAAGGAAATAACACACAGAGATACCTAGCTTCGGCAAAATCCTGCCTACTGCTGCATTCCTAAGTGAGACGACCCAAAATCCCGTTCAGACGGAAACAAGGGTTATCTTTGGAATATAACACAGAAACAGATAATAGCAGAACAGAATTAAATAAATACACCAGATAATGAACAATATAATATACTGGATAAAAGTAATTATCAGAGTTACACAGTATACAGGATCTTACTTAGAACAAATACAGTTCAGCTATACATAAAAGCCTACAGCGGAAATAAACAAAATATGTACAATAGGAGCTGAACAGCATAAAAAGAAATAAATGATAGAATCCATCTTCAGCTCCAGCTATCCAGAAAGAACCAGCTAAACCTGAATACAAGGCTGCCCGTGTAGAAAAAGGGGCACCCGAGTTTGAAAGTGAAACAAACTACGAGTCAGTCATGGGACTGGTATGAGAAATCCACTCAACACATATATAATTGGCTAATCACAGGACCACGCCACTTTCGTGGAACGGGTTTACTCCATTGGATTGCCAGTGCTTTAAAACAAATCTTTCTTTTAAACATCGCTATGCTTTTAACAAAAATGAAGCCATTATAAGACTCAGTTCCCATCACACAATGCAACGCAAACCGGAGGATAGAGTTTTACCTTATAACGGCCAAAATATGCTTGATACGAATAAAACAAAGGCATTTTATATTATTGCTAGTGTTTATATGTTTTGAAAACAATTTCAAATCATAACTATCAATCATAGACGACATGAGCGTCCCATGCCACTATGTCGCCAAATATATATATACAATTGAAACCGCACGATGTCGTATTTGGAAATTGGATTTCCGTCATGAACCAAGGCGAAAGATAGTCCTTACCGAATTCGAGACGCTCTAGCCCGCCCCTCAGGCAAGTACTCAGTCAAGCCTTTGGATCGTCAGGGCCGGTCCACCGATGTGGATTAAAATTCCTGAACACTGCGTTTCCCCACCCTTTGGGGTGTAAATGAGCCAACGAATGACTCCATCGGACCCGAATTGCCCGATCAAACCGAGGCGCCTCGCAACAGCAACAACCACATAGGTGAAAAGTATATAAATGTCAGGGCTGGTAGGTCACTGACACCACCCTAGCTAGAAAGAAACGCATGCCCTCCCTGAGGTCCTTCTCCCGTTTTAGGTTCATACCGGGGTGTGAGGCTCGCGAATTCACGTTATACACAAAGCTACGCCACTCAGGCGGTGTTTTGATCATCACCACAAGACTTTGCTTTTCAACAGAAGCCCTGATCATTGCGTCTTAGCATGCCACACAGGCAATTCATGCCATGCGACTGATGTCTATCGATATGCAACCTCTGAGCTCGTGCGTCTCAGAGAAGGGCGTTAAGCAAAAGAATAAATTCTCCGCCGCCAAACAGATGTATATTTAATAGAGATCAATCAACACAGAATAAAATCCAATGTCAGACACACAGTCCCTTTACAAGTCCGTTCTGGGTCTGAACGAAACCGGAGGCACTAAATACCTCGCAAACCCTTCGATCACCACGTACGTCTGGACGATCACCACTCATTATCCATATTTTGGGATGCCTCCCAATCAGGACCTCGGTTACCATCCAAACGAGGTGAAGATCTCCGGTCTTCGACCGTCGTCTTCATCTTCGAATTTCAGTCGTCGGTCAATTATTCGAAATGAGAATTAACTCGGCCTTTTCAAATAATTCACGTATATTTAGAATTTCAAATCAATTTATTTCAATGGTTAAATTATTCGACAACACCAATTGTGTTCTTTAATGTAATTTTCACACCAAACACATTCAACCATCAAAAGCCACATAAATCGAGCGAATTCAGTTTATTTCCATTCCATATCGCTTATGATATTTTATAACTATTTATCGCTATTTTTATTTATTTTAAAATAGCTAATTAATTCAAAATGACGCTTCGGGCCATAAAGCGGCCGTGGCGCTGTTTTTCTTCAGATTTGATTTACACATATCTGAAAATCTAACCGTTGGATCTTCACAAAATTTACATCATTAGAGAGGTCTTTTCAAAACGAACCCAACGGTTCCAGTTTCGGGAAAATCCGACGGTCGGATCTCCCGGTACAATCGTTTGAAGTTTCGATTTCAAAATACGAACTGCAGCGTCGTTATTCGATTAAATATATAATTATATTTATATATATATAAATATAATCGCTTCTGGCGCTGTTTTTCTTCAGATTTGAATTAAACATTCCAGACAATCCAAGTTCAAATCTTTTTCTTTTTAAAGTTCTAATCTTTTTCTTTTTAAAGTTTAAATCTTTTTCTTTTTAAAGTTTAAATCTTTTTCTTTTTAAAGTTCTAATCTTTTTCTTTTTAAAGTTTAAATCTTTTTCTTTTTAAAGTTTAAATCTTTTTCTTTTTAAAGTTTAAATCCTTTTCTTTTTAAAGTTTAAATCTTTTTCTTTTTAAAGTTCTAATCTTTTTCTTTTTAAAGTTTAAAATAAAATCAGTTTTTAATCCTTTTAAAAATCAGTTTTTAATCCTTTTAAAAATCAGTTTTTAAACCTTTTAAAAATCAGTTTTTAAACCTTTTAAAAATCAGTTTTTAATCCTTTTAAAAATCAGTTTTTAAAACTTTTAAAAATCAGTTTTTAAACCTTTTAAAAATCAATTTTTAATTAACTATGTACTTATAATAAAACAGAAATTAAAATCTAGTTAAAAAAACTCACGTTGGTTATAGAAGGGGAGGGGCTCGCTACAGTGTCGAAGTGGCGGTCGGAGGCGCTGCGTGGGGGAGCTCGCAGCCTGGAGGTGGTGGGCTCGGAAGTGCTGGCCGCGCTGGTCCTCCGATGGACTGGAGGGGGTTCGAATGCTGGGTGGAGCGAGAGTGGGGTGAGGTCGGCGTCAGCAGGGGCGATGGATGGGGATGCTCGATTCAGAGGGGGATGGGAACGAGGGAGCTTCGGAGGGCTAGGGGATGATCGATCCTTGGTGGGGTGGCCGGCGCTGGTCCTCCGATGGACTGGAGGGGGTTCGATTGCGTCAGATCGACTGAGGAGGGAGGGCGCGATTAGTTAGGGATTTTTTTTTCTGTTTAATGAAATCGGGGGGGGGGGGGGGGAGGGGGGCAGAAAGAAGAAAAGGGAGGGAGATATTATTTTTTATATTTTTTTATTAATTAAATTAATTGCATAAAGTTGACTTTTACCCACGACCTCGAAACGAGGCCCACCGCCTGTCGTCCATAGCGTTTAACCCCCATTCCGAACACAATGGGATATGTATCGCAAGCTGATTTGATCATTACAATCAGTTTCCGTTGAATTTACGTTTAAATCACTATATTGAATTTTAAATGTACATTTCAAATTACCGGGGTCACATACTAACTCTAAAAATTCCAGAAAAAATATTTTCTAGCTTCGTATTGACGATACGGTCCTAACAAAACTAGTTTCGTCGAATTCTGAGACCGTTTGAAAAATGGCCAATTTCCAGTCGATTAAAATCAACTGAAACTGGTCAAACGCGTTTTCCTTTGCTACACTCACATATTGATTCGAAAAATTATGAAATTTGAAACCTAGCAATAACTTCACATCCCGGACCCAACAAAAGTGGTTTCGTCGAAATCCGAGGTCGTTTGCAAAATGTCCATTTTTAAGGGCCTGAATTCCATAGCGACTATTCAGAATTTTCAACTGGATATATCTTTTGATTCCCGCTATCAAATTTCGATTTTTCAGATTCGTTAGAAAGTTATTCACTAACAGATTTAAATATTTTTGGTTTCACTAAAATTCGTTTTGTTTTGCACCCGGTATAGTCCGACAAAGTTTGAATTCGATTTTTGAAACTACAGCGCCCTTTCAGGCCTTATTTATAATTATAATTAATTATATTTGTTTTCAATTGTCGATTCAAACTCAGTTTTCATCGCCATTATTTAAAATATTTATTTTAAATATTTAAAATCCATTATTTTAGCCAATTTAAAAAATTTAAATTGGTTCAGATTTTCTGGGTCGTTACAATCTCCCCCACTTAAAACTTTTCGTCCCCGAAAAGGAACAAAGTCGAAAGTGGTTTGATAAATCTACAATCACACAACCCAACAACCAATTTGTTTTTAACCTTTCTAAAATATTCTGATCAAATCCTATATTCCTTTAAAAATCATTCAGAGTATAGAATAAATAGTGCACATCCATAGGAAGAAAATTTCAATAGAATAGAGAATTAAATGGTAATACAAAGTAGGGTAAATGTACCTTGCACCAGAGTCAATCAGAGATATCTACTCGGCATCTAGGATAAGCTTTCTGAATGCTCTCCTCAGTTTCCCAAGTACAATCTCGTGGATCTCCACTCCATTGCACTTTGACTAAGCGAACCTTCTTGTTCCTCAGCTCTTTGGTTTCTTTGCCTATTATCTTTAGCGGCTCTGTCCTCACAGCTAATTCTGGGGTTATTTCAATATCATGTTGAGCTGCTTCTTCCACGATCAAGTCTGGGTCATGAACGTGCTTTCGAATTTGAGATATGTGAAATACATCATGAATTTCAGGCAACCAATTAGGCAGTTTGACTTTATAAGCGAGAGTTCCAATCCGTTCCAGAATAGGAAACGGACCAATGAATTTGGGTGCCAACTTTCCAGTTTTACCGAACCGAATAACTCCTCTCATCGGCGATACTTTCAAATATACATAGTCGCCAACTTCAAAGGATATATCTCTTCTTCTTCTATCGGCATAGCTCTTTTGTCAGCTTTGAGCGGCGAGTAATCGCTTCTTAATAAAATCGACTTTGTCGGCAGCTTCTCGAATCATATCAGGACCCAACACAAGTCTATTACCTGGCTCGACCCAACAAGCAGGAGATCGGCACGGTCTACCATACAATGCTTCGAATGGCGACATTATCAGGCTTGCCAGGTAGCTGTTGTTATATGAGAATTCAGCCAAATGCAGATGGTCTTCCCATGATCCACCGAAATCTAGAATACAAGCCCGCAATAGATCTTCTAAAATGCGATTCACCCTCTCAGTCTGACCGTCTGTCTGAGGATGATAAGCGGTGCTCAAGTTCAACTTCGTTCCCAGCTCGACTTGAAATGCTTCCCAGAATTTGCTAGTGAATATTGTATCTCTATCACTTACTATACTGAGCGGCACTCCATGTAGTCTAACTATTTCCCTGAAGTATATCTGCGCCAGACTCTGAGCAGTTCTGTTTGATCTGACAGGTATGAAATGGGCGGTCTTCGTGAAACGATCTACGATTACCCAAATACTGTCATTTCCTTTTCTGGTCCTGGGCAGACCATCAATGAAATCCATAGAAATATGTTCCCACTTCCAACCCGGAACTTCTAGTGGTTGTAATAATCCAGCCAATTTCTGCTGGTCGCTTTTGACTAGCTGGCAAGTAGGGCATCGACTAACATATATCGAGATGTCTCTTTTTAACGACTTCCACCAGAATGTGTGTTTGATATCGTTATACAGTTTATTCACACCTGGATGGATACTGAGCTTAGATTTGTGGCATTCATCAAGCACATCCCTTCTGAGTTCAGGAACTTCTGGAACGCAAATTCGTCCTTCTAACCTCAGAATCCCTTCGCTGTCTAGCTGGAAATCCGAAGCATTGCCCTCACGAATTCGCTGACTTATTCCTTTGATAAATTAGTCGTCTTCTTGGAGAGCCGATATCTTATCAATCAACGAAGTCGCAATGATGAAACTGGCGATCATCTCATTTTTTCGGCTTAACGCATCGGCCACGACATTGGCTTTCCCTGGAGTGTATAGAATTTCAAAATCATATGCTGCAAGAAACTCCAGCCAACGCTGTTGCCTCAGATTCAGGTCTTTCTGAGTGAACAGATACTTTAATGACTGATGATCTGTAAATAGTTCAAATCTCTCACCCAGAAGATAGTGCCTCCAGATTTTCAAGGCGAATACGATAGCCAATAACTCAAGATCATGAGTTACGTAGTTTTTCTCGTGCGGCTTCAGTTGACGGCTAGCATAAGCAATCACTTGGCCTCTTTGCATTAACACTACGCCAAGGCCTTCTCTAGAAGCATCAGTCCAGACTTTTAAATCTTGGTTGCCATCTATGATGGTTAACACTGGAGCTGTTGTTAATCTCAACTTCAGCTCTTCGAAAGCCTCCTCACTTTCTGGAGTCCATTTGAATTTAGAACGCTTCTTTGTAAGCTTCGTTAAGTGACCAGATATCTTCGAAAAGTCTTTAACGAACTTCCGATAATAGCTAGCCAATCCGAGAAAACTGCGGACTTCAGTGGGGGTGCTGGGCTGTTTCCATTTATGAATGGCCGTGATTTTGCTTGGATTCACAGCGATTCCTTCTTTCGATACGACGTGGCCTAGAAATTTTACTTCATCTTGCCAGAAGATACATTTGGAAAATTTGGCTTTCAACACATTCCGTCTAAGAATTTCTAGAACCTGTTCCAGATGCTTTTCATGTTCGGCCTTTGATTTAGAGAAGATTAAAATATCGTCAATAAAAACCAGAACAAATTTATTCAGTACTCCCCTAAATACTCTGTTCATTAGATCGACGAAGTAAGCGGGAGCGTTACATAAGCCGAACGACATTGCTAACCACTCGTAGAATAAGTCGGGGCCTCTGAACGCTGTCATTGGAACGCACTCTTCGGCGATTCGAAGTTGATGGAAGCCTGTAGCAAGGTCCATTCGTGAGAATACTTGTGCTCCATTTAATCGATCCAACAAATCATCAATCCGCGGCAATGGATATTTGTTCTTTATTGTCTGCTTGTTTAGATCACGATAATCCACACATAGACGTAGAGTACCGTCAGATTTTGGGACAAACACCACTGCTGCTCCCCAATCAGAGAAACTAGGCCTGATCAGGCCCTTCCATACTAACTGTCGTGTTTGATTGTCTAATTCCTCTTTCTCTTTCAAGGACATTCTTCTAATAGCGTGAACTACCGGCCTTGCATTAGGAATCAAAGCAATTTTGAAATCTATTTCTCTCTGCGGAGGTAAGCGAACAACTTCTTCGAACACGTCCGCATAGTTCTTGACGACAGGAATGTCTTTGATGAGGTCAGGAATATTCTCTGTGATTTCTGGGATATTTTCTATTTGGTCTGGAGAAACATTCAAAGCTGCCCAGAAGTCTTTTCTATTAGCATTCTGACCTTCACAGGGAATGGTTATATAATCACCTGATTTAATCTTCGCCTTTACGACTCTGTCGGCGCATTTAACTTCAGCTTCATATTTAGTCAACCAATCTAACCCTAAGATAAGATCAAACTCTTTAAAACTCATGACGACTGCGATGGTAGGAAATTGATAACGAGAAAAAGAAACTGGTACTCTACAAATCCAACTGAGATCAATGGAACCCCCAACAGGATTCTGGACAATCATTGGTTCCTTGAGCTTCTTCAAATTCAAATCCAGTTTCTTAGCTGCCTCTTTGGAAATGAAGCTTCGTGACGCGCCTGTGTCAAACAGTACTTTGATTGGAATGTTTTTGACAGTAAGCGTGCCTTCTAAAACATCGGCCCTTTCTTGACTAGCTGAGGGCTCGGAAGTTTCTGTTACTTCATTTATACATACGGTTTCAGATTTCTTTGAGAGTTGGCACTCCCGTGCAATATGTCCTGCCTGGCGGCACTTATGGCATCTCCTTTCCCCATGTGGGTTCTTTTGTTTCTTAGTGGGCTCAGATCCACTTTTTCTCCGTTTATTCCAAGATTTGCAACTTATCGCCAAATGCCCTTTTCTATTGCAGCTTGAGCACGTGGCGGTCATTATTCGTTCGTTCCCAGATTCAGCCCTTTTTCTCTTGGCACTGGGCCTCTTATTGACCTCAGACCTCTTACTGGCTTCAGGAATATCAGCTTTTGACTCTGTTTTGTCACTAGAACAGACTTCTTCTTCGTCGCGCAACATTCCTTTCTTATGGAGATCTTCATACTGATAGGCCATATATATCATTTCAGAAAAAGGAAGCTTCACATTTCAACGATTTATGCATACAATAAAAATGTGATTTTTATTGTAAAACAATTCATTTCAAAACGCTATTTTTCTATATAGTTCATATAGGTGACAAAAATAGGATTTTTATCATAAAACAATTTCTTTTAAAACGAGATTATTTTACACAGTTCATATAGTCGATAAAAGGTGATTTTTATTATCAAACAATTTATTTCAAAATATGAACACCATTCAACACATGAATTTCTAATCAACGAATGAATATCAATTCAACACATGAAGGTTTTCTATAGTTTCTATATATAGATAAAAATGTGATTTTTATATTTAAAACGCGAATACCATTCAACACATGAATTTCTAATCAACGAATGAATATCAATTCAACACACGAAGGTTTTCTATAGTTTCTATATATAGATAAAAATGTGATTTTTATATTTAAAACGCGAATACCATTCAACACATGAATTTCTAATCAACGAATGAATATCAATTCAACACATGAAGGTTTTCTATAGTTTCTATATATAGATAAAAAATGTGATTTTTATATTTAAAACGCGAATACCATCCAACACATGAATTTTTAATCAACGAATGAATATCAATTCAACACATGAAGGTTTTCTATAGTTTCTATATATAGATAAAAATGTGATTTTTATATTTAAAACGCGAATACCATTCAACACATGAATTTTTAATCAACGAATGAATATCAATTCAACACATGAAGGTTTTCTATAGTTTCTATATATTGATAAAAATGTGATTTTTATATTTAAAACGCGAACACCATTCAACACATATATAATTGGCTAATCACAGGACCACGCCACTTTCGTGGAACGGGTTTACTCCATTGGATTGCCAGTGCTTTAAAACAAATCTTTCTTTTAAACATCGATATGCTTTTAACAAAAATGAAGCCATTATAAGACTCAGTTCCCATCACACAATGCAACGCAAACCGGAGGATAGAGTTTTACCTTATAACGGCCAAAATATGCTTGATACGAATAAAACAAAGGCATTTTATATTATTGCTAGTGTTTATATGTTTTGAAAACAATTTCAAATCATAACTAACAATCATAGACGACATGAGCGTCCCATGCCACTATGTCGCCAAATATATATATACAACTGAAACCGCACGATGTCCTATTTGGAAATTGGATTTCCGTCATGAACCAAGGCGAAAGATAGTCCTTACCGAATTCGAGACGCTCTAGCCCGCCCCTCAGGCAAGTACTCAGTCAAGCCTTTGGATCGTCAGGGCCGGTCCACCGATGTGGATTAAAATTCCTGAACACTGCGTTTCCCCACCCTTTGGGGTGTAAATGAGCCAACGAATGACTCCATCGGACCCGAATTGCCCGATCAAACCGAGGCGCCTCGCAACAGCAACAACCACATAGGTGAAAAGTATATAAATGTCAGGGCTGGTAGGTCACTGACACCACCCTAGCTAGAAAGAAACGCATGCCCTCCCTGAGGTCCTTCTCCCGTTTTAGGTTCATACCGGGGTGTGAGGCTCGCGAATTCACGTTATACACGAAGCTACGCCACTCAGGCGGTGCTTTGATCATCACCACAAGACTTTTCTTTTCAACAGAAGCCCTGATCATTGCGTCTTAGCATGCCACACAGGCAATTCATGCCATGCGACTGATGTCTATCGATATGCAACCTCTGAGATCGTGCGTCTCAGAGAAGGGCGTTAAGCAAAAGAATAAATTCTCCGCCGCCAAACAGATGTATATTTAATAGAGATCAATCAACACAGAATAAAATCCAATGTCAGACACACAGTCCCTTTACAAGTCCGTTCTGGGTCTGAACGAAACCGGAGGCACTAAATACCTCGCAAACCCTTCGATCACCACGTACGTCTGGACGATCACCACTCATTATCCATATTTCGAGATGCCTCCCAATCAGGACCTCGGTTACCATCCAAACGAGGTGAAGATCTCCGGTCTTCGACCGTCGTCTTCATCTTCGAATTTCAGTCGTCGGTCAATTATTCGAAATGAGAATTAACTCGGCCTTTTCAAATAATTCACGTATATTTAGAATTTCAAATCAATTTATTTCAATGGTTAAATTATTCGACAACACCAATTGTGTTCTTTAATGTAATTTTCACACCAAACACATTCAACCATCAAAAGCCACATAAATCGAGCGAATTCAGTTTATTTCCATTCCATATCGCTTATGATATTTTATAACTATTTATCGCTATTTTTATTTATTTTAAAATAGCTAATTAATTCAAAACGACGCTTCGGGCCATAAAGCGGCCGTGGCGCTGTTTTTCTTCAAATTTGATTTACACATATCTGAAAATCTAACCGTTGGATCTTCACAAAATTTACATCATTAGAGAGGTCTTTTCAAAACGAACCCAACGGTTCCAGTTTCGGGAAAATCTGACGGTCGGATCTCCTGGTACAATCGTTTGAAGTTTCGATTTCAAAATACGAACTGCAGCGTCGTTATTCGATTAAATATATAATTATATTTATATATATATATAAATATAATCGCTTCTGGCGCTGTTTTTCTTCAGATTTGAATTAAACATTCCAGACAATCCAAGTTCAAATCTTTTTCTTTTTAAAGTTTAAATATTTTTCTTTTTAAAGTTCTAATCTTTTTCTTTTTAAAGTTTAAATCTTTTTCTTTTTAAAGTTTAAATCTTTTTCTTTTTAAAGTTTAAATCTTTTTCTTTTTAAAGTTCTAATCCTTTTCTTTTTAAAGTTTAAAATAAAATCAGTTTTTAATCCTTTTAAAAATCAGTTTTTAAACCTTTTTAAAAATCAGTTTTTAAACCTTTTAAAAATCAGTTTTTAAACCTTTTAAAAATCGGTTTTTAAACCTTTTAAAAATCAGTTTTTAATCCTTTTAAAAATCAGTTTTTAAACCTTTTAAAAATCAGTTTTTAAACCTTTTAAAAATCAGTTTTTAATTAACTATGTACTTATAATAAAACAGAAATTAAAATCTAGTTAAAAAAACTCACGTTGGTTATAGAAGGGGAGGGGCTCGCTACAGTGTCGAAGTGGCGGTCGGAGGCGCTGCGTGGGGGAGCTCGCAGCCTGGAGGTGGTGGGCTCGGAAGTGCTGGCCGCGCTGGTCCTCCGATGGACTGGAGGGGGTTTGATTGCTGGGTGGAGCGAGAGTGGGGTGAGGTCGGCGTCAGCAGGGTTGATGGATGGGGATGCTCGATTCAGAGGGGGATGGGAACGAGGGAGCGTCGGAGGGCTAGGGGATGATCGATCCTTGGTGGGGTGGCCGGCGCTGGTCCTCCGATGGACTGGAGGGGGTTCGATTGCGTCAGATCGACTGAGGAGGGAGGGCGCGATTAGTTAGGGATTTTTTTTTCTGTTTAATGAAATCGGGGGGGGGGGGGGGGGGCAGAAAGAAGAAAAGGGAGGGAGATATTTTTTTTTATTAATTAAATTAATTGCATAAAGTTGACTTTTACCCACGACCTCGAAACGAGGCCCACCGCCTGTCGTCCATAGCGTTTAACCCCCATTCCGAACACAATGGGATATGTATCGCAAGCTGATTTGATCATTACAATCAGTTTCCGTTGAATTTACATTTAAATCACTATATTGAATTTTAAACGTACATTTCAAATTACCGGGGTCACATACTAACTCTAAAAATTCCAGAAAAAATATTTTCTAGCTTCGTATTGACGATACGGTCCTAACAAAACTAGTTTCGTCGAATTCTGAGACCGTTTGAAAAATGGCCAATTTCCAGTCGATTAAAATCAACTGAAACTGGTCAAACGCGTTTTCCTTTACTACGCTCACATATTGATTCGAAAAATTATGAAATTTGAAACCTAGCAATAACTTCACATCCCGGACCCAACAAAAGTGGTTTCGTCGAAATCCGAGGTCGGTTGCAAAATGTCCATTTTTAAGGGCCTGAATTCCATAGCGACTATTCAGAATTTTCAACTGGACATATCTTTTGATTCCCGCTATCAAATTTCGATTTTTCAGATTCGTTAGAAAGGTATTCACTAACAGATTTAAATATTTTTGGTCTCACTAAAATTCGTTTTGTTTTGCACCCGGTATAGTCCGACAAAGTTTGAATTCGATTTTTGAAACTACAGCGCCCTTTCAGGCCTTATTTATAATTATAATTAATTATATTCGTTTTCAATTGTCGATTCAAACTCAGTTTTCATCGCCATTATTTAAAATATTTATTTTAAATATTTAAAATCCATTATTTTAGCCAATTTAAAAAAATTTAATTGGTTCAGATTTTCTGGGTCGTTACACTAAGGTTTCTACTAGGTGATAGAACAGGTCCCGCTCACAAGACCATGTAAACTCGCACTCCCTGCTCTTGTACTAACCCAACGCTCAAAACCCTAGACTAGTCTATATTCACTAGACCAGATTTTCCCCTAGTTTTACAGACACTAGTAAACTGTCAATTAACTCCTAACTGATTTCCCCTAGATTTTTACAGAACTCTTAAAACCGATTCAGAATGATCTACAATGGAATTTAAAAACAAAAATACAAAAAAAAACTAAAACTCTAGGATTTATAAAGGAAGGGTCATCCCCTTTTATCACTTAAAACACTTGGCCAAACATAGAGTAGGCCGGCCCATCTATTTCCTTTTGCCCCGATCCTTTGGTCTCTGGAGAAATACAAATTGCAGCTTCAATTTGGCGACTGGGGTTTCTGAATCTTCCCCAAATCGTGCTGCTGAATTGATCGAATTTGTTTCTCTGATGCTTGAGAGTTTGTGGCTTTCTGTTGCCCCGATTTAGGATGAATTTTGACCGAAAACAATGTGAGTATTATGACTTGATTATTCGAATTCTCTCTTGAGATTTTTGCTTGTGTTTTTCGATCTGTATTCTTGGCCGATGATGAATAGGGTGTGTATATATTAGGATTTAGGAAACCCTAAATCAACAATCTGATTTCACGTGATGGCTTGAATGATTTGTATCGGCTTCCCCTTTTGAATTCTCGACTTTAATAAAATTCTTTCATGAATTATGAAATGTTTGTGTGAAACAATAGCCTCGCGTGAAATCTTTGATTAATAAATTGCCATTTTTGAGAAACATGACTATTGATTTTTGGGAAGGAATTGAGAATTGATTTCTGTGAATTTCGAATTAAATTTGTCCAGAAAATTGAATATCTTGCCAAAAACGTTATTGCTAAAACCGTAGCTTGATTTAAATCCATGCATGATTTTATTGCTTGCCAAAACTAATTCTGATTTACTGGAAATCAAATAATTGGAAATGTGGCTCCTTTGCATTTTCCCTTGCCAAAACTTGCGAGCACTAATTTGTTAAAAAAAATGAATGCTTTCCCTTCAGCTTGACAATTTCTGCTATTGAATTCTGGAATATTAAAATTGCTTTCTTGCCAAACACACATTGGATTTCCAAAACAATTTTTTTTGGAAACTAATCTCGAAATTTATTTGTGCTCACTTAAATATATATAAACTGATTTGTTCACACATGAACTTGTATTGTTGTTGCACCATGAATTTTGCCTTTGCATTTGCATTGGTAATTGTTCTAAATGATGCCTTATTGCATGTACACCAGAATTGATTTTGTGTTGGTCATTCCATGTATGCTGATTTTCCCTTGATTGATACATTGAACCGTCACTGTGTATTGGACTGAAATTGCACACATGCAATTATTCCATTTGCGTCTGAAAAATTTCATGCATGTATACAGTTCAAATTTTGTGCCTCATATATATTGCACAGCTGCACCTATGTTCATTGCTAAAACAGATACACATGTGTGCATTGAACCATTGCTGTTGCATCACAAACTGGTAGCTCCGTTGCCTTGATCATTATTCATATAATGCCATTGTTGTTGTTGCATGTTCCACACTGTCTAAACTTTGAACCATACTATTTGTGGCTGAAATTGCTTTAGCCATGTACTTGTTGTGTTGTATATTCACTTAAACTTTGCTGCTGCTCCTTGAATTCACCATTGCTGTTTATGATCAAACCTATGCCAAGTTATTGCTCACTGCCTTGCATTGTGCTAACCCATCACCATATGCCTACTGATCAAACAGTAATCATCCATATTGCCATTTGAGTTGTTCGACACATATTTTTCCATGAATTGTTGCACCACATTTGTATATTTGCTGTGTAAATTAGCCATGTATTTCTTGCTGTGCTTCCTACTGTTGCACCATGTTACATCCTACACCATCATTGTAGCTGCACCATGAAATCACAAACATGATGTAGGTTGTAATAACATCTCGACCACTTTAGGCTGTGTACAACATGACATTGCTTGATCATGAACTTGTTTCATATTGTCTGCCATATATTTGCTGTTTTTGAAAAACTGATTTGCCAAGTTTGTCAACATGATTTTTAGCTAATTTGCCACACATTTGGGGCTAATCCGAAATGATTTACAATGCTGATTCGCCTTACTTGTCCCATTTGAATTCTGCCGATTTGAATGTGATTTGATACATTTGCTTTGAGCATGAATTTGTTGTTATTGAGCTGAACTTGTATTGACATGCTTATGACTCTCTTGTGCTTGATCATGACTGTTGCTTGTCTTTACCATGTTCACCTGTCCATGTGTGTGTACATACACAACAGTGTGTGTATACATATGTTGTGCTCGTGAAATATATATTATTTTATATCAGCAGACTGCTGCACTGTGTTGAGGCTAGTCAGAATCAGCTAGTTTGACGCTGGTTCTGATCAGCAAACCAGTGTGGCAAGTTGAGGTTGATCAGTGGGTACTAGATGAATACAAATCAGATCGAGTCAGAAATATGATGAGAAAACACACCAGAAAAATTGAGGCAAAAAAATTCTTAAAATAAAAATTATATCTGCTTAGAATAAGAAATTATATCTGTTCCAGATACTATGTGTGTTTCTGTATATGGCAGGTATGAATATGGTGACTGGACTGACTGAGCTGTGAAGGCATAAGACTGAAGAGACAGTGATATTGAGTGTCAGTGAAAGAATGAGTCTGTATGTATATATATATATATATATGAGTATTGGGTGATGTAGTGTATATGAAAATGGATATGAACTGAAATGTATATCAGTGATGTATTCAAATGGTGGAGTTATAAAACTATACTGTTTCGACTGTTGAAATAAAATATTCTATTTAAATAAAATACTGTGTGAGTATCTGAATGTTTGTACAGTTGTATTCTATTTAAATATAAATATTATATTCCTGTCTGTGTTGTATATATAGAACAATACAATAACAAACACATTTCTATTAATATATATTTGGTTGTTATCATCAAACAAAAATCTTATAATTGTGCATACAACCCTGTTATATACAACAATCTCCCCCTTTTGATGATGACAAAACAAATAAAAGATTTTGTATACAATAAATGTGTTTGACAGTGAATATTGAACTCCCCTTATTTATTAGATCCCCCTACAACAGTTACTCCCCCTATAAATGTGCATGAGTGAAATGAATGAATAATAATGAATTTTCAAAATTAAAAATATTTATAAAATATTCATTCATAAATCAAAATCTCAACCCACTCTCCCCCTTTTGTTATCATCAAAAGGATACAGAATTTAAAATACAGATGAAAAATGACTAAAGAATATAATTTCAGCATAAGAGGAAGAACGATCATCATAAATATCAATCAATCAATCAAAAATCCTAATATTATGAGAATAGGTAGCATATCTCACATTTTGGAGAATGACGGATTTACGATGAATTTCATACATAATGGAGAGAGTTTATAAACAAATCATTTCCAATTATTTTCAAAAGATTTCTTATAAAAATAAAGCACAAAAACAGTGATGGATTTGGACTATAATTAATAATTCAATTTAAGTTACAAAATCGAATAATCTTAAATCCCAATATCTATCAGTCAACAAATCATAATATGTCATAAGATTTCAACACATTTCACAAATTGAAGATGGATTGATAGACTGGTTTTATACACAAAGGAGGATTTCAGATCAATTGGAATTTATAGCACTTTTTTTTATTTAAGAGCATACTGACCACGCATAACCAGAGCTTAGATTTTTAAATGAGGTCAGTCGCAGCTTAAAACATAAGTTATCTCTTAACCATGCATGACTAGAGCTTGCATTTTTAAATGAGGTTAGAGACATACTTATACATCAATTATATTTATTATTTTTAGCATTTAAAGGAAAAACTCCTTGGTATATAAAACCAATATATGGATGATAGAAAATGGGGTAGGTACAGAAATGGACTGTGAAATAAATTTCTAAATTAATTATATTATGAAATATGCTCGACTGTACTGGGATCATTGAAAAAAATTCAATTGTCACTAATTTTGAATAATAACATAGTCCCATTTCTATCACAAATAATTCCACTGTTTATTCAAAAAGATTTTCAAAAAAAAATTAACTCTCCATATTTATATAAAATCATAATGGATGGTAGAAGGATGATAGATAATGAAGATGGCCATGAAATAATTGTTAGTTCAAAGATATTATAATAAATATTCAACCATCATGAAAATCCAGATAAAATCTCCTCTTGTTGTGAAATATACCGCAATCACAATTCATCACAATTTCAAAATCTGATAATAATTTTGATGAATTATAAATACAACACAATTTGGATATTGATTTCAATTTCTGAATGAATAAAAAATAAATAATTTTAAAAATGAAAATCAATTACAAGAGGAATTCAGAGAGATATATACAAGACAAAAATTATATACAAAAAATATTCAGCACTTCTAAACTGATACCACTTGATGTCTCAATACATGAGGATTTTAAAAATGATACTGGAGACGAACAAAGATATCTCAGACAACAAAATCTTTATCACAAAGCCTAAGCAGACACGGTTAACAAATCAAGCAAATTAATTTCATCTATCAGAGCATGGTATAAATTTGATACCAAAACAAGTAGTCACCAAATAATATATTCAAGAACAATATCTGAGAAACACAAAAATCAGATTCAAATCAGACTTGTTAAGATACAGTCACATAAGGTTATTCATGATCTAATGAATAAATATACCGTTTATTTGAAATCATTTGAGAAATATGAAACTCTCAAGATTCAGTGAATCAATCACAGCAAAATGTAAATTTCATATTCAAGATATGTGTGTGATTCAATAAATCAGTAACTTCAAATGATTTTAAACAAACATATATTCAAATCAAATAATCATGAAAAACAAAGAGATTTAAGATCGGATTTTCAAAGATTTTTTCACAAGAATTTCTGATAAGCACAAAGATTTTTTCGGAATATTTACATCAAGTTTGAGTAATAATTCATGTTCCAAAAAAATAATTTATTTGAAATCATTTGAATGAATGTAAATTTTAAGATATAAAGAATCAATCACACATGGTTATTAATTTCAAATCTAAGAGCTGTTTGAGATTCAAAATATCAAGAATTTCAGATGATTTCAAACATTCAAATTTCAAATAAAATGATCATGAATAAAGTTGAATTTCAAGATGCAACCAATGATTTTAGACAGAACAAGAATATCCAAGCCAATCTGAAAATCAATGAAATTATCACGACTGAGAAGTAGCAGTGTGTTGTAATGAGTATAATATTTCAAGCTTTTCTAAACAGAATTAGAAGAAACTCAAAACAGCAGAAGTGTGTGAAATTCCATTAAACTTTCAGATCTTCAAAAAATTTAGAATTCAAATCAACATTGTTCAAGATATGATAAGAATACATTAACACTGTTATTAATTCAGACAATCAGAAAACTTCAAACAATTGCAGATATTTACAAGATTAATTTCAAGATCGGAAAAAAAATTAAAACATCAGAGTTCTATTCAAATAAAGCGAATTTCCAAAAGATCAAGAATACAGCAATTGGAAGTTAATGAAGCCTAGAAGAAGTTATAATGATATGACACTGACAAATCAAATATAATAAAAAAACAGAAGAAGATAGAAGAAAAAAAAAGAATATTTACAAAGATAAGTTCAGAGATCATACCTAAAATTAGTATTAGCCAGAATCTCTGACTCATCAAACTTGGCTTAGGAACTGTGGATGATACAGAAATATTGAGCAGCTCGAATTCAATTCTCTTTTGCAAGGCAATCCCTCAGCCTCCTTTGGTACCTAACAATTCAGGGGATCAAGTGGTCTAACAAAATTTGTAAAACCACTCACAGCTTTGTTCACACGTTTTGGTACCCAAATCTGTTTGTACAACAAACCATCAGAATTTACCTTAGTACCCTTAGGAATCCAGATTTGTTTGAATTTAGTCAAAGATGTTTTATCTTCTTTTGGGATCCAGGATTGTTTAAATGGATTGTTATAAAACAGATTCTGATTTCGTTTGTGATTTAAAGATCTTTTGGAATTTTTAGAGTTCAGATTTCCAAAATGATCCTTCTTGAAGTAGTTTAAGGAATTTTCAATATCACAAGAATTTAGCTTTTCAAAATCATTCGTTTTCCCAAAAATAAGACCATGTTTATTTCCAACAAAAAATTGGTTTTTCAACAACATATTCAAAGATTTTTCACCGTTGGAAAATTTAGTCAAAGTTGACTCAAGTTGTTGAATTTTAGTGTTAAGATCACTGTTCTCTTTCATTAAATATGAACAATGATTTTTAGTTATCTTACATCTTTCAAAATCAGATTTTAAAACCAAATTTTCATCTTTAAGAATTTTAATTCTGGCTTGGGAGTCCATGATTTCAGAATCAAATCGTTTTTGTTTTTCAGACTCAAATTTCTTGGATTTTTCAATCTCATTTTCAAGTTCTTCTCAAATCAAATTTGATTTCAACAAGTTCCCCTTTTCAGCAATTTCAAGTTTGGAATTTATGTCTATTTTAAAATTTTCAAATTCCTTTTGCAGAAGTTTATCCAAATTTGATAACTTAGTCTTGTTGTCATTTAAGATCAGAATTTCATTTTCAAACTTTTGAATATTTTTATTGAGACGAACAAGATTGGTTTTCAACTTTAAACAATTTTTGCAAACTGAATTTGAAGAATTTTTAACTATTCAAGTTTTAATTCCAAATCATCAATTTTGCTGGCCAAACTCAAAATTCTTAGATTTCAGAGACTTATTTTTTAGTTGGAGTTTATCAACAGATTTCGTTAAATCAAGACACATGTAAACCAGATCTTCATATGAGAAATTTTCTGTTTCAGCATTTGTTGATTCTCCATCATCTGATCCATCTGAAGTTTCATCTACATGACTTGTTAAGCATAGATTTGAATCTGAGTTGTCCTTCTGGGGTTTTGAGCTGCTGTTGTCAGTTTTTCCATACTTCATATCGAGAGTATTCCAGATTTCCTGTGCATTTAAACAATGGGAAATAAGGCTATACTGAACATCATCAATATAAGAATATAAGATATGAATAGCACGAGAATTAAACCCAATATCTTTTCTACTACCCATATCATATCCATTAATAATAGTATCCCAATATTTAATATCAACAGATTTTAAATACAACTCCATTTCTAATTTCCAATTTAAAAAATCTGTACCATTAAAAATAGATGGAATACGACTGTACTGACTCTCAAAAGACTGGCAACTAGGGATCACCAAACCTTTAGAGTTAAACAAAAATACCTGCTCTAATACCACTTTTGGATCTAGAATAACCCTAAAGGGGGGGTGAATAGGGCTTTTCACAGTTTTTCGCTGAATTAAAAAACTGACAGAATATTAAATAATAAACAGATCACAGAATGCAGCAGAAATAAAAATAAGAAAGGAAATAACACAGAGAGATACCCAGCTTCGGCAAAATCCTGCCTACTGCTGCTTTCCTAAGGTTTCTACTAGGTGATAGAATAGATCCC
Source organism: Allium sativum (assembly GCA_030737875.1). Taxonomy (NCBI): domain Eukaryota; kingdom Viridiplantae; phylum Streptophyta; class Magnoliopsida; order Asparagales; family Amaryllidaceae; genus Allium; species Allium sativum. Next base: position 202,507,614 of record CM060924.1, read on the forward strand.
GCTCACAAGACCATGTAAACTCGCACTCCCTGCTCTCGTACTAACCCTATGCTCAAAACCCTAGACTGGTCTATATTCACTAGACCAGATTTTTCCCTAGTTTTACAGACACTAGTAAACTGTCAGTTAACCCCTAACTGATTTCCCCTAGATTTTTATAGAACTCTAGAAACTGTTTCAGAATGATTTACAAAGGAATTTTAAAACAAAAATACAAAAAAAAAAACTAAAGCCCTAGGATTTATAAAGGAAGGGTCATCCCCTTTTATCACTTAAAACACTTGCCCAAACATAGAGTAGGCCGGCCCATCTATTTCCTTTTGCCCCGATCCTTTGGTCTCTGGAGAAATACAAATGGCGGCTTCAATTTGGCAACTAGGGTTTCTGAATCTTCCCCAAATCATGTTGCTGAATTGATCAAATTTGTTTCTCTGATGCTTGAGAGTTTGTGGCTATCTGTTGCTCCGATTTGGGATGACTTTCGACCGAAAACAACGTGAGTATTATTACTTGATTATTCGAATTCTCTCTTGAGATTTTGCTTGTGTTTTTCGATCAATATTCTTGGTCGATGATGAATAGGGTGTGTATATATTAGGATTTAGGAAACCCTAAATCAACACTCTGATTTCACGTAATGGCTTGATTGATTTGCGTTGGCTTCCCCTTTTGAATTCTCAACTTTGATAAAATTCTTTCGTGAATTATGAAATGTTTGTGGCCCCTTGAAATAATAGCCTTGCGTGAAATCTTTGATTGATAAATTGCCATTTTTGAGAAACATGACTGCTGATTTTTGGGAAAGAATTGAGAATTGATTTCTGTGAATTTCGAATTAAATTTATCCAGAAAATTGAATGTCTTGCCAAAAACATTATTGCGAAAACCGTAACTTGATTTAAATCCATGCATGATTTTATTGCTTGCCAAAACTAATTCTGATTTACTGGAAATCAAATAATTGGAAATGTGGCTCCTTTGCATTTTCCTCTTCAAAAACTTGCGAGCACTGATTTGTTAAAAAAAATTGAATGCTTTCCCTTTAGCTCGACAATTTCTGCTATTGAATTCTGGAATATTAAAATTGCTTTCTTGCCAAACACACATTGGATTTCCAAAATAATTTTTTTCTGGAAACTAATCTCGCAATTGATTTGTGCTCACTTAAATATATATAAACTGATTTGTTCACACATGCATTTCTGGAAATCTGACAGCACTTGTATTGTTGTTGCACCATGAATTTTGCCTTTGCATTTGCATTTGCATTTGCATTTGCATTGGTAATTGTTCTAAATGCTGCCTTATTGCATGTACACCAGGATTGATTTTGTGTTGGTCATTCCATGTATGCTGATTTTCCCTTGATTGGTACATTGAACCTTCACTGTGTATTGGACTGAAATTGCACACATGCAGTTATTCCATTTGCATCTGAAAAATTTCATGCATGTATACAGTTCATATTTTGTGCCTCATATATATTGCACAGCTGCACCTATGTTCAGTGGCGGATGCATGTATATGCATGGTGTGTCAAGTGACACACCATTATTCTGAAAAAATTGTATTTCCACAGCAGCACAGCTGCATAAGGAATGAACTACACATACATGCTGCTGCTCCATTCTCAAAAATAGAAAAAGCTATTTGCAATATCAGCAGGTGCTCTATTCTCTGGATTTTGCATCTTCGTCCATTCTTCAATTTGGTAGCTTCTCCAAGCTTCTCTGTCTTCATCCATTCAGGTTTTATTTATGTTTTCATGTTATCTAATATGCTACAATTTTATATTGAAAAAAATGAGGGTTTACAAGGTGTTTGAGAAAATGTCACAAACAATTATTGTTTTCTATTACATTTGAGAATAAAACTATTCTATGAATTTTTTTTATTGTTGATTGGTGACAAACCATCCATAAAATCATGTATCCGCCACTGCCTATGTTCATTGCTAAAACTGATACATATGTTAGCATTGAACCATTGCTGTTACATCACAAACTGGTAGCTCTGTTGCCTTGATCATTATTCATATAATGCCATTGTTGTTGTTGCATGTTCCACACTGTCTAAACTTTGAACAATACTATTTGTGGCTGAAACTGCTTTGGCCGTGTACTTGCTGTGTTGTATGTTCACTTAAACTTTGCTGCTGCTCCTTGAATTCACCATTGTTGTTTATGATCAAACCTGAGCCAAGTTATTGCTCACTGCCTTGAATTGTGCTAACCCACCTCCATATGCTTGCTGATCAAACAGTAATCATCCATATTGCCATTTGAGTTGTTCGACACATATTTGTCCATGAATTGTTGCACCACATTTGTATATTTGCTGTGTAAATTAACCATGTATTTCTTGATGTCCTTCCTACTGTTGCACCATGTTACATCCTACACCATCATTGTAGCTGCGCCATGAAATTACAAACATGATGTAGGTTGTAATAACATCTCGACCACTTCAGGCTGTGTACAACATGACATTGCTTGATCATGAACTTGTTTCATATTGTTTGCCATATATTTGTTGTTTTTGAAAAACTGATTTGCCAAGTTTGTCAACATGATTTTTAGTTGATTTGCCACATATTTGGGGCTAATTTAAAATGATTTACAATGATGATTCGCCTTACTTGTCCCACTTGAATTCTGCCGATTTGAATGTGATTTGATTCATTTGCTTTGAGCATGAATTTGCTGTTATTGAGCTGAACTTGTATTGACATGCTTATGACTCTCTTGTGCTTGATCATGATTGTTGCTTGTCTTTACCATGTTCACCTGTCCATATGTGTATACATACACAACAGTGTGTGTATACATATGTTGTGCACGTGAAATATATATTATTTTATATCAGCAGACTGTTGCATCGTGTTGAGGCTAGTCAGAATCAGCTAGTTTGAAGCTGGTTCTGATCAGCAAACCAGTGTAGCAAGTTGAGGCTAATCAGTGGGTACTAGATGAATACAAATCAGATCGAGTCAGAAAAATGATGAGAAAACACACAAGAAAAACTGAGGCAAAAAAATTCTTAAAACAAAAATTATATCTGCTTAGAATAAGAAATTATAACTGTTCCAGATACTCTGTGTGTGTTTCTGTATATGGCAGGTATGAATATGGTGACTGGACTGACTGAGCTGTGAAGGCATAAGACTGAAGAGACAGTGATATTGAGTGTCAGTGAAAGAATGAGTCTGTATGTATATATATATATATATGAGTATTGGGTGATGTAGTGTATATGAAAATGGATATGAACTGAAATGTATATCAGTGATGTATTCAAATGGTGGAGTTATAAAACTGTATTGTTTTGACTGTTGAAATAAAATATTCTATTTAAATAAAATACTGTGTGAGTATCTGAATGTTTGTACAGTTGTATTCTATTTAAATATAAATATTATATTCCTGTCTGTGTTGTATATATAGAACAATACAATAACAAACACATTTATATTAATGTATATTTGGTTGTTATCATCAAACAAAAATCATATAATTGTGTATACAACACTGTTATATACAAAACCATGTAGTATCCAAGAGTATAGTAACTTATAGAGATTCTCTATCCACTAGCAGATTTTGGAAGAGTTTGCAAGAAGCATTGGGAATTGAGTTGCATATGAGTACATCATATCATCTACAGATTGATGGGAAAACCGAAAGATTTAACTAAGTATTGGAAGATCTTCTAAGAGCTTGTGTATTGGATTTTGTAGGATCATGGAAAGTCCATCTTCATTTGATTGAGTTTGGCTACAATAATATTTATCAATCAAGCATTAGAATGGAACTGTATGAGGCGTTGTGTAGGAGACCATATGATTCAACCTCTTGTTGGATGGAAACATGAGAGAATTTGATACTTGGACCAGATTTGATAAGGGAAACTAAGAAAAAGATTGAGATCATTTGGCAACGAATGAAATAGCCCAAGTTCGTTTGAAGTGTTATGCTGATAAGAGAAGAAAATATTTGGAATTCTTTGTCGGAGACTTGGTATTTATTAAGGTTTCACCTCTAAGGAATGTGGTTAGATCTGGAAGGAAAGGGAAGTTAGCTCTAGATTCATTGGATTGTTTTCAATTTCAAAAAGAATCTAGAGTGTTGCATATAAAGTGGAATTACCTAAGAATACGGTGGGTGTGCACAATATTTTTCATGTCTTATATCTATGGAAGTTTATGCATGACTCGACTGTTATATTGTCTCTAGATCAGCTTGAAAATGTAAAGATAGAACCAAAAGTCTTATGATCTCGTAAGCCGCTTCGAGTCGTTAGGATTGACAAAAAACAGCTTAGGAGGAAGATAGTTAGGCTTGTCAAGGTACAATGGAGTGAGAATGATGACAATTGTACATGGAAGACAAATAAGTATGAAGATAACCGATCCAAAACTTTTTGAGTTGTACGGCCCATATATCATATTTAATTGTGCTATCACTACTACAAAAGTGGGCATATTCGACACTAATTTGTGTGCGTTGTATGAAAAGTGTGGCGAAAGCTATGCATTCCTTGATCTTCTGCAACAACATTCATTTGTTGTTGCATTAGATGTGAACGCAGTGTTGCAGTTGGAATTCTTGTGCTGTGACGTGCAACACCAGTTCAAAGTGTTGCATTACATAAATACATGCCAAGTCAGCGATCCGCATTATCAGTTTAAACAAATAAATAACCGTAGATGTTGATTAATCCGACGGTTCAAGCCGAACCTTGCTACAGCTTAGTGAAAATTTGGTGCGATAGTTTCCCCGTTCACGAAATACTTCCCCCCAAAACAAATTTCCCCCATACTCCTCATTCTGTTCGTTTCTCTCTCCATGAAATCCGTCCAAGAACACCTCTGATTGGTACTCTTCCTCAGGTTACAAACTATAAACCTTCGATTGCTCCTATTTTACAAACTTTACACCTCCAATTTGGATCATTTAGGACAAATACAGGTAGTTAGGGCCTCATCATTTTGGTTTTATTTAGTTGATTTCATCTCTAACTTATTTTTTTCTACGTTCAAAGTCTCTGGGTGATTTGGGCACACCGATTGCCTTAAATTAGGGTTTTTTATACTTGAAGTGTTGTATTTATATGTTTGCATGTGTTGAAATTGTGCAAGTTCTGTATTTTTATGTTTATCAAACCATTGATGTATTGGTAAATAATGCTTATTTTGAAAGGTGGAAACAAAATTTAGAGGACAAAAGAAATCCAATTAAATATTTAAATGTCTATTTCTATTTGTAGTTAAATAATGCCTATTTCTCTTCCTACATCGTATGACTACGAAGATACCCTGGGCATGGGTGACCTACGACTGTCAAACCCATCATCACCAGAAACTCCTATTGATTTTTATATAGAGATGGAAGAAAGGCACTACGATGATTTGCGTGAGTATGAACTACAGAAAGAAGAACTCCGAAGACAATGGCGAGAAGAAGAACGACGTGAAGAAAGGGCGATGCGACGGCATAGTCGTGCTGCCTTGCGTCGCCAGCATCAAAACAACCAAGTGGTTAACGAACAACAAGCTGACTCACCAATCATAATGTGTGATTGTGGGTATGCAGCTGTAGAAGATGTTATTTCGATTAGATTCAACATTGGTCGTCGTTATTTTAGATGTCGTGTTTATCCCACAGGGTGTACCTTTTGGCAGTGGATTGACCAACAATTTCCAAGTCGAGCCGCTGAGTACGCAAATGAATTACAACATCAACTTACAATGCTGAAAAATCGAGTTATTGGTTTTCGAACTGACATTAGTAGACTTAACAACCAGCTTCAAGGGCTAAACATTAGAAGACAAAATTAAATTATTGCATCGTTCTTTGTATTAGGTACAACTGTATCGTCTTTGTATCACCTGTATAGTCTTTGTATTTGTACTGTTTTGTTTTGGTGGTCATGTAATGTTATGAATTTGTGTTCAGTATCCTTAGTTGCTTATTTTATGTATTCTCCTGATAACTCAGTTCCAAAAGTTAGTGATAATTCATATCAAAACAATCGTCTTTGTATCATCACACTGATTATGTATATTTGTAAATTATTAACTTGTTTTGTTTTTATTTCTAATTTAGTCAAACATTACAGGGTAGCCCTTGTTCATGTCTTGAAACTCTTAGTATTATCAAATTTAGTCTTACTAGGCCGTGGTTAGATTGTGGCAATGGATAGTGAGTACTACATATGGATAGGACTTCCGAGATCGAGTGCAGAATATGTAAGAGGGGTAACAACTTTTCTAAGAAATGCATTTCCCATTTATAAAGTAGGTGATCAGATGAAGTGCCACTGCAAAAAAATGTACAAAACGTAATTGGTATTGTGAAAATGTCATATACGATCATCTTATTTTTAATGGCCCTTCTCCATTACATACCGGGTGGATTTGTGAAGTTTCACAGACAAAATTAATAGGTGTTGATGACCATATGGATTGTGCAACGGAGATGGATTTTGAGGATAATTTAGATGTGATGTTCAAATGTGCGGGTTATAAATTTGGTCAAAATCCCAAGGACTTTGTAGTAGAACCAAATCCAAAGGCCGAGAAATTTTATCGGCATGTTAAAGACGGAAAAAATCCGTTATATCCTTGCTGCCCTAAATTTTCTCGACTAAGTTTCTTGATCAGGCTTTATCATTTAAAGTGCGCTTATGGAATTAACGAGCCTGCATTTGGGGAATTACTAAAGCTAATAAAAGAAGCCTTTCGTGATGCCCAGCTGCCTTTGTCTTCCTACGCTGCAAAGAATGTCATTAAGGATTTAGGTCTTAATTACCATAAAATACATGCTTGCCCAAACCATTGCATGTTATATTGGGCAGAGAATAAAAATAAAGAGGCTTGTGACATTTGGGGTTTTTCGAGGTGGGTTGTAAAAGAAAAAGAAGAGATCGTTGATAATAATTATCCACCAAAGTCGATTCCCAAAGTGCCGGCAAATGTTATGAGTTACTTTCTTCTAAGACCAAGGTTACAAAGGATGTTTATGTGCAAAGAATTTTCCAAACTTATGAGATGGAACCAAGTGGAACGAAAAGAAGATGGAAAACTAAGACATCTAGCAGATGGTGTGGCATGGAAGATGATGGATGCTCGCTATCCTGATTTTTCATCAAAAAGTCATAATGTTAGATTGGGTCTAGCATCTGATGGATTTAATCCATATTGTTCAATGAATTCAAGTTATAGTACATGGCCAATTATGTTGGTAAACTACAATCTTCCGCCTTGGTTATGTATGAAACAAGAGAATTTGATTCTTTCAACATTAATATCTAGTCCAGATTCTCCAAAGAACAGTATTGACGTATATATGCAGCCTTTAATTGCGAAATTGAAAGCGTTATGGAATGTTGGCATCGAAACATATGAGTCCTTGACTGATGGGAATTTTAATTTACGTGCAAGCGTCTTATGGACCATTGTTGATTTTCCGGGATATGCCATGTTGTCGGGTTGGAGCACGAAGGGGAAACTAGTGTGTCCAATATGCCATTATGAAAACTTCTTCAAATTATTTGAAGCATAGCAAAAAAAAAAATGTGTTATATGCACCATAGAAAGTTTCTTGATCCGACACATAAGTGGAGGCTGGATAAGAGGAGATTTAATGGAAAAACTGAAATGGGGAGCATTCCAGAAATATTATCAGGAACTGATATTGAAGAGTTATTGCGGGGGTTCAAAAATCGGTTGGGGGATAAGACGAAGAAACCCAGTAAAAGTGACGGCCCTTTTAAAAAAAGGTCAATATTGTTTGACTTACCATATTGGTGTCATAATCCCCTTCGACATAACCTGGATGCCATGCACATAGAGAAGAACATATGTGACAAAATATTAGGTACTTTACTTAATATAGGTCGCATGTCGAAGGATCACCTAAACGCTCGTTTGGATTTACAGGAATTGGGCATAAGGAAGGCCCTTCATCCCGTTGAATGTGCTGACGAAAAGCATGTTGAAATTAGAGCAACAATATTTGATATGACAAATAAGGAAAAATAAATCTTTTGCTCTGTATTGAAGAACGCCAAACTTCCCTACGGTTGTGCCTCGAAACGTGCAAGTAAAAGAGAGAACGGTTGTGGGATATAGGAGCCATGATGCTCATTTCATACTCCACTATTTGTTACAATTGCCGTGAAGAAAGCGTCAAAACCCGAGGTTGCATTATCAATGATCAGATTTAGTGCATTCCTTAGAGGACTATGGAGCAAGGTTATCGCAGTGGATGATATCAAGAGGCTGCAAAAAGAAATTGTCAAGATACTTTGTCATTTTGAAATGATTTTTCCACAGGATTTTTTCGATATAATGGTACACTTGCCTGTTCATTTATGTAGAGAAATCGAATGCGGCGGGACTGAACATCTTAGATGCATGTATCCAATTGAGCGATATCTAGGAAAGTTGAAATCTTATATGCGAAATAGAAACAGACCGGAAGATTCGATTGCAGAAGGTTACTTGGCAGAAGAGTGTGTGACCTTCTGTTCAAGATTTTTAAGCGTTGATGGAGGAACAAAAAACACGTCGATTGATTTTGGAAGATGTCCAACAGATTTGGAATATTATATTGGAACAAAGAAGAATAAAGATGGAAAGATGTTCAATTTGAAAGATGCACATTGGAAGGCAATGCATCGCTGTATTCTGTTCAATTCCGGTAATAAAGAAATTAAGAGTTTGATCGAGTAAGTTCTTAAGTTCCTATATCATTTTCCTTAACTATAAATTAACATCTGCATTTCGTAGTTTTTTTACCTTAGTTATTATTTAGGGTTCATCGAGCTCTTGTGGATGGTCTTGCAAATCGAAGAAGATACAAGAGGGAACGAGAACATTTCGAAGAGTTTTGGAATTGGCTTAAAGAAGAGGTTCTGAAAAAGGACAATATTTAAACAGATTTAGAGGTGTTTGCATTAGATCCTAATTGAGTAGCTAGGAAGTTTACCGATTATATAGTAAATGGATATAGATTCGACACAAAATTTAGAGATTCTCGATGTACCACACAAAATAGTGGTGTATTTTTGACTGCCAAAACCACCAGCTTTGCAAGTTCGAAAGACCAAAACCCAATAGTGGGTGATGTCAATTACTATGGATCAATCGAAGAAATTTTTGAGCTTGATTATTGGGGAGCTTTCATAGTGGTTCTTTTTAAGTATTGCTGGTACCAAGAGGAAAAAGATTCATATGGTCTTACTCGAGTAAATTTTAGCAAGTGCCATAAAACTGATCCTTATGTCCTGTCTTCGCAAGTGCTGCAAGTATTTTATATGGAAGATGCAGTTGAAAAGAATAGTCATTACGTTATTAAAAAATTGCCGAGAGATTGGTGTGATACTGAAAATCAGAATGCAATGGAAGAAGACATGAGTAATACGCATTCACATGATATGGGCATAGGTGGTGAACTAGAACCAGAAGTTGTTGATGGGGGTTGGATTAGGGATGATGCCCCCGTAATACAACTAGAAACAGAACTAGAAGCAGAAGTTCCTGATCCTATTCCGTCTTGTTAGGACGAAAAATTCCTCTTTCTTATTGCTTTAATTTGGTCTAGTTTATGATGTATTTGGCACTTTTTGTTTTAGCTGGAAATTATTATCTTTGATGAATGTATTTGGTGCTCTTTTCTCATATTATAGTCTACATTGTTCACATGTTTTATGATTTTATGTCTTTCTTTATTGTCATCTAAATTGGTTTTAGACCAAAATGTTATAGTTATTGTTTTTTGTCCACTTTAACATGCATGTACCTTGTTCTATTGTATTCAGTTTGTACAGGATGGATGAATTTATTAATATCCGACTGCAACATGGCAGACAGTTTCAAAGGACATGTTACGTCGGCGGAGAATCCTTTATAGTAACAAAATATGATGTAGACCGGTTTTCTTACAGTGTGCTTATGGACTTTGTTAAAGATTGTCTCCATTACACTGAAATAGGAGGAGTCTATTCAGCAAAGGAACAAGGGGTGGCTGGCAGCTAATATTGAATGACAAGGACGTAAACGAGTACGTACAGGGCTGGAATATGCAAGAAGAAGTGGTTTTTTACATTGACAACACCATTGACAAAGACGGTGAGCCGTTGATTCAACTGCAACCACATGTAATCATATGGCCAAGGAAAAACATAATTCAAGGTATATATGTATATGTAATATAGATCCATTCTTATATATATCTCTATGTGTGTAAAGAACTATGAAGGAGGCCAACGTTATTATTTTTATTGTTCCAGGTTCTGCTAAGAAGCCGGTTGTAAAGCGCAAGTATACTATTGCACATAGACTTCAGCAGCAACACAAAATGATGAAAAATAACCCAATTCAAGTGGGTCAGAAGAAACTATCATCAGAGCCTGATATGAATAATGATGAAGAAGATGTTACTGTGATGGACAAAGGAACCAGGAGGAAATTAAATGTAGAAAATGAAACAGGTAATGATGATGATACCCGAGAGAATGAAGCTGATGTTCAGGTATTTTTCAGTTTTCATTTCAGTTTTATTAATCCGGATGAAATCTTATTCCGACCATGAAGGCTGCAGCTAATTCAAGTAACTAATTGTTCTTTGTGCATGCATTCTGTCAAAATAGAAAGAACTGTTTATACGTCAACTCTATTTGCTTAACTAGCTTAAATTTATCATCGACGGTGAGTAATAATGCTAATCTGCTTGCAGTTCTCACAACCATCAGTTTTGACGAAGTATGAACAAGAGCGAATCGCGCGAATGCAAGAAAATGATGTAGTTAGTAGATCACTTAGGGTGGCTTCATTGGTTAGTTGTATGCATGAGGTTGCCGCATGAAATAAGAAAGATAAAGGTAAAGATGTTGCTGGACGTAATGAATACATCCCAGAAAAAGCTGGTGAAGACGTCATTGATGATTCATCGGATTCGGAGGTATAAAGAAGTTATTTGTTTATTACTTATTGTCTTTTCTTTTTTGAACGTAAAAAATCTTGAACTTCGACTTAATTGTAGAGAATCAAAATTGTTAAGTCAAAGGATCCTTTGCCTGGACCGAGAACTGGTGCGCGAACGAATGCAGCCATTGAAATTGAGAAGGAAGCGATGAAGTGCACCCCTCCTCCAAAGAAAGCTGGCTCCAACAAGGAGTTGATCATGACATACACTCCCAGTCTAAATAAACTCAGTAACCGGGATAAATTCACAGAAACATTAAAGAAATTGACGAACCCTACACCGTCTTTTTCAGGAGTTTTAAAACCTACAACATCTCGTCCATCCGTTTTAAAACCTACATGTAGCAAATTGTTCAAACAAACAACCAACTCATGTGAAGCTGCTGGTTAAGTTGCTGCTTATTTAGCGATGCGGAAACGTCAAAAGCAGAATGTTGAAGCGCCTCTAACAATGGAAAATCTTACTGATCGATTAGAGCAGGAATGGATTACACAGGAAGATGAAGCAGGTACAGGTACAATATAATGTTTCTTTATCTGTGCACTGCACTGCACTATTGAGTGTGTCTTTTTTCTATTCACATTTTTGAACCTGGTAGGTAAAGTACAAGGTCCAAAAAAACCTAGAGGGAAGTCAAAAATGACCAAGGTGCATGCTAGAACCCCTGATGATAAAGTAGTCATTGAGTTGAATGAGGATGGTCAGCTAGTATCTGATAATATTACAGAGTTAAGCAATTTTCTTGGTACACTAGCAAAGGATAATGTGTCTCTTACTTACATCAATTGGCATGTTGTTCCTGATTAATTAAAGCGACAAAGGTTGGATTATGCTCTGGTACAATCTAATTTCCTTAACCATATACAGTTCAACTGACTTCCTAAATGTTTGGTTTTAATTAATTAGTTTGTCTCCTGAATTTTGTGATTGATATATTGTAGGCTAGGTATGTCATACAGGAAGAAGGACACAAGTGGGTCATGAACACGCTTAACGACTCTTGGAGGCAGTACAAGTCTCGCATCAAAGCAAGTTATTATAAAGAATACTCAACTGATGAGGAAAGACTTGCAAATAGGCCCAGTACAATTCTGTTGGAGGATTTTAAAATGCTCTTGGAATACTGAGGGGATGAAGCAGCTCAGGTACGGCTTTAATGATATTCACATTTGTATAATGTTTAGTAGTTCACAATATCTTGGCTAATGTTAATCTTTTCTTTAGTAGTTCACATTATCCTTGTTTAGTGCTTTTTTTTGGATTTCCATGCTCTAGCTGATACTAATTTCGCGCATCGTAATTCGTTAAACGAGACACATACCATCGGTCCTAAAACTCATGCAGTAGCCAAAGAAAAGATAGTATGTGTTTTTTTTTTTGAACTTAAGTTATTTTTTATTGTGATTGAGTTGAATTAACCACATGATAATTTAATTTGTTATATCATTGAATTATTGGTTATCCTAATACTTGACAGAGAAAGAAGGACCCAGAAAAAGCCTCCCCATCCGCTACCTTGGTTTATTTGGAAACATATAAACGAGAACCGGGTAGAAGTTACAAGACTAACACGGATGAACTAAAGGCCAAATACGTGAGTACATATATAATTAGATACTGAAATAACATTACTTGTGTCAGTATGATTGGCACATTGTACGTTTGTTGGAGCTGCTTATTAAATCGAACACATAGTTAGTTTGAAAGAGAACCAATTCTGTTAATAAATTCATTCCTACCAGCTGCCTATTTATCTATATGCTTGCGTGGTTTTCATTTTGTAGGCGAAGGTTCAAGCAATGGTGGATGCAGGAAACATCGCTGAGGCAGATGCACTTGTTTCTTGTGGGAAGAGCCACACGCCGAACTGGCTTGTAGGAAGGCGAGGTAAATTGGCTGAAAAGTCTCCAACAACTCCTGATTCTTCGGACAGTTATGTGCAAGAGCTGACAAAAAAAATAAGGCAAGAACTTGAGGCGGATTTGGAAGAAAAGGTGAATAGAAAAGTGAAAGAGAACGTGTCATGGGTGTTAAAAAGGCTAGGTGAAGCCAATCCAGATCTTAATTTAGAAGTCGGAGATTTTTGTGTCACCACAACAAGTGATGAAGATGCTAACATTTGTACTCCTTCAACCCCGACAACTGACTGAAGTATTTGGATGGTATGTGTTAGCACTTGTGATATATTCAGATTGTTCTTTTAAATGATGGCACTTGTGGTATGTGTTCGTGATGGCACTTGTGGTATGTTTTGGTAATGGCACTTGTGGTATGTTTTGGTGATGGCACTTGTGAGTTGGTATATATAATTGGTTGGTCTGACTGTGGTGATGAATGTTTTGGAAGGATTTGTTGTATGAATATTTTGGTATATATGTATGAATGTGGTACAATGTTTTGGATTGAATATATGTAATTACAGGGTTGTATTACAGCTGCAGTTGATTTTTTTCTGGTGTCGCAGTTGATTTTTTTACCATTGCAGTTGATGTTTTCTGGTGTTGCATTAGATTGTTGTGGTGTTGCATTAGAATGTGCTGTGGTGTTGCGTTAGACTATGCTGTGGTGTTGCATTAGACTTTGCTGTGGTGTTGCATTAAGTGTAATAGTATTAATTCCGCAATAGTACGGCACGTGGGGCCCACAGCTTATATGGCGCCACGTGGATAGCTGACTTGGCGAGCTGACATGGCATGTGACACATTGGCAGCTGACATGGAAAGTCCATGTGGACCCCGCTATCATGATCTGGAAGCCAAGCTCTGGCTTCTACTTAAGGCAACGCTGTATGTTATTGCATTACATGCATACATTGTTGCAATAGGGCAAAAGCTCTACTTAAGGCAACGCTTTCTGTCCGTGGCCGTAGAGGGGCAAAAGGGTTGCCTTAGATGGCTAATGCAATGGCCGTGGATGCCACGCCCTCCTGGTGTTGCCTATTTGAAAAAAGGGCCTACGGCAACGCTTTTTTGATCTACGGCCACATCAAAATAGTGTTGAATATTCCCACTTTTGTAGTAGTGCATTATGACTTGTGCTATTAGAATTCCGCATGCTTGGACATGATTTTGCTTGCATGGATGTTTGGATGATAGATTGGCTACTCGTGGATGGTTGGCATGCGGGATGTTATGGTTGCTTGTGTTTGTTTTGGATTTTGGGGACGAAATTAATAAATGGTGTAGGATCGTAAACTAATTTTATTCAATTCATAATTGGTCGTATCATTCTATTATTTTAATATGTGGTTGTTGGGGATGTGATACATGTCCATGAATTTTACCGGATCTTTTTATGATTGTTTTACCCTTGTGATATCCTGCTCTAGCCAAAACTTTTGATGGATACCTAATTAGGTGGTCTAACTAGACTCCTTGCGTTTGGAAGGTGGTTGTTCGTTCCGTAGAGTGGTCATGTTAAGAAAATGGCTCAGCAGTTTGAGAGAAATTGTCGTTTTATGGTTTCATTGCGGTTGGGTAGATTTCAGGATAGTCAATGGGTTGAATTAAGATTAACTTATTAGATCAATTACTAGAAATTATAAATAAGAGGCTATAGGGAGAGATTAAGAGATTTTCCCTTGTTCACATTAGGTTAGACGACTATGATCCTTCGGTTCCACTTAACTCTCTCAAATCCTAAATCTACTTTTGCTTCATCGAATCAATTCTAATTTTCATATAGAGGCTAGATCTACATCTAGGAGGATTAGATCTCATCATTTCTACATCATGTTATGCCATCTCTTTGTTGCCCGGGTCAAGTATACATGAATTTCATTGGATTTCAGGTTTCAGTAAGTGATAGTGAACTCTTTCATAGCCATATTGTATCGCATATTGTAATTAGGACATTTGAACACCTTATATGTTAATTTATCCATATAGCCAGTTTTTCCATGTAAATTTCAGATCCACAAACCTTAGGCTAACCTACTTGTAACATATGCTAAGTCGTTTGTTAGATGCAATATGTTTTATATGCAAATTGCCTTAGATTGTGAAAGATCTATGATTGCTAATGTTTAATTCATGTTTGTATGTATTCAGATGTTGGTGTATGACAGAAATTTTATGAAATTACTATTTGGATGTTCAAATTGTATGTATTCTTGATTTGTTAGTTTAGAATTGTTTGAAATAGGACTTAGGATAGAGATCAGAGCATATTAGGAAATCAGATCGTCAAAATCTGACAAAACATGGAGGATAGGATCTGGAGGGTAGGAGAATGGAGCTTAAAGGATTTAGTCTCCAAAACGGCTAAATGCATGGATCGACACCGGTCCATGCCACTAGATTATGAGCATACGTGGCTTTTTCTACAGCATGGTGGGGTATCAGGGAGGCTTCAGTGAAAGTGTGGTTAGATTTAGGTCATAGTCGAATTATTGGAAACTCGATGGCAATGTGATGGACCGGCGTAAACGACCTTGAGGAATAAGATGTGCATGAGACTTAGCTAGGAAACTCTTAGGAAGATAGGAGTGCAACGGTGCAAACACTTAGCCAATTTTGGCTAGAACAATGGACCGGTACATGTCCATAGGTGATGGACCGACACCGACCCATCAAATGTGATGGGTGGGCAGGGGTCTGCGGTGTAGGAAGCTGAGGTCTTCAGGAGTATGATGGATGTCTTGGTTTGTTGATTTATATAGGGTGGAAGTTATCTTCTAGAGAAGTTATGGATCTTTAATTGTGAGGGAGTCTTTGAAGGTAAATGTGATAGGAAGCCTAAGACGAAATGAGGGTGCAAGATGATGGACTGATTCGAGTGCGTATCAACATAAAGATGGATTTATGGATGGCTCACATGAAGAGGAGTGCCAAAGAATCATTGATAGTTCGGAGTGTTCTAAGTGCAAATTTGAAGCAGTGGTATCGTGGGAATGCCCACAGGACTAGCTGCAATAGTCAAGCACCTTAGATCGGTTGGGAAGTGGTATAAATGTCTTGGGAAGACAAACATGCATGGGAATTAAAGTAGTCCGACTAGAACAAGGGTTCTCCATTATACCTTGACATAAGCAAGGATGGTCACGCGGGTTATCGAGGTACTCAAGACTTCGTACGGTGATTGCTAGGATATTATTTTATTTAGATGGTATGATTACTTTGAATGTTCTCGTTCTTCTCTCTATAGGTAGCCTATCACCATAGGATACTGAACGAAGCTTGGTTTGGGAATCGTATTATGTTATATGTCTATTTCTGTTGTTATTTGAGTAGCATGTTTTATTTAATTATTATGTGCTAACTTTTTGGTTGTAGTGACAGGTCAGGAGAGATTTGACTTATCTAGTTCATATTTTACAATTGCTCACACCAGAGTGTTCTTTGACTCAAGGTTTTATATTTTATCTCATTACCTTGGGATGCTCATCAACAATGTTGTTAAGTAGACGAAGTAGCAAGTTTGGTGACGATGTTTTCGTTCGACAATGAGCTGGAGGCCGACCCATTACTATTTACTATATAGTTGTCTGTTTGTTTTCTGTTGTTTGATCTATATACTCCAAGATGAATTGTAGTGATTATTGATGTACTAAGATTGACGACTTATACCAGATTCCAAGATTTTTTAGTGATGGGATTTCTTCTTTCTCATGCTTCACTACATATTTTGTTATATTTTATTATTACACTTTATCCATGTGCTTTGAGATATACGATAGGCTCTATTTAGGTTTATTTCCCTTGGCGATGGTCCCATATTGGCTTGGAACAATTTAGAGTGCATATTCCTTAACATTTGGTGCAGGAGTTATGTGGCGGTCATCAGAAGCGGTTGTCAAATTAAGGACTTAAATGAAGGATTAGCAGTGACAAAGAAGAAAGTCAAGACTTTTGCTAAGAACTTGATGATACTTGGACCCGATTTTGGGAAGAGTTGCACATAATTTCTCTTTTGATCAATTCTTTAAAGAAAGAGGTATGCAAAAGAGAATAAAACCTCATAAAGGATAAGAAGATACTAGCAATAAGGAATACTGATCTAAATACAAAACTTGATAAGGATAAAAAATTATGTTGGAAACCCAAATGGAAACCGTACCGGTTGAGAACTGCTCATCAAACCTCAAGTGGATAAAGAAAAGAAGATTGAAGAGACTAGGAAGCAACATGAAAAGACTGAGTCCCATAGAATAAAGGAATTCAATTTCATCATCTTGGAGTTTTATGATCAAGTGCTTTGCTACTGAAACTTAAACTAGATCCAGAACTATCCTCAGATCTTGGTTAGGTAAAGATGAAAAATTCTTGACAGTCAGCGTTGTAGTGGATGAAGATGAGATAATCAAATGCACTCTGAAAGATGATGAGCCAACAGTGTTGAGTGAGAGTCGATGATTACTAGAGGAAGAGGGAAGCAAGCTAGAGAGGAGGTTGAAGTAGGAATAGGCCAACGAGAGATCCGACGCTGCTCCTCATGGGGACATAGAGGGTCAGTCATCGAGTCAAGACATTCCCATTTAATGTCCTCTCATGCAGCACATTACTTCGGATTAGGGTTGTCAATGGATACTTTCGGATACGGATAGTGCTATATCTGTATCCGTATCTAAAATCATTTTCGGATATCGGATACCCGTATCCGCGGATACGGACGGATATCGGATAATTATCCTATCCGCCAACGATCGATAAATCTAGAAATATAAATGAAAATTTCCTGTTTAACATAAATATTTTCCAATTCCATTGATCACTAAAGTGTTAAAAATAAACATATATGATGAAATTAAATAGATTTGAGTAGCTAATATGCATTTAGTGCATATAATATAAACCTTAGACTTAGTAAGCAATAAATAAATATAATTCATTGTACTAAAATACATATAATTTTGAGCATAATATTAAAAAAGATCGAACGGATAATTTTTGTATGCGGATATCTATATATTCATATCCACATCCGTTTTTTCGGATATCGGATATTTATCCGCTTTTCGGATACGGATGCAGACGGATATCGGATTTTTCGGGTATCCATTGCCAACCCTACTTCGAAACCATCTATTACTAGAAATTCTACCTTAGTTGTGGATTATATTCCAGAGGATCTTAGCTCTCAGGTTTAGATGGTACTGACTCCTGTCTTTTAAAGCGAGACTCCTGCTCAAACTAAGGAAGAGGCTAAATATATTTCTTTATTTCTAGAATTTGGGAAATCGTTTATCGTGTGTGAGTGGGCTAGTAATCTCTCTATTGCATAATCTGAGTCAACTAATTATTATGGATCTTCCTACTATAAGTATTTGCTTGAAAGCAAGCCATGATAAAAAAATATTATAATCGGTAGCACTCAAAAGCTCTCACTTCCCATGCCAGTGAAATCTCACACTTGCACTCTCACAGTCTCACATGATTGATGCATCAATGGTTTTGGATACAGTCATCACTCAACTAAGGATCAAGGAAGGGGAGCGTATATCCGATGGTGATATTAGCCATACATGCATGTATGCAGAGGAAACTGTTTCTAAGAACGCAGTGGACTTTACAAACTCAGGAAGGAGTCGATCAATCATATGCATAAGTTTCTTGCTATATTGACATTAGATGACCCCAACCATGAAAAAATAGCAGCTTAGCCTTTAAGAGAATACTATGTAGTTAAAGCGCTAAGCGATTCTATAGTGGTAGAGGTGCAAAAAGATGTAGCGGAGATAAAAGGGGAAATGGCAGGGATATAGCGGAAGTTTGAAAAAAAGTTCATTATATGTAAACCAAAGATTTGAAAACTAATTAATCATTTTTCACACATTACATGATTACAAGAAACTAATATTATTTAATCTTATATAACGAAATTACAGAATATCATAACTATACATGCTAAATTTGATGAGTGTAATTGATTGTTACCATATATTAGGCACTTATGCCTTAAATTTATCCCTTTACCCTAACTATACCCGATATTTTAAAAGGAGAACTAGTCAAATCAAGCTTTATATATTGATATTACCAAAGTGAATCATTAAAATCTTTGATTTAGCGGGTGCAGTAGAATACTGCAGGACTAAAAGTGGATCAATTGTTCATCAACACCATATTGAAATAACATAGCGGTTGAAGTGTGCCATGAGTTATAGCGGGGATATTGCGGGGCTTTAACTACATAGGAAGAATATGAAGTGGAACTCTCTTCTTTGTCAAAATCCACATCTATCAAAGCTAATCATAGTAGGAGATAAAAAGCAGCAGGAAGAGGAAGGGGAGAAAATATCTAGTGGTTCTCTTCTGAAGGGTTCAAAGATGGGCGAGTCGGAGGAGTCGTCGTTAATTCGACTTTGGTATCTTATATTTTGTGTCGCTTTTTTTTTCTTTTTATCAATCATGTTGGTGCAGATACGTATCTCGGTTTTTCTTTTTAGGACATAAAACAGGTACTTATTTCTTTCCAAGTTCAAGTTGTGCATAAAATTTTTAATTTACTTTTTATTTAGCTTTCGTTTGTTTAAAATCTTTGAGTTTTTATGCTTTCCACTCAATATACTCACAATTAACTGATCGCCATTTGCACCAAAGTTCTAATTATTCATGCATGAATTTGAGCATCGGTCGAACATACCACTCTTAAAGCCTTCTTTTAGTTGTAGCTCTAAGTCATATGGGCCATTTAGTTTATGGCTTAGTGTTAGGTTATGGAAATCATCCCTACAAGTGTTTTATACCACTCCACATGTTATAATGCAACAAAGTTAGCATGGACATTGGGTATCTTCTTTGTTATTTATATTTTCCCGTCAATGTACGAATAGAATTAATAGGTGAGTCTCATGTTACAATCGCTTTTAATCTATACTTAAATACAGAATTTAAGGATTAGAGTTGGCTTCGGGAACGACAACATCACATTTACCTCACTTTAGCTTCCTTGCCACCAAGTTTTAAGATAAGGGTTGGTGATTGAAAACTCAAATGGTGAGCGTTTAGATTCTTATACTCCTCCCGTAGAATCGTGGAATGGAATTAACTATTGGACAATCGAATCACATCCATGTTAAGTTTTATGTCCATCCTCTTGTGCCATGAGGCATGTGTCCATGAATGAATATTCGATTCACATCTCCTTTATAGTTTATGCTCCTTTCATCGAATTGTAAGCTAGAGTTATTTAACAAGAGGTCAAGTCATGCTCATATTTGGTGAGTCCAGTCATGGAATTTGTAAAATTAGTAGTTATCAAATTCTAAATACTATCATGTTATCAATTTATATGTGTAGATACATTCTGTCGTATCATGCCAATTATACTACATATTGACAAGTCGTAGACATGAGAAATTAAGAGATTTTGTTGCACCTGAGAAAGAATTGACAGTGTCTATCTGATTACATTACTTGAAACAAATTGCAAAAGTAAACTTTGAATTGAATACAAATTAGTGAAATAAATGCTAAGTGAAATAACATTATAAATGTTCATTATTGCATGCTCTGGGTAGCTTGTTACCATTGATGATCGTTAGCTAGAACGGTTTGTCCCCAAGCTTTTGTTTAATGATGTGTGATTCCTTACAATCATGGATCTTAGTTGCCTAGATTAGGGAAAATTCACATCAAGATGAGATCTTTGATTTAAAAAGTTTTAGAATAGACCTTGGAGTCCTAACATTGGAGAAATTGATATCTATCTACCATTTCTCTTAGGTATGCTTCTTTACGCCGTTTAGAGATTCTAAGAGATAACCTCATTTGTTCTAAGATCATAATACATCACTCGGTGAGAAGGTACTTCCAATTTAACTTATATAAAGGCATCAAAGTAATAGGAAAGGTGAAAGGACTATGCCAGTCACAGAGTTATATGTGGTTCTATATTCCCATAAAACTAAAGAGAGCTCATCGACATACTAGCCTGCAGCCTTTTACAAATGCCTCTTTATAATGGACTTAATGATTTTATTGACCACTTCAATATTTCTATTGGCTTTAGGATGAGCAACTGCCGCAAATTGCTTTTTAATGTAATGGCATTGATAAAATTCTTTGCATTTGAAGCAGTTAATTGGATCTCATTAACTACAATAATAGTTTTAGGAGCACGTAAGAGATATATTATGTTTTTAACCATGAAGTTTGTTGCTTTTTTGGTTGAGATTGTATTTGTCTGCTCAACTTCAATCCATTTGGTGAAGTAATCAATTACGAAGATAACGTGCATTGTGCCACCTTTAAAGGTAGGAAGAGTGCTGATAATATCAATGCTCTAAGATGCCAATGACCATGGACTGACTATTTGAGTAATTTCTACAAGTCCGGGCCGTAGAATTATAGTGTCTTTAACACTTGTTGTAGAATGCTATATGATAATCTACATCTCGATTTACAGTCGACCAGTAATTGCCATCGCGAAGTATTTTCTTTACAATATCCTTCTTCATTCAATTTCCATATTTGTTTTCATGTGCTTCTCGTAACGCTCTTTCGTTATCATCATTAGTAACACGTCAAAGCAGGGGAACATAGGAACTCTTCTTGTATAATGTTTCTTTTTGAGTGATGTATTGAGAAGCTTTTTGAATAATTGATCATTTCTCTTTTTGCCTTTCATGAAGGATCCCCTGCTGGAGATAACTTTTGACTGGAGTCATTCATGACTCCTCTTCGTGCTCCATCGTTAGTATTCAATCAGATACTTGAAGCTTTTATTACATCGACTGGAACAAAGCCAATAAATTGCGTTTCCTCAGATCCTACCAACTTAGCTAGTGAGTCGACTTTCTGGGGATATACGAAATGTTCAAATTCAATAAGTAGTTTATGGAAACAATTTCGATAAGGGGTGAGTAATGTTCCTTTAGCCTAAAACAACATTCCGACTTGACATGTGACAAGTTAGGATTCATAGAAAATTTGAATAGATTTTATCACTAAATCTTTAAAAAGTTTGAGCTCAATAATTAGGGAATTATATCCAGCTTGGTTATCGGTGAATGGAAGGGAAAGTTATAGTGCAAAATCGATTGAGCATTCCACTAGATTATTAATAAGAATCAGGAGCCAGACCATTAATTGTTCGATGCTGCATACATGGTACAACTTCCTTTCGATTATTGGGTGCTTGACACTCTCTAGAGAGACCTTACATTAGTGAATTCAACAATAAAGCCTGCAAGCTTTTGTTGAAACAACCCGAAATCCCTATCCGGCCTAGACCGAACGAGAACGCGGATTGCCTGAGAACACGACCAGGGACGAAACGGGGGGGGGGGGCAAGTAGGGGCCACGGCCCCCCCTTGATTCCATATTTAAAAAAAAAATTGGTTGAACCATATATCGCTATGCAAAAATAACCATTTTAAGACGTTTTTACGTGTATTTATACCCCTTAATGTGTGTTGATTGGTCCCCCCTAAATTCGTCCCTCTCTAACTGAAATCCTGGTTCCGTCTCTGAACACGACGCATCAGAACGCAGAACAAGAGAACTTTTCATTGCTATTACAACAATTTACATCAGAGTACAAGATATCAAAGTGCAAATAAATAGTATACAACAAAAATTATCATAGATTTAAATTACAAAACAACGGAAATATAATATATAAATATAACGTGCAGCGGAAATAATCGACTACCCCAACTGAAAGAGATGGATACAAAGCTTTCCGAATATAGCTCCAACTGTAAAACAGGATCCTGTGGAAATAAATATCTGCAAAAACCAAAAATACAAGCTGCCCATGTGGAAAATATGGGCACCCAGATTTTAGGTAGAAACAATAAACTCCGAATCAGTCATGGGACTGGTGTGAGAACTAAAACAGTTATTAACTTTATTTTAAAGTTGGATAAATCAAGGGACCACGCTGAATAACAGGAAACGGGTTTTCTCCCAAGAATACCACAAACAAGCAATGCAATGCTAAAAAGGAAAAAATGAAGCGATTATAAGGCTCAGATCCCATCACACAATGCAAACACAAACCAGAGGATAGAGTTTTACCTTATAATAGCCAAGCATGTTTGATATGCTTTAAAACAAATATCTTTGATACTATTATACGTGCATAGTGTAGCGAATAACTGCAAATATAAATGTATCAATCATAGACGACATAGTACCCCATCCTACTATGTCGCCATATAAGTTTACAACTAAAACCGAAAAATGTCGTATTGGAAATTGGATTTCCTTCATGAGTCAAGGCAAGGGATTGTCTCCTGACTGATTCAGATCAACTCTAGCAAGATGGCCCAAGATCACACACTTAGGCAACCCTTGGATCCTGTAGGGTCGGTCCTCTCTTACTTTCGAGGTTGGATTATTCCTAAACAATACGTTTCCGATACTATCGGACAATGTTGCAAGAAACTATGCCATGAACCAAATAGCCTTGACCTTCCTAACTTGTTGGGAGTTACATGAAGTCACGCAGTGATAATTCTAAGATATTTCTTCACTAAATCACTCAATGTTGTAGGGGTATCCCTTCAACAGTTTATTCTTCTTACTTCTGGTGACAATGCCAGGAAGTGCAGAGAGAGGGGGGGGTACCGATACACTTCTATTTCCTCAACAGTGAGAGGAGGAGGTGATTTATATGCTGAGGAGAGGACCAAGTGAGCGTACGGGTGATCCTGATTAGCTTTGAACTTAGTTTTGGCAGAGGAAGAACTAAATGATCTTGCTTGAGGAGGAGGGTCCTTGCTTGTTGGTGACAATCTGGAAGTTGTGGGACTAACAACCTTAACTGCCTTCGGTGGACATAATTTTCTTGTTTAAAAACCTAGGCTTGAACTGGAAACTTGACAAAGTGGAAGCATCTTTTTTGAGGTTGAGAAACTCATTAGTATCGAATGCCAGAAATTTTTTCATAGAATTAGCAGCAGTACAAACATGTTGCTTCATATCTTTAACTGCTAAATCCAAGGAGACTTCATTTACACTTTTTCCAATAACGATAACATTCAACTGAGTATTCTCCATGACAATGCTTTCATGGGGATAAGCAGTTCCTTTACCACTAACAGGACTACGATCATCTATGCATTTGCCTATTTCTAGCATTTCACCACTCACACAATACTCACTGTCTTCAAGACTATCACAATTGTGTTGCAATCAATATCATCCAGTGCATTTTCACCAAGAATATCATACCTGTTTGAAACTTCGAAGACATATACAATATTAATTGAATTAACTTCTCCTACATCATATTTGTCATGAGACTCTTTCTATAACGACCCCTCTTTTTGCCCGATTCTCGTTGGTAATTAAACTAACTTAAACCGTTCACAAAGATGAATTGTTATGGGTACTTACATATATTGAAAAAAATAACAGAACTTTTCATTTCATAATACAATATTACATCAAAGTTACATAGAATATCAGAGTTACAACATATACAGTGGAAGAAAAGTAAATATACTCTCAGCGGAAGAAACAGTATGCTATAGCGGAAGCTCCAAGCTCTAGCGTGAACTCCAATCCAGAAAGCGCCTCGAATCTTGCTCCAACGATCTATAACTGTAAAACTAAACTACTAGCTACCCATGTAAAAATTATTGGGCCCCCAGAGTTTAGGAAGGAACAATAAACTCCAGGTCAGTCATGGGACTAGTGTGAGAACATAAAACAATTGGTTTTAGGATTTAATTTAAAGTTGGGAAATTCACCGGACCACGCCGCTAATGTGGAACGGGTTTACTCCATGGGAATAGCCGTGCATATAAACTCGCAATGACTTTTGAAAAATGAAGACATCATAAGCTCGTCCCACATCACACAATGCAAGCGCACACCAAATGGGCAAATTTTGTCTTATGATAACCAAACATGCTTTCATACGTGAAAATCCTCTTTCAATATTATTATATAGTGTGGAAAACAATTTCGTAAATACATGTATTAATCCTAGATGACATAGTACCCATAATAATATGTCGCCATATATACACAATCAAAATCGTATGGCTCGTATTG
Source organism: Allium sativum (assembly GCA_030737875.1). NCBI lineage: Eukaryota > Viridiplantae > Streptophyta > Magnoliopsida > Asparagales > Amaryllidaceae > Allium > Allium sativum. The sequence goes on from CM060924.1 coordinate 202,532,551, forward strand.
GAGATTTGGATTTCCAACTTGATGATTCCTGGCACGAAAGATCAATCGGAACACAAACAAAATATAACACGACTTTTTCATCCATATACGGACACCAACTACAAATCGCGAGGTAGATCAATGGTTTTCGTCCAGACACAGACCCCCGAACATACCATGTTCCTCAAGTTCATAAGAGGTACCTCCGCCGCAGCTATCAATAACAAAATCATGTATATGTCAACAACCTAACCGTCAGTTTCTCATCATCCGGGGTTTGAGATTTGTCGATGTCACGTCATACACAAAGCTATGCTTAAATAAGCAATGCCTTGATCGTACAAGCTCATTTCATATTTTAAGTATGCCACATTGTCCATCCACAACATGTCACTGATTTCTATTCATACATAACCACTTTGAGCTCATACGTCACAAATCAGATACATATCTATGGAAATCAGTGCTACGCTGTCAATTACAATGTCAGACACACCATCCATACAAGTCCATTCTGGGTCTGAACGGAACAAAATCTGAAAATTCTCCAAGTACATTCGGACTTTCTGCCACTCCAATAATAGGGCATCTCTCTACTGTAGCTATTCAGTAAAGAAACCAATCAGCAGGTAGTCCGTTCGATGTGAAGAACCAAGGCCTTCAATTGTCGTCTTCATATCTTCATTATTTACGTGGTATGGTTATTTCGAAAGGTTTTCGGAAAATAAATTCCGATCCCGGTTTTTCTAAATAACCAGCGGTTCATATTTCAAAACAAGTGCTTTCCATCATATATATACACATACATCTCTTAATATTTTTCAAAATCTAGAAATGATTGTTTAAGAGATGATCATTTATAGATAGTCTTTTTCTTAATGCCTTACTTTCGAACAATCAATATAAACCAAGGATCACGATTTCAATATTAACTTAATTCAAATTCATTGAAATCATTCAAAATAGATTCATTATATTCAAATCAAAGGATTCAGGACCGAAACAATTCCAAATTTAATTAAATATTTGAAAATAATGCATTTGTCATAAACTAACTTATATATCTTTCAAAACTACTTCAGCAAGCATAGTTGGAGTAGGAACAATCTCCATGGCTGTGTACTAGTAACATTAAACTTTGACTTCTTGCTAATCACAATACCACCGGGTTTTTTTTGTCATAGCTTCCTATTCCTATTTATAACTTTCCTCCAAACCTTTTTCTTCTTACTTAAGGGAACATCAACCATAACACTGTCCAAGTCATCACTTTGAGTCTTGGGTGGTGGAGCAGTAACGACTCTCACATTTTCTACCTTATCTATGTTTTCACAACTATTTTCACCTTTCCTCATGACCTTACAAGATTCGTTACATGAGTTGAGAAAATATCCAAAGACTATACTATACATGAAAATTAAGTTTTCCAAAGATACTGCAGTTTGACCAAGTGCTCAGTTCCATTGAGTACTTGTACGGAAAACTTATTAGGCAATTCATTCTCGAGGGTGATTTCAACGATGCATTTTGCGAATTCTGGTCTCTCTATCCATTCAATGGACGCATCCATGCAAAGAAAACTTCCAACCTAGACGCTAGCCAAGAAATACCAAGCAACCACAAGGCATACATCAGTATATCTAGCAGGTTTTGTAAGAATATTTCGATGGTTATGTGGCCTATGTATCTTATTGTTTAATTGTGAGAATTAACTTCATATTATGTGTTGGAGTTTTAACATTAAAGTCAACATTGTGATGGATCGGTTTTGGTTGAAGACGTTAAAATTTGGGGTATTTATTATCCCTCTTCCCTTGCCTAATTATGTTTGATTTATCATATTCCATTATTTGTGATGAAATGACATTTTGCAGTATCTTTCATAAATAGTGTAATTATTGCCTGATGTAGTTATGGGCAAATTGAATTTTGAAATTAATCTAAACGCAGCATATATATAAAGAGAGCAGTTTCTCTTTTATTCATGTTATCTGTACCATATGGTGAAATAAAAGAAAGTCTGGTTCTATCCATCAAAGAACTATAAAATATAAAAGGAAAGGCCAAAAGGAAGAAAACTATCGGCAGTGACAAGGCTAACATTTATCATGGAATCAGGTTACTTATTCATATTTTACATATAATAATTAATGTTTTAATTGTGTCAAGTTTAAGATCCTGTTAATTTATTTTCTGTTTTGGAATGATTTCATTAATGAGAATAAGAAACAACAAAGATTTCAATAATGGAAATAAGAAACAGAATTTTGGCCATCAATTATTTCATAAATGCAAATCAAAAACAGAATTAAAGGCTAACAATTGGTATCAGAGCGGTTTAGACTTGACATAATTTGCCAATTCAGATTTGTTGCTTTCTTTTAATCTGTCAATAATAACAGTAGAATCCCCTTTAATGATGCAAGTCTGTATGTAAAATAAAACGTAGGATCGTTATGTATGTAAATATATATTTTTACACTTGAAATCGACATCAATGGGAATAACGACTGAAATTCAATTAATTGAAATTGTATTGATTGTAATGATGAGTTAAATTATTCATGCCATTAAAGGCTGTTAATCAGTTTGTTGATTCATTTACAGTATAGTGTGAATTCATTTTCTGTTTTTTGTGTAACTTAGTCACCAAAGTGGCCTAGTCATATTGAAATACAGAAATTTGAATTGAGTAAATATATTTAATTGTTCATTACAAATAAGATGTTATTAGATGACATTAAAAATTTAATTGAACAATTTATTTTATTGATTATAATATAGGAGATCACCCAAAGGTGGATCATTGAATACAAACAATAATATTAAAAGGGACTAGTCATTATACATAGGTTGAATAGTGTATGTATATCCAAAGATTGCATATTTGTTTAACATATGCATATTATGATTGTCTGTTAAAGTATATATGGATTTTAGCATCAATGAATGCTTGTATTTAAGTATTACCCAAAGGTTACTTGAATGCATGTTTTAAGTTAATATAATATTTATAATCTGTATCAAATTCTCAAAGCACTAATAGATAAGCATTTATAAATGTTTGCAGCTTCATCTAATATGTTTGCAACCGCTAACTCTATCCTGAAGTTCAATGGGCTTAACTATGATGAATGGTCTAAACAGATCTGGTTTACACTGGGTATAATGGCATTGGACCTTGCAATATTAACAGAGGAATCTCCGGCCATTACAGATGATAGCTCTGAGACTGAGAAGTATCGTTATGAGACATGGGAGAAATCTAATAGGTTGAGTTTAAACCTCATAAGGATGACAATGGCTGAAAGTATTAAGCCATCTATGCCTAAGACAGAGAATGCAAGGAATTTTATGCATATGATTAAGGAGGGTTCACAATCGGATTTGGCGGACAAGTCAATTGTAGGAAGCCTCATGTGTCAGCTAACTACAAAGAAGTTTGACTGGTCTCAGCCCATCCATGATCATGTAACACATATGTCTAACTTGGCAACAAAGTTAAAGACCATGGGAATGGAAGTTAATGAAGCATTCTCGGTTCAATTCATCATTAACTCTCTACCTTTTGAGTTTGGTCAGTTCCAGGTTAACTACAACACCATTAAGGATAAATGGAACTTTCAGAAGCCATGTTCGTTCAAGAGGAAGGGAGATTAAAGAAGATGAAGGATCATGCAATTCATCTCATAGGTCATGATGGTGCCGGCAACAGTAAAGGAAAACCAAGTAAGAAGGACAAGAAGAAGGACAAAGCATCGATAAAAGGATCTGAAGGTCAAATCCGGAAGGAGAAGCATAAGTGTTTCTTTTGCAAGAAAATGGGGCATTTCAAGAAAGATTGTCCAAAAAGGAAGGCTTGGTTCGAAAAGAAAGGTACACATTCTAGTTTTGTTTTCTTTGAATCAAACCTTATAGAAGTTCCTAATAATACTTGGTGGTTAGATTTTGGCGCCACTACTCATGTATCTCACATTAAACAGGGATTCCGTTCAATCCAGCCCATAAAAGGAGCTGAACAGTACTTATTCATAGGAAACAGGATGAAGGCACAAATTGAGGGTATTGGGACTTATAGCTTGTATTTTGATACTGGTTGTCATATACATCTTGAAGGATGTCTTCATGTACCTGAGTGTGCTAGAAATCTTGTTTCTATGAGTAAATTAGATAATTTAGGCTTTTATATAAAGTTTGGACATGGTGGTTTTTCGTTGTGTAAGACCAAAAAGTGGTTCTAACACCCAAAGTGACTAAAAGCAGAATGAAATAAGATCAAAAGTAAAATGGAGACACAGAATTTATAGTGGTTCGGCGTTAAAAAGCCTACGTCCACTTGTCAATCACTATTCTCGACGATAGAGTTGCAATTACAATGAGATATTCACTCAATTTCACTCACAACTCACATACATTCACTCAATTGTTTCAAAACTAATGTTGAAAAACAATTTGGATTATCCGGGAGTGCTGGAATTCGGTTTATGAAAGTGGTTGAACTCTCAAAGTGCCAAAAAGAAGATCCTTTTCATTGTCTCCAGACAGGGTATTTATAGGTGAAAATTTGCTCAGAATCCGATCCGGTTCGGAGCCACGTGTCTTCCATCCCATCATCCTCGGGTTCGGATGGATTTCAGTGTTGACAATGCATTAGAGCAGTGGACGTTGTGGGCAGGAACTGGTCATACCCGCTCCGCATCTTCAGGCGATCGTGGGGGAATGTAACATAAATTACAAGTTCGGTTCGGAGGAGCCTGCAATGGGGGGTTCGGATCGGAGTATCCGATCCGATCCGGATTAACCCAAAAACTAAGTCTTTATTCACTTTGCTCCGTTCCGATCCGTCTCTGTGGCAGGTAGCCCTCCGCTCCGACTGACAATAGGTAGCTCTCCGATCCGAACAGCAGTGCCTCTTTGATTCAAACAATAGCAGCTCTCCGATCCGAACAGCAAAATCTCTCCGATCCGATCCGCTATATCTCTCCGATCCGATCCGCCATGATGATTTCCAAGTTCTTCAACGTTTCACATCTCGACTTTGTGTTGCCCAGTTCACAAAGTGGGCTAACATTTTGCCCCCTCAAAGGATGCTTCTGTTGGAGACGGAGCATGCTTTGATTATCATTGCACAGCGTCTGCTAGGTAATCTTTCCTTTGACTTTCCTTGTGCTCTCATCTTCTTCTCCGAACTGTAGTTTGATTCAACACTGAGTTACAACATTCTGTTCGGTTCGGATTCCGACCCGAACGGATCCCATTCTTCTTCTATTTCGTATTGGATTATTGGGCCACGCTGCGTTAATGGGCTGTCAAACCGATCCGACCGGGGAGACGAATAGTCACCCTGTTTTTCTATATAAACTCATCCTTCACTTCCTTCCCACTTTCTTTTTACTTTATCATTTTACCATTTCTGCTTCAGAACTCCAGAATTCAAAAGAGAAAGATTTTTTACAATTCTTGCGCGAATCTTCCATTTATACACCTCGGTAGGTTTGAATCCTTGATCGGTTTCGTGATAACAGGTTTTAATTGAAATTGATGGTCAATTCGACCGATCTGGACGTGGTTTCCACGCCGCAGTCTCCTCTTCCTTCGTTATTGTCGTTGGTGGCTTCGTTGCTACTTCGAGGCGTTGGAAGAGGGAGTTGTGGTTCGAGGCTGAAGAGGAGGAAGAAGAAGAAGATCATAGGGAGTCGGTTCGGGCGGGGGAGTATGGAAAGTGGAGAAAGGGAAAAAGAAGAAAAGTCTAGAATATCGGATCGGGTCGGGGCAAGTAGAGAAAGGGAAAAGGAAATGAAGTCCAGAAAGTCGGATCGGGTTAGAGCGAGTAGTTAAAGAAGGGGAGAAATGGAACTCACCTAACCGGATCGGGTCGGTCTGTAAGATAAAGGTGGAGAGGCATGACTACGTGGTCCGACCCGAACCGTTCGGGGAACCTACTTTCGAGCCGATCCGATTTTGATTTCTAAGTTTCAATGAGATATCTGAGCTCTAGGCTACGCCTCCGATCCGATCCCAATGAATGCGCCCGAACCGAACCGAAGTGCAGTCTATCTTAATGCATAAAAACTCGTTTAACTGGCCCAATCAACTTTTGGCATAATCTTCAATTTAATGGACAGTTAGGACAGTGCCTTGCGAACGTAACTGGACATCAAGAACTACTTCAATCCTTTATACTTTGCCAAAATTTTGCGTCGCACTTTTAAACATTTACTTTACACTTTCCACATACACTGTTTACACTTTAGTTTGCACACATGCACGGGGGGATACGAGCTAATTTACTCTAATTTGTGCTATTGCTTCTTCAATAGTTTTATGACCATGAGACCCAGACGCTCTTCTAGACTAGCTGAGAAGAAAGAGGCCCCGGAGACATCCAACAAAGTTACTCTCGAGGACATATCTTCTCCTTCGGATCTAGAATGGAATGATGAGGGTTCTGACTACGAGGTTGGAAATCGCGAAAGTGACAATGTGTCTTCGGAGGGTGAAGTTTCTCTAGGTTTTGAAGAGGAAGGAGGGATTGGTGATGACCGGGCTCCAGATGAGTTTGAATCGGCTGTCATATTGGAATCACCCCAAGATTCTGTTGAATCAACAATCGACAATGACAGACTTATCTGAATTTGTTTAAAATATGGGATACTAAAAAGGGACACCCTGGTGCCTTCGAGAACTGACCGTCCCCACAACCCTCCAGAAGGGTATATGGCAATTACTCGGTTGATGTGCATGGTCGGCGCTATCCTTCCATTTTTCTCCTTTCATCGTCGATTTTCTAAGACAAATGCGGATTGCCCCCATGCAGCTGCACCCTAATTCTTATGCTTACTTATACACCTTATATGTAGCATACCGTGAGATCTTAGGCATAGAGCTCACTTTTGATGACGTTCATTTCTTTTACAACTTCAAGCATCGGACTCGAGAGACTCCTTCTTTCTGCTATTTTGAGTCTGTCCCAAAGAGGAAGATAATTTCAGCGCCATTCAGTAGTAAAGCTGGAGATTCCAGGCTGAATGGTTTTATGTGAAGCGACAACCAGGGTGTGTTAGGAGGTGGACGAAATCAAGTAAAGCACTGGTTTTCTAAATCTTGACTCTATACATTCAAGTCATCGCCTTAACTCATTTTTCTTTTTATTTGCAGTCGATAACCCAAAACAAATATCAAACCAAGTATTCTTTGACCGAATGCACTAGCTCCTTAATGGCAATCAGAAGTTCTTGACTATTGATGAAGTCCTTAAGGACGAATATCTTCATTTTCATGGGTTGCTATCTGTTACTCGTAGTATCGGTCATGGGACGGCTCCATACGTATATATTCCTCCAGTGGATGTAGTCTCAGAGACAGGGGAAGGTTTGGGAGCTCCTATAGTGCCTCTTCAAACTTCACCTTCTCCATCTTCTACTCAAGATGATGAATTGGCTAACTTGGCCAAAAAGCATTGCGAAGGGTATACTGCTCCTGAGGATGCCATTTCTCCAGAAAGGTCAACGTCTTCCAAAGAGTCGCCAATTGATGCTTCCGAGGGAGATGTCCCTAGTACTGATGACCCATTATTTCAGGGTTTGGGGGATCTCCCCTTACCTGAAACTATATACACTTCAGAGGATTTTTGGAAGGATCCTTTAGTTTTCACCTCTTCTGAAGAGACCACTTCTGCTAAGGCCAAAGAGCCCGCCCGTACTAGTCTAGCTTCGGACTCGGGTTTGTCCGGGGGAAAAACACCACTTAGGACACACTTTACACAAAAACATTACCACTCATTGCATCTTTCTCTTTGTGAAAATATTGATCCTGAATTTCATTTGTCTTATTGTGCAGGCACGATGTCCCGATCTTACTATGATATCAGGAAACTCCGCCGCAGCATGTCTAATCCACCTTATGATACTGAGTATGATCGTCGCGACGATCGCAGTAGGGAGGAGAGAAGGCCTTATGAACCCTATCGCTCTCGAACCTCGCGTTCTCGCTCTCCTGTTCAGACGGACCCAGAGAGATATAAATGTTACCAAGGTCGTCGGGAAGAGGACAGGCCGCAACCGAAAGACTCCACCTCTTCCCAAGAAAAGTGCAGCAGGGAGAGAAGTCCGCCAAAAGATACTGAGTCGCGAAGTAAACGCAAGGTCCCTGCTAAACGGCCTAGAACAGATAAAGAGAATATTGAATCCTCCACGCACAGGGATACTGAGTTGACGATCCCCGCCCCTCCACCACTAGATGCTGAAACTGCAATCAAGCGGGCGTATTTGGAGGAGCAATTTCCCGAACATTACTTCGAGAACTTGACTTTTTTACCTGCCCTCGAGCCTATTTCTTCCTGGTGGGCAGATGAGGCCAAAGCAAAGATAGATGCGGTCGAAAAACAGTATTCTGAAATGTTCAAATATTCACGCAACCTTTCCAGAATCATTCGTACTCTAATCACGAATGCTGATTCGATGCAAAAAACCGCGGAAGACAATGCAAAGGCCTTAAAGAATCTAGGAAAAGATTTGGAGGACACACAGACCCTTCTTGTTGTTGCTCAAAGGGACGCTACTAGCTTCAAACAACAATTTGAAGATATGCAAAAACGTTACCATGATTTGCTTGAATCTCACACTCAAGAGCGTTCTGAGTTAAAAAAGCAAGCTGAAGATGCTAAGTCAGATGCCGCTAAAACGCGCCTTGCTTACGCTGACCTTGAACGAAAAAATGCCGAGTTAGCAAGGAGGAATGCTGAGCTAGAAAAGAAAAATGCTGACTTGGCTTCTAAACTAATGGAGGCGGAGAACAGAGCTGCCCTGGCGGAGGGCAATGTCGAATGTGCTATCAAAGCTGCTGAGGAGGCCCGCAAACAATTGTCAGAGGCGGAGGCAGAGATTCAGGGTTTCGGCGAATTAATGATTGAATTCTTTGCACATATCATCCGTCGCCGGAACATTTCTTGGATTGAGGATTATCCATCTACTCTAGTCCAAGTATGGAGTCAGATCGTTGAGTGGGAGAAAGAGGAGCTCAAGGTTGATTCCATTGATGAGGACAAGCTGATGGAGAAATATTTAAGGGATGATGAGCCAAAACGCCTAGCTGAAGGGCGCTGCCTCATTGCTGATGCTATGGAAGAAGAGAGGCGGAGGACTAAGCAGAAGAACATTCCCGAGGCTGGTTCCTCTTCTACTGCCCCCGCAACTTCTGAAGTAGAGGGGTATGATCCTGAAAACCCGGGAATCCCTCGAACAACTCTGCTATCCCCTATTCCCGAAACGGCATCGGAGACAGCAGTTACCCCTGCAGAGAAGTCTTCGGAAGGTATCCCTACATTTTCTCCTCAATTCGTCAAGGCTATTTCTACCTTTCTCCACGTGATTGAGCAATCGATGAAAAACCCATTATTTTCTCCTGAGTTGATAACTGTTGCTTCTCACTCTGTAGGTATTGAGCTATCCGGAAAGACAGATGTGACCCAGGGAACCGCCTCTGGAGCGGAGCCTACGGAGAAGACAAAAGGGGGAAAGGACAAGGCTGCTCCTATAGATTTGGGAGAAGGAAGCGAACCGTCTAAGGCTGACACTCCTCGTGATGAAGAAATGATAGCCACCTTAAAGGATGATTGCGGCGACGGAGGACATAAGGAAGATCCAGAGGTGGCAATAGTCGGGGAGTCAAAAAGTGCAGATGATGTTACTTTGGCTGCAATGAAAGCTGACCAAGATAAACGCTTGCAGTTAAAAGCTGAAGACTTAGACCTTGAAAGCCTCAAGCCTCTCGCAGTTGTGGATGCGGGATCAAGGTTATTTGTTAAGCTTTCAACTAGATCTATTACAGAGGAACTCGCTAAAAAGTCTTCTCTTGATTCTAGCGCTCCGCCCTCCGGGAAGAAGTCAACCGACTCCAGCATCTCAACTTCACCAAAGAAAAAATCAAAGCGCATCTTGACAGAGGCCGAAAAAGTGGCGAAGAATGCGGAGAAAGCCGCCAAGAAGTCCAAGCCTCCTTCGAAGTCTTAGTAGTGGGCTGTCTTGCGTTATTTTAGCATTTGGTTGACCAATAATTGTTGCTATGAGGGTGGCCCTTGCACCTTCTTTTTGACTATTTTCCTGTACAAATTCATTCATTTGTAAATAAAAAATAATTCATTTTCTGCAATGTCTGTTAGCCTTTAGTTTTACACTTATGTAAGAATGCATGTCTTACTATAGTTGTGTAATGAAGTTATGGTAGGGGGAAATATGTGTATACATGTATGCCCCCAGTCGATCTCAAAAAACTATTCAAGACTTAATCAAGTAGTCTGAATGTCCCCGATTTTCTGACGGGATTGCATTTTCTGTGTCGTCAATGCTTGTCGTTTTTTCTGGCATTTTTTTTTATACTCTCCTGTCTTATACTCAGGTTAGAGTTCTTACTGAGGCGGTCTCTTTTCTGGGTGCACCTTCACGCCTCAGAGGACGTCGTCTTCCCGTCCTTTATACTCTCTCTCAATTCTCGAGAGTTAGAGTTAAGAATGTCGTCTTCCCATTCTTTTATGTCTTATCGCACAAGTAGTCATTGTGCTTTTTCATACGTTTAAACTGTTTTCAACCTTTCAGGTTTTGAATCATCTTATATTCCATAATCGCAACAGAATAGTCGATGAAGGTATACATATAATGCATGAAAGTAAATAACATACGATATTTTTATAGTGGTTCGGCTAAGTCGTAGCCTACATCCACTTTATAGTCCTTTATTCATATCATCATATTTTCCTAAGGCAAGTCGTGTCTTTTTACAGAGTTCATAAGAAAAATAACAAAGAGTACAACATTTCTAATCCAAATATCACATCAAGTGTTGGGCATTCCATGCCCTAGGTACTTCTTCGCCATCTACGGTCGTTAACTTGAAGGTTCCTTTTTCAAGTTTCCGTTGGATGACAAAGGGTCCTTCCCACTTTGGACCGAGGTGAGGAAGGGATGGAAAGACTCTCTTTAGCACCAAATCTCCTGGTTCAAAAGTCCTAAGGCGAACTTTTTTGTCGTAATAGCGTGCCATCTGACGTCGATGTCTTGCCGCACGCAAATCCGCTTCGTCCTTTTTTCTTCGATTTCATCAAGAGACTCGAGTAAGAGCGCCCGATTCGTCATCGGGTCATAATACGTCACCCGGTGGGAAGGAACTTCAAGCTCTACTGGAATTACTGCTTCTGAACCAAAAGAAAGAGAGAAAGGGGTATGACCAGTAGCTGTCTTAAATGTTGTTCGATATGCCTACAAAGCTAAGGGCAATTCGTCAACCCATTTTGCCTTTGCGCGCTCTAACCGTTTCTTGAGGATGGATTTTATAACTTTGTTTATTGCCTCTACTTGCCCGTTCGACTGCGGATAAGCAACCGCAGTATACCGTTTGTCGATCTTATAATTCTGGCAGAAATTTCTGAATTCAACACCATCGAACTGGGTACCGTTATCAGTTATAATGGTTCTTGGGATCCCGAATCGGCATATAATATTTCTAACCACAAAACTTATCACCTTCCTCGCCGTAATCTTGGTTAGGGGCTCAGCTTCCACCCACTTCGTAAAATAGTCCACAGCGACTATTGCATATTTCGCTCCTCCTTTAGCAATTGGTAGAACTCCGATGATATCAATTCCCCACGTGGCAAAAGGCCAAGGACTCACCATCGATTTGAGTTGGGTCGACGGTGCTCTGGGGATTTTGGCGAATCTCTGGTACTTATCGCAGCGTCGTGAATAATCAGCTGCATCTTTATTAATTGTGGGCCAGAAGTATCCATACCGCAATATCTTTTTCGCTAAAGTCCGACCTCCTGTATGATCTCCACACTCACCTTTGTGTACTTCTCTTAGTACACGTTTGAAGTCGTCGTGTGCTATACATCGTAACAGGGGCATAGAAAATCCTTGCCTATAAAGAGTATCATCTTGTAGGACATATCTGGTAACCTTGCGTACTATAGCCCTTCTCTCACTCTTCTTTGATGGGAGTGTCCCATTCTTAAGGAAGTTCTTAATTGGGGTCATCCACGACTCCTTCTCCGGTTCCGCTTCGAAAGCGAACTCAATTTCCATCGATTCAAAGCTTGGCGATTCCAACGTTTCAATTGGAATTATTTCAGTTTCTTCTGGGTTGTTGGAACTAGCTAGCTTTGCCAGCCTGTCTGCCTTCTGGTTTTCGGCTCTGGGGATATGCGTTATACTGTACCGCTCCAGGTTGCTCAACAGCTTTTCCACTTTCTCGAGGTAGGCGATGAGTCGAGGTCCCCGAGCCACAAATTCCTTTCGCACTTGGCAAACAATGATTTTGGAGTCACAGAATATGTCCAACATTTTTATTCCGAGGTCTTTAGCAAGCTTCAGCCCGGCAATCAGGGCTTCGTATTCAGAGTCATTGTTAGTCGCCGAAAATTCTAATCGTAGAGCGTAATATAACGATCGTCCTTCAGGAGTAACTAAGACGATTTCAGCTCCGGACCTTCGGTCGTTTTTGGCTCCATCTGTGTATAGCTTCCATGGATCTATCTTTAACTCATCTTCGGACTTGACCACTCTGTCATCGATTACTTCCTCCTCTGGGATAGTGAACTCTGCTATAAAGTCTGCCAGAGCTTGCCCCCTGATCGACCTTCGTGGCTGAAAATTTAAATCAAACTGACTTAATTCAATATTCCATTTGATCAATCGTCCCGATGCTTCGGGTCTCTGCAACACCTGCCTTAAAGGTTGGTCAGTGTATATGGTTATTGGGTGAGCTTGGAAATAGTGACGAAGTTTTCGGGAGGCGATTAGGAGGCTATAAGCGAGCTTCTCAATCTTTGGGTAGTTGCGTTCTACCGCTGCCAATTTCTTGCTCACATAATATACTGGCCTTTGCACTTTGTCTTCTTCTCGAACCAAGGCTGTGCTAACAGCGTGAGCCGAAACTGCCAAGTAAACAAAGAACTCTTCGTGATCTACTGGTTTTGACAAAATCGGTGGTATTTCTAGCAATTCCAATAAATTTCGAAAGGCCTCAACACAGTCCGGAGTCCACTCGAAGTTCTTCTTTCCCCTTTTAATCAAATCAAAAAACGGGACGCATTTGTCCGTGGCTTTGGAGATGAACCTACTCAGCGCAGCTACTTTCCCCGCAAGACTTTGGACGTCTTTAATTCTCCTTGGCTCTTCAATGTTTCTAATCGCTGCTATTTGGCTGAGATTGATTACAATTCCTCGGGAGCTCACAATGAAGCCTAGAAATTTTCCCGATGCCACTCCAAATGAACATTTCAAAGGATTCAACTTCATCCGATACTTTCGCAGGATACCAAACATTTCTGCCAAGTCTTGCGTATGGCTGGAGGACTGTTTCGATTTGACAAGCATATCATCCACATAAACTTCCATAGTCTTCCCTATTTGTTTATAAAACATCCTGTTCACCAGGCGTTGATAAGTGGCTCCAGCGTTTTTCAATCCGAACGGCATGACCACGTAACAGTATAACCCCAAGTTTGTAATGAAGCTCGTGTGTTCTTGATCTGGCACATGCATAGGAATTTGGTTGTACCCGGAATATGCGTCCATGAAAGAAAGAAGTTCGTGTCCTGCTGTTGAATCTACAAGTTGGTCAATCCTGGGAAGTGGGAAACTATCTTTCGGGCAAGCTTTGTTCAAATCTGAAAAATCAATGCAAGTCCGCCACTTTCCATTCGGCTTCTTCACTAAGACGGGATTCGATATCCAGTCGGGATATGTCGAATCTCTAATAAATCCATTCTGTTTCAGCTTCTCCACTTCTTCTTTCAGAGCAGCCGACTTCTCTGGGCCCAGCATACGTCTCTTTTGCTTTACAGGCGGGTGTTTCGGGTTTACATTTAGTGAGTGACTTATGATGGATGGCGATATCCCACACATGTCAGTGTGGGTCCAGGCAAACACGTCCAAGTTTGCCTTCAGGAAGTCAGCTAGTTCTTTGGCCCGACGTGGATCCAACTGGGATCCAATCTTCAAAACTCTTGTTGGATCAGCTTCATCAATGGGAATGTCCACTGTCGTTTAATTAGGAGTTGCATTTCTAGCCTCTGGTTCCTCGTCTTTTCTGGGATCCAGGTCTTCAGGCGTTCCTTTGGGCAACTCCTTCGGGACCGATCCCTCTAATTGCTACGCCGAGCCTTCCTTTGGAGGAGGCGAGGCTTCCTTATTCTCGATGTTAAGTCCTTTCATCAACATCTTTAATTCGGCAACATAGCAGGCCCGTCCGGAGACTTGATCCCCTCTCATTACTCCAGTTCCGGCTTCAGTTGGGAACTTAAGCAATAAACACCAAGGGGCAATGCAAGCCCTGACCTCGGCAAGGGTAGGCCTTCCCAAAAATGCATTATAAGGCGAATCTACGTCCAACACTACGAACTGAAGCATCCGTACTCTTCGGCGTTCTCCTTGCCCCAAGGTTACAGGCAATTCTATGTACCCCATTGGAGCTGTTGACGCCCCGTTGAAGCCTCGGATCCAACCTTCGCATGGCTTCAAATCTTCAGATTCAAGCTTCATCTGATCGAATGACTTTTTAAATAAAATATTAACAGAGCTTCCGTTGTCTACTAACACCTTATGAACCAAGGCCGACCCAATGGTGGTAGTAATGACCAACGGATCATCGGTGGGTGACTGGATCCCAGTATTATCTCTGCTACGGAATACCACGTCGTCAAACATTGTCTTCTGTTGCTTTATGGGGCGGTATCTTCCAAATCATCACATTCATCCACATCTACGTGCTTGGCAGCATTTACATATTGATCCATTGCTCTAAAACTGCGGATTGCTGGGTGGGGTCCACCCACTATAGAGTTGATAACAATTCCCTTGCCTTTCTGCTGCGCCGTAGGCTTGGGAGCAGATTGAATCTGTTTTGGAGCCTGTTCTCCTTGCCCCCTGTCTCTCGGGGCAACCTTATATTCATCTAATTTCCCTTCGCGCAGCAGCTTCTCAATCACGTCTCTCAAATGTCGACATTCATTGGTTGAATGCCCATGAGTTCCATGAAACAAACAAAACTTTCCAGTTGCCATTTCTTTCTCCGTTGAGTCGCGAGGTGGCGGTCTTTTATATTGCAAAACATTGTATGTATCCAAGTAAATATTCTCCAGAGTGTCGTTCAACGGTGTATAATTCTCATAAGTCTGGAATCGGGGTCTTTTGTTAGGATCACTTCCCCTATTTCTATTTCTTCTGTTACCATTCGCGTTGCGGTTATTGTTGTTGCCCCCGTTTCCAGTATTGTCGTTTCCACTCTTGTTTCCCACATTCACTTCAACTTTTCCGGAACTTTCTCCAGACTGCTTCACGGCGACATTACTCTGAACATTTTCTTTTGAAGCCGCCCCAGACTTTCTCTTTCGGTTTGCCCTGGCCTCCTCTCGTCTTAAGTGAATATCGGCCTTTTCATAGAATAACTCTCTCGTGGAGGGTGTCTTCCCAGAAAGGTAATCTCCAAACTCGGAGTCGGGATCGACTCCTTCCATCAAAGCCATCAAGATGGTGGGCTCATGCGGGTCACTAACTTCAGTCACAGCTAAGTTGAAACGGTCGAGATATGACCTCAAAGACTCTCCTGGCGCCTGCTTAATTCTTGATAATTCAATAACACTTTTAGACTTTCGGGTATGGAGTCGGAACTGATTCATGAAACGTTCGCTCAATTCCCTATAATTCGATATCGAACGAGGGGGAAGTCGGGTAAACCATAGCAGCGCCACATCTTCTAAATAGATCGGGAATGCTTTACACTTCACTGCGTCAGGAGCAGCAGCAGCATTCACGAGTCACGAGTATCGCATCAAATGCTGTCCCGGATCGGTTCTCCCATTGTACTTGTCCATTTGCGGCAGGTTAAAACGTCGGGGAAACTGAAAATTGAGGATGTCGTCAGTGAAAGGAGTATGGCTTTGCTCAATGCCATAATCTTCATTGGTATAGTTCCGGCTTTCGGACATAATCTGGCGTACCATTGCCTATACGTCAGCATTAGTTAGGGGCCGTTCAGGCTCCTTGGCCCTGGTATCCGGGTTCCTTCTGGGCTCTTGTTCAGGAGATGCCCTTCTTCTTTGAGCTGCTTCTGCTCTACTTTGTTCCCTACGCTCCCGGTCGATCTCGGGAGGAGGGGGCTGGAGCATTTGCCCTTGAGTGGGATTAGTATGGTTAGGGTCTCTCAAGCTTGGATCATTGGTTCCTAGTGCTCGCGCAATATCCTCGCGGGACCCCAAAGATCCGAACGTCAGTTGCTCCAAATTCTGAGGTCGTTCGAGCGGCCATCTTTCACGGGGCCGTTCTTCCTCGGAAGAAGAAGATTGATCCATTGGTGTGTGGCGAACCGGGGATGGGGTTCTCTGTCTACGGAGTTCGCTAATTTCCCTGCTCATGAGTCTCATGTTTTCTTGCATCATGAGATTGGTGCGCTCGTGGATTTTCATAGCCCCCCTAGTACTCTCAAGCATGTCAAGTAGGCGCGAGAAATCTCCTTGAGTAATAGGTGTGGATGGATTAACCTGATCATTGACCCTACTGGCTGGAGTTGGAGCATTTGTAGGGGCTCGAGTAGAGGTTCCAACATCACCAAGTGACGGGTCGGTTCGGAGATGGGAAATCGGATCGGGTCGGAGCTGGGAAACCAGGTCGGGTCGGTGTAGGACGAGTTGCTCGGGTCGGTTCAGGTTGGGGGAGTGCACTGCTTCAGATTCTCCTACCCGGATCGGATCAGAGCTCTCCCCTTGAGTGCGGTTCGGATTTCTTGTATCAGTCCGTTCTGCTGCTGAGCTCTGCCCACGAGACCGTGTCACAACTGCATTTTGCTGATCTTCACCAACTCCGTTTCCTTGACTAGTTTGAACTTCCTTGCCTTTTCCTTTGGCCATAGTTCTTCAACAATCAATTCAACAAATATTTAAGAGCGTTGAAACTTGAGGATTAACTTCTTTAAACTCAACGGTCCAAAAAGTAGAACGATAATCCCGAAAAACAGAGAATTCAGATGGTTCTCAGTGAAAGCACCAAAATGTTAGACCAAAAAGTGGTTCTAACACCCAAAGTGACTAAAAGCAGAATGAAATAAGATCAAAAGTAAAATGGAGACACAGAATTTATAGTGGTTCGGCGTTAAAAAGCCTACGTCCACTTGTCAATCACTATTCTCGACGATAGAGTTGCAATTACAATGAGATATTCACTCAATTTCACTCACAACTCACATACATTCACTCAATTGTTTCAAAACTAATGTTGAAAAACAATTTGGATTATCCGGGAGTGCTGGAATTCGGTTTATGAAAGTGGTTGAACTCTCAAAGTGCCAAAAAGAAGATCCTTTTCATTGTCTCCAGACAGGGTATTTATAGGTGAAAATTTGCTCAGAATCCGATCCGGATCGGAGCCACGTGTCTTCCATCCCATCATCCTCGGGTTCAGATGGATTTCAGTGTTGACAACGCATCAGAGCAGTGGATGTTGTGGGCAGGAACTGGTCATACCCGCTCCGCATCTTCAGGCGATCGTGGGGGAATGTAACATGAATTACAAGTTCGGTTCGGAGGAGCCTGCAATGGGGGGTTCGGATCGGAGTATCCAATCCGATCCGGATTAACCCAAAAACTAAGTCTTTATTCACTTTGCTCCGTTCCGATCCGTCTCTTTGGCAGGTAGCCCTCCGCTCCGACTGACAATAGGTAGCTCTCCGATCCGAACAGCAGTGCCTCTTTGATTCAAACAATAGCAGCTCTCCGATCGAACAGCAAAATCTCTCCGATCGGATCCGCTATATCTCTCCGATCCGATCCGCCATGATGCTTTCCAAGTTCTTCAACGTTTCACATCTCGACTTTGTGTTGCCCAGTTCACAAAGTGGGCTAACACATTGTATCGAAATAATTATTATTATGGTTGTGATACTTTGATTGATTCACTTTATAGGTTCAATCTTGATGTTATGTTTTCTGAATCTTTGTTTAGTGTTGAAAATCAAGGCATTAAGCGTAGTGCATCCAATGAAAGTTTTGCTTTATTATGGCATCAAAGATTAGGTCATACTTCCGAAGAAAGAATAATGAGGTTGGTAAAGAATGGAATTCTTTCTCAATTGGATTTTAGTGACTTAACTGTATGTGTAGACTGCATTAAAGGCAAGCAGACTAAACACATAGTAAAGAAGTCAACCATGAGAAGTAATCAACTACTTGAGTTAATTCACACTGATATATGTGGCCCTTTTGATGCTCCTTCATGGAGCAGTGAAAGATACTTTATCACATTTATTGATGATTACTCACGTTATGGATATGTACATCTACTGCATGAAAAGACTCAATCTGTGAACGTCTTAGAGGTGTTTATTAATGAAGTCGAAAGGCAGTTAGATAGAAAAATAAAGGTAGTGAGTTCTGATAGAGGTGGCGAGTTTTATGGAAAATGTAATGAAAGTGGACAATGTCCAGGTCCATTTGCAAAGTTGCTTGAAAGTAGAGACATTTGTGCGCAATGTACAATGCTTGGTACACCTCAGCAGAATGGTGTAGCTGAGAGGCGGAATCGTACATTAATGGGTATGGTTAGGAGCATGTTAAGTAGTTGTTCATTACCTCTTTCATTGTGGATGTATGCATTGAAGACTGCAACATATGTGCTTAACCGGGTTCCTAGCAAAGCAGTTCCTAAGACTCCTTATGAACTGTGGACCTGAAGGAAACCTAGTTTACGGCATCTTCGTGTTTGGGGGTGCAAAGCAGAAGTAAGGTTGTATAATCCACATGAAAAGAAACTTGATCCGCGGACAGTCAGTGGCTCTTTCATTGGCTATCCTGAAAAATCAAAGGGGTATATATTTTATTGCCCTAACTATTCTACGAGAATAGTAGAGACGGGAAATGCTAGGTTCACTGAAAATGGTCAAACTAGCGGGAGTGGTGAATCACAAAAATTGGACATTCAAGAGATTCAGGTTGAACTACCTTCACCTGTTATTTCTTCTAAATTAGTTGTACCCATTGTTGCTTCGCAATCAAATGATACAATGGAACAACATGATGATGTTCAAATCCCACAAGACGAAGTTATGGTTGATGAACCGGTCATAATTCAAGAAGAACATCATGAGCCACATGAACCTTTAAGGTGATCTATAAGGGAAAGAAGATCCGCTATTTCAGATGATTATGTGGTTTATGCTGTTGGAAGTGAATATGATTTAAGCCTTGATGAAGACCCAATCTCATTTAAGAAAGCCATAGAAAGTGAGAATTCTGAAAAACGGTTGACTGCCATGAAAGAAGAAATCAAGTCAATGGGTGATAACAAAGTCTGGGACTTTGTGGAGTTACCTAAGCATTCTAAAACTGTTGGGTCTAAATGGGTCTTTAAGACTAAACATGACTCAAAGGGTAACATTGAAAGATATAAAGCTAGACTTGTTGCTAAAGGTTTCACCCAACAAAATGGCATTGATTATAAAGAAACCTTTGCTCCCGTATCTAAGAAGGATTCATTAAGAATTGTTTTGGCTTTGGTGGCTCATTATGATCTTGAGCTTCACCAAATGAATGTGAAAACCGCCTTTCTGAATGGTGAGCTTTAGGAAGAAGTATATATGAACCAACCTGAAGGATTTGTGGTCACTAGGAATGAAAACAAGGTATGTAAGTTGAAAAAGTCAATATATATAACAAACAGCCACTAGTACAAAACAGGGCATTTGCGTCCAACATTTTGCATTATTTGCATCTAATCCACTGTAGACGCAAATGAGATGGACGCAAATGACAAATTTTTTTTGCTTCTGTTTTTGACCAGACGCAAATTCTACCTATCTGCGTCTGTTATAACATGCACTGGATGCAAATACCAATGTATTTGCACGTGAACTGGTATTATTTGCGTCCATTATTTTATGTATTAGACGCAAATACGAAGTCTTTAGCGTCTACCTTACCAATGCATTGGACGCAAGTGGGTTCTACTCTTCAATGTATCTGCGTCTGGGTTAGAACTACATTGGACGCAAATACAGTTTTTTTTTTTTTTTTAAAATAAACAGCTTGCTATAAATGACAGACAATATCTCTATATTTAATAAAATGCAGACAAGGAAAGCAGCTGCATATTGGCAACAATACAAAACAAACCGGACCAACAGCGCGATCACCGCTATTATAAGTGATTTTAAATGCGCAAAATAATTAATTAGCAAAACAAAGACACATATTCGTGTACAGTTCATTGATTATCTTAAAATATAATCATACATAATTTGCTTCATCTGCTAACTGGAAGTAACTGCATGCGGACTGAGACCCAGCAATTATGGCATCGGCTCCTGCAACAAGCAAAATGAGATCATTTAATGGTTCATTCCAATGGCGATCAAAAGCAAAAGCTGTAAATAATTAAAAAGTACAGATTTTTATAAACACAAAAACTGAAAACTGTTCACTACATACAACAGCTCATAATATAACCTAAAACAAACTTTACAACAACACAGCTCAAAAACTGTTTTTAAACTGTCCAAAAAAAAAAATTGAAATAAAAACTAACAAAATGAAATGAGTTTATGTCTTGGGTTTCCAACAATGCATATCAGACAGCATCAGTACTGATGAGAATGAGTTGTATATCACACACACACACACACACGCACAGCAGCAGCAAGGTTCGAGTATGGCCTTTGTTGGTCTTTTTTTTTTTTTTCCAAGTATGGCCTTCATTTTTACTTTTGTTTTAAAACATAAACCATGTGCTTCTCTTTTTCCAGGTTTTAGCATGTAGATAAAAAGCCTCATCCCTTGTTCAGCCTTTATTTGTTTAAGTGTTTGGGTAATAGTTCTTACCATTCAATGCACTTGCAATTAATTATTCATCATTTATACTTGATTTATGTTAGCAATTATGTAAGAGTGCATGCTTTAGTATAAGTATTCAAGTTGTCAAATCTTAAATTTAGAAGAAAATCTATGGTTAATATCTCGAATGAGACGAAAGAATTTAAAACCTTGAATACATAAATAAGACTCTAGAAAGCAATAATACATGCCTAACTTTTTGAACCATCCAAATCCAACAAGATACTAATATCGGTACTCGAATATTAGTAAATCAGCCTACTTTTGCAAGATTAGTGTACAAAACTTGGATTTCTCAATCAGCTTCAATGCCCACTTGTTCATATTATCTTATGAATCAAATTAATGCTGAGTGACAATGGACTTACATTCAAATTGGTTTTTTACCACTTCACTTTATTATTTAATTTATACTATTTATAATTACCGGGTTTGCATTCGAGCACTCACACATGCACATGGGACAGTAATTATAACTCCATGCATCTATCATTCCGAGTCAGCATTCACAAATTTCATATGCTACCATCTTTCAATCCACCCATTTACGCCACATTAAACGTGGTTATATAAAACTATATATGTTAACAAGTACATATGCTTTGTGAGTTTACTGTTACAAACTATGTAGTGGTTAACAACTATATATATGTTAACAACTGTATATGTTTCACTAAATTAATTGTCATTCATGCGGTTATTTTCTATTTTACCAATTGGATCCATGGCTTCGAAAGTAACAGCCTTTTGCTTTGGAACCTGGCTTCTACAATGTGATCTTTTTTGTTGATAAATATTTAGCCCATGTCTTCAGACATCAGTTACATTGATATATCAAATTAAAAAGTTGTTAACATATCTTTAGGACCTTTAAAACTATTGATGAATTCTTGCAAGTTCACCATTTCTTTCATTCGGCATTTGTACATTTCATATAATATCATCTTTTGATCATCCTTTTTCGCTGGCTTAAACGTGGTTATAAAACTGCACGTTAACAACTATATTCTGTAAGAAACACCTTAAAAAATAAAAAGTATACATGTTTGTCATGTCCACATAATATTATTGCTTTAAAATTCCATACATACTGCGAGTAGTAACATATTTGTGTTTTTATAACTGATTTAAACATTCTTTCAGTTAAATTGATTTGAGCAGATGTTCCGACAAAATGCAGTTTTTAATACAGTTTGCTTCACATCCCTGTCATATGACTCATATCTATTGTTACATGAACACTCTTACACGACAGTACCCATGCTCAACACTTATGAAGTATACAAATCAAATTCTTTGTGTATGTCAGTTATTTAGCGAATGAGGTAGGCCTTGATGCAAAATATTACAGCGCACATAGTAATTTACTCAAACATTATTTCTGCTGTCGAACATTATTAATTAACTACTGCGATTTTTTCGGCCTTCTCCCCATTTTAATTACCCTGTGTTTCTCTTCCATGGTGAACAGCCTCAACAATTACACTTTTTACAATACATTTTACCATAATCTGATTTATACATGGTTCAATATTCAACTGCCTACTGATATTTTTACATTACCCCTCCTAAACATCTACTCATGCGAACTGTATTACTCAGGTTTAATATGCTGCTACTGCTGATGCTAACCTGCTTGAGTTTGCTGCACATGTAGCTTTCCTGATATGACACCTCAGGGCATCCGAAATTCTGTTTGCAGCAAATGCTGTTCCGGTGCCCCTAGATTTACAATTAACTGCTGTACTTGCTGTTCAGAAAATATATGTTCTCTTTCATGAATACTGTAATGAATGTGAGCTAATGTATGCCATTCTACTAAGGCTGTGATATTTTGCATTCATTGTGCAATTTTTTTTTTCCATGCATTTCATTTTGTCTTCCCGAATTTTCCCTCCTGCTTTACGGACTTAATCAGCCACTTCCATTTGGGTTGTGGCTCTTTCAAAAAAACAACTCGACTACAGCAAGCCCCTTGGGGTTGGCAATTGTTTCCTCACTAAATTAAAGAAGAAGAACATAATTTTTAGACAGCATAAATTGATTTATCTGTCAATTTATATTTGGGTACCCTCGCTTTCGATTAGTGTTTAGATGTGTAATGTGTAATGGAGCTGGTTTTTTTTGTGTATAATGACATGTCTGTTACGCATCCATTTAACATGTTCTGTCATGGATCGGGCTGATTTTTCCATAGCAAGTTTTACTCGTTAAATCCCTTGCTTTTTGGGGCATATCAGACAAATTTGGGTATAAATAAAAGTATTCATACGTATCATATTTTAACATTAAAAGTTTTACTCGTTTAAATAAGTTCTTTGGAGTCATTGCATATATTAGTGCATTAGTGCATATAAGGGACCTACGGATTTCATTTATCTGAAGTAAGATATAATTCACTTGGCAACAAAAGCTCAAGTATTTAAACCAAAAATTTGATCTCTCGAGACTCTCTCCCCCTCCTCCATTAACTTATTCAATTATAAATGAGTGGCCTAAGATTGGGTGCTAAAAAATGGGGTGTCCTGGAGCATGTCATATGTATGTGTGTGTGTGTGTGCGCGCGCGCGTGTGCGCTCACATGCTTGTGTCCTTTCAGTCGTAGAGTCGTCAACTCGTAAACTGGAAGCTCTCAGATTTGTCAATATTGTATTACAAATTACATTATTCTTTTGCAGTTTACATGAAGTGAATATTATGTATTAGTGTAGTTTTAAGTTTTACTCAATCTTGGATAAGGTATTTGTGTAATATTCTATTTCATAAAATTATTGATAGTTGGGCTATCAAAATAAATAAATAACAGATCTTATATTTTATAAATTATTGATGCTTGGTCAATAAAAATAATTTTCAACCTATATATGATTGTACTTGTAAAATTGGTGTGAATATCGAAGAATCACAAGTCTACTATTTCGTCATAACTCATAAGCCATTGTCTGCAATGACTCAAAAACTCTTTATTTGCTTCTAGAAATTTGTGCTAATGTAATATGTTCTTTAGCAAGAACCTATTATTTCTCCATATTTCTTCATTAGCTTTGACATGAAAATTTACTTGCTATGCTTGCATAAGAATTAACTTGAAACCCTGTTTCATTGTCACATAATACTTGTCCATCCATTTCAAAATTCCTTGGTTTAAATAAGATTAATAAAAGAACCTATGCTTGCACATAATGCGTAACATTATACATTAATAAGTTTTACTCGTTTAATAAGTTTTACTCGTTTATGCAGTTTAAGCATAGGTTCTTTTGTTACGCATTAATAACATTGTACATTAATAAAAGTAAAACTTATTTAAACCAAAGTTTGGGTATCTACTTATTTATACCTTGCAAGCATAGGAAGTTATAATGGCTTAGTGCATTACTCGTTTAAATAAGTTCTTTGGAGTCTACTTATTTATACCTTGCTGATTTATACCATAGCAAGTTTTACTCATTATACATTAATAACCATGTAATAAGAGCTGATAGGTACTGAATTGATTAACATTAAAAGTATTCCTTTTGTTACGCATCATATTTTAACATATTTGGGTATCCTTCAGCTAGGATTTTTACTCGTTTTCATACGTCGAACATAAAAGAAAGAAAGAAAAGAGCGGCCATTGAAGACACATCGAACAAGCAAATCAACTGCAAAAATTGCTCTCATCCAATTGAATCTTGTCTGATCGGAAGCTGGTTTCTTCTTCGTTTGGTTTATGATGATGGTGTGATGTTTAAATCTCAATATTGTGCAGTTTTTTTAAGTGCTGCTGTTTTTTTAAGTGCTGCAGTTTTTTTAAGTGCTGCAGTTTTTTTTAATTGCTGCAGTTTTTTTAAAGTGCTGCAGTTTTTTTTAAAGTGCTGCAGTTTTTTAGGTGCAGTTTTTTTAGTGCAGTTATTAAAGTGCAGTTTTGGTTAAATGCAGTTTTTTAAGGCAGTTTTTGTTCAGTGCAGTTTTTAAGTTTCATTTTTTAAGTGCAGTTATTAAAGTGCAGAAGTCATACTCAAGGCGCCCAAAAAAGCCCTAGGCGCCAGCCTGGGGCTTTTTGGGGCTTTTTCGCCTTGACTACACTGCTTATTCGTAATGAAATTTTTAATATGGAAATTTAATGTAAACTAACACCGGACCTACATGAAAACATTAAAAAAGGGTGCATATCCATAGGAAGATTCTATTATAACAGTATTAGGCGATATTTGTAAGAAATAATAATTGTTTTTTTTTTTTTCCTTTAAGGTGTTATAGGTGACATAAACCATTACTTCATCAAGTTGTTGGTACAGGCTATGTGTGCAATGAGTTATATAATATGTTCAGCTGAATTTTTTGTTTTTGTCTTGGGACATAAAATTGTATTAGCTCAAACCACACATATTTCCCTCCAAGTTTTTTATTTTTATTTTATGAGTTTATTTATCCTACATTAATTTTGTTTCATTTTAGATTTTCCTTTACGAAAAGTTAATATTTTTGTTGATAATTATTCTTATCGTTATAAATTATTTTACATATGTTTTCTTTGTTTATGATATGATTTCGACAAGCATGGTTTCAAATTTTATGAAAATTGCTCTAACTGATATGTGCATGTGCTTGGCAGGATTATTAATCTTTGTAGCTTTGGCTACAAATTATCAGTCATATGTGGAACCCGTAATAGGCTGTTGCCACACTTATATTGACCAAATAATACATATTTGGTAAAATAGTTTACGAGCCTCTTTAAGAATTTGATATATAAGTACGATGATTATGCATGATTTTTTCCAAAAGGAATATAAAATTCAGTGATGCTTATTTAAAGTGATTCTTCCATTAGGATAGTTCATTAGGCTGTTCTCCATCAACCCATGCAGCTAAATCAATGATAAAAGGTCACAGGCACATCGTACGAGTAGCGCTGTCCAGTTTACAAAAAACAAAAGAAAAGTTTACCGATTTGATTGTCCGATTCCAATGAATACAGTTTCTTTAAAACGGTATTGCTCGGATTGACAGTCTTGTTACTAAGGGTGTCTTATTATCTCATTCTAGGATTTTAGCTGTAATTTCAATTGAGTCTGTAGTTTATTTCATTTCTGTCCTTCATTTTTTTTTTTTTTTTGTAATTCAAAATTGTTTTGTGCACTTCTATTTGAATCTATGCGCATTTCTTTTACTCACTTCTAACAGCAGCGACAAATCGAGGGTGGGGAAAGAAATAACTTATAAAATGACTGATATGAATAGTGTGAAGCAACATGTAGTTCGAGTAGGTTTTACATAAATTACCTTGTCCAATGCCACCACCAAATAAAAGGACAACTAAATCCAGTTTTGCACGATATAAGTAGATAACTGATCCCGAATTTCATCCATCTCTTCTTGGCTATAAGAACGATCTTGTACAAAGTCCTGCAATTAAGAGATCGATTGTTTTGAAAATTGAATCATATAATTAACTAACATTAATATTGAAGGAGAAAGAAAAAAGAAAAAAAACTAAAGTGGCACCTTTTGTAAGTCAATGCTGTGATGGTGATTTTTTATTATCTCATACATATACCTCATCACATAATATACACAATCTGATGATGTAGATTGTTTAGGACACTAGCAATATTAAAAGAAAATTTAATTGTCAGTTCAAAATGAATTTATATATCAAATGAAATACAATTGTTTATAGTAGAAAATCAATCACCGTAACATGTTTCCAATTCAACGTAGGTCCTAGAGACTTGCAGCCACATACTCTGTAAAGTTTATACGCCCTGCACATGCAAGAAAATGTTAAAACAATTTGTATAACCACAAAATCATAAATTGTCTTATTAGAACGAGTTATTTTATAAAACTAAGATTGATATTCTACAACTTACACGTTCACTTGCGCCTTAATTTTCGGAATACGCTTGCTTCCGGCCCGAGAATCAAAAACATAAACCTCGCTCTTTTGTAGATGGAAAACAAGCAGTAGACAATGTTTTCTATAGTATAAAATTTGTATAAGGTTAAAATTAGTAGCAAATTTAATAAAGTAATTAACAAAAGTTTATAGTGTATACTCCTCGTAGTGCGGGGCTAAGAGTAATCTTTTTGATTGCGACTCGCGCCAGGTTTTGAGTATATATGAATTAGTCGCGTCTGGAGATTTCCGTACTTGGGAAAGCTTGTGAGGACACATAAACCCGATGGTCTCCACTTCGAGGTCATTGAATGTATGATTTAACCACCTACATTGTCATCTCATACCAAGCCCGTAAATTTATAAGGGTACGTAAAGATTATTTTTTTAAACAAAATAAATAAATAACAGAACAAAATTAGCTATAATACTATATGATATACTATATGTTCAAGTATACATATGATAGGAGTGAAATGCTTACATGATGTAAATCTTTAACCATGATGCATTCAGCCACGCCATACTAAGAAATGGGACAATATCATTGTTTCTGATCTTGATTTCATAGTCCTCGTCGCACTTAAATAAATCTTTATTCACTTGAATTGTATTAATGATATTATCATCTGATGGCCCTTGAACTACCAGGTCATGAAAATACCGGCACTCTTTCGTTAAAGTTTTGAGGATTCCTTCATCCACTAGTGTATTGCGCTTTGTAGACCCGTTTGTTATTGCATTAATGACCTTGTCATTATTACTTCCGATCATGCTCTTGTTTGGTTGAGATATAGATCCCTAGTTCAAAAGTGGTTAAGGTGCTTGATGTTAACAAAATATCAATATCTCAATTATTTGATGTCTACAATATTGATGTAATAAATTGGAAGACTCCGATGTGAAACTCAAATTAATTCAAATAATAAAACAGTAACATAAAACGTCATTTCAATATACTTCACTAAACAAAATTTTCATATTTACCGTATTATCTCTTAGAAGCACGAGACGTTTAGGCCATTGAACAAAACTACCAACCGCTTCACCTATCGTGCTGAAATATTTAGTTGGAACTGGTAGTGGGGTTCCTTCGTGAGTAGACTCCACTGCATCAATCCCAACTTTTACATGATCAGCTAAAATTTGCTGATTGTGACATTCGTCTCCAGTCTTTGAAGCAGGATGTACAATGCCACTGCCCACAACGATAATATTGGAGTCCAAATTCACAGCTAAACGACATTTTGTTGGTTTCTAAAATAAAAGCACAAAACCATCATTTTTCACTTACACTTGTAAATGCATAAAATCATATACGTAAATTAAAATCAACATTTTGAATTGTTTACCAGCAACTCTGCAAAGGGTTCCGTCGCTTGAACTTCGTTTGAAACTTGTACTTTCGTCGGGTGTATTGATTGATGGCTACTGCGATGATCATTCGATGTTATGTTGTTGACCCCCATTGCAATAGGCATCTCGATACCAACCTTGCTCAAAATGTGTGCAACCTGCTGCTCAACCATTGAATGCATCATACCCTCCATTTTGTTCACTTTAACCTCCATTTCTTGTCTCATTTTAGCCTCTAAATCTTGAGTAATAAGATATAGCTGATCTGCAGATATTACACCCCTTGGACCTTTTTTCTCTCCCTCTCCAAATACGTCTTTGATACCGACTGTCCCACCAACTCCCCTAACTCGGCCCGGATGTTCCTTTTTTCCAAGTGCACGACTTAAGACATCATCATGTCTATTCGGAGTCCATTCCCCTTCGATTGCTTTTTGTCTCAATTCATTCTGTAAACAAACAGCAAATGTATTAATATTCAAATTACCAAAAAGTCTAAAGGCACAATGCAGTTATAGAAATGCAGCACTTAAACATGCACATTACGCTATAAAAGTGTTACACTGACAAATATAGCAGAGTTTGGTTATAACAAATTACATTTTTTATATACAAATTAGCTATAAATGATTGTATTGTATGGCTATTAGAAAGCCAGAAGTCCTTGATTACACAATGTATTGCTACATAAAGTAAACGAGAAAGAATTCTTAGGCTGAAAAAAATGGAAGTGCACATTTCTTCTTTGTTTTTTCAAAAGTTATTTAATTGAAAACTAGTCGACAGTAGCAAGAGTAGATGTTCACAATATGCTAAAAAATAGTAGTACTCATAAATAATAAAGTGATACATTTAATTGAAAACAAGTCATACCGCTTTTTCTGCAACTAACTTGGTTTTCTCATTTGGGATTTCATAACTTCCATCAATTCTTTTCTTCGATCTTGCCATAATCCAATCAACGCTTCGATCCAAAACAACTCCACTTGGTAATGTGGCTGAGGAATGGTGGCCTTCGACTATCCAATTAGCCTTCTTCCCAGCATATCCAGCTTGCCCTAAATAATGAGGATGCACATTGCATGCCTGACACTTCCTAGCCTTCTCGCTTATTTCCTATTTCAGATTTTAAATGAATATGTTACTTCATTGTTCAATATTTATGCAAATAGACAATAAAAAAGAAATATACTTTAAAATCCTCGGTTTCATGAGTCTTTTTGAATGTTTCCCACTGTGCTTGTGTGATAGCATCATAATATTCGTAGGGCTCTCCACGGTCGGCTGGAATCTTTCTTTTCTTCGTAATCCATCCACTAACTAATCTTGTTTTAAAATCCTTCCATCTTTCTCTAACAGTTCTTAACACAATGCCTTTCACTTTGTTATCGAGCTGAAACTCCTTCTGAGATAATAAAAAATAAAAAATAAATGTCAAACGGTTAAAATATGAAATTACCATGAAAAAAATCGATCTGCAAATAATTAATACCTGCACATCTTCCCAAATAATGTCCTTAAGCCCATCGCTAACGCCATCCCAGTTATTAATAGTGATATCAATTTTGGTTCTAACAATATCGCCTATATATGTCTTAAAACAATTAGCCCACTTTCCGATGGGCTTGCCATTATCAGACCACTCAAGGAATTTTGGCTCGCGTGTTTTATATTTCTTTCCAGTAGTTGGACCTCTTCGCTTCTTCTTAGATGGGTGCGAACAAGAGCCCTGCTCCTCGTTATGTTCATGCTCTAATTCCATTATTCCTGTGTCAATTAGTAAATGAAAATCAATTAATTTGCATATAAAAATGTAAGTTTAAGCAATCTTATCCTACTGTCATTATCTTCATGAATCAAATACATGTGAATTCAACCCCCAGTGTGTGTATTTATAATTTGTAACCCAAAAAAAAACCAGACTACATGAATATTGCATTCCGTCATTCAGGAAAAATATTTGCATTTTGTCATCTATAATCTTAACTAGTCAGCTTACATGAATATACTGCATTTTTTTTCATTTATAATCCTTAACACCTGTAATCTGGACTAGTAAGCATATATGAAAACTCGAAATTAACTTTCAACAACGTGACACACAATGGTAAAATAATGAAGAAAAATGTTACTGTAATTACATAATTAAAAAAAATGATATGCCCCATGATACACTATATAATTTTGAGAAATGCACAAAGACACAGTAATCAAAAATCCATGCCATCAAAAAATTAGCATTAGAGGTTATATGACAAAAATCTCATTCTTTGATCACACCAATATACAAGGCTCAGTTCCATTAAAATATACATTTGGTATATTAATGAATTCAGCGGTTCAATTCCTTTGATCACACCAATATACAAGGTTCAATCCCATTAAAATTAGCTTAAACTTGTGCAAAGCAATAGTCATACCTGACCTTCTTGGAGTTGCAGCACCAATGCAAGAGAAAACCAATTTGTACGGATCATTTATATATTAAAACATAAAAGCAGCTATAAACATGCAGATAGATAGGATTAATTTCATATTTGGTAAAGGTTTTTCAACATATGCTTAACCACTTTGATCTCTATTTTGAAATACTGCCTCAATGTATGTAGGTGTATGAGATGTAAAACTAAGGTAAATGAGGTAGTGGATTTTATTTAATGCAGGAACAACAAAAAAATTGGAAGAAAATAAAATACAATGTAGTGGTCATAACATAATATTTTAGTCTTACATTCAACTTAATTTCGTCTAAATTAGTGGAATGGTCTTTGAAGAGAAACAAGATATAACGTAAAATAAAATAACATAGTCTGCTAATTACTCCACTATCCAAACCCCTTCATTATGATCAGAACGTGCATAATTTGCATTTAATTCGGCTTCGTCTTCTTGTAGTCTTACGCCGTTGGAGAAAGGTGGATTCTCATCAAATTGATTATACTCTTCTTCATCTACCACATCACCAATTCCAACAATGCGTCTTTTACCGGGAAGAACAACAGACCACTTATGATCAGCTGGGTCGGTCACATAAAAAACCTGTTTTGCTTGATTCGCCAAGATGAGTGGATCATTATCACGACTCACTGCACCAAAGTTAACGAGTGTGAATCCATGTTCATCCACTTGTACAGCACGATGGTTGTCCGCCCATTTACATAGAAATAGAGGGATAGCGAATTCTCTATACTCAAGTTCCCAAATCTCCTCAATTATCCCATAATATGTCAATGTCGCATTTACAGGCCTGTTATCTTTAGCACTAGCAAACTCTCTTGAAGATGCTACAACACTAACTCCGCTATTTTGCATTTTACTTTTCTCATCTTGGCGCTTAGTATAAAAGACAAATCCATTAATATCATATCCTTCATAAGATTTGACTTGAACTCGAGGCCCATACGCCAACCATTTTATTGTATCAGATATATTATGATTTGTTTGAGGCCGTTGTTTCAATACCTTGGTTTTAAACCATTTGACGAAGGAACGGTTATGTTCAATTGTCAACCACCTTTCATTCTTTGAAGGGTTCTTAGACTTTAGAATTGCCATGTGCTCCTCCAAGTACGGATTGACCTCACTAAGATGTTGCAAAACAAGTAGCTCTGCTTTGTGCATCATTTCATCACCAATTGAAGTCGATTTTAACCCAATTGTGCCTTGACCATCAAGTCGTCCTTCATGCCGAGACTTGCAAAGTCCAATAGGTTCAATACCTGGTAAATATTGAGTAACAAATTCAATAACCTCCTCTGCTACAGTACCTTCTACGATACTAGCTTCGGGTCTATATTTATTCTTCGTTTTCCTTTTTAATGTTCCCATATGCATTTCAAACGGATACATGTATCTCATAAACACAGGTCCACAAATCTTAATTTCTCTTACCAGATGAACAACCAAATGCACCATAATATCAAAAAATGAAGGGGGAAAATACATCTCCAATTGGCATAAGGTAACAATAATTTCAGCTTGCTGATCATCTAACGTATCAGGATCGATCACCTTGCTACAAATTACATTAAAAAAGATGCAAAGCTTTGTAATAACATGTCTAACGTGTTTAGGCAATATACCTCGAATTGCAACAGGTAACAAATGTTGCATCAACACATGACAATCATGAGACTTCATGCCATTCAATTTCAAATCCTTCATTGATACACGACTGCTAATGTTTGAAGAATAACCTGTCGGAACCTTGACACCACGAAGGCTCTCACATAAACTAATTTTTTCATTTTTGGACAATGTGTAACACGCAGGAGGCAAATATGTACGCTTACCCTTCTCCACTGGTGCTAAATCTTTCCGAATACCCATTCTTAGCATATCTTGCCTAGCTTTCTCACTGTCCTTTGTCTTACCAGGTATATTCAAGAGTGTTCCAATGATACTGTCACAGACATTTTTTTCTATATGCATTACATCTAGACAATGCCTAATCTGTAAGTGTCTCCAATATGGAAGTTCCCAAAATAAAGATTTCTTCTTCCACGAGCCTTCTATAAGAGGAAAAGTTTTACCAAATGCATTTTCAATATCCTTGACCCGTTCATAAACTGCATTTCCTGTTAATGGCAAACGAGCAACTCCACTCTCTATCTCCCCATTGAAAGGCTTCTTCTTCTTACGATAATGATGATTGATAGGGAGAAATCTACGGTGATGCATATACACATTTTTCTTACAAAAATGCAAACGCTCAACAACCATATCATCTTGACAAATTGGGCATGCTTTGGCACCTTTTGTACTATAGCCAGACAAGTTACCATACGCAGGAAAATCATTTATGGTACAAAAAATCATGGCGCGTAATGTGAAATCAGTTCTGGTATATGCATCAAACACACGAACGCCTTTATCCCATAAAAGTTTTAGATCATCGACAAGAGGAGCTAGGTAAACATCGATGTCATTTCCTGGTTGTCGTGGTCCTGAGATTAGAAGAGATAACATGATGTATTTGCGCTTCATAGTTAAGTGAGGTGGAAGATTGTAAATCACCAAAAGAACTGGCCAAGTACTATGTTGACTACTAAGATTTCCAAATGGGTTTATGCCATCTGTGCAAAGACCAAGTCTGAGATTCCTAACTTCTTCACCAAATCTAGGATACGTTATATCAATGTTTCTCCATTGTGGAGAATCAGCCGGATGCCTTAATAACCCATCATCTTTCCTCACATCTGCATGCCATCTCAAGTTTTTTGCGTTTTCTTTGTTGGCAAATAAACGTTTAAACCTTGGTATAATTGGCAGATACCATAATACCTTTGCCGGAGGCCCTTTTTTATTTGAGTTGTTATGAACATTCCCTCGCGGCTTGTAACGGGATAAGCCACATTTGGGACACTCATGCATGCTCTCATATTCATTTCGATACAATATACAGTCATTTGGACATGCGTGTATCTTTTTGTACCCTATACCAATTGGACATAAAATTTTCTTTGCTTCGTAGTTAGAACTAGGAAGCTCGTTATCTTCCGGAAGCATGTCTTTCAAAAGTTCCAACAGTGATGTAAAACTCTTATCACTCCACCCGTGTTTTGCTTTTAAATTGAAAAGCTTGAGCACAGCAGATAATATCGTGAACTTCGCACAACCAGAAAATAATGGCTTTTCAGCATCCATTAATATCCTTTCAAAAATGTCTGGATCTTTCATCAAATGTTCTTCAGCATCCCGAAACATCTCCTGAACACAATCATTTTCATCGTTCATCTCATTATTCACGTTATCCCCTTGATCGCTCTCATCAATCGCGTGATCACTAGAATGATTTCTGCTAAGTAAGCTTTCACCATGCCATATCCACCGTG
The DNA here is from genome assembly GCA_030737875.1 of Allium sativum. NCBI lineage: Eukaryota > Viridiplantae > Streptophyta > Magnoliopsida > Asparagales > Amaryllidaceae > Allium > Allium sativum. The sequence goes on from CM060924.1 coordinate 202,566,479, forward strand.
TATAATTATCTTTAAACCCATTACGAATTATGTGATCCTTCACATGCTCTATGTTACACAATCTCCTCCTGTTGTTGCAACGTCTACAAGGACAACAAATAGTATCTTCCCTTGTTCTTAATTGATCATTCAATGCACAATTGATGAACTCTTCCATTTTGTGTAAAAACTCATTTTCGTTACGTTTCAAGTTGTACATCCAAGTACGATCCATGTGCAATACTAGAGAGACTGCACACAAAAAAAAATAGAATCATAACTGATGAACTCTTGAGCTGAATACTTCAAAAAAATAAACAATATGTTGCGTTTGTGCAAGGAAGTTTTCCTGATTTTCAAAAAAAATGAACTCTTGAGTTAACAACCCTCCTGGGTAGTCAAGGCGCAAAAAAAAACCAAGCCTTGCGCCTTGGGCTTTTTTGCGCCTTGCGTCTTTATTACGCCTTGGTTGCGCTTTTTCCCCAGCTGTCACTGTAAAATTTGCACTTACAACTACAACTTAACATATAGTTTTGACAATAAAAAATAGTCGAGTTTGCAATTTTGACAATAAAGCTTCATAAGTTCATGTCACAAACCAAAATAAGTAGTCGAAAAACCATTCAACCTAAATTTACAACAACAAAATACTTAAAATGAAAAAAAAAACGCGTTTTTTGCGCTTTTGGAGTTTTTTGCGCTTTTTTTGCTTTGCTAACAAATGTGCCTTAAAGTCAAAAAAAAAAAAAAACCTAGTTGCATCTTGCGCTTTTTTATGCCTTTTTGCGCCTAGGCGCGCGCCTTGACTACATAGCAACCCTCACACGCTACCTATCCACTTTTCACAATCCCTATCAATGCATGCCGATGTTCCACTCATGCAAGATCCATAACACATCTATAATTGTTGTATCAAACCCAATAGCTCCACTCATCCAAACCACTCCGTCCAACCATCATTGCCATTTAATCCTCTCATCCCATATACTGGACCTATAAATGATTGTGCCAAGAATACTGATATTAGCTCTTGTCCACATCAATATTCTCTGCCACCTCACAATAGTTTCAATGTATTTTCTAGAATACATAATGCAACTGATTTTATCATACTGGTCCCTCCACACATCACTGGCTCAACCCAAGTCGCTCAGCCACCCTCACTATCCAACACATACAGAGCCTACATATTTGCGTCACATTATTTAGTACACATACCCATATATGCATTTTTTTTAAAATTCGTATATTAGTTAAAAAAATTGCATCTAAAGGTCAATAATAACAAATCATGTTTTAAAACTGTTTGGAAAATTTGCATCTAAAGGTCAATAATAACAAATCATGTTAAAAATTTGCAACCATTTTGTTCGATTGATCATTTTTCTGCAGTTTTTGGTTTTTGTTTTACAGCAGTTCTCTTTTTTTATATAATATGCAGCAGAGTTTTTTTTTTAATATATGCAGCAGGTTTTTTTGGTTTTGCAGCATTTTTTTATTTTTAAAATATATGCAGCAGTTATATATATATATGCAGCAGTTATATTATATATATATATATGTGTGTGTGTGTATATATATATGCAGCAGTTTTTTTTGCAGCTGTTTTTTTATTTTGCAGCGGTTTTTTATGTTTTAAAAATATATATATGCTGTATATATATATATGTGTATATATATATATATATGTGTAGCAGTTTTTTTTTTTTGCAACTATTTTTTTTTATTTTGCAGCAGTTTTTTATGTTTTAAAAATATATATATGCTGCAGGATTTTATTTTTTTAATATATGCAGTGCGCCTTTTTTTAAAAGTCCTACAAAAAAGCCCAAGGCTCAAAAAAGCCCAAGGCTCAAGCCGTGCGCCTTTTTGCGGCCTTAGCGCCTTAACTACTATGATTATACATAAAATGAAAAGAAGGAGATTCTCACTGAGATTAATAGGAAGAGCTATCAAAAAATAAACTTGAATAATCATTCATGTTTGACTATGTGTTTTTTTTATCATTTCCAGACTCAAACTCGCCTAATAGACTCCTATGTTAGAAAAAGTAGCTTACTACATATAATGTGGTATCATCTAGACAATTCAATTACTAAAAAAAAGGTGTCAGAAATTATTTCTGATTTTTGGTTTTTCGTTGCTAAAGAAATGATGTAATTTACGCAAACAGATTGCCTAGCTGATATTATGTAACATGTAGCAACTAGCAAGTATATGCATGTAGTTTACTTAATATGAAATCTATGAAACGGTGTTACAGGCTTTTTATTTGACTCCATTTGTTCTGTTTTTATTTTGCATTTCCGTAAAAAAAATATGGTCTATACTGTTTTAGCCCCATGGTTACTGATTACAACTGATAAAGATGATGCTCCTAGTTAAAACAAGTACAGGAATACACACCAGATATTCCCACACTAGTAATAAACAAACGCAGGAAAGTTAGCAATTAGTATTTATTAATATTTCGCAAACCATTGGCAATTTTGGAATGTCCTTTTTTAATGCACCAACAGTTTCACATGGCACTAAATTCCTATTTTATAGGCAAATTTGCATTGTGTATTTTTTTAAGTGCATATAACACAGTGCATGTGTACAGATTAAAATAGAAAATCAATATGACTTTATAGTTTTTTCAAGAGCTTTTCAAATCCATGTGTATTATATGGGTAATACATGAAACATCTCTAGCTCTTTGTGTGTAAATATGCTGCAGATGGCCAAGCTCATCTTGTCAATCATTGGAAACAATTATTTAAGATAGCAGTCGTTATTTTGTTTCCAACTCATTAGATGTCGGTAATTTTGATTTTGTTTGCTATAATTCCTTTAATGAGAAGAATCTGAAGACCTAATTTGTTTGTTCTCAATCCAGACAACGTATTCAAATGCATGAGTATATACCATAATAATATAGAAGGGAGTAATTTTGTTTCTATAGAATTTATATTAAAACATTAGGCATAATTTATAATAATATTACAAAATTTTTACCATAATAATATTACAGCCAGGTACACAAATGGTACACACAAAAAAAAAATTAAAAAAAAAAATTTGATATAGTCACAATGATAGAAAGTTAAATGCTACAACCTGATATAGTGACCTGCCCAAGTACACAAGTGCTTAAAACTAACTAAAACAAAGTAAACGATAACTGAGTATAAGGGTTATTATCACCACAAAAAGATGATTATTAGAACAAACGAGTAAAAGCACGTTTCAATATTATTTCAAAATTACCGACATCTAAGTCACAATGCTACCTTTTTTATGTCATTTTATCCTTTGCTCAAAGTTAGATCATTTCAATATTATTTCATATTTGTTTCCATGCTGCACCAGGTTCTTTTGTCATCTCTTCCATATTGTGCCAAGTTACATAACTTTTTAACACAGAAAATAACTTACCCAGAAAAGGAATATAGATGCTATCATGTATGGTTGGGCAGTATTAGCACCGGTGATTTTATCCTCAATGTTTCATTCACATGCTAATCAAATTATTATAATATAATATAAACATTAAATAATATCACTTTCACAAGTATGGCTAACATTTGTCGATTATTAAGTCATTATATTTGCAATAATATTTTAACAATGCCAACCCACTGGGTAATAGTGGTAAAATACTTTGGTTGTGTAAACAAAAGGTCATACAGTGTGTATTAAGATGTAGATGGCAAGTGAAGTGAGTAATTTACCTGCAAATACTCTAGCTCAGACGTACTTCGGTTGTGTAAACAAAAGGTCGTACGGTGTGTATTAAGATGTAGATGGCAACTGAAGTGAGTGATTGACCTGCAAATACTCTAGCTCAGACGTATTTTCAGATATTAATAAATATAACAATCTTAATCCTTCAATAATACAAGAAATAACAGGCTTTAGATGTATAAATTAATATGAGATAAGACAGTAGCCATAAAGGTGTTTTTTTAATAAAAAAAGCAGCCTTTTCTAACTTTATTTGCTGCTTTCAAGGTCCAAAAACACAATTAATTAACTGCATTTATAGGTCAAACCATAAAGAATTTGTACAATGTAAGAATAAAAGAAAATGATTCGGTAAAACATATGCACACGATGTAAACACTTGTAAATAGGAAACGATAATATCGTCTTGGGCTTAATAGCATGTTCTCTTGGTGATAATGGGCTTAATATCTGTTACTTTATTTCAATTTTCCAGCAATACATTCTGTAACATATCATATTTTGATTTCTTTATTAAGTATGTTTGATAGCAAGTTGCCATATTCATGAATTTGCTCAATTATCGATCATTTGTTGTGAACCATCTGAAATTGCAATGGCTTATCGACCACATACCATTTTCCTTCAATGTTATTTGTCTCAGACCACTTCCCTAAACATTCCCAAATGATCTTTACTAATTTATGATTAACAAAAAGATCAAACTTGTCTAATCGTGTATGCACATGTGCATGTGCAAACCTGTCTGAATTATCATAGTATCCACATCTAATCATTAAAATTGTAGAGATAATTATGTATAAAAGGAACAATGATAAACTATCAACAATGTTGAAATGATGTTTTTGTAGTTATCCAACAAGCATCATCCATTTGTTGCACGTCAACGATTTATACAACTTGATAAATTAATAGTCATACCCTTCAGCATTTTGACACTAGTGAGAAAACAAATGACTCTTGTTCCATTGGATTTAATTTTTGTTGTATTTATTGGAACTATTCATACATCAAGAAGTCCACTGCAGGATCTTGATCAAATTTCTGTTGGATAAGTGATTCTTGACATAATGCAGTAACATGATCAGATCAATGCATTGCATTGGATATCTCTAAATCATCATTATGGGATCATCTGAGGTAGATCTTAGATATATACACTATGATTTTACATGCATATCCATGTACCTCTAATTAATAGTTATTAGGATATCCAAAGTAGTTCTGAGATTCATATGGTTCTATATCCTTGCATGTTTGAAAAATTCTATGAAATGAACGATTTTAATTGCTTATTTATTTAGTAAATAATCATCTTATATATGAAATGTCATCTAAATGGTCATTACTGCATGGGAGATGTATTAGTAAGTATATTATTACTTATGCACACACATAAACAAATATATGAACCCCTAGAGTTTGAAGATTATTTTAAGTGGCTAATTCTAGCCGAGGGAATTGAGTAGAAAGAATAACTCGAATAAGGTGAATTGCATTGTAAGAGATATTTGTGAATTGGAAAAAGGGACATTAATGGAAAATTTATTCTTGCACTTTTGGTGCTTATTTGTTTATCCTTATCTCTTTTTTCCTTAATCTTATTATGTACACTGTTTGGAGAAGGCTTCACATAATTTAGTAAGTATCATTCTTGTTTCAGGATATGCTCATAATAAAGTGTCCAAAGAAATCAGCTACTCTTTTACGAACGATCATGTTAGCTGCTGTGATGATATGTGCTATTTATATATGCTCTGTCTGTTTGAAGCAAACAATAATTAGCACAGAAACCAACTTAACGAGAGATAAATTGATTGAACAACCTTGTCAACAGCTAAAGATACCTCAGTCCGAGATTCATTATGTTCATTTCCCTGAACCCACAACATATACCAGGTGAATTTGAATGTAAATTGATTGAAGTTCTAATTTTGTTATAGACTGGTTGTAGTCTTAGTTTTGTCGACCTTGAAAATCAGGCAGTTTTATCAACTGATTTAGCAAACATGGAACTGGAAGATTCCATGAGGAGTATATGGTTTAAGGAAGCACAAAAAATTCCAGAAAATGCACAAGATTGAAGGAAACACATAAGATGCCACAAATTTTTTTTTTTTTTTTTTTTTTTTAAAGAATGATATCAAAACTTACATAAGTTTTCGAAAGATGCAGTGTTATACCAGTAATTATTATTTTATTTTTATATTGGAAAGAGATAGAATTGCGAATCATGAATCATGAATCAGAAAGGGTCTTAGAAAAGTTCAAACTAGTTGAAGTATATTCTTGCACGATACTTGTTCTGAACCAGAGAACCAATGCAAATTTCAGTATATGTTGACTAACTAAACTTAAGTTGGTTTTCTATATTTTTTGTGTTTGGATTAGTTTATTGTGGATTTGTTGCACGTCAACGATTTATACAACTTGATAAATTAATAGTCATACCCTTCAGCATTTTGACCTCTCTTTCTAACTCAAGCTTTTGATCTCTCTTTACAATTCACTGGTTGCTGTTATTTACTCATTTCTCTTAGGTTTTTACGCATCTGTTACTTTAAGTACCATTGGAGAAAAAAAATGTGAATGAGAGGACAAGTTATATTCGGTGATGACAGCTCTTAAACCAACTACCAAACATGATTTTATTCTCACAACGCATCATTGTATGAAATGAGAGGGAGGCGACATATATATATCGTTGACATTACCTGCTCCACTTCTTCAAAAATCCAACACAAATATCAGTAGAATCTCAAAGGCTTTGAATCATATTATAAAACTCTAATTTTTACCTTGGAACACAGACTTGGAACCATAAAGTTTTTACCTTTTCCCTGACTAAATCCGATTCGAATTTGAGTGACTGACTGATTCAGAACCCTGAAACGCGAGAGCTTATTGCAGTGGATTGAAACCCTGAAACGAAAAATCGACGATTATTATTATTACTCCTTCAGATGATAAGTAGATATGTGGAAACTTAACCGCAATCGGAGAACAATTTAAGTCAAAATTGGAGATGACTGAGAAGTTTACCGTGTTTTAGGAGAGAAGAGATATCTAGGGTTCAGCAAGTTGGGGAAAACGATTTTGATATTTTAGTGAAAGTAACACAGAATGCGGGAAAGATTTTCGTTTTCCCTCCATACTTACGCGCGGTTTTCACATGTGTAAGAGAAATTAACTTGTTGCGTCATCTTTACACGTGCAAGACGCACCAAACATATTATCAAATATTATAATGCATCTTTACACGCGCGGATTATTTTTTGTTTTCCCTCCATAACTTTTTTGCATCCAACTTCAAGTGAGTAGACGCAAATTATTATATTTTTCCGCTAATTTGCATCCTACTATTCAACAAATAGATGCAAATAGCAATAACTAATTTTATTTTCCCTTAATTGCGTCTAATGTGAGTTAGAGCCAGATGCAAATTGTACTATTTGCATCTGATGTTTATACGGCAGATGCAAAAGAGGAGACGCAAAAGACGAGTTATGTACTAGTGAGCGCAATGCTAAATAAAGAAAATGAAGCTATTACAAGACTCAGGTCCCATCACATAATGTAACGCAAGCCGGAGGATAGAGTTTTCTCTTATAATAGCCAAAAATGCTTGGTACGTTTAAAACAAATCATTTGATACTATTATAAGTGTATAGTGTTTCAAAAACAACTTCAAATATAAATGTATCAATCACAGACAGCATGGGTACCATCTATCATGTCGCCTTACTAAATCATTTCATATCCATATTATTTTCATACTTCATATATATATTATTTTTATACTTCATATATATATATATTTATATTATTTTCATACTTCATATATATATATATATTTCACATTTCATATATTTATATATATATATATTATTTTCATTTCATATATATATATATATTATTCACATTTTATATATATGTTATTTTCACCATGCATATACATATATATAGCTTCCAAACAATGGTACTTAAAGTTTAACGATATCATTACGTCATATGGTTTTGTAGAGACAATCGTTGATCAGTGTATCTACATTAAAGTTAGTGGGAGCAAGTTTGTGGTTTTAGTCTTATATGTTGACGACATTTTGCTTGCTACAAATGATGATATATGCATGTTATGTGATGTAAAGAAGTATATCTCTAATAACTTTGAAATGAAGGATATAGGCGAGGCATCTTATGTGATCGGAATAGAAATAATACGAAATAGATCACAAGGATGGCTAGGGTTGTCTCAAAAAGGTTATGTCAATACGGTGTTAGAAAAATACAGAATGGATAAATGCTACACAGGAATAGTTCCTATACAGAAAGGGGACAAGTTCAGCAATAACCAATATCCTAAGAATGATTTGGAATGGAAAGAAATGGAAAGAATCCCATATGCATCAGTGGTAGGAAGTTATTATGTTCAAACATGTACTCGACCAGATATCAGCTTTGTTGTAGGTATGTTAGGTCGATATCAAAGCAATCCTGGATTGGACCACTGGAAAGCTGCAAAGAAAGTTCTCAGATATTTGCAAGGCACCAAAGATAACATGCTTATATACAGGAGATCTGATCATCTAGAAGTCATTGGATTTTCAGATTCAGATTATGCCGGATGCAAAGATAGCAGAAAATCAACATTTGACTATTTGTTTCTATTAGCCGAAGGGGCTGTATCATGGAAGAGTGGAAAACAATCTGTCATTGCTACTTCCACTATGGAGGCCGAATTTGTGGCATGCTTTGAGGCTACTATTCAAGCATTTTGGATGCGGAATTTAATTCCGGGACTTGGAATTGTCGATAGCACAGCTAGACCGTTAATAATTTATTGTGATAATTCCGCGGCCGTTTTCTTTTCAAAGAATGACAAGTATTCTAAGGGTGCTAAACGCATGGAGTTGAAGTACTTGTCAGTGAAAGAGGAGGTGCAGAAACGTAGAGTGTCTTTTGAGCATATTAGAACAGATCTGATGGTAGCAGATCCATTGACTAAGGGACTGCCACTGAAACGACCCGACATCCCCCTTACGGGAAATCACGGATTGAGTTGAGAACAAGCCACATCGGGACGCAAACAGAAGAACATTTCATTGTTTATTACAAAAATTCCATCAGATTACAAGAATATACAGAGTATAAATCAATATTACACATCATAAATTATTAGAGATTACAATATATTACATAGCAGCGGAAAAATAATACAATACACAACTGAAAGTAATACGCGGATACAGAGCTTTCCGAATATAATTCCAGCTGTAAATCAGGATCCTATGAATATAAATCTGCAAAACCAAAACTACTAGTTGCCCGTGTCAAAATAAGGGCACCCAGAGTTTAGGTTAAAACAATAAACTCCAGGTCAGTCATGGGACTGGTGTGAGAACTAAAACAGTTATAAATCTTTATTTTAAAGTTCGGTAAATCAAGGGACCATGCCGTATAACACGGAACGGGTTTCCTCCCAAGAATACCAGTGCACAAAATCATAGCGCAATGCTAAAATAAGAACAATGAAGCTATTATAAGACCCAGGTCCCATCACACAATGCAACACAAGCCGGAGGATAGGGTTTTACCTTATAATAGCCAAAGAATGCTTGATACGCTAAATCTCATCTTTTATTATTACTATAAGTGTATAGTGTCAAAACAATTTCAATCATAAGTATCAATCATAGATGGCATGGGTGCCATATATCATGTCGGCATACTAGGCTCTACAATCAAAACCGCAAAATCACGTATTGGAAGTTGGATTTCCATCTGTGAACCAAGGCAAGGGATCGTCCTTACCGAATTCGAGACGCTCTAGCCTGTGTCTCAGGCAAGTACTCAGTCAAGCCTTTGGATCGTCAGGGTCGGTCCACCGATGTGGATTAAAATGCCTGAACACTACGTTTCCCCACCCTATGGGGTGTCAATGAGTCCAATGACTCCATCGGCTCCACACAGTCACCGATATATCCGAGGCGCCTCGCAACAGCAACAACCACATAAGTCAAACTCGTCAGGGCGTGTAAAACCACTGACGCCACTTCTAGCTAGAAGGAAACGCATGCCCTACCTGAGGTCCTCTCCCGTTTCCGGTTCACAACCGAGGTGTGAGGATCGCGAATCAACGCTACACAAATCTATGCCACATAGGTCGTGCTTTGATCATCAACCACAAGACTCTGCTTTTCAACAAAATCCTTGATCATATTGCCAATTAGGCATGCCACACGGGCAATTCACTCCATGCGTTTGATGTCCATCAATATATAACCTCTGAGCTCGTACGTCTCAGAGAAAGACGTTAAGCAAGAGAATAAATTCTCCGCTTCCAAACAGATATATATTTAATAGAAATCAATCACACAGAATAAAATCCAATGTCAGACACACAGTCCATTTACAAGTTCGTTCTGGGTCTGAACGAAACCGGAGGCACCTAGTACCCTGCATATCCATCGATCTCCAAGTACGTCTGGACGATCACTAATTGATTCCCTCTTATTGGGTGTACGACCCAATCAAGATCATCAGTAATCACCTAAACGACGTGAAGACCTCCGGTCTTCGACCACCGTCTTTGTCCTCGACACCACGTCGAATCAGCTATTTAGAATGGGATAAACTCGGTCTTCCTGAATAACTCGCGTATATAATAAACAAGTGTTACACAAACACAACATACACCTCATTCCAATTTAGAATATTCTTTTATTCAAATATTCTTATACTTTGGGAAAGGTTCCCATTAATTTTATCAAAGATAAATTCTTTAAATTTATTCTTTAATCTTCTTTTGAATATCAATTCAAACTAGTCGGGATTAGCGAACCACACCGAAGTAATCATTTATTTTATTTCCCAATCCCAACATATTCATCCCATGAAGTAAAACTGGTGATACTTCATATCTAACACCATGGTGTTTTCGGTAAATTCAATTACCATTTCACGTTCAAATCTAATTAAAGATTTAACTATCGCCTGGAGCAAAACTGGTGATACTCCATTCTCGACCATTTCAATCTAATTAAAGATTCATTAAAACCCCACATAGTTTTAATCTTCACAGAAATCAATATCCTGTCTTTAACTGGGTTAAAGAACCAATGTCATCTAAAACACGGTTCACGAAAAACCCAAAATATCACATTCATTAATTATCGGGTTAAAGAACAAGTTTTATTTAAAACAATGTTCACGATAAACCCAAAAATCAATTCAAATTCAATTCCAATTAAATACCATTTAATTGGTATACTTCATTAAATCTAAATAAAAAGATTCAATCTTTTTCTCAACTGGGTTTAAGAACAGTGTTAACGAAGACACCATTCACGACAAACCCAAATCACATTTGATATTATATACAAGGCTCTGAATAAAAAATATATCGGCTTATATTCAATATCAAATTCTATGACCAACAAATATCGTATTGGAAAAAACGATATAAATACATCTTTCAAATTTCCATAACAATATCTGTATTATCACGAAATCCAACATCGAAATATTCCAAAGATAATTTCGATTCAAATCCATTCCAATTCAATTATTGGAAATTCTAATTATGTTTAAAACCATTTCAAATCCAATTTATTTATTTAAAAATAAATAAATTATTATTCTAGTTCAAAACTAGTTCATTTCGATAAAAATCTACTTTTATCTTTTCAAATTTGGAGTTTTTCATCCCAATTCTTCAAAAATCATTTCTTATGATTTTACACAAATTATTACTATTTTTAATAATTTTAATCAAGGCCCGTACAGTCGATTTCCATCAATGGCCATCAAACTGCACTTACAACGACCTTTTCAAAATTTGATTTGGACATAATTCCAAATCCAACCATTAGATTTCAAATCTCTAATATTCGTTAGAAAGGTCTTTTCGATACGAACCTAACGATTCCGGTTTTAGGAGAATCCGACGGTCGGATCTTCCGTAATATCTATTCGAAGTCAATGGTCGAAATTCGCGAACTGCCGCGGCGCGGCGCGTTCTATTCAGGCCATTATATATATTATATATATTTCGTCGATTTCTATTCGAAACGTATTTTATAAATCGTTTTAAATTCGTTTTCCAAACGATTTCAACTTCATATTCAATTTCTAATCAAAATTGAATATTCCACATCATCGATATACAAATGATAATATTTTCAAAACGTTATATTTTGAAATCAATTTCTTTTCTATATTCATTATAAAAATGAATAAAATCGATATAAATATCGTTCACGTCAAAATGGCGTCAATATAATCAACACGACTTTTATTCAACACACGAATGTTTATTCTATTCAACACTTGAATATTTATTCAATTCAACACATGAATTTTCATTCCTTATTTTCCAAATTAGAATGAGGACCAATCAATACCATATAATGTCAATTATATGGATTCCATACAACACACACACACACACATATATATATATATATATATATATATATATATATATATATATATAACAGCAACGATAAATCATCAACCATCATCCAGAGTGCACCACACAACTGCATAAGCATTAAATATAAATAATTAACGCTTACACAGTCTGTCAACCCATCGATTGACATACAGCTAAACAATCGGGATTAGTGTACGTCAAATATCATCCCAATACCCGTGTGGGGTTTCAAATCAACAAACACATATTTTTATTTGTGCAATTGGGCGACGTGTAAAATTTATCGTCCCAATCAGTATCAGTCAAATCAGTGTATATAAACAAATCGTCCGATTTGTTTATTACTATTTATTTTATATACACGTTAAAAATCATATTTTTATATAAAATATTTTATTTCATTCCACATCACACAATCAAATTTCACAACACAACAATCAAACAAACAAGTCATTCACGGTCTGTGGACGACGGGTGTCGGGTGCTACTAAGCACCGTCTACATCCTAATATATATTTCAAACTAGAAATAAAAATAAAAGTGAGGAGTTCTCACCGACTAGCTAAACCAATACACCGCAACTCTTCATATGTGGAAATCTTCGTCGTGCTCGTCTTTCGTCAATTTCATTGTCCGTAGTCACTACATATATAAAAATCACATTTTTATATTGTTGCTATGTATATAAAAATCACATTTTTATATTGTTGCTTTGTATATAAAAATCACATTTTTATAATCACCCTATATGGATAAAAATCACATTTTTATACCGCTAGTATATAGATAAAAATTCTATTTTTACACCGCTACTATATAGATAAAAATTCTATTTTTACACCGCTACTATATAGATAAAAATTCTATTTTTTATAACGATGTTCATATAATAAAGATCAAATCTTTACTATCTGTATAATATAAAAATCGTATTTTTATATTCTCAATTATATAAAACTCCATTTTTTTTTGTAAAGGAAAATCACATTTTTATGTTGTTAAAAATCACATCTTTATGTTGTTAAAAATCACATCTTTGCATCACTAAAATTCTATCTTTACATCGCTAAAAATTCCATTTTTACACGACTAAAAATCCTAACTTTATATACATAAAAATCTCTTCTTTATCTATATAAAAATCACATCTTTTCTAAGATAAAAATCTAATCTTTTTACTTAGCCAAAAACCATGTTCTTCATTAGATAAAAATCCCATCTTTACTAACGAAAGATCATACTTTTATTAAATAGAAATCATATATGAAAAATTTGAACATAAATCTATGCTTGTCTCTGTATAAAACTGAAATTAAAATTTACATTATTAACTATACTTAACAAATTAAAACTAAGTAATTACATTAACAAATTACCTTATAATTCGTCGCTTTTGGAAGAGGGGGGGGGGGAGGCGCTTAGGTGGTCGAAAATGGTGCGGGGGGTGCGCCGGAGTGATGGAGGCGGAGGGAGGCTGGTGCGGTGGATGTAAGGCGCATGGTTTTGGGCGGAAATGGCGGGGGGCGATTTGGAGAATAAGGGATTCGATTTTTCTGAGAGGGAGAGAGGAGAGAGAAGGAAGGAGCGGAGGGCGGCGCGTTGAGGATCGGAGGAGGAGGCCTCTGGCGATGGCCATCGCCTGGCGGCGGTCGTGATGGGGTAAGGGGGAGGGAGCAACGGGTCTGAACGGTTTTTTCTTTTTTTCTTTTTCAATTTCGTTTTCTGCTTTGACCGGAAGGAGAGAGGGAAAGGAGAGAGAAGGTTGAGGGGTTATACATATAATATATATATATTTATTTATTTATTTGTCTCCATAAAGTAACTTTTTCATTCGACCTCAAAACGAGACCCAACGACTGTCGCCCCTAGCTAATTACCCCCATTCCGAACACAATGGGATATGTATCGTAAGCTGATTCGATCGTTTCGATCAGTTTTCGCCAAAATCAATATATAACTCTATATATTGAATTTGAACGCACATTTCAATTTACCGAGGCCACATACTGACTCTATAATTTCCCAAAAAATATTTTCTAGCTTCGTATTGACGATACGATCCTAACAAAATTAATTTCGTTGAATTCTGAGACCGTTTGAAAAATGAACATTTTCTAGTCAATTAAAATCAACTAAGACTGATCAAACGCGTTTTCCTTTGCCACGCTTATATATTGATTCAAAAAATTACGAATTTTGGAATCTAGCGATAACTTGACATCACGGATCCAACAAAAGTATTGTTTTGAAAGATATTCTCATTTAGATTCTAATATTTTTGGTTTCACCAAAATCCGGTTTGTTTTGAATTCTGTACATTCATTTGAATTTTGAAATCGAATTTTCGAACTACCGCGCCATTTTCAATTCCTTTTATAATTAAAATAAAATATTTATATTCTAACGACGATCTATATGAATCTATACGTTCGAATTCTATTCAAAATAAATTTCTTGTCGTTATTATTTAAAATAATTCATTTTAAATATCCAAAATTCGCTAAAATTGCCAAAATAAAAATTTTAAATTGGCTCGGATTTCCGGGTTATTACGACCACCCAAGGCATTAATTGGCCATGTAGAGCGCATGGGTATTGTAGATAAGGCCTTGCTGTTTTAATTATGATACGCTCATTATGTTTGTGACAATATAAATTCAATTATAGTTACATTTCTGTTTTATTGAACATGTTATTATTACGTTATGTGTGTACACTTATGGTTGTTAGATGACATGTGATTATTTTGAGAATTATGATATTTCTCAATTTGGAATTGAAATTGAGTTTGGATCGATTTGTGATACATGGAAGAGATCATGTCGCTTAAATGACATAGGACCGCCATGATCCAATCATTTCTGATTTGATTACTGATCATTTGAACTTGAAAAAATATGCGTTATAATTATTGAATCATCAATTAGACACAAAGGCCAAGTGGGAGAATGTAAGAATATTTCGATGGTTATGTGGCCTATGTGTCTTATGGTTCAATTGTGAGAATTAAGTTCATATTATGTATTGGAATTTTAACATTGAAGTCGACATTGTGATAGATCGGTTTCGGTTGAAGTTGTTAAAATTTGGGGTATTTATTATCCCTCTTCCCTTGCCTAATTATGTTTGATTTATCGTATTCCATTATTTGTGATGAAATGTCATTTTGCAGTTTCTTTCATAAATAGTGCAGTTATTACGTGATGCAGTTATGGGCAAATTGAATTTTGAAATTAATCTAAACGCATTATATATATATATATATATATATATATATATATATATATATATATATAAAGAGAGCAGTTTCTCTTTTATTCATGTTAACTGCACCATACGGTGAAATAAAATAAAGTCTGGTTCTATCCATCAAAGAACTACAAAACAGAAACGGAAAGGCCAAAAGGAAGAAAACTATCGGCAGTGACAAGGCTAACATTTATCATGGATCAGGTTACTTATTCATATTTTATATATAATAATTAATGCTTGATTTGTGTCAAGTTTAAGATCCTGTTAATTTATTTTCTGTTTTGGAATGATTTCATTAATGAGAATAGGAAAAAGCCAAGATTTCATTAATGGAAATCAGAAACAGAATTTTGGCCATCAATTATTTCATAAATGGAAATAAAAAATAGAGTTAAAGTCTAACAGTTTTATCCACACGGTTGCTTTTCTTATCTTGCTACAATCATTTCCTATACTTGAATCCCATTGTTTAACAATAAAAATCATGTTTCTAATCATAATAGGATTGACATGTTTCTAATCATAATAGGATTGACATGCACTTGCAAATAGAAAGAAAAATAGTGTACCATTCGATTTCACTTTAACAGCTCCTTTGGGATTCCAAACTTTTTTAGATGGTTTACCACGTTGGTGTAAGATAGTGGTTGGTTGAGAAATAATCCCACCAAGTAGTCATGCCAAATTTGAGCACCATCATTGATAATTTCTTCGTTCAGAAGCAACATATTACCTGAGAAATCTAGTTTAATCGACGGGGAGGGGGGAAGAACCCCGCTTTTTTATGTTTGGCAAGACCATTTCTTGGTGGACTGAGGGGGACAGAGACACCGACGAAGGAGGTGGAGTATGGTGGGGTAGAAGGATCTTGTGATGGAGGGATAAAGTGGCGGCGAAATCGAGGCAGGAAGCGATGGTAGAACGACAGTGGGACTTGGGAAATGTTGGCAGAGGAGAGAGAAGAAGCGACGGTGTCGGCTATTATCGAGGAGGAAAGTTTAAATTCAATATTAAAATTTAATTCAAGCTACTAAAAATAAAAAATAATATAACTTGCTCAATTTGTATTTGTTTGACTGATGGGTTTCAAAGTTAGATTCATATCTTTGAGTAAATCTTATATGTAATGCTAGTCGCTTAGAGTTTTTGAAATAATAAAATTTTAGAATTCTAATGACATATAAAATAAGTGGAAATTAGGCATAAGGAAAAACTTCGGAAAAAAATTAGTCTGAAGGACGTCAAGTTTTATTTTTAAGTTCAAGGACAAACTTTGGAAAAAAAAAACTGAAGGACAATGCTAAATATAATTAGCATTCTCTGCAGTGTAAAAATGAATAATGCTAGTTAAAACTAGCATTTTCGTGTAGTGTAAAAAACTGAATATAATGCTAATTACATTTAGCATTTTTCTTAAGCTTAATTTTGATTCAAAGTTTGTCCTTCAGACTAAAAATAAAACTTGGTGTCTTTCAGCCTAATTTTTGGGCAAAGTTTGTCCTTCTCCCTACTTATCTCTATAAAATAATTTCATCAATTCAAAATTTATATTGGTCCCTGACATCATTAGCGGAATAAAAACCCGTCCCGTTGTAAAAATGAACAAAACATAAGACCAGCTCTATCCATCGACACAGGAGTACACCTGACGTACTACAAAACAGAAACAATAAATCCAAACAACATATGCCAGAAACACAGGAGAACAAAAAAGGACCAGACCCATAAATCTAAACAGGGAGACAAGCTCCAAACTAACATAGTAGTAAAAAAGAACCACCAGCTACTACTTCAGAAAGCAACACGAGAGCCTTCTCACCATCAAACATCCAAAAAGCCCAAAAGGACAAGCCCACAGGAATACAATCACCATAACTATCCAAAAGACCGCAGCATCCAACTGAAAGATCAATAACTTTCAAGATAAGAAGAAAAAAAAAACTCTAGTAAAACCAAGCCAGTCCTTCAGGAGAAGCAACTCAAATCCCATCTTCAACACGGAACCAAGCTCGTACAAAATATGAGGCATAACACAAATAAACACAACAAACTTGACACAAATCCAAACAGGAAATCCACAGGCAGAACAGCTATAACTAAGAAGCAACCCCAAAGAGTAAACACTAACAATATGAAATGAGATCCGAAAAAACCAAAGAAAAGAAACTCACTATTTACCAATTCCTCTATGTAGAACCCCTCCAGGAGAAATACCATCCCCTCTTGCCTTTTTAGTCTTCGATCTAGTTTGGATTTGTGAGAGATAAGCTTCACACAATTTGGATTGGTTTCAACCGATGGTTCTCCACTTAATACTTTACTTACCTTCTTGAACTTATTATTCTTCATTTTTGATCTCCTACTTGTGAAACTGCAGGAAGAACTATCTAATTCTCCTATAGAAAAAGTATCATCTCTTTGATCATCATTAACCTGTGACGTACTCTGAGTTTCTATATCAAACATACCTTCAACTTCCATGTTAATATCAGACTTTCCAGTAACACATGCTTCATTAAGTTGCTTCTTTTATTCCCTCATGTTAACTACTAGATATTAAGGGCTGACTTTGCTCACTGATATTAGCTGGACAACCACCATAAATTTGATTCAAAGGACTATACTGAGCATATATTCTATGAATATTAACTTCTTCTTCCATGTTATCCTGCATTCAAATAGTACGATCTCCAAGCACTATAAAAGGATTACTTGTATTGACTGCTTCAGCATGAAATGAGTTATTAGCATCTTTATGCAGATATTTCCCATTTCTATCCTCACAATCTCTAAATCAGCAACCTTTTCCTTTGAATTAAATAATGAAGCACTATTACTATTGTTCAAGATATTATTATCATATGAAACCTTACCACTATTATTATGAATTTTCCCAGTCTCATCAATGTCCATACCAGTTTCTATGTTAGAACCATCCTTAGGTATCCTTACTTTTGAAGATTTACACTCAGATTTTGAATGTCCAAATATCTTGCAGATAGAACAGGCTGAAGGTATCCATTCATAATCGACTCTCTGCCATACTATATTGCCATCATAACAATGAATAGATATGACTTCTAGGAAGTTAAAAGTATGTAAACTATACTGATTGTTAACTATCTATTGATAGTATAAAATAGTAAAACATTTGTTAATTATGTAAATACCTATATTATGACTTAAATGTCATTGTTCGATTTAATTGTAGTCATTTAAGTACATTGGAATTCCTTATCCTCTTTTCAATAATGGAATAATTATTGATTTAGGATCAATTTAAGTGTTGATTTCCTATTTAAAAATTATTAATTTTTTAAGAATATTTGTATTTGTTGATTAAACTAACAGTGGTTTTGAAGTCAATTATTATCTGGTTAACAATGATTTGGAAGTAAATTGTTATTTAATTGATAACTATTTAAAGGTTAATTTTACTATTTTAATTAATAATAACTTAGTTAATTAACTTATAATTAGACCTTTAAGTTATTAATTATGGAATTAATGATAGTTTAGAAGTTATTTATCGATTTTAAATAAAGTCATTTAAGATAATTAATTATGGATACACTACAAGACCCACAGTAATTAGCGACGGCATTTAGCCGTTGCTAGCCGACGCTGGCCGTCGCTAGCCGTCGCTATATGCCGTCGCTAAAACTCTCGTCGCCAACAGTAATAGCAACGGCGAGAGCGATGGCTTCGTAGCTAAATTAGCGACGGCTAGCGACGGCCAGTGACACGTGTCATCTGACGTGTCAGTTAGTTTGTTTGACCAGGAAGCCGTCGCTATATAATTACCAAATTGTCGTCGCTAGCCATCGCAAAATCTGAAACCAGAAAACTGCAGTGCACAGCATTTCCTTTCCTACAATCCAATCCACAACCATTCAATCCAAAAACCAATACCACACCACTATTATCTCACTATTTCATCGATATTCATCAACAACCAAACCATCATAACCATACAATCATCAAATACATAAAAAAAAACAAAAAAAAACCCATCATAACATAAAACTGTTCAAACACATCATATAAGTCATGCACATGTCCAAACACTACATAAAACCGTCCACAAACCGTCATACACATGTCCAAACACATCATCTAACATCGTACGTGCATTTAACATAAAAAAACCGAGTATATGAACATATCAGAGTCAAGTAAACATAAGCACCTATACTACGAACTAATTCTCGCCTCCCTGATCCTCATTCTCGTCTTCTTCTGATTCCTCGTTCACGTCCTCCTCTCGATAAACAACGGAATCATCTCCCTCTACTCCCTCTCCAGGCATAAAGTCATACTCCTGAACGTAAATCGCGATGCGCTCGTCGATTTCCTGTTGCATCTGGTTTTTCGCCAGTGCATCAACTCGTTCACCTGCTCTTGCATTCGCGCTATAGTCGTCTCCTCCATCGACCGCTTATAAGCACGTTGAACGGCCTATAAAATAAATAATTTCACATTAAAGTTTTATAAACAAATTTTTACAACCTAGTGTTAAACATGAGGTTTTTCCATTAACTCGTATTCTTGGTTTACATATTTATAAAGCATCGTGATTGTAGTAATTTACATCTAAAAAAAGTCTTACCTCCTGATTGCAAAAACCATATCGCCTTCCTCGAGGCGGATCAGTGATAGACTGCCATATGGCATCAGAATCTGCAACTGTAAGCTCCTTTCCACTAGCCTTCATCGCTTTGGCAGCCTCTTCCTCGTACTCCCCCTGCAATAGCAATATAATTTCAACTAATTTTTTAAGAATATTTGTATTTGTTGATTAAATTAACAGTGGTTTTAGAGAAGCTGAGAGGAAGATCGGAGAGATAGTAAAGCGGAGTGCAGTACTCAGGGAAACCAGATTAACACGTGTTGAGAGTTTTCCTTTCCAATCGACAACGGTCACACATGCTAACAACTTTCACACGTGCGAGTACCCTAAAAAGGTTAGATACAACAGTCCAGGCCTTGTTCCATACAGTTTACAGTTTATTATTTCGAACGTGCCATGAAGAAGCTTGGTATGAACGAACAATTAGGCTTAAGCATACGCATTTATTTTAGCTACGAACGGTAATGAACTTACGGTTATATACGACTATACAGATTTCAAAACCAATTTAAAACAAACCGGTTGATTCATTCTGTAAAATGTCAAAGGGACCACATTTACTCTAAAATACGATTGAAAAATATATCATTATTTTCCAAATTAAATTTTTTAGAATATTTGTATTTGTTGATTAAATTAACAGTGGTTTTGAAGTCAATTATTATCTGGTTAACAATGATTTGGAAGTAAATTGTTATTTAATTGATAACTATTTAAAGGTTAATTTTACTATTTTAATTAATAATAACTTAGTTAATTAACTTATAATTAGACCTTAAGTTATTAATTATGGAATTAATGATAGTTTAAAAGTTATTTATCGATTTTAAATAAAGTCATTTAAGATAGTTAATTATGGATATAACAAGGTCTCATTCATTAATTTACTTTGTTAACCGGGTTCTAAATTGATTACTTATTTGTAAAGGATGTATAGACTTAATTAATTATCAACTAATATTATATTTCAAAATTCAGAGTGATTAGGTTTAGCTTCCATCAATGGAGACTGGCGATATCTCTCAGCCGCCTCCTACTTTCTCGTCTATGCCCTCGTCTATTTTCCTCCCTATCTTTCTACGTTTCTCCTCTTCTGCATCGCCAACTTTCCCCTGTGCTGTCTGTTACCCTAATCACTATGTTTCAGTTCCTCTCGATCTGTTACATACTTTTCGATCCATTATTTTCCAGATTTGATCTCGTCGCCTCATCCGCTTGGTCCAATTCACCTTCCTTTTGCCTTACCTACCGTGTCGGAGCTTTATCCTAGCCACCTTAACCCCTTCACTTGCTGTAAAAGTAAGGCCACATTGCGTTTTAACAGTGGTCGTGATCGAGCTCACCTCGACATGCTTGGCAACCTCTTGGTGTTTAGGTGTTTTTGGGTGTCAGTTTCTGGCAATTTAGGCAGCGTTTAGTTTATTTCATGTTTTGAGTTTTTAGCGTTAATTATGAAAGTTGCAAAGGTTTGAAGTATAATGGAGGTGACGGATCAAAAACGGATGGTGTGATGAAGGGAACGGAAGGATGGTGGATGGATGAATTTGTTGTCGTCCTTCCGTTGTTTCCTATAATTATGGAATATGATAAAAAGTTGTTTTTAGTTTTATATGGTAACTTAGTTTTGTAAAACGATCATTTTTTCACGTCATTCGTATTTTTGTATGTGCGAAAACTCAAAATTAAAAATTATAAAGCAAATGCACCCTTAGATTTTGGATCTGGTTTGAGGTTTTAGTTCGTGGGTGTGATTGTGGATATTCTGATTTGATAATTAGCGAGGTTGGAGTTTACTTCTGGTTATAGGAATATGGAGGCCATGTCTCATTGGGGAGTGTTTCTGGATGTTTGTTAATAGTAAGCCCTAATTGCTGCTGTGGAAAGTGTTTGGTTCGAGGAAGTTTATAATCGAGGTATCTTGATGATGATGATGCTGTTTGGTAGCTTGGTTAGTTTCTTATGTGAGATCTCATGGAGTCTAAAATTTGTTGTTGCTGCTTGTTTTTTGTCCTTGATGCTGACTGATAGGATGCTGAGTTTCTTAAGCGATCTCTTGCGGAGATTGCAATTTGTTGCAGCTGCTTTTTTTAGGTCATTCACGCTGCTTGGTGGTTTGCTAACCATTAGTCTACTGTACCAAAGTGATTTTTTTGTTATAACATTGGGTGGTGTCTATAAGTTGCTTCTTTGTTTGCTATGCATTTTGGGTTGGTGTGTCGAGCTTGCTTGCACTGTCCCCTTCGGTGCTCCCTTAGCAATTGCCTATGCAGCAGAGGCGTTTTACTGTGTATGCTTAGCGTTATGGCGGCATTGTAGCAAGGTTCCGACCCAGTTTGTAGCTTATTTGTTGCCTGCCTAGGCTTTTGTAGGAATGTGTGAGTTGCTGATGGAATGTCCTGATAATGTGATGGTACCTTTTTACTATAGCATGGAATGGTTTCAGATTGTTCCTTTTGTAAAGTGTGAGTTTTTGCACATCCCGTATAGTGTATGTCATATTGTCTTGTTTTCCTTTTGGCAACTGAATATGTCACTGTGTTTGAGGTCTGTCTTTCGTCGGTATGTTATGATATGTTTTGCATCCTGCGTGATGTTATATCATTTGTGTTAGCAGCTTAGGTTGTTAGTTTTTTAATTTAGTGCAGATTTAGGGTCTAGCTCCAGTTCTTTAAACTAAGATAGTCGCAATCGACGGACCACTTCAAAAACCGATTGTAGCAGTTAGGGAATCTATCAAACTCCTGACTTACATGTATATATTATTTGTTATAATAAAAAATATTACGAATCAATATAAAAACTGGTCGGTCTTGCACATAACATACTTTATTAATTAATTTTATAATTGGTGTTTAAGTAGACTAATTTTCTAATTATATATATGTTAACTGAAGAAGTTCTTTAATAGTTGTAGAAGCAAATGATTTTGGTATCTAAATGAGATTTAATTAATAATTAAATTAAGTGAATGGGTTGTAAAATAAAAAGAGATTCGAAGTACAAGATGTTGGATTAAAAATCATATGTGGGCATATATGTGTAATTGTATGTTATATTATAAAGGTATAAACAGTAAGAGATATTTACAATTTAATGAGGGGCTTAATTGTAAATATAAAATAACTGGTTTTTTATCAGCTAATAAAAAGCGGTTCGGTCCCGGAGAAATAGAATGCTCTTTTGTTTCTTTCTTCCCCATCAATGAGAAACTATTCGAAGAAGAGAATATACTGTATTCTTGGAAGATCTAACCCTTATTTAATCTACTTTATGGATTCTAGTACGCTTCCGCTAATCTCTGATTATTTACGGTTTTGATTCCTCTCGAATTGATTAGGGTTATGGATGAATTGAAAATTCTCCAATAATTGGTATCAGAGCCAACCTTAAATTAATTCTTGAGGATTTACGGTAATAATTGATATGATCTTCCAATGCTTGAAAGCAATTCAGTACGCCTTCACTCTGCAGTACATAGAACCCAGGCTTTCAATATTCTACCAATAATACTTTCGTTGTACAAAATGTAAGGGTAACTGAAATTTTGTCAAATACGAATGGACTCTACACTACAAGAAAAATGAATTTTTTTTTTTTTTTTTTTTTTTTGCAAAAATAAATTGCGTTTATTTGTAAATGCAAGAAATAGTGTTTTCACTCCTATTATTAACGCAACAAAAAAAAAAAATCATTTTCCCGCCTAACAAAAATTAGTCCGCGTGGTCAAAAAAAAAAAAAAAAAAAAAAAAAAAAAAAAAAACATGACCACCTATTTTCTATTCCTATCCCGCTTATACTTCGGAAATTTTAGCTATCATTCCCTTTCCCCCCAAATCCCTCTGCCGAAAAAATCACTTCCCCCAAATTGCTCTCTGCCGAAGAAATCGCATCGATTAACGTTCCTCATGTCATCGTCAACTTTGTTGTAGTCCTGTCAACAACGTCGTAGAAGACGACGAAAATCTCCGATCACGGTATAGGTAAATTTAGGTATGAATTCTTTAACTCGATTTTGTGTTTCTATTCGGATTGTGTATGAAATATTTGAATGCATGCTATTTTCTCATCTCCTATCTTGCTTGGGTTTGATGGTATATCTGATTAACCCTAATTGTAATCGCTCATTGGTCTGTAATTCTGTATTCTGTCATTTTCTCATCTCCTATCTTGCTAGAGCTCGGTTATGTTATAACTGCTTGATTTTCATGTTCTATTTGGATGCTTTTCTGATAGGTTATTTTCATGTTGTACGTTTCGATGTGATGGATTTTTATTTGGTTATGGGGAGTAATGAGACATGAAAACCATTCAGGAGTTTTGAGTAGACAAATTTTCCTCTCTTTTAGTGAATCTATGATCTGTGAGATCTGGTTAATGTATAATAATACGCTGATGATATCATGTATGGTGTACATGGGTATAAGCAGTGGCGTACGCAGTCACACTAATTGATACCACGTCTTATATGTGAATCTAGGATTTGTCTTGGCCTTGTTCAAATCTACTGAAACATTTTGCAGTTAAGATATTCCTATATGGTTCTGTATCATTTTGTTTGATTGCTGTCATCCTTAAATGGGCATGCTTATTTAGCATTTGAATGGAGATTTGTACTATTATAGCTGATAATAGTACTGGTACCCAATGTTATTAGACGCGAAAAGCGCACTGAAGCGTCATGCATGGAGCATAAGCGCAATGCGCAAACGCGAAGCGCGCAATTCAATAAAGCAAAATGCATGATATATAAAATTTTAGATAATAGTAGCGTTGGAATTTCTTTTCCTTCTCTTTTATAATTGTTCCTGGCGGATTTGTATGTGAACATATACATAGATTCGCTGAAGTAGAATCAGATAGTTAGTGCATCATTTATAAGATGCTTAGATGTCTTTTTGGGTAATAACTTCAACATGTAGTTTTTTTTTCTAACAACAGATAACCAAATTATACGTCAAAGATTGGAAACTTATTTGCCTTCAGATGTCGATGATGGACAAAGATTG
Organism: Allium sativum; assembly: GCA_030737875.1. Classification (NCBI taxonomy): domain Eukaryota; kingdom Viridiplantae; phylum Streptophyta; class Magnoliopsida; order Asparagales; family Amaryllidaceae; genus Allium; species Allium sativum. Next base: position 202,591,509 of record CM060924.1, read on the forward strand.
AGTTTTTTAAAACAGGTGATAAAACAATGCTTAACTTAATACATATTTTGAGATTTAGAACATATAATCTAATATTAAAACTAAATTTCTTTATGTTTTTTACTTCTATCATAGAACTAGTATAGAGTACCGACAAGGGGCAGTGAATTTTGTGCATGATGCAAAGAGGAACGTATGAAATGTAAAAAAAATGTTATGCCCTTGCAGAGACTGTCGGAATCTTAGTCGCCATGATGACCAAACTATTGTTGACAATTTAATTATAAAAGAAACGGATCCTAGATACATTGATGGTGAATGGTTTAATCATGGTGAAGAGATGAATGTAAAGAAGAAAACAAATACATTTGACGTATATGATCTATTCAAGATAATTCACTATGAAGATGAAGATTTTATGAATAATGATTTTTGTTGATGATGATAAAGATAACATTGATTTTCAGAGAAAAGAGGAGGAGTTACTCAAGAACTTGTAAGATGCAGAAACTCCATTATACCCTAGTTGCATAGATCACACAAAATTATCTACTATCACCGTCTTGTATAATCTTAAATGCGAGACTGGCTTGTCTGATAGTGGGTTCGATAAGATTTTAGCCATGCAGCATCTATTTCTACCGAAGGAAAATGTGCTTCCCAAAACATTATATCAAGTCAAGAAATTTCTTAAAGTGTTCGACATGGGTTTTGAAAAGATACATGCATGTGAGAATGACTGTTGCCTTTTCAGAAAAGAATACAAAGATTTAGAAAATCGTCCAAAATGTGGTTCTTCGAGATGGAAGAAAAATCAAGATACTGAAGAGGTTATACAAGGTGTTCCAGTTAAAGTATTGAGATATTTCCCAATCATTCCGAAATGTAGAAGAATGTATAGATCTCAAAAGATGGCAGAAGAGGTTATTCTCCGTTGGTGACTTGGTGTTTGTCAAGATCTCTCCGTTGAAGAGCGTGATACGATTTGGCAGGAGAGGCAAGTTGGCACCAAGATTTGTTGGCCCATTCCCTGTTCTTGAATTAGTCGGGAATTTGGTGTATAGAGTTGGCTTACCAGAGAAAATGGCGGGAGTTCACAATGTATTTCATGTTTCCCAACTAAGGAAGTTCGTTCACGACTCAGATATGACTATTTCACCTGATCAGTTAGAGGACTTCGAAGTAGAACCCGAGGCGGTTGGGAACCGCAAGCCGATTCGTATTGTGGGGCACGATACGAAGCAACTTCGAAGGAAGGTGGTGAAGCTAGTCAAGGTTCAGTGGGGCGAGGACGAGAATGATTGTACTTGGGAGACAGAGGAGAGCATTAGGAAGGCATATTCAGAACTCGTTGCCTGGTAAGATTTACTTTGCGATTTAGTTATTACGCATGCTAGGATAGACTTATTTTACTTGTTTTTTTGCATGTTTGATTGTGGTTTTATGATTGATAGGCATGCGGGACCTTGGTGTGTGTTTGGATTAGGGAATTTCGGGGGCGAAATTTCTTAAGGGGGGGAGAGTGTAACGACCCGTGTTCTACACATCATAGGATTGTAGAATATTTATTTCTTTCCCATGTGAAGTCGTATGGTCATGTAACTTTGGGAAACATCCATTAGAGCCATTTCCCATGTTCATGATTTTTGTCGATTTTTAAATGACCATTTTGCCCTTAGTTGGTACTGTTTTGGCCATAACTTTGGATTGGAAAGGAATTTTGACCTGAAACCACTTCCATTGGATTCGTTTGATGGTTTACCTTTCCGTAGAGTGGTCATAATAGCCAAACGGACTTACCGTTTGGGAGATATGGCAGAAATAAGGTTTGAAGGGTGAAAAACTGCTTAACCGGGCCAAATCGGGTGATTAGTGAGTAGGCTCATAACCCATTTCGGGATTAGAGTTATGGGAAGGCTGAAATGAGATAGAGGATCATTCCATTTCAGTTTTCTAGCCTCCACTTATCACCAAGGAACCCTAAAAATGGCCTCTAACCTCTAAATCACCTCCAAATCATCTTTTGGTCAAGGATTAAGCTTAGCAACATCTAATCAAGGGAGATCTACACCAAATCAACATTGGAGCTGCTGTTTAGGGTTGGGATTTGCATCAAATCAGAGATTTATTTCAGATCTTAGTTTATTTGTGGCTAAGGTGAGTGATTTGCATAGTTTTGCACTAATTATGGCTAATTAGGGGTGATTAGTGTTAATTAGCGAATTTAAACATGATAAAATTCGGGAAAAATGTTCATAAATTCTTAAATGATGTTTTAGACCTCTGATATGAATTTGGGTTAATTTGGTTAAGTTTTGCTAATCCTATCATTAGTTTCACCTAAACATGCTTAGGGGGAGATATGGGATTTTGGGGTATGTTTGATCAATTTTAACCTATTATATTGATATTTTGATGTTTGTGGTTGATTATGCATGTTGCTATGACTGTATGAAATTCTTTGTGATTGGTTTCAATAGATAGAATGGTCGAAAACGTCGTCGAATGGCGTAAACACTTGCTGGAACAGTTTTAGAAAACAATGCAGGGTTCGGATCGGATAGGGGGCTCGGATCAGATATGTTGAACTGGGCAAGGGATTCGATCGGATCGGAACCTAGCACTCGGGAAAATTGGCAAAAAGGAAGGCCACGCTAACTGAACTGGGATTGGATCGGATTAAGGATGACGGATCGGAGCGGAAGCATGAAGACGGATCGGAGCGGAAGTACGAAGATGGATCCGATAGGAGCATGTGAAGGAAGCATGGAGACGGATCGGAGCGGCAGCACGAACTGGAGGGGGATGGCACCCGACCCGAACCGAGGAGAAATACCCGACCCGAACCGATGGAGGACACCCGACCCGAACCGCACCAGAAGGAGACCCGACCCGAACAGATGGAGGATACCCGACTCGAACCGATGGCTTGAGAAGGAACCCGAACCGACCCAGTATTGACCAATAACCCGAGATGCAAAGGTAGTCCAATATGGGAAGTTAGAGCTCAGGATCCAGTTGGGAACCGATGAGTTCACTTCAAGGTTGGACTTTGTTGCGGGACGTGTGCTAAGGAGTTGTCGACGTTCATAACTTCGATTCACTACTAAGAATGAATGATGGGCTACTTATCAGTGCAGTAGGGTCATTATGACCTGAGGGGCAAGGTGGTGGTAGCAAGACTACGTTATCAGTGCAGTAGGGTCACTATGACCTGAGGGGCAAGGTGATGCGTAGTAAGACTATGAGCCAGTGCAGTGGGGTTCTTGTGACTCCATGGGGCAGAGTGGACATAGTAAGGATTAGTAAGGCTATGAGCCAGTGTAGTGGGGTTCTTGTGACTCCATGGGGCAAAGTGGACATAGCAAAGGATTGTGGCTACGTTATCAGTGCAATGAAGCCATTTATGACTTCATGGGGCAAAGTGATCGTAGCAAGGTATGTTGGGTGATCGAAGTGGTGAATATCGTATGCTTTACGCACTGAGTGAGAGATGTGAGGATGGATGCTATGTTTGATTGTTTGCCATCCCTATGACATGCACACCTCCCCCACCTCCGTATCTTTACATTGTTTGATATGGTACCTTAGAGTGTTGTACAGTATGTAGTGCTAACTCTTTGGTTGTAGGTTCAGGTATGTTTTAGTCTACCTGTTATTGTTCACTTTAGATGCTTATCGCTCATACCAGGCTTTATGTCTGACCCAGAGTTTTACGTCTCCTCTTATTACTCTGGGTGCTCACACGAGCAGACTAGAGACAGGTTAGCTGGTGACGCGCGAGTAGCTGATTCGGAGGCGGGCAGGAGGCTTCCACGTATGATATATATATACACATTCTCCCTGTGTCGTTGGTGGTCGCTACTTGGGCATTAGTAGTGTACCTCCTTTATCTTACTTTTGCTTTGAGACAGTTTGAAAGTTGTAATAAGCTGTATTTTGGATTTCCGCTACTATGATGTTTAGTTCTGATTTTCAGCTTATGCACTGTCTCTCCTGTTTTATGTCAAGTATGTTATTATTATATTTTGTTCTATACGTTGTGAGACATTCTACAGGTTCTTTGTATGTTCATTTCCTTCTTCCCTTTCCTTCTCACGACCCGTTCCGTGCTAACTGGACATGTGTACAACGCACTTTTGGAGTGAATGTCAGTTGGTGCGGGGCGGCCCGTCACAGTATATTTATCCTCTTTTCTTGGACCGCTTGTGCGGGAGCACGTTCCATACAATATCGATGATTGGCGAAATATAAATGATGATTTAAAAGAAGTTTTGTAGCAGTCGGTTCAGGTATGAATTAAGACTTAATTTTGGTTACTTAATTACATGATAGAAATCAGAGAATTCATGCAACAAATTTCAATATTCTAAAGCTGTGTACTCCAGTTCGGACCGTATGCACAGGTGAATTATTTGATTTTAATATCATGTTTCCATGAACTGATTCAGGTTAGATTCAAACTAGAAGAGTAATGGCAAAGAAAAGCCATATTTCAACAAATGGGAGTACTGTGGAGATCATCAAAAAGCAAATTGGTTCGAACTTTGCAAAAAATGGAGAATGAAGAGGAAAGACTTAAACTGAAACCAACCAACATAAAAAACATGAACGAATGGAGAAAGTTTGTGAAGGCAAAAATAAGTGTGGAGTTTATGGTAAATTTAAGATAAACTTCAATACTTCAATAACAAATCATTCCTACACTCATCTTTATTAGTATGATAATTTTAACATCTTTCTATATTTCCAGCAAAAAAGTGAGAAATATTTGGTCCTTAGGAACACACAACTTCTACATACAACCGGTCGTAAGGGAATGACTAGAATGACCGAAGACATGGTTAGATTAATAACTACATCTTATTTAATATTATTTTATACTTGTCATTTTACTTATTTAATGTTATCCTAAATTTAGAAAAACGAAAGTGTAGATCCATCGTCCATAGCTAGAGCTGATGTGTGGATCAAATCTCACATAAGAAAAAATGGTCAACCGGTGTCCATGGAAGCTGCAAATACTATTGTATAATTGTTTTTTTATTTTATCAGTATTTTTTTTGAAACTGTGGTATTTTTACCATTGTACATCATCTGTGTTTTTATTTATGTAGGAGGAGATTAAAAAGTAGAGTAGCGTAACCCAGTCTAACTTGACACAGAATGTCAGTGGAGATGCTCTTGCACATGTATTGGGAGAAGATAGACCGGGAAGGTTAAGGGCATTGGGAAGGGGTTGCAGTTTAACCAAGCTAGTTGTGGCTCAGTCCAAAGATAAACAAGTCTCATGGTGTCGAGAGGAAGTAGCAGAATTGAAGGGAATGATACAGACTCTGATGGACCAGAAGGTAAAATTCTAAAGTTAATTTTTATTCGTTAAATACAATATTTATCCCACTATATAATTTAAAATACTAAAAATAATGAATTTTGGTGCTTTACTGCAGGGTAAAGAAAGTTTGCAAGGGAGCACACATGAAATGATAAAAATAATAATTATATTACCCAATAAATATTTTGATCCAGTAATGTTTTATTTTAAATATTGTGGCATACTGTCATCCACTTGAATGCTCCTTAGATTAAAATATCGTGATATTTGTGCTTTGCACCAGGGTAAAGAAAGTTCAGGAAAGATCTTACCTAAATCAATAAAAATATTAATTATATTACTCAATAAATAAAATTTATGTTTTAAATTTTTACTCCAGTATTTGATAGTACTTTTGGTTGGATAATTCTAGAGTGACAACGAAGTATGCTCGTCGCTGAATTGGGATGGAACCTCTGGGGTTGTTGCCTATGGGAGGCTGTTGTCCCTGGAACCAAATGACATTCGTATTGGACTAAATGCTGCGAGCGTTGTTATAGATTTTGTGGATAAGCCAGATACTTATTTATGGTGGCCTATATGTAAAATGGCTGTATTAGGAGATGTTGTGAATAAGGTAATAGCTTGGCCATCAGTTTGCGTCAAGGTACTGTTGCGAACACGCTTGAACTTTGATGAAGCCAGTACAGTAAAATTTAAACTTCTCATATTATATTAATAGCTATTTTGTGTGTGTATAATACAATATTTATTTATAGTTATGCGTGAAGCTATTAGCAGTTACGTGTGTGTATAATTGCTAATATTGAAGTATATTCTCATTTTTAGAGTACCGACAGCATCCACAATATTTGCAAGATTTATGGTTGGAATGAGAGTGAAGACGTAGTTGCCGAAGGAAGAATCCATGCCGATGATCCAAAATGCACTGTTAATGGTATTCCGCTCGGTCTGTCTGCTGTTGTCATTTGGGTGGACAATGCAATAAAGATGCTTATTTGTGGTGACCCACATCTGATATGTCGTGCATTAGAGATGCAATTAGTAAGAAAGTAGCATGACCAAGATCAAAAGTAGAAGCGGATAAAGAAAATCCAACTAAGAGTCGTAATGAAAGTGAAAATCATGCGACTTCTCCCTCGAAATCCTCATATGTGTTCACAAATAAATCGAAACATGTAAGTATTTATTTTCAACATTGATCACTATGTAAGTATATACATTCTGCATAATAATCCTTTTTTCCTTTCAGCCGATTGCAAACATGACAAAAAAGTTGATAGATGTAGTTGGAACAGACATAGTGGCTGAAGGACCTATTGCATCATCTGATCTGATAGCGATGTTCCATTGTCGTCCATTGGGAAAGGATGCTGTAAAGGTTTAGGTTGAACATGTGACAGTTCCAACTGCAGAGCTATGGAGACCAACATCAACTCAAATGTGCATGGAAGATGGCTTTGGCGTTCGCATAGCTTGGCCAGTGGGAAAAATCATTATTGACACAAAATGAAAGGTATTTTGATATTTTTTAATATACATTTAGGAGTTACTGCCCTCAGGAGCACATGATCGACTGAAAATAATTGAGTTAGGTTACTTTGGACAATAAGTATGTTGTCTCAATCTCTTTATAAATCAAACATGTAGTAGTACCGGACATGTAACGTCCCGTATTTTTAGTGATTAGATATTTAATATATTTTATTATATTAAATGTTAAATATGAATTGTAAATGGATTTATAATATTTATTTCATTTATTAAAACAATATTGGGGCGTATAATTTATATTTAAATTAAAACGAGCTTATAAACGACGCTGCAGTTTGAAATATTGATTTTTGAACTTTAGTTGAATATATATGATCCAATATAAATCGGATTTCAGTGAAACAAGAACTGCTTGAATCCATATGATTATATCTTTCTAATGGAAGAGAAAAATGGAGATTTCGTCATATAGATTGCAAGATATGATCAAATCAGATTTTCAAATAGTCGTTGTAGAATCGTTAATCGACCGTAACAGTTTATTTGAAATAACTACATACTGGATTTGAATGTAGACAAGGTTCTTTTGAGACGTAGTGTTAATTTAATTTTTAGAATTTTACTGTAATTTTTAATTAATTAAATACGCAACTTTTTATTTGGAGTATTTTGTACCCTACATCAGCATTTTGGGGTTTTACAATATAAGTTAATCTACCGATATTATTATGTTTTTGGGATCGTGGGGCATTGCTCGACACAACGGTGTAATTAGTTTTGTTGGGTTCGAAGTCAATTCGTGGCAGTGTATATATTCACGGTAATATAAATGACGGTACGAATTTATTAATTGTTAACAAACAAATAATATGTATATAAATTACTTAGCTCCGAAGTAACCAAATAAAGGACAGCAACCTATTGTGTTTACACTTATCTAGCCTACCTATCATCACAGTCCATCTTTTGAAAAGAAAGCACGCTACATCTCCGTGCCTTGGTTCTTCTTTCAAATCGATCTATGGCTATAGTAACTTCATAGCTGCAAACCTAATCAAGACTTGTATTTTCCTTTCATTGGTATGTCCTCTTCCTTTAAACTACAGGAGCCACCCTATTTTGGCCTAGCTACTCTTGCAACGTTTCATTAGAAAAGAAAACACATAGCTGCACACCTACCCATCTGTCATGACCACACAGGAAAGCCTAATCTCTTCTATTTTGCAAAGCTGAAACCATATCCTCTGCACGGCCTTGTGCTTTCAAATGAAACATGAAACGTGCTACACCCTAGACAACTGCACCTACTGAAAACACACTCACATGGAAGCTACTTTTTAAATGTACAAACACTGCTTCGTCTTTTCCTTTCAAATCCAGCTACGTATCCATTTTTTTCTGTTCTTCTGACCTGAAGCTTTTCATACCCTGAAAAGAAAACTCGCTGCACCTCTGTATTGATCTACGGCATGACTACTTAGTAGGATTTAACGTGCCCCTGATCCTCTCCCATATGCGTGTATAAATAGCAGCTGGTCCCCTTTGTTTTTTTTTCAGCAACTATAACAAATTTCCACTGTTCAAAATTTCACCGAAAAGCTTCAGAAAAAAGAAAAACCATTCAAACGAAAAACAAACGACAGATTCCCAGAGCAAATCTCTACAGGCGAAAATAAAAATTGTTCGGACGGTAGTAAAACTCTGAACTCGACTGATGGGCAAACCAAGTCAGTGTATTTGCGGTTACTGTAGAAAAGTATATATGTATAAAAAAAAAGGGGGAGAACGATGCGAGGAGGTGAAGCCGGACTGGGCGCGTACAGGTGACGGCGTTCTGATGACAAGGGAGGAGGCTGTGTCGATGGACAGTGAAAAGGCGTTGGGCTGTTGAGGTGCGTGCGGGTTCTGGGTACTCGGCATGAATGCATCCGACGGCCAGAGAGATCCTACTGAGATCCGTGGCGACAGTCAGGTGGTCGGAAGGGAGCCATACGGTGAGAGCAGCAGGTTAAAGTCTTGAAGTAGGGGATGTTGATGGATGGCGCGGTTGAGATGTGAGGTCAATGGGAAGAGTCGCGTAATAAAAATCATGGTAAGAAAGAGGAGGACGTCTGTGTACATATAAGTAACAAAGAAGGAGGAGTGGCTTTCACCGCGAGCTGCTGTGTATTTCAAAATGAAGAGGAATGATTTATCTGAAAAATCAAAGGGAGGAGATCCACGTGGCTCCTAACATGAGTATTGGTATTTAACAAAGAGGGCGGCATGTTCTCGAATGGGCCGATGGGCTGTGGGATAAAACGTTGTGGCGTGTTGAAGTGCTTGAGCAGCTGGGAAGAATGGTAGCAGAAGTTAACGTGAAATTGGCAGCCGGAAGGGAGAGAGTGGAATAAATCAAACAGCATTGGGACCATATCAACAAACGTTACATGTTGGAGCTGAAACAGACGGAGTTGAAAGCAGCTAAAAGCTCGTAAAACAAACCGTTTTGACGACAAATGGAAAATCAAGGTGAGTTCAACTCACTCAGTTTACACCCTCTTATATTTTATATAAGTTGGGTTTAATTATTTGTGGGTTTTGGTTGCTAGTTGTTTGATGGTTGCTGAATACAACTGACTGAACTGATTGAGTTAAACGTTTGTTTAACTTAATTTAAACCCAATCGTTATTTTTAACGATTATTCCAAATGAGGTAACTTACCTCGTTGGTTACGTTTATAAAAATAAACGTATTACATTGAAATATGAACGTTTGGATTTTTGTTATTATCGACTGTTGAATATTACGTATGATGTTATTTTGAGCTAACATATTTGGGTGCAGGGAAAACAGGTTGGAGGGATCCAACTGGATTCCTCAAATTTTGTTGTTTATTTTCATAATATGATTATATGAACGGCTTAACCAGTCTAATTGAATGATCGATTTGATCATTGATTACTGAATTTAAATTCAACGTGTTTTTGTTAACCAATGGGAAATACTGGTTGAATATTTCTAGCCGATGGCCGAGTGATCCATTGTTGTGTGAATGTTGAGTCACCGTCAAGTGAATCAACAGGAATGAAGTCATAAAATCTATTATATAACAGGAGATAGTTTTAAATCTATTATTTCGAGATAAAGTTTATAAAAAGAAAATAAATATTTATCACTTAGGTTTATATGGAATTATTAAATGGTTCTATGAAGTATTTGTGTGTGTATAAGATTTAAAAGTAAGTGGGCGGATAAAATGTAGCGACCAATGATTGGGGTAAATGATTTTAGATAGGGATTATATTAGGGATGGTTATTTTTATACTCAAAGTAAACGAGATAAATTAGATTAATTATATATGGAGGGACCAAATTTAAATGGATTAGCGAGTGGGTAAGTTGACTAAGCAATGATTTTGGAATTTAACCAAGGGAAGTTATTGAAACCATAAAACCCTGTTTTGAGTTAAATGTGTTTCTCAAGCATAAATATATGAAATATATAAGTAAGTTTAAATTGAATTCTTTTTGGAATTTTATATAATTGAATTTTCCAAAATCCAAGGTGAGATAAAGATATTGAAAACGAAGTTTGAATTAAAATAGTATGGAGAGTTAAGTTATTAAGATGCGATCTACATTCGCGATATAAAATAGGAAATGGAGTTTTATTGAGATATAACCAATTTGGCTTGAAATAAACTTACCTGAAGTTTAATAAGGAATTCTATTTATGAAAGAATTAAGATGGAGACGATTAAATAAGGGTTACTTAATACTTTAATTAAGTAAAAAAGGTGAAGATTGAAATAAGATTTCCAAGAGAGGATGTGATATTGAAACCATATTTTGGAATGGGTATAAATGAAATATGTGGAGTAATTAGTGAAGTGGGATTTTTGTTGATAAACTTCTATCTTTCTGAAGATAAGAATGTTGTTGATTCAAGGTCTGAGAGGTAAATAAAATACCCCAGCTTGAACGACTTCATGATTATCCAAGAATGATACTAGTTTAGAAAAGAGAGTAGTCGAGAGGAAGAAAGGATTGAATTTCGATGAATGGTATTATAAAATAAAGTTTGAAATGTTTTAAGTTGAACAAAAATGATTTTTGATATAATGGTATCTTTGAAATAAGATATAAAAAGACCTTGTTCCAAATATTGAAAGTTTAAAGGGTTTGATTTACGAATGGAAGATTAAAAAGGCCAAAGTGATGCTGAGTACTACACCAGTAAACTCATTTAATTTTTATGGTTGAATGTTTGTTTATTTGATAGTTAAATAACCGACTATCAAATCTGACCAATTATCGATTGTTGGTTCGGAAAGACCGGGATCGAATTTATATTCGAAAACCATTCCGACCAACAAAACACGTAATCGTGGACGAGATCATACGATGATCGTGATGGAGCATTTGAAGGCCATAGATCTTCATAAAGCGGAAGTATTGCTTATAATCTCTAGTTAGCTCCCAGAGATAAACTGTGATTCTGTCGTGGTTGGAGTCTATGGATTGCAAGGGCTACTCACTACTAATCTGTAGGTTGATTCCTAGGATGTGGTAGGAGGGTTCCTTCGGTTGTCAAGTCCCAGGACAACGTGTATGGACGATGTGGCATGGTGGCCAGATGTTCTGGAAAGGATACGTTATAACCTCAAGCCTCACAACTGGGAAATGACAAAAATCGGGCAGGCAGCATGGCTATGTGGGTCGCGCCCATTAGGATGTATTGTCACCATCTAGAGAATATTCATATTTGTTACTTCTTTCATTTCTGTATCTCCCGGGGATTACGGTGGTCGCGACAAAAAGCCGTAAGGTGATAATACATTCGATACACTCAAGAGAAATGAGTGGTCGGTCATGTGTGGGCCGGGTTGCAAGATGTTCTTGTTGAACCCAGCGTATTCGTCTCTATAGGTACACAATCGGCAGGTGGTCCCATACTTTATCATAGTGGGAAAATCCAATCTCCAATAAGAGCCTGCGGTTTTGATTGTATACTATTTATGTGGAGCGTGAGATGCAAGCGTTCTGCTAGACTCTATTTATTTGTATTTAGACACTTCTATAATATCAGAAGATATATATTGCTTTCAAAATGTTTTGGGTTATCGTAAGGTAAAGACCGTCCGTGTTTATGTGTGGATTTGGTCTTACGATTATCTTTTTCTTTCGAAAAGATTTTGAACTTTAAAATCAAGTTGGATGATCCCCTTAAACTTAGTGTGTTGTTCTCACTCTGGTTCACTAGACTGACCCGGTGTTTGAAATGCTCAGGTTAGCCCGGGTTGTATAGGTTCAGGTTATGGGACACTACGAAGTTCAGAAGACGTGCTGAAGGAGTTTAGACGTACTATTGTGTATTCTGCTGTGTGTTATATATAAGGGCAGATTATTATAATTGTCCAGATGTGTTGACTGTAAGTTGTACTCTGATTGAAAATATTATTTCAAGTTCTTTATGAAGATTTATGTCTATATTATATTTTGTTCCGCTGCGATGTGAGACTCTGATTTTGTTGTATTTCTTCTTCTTATTCTTCTATTCTAATATTTCTTTCTTATCCCACCCTCTAATTTCTTTCTAAAAACGCTCCGGTGTTTTCGATGCTTGAATGTTCGACAAGGTGTTTTATGTCAATTTTCAAGGTCAAAATCCCCGGATCGTTACAGGAGAAAACTCCCACTTAATGTTTATTAATGCATTTGAAGCCATTATGTTGAGATATCTTAGATGATTTGCAAAGATACATGGTTAAACTTCTATGTACATGGTTGAAATAGTATCAAGAGAATGTGTATTAATGCAAAGATACCAATAAGCATTCATCTTAATTGAAGAGAAATCATATATGAAATATACTCGAGGAGACGGCACATGTCATCTCAGAATACAGGTCATCTCGGAATTACATGTCATCTCAAATTACATGGTCATCTCAGAAATCATATATGAAATCATATATGAAATCATACATTCACCTTAATGGGTAGGCACTGTCATCTCTGAATTACTCGGTCACAGAATTGCATTACATGGTTCAAAATTACATGGTCACAAAATTGCATTACATGGTTCAAAATTACATGGTCACAGAATTGCATTACATGGTTTAGGTGTTTGTGTTATGTAGTGCCCATAGTGTGTACGAAAATGAGCGTGTCTGAAAGGTTTATGTTATGTAGTGTTACGTTCATAGCTTGTGTCTAAAAGGTTTATGTTATGTAGTGTCTGAAAGGTTTATGCTATTTCCATTCTTAAAGTTATGTTATGTTATTTGTTTTACAGGTAGATCAACAATATTTCAGGTGGTTTAATGACAGAAGCACTACAATATTTGCTCAGTAACTTGGTTATTTCAGGTGTTTATTTCTGTATTTAGTATACTTGGTTATGACAGTGTTACTGGATATTTAAACTCGGTAGTCTGGTTGTGTATGTTGTGGTTATGATAGTATTACTGGCAGTTTGTTTGTGAAGGTTGTGGACGATTGAACTTATGGATGTTTGAAGGTGTATGTTGTGCTTCTATAATATGTTATGTTGAAAAATGTATGCGTTTGTGGATTATGTTATTTAATTAGCGGCAAAATTATGGGTAGGTACGAATATTATAATACAAATTTGGTAACAAATAGTGGCAGGAAAAATGCTACGTAATATTAAATTCATTCATAGCATTTAAAAATCGCTACAAATGTATTGTCATAGAACATAAAAATAGTTATGTTGATGCGTTTTAAATGCTGCAAAAAAGCTAAAAGAATGCAACAAAAAAACAGGCGTAATGCAGAAACCCTTTCGGTGGCGTTTAATTAATGCCGCAAAAAAAATGGTAACGTAAAAGAGCCATGAAAAAGATTTTACTCATGACGTTTAAATTAAATGCAACAAAAATTTTTATTTTTAGTGGCATGTTTTCTCGTAACGATTATCGAAACGCCATCAAAAATACTTAGTGGCGGTTTTTGAGCGCTACAAAAAATCATTTTTCTTGTAGTGCTATTTTGTTTGGATGGACTCAGCCATACAAATGCATGAAATTCTGCAATCTATTTTTTCAGCCTATGTTTGGATGTATTCATACAATTATGTTTGGATGTATTCATACAATCGAAATCCAGTTTATTGTTTCTTTATACAAAGAAAATGAAATCCATTCAAACATTGCGGCTTCACATTTGTTTGTGTGAACAGAATTTTGGTTATTTAGACTATACGGTTTTCAAAGCCTAGCCATAAGTTTAAACACATTAGATATTATGATTGGCTGGTTACAGACATGGCGTAGGCAGTTATAGTGGCACTATTTATTTGCTTGTAAATGATCTAGTGGTGCATATTAGTATACTGGGAATTTGGATTACAGTAACATGCAAGTTTTGTCTTTATTCCGATCTTTTACTTTCTGGTATAATATTCAAGTAAAGTGCCTTTACTATCATTCAAGGAATTAATTAATGAGTCCACACCTTATATATATGCATTCCCAGGAAAAGCATAGTAGTAAAGATTGGGTTATCCATGCATAAACGTTAGATGATGTTTACACAAGTTTATGCATGGAGTTTTGTGTGTGTGCGTGTCTATATATATATATATATATATTGCACTTTTACCTGCTTTGACTTTGGGTCTAAAACGTTAGATGATGTTTACACAAGTTTATGCATGGAGTTTTGTGTGTGTGCGTGTCTATATATATATATATATATATATATATATATATATATATATATATATATATATATATTGCACTTTTACCTGCTTTGACTTTGGGTCTATTTACCTGTTACCCAACTTCAATAAAATACAATACTACTACAGGGTACATGCCTAGGAACCTGAAACGTTTGCATTGACTAATTGTTGGACTCCATAGGAAAGAGTCATGTGCGTTACTTGTGAAAAACGACTATTATTTAAATATTTCCATGCATGTCCCATGTTGTTGTAATTTGGTCATATCTCACACATGAACTATGGTTTTAGACATTGTTTGGATATTATATGATTTGTTCAAATAAACTTCTACATAAAGTTATAGAATTGCAGCACTTGAAATGAACAAATGTAAAGTTTGGTTATCAACATAATTCAAATAAGGTTGTACCTAATTTTATGAACAAATTAGGTGTAGTTTCATGAAATTATGTAGATTTAAAAAAAAACAAATTTTGGTTTTCGTGCAAAATTTATATTTTAATAGATTAATTGAAACAAAATATCACCAAAGTGATCACTTTTGTGTAGATTAATTTAATTAAAATATCAAAAATAATTGTGTGTATGTAGTTCATGCATTTGTTAATGAGCCCAAAGGTGAATTAATATTTGGCCAAACTTCATGCATACTTGTGGTGATGAATGTGTGGCAATTATAGGGTACTTTTTATGTATCCAAAGACTACATATTGTTTGACATAATTTATTGTCAACGTTTGATTGCTACGACAAGAGTACTGTTTACAGTTAATATTACTGTCCAAAGACTTGATATTAATGATGTGTTTGGTATCTTGAGATGGGATTAACCAATATTTGAATTTATTGTTTTGATTCTGCTGCTGCTATTGTATCTGCTAATCTTAGTTTGATACCGTTCCTTAAGGGAAATAACTTTAAGGACTGGAAGGAGAACATATTGATTGTTCTTGGCTGCATGGATCTTGACCTTGCATTAAGGATGGATCGTCCTGTTTCTCTTACAGATGCTAGTACCTCCGTGAAAAGGAGGATTCTTTTAAGAAAAGGGAACGTTCAAATCGCATGACTCTTATGATCATCAAACGCGACACACCTGAGACTTTTAGGGGTGTGGTATCCGAAGAAATCACCAATGTCATAACTTTCCTTGCTAAAATTGAGAAACGCTTTGCAAAAAGCGATAAGGCGGAAATATGTACACTTTTAAAGAAACTTATTTCCATGAAGTTCAAGGGAAAGGAAAACATAAGGGAGAATATTATAGAAAATGTAGAAAGACCATTGAAATTATGTTGTGATGATAAATCAGCAGTGGTATATTCTAATAATAATAGAAGCTCAAATAAGTCAAAGCATATTGACATAAAATTCTTAGTTGTGAAAGAGAGAGTGCAGAGTGGACAAATTTCCATAGAGCATACTGGAACAAACTTCATGATAGCGGATCCGCTCACAAAAGGTTTACCACCTAAGGTCTTTCATGAGCACACTGCTCATATGGGTGTTTACCTGTTAGCGAATATCATGGTTTAGTCGGAGTTTGTATTTTGTATGCATTATATTTACCTTGAAACATTTATGTGTTCGGTTTTCTAATCAGAAGTAAAGTATTTAGTTCATTCGCTCTGTTTACTATTTTGATTCTGATCTCACTTAAGTTTAAGGAGGACCAATTGAAATATATACGTGTTTGATTCACATTACATGTGATTTTCATGCTACGTATTCATGATTGATCTTTGTCATTTAACTATATATATAACTATACATATATATATATATATATATATATATATATATATATATATATGTGTGTGTGTGTGTGTGTGTGTGTGTGTGTGTGTGACCATTAATGGGTTTAGTCATGGTTATTATGGCAAAAACCACTATGATCCTATTTAAATATGGTTGATGGACGAGATTGTTAAAGATTACCTTTATTAAATAGCAAAATTATGAGCTCATAAGGTTGTACAGTTATAAGGAAACATATGTTGCTCAAGTGGGAGATTGTTGGATTAAAAATCATATGTGGGCACATATGTGTAATTGTATGTTATATTATAAAGGTATAAACAATAAGAGATATTTACAATTTAATGAGGGGCTAAATTGTAAATATAAAATAACAGATTTTTTATCAGTTAATAAAAAGCGGTTCGGTCCCTGAGCAACAGAGCGCTCTTTTGTTTCTTCCTTCCCCATCAGTGAGAAACTATTCGGAGAAGAGAAGATATTGTATTCTTGGAAGATCTAACCCTTATTTAATCTACTCTATGGATTCTGGTATGCTTCCGCTAATCTCTGATTATTTACGGATTTGATTCCTTTTGAATTGATTAGGGTTATAAATGAATTGAAAATAAATCTCTAACACAAGAATCAGTTTATAAACCTTATTTCTAAATGAATTATGTATAGAGTTTTTGAATTCATTCATTTGATACCTTGATTTGATATCACAATCTATTATCTACCTTGAAGATAAGAATAATCAAATCAGCATTTAAGAGGTAATGACAATACCCGAACTTAGACAACTTCTTGTAATCCAATGGATAGTATTAGTTTGAGATCATGTTTTGAAGTTTAAGTATTATTCCATATACAAATTTTTGAACTTAAGGAAGTCAAGTTTGTAAATAAGTGTTTTTAGATTATGGCAAATGGAGCTTTCAATTACATCTGTTCCGACCCATTTGATACGATATAGAAAGAGAACTTCTCAAGTGTTAAACACACACACAAATACACACACACACACAAACATATGTATATATATATATATAGTTATTCCAAAGGGCTAAGAATATTAATTATTTTAAGAGAAATAGTTTAAAAGATTTAATTAATAAGAGATTAATTAACATGAGGTTAATAAATGAGGCTTGGTGATTTCCTTAGGGAATTAATTCTAATGGTTATTATTGATATTTGATAATTAAATAATCGACTATAAAATATTGATCTGTTAACTTTGGAAATACTTGGAAGAAACATGCAAGTTATATGATATGGTCATCCATAAACGTATAAACTTCATTTTGTTCTCCTAATGCAAATGATGGGAAAATCCATCCATAAATGGTAGTAGGTGAACTTCGTTCTTATATATGTTTGTTTATTTCCAAAAGAACTAGATTTAAGTCTTTTAGAAACTATCAATTGTTGTTTTGAAGAGAACAGGATCGGGTTTAGATATATGAAAACCATTTCGATCAAGCTGAGCATTTGAATGTGGAAGATATATTAAAGCTAATGAAATTAAGAGAGATTTGAAGTGCAAGGGCTATTCGCTATTAATCCTGATGGCGATTCCAAAATGGATATAGTAAAAATAGAGCCTTCATTTCGTTTAAACCTAGAATGAATGGATGAATGTTACCAACACATTACCACTAGAGGGAAATAAACATTCTAAGTGAAACATACCAAAAAGGTCGAATATAGCCTCAAGCCTCATCAACTAGGAATGGCTAAAAAATGGGAGATGTAGCAGAACTATGTGGGTAGCTTCCATGAGGAGCGTTATTCCCAAATCTAAAACCGACATTTAACAGTTTGGAGATACGCAAGGGGAGGCCAGGCAAGTGCACATGCGTAGCCTTCATTTGGGAATGATGTAATCCGATATGCCATGTTAAAGAGGCCGTCGGTCTTATGTTAGCAGAGGGCCACAGGTCGACCCTCCTGTACATTTACCCAAAGGTGTACTAATCGGAAGGTAGTCCATTACCTTTTCATTATATGGAATCCAATCCCTAATACGTGTCTTTATTGTTTTATTTGTGCCCAACTATATTCAAACATGAGATGCAAGCATTTCATCTATGATTAATAGTTTATTCGTGGATTATATATGTTATTAAAATATCATTAGATTTGATATAATAATGTTTTTGTTAGCATAAGTTAAATACTCATCCATATTTATGGGCGGCGTTATCATACAAGATGCTTATGATTTCAAAGGTTTTATAATTTAAGAAGAATAAATTTCTTACGACTTGAATTTTCTTACACTGTTTACCAAACCGACCTAGGCGTTATTTTGTGATAATGCATGGTCAGGCCGAGCATATTTTTTAGGTTAAGTTTGGATTGCTTAGACCTTTAAGAGAGGAGTTGAAGATCCTATATATGCTTGTGTATTCTCTATTATCCTGCTACATATGTATTTAATTAAATTAAATCAGGATTTGTAGGGATAGAGTGTTCAAACTGTCCATGTTTTTTTTATAGATGTGTGCTCTAATACTTGTATATGAATTTTACTTTCCTTTTATGCAACTATTATATTTATATTATATATTATTCATACCTATGTGAGATTGTGTACATTTTTAGAAAGAACTTTCTTTATAATCTATCCTTTTGACACTCTAATGTTCGGTATATTAGTGTTGATTTTTATGGGTCGAAAAAGCAGGTCATTAAAACAATTTCAAATAATAGAATAAAATTGACATTTAAATCAAAGCACACGTAGAACCATGCCTAGGAAAGGTTAATTGTCAATGATCAGTCATGGAAATAAATCAGATAGCTCGTAAGTTTATAAATCAATACTAGATCATGGTGTAAACAACCCGGGATTAAAACAGTTTAATCTCACAGTTAGCATTGGTCCGAACCTCTATAAATATAAAGCAGGGAATCACTTCCACCCAACAATTCTCAAGTGAACATGGAAGCTTTATAAATTTCTCTTCTCCTTTAAAATTTGAAATTCATTATAACATAATTAAATTGAACATACACATTTTAGAGATGAACGGAAGAAGATAGAGAATAGAAAATAGGTTCAAACCAAATTGCTACGTCAAAGGTAAATTGTAAATCTAGTTTTGATTAATATATTAATCAAAATCTATTCTGTTTGATCCAAATTCTGATAGATCTATATACAAATGTCATTTGCGTATTCGAATCGGGAGTTAAAGTGGTGAATACTTTAAAAAAAAAATAGATTTGGACTAGATCTAGAGATTTCAAAATGCTATAAGGTGAGTGAGAATATACATATATATATATATATACATATATATATGTGTGTGTGTATATATTTATATATATTATCATTGCAAATCTATTCCTATATGTCTAAGAAATTTAATTTAACTTGCAATCAAATTCTTGATATATGAAAGTTGAAGATGTTAACATTGCCGATGAAATTTATACTAATAAATCAATATTTTCCATCTACGATAACTAGACTGAAATTTATATTAAAAATGAAATAGAATTGCATGATGATTAGAATCGATATTTTCTTACCATGAAATAAATTAAATGAAGTCATGATGGATCACGTAATGATTAGGAATTTAATTGAAAATGAAGTCTATTTTGATATTTTAAGCTTTAATGACATTTAATTCATTGAAATTTACATTGTTGCACATAAAGTTCTATACATTATCAATTTACAATAGATAAAAATGCAATGCTTGAAATGGCAATGGATATATACATATATATGTATGAAAATAAAAGATGTGCAAAATATGGGTGATTTTATTTAGTATAGTCAATTTCAAAATATTAAAACATATTTCATTTTAATTAAAAAAAATTGAACAAATCTCTTCTTTGGACAAGAAACCAGAATTGACTATGTTAACAATTATCTGATATATGTTTAGATCCAATGTATTAAAATATAGTAAATGGCAAGGGTTGAACCGTAGTATGAGAAAGTAATAGGAAATTCTAATGAAATATAAAATAATTAAAATAAGGGAAATATGCAAGAAGAAGAGATAAAGAATGAAAATTGATTAGAAATTATAGGTGGAACTAATTGACAATGATACTAAAAATCTGAATGAAATTGAAGAAGAAAAGGTTAAATGCATAACAAAATGAAGCCCTAGGGTCAACTATAAGAACTGTAAAAGCAACAAAGAAAGAATGACTACATGTATGTACGTATATGAGATATGTATATAAGTAGCCTCAAACATATGTTTATGATGGGTGTGAACTATTACAGTTTAATTTACAAATTAAAAAGTAAGTGATTTAAAAGTCGTTAGGGTAGGTTGGCATGCAAGCATAAGTAGAGTTATGTAAGTGGCCATCCTAAAGGGCTATTGGGAGTTGTATAGTTTATATTGATATGGGACATATTAGATCATAGAACCATGGGGAGTACACAGATTGTGTATGGATAAAGAAGTACCCTCAAAATAGTGTAGTCTTGTTCAAATTTATTTACAAAAGGGAATTACCTTCATTGCACTAGGTAATCCAAACAGGAGGGTAAAGCAAGATCAGACGTTATCCGACAATACCAAAAAAATTACGTTGGGTCACATAGAACATGAATGCATCATTAATCCTTGGTGGTCAACTAGAAGGAGAGGATTACAACCAACTAGTCTTTGACACCTACCTAGATCGATTCAATGGGTTATGTTGTACCACAGTTGTCTAATAGTTTATTTTAGAGAATGGCTTGGTAACCAACAAAAAGATTTCTTCAAAACATGGATGGATGGTTAGTGGAGCTGCATCCATATTGTAGGAAGCATAAAAGATATAAACCCCCAAAGAAAATATAAAAAATTGTATGAAAAGCCAAGATAAAGAGGAAGGTTAAATATATGAAAAGCCATTAGCATAACGTTATAGGATTTCCTCGAGATCTACTGTAATAAGATCATGATACAGTAAAGAGATATATCCTAACAAGGTCTTGAATGGGAGATGCTATAAAGGATAGTATTTGAGTTTGTTAGAGCACCGCGGGATATATACATACAGTCTTATCGATATGAATTCCTAAAAGGATGAAGGGAACGGTTCGTATAGGAATATGGAGTCAGAATGAATAATAAAATATTAGTAGGTATAACATGAAATATTGAACAATTGGCATAAGCTAGTGTTTTGTACAAGATGTATAATTTACTGGTCAGTAGAATTTTTTTTGACCCATGCTCATTACAACCAATTTGATTTTAGATGGATAGTTACTATTATTAAGAGAGAAGTGTTGTTTGGTTAGTTTCTTATTCCATGCTCAGTTGACAAGGATGCTTGATGTTTTAAATGTCAAGTCTCGGTTAGTAATTATGCGATTAAATATACTTTCTTGTTCCTTTATAAGATCTTAACATTAGTGCTCTAATATAATCTCTCTTTTGCAAAATATCAAACTGAAAATCTATGTTCTAATGAACCAGTTTAGCAAAAATATGGGCTCATTGGGTTGCGGGTTATTACATAATTAATATGGGATATTAGTTAAGATAAAAAAAATTGAAACTAAATATTGCTAAGGTGTCCAACTGTAGGATGAATAGAAAAGGGATTCAATTATTTCCTATTGGATAGATTGGATCCAGAAAAAGGTAGGAGAAATAAAGTTAGATAATTTAAAAATCTAGTGTCTATATATACCACATATCCCTCCGTTTTTAGATATAACGTTCTGACTAAAAACCTAGACACCATTATCTAAAAGTTGAAGCCTATAATCAGGATTGCAAACTAAACTAGGGAAGAACTGAGAAGCAAAAACTAGCAATACAAAGTGTTAACATTAGGTAAGATCTAAAGGTAAATATTTGATTTAATTGATTTTTTTCTCATCGACAAACTACTTCTGGCCATAATACAATCAATATCAAACTTATAACTAGTTTAATATATTTTTTATATGTGTATTTATATATATGTATTATATAAATCAAAGTTATAACTAGCTTGAAGATGTTGAAATTCGTAGAGTTGATGGGATGCTAACTCAAGCCTTCTCAGTCCCTATTACTGAACGTGAATCTGCTGTCATAGCTAAACAAGTAACGAACGATGTTGTTGGTGATGGTAATGTTGTTTGTAGTGAATCTGCCTTGTAGAAAAGTATCCTGTTACCCAGGGCCGGCTCAAGCGGCCGGGTTGCCCTAGGCAACATGTAGAGCAGACAAAATGAAATGTAAAAAAAAAAAAAAAAAAAAAAAATTGTTGCCTTGGTAAGCAAAAAAAAGGCAGCCCGGATAAGGAAAAAAATGCATATGCATATATGCCTCTTCATCAATGCAGAAAGCAAGCATATATTAGAAACATTCATGTATATATATGCAATTAATTAACTAAATTCAATACTTAGTCACCTTGTACCAAGTTAGTGGTTGCTTTTGAGCTGCTTCTCCCCAATAATGAAGCCTGTAATAAAAAAAATGACCATTTATAATCTCATTACTATAAGCACATTGTAATGAAGTAATTGCATCATTATAAAGTCCATGTTTATGTACCTCCCAAACAAGGATGCTTCAGTAAATACAGATGGAAGCATTTCTGCAGGCTATATATGAACTGTGAACACATAAATACACATTATTAATGACGACAGAAGCCACAAACCAGACAATCATATGCAGGAAGTTGGAAGCAAGTACCTTTAAGGCTTTAACATTCAAGCTAAAATATTAATAACATACACAATATCACTCACCTTTTAAATATTTAAAGATGACTAACATTAAATATTTTCCATTAACTTCACATAATAACAAAAGTCATACAAAATACACATTTCAACAATTCTCGCGAAATATTTTTTCATCTACTTCCTATATATTTTTTAATACCTTTAACATATCTATACCATTCAACGAAAACAACTTCTTCTTGAATTTATGAAAGCAAAATTTTCAATTATATCATAATACTTTAAACTATCCAAATATCCTTTTTCGATTGAAATCGTTGCTAACCCACTTAGCCTTTCTTGCAACATGGTAGTTCAAAGATAAGTTTTTTATCAACTTTAACTTAGAGAAGCTTCTTTCCGCCGAAGCAACCGTAACCGGTATAGTTAATAAAAATCGATATGCAACCCATGCATTTAGAAATCCACTCACATCATGATATGATTTTAAAAATTCAAGAATGCTAATTGACTTTGTTGTTTCTGGTGGCAATATTCTTTTCAATTGTCTAAGTTCATGAATCTCAATGTGCTCGTTTTCATTGCCCTTTTCAACTTTACTTGAAGTTGAAGATTAAGATTTTTGTACTTGTGCTTGAAATAAATTAGCGACCGAATCAACGAGAGATTTTGCAAGTTCATCTTTCTTTTGCTTAACTTTCCTATTGTAAAACCCAGAATTTTGTTTACGAAATCTAATTCGATTTTTATCATCTTCATTCTTTGACATATTCCCTATATATTTCTAATTATAAGAAGCAAGTTTAGTTATAATCTCATATGTAAATAAAATTATAGAATTATATTTTATTTTGATGCACACATAATAAAAACATTAAACATTGAATTTAACCCCAAAAAATTCGATGTTCAACATTTTTTTCTTCAATCCTTATCAGGAATCTATTTTTTCTTCTAGTAAAGGAGAATTCTGTGTTTAACATTTTTTTCCCTACACTTAACTGTCTGATAAACAAAAATTCAATGTCTTTGATATTTATTAGTTGCCAATTACCATCAATCTAAGCCTAATTTGTAAATTCTAATAAGCAACAGCCACAAGGAAATAGTCATAAGGCAACAGCCAACAAGAATCAATCAAAATTGGCCAAAAAAAATCGCAAACTGAAATGCCAACAAAAGACAGCAATTACCTTCGCACCAATAAAAAGCAATTAACGAAGCTGCGAAGGAAGGTTTAAACTGAAAGACGCAATCGCCGAGTCTTGTCTCAAGAATTCGATTTGAATTGAAGCCCAAAGGCGGGTTGCTGCTTCTTCCGAAGAGGGTTTGCTGCCGATTATCAGAAGAGGGTTGCTGACTTGCTGTCGAACTCGAAGGAGGAGCTCGTCTGAGAGGAGCCGATGCTGAATCGCTTCGTGCGGCTTGAGGAGTCGAGAGATTACGGATTAGAAATAGTTTTGAGCTGGTTACCCTATTGGGTGGCCTAGGTGGCCTTCCCCAATAATTGGGCCTGGTGTTACTGTTACCTCGGCAGGGCGGTGTTAAAGTAGTTCAAAGCCAAAACACTATCACTTAATCTGTTGGTGTTAAATCTCCCCAACCACAACAGAATGCTCCAAAATGTAACTCTCCTATACCTTTAGGCCTTCAATTCAAGTCGTTGGGTTTCTTGAATGAACCATCTTCTCCCTATAGACATAACAAGGAAAATGTTACTTCTTCCAAGTCACCTATGAACATTGCTGAAGATATCACTAGTTTATGGAATGGGTCCAGCTCAACACAAACTTACCCTTATGCTCATTTAATACCTCCTACCACCTGTAAACCTCCTCCACCTCGGCCTACGGATATCAAAGAAACCTTGTCAAGCTCTCCAGCTTCACTTCCCGACTACATCACGAGAAGCAAAAAGAGTGTCATGTTGAGAGGAAACCTCTTTGATAATGGCTGAAGAATGGGAAGTCGGCTGCAGTGTCCTACATCTTACTTTGCAGCATGCTACTTTTACAAGTCCTTTTAATGTGTCATTTTATCCCTTTGTAACTTCGATGTTATATGTGTGACTTTAACGGTCTAGTATGTAATTGATTTACAAGTGAGTTTCACTGCTTGTTGCAGTTTCTTCCCTGCGTGGAAAATATCTTGAGTTGCAATAGAAATGTAAGCTGCATTTCTCCTGATCTTATTGTACTCATTATATTTATAATAAAAGTGCTAAGGATCACTTTGAAAACCGGTCGGACTTGCCAAAAAAACAAAAAAAACCAGACATAATAATTACGTCACATATTTTTAATATCTATTAGCATATGTATGGGTATACTTTTAAATTATATATATATGTATCTAAGTATATATGTGTGTGTATATATATATATATATATATATATATATATATATATATATATATATATATATATATATATATATATATATATATATATATATATATATATATATATATATATATATGCATGTATGTTTTTGTTACCCGGCCTTTTGGTTCGACTATCAGAAAGCAATATGGATCGGCACCACTTGATGAAGGCAAGTCTAAACAACTCAAAAGGGTCACTTGAAGTCCTAAGGATCAAGTCTATATAGTATTTCACAGCAACGATCATCCCCGTACATCAGAATATCCTTTAGATGCTTATCAGCAAAGAGGTTGGTATGAGTCCCATGAGGGGAACGGTATGACTCCCCTACTTTAACACAACCCAATTCCAAAGTGACAAATAATCAGATCAGTATGGACACGTGAAGTGGGGTCGGTAGGAATCCATGCACCTCTCCAGAAACTTTAACTAACTCATGGATCGGTATGACTCCAAGAGAACGGATCAATGCAACTCTATTAGACCAACATCACTCTGCAACTTCAACTGATTACACTCTCACTTTAGTTGCTTAGATCACCACCAAACTAAACATGAAGAGAGACAAGAGGGAGTCGGTGGAGTTCATATGGATCAGATCCCCAAAAATACAAAGTGTGGGGATCACTGCCAATCTGCCACAATTGTATTTTTGGTACTTAGGCCGTGTGAACTCCCTATTATTTTGGATCCTAAGTTTCTAATTCTAGCTTCAACTATAAATAGTCTTATTTCAATAGAATATGGATCTTTTGGTAATTTTATTACATTGTACTATCTTACTGGGGATCTATATCGATCTGAGCACAGTACTTCGCGAATTTCTACAATAAAGTAATCGAATAAGCAAAGTTGACGTACGATAACTCACGCCGAGCCACTATAAATTGTTATCTTCTTCTATTTCTATTATTTTATTTCTCATTTTCCATTTATTTTAATGTTTATTGAACTCTTTGGGTGTTCTTCCAAATTTTTGTGTCAACATTCTGGTGCTTTCATTGAAAACAAAAACTTTTCATTTTTTCTTTTCTTTCAAGTCATTCAAGTTTCAGGATTTCCTAAAGCTTATGCATAACATATGTAAAAAGCTTGACATAATGGTGAAGAGAAAAAAAATCCTCAATTGTTGGACATTCTCGTGTCGATCATTAGGAGGCATCACTCCAACGACAAACTTCTAAAAATCCTAGTGTTAATCTTTTGACCACAATTGGTGTGTTAACTTTATCCAATCCTGAAACTTCATTCATATAAGATTAGATGTCTAAGATGATTAAAAAGAAGAAGAACATACAAAACTTGATCTCAATTAGCAGATCGCCACAAATTTGGAACTCATGAAAATGCTGCAGCAATCTGCCCGAAGGGTTATCACGGCTTGGAGGGAGATATGAGCATTCGTTCTCCCAACATCTATCGCTTCTTCGAGAGTTCTTCATTCGGATCCTATCAAGGTAACCAAAGTCATTGGAGGAGGACTTCTTATGATGGCATGGAAGGGAACTAGACAGCTTGTTCATTTCTAGCTAAATCTGGCCCTAACCAAGGGACTGAAGCCATGTCCGGTAACACTCAAGATTGTGCCACTCCTGCTCAAAACTAGGCCTCTAAACTTCCTGTCATTAATATAAAACCAGAATGATCCTACCCAACCTCCTTGGAATCAGGCCACTAATGTGCTCCATATTGAAGGCGAAGATGAGCGTCCTGAAAGGAGAAGGCGCACGCAATACACCTCGGGGAGAGATCACGACCGTCAGGACCCGATGGAGACCTCGCCTCCAGATATCGATGCTATGATCCAAAGGATTGTTCATGAGACTCCAGGGGCGCCACCGATGTTTGAGAAGCTAGCACGAGGCGCAAACTTTTCATTAAGGCAGTTATAATCATTGGATGGCTACAAATATTCGGTATGCCTCAACATGCCGCTTATTGAGGGAAGACTGATCCTCGATAATTTCTCAATCGATATGAGTGGAATATCAATTCTTCACGCGCCGCCGACGTGATGAAATGCATGTTATTTTTCATGTTCCTTGAAGGAGTTGCTCTTTTATGGTTCTCTCTACTAATGGTGAAAACCATATCTTCTTTGATCAACTCGTTAGGTAGTTGATGAAACAATTAAGGATGCATGCAACAGTGCTGAAGGACATCCTGACAATCTCGGATATATTCCAAGGAACCGAAGAGACTTCGAATAGTTACTTGAAAAAATTCAATAACACCCATGTTGAAGTCGATGACCCTCACGCAAATGTCATACGACTGCAGCTGATCAAGAGCATACATCCCGACATGGAGTTCGGAAAATGGCTACACCGAAAGGCTCCAAGGACGTTAGAGAACTTCTATGAAAAATCTAGTGGATACCTACAATAAGAAGAAGCACATAAAAATAGGGTGCTGCACAGACATTTCCATAATCTACATCAAGGTATTGGGCAATGCAATGTCCCTAATAAACTATCCAGGAAGCCCTCTAGAAGGAATGAGGAGAATGCTCCAAACAAGCCCAAGAAAGATGGCAACAAAGAATGCAATCCTGATGGTTGTGACAAAAAGAAGGAATCAAAGAAGCGGAATTGATTTCAATCGTACACATATACACTCCACTGAATTCTCAGTTGGAGATACTTGGAGACTTGCAACACAATCCAATATAAGTAGCCCAATCCGCGAGAATCCAAAAATGGGAGAAGCAGGCGGGAATGTACTGTAATTTCCATAAGATGGACGACCATGACACCAACGACTGTCGTCGTTTTCAACACGCGATAGAGAAGCTAATATGCGAAATGTGTCTTAAGCAATACAAACAAGCTGAAGCTCCATAGGATGGAGCAATGGGTCCTTCAACATCCGCACAGACGGTGCTAGAGTCATCCAATCCTAGGCCTCCTCAGTTGGGTTTAGTCATCAATACTATTTGCGCTGGACCTCATCCCGCAAATGAGAGCTTTAGATGTATGAAGCAATATATCTACTTGATCATGCACACAATATATGAAGAGTGCAGGGAAACGTACGAAGGCACGCGAGCTAAAGTCCGGAAGACAATGAATAACGACATTGTCTTTTGTGAAAAGGTATCTATGGGAGTGGAAGCTCCAACCATCGGCCCCTTTTTCATCTAGACCTGTATAGGTCCTGCTTAAGTACGGAAGATCCTTATGGACTCTGGAAGTTCAATTAATATCTTATTCAAGAAGGCCTACGACCAGATGAAATTGGAGGCTAAGGAATTGAAGCCATGCAAAGCCTGCATCCATGGCTTTAACTGATCTTCTAATGAGTCAGTAGGAATCGACGACCATCCAGTATAACATGGTGAAGCGGAGCGCAACAGAGTCAGAATCATCCCCTTTGTCGTCATTGATCTCTACTCTCCTTACAATGCCTTCTTGGAACATCCAACACTCATAGAATTCCGAATCTACATGCACCGTGGTGCCTACCCACGAAGTTCCCAATAGATAACAGAGTCAAAGTTCTCTGTGGGGACCAGATAATGAGAGAGAATACTACCTCGTGTAGTGGAAAGATGTTTTCTACCACGAGAAAAGGAAAATATGCAGAGACTACCCTTTGCACCAAGAAGGTTGACGCTTTGCAAACTACGTCCGAGGACTAGCTCAAAAAACACAGTCGTCTTTATCATGAACTGGATCCCAGAGAAGACAATGATTCAGGGTATAGGAGAGCTACTCTAGTTGATCCCACCATTCACATTCCAGTCTGCCTTGAGGATATGACATGAGTTCTTTATATTGGACGATCATAGCTCAAGTTTTCTATATGGAAGGAACTTGCAAGATTTTTACTGGTCAACGTTGATCTCTTCGCTTAGACCCATTCTGATATATATTGCATTGCTCCAGAAATTATAAGTCGCATGTAAGAGATCCACCTGAAATTCCTTCCAATCAAACGAAAATGTTGAATTTTAGGTCCAGAAATATCAACAACGTTCAAGGAGGAAGTAGATAAACTATTTAACAATGGCTTTATCTACGATGCCCTCTATCTAGAATGGATTTCCAATCTTGTGTTCTGAAGAAATCAAATGGGAAGTGGCGGATATGCATCGATTATCTTAACTTGAATAAAGCATGTCCAAAATATAGTTTCCTATACCAAAGATTGACCAACTTATTGGTTCAACTAGAGGCCATTAGCTCCTTTCATTTCATGGACACATAATCAGATCCCTATGCATGTCCCCAACTATGAGCATACCATTTTCATCATAGACTTGGGGCTATATTGCTATGTTGTTATTCCCTACGGGTTGAAGAATGCGAGGGCAACCTACCAACGACTTGTCAATTGGATGTTTAGGGATCGATTGGAAAGACTATGGATGTTTATGTGGAAAATATGCTCATGAAATCA
The DNA here is from genome assembly GCA_030737875.1 of Allium sativum. Lineage (NCBI taxonomy): Eukaryota > Viridiplantae > Streptophyta > Magnoliopsida > Asparagales > Amaryllidaceae > Allium > Allium sativum. The sequence continues at coordinate 202,621,209 of CM060924.1, forward strand.
TAACAGTCGGCTGATCACATCATAGACCTTGCAGAGATGTTTGACATTCTTTGAAAAAACGGCATAAAACTCAATCCCCTAGAATGCTCTTTTGGCATTGCATCAGGAAAAATTCTTGGGTTTTCTTGTCAACTCGAGGAGGGAATGAAGCAAAACCCAATAAAATAGAAGCAATCTGGAATATAAGTTCTAAAGAACATCAGAGACCTTCGGAATCTCAGTGGGAAGGACGTCTCCCTAAGCCGATTCATTTCAAAAGCTACTAGTAAGTGTATTTCCTTTTTAGATCTAATAAAAAAGGAAGCAGAGCTTTGCTTAGACCTCGGAGTGTGTCATGGCATTCCAGGACCTAATGAATCGCTTAGAAAGACCTCTCATCTTTTCTAAGCTTGTGGGTCATGAAGATTTTTTCATCTATTTAGCTGTATCTACGCATTCTATCAAATCCGTGCTTGGGCGCAAGGAGAATCGTATCCAAAGGCCTGTCTTTTTCATCATCAAGAGGTTAACAAGGGATTAGATAAATTACCCAAAGCTTGAGAAGCTATCGTACTGCCTGTTAATCACTTCCCGAAAGCTCCACCCCCTATTTCCAGTCTCACTCGATCAAAGTCTACCTCGGCCAGCCACAACGACAGGCCCTTCAACGGACTGAGGCGTCTGGCCGACTCTTAAAATGGAATATCAAACTCAGCTAGTTCGATCCCACATTTGTCCATCGAAAATCCACCCTAAGGCAAGCTTTAGTGGACTTCATTGCAGAGTTCACTACTCCCAATAACCCACCAAAGAGCAATGATCCACCTAACATCTAATAGGAATTATACATGGATAAATCTTCTAACAATCAGTGTTCTTGCGTTGGAGTTGTACTAGTAACTCTTGAGGGGTACTCGATTTGTTACGCCTTGAAACTCGACTTCTCCGCAACCAATAATTACGCAAAATATAAAGCATTCATCATTGGACTTAAAATTGCAAAGTGTTTAATATCAAGTCTATTCAAATGTTCTTAGATTCTCAACTCATCGTATGCCAAGTGCATAGAGGGTTTTGAGCTAAAGGATCACAAATAGCTCTTTATCTCACTTGGGTTAATGAATTACTTAGCTATTTAGAACATTATGTCATCACTTGCATTTCTCAGCATCAGAATGAGAAATCAAATTCACTATCAAAGCTTGCAAGTTCCTTCAATGCATAACTCATGGGTCTTGTCCAGTTGAAGTGCCTGAATTTCTGAGTATTGATTCGATGGTGATTGATTGATATCAAAGAAAGAGCCTTTACCCTAGTACTTCTCTGTTTGACACCTCTGTCGCTATCTCTGCCTACCTCATCTCTTCTACGTCAACTTTGTTGGCCTTCATCAGTCTTTTTAAATCTTCGTTTCCTTTCCTCAACCGCTCAACCTCTTTGTTGTCCTTCTTGAGCTATTCGTTTTATTTAGTAAGCAAATTATTATCTTTCTTAATGGCTATAATCCGAGTGGATTAGGAGGCAATAACATCCTTACACTCCTCTCTTGCTTGAAAAGTTGCATGATTGCATCTTTGGTCTTATTGTTAGCCACTCTCAACTATTCATTCAATTCCTTAGTCTCCTTTCCCCTTGATTTGATCCTCTCCTCGTCGGCATTGGTTTAAAGCTTTATCCCCTCTATCTCAACAATTTTCTTCTTGATCTGGCGAAACAAATTCTTACATTAATCTACAATAACCCTATAATGAGTATAAATGTAAAAAATCATATCAACTATTTCCTTATTACAGACCATGGAATAATATGCATTTTTGGAAGCCATATAAGTTCATCAAATTATTTTTTAGGAAAATGCTTTTTCAAATAGGCTTTCCTCTCCTATAGGGTTATGTCATCACCTTTAGAAGTTGATTCGATTTCTCATCCTCTTCTTTCTCCTTATCCAACCTTTTCGTGGTTGAGCACCAGTAGGCTTGCCTTCGCTTTTATCTTTAAAAGGAGGTGGTAGGGCAAGGTTTAAGGAGGAGAGAGGGCGGTAGGGGAGCAACGAAAAATTTTGTTTTCCTCGAATCGGAGCCAATCCTGACTTCAATAGATTTTGTGGTGGCAGGTGGGTATTCAGGATGTCGATGATAACGCTCTTTTCGGTAGTCACCGGTATATTAAAAATTATGCTTTTGAATGACTTGTGTGGTTAAGAACCATTAAAGTCTCAACTCTAGTATGTCGAGAGTGAGAACTGTCCCGACTTATATTTTTCTCCTATTTATTTTTCCATTGTCCTGTCTCCCTCTTGGACCAATGTGCCTACAAAAAGAAAAATTCGAGTCAGAAGGGTCGGTCAACGTATGAATATGCATTGTGATATGCAACGCTTCTGAGTGCGTAACCTAGTGTTCCCCTCCGATGGACAAACTTTTTGTTTACTCGAGGGAGTTATCTCTCCAGCACGTAAAGGTTTTGAGCCATCTCAGAGCTTGCAAGCAAGCTTTCAGCATTCACTCTTCTCAAGCCAAAAAAGTAAGTTTCTAGTGGAATATCCATGCCTTGAAATTGAACCTCGACCTTCATAGATGCGGCGGTACCAAAAAGTGTTGTGGGAGGTATCGACATAGTTACCTCTACCATACTTGTCCCTGTCAATGGAGAAGGAATGGGGGAAAGAGGCAAGTCTACTTCTCTTACGGGATCTTAATCACTGCATAAATCCTCATCTTCCCCATCCTCTTGAGCTCCAACTTTAACTTCTTCAATAGGGGAAAGATAACACGTGCGACAAAGGGTACACCAACTTTGCTTACTCCAACATCAACATCATCATCCTTTCGGCTAATAAAATGAACTTCTGTCACCAATCTAAGGATGTGGAGGAGAAAATCATAAATTAATTTTTGGGTATCATGGAATTTCTCTCATACGTATTTTAAAGATAACATTCAATCCATATACACTTTTTCTCTTGGCCGAGAAGGGAAGCCTATACAAATCATTTTCAAGTTAGTCTAGAGCTTATGACTTAAGTGACTTGAAAGTGAAAAACTTAAGTGTTAACACACTTACGTCCTTCTAGCCACCTTCTAGCAAGTCCTGGTGGGCACTGTACATAAAACCATTCATGTTTGAAGTAATGCAGTTTATTTAAGGCCTTTAGTATAATCCAACAATAGGATAGAACCATGAGATAGACAAGCGAAGGATAAATTTTGCGACATTTGAACGAGAAAAGGAGTATGATTTCTTCCCATGTTGGCTCCATGCCCGGATTTTCGACAAACAGAAGGTAGATGCCAAACAAGAATGTGTATCCATTGGGATTAAGCTACGATGGAGCCAAGCACATGAAATATAGCATATCGCGGGTGAATGGACAAGAAGGGGCATACACCTGACATCATACATGTGTCGATTCCATGCTATGCATCCTTTCAGAGGTGGGTGCACCTTACCTTACCGGCCTGGGACCAAAACGTCATCTCGAGGAATGCCATACTTCATGCATATTATCGTCAGTGCACCTTCATCAATTTTTAAGGAGATCGAATCGAGAGGATTCTCTAAAAGATAGGATCCACCAACTCATCAGGTGCTAACAGAACGCCTTCCTATCCATCATCCTTACCCTCGACCTCTTGCCAGTCTGCTTCTACTTCTTTATGTTCCTCCTCGAACTGATCTAGCGACTGCGACCTTTCGGGTTGCTCGTCTTGATTATGTTATCCATACCGGATCGATTTTTGGGAGGATTTGATTCCCCAAAAGCCATGTGTTTGATCATTGATGAGCTTGCACCTTTTACAAACCGGCTCGAACTAAGATTTCGATCTGTGCCTTCGGCTTCTAAGCCCTTGGTTCATCGAGAGCTTCCGGTCGCCATAATTTACTATATTTATAAAACATTCGTATTAATTAGAACAATAAAATCTATGCCCCTTATTCGTGCAAGCTAATATGGAATTGCAGTGTCATGCATGCTCATGCAATTTTAATAAACACTTTGGAATGCAGTGATGATTTTTGGTTTTATGGCTAAAATGACCATCATCGGTGACCGTCTTCCTAACACTTGGATCAAACCATGAGTTTACATCAAAGTCAGGATCGGCGATTCAGACATATGTCTATATGCCTAGTTTTATGCTATATTCTATACGTATATTTGAATAGTCATCTTGATAAGGTAATCGGTCCATCTGAATATGCACTCAATTAAAGCGATGAAATTTTAGGCTTGTAAATGTATAATTTTCACTTTTATGCCACATGATGTTGAGATGTCATATGTTAAATTTTTAATCAACAAAATTTACCATGTCTTGGTTAACTGCATGACTCGATCACGCAAACTCACAAAATAATCAAAGTTTGAACATCTTGACTTTGAAAAGCCAAATGTTTCTCTAAGTATTGGAAAATCTTATCAAATCTGAAACTTAGAAAAATTTCCACACTTTTCTCTTTGGGATTTCTTTGACTCGTATCCTAGGGTTTTCAAACTCGTTTTCACCTTCTTCTTTGAACCTGACCCGTCTTCTCCTTCTCTCTTCCACTCTGCACCCTTTTTTCTTCTCCTCTAAATTACACCATCTTCCACTTCGGTCAACGACGCCTCCAAGCCATGGCCACTACTGGCGAACTCATCTACAAAAACATTGCACCACATTACTACCATCCTCGACCTTCGTCTTACCATCTCTACCACTCCATGCAATAAAAACTGAAAAAAATTCAACAAATGGAGGTTGAAACCCACCTTACTTCATTGATTGATGAACAGAATTAGGTGCTGGAGGGGTGAGGCTTGTTGGAGGATGGTCAGGGTCGAAGTATGCCGAGCGTTAATGAAGTGGGGAAGATTCTTGAATTTCTTCAGTTTTCCTCTAAGTATTCAGTTGAAAAAAAGAAAAAGTTATAAGAGGAATGGGTATTCATATATTGGAGTAGGGGACATGCAGGTTTAACTTGCGAAAATGAATAAGTGCAGGGATGCTACTGATCCCAAAACAAAAAATATGAAAAAATGAATGAATGAGGGAAGACAAGTCAGCATTCTCAAACAAACTCACTTGCATCCTACGCATGATGATTTTCAAGGTTCAGTTGGCTAACATGATTTTGAATCAAACATCAAATGCATATTCACCAACATGAAACTAACTGGAACAATTGCGTAGTACACGTTCGACATTGAGTCTAAATAAATCTTGGAAGTTGACATGCTTGATCATATGTAAACATTTACACTATTGCGATATCATTACAAATTTCGAGCACATTGCACAAACCCACGTACGAGCATGTAAGTGCATACGCGCCCCATAATCGACAGTGACTTGTTTACACTTTGGTGTAAGAGAGGGTCAAGGACTAACGATTAATATCTTAAATCAAAAGGAGTGAGATAATTTCTTGACAATCTCAAATGATTTTTGATCCAAATGATCAAACTCATTTAGTACGAATCATCTGTCAATCATATATTTATACCATTAGAGTTTGCCGAAGCATTACGATTCTTCGGAAGCAACATGCTCCATGGCTTACACAAACCAAAGGAAAAGTTAGAACCATTCGCTAAACATTGCATGGAGATCATTCCAGATGATAAGACTCATTTTGATTCAAAGCATTCCACGCTCATATAAGATGTACTTTGGGGGAAGTGCTGCTCGACCTTTTGGCCCAACAACCAGAAAGTAATCCGTGTTGGATCTAGATTAACCCTAGAGGGGGTGAATAGGGTTTATCACAGTTTTTCGCTGAGTTAAAAATCTGTCGGGATATTAAATAACAAATATATCATAGAATGCAGCAGAAATAAAAAGCAGAAAGAAAATAACACACAGAGATACCCAGCTTCGGCAAAACCCTGCCTACTGCTGCATTCCTAAGGTTTCTACTAGGTGATAGAACAGACCCCGCTTACAAGACTATGTAAACTCGCGAACCCCTCGCTCTTATTCTAACCCTACGTTAAAAACCCTAGACTGAGCGATATCCCCTCGACCAGATTTTCCCAAATTACAAACCCGTAATCCGTACCCCTAGATTTTACAGATTATAGTAAACTGATTAGACGATTTTACAAATTAAATTGAAACAACACAAATAAAAATAATTAAAACCCTTGGAGTTAAATTAAAATGGCCATCCCCTTTTCAAATGAAAACATGGCCGACCCATGTGTAATTCCTTTTCCCCGATTGATCCTTTTTATCTGAAAATGGCGGTTGGCTCTCTAGGGTTTTTGAAATCCACCTAAATCTGATTCGATTGCTGGATGAAAGGTCTAATTTCTGAAGCTCAGATTCATTGCTATGTGATTCTTCGATACAGGACAACTCTCTCTGTCTGGCGATCGAAACCCTAAAACATTTGTGAGTTGTTCGATTTTCTCTTGAATTCTTTGAATTGAATTTTTTGTAATTCAATAGCTTATGCCAGTGATGATGTGGTGTTTAATAGGATATAGAAATCCTTTAACTGCTCTGATTTCATTGACAATGACTTGCTCTGATTATGCTTGTTTCCCCCTTTTGAATTCTCAGCAGAATGATTGTACTTGCGTGATACTTGTGATTGAAATCTTCAAATGAAACTGGACATATATTTTGGCCTTCAAACAGATTCTGGAAAATTTAATTTCTGCTATTGATCGAGGAAATTGCGTGATTAAATTTTTGATGTATCAGGACATGATTTTTACCCCCTTCAATGAATCTGGTCGACATATTAAACCATTTTAAAATTTGCAAATTTGAAAGTAGTATTTGATTTTCAAGCATGATTTCTGGAAATAAATTTGTTGCCTTTAATCTGCTTGCCTGATTGTTCCTGGAATCAAATCTTACGATTGTTTCTTGAACACATTAAAAATCTTGTCAAAATTGGGTTGCTGATTTTCTGGAAATATAAATGAAATGATTTTCTTTTCTGGAAACATTTTAAACTTGGTTTGCTCTTGGATGATTTCCCTGAATAAATTCTGGAAATAGATACTTGCCAAAAATTATGTGCCTCTATAAAAATGATGTTGTACTTGCCAAACAAAGTATATCCAGAAACTCCTGGATTAAAAATCTGAACCATTTCAGTTCTGTGAAATGAATTTCTTGCCATATTTCTTGCCGACTTTTTAAAACTAGAAACAACATGAATTTGTTTTTCTTGGCCCCTTTAAAACAAAAACTATGAATGTTTATTCTCCACAATTGATTTCAAATATTTCTGGAAACTCTTAATGCCCAAAATTGTGAATGGAGATACTTGAAAATAAAATGTCCACTTGTAGAAAAAAATGAACACTCTTGTTGCTGTATTTCATTTCAGTTGAAACTGTTTGAGTTGCTTATGGATTTTTCCTTGAACTTGGTCCATCCATTCGGCATGTTGTTCTGGCTTGTTTGTTACCTGATTTGCTCAGTTCATATATGTATGTCACTTGCAAACATTGGTCTGTTTCGACATATTTGTATATATGTTGCCATATGTATTTCCCTACCACTGTCTTGCATATTGACATTGCTCGACCATTTTTGTCAATGCATGAGTATGTACTTTGTTGCTGCTAGTATCACACCATCGTTGTAATTTACGTGTGCATCTCTTTGGTCATGCTTATGATTTGTGGTTATTGCTTTATCATAAAAAAATGTTCCAATGTCTATTCTGGACCTATCTTGGGTTTTTGTTGATATACACATACACATGAATGACATGTGTTTGATCCATATGTACTCTGTTGTGTTCATGCTGAGTTTCTAAAACATGTTAATGTTGTGTTGAAATATCTTGAGGTCCATCTTGAATTTTGAGTTGTTTTTTCTTTGCTGTAGACACTTGAACCTACATGATGTGTTGCCATGTGCGCACATACATGAGACCATTTTCACCACATCTATGCTCTGTCCATGAACTTCCTGAACCATGTGTAGTTTGAGCTTGACGTTTTAATGTTGTACCATCCATGCTAAAGTATTTGCATTTCCACGTTGCTGAGTATGATTTACTTCGAGTACTTGCATTTTGCATTGTGCTTGACCACTTGTATTTGCTACTTTGATTAAGCACACACTCAACCATATTCATATGCACCGAGTTGAGATGGTCCTTGTGGCTACTCCTCAGATGCATACTGATTGGCGTGGCAATGCACACGTGTATATGCAGCCATCAAAAAAATTTCTTGTCCCACATTGAAATATTTTATATATACACAGATGAATCAGATCAAGTCATGAAAAATGATGAGGAACACACCAGAAATCTGAGGCAAATAAAATTTTAAAAATAAAATTTATATTCATATGTATTCAGTTTTATTTCTATTGCAGTGTACTGTGTGTGTGTTTCTGTATATGACAGATAAGTATATGATGACTGGACTGACAACGAAGACGTTGTAAAGAAGAAGATGGAAGACAGAAGACAGTGAAAACGTGTATAAGTGTATATGAAATGTAAAGAATGTACATAAAATTGTATAACTGAGTGACAGTGTTATAGTGAGGAGCAGTGTATGAATGTATAATGAGAGATATGTACTGGTATTTGTAATAAACAAATTTATTTGAAATAAAATACTATTTTATTGTTGTCAAACAAACTTGTCTATTTTATTCAGTTTATCTACAAATACAAATTCCTGTGAAGTGTTTAAATAGTGGAGTTATAAATAGTTGTACTGTTTGAATGTTTGAAATAAAATATTATATTTAAATAAAATACTATGTGAATATTTGAATGTCTGTACAACTGTATTCTATTTAAATATAAATATTATACTCATGTCTGTGATGTTTATATAGAACATTCCATTAACAAACACATTTAAAATAATATTATTTGGTTGTTATCATCAAACAAAAATAATATAATTGTGCATACAACTACATCATATACAACAATCTCCCCCTTTTGATGATGACAAACAAATAAAAGATTTTGAGCACAATAGATGTGTTTGGCAGTGTATATTGAAGTCCCCCTATTTATTAGCTCCACTTACAACAAAAAACTCCCCCTATAATTGTGCATGAGTGAAATAAATGAATTTAATGAATTTTCAAAAAAAAAAATTATTTATAAAATATTCACTCATAAATCAAAATCTCAACTCATTCTCCCCCTTTTGTTATCATCAAAAGGATTCATAATTTAAAATATAGATGAAAAATGACTAGAAAGTTTAATTTCAGCATAAGAGGAAGAACGGTCATCATAAATTTAACACCCCACCTCCGTTAAGGTCACTCACAGAAGGAACGCATTAACTTCAGTGGAGCGTCATAAGTGTATAAAACAGCTAAACTACAAAACAGACAAAATTTAAACAGCGAAAAATAAATAAAACTTTACTTCATTGATAAAACAGCAGCTTGGTGAATCAGCTTGTACAAAGATTGTTTTCCAACACCAAAACACCAATACCCATTACAACAAAGCATCTATCTTGTTTAAAAAAATAAAGAAGCATAAAATGACAATGATATTCCCCAATAAAGCATGAGCTAGCCATAGCAGTGGAAAAGAGAGTCCAAAGCAATACGTTGACTATCTCCGAGCTTGGAAAGAAAACTGAGCTAAATGGTAATATTCCCTCCCTGTGACCCTGGGGGGGAAACGGAAGAAAAGAAAGCGAAACAAAACAGAGTCAGTCATAAAGCCTGGTAAGTCCAGTGACTTTCAGCATGTAAATAGGTAAAAGCATCATGACATGAATAAACTGGATACAAGACATAACCATGATAGTAAGCATAGCAAGACAACAAATGATGAGAGTTAGATATGACAAGGTGCACAAAATGAATAGATTATGATGATTGCGCTTCTAATTATTAATATATTTCCTACACCGCACCGTTTACTAAGACACCTTGGTTAAGAGAGTAACTCCCTAAGTATCAACCCCGAAGACCAAAATCAACATCAGATTGACCGCCAAAGAATTACCCAACTCAACCAACCTTATGTTATCGCGCTATTACAAGATTACGCCGCACCATTCAATATGACAAGGCATGATACACTGAATGCGCCGGTTCTTTCTCTGATTTCATATCTTATCTACACCACCCAACTAGCATCCTAACTAGTGTCTTTCATAGAATGATTCGTACTCCCTACTAATGTCCCAACTAGTATCCTATGAAAAAGGATCTGTATCCCCTACAAGTGTCCCAACTAGTATCCTATGAAAAAGGATCTGTATCCCCTACAAGTGTCCCAACTAGTATCCTGTGTTATATAATAAAGTGATCCCAACCCCGCAATTGTGGTAGCCTTCAGGTGTATATCTAGTATGAGGATCTTACCTCAATCAGCCTAATTGCCATGAAGATGTTAGATGTATCCTTAGTACCTTAACTGATCGGCTCCTACTAGTATTAATTTATTACTTGGGTCATTCGACCTTGCTTGTATGTATTCATTACTTGTGTCATTCGGCCTCGCTTGTATGTATTCATTACTTGTGTCATTCGGCCTCGCTTGTATGTATTCATTACTTGTGTCATTCGGCCTCACTTGTATGTATTCATTACTTGTGTCATTTGGCCCCGCTTGTATGTAGATACCTGTGCTGGCCCCATCATAGGGTGTATCAATTCCCAAGATGGCAACCCGACACGATTCAAGATGCACAGTGTATACTACTGATGCCCAGTGCCTGCTTTTTCCACTCCGGAGCACGTGCATGCCCATACTCCATCGGAACCTACACTGCTGCACCATCCGCCGCTATTTTGACCTCTTATAATCAGCCCAGTAATCGTGCCCCACCCTGCCTAGCTCAGGGTACTATGATACATCTATGTGGGTTACTGCTGAAATGGATCCCCGCTACTAGGGTTTCCTAATCAACATGTTATAATGGTTAAGTGTTCTCAATTTAACTTAACCCCACCCATTTTCTTAATTAACATGTTGTACTGGTTAAGTGTTGCCTATTCATATGTTACTTAACCTTCTCACTGATTCACGCATGTTTATTTAACGGTTAAGTTTGTGGGCCTATATATACTAATATTACCCACTCACCCAAGATTTACTTAACCCTTACCCTTATCAAGTCCATACGTATTATTGATTAAGCTTGCCTTAAGCCTATCCACTTTGTTCATGTAATATTGGTTAAGTTGTCTTCTTGTCCATGTTAACTTAACCCACCCACCTAACATGTCATATTAGTTAAATGTTTCTTATTAACTTAACCCTTCCCATTCATTGTATTGGTTAAGTGTTTCCTATTAACTTAACCATGTTCATTCATCATGTTATATTGGTTAAGTGTTTCCTATTAGCTTAACCCTATTCATTGGCATTAATTCATTTATTAATGCCTTAACCTCTCACATTAGTACTGTTTTTGCGGTTGCTGGATGTGTCGGGCGGTTCCGGGCAGACTTTTACCGCAAACTCATTCTAACCTCGGGTTTTGGGATTTATGCGCTAACCTCTCACATTAGACCTGTTGTTGCGGTTGCTGGATGTGAAGGGCGATTTCGGGCAACTAACCTCGGGTTAGGCATGCTCATCTTTTATCCAATTTACCTATTTACCATACATGTCCAAGTCTAGATTTTGTATGCTAACTATCCCAAATTCACAAAACTAGTCATGTTCCAATTCTCAAGTTATGCCCAACCATTTCACCGAATATGTTATGCCCAATTATTTCACCGAATATATTATGCCCAATATTTACCCAAAATAGTTTATACCCAAATATTCCCCACATTCCAATCGTTCTTATTTCATGATTTCAGCCTAGGTTCGAAGGTAACCCAGGTTCATAAAAGAAAAAGGAAATAGGGGAAGAGAGAGAGAAGGAGCATAAAATTAGAATAGGCATGTAACAATAGACCTAATACAAGAAATTTAGATCCAACTAAGATAGATTCTTGAATAAACTGATACAATCATTAACGCAGGCATAAGAATAACATCATGAACCAAAAAGGATTATAAGCCTGATGTACAACAAAGATAGGCCTGACTTAATCAATAAAAATAACCTCTAAGGCATGCAAAGATATAGATGCAATAGAAGGATAGGGATAAATTTAAAAAGATTATCTTACAATCAGGCATAGACTTCGATTCATTTTATTACATGTCAAGATTACAATCAGGTATTCAAATTTGATAATAACGTGAACATACCTTGCTAGGATTAAGAAAAGATAATTGAATCGTTGTTGTTGCAGAAACTCTAATTTGATGTTGATTAATCTTCAAAGTTGATTGTAGAAGAAAACCTCTACTTTGATTTAGAGCTCTCTAACTTGATTTCCAGTTTGGAGAAGATGGAGGTGGCTAGGCTAGATTGAAGATGAACAACAAGACGGCATTATAGCTTTAGAGAAATTGAATTAGGGTTGGGTTATGAGTGTATATATAGATGTCTAAGATTATTAAGAGCCTTTAGATCAACCTAGGATACATCCAAACTATCCAGTCCAAGAGAATGAGTCAGCAGGCCAATCAGAAGTCGCCACGTAGCCCTACGACTTAGAAATTCGTCACTGTCTAGAACAGTCAGCAGGGGTCGACCCTTACAGGGGGGTCGACACCCATGTCGACACCCCTATAGGGGGATCGACACCAGTGTCGACGCCCCTAGGGGGGTCGACACCCTATGGCGGGATCTTTCCCGCCCACTGTTTCCTTTTGGTTTTAATTTCGAATCTTGATTATTTAATTATTTATTTAATTCTGAATTAAAATTAAATCTTCTAACCTCCATAACTTCTTCATACAGAGTTAGATTCATGCAAACTCGGACTCTATCTCAAGCAGAATTTCGAGAGGAATGCAGTAGCGTAACCCGTTTCCCTTAATTATTCTTTTAAAATTTAAGTATTCTTTAATTTGTTATTTTAATATACACAGAAAATTCAGGGTGTTACATTCTCCCCTCCTTAAAGGATTTCGTCCCCGAAATCTCTAAGTTAAGAAGAATGTGTCCTACCATCCATCATCCATCTACTCATCCATCATCCATAAGCATCCAATGTCCTTAAAGGATTTCTAATTGCTATATGAACATATGCAAGGGTGTGTGTACATGTTCCAATACTAATGCAAAAGACCAGGAGGTCCACTGATCCAGTTGACCTCCTTAATGCGAATTATGTTAGCGCCATGAGTCCAACATGTATGCAGTTATTCCTATGGTACTTTATAACTTCTATATGAGTGCATAACTATCCATTCAAATGCATCATACATATGATATCACATCAAGTGTCAATCCATATATATAAAAATTCACTCATGCATATGCAATATGGAAGTGACGGAGCCGATCTAGTGCCTAATGTGTGTGTATATGCATCCACGAGCAACCACTAGTAATCACTTACATCTACTTGCATCCACCAAACATAACACGTATCAAACACATATTTACATCCATTGGCTTCTACCTAAGGATCGGGGATAGGACCGAGAGGATATACTTAAAAGATAAAGACTAGCATGCAAATAAACATTGCAGCAAAAAGATCATGGATATACCCTAAAAAAGGGTATGATGCGCGTATCTAGTCTTCAGTCTTCTAAGTCGCATCATCTTGAGCTTCACTCCATTGTGCTCTGACTTTCTTAACTTCATAATTGCGTAGCTTCTTAATTTATGTTTCCAAAATATGAGTTGGAACTCATTTCACTGTCTCCTCTCGTTCCACCTCTTCTCCTTCTAGTATACTCGGCACTACAACTTCTGTTATGTCATGCTAACATTTCTTCAAAAGGTCTTCCAAAATCCTATTCACCCTTTCTATCAGAGGATGATAAGCGGTGCTCAAACATAACTGCATACTCATGGCTTCTTCCAAAATTCACTAGATTGTATTCCATGTAGAAGAACTATCTCTTGAAAATAAAAAGATGCTAACCATATTACCAAGTGTATTTATTAAGGTGATTAGAGGTCTCTTCTCTACTTAACTTATCCATTGCGTCAGCTATCTTAGAGTCTTTTCTTTGTGAAGTCCCTATTTGATCCAAAAGTGTAGGTCTTACTCCTAGCGATGCCAACTAGTAACCTAACCGAAGGTTTTAAAATCAAAGGTTGATATGTATTTTGAACTTTTCCTTTTCACATAAAGAGGACTTGAAGTCAACCTTTTTCTTCTTAAGGCATCCACTACGACCTTACTCATTCTTCTTACATCAAAATGGCGCCTAGTCCCGTGCCGTATGCATCCGTGTATACCGTAAACCTTTTACTACCGTAAGGTAAAAGTCAAAACTGGGGCCATTGTAAGAGCCCTCCTCGATCGTTGGAAACAGACATCAAAATCAATATCCCGAGAAAAGGTTAGATTCTTCTTCGTTAATCCATTAAGTAGGGCAAATACCTTCGCAAAGTCCTTAATGAACTTCCTATATTAGCCCTCTAGTCCAAGAAATCTTCTTACCTCTGTTGCATTCCTTGGGACTTTCCAGTCTTTGCACCGCAACTACTTTTGCCCGATCCACAGCTATCCCCTCTTTGGACACCACATGTCCAAGAAACCTTACTTCTTCTCTCCAAAAATGGCATTTGGAGAATTTTGCTTTCAGTCGATGTGCTCGAAAAGTATCCATAACTTCCCTTAAATGCAAAGCATGTTCTTCCTCACTTTTTGAGAAAATCAAAATGTCGTCCACGAAGACCATTACAAATTTATTAAGGAACTCTCTGAACACCCTACTCATCAAGTCTACGAAGTAGGAGGGTGCGTTTGTCAAGCCGAAAGGCATGACAAGCCACTCAAAGAAACCGTCAGGAGTCCTAAAAGCAGCCTTGTCTATGCTGTCCTTAGCTATTCTTAGCTGATGAAACCTTGTAGCCAAATCTAGTTGGGAGAAAACAGACGCACCTACAAGATGGTCAAACAAATCATCTATTCTTGGGAGTGGGTGCCTATTTTTCTTAGTCAGCTTGTTTAATTCTCTATAATCCACGCATAAGCGAAGTGAACCATCCGCCTTAGTGGCGAACACTACTGGAGCACCCAATTCAGAAATACGTCGCTTAATAAATCCCTTCTCAAGCAACTCTTTAACTTGCTTGCTGAGCTCCATCCTCTCCCTAGGATCCATGTGTCGTACGGGTAATGCAACTGGTTTGGCATTATCAACCAAGTATGTGCGAAAATCTATTTCGCGTTTTGGGGGTAAACACTTCACTTTATCAAAGACATCGAGATACCCACGGACTACTTGAGCGGATTGCAAATTATCAATAGATGCATCAAGAGATTCTAGGTAACTAAGCATGACAGAACCCTTAGGGTTACACGAGATTTCGAGGGTATTACCGAGGCGAGTCAAAAGTCTAACTATCCTCCTTTCACAATCGAGAATGGCACCATTACTGGATAATCAATCCATCCCTAAAATCAACCCACAGCCCATGAAAATAAAAACGTAAGCATTACATCTAAACTCAGCGCTTAGTATAGATATTCCCAAATCCAAACAAATCATAGATAAATGAGGCGAACCCCCAATAGGATTTGAGTCAACAATGGGATCCTCTACCCTACTAGTACTAAGGTGCAGAGACTCAACTATGGAAGCAAACAGAAAAGAATGTGAAGCGCCAGAATCAAACAAAGTTCTAACATGATGATTGAAAAGAAAAACTGAACTTTCAACAGAAACATTCCTACCTCTCTTAGGTACACTAGCAGTGAGAGCATGCAATTGCCCTCTAGAAGGTTATGTCCTTTTCCCTTGTCCTTGTCCTTTGGGCAATCCTTGATAAAATGCCCTGCTTCACCATACTGAAAACAACCACCTGTCTTCTTCTTCCTACAATTAAATGACCCGCTATACCATAGAAAAGACACTTGCTCTTGTCGTGGGATCTATTATTTCCTCCACCCTTCTTATATTCCAATCTCTTGTTTGTTATTCTTCCACTTTGGCCTCTTTCTTTTCACCTTTCTCCTTCCGTGTGGATTAAGCCATATCAACAAGCTTCTTATCCTTGGGCTTGTGCTCCATAGCCCAAACTCCCTTATTCTCATCCACACTATCCTTGTGTAGCTTGTTGACAAGTTTCTCGAAACTACCTCCATCGCACGACAACCTACAAAGCTTGAAAGAAGATTGGCCGTAGGTGAAACTACTATGACTAAAGATGGAGGTTGGGCACTACTTCGCCCTCGACATGTGTCGTATGCCTACGAAACTATGACAAAAAGAAAGGAAGAAGAGATTCAAATAGAGAATCAGAAGATAGTGCATATGGCTTTGGGGAATATGCCTTTTAAAAACAATACTTTTCTCTTGAAAAACGCTTCTTTAAAACATGTTTTAGAAAATACCCCTTTTAAAATATGCTTTTGAATATTCTTTTATCTATTCTGGTAACCTTTAGCTCTGATACCAAGTGTAACACCCCACCTTCGTTAAGGTCACTCACATAAGGAATGCATTAACTTCAGTGGAGTGTCGTAAGTGTATAGAACAGATAAATTACAAAACAGATAAAATTTAAATAGCGAAAAATAAATAAAACTTTACTTCATTGATAAAATAGCAGCTTGGTAAAACAGCTTGTACAACGATTGTTTTCCAACACCAATACCCATTACAACTAAGCATCTGTCTTGTTTAACAAAATAAAGATGCATAAAATGACAATGATATTCCCCAATAAAGCATGAGCCAACCATAGCAGTGGAAAAGAGAGTCCAAAGCAATACTTTGACTATCTCCGAGCTTGGAACGAAAACTAAGCTAAGTGGTAATATTCCCCCCCTTTGACCGGGGGGGGGGGGGAACGGAAAAAAGAAAGCGAAACAAAATAGAGTCAGACATAAAGGCTGGTAAGTCTAGTGACTTTCAGCATGTAAATAGGTAAAAGCATCATGACATGAATAAACTGGATACAAGACATAACCATGATAGTAAGCATAGCAAGACAACAAATGATGGGAGTTAGATATGACAAGGTACACAAGATGAATTGGATATGATGATTGCACTTCTAATTATTAATATATTTCCTACACCGCACCGTTTACTAAGACACCTTGGTTAAGAGAGTAACTCCCTAAGTATCAACCCCGAAGACCGAAATCAACATCAGATTGACCGCCAAAGAATTACCCAACTCAACCAACCTTATGTTATCGCACTATTACAAGATTACGCCACACCATTCGATATGACAAGGCAAGATACACTGAATGCGCTTCGGTTCTTTCTTTGATTTCCTATCTTCTCTGCACCACCCAATTAGCATCCTAACCAGTGTATTTCATAGAATGATTTGTATTCCCTACTAGTGTCCCAACTAGTATCCGGTGAAAAAGGATCCGTATCCCCTACTAGTGTCCCAACTAGTATCATGTGTTATATAATAAGGTGATCCCAACCCCGCAATTGTGGTAGCCTTCAGGTGTACATCTAGTATGAGGATCTTACCTCAATCAGCCTAACCGCCATGAAGATGTTAGATGTATCCTTACTACCTTAACCAATCGACTCCTACTCGTATTAATTTATTGCTTGTGTCATTCGATCTCGCTTGTATGTATTCATTACTTGTGTCATTCAGCCTCGCTTGTATGCATCCATTATTTGTGTCATTCGACCTCGCTTGTATGTATTCATTACTTGTGTCATTCAGTCTCGCTTGTATGTATTCATTACTTGTGTCATTCGGCCCCGCTTGTATGTAGATACCTGTGCTGGCCCCATCATGGGGTGTATCAATTCCCATGATGGAAACCTGACACAATTCAAGATGCACAGTGTATACCACTGATGCCCAATGCCTGCTTTTTCCACTCCAGAGCACGTGCACGCCTTTTCCACACCAGAGCACGTGCACGCCTATACTCCGTCGGAACCTACACTGCTGCAACACCCGCCGCTATTTTGACCGCTTATAATCAGCCCAGTAATCGTGCCCACCCTGCCTAGCTCAGGGTATCATGATACATCTATGTGGGTTACTGCTGAAATGGATCCCCGTTACTAGGGTTTCCTAGTCAACATGTTATAATGGTTAAGTGTTCTCAATTTAACTTAACCCCACCTATTTGCTTAATTAACATGTTGTACTAGTTAAGTGTTGCCTATTATATGTTACTTAACCTTCCCACTGATTCACGCATGTTTATTTAACGGCTAAATTTGTGGTCTTATATATAATAATATTACCCACTTACCCAAGATTTACTTAACCCTTCTGCTTATCAAGTCCATATGTATTATTGGTTAAGCTTGCCTTAACCCTATCCACTTTGTTCATGTAATATTGGTTAAGTTGTCTTCTTATCCATGTTAACTTAACCCACCCACCTAACATGTCATATTAGTTAAGTGTTTCTTATTAACTTAACCCTTCCTATTCATTGTATTGGTTAAGTGTTTCCTATTAACTTAACCATGTTAATTCATCATGTTATATTGGTTAAGTGTTTCCTATTAACTTAACCCTGTTCATTAGCATTAATTCATTCATTAATGCCTTAACCTCTCACATTAGAACTGTTTTTTGCGGTTGCTGGATGTGCCGGGCGGTTCCGGGCAGACTTCTACCGCAAACTCATTCTAACCTTGGGTTTTATGATTTATGTGCTAACCTCTCACATTATACATGTTTTTGTGGTTGTTGGATGTGCCGGGCGGTTTCGGGCAGACTTACACCGCAACTCAATCTAACCTCGGGTTAGGCATGCTCATCTTTTATCCAATTTACCATACATGTCCAAGTCTAGATTTTATGTGCTAATTATCCCAAATTCACAAAACTAGTCATGTTCCAATTCTCAAGTTATGCCCAACAATTTCACCGAATATGTTATGCCCAATTATTTCACTGAATATATTATGCACAATATTTACCCAAAATAGGCTATACCTAAATATTCCCCACATTCCAATCGTTTGTATTTTGCGATTTCATCCTACGTTCGAAGGTAACCCAGGTTCATAAAAGAAAAAGGAAATAGGGGAAGAGAGAGAGAAGGAGCATAAAATTAGAATAGGCATGTAACAATAGACCTAATACAAGAAATTTAGATCCAACTAAGATAAATCCTTGAATAAACTGATACAATCATTATTGCAGGCATAAGAATAACATCATGAACCAAAAAGGATTATAAACCTGATATACAACAAAGATAGGCCTGACTTAATCAATAAAAATAACCTCTAAGGAATGCAAAGACATAGATGCAATAGAAGGATAGGGATAAATCTGAAAAGATTATCTTACAATCAGTCATAGACTTTGATTCATTTGATTACATGTCAAGATTACAATCAGGTATTCAAATCTGAAAATAACGTGAACTTACCTTGCTAGGATTAAGAAAAGATAATTGAATCGTTGTTGTTGCAAAAACTCTAATTTGATGTTGATTAATCTTCCAAGTTGATTGTAGAAGAAAACCTATCCTTTGATTTGGAGCTCTCTAACTTGATTTCTAGTTTGGAGAAGACGGAGGCGGCTTGGCTAGATTGAAGATGAACAACATGTCGACATCATAGCTTTGGAGCAATAGAATTAGGGTTGGGTTATGAGTGTGTATATAGATGTCTAGGATTTTTAAGAGCCCTTAGATCAAGCTAGGATCCATCCAAACCATCCAGTCCAAGAAAATGAGTCAGCAGACCAATCAGAAGTCGCCACGTTGCCTTACGACTCAGAAATTCGTCACTGTCTAGAACAGTCAGCAGGGGTCGACCCCTACAGGGGTGTCGACACCCATATCGACACCCCTATAGGGGGGCTCGACCCCAGTGTCAGCACCCGTGGGGGGTCGACACCCTACGGCGGGATTTTTCCCGCCCACTGTTCCCTGCTGGTTTGAATTTCGAATATTGATTATTTAATTATTTATTTAATTTTGAATTAAACTTAAATCTTCTAACCTGCATAACTTCTTCATACGGAGTCCGATTCACGCAAAACTTGGACTCAATCTCAAGAAGAATTCCGAGACGAACGCACTGGCGTAACTTGTTTCCCTTAATTCTTCTTTTAAAAATTAAGTATTCTTTAATTCGTTATTTTAATATACAGAGAAAATTTAGGGTGTTACAATAAATCTCAATCAGCCAAACAAAAATCATAATAAACTGAGTACTAGTGGCATATTTCACATTGTAGAAAATGATGGATTTAAGATGAAATTTTTAAAAAATGGAGAGAGTTTCTAAAATATGATTTCCAATTATTTTTCAATAAAAATTTTTAAATTGAAGCACAAAAACAGTGACGGATTCGGACTATAATTATAAATTCAGTTTAAGTGATAATATCGTATAATCTCAAATCCCAGTAGCTATCAATCAATAAATCATAATACGTCATAAAAAATTAACACATTTCACAAACTAGAAGATCGATTGATAGGCTGGTTTTTAAACACCAAGGAGAATTTCAGATTTATTTCAATTTATAGCACATTTTTCCTTTTAAGTTTAATTTTTACTTAAGAGCACACTGACCACGCATAACCAGTGCTTGGATTTTTTAAATGGGGTCAGTCGCAGCTTAAATTATAAGTTGTCTCTTAACCATGCATGACCAGAGCTTGGATTTTTAAATGAGGTTAGAGACACATTTATATATTAATTATATTTATCATTTCATCTTTAAAAGGAAAAACTCCTCCGTAATATATAGATGATAGAAAATGGGGTAGGTACAGAAATGGACTGTGAAATAAATTTCTAAATTAGCTATATTATGAAATATGCTCGATTATACCGGGATCATTGAAAATTTTCAATCATCACTACTTCTGAATAATAATACAGTCCCATATCTGTCACAAATAACTTCACTGTTTATCCAAAAATATTTTAAAACATATTAACTCTCCACATTAATATAGAATCATCATGAATGGCAGAATGATGATAGATAAAGGAGATGGTCGTGAAATATTCGCCAATTCAAAGATATTATAATAAATGTTCAACCATCATGAAAATCTAATAAAATCTCCTCTTGTTGTGAAATATACTACAGTCATAATTCATCACAATTTCAAAGTCTGATAATAATATTGATGAATTATAAATACAGTTCAATTTGGTTATCGATTTCGATTTCTAAATGAATAATCAATAAATAATTTTAAAATTGAAAATCAATTACAAGAGAAATATGAAATGCTATACAAAGCAAGAGGGAATTAAAAATATATACAGCAAGACAAAAAAACAGCACATATAAACTGATACCACTTGATGTCTCTATTAATGAGGATTTTAAGGAGACACTGGAGACAAACAAGGATATCACAGATAGCACAAACCAAACGTTAAGCCCAAGCAGACAAATTTAGCACTTTTATCAGGGCAGCAGACAAGAGCTAGCAGTTATTTAAAAAGCAGTATCAGAGCAGCACAAACATTAGTTCAAAGCACACTTGTCACAGATATTCCTGTTGGTCACCAAGCATATTCCATGATCCAATGAATAAAAATTAGTTTATTTTAAATCATTTGAAGAAATGTGAAAATATCAGGATTTAATGAATCAATCCCACACTATTATATTTCAGATTCAAGATATGTGTGAGACTCAATAAATATTCTAAATGATTTTAAACAAACGAATATTCAAATCAAATAATCATGAAATACCAGTGGGTTTTAAGATCTGTATTTCAAAAGAATTTTTCCAAAATATTTCTGAAAAGCTCAACGAAAAATTTCAGATCATTTACATCCAATTTGAGAGGTATTCAAGATCCAGAAAATTTAGAAAATAATTTATTTGAAATCACTTGAATTAATGTCAAGTTTTGAGATATAATGAATCAGTCAGACAAGATTGATAATTTCAAATTTTAGAGGTGTGGGATATTCAGAATATCAAGAATTTCAGATGATTTCAAACAAATAAATTTCAAACACGTTGATCATGAATAAAAATGAATTTCCTGATGTATCACTGATTCAAGATAATTCAAAAAATTTAAGCCAATCTGAAAATCAATGAAATTGTCACAACAGATAAATAGCAGTGTGCTGTAATGAGTATATTATTTCAAGCTTTTATAAAATGATTAGAAGGAACTCGAAACAGCAGAATTGTGTGAAACTTCAATTGTTTTTCAGATCTTCAAAAAATTAGAATTCAAACTAACAATGTTCAAGATATGGCAAGAATACATCAACACTGTTATGTATTCAGAAATCAGAAAATAAACTTCAAAATAATTGCAGACATTTGCAAAAATAAATTCAAGATCTGGAAAAGATTAAAACATGAGAGTTTTATCCAGATTGAAGCAAATTTCCAGAAAAATATGAATCTCGCAATTGGAAGTTAATGAAGCCCAAAAAAATATGGCATTGTCAAATCAAATAGACAAAGAAAATAAACAGAAGAGATAGAAGGACGGAAAATATAAAAAATATATTTACAAAGATGAGTTTAGAGGTTATACCTGAAATTGACGTGAGTAAATAAATCTCTAACTCAACAAATGTGGCTAAGGAACTATGAATGATTCTGTATGTAGCAGTTTGAATCCAATTTTTCTTTAGCTATGCAGTTCCTCAACCTCCTTTGATACCTAAGAGTTTAGAGAATTGAGTGGTCTAACAAAATTTGTAAAACCACTCACAGTTTTGTTCACCGCGTTAGGTCCCCAAACTTGTTTATATAACAATCCATCAGAATTAATTTTCATACCTTTAGGAACCCAGATCTGTTTGAATTTAACAAAATTTGTTTTATTTGGGATCCAAGATTGTTTAAATGGATTATTATAAAACAAATTCACATCACGTTTATGATTTAAAAATCCTTTGAGATTATTAGAGTTTGAATTTTCAAATTGATTCTTTTCCAAAGCAGTTTGAAGGATTTTTAAAATCATTAGAATTCCGTCTTTCAAAAACATTATTTTTCCCAAAACCGAAACCTTTCTTATTTCCAACAGAAAACTGGTTTTTCAATAACATATATAAAGATTTTTCACTATCAGAAAATTTAGTCAAAGTTGACACTAGCAGTTGAATTTTAGATTTCAGATCACTATTTTCTTTTATCGAATTCGAACAACGATTTTTAGTGATCTTAATCTTTTCAGCATCATTTTGTTTCAAAACCAAGAGTTCGTTTTCAAGCTTTTCAATTTTGGCCTTGGACTCACAAATTTCATTCTCAAAACGTTTTTGCTTCTCAGCAATTTCACATTTGGAATTTGAAATCTTAAAAGTTTCCAACTCTTTTTGCAAGGTATTGTTTATACAGATTAGCTCATCTTCTTTTTCTTTTGAAGTCATAATTTTCTTTTCAAGCTTTTGGATATTTTCATTTAGATGAGCTAAATTGTTTTTCGAGTTGAAACAATTCTTGCAATCAGAGTTTGAAACTTTCATGATATTTTCAAGTTTTAATTCCAAAATATTATTTTTGGTGATCAACTCAAGTTTTTCAAATTTCAAAGTTTTATTTTTCGATTTGAGACTATCAACAGCATTTGTTAATTCAGTACAAAAATAAACCAAATCTTCATATGAAAGATCTTTAGTTTCACCATCTGTTGAGCCTCCATTGACTGATCCATCTGGATTATCTTTTGTAAAACCTGTTAAGCATAGATCTAAACTTGAGTTGACATTCAGGGGTTTTGAATAATTGTTGTCAATTTGTCCATACTTCGTATTGAGAGTTTTCCAAATTTCCTGCGCAGTCAAACAATGGGAGATATGATCAAGTTGGTTATTACTAAGATGAGAATAAAGAATATGCATAACAAGAGCAATAATATTCCTATCTATTATATCTCCTCCACTGTTAACAATATCCCAATATTTAACAGATTTCAAATAGGATTTCATTTCTAATTTCCAATTCAAAAAAAATCTGTACCATCAAAAATGTTTGGAATGTGACTAGACTGACTCTCAATGTACTGACAACTAGGAGACATGATTCTAGGGTTGATGAAATAACCTGCTCTGATACCACTTGGTGTCTCTATTTATGAGGAATTTTAAGCACCCCAGTGGCCACCAAAGATACCTCAAACACTGGTTTCATGTCCTGTCTCTTGACATGGACAACCCCACACGGGCATGTAGGGGTAAGAGTCAATACTTCGCCACATGATCATACAGTGAGAACCCCCTATCATGCTGTTAAATTATACCATCTCTGATACCACTTGTTGGATCTAGATTAACCCTAGAGGGGGGTGAAGAGGGTTTATCACAGTTTTTCGCTGAGTTAAAAATCTGACGGGATATTAAATAATAGACATATCACAGAATGCAGCAGAAAGGAAATAACACACAGAGATACCTAGCTTCAGAAAAACCCTGCCTGCTGCTGCATTCCTAAGGTTTCTACTAGGTGATAGAACAGATCCCGCTTACAAGACCATATAAACTCGCGAACCCTCGCTCCTATTCTAACCCTACGCTCAAAACCCTAAACTGACCAATATCCCCTCGACCAGATTTTCCCGAATTACAAACACGTAATCTGTATCCCTAGATTTTATAGACTCTAGTAAACTGATTGGACGATTTTACAAATGAAATTGAAACAACACAAATAAAAATAATTAAAACCCTTAGAGTTAAATTAAAAGGGTCATCCCCTTTTCAAATGAAAACATGGTCGACCCATTTGTAATTCCTTTTGCCCGATTGATCCTCTTTCTCTGGAAATGGCGGCTGGCTCTTTAGGGTTTTTGAAATCCACCCAAATCTGATTCGATTGCTTGATGAAAGGTCTAATTTCTGAAGCTCGAATTCATTACTATGTGATTCTTCGATTTGGGACAACTCTCTCTGTCTGGCGATCGAAACCCTATAACATTTGTGAGTTGTTCGATTTTCTCTTGAATTCTTTGAATTGAATTTTTTGGATTTCAATGGCTTGTGCCAGTGATGATTTGGTGTTAAATAGGATATATAATTCCTTTAACTGCTCTGATTTGATTGATATTGACTTGCTCTAATTATGCTTGTTTCCCCCCTTTTGAATTCTTGGCTGAATGATTGTACTTGCGTGATTCTTGTGATTGAAATCTTCAAATGAAACTGGACATATATTTTGGCCTTCAAATAGATTCTGGAAAAATTAATTCTTCCAATTTATTGAGGAAATTACGTGATTAAATTTTGATGTATTAAGACATGATTTTTACTCCCTTCAACGAATCTGGTCGACATATTGAATCATTTTAAAATTTGTAAATTTGAAAGAAGTGTTTGATTTTCAAGCATGATTTCTAGAAATAAACTTGTTGCCTTTAATCCCCTTGCGTGATTGTTCCTAGAATCAAATTTACGATTGTTTCTTGAACACATTAAAAAGCTTGTCAAAATTGGGTTGCTAATTTTCTGGAAATGTAAATGAAATGATTTTCTTTTCTGGAAACATTTTAAACTTGGTTTGCTCTTGGATGATTTCCCTGAATAAATTTTGGAAATTGATACTTGCGAAAAATTATGTCCCTCTATAAAAATGATGTTGTACTTGCCAAACAAAGTGTATCCGGAAACTCCTTTATTAAAAATCTGAACCATTTCAGTTCTGTGAAATGAATTTCTTGCCATATTTCTTGCTGACTTTTTAAAACTGGAAACAACATGAATTTGTTTTTCTTGGCCCGTTTTAAAAAAACTGTGAATGTTTATTCTCCATAATTGATTTCAAATATTTCTGGAAACTCTTAATGCCCAAAATTGTGAATGGAGATACTTGAAAATAGATTGTCCACTTGTAGAAACAAAATGAACACACTTGTTGCTGTAATTCATTTCAGTTGAAACTGTTTGAGTTGCATATGGATTTTTCCTTGAACTTGGTCCATCCATTCGACATGTTGTTCTGGCTTGTTTGTTACCTGATTTGCTCAGTTCATATATGTATGTCACTTGTATACATTGGTCTGTTTCAACATATTTGTATATATGTTGCCATATGTATTTCAATACCATTGTCTTGCATATTGACATTGCTCGGCCATTTTTGTCAATGCATGAGTATGTACATTGTTGTTGCTAGTATCACACCATCCACGTAATTTACATGTGCATCTCTTTGGTCATGCTTGTGATTTGTGGTTATTGCTTTGCCATAAAATAAATGCTACAATGTTTGTTTTGGAACTGTCTTGAGTTTTCGTTGATATACACATACACATGCATGACTTGTGTTTGATCCATATGTACCCTGTTGTGTTCATGCTAAGTTTCTAAAACATGTTAATGCTGTGTTGAAATATCTTGAGCTCCATCTTGAATTTTGAACTGTTTTGTCTTTGCTGTAGACACTTGAACTTGACTTGATGTGTTGCCATGTGCGCACATACATGAGACCATTTTCACCACATATATGCTCTGTCCATGAACTTCCTGAACCATGAGCAGTTTGAGCTTGACGTTTTAATGTTGTACCATCCATGCTAAAGTATTTGCAGTTCCACATTGTTGAGTATGATTTACTTTGAGTACTTGCATTTTGCATTGTGCTCGACCACTTGTATTTGTTGCTTTGATTGAGCACACACTCGACCATATTCATATGCACTGAGTTGAGATGGTCCTTGTGGCTACTCCTAAGATGCATACTGAATAGCGTGGCAGTGCACACATGTATATATATATATACACGTGTGTATATGCAGCCATCAAAAAGATTTCTTGTCCCTGCATTGAAATATTTTATATATACATAGATGAATCGGATCAAGTCATGAAAAATGATGAGAAACACACCAGAAATCTAAGGCAAATAAAATTTTAAAAATAAAATTCATATTCATATGTATTCAGTTTTATTTCTATTGCAGTGTACTGTGTGTGTTTCTGTATATGTCAGATAAGCAGATGATGACTGGATTGACAGTGAAGATGCTGTGAAGACAGAAGATGGAAGACAGAAGATAGTGGAAATGTGTATAAGTGTATATGAAATGTAAAGAATGTACATAAAATTGTATAACTGAGTGACAGTGTTATCGTGAGGAGCAGTGTATAAATGTATAATGAGAGAATTGTACTGGTATTTGTAATAAACAAATTTGTTTGAAATAAAATATTATTTAATTGTTGTCAAATAAACTTGTCTATTTTATTCAGTTTATTTACAAGTACAAATTCCTGTGAAGTGTTTACATAGTGGAGTTATAAATAGTTGTACTGTTTGAATGTTTGAAATAAAATATTATATATAAATAAAATACTGTGTGAATATTTGAATGTCTATACAGTCGTATTCTATTTAAATATAAATATTATATTCCTGTCTGTGATGTATATATAGAACAGTACAGTAACAAACACATTTAAAATAATATTTATTTGGTTGTTATCTTCAAACAAAAATCATATAATTGTGTATACAACTACATCATATACAAAAATCCAGATCGAGACGACCAGCTGATTGTAAGGATTACAACTCCACATCAATATCAACCAAATCCAAAGTGATCCAATATTATGATTGGTATGCGCACGTGAAGTGGGTTCGGTAGGAATCCATGTAACTCTCCAATAAATTGAATTAACTTACGGATCAGTACAATTCCATGAAAATGGATCAGTGTAACTCCGTTTGACCAACATCACTTTGCAACTCCATTTGATCACACCTCCACTTCAATTGCTTGGATCATCACGAATATTTACGTAAAGAAGGAGACGAGGGAGTCAGTGGAGTTCATACTAAAGGAATCCTTAAAAGTACAAAGTGGAGGGTCGGTAC
The DNA here is from genome assembly GCA_030737875.1 of Allium sativum. Classification (NCBI taxonomy): domain Eukaryota; kingdom Viridiplantae; phylum Streptophyta; class Magnoliopsida; order Asparagales; family Amaryllidaceae; genus Allium; species Allium sativum. The sequence goes on from CM060924.1 coordinate 202,648,897, forward strand.
CGGTCCGTCATAATTGCAATTTTGAGCCTTGGGCTGCGTGAACTCCCTATTATTTTGGATGTCGAGTTTCCAACTCCAGCATCAATTATAAATATCCCTGTTTCTGATAGAATATCGATATTTTGGCAATTCATTTACGTTATACTATCTTACTATAGATCTATACCGATCTGAGCACCGTCCTCCATTAATTTTCGCAATGTAGCGATTGAATTAGCAAATGGACATATGCTAACTCACTCCGAGCCACTATAAATCATTATCTTTTCTATTACTCACTTGTTCTATTTCTTGTCATTTTCCATTCACTTTAGTTTAACATTTGTATAATATTTTGGGTATTGTACCAAATTTTGGTGTCGAAATTTTTAATTTTACATTTGATAATAAAACAAAATTTAATTTCATAAACAACACATATATACAAATTTATATACTTTCAATGATAATGATATGTTTGAGTGTGAAATTTATAGTTTTAACATACATATGTATATGTATGTATATACGCGCAATATATATATGTTGACACAAAAATTGGTTTCTGAGTCCAATACCCAAAATTCAATCACAGTTACAGAATACAAATCACAAAATGCAGAAAATAAAGAGATCCACATAATTTTATCGTGTTCGGCAATCAGGACTACATCCACTTAATGTAATCTATCTTTTATTGGACTTAGGATTACAACACAGTTGATTTGTTTATAAGAATTATAGAGCAAGGAAGGTGAATTAATGGCAGCAAAATCCATGCTAATTTCGACTAGAGAAATAAAGGTTTGATCCTTTGGAAAGTCCACAAACCATGTATTTATAGCCTCATACAGATCCAATTTGACCAACACATGTAGTGACCGATCCAAAAGCGTAGGGAATAGTGCATTGATCACGTCTGAGTAATGGAACACATCTTCAGGAAGTGCCCACATCTGGCTTTACATTGTCGAATCAGGTTGTTTGATCCAGAAGTTAACTACATAATAAATTGGTGACGTGGCTATGCCGTGCCAAGATAGTCGATCGTAGCTTCATGACGACCCAAGGTCTAGGCCGATCCGGAGTGAAGATAAAACACCCCATACCCCTTAACGTCACCCATATAGGAATGCGCTAAGGTATATGAAGCGCTTAGGTATAAAGTAACAACACATGGACATAAATTCACAAGACAGAAACATAAAACATAGCAGAAAATTTTAAAACAACATTTAGTAAAGCAAACCAAATCACAGTGGCTATTACATTTTCAAAGTACCAAATAGTCATCAACATAAAACTAAATACACTATATTGTGGAAAACCATAATACTAGAGTACATAAGTAAAACCATCCCTCTCGATGCTAACACAACAATTAGAAAATGAATTAGTAAACTAATAATTAATTCGAAATCTTAGGAACAGATAGTACAAGGGTAATTAAGCTCTACATATGGACAATGGTAACTCAATTTTATTACTCACACTGAGCATGCTAGTATTAAGGGTGATAAAAAGCTTTTTCTAAATGATCTATTACAAGCAACACATATAAGAAATAACTTAATAAGTTTGTCACAGTGTGCAAAAGACAACTATGTGTCTTTTGAATTTTACGCAAAGCACTGCCTATTTGGAGATATAGTAACTAAGGATATTTTATTCAAAGGTAGAGAAATAATAGGCTATACAAGTTTAACACTGAAAATTCAAGAAAACCTAAATTAAAGGGAAATTTCTATAATGTGGCATAATTAAAAGTAAATAAAGACCGTATGACTTTTGATATGTGGCACTGTAAACTTGGTCACCCAAGCGCTAGAATTATAAAGGAAGTTTTGGATGACACTGGGATTGGTATTCCTAAAAATTATATACGCTTATACTGCCAAGTAGGAGAAAGCCATAAGTTACCATTTCTAAACTTTGAAACTAAATCTTGAAACGCTAGAATGGTTGATGTTGATCTCTGGAGTCCAACACCAATTGATACTGACTATGGGTACAAGTATCACATTTCATTCTTCGATGCTTACTATATATATATATATCAATATATTTCATGAAATCAAAATCTAACATTAAAAATGCAGTTACGAAGTTCATAGCAAGTGCTGAAAATCAGCTTAATCATCGAGTAAAGATATTACATAGTGATGGGGTAAAGAATTTTACCATTAACGAATTACTTCTGTAAAAAGGGTATCACAAAGCCTAACTTGCCCACACACATCTGAACAAAATGGTCTCACAGAGAGAAAACAGAAACACATTGTAAAGACTGGGTTAACAATGTTGCACAAGCATCACTGTCACTGAAATTTTGGCCTGATGCTTTCGCTACAGTAGTGGACCTAATAAATAGATTACCAACTACGGCGCTAGATTTCAAATGTCCCATAGAAGTGTTAACTCAATTCAAACCATCATATAATGATTTAAAAATATTTGGTTGCTTTTATTGCCTTCATATTAGTCCATTCAACAAACATAAACTTGATTATAGATCAACACCATGCACTTTTCTTGGTTACACCACCAATCCGAAGAGTTATAAGTGTCTTGGGAGTAGTGGAAAAATTTATATACCTAGGCATGTAGTATTCAATGAAAAAGTTTTCCCATTTAGCAATCCTACATATAAGACAACAAAGAAAATCTATAATCCAGGATATTCAGTTCTACCCATTCTTGTACAAATTGGTGATATTGTGCATATACCACATTTTAGTGATAATATGACACTCACACACACAAGTAACATAAACTGTCTGTACACTTCAACACCCGTTATCCAACTATGGATCAGGTCAATAGTGTTGGATTTCTGCCACTAACAATGATGCAAATTCACAACAACAAAGTTTTAATAATGATCAAGGCAGTAACTCAGAAAGTACTCAGAGAGAAGAGAGCAACAACAACAATCAAATGCAGAATCAACATCATATGATAACTAGAGCAAAAAGTGGGTTATTTGAACCAAAAAATTATTGCACTAAATTTAATGAAGAAGAACCATCCACTTATCATCAAGCAATGCTCAATATAAGTGGAGGTCAGCTATGAGGGAGGAGCTAGATGCTCTAAATAGAAACCATACTTGGTGTTTGGTTCACCACCTAAAGATAAAAATATTTTAGGGTGCAATTGGACCTATATAACAAAAAGACACGCTGATGGTACCATATCTAAATACTGGTGGGATCGAGATGTTCATGATAATGGTTTTGCTGACAACAACCTTATTTCAATTATTATTATTATAAAATATATACTAACATAATTGTCTAGAGTATATTTATGTATATACAGGAAATGTATGCAAGTATTGATTATTGGAGACTGTACAGTTCAGAGAATCAAGATTTCATAGTAGAAGAGTTCAAGATATAAGAGTCATGAGTATCAAGAATTCAAGAGTTGAAAAGTTAAAGAAATATAGAGTACTAGTGTCTAATGTTTTGTTAAAACTATGGTTAGCACTGAATTCCATTTTCAAACCTTTTCTCACTATTTTCAAATGATTTCAAAATTACTTTCTTGTTTTTAAATCCATTTTCAAAATGATTTCAAAATTACTTCTATATTTTAAACTATACATCTTTATTGTTAAATCTATTTTAACTCCTGAAATTTACTTTAACTTTTATTTTAAGACTCCTAATTCAAATATTCATTACCTATATATTTAATTCTAATTTAATTATAGTTACTTAAATTTTCCTTAGTTATATTTATTAAGTTTTAATATATTTCCTATATGTATAATTTTTATTTATATACTTTTATATATAATTTTAATCGTTTTTAAATTATCTTAATATATGTTTTAATATATATATTTCTACTTGAAATACTCTATTTTAATTTAAAGGAATATGGTTTGTTTTAACTCAAAAATCACCATAATTTATTTAAACATTATTTTCTTTAATATAAAATAATTTTTCGAAAAAAATACAAGTATATGTCGGCATATACATTATGTATGTTGACAAATGTATCGTTTGATTAAAATTTAAATTTTGAAAAGTTGAGACTTTTGAATTCAAACCTTTTCTGAATGGTTGTGACTGTTGGAAAACTATAAATAGGCTTAAGATTTGGATTTTTTTAATAATTAATCACCTTCTTCTTCCTTTCTCTCCTTGTCATTATTCTTCTTAATTTCTCAAAATATATACTTATACATTGCCCATTTTCAAAGAAATTATATCAATCTCTTTCTATTTTAATTCTACATCAAACTCTCTCTGAAATCAAGTGCTATACATGAGTTATAGGTTGTTTGTAATCAAAGATCGAAACAAGTCAATACTTCAAAACTGATACCAAGCAAAGGTGTGATTTTAGCCCATAAATCAATTGGGTGTGATTGTAGCTCGAAAATCAATTAGGTGATCTTGTAGCATGAGAAAATCCGGAGAGCGCCTTGTGCACGGAAGAAGGTGGTGGTGGATTCCGTCGCCATTGTAATTAAGGATTGTTATTTAAAGACTATATTGAAAGAAATATACATAAGCCAGAGTTGTGTGGAACTGGATGTAGGGTAACTCCGAACCAGTATAAAATCCCGGTATGTAATTTCCTTTTACCACTTTTTTTCTGCATCCGTGATTGATTATGTGATTATTGATATCTATGATTCGCATAACATTCTGTTTAATCCAAAAAGATTTCAAAAAATTAGTAAAGTCCATAAAACCCTATTCACCCCCCTTTAGTATGTAATTTTCCTTAAGATCCTTAATCCACATCCCCAAAGGCTTTAGAGCATTGGTTTTCAAAGTTTTCATAATCGGAATTTTGTAAGGTTTAAATTGGGGCTATCAATTTCCTACACGACCTGAAACTCGCATGGAAATTAGCAGGTTAACCTGACCCGTTTAGTTGGCGGGTCAACCCGAATTTGACCCATTTATAAATGGGTGGGTTTAAGGTTGACCCGCTAACCCGATTTTGATCCGCCAAACCCGATTATATGTTGTATCTCTTCCATATTGTTAGCCTTTTGTGTACGTTGTTAGTGTTAGTCTTTTGTATATGCACTAATCAGTGTGCTCTTATATTCTTGTATAAGCTGTTATATTTTACTAATTTATTCTCGTATGTTGTTAATTATTTTTTACTTATAACAACTATATCTCCTCCATACTGTTAGTAATTTATGTATGCAGTAAGCTGGTATATTCTTATGATGGAGAATGATATTCGGATATGGTGATTTCATATTTTAAATATGTGTTTCTTGTGGGTGATTTCGTAACTTGTTTCCTGTTGGTGATTTTGTAACTTGCTGTATGTTGATGATTTGGTTCTTTTGCTATTTATATTAGTGGGCAATATTTGCCAATGGGTCAAATGGGTAAACCCGAGACGAACTGACATGAACCATTTAGTTAAATGGGTTACACGGGTCGGGTCGGATTAAGGTTGAGAAAAAATGTCCCAATTAATAAGCGGATTGAACCGACCCGTTTATAAATCAATCCGAACCCGACTTGACCCGACCCGAACCTGGCTCGACACGACCCATTGACAGCCCTAGTTTAAATGGCAATTTTTGAAGATTTCTATTAAACTAGTTCAAAAATATGCACTTCATCATTGTTTCATAAGTCTGCATTTAATTTTATTGAAAAATTAAGTTATCAACCGGATAAGTGTGTTGTACAAGGATAGATGTGTTACATGGCTATTGGTGATTCAAAACTTGATGGTCAAATGGTGTGAATCAAAATTTATAAATGGATACTAGATAAAGGTTGTTCGAGACATATGATGGGAAATCCATACTTATTGAATCATGTAGTCTATGAAGATGGAAGAAGGTCAATTTTGGTGATAATTCGAAAGGATATGTGATTGGAAATGACAATGTCGGTAATTCTAAAACTACTACTATTTCTGAAGTTTTATTAGTTAGGAATTTAAAACATAATCCACTTAGTATAAGTCAATTATGTGACAAGGGTTATATAATCAAATTTGAAAAAGATTAGTTCTTTATCAGTGATATTAATTCAAACATAATTTTTCAACAAATTAGAAAGAAAAATGTTTACATCTTAAGTAAGAAAATTTCAAATGATAATTTATGTCTTTTGGTCAATACAAATGACCCTCGGATTTGGCATAAAAGATTCGGTCGTTTAAATTTCAAACATCTATCTAGGATTTCTAAACTAGACGTAGTTAGACGTTTACACAATACGAATTTCAAATTAAACAATTATGTGATGCTTGTCAATTAGAGAAATCAAGAAAAGGTTCATTCAAATTAAAAGATGAGATTACTACTTCAAATCCACTAGAATTACTTTATATGGATTTATTTGGTCCATCTCAGACATAATTAATAAACCATAGTAAATACATTTACGAAATTATTAATGATTTTTCTGGATTTACTTGGACTCTTTTTCTTAAACATAAAAGTGATGATTTTGATTTATTTAAAACTTTTGCTAAAAGAATTCAAAATTTATTATCTTTAAAAATTAAAACTATACGGTATGATAACGGTGGAGAACTGGAAAATGATTTTTTTTTTTGAGAATTTCTGTAATAAGAAGGGAATTACTCATAATTTTCTTTTCCAAAGACTCCTCAATAAAACAGAGTAGTTGAGTGTAAAAATAGGATGATCCAAGAGTGTGCGAGAACAATGCTTTCTGATAGTTATTTACCCAAAAAAATTTAGGTTGAAGCAGTTGTAACAACTTATTATATTTTAAATAGAATTTTAGTTATACCATTAACTAACAAAACTCCATATGAACTTCTTTATAATAAGAAACCAAAGTATCTTATTTCAGAATTTTTGAAAGTAAATGTTTTATTTTAAATACTAAAGAAAATCTATATAAATTCGATCCTAAATCAAATAAAGGGATTTTTATTGTGTATTCAATTAGAAGTAAAGCATATAGAATTTTTAATTTAGAAACTAGTACTATTGAAGAAACTCTAAATGTATCTTTTGATGGAAATTATAAAGGTTTAAGTCAAAATCATAATGAAGATGAATGTGATAGTGATCTAAATGAAATAAATAACGAAATTAATTAACCTAACAAAAAAATTATACTTTTAAGAGATCATCTTGTAGAAAATATACCAGGAGATATTGAATCCGTAGTTAGAACGAGAAATCAATTAAATAACATGAGTAATATAGCTTTTATATCAACTATTGAGCCTAAAAATCCAAATGAAGCATCATTTGATGATTCACGGATACTTGCTATGCAAGAGGAATTGAATCAATTCACCAAAAATGATGTATGGGAACTTATTCCTAGACCAGAGGATAAAACAAAAACAAGAACTAAATGGGTTTATAAAAATTAAATGAATGAACTTATTGAGGTCATTAGAAATAAAGAACGGTTAGTTACTCAAGGATATTGTCAAGAAGAAGGAATAGATTACGACGAAACCTTTGCCGCCGTAGCAAGATTAAAAGCTATTAGAATTCTACTTGCTTGCGCTAGTCATAATAATTTCAAAGTATTTCAAATGGATGTAGAAAGTTCTTTTCTAAATGAATTCGTTAAAGAAGATGTTTATGTTGAACTACCACCATTATTTGAGAACGGAATTTTTTTCAAACCACGTTCATAAGTTAATGAAAGCTTTATATGGATTAAAACAAGCTCCTAGAGCTTGATATGATAGATTAAGAATTTATTTATTACAATCGAATTTTGAAATTGGTAAAGTAGACAATACACTATTTATTAACGGAAACGAAAATGATATTCAATTAGTACAAATCTATGTAGATGATATAATTTTTTGATCAATAATCAATAAAATAAATCAAGAATTTTCAGAAATCATGACAAAAGAATTTGAAATGAGTCACATGTGAGAACCAACTTTCATTTTAAGATTATAAATTAGACAGTTAGATAATGGAACATTTATTAATCAAGAAAAATACATTATATATTTAATTAATAAATTTAGTATGGCTAGTACAACAGGAAAATCCACACCTATGGCAATCAATGAAACCTTAAGTAAAGACAACTCTTCAAAAGATGTAGATCATAAATTATATAGAGGTATGATAGGTTCTTTATTATATAAAACTACGAGTAGACTAGACATAATGCATAATGTATGTCTCTACGCTATATATCAATCACAACCTAAGGAAACTCATTTAAAAGCCGTAAAATGTATTCTATGATATGTTAATCATACATTAAACTTTGGTCTATTTTATTTTAAAAACGATTCACTTGATTAAATTTCATATTGCGATGCTAACTATGCTGGTTGTAAATCATATCGAAAAAGTACGAGTGGAACATGTCATTTTTTGGGTCATTCTTTGGTTTCCTGATTTACAAAAATGCAGAATACCATTTCCTTGTCAACGACTGAAGCATAATATATATATGTTGCTTTGCACTTATTCTCAACAAATACGTATGCAACAAACTTTAAGAGATTTTGGTTTAATTATAACTAAATCATCAATTTACTACGATAATACAAGTGGTATAAACTATATAAAAATCCTACATATCATGCTAGAATAAAACATATTGATGTGAGACATCATTTTTTTAGAGATAATGTAAATAAAGAAAATAGTTCACCAGAATTTATTAAAATCAAATTGCAGATATTTTAACTAAACCATTGAACGAAGCAACATTTACTAAATTAAGAAGAGAACTAGGCATTTATTCATTAACTGAAGTAAAATAATTAAATATGTTAGTATAAAAATATAAGAAAATTTAAAATTTTCAAAAATACAACATATTTGTTGACATATAACTGAAAAGTTTTAAATTTTAAATTCCCTCGAAAGTTAGTTATTGATCTTATTTAAACTCTCCACTTCGAAAATTCTTCTCTTCACACTCATTTTCATTGTAATAAAATTTTAGAATAATAAAACATGGCTTCTACTTTAAATAACAACCAAAACAACTCTTTTTGTTTCCTATGCCTACTCATGTCCCGATTCAACGATCTACGCATGCATGGGTTGTCAAATTAGAGGAATCTATGAAAGATAACCTGCAATTGCTTGTTGAAATACAACTTTTACAACTCTGGATGACTAAAGAACAAGAAAAGCAAGGGAAGATTGTTAGGAATCTTCAGAAAAGATAATGAATAACCAAAATAATCCAATTATTATTGAAGATGTGTGACGATCCAGATTTTTGATCAGATTAAAATTTGAATTTTGGGTATAAGATATTATTTTTTGAATATAGTATGGATTTAAGTGGAATTAATTTGATTTATATAGACAAAAATTTAATTTAATACAAAATCGGGTTAATATAACATAAATATATAAAGTTTTAAGAATAATGATTGATTTTTTTAAATATAAAAATATAATTTTGATAAGGAAATTATCCAGTTTTGTGGCAACGAATTATGGTCAAATATGTAATGATAGGACTATTGTTCGTGCGATTTTTTGTCAAATATAAAATAAAATAAGTAGTTAATTGTCAAATTTAATCTGGAGGATTTGTTAATAAATATCAATGTATTTAGTCACATTTTTTGTCATTTTTCAAATATGGGTTTTGTAGTATTTTGTCATATTAATCGTTGATTGCTTAAAGTGATAAATAATAAACTAAAATACTTTGAAATTTGAAACGATTGTGGCGCATTGCAAAATGTGAAATAGAAACATCTTAAAATCATTGCAAATAGTATTGCAAATGGAGTCCATGGTTTATACACATGGTTTTAGAGGTGCACATGGTTTGGGGAACATGGTTTGTGAGACGGCTTGGTGCATGTAGGAGAAGGCCCTTAAGGTGATATGTATCCTAAGGAAGAATGACTAAAATGCCCTTACCTATGGCTATACAAGGAGAGCTAAACCCCTCATTTCCACACCATCTTCTCTTCTTCCTTCTCCCTCACCTTCCCCTTCTGGCCTTACGCAACCAGCCAATAGCCTAACACTGTTCTCCATCTCCACCACCAAACTACGACCCCACTTCACCAAACACCACCTCCAAAACCCATCTGCCCTCCTATTGTTTCGGCCTCCCCCTTCCCCTCTCGGCCTCCCCCTCCTCCCACTGTTCGCCTGCACCATCGCCAGCCCTATCACCCACCAGCATCGGCCCAGCCTCCTCTCCTCTCCGCCCGTGGACCCCACCTTCCCTCCTCCAAAGCTCGGCCCTCCCGTCCCTTATAAAAATAAAAAATAAAAATATATATACATGTGTATATATATATACGTATAAGTATTTTGTTGAAGTATCGGTGTAAATGTAGCTCTGTCCGACGGTATCCCCTATGCTCGCCTACCGCAAAGAATTTGGAAAACTATGACGGTGAGAACTACTTAATTTTACACACTGGTTTAGTGAGAATTACTTAAACTATATTTCATACAGTTGATTAGTATTTCTAATTAAGTTAGTGATGGATGATTAATGGTTAATGATGGTTGATGATTGTATGTGATGATGAATGATGATTGTGTAGTTAGAAAACACAAATACTCCATTAAGCGTTAATTATTATAACGCTTACCCTTAATTATTACCACTTCCTTAATGATGTTGATAATGGTTAATATGGATGCTTAAATGTTTGATAACAATGTGTGACACACTGTGACACTCCAATTATGGCATCATATAAGTGATCAATTGAGTCTCCTTCTTAGTTGGAAAGTAAACCATATTATATTATTATAATATTAACAATTAGGTTTGAAAACTTATTTTGAAATTTGATATTCGAAACAATTTGGAAATGAAATGGAAATGTGTACAAATAATTTTCGTAAAGGTGAACGTTTTATTAAACGATTTTTTGATTTAAAACAAGGTGTTAATTATAAATCGATAGAATTAATTTCGTTTTTTAAAAGTGAAGTTTGATTTGCCTATCTAGAAAATGTTTTAACTCGAACCAATTAAGCCATTGGTCTTATATTATTTTTATTTCAGCTTCTGTTAATTTTGAAGTTAATTGAATTAATTTTTGGAAAATAATAATATTTTGTTAATATTGTAATATTATATTTTAAATTTAACTTGAATTTAAAGAAGAAAATTTGGAATATTATTTTCAAATAAGTTTATATATATTTATAAAAATTTATAATCGCACGGGAAGTGAATCAGATGAACTTTTATTATAGGTCGCAATTTGGTCTGAATAGGACTAGTCCTACAACGACAGTTCATAAATTTTGACCAATAACTTTAAACGCTTATAACTTGAGCATTTTAAATCAGATTTCAGCAAAACAAAAAAAATTCAAATAACATTGGCTTACAAATGAAAAAGAAAATTTCAAATTTTAACGAATAACTTTCAAGTTATGTGTAAAACAATTTTTGAAAATGTCGATGTAAACTCATTTCGTCGACCGTAACTATAAGCAGCTATTTTAAATATTTTTAAAACACGATTTTTTTTTGTAAATTCATTATAAATTATTTAAAAGTGAATTAAATTGAAAATTTGAAGTTTTGGGTTAATATAAAGGCTATTGCTCAGATTAGGCTCTATAAGCTATTTTTGTAACGCTTTTTCCTTAATAGCCAAGTTTTGGAGTTTTAAATCAATAAATCATTACCCAAACCATAGTGAATCATTTTGAATGATCTATCAAATATTATTGGAAGTTCTTATTTAAATATTGGAAAAGGGGTCTTTATTATAATTTTATTGGGGATGGTTGGAAATGATCTTCAGATGTCTGATATTAATACTATGGATGATAACTCATATTATTTAAGAAATTTAGAAGGTAGTTTCACCATTATTATGCTTATAATTTGGGTTGGATACAGATATTAATATGAGGAGAAGTTAATGATATTTCTATCTAGATCTAATATCAAGTGGGTTTCATAAATTTTTCGAACTAAGATAACGGTATCCCAATTTAATTGAGATGAGTTGGACAGAAATAATCTTCGGATATTTGATATGAAATTCCATGGTGTAAAAGTATACTATTTGAGGAATTTTAAAGATGTTTACATTGTATTCCGTTTATAGTATTCATTGATTATGGGAATTTATAACGAATATAAGTAGGTATAATTTTGTTTAACTTATGTTCAATATTAATTGATTTGGGTTTATCGTGGATGGTATCTTCAATAATAGCATTCTTTAACCCTAATAAGGATTGAGTTATGGGAATTCAAATCATAAACGAAGATTTAGTAAAATCTTTAATTTGAGGAAATTAAAAGCAGAGAATTTCGAAAGAACCATATTCTTTTAATTAAGATTAAAGAAACTGATATTAGGTAACCTTTGATTTAAATTGGGAAGCATGATTGAAATTATGAAATATAAGCTAATGATTTCAAAAGAAACTGAATTTTGGTTAATAAATTATCAAACAAAAAGTTATTAGAATAACTTAAGAATGAATCAATAAAATGTTTGGTTACCCAACTATTGGAGGAGATTTAGTTGAAGTCTCGTGTAATCCATAATTTTGTTTTTAAATTGTGCTTATTATTTGGAAAAGCCGGGATTGGATTTCTATCCGAAAACCATTACAAATAATAATATGACGTTATAAGGCAACTAAAGATATTGAAGATGGTGGTTGAAGACCGGGAATCTTCACATCGAATGGATTACTTGTTGATGTCTCGGTTGGGTTGTACACCCAATACGAGGTTATATTGTGTCGGTGGTCCAGACGTACTTAGAGATTTTCTGAATTTGCAAGGACCTTTCCCTAATTTGGGACCAGGAATAAGGTGCCTTCGGTTTCGTTCAGACCAAGAACGAACTTGTATGGATTATGTGTCTAACATTATAATTGACTGCGTAGCAATTGATCTTAGTGAAATATAAATCTGTTTGGTGGACGAGAATTTATTCTCTTCGCTTAACCCCCTTCTCAGAGATGCATGATCTTAGAGGTTATATATTGATAAATATCAGTTATATGTTGTGAATTGACAACGTGACATACTTAAGTGATGAGCTAGTGATGATCAAAACATGGCTTATTGAAGCGTAACTTTGTGTATGATGAGACTTCGGCAAAGCCTCACACCCTAGAAATGGCCGAAATAGGAAAGATGCAATGAGAAAATGGGTAATTATCTCCTTCTAGATAAAAGGTGTACCATTGGAGCCCAAGTATTACCTATATTGCAACATCTTCTTTTGTGGTTGTTGATGATGCAGGATCCCAGTTAAATGTTGGTAACGACCGGGAGATGACATACTTAGGTGCGATCTAATCAATCCAGTAAGGGAGAGACTGACCTTGTGTTGGCATAGAGCCCGTTTGATTTCGGGGAATCCCTCTAAAGGTGTACCCATCGTGGATAAAGAAGTTCCTTTGCCTGGTAATTTTTTGGAAACCCAATCTCCACTACAAGCCTTTATGATTTTAGTTGTATAGCCTACTGGTTACCGGTAGGAATACGTCAACATAACGGGGTGGGGGCATTATGTTGGCTAAGATTGATACATTTACTTGAGAAAGAATTTTCACATTATTCACTAATAACAATTTGAAAGAAGATTTTCATGAATTAATCATTTTTTAGTATTATAAGAAGAAACCTCACCAATGTGTGTGTTTGCATTGTGTGTGTGTCGCAGACCTCCTAAAAGCATTGCAAATTTATATGCACTGGTATTCACTACAAGTAAACATGTTCCGTGTTTAGAGGCATGGTCCTGTAATTTACCTAACTTTAAAATGAACCTAAAAACAAACGTTTTGAGTTTCTTACACCAATCACCATGACTGACTTGGATTTTACTGTTTCTTCACCTAAACTCTGGGTGCCCATTATTTTCCAACGGACAGCTAGTAGTTTGGTTTGCAGATTTAGTCTTCAGAGCTGGATTCAGGATTGGAGCTAGAGCTATATCTTGGATTGTTATTCTTCGCTGAGTGCATATTGGTATTTCCTTCAGCTGTGTTTCCATTGTACTTTGGTGATCATTGTAACTCTGTTGTAAAGTTATTGTACTGATAATGAAAAAGTTCTTTTACTTTTGTTTAAATATGTAAGTACCAATAACAATCTGTCTTTATGAATGGTTTGAGTCGGCTTAATTACCGGTTAGAACTAGGCAAAAAGGCATGTTATTACAAGATGATTTCTCCAATATTTAAGTTCACAATCCTATGGAGGAAGATGGAGATGATGAAGAAGAAGAGGTTGAAGATGAAAATGAAGTAAAGGAAGAAAATCAAGGAATAGTCGAAGATGATCAAGTTATCTGTGCCGTCGAAGTTTGTTTTGATAAGGAAGGAAATGTGATTGAAAAAAATGAAGAATTCTGCCTACATTACCCAAATTCTCCAATTCACAAGTCCCTGATTGTCAAAAACAATTAAAAGTTAGGTTTCACATATCCTTATATTCGCTATTATACATAACTATTAGTTTAAATATTGGCTATATGTTCGCGTGTATTTGTATACAACACTTGGTATATTTGTAAACAACAAATCACTAATACAAAAATTGTATTCATTTATAGTAATTTTCTAGTTTATTTACTTGGGAATAGTATTAGAAATTAGAATTTGTTCCAGATTAGAATAGTTTTATGTATATTAGTTTTAAATATTAGAATTATGTCTTAGTTTTAGGAGGAGTATTATAGTCTAGTTAGGATTATATAGTTTTTGTTGATGACAAAGGGGGAGAATTATAAAATAGGGCTTAGATTGAGGGGGAGTTAGTAGTTTTATTAAGAGTAATGCAGTAAGGGGGTAACTGGAGAATCAAGACATCAAGTATGAATATTTTATAAACCAAGGTTGTCATCATCAAAAGGAGGGAGATTGTTAGGGATTGAGACGTTGATGATGATGATGGTAGTTTTGATGACAACAACCATGTTTCAATTATTATTATTATAAAATATATACCGACACTATTATCTAGAATATACATACATACATACATACATATATATATATATATATATATATATAGGAAATCTATCTAGGTATTGATTATTGAAGACTGTACAGTTCAAAGAAACGAGATTTCAAAGTAGAAGAGTTCAAGATACAAGACTCATGAGTACCAAGAATCCAAGAGTTCAAGAAATATAGAGTAATAGCATCTAGATATTTTGTTAAAACTCTAGTTAGCACTAAATTCATTTTTCAAACTTTTTCTCACTATTTTCAAATGATTTCAAAATTACTTTCTTGCTTTTTTAATCCATTTTCAAAATTACTTCCATATTTTAAATCTACACATCTTTATTCTTAAATCTATTTTAACACTTGAAAATTATTTTAATTTCTATTTTAAAATTATACTTAATATATTTTAACTCCTAATTCAAATATTCATTACTTATAGATTTAATTCTAATTTTATCATAGTTACTTATGTTTTTCTTAGTTATATTTATTAAGTTTTAATATATTTCCTATATGTATAAGTTTTATTTATATACTTTTATATCATTATAGATATAGTTTTTAATCATTTTCAAAGCATCTTAATATATGTTTTTAATATATATTTCTACTTGAAATATTATATTTTAATATAAACGAATATATTTTGTTTTAACTCAGAAATCACCATAATTTATTTAAACATAATTTTCTTTGATTAAAAACAATTTTTTGAAAAAATACATGCATATGTCAACATATGCACTTATGTATGTCGATATATGTATCATTAGATTAAAATTTTGAAAAGTTGTGTCTTTCAAATTCAAACCTTTTCTGAATGGTTATGACTGTTGAAAAACTATAAAGAGGCTTTAGATTTTGAATTTTTTAATAACTTGTCATATGCTTCTTCTTTCTTTCTCTCCTTGCCATTATTCTTCTTAATTTCTCAAAATCTATACTTATACTTTGCTAATTTTCAAAAAAAATTCTATCATTCTCTTTCGATTTTCAAAGAAACTTTATCATTCTACTTCTCTTTCAATTGTACATCAAACACTCCTTGAAAATTAAGTGCTACTCAAGAGTTGTAGGTTGTTTGTAATCAAAGATCGCAAGATCAAGTTCTATCGAGTCAATACTTCAAAACTGATACTGAGAAAAAGTGTGATTGTAGCTCGTAAATCAACTAGGGTGATTGTAGCTCTAAAATCAATTAGGTGATCTTGTAGCCTGAGTAAGTCAAGAGAGTGCCCTGTGCTCGGAAGAAGGTGGTGGTCGACCTTGTAGCCATTGACATCGAGGATTGTAATTTAAAGATTATATTGAAAAGAAATCTTCAAAATCCAGAGTTGTGTAGGACTAGATGTAGGGTAACTTCGAACCAGTGTAAAATCCTGGTGTGTACTTTCCTCTTACTACTTTTTATTTTTGTTTTCTACATCTATGATTAATTTTATGATTGTTAATATCTGTGATTTTCATAATATTATGTTTAATCCAAAAGGATTTCAAGAAATTAATAAAATCCATAAAATACTACTTACCCCCTTCTAGTTTTTAATTTTCCTTAAATCCGTAATTTGCATCCCTAATAAATACAGGATTAGGTTAGTGTACTCACAACAATGTGGAATTGATTTTAATGAGACATTCTCACCAATTGTGAAACAAACTTCTATCAGAATTATACTAACTATAGCCCTGCATAAAAACTGGACCATAAAACAACTTGTTGTAAATAATGCCTTTTTAAATGGTGATTTATAAGAAGAAGTTTACATGGAACAACCTCTTGAGCTCAAGGAAAAAAGCAAACAAGGGTCTAGGGTGAAATCTAAATAAAGCTATATATGGGCCTGAGCAAGCACCAAGAATGTAGTTTGATAAGATCAAAGCAACATTATCAAAGCTTGGCTACAATCCAACAAAATCTGACAACTCGCTATTTACAAAATTCACTGCTAACACTGCTACCTATATACTAAATTATGTTGATGATTTTATAATTACAGGTAACAGGGGAAGTGAAATCAAGAACATTATGAATCAATTAAAAAGTGAGTTCTTATTCAAGGATCTGGGAGAACTATCATACTTTCTAGGGATAGAAGTTTTAAGAAAAAAGACAATGAACCACATCTAAACCAAAGAAAATACATTGTAGAAATCTTAGCCAAGTTAAAGATGGACAAAGCAAACACATTACCTACTCCAATGATAAATAATATGCACTTATGTAAATAAAAAGGTGAATCGGTATGCAATGAGAAACAGTACAGAAGTATCACTGGACCGCTTCAATATGTCACACTAACCAAGCCAGACATATCTTACAGTGTAAATAAGGCAAGCCAATTTTTGCAAAGATCATTAAGTGATCACTGGAGAGTAGTCAAAAGAATACTAAGATCACTACACCAAAACCGAGGATTCCTTACAAGTATAAGTGCTACAAATAATTTCTGTAACACTTTTTAAGTGTTACCAATGGCATATGGGGAATTGGCCATCCAAATTTGTAACACTTATAAGTGTTACAAACAGATTAATTGCTAACGCTTATAAATGTTGGAACTACAAGATATTGTAACACTTATAAGTGTTACAAATAGACTCATTGCTAATACTTATAAATATTTTCTACATGCTTCCAATTTCAAAAGACAATAATATCATGTCCAAGTTATAAAAACCAATGCAAAGTTTTACTAAAGATACATAGAATTTTAGATACCGCGAAGGCGAAACATGGACCATAGAATTTTTATTCTTGTTGGCAATTTCTTTTGAAGCTTGTATCATCTTTATTGGCTTTACGGAAGAATGGGAGCTAATTGCATGACAATAATTTTTCTTTTTATCAGAACCAAAAACTTTGGGGATTGGATCATTGGCAACGTCACACATATTTGCTTTCTCACTGCCATCACATTCCAAATTCTTTTTTTCCTCCTCCTCCACAAGTGCCTACAAAATATAAATGCACTCATTTTTACAAAAATAACAAGTTGCAAAACTGATAAATAATAAATATATTTACAAACAAAATTGGGTCGACGACTAAGTTTTGCAAAACTGAGTCATCAACCCATCCAACTCAGTTTGCATGGCAAAAACTAAAGCGACTCAGTTTTTGCAAGTCGAGTCGGCAACTCAGATTGCAAACCAAGTCGGTGACTCACGTTGAGTCTCGCCTCAGTTTGCAACGTGAGTCGCCGAATCGGTTTGCAAACTGAGTCGAGCTCAGTTTTCATAATTTAGTCACGAATCTGCGACTTAGTTTGCAATCTGAGTCGCCTTAGTTTTTGCAAACTAAGTCGCAAATTCGCGACTCAGTTTAGTTTTTGTAAACTGAGTCACAGATTCGTGACTTAATTTAGTATTTGCAAACTAAGGCAAGTGCCTATATTAGTTTAAAAGTGCTTGTATATATTGGGAAACAAAATAGAAGGATGAATTTCTACCTGCTCTTAAATTCTGGTGATCTATCCTTCGTTTGAGAAAATGTGGCATGCCTCATTAAGGCAAGTGTCTGTATATATTAGGAAACTAAATAAAAGGATGAAGTTGTTTATCTGAAGAGAACTACTTTTTCTTGCTGGGCTTTGCTTATTGGGCTATGTACAGCCTACTTCTCCTTCAGTCGGTTTCAATCCAGTCCATCATGTTATTGTGCTTGTTTATACATTTTTATACATGTGAATTTCCCTTGTCATATATCATCATACTGAACTCGTACAACATATATCACCAGGCTAAACTCACAATAAAGATAAGTTAAGCAAGGAGTTCACTCATATTCACATGTCTAACATGAGGTTCAATTTAAATAAAAAACACAAAATCATGTAGGAATTTACCTTCAACCTTGTCCAATTTCGAAACGAAATCTTAACTTACTTTTAGGTTCAAATCTTAAATCTTTGCTCAATTTTGACTTTTGTTTACCAATTACTAGTAGGATGCAAACATTAAAGTTGTATAAATTTTAAAGACCTATAAGTTACGGCAGAAAAGCATACCTCCCTGTTTGTAGAAACCAGTAGCTTACCACATGTTTTATTGAGATGAAGTTCGTTGCTCAAATTAAGAGCCTGGATGGGAAAAAAAAAATAAGAAACGAAGTAAAACAAAATGACCAAATCATAATATTAAAGGGCCAAGTAATTACGGTTTTCTAGCAACATTAAATTAAGAGCAAAGAACCTGCGTTAACTGTTTATTCATCAAAATAGGAGGCCAACATTTTAAACATTATTTGAAACAAATGAAAACAAAAGTAATAATGACCGCATACTATCCAATAGTGTCTCATAGAAAACACAAGCAAAAAAATAAGTAAAAGGAAGAACTAAGTATGAACACGATAAAAATGATCATGTGGTTTTGAATTTTGAGTGGGAGCAGCTTTTACTTAAAAAACAAAAGACGCTGCTTTGTGCTTGTTTTAGGACTCTAAATCGTAAACATTCTGTTGAATATTAGGGTGCAAGTAAACATGAATTCTTGGTTATTTATATAGAATGAAATAAAACATTAATACATACCTAAGGTTGGAAGAAAATTTCTAGTAGAGAACAAACGTTTCCAAAGGCTAAGTCAATCAAAAAACAATGCCTAGTTTTTCACATTCATATTAATGGCTTTTGATCTCATTCAGCATAATTTTTAGAAAAATAATAATCATAAAAGGTCAAAAATTTCAGCATGTTTGGCAGATAATTTCACTGAAACATTTTGCGAACAAAGAATAATATTATAAAGAGAAAAACCAAAGAACTACTAGTGCATTCAGTATACGTCATTACCAGACCACTTTCACAAGCATAATAAAAATTTATTTCTATGAATTATTTTGGATGAAATAATTGAGATATGTAATTCATGTTTGAAGAATAAATGATGTGAATACAAACGAGAATATGAATGAGATTGAATGCTTTTTAAATTTAGCAAACAGACACAATCGCTTGACTTATTATATTCCATGATGTTTTATTTTTTGTTCTTATTATCGCTTGACTCTATTCACTTCATCGCTTCAGTTGCTTCCAGTCAACCAATTCAATAAATTATGCTTAGCCACTCAAACTGCAATTCATCATAACATATCCAGCCAAGTTCTATTGCCTAATCATTGTAGCCATTCAATATTATGTTATATCCTTAAGCCCTTATAGTTCAACATTTCATAATTAATGCTTGTAAAATTCATTTCAGACTATACATATTATTTTTTGTCTCCTGCTTTTTTTCTTTTTAATCATCTATGCAATGAGAGAACATATATATTTATATCGTCAACTTATGTGTATCGGCCATTTCAGTTTTGCAAACCGAGTTTACAACTCAGTTTTGCAAAACTAGGTTGCAACTCAGTTTTGCAAATAGAGGTTGCTACTCAGTTGAAAATTAAGTTGCAAACTTAGTTTCGAAAACTTTGTTGCAATCCCTACTTATTAATATTCTGCAACAAATAAGTTATTTGTTTTTCCACTCACCATATAGTATGGCCAGGTGTAGCAATACACTCACCATTATAAATAGTTATCAACAGGCGAAATAAACATGTGTATGTGTCTCGGCCCGAAGCATAGGCGAGGGAGACAATTGACTAGGGCAACATCAGCCAGAGGCAACAAAAATTTCGAAAATGAAAATCCTATTTCTTAAATCTGTTCCACTCCCACTTCTCACATCCCACCACCGTAAAATTTGCCGACAGCAGCTCCATCACCGTGTGCTATCCATCCACTCTGTCATGTTCCACTCCCACTGCCCCAAATCGAGCTGTCAAAATTTAAGTTTGAGACGCAATTCACGATAAAAACATGGAAACCCTTCTACCTCCATACGTTGAACCCTTTAGATGCGGTTTTTCTTAATCCTACAATTGAGAATCACCTACTTTCAGATATGCTACTTTATCTGATGAAAACAACACCCGAAACACTATCCTGTCTTTAATTTTTGAATTCACGATTGAATCCAATGTCCCCCCTTGATTTCCGCATCAACGTACTTTGTTTTTTCGATAATGTAGCACAGCTCACCTACTTTGCGCTTGCCCTAATTTTGATTCCAAATACCTCTTTTGCCCATGATTGCTAAATGCAAATCAAGTTTACTCAATGCACACTAGTATATTACCATTATATCTTTTGTGTGTATTAAATGAAAGAAACCCTAATAAATGCTTTGGCGTGTATTCTAAAACCCTGATAAATGTTAAATATAGGTTACACAGAGATTATGCAGTGAAAGTATTAAATATTTACACAAAAAACTGGGTTATACAGAGACTTTATCCAAAGAAGTAGGAAGGACATTGCAGTAATCTTTGCAAACTGCATTGAGTAATTTGATTTGCATTTAGCAACACCCCTTTTGCCCCGTCCATGAAGAGTTATTCCTCGGCTAATTCTATTAACACCCCTCATTTTGCTTTTCCCACACCAGTACAGGTTTAAAAACTAAAATGATCTATTTACCCTCATTTGTTATTAAACTTGACATATTTATCATTTCATTTTATTGTGCACTTTAATCATAATGAAATGGAAAAATAAGACGAAAATAATAAAGTTGACTGCAGAACACAAAAATGATGCTATGTTTTAGATTTGATTTTTTTTTCTTAAGACTTTTGTTTTTAAGAATTTGATCTGCAGTTAAATTATTTTTCAATTAAATGGAAATATAATCTTTTAGATCATGCTATCGATGAAAAAAATAATATAGAAATTACGAATTACAATTTTATTGATTTTGGATTTCATCTCTTTTTCCATTCCACTATTAATATTAAAATGTATAAAATAAAGGGCAGTTTCAGTGTACTTTGGGGTGTGAAAAGCAAAATATGGGGTGCGATAAATTTTATTTAAACAGTAGGGTGGGAAAGGTAATAGTTTGGGTGAGAATAGATCTAGCCTTATTCCACTGGTTTGTTGGCTGTTAATTCAAATGCAAGTCTTTTAATTAAGAATATACATCATCAGTTTCACAATTTATTAATATGTAATAGGTTGAGAACTAGTTGATCCAGTTGATTTATGGTTACATTTTATATTTTTAGTATTAGCAAATTTTATGTACTGTATTTGTTATGAATAGCTAATTTAAATTTAAAATGGCAGTGAACGAAAATTAAATTTAATGTTCTGTTAAAGATTTTCACTACCTCATGCGGCCTTCTTATGTAAAGATATGAACTAGAAATTGACGACGTTGAAATCAATCAATGTGGAATAGAAATGTCACTATACCTTAAAATGTAAGCAGAAATAAAAAGTTGTTTTTCTCGTTAGTATTTGGTTTGCAAATTACATTGCTAAGTTGTTTCAGTTGACAAAAAACATAAGATATCACATTAACATTTGAGATTTTTGAATATATAACATAAAAGAGTAGCTCAAAATGTTATTTGATCAATGTTATATGTCATAATAGTATTTGTCTTTTGTTTCATTGGTTTGTTAGAAAAATAAAACATCAAAAACTATAAAATTCTTGTTTGACTAGGGAAACTAAACTTCTAGGGCCGCTCCTGGTGTGTGTGTGTGTGTGTGTGTGTATATCATATATTTGTGCCCAGTAATTTATATCATGACCATGAAACATAATCAAAGCATGATTACATTCTGCAATCGATAAAGGAACTGTTAAAATTTAACCGCTGCCATCTCAACTCCACTTGAAATCACATAAATGATGTTTCAAAATCCTTTTAAAAGAAAATGAGAGGAAGAGAGCAAAGGATGAGGGCAACTTCTAGATATAAAAAAAATACTCAGTTGGTCCAGACTAAAAATAATAATTGATAAATGGATATGCTTGAGTAGATCATGCTTGCGATAATAAGAAAAGTTAATTGCATATGTCAAAAACCTAATGTGAAGGGATTTGTGTTATGTAATGACGGTCGGAACAAAGCTCTCTTTCTGTGCACGCATATGAACTGACACACAACTCCCATATAACAAAAGAAATCCCCTGATGTTACGTGCCTACCAGCTCATATTTGTACTCAACTCCTTCAATTTATTCCATGATGTGGGACTATTAATTCCAACCTGTCATTCCTGTTTAATAACATGTGAGGCAATCCTAACAGTCACCCCCTGACTTGCATCCTATGAGTATCTTTTGGGAGCACTGCCTTGCCCGCATGGCCCAGTCCGAACCTTCGGCTCCGATATCACTGTTATGTAACAACGGTCGGAACAAAGCCCCCCTTTCGTACACGCATATGAGCTGGCACACAACTCCCATATAACAAAAGGAATCCCCTGATGTTACGTGCCTACCAGCTCATATTTGTACCCAACTCCTTCAATTTATTCCATGATGTGAGACTATTAATTCCAACCCGTCATTCCTGTTTAATAACATGCGAGGCAATCCTAACAATTTGCAATAAGAAAATTGGATATCATTTTGAAAAAGGAAAACCATAACAAATAACAAATCTAGGACATAAAACAATATCTTTTAAAGCATTTGACAAACAGGCTCAAGTATATCACATACAAAAGTGTGTAACATAGTATATTCTAACTAAATCCTAAAGTAAAAAAGAAATAATGATGTCTAGAAACATATCGTGCATTTTAACCTACAAGAGATTATTTCGGAAACCATTTTTTAATGGAAGGTAGGCGCTAGATTATTACTTGGCCATTTCTTTACTCTTTGTTAGGTTTAGTGACTTTATTTAGTCAGTTAAGACACAAGAATTCACTATCCAAATCTTCCAAGCAGAAAAAAAAAATCTGGATACAATGTAACTAAGTAATCTATGTTAGAAATTGCTGAATTATAGCATGAAGCTTCATATACTGGAAGTGTAGTTAAACCACAAAGGATAATCAATAGAACTATTTTTGGAGATTCAAAAAAAAAGGTTGTAAGTTTAGCAATAAAACGGAAATCATGTTCATCTGGAGATAAACAATGTTTGGTTTAATTTTGCAGTACATGAGGAAGACCTCCGATCAATTGCAATTGCAATTGTAACTGGGCAATTGAATCTTTGATTTAAACTATGAAATCTAATTTGAGATAATTGGTACATCTGCACAATTAAATCTTCCTAGCAACATATATACATGGTGAGTTACAAAAATTAATCTAGTGCCGCTATAAATAATTAAGATGTTCAAACTATCCAGTGAACCTTATAAATTCACTTAAGATATTTAGTACACCTGTTCAATAATACCATTATGGCATACTATTTTTTTCTATGTTTACAGAGTTTTAGTTTTTCCACAATCAACACATAAGAAGTTGATTACACGTTTCCAAATACATGGAGCACACAACTAAATTTCATTGCAAGAAGATTTTCAAATAACTCAAAAATAAAGAAGTGTGTTTGCAAGATAAACAGTGTAAGTGTCATGCTTATCTTCCCTTCATTTCAATTTTGTGAATGTCATTGAAGAGGTGTTTAGAGCAGCCTATTCAACAAAGATTGTCTAAATTGACGCAAATTTGTAGCATGTCCACATGGCCAAATGCAATGCAACTTGGTAAGAAATGGTGCTAACCAAGTTAATCAAAATCAATGGCCAAACGTAATGCAATTTTGTGAAAGACCAAATATCATTGTTAAAGCTAATCATAGTCCAACAGATAACCATTGCACAGTGGCAATGCTAAATATGGGAAGACGTAAATACAGTAACAAGCCAACATGAAAATTTACTCACCCTTTGAACCTAACAATAGATTAAACCGTACTCACAATTGGCATTGCAAAGCTTGGAAATTGAATCAAAGATTGCAGACCAATAACGTAAATTTCACATGCTCGTCAGGCCTTACAAGGAACATGAAAGCATTTGTTATACGAATTCAAAAATCCAAAACCAAAATAGTAACAAGAAATATTACAGAAACCTAAAAAATTAACATCTTTCAATCAGTTCTGGAAAAATTAACAGATCTACACCAAAAACAGTTCAATGGATCTATACAAAATTGAACGAACCATGCATTCCACTTTTGATATGTATCTATTCAGCTCATAAACCATTTTGTAGAAAAGTAATTAACCACCATCCAACGACCCCGAAGAAAAAAGAAAATAAATGGAAATAAACTCACAAATCTTGAACGTCTACCAGAATACAAATATGACATATCAACTGATTAAACAACAAAAGGAAATAAAACAATAATAACGAACTGATACGTTTGTTGAATAATAAACTTGGTTTTAAATGGAAACAAATAAATTTGGTTCTATAAGTAAATCAATTATGTAATAAATTCTTCTATCCTTGTTTTAGGAAAGGCCAAAATCAAATAAATGATAATAAATTTTGGTCTATCAAAATATGCAATAGAATTATCTAGAGAGAGAAGAGTGTAGAACACTATCATGTTATATATAGATACTCTCTCATATGTTGTACAAATCAATGATCAAGCAAGAAAAAAGAATCAAGCAATAAAAATATATTTTTCTTCCTTTAAAAAATATTCTACTTTCTCCTAATTTGTTTCTCTTCCTCCACATAAATTTCTAACAAAGTGGTATCAGAGCAACACAAATTTTCCAATAAAGTGGTATCAGAGCGAGGTTGAAATTATGGCATTTCTATTTTTTTCGACGTTTGTTCTCACAAAAGAGAATTTTGAGGAATGGAGTGGTAGGAAAAAAGAGGAGCTAATCTCCAAAGGTCTGTGGGATATTGTTGAAAATGGCTATGAATGGCGTAAAGACGTCGAAAGCATGTCGCAAATGGACAAGAAAGCCTTTGCAAAATTAAAACGGAATGATTACCGTGCTCTTTCTGTGATTGCTGAGAACGTCGATGAAAAAGCTTCGGATCTCATTTTTAGAGGAAGGTGTACAAAAGATTCATGGAATCTCTTGAAAAAGGTGTACGGAAAAGATGATGCAAAGATAATGGATGAAGATAAGTTGATTTATGAGAAAGATGAAAAGAAGAATAGCGAGAGTGTGAACAAGAAGGAGCAAGAGAAGAAGAAAGAAGAGACTATGCCAGAGCCTATGGAAGAAGAGATGATGGATGAGATAGAGAAGGAGAGGAAAAAGGAGGTGCAGAAGCAAAAGGAAGCTGGGAATGCTGCTTATAAAAGGAAGGATACCGAAGTTGGGCTTGATGCAAATAATGCAATGAATATTTATAGGGCGGTTGAATCAAATGAATTAGGAAAAGAAAATATATCTAAAGTTGAAGAAAGTTTAGTGCCCATAGTCGAACAAGAGAAGAATGAATCTGATATTATTGAAGTGAGTTCGGTCATCGAGGCAGAAGAGGAAAATATAAGTGCTAGTAATATTAATGCTATTGGAAAAGAGAGAGACTTGAAACCTATTGAAGTCGAGTTTTGCGCTGATGATGTTGAAGAATCTGACAGTGTAGTGGAGTTGAATGAGGTAGATGATGAACAAAAAACTCAAGTTGAAGAAGTAAGTGAAACAATGCCTGATACCAAGAATGCCGATAATGAGAAGCTTGATGATGTTACTGAATTTAAAATTATTGATGAGAGAGAGGATGTTGTTGTGGAAAAAGAGTCTAAAGTCGTGCTTAAAGCTTTTGGTGAAAAAATAGCTGGCGTTGTTGTTTTTTCGGTGTTAGTTAACACAAACAAAGAAATTGAATTGATCAAGTATTGTAAAAGTGAATTTTTTAAAGAATTTAAAGACACCATATATGACTCATTCAAAGTTTATGACATCGGAATAAAATGGAAGCTAGAATAAACACTCTTTGGAACGTCTTGTGCAAATGAAGGAGGACAAAAAGAAAGGAGCACCGTTGAAGAAATTACATCGAAGATCTTCATATTGGGAAAGAGGAAGAAACGAAAAAAGAAAATTTGGATAATTTCTTCATTTCTGCCAAAACACATGAGATACAAAGAAATCTGCTTGGAGTAATAAAACCAAGTTTAAGGGGGGATGTTGAAAAATAAACTTGGTTTTAAATGGAAACAAATAAATTTGGTTCTATAAGTAAATCAATTATGTAATAAATTCTTCTATCCTTGTTTTAGGAAAGGCCAAAATCAAATAAATGATAATAAATTTTGGTCTATCAAAATATGCAATAGAATTATCTAGAGAGAGAAGAGTGTAGAACACTATCATGTTATATATAGATACTCTCTCATATGTTGTACAAATCAATGATCAAGCAAGAAAAAAGAATCAAGCAATAAAAATATTTTTTTCTTCCCTTAAAAAATATTCTACTTTCTCCTAATTTGTTTCTCTTCCTCCACATAAATTTCTAACAAAGTGGTATCAGAGCAACACAAATTTTCCAACAACGTTCACTAAATATGGGAAGTTCGGTAAGCAGTTTGCTTAAAAATATAAAGCAGCAACTGACCAGTAAAAAATTTCCCCAAATTAATTTAGCTACAGCCGATTATGGAAATTACAAGCTTAGGTTGACAAAACCAGAAACCCAAGTAATTATTATTGAAGTCATCTCTTTAACGTGCTCAAATAACACCATGCATGCACAAAATTTTATGCTAGATTCATAATTGATCAAACACAAGCAGTTCATTCTTATTTTGAACACAACATCCATAACATAAGTGGATTGGTCCCCAGAGATTCTAGATGTGCTGCAAACCATTAATTATATCTATATGTTTTTTTAACTTTCGCTCCACTTTTCGAATTAGTTGCTGAGGTGCAAAAAAATTTTGATTGGACTGCAGTGTTTAGTGGATATGGATATACTATTAGAAATCTTGGAAGCACTACCTACGTTTCTTGCTTCTTGCAATATAAATTGTCTTAACAACATATACTATTATGAAGTACTTGAATTGTGGATTGTAAGCTAATAAAGATGCTTTTTACATGCAATTGTATTAGCTTCCTTTGCATGCAATTATATTGGTTGATTATGTAGGGGTTTTGTGTGCAGTGGAAGTTTGACAAAACGCCAAGAAAAATAAGATCTTCTTCACCCAATCACGTGGATATAAATGTGATTGAAAAACAAAAAACAACACAAATAATATCGGAAATATGAACACATGATATTTCACCCAACCTCCTCTTTATTGATTCACCAATAAATAATTATTTACAACCGATCTCAACTATCGTTACAAACAAACACAACTTGAACCAATAACCTTATAGAGAAATAGGTAGAGATATCTATGTGCTAAACAATTTGAGTAGAAAGATAATGATGAACAATGAAAAATTTGAAGATATTACCTAGGGCTTTTATAGAGTGTATTGCTTCATACCCAAGTTTTCTTGACCTCCAAGTAAACTTGGCACCAAAATTATCTTCATATATGTCATAAATTTATTTGGATAAGCATCAAATAATCCTTGCCATAATTATTCCACAAATATAGCGATAAATTTCTCCATAATATTTGCATGGATAATTTGTTGCCCACAACTGTGATTCGCATATCACAAATTTCAACACTTCACCTTGATACAAAATCACAACATCTCCCCCACTCAACAACATCCAACTTAGCTCTCAATTTCAACCTATTTTTCCTAATTAACATCTTTACAAACCTTCACCAACGCCCACTAATGGTGCATCTCTCTCATCCGTGCACCACGCCAATAGCGATCTTCGAAAGTGTTTGTAATACCACAAAGACTTCCATCTCGTCTTTGTGGATTTCACAACTTGACATTCATCTTCCGCTTGACCTGATCTCTTCATCTTCGGGATCACTCGAGCATCATTAACATCTAGACCCTTATCGATACTATGATCCTCCACCTTAGGACCATCAGCGGTGACCATATTAACCTCTGCACCTTGCTGTGGACTAGGTCCTTCAACTGTCACCCGCCTTACACTGTCGATCAACGAACCGACCAAACTATATAGGTTTCTGTAACATCCCGCAAATTTAAACAAGATCACTATAATGATAAGCTAATGAATACTTAATTAAATATTAAGAATTAAGTAAAATGGGTTGCTCCATTGCATTCGTCTTGGAATTCTACTTAAGATAGACTCCAAGTTTGCTTAAAACAGACATCGTATGAAGAAGATGATAAGGTTTGAAGTTTATGTATATATAAGCCATTTAAATAGAAATAAATAGTATCTAGAATTAAAATCAACGACCGGGGAAGGGGGAAATCATCCCGTAAGGGGTCGACCCCGTTCCCTATGGGTGTCGACCCCTATGTCGACCCCGGGGTCGACCCCACCGAGATTTGGGTAGATTCCTACCTTGAACCTGGACACCTTTCTGAGCATGATTCGTTGACCCTAGGCTATAAATAGGACCTCATTCTCATTATTTTATTCACCAAAAACAATGGCGACAACGAGGTGCTGCCCCAACTCAGATTGAATTAGCTTATTCTACAGTAACAACAAGGGTTAGACGTATTCGAGGATTTGTGCTACAACATCAACAGTCACTTCTCTGTTCTTAGATCCAGTCCTTTTGAGTTTATGTTATTTTTAGATATAAACATTTAAAAAGTAATCTTGACATGTTTATAAGTTGGATCTGAGCCTATGCCTATTAATAACCTGAACCATAACAAATCTACAATTACTTGTACACCAGATCTATTGTTCTCATATGTCCAAATTCTGCCTTTATATGCCTATCTTGTTACTATGATCAATTTTATCATTATATGCCTGTTTTGTTATTATGCATATTCCTTTTATCTCTCCTTCCTCTTTCCGTTTTTATTTTTATAGCTAGGCTACCTTCGAGCCTAGGCATACCGCTGAAATATGCGAACGCGCGAAATTGGGAATGATGAGGAACGTTAAAATCGGGGCATAACTTGTATTGGTATTTTGGGGGCATAACTTGTAATGAACATGAATAAGTGGCTAGGAAAGAATATGCCTAAAACTGCAGTAATTAGAAATTATAACTGCACTTCTACACGAGGTTAAATTATACTTGTGGTAGAAGTTTGCCTGGAACCGCCCGGCATATGCAGCAACCGCAAGCGGTTAATCTAATGTGAGGGGTCGAGGGCATAAATGTACACGAAACGATGCTAAGACATGAGGTTAAGTCTAGCTTGTGGTAGAAGTCTGCCCGGAACCGCTCGACATATCTAGCAACCACAAGTAGTCGACTTAATGTGAGAGGTCTGGTGCATTAGCAGACATGAATGAAAAATGACAAGAATCGGTTAACCAGAAATACTTAACCTATTCAAACCTGTGTGGTTACATGAACATGACGAATTGAGTAGGGGTTAAGTAAACTTGCTTGAATCAGTGGTAGGGGGTTAAGTTAACTTGTTAAATCTGTGAGGGGCTACAATAGCCTGACAACTTAACCTGTATTACTTGTTGGGGTTATGCAATCTTGTTAAACCGTTTGGCATAACCTGTCAAAATCCTAGTAGTGGGGATACAAGCCTTGGTGGGTAGCTTGTATCATCTGTGTGGGACCCTCATCAGTTAGTAACGCATCTTGGTATCAAACGAGAAACCCCGAACTAGGTCGGGATCAGGGCACGCTTACCGAGTTGATTGTAAGAGGTTCAAATAGGCGAGGCTATTGACAGCGTGGGATTCAACGGAGTCATGTGTGTGCATGGTTCCAGCTTGCTTGTGGAAAATTAAGAAGATGTGACATTAGTAGACATTACTGTGCATCAAGAAAATAAACGGGTTGCCACTTTAGGAAGTGATACATCCTACTATTGGGACAACAAAGGGTATCTACAGAGTAAGGAGTCGATCGATTGGGATAGTAATTAGGGTACATCTAGTCTTGCTTGTGTAGAAGCCCATTATTCTTGTTGGGGGTAACACCTGTCATTTCTGTTGGGCTGGATTGTTGGGGTAAAACCCGTAACTAGAAGTACACCTAAGTCTACCATCTATTTATGTAGGGATCATCTTGTTCTGTTATACAAGTATTGGTGCAGAGAAAAGTGTTAGAAAAGCAAAATATATTTTGTTTTGTTTACTCTGCTTATCCTACTCGGTCTGTTATACCTATCTTATGATATTGTTATCTTTCTCATCCAATTTATATGCCTGTCATGATGCTTTTACTTATTTATATGCTAAAAGTAACTGGACACACCAGACTTTATGTCTGACCCATTTTGTTTTCTCTTCTTTCTCTTTCGCCCCCCTTCCCCCCACCCTCCCGGTAGGTTCTCAGGGTGGGAATACTCAAGCTTGATTTGGATTCCTTCTTTCATTCTACTTGGAGCTGGTTAAATGTACCGCTTGATTCCGTATCTTCTCTATTATGGATATATTTTGGGGACTATGTTTTTTACGTATTATTGTACTCTGATGATGATTTTGGTACAATACAGAAGTTTTAAGTTGATGTAATGGGTTTTCTGTATTTCAGACTTATGATGTAACTATGTTTTGGACCACGATGTTTTATGTTCAATATAGTTTTAAATTTCGCTGTTATTTTATATCTATCTTGTAATGTTTCTGTTTCTATTTTCCTATAACACTTCACGAAACTTATTGCATTCTGATGAAGAGAGACATTAACGGACGTGGGGTGTCACATTTGGTATCAGATCTGAAGGTAACTAGATTGGATAAAAGATTTTGAAATTTTTTTCAAAAAGATTTTAAAAGAAAGCATTTTCAGAAGAAAAGTCTGTTTTTGAAAAACATATTCCCTAAAGCCATATTAAATATCTCTCGATTCTCCGCTTGAGTCCCTTTTTCTTTTCTTTTCAACATGTCTGGGGAACTAACTTCCCGAAGGGTATCCCCATTGCGGCATGGTTCCGTAGGCATGTTAAAACTACGGCACATGTCGAAGGGCAAGGAAGTGCCTAACCTCCATCTATAGCCGCAGTGGTTTCACCTGCGGCTAATTTTCACTCCAGCTTAGTAAGGATTCTTGTGCGATGGAGGCAGCTTTCGAGAGACTTATTAGTATGTTACATTAGGATGGTAAAAAGGAGAATAAGGGAGTTAGGGATAAGGAGCACAACCCAAGGATGAGAAAGTGTTGCCCAAGAAAGAACAGCAACAACAGCAAAAGAAGGATGAAAAAAAAATACGACAAAGCCTAAGAAAAGAGGAAATGTCATAATTGTAGACGCGTGGGTCATTTGAGCAAAGAGTGTAGAAAAAGGAAGAATGCTTGCTTCCAATGTGGAGAGGTCAGACATCTTATTAACGATTGCCCGAAGAAGCAAGGACATGGCCAAAGGGCAAGATATTCTGGAGGGCAAGTGAATGCTCTCGTGGATGATATACCAGATAGAGGTAGGAAAGTTCTATTGAAGATTTGATTTCTCTTTCCGATCATCTTATTAGAACTCTTTTTGATTCTGGCTCTTTGCATTCTTTTGTATCTGATTCTGTGGTTAAGTCTCTACACTTTAGTATTAGTATGGTTTCGGATCCCGTTGTCGTCTCAAACCCCATTGGAGGTACGACTCATTTGTCTATGATTTATCGGGGTTTGAGAATATCTGTGTTGGGTGTCGAGTTTGAGTGCAACGCATACATGCTTGGTTTCATGGGCTATGGTTTGATTCTAGGGATGGATTGTCTAGCCATGTATAGTGCCATTCTAGACTGTGAGAGGAGGGTCGTTAGACTTTTGACTTGCCGTGGGAGGACCCTCAAGATTTCTTGTAACCCTAAGGGGTCTGTCATGCTTAGTTTCGTAAAGTCACTTGATGCATCTACCTATGATTTACGATCTGTACCTGTAACACGCCACCTCCGCCAGGGTCACTCGCAAAGGAATGCACTAGCTTTGGGGGGGGGCATTATTGGTAAACATGCATAATGATATAGCAAGGCAGGACATGACATATATATATATATATGTAAATAAACAGAGTAAGTAAATAAAACAGCGGAAGACTTTTAAACCATTTCTAAAAAAACAAGTCTGCTACATCATAATGTCAATTTCCCAAATAAACAAGTCTAGTACATGAAATAACATCATATGAAACTGAAAAAGAAAACATAAAAGTAGTTATCCCCAAAGTGGAAGAAACCATAGCAAGCCCAAGTCCAAAGCATACATGAGCTATCCAAGAAAGCAGCTAAGATCCAAGCTAGGCTCCTGTATTCCCTCCCTGAGAACCTGGGGGGGGGAAATGGAAGAAAAGAGGCGAAACAAAACGGGTCAGTCAAAAAGACTGAGTAAGCCCTGCTACGATCAGTCTATAAACTAATAAAGTTAACATCATGATGGGAACTGAGATGATCATAGATAACAGCATACTGGCATGGTAAATTAACTACAAGATAGATAGAGGTGTCATCGCATAAACACGGTTAAGTTTTGCACCACGGTGTACTAGCAACCCAACATAACAGGTATTGATCCCTTGGCCCAAGCTTTGGCCCAATAACATGAGGTGACCTTAATACAAGGTCCAGCCCAACGGTCTAGTCGATCGGCTCCTTATAAACCTAACATGTCAAGTGTTGGTGTCCATATGGCCCACGTATGGTTGTAGTTAGACTGTGCTGGGTCCACCCTTGGGTGTATCAAGCCCTCGGGTGTTAACCCCAGACACTTAAGCAATAATGCACAGCTCTAGTCTACTGGTACCCGTGCCTCGAGTTTGTCCAACATCGGACTACGTGCACGTCCGTAGCCCGCCGGACCCGCACCGCTGTACCACTCGGCCATCGCCCTTTGGTCGCTTACATCCTCCAGTAATCGTGCCCCGCCCTAGCCTAGCCTCTAGGGTTGTGAATGATACCAAACTGGGATTACTGTTAGAACAGACCACGTTGCTAGGGTTTCCCCAAGAGGGTTAAGTGTGATTTAACCCCTCACTAATCATGGATTAAATTAGTTAAGTGTAAACAACGGTTCACCACTTAACCCCATCCAATCCCCTGTATCCCCAAGTTGATTAAATTGGTTAAGTGTAACTTAACCCCATTTTCATCCCTTGAATCCCCAAATTGGTTAAGTATTAGTGGACCCTGACTTAACCCTAATCATGAGGCATTAATTAACTTAATGCACCTTAACCTCTCACATTAGACCTTGTTGTGGTTACTAGTTAGGCCGGGCGGGTCCGGGTAGCTTTACACCACAACTTGGTCTAACCTCGGGTCTTGGCACCCCATGACCAACTTCTCACATTGGGTCCTATTGTTTGTAGCCACTAGTTAAGCCGGTCGGTTCCGGGTAGAATTACGCTACAAACTCAACCCAACCTCGAGTTGGCCACACTTGTGTTTTCTAAGTGTCATGTTCACTTCATTTCAAAACATAATCACAAGTCAAACAATTACTTGGGTAGACCTAACTTAATAGGTAAATTCCCAAGGGGTAGACCTAACTTAATAGGTAAATTCCCAATCTTATATTTTCATGTATTTTAAGTTTACCCAAAAACCCCCAACGTCATTCTATCGCTTACATATTCGTAGTAACGCATAAAGGATAGGAAGAGGGAACTTGGCACGACATACATGATAAACTTGCACAACAATCATGCATAACATGTTAGACTTGCACAACTTAGCATAGTGAACTCGCATATTGCCATAAACATGCATAACATGCTAAACTTGCATAACTTAGCATAGTGAACTTGCATATTACCTTAATCATGCATAACTTGTCAAACATGCACAACTTGTCATTTTAAACTTGCATAAATATGCACAACTTGTCAAAACATGCACAACTTGTCATTTTAAACTTGCATAAACATGCACAACTTGTCAAAACATGCACAACTTGTCAAAACATGCACAAATTGTCATTTTAAACTTGCATAAACATGCACAACTTGTCAAAACATGCACAACTTGTCAAAACATGCACAACTTGTCATTTTAAACTTGCATAAACATGCACAACTTGTCAAAACATGCATAACTCAATAAACATACAAATCATGGCTTAGTATACATGCATAACTCAATAAACATACAAATCATGGCTTAGCAAACTCGCATATGCATGCATAACTTATGAAACATGTAAAACATGGTATAGTGAGTTCGCATAAGCATGCATAATCAACTAAACTCACATAAATCTCAACTTTCACCACATATTAACTTTAGAGTTTGTAAAGTGAAGGTAAGAGGGCTTACAATGCTTATGCGGACTCAAATGAGTATAACAAATGCAAGAAACCCCTTATGCAACTAATTAAAACCCCCAAATGCAAGCAAACTTGATCAAGACTCCTCCTTTATGATGCCAATAGAAAAACAAGCCTTTAATGCAAGCTAAGGAGGATCATACAAGCCTAAATATGCTTGTATGCATGGAAAATCACTTAGGAATTAAATTAGGAATTGTATGAAGAGGGTGGAGGCCATGAGAGGATGGATTTTGGCATAGTTTAGTTACTAGGATGAATAATGAATGATTTAGGGTAGGTTAGGGTCTTATTTATAGATTAGGTTAGTGATTTGAACCATAGGATTAACCCTAGATTCAATTAGGTCCATCAGATCCCGGAACTCTCTAGAACCAAGCCACAAGACCCAACCCCAATCGGAAATGGTGCACCAGGCTAAGCAGCCCGTGCACCCCCTGTCGACAGGGCTGTCGACAGGGCAGTCGACATGCCAAGACCCCTGTCGACAGGCCTGTCGACATGGGGTCCTGGCGGGATTTTTCCCGCCTTGGCCCAGCTGGCCCTATTCTTTAAATTTGAATCTGTTTTTACTTAGGAATTTTCTGCAAACTTCAATGGGCCTTAACTGGGTCATACGGACTCCGATTTTTGAAAACTCGGACTCTATTTCGCGTATTTTTCCGAGACGAACGCAATGGCATAGCCCGTTTCCCTTGATTCAGATTTTATAATTTAATTCTGCCTCAATTTATGTTATAACAGATTATTAGAAATACGGGTTGTTACATTCTCCCCTCCTTAAAGGATTTCGTCCCCGAAATCTTCAAGTTAGGAAGAACGTGTCCTACCATCCAATCATCCATCTACTCAAAGCATCATCCACGAGCAATCATTGTCCCTAAAAGATTCTAAATGTGGTATGAACATATGCAAAGGTGTGTGTATATGTACTTATCTAATGCAAAGATCAGGCGGTTACTGATACAGTAAACCTCCTTAATGCATATGTGTGTCAGTGAAAATCAGGCGGTTACTGATACAGTAAACCTCCTTAATGCATATGTATGTCAGTGAAATGAATCCATATGTATGCAAATTCCTACCATAATTTATGGTATCTATATGAGTGCACATAACATTCATCCATATGCAACATCCATGTGGTAGCACAACAAGTTTCAATCATGGATAAGCATAAACACTCATGCATATGCAACATGAAGAGTGTGTGAGCCGATCTAGTGCCTAATGTGTATAATGCATCCACGAGCAACCACTTGCAAACACTTGCAGCCATTTGCAACCATCAAGCATAACATGTTTCAAACACATGTTTCAACCAAAAGGGTTTCTACCTAAGGTTCTCATGACAAGATAGACACGATAAGCTAGATAAATTAGACAAACTCCTTTTTGGATTACAAGAAATCCATTCAATCTTCGACATATAGTACTAACCGATGAGTCTTAACCCCCTTATGGAGTTCACAACAGAAATAAGATCGAGAATGGGACCGAGAGGATATATACAAAAGATAACTTGCAAGCAAGCTCCACAGGAAAACAAGGATCAAGGATGCACTCTTAGTCTTCACTCTTCTTAGTCACGTTTCCTTGAGCTTAACTCAACTGTGCTTTGACTATCTTTCACTTCATGATTCCTTGGCTTCCTAACTCCTATTTCCCAAATTCGAGTTGGAACTCATTTCATTATCGCCTCTCGTCTTTCTTTTCCACTTATTCTTCTTTCTGTATACTTGGCTTAACCATACTATAACCTTATGATTTTATGCAAGCTCTCCAAAATTCACTAGTGAATCCTGGATCTCGTCCACTTACTATAAAGTATTCCATGCAGCAGAATTTTTCTTGAAAATACCAATTGCCCTTAAAAACGTGATTTTCTATAACTCGTGCTTAATCGAAATGAACCATCCGCCTATGAGTGATAGGCCATACCTAGATTCAGTTGCCTACCCATGGATTCTTGTAGGCTATTTCAAAACTGGCCAACTTCTTGAGGGTAAACCGTTGCTAACCATGACACAGTCCTCTTGCTCTTCACCGGACTGAGATGAGCACTCTTCGTGAGTCTACCTATTATGACCCCCATACCCGTATTCCCTTTCTTTGATCTAGGTAGTCTATCCACATAATCTATCGAGATGTTTTCACACTTCCCTTGCGAAACTTCTAATGGAGGTAATGGCCCACTGGGCTTTTATGACTTGGCCTCATCCTGGTGGCACAACATGTATCCTGAAACCAACTCGGCCACCTCCTCGAGTGATGCGCGTCTTTAAGAACCTTCTTTACCAAGTCTTCCACTCGAGGAACACATACTCTCTCATCGCCCTTAGTCTTCCCTTGTCATCTAAAATATATCTAGTGAGGTGACTTAACATCTCGCCTCGAATCATCTGGTCCATGTTCTTGACTAACTGCGGGTCTTCTCCCTGTGAAACCCCCTTCTTGATCCAGAAGAGTAAGCCTAAGCTCAGGGAATGCTAACTAACTAGCCAAACGGAGAAAGCTTTCAATTGCCCTCCTCAGGGTTTTCTGGTCTTAGACCGCAACCACTTTAACGGGATCCACCGTTAAGCCTTACTTAGGAACTATGTGCCCAAGAAATCCAACTTCTTTCCTCCAAAGCGATATTTGGAGAACTTGACCTTCAACTGGTGGCTCTAAGCGTATCCATCTCCTCCTTGAGATGTATAGCATGTTCTTCCGCGTTCTTTTGAGGAGATCAAAATATCGTCTATGACGACCATGACAAACTTGTTCAAGGACTCCCTAAACACCCTACCCATCAAGTTTACGCAATACGCGGGTGCATTAGTCAAACCAAATAGTATGACTAGCCATTCTAAAAATCCATCTAGAGTCCTAAACGCAGTCTTGTCAATTCTATCCTCAGCCATCCTAAGCTGATGGAATCTGGTAGCTGGATCAAAAGAAAATAGATGCTCCTACAAGTTGTTCAAACAAATCATCAACCCTTGATAGCGGTTGTCTATTCTCCTCACGATAATCAACACATAAGCGAAGCAAACTGTCCGCATCTGTAACGAATACTACTGGAGCACCCTACTCGAAAATGCCTCGCCTCAGGGAGTTCTTCTCAAGCAACCCTTGACTTGCTTTCTTAACCCTCACCTCGTGAGGTCATGTGCCTAACTGGCCACGAAACTGGCTTGGTATTACCAACCAGATAATGCGGAAATCTATCCCACGTCTAAGGGTAACCCCTTCACTTTCCCCAAGATATCAGAATGTTCTCGTACCACCCTCTCAGATTTCAAACTATCGATAGACGAGTTGAGGGACTCAAGATAACAATCATGACGGGACCCATAGGGTTGCTAGAAATTTCTAGGGTATTACCGAGGCGAGTCATGAGCCTCACACCCCTATATACAAAAACCCAGAATGGCCCCAAAACCGGACAACCATTCCATGCCCAAAACCAACCCATATCCCCTGAAACCGAGAATAAAAACATCCCGCGAGAATTCTATACTTAAGATAGAAATTTTCAAATCCACTCAGACCACAGACAAACGGGCAGAACCCCCAATTGGATTTGAAACACATACGGGATCATCAACTACACTAGTACTTAGGTGCAAAACTTTCAACTGGATCAGATGAAATAAAACTATGCGATGTGCCAGAATCAAACAAAGTTCGAACAGGGAAAATCAGAAAATGTAAACCAGATTTCCACAGAAACACTACCTCTATCATAAGCTGGTGCTGAGGGGATGAACTCGCCCTCCAGATAGTCCGGCACACTGAGTCTGGCCTCGCCCTTGTTTCCTCGGGCAATCCTTGCTGAAATGTCCAAACCCACCACAAATGAAGCATTCGCCCCGCTTTCTCTTTTCCTTCTTCCTACATTCCTTGGCTATATGTCCAACTTTACCACAGAAGTTGCATTTCATATTCCCTCTTGGCTTGTTCTTGCGGTTGTGGTTATTCTTGCCCCGTTTCCCGGAATTTACTCTCTTGTCTTGAGACTCATTCGCCTTGACCTCTTTCTTGTCATTGTTATCTTCTTCTTGAAGTAGGGCCAAATTCACCAAATTCTCGAAAGTCGCCCCCAAGGGTATATGAGACAGGGCCAAATCGAGTAATGGCTCGTTTAATCCTAGAGCAAAGTGTAGGGCCTTCTTCTGAGCTGTATTAACCAAGTCTAAATCGTCCTGGGCCAGTCGATTAAACTTATCTATGTATT
The DNA here is from genome assembly GCA_030737875.1 of Allium sativum. Classification (NCBI taxonomy): domain Eukaryota; kingdom Viridiplantae; phylum Streptophyta; class Magnoliopsida; order Asparagales; family Amaryllidaceae; genus Allium; species Allium sativum. The sequence goes on from CM060924.1 coordinate 202,688,068, forward strand.
CCCTAATCGTCATGTCCCCTTGCTTCAGTGATAAGAATCTCAGTCCAAACCTTCCTCTAAAATCATCCCAAGTCTCAATTGGCCTGGTCGCGGTGGTGACTACCCACCAACGTGCAGCTTCTTCCTTTAGCAACCATACTGCTAATAAAACTTTCCTGCGGTCACCTATATCAAGGGAGGCTAAAAGATCTTCGGTCTCTTTCAACCAATTCCCTGCTTCTACAAAAGTCTCTGTTCCATTAAAATTCTTGCCACCCATCCTCTTAAAGTTCTTGCAAGTTTCCGCGAAATCCGCTTGTGGAGGCTGAGGGGGAAGAGGAACCTCAGCTACGGGAGGAGGAGGAGGAACAGCGGCCTCGACTGGGGAGACAACATTAGGGACACCCGGGACCGGTGCCGTGACTTCCAAGTACCGACGAAACCAATCGGGTATTGTTACTCCTTCGGGCAAGATGAGATTATCAGACATGCTGGAAACGAAAAGAAAAGAGTTCAAGCGAGGAGTCAAAGAATAGTGCTAATGGCTTTTGGGGAATAGCCTTTTTAAAAACAACTAGACTTTTCTTTGGAAAATACTTTATACTTGGTTTTGAAAATAGTTTTTCAAAAGTATTTAAAACCTTTTTATCCCTTCTCGTAAATCATATGCTCTGATACCAAATGTAACACCCCACCTCCGCCAGGGTCACTCGCAAAGGAATGCACTAGCTTTGGGGGGGGGCATTATTGGTAAACATGCATAATGATATAGCAAGGCAGGACATGACATATATATATATGTAAATAAACAGAGTAAGTAAATAAAACAGCGGAAGACTTTTAAACCATTTCTAAAAAAACAAGTCTGCTACATCATAATGTCAATTTCCCAAATAAACAAGTCTAGTACATGAAATAACATCATCTGAAACTGAAAAAGAAAACATAAAAGTAGCTATCCCCAAAGTGGAAGAAACCATAGCAAGCCCAAGTCCAAAGCATACATGAGCTATCCAAGAAAGCAGCTAAGATCCAAGCTAGGCTCCTGTATTCCCTCCCTGAGAACCTGGGGGGGGGGGGAATGGAAGAAAAGAGGCGAAACAAAACGGGTCAGTCAAAAAGACTGAGTAAGCCCTGCTACGATCAGTCTATAAACTAATAAAGTTAACATCATGATGGGAACTGAGATGATCATAGATAACAGCATACTGGCATGGTAAATTAACTACAAGATAGATAGAGGTGTCATCGCATAAACACGGTTAAGTTTTGCACCACGGTGTACTAGCAACCCAACATAACAGGTATTGATCCCTTGGCCCAAGCTTTGGCCCAATAACATGAGGTGACCTTAATACAAGGTCCAGCCCAACGGTCTAGTCGATCGGCTCCTTATAAACCTAACACGTCAAGTGTTGGTGTCCATATGGCCCACGTATGGTTGTAGTTAGACTGTGCTGGGTCCACCCTTGGGTGTATCAAGCCCTCGGGTGTTAACCCCAGACACTTAAGCAATAATGCACAGCTCTAGTCTACTGGTACCCGTGCCTCGAGTTTGTCCAACATCGGACTACGTGCACGTCCGTAGCCCGCCGGACCCGCACCGCTGTACCACTCGGCCATCGCCCTTTGGTCGCTTACATCCTCCAGTAATCGTGCCCCGCCCTAGCCTAGCCTCTAGGGTTGTGAATGATACCAAACTGGGATTACTGTTAGAACAGACCACGTTGCTAGGGTTTCCCCAAGAGGGTTAAGTGTGATTTAACCCCTCACTAATCATGGATTAAATTAGTTAAGTGTAAACAACGGTTCACCACTTAACCCCATCCAATCCCCTGTATCCCCAAGTTGATTAAATTGGTTAAGTGTAACTTAACCCCATTTTCATCCCTTGAATCCCCAAATTGGTTAAGTATTAGTGGACCCTGACTTAACCCTAATCATGAGGCATTAATTAACTTAATGCACCTTAACCTCTCACATTAGACCTTGTTGTGGTTACTAGTTAGGCCGGGCGGGTCCGGGTAGCTTTACACCACAACTTGGTCTAACCTCGGGTCTTGGCACCCCATGACCAACTTCTCACATTGGGTCCTATTGTTTGTAGCCACTAGTTAAGCCGGTCGGTTCCGGGTAGAATTACGCTACAAACTCAACCCAACCTCGAGTTGGCCACACTTGTGTTTTCTAAGTGTCATGTCCACTTCATTTCAAAACATAATCACAAGTCAAACAATTACTTGGGTAGACCTAACTTAATAGGTAAATTCCCAAGGGGTAGACCTAACTTAATAGGTAAATTCCCAATCTTATATTTTCATGTATTTTAAGTTTACCCAAAAACCCCCAACGTCATTCTATCGCTTACATATTCGTAGTAACGCATAAAGGATAGGAAGAGGGAACTTGGCACGACATACATGATAAACTTGCACAACAATCATGCATAACATGTTAGACTTGCACAACTTAGCATAGTGAACTCGCATATTGCCATAAACATGCATAACATGCTAAACTTGCATAACTTAGCATAGTGAACTTGCATATTACCTTAATCATGCATAACTTGTCAAACATGCACAACTTGTCATTTTAAACTTGCATAAACATGCACAACTTGTCAAAACATGCACAACTTGTCAAAACATGCACAACTTGTCAAAACATGCACAACTTGTCATTTTAAACTTGCATAAACATGCACAACTTGTCAAAACATGCACAACTTGTCAAAACATGCACAACTTGTCATTTTAAACTTGCATAAACATGCACAACTTGTCAAAACATGCACAACTTGTCATTTTAAACTTGCATAAACATGCACAACTTGTCAAAACATGCATAACTCAATAAACATACAAATCATGGCTTAGTATACATGCATAACTCAATAAACATACAAATCATGGCTTAGCAAACTCGCATATGCATGCATAACTTATGAAACATGTAAAACATGGTATAGTGAGTTCGCATAAGCATGCATAATCAACTAAACTCACATAAATCTCAACTTTCACCACATATTAACTTTAGAGTTTGTAAAGTGAAGGTAAGAGGGCTTACAATGCTTATGCGGACTCAAATGAGTATAACAAATGCAAGAAACCCCTTATGCAACTAATTAAAACCCCCAAATGCAAGCAAACTTGATCAAGACTCCTCCTTTATGATGCCAATAGAAAAACAAGCCTTTAATGCAAGCTAAGGAGGATCATACAAGCCTAAATATGCTTGTATGCATGGAAAATCACTTAGGAATTAAATTAGGAATTGTATGAAGAGGGTGGAGGCCATGAGAGGATGGATTTTGGCATAGTTTAGTTACTAGGATGAATAATGAATGATTTAGGGTAGGTTAGGGTCTTATTTATAGATTAGGTTAGTGATTTGAACCATAGGATTAACCCTAGATTCAATTAGGTCCATCAGATCCCGGAACTCTCTAGAACCAAGCCACAAGACCCAACCCCAATCAGAAATGGTGCACCAGGCTAAGCAGCCCGTGCACCCCCTGTCGACAGGGCTGTCGACAGGGCAGTCGACATGCCAAGACCCCTGTCGACAGGCCTGTCGACATGGGGTCCTGGCGGGATTTTTCCCGCCTTGGCCCAGCTGGCCCAATTCTTTAAATTTGAATCTGTTTTTACTTAGGAATTTTCTGCAAACTTCAATGGGCCTTAACTGGGTCATACGGACTCCGATTTTCGAAAACTCGGACTCTATTTCGCGTATTTTTCCGAGACGAACGCAATGGCATAGCCCGTTTCCCTTGATTCAGATTTTATAATTTAATTCTGCCTCAATTTATGTTATAACAGATTATTAGAAATACGGGTTGTTACAGTACCAGTAGTCTGTGAGTATCCTGATGTCTTTGAGGAGGTTCGGGGCTTACCTCCGAGGCGCGAGGTTGATTTCCGTATATATTCGGTGGACAATTCAAAGTCGTTGCATTATCTAATGCACCACATGGCTCCAAGAGAAAGGAGGGAGCTTAGCAAGCAAGTAAAGGTTCTACTTGAGAAAGGGTTTATTAGGCAAAGCATATCTGAATGGTGTGCTCCGGTGGTATTCGCAACTAAGGTGGGTGGTTCGCTTCGCTTATGCATGGATTACAGGGAGTTGAATAAGATCACTAAGAAGAATAAACACCCACTTCCACGGATAGATGATTTATTTGACCAGCTTGTTGTTGCATCTGTTTTCTCATAGTTAGTGTTGGCTACGGAGTTTCATTAGTTGATAGTGGCCGATGATAGTATAGACTAGACTGCCTTTAGAACTCCAAATGGTTTCTTCAAATGGCTCGTCATGCCTTTTGGGTTGACGAATGCACCCATCTATTTTATGGATCTGATGCTTAGGGTGTTTCGGGAGTCTCTAAATATGTTCTTTGTGGTCTTTCTTGATGACATCTTGATTTTTACAAAGAGCGAGGAAAAGCATGCCCGACATTTAAGGGAGGTTTTGAAGACTCTCCGAGCGCATCATCTTAAGGCGAGATTCTCCAAATGTCATTTTTGGAGAAAGGAAGTGAGATTTCTAGGGCATGTAATCTCTAAGGATGGGATAACAGTGGATCCCGCGAAAGTAGTTGCAACTCAAAATTGGTAGATTCCAAAGAATGCAATGGAGATGAGGAGTTTTCTTGGATTAGCGGGCTATTATAGGTAGTTCATTAAGGACTTCGCAAGGATATTGGCCCCACTCATCAGACTGACAAAGAAGAATCTGACATTCTCTTGGTATATAGACTGTGAGGTTGCTTTTCAGCTATTGAAGAGGGATCTGACAACAACCCCAATTTGACTTTGTTTGATGGGAACAAAATGTTCACAGTATACACTGATGCATGTGGTACAGGGCTTGGTGCTGCTCTAACTCAAGAGGGAAGGGTAGTATGTTATGGAGGTAGACAGTTGAGAGTTCATGAAAAGAACTACCCTACCCATGATTTGGAGTTAGCTGCTATCGTATTTGTGCTTATATCTTGGCATCATTATTTGCTTGGAGAGAAGTTAGAGTTGTATACAGATCATAAATCTCTCAAGTACTTGTTCTCGCAGAAGGGTCTCAATTTAAGGCAACAGAGATGGATGGAGTCCTAGCATCCTACGATTTTGAGATTTCTTATACCCCTGGCAAGGGTAACGTGGTGGAGGATGCATTGAGTAGGCAAAGGGTGACCTTGAGTCCTCTATTTGTAGAGAGCCAGAGCTTGAAGTATATATCGACTTTTGATTTTAGGCCCTCTACCGAGTTTACACATGGTTTATTGGCATCGTTAGAGGTGCGACCCACTCTTTTAGATTAGATAGGAACTTCACAACAAGAAGATCCGCAGATAGAAGACATATTGGACAAGCTTAATAGAGGGGAGACTTCCAGTCACCTCAGTAGATATTCCACGGATGATAGAGAGTTGTTGCAACGAGATGGAAGCTTTGTGTTCCCTAAGTTGGGAGTCTGTTGAAGACAGTCCTTGAGGAAGCCCATCATTCTAGGATGACTATTCATCCTGGTGGTGATAAGATGTATAGAGATATGAAGAGGTTTTCTTATGGGCTGGGATAAAGAAAGATGTAGCAGAGTTTGTTTCTCGATGTTTGATTTTCCAGCAATTCAAAGCTGAGCAAAAGAAGCCCGGTTTTTTACTTCATCCTTTGGAGGTTCCGCAGTGGAAACGAGAGAGCGTCTCTATGGATTTCATTGACGGTTTGTCTAGATCGAGGAAAGGCAATTTTGGGTTATAGTTGACAGGCTTACTAAGAGCGCTCATTTCATTCCTGTTAAGAGTAAGAGGATGGCAGCGTGATTGGCAGCAGTCTATCTTCGTGAGATAGTCCGTCTACATGGAGTACCTTCCAGTATCGTAAGTGATCGTGACCCTATTTTCAACAGTGAGTTTTGGAGGAGCTTACAAGAGGTAGTAGGTACACAGTTGTGTTTGAGCACCACTCATCACCCTCAGACCTATGGATAGACAGAGAGAGTGAATAGAGTTCTTGAGGATCTTTTAATACTGTGTATCCTAGACTTCAGAGGGGCTTGGGAAGAGCATCTTCCTTTGGTGGAGTTTGCCTATAACAATAATTATCAGGCTAGTATTGGCATGGCACCCTTCGAGGCACTATATAGACGACCCCATAAATCACCGACTTGTTGGTGGGAGTCTACAGATAGGATTCTACTTGGACCTAAGATGATTAGGGAAACTTCATAAAAGATAAATCTTAGTCGAAGACGCATGAAGATAGCTTAGGACAGGCTACACAGCCAAGAGAAGGACTGATATCGAGTTCGAAGTAGGAGACATGGTTTCCATCAAGGTATCACCCTTGAGGAATGTGGTTCGCTTTGGATCTATAAGGAAATTGGCACCAAGATTTGTAGGGTCATTTCCCATAACAAAAAGGATTGGCCAAATGGCCTATAGAGTAAAGTACGAGGGAAATTTTTCGGTGTTCATGGTGTTTTCCACGTTTCTCATTTACGAAAGTGCTTAGATCGGAGGTTAAGAAGCTACGCAACCAAGAGGTTAGGTTGATGAAAGTCCAGTGGGGATATGACCATGAGGATGCAACTTGGGAGACTGAAGACAAGATTCACTCTTCGTACCCTTTTCTTTTCAAGGGTATATTCTCTTTTCCAAAGCTTTTGTTCGTACTTGCTTCTGTCATTTAAGTATATCCTATCGATCGAATCTTCGACCTTTAGGTAGGGAACCCAGGGATGTAAACATGTGTTTAAAGCATGTTATGTTTGATGGATGAAAGTGGTTGTTAGTGGTTGCTCGTGGATGCATATACACACACATTAGGCACTAGGTCGGCTCAATCACTCTCATACTTCATATGGATGCGTGTGCATTTTTTCTTCTTTTAAAGGATGAAAGTGGGTGTATCATCATATGGATGTTGCATTTAGATGGATGATTGCACATGCATATAGCATATTCATGATATATTAGGATAATTTTCATACATGTTGGATTCATGGCACTGACATACATTACATTAAGGAGGCCGACTGAATCAGTTGACCGCTTGATCTTTCGCATTAGTATAGGGACATATACACACACCTTTGCATATGTTCATATAAGCATTAGAAATATTTTAAGGACAATGGATGCCTATTTTTGGTGGTTGAGTAGATGGATGTGGATGTTAGGATATACATTCTTCTTAACTTGGAGATTTCGGGGACGAAATCCTTAAATAGGGGAGAATGTAACAACCTGTAAATTTAAACAAGATCACTACAATGATAAGCTAAAGAATACTTAATTAAATATTGGGAATTAAGTAAAATGGGTTGTGCCATTGCGTTAGTCTTGGAATTCTGCTTAAGAAAAACTCCGAGTTTGCGTAAAACGGACATCGTATGAAGAAGATATTAAGGTTTGAAGTTTATATACATATAAGCTATTTAAATATAAATAGATATTATCTAGAATTCAAATCAACGATGTGGGGAAGGGGGAATTAGCCCGTTAGGGGTCGACCCCGTTCCCCATGGGTGTCGACCCATGGGTCGACCCCATAACCGGGGTGTCAACCCCGGGGTTGACCCCACCGAGATCTGGGCAGATTCCTGCCTTGAACTTGGATACCTTTCTGAGCATGATTCGTTGACCCTAGGCTATAAATAGGACCTCATTCTCATTATTTTATTTACCAAAAACATTGGAGACAACGAGGTGCTGCCCCAACTCAGATTGAATTAGCATACTATTCCACAACAACAACAAGGGTTAGACGTAGTCGAGGATCCGTGCTACAATATCAACAATCATTTCTCTGTTCTTAGATCCAGTCCTTATGAGTTTATGTTATTTTTAGATATAAACATTTAAAAAGTAATCTTGACATGTTTATAAGTTGGATCTGAGCCTATACCTATTAATAACTTGAACCATAAAGATCTACCATTACTTGTACACCTGATCTATTGTTCTCATATGCCCAAATTCTGCCATTATATGCCTATCTTGATATTATGATCAATTTCATCATCATATGCCTATTTTTTTATTATGCCTATTCTTGTTCTCTTCCCTTCATCTTTCTTTTTTTATTTTCATAGCCAGGTTACCTTCAAGCTTAAGCATACCGCTGAAATATGCGAACTTGCGAAATTGGGAACGATGGGGAATGTTAAAAAATTGGGGACTAACTTGTATTGGGATTTTAGGGCATAACTTGTATTGGGATTTTAGGGCATAAATTGTATTGGGATTTTGGGATATAACTTGTAATGAACATAAATAATTGGCTAGTAAAATATATGCCTAGAACTACAGTAATTAGAAACTGTAACAGCACTTCGACACGAGGTTAGATTACATTTGTGGTAGAAGTCTGCCCAGAACCGCTGGCATATCCAGCAACCGCAAGTGGTTAGTCTAATGTGAGGGGTCGAGGGCATAAATGTACACGAAACAGTGCTAAGACACGAGGTTAAGTCTAGCTTGTGGTAGAAGTCTGTCTGGAAGCGCCCGACAAATCCAGCAACCATAAGTAGTCGACTTAATGTAAGAGATCTGGTGCATTAGCAGACATGAATGAAAAATGACAAGAATATGTTAACCAGAAATACTTAACCTATTTAAACCTGGTTGGTTACATGAACATGGCGAATTGAGCAGGGTTAAGTAAACTTGATGATCAGTGGGAGGGGGTTAAGTTAACTTATTAAATCTGTGGGGGGGCTACATTAGCCTGACAACTTAACCTGATTACATGTTGGGGTTATGCAATCTTATTAAACCGTTAGGCATAACCTGTCAAAATCCTAATAGTGGGGATACAAGCCTAGGCGGGTAGCTTGTATCATCTGTGTGGGACCCTTATCAATCAGTAACCCATCTTGGTATCAAACGAGAAACCTCAAACTAGATCGGGGTCAGGGTACGCTTACTGAGTTGATTATAAGAGGTTCAAATAAGCGAGGGTGTTGACAGCGTGGGATCCAATGGAGTCATGTGTGTGCATGGTTCCGGCTTGCTTGTGGAAAATTAAGATGCTATGACATCAGTAGGCATTGTTGTGCATCTTGAAAATAAATAGGTTGCCACTTTAGGAAGTGATATATCCTACTGTGGGGCCAGCACAGGGTATCTACATAGTAGGGAGCCGATCGATTGCGGTAGTATTTAGGGTACATCTAGTCTTGCTTGTGTAGAAGCCCATTATTCTTGTTGGGGGTAACACCTGTCAGTTTGTTAGGCTGGATTGTTGGGGTAAAACCCATCACTTGAAGTACACCTAAGTCTGCCATCTGTTTATGTAGGGATCATCTTGTTCTGTTATACAAGTATTGGTGCAAAGAAAAGTGTTAGAAAAGAGCAATATATTATGTTCTGTTTATTCTACTTATCCTGCTCAGTTTGTTATACCTGTGTTATGATATTGTTATATCTCACATCCAGTTTATATGCCTGTCATGATGCTTTTACTTATTTATATGCTAAAAGTAACTGGACTCACTAGACTTTATGTCTGACCCATTTCTTTTCCTCTTCTTTCTCTTCCGTTCCCCCTAGGTTCTCAGGGTAGGAATACTCAGGCTTGATTTGGATTTCTTCTTTCACTCTACTTGGAGTTGCTTAGATGTACCGCTAGATTTCGTATCTTCTCTATTATGGCTATATTTTGGGGACTATGCTTTTTATGTATTATTGTACTCTGATGATGATTTTTGTACAAGACAGAAATTTTAAGTTGATGTAATGGGTTTTCTGTATTTCAGACTTATGATGTAACTATGTTTTGGACCGCGATGTTTGCTGTTTAATAAAGTTTTAAATTCCGCTGTTATTTTATATCTGTCTTGTATTGTTTTTGTTTCTGTTTACCTGCAACGCTTCACGAAAGTTAATGCATTCTGATAAAGAGTGACATTAACGGACGTTGGGTGTCACAGTTTCCCTCCTCCAAAACTCCACGCATCATCACACGACCACCCTTCTTCACTCTCAAAACTCCACCTCGAGTCTCATAAGTGCAACCGCGGCGATCTAACTGACTAAGAGATATGAGGTTATGTGAACAAGTGGGTATGTGCCTCACATCGGCCACTTCTCTCACCACTTCATCATGCATCCGAAACCTAACAGTTCCAACTCCATAAATTTGGTAGCTCTACTCCATTGGCCATTTTTATCATGCCAACAATCTTCTCATATGTAACGACCCGGATTTTGACGATCTTGGTTATCCAATATACAACACATATCGAACATCCAAGGATCGAAAATAACCGAATGGTTAATGAAATAAGTTAGTGGGTGAGGATAGATAAGATAGAAACTTATAGAATAGAAGAAGAAGAAGAACATCATCATCAGAGTAAACATGAATCTCATAGCGGAACGAATAAAATATAACATAACTTTGAAATAAAAGATTGTACTTGAATATATATATCATTATCAAGTACAACACTTACAACACAACGGAATAACAATAGCTATAAAATCTTGAAGCCTCCTGCTCCAGCTCTTCAAGTATCTGTAAATCCCGACTACTTGACTGCCCGTACAAAATTGGGCACCCAAGAGTTTAGGGAAAACAAAACAAAATAAACTCCGGGTCAGTCATGGGACTGGTATGAATAAAATGGTTTAAAACAGTTTGAACAAGTAAACGATATCTCATAAGACCACGCCATATAACGAAACGGGTTTTTCCCTTATGAGAAATCCAAAATATCTTTATATCAAAAACCTTTTGATATTATAATAATGTCTATCGGCCACAACTATAATAATCATCTAGCAGAAACGCTTTCATCTCACGTTCTACATATATATTATACAATCAAAACCGCAAGCACGTATTGGGTAATGGATTTCCAACTATGACAAGGTATGGAACCACCTTCCGATCAGTGTACTCTAGGAACGATACACTGGAGTTCAACAAGAACATCTTGCAACTCAGCCACACATGATCGACCACTCATTTCGCTTGAGTGTATCGAATGTATATCACCAACGGTTGGGATCAGCAACTGTTTCCCGTATATATATATATATATATATATATATATATATATATATATGGGACAACATTGATAGATTTAAGAAGCAAATGAATATTCTCTAGATAGGTGATTATACACCCTACTTCGGAGCGACCGACTTAGCCATGATGCCTTCCCGATTTTTGTCATTTACCGGTTGTTGAGGCCAAAGGCTACGACTACTTTCCATTCATTGATAACACGATCACTTTGAATGCCACATTGTTAGATCCGTTAATCATTAATTGGTTTACACAAATATTCTGGATGTTATGCTAAGGGAATAAATCCGTTGCAACCATATATATTTATACAGACCAACCCATTCGATCATTGGATATACTTTTTCAGACATTCGTCCATTTACGTTCGTTCTGGGACTGAACGAAACCGAAGGCACTATTCAGTACATACATCCTAGGCAATCTCTACCTAGGACTTATACAACAGCCCTTAAACTTTACTCCGTCATCAATTTTCTTTCTCATATATGATTCGCAACGCTCATGCCAATACAGAGTGGTTCTTTGGATAAAAATCCAACCGGTCTCTCCATGTTAACAACGTAAATATGGTCAAAACTTGATAGTCTGTGATTTAACTATCAAATGAAAACATGTCGGTGTACAAACAACGATCTTATTCCCAAACGGAATTATCGATCAATTCATCCAACGTATATATATACATATATTCATATTTCCTTATTTTCTCTGATTGGAAAATATACGTTATTAACATTGGAAAACATTTCCAATCCTCATTCACGCATCACTATCATTCCACAACTATTAGTCCCTAACTGTAAACTAGTAAGAGAACAATTCTCTAAGTATAAACCCCGAAGGCGGAAACCAACATCAGATCGATACTCAGAAAACTATTCAGCTTAACTAATCTCTAGTCAGTTTCTAATTTTTGCTTAACTCTATTTCTTTAACTCTATTCGGTTAACTCTATTTGATTAACTCTAACTGGTTAACTCTAACTCGGTTAACTCTAACAGATTAACTCTAACTGATTAACTCTACTGATTAACTCTAACCGATTAACTCAAATTCGAATAACTTATATTCAATTAACTCCTTTTAATAACGTTTATCCATTTATAAAGATTTACTTTTAGTAACGGTTCTTCACTTTAAAATGTCCTTTTTATAACGTTTCTCCACTTATAAAGATTTCCTTTTTATAACATCCTATTTTGTTATAAATAATTTCCTTTTTAATTCTATTTATTTTCTAAATAAATATTCCTTTATTACTTCACTTCTATTCATTAGATCCTTATTATAAATTGGTAAGTGAATAAATTTCTCAGTGTAAATCCCGAAGGCCGAAACCAACATCAGATCAACACTTTGAGATTTACTCAACTCAATCAACGTATAACCAGTTCCAATTACTCAAAAACCATACCCTTTTCTCTTTAACCTTTTTAAATCGATTCTATTTATTTTCTAATAAATATTCCTTTTATAAAATCCTTCGATTTTATAAATAATTCATTTTCAATAACTCTTCGAAAATTCCTCTTTCTATATTCCAGTATTTCGTATGGTATTTAAAATACCGTATAACCATGATTACTATCAACCAAGCACACATAATCAGCACATATTATATAACACATCACATATCACAATATATGAAACAAAACAGTATTTTATATATTGAGGAACCCAGTTGGGTCCCTCCAACCTGTTCCCCTGCATCACAGATGTTAAACCATATAATTAACATCAACTTTATTTCAATATGAAATGTTCTGATAAACAACATCAATATATATAACGGTTTATATATATATATATATATATATATATATATATATATATATATATATATATATATATAATTTCAACTAACTGACTAGCAGTTCAATCAACCAAATCAACACACAGCAATCAACAGATAATTATCAGTTCTAAGAATACGTTATAAAAATATAACTGTTCAGAGTTGGTGAGTTTTACTTACATTGGACGATCATCGTTAATAACGATAACCATCGCTTGATTTAGACGGACAATTTATTTTGCTATAAATTGTAACGAGCTCCGATGGACTTCCAGTCAGTTCCATCGTGTAGTGTCCATCCATACGATTCCAACGGATCTTGTTTCGCTCAATTCTGATAACGTATGAGGTAGTTACGGTATTTACAAGTTAGTACATGATTTAAAATTAAATAAAACATGAATTATTTATATATGGGCTTAACTCTTTACTTTCCGGCCCATTACCCACTTTTGAAAACCCGCCCACGTGTTTCTTATTCCACCAGGAAATCACGAAACCGCATGCTTCTTGTTAATGGCCATGACCGAACTCTTAAGCCCTCCTCCCTCCTTCTACCGCCCACCATTATCCAAACTAAAAACACCATTAATCTTCTCATCAACTCCTCATCATCCCCATCCCCATCAAGTCAAACTCGAATTGCATTTCTCAGTCGCGACTTCAGGTACCTCAGCCTACTGTACAACGTCGGCCAACCCCAAATCAGTACCGAACTTCACCAAAATTGCCATACAGGAGCTACTCGACCTGATAATCCCTCAAACAATATCGAATACATCCAACAAAGCCTTGAAATCCCAAATACTCAAACCCTAATTCACGGTGCAAAAATGGAAGCATCCAAATGAACGTTGAGTCCGCTGAAATACATACCAGCGTCGAGATAAACCTTTCAACAACTCAAAGATAATATCCTTTGTTTTTTAGGATATTTTTAGGAATTTTGGAGGATTTTTCTACTTTGGTTTTCTCACATTTTTTTTGTTTTCTCAAATAAAAGAGCTACGACCAATGTTTTATCAACGAAGGATTGAGATTTGTGGTTGAGAAGGGATGGTGCGTGGCCTAGTTTAGGTCCACCAATACATTAGGATATTTTTATATTTATTATTTAATTCAAATTTAAATATAATGTTGTTGGTTTCTGTCCTTAAAATTTTTTGTGGTCACCCATAATGCCCAAAAATCATGAAAATTAACATGCAGCTAGAGTTCGACATTACGGTCCCAACGAAACGGGTTTCATCTAATTCCAACTCCGTTTGCTCATACAGCGTATTTTTAACTGTCGAAATATTGACTGTCTTTCACTTTAAAAATCGGTTATGACCACATATTGACTTCAAAAATCCCGGAAATTAAAATCTAACAATAATTTAACATTGCGGATCCAACAAAATTAGTTTCGTCGAATTCGAGATCGTTTGCAAAACTAGCTATTTTTAAAGCTCTAAATAACCCTTTTAAATATATAAATATATTTAAAAACAATTAAATTTAATATTTAAAAATAAATATTATCGTATATATTCACACAGAATATAATACAGCTCTAGAATATTCCTATATGAAGTTCTAACTCGATATTTCAAATCCCGATATAAATCGATATTCGATTTATAATGAAATTCCTTTTATAAATATAAATAAAATATAAAGGAATTACACAGCGACTTTTCTAAAATTTGATTTGGGCATAAATCAAAATCTACACAATGAAATCCCGATTTTTCTCTTCCACTAGAAAAATATACTTCACCAGCTCCTAACGTTTCTTATTTCACGGAAATCCGATTTAAAACGAACCCTGTACATTCAGTTGAAGTTCAAATCGCCAAATAGCGAACTACCGCGCCATTTCAAGCTCGATTTTAATTATAATATGATTATACGTTCAAACTTCGTTCAAATAATATATTAGTTATTATAATTCAACTCTAAACTGAATTATATACTTTGAATTATCCAGTTCACACAATATTGTGAATTCCACTAATTCTGATTATTTCTGAATTAAATATGTTATTTAATTATTTATATTAATTAAATATTACTATTATTTAATTCAACGACCATTTGAATTCTAAACCACTATTTATATAATTAAATAAGTTAATTATATATCGCAGAAAATACGGGTCATTACATCATACGAAGAAAAACTTTTCTTATCTTGGTATATGTGAAAACTGGCTTCTGAATCTTCTTCCAAGACTCCACAAAACTAGATAGGACATCACATGAAGAATCACTTTCGGTACCTTCAGCAAATCCTGCCTGTGCCTCATCGCTATTATTATTACCTTACACCTTCTTCTTCATATCTCATATATATATATATATATATATATATATATATATAACAATCATTGAGCTTGTGACCTTCCTTCTTGCAATGGAAACAAGTGAATGCACATTTACCCTTGGCTCCCTTTTTCTTCCAAACCGTATCCTTCGAATCCCTTGCTACCATCGCCTTAATTTGAACCGATTTCAACTCCAACCCTTTTCTCCTTAATTCCTCATTCAAAAGACTGCTTCAAATGATTTCCAAAGAGATAGTTCCATTAGCATTGGAATTACTCAATGAAACAACCAAAATCTCCCAACTTTCCGAAATAGAACTCATTAACAAAAGAGCTTGCAACTCATCATCAAAATTGACCTTCAAATTTGTCAGTTGATTGATCACATCTTAATATTCGTTCAAATTCTCTGCAACAGATTTTTCCTCATCCAATTGAAGGTGCACCAACTTTCGAACCTGAAAAGCCTTACTTATAACACTCTTTGACTCATACAAATATACTAATTTGTCCCACAACGACTTCACGGATTCTCAACTAGCCACATCGTGGAACACCGAATCATCCAAATATTGGCGAGTCAACGCAATCAACTTTTTTGTCCATTTTCTTTCACTTTCCTTCATCCATATTCGATGGATTCTCCCCGTATCCATCACTGGGATCATGCAAATCATTGAGATATAGAATGTCCTCCATCTTCGTCTTCCATATACCCCCCAATTCTTCCCATTCAAAATAGCCAACTTCGAAAATGTCATCATCTCCGACATCTACAATCTTCAATCCAACAAACACTCCAAGCTATGCGATAAACCTGGCTTCGATACCAACTGTTGGAGTTTTGTGCGCAGCAGAAGTTTGACAAAACGCAAAGAAAAATAGGATCTTTCCACCCAATCACTTGGAGATAAATGTGATTGAAAAACAAAAAAAAAACACAAACAATATCAAAAATAGGAACAACACGATATTTCACCCAACCACCCTCTTTATTGATATACCAATAAAAAATTGTTTACAAACGATCTCAACTATCGTTACAAAAAAAGACAACTTGAACTGATAACCTTACTGAGAAATAGGTAGAGAATATCTAATAGCTAAACAACTTGAGGAGAAAGACAATGAAGAACGATGGCAAATTTTCCACACCTAATGAAGATGTTACCTAGGTCTTTTATAGAGTGAATTGCTTCATACCCAAGTTTTCTTGACCTCCAAGTAAACTTAGCACCCAAATTATCTTCATATATGTCATAAATTTATTTGGATAAGCACCAAATAATCCTTACCTTAATTATCCCACAAATATAGCAACAAATATCTCCATAATATCTACATGGATAATTTGTTGCACACAATTGTGATTTGTGTATCGCAAATTTCAACAGGTTCTGGGTTAATGGCTGGAATAGTTCAAAGCCTTCCACTGGGTCTCTTGCTGGATTTCACTTTAAGTGTGATTATATTGTAACTTATTCTGCAGTACATGAGCAAGACCTCTAGTCAATTTCATGTACTGGATTTTTATTATTAGTATAAATTAATACATTACAAAATGCTTCTTCTCATATTTATAAGAATTGGAAAAACACTTTCAAATTGCTGAACACACCTAGATGAAAATAAAAATAGTGGACTGGGATAAGGATTTTTTTTACTTAGACCACTTTTGTAAACTAATAACAGGAATAGGTCTGTTTCAAAACTAATTACAGAAATATGCCACTTTTTTGTACCAAGGTTATCCTAGATCACGCCTGTACTAAATATATTTTTAATGATGACGGTATATCAGATTAAGCCTCCATTGTTTTAATTTTGTACTAGCGTAATCCCAAGATAATGCCCAGAGGAAAATAACCTTTCAACCCCTTTTTTGCTCTCCTACTTCCATTCTTATTTCACGAGTCCACTTTTGAAAAAAAGATTTCCCCTTTTTATTAAACTCGAACAGTATTAGAACCAAAATTGTTTTAAAAGATCTACTTATCACTCAATAAATTATAGATATCGTTTTGTGTTCAAGGTATGGCTATTGACCTTTGAATTTTATAATATCTGATTTTAGGTTGATTGTGAATGTTGGTCCATTGTAGATAGTTAAATTGTTGTCGTTTTGTATATAAAATGACTCCTAAATGTATTCCTACCATTTGTTATTTTAATGGAGAATTGGTGGTAGACGATGATAACTTCGGCAAATACGTTGGAGGGTTGTATAAACCGAAAAAAGTAGTTCGAGGATGTAACTTGGTTCAGTTGAAAGATTCAATACATAAATCGACTAAGATTAAATCCAATGAATTTGACATTGATTTGGTTTGTAACTGGCCTACAGATTCTGGATCGAAAACCATTAAAACAGCGGATGATGATGATGTATGTATAATGTTTTCTGCGGCAACCAAATCCATAGCTCTTTATGTTATAAAGCACAAACGGGTTCTAGCAGAAGAAGATACATCTCTAGTAGAAGACAACGTTGAATGTCAAAATATTTATGGTAGAACTAGTCATCAAAATGATTTGTCGAGCTTTAATCCTTCGAGTTTTAATACTACATCTTTTGGTTTTCCACCGTGTTTCGAGCTATCAACAAGATATTGGATACAATGAACCCAATATAACTCAAGGAAGTTTCACACACATGATGGAAAGGTTGACTGCATTTTGGTTATTTCTTCAATCTATTGGCATATGTTATTATTGTAGTTTGTAATTACTTTGTTTTCGATGTAGCATTGTTACTCAACAATCAAATCCTTTTGCTCCGCTGGACCGTCAAATTATTACATGTCCCCTTTCATGCATCCTATGCAATCCGAGTTACAAAATTTAAGTCAGAGGTATGTGAAATATTTACAGTTAACTCATTGATTTTGTATGTGAAGTAATACATTTAGTTCTCATGGTTATTTTATTTGTATCATCAGTGCTCACGACATAGCAACACAATTAAATACCCAAGTGTGAACAAGGAAATTGTAGCAAATGAAACAGTAGACAATGTTGAGAAGGATAGTGTGGAATAGATTTAGAGGACTATGAGGATCCCCCTATTAATAGTATGGACGTCGTGAGCATACCAGAGAATGACGTTTCCTGGATAGAGAGCATGCAAGTAAATAACGAACTGTTAGGCTTTGATTTTTCTGATTTGGAAGGTAGAAATGTTGAAGATAGTGATGAGAATGAAATGGAATTACCCCTTGATGATGAGTTATGTACGTCCCAGCTAATGGCGAATTCAAATGTGGCAGATATGCAATTTAAAAATGAGATTTTTTTTTTCCACGTTAAGTGCCCAAAACAGTTTCAAAGTCGGTATGGTTTTCGAAACGAAAGAAAAATTCAAACAACAATTAAGTGAATGGTCAATTGTAACACCCCGTAATTTAAGAACACATTAAGATGATAAACTAAGGAAAACATAATTAAATATTTGGAATTAAGTGAAACAAACCGAGCCATTGTATATGCATAAAACAGACACCGTATGAAGAATATATTAAGGTATGAAGTTTGTATATGCATAAGAATATATATATATATATATATATATGGGAGTGACTATTGGGACACAAAATTAAACACAAAATTAGAGACACAAACCATAGGATTTGTTTGTCTTTATGTGTGAGGTGGAATTCAGGAGGTGATCTTGTGGTTGAGATTGCTTGTGTCTAAATTTGTGTCAACATTTTGTGTCTAAATAGACTTTCCCTATATATATATAATAGGTCCAGAATTCAAAACAATTCGAAAAACAGAAGGGGGAAGTGGGTGCGGGAAAACAGACCGTTGGGGGTCGACATAGGGGTCGACTCACCAACAGGGGGGTTGACCCCACCACATATCTGGGAAGATTCTTCTACGTGAACGTGGACTACTTTCTGGTCTGAATTCATTGTTGAACACCCATAAATAGGACCCCATTTCTCTTGTTTATACACAACAAAAACAATGGAGGACTAGATTACCGCCTCTGCCTAGATTAGATTAGCCTTTTCTTCTTCAACAAACAAGTTATTCAAGTTTAGAGATCTGTAATTCAACATCTACAACTATTCTTCTGTCTCTTAGATCCATTCTCTGTGAGTCTATGTTATTTTTAGATTTGGATACCTAAAAGATAATCTTAACATGTTTATAAATTGGATCTAAGCCTGTGACTAATTGAATCATATCAGATCTGCCATAACATGATATCTAAGTTATTTTGACATGACTTGGATCTAAGCATATGCTTATTTATCATGTCAGATCTTCCATTCTTTGTATATGTAATTTAACGATTAGATCTCATCATGCCTGTTTATGATCATGACACTATGCCTAATCAGTCATGTTGTTACATGTTCATCAGATCTGTTCTTATATGCCCATTTCAGTTCATCCTATCTATTCTTATATGCCTATTTCTGCTATCATATGCCCATTTCTGTTACTTTTGGTTTTATGCCTATTCTGTTCTTCTCTCTCTCATTCCCTTTAATTTTTATAGCCAGACTACCTTCGAGCCTAGGCCGATATCGTTGAAATATACATATGAAAGAAATTGTGATAAATTGGGAATGATTGAAAATGTTAATTTAGGGGCATAATCTGTACTTTGAATCACGATCGAAATCTGGGGGAATAAACTATATTGTGAAATTGGACTAAAAATGGGGGCATGATTTATACGGTAAATTATGACTTGTGGTTTGGGATATATAAATTTGTAGGCTTAATTTAAGATTAAACGAAATAGGTTAATGGAACTATAAAGAATCTGTGAAGCCCGTTTAATCCGTTAAAATTGGGGCATAACTTGTACTGGGAAATTTGGGACATAACTTGAATTGAAAACATGAATATGGGTTTGGGGGCATAAATCAAATTGTGATTTAGATCTTAATTTGGGGCATGTGGTACATGATGATATGACTTGGAAAAGGGGCATGAAAACCTATAATGAAATAGGGATAATTATTAAAGAATGAAATGCCTAGAATTACAGCAATTAGAAACTGTAACCGCGCTTAGACACGAGGTTAGATTACACTTGTGGTAGAAGTCCGTCCGGACCCGCCCGGAATATCCAACGACCACAAGTGGTGAATCTAATGTGAGGGGTCTAAGTGCATAAACACGTAACAGTTCTACGACACGAGGTTAAGTACAACATGTGGAAGAAGTCTTCCTGGACCCAACCAACATATCCAACATCCAGAAGTGGAGACTTAATGTGGGAGGTCTAGCGCATTATAACCATAAATGAATGTATGGTAATGTATATGTAATACTTAACCTGTTTGAATCCATAAGGATTGTATGAGTCTGTTAAATCTGTGGGGTTAAGTAAGCTTGTTAAGTATGTAGGGCTAAGTAACCCTGTTAAATCGGTGGGGTTAAGTAAACTTGTAAAATCTGTGCGGTTATACGAACCTGTTAATTTAGAAAACTTAACCTACTAAATCTGTAGGGGTTATATGGACATGTTAACTTTTAAGGTTTAACCCGTAAATCTGTAGGGGGTTGTGCGGATATGTTAAATCTGTTAGGCATAACCTGTCAAAATTCTAGCTAATTAGGGACACAAGATCTGTAAGGGTTGGCTTGTGTCATCTGTTGTGTGGGACCCATATTAGTCAGTAACCCATTCTGGTATTAAAGGGGGGCCCCGCACTAGGTAGGGGTCAGGGCACACTTACTGAGCTAATGGCAAGAGGTTCATCTGGGAGGAGGTGTGTACTGGTGCGTTCCAACGAGCTCATGTGTGTACATGAGTACGACATTCTTTGGGAAAATAAGCCGCTGTAGCACCAGTAAATAGGTATGTGTCCTTCCGTAGATTGCCACTTTAGGAAGTAATACACCCTACTATGGGGCCGACATAGGGTATTTACGGGATAGGGAGCCGATCGATTGGGAGTTAGTAATTAGGGTACATCTAGTCCTGTCTGTTTCTGTGGGGTGCCTTTATTCCTGTTTGGGTTAACAATCATTATTTATGTTTAGGTACCAGTTAATTTTGTTTATGGGAAAACCCGCTACTGGAGTACACCTAAAACTAATATTATATTTCTGTAGGGATCATTCTGTTTCTGTTAAGTAATTAGGGAGTATGCAATCCTGTTACATATCTGTTATATTAGTATTGGTGCAGAGAAAAGTATTTAAGAAGTGCAACATATCCAGTTTTGTCATCCTGTTTCTCCTGTTATACCTGCCTTATGATACTATGATCCCTCTCATTCAGTTTATATACCTATCATGAAGCTTTTACTTATTTACATGCTAAAAGTAACTGGACTCGCCAGACTTTATGTCTGACCCATTTTGTTTCCTATCCTCTCTCTTTCGTTCCCCGCAGGTTCTCAGGGTGGGAATACTCATGCTTGATTTGGATTCTCTCTTTCATTCTTCTTAGAGCTACTTAGATGTACCGCTTTGATTTCCTGTCTTCTCTGATATTGCTATATTTATGGGGAACTATGCTTCTTTTATTACTGTACTCTGATGATTTTAGTACAAGACAGAAGTTTTTAGTTGATGTAATGGGTGTTCTGTATTTCAGTCTTATGATGTAACTATGTTTTGGACGACGATGTTTACTGTTAAATAGAGTTTTAAATTATGCTATTATTTTATATCTGTCTTGTAATGTTTTTGTTTCTGTTTACTTATAATGCTTCACGAAACTTAATGCATTCTCTTAATGAGTGACATTAACGGACATGGGGTGTCACACTTGGTATCAGAGTAGAAGGTTACCAGATCGGATAAAAGATTTTGAAAATTGTTTTCAAAAAGGTTTTAAAAGAAGCATTTTCAAAAGAAAAGTCTATTTTGAAAAACATATTCCCTAAAGCCATATGTAATATCTTTCGATTTTCCGTTTGAATCCCTTTTCCCTTTTTATTTTCAGCATGTCTTGGGAACCTAATATTCCTGAGGACGTTATGATACCAGGCTGGTTCCGTAGGTATCTAGAGGCTACGACCCCCGCCGATGGTCCAGCAGACATTCCTCCTCCAGCTGCAGCCACTGTTCCTCATCCTCCCCCTTCACGAGCGGATAATTTCTCTAAGATCCGCAATGATTTCTGTGCTATGGCCGGAAAGCCATTCCGAGGAATAGAGACTTTCATAGAAGCAAGGAGTTGGCTCAAAGAGACGGAGGATTTGTTTGGAATTTTCAAAGTTGACGATCGTAGGAAGATTCAGATAGCCGTTTGGCAGCTGAATGATGAGGCTTCGTTCTGGTGGGAGGTGACGCAAGCGGGACGTCCAATTGAGACATGGGATGATTTCCGACAGAGGTTTGAAATGAAGTTTCTTTCTCAAGCCGAGCAAAGTATGCAAATGGAAAGGTTTTTGGAACTTAAGCAGGGAAGCATGTCTGTTAGAGAGTATGTTATTGGCGAGGTTTGGTTTGGAGCTGGTAAATACCCCGCACAAGAAAGCTTTGAGGTTTGCTAGAGGATTTGATGAACCCCTCCACGGGTTGGCTATGTCTCATATTCCGATGGGAGCAATTTTTGAGAAGCTCGTTGATATGGCGTTAATGCACGAGGAAGATAAAGGTGAAAAGAAAGAGGCTAGGGTTGAGGAAACAAAAAACAGGAAATTGTGTCCCAAGAAAGAACAACAATAAGAGGGTGGAAAGAACAACAAAGCTCAAGGCAAAAAGAAATGTCATAGTTGCGGGAACATGGGTCATTTGGTCAAAGACTGTAGAAAAAGGAAGAATGCTTGCTTCAACTGCGGTAAAGCTGGACATTATACTAGGGAGTGCCCGAAGAAGCAAGGGCAGGATCTTCTAGAGGGCAAGTGCATGCTCTCATGGCTGATGTACCAAATAGAGGTAGGAAAGTTTCTATTTAAGGTTTGATTTCTCTTTCCGATCATCCTGTTAGAACTCTTTTTGATTCCGACGCTTCGCATTCTTTTATATTTGATTCTGTGTTTGAGTCTCTACACCTTGGTACTATTATTGTTTCTGATCTCGTTATTATCTCAAACCTCATTGGGGGCACGACTCATCTGTCTATGATTTGTCGGGGTTTGAGGATATCTATTTTGGGGCGTCGAGTTTGAGCACGACACATATGTACTTGGTTTTATGGGATACTGTCTGATTCTAGCACTAGTACAAAATTTTCCTATTGCATCACCTCATTTGCATCAGTTGTACTTACAACCGATGCAAATAGTGTTATTTGTATCAGCTTTTGAGAAATCGATGCAAATAGATTGAAGCAAATAACATTGTTTGCATCGGTTGTCTTTACAACCGATGCAAATAACATTATTTGCATCGATTTCAAGGAACCGATTCAAATGGACCGATGCAAATAGTGTCATTTGCATCGACTTTCAGAAACTGATGCAAATGCATTGAGGCAAATTATATTATCTGCATCATTGTTTAAGAACCGATGCAAATTCACCGAAGCAAATAATGTTATTTGCATCAGTTTCTTAAGAACCGAAGCAAATGAAAATTAATTAATTGGAGCAAATGCACATATTGATAATTATTAACAATAGCTTGCATATGTAATTCTTTTTAATTTATTAGAATTAATGATTGCTAATAAATAATTGGATTAATTATCAAGAATAATCCGAAGTTTAGCGTAACTTCCCATAATAATCCCAAGTTTGGATTATTTCTGAATAATCCGAAGTTTGAGGGGTGTATTCCCATATTGATCCCAATGACCCCCTAACGTGTTATTTTGGGATCAATATGGGAAGACACAGCCTAAACTTCAGATTAATATGGGAAGACACAAGTAAATGGGATTAATATGGGAAGACCCCTCCAAACTTCGGATTATTCAGAAATAATCCAAACTTGGGATTATTATGGGAAGACGCGTTAAACTTCGGATTATTCTTGACAATTAATCCTAAATAATTTTTAGTTAAGAATTATTAAAAAAAGTCAAAAATTGTTTTTATATTTTAATATTATGGTTACCTATAATAAATAGTAAATTATAGATAATACTTCTTAATTACATTTAATAATTAATTAATTTTAGATAATTAATAATCCATTTTTAATAATTAATTTCTAATATTTAGTTAATAAGTAATAGTTAATTAATACTTTTTAACAATTATTAGCTAATAGTTAAAATTAAGTAATAACTATACAATAATCAAGATTATCGTTTGATAATCAGTAACTAATAATAAAATTTATTATTTTTGAATTGGTATTTAGTACTAGTTAAATAATTTTAAATGGTTATTATTTAATAATGACTGCTGAAAAAATAAATAATAAATAGTAATAGGTAATAACCAATGAACTAGAGAAAATTCACATTTCAATAATCATAAACAACAGATTATATATCATTATTTATAATGTATTATATTTAATGATTATCAATATATATTTTACAATTATTAGATATTATAAATAATCAATAATTATCTTTTCTATATAATAATTTATTATAATTAAATTTAAGTAATTAGTAAATTACAAGTAAAATTTATTGATTACATTAAATAATTAATATTCAGTAATTAATTATTAATAACTAATATTCAATACTTAATGTTTGACATTCAATATTTAATTAATAGATAATATTTAATAATTAAAAATTAATATTTAATTATAAAGAAGTAATACTTAATATTTAACTATTAGTAATTACTAATTAATAATTTTATTAGTTAAGTAATTATTAATAATTAAGAATAATATATAATTAATATTAGGGAAAGTCTATATGAACACAAAAATTAGACACAAACGGTGATACAGTAAACATCTACCATTAGATTTCCCCGTGATTTCCACTCCCCACATAAAGACAAACTTATCCAACGGTTCAGATTTTGTGTTTTCCAATTTGAATCAAATTTTATATCCCAATAGTCGCTCCCTTAATATTATATAATTAATATTAAATAATACTAATAAACCAACATTCGGTAATTAATATTTAATTACTAATGTTTAAATATAACATTTTACTTATTTCTTATCATTTAATATTTAACAACTAATAACAATATTTAATTGGGTAAGTCTATTTAGACACAAAAAAGTGACACAAAATAAACATAAGAAATCTCGACCATTAGATCTTTTCTTGAATTCCACCTTCCATATAAAAACAAATGAATCCAACGATACACAATTTGTGTCTCCAATTTCGTGTTTTATTTTGGGTTCCAATAGCTGCTCTCTATTTAATACTATATTTTATAATTGATAACCAATAGTTAATAATTATTTCTGATAATTGATAATTACTAATATGCACAAAACAAACAGTATTTAATAATATTTTCTGTACTCTTGCTATCGCAACTAGAATTTGGCTCCAAACCGAAATTTCAATTGTTTTTCAATTTGCCCGCTTCAATTTTCGTTCTCCCTCTACACTGAACTGGTGATATTTTCTACCAGTACCCTCCGATTAATGGACATAGTTACGTCCATCACCGCCCTCTCCTTCTTTCGCTTCAACCACCTCTCTCTTGGATCCAAATCCAATCTCGAACCCCGATCCATCAAGTATATTTCTCCCACGATGACCTGTCACTACCTTTTATTGTTAGATCTCCACCATTTTTCGTTAATCATTCTAACCTAAGCACGCAGCTCTCCAATAGCTATGGAATTTCAGCAAAAAGTCATTGATCATGGAGAAATCAAGGGCCATGTGCTGAAGATGAGCTTAAAGAGGCTTCTGTGTGTTTAATGAGCTAAAGGCAAAAGCTTTTGGTTCTGGTTAAGTATAGAGATTTGAGGAATGAGACAGTCTTCAGGTCTGCTGAGTTCTTCGATCCAAATTCCGTTAAGAAGGCTTCGGATGTGCTTGTTCATAAAATTGGCGAACGCAATGTAAGATTCTTTTCATGTTTCTTGATTTTACTTATGTTATTAGATTTGGTATTTCAATCGATATCGGGTCGTTTTATTTCTATTTCAGAAACCATTTTATTTCCCTTTTTGTGGATTTACTATGTTATTTGGTACCCAATCTGTTTTGGAATTATTTTGTGGATAGTGCTAAATAACGCAATAGGCGTTTAGTATACTAGTTTACTATGTACATATATTCATATCTGGATAGACATCATCGGCTTTTGTGAAGAAAAAAAAGAGCAACAACAATATGGTTGCTGCTGTTGGGAGTTGTTGGTTGCTGCTGCTAGCAACAGCAGTAGTAGAAAAAAGGTGTGCAGTAAGACTGCTTCTTTGTATATATGCGAGAGCATGGTGTGTGGGTGTATGAAGTTGGAAAATGAATGCATGTATGTTTTATCTCTGCTATTGTGTCTTATTCTTCTTGCGTATGTGTATTAATTTACATTCAACTTTACTATTTTGTTTTCAATCTCTTGTTAGCATTTCACACTCTTTTGACCAAACTAACTGCTTTAGTGAGGAAATCCGCTGGCTGGTCTTTTGTGCTGATGAAGTCCATGATAATCTCCTCCTTGCTAATCAATTCTCGTATAAAATGATAACGTATCTCAATATGCTTTGTGCGAGCATGAAACACTGGATTTTTTGTCATTGCCACAGCCGACATATTGTCACAGTAGATATTTGTTGGCTTGTCTTGAGTTTGCTTCATATCAGTTAGAATTCTCCGCGGCCACACCGCTTCACAGGCTGCCTCTGTAGCTGCCATGTGCTCAGCTTCAGCTGAAGATAATGCTACGGTCTTTTGCTTCCTTGAACTCCATGAAATTACGTTGGAACCGAGACAAAATACATAGCCTGATGTGCTCTTCCGATCATCCAATGCTCCTGCCCAGTCACTATCAGTGAAACCGACTAACTTGCATTCGTCCTCTTTGACATATTGAAGCCCACATTCTTTTGTTCCTTTCAAATATCGTAAAATTCTTTTTGCTGCAATCAAGTGATTGTTACTTGGATTTTGCATGAATCTTGAAAGTATACTTACTGCATGACAAATATCGCCATGCTGCCATTTCATCAAAGACAACATCTCTTGAGATAATGAGTTGATCATTTTTGGGATTTAATAGCCGATATCCCTTCGACTCTTCGCTGTAACCAACAAAGACATATTTCTCTCCTTTCTTCTCAAATTTATCTTTGTTTGGGCTCTGGTTCAATGCATACGCTACACTTCCAAATACTTTCATGTGATCTACTTTGGGCTTTCTTTTATGCCAGGCTTCAAATGGTGTCATATTTCTAACAGCTTTAGTTGGCGAACGATTCAATATATAGACAGCCGTGTTAACAGCTTCAGCCCATAACTTCTTTGGCATGGATTTTCCTTCCAGCATACTTCGAGCCATTTCAACAATTGTTCGATTTTTCCTTTCTGCGACGCCGTTTTGCTGCGGTGTATATCGCACAGTAAGCTGCCTTGCAATCCCTTCTTTCTTGCAATGATTCATGAACTCGCTGTAAATAAACTCTCCTCCACGATCAGTTCAAAGAGTTTTTATTAAGTGTCCACTTTGGCATTCTACAAGAGCTTTAAACCTTAGGAAACTTGAGAAAGCTTCTGATTTTTCACTTAAAAAATAAATCCACATCATACGAGTGTAATCATCAACAAAAAGAATGAAATATCTCTTGTTATTTAGTGAAGGAGTCCTTGTAGGACCAAAAATATCAGCATGTATCAACTCCAAAGGAGCTTTTGCTCTCCATGGAGTTTTCGGAAAAGGAAATCTATGCATTTTGCCAAAAATACAACCTTCACACACCTTATTTTCTTTCATGATGATAGGGAGTCCAATGACCATATTCTTTGATTTTAGCAAATGCAACCCCTTGTTGCTTAAGTGGCCATATCTCAAATGCCATAAATGAGACACATTAGAATTTTCAGATTTGAATGCACAATTCTCATTTAGAGACATAAATAGGCGGAAAATTTTATTTGGAGTCATGTCAATATTTGCCACTGTTAAATTACTTTTCTTATCAATGATCTTGCAAGAATTATTATCAAAATTCACCGCATAACCTTTTTGAACAAGTTGTCCAACACTAAAGAGATTTTGTGCTAAATTTGGCACGTAAAGCACATCATGAATAAATTTCTTACCTTTTTTAGTGTGGACTGCAATGGTTCCCTTTCCTTCAACTCTTTGTGCCTTTCCATCTCCAAGCTTTATCTCTGATGAAAAATTTGCATCAAGTTCTACAAAAATGTATTTGTTGCCGGTCATGTGGTTGCTGCAACCACTGTCAATATACCAAGCATCTTGTGATTCATTTTCAGCAGATAAACAAGAGTAGAAAATCTGCTCTTCATTTTCTTCACTTGTAAAATTTGCTTTGTCCTTCTCTTTTTTATTTTGATACCAACAATCTCTTTGGGAATGATTAGGAATTCGACATCTCGTGCATTTGAAGTGACAATTTTCAGAATTATGATTTGATTTATTGCAAATAATGCAATAAGTGGCAGAATTACCTTGAATTTTCTGCTGTTCTCGTCGTTGTTCTCCTTTGCCTTGATAATTTCTTTCATTGCCCTTTCTTTGATTTTGATTTTGCTTTTGAAATGAGCCCTTCTTTGAGTTGTAATAACTTCGTTTCTTTTCTGAAAAACTGAGGGTGGATTGGAATGCTTGCTCCAATGAATTTGCTGATGTTCTATTAATTCTTTGTTCATGAGCTTGAAGTGAACTCATTAGCTCATGTGTTGACATCTTGCCAAGGTCCTTTGATTCCTCTATTGCAGCGACGCAATGATCGAACTTCGGAGGAAGGCATCTCAATATCTTCTCTACCACCTTCTTTTCTTGAATGCTATCTCCAAGGCATTGAATTTGATTTACAATTTCAGAGACTCTGGAGAAGAAATCTCTGATATTTTCAGATTCCTTTATTTGCAGGTTGTCAAAATCTCTCCATAAAGATTGAAGTTTAATGGAGATAACTTTGTCATTGCCTCGAAATTCTTTTTGCAAAACTTCCCATGCATTCTTTGCTTTTCTTTTATTGAAAATTCTTGGATAGATAGATTTACTCACTCCTTGTTTGATATACCGAAGTGCAGTTGCATCTTTCTTTTGATTTTCTTTGTACAACTTCTCTTGTGCAGCCGTCCATCTTGTGGAATCTCCATCTTCAGGTGGCTCCGGATAATCTTTTTCGATGACATCCCATAAATCATGAGAGATGAAGAAGTCCATCATCTCACTGCTCCAATAATCATAATGCTCGCCTTCGAATATTGGCACTTCACTTGGAGAGTACTTGAACATTGTAGGGACTACTGCCATTGTTTTTGAGTGACTGATTAATGAAGTTGACAAGGCTCTGATATTAGTTACTCCCTTAATTTTTGATCTATCAGGAGTACACAAACATGAAGCTATTGTTTTGTTTTTGACCCACTGTAAATATTGAAAGGTATTAGCTTTAGCTTTGAAAAGAACTAAACTACTAACATATGTAAAGCTTTAGCTTTAGGTGTGTAGTAAGTGTCCTAGAGGCTGCTTTGACACCAAAGGCTGATTGTTGTTGTGGTGATGGTGGTGTTGATGATAATGACCTGGTGGTGTGCCTGCCACATGATTCCTATCCCCACCCCTTTGGTGGTTATTATTAGTGTTGTAATGACCACGACCACGACCTTTGTTACCTCCTCGTTTGCTCTGTACTTGGTCAAAATTTGTGATGTGATGATGAAGATTTGTGTTGAAAATTACATGAATGTTGCCTATTATATGTTTGTATTATTGGAGGACAGAAATATGGATTGTGATGCAAGTTATTAGAGAAGACAATACACTTTGATTTTTGCCTTATATTCTTACGTTAGTACACTTTGTCTCATTTTCAGCTTATTTTACTTTGCAGGCATTATCGATTATTACACTTTCTGAATTTGTTGGTGGACACAAACCTTTGGTTCTTGAAAGAAGCATTTAATCGGAACCTGCTAGGCTTCTTTCTTCTGGTAAGGCAAATCTTCTTATTGGTATAAAGAGAATATTAACATGTATAGATCTTGTCACGTATGTTAGTAACTGTTTTGAGAATTACTTTAGTACACTAGAAAATGACATTTATACTAGTATTTTTATTGCATTATGTGATTTTATGACATGCGTTTGAAATATTATACAGGACTATGTTATCCCAATATTAGCCAAATGTTAATGTTTCGGACATAAATAATTTATTCTAATGGGATATAACTTACCTTGTAAATAATCTAGCAATGTTATATAGACATTTAAAACATATCTGTATTTTTTAACATATATTGGCACAAAGGAGCAGTAAGTTACAATATGGATAAAAACACGCAGCAAAACAATTGTAAAAGGAGAAGCAGAGCGAAAAACACCATAAAAAAAGCAGTACTATTTCTGTTATGGTTGGCCTTGTCATGGCTATATATAGCAGACTGACTTGGAAGGGAATGAGGAGAAGAGAAATGAAGTATTAGATTTCAATCCAAGCAGCGATTAGTTAGCAGTTATCCGAGGCTACAATTCGGAATCCGGAATCTCATGGAGCAAGCATGGGTGACGATAAACAGTGTTGTATTTGTTGTGAGGCATATGATTTTAGAATTATACAAACATATTTAAAGTTTTGCTTACCTGCTCTCTCGTTTTTCCCTCACTTTCTTGATATAACAAATTATTTGATTTGATTTGATCCGCTCCTATGATGTTTGTTCAGTCTATAAAAGAACGGAAGAATGATGTAAAAAGAGAAGATGAAATAGTAGATTTCGAATGATAACGTAGTAATATTTGAATATTCAGGATTCATGCAGTTTTCATGCGTGTTTTGGGTTGATTTTAGTGTGACCCGGTGAGGTATGCAGGGCATTGATTGGAGAATGATGGAGCAACCTGGGTGATGTGTTCAAGCGCACGGAGGAGGCAGTAGAATGTGGAATATGGCAATAAATGGAGCAGGGGCTACTAATGGGGATATTGCCAGCGATGATGGAACCGGAAGAAATCATAAAATATTGGACAATGAATTGGTGAGTACTTCTCGCTATGTCTATATTTAAATCTATTCTTAGTTTATTCACATCATTACTCTGTATGTCATTGAGTTGTTTGGTTGAATTTTGTTGTTTGATATTTAATTGCATTTCCTATGAATATTGGTTCGATTGTTATTTAAGCGTGATAGCTTGTTTGATGTGATATTGGACGGTAATCAGTATAGATTGTAGTGAATATTAGAGTTGTAGACGTCAAAAATATATAAGAAATGTTGCAAATTTTTGTTTGAATTGGAATTTATCTTGAATTATGTAGTTTATTATATTTTGTTTTTTGATAAGTTTTATGATTCTAAACTATTCATGAAGGATTATTTAAATTGTTATGTTGTTTTATTACGTAAATTGAAGTATGTTTACATTTTAAAAATATTGATTTGTAGTTTGAATTATAAATAGATTGAATCCAAATAATATATTTTAAGCAAATAGAAAATTATGGGAAGCATCCATTGTTTTCTACGAGTAAACGAAAATTTAGACAATTCCAACTATCTTTCTTGGAAATTGCTTATTGTGCTTTCTCCAACGAACTATATCCTACTCCAACTATCTTTCTTGTATGAAGCTGAGAAAATTGCTTATGTGCTTTCCCCATCAAACTGTATCCTACTCCAACTATCTTTCTTGTATGAAGCTGAGAAAATTGCTTATTGTGCTTTCTCCATCGAACTGTATCCTACTTAACGTATTATCTAGTGTCGTCTTACATATTAATTTTTCCTGTCCAGTCCATTCTAACATCAATTTGTAAATTAATCCTTGGACAAATATTCAAAGTATGAGCATTCTTTGAATGTTATATGTAGCATTACTCAACATCTGTATTTGAACTACCACAAATAGGGGTGAGCATTATTCGGTTAAACCAAATAAACCAACAAAACCAATTTGTTTTGGTCGGTTTGGTTCGGTTTTGAAATTAAATTGGTTTGTATTTGGCCCGGAAAAATATTAAGTTCGGTTATCGGTTTAACCAAATTAACCGAACTTTTACTATATTTTCAAAATTATCGATATTATAATAAGTATTTTACGCTAGTTTAGTTATTTAAGTAAATTTTAATGATTACCTATATGTCAAAATTAATATTAGAAAACATAAAAATCATAATTAATTATACTGTAATTATATACTTATAATTTATTTCAAATTATAGTGAATATTTTAAACACAAACTGAAAAACATTTTTAGTTCGGTTTATTCGGATAACCAACCAAACCAACCAAACTTAATTTGGTTGGTTTGGTTTGGTTTTAATTTTTATTGGTTTTAGTTTGGTTTGACAAATTTCATCATCGGATAAACCGAACCAACCAAACGCTCACCCCTAACCACAAATCATTTAAATTTGATTTTTTTTATTATGTGGAGGATAGTTGTCTTTCTAAATTTGATAAGCCTTGTGAAATAATTGAAAGCTTGTTTGATGAATCTAAGGCTTGTGAATTGCCAGATTACACGAAATGAGGATGGAGATAATTTAGCTTGATAATTGTGCATAGGTGCTTAATAATCATGAAAGTCACAATCAAACATGTTTCAAAGAACTTTGACGGGCTAGACTTATTTTTCTGTATAATTGTATTTCGCAAATTGTGATCTCAATTTGTCCATTGCAGGCTAGACTTGACTTTTTGCATATCGCTTCTGTGAAAGTACGATATTTCACTTTTCTCCTTGTGAATTAAGCTTTTAGTACTTGTGCTCATTTTTTAACGAAGTCTATTATTTTTTGTTTTTTTCTAGCATGTATGTGGGCAAGGTGAGCAGTGTTAAGATGACGTATTGAGACCCTCTACGGCTTCCTTAGACAGGTATTAAAGTGATTAAATGATTTCTTTTTGGTAAGACATGTTATAGTTAATTCAATTGATATGGATTAGCACGATGCAATTGTTAGGACAAACCTATAAATATGCAATGCAAATTGTTGTAAATATGTTATAGAAGAATATTGACAAATATTTTACAAAAACAAACCATGACAATTATAGAGCAGAAAACGGTTTGTAAAAATTGTGTCAAATTATATATTAGTAACCGTTTTCATGTATGTGTAGATTTTGAAGCTCCGTAGATTAATTGTTGAATTTATATTCATAAACAGGCAAATTTTCTTACTAGCATGATTAACATGCGCATGGATACCCTTTCTGTTTCGTTTTTGCTGCACTTGGATATTCCTTCCTTCTGTCTTGCGGTGTTGAATTGGCTTGGAATTATGGAATCACAACTAATGCATTCAAAATTTAATTTTCATTATGAATTCATGAATCAATTTTTCGTATGGATTATGGACACTATAATTGATATATATATTTTTTGGTATTATCTTATTCAATGTGCATTTGTCATCAATTTGATTTTATTTTAAATGATTATAATATTGCATACAATAATTATTTGTTATGAGCAGAGTTTATTTGCATTGGTTACTGATATTTGAAGCAGTACAGTGATGTTTTGCATCGACGGTTAAAAACAATCGATGCAAAATAAGGAAGGGTCAAAGGTAACCCTATATTGCATCGGTTGGTAGTAATAAGCGGTGCAAAAACATATTTTTTGCATCGATTACTACCACTAACCGGTGCAACAGAGAAATTGGTTTTAAGTCGAAAACCTTTCTTTTCGTATCGGTTATTGCTAACAACCGATGCAAAACTACAACTGTTGCATCAGTTCTAAAATCGATGCAAATTTTTTTGCCTTGTTGCATCGGCTGCATATGCATCGGTTGCT
The DNA here is from genome assembly GCA_030737875.1 of Allium sativum. Classification (NCBI taxonomy): domain Eukaryota; kingdom Viridiplantae; phylum Streptophyta; class Magnoliopsida; order Asparagales; family Amaryllidaceae; genus Allium; species Allium sativum. Next base: position 202,721,952 of record CM060924.1, read on the forward strand.
GAACCGATGCAATAGTGGCGTAAACAGCCAATGCAACTAACCTATTTTGTAGTAGTGTAGGGATGGATTGGCTAGCCATGTATGGTGCCATTCTGGATTGTTAGAGGAGGGTCGTTAGACTTTTGACTTGCCGTGGCAGGACTCTCGAGATTTCTAGTGACCTAAGAGGGTCTATCATACTTAGTTTCCTAGAATCACTTGATGCTTTTGTCAATGATTTGTGATCAGTACCTCTAATTTGTGAGTAACCAGATTTTTTCGAGGAGGTTAGGGACTTACCTCCGAGGTGCGAGATTGATCCCTGGATATACTTGGCAGATAATGCGAAGCCAGTCGCATTGCCTGTGCACCACATGACTTCTAGGGAAAGGTGGGAGCTCAGCAAGCAAGTAGGGGGGCTACTTGAAAAGGTGTTGGTTAAGCAAAGCATATCAGAATGGGGTGCTTCGGTTGTCCTTGCAACTAAGGCGTACATCTCGCTTCGCATATGTGTGGACATTCATGATGTTTTTCCTCATTTCTTATTTACGGAAGTGTCTGCACGATACAACACGTCTAGTTGAGCCGAACATACTTGAGGAAATAGAGGTAGAACGGGAGGCGATAATTGGACGAGTTCCTACCCGTATACTTGGATCAGAGGTTAAGAAATTGCGCAATAGGGTGGTTAAGTTAATAAAAGTACAATGGGGAGAAGACGTCGAGGAGGTGATTTGGGAGACTGAAGACAAGAATCGTGCTCCGTACCCTTTCCTTTTCAGGACTATGTTCTTAACTTATTTTTTCAAGCTTCTATTCATACTTACTTCTGTCATTCGTGTGTATCCTATCGATCGAATCTTTGACCTTTTGGTGGGAATCCCATTGATGTAAACATGTGTTTGAGACATGTTATGTCTGATGGATGCAAGTGGATGCAAGTGGTTGCTAGTGGTTGCTCGTGGATTCATATACACACATTAAGCACTAGATCAGCTCAATCACTCTCATACTGCATATGGATGTGAGTGCATTTTTCTTCTTTTAATGGATGGAAGTGAGTGTATCATCATGTGGATGTTGCATTTGGATGAATGATTGCGCACATATATAGAACTTACATGTTATATTAGGATTATTTGCATACATGTTGGATTCATGGCACTAACATACATTGCGTTAAGGAGATCAACTGAATCAGTAGACCGCATGATCTTTCGCATTAGTATAGGGACATATACACACACCTTTGCATATGTAACGACCCGCAAATCCGTACCTTTTGAGTTGACTAAAAATACCATACGTCCAACCCAAATTGCACAGAAATATGAATCATTATTAGAAAGAAGTTAGAGGATGAGAAATAGAAAGAAAGAAATATTAGAATAGAAGGAAACGAAGATCACAAACTCACAGCGGAAAGAATAAAATATATTAGGTAACATAAACTTTGAAATACAATTCGGTAACTTTATATACATATCATCATCAGAGCACAACAGTTATTCCTAGAACAGTTATAAACACCTGTTTCCAGATACAACATAGTACACATCAGAAATATGATAGTCTATAGCAAACTGGTGAAGCCTCCTGCCTCCAGCTCTTCCAAGTGAATCTGAAAAATCCCGACTACTTGACTATCCATACAAATTTGGGCACCCAAGAGTTTAGGAAAAACAAAAAACAAAATAAACTCTGGGTCAGTCATGGGACTGGTGTGAGTAAACTCCAATCATTTGTTTAACTTTAAAAATCTTTTCAAAAGAAATGATAGTCGTAAGACCGATCCACACATAAACACGGATGGTTTTTGCCTTACGATAACCCAAAATATTTTTGATATCAAATCCAGTGATATTATAATAATGTCTACAGCAAATAAATAGAATCTAGCGGAACGCTTGCATCTCATGCTCCATATATAATATAAAATAAAAAACCGCATGGCGCTTATTGGAGATTGGATTTCCAACATGACAAGGTATGGAACCACCTTTCGATAGTGTATCTCTAGAGAGGAATACACTGGGTTCAACAAGAACATCTTGCAACCTGGCCCACACATGACCGACCACTCATTTCGCTTGAGTGTATCGAATGTATATCACCAACGGTTGGGATCAGCAACCGTTTCTTGAAAAGGGACAACATCGATAGATTAAAGAAGTAAAAGGAATTTCTCTAGATAGGTGATTATACACCCTAATGGGAGAGACCCACATAGCCATGCTGCCTGCCCGATTTTTGTTATTTCCCGGTTGTTGAGGCCTGAGGCTACGATTTCTTATCATTCATTGGTAGCACAATCACTTTGAAGGCCACATTGTCAGATCCGTAATCATTGATTGATTTGCACAAATATATTCTAGATATTATGCTAAGAGAATAAATTCTCCGCCACCATATATATCTACACAGACCAAAATATATGATCATTGGAAATACTCTATCAGACACTCGTCCATATACATTCGTTCTGGGATTGAACGAAACCGAAGGCATCATTTCTATTAATAGAAAAAATCCTTGCACTTTACTCCGTCTTCGATTATCTTCATATAATCTGATCCGCAACGCTACTGCCAATACGGAGTGGTTCACGGATAATAATCCAACCGGTCTCTCCATATTGACACGATATTGGCAAACACTTCGATAGTCGGTTATTTAACTATTGAAGAAAAACAAACATTCAACCAAAGCATCAAACAAATTACTGGACCATTTAATTGATATTTCATTCATTAATTTAATTACTACTCCATTTCCTTATCAATATTTGTTAGCCAAATATTTTCAACAATCATCTTGGCCCTTTTTGCTATTTGGAAAACATTTCCATATATCGCCTCCTTTTATTTTCTATACGTAGAAAATATCTTCTATTTATAACTGGAAAACATTCCAATTACTTATCTCTTTCACGCCTGTTCATTTTTACACTCAAGAAATATTTATTATATTATTAAATTTCCACTTACTTGGGTTAAAACGAATGATGTATAAAACATCGTTACAACAACCCAAAATATTTTATTTAACTAACTCTTATTCAACCACTTCTCTTCGAGACTGGATCTTGCTATTTATCAATTAAAAATAAAATCAATCAAGTTGGGGTATAACTACCTCTCAGACCTTGACTAAAAACATCCTTAACTTCAAGACGGACAAAACCACTTATCTCGAATCATCAACACCCTAAAAACCATTTATTCATTTTTAAAATGTATATATATTTCTCTTTTTATTACCAGATTTTCTATTTCCTTTTTGTTTATAATATTCTATTTTTAAGTTTGTTTCCTTACCAGATTCTATATATATTGATATATAGATTTCCAATTATCAAATTATCTTTAAAATATTCTAACTCTTTAAATTTCTAGAAAATTTCGCAATAACCTCCTTTGTATAGGGAGCATCGGGAAAATCCCCAAACCGCCACATAGGCCCTCTCCATTCAAAAAGAAAATCAAAAAGCCAAGTGGCTTGCCGATACGGCGCATAAAACCTCATATGGAATTTAAACGTGTACCTTTTTTTGGGTAGATGAATTTAAAATCTTCAAACACTTTATTCCATACCTGCCTAACACATATCCAAATATTTCCATTTGGTTTCAACTCAATCCGTTCGTCTTAACCCAATTCGCGAATTTATTTTCTAATTAGCTATTTGCCTATTTCACTTCTTATTTGAACATATCATGTTCAAATATAATTTATTTAGGAACTCAATCTAATTCCATTTTCAACTCAAATATCATATTCGATTTCGAATATAAATTCTCAAATCTCATTTACCTATCCAACGCTCAATTTTGATTCACACGCGATTAACTAATTATCCTTCAAATTAGTTAATTCTATTCCATAATTAAAAATATGATTTTTGTTTCAAAAATCATTTCATTTACACAAATTGAGTTCGTATTTATTTTACATCTCCAGTCCGGATTTTTCTAATGGAAATTAGGATTTTATTTACTTAAAAATCCTTTTGTTTATTTAAATAAACCGTTATGGTTATATAATGGTTATGGCGTTGTTTTTCTGAAAATTTGATTTTGACATAACTCAAAATCTATTCGACGAAATTCATATTTTTCTCTTCCATTAGAAAATTATTATCAAATCGGTCCTGACGGTTGTTGTTTCAAAGAATTCCGACTTAAATTGAGTCCTGTATACTCAATTGAAGTTCGGAACGCCAATTTACGAATTGCCGCGCTGTGGCGAGTTCGTTTTAATTATATTTATATATATATAAACTTTTAAACTTCGTTTAAAATAAATTCAACTCCATTGTATAATCGCTGATTTTTCCTTACTCAGTTGTACATTTATTTATACTTGATTTGTTATTTTAAATCCCAATTCCTTTTATAAATAAATTATAAAATTCGGTATAATCGAATTCCAATAATTACTCCTTTGGATTTTCTCAATTCAATTTATACTCTAAATCCCAGAATATAATCAATTATTCTATTTTCAACACGTTTTCCAATTTCACTTTTTTTAATTCTTTCTTGAATTCAAACTTCTACATTATCCAATGATAATTTATTTCCCTATTTTTATGAACATTGTTTATAAATTAATTTTATTGTTTAAAAATTAAAATAAGCTTTCCTTTCAAATACCTATTTGAAACCCAACCCCTTTTATATTCCGAATTTTCAGAATAAAAACTATAATTTCCTTTTTTTCGAAATGATTTCAATTTATACTTTTAAATTCATATTTGAATTTAATATTTCAAATTATCTCTTGATAATTAATTCATCATATTTATAAACATCGTTTATAAATATCCTTGTCTTATACATTTAAACAAGTTCTATTTCGAAATCTTTTTACAACCAAAATCTTGTTTTGGAAATTTCTATTTATAATAACTTATATATATAATACCCAATTTATTTTCATATTCAATTCAACTTTTATTTAAATAAATTCGAATTAATCAAATTCAAATCATAAATCCTTATGGATTTATTTTAGTTCAATATATATTTTGAACATCAGAATAAATTCCATCGTTTATTTCTTTAAAACGATTTCCTAATTTCTATTTTTAAATTCACATTTGAATTTAAATATTCAAATTATCCAATGATAATTTTTCCTACTACATTTATAAACCCAGTTTATAAATTCAGTTCAATTCAATTCCCTGATTATCCATTGAAAATCATTCAATTTCATTTATAAACACCGTTTATAAATTTACTTAAATTTCCTATGTTATTTAACTTATAAATATCATTTATAAATTAAATACTTGTTTTATTTATTTAATAAAAGTTAATATCTTTATAGTCTATTCGAAATTCAAATGCTATTTTAGAAAAATAGAATTTCCCTTTTTAAATCTCAAAACCATATTTACGATATTTTTATAAATTACCATTTAGGCCCAATGATATTTTAAATACTCAAAACAACCAATTATAATTGACAGGTTTTCTCACACATCATATATGATAATATATATATGAAAAACAAACAATAATATTTTTGAGGAATCCAGTTGGATCCCTCCAACCTGTTTTTCCTACATCCACAGGCGTTAGCCAACATAAATAATACTCATCCTGCTTCGAGGCAGGATATCACGATATGAAGGTCATCCACTATATATATTGTGGGGCGCATAGGGAAATCATCGGCTAATGGTACTGCGGGCTTCCGCTAATGGTATTGCGGGAATCCAACCACCAATATATAAATAATAACCACAAACATCAATCCTAAATAATTAGTATATATTTAATAATAGCCACATTAATATTTTAATGCAACCAAACAACCATCAATTATTTTTAACGACTAAAAATAATTCAAAATAATAAATTGAGTGAGATTTACTCACCTTGATTTTTAATCTGCGATCCGTTCCAAATTTTGAACTTAAATTGATCGTTCGGACTAAACTGAAAAATCCAGCCGACTTTGAGAATTCTCAAACCCATTTCCATCATAACATTCATCGCTATGATTTCAACGTACCATGTTTTGCCAAAAACTGTCATTGTTCGAGATATTTAGCGATGTTACAAGTCTGATATAAATTTTAAACCGTTATTAACTTGTAAGTTAAATTAAAAATAAATCAATACCTAAATCCTCGCTTTCACTGCCTAACTACCATCACCAGAAATGCTTCATCTTTGAACGGCCATCCTTGAACTCAATCAGCATCAAAATTATCAACTTGTGCTCCTTACAAAACTTCAACACTTAATCAAAGCCAACAATCAAGCTCACAACGCAGATGCCTCTTCATCCACTCAAATTCATACTCTAACAACTTCTGTAATTCGAATTCCTTTTATAAACACCCCAACATCAACTGATTTTAATTTCTCCATTTTCCCTAGCAGCAAAGATGCTCCAAAATGCTTCACGCGCTACCTAAAGGTCATCATTTTTTTTACAGACTCGCACTCACTCTGTTCACCGCAAACCCCAGGCTTTAGATCCACCTTCTCTGTTGCAACTTCGACCCCTAACAGGACACAACTTCAACTCCAAGCCTTAATTCACATGCGCCTCCAAACTACATCACGCCCCTCTCAAAAATAGCAACTTCCAGCTTACAGTAGAGTTGCGACATCACCAATCTCCAAAAAAACTCAACCTCTAATTCGACTGTTTGAAGTCGAAACCCGTAACTCCCATTCACGCTCTCCCATTGGCCATCGAATCGGATTCCGATTCGCATCTTTTTCTTTCCTTTTTCAGAGTGGAGTTCAATTTGAAAAGAGGGAGAAAGGGAATTTTAATTTGGTCTCGAATCCCTGAAATGAACGAATAAAAGAAAGAGGAAAACAGATAAAAGAAGGGGTATTGGTGGTTTTTAAACAAATAAGAAGGAACCAAATTTTCCTTCTGATTTCTTCTTAGGAATTTCTTTTGAATTTTCAGTAAATTTGTGAAGAGGGATTTCGGGTTTTCTGGAGAACGAAATGTATAAGAAAGAAGATTAGGGTGGTATCGGCTACGTTATAATAATAAGAATTGGTGTGTTAAAGAAGCTAAATGAGGTAGTGTGTTCTATAAGCTAACAATTTATTATTTTATTAATTTACGTAACTTGAGTACGAAGTAACACACTAAAACTGCCATAGATGAGCTCTGATTTCTATGAAACTTGACACACTGCTATGGTTTGGCGTTCCGGACCCAATAAAATTAGTTTCGTCGAAAACCGAGGTCATTTGAAAATTAAATATTCTTAAATACCATATTAAAGCGATAAATTTTTATTTTAAATTCAAAATAAACAATTTCTCGATAATAAATTATTGTTATTGTTTATATGTATACAGATAACATTTCTATAAATTATTTAAATCAATTGGTCATAGATTTAAATTTCGAATGAATTAGTTCAAATTCCCGTATTACGATAAGTATATATATTCGAATTAAATCGTATTTCGATTGTGAAATCGATAACTCAATATAAAAATCGATTTATATTATCAACTCAATATTTAAATCCATATTAAATATTTAAAATTAACCGACCAAAAATCTGGGTCGTTACAGCATATGTTCATATAAGCATTAGAAATCTTTAAGGACAATGGATGCCTGTGATTGGTGGATGAGTAGATGGATGATGGATGTTAGGATATACATTCTTCTTCACTTGGAGATTTCGGGGATGAAATCCTTTAAGTAGGGGAGAATGTAACACCCTGTAATTTAATAACACATTAAGACGATAAACTAAGGAACACTTAATTACATAATTGGAATTAAGTGAAAGGACTATGTCATTGCGTTCGTCTTGGAATTCTGCTTGAGATAGACACCAAGTTTGCGTAAAACATACACCGTATGAAGAAGATATTAGGGTTTGAAGTTTGTATACGCATAAGAAGAATATATATATATATATATATATAATAAGTCCAGAATTCAAAACAATTTGAAAACCAGAAGCGGGAAGTGGGAGCGGGAAAACAGACCGTTGGAGGTCGACATAGGGGTCGACCCACCCAAAAGGGGTTCGATCTCACTACAGATCTGGGCAGATTCTTCTTCGTGAACGTGGACTATTTTCTGGTCTGAATTCGTTGCTGAACACCTATAAATAAGACCCCATTTCTCTTGTTTTTACACAAAAAAAAATGGAGAACTAGACGCTGCCTCTGCCCAAATTAGATTAGCATTTTCTTCTTCAACAAACAAGTTATTCAAGTTTAGAGATCGGTGATTCAACATCTGCAACTATTCTTCTGTCTCTTAAATCCATTCTCTGTGAGTCTATGTTATTTTTAGATATGAATACATAAAAGATAATCTTAATATGCTTGTAAATTGGATATAAGTCTGTCATTAATTGAATCATATCAGATTTGTCATAACCTGTGTATCTAAGTTATTTTGACATGACTTGGATCTAAGCCTATGCCTATTTATCATGTCAGATCTGCCATTGTTTGTATATCTAATTCACTAATTAGATCTCATCATGCCTGTTTATGATCATGACACTATGCCTAATCAATCATGTTATTACATGTTCATCAGATCTTTTCTTATATGCCTATTTCTGTTCATTAGATCTATTCTTATATGCCTATTTCTGCTATCATATGCCCATTTCTATTACTTTTGGTTTTATGCCTATTCTGTTCTTCTCTCTTTCATTCCCGTTTATTTTTATAGCTAGGCTACCTTCGAGCCTAGGCCGATATCATTGAAATATGCGTACGAACGAAATTGAGTTAAATTGGGAATGATTGGAAATGTTAATTTAGGGGCATAATAACCTGTATTTTGAATCATGATCGAAATCTGGGGGCATAAACTATATTGTGAAATTGGACTAAAAATTGGGGCATGATATATACGGTAAATTATGACATGTGGTTTGGAATATATTAATCTGTAGGCTTAATTTAAGATTAAGCGAAACAGGTTAATGGAACTGTAAATAATTTGTGAAGCCTGTTTAATCTGTTAAAATTGGGTTAACTTGTATTGGAAATCTAGGGCATAAATTGAATTGAAAACATGAATATGGATTTGGGGCATAAATCAAATTGTGATTTAGATCTTAATTGGAGCATATGGTACATGATGAATATGACTTGGAAAAGGGGCATGAAAACCTATAATGAAATAGGGATAATTGTTAAAGAATGAAATGCTTAGAATTACAGTAATTAGAAACTGTAACCGCGCTTAGACACGAGCTTAGATTACACTTGTGGTAGAAGTCTGCCCGGACCCGCCCAGCATATCCAGCGACCACAAGTGCTGAATCTAATGTGAGGGGTCTAAGTGCATAAACACGTGACGGTGCTATGACACGAGGTTAAGTCTGACTTGTGGAAGAAGTCTGCCCAAACCCGACCGGCATATCCAGCATCTACAAGTGGTAGACTTAATGTGGGAGTTATAGCGCATTATAACCATAAATGAATGTATGGTAATGAATTTGTAATACTTAACCTGCTTGAATCCATAAGGATTGTATGAGCCTATTAAATCTGTGGGGTTAAGTAAGCCAGTTAAATCGGTGGGGTTATGTAAACCTGTAAAATCTGTGGGGGTTATACGAACCTGTTAATCTAGAAAACTTAACCTTATAAATCTGTAGGAGTTATATGGACCCGTTAACTTGTAAGGTTTAACCCGTAAATCTATAGGGGGTTGTGCGAATCTGTTAAATCTGTTAGGCATAATCTGTCAAAATCCTAGTTAATTGGGGACACAAGATCTATAAGGGTTGGCTTGTGTCATCTGTTGTGTAGGACCCATATTAGTCAGTAACCTATTCTGGTATTAAAGGGGGACCCCGCACTAGGAAAGGGTCAAGGCACGCTTACTGAGATGATTGTAAGAGGTTCATCCGGTAGGAGGTGTGTACTGGCGCGTTCCAACGAACTCATGTGCGTGCATGAGACGACCTTCTATGGGAAAATAAGCCGATGTAGCACTAGTAAATAAGTTTGTGTCCTTCTGTAGGTTTCCACTTTAGAAAGTAATACACCCTACTATGGGGCCGACACATCGTATTTACGAGATAGGGAGTCGATCGATTGGGGGGGTAGTAATTAGGGTACATCTAGTTCTGTCTTTTTCTGTGGGTACCTGTATTTCTGTTTGGGTTAACACCGGTTATTTTTGTTTAGGTACCGGTTAATTCTGTTTGGGGTAAAACCCGCTACTATAGTACATCTAAAACTACCATTATATTTCCGTAGGGATCATCCTGTTTCTGTTAAGTAATTAGGGAGTACACAATTCTGTTACATATCTGTTATACTTATATTAGTGCAGAGAAAAGTACTCATGAAGCATAACATATCCAGTTCTGTTATCCTGTTTATCCTGTTATACCTGCTTTATGATACTATTACCCCTCTCATTCAGTTTATATACCTATCATGATGCTTTTATTTATTTATATGCTAAAAGTAACTGGACTCGCCAGACTTTATGTCTGACCCATTTTGTTTCCTTTCCTCTCTCTTCCGCTCCCCCCCAAGGTTCTCATGGTAGGAATATTTAGGCTTGATTTGGATTCTCTCTTTCATTCTGCTTGGAGCTGCTTAGATTTACCGCTTTGCTTTCCTATCTTCTCTGATATGACTATATTTATGGGGAACTATGCTTCTTTTATTACTGTACTCTGATGATTTTAGTACAAGACAGAAGTTTTAAGTTAATGTAATGGATTTTCTGTATTTCAGACTTATGATGTAACTATGTTTTGAACCGCAATGTTTTCTGTTAAATAAAGTTTTAAATTCTGCTGTTATTTTATCTGTCTTGTAATGTTTCTGTTTCTGTTTACCTATAATGCTTCATGAAACTTAATGCATTCTCTTAATAAGTGACATTAGCGGACGTGGGGTGTCACATCAATTCTTCGTGCTGTCTCTTTCAATCCTATTAAGTCCAATAAATCCAAATATACTGCTATCTGTAACGTTGATGTCAATTGTCTATGGAGAATTCATGCGATCGTTTCAAAAAAAGCCGAGCAAAGTTGGTTGATTGTAAGAAAATATCCAAGCGAACACAAATGTGTGAATCTAACGATTAACGCAAGCTACAAGCAAGCAACGTCGTCATTTCTAGTTTCAACGATCTTGCCGTTCGTAAAATCTGATTTGAATATAACCGCTGGTACTGTACAAAATTTTAATGGAGGTACAATTATTTGTGAAGACTAGTTATATGAAGGCGTGGAGAGCGTTGAGTAAGGCCCTCGAAAAAGTATATGGAGATTAGGCAGAATCGTCTGACACCTTAAGACAATAATTCATAGAAATTGCAAGAACGAATTCGGGAAACGTAGGGCATGTTGTTACGGATGATGTTGGAGTGTTTAAACGTGCTTTTTGGGCATTTAGACCATGTATCGAAGGATTTGCACATTGTCGTCCATTATTGTATATTGATGGTACACATTTATACGGAAAATACAAAGGAACATTGCTAGTAGCTACCACTGTTGATGCAGATGACCAACTATATCTTTTGGCTTATGAGATTGTTGAATCAGAATCTGTGGATAGTTGGGGTTGGTTTTTTTCTTGCATGCACCACTACATTTGTACCGTTATAATGATCGTCGAATAACTTTTATTTCAGACAGAATGAAAGGCATACTGATTGCGTTGGAAACAATGTGGCATTTACCTCATAAGCCTCGTTTTTGTGCCAGACATCTCGATGCTAACTTTCAAGCAACTGATTTTAAAGGCAAAAGACCGACCGGGTTATTTTGTGCTGCGGCTTATGCTTCAGAGGAGGTCGAATACCAAAAAATTCATGACGATATAAAGAATGTTAGCGAAAAGGCGCATAACTGGATTGAAAAAAGACGGGAAAGAGGAAATCTGAGCTCTTTACAATTATGATGGTGGTCGATTTCATGTAATGACCGCAAATGCTTCAGAGAGCTTTAATGGTGCATTAAAAGGGGGCTCGATCATTATCCGTGAAAGCATTGGTTGCTCGTACCTTTTTTCGATCGGTAGATTGCTTTAGTCAACGAAGAGATACAACGCAAAGTCTTAAACCAAACTTACACCTAAATTGGAAGCAAAAATTGCTGAACGAGCCGATGAAGCAAGACGGACAAAGATTATTAGGTTTAATCCGGTAGAATGGTCTATGGTGCATTATTTTTGTGATGAAGTCAAAGTGATTATCAATGACGACACTCGCTCTTGTACATGCAATATTCCTTTACTACAACATTTACCTTGTCTGCATGTAACGATGGCTTGTTCATTGGTTTCAACTGGAGCTAACAGAGCTCATCATGATTTTGCTTCACCATACTATACGGTCGCAAAATACCTAGCTGCGTACATGCCGGAATTTCACCCCGTTAGAGATAGGCGATATTGGCCGGTAATGGATAATCAGTCAGTTCTCGCTCCGGTTGTGAAAAGGCTGTCTGAACGCCGGAAGTCCACCAGATTCAAAAATACTATGGACGAACGTCAGACTTCAAAAGGAAACAAGTGCAACAAATGCGGTGGTGTTGGTCATAGGAAGAATCGTTGTACTTCAGCTATTTAAATTCTTGTAATTTGGATATGATTATGTTATGTAGTTGCCATGTTGATTGCTTAGTCGTTTCGTTGTTAGATTTGTTAGTGCTCTATATAGTCGCTGCCTGAATATGCTCACTGACACCTTAGAAGGCAGTGAATAAAAATCAGAGCATTATCCCGGATAACGCTAATTAGCATTATTCGAGATAACGCTATTTTAAATGTCCAGTGCCTCAATATGAGGCAGTGAACATTTGTCATAGTGTTTTCCGAGATAACGCTAACTAGCGTTATCCGGGATAATGCTATTAAAAAGGCTCACTGCCTCAAAAGGAGGCAGTGAGCATTCTCCACACATATTTAGGCAACCACAACAAATGACGTTGACAAAGCTTAGTACAAAACGACTACGCAATTAGCAACATGACAACCACATAATCATAGCAACAACATACCCAAATTACATTACAATAGCATATCCGAATTACATAACAATAAAATATCCAAATTACATAACGATAACATATCCGAATTACATAATAATAGCATATCTGAATTACATAACAATAACATACCCGAATTACATAACGATAACATATCTGAATTACATAACACTAACATATCCGAATTACTTAACAATAACATACCCGAATTACATAACGAATATAGAAACAACATATCACATGAAGCGTGACCAAGCTGAAGGTTTTAACTTAATTTCTTGTTAAGAATTTAGTCGGCTATCCACCAGGTGGATGCATTTTAGCACACGGACCTAATCGGATTTTCATGCTTATTAGCTTTATTCAAGTGACAAATGCTGGTTCACTTAACGTAATGAAATTTGCAACTCCTTGCAGTTCATCAATTTATTTTGGAGCACCTTTTACTATATTTAAAGCAAATGTGTTGTGCAAGTAATATACATTTGTGTTGTTGTACATGGAAAATGTTTTCATGGGGTTATCTGTTTTTCTGTTGTCTCAAGAGAAAAAGCGATAACATTAGGAAAACACTTCCTACAGGAACACAAATGTATATTATTTGCACAACACAGTTTGCTTCAAATATAGTAAAAGGTGCTTCAAAATAAATTGCTGAACTGCAAGGAATTGCAAATTTCATTACGTTAAGTGAACCAGCATTTGTCACTTGAATAAAGCTAATAAAGCATGAAAGTCCGATTAGGTCCGTGTGCTAAAATGCATCCACCTGGTGGATAGCCGACTAAATTTTTAATAAGAAATTAAGTTAAAACCTTTAACTTGGTCATGCTTCATCTACTTCGCACGCCTTGGATGAATACATATATGTTCTATGTTCCATCTCTTCATAGTTTGTAAACTGTTAAGATATATACGTTAGTACATCACTCAATCAACAAATACACAACTAAATATGGATAATTTGATTTTAATCGCAAATTTAACTTCAAACATACACTTGCAAATAGACATACTAAATATGGTTAATTGAAACTTTATTCACTAATGTATAAACATGAACATACACATACACATGCACATGCACAAATACACAACTAAGTATAGATAATTTGAACTTTAATCCCTAATTTAACTTTAAACATACATATACAAAACCCAAAATCATGAAATTGTTGATGTAAACTATAACTTGTACACCGTAGCAACTTAAAAACACATCTATTCCACAAAAGAAGATATTAGAGTAGAAATCCCTAAACATGAAAACCCCAAAATTTAGAAATTACAAACTTTAAAAAACAAAGTTAGTTAACTTACTAATAGGAGACGGTTGATAATAAGAGGAGGCAATTGACATTATTTATAGAAGAAAAAACTGAATTTTAGCCTAGAAATGATAGGGGGTTAAATTTTTCGTTTTTCACTGAAAATAGAAAGGAAGTAGAAATGAGGAAAGAAAGAAAGGTCCAGAAAGGTTTATACACGTCTGGGCGTTATCTTAGATAATGCTTCTTTAAAGCGTTATCTCAGATAACGTCCTATATATATATATATATATATATATATATATATATATATATATATATATATATATATATATATATATATATATGCGTTATCTAGGATAACGCCAGTATATAAAAAGTGGTCTAAATCTGTATAAGTTCTAAAAAGAGGCCTAAAACTGGCAAATTTTCCCTGCGATAATCACCAGATTTATGCCTACTTATAGGATAAAGATGTACAAAATCATATGTGACCAGACCACGTTTATCTATAAGCTTACCACACAATATACATAATCTCTCTCACAAAACCATATCATCAGTAGATCATCTAACTAAATTCGATCACAAAATAGCCCTAGTAGCCTTAGATATATCTAACCATATGTAAAAAGAAAAAATCAAGTGAGTAAAAGAGCTTCTCGGTAAGCTGAAATAGCAAATAAAACCTATAAATAGAGAACAATCAACCAATGATAATAAACCAACTGAAAGTAAATAACCCAAAATAAATTTCTTTTACCTCAATTTGTTGAAAGCCTAACTCACATAACAAGTCCTTCAGTTGAAGAAATCCAATGAAACTACGGTCAAAAGCGACTTCACTAAGTGGAAAATTAAAGGCCTCCTTAAGATAAGTATCCAAGGGAAAAAGGGGATACCTAAAGAAGGCATGATTAAAAAACAACGGAGAAATTTGATACAAATCGAACCTTGATACAAGAAAAATCCGTTGATGAACCTCATCAAATCTGAAGTCATGATGCCTTGACAAAGTGGAGGTAGCGGATTTCGCATGGAAGAAGAGAAACTGTCGGATTTCGCATGAAAGAAGAAGATGAAGATTTCGCCTCCATAAAGAAAGAAGCCTGAAACCCTTATTGTGAATTTCAATTTTGTGCGGCCTAGAAGATGGTAAGCGTAACAAATAATATGTTCCTACATTAATAAATTATTTACCCATTTTCCAAATTTTATAACACTTGTTCTTGTTGTGAATATTAATAAATATTTTAGAAAGTTTATACCAAAACTTTTTTAATAGGCCAACACATTTTTAGTGTTAGTAGTTTATAACATTTATAAGTGTTAGCGATTGATAGACATAAAATGTCAGGAAACCAACACTTTCTTAGCCAAGCCCTTGTCGAAGTACAAATTTGAAGCTTAAGAGACAAGCTCTTGCATAGCTGAAATCAGCAGACCATAGCCACAAGGATAACTCAAATCCTTCTGCCATAGCAACTATAAAGGAATTCGAAAAGGGAAAACAACCCCAGGGGAGCAAACACGACAGATCCACCACTAAAAGTCATGGATCTACAACGAATACTTCCAATGTAGCCAAATCGAGAAGAGAAAGCAAAGAAGAAAGGGGTTTCATCATATCTGAGAAGATTGGGGGGGGGGGGGGGGGTATGAACGGATAATACTTAATGTTCTGTTGACAGAATGTTTATACCGCTTTGTATTTCATAATGCGCTTGGGCCCATTCAAACTGTTTTCATTTTTCCTGCAAGCCATGACATGTTACAATGTATGTATAGACCATCACAATGTACATTACATACAACAATTCAAATTACAATATTTCTGCAATTCAAAAGTATTCTTTCTCCCATAAACATTTCTAATATTCCCCAGAGTTGGAGAGGCTAACGGAGGCATGCAAGGCGATGGATGGCGAATTGGGGAAAGGAGTGCGTTGTATCGTTTTTTGATGAAGGAATCAAATGAGAAGAAGAAGCAGGCCTCGGCTGTAAGCTCGCGATTTACCAAGGGCTAGTAATGGCTGCAAACAACATTTTTTCAACAATTATCATCAGCTTCCAACTGTTAATTATTTAGTTCGTAAAAAAAATTCTAAATGTACTAGCCGTTGGTAGTCGTTGTTATACTACTGTAAACGGCCGTTGCAAATGGCCGTTAGTGTATACTGTTTGTTTAGTAGTGTGACTTGTCGATCGGTGGACGAAATTCATTTTTAACTCTTTCACCAGTTAACCAATCGAGGTTGATTGGTCCGTTATTCCATTGTGCTGACGTGTATGTCCAGAAGTCGATTGTCGATACGAGGATGCACCAAATGCCAACATATTGCATGCTCTTTGTCTTTATGAGCGTGCATCTCCCTCTTTTGATCATAATCCCCAAACCATTTTCACTATTGTGTCCGGAACAAAATTGTCTACAGTTTGATGTGCTATATCACATATTTCAACTATTAATAACTCCGATAATCATTTGTAACTATTCATTTTATAATTTCTAAGGTTTACAATGTAGATATGAAATAGAATCATCGTTTTCGGGAGTGGAACAAAATTTTCATCATAACGCTTGCTAAAGTAGACATCATTCATGTAGTTTTATATTAACTATTTGTGATACTCATGTGCAAAACTTGTTCACTGATACTCCGAAATTTCTTTTTCATTTTGTAAGCGATTAGATCATTCTGGGATTACTTGCATAATAATACTTACAATTGTGTTCAATTTTTATTTATTTATCCATTGAACATGTACAAGTTCCCACCAAATTTATACATCTTCAAGTGGGCTTTGTAATAACTGAATAACATACAACAATGTAGAAAACAAAATTGGTAATAGCATCGTTCTAGTGTATTTGATATCGATATGAATAGACTTACGGCTGCTGCTATTTCAAATCAAGCAGAGGATGCTTTTGAATTTGGTTAGAAGTTAGAGATATTTACGTTACTTCTTGTTTACGTGGTAGAGCGTAACAGCATATGAACATATGATCTTGCAGCTCTTTTGGCAGATGTCGTGATTTTAGCATCAGCAATGCATGCATGAATGTCTTTACTCTTGTCATAGATTAGTCTAGAATCTTCTCCCCGGTGGAGAATAGATTCCAAACCACGGTTCCAACAAGATATAAACCAACTGAAACATTGAAAACATCATCCCAAGAACCTGAAATTTAATGTATCTTATTGTAAGCATCGCTTTTGGTGCGTGTATGCGCCCAGAAATTTATATTGCAAATTGAAAGAACAGGGATGTTCAAACCATGTTGCAAAATGTAGCCAGTGGTTGCTGTGCCTAGGACACCAGCTAAAACTCCAGCGGTGTTTGAAAGACCAAGCAATACACCCTGCAAAATGCATGTTATTTATGACTTGATGGCTCACTCTATAAATTTTGATTTCTATCAAAAGAAATTTCTCTATAGGACGACAACAACACATACAGAGTAGCGAGGGCCGATATCTTGATGATTGGAATATAAACCAGATTGCGAAAATGCATCAGTCCCCTGTATTAAAGTTCAGTAAACAATATTTCAGTGTTAGTCTTTCTTAATATCTAAAATTTTGTATGTCATAATGTTAACAATCTCAATAATGTACAGATCCACTCACCTGGCTGCATGCCATGCATAATACAGCCATTGCAGGAGAGTTAATGTGACTAAGCTGGGTTAGAAAGAAAGCTGGTCCAAGAAATCCTACTGATTGCATTATCTGTTAGGAAAATATATCAGAAATCTCAAAGATTCATCTGATAATAAACTATGCAATACATGGTAAGACTTCCTCATAAGTCATGTACATGTTTCTATAGTGAACTCACATGATTTTCACATTAACTTTTAACTGGAAGGAAACACTAAAGCACAACTTATATACCTTTCTGACTACAGTGACAGACACTCCTCTACTAACGAGTGTGTCAGCTATCCATCCACCAACATTTGCAGAGATCGCCATTGTAAGCCAGGGAAGAACACAGAATAACCCTGATTCCGTAAGGTTGAATCCCAGTACCTATTTTGGACATATCATTATGCATAGAAGAGAAATAATGGTACTCACAAAGATAAAGGTTATACTGTAACTGTGTAAGATTTTCTGTTAGAAAGGCTGAATCAATATACAATATATATTCAAAGAGTTACCTGGTTGTAATAAGTTGGCATCCATGTAAGCAGGATGAAGGTGCCCCAGTTGTGGCAGAAATGAGAAACTATAAGAGCCCACACAGGAGCTTTTGATAATATCAATCTCCATGGAATTTCTGCAGCAGGTACTTTGGTAGCACTATTGCTTGTTATTAGCCTTTTCTCTCGAGGGCTTAGTCCTGGATCTTCTTGTGGAGTACTATATGCCTATTGTTATATTTTACACATTGTTAGATCCCTTTTTTTTTCCTAAATGTATTTGTGGATATAAAAGTCAGACAAAGAATACCTTATTCAACCATATAGCAAACCAGACAGTTCCTAGAGAACCAAAGGAGTAAAAGACAGAAGGCCAACCAAGATTGTGGATCAAGAAAGGAGAGAAGGCAAGCCCAGTTACTGAACCAAGGTACATTCCACTATAGACCAGTGCCAGTGCTCTACTCCTTTCGGAAACAGGTATCCATTTTGATAGAATATTATTCATTGCAGGCATTGCAACACCCTGCATGTTTTTGAGATAAATTATCCATCATTCATATGGAAAACATGTTCAAAAGATACTAGCAAGTACTTGCTCGATATAGCTAAATCAGTTCATTTTCTCTAAACTATATTTCCTCGGAAGTTTATGAACAATATCTGGTTTATCAGCACTAAAAACCACAACATGATGATCTGGATCGGGATTCGATCCACACTGATTACAGTATTAATTAACCATGTAAATATGCCCTGTGAGTATATGATGAGAGGACAATGTATGCTTTCTCAGTTCACATAGTTTACAAAAAGTTCGATTTTGAGCCTTAATATCAAAAATGGCAATCAAAATGCGTGGTTTGAAAAAATTCACCTCACCAACCCCCATGACAGCACGTGCAAGAAGCAAGAAAGGCAGGCCTAGTTTAGCGGCAACTGGAGTAAGAATGGTGGCTACAGACCACCAGACAACCCCGAATCCCAACACTTGCTTTCCACCAACAGTGTCAGCCCATATCCCGCCAGCAATCTATTTATAATTACAGTTCAAGAAAAAGTTTCATCAATTCATTTGACAATTCTCTTGTGTTCATATTTGAAGTTCAATAGAGTGATTGGTATACCTACAAGAAACCAAGATCATATTGCTTTGCTTCATGAAATCTTGTTAATGAAACAAGCATCATCACTTTCAGAATTTAATTTGTATATGTATTAATTCATATGATGTTGCTCATGTGGGCATGTAAACTAGAATGGATTGATTATGGCTGCTATTGGTAACATGTTGAATTGTTAACTGTTCATATTGAAATAGAAGCTCAGATTAAAGCAGTGTCTTTCCAGGTACATATGCAAGTAAGTGAAAACTCCCTCTCTTTTAGTGAAATTTCCTTTGTGGAATCAAAGTTTGAGGCAAACTTTCAAGTTGGTGCTATGCAGAGTTAACCACAGAAAACGGGCCTTCTTTAAAAAATTATTCCACAAATAGTTTCTTGTGTAACACAAATAGGTTTTGTTTTCCAATTTTGTGGATGTGCAGTTTTTCTCATATTCCACATGAGCACAAATTTCAATTTTGAACATGAGTATTTTGATATTGCGCATACAAAAACAGACATGTTTTTTTGTTTTTTGCAATAAGTTTTATGAGAGCTCAACTTTTTTAACATGAGTATTTTGATATTGCGCATACAAAAACAGACATGTTTTTTTGTTTTTTGCAATAAGTTTTATGAGAGCTCAACTTTTGAAGTAGCCCCCCCCCCCCCCCCCCCCCCCCGAAGAGGTCTGTTTTGCCAATAAACTAAATTTTTAAGTAAAGGGTAACCTGAGTTAGAAGGTATCCCCAGAAAAAGGAAGACTGGATCAGGCCAACAGTTGTAGGGTTCCAGTTATACTCCGCTGACATTGGAAGAATTGCAATGCTCATGTTCACCTGCAACCCATCAATGCATCTTAATACCTCTAAGAATGTTTTATTCAGCTTCTACAACTGTAATACTGATTTCATTTTTCCTAGTGCTATGAGCATATTTCAGAAGAAAATGTAACTAATATGGCTTACTCGATCCATATTGCACAGCAGGAAAGCGGAGAAACATAAAATCACAATAACCCATCTTTTTGGAAACCCTTCTTCTCCTTCTTCTTCCTTAATCTCTAGCGAAGGTACGATAACTTCACCTACTGGTTTTGCAAACTTAACTGAGTCTGGCGTTACATCGAACGGCTCCGATGTCACGTCAGCCCCGCCTTGTGCTCTAATCACGGTCCATTTCCGATAACATGAACAGTCGTGTGCCCAGGTAACTGTTTTTGAGCTGTGTCTGCTGTAAATGGAAGAGCATAATTTCGAAGTCAATGGTCGGAGTGATGTGAAAGGGGAGGAGAGGGGAAGAAGATAAACTCCTGCTCCATGCATTGTTGTTTTTGACTGGAGTAGATTAAACTCAAAAGTTACAAACTCAGGAGAGAGTGATGTTTTCTCTTCATGATTTTGTATGGAAAATATCTTTTGCATAAATGAGTGGTACTGAAAACCTGATAGGCTGACACCATTGTTTCCCGTATCCTGGAAGACTAAAAGATCTGGTACGTTCATCTTGCTCTTGTTTGATCATTAATTTGGGCAGTTTATGCTCACTTTGAAAGTGGGCTTTTTTTTATGGGCAGTTTATGCTGTTGGTAAAATTTCCTCTTGCTAATTCTGCTAGGCCCAAGTAGAAAGGTAAAACATTCCCAAAGATGTCACGTTTTTGGGACAAAAACAAGTAACTCGTAAGTGATAATGAACGTGGAACATGAACTTGCCAAGCTAACCCAAAACTCAGATTATATGCTCGGTAGGTTGGTACTTGGTATTTTCCGAACTAGCCAACCATTAGATTTTAGATGTAATTATATAAATAAAATATATATAACAAAATTCCTTTGGTTTATGGAAGGGATAAAACAAAAGAAAAAGAAGAATGGGAAATTAAAAGTTATTTGTCAAATTGCTCTATATGAACAACACATTTTAATGAACGTTCAGACTAAAGTAGTTAAGAAAACTAGGTTAAAAAACTCATCCAATAGAGAGATTATCCATTAGAGGATTGTTATTGACACTCCAACTATTACTAAAGGGGGGTCATATTTTAAAACCATTCCACTGTTTATAAAAGTATTAAGGGGCGTACAGATTTATTATTTTACACTCTTCTATCTTTCAATATTATCTCGTCCCAATAACAAACACGAAAAACCCTAAATCAATAATAAATAAATAAATAAATAACCAAATTTAGTGCTAACACTTCGAGCAAACTCTACTTCGCACACGATTACGTTTATTCATCACGAACATGAGAGAATTAATGGCAAGAACGAAGAACGTGGAACGCTCCTCATCACCAGACCCTAAATTAGCGGCGAATGTGTTGCAAAGGTACGCCAAATCAATTTTAGGGATAATCGTTTGATTGAATTAGAGTATTGGTTAGAGTTTTCTTTTTCCATGACTAATGGTTTTGATTTAAAATTTGAAATGAACAAAACAAAGAAATTAAGCTCAAAAGGGTATTACGTATATGGTAATATTAATTTTATTTGTTAAGGGTTGCTCTCTTCATTGGTACTCCCCTTAACAATTAATAACTTTTTTAAAAAAATGACCTCCCCCCTCCCCCCTTTCCCCTTAACAATAATTGGAGTGTCAATAACATTCCCCTATCCATTATGGCACGTCTCCTTTGAAATCACTCCCGTCGTTCTCTCTCTCAGTGGATTAACTGAAAGATGAATTTATTTCTTGATTTTTCTTTCCAAGTTAAAATGATTTTAGATAATCCCTCTTTGCTCTAAGGGGGACTTGCTACCTTAGTTATTAGTAAAAATGGCTAGAATTTTTTTTTTTTTGAATTTGTTCAGGGGGGAAACCGACCGGAGCCGTAAACACTCCCCCCCCCCCCCCCTCCAGTGCACCTACCCGGTCCGCGGATACCACATAAGTGGCTAATCGTAGCGTATGCACATGGTAAACCCTTTTAGCATGCCATTCCGGGTTTCGAACTCGCATCGCTGTTACCTCAACACAAGTCCTTAACCGCTGGTCTAATGCTGCGGACAAAAATGGCTAGAAGTTGGAAGGGAATAAAATGGATGCAGCGAATCTAAAATTGAGATTAGACAAGTTGATGGATTAGGTGATTTTTATACTTTTCCCCATATTGTATAGTGTTTAGTGTTGGCACCGAGGATAATAGTTTTGGTGATAACAACCTCACATAATGAATATTTTTTGTTTAATGTACTAGTTATTATATATATATATATATAATAGTATAGTGCAGGATATAATGCAAGAAATTGGTAATCAAGAATATACAATATCAAGATCAAAGATTCAGATTGTACTTATAAGTTTCAAGACTTCAAGATATTATACAGTTTTTGAAATCGTGCTAAAGCCTAGGTTATACATATCTGATCTCCAACCATTTTTACAAAACGATTGTTTTTTTTTTCAAAAATATTCCTGCTCTCAAAATCAATTTTTAAGATGATTTCAAACAAATTCCACTTTTTAATTTCTTTGTGCTAATTTTTTTTTCAAATACCTTTGTTTTCAAAATAGTCATTTCAAAGAATTTTCAAAAGGGAATTTTATCATTTTAGAAATAGCTTTACTTTGAAATATTTTTTTACTTATTAAATTTAAATATTTGTACTTTTACTTATACACTTTCATTTTTATACTTTAACTTCTTATAAACTTATACTTTTATTTCAAATATTTACTTTAGTTTTTATATTTTGGTTATACTTATACCATGATTTCAGTATTATACCATGATTTTAAATAATACTTTATATTATAATTTTAAACTTAATAATTAAAATTTAATACTAGTATGGTTTTGATACTTATATTTGAAGTTTAATAAATATTTTGACTATATATAGTTTAAATATATAAATATTATGTTTTTACTTAAATTCTTTTAAAATATTTTTTAAGTGTTACTATGACTAAAATATACGCGCAAAAATTGTCGTTTCGGGAACAGTATCAGATTCCGATGGAATTTATATTTTTGAAATCGTCATAGTGAGTTGTTGCACGCTGTCAATTTTTGTATCAATATGATGTACTGTTTGGTAGTGCGCATTTTAATTGTATGTTCATTTTGGATGCGGAATTCTTGAATATTGAGCCTAATGAGATTATAAATACCACCTTAATTGCCCATTAACCCAAATCCCTCATTAGCTACTGTATCTTCGACTTCTTCTTATTTTCATAGCCGCCACCATTGTTTTAAATCAAAATTCAATATCTTATAAATTACTCCACTTAAAATCACGAAATTAGTTCCTAAATTCTTGAATCATGTTTCTCTTCATGCTTATATTGATTTTGAGAGGTGCGATGCCATTTCTGGACATGGCCATGCATAGAATCGTGGTTAGGGCTCGAGATTTCTGGAGGTGCGAGCAACAATATATGAATTTTAGAATACCATCGCATTTCTCTCGAGAGGAGCACCTCCTCACAAATTTTGGCCACGTATGACTGCCCCTAGCACTTTTCGTCCTCGGTGATGGCGTGGCGCACGCACAACACGCGTTCGAGAGGGAGGGCCGAGTTTTTCACGTTGGAGTGAGTAGTGGAGCTCACACGTAGAGAAGTTCAATGGTGAAGACCGTTCATAAATTCATTTATAGTTGAAGGATAAAGAAGGAGAGAGAGGATGGAAGCTGGGTGGGTTTACTGTAATTTAAATGCGGTTATGTTACATGGAATTGAAGAAGAGTAGGTAATTATGTAAGTGATTAGTAAGTTGATTATTTGATTGAATCACCATGATATATCGAAATAGTCGTTAAAATTATACATTGCGTAATTTTTGCATACAATGCCAAATTTAGACGATGTTTCTTGCGTTGGACTCGTATTGGCGAGCTCTGCGCTTTAACGTTGGCTTGGGCTGATTTGGTCAAGGTGAGTGATATTGTCCCTCATTGATCTGTAATTGTTTGTATGGTAAAAATTTGACCTTTTAGAGGATTTGAAACTTTAAAATATTTTTTTAAAGATAGCCGAACCTAGTTAATAATAAATAACATAATTAAAAAGCAATTTGGTTAATTTAAACCTGAATTTCACATTTTTACCCTTTATGCATTATTGCATGCTATTTCGACACAATCACTAGAATTAAACTATTTTGACACCAAATAATCACTAATAAATTTAGATAGGTTTTACCTATTTTATGGATGCCATTATGGATGTTTGTTTGATAATTTGAAAAAATTATATCATTATTGGTTACGTGAATGATTGTTTGCTTAGTTAGTTAAAACGCCATTTGTAAGCGACTTAGTATTAGAAATATCTCATTTTTTAGAGTTGCTAGTGCTTACCGATCAAACGCACAAGAAATTTAGTGCATACTAATTTAGTATAATGGATAGGACTTAAACATGATGAGATTAATTTTGCAAAGGAGAAGTAAGCGTATGGGCTGATCTGAAGTTGGAGCAACATTGGAGCATGGCGATTGAAAGACGTAGAATGAACTTGCCAACAAGCTTGGATTTCGCAACGAATGCCAGATGTTTTCATTTGACATGTACTTAGCCAGTTTGGTGAAGTGTATAATCAGAGTAATCGTTATAGATTACAGTAGAGTGATCGATATCGCTTACTATTAGTACTGTCCATTTTGACCTATTTGACGTAAATGATGGTGTAGTTTCGAGGAGCAGGATATGGTGGTTCATTTGATAGTGGATTTGATCTAGTGGCTTTTTGAGCAATAATTTTGGAGTGAGGCAAGGGTTTTGTGCTTAGATGCAGTAATTTCATCATTCGACGATGGTGCTTCCATGATGAGAAGCGGTCGAAGCTTCGACAATGGATAGTTATTCTCCAAGAGGCAAAGTGTTGAGGCTTAAGTCAGATAAGGAGACTGGAATTCAGGATGATAAGACTATGAGTCAAGATGGCAAAACTATTAGTTAAGATGAACGAGCTGTCAGGAGAGGTTCAGGGTGCATAGTTTGACGACATATGTAGTTGTCTAGGCAGTTCCCGACCTAGAGACTTCAGACAGGAGTAGGGAATCAGTTCCACAATAATTCTATAGTGGAGATAGATATGCAAAGGGATTGCTTATATGTATGTTCGGATGGGTACTTGGAGAAATGAAGTTTGACCATCTATCGAGTCTTCGACCTAGTGTAGGTTGTAAGCCAGTTCAGAGGCTTCCCATCAGATATCTAACTAGACTACAGTTGTTTATCCATGGGGACTCGAGAATACCACTTATGCTCATTCTCAACCAGACAGAAGTTGTCGGTCAGATGTAGACTGTTTCATCTTAAATAGGGTACATTACCATGGAACCAAACATACTCTATACCCAACGCATTGAGTGAGTGAATCTGGGAATAAATGATGTATATTATGTTTAGCCATTAATCTCTCTTGGGGATGTCATTAGACGTAAGTAGTATTGATGCAGATGGTAGCTTTCATGAAGACATTTAGACACCCTAGTACTCTAACGTAGGATACACATAAAATTATTATCATAAAGTAGTGTATTATTTTATGTACTAACTCTATGGATGCAAGGATAGGTCAGATATGGATTTCCATACTTTAGGTCCAATTACTCTTATGACTTTTACAGTATTTTGAGATTGTCTATCGCTCACATAAGACTGTTGTTTTACCCAATTGTTTTATGGTCCCTCTTGTTACCTTGAGTACTCATTAAACGCATCGATGAGTAGGCTGGATAGCAGATGTAGGCATTATCTGGAGCTGGTGGATCGACAAGAGGCGGCGTCTTCTCATATTATATTTGTATTAATGATTATTCCGCTATGCAACACAATAGAGCAATGACAGTGTTGACTATTTATTTAGAGACAGTATGTCAGTGAGTTTATTTATCTTTTGTATAAACTCTATTTACTTGAGACTGTATAAGCCGGTATACTTTGATTATATGGTTTATATAGTTATTACTGTCTCACTTATTTTATAATATGGTTTTTATTATATTTTACCTGATACGTTGTGATATCTACGACAGGTTCTGTACTTGTGCTTGGTGTTTCTTTTCTTTTCTTTTATTCTCTTCCTTTCTTATTTATTCCCCGTCTTTCCCAATTTCTTTCTACTGGTAATCGTCATGCATCGATCGGGTGCCTATACATGTATTATTGGGATATATAAGTATCGGTCGTGTATGGCGGTCATCACATGTGGTATCAGAGCTTAGGCTGCATTGTTTAACCTAAACAGTATCGAATCCAAAGTTAATATATATAAGAGAGAATGTTTTTGTATGTATTTTGGTTTTCTAAACTATAAATTAGTAGCGTATATATAGTACATGTTGTTTTGCACACAAATGCCATTGAAATAGTTTTCTCTGTTGGTAACTGATCATCCTAATCACTTCCCTGAGAGGAACTAGTAAATGAGAAATACTATAAATTGCTCTATTTCTCGAGTTGAGAATTGAGCAGGACTGAGGGCCACTAACCTTGATTCACGGTATATGTTCTCGGTAGTGGTTTGAATCATTGTTTGAGATATCCCAATTTCTCTAATTGGTATTGGTAGTCAAGTGCAAGGAGTCGGCTATGCCAAACTCTATAAATACTTAGGTATCTAAATGCAAACTTTTCTTAGGGACAGAGCTGACTGTGGTGGTGTAAGATTGGGTTGTCTTCTTGCAAGGAGTTCTTCGATGACATTGAGTGGATAGCATATTAGGATGGAAGTTATCTCAAGAAAACTCTAAAGTTGAACCCAAACTTGTTGAGACTTCCTATAGCTTTGGCTCGCTCGAGATTAGTTCGTGGTTCGATTCGAAGAAATTTATCTTGACTTCGCGGGAGTCAGCATTGGTAGAGGAGTTTGCTTATATGGGTAAGGCAATATGTGTTATGTCAGGTTCTATAGCAGAATTGAGATGAATTTGAAATATGGTTTACTTTTCCCCATTATTACTCCATACTAGAAGGATGGAAGTTTATAGCTGGTTCAGGTGATCGACTTGGGAAGCAGTTGATTTCATTTAGACAGAGGATGAAGGTTTTGAGAAGTTGGTCGAAGGAGCTTAGAATGCTTGAGGTTGTGCCCAACGAAGAGTTTTGTCTTGTTTTATGAATAAATCATGGAAACGTATGCATAGATCGTCATTTCTATTTAGTATAGTGCTCCCTGGATTAGAGAGAAAGAAAAATAATATCACCACTGAGATATATTTTCCACAAACGGTGTTTCCATACATATTTTATTTTGACATCGAGGTTTAAGCATTCCATTTGATCTAGCGGTTTGGTTAATGGAATGGGATTAGGACTCGATAAGGTTGATTTGATTACCTTGTTTTTGACTTACCGTGTTGAGGTATTAGTTGTGTGTAACATCCTATGTTTGGTCGCCAGGGATTAACACTGTAGATGATGGCAATATCTATAGCATTTAGTTTTTGGGCCTCAATATGAGGGAGTGTTAATCATGGGTGTTTATACTTGCCAGTATACATGGTTCTTCAAAACTTAATCTCATCAAGTCATGTTTGATTCTTTGATTGTTATTTGCTAATTGGTTGCTTTAAGCTTAATTAGTTTAGTCTTAGATTATACAAGTCAAATTGTTGGGTTGGTATTACGCTGACGATGGACTGGCTAAGAAAATACGGAGTAGTAGTATATTGCGAGAGGGTGTCGACGACGATCGGGGTATGTGATGAGCAGGGAGTAGTGGTAGGTTGTTTACTAGATTAGTAGGTGATGGACAGTTATCTACAACAGCTCAAGATTCCAAACGTTGAGTTATTGACATTACCAGTCGCTAGAGAGATTTTGTCCATATTAATCTGATGAAGTATTCCAGATTATAGTGATATCTTTAAGAAGGAAGGCACCAATAGAGAAGAGGAGGAGCTCGAGCGCGCATGAACAATCAATTGGGATTCAAAGGAGTATCCGAGTGGGGAGCATCAATAGTATCCATAGTAGGGATGGATGGTTCCTTTATATTATGTGTGGTTTAGCGTTAGCTGAAGGTAGCTAGATTTCTACCATATTAAACTTAAGTTTCATGCAGATCTAGTTTCAGATGTCGAACCATTATTCATCCCCCCAGGGCATATGGTACCTAGGGAGTGCGAGACAAGCAATTCTTGGTCGCTTGCTAGATCAGCTACTTAGTGTCAGGGTGTTCTCTCATTTGGGCTTTTTGGTGGAATTTAGCCGAAGAAAAGCAGTTGGATGGAGTGTGCCGATTACATCTTCTTATATGCTGCTTTGATTTTGTTGAGTTGGTTCGAACGTTCGAGTTGATCGATGAGTCAACTTATTTTCTTGGACCGTGTTCCAAGCTGTGCAGTTAAAGCACTCAGCGGATCCAATGCAGTAGTGGTGCAAAAAGTTGTAGCCGGAGTAAAGTGAGGAAATAGCGGAATATAGTGGAAGAGTCTAAAATATCATGTAAATCTCGTATTTAATGCTTTTACAAATATATAAATGATAAATAAATAGATAATAACGTTTAATATAATTATAATTAGTGCATTCTGAATTTTAAATAAAAGCATGTGCAAATTTATGTGGATAAATGTAATCTTTTATTTAACGTGATTAAATTTAATTGAATATTGTAGTATTTTCTATTTTGAAAAATATATGTCAAATATTCTATCAAAAAACTAATTTTATAATGTATAATTGTCCTTTTCAATTCATTTCTTTTATAAAAGATATAGTAGAATATAGCGGAATATAGCTAAAA
This sequence comes from Allium sativum, assembly GCA_030737875.1. Classification (NCBI taxonomy): domain Eukaryota; kingdom Viridiplantae; phylum Streptophyta; class Magnoliopsida; order Asparagales; family Amaryllidaceae; genus Allium; species Allium sativum. The sequence continues at coordinate 202,751,158 of CM060924.1, forward strand.
TAATGGGATATATTAGGAAAATCAGAATATAATGAGGCTTAAAGCGGACATGCTATTTTAAAAGCTATTTGGACATAGCGTTGCAGTAAAAATACATTACATGATATAGCAAGGATATGTCGGGGTAATAGCGGGGCATTTACTGCACAGGTTTCAAGATATCACGTGGAGGAGTTTGCTTGTACTACCCAATAGTATTTACGTTTCCAATTGACAAGAGGAATGCACAAGGCATAAGGGATAGTGTTGAGAAAGCACTAATGGATAGTTTGATTTTAGGATATCACATCAGGATAAAGGGAAGTGAGGTTCTTGGGTCACGTTGCCCTGAGTAGGATGTCCCTATTAATCATACGTGGGTTATAGAAGTTTTGAGTTCAAAGATTGACCAAAGAGGAGCTTTAGATTCAAAGCTTGAATTATAAGTTGCGAGTGCATTGGAATTACTTTTTGCTTGAGAGATTAAGGAGTCGATAGCGCCCACTTGGTAGTGTTGTTATGGTATGTGCGGAGTTGATACCGAAATGGAGGTTGTCAAGCTCCCAGTCAACGACCAAAGCTACGTGTGGAGTACCCGACTTTCGATTCAGATTCAATGGCGATAAAGTTAGATTTACAGATTTAGAGGCATTAATTTTGAAGGAAGGAGGTAGAGTTTTTTAGTGATGTTGCATCATTGGATTTCTCTTCTCTAAGAGTGATCTCGACCTTCATCTGTAGTGACAGTTAAAGTTCCTAGCCTCCTAGTGCAGTTGGGTGTGTTCGAGTTGGAGACATACCAGTTTAGAAGCAATATTTTGTCAGTGGATAAGGCTCATATTTATTGCTGGTAATGACTCTGAAGTTCAAAGTGATGTAGTGCAGACTAAACTGTGGTGGTTAGATCTATATAGAAGTGGTGTTGTTCTTTCTGGCATGGTTGGAAGGGAGTGTTGGTCATTCATATCGGATGGATGAATGGTCAATTAGCAATGCCAAATAAGAAGTATTCAGTGGTTCTCTATAACTACTCAAGTTTTATGATAAGATACAACAACAATAATCGATAGTTTTAATTGATAGATTGCCAAGGAGTTGATAATAGTACGGTAACACTCGAGTCATACTCAGTTCGTTGATAAGAGGTGTTGGAATGATATTCTAAATGGGATGGCGACCAAATATGTCTATTCATATGTGCATATGTTATCTCATACTCGATAGGGTAGTATCCTGCATGTTAGGTTAGGCATTGATGTTATATTTGTATGGTTGCTATTGTTTTTCTTATGTTTGTTTGATTGTTGAAGTTCGGATGGCTGCTTATACTTATGTGATCGTTAGGCATGCAGGATAACTTTTTTCTAGTCTGTTTGTTTCCATACATGACTTATAAAAAAATGTCTATTGAGTTGTGGTTTCGACTCTAAGAACATTTTTAGTGAGTTAATGTCCTACATATGAGAGAATACTTTAGGGCTTTGGTTTCCCTTATTGTTGAGCCAGATTTGGCTAGTTTTAGTTTTTCGGATCAACTCGCGCAGAGGAGGTGCTGTTGGAATTTCTTATGACTTGAGCCAGAGTTGGGAGAGAAGTTTCTTAGTAAGATTGCCTCCCAACTAAGGGGTCGTCACTTAGGTTCTCCATTATTTGTTAATTAGGAAATAAGTGTGCAACATAGGTGGTTGGCTCACTTGCATCGATCCCAGATTTTAATGGTGGTTATATATAGGAAAGGGAATTATAGCTTCATGCCAAATTCCGAGCCTATTTCCTTTGTAATGATCCCTTTCAATTGTTGTTCTTAAGAGCGATGAGTGACGATCTGTCTTGGGTCATCACTTATGCGATAGTGTTGGGCTGTGTTAGTCTATACTTGAGGATTTCAGGGAAGAAATTCTTTACGGTGGAAGAATGTAACAACCCATAATTTTGACAATTGGATATTTAAATATCAACCATTAATTATTTGATGGTTTCAAAGTGAGATTTTTCATAAGAGATCGAATCATGACTCAAGACCATTTCTACTGAGTGTGGACAGTTAATGTAACGACCCAACTTTCGAACACATGGGGAGTCGTGTCATTAATTAAGAATAAGAAATAAATAGAGATAGAACTAAGGAAAACATCAGAATCTCACAACGGAATTTAAACCAAAGATAATACTACATAATATTATACATCAAAACACAGTACATCAGAGTTGATACTAATATTTTTGTTTGATGATAACAAATAGATTTTTGTTACTGGAGTGTTTGATTTTTGTTACTGGAGTGTTTGATTGTGGAATATCTAGTATTATTGGAAAATAAAAAAAAAGAACACAGAATTTACACAGAATATAGAAAAATCAAATCAATTTTATTTCCAATAATATTGTTTATTTTACAATTCATTTACACACAAGACTTTACAAATCACTTTACAAGTAATTTCAGTACATACAATTTTTTTTTACAAGCACTTCATTTTTTTTTCTTCTCATTTCCAGCTGGATTATTCTTGTTGAGAACACCTTAACTGTCCAAAGCATCATCCTGTAACCTGTCACAAAAGAAAGAAAAATACACAGTACACTGGAACTAAAACAAATATTTTTGACAAAAATGATTCTTTGTGATTGATTCATTTTTTTTATTGTCTCAGTTTTTTTTCTGTGTGCTTTTCTCATCATATTTCAGACCTGAACAGCCACATCAAAACCATACTGGTTTGCTGATCAGAACCAACTGATTCTGACCAGCCTCAACTCAGTACAGTTTGACTGCTATTTTTTATTTTTTTTTCAGAATCAAACAAGGTGAATTGTCAAATTCAAGACATGTTCAAAAGAAGTCAACCAGCAAATAACTTTCAAAGTCAACATGGAGTCAAAAAATCATCAAATCAAAATTGACATCATCACAACAATACATATGACTACATGGTGCAACAATCAAGTCGAGGCACAAGTCAGAGTGCAGAAAGCAACTCAATCAGGTTATGTGCAAGTACAAGTGTGATTCAACCCAAAACAGCAAATAAGAGTGGTCAACCATCAAGGAAAGTGAGCATAAGCAAAACTATGATGCAGCAAAATGAAGTATGTACACATGTAGCATGGTGACGCCAAACAGCAATGGTGGCATAGCAGTAACAAGAGCATGGCAAATGGTTTATGGTTCAATAGTATAGCCAACAAAGTGACAAAGTGGTGTACAAAATCAGTTTTGCAACATGATTGCCAACAAGTAAACAAAGCAGCAAAAGTTCAAAAATACTCAAGACAACTCAACACACATTCAGGAAATCATACTGTCAGCATATGGATGTGCAGATCAAAAATGCAGCAGTGGTGAGAGAAGGCAGGACAAGCACATGAATGCTCAGGTTCAATTACAGGTCAGAAATTTCAAGTGACAATGGCTACATGGTGATGCAAGTCTAAGGTCAAAACAGAATGGTCAAAAGAAAAATGGTGTGTGCACATACAACATGATGGCAACAGTTTTTTTTGGTTCATGTTCATGCAGAAAGGCAGCATTCAAGTATGAGTCAAAACTTCACAATGGTCAAACCAAACTTTCAAGTGCACAAAACAGATTGCACAAATGTGGTCGAGCAACAAACTACACAGCAGGAAATAAAAAAAATAGAAATGAATGCAAGGGGTGAAATGTGATTCACAGCAGTAAAATGCCAGAACAGTAATGGTGTATTTTAGCAAGAGCAAAATTTGGCAGAAAAAAAAAAGGGGAATTATACAGGTTTTAATCGAATTCATTCTTTCTTGTTTTTTTTTTCAAACCTGGAAATAAACAAATAGTGTGTACTGATTAAAACAGTGAACTCATTTTTTTTGGAAAGTTTTTAAATGCCAAAAATTTTCGATTTCTTCCTAAAAAAAAAAAAATATATCTCTGGCATAACAAGAATGGAAAATAATATTCGGTTCAAATCTTCTTTAATATGGTGACTCAGCAGATATTATTTCAACATACTAAGTGGTCTACAAAAATTGGAAATGCCTTTAATCGAAATGCTTTTGGTGTCAATTGTTCAAATTAACAGAGAAAATTGATTCTAAAAACAGAAAGGATTCAAGCCGATTAAAATTGGACAGCAAAAATTCAAGGAAGAAGTAAATTTCAATTCGAATATTCCCAAATCAAATCGGGCAAGTCTTCAATGGAAATCAGAGTACAAGGGTTTCGAAATCCCTATATAAGCACACGAATTCATCATCGACTTCATCAGATTTACACACAAAAAGAAATCCGAAACCCTAAATTGCAAAAGTTGATAAAACTTACTCAGATTGATCGCAAGGACGAAGGAGATACTCTGGAGAAGCAAAACAAGCTTCCGGAGAACCATTACACACAACACTAAGATGGATTTAGGGAAAAATTACTGAAACCCTAATCGCAGCCGCCATTTCTTTGTCTCAGAGAATAGGGGGAGATCGGGCTAAAGAAAATACAAGGGAGCACCGCAAAAATAAAGTGGCCCGACCATTTTGAACTAGTGAAAAGGAAAAGGGGATGACCCCCACTTTTTAACTCCTTGTCTTATTTTCTTTTTAGTTTTTTATTATTATTTTTTTTAAATTCCTTTTCTAGTTTTATTGTAAAAACTAGTGAGCACAGAATAGTGAAGCATAATCTGAGAAAATCTAGTCTAGGGTATACAGACTAGTCTAGGATTTTGAGCTTAGGGATAAACAGGAGCAGGAGTTGCAAGTCTGCATAGGATTGTAAGCGGGATCTGTTTGTATCTCCTAATAAAAATCTTAGAAAGGCAGCAGTAGGCACAGTTTGCCGAAGCTGGGTATATCTGCGTGTAATTTTATTTTTACTGCATTTTTTTATTACTGTGCTTAGTTTTAAATTTTGTGTTAAAACCCTATTCACCCCCCCTCTAGGGTTATTATCGATCCTACAATTGGTATCAGAGCAGGTGTTTGAACCCTAGAATCATGACTTCAATGAACAATGCTTTTTCTGAAGGTCAATCTATTGCTAGACCACCCATGTTCAATGGTAGTGATTACGCGTATTGGAAAGCTAGGATGAAAATTTATCTAGTGTCTGTTGATTATGATGTCTGGGATATCATTGAAACTGGATATACACCTCCGACTGAAACTGTTAATGGTATTGTAACACCTAAACCAAAAAGTAGGTGGGATGCAAATGATAAGAAATTATACTCTATAGATTCTAAAGCTATGAATGCTCTGATTTGTGCTCTTGATAAAACAGAATATAACAGAATTTCTCATTGTAATACAGCTCAGGAAATTTGGCATACTCTGGAAGTTACACACGAAGGAACTTCTCAGGTTAAAGAATCCCGTCTTGCCATGTTCAGTAATGAATATGAAAACTTCAACATGCAGAAGGACGAGAGCATCAAGGACATGTATGGACGCTTCTCCGTACTAGTCTACAATGCCAGAGCCCTTGGAAAGGTCTATACAGAAGTGGAGCTTGTGAGGAAGATTCTGCGTGTTCTGCCCATGAACTTTGAAGCAAAAGTCACAGCCATTCAAGAATCCAAAGATCTGAGCAAGCTAAGCATGGAAGAGCTTATCGGAAATCTGATGACATATGAAATGGAGCTGAAAGCAAGAGAAGATCGCAACAACTCAGATCTGAAAAAGAAGTCAATAGCTTTGTCCAACACCGTCACCAGCGATAGTGAAGATCCTATTGAACAGCTTGCCATGGCAGTCAGACAGCTCACGAAGTGGAGAAAATTCAAACCTCGAAGAAATAAACCAAAGACCAACAATTCAGAAGATGAACCACTCTGCTACAACTGTCAAAAGCCTGGAAACATAAAACCAAATTGTCCACTTCTCCAAAGAAACAAGAAGAAAAAGAAAGCTTTTGCTGTAACTTGGGATGACGAGGAAGGAGAAGAAGATTCAGACAGCAGTGAGGAGGAAAGCAATTTGTGCTTCATGGCAAAATCAGACCTTGAAGATACTGACAAAGAAACCACTGAGGTATACAGTTATGACGATCTAGTTTCAATGTGTAAACATCTTTCTGAAATTATTGACATGTTAGAATCAGACGCAGAGAAACTGAAAGCGGAAAATTTCAACCTTGTTCACAATAATAAGAAGTTGGAATCTGAGATTAAAAATGCTTCAAAAACCAATAATCTAGATTGTGAAATGTGTAAAGATGTGAATCTAGAAATTTTAACACTCAAAAGCACCATTGAGAATCTTGAAAAAGAAAACTTGACTCTAAAAGTTGAAGATGACACTAAAAGAAAGAACTACATTAAACGATGCACTTCACTTGTGAATGAGAACACAATCTTAAAAACAAGAGTCCAAGATCTAGAAGTCACATTGAACAAATTCTCAATCGGTCAAACATCTTTTAAAATGTTACTTGGAAACCAATTGGTTGGGAATAATAGAAAAGGACTAGGTTTTGGGAAGATACAAGAAATAACTGGAAGTGACAATGCTAAAGGTAAAGGTATTTTTCCCAAATGTGTAAAATGTGGGGTGATTGGTCACAGTCATGAAAATTGCAAGTTTAGCAGTAAAATTCAGAAGTTCAAAAAGGTATGGGTCCCTAAACACTTGGCACACAACTATCACAAAGATTGGAACACAAAGAAAAATCAAATTTGGATTCCAAAAGAATCTTATGACTATCATTCTTCTACTACTGATATGATTAGGCCTAGAAGTTTCTCTAGGTCATCTCCTTCTCTGTTTGTGTAGGTATGTTGGCGGGCTAAGGAGCAACAAAAATGGTACTTGGATTCAGGTTGCTCCAGACATATGACAGGTGATAAAAGACTGTTCCTTAGCCTGGAAAAACATAAAGGTGGGAATGTGACGTTAGGTGACAACAGCAAATGTAAAATTATTGGTAAGGGAAAAGTAGGTAACAGTATCTTTGCCTTAACTGATGTTTTATATGTTGATAATCTTTTTCACAATCTTATCTCCATCAGTCAGCTTTGTGATAAAGGAATGAATGTTGTGTTTGATAGTAATAGTTGTAAAATCATTGAGATCTCCTCTGGAAAGGTTGTGTTTACAGGGAAAAGAAAAGGAAATGTCTATACTCTCTCTTTCGATGATGTAACAGTATCTAGGTGTTTGGTAGCAACAGAAGAGGAGGCAACCTTATGGCACAGAAGATTAGCACATGCAAGTATGGGACTTCTTGAAAGACTAAAAGCAAATGAACTTGTCAGGGGTTTACCACATCAAAATTTCAAAAATAACAAAGTATGTAAAGCTTGCACCATGGGAAAACTTAGTCGTTCATCTTTCCGTCCAAAAAATGTTGTTAGCACTTCACGAGTGCTTGAATTGATTCATATGGACTTATTTGGACCTACTGATACTGCTAGTCTAAATGGTAAACGTTATTGTTATGTATTGGTTGATGATTACTCTAGGTTTACATGGGTTTACTTTCTAGCCAAAAAGTCTGAAGCTTTTGATTATTTTTTAAAGTTTTCAAAACTTGTCCAAAATGAAAAAGGGGTTTCAATTAAAACTTTAAGAAGTGATCATGGAGGTGAATTTGAAAACTTAGACTTTGAAAATCTTTGTGAAGAAAATGGTTTCAAACATGAATTTTCCGCTCCTCGAACACCTCAACAGAATGGGGTGGTTGAAAGGAAAAATCGTACATTACAAGAAATGGCTAGATCTATGTTATGTGAATATCAATTGCCTCAAACTTTCTGGGCTGAGGCAGTTAATACTTCGTGCTATGTAATGAACAGAGTTATGATTAGACCAATACTTAATAAAACGTCATATGAACTGTGGTCTAACAAAAAGCCTAACATCTCATATTTTAGAGTGTTTGGATGTCCTTGTTATATTTTGAACACAGGTGAACAGCTTGGGAAATTTAAGTCAAAAACGGTTGATGGAATCTTTATGGGTTATTCATCAAGAAGTAAGGCTTACAGAATCTTCAATAAACAGTCAAGAACAATCGTGGAAACCGTCAACGTCAAGTTCAATGAATCAGATATGGATACGATACCTGAAGATGATAAAGATGATGCTGGTGCACAAGAAATTGAACAAGAAAACAATGATGTCGAGACAAACAATGAAAAAGCCACTGAAGCAGCAACAGATATCGAAAGACTAAAATTCAAGCCAAGTCATCCTCCAGATTTGGTAATTGGAAGTCCAACTGCTGGTGTTCGTACATGATCCTCTCTCAATAGGGAAGTTTGTACCCTTTGTATTCATAATGCCTTTGTATCTGAAATAGAACCAAGTTCTTATGATGTTGCTCTTAATGATGAATTTTGGTTGTTAGCTATGCAGGAGGAACTTAACCAGTTTGAGAGAAACAGAGTCTGGAACTTGGTACCCAGACCAAAAGACTACCCAGTTGTAGGAACAAAATGGGTATTCAAAAATAAGCTTGACGAATCTGGAAACGTAACAAGAAACAAAGCTAGGTTGGTCGCTAAGGGATACAATCAAATCGAAGGTGTTGACTTTGATGAAACCTTTGCCCCAGTTGCTAGGCTTGAAGCAATCAGAATTTTGTTAAGTTTTGCGTGCTTTAAGGGGTTCAAATTAAAGCAAATGGATGTGAAGAGTGCTTTTCTGAATGGAGAACTAAAAGAAGAAGTGTATGTTGAACAACCCCCTGGTTTTGAGAGTCACGATTATCCAAATCATGTATACAAACTGGAAAAAGCGTTATATGGCCTTAAACAAGCTCCCCGAGCTTGGTATGACTGTCTGTGTACATATCTCTTGGAAAATGGTTTTAAAAAGGGAAGTGCTGACACAACCTTGTTTTTATCCCATGATGGTGATGATTTTTTAATTGTCCAAATTTATGTTGATGATATCATATATGGTGCTACTAATGATGTCTTGTGTGAAAAATTTGAAAAAGTTATGCAGGGCAAATTTGAGATGAGTTTGGTTGGAGAACTGAAATTCTTCCTTGGTTTCCAAATCAAACAAAGTAGCAAAGGGATCTTTATCTCTCAAACGAAGTACGTGATGGAGTTGTTAAAGAGATTTGGAGTTCAAGATGCAAAGCCAATGAAAACACCGATGAGTCCAACAACCAAACTTGACAAAGATGAAAAAGGTGTTGCTGTGGATCAAAAGAAATATCGCGGTATTATCGGTTCACTTCTTTATCTTTCTGCTTCTAGACCCGATATTATGTTTTCTGTTTGTTTGTGTGCTCGTTTTCAATCAAATCCCAAAGAATCTCATCTAAAAGCCACAAAACGGATTCTAAGATATCTGTTACACACACCAAATTTGGGCTTATGGTATCCTTCTTGTGATAACTTTAATTTAGTTGGGTTTACTGATGCTGATTATGCTGGTTCACTCACTGATAGAAAAAGTACTAGTGGAACGTGTTTCATGCTAGGTCATTCACTTGTGTCGTGGTCAAGTAGAAAACAAAACTGTGTTGCTTTATCCACCACTGAGGCTGAATATATTGCTTTAGGAAGTTGTTGTGCACAGATTTTATGGATGATGCAGACTTTATCTGATTTTGGACTTTGTTATAAACGAGTTCCTTTAAAATGTGACAGTAAGAGTGCAATTGACTTATCAAATAATCCAGTACATCACTCACGCACAAAACACATTGATGTAAGACACCACTTTCTTAGAGATCATATTGCTTGTGAAGATATTTGTATAGAATTTATTCCAACCGAATCTCAACTTGCTGATATTTTTACAAAACCTCTTCCTGAAGACAGATTTTGCAGATTACGTTTGGATTTGGGAATTATAGAAATAAATTAATCTTTTAGCATTTTTGGATAAATTTTCTCTTAAGATGTTCTGTTGGCAATAATCTTTCTGACAAATAATCCATGCTTCAAATCATCAAGAAAAGACCAGTTTGTTTTTGGACATTTATGATAAATTTGTGACTGTGTAAGTTTTCAGAATATGAGATGTTTGAAAATTTGTAGCTCTGATACGATCAAATATGCTTTATAATATGAGTAATTGAAGAATTTTTTGTTCACTTTCATCTTCTGTCTCTATCACCCTTCTATCAATCATTATTATCTTATATATATCAAAGGGATTTAAGTAGAAAAAAAAAAAAAGGTATTTCTCTAATCTCATTTAAAAATCCAAGTTCTGGTCATGCATGGTTATGAGAATACTTCTTTTTTTCATGCTATCACTGATTCCATTTAAAAATCCAAGATCTGGTTATGCGTGGTCAGTATAGTATTGATTTTTTTCATGTTGCAGCTAATTCCATTTAAAAATCCAAGCTATGGTCATGCGTGGTTAGTTTGCTATTGAAATATCCCTGATATATATTAAATATTTCATCATTCCATTTTCTGTCTTGTGAAATGTGTTCTTCTTTTACAGATTATTCTAATCTTTTTGTTTGATTATTCGGAGTGTTTAAATCTGATAATGTCAAATGACTTGATTACTATTTACAGTCCATACTCTTTAAAATGTCCAGAATTGTTATTCTTTTGATGATTACAAAGGGGGAGAAGAAAAGATGTTAAGATTTTGTGTTGTTTACGGACGTCTATAGATTTTATTTTGTCATTAATGCTAAGTGTTTAATTTGTTTTTTTCTTTTTCAAATTCTTTACTCATGTCTGCTCATGTCTGTTTACAACTGATAGGGGGAGCTCAAATGTAGGGGGAGCTCTTGTTTAAACACATCTCGTTATTCACAAAAATCTTAAGTCTGTTTGTCATCATCAAAAGGGGGAGTTTGTTGATACTAATATTTTTGTTTGATGATAACAAATAGATTTTTGTTACTGGAGTGTTTGATTTTTGTTACTGGAGTGTTTGATTGTGGAATATCTAGTATTATTGGAAAATAAAAAAAAAGAACACAGAATTTACACAGAATATAGAAAAATCAAATCAATTTTATTTCCAATAATATTGTTTATTTTACAATTCATTTACACACAAGACTTTACAAATCACTTTACAAGTAATTTCAGTACATACAATTTTTTTTTACAAGCACTTCATTTTTTCTTCTTCTCATTTCCAGCTGGATTATTCTTGTTGAGAACACCTTAACTGTCCAAAGCATCATCCTGTAACCTGTCACAAAAGAAAGAAAAATACACAGTACACTGGAACTAAAACAAATATTTTTGACAAAAATGATTCTTTGTGATTGATTCATTTTTTTTATTGTCTCAGTTTTTTTTCTGTGTGCTTTTCTCATCATATTTCAGACCTGAACAGCCACATCAAAACCATACTGGTTTGCTGATCAGAACCAACTGATTCTGACCAGCCTCAACTCAGTACAATTTGACTGCTATTTTTTATTTTTTTTCAGAATCAAACAAGGTGAATTGTCAAATTCAAGACATGTTCAAAAGAAGTCAACCAGCAAATAACTTTCAAAGTCAACATGGAGTCAAAAAATCATCAAATCAAAATTGACATCATCACAACAATACATATGACTACATGGTGCAACAATCAAGTCGAGGCACAAGTCAGAGTGCAGAAAGCAACTCAATCAGGTTATGTGCAAGTACAAGTGTGATTCAACCCAAAACAGCAAATAAGAGTGGTCAACCATCAAGGAAAGTGAGCATAAGCAAAACTATGATGCAGCAAAATGAAGTATGTACACATGTAGCATGGTGACGCCAAACAGCAATGGTGGCATAGCAGTAACAAGAGCATGGCAAATGGTTTATGGTTCAATAGTATAGCCAACAAAGTGACAAAGTGGTGTACAAAATCAGTTTTGCAACATGATTGCCAACAAGTAAACAAAGCAGCAAAAGTTCAAAAATACTCAAGACAACTCAACACACATTCAGGAAATCATACTGTCAGCATATGGATGTGCAGATCAAAAATGCAGCAGTGGTGAGAGAAGGCAGGACAAGCACATGAATGCTCAGGTTCAATTACAGGTCAGAAATTTCAAGTGACAATGGCTACATGGTGATGCAAGTCTAAGGTCAAAACAGAATGGTCAAAAGAAAAATGGTGTGTGCACATACAACATGATGGCAACAGTTTTTTTTTGGTTCATGTTCATGCAGAAAGGCAGCATTCAAGTATGAGTCAAAACTTCACAATGGTCAAACCAAACTTTCAAGTGCACAAAACAGATTGCACAAATGTGGTCGAGCAACAAACTACACAGCAGGAAATAAAAAAAATAGAAATGAATGCAAGGGGTGAAATGTGATTCACAGCAGTAAAATGCCAGAACAGTAATGGTGTATTTTAGCAAGAGCAAAATTTGGCAGAAAAAAAAGGGGAATTATACAGGTTTTAATCGAATTCATTCTTTCTTGTTTTTTTTTTCAAACCTGGAAATAAACAAATAGTGTGTACTGATTAAAACAGTGAACTCATTTTTTTTGGAAAGTTTTTAAATGCCAAAAATTTTCGATTTCTTCCTAAAAAAAAAAAAAATATATCTCTGGCATAACAAGAATGGAAAATAATATTCGGTTCAAATCTTCTTTAATATGGTGACTCAGCAGATATTATTTCAACATACTAAGTGGTCTACAAAAATTGGAAATGCCTTTAATCGAAATGCTTTTGGTGTCAATTGTTCAAATTAACAGAGAAAATTGATTCTAAAAACAGAAAGGATTCAAGCCGATTAAAATTGGACAGCAAAAATTCAAGGAAGAAGTAAATTTCAATTCGAATATTCCCAAATCAAATCGGGCAAGTCTTCAATGGAAATCAGAGTACAAGGGTTTCGAAATCCCTATATAAGCACACGAATTCATCATCGACTTCATCAGATTTACACACAAAAAGAAATCCGAAACCCTAAATTGCAAAAGTTGATAAAACTTACTCAGATTGATCGCAAGGACGAAGGAGATACTCTGGAGAAGCAAAACAAGCTTCCGGAGAACCATTACACACAACACTAAGATGGATTTAGGGAAAAATTACTGAAACCCTAATCGCAGCCGCCATTTCTTTGTCTCAGAGAATAGGGGGAGATCGGGCTAAAGAAAATACAAGGGAGCACCGCAAAAATAAAGTGGCCCGACCATTTTGAACTAGTGAAAAGGAAAAGGGGATGACCCCCACTTTTTAACTCCTTGTCTTATTTTCTTTTTAGTTTTTTATTATTATTTTTTTTAAATTCCTTTTCTAGTTTTATTGTAAAAACTAGTGAGCACAGAATAGTGAAGCATAATCTGAGAAAATCTAGTCTAGGGTATACAGACTAGTCTAGGATTTTGAGCTTAGGGATAAACAGGAGCAGGAGTTGCAAGTCTGCATAGGATTGTAAGCGGGATCTGTTTGTATCTCCTAATAAAAATCTTAGAAAGGCAGCAGTAGGCACAGTTTGCCGAAGCTGGGTATATCTGCGTGTAATTTTATTTTTACTGCATTTTTTTATTACTGTGCTTAGTTTTAAATTTTGTGTTAAAACCCTATTCACCCCCCCTCTAGGGTTATTATCGATCCTACAGATACATGTCATTTCATAGTACAACTTTAAATATACATAAACACCATATATAACCCAACTTACAGACTTTTAATTATACAGAGATATAAAAGGTAGACCCGCATGCAGAAAGTTTCCATCCAACTTTTCTAAGTTAAATCATTACCTGATTCACTTGTTTACTCATAACAAGTGTAAGGAGTACCCAAGAGTTTAGGGAGAATACAAAAAAAAATAAACTCTGGGTCAGTCAAGGGACTGGTATGAGTAAACGATTTTAAAAAAATTTAAAAAAAATAAAACATATCTCATAAGACCACGCCGAAAGTATGGAATGAGTTTTTACCATATGAGAATGAAACATTTTGTACATTTAAAACAGATTTTATCATAGTGTCTAGGGTTTTTCACAAATAATTTAGAATCTAGAAGAAAGCTTGCATCTCACATTCTCCTACAAAGTATACAAACATAACCGCTTGGCGCTTATGGATAATGGATTTCTGATTATGACAAGGTATGGTTCCGATAGTGTATCTCTAGAGGGGAATACACTGGGTTCAACAAGAACATCTTGCAACCTGGCCCACACATGACCGACCACTCATTTCTCTTGAGTGTATCGAATGTATATCACCAATGGTTGTGTACGGCAACCATTTCCCAAACAGGACAGAATCGATAGAATAAAAAACAAAAGGAATTTCTCTAGATAGGTGATGCTACACCCTAATGGGAGCGATCCACATAGCCATGCTGCCTGCCCAATTTTTGTCATTTCCTAGATGTGAGGCTTGAGGCTAGACTTAACTTTGATCATCACTGCTTTATTTGCTTTGAATGCCCCATCGTCAGAACTTGCCAACCACTAATTGACTTCCCCAAAAATATATTATAGGTATAAAGCGAGAGAAATGAATTCCTCCGCCACCATAAAAGTACGTTTGATGAGATCAACGTACCTGGTCAGTTAGAATTACTCTGTCAGACATTCGTCCATACAAGTTGTCCTGGGACTGGACAAACTGAAGGCATTATTCTAAAATTCCATCTTAGGCGATTTCTACCTAGGATTTATAGAATAGCCCTTACATAACTCCGTCTTCTATTATCTTCGTTAATCTCTGATTTTGACGTAAAAATCGAATCGAAGTGGAATATAAATTCCGGTCTCCTCGAAGCGATCAACGTTAATATCTTTTAGGGATAAGTGGTATTAAAATAGAACAGATCATTTTATTTAAAAATATAAAGTCCAGTATTCATATTTATCTAAGTTTGAAATCATTTTCCTATTTCAAATGGTCATTGACCCAATTTGACTTTAGAATAAACTTAAGTATTTATTAAAAATAATTTCGTTATTTATTTACATTTAGCTACCTTCTGACATTTGCGGTAGAATTCAGTACATCCATTTTATCAGTTCTTCAGTTGCAAAATGATTGGATGAATCCCTCCCTAATTATTATTTAAATTATTTAAAGAATAATTTAATCATAACACAACATTTGATTATATAAATATATGAATGTATACAATTTACTTTACATTGTTGATTTACTATAAATGCATACAAGTGTTTTTCCCTATTATATAAACAAAAAGGGTAGTCTTAAAATCTGACTTATTAAATTAACTTATGTTTACTACCCAACAGGCTACGTTCTCTTATATTTCTATACTCCTCTCATCTGGCCTGTACATGAAAAAGGCTTCGGCCATACCCCTTTGTTTTGATTAAATGTTTTTAAACGTTAACCAATTGTCAACAGCCTAAACACCCTAAGGCCTGCGCTTCCCCAATTTCCCAACGTGCCCACGTATCCTTTTCTTTGTAAGCCCACTCATTTTTTTTACTCTAACTCCACATGTCTTATAGCATGAAAGAAAAACACGCCCAGGTTTATCCATTTTAGCCAAGAACCGCTCCTAATTTATCCATCATAATTTCAATTTTTTTCCTTTCTGATACTCCTTATCACTTCCATGTTTCGACTATCATGTAGCCTTACTTTCCCTGCCGTAGGATGTTGTGCCTCCGCCCCGGCTCCGGTGGTTCGGCAACTGGAAACACCCCACCTCCGTTAAGGTCACTCACAAAGGAAATGCATTAACTTTGGTGAAGCATTTTAAGTAAAAGGCATAGATAATTTACAAGACAAACATATATAATAGCGGAAAACTGAAAACATTTCATAAATAGTGTGGTTCAGTCAAAACATTACAAGCATTGTCTCAAAACCCAACTTCTAAATTATTACAATAAAACATCTGTCTTGATATATAAAGAAGCATAAAATAGTAGTAAAGTAGCATAAATCCCCAATAAAAGTGTAACCATAGCCATAGCCCAAGAAAAGAGAGTCCAAGCAATACATCAACTCTCTTCAAGCTGGAAAAGATCTGCACTAAGCTGTAGTATTCCCTCCCTACGGACCTGGGGGGAAGAAACGGACGAAAAGAAGGCGAAAGAAATCTGGTCAGACATAAGTCTGGTATGTCCAGTGATTATTCAACATGTAAACAGGTAAAAGAATCATGACATGAATAAACCGAATATAGGACAATACCATAAAAATAAGATAACAAAAGATAAGGTAATATAAACTGAATATTCTATCGCACTCGTTTCCCTTTTCTCTTCACCTACTAACTAATGTTTCAACTACCATCATGTGTTCATAACAAAGTGATCCCGTATTCCGATCGGCTTCTACTCGCATGCATTTCTTACTTGTGTCATTCGGCCCCGCTTGATTGTAGATACCTGTGCTGGTCCCACCATAGGATGTATCAATTCCTATGGTAGCAACCCGACACAAATTCTAGATGCACAGTGTATACTACTGATGCCCAGTGCCTGCTTTATCCACTCCAAAGTATGTGCACGCCCATACTCCGCCGGAACCTACACTGCTGCACCACCCACCGCTATTTTAACCGCTTATAATCAGCCCAGTAATGGAGCCCCACCCTGTCTAGTTCAGGGTACCGTGATACTTCTATGTGGGTTACTGCTGAAATAGGTCCCCGTTACTAGGGTTTTCTAATCAACTTGTTATAACGGTTAAGTGTTCTCAAATTAACCTAGCCCCACCTATCTATCTATTTAATTAACATGTTGTACTGGTTAAGTGTTGCCTTAATTAACTTAACCCTACCATTCTTAGCCTGTCTGTTCCTTAGCTTTAATTCATTCATTAAAGCACCAACCTCTCACATTAGATCTATATTGTTGCAGTCACTGGATGTGTCGGGTGGTTCCGGGCAGTCTTACACTGCAACTCAATCTAACCTCGGGTTTTTGGGGCTTAATGCGCTAACCTCTCACATTAGATCTATATTGTTGCGGTTACTGGATGTGCCGGGCGGTTCCTGGCAGTCTTACATCGCAACTCAATCTAACATCGAGTTATGTATGTTCATATTTAGCCGATTTACATATTTGTCATATTTGTCCAAGTTTATGTCTTTTTATGCCAATATTCCCCCAAGTGTAGTCAGTACAAGTTTTATGCCACATTCACATGCTATGCCCAAAATTTACTAAATAGAATTTTACCCAATTTTCCCCGCGTTATAATCGCATGTACAACGAGATTCAATCTAAGTTTCGAATGAACTTAGTATTCATGAAAGCAAGTAAAAAGGAAAAAATAGAGAAGGAGCATAAGAACTGGCATAAGGAAAAATAGGCATGTAAAGATGTACCCAATTCAAGAATCATGTTTCAATGTTGTACATTAACAATATGTGTAGACAAGCTAAGCAATTTACACCATAGGTATAAAGATTAGATAGAATTGGACTTAAGAGAATCACTAATTTTTATGTACAACATGATAAGTCCCATTATATAAATCACAATAGTCTCATAGGCATAGTATGTACAACATGATAGGTTCCATCATATAAATCACAACAGTCTCATAGGCATGATAGGTTCCATTATGTCAATCCAACAGTCTCATAGGCATGATAGGTTTTATTATGTCAGTCACAACAGTCTCATAGGCATGATAGGTTCTATTTTGTCATTCCAACGGTCTCATAGGCATGATAAGTGTCATTTCATCAATCACAATAGTCTCATAAGCATAAGCAATTTAGATTTGACAAAAGGATAGGCACGAATCAGAATTAGGCATCGTTCTAGATCCGATTATTATAGTCATGATTTCTATTAGATGTTTAAATCTAAATAATAACCGAACTTACAGAAAAAGGACGGATCTTGTATTCTGCGATCTGATTTCTGAATTTGTTTAGCTATACTTTGTTATAGATGTTTGATTTGAAGTTCTTTTAAATAGATTACTAGTTTGGATTTAGTTTTCTAGTTTGGAGAAGATGAAGGAGGCTAGGCTAGCTTATAGACGAACAACATGACGACACCATAGTTTTAGGGTTATGAGGTTAGGGTTTAGGTTTAGCTACGTATATATAGATGTCTAAGATTAATTCTAGCCTTATATTAGTCTAGGAGAAATCAGAGCCATCAAACCAAAGAGATGTATCATCCAGCCAACCATAGCACGACACATAAGCCCTAATACCTTAGAAATTAGTTGTCGGCCAATCAAAGAAGGCCACATCAGCTCAGGGTTATAAAAATCGTCACAGGAAATAGATCTCAAAGGGGTTGACTCCCTACAGGGGGGTCGACACCTATGTCGACACCCCTATAGGGGGGTTGACACCTATGTCGACTCCCCTTGGGGAGGGGGGGTCGACACCCTTGGGCGGGAATTTCCCATCCCAGCTATTCTGACCAATTTTTGAATTTTTAACTGAATTTATTATTTAATTATTATTTTCTGTTTACACTAGAAATCTTCTAACCTCCATAACTTCTTCATACGGAGTCCGATTCACGCAAACTCGGACTCTATCTCAAGCAGAATTCCAAGACGAACGCAATGGCATAACTCGTTTCACCCAATTCTTCTTTTAAAAATTAAGTGTTCTTAGATTGGTTAATTTTAATATTCACAGAAAACACGGGGGTTACACCACCCATGTTTTTCTAGTCCCCCTTCCACGAGTCTCTCCCCCTTTCACCCTTTTACTTCTTTGTGTTCATCACGCTTTCACTTCTAGTTCTCACTTTGATGCACCCTTCCACCCCCTTCCATGTTTACACGTTGGTGCTGCCTTCCTACCATATGCCATAGCTCCTCCGCCAAGTCCCAGTAATCATCATATCCCGTCCATTCATGCGGAACCCATTCTAACCAATTCCACACTCACATTAGCTCTTGTACACGCGTCTTCTCCGACTCCACACGTGCGCCATCCATACAGAACGCATTCTAACCAATTCAGCCCACCTCCGATCCATTGGATCGGAAAAATGTATTGTTTCGGACTGGAAAACAAAATTCATACACTGTTGATCCAAAACATGGCTTGTAGCCATTCTCATTACCCTGAACATCCGTAGATCCCGGTCACGAGATACCGACACTATGACACACAACGATTCATTACCGAACACACGGTCCAATAACTAACTGGCTAATTTTGTTTCCACTTTCATATAACGGTTTCAACTGGTATATATTTTTAATTACCTAAACATATATGCATTCTTTTTTAATGACCCGAACAACTAAAGCTCTCTGAAAAACATTCTAGGTTTAAACTACACATAGAACTAAGGGAGTCATTCCATAAATAAAACAGAGCATATTGGTTTAACAATGTTAAAGAGTAACAAGTAGAAATGGTATTTAGTTTTAACAATATTGTCCATAGTTACGCAGGGTCTCTAACATATGGACGTACATGGTTTTACGGTGTACACACTAATACCAGCAATAATGCCTCAAGGATTTTGTCATGTGCTTAGGTCCAGAAACATGGTGATGCATTCGACACAGATGCATGGATGCTCATCAAATGTCAAGCACACTTCCTGTTTAAACAGGGATACAGGGTTTAGCTATCATACACATACATGTTCCCAAAATAAGTTTTAATCCTATTCAGGCGTATATCACACATGGATAATATCATCACCAACTAAGCATAAAACTAGCACCAGAGTATTAAATGAATCTTGTATGTTTACTAACTTGTTCATAGCCTGCTCTCTGCTTTGGTTTTTCCTCTACTGTTTTTGGTTCGAACAGTTTTTGTTTGTGAGGAGAGTGCATGGGTATGTGCCTCTATATATAAAGGTGTTAAAATCATAAAAAAAATGAGGCATTTAATGAATGTCTGTGAAAGGGAAAACATGCACAGAGTGCTCAGCCTAATTTTGGAATGATTGAAAAGGGAAAAACTAGCTTTTACTAGCTAGTTGGATGCAAAACCCCTATCTTCCCTTTTGCCGAAGTGCTTCCGTCCATGAAAACAAGTGAATGGGTATTATCTTTTACAGATTATACAATGAAAATGGATATTGCAGTAATATCACCTTAAATGCATGTGTACCAAATGTTTTACCAAGCAATCTCACTCTTTTCTCTGGTCTAATTGATGAAAAGAAATAGCACAATTCATCAACTCATGCCAAGATGTAATTTCTTTTCGGCTGAAAATTTCAGGTGTTCACACGGTTTTAAGTTTACACAAATTGTTTTAAAATGGTAATTTTTCTCCCGCGTTTTATAAAAACTGAAATTCTCTAGTACATAAGATATTTCAGCCATGTGAGTATCTTCTTATCTAATTCTAGTTGTAGTGATTTCAGGCCTAGTTCCTAGGGTATGCAAGCTAAATGAATTTCTATACTTAGTGTAACACCCCATAATTTTAACAATACTAAAGAGGGAAAATTAAAGAATATTTAACTTAGTATCTAGAATTAAGGGAAATGACAGCGCCATTGTGTCCGTCTCGAAATTCTGGTCAAGATAGACATTTGGTTTACGTAAAACGGACACCGTATGAAGAAGTTATGAGGGTTTGAAGTTTTATATACACGTAGAAGAATTATATATATATATATATTGAATCAAAAAGTCATAAAACATTTCAAAATTCGAAAAGAAAAGGAGGCGCAAAATTCTCGCTCTAGGGAGTCGACCCCTCAAGAGGGGTGTCGACCCCGGGATCGACCCCCCAAGAGGGGTGTCGACACCAGGGTCAACCCCCCTAAGGCTGAGGTGGCAGTCGAATTTTTGGGGCTGGCAGCCACATATACAGGGTCATTTCTCTTGTTTTCTTCAGTGGAAATCAATTGAGGCCAAATGCTGTTAGTACCTGGGCTGGATTGGACCCTTTTCTTCTTCTACAATTACATATTTGAGATTCAAGTGTAGATATGTTCTTCATCTATTTTCTTAATCCAAACGCTGTGAGTTTCATGTTACTTTTAGATTTAAATGATTAAAAGTAAAATGATATGACTATAGTTTGAATCCATTCCTATGACTGAATTATAACAAATTTATTGTAAATTGTGAATCTATGACATTCTGGATTAGTTATGACTTGAACCTCAATACTTATCATATCGGATCTATTGTAACTTGTGAATATATGACATTCGGACATAACTATGATGTATATCTTAAAACCTTTATTATGTCAGATCTAATTTTTTATTTTTAGATCTAGCTTATTATTTAGATCACCTTGTTCTTATCATATTAGATTTAAACTAGTTGGACATCTAAATTGTTATTTAGATCTTATCATACTCATTATGACATCCTTAATATGATAGAACCAGTTTAATTATCACAAGTTCACTAGATCTATTCTTATATGTCCACCTTATTACTATGTCAGTATATGCTTATGCCAGTTACGTTAGAATAATAACTTTTGTCATCTTTCCATCACTTTTCCAATTTTATTGTTTATGGCAATGCTACTTTCTAGCCTAGGCATGCCTTCAAATATATGCGAATGCATTAGTTAGGGGACGGGGGAAAACATAAAAATTGGCATAACTTGAATAATGTTTATGGACATGAATTTGGAACTATAATTCACTATGAACATAATTAGGGAAAAAAGAGGCATGAAACCTATAACCTATAACGACATAGGTGAAAATTGGATAATAACGACATGCCTAGGATCACAGTAAATTAGAAACTTTAAATGCACTTATGGCACGAGGTTAGATTGCACTTGCGGTTGAAGTCTGCCCGGAACCGACCGACATATCCAGCAACCGCAAGTGTTGAACCTAATGAGAGTTCTAAGTGCACAAATATGAGATGTGCTAAGACCCGAGGTTAAGCCCAATTTGTGGAATAAGTTTGCCCGGATCCGCCCGACATGTCCAGCATCTACAAATGGTAGGGTTAATGTGGGAGGTTTAGCACACCTTAACCATAAATGAAAATATGGTAATAAATTGGAATACTTAACCTAGCTGAATCCATAGGGATTGTATGAATCTGAACTTGAATAGGGGTTAAGTAAACTTGTTTGTACAGTGGGCGGATTAAGTGAATCTGAAGGGGTGGGTAATATTTATATATAGTCCCACAAACTTAACCTGAGGGGGTTATGCAATTAAAGGCACCAATAGGCATAAATAACCTGAGGAAATCCTAGTGGGGATACAATACAAGGGGGAGAGCTTGTATCATTTGTGTGGGGACCCGTTTCAGTCAGTAACCCATATAACGGTATCAAACGAGTACTCCGTCCTAGGTCGGAGTAGGGCACGCTTACTAGGCTGATTATAAGAGATCCAAACGTGAGGGACGGTGTCATGACGACGCGTTCCATCGGGGTCATGTGCGTGCATGGCTTCGCTTTCCCGGAAAAATAAGATGTTTTGACATCAATATATATGGTTGTGCACACCAACACGAAGGGTTGACACTTTAGGGAAGTTGTAACACCCCTAAGTCCCACATCGTGGAAGCCTGTGTGAAGTGGGTACTTATATAGTAGATCCCATCTCTTACTAACGCCGAGGCCTTTTGAGGAATAAAACCCCACACCTATACGGTGGCTAAGTTGGGGATAATATCTTGCGTGAACGGAGGTGTGGGTTGTTAGAGTGGTATCAGAGCCAATACCCAGCCGAAATTGTGGCTCCTGTGTGGACCGCAGCGCCTGGGTGAGGTGTTTGTGAGCCAACGGGGACGTTGGGCTCTGTAGGAGGGGAGAATGTAACACCCCTAAGTCCCACATTGTGGAAGCCTGTGTGAAGTGGGTACTTATATAGTAGATCCCATCTCTTACTAACGCCGAGGCCTTTTGAGGAACAAAACCCCACACCTATACGGTGGCTAAGTTGGGGATAATATCTTGCGTGAACGAAGGTGCGGGTTGTTACAGAAGTGATACCCCCTACTGTGGGGCCGGCACAGGGTATCCACGGAGTAAAGAGCCGATCGACTAGGGTAGTAGTTAAGGTACATCTAGATTCTGGTAAGTTAGGATTCCGTTATAAGGGCTACCTGTGGATTGTATGGGGTTAAAACCTCTCACCAGAAGTATTTCTAAGTCTACCAACATATGCATGTTAAGGGATCATCTCATATTTGGTTATACTAATATTAGTGCAGAGTAATCATTAGAGAAGCGTATACATTCTATCCTGTTTACCTCATCATACTTATCCTTTGTGGTGTTATATTTCTTATCCACTTTATATGTCTGTCATAATGCTTTTATTTATTTACTTACTAAAAGTAACTGGACTTGCCATACTTTATGTCTGACCCTTTTTGTTTCCTCTTGTTTCTTCCATTCCCCCCCAAGTTTGCAGGGTGGGAATTCTCATTCTTAGTCAGGACTCGGTTATCATCTTGCTTGGAGCAGCTTTCGAAGTATTGCTCAGTTTCTATCTTTGCTACTATGGCTTTGTCACTTTTGGGGAAATTATGCTTTTTATGTATTTTCTGTACTTTGATGATACAAGACAGAAGTTTTATATCATTGTAATGGGTTTTATGAAGTTTCAGACTTATGGTATTTTGGACCACGATGTTATAATTTATGTTTGAAATAAAAATTTAAATTCTACTTTTGTTTTTATATCTATCTTGTAATATTTCTATTTCTGTCTAACTATAACGCTTCACGAAACTTATTGCATTCCCTTAGTGAGTGACATTAACGGACGTGGGGTGTCACACTTAGTTCTCCTTATGATGGTCTTAAATCAAACATGTGCAAAGGATGGTAAAAATGTCTACTTCTATCTATTCTTAACACACACAGTAAAAGGGTGTTCACACAAATATTTATATAAAAAAGGATTTTAATTTGAATTGTTTTTATGTGTGAAATTTAATTGTATTCATAAATTAGTTATTTTATGCGATCGACAAATTTGTATTAACACCGTTAGTGAAAATCCGGGCCGTTACAATCTACCCCCCTTATAAAAATTTCGTTCTCGAAATTTGTAAACAGTAGATAGGCAAAAGATAATATATCATATCATATCACGTCAAATTGGCTACATCAGATAATATGATAATAGGTACTGTACTCGACTAGCATCGAGTTATAGACTATTATAATACACATCTGCCATACTACTAATAACGCTATATGTACAATAACACCCTAGCCTAAACAACTACTCCGAACTGCTGCTGTAATCTCGATCACCTCGTCATCATCTGAAATATTGACTACCTCTACTACGTCATCATCTTCCTCTAGATCATCGTCATCCGAGATATCTATGATCTTTACAGGAGAAGGTGGATATAACATCATATCCGGGTATCCGAAGTCCATGGGTATCTCCAAATGCCCTCCGTCTGCTGGAACTGTAACAAATCCTGTGCGATCTGCTCCCACAAGATGGCTAACTGCCCATCCTGTGGCATTGGTAGGGTCTCGACCAATGGGTCGTCCTGTAGCTGGTCGGGTATGATCTCCTCCTCTTCTTCCGGCTCCTCCTCTTCCAGCTCATCATCCATGTCATCATCTCCTTCGTCGTCGTCTCCACTATTACTATTGTTGCCACCGTCATCTCCATCCCTTGCATATCCCTCCTCCTGCACTTCCTCCCCCTCATAATCCTCTGGCTCCTATAGAAAATCCATGTTGTCCTCCTCAACAAAAGATTCTCCATGATAAATATCCGACTCCTCAGAGTCGGCATACAATCCCTCCTCACCATGATGCTGAGCATGCTCGATCCGGTCCTGAGGGTCTTTCACCTCAGGTATGTTGATGCATATATGCAGCCTCAGTATCTGAAGAGGGGTCAATTGCTTCCTAGCTGTCCTCTTTAAAATCGGTGCCATCTGGTAAAGAAACAAAGGACAGATCTCAGAACAAGTGATAATAAACTGAAAGAGTTCATAATCCCTAAGAATAACCGAGTTCTCAAGTACCAATAATCCAAAGAAATGAAAAAACCTAAAATACATTTCCAGACATAGGATAATATCCATAACAAGTCATATAATACCATCATACATAGGATAACATCCAACTCAAACATAAGATAGCTACCACCTAATTCGAAACTAAATCTGGATAGATTTCCCTGATGTGTTTCTCCGTTTCCCAAGTGTAGTCATTCGGATTCTCACTCTATTGTATCTTGAGCAGCTTCACAATCTTATTCCGGAGTCGCTTCTCTTCTTTATCCACAACATAAAATGGATACCTAATCACAGTCAAGTTTGCCTCATTCTCAAGATCCTCCTGAACCGATGGTTCCAAAATCAGAGACGGGTTGTGAACACATTTTCGAAGGTGAGACACATGAAAAACATTGTGAATCCCTGCCATTCTCTCTAGTAATTCCACCCTACAAGCAAGAGATCCAACCTTCTCAAGAATACGGAAAGATCCCATATATCGTGGAGCTAACTTTCCCATTTTACCAATTCTGATCGCTCCTTTAATTGGTGAAATTTTACAAACACAAAATCTCCAATAGAAAAATTAAGATCTCTTCGTCTTTTGTCTGCGTAGCTTTTCTAGCGATCTTGGGCCTCTTTCATTTGTCTTTTGACTAACTCAACCATCTTGATTGCTTCTCGAATTATATCTGGACCGTGAACAAGTTTATTCTCTAACTCAATCCAATAAGTTGGTAATCTGCACGGCCTTCCATAGAGAGCTTCATACGGTGCCATATCTATACTAGCTTGACAGCTGTTGTTGTAGGAGAATTCAACTAAATGTAGGTGATCGTCCCATAATCCTCCAAAATCAAGAATACACACTCTCAGTAGGTCTTCTAATATTTAGTTCACTCTCTATATTTGGCCGTCTGTATGAGGATGGTAAGTTGTGCTTAGATTCAGCCTAGTTCCCAAAGTTTTCTGAAGAGCTTCCCAGAATTTACTGGTAATGATAGGATCCCTATCACTTCACCGGGACTCTATGTAATCGTACAGTCTCCCTTTTAAAAATCTCAGCTAATGAAACTACAGTCTAAGTTGGTTTCACTGGAATGAAATGTGCACTCTTCTTCAGTCGATCTACTATAATCTAAACCCTTCGTATCCTCTCCTAGTCTTGGGTAAACCATCGATGAAATCCATAGATATCATTTTCCACTTCCAGTTGGAAATATCCAAAGGTTGTAGTAATGTTGCTTCTTTCTGATGATCACCTTTTACTTGCTGACAACATAAACACTTATTTATATAGGCCAGAATATCTTTCTTTATTCCAGTCCACCAAAATACTCGCCTCATGTCTCGATACATTTTGTGCACTCCTGGGTGGATACTCAACTTTGATTTATGGCATTCTGCTTAGCCCATCAATATCAGGAACTCATAGTCTTCCGTTTATCCTAAGAATACCTTGGCTATCCAATACAAAATCTGACTCCCTTCCCTTCATAACTCCTTGGATTAACTTCTCAAGATTAGCATCTTTCCTTTGATTTCCCATTATCCTTCCTTGGAGTGCTGGAGTAGCTTCTAGAAGAGATAAGATTGCATTTCTGCTTAGAGTGTCTGCTACAACATTAGCTTTCCCTAGCGTATAGATAATATCCAGGTCGTATGATTCAAGGAATTCAAACCACCTTTACTGCCTTAGATTGAGATCTTTTTCAGTGAACAGATATTTCAACGGTTTGTGATCGGTGAAAAGATCGAACTTCTCTCCTTATAGGTAGTGTCTCCACATCTTTAGTGCAAAGACAACCACAAATAAGTCTAAATCGTGTGTAGCATAATTCTTTTCATGGATTTTAAATTGTCTACTAGCATAAGCAATCACACGTCCATTTTGCATCAACACTACGCCAAGTCCAACTCCATAAGCATCATTATAAACTGCAAATCCACTCTTTCCATTGGGAAAAGCAAGAACCGGTGCTTCTGTTATTTTCTTCTTCAATTCTTTGAAAGCTTCTTCACATTTTGGAGTCCATATAAATTTCTCACCCTTCTTAGTCAGCTTAGTTAGATAAGAAGATATCTTAGAATAATCTTGAATAAATCTCCTATAGTATCCTGCCAATCCTAAGAAACTACGGACTTCCATCGGCGTTCGGGGCTGCTTCCATTGCTGCACCGCTTCTACTTTGATTGGGTCCACAGAAATACCATCTCCTTCACAATGTGCCCTAAGAATCTAACTTCAGATTGCCAGAAATGACCTTTAGAAAACTTGGCCTTCAATACATTCTTCCTTAGAGTTTCCAATACTGCTTTAAGATGATATCGGTGCTCTTCTTCTATCTTCGAAAAGTCAATAAAAACTTAAACAAACTTGTTCAGAATCTTCCTAAAGACACGGTTCATCAAGTCAACAAAGTATGTGGGTGCGTTGGTTAGTCTGAACGGCATAACTAACCATTCATAAAAGAAATCCAGGCCTCTGAAAGTAGTTAATGGAATACTATCTTTGGCAATCCTTAACTGATGGAAACCTATTATTAGGTCCATTTGAGAAAATACCGTAGCTCCATTCAATTGGTTAAAAAGATCGTCAATTCGGGGTAAAGGATACATATTTTTGATGGTCACTTTGTTTAACTCTCTATAGTCAACACACAATCTTAGTGATCCATCAGACTTAACAACAAAAACTACTACTGATCCCCAGCTTGAAAAACTTGGCCGGATCAACCCTTTGGCCAACAAATCTTTAGTTTTCTTTTCGAGCTCCATGACCTCCTTTGGTGCCATTGGTCTTTTAGGTTGAACTAACGGTCTTGCTCCTCGAATTAGGTCGATTTGGAACTCTATCTTGTGATGTGGGGGTATACTTTTGACTTCTTCAAATAAGCCAGAAAAATCTCTGACTATTTCTAACGTCTCCAGCTTTTCTTGTGGTGCTTCCAAGGCATACAATAAACTACACATATGAATACCGGGTTTCCCACATGGTATCCTAGCTTTGCTTCCTATATTGGTTATTAGAGATACGATTTCTTTGTCATGTTTAATCTTAGCTTGGAATTTACTTAACTAGTCTAATCCGAGTATAAAATTAAATCCTTTAAAATCCAAAATATATAAATCGTAAAGGAAGGAATGTGAAAGTTACGAGATGGCCACCTTATCGCAATTCATTTTTAATTCAGTTTTTCTGCCAATGGGATTAGATACGCAAATAAGATATGGGGAAATTTTTGGGATAAAATGGAATTTTCCTATTGTTCCAGAAGAAATGAAACTATGCGAGGCCCCAGTATCAAATAAAACATGAATATCAATTCCATTTAAATCAAGGGTACATTCTAGAACTCCTTTTCCTTTCACATCTTGAGAAGTTGAAGGTCCATTCTTAATAGCGTAGACCTTTAGTTGCTGTGCCTTTTTAATAAGCGGACTATCTTTAACCATGCGTCCAGGCTGATGGCAATTAAATCATAAAGTCTTCAAGACTATTGCATTATCAAGGCCTTGCTGTTGCTTCTGTTGTTGCTGTTGAGGTTTTTATTGTTGCTGAGGTTGTTGTGGCTTTTTCGCTGCTGGCTTCTTGCAGAACCTAACAATATGTCCCTTCTTGTGGCAGTTGTGGAATTCTGTATCTTTAAATCTCTCCTTAGCCTTCTCTCCCATTTTTGCTTGTCCTTTGTTTTTCCAATTCAGATTAAATTTCCTTTTATGGGGATTTTCTCCACTGGGTTCTCCTGTTTGTGCCTTTGCAACGGGCTTCTTTGCCTCTAGTGCCTCATACCGAATGCCATGTACACTAGATCAACAAATGGAATCTTAAGATGCCTAGTCATCTTAACTTGCAAGCTATCCTTCAATCCTGTTATAAACATTTCATTTTTCTTGAGCGTTGTTTTGATTAGTTCTGGCCCAAAGCAGGAGAGTGCATTAAACTTATTTTCATATTCAGTTATTGTCATGCTCCCATGTTTGTGATCAATGAAATCCCGATACATTCTAGTTTTGCCTGCAGCAGGAAGAAACTGTGCTTCAAATGCCTCTTTGAATTTTTCCCAAATAAAATCATCTTTAGGAACGTTCGCAGTTTGAGCATCCCACCAGACTGCAGCAGCTCCTTAGAGTTGCCACAAAGCTAAAAGGCGTTTCTGCTCATCATTCAATTTCAACCCTTTGAAAATCCTCTCACAAGCTCTCAGCCATGCTTGAAATTTAATAAAAGATTCAGTTCCTTTGAAAACCTTCCCTCCCAGAGTGGTATACTCCTTACAGATAGTTGCAAAATTCGACCTTTGATGAACTGGTGCAACTTCTTCCAACGTTTCTACTTGATCCTGAGTGACAGTATTACCATTGGTAGTGGTAGTCCCACTTGGTCGACCTCTTCATCCATGGGTACTCATACTTAATCACCTGAATATAACCGGTCGATAATCAAAACTTGATTGGATAAAACTAACTTAAGTATATTACTCAAGTAGATTCTCCTATATATAATTATATATATATTTATGAAAATACTCCCTCTCAATACTCACCCAAAGCCTAGGTATTCAGTAACTTAAGCTCAGATACCAACTGTAACGACCCAACTTTCGAACACATCGGAAGCCGTGTCATTAAATAAGAATAAGAAATAGATAGAGATAGAACTAAGGAAAACATCAGAATCTCACAGCGGAATTTATACAGAAGATAATACTACATAATATTATACATCAGAACATAGTACATCAGAGGATACATGTCATTTCATAGTACAACTATAATTATACATAAACACTATAGATAACCCAACTTGTAGACTTTTAACTATACAGAGATATAATAGGTAAATTAGCACGCAAAAAGTTTCCATCTAGCTTTTCCAAGTTAAATCATTACCCGATTCACTTGTCTACTCAACAAGTGTTGTGAGTACCCAAGAGTTTAGGGAAAACACAGAAAAAATAAACTCCGAGCAGTCAGGGGACTGGTATGAGTAAACGATTTTAAAACAAGTTAAGAAAATAAAACATATCTCAAAAGGCCACGCCGTAAGTACAGAACCAGGTTTTTACCTTACGTGAATAAAACATTTTGTATACTTAAAACAGATATTATCATAGTGTCTAGGGTTTTTCACAAATAAGTTAGAGTCTAGAAGAATGCTTGCATCTCACATTCCCCTATATAGTATATAAACAAAACCGGTTAGCGCTTATGGATAATGGATTTCCGACTATGACAAGGCATGGAACCACCTTTTGATAGTGTATCTCTAAAGGGGAATACACTGGATTCAACAAGAACGTCTTGCAACCCGGCCCACACATGACGGACCACTCATTTCTCTTGAGTGTATCGAATGTTATCACCAATGGTTGTGTACGACAACCATTTCCTGAACTGGACAAAATCGATATAATAAGAAACAAAAGGAATTTCTCTAGATAGGTAATGTTACACCCTAATGGGAGCGACCCACGTAGCTATACTGCCTGCCCGATTTTTGTCATTTCTTGGATGTGAGGCTTGAGGCTAGACTTACCTTTGATCATCACTGCTTTATTTGCTTTGAATGCCACATCGTCAAAACTCGCCAACCACTAATTGACTTCCCCAAAAATATATTATAGATATAAAGCAAGAGAAACCAATTCCTCTGCCATCATATAAATACGTTTGAAGAGATCAACTTACATGATTAGTTAGAATTACTCTGTTAGACATTCGTCCATACAAATTGTCCTGGGACTGGACAAACCGAAGGCACTATTCTATAGATCCATCTTAGGCAATTTCTACATTGAATTTACAGAATAGCCCTTGCATAACTCTGTCTTCTACTATCTTCATTACTCTCTGATTTCGATGTAAAAACCGAATTGAAGTGGAACATAAGTTCTGGTCCCTTCGAAACGATTAGCGTTAATATCTTTTAGGGATAAGTGGTATTAAAATAGAACAGATCATTTTATTTAAAAATATGAAGTCCAGTATTCATATTTATCTAAGTTTGAAATCATTTTCCTATTTCAAATGGTCATTGACCCAATTTGATTTTAAAATAAACTCAAGTATTTATTAAAAATAATTACGTTATTTATTTACATTTAACTACCTTTCGACATTTGCGGTAGTATTCAGTACATCCATTTATTCAGTACTTCGGTTGAAAAATGATTGGATGAATCCCTACCTAATTATTAATTAAATTATTTAAAGAATAATTTAATCTTAAAAAAACATTTGATTATATAAATATATGAGTGTATACAGTTTACTTTACATTGTTGATTTACTATAAATGCATACAAGTGTTTTTCCCTATTATATAAACAAGAAGGTTAGTCTTAAAATCTGACTTATTAAATTAACTTATGTTTACTGCCCAACAAGCCACATTCCCTTTTATTTCTATACTCCTCTCATCCGGCCTGCACACGAAAAAGGCTTCGGCCATACCCCTTTGTTTTGATTAAAAGTTCTTAAACATTAACTAATTGTCAACAACCCTAACACCCTAAGGCCTGCGCTTCCCTAATTCCCCAATGTGCCCACGTGGCCTTTTCTTTATAAGCCCACTCTTTTTTTTACTCTAACTCCACGTATCCTATACCATGAAAGAAAACACGCCCAGGTTTTTCCATTTTAGCCAAGAACCACTCCTGATTTTTCCATTATATTTTCAATTTTTTTCCTTTCTGATACTCCTTACCACTTCCATGTTTCCACTATCATGTAGCCTTACTTTCCCTACTGTAGGGTATTGTACCCCCTCCCCGGCTCCGGTGGTTCGGTCACTCGTGTTTTTCCAGTCCCCCTTCCATGAGTCTCTCCCCCTTTCACCCTTTTACTTCTTTGTATTCATCACGCTTTCACTTCTAGTTCTCACTTTAATGCACCCTTCCTCCCCCTTCCATGTTTACACATTGGTGCAGCCTTCCTGTCGTATGCCACTGCTCCTCCGCCAAGTCCCAGCAGTCAGCCTATCCCGTCCATTCATGCCTTAGATACTATGATGCGGCTACTTAAACCACACACCATGTTTTGATTACTTCTGTGTTATAACTTCTCGTATTATTTTTTATTTTTCCTGTACCCAATACCACCGTGCACAACTCCGTGTGCACCTGCACACTTACGTCAGCTCTTGTACACGCATCTTCTCCAATTCCACACGTGCGCCATCCGTATGGAACCCATTCTAACCAATTCAGCCCGCCTCCGATCCATTGGATTGGAAAAACCTATTGTTCCGGACTGGAAAACAAAAGTCATGCACCATTGATCCAAAACATGGCTTGTAGCCATTCCCATTACCCTGAACATCCCCAGATCCCGATCATGAGATACCGACACTATGACATATAGCAGTTCATTTCCAAACACACAATCCAATAACTAGCTGGCCAATTTTGTTTCCACTTTCATATAACGGTTTCAACTGGTATATATTTTGAATTACCTAAACATATATGTATTCATTTTTAATGACCTGAACAACTAAAGCTCTTTGAAAAACATTCTAGGTTTAAACTACACTTAGAACTAAGGCAGTCATTCCATAAATAAAACAGAGCATATTTGTTTAACAGTGTTAAAGAGTAACAATTAGAAATGGTATTTAGTTTTAACAGTATCGTCCATAGTTACGCAGGGTCTCTAACACATGGACATACATGGTTTTACGGTGTACTCTCTAATACCAGCAATAATGTCTCAGTGTTTTTTTCATATGCTTATGTCCAGAAACATGGTAATGCATTCAACACAGATGCATGGATGCTCATCAAATGTCAAGCACACATTCTGTTTAACTAGGGTTATAGGGTTTAGTAGTCATACACATACATGTTCCCAAAATAATTTTAATCTTATTCAGGCGTGTATCACACATGGATAATATCATCACCAATTGAGCATAAAACTAGCACCAGAGTATTAAATGAATCTTGTTTGTTTAGTCACTTGTTCACCGCCTGCTCTCTGCTTTGGTTTTTCCTCTACTGTTTTTGGTTCGAACTGATTTTGTTTGTGAGGAGAATGCATGGGTATGTGCCTCTATATATAGGGGGTGTTAAAATCATAAAAAATGAGGCATTTAATGAATGTCAGGGAAAGGGAAAACATTCACATAGTGCTCAGCCTGATTTTGGAATGACTGAAAAGGGAAAAACTAGCTTTTACTAGCCTGTTGGATGCAAAACCCTTATCTTCCCTTTTGCCGAAGTGTTTCAATCGTATGAAAACATGTGAATGGGTACTATCTTGTATAGATTATACACTGAAAATGGTTGCTGTAGTAATATCACCTTAAATGCATGTGTACTAAATTTTTTATCAAGCAATCTCACTCCTTTCTCCGGTTTGATTGATGGAAAGAAATGGCACAATTTATCAACTTATGCCGAAATGTAGTTTCTTTTCGACTGAAAATTTTCTGGTGTTCACATGGCTTTGAGTTTACACAAATTGTTTTAAAATGGTAACTTTGCTCCCATATTTTATAAAATCTAAAATTATCCAGTACATAAGATATTTCGGCGATGTGAGTATCTTCTTATCTAATTCTAGTTGTAGTGATTTCAGGCCTAGTTCCTTGTGCATGCAAGCTAAATGAATTTCTATACTTAATTCTCCTTATGATGGTCTGAAATCAAACATGTGCAAAGGATGGTAAAAATGTCTACTTCTATCTATTCTTAACACACACATGTAAAAGGGTGTTCACACAAATATTTATATAAACAAGGATTTTAATTTGAATTGTTTTTAAGTGTGAAATTTAATTGTAGTCATAAATTAGTTATTTAATGCGATTGACAAATTTTTATTAACACTGTTAGTGAAAAACTGGGTTGTTACAGTTAATTAGGTGGAGAAAAAGTACACGGAATGCCATAACTCAAGAATTGACGCTTTAAAGGAGAAACTATCAAGAAATATGCGTGAAAGTTGTTGTGACGGACACATCGTTGATTTTTTTTTATATTTTTGGAATCTTCACAGTGAGCTGTTGCATTATATCAAGTTTTGTATTAGTCGGATATAGTGTTAGGCCATGAGAATTTAAAACGTATGTTAGTTTTGAACACAGAGTTCTTGACAATTGGACCTAATTAAATTAAAAATACCTGCTACACTATAAGAAAAATATCATATTGCAATTGTTTATTTGCAAGTGACGTTATATGTAACACCCCGAATTTCGGTTAATGCTAAAATTCACTAATTACAGAATAAATAATCTCAGATGTGAGAATTGGGGGAAACGGGCTACGTCGTTGCGTTCGTCTCGGAAAAATACGCGAAATAGAGTCCGAGTTTTCGAAAATCGGAGTCCGTATGGCCCAGTTATGGCCCGATGAAGTTTGCAGAAAATCCAAAACTAAAACAGATTTAATAAATTCAAATATTCAGATTTGGGATGGGCCAGGCGGGGTCAGGCGGGAAGCTTCCCGCCTAACCCATGTCGACAGGGCTGTCGACAGGCCTGTCGACAGGGGTGTCGACATGCCTGTCGACTTGCCTGTCGACAGGGTGGCACGTCCAGTGAACCTGGGTGCACCAGGTTGCACCAGGTTGGGTCTTGGCTGGCTTGGAGGGCTGGTTCTGGAAGCTTCTTGGATCTGATGGTCCTAAATTAATCTAGGGTTAATCTAAGGGTCTAAAATGCAACCTAATCCTATAAATAACACCCTAACCCTACCCTAATTCATTCATAATTAAACCTAGTAACTAAACTATGGCAAAATGAAACTTGGTCATGGCCTCCACAAATCAATGAAGAGGAAAGCAAGCTCTAATCAATCTCTAATCCATTCTAAGTATCTTAATCTTCTTCATTAGCTTGCTAATTGTGTTTTGGTGAGTTTCTATGGCTTTAATAATCAATTGTTAAATTGATTATGGTAGGATGTGATAAGAAATGGTTATGTTTGTGGATAAGTGAGTTATATGCAAGTTGTATGATATGTGAATTGCAAGTTTTATGCCATATGCAAGTTTATTTCCATGTTTTATGATGTAAAATATTGTGTTGAACATTTATGCATATGTAACATGTTATGCAAACTATATGTGAGAATATATGCAAGTATATGTAACATGATATGCAAGTTATGCATGTGATTTTATGCATGCTAAGTGTTTGGGTTTATGCAAGTTAAGTGGTATGTTTATGCATAATAAGAAATTGGTTCTATGCATGCTAAGTATATGATATTATGCAAGTTTAGGATGTGATTCTATGCATGCTAAGTATATGATATTATGCAAGTTTAGTATGTGATTCTATGCATGCTAAGTATGTGATAATATGCATGATTAATAAGTTGTTTTATGCATATTTAACAAGTGGGTTTATGCATGTTTAACAAGTTCATATGCAAGTTACATGTATGATAATATAGGCTATGCAAGTTACATGTATGTTAATATGCAAGATATGCTATGCAAGTTATATGTTTGTGAATATGCAAGTTACATGTATGTTGATATGCAAGATATGCTATGCAAGTTACATGTTTGTGAATATGCAAGTTACATGTATGTTAATATGCAAGATATGTTATGCAAGTTGTGAGAATGCTTATATGCAAGTTCAACATGTCATGCAAGTTAGGTGTGCTTATGAATGCTTATATGCAAGTTCAACATGTCATGCAAGTTAGGTGTGCTTATGAATGCTTATATGCAAGTTCAACATGTTATGCAAGATATGTGTATGATAATATACAAGTTCATATGCAATATGTTATGCAAGTCATGTGCGATAATATGCAAGTTTGGGTTGAATGTAGTTGGATTAATAGATGCTCATATATGCAAGTTGACATCCTCTTAACCCATGACAAAGTTATATTCTAAGAATTGGTTAAACCCATGATATTTGTGATAGATCTTCCCTTTTTATTATGTCGTGAAATGAGAACGATTTGCGTGGGGAACGATGGGGTTAATAAATATGTTAAGAAAAGTATGATTGGGTATGATTAAGCATACCATAAAAATAAATTAACATAAGTGGGAATTTACCTATTGAGTTAGGTCTACCCCATGGGAATTTACCTATTGAGTTAGGTCTACCCATGTTATGAAAAACTTGATATTAATTAGGGATAATTAATATAAATTATGAGGGTGATTAATTAGGTGTAATTAATCGACTAAGACACGAGGTTGGACTCAGTTGTAGCGTAAAACTGCCCGGACCCAACCGGCTTAACCAGTTGCTACAAATGTTAGCCCAATGTGAGAGGTCTTAGGCACAAACTAAATACGTGATTAATGTAAAGACACGAGGTTAGACTCGGTTATGACATAAGGCTGCCCGGACCCAACCGGCCTAACCAGCGGTCATAAAAGATAGTCTAATGTGAGAGGTCTTTATGAGGATCACGGTCTTAATTAATTAAGAAACACTTAACCAAATTAGCATGTAGTGGGACATGAGGGTTAAGTGGGTACCTTGGGTGGCACGTAGTAACTAGTGTGGGTACCTTGGGTGGCACGTAGTAACTAGTGTGGGTGCCTTGGGTGGCATGAGGAAACTAGTGGGTTGCCTTGGGTAGCAAGTGAAAACACGATTAGAATACTTAACCAAAGTGGAACATGTAATTAAACATGATTAAGGGGTTAAGTAAGTGCCTCGGGTGGCATGTGGGAATTAAGTAAAGGACTTGGGTGTCATGTGGAAATCTAGTGGGTGCCTTGAAAGGTAATTAAAATATGATTAATGACTTAACCAAAGTATTTATAACATGTAAGTGGACATGGTTAAAGGGGTTAAGTGGGATACACTAGATAAAATTAACAAGCTTAAGTGGTAGCTTGTGGGGGCCCATCTCAACCAATATCCCAAACGTATCTTTGTGGGCTCGACCCAAGTCGAGTGACGGGACACGCATATTGGGCTTGACTATAAGAGGCCAAAAACGGGTTAGCGGTGGCAACGTAGGACCAACGGGTTTCATATGCGTGTGTGGACCCGGGCTGGTTAGTAAATCGTTGTTACATCGTGTAGATATAAAGCCGTGCACCGTTGATATTATCAGGTTGCCACTTTGGGGAAATGATACATCCCATTGTGGGACCAGCACGGGTATCTACGTTAGGGAGCCGATCGCTTGGGAGTAGTGGGTACACCTAGTAATGATAGGGGCAGACGGCACCTATGTAGGGGTACTAGAAACTACTGGGTAAAAATTACTAAGTACATTTAGTAGGATCAACCTTTAAGTAGGAATTAATCTTAGGTAGGTAAAACTGGTGTAGTGCAGTGTAGGAATTACCCTTGGGTGAATAAGTCTGGGGTGGGGTAAGAATTATCTTTGGGTGGATAAATGCGTCTTTTCGGTTATCGTAGTTCATCCGGTGTTTAGTTGGCTACTTAGTGTAGTCATTATCCCCAGAGGTACCGTACCTTGTTTATGTCATACCCTAATTACTTTAATGGTTGTATTGTTAGGGTTATAGGACTCACTCAGACTTATGTCTGACCCCGTTGTTTTTATCTTTTTCCCAACCCTCAGGTTATCAGAGTGGGCCTAGCACTAGTGGGCTTGGATCAGACCGCTATATCTATCTTTTGGGGCTTGGATCGTAGAAGTAAAGCTCGGTTTATCTTTTCTGTTATGGCTATTGTCTATGTAGTGGGATTATGTACTTCTATTTTATCAAGATGGATATTATGTACTTGACTCTGGTTTATGGTTTTGTGATGTAACCAAACATGTATTACTTTCCGTTGCAATTAAATGATGATTTAAATTTTCAAGTATTACTTATATCTGTCTTGCTGTAATTTTACTGTTCTATATTCACTTAAAATACTTCACCGAAACTAAGGCATTCCCCTGGTATGAGTGACCTTAGCGGACGTGGGGTGTTACACGTGGTATCAGAGCTTAAGGTTACCAGAACAGATAAAATTTTTAGAAAAACTATTTTTCTAAGAAAATTTTTGAAGGAGTATTTTCAAAAACATGTCTTTTAAGAGAAAAAGTTTTTGAGAGAAAAGCATAATCCCCGATAGCCATATCTTTATCTTTCGAATTCTCCGTTTGAATCTCTTTCTCTCTCGGTTTGAGTTTCCCCTCCGTGTGTAGATGATCTTTCTAAGATAGATAAGGATGGAAAACCGCTTCAAGGGAATTAGACGTAAATCAGATTAGAAGTTGGTTCAAGAAGGAGAAGGACTTGTAAGTACTTATTGGATGGACGATGAGAGGAAGGCTCTAATAGTTGTTTGGTTAATGAAGGACGAAACCTCATTGATGGGAGGTTACGAGTGGAGAATGGGAAGGAGAAGGCTAGTAGTTATCCTTTTGGGAGGAATAGGACACCTTATTAGGGTTGACCAAAGAAGCAAGGACAAGGTATGGAATCTTCTGGAGGGTAGTTGTATTCCCTCACGACTAAGGTGCCGGATGGGGATAAGACCGTCTAGGTTGGAATTTGGATTTCTTTATTATCTGATCCAAACTTTATTTGATTCTGATGTATCGAGTTCGTTTATCTCATCATTGTTAGTTGAGTCACTGCACTTAGACACCAGTTTAGTAGATGATCCCTTAGTTGTTTCAAACCCAATTGGGCTCCATGATGTGTTTGGGTTTGAAAGTTTCTATACTTAGCGTTGGGTTTGGATGTGATGCTTGTTGGGCTTCACGGGCTATGGGTTAGTTTTGGGCATGGACTGGTTATCCAGTAGGGGTGCCGTTCTTGATTCTGAAGGGAGAGTTGTTAGGCTTATGACCCGCTTGGGTAACACTCTCGAGATCTCTTGTAATCCCATAGAATCTGTTATGCTAAGTTATCTAGAATCGCTTGACACGTCGGTCGAGAGTTTGCGATCTGTTAAAGTGGTCCGGAATACTCGGATGTGTTTGAGAAGGAGAAGGGCTTACCTCCGGAGCGGGAGATTGACTTCCGAATATATCTGGTAAACAATGCCAAACCAGTGACTTGGCCAGTGTGCCACAAGGCTCCTCGTGAGAGGAGGGAACTCCATAAGTAAGTAGGCGATTGCTTGAGAAGGGGTTCATAAGAAGAAGTATATCGGAGTGGGGCGCTCCAGTAGTTTTTGCCATGAAGGCGGATGGGTCCCTCAGACTTTGTGTAGGCTAAAGAGAACTAAATAAACTCACAAAGAAGAATAGACACCCATTGCCGAAAATTGATGATCTCTTTGATCAGTTAGTTGGCGCCTCAGTATTTTCGCAGTTGGACTAAGCCACATGGTTTCGTCAGTTGAGAGTGGCTGACGATGGTATAGAGAAGATTGCCTTTAGGACTCCGGATGATTTTAGGAGTGGCTGGTGATGCTATTGGGTTTGACGAACGCCCCCGCATACTTTGTTGATTGGATGAGAAGGGTGTTCAGGGAGTACCTAAATAAGTTTGTAAATGACATCTTGGTCTTTTCTAGGAGCGAAATAAGTTTTCATGTGTGCTCAATAGGTTGAGCAAAGCCGGTTATGGGATAAAACGGTGGTTTTGGAGCGAGACTGGCGAGGACATCCAAAGTTGGTCAAAGGCTTAATTGTTTAGCCATTATTATCATTATTTTTTTAGTATCATCTCACGTAGGTTGCCTAAACTCGAAGGAGATATCCCTTGGGTGTTTGTCTGATATTGGTTTCGGCCTTTGGGGCTAGCATTTGGGGGATGTCGAATTCGACTAGGGTGGTCTGCGTGAGAGATGGGCAGTTGTGACGATTTTGAATAGGATTCTTAGCATCTTATAAGTTTGAGGAAAGCGTATACCCCTAACAAGGGAAACATGGTAGCAGACGCCTTAAGAAGAAAAAGGTTGTCCTTGAGTTCATTGATCGACAGAGCTTAGGGTTTATTTCTATGGTTGACCTTAGACCTTCCGTTAACTTTGTACCCAGTTTGCTAGCCTCCTTGGAGGTTAGGCCTACTCTTTTGGGACGGAGTGGCGAGACATAGCGTGACGACCCATAGTTGGTTGAGTTAGTAGAAAAGCTCATAAGGAGGGGAGTCGTCCAGCCATTTGAGTAGGTACACCCTAGATGGTAAGGGGTGGTTGCGTAGAGACGGTAGACTTTGAGTACCGTAAGACGAGAGTTTGAGGAAGGCTATACATGATGATACACATCGATCGAAGATAACCATTCATCCCGGTAGGGACAAGATGTACCAAGACATAAAGCGAATTTTCTTTTTGGCCAATCTGAAGAAAGATGCGACCAAGTATGTCGCTAGATGCTTGGTGTGCCAGCAAGTAAAAGCGGAACAGAAGAAACCCGAAGGGTTGCTTCACCCGTTGGAAGTTCCGAAATAGGAAGTAGGATAGTGCCTCGTTGGATAACCGAAATCAAGGAAGGGTAATACGGGGATTGGGCTTATGGTAGACGGACTTACTAAGTGTGCCCATTTCATACCTGAGAAGAGCAAGAGGACTACTCCATGGCTAGCTTCAGTATATCTTCGAGAGATAGTTTGATTACGTGGGGTACCCTCTAGCATAGTAAGCGATCGAGATCCTATCTTCACTAGCGAGTTTTGGAAGAGTTTGCAAGAGGCGGTAGGGACTCAGTTGGGTTTGAGCACCGCATCTCATCCTCAGACGGACGGTCAGACCAAGAGGGTGAACCGTATCTAGAACATCTTTTGAGGTTATGTATTATGGATTTTGGAGGTACATGGGAAGAGCATCTTTCATTGGTGGGAATCTACGGATAAGATCTTGGTTCGGCCGATATGGTTAGAGAGACTTCAGAGAAGATTGGTTTGATTCGAGGAAGGGTGAAAGCGGCGGAATCTTATGCGGACAAGAGGAGAACAGAGCTTGAGTTTGATATTAGGACATGCTTTTTATCAAGGTATCTCCGTTACGGAATGTGGTTCACTTTGGATCTGTTAGGAAGTGAGTACCAAGGTTTGTAGGGCCATTTCCCATTAAGGAAAGAATTGGACGGATGGCATATAGAGTGGAGTTGCCTGACAGACTTAGTGGTGTAACGGATGTATTTCATGTGTCCCATTTGAGGAAGTGCTTACATGAGACCGCTGAGGTGGTAGAGCCGAGTTTGTTTAAAGAAGTAGAGTTAGAGCGCGATGAGACGATTTGACGAGCTCCTATTCGCATCCTTGGGTCAGAAACTAGGAAGTTGAGGATCAGAGAAGTTCAGCTAGTTAAGGTGCAATGGGGAGATGACGGAAGCAATGCTACTTGGGAGT
Source organism: Allium sativum (assembly GCA_030737875.1). Taxonomy (NCBI): domain Eukaryota; kingdom Viridiplantae; phylum Streptophyta; class Magnoliopsida; order Asparagales; family Amaryllidaceae; genus Allium; species Allium sativum. The sequence continues at coordinate 202,792,045 of CM060924.1, forward strand.
CGGAAGCGAAGATGCGTTCTTTGTATCCATTTCTTTTGGAGAGTGTGTCTTCTAACTTCTCCTTTATCGCTTGCCTAGTACTTATCTTATCTTTAGTATGTCCTCTCGATTAGTGCTGTTTGACCTTTAGATAGGGAAAACCTATGGTTGAAACATGTGTTTGAGACATGTTATGGTTGATGGATGCAAGTGGATGCAAGTGTTTGCTAGTGGTTGCTCGTGGATGCATATATACACACTCTAGGCACTAGATCGGCTCAATCACTTCATATTGCATATTGCATAAAATTGTGTGTAGTTAGCTATATTTATGGATGTATAATGATTGTGTTATCATATGGATGATGCATTTTGGTGAATGATTGTGCACTCATATAGATATTGTATGTGTCGATAGGGTTTTCTCGCATACATATTGGATGCATGGCACTATCATGGTTTGCATATGTTCGTACATTAGATAGGGAACATATACACACACTTTTTGCATATGCTCATACATCATTAGAAATTGTTTAAGGACAATGGATGCTCGTGTTTGATGGTTTGAGTAGATGGTTGTTTGGATGGTAGGATATGCATTCTCCTTAGCTTAGAGATTTCGGGGACGAAATCCTTTAAGGAGGGGAGAATGTAACACCCCGAATTTCGGTTAATGCTAAAATTCACTAATTACAGAATAAATAATCTCAGATGTGAGAATTGGGGGAAACGGGCTACGTCGTTGCGTTCGTCTCGGAAAAATACGCGAAATAGAGTCCGAGTTTTCGAAAATCGGAGTCCGTATGGCCCAGTTATGGCCCGATGAAGTTTGCAGAAAATCCAAAACTAAAACAGATTTAATAAATTCAAATATTCAGATTTGGGATGGGCCAGGCGGGGTCAGGCGGGAAGCTTCCCGCCTAACCCATGTCGACAGGGCTGTCGACAGGCCTGTCGACAGGGGTGTCGACATGCCTGTCGACTTGCCTGTCGACAGGGTGGCACGTCCAGTGAACCTGGGTGCACCAGGTTGCACCAGGTTGGGTCTTGGCTGGCTTGGAGGGCTGGTTCTGGAAGCTTCTTGGATCTGATGGTCCTAAATTAATCTAGGGTTAATCTAAGGGTCTAAAATGCAACCTAATCCTATAAATAACACCCTAACCCTACCCTAATTCATTCATAATTAAACCTAGTAACTAAACTATGGCAAAATGAAACTTGGTCATGGCCTCCACAAATCAATGAAGAGGAAAGCAAGCTCTAATCAATCTCTAATCCATTCTAAGTATCTTAATCTTCTTCATTAGCTTGCTAATTGTGTTTTGGTGAGTTTCTATGGCTTTAATAATCAATTGTTAAATTGATTATGGTAGGATGTGATAAGAAATGGTTATGTTTGTGGATAAGTGAGTTATATGCAAGTTGTATGATATGTGAATTGCAAGTTTTATGCCATATGCAAGTTTATTTCCATGTTTTATGATGTAAAATATTGTGTTGAACATTTATGCATATGTAACATGTTATGCAAACTATATGTGAGAATATATGCAAGTATATGTAACATGATATGCAAGTTATGCATGTGATTTTATGCATGCTAAGTGTTTGGGTTTATGCAAGTTAAGTGGTATGTTTATGCATAATAAGAAATTGGTTCTATGCATGCTAAGTATATGATATTATGCAAGTTTAGGATGTGATTCTATGCATGCTAAGTATATGATATTATGCAAGTTTAGTATGTGATTCTATGCATGCTAAGTATGTGATAATATGCATGATTAATAAGTTGTTTTATGCATATTTAACAAGTGGGTTTATGCATGTTTAACAAGTTCATATGCAAGTTACATGTATGATAATATAGGCTATGCAAGTTACATGTATGTTAATATGCAAGATATGCTATGCAAGTTATATGTTTGTGAATATGCAAGTTACATGTATGTTGATATGCAAGATATGCTATGCAAGTTACATGTTTGTGAATATGCAAGTTACATGTATGTTAATATGCAAGATATGTTATGCAAGTTGTGAGAATGCTTATATGCAAGTTCAACATGTCATGCAAGTTAGGTGTGCTTATGAATGCTTATATGCAAGTTCAACATGTCATGCAAGTTAGGTGTGCTTATGAATGCTTATATGCAAGTTCAACATGTTATGCAAGATATGTGTATGATAATATACAAGTTCATATGCAATATGTTATGCAAGTCATGTGCGATAATATGCAAGTTTGGGTTGAATGTAGTTGGATTAATAGATGCTCATATATGCAAGTTGACATCCTCTTAACCCATGACAAAGTTATATTCTAAGAATTGGTTAAACCCATGATATTTGTGATAGATCTTCCCTTTTTATTATGTCGTGAAATGAGAACGATTTGCGTGGGGAACGATGGGGTTAATAAATATGTTAAGAAAAGTATGATTGGGTATGATTAAGCATACCATAAAAATAAATTAACATAAGTGGGAATTTACCTATTGAGTTAGGTCTACCCCATGGGAATTTACCTATTGAGTTAGGTCTACCCATGTTATGAAAAACTTGATATTAATTAGGGATAATTAATATAAATTATGAGGGTGATTAATTAGGTGTAATTAATCGACTAAGACACGAGGTTGGACTCAGTTGTAGCGTAAAACTGCCCGGACCCAACCGGCTTAACCAGTTGCTACAAATGTTAGCCCAATGTGAGAGGTCTTAGGCACAAACTAAATACGTGATTAATGTAAAGACACGAGGTTAGACTCGGTTATGACATAAGGCTGCCCGGACCCAACCGGCCTAACCAGCGGTCATAAAAGATAGTCTAATGTGAGAGGTCTTTATGAGGATCACGGTCTTAATTAATTAAGAAACACTTAACCAAATTAGCATGTAGTGGGACATGAGGGTTAAGTGGGTACCTTGGGTGGCACGTAGTAACTAGTGTGGGTACCTTGGGTGGCACGTAGTAACTAGTGTGGGTGCCTTGGGTGGCATGAGGAAACTAGTGGGTTGCCTTGGGTAGCAAGTGAAAACACGATTAGAATACTTAACCAAAGTGGAACATGTAATTAAACATGATTAAGGGGTTAAGTAAGTGCCTCGGGTGGCATGTGGGAATTAAGTAAAGGACTTGGGTGTCATGTGGAAATCTAGTGGGTGCCTTGAAAGGTAATTAAAATATGATTAATGACTTAACCAAAGTATTTATAACATGTAAGTGGACATGGTTAAAGGGGTTAAGTGGGATACACTAGATAAAATTAACAAGCTTAAGTGGTAGCTTGTGGGGGCCCATCTCAACCAATATCCCAAACGTATCTTTGTGGGCTCGACCCAAGTCGAGTGACGGGACACGCATATTGGGCTTGACTATAAGAGGCCAAAAACGGGTTAGCGGTGGCAACGTAGGACCAACGGGTTTCATATGCGTGTGTGGACCCGGGCTGGTTAGTAAATCGTTGTTACATCGTGTAGATATAAAGCCGTGCACCGTTGATATTATCAGGTTGCCACTTTGGGGAAATGATACATCCCATTGTGGGACCAGCACGGGTATCTACGTTAGGGAGCCGATCGCTTGGGAGTAGTGGGTACACCTAGTAATGATAGGGGCAGACGGCACCTATGTAGGGGTACTAGAAACTACTGGGTAAAAATTACTAAGTACATTTAGTAGGATCAACCTTTAAGTAGGAATTAATCTTAGGTAGGTAAAACTGGTGTAGTGCAGTGTAGGAATTACCCTTGGGTGAATAAGTCTGGGGTGGGGTAAGAATTATCTTTGGGTGGATAAATGCGTCTTTTCGGTTATCGTAGTTCATCCGGTGTTTAGTTGGCTACTTAGTGTAGTCATTATCCCCAGAGGTACCGTACCTTGTTTATGTCATACCCTAATTACTTTAATGGTTGTATTGTTAGGGTTATAGGACTCACTCAGACTTATGTCTGACCCCGTTGTTTTTATCTTTTTCCCAACCCTCAGGTTATCAGAGTGGGCCTAGCACTAGTGGGCTTGGATCAGACCGCTATATCTATCTTTTGGGGCTTGGATCGTAGAAGTAAAGCTCGGTTTATCTTTTCTGTTATGGCTATTGTCTATGTAGTGGGATTATGTACTTCTATTTTATCAAGATGGATATTATGTACTTGACTCTGGTTTATGGTTTTGTGATGTAACCAAACATGTATTACTTTCCGTTGCAATTAAATGATGATTTAAATTTTCAAGTATTACTTATATCTGTCTTGCTGTAATTTTACTGTTCTATATTCACTTAAAATACTTCACCGAAACTAAGGCATTCCCCTGGTATGAGTGACCTTAGCGGACGTGGGGTGTTACATTATATTTCAGTTGCAATAAACTATCTTTACCAACTAGCATTCAGTGCAGTTGCAATAAATGAGATTTTGCAAGTAGCATTTTCAGTTAGTTACAAATAATGTATATTTTGCAACTGTACTTACCCACCTCTTGCAAAAAACGTAATTTTAGTAACTGCGCTTACTAGTCCGTTGCGAAAAACAAATCTTTAGCAGCTTTGTTTATTTGTTGCTTGCAATAAATGTATTTTACAACTAGTATTCCTCGTACTTGCAAAAAAAATCAACTTTTTTTTGTCTGTTGAAATAAACATATTTTACAATTAATTATTTTTTACCATTATAATTATTTACTTATAACCATTCATGCTTATAATAAATAAGAAATAATTAATATTCAATTAAAACTAAGAAGTAAGAAATAATATTTAGTAATTAATAATTAGGAGTAATATTTAATAATTTATAATTAATAACAAATATTTAACACTTAAATAATTTATAAATGGTAGCACTGTTTAATAAATATTAAGAATCGTTAATATTTAACAATTTATAAAATATTATTTATATTTACTAATTATAATTGATTACTTATAAATGTATTTATTTTTACAATCAATGATTATTAATAAATAATTTATAACTACTAATTATTATCAATAATTAATATTATTTTTTGTATGTAATTATTTATTATAATTAATTTTTAATATCAGTCATTTAGTATTGTTATTTAGTAATTAATGTTTAACATTTAATATTTAATTAATAAGTAATTTTTAATAACTGAGGAGTAATATTTAATAATTAAATTTTAATAATTATTAAATAATAATTACTATTGAATAATAAAAAACCAAAAATTAATTATTTAGAATAATATTTAATAATGCTATTTAATAACTAATTTTTGATAATTAATTTTAAGAATTAATTTATATTATTTATCATTTAAAAATTATTATTATTAATTATATTTAACATTTTACACTTAAAAAATTTAACAACTAAAAATGATTATTTAATAGCTAGTAATTAGTATTAAAAAACTAATAAGTAATATTTATCGTATAGTACAATAATTTAGTTATAACATCTGAACTTTTTTACAAGGCGAGCTAATATCTCTAATGGTGACTGATTTTTTGCTATTTTTTCTTCATCTCTTTTTTAGTTCCCTCTTCCGTTCACCATTCTTTTACATTTCCACCTCTCTGCTCAATTGCCTTTCCACTCTTCCACTCCTAAATCAGCTTTTGCTAACATGGTTTTTAGCTCGCGTGAACCTATCCCTCAATACAACTAGATCGATTACCTCTCTCGTCCCCAGCTTAACGTTCCAATTTCTCCTCTTGCAATATATTCCATGCGTTTCCACGCCTAACTCTGATTCCTTTCGCGGTGGTCATTCCGACCATCCATTAGTTGTATCTTTAGCAGGCAAGCACTTCTCTTCGTGACCTCCAGTTTAGAACCTTTGTGTTGCACAGGATCTAAAGAGCTACTTTGAAGCTCACCAAAAGGCAGACCCTTCGGGGTATGGATCGACTATCAATGTGCTGGTGAGTTTCAGCTTGTCTTTGTTCTTTGGTGGCGGTTTATGGGGATCTTGGCGCTGTTCTTGGTTGGATTGACTGTTTTCATTTGTTTGATATTAGATGGGTGTTGTGTGTTTGGTCTGATTTGACTTGAGTTGCTTTTCATTGTTGGTGCTGTGGTCTTTGGCTGTGTACATCTAATTTTTCTTGGTTTTTTGTTTCGTTTTCGACAGGGTTTTCTACTTATTATTTGCTTGCAGCTCTCATATGAGGGTAGGTATGTCATGGTTGGGTGTTAGTGTTGTGCAGGGCTTAATAGTGAGGATGGTTATTCTCTTTGATTAGCTTATATTTTTCTTGCTATTAGGGTCATTAGAAGTGAGTTTTCCATTGTTACTCTCTCCATGTCAACCTGTTTTCTACTATTCCATTTCAGTGATGTTGCTTTGGAGTCTTTCTCCATGCCAATTCCAGTTATCGTACTCAAGTAATTTGTGGTGGGTGATTGTTGCAAGTATATGGCTTAGGCCAATGTAATTTGTTTGGGTAATTTGTTGGATTTTTGCCTCTGCGTTAAACTTGGTTTTGTATTTGTAATATGTGACTTGTTTTTCTCTCTGCGTGGTGCGATGTAAGTCCATGTAATAATAGTTTAGACATGTAGTCTAACTTCTATACTTTAATCTAGCTTTTAGTTTTTCTTTTTAGTGATCGGTCCACTTTAAATACCTAATTGTTCAGTAGTCGGTCCACTTTAAAAATCGAATGTAGTAGATAAACAATCTGTCTATCTCCTGTACCTTACTGTGTTTACCATTTGTTATAATAAAAAGTTTTATGAATCACTATAAAAAGAGGTCGGCCTTGCCTTAATAAGTAATATTTAACAATTATAATAGGTCATATTAACAATAATCGATAATTACTAAAATAATAATAACAAATAACATTAATAATAAATAATAATAAAAATTAATAAATAAAACTAATAATCAATAACTACTAAATAATAAATAACATTAATTACTTAATAATTTATAATTACTACTGGATAACTAATAATTAAGACTAATATTTAGCAATACAATTTAATAATTATTTTCAAATACGTAAGAAGTCATAATCGATATTAACTTTTAATAATTAATGATAAAATTCAAAAATGAAAAGTTTATACTTTGTAAAAAAATTAGAATTTTGAAATTAATAACTTGTTATATTTAGTAGTTAATATTTTAAAAAAAATAGAATATTGAAATTTTTCCATAATAAATTTTCATATATTCATAAAAAAAATTAAAGTTTGAAATTTTGATAAAATTTAGAAATGAAAATTAAAAATTTAAATATTATATCCTGGCATACATATTTTACAAGCCCAAGTCCATTATTATTCGAAACCCATATCCCTTGCTATTTGAAACCCAGCCTGTTCATTCTTTTAACCTTAATCACTCGTTGCTTCAGACACCATTTCCTAATTCGTTCGTTTTTGCTCCTTAAATGAAAAATCAATCACATCTAGTTTAATTTATGTTGTTCTGATCTATTCTCTTCACCTTTCTAGCCCTAGCTTTTCCTATCGCTGTGAGTTTCCTCTTGTTATGATTCTCAGAATCTAGGATTTTGATGTTGACCTCCTTTACTGTCTCTTCTTCAATCTTTTGTTGTCGACCATTAATCTCCCACGAGATGGTTATTTTGAGAGTATGACAATCTAGATCTTGAAGAATTAAGATCTAATCTGGGTTTGAGGGTGGTTAGCCATTGTTTTGGCTCTTAGGTCGCTTTTGATGTTCGACACTAGCTTTGCAAACTTGTTCATCGATTGATTGTTTTTAAGTTGACACATAATGTCTTATTATTTTTTTATTAAATGTGGGTTGTACACTATACCTATGGTTTCCATTAAGAGTAATCCTTCGCTGTAACTTATCAGTAGATGGTGAAATGGATACGTTTCGGAGGTGCGTTAAAGCATTCGACTGAGATTTTTTCTTTTACTTTTTTGAGTTGATAGATCGAATGTAATATAGTTAGAGCATCTCCAACAAGGTTACGGTCGTAACATTATGACCCGTAACATTCAGGGAGATATCTTTAATATCTCTCAATAGTCATTTTATCGGCTCGCAAGCTTGCGCACCGATAAAATCGGCGCGCGCGGCCCTCGCGCCTATAAGTATGGCGTGAAAGGCCTTAATCTCTCCATACTTAGCCAAATTTACTCATTTTAATTTCTTTTATTGTTCTGGACACTGGGATGCCGCCACACGTAACGAAGATGGTGAGACGTACAGTTCCTGCTCAGTTGGACGATACTGCTGGTTCAGCGCACCTTCCTCCACTAGCGGGGACAACGATTGAGGACTTACGGATCCTTCATGAGTGCCAGAGGGATACACACACCGTTCGTTTACCGCGCTCGCCACCATTCCGGTATAAATTTTAATTTAAACATTTAAATTAAATGAACTGCTGAATAGTTTACTATATTACGCAGAGAGCTTGATCTGTTGGTTTTATTGTTATAGTTTAGTACATTTACGTTATAGTTTTTAGTAGTACGAACTGTTGATTATATAGTTATTGAACTATTATAATTTTAACATTTACATTTATTGAACTAGTGAATAGTTTACTATATTACGTAGGGAGCATGACCTGTTGGTTTTATAGTTATATTTTTGTGCATTTACGTTATAACTTTCAGTAGTATGAACTGTTGATTATATAGTTATTGAACTGTTATAATTTTAACATTTAGGCCACTTACATCTATGTTCGCGGTAGTTGGGCAAAGTTTAGCACACATGCCCTTGACATATTACCATTACATATTCGAGAGAGGCTACTGGCTAGTCCGTTCGGACTATTTTTACAGATTATACCTCCCCAGTCCTTTGATCGACCTTTAGTAGAGGCCTTTTTAGAGAGATGGTGGCGTACGACACACACATTTGACTTCCTCGATTTTGAGCTAGGTATCACCCCAGTAGATTTTTACATGCTTACGAAGATTGAGATTGGCCACCCCAACAGAGTCTCCTGCCCATTCAATACCTCGTATGAGTCACCCGAGTCTTACTTGCAGTATTTGCCAGATTTGTCTACGACTCATATCTCCCATGGTGTCATTTCAGCCATATATTTACTTGATTACATTACACCACATCTCGATGTAGTGGATTTCCATGACATTGTATATTGGGCCGCCATTTTATATCTCCTTGGTTCGACATTCTTTTCGAACCAACGGAGTACGATTAGATTGGGCTATCTAGCAGCATTAGCCGATTTAGATCAACTGCATATGATTGATTGGGGCACTGCTATTTTGGGTTATCTGTATACTACTCTTGACTCTTACGCTTTTGGAGTGGTTCAATAGATGTTTGGATTTTGGTACATGTTGCCGTGCTGGTACTACGAGTGCTAGCTAATAAGCATCCACGCATGTTACCCACTGCAAGTCGTACCTCCGAGTCCTTTTTCCTACATATGCGTAGATGGGAGAGTAGTCACCTAGTCTAGCGTGTTCCTGTTTGTGTGAGACACAATTTGATGGAGGCCCGTACTCAGTTAGATTTGAGGGAGAGGGGAAACATATTACGAGCACCTTGGACTTCTTATTGGATGTTACTTTCAGCAGTCGGCCCGCTACCTGATGACCACCCGCTCGTCATTGCATGTCGTTTATCTCTTCGCTGTGTCCTCTTGCTCCCACCGGTCCACCTTCTTATTTGGTACTTGGGCGATCGCTGTTATTATCAGGGGCCCGACCAGTTGCGCGTACCTGGAGATCCACCTCTTCCCGATGATATGTTAGGGTCTCGTTGTTATATAGGAAGACAGTACATACAAGGTCTGAGACAAGGAGGATGAGTTGATACGACCGAGTTTTACATACCCGACGCAGATTTTGACCCTTATTGGGTTCGGGTAGCTTCTAGGAGGTACTTGTTGCCGGATTATATGTGGGGTGTGAACTCCGACCACGTTGGTCCCCGGTTGGTTACTGGTAGAGTTCATCCTCCGCCGTTTACTTTTGACCCGACCCCTTCACAGATCTCTGACCAACCTATGGATTTCGCTCTGGCTGATACATTTCAGGCATATGGTCATAGCGGTACACACCTATCCCTGCCTATTGTCTACCCACCTGCGTACATGGTACACGGTGTCCTATTGTTGGATTATATTCGACACATGAGGTATTATTCTTATTTGTGGATTTATTACCATGTACGTTCTAAGTTGTAGGAACTGATTTTATATGTTCTATATTTGCAGTTTGCACCCCGGCTAGTCCAACATAGGATACATATTGCCGCTATTCAGGAGATGTCCTGCTACATTCTCAGTCATATATCAAGAGCACCAGGCGATAGTTCAGGGTTTGCAGGACCAGATCGACGACTTACAGGCCAGACGAGCAGCAGGAGGGGGTGGCGATACAGGAGCATCAGGTACGGTTGGTGGGTCATGTACTGGTGGAGGTTCAGGTGCTGCTGGAGGATTGGGAAGGGGTGTAGGATTAGGTAGCGATGGAGCGCTGGAAGGGGGTGGATGATTATGTGGTGATGGCGGACTGAGAGAGGTTGGAGGATTAGGTGGGGTGGAGGATTAGGTAGCGACGATGACGATTTTCCTTATTATGGTTGTGGTGATAGCGGGGATGATGTGGAGGAGGATGGTGAGGAGTCTGAGCACGATGATGACGATAATGCTACGGATTTAGGATGACTTTCATGAGGATCATGCAGATGATTTTTTTTTGTTATCATGATGTATATATGTGTATGGGTTGCTGTAGTGGACTTTACGTTATTCTTTCATGCTTGCTTATTTTTATATGTCACATTGATGCATGTTGTACTATATTATTTACATTTTATGTTCATTACTGTCGACAACTATATTTTATGATGTTCTGTGTACTGGATCCTTTATTATCTATATTTTATGATGCTTTATGTAATGTTAAACGATGTTTGAAACGTTTAATTATAAAAAGATGTTTGAAACGTTTAATTCATAATTTAATTATAAAACGAACTGCAACGGCGCGGTAGTTCGTAATATAACGTTTTGAACTTTAATTGGTTGTACAGGATCCAATTTAACTCGGATTTATTTGAAATAAGAACCGTTCGAATCTAATTGTTAATATATTTCTAATGGAAGAGAAAATTAGAGTTTTCATGTTGTAGATTTTGTTTTATGTCCAAATCAAATTTTCAGATAGTTGCCGTGGAATTCCTTTATAAATTATAACGTTAATTTTGATTAAATATACGATTTTTATTTAATGTAAAATCATTTATTCTTGGAATTCAACCAAAAAGCGGCGCATGACACGATGTACACTCAATTCGGTATATATCAGTGGGGATGACCCTGTTTTTCGCTTGTAATATCATCGGGGACGACCCTGTTTTTGGCTATATATAGTGGCTTATTTTCTTTACTTCCAAACAGACTAAACCCTCATTCGCAATATCTTTTCTTCCAGCCGCCTACTACTTCCTCTTTTCCCATTTCAGCCTTCTACTTTAAAAGAAAAATAGTATAGTTGCCTTATTGGTGTATTTCGAAATAGGGAAAAGAAAGTGTAGGCTCTACCATGGCCAACTTGGGAAATGACGATGAGGCGGTAGCAAATCAACGACCTGGAAAAGAAAGGGTAGTTGAAGGGTGCACTATTGAGCCACTAGGTCAGGGTGGATCCAACGTTTTAAGCTGTCGTGGAGAAGAATCGGTGGTCGTTGTTTCGAAAATAAAAAAAATGCTGGTCGTCGATTTTTCGGTTATGAAGCTTACGAGGACCATAAGGTTTTTCCTGATGAAATTGATTTTTGTTACTTTAAGCAGTGGATTGACCCTCTGATGTGCGAACGTGGAGTTCAATATGCACTGGAAGTGCAAGTCGAAATAAGACGCTTGAACAAAATTATTGCTAAGCCAACTAGAGCTGGATTTTATCCACGTCCGTGGTAGGTCTAAGTGGAAGCTATCTTATTGTGTTTTAATGTACTGTGAATTTGATGTTTATGTGTACAGTTGTAGTAGTTCGTATGATTGTAGTTTGGCATTTCTTAATGTTATAATATTGTAGTTCATATATTTATGTGGAAACTATCTTATTGTTGTGTTCATTACTAAAAACTGGGATACATAAGGATATTGTAACGACCCGCGGATTTTTAACTCCGAAAATTGACACAAATACCCATGTCGACTATTCAGACATCGAAAATACAGGATAGTTAATAGAAAGAAGATAGAGGGTGAGAATAGATAAGGTAGAACTAATAGAATAGAAGAAGAACACAACAACATCAGAGTAACATGAATCTCACAACAAAACAAACAAAATAGTATCTAAAATAACTTTGAAACACAAATCTGTATTTGTATATTAGCGTACAACACTTACGTCACAGCGGAAATAAACAATAACAATAAAATGCTACTGAAGCCTCCTACTCCAAGCTCCATCTAGTGTATCTGTAAATCCCGACTACTTGACTGCTCGTACAAATTTTGGGCATCCAAGAGTTTAGGGAAAACAAAATATAATAAGCTCTGGGTCAGTCATGGGACTTGTGTGAGTAAACTCCAACCATTCAGTTTAACTTTTCAAAAATCCTTTTCAAAGAAATGATAATCGTATGACCGATCCACACATAAACACAGATGGATTTAACCTTATGATAACCCAAAAAAATTTCAAAATCAATAGTTTTCTGATATTATAATAATGTCTATTCACAAGTAATTAACAATCTAGCAGAACTCTTGCATCTCACGTTTCACATATATACAGTATACAATAAAAACTGCATGATCTTATTGGAGATTGGATTCCAACTGTGACAAGGTATGTAACCACCTGCCGATAGTGTATCTCTAGAGAGGAATACACTCGGTTCAACAAGAATGTCTTGCAACCCGACCGCACATGACCGGCCACTCATTTCTCTTGAGTGTATCGAATATATTGTCACCTACGATTGCTAACAACATAACCGTTCCCGGGAGATACAGAAGCGAAAAGAAGTAACAAACATGAATATTCTCTAGATGGCGACAATACACCCTAATGGGGGCGATCCACATAGCCATGCTGCTTGACCGATTTTTGTCATTTCCCGGTTGATGAGGCTTGAGGTCATAACATATCTTTTGACAGATCATGCATTCATTTACTTTGAATGCCACATCCTCATACCCTCCAAATCACAAATTGATTTCCACAAAAAATATCACGGGTATAAAGCTAAGACAAACGAATTCCTCCGCCACCAAACGTAAGTACGTTTGAAGAGATCAGCTTACGTGATCTATTACATATACTCTGTCAGACATTCGTCCATACACGTTGTCCTGGGTTTGGACAAACGGAAGGCACTATTCTGTAAATCCATCTTAGGCAATTTCTACCTAGGATCACCAGAACAGCCCTTGCATAAACTCCATCTTCAATTATCTTCATCATATTTGATTTGCAAAGCTAATGCCCATACGGAGTGGTTTTCAGATAATAAATCTGATCCCCGTCTCTCCTATTGACAACGGAAATGGTCAAAATATTAATAGTCGGTGATTTAACTATCAAAGGAAAACATGTGTGCAAACAACGGTTGTATTTCCAAATGGAAATCTTACCGAGAAAATCATCAATCAACACTGATCTCCTTTACTTTAATTTTCCATTCAATTATTCATTTCCCTATCTCCGTTTCCAGATATTCGTAAATTCTTATTTTCTAATATTTAGAAAATATACGTTATTAATCATTGGAAAATATTTCCATATTTACTCCTATTTCTTATTTTCTACATTAGAAAACATTTTTGATTCTTATTTTGAAAACATTTACAAAACTCCTTCATTGGATTTAAACATATGTTTAAATAAAACATCGCTCTGCCGACTCGAACCATTAACACTTATTATCTTAATTCAATTAACTAACCTTCACTATCGAACCTTAACCATTCCTTAGATAAAAATGAAGTCAATCAAGTTGGGGTATAATTACCTCTCATACCTTAACTGAACAACATTTCTAACCTCGAAATAGACAAAATTTACCTTTTAAATCTTCAACAACTTTCCTTACGTAACTCTCGGATTCTATTTACGAATCCACTTCCTTTACAGAAATCATTGATTATAACAATAGTGTTATAATCCCATGCTTTCGAAATATAATAACTTGAATATAACTTTTATTTCTTAATTTACATAAATAAATGTTTTATTAAATAAACAAATCTTGATTTTAAACCGAGAAAGTAAATAATACTTTCCTACATTCGATATAGTCGAATCTCAATGTATAATCCTCTCTCGAATAATCTCTATTAGATAACTCTTTTCTTCGAATAAACTACATTTGATAACTCTTTTCTTCGAATAACTATATTCGATAACATCTCCTTCTTTGAATAAACTATATTCGATAACTCTTTTCGAATAACTAATATTCGATTAACTCTATTCCAATAACCAATATTCGAGTAACTCTAATTCGAATAACTAATATTCGATTAACTCTAATTTGATTAACTCTATCCGATTAACTCTAATTCGATTAACTCTAATTCGAATAACTAATTCGATTAACTCTAATTAGAATAACTAATATTGTTTTAACTCTATTTCCTTTCTCATTCAAATTCCCATTTGAATTCGTATTTCCAAACCCAAGTTTCTTTATAAATGTTTTAATTTACAAAATATTTATTTTAATCCATTATTCACATCGAATGTGAAAAGATTTCTTTTATATAATCCATTAAGTTTGATTTCGTATTTTTAAAATAATATTCCATTTCCAAATTCTATTTACACTTCTATTTATAGAATTTTTCATACGAAATCTCCACTTTATTTCTAACACTTAAAGCTCGTTTATAAACCTCTTTATAAATGCTATGTTCAAATTCTATTTAAAATATCGGTGTTAAAACCGATTTCTACTTCTCTGTATAAGTTCAGACTTACATATTCAATTTATCTAATGATAAATAATTAACTTAATTTAAAACACATTATTTATAAATTAATCTTCTACATTTTATTTGTTAGAACAGATTTCTATTTATTTCTACTTTAAACTAATCTTTTCCATTTATTTGTTAAAATCGGATTTCCATTTAATATTTATTTTCCACTTATTTTCTTTTATAAAATTCAATTCATTTTATAAAATACTTCCTTGTATAATTCCTATTTATTTCATATAAATATTTCCTTTTATAATTATCCGATTCATTTTATAAATATTTCCTTATCTATTTGGTTTACAATTATTTCTATTTCTATTTATTTTAAAAAATTTCATTTTCTATTTTTTTTACAAATAATTCATTTATACAATTCTATTTATTTTATATAAATATTCATTTATCTAATTCTATTTATTTTCTAAATAAATATTCCCTTTTATAAAATCCGTTGATTTTATAAAATCCTTAAATTCAATATCCACTTTGAAATTCCTTTTTTGTATACAATCATTTGATTTATATAAATATATTTCATTTTCAATATACACTTTGAAAATTCTGTTTCTACATTCCAGTATTCCTTATGGTATTTAACATACCATATAACAACGATCAATATCATCCAAACATACATAATCAACAACAGATTATATATCACATCATATATCATAATATATGAATACAGTAAAATAAATGTTGAGGAATCCAGTTGGATCCCTCCGACCTGTTTCCCTGCATCCACAGATGTTACACAGTATAATTCATATCAATTCCAATTCAATATAACATATTCTGATGAACAGAATAAATGTTTGTTTAACGATATGTGCGTATATCACTAACTGTAATTTCAACCAATCAAACAACAATTCAACCAAACAATCATCACACAGAAATTAATCATCATTTATCATTACTTTATTATATTTATAAAAATAAAATTTAAACAAAATTAGTGAGTATTACTCACCTTGGTTGATTATCGTTAAATAACGATAATTGTCGCTTGATTCAGACGGATAATTTATATTGCTATAAATTGTAACGAGCTCCAATTCACTCCCAGTCAGCTCCATTGTGTAGCGCTTATCCATACAATCATGTCGGATCCAGTCGCGTTCAATTCTGATCACGTATGCTAGAGATATCGATTTTACAAGTTAATGTACGTATTTAAATAGTTTTATTTTAAATTAACTTTGTAAATGGGCCTCACCATTCTTACATCGGCCCACCCTTAACCTTAACCCAAGCCGCACAGTACTCCAATCCTTCTTCCACAAATAATATCGCGACCTGCTCCTTTTGAACTCTTCATTTTTGAAACTTTAGGAACTTCGATCTCCACTATTTCTTCACAAATTTGAAAACTCTCTTAACCGTTCAACTTCTCTTCACTCCCTCTACAACGCCATGTCCTTCGAATAAAACTCGCACGCCCCTGATGATTCCTGTCCTCCAACTTCGAAGTCACGAACACAGTGAAGGGTACAACAATTAAATGCACAGAAATCCACAAAAATCCCCACAGAGGTGCTAAAAACCTCATAAACCCGAATACCACTTCGAAAATCCAAATAGAAGCTTGTAACCCCTTTGAACTCCAACCCTAGTTGTTGCTATGTTTATTTTCGTCAAATGCAACTACATCGAACCTAATGAAAACCACAAGAATGTGAATCTCTTACCAAAAGGACATCACCGAAATTTGTTTTAGGATTTAAGGATTTTTCTACTAATTTATCTTGATTTTCAAACTCATGTATGGTTTGTATTGGTGGCAGCGTGAATCCTTTGCTTTGTTGACTGCGGGAGAAATGGAATTAAGTTTAGGGTGTGGTTTATTTATAGGAAAGGTTAGCTTACCAAGGAAGCTTCATATTTCTAATATTCATTTATATTCGATTATGAGCTCAATTTGTCGTTTAAAAATTCTCATGATTGCATACAATATCCAAAAATCATGAAAATGGACATACAACTAGAGTTTGACATAACAGACCCAACGAAACTTGTTTCGTCGAATCCGACTTCGTTTGCTCACACATCGTATTTTTAACTGTTAAAATACTGACTATTTTTCACATTAAAATCCCATACGGCCACATACTGACTTCAAAAATCACGTAAATTGGAATCTAACAATAATTTAATATTCTGGATCCAACAAAATTAGTTTCGTCAAAAATGGAATTCGTTTGCAAAACTGGCTATTTTTAAAGCTCCAAATAAACCCATTTAAATATTAAATATATTTAGAAATAATTAAATTAAATAAATATAATTTAATACTATCGTATATATTAACACAGAATGTTATCCAGCTCCACAATATACCTGTCTGGGTTTACAACTCAATATTTCAAATCGGAGTTAAATCTATATTCAATTTATATTGAAAATCCATTTATAATTTGAATAAATCGTTATAAATTGTATAGGAATTCCATAGCGACTATTTTAAAATTTGATTTGGACATAAATCAAAATCTACACGATGAAATCCCGATTTTTCTCTTCCATTAGAAAAATATCGTTTACTAGGTCCGAAAGTTTCTTGTTTCACAGAAATCAAGCTTAAAACGGATCCTGTATATTCGTTTAAAGTTTGAATCCCCAAATTACGAACTGCCGCGCCATTTCGGGCTCGATTATAATTATAATATAATTTATACGTTCAACTGCCATGTATAAATAAATTCGTTAATATAATTCAATTCTAAACTGAATTATATATTTTAAATTGTCCAATTCACACATTATTGTGAATTTACTATTCTAGACTATTTCAGAAATTAATATTATTCTATTATTTATATTAATTAAATATTCCATATAATTTAATTAAACGACCATTTAATTTTCTAAATCATTATTTAAATAATTAAATTAATTAATTATCACACCGTAATAATACGGGTCGTTACATTCTTCCCCCTTAAAATAATTTCGTCCTCGAAATTGATAAAGTAGAGAACAACCCTATTGACTAGGTAAAAAAAATTATTTGTTTACTTTTTGATTTCAGTTTTAACTAAACCAGTTTATTTCAGCTAAAATATTAGTTAATTCTTGTTAACGAAAATTTCCAAAAATTCTGAAAATTTTCTAACATCCGAAATTTTTGAAAAATTTCGCCAGCACCTCCTTTGTACGGCTCAATCGGTACCGCTACAACTCGCCTCTTTGGGCCTGCTCCAACCCAAAAGAAAATCAAATAGCTAAGCGACTTGCCAAACAGGCTCATAAATCACCAAACTCAAATAAAAGTAAACATGTACCTTTTTGTCGGGCATATCATTATATCGTTTCCATCTATCACCAATTCTGCATATACCAATATCATCCCAATCAAATTCCAATCAGTTTTTAACCTCAAACCAAATCATTCGCTTATACGAGCCAAGTTCCATTTCAAACCAAAGTTCCATTCTTGATTCCTAACTCCTAACTCATCAATTCAACCTACTTAACTTTATTAAGTTCCATTCACCTATTTCATTAACTTATTTATTCCTTTAATCAGTTATCTTCATTCCACAATCACAATTCTGATTTTTATTTCAAAAATCAAACCATTTACTCAACCGAGTCCAATTATATACCAAATGCCAATTCGATTTGATATTACTCGATTTCAATACAGCTTCCACTTAACTGGCTTTAAACCAATTTCAATTTGTTTTCACAAATTTCAATTCAATTTGTTTTTAATTCAAACAGTCTATTTCTGGGATTTTTAATCAGTTTTTCTTTTATAAAACCAAATATCCCTTTTCGGATTTCAAACAATCTTGTTTTTCTCAAAACAATTCAAAAAAATTCTCTTTGGTAGTAATCCGTCACTTAGAACTCGAAAATGAACACTGATGATGTGGCCAGCATCATCAGAGTTATTTCCTAGCAAACGAAGTGAGTTCAATACTATATCACTTTTCAAAACTCAAATTTAAACATTTCCATTTTGAAATTATTTCCAATTATGCTTCCAATGTTTGCAAAACAATTTTAAATCTCCCATGATTTTAAAATTCTCATATATTTAGTCCACATCCATTTACAAATACTTTTCACATTTCCAGAGTTTTTAATTCCAATTCTGATTTAAATTCAGATTTAATTCATCTGATTCCATATATTACATTTATATGAACTCTGATTGGTTCTTTACATCACCACTTAATTTATAATCTCATTCGATTATAATAACAACCAACACATCCAATATTCTATAATACTTCAAATATTAATCATTTCTTTATATCAAAATATAATTTGGGTAAAATTATTTCGTTTACCCTAATTTCAAAACATACTATGTCAGTTCATCGTATTTGAGCATTTAGAAACTCCTACTGATACAGTGGATCAAATTGATCGAGCAGAACTTATAAACAACACAAGCAATAAATCTCCACAATATAAAACATTTTTTATAAAATCTACAAATACGTCCACTCGTATATATACACACTACTCAATCTAGGGTATTGTTAACCCCATCTCTTTACTGAGTCACGCCACAGAGCCAAGGTAATCACTTAACCTTCAACTCTGATACCCCTGTAACGACCCGTAGATTTTCGACTTCGAGAATCGACACAAATACCCATGTCGATTATTCAGACATCGGAAATATCGGATAGTTAATAGAAAGAAGCTAGAGGGTGAGAATATATAAGGTAGAACTATTAGAATAGAAGAAGAAGAACACAACAACATCAAAGTAACATGAATCTCACAGTGGAACGAATAAAATAGTGTCTAAAATAACTTTGAAACACAAATCTGTGTTTGTATATTAGCGTACAACACTTAATCATAGCGGAAATAAACAATAGCTATAAAATGCTGCTGAAGCCTCCTGCTCCAAGCTCCACCTAGTGTATCTGTAAATCCCGACTACTTGAATGCCCGTACAAATTTTGGGCACCCAAGAGTTTAGGGAAAACAAAACTAAATAAACTCTGGGTCAGTCATAGGACTGGTTGAGTAAACTCTAACCATTCGGTTTAACTTTTCAAAAATCCTTTTCAAAGAAATGATAATCGTAAGATAGATCCACACATAAACACGGATGGTTTTTACCTTACGATAACCCAAAACATTTTCAAAATCAATAGTTTTCTGATATTATAATAACGTCTATTCAAAAGTAATTAACAATCTAGCAGAACGCATGCATCTCATGATCCACATATATATAGTATACAATCAAAACTGCAGGCGCTTATTGGAGATTGGATTCTGACTATGACAAGGTATGGAACCACCTGCCGATAGTGTATCTCTAGAGAGGAATACACTGGGTTCAACAAGAACGCCTTGCAACCCGGCCACACATGACCGACCACTCATTTCTCTTGAGTGTATCGAATATATTGTTACCTACGGTTGCCAGCAACATAACTGTTCCTGGGAGATACAAAAGCAAAAAGAAGTAACAAATATGAATATTCTCTAGATGGTGACAATACACCCTAATGGGGGTGATCCACATAGCCATGCGGCCTACCCGATTTTTGTCATTTCCCGGTTGATGAGGCTTGAGGTCATAACGTATCTTTTAACAGATCATATATTCATTTACTTTGAATGCCACATCATCATACCCGACAAATCACAAATTGATTTCCACAAAAATACCATAGGTATAAAGCTAAGAGAAACGAATTCCTCCGCCACCAAACGTAAG
The DNA here is from genome assembly GCA_030737875.1 of Allium sativum. NCBI lineage: Eukaryota > Viridiplantae > Streptophyta > Magnoliopsida > Asparagales > Amaryllidaceae > Allium > Allium sativum. The sequence goes on from CM060924.1 coordinate 202,812,616, forward strand.
TACGTTTGAAGAGATCAGCTTACGTGATCTATTAGATATACTCTATTAGACATTCGTCCATACATGTTGTCCTTGGTCTGGACAAACCGAAGGCACTATTCTGTAAATCAATCTAAGGAAATTTCTACATAGGATCACCAGAACAACCCTTGCATAAACTTCATTTTCAACTATCTTCATCATATTTGATTCGCAATGCTAACGCCCACAGGGAGTGGTTTTCAGATAATAAATTTGATCCCGGTCATTCCGTATTGACAACGGAAATGGTCAAAACATTGATAGTCAGTGATTTAACTATCAAAGGAAAACATGTGTGCAAACAACGGTTGTACTTCCAAATGGAAATCTTACCAAGAAAATCATCAATCAACACTGATCTCCTTTACTTTAATTTTCCATTCCATTATTTATTTCCCTATCTCCGTTTCCATATATTCGTAAATTCTAATTTTCTAAATTTAGATAATATACGTTATTGATCATTGAAAATATTTCCATATTTACTCTATTTCTTATTTTCTACATTAGAAAACATTTCTGATTCTTATTGGAAAACATTTCCAAAACTCCTTCATTGGGTTTAAACAGATGTTTAAATAAAACATCGCTATGCCGATTCGAACCAATAACACTTAATATCTTAATTCAATTAACTAACCTACACTGTCGAACCTTAACCATTCCTTAGCTAAAAATGAAGTCAATCAAGTTGGGGTATAACTACCTCTCAGACCTTAACTGGACAACATTTCTATCCTCGAAATAGACAAAGTTCACCTTTTAAATCTTCAACAACTTTCCTTACGTAACTCTCGGATTCTATTTAAGAATCTACTTCCTTTACAGAAATCATTGGTTATAACAATAGTGTTATAATCCCATGCTTCCAAAATATAATAACTTGAATATAACTTTTATTTCTTAATTTAAATAAATAAATAAATGTTTTATTAAATAAACAAATCTAGATTTTAAACCCGGAAAGTAAATAATACTTTCCTACATTCGATATAGACGAATCTCAATGTATAATCCTCTCTCGAGTAATCTCTATTCGATAACTCTTTTCTTCGAATAAACTACATTTGATAACTCTTTTCTTTGAATAACTATATTCGATAATATCTCCTTCTTCGAATAAACTATATTCGATAACTCTTTTCGAATAATTAATATTCGATTAACTCTATTCCAATAACCAATATTCGATTAACTCTAATTCGAATAACTAATATTCGATTAACTCTAATTTGATTAACTCTACTTCGATTAACTCTAATTCGAATAACTAATTCGATTAACTCTAATTCGAATAACTAATATTATTTTAACTCTATTTCCTTTCTCATTCAAATTCCCATTTGAATTCATATTTCAAAACCCAAGTTTCTTTATAAATGTTTTAATTTATAAAATATTTATTTTAATCCATTATTCACATCGAATGGGAAAATAATTCTTTTATATAATCCATTAAGTTTTATTTTGTATTTTTAAAATAATATCCCATTTCCAAATTCTATTTACACTTCTATTTATAGAATTTTTCATACGAAATCTCCTCTATATTTCTAACACTTAAATCTCATTTATAAACCCCCTTATAAATGCTATGTTCAAATTCTATTTAAAATATCAGTGTTAAAACCGATTTCTACTTCTCTGTATAAGTTCAGACTTACATATTCAATTTATCCAATGATAAATAATTTACTTAATTTATAAAACATTATTTATAAATTAATCTTCTCCATTTTATCCGTTAGAACAGATTTCTATTTATTTCTACTTTAAACTAATCTTTTCCATTTATCTGTTAAAAATAGATTTCCATTTAATATTTATTTTCCACTTGTTTCCTTTTATAAAATTCTATTCATTTTATAAAATACTTCCTTTTATAATTCCTACTTATTTCATATAAATATTTCCTTTTATATAGGCTCACATCCTTAGAATTAATCCTAATTAAGCTCACATCCTCCTTATAAAAAAAGTTTAAATTACATCCTTCTTTTTAAACTAACCTCCTATTTGTGACTAATTTTCCCCTTTTTAATATTTCGGCTGAACGTAAGGATTTAAATACCGATTAGGGCTTTATTTTTTGCAGAAACAAAATTTTATAATCCATGGTGGCGGCGGCTCCAGAACCAAAACCTAAATCGTGAGCCCCTATATGCAGCAACCAGTGACCGCCGCTCCAGCACCATCGATCATCCCCCCTTAAGTCGACGCCACTCCAGCACTAGGATCCGCCGCCAAAGGAAATCGCGATCAGCCCCCTTCTAGCAACCAGCTATCCGCTCCAGCACCATCGATTGCGATTCACAAATCAACGTCAGTGATCCATGGAAAAGAAGGAGGAGGAAATCGCGATCTGTAGATCAACAACAGTGATTCAAAATCGGAAATTGACCCCAACAGCGGGCGATCCAAATCACGTTCTTCAGAGTCAGAACTTGAAAGGCAGGCCGCACTTCTTCCATAAACTGTAGCTGCCATTTTTGTGGATGTAAGTTTTTAATTTTAGCCATGTCCTTAGGCTCTCTTAGCTTTTGATTTTTGCTGAATTTTTTATTTTTAATTTGAGCTATATATTTTGGTTTTTGGTTTGAAAATGGGAAGGACAACATTCATTATTTTCGTTGTAGGATCTGTAAGATGTTGGAAAATATCTTTGATTTTTGCTGAACTTCTGATAAAAAGTTGCGGACAAATATGCATATATTCTTAATATATGCATATATGTATGCAATTTTTTATCAAACAAATAGAAAAACATATTATTTTACAAATATATTCATATTTCTATGCATATATCTGGAATACTTGCATATAAATATTTAGAAATTATTGTTATTTTGCTGAATTGTACGCATGTATTTATATTATTCTGAAGCAGTTTTTGTAGTTTAGGTTACTGCACATTAAGCTTATTAATGTTAATTTTCTTTTTTTGATAACAGTGTTCCGGCGGATATTGGTGTACTGGTGTTGTTGAAGCTTGGTCGTCCATCTTTTTCCAAATGATTGAACACATTTGTTGTTTCTACAGAGACTACTACATGTGGTTTGCGCAATAAGCTGGGTCTTAACAAAATTACTTGTTCTTCAAAAGACCTTCATCTCTTCTTTGTAAATGTTATGAAATTTTTGATGTAGTACATGTAAATGTGTTATGTACTTATTTTTTGATGTAGTACATGTAAATGTTCTGAAAATTTTCATGTAAGTATGCACATATTTCTGTTATTTGCATATATATATGCATCTTTTTATAATTATATGTATTTACTTTTTTGTCATTTATTTTGTTTCAGCAATTATGCAGTACAGTTCTGTATATGTATGCAATTATTTCACTTAGTTGCATATATGTATGCAATTTTACGTAATATTTGTATCTATTTGTCTAGTTTTTCGTAAAAATCAAATCTTAATAAAAAATTGTAGTCCCTACATTCAAGTAATTATTTATTTCTGTATAATATTAATTTACGCACGTCTACTTCATTGTTGCGCAAAACTAATAATTTTTTTCTGCATAATATTAATATATGTATGCAATTATTCCACTTAGTTGCATAAATGTATGCAATTTTACGTAATATATGTATCTAATTGTCTAGTATTTCTTAAAAATCAAAAAAATTAATAAAAAATTCGCTGCTGGAGTGTTTGACGCTTTTCCAGAATTGTAGGATTAGGTTTTTGAGCGAGATAATAAGAGCAATAGACTGAGTAAATGAGGACAAACATTTTGTTGGATAGTTTTTTAGGTTTGTAAGGGTAGATCTGGAATTTTTTTATCGGAAATTCAAAAATAGGGATGTATTCTATATTATTTTTATCACTGGTTTTTTTTATATTTTGAAACTTAATAGGGACCTGTAAAAATCGCACCCTTATAACAATCCTATTCATTTTATAAATGTTTCCTTGTCTATTGGGTTTACAATTATTTCTATTTCTATTTGTTTTACAAATGTTTCATTTTCTATTTATTATACAAATATTTCATTTATACAATTCTATTTAATTTATATAACTATTCCATTTATATAATTCTATTTATTTTCTAAATAAACATTCCCTTTTATAAAATCCATTGATTTTATAAAATCCTTAAATTCAATATCCACTTTGAAATTCTTTTTTTTATACAATCATTTAATTTATATAAATATATTTCATTTTCAATATACACTTTGAAAATTCTGTTTCTACATTCCAGTATTCCTTATGGTATTTAACATACCATATAACAATGATCAATATCATCCAAACACACATAATCAACAACAAATTATATATCACATCATATATCACAATAAATGAAAACAGTAAAGTAAATGTTGAGGAATCCAGTTGGATCCCTCCGACCTGCTTCCCTGCATCCACAGATGTTACACAGTATAATTCATATCAATTTCAATTCAATATAACATATTCTGATGAACAGAATAAATGTTTGTTTAACGATATGTGTGTATATCGCTAACTGTAATTTCAACCAATCAAACAACAATTCAACCAAACAATCATCACATAGAAATTAATCATCATTTATCCGTACTAGATTATATTTATAAAAATAAAATTTAAATAGAATTAGTGAGTATTACTCACCTTGGTTGATTATCGTTAAATAACGATAATTGTCGCTTGATTCAGACGGATAATTTATTTCACTATTAATTGTAATGAGCTCCAATTCACTCCCAGTCAGCTCCATTGTGTAGCGCTCATCCATACGATCCTGTCGGATCCAGTCGCGTTCAATTCTGATCATGTATGCAAGAGATATTGATTTTACAAGTTAATGTATGTATTTAAATAGTTTTATTTTAAATTAACTTTGTAAATGGGCCTCACCATGCTTACATCGGCCCACCCTCAACCTTAACCCAAGCCGTAGAGTACTCCAATCCTTCTTCCCCAAATAATATCGCGACCTGCTCCTTTTGAACTCCTCATTTTCGAAACTTCAGGAACTTCGATCTCCACTATTTCTTCACAAATTTGAAAACTCTATTAACCATTCAACTTCTCTTCACTCCCTCTACAACTCCTCGAATAAAACTCGCACGCCCCTGATGATTCCCATCCTCCAACTTCGAAGTCGTGAATACAGCGAAGGGTGCGACAATTAAATGCATAGAACTCCAAAAAAATCCCCATAGAGGTGCTAAACAACCTTATAAACCCGAATACCACTTCGAAAACCCAAATCGAAGCTTGTATTCCCTTTGAACTCCAACCCTAGCCGTTGCTATGTTTATTTCCAGCAAATGCAACAACATCGAACCCAATGAAAACCACAAGAATGTGAATCTCTTACCAAAAGGAGATCACTGAAATTTGTTTTAGGATTTAAGGATTTTTCTACTAATTTATCTTGATTTTCAAACTCACGTATGGTTTGTATTGGTGGCGGCGTGAATCCTTTGCTTTGTTGACTGTAGGAGAAATGAAATTAGGTTTATGGTGTGGTTTATTTATAGGAAGGGTTAGCTTACCAAGGAAGCTTCATATTTTTAATATTCATTTATATTTGATTATGAGCTCAATTTGCCATTTAAAAATTCTCATGATTGCATACAATATCCAAAAATCATGAAAATGGACATACAACTAGAGTTTGACATTACGGACCCAACGAAACTTGTTTCGTCGAATTCCGACTTCGTTTGCTCACACAGCGTATTTTTAACCGTCAAAATGCTGACTATTATTCACATTAAAATCCCATACAGCCACATACTAACTTCAAAAATCACAAAAATTGGAATCTTATAATTATTTAATATTCCGGATCCAACAAAATTAGTTTCGTCGAAAATGGAATTCATTTCCAAAACTGGCTATTTTTAAAGCTCTAAATAAACCCATTTAAATACTAAATATATTTAAAAATAATTAAATTAAATAAAAATAATTTAATACTATCGTATATATTAACACAGAATGTTATCCACCTCCACAATATACTTGTTTGGGTTTACAACTCAATATTTCAAATCCGGGTTAAATCTATATTCAATTTATATTGAAAATCCATTTATAATTTAAATAAATCGTTATAAATTATAAAGGAATTCCATAGCAACTATTTGTAAATTTGATTTGGACATAAATCAAAATCTACATGATGAAATCCCGATTTTTCTCTTCCGTTAGAAAAATATCATTTACCAGGTCCGAACGTTTCTTGTTTCACAGAAATCCGGCTTAAAACGGATCCTGCATATTCGTTTAAAACTTGAATCGCCAAATTACAAACTGCCGCGCCATTTCGGGCTTGATTACAATTATAATATAATTTATAAGTTCAACTGCCATTTATAAATAAATTTGTTAATATAATTTAATTCTAAACTGAATTATATATTTTAAATTGTCCAATTCACACAGTATTGGGAATTTACTATTTCTGACTATTTCATAAATTAAATATATTATTCTATTATTTTTATTAATTAAATATTCCATATAATTTAATTGAACGACCATTTAATTTTCTAAATCACGATTTAAATAATTAAATAATTAATTATCACACCGTAAAAATATGGGTCGTTACAGATATGCACTTTAATAATACAAATATCACACATAGTCTACTGCACAGAACGTCCATGATAGAGAATCTCCACTATGCACCAGTCACTATCCACTGTAGTCATATTAAGCTTTGAACTTTAAATGGTTGTACAAGAGTCAATATAAGTTGGAACATCTCAAAACAAGAAATGTTGAAATCTTATTTATTTCTCAAAACAATATAAAATAAAGGATTTTAACTTTATTTTATTTACTATTGTTTTGGCTTGGAATTCAACACAAGCTACAACGTGGACGACCCTGCTTGTTAAATCCCCTGGCTACACTACATGGATGACCCTGCACACATAAATTCCTAGGCAGCTATTACGTGGACGACCGTGCACACTATCAACTAGACCAACACATGTACCGACAAAGGAGCACTCGTACCGATAAAAGAGCACTCGTACCAATAAAGGAGCACCCTGTCCAATAATGGAGCTCTATATCCAACAAAGGAGCACTCTGTCCAAAAAAGGAGTGCTCTATCCAATAAATGAGCACTATGTCCGGTAAAACGGCACTCTGTCCAATAAAGGAGTACTCTGTTCAATAAAGGAGCACTTTGTCCAACAAAGGAGCACACTCCACCCAATAAAGCTACTCATTGACCAAGACCTCATACGTTATATACATCAGTAACGTCGCAAGCATATCTCATATCCAAACACATTCACAAACACAAAATGGATCCCTATTTTATGACATGCATCATGGCTTTTAACAACGATTTGGAGGAAGAGAAAATCCTTCAAGAGGAAGCGGAGGACATACAAGAAATACGGGACTTATACCATGAAGCCTACGGTTCATCATCCACAAGTCGAGGGGGATCGGTTCTTGGAAGGAGATTTATACACCGAAATCATGCTAGATACCATAAGTCTCTGATGTAAGATTACTTCACTGACAACTGCACTTAGGGGACTGATATGTTTCGCAGAAGATACAGGATGCGGAGAAATTTATTTCTTTCGAAATTGGCGGGTATTCAAGGTAACAATGATTACTTTAAGTACAAACAAAATGCATCGAAGACTCTGGGGTTGTCCAGTTTTCAGAAAATGATGGCCGTTATGAGAATGTTAGCTTATAGCACTCCTGCTGATGCTTTGGATGATGCATACCAAATCGCAGAGAGCACGACACTTGACTCACTTGAAAAATTCTGTCAAGCTGTGGTGGACGTATACGGAGAAGAATACTTAAGGTCTCCAAACGAAGCAGATGTATTGTGAATCAGAGAGATGCACAAAACCAGGGGATGGCTGGAATGTTAGGAAGTCTGGACTGTACGCACTGGGAATGGAAGAACTGCCCTACGGGATTACAAGGTGCGTACAACGGCAAGGAAAGGCGACCAACCATCATTTTGGAAGCTGTGGCATCATACGATCTGTGGATTGGCACGCTTTCTTCGAAATCCCCGGTTTAAATAATGACTTAAATGTTTTTTTTTTGAAAACAAAAATGTGGGATCTTCTAAAAAGAAGAGAGCACACATATATAATATAAAACAAATAGACTACAATATCCAACTACAGAACCAAAGGAGACAAAAGCAAAACAAAACAAAACAAGACTCTAAAAATGTAAAGGAAAGTAGATAGATAAGATCCAGATAAACCACCGCCCATCATACTCCAATATCGAATTCCGGCAAAGCCACCACCCGATAGTGAAGTATATCTACTCCAATACAAAAAAACCAGTCGCTCCAAGCTAAATACAACAAAAAAGAAAACAGAACATCCCCAAAAACTCTTCGAAACCACACAAAAAACTCCAAAGCTAATGTCAATCACCAATCCAGTCAGCATTCCATTAAGCTCCTCAGCTATAATCAACAACCTGAAACCTGAAAGAAACTAGGCAAACCATAAGTAACCATCACATATATAAATATGATTATATGTGTGTATATGTATATATCTAAGAATATATATATTCTTATATATATATCCATACATATATGTGAAGAAGAAATAAAAAGAAAAAGAGACAATAAAGCAACACCAAAAAAATAGAAATTAATGACAAATGCGAGATCCATTACCTCTAAAATAACTATTGAATCTAATAAATAAACTTAAATTAAATCTAACCTTGAGCAAAGAACACTTAAAACGCGGTTCACCAAAAAACTTAAAGTGCGAGTTAGACATCCAATCCAGACTGTAATTAACAGTCTTAATGATTAAATTATCAACATACATTGAAATAAAATGAAAAAAATCTCTGATTCCTCTCCAACCAAATGAACCAACTGATGATAGTAACTAAAGAATCCAACACATATCTCTGCCTATAATTATAAACAAATCTACAACGATCCCAATAATCAACACATCTACTAAAAGAATTAAAACAACCAAAATATAAAAATCCTTAAAACCATATTTAAAATATAATTGGTAATATTGCAAGAGAAAAATAAATGATCAACATCTTCATCCAAAAGACTACAAAAACAACACTTAACATCAAAAATAATATTCTTCTTCTTTAAAAGCTCAACTGTATTCAACTTCTTATGAATGATCAACCACAGAAGAAACTTAGCTTTAGGAGGAGAATTAGATCTCCAAAGAAACTTGAAAGGGCACAAAGAATCATTAGAAAAATTAATAAAATTATACATAGAATTAACAGAGTACACTAGACTCTTATCAAAACCCCAACTAATACAATCTCTATTCTCATTCAAATGATACAAAGCTAACTTAGCTCTAAGTAAGGCTAATTGCCTTAACATATCCCCTTCTAAAATATTATCAAAGGAAAACTCCACCGGGGATCTAAATACCCTTTATAAACATTTATAATCAAAGAATTCTAAAAGCAGCTATTATTAAAAAGCTCACTTAGTTCAATTTTAAGAGGCAAATGAAAAATCCAAGCATCATGCCAAAAGAAAGTAAGATTCCCCGAATGAACTGTCAACTTACAACCTAAGTTAAAAAAAATCTAAACAATACAAAACAGACTTCCAAAAAACAAATAATCCATTAGTCTAACTAAAACAAGAACCAACAATAAACTCACCCCTAGAACAATAAAATTTAGAAACAATAATCTTCCAAGTAGCCGACACATCTAGGCATCTAAATCTCCAAATCCATTTGGCTAACAAGGAAGTATTTTAATTATATAAATTAATGATCCCCAGGCCCCCATCCTTCTTGGGTTTACAACACACCTCCAAGTTAACTAAACATTTATAGCCTCTAAAATTGGAACACCACTCCAAAGATAACTATGCCTGATTCTGTCATTTTTCTCAATAACCCATTGAGGAAATCGATGAACCTTCATTCAATAAGTAGGAATACAAGATAAAACCGAATTAACAAGAACCAGCTGTAGACAAAAATCTGTTATTCCAACTCGATAATATATTATTGATCTTATCAATAATAACTAACCAATCATCCTTCTTAAGTTCCGTAGGCCTAATCTTAAAACCCAAATAATCAAAAGGAAATTTCATGATAGAACAGTTCAAGGTGCCAGCAATCAGAGACTCGATATTATCACTGTCATTAAAAACCATTAAAGCACTCTTATCAAAATTGATTCTAAGACCAGATAACATCTCAAAACAATAAAGAATAAACTTCAGAGCAATAATATGCTTGGGCAAGTGAGAGGAAAATAATAACGTATCATCTGCAAATAGAAGAATAAATAATTCATTATTGAATTCCTCATTATTAATACGACCTAAAACACCTAATCTAATGGCTCTCTTAATAATTCTAGTGAAAACATCAGCCGCTAAATTAAACAAAAGAGGTGATAAGGGATCACTTTGTCTTAGACCTCTCTTAGATTGAATCTTCTTGCCCATAACCCAATTAACTACAATATTAGAGCAACTAGATCTATGTAAAAGCATGATCCAGTTAACCCATCTGACACTAAAGCCCCTAGCAAGACATAACTCACAGATAAAATCTTAAACATTAGAGTCAAATGCATTCTAAAAATCTAACTTCAAAATAGCTCAAGAAAAAATATTTTTACAACAGACATTAATATACTGCTACACAACGGCCACTCCGTCCACTATGTTTCTACCTTTGATAAAGACTATTGAGGAACAATCAATAAGATCGTTCATCTTAATACTAAGCCTATTAGCAAGGACTTTAGAAACAATCCTAACAGAACAATTGATTAAGGAAATAGGCCTAAAATCCTTTAGAGAATTAGCTCCCTCTCTCTTATGAATAAGATTAGCGAAGTTAAAACTTCCTAATCGTAAATCCACACTATAAAAATCATTAAATAACTTAACAATATCGAATTTCAGGACCTCCCAAAACATCTTATAAAAAAGAACAGAAAAACCATCAGGCCCAGGAGCTTTGTCACTAGGCATATCACAGATAGCCTTCCAAATCTCCTGTTTAGAGAAAGGCATGTCTAAATCTACTAACTCAACCTTAGCATCATACGGATAAATGTCGTTCCATCTAACATTAACCCTTCTCTTAATCCTAGAACCAAAAATCTTCTTATAATACCTAGTAAAAGCCTCATTTAAATCCCTCTGAACGGTCAATTCTGCATCATTAATAAAAATAGAATGAATCAAATTATCACGCCTCCTCTTATTAGCCTCACTATGAAAGAACTTCGTGTTATTATCCCCCTTCTTAATTCATTGAACACGGGCCCTCTGCTTCTACATGATCTCTTATTTTTTTAAAATCAGCTTGAGATCATTCCTGAGGTTGCAAAGTCTATCCCTCTCATTGAAATTAAGAATTCTAGACTCACTAATCTTGTCTAAATCAAACATCTCACACATAATCTTATCTTTCCTAATTCTAACACTACCAAAAATATACTTATTCCAATGTTTGAGAAAATATCTTAACTTACCTAACTTCGCAACAAAAATTTTCGCAGAATTACCCCTATACAAATTGTTAAAATAAAACAAGGAATTCCACTTAACAAAAACTAGATTAATAAAACTAGAATCCATTAACCACATCTTCTCAAATTTGAAACTGTTACTAATAGAAATATTCGAATCATATGAAAGGATGATAGGACAATGATCAGAATATAAAAAAGGCAAAACTCTACAAATAGAGAATCTATCATCCACCTCAGTACTAATACAAAATCTATCTAATAAAGCAATAGAAGGACTATCTCTGACATTAGACCAAGTGAACGATATGTTATTGAGAGGAATCTCAATCAAAATATTATCTAAAATGAAATCATTGATTCCTCCATATCAGAGAAATCTCCCTCTCTAGGAGATCTCTCCCCCAGAAATATAGTGACATTGAAGTCTACCCCCACAATCCTTTGATTAGGGACAAGATTTCTAAAATCAGAACATTCATCCCACAAGAGTCTCCTCTCTATCTTTATATGAGGACCATATACATTAGAAATGCCTAATAAAGAATTATCAATAAGAGAGGATAAAATGATGTGCAAAGAATATAACTTAGGAATCTCCTGAACGAGCCTATATTGTTTATCCTTCCAACCAATCATAAGTCCCCCAGCACTCCCAATGGCCGGAAGACAAGCCCAATTACGAAAGTGAGATCCACCTAACTGAATATAAAAATTAAGATCGGCGCTCTTGATCTTAGTTTCCTGAAGTAAAGCAATATTTATATGAAAATCTCTAAAAAAAGCCCTAGCCTTATTACATTTTTTAGGGTCATTGAGACCTCTAATATTCCAGCTAACAATCTTCAACATCTAAAAGAATTAACTCTCTCTAGTTCCCTACTCCTGATATACTCCACATCCAACTCAACATCAGTAAAGATAAAAGTAGTATCGCTAGCAAGCTGAAATAACTGACCGGTCGAAAGACTACCTAAAGCTAAAGGTGTATCGCTACCATAAACAGGAACCATACCTGAGTCCGAACCCGAATTGCTACTACTAGCATTCGAGCTCGGGAACCTACCATGATAAGACGAAGAGTGAGATCTAATCCTCGCGCTGTGACGGACCAATCCAGTAATGGGAGTATTTCTCTTTCGCCTCCTCCTCCTACCCAAAGAAATAGTCACACTACTGATCGGAGAAAGCACTTTACTATCTACAAGCAATCCATCACCAACCGAAATACAAGACCGACAAAGAGAATCTAACACCCCCAAAGACATATCACCATCCATTTGAAAAACACAATAACTCGGCCTTAAGTACAAAGAAATGTAACTCACACCCGCCACTACCAGTATCAACGTACCACCACCCTTAGCCAAATCAAACTGAAATCCGCACCCTTATAAGACAACAATCCATTCAACAAACCAAACAATGCTGAGGAATCCGCACTCACAACCACTACATCACCACCATACAAAGATCTCGCCATATTATCTCCTACAAAGGAAAGATCCCCACAGCCACTGATCCCCAAATCCGAACTCCCAGCACCAAAACTGCCACCAAAATCATTATCCATCCCCAAACAATGCTCCAGACCAGTTTGGCACTTCGAAAACATGTTTGTAGCTAACATCTTAACCTTCCTCAAACCACAGCAGCGCATTTGTTTCTTCATTCTCAAATTAAACTTACCTTTTCTAATGACAAGAGCCTTGCCCCTAACACTCTGTGATCTCTCAGCCAAAAGACTTTGAAATTTCTTAAAACACACACTAGACTTACCATTATTAGAGCTGTCAACATCCCTCGAACTGTCCGGATTCAACTTAGCAGGTATACAACATACACCCTCCTTCCCAGAAAACACTTGCTCTACCCCAAACGAAGTAAAGACTGTCTTGTGCTCCGCATCATCATCTAACTTCTCCAATAAACCAAAACTGGTAAACAGCCTAATGTCCTTAGCTACTTTCCAATCAAACCCATTCTCTTCAACAAAAGAAGAGACAATAAGTTTATTACCTTCTAAACACCGCATATCCAACCAATCGACCCCAGTTATCACCTCCTTGCCCTTTTTGGTACTCAACATCTCATACCCCATATCAATGTCACCCCAACACTCCTCATACATAACCATACACCTCTGGACAAAAGGATCCAGAAGCATGGGATCGAACTGCAAAACAGCCTTAAACCCTCTAGGCAGATCCACCACCTTTTCATCAAGAATCACCAACTCGTCTACCACATCAATATTCATATCAACCCCTGTAACACCCCACCTCCGCCAGGGTGGCTCTTGCAAGCACTCTGACTTTGGAGGGGCGTTTGAATCAGGTAAACATGCATAATGATATATCAAGGCAGAACAAGAACATATGTATATATGTAAACAGAGTAAATAACATAGATAAAACAGCGGAAGATTTTAAACCATTTCAAAACAAGTCTGGTACAACATAATGTCAATTTTCCAAATAAACAAGTCTAGTACATAAAACTGGAAGCTGAAAAGGAAAACATAAAGTAGCTATCCCCAAAGTGGAAAACCATAGCAAGCTCAAATCCAAAGCATACGTGAGCTATCCAAGAAAAGCAGCTAAGATCCAAGCTAAGTACCGGTATTCCCACCCTGTAAACCTGGGGGGGGGGGAAACGAAAGAAAAGAGGCGAAAGAAAACAGGTCAGTCAAAAAGACTGAGTAAGACCTACTACAATCAATGTAAACTGATAAAGTTAACTGGCATGAGCAGCAGGTATGAACATAGGGATAACAACATACTAGCACGTTGATTAACTAACAAGGCAGATAAAGGTGTCATCGCATAATCCGGTTTAAGGTTTTGCACCACAGGTGTGCTAACATTCTAACATGTCATGTATAATCCAGAATTTATCCCTTGGCCCAAACTTGGCCCAGTATCAGGTGTTTGACTCAAACCAAGATCTAACTTCTTGGTACCAATTCTAGTATAACAGGATTAGGTGTTACCCCAATGTTCACATCGAAACAGGACGGAACAGAATGGTCCATACAGAAATAGAGTTTGGAAAAAATGGGCTTTTACCATCCCAACAGATAAAGTACAGAAACGGAATGCTAACAATAATGGGCCTTTACCACCCTAACAGATGAAGTACAGAAACGGAATGCTAACAAAAATGGGCCTTTACCACCCTAATAGAACGGTACCACGCAGAAACAGACGGGTGTTGCCACCCAACAAAACAGACGGTACCAACAGAATCAGACAGAACTAAGTGTACCCTAAATCCTACCCAAGCGATCGGCTCCCTAATACATAAATATCCTGTGTCGGCCCCACGATAGGGTGTATCACTCCCTAAAGTGGCAACCAATTGGCACAGGCATATTTACAGATGTCACGGCGTCTTACATCCTCAGAGGCAGACCGGGATCCATGCACGCACATGACCCGGTTGGAACGCACCATCAACACCCATCGCCATTATCAGAATGAACCACTTATAATTAGTTCAGTAAGCGTGCCCGGACCCTACCTACAGTTGGGTCAAAGTTTTGATACCAGAAAGGGTTACTGACTAATATGGGTCCCAAACAACAAATGACACAAGTATTCCCCCTTGTGTCCCCAGACTATCAGATTCAGATTAACTTATTGACAGAGTTCAGACATACTAAGTTCAGACGATTAGTTTTCAGACTAACGGATCAGATAACAGATTTACAAACTTGCCTAACTTAGTGTGGGTCCTACAGATCCGCAAAACAGGTTCGTTTAATTTATCAACCAAGTTGGTTTATCCAGACCAGATATCAAATTGGTTCTCAGCCTTACCAAATTACTGAATTGATTTGGTTAAGTATAGTTCATCTTAACCCCGTTAAATCACCGAGTTCAGATTGGTTAAGTGTAGGTTAACTTAACCCCGTTAATTTACCGAGTTCAGATTGGTTAAGTATTAAGTGGACCATGACTTAACCCTAATCACGAGGCATTAATTAATTTAATGCGCCTTAACCTCTCACATTAGACCTTGTTGTGGTTACTAGTTAAGCCGGGCGGGTCCGGGTAGCTTTACACCACAACTTGGTCTAACCTCGGGTTCAAGGTACAACATGACCAACTTCTCACATTGGGTCCTATTGTCTGTAGCAACTAGTTAAGCCGGTCGGTTCCGGGTAGGTTTACGCTACAAACTCAACCCAACCTCGAGTTTGCCACACTTATCTTTTCTAAGTGTCATGTCCATCGTGTTTCCAAAACACCTTACAAGTTTTCAAGCAATTGGGTAGACCTAACTTAATAGGTAAATTCCCAATGGGTAGACCTAACTTAATAGGTAAATTCCCAAGCTCATGTTTTTATGTCTTTTAAGTTTACCCAACCCCAAACGCAATCCCATCGCTTACATATCGCAATAGCGCATAAAGGATAGAAAGAGGGAACTTGGCATAATTATGACATAAAAATGTTGAAGCCACAAGTTCAACATGGTGGCATATGAAATGTTCATGTGTTCATACACTTGCAAATTACATTTTTAGGCCTCATAAAACCAAACTTGGCATATTCATGATACATGGTGCTAAATGACATGTAGAAATGACCATAAGTTCGCATTTAGCCTCACATGCAAGTTATCATAAGAGATATGATAACTTACATGTTGCCAAAATGCAACCTTTGGCATAAAGCTTGAAGCTTTATGTTCATAAACCCAAGATAAGCTTGCATAACATGATAACATGAACCAAATGAGCATCCCAAACTTGCATAGCATAACTTGCATATCATATGACAACTTGCATATCAAACTTGCATAACTTAACTTGCATATCATATGACAACTTGCATATCAAACTTGCATAACTTAACTTGCATATCATATGACAACTTGCATATCAAACTTGCATAACATAACTTGATGAACTTGCATATAGCATCATAGTAAACTTGCATAACACATCATAGTAAACTTGCATAACACATCATAGTAAACTTACATATCATACATTTAACTTTAGAGTTTAAGTATGAAAGGAATAGGGCTTACAATGCTTAAGAAGTCACAAAAATATGACAAAGCCCTTATGAAATCAATTAAACCCAAAATGCAAGCAAAACCCTTGAGCCAAAATGATCAAGACTCTTTCTTTATGATGCAAATATATAAACTTGACTTGAATGCAAGCTAATGATGCTCATACAAGTTTGAAAACACTTGTATGCATGGAAAATCACTTAGGAATTTATTTAGGAATTTTATGAAGAGAGTGGAGGCCATGAGAGGATTGATTTTGCCATAGTTTAGTTGTATGAATGAATAATGATGATTTAGGGTAGGTTAGGGTCTTATTTATAGATTAGGCAAGTGTTTTAGGCTATAGGATTAACCCTAGATTCAATCCAAGCCATCAAAGCATGTCTTGGGGAAGAAGTCAAGTGTAGGAACCATCTAGGGCCTTTAGATTAAAGATGGACCATGAGAACCATTCAAATGCAAAATCTGCATTTGAGCGAATCGGCCCACGGGTTGACAGCCAAACACCCTGGATTAACCCCTAGTCGACCCAGCGGGCTCGGGTCGACCTCAAAAATCGGCCGGTTCGGTTATTCCCCTCTCCCAATTCGCTGTTTTGAACATTTTTGCATATTTATTTATTTAATTTTCAATTATATATATATATATATATATATCAATATATATATATTTCTCTGCGCAACCCATTTCACTTAATTAAGTATACTTTAATTTGGAAATTTTTCGTGAAACTTCGCGAGGCCTTATCTTGGTCATACGGACTCCGATTTTCGAAAACTCAGACTCTATTTCGCGTATTTTTCCGAGACGAACGCAATGGCATAGCCTGTTTCCCTTGATTCAGATTTTATAGTTTAATTCTGCCTCCATTTATGTTATAACATGTTATTCAAAAATACGGGTTGTTACAACCCCTATGCCACAATCCACCACCGACAGTATTCAACACCCAACTGATTTGACAAGCTTCCAGAACACATATTTATGGCAACATCTCCCATTGAACAAGACTGAAAATCAGCAATCCCAATATCACAATTCACAATAGTATTAATTGCATCAAAATACACCAGAATCTCTTCCAACAACATGAGACCCTTCCTCTTGTTCTTCGTTACCATCTTAGAAAAAAAAAACCTTCAACTTCAAGAAGTTTAAACAAAAAGAGAAAGCATGATCACTCCTTCAAGCGGAGGAGGTAACGGAGGGAACACATTAGTTCTTGAATCACTGGTATCCATCTTTTACCACAATATACTATCCACAAGATCCTCTAAGTGCCAACCCATCAACAACAACTGATATGCCCCATCATATTTTTATAAGAATAGGACAAATCAAATAGCTCCATGAAAGAAATCAGTTTCTGGCATAACCTCAAACAGTTGAAATGCATAAATTATAATATTGATTTTCCTTTAAAGAACTCAGAACAGCTGTTCTTCCGGTGACCAAAACTATCACAATTAAAACACCGTACCATATTCCTGCAATCTTTAGCGAAATGACTCGAATCACCACATCTGAAACAACAACGACCCCTGGGAATTTTCCAATTAAATGATCGCTTTCTCAAGGAAAAATTTCAATTAGAAACAAACCCAGATTTAGAGATGTTATGACGGAGTACATCAGCATAAGATCGTTGAGATTCTGCCCTCGAATTAACCACAGAAGAAGAAAAAAACGCCAGAAAATAACGGGGCTTCTCCGATCTAATATCTTGACGAGAAGAAGTAGGATCCGCCACCATTTTTGTTGCTATGATTATTATTTTTTGCATCAAAAATTTAATATAATGACGTAAATATTATAGAAAGGTCTCATCTGTTCAATGATCTTGCTCAAGGCCAGGTACCTCCTTTAACATTTACTCTAGGCCTAAATACTTACAACCATGGCTATTACCTTGGTGACGGCATTTACCCGAAATGGAGCACCATTGTTAAAACATGTCCAAATCCATTGACTCCTAAACAATTCAAATTTGAAGCGATGCGGGAGGGACAAAGGAAAGATGTAGAACGAGCTTTTCGTGTTTTACAATCTAGATTTGCAATGATAAGTAACCCAAGTCGCTTGTGGTCTAGGAAAAAGATGTCTGCAATCATGTTTGCCTGCATCGTTCTACACAACATGATTATAGAAGATGAAAGAGAAATAGATGAAGGGCAACGTCACTACGAATATGAAGGGGCTTCACAACCACCCCAAGTATTCCAAAAAAACACACCGCTAACAAAAGAGGACTTCAACATTCATTTGAACTGTCATTTATGTTTAGAGATGCACAACTCCATATCCAACTGCAGAAAGATCTTATGGATCATTTATGGAACCAATATGGTGATACCTAGTTATGAAGCTTGCTTGTCCAAACTCGTGTTTTATTTTATGATGATCCTAACTTATCGATCTTTTATGCAGTAATGATGTTGTAGTTTTTTATTTTACCAATCACATTCTACTATATTTGTACAGGTTATTAACCAGCTATTATTATGTCCTGAAGCTAAATTAGTTTATTTTGGTCTTCCTAAACATAACTATTGTGTATGAAAATAATAACTATTTAATTTTGTCATATTAAAATATGAGCCAGGATAGGAAAACAAATATTTAAAATCTAAATGTATGACGCGCTGACTTTATCGGCTTGTCACATAACGAGCTGATTTTTTCGGGTGCACCAATAAAATCGGCTCGCAATGTGATGAGTTGATAAAGTCGGCAAAAGAGACCAATTCAGGATCCTGAATTGGTCATGTAACATATGCATGAATATTACACGAAGTAATATTTGTTGGGGACCAAATAAGCTTGATATTACCAATTAAGAGCAAGAATACTCCTTTGTTGGAGATGCTCTTATATAACCCACTTAAATGTGCGTTGTGGTATCAAAGGTTTTATACAGACTTCTAACATCTGTGAACTCATGAGGAGTCTTCGACTTCTCCATGCTTTTCATGGTCGACTCAGTCATGGTATTTTTTTGCGTGCTTATTTAAGGCAAGTTAAGTGTGTATGTGTGTGTGTGTATCAATTGATGCTGTAAATCTGTAGATATCAACTTCTTCTTGTTGTTTCTCAGTTTACCTTATAGCATTAATTAATATATTTTTGAATTAGTGGAAATTCACATATGAAGGAAAATCGGAGTATTTTGTATAATGGGTTTGATATTGCTTTGAATTTGTGCCCCTGTAAGTTTTGTAGATATATTTTATAATTTTATTTTTATTCATTATATATAAATATGATTATAGTTGTATAATTTCTTCCTTTCTTTTAGGATTTTGGAGCATATCGAATCTGATAGAAAAGAAGTAGAGAAAGAGTCGAAGGAGTGCCTCAAACTATACAATTAGGAACGTTCCACTGTGAAAGTGTTAAAAGGACAAGACAGAAGATATAGAAACACGTCAAAAAATATATGTACATCTCTAATTGACTTGACTTTTTTTGGTCACATTTTAAATTCACTCCTTAATTTCATTGTAATTGATTATCTGATGAAATGTCTATGTGCTTTATGTAAGAAGTGCTTTGCAGTGCCATATTGTTTCTATATAATTGTGCGCCATGACACTTAATATAAGCATTCATCCATTAATGTAAATTTGAAATCCTTCCATTCATGCAGGTTTACATTAAGTACTTTGTAATGACATATTAACTCTAGATAATTGTACACTATTTCATTCCATATAAACATTTATCTATTCATACAAAATTTGCATTATAAACATTAATTAATTCATGCAAAATTTACTTAACAATCCACAGGTGAAATATATGCTTGTCAGTTTACAGAATATTCGTATTGTATTTTTATTTTTCCTTTTGTTGTGTCAATCTTTCCAATTCTCATCATTGCACTTCTTAGGATCTTTTGCAGCAACCAATTGTGATAATTCGTAATCAAGATAGTGTTCATAGGGGTGAAACCCCTCCATCTTGGCTTGAAAAGAAAATCATTGACGAAAATGATATGGGTGTGGTTCAATTCCCATTAGATATCTGGTATCTCAATAATGCCAAAAGGTTCTTACTGGCAATATATAAATTTACAATTTTTTTTAACCTTGTGATACGTAATTGACATTTAGCCATACATTCTGTAGATTTTTGTGGTTTGAGCAGTGGAAAGTGAAAGCTGAATCAACTTTCAAATCCCCGATTATAAAAGGTAAATATTGTTAATGAATATCTTTACAAGCTTTGCAATTTTTTTAGCATACTACACGTTTCATGTTTTAATTCCTTTTTGATTTGAAGTTTGAACTTTACGATTTACAATTTGAATCCTGGTTCAAAAATATGGAAGTACTTACAATATATGATTTTGGGTTGCGAGTCATTTCAAATCTAGCACACGTAATCTCTTGTCAATTCTTATTAACACCATATTATGTCACTATGTTGTTTATACATTTTGTGGTACAAAGCGGTGCATAAATTTGTGTATATAAATGAAAGTGTGTGAATTTAAAACTAGAAGCTTTGTATCCATATGTTACAAAATATTATATGGTGTTGTAATACAGGGAAGGTTAGCATTTAATTTATACATTGCTTGTTGATATTTTTATGAATAGTGCATGTCCAGAGCATGTTCGTATATTTCCATGAATGTGAGTTCTTACTAGTGCTAGATTAACTTGTACGTTCTTGGATTGGCTAGTGAATATATTTGCAATAATCAATATTAAGTTCTACCTTCTTCCTAGGCATATGATTTAGAATAACTCACTATCTCATGTAAAATAAAATGAACATGTATGCTAATTCTCACCATGAGTAAGTGTATATAGCATTTTTTACTGAGTTTTAAGGTCCTTGACAAAATAATTGGAGTTGGAGATAATACCATACTTAGCATATATTTTATGTAGGGATTGAGCTGATGAATTCAGGCGCAATAATGTTTCATGGGGTAGATAACTCGAAAAATTAGACTATATATATCTTTCTTATTGGTAACTTCTCTTTCCCCATTTTATCTTCATATATTCATATAAAATTAGATAGAAATGATTTTTTAACTAAACAAAGTTATGTTTTGTAGCTATTCAAGATGCACAAGGTCCGTCGCTTGGCATGAAAAGTAAATTTTACTAGGCCAGTATGTGTATTTTGGTTACGTCATTTTGTATTGTACTATATTTTTGAAACTGTCATTGGACATAGTTATTTCTATGTATTATGTGTTGTGATATGTTAGAACTTGAAGTTTGAATGTAACTTATCAAATATTTTGAAATGCATGTTAAGAATTTGTGTACATAATTGTATGTTTCTTTGCCTTTAGGAATGTGTTTTTGATTATTTAATTGTGATATTTATTTTTAGCAGTGAATTACTATATATTGATAGTGGTGAATTATTATATATATATATATAGCATTTGGTTGTGATGCGCCTACATTTTTTCATTTTGCATCTGTTAATATCAGTTGCAAAATGGTATTCGCAATACCAATTTTTTCATTTAGCAGTCTCTATCGCAACTCTTTTTTGCAATTGTCGATAACAGTTATAAAATGTAAACCAGTCTATTGCAACAGGGCGTATCCAGACTGGAGCCCGTTATTTGCAGTAGATCTATTGCAACTAACATTGTCAGCATCAAAATGGTTATTTTGTTGTAGTCTAGATACGCATTAACCCTAATCCCTCATTAGCTGACTACTGTAACTTCGTCTTTCTTATTTTCATGGGCACCACCATTGTTTTTTATTCAAAAATCACGAAATTAGTTTTTAATTCTTGAATCAAGTTTCTCTTCATGCAAACATTAATTTGAGAGGTGGGACGCGATTTCGTGACACGGTCATGCATAGAATCATCGCTACGATTTAAGATTTCTAGAGGTACGAGCAACGATTTGTGAACCGGAGAACATTATCGCATTTCTGTTGAGGTAGAGCACCTCCTTACAAATTTTGTCCATGAAAAATCACCCCTAGCAATTTCTGTGACCACCCCAAAACCCCGTACGACGGTGTTAAGGGTAATCTTTGGAATATAACACATAAACAGATAATAGCAAAACAAAAATAAATAAATACACCAGATAATGAACAAATAATACACTGGATAAACGTAATCATCAGAGTTACACAGTATACAGGATCATACTTAGTACAAATACAGTTCAGTTATACATAAATGTCTACAGCGGAAAACAAACATAATATGTACGATAGGAGCTGAACAACATAAAAAGAGATAAATGATAGAATCCATCTTCAGCTCCAGCTATCCAGAAAGAGCCTGCTAAAACCTGAATACAAGGCCGCCCGTGTAGAAAAAGGGGCACCCGAGTTTGCAAGTGAAACAAACTACGAGTCAGTCATGGGACTGGTATGAGAAATCTACTTAACACATTTATAATATGACTAATCACAGGACCACGCAACTTTCGCGGAACGAGTTTACTCCATTGGATTGCCAGTGCTTTAAAACAAGTAAATCTTTAAAACATCGCAATGCTTTTTATAAAAATGAAGCCATTATAAGACTCAATTCCCATCACACAATGCAACACAAACCGGAGGATAGAGTTTTACCTTATAATGGCCAAAATATGCTTGATACGAATAAAACAAAAGAATTTGATATTATTACTAGTGTTTATATGTTTCAAAAACAATTTCGAATCATAACTATCAATCATAGATGGCATGGGTACCATATATCATGTCGCCATATGTATATACAATCAAAACCGCACGGTGTCGTATTCGGAAATTGGATTTTCGCCATGAACCAAGGCAAAAGATAGTCCTTACCGACTTCGAGACAATCTAGCCTATGTCTCAGGTAAGTACTCAGTCAAGCCTTTGGAGCGACAGGGCTGGTCCACCGATGTGGTTTAAATTCCTGAACACTGCGTTTCCCCGCCCTTTGGGGCGTAAATGAGCCAACAAATGACTCTATCAGTCCTGGATCGACCGATATAACTGAGGCGCCTCGCAACAGCAACAACCACATAGGTGAAAATAATATAAATGTCAGCCAGTTCAAGCACCGACACCACCTCTAACTAGAAAGAAACGCATGTCCTCCCTAAGGTCCTCTCCCATTTCTGGTTCATACCGAGGTGTGAGGCTCGCGAATTCACGTTATACACAAAGTTACGCCACACAGGCGGTGCTTTGATCATCAACCACAAGACTTTGCTTTTCAACAGAAGCCCTGATCACTGCATCTTAGCATGCCACACAAGCAATTCACACCATGCAACTGATGGCTATCAATCGCACAGAATGAATTCCAACGTCAGACACACAGTCCATTTACAAGTTCGTTCTGGGTCTGAACGAAACCGGAGGCACTATATACCTCGCATATCCATCGATCTCCACGTACGTCTGGACGATCACCACTCATTATCCATATTTCGGGATGCCTCCCAATCAGGACATCAGTTACCATCCAAACGAGGTGAAGATCTCCGGTCTTCAACCACCGTATTCATCTTCGATTTCTTATCGTCGATTCAGTTATTCAGAATGGGATAAACCCGGTCTTTCTGAGCAACTCGTGTATATAATAAACAATTGATACACAAACACAACATACGCATCATTCCAATTCATCAGCCACTAACCGTAAATCAGTAAGAGAACGATTTCCCAAATATTAACCCCGAAGGCCGAAACCAACATCAGATCAAAACCCAGGAAACCATTCGACTTAGCTAACCTTCAGTTAGTTTCTAAATTTCATATTCCATATCGTTTATAATATTTTATAATGATTTATCGCTATTTTTATTTATTTTAAAATAGCCAATTTATTCAAACGATGCTTCGGGCCATAACGCGGTTGTGGCGCTGTTTTTCTTCAGATTTGATTTACACATATCTGAAAATCTAACCGTTGGATCTTCACAAAATTTATATCATTAGAAATGTATTTTCAAAACGAATCCAACGGTTCCAGTTTTGGGAAAATCCGACGGTCGGATCTCCCGGTACAATCGTTTGAAGTTTCGATTTCAAAATACGAACTACAGCTTCGTTATTCGATTTAATTTAATTATATATATATATATATATATATATATAATCGATTCTGGCGCTGTTTTTCTTCAGATTTGAATTAAACATTCCAGACAATCCAACCGTTGGATCTTTACAAAGTTGGTGTCGTTGGAAAGACATTTCCAAAGCGAACCCAACGGTTTTGGTTTCGGGAAAATCCGATGGTCGGATCTCCCGCACTAATCGTTTGAAATCACGGTTTCAAAACACGAACTACATCTTCGTTATTCGATTTATTTAAAACACGAATACCATTCAACACATGAATTTCTATTCAACACACGAATATAGTTTCAACACATGAAAATAATTCTAAAACATGAATATTATTCAAAATTTTGGCCGCATAACGACAGGATAGTTAAAACCGGGGCCGTCCCTAGTACGGCTCCTGGCTCTACCTTAAAGCCTCGCAACTTTTGACAATGGGGATTTCATGCATCTAGTTCGCACGCAGGCGACATGTATATTTTTTTCCATTTCCACAAACTAATCCTATGTGGTTTCAACCAAATAATTCTCAACCACAAACGGGTATTTTTCAACCACAATCAATCAATTTCCACCACAAACAATTCAAATCAACCATTCGCTATCAACCAATTTTCATACCAATCACAACCAATAAATATCGTCCATGGTTTGTGGACGAGGGGCGTATATATATAAATATATATTTATATAAGTATTTCACTTCTATTTCAACACATATATATAATTTTTACAACGCATATATAACTTATACATCGAACGTACAACTTATACAACGCTTATACATGAGGTGTACAACGCTTATATAACTCATACATCGACTATATAATTTATACATCGTCGTTTTCCATATCATTTATAATTTAGAAATCTCACTTTGGGTTCCACTCCACCAAAAATAGCAGAAGGCTAAGAAAAATATGCGGTCTCTTCTAGAATGTAGAAGACGTCCACACGAGTCCACTGTCTCTTGTTTCACTGAATTTCATCAACAAACGAAAAAGATATGATTTTTACAGTGAAATCAAAAACCGTAGCGCTTTAAACTGCTATTAAATAGTTAAAATAAAAATAGTCGTATACCTTTATGGAATGTTCAAAACTAGGTTCTGATTTTTCTTTGAATCCGTGTAGCTTCGCATCGATCGGCCGACGCCACGTGAGAGAGCTCGGAGAGGCGCACATGCGCCAGGGAGGAGGTCCAGTTCGGTGGTCGGATCTGACGGCGGCGGCGATTTGAACCCTCCGACTTCGTGACGTTGGTTCTCCCAAACCACTTAATGAAAAAATCCAAACTATATATAGATTTGAAGATCTCGAGGAGCTTTACAAATTTCCCAATTGGAGTGTTTGATTTTGATGCGTGGATCAGAAGAAAAAGAAGAGAGAAGGAATGAAGGGTTTATCGCCGTGCGTCGATGTATATCAGGGAGAGAGAAAGATTATGTGGCCCAATCATGTTTTTTTTATATTTATAAATTTTAAAAATCCGAAAATACCCCTTGTCACACACGAACACTAATTCAAACCCAACGACTGTCGTCCCTAGCTAATTACCCCCATTTCGAACACAATGGGATATGTTTCGTAGGCCCATTCGACTGTTTCAGTCAGTTTTCCTTCAAATTAAAATATAAAACATTTAATATTTGATTTGAACGTACATTTCAATTTGCCGGGGCCACATACTGATTCTAAAAATCCCCAAAAAATAAATTTAGTTATGTTTTGACGATACGGTCCCAACAAAACTAGTTTCGTCGAATTCTGAGACCGTTTGAAAAATGATCCTTTTCTGGTCGATCCAATTTAATAGAAATCGACCAAAACATTTTCCTTTTCCACACTCACATACTAGCTTCAAAAATTATGAAATTTGAAACCTAGAAATAATTTGACATCCCAGATCCAACAAAAGTGGTTTCGTCAAATTCTGAGGTCGTTTGCAAAATGACCATTTTCACGGGCTATATAGACTCTATAGCCACCTTTCTGAAAATTCATTTAGCCATAACTTTTGCTTCCCGGTATGAAACTTCGATTTTTCAGATTCGTTAGAAAGATATTCACTAACAGATTTAAATATTTTTGGTTTCACTCAAATCCGTTTTGTTTTGCACCTAGTACAGTCAGCCAAAATTTGAAATGAAAATTTGAAACTGCCGCGCCATTTCAGGCCTTGCTTATAATTAGAAATAATTATATTCCTTTTCAAATGTCGATTCAAACTTACTTTTTCATCATTGTTATTTAAAATATTTATTTTAAATATTTAAAATCCACTAAAATAGCCAATTTAAAATTTTCAATCTGGTTCAAATTTTCCGGGTCGTTACAATTTCCGTCCTCGGTAATGGCATGGTTCACGCACAGGACGCGTTCGAGAGGGGGACAAGTGTTTCGGATTAGGTGATTCACGGAGCTCATGTGTAGAGAAGTCTGATGGTGAAGATTGTTCATCAATTCTTTGAGAGATGAAGGAGAAAGGATGAGAGAGAGGATGGGAGCTTCGTGGGTTTACTGTTATATGAATGCTAGTATGTTACATGGAATTGAAGAAGAAGAAGAGTACGTAATTATGAAAGTGATTAGAAAGTTAATTATTTGATTGAGTTTTCATGTTATATTGAAATAGTCGTTAAACTTATACATTGCTTAACCTTTTCATACGATGTCAGATTTGGACTTAATGCTTTGACGCATGTTTGGGCTGATTCGGTCAGGATGAGCGATATTTTCCCTCGTTGATTTGTAATTGTTTGTATGGTAAAAAATTCCCATTTTAGGTGATTTAGGATCTTAATTTTTTTTACGATAGTTGAACGTAGTTAATATAATAAATACTTAAAAATAAAATTGATTAGATTGAACCTGAATTTCACCTTTTTATCCATTTGCGCGTATTGTGTGCTATTTTGACGCAATTGCTAGAGTTGAACTATGTTGAAACCAAACAATCACCAATCATTTTAGAGAGGTTTTATATATCTTATGAATGCTATTATGGATGTTGGTTTGCTAATTTAAAATAATTATATCATTATGAGTTGCATGGATGATTGTTTCCTTGGTTAGTTAAAACGCCGTTCGTAGGTGACTACATATTAGGAAAAGTACCACCTTCTATATTGCTAGTGCTTATCGATCAAGTGCACAAGAAGTTTAGTGCGTGTTGATTCAATACATGGATAGGACTGGAACAAGATGAGATGAATTTGCAATGGAGCAGTATGCATATGGATTAATCTGGAGTTGGATCAGCATTGGAGCATAGCGACAGATTTGAAGATGGAGAATTAACATGGTGGAAAGCTTGTATTTCACAACGAATGTCAGGAGTTTTCATGTGACGTGTATTTAACCAATTTTGGTTAAGTGTAGTCATCGGTTACAGTAGATGATCGGTATCAGCAACTATTAGTATCATCCATTTTGGCTTATCTGAAGTAAACGATGGCGTGGTTTCAAGGAACATGATATGATGGTTCATTTGATAGTGAGTTAGATTTAATGTCTCTTCGACCAATAGTTTTTGCATGAGCCAAGAGTTTTGTGCTTAGACACAATCCTTTCATCATTCGATGATGGCGATTCTATGATGGGAAGAAGCAATAGCTTCGACATTGGTTGGCTATTCTCCAAGAGGCAGAGTGTTGAGACTTGATTCAAGATAAAGAGACTGCAAGTCACGATGATAAGACTACGAGTTAGGATGACGAGACTACTAGTTAAGATGGAGGAGCCATCATGAGAAATTCAGGGGGGGAATCTAACGATAAATGTTGTTGTCTAGGCTGTTCCCGATAGGAGACTTCATATGGGAGTAGAAAGATGGTTCTAGAATAACTCTATAGAGGAAATACGTATGCAAAGGGAACATTAGTATGTAGGTTCAAAAGGCTACTTGGAGAGCTGAGGCTTGATCGTTTATTGAGCCTTTGGCCTGATATAGGTTGTAAACCAGTTCGAAGGCAGGCCATCGGATATCCAACCAAACTACAAGTTGTTTATCTAGGAGGACTGTTGAATACCACTTATGCTCATTCTCAACTAGACGAAGGTTGTCAGTCATATATAGAATACTTTCGCTTAGATAGGGTACAGTTATCGTGGAACCGAACATACTGCATATCAAATGCATTGAGTGAGTGAATGTATGAGTGGATGATGTATGTTATGTTTGCTTAGTCATTTATCGCTGTTAGAGATGTCATTATATGTAAGTAGTGTTTATGCAGATAGGTAGCATAAATGAAAACATTTAGACACCCCAGTACCCTGACGTAGGGTACACATAAAATTGTTATCATAAAGTAGTGTATTATTTTTTGTGCTAACTCTATGGATGCAACGACATCTCAGATATGAATTTCCATATTTTAGATTCGATTACCACTACGTCTTTTAAAGTATTTTGAGATTATTTATCGTTCACCCCCAGACTATTGTCTGACCCAAAGGTTTATATTCCCACTTATTACCTTCGATACAGATCAAACAGATCGATGAGTAGGCTGGGTAGCAGGTGCATGCGTTATTTGGAGCTGCACAGGTGGACCAGTAGGAGGTGCCATCTTTTCATATTATATTTGTATTATTGATTATTCTGTTGTGCAACACTATTTACTTGAGACTGTATGAGCCAGTATACTATGGTTATATGAAATTTTATTATTGTCTCATCTATTTTATATCTATGGTTTCTATTATATTTTATCTGATGTGCTGTGAGATATATGATAGGTTTTTTGTATTTGGGCTAGGTGTTTCTTTTCTTTTATTCTCTTCCCTTCTTATCTATTCCCCTTCATTTCTAATGTCTTCCTCCTAGAAATCATGATGCATTGAACGGGTGCGTATATAACATATTATATGGTTATATAAGTACTAATAGGGTATGGCGGTCATCACAAATTTCAAATTTCAAATTTGAAAGGAAGTGTCTATTGGTGATAAATCCTCTCTAACAACCATATCACTTCACTTTTAAAAATACCCTTCTTCTAGAAATGTAAACAACTCACTCCCATTATATTTCTTTACTCTTTCTTCTCCTCTCTTGAAAATTATAAACTCTATAATATATTCTCTACGTTATCAAACCGATCAGGTCATTTCTTCTTTGATTTGATTCTGCATCAAATCCCTTTATTTCTACCAAGGTCAAATTGCAAATCAGAGTTATAGGAGCAACTGGAATCAAGATCGAAATATGAAAGTATGCTTTCATTGCACAAAAAACTCAAAAAAAATGAGTGTGTCTAAGTAGCCCTAAATCTTGTTGGGTTTGATTATGCTTGGTAAAAAGCAATTGGAAGTTTCTAGTTCGCCCGAAAATCAAGTTGGGTGAGGATCTATGGTCCACAAATCAGATTGGGTTGCCAAAAGTCTAAGGTTTGGAGTATGTTTCCGTGTGGACTTGAAGTCATGGAGTGTAATTGTTGATATTTGTCAGAGATTATATGTAGTGCGGAACTAGATGTAGGTTAACTCTAAACCAATATAAAAATCCCAGTGTATTCTTTTCTTTACTGCATTTACTTATCTTGCAATTTTATTTACTTATTTGATTTTGTGATCATTCTATATATGCATAATTGTATTGAAAAATATTTCTAACGGATTCACCAATTTGAGAAATTACTATGCACCCCCTCTGGTTTTAATCGTGCCTTAGGATCGTTAATCCACATCACTTTCATTTTGTATCAAAGCCCTAGTTTTCAAAAGTTTAAAATCTGAATTTTGAAAAGTTTTTAATAGTTATTTTTTACAGAATTCTTAACACTATTTTCATATGGATATCACAAATTCATCGTGATAATACTTCTTAATTTTACATTCATTTATTAAAAAAAGTCACTTGATCTTTTGAAAAGGTATTTTTAGCAGGAACAAACATATTACATGGAAATTAATGAAAAGGCATCCGATGAAAAAGCATTTAAATCAAAAGAATTATTGAATATTGGATAGTGATGTTTGAGGCATATGACTGGGAATCCGAAGATTCAAAATGATATTTTACATAATGATGGTGGGTTGGTCAATTGTGGAGACAATTCTAAAAGATATGTGATTAACACTGGCAATGTCTATAACTCTTTACATGGGCAATATCGGTAACTCTAAAACTTCAACAATTTCTAATGTTTTATTAGTTAGAAATTTATAATATAAAATGCTTAGTATAAATCAATTATGCGATCTTGGTTATAAATTAAATTTGAAAAAGTTAGGTGCTTTATTGAAGATAATGAATCATACATTATCTTTGAGGGCAATTGTAACACCCAGAATTTTTAACGACACCAAAGAGGATAAATTAAAGAATAATTAATTTAATATTAAGAATTAAGGGAAAAAGACTACATCATTACGTCCGTCTCGAAATTCTGGTCAAGACAGACACCTGGTTTGCGTAAAACAGATAACATATGAAGAAGTTACAGATGATAAAAGTTTGGCAATTAAAACAGGGATAATTGGCGCAGTTGACAAGTTCGCCAAGGCAATTTTACACTGGCTAATTGTAAAGTGCGCTCATAGTGGTTTTTGGGTATCCAGGCCTTTTTCAAGTGGGTAGCGGCCCATGACCTGATTCACTCGAGGGCTGAGGTGGCATTCGAATTCTGGATGCTGGCAGCTATAAATATACCTCAATTCTCTTGTTTTCTTCACAAAGAATCAATGGCGGCCAAACTCTATTGGTGTCTGAATTGAACTGGATCCCTTATCTTCTACTCTCAACTAAAGCAAATTAATTGGAGATTCAAGATCCAATCTTTTCTAGTTCTATCTTCTAATCCAAACTTAGTGAGTTCTTAATTACTTTTAGAATTAAATATTTAAAAGTAAATTTGATAGGATTGTAGTTCGGATTTGTTCATGTGCCTATATTATATTGGATCCATTGTAAATTATGCACATTTTGGATTAGTTATAACTTGGATCTAAATTTCTGTTATGTAGATCTTAATCCCTGTTTGTGTTAGATCTACTTTTATCTATTAGATCTGAATTATGTGGACATTCTATGATGTAGATCGTATCCCAATTTGTGTTAGATCTACTTTTATCTATTAGATCTGAATTATGTGGACATTCTATGATGTAGATCTTATCCCTATTTGTGTTAGATCTGCTTTTATCTATTAGATCTGAATTATGTGGACATTCTATGATGTAGATCTTAATCCTTATTTGTTAGATCTACTTTTACCTATTAGATCTGTATTATGTGGACACCTAAATTATTAATCAAATCTAGTTTATTATTTGGATTCCCTTGTGCTTCTCATATTAGATCTGAACCTATTGGACATCTAAATTAAATTTAGATCTTGTCATGTTCATCTTATCATCTTTGCTATGTTATAACTAGTTAACTGCCAAAAGTTCATTAGATCTATGCTTATATGTTCACCATGTTAGCATATGTTTATAATAGTTATGTTAGAACATTCACCTTTGTCATATTTCCATTCCCTTCCCTTTTTATCGTTTATGACTTGGTTATTATTTAGCCTATACATGCCATAAATTATGTGAACATGCTAGTTAGGGAACGGGGAGGGAAAAAGGTTAATACTGGCATAATTTGAATATAAACATGAGTTGGACTTATAATTCAATAATTGGGTAAATGGGCATAAATACCTAATAAGGCATAGGTACAAGTAATTGGACATATAATTCAAAAAAGGGGAAAGTGGGGACATAATTACCAATATGACATAGGTAAGAATTAGATAAAAATGGAATGTTTAATAATTACAATTAGAAATTGTAATTGCACTTATGACACGAGGTTAGGTTGCATTAGTGGTGGAAGTCTTCCCGGACCCTACCGGCATATCCAGCAGCCACTAATGTTGAACCTAATTTGAGAGGTCTAAGTGCGCAAATATGAATCGGGCTAAGACATGAGGTTAGACCCAACTTGTGGAATAAGACAGCCCGGACCCGACCGGCATATCCAGCATCCACAAGTTGTAGGCCTAATGTGGGAGGTCTAGCCCATTATAAACCATAATTGGACACGGTAATGAATTGGACAACTTAACCTAATTTAATCCATAGGGGTTGTATGATTATGAACTAAAGTTAGGGTTAAGTAAAAATTGGTTGGACAGTGGGTGGGTTAAGTAAATTTGAGGGGGTGAGTAATATTTACATATAGGCCCACGAACTTAACCCAATAAGGTTATGTAATTAAAGACACCTAGTGGTATACATAACCGGGGGAAAATTTAAAAGTTATGTAATTAAAGACACCTTTTAGAGTAAGCATAACTAGTGGAAATGAATAGGGCTATGTAATTAAAGATACCTAGTGGTATACATAGTTAGTGAAAACCTAGTAGGGGATACAAGACAAAGGAGAGAGCTTGTATCATATTGTGTGTGACCCATTTCAGTCAGTAACCCGGAGTAGGTATCAAACAAAGTACTCCGTACTTGGCGGAGAAGGGGCATGCTTACTGACTGGTTGTAAGAGATCCAAACATGGAGGACAGTGTTGGCGGCGCAAACAGACTGGGCCATGTGCGTGCATGAGCCGGGCAGAAGGGGATAAGACGACCGTGAGACCTGTAGATCTGGGGCTGTGCATGTCAATGAGGGGTTGCCACTTAGGACCTGATACATCCTGCGGTGGGGCCGGCACAGAGTATATACAGAGTATGGAGCCGATCGATTAGGGTAGTAGTTAGGGTATATTTGGATGTATACCCAAATCTACCACCTTGAAGTGTAAGGGATCATCTCATTCTGGTTATACTAATAATAGTGCAGAGTAATCATTAGAAGCATATACACCTTATCCTGTCTACCTTGTCACACCTGCCATTTATGTAGTGATCTCTGTTATCCACTTTATATGCCTTTCATGCTACTTTTATTTATTTACTTACTAAAAGTCACTAGACTCGCTGAACTTTATGTCTGACCCTTTTTGTTTCTCCTTCTTTCTTCCGTTCCCCCCCCCTCCGTCTAGGTTCTCAGGGAGGAAACACTCAGGCTTGACCGTGATTCTGCTTACTTTTGCTAGAGCTGCTGATATGTATGGCTCAAGCTCCTATCTTTGTTGCTATGGCTATATTTTTTTCTTGGGGAATTTTATTTTTATGTACTCTGATATTTTTGAAGTACAAGACAGTAACTTTTATGTTGTAGTGGGCTTTTATGTTTCAGACATGTGATGTTTTTGGACCACGGTATCTTATGATAAATAAATTTTTTATTCCGTTGTTATTCTATATATCTGTCTTGTAATATTCTATGTCTGTTTACCTATAACGCTTCACGAAACTTAATACATTCCCTTTGTGAATGACATTAACGGACGTAGGGTGTCACCCTTGGTATTAGAGCTGAAGGTTACCAGATTGGATAAAGTTTTTGAATTTTTTTTTTCAAATAGGTATTAAAAGAAAGCATTTTAAAAAACAAAAGCCTGTTTTGAAAAATACATTCCCTAAAGCCATATGTAATATCTCTCGATTCTCTGGTTGATTCCTTTTTCCTTTTTGTCTGGGGAACCGATTCTTCCCAAAAGGTGTCCCCATTCCAACATGATGCGATAGGCATGTTTAAACTGCAGCACATGTCGAAGGGCAATGAAGTGCATAACATCCATTTGTAGCTGAAGTAGTATCACCTACGACTAATTTTCTCGAGCTTTGTAGGGATTTCCGTGCAATGGAGGCAGCTTTCAAGAGACTAGTTAGTTTGTTACACAAATATGGTAAAAAGGAGAATAGGGGAGTTAGGGCTAAGGAGCATAGCCCAAGGATGAGAAAAATGATGGCCCGGGAAGGGAACATAGATAAAGTTCAAATAAAGGTGAAAAGGAAAAAAGTTAAAATTGAGGAAACGCAAAATAAAAAGGTATGGCCCAAGAAAGGATGGCAACAACAACAGAAGAAGGGTAGAAAGAACGACAAGGCTAAGGGTAAGAGGAAGAGCCATAGTTGCGGGTGAGAGGGTCACTTGGCCCAGGACTACAGGAAAAGGAAGAATGCTTGCTTCGTTTGTGAAGAGGTTGGACACTATTCTAGGGAGTGCCCAAGGAAGCAAGGGCAAGGTCAAAGGACCGGAACCTCTAGAGGGAAAGCGAATGCTCTCGTCGGTAGTGCACCAGATAGAGGTAGGAATTTCTGTGGAAGGTTTAATTTCTCTTTCAAACCATCCTATTAGAACACTTTTTGATTCTGGCGCTTCACATATATTTATATCAAGTTCTGTAGTTGAATCTCTGCACTTAATTACTAGTATGGTAGTGAATCCCGTAGTTGTTTCAAACCCCATTGGTAGTTCGGCTCATTTATCTATGATTTGTCAGAGTTTGAAAATATTTGCGCTAGGCGCCGAGTTTGAATGCGATGTGTATATGCTCAGGTTTATGGGCTATGGGTTGATTCAAGGAATGGATTGGCTTACCACATATGGTGTCATTCTGGATTGTGAGAAGAGGGTTGTTAGGCTTCTGACTTGTCATGGGAGGACCCTTGAGATTTCTTGTGACCCACAAGGGTCGGTTATGCTTAGTTTCCTAGAGTCTCTTTATGCATCTATCGATGACTTGCAATCTGTTCCAGTAGTACGAGATTACTCCGATGTTTTTGATGAGGTTCGGGGTTTACCTCCGAGGCGCGAGATCGATTTTCATATATATTCGGTGGGCAAATGCGAAGCCAGTTGCATTGCCAGTGCGCCACATGGCTCCGAGGGAAAGGAGGGAGCTGAGTAAGCAAGTAGGGGAGCTACTAGAGAAAGGGTTTATCAAACAAAGCATATCTGAGTGGGGTGCTCCAGTAGTATTCGTGACCAAAGCGGATGGTTTGCTTCATTTGTGTGTTGACTATATATAGCTGAATAAACTCACTAAGAAGAATAGGCACCCACTTCCAAGGATTAATGATTTATTTGATCAACATGTTGGTGCCTTGGTATTTTCTCAGTTAGACTTGGCTACAGGGTTTCATCAATTGAGGGTAGTTGAGGATAACATAGATAAGACTGCTTTTAGAACTCCGGATGGTTTCTTTGAATGGCTAGTTATGCCTTTTGGGTTGACAAATGCACCCGCCTATTTTGTTGATTTGATGAGTAGGGTGTTTCCGGAGTTGCTAAACAAATTTGTCGTAGTCTTTGTTGATGATATCTTAATCTTCTCGAAGAGCGAAGAAAAGCATGCCTAGCATTTGAGAGAAGTTTTGAAAATTCTCCGTATGCATCAGCTTAAGGAAAAGTTCTCCAAATGTCATTTTTGGAGAAAGGAGGTGAGATTCTTAGGGCATGTAGTCTCCAAAGAAGGGATAGTTGTGGATCCCGAAAAGTAGTTGCGGTGCATGATTGGCAGGTTCCTAAAAATGCAATAGAGGTGAGAAGCTTTCTTGGGTTGGCAGGTTACTATAAGAAGTTCATTAAGGACTTCGCAAAGATATCAGCCCCACTCACCAGGCTGACGAAGAAGAACTTGGCATTTTCGTGGGATATAGGCTGTGATGTTTCTTTCCAACGACTGAAGAGGGCTCTGACATCAGCCCCAGTCTTGACTTTTCCCGATGGGAACAAAGTGTTTACAGTTTAAACCGATGCATGTGGTACAGGGCTTGGTGCAGTTCTGATGCAAGAAGGAAAGGTGATGTGTTATGGGGGTACACAGTTGAGAGTTCATGAGAAGAACTACTCCACCCATGATCTAGAGCTAGCTTCCGTAGTATTCGCGCAAAAGACGTGGCGTCATTATTTACTTGGAGAGAAGTTCGAGTTATACACCGATCATAAATCTCTTAAGTATATGTTCTCACAGAAGGATCTTAATTTAAGCCAACAAAGGTGGATGGAGTTCTTAGCTTCTTATGATTTTGAGATCTTTTATACCCTTGGCATGGGTAATGTGGTGGCTGATGCACTAAGTAGGCAAAGGATGGCCTTAAGTCCTCTGTTCGTGGAGAGGAAGAGCTTGGAGTTCATCTCAACTTTTGATTTTAAACCCTCCATC
Source organism: Allium sativum (assembly GCA_030737875.1). Lineage (NCBI taxonomy): Eukaryota > Viridiplantae > Streptophyta > Magnoliopsida > Asparagales > Amaryllidaceae > Allium > Allium sativum. Next base: position 202,849,198 of record CM060924.1, read on the forward strand.
GAGATTTTTCCTAACTTGTTTGCATCATTAGAAATAAGACCAACTCTTATGGATCAGATAGGAGCTTCACAACAAGGTGACCAACACATGGATAAGCTCCGAGAAGGGGAGACTTCTAGTCACCTCAGTCGATATACCATAGATGAAAAGGGGTGGTTGCGACGAGATGGAAGTCTTTGTGTTCCTCAAACTGGAGGATTGATAAAGGCAGTCCTAGAAGAAGCCCACCATTCTAGGATGACTATTCATCCAGGCGATGATAAGATGTACAGACACATGAAAAGGGTTTTCTTTTGGGATGGGATGAAGAAAGATGTGGCTGATATTGTTTCTCAATGTTTAGTTTGCCAGCAAGTCAAAGCTGAGCAAAAGAAGCCCGGTGGTTTACTTCATTCTTTGGAGGTTCCTCGGTGGAAATGAGAGAGCGTCTCTATGGATTTCATAGATGGTTTTCCTAGATCGAAGAAAGGCAACACCAGTATCTGGGGTGCGGTAGATAAACTCACTAAGAGCGCTCACTTGATACCAGTTAAGAGTAAGAGGATAGCACCATGGTTGGCAGCAATTTAAGTCTGAGAGATAGTTCGTCTTCATGGAGTACCTTCCAGCATCGTGAGCAATCGTGACCCTATCTTCACCAGTGAATTTTGGAGGAGCTTGCAAGAAGCATTAGGTACACAGTTGTGTTTAAGCATCGCTTATCATCCTCAGACCGATGGATAGACGGAGAGGGTGAATGGAATTCTTGAAGATCATTTAAGGCTATGTATCGTAGACTTTGGAGGGACTTGGGAAGAGCATCTTCCTTTCGTAGAGTTTGCCTATAATAACAGTTATCAAGCTAGCATCGGCATGGCACCCTTCGAAGCATTGTACGGACGACCCTGTAGATCACCAACTTGTTGGTGGGAATCTACAGAAAAATTATTACCTGGACTAGATATGGTTAGGGAAACGTTCGAGAAGATTGACCTTATTCGATGGCGGATGAAGACAACTCAAGATAGGAAGAAATCCTATGCAGAGAAGAGAAGGACCGACATCGAATTTGAAGTGAGAGACTTAGTTTTTATCAAAGTATCATCTCTGAGGAATGTGGTTCGCTTCGGGTCAATTGAGAAGTTGGCGCCTAGGTTTGTAAGACCATTTCCCATAACCGAGAGGATTGGTCGAATGATATATAAAATAAAGCTTCCAGAAAATTTGTCCGACGTTCATGATGTTTTCTACGTTTCTCATCTGCGGAAGTGCCTGCATGACACCGTAGAAGTTGTTGAGCCGACTGTATTGGAAGAGGTAGAATGGAACGGGAGGCGACAATCAGGAAAGTTCCTTCCCGTATTCTTGGATCAAAAGTTAAGAAGTTACGCAATAAAGAGATCAAGTTGCTAAAGTTCAATTGGGAGATAACCCAGAGGATGCGACTTGGGAGATCGAAGACAAGATTCATGCTTCGTGCCCTTTCGTTTTCGAGGGTATGTTCTTAACTCCTTTTTCCAAAGCTTTATCAGTACTTGTTTCTATCATTTGAGTATATCCTATCCATAGTATTTTCGACCTTTAGGTAAGAATCCTATGAATGTAAATGTAACGTCCTGTATTCTTAGTAGTCAGATATTTAGTATATTTTATTTTATTAAATATTAATTTGGATTTATAATTTATATTTCATTTATATAACGAAGATTGAACGTATATTTATATAATTCGAACTCGTAAACATCGCGGTATTTTGTAATTTACGACGTGAAATTCATGTATATCGGTACGAATATAAAACAATCAATGACAATTGACGATGAAATTAAATAATCATACGAAATAGAATGTTCAAATCAATGCGTCGCTTACCTTATAATGAGGCCTGTGCTTCGCACACGAGAAATTGTTCGATATATTATATTGGCCTTAAAAATGTTTTCTTTTTAAAACGACATCTGTTTTCGACAAAAGGAGTTTTATTGGAATACGTATGGTTAGTTATTGCTATATTTCTAGTTTGGAGTCAATCAGAGTTGTTTTATATGTAGGTGAAATTTAAGAATGAACCGGTAAATTAAAATACGTTGTTTGTGCAAATGGAGTTCGTTTTCAACAAAATTAATTTTTTTGGACTGAAACATTGACACATAACAGTGTGTTCATTTCCGTTGTATTTGGGGTTCGCGTGTGTCGCTCAGAATATAATGATTAGCCGTAAACAATGGTTAGCAGTATAATACCGCATAAAAATAAAAATGAAAATATATAAACTTCATTGTGAGGTTATGATATATACCGTGGATATCATCTAAACCGATTGGTATAAGCATAAAAATGTAAAGGGAACACGCCAGCTTGAATTTAGGGACACACATGCTTACTGATTGAAAACAATCTTTTCCAACATTTCATTTCAACTGCACCTTCCCTATTCCATTCGTGCAAAACGCACATGCAAACTAAATCTGTAATAAACCATGCGCAAGCTATAGTTCTCAAATCAAAGGCACTGGCTACCCTAGCATGTATATAACAGAGCCATTTCAACATCCATAACTTCACATGGTAGTGGATGCAAGTTCTGTCTCTTTTTACATAATTAATATTACTCTACAACACTTAATTCAAGGAGAACAACTTCATCCCCAAGTAAGTTTGTGTACCCAAAATGTACAGCCTACCTCGTTTCTTCACTGCAAAGCAAAAGGACGCACATGCCTATAACGACCCGTGTTTTTGGCAGTCAAATATTTTATTTAATTTATTATTTTAAATATTATATTTGGAGTATTAATTGATTTTTATATTTAAATCATTATTTAAAACGAGATCGAACGCTATATGTTTATATAATATAAATAGAGCTTGAAAATGGCGCGCAGTTCGTAAATTGGAGTTTTGAACTTCAATCGAATATACATGATTTGATATAAGTCGGATTTCTGTGAAACAAGATACGTTAGAACCGTATTGATGATAATTTTCATATGAAAGAGGATAATTCAGATTTCGTGTTATAGATTGTAAGTTATGGCTAAATCAAAATTTAAAATAGTTGCTGTGAAAAATCATTATTTAAATATCGGCCTTTAAAACGACCATTTTGCAAACGGTCTCTGTTTTCGACGAAATCAGTTTCATTAGAACCGTATCGTTAAATTATTGCATGGTGTTAAATGGCGTGGCAAACCAAGGTCGTATGTGACCACTGCAGCCACAAACGCCCGTTCAATTTCTATAGCGCATAATTAATTTAATAAAGAGATATTTGAGTATAACTTGAGCAGACGATCGAATTAGGCCGCGAAACCAATTCCGTTGAGCTCGTATCGTCGATTAGAGTTAGGATTGGTATATAGTTTGTTATTTTTGGAGACCGAGTAATTTGGCGTCAAAAATGGCATCGCGGTGCGTGCAAAAATAGCCTACCAGGGAAATAGTCTCAGAATGCGATGAAACTGGTGCCGTGGGGTTCGTATTGGAGAATTATTATAGGATTGCAAGGTTTCAAGTTGATTTGACTTATCTAGTGACCGTGGAAAAATTAAACGCGTGTTTATTTCTGGTTTTATAAAGGAATTTTTTTTCAAACGATGTCGGAATTCGACGAAACTTGTCCCATTGGGTCCGGAATACCTTTTTACACTAAGATTAGCTTTTTTATCAGTAGACAGAAGTCGATTGTGGTTAGTTTTGTGTTACTTCAGCGCGAAGTTTCGTTATATTTTTATATTAATATTTATGCCCTATATATACGATCCAACATAGTCAAACCCTACTCCTGCTTTTCTCGTGGTCAATACTTCTACCTGCCGCCATCCATCGTATTGAATGGCCTGAAACGTGAGACAATCTTTCCCTTCGATCTCTAAAACCACTCAACCATTTTGAAACTTTCAACTAAAGAATTGCTCAGGCCATCGAGCTCTATCGTATCAATGGCGTTGATCGATTTTTGGGGCCTGGTGGAGCCTAAATGACGCTCGAGAGCCGATTACGGCCACTAGGGAGGATCGAGTGCCATGGGGTTTCCGGCGAAGGTTAAGGAGGCTAAGGCGCTCCTGAGGATGGTGCCAGATCATACTTCCTTCGACGTTTGGATGGTGTAGCCAGCGAGAATAGGCAGCGTGAGTTGGAATTTGATGTCTAGGCAAATCAAAGAAGAAAGCAAAGTCACGAAAAGGAAGGAAGCAAACCCGAAGACAACAGACTAAGGGAAAAGCGGACGGTCCTTAATTTGAAAGATCTAATGTAACTAAATTATCAAAATATATGATTATTAAGAAAATTAATCATTTATTTAATCATACTATAAAACGTGGCGTCATTGCAGGAAGTTCAAATTGGTTGAAGGGGGATCCGCATGTATGTGAGTGATTGGAGTAATGGGAGGTTGACAGTTCGGTGGATACATATACAACGAAGGGGACAAAGCAAAGGTCTGGAACGAGGTGGAAAAAAACAGTGTAACCAAAGTTTTCAAATCATACTACTATCATCCATCCAGAAAACGAAAAGTAATGATTTAAATTACGGAATTCTTAGTAATTAAATTATAGTTAACGTTTAATTAAGGGCCAATTATTTTAATAAATCGTGCTAATATTAGGCATTCTGAAATGATGCAGGGATGTAGAAGTGGGGCTGATTTAATAAAGGAAATAAAGATTGGTCAAATTTTATAAACATAGTAATTAGAAAACTAAACTATTAATTAGGAATTAATTATATAGTTTACATTGTTTAACTTAAATTTTTAGTATTGAGTACATCTATTATCATAATCGGATAAACCCGACACTGTTGGAATCATCCTGATGAACACTATGTCATGGAACAGATCTGGACGGAGTTAGAGTCAATTGGATTTTTAGTCAAATTAAACATTTGTTTAATTTGACTGAAATAAGCCATTTAAAACGGCGAATCAAATCAAGGTGAGTTAAACTCACTTAGTTTTTCCCATTTATATTTTATATAATTTGGGTTTTTATTTTGTGTGCTCTGCTTTCCAATAGGTGACTGTTTGCTAGTTCAATATTTATTTGTTGATTTATCTGATGAAATTAAACCGTCGTTTAATTTCAGTGAAATACCAAATCGTTATTTTAACGATTGGTCCCAATAAAGGTAACTTATCTTGTTGGTCACGTTTATAAAATAAACGTGTTTAATTGGTTAAATTGTTTGAATTGCTTGTGGTTGGGGTTAAATGGTCATTATTTATTTTATCAGTTAAATGAAATTGAAAGATCTGTTTGGTGATAACCATTGGTATACAGGGAAGAACAGGTTGGAGGGATCCAACCGGATTCCTCAAATATATTATTTATTTATCATATTATCAGATATGAACTGTCATGATTGGATAATTGAGTTTGGTAGTGACCATTGAATGAAAAGTCAACCTATGTGGTGTTTTAACCAATGGGCTATATTGGTTGCGTAATCGGCAGTAAATGGCCTTAAAGAAATGATATCGATTTAATGTCAAGTAAATTGATAGAACTGAAGTTATAAAATTTATTTTATAACTAAAGATAGGTTTTGATATATATATATATATATATATATTTTGAATAAAAGTTTATAAAGAAAATAAATATATATTATTTATTATTTAAGTTAATAATTGATTTTATAAAGACAAACACTGATGGTAATCAGATTTAGAAATACATGAATAGAAATTAACCTAACGGTTAAATCTGGATAATGGTTTTGTTAAGAAACAATTTAATGGAATTATCGTAATTAATTATATTATATTATAAATTAATTAAAAAGGAGAAATGAATTGAATCGGTTAATGAGATAACCAGATTTAAGTTGACTAAGTTAACAGTTTTAACCGGGATTGACCATTAAATTAGTTTATATTGAATTAACCCAATAGAAGAGTTTAATGAATATTGTTTATATTTTAATAAGATTTAAAAAAAGGATTTATTATTTATTTTAGTTAATAAAGGAATTAAATGCTAACGTAGTTAATGATTGAATAAATTTATAATTTAGAAAATTACTTTTTCATGGAAATTCATTTAAAAGTAATCTAAGTGAAAAGAAATCAAATTGATCGGTGAAAGAAGTTTATCAACAGGTTTTGTTTAAACCTGCGTTTAATAACAAAGTTATAAAAAGGGATTTTAAGCAAATATTATAGCTTAAATAAATGTCACTTAATTATTTGAATTAAGTAAAAGAAAATTGAGATAAAAGGTTTTATAATAAACCAGAGTTATACGAAAGAGGTTTGAGGTGTTATATCGTTAATTCTAAATTAACGTTATTTAAGAATATGATTAAATAAAAGTGGGAGATTGGAATGAAATATTGGTTTTGGATTACAACTTATATTTATCTTCAGATATGAACGTTGTTGATCAAGGTCTGAGAGGTAATTAAAATACCCCAACTTGAACAACTTCAGGACTATCTTAGAATGATATAAGTTGTAATGGTGAAAGAGGTTGGTAAAAATTTATTATTTCATTAGAGAAATAATAACGCAACATCTTTGATGAAAATTTGGGAAAATATATATAAAATGATAATGTCAAAGTAAAAGGTGAAAAGGGAGATTTCGTAAAATTTTAACGATGCCCGCAAGGTTAAAGAAAATGTGAAGTTGAGTATTGGAATAGCTTTATTCTATAAAAATAAGCGTTGGTTATTGTTTTCGAGTAATAAATAAAAAGATATCTAGTAACATTGTTTTACGAGTAATGAATTAAAATGATTTCCCAATGTTATAACAACGTGGCTGATGTTTGAAAGTTAAAATAGACAGCTGAATATGATATAGGATTTCATAAGTATTAAAATGAAATTGTTTAAAGTATAATCTATGTTAAATAAGAAGCGATAAGCTATATTTATAATATCGAAATATTTAAGGGTTTTAAATTTACATTTATTTTAATTAAAAGGCCAAGTGGTGTTGAATACTGAACCAGTGAACTCGTTGGATTGTCATGATTGAAACACTGTTTATTTTGATAGTTAAATCACCGATTATCAAATCTGTCCAATACGATTTTTGGTAAGGAAAGACCGGGATCGAGCTTAAGTTCGAAAACCATTCCGACCAACAAATACGTGAAGATATCAGAAGACGGTCGAGATGGAGCATTGAAGACCGTGGATCTTCACAAGCGGAAGGATTACTAAAAATCTCTGGTTTAGCGGCTAGAGATAAACTGTGGTTCTATCGTGATTGGAATCCACAGGTTGCAAGGACTTCTCGCTACTGATCCATGGGGTGATTCCTATATTGTATGTAGTAGGAGAGTACCTTCGGTTCATCCTGTTCCTGGATGACTTGTATGGACGGATGTCTGACAGAGTATTTCCAAAGGAATTACGTACGTTGATTTCCTCAAACGTACCATAGTTGATGGCGGAGAAATGGTTTTCTCTAGCTAAATAACTAGAGTATTTTTGTGGACGTCAATGAAGTGATATCTGGCGGATCTGACGATGTGGCATTCAAAGTGAATGGTGACCTGATATTTCAAAAAGGAAATTCTGACCTTAAGCCTCATCAACCGGGAAATGACAAAAATCGGGCAGACAGCATGGCTATGTGGGTCGCTCCCATTAGGGTGTATAAGCACCTATCTAGAGAAAATCCTTTTGCTTCTTTAATCTATTCAATGCTGTCCCTTTTAGGGAAACGGTGGTTTGAGCCCAACCGTTGGTGATATACATTCGATACACTCAAGCGAAATGAGTGGTCGGTCATGTGAGGGCCGGGTTGCAAGACGTTCTTGTTGAACCAAGTGTATTCGCCTCTAGAGATACACTATCGGCAGGTGGTCCTATACCTTGTCATAGTCGGAATCCAATCTCCAATAAGCGCCCGCCGTTTTGATTGTATACTATATATGTGGAGCGTGAGATGCAAGCGTTCCACTAGATTGTTATTTACTTGTATTTAGACATTATTATAATATCAGAAAAGATATTGATTTCAAATTGGTTTGGGTTATCGTAAGGTAAAAACCGTCTGTGTTTATGTGTGGATTTGGTCTTACGATTATCCTTTTCTTTCGAAATGATTTTGACTTTAAAATCAAGTTGGGTGATACTCTTGATACTGTGCGAGTTTTTTCTCACTCTAGTTCACCAGACTAACCCGGTGTTTTGTAAATGCTCGGGTTAGCCCGGGGTGTACAGGTTATCGAATGATGTGAAGAGACGAAGTGGAAGCGTCCAGACGTGTGATATTATATAGCTACTGTTCCGCTGTGTGTTGTATGTGGGACAAATTTTTATAACTGTCCAGAGATGTGTGATGTACTATGATATTGTAAGTATTTTAAAGCTCTCAATAAAGTTTTATTTCTGTATTATATTTTGTTCCGCTGCGATGTGAGACTCTATGTTGTGTTGTTTCTTCTTCTTCTTCTATTCTAATATTTCTTTCTTTCTTATCTCACCCTCTAAATTCTTTCTAATAACGTTCCGGTGTTTTTCGGTGTTTGGAAGGTCAGCATGAGGTACGGAAGATGCATTTATGTCGATTTCCGGGGCCGAAAATTCCTGGGTCGTTACAGTGGTATCAGAGCTATTGGTTTAGTAATAACCTTGGCTCTGTGGTGTGGCTCGATAGAGATTGGGTTAGTAATACTCTAGATCGAGATTGAGTGTATATATATATACATATACATATATACATATATATATATATATATATATGAAAGCGTATTTGTAAATTTTGTATAAAAATGTTTTGTATTGTGTTTGTTGATCGGTTCAAGTGTTGAGAAGCATAGAACTGACCATGGATACAGTATTGTTTTGAGAAAAGGGTAAATGAAATAATTTTACCCAAATTATATTTTTGTATATAAAGGAAATCATTTTATCAAATTATTGAGATAGTAGTGTATTTGATCGATTTGAATGGAATTCAAATCTGATTGAAAATTTGAATTGAAACTTAACTTAGTTAAGTGTAATTAAATCAAGAAAGATATCGAAACTGAATAAAACAGAGATGGAAATTAAAATTTTAATGAATGAATAATAATCAAATATGAGAAACCAAAATAAATGTTAATATTGAATGTGAATTCAATTGATTTGGCTGATTTGGTTGTGTATTGATTGTGAAATGTGAAATGTTTTTATTGGATGGTAGATTGATTGAATTAAATGAATCAACGATTTAATGAGGTTGAATAAATTATAAACTAAAGTAAATAAATTCTAGTATAATTGAAAACTGGGCTAGAACTGCATAAAAATTAGAGTTTATGGTTTAACCCTGTATTCGATAATGAATAGATGTTATCTGTTTGATGTTGGGAATTGGAATAGTTATACTTGTTGATTACTGAAATATTATTTCAGAATTTCACATATTACTTATATGTAAATGGAGTGAGTACAGGTGCCAGATGGCTTGGCAAATTGATACCGGTTGAGTAAATCACGTATCCGTTGAGCAGATATGCTCAATAGCGCTCGCAAAAAGGTACGCCTACGCAAAATATAATTTTTTTGGTTTTAATTGGGTTTTGAATTTTTTCGACCCTGTTGGTCGATGTATATATATTTCTTGAACCTGCGATATTGCAGATGTCCTTCATACAAGGGAGACTCTGCCAAAAAAATTCGAAAATTTAAGGTGTTAGAATTTTTTTGATATTTTTGAAATTGTTTATTTATGGTATTAAAATGGTTTTTGATTTAAAATTAATGGGATTTAAAAATTAACGGGTTAGTAACGTTCTTTCTTACCTTAGCAATTTCGAGGACGAAATTATTTTAAGGGGGGAAGAATGTAACGACCCTTGTTTTTGGCAGTCAAATATTTTATTTAATTTATTATTTTAAATATTATATTTGGAGTATTAATGGATTTTAATATTTTAATTGTTATTTAAAACGAGATCGAACGCTATATGTTTATATAATATAAACAGAGCTTGAAAATGGCGCGTAGTTCGTAAATTGGAGTTTTGAACTTTAATCGAATATACAGGATTCGATACAAGTTGGAATTCTGTGAAACAAGAAACGTTAGAACCGTATTGATGATAATTTTCATATGAAAGAGGAAAATTCATATTTTGTGTTATAGATTGTAAGTTATGGCTAAATCAAATTTTAAAATAGTCGCTGTGAAAATCGTTATTTAAACATCGGCCTTTAAAATGGCCATTTTGCAAACGGTCTCTGTTTTCGACAAAATCAATTTCATTAGAACCGTATCGTTAAATTATTGCACGGTGTTAAATGGCGTGGAAAACCAAGGTCGTATGTGACCACGGCAGCCACAAACGCCCGTTCAATTTCTATAGCGTGTAATTAATTTAATAAAGAGATATTTGAGTATAACTTGAGCAGACGATCGAATTAGGCCACGAAACCAATTCCGTTGAGTTCGTATCGTCGATTAGAGTTTGGATAGGTATATAGTTTGTTATTTTTGAAGATCGGATAATTTAGTGTAAAAAATGGCATCGCGGTGCGCACAAAAATAGCCAACCGCGGAAACAGTCTCAGAATGCGACGAAACTGGTGCCGTTGGGTTCGTATTGGAGAATTATTATAGGATTGCAAGGTTTCAAGTTGATTTGACTTATCTAGTGACCGTGGAAAAATTAAACGCGTGTTTATTTCTGGTTTTATAAAGGAATTTTATTCAAACGATGTTGGAATTCGACGAAACTTGTCCCATTGGGTCCAGAATACCTTTTTACACTAAGATTAGCTTTTTTATCAGTAGAAAAAAGTTGAATGTAGTTAGTTTTACGTGATACTTCAGCGCGAAGTTTCATTATATTTTTATATTGATATTTATACCCTATATATACCATCCAACATAGTCAAACCCTACTCCTACTTTTCTCGTGGTCAATACTTCTACCTGCCGCCATCCATCGTATTGAATGGCCTGAAACGCGAGACAGTCTTTCCCTTCGATCTCAAAAACCACTCAACCATTTTGAAACTTTCAACTAGAGAAATGCTCAGGCCATCGAGCTCTATCGTATCAACGGCGTTGATCGATTTTTGGGGCCTGGTGGAGCCTAAATAACGCTCGAGATTTGGCTATTCGAGAGCTGATTACGACCACTAGGGAGGATCGAGTGCCATGGGGTTTCCGGCGAAGGTTAAGGAGGCTAAGGCGCTCCTAAGGATGGTGCCAGATCATACTTCCTTCGATGTTTGGACGGTGTAGCCAGCGAGAATAGGCAGCGTGAGTTGGAATTTGATGTCTAGGCAAATCAAAGAAGAAAGCAAAGTCACGGAATGAAGGAAGCAAACCCGAAGACAACAGACTAAGGGAAAAGCGGACGGTCCTTAATTTGACTGAGCTAATGTAACAAAATTATCAAAATATATGATTATTAACAAAATTAATCATTTATTTAATCATACTGTAAAACGTGGCATCATTGTATGAAGTTCAAATTGGTTGAAGGGGATCCGCATGTACGTGAGTGATTGGAGTAATGGGAGGGTGGCAGTTCAGTGGATACATATACAACAAAGGGGACAAAGCAAAGGTCTGGAATGAGGTGGAAAAAAACAGTGTAACCAAAGTTTTCAAATCAATCTACTATCATCTATCTAGAAAACGAAAAGTAATGATTTGAATTAGGGAATTCTTAGTAATTAAATTATAGTTAACATTTAATTAAGGGCCAATTATTTTAATAAATCATGCTAATATCAGGCATTCTGAAATGATGCAGGGATGTAGAAGTGGGCTGACTCAATAAAGGAAATAAAGATTGGTCAAATTTTATAAACAAAGTAATTAGAAAACTAAACTATTAATTAGGAATTAATTATATAGTTTACATTGTTTAACTTAAATTTTTAATATCGGGTACATCTATTATCAGAATCGGACAAACCCGACGCTGTTGGAATCATCCTGATAAACACTATGTCATGGAACAGATCTGGACGGAGCTAGAGTCAATTGGATTTTTAGTCAAGTTAAACATTTGATTAATTTGACTGAAATAAGCCGTTTAAAACAACGAATCAAATCAAGGTGAGTTAAACTCACTCAGTTTTTCCTATTTATATTTTATATAAATTCGGTTTTTATTTTGTGTGCTCTGCTTTCCAATGGGTGACTGTTTGCTAGTTCAATATTGATTTCAGTGAAATACCAAATCGTTATTTTAACGATTGGTCCCAATAAAGGTAACTTACCTTGTTGGTCACGTTTATAAAATAAACGTGTTTAATTGGTTAAATTTTTTGAATTGCTTGTGGTTGGGGTTAAATGGTCGTTATATATTTTATCAGTTAAATGAAATTGAAAGATCTGTTTGGTGATAACCATTGGTATACAGGGAAGAACAGGTTGGAGGGATCCAACCGAATTCCTCAAATATATTATTTATTTTTCATATTATCATATATGAGCTGTCATGTTTGGATAATTGAGTTTGGTAGTGACCATTGAATGAAAAGTCAACCTGTGTGGTGTTTTAACCAATGGGCTATATTGGTTGAGTAATCGGCAGTAAATGGCCTTAAAGAAATGATATCGATTTACTGTCAGGTAAATTGATAGAACTGAAGTTATAAAAATTATTTTATAACTAATGATATGTTTTGATATATATATTTTGAATAAAATTTATAAAGAAAATAAATATATATTATTTATTATTTAAGTTAATAATTGATTTTATAAAAACAAATGCTGATGGTAATAAGATTTAGAAATACGTGAATAGAAATTAACCTAACGGTTAAATTTGGATAATGGTTTTGTTAAGAAACAATTTAATGGAATTATCGTAATTAATTATATTATATTATAAATTAATTAAAAAGGAGAAATGAATTGAATCGGTTAATGAGATAACTAGATTTAAGTTGACTAAGTTAACAGTTTTAACCGGGATTGACCATTAAATTAGTTTATATTGAATTAACCCAATAGAAGAGATTAATAATATTGTTTATATTTTAATAAGATTAAAAAAATGGATTTATTATTTATTTTAGTTAATAAAGGAATTAACTACTAACATAGTTAATGATTGAATAAATTATTATAATTTAGAAAATTACTTTTTCATGGAAATTCATTTAAAAGAAATCTAAGTGAAAAGAAATCAAATTGATCGGTGAAAGAAGTTTATCAACAGGTTTTGTTTAAACCTGAGTTTTATAACAAAGTTATAAAAAGGGATTTTTAAGCAAATATTATAGCTTAAATAAATGTCACTTAATTATTTGAATTAAGTAAAAGAAAATTGAGATAAAAGGTTTTATAATAAACCAGAGTTATACGAAAGAGGTTTGAGGCGTTATATCGTTAATTCTAAATTAACGTTATTTAAGAATGTGATTAAATAATAGTGGGAGATTGGAATGAAATACTGGTTTTGGATTACAACTTATATTTATCTTCAGATATGAACGTTGTTGATCAAGGTCTGAGAGGTAATTAAAATACCCCAACTTGAACAACTTCAGGATTATCTGAGAATGATATAAGTTGTGATGGTGAAAGAGGTTGGTAAAAATTTATTATTTCATTAGAGAAATAATAACGCAACATCTTTGATGAAAATTTGGGAATATATATATAAAATGATGATGTCAAAGTAAAAGGAGAAAAGGGAGATTTCGTAAAATTTTAACGATACCCGCAAGGTTAAAGAAAATGTGAAGTTGAGTATTGGAATAGCTTTATTCTATAAAAATAAGCGTTGGTTATTATTTTCGAGTAATAAATAAAAAGATATCTAGTAACGTTGTTTTATGAGTAATGAGTTAAAATGATTTCCCAATGTTATAACAACGTGGCTGATGTTTGAAAGTAAAAATAGACAGCTGAATATGATATAGGATTTCCTAAGTATTAAAATGAAATTGTTTAAAGTATAATCTATGTTAAATAAGAAGAGATAAGCTATATTTATAATATCGAAATATTTAAGGGTTTTAAATTTACGTTTGTTTTAATTAAAAGGCCAAGTGGTGTTGAATACTGAACCAGTGAACTCATTGGATTGTCATGATTGAAACACTGTTTATTTTGATAGTTAAATCACCGACTATCAAATCTGTCCAATACGATTTTTGGTAAGGAAAGACCTGGATCGAGCTTAAGTTCGAAAACCATTCCGACCAAAAAATACGTGAAGATATCAGAAGACGGTCGAGATGGAGCATTGAAGACCGTGGTTCTTCATAAGCGAAAGGATTACTAAAAATCTCTGGTTTAGCGGCCAGAGATAAACTGTGGTTCTGTCGTGGTTGGAATCCACGGGTTGGAAGGACTTCTCGCTACTGATCCATGGGGTGATTCCTATATTGGATGTAGTAGGAGAGTACCTTTGGTTCATCCTGTTCCTAGATGACTTGTATGGACGGATGTCTAACAGAGAATTTCCAAAGGAATTACGTACGTTGATTTCCTCAAACATACCATAGTTGATGGCGGAGAAATGGTTTTCTCTAGCTAAATAACTAGAGTATTTTTGTGGACGTCAATTAAGTGATATCTGGTGGATTTGACAATGTGGCATTCAAAGTGAATGGTGACCTGATATTTCAAAAAGGAAGTTCTGACCTTAAGCCTCATCAACCGGGAAATGAAAAAAATCGGGCAGACAGCATGGCTATGTGGGTCTCTCCCATTAGGGTGTATAATCACCTATCTAGAGAAAATCCTTTTGCTTCTTTAATATATTCGATGCTGTCCCTTTTTGGGAAACGGTGGTTTGAGCCCAACCGTTGGTGATATACATTCGATACCCTCAAGCGAAATGAGTAGTCGGTCATGTAAGGGTCGGGTTGCAAGACGTTCTTGTTGAACCCAGTGTATTTGCCTCTAGAGATACACTATCGGCAGGTGGTCCCATACCTTGTCATAGTCGGAATCCAATCTCCAATAAGCTCCCGCGGTTTTGATTGTATACTATATATGTGGAGTGTGAGATGCAAACGTTCCACTAGATTGTTATTTACTTGTATTTAGACATTATTATAATATCAGAAAAGATATTGATTTCAAAATTGGTTTGGGTTATCGTAAGGTAAAAACCGTCCATGTTTATGTGTGGATTTGGTCTTACGATTATCCTTTTCTTTCGAAAAGATTTTGACTTTAAAATCAAGTTGGGTGATACCACCTTGATACTGTGTGAGTTTTTTCTCGCTCTGGTTCACCAGACTGACCCGGTGTTTTGTAAATGCTCGGGTTAGCCCGGGGTGTACAAGTTCAGGTTATCGAATGATGTGAAGAGACGCGCTGGAAGCGTCTGGACGTGTGATATTATATAGCTACTGTTCCGCTGTGTGTTGTATATGGGACAGATTTTTATAACTGTCCAGGGATGTGTGCCGTACTATGATATTGTAAGTATTTTAAAGCTCTCAATAAAGTTTTATTTCTGTATTATATTTTGTTCCGCTGCGATGTGAGACTCTGTGTTGTGTTGTTTCTTCTTCTTCTTCTTCTATTCTAATATTTCTTTCTTTCTTATCTCACCCTCTAAATTCTTTCTAATAACGTTCCGGTGTTTTTCGGTGTTTGGGAGGTCGGCATGAGGTATGGAAGATGCATTTATGTCGATTTCCGGGGCCGAAAATTCCTGGGTCGTTACAATGCCTAACCTCCTCCATGTAGAACCTGTATGTAATAACTTTAAAACTAAGGAATAGGCTGCACCTATGTATTGATAAGAAAATACATGAAGGGTAAGTTATGAAAACGAAAATACAATACTGCTCCTTCTTTGAGCACATGCTTACCACATTATCTAGCTATGTCTACTGCTTTGTGTTTTCGTATCACCCGGTTAAGAAGCTACTTTGCAGCTGCGTACTGTCTCCACGTATTGTCTCCATCTCAATCTCTTTTCGCCATAAATCACCGATATCTTAGCCTGTGTGCACACCTAAATAGGCTTCATTACTTGAAGGCCAAGGATTTTCACATATGAATACGCACGAAAGAACTCATTTCTCCTCATTCCTGTGAAAATGTCGAATTTCATGGCAAGAACTAAATAAATCAATATAGTAATAAGAAACCGAACTCTCGATAATTAAAAAGAAAAGAACCGAAGACAAAGAAGTGGCAAGAAGATTGGCCCTGGGTGTAGTGTTGGAAGTTGTATGGGGTGTGCATGTTTGAAGACTTCAGGAAGTGGGCGTTGTCAGCCAGAGCTCGAAACTGTGGAGAGAGAACCGAGGTTAGGCGTTAGGTTTCCTGGTGATGGTCAGCACAGTAGTCAGAGGCGTGGCAGATTCAGGGGAGAAGCGTTGTTGTGGTCTGTTCGTAGGAGCGAGTGGAGTGGTTTTCCAGTTTCGTTGGGAAGGCTGCGTTGTCCGAGGAGAAGGGTGCGAAGTAGAAAAAGGAATATTGGGACTGGAACTGTGAATAGGGGTCAACCAGAAGGGCCGACGAGAGGGTTTGCATGGGCTGTGTAGTGGTTGCTTGGTGGCTGGAAATAGTTGACCGGAGGTCAAAGGTGACATCATTCAGAGGTCAATGGATGATGTGCTTTGTTTCCTGAAGCGTATAACTGGGTTCGAAAATACAAAAGGAAGACGAATAGTAAGTTTTACAATGCCTAATTAAATGTCTAAACATGCCTAATCCTCGTTATAGCATCACAACCATTTTTAATATGACCAGTTATATACATATCAGCCCATATATTTATGTAGTGTAACATCCCGCATTATTATTGGTTTGTATTTGAATATTTAAATCAGTTTAAATATTGAATTCGTAATATAAGTGGATTAAAATGAAGTTGAACGTATAAAAATATATATTTAATATAATCAAGCCCGTAATATTGCGGCAGTTCGTAATTTAACGTTCCGAACTTCAACTGAGTGTATAGGACCCGTTATTAGTCGGATTTCTTCGAAACAAGAAGCGTTGGAATCTGTTGAACAGTATCTTTCTAACAGGAGTGAAAAACCAAGATTTCGCGTTATAGATTGCGAGGTATATCCAAATCAAATTTTCGAATAGTCGATATAGAATCGTTTATCGACCGTAACGGTTTATTCGATATAACTAGATATCGGTTTCGAATTTGGACAAGGTTCTTTTGGGACGTAGTGATAATTTAATTTTTAGAATTTTACTGTAATTTTTAATAAATTAAATACGCAACTTTTTATTTGGAGTATTGTGCACCCTGTATCAATATTTTGGGGTTTCAAAATATGAGTTAATCTACCGGTATTATTATATTTTTGGGATCGTGACACCTCGCTGGACACGACTGTATTTTTATTTCTGTCCGTGGCAGCTCGCACGCAAACAAGATTTTATATAGCCGGTACTCTACGCTTGATAACTTAAAACATAGTGATAAAACCATATATATATAGCTTTACGTAAGAATCACATAAGCAATGATGTAAACAAATCGTGGAACAAAACCATGACAACATAGTTGTACAGGTACAATGCATTTTTGTACCAAAAAATATGAAAAACAGTTGAAAGGAAAAACCACACCTTGCCCCTAAATAAATGACCCATTCCCTAACCCTTCATGGTGAAGTAAGAGGCACGCGTATGACGTGAAAACTCATAGCCAGTCATTCCTACACATATCTAGTATATTGGAAACTGAGATCTATGTATATACTACAACTAAAAATGAAGATGCTAGCTCCATACACTACAGTTATGACGAAGCAAATAAAATAAAAAATTGTATATTTTCGTTCCTTTCATCCCAAGCTTCGTACCATGTCCATTTCAATCGTAGTCCTAGTCCTAGTTGAAGAAGAAAACTCGACACAGGCCACTCTACAACTACAACATACAAACAAAGTAAAATTTAAAACAATGCAGACCTATTCACCTATGCTATTCAAATCCTACTCGGTCCCCCTTAGGTTAATGAAAGCACATGACAGAAACTATACCCACCCTAACAAGGCCACATCAAAATTAATACCAGAGACAATAAGTTGAAAGTAACAACTCATATGAAATTTATAAATCAGCAAGCCTATCCTACATACTAACCTAAAATGCTAAGGCGTGGGTATCACGCTATTGTATTTTATATTATTTCTTTCCGTGGGTGCCAAGGCTTGAAAGCCTATATAAACACACAAGAACTCGCGTTTGTCCTCCTGGGAAGTTCGAAGAAAATTATACATAAAATAAAATATAAATAAAATAAAATAAATGGACAAGCGTGATTCAAGGTATGGAACAACAGAAGGTTGCAGTTTTCTTATGGTGAGAAGAGTTAGCGTCAGCTCAGTGATGAACTTCATGGTTCCCGGAGTGGATGGCGTTGGTGTCTGGAATGGGGAGCTTGTGGAGGAGAAGATCACGGTGGAGTGTTTATTTGAAAGGGGAGAAGAGAAATGACGAGGTGATGGGGGTTGAACCGTTGAATGCATGAAGGAACGGTGCATGGTGTTAGTGGAGGGAGTGCAACGCAAATTAGAGAGGATGGAACAAAATGATGGTGCAAACGGTTTACGAAGTGGGAAATAAAGGAAGTGGGGGATCTGGGCATTTCGAGTGGAACCAAATGGAAGGAGGTACATACGCTTGGGCAACAAAGAAAAGAAGGGAGGCGCAGTGATCATTTATAGGGGACAATGAAAGCTTAGTTTGTTCTCGGAGAGGAAAAGCGCATGGGCGTGTATCTTTGCATACATAAGGGTGCATGCTGCGCCCATGCGAGACGGAGTACGACACGGTGCATGGGGTCGGGTCTGTGATTAGTCGTAAGCGAAGTGATGTAGTTGGCGTAAGAACTGATGCGTGAAGTTCCAGATAGGTTCGATCTTGTAAATTGAACGGGGAAGTTTGTCTGCATTACTGTAAGAGCAGCGAAGCATGATGAAGGAACCAGGTTCAAAGTAAATACGGCGTTGGTGGAGAGATAGGTACACAGTGGGTCGGTTGTTTTCTTTAAAGAAGACCGCTTTCCGTGGCATAGTATGTCGCCGGAAATGTTGTGTGGATAATTTAATTAATGGGGAAGAGCGATTAGCGAATTGATCGCGGTCGGATTCATTGGAACTGTAACGACGAAATCTATAGTGTGCAATTATTCGTGCTGAGAAGGGAGCAACTGGAATTTCGGGATATAATCAACTGACGCAAATCGTTATTTAACGGTTAACGCGCAATGGTGAGTAAATTCACTAACTCTGATCTATTTAAAAATATTATAATTATTTTTTAAATATTTGGTTGAATGCTGTGTGATGGTCATTTAGGTAAATTATAGTTAAATTGGTTGAATAATATAGAAATCGTTGCATATATACACATCATTAGTTGGATATCAATTATATTGAATAATCTATGGTTGATTATTATTTGTTTGGATAGGGAATTACACTGATCTGGATTTAACTGGTATTTTAATACCATAAAAATAAATGGAAATTGATTCTAGTTTAAAGAGGAAAATCTATTGTTTAAATAAGAGTTGAATTTAAATTGGAATTATATTATTAACTTGTTTTAGTTATATTAAATCAAGCTGTTAAATTTATAAACAATGTTTAGAAATAAGGTAGAATAATTATTATTAAATTGTTTGGAAATATAGGAATAGACTTTTAAAAAAGGAAACATGAATTCATTTTCAAATAAACGATGAAATATTTCGATGTCTAAAATACAAATGGAAATAAAATCGATAAGGGATATAGTGGGAGTTTGACTTTGTCGAATTGTATATATATATATATACATATATTTGACAAGATAGTAAATAGTTGGTTTGAAACCCGTAATTTATAATCAATAGGTAATCGAGCTTTAAGTTATAAACGAGATTTTATTTAAGGAGTCAACTGGTAAATGGAGTTATGAAATAGGAATATAGAATTAAAGGATAATTGGATAGATAAAATTATAATCGATAATGATATTTACTGTTAAAACCAAGTTAGTTTGATTTAATGAGATCAGATTTCTATGAGAGATAATATTCACGGTTTGAAGTAAATTATGTTTGAAAAGCAAGCATCGCAAAAATTAAATGGTTATAATGGGAATTGGAAATAATTTCCAATATAAATAATGTATATACAGAAAATAAGAAGTGTGTAAAAGTGGGAAATGTTTTCGAACGTTAATAACATATATTTTCGGGGATATGAGAAAGTAAGGGTTATAATATTTGGAAATGTTTTTTTCAAGAGCATGAAGGGCTAAACCGGTTTTATAAATAGGATTGTATAACGAAAATAAAGCGAAGAGTTAATGTCAATGTAAGTTAGTATAATCAACCAAGTTTTTCAAAGTAAGTAAATGGTGTTATAAAACCATGTTTCAAATAGAACAAGAAATACAGTTTCATTGATATTAGAAGTAATGCGAGTTTGAGTTACGGACTTATGTCTGTTCTAAGATAAGAACGTTGTCGATCAAGGTCTGAGAGGTAAATAAAATACCCCAACTTGAACGACTTCATTATTATCGAGGAACGATATCAGTTTGTGACGGAAAGAGATGTCAAGATTAGTATAAAGGGGATATGGCAGCATATTGCAAGTCTTAGAACTATAGCGATAAAATAACGTTGTTGACTAGGCTTAAGCGTGACTGTTATGTCGAGATTAGTTATAAAGGGGAATATTACAGCGTATGACAAGTTTGAACTATAACGTTAAATTAACGTTGTTGGCCAAGCTTAAGCGTGATGTTTATATATAACACTACTCCATAGGGAATGGAAACAGTTGGTTTGAATCCACTTATTCTAAAGAAATAAGTAACAATGTTTGTCCAAAGAAATATAGGAGTATTATGTTGGGTTGGGAACAAAGACGAATAAAGGTTCATAATAACAGGGAACGTTTTCCAAGAGATGTAAAGGGCTAAACGGGTCTTGGAAAATATCTGGGAAGATATGGAAAATTGGGAAAGTAAAAAAGTCTAGTGATTGTGTGATGTTAGTTGTACATTTGAATGAATGTTAGTTTTTACTTCGATAGTTAAATAACCGACTATCGAAGTGTTTTGACCATCGTTGTCAATACGGAGAGACCGGTTGGACCTGTTATCCGAAAACCACTCCGTATAGGCATAAGCGCTGCGAATTAGATTATGCTGAAAACAATTGAAGACGGAGTGAAATGCAAGAGTCGTCATGTTCCAAAATGGTGTTTTCTGTTTGTCCAATCCCAAGACAACTTGTATGGACGAAAATTCGTTTCTCTTAGCTTTTATACCTGTAATATTTTTGGGAAGATCAACTAGTGATTTGATGGGTTTGACGATGTGACATTCAAAGTGTATGGTGACCAGATGTTCTAAAAGATAGACGTAGCCTCAAGCTTCACAACCAGGAAATGACAAAAATCGGGAAGGCAGAATGGCTATGTGGGTCGCTCCCATTAGGGTGTATAATCACCTATCTAGAGAAATTCCTTCTACTTCTTTAATCTATATCGATGCTGTCCCGTTTCGGGAAACGGTGGTTTGAGCCCAACCGTTGGTGATATACATTCGATACACTCAAGCGAAATGAGTGGTAGGTCATGTGTGGGCCGGGTTGCAAGACGTTCTTGTTGAACCCAGTGTATTCGCCTCTAGAGATACACTATCGGCAGGTGGCCCCATACCTTGTCATAGTTGGAATCCAATCTATAATAAGCGCCCTGCGGTTTTTGATTTTATACTATGTATGTAGAGCGTGAGATGCAAGCGTTCTGCTATTTGGTTATTTACTTGATTAGACATTATCATAATATCACTGGATTTTGATCTCAAAATATTTTGGGTTATAGTAAGGTAAAAAAAACCGTCCATGTTTATGTGTGGGTTGGTCTTACTATTATCCTTTTGTTTCCAAAAGGGATTTTCAAAGTTAAACTGTATGGTTGGAATTTACTCACACCAGTCCCATGACTGACCCAGAGTTTATTTTGTTTGTTTTTCCCTAAACTCTTGGGTGCCCAAATTTGTACGGACAGTCAAGTGTTTCAGGCTTTACAGATACACTTGGAGGAGCTTGAAGCAGGAGTCTTCACTATTGGTTATTTAGAGTTATTTCCGTTGTATCAAATGTTATGTTATCCTCTGATATGGTCTGTATATACAAAACAGATTTGTGTTTCAAAGTTATGTTATATAATATATTTTATTCGTTCCGCTGTGAGATTCGTGTTTACCCTGATTTTGTTCAGCTGTGATCTTCTTCTTCTTCTATTCTATTAGTTCTATCTTTCCTATCTCATCCTCTAACTTCTTTCTATTAATGATCTAAATTTTCGTGCACTTTGAGTTGAATGTGTATGATATTAGTCAGCTCAAATTGGTACGGATTTTTGGGTTGTTACATGTAGTGCTGAGGTTATGGTAACTGGTGCCTGCGTCTATGTCCATGCATCGACAACTGCAAGGTGGTTATGCTATTTTTATGTGATAAGTAAAGAATATAATTATAACATGCATTACGTTTCAGTAGTGTATAACCCCCTATTGGTCTGTTTTTACCCGAGCCTATTTATGTTAACCATATAAATCTTGTGTCACCAATAATATACTTGTTACCATGACCAATCATGCTAAGAAGTATAACAACATATGGCCAGTGGCACTGGCTCACTAGGATTCTGGGTAAATTCCGACACCAAAGATATTCATTAAATTAAACATGTCAATCCTGTGTTAGTATTAAACTGCACTTAATGGGTTTAGCTGGGAATCTAATCATGCCTCAATAACATATATAACGTGACTACTAAGATTTCTAGATATGCCTAATCTAGTTTTATATTTCAAATGATGTTTCATTTTGCCTTATCTAAGTTTAGTTAAGGTGAGTAGGAATTTAGGAAAGGGTATATGTATATTTGACGTGGTTCCTGGGAGGATTTTTGAACGTGACCAATTGCAATATGAAATGCCGAAATGGGTTTTAGGATGTGCGTATAAACTATTCAAACTATGCCCAATCAAATTTGTTATCTAGTATTAACTCACATAGCCAATTATAATTAGGTAAATATTTAATTAAGCTTTAATTAAAGTTGTTAAATATTTTCATTTGAACCGTATAATTTATTTAACGTATAATCGATGCGTGCGTTAACAGAATTCAAAATAGTGTTGGAACCATATTGAAAAGCACTATGCGTTGGAGCTAGATGATTAGAACTGGAAGCAGCTGAGATTGTTAATTAAATTAAACACATGTTTGATTTAATTAAAACGAAGCGTTTAAATAACGAACGGGAATCAAGGTGAGTTTAATCACTCAGTTTTTATCCCACTTATATTTATATAAGTCGGGTTTAGTTTTTATGTGCTATGGTTGTTTATTTTGGATAATTACGGCATATATTTGTTGATACTGACTCTATTGATTAAATTAAACGTTTATTTAATTTAATCGAAATCGATCATTATTTTAAGGTCGTAACCAATCAAGGTAACTTACCTTGTTGGTCACGTTTATAATAATATAAACGTATAAATTTACAATTGGATGTTTGAATCACTGGTTGATTATTTAGATTACATCTGTATGATTTTATTTGCGGTAACATATTTGGATGCAGGGAAAAACAGGTTGGAGGGATCCAATTGGATTCCTCAAATATATCTAATGTTATTTATTTTCATATCATCATTATATGAACTGTTATGATTAGATGATTGATTTGGCTGTTTATCGTTTACTAGAAATTCAATGTTTGTTTGTTTTAACCAATGGGCGATATTGGTTGAGTAATCAGCATCATACGACCTATAAATCAACCATTTTATAAATATTGATTTATCGTCACGTGATTTGACAAAGATGAAGTTATAAAATTTATTTTATAAATGAAAACGAATTTCTAAATCTGTTATTTTGAATAAAAGTATATTAAAAGCAAATATATATTTATTATTTACCATTCAAGCATATAAGTGATTATTAAATGGTTTTATATTGCGCATACTTATATTAATCAAATTTATAAGCAAATGAGCAAAAATTAACATAACGGTAAAGGATGGATTAATAATTTCTAAGAAACATTTAAATGAGATTATTTAAAGTAATTATATTATTAATTAATGTAAGGAAGAACTAATAGGAGTTAGTAATGGAATAATTGTAACTTGAGTAAACTAAGTTGACCGTATAATTAAGATTTGATTATGAGATTAGTTTGTTGTAATTACCCTAATGAAGGGATTTAACGGATATTTGTTTTAATTTCAAGATAAGAATTTAAAAGGGAATTAAATATTTATTTTTCAGTGAATAAAGGAAGTAAATTATTATTAATAAGAATTTAAGAGATTATTATTTAAATAAGTAATCCGAGTGGTAACGAAATAAAGTTATGTTATGGAAGGGTTTATGAATGGGTTTATATTAAAACATGAGTTTTATGAATAAAAGTGGATTTTTAAGCGAATACAAATAAATATTTATATAACATTTGAATTAAGTGAGATGGAATCGAGGTAAAATGGTTTTATATTAAAACCTAGTTTATAAATAAAGTTTATAAAGGACTAGTGAAGTTGAGATGATGATTTTGAGTTGGAAATACTTAGTAAAGAAATTAAGTGAAATGAATGGGATTAAATTGAGATTTTCAAAGCGAGAATTTGCTTAAAGCAAACATTTTTCAGATTAGAATGGAGTTAAGGAAATTAGAAACTGATTGGAAATTTGTTAATTTGAAGGACTTCTTGAGTATCGATCTGATGTTTGTTTCGCCCTTTGGGGTTGATATTTAGGGAGTTGTTCACTTACTATTTTTCGATTTGGAACTAATGACTGTTAAAGTAACGACGATAAAAGGGATTTAAGGATATACAAATATTATTTCCAAAGAAACGGAGATAAAAGGAGATTTTGTGAAAATATAATAACATTTTCGAGAATCAAGAAATTAACGGGATGTGTTTGAATAAGTTTATGCCAAGGGGAAGTGTCAGTTATTGTTTCGAGAATTGAAACAAAAGAGTTTTCGTAACGATGTTATACGTGCAATTTGTTAAACCCAAAGTAGATATATATTTATATATGATTTAATTCTAAAGTAATTAAACATAGTTTTAAGAATATTCTTATAATGAAATAAGAAGCAAATGTAGTGTTTCAAATATTAAAAGATTAAGGAGTTTACTTAGCTTTTAAATTAAAAATGGCCAAATGATGCCGAATACTGAACCAGTAAAATCATATTGATTTTCATGATTGAATGATTGTTTATTTGATAGTTAAATAATCGACTACCAAATATGACCAATACGATTGTTGGTACGGAAAGACCGGGATCGAATTCATATTCGGAAACCATTCCGAACCAACAAATACGAAATCGTCGAAGATGCAGGCTGAAGATGGAGCAGTGAAGACCGTGGATCTTCATAAGCGAAAGAACAACCTATCGAATCTCTCTGGAATGCATCCAGAGTTATTTGATTTATGATTCTGACGTGATTGGAATCTGCGGATTGCAAGGACTACTCGCTACTGATCTATTGGGTGATTTATAGGATGCAGTAGGAGGGTGCCTTGAGTTTGTCCAGTCCCAGGACAACTTGTATGGACGGGTGTCTGATAGAGTATTTCCAAAGGGATTACGTACGTTGATTTCTTCAAACGTACGAAGTTAGTGGCAAAGAAGGGAAACTTCTTTAGCCTCACAACCTGAGTATTTTTGTGGAAATCAATTAGTGATTTCCGATGGATATGACAATGTGGCATTCAAAGTGAATGGTGGCGTGCTATCTTAAAAAGGATAATTCAAACCTCCAACCTCACAACCGGGAAATGACAAAAATCGGGCAGGCAGCATGGCTAGGTGGGTCGCTCCCATTAAGGTGTATTATCACCTATCTAGAGAAATTCCTTTTGCTTCATAAATCTATCGATGCTGTCCAATTTCAAGAAACAGTTGTTGATCCCAACTGTTGGTGATATACATTCGATGCACTCGAGCGAAACGAGTGGTCGGTCATGTATGGGCCGGGTTGCAAGACATTCTTGTTGAACCCAGTGTATTCCCCTCTAGAGATACACTATCAGCAGGTGGTTCCATACCTTGTCATTGTTGGAATCCAATCTCCAATAAGCGCCCGCGGTTTTGATTATATATTATATATGTAGAGCGTGAGATGTAAGCGTTCTGCTAGATTGATATTTATTTGTAATTAGACACTATCATAATACCAGAAGAAATATGATTTCAAAATGGTTTGGGTTATCGTAAGGTAAAAACCGTTCGTATTTATGTGTGGATTTGGTCTTACGATTATCCTTTTCTTTTGAAAAGATTTTGACCTTTAAAATCAAGTTGGATGATGCCCCTTAAAACTTTGCGAGTTTTCTCACTCTGGTTCACCAGACTGACCCGGTGTTTGTAATGCTCGGGTTAGACCGGGTTGTACAGGTCTAGGCTATCGGATACAACGAAGTTCAGAAGCCATGCTAGAGGAGTTCAGACGTATTAGTATTTATTCCGCCGTGTATTGTATATGAGGACAGATATCTATAACTGTCCAGAGGTATTAATGTACTCTGATGTTATAAGTATTTTTCAAGTTCTTAACAAAGACTATTTCTATATTATATTTTGTTCCGCTGCGATATGAGACTCTGTGTTATGTTGGTTCTTCTTCTTCTTCTATTCTAATATTTCTTTCTTTCTTATCTAATCCTCTAATTTCTTTCTTTAACATTCTGGATTTTCGGTACTCGAGTTTGGACACAGAATGTTTTTGTGTCGAAAATTCGAGCATCGAATTTTCTAGTTCGTTACAGTGGTATCAGAGCTATTGGTTTAGTAATAACCTTGGCTCTGTGGCGTAACTCGATTGAGATGGGGTTAGTAATACCCTAGATTGAGTTTGAGAATATATACGAGAGAGCGTATTTAAAGATTTTGTAAAAATGTTTTATATTGTATTATTTGATTGGTTCAATAACGAGCTGGCAACTGATACAATAATGTTTGTAATGATGGTCGAATGAAATAATTTTAGCCAAATTATATTTTTTTATAGAAAAGAAATAATTCTCTCAAATTATTGGGGTATTTATTAGTTTGATTGATTTGAATGAAGTTCAAATTGGATTATAGAATTTAGATCTGTTTTATATAAGCAAAGGTAAATTCAATATGAAATTTGTAAAGGAGCAATTCAATATGAAATTGAATGAACCGGAACTTTAACTTAAAAATAAGTTAAATGACACTAAAAGAGAAATGGATGATTTTGGAAATAAAGTCATAAATTGAATTCTGAGATAGAAGTGAATTGATTAGAAAATCGATTAGTTTATTGAATATGGAATCGGAATTTAATTTGGGTAAGTGGGTTAAATTAAAAATGGGCATAGTGGATAAAGTTAAATAAATTAGAGATTTGGAAATTTAATTAGGTATTGATTAAATTAAATCCAAGTGGATATTAGTATTAAAGAGAAACTCAATTAATTGGGTTAAGTCGATTACACATTGATTGATAATTGGTTGTTGATTGTTTTATGATAGGTTAGTTGAATATAATTCATCGATGGTCTAATAAGAGTTGAACGAATTGGATTTCGATTTGGATTTGTAGCATTTTTCCTACCTTGGCAATTTCGGGGACGAATTTCTTTTAAGGGTGAAGGAATGTAATGTCCTGTATTCTTGGTGGTCAGATATTTAATATATTTTATTTTATTAAATATTAATTCGGATTAAATGGATTTATAATATATATTTTGTTAATATAACGAAGATTGAATGTACATTTATATAATTCGAAC
This sequence comes from Allium sativum, assembly GCA_030737875.1. Classification (NCBI taxonomy): domain Eukaryota; kingdom Viridiplantae; phylum Streptophyta; class Magnoliopsida; order Asparagales; family Amaryllidaceae; genus Allium; species Allium sativum. The sequence goes on from CM060924.1 coordinate 202,876,908, forward strand.
TCGTAAATGTCACGGTATTTCATAATTTACGATGTGAAATTCATGTATATCGGTACGAATATAAAACAATCAACGACAATTGACGATGAAATTAAATAATCATACGAAATAGAAGGTTCAAATCAATGCGTCGCTTACCTTATAATGAGGCCCGTGCTTCGCACACGAGAAATTGTTCGATATATTATATTGGCCTTAAAAATGTTTTCTTTTTAAAACGACATCTGTTTTCGATGAAACGAGTCTTATTGGAATACGTATGGTTAGTTATGGCTATATTTCTAGTTTGGAGCCAATCATAGTTGTTTTATCTGTACGTGAAATTTAAGAATGAACCGACAAATTAAAATACTTCATTTGTGCAAATGGAGTTCATTTTCAACGAAATTAATTTTTTTGGACTGAAACGTTGACACATAACAGTATGTTCATTTCCATTGTATTTGGGGTTCGCGTGTGTCGGTCAGAATATAACGATTAGCTATAAACAATGGTTAGCAGTATAATACCGAATAAAATAAAAATGAAAATGAAAATGAAAATATATAAACTTCATTGTGAGGTTATGATATATACCGTGGATATCATCTAAACTGATTGGTATAAGCCTAAAAATGTAAAGGGAACACGCTAGCTTGAATTTAGGGACACACATTCTTATTGATTGAAAACAATCTTTTCCAACATTTCATTTCAACTGCACCTTCCCTATTCCATTCATACAAAACACACATGCAAACTAAATCTGAAATGAACCATGTGCAAGCTATAGTTCTCAAATCAAACGCACTGGCTACCCTAGCATGTATATAACAGAGCCATTTCAACATTCATAACTTCACATGGTAGTGGCAGCAACTTCTGTCTCTTTTTATATGATTGAGACTACTCCACAGCAATTAATTCATGGAGAACAACTTCATCCCAAGTAAGTTTGTGTACCCAGAACGTACAGCCTACCTCGTTTCTTCACTGCAAAGCAAAAGGACGCACACGCTTAACCTCCTTCTTGTAGAACCTACATGTGATGACTTGAAAACTAAGGAATAGGCTGCACTTATGTATTGGTAAGAAAATACATGAAGGGTAAGTTTTGAAAACAAAAATACAGTACTGCTCCTTCTTTGAGCACATGCCTACCACATTATCTAGCTATGTCTTCTGCTTTGTGTTTTCATATCACCTAGCTAAGAAGCTACTTTGCTGCTGCGTACTGTCTCCACGTATTATCTCCATGTCAATCTCTTTTCGCCATAAATCACCGATATCTTAGCCTGTGTGCACACCTAAATAGGCCTCATTACTTGAAGGCCAAGGATTTTCACGTATAAATACGCACGAAAGAACTCATTTCTCCTCATTCCTGTGAAAATTCCGAATTTCATGGCAAGAAATAAATAAATAAATATAGTAATAAGAAACCGAACTCTCCATAATTAAAAGATAAGAACTGAAGATAAAGATGTGGCAAGAAGATTGGCCCTATGTGTAGTGTTGGAAGTTGTATGGGGTGTGCATGTTTGAAAACTTCAGGAAGTGGGCGTTGTCAGCCGGAGCTCGAAACTGTGGAGAGAGAAACGAGGTTAGGCGTCGGGTTCTGGTGTTGAACGACAGCTCAATGGTCAGCACAGTAGTCAGAGGCGTGGCGGATTCAGGGGGGAAGCGCTGCTGTGGTCTGTTTGTAGGAGCGAGTGGAGTGGTGTTCCAGTTTCGTTGGGAAGGCTGCGCTATTCGAGGAGAAGGGTGCAAAGTAGAAAACGGAATATGGGGACTGGAACTATGAACATGGGTCAAGCATGAGGGCCGGCGAGAGGGTTTGGCATGGGCTGTGTAGTGGTTAATTGGTGGCTGGAAATGAGTTAACCGGAGGTCAAAGGTGACATCGTTCAGAGGGCAAAGGATGATGTGCTTTGTTTCCTGAAGCGTGTAATTGGGTTCGAAAATACAAAAGGAAGACGAACAGTAAGTTTTACAATGCCTAATTAAATGTCTAAACATGCCTAATCCTCGTTATAGCATCACAATCATTGAATATGACTAATTATATACATATCGGCCCATATATTTATGTAGTGATGAGGTTGGGGTAACTGGTGCCTACATCTATGACCATGCATCGACAACTGCAAGGCAGTTATGCTATTTTTATGTGTTAAGTAAAGAATATAATTATAATATGCATTACATTTCAGTAGTGTATAACCCCCTATTGGTCTGTTTTTACCCGAGCCTATTTATATTAACCATATAAATCTTGTGTCACCAATAATATACTTGTTACTGTGACCAATCATGCTAAGAAGTATAGCAACATATGGCCAGTGGCACTGGCTCACTAGGATTCTGGGTAAATTCCGACACCAAAGATATTCATTAAATTAAACATGTCAATCCTGCGTTAGTATTATACTGCACTTACTCAGTTTAGCTGGGAATCTAATCATGCCTTAATAACCTATATAACGTGACTACTGAGATTTCGAGATATGCCTAATCTAGTTTTATATTCCTAATGATGTTTCATTTTTCCTTATCTAAGTTTGGTTAAGGCGAGTAAGAATTTAGGAAATGGTATATGTATATTTTACATGGTTCCTAGGAGGATTTTTGAACGTGACCAATTGCAATATGAAATGCCCAAATGGGTTTTAGGATGTGCGTATAAACTATTCAAACTGTGCCCAATCAAATTTGTTATCTAGTATTAACTCACGTGGCCAATTATAATTAGGTAAATATTTAATTAAGTTTTAATTAAAATTGTTAATTATTTCTATTTGAACCGTATAATTTATTTAACGTATAACCGATGTGTGCGTTAATAGAATTCAAAAGAATGCTAGAACCATATTGAAAAGCGCTATATGCTGGAGCTAGATGATCAGAACTGGAAGCAGCTGAGATTGTTAATTAAATTAAATGCATGTTTGATTTAATTAAAACGAAGCATTTAAATAATGAACGGGAATCAAGGTGAGTTTACTAACTCATTTTTATCCCACTTATATTTATATAAGTCGGATTTAATTTTTATGTGCTATGGTTGTTTATTTTGGATAATTACTGCATATTGTTGGATCTAGATTAACCCTAGAGGGGGGGGGGGTGAATAGGGTTTATGACAGTTTTTCACTGAATTAAAATTTTGACAGGATAATAAATAATAATCAGAACACAGAATATAGCAGAAATACAGAAAATAAATCACACACAGATATACCCAGCTTCGGCAAAACCCTGCCTACTGCTGCATTTCTAAGGTTTCTACTAGGTGATAGAACAGATCCCGCATACAAGACCATTTACCCTCGCAGCGCCTGCTCCTGTCCTAACCCTACGCTCAAAACCCAAGACTAATCGATATCCCCTCGATTAGATTCCCCTAGTTACAACCCTATAACCAGAATTCTAGAATTTTACAGACTCTAGACAGAACTGTTTGGACGGTTTTACAACAATACAAAAAAAAACAAATTAAAACTAAAACAAGAAAAGAAAAACCCTAGGATTTAAACATAGAAGGGTCATCCCCTTTTGTCTTCAAAAACATGGCTTAACCAATGAAGATCGGCCGGCCCATTCCCTTTCTAATTAGCCCGATCCTTTTTCTCTTTTCCTCTGGAATTTGGAAATGGCGGCTGCGACAAAGAATATCTAGGGTTTCTGAAATTTCTCCCAATCACTGATCGATTGCTTGATAAAAGTGATTCTTTGATGGCTTCTAAAGCTTTGAGGCTTGACTCTCTTTGATTTGGGATTTTTCTGCGATCGAAAACAGATGGTAAAGCTTGTGAGTTTTCTCTGAGTTTTCCTTTTGATTATACTCTGATTTTTTATGTTAGTTTTCGATACTCTCCTAAGCCGATGATGAACTGATTAATATATAGGTTTTTTAAAAATCCTTAAACATCTCTGATTTCAATATACGGCTTGATCTGATTTTTAGGGCTTTCCTCTTTTTAGCTATCCCTTGCGTGAATCACTTGAACGGCTTGACTGATTGCTCTCGGTTTCCTCTTTTGAACAAACCTGATTGAAATTGTTTGTTGCCGAAACTTAGTTCTGCATGCCTTAAAAACTTTGACCTTTGCAAGACCATATATGCACTTGTCCAAGAGAAAACATGTTTATTTCTTGATAGATATGAAAAGAATAATTTTCATTTCCTGATTTGTTGAGTTTGCCAAATATTGAATTGTTAACAGATTGATTGTCAAACCGTATTTACTGATTTTCTGGAACTCAAATAAAAATCTTTCTTGCTCATTTTGAAGATTCAGATTGATTACTTTCTGCTCTTGAATGCTTGCCAAAAATGATTTTCCTGATTTATTCCAATGCTTTGATTAGTTGCATATATTTGTTCTTTGCAAATTATGGACTGATTTGAATTTGCCAAATATAGTACTAGTCTTCATTGATCATTGCCATGCTTGTTTTTGTAAGACCATACATGACATTGCATTTTAGCTTGTACTGCTGCTCCATTCCTTTTCATGAAATGCTGAAACAAGTTGAAATGTATATGACCATACACAATGCACACTGACTTGTACATGTGAACTTGTCCATAAACATGATCCCATGTATTACCATATTTGTGTTGATGACAATTTGAATGTGATTTGAACTCGTGACATTTCATCACCATTTTAAAACTTCCTGTCTTGAATATTGAAATGAATTCTTTGCCCCAAAAAAAAACTGGAAGCATTTGATATCTTGCTTAAAAACATAACTTGATTTCTATGCTCGATCACATGCTTTTATTGCTGCATCATGTAGCCAGCCATGTACTAGCTTTAACAAACCAGACTTACATGTTTCTTGCGTTGAATCCTGATCATGGATTTGTGCTCGGCATCTACTTCATCTTGCATCTTGTGTAGTTTATACCAATGTATTGAACTTGCACCTGAAACATATACACCATACCGTATATTTTTGTGTGTGAATACACAACTGTGTACACCTTTCATTGTGCATGCTATGATCCATTGTATACTTGTACATCTGCTAGAATTATACCCTGCTGTACTTGTGCATACCCTTGCATTCTGATTTGAACTTGATTTGAACAACATGCTGCTTCACCATATGTTTGTTTGCTGAAGTTCACTTTGAACTCGACCACTCATGTATACACCATTGTTTGTTACTGTTGTTGCTCCAATGATTATGCTGCTCCACTTTGTAGCTACATTGTTTTACTGCCACTTCCTTGAACTGATTTGATGCACAATGATATAAACATTGTCTCGACCATACTGTTGCACCATGGTGTGAAATTGCCTTGTCATGATCATTCATGTATTGCTGTTCATATATATTCTGGAACTGATTTGATCTGCCTTGTGCTTTGCATTCTTGAACTTATAGCCACATACATATCACTTGATCCTTTATGTTGCTGAAAACTTGACCATTTTGAGAAAACTTGAACACGTTGCACCTTGTATCATGATCATTTGCTACCATGTCTTTTTTACATGTTGACCATCCACTTGCTTTGATCTGAAGCTTGTATTTGTTCTTTGCACCACTGTGTTGCATACATGCTTATACATGTGCCACCTTTGCTGATCCATACCTTCATGTGTGCTGATTTTCCATGCTAAAACACACTTGCTGATTTGCTTATTCAATTTTTGTTAGTCATGAGCTGAGTCGAGTTTGTCCATCGTGGCTACTCCTCAGTCGCACACTGATTGGCGTGGCAGTGCACACGTGTGTACATGTAGCCATCAGACAAGTTTCCATGTCCCTGTACAGATATATATGATGTTTGCCTTGTGGTATTTACAGTGTTTCACTGTGAATATCACAAGCTGTCTAGACATAGTCGGATTAATCAGATCGAGTCAGAAAGATGATGAGAAACACACCGAAATCTGAGGCAAATAAAATTTTCAAAATAAAAATTATATTTGCATGTATTCTGTTTTATTCCTATTGCAGTGTACTGTGTGTTTTCTGTTTCATGTGACAGGTAAGCAGATGGTGACTGGACTGACAGTGAAGACAGAAGACAGTGTTGAGTCAGTGAATTGTTTCAAGAATGTATATATGAGTTGTATAAACAAAGTGTTGTAATGAGGAGCTGTGTAACAAGTGAAATGTATATAAATGAAAATTATTTCAGTGAATTTCAGTGTTGAGCAAATAGTGGAGTTGTAAATCTGTACCGTTGAATATTGAAATAAAATATTATATTTAATCAAAATACTGTGTAGATATTTGAATTTATGTATAGATGCATTCTGTTTAAATATAAATATTATATTCCTGTATGTGATGTATATATAAAACAGTACAGTAACAAACACATTTAAAATATTATTTATTTGGTTGTTATCATCAAACAAAAATCATATAATTGTGTATACAACACCGTTATATACAACACATATATTTGTTGATACTGACTGTATTGATTAAATTAAACGTTTTTTTAATTTAATCGAAATCGATTGTTGTTTTAATGGTCTTAAAATTAAGGTAACTTACCTTATTGGTCACGTTTATAATAATATAAAGGTATAAATTTAGATTCGGATGTTTAAATCGCTGGTTGATTATTTAGATTACATCTGTATCATTTTATTTGCGGTAACATATTTGGATGCAGGGAAAAACAGGTTGGAGGGATCCAACTGGATTCCTCAAATATATCTAATGTTATTTATTTTCATATCATCATTATATGAACTGTTCTGATTAGATGATTGATTTGGATGTTGATCGTTGACTAGGAATTCAACGTTTGTTTGTTTTAACCAATGGACGATATTGGTTGAGTAATCAGCATCATATGACCTATAAATCAACCATTTTATAAATATTGATTCACCGTCACGTGATTCGACAAAGATGATGTTATAAATTTTATAAATGAAAACGGATTTCTAAATCTGTTATTTTGAATAAAAGTATATCAAAAGGAATTATATATTTATTATTTATCATTTAAGCATATAAGTGATTATTAAATGGTTTTATATTGCACGTACTTATATTAATCAAATTTATAAGCAAATGAGCAGAAATTAACATAACGGCAAAGGATGGATTAATTATTTCTAAGAAACATTTAAATAATATTATTTAAAGTAATTATATTATTAATTAATGTAACGAAGAACTAATGGGAGTTAGTAATGGAATAATCGTAACTTGAGTAAACTAAGTCAACCGTATAATTAAGATTTGATTATGAGATTAGTTTGTTGTAATTACCCTAATGAAGGGACTTAACGGATATTTGTTTTAATTTAAGATATGAATTTAAAAGGGAATTTAATATTTATTTTTCAGTGAATAAAGGAAGTAAATTATTATTAATTAGAATTTAAGAGATTATTATTTAAATAAGTAATCAGAGTGGTAATGAAATAAAGTTATGTTATGGAAGGGATTTATGAATGGGTTTATATTAAAACCTGAGATTTATGAATGAAAGTGGATTTTTAAGCGAATCCAAATAAATGTTTATATAACATTTGAATTAAGTGAGATGGAATCGAGGTAAAAGGGTTTTATATTAAAACCTAGTTTACAAATAAAGTTTATAAAGGACCAGTGAAGTTAAGATGAAGATTTTGAGTTTGAAATACTTAATAAAGAAATTAAGTGAAATGAATAGGATTAAATTGAGATTTTCGAAGCGAGAATTAGCTTAAACCAAACAATTTTCAGATTAGAATGGAGATAAGGAAATTAGAAACTAATTGAAAATTTGTTAAGTTGAAGGACTTATTGAGTATCTATCTAATGTTGGTTTCGGCCTTCGGGGTTGATATTTAGGGAGTTGTCCACTTACTATTTTTCGGTTAGGGACTAATGAATGTTAAAGTAACGACGATAAAAGGGATTTGAGGATATACATACATTATTTCCAAAGAAATAGAGATAAAAGGAGATTTTGTGAAAATATAATAACATTTTCGAGAATCGAGAAATTAACGGGACGTGTTTGAATAAGTTTATGCAAAGGGGAAGTGTCAGTTATTCTTTTGAGAATTGAAACAAAAGAGTTTTCGTAAAGATGTTATACGTGCAATTTGTTAAACCCAAAGTAGATATATATATATATATATGATTTAATTCCAAAGTAATTAAACACAGTTTTAAGAATATTCTTATAATGAAATAAGAAGCAAATGTGGTGTTTCAAATATTTAAAGATTAAGGATTTTGATTAGCTTTTAAATTAAAAATGGCCAAATGATATTGAATACTGAACCAATAAAATCATATTGATTTTCATGATTGAATGATTGTTTATTTGATAGTTAAATAATCGACTATCAAATATGACCAATACGATTGTTGGTATGGAAAGACCAGGATCGAATTCATATTCGAAAACCATTCCGAACCAGCAAAAACGAAATCATCGAAGATGCAGATTGAAGATAGAGCAGTGAAGACCGTGGATCTTCATAAGCGAAAGAACAACCTATCGAATCTCTCTGGCATGCATCCGGATTTATTTGATTTGTGATTCTTACATGATTGGAATCTGCGGATTGCAAGGACTACTCTCTATTGATCTATAGGGTGATTTCTAGGATGCAGTAGGATGGTGCCTTTGGTATGTCCAGTCCCAGTACAACTTGTATGGACGAGTGTCTGACAGAGTATTTCCAAAGGGACTACGTCAGAGTATTTCCAAAGGAATTACGTACGTTGATTTCTTCAAACGTACGAAGTAGGTGGCAAAGAAGGGAAACTTCTTTAGTCTCACAACCTGAGTATTTTTGTGGAAATCAATTAATGATTTCCGATGGATCTGACAATGTGGCATTCAAAGTGAATTGTGGCGTGTTATCTTAAAAAGGATAATTCAAACCTCTAGCCTCACAACTGGGAAATGTCAAAAATCAGACATGCATCATGGCTTTGTGGGTCGCTCCCATTAGGGTGTATTATCACCTATCTGGATAAATTCCTTTTGCTTCTTTAATCTATCGATGCTGTCCCTTTTCGGGAAACGGTTGCTGATCCCAACCGTTGGTGATATACATTCGATAACTCAAGAGAAATGAGTGGTCGGTCATGTATGTGCCGAGTTGCAAGACATTCTTGTTGAACCCAATGTATTCCCCTCTGGAGATACACTATTGGCAGATGGTTCCATACCTTGTCATAGTCGGAATCCAATCTCCAATAAGTGCCCGCGGTTTTGATTGTGTATTATATATGTAGAGAATGAGATGCAAGCGTTCTGCTAGATTGATATTTATTTGTAATTAGACACTATCATAATATCAGAAGATATATGATTTCAAAATGGTTTGGATTATCGTAAGGTAAAAGAAGTCAGTATTTATGTGTGGATTTGGTCTTTCGATTATTCTTTTCTTTCGAAAAGATTTTGAACTTTAAAATCAAGTTGGATGATTCCCCTTAAAACTTTGCGAGTTTTCTACTCTGGTTCACCAGACTGACCCGGTGCTCGGGTTAGACTAGGTTGTACAGGTCTAGGCTATCAGATGCTACGAAGTTCAGAAGCCGTGCTGGAGGAGTTCAGACGTATTAGTATTTATTCCACTGTGTGTTGTATATGAAGACAGGTATCTATAACTGTCCAGAGGTATTAATGTACTCTGATGTTGTAAGTATTTTTCAAGTTCTTAACAAAAATTATTTCTATATTATATTTTGTTCCGCTACGATATGAGACTCTGTGTTTTGTTGGTTCTTCTTCTTCTTCTATTCTAATATTTCTTTCTTTCTTATCTAATCCTCTAATTTCTTTCTTTAACATTCTGGATTTTCGGTACTCGAGTTTGGACACAAAAATTTTTTGTTCCGAAAATTCGAGCATCGAATTTTCTAGTTCGTTACAGTGGTATCAGAGCTATTGGTTTAGTAATAACCTTGGCTCTGTGGCGTAACTCGATAGAGATGGGGTTGGTAATACCCTAGATTGAGTTTGTGTATATATACGAGAGAGCGTATTTGTAGATTTTGTAAAAATGTTTCATATTGTATTATTTGACTGGTTTAATAATGAACTGGCAACTGATACAATAATGTTTGTAAAGATGGTCAAATGAAATAATTTTGGCCAAATTATAATTTTATATAGAAAAGAAATAATTCTCTCAAATTATTGGGGTATTAATTGGTTTGATTGATTTGAATGAAGTTCGAATTGGATTATAGAATTTAGATTGGTTTTATATAACTAAGCGTAAATTCAATATGAAATTAGTAAAGGAGCAATTCAATATGAAATTGAATGAACCGGAACTTGGCTTAAAAATAAGTTAAATGACACTAAAAGAGAAATGGATGATTTTGGAAATAAAGTAATAAATTGAATTCTGAGATAGAAGTGAATCGATTAGAAAATCGATTAGTTTATTGAATATGGAATCGGAATTTAATTTGGGTAAGTGGGTTAAATTAAAAATGGGCATAGTAGCTAAAGTTAAATAAATGGGAGATTTGGAAATTTAATCGGGTATTGATTAAATTAAATCCAAGTGGATATTAGTATTAAAGAGAAACTCAATTGATTGGGTTAAGTTGGTTATACATTGATTGATAATTGGTTGTTGATTGTTTGATGATGGGTTAGTTGAGTATAATTCATCGATGGTCTAATAAGAGTTGAACGAACTGGATTTCGATTTGGATTTGTAGCATAATTCCTACCTTGGCAATTTCGGGGACGAAATTCTTTTAAGGGGGAAAGAATGTAACGTCCCATATTCTTAGTAGTCAGATATTTAATATATTTCATTTTATTAAATATTTATTCGGATTTATAAATGGATTTATAATATATATTTTGTTTATATAACAAAGATTGAACGTACATTTATATAATTCGAACTCGTAAACGTTGCGGTATTTCGTAATTTACGATGTGGAATTCATGTATATCAGTACGACTATAAAACAATCAACGACAATTGACGATGAAATTAAATAATAATACAAAATAGAATGTTAAAATCAATGCGTTGCTTACCTTATAATGAGGCCTGTTCTTCGCACACGAGAATTTGTTCGATTTATTATATTGGCCTTAAAAATGTTTTCTTTTTAAAATGACATCTGTTTTCAACGAAATGAGTTTTATTGGAATACGTATGTTTAGTTATTGTTATATTTCTAGTTTGGACCCAATCAGAGCTGTTTTATCTGTACGTGAAATTTAAGAATGAACCGGCAAATTAAAATATGTTGTTTGTGCAAACGGAGTTCGTTATCAACGAAATTAATTTTTTTGGACTGAAACGTTGATACATAACAGCGTGTTCATTTCCTTTGTATTTGGGATTCACACGTGTCTGTCAGAATATAACGATTAATTGTAAACATTGGTTAGTAGTATAATACCGCATAAAAATAAAAATGAAAATATATAAACTTCATTGTGAGGTTATGATATATACCGTGGATATCATCTAAACCGATTAGTGTAAGCCTAAAAATGTAAAGGGAACACGCCTGCTTGAATTTAGAGACACACATGCTTATTGATTGAAAACGATCTTTTCCAACATTTCATTTCAACTGCACCTTCCTTATTCCATTCGTACAAAAGGCACTTGCAAACTAAATCTAAAATGAACCAAGCGCAAGCTATAGTTCTCAAATCAAACGCACCGGCTACCCTAGCATGTATATAACAGAGCCATTTCAACATCCATACTTCACATGGTACTGGCGGCAACCTCTATCTCTTTTTATATGATTGAGACTACTCCACAACACTTAATTCAAGGAGAACAACTTCATCCCCAAGTAAGTTTGTGTACCCAGAACGTACAGCCTACCTCGTTTCTTCACTGCAAAGCAAAAGGACGCACATGCCTAACCTCCTTTTTGTAGAACCTGTATGTGATAACTTGAAAACTAAGGAATAGGCTGCACCTATGTATTGTTAAGAAAATACATGAAGGGTAAGTTTTGAAAACAAAAATACAGTACTGCTCCTTCTTTGAGCACATGCCTACCACATTATCTAGCTATGTCTTTTGCTTTGTGTTTTCATATCACCCAGTTAAGAAGCTACTTTGCAGCTGCGTACTGTCTCTACGTATTGTCTCCATCTCAATCTCTTTTTGCCATAAATCATCGATATCTTAACCTTTATGCACATCTAAATAGGCCTCATTACTTGAAGGCCAAGGATTTTCATGCATAAATACGCACGAAAGAACTCATTTCTCCTCATTCCTGTGAAAACGCCGAATTTCATGGAAAGAAAGAAATAAATCAATATAGTAATAAGAAACTGAACTCTCCATAATTAAAAAGAAAAGAACTGAAGATAAAGAAGTGGCAAGAAGATTGGCCCTATGTGTAGTGCTGGAAGTTGTATGGGGTGTACATGTTTGAAGAATTCAGGAAGTGGGCGTTGTCAGCTGGAGCTTGAAACTGTGGAGAGAAAACCGAGGTTAGGCGTTGGGTTTCTTGGTGATCGACGGCAGCGCAATGGTCAACACAGTAGTCAGAGGCGTGGCAGATTCAAGGGAGAAGCGCTGTTGTGGTCTTTTCGTAGGAGCGAGTGAAGTGGTGTTCCAGTTTCGTTGGGAAGGCTGCGTTGACCGAGGAGAAAGGTGAGAAGTAGAAAAAGGAATATGGGGACTGGAACTGTGAACAAGGGTCAAGCAGGAGGGCCGGCGAGAGGGTTTGGCATGGGCTGTGTAGTGGTTGCTTGGTGGCTGGAAATGAGTTGACCGGAGGTCAAAGATGACATCATTCAGAGGGCAAAGGATGATGTGCTTTGTTTCCTGAAGCATGTAATTGTGTTCGAAAAAAGGAAAGGAAGACGAACAGTAAGTTTTACAATTCCTAATTAAATGTCTAAACATGGCTAATCCTCGTTATAACATCACAACCATTTTGAATATGACTAATTATATACATATCGACCCATATATTTATGTAATGCTGAGGTTGGGGTAACTGGTGCCTGCGTCTATGTCCATGCATCGACACCTGCAAGGCGGTTATGCTATTTTTATGTGTTAAGTAAAGAATATAATTATAACATGCATTACGTTTCAGTAGTGTATAACCCCCTATTGGTCTGTTTTTACCCGAGCCTATTTATATTAACCATATAAATCTTGTGTCACCAATAATATACTTGTTACCGTGACCTGGCCAGTGGCACTGGCTCAATAGAATTCTGGGTAAATTCCGACACCAAAGATATTAATTAAATTAAACATGTCAATCCCGTGTTAGTATTATTCTGCACTAAATCGGTTTAGCTGGGAATCTAATCATGCCTAAATAACATATATAACGTGACTACTTAGATTTCTGGATATGCCTAATCTAGTTTTATATTCCTAATGATGTTTCATTTATCCTCTTCTAAGTTTGGTTAAGGTGAGTAAGAATTTAGGAAATGGTATATGTATATTTGATGTGGTTCCTGGGAGGATTTTTGAACATGACCAATTGCAGTATGAAATGCCCAAATGGGTTTTAGGATGTGCGTATAAACTATTCAAACTATGCCCAGTCAAATTTTTTATCTAGTATTAACTCACATGGCCAATTATAATTAGGTAAATATTTAATTAAGTTTTAATTAAAGTTGTTAATTATTTCCATTTGAACCGTATAATTTATTTAACGTATAACCGATGCGTGCGTTAACAGAATTCAAAAGAGCGCCGGAACCATATTGAAAAGCGCTATGCGCTGGAGCTAGATGATCAGAACTGGAAGCAGCTGAGATTGTTAATTAAATTAAACGCATGTTTGATTTAACTAAAACTAAGCGTTTAAATAATGAACGGGAATCAAGGTGAGTTTACTCACTCAGTTTTTATCCCACTTATATTTATATAAGTCGGGTTTAATTTTTATGTGCTATGGTTGTTTATTTTGGATAATTACTGCATATATTTGTTGATACTGACTGTATTGATTAAATTAAACGTTTTTTTTAATTTAATCGAAATTGATCGTTATTTTAACGGTCGTAACCAATCAAGGTAACTTACCTTGTTGGTCACGTTTATAATAATATAAACGTATAAATTTAGAATTGGATGTTTAAATCACTGGTTGATTATTTAGATTACATCTGTATGATTTTATTTGCGGTAACGTATTTGGATGCAGGGAAAAACAGGTTGGAGGGATCCAACTGGATTCCTCAAATATATCTAATGTTATTTATTTTCATATCATCATTATATGAACTGTTCTGATTAGATGATTGATTTGGGTGTTGATTGTTGACTAGAAATTCAACGTTTGTTTGTTTTAACCAATGGGCGATATTGGTTGAGTAATCAGCATCATATGACCTATAAATCAACCATTTTATAAATATTGATTCACCTTCGCGTGATTCGACATAGATGAAGTTATAAAATTTATTTTACAAATGAAAACAAATTTCTAAATCTGTTATTTTGAATAAAAGTATATTAAAAGGAAATATATATTTATTATTTATCATTTAAGCATATAAGTGATTATTAAATGGTTTTATATTGTGCATACTTATATTAATCAAATTTATAAGCAAATGAGCAGAAATTAACCTAACGGTAAAGGATGGATTAATTGTTTCTAAGTAACATATAAATGAGATTATTTAAAGTAATTATATATTAATTAATGTAAGGAAGAACTAATGGGAGTTAGTAATGGAATAACCATAACTTGAGTAAACTAAGTCGACCGTATAATTAAGATTTGATTATGAGATTAGTTTGTTGTAATTACCCTAATGAAGAGATTTAACGGATATTTATTTTAATTTTAAGATAAGAATTTAAAAGGGAATTTAATATTTATTTTTTAGTAAATAAAGGAAGTAAATTATTATTAATAATAATTTAAGAGATTATTATTTAAATAAGTAATCAGAGTGGTAACGAAATAAAGTTATGCTATGGAAGGGGTTTTTGAATGGGTTTATATTAAAACCATAGTTTTATGAACATAAGTGGATTTTTAAGCGAATACAAATAAATGTTTATATAACATTTGAATTAAGTGAGATGGAATCGAGGTTAAAGGGTTTTATATTAAAACCTAGTTTACAAATAAAGTTTATAGAGGATCTGTGAAGTTAAGATAATGATTTTGATTTGGAAATACTTAATAAAGAAATTAAGTGAAATGAATGGGATTAAATTGAGATTTTCAAAGCGAGAATTAGATTAAAGCAAACATTTTTCAGATTATAATGGAGTTAAGGAAATTAGAAACTGATTGAAAATTTGTTAAGTTGAAGGAATTCTTGAGTATCGATCTAATGTTGGTTTCGGCCTTCGAGATTGATATTTAGGGAGTTGTTCACTTACTATTTTTCGGTTAGGGACTAATGAATGTTAATGTAACGACGATAAAAGGGATTTGTGGATATATATACATTTTTTCCAAAGAAACGGAGATAAAAGGAGATTTTGTGAAAATATAATAACATTTTCGAGAATTGAGAAATTAACGGGATGTGTTTGAATAAGTTTACGCAAAGGGGAAGTGTCAGTTATTGTTTCGAGAATTGAAACAAAAGAGTTTACGTAACGATGTTATACGTACAATTTGTTAAACCCAAAGTAAATATATATATACACATTTTAATTCTAAAGTAATTAAACACAGTTTTAAGAATATTCTTATAATGAAATAAGAAGCAAATGTGGTGTTTCAAATATTAAAAGATTAAGGAGTTTAAATAGCTTCTAAATTAAAAATGTCCAAATGATGCTGAGTACTGAACCAGTAAAATCATATTGATTTTCATGATTGAATGATTGTTTATTTGATAGTCAAATAATCGACTATCAAATCTGACCAATACGATTGTTGGTACGGAAAGACCGGGATCGAATTCATATTCGAAAACCATTCCGAACCATCAAATACGAAATCATCGAAGATGCAGATTGAAGATGGAGCAGTGAAGACCGTGGATCTTCATAAGCGAAAGAACAACCTATCGAATCTCTCTGGCATGCATCCACAGTTATTTGATTTGTGATTCTGACGTGATTGTAATCTATAGATTGCAAGGACTACTCGCTACTGATCTATAGGGTTATTTCTAGGATGCAGTAGGAGGGTGCCTTCGGTTTGTCCAGTCCCAGGACAACTTGTATGTACGAGTGTCTGACAGAATATTTCCAAAGGGATTACGTACGTTAATTTCTTCAAACGTACGAAGTTGGTGGCAAAGAAGGGAAACTTCTTTAGCCTCACAACCTAAGTATTTTTGTGGAAATCAATTAGTGATTTCGGATGGATCTGACAATGTGGCATTCAAAGTGAATGGTGGCGTGTTATCTTAAAAAGGATAATTCAAACCTCCAACCTCACAACTGGGAAATGTCAAAAATCGGACAGGTAGCATGGCTATGTGGGTCGCTCCCATTAGGGTGTATTATCACCTATCTAGAGAAATTCCTTTTGCTTCTTTAATCTATCGATGCTGTCCCTTTTCGGGAAACGGTTGCTGATCCGAACCGTTGGTGATATACATTCGATAACTCAAGAGAAATGAGTGGTCGGTCATGTATGGGCCGGGTTGCAAGACGTTCTTGTTGAACCCAGTGTATTCCCCTCTAGAGATACACTATCGGCAGGTAGTTCCATACCTGTTCATAGTCGGAATCCAATCTCCAATAAGCGCCTGCGGTTTTGATTATATATTATATATGTAAAGCGTGATATGCAAGCGTTATGCTAGATTGATATTTATTTGTAATTAAACACTATCATGATATCAGAAGATATATGATTTCAAAAAGGTTTGGGTTATCATAAGGTAAAAACCGTCCGTATTTATGTGTGGATTTGGTCTTACGATTATCCTTTTCTTTCGAAAAGATTTTGAACTTTAAAATCAAGTTGTATGATTCCCCTTAAAACTTTGCAAGTTTTCTCACTCTGGTTTACCAAACTGACCCAGTGTTTGTAATGCTCGGGTTAGACCGGGTTGTGTGGGTCTAGGCTATCGGATGCTACGAAGTTCAGAAGCCGTGCTGGAGGAGTTCAGACGTATTAGTATTTATTCCGCTGTGTGTTGTATATGAGGTCAGATATCTATAACTGTCTAGAGGAATTAATGTACTCTGATGTTGTAAGTATTTTTCAAGTTCTTAACAAAGATTATTTCTATATTATATTTTGCTCCGTTGCGATATGAGACTCTGTGTTGTGTTGGTTCTTCTTCTTCTTCTATTCTAATATTTCTTTCTTATATAATCCTCTAATTTCTTTTTTAACATTCTGGATTTTCGGTACTCGAGTTTGGACACAGAATGTTTTTGTGTTGAAAATTCGAGCATCGAATTTTCTAGTTCGTTACAGTAAAATTGTGTTTGAGACATGTTATGTTTGATGGATGCCGGTGTTTGCTAGTGGTTGCCTGTGGATTCATATACACACACATTGGGCACTAGATCTGCTCAGTCACTCTCATACTGCATACGAATGTGTGTGCATTTTCTTTTCTTTCATGGATGGGAATGGATGAATTAGCATATGGATGTTGCATTTGGACAAATGAGTGTGCACACATATAGAGCTTACACGTTATAATAGGATTATTTGCATACATATTGGATTCATGGCGCTAACATACATTGCATTAAGGAGGTCAACTGAATCAGTAGACAGCCTGATCTTTGCATTAGTATTGGGACATACACACACCTTTGCATATACTTATATAAGCATTATAATTCTTTAAGGACAATGGATGACAATGATTGGTGGATGAGTAGATGGATGATGGATGGTAGGATACATTCTTTTCAACTTAGAGATTTCGAGGATGATATCCTTTGAGTTGGGGATAACACCCCGAATTTTTAACGACGCCAAATAGGATAAATTGAAGAATAATTAATTTAATATTAAGAATCAAGGGAAATCGACTACGTCATTTTGTCCATCTCGAAATTCTGGTCAAGACAAACACCTGGTTTGCGTAAAACGGATAACATATGAAGAAGTTACAGACGATAAAAGTTTGAGAATCAAAACAGGGATAACTGGCGCACTTGACAAGTGCACCAAGGCAATTTTACACTGGCGCACCTGTAAAGTGCGCCCATAGTGGTTTTTGGGTATCCGGACCCTTTTCAAGTGGGTGGCGACCCATGACCTGATTCACTCTAGGGCTGAGATTACATTCGAATTCTGGATGCTGGCAGCTATAAATATACCTCAATTCTCTTGTTTTCTTCACAAAGAATCAATGCGGTCAAACTCGGTCGGTGTCTGAATTGAACTGGATCCCTTATCTTCTACTGTCAACTAAAGCAAACCAATTGGAGATTCAAGATCCAATATTTTCAGGTTCTATCTTCTAATCCAAACTTAGTGAGTTCTTAGTTACTTTTGGAATTAAATATTTAAAAGTAAACTTGATAGGATTATAGTTTGGATTTGTTCATGTGCCTATATTATATTGGATCCATTGTAAATTATGGACATATGACATTTTGGATTGGTTACAACTTGGATCTAAATTTCTATGATGTAGATCTTAATCCCTATTTGTGTTAGATCTACTTTTATATGTTAGACCCGAATTATGTGGACATTCTACGATGTAGATCGTATCCCTATTTGTGTTAGATCTATTTATCTATTATATCTGAATTATGTGGACAGTCTATCATCTAGATCTTATCCTTATTTGTGTTAGATCTACTTTTATCTATTAGATCTGAATTATGTGGACATTCTATGATGTAGATCTTAATCCTTATTTGTTAGATCTACTTTTACCTGTTAGATCTGTATTATGTGGACACCTAAATTATTAATCAGATCTAGTTTATTATTTGGATCCCCTTGTGCTTCTCATATTAGATCTGAACCTGTTGGACATCTAAATTAAATTTAGATCTTGTTATGTTCATGTTGTCACATTTGATATGTTACAACTAGTTAACTGCCACAAGTTCATTAGATCTATGCTTATATGTTCACCATGTTAGTATATGTTTATGGTAGTTATGTTAGAACATTCACCTTTGTCATATTTCCATTACCTTCCCTTTTTATTGTTATGATTAGGCTATTATTTAGCCTATACATGCCGTAAATTATGTGAACACGCTAGTTAGGGAACGGGGAGGGAAAAAGGTTAATACTGGCATAATTTGAATATAAACATGAGTTGGACGTACAATTCAATAATTGGGTAAATGGGCATAAATACCTAATAACGCATAGGTACAAGTAATTGGACATATAATTCAAAAAGGGTGAAAGTGGGGACATAATTACCTATAAAGACATAGATAAGAAATGGATAAAAATGGAATGTTTAATAATTACAATTAGAAATTGTAATTGCACTTATGACACGAGGTTAGGTTACATTAGTGGTGGAAGTCTGCCCGGACCCGACCGGCATACCCAGCAGCTACTAATGTTGAACTAATGTGAAAGGTCTAAGTGCATGAATACGAAACAGGCTAAGACACGAGGTTAGGTCCAACTTGTGGAATAAGACTTCCCGGACCCGACCGGCATATCCAGCATTCACAAGTTGTAGGCCTAATATGGTAGGTCTAGCCCATTATAAACCATAATTGGACATGGTAATGAATTGGACTACTTAACCTAATTTAATCCATAGAGATTGTATGACTATGAATAAAAGTTAAGGTTAAGTAAAAATTGGTTGGACAGTGGGTGGGTTAAGTAAATTTGAGGGGGTGGGTAATATTTACATGTAGGCCCACGAACTCAACCCAATAAGGTTATGTAATTAAAGACACCTAGTGTTATACATAACCGATGGAAAATATAAAAGTTACGTAATTAAAGACACCTTTTAGGGTAAGCATAACTAGTGGAAATGAATAGGGCTATGTAATTAAAGATACCTAGTGATATACATAGTTAGTGAAAACTTAGTGGGGGATATAAGACAAAGGAGAGAGCTTGTATCATATTATGTGGAACCCATTTCAGTCAGTGACCCGGAGTAGGTGTCAAACAAATTACTCCGTTCTAGGCGGAGAAGGGGCACGCTTACTGACTGATTGTAAGAGATCCAAATGTGGAGGACGGTGTGGGCGACGCAAACTGATTAGGCCATGTGCGTCCATGAGCTGGGCAGAGGGGGATAAGACGACCGTGACACCTGTAGATATGGGTCTGTGCGTGTCAGTGAAGGGTTGCCACTTAGGACTTGATACATCCTGCGGTGGGGCTGGCACAGAGTATCTACGGAGTAGGGAGCCGATCTATTAGGGTAGTAGTTAGGGTATATTTGGACGTATACCCAAGCCTACCACCTTGAAGTGTAAGGGATCATCTCATTCTGGTTATACTAGTAATAATGCAGAGTAATCGTTAGAAGCATATACACCTTATCCTGTCTACCTTGTCACACCTGCCATTTATGTAGTGATCTCTCTTATCCACTTTATATGCCTGTCATGCTACTTTTATTTATTTACTTGCTGAAAGTCACTAGACTCGCCAGACTTTATGTCTGACCCTTTTTGTTTCTCCTTCTTTCTTCCGTCTCCCCTCCTCCAGGTTCTCAGGGAGGAAACACTCAGCTTGACCGTGATTCTGCT
This sequence comes from Allium sativum, assembly GCA_030737875.1. NCBI lineage: Eukaryota > Viridiplantae > Streptophyta > Magnoliopsida > Asparagales > Amaryllidaceae > Allium > Allium sativum. Next base: position 202,897,457 of record CM060924.1, read on the forward strand.
TACTTTTGCTAGAGCTGCTGATATGTATGGCTCAAGCTCCTATCCTTGTTGCTATGGCTATATTTTGTTATTGGGGAATTTTACTTCTTTTATGTACTCTGATATTTTTGAAGTACAAGACAGTAACTTTTATGTTGTAATAGGCTTTTATGTTTCGGACATGTGATGTTTTTGGACAACGGTATCTTATGATAAATAAAGTTTTTATTCCGTTGTTATTCTATATATCAATCTTGTAATATTCTGTGTCTGTTTACCTATAATGCTTAACGAAATTTAATGCATTCCCTTTGTAAGTGACTTTAACGGATGTGGGGTGTCACAACAATAGAAGACAAAATATTTATATTCTAAGTATGAAAGTTTCAAATAGAGACATGTATCTTTTGGCTTATCACTACAAGAAAGTGTTCTATTGATAACAAATAAACATTGCACCAGAAGTTAAGTTGCTATAGTTAAGTATACTAGTCATTATTTGGGGTATAACATAGCTTTGAGTTGGTTAAACATAGCTAAGGGTCGTGCGATCTTTAAAATACCCTAAAAATTTGGCGGTCAAAAACTCACGTTCCCTCTTAATTCATTTCCGCTAAAATTTCATTTCCCTTCACTTCTTCCTCCCTAATTCAGTGGCCTCAAATCGCAACTTCACTCCCTCCCCAAATCGCGGCAAGTCGCAGCTCCACTCCATTCCTAAATCACCGCAAATCACAAATCCCTTTCCTGTTTGAATGTAATCCTCCTCAAATCGCCGTCTTCGCCAAATCGCCGCAAGTTGCCATCTTCGCTAGTCGCAACTCCGCTCAAAAGGATATCTACTTCAAGGAGGTGGTGTGAGGAAGCACTATCTGTGAATTTGCCTCAGGTAAAAATTCTTCGTGCTCAAATTGAAACTGGAATATCCCCCTTCCAATAAGCGAAATTCTGTCATGCTAATTATTAAATTCACTTTAGTTTTCTACTATATATCATGCCTACATTTGCATTCACTCAGAGATGATTATTATTAATAATATTATTTAAACAGAACTGTATCTTATAATTATTAATGTCATGGCCTTGTATCTTATAATTTATTTATAGTGAAGCAATTCTAATATAAGGCTAAGATGGTAAGCTGAGAACCACATTAAAAGAAGAAAAGAACTGTTATTTATCCTTTTTAATAGTTAATAACCATGAATTTGTCATTTATCATTTCTCCTAGAATTATCCGACTTTTTATAATAAAATTCTGCCCAAAAGAGCAAACATCCATCCTACACTAGCAAATTCAGCGCTTGTATTTGCAGCATACCCGACCCTATCGATAGGTAAGACAGTCTGCGGCGTTCCCAGTTTATGCTTCAACAATTGATTGCTGAGCTTACGAACTAGTTTCAAATTAATCCTAAGTTTGTTATTAGTGCGGAATAGAAGGCTGAACTGATAAAAATCCATAAATAACTGTATAGGAGGTGGGAGGTGAACGCTTTCTGATTAATTAGTTTAAAAACATACTATTAAATCTTCTCTAGTACTTGTTGTTTGTGGAAAGACGCTTAAAGTGCCTGATTTTAGAGGTGGAATATTAGAATTAGCACTGAAAGGATCACTATGCTTGGGGAATAACAAGTTCAGAGAAGGTTCTTTTGTGCAGCATTCATCATAGCCTTGTAGTTGTAGGTTGTTATGCTTTTGTTTTTTATTCCAAAATTAAAGCTGGAATTTCCCCTTTACAATAAGCGAAATTCTAGTCTGCTAATTATTAAAGTCACTTTAGTTTTCTACTGTATATCATGCCTGCATTTGCATTCATTCAGAGATGATTATGATTATGATTATGATTATTATTATTATTTTAACAAAATTGTATATCATGATATTAATATTATGTGGTTCTCAGCTTACCATCTAAGCACTATATTATAATTGCCTCACATATTTACATTTCTTTCTTCAACCAACTGCTACTATGTCATTTAAGGTTTCTGCACTTTCCATCTGTTTATGATCCAAACTGACAACAAAATTATCAAGTAGTGCAGATAAAGGATATTCTGCTAAAAAGTGAAGAATTGATCCTAAGACTTTTCAGCCATATATATCTGAACCATGCATCCATAGAGAGTGCATTTGTCACTTTTTGTTGTTAATATGTGGACTGTATTTCTTATATAATAATTTAGGAAAGCTTATATTTTAAAGTAAATGTTATTATAAACATATATGTTTGTGAAAGGGCTCAAATCAAAGGAGAGATGTTTCCTCCTCTCACAAATACATTCATCAATATAATATATTCATCAATATCCTATTCATTTCCATGCCAAAATAGAATATGTTAAATCCAATTAACAAGCTTTATTGCAAAATTTGCTATTATTTTTTTGTGATTAATTACGCACACACTCAAATACATACATTTGAATTACCAAATGTTGACATCCTTTAAATCTCTAGCAAAAATCAAGCATTTTGTTGAAGTTACTATAATCAATTCTTTTTACTACATCTAAATGGGCATAATTTTTTGATGCTTTGCTATCCATAATTTTTTATTTGCTAAAGTCCAGTGTGTCTTTGAATTCTCCGATTCGTACGTGTATGAGCATGGAAATGGTTCTAATTCCTATGTGTATATGTTTGTAAGCATGCACACCTACTGTCACTGGTATACCTACCTGTAAAGAAACAAGGATATATTTAATAATAGTTCGCCAATAAATATAAAAAATTTAATGAAAATTCTGTATTTTAAATCTACATATGCAATTCAAAATTTGTTGTGGTTCCGATTTTAAACGTAAGTACTAACGTGAATGATCTAATTTGGTTTTTGCCATTCTTAACTATGTTATTTGTTCTAAACAGATAATACCATCTATGGAAGGATGCTGCAAAATCAACTGTTTTTTTGAATACACGGGGCTGTGGATTTGGAAAACAACAGCGGATATCGGAAGGTATACTGTGCAGAAATGACTTAACCCATTTAACACCGTACGTAATCTGTCAATTGAAGTAGAATTGTCATTTATAGAATTTTACAATACTGGAGGGTATAGATTTAATATTGTGTCAGTCAATTTATTATGTTTGGTTTTATTTATTTAACTATTTTATTATGATGGTAATAATAAAATTTGAAGCATTTGTGAAACCAGCTACAGGTTTGAACTGGAAATATATACTTTAAATGTTGGTATGTGTGTATTCATCCAAAATTTTGTGTTGATCAAATATTTAAATATATATTTGATATTTGAGGCTTGTGTGTAAGAAAACAAGCATCTCTTCCCTTTAAAAAACAAATACATTCCCTATTCAAGAATGCAAAGATTGCCTCAGAAATATTTTTTTTCTTTCCCTTATCTTTCTTTTAAAGAATATATAGATGTGAGCATTGAACTGGTAATGAGGTGCATGTTGCCGTTTGTGTTTGAGTAAAAAAGAAAAGCATGCTAGGCATATGTCATGAAGTCATGCTTGTTATAGACTGGTATTGTGATGTAGCACAGAACTAGGATGTTAATGTTGGCTTTTGTAAAAAAAGTTCTTCGTGATTTAACTCAGAAAAAGCAATATTAAAGAAGTTGATTTTAGGGGCCACTGCAGTAATATTTTTTTTTTTTGATTTATCATGCAACTAACTTGGTGACTATGGGTCATTATTTTGCATCATAACTATTCCCTTTGCTTTTGATATATAGGTACACAACATGTTGCTTTACTATGTGGAACATAACAAAGTCTAGGCTGCATAACAGCAGATTAAGGAACGAAAGCTGAATTCAAATCAAGTTCAAATTGTTTTGACCTGAAAATTTTAAAATTGGGACGCCAGATCCATTTCCTGTCGATGCCATTAGGTCTTTTGCCATAGCTGTGGGAAAATTGAACATCATTACTTTTCCGCTATACATTATTGTCAACTGCGAGATTTTCTACTTTCTACAAAGCAAGCATGCTTATAAGCATTCAAATGATATATATATACACACACACATACATACATTTTTATATCATTTGAATGCTTATAAGCATGCTTGCTTTGTAGAAAGCAGACAACTGTGAGATTTTTTGCTTTCTACAAAGCAAGCATGCTTATAAGCATTCAAATAATATATATATATATATGTATGTATGTATGTATATATAATAGGGAATAAAGCACAAAAATATTGCTTACAAACTTATTGCAGCTTCTGATGCAATATTGAAATGATTCCGCTAATTCTATATCATGTCGTTTCGATATTTCTTTCGTATCTGTTTCGGGAGCTTCCAGGCTTGATAACGAATTCATCGTTGTTGGTGGCATGTATAAAATGGTTTCCTACCCATATTGAAATAATTGAAGTGGGGATTGGTTTGGTTTGGTTTGTTGCAGTAATTTGAGTGTGAAAGAGAATAGTGTCGAAGAGTATTTGATTAGTGTTAATGGTTTACGGTGGTGTTGATGATCAGAGTGTTATTGGGAAGTTGTCTTATCTGTGATTTGTGGTGAGCAGTTTGTAAAGGGGTGTTTTTCTTTTTGACGGTTCTGACCGGAAGTTGAATTTGTGGTTTGTGAAGGTTTGAGGGTAGTGCTTTTAGTTGTTTTGGAGAATTAGAGTTGAATTCCAATATCATTTTTCTTACTGTTGGTATGATTACTTTTTACCTATGCTTTGATTGGAAGGTTCAGTTGCCTGATAGTTTGTATGGTTACAAAAAGTATTTCCTGTCAGCCTTAGTATATTCAATTTTTATTTATAACAATAAGAAAAAAATAGAGCTTTAGAATGTGCTCACAGAAGTGCAAGCTTGCAACTACAAGCTTGATTCAGCAAGTTAATTTGTGCAAACTTGCTTGCAGGTGCAAGCTGTGCAAGCTTGCTTGTGTGAGCTTGCAACTTGCACCTGCAAGCTTTCTGAAACATTTAAAATATTTTGTACTCACTTGTTATCTTCCAATTTTAAATTTCTTTAAACAAGTCAACGGTTTCACCATTGACTTCAATGGAGTTTTATCAAAATGTGAAAGTGCTAACTTATATGCTAGCATTTGTAAACCTACCAAATTAATGGTATACAGAAATGCCATATGAATAATATCCATAAGAATCAAGATAAACAAGATTAGTGTACAATCAGACTAAAATATTTATGTTACTATATGCAAAAGAAGCTCAATTTCTTGCCATCAAGGTTAGTTATTTGTCTACTTTTATTGTATATAGCTTTCTCATTATCGTTATTAAATTATATTTTGAAACTACAGTGGCATAAAGGGTTGGGTCTTTTTGGTCCTACTGGAACCGGAAAGGTATTTAGTTAATTTAATTTTAGTAACAAATTGATTATTTACTTTAAATTAGTAATTTTCTCATCAGAAAGGTTGGTACATGCTATTGCCAAGGAGTATGATGCACATTTGATTATGATCAAGTAATGCATTAGCAATTTTTTTTCTATATTTATGTTTTTCAAGTTGATTTTTACAAATTAAGTTATTTTTAGCATCTCTAATGCTAATTTGGAGTTTTTGCCACATTTACGCCTGCAATCTAAGAACAGTGTTACTCCGAGTTAGTTAACTATCAGTAAACAACATTTTGTGTAGAGAAATCAATGAAAGGAATCCACTTAGTAGTTGTATTTGGGGAAATGGTGTACTTATCATGGGTTGGTGTGTGGTTGTATCAAATGATATTGACTTTTGGTGGAGCAGGTTTGTTCTTATATACTTAGTTTGGCAGTTCTTTTAAGATCAACATTGTCGATAATTAAATTTAGTTCTTAATAAATTTCATCCCATTACTTATATAACAAAGTTAATAAGCCAATCAAGCATATATCAGAATCAAATATAATATATAAAAATGCATGGGCTTAACATCGTTTCCATTATGTATGTAGATGGGAAAGACAGTTTCATTTACATAACTATTTTGTATGGTGTTGAAGATGTTCAATGTTTATTTTAGTGTATAATATGTTTACCAAGCATATCAGTGTTTATCAAATTTATAGTAACATGATAGGAAAAAGTTTGGTAGTTCAAATATCCAATTTTCACGTTGTAATTGCTATTTTAATACGCAGAATGAAGGAATGTAGTGCAAGAATGCTAGCATAATCAAATTATCCAATTTTAGTAAAGGGTGAAAGGGATTTCATTTCACACCGAAGAGTAGTCAAACTTAAAACCAAGTTTTTATATGTATTAGTAAGGGAGAATCAAGCAATTTCATGAAGGAAAAATGTAGTAAACAATATAAATCGTAACTACAGAAACTATTTATCTTTGAACTGCATGTATTAGTAAATAATTGTTCAGTTTTTGTATGTATTAGCAAGTGACATCAACTCTTCAATACACTGGCAATGTTGATCTTGGAATTGCATGTGGAAGGTATTTCTATTTTGTTTGCCTAAGCATTAATGATCCAGAATCGTCTGTAGTAGCTTTAAACTCAAATAGGGGATCTCATTTCTGTGCCTTCAGGTGATGCGCTAGGAACTTCAGTATGTGTTGGTGCTCTTTTAGTTCAGTTCTTTGAGGTATATGGCTGTGCTAGTAAAAAAAAAAGTGTTCTGGATCTGGTGTATGGTTGAGCATTGATGAAGTTGTGGTAAGGATCTCAAATGTATTGCTAATAAGAGTGTTGTATTGATCTTTTTTTTTCTTTTATGTTTGATGCATTTTTGGATGTTACAGTCATTACTTGTTGTCATACATGTTTAGTAGTAATTATGAATGGATTTCATTTAAAAAAAAAGGTGGATTGGGGCTGAAATATGAGCATGTTTGGCAAGCATAATCAAACAGTTTGTAAGCTGCTTATTGCAGTTTCTATGTTTGCCCACAATCAACTTTGTAATAAAATAAGATGCTTTGAAGTAGATAAGTCATAAGTCTAGCGAAAAATATTTTCCTATGGCTCATATCAATTTTTACTGTTGAAATCTATCATAATTTTAGCTTGTTTTCTTAATTACTTTTACCTTTTATTGTTTGTAATTTTAGTTTTTACTGCAGAATCAGGACCTCTAACATTCCATTCCATTACATTCACTGGGAGTTTTGAGTAGGTTCACACCTTAATTACAGGTAAGAGGAAGCGCTTGCATTATGCTTTGTATGTGTTTTTCCTTGCCTTTTGATTTTAAGTGACTAGTGATGTCTTTCCATGAAGGATTAACGTCAGTTGAGATACGGTAGTGAATTCAAAAGATGGCTGTTTCCCGGTTGCCAATTGGCCAAAGACGTGATTTTTAGTTTCTTTTGTTCCTCATAACAAAATCTGAATTTTTCCTTTTCATTTCAAACTTTTGTTGTAATAATATATTATTAGAATAAGAAATTGTAAACTTTGAATGTTATGGTAGAAAATGTTGCAATAGAACTTTTTTGTATAGTGTTCTAAATGTGCAATGAAAAGAAATTTTGTTATAGCTTTGTCATATTACAGCCTTATGGTAGTGCTATACAAAATATTTTTCAAGGAATAAACAGCTTATATAGCAACAAAACGATGTTGTAGAAATAGTATTGAATTTCCATAGCGTGTTATGATGCATCATAAAAACTTTGCATAGCATGTTCAGATGCTATAACAACAAGAAATGTAAACATATTACACCATTTAAATGACGTTTTCATAGTGTGTGGATGCGTCATAAAAACTTTTCACAACATGCTTTACAAGCTATAGAAAAGAAGTTGCAAAAATATGACCTGTTTAAGATGGCAACAAACGTAGGTTTTCCATTGCAAGTATGACACGCTATAGTATCTATCAGACTTTTCACAACATGTTGATCAATAACAATTATAAAATCGCTATAGAAAGTTTGTATAGCAGTTTTTAAACGCTATAAAAAGTCTTTTTTTTGTAGTGTATAGAAATGATCCTTGGATTTAGCATAAAAGATTCGGTCATTTAAATTTTCAACTTTTATCTAAGATTTTTAAACGTAATCTAGTTAGAGGTCTTCCCAAAAAAAAATCATAGTAGATAACTTATGTGATGCATGCCAACTAGGAAAAAATTAGAAAAAGTTCTTTTAAACAAAGTATATGATTTCTACATCCCAACCCCTTGAACTTCTTTATTTCGATTTATTTGGCCCTTCGCAAATTCAATCTATAAGTCAAAATAGATATGTGTTTATTATACTAGATGATTACTATAGATTTACGTGGATGATTTCCTTAAAAAAATAAAAGTGAAGCTTGTGAACACTTTATTTTTTTTCTCTAAAAGAACTCAAAATCAACTTTCTATTAAAATTAAGTCTATACGAAGTGATCACAGAGGGAATTCGGAAAATACCTTGAGAAATTTTATAACAAGAAAAGAATAATCCATAACTTTTATTTTGCAAGAACAACTCAGCAAAAAGGAGTAGTAGAATGTAAAAATAGAATGATTCAAGAGTGCTCTAGAACCATGTTAATGATAGTAATTTACCAAGACATTTTTGGGATGAAGCATTTGTAACGGCCTACTACATTTAATTTTAAACAGAATTCTAATAAGACATTAATAAACAAAACATCATATGAATTACTTTATAATAAAAGACCTAAAGTGTCTTATTTTAATGTTTTTGGTAGTAAATGATTTATTTTAAATACTATAGATAATTTAGATAAATCCAATTCTAATTCAGATAAAGGTATTTTGTTTGGTTATTCAAATAGAAGTAAAGCTTATAGAATTTATAGTACTAGAACTAAGAACATTAAAGAGAATACATGTTTCTTTCGATGAAAACTTAAAAAAAATCAATAATAATAGCCTTTGTGAGGAAGAAAATTTTGTAAATGAAAAATAAGACAATGAATTCAATAATGATGAAATTAGTGATAATACAAAATAATTACATCCAAATAGAAGAACTAGAATTTTAAGAGATCACCCTATGGAAAATATATTAGGAAGTATAATATCTATTGCTAAATCTTGAAATCAATTATATAAAATGAGCAATGCAACATTTTTATTGAACCTAAAAGTCCATCAGAAGCATCTACAGATGATTCATGGACTCTGGAAATGCAAGAAGAATTTAATTAATTTATAAGGAAATAGGTTTGGGAATTAGTTCCAAGATCATAATATAAATCTATAATTGGAACCAAATGGGTATATAGAAATAAAATAAATGAACAAGGAAAAGTTGTAAGAAATACAACTTGATTAGTGTTGCAACATGATTGTCAAGAAGAAGTAATTGACTATGACAAAACCTTTGCAATACTGGCAAGATTAGAAGCTATTAGACTCTTACTTGCTTTCACAAATCATAATAATTTTAAATTATATCAAATGGATGTTTAAAGTGATTTTCTAAATGGTTCTATAAAATAAGATGTATATGTTGAGCAACCCCCATTTTTTGAAGATGAAAAATTTCCTATTCAGGTTTATAAACAAAAGAAAGCTTTATATACTCTAAAATAAGCTCTTAGAGCTTGATATGATGGACTTAAATCTTATTTGCTGCAATAATATTTTGAAATCGCTAAAGTAGATAGCACATTATTAAAAAAATTAGAATGATATTTAATTAATACAAATATTCGTATTTACACTATTTTTGGATCAACAAATAACAACTTAAATAAAGAATTTCCTGAAACAAAGATTAAGGAATTTGAAATGAGTCATATAGGTGAATTAAATTATATTTTAGGACTTCAAATAAAAAAAATTGAATAATGGAATATTTATATATCATACAAAATATGCTAAATAATTAGTAAAAAAATTTGGGATGTGTAATGCTAGTGAGAAACCAACTAGTATGAAAATAATGAAAACTTAAATAAAGAAGATAGTTCGAAAAATGTTAACCAAAAAACTATATAGAGGAATAATTGGAACACTATTTTATATAACTGCAAGCAAACCCAACATAATGCATAATGTATGTCTTTATGCAAGATAAATATAAGTTCAAGGAACCACACTTAAAAGTGGTAAAAAAGTATATAAGACACATTGATAATAGGATAGATTACAGACTATTTATAGTAACTCGTAGCTTTCCCGGTAAGGAAAGAGCGGATACTTTGAGGACAAGACGAATCATAACGCAAACAGAAGAACATTTCATTGTTTATTACAACAATTCCATCAAAATACAAGAATATACAGAGTATGAATCAATATTACACATCATAAAATATCAGAGATTACAATACATTAATAGCAGCGGAAAATAATACAATATACAACTAGAAGTAATACACGGATACAGAGCTTTCCGAGTATCGTTCCAGCTGTAAATCAGGATCCTGTGAATATAAATCTGCAAAACCAAAACTACTAGCTGCCCGTGCGGAAAATAAGGGCACCCAAAGTTTAGGTTAAAACAATAAAATCCAGGTCAGTCATGTGGCTGGTGTGAGAACTAAAACAGTTATTAATATTTATTTTAAAGTTTGGTAAATCAAGGGACCACGCCATATAACACGGAACGGGTTTCCTCCCAAGAATACCAGTGCATAAAACAACAGCGCAATGCTAAATAAAGAACAATGAAGCTATTATAAGACCCAGGTCCCATCACATAATGCAACGCAAGCCATAGGATAGGGTTTTACCTTATAATAGCCAAAGAATGCTTGATATGCTAAATTTCATCTTTTATTATTACTATAAGTGTATAGTGTCAAAACAATTTCAATCATAAGTATTAATCATAGATGACATGGGTACCATATATCATGTCGCCAATACTAGGCTCTACAATCAAAACCGCAAATGTCACATATTGGAAGTTGGATTTCCATCTGTGAACCAAGGCAAAAGATAGTCCTTACTGAATTCGAGACTGTCTAGCCCAAGTCTCAGGAAAGTACTCAGTCAAACCTTTGGATCGTCAGGGCCGGTCCACCGATGTGGATTAAAATGCCTGAACACTGCGTTTCCCCGCCCTTTGGGGCGTAATGAGTCCTATGACTCCATCGACTCCACACAGTCACCGATATATCCGAGGCACCTCTCAATCCAACAACCACATAAGTCAAACTCGTCAGGGCGTGTAAAGCACTGATGCCAATTCTAGCTAGAAGGAAACGCATGCCCTCCCTGATGTCCTCTCCCATTTCTGGTTCACAACCGGGGTGTGAGGCTCGCGAATTAACGCTACATAAAGTTGTGCCACACAGGCGGTGCTTTGATCATCAACCACAAGACTCTGCTTTTCAACAAAAGCCTTGATCATTTGCCACTTAGGCATGCCACACAGGCAATTCACTCCATGCGATTGATATCCATTAATATATAACCCCTGAGCTCGTACGTCTCAGAGAAGGGCGTTAAGCAAGAGAATAAATTCTCCACCGCCAAACAGATATATATTTAATAGAAATCAGTCACACAGAATAAAATCCAATGTCAGACACACAGTCCATTTACAAGTTCGTTCTGGGTCTGAACGAAACCGGAGGCACCTTGTACCTCGCATATCCATCGATCTCCAAGTACGTCTGGACGATCACCAACTGATTCCCTCCTCTTGGGTGTACAACCCAATCAAGATCATTAGTAATTATCCAAACGACGTGAAGACCTCCAGTCTTCAACCACCGTCTTCATCTTCGACTAATCGTGGTATCAGTTATTCAGAATGGGATAAACCCGGTCTTTCCGAATAACTCGCGTATTTTATAAACAAGTGTTACACAAACACAACATACGCCTCATTCCAATTCATCAGTCACTAACCGTAAATTAGTAAGAGAACAATTCCCTAAATATTAACCCCGAAGGACGAAACCAACATCAGATCAATACCCAAGAAACCATTCATCTTAACTAATCTTCAGTTAGTTGTTAAATTTCACATTCTTAGGGGGAGGTTCCCATTAATTTTACCAAAGATAAATTCCTTAAATTTATTCTTTAATCTTCTTTTGAATATCAATTCAAACCAAATTATTGTTTATCCAAACTAATCGAGATTAACGAACCTTACCGAAATCACTTGTTAAATTTCCTAACCCCAACCTATTCATCCCATGAAGTAAAACTGGTAATACTTCATATCTAACACCATGATGTTATCGGTAAATTCAATTACCATTTCACGTTCAAATCTAATTAAAGATTTAACTATCGCCTCGAGCAAAACTGGTGATACTCCACTCTCGATCATTTCAATCTAATTAATGATTCATTAAAACTCCACTTGGTTTTAATCTTCCCAAAAATCAATATTAATGATTATTTAACTTGGGAAATCATATCCTGTCTTTAACTGGGTTAAAGAACCAATGTCATTTAAACACGGTTCACAATAAACCCAAAATCACATTCTATTCCATCAGCCTTTAACTGTAAATTAGCAAGTGAATAATTCCCTAAGTGTTAACCCCGAAGGCCGAAACCAACATCAGATCAATACCCAAGAAACTATCCAACTTAACTAATCTCCAGTTAGTTTCTGATTTTCTTAACTCCGTTGGGTCTAAGAGCAGTATTATTAAAGATACCATTCACGACAACCCAAATCACATTCCATTAATTATCGGGTTAAAGAACAAGTGTTATTTAAAACGCCTTTCACGATAAACCCAAAAATCAATTCAAATTTAATTCCAATTAAATACCATTTAATTGGTACACTTCATTAAATCTAAATAGAAAGATTTAATCTTTTTCTCAACTGGGTTTAAGAACAGTGTTTATGAAGACACCATTCACGACAAACCCAAATCCCATTTGATATTAAATACAAGGCTCTGAATAGAAATTATATCGGCTTATATTCAATATCAAATTCTACGACCAACAAATATCATATTGGAAATAACGATATAAATATATCTTTCAAATTTCCATAACAACATCTTTATAATCACGAAATCCAACATCGAAATATTCCAAAGACTATTTTGATTCAAATCCATTCCAATTCAATTATTGGAAATTCTGGTTATTTTCAAAACCATTTCAAATCCACTTTATTTATTTCAAAAATAAATGGATTATAATTCTAGTTCAAAACTAGTTCATTTTGATAAAAATCTATTCTTATCTTTTCAAATATGGAAATTTTCATCCCAATTCTTTCCAAATCATTTCTTATGATTTTACACAAATTATTACTATTTTTAATAATTTTATCAAGGCCCGTACAGTCGATTTCCATTAACGGCCATCGAACTGCACTTACAGCGACCTTTCCCGAATTTGATTTGGACATAATTCCAAATCCAACCGTTAGATTTCAAATCTCTAATATTTGTTAGAAAGCTCTTTTCGATACGAACCCAACGGTTCTGGTTTAGGAGAATCCGATGGACGGATCTCCCGTAATATCCATTCGAAGTCAATGGTCGAAATTCGCGAACTGCCGCGGCGCGGCGCGTTCTATTCAGGCCATTTAATATATATATATATATATATATATATATATTTAGTCGATTTCCTTTTAAAACGTATTTTACAAATCGTTTTAAATTCGTTTTCGAAACGATTTCAACTTCATATTCAATTTCGAGTCAAAATTCAATATTCCACATCATCGATATACAAATGATAATATTTTCAAAATATTATATTTTGAAATCAACTCCTTTTCGATGTTCATTATAAAAACGAATAAAATCGATATAAATATCGTTCACGTCAAAATGGCGCATCTCTAATAAACACGGCTTTATATATTTCAATAACTTCGTTATTCTATTCAACAAATGAATATTTTCTTCAACACATGAATATATATTTTTATTCAACACATGAATATATATTTTATTCAACACATGAATTTATATTTTTATTCAACACATGAATATTTATTTTATTCAACACATGAATTTTTATTCTATTCAACACAGGAATATTTATTCTATTCAACACATGAATTTTCTATTATAATATTCCTTATTTTCCACATCACACAATCAAATTTCACAACATACCAATTAAACAAACAAGTCATCCATGGTCTGTGGACGATGGGTGTCGGGTGCTGCTAAGCACCGTCTGCATCCTAGTATATATTTCAAACTAGAAATAAATTAAAGGTGAGGAGTTCTCACCGATAAGCTAAACCAAACGTCGCGACTCTACATGTGTAGAAAATCTTCGCTGTGCTCGCCTTTTGTCAATTTCATTATCCGTAGCCACTACATATATAAAAATCACAATTTTATATTCTCTAGTATATAAAAATCATATTTTTAAAATGCTAACTTCATAATAAAAATTATATTTTTATATCGCTCTTCTTCTAATAAAGATTATATTTTTATATCGCCACTCATATAAAAATCACATTTTTATATTTTCTAGTATATAAAAATCATATTTTTATTAGCTCTATAATATAAAAATCATATTTTTATTCTCTACATCATATAAAGATTATATTTTTATTTCAACTCTACATAGATAAATATCACATTTTTATCACTTCCTCACATAGATAAAAATCATAACTTTATAAATTAAAGATCGCATCTTTGTATGTATAAAAATCATTTTTTTCCTATGAAGAATCATTTCTTTTTGTTTTTAAAAATCTAACCTTTCTTTAGTTATAAATCGAATCCTTTCATTACCATTTTCTATATAAAAATATGACCTTTATTTCATTACATACAAAGGATCTGATTTCTAACAATAATTATACAGAAAATAAATTAATTAAATAAAGAAAACTGTGCGGTCTTGGCGGCGGCAGGTGTCGGTCGAGATCATGCCCTTTTTTTTCTTTGATTTTTTTAGAATGAACGAGGGGGTGGGGGCCCGAGAGGAAGTCTAGAGAGAGAGTGGTTTTTGTTTAATTATTTAATTTCAAAAAGCACCTTTTTATTTTGAACTCGAAATCAAACCCACCGACTATCGTCTATAGCTAATTACCCTCATTCTGAACACAATGGGATATGTATCGTAAGCTGATTCGACTGTTTCGATCAGTTTCCGTCAAAATATAAATATATATATTGAATTTGAATGCACACTTCAATTTACCGGGGCCACATACTAACCCTAAAAATCCCCGAAAAATATTTTCTAGCTTCGTATTGACGATACGGTTCTTACAAAACTAATTTCGTCAAATTCCGAGACCGTTTGAAAAATGACCATTTTCCGGTCGATCGAAATTGACTGAAACTGCCAAAACACGTTTTACTTTGCCACTGTAACACCCCACACCCGCTATGGTCACTCTCTAAGGGAATGCCATGGCATCGGTGGAGTATTTTAGTGAATATAGAACAGAGAATTACACCAAGACAGATATAAAAAGTACTTAAAGTTTTTAAAACATCATCTCATAACAGCAGAAGTAGAACATGTCTGGTTACATCATAAAACCATACTAAGAGTCAAGTACAAAATATCCATCCTGATAAATAAAAGTACATAATCCCAATATGCGTAAACTGATAGCCATAAAAGAAAAGGATAAGCTGAGCTTTACTCCTATGGTCCAAGCTCCAAAAGAGAATAAAGCAGTCTGATCAAAGCCCACTCGTACTGGGCTCACTCTGATAACCTGAGGGTTGGGAAAAAGATAAAAACAACGGGGTCAGACATAAGTCTGAGTGAGTCCTATAACTTTAACAATACAATTATTAAAGTAACCAGAGGAGACATAAGCTTGATATACGGTAACGTCTGGGGATGAATGGCTACACTAATTAGCTAGGTATACTTAGGATAAACTAAGATAATCGTAAAGACGCATTTATCCACCCAAGGATTAGTTTACACCACCCCAGACTTATCCACCCAAGGGTAATTCCTACACTGCACCACACCAGTCCTACCCACCAAGAGTAATTCCTACTTAAAGGTTGATCCCACTAAGTGTACTTAGTAATTTAGTAGTTTCGTGTACCCCTATTTGACTACATAGGTGTACCCACTACTTCCCAAGCGATCGGCTCCCCTACGTAGATACCCGTGCTGGTCCCACGATTGGGGTGTATCATTCCCCAATGTGGCCACCATATAATATCAACGGTGCACGGCTTTATATCTACACGATGCAACAACGACTTACCAACCAGCCCGGGTCCACACACGCATATGAAACCCGTTGGTCCCGCGTTGCCACCGCTAACCCGGTTTGGCCACTTATAGTCAAGCCCAATATGCGTGTCCCGTCACTCGACTAGAATCGAGCCCACAAAGATACGTTTGGGATATTGGTTGAAACGGGCCCCCACAAGCTACCTCCTAAGCTTGTTATTTCTAGTGAACCCCACTTAACCCTTTAACCATGTCCCCTTACATGTTATAAATTTTGGTTAAGTCCCTTAATCATTTTATGCAAGGTATCCACTAGACTTTCACATGCCACCCATGGCACTTACTTAACCCTTTAATCATGTTTAATTACATGTTCCACTTTGGTTAAGTATTCTAATCGTATTTTCCCATGCCACCCATGGCACTTACTTAACCCTTTAATCATGTTTAATTACATGTTCCACTTTGGTTAAGTATTCTAATCGTATTTTCTATTGCCACCCAAGGCAACCCACTAGTCTCCTCATGCCACCCCAAGGCACCCACTTAACCCCTCATGTCCCACTACATGCTAATATGGTTAAGTGTTTCTTAATTCATTAGTTAAGATCATGACCTCATAAAGACCTCTCACATTAGACCGTCTTTTATGACTGCTGGATATGCCGGTTGGTTCCGGGCAGACTTCTGTCATCAAAAGGGCCTAACCTCGTGTCTTTACTTTAATCATGTATTTAATTTACGACTAAGACCTCTCACATTGGGCCAATCATTTGTAGCCGCTGGATGGCCGGTCGGTTCCGGGCAGACTTCTGCTACAAAAGGGTCCAACCTCGTGTCTTAGTTGATTAATTAAACCTAATTAATCACCCCCATATTAATTATCCCTAATTAATATCAAATTTTCCATAACATGGGTAGACCTAACTCAATAGGTAAATTCCCATGGGGTAGACCTAACTTAATAGGTAAATTCCCACTTATGGTAATTTATTTTTATGGTATGCTTAATCATACCCAATCATATTTTTATTAACATATTTACCAACCCCATCGTTCCCCACGTAAATCGTTCTCTTTTCATGACATAAATAAGGGGAAGATCATCACAAATATCATGGGTTTAGCATACAACTTTGTCATGGGTTAAGAGGATGTCAACTTACATATATGAGCATATATTAACCCAACTACATTTAACCCAAACTTGCATATTATCATACACATGATTTGCATAACATGTTGCATATGAGCTTGCATATTATCATACACATAATTTGCATAACATGTTGCATATGAGCTTGCATATTATCATACACATACCTTGCATAACATGTTAAACATGCATTTAAGCATACACATAACTTGCATAAGCATTCACATACTTGCATAAGCATCCACATACTTGCATAAGCATTCACATACTTGCATAAACATGCATAACTTGCATATCATGTCATTTAAGCATATACATATCTTGCATAAGCATTCATATTCTCGCATAAGCATGCATAACTTGCATCTCACATAAATCTTGCTTTTAAACATATACATGACTTGCATAAGCATCCATATACTTGCATATTAACTCTTAAACTTGGATAATGTGTCATCATGAACTTGCATATTAACAAACATGTAACTTGCATAGCATATCTTGCATATTAACATACATGTAACTTTCATAGCAAATCTTGCATATTAACATACATGTAACTTGCATAGCATATCTTGCATATTAACATACATGTAACTTGCATAGCATATCTTGCATATTAACATACATGTAACTTGCATGTCATGATTTATGCATAATACCAAACACTTAGCATGCATGAAACTACATACTTAGCATGCATAAAATTAATTACACATTATGCATAAACTCACATACTTAACTTGCATAAACTCGCATATTCAACATGCATAAATTTACATATTCAACATGCATAAATTTACATATTCAACATGCATAAATTTACATATTCAACTTGCATAAACATAGGATTAATATTAAACATAGATTAGCATATTCACATCATGTCATATGACTTGAAAACCCATTAATCCACATGCAAAACCATAAATCTCATCATATCTCATCTACTTAATTTAGCAATCGATCATCAAAGTGATAGAAACTCACCAAAACCAAGATTAGCAAACTTATGAGGTGGAATTAGTGAAGAAGATATTGATTAGAGGTTGATTAGCTTGCACTCTATCTTCATTGATTTATGGAGGCCATAACCAAATTTCATTTTGCCATAGTTTAGTTACAAGACCTAATTATGAATGAATTAGGGTAGGGTTAGGGTCTTATTTATAGGATTAGGTAGTGTTTTAGGCCCTTAGATTAACCCTAGGTTAGATTAGGACCGTTAGATTTAGGAAATCTCTAGAACCAGCCCACTAGGCCAGCACAAGGACCCAAACTGGTGCACCCAGTCTCACTGGGCGTCGCACCCTTGTCGACAGGCAAGTCGACAGGGCAGTCGACACCCCTGTCGACAGCCCTGTCGACAGCGCTGTCGACATGGCTAGGGCGGGAATTTTTCCCGCCTGGCCCCCACTGGCCCCAATTCAAAATCTGATTATTAAATATTAAATTCTGTTTTTATCTTTGAATTTTCTGAAAACTTCTTTGGGCCATAACTGGGCCATACGGACTCCGATTCTCGAAAACTCGGACTCTATTTCGCGTATTTTTCCGAGACGAACGCAATGACGCATCCCGTTACCCCCAATTCCCACATCTGAGATTATTTATCCTATAATTAGTGAATTTTAGCATTAACTAAAATTCGGGGTGTTACATTCTCCCCTCCTTAAAGGATTTCGTCCCCGAAATCTCTAAGCTAAGGAGAATGCATATCCTACCATCCAAACAACCATCTACTCAAATCATCAACCACGGCATCCATTGTCCTTAAAACAATTTCTAATGATGTATGAGCATATGCAAAAAGTGTGTGTATATGTTCCCTATCTAATGTATGAACATATGCAAACCATGATAGTGCCATGCATCCATTATGTATGCGAGAGAACCCTATCGACACATACAATATCTACATGAGTGCACAATCATTCACCAAAATGCATCATCCATATGATAACACAATCATCATACATCCATTAATATAGCTACTTACACACAATTTTATGCAATATGCAGTATGAAGTGATGGAGCCGATCTAGTGCCTAGAGTGTGTGTATATGCATCCACGAGCAACCACTAGCAAACACTTGCATCCACTTGCATCCATCATACATAACATGTCTCAAACACATGTTTCAACCATAGGACTATCCTATCTGAAGGTCAAAGGTACTAACGAGAGGACATACTAAGGATAAGATAAGTACAAGATATGCGATGAAGGAGAAGCAAAAGGACATACCCTCCGAAAGAAAAGGGTACCTCAAACGCATCTTCGCTTCCGTCTTCCAGGTAGCGTCACTCTCTTCATCTCCCCTTTGTACTTTGATTAGTTGAACCTCTCTGCTTTCCAACTTCCAAATCTCTGACCCAAGGATGCAAGTAGGAGCTCGTCGAATCACCTCATCACGCTCTACTTCCACTTCTCTAAGCAAGCTTGGCTCTATCGCCTCTACGACCTTATGTAGGTCCTTCCTCACATGGAATACATCACGTACACCACTAAGTCTGTCGGGTACCCCACCAATGGAAGATGCTCTTCCCATGTACCTCCTAAATCCAAGCTACATAGCCTCAAAAGGTCTTCTAAAATACGATTCATCCTCTCGGTCTGGCCGTCTATCCGAGGGTGAAATGCGGTACTCAAACACAACTGAGTCCCTACCGCCTCTTGCAAAAATTTTTTTTTTTTTTTTTTCCAAAACTCTTTAGTGAAGATAGGATCTCGATCGCTCACTATACTGGAAGGTACACCATGCAACCTAATAATCTTTCTAATGAAATAGTTCTCTTGCTCTTCACAGGTATGAAATGGGCACACTCAGTAAGTCTATCTACCACAACCCAAATCCCCGTATTACCCTTCCTTGATTTTGGTAATCCTTCGAGACACTATCCCACTTCCTTAGCGGAACTTCTAATGGGTGAAGCTACCCACTTGGTTTCTTTTACTCTGCTTTCACCAAGCATCAAGCGACATACTCGGCCATGTCTTTCTTCATATCGGCCCAAAAAGAAAACTCGATTCATATCTTGGTACATCTCGTCCCATGAGAAAACCAGATTCTTCTTCGTCCAGCCGGTTGATGGGGCTGATATCTTCGCAAAGTCTTTGATGAATTATCCTGCCAACCCCAAGAAACTTCCTACTTTGGTAGCATCCCTAGGTACTTTACTATCTATGCGGGATCCACAGCTATCCCTTCCTTAGAGACCTCATGCCCTAAGAATCGCACTTCTCTTCTCCAAAATAACATTTAGAGAATTTAGCTTTAAGACTATGTGCTCGAAGAGTCTCCAACACCTCTCTGAGATGTAAGGCATGCTTTTCTCCACTTCTAGAGAAAAATCAGGATATTCCCCCATGCAAAATCGCCACAACTATCCATCTCTCACGCAGACCACCTTAGTCGAATGCGATATCCCCCAAATGCAAGCCCCAAAGGCCTAAACCAATATCAGACAAACACCCAAAGGATACCTCCTTCGACTTCAGACGACCTACGTGAGATGATACTAGTAAAAACGGCTAAATAGTTAAGCCCTTGTCCAACTCTGGATGTCCTCGCCAGTCTTGCTCCAAAACCACCGTTTATCCCATAACTGGCTTTGCTCATCCTATTGAGCATATACGAAAACTTGTTTCGTTCCTAGGAAAGACCAAGATGTCATTTACAAAGATCGTCACGAACTTATTTAGGTACTCCTTGAACACCCTTTTCATCATATGCGGGGCGTTCATCAAACCCAATGGCATCTCTAGCCACCCATAAAAACCATCCAGAGTCCTAAAGGTAGTCTTCTCTATACTATCCTCAGTCACTTTCAATTGACGAAACCTTGTGGCTAAGTCCAACCGCGAAAATACTGAGGCGCTCACTAACTGATCAAAGAGATCATCAATCCTCGACAATGGGTGTCTATTCTTCTTTGTGAGCTTATTTAGTTCTCTTTAGCCTACACAAAGTCTGAGGGACCCATCCGCCTTCGTGGCAAAAACTACCGGAGCACCCCACTCCGATATACTTCGTCTTATGAACCCCTTCTTAAGTAAATTGCCTACTTGCTTATGGAGTTCCCTCCTCTCACGAGGAGCCACGTGGCACACTGGCCAAGATACTGGTTTAGCATTGTCTACCAGATATATTCGGAAGTCAATCTCCCGTGAGGTAAGCCCTTCACCTCCTTGAAACCCATCCGAGTATTTCGGACCACTCTATAGATTGCAAACTCTCGACCGACGTGTCAAGCGACTTTAGATAACTTAGCATAACAAATTCCATGGGATTACAAAAGATCTCGAGAGTGTTACCCTAACGGGTCATAAACCTAACAACTCTCTTCACAAGTAAGAACGACACCATTACTGGATAACCAGTCTATGCCCAAAACTAACCCATAGCCCGTGAAGCCCAAAAGCATCACATCTAAACTCAATGCTAAGTATAGAAACTTTCAAACCCAAACACATCATGGAGCCCAATTGGGTTTGAAACAACTAGGGGATCATCTACCAACTGGTGTATTAGTGCAGTGACTCAACTAACAATAATGAGATAAACGAACTCAATGCGTCAAGATCAAATAAAGTACGGACAAGATGATCAAACAGGAAAACTAGACTTTCCACAGAAATAGTTCTACCTCTTTCTCGAACCGGTGGAACTGCGAGAGCCTGAACTTGCCCCCTTGCCTGAACTGGTGCCACAAGAGCTTGCACCTGTCCTCCTGAGGTAGACCCCGTCCTTCGCCCTTTCTTAGGACAGTCTTTCACTAGATGTCCTGCTTCGTCACAGTGGAAGCAGCCAGTCTTCTTCTTCTTGCGACACTCCTTGCTTAGGTGGCCTAGTGTCCCACAATTGAAGCACTTTTTCTTTCCGTTGCCTTTTCCACCCTTGTTTTGCTGTTGCTGTAGAGGTCTCTTCTGATCTCCTTCCTTCTCGGGTGCTTTACTAGCATTGGGACCCTTCTCATCCTCATGCATAAGTGCCATGCCCACTAGCTTCTCGAAAGTGGCCCCCATAGGAATGTGAGACATAACCAATCCGCGCATTGGTTCGTTCAAGCCCTTGACGAACCTCAAAGCTTTCTCTTCTTTGCTGAATCTCTCTAACTGATTAAACTTGTTAACATATTCTTCCACCGACAAGTTCCCTTGCTTTAAGTTCAAGAACCTTTCCACGTGCATATCTTCTTCCGCTTTTGAGAGAAACTTTGCCTCAAACCTTTGCCTGAAATCCATCCAAGAATCAACAGGGCGTTCTCCATTAGTGACCTCCCACCAGAACGAGGCCTCTCCTTCCATTAACCAAGCGGCTAACCTGACTTTCTTTCCTTCTTCCACTTCCAAGATTTCCATCAATTCTTCCGTCTCATTAAGCCAATCCCTAGCTCCCACAAAAGGTTTTCCTCCCATAGCCTTAAACTTCCTACAAGTCATAGCAAAAGTATCCGCGCGAGGAGGAACGAGTGCAACGGGTGGAGGGGGAACATTTGCTGGACCTGCAGCGGCGGCCCTAGCCTCTAACAACCTCCTATACCATACTGGTACCGCTACATCGTCCGGGAGATAAAGATCTTCAGCCATGCTGAGACGAAAAAGGAAAGATTCAAAACGGAGAATTCGAAAGATAAAGATATGGCTATCAGGGATTATGCTTCTCTTTCAAAAACTTTTCTCATTAAAGACATGTTTTTGAAAATATTTCTTCCAAAAATGTTTTTAGAAAAATAGTTTTCTAAAAATTTTATCTGTTCCGGTAACCTTAAGCTCTGATACCACGTGTAACACCCCACACCCGCTATGGTCACTCTCTAAGGGAATGCCATGGCATCGGTGGAGTATTTTAGTGAATATAGAACAGAGAATTACACCAAGACAGATATAAAAAGTACTTAAAGTTTTTAAAACATCATCTCATAACAGCAGAAGTAGAACATGTCTGGTTACATCATAAAACCATACTAAGAGTCAAGTACAAAATATCCATCCTGATAAATAAAAGTACATAATCCCAATATGCGTAAACTGATAGCCATAAAAGAAAAGGATAAGCTGAGCTTTACTCCTATGGTCCAAGCTCCAAAAGAGAATAAAGCAGTCTGATCAAAGCCCACTCGTACTGGGCCCACTCTGATAACCTGAGGGTTGGGAAAAAGATAAAAACAACGGGGTCAGACATAAGTCTGAGTGAGTCCTATAACTTTAACAATACAATTATTAAAGTAACCAGAGGAGACATAAGCTTGATATACGGTAACGTCTGGGGATGAATGGCTACACTAATTAGCTAGGTATACTTAGGATAAACTAAGATAATCGTAAAGACGCATTTATCCACCCAAGGATTAGTTTACACCACCCCAGACTTATCCACCCAAGGGTAATTCCTACACTGCACCACACCAGTCCTACCCACCAAGAGTAATTCCTACTTAAAGGTTGATCCCACTAAGTGTACTTAGTAATTTAGTAGTTTCGTGTACCCCTATTTGACTACATAGGTGTACCCACTACTTCCCAAGCGATCGGCTCCCCTACGTAGATACCCGTGCTGGTCCCACGATTGGGGTGTATCATTCCCCAATGTGGCCACCATATAATATCAACGGTGCACGGCTTTATATCTACACGATGCAACAACGACTTACCAACCAGCCCGGGTCCACACACGCATATGAAACCCGTTGGTCCCGCGTTGCCACCGCTAACCCGGTTTGGCCACTTATAGTCAAGCCCAATATGCGTGTCCCGTCACTCGACTAGAATCGAGCCCACAAAGATACGTTTGGGATATTGGTTGAAACGGGCCCCCACAAGCTACCTCCTAAGCTTGTTATTTCTAGTGAACCCCACTTAACCCTTTAACCATGTCCCCTTACATGTTATAAATTTTGGTTAAGTCCCTTAATCATTTTATGCAAGGTATCCACTAGACTTTCACATGCCACCCATGGCACTTACTTAACCCTTTAATCATGTTTAATTACATGTTCCACTTTGGTTAAGTATTCTAATCGTATTTTCCCATGCCACCCATGGCACTTACTTAACCCTTTAATCATGTTTAATTACATGTTCCACTTTGGTTAAGTATTCTAATCGTATTTTCTATTGCCACCCAAGGCAACCCACTAGTCTCCTCATGCCACCCCAAGGCACCCACTTAACCCCTCATGTCCCACTACATGCTAATATGGTTAAGTGTTTCTTAATTCATTAGTTAAGATCATGACCTCATAAAGACCTCTCACATTAGACCGTCTTTTATGACTGCTGGATATGCCGGTTGGTTCCGGGCAGACTTCTGTCATCAAAAGGGCCTAACCTCGTGTCTTTACTTTAATCATGTATTTAATTTACGACTAAGACCTCTCACATTGGGCCAATCATTTGTAGCCGCTGGATGGCCGGTCGGTTCCGGGCAGACTTCTGCTACAAAAGGGTCCAACCTCGTGTCTTAGTTGATTAATTAAACCTAATTAATCACCCCCATATTAATTATCCCTAATTAATATCAAATTTTCCATAACATGGTTAGACCTAACTCAATAGGTAAATTCCCATGGGGTAGACCTAACTTAATAGGTAAATTCCCACTTATGGTAATTTATTTTTATGGTATGCTTAATCATACCCAATCATATTTTTATTAACATATTTACCAACCCCATCGTTCCCCACGTAAATCGTTCTCTTTTCATGACATAAATAAGGGGAAGATCATCACAAATATCATGGGTTTAGCATACAACTTTGTCATGGGTTAAGAGGATGTCAACTTACATATATGAGCATATATTAACCCAACTACATTTAACCCAAACTTGCATATTATCATACACATGATTTGCATAACATGTTGCATATGAGCTTGCATATTATCATACACATAATTTGCATAACATGTTGCATATGAGCTTGCATATTATCATACACATACCTTGCATAACATGTTAAACATGCATTTAAGCATACACATAACTTGCATAAGCATTCACATACTTGCATAAGCATCCACATACTTGCATAAGCATTCACATACTTGCATAAACATGCATAACTTGCATATCATGTCATTTAAGCATATACATATCTTGCATAAGCATTCATATTCTCGCATAAGCATGCATAACTTGCATCTCACATAAATCTTGCTTTTAAACATATACATGACTTGCATAAGCATCCATATACTTGCATATTAACTCTTAAACTTGGATAATGTGTCATCATGAACTTGCATATTAACAAACATGTAACTTGCATAGCATATCTTGCATATTAACATACATGTAACTTTCATAGCAAATCTTGCATATTAACATACATGTAACTTGCATAGCATATCTTGCATATTAACATACATGTAACTTGCATAGCATATCTTGCATATTAACATACATGTAACTTGCATGTCATGATTTATGCATAATACCAAACACTTAGCATGCATGAAACTACATACTTAGCATGCATAAAATTAATTACACATTATGCATAAACTCACATACTTAACTTGCATAAACTCGCATATTCAACATGCATAAATTTACATATTCAACATGCATAAATTTACATATTCAACTTGCATAAACATAGGATTAATATTAAACATAGATTAGCATATTCACATCATGTCATATGACTTGAAAACCCATTAATCCACATGCAAAACCATAAATCTCATCATATCTCATCTACTTAATTTAGCAATCGATCATCAAAGTGATAGAAACTCACCAAAACCAAGATTAGCAAACTTATGAGGTGGAATTAGTGAAGAAGATATTGATTAGAGGTTGATTAGCTTGCACTCTATCTTCATTGATTTATGGAGGCCATAACCAAATTTCATTTTGCCATAGTTTAGTTACAAGACCTAATTATGAATGAATTAGGGTAGGGTTAGGGTCTTATTTATAGGATTAGGTAGTGTTTTAGGCCCTTAGATTAACCCTAGGTTAGATTAGGACCGTTAGATTTAGGAAATCTCTAGAACCAGCCCACTAGGCCAGCACAAGGACCCAAACTGGTGCACCCAGTCTCACTGGGCGTCGCACCCTTGTCGACAGGCAAGTCGACAGGGCAGTCGACACCCCTGTCGACAGCCCTGTCGACAGCGCTGTCGACATGGCTAGGGCGGGAATTTTTCCCGCCTGGCCCCCACTGGCCCCAATTCAAAATCTGATTATTAAATATTAAATTCTGTTTTTATCTTTGAATTTTCTGAAAACTTCTTTGGGCCATAACTGGGCCATACGGACTCCGATTCTCGAAAACTCGGACTCTATTTCGCGTATTTTTCCGAGACGAACGCAATGACGCATCCCGTTACCCCCAATTCCCACATCTGAGATTATTTATCCTATAATTAGTGAATTTTAGCATTAACTAAAATTCGGGGTGTTACAGCCACGCTCACATATTGATTCAGAAAATTACGAATTTTGGAATCTAGAAATAACTTGACATCACAGATCCAACAAAAGTGGTTTCGTCGAAAACCGAGGTCGTTTGCAAAATTTCCATTTTTAAGAGCTAGAATTCCATAGCGACTATTCTGAAATTTCAACTGGGAATAACATTATATCCCCGCTATGAAATTTCAATTTTTCGGATTTGTTGGAAAGATATTCTCAAATGGATTCTAATATTTTTGGTTTCGCAAAAATCCGGTTTATTTCGAATCCTGTACATTTATTGGAAATTCGAAATCGAAATTTCAAACTACCGCGCCATTTTCAATTCCTTTTATATTTAAAATAAAATATTTATATTCTAACGATGATTCAAATAAATATATATATTCTATTTCTATTCAAAATAAATTTCTCGTCGTTATTATTTAAAATAATTCATTTTAAATATTCAAAATTCATCAAAATTGCCAAAATAAAAATTTTAAATTGGCTCGGATTTCTGGGTTATTACACTATTTCATTTTTATGATGGTTCACTTGAATCAATTTCGTAAGGGTTACTGATATGCTGGCTACAAAACAAAAAGAAAAAGTACAAATGAAACTTACCACATTTTGGGACATTCGTTAGTCTCCAGATTTAGCAAAAACCAAATTACTGCATTTCTATCTACAACAGAAGCCAAATATATTCCTGCAGCATTGGCATGTTCATAAGTAATTTATATACAACAAACTCTAAGAGATTTTGTAGTAAATTTTACAGCATCATCAGTTTATTACAATAATACAAGTGCGATAAATTCATCTAAAAATAGAATTCATCATGCTATAACTAAACATATTGATGTTAGACATCATTTCTTAAGAGATAGTATACATGAAGAAATTATAACTCTAGAATATGCCTATACTGAAAATCAAATAGCTGTATATTAACAAAACGATTAAATTGACAATATTTTATTAAACTTAGAAGGTAATTAGGCATATGTTCATTATCTGAAATTTAAAATCAAAATCAAAATGAAAAACTGAAATTGTACCAAATATGTCAATATACCGCTTATGACCATGTTGACACATAACAACAAAACATTACATTTAAAATTCTCTCAAAAATCAGTTTTTAAACTTATATATCACACCAATTCGAATTTTCTCTTCATTCCTCTTCATCTTCTGCATAAAAAAAATATAAAATCAAAGAGCTATGGCCTCCACTTCAAACAATACCAAAATCAAACCATTTCTTTCCTTTGCCTTTGACTGAACCATTCTAGTGCACAACTCTTGCATGAGTGTGAAAAGAAAATGGAACACATTATTCAAATGCTTACTGAAATAGAAGCAATTCAGTTGAGAATGTCATAAGTGCAAACCAAACAAGGAAAAATTGTATGGAATCTAAAAAAATAATTTCTGGGGAATACTGCGAATCTTTTTATCATAGATGGTGAATCATCCAATATAGCCATTCACAGTCCTCTTCAGAACAACAATGAAGAAGAGAAGAAAAAGATGATGACATGGACAAAGATAGTGAAGATAGTGAAGTACGTTGTGTAGAAGAAGTCTATTTTGATAAAGATGATAGTCTTGTTGAACAAAAAGGAACTTTAGTTTACATTATTCTTTCCGTCTCATTCATAAGTATCGTACTATTTAAAATCCTAAATGGATTGTATAGTTTGGATCAGATTTGTGTATATTAGTCGTGCATATTAGGATTTATGGATTTGTTTAATGTATATATGTATAAATTGATATAAGAATAAATATATGATTTGGTGCTTTCATAATTTTCATTTCTTATATGTTATTTTTATCATTTCGTTTATATAAGAATCATACTTATCAGTACACCAGAAATGCCAATTAGACAGTGCTTTGGGTCGTACCTAATTTGATTAAGCAGTGCTTTAGGTCATATCAATTTCCGGTGTGTTTATCGATTAGATACGGCCTTAAGCCGAATCTAATGATGAATTAGATACGGCCATGAGATGTATCTAATTGAAAACTAGATACGGCCTTAAACCGTAGCTAATTTAAAAAATAAAAGTAAAAAAATTACTATTAGCATATGATACAATATAAAAAGCATTACAACAAATTCATCAAAGAAACGTAGGGCACATGCAAAGTGCAAAGATAAGAACAATAACATATTTCATATGATACAATATAATAATAGACATCTATATGTTCAAACCCCAAACAATACTCCAATGTTACTAGCTCTAACAATACAATATAATTCTACTTGGCTAGTCAGTTTGATGTTGTTTTCGCAAACCGATTCTAAGTCTAATCATGAACTAAATTGGTATGTTTACCACAAATAATGCAGAGTATACATTCTTCTCTTCTTTTTCTTTTTTGGTTTTGAGTCAAATGAGGTTCTTATTCACACATAGATTCAACAACAATTCTCTTCATAGTACTGGGACATGGGTCTCCTCCAAATTCTTCAGCTTCTATTACTACTACACAGGATACTGTAAATACTACATTTCTATATTGAACCTTCTCTACATTGAAGCCTACACAGAAAAAAAATACAGTTTAATATCTGAAACTATTAGACTACATACATAATTGATTATAGTTGAATGGATACTATCAGTATGTGAAAAAAAAAAGATTAACAGATAAATTTCACTTGTAAACTAATATCCAAAACCTGAATTTGATATGTTTTCGAGACTCTTAAAACCGTTCACGGATATCCAGTTACACAGTCAGATATCTTAGTAGATGCGTGATTAACACTGAAATGTGTTTATCTTATGCCCTTATATCTTATCTTTTGTATATAAATAAATATTACTTGGTTATTATTTTGTCACTTTTATAGATATGCCAACTTAGCCACATGCAGTCAGAAAATATAAAAATAGAGATCAAATTGTTGTATATTTACTTATGAAGACTTGCTGACGAAGATCTCACATCCAGTTGCTTTTTGGACATGAAAATAATTGGCAGAATGGCTATCACAAATCAATGCAAAATTACCAAGGAAGCAAGAATAAAAGAAGAAAGGCCCAATTTTAATAGTATTAAATAAGGCGCAGTTGTGATTATATTAGGGTTTAGGTTGGCTATCTATCCTATAAATACCCTTGTAATCTCATTGTAAAGATCATCCATGAATTGAGAGTTTTCTCTTACTTTTTCTCTTTTATGCAATTTTTTATTTTCTTAGCAATTAGTGATGTCTACACAATTAGATTTGGTAGAGCACTATTTGTATTTTTCATTTATTTTCATTAGTGATTGACTGTTTGATTAGATTCAGCGGTAATCCTAATTTATTTTCTATTTATTATTTAATTTCTGCAATTTTAATTTCTGCAATTTTAATTTCTGTCATTTTTATTGCTTTCCTAGGTCATATTGGATTGAATATAGATTTGATTAGATTCAGATCTATACTCAATTCAATAATAGTTTTATTTTTTTTCAACCCAACCTCCGAATTTCGTCTAGCTCGCCCAAGAAATTATATTAATATTTTAATTTAATTTAATTTACCTCATGTGATTCGACCTGCATATTACACGATCTGTGCGTTTGTAGAATTTATTTTAAAATTCGCGCTTTTCTAATTCATAGAAAAGTAGCGATCAAGTTTTTGGTGCCGTTGTCGGGGAGGTAACGATTAAATTTTATTATTTATTTAATTTCTGATTCATGTTAGTTTTTATTTTATTTTCTTATATCCTTTTTTTTCTTGTATACATTGAAGAAAAATTCTTGATTAGCTAGATTTGGTATTGTTAATTGATACTATAATCTTCTAATCAAGAGAAGAAGAAAAAAACTTGCCAAATTTTCTTGATTTTTATTTTTTTTATTTTATTCCCCTTAATTTTGTTTTTTACTTTTATATTTTTCCCCTCTTCATCTATTCCTTCTTTCCATCTATTCCTTTTTCCCATTTTTACATTATTTTTATTATTCATTGTTGTTGTACATTTATTTTGCCAAATTTTCTTTAATTTCTTTCCATCTATTCCTTATTTCCTTTTACTTCTTTCCAATTGTCAATACACTAGTTTTCATTCTTTTACAACAATAACCCAAAAAAAAAAATCTCTTTTGCAATCTTTCCCTTTTCTGCCTTGTAATTAATTCTCTACCTTGCTGTTTATTTCTTTCCACTTTTGCAATTTTCTTCCCAACTTTTATATTTCTTTCATTTTTTTACACAAAACAAAAAACAAACAAAAAATTGCCAATTTTCTCTAAGTTTCTTTCCTTTCTTTTATTTAATTATTTCTTACCCTTCTCACCTTTATTTTGCAATCAGATTACTTTCCAAAAAAAAAACTTTTTGAAACTTCTTTTCTTGCTATTTGTCTTTGCCATTTATTCATCAGCACAGTCAACAATCACATCCTACCTTCTTTCAGGTCCTCTACCACGTACCAAATCCAATCTTCAACCTGATTAACCTCCACATCACCTTTTATAGCCTTCACCACCATTCAAACCTTCCCACTGCAACTCTCATAACCCACCAACCTGTTCACGTCACACCTACAGCAATCCCATATCATATTTACAGTCCCCTTACATCTCTCTACAGAAACAGCCATATACACAACCCCCACTTCATCCTCATTAATCGTTTGCCTGCTACCATAACCAGAACTGACCAAAGACTGGTCAACACCACAACCACGCAAACGGTTATCATCAACTTCCTATCATCCATTTCCAACTAGACCATTGTCAAATCCATCCTCTTCACCAACCATACCCTCTTCAATACAAACAAACCAGACCGTGAAAACAATAGCCAACATCTTCCTGGATCAAAACCTCGCGACTGTTGCTTGATTTGAACACCAGTACCTGAATCAAAGATCCAAAATCACAGTAAAATCCGAAATCCAAACCACTTACTTCTATTCGACAAACCCGATATCGCAAAAACCAATTCAAAACAAAGGGGTGCTCGAATTCGAATTGTTGTTGAATTCGTTTTTTTTATTTTTACTGCAGAGAGTGGAGCATGAGTTTTTCTTTCCGTCTGTCAATTTTCTGTTGATTTGGGGATAAAGCTTTTGTGTTTCATTCTTTTTAGAAGAAGAGTGACTGCTTTTTTTTAGAAGAGCGGAGATCTGGTGTAACGACCCAAGATTTTCGGCCTCGAAAATCAACATAAATACATTTACCATTACTCATGCCGACCTTCCAAACACCGAAAACACTGGATAGTTATTAGAAAGAAATTAAAGGGTGAGATAAGAAAGAAAGAAAGTTAGAATAGAAGAAGAAAAAGAAGAAACACCACAACACAAAATCAGAGTCTCACATCGCAGCAGAACAAAATATAATATAGAAATAAAACTTTACTGAGAGCTTTTAAAATACTTACAATCATCAGAGTACATCACACATCTGAATAGTGATAATAAATTGTCCTCATATACAGTCACACAACGGCATAAATACTTGATATCATACGTCTGAACTTTCCAGCTCGTCTCTGGACTTCGCAGCATCTGATAACCTGGACCTGTACACCCCGGTCTAACCAGAGTATTTACAAAACACCGGGTCAGTCTGGTGAACCAGATTGAGAAAAACTCGCACAGTATTAAGGGTAATCATCCAACTTGCTTTTCAAGTTCAAAAAATCTTTTTGAAAGAAAAGGATAATCATGAGACCAAATCCATACATAAATACGGATGGTTTTTACCTTACGATAACCCAAAATATTTTTGAAATCAATATCTTTTATGATATTATAATAGTGTCTAAACACAAGTAAATATCAATCTAGCGGAATGCTTGCATCACACTCTCCACATACCTAGTATACAATCAAAACCGCGGGCGCTTATTGGAGATTGGATTCCGACTATGACAAGGTATAGAACCACCTGCCGATAGTGTATCTCTAGAGGGGAATACACTGGGTTCAACAAGAACGTCTTACAACCCGACCCACACATGACCGACCACTCATTTCCCTTGAGTGTATCGAATGTGTATCACCAACGGTTGGGCTCAAACCACCATTTCCCGAAAAGGGACATCATCGAAATAGATTAAAGAAGCAAATGGAATTTCTCTAGATAGGTGATTATACACCCTAATGGGAGCGACCCACATAGCCATGCTGCCTGCCCGATTGTTTGTCATTTCCCTGTTGATAAGGCGTCAGAATTACTTCTGGAACATTTGGTCACAATTCACTTTGAATGCCACATCATCAGATCCGCTAGATATCACTAATTGACGTCCACAAAAATATTCTAGTTATTTGGCTAGAGAAAAACCATTTCTCCGCCGTCAACTATGGTACGTTTGATGGAATCAACGTACGCGATTCCTTTGGAAATATTCTGTCAGACATCCGTCCATACAAGTCATCCAGGAACAGAATGAACCGAAGTCACCCTCCTAAAACATCCAAGGAATCACCCTATAGATTAGTTACGAGTAGTCCTTGCAATCCGTATATTCCAATGACGACAGAACCACAATTTATCTCCGGCCGCTAAACCAGAGATTATTAGTAGTCCTTCCGTTTATGAAGATCTACGGTCTTCAATGCTCCATCTCGATTATCTTCTTCTATCTTCGCGTATTTGTTGGTTGGAATGGTTTTCGAATATAAATTCGATCCCGGTCTTTCCATACCAAAAATCGTATTGGCCAGATTTGATAGTCGGTTAATTAACTATCATAGTAAACAGTGATTCAATCATGAAAATCCAATGAGTTCACTGGTTCAGTATTAAGCATCGCTTGGCCTTTTAATTAAAACAAAATGTAAATTTAAAACTCTTAGATATTTCGATATTATAAATATAGTTCTTTGCTAAGATTTTTCTTTAACCAAATTCACTTTTATATATCCAGTTTCCTATTTTCACTTTCAAAACACTAGCTACATTATTATCTAATATTGGGGAAATTAGTTCATCTTATTTATTCATAAAAATAACGTTACGAAATATCTTTTATTCATTTCTTGATAGTACTTATGCTTATTCATATACAATAAAACTCAACTTTACATTTCCTTTCTAACTCGAACATATCATTGTTTTTTCGGCAACCCCTTTTTTTCTTTGGAACTCTCATTATATATTTCCCACATTTCCATTAATCATTGCACTATTATTTCTCTAATGGAAATAATGTATTTACTAACCTCTTTTACCATTTCAACTAATATCATCTGCAGATAATCCTGATGTCATTCAAGTTGGGGTATTTTAATTAACTCTCAGACCTTGATCAACAACGTTCATATGTGGAGATAAATACAAGTTGAAATCCCAAAACCAATGTTTCAATCTAATATAAATTCAAATTCCATTTAACTATTTTATTCAAAATACAGTTTCATACAACCTTCTTATCTCTTTGAAAATCTCCTTCTCGAATATAACATTTTTCCTTAATTTAATAATTAAGTAATTCCTTACAAAAACCACTCTTTAAACCTTTACTTTTTTAAACAATTTCTTTCCATAATTATTATTTGTTTAACGAATCCTATGATCCACTTCTTTACCCAAATTCACTTTTACCAATCCTTTCAAACATTTCCTGCTTTGGAAATCCTATTTTAATTCAACAATTCTACTTAATCCCATTATTAAGTATCGTTAATCTAAAATTAACGATTTACCACTTCACTTCTTTTTGTAAACCTCATTTATACATTTCTGGTTTAATATAAACCGTTTTGATCTCAAATCCCCTTTACTAAATTCGAATATTAAGTAAACATTTGATTCAAGCTATCGTATCCGCTTGAATTTCCTTTTATAACTTCGTTACAAAAATTTGGATTGTAAACAAAAACCCATACATAAACTCCTTTCATCATTCAACTAGATTTCATTTCAATTTTGATTACCTTTTTAAATGCATTTCAATTAAAAAGAATTTCCTAAATTATTATTAATTAAAATAGTAATTCACTTCGACCATTAACTACTTCAGTTGTTAATTTATTTATTCACTAAAATAAATAGTAAATTCTTTTTTTTAATACCCTATTAAAATTGAAAAAAATATTCTTTAAACTATTTAATTGGATTAATCCAAACAAACTAATTTAATAATTTATTCCAGTTAAAAATGGTCAATTTCGTCAGCTCTAAACACGGTTATCTCTTTAACGATTCTAATTAGTTCTTTCTTTAAATTAATTAATAATGGAATAAATTTTAAATAATTCCATTTAATTAATTCTTAGCGAAACAATTATCCAATTTAACCGTTAGGTAAATTTCCTATTCACTTATTTATAAATCTGATTAACATCAGAATCGACTTTATAAAATCAATTAATAGTTAAATATAAACTAAAATAAATAATAAATATTTATTTCCTTTTTTCAAACTTATTTTCAATATAATTCAATTCAAATTCTATATCCCGTTATAAAATAAATTTTATAACTTCATCTATGTTGATTTTCCTGATGGTAAAGCAACACTTATAAAACAATTGATTCCATAGGCCATATGCTGCCAAATACCCAACCAATACGGCTCATTGGTTTAAACTAAACAGATGTTGAATTTTCAGTCAATAATCAACAACCACATCACTCATCCCACCAAATCAGTTCATATATGATAATATGAAAATAAATAATATATTTGAGGAATCCCGTTGGATCCCTCCAACTTGTTCTTTCCTATATCAAACTGGTTATCTCAGATTAGATTATTCAATTCCATTTAACTGATAACAATAAACAACGACCAATTAACATCAATCAATTCATAGGCAACTCAAACAATTTAAACAATTTAAACACATTTATTTAAATGTGACCAATCAAGGTAAATTACTTCTATTGGATCAAATCGTTAAAACAACGATTTGGTATTTTGCTGAAATTAAACATGGTTTAATTTCATTGGTTAAATCAACAAATAAATATATAACTGGCAAAACAGTCAATCATTAGAGCACACAAAATAAAAACCCAATTTATATAAAATATAAATGGGAAGAACTGAGTGAGTTTAACTCACCTTGGGTTGATTTGCAGTTTTAAACGGCTCATTTCAATTAAATTAAACCAGTGTTTATTTTAACTGGAAATCCAGTTGACTCCAATTCCATCCATTTCTGTACCATAATGTAGCGCCCGTCGAGACGAGTCCATTGTCTCTTGAGTCGTCAAATTCTGATTTCATATGAGAGAGTTATAAATAATTTAAGTTAAATGATTTAAATTGACTAATAACCCCTAAACTAACTTATATTATCAATCATATATTAGTTAATTAAATTATAAACTAACTTATAATATCATTATCTATTAAAGTTCGATCTGATCTAATTCCAAGAAATAATGAGTCCAACGTTGGTTGAAAATCAGACTTATAAAACTTGTTCGGATAAATCCTAAACTTCACTTAATTATAAAACTAAATCTTTAATTAATTATAAAACTAATCCCTACTAAATGATAATAATTAATCCACAGTTTTCGTTTTGATTGGCTAAGGAATCCCGGCCCATCTCCTTTCTTACCACGTTGCCTGACTCCATATGAGTTATAAGCTAAACTTTTCAGTATAAAATAGTTATATTTTTAAGTTAAACTAAATTTCGGTTTTAAACTAATAACATTTAGAATTAGGGTTTACTGGGCCGACTTAGGTAACATTTAGAAATAAGGTTTACTAGCCGACCTATATATTTCCTTCAATAATTAACAGTACCAGATCCAATTCATTTCCTCACCTCCCCGCGTCATCGTTGAGTTCCCCATCCATGATCCATTCCGCTTATTCTCCTCTTCTACTTCATCAAAAATCGAAAGCACTGCACCATACATCCTCTACGCAACTATGTTCCGATCATCCCCTCCAGACTTTAGACGACCCAAACCGCAACTTCATCGCGAAGGTTTTACCGATCCCTAGGTTCACAACTTCGAACAAGTCCATCGAAAAATCCATTGGAAGCCTACCAAATTTAAGTTCATGGATCCACGAGTGCAGATAATCATTACTAGATTTTGATTGTAGTATTATTTTCGTTTTGATTTTTATTTGGGTTTCGAATTGTTTTTCTGTTCACTGGGTTTTGGAATTGGTGAAACACACTGGGTGATGCGCATATATATAGTGGTAGTTTTGGACCAGATCAACGTCCATCAGGGACTGATCGTAGCTAGGTTCAGCTACTATTAGCAGATGCCATATGCGTTTTCCTCCTTTCCAGGTTGTATGTGTACTGGTGATGGAATTGTTGACGGATCCGTGATGGGTTAGCAGAGATTTTGGTTGAATTTTTGTATAATGTTTACAATATTGTTGGCATGTTCAAAATGTGTATTGATTTTGTTGCACACGAGTGTAGGTTATGTAGGGCTGTGGAGCTATGAGTTGTTAATTCAATCAGAGATATTTCAACTATACTGTGGATTTTCTGTTCAGATTTTTAATTGTATCAAAACAGTGCAATTTGAAATGAATTTTACTGTATATATTAGCTGTTTGATTTGGCTGTACAGATTGATGTATGTATATACATATTTTAGCTATTTAGCCGTGCATTGCCTATTTATTTTACTATACCTACTTTGTATATTAGCTGATCGTTTAGCTGATTTTCCTTTTTATTGTTTTCTATAGCCATTCTAGATCTTGATGTATAAATGGGTCTACTTGTTTAGCTGCTCATTTAGTTGTTACAATATTCTTATATATAATTTTTTTTCTATAGTTGTTTTCCTACTTCTGTATCTAAATATATTAGCTGTTCTTGTACTCTCTTTTGCTGTTCATACCTTGTTTCATTAGCTATTTTCTTCCAATTTCTTTAGCTGTTCAAAACAGATATATGAATCTGTTTCTAGCTAGTTCGCTATGTACACATATAGCTGTTTAGCTATACATTTTATATATTTTAAGATGTTCATCTGTGTATTACTATATCTTGAATGAACAAGGCATGTCATTGAAATTAAAAAATGAACTTCTTGGTTCAATCGGTTTTGCATGTGTTCAAACCATCTATGAATGTATGTTTTTTTTTCTTTGTACTGATCAATTGTACATTCCAGTTTTACATGTTCATATTGGATATGTATTGTATATGTTTCGTCCCAGTTACATATTATACATATATATTCTAGTTTCTGTCGTATTATACGAGTTCAAGTTTTTCTCATATTCGTGTAGCATTTTTGGTTTGCTACACAAGTATAATGTATTCAGGTTTCTTCGTTTCGTCGAACCAAGTGAAAACGCTGAAAAATATACATATACATTAAATTCAAACAACCAAATTTAATGATAATAAATAAATGACATTGTAATTAATAAAATAACAGCTTAAAATTCAATCGGTATATAATTCAAAACTCAACATTAAAAAAATTCTGGTTTTAAATAGTACTCTATTTACATAAAATTGTTTAATATTTATAAATAAGTCATTAAAATTTAAAAACGATTCTATAGCGATTATTTGAAAATTTGAATTAGCTATAATTAACAATCTATACTAGGAAATCTCCATTTTTCTCTTTCATTCGAAAAATATAATCAAATCGGTTCAAATGTTTCTTGTTTCATTGAAATCCAACTTATATCCGATCCTGTATATTCAGTTAAAGTTCAAATCGAAAATTACGAACTACCGCGGTGTTTCGAGCTCGTTTGAATTAATTTAAATATATATATATATATATATATATATATTCGAATTCCGTTTCATATAAATAAATTCGACAAAAATCCATTATATTTCCAATATAATATATAAACATATTTAAATATTCTAATTTAAATGATAGAAAAATCCGGGACATTACGTTCTTCCCCCCTTAAAATAATTTCGTCCCCAAAATTGCTAATGGTAAGAAAAATTCTACAAATCACATTAATTTCCAAATCCAATTTATTTCAAATCAAAAACCAATTCATTACTGTAAATAAATATTTTAGAAAATATTGAAAATTTTCTAACACTTTAAATTCCTGGAAAAATTTGGTAGAGTCTCTCCTATACGGAGTGACATTTGGATATCGTAGGGACATATAATATATATACATCGACCCACATGGTCGGAAACAAAAATCAAAACCCCAAAATTTTATATTTTTGCGTAGGCGTACCTTTTATGAGCGCTATTGAGCGTAATTGCTCAATGTATATGCGATTTATCTAACCAGTATCAATCTGCCTAGCCACCTCGCACCTGTACTTAAACTCAATTCACATATAAGTAATAAATATATGAAATTCTTATGTAATATTTGATTAACAAGTATAACAGCACCATTTCCGAAATCAAAAAGATAACATCAATTCATCTTTAAATACAGGGTTAAACCATAAATTCCAATTCATATGCAGTTTCATTCCAGTTTAGTTATACAAGAAATTATTCCTTTAGTTTATAATTCATTTAGCTCCATTAAATTGTTGATTATTCCCATTCAAACAAATTATCATCAAATAACAACCAATTCACAATCAACAATCAATACACGATCAAATCAATTGAATCTACATTCAATATTAATATTTTATTTTGGTTTCACATATTTGAACATCAATCGATTAATATTTGATTTATTTCTATTTGATTATTATTTATTCATCAGAGTTCCAATTTCCAAAATTATTTAGTTTAATTTCAATATCATTATTCATTTAATTCCACTTACCCTAACTAAGTTTTCAATTCAATTTTGAACCCACTTTGAATTCCATTCTAATCAACCAAACACACTAATATCTCAATAATTTGGTAAAATTGTTTCTTTTCTATACAAAATATAATTTGAGTAAAATTATTTCATTTACCCTCTTTATAAAACAATACTGTATCCATTGCCAGTTCAATGCTTCTCAGCACTTGAACCGATCAAACAACACAATACAAAACATTAACACAATACAAAACATTTGTATTTAAAATTTATAAATACGCTCTCATATATATACATTCAATCTCGATCTAGGGTATCACTAACCCATTCTCTATCGAGTTATACCACAGAGCCAAGGTTAATACTAAACCAATAGCTCTGTTACCACTGTAACGACCAAAGGATTTTGGGCCTCGAAAATCGACATAATACATTTACTGTTACTCATGCCGACCTTCCAAACACCGAAAACACTAGATAGTTATTAGAAAGAAATTAGAGGGTGAGATAAGAAAGAAAGTTAGAATAAAAGAAGAAAAAGAAGAAACACCACAACACATATTCAGAGTCTCACATTGCAGCGGAACAAAATATAATATAGAAATAAAACTTTACTGAGAGCTTTTAAAATACTTACAATCATCAGAGTACATCACACATCTGGAAAGTTATAATAACTTGTCCTCATATACAGTCACACAGCGGAATAAATACTAGATATCATACGTCTGAACATTCCAGCTCGTCTCTGGCCTTCGGAGCATCCAATAACCTGGACCTGTACACCTCAGTCTAACCCGAGCATTTACAAAACACCGGGTCAGTCTGGTGATCCAAAGTGCGAAAAACTTGCATAGTATTAAGGGTAATCATCCAACTTGCTTTTCAAGTTCAAAAAATCTTTTCGAAAGAAAAGGATAATCGTAAGACCAAATCCATACATAAATATGGACGGTTTTTACCTCACGATAACCCAAAATATTTATGAAATCAATATCTTTTATGATATTATAATAAATTCTAAACACAAGTAAATATCAATCTAGCGGAACGCTTGCATCTAACGCTCCACAAATATAGTACACAATCAAAACCGCGGGCGCTTATTGGAGATTGGATTCCGACTATGACAAGGTATGGAACCACCTGCCGATAATGTATCTCTAGAGGGGAATACACTGGGTTCAACAAGAATGTCTTGTAACCCGGCCCACACATGACTGACCACTCATTTCGCTTGAGTGTACCGAATGTATATCACCAACGGTTGGGCTCAAACCACCGTTTCCCGAAAAGGGACAACATCTAAATATATTAAAGAAGCAAATGGAATTTCTCTAGATAGGTGATTATAAACCTTAATGGGAGCGACCCATATAGCTGTAACGACCCGTATTCTACACATCATAGGATTGTAGAATATTTATTTCTTTCCCATGTGAAGTCGTATGGTCATGTAACTTTGGGAAACATCCATTAGAGTCATTTCCCATGTTCATGATTTTTGTCAATTTTTAAATGACCATTTTGCCCTTAGTTAGTACTGTTTTGGCCATAACTTTTTATTGGAAAGGAATTTTGACCTGAAACCACTTCCATTGGATTTGTTTGATGGTTTACCTTTCCGTAGAGTGGTCATAATAGCCAAACGGACTTACCGTTTGGGAGATATGGCTGAAATAAGGTTTGGAGGGTGAAAAACTGCTTAACCGGGCCAAATCGGGTGATTAGTGAGTAGGCCCATAACCCATTTCGGGATTAGGGTTATGGGGAGGCTGAAATGAAGTAGAGAATCATTCCATTTCAGTTTTCTAGCCTCCACTTATCACCAAGGAACCCTAAAAATGGCCTCTAACCTCTAAATCACCTCCAAATAATCTTTTGGTCAAGGATTAAGCTTAGCAACCTCTAATCAAGGAAGATCTACACCAAATAAACATTGAAGCTGCTGTTTAGCATTGAGATTCACATCAAATCAGAGATTTATTTCAGATCTTAGTTTATTTGTGGCTAAGGTGAGTGATTTGCATAGTTTTGCACTAATTATGGCTAATTAGGGTTGATTAGTGTTAATTAGCGAATTTAAGCATGATAAAATTCGGGAAAAATGTTCATAAATTCCTAAATGATGTTTTAGACCTCTGATATGAATTTGGGTTAATTTGGTTAAGTTTTGCTAATCCTATCATTAGTTTCACCTAAACATGCTTAGGGGGAGATATGGGATTTTGGGGTATGTTTGATCCATTTTAACCTATTATATTGATGTTTTGATGTTTGTGGTTGATTATGCATGTTGCTATGACTGTATGAAATGCTTTGTGATTGATTTCAATAGTTAGAATGGTCGAAAACGTCGTCGAATGGCGTAAACACTTGCTGGAACAGTTTCAGAAAACAGTGCAGGGTTCGGATCGGATCGGATATAGGGCTCGGATCGGATATGTTGAACTGGGCAAGGAATCCGATCGGAACCTGACACTTGAGAAAATTGGCAAAAAGGAAGGCCACGCTAATTGAACTGGGATTGGATCGGATCAAAGAGGAGGGATCAGAGCGGATAGAGGAGGATGGATCGGATCGAAGCGCGTGAAGGATGACGAGGCGGATCGGAGCGGAAGCAGGGACTGGAGGAGAGGCACCCGACCCGACCCGAGGAGAAATACTCGACCCGAACCATACCAGAGGAGGACCCGACCCGAACCGAGGGAGAATACCCGACCCGAACCGATGGCTTGAGGAGGAACCCGACCCGACCCAGTATTGACCAATAACCCGAGATGCAAAGGTAGTCCAATATGGGAAGTTAGAGCTCAGGATCCAGTTGGGAACCAATGAGTTCACTTCATGGTTGGACTTTGCTGCGGGACGTGTGCTAAGGAGTTGTCGACGTTCATAACTTCAATTCACTACTGAAAAGGAATGATGGGCTACTTATCAGTGCAGTAGGGTCATTATGACCTGAGGGGCAAGGTGATGGTAGCAAGACTACGTTATTAGTGCAGTAGAGTCATTACGACTCGAGGGGCAAAGTGATGCGTAGTAAGACTATGAGCCAGTGCAGTGGGGTTCTTGTGACTCCATGGGGCAGAGTGGACATAGTAAGGATTAGTAAGACTATGAGCCAGTGCAGTGGGGTTCTTGTGACTCCATGGGGCAAAGTGGACATAGCGAAGGATTTGTGGCTACGTTATTAGTGCAGTGAAGCCATTTATGACTTCATGGGGCAAAGTGATCGTAGCAAGGTATATTGGGTGATCGAAGTGGTGAATATCGTATGCTTTATGCACTGAGTGAGAGACGTGAGGATGGATGCTATGTTTGATTGTTTGCCATCGCTATGACATGCACACCTCCCCCACCTCCGTATCTTTACACTGTTTGATATGATACCTTAGAGTGTTGTACAGTATGTAGTGCTAACTCTTTGGTTGCAGGTCCAGGTTCAGGTATGTTTTAGTCTACCTGTTATTGTTCACTTTAGATGCTTATCGCTCATACGAGGCTTTATGTCTGACCCAGAGTTTTATGTCTCCTCTTATTACTCTGGGTGCTCACACGAGCAGACTAGAGACAGGTAGCTGGTGATGCGCGAGTAGCTGATTCGGAGGCGGGCATGAGGCTTCCACGTATGATATATATATATACACATTCTCCCTGTGTCGTTGGTGGTCACTACTTGGGCATTAGTAGTGTACCTCCTTTATCTTACTTTTGCTTTGAGACAGTTTGAAAGTTGTAATAAGCTGCATTTTGGATTTCCGCTGCTATGATGTTTAGTTCTGGTTTTCAGCTTATGCACTGTCTCTCCTGTTTTATGTCAAGTATGTTATTATTATATTTTGTTCTATGCGCTGTGAGACATTCTACAGGTTCTTTGTATGTTCATTTCCTTCTTCCCTTTCCTTCTCACGACCTGTTCCGTGCTAACTGGACATGTGTACAGCGCACTTTTGGAGTAAATGTCGGTTGGTGCGGGGCGGGCCGCCACACTTGGTATCAGAGCTCTAGGTTGCGTAGTTAACCTCGGGAAAGACACCAGGGAGAGATAGTACGTATATGAGAGCGCGTATTTGTGATTACTTTGGTTTTCAAAAGCTATGTATATATATACTATTAGTAGTATAAAGAATGAAGTCGCACTGCACTAGCACCACTATGGGGTCGTTAATCGTTTCCCTTTTTCAGATTGACGATGAGCCGAGACACGAGGGGTGCTGGTAGAGGGACCAACCAAGGGAATGCCGCTGACATGAGGGCGATGTTTACTAACCTCATGAGAGATATGCTTAGAGAAGTTCAAGGGGCAGTTCCCAATCCCGGAGTTTGTGTTGGCCCAGTAGTGCAGGCGCCTAGGGTCGATTTCGCCAAGTTGTGCAAGGATTACACTAATCTTGGTGGAAAGCCGTTCCACGGAACGGAGTCGGCCACAGATGTTCAAGATTGGATGGATAGCTGTGATCGTATCTTTGATGACTTGGGTCTTGAGGATGCGATGAAGAGAAGGCTAGCGTCTCGTCAACTGCAAGGGCGAGCGATGAATTGGTGGAATGCCATTAGAACAACTACTCCAGAAGATCAGGTTACTTGGGATCAGTTCAAGGCTCGCTTTAGCGAGAAGTTCATTCCAGCTGCCTAGAAGTCAGTATTGTTTAAGAGGTTCTTGGAACTCAAGCAGAACGGAAGGGCAGTTTCTGATTATATTGCTGAGTTCGACACTTTGTCGAAGTATGGACTGTCTCTTATCGACACTCATG
Organism: Allium sativum; assembly: GCA_030737875.1. Taxonomy (NCBI): domain Eukaryota; kingdom Viridiplantae; phylum Streptophyta; class Magnoliopsida; order Asparagales; family Amaryllidaceae; genus Allium; species Allium sativum. Next base: position 202,941,444 of record CM060924.1, read on the forward strand.
AGAAGAAGAATGAGAAGTTTATTACTGGTTTGGATGGATACTTGGGGGAAAGGCTTATCAACCACATCGATGAGACTTTTGAATCGATCGTGGGGAAAGCTTTGAGATCAGAGAGCCTTTACCCTAAGTCAAAGACTGAGGTTGCATCTGCAGAAGGGCCAAAGCCGCAAGCAGGCGGTGGAGGCAAGAATAACTCTCAAAATAAGAGGAAGCAGAACCAATCTAAAGGTGGTCAGAAAAAGAGCAAGAAGGATGTTGAGTGCTTCAGCTGTGGAAAGAAGGGCCATTATGCTAAAGAATGTCGGGCCAAGCCAGCGGAAAGGAAGCGCTACAACTGTGGTCAAATGGGACATCAGAAGGATAAGTGTCCGCAACCTCTTAAGGAGAAGCAGATTGTGAAAGCATATGCTATTGATGCTGTTCCTTCTTCGTCGAATGCCCCAACTGCGGCGGAGAAAGGAAAGAATGTTGTTATTCAAGGTATGCTTTCTATTTACGATGTACCAGTTCGAGTTTTGTTTGATACTGGGGCTTCCCGTTCCTTCATATCTAGTGACCTGGTAGATAGGTTGGGACTGGAACCCGAGATAGTCGATAGACCATTGGTTGTGACGAACCCGATTGGTGGTTCGACTAGCCTTAGTATGATTTGCAGGAATTTGGTCTTATCGAGTCATGGATGTATGTTTGTTTGTGATTGCTTTGTTTTGGGCTTTACTGGGTATGGCATTATATTGGGAGTCGATTGGCTCCAAAGATACGGGGTGGTGGTAGACTGTGAGGGCTTTTTGGTGACAGTGAGGGCGGATGATGGGCGGAGGGTAGTGTTTGGTAGTCTACCTAGTGATGGGGTTATGGCTAGTTTTGTAAATTCCCTCGACATCCCGTAGGATGAGTTGTCAGATGTGCCCGTGGTTGGCCAGTATCCGGACGTCTTCGAGGAGGTGACCGGGCTTCCACCACACCCAGAGATTGAGTTCCGTATTGATTTAGTGAAAGATGCCAGACCTATAGTGATGCCACTTCGTCGTATGGCACCAAGGGAGCAGAGAGAGCTCGGGGTGCAAGTCAGCAATCTTTTGAAGAAGGGATTTATTAGAAGGAGTGTCTCCGAGTGGGGAGCACCAGTTGTGTTTGCCACTAAGGCAGATGGTTCCCTTCGTTTGTGTGTGGACTATCGCGAGTTGAATAAGGTGACGAGGAAGAATAAGTTCCTCTACCATGGATAGATGATTTGTTTGATCAACTGGAAGGAGAAAGAGTGTTCTCCCAGTTGGACCTCGCGACAGGATTTCATCTGCTTCGAGTAGCGGATGAGAGTGTTCCGAAAACGGCATTTAGGACGTCGTCTGGATTTTATGAGTGATTGGTCATGCCGTTTGGGTTGACCAATGCACCGGCCTACTTTGTGGATCTTATGAATCGAGTATTCAGAGATCAGTTGAATAAGTTTGTTCTTGTGTTCGTGGATGATATCCTTGTTTATTCAAGGACAGAGGAGGAACACAAGGGACACTTGAGGATAGTGATGGAGGTGTTGAGGAAACACCAATTGAAAGCGAAATTCTCTAAGTGTCATTTTTGGAGAAGGGAAGTAAGATTCTTGGGTCATGTTGTTTCAGAGAGTGGTATTGCCGTGGACCCTGCGAAGGTGTCTACGGTACAGGATTGGCCTACGCCCAAGAATGTAACAGATGTGAGAAGTTTCTTGGGATTAGCTGGATATTATCGTAAGTTTATCCAGGACTTCTCCAAGATAGCAGCACCGTTGACTCAGTTGGCTAAGAAGAATCAGTCCTTCGTCTGGGACGAAGTGTGTGAGGATGCCTTCAAGAGTCTAAAGGAGAAATTGACGCGTGCGCCAGTGTTAGTCATTCCTAAAAGGAATGAAGAGATGGCGGTATACACGGATGCTTGTGGTACCGGACTGGGTGCTGTATTGATACAAGAAGGTAGGGTTGTAGCTTATGCTAGTCGACAGCTAAAGCCACATGAGAAGAAGTATCCTACCCATGATTTGGAATTAGCAGCGATTGTATTTGCGCTGAAGATGTGGAGACACTATCTCTTGGGAGAAAGATTTGAGTTGTTTACCGATCATAAATCGTTAAAGTATCTCTTCTCTCAGAAAGATCTGAATCTCCGTCAGCAGAGATGGTTAGAGTTCTTGGCTTCGTATGATTTTGATATCGCATACACACCTAGGAAAGGTAATGCGGTAGCCGATGCCTTAAGTAGGAGACATGCCAGCTTAGGGGCAATGTTTCTTGAGTGGAAGCAACTGGAGTACATCACGGGGTTTGATTTCAGACCAAAGTGCGAATTGGATCCAGTCATGCTAGCTAGTTCGACGATCAGACCCGCTTTGATAGAGCGGATTGGTTCTAGTCAGAGGAACGATCCTAATCTATTAGAAATCATCTCCAAGTTAGAGATGAACATCGACGGTGAGGAGATGAATGTGTATGGGCTTGATCGAGATGGATGGTTTCGAAAGAATGGAAGACTAGTTGTGCCCAACGTGAATGGTTTGAGGGATGAAGTGCTTAGAGAATGTCATCACTCAAAACTGACTATACATTCCGGTGGTAATAAGATGTATCGAGACATGAGACGGGCTTACTACTGGGAAGGGATGAAAAGAGACGTTGGGAAGTTTATATCCAAATGCATGAATTGCCAGCTAGTTAAAGCCGAGCAAAAGAAGCCTAGTGGGTTGTTGCAACCATTAGAAATTCCCGAATGGAAATGGGAGCAAGTCTCGATGGATTTCATCGATGGCTTACCAAGGACTAGATCGGGACATGATAGCATTTGGGTGATTGTGGATCGATTGACTAAAAGTGCAAGATTTATACCAGTCAAATCGACCAGAACGGCAGCCAAATTAGCAGAATTGTATATGAAGTGGGTAGTGAGATTTCATGGAGTACCCAAAAGCATTGTGAGTGATCGAGACCCGTTGTTCACTAGTGGGTTTTGGAAGAGCTTACAAGAGGCTCTAGGGTCAGGATTACATCTCAGTACCGCATATCATCCTCAGACCGACGGTCAGACGGAGAGGGTGAATCGTATATTGGAAGATCTCTTGAGAGCGTGTATATTGGATTTTGGTGGATCGTGGGATGACCATTTGCATCTAGTAGAGTTTGCATATAATAATAGCTACCAATCCAGTATCGGTATGACTCCATATGAAGCTTTGTACGGAAGACCGTGTAACTCACCATCATGTTGGATAGAGACTGGCGAGAAGTTTATGCTTGGACCAGATGTGGTGAGAGAAACTTCAGATAAGATTAAGATCATTCAGCAACGAATGAAAGCTGCCCAAGATAGGCAGAAGAGTTATGCTGATAAGAGGAGAAGAGATTTGAAATTCTCCGTTGGTGACTTGGTGTTTGTCAAGATCTCTCCGTTGAAGAGCTTGATACGATTTGGCAGGAGAGGCAAGTTGGCACCAAGATTTGTTGGCCCATTCCCTGTTCTTGAATTAGTCGGGAATTTGGCATATAGAGTTGGCTTACCAGAGAAAATGGCGGGAGTTCACAATGTATTTCATGTTTCCCAACTAAGGAAGTTCGTCCACGACTCAGATATGACTATTTCACCTGATCAGTTAGAGGACTTCGAAGTAGAACCCGAGGCGGTTGGGAACCGCAAGCCGATCCGTATTGTGGGGCACGATACGAAGCAACTTCGAAGGAAGGCGGTGAAGCTAGTCAAAGTTCAGTGGGGCGAGGACGAGGATGATTGTACTTGGGAGACAGAGGAGAGCATTAGGAAGGCATATCCAGAACTCTTTGCCCGGTAAGATTTACTTTGCGATTTAGTTATTCCGCATGCTAGGATAGACTTATTTTACTTGTTTTGCATGTTTGATTGTTGTTTTATGATTGATAGGCATGCAGGACCTTTGTGTGTGTTTGGATTAGGGAATTTCGGGGGCGAAATTTCTTAAGGGGGGGAGAGTGTAATGACCCGTATTCTACACATCATAGGATTGTAGAATATTTATTTCTTTCCCATGTGAAGTCGTATGGTCATGTAACTTTGGGAAACATCCATTAGAGTCATTTACAATGTTCATGATTTTTGTCGATTTTTAAATGACCATTTTGCCCTTAGTTAGTACTGTTTTGGCCATAACTTTTGATTGGAAAGGAAATTTGACCTGAAACCACTTCCATTGGATTTGTTTGATGGTTTACCTTTCCGTAGAGTGGTCATAATAGCCAAACGGACTTACCGTTTGGGAGATATGGCTGAAATAAGATTTGGAGGGTGAAAAACTGCTTAACCGGGCCAAATCGGGTGATTAGTGAGTAGGCCCATAACCCATTTCGGGATTAGGGTTATGGGGAGGCTGAAATGAAGTAGAAAATCATTCCATTTCAGTTTTCTAGCCTCCACTTATCACCAAGGAACCCTAAAAATGGCCTCCAACCTCTAAATCACCTCCAAATCATCTTTTGGTCAAGGATTAAGCTTAGCAACCTCTAATCAAGGAAGATCTACACCAAATAAACATTGAAGCTGCTGTTTAGCATTGGGATTCACATCAAATCAGAGATTTATTTCAGATCATAGTTTATTTGTGGCTAAGGTGAGTGATTTGCATAGTTTTGCACTAATTATGGCTAATTAGGGTTGATTAGTGTTAATTAGCGAATTTAAGCATGATAAAATTCGGGAAAAATGTTCATAAATTCCTAAATGATGTTTTAGACCTCTGATATGAATTTGGGTTAATTTGGTTAAGTTTTGCTAATCCTATCATTAGTTTCACCTAAACATGCTTAGGGGGAGATATGGGATTTTGGGGGTATGTTTGGTCCATTTTAACCTGTTATATTAATGTTTTGATGTTTGTGGTTGATTATGCATGTTGCTATGACTGTATGAAATGCTTTTTGATTGATTTCAATAGTTAGAATGGTCGAAAACGTCGTCGAATGGCGTAAACACTTGCTGGAACAGTTTCAGAAAACAGTGCAGGGTTCGGATCGGATCAGATATAGGGCTCGGATCGGATATGTTGAACTGGGCAAGGAATCCGATCGGATCGGAACCTGACACTTGAGAAAATTGGCGGAAAGGAAGGCCACGCTAACTGAACTGGGATCGGATCGGATCGAAGAGGAGGGATCGGAGAGGATAGAGGAGGATGGATCAGATCGTAGCGCGTGAAGGATGACGAGGCGGATCGGAGCGGAAGCAGGGACTAGAGGAGAGGCACCCGACCCGACCCGAGGAGAAATACTCGACCCGAACCGTACCAGAGGAGGACCCGACCCGAACCGATGGCTTGAGGAGGAACCCGACCCGACCCAGTATTGACCAATAACCCGAGATGCAAAGGTAGTCCAATATGGGAAGTTAGAGCTCAGGATCCAGTTGGGAACCAATGAGTTCACTTCATGGTTGGACTTTGCTGCGGGACGTGTGCTAAGGAGTTGTCGACGTTCATAACTTCGATTCACTACTGAAAAGGAATGATGGGCTACTTATCAATGCAGTAGGGTCATTATGACCTGAGGGGCAAGGTGATGGTAGCAAGACTATGTTATCAGTGCAGTAGAGTCATTACGACTCGAGCGGCAAAGTGATGCGTAGTAAGACTATGAGCCAGTGCAGTGGGGTTCTTGTGACTCCATGGGGCAGAGTGGACATAGTAAGGATTAGTAAGACTATGAGCCAGTGCAGTGGGGTTCTTGTGACTCCATGGGGCAAAGTGGACATAGCGAAGGATTTGTGGCTACGTTATCAGTGCAGTGAAGCCATTTATGACTTCATGGGGCAAAGTGATCGTAGCAAGGTATATTGGGTGATCGAAGTGGTGAATATCGTATGCTTTATGCACTGAGTGAGAGACGTGAGGATGGATGCTATGTTTGATTGTTTGCCATCCCTATGACATGCACACCTCCCCCACCTCCGTATCTTTACACTGTTTGATATGATACCTTAGAGTGTTGTACAGTATGTAGTGCTAACTCTTTGGTTGCAGGTCCAGGTTCAGGTATGTTTTAGTCTACCTGTTATTGTTCACTTTAGATGCTTATCGCTCATACCAGGCTTTATGTCTGACCCAGAGTTTTATGTCTCCTCTTATTACTCTGGGTGCTCACACGAGCAGACTAGTGACAGGTTAGCTGGTGATGCGCGAGTAGCTGATTTGGAGGCGAGCAGGAGGCTTCCACGTATGATATATATATACACACATTCTCCCTGTGTCGTTGGTGGTCGCTACTTGGGCATTAGTAGTGTACCTCCTTTATCTTACTTTTGCTTTGAGACAGTTTGAAAGTTGTAATAAGCTGTATTTTGGATTTCCGCTGCTATGATGTTTAGTTCTGGTTTTCAGCTTATGCACTGTCTCTCCTGTTTTATGTCAAGTATGTTATTATTATATTTTGTTCTATGCGCTGTGAGACATTCTACAGGTTCTTTGTATGTTCATTTCCTTCTTCCCTTTCCTTCTCACGACCTGTTCCATGCTAACTGGACATGTGTACAGCGCACTTTTGGAGTAAATGTCGGTTGGTGCGGGGCGGGCCGCCACAATAGCCATGCTATCTGCCCGATTTTTTGTCATTTCCCACTTGATGAGGCTTGAGGTCAGAATTTACTTCTGGAACATTTGGTCACCATTTACTTTGAATGCCGTATCATCAGATCCGCCAGATATCACTAATTGACGTCCACAAAAATACTCTAGTTATTTGGCTAGAGAAAAACCATTTCTCCACCGTCAACTATGGTACGTTTGAAGAAATAAACGTAAACGATTCCTTTGGAAATATTCTGTCATACATCCATCCATACAAGTCATCCAGGAACAGGATGAACCAAAGGTACCCTCCTAACACATTCAAGGAATCACCCTATAGATTAGTTGCGAGTAGTCCTTGCAATCCGTAGATTCCAACTACGACTGAACCACAATTTATCTCCGGCCGCTAAACCAGAGATTATTAGTAGTCCTTCCGTTTTTGAAGATCTACGGTCTTCAATGCCCCATCTCGATTATCTTCTGCTATCTTCACGTATTTGTTGGTCGGAATGGTTTTCGAATATAAATTCGATCCCGGTCTTTCCGTACCAACAATCGTATTGGCCAGATTTGATAGTCGGTTATTTAACTATCAAAATAAACAGTGATTCAATCATGAAAATCCAATGAGTTCACTAGTTCAGTATTCAGCATCGCTTAGCCTTTTAATTAAAACAAAATTTAAATTTAAAACTCTTAAATATTTCGATATTATAAATATAGTTCTTCGCTAAGATTTTTCTTTAACCAAATTCACTTTTATATATCCAGTTTCCTATTTTCACTTTCAAAACACTAGCCACATTATTATCTAATATTGGGGAAATCAGTTCAACTTATTTATTCGTAAAAATAACGTTACGAAATATCTTTTATTCATTTCTTAACAGTACTTATGCTTATTCATATATAATAAAACTCAACTTTACATTTCCTTTCTAACTCGAACATATCATTATTTTTTCGGCAACCCCTTTTTCTTTGGAACTCTCGTTATATATTTCCCACATTTCCATTAATCATTGCACTATTATTTCTCTAATGGAAATAATATATTTACTAACCTCTTCTACCATTTCAACTAATATCATCTGCAGATAATCCTGGTGTCGTTCAAGTTGGGGTATTTTAATTACCTCTCAGACCTTGATCAACAACGTTCATATCTGGAGATAAATACAAGTTGAAATCCCAAAACCAATGTTTCAATCTAATATAATTCAAATTCCATTTAACTATTCTATTCAAAATACGGTTTCATACAACCTTCTTATCTCTTTGAAAAATCTCCTTCTCGAATATAACATTTTTCCTTAATTTAATAATTAAGTAATTCCTTATAAAACACCACTCTTTAAACCTTTACTTTTTTAAACAATTTCTTTCCATAATTCGGATTTGTTTAACGATCCTATGATCCACTTCTTTACCCAAATTCACTTTCACCAATCCTTTTCTAATCCTTTCAAACATTTCCCGCTTTGGAAATCCTATTTTAATTCAACAATTCTACTTAATCCCAGTATTAAGTAACGTTAATCTAAAATTAACGATTTACCACTTCACTTCTTTTTATAAATCCCATATATATATTCCTGGTTTAATATAAACCCTTTTCATCTCAAATCCCCTTTTTACAAAATTCGAATATTAAGTAAACATTCGATTCAAGCTATCGTATCCACTTGAATTTCCTTTTATAACTTCCTTACAAAAATTTGGATTGTAAACAAAAACCCATACATAAACTCCTTTCGTCATTCAACAAGATTTCATTTAAATTTTGATTACCTTTTTAAATGCATTTCAATTAAAAAAGAATTTCCTGAATTATTATTAATTAAGATAGTAATTCACTTCGACCATTAACTACTTTAGTAGTTAATTTCTTTATTCACTAAAATAAATAGTAAATTCTTTTTTTAATACCCTATTAAAATTGAACAAATATTCTTTAAACTATTTAATTGGTTTAATCCAAACAAACTAATTTAATAATTTATTCCAGTTAAAAATGGTCAATTCCGTCAACTCTAAACACGGTTATCTCTTTAACGATTCCAATTAGTTCTTTCTTTAAATTAATTAATAATGTAATAAATTTTAAATAATTCCATTTAATTGATTCTTAGCGATACAATTATCCAATTTAACCATTTGGTAAATTTCCTATTCACTTATTTATAAATCTGATTAACATCAGAATCGACTTTATAAAATCAATTAATAGTTAAATATAAACTAAAATAAATAATAAATAATTATTTCCTTTTTTCAAACTTATTTTCAATATAATTCAATTCAAAATCTATATCCAGTTATAAAATAAAATTTATAACTTCATCTGTGTTGATTTGCCTGATGGTTAATCAACACTTATAAAACAATTGATTCCATAGGCCATATGCTGCCAAATACCCAACCAATACTGCTTGTTGGTTTAAACTAAACAGATGTTGAATTTTCAGTCAATAATCAACAATCACATCAATCATCCCATCAAATTAGTTCATATATGATAATATGAAAATAAATAATATATTTGAGGAATCCCGTTGGATCCCTCCAACCTGTTCTTTCCTATATCAAACTGGTTATCTCAGATCAGATTATTCAATTCCATTTAACTGATAACAATAAACAACGACCAATTAACATCAATCAATTCATAGGCAACTCAAACAATTTAAACACGTTTATTTAAACGTGACCAATCAAGGTAAATTACTTCTATTGGATCAAATCGTTAAAATAACAATTTTGTATTTTGCTGAAATTAAACACGGTTTAATTTCATTGGTAAAATCAACAAATAAATATATAACTAGCAAAACAGTCAATCATTAGAGCACACAAAATAAAAACCCAATTTATATAAAATATAAATGGGAAGAACTGAGTGAGTTTAACACACCTTAAGTTGATTTGCGGTTTTAAACGACTCATTTCAATTAAATTAAACCAGTGTTTAATTTAACTGGAAATCCAGTTGACTCCAATTTCGTCCATTTCTGTTCCATAATGTAGCGCCCGTCGAGACGAGTCCATTGTCTCTTGAGTCGTCAAATTCTGATTCCATATGAGAGAGTTATAAATAATTTAAGTTAAATGATTTAAATCGACTAATAACCCCTAAACTAAACTACCCATATTATCAATCATATATTAGTTAATTAAATTATAAACTAACTTATAATATCATTATTTATTAAAGTTCGATCTGATCTAATTCCAAGAAATAATGAGTCCAACGTTGGATGAAAATCAGACTTATAAAACTTGTTCAGATAAATCCTAAACTTCACTTAATTATAAAACTAAAACTTTAATTAATTATAAAACTAATCCCTACTAAATGATAATAATTAATCCACAATTTTCATTTTGATTGGCTAAGGAATCCCGGCCCATCTCCTTTCTTACCACGTTGCCCGACTCCGTACGAGTTATAAGCTAAACTTTTCAGTATAAAATAGTTATATTTTTAAGTTAAACTAAATTTCAGTTTTAAACTAATAACATTTAGAATTAGGGTTTACTGGGCCGACTTAGGTAACATTTAGAAATAAGGTTTACTAGCCTACCTATATATTTCCTTAAACAATTAACAGTACCAGACCCAATTCATTTCCTCACCTCCCCACGTCATCGTTGCTTTCCCCATCCATGGCCCCAGATCCATTCTGCTTATTCTCCTTTTTTACTTTATCAAAAATCGAAAGCACTGCACCGTACATCCTCTATGCAACTATGCTCCGATCATCCCATCCAGACTTCAGACGACCCAAACCGCAACTTCATCGCGAAGGTTTTATTGATCCCTAGGTTCACAACTTCGAACAAGTCCATCGAAAAATCCGTTAGAAGCCTACCAAATTGAAGTGCATGGATCCACGAGTGTAGATAAGCATTACTTTATTTCGATTGCAGTATTATTTTCGTTTTGATTTTTATTTGGGTTTCGAAGTGTTTTTCTGTTCACTGCGTTTTGGAATGGGTGAAACACTCTGGGTGATGCGCATATATATAGTGGTAGTTTTGGATCAGATCAACGTCCATCAAGGACTGATTGTGGCTAGGTTCAGCTATTATTAGCTGATGCCATATGCGTTTTCCTCCTTTCCAGGTTGTATGTGTACTGGTGATGGAATTGTTGACGGATCCATGATGGGTTAGCAGAGATTTTGGTTGAATTTTTGTATAGTGTTTATAATACTATTGGTGTGCTCAAAATGGGTATTGATTTTACTGCACATGAGTGTAGGTTATGTAGGGCTGTGAAGCTATGAGTTGTTAATTCAATCAGAGATATTTCAACTATATAGTGGATTTTCTATTCGGATTTTTAATTGTATCAAAACAGTGCAATTTGAAATGAATTTTACTGTATATATTTGCTGTTTGATTTGGCTGTATAGATTGATGTATGTATATACATATTTTAGCTGTTTAGCTGTGCATTACCTATTTCTTTTACTGTATCTACTCAGTATATTAGCTGATCCTTTATCTGATTTACCTTTTTATTGTTTTCTATAACCGTTCTAGATCGTGATGTATAAATGGGTCTACTTGTTTAGCTGCTCATTTAGTTGTTACAATATTCTTATATATAATTTTTTTTTCTATAGTTGTTTTCCTACTTCTATATCTATATATATTAGCTGTTCTTGTGCTCTCTTTTGCTGTTCATACCTTGTTTCATTAGCTATTTTCTTCCAATTTCTTTAGCTGTTCAAAATTGATATATGAATCTATTTCTAGCTAGTTCGCTATGTACACATATAGCTGTTTAGCTATACATTTTATATATTTTAGCTGTTCATCTGTGTATTACTGTATCTTGAATGAACAAGGCATGTCATTGAAATTAAAAAATGAATTTCTTGGTTCAATCGGTTTTGCATGTGTTCAAACCATCTATGAATGTATGTTTTTTTTCTTTGTACTGATCAATTGTATATTCCAGTTTTACATGTTCATATTGGATATGTATTGTATATGTTTGGTACCAGTTTCATATTATACATATATATTCTAGTTTCTGTCGTATTATACAAGTTCCAGTTTTTCTCATATTCGTGTAGCATTTTTGGTTTGTTGTACAAGTATAATGTATTCAGGTTTCTTCGTTTCGTCGAACCAAGTGAAAACGCTGAAAAATATACATTTCCATTAAATTCAAACAACCAAATTTAATGATAATAAATAAATGACATTGTAATTACTAAAACAACAGCTTAAAATTCAATCGGTATATAATTCAAAACTCAACATTAAAAAAATTCTGGTTTTAAATAATACTCTATTTACATAAAATTGTTTAATATTTATAAATAAATCATTAAAATTTAAAAACGATTCTATAGCGATTGTGAAAATTTGAATTAGCTATAATTAACAATCTATACTATGAAATCTCCATTTTTCTCTTTCATTTGAAAAATATAATCAAATCGGTTCAAATGTTTCTTGTTTCATAGAAATCCAACTTATATCGGATCCTGTATATTCAGTTAAAGTTCAAATCGAAAATTACGAACTACCGCGGTGTTTCGAGCCCGTTTTAATTAAATTAAAAATATATATATTCGAAATCCGTTTTATATAAATAAATTCGATAAAAATCCATTATATTTCCAATATAATATATAAACAGATTTAAATATTCTAATTTAAATGATAGAAAAATCCGGGACATTACATCTGGGTTCTTGCAATTTTGAGGGTTTACTTGGCTATTCATTGACGTGATCAGTAGATTAGCCTACATTTTGTTCCAAACATCGACCCACCTTGTTTTTAATTATTTTTTTGAGTAGTTCAGTTTTTTTAGTCAGTTCTGTTTTCTTATTCTTTTTTTTCTTGGTTTAAATTTCGAGTCAGTTCCTTTTAGTTCTTTGTTTTAAATTATACTCAGTGTGGTTTCCTTTCATTTGTTTTAATTTATTTCTCTTCCGGAAAAAAGGGGGCAAAGAGAAATTCAAGCAACCAACAAAGGAATCCAAAGCGAGCAAAGCAAAGCAAACAGTGGAGTTGAATAACTAGCACTACTCAAATTTTCTGGACGGACAGCTATACCCAACTGTACAATTTTCTAAACTCTAAAGGTACTCTGCTGCAAAGAAAAAAATATAGAAATTGCTTGTAAAATTTTCTACAGATGCAGCGACTTGCTGGTACAATTTTTTTAATTTCCGCAGTTATTCTTATCTGACTGTTGTGTTGTTGAAAATTCTGAATTAATTTGGTGAGGAACGAATCCATAACTTATAGCTCTCCTGATTTTCAATTATAAAACTTGATTTGATTTGCAAATATTTAACTACAAAAGTGTATTTTGTGAAATTGATTATCTCAAGGGTTTGATCGTGGATATATATTAGTTCAATTTATTGAACTTTTAGTAAAAGAGGTTGCATACTACTCGTAAAACATTGGTCGTATCCCTTAGTATTTATACTATATGTGAATGGCCATAAGACCCTCTTACACCTTTAAATCGAGATTATCAATTAATAAGATATATTTGAGTACGTTATTTATTTTGAACACTAATTGTGTCAACCTTAAGTTTAGGATTTTCTCAACAACGATGAGTGAAAAGAGTTTTAGCCACCGTAATTCTCCTAGGGAATTTGAGATTGTAAAAATTGACATGATTCAAACCTCACTTGATGAAACCTCTAATGACACTTCTGAAACCTTGAAAATGTGCCTTGACCATTTCAACTCCGATCTCGATGAGCTTGAATACATTTATGAATTAAATGCACTACTTGACTCAAAACCCTCATTATTTGAATCTAACCACGGAATGTTGACAAATAATAGCATACAAGAACATCCTCAGTTGGACCTCAAACCCCTGCCACAAGACCTTGAGCATGCTTACTTGGACTCTACAGGAAATTTTCCCGTAATCTTGGCATTAGATCTTACCGAGGACCAAGACGAAAAAACTTTGAAATTTTTACGGGATAATCTGCATTTGAATTGTATAAATCATTGGCACGACACAATTTTCATAGGAAAGATGTTCATTTCAGAATTCACTAACATGCCTATTGTACCTCACAAATCAAATAATAAATCATCGCGCATTATTTTCAATAGAGGAAAGTGTAGGGAAAAAACAAAATTTCATTCTTCACAAAACATTCATCATCGTAGATTCATTTTGCATATGATTTTCATTTGCATATAGTGGTTAAATTGCATTTCGTTTTACAAATCATATTTCATTTGATTCACCTTTGGGTACTGTTTTTCAAATTTAGAAAAAAAGTTACAGTGTGGACACTGTTATGTCTAAGTGTGGGGGGAGTCTGCATTGCATTCTTTTCATTTTTCTTTAATTTTTCTTTCTTTTCATATATGACCATCTTGCATTCTAGGTCGTAGTAACATGTAATCTTTTTTTGGAAGTATGACTCAATTTATATTGATACAACAAAATAAGTTAACAATTGTTAGTCAGTTGATAGTATTTTTTTCTCTCAACTGAGATCGAATAAGAAATATAATGAAAATTTGAATTTTGAGGGATAATAGTGTAACTGGTACATAAGGAGATTCTTTGGTGATGGCCATGAAGTATATTCTAAATTTTAGTCTTTGTTTAATGAGTGGAGGACTCAAAAGACTTATATTGGCTTTTCGAATCTTTAAAACTAAGTTGTGTTAAGCTGAATTCGCGTAATCTCTCTTTTTCTTAAATTTTCAATAATAATAATAATAGCAATTCAAGGGTATCCAACATTTCCTGTATATCTAGCGTTTATGTCCGAACCCGCCAAGCTCTATCTGACATGTTGTTGACAAAGTCAGCGTCAGAATATCTTGATCTCATTTTATGAGTTGGACACCTAAGGATTACCGACATGTTGTTAACAAAGTCAGCGTCGGTCTGCACAACCCGCCAAGCTTAATCCTAACTCTTCATTAGTCCGCAAGGCAGTGTATGAGTGGTATATCTTGGTTTTCTAAGTTAGGTATATGTAATTAATCATAAATTTAACTTTTATATATATAGAGAATAAGCGATGATGCCCAAACATTTCTTGACATTATTGATTTGACTAGCCATACACAAGCAAATTAGAGTACCACTTTACAAACTGTGACATGCAAACTAAGAATTATTTCATGGCCGCACTACGTTATCGACCAAACCAACTGGCCAAACTGGAATTTAACATTTTAAAACTTGAATTGTGTTGAAAATTTATGACAAGTTGTGGTATCTAAAATTAAATCAACTGATTAGAAATCGTTAACTTAATTTATTGTACCACTTTCCTGAAATAAGTCTTGTTTTCAATTTTGTTTTTATTGCATAAGTCCTCTGCACTCATGTAGTTACATTAGAGCAATAGCATACTGCATTTGGATTTTATGGGTAGTATCCGTTGAAAACCCTCACGAGACACCACTCGTCCTACTAGGGACACCTAGAGGTTTAACGACTTGTTGCATTCGCTCAATGCAATCGTGTTTCGTACGAAAGTGTGACATATCTAATGCAATTCTTCATTTTTTTGTTTTACTCGAGGATGAGTAAAAGTTAAGTGTGGGGGTATTTGATTAACATTGAAATGTTTTTATTTTATGCCCTTGTATTTTATCTTTTGTATATAAATAAATATTACTTGGGTATTATTTTGTCACTTTTACAGGTATACCAACTTAGCCACATGCAGTCAGAAAATATAAAAATAGAGATCAAATTGCTGTATACTTACATATGAAGACTTTCTGATGAAGATCTCACATCCAGTTTCTTTTTTGACATGAAAATAATTGGCAGAAAGGCTATCACAAATCAATGCAAAATTACCAAGGAAGCAAGAATAAAAGAAGAAAGACCCAATTTTAATAGAATTAAATAAGGCCCAGTTGTGACTGTATTAGGGTTTAGGTTGGCTATCTATCCTATAAATACCCTTGTAATCTCATTGTAAAGATCATCCATGAATTGAGTTCTCTTACTTTTTCTCTTTTATGCAATTTTTTATTTTCTTAGCAATTAGTGTTGTCTACACAATTAGATTTGGTAGAGCACTATTTGTATTTTTCATTTATTTCCATTAGTGACTGACCATCTGATTAGATTCAGCGGCAATCCTAATTTATTTTTTGTTTGTTATTTAATTTCTGCAATTTTAATTTTTGTTATTTTTATTGCTTTCCTAGGTCATATTGGATTGAATATAGATTTGATTAGATTTAGATCTGTACTCAATTCAATAACAGTTTTATTGTTTTTCAACCCAACCTCCAAATTTCGTCTAGCTCACCTAAGAAATTATATAAATATTTATTTTAATTTACCTCCCTGTGATTCGACCTGCATATTGCACGATCTGTGCGCTTGCATAATTTATTTTAAAATTCGCGCTTTTCTAATTCATAGAAAAGTAGCGATCAATGCAACCATATGATTAGAATCGGACAACATGATATGGGTTCGAACAATAAACTACTCAGCTTTAAATATTCCTTAATACTTTAATACTTTTAGTCCTAAAATGTTGCATAAATATTCGTGCATGTACATGTACATGTAATAAAACCATACTGAATATTTCCTACTCAACAGTAATCATTATATGCTCGCTCATCTCCCTACAAATTATTCTCTCCATGATTTATTATCAATCGCTAGGTTTATGCAAACTAACAAAGTGCAGAGGTCATACCGTCTCTTGATGCACGGTTTCCACTATTTTGATTTGTTGTTTAAGCTCTTCCTTTTCCTTCTCTAAAAGAATGGCACACTGTTGACCAGCATCCATCTCTTCCGTCAAACTCTTTAAGGCAGCACCTCTTTAAAGGTCCATTCTAGATTCTAGCTCTTTTTGTCATTTTATTAAATATAAATAAAAAAGAAGCAAGCATAAGGCCAAAGACTGAGCAGACATTTCATATAGAGCTACAATATAAGTGAATAAATGAAATAAATAGTTCAATACTGGCTATGTCATTCATCTTATTACTTGAATTTGTGCCTATAATCCCTTAACAAAAATTTAATCAACTTTAATCCTTTTCTAAAAGATGGAGCTTGTTCTAACCAAACTAAATAATAATAAAATAACATAAAACCATGTAGCTTTCCAACATTAAAAGAACATTAACCTTCTCTTCAATTGTTTTATTAGCAAGATTGAGATTCTTTTGAAGCTCATTTAATTGTTCGTTCAGACGATCAGTTTCCATGAGTACGCTAGTATGATATTCCAGTGCTGAAAGTGCTTCCAACTTCCGGCTATGTGAGAGGCTTATCTGGTTATGTTCATCTGCAAAAAGAACAATTTAATTGTACATACGACAAAAATAAAAAGCAATAAAGGAAGGGCGGCTCATCTTGTTATGTTCAGTTTCACCATAGATTTCATCGAATTTTAGTTGCACTTCAGGCTCAACAGCCTGTGATTGTAAACATAATTTTGGATTAGTAAGAAATATATTTACTGTAACACCCCGTGAATTCTATAACGTTAAGCTTCACAAATTAAAGTATAATTAATTATAAATGATGAAATCAAGGGAAATGGGTTACGCCATTGCGTTCGTCTCGAAATTCTGCTTGAGATAGAGTTCAAGTTTGCGTAGAACGGATATCGTATGAAGAAGATATGGACGAACGAAGTTGGGCAGAAAAACCGAAAAACGGGTCAGAATGCACTGGCGCACTTGTGAAGTGCGCCAGAACAAAGTTGAACTGGCGCACTTGGGAAGTGCGCCAGTACAATTTTGGCCTGGCGCACCTGCCAAGTGCGCCCAGGTCAGAAATACCTGCTGGTCAGGTCCTGGCTGGCCTGGTCAGGGTCTAGTCGAATTCTGATGCTTGGCTGAGTCACTAGGGCTTACGTGTCACCTCTTGGTTGGCTCTTTGAACTTTGTATGGTCTAGATTCCTCCTATCTTCATCTGACGGCTCAAAACAATTTAAAATTCTATAAATACAACTCAAGTCTAACCCTAAATTCACACAAATAAAAGAATACAAAAGTCGTCATGTTGCTGGAGAGGAACTAGGAATGGCCGTCAATTAGAAAGCCTAGAGACAAGCCAACACTAAAGCCTAAGAGACGAATCAAATTAGAAGAAAATTAAAGCTTAATCAAATCATTCAACGCAACTTTGCTACCCAAAGGAGAGCATCTCCAAATCAGAATAACAGAAATCAGAAAACAAGAATTCATCACACGTTGTAAGTATAGTGACCTTTCAAAATATGAATAAAAACTATGATGTGATTCGATGTAAATGAAAATAGAATCGTGTTGTTATAATCTTTGTGTATTGTAATGGTTCTATCATGACTTGTGTATTGATGTTTGTGGCATAAATTGATTGATGCAAGCCTATTGAACAATTGTATATGAAAAACAATGGCACTTGCAAGCTTGTGGCAAAAACTAGAAATTGATCCCTTTTTGTATATGTCGATGGCATGGACTATGTATATTCCCTTAGTCTAAATTAGAATTTATGTAAACATGTTATAGACCTTTTATGCCTACATGACCCAAAACCTATGATATCATTCTTATGTTTATTGGCAAGTATAATTAGATCTATGTTTGCAAGTATAATTGGATCTATGTTTCATAAACTATGCAAGTTCATGTTTATTTGCAAAATATAATTGGTTCTATGTCAAACATCGTTTGGGTTTCATAAAACTATGCAAGTTCATGTTGAAATAGGCTATATGACTAGATGTAAAAATTGTACGTTTTTGATGAATATATAACATGTTAGTTTTGTGGTCGATATTATGCCAAGTTAAACATGTTTAAACACAAGTTTGTATTTGCCTAAACTATGCCATTTCATATGTCACCTACTTAGTCATACTTTGATTTGAATGCAAGTTCACATGACCCATGTTATATGTTAGTTGAATCGCCAAATTGCAAGTTCATGCGCCACACACCTTTATGTATTACATGTTCTTGATTTCCCCTTTTCCTCACGTTTATAAAGTTGGGCTGAATTGTGACAAGCCCAACACATGTTATAATGTTGCGAACAAACGGGGGTAATAACGTTGGGTGTAAAATATGAAAATATATGTTGGCATGTTTGGCACATTCCAACGATTATGACACATAAGCGGTATGAATTGAAATACCCAAAAATAAAAGATATGACATTTACATATAGTTGAGAAGTAATAAAATATGTAAATTTAGAAAACACGACATGCTTAACCCGAGGTTGGATTGAGTTGTGATGTAAACCTGCCCGGACCCACGCGGTTGTCCAGTAGTCACAACAATACCTATCCAATGTGGGTGGTTAAGCATTGAGCCCAATAAGGACCCGAGGTTAGACTGAGCTATGGTGTAAACCTGCCCGGAACCGACCGGCATATCCAATAACCGTAGCAATACCTGTCTAATGTGAGTGGTCTGGTGCTCCTAAGAGGCTAAGGACAGATGGTAGGGTTAAGTCAACTATAACACTTAACCAAACTCGACATGTTAACAAGAATTGATGGGTGGGGTTAGGTAAATACAGACACTTAACCACTTAACATGTTTGACTGGAAAATCCTGGTAACGAGGGACCCGTTTCAGCAGTAACCCAAAGTTAGGTATCAACGGTACCCTGAAACTAGGCAGGGTGGGGCACGATTACTGAGTTGATTGTAAGCGGTCAAACGACGGCGGTGGGTGCACAGTGTAGGTCTATCGGGGTGCGGGCGTGCACACACTCCGGAGCAGACAACCAGGACACTGAGGACACCAGTAGTATAACCTATGCCTTCTAGGATTTGTGTCGGGGCCGCCAACATGGGTCTTGATACACCCCATGGTGGGACCAGCATAGGTATCTACAATTCTTGGGGGCCGTATGACACATGTTAACGCGAGTAGGAGCCGATCTTTAATAAGAATGGGGATCACTTCACCCTCACCACGGGGTGCCAGTTAGAATAAACTCAAGTAGGTGCAGAGATATAGTACGGGTGCGATAGTACATTCGACACTTCCTTAGCTTGTGACACTTTCCTATTTTTAGTTTACATCCACCATACCCTTTTCTTATTCACATATTGAAAAGTTACTAGATTTACTCAGGCTTTATGTCTGACCCTATTTTCTTTTCATCTTCTTTTCTTTCGTTCCCCCCCCCCAGGTCCACAGGGAGCAAACAGCTCAACTCAGTCAGGCTCTTTACAAGCACCAAGAACGTAGATGTATGATTTGGATCTTTCTTGCTCGGATAATGGCTTTGGATATCACTATGGGGATTTTTGTCACTTTATTTATGTTTTCATGCTTCGTTAATAATCAAGGCAGTTATGAGGTTGTAATGTTGAAAGTATTTTGAGACAATTATGGAAATCTTTGTTTGATACACGTATTGATGAAATAAAAGTTTGTTTGGTTTCCGCTGTTTAAAATATGTGTATTTATATCTATCTTGAGTTCATATGTGGCTTTTACTTATAAACCTCCACCAAAGTTAAGGCATTCTCTTTGTGAGTGACCTTAATGGAGGTGGGGTGTTTCATTTACAAAGTTCATATGTTTAAAACCTTGGTTTTATGGTGCAAATTCCACTATATATAATATAAGGTATCAACATTTGTGTTGGTAAGTTTGGAAGAGGGAAAAATGTAATTGAACTTTAGTTTTTAAATAAAAGTGCTATTTGGCATGTAGGAGGAAAACAAATTAAAAAAATACATAACTTAAAACATAGAACTTCCATGATTATTAATACTTCGAGGCACACAAGCAACACAGTACACATATGAATAGTTCCCTTTTATTAAAAAATATAGCGCTGATAGTGCTAGAAGAAATAAAATAATGGAGGGGCACTAACATTGAAATTTAAGTTTTACATGTTAGCTTTTTTGAACCATTTCTCATCTGAGCAGTATGCATAATGTTTAAGAAACAATAATGGAGCAGTTAACACAAATATTTTGATAACATGGCTGATATAATGTACACTATGTGATATCCAACCATTGTAAAACAAATATAAAGCTACACAGCAAATCCAATGATTTGAAATTACATCAAAAGTTGAACTTAAAATATAAAGAGGGCATATAAGGGATATGCCAAGTGCAAAATGAAGTGAGCTCAATCAAAGCAGTTGCAAACTTTTATATTTACAGAAAATAAGCACAAGGACAGGAAGTTCCTGTTTTGTTTAAAACCAAGCGAACATCCATGATCAATGTCATACCATTTGTTTAATGTTTGCAGTATTATCAAAATTCGATGTCTTCTCCCTTTCGAGATCCACTAGCAAACATCCACAAACTCTCGTTTTGATTATTCTATAGGAAACGGCCGAAAAAACTAAGAAAATTGAAACTTTTAGAAGACATACCAGTTATCAATTCAGGGAAGTTCTTAATATTACTAATTATGTTTTTGACATAGGTAATATGTTAAAGTCGTAAAATAGAAAACTTCATTCATATTGATTCCTCATAAAGTGCAAAGTTAAATGCTAGGTAAATGAAAAATACTTTCCTAAATAGCCATATTTACCACTGAAATACTTTCTGAAAAGAATAAAGAACTGAGTTTGAAATGTTAAACTAATTTTAAACTATAGTAAGGGTTGTTCGGCCATGTCATTTTGAAATATACAAAAACATGGAAAAATCTATTAAACGTTAGAAATTATCCATTGAAGATCAATAAAACCTAATCCAAGCAATGTGTTAGTATGATGAAATGCAGAATACATAAGTTAATAAATTTCTTTGTTCAATTAGCAAAACTATGATGAAGTAAAACCTAAGCAAACCATCATAAATTTTTCTGCAACTTCATATCAATAATGAATCGTAGAGATACCCTTAGTAAAGAGACTTGTTAAATTGAAGCAAGTTAATGAATATTAACACTAATGACAGTTCCAGCAGATTACCCACTACCTTCGTATGGAGATTGAGATGGATGAGAACCACAACATTGAAGTATCGAATATGCTCCTCAAATGGCGATGCACTAATTCCAGGAGCTACGAAAGAACAAAAATAATCAACTAATCAAATTAGTAGCAAAACCCTTATTTTGTAGAATCCCAATCAAAATTGACCTGGTTCACTTAACAATCTCTGCGTTTCCTGTACAAGCGATTTTTGTTAAAACCTACAATTCTAAACAACCGATAATTCGAAATGTAAAAGAAATTTTTGAATAAAATATGAAACCTGGATGATTCTTCGAGGAAGATTGTTGTTTTCCATGCCAAGGTATTCTAAATTTTTGGTAATTATCCCTTTTAACGGACCAAAACTTTAGAAAATATGTTTTTTTAAGTGGATCGTAGAGTGGATTGAATTTTGATTTAGCGATTGTGACAAATGAAAAATAGCGGGAAAACCACAAGTGCGAAAATATAATACGGATTTGATATGCTTCAAAGCCCTATCAAATGAACAAATTCCGAGCTTTGAAGATGTAGGGTTAGATTTAAGGTGTTGAATGTGGTGTGGATCGCAAAAGAAAATTTGATATGGCTACGAGCCCTACCAAACAAATATCTACATCCTAATGTGTTAAATTTGCAGTTTTGATGTAGCGTATCAATGGTATACTTAGAGAGTTAGACATAGATTTAATTAGAATTATATTTTAAGTTATTGTGGACGACAAAAAGGGAGAAAGTATAAAATATGCATAGATTAAGGAGGAGTATGAATTAATGCAAATTTACAATCCTTAGCATGCTCCACTTCATCTCTTCAATGGAAAATTTACAATCCTCTTCAGGACAACGAAAAAGAAGAAGAAGCAAAAGAAGATGACATGGACAAAGACAGTGAAGATAACGAAGTACGTTGTGTAGGAGAAGTCAATTTTGATAAAGATGGTAATCTTGTTGAACAAAAGGAAACTTTAGTTTACATCATCCATTCTGTCTCATTCATAAGTATCGTATTATTAAAAACCCTAAATGGATTGTATAGTTTGGATTAGACTTGTGATTATTTGTTGTGCATATTAGGATTTATGGATTTGTTTAATGTATATAAGTATGACTTGATATAAGAATAAACATATGATTTGGTGTGTTCATACTTTTCATTTCTTACATGTTATTTTTATCGTTTCGTTTATATAAGCATTATACTTATCAGTACACTATTAATAGGCAGTGCTTTGAGCCGTCTCTAATTTGATAGGGCAGTGCTTTAGGTCATATCAATTTCCGGCGTATTTATCAATTAGATACAGCCTAAAGCCGCAGCTAATTTAAAAAAATAATACAATTAGCATATGATACAGTATAAAAAGCATTACAACAAATTCATTAAAGAAACGTAGGGCACATGCAAAGTGCAAAGATAAGAACAATAACATATTTTTTATATGATACAATATAATAATAGACATCTGATATGTTCAAACCTCTAACAATACTCTAATGTTACCAGCTATAACAATACTATATAATTCTACTTTGGCTAGTCAGTTTGACAATGTTTCCGCAAACCGATTCTAAGTCTAATCATGAACTAAATCGGTATGCATACCACAAATAATGCAGAGTATATATTCTTCTCTTCTTTTTCTTTTTTGGTTTAACGTAAAATGAGGTTCTTATTCACAGTTACCTTCAACAACAATTCTGTTCATAGTCTCGGGACATGGGTCTTCTTCGAATACTTCAGATTCTATTACTACTGCGCATGATACTGTAAATACTACATTTTTATTTTGAACCTTCTCAACATTGAAGCCTGCATAGAAACAAAAAAAGTAGTTAAATATATGATACTATTAGACTACATATGTAATTGATTATAGTTGAATGGATACCATCGGTATGTGAAAAAAAAGGTTAACAGATAAATTTCACTTGTAAAATAAAGTCCAAAACCTGAATTTGATATGTTTCTAAGACTCTTAAAAGCATTCACGGATATTCAATTGCATAGTCAGATATCTTAGTAGATATGACCATATGATCAGAATCAGGCAACAAGATATGGGTTCGAACAACAAACTACCCAACTTTAAATATTCATCAATACTTTAGTACTTTTAGCCCCAAAATGTTGCATAAATATTCATGCATGTACATGTAGTAAAACCATGCTGAATATTTCCTACACAACAATAATAATTTTATGCTCGCTCATCTTCCTACAAATTATTCTCCCCATGATTTATTATCAGTCGCTAGGTTTATGCAAACTAACAAAGTACAGAGGTCATACCTTCTATTGATGCATGGTTTCCACTATTTTGATCTGTTGTTTAAGATCTTCCTTTTCCTTCTCTAAAAGAATGGCACAGTGTTGACTAGCATCCATCTCTTCCCTCAAACTCTTTAAGGCACCACCTCTTTAAAGATCCATTCTAGATTCTAGTTCTTTCTGTCATTTTTTTAAATATAAATAAAAAAGAAGCAAGCATAAGGCCAAAGACCGAGCAGAAATTTCAAATAGAGCTACAATATAAATGAAAAATGAAATAAATAGTTCAATACTTGCTATGTCATTCATCTTATTTCTTGAATTTGTGCCTATAATCCCTTAACATAAATTTAATTCACTTCAATCTTTTTCTAAAAGAATGGAACTTGTTCTAGCCAAACTAAATAATAATAATAAGATAACATAAAACCATGTAGTTTTCCAACATTAAAAGAACATTAACCTTCTCTTCAATTGTTTTGTTAGCAAGATTGAGATTCTTTTGAAGCTCAGTTAATTGTTCGTTCAGACGATCAGTTTCCATGAGTATGCTAGTATGATCTTCTAGTGCTTAAAGTGCTTCCAACTTTCGGTTATGTGCGAGGCTCATTTGGTTATGTTCATCTGCAAAAAGAACAAATTATACATACGACAAAAATAAAAAGCAATAAAGGAAGGGAGGCTCGTCTGGTTATGTTCAGATTCACCATAGATTTCATCGAATTTTAGTTGCACTTCAGGTTCAACAACCTGTGATAGTTAACATAATTTTGGATTAGTAAGATTTTTTTTTACAAGGTTCATATGTTTAAAACCTTGGTTTTATGGAGCAAATTCCACTATATATAATATAAGTTATCAACATTTGTGTTGGTAAGTTTGGAAGAGGGCAAAACATACATGAACTTAAGTTTTCAAAAAAAAAGTGCTATTTGGCATGTAAGAGGAAAACAAATTCAAAAAAAATGCACAACTTAAAACTTATAACTTCCGTGATTACTAATAGTTCCAGGGCACAAAAGCAACATGGTACACATATGTATAGTTCCCTTTTATTAAAAAAATAAATATATAGCGCTAATAGTGCTAGAAGAAATAAAATAACGAAGTGGCACTAACATTGAAATTTAAGGTTTACATGTTAGCTTATGAACCACTTCTCATCTGAGAAGTATGCATAATGTTTAAGCAATAATAATGGAGCAGATATCACATAAATATTTTGATAGCATGGCTGAAATAATGTACACTACGTGATATCCAACCACTGTAAAACAAATATAATGATACAAAGCGAATCCAATGATTTGAAATTACATCAAAAGTTGAGCTTAAGATATAAAGAGGGCATATTAGGGATATGCCAAGTGTAAAATGATACGAGTTCAATCAAAGCATTTGCAAACTTTTAAGTTTACAGAAAATAAGCACGAGGACATGAAGTTCCTGTTTTGTTTAAAACCAAGCGAACATCCATGATCAATGTCAGACCATTTGTTTACTATTTGCAGTATTATCAAAAACCGATGTCTTCTCCCATTTGAGATCCACTAGTTAACATCCACAAACTCTCGTTTTGATTATTCTATAGGAAATAGCCGAAAAAACTAAGAAATTTGAAAAGAATAAAGAACCGAGTTTGAATTGTTAAACTAATTTTAAACTATAGTAAGGGTTGTTCGGCCATGGCATTTTGAAATATATACAAAAACATGGAAAAATCTATTAAACGTTAGAAATTGTCCATAAAAGACCAATAAAAAATAATCCAAGCATTGTGTTAGTATGATGAAATGCAGAATACATAAGTTAATAAATTTCTTTGTTCAATTAGCAAAACTTGATGAAGTAATACCTAAGCTAACCATCATAAATTTTTCTGCAAACTCCATATCAAAAATTAGGAATCGTAGAGATATCCTTAGTAAAGAGACTTCTTAAATTGAAGCAAGTTAATGAATATTAACACCATTGACGGTTCCAGTAGATTACCCATTACCTTCGTATGGAGATTGAGATAGACCGAGAACCATAACATTAAAGTATCACATATGCTCCTCAAATGGCGATGCACTAATTCGAGGAGCTACGAAGGAACAAAAATAATCAACTAATCAAATTAGTAGCAAAACCCTTATTTTGTAGAATCCCAATCAAAATTTACCTAGTTCACTTAACAATCTCTGCTTTTCCTGTGCCAGCAATTTTTGTTAAAACCCTACGGTTCTAAACAACCGATAATTCGAAATGTAAAAGAAATTTTTGAATCAAATATGAAACCTGGATGATTCTTCGAGGAAGATCGTTGTTTTCCATGCTAAGGTATTCGAAATTTTTGGTAATTATCCCTTTTAACGGACCAAAACTTTAGAAAATATGTTTTTTATTTAAGTGGGTCATAGAGTGGATTGAATTTTGATTTAAGGATTGTGAGAAATGAAAAATAGCGAGAGAACCACAAGAGCGAAAATATAATATAGATTTGATATGGTTCAAAGCCCTATCAAATGAACTAATTCCAGGCTTTGAAGATGTAGGGTTAGATTTAAGGTGTTGGAGGTGGTATGGATCGCAAAAGAAAATTTGATATGGCTATGAGCCCTACCAAACAAATATATGCATCCTGATGTGTCAAATTTACAGTTTGGATGTAGCGTATCTATGGTATACTTAGAAAGTTAGACATAGATTTAACTAGAATTATATTTTAAGTTATTGTAGATTACAAAAAGGGAGAAAGTATAAAATATGCATAGATTAAGGAGGAGTACAAATTAACGGGTGGGGGATTATTGAATTCATGGGGAGTTATAAAGGAGTAAAGGAGATATTTTATAAAGTGATTGTCATCATAAAAATTTAGGTTATTGTTAGTAGCGTGGATGGTAGTTTTGAAAATAACAAACTCAAATAGTGAATATTTTGTATTTTCTATGTACTAATTATAATTCTTTTTTTCTTTTCTATCCTTTTTTTATTGAGAATGGGAAATTACTTTATTAGGCATATGAGCCTATATTGGAGTTGATTACATCACGCATCACGTGAAATACATAATGTACCTTACATTAAGTAAAACTACTTCAACTACTACATTCCTTTTATAATTCGACAGCTAACCATTTCATCTTCCCCAATTCCTGACGCAAATCATGGCGGCTGTTGAGGGTTACTGCTTGTTTCTGGAGGTTTGCCCCACAATTCCAATAGAGTTAGATTTCCAGATTCAACAATTATCTGTGCCAAGCTATCGTTAAGTGATTTGTGTTTAATCCTTAATGTTCTCCACTTTATTTCTTGAATGGGAAATTTACAATCCTCTTCAGGACAACGACAAAAAAGAAGAATCAAAAGAAGATGACATGTGTAACACCCCGAATTTTTAACGACATTAAAGAGAATAAATTAAATAATAATTAATTTATTTATTCAGAATTAGAGGAAACGGACTGCACCATTGCGTCCATCTCGAAATTATGGTCAAGATATACATTTGGTTTGCGTAAAACAGACACCGTATGAAGAAGTTATGAGGGTTTTAAGTTTGAATACACACAGAAATATTTTATATATACGCATGAGTCAGAGGTGAGTCAGAATTCTATCCAGAGGATTCAAATTCGAAAAATTCCTCTAAGTGGCAAAATTCCCGCTCTAGGGGTTCGACCCACCCACGACGGTGTCTATACCCCTAGGGCTGATGTGGCACTCGGTTTTAGGGGGTCTGGCAGCTATATATACGTGTCCTATTTCTCATATTTTCTTCATTAGAAGTCATGGAGGCCATACGCTACTAGAGTGCGAACTGAACCATTTTCTACAACAACATATTCTACAAATCTAATTCAGAAATTCTAGATCTATTCTTCCTCAATTCTCTAAACCTAACGCTGTGAGTTCTAGTTGTTTTAAGGTCTAGATAAATAAAAGGATATTTTGAAAGACTATGAATTGGATATGCTGTAAAGTGTGATTCTGTGTTAATGTGAAATTCTATATTATGTCATGGCAGATCTATTTTCCTAGATCTAATAAAATTATGGTTATTCGATTATGATGCTTATGTAGATCTTGACTTGTAACCATGTTATGGTGGATGTACATCTATTAATTTGGACAGTTGTAACATTGCTTAGATCTAGTTTTGTAACGTCCCGCCTTTTTGACCGCTTCAAATTGGTGATTAAACCAACTTAAACGTCCAAACTGACGGAGCGTATTTAGCTTACTGAGTTTAACAACAGAATCAACATAGAAAATACATAACAAATAAATAACACGGTATTGAATAACGAAATAAAACTTTTATTTACTAATCAAGATTTATGAATACAATATCTTTCTATACAGCGGAACGAAAATACAATTTGGAAACAATAAAATATTTACTGGTTTAAAATCGTCAGAGCGCGCCGTCTTTGGAATCCCCTGCTTCACCGATCTTCGAATCCTATGGTGAAACTTTAAGTCTGAAATGCTCGGATCTGACCCGAGTGTTCCATGCAAAAACATAAAGCACTCGAGTCAGGATTAAATCATAGTTCAAGTAAATCAACTTCAATGCAAACCGAAAATATACTAGTTAATCCTAACTTTCAAAATACAAAAAGAAAATTTTACAGTATCTGTCTGCATCAGTTCTAATGACAAGATCAAATGTGCGTATATTCATATCGATTCTATATAGATGACTAAGTCAAGATTAATATATGTTCAAATCAGTTCCATTTTAAAGACAAGCAGATACAGAAGCCT
The DNA here is from genome assembly GCA_030737875.1 of Allium sativum. NCBI lineage: Eukaryota > Viridiplantae > Streptophyta > Magnoliopsida > Asparagales > Amaryllidaceae > Allium > Allium sativum. Next base: position 202,969,951 of record CM060924.1, read on the forward strand.
GCATATGCACACATGTACAAGTACATATGTGCACTGCCCCGGCTTCCTTAAACTAGAACAAGTACATGCCAGAACCACAAGGACAATGATAGAATTCATGTAGGCAAACAAACAAACAAAATTCTCTACATAACAAGGTGCAGCCCAAATGGAATAATATTTGTATACAAGAATAAAATCAAAGTTCACCAATACAAGACGGTGAAAGCAGGTCAATATTAGTGTCTCAATGGAGTAGTGCTCAAAGGATAAAATCTTATGTACAAAATAGGCCAGAATAAATAGTGTAAAACACTTATTCAGTTTTAAGTCCATGCTCCCATTTTAACTTCAAAATCAGCAGGTTAAGTTAATCTAGTTCACAGTTTGTTTCAGCCTAGGCAAGGTATGACCAGGTTATCAAATACATTACAGTCAGTAAAAGGTGACCAAGTTATCCAGTTCTTTTCAGTAAATAAGATGTGGTACATATTTAATTAAAATGTGGCTATACATAGTTAAGACATGGCAAATATTCAGGTTATACATAGTTAAAATATGGAAACATTCGGTTAAAAATGACATTCAGGTTTATACCCAGTTAAATACATAGTTAGAATGACATACTCATGTTTATACACAGTTCACCACAGTTAAAAGGTGGCAAAACTAGTTAAACGTGGCATAAAATAAAACTGCAAATATTTGGATCAAATGTGAACAATGTTTCGGTTTAAGGCATTTTCCAGTTTACAGGAAACAACATATGCGTATGCAAGATAACACAAAAGTAGACAGCATTGTAATCTCGCATGTTTAACCATGGTTACTAAAATTTCCTTCCTTTGTTTCTTTTTTTCTTTTTCTTTTTCTATTGCAGATCAAAATTAGCAAGGCAATTCACATATACATGTCAAGCCAATCATGGGAACAAGTTCAAACTTGTCAAATTAAGGGCACTATTTCTAAGATTCAATAGGTCAGAGCATGTAAGTCAGACGCACAGCAACACAACACGCACCAAGCGAACATGTGCACCATAAAACTCAATACAGTGCCATTGACAGTATGGCTAAGATATCACGAAACATGGTAGTGCATAGCAGTGTGGTAACATAGACAAATTAAGGTGTACATTGTTTTAGGTTCGGACACAGTAAAGAGTACATACAAGATGTACACTGTTTATTAAACCTGCAATGAATTTTGACCTATATGAAACACAGTTCAGTTTTCAACAATTTTCTAAACATTGAGAAGGAAAAAATTCCATCATTTGCAGGGAAATGCCACTTGAACAATGTATTACAGTACGCTTATAAGGAAATGATTATTATCCAGGTCAATTCTGAAAGCGGACTATACACATTTTATCCAGCACTGTTTGCATTGAATAATAACGGTTTAAATATAGGAATAACCACCAATTTCAGGTTTATGGTTTATTTCACGGTTTATCTTGACATTTAAAAAATATTAGCATGCTCCCTAATTGTTCTTGTCTGTAATGCAACCAACGAATAATAATAATAATAATGTGAAGGTCAACTAACTTTTTATGCATTCGAAATTCTCCCTCTTGACATTTAGGGCCCTTGATCTCTACTGACTACAAAATAGAAGAGTATGACAGTATTTCTGTTGGCTATCAGTTATGACAAAGCTGATTTTTCATGAAAATGGATTCAGTCTAAGATCTGTTTTAGCAGTTTGAATACTAACTCTTTTGCCAGCCATTTCCCAACTTATGGTAGATATATTTGTAATCTTATTACCTTACTAATCAAGTGGGGTGTAATACAAACTTTTTACAAAACTTAAGCCAAATAGAAAGGTACCACTTATGCACTTATTCAATTTACTATGTATAAGATAGAAAATAACAAGCACAAAGAGAGAATCATGTGGTAATAACGAGAGCCAAGTCAAATGGTAAACGGACAAATTTAAGAGGGTAAAAATGCTCGAGCTAATGAACATAATAGGGTCATTATGAAACTAAGTATGGCAACAATTGTTCATACACAATCAACCAACTCATATAAAACGGAACCTAGCATATGTTCAGGATCAAAAGCCACATTACATACAAGCAAACTCAAATCAGAGGATAAAGAACAAGCAACAATTATCAAAACGCAATCCATTATCCATCCATTCAAACCCAAGTCAAAAACACCCAAAAATCATACTATCAAAATTAGTTTGTATTAAAATTAAAGTACTTGAACTAGAATTAATCAATTGTGAGTTCCCAAAAGAAACTCACCATTACGGTGATGGAAGAGGCTCAGGCCTGTAGTGTCTTGGCAGCGAACAGAGGAGTAAGCGACAACACGGTGGCTTCGATTGCACAAGTGATGCTAGGGTTTCGATTTTTTTTTTCTGTCGCGGTCGATGGTGAGGCGCAGCGACGAACTACGATGGTAGTGATGACTCCGATTTTTGACAGAGGAAGGCGGTGGAAAAATTTTAGGGGAAAACTGCCATTAAAATTAAAAAGAAAGGAACGATTTTTGCTATGAGGAAATGGGGAAAGAGGGTTTTCAATTTATAAAGGGGGAGCCGTGGAGGCCAAGGAAAAAAAATTGTTTTTCCACTGAGGAAGGCGATGTCTAGGAAGGCAACATACAGGAATAGATTATAGTGGTGAAGGTTTTATTAGGGTAGGTTACATTTACGTTTATTTAAATATAAATTCTACCGTAAATTATTGCATAACGCCCTAAATTTGTACTACCAACATAACTTCAACGCAACAAAATTTATACGCACTTATTTGTTTCCGCGTTCTGATTCCAATACAATTAAACCGGTTGAAATCTGACTTCAGTTTTTATACGAAATTATTTTTGTCATAATTCGCCTTCGTTTATAAACAAAACAAATGTTATTTTAAATTCTAAATTTTTAATTAGTTCTTTGATTTTATTTCGTTTATCCCCAACTTTGAAATGTTAAATTTAAGTTCCTTTATACACACATTTCTAGTTTAATTTTCATATAGTTCAAATAAAATCTTTAATAATGTAATTTCGATCACTTATATTTTCCAGTCGAATTTAAATATCCAATTCAATATCCAACCAAATTCGAATCAACTATTCAAAATAAACATTTGTTTCTCAACCAATGTTCTGAATCGAATTAAATCCGTACACACAACAATATATTTGATTTATGATTCCAATATCAATATAAATTCTTTAATTGATAGTATATTTCAATCGTCGAAATTTCTGGGTCGTTACATTCTTCCCCCCTTTAAAACTTTTCGTCCTCGAAAAGGAGAGATCGTTAGAGTTATACCATCGTATACTTCAAATTTCCATATTTGTGTGGAATTCCTTCACCACTAATTATATATCGATATTTAGGTCATCGATCGTCCTTATTTATCATATCCCATTAACTCGGGAAATCAAATTTCTTTAAAAACCAACCACTTCTTAAATTTCAAATTCTGCATAAGTTGCATCTCGGATTATTCCAGATTTCCTTACAACCTCATCTGTCCATCGTTTACTTATCCATCGTTGCATGGTAATGGGTCTAGGCTTTGCAACCATCAACCCTATCTTGTTACTTTTAATCCATTTAATTCTTCTCAACACTCATCTCAGAGTGTAAATACATTCCACTTTCCGAGTCGACCATTCATAAATTCAATGCCACAAACCCGAAATCTTTTATAAATTCCATACCAAATTTGTGCAGTAAACATTTGTATTATTACATCAAAGCTATGTATTTGAAACCATTTCAAAATTCTTTTCTTAACTTATTATGTTAGATATACTTTAATTTCAAATTATCGACTTGAAAATACGTGATAGCTCGAAGTTTGACAAGTATATTATCGTCCTTACAGATGTTAGGCATACGCTGGCCAGGCGCACGACTAAAATCTCCAAGTACTAAATATCCTTGCTTCAACCCCCAGTGAAAATATTTCAAAAATCCTTTCTAAAACAGATACGGAAAGTACCAATGTGATAGTGATATGTTGATTGCTCATGAATCGCAGATACACAATGGTTTCGTCTGGATCCCCCAGAAAACATCCGTATCCGTAGGAATTCACTTCCCTGCGAATTTCGTCATGGACAGATCAACAGATAATATTTTAAGAATCAAAAGACATTCTGATGTCACTGAGCGTTGATTGCTCTGTCTCAGAATCACGGAATCAAATCATCCAATTACGAAGATAAATCAAGTCACGAGGACAAAACAAGTCACAAAGACAAATCAGGTCACGAAGACCAATCAAGTCACGAAGACTAACTGCTGCATCAAACAGGTGGCTCACTATCACTAAGATATCTCAAATACTATGGACCGCAGGTACACAATGGTTACGCCTGAGTCCCTCAGGAAACATCCATACCCGTAAGCTTTCACAGCTCTACGGATTACGCCCTTCCAATTCGACTGTAGATCACAGCAGTCACAATGGTTACGCCTGATTCCCTCAGGAAACATCCGTCCGCCTTAGGCTATCTGCAGCCCTGCGAATTTCGCTACACGGCCGAATTCCCACGACTCTAGATTGCAGCGATCACAATGGTTACGCTTGACTCCCTCAAGAAACATCCGACCGCCGTAGGCTATCTGCAGCCCTGCGAATTACGCTAGCAGTCGTGCTCAATGGCAACTCATGAGTTTTATGTCCGGACAACCTACTTCCACCAGCAGCACTGCAGATTGCGCTATCTGCAGTCCTTTTACATAAGCTCGAAATTCAAAGAAGAAGGATGGTACTTCCCTTATCTTGACTTGAAAACATATAATACTATATACATATAGTATTTAATTCTCATACTTTTCATAATTCATACTTTACATAAAATTCTCTTTCCAAATCAAACATCTCATTCTTATATAAATTCTGTTATATAAGACTTTATTTCAAACTGATTATATCACATTTTTCTCCATATAAGTTTCGAAACTTCTATGCTAAATATCTAAACTCGAACATCCCTCAATTTCCATTCTAATCTTAAAATTTTAGCTTTAAACTCTTAACCAATTCAAATGATTGGTTGATATCACTTCAAACTCGGCTTTCTGAATCCACTGGCTATAAACCAAATTTTTCTTTCAATTTCTAATTATAAACTTCATCACTTCATCAACATCTTTATTTGCTCAAAACTCCGGATTTTCCTTCTTATCACAAATTTTTCCTTCATGCATTATCACTTCTTCACATTCATACTTCGACCGTCAATTAGTAAGCGAACAACTTCCTAAGTATCAACCCCGAAGGCCGAAACCAACATCAGATCAATACTCAGAAAACTATTCAGCTTAACTAATCTTTAGTCAGTTTCTAAATTCCTTAACTCTACTTCTTAATTTCTTATCAATCATGGTTTACGAAATTCTCGGATTCAATTTACAATTCCACTTCTCGTTACGTTCTGCCCTCCTTCGTCTTCGACGTAGCTCTTTGTTCTTCAGTTCTTGTTATTCTGAATTATGTTAACCTCTCACTATCCTTTGAAAATATTTCCAATTGTTCTATTCATTTTCTCCATTCTTAAAAATCATTTATTGTCACCGGAAAATATTTCCATATATTCACAAAGCTTTATTTTCTATCGAGTATATACTTTATTCTTGCAACATCTCTAAATTTGTTAGTTTGATTCAAACAAATGTTAAATAAAACATCGTCATCTCTTCACTTAACCCTTTTTATTTGATTTTTCATCAACTTATATTCTTAACAAAATTCATCGTTTCTTCTTTGAGATGATTTCAAATTTCCTTTTTCTATTCAAATTGAATTCTCATTTACAATCAACTTCAGTCATCTTTGATTTCTAAAATTCACGCTTAACGAAATTAATTCGTTGATTCTCTCCTATCTATCTAGATACCATCCGATGATGGATTCTAGATTCAAATCCTAAGGGAACTTATTGAAGAATAATTCTCGCAAACCTGGATTCGAAGACTTCTGAAGACTGAGGATTCCGAACCAAATTTTAAATCTCAAAATAAATTTTTATTTCCGCTGTATAAATTTCAAAACACTAGTTTCAAAATATTTGATATTTCAAAAATAACTATTTTTCAAAATCGCTTTATTTTCAAGATCTGTTTTTAAACTCAATAAGCTAAGCTTTGAATAAACCAAAGCTCTGATACCACTTGTAACGTCCCGCCTTTTTGACCGCTTCAAATTGGTGATTAAACCAACTTAAACGTCCAAACTGACGGAGCGTATTTAGCTTACTGAGTTTAACAACAGAATCAACATAGAAAATACATAACAAATAAATAACACGGTATTGAATAACGAAATAAAACTTTTATTTACTAATCAAGATTTATGAATACAATATCTTTCTATACAGCGGAACGAAAATACAATTTGGAAACAATAAAATATTTACTGGTTTAAAATCTTCAGAGCGCGCCGTCTTTGGAATCCCCTGCTTCACCGATCTTCGAATCCTATGGTGAAACTTTAAGTCTGAAATGCTCGGATCTGACCCGAGTGTTCCATGCAAAAACATAAAAGCACTCGAGTCAGGATTAAATCATAGTTTAAGTAAATCAACTTCAATGCAAACCGAAAATATACTAGTTAATCCTAACTTTCAAAATACAAAAAGAAAATTTTACAGTATCTGTCTGCATCAGTTCTAATGACAAGATCAAATGTGCGTATATTCATATCGATTCTATATAGATGACTAAGTCAAGATTAATATATGTTCAAATCAGTTCCATTTTAAAGACAAGCAGATACAGAAGCCTGCATATGCACACATGTACAAGTACATATGTGCACTGCCCCGGCTTCCTTAAACTAGAACAAGTACATGCCAGAACCACAAGGACAATGATAGAATTCATGTAGGCAAACAAACAAACAAAATTCTCTACATAACAAGGTGCAGCCCAAATGGAATAATATTTGTATACAAGAATAAAATCAAAGTTCACCAATACAAGACGGTGAAAGCAGGTCAATATTAGTGTCTCAATGGAGTAGTGCTCAAAGGATAAAATCTTATGTACAAAATAGGCCAGAATAAATAGTGTAAAACACTTATTCAGTTTTAAGTCCATGCTCCCATTTTAACTTCAAAATCAGCAGGTTAAGTTAATCTAGTTCACAGTTTGTTTCAGCCTAGGCAAGGTATGACCAGGTTATCAAATACATTACAGTCAGTAAAAGGTGACCAAGTTATCCAGTTCTTTTCAGTAAATAAGATGTGGTACATATTTAATTAAAATGTGGCTATACATAGTTAAGACATGGCAAATATTCAGGTTATACATAGTTAAAATATGGAAACATTCGGTTAAAAATGACATTCAGGTTTATACCCAGTTAAATACATAATTAGAATGACATACTCATGTTTATACACAGTTCACCACAGTTAAAAGGTGGCAAAACTAGTTAAACGTGGCATAAAATAAAACTGCAAATATTTGGATCAAATGTGAACAATGTTTCGGTTTAAGGCATTTTCCAGTTTACAGGAAACAACATATGCGTATGCAAGATAACACAAAAGTAGACAGCATTGTAATCTCGCATGTTTAACCATGGTTACTAAAATTTCCTTCCTTTGTTTCTTTTTTTTTTTTTCTTTTTCTATTGCAGATCAAAATTAGCAAGGCAATTCACATATACATGTCAAGCCAATCATGGGAACAAGTTCAAACTTGTCAAATTAAGGGCACTATTTCTAAGATTCAATAGGTCAGAGCATGTAAGTCAGACGCACAGCAACACAACACGCACCAAGCGAACATGTGCACCATAAAACTCAATACAGTGCCATTGACAGTATGGCTAAGATATCACGAAACATGGTAGTGCATAGCAGTGTGGTAACATAGACAAATTAAGGTGTACATTGTTTTAGGTTCGGACACAGTAAAGAGTACATACAAGATGTACACTGTTTATTAAACCTGCAATGAATTTTGACCTATATGAAACACAGTTCAGTTTTCAACAATTTTCTAAACATTGAGAAGGAAAAAATTCCATCATTTGCAGGGAAATGCCACTTGAACAATGTATTACAGTACGCTTATAAGGAAATGATTATTATCCAGGTCAATTCTGAAAGCGGACTATACACATTTTATCCAGCACTGTTTGCATTGAATAATAACGGTTTAAATATAGGAATAACCACCAATTTCAGGTTTATGGTTTATTTCACGGTTTATCTTGACATTTAAAAAATATTAGCATGCTCCCTAATTGTTCTTGTCTGTAATGCAACCAACGAATAATAATAATAATAATGTGAAGGTCAACTAACTTTTTATGCATTCGAAATTCTCCCTCTTGACATTTAGGGCCCTTGATCTCTACTGACTACAAAATAGAAGAGTATGACAGTATTTCTGTTGGCTATCAGTTATGACAAAGCTGATTTTTCATGAAAATGGATTCAGTCTAAGATCTGTTTTAGCAGTTTGAATACTAACTCTTTTGCCAGCCATTTCCCAACTTATGGTAGATATATTTGTAATCTTATTACCTTACTAATCAAGTGGGGTGTAATACAAACTTTTTACAAAACTTAAGCCAAATAGAAAGGTACCACTTATGCACTTATTCAATTTACTATGTATAAGATAGAAAATAACAAGCACAAAGAGAGAATCATGTGGTAATAACGAGAGCCAAGTCAAATGGTAAACGGACAAATTTAAGAGGGTAAAAATGCTCGAGCTAATGAACATAATAGGGTCATTATGAAACTAAGTATGGCAACAATTGTTCATACACAATCAACCAACTCATATAAAACGGAACCTAGCATATGTTCAGGATCAAAAGCCACATTACATACAAGCAAACTCAAATCAGAGGATAAAGAACAAGCAACAATTATCAAAACGCAATCCATTATCCATCCATTCAAACCCAAGTCAAAAACACCCAAAAATCATACTATCAAAATTAGTTTGTATTAAAATTAAAGTACTTGAACTAGAATTAATCAATTGTGAGTTCCCAAAAGAAACTCACCATTACGGTGATGGAAGAGGCTCAGGCCTGTAGTGTCTTGGCAGCGAACAGAGGAGTAAGCGACAACACGGTGGCTTCGATTGCACAAGTGATGCTAGGGTTTCGATTTTTTTTTTCTGTCGCGGTCGATGGTGAGGCGCAGCGACGAACTACGATGGTAGTGATGACTCCGATTTTTGACAGAGGAAGGCGGTGGAAAAATTTTAGGGGAAAACTGCCATTAAAATTAAAAAGAAAGGAACGATTTTTGCTATGAGGAAATGGGGAAGAGGGTTTTCAATTTATAAAGGGGGAGCCGTGGAGGCCAAGGAAAAAAAAGTGTTTTTCCACTGAGGAAGGCGATGTCTAGGAAGGCAACATACAGGATTAGATTATAGTGGTGAAGGTTTTATTAGGGTAGGTTACATTTACGTTTATTTAAATATAAATTCTACCGTAAATTATTGCATAACGCCCTAAATTTGTACTACCAACATAACTTCAACGCAACAAAATTTATACGCACTTATTTGTTTCCGCGTTCTGATTCCAATACAATTAAACCGGTTGAAATCTGACTTCAGTTTTTATACGAAATTATTTTTGTCATAATTCGCCTTCGTTTATAAACAAAACAAATGTTATTTTAAATTCTAAATTTTTAATTAGTTCTTTGATTTTATTTCGTTTATCCCCAACTTTGAAATGTTAAATTTAAGTTCCTTTATACACACATTTCTAGTTTAATTTTCATATAGTTCAAATAAAATCTTTAATAATGTAATTTCGATCACTTATATTTTCCAGTCGAATTTAAATATCCAATTCAATATCCAACCAAATTCGAATCAACTATTCAAAATAAACATTTGTTTCTCAACCAATGTTCTGAATCGAATTAAATCCGTACACACAACAATATATTTGATTTATGATTCCAATATCAATATAAATTCTTTAATTGATAGTGTATTTCAATCGTCGAAATTTCTGGGTCGTTACAAGTTCTTTATGTTAATCACCTTTCACTTGTCATATTGTGATCCATTGAGATATGTTGTAAACTTGACATGTGAATCCACCTTTAGATCTAAACATGTTACTATGTCACCCTAGCTATGCTAGATCTAAATAAATGGGACACGTAATGTTTAATCTAGATCTCATTATGCTTGCTTGAACATCATAGTAATTGCCAAAGTTACCAGTTTGATGTCCACTTTATTATGATGTTAATCACATGTCCATTCACTTTGTTATAATGCCAGTTTATGTTCGTGTTTATGCCAAGATATGTTGAAACTATTACCCTTGTCATATTCCCTTCTTATTATTACAGCTAGGCCATATTATAGCCAAAATGCCACCAAAATACGTATGAATATGTTAGAGAGGAAACAGGGAAAAAGGGATTTATAATTGGCATAATTTATGAAATATTTGGACATATATTTCAAATGGGGAAACACAGAAATAATTACCTATAATGACATAGGTAGGTTTGGATTAATTTGGAATGTTTAGTAATTTACAATTAGAAATTGTAAATTGTGCTTATGACACGAGGTTAGGTTACGTTAGTGGTGGAAGTCTGCCCGGACCCGACCGGCATATCCAGCAGCCACTAATGTTGAACCTAATGTGGGAGGTCTAAGTATGCAAATACGAATTGGGCTAAGACACGAGGTTAGGCCCAACTATGGAATAAGACTACCCAGACCCGACCAGCATATCCAGCATCCACATGTTGTAGGCCTAATGTGGGAGGTCGAGCCTATTATAAAACCATAATTGGACATGGTAAAGAATTTGACTACTTAACATAATTTAATCCATAAAGATTGTATGACTATGAAATTAAGTTAGGGTTAAGTAAAAGTGGATGGGTAGTGGGTGGGTTAAGTAAATTAGAGAGAGTGGGTAATATTTATATATAGGCCCACGAACTTAACCCAATAGGGTTATGTAATTAAAGACACCCAATGATATACCTAACCGGTGGAAAATATAGTAAAGTTATGTAATTAAAGACACCCTTTAGAGTAAGCATAACTGACATAGGGCTATGTAATTAAAGACACCTAAGAGTATACATAGTCAGTGGAAAACCTAGTGGGGGATGCAAGACAAAGGGGAGAGCTTGTATCATATTTTGTGGGACCCATTTCAGTCAGTAACCTGGAGTTGGTATCAAGTAAAGAACTCCGTACTAGGTGGAGAAGGGGAACGCTTACTAATTGATTGTAAGAGATCCAAATGAGACAGATAGTGTGAGCGGCGCAAAACTGACCGGGGACATGTACGTGCATGGGCCGGGCAGAGGTGGCTAAGACGACCGTGACACCAGTAGATATGGTTGTGCACATCTTGGGTTGCCACTTTAGGAAGTGATACCTCCTACTGTGGGGCCAACACAGGATATCTACGGAATAGGGAGCCGATCGTTTAGAGTAGTGGTTAGGATATACTGGAATGTATGACCTAAGCCTGCCAACTCATAGTGGAAGAGATCATCTCATTTCAGTTATACTAGTAATAATGCAGAGTAATCATTAGTGAAGCGTTCACACCTTATCTTGCTTACCTTCTCACACCTACCATTTATGTAGTGATCTCTCTTATCCACTTTATATGCCTATCATGTTGCCCTTATTTATCTACTGGCTAAAAGTAACTAGACTCGCTAGACTTTATGTCTGACCCTGTTGTTTCTCCTTCTTTCTTCCGTTTCCCACCAGGTTCTTAGGGAGGAAATACTCAGGCTTAGTCAGGATTCAGATATCATCTTGCTAGGAGCTATTTCTGAAGTATGGCTCAAGTTCTTGTCTCTACTATGGCTTAACTCTTTTAATTGGGGAATGATGCTTTTTATTTACTTATGTACTCTGATGAAGCAAGACTGAAGTTATTTTATTGTAATGGTTTTTGTGACTTATGAAATTGTGGACCACGGTATTATGTTTTATGGTTGAAATAAAAATTTAAATTTTCCGCTGCTGCCTTATTTATATCTTTCTTGAAATATTCTGTGTATGTTTACCTATAGCGCTTCATGAAATTTAATGCATTCCCTTAGTGAGTGGTATTAACGGACGTGGGGTGTCACACTTAGTATCAGAGCTGAAGGTTACCAGATTAGATAAAAGTTTTTGGAAATTATTTTCAAAAAGGTTTTAAAAGAAAAGCATTTTCAAAAGAAAAGTCTATTTTGAAAAACATTCCCCAAAAAGCCATATGTAGTATCCTTCGGTCCTTTATCTAAATTTCTTCCCTTTTCCCTTTTTCAACATGTCTAAGGAATAAAACATCCTTAATATCCCAGAGGGCGTCACAATACCCGGATGGTTCCGTAGGTATTTGGAGGCCATGACGCGTGCCGAAGGTCAAGAAAATGTTCCTGCCCCAACTGCACCAGTCACTCCTCCTCCCCCTCCAAGAGCTGACAACTTTACCAAGATCCACAAAGACTTCCGGGCTATGGGAGGAAGGCCATTCCATGGGAATGGGACATTCGTAGAAGCTCGAAATTGGCTTAAGGAGACAGACGGCTTATTCATAATCTTTGAAGTGGAGGACTGAAGGAAAATTCTATTAGCGGTGTTAGACCCAAAAGTGGTTCTAACACCCAAATTGATTAAAAGAAAAATGAAATGAGATAAAATAAAAATGAACACACAGGATTTATAGTGGTTCGGCGAAGAAATGCCTACGTCCACTTATCTTTTACTATATTCAATGATTCAGTTGCAAATACAATGTAAGCTTCACTCAATTCCACTCACAACTCACTTATATTCACTCAATAGATTAAAACAAGTAATGAAAGAAGATTTGGATTCTCCGGGAGTAATGGAGTTCGGGTTATGGGGGTGGTTGAATTCTCAAAGTGCCTAAAAAAGATCCTTTTCTTTGTCTCCAGACGGGGTATTTATAGGTGTGAATTTGCTCAAAACTTGATCCGGGTCGGGGCCACGTGTCGTCCATCCCATTAGCTTTGGGTTCGGATGAATTATTGTGTTGACAACGCATCAGAGTAACGAACGTTATGGGTAGGAACTGGTCACAGCCGGTCCGGATATCCAGGCGCTTTTGCAGGAGAATAATATGGAACATGGGCTCGGGTCGGAGACACACATATAAGGGGTTCGGATCGGGATACCCGATCCGACTCGGATTGGCTTGGATGCAACGCTCTCTTCTTCTTTAATCTGCTCCGCTCCGATCTATTTCCGTGGCAAACAGGTGGCTTTTCGACCCAATTGAGATTATGTTGCCCTCCGATCCGAATAGATATGCCTTACCAATTTCCTCAGCAGCAGTTCACCGATCCGAACAGAAGATTCTATCCGACCCGAACCGATATGTTGCTCTGACCCGACCCGAACAATCGTAGCTGTCCAATCTAGGTTGTAGTGTCTTCTCCAATCCGAACCAAAGTCTTCTAATTAAAAATGCTCTTCAATGTCTGATTTCTTGACTTTGTGTTGCCTAGTTCACAAAGTAGGCTAACACTTTCCCCCCTCAAAGGATGCTTCTGTTGGAAACGGAGCATGCTTTGACTGCCATAGCACAAAAGCTTCATCCTTCCTGTTGAATTCACATGCCAAGTTGTCGTACTTCATCCTGTTCGGTTCGGATTCCGACCCGAACGGATTTCTGCTTTGGGTTCCGACCCGAACTGATCTCCTTCTTCTTTGCAATGTATTAGTGGGCCAAGCTGCGTCATTGGGCTTTTCGAACCGGTCTGATCGGGAATACGAATAGTCAGCTTGTTTTTTATATAAATTTACTTCATCTCTCTTCTTTTCTTTCATTCACTGTTTTTGCTCATCCGAACCGATTCCACATCGAAGCCTTAGTCTTTTCAGGAAACTTCAAAATTTTCGCTTCCATCTTCGAATCAAATACATAGGTAGTCTTATAATCTTGAATCTCGTTGCCATAATCGCTTTTAGTTTACATCCGCGGTTAGTTTGAACGATTCTAGCAAAGTAATTGAATAATTCCATCACCACGGCTTCTTCCATCCTCCGCCTTCGTCGTCAATGGCATCGACGCCATTTCGAGGCGTTGGAGGAAGGTATTGAAACTCGTTATTGAATACTTGAGTGCTTAATCTCTCGACTTTAATTAAGGCTTGGGATTTCGAGTTGGGTTCGCTACATAAGAGGAGGAAGAGGAAGGAAACTGAAGAAGATTGGTTTGGGTAGGGGAACAGTAGGAGAAAAAGGAAAAGAGAGAAATTCACAGAGCCGGATCGGGTCGGAGCAATAGGGCCAAGAAATGAGTCTTAATTTGTTTGACCGGGTCGGGTCGGATCTACGAATACAATGAAGGTCAAGACTTATGCGTTCGGATCGGACCCGGTTGAAAAACAAAAGAGAGAATAGGGGTCTGGTTATCCAGGTTAATCCGACCCGCTCCGGGTGTCAATCTCCGAACCGATCCGGATATATCTCTCTGAGCATGGGCCTTTGCTTATCCGATCCGAACCTGGTGTCTGCATCCGAACCGAACACTACTCAATCTAAAACACAAACTTTCGTCCAACTATTTAAAAGATATTACTTCCAACTTCATGAACAGTTAGGATAGTGCCTTGCGGACATAAATGAACATTAAGAACTACTCTGACTATCACTTTCTCTTCAAAGTTTCGTCTTACATTGCTGCACTTTTACTTTGCATTTCTCACATTCGCTACACACATTTTAGTTCACACACATACACAGGGGGGTACGGGCTAATTTACTCTAATCCGTGCTATTGCTTCTTCAATAGTTCCATGACAATGAGGCCCAGACGTTCTTCCAGACTAGCTGAGAGGAAAGAAGCCCCGGAAACTTCTAACAAAATCACTCTTGAGGATATATCTTCTTCTTCGGATCCAGAATGGGACAGCGAGGGTCCAGATTACGGGGTTGGACATCGGGAAAGCGACGAGGTGTCTTCAGAGAATGAAGTTTCTCTGGGTTTTGAGGAGGAAGGAGGGATTGGTGACGATCGAGCCCCTGATGAGTTTGAATCAGCCATTATATTGGAATCACCTTCGGACTCCGTTGAATCAACCATCGACAACGATCGACTTGTCCGAATTTGCTTAAAATACGGGATAATGAAAAGGGACACTCTAGTGCCTTCACGCTCCGACCGTCCCCACAACCCTCCAGAAGGATATATGGTGGTCACTCGATTAATGTGCATGGTCGGCGCCATTCCTCCATTCTCTCCTTTCATCGTTGATTTCTTAAGACAAATGCGGATTGCCCCCATGCAGTTGCATCCCAATTCATATGCCTATTTGCACACCTTGTACATAGCATATCGTGAAATCTTAGGCATAGAGCTCACGTTCGATGACGTTCACTTCTTCTATAATTTCAAGCATCGGACTCGGGAAACTCCATCTTTCTGCTACTTTGAATCAGTTCCAAAAAGGAAGATAATCTCTGCACCATTTAGCAGTAAAGCTGGAGACTCCAGACTAGAATGGTTCTACGTGAAGCGGCAGCCTGGATGCGCCAGTAGATGGACAAAATCAAGTAAAGCACTGATTTTCTAAATCCGGGCTCTATACACTTGAATCATCATCTTGACCTGTTTTCCTTTTTGTTTGCAGTCGACAACCCCAAACAGATATCAGATCAGGTGTTCTTTGATCGGATGCACCGACTTCTTAATGGCGATCAGAAATTCTTGACTATCGACGAAGTCCTTAAAGACGAATATCTTCACTTTCATGGGCTATTATCTGTTTTTCGTAGCATCGGTCACGGGACGGTCCCTTACGCATACATTCCTCCAGTGGAGGTGGTTCCAGAAATAGGAGAAGGCTCGGGCATTCCTACAGTGCCTCTTCAAGCTTCACCTTCTCCATCTTCTACACAAGATGACGAATTGGCTAACCTGGCCAAAAGGCATCGAGAAGGATATGTTGCCCCCGAGGAGGCTACTTCTCTGGAAAAGTCAACATCCCCAGCAGAGTCGCCACTTAATGCTTCCGAGGGGAATATTCCTAGTACTGATGAGCAAATATTTCAGGGTTTGGGGGATATCCCCTTACCCGAGACTATATACACTTCAGAGGATTTCAGGAAGGATCCTTTAGTCTTCACCTCTTCTGAAGAGACCACTCCCGCTAAGGCCAAAGAGCCTACTCGTACTAGTCTAGCTTC
Organism: Allium sativum; assembly: GCA_030737875.1. Classification (NCBI taxonomy): domain Eukaryota; kingdom Viridiplantae; phylum Streptophyta; class Magnoliopsida; order Asparagales; family Amaryllidaceae; genus Allium; species Allium sativum. The sequence goes on from CM060924.1 coordinate 202,986,109, forward strand.
AGACTCGGGTTGGTTGGGGGGAAACACACCACTTAGGATACACTTTACACAACAACATTAGCATCCATTGCACCTCTTTCTTCGTGAATCCATTAATTCTAAACTTCGTTTGTTTTACCGTGCAGGTATGATGTCTCGATCTTACTATGATATAAGAAAGCTTCGTCGCAGCATGTCCCATCCTCCTCAGGATGTCGAATATGACTGTCGTGATGATCGCGGCAGGGATGAGAGAAGGCCTTACGATCCTTATCGCTCTCGACCCTCGCGTTCTCGCTCACCAGTTCGGCCAGAACAAGAGAAATACAAGGGTTATCAGAGCCGCAGGGAAGAGGACAGACCACCATCTAAAGACTCCACTTCTTCCCCTGAAAAGCGGAGTAGAGAGAGAACTCCTCCAAAGGAAACTGGGTCTCGAAGTAAGCACAAGGTCCCTGCCACTAAACGACCTAGAACGGACAAAGAGACTACTGAATCCTCTTCACATAGGGACACCGAATTATCAATTCCCGCTCCTCCCCCACTAGATGCGGGAACTGCAGTAAAGCTGGCATATTTAGAGGAGCAATTTCCCGAGCACTACTTCGAGACTTTGACCTTTCTACCTACTCTTGAACCTATTTCTTCTAATTGGGCAGATGAAGCCAAAGCAAAGATTGATTTGGTGGAAAAACAATATACCGAGATGTTCAAGTATTCACGCAATCTTTCTAGAATCATCCGCACTTTAATCACAAATACCGATTCAATGCAAAAGACCGCGGAGGAGGATGCCAAGGCTCTAAAAGCCCTAGGAAAAGATTTGGAAGACACTCAAGCTCAACTAGCTGTCGCTCAAAGGGACGCTTCTAATTTCAAACAATAGTTTGAGGACACGCAAAAACGTTATCATGACTTGCTTGAATCCCACACTCAGGAGCGCTCTGAATTGAAAAAGCAAGCTGACGAGGCCAAGTCGGAAGCTGCTAAGTCACGCCTTGCTTATGCTGAACTTGAACGGAAAAACGCCGAGTTAGCAAAGAAGAATGCTGAGCTAGAAAAGAAGAACGCTGACTTGGCTTCAAAGCTGTTGGAGGCAGAAAACAGAGCTGCCCTGGCCGAGGGCAATGTGGAGTGTGCTATCAAATCTGTGGAGGAAGCCCGCAAGCAATTATCTGAGGCGGAGGTTGAGATTCAAAGTTTCAGCGAACTAATGATTGAATTCTCCGCACATATTATTCGTCGCCGAAACATTTCTTGGATCGAAGATTATCCATCCACTCTGGTTCAAGTATGGAATCAGATCATCGAGTGGGAAAAAGAGGAACTTAAGGTCGATTCCATTGAAGAAGATAAGCTAATGGAGAAGTACTTGAGGGATGATGAACCGGAGCGCCTAGCTGAAGGGCGTCGCCTTATTGCTGAGGCCATGGAAGAAGAGAGACTGAAGTCTAAACAGAAGAATGCTCCCGAAGTTGGTTCCTCTTCTTCTGCCCCTGTAACTTATGAAGTAGAGGGGTATGATCCTGAAAATCCGGGAATTCCCCGAACAATTTTGCTATCCCCTATTCCTGAAACAGCATCAGAGGTGGCAGTCACCCCCGCCGAGAAGTCTTCGGAAGGTATCCCTACCTTTTCTCCTCAATTTGTCAAGGCTATTTCTACCTTTCGCCATGTGATTGAGCAATCGATGAAAAACCCATTGTTTTCGCCTGAGTTGATAACTGTTGCTTCTCATTCTATAGGTGTTGAGCCATCCGAAAAGTCAGATGTAGCTCAAGGAGCTGCCGCTGGGACAAAGCCCGCAGATAGGGCCAAAAAAGGGGAAGACAAGGCTGCTTCTATAGACTTGGGAGAAGGAAGTGAGCCAATTAAGGTCACCACTCCCCATGATGAAGAAATGATAGCAGCTTTGAAGGACGATGGCGGAGACGGGGGGCATGAAGAGGAACCAGAAGTTGCAATAGTCGGGGAGTCAAAAAATGCTGATGGTGTTACCTTGGCTGCAATGAAAGCCGATCAAGACAAACGCTTGCAATTAAAAGCTGAAGAGCTAGACCCCGAAGTCCTCAAACCCCTCGCAGTCGTGGATGCGGGATCAAGGTTAGTTGTTAAGCTCTCAACTAGATCTATTACAGAGGAACTTGCTAAAAAATCTTCTCTTGATTCCAGTGCCCCGCCCTCCGGGAAGAAGTCTACTGGCTCCAGCACCGCATCTTCAGGAAAAAAGAAGTCAAAACGAATCTTGACCGAAGCTGAGAAAGAAGCAAAGGATGCGGAGAAAGCCGCCAAGAAATCCAAGGCTCATTCAAAATCTAAATAGTGGATTGCCTTGTATCTTTTTAGCATTTAGTGAACCAATAATTGCTGCTACAAAAGTAGCTCCTGCACTTTCTTTTTTAGCTATTTTCCTGTACAAATTCATTCATTTGTGAATAAAAATAACTCATCTTTTGCAATGTTCATTTGTTAGTAGTTCTGCACTTATGTAAAAATGCATGTCTATAGTTGTGAAACGAAGTTGTGGAGGGGGGAAATATGCGTATACATACGTGTCCCCAGTCAATTCCCACAAACTATTTAATGCTTAGTCGAGCAATCTGAATGCTCCCGATTCTCTGACGGGATAGCACTTCCTGTGCCGTCGGTACCTGTCGCTTTTTCTGGCATTTCTTTTATACTCTCTCTCTTTCTTTTGAGAGTTAGAGTTCGAGCCCAGTCATCTATTTATTCCCCGGTCTTTCAACGGAGAAAGATTTCTTTCTCAGCGCTCAATCGGAGACGCCTTTATACTCTCTTTCTCTCTGGAAAGTTAGAGTTAGGAGAAGAATTTCTTTTTCAGCGCTCAGTCGGAGACGCTTTTATACTCTCTTTCTCTCTGGAAAGTTAGAGTTAGGAGAAGAATTTCTTTTTCAGCGCTCAATCGGAGACGCTTTTATACTCTCTCTCTCTCTCTCTGGAGAGTTAGAGTTAAGAAGAGAACTTCTTTTTCATCGCTCAGTCGGAGACGCTTTTATACTCTCTCTCTCTCTGGAGAGTTAGAGTTAAGAATGTCGTTTTCTCATTCTTTTATGTCTTATCTGTCTTCAACCTTTTTAAGCTGTGAGTTATCCTGTATCTTATAATCACAACAGAATAACTGATAAATGTATATACGTAATGCATAAAAGTAAATAGCACACAATATTTTTATAGTGGTTCAGCTAAGTCGTAGCCTACATCCACTTTATAGTCCTTTATTCATATCGTCAGATTTTCCCAAGGCAAGTCGTGCCTTATTACAGGGTTCACAGGAAAAATAACAAAGAGTACAGCATTTCTAATCCAAATATCGCATTAAGTGTTGGGCATTCCATGCTCGAGGGACATCTTCGCCATCTACGGTCGTTAACTTGAAGGTTCCTTTTTCAAGCTTCCGTTGGATGACAAAGGGTCCTTCCCATTTTGGGCCGAGGTGAGGAAGGGATGGAAAAACTCTCTTTAGCACCAAATCTCCTGGTTCAAAAGTCCTGAGGCGAACTTTTTTGTCATAATAGCGTGCCATCTGACGTCGATGTCTTGCCGCACGCAAATCCGCTTCATCCCTTTTTTCTTCGACTTCATCAAGAGACTCAAGTAAGAGCGCCCGATTCGTCATCGGGTCATAATATGTCACCCTGTGGGAAGGAACTTCCAGTTCAACTGGAATTACTGCTTCTGAGCCAAAGGAGAGAGAGAAAGGGGTATGACCAGTGGCTGTCTTAAATGTTGTTCGATATGCCCACAAAGCTAGGGGCAATTCGTCAACCCATCTTGCCTTTGCATGCTCTAACCGTTTCTTGAGGATGGATTTTATTACTTTGTTTATTGCCTCTACTTGCCCGTTTGACTGCGGATAGGCAACTGCAGTATATCGCTTGTCTATCTTATACTTCTGACAGAAATTTCTGAATTCAGTACTATCAAACTGGGTTCCGTTGTCAGTTATAATCGCCCTTGGAATCCCGAACCGGCATATAATATTTCTGACCGCAAAACTTATCACCTTTCTTGCTGTGATCTTGGTCAAGGGCTCAGCTTCTACCCACTTCGTAAAATAGTCCACGGCCACTATTGCATACTTAGCTCCTCCTTTAGCAATTGGTAAAACTCCAATGATATCAATTCCCCACGTGGCAAATGGCCAAGGACTCACCATTGATTTAAGTTGGGTCGACGGTGCCCTGGGGATTTTGGCGAATCTCTGGCACTTATCGCAGCGTCGTGAATAATCAGCTGCATCTTTATTGATCGTAGGCCAGAAGTATCCGTACCGCAATATCTTCTTTTCTAAAGTTTGACCTCCTGTATGATCTCCACACTCACCTTCGTGTACCTCTCTTAGTACACGCTTGATGTCGTCGTGTGCTATACATCGCAACAGGGGCATAGAAAATCCTTGCCTATAAAGAGTATCATCTTGTATGACATATCTGGTAGCTTTGCGAATTATAGCTCTTTTCTCACTCTTCTTTGATGGGAGTGTCCCATTCTTAAGGAAATTCTTAATTGGAGTCATCCACGACTCCTTCTCTGGTTCCGCTTCAAAGGCGAATTCAATTTCCATTGACTCAAAACTTGGTGATTCCAACGTTTCAATTGGAATTATTTCAGTCTCTTCTGGATTGTCGGAACTAGCCAGCTTTGCCAGCCTATCCGCTTTCTGGTTTTCAACTCTGGGAATGTGCGTTATGTTGTACCGCTCTAAGCTATTCAATAGCTCTCTCACTTTCCCGAGGTAAGCGATAAGTCGAGGTCCTCGAGCCACAAATTCCTCTCGCACTTGGCAGACAACAATTTTAGAGTCACAAAATATGTCTAACATTTTTATTCCGAGGTCTTTAGCAAGCTTCAGCCCGGCAATTAGGGCTTCATACTCAAAGTCATTGTTAGTCGCCGAAAATTCTAATCGCAGGGTGTAATATAACGACCGTCCTTCGGGAGTGACTAAGACGATTCCAGCTCCGGACCTTCGGTCGTTCTTGGCTCCATCTGTATATAGTTTCCACGGATTTATCTTTAGCTCATCCTCGGACTTAACCACTCTGTCATTGACTACTTCCTCCTCTGGAATGGTGAACTCCGCAATAAAGTCTGCTAGAGCTTGCCCCCTGATTGACTTTCGTGGTTGAAAATTCAAATCAAACTGACTTAGTTCTATGTTCCATTTGATCAACCTTCCCGATGCTTCGGGTCTCTGCAACACCTGCCTTAAGGGCTGGTCAGTGTATATGGTTATTGGATGGGCTTGGAAATAGTGACGAAGTTTTCGGGATGCGATCAGGAGGCTGTAAGCGAGCTTCTCAATTTTTGGGTAATTGCGCTCTGCCGCCGCTAATTTCTTGCTTACATAATACACTGGCCTTTGTACTTTATCTTCTTCTCGAACCAGGGCTGTACTAACGGCGTGAGCTGAGACTGCCAAGTAAACAAACAATTCTTCGTGATCTACGGGCTTTGATAAAATCGGCGGTTTCTCTAGCAGTTCCAATAAATTTCGAAAGGCCTCAACACAGTCCGGAGTCCACTCGAAGTTCTTCTTTCCTCTTTTAATCAAATCAAAAAACGGAACACATTTGTCTGTGGCTTTGGAGATGAATCTACTCAGTGCCGCTACTTTCCCTGCAAGACTTTGGACGTCTTTAATTCTCCTCGGCTCTTCGATATTTCTAATTGCTGCTATCTGGCTAGGGTTGATTTCAATTCCTCGGGAACTCACAATGAAGCCAAGGAACTTTCCCGATGCCACTCTAAATGAGCATTTCAGAGGATTCAATTTCATCCGGTACTTTCGCAGGATACCAAACATTTCCGCCAAGTCTTGCGTATGGCTGGAGGACTGTTTCGATTTGACAAGCATGACATCCACATAAACTTCCATAGTTTTTCCTATTTGATTATAAAACATTCTGTTCACCAAGCGCTGATAAGTAGCTCCAGCGTTTTTCAATCCGAATGGCATTACAACATAACAATATAATCCCAAATTCGTAATGAAGCTTGTATGTTCTTGGTCTGGTACGTGCATAGGAATTTGATTGTACCCAGAATATGCGTCCATGAAAGAGAGAAGTTCATGACCTGCTGTCGAGTCTACAAGCTGGTCAATCCTGGGAAGTGGGAAACTATCTTTTGGGCAAGCCTTGTTTAAATCTGAAAAGTCAATGCAAGTCCGCCACTTTCCATTTGGCTTCTTTACCAAGACGGGATTCGATATTCAGTCGGGATACGTCGAATCTCGAATAAATCCATTCTGCTTCATCTTCTCTACTTCCTCTTTGAGAGCAGCTGACCTCTCTGGGCCCAGCATGCGTCTCTTTTGCTTCACAGGTGGATGTTTCGGATTTACATTCAATTTGTGACTTATAACGGATGGCGATATCCCACACATGTCAGCATGGGTCCAGGCAAACACGTCTAGGTTTGCCTTCAAGAAGTCCGTTAGTTCTTTAGCTCGACGTGGATCCAATTGAGAACCAATTTTCAAAACTTTTGTCGGATCAGCTTCATCAATGGGAATTTCCACTGTCGCTTCATTAGGAGTTGCATTCCTAGCCTCTGGTTCCTCGTCTTTTCTGGGATCCAGGTCTTCAGGTGTTCCTTTGGGCAACTCCTTTGGGGTCAATCTCTCTAATTGCTATGCCGAGCCCCCCTTTGAGGGAGACGAGGCATCTTTACTTTCAACGTTAAGTCCTTTCATCAACATCTTTAACTCGGCCACATAGCAGGCCCGTCCAGAAACTTGATCCCCTCTCATTACTCCAGTTCCGGCTTCGGTTGGGAACTTAAGTAACAAACACCAAGGGGCGATACAAACTCTGAATTCAGCAAGAGCAGGCCTCCCCAAAAATGCATTATAAGGCGAATCTACGTCCAATACTACGAACTGGAGCATCCGCACTCTTCTACGTTCTCCTTGCCCCAGGGTCACGGGCAACTCTATGTATCCCATGGGAGCTGTCGACGCTCCATTGAAGCCTCTAATCCATCCTTCACACGGCTTCAAATCTTCAGATTCAAGCTTCATTTGATCGAATGACTTTTTGAATAAAATATTGACAGAACTTCCGTTGTCTACTAATACCTTATGGACCAAGGCCGGCCCAATGGTGGTATTAATAACCAACGGATCATCGGTGGGTGATTGGATCCCAGTATTGTCTCGGCTGCGGAATACCACGTCGTCAAACATGGTCTTCTGTTGTTTTATGGGGGTGATATCTTCCAAATCATCACCCTCGTTCACATCTAGGTGCTTGGCAGCATTTACATATTGATCCATTGACCTGAAACTTCGGATTGCCGGGTGAGGTCCGCCAACTATGGAGTTGATAACAATTCCTTTACCTTTCTGCTGCGCTGTAGGCTTGGGAGCAGGTAGAATCTGTTTTGGAGCCTGCTCTCCTTGCCCCCTGTCCCTCGGGGCAACCTTGTACTCATCCAACTTCCCTTCACGCAGCAGCTTCTCAATCACATCCCTCAAATGCAGACATTCATTGGTTGAATGCCCATGAGTTCCATGAAACAAACAAAATTTCCCTGTTGCCATTTCTTTCTCGGTCGAATCACGAGGTGGCGGTCTTTTGTACTGTAACACATTGTACGTATCTAGGTAAATATTTTCCAGGGTGTCGTTCAATGGTGTATAATTCTCGTAGTTCTGGAATCGGGGTCTTTTGTTAGGATCACTTCCCCTATTTCTGTTTCTTCTGTTACCGTTTGGATTACGGTTATTGTTGTTGTTACCCCCGCTTCCAGCATTGCTGTTTCCACCCTTGTTTCCTACATTTACTTCAACCTTGCCAGAACTTTCCCCAGACTGCTTCACGGCAATATTACTCTGCACATTCTCCTTTGAAGCCGTCTCAGACTTTCTCTTTCGGTTTGCCCTGGCCTCCTCTCGTCTTAGATAAATATCGGCTTTTTCGTAGAATATCTCCCTTGTGGAAGGTGTTTTCCCAGAAAGGTAATCTCCAAACTCAGATTCAGGATCGACTCCTTCCTTCAATGCCATCAGGATAGTGGGCTCATGCGGGTCACTGACCTCAGTCACAGCTTGGTTAAAACGGTCAAGATATGCCCTCAAAGACTCTCCTGGTGCCTGCTTGATTCTCGATAATTCAATAACACTTTTGGACTTTCGGGCATGGAGTCGGAACTGGTTCATGAAACGCTCGCTTAGTTCCTTGTAATTCGAAATCGAACGAGGAGGAAGTCGGGTAAACCAGAACAATGCCACATCTTCTAAGTAGATTGGGAATGCTTTACACTTCACTTCATCAGGGGCAGCAGCAGCATTCATGAGCCACGAATACCGCATCAAATGCTGTCCCGGATCAGTCCTTCCATTGTACTTGTCCATCTGCGGCAAGTTAAAGCGTCGGGGAAATTGGAAGTCGAGGATATCGTCGGTAAAGGGAGTATGGCTTCGCTCAATGCCATAATCTTCATTTGTATAATTCCGGCTCTCGGACATGATCTGGCGAACCATTGCCTGTACATCAGCATTAGTTAGGGGCCGCTCAGGTTCCCTGGCCCTAGTATCCGAGTTCCTTCTGGGCTCTTGTTCAGGAGATGCCCTTCTTCTTCGAACTGCCTCTGCTCGATTTCGTTCCCTGCGCTCCCGGTCGATCTCGGGAGGAGGGGACTGGAGTCTTTGCCCCCGAGTGGGGTCATTGTTTCCTAATGCTCGTGCAATATCCTCACGAGATCCCAAAGATCCAAATATCAGCTGCTCCACGTTCTGAGGTCGTTCGAGTGGCCTTCGTTCACGGGGCCGCTCTTCCTCGGAAGATGAAGATAGATCCACTGGTGTGTGACGAACCGGTGATGGAGTTCTCTGTCGACGGAGTTCACTAATCTCCCGACTCATGAGCCTCATATTTTCCTGCATCATGAGATTAGTGCGCTCGTGAACTTTCATAGCCTCCCTTGTGCTCTCAAGCATGTCAAGCAAGCGCGAGAAATCTCCTTGAGTGATGGGCGCAGATGGATTGACCTGATCACCAACCCTGGTGGCTGGAATCGGAGCATTCGTAGGGACTCGAGTAGAGGTTCCAGCTTCACCAAGCATCGGGTCGGATCGGAGGTAGGAGGTCGGGTCGGTTCGGAGCTGGGGAGCCTGGTCGGATCGGTACGTGGCAAGCAGCTCGGGTCGGTTCAGATTGGGGGAATGCACTGCTTCAGAATCTCCTACCCGGATCGGATCGGAGCTCTCCCCCTGCTGGCGGCTCGGATTTCCTGCATTGGTTCTTCCTGCTGCTGAACTCTGCCCCCGAGACCTTGTTACAACAGCATTTTGCTGATCTTCGCCAGCTCCATTTCCTCGAACAGACTGAACTTCTTTGCCTTTTCCTTTGGCCATGATTCTTTGACAATTACTTCAACAAATATAAAAAAGCGGAGAAACTTAAGGATTCACTTCTTTGAACTCAACGGTCCAAAAAGTAGAAAGAGATCCAGGAAAATAAAGAATTTAGATGAGGATTCTCAGTGAAAGCACCAAAATGTTAGACCCAAAAGTGGTTCTAACACCCAAATTGATTAAAAGCAAAATGAAATGAGATAAAATAAAAATGAACACACAGGATTTATAGTGGTTCGGCGAAGAAATGCCTACGTCCACTTATCTTTTACTATATTCAATGATTCAGTTGCAAATACAATGTAAGCTTCACTCAATTCCACTCACAACTCACTTATATTCACTCAATAGACTAAAACAAGTAATGAAAGAAGATTTGGATTCTCCGGGAGTAATGGAGTTCGGGTTATGGGGGTGGTTGAATTCTCAAAGTGCCTAAAAAAGATCCTTTTCTTTGTCTCCAGACGGGGTATTTATAGGTGTGAATTTGCTCAAAACTTGATCCGGGTCGGGGCCACGTGTCGTCCATCCCATTAGCTTCGGGTTCAGATGAATTATTGTGTTGACAACGCATCAGAGTAACGAACGTTATGGGTAGGAACTGGTCACAGCCGGTCCGGATATCCAGGCGCTTTTGCAGGAGAATAATATGGAACATGGGCTCGGGTCGGAGACACACATATAAGGGGTTCGGATCGGGATACCCGATCCGACCCGGATTGGCTTGGATGCAACGCTCTCTTCTTCTTTAATCTGCTCCGCTCCGATCTATTTCCGTGGCAAACAGGTGGCTTTCCGACCCAATTGAGATTATGTTGCCCTCCGATCCGAATAGATATGCCTTACCAATTTCCTCAGCAGCAGTTCACCGATCCGAACAGAAGATTCTATCCGACCCGAACCGATATGTTGCTCTGACCCGACCCGAACAATCGTAGCTGTCCAATCTAGGTTGTAGTGTCTTCTCCAATCTGAACCGAAGTCTTCTAATTAAAAATGCTCTTCAATGTCTGATTTCTTGACTTTGTGTTGCCTAGTTCACAAAGTAGGCTAACAAGCGGCTTGGCTGTTAAAGGACGAAGCCTCATTTTGGTGGGAAGTTACCCAAGCTGGGCGTCCGGTAGAAACTTGGGAAGACTTTAAATAGGGATTCGAAATGAAATTTCTTTCCCAAGCGGAGAGAAGCATACAGATGGAGAGGTTCTTAACACTCAAATAAGGAAATTTGATGGTAAAGGAGTATGTGAACAAGTTCGACCAAGTGGCAAGGTTCAGGTTAGAAATGGTAGATATACCGCACTAATGGGCTTTGCGGTTTGCTAAAAGGCTGAATGAGCTTATGCATGGTTTAGCCATGTCCTATATTCTAATGGGGGCAACTTTTGAGAAGCTTGTAGATATAGACCTAATGCATGAGGAGGACAAGAGAGAGAAGAAGGAAGCAAAGATTGAAGGGACATCGCAGAATAAGATGGTATGGCCTAAGAAGGGGCAGCAACAGCAGAAGAAAGGAGGGAAAGATGAAAAAGGCAGGGATAAGAGAAAATGTCACAATTGTGGAAAGGAGGGTCACTTGATCAAAGATTGTAAAAGAAGGAAGGCTAGTTGCTTTAATTACGGAGAGGTCGGACACTTCTCTAAAGAGTGCCCGAAGAAACAGGAATCGCATGGACAAGAGCAAAGAGCAGGGACTTCTGGAGGGTAGGGGCATGCTCTCGCGATCAGTGCTCCTGAAAGAGGTAGAAAAATTTCCGTAGAAAGTTTAGTTTCTCTTTCAAACCATCCAGTTAGAACACTTTTTGACTCTGGTTCTTCACACTCGTTTATATCTAGTTCTGTGGTTGAATCTTTGCACTTAATTACTAGTATGGTGGTAGATCCCATAGTTGTTTCAAACCCCATTGGTGGTTCGACTCATTTATCGATGATTTGTCGGGGTTTGAAAATATTTGTGTAAGGCGTCGAGTTTGATGTGACGCGTATGTGCTTGGGTTTATGGGCTATGGGTTGATTCTACAAATGGATTGGCTTACCACGTATGGGGCCATTCTGGATTGTGAGAGGAGGGTTGTTAGACTCCTGACATGTCATGGGAAGACCCTCGAAATTTCTTGTGACCCCAAGGGTCTGTTATGCTTAGCTTCCTAGAGTCACTAGATGCATCCATAGATGATTTGCAATCTGTTCCAGTGGTTCGAGATTATTCTGATGTTTTTGATGAGTTACAGGGTTTACCTCCAAGGTGTGAGATTGACTTCCGCATATATCCGGTAGACAATGCAAAGCCAGTTGCATTACCAGTGCACCACATGGCTCCAAGAGAAAGGGGGGAGCTGAGTAAGCAAGTAGGGGAGCTAATTGAAAAAGGGTTTATCAGACGAAGCATATTTGAGTGAGGTGCTCCAGTAGTATTCATAACTAAAGCGGATGGTTCGCTTCGTTTGTGTGTTGACTATAGAGATTTAAATAAGCTCACCAAGAAGAATAGGCACCCGCTTCGGAGGATTGATGATTTGTTTGATCAGCTTGTTGGTGCCTCGGTATTTTATCAGTTGGACTTGGCTACGGGGTTCCATCAGTTGAGGGTGGCTGAGAACAGCATAGATAAGACTGCTTTCAGAACTCCAGACGGTTTCTTTGAATGACTAGTTATGCCTTTTGCGCTGACAAATGCACCCGCCTATTTTGTTGATTTGATGAGTAGGGTGTTTCGGGAGTTCCTAAACAAATTCGTCGTAGTCTTCGTTGATGATATTTTGATCTTCTCCAAGAGTGAAGAAGAGCATGCCCAACATTTGGGAGAAGTTTTTAAAACTTTTCGTGACCATCAGCTAAAAGCAAAGTTCTCCAAATGCCCTTTCTGAAGAAAGGAGGTGAGATTCTTGGGGAATGTAGTCTCTAAAGAAGGGATAGTTGTAGATCCGTGAAGATGGTTGTAGTACAAGATTGGCAAATTCCTAAAAATGCAACTGAGGTGAGAAGCTTTCTTGGGTTGGCAGGTTATTATAGGAAGTCCATTAAGGACTTCGCGAAGATATCAGCCCCTCTCATCAGGCCGGCAAAGAAGAATTTGGCATTTTCATGGGACATAGATTGTGACGTTTCTTTCCAACGACCAAAAAGGGCTCTGACAACAGCCCCAGTCTTGACCTTGCACGATGGGAGTATTGTGTTTATTGTTTACACTGACGCATGTGGTACAGGGCTTTGTGCGGTGCTAATGCAAGTAGGGAAAGTAATATGTTATGGGGGTAGACAGTTGAGAGTTCATGAGAAGAACTACCCCACCCATGATCTACAGCTGGTTGCCATAGTATTTGCATTAAAGACATGGCATCATTATTTACTTGGAGAAAAGTTCGAGTTATACACCGATCATAAATCTCTCAAGTATCTATTCTCACAGAAGGATCTGAACTTAAGGCAACAACGATGGATGGAGTTCTTAGCCTCATATGATTTTGAGATTTCTTATACCCCTGGGAAGGGTAATGTGGTGACAGACGCACTAAGTAGGCAGAGGATGGCCCTGAGTCCTCTTTTTGTGGAGAGAAAGAACTTGGAGTTCATATCAGCTTTTGATTTTAGACCCTCCATCGAGGTTTTACCTGATTTATTTGCATCCTTGAGATACAACCGACTCTTGTGGATCAGATAGGAGCTTCGCAACAAGGTGACCCACAGATTCTAGACATCATGAATAAGCTCAGAAGAGGGGAGACTTCTAGTCACCTCAGCAGATATACCATAGATGAAAAGGGATGGTTGCGAGGAGATGGAAGGCTTTGTGTTTCTCAAACTGGAAGCTTAAAAAAGGCAGTCCTAGAAGAAGCCTACCATTCTAAGATGACCATTCATTCAAGCGGTGATAAAATGTACAGGGACATGAAGAGGGTTTTCTTTTGGGTTGGGATGAAGAAGGATGTGGCCAAATTTGTTTCTCAATGTTTAATTGCCAGCAAGTCAAAGCTGAGCAAAAGAAGCCTGGTGGATTACTTCATCCGTTGGAGGTTCCACGGTGGAAATGGGAGAGCGTCTCTATGGATTTCATAGATGGTTTGCCTAGATCGAATAAAGGTAATACCAGTATCTGGGTGATAATGGATAGACTCACTAAGAGCGCTCACTTTATTCCAGTTAAGAGTAAGAGAACGACATCATGGTCGGTAGCAATTATGTTCGTGAGATAGTTCGTCTTCACGGAGTACCTTCCAGCATCGTGAGCGATTGTGACCCCATCTTTACCAGCGAATTTTGGAGGAGCTTGCAAGAAGCATTAGGTGCACAGTTGTGTTTGAGCACCGCTTATCATCCTCAGACCGATGAGCAAACAGAGAGGGTGAACAGAATTCTAGAAGATCTTTTAAGGCTGTGTATCCTAGACTTCGTAGGGACTTGGGAAGAGCATCTTCCTTTAGTTGTGTTTGCCTATAATAACAGCTATCAGGCCAGCATCGGCATGACACCCTTCGAAGCATTGTACGAATGACCATGTAGATCTCCAACTTGTTGGTGGGAATCTACAGAAAGATTATTGCTTGGACCAGATATGGTTATGCAAACATCCGAAAAGATTGACCTTATTCGAAGGCGGATGAAGACAGCTCAAGATAGGTAGAAGTCCTATGCAGACAAAAGAAGGACTGACATCGATTTCGAAGTGGGAGACTTAGTTTTTATCAAAGTATCGCCTTTAAGGAATGTGGTTCGCTTCGGATTGGTAGAGAAGTTGGAACCAAGGTTTGTGGGACCATTTCCCATAACCGAGAGGATTGGTCAAACGTCCTACCGAGTAAAGCTCCCAGAAAATCTATCCGGTGTTCATGACATTTTCCACGTCTCTTATCTACGGAAATGCCTGCATGACATCGTAGAAGTTGTGGAGCCGAGCATGTTGGAAGAAGTCAAAGTGGAACGAGAGGCGACAGTCAGACGAGTCCCTACCCGTATTCTTGGGTTAGAAGTTAAGAAGCTGCGCAAAAAGTAAATCAAGTTGCTAAAGGTTCAATGGGGAGATAACCCAGAAGATGCGACTTGGGAGACCGAAGACAAGATTCGTGCTTCGTACCCTTTTCTTTTCGAGGGTATGTTCTTAACTCCTTTCTAAGTTTTATCAGTGCTTTTTTCTGTCAATAGAATATATCTTATCCATCGTATTTTCGACCTTTAGATAGGAATCCTATGGATGTAAACATGTGTTTGAAACATGTTATGTTTGATGGATGCAAGTGTTCGCTAGTGGTTTCCTGTGGATACATATATACACACATTAGGCATTGAGATCGGCTCAATCACTCTCATACTACATATGGATGTATGTGCATTTTCTTTTCTTTTATGAATGGAAATGGATGAGTTAGCATATGGATGTTGCATTTGGATGAATGAATGGGCACACATATAGAACTTATATGATACAATAGGTTTATTCGCATACATATTGGATTCATGGCACTAACACACATTGCATTAAAGAGGTCAACTAAATTAGTAGACCGCCTGATCTTTGCATTAGTGTTGGGACATATACACACACCATTGCATATATTCATATAAGCATTAGAAATCTTTAAGTACAATGGATGCCAGTGATTGGTGGATGAGTAGATGGATGATGGATGGTAGGATAGCGTTCTTCTCAACTTAGAGATTTCGGGGACGAAATCCTTTGAGTAGGGGAGAATGTAACACCCCGAATTTTTAACGAAATTAAAGAGAATAAATTAAATAATAATTAATTTAATTATTCAGAATTAGAGGAAACAGACTGCACCATTGCGTTCGTCTCGAAATTCTGTTCAAAATAGATATTTGGTTTGCGTAAAACGGACACCGTATGAAGAAGTTATGAGGGTTTTAAGTTTGTATATGCATAGAAATATTTTATAAACACGCACGAGTCAGAGGTGAGTCAGAGATGAGTCAGAATTCTATCCAGAGGATTTAAATTTGAAAAATTTCTCTGAGCGGCAAAATTCCCGCTCTAGGGGGTCGACCCCCCTAGAGGGGTGTTAACCTAGGGGTCGACCCACCCACAGGGGTGTCGACACCCCTAGGGCTGACGTGGCACTCGATTTCAGGGGGTCTGGCAGCTATATATGTGTCCTATTTCTCATATTTTCTTCATTGGAAGTCATGGAGGCCATATGCTACTAGAGTGCGAACTGAACCGTTTTCTACAACAACATATTTTACAAATCCAATTCAGAAATTCTAGATCCGTTCTTCCACAATTGACTAAACCAAACGCTGTGAGTTCTAGTTGTTTTCAAATTTAGATAAATAGAAGTATATTTTGAAAGATTATGAATTGGATATGTTGTAAAGTACGATTCTGTGTTAATGTGAAATTCTATACTATGTCATGACAGATCTATTTTCCTAGATCTAATAAAATTATGGTTATTCGATTATGATGCTTATGTGGATCTTGACTTGTAACCATGTTATGGTGGACGTACATCTATTAATTTGGACAGTTGTAACATTGCCTAGATCTAGTTCTTTATGTCAATCGCCTTTCACCTGTCATATTGTGATCCATTGAGATATGTTGTAAACTTGACATGTGAATCCACCTTTAGATCTAAACATGTTACTATGTCACCCTAACTATGCTAGATCTAAATAAATGGGACATGTAATGTTTAATCTAGATCTCATTATGCTTGCTTGAACATCATAGTAATTGCCATAAGTTACCAGTTTGATGTCCACCTTATTATGATGTTAATCACATGTCCATTCACTTTGTTATCATGCCAGTTTATGTTCATGTTTATGCCAAGATATGCTGAAACTATTACCCTTGTCATATTCCCTTCTTATTGTTATAGCTAGGCTACTTTATAGCCTAAATGCCGCCAAAATACGTAAAATACGTATAAATACGTTAGAGAAGAAACAGGGAAAAAGGGATTTATAATTAGCATAATTTATGAAATATTTGGATATACAATTCAAACGGGGAAACATAGAAATAATTACCTATAATGAAATATGTAGATTTGGATTAGTTTGGAATGTTTAGTAATTTACAGTTAGGAATTGTAAATTGTACCTATGACACGAGGTTAGGTCACGTTAGTGGTGGAAGTCTGCCCGGACCTGACCGGCATATCCAGCAGCCACTAATGTTGAACCTAATGTGGGAGGTCTAAGTACGCAAATACGGATTGGGTTAAGACATGAGGTTAGGCCCAACTGTGGAATAAGACTGCCCGGACCCGACCGACATATCCAGCATCCACATGTTGTAGGCCTAATGTGGGAGGTTAGCCCATTATAAAACTATAATTGGGCATGGTAAAGAATTGGACTACTTAACCTAATTTAATCCATAAAGATTGTATGACTGTGAACTTAAGTTAAGGTTAAGTAAAATTGGATGGGTAGTGGGTGGGTTAACTAAATTAGAGAGAGTGGGTAATATTTACATATAGGCCCACAAACTTAACCCAATAGGGTTATGTAATTAAAGACACCTAATGGTATACATAACTGGTGGAAAATATAGTAAATTTATGTAATTAAAGACATCCTTTAGTTTAAGCATAACTGACATAGGGCTATATAATTAAAGACACCTAAGGGTATACATAGTCAGTGGAAAACCTAGTGGGGGATACAAGACAAAGGGGAGATCTTGTATCATATTGTGTGGTACCTATTTCCGTCAGTAACCCGGAGTTGGTATCAAGTAAAGATCTCCATACTAGGCGGAGAAGGGCACGCTTACTGATTGATTATAAGAGATCCAAACGAGATGGACGGTGTGAGCACTGCAAACCGACCTCGGACATATGCGTGCTTGGGCCGGGCAGAAGGGGCTAAGACGACTGTGACACCGGTGAATATGGTTGTGCACATCTTGGGTTGCCACTTTAAGAAGTGATACCTCCGACTATGGGGCCAACATAGGATATTTACGGAATAGGGAGCCAATCGATTAGGGTAGTAGTTAGGGTATACTGGGATGTACGACCTAAGCCTACCAACTCATAGTGGAAGGGATCGTCTCATTTCGGTTATACTAGTAATAATGCAGAGTAATCATTAGTGGTGCATTCACACCTTATCTTGCTTACCTTGTCACAACTGTCATTTATGTAGTGATCTCTCTTATCCACTTTATATGCCTATCATGTTGCTCTTATTTATCTACTAGCTAAAATTAACTACACTCGCCAGACTTTATGTCCGACCCTGTTGTTTCTCCTTCTTTCTTCCGTCCCCCCCCCCCACCCCAGGTTCTCAGGATGAAACACTCAGACTTAGTCAGGATTCAGATATCATCTTGCTAGGAGCTATTTCTGAAGTATGGCTCAAGTTCTTGCCTCTATTATGGCTTAACTCATTTAATTGGGGAATGATGATTTTTATTTACTTATGTACTCTGATGAAGCAAGACAGAAGTTATATTATTGTAATGGTTTTTGTGACTTATGAAATTGTGGACCAGGGTATTATGTTTTATGGTTGAAATAAAAATTCAAATTTTCCGCTGCTGCTTATTTATATCTGTCTTGTAATTATTCTATGTCTGTTTACCTATAGCGCTTCACGAAACTTAATGCATTCCCTTAGTGAGTGACATTAACATACGTGGGGTGTCACAACATTGACAAAAACAGTGAAGATAGCGAAGAACGTTGTGTAGGTGAAGTTTATTTTGATAAAGATGGTAATCTTGTTGAACAAACGGAAACTTTAGTTTACATTATCTTTTCTGTCTCATTCATAATTATCGTATTATTAAAAACCCAAAATGGATTGTATATTTTGGATTAGACTTGTGCATATTAGTTGTGCATATTAGGATTTTTGGATTTGTTTAATTTATATATGTATGACTTGATATAAGAATAAACATATGATTTGGTGTGTTCATACTTTTCATTTCTTATATGTTATTTTTATAATTTCGTTTATATAAGCATCATACTTATCAGTACACTAGAAATGCCTAGTAGGCAGTGCTTTGAGTCGTATCTAATTCGATAAGGCAGTGCTTTAGGTCGTATCAATTTCCAGCTTATTTATCAATTAGATATAGCCTTAAGTCATAACTAATTTTAAAAAAATACAATTAGCATATGATGCATTATAAAAAGCATTACAGCAAATTCATTAAAGAAACGCAGGGCACATGCAAAGTGCAAAGATAAGAACAATAACATATTTCATATGATACAATATAATAATAGACATCTGATATGTTTAAACCTCCAATAGTACTCCAATGTTACCAGCTATAACAATACTATATAATTATACTTTGGCTAGTCAGTTTGACAATGTTTCCACAAACCGATTCTAAGTCTAATCATGAACTAAATTGGTATGCTTACCACAAATAATGCAGAGTATACATTTTTCTCTTATTTTTCTTTTTTGGTTTTGAGTCAAATGAGGTTCTTATTCACAGATAGCTTCAACAACAATTCTCTTCATATTCTCGGGACATGGGTCACCTCCGAATACTTTAGATTCTATTACTACTGCACATGATACTGTAAATACTACATTTCTATATTGAACCTTCTCCATATTGAAGCCTACATAGAAAGAAAAAAAATAGTTAAATATCTGATACTATTGGACTACATACGTAATGGATTATAGTTGAATGGATACCATCAGTATGTGAAAAAAAAAGATTAACATATAAATTTCACTAGTAAACTAAAGTCCAAAACCTGAATTTGAGATGTTTCTAAGACTCTTAAAAGCATTCACGGATATTCAATTGCATAGTCAGATATCTTAGTAGATGTGACCATATGATTAGAATCAGACAACAAGATATGGGTTCGAACAACAAACTACCCAACTTTAAATATTCATCAATACTTTAATACTTTTAGTCCCAAAATGTTGCATTAATATTCATGCATGTACATGTAATAGAACCATACTGAATATTTCCTACACAACAATAATCATTTTATGCTCGCTCATCTTCCTACAAATTATTCTCCCCATGATTTATTATCAATCGGTAGGTTTATGCAAACTAACAAAGTACATAGGTCATACCTTCTCTTGAAGCATGGTTTCCACTATTTTGATCTGTTGTTTTAGCTCTTCCTTTTCCTTCTCTAATAGAATGGCACACTGTTGACTAGCATCCATCTCTTCCCTCAAACTCTTTAAGGCACCACCTCTTTAAAGATCCATTCTAGATTCTAGTTCTTTCTGTCTTTTTTTTAAATATAAATAAAAAAGAAGCAAGCATAAGGCCAAAGACAGAGCAGAAATTTCATATAGAGCTACGATATAAATGAAAAATGAAATAAATTATTCAATACTTGCTATGTCATTCATCTTATTTCTTGAACTTGTGCCTATAATCCCTTAACATAAATTTAATTCACTTCAATCTTTTTCTAGAAGAATGGAGCTTTTTCTAACCAAACTAAATAATAATAAGATAACATAAAACCATGTAGTTTTCCAACATTAGAAGGACATTAACCTTCTCTTCAATTGTTTTGTTAGCAAGATTGATATTCTTTTGAAGCTCAGATAATTGTACTTCAAACGACCAGTTTCCGTGATTACGCTAGTATGATCTTCCAGTGCTGAAAGTGCTTCCAACTTTCTATTATGTGAGAGTCTCATTTGGTTATGTTCATTTGCAAAAAGAGCAATTTAATTGTACATATGACAAAAATAAAATGCAACAAAGGAAGGGCGGCTCGTCTGGTTATGTTCATATTCACCATAGATTTCATCGAATTTTAGTTACACTTCAGGCTCAACAACCTGTGATAGTTAACATAATTCTGGATTTGTAAGAAATTTATTTATAAGGTTCATATGTTTAAAACCTTGGTTTAATGGTGCAGATTCAACTATATATAATATAAGTTATCAACATTTGTGTTGGTAAGTTTGGAAGACGGCAAAATATACTTGAACTTTAGTTTTCAAAGAAAAGTGCTATTTGGCATGTAAGGCGAAAACAAATCCAAAAAAAAAACATAACTTAAAACATATAACTTCCATGATTATTAATAGTTCCGAGACACAAAAGCAACATGGTACGCATATGTATAGTTCCCTTTTATAAAAAAAAAATAGCGCAGATAGTGCTAGAAGATATAAAATAACGGAGTGGCACTAACATTGAAATTTAAGTTTTACATGTTAGCTTTTGGACCAATTCTCATCTGAGCAATATGCATAATGTTTAAGCAACAATAATGGAGCAGTTAACACATAAATATTTTGATAACATAACTGGTATAATGTAAACCATGCGATATCCAACCACTGTAAAATAAATATAATGCTACATAGCGAATCCAGTGATTTGAAATTACATCAAAAGTTGAGCTTAAGATATAAAGAGGGCATATAAGGGATATTCCAAGTGTAAAATGAAGCGAGTTCAATCGAAGAATTTGCAAACTTTTAAGTTTAAAGAAAATAAGCACAAGGATAGGAAGTTCCTGTTTTGTTTAAAACTAAGCGAACATCCATGATCAATGTCAGACCAATTGTTTACTGTTTGCAGTATTATCAAAAACCGATGTCTTATCCCTTTCGAGATCCACTAGCAAACATCCATGAACTCTCGTTTATATTATTCTATAGGAAATAGCCTAAAAACTAAGAAATTTGGAACTTTTAGAAATGACATACAATTTATCAATTCAGGGAAGTTCTTGATATTACTGATTATGTTTTTGATAATGGTAATATGTTAAAGTCGTAAAATAGAAAACTTCATTCATATTCCCAAATAGCTATATTTACCACTGAAATACTTTTAGAAAAGAATAAAGAACCGAGTTTGAATTGTTAGGCTAATTTTAAACTATAGTAAGGGTTGTTCGGCCATAACATTTAAAATATATACAAAAACATGACAAAATCTAATAAACGTTTGAAATTGTCCATAGAAGATCAATAAAACCTAACCAAGCAGTGTGTTAGTATGATGAAATGGAGAATACATAAGTCAATTAATTTCTTTGTTCAATTAGCAAAACTTTGATGAAGTGAAACCTAAGCAAACCATCATAAATTTTTCTGCAAACTACATATCAATAATTAGGAATCGTAGAGATACCCTTAGTTAAGAGACTTGTTAAACTAAAGCAAGTCAATGAATATTAACACCAATGACAGTTCCAGCAGATTACCCACTACCTTCGTATGGAGATTGAGATGGACCGAGAACCATAACATTAAAGTATCGCTTATGCTCCTCAAATGGCGATGCTCTAATTCCAAGAGCTACGAAAGTACAAAAATAATCAACTAATCAAATTAGTAGCAAAACCCTTATTTTGTAGAATCCCAATCAAAATTTACCTGGTTCACTTAACAATCTCTGCGTTTCCTGCACAAGCGATTTTTGTTAAAACCCTACAGTTCTAAATAACCAATAATTCGAAATTTAGAAGAAATTTTTGATTCAAATATGAAACCTGGATGATTCTTAGAGGAAGATTGTTGTAACACACTATGTCCATTAATGTCACTCTCAAAGGGAATGCATCAATGTCCATGAAGCGTTATTGTTGTATAGAACAGATAAATTACAAGAATAAATAAATAGAACAACACAGCGGAAGATACAACTTATTTCATAGCATCATAACTCAAAACAATCTTACATAAGTAGTTTCCAAAACCATTACAACAGGATCAATAGTCTTTTCCAAAAACTTCAAAGTATATAAAGAAGCAAACCCCACTGAGCATAAGCAAAACCATAAAGATGAGAGAGTCCAAAGCGATACTTCTACTCTTTTCAAGCAACTGAAAGAAATCGGCACTAAGCTGTAGTATACCCTCCTTGCAAACCTGACGGGGGGGGGGGAGGAAAGAAAAGAGGTGGAAACAAACGGGTCAGACATAAAGTCTGACGAGTCCAGTAATTTTAACAAATAATAGGTAAAGTAAATGATCAAGACATAAATAAGCATCATGATATGGCTGTAACATAGATAAGGTAGATAAAAAGGATGGACAAGATGATTTCGTTCCTAAGTACTAAGACAATCCTACACCCTGGCTAAGAAAACAACCCTCCAAGTACTAACCCCCGAAGACCGAAGTCAACATCGGACTAGCACCCAAAGGGCTATCCAACTCAACCAACATGTATTTCGTTACACCGCACTTTTGCTAAGTTACACCACATTACTTAATTACACCGCACAACTACTAGTCTCTTTTACTCAAGGTTGATCCCTTCCCACTAACTGTACCCACACGACAAACTTGGTAGTTACTTGTACCTAGCTTCTATCGTAGGTGCCGGCTTGCTCCTACCACCTCTAAGGTACCCTTACTCTACCCATTCGATCGGCTCCCTAAACCCCGTAGGCACCCATGCTGACCCCATAGTGGGGTGTATCACTCCCCAAAGTGGCAACCCCGATACAAACATGAAATGCACGGCCATACCTACAGATGCAACAACGTCTTACCTACCAGCCCGGACCCATGCACGCACATGAACCCATTGGACTTGCGTTGCCACCGCTATTCACGTTTTGACCTCTTATATTCAAGCCCAGTAAGCGTGCCCTAACCCCGGCCTAGTACCGGGCCCAATTAGATACTCAAATGGGTTACTGGTTGAAACAGGTCCACATATGACACAAGCTTCCACCTATTCTTGGCCCCCACTAGGTTTTTCCTCCACTTAACCATTTTAATTTAAATGTCCATGTCTTACACATGCTACGGTTAAGTCCATACTTACATGTCATAATCTACATGCCTTATCTTATTCCGGTTAAGTCCATATTTACATGTCATAATTTACATGTCACCCCACTTAACCCTCTAACCTTACCCATGTCTTATTATGGTTAGTATTCATTAATTCATTCCTTATGATGAACGGTGCATGATCTCCCACATTAGACCAAACATTTTGTGGCCGCTGGATTTGCCGGGCGGTTCCGGGCAGTCTTACACCACAAACCAGGTCTAACCTCGTGTCGCCCATCGTTACACCTACAATTCATGCCTTTGACCACTCGCATTAGACGTCCAATTGTGGCAGCTGGATTTGCCGGGCGGTTCCGGGCAGTCTTACACCACAATTGCGCCTAACCTCGTGTCAAAGGTTTATTAATAATCGTATTTCACCCAAACCCCAATTTTCATGTCATGTGTTTCCAATTCAACATATAATCATGTTTACACTTTTTGCCTATTCCAACTTGTCACTAATTACATATTAATTAGCCTCAATTACAAATTTTCAATTATAGGCAATTTCATCAATTCCATGTAATTCATACCCAAATATTCCAATTTCACATATTATCCAATTATCCAAAATATCCAATAATATCCAATTTTCCATATTTTACATATCCCCATCGTTCCCACGTATTCGCACGTATTTTTAACATAGGCTCGAAGGTAGCCTAGATCCAAAAATAAAAGGAATAGGGATAAGAAGAGAGAATCAAATCACAGAAAATTGGAATTAACATCACAAAATAAAGGGGCATATAAACTGGCATAGAGGCATAATGACAGATTCAACATGAATAAACTAATAAAAGGTATGAACTTTGCATAGAAGCATAGGCATATGATGACATGAATAAAAAAGGTGAAGACTTGGTGAGATTTTCATTACAAACATATATGAATCCTTTTTTACAACTTTTTCATGTTACTTTAATCCCATTAAATTTGTGAAAATAACTGTACTCACCTTTCATGGCTTAAGAAAAGGATTAATGAATTGAAATTGGTGTAGAAACATTGCGGTGATGTTGATTGATCTTCTTTAATTGTTGTTGAAGCTCTAAACTTTGATTTGAATTGTGTATGAACACTTGAGATTTGATTAGAGGCGGCGGCTAGGGTTTAGGAGAGAGTTTGACAGCATAATGGTGTCATAGATAATATTTATGAATTAGGGTTAGGTCTTAGTGTGTATATATAAGTGTAGAGAACCATTTAGGGCCTTAGATTTAACCCTATAACCCACCTGAACCGTCCAAATCGTCAAAACACGTCACAAGGCCAAATTTTCGGGTCTGGAAAACCTAGGGAGGTCGACCCCCTGGTCAACGTATCCAATCAGGTTGACCCCCTGGTCGACCTGGGTCCTGGGCGGGAATTTTCCCGCTCAGCCCGAGCACCTGCAATTTTCGAATTTGAATTTTATGGCTGGGTTTAACTTTAATTAATTCTGCATAATTACTCAAACTTTCGAGGCCCATAACTTCCTCATACGAAGTCCCGTTTATGCAAACTCGGACTCTATCTTAAGCAGAATTCCGAGACGATCGCAATGGCGCAACCCATTTCACTTCATTCCTATTTTAAAAATTTAGTGTTCTTAAATTTACTTAATTCAATCATTCAAAATTCGGGGTGTTACATTCTCCCCTACTTAAAGGATTTCGTCCTAGAAATCTCTAAGTCAAGAAGAACGTATCCTACCATCCAATCATCCATCTACTCAACCATCAACCACTAGCAACCATGGTCCTTAAAAGATTTCTAATGCTTTTCATGTACATATGCATAGTGTGTGTGTATATGTTCGTATACTAATGTAAAATCAGGCGGTCCACTGATTCAGTCGACCTCCTTAATGCAAATAATGATAGTGCCATGTATCCATCATGTATGCAAAGAACCGTATACATATCATTACTACATGTGTGCACAACCATTCATTTAAATGCAACATCCATATGATACACACATTCAATGTACATTCATTTTACTAAATACATCCATTTATATGCAATATGAAAGTACTAAGCCGATCTAGTGACTAAAGTGTGTGTATATGCGTCCACGAGCAACCACTAGCAAACACTTGCATCTACACGCATCCACCATACATAACATGTCTCAAACACATGTTTCAACCATAGGACTACCCTATCTAAAGGTCAAAGATACTAGCGAGAGGACATACTAAAGATAGAACAAGTACAAGCTAAGCGATAAAGGAGAAATTAAAAGACATACCCTCGAAAAGAAAAGGGTACAATGAACGCATCTTCTCTTCCGTCTCCCAAGTAGCGTCGCTCTCATCATCTCCCCATTTCACTTTGACGAGCTTGACCTCTCGATTCCTCAACTTCTTAATCTTCGACCCAAGAATGCATGTAGGAGCTCGTCGAATCGTCACATCACGCTCTATCTCCACCACTCTAAGCAAGCTCGGCTCTACCACTTCCGCGGTCTCATGCAAGCACTTCCTCAAATGTGATACATGGAATACGTCGTGTACACCACTAAGTCTCTCGGGCAACTCAACTCTATACGCCATCTGGCCAATCCTCTCCTTAATAGGAAACGGCCCTACGAACGTTGGTGCTAACTTCCTAACGGACCCAAAGTGAACAACATTCCGTAATGGAGACACCTTGATAAAGACCATATCCCCAATATCAAATTCAAGATCTGTCCTCCTCTTGTCCGCATACAATTTCTGCCTATCTTGCGTCGTCTTCATCCTCCTTCGAATCAAATCGATCTTTTCCGAAGTCTCTCTAATCATATCGGGCCCAAGTAAGATCTTATATGTAGGTTCCCACCAACATGTAGGTGAACAACAAGGCCTAAAGAGCCTTGAAAGGTGCCATGCCAATGCTAGACTGAAAACTATTATTATACGCGAACTCCACCAAAGGAAGATGCTCCTCCCATGTACCTCCGAAGTCTAAAACACATAGCCTCAAAAGGTCCTCTAGAATACGATTCACCCTCTCGGTCTGGCCGTCCGTCTGAGGATGATATGCGGTGGTCAAACATAACTGAGTCCCTACCGCCTCTTGCAAGCTCTTCCAAAACTCGCTAGTGAAAATAGGATCGCGATCGCTCACTATGATAGAAGGAACACCGTGCAAACGAACCATCTCTCGAGTGTATACGGAGGCTAACCATGGAGCAGTCCTCTTACTCTTCACGGGAATGAAATGGGCGCTCTTAGTAAGTCTGTCTACCACGACCCAAATCCCCATATTACCCTTCCTCGATCTCGGTAACCCATCAACAAAGTCCATCGAGACACTCTCCCACTTCCATTGTAGGACCTCCAATGGGTGAAGCAACCCACCGGGCTTCTTTTGCTCTGCTTTTACTTGTTGGCACACCAAGCATCTAGCGACAAACTCGGCCACATCCCTCTTCATACCGGCCCAAAAGTAAACTCGTCTCATGTCCATGTACATCTTGTCCCCGCGGGGATGAATGGTCATCTTCGAACGATGTGCATCATCAAGAATGGTCTTCCTCAAGTTCTCGTCTCATGGTACACAAAGTCTACCATCCCCACGTAACCAACCCTTATCATCTAGGGTATACCTACTGAGATGGCTTGATGACTCCCCCCTTACGAGCTTCTCTACCAACTCAACCAACTGTGGTTCATCTCGCTGTGCCTCACCAATCCGTCCCAAAAGCGTAGGTCTGACCTCTAACGATGCTAGCAAACTGGGTACAAAGTCAATGGAAGGTCTAAAGTCAAACGTAGAGATGAACTCTAAGCTTTGTCGCTCAACAAACAATGGACTCAAGGACAACCTTTTCCTACTTAAGGCGTCTGCCACCACGTTACCCTTGCCAGGGGTATATGCTATCTCGAAATCGTAGGACGCTAAGAATTCCATCCACCTTTGCTGCCTTAAGTTCAAGTCCTTCTGAGAGAACAAGTATTTTAGCGATTTGTGGTCGGTGAACAATTAGAATTTCTCGCCAAGAAGATAATGGCGCCAACTAACTGATCGAAGAGATCATCAATCCTCGGTAGTGGGTGCCTATTCTTCTTAGTAAGCTTATTAAGTTCTCTATAGTCCACACAAAGTCTAAAGGACCCATCCGCCTTGGTGGCAAATACTACTGGAGCACCCCACTCCGATATACTACATCTTATGAATCTCTTCTCAAGCAACTCCCCTACTTGCTTATTAAGCTCCCTCCTCTCACGGGGAGCCATGTGGCGTACAGGCAGAGATACTGGTTTTGCATTGTCTACAAGATAAATACGAAAGTCTATCTCACGTTTTTGGGGGTAGACCCCTCACCTCATCGAAGACATCAACATATTCATGGACTATACGAACAGAATGTAAATCATCATTGGATGCGTCAAGTGACTCAAGTTGATTATGCATCACCAATCCTCTAGGGTCACAAGAAATATCAAGGGTCTTTCCACTATGAGTCAACAATTTTACTACCCTTCGTTCACAATCTAGGATGGCACCATATCTGGCTAGCCAATCCATCCCTAGAATCAACCCATAGCCCATGAAACTAAGCACAAAAGCATTATATTCAAAACCAACACCTAAGATAGACAATCTCAAATCCCTACAAACCATGGATAAATGAGCCGACCCACCAATAGGATTTAAGACTACAATAGGATCCACAACGAGACTAGTATTTAAGTGCAGTGTTTCAACTAATGATGTAGAGATAAACGAATGTGATGCGCCAGAATCGAATAAAGTACGGACAGGATGATCAAACAAGAAAATCAAACTTTCGACAGAAATTTTTCTACCTTCTTCCTGTTCCGAATCCATGAGAGCGTGAACCTGCCCTCTGCCCTTGCTTCTTAGGACAGTCCTTCACAGCATGACCCGCATCACCACAATGATAACAAGCGAACTTCTCCTTCTTCCTACAGTCTTTCTTCAAATGGTCGGGTATCCCACAGTTGTGACACTTCCTCTTTTCTTTACCACCTTTCTTTTGTTGTTGAGCTTTCTTTGTATCCTCCTTCTTATCTTGTGGCCTAAAAGTACTTACACCCTTCTCTTCTTCATGCATGTATGCCATATCAACAAGCTTTTCATACGTAGCCCCCATTGGAATGTGGGACATAGCCAAACTGTGAAGCGGTTCATTTAGGCCCTTTGCAAACCTCAAGGCCTTCTTGTGAGGCGTATTCACCAACTCTGGCCCAAATCTCGCCAACTTATTAAATTCGGTCACATACTCCTTCACGGTCAAGTTTTTCTGCTTCAATGTCAAGAACCTCTCCATGTACATACTCTCCTCAGCTTGAGAAAGGAATTTCAACTCAAACCTTCCCCTAAAATCTGCCTATGACTCTACAGCACGCTCTCCATTAGTAACCTCCCACCAAAACGAAGTTTCATCCTTCATCAACTAAGCAGCCAATTGGACCTTCCTACAATCGTCTAAATCGAAAATGCCAAACAGATCCTCCACGTCTTTCAACCAATTTCTAGCTTCAACGAACGTTTCAGACCCACTAAAAGGTTTTCCACCCATCAAACGAAAGTCTTTACATATCTTGGAGAAAGCATCCCCACGCGGAGGAATGACTGAAGCTAGGGGAGGAGGAGGAGGAACGTCAGCCGGACCCGCGGCAGCGGCCCTAGCCTCGAGATATTGACGAAACCAACCAGGTACATGAACACCCTCTGGTATCTCAGATGCTCCAGACATGCTGAAAAGAAAAAGAAAGAGTTTCAAAACAAGGGAAGTGAAAGAGAGATGTATGGCTTGCGGGGATTATGCTCTTTAAAGTAAACTTTCCTTGACAATAGCTTATTTAAAACAAGTTTTTGAAAATACTTTCTGGGAAAATAATACTTTTGAAAACACTTTTCAAAACTTTTTATCTGTTCTTGTAACCATAGCTTTGATACCACGTGTAACGCCCCATGTCCATTAATGTCACTCTCAAAGGGAATGCATCAATGTCCATGAAGCGTTATTGTTGTATAGAACAAATAAATTACAAGAATAAATAAATAAAACAACACAGCGGAAGATAAAACTTATTTCATAGCATCATAACTCAAAACAAGCTTACATAAGTAGTTTCCAAAACCATTACAATGGGATCAATAGTCTTTTCCAAAAACTTCAAAGTACATAAAGAAGCAAATACTTAAATAACATAAATGCATAAATCCCCACTGAGCATAAGCAAAGCCATAAAGATAAGAGAGTCCAAAGCGATACATCTACTCTTTTCAAGCAACTGAAAGAAATCGGCACTAAGCTGTAGTATTCCCTCCTTGCAAACCTGAGGGGGGGGGAAGGAAAGAAAAGAGGTGGAAACAAACGGGTCAGACATAAAGTCTGGTGAGTCCAGTAATTTTAACAAATAATAGGTAAAGTAAATGATCAAGACATAAACAGGCATCATGATATGGCTGTAACATAGATAAGGTAGATAAAAAGGATGGACAAGATAATTTCGTTCCTAAGTACTAAGACAATCCTATACCCTGGCTAAGCGAACAACCCTCCAAGTACTAACCCCGAAGACCGAAGTCAACATCAGACTAGCACCCAAAGGACTATCCAACTCAACCAACATATATTTCGTTACACCGCACTTTTGTTAATTTACACCACATTACTTAATTACACCGCACATCTACTAGTCTCTTTTACTCAAGGTTGATCCCTTCCCATTAATTGTACCCACATGGCAAACTTGGTAGTTACTTGTACCTAGCTGTTATCGTAGGTGCCGACTTGCTCCTACCACCGCTAAGGTACCCTTACTCTTCCCATTCGATCGGGTCCCTAAACCCCGTAGGCACCCGTGCTGGCCCCATAGTGGGGTGTATCACTCCCCAAAGTGGCAACCCCGATACCAACATCAAATGCACGGCCATACCTACACGATGCAACAACGTCTTACCTACCAGCCCGGACCCATGCACGCACATGAACCCATTGGACTTGCGTTGCCACCGCTATTCACATTTTGACCTCTTATATTCAAGCCCAGTAAGTGTGCCCCAACCCCGGCCTAGTACCGGGCCCAATTAGATACTCAAATGGGTTACTGGTTGAAACGGGTCCCCATCCGACACAAGCCTCCCACCTATGCTTGGCACCCACTAGGTTTTTCCCCCACTTAACCATTTTAATTTAAATGTCCATGTCTTACACATGCTACGGTTAAGTCCATACTTAAATATCATAATTTACATGCCTTATCTTATTCCGGTTAAGTCCATATTTACATGTCATAATTTACATGTCACCCCACTTAACCCTCTAACCATACCCATGTCTTATTATGGTTAGTATTCATTAATTCATTCCTTATGACGAACGGTGCATGACCTCCCACATTAGACCAAACACTTTGTGGCCGCTGGATTTGCCAGGCGGTTCCGGGCAGTCTTACGCCATAAACCGGGTCTAACCTCGTGTCACCCATCGTTACGCCTACAATTCATGCCTTTGACCTCTCACATTAGACGTCCAATTGTGGCAGCTGGATTTGCTGGGCGGTTCCGGGCAGTCTTGCACCACAATTGCGCCTAACCTCGTGTCAAAGGTTTATTAATAATCGTATTTCACCCAAACCCCAATTTTCATGTCATGTGTTTCCAATTCAACATATAATCACGTTTACACTTTTTGCCTATTCCAACTTGTCACTAATTACACTAATTACATATTAATTAGCCTCAATTACAAATTTTCAATTATAGGCAATTTCATCAATTCCATGTAATTCATACCCAAATATGCCAATTTCACATATTATCCGATTACCCAAAATATCCAATAATATCCAATTTTCCATATTTCACAAATCCCCATCGTTCCCACGTATTCGCATTCGCGCGTATTTTTAACATAGGCCCGAAGGTAGCCTAGATCCAAAAATAAAAGGAATAGGGATAAGAAGAGAGAATCAAATCACAAAAAATTGGAATTAACATCACGAAATAAAGGGGCATATAAACTGGCATAGAGGCATAGTGACAGATTCAACATGAATAAACTGATAAAGGTATGAACTTTACATAGAAGCATAGGCATATGATGACATGAATCAAAAAGGTGAAGACTTGGTGAGATTTTCATTACAAACATATATGAATCCTTTTTTACAACTTTTTCATGTTACGTTATTCCCATTAAATTTGTGAAAATAACTGTACTCACCTTTCGTGGCTTAAGAAAAGGATTAACGAATTGAAATTGGTGTAGAAACGTTGCGGTGATGTTGACTGATCTTCTTTAATTGTTGTTGAAGATCTAAACTTTGATTTGAATTGTGTATGAACACTTGAGATTTGATTAGAGGCGGCGGCTAGGGTTTAGGAGAGAGTTTGACAGCATAATGGTGTTATAGATAATATTTATGAATTAGGGTTAGGTCTTAGGGTGTATATATAAGTGTAGAGAACCATTTAGGGCCTTAGTTTTAACCCTAGAACCCACCTGAACCGTCCAAATCGTCAAAACACGTCACAAGGCCAAATTTTCGGGTCTGGAAAACCTAGGGAGGTCGACCCCCTGGTCGACCTATCCGATCAGGTCGACCCCCTGGTCGACCTAGTGGGATATGGCGAAATTGGTATACGCTACGGACTTGATTGGATTGAGCCTTAGTATGGAAACCTGCTAAGTGAAAACTTCCAAATTCAGAGAAACCCTGGAACTAAAAATGGGAAATCTTGAGCCAAATCTTTACCTGGGCGGGAATTTTGCCGCCCAGCCCGGTTACCTGCAATTTTCGAATTTGAATTTGAATTTTCTGGCTGGGTTTAACTTTAATTAATTCTGCTTAATTACTCAAACTTCCGAGGCCCATAACTTCCTCATACGAAGTCCGATTTATGCAAACTCGGACTCTATCTCAAGCAGAATTTTGAGACGATCGCAATGGCGCAACCCATTTCCCTTCATTCCTCTTTTAAAAATTTAGTGTTCTTAAATTTAATTAATTCAATCATTCAAAATTCGGGGTATTACAATTGTTTTTTTCCATGCCAAGGTATTTGAAATTTTTGGTAAATTTCCCTTTTAACGGACCAAAACTTTAGAAAATATTTTTTTAAGTGGGTTCGTAGAGTGGATTGAACTTTGATTTAAGGATTGCAAGAAATGAAAAATAGCGGGAGAACTACAAGAGCGAAAATATAATACGGATTGGATATGGCTCAAAGCATATCAAATGAATTGATCTAGAGCTTTGAAGATGTAAGGTTAGATTTAAGGTGTTGGTGGTGGTGCGGATCGCAAAAGAAAATTTGATACGGCTATCAGCCCTACCAAACAAATATATGCATCCTAATATGCCAAATTTATAGTTTTGTTGTAGTGTATCTACGGTATACTTAGAAAGTTAGACATATATTTAATTAGAATTATATTTTAAGTTATTGTAGGTGACAAAAAGGGAGAAAGTATAAAATATGCATAGATTAAGGAGGAGTACAAATTAAGGGGTGGGGGATTATTGAATTCATGGGGAGTTATGAAGGAGTAAAGGAGATATTTTACAAAGTGATTGTCGTCATAAAAATTTGGGTGATTGTTAGTAACGTGGATGGTAGTTTTGAAAATAACAAACTCAAGTAGTAAATAATTTGTATTTACTTTGTACTAATTATAATCTAATTTTTTTTTTGAAAATTGGAAATTACTTTATTAGGCATATGAGCCTATATTAGAGTTGATTACATCACGCATCACGTGAAATACATAATGTAACTTACATTAAGTAAAACTACTTCAACTACTACATTCCTTTCATAATCGACAGCTAACCATTTCGTCCCCCCCCCAATTCCTCGCACAAACCATGGCGGCTGTTGAGGGTTACTGCTTGTTTCTGGAGGTTTTCCCCTCAAGTCCAACAGAGTTAGATTTCCAGATTCAACAATTATCTGTGCCAAGCTATCGGTAAGTGATTTATGTTTAATCCTTAGCACGCTCCACTTTATCTCTTCAATGGAAAATTTACTCAGCACGCTTTCTTTTCTTTGTTTTTCTTAGAATATCCTTGCGTTTCTCTCCTTCCACACTGCGCTCGCTACAACTATAATGACAATGGAATTCAGTTTGGTCAACAGATCTTTGCTATTGTAGTTCCTGGCCAGGTACGAAATCTGTTCCTTAATTTTGGAGCCGTGATTTGATAATTTGAATGCGGATAGGCAGTTCTTAAGCACAGTAGATGAATAATCACATTCAAAGAATAGGATATATATATAATATTAGTGTAGGATGTATTACAAGAAATTGATAATCAAGCAGTATAATATTAGGATTGAAGATTCATATTGTTGATTCAAGAATAAAATGACTCATGAGTTTCAAGCCATCAACAGTTCAAGATATTATAGAGTCTTGGAAATTATGTTAAACTCAGGTCGCACTTATTCGATTTCCACCCATTTTTACAAAATAATTATTTTTTTCCAAAAATATTATCAAAATCTTTTTTTCAAAATAATTTCGAAACTAATTCCACTTTTTAATTTCTCTATACAAAAAGTTTTCGAATATCCTTTATTTTCAAAATAGTCCTTTCAAATAATTTTTAAAAGAATATTTATAGTTTTTAAAATAACTTTACTTTGAAATATTTATTAGAATCAATATTTATGCTTTTACTTATATACTTTGGTTTTTATACTTTAACCTTTTATAAACTTATACTTTGATTTTTTTAGTCAATACTTTGATTTTAAATATTTACTTTAGTTTTTATATTTTGATTATACTTATATCGTGATTTCAATATTATACCTTGATTTTAAATTATACTTTAGATTTTATTTTTAAACTTAATAACTGTAATTCAATTGTATTATAGTTTTGATGCTTATATTTTAAGTTTACTATACTTAATCATATATAGTTTTAATAAATAAACATCATGTTTTCACTGAAATTGTTCTAAAATATTTTTTAACATGCTCTCTTAAATTTTACTATGATTAAAATATACATTTGCTATGTTAAAATAATTTTGCAAAGTTTCAAATTGTAATATATAAGTTTATATTTACAAAATAATTTCAAAACAAACTAGTTTTAAATTTTGCCTAGCATATGTCGACATAAAGTGACAATGTATGTCGACATATGGCAGAAAAAATTTCAAAATTTAAATTTGAAAGAAAGTATCTATTCGTAATAACACTTTTCTAATAGCCATATCACTTCAATTCTATAAATACCCTTTTTCTATAAATAAAAATAACTCACTCCCATTACATTTCTTCACTCTCTCGTTTCCTTTCTTGAAAGTGTGTTGCTATTCACACCCCCATTTAGACTACTGGCCACCTATACTAATGGGCACCTCTTTTTTATGTCTCTCTACTTCTTTACACCACCTAAATTATTCAATTTCTAATTGGCTACCACCTCTACCTTTAATTCTTATCTTCCAAAAAAACGTTTTCTTCTTGAAATTTTCTCCATCGTTCTGCAAACTTGAAGATTTCCTTAAATTATCAATGCAATTTCAAGCCTCCAATCAGCTGATTAACACCATCGAATCGCTCTACAATAGCATTCAACTTTTTCCCTGTTGTTTTACACCATCGAATCAGCGTGTTCTGTGAATCAAATACCTAAAATCACATCATTTAACCAAAAAAAAATTAACATACTTCCATTTTTACATGAATAATAGTTATTGTAAATTATGTACAAACTACATACTTCATCAGTTGTAAAATGATCTATCAAATCAACTTTTGTATCTTCAAAGGCATTTGACTGATCGTCTTGTGGTTTATTGTTATCATCCACATAGCTATCAAGTTTCTTCCTACAAATAAAAATAATTAAAATGAATTTTTTTGTAAATTTCGACATATAAATTGCTGTTGTATGAAGAAAACCCTAAAATTCAATAACTTACAATGTTATTCTCTATTACAACGTCATCAAAATTAATGTCTTCCAAACTCGAAGTAGAGTGAAGGGTGAAAGAAAGCTCCTACAAAAATTAATACAAAACCCTTAAAAAATATTCTATAACAACAGAATAGATTATGCAGCATGATATACAAAACTAACCTCTTTTTTATCTTTATCTTCCATCCTCTACTCATCCAAAAATAATAATTTTTTTCTTATGGTTTAGGGTTTGATGTATGAGAATTTACGTTGTTTGAGAAGAGTCAGTATGGCTGTAATTTCCTGAGTGAAAAGAAATAAAGTGGTGATAGGAAGTAAGTCAAAAATAGTACGATCTATTAATTTTTTTAAAGGTGGCCAGTAGTCTAAATGGGGGTCTGAATAGCAGCACATTTCTTGAAATCTGTAAATTCTATAACTATATCTTCCAGAGTTTCAAACCAAATCAAGTCATATCTTCTCTGATTTGATTCTACATAAACTCTCTTCATTTCTACCAAGATCAAAGTGCAAATCGAATTTATAGTAGCAACTGTAATCAAGATCGAAAGATTGATGCATTCATTCATTGTACAAATAACTCAAGTGCAAATCGAATTTATAGTAGCAACTGTAATCAAGATCGAAAGATTGATGCATTCATTTGTTGTACAGACAACTCAAAAACCAATATGGTTGTGATTAAGTAGCTCCGAATCTAGTTAGGCTCGATTGTGCTTGGTAAAAAGCAATTGAGAGCGACTTGTTTTCCCAAAAATCATACTGGGTAAGGATTTGTGGCCCGCAAATCAGATTTGCATGCCCAAAGGTCTAAGTTCTGGTGGGTGCCTCCTTGTGGCCTTAAAATCAAGAGTTTAATTATTGGGTGTAAAATAATTCTGAACTAGTGTTATAATCCTGGTATATTCTTTCCTTTACTGCATTTACTTTTCTTGTATTTTTAGTTACTTATTTGATTCTTTGATCATTCTATATGCACACATAACTATTTTGCAAATGATTTCTAAAAGATTCACAAATTTAAGGAAATATTATTCATCTCTCCTCTAATGTTAATTTGGCCTTAAGATTCTTGATCTGCGTAACTTTCATCTACAAGTGTTGTTAAATGATTTTCTTTGTTATAGATCAATCATATATCTTATGTTTTCATTCTTGCATTGATAATAATATGACTTGTATATTTTACTATAGTAACAGAATACAAGGAGAAAATTACTATGTAAGCATTATATAGGCATTGCTACAAGTTTTAGCTTTTGCTGACATGGGGAACTGTCGCCATTCGCGCACGCTAATACCCAAGTGTATGTTTGGCAGAAAAATGGTAATCAACATGGAAAGTAATGAAATGCAGGGAGAGAACATCTTTTTATAGTAGTTTGGCGCTAATGCTTACGTTCACTTTATAGTAATCATTCATCATATAATAGCTGATTTCAAAAGTTATACAAGTCCGGATAATATTTGTGTACAAGGTGATACAATAGAACAACAAAATATTTGTTAATTCTAAACTTTGACCAAAATTCACTTCTTCTTCTTCGTTAGGGGAAAAATATGTTGACTTGGTGAAAATATTAAAAATATAGCCTTTAATAACCAAAATATTGCTTCAATGTCCAAAAGTGTGAAAATGTGTCCAAAAGTATGCCAAATGCCCAATTTGATGTCCAAAAATTGAAGAAAATTATTTGTGCAACGTTTAAAGGTCCATGCTACATCCAAAAGTCTTGGAGAAGGAGATGCAACCATTAATGGTGACTGAGGGCTTCCAAATTGCCAAAAATCCAACATCTTTAAAGAATGAGGTAGGAAGTTTTTATAGGTAGTGGATTAGATAAGAATAGGTGAGATTTGGGGACCACAACACGAAATTTCGCATTCCTGGAAGACTGAATATGAAATTTCGCATCCTCCAAACTTGTTAAAATCGTGTTCCAAATACATACTGATAACTCCAAATCTCTTGATACGAACGTGTATACAAATGTGCTAAAAGAGGCTTGGTATTTTCCAAATTCGTATCCCTGGCGGCCATAAAATTGACTCCCGAAAACTCGTATTGCAGTGCCATGAAAAATTTGCATCCCTCCATGCCGATTCAGTAAAACTCGCATTGCCAAATATTGCATCTCTCCTGCATTTTCATTTTCTCGTATCTGGTGCGCACATGGGAAAAATCTCGCATCCCATGCAAATCTCGCATCCTCGAATTGTGTCAGATCTTGCATCCCCATCCAATTTCCAAGCCTCTTCTCCTAAAGAGAACACGAGGATTGAATACGAGATGCTGATGTGATCAAGGATTTTTCACATCCCTCTGGGATGCAAAATCTAGGATACGAAAATCCCAAGATCCGTGCCAAATTTTCAGAGCTACCGCGATAAAGTAAAACACGTGATCCGGAGCCATTTCATTGTGTTGATTACCGAATTATAGTATGCCAAACTTGCCAAATCCAAGTTTGCCAAGTGATCGCCCCAAGTTTTATACGTGATCCTGAGTCGTTTTACCGTGTCGATCACTGAATTTTGAGCGTGCCAGATCTGAATTTGCTAAATTCCAAATCCGACTATGCTAAGTGCAAGATCCAATAATTTTTCCTGGTCCAACCAGGCCGATCAGCTGTTTTAGGTGATCGGTACATGAAAATCCTGTATTTGGTAAATCTCTCTGAAATGCCAGATTTGAGCACCGTGAGTTGCGCAAGTCATTTTTCGTGATTGACCCATGTCGTTCAACTATTTTTGAGTATGTGACACTGATTTTTACTAGAGTTTGGCCACATGATCATATAGACACACTTAAGAATTTTGAGATGATCGGACTGAGTCGATCACGTAATTTTACCACGCCAATTTTTCCAAGTCCATCGACGATGATTTTATGGATCAATACCATTTCTAACCTTTTCCGAACACGTTGCGGCTTCAGCCAAATCGCTTTGTGTTTTCTGACGATATTGTCGATAATTGAGCGCGTCGTTAACCAAAATCTTGACGTGTGACGGCTTTACCAAAAAGCATGCCAATAGTTTCCCTCCCAAAAACATGTCTTGCTTGATTGGAGGAAGATGTGTTTTAGAAAACCAGAAATCCAAACACCAAGGCCGGGAGAAGTCCAAAGTGAAGTCCTATATCTAGAAAACCTAAGAGCCATGATCGTATCGGATCATATTAAACAAAAATTCAAAACCAATAAACCAGAAATCCAAGATCACTCCAGCTCGCATTATCCATTGACCAGAAAATCAGAAATTCTAAAATTCAATGAAAGACGATGATCGCTCTGAATCGTTTAGAGAAAACTAGAATAGCCAAATAACCAGAGTAGCCAAAATAGCCGGAGTACTGCAGGAGTCCGATAACCTGAAAAACCAGAAAATCCATAGCTGGGAAATCGGGAAAACCCGAAATCCATAAATCCAAAATAACCAATAACCATATTTCCAAATAGGTTCAAGGCGGACTTGTCAAGACAAGACGACCAGGAACATGCTAAAGAATTCCAAGACGGCCTTGTTAAGGCAAGATGACCAAGGATAAGCCAGTGAGGTCTAAGACGGCCTTGCGAAGCGAGATAACCAAGGACAAGTCAGTGAGGTCCAAGACGGCCTTGTGAAGAAAGACGACCAATGACAAGCCGCTGAGGTCCAAGATGGCCTTGCGAAGCAAGAAGACCCAAGGATAAGCCATGGACCGGAGTCCTTAGAGTTTGTAATCTAGTTTCAGATTTCATACTCCACAAGCAAGCCCCCTTAATTTTTGAAGTGATCTTATTAAATTTATAAAACTTTGGAGTTCTTAACAAAGCTAAAATGAAGACCCAACGGTTCGTCATCCGTAAAGAGCATGCCTAGGGGCTCGCCTGTCCTCGTACATGGGTATGAGGACTTAGATGTCTTTGATTTCAAATTCATTTGTGAAGGAGTCTGAATGGTTTATCGCCTTCCAAGAGCATGCCTAGGATCTCATCGGTTCCCGTACATGGATAAGAAGACTTAGCCATTCGAGTCCTAAAACCAGAGTTTTATCAAGATGGCCTTGCCAAGCAAGATGACCAAGAGCAGCCAAAAAGTTCAATGTGGCCTTACCGAAGTAAGACGACCAAGAATAAGCCAAAGTGTCTAAGATGGCCTTACCGGGGTAAGACGACCACGAAATGCTAGAATTGTCCCGAAGAAAGCCTTACCGGAGTAAGGCGACCAAGGAAAGCTTGAAAATCCATTTTATTAATAACCAGAGGGTGATAATTTGTTGTCGAGCAAAGAGCATGCCTGAAGATTATAACAACTCTCGTACATGGGTAGGTCGAATCAACCATCTACAATCCATAAAGCTAAAAAGAGATAAATCCTGGAGGCCAAAGCCCACAAAGCCAAATCCATGTGCCGGAGCACGAATATCCAGATCCTGAGAAAGCCGCGAGAGCCAATGCCATAGGCTTAAGAAATCCAAGAGATCCAAAATCCAAAACACTAGAAATGAGAAAGACATGAGTGGGAAGCCCATTATCCAAGAAATCTAAGAAGACCAAAATTAAGAAAGCCAAATCCCAAGCCTAAGCACCGAAGGTTAGAAGACCAAAATCCAAGAAATTTAGGAAGTCCAAAACCAAGAATCCGCAAGAAT
The DNA here is from genome assembly GCA_030737875.1 of Allium sativum. Classification (NCBI taxonomy): domain Eukaryota; kingdom Viridiplantae; phylum Streptophyta; class Magnoliopsida; order Asparagales; family Amaryllidaceae; genus Allium; species Allium sativum. The sequence continues at coordinate 203,025,737 of CM060924.1, forward strand.
AAAATCCAACATCCAAAAAACTAAGCAAAACGAAAACTAAGAGGTCGGAAAACCACGACCAATATCCCGAAGACCAAGAAGAACCAAGAACCAAGAATCCAAAATATCCACAAACCAGAAGAACAAAATCTACAAGTCACAAGATACTAATGTACAGGAGACTTGCATCCGGGACATCAGAGCCAATAAAGGGTTTAATTGATAACGATGCCACCGAGATGAGTGTCTGTCCTGATTTCCATGAGGGGGTTGTGCCTATCTTGGCACCACAGCTCGATCCTGAAGAAACAGTGCCAGCTTTCCACATCTGATATGTTCCTCAATCATATCCTTGAGATTTCAACACTCATTTGTATTATGACCGTCAAGATCATAAACAAGCAATGCCGACCAATATCCTTTTCTCTTTAAGTTGACCCCCTAATGGGAGGCTTCTTAAAAGGATCAGAATGAACTTCCAAGTAAATTTCTTCAGGGGTGTGATTAAGTTCTACATAAGTCGAGAACTTGGGTTACCTCCAAGCCATGTTGCTATGATTCCCCAAAGAAGATTTACTAGCACCAGAATCCTTCGCTTTCCCAAAATCGGATGGTTTCCTGCCCTTAACCACATTAGCTTCGAGAACCTTTTTATCAGTCCTCGCATCCTCTTCCTGAAGGAACCTTTCAGCTTCAAAATAGAACTCACCGAGATCCCTCGGTGGGCTAGGGGTGATGGTTTGTTGTCGAGCAAAAGCATGCCACGGGATTATAGCAGCACCCGTACATAGGTAGGTCGATTCAACCATCTACAGTCCATAAAGCCAAAAGAGGTAAACCCAAGGGGGCGGAGCTTGAATATCCAGATCTTGAGAAAGCCAAGAGAGCCAATGCCATAGGCTCAAGAAATCCAAGAGATTCAAAATCTGAAAAACCAGAAATGAGAAAGCATGAGTAGGAAGCCCATTATCCAAGAAACCTAAGGAGACCAAAATTAAGAATGCCAAATCCCAATCCTAAAAACTGAAGTCTAGAAGACCAAAATCCAAGGAATCTAAGAAGGCCAAAACAAAGAATCCACAAGAATCAAATGCAAAATCCATAAAACCAAACCAAACCAAAATCAAAAGGCTGGAAAACCACGATTAATATCCAGAAGACCAAGAAGAACCAAGAATCCAAAATATCCATGAAGCCAGAAGAATATAACCTATAAGTCACAAGATACTGATGCCTGGGAGACTTGCATTCGGGACACCAGAGCCCGTAAAGGGTTTAATTGATAACGATGCCGACAGGACGAGTGTTAGTCTCGGGTCTGTCCTGATTTCCATGAGGGGGTTATGCTTGTCCTGGCACCACAGAGTGAGCCCGAACAAACTGTTCTAGCTCTCCACATTTAACACATTACTCAATCGTATTCTTGATATGCCGACACTCGTTTGTATTATGACCATCATGATCATGAAACAAGCAGTGCCGACCAGTATCCTTTTCTTTTTGAGTTGACTCCCTTACGAGAGGCCTCTTGAAAGGAGTAATAGGATGAACTTCCAAGTAAATTTCTTTGGGGGTGTGAGTAAGTTCTAAGTAAGTCAAGAACTTTGGTTCCAAGCCATGTTGCGATCATTCTTCGAAGAAGGTTTACTCACACCATAATCCTTCGCTTTTCCAGAATCGGATGGTTTTCCACCCTTAACCACATTAGCTTAGAGAACCTTTTTATCAGTCCTCGCATCCTCTTCCCAAAGTAACCTTTCAGCTTCAAAATAAAACTCAACGAGATCCGTCAGCGGGTCCCAATGCAATAAAGTCTTAAAGTTAGATTTATCCAAAACACTAGAAACTGCGGCCATCAAAACCATAGACGGATTGGGTCTATCGACCGAAGCCACCGCAACATCAAACCATTTCAAGTATTTGCGCAAAGTCTTGTTTGACTTCTGCTTAATTCCATTTAGAGTCATAACACTTTTATGATGAGCGATATTAACCCCATATTATTCCACAAACCTGGTAACCAAATCATTCCAAGAAGTGATAGAGTTCGTCTCCAGCTGCCTGAACCACATTGCAGCAATATCTGTAAAGTAAAGCGGAATACACTTTGGCATGACACTTTCTAAAGCGAAGAAAACTTTCATATGCCAAATATGTCGCATCAAGTGAGTGGTTAAATCCTTTCGGGACCATCATAAACTTCCAACACGGTAGTTAGAAGTCCGGTGGGTTGTGAGAATTCCTGATATCCAAAGAGAATGGACTGCGAGTAACACAATCCAACTCCGAAAAGGAGGCATTGTCTCGAGTGAATTAACGAATAACATTCGCGATTTTAAATCCGTTACCGAAATCAAGCAAATGATTCAAATTATCTAAAGTGACACTGGTGCCGCCAGTGTTCAAGTCCAAATTAGGAATCGGTTGAATAGCGGAAAGAATACCCGATTAAATTTCAACCTGAGGAACCGCATCAGGCACGATCTTGACTCCAACAATCGTTCGAGCACTACCATCCAAAGCTTTGCTCGCTGGCGCTTGAACAACATTACCAACAATGGAGCCCGCAACCTGACCAATCAAAATGTCACGGGCTGGAACAATGTTGGGATTAGGGATCCCCCCGAGTGTAGCGGGACCTACACCGGTTCAAGGATCAACATCGGCCTACTGATTAGCTTGCGGGGTTGCCCCCAAGTCTTGGGTTGCAGCTTGAGGAACACTGGTACTGGTTCCGATAATATCCGCATGGCCAGTCGGCCTTCCAAAATTCCCAACCAAGCCTCAATCTGAATGAGAAAAGTAGTCATCGCTTCTTCCTATCGCTCGAGTCGAGCGTTTAAATCCATAGCCAATTTCTTAATCAACTCGTCAACATCGTCATGAGTGACGTAATTCGAGGGAACTCCTGTCAAAGAAAGTTCTTAACTTCATTCACCTCCAACACCTTGAGCTTCAGCAATAGCGTCGAGCTTCTTGCGCTTCATCATGAAGAAAAGCGAGTAACAAAGTCGAAGTCGAAAAATGAAACCAAAGTGGAGAACCAAAACCAAACGCGAAGACGAAATCCAAAGACCAAACTGATAATCCATTCCAAAGCAGAAGTTAAAGCTGTGTGCCCCCTCCTGACGCACCAAAGTGTTGTTGTGAGGAATTGTTGCTATTCGCGCACACAACGCCCGAGCGTATGTTTTATAGAAAAACGATAATCAAAATCCAAAGCAATGAAATGCAAGGAGAACACAGCTTTTTATAGTGGTTCGACACTAATGCCTATGTCCACTATGTAGTAATCATTCATCATATAATAGCTGATTAAAAAAGTTGTACAAGTTCGGGCAATATTTTTATACAAGGTGTTACAATAAAACAACAAAATATTTGTTAATTCTAAACTTTGACCAAAATGCCCTTCTTCTTCTTCGTTGGTGAAAAATATGTTGAATCGGTCAACAATTTCCAAAATATGGCTTCAATATCCAAAATATAGCTCCAATGTCCAAAAATGTGAAAATGTATCCAAAAGTATGCCTAATGCTCAATTGGAGGTCCAAAAGTTAAAGGAAAACGTTTATGCAGCGTTTAAGGGTCCAAGCTATGTCCGATAATCATGGAGAATAAGGTGGCAGCCGTTAATGGCTTGAGAGCTTCCAAAGTGCCAAAAATCCAACCCCTTTGAAGAATGAGGTAGGGGTATCTATAGGTAAGAGTATGTTAGATTTGGGGACCACAACACGAAATTTTGCATTCCTGGGAGGCGGATACAAAATTTTGCATCCCCCAATCTTGTCAAAATTGCATCCCAAAATCGTGTGCTAAACATATACTGATTTGCATATGTAAATAGGTTTACCAAAAGCGGCTTGGCATTTACCAAATTCACATCCCAGGCCAAACCCAAAATGTCGACCCCCAAATAATTATATCGCGGTGCCATGGAAAATCTATATCCCTCCATGCCCACCAGTAAAATTCGCATTGCCAAAAAAACGCATCCCCCCGCCTTGCCATTTTCTCGTATCCGGTGCACACGTGGGAAAATCTCGCATCACACGATGCAATCACCGAAAATCCCACATCCCAGAATCGTGCCAAATCTCGCATCCCCACCCAATTCCCAAGCCACTTCTCTTGATGCGAACACGAGGACCGGATACGAAATGTCGATGTGATTAAGGAAATTTTGCATCCCTCTAGGATGCGAAATCTGGGATACAAAAATCCTAAGATCTGCATCAAATTTTCGGAGCTGTCAGGGCAAAGTAAAACGCGTGATCTGGAGCTATTTCACTGCGTTGATCATCGAATTCTGGTATGCCAAACTTGCCAAATTCAAGTTTGCCAAGTGATCGGCCCGAGTTTTTTTACGTGATCCTGAACTGGTTTATTGTGTTGATCACTGAATTTTGAGCGTGCCAGATCTAGTATTTTTGCCTGATCCAACCATGTCGATCATATATTTTTAGTTAATCGATACATGAAAATCTCATTTGTGGTAAAATCTCTTCGAAATGTCAAATTTAACCGTCGCAATTTGCGCAAACCATTTTTCATGATCGGCGCGACGATTAGCTGTTTTTGAGTGTGTGACACTGCTTTTTACCAACGTCTATAAATTTTCCCATGAGAGGTTGTCACGTGATCGGACCGACACACTCAAGCATTTTGAGCTGATTGGACCAAGTCGATCATGTATTTTTACCACGCCAATTTTTTCTAGTCCATCAACGATCATTTTACGAATTGACACAATTTCCAACTATTTCTGAACATGTCGCGGCTTTGACCAAATTCCTTTGTGTTTTCAGACGATGTTCTCGACGCTTGAGCGCGTCGTTAACCAAAATCTTAATGTGAGACAGCTTTAGAAAAAAAGTGTCAACAACTTTCTTTATCACTTATTTCATAAAAAGATGAAAACAAGGCATGTGTTGATGCTAGAAGCCCTGATTTGCAAATTTAGACGGTTTCAAATTCGTATATTGTCACTACAACAGAAAATTGATTTACCAACGATGAAATGGCATCAGTATGGCACTGGAAAACGTCTTTCCGATGACTTAACGATGCACTTTTAATGTCGATAAAACTAGCATGAAAAATATATTTGTGATGCATTTCCGACATCATGAATTAGGGGTTTTCCTGCATCTTTTTGGCACCATATTTTACGCTTTTCTGATGTCATTTTTTGACATTGTACCAATGCCATGACGACACCAAATGTAGAATGTAATTTTCAATTTTTCCATATCTTACTGATGCCTTTCCAACATCATTTCTAAAGCAGTTTTCTGATGCCATTTCTAAAGCAGTTTTTCATATATTACTAATCCTCCAACTCAGTATCAAATACTCATATATTACTAATCCTCCAACTCAGTATCAAATACATTCAACCTGACAACAACAAATTCAATTACCTAATATAAGATTTTAAATGTTTTCATTGTCTTACTAAATAACACATAACAATCATTGAATATCCAATTCAACTTAACTAATATCGCACAATTATGCATGTATAAATGAATGCACATAGTAAACAGATGTGTGTGTAGATATGTATATTACAATGCATAAAGTTAGAAGCAAAACCATTGTTTGAAAAACTGGACCGGGCCGCCGGTTCGACCACCAAAACGAGAAACCAAACACCAGCCCGACCCGAAACTAAGAATAACCGCTTTTACCAAAGAACCGTGAAAACCGCGGCTCAATAAGGTCAGACCCGGTTCAATGCAAAAAATAAACCAGACCAGCTAAAGATTTAAAGTTTGAACCGGCTTCCAATGCGGGAATACTGGAAGATTGCCTTGGAAACGTTCACTGGAAATCAATGCAGGAAATGAGGCTATGGGTCTATGTTTTATATACGCGCAGGTTGGGTAATGCTTCTTTTTTGGAGATGTGGGACATTTACTACTTTACAATATTAGACTTATCTTTTATGCACAGATTTTTTTTTTTAACCATTAGAAGAACAATATAACTTTTATTTGTATAACACGGTTCTTACGGTCCAACCAGTCTAACCTTTAAAACCTTCGACCTTTCATCATCACGGTTCGATCCACGGCATGGTTATGAAAACTATGAGCGAAACCGCATATCAAACAGGAAACTTCACACGTCTTCTGCATGGCCATGATCCTAATGGGGCTTGGCTTCTTGTTCCCCATGTATACCTCTACCCATGTGCAGAACAACAAATCCTACATAAGTCAATTTTTCACAGTTGTACTAGATCATTGTGCCAGGACTGTTGGTATATGTATAACTTAAAATAAAATTTATAGGACTGACGTAAGTTACGAAATGAAGTTTCATACCATTGTAGTGTAAAGAACAACTGTAATGGTTCAAAAAATATAATAATTCATCAAATCCCGCTCCCAACAGTCGAATTAATGGCAGCCTTTCCTTTCTCTCCCCAAATCCCGCTCCCCTCTGCAACCCAGCAAATCAACCTCCCATCAACATTACCTCCTGAATCCGAACCTCCGCCAGTCCACCCCCCCCACCCCCGGACCCAATGCCCCCCTTAGTTCCTCATCCTTGTCCTCAACCATCCAAGCCCTTTCCTGCTATCTGCTCTTCATCGCAGAACCATGAAATTCAGCCATGCAAAACGTTGAAATCAGAGCAAAGCATCCCATTACTGAATAATCAATGCGCTTGTACTTCCGTGATCCAGCGTCTGCCTCGCAACGCCGGGAAGTACAAACCCGTTGATATGCTACTAGTGCATGTTAACGGAGCTATGAAGCACACCTCTGAAATTGTTGAGGCTGCTACAACTGTATGGAAAGATACCCTAATAGGGTTTTTTCTTGGCAAATCGCTGTCCTACTCAACTGTGGATCTAAAATGACGATCTATTTGGAAGCCAAAAGGTGAATTAAAAGTTAAATCTAATAGAGTACTATTCATATTCTAATTTGCTTGTACTGATGACAGAGAGAAAGCCCTGACAGGGGACCCGATCGTTATCCAAAGTAAGCTCTTCATAATAGGCTTGGCAAAATGATTTGTATGGACGAATCCACATAAAGGCTCGAACGACTTCACTATGCCAAATTCTTGATTGAAATAAGCCCTATCAATGTCCCTGTTGATGATTTCTTAGTTACATTGTCGGACGGAGGGACTCAGCGTGTCATAGTAACATACTTGTGGAAACCGCATCAATGCACCATCTGTCGTGTTTTTGGACACAAAACCGAAGAATGTGGCGCAAACAAGAAAAAGGAATCACCTCAGGGAAATAACTGCAAGGAACAACAGAACAGGTCACACGAACATGCATGAAACACTAGAATGGAAAAGGCAAAGAAAGCGCTAATCTTATTGTTCAACATACTGTGTATAAGAGAAACAATTATCAAAGTAGTAAAGAGCTAGTGCAGAACAACACAGCATGGAACAAGGTTGAAAGAAGCAAGAACAAAGTTGCCATCGGAGCTCCTAGAGTTCCTTTCAAAGCTAAATCATTCGCTCCCTAGAATTCTCTTCATAAATAAAGGAAATAAGTTCAGCAGACTTTATGATAGGAAAAACAGACACTAACAAGTTTAGTGCTCTAAATAATAAAGCTAACAACGCCACGGCACTGAACAACTTGGGAGTGCACATTAAGAATAGTTTAAGCATGCTTTTGGAAATTGGTGAGCCGTCCTCAGTTAATGACAAATTGGAGACGATTTCAAACAAGCTCCATCTTGAGCAAGCTAAACAAAACCCACTAGAAGACCATCTTCTCATTGATGGAAGCAAGGCAAAAGTAGATAATGTTGTGAATCCCTCTGATGTTGAGCCGACAACAGCCTTGGCTAACGATCGGGATCAGGATAAGGATACTACATCGACAAGCACCAATAAAATAATTAACACATCTACTGATGTCTCACAAGATCATGTAAGCCTTCTAGTGGAAAGTGATGCGAATCAAGCTACGGATAAAACTTGTGATAGTATTACTGCTATAACAGAGGGTTATGTATCTGATCTACAAGCCAATTCTGAGCATTTGGCTGTTCATGCAGTTGTTGGAAATATTCAACCTATTGGGGCCACATATGCTAATGTATTGGCTATCTTATGACTAAGTCCGAATACGTAATCTAGTTTGAAATAAATATCTGAGGACTTTTAGGGTATAATTGTCATGTAATATAATAATGTGTGGATACCGGAGTGATAATTTTTAGTTTGTTGAAGGGCCGAACTAAAAATATCACACTACTATATATATAGGGTTATGGTCCCCGAATTACACAAGTTATCAGAGTGTTCTCTTACCTCTTCAATAGAAACACATTTATAGATCTGAGCTTGTGTCAATTTGGAAGATCAAACCTCAACCTAATTCTACGTATCAGCAAACACCGATGGATTCAGGTATGGCTTCCGCTAATTTTATTGATTTTATTCAGTTCATTCTCGATTGAATCAATGTGGTTATGTCCAGATCTGTAGTGAATTATATTCTAACAAGTGGTATCAGAGCCAACCATTATTGATTCTTTTGGGAAAATTTTGATTTTTTGTTTAATCATGTATACATATGATGAGTTTACCAAAGTTTGATACGTGTTTTGCCATCTTACAACAAATTTGTGTAGTTGTTTCTTTTCATACGGCTCCTTCCCTGTTTGCTGAAGTTTTATCAAAACTGATTGAGTTTATCAATGAGCTCCTGACATATAAAAAAAAAAAAAAAAAGTTTTTTTTTTCTTGCATCAACTAACGCATGCGCATGGAATATAGTCATCTTATATAATAGCAAAACAGTATATGCATAGTAACTTTCATGAGAAGACATGCGGCATTTAGTTTCCAGCAAAGTATTTTATTACTTTATGGTTGAACTTTGCATGATGGCATCATTATTTTATACTATTATTAATATGATGACCGCACACTTTATTTTTTATGTGCATGTATGTTTTGATTGAGTAAGCAAAGTTTTTGGATCTCCTGGATAGTATTTCTAATGTCATATATCATATATGAAGGTAGTTTGACCTTATCCACTGTTAAATGGATCCTTTCACGGTGGCATATTAGTTATTATGACAGATTTCTGGCACTTCTATTTTTTTTTTGTTTACGTGAATGCCCGTTTTGTTCGGATCTAAGCTGACTATATATTTTAATCTTTTTTTTTTCTTTTCTTTTCTTTTGGTATATTGCTCGTTTTTTTTTGGGATGGATTCAGTCTGATTGCGTAATAATACATGGTGACAACAGCATTCCATCTTATACTTGTAGCACTATGTATTATTGCAACTGCCCAGTAATGTTTAATTTTTTATGTTTATTCAATAGTATTATCTGTTTAACCTTCTTGACCTAGTCATGAACCTTAACCAATGGATTAAGATTAGGTAGCTCTACTTGCATGTTATCCGTACAACCAATTAAAAAAAAAAAAAAAAAAAAAATCATTTTTTTTTTGTTGTCACCATCAGATCATATTTCAACTTATAGAAAGTTGATACTGATATTTAAGGCATATGGGTTAAAATAATATGCAAACAAATTCAAATATATTTTTTGGTGTCTCTTTACAGCTGTAAATATTTTACATTAGTAGTGAATTAACTTTAAAATAATATGTCACCAAAGTGACCTCTATATTTTGGTGGTTCATGAAAATGTTTGGTATTTGTGTGTAGTTATTCATGCGAATATTAGTCGGCCCAAAGGAAGTCTAATATTTGGCCGAATCACTTACACATGTGTGATGATAAATACGTGACAATTATAAGGATTTAAGAGTGAATAATTAATCGGCCCAAAGGAAGGTTGTTATTCGACTTTTATTTATTGTCAGTATTTGATCGTTGCAACAAGAGTATCACTTGCAATTAATATTACTGTCCAAAGACTTGATATTAATGTTGTACTAGATATCTTGAAAAAGAGAACTACCAATTATTTGAATTTACTACTGTTGGTTTATAATGTAAGCATACTTAATTGATTCTTTTATTGATTACAGTTAATATGACTACGGTATCTGCCAATCTTAACAATATTCCTATTCTGACTGGAACAAATTTCAAGGATTGGAAAGAGAACATATTACTTGTTCTTGGCTGCATGGATCTTGAATTTGCACTTAGGATGGACGCACCTACCCCTCTTACGGATGAAAGTTCTTCTGAAGCTAGAAAGAACTTTGAGAGGTGGGATCGTTCAAACCGCATGAGTCTAATGATCATAAAACGCGGCATTCCGGAGGCATTTAGGGGTGCGGTGTCTGAAAAGATAACCAACGCCAAAGATTTCCTTGCTGAGATTGAAAAACGTTTTGCCAAAAACGATAAGGCGGAGACAAGCACGCTTTTGCAACGCTTGATTTCCATGAAGTATCAAAGCAAAGGAAACGTAAGGGAGTACATTATGGAAATATCAAATGTTGCTTCAAAACTTAAGGCACTTAAGCTAGAGCTTTCAGATGATTTGCTCGTGCATTTGGTATTAATCTCTCTTCCTTCACAGTATAACCAGTTCAAAATCAGTTATAACTGTCAGAAGGAGAAATGGACTCTTAATGAACTCATTTCGTACTGTGTGCAAGAAGAAGAGAGGTTGAAGCATGATAAGACTGAAAGTGCTCATTTGGCCTATACCCCTAAGAGAAAAGACAAAAAGAGAAAGAAGGATAATGAAGCTGCTAAGGGTCCGGCAGAAAAGAAACAACAAAAGGAAACTGATAGTTGTTTCTTTTGTAAAAAGCCTGGACATTTGAAGAAAGATTGTACCAAATATCACGCTTGGCGTGTTAAGAAAGGTATGTCTTTTTCTTTGGTCTGTTCTGAAGTAAATTTAGCTACAGTACCTAAAAACACTTGGTGGATAGATTCCGGTGCCTCTACTCACATAAGTGTTTCTATGCAGGGCTGCCTGAGCTACCGAAATCCAACTGATGCTGAAAGATACATCTATGTGGGCGATGGAAAATCGGTTCAAGTGCAGGCTATTGGGCATTTTAAGTTATTATTAGGAACTCAGTTTTATTTGGATTTATTTGATACTTTTGTAATACCGTCATTTAGACGGAATTTGGTTTCTATTTCTAAATTGGACAAATCTGGTTATTCTTGTTCATTTGGGAATGGTATTTTTAGTTTATCAATAAATTCAACTCTTATTGGAACTGGTTCTCTTAATGTTTGTGATAACTTATATATGCTTGATGTTAATTCATCTTATAATGAAGCCTTGCATGTGGAATTACATGGTACTAAAAGGAAAGCTAATAAAGAAAATTCAGCCGTATTATGGCACAAGCGCTTAGGTCATATATCTAAAGCTAGAATTCAAAAGCTTGTGTCAGATGGCATTTTGCAATCCCTCGATTTTTCAGACTTTGATGTTTGTATAGAGTGTATCAAGGGAAAACAGACCAAACATAAGAAAATAGGTGCCAATAGAGCAACCGACGTCTTAGAATTGATACACACAGACATTTGTGGTCCATTTCCTGAGGCATCATGGAATGGTCAACAATATTTTATCACATTCATAGACGACTATTCAAGATATGGCTACCTATATCTTATACATGATAAATCGGAATCCTTGGACATGTTCAAGAAATTTAAGTTAGAGGTTGAGAACCAACTCAACAAAAGAATAAAAACTGTCAGATCTGACCGTGGCGGTGAATATTATGGTAAATCTGACGGATCAGGTGAACAATGCCAAGGACCGTTTGCCCACTTCCTAGAGGAACGCGGAATAGTCCCACAATACACAATGCCGGGTTCACCTAGCATGAATGGTGTTGCTGAGAGACGAAACCGAACCCTTAAAGATATGGTAAGGAGTATGATTTGTCATTCTACCTTACCAAAATCACTCTGGGGAGAGGCATTAAACACAGCAGTTTATATCCTTAATAGGGTACCCACTAAAGCAGCTGCCAAAACACCTTATGAGCTTTGGACAGGCAAACAGCCCACTCTAAAGCATTTTCATATTTGGGGATGTCCAGCTGAGGCAAGGCCTTATAGGCCCAATAAAAGAAAATTGGACTCTAAAACAGTGAGCAGCTACTTTATTGGTTATTCTGAGCGATCTAGGGGCTATAAATTTTATGATCCCACACTAAGGAAAATTTTTGAGACGGGAACTACAACATTTTTTGAGGATGTAGAGTTTGGGGGGAGAAATAAAGTAAGGAACATTGCTTTTGAGGAGGAATCATCATCTATGATATCCACTAAGGTTACTTCTTCAAATGATATGACAGTTATCGTGCCTGTCATTGATCAAGAAGTAAATATGGAACCTCAACAAGACAATGTTGAAGAAAATCCCTTTCAAGTTGAAGACAATGTTCTACAAGAACAAACTCAACAACCTCAACAAGAATTACCATTAAGAAGATCCACTAGAGATAGAAGAAGTGCCATTCCGGATGATTATGTGGTATTTCTTCAAGAATTAGAAGATCACAATGGATTGGTGGAAGATGATCCTATCAACTTGCACCAAGCCATGCAAGATATTAATTCTCAAAAGTGGATTGAGGCTATGAATGAAGAGTATAAATCCATGCAAGACAATAAAGTTTGGGACCTTGTCACTTTGCCTGAAGGTGCAAAACCCATTGGTTGTAAATGGATATTTAAAACCAAAAGGGATGCAGAAGGTAAAGTAGAAAGATACAAGGCACGTCTTGTAGCAAAAGGTTTTACTCAAAAGGAAGGCATCGATTTTAAAGAAACTTTCTCTCCGGTTTCATCGAAAGACTCTTTTAGAATAATTTTGGCGCTTGTTGCACATTTTGACCTTGAGTTGCATCAAATGGATGTTAAGACTGCTTTTCTCAATGGAGACATTGAGGAAACAATTTATATGGTGCAACCAGAAAACTTTGTGGTCGGAGATCCAAAGAATACGGTTTGCAGATTAAAGAAATCCATTTATGGACTCAAACAGGCATCTCGTCAGTGGTACTACAAATTTCATAATGTAATTACCTCATTTGGTTTCGAGGCGAACATTATTGACAACTGTGTGTATCACAAGTTTTGTGGGAGTAAATTTGCATTCTTGATTTTATATGTTGATGACATATTGCTAGCCAGCAATGATTTACATAAATTGCATGAAACCAAGAGATTTCTTTCAAATAACTTTGAAATGAAAGATCTTGGCGAAGCTTCTTTTGTATTAGGAATCCAAATACACCGTGATCGTTCACGTGGTATTCTTGGATTGTCACAAAAAGGCTATATAGAAAAGGTGCTTGAAAGGTTTGGAATGCAAGATTGTAAAGTAGGAGATACCCCTATCGCTAAAGGAGATAGATTTTGTCTCAAACAATGCCCTAATAACATCCTTGAAGTTAATGAAATGCAGAAAATTCCTTATGCATCTATCGTAGGGAGTTTGATGTATGCTCAGGTGTGTACGCGTCCGGATATTGCGTACATTGTAGGAGTGTTGGGTAGATATCTTAGTAATCCTGGAATGGATCACTGGAAAGCAGCAAAAAGGGTTATGAGGTATCTTAAGAGAACAAAGGACTATATGCTTACATACAGAAGATCAGATCAGTTGGAGATCATTGGGTATTCTGATTCTGACTTTGCTGGATGCCCAGATAGTAGAAAATCCACTTCAGGATATATATTTCTACTAAGTGGGGGAGCCATATCATGGAAGAGTGTTAAGCAATCACTCATAGCTTCTTCTACCATGGAAGCAGAGTTTGTGGCTTGTTACGAGGCATCTAATCATGGGAAATGGCTGCGAAATTTTGTCACTGGGCTGCGCATTGTCGATAGTATTGAAAGACCATTAAAGTTATATTGTGACAATAAATCAGCAGTATTATATTCCAATAACAATAGAAGCTCAAGCAAGTCAAATTATATTGACATCAAGTTTCTTGTTGTGAAGGAGAGAGTGCAGAATGGTTTGATATCCATAGAGCATATTGGGACAAATTCCATGTTGGCGGATCCGCTTACAAAAGGATTACCACCCAAGGTCTTTCATGAGCATGTTGCTAAAATGGGTGTATCTTTTATTTAAGGATTTTTTGGTTCAGGGGGAGTTTGTAATAAGTTAGTTTTATGATGTTGCTCTATAATTTGGTTATGGACATACTTTAGTCTTTTCTGATCAGAAATAAAGAAATAAAAGTCATTTTTCTTTTGCACTCCATTTGTTCACATATATATATATTGAACATTTTGATCTCAATAAAGTAAAGTTGGACCAGTTGGAAATAGGCATGCAAAGATCACATTTCATGTAATTTCCATGCTACACATACATGATTGATCTATGTCATTTGGTTATGTTAGTATATGTGATCATTGATGGGTTTAGTTACAATGATAGTGACGGAAGCCGCTTTGGTCCTATATTAACACAATCAATGGACGAGATTGTTTTGGATATACCTTATTATTAAGATAGCTATTTGAGAGCTCATAAAGTAAATACATTTATAAAGTTGCATATGTGGCCCAGGGGGAGATTGTTGGAAATATTCAACCTATTGGGGCCACATATGCTAATGTATTGGCTATCTTATGACTAAGTCCGAATACGTGATCTAGTTTGAAATAAATATCTGAGGACTTTTAGGGTATAATTGTCATGTAATATAATAATGTGTGGATACCGGAGTGATAATTTTTAGTTTGTTGAAGGGCCGAACTAAAAATATCACACTACTATATATATAGGGTTATGGTCCCCGAATTACACAAGTTATCAGAGTGTTCTCTTACCTCTTCCATAGAAACACATTTATAGATCTGAGCTTGTGTCAATTTGGAAGATCAAACCTCAACCTAATTCTACGTATCAGCAAACACCGATGGATTCAGGTATGGCTTCCGCTAATTTTATTGATCTTATTCAGTTCATTCTCGATTGAATCAATGTGGTTATGTCCAGATCTGTAGTGAATTATATTCTAACAGCAGTTACTAAAGAAAAAGATGTTGTTATTGTAGATGATGATCCTTTTGTCAGCCCAGACAATGGCTTTGAAACTGAGCTCGTTAAGCTATTCCCTGAAGTCACCACGATGACAATTTGTACCTTAACATCAACCAAGCAAACTAACCATGAAATAACCATATCCACTGAGGCTACTAAGGAAAGCTCAGAATTTTCAAATGACTCGGCAACTCAGGAAGCATACAACAAAATCCCTCCTCCTTCTGGCCATTTGGTTGCTACTGGTTCTCATCTTTTTGTTGAGGATATGAAAAATAAAGGCCTGCCATTTGTGATAGACTTAGGAGCCAATAAACTTCATAAGTCAGATACGCAACAAGTCTTGAACTCACAAAGTATTTCTGAAGCTAGTATGGTCAAAACAGGATCAATGACAAAGAGTGCCGAAAAACTATTTAAGTTTAATAATGTCGCAAAACATCTGCGTTTGGAATATTAGAGGAGCCCATAAGGACATCAAGCTGGATAGATGCAAACTACTTATTAGGAAACATAACTTATTGGCCCTAGTCCTTCTTGAGACCAAGCTCAATGACGTTCTTACAGCGAGAGCCGCCAGATACATTAATCCTAACTGGGTATTATTACACAATTTAAGTGATGCTAGTTACGGTAGAATTATGCTTATTTATGATCCATTGATCCACATGTTCTCTAAAATAGCGCAACTAGTCAATTCATACACTGCCAAAACCTGCATATACAATCGTCTTTAACTTCATTCTTCACTTTTGTGTATGCGTTTAATTCTGCCTTTGCTAGAGAAAACCTTTTCCAAACATTTCCTACTCTGAAACAACAATTACATCCTTGGATAGTCTGCGGGGATTTCAACACCCCAATGAAACACTCAGACAGAATAGGGGACTCTGTGGTTTCCCTAGCTGAAATTAGGTCTATTAGTATAGCTATCATAAACTCTGAACTGGTTGAAATAAACTCTTACGGTTCCGAATTCACATGGAATAATTCCAAAAGAGATGGTATCAGGACATTTTCTAAAACTGTGTAACCTGCTTGCACTTAACTTATGGTCGAGCCTTACTAATGAATTAGCTTTGCTTATTCTCTTTGATCATATGCCGCAAGTTATTCATTTGAATGAAAATACCATCGTTAGAATGCCTAGTTTTAGATTCTTTGATATTTGGGCCAAAGAGTCAGTTTTTCTTGATTTAGTGAGGGTTTCTTGGGACATGCAATGCTTTGGTAACCCAATGTATGTTCTTTTTAAGAAAATTAAAGGCCTTAAGAAAGTTTTGAAAGACTGGTCTGCTAACACCTTTGGTAGCGGTAGCCTAAAATCCGAGCTGCTCCTCAGACAACTTGAAAGTACTCAAGTGCAAATGCTCAATGATCTCTTGAATCCAAACTTAGCCAGACTGGAAGCTGATCTCTCATGCAAGCATAAAGAAGCTCTTCTAACGGAATCAATGATGAAGAAACAAAAAGCTTATATCAAATGGTATGATGATAGGGATAGGAACACTGCCTATTTTCATGTAGTCCTAAAGGCCAAGCATGTCAAAGAGACCATCCACTTAATAACTGATTTGGCAGGTCAGGTCCACAACACCCAAGATGGTATTTTTAATACCTTTGTTAATTATTTCTCTAATATGTTTGGCAATAAGGACAACTTTGAACCTTTGATAGATGAAATAGACCCTTTGCTATTGCCTAAATTAAGTCCTGAGTTTACTTCTTTTCTTCGAAATGATATTACTGGCATTGAAATTAAAGAAGCAATGTTTTCATTGAACTAGCAATCATGTGGTGGCCTCAATGGCTTCAATGCGGTTTTTTACATTGTTGGCAAGTTTTCAGCTTGATGTTTGCAATGCTATATGGCAATTTTTTAAAAAAGGTCGAAATCTCGAATCATTCAATAACATGGTTATTGCATTAATCCCCAAGGTGGAGAATGCAGTTAATGTGAGTGACTTTAGACCAATCTCTTGTTGTAATACAATTTATAAATGTATCTCTAAAATTATTGCCAACAGACTTCAACATGTCCTGTCATCTATCATATTGGTTAACCAATCTGCATTTTTACCTAACCGTAACATCCTAAACAATGTTCTGCTGGCTCATGAATTAATTAAGGGTTACAACTCTAAATACACGTACCCTAGATCCATGATCAAACTAGACATTAGGAAAGCATTTGACACCATTCAATGGTCGTCGATAATTAGAATTTTGAGTCTCATGAACTTTCCTCTGTGTTTTAATGCATGGGTTTACGCTTGTATGAGCACTGCCCATTTTTCGATCAACGTAAATGGTACTTCGGTTGGCTTCTTTCGAAGCAAACAAGGCATCCGCCAAGGCGATATGATTTACGATTACCTATTTATAACCGTTATGGAGTTTTTAATGAGAATGCTTAACAAGCTAGTTGATAGTAACCTGTTTACATTGCACCCTAAACGTAGAGAACCCGTATTACATATTTAATGTTCGCGGACGATTTAATTATATTTTGTAAACCTGACGACAATACCGTTTGTAATATTATGGCCACTCTCGACAAATTTTATCGTTTAACCAGCATGAAAGTCAACCTTGACAAATTTAACATTATAATTTCTAGGGTTAATTGTAACGACCCAGTTTTTGACGACTTTGGTTATCGCCATAAACTCAATGATGACTAATCAAACATAGAAAAATACCGGTAGTTAATGAAAGAAATTAGAGGGTGAGAATAGATAAGATAGAAATTTAGAATAGAAGAAGAAGAAGAACAAAACATCAGAGCAACATGAATCTCACAGCGTAACGAACAACATATAATAGATAACATATCCTTGAAATAAAATTAGTATATGTTTACAATAACATTATCAGAGTATAACACTTACAACACAGCAGAAATAACTATAGCTATATAATCCTGAAGCCTCCTGCTCCATGCTCTTCCAGTATATCTGTAAATCCCGACTACTTGACTGCCCGTACAAAATTGGGCACCCAAGAGTTTAGGAAAACAAAACAAAATAAACTCCGGGTAAGTCATGGGACTGGTATGAGTAAAACATTTTAAAACAGTTTGAGCCATTAAACGATATCTCATAAGACAACGCCGTATAACGGAACGGGTTTTTCCCTTATGAGAATCCAAAATCAATCTTTATATCAAAACTCTCATGATATTATTATAATGTCTATCAATCACAATATAATAATCATATAGCAGAAACGCTTTCATCTCACGTTCTACATATATAATATACAATCAAAACCGCAAGCACGTATTGGGTAATGGATTTCCAACTATGACAAGGTATGGAACCACCTTTCACTAGTGTACCTCTATAGAGGAATAAACTGGGTTCAACAAGAACATCTTGCTACCCGGCCATACATGACCGACCACTCATTTCGCTTGAATGTATCGAATGTATATCACCAACGGTTAGGATCAGCAACTGTTTCCCGAATGGGACAACATCGACAATAGATTTTTAGAAGTAAATGAAACTCTAGATCAGGTGATTATACACCCTAATAGGTGCGACCTACATAGCCATGCTGCCTGCCCGATTTATATCATTTTCGGATGTGAGGCTAGAGGCCACGCTTATCTCTGACAGATCACATGTTTATGCACTTTGAATGTCACATTGTCATACCTACCAAATCACAAATTGATTTCCCAAAAATACCACGGGTATATAGCTAAGAGAAACAAATTCCTCCGCCACCAAACGTACGTACGTTTGAAGAGATCAACTTACGCGATCTATTAAATATACTCTGTCAGACATTCTTCCATATAGGTCGTCCTGGGACTGGACAAACCGAAGGCACTATTCAATACAATCATCTTAGGCAACTTTACCTAAGATTTATACAACAGCCCTTGCAATTGACTCCGTCTTTAATTATCCTTGGCAAATATGATTCGCAACGCTTATGCCAATAAGGAGTGGTTCTTTGGATAATAATCCAACCGGTCTCTCCATATTAACAACATTATAATGGTCGAAAACTTCTATAGTCGGTGAGTTAACCATCAAAGAAAAACACGTGTGCAACCAACGATATTATTTCCAAATGGAAATTCTATCGATCAATTAGCATTCATCTTTTTATCCTTTAAATTAATTTATCATTAATTAATTTCATTTGTCATTTCCTATTTCCATATATTCAACATTTCTTATTTTCTTATTTTAGAAAATATATGTTATTAACACTGGAAAACATTTCCATTTCTTGTTTTCTATATTAGAAAGCATTTCTGATTCTTATTTGGAAAACATTTCCAAAACTCTTACATTGGACTTATACAGATGTTTAAACAAACCATCGCTATGCCAACTCAAACCATTACATTTATTAACTAAATTTACTTAACCATCCTTTACTATCAAACCTTAGCCCTTTCCTTAGTTAAGAAGGAAGTCAATCAAGTTGGGGTATAATTACCTCTCAGATCTTAACTGAACAATGTTTTAACTTCGGAATAGACAAAGTTTATCCTTTAAACCTTTAACAAACTTCCTTACGTAACTAATTTTCGAATAATCTCTATTCGATAACTCCTCCCTTCGAATAACTATATTCAATAATCTCTCTTACGAATAAATAGATTCGAAAATCTTTCTTCGAATAAACTATATTCGATTAACTCTATTCAATTAACTCTTATCAATTAACTCTATTGGATTAACTCTTTTTGATTTAACTCTAATCGATTAACTCTTATTAATTAACCCTATTTACTTAACTCCTTTCGAATAAACTATATTCAATAACTCCTTTAATTCTACTCGAATAAACTATATTCGATTAACTCCTTTAATTCTATTCGAATAAACTATATTCGATTAACTCCTTTCGAATAACTAGATTCGATTAACTCACTTTGAATAACCAATATTCGATTAACTCACTTCGAATAACTTATATTCGATCAACTCACTTCGAATAACTTATATTCGATCAACTCACTTTGAATATCCAATATTCGATCAACTCACTTCGAATAACCAATATTCGAACAACTCACTTTGAATAACCAATATTCGATCAACTCACTTCGAATAACCAATATTCGATCAACTCACTTCGAATAACCAATATTCGATCAACTCACTTCGAATAACCAATATTCGATAACTCCTCTTCGAATACATTATATTCGATAACTCCTCTTCGAATACATTATATTCGATAACTCTTCTCGAATGAACTATATTCGATTACTCTTCTCGAATAAACTATATTCGATTACTCTTCTCTCGAATACACTATATTCGATTACTCTTCTCGAATATACTATATTCGATTACTCTTCTCGAATAAACTATATTCGATTACTCTTCTCTCGAATACACTATATTCGATTACTCTTCTCGAATAAACTATATTCGATTACTCTTCCCGATTTACTCCATTTGAATAACTCTAACTGGTTAACTCTAACTTTAACTGGTTAACTCTAACTCTAACTGGTTAACTCTAACTGATTAATTCTAACTGGTTAACTCTGACTGGTTAACTCTGACTGGTTAATTCTAACTGATTAACTCTAACTGATTAACTCTAACTGATTAATTCTAACTGATTAATTCTAACTGATTAACTCTAACTGATTAATTCTAACTGATTAACTCTAACTTATTAACTCTAACTGATTAACTCTAACTGATTAACTCTAACTCTAATCGATTAACTCTAACTGATTAACTCTAACTGAATAACTAATATTCGATTAACTCATTTCGAATTACTCTTTTGAATTAACTCCTGCGAATCATTTACTTTTGAATTATCTCCTTTGAATTATTCCTTTTCTATTTGTTTACTTAACAAATAACTATTCCCTTTTCAATTTTATTTATTTAGCAAATAAATGTTTCTTTTATCTTTTCTATTTATTTAATAAATAAATATCTCATTTATCTTTCCTATTTATTTAAGAAATAAATATCTCATTTATAACATTCTATTTATTTCCTATAAATAAATATTTCCATTTAATCTATTTGTAAATGTTTTACAAATATTTCCTTTTAAATTCTATTTGTAAATGTTTTACAAATAGTTCTCTTTCTATTTGTTTTGCAAATATCTTCCTTTGTATTTGTTTTACAAATATATTTCCTTTATATTTGTTTTACAAATAATTTCCTTTATATTTGTTTTACAAATATATTCCTTTTTAACTCTTTTGATTTTATAATTATTTCCTTTTGAAAAATCCCTTTTCTTTAATATATAAAATCTATTGATTTTATATAAATAATTTATTTTCAAAAATACACTTTTGAAAATCCCCCTTTCTACATTCCAGTCTTACGGTATTTAAAATACCAATTCAAAATGATCGATATCATTTGAACACACATAATCATCAACATATTTTATATCACATCATATATTACAATATATGAAAACAGAAAAATAAATGTTGACGAATCCAGTTGGATTCCTCCAACCTGTTTCCCTGCATCCACAGATGTTAAACAATATAATAACATCGATTCTACTTCGACATGAAATATTCTGATAAACAGAATCGATATTTGATTAACGATATATATAAATATCGTTATCTATAATTTCAACCAATACATACGCAACTCAACCAAACAGTTAACACACAGCAACCAACAGATAATTATCAGTTCTAAGAATAAGTTATAAAAATATAACTGTTCAGAGTTGGTGAGTTTTACTCACATTGGACTGTTATCGTTAAAAACGATTAACTGTCTTTGATATAGACAGACAATTTATTTTGCAATAAATTGTAACGAGCTTCGATTCGCTCCCAATCAGTTCCATTGGGTAGCCTACGAGCATACGATCGTAACGGATCCTGTTTCGTCCAATTTCCGTAAGGTATGGCAAAGTTATGAATTTTCCAAGATAACATGAAAATAAAACAATATATATATATGGTTTTATATTAATTGGGCTTTACCCAAAAACTTCGGCCCACTTTAGAATGAATCAACCTGCCTCCGTTAAAACTCCTTCTTCCCCGAAATCAATTACCGCGAGCTCACAGTGGCCATTACCGTCCCTTTTGCATCGACCAACCTCTTTCGTTCTTCCACAAAATTTTAAACAAAAATCAACCACGCTTTTCTCGTTCAAATCTCTGCAACATCATACCCAAAATACCCAACTCGATATTCCCCAAACAATTCCGACGTCGAGTCCTTCACAACAGCTCAAGGAAGAAGCACGGCCCCTTTTTGTACTGAAAATCCCCAACCTCCTTGAGTAAGTGCGGTTTGCCACCAAAATCAACAATCCAAAATTCATTTTCATTGATTCCGCCTATAACGATCTAAGATTGAAACCCTAGGCTCACTGCCAAATATTTGACCCTCGTGAAAACGAATCGCACTCCAAAAATCTGGTACCAGATTGAAGAGAATACCACCAGGAATCAATACATATATATTTCATCACTTTTGGTATTTGATTTGAATTTATTTTGATTTTCAAAATGGGTGAATTGGTTTTGTTTTCCTGGGAACCGATGGCTCAAAAAGAAATTATATATGGGTATCATATTTTTGTGTGTGGCTATAAAAGATGGGTGGGTGGCCTTCATTTTGACCAAGTATAGATTAGGATTTTTTAAATATTTTATATCGGTTTTTGCCTTCTAAAAATCTGTGTGATCACACATGATACCCAAAAATCACGAAACTGGACATGCAGTTAGAGTTCAACATTACGGTCCCAACGAAACTGGTTTCGTCGAATTCCGACTTTGTTTGCTCACACAGCGTATTTTTAACCATCAAATTACTTATTGTTTTTCACTATAAAAATCCGTACGGCCACATAGTGACTCTAAAAATCACCAAACTTGGAATCTAGCAATAATTTGATGTTGCGGATCCAACAAAATTAATTTCGTCAAATTCCGACTTCGTTTGCAAAAGTGGCTATTTTTAAAGCCCTAAATAACCTATTTAAATATATAAATATATTTAAATATAACTAAATTAAATATAAATAAATTTATATTATCGTATATATTCACAGTGGAATACCATACAGCTCCAGAATAATTATATATGGATTTATAGCTCGATATTTCATCATCAGAGTTATATCGATATTCGATTTATATTTAATTCCTTTTAATTAAATTAAATAAACCGTTAGGGTTTTATGGCGCTGTTTTTCTGAAAATTTAATTTGAACATAAATCAAAATCTACACGACGAAATCCCGATTTTTCTCTTCCACTAGAAAAATATACTTCACCAGCTCCAAACGTTTCTTGTTTCACAGAAATCCGATTTAAAACGGACCTTGTATATCCAGTTGAAGTTCAAATCGCCAAATAGCGAACTGCTGCGCCGTTTCGAGCTCAATTTTAATTATAATATAATTATACGTTCAAACTTCGTTTATATAATATATTCATGAATATAATTCAACTCTAAACTGAATTATATATTTTAAATAATCCAATTCACACCATATTGTGAATTTCACCATTTTCGATTATTTCTGAATTATATATTTATATTATTCTATTATTTATATTAAATAAATATAAATATTACTTAATTTTGGTTATCGATATCGCCACTCGACATTTAATAATTAAATTAATTAATTATTCAACAGCTAAAAATGCGGGTCATTACAATCTTTCCCCCTTAAAATAATTTCGTCCCCGAAATTGCTAAGCTAGAAGAATGTTACTAACTCTACTAATTAGATTTAAACATCTCCAGGTTTTACTTCTTAACTTCTATTTTAACTGAACCATTAAAATTCCAATTAACTTATTAATTTTTTCGACTTACTAAAATTTTCAAAAATTCTGAAAATTTTCTACTGCTCTATTTTTTCGGAAAATTTCGCCATAACCTCCTTTGTACAGCCCTATCGGTAAAACCACAACTCGCCTCTCTAGGCCTACTCCAACCGAAAAGAAAATCAAACAGCCAAGCGGCTTGCCAAATCGACAAATAAATCACCAAACTCATATGAAATAAAAACTTGTACCTTTTTGTCGGGTATATCATTATATCACTTTCACTTGCTTCTACTCAATACCTGTAGACCATATATCCATCTATACCAATCGATTTTCAATCAATTTCAATCAACCAAATCTCAACACAATTATTCGCTTATATCAAAGCCCAATTTCATTCTAACCCCAAATCAAATTTTTCTGAACTCTTAACTTATCCCGCAATTCCAGTTCAGATTATTCTTTGATCAATTCCAAATTTTAAATACTTTTATCAATCTCCTTTTACTTAACTTTACAAGTTAAATTAAAATTCTAGCAATTTTAAATTCCTGGGTTTTCTTTCAATCAATTTGAAATCATAATACCAATTCAAAACCTTTGGATTTCTAAACAACTTATTTCCTCAAAACAATTCGAAAATAAAATCTTTGGTAGTAACCGTCACTTACAACTCGAAAATGAACACCGGTGATGCAGCTGTCATCATCGGAATCTATTTTCCAGCGATCAAATGAGTTCAATACTATACCACTTTCAAAATCATTTCCACATACTTCCATTTTGAAATCAGTTCAAAACATCATTTCAATGCTTGTAACAAATTTAAAATCTCCCAGGATTTTAAAAATTCTCATATATTTAATCCATGTTCTTTTTCAAACACTTCTCCAAATTTTCAGGTTTAAATTTCAGTTTTGATTTAATTTCAGATTTAACTCATTCGTAACACTTATACGAATCTTAATTGGTTATTTACATAATCGTTTCACTTTTATAATCTTACTTGATTATAATAACAACTAACACATCCAATATACTAATATTTCAAATATCAATAATTCCTTTATATCAAAATATAATCTGGGCAAAATTATTCCATTTACCCTTTTTTTCTCCAAAACATACCGTGTCGGTTCATCGTATTCGAGTGTTTAGAAACTCCTATTGATATAGTGGACCAAATTGATTAACCAGTATTCACAAACAACTCAACCAATAAATCTTCACAATATAAAACAACTTTTTATATCGAATAACAAATACGCGCTCATATATATACACTCAAACTCAATCTAGGGTATTACTAACCCTATCTCTACCGAGTCACGCCACAGAGCCAAGGTAAAATTTAACCTTATGCTCGGATACCAACTGTAACGACCCGGTTTTTGACGACTTTGGTTATCGCCATAAACTCAATGATGACTAACCAAACATCGAAAAATACCGGTAGTTAATGAAAGAAATTAGAGGGTGAGAATAGATAAGATAGAAACTTAGAATAGAACAAAAAGAAGAAGAACACAACATCAGAGCAACATGAATCTCACAGCGGAACGAACAACATATAGTAGATAACATATCCTTGAAATAAAATCAGTATATGCATACAATAACATTATCAGAGTATAACACTTACAACACAGCAGAAATAACTATAGCTATATAATCCTGAAGCCTCCTGCTCCCTGCTCTTCCAATATATCTGTAAATCCCGACTACTTGACTGCCCGTACAAAATTGGGCACCCAAGAGTTTAGGGAAAACAAAACAAAATAAACTCCGGGTCAGTCATGGGACTGGTATGAGTAAAACAGTTTGAGCCATTAAACGATATCTTATAAGACCACGTCGTATAACGGAACGGGTTTTTCCCTTATGAGAATCCAAAATCAATCTTTATATCAAAACTCTCATGATATTATTATAATGTCTATCAATCACAATATAATAATCATCCAGCAGAAACACTTTCATCTCATGTTCTACATATATATAATATACAATCAAAACCGCAAGCACGTATTGGGTAATGGATTTCCAACTATGACAAGGTATGGAACCACCTTTCACTAGTGTACCTCTAGAGAGGAATACACTGGGTTTAACAAGAACATCTTGCAACCCGGCCACACATGACCGACCACTCATTTCGCTTGAGTGTATCGAATGTATATCACCAAAGGTTGGGATCAGCAACCGTTTCCTGAATGGGACAGCATCGACAATAGATTTTTAGAAGTAAATGAAACTCTAGATCAGGTGATTATACACCCTAACAGGTGCGACCTACATAGCCATGCTGCCTGCCCGATTTCTGTCATTTCTGGATGTGAGGCTAGAGGCCACGCTTATCTCTGACAGATCACACGTTTATTCACTTTGAATGTCACATCGTCATACTCGCCAAATCACAAATTGATTTCCCCAAAAATACCACGGGTATATAGCTAAGAGAAATGAATTCCTCCGCCACCAAACGTACGTACGTTTGAAGAGATCAACTTATGCGATCTATTAAATATACTCTGTCAGACATTCTTCCATACAGGTCGTCCTGGGACTGGATAAACCGAAGGCACTATTCAGTACAATCATCTTAGGCAATCTTTACCTAAGATTTATACAACAGCCCTTGCACTTGACTCTGTCTTTAATTATCTTTGGCATATATGATTCGCAAAGCTTATGCCAAAAAGGAGTTGTTCTTCGGATAATAATCCAACTGGTCTCTCCATATTAACAACGTTATAATGGTCGAAAACTTCGATAGTCGGTGAGTTAACTATCAAAGAAAAACACGTGCGCAACCAACGATATTATTTCCAAATGGAAATTCTATCAATCAATCAGCATTCATCTTTTTATCCTTTAAATTAATTTATCATTAATTTATTTCATTTGTCATTTACTGTTTCCATATATTCAACATTTCTTATTTTCTAATTTTAAAAAATATATGTTATTAACATTGGAAAACATTTCCATTTCTTTTTTTCTATATTAGAAAGCATTTCTGATTCTAATTTGGAAAACATTTCCAAAACTCTTACATTGGACTTATACAGATGTTTAAACAAACCATCGCTATGCCAACTCAAACCATTACACTTATTAACTAAATTTACTTAACCATCCTTTACTATCAAACCTTATCCCTTTCCTTAGTTAAGAAGGAAGTCAATCACGTTGGGGTATAATTACCTCTTAGACCTTAGCTGAACAACATTTTAACTTCGGAATAGACAAAGTTTATCCTTTAAACCTTTAACAAACTTCCTTACGCAACTCTCTTTCAAATAATCTCTATTCGATAACTCCTCCTTTCGAATAACTATATTCGATAATCTCTCTTACGAATAACTAGATTCGAAAATGTAACAACCCGCATTCTACGCATAGGAGGATCGTAGAATATTTATTTCTTTCCCATATGAAGTCGTATGGTCATGTAACATTGGGAGATAACCATTAGACTCATTTCCCATGTTCATGATTTTTGTCG
Organism: Allium sativum; assembly: GCA_030737875.1. Taxonomy (NCBI): domain Eukaryota; kingdom Viridiplantae; phylum Streptophyta; class Magnoliopsida; order Asparagales; family Amaryllidaceae; genus Allium; species Allium sativum. Next base: position 203,052,979 of record CM060924.1, read on the forward strand.
ATTTTTAAATGACCGTTTTGCCCCTAGCTGATCTTGTTTTGGCCATAACTTTTAATCGGAAAGGAATTTTGACCTGAAACCACTTTCATTAGATTCGTTTGATTGTTTACCTTTCCGTAGAGTGGTCATATGTGAAAAACGGACTTACCGTTTGGGAGATATGACTGAAATAAGGTTTGGAAGGTGAAAAACTGCTTAACCGGGCCAAATAGGGTGATTAGTGAATGGGCCCATAACCCATTTCGGGATTAGGGTTATGGGGAGGCTGAAAAGGGTTAGAGAATCATTCCATTTTAGTTTTCTAGCCTCCACTTGTCTCTAAGAAACCCTAAAAATGACCTCCAACCTCTAAATCACCTTCAAATCGTCTTCTAATCAAGGATTAAGCTTAGCAACATCAAATCAAGGGAGATCTACACCAAATCAACGTTAGAGATGCTGTTTGGCATCGGGATTCGCATCAAATCAGAGATTTATTTCAGATCTAGGTTTTGTTTGTGGCTAAGGTGAGTGATTTGCATAGTTCCTCACTAATTATGGTTGATTAAGGGTAATTAGTGAAGATTAGCGAATTTATACATTAATAAATTCTGTAAAAATACTTATAAATTCTTAAACACCATTTTATGCCTCTGTTAGAAGTTTGGACTGATTTGGTTAAGTTTTGTTAATCCTATGGTGAGTTTTACCTAAACATGCTTAAGGGAAATAAGGGGTTTTGGGTGTTTGATCCATTTTATATGCTATGATTTATGTTTTGGTGTTTGGGGTCGATACTGCATGTTGCTATGACTGTATGGTATGCTTTGTGATTGTTTAGAAGTGTTAGATTGATCGAAAATGCCGTCGAATGGTGTAAAACAAGTCGCAGGGAAGCTGTGCAGGGACCGGATCGCGGATCGCCCCTATGTGCCACGACCCGGACCGGAGACCATGATCCGATGGTGGGAGGAGCTCGAACTCGAACCGCGTCATGCGCTGGAGCACCCGATCGCATGCCATCTCCGATCCGACCCGATCCACTCCAAAAGCTCACGATCCGAACCGATGTGCATTCACGATCTGAAGGGGGAGGAGCATCACGACCGAAGGGAAGCACCACGAGCTGATCCGATGTGATGACGCCGATCCGAACCAGGAGGAGGAGCCACGAGCTGGAGGAGCACGACCCGACCCGCTGGGGGTGTTGACGATCCGAACCGTGGTGTGCTGGAAAACTCAATTCGATCTAGGGAAGAAGGAGCATTTCGATCCGAACCGATCCGGTGATGACCAATAACCCGAGATGCAAAGGTAGTCCAAATGGAAGTTAGAGCTCAGGATCCAGTTGGGAACCAATGAGTTCACTTCATGGTTGGACTTTGCTGCGGGACGTGTGCTAAGGAGTTGTCGACGTTCATAACTTCGATTCACCACTGAAAATGGATGATGGGCTACTTATCAGTGTAGTAGAGTCACTATGACTCGAGGGGCAAAGTGATGGTAGCAAGACTACGTTATCAGTGCAGTAGAGTCATTATGACTCGAGGGGCAAGGTGATGCATAGTAAGACTATGAGCCAGTGCAGTGGGGTCATTGTGACTCCATGGGGCAGAGTGGACATAGTAAGGATTAGTAAGGCTATGAGCCAGTGCAGTTGGGTCCTTGTGACTCCATGGGGCAAAGTGGACATAGCGAAGGATTTGTGGCTGCGTTATCAGTGCAGTGAAGCCATTTATGACTTCATGGGGGCAAAGTGATCGTAGCAAGGTACGTTGGGTGATCGAAGTGGTGAATATCATATGCTTTACGCACTGAGTGAGAGATGTGAGGATGTTTGCTATGTTTGATTGTTTGCCATCACTATGACATGCACACCCCCACCCCCGTTATCTTTACACCATTTGAAATGGTACCTTAGAGTGTTGTACAGTATGTAGTGCTAACTCTTTGGTTGCAGGTCCAGGTTCAGGTATGTTTTAGTCTACCTGTTATTGTTCTGTTTAGATGCTTATCGCTCATACCAGGCTTTATGTCTGACCCAGAGTTTTATGTCTCCTCTTATTACTCTGGGTGCTCACACGAGCAGACTAGAAATAGGTTAGCTGGTGATGCGCGAGTAGCTGATTCGGAGGCGAGCAGGAGGCTTCCACGTATGATATATAAATATTCTCCCTGTGTCGTTGGTGGTCGCTACTTGGGCATTAGTAGCGTACCTCCTTTATCTTGCTTTTGCTTTTGAGACAGTCTGAAAAGTTGTAATAATGTTAACTTTGGATCATAAGCTGTACTTGGATTTTCCGCTGCTATGTTAGTTTATTCTCAGCTTATACACTGTCTCACCTGTTTTATGTCAAGTATGTTGTTATTTTATTTTGTTCCATGCGCTGTGAGACATTTTACAGGTTCCTTGTTAGTTCATTTCCTTCTTCCTTTTCCTTCTGACGATCCGTCCCATGCTAACTGGACATGTGTACAGCGCACTTATGGAGTAAATGTCGGTTGGTGCGGGGCGGGCCGTCACATTTGGTATCAGAGCTCTAGGTTGCGTAGTTAACCTAGGGAAAGACACTAGGGAGAGATAGTACGTATACGAGAGCGCGTATTTGTGATTACTTTGGTTTTCAAAAGCTATATATACATATACTATTAGTAGTATAAGGATGAAGTCGTATTGCACTAGCACCACTATGGGGTCGTTAATCGTTTTCTCTTTACAGATTGAACGATGAGTCGAGACACGAGGGGTGCTGGTAGAGGGACCAACCATGGGAATGCACCTGACATGAGGACAATGTTCACCAACTTCATGAGGGAGATGCTTAGGGATGTTCAAGGGGCAGTTCCCAATCCCGGAATTGGTGGTGGTCCAGTAGTGCAGGCGCCTAGGGTCGATTTCGCCAAGTTGTGCAAGGATTACACTAACCTTGGTGGGAAGCCGTTCCACGGGACGGAGTCGGCCACAGATGTTCAAGATTGGATGGATAGCTGTGATCGTATCTTCGACGACTTGGGTCTTGAGGATGCGATGAAAAGAAGGCTAGCGTCTCGTCAGTTCAAGGCTCGCTTTAGCGAGAAGTTCATTCCAGCTGCCCAAAAGTCAGTGTTGTTTAAGAGATTCTTAAAACTCAAGTAGAATGGTAGGGCAGTCTCGGACTATATTGCTGAGTTCGACACTTTGTCGAAGTATAGACTATCTCTTATCGATGCTCCTGAGAAGAAGAATGAGAAGTTCATTACTGGTTTGGATGGATACTTGGGGGAAAGGCTTATCAACCACATCGATGAGACTTTTGAATCAATTGTGGGGAAAGCTTTGAGATCAGAGAGTCTTTACCCTAAGTCAAAGACTGAGGCTGCATCTGCAGAAGGGCTGAAGCCGCAAGCAGGCGGTGGAGGCAAGAATAACTCTCAGAATAAGAGGAAACAGAGCCAATCTAAGGATGGCCAGAAAAAGAACAAGAAAGAAGTTGAGTGCTTCAGCTGTGGTAAGAAGGGCCATTATGCTAAAGAATGTCGGGCCAAGCCAGTGGAAAGGAAGTGCTACAACTGTGGCCAAGTGGGACATCATAAGGATAAGTGTCTGCAACCTCTTAAGGAGAAGCAGATTGTGAAAGCATATGCTATTGATGCTGTTCCTTCTTCGTCGAATGCCCCAACTGCGGCGGAGAAAGGAAAGAACGTCGTCATTCAAGTTATGCTTTCTATTTATGATATACCAGTTCGAGTTTTGTTTGATACTGGGGCTTCCCGTTCTTTCACATCTAGTGACCAAGTGGATAGGTTAGGACTGGAACCCGAGATAGTCGATAGACCGTTGGTTGTGACGAACCCGATTGGTGGTTCGACTAACCATAGTATGATTTGCCGAATTTGGTCTTATCAAGTCATGGATGTATGTTTGTTTGTGATTGCTTTGTTTTGGGCTTTACTGGGTATGGCATTATATTGGGGGTCGATTGGCTTCAAAGGTACGAGGTGGTGGTAGACTGTGAGGGCTTTTTGGTGACAGTTAGGGCGGATGATGGGCAGAGGGTAGTGTTTAGTTGTCTACCTAGTGATGGGGTAATGGCTAGTTTTATAAATTCCCTCGACATCCCGCAGGATGAGTTGTCAGATGTGCCCGTGGTTGGCCAGTATCCGGATGTCTTCGAAGAGGTGACCGGGCTTCCACCACACCGAGAGATTGAGTTCCGTATTGATTTAGTGAAAGATGCCAGACCTATAGTGATGCCACTTTGTCGTATGGCACCAAGGGAGCAGCGAGAGCTCGGGGTGCAAGTCAGCAATCTTTTGAAGAAGGGGTTTATTAGAAGAAGTGTCTCTGAGTGGGGAGCACCAGTTGTGTTTGCCACTAAGGCAGATGGTTCCCTTCGGTTGTGTGTGGACTATCGCGAGTTGAATAAGGTGACGAGGAAGAATAAGTATCCTCTTCCAAGGATAGATGATTTGTTTGATCAACTGGAAGGAGCAAGAGCGTTCTCCGAGTTGGACCTCGCGACAGGATTTCATCAACTTCGAGTAGCGGATGAGAGTGTTTCGAAAACGACATTTAGGACGCCGCCAGGATTCTATGAGTGGTTGGTCATGCCATTTGGGTTAACCAATGCACCGACATATTTTGTGGATCTTATGAATCGAGTATTCAGAGATCAGTTGAATAAGTTTGTTCTTGTGTTCGTAGACGATATCCTTGTTTACTCAAGGACAGAGGAGGAACACAAGGGACACTTGAGGATAGTGATGGAGGTGTTGAGGAAACACCAATTGAAAGCGAAATTCTCTAAGTGTCACTTTTGGAGAAGGGAAGTGAGATTCTTGGGCCATGTTGTTTCAGAAAATGGTATTGTCGTGGACCCTGCGAAGGTGGCTATGGTACAGGATTGGTCTACGCCCAAGAATGCAACAGATGTAAAAAGTTTCTTGGGGTTAGCTGGATATTATCGTAAGTTTATCCAGGACTTCTCCAAGATAGCAGCACCGTTGACTCAGTTGACTAAGAAGAATCAGTCCTTCGTCTGGGACGGAGTGTGTGAGAATGCATTCAAGAGTCTAAAAGAAAAGTTGACACGTGCGCCAGTATTAGTCATTCCTAAAGGGAATGAAGAAATGACGGTATACACGGATGCTTGTGGTACCGGACTAGGTGCTGTGTTTATGCAAGGAGGTAGGGTTGTAGCTTATGCTAGTCGGCAGCTAAAACCGCATGAGAAGAAGTATCCTACCCATGATTTGGAACTGGAAGCGATTGTGTTCGCATTAAAGATGTGGAGACACTATCTCTTGGGAGAATGATTTGAGTTGTTTACCAATCATAAATCGTTGAAGTATCTCTTCTCTCATAAAGATCTGAATCTCCGTCAGCAGAGATGGTTAGAGTTCATGGCTTCATATGATTTTGATATCGCATATACACCTGGGAAAGGTAATGCGGTAACCGATGCCTTGAGTAGGAGACATGCCAGTTTAGGGACTATGTTTCTTGAATGGAAGCAACTGGAGTATATCGCTGGGTTTGATTTCAGACCAAAGTGCGAATTGGATCCAGAAGTGCTAGCTAGTTTGGCGATCAGACCCACTTTGATAGAGCAGATTGGTTCCAGCCAAAGGGACGATCCTAATCTATTGGAAATCATCTCCAAGTTAGAGATGGACATTGACGGTGAGGAGATGAATGTGTATGGGCTTGATCAAGATGGATGGCTTAGAAAGAATGGAAGACTAGTTGTACCCAACGTGAATGGTTTGAGAGATGAAGTGCTTAGAGAATGTCATCACTCAAAACTGACTATACATCCCGGTGGTAATAAGATGTATCGAGACATAAAGCAGGCTTACTACTGGGAAGGTATGAAAAGAGATATTGGGAAGTTTATATCCAAATGCATGAATTGCCAGCCAGTTAAAGCCGAGCAAAAGAAGCCTAGTGGGTTGTTGCAACCATTAGAAATTCCAGAATGGAAATGGGAACAAGTCTCGATGGATTTCATCGATGGTTTACCGAGGACTAGATCGGGACATGATAGCATTTGGGTAATTGTGGATCGACTGACTAAGAGCGCAAGATTTATACCAGTCAAATCGACCAGGACGGCAGCTGAATTAGCAGAATTGTATATGAAGTGGGTAGTGAGATTTCATGGAGTACCCAAAAGCATTGTGAGTGACCGAGACCCGTTGTTTACTAGTGGGTTTTGGAAGAGCTTACAAGAGGCTCTAGGGTCAGAATTACATCTAAGTACCGCATATCATCCTCAGACCGACGGTCAGACGGAGAGGGTTAATCGTATATTGGAAGATCTCTTGAGAGCATGTATCTTGGATTTTGGTGGATCATGGGATGACCATTTGCATCTAGTAGAGTTTGCATATAATAATAGCTACCAATTCAGTATCGGTATGGCTCCACATGAAGCTTTGTACGGAAGACCGTGCAACTCACCATCATGTTGGATAGAGACTGGCGAGAAGTTTATGCTTGGACCAGATGTGGTGAGGGAAAATTCAGATAAGATTAAGATCATTCAACAACGAATGAAGGCTGCCCAAGATAGGCAGAAGAGTTATGCCGATAAGAGGAGAAGAGACTTAAAATTCTCCGTCGGTGACTTGGTGTTTGTCAAGATTTCGCCATTGAAGAGCGTGATACGGTTTGGCAGGAGAGGCAAATTGGCACCAAGATTTGTTGGCCCATTCCCTGTTCTTGAATTAGTTGGGAATTTGGCATATAGAGTTGACTTACCAGAGAAGATGGCGGGAGTTAACAACGTATTTCATGTTTCCCAACTAAGGAAGTTCGTTCACGACCCAGATATGACTATTTCACCTGATCAGTTAGAGGACTTCGAAGTAGAACCTGAGGCGGTTGGGAACCGCAAGCCGATCCGTATTGTCGAGCACGATACGAAACAACTTCGAAGGAAGGCGGTGAGGCTAGTCAAGGTTCTGTGGGGCGAGGACGAGAATGACTGCACTTGGGAGACAGAAGAGAGCATTAGAAAGACATATCCCGAACTCTTTAACTGGTCAGATTTAACTTGTAATTTAGTTATTCCGCATGCTATGATAGACTTGTTTTGCTTGTTTTACATGTTTGATTGTTGTTTTATGGTTGATAGACATGCGGGACCCTTTGTATGTTTTGGTTAGGGAATTTGGGGGGCAAAATTTCTTAAGGGGGGAGGAATGTAACAACCCGCATTCTACACATCGGAGGATCGTAGAATATTTATTTCTTTCCCATATGAAGTCGTATGGTCATGTAACATTGGGAGATAACCATTAGACTCATTTCCCATGATCATGATTTTTGTCGATTTTTAAATGACCTTTTTGCCCCTAGCTGATCTTGTTTTGGTCATAACTTTTGATTGGAAAGGAATTTTGACCTGAAACCACTTCCATTAGATTCGTTTGATGGCTTACCTTTCCGTAGAGTGGTCACATGTGAAAAACGGACTTACCGTTTGGGAGATATGGCTAAAATAAGGTTTGGAAGGTGAAAAACTGCTTAACCGGGCCAAATAAGGTGATTAGTGAATGGGCCCATAACCCATTTCGGGATTAGGGTTATGGGGAGGCTGAAAAGGGTTAGAGAATCATTCCATTTCAGTTCTCTAGCCTCCACTTATCTCCAATAAACCCTAAAAATGGCCTCCAACCTCTAAATCACCTCCAAATCATCTTCTAATCAAGGATTAAGCTTAGCAACATCAAATCAAGGGAGATCTGCACCAAATCAACGTTAGAGCTGCTGTTTGGCATCCGGATTCGCATCAAATCAGAGATTTATTTCAGATCTAGGTTTTGTTTGTGGCTAAGGTGAGTGATTTGCATAGTTCCTCACTAATTATGGTTGATTAAGGGTAATTAGCGAAGTTAGCGAATTTATACATTAATAAATTCTGGAAAAATACTTATAAATTCTTAAACACCATTTTATGCCTCTGTTAGAAGTTTGGACTGATTTGGTTAAGTTTTGTTAATCCTATGGTGAGTTTTACCTAAACATGCTTAAGGGAAATAAGGGGTTTTGGGTATGTTTGATCCATTTTATATGCTATGATTTATGTTTTGGTGTTTGGGGTCGATACTGCATGTTGCTATGACTGTATGGTATGCTTTGTGATTGTTTAGAAGTGTTAGATTGGTCGAAAACGCCGTCGAATGGCGTAAAACAAGTCGCAGGGACCGGATCGCAGATCGCCCCTATGTGCCACGACCCGGACCGGAGACCATGATCCGATGGTGGGAGGAGCTCGAACTCGAACCGCGTCACGCGCTGGAGCACCCGATCGCATGCCATCTCCGATCCGACCCGATCCACTCCAAAAGATCACGATCCGAACTGATGTGCATTCACGATCTGAAGGGGGAGGAGCATCACGACCGAAGGGAAGCACCACGAGCTAATCCGATGTGATGACGCCGATCCGAATCAGGAGGAGGAGCCACGAGCTGGAGGAGCACGACCCGACCCGCTGGGGGTGTTGACGATCCGAACCGTGGCGCGCTGGAAAACTCAATCCGATCTAGGGAAGAAGGAGCATTTCGATCCGAACCGATTCGGTGATGACCAATAACCCGAGATGCAAAGGTAGTCCAAATGGAAGTTAGAGCTCAGGATCCAGTTGGGAACCAATGAGTTCACTTCATGGTTGGACTTTGCTGCGGGACGTGTGCTAAGGAGTTGTCGACGTTCATAACTTCGATTCACCACTGAAAATGGATGATGGGCTACTTATCAGTGCAGTAGAGTCACTATGACTCGAGCGGCAAAGTGATGGTAGCAAGACTACGTTATCAGTGCAGTAGAGTCATTATGACTCGAGGGGCAAGGTGATGCGTAGTAAGACTATGAGCCAGTGCAGTGGGGTCATTGTGACTCCATGGAGCAGAGTGGACACGGTAAGGATTAGTAAGGCTATGAGCCAGTGCAGTGGGATCCTTGTGACTCCATGGGGCAAAGTGGACATAGCGAAGGATTTGTGGCTACGTTATCAGTGCAGTGAAGCCATTTATGACTTCATGGGGGCAAAGTGATCGTAGCAAGGTACGTTGGGTGATCGAAGTGGTGAATATCATATGCTTTACGCACTGAGTGAGAGATGTGAGGATGGTTGCTATGTTTGATTGTTTGCCATCACTATGACATGCACACCCCCACCCCCGTTATCTTTACACCATTTGAAATGGCACCTTAGAGTGTTGTACAGTATGTAGTGCTAACTCTTTGGTTGCAGGTCCAGGTTCAGGTATGTTTTAGTCTACCTGTTATTGTTCTTTTTAGATGCTTATCGCTCATACCAGGCTTTATGTCTGACCCAGAGTTTTATGTCTCCTCTTATCACTCTGGATGCTCACACGAGCAGACTAGAGACAGGTTAGCTGGTGATGCGCGAGTAGCTGATTCGGAGGCGAGCATGAGGCTTCCACGTATGATGTATAGATATTCTCCTTATGTCGTTGGTGGTCGCTATTTGGGCATTAGTAGCGTACCTCCTTTATCTTTCTTTTGCTTTTGAGACAGTTTGAAAAGTTGTAATAATGTTAACTTTGGATCATAAGTTGTACTTGGATTTTCCGCTGCTATGTTAGTTTATTCTCAGCTTATACACTGTCTCACCTGTTTTATGTCAAGTATGTTGTTATTATATTTTGTTCCATGCGCTGTGAGACATTTTACAGGTTCCTTGTTAGTTCATTTCCTTCTTCCCTTTCCTTCTGACGATCCGTCCCATGCTAATTAGACATGTGTACAGCGCACTTATGGAGTAAATGTCGGTTGGTGCGGGGCGGGCCGTCACAGAAAACCTTTCTTCGAATATACTATATTCGATTAACTCTATTCAATTAACTCTTATCAATTAACTCTATTGGATTAACTCTTTTTGATTTAACTCTAATCGATCAACTCTATTCGATTATCTCTTATTAATTAACTCTATTTACTTAACTCCTTTCGAATATACTATATTCGTTAACTCCTTCAATTCTACTCGAATAAAGTATATTCGATTAACACCTTTAATTCTATTCGAATAAACTATATTCGATTAACTCCTTTTGAATAACTAGATTCGATTAACTCACTTCGAATAACCAATATTCCATAAACTCACTTCGAATAACTTATATTCGATCAACTCACTTCGAATAACCAATATTCGATCAACTCACTTCGAATAACCAATATTCGATCAACTCACTTCGAATAACCAATATTCGATCAACTCACTTCGAATAACCAATATTCGATCAACTCACTTCGAATAACCAATATTCGATAACTCCTCTTCGAATACATTATATTCGATAACTCCTCTTCGAATACATTATATTCGGTAACTCCTCTTCGAATACATTATATTCGATAACTCTTCTCGAATGAACTATATTCGATTACTATTCTCGAATAGGCAATATTCGATTACTCTTCTTGAATAAACTATATTTGATTACTCTTCTCTCAAATACACTATATTCGATTACTCTTCTCGAATAAACTATATTTGATTACTCTTCTCGATTTACTCCATTTGAATAACCCTAACTAGTTAACTCTAACTTTAACTGGTTAACTCTAACTCTAACTGGTTAACTCTAACTGATTAATTCTAACTTATTAACTCTGACTGGTTAACTCTAACTGATTAATTCTAACTGATTAACTCTGACTGGTTAATTCTAACTGATTAATTCTAACTGATTAAGTCTAACTAATTAATTCTAACTGATTAACTCTAACTGATTAACTCTAACTCTAATCGATTAACTCTAACTGATTAGCTCTAACCGAATAACCAATATTCGATTAACTCATTTTGATTTACTCTTTTGAATTAAATCCTTTGAATCATTTACTTTTGAATTATTTCCTTTGAATTATTCCTTTTCTATTTGTTTACTTAACAAATAACTATTCCCTTTTCAATTTTATTTATTTAACAAATAAATGTTTCTTTTATCTTTTCTATTTATTTAACAAATAAATATCTTATTTATCTTTCCTATTTATTTAACAAATAAATATCTCATTTATAACATTCTATTTATTTCCTATAAATAAATATTTCCATTTAATCTTTTTGTAAATGTTTTACAAATATTTCCTTTTAAATTCTATTTGTAAATGTTTAACAAATAGTTCTCTTTCTATTTGTTTTGCATATATCTTCCTTTGTATTTGTTTTACAAATATATTTCCTTTAAATTTGTTTTAAAAATAATTTCCTTTATATTTGTTTTACAAATATATTCCTTTTTAACTCTTTTGATTTTATAATTATTTCCTTTTGAAAATCCCTTTTCTTTAATATATAAAATCCATTGAATTTATATAAATAATTTATTTTCAAAAATACACTGTTGAAAATCCCCCTTTCTACGTTCCAGTCTTACGGTATTTAAAATACCAATTCAAAATGATCAATATCATTTAAACACACATAATCATCAACAGATTTTATACCACATCATATATTACAGTATATGAAAACAGTAAAATAAATGTTGAGGAATCCAGTTGGATTCCTCCAACCTGTTTCCCTGCATCCACATATGTTAAACAATATAATAACATCGATTCCACTTCGATATGAAATATTCTGATAAATAGAATCAATATTTGATTAACGATATATATAAATATCGTTATTTATAGTTTCAACCAATACATACGCAATTCAACCAAACAGTAAACACACAACAATAAACAGATAATTATCAGTTCTAAGAATACGTTATAAAAATATAACCGTTCAGAGTTGGTGAGTTTTACTCACATTGGACTGTTATCCTTAAAAACGATTAACTGTCTTTGATTTAGACGGACAATTTATTTTGCAATAAATTGTAACGAGCTTCGATTCACTCCCAGTCAGTTCCATTGGGTAGCCTACGAGCATACGATCCTAACGGATCATGTTTCGTCCAATTTCGATAAGGTATGACAAAGTCATGAATTTTCCAAGATAACATGAAAATAAAACAATATATATATATATGGTTTTATATTAATTAGGCTTTACCCAAAAACCTCGGCCCACTTCAGAATGAATCAACCCGCCTCCGTTAAAACTCCTTCCTCGAAATCAATTACCGCGAGCTCACAGTGGCCATTACCGTCCCTTTTGCATCGACCAACCTCTTTCGTTCTTCCACAAAATTTTAAACAAAAATCACCCACACTTTCCTCGTTCAAATCTCTGCAACATCATACCCAAAATACATAACTCGATATTCCCCAAACAATTCCGACGTCGAGTCCTTCACAGCAGCTCAAGGAAGAAGCGCGATCCCTTTTTGTACTGAAAATCCCCAACCTCCTTGAGTAAGTGCGGTTTTCCACCACAATCAATAATCCAAAATTCATTTTTCATTGATTCCTCCTATAACGATCTGAAAGTGAAACCCTAGGCTCACTGCCAAATATTTGACCCTCGTGAAAACGAATCGCACTCCAAAAATCTGGTACCATATTGAAGAGAATACCTGAAACACCCACCCTCCATTAATGTCACTCACAAAGGGAATTCCTTAACTTCGGTGGTGGTTTGTAAGTAAAAGTCACAGATAAACTCAAGACAGATATATAAACACATATATATAAGCAGCGGAAAACAACAGACTTTTTATTTCATAAATACGTGTTCATACAAAACATTTCCATAACTGTCACATAATAACTTCCAAAACATTACATCATCATTTCTGTCTTGGTTATTAAATAAAGAAGCGTAAAACATAATTAAAAACTGCATAAATCCCCATGATTGTGTCCAACAGCCATAGCCAAGGAAAGTGAGTCCAAACCGTACATCTACTATCTTGAAGCTTGCAAAGAGTCTGACTAAGCTGGGTTGTTCCTCCCTGTGGACCTAGGGGGAGGGGGGAAATGGAAGAAAAGAAGACGAAAGAAAATAGGGTCAGACATAAAGCCTGGTAAGTCTAGTGACTCTTCAGCATGATAATAAGAATAAGGGCATGATAGGCATAAACTGGAAACATGAAAGTATCATAAACTAAGATAAAGCCGTTTTGAAACGAATATACTATCGCACCCCACACTATATCTCTGCACCTATTTGTACTGTCTTAACTGGCACCCCATGCAGGAGGTGAAGTGATCCCCTTTTTATAAAGATCGGATCCTACTCGCATAATCATTTGTGTCTTACGGCCCCTAAAGATTGTAGATACATATGCTGGTCCCACCATGGGGTGTATCAAGTCCCATGGTGGCGGCCCAACACAATACTAGCATGCATAGGTTATACTATTGGTGCCCCCAGTGCCCTGTTTGTCTGCACCGAAGTGTGTGCACGCCCGCACTCCGTTATAACCCACACTGTTGCACCCACCGCTGTTGCTTTTGACCGCTTACAATCAGCCCAGTAATCGTGCCCCACCCTGCCTAGTTTCAGGGTACCATGATCCCTAATTCGGTTACTACTGAAATGGGTCCCCGTTACTAGGGTTTTCTAGTCAAACATGTTAAGTGGTTAAGTGTCTGTATTTACCTAACCCCACCCATCAGTTTAATTAACATGTTGAATTTGGTTAAGTGTTTTAGTTAACTTAACCCTGCCATCCTGACTGTCTGTCATTAGCTTTTTAAAGCACCGACCACTCACACTAGACAGGTATTGTTACGGTTACTGGATGTGCCGGTCGGTTCTGGGCAGATTTACACCATAACTCAGTCTAACCTCGGGTCCTTATTGGGCTCCATGCTTAACCACCCACATTGGATAGGTATTGTTGTGACTACTGGAAAGCCGGGCGGGTCCGGGCAGGTTTACATCACAACTCAATCCAACCTCGTGTTAAGCATACTCGTATTTTCTAAATCTACATATTTGTCTTTATTACTTGTTATATGTAAATTTAATGTTATGGCCCACTTTCCAAGTTTAACATTTTTCGTATAAGAATTTATACCGTTTAAGAGCCACCAATTTTGGCATGTGACAAACATGCCAATTCATATATTTTTATGTCAAGTTTTCCTATAATTACCAATTTATCCCAACGTTACCCTGTCTAAGTATTAGGCTAACAATCTTAGCCTAATTTTACGTTCGCATGATTTTTAACATATAGTATTAGGCTAAAAACTTAGCCTAACTTAGCGTACACAAAATTGGCATAAGAGATTCATAAACATAAACATGACATAAGTGTAAACTTGGCATTTTTGGCATAGTCAATATGAACATCATAGGCATGAACTTGCAAAATAGTCAACATGAATGTCATAGGTGTGAACTTGCAACGTAGACTAAATCAACATACATGTGAATTTGCAACATAGCCTAAAACAACTTACATATATGTGAACTTGCATTGAAATAGGGATCTAACCAAATAGGTTTCACATAGATTAGCATATGATTTAGACAACATGAGCCTAAACATGTTTTGGATCTAGGCATAACATCGAACATCACTAGCATATGACAAGAATATGACATTTCCATAAGGTATGTATAATTTTATGACAAGGGTGTGAACTAGATCCAATCATATGTCTAATTACAACATGAAATATGGATTGAAGTGGATCTTGACATGGATCCAATTAGGAACTTGGAACTTTTGTATAAACATAGGAGCATGTATATGAACATAATCATTTAGGCATAGAGGTTCTAGCATAAAGTATACATATAACCTATATAATCACATAAACATATAGGTGTAGATTACAACATGAACTATACAACTTGCATGCGATGTTGTTTTCATTCTAAATGTACAATAGGATCAACATCAACTCAATTTTACCACAAACATCCCAATTCCATTCACAACACAATCATTTCAATGCATAGATATGAATAACATCGTCGTTACATGATAGCACAATTCCATTTCCAATTTACATCGAATCAAGTCTTAATTTTATTCACATCAGAAAAATCACTATACTTACAAAAAACGATGAACTTGAATTCTGGATTATGAGTTCTGAATTTGAAATGCTTTCCTTTGGGTAGACTAACGTTGTTTGAATCGTGTTTTTAATTTTGGCTTGTCTCTAAGCTTTCTAAATGATGGCCACTCCTAGTTTCTTCCCAGCAGCATGACGGCTTTAGTTCTATATTATTTGTGTGAAATTAGGTTGAGAGTTGAGTTATATTTATAGCATTTCAAACTGATTAGAGCCGTCGATGAAGCTAGAGTGAATCCAGACCATCCATCTCAAGAGAAGCCAATCAGAAAGCGACTAGTAAGCCCTAGTGACACAGCCAAGCCCCAAAAATCGACTAGAAACCCGACCAGGCTAGCCAGGGCCAAACCAGGTCGACCCTATGGTCGACCTGGTCACCCAGGTCGACCCCCTGGTCGACCTTGTGTCTAGGCGGGAATTTTCTCGCCCAGCCCAGTTTGAGTCTGATTTTTGAATTTTGAACTTCGTTTGAACCGTTTGAATTTTAATTTGAATTCTGAAACTTTCGGAGGTCATAACTCCTTCATACGGAGTCCGATTCACGCAAACTCGGACTCTATCTCAGGCAGAATTCCGAGATGAGCGCAGTGGAATAACCTGTTTCCCTTAATTCTTTCATTTAGAATTAATTATACTTTAATTTGTTAATATACAGTTAATAGAAAATTCGGGGTGTTACATTCTCCCCTCCTTAAAGGATTTCATCCCCGAAATATTCAAGTCTGGAAGAACATAAGTCCTCCTAACATCCAATCGTCCATCTACTCATCCAACAAACACATGCGTCCATTGTCCTTAAAAGACTTCTAATGCTTCATGACCATATGCATAGTGTGTGTACATGTCCTTATCTAATGCAAAAATTAGGCGGTCTACTGATTCAGTTGACCTCCTTAATGCGAATCATGTAAGTGTCATGAATCCATTATGTATGCAATTTTTTTCCCTACTCGTAATTCTACATGGGTGCACAACCATCAATACAAATGCGACATCCATATGACGACATATTAAGTTTCAACCACATACAAATATGAATACATATATGCATATGCAGTATGATGTGACTGAGCCGATCTAAAACCTAGGTTGTGTGTGTATATGCATCCACGAGCAATCACTTGCAACCACTTGCAGCCATCAACCATAACATGTTTCAAGTACATGTTTACATCCAAAGGGGTTTCTACCTAAGGATAAAGGATAATATCGAGGATATATACCTAAAAAGATAGATTCAAGCACAACTTAAGGAAAAAGAGAGATCAAAGATGTACCCTCAAAAAGAAAAGGGTAGGTCGTGCGTATTCTGTCCTCAGTTTCCCAAGTCGCGTCTTCCTCGACGTCGCTCCACTAAACTTTAACGATCTTGACTTCACGGTTGCATAGCTTTTTCACTTCAGTTCCTACGATTCGAGTTGGAACTTTCCTTACAGTTGCTTCGCGTTCCACTTCGGCTTCTTCTAGAATGCTTGGCTCCACCACTTCCGCACATTCATGTAGACATTTTCGGAGATGAGGAACGTGAAAGACGTTGTGAACTCCAGCCAATCTTTCAGGCAGCTCTACTCTATAAGCCATCTTCCCAATCTTCTCGATGATAGGTTACGGTCCTACAAATCTTGGTGCTAGCTTTCCTACGGATCCAAAGCGAACGACGTTCCTTAAAGGGGATACCTTAAGGAAAACCCTGTCCCCAACCTCAAACTTAAGGTCGGTCCTTCTTCTGTCTGCGTAAGATTTCTGTCTATCTTAGGCAGTCTTCATTCTCCTTCGTACTAAGTCCACTTTTTCTGAAGTCTCTCGAATCATGTCTGGCCCAAGTATAATGTAATGACCCGCATTGTCAGGGGTGTTATAATTTATTTATTTAATTATATATATCGTGATGTAGTGAATTAAATAGAGGTTTAATTAAATAATATGGAATATTTAATTAAATTAAATAATTAAATAATATATTTAATTCAGAAATGATCAAAAATATTGGGAATCACAATATTCTGTGAACGGGGTCGTCCCTAAGATTTAATTCAGCTTAGAGTTGAATTATATTGACGAATATATTCAATCGACGACAGTTTGAACGTATAATTATATTATAGTTAAAATCGAGCTTGAAATGGCGCTGTAGTTCGCGATTTGGCGATTTGAACTTCAACTGAATGTACAGGATTCGATTTAAGTCAGATTTCTATGAAACAATAAACGTGTGGAGCTGGTGGAGTATATCTTTCTAGTGGAAGAGAAAAATCTAGATTTCGTCGTGTAGATTTTGAGATATGCCCAAATCAAATTTCAGAAAAAGTCGCTGTGGAATTCCTTTATAATTTGCGACGCTTTATTTACGTTATAAAAGGATTTTCGATATAAACTGAATATTGATAAATCTAAAATCTGAAATATCAAACTGTAAATTCTAATATAATATTCTGGAGCTGTACGATATCATATGTGAAGATATACGATAATATAAATTTATTTATATTTAATTTAACTATATTTGAAAATATTTATATATTTAAATGGGTCATCCAGAGCTTTAAAAATACGATGTGTGAGCATACGAAGTCGGAATTCGACGAAACCAGTTTTGTTGGATCCGCAATATCAAATAGTTGTTAGATTTCCAGTTTCGTGATTTTTAGAGTCACTGTGTGGCCGTACGGATTTTTAGAGTGTAAAATAGTCAGTATTTTGACGGTTAAAAATATGCTGTGTGAGCATACGAAGTCGGAATTCGACGAAACCAGTTTCTTTGGGACCGTAATGTCGAACTGTAGCTGCTTGTCCAGTTTGGTGATTTTTGGGTATCGTGTGTGATCAAAGGAATTTTTAGAAGGCGAATATTGGCAGCGTTATAATATAATTGAATATTTATAAAGAAAATATCTCCTCCCCTAACTCTATAAATACCCATTACCTCCTCCAAACCCTTAGAAAATTTCCCTGAAGTCAAACTCTCAGCCGTCAGTTCCTTTCTCTTCTAAAAAATGAATCGTGACTTCTCAAAATCAAAAGAAAATGAAAATAAAATTCAATAAATCCTATTTTATAGATGTTTGGATTTATCTTGGGTTCCTCTTCGATATGAGATGTGTTTCGAAGGGTGCGATGGGTTTTTCTGCGTTCGAATTCGACCACAATAAAACCTAGGGCTTGCTGTCGATGGCTTTTGAGGGAGAGTTGGCCGAAGTGGTGGTGATGGGTGAACTTAGGAAGGCTAGGCGCTCACGTGGACCCAGTTTTGTGGGGTGCAATTCCTTCTGGATGGGTGTGTGCTTCCTGTCGAGACTGTAGGGCATCAGGTGGCGGTCCTACCGAAGCATGCGAGTGGTGTTATTTGGTGATGGAGGAGGAGTGTTTGAGGAGGAGCAGTTGGTGGTGAAAGCTTCGAAAATGGCTGAGTGTCATTTGGAGCACGATGGTGGGTTGGTCTGGGAACAAATGGTGGGGAGCGTGAGTTTTCAATTCAGAAAGGAGATGTATTTTGGTTGGTGAGATGGGTGAGGTTTGTCAGTTGCTTTACTGGAAGAAGGTGGCAAGTCTGTTGCGTGGTTGGGGGGGGTGCAAACTAAGTTGGGGAAAAGGGAAAATAGTACTGTGGTCGCCATGAAACTGTAAAGGGAGGTAGCGGATGTCAGTTCGTTTCAGCGTGAAGGAGGACGGTGTCTGTAGGGTTGCGAAGCTGACATTGATTTTGTTAAGGGAGGATTTAAAGGGGTGAAGTTCCATGAGTTCAGTTTGATTTTGTGTGGAGTTTTACTGGTAAAATGATGAAGTTTTTTGAGGATGGTGAAGGAGTTTGGGATCGCAGAAATGGGAAAGGAAGGTCGGTTGCTGGTCTTCACTGTATGAGGAGTTGTGGAGTTTTGTTATTTATGAAGTCGCTGGTTTGGATGGTACCAGTGCATATGCACTTGAGTTCGGACATTGTGGAGAAGCAGACACAATAAAAAGATGAAGATGCACTGTTAGGAGAGTGCTGGAGAAATCCATGGACGTCAGTTTTTGCAAAGAATAATTAACGAAGTTAAGGTCCAAACAAGACGGAATGCATTCCATAGGAATTGTGTTTACAAAGGCTACGGGTACGAATTGGTTTGGAACGGATTGGAGCTCGTCTAAATTTATTGAAAAATAAATTATCCATCAAAATCAAAGATGGTTATCGTTATCAACGATGATCGTCCAATGTGAGTAAAACTCACCAACTCTTAACAGTTATATTTTTATAATGTATTTTTAAAACTGTTAATCATCTGTTGATTGCTGTGTGTTGGTTGATTGCTTGAACTGCTAGTCAGTTAGTGGAAATTTTATATATATATATATAAACCGTTAAATATTTATATATTGATTCTGCTATCAGAATAATTTATATTGAACTGAAAGTGATGATAATCATATTGTGTAACATCTGTGGATGCAGGGAAACAGGTTGGAGGAATCCGACTGGATTCCTCAACAGTTATTTTATTGTTTTTCATATATTATGATATATGATGTAGTTAAAACCTGTGGTTGATTATATGGGTTTGAATGAGATTGGTCATCGTGATTTGATGTGCTAAGTACCATAAAATATCGAAAGGGGAAAAGGAGATTTTCAAAGTGATATTGAAAAATAAAATATTTATAAATTGGAATATTTATAAATAAGAGATATTTATAAAGTGGAATATTTATAAATAAGAAATGTTTATAAATTGGAATATTTATAAATAGGAGGTATGCAAAAAGGAAATAATTACAAACCATTTTCTTTTTGAATGGAAAGGCCTGTGTGGTGGGTTTCGGGATTTTCCCGATGCTCCCGTTACAAAGGAGGTTATGGCGAATTTTTCAGAGAATTTAAGGAGTTAGAATATTTCAAGAATAAATTTGAAAAGCGGATATTTGTAAACCACTTACAAATAGAATTAAATAGGTAAACGTTATAAAAAGGAAATCATTTTTAAAGTGTAGAACCGTTATTTAAAAGTAAATCTTTTCAATTGAAAAAAACGTTGTTTAAAGGAGTTAGTCGAATATAGTATTCGAGAAGAGTTAATCAGTAGAGTTAACCAGTTAGAGTAGATCAGTTAGGGTTAACCAGTTCAGTAGAGTTAACCAGTTCAGTTAGAGTTAACCAGTTCAGTTAGAGTTAACCAGTTGGGTTAAGTCTGTTAGAGTTTACCAGTTTGGGTTAAGTAAGTCGAGTTAACCAGTTGGGTTAAGTAAGTCAAGTTAAACCAGTTAGAGTTAATCGATTAGAGTAAACAGTTAGAGTTAATCAGGTAGAGTTAATCAGTTAGAGTTAACCGATTAGAGTTAAAACGAACTAGAGTTAATCAAATATAGTTATTGAGACAGAGTTAGTCAAACATAGTATTCAGGGTAAGTTGCCATCTCGTACGACTGCTAGCGAAATTCGCAGGGCTGTAAATAGCCTAAGGCGGTCGGATGTTTCCTGAGGGAGTCAGGTGTAACCATTGTGATCGCTGCGATCTAGAGTCAAGCGAATGGAGTTAAATCGAATATAATTTATTCGATAAGAGTTAAATCAAGTTAAGTTGAATAAGTCGAGTTAATCAGTTAGAATTAATCAGTTAGAGTTAATCAGTTAGAATTTACCGGTTAGAGTTAGAGTTAACCAGTTGGAGTTATCCAGTTAGAATTGTTCAAATGGAGTAAATCGAGCAGAGTTATCAAATATCACTTATTCGAAGTAGAGTTATCGAATATAGTGTATTCGAGAGTAGAGTTATCAAATATAATTTATTCGAAGAGGAATTATCGAATATTGGTTATTCGAAGTGAGTTAATCAAATCTAGTTATTTGAAAGTAGTAAATCGAATATAGTTTATTCGAATAGAATTAAAGAAGTTAATCGAATATAGTTTATTCGAATAGGGTTAAAGGAGTTATCGAATATAGTTTATTCGACAGGAGTTAAGTGAAAAGAGTAAATCGATTAGAGTTAAACCAAATAGAGTTAATCCAATAGGGTCAGTCCAAAAGAGTAATCGATTTGAGTTAAATCAATAGAGTTAATCGAATATAGTTTATTCGAAGAAAGGTTTTCGAATCTAGTTATTCGTAAGAGAAATCATCGAATATAGTTATTCGAAGGAAGGAATTATCGAATAGAGATTTATTCGAAACGAGAGTTATGTAAGGAAGTTATTAAAGATTAAAAGATAAACTTTGACCATTTCGATGTTAAAACGTTGTTTCAGTTAAGGTCTGAGAGGTAATTATACCCCAACTTGATTGACTTCCTTCTTAACCAAGGAATGGTAAGGTTTGATCGTGAAGAAGTTTGGAAATGTTTTCCAAATAAGAATCAGAAATGTTTTCTGATAATAGAAGATAAGAATTTAAAATATATGGAAACAGGAGATAAGTAAATTAATGAACGAAAGAGATAAATGTTAAATGATGATTGACCGATATAATTTCCACTTGGAAATAATATCGTTGTTTGCACACTTGTTTTTCTTTGATAGTTAACTCACAGACTATCGAAGTTTTGGCCATTTTAACATTGTTAATATGGAGAGACCGGTTGGATTATTATCCAAATAACCACTCTGTATTGGCATAAGCGTTGCGAATCATTTATGCCAAAGATAATTGAAGACGGAGTAAAATGCAAGGGCTGTTGTATAAGTCTTAGATAACAGTGACTAAGATGGATATACTGAATAGTGCCTTCAGGTTGTCCAGTCCCAGGACAACTTGTATGGACGAAGGTCTGATAGAGTATATCCAATGGATCGCGTAAGTTGATCTGTTCAAACGTATTCACGTTTGGTGGCGGAGGAATTCGTTTCTCTAAGCTGTATACCCGTGTTATTTTTGGATAAATCAATTTGGGATTTGGAGGGTATGACGATGTGACATTCTAAGTGAATGAGGATGACTTGTATAAATGAATGTCTGACAGAGTATTTCCAGAAAGGTCACGTACATTGATTTCTTCAACCGTACCAAGAGTGGAAGCGGAGAAGGAAACTTCTTTAGCTAACACGTAATGTACTGTTGTAGACGTCAATTAGTGATTTTCGATGGATCTGACAATGTGGCATTCGAAATGAATCTGATGTGATGATAAAGCGTAGCTTCTAGCCTCATCATCCGGTAAGTGACAGAAATCGGGCAGGCAGCATGGCTAAGTCGGTCGCACCGAAGTAGGGTGTATAATCACCTATCTAGAGAATATTCATTTGTTTCTTAAATCTATCAATGCTGTCCCATATATATACGGGAACGGTTGCTGATCCCAACCGTTGGTGATATACATTCGATACACTCAATCAAAATGAGTGGTCGGTCATGTGTGGCTGAGTTACAAGATGTTCTTGTTGAACTCCAGTGTATCGTTCCTAGAGTACACTGATCGGAAGGTGGTTCCATACCTTGTCATAGTTGGAAATCCATTACCCAATACGTGCTTGCGGTTTTGATTATATACTATATGTAGAACGTGAGATGAAAGCGTTTCTGCTAGATGGTTATTATATTGTGGTTGATAGACATTATTATAATATCAAAAGGTTTTTGATATAAAGATATTTTGGATTCTCATAAGGGAAAAACCCGTTCCGTTATACGGCGTGGTCTTATGAGATATCGTTTACTTGTTCATATACCTGTTTAAACTGTTTTACTCATACCAGTCCCATGACTGACCCGGAGTTTATTTTGTTGTTTTCCCTAAACTCTTGCGTGCCTAAATTTGTACGGGCAGTCAAGTAGTCGGGATTTACAGATATACTTGAAGAGCTGGAGCAGGAGGCTTCTAGATCATATAGCTATAGTTTATTTCCGCTGTGTTGTAAGTGTTGTACTCTGATAAGTGCTATTGTATACATACTGTTATATTTCAAAGTTATGTTATATATTATATGTTGTTCGTTCCGCTGTGAGATTCGTGTTACTCTGATGATGTAAGTTCTTTTCTTCTTCTATTCTAAGTTTCTATCTTATCTATCCTCACCCTCTAATTTCTTTCATTAACTACCAGGATTTTTTGATGTTTTGGTTATCGACATCGAGCTTATGTCGATAACCAAAGTCGCTCAAAATCTGGGTCGTTACAGTTGGTATCAAAGCTTAAGTTAAGAATTACTTGGCTATGTGGCGTGACTCGGTAGAGATAGGGTTAGTAATACCCTAGATTGAGTTCGAGTGTATATATACGAGTGCGTATTTGTATTTGATATAAAAAATGGTTTTATATTGTGGAGATTCATTGGCTGAGTTGTTTATGAGTTCTGGTCGATCAGTTTGATCCACTGTATCGGTAGGAGTTACTAAACACTTGAATACGATGGGTCGTCACGATATGTTTGGTAAAGAGGGTAAATTAAAATAAGTTTACCCAGAGTATATTCTGATATAGAGGAAATATATATATATATATATATATATATATTAGATATATTGGTTGTAATTATAATCGAGTAAGATTATAAAGTGAAATGGTTATATATAACCAACCAGAATTCATATAAGTGGAATCAAATGAAGTAAATCAGAATTTGGAATTAAAATAAGAAAATTTTAAGTTCCCGGGAGATTTTGAAAATGTTTTTCAATCTGAAAGTGATATAGTATTGAACTCACGTTGATAGCTGGAAAATAGATTCTGATGATGAATCGCGACATCATCAGTGTTCATTTTTGAGCTGCTAAGTGACGGATTACTACCAAAGGTTTTGTTTTTGAATTGTTTTGAGGAAAACAAGCTGTTTAGAAATTCAAAGGTTTTGAATTGGTATTATGATTTCAAATTTGATTTGAAATAAAACCAGGAATTTAAGTTCTAGAAATTAAAATTTAACTTGTGAAGTTAATTCGAATGGGATGGTAAAAGTAAATAATAAACCAGAATTTAACTTGAGATGATAGGTTAAGAAAAACTGGAAGTGATTAGAGAATAATCTGGATTTGGATTTGAAATGATAAGTTGAGAGTTTGGAATTTGAAACTCGAATTTGAAATTGAATTCGGCTTGAATAAGCGAAAGGTTGCGTTAAGAATAAATTGGTTGGAGTTGATTGGGATGGCATTTGTATATGCCGAATTGATAACAGATGGTAGGGATATAATGATATGCCCAACAAAAAGGTACAAGTTTATATTTTATATGAGTTTGGAATTTATGAGCCGATTTGGCAAGCCGCTTGGCTGTTTGATTTTCTTTAGGGTTGGAGATGGCCTAGAGAGGCGAGTTGGGGTTTTACCGATAGGGCTGTACAAAGGAGGTTATGGCGAAATTTTCCGAGAATTTAAAGTGTTAGAAAATTTCAGAATATTTGAAAATTTTAGTTAGTCGGAATGAATAAATATTTTAGTCGATAATAATTGGTTCAGTTGAAATCAGAAATAAGGGGTAAACAAATCCTAGGAATTCCAATAAATAGGGTCGTCCTCTAACTTAGCAATTTCGAGGACGAAATTATTTTAAGTGGGGAAGAATGTAATGACCCGCATTGTCAGGGGTGTTATAATTTATTTATTTAATTATATATATCGTGATGTAGTGAATTAAATAGAGGTTTAATTAAATAATATGGAATATTTAATTAAATTAAATAATTAAATAATATATTTAATTTAGAAATGATCAAAAATAATGGGAATCACAATATTCTGTGAACGGGGTCGTCCCTAAGATTTAATTTAGCTTAGAGTTGAATTATATTGACGAATATATTCAATCGACGACAGTTTGAACGTATAATTATATTATTATTAAAATCGAGCTTGAAATGGCGCTGCAGTTCGCGATTTGGCGATTTGAACTTCAACTGAATGTACATGATTAATTTTAAGTCGGATTTCTGTGAAACAAGAAACGTGTGGAGCTGGTGGAGTATATCTTTCTAGTGGAAGAGAAAAATCGGGATTTCGTCGTGTAGATTTTGAGATATGTCCAAATCAAATTTCAGAAAAGTCGCTGTGGAATTCCTTTATAATTTGCGACGCTTTATTTACGTTATAAAAGGATTTTCGATATAAACGGAATATCGATAAATCTAAAATTTGAAATATCAAACTGTTAATTCTGATATAATATTCTGGAGCTGTACCATATCATATGTGAAGATATACGATAATATAAATTTATTTATATTTAATTTAACTATATTTAAATATATTTATATATTTAAATGGGTCATCCAGAGCTTTAAAAATACGATGTGTGAGCATACGAAGTCGGAATTCGACGAAACCAGTTTTGTTGGATCCGCAATATCAAATAGTTGTTAGATTTCCAGTTTCGTGATTTTTAGAGTAACTGTGTGGCCGTACGGATTTTTAGAGTGTAAAACAGTCAGTATTTTGACGGTTAAAAATACGCTGTGTGAGCATACGAAGTCGGAATTCGACGAAACTAGTTTCGTTGGGACCGTAATGTCGAACTGTAGCTGCATGTCCAGTTTGGTGATTTTTGGGTATCGTGTGTGATCAAAGGAATTTTTAGAAGGAGAATATTGGCAACGTTATAATATAATTGAATATTTATAATGAAAATATCTCCTCCCCTAACTCTATAAATACCCATTACCTCCTCCAAACCCTTAGAAAATTTCCCTGAAGTCAAACTCTCAGCCGTCAGTTCCTTTCTCTTCTAAAAAATGAATCGTGACTTCTCAAAATCAAAAGAAAATGAAAATAAAATTCAATAAATCCTATTTTATAGATGTTTGGATTTCTCTTGGGTTCCTCTTCGATATGAGATGTGTTTCGAAGGGTGCGATGGGTTTTTCTGCGTTCGAATTCGACCACAATAAAACCTAGGGCTTGCTGTCGATGGCTTTTGAGGGAGGGTTGGCCGAAGTGGTGGTGATGGGTGAACTTTGGATGGCTAGGCGCTCACGTGGACCCAGTTTTGTGGGGTGCGATTCCTTCTGGATGGGTGCGTGCTCCCTGTCGAGACTATAGGGCATCAGGTGGCGGTCCTACCGAAGCATGCGAGAGGCGTTATTTGGTGATAGAGGAGGAGTGTTTGAGGAGGAGCAGTTGGTTGTGAAAGCTTCGAAAATGGCTGAGCGTCGTTTGGAGCACGATGGTGGGTTGGTTTGGGAACAGATGGTAGGGAGCGTGAGTTTTCAATTCAGAAAGGAGATGTATTTTGGTTGGTGAGATGGATGAGGTTTGTCAGTTGCTTTACTGGAAGAAGGTGGCAAGTCTGTTGCGTGGTTGGGGGGGGGGGTGCAAACTAAGTTGGGGAAAAGGGAAAATAGCACTGTGGTCGCCATGAAACTGTGAAGGGAGGTAGCGGATGTCAGTTCGTTTCAGCGTGAAGGAGGACGGTGTCTATAGGGTTGCGAAGCTGACATTGATTTTGTTAAGGGAGGATTTAAAGGGGTGAAGTTCCATGAGTTCAGTTTGATTTTGTGTGGAGTTTTACTGGTAAAATGATGAAGTTTTGTGAGGATGGTGAAGGAGTTTGGGAACGCAGAAAGGGGAAAGGAAGGTCGGTTGCTGGCCTTTACTGTATGAGGAGTTGTGGAGTTTTGTTATTTATGAAGTCGCTGGTTTGGATGGTACCAGTGCATATGCACTTGAGTTCGGACATTGTGGAGAAGCAGACGCAACAAAAAGATGAAGATGCACTGTTAGGAGAGTGCTGGAGAAATCCATGGACATCAGTTTTTGCAAAGAATAATTAATGAAGTTAAGGTCCAAACAAGACGGAATGCATTCCATAGGAATTGTGTTTACAAAGGCTACGGGTACGAATTGGTTTGGAACGGATTGGAGCTCGTCTAAATTTATTAAAAAATAAATTGTCCATCATAATCAAAGATGGTTATCGTTATCAACGATGATCGTCCAATGTGAGTAAAAATCACTAACTCTTAACAGTTATATTTTTATAATGTATTTTTAGAACTGTTAATCATTTGTTGATTGCTGTGTGTTGGTTGATTGCTTGAACTGCTAGCCAGTTAGTGGAAATTTTATATATATATATATAAACCGTTAAATATTTATATATTGATTCTGCTATCAGAATAATTTATATTGAACTGAAAGTGATGATAATCATATTGTGTAACATCTGTGGATGCAGGGAAACAGGTTGGAGGAATCCGACTGGATTCCTCAACAGTTATTTTATTGTTTTTCATATATTATGATATATGATGTAGTTAAAACCTGTGGTTGATTATATGGGTTTGAATGAGATTGGTCATCGTGATTTGATGTGTTAAGTACAATAAAATATCGAAAGCGGAAAAGGAGATTTTCAAAGTGATATTGAAAAATAGAATATTTATAAATTGGAATATTTATAAATAAGAGATATTTATAAAGTGTAGAACCGTTATTTAAAAGTAAATCTTTTCAATTGAATAAAACGTTGTTAAAAGGAGTTAGTCGAATGTAGTATTCGAGAAGAATTAATCAGTAGAGTTAACCAGTTAGAGTAGATCAGTTAGGGTTAACCAGTTCAATAGAGTTAACCAGTTCAGTTAGAGTTAACCAGTTCAGTTAGAGTTAACCAGTTGGGTTAAGTCAGTTAGAGTTTACCAGTTTGGGTTAAGTAAATCGAGTTAACCAGTTGGGTTAAGTAAGTCAAGTTAAACCAGTTAGAGTTAATCGATTAGAGTAAACAGTTAGAGTTAATCAGGTAGAGTTAATCAGGTAGAGTTAATCAGTTAGAGTTAACCGATTAGAGTTAAAACGAACTAGAGTTAATCAAATATAGTTATTGAGACAGAGTTAGTCAAACATAGTATTCAGGGTAAGTTGCCATCTCGTACGACTGCTAGCGAAATTCGCAGGGCTGTAAATAGCCTAAGGCGGTCGGATGTTTCCTGAGGGAGTCAGGTGTAACCATTGTGATCGCTGCGATCTAGAGTCAAGCGAATGGAGTTAAATCGAATATAATTTATTCGATAAGAGTTAAATCAAGTTAAGTTGAATAAGTCGAGTTAATCAGTTAGAATTAATCAGTTAGAGTTAATCAGTTAGAATTTACCGGTTAGAGTTAGAGTTAACCAGTTGGAGTTATCCAGTTAGAATTGTTCAAATGGAGTAAATCGAGCAGAGTTATCAAATATCACTTATTCGAAGTAGAGTTATCGAATATAGTGTATTCGAGAGTAGAGTTATCAAATATAATTTATTCGAAGAGGAATTATCGAATATTGGTTATTCGAAGTGAGTTAATCAAATCTAGTTATTTGAAAGTAGTAAATCGAATATAGTTTATTCGAATAGAATTAAAGAAGTTAATCGAATATAGTTTATTCGAATAGGGTTAAAGGAGTTATCGAATATAGTTTATTCGACAGGAGTTAAGTGAAAAGAGTAAATCGATTATAGTTAAACCAAATAGAGTTAATCCAATAGGGTCAGTCCAAAAGAGTAATCGATTTGAGTTAAATCAATAGAGTTAATCGAATATAGTTTATTCGAAGAAAGGTTTTCGAATCTAGTTATTCGTAAGAGAAATCATCGAATATAGTTATTCGAAGGAAGGAATTATCGAATAGAGATTTATTCGAAACGAGAGTTATGTAACGAAGTTATTAAAGATTAAAAGATAAACTTTGACCATTTCGATGTTAAAACGTTGTTTCAGTTAAGGTCTGAGAGGTAATTATACCCCAACTTGATTGACTTCCTTCTTAACCAAGGAATGGTAAGGTTTGATCGTGAAGAAGTTTGGAAATGTTTTCCAAATAAGAATCAGAAATGTTTTCTGATAATAGAAGATAAGAATTTAAAATATATGGAAACAGGAGATAAGTAAATTAATGAACAAAAGAGATAAATGTTAAATGATGATTGACCGATATAATTTCCACTTGGAAATAATATCGTTGTTTGCACACTTGTTTTTCTTTGATAGTTAACTCACAGACTATCGAAGTTTTGGCCATCTTAATGTTGTTAATATGGAGAGACCGGTTGGATTATTATCCAAAGAACCACTCTGTATTGGCATAAGCATTGCGAATCATTTATGCCAAAGATAATTGAAGACGGAGTAAAATGCAAGGGCTGTTGTATAAGTCTTAGATAACCGTGACTAAGATGGATATACTGAATAGTGCCTTCGGTTTGTCCAGTCCCAGGACAACTTGTATGGACGAAGGTCTGACAGAGTATATCCAATGGATCGCGTAAGTTGATCTGTTCAAACGTATTCACGTTTGGTGGCGGAGGAATTCGTTTCTCTAAGCTGTATACCCGTGTTATTTTTGGATAAATCAATTTGTGATTTGGCGGGTATGACGATGTGACATTCTAAGTGAATGAGGATGACTTGTATAAATGAATGTCTGATAGAGTATTTCCAGAAAGGTCACGTACATTTGTTTCTTCAACCGTACCAAGAGTGGAAGCGGAGAAGGAAACTTCTTTAGCTAACACGTAATGTACTGTTGTAGACGTCAATTAGTGATTTTCGATGGATCTGACAATGTGGCATTCGAAATGAATCTGATGTGATGATAAAGCGTAGCTTCTAGCCTCATCATCCGGTAAGTGACAGAAATCGGGCAGGCAGCATGGCTAAGTCGGTCGCACCGAAGTAGGGTGTATAATCACCTATCTAGAGAATATTCATTTGTTTCTTAAATCTATCAATGCTGTCCCATATATATACGGGAACGGTTGCTGATCCCAACCGTTGGTGATATACATTCGATACACTCAAGCAAAATGAGTGGTCAGTCATGTGTGGCTGAGTTACAAGATGTTCTTGTTGAACTCCAGTGTATCGTTCCTAGAGTACACTGATCGGAAGGTGGTTCCATACCTTGTCATAGTTGGAAATCCATTACCCAATACATGCTTGCGGTTTTGATTATATACTATATGTAGAACGTGAGATGAAAGCATTTCTGCTAGATGGTTATTATATTGTGGTTGATAGACATTATTATAATATCAAAAGGTTTTTGA
This sequence comes from Allium sativum, assembly GCA_030737875.1. NCBI lineage: Eukaryota > Viridiplantae > Streptophyta > Magnoliopsida > Asparagales > Amaryllidaceae > Allium > Allium sativum. The sequence goes on from CM060924.1 coordinate 203,082,831, forward strand.
TATAAAGATATTTTGGATTCTCATAAGGGAAAAACCCGTTCCGTTATACGGCGTGCTCTTATGAGATATCGTTTACTTGTTCATATACCTGTTTAAACTGTTTTACTCATACCAGTCCCATGACTGACCCGGAGTTTACTTTGTTGTTTTCCCTAAACTCTTGGGTGCCTAAATTTGTACGGGCGGTCAAGTAGTCGGGATTTACAGATATACTTGAAGAGCTGGAGCAGGAGGCTTCCGGATCATATAGCTATAGTTTATTTCCGCTGTGTTGTAAGTGTTGTACTCATAAGTGCTATTGTATACATAACTGTTATATTTCAAAGTTATGTTATATATTATATGTTGTTCGTTCCGCTGTGAGATTCGTGTTACTCTGATGATGTAAGTTCTTTTCTTCTTCTATTCTAAGTTTCTATCTTATCTATCCTCACCCTCTAATTTCTTTCATTAACTACCAGGATTTTTCGATGTTTTGGTTATCGACATCGAGCGTATGTCGATAACCAAAGTCGCTCAAAATTTGGGTCGTTACATATAAGTTTGTCACTAGACTCCCACCAACAAGTTGGTGATCGGCACGGTCTTCCATACAAAGCTTCGAAGGGCGCCATACCGATGGTGGCTTGGTAGCTGTTGTTGTAGGCGAATTCCACTAAAGGAAGATGATCCTCCCAAGTCACTCCGAAGTCAAGAACGCATAGTCTCAAAAGATCTTCAAATACACTATTCAACCTTTCTGTCTGACCATTAGTTTGGGGGTGATAGGCCGTGCTCAAGTATAACTGTGTGCCTACAGCTTCTTGCAGACTCCGCCAAAATTCGCTCGTAAAGATGGGATCTCTGTCACTCACTATGCTGGAGGGTATTCCATGGAGTCGAACTATTTCCTTGAGATAAAGAGAAGCTAGGAATGAGGCAGTCCTTCTACTCTTGATAGGTAAAAAGTGGGCGCTTTTTGTGAGCCTGTCCACTATTACCCAAATGCTAGTATTGCCTCCTCTTGACCTAGGTAACCCGTCAATGAAGTCCATTGAAATGCTATCCCACTTCCATTGTGGGGCTTCTATAGGATGAAGCAGTCCTCCAGGCTTCTTTTGTTCCGCCTTGACCTGTTGGCATGTCACGCACCTAGAAACGAAATCTGCCACATCCTTCTTCATGCCACTCCAATAGAAAACTCTCTTTACGTCCTTGTACATCTTGTCCCCTCCTGGGTGTATTATCATCTTGGAATGATGTGCTTCCTCGATAACCATCTTTACTAAATCCCTTGCTTGTGGGACGCATAGTCTCCCATCTCGCCTTAGCCAACCCTTATCATCGATGGAGTACCTATTGAGGTGACTGGAAGTTTCACCCCTAATTAGCTTATCAATCACATCCACAAGCTGAGGGTCTTCATGTTGTGCGGCCCCTATCGAGTCTAAAAGAGTGGGTCGTACTTCTAAGGATGCCAATAAACCAGGTACAAAATCAGAGGAAGGCCTAAAGTTAAAACTGGCTATATACTCCAAACTTTGCCTTTCTACAAAGAGAGGGCTTAGGGTCAGTTTCATTCTGCTCAACGTGTCTGCTACTACGTTGCCTTTGCCGGGAGTATAGGAAATTTCAAAATCATACGAGGCAAGGAACTCCATCCATCTTTGTTGCCTCAAATTAGGATCTTTCTACGAGAAAAGATACTTCAATGATTTATGGTCAGTATATAATTCGAACTTCTCACCTAGGAAATAATGGCACCAAGACTTAAGTGCAAAGACGATGGCGGCTAACTCAAGATCGTGGGTTGGGTAGTTCTTTTAATGAACTTTCAATTGTCTTCCACCATAAGCTACTACCCTCCCTTCTTGCATCAGAACAACGCCTAGTCCCGTACCATAGGCATCCATGTATACGGTGAACATCTTGCTTCCATCTGGCAAAGTCAGAACTGGGGCTGTTGTGAGAGCCCTTTTTAATCGTTGGAAAGCAAACTCGCAATCCAAATCCCAAGTGAACGCCAGATTCTTCTTTGTCAGCCTTGTGAGTGGAGCTAAGATTTTTGCGAAATCCCTAATGAACTTTCGGTAAAAACCTGCTAGCCCGAGAAAGCTTCGGACTTCGGTTGCATTTCTTGGTGTCTTCCAATCTTGCACTGCCACCACTTTCGCGGGGTCTACTGCTAACCCCTCTTTGGACACTATATGTCCAAGGAATCTTACTTCTTTTCTCCAAAAGTGGCATTTGGAGAATTTGGCTTTTAGCTGATAAACTCGAAGAGTTTCCATGATCTCCTTCAGATGTTGAGCATGTTCTTCCTCATTCTTTGAGAAGATCAAAATATCGTCTACGAAGACCACCATGAACTTATTGAGGAATTCTTTGGACACCCTGCTCATTAGGTCTACGAAATAAGCGGGTGCGTTTGTCAAGCCGAAAGGCATGACAAACCACTCGAAGAAACCGTCTGGGGTTCTGAATGCCATTTTATCAATGTTATCTTCAGCTACTCTTAGCTGATGGAACCCAGTAGCTAGATCAAGTTGGGAGAAGAACGACGCACCTACAAGCTGATCAAACAAATCGTCTATTCTGGGAAGCGGGTGTCTGTTCTTTTTAGTCAGCTTGTTTAGCTCACTATAGTCCACACAAAGACGTAGTGAACCATCTGCTTTGGTGGCGAACACCACTGGAGCACCCCATTCCGAGATACTCTACCTTATAAACCCCTTCTCGAGAAGCTCCTTAACTTGCTTACTAAGCTCCTTTCTCTCCTTTGGATCCATGTGTCTAACAGGCAGAGCTACGGGCTCTGTATTATCCACAAGATATATGCGGAAGTCTATTTCCCGCTTCGGAGGTAAGCCTTTCACCTATTTAAAGACATCCGGATATTCCCGGACCACTTTAACCGACTGCAAATTCTCAACAGAAGCGTCAAGCGACTCTAGATAACTAAGCATAACAACATTCAAGGGATTACAAGAAATTTCTAGAGTGTTACCGAGCTGAGTCAAGAGTCTAACCACTCTTTTCTCACAATCAAGAACGACACCATTACTGGATAACCAGCCCATGCCTAAGATCAGTCCATATCCTGAGAAGCCCAAAACAAAGGCACTACATCTAAATTCAATACTTAGAATAGAGATTTTCAAATCCTAGCAAACCATCGACAAATAAGCCGAGCCCCCACTTGGATTTGAAACAACCAAGGGATCTTCTACCATACTAGTGTCTAGGTGCAGTGATTCTACTAAAGCAGATGAAATAAAGGAGTGTGATGCACCAGAATCAAAGAGAGTGCGAACTGGATGATCATAGAAATAAACTAAGCTTTCTACAGAAATATTTCTACCTCGTTCCTGTGGAGGTGCCATCAGCGCGTGAACCTGTCCTCTTGAGGTGGACCCAGTTCTCTGTCCCTGCCCCCACTTCTTCGGGCAGTCCTTAGCCAAGTGTCCAGTCTCTCCACAATGGAAACAACCACCATTCATCTTTGCCTTCTTCTTTCTGTAGTCTTTTGCTATATGACCAACAATGCCGCAGAAATTGCACTTTCTCTTTTCACGAGATTTGTTGTTTTTCCTGCCTTTCTTGAAGTCTGTTTTCTTAGCCTGTAAACCCTTTTTCTTTTCTTGAGGCACTTCCGCCTTTGCCTCTTTCTTGCCTTTATCTTCCTCGTGTAGCAGCGCCATGTCCACCAAGCTTTCATAGGTCGCTCCCATGGGTATATGGGTCATAGTAAGGCTGTATAGAGGCTCATTCAGACCTTTGACGAAGCGAAGGGCCTTCTTGTGTTGGGTAATCTGGCCAGCTGATTAAACTAGTTGACGTACTCCTTGATTGTCATACTTCCTTGTTTAAGAGTCAGGAACTTCTCCATTTGCAGGCTTCTTTTAGCTTGGGAGAGGAATTTCATCTCAAACCTCATCCTGAAATCTTCCCAAGTTTCCACTGGCCTCTCAGCATGGGTAACTTCCCACCAATAGGAAGCTTCGTCTTTGAGCAACCACGCTGCTAGCTGTATCTTTTGCCTGTCATCAACTTCGAAGATAACGAATAAATCTTCAATCTCCTTCAGCCAGTTCCTTGCTACCACAAATGATTCAGTTCCATAAAAGTCCTTTCCTCCCATAGCCTTGAAGTCTCTACACGTCTTAGCGAAAGTATTTCCCCGAGGAGGAGGAGGAGGAACTGCTGCCACTGTGGGAGGAGGAATGTCTGCTGGGCCCGCACCATTGGCCCTAGCCTCTAGGTACCTTCAGAACCGGCCAGGGATCGGTACTCCTTCTGGAAGGTTAAGGTCTCCAGACATGCTGGAACAAAGAGGAAAGTACTCAAGACAAAGGATAGAGAGATAGTGCATATGGCTTTGGGGGAATTATGCCTTTTAAAAACAACGCTTTTTCTAAAAAAAATGCTTCTTTAAACTTCTTTTTGAAAATAGTTTCAAAAACTTTTATCTAGTCTGGTAAATCTATGCTCTGATACCAAGTAAAACACCCCACCCTCCATTAAGGTCACTCACAAAAGGGAATGCCTTAACTTTGGTGGAGGTTTGTAAGTAAAAGTCACAGACAAACACAAGACAGATATATAAACACATATATATAAGCAGCGGAAAACAACAGACTTTTTATTTCATAAATACGTGTTCATACAAAACATTTCCATAACTGTCACATAATAACTTCCAAAACATTACATCATCATTTCTGTCTTGGTTATTAAATAAAGAAACATAAAACATAATTAAAAACTGCATAAATCCCCATGATTGTGTCCAACAGCCATAGTAAAGGAAAGTGAGTCCAAACCGTACATCTACTATCTTGAAGCTTGCAAAGAATCTGACTAAGCTTGGTTGTTTCCTCCCTGTGGACCTGAGCGGGGGTGGGGGGGACGGAAGAAAAGAAGACGAAAGAAAATAGGGTCAGACATAAAGCCTGGTAAGTCTAGTGACTCTTCAGTATGAGAATAAGAATAAGGGCATGATAGGTATAAACTGGAAACAGGAAAGTATCATAAACTAAGATAAAGCAGTTTTGAAACGAATATACTATCGCACCCCACACTATATCTCTGCACCTATTTGTACTGTCTTAACTAGCACCCCATGTAGTAGGTGAAGTGATCCCCTTTTTCTAAAGATCGGCTCCTACTCGCATAATCATCTGTGCCTTACGGCCCCCAAAGATTGTAGATACCTATGCTGGTCCCACCATGGAGTGTATCAAGTCCCATGTTGGCGGCCCGACACAATACTAGCATGCATAGGTTATACTACTGGTGCCCCTAGTGCTCTGTTGTTCTGCTCCGAAGTGTGTGCACGCCCGCACTCCGTTAGAAACCACATTGTTGCACCCACCGCCGTCGCTTTTGACCGCTTACAATAAGCCCAGTAATCGTGCCCCACCCTGCCTAGTTTCAGGGTACCATGATACCTAATAGGGTTACTACTAAAATTGGTCCTCGTTACTAGGGTTTTCTAGTCAAACATGTTAAGTGGTTAAGTGTCTGTATTTACCTAACCTCACCCATCAGTTTCATTAACATGTCGAATTTGGTTAAGTGTTTTAGTTAACTTAACCCTACCATTCTGACTGTCTGTCCTTAGCTTTTTAAAGCACCGACCACTCACATTAGACAGGTATTGTTACGGTTACTGGATGTGCCGGTCGGTTCCGGGCAGGTTTACACCGTAACTCAGTCTAACTTCAGGTCCTTATTGGGCTCCATGCTTAACCACCCACATTGGATAGGTATTGTTGTGACTACAGGACAGCCGGGCGGGTCCTGGCAGGTTTACATCACAACTCAATCCAACCTCGTGTTAAGCATACTCGTATTTTCTAAATTTATATATTTGTCTTTATTACTTGTTATATGTAAATTTAATGTTATGGACCACTTTCCAAGTTTAACATTTTTCATATAAGAATTTATACCGTTTAAGAGCCACCAATTTTGGCATGTGACAAACATGCCAATTCATATATTTTTATGTCAAGTTTTCCTATAATTACCAATTTATCCCAACATTACCCCGTACAAGTATTAGGCTAACAATCTTAGCCTAATTTTACGTTCACTTGATTTTTAACATATAGTATTAGGCTAAAAACTTAGCCTAACTTAGCGTACACAAAATTGGAAAAAGAGATACATAAACATAAACATGACATAGGTGTAAACTTGGCATTTTTGGCATAGTCAATATGAACATCATAGGTGTGAACTTGCAAAATAGTCAACATGAATGTCATAGGTGTGAACTTGCAACGTAGACTAAATCAACATACATGTGAATTTGCAACATAGCCTAAAACAACTTACATATATGTGAACTTGCATTGAAATAGGGATCTAACCAAATAGGTGTCACACAGATTAGCATATGATTTAGACAACATGAGCCTAAACATGTTTCGGATCTAGGCATAACATCGAACATCACTAGCATATGACAAGAATATGACATTTCCATAAGGTATGTATAATTTTATGACAAGGGTGTGAACTAGATCCAATCATATATATAATTACAACATGAAATATGGATTAAAGTGGATCTTGACATGGATCCAATTAGGAACTTGCAACTTTTGTATAAAAATAGGAGCATGTATATGAACATAACCATTTAGGCATAGAGGTTCTAGCATAAAGTATACATATAACCTATATAATCACATAAACATATAGGTGTAGATTACGACATGAACTATACATCTTGCATGCGATGTTTTCATTCTAAATGTACAATAGGATCAACATCAACTCAATTATACCACAAACATCCCAATTCCATTTACAACACAATCATTTCAATACATAGATATGAATTAACATCATCGTTACATAATAGCACAATTCCATTTCCAATTTACATCGAATCAAGTCTTAATTTTATTCACATCGGAAAATCACTATACTTACAACAAACGACGAACTTGAATTCTGGATTCTGAGTTCTGAATTTGAAATGCTTTCCTTTGGGTAGACTAACGTTGTTTGAATCGTGTTTTTTAACTTTAATTTTGGCTAGTCTCTAAGCTTTCTAACTGACGGCAACTCCTAGTTCTTCCCAGCAGCATGACGGCTTTAGTTCTATATTATTTGTGTGAATTTAGGTTGAGAGTTGAGTTATATTTATAGAATTTCAAACTGATTAGAGCCGTCGATGAAGCTAGAGTGAATCCAGACCATCCATCTCAAGAGAAGCCAATCAGAAAGCAACAAGTAAGCCCTAGTGACACAGCCAAGCCCCAAAAATCGACCAAAAACCCGACCAGGCCAGCCAGGGCCAAACCAGGTCGACTGTAATAACCCGGAAATCTGAGCCAGTTTAAAAATTTTATTTTGGCAATTTTAACGAATTTTGAATATTTAAAATGAATTATTTTAAATAATATCGACGAGAAATTTATTTTGAACAGAATTAGAACGTATATTTTTATATACGTCGTCGTTAGAATATAAATATTTTATTTTAATTATAAAAGGAATTGAAAATGGCGTGGTAGTTCGATAATTCGATTTCAAATTTCAAATGATGTACAGGATTCAAAATAAACCGGATTTTGGTGAAACCAAAAATATTATAATCTATTTGAGAATATCTTTCCAACAAATCCGAAAAATCAAAATTTCATAGCGGGAATCAAAAGTTATGTCCAAATGATTTTCAGAATAGTCGCTATGGAATTTCGGCCCTCAAAAATAGCCATTTTGCAAACGACCTCGGATTTCGACGAAACCACTTTCGTTGGATCCGTGATGTCAAGTTATTGCTAGATTCCAAATTTCGTAATTTTTCGAATCATAATGTGAGCGTGGCAAAGGAAAACGCGTTTGACCAGTTTCAGTTGATTTTAATCGACTGGAAAATGGCCATTTTTCAAACGGTCTCAGAATTCGATGAAACTAGTTTTGTTAGGGCCGTATCGTCAATACGAAGTTAGAAAATATTTTTCTTGAATTTTCCGAGTTAGTATGTGGCCCCGGTAAATTGAAATGCGCGTTCAAATTCAATATATAGAGTTATATGTTGATTTTGACGAAAACTGATCGTAACGATCGAATTGGCCTACGATACATATCCCACTGTGTTCGGAATGGGGGTATTACGCTAGGGACGACAGTCGGTGGGTTTGATTCTGAGTTCGCATGAAATGTCAACCTTTTATTTTTGAAATTATTAAATTTAATATATATTTTATTACATAAGCACCCCCTCCCTTCTATTTCTCTCTACCGTCATTTTCTTTAAAAACAGAATAAAAAAACGCACCGCTGTCACCCGCCTCCTCTACCATCCTCTCACCGCCGACGTGGCCATCTCCGGGTCCCCCACCACCGCGTCTCCCTCCTCGAAAACCGTCGGTCCCCAAAACCCTAATCCCCTCTAACCGCGATCCTCCCCCTCTGAATTGCCACCGCCGCCGGTCCTAGGGCACCGCCGCGCCACCAGTGGCCCCCCTCAGCCACCACCGCCCCATCTCCTCCTCTTCCTCCAATTCGATTCAAATCCCCCCCATACCTTAAAACCATCGCTCAACCCCAAAGAGCTACTCCGGCCACCTGAGGCGCCACCGCCTGCTCCACAGCCCCGCCTCCTCCTACTGTCACACCCTACGCCGACCTCTCCTCCATCTTGTCAGCCCAAATGTGAGTTTTACATTGATTTACATTTATTTTCAGTTTTTATATATACTATATCGCGTTTAAAAATCGGATCTTTACTTATATAAAGTTGCGTTGTACGAATAGATCTGAAATAAAAAGAAGATATTTTTAATATAGGAAAGACGGTATTTATAATATAGAAAGGTTAAAAATATAATTTTTATATTATAGAAAGGTTAAAAGTATATTTTTTATATTATAGAAAGGTTAAAAATATAATTTTTATAACATAGAAAAGTTAAAAATATAATTTTTATATAGGTATGATGATAAAAATTTGATCTTTATATATGTAGCAAAATAAAAATCTGATTTTTATTATATATAAGTTGAAGTGGAAAAGTGATTTTTATAGCAAAGTAAAAATTCGATTTTTATATATTGAATAGCAAAGTAAAAATTCGATTTTTATATATTGAATAGCTAAGTAAAAATTCAATTTTTTTTATATAGAGAGGAGTGTTATAAAAATATAATCTTTATTATAACAACATCGATGTAAAAATATAATTTTTATCTATATAGTAGCGATGTAAAAATAGAATTTTTGTCCATATGGAGTGATTATAAAAATAGATTTTTATATACATAGGAACAATATAAAAATGTGATTTTTATATATGTAGTGGCTACGGGCAACGAAAGTGACAAAAGGCGAGAACGGCAAAGACTTCTACTTAAGAAGAGTCGAGGCGTTTGGATTAGCTAGTCGGTGAGAACTTCTCACTTTTAATTAATTTTCTAGTTAAAATATATACTAGGATGCAGACGGTGTTTAGTAGCACCCGACACCCGTCGTCCACAGACCATGGACGGCTTGTATGCTTGGTTGTTTGATTTTGATGTGTAGTTGATTGTGTGATGTGATGTGAAATAAAATAAAATATTTATATAGTTAAAAATGTTGATTGTGTGATGTGATGTGAAATAAAATAAAATATTTATATAGTTAAAAATATTTTATGGTTGAAAATAGAATTTTTAACGTGTATATAAAATAAATATTTATAAACAAATCGGAGATTTGTTTATATACACATTTGACTGATATTGATTGGGACGATAAATTTTACACATCGCCCAACTGCACAAATAAAATATGTGTTTGATTGTTTGAAAACCCCACATGGGTATTGGGATGATATATAACATACACTAATCCCAATAATTAGTTGTATGTCGATCGATTAATTGACAGACTGTTATAAGCGTTAAATATTTATATTTGATGCTTATACAGTGTAGAATGCACTTTGGATGATGGTTGATTATTTGTCATTGTCGATGTATACAGGCATTGTGTGTAAATCCATAGAAGTAAAATCTATGGTAATTGATTGGGCGTCATTCCAGTTTTGAATAGAAATATTTGAAAAGAAATATTTGAAATAGAATAATTGAAAATAGAAATATATGAAGCCGTGTTGATTAGATTGACGCCATTTTGATGTGAACGATATTTATATCGATTTTATTCATTTTATAATGAATATCGAAAGTGATTTCAAAATCTGATATTTTGAAAAGAAATGAATTCGAATTGAAATTGAATAGTAATGAATTCGAATTGAAATTGAATAGAAATGAATTCGAATTGAAATTGAATAGAAATGAATTCGAATTGAAATTGAATAGAAATGAATTCGAATTGAATAGAAATGAATTCGAATTGAAATTGAATAGAAATGAATTCGATTTGAAATTGAATGGAATTGAAGACGAACTGAAATTGAATTAAAAATCGATTTGAATTGAAATCAATTTGAAATGAATTTAAATCGAATTTATAAGGAAAATTTCAATTTTGATTTGAATTTGAAAGGAAGTTGAAATCATTTTGAAAACGAATTTAAAACTATTTATATAATACGTTTTAAAAGGAAATCGACGAAGTATATATTATATATATATTATATATATAATAATGGCCTGAATAGAACGCGCCGCGCTGCGACAGTTCTTGAATTTCGACCATTGAATTCGAATTGACGTTGCGGGAGATCCGACCGTCAGATTCTCCTAAAACCGGAACCATTGGGTTCGTATCGAAAAGAGCTTTCTAAGGAATATTAGAAATTTGAAATCTAACGGTTGGATTTGGTATTATGTCCAAATCTAATTTGGAAAAGGTCGATGTAAGTGCAGTTCGATGGCCGTTGATGGAAATCGACTGTACGGGCCTTGATAAAATTATTAAAAATAGTAATGATTTGTGTAAAATCATAAGAAATGATTTGTGAAGAGTTGGGATGAAAAACTCCATATTTGAAAATAGATTTTTATCGAAGTGAACTAGTTTTGAACTAGAATAATAATTAATTTATTTTTAAAATAAATAAATTGAATTTGAAATGGTTTTGAAAATAACCAGAATTTCCAATAATTGCATTGGAATGGATTTGAATCGAAATTGTCTTCGGAATATTTCGATGTTGGATTTCGTGATTATACAGATGTTGTTATGTAAATTTGAAAGATATTTATATATCGTTATTTCTAATACGATATTTGTTGGTCGTAGAATTTGATATTGAATATAAGCCGATATATTTTCTATTCAGAGCCTTGTATTTAATATCAAATGTGATTTGGGTTTGTCGTGAATGGTGTCTTCATTAACACTGTTCTTAAGCCCAGTTGAGAGAAAGATTAAATCTTTTTATTTAGATTTAATGAAGTGTGCCAATTAAATAATATTTAATTGGAATTGAGTAGGTATTGATTTTTGGGTTTATCGTGAACAGTGTTTTAAATAACACTTGTTCTTTAACCCGATAATTAATGGAATGTGATTTTGGGTTTATCGTGAGTCGTGTTTTAAATGACACTGATTCTTTAACCCAGTTAAGGATTAAAACTAAGTGGAGTTTTAATGAATCTTTAATTAGATTGAAAAGATCGAGAATGGAGTATCACCAGTTTTGCTCCGGACGACAGTTAAATCTTTAATTAGATTTGAACGTGAAATGGTAATTGAACTTACCGATAATACCGTGGTGTTAGATATGAAGTATTACCAGTTTTACTTCATGGGATGAATAGGTTGGGGTTGGGAAATTAAAACAAATGATTACTTCGGTAAGGTTCGTTAATCCCGACTAGTTTGAAGTGGTATTCAAAGGAAGATTAAAGAATAAATTTAAAAGAATTTATCTTTAATAAAATTAATGGGAACCTTTCCCAAAGTATAAGAATATTTGAATAAAAGAATATTCTGAATTGGATTGAGGCGTATGTTGTGTTTGTGTCACACGTGTTTATTATATACACGAGTTGTTCAGAAAGACCGGGTTTATCCCATTCTGAATAACTGATTCGACGTGGTCGTTTGGGTGATTACTGATGATCTTGATTGGGCCGTACACCCAAGAGGAGGGAATCAGTTAGTGGTCGTCCAGACGTACTTAGAGATCGATGGATATGCGGGGTACTAGGTGCCTCCGGTTTCGTTCAGACCCAGAACGAATTTATAAATGGACTGTGTGTCTGACATTGGATTTTAGTCTGTGTGATTGATTTCTATTAAATATATATCTGTTTGGCGGCGGAGAATTTATTCTCTTGCTTAATGACCTTCTCTGAGACGTACAAGCTCAGGGGTTATATATCGATGGATATCAATCGCATGGAGTAAATTGCCTGTGTGGCATGCCTAAGTGGAAATTGATCAAGGCTTCTGTTGAAAAGCAGAGTCTTTTGGTTGATGATCAAAGCACGGCTTGTGTGGCATAGCTTTGTGTATCATTGATTCGCGGGCCTCACACCCAGGTTGTGAACCAGAAACGGGAGAAGGATCCAGGGAGGGCATGCGTCTCTTTCTAGCTAGAAGTGGCGTCAGTGGTTTTACACGCCCTGACGAGTTTGACTTATGTAGTTGTTGTTGTTGCGAGGCGCCTCAGATATATCGGTCGTTATCAAACTAATGGAGTCATTCGTTGGCTCATTTACGCCCCATAGGGCGGGGAGATGTAGTGTTCAGGCATTTTAATCCACATCGGTGGACCGGCCCTATGGCTCCTAAGGCTTGACAGAGTACTTGCCTGAGGCTCGGGCTAGAGAGTCTCGAATTCGGTAGAGGACTATCTTTTGCCTCGGTTCACAGATGGAAATCCAACTTCCAATACGTGACTGTGCGGTTTTGATTGTAGAGCCTAGTATGACGACATGATATATGGTACCCATGCCGTCTATGATTGATATTTATGATTGAATTTTTTTTGACACTATACGCTTATAATAGTATCAAATGATTTGTTTATAACGTTTCAAGCATGCTTTGGCTATTATAAGGTAAAACCCTATCCTCCGGCTTGTGTTGCATTGTGTGATGTGACCTGGGTCTTATAATAGCTTCATTGTTCTTTATTTAGCATTGCGCTGTTGTTTTATGCACTGGTGTTCTTGGGAGGAAACCCATTCCGTGTTATATGGCGTGGTCCCTTGATTTACCTAACTTTAAAATAAAGATAAATAACTGTTTTAGTTTTCACACCAGTCACATGACTGACCTGGAGTTTATTGTTTTAACCTAAACTCTGGGTGCCCTTATTTTGACACGGGCAGTGTAACACCCCACACCCGCTAAGGTCACTCGCTAAGGGAATGCCTTAACTTCGGTGGAGCATTTAAGTGAATATAGAACAGAAAAATTACAACAAGACAGATATAATTAATACTTGAAAATCTAAAACATCATTTCATTGCAGCAGAAGGTAAACATGTTTAGTTACAACACCTTAAAAGAGTCAAGTACTAAATATCCATCCTGATAAAAACATAAGTACACAATCCCACTACATAAACAATAGCCATAATAGAAAAGATAAGCTGGGCTTTACATCACGGTCCAAGCTCCAAAAGATAGATAAAGAAATCTGATCAAAGCCAACTAGTGCTAGGCCCAACCTGAGTACCTGAGGGGGAAAAAGATAAAAATAACGGGGTCAGACATAAGTCTGAGTGAGCCCTATAACTTTAACAACACAATCATTAAAGTAATTAGGGTATGATATAAACTTGGTACGATGATGACTGGGGATAAATGACTACACTAAGTAGCCAACTAGACATAGGATGAACTAAGATAACGGTAAAGACGCATCTACCCACCCAAGGGTAATTACTAACTGCACCACACCAGTCATTCCTACTTAAAGGTTGATCCCACCCAAGGACTTAGAAAATTTACCCAGTAGTTTCGTGTACCCCTAACTGACTACATAGGTGCCGTCTGCCCCTATCTCCACTAGGTGTACCCACTACTCCCCAAGCGATCGGCTCCCTACCGTAGATACCCGTGCTGGCCCCATAGTGGGGTGTATCACTCCCCAAAGTGGCAACCCGATACAATCAATGGTGCACGGCTTATACCTACACGATGCAACAACGTCTTACCTACCAGCCCGGGTCCACACACGCATATGAAACCCGTTGGACTTGCGTTGCCACCGCTAACCCGTTTTGGCCTCTTATAATCAAGCCCAGTACGTGTGTCCCGTCCTCGACATGGGTCGAGCCCAATAAGATACATATGGGTTACTGGTTGAAATGGGCCCCCACAAGCTACCCACCTAAGCTTGTCCCTTTTTCTACTGCATCCCACTTAACCCTTTAATCATGTTTAATTACATGTTTCCACTTGGTTAAGTATTCTAATCGTATTTTCTATTGCCACCCAAGGCAACCCACTAGATTTCCACATGCCACCCAAGGCACTTACTTGTTTTCCACATGCCACCCAAGGCACCCACTTAACCCCTCATGCCCCACTACATGCTTATCTAGTTAAGTGTTTCTTAATTGATTAAGAACGTAACCGTTGTAAAGACCTCTCACATTAGACTATCTTTTATGGCAGCTGGATTTGCCGGTTGGGTCCGGGCAGCCTTACGCCATAACCGAGTCTAACCTCGTGTCTTTACACTTGTCACGTATTTAGTTTGTGCCTAAGACCTCTCACATTGGGCCAATCATTTGTAGCCGCTGGATTTGCCGGTCGGTTCCGGGCAGTCTTATGCTACAAAAGGGTACAACCTCGTGTCTTAGTCGATTAATTACACCTAATTAATCACCCCCATAATTTGTATTAATTATCCCTAATTAATTACAAATTTAACGATGTACATAATTGACTCAATTATGTCCATCCACTTTATGGTATGCATAATCATACCAACTTCACACCATTTCATTAACATGAATATTAACCCCATCGTTCCCCACGTAATTCGCTAACATGACATAAAAGGGAAGATTCATCACAAATACAATGGGTTCAACTTGCATAACATTAGCATCAACATGGGTTTTAAAGGTGTCAACATGCATATAGCATCAAACCCAACTAGCATAAATAATCAACCCAAACTTGCATGAATCACATATGTCATAAAGAGGGTAACTTGCATAAGCTACTTATGTCATATGAAGGGGTAAACTTGCATATGTATGTATGACATACAAAGGGGTTAACTTGCATATGTATGCATCTCATACAAAGGTGTAAACTTGCACATGTTACTTGCATATAATCAAACACCAAACTTGCATAACATGTCATATATGGACTTGCATATAATCAAACACCAAACTTGCATAACATAATATATATGAACTTGCATATAATCATACACTAAACTTGCATAATTATGGTGTCATAATAGATCAATGTTTATCATAGTGATTTGCATTACTAGCATCATGAACACATAGCCTAAAACTTGCATAACTTGCATAACATCATGATCACATAACATATGACTTGCATAACTTGCATAACATCATGATCACATAGCATATGACTTGCATAACTTGCATAACATCATGATCACAAAGCATATGACTTGCATAACTTGCATAACATCATGAACACATAGCATATAACTTGCACAACTTGCCTAACATCATGAACACATAGCATATAACTTGCATAACTTGCATAACATCATCAACACATAGCATATGATAACATAACTTGCATTGATCCACATTCATAGCCATAACCTCATTATATCCTATCATAATCATTTCAACAATTGGTCATTAAGGCTATAGAAACTCACAACTTGTTGATTAGCACTCCTAAGAAGAAGATTAAGTTGCTAGAGTTGATTAAAAGTTGATTTCAGAAGCTATCTCCCTCTTTAATTTGATGGAGGCTCCTTCAAGTTGCATTTTAACGGCATGACGACGTTGTATCTATTTTTAGTATGAATTAGGGTAGTCTTAGGGTGTATTTATAGATTAGTTAGGTGTTTTAGGCCATTAGATTAACCCTAAATCAGATTAGAGCCGTCAGATTTCGTCACTAGCCACCAGCACAGCCCAAAAGCCAAAATGGTGCACCCAGGTCACACAGACCGACAGGGGGGGTCGACCCCTGTGTCGACCCCTGGGTCGACCCCAGGGTCGACCCCTAGGGAGGGGGTCGACACCCATGTCGACCCTATGGTCGACTCCCTCTGCCTGGAGGGAATTTTCCCGCCTCTTCTGAAATGTGAAATTTTTGTATTCAAATCTGTTTTGAATTTTCTGAAAACTTCTTCGGGCCTTAACTGGGTCATACGGACTCCGATTTTCGAAAACTCGGACTCTATTTCGCGTATTTTTCCGAGACGAACGCAATGGCATAGCCCGTTTCCCCTGATTTAGATTTTAAAATTTAATTATGCCCTGTTTTATAGTATAGCAAGTTATTCAACATACAGGGTGTTACATTCTCCCCTACTTAAAGGATTTCGTCCCCGAAATCTCTAAGTCAAGAAGAACTTATCCTACCAACCAAACAACCATCTACTAAACCATCAAACACTGGCATCCATTGTCCTTAAAGTTTCTAATGCTGTATGAACATATGCAAAAAGTGTGTGTATATGTTCCCTGTCTAATGCAAAATCAGGCGGTCTACTGATTCAGTTGACCTCCTTAATGCAAACCATGATAGTGCCATGCATCCAATATGTATGCGAAAGATCCCTATCGACACATACTATTTCTACATGAGTGCACAATCATTCACCAAAATGCATCATCCATATGATAGCACAACCATTATACATCCATTAATATAGCTACCTACACACAATTATATGCAATATGCAATATGAAGTGATTGAGCCGATCTAGTGTCTAAAGTGTGTGTATATGCATCCACGAGAAACCACTAGCAAACACTTGCATCCACACGCATCCATCAATCATAACATGTCTCAAACACATGTTTCAACCATAGGTTTACCCTATCTAAAGGTCAAAGGTACTAATGAGAGGACATACTAAAGATAAGATAAGTACTAGACAAACGATAAAGGAGAAGTTAAAAGACATACCCTTAAAAAGGAATGGGTACAGTGAACGCATCTTCGCTTCTGTCTCCCAAGTAGCATTGCTCTCATCCTCTCCCCATTGCACTTTGACAAGTCGAACCTCTCTGTTTCTCAACTTCCTAATCTCTGACCCAAGGATGCGGGTAGGAGCTCGTCGAATAGTTGCATCACGCTCTACCTCCACTTCTTTAAGCAAGCTCGGCTCTACCACCTCTGCGGTCTCATGTAGGCACTTCCTCAAATGTGACACATGGAATACGTCATGCACCCCACTAAGTCTCTCGGGTAGATCCACTCTATATGCCATCCGTCCAATCCTTTCCTTAATAGGAAATGGTCCTACAAATCTTGGAGCTAACTTCCCAACGGACCCAAAGCGAACAACATTCCGTAATGGAGATACTTTGACAAAGACCATGTCCCCAACATCAAACTCCAGATCCGTCCTCCTCTTATCCGCGTAAGATTTATGTCTGTCTTGCGCTGCTTTCATCCTTCTTCGAATCAAATCAATCTTTTCCGAAGTCTCTCTAACCATATCGGGCCCAAGCAAGATCTTATCCGTAGATTCCCACCAACATGTAGGTGATAGACAAGGCCTTCCATAAAGAGCTTCGAAAGGAGCCATACCAATACTAGACTGAAAGCTGTTATTATACGCGAACTCCACCAATGGAAGATGTTCTTCCCATGTACCTCCGAAATCTAAGATACAAAGCCTCAAAAGGTCTTCCAGAACACGATTCACCCTCTCGGTCTGGCCGTCCGTCTGAGGATGATATGCGGTGCTCAGACACAACTGAGTCCCTACTGCCTCTTGCAAACTCCTCCAAAACTCGCTAGTGAAGATAGGATCTCGATCACTCACTATGCTAGAGGGTACCCCATGCAATCGAACTATCTCTCGAAGATAAACTGAAGCTAGCCATGGAGCAGTCCTCTTGCTCTTCACGGGTATGAAATGGGCACTCTTAGTAAGTCTGTCTACCACAACCCAAATTCCCGTATTACCCTTCCTCGATCTCGGTAACCCATCAATAAAATCCATCGAGATGCTATCCCACTTCCATTGCGGAACTTCCAATGGGTGAAGCAACCCACCGGGCTTCTTTTGCTCTGCTTTCACTTGTTGGCACACCAAGCATCTAGCGACATACTCGGCCACATCTTTCTTCATACCGGCCCAAAAGAAAACTCGCTTCATGTCTTGGTACATCTTTTCCCCACCGGGATGAATGGTCATCTTAGAACGATGCGCATCATCAAGAATAGCTTTCCTCAAACCCTCGTCTTGCGGTACACAAAGTCTACCGTCTCTACGCAAGCACCCCCTATTGTCTAGGGTGTACCTACTCAAATGGCTGGACGACTCCCCCCTTATGAGCCTCTCTACCAACTCAACCAACTGTGGGTCATCCCGCTGTGCCTCGCCAACCCATCCCAAAAGAGTAGGTCTGACCTCTAAGGATGCTAGCAAACCGGGTACAAAGTCAATAGAAGGTTTGAAATCAAACATCGAGATAAATTCCTAGCTTCGTCGTTCCACGAACAATGGACTCAAAGACAACCTTTTTCTGCTCAAGGCGTCCGCCACCACGTTACCCTTGCCAGGGGTATACGCTATCTCGAAATCATAGGATGCTAAGAACTCCATCCACCTTTGCTGTCTCAAGTTCAAATCCTTCTGAGAAAACAAGTACTTCAATGATTTGTGGTCAGTGAACAATTCGAATCTCTCACCAAGAAGATAATGGCGCCAAATCTTGAGCGCAAAAACAATAGCGGCCAACTCTAAATCATGGGTAGGGTAATTTTTCTCATGCGCTCTCAACTGCCTTCCCCCATAGGCTATTACCCTTCCCTCTTGCATTAAGACTGCGCCCAGTCCTGTCCCACAAGCATCGGTATAAACAACAAATGGCTTGCTCCCATCTGGCAACACTAAGACTGGAGCTGTGGTTAAAGCTCTCTTTAACCGTCGGAACGCATCATCACAATCTATGTCCCATGCGAAGACTAGATTCTTCTTCGTCAAGCGAGTTAATGGGGCTGATATCTTCGCGAAGTCCTTGATAAACTTCCTATAGTAGCCAGCCAACCCCAAGAAACTCCTCACTTCGGTAGCATTCTTCGGAACCATCCAATCTTGGATGGATACTACCTTCGCGGGATCCACAGCTATCCCTTCCTTGGAGACCACGTGCCCCAAGAACCGCACTTCCTTCCCCCAGAAGTGACATTTAGAGAATTTAGCCTTAAGGCTATGCGCTCGAAGAGTCTCCAACACTTCCCTAAGATGTAGGGCATGCTCTTCTTCACTCTTAGAAAATAATAAGATAACATCCACAAAGACCACCACGAACTTATTAAGGTACTCCCTGAACACCCTACTCATCAAGTCAACAATGTATGCAGGGGCGTTCGTCAAACCAAATGGCATCACCAGCCACTCATAGAAACCATCCGGAGTCCTAAAGGCAGTCTTGTCTATGCTATCCTCAGCCACTCTCAACTGATGAAACCCCGTGGCCAAGTCCAACTGCGAAAACACTGAGGCGCCAACCAACTGATCAAAGAGATCATAAATCCTCGGCAATGGGTGTCTATTCTTCTTTGTGAGCTTGTTGAGTTCTCTATAGTCTACACAAAGTCTGAGGGACCCATCCGCCTTCGTGGCAAAAACTACTGGAGCACCCCACTCCGATATACTCCGTCTTATGAACCCCTTCTCAAGCAACTCCCCTACTTGCTTATGGAGTTCCCTCCTCTCACGAGGACCATGTGGCGCACTGGTAAAGATACTGGTTTAGCATTGTCCACCAGATATATTCGGAAGTCTATCTCCCGCTTCGGAGGTAAGCCCTTCACCTCCTCAAACACATCCGAGTATTCCCGGACCACTCTAACAGATCGCAAACTCTCGACCGAAGCGTCAAGCGATTCAAGATAATGTAGCATAACAGAATCCATGGGATTACAAGAGATCTCGAGAGTATTCCCCAAACGGGTCATGAGCCTAACAACTCTCCTTTCGCAATCAAGAACGGCACCATTACTGGATAACCAGTCCATGCCCAAAATCAACCCATAACCCGTGAAGCCCAAAACAAAAGCATCACACGTAAACTCAACGCTAAGTATAGAAATCTTCAAACCCAAACATATCATGGACAAATAAGTGGAGCCCCCAATTGGATTTGAAACAACCAAGGGATCATCTAGTAGACTGGTGTCTAAGTGCAGTGACTCAACTAATGATGATGAGATAAACGAATGCGATGCGCCAGAGTCAAACAATGTACTGACAGGATGATCAAACAGAAAAACCATACTTTCAACGGAAATAGTTCTACCTCTTTCCAGAATCGGTGGAACCGCGAGAGCCTGAACTTGCCCCCTTGCCTAACCCGGTGCCATAAGAGCTTGCACCTGTCCTCCTGAGGTAGATCTCGTCCTTTGCCCCTTCTTAGGGCAGTCCTTCACTAGATGCCCTGCTTCGCCACAGTGGAAGCAGCCCGTCTTATTCTTCTTCCGACAATCTTTGCTTAGGTGGCCTGGTGTACCGCAATTGAAGCACTTCTTCTTTCCCTTGCCACCGTTGCCTTTTCCACCCTTGTTTTGCTGTTGCTGTTGAGGTCTCTTCTGATCTCCTTTCTTCTCGGGTGCCTTATTAGCATTGGGACCCTTCTCTTCCTCATGCATGAGTGCCATGTCTACTAGCTTCTCAAAGGTGGCCCCCATAGGGATATGAGTCATAGCCAATCCATGCATTGGTTCGTTCAAGCCCTTAACGAACCTCAAAGCCTTCTTCTCCGGTGTATTCACCATGTCTATGCCAAACCTTGCCAATTGATTAAACTTGTTGACATATTCCTTTACTGATAGGTTTCCTTGCTTTAGAGTCAAGAACCTTTCCATATACAAGTTTTCCTCCGCCCTTGAGAGAAACTTTGCCACAAATCTTTGCCTGAAATCCGCCCAAGAGTCAACAGGGCGCTCTCCATTAGTGACCTCCCACCAGAATGAGGCCTCTCCCTTCATCAACCAAGCGGCTAACTTGACTTTCTTTCCTTCTTCCATCTCAAAGATATCTATCAACTCTTCCACTTCCTTGAGCCAATCTCTAGCTTCCACAAAAGTTTCTGATCCTTGAAAAGGTTTCCCTCCCATAGCCTTAAATTCCTTGCAAGTCTTAGCAAAAGTATCCGTGCGAGGAGGAGGAGGGGGAGGAGGAAGATCGGGTGCTACTGTTGGTGGAGGAACATTTGATGGACCCGCAGTGGCAGCCCTAGCCTCCATCAATCTCCTATACCATACTGGTATCGTCACACCCTCCGGAAAGTTAAGATCCTCAGCCATGCTGAAACGAAAAAGGAAAGATTCAAAACGGAGAATTCGAAAGATAAAGATATGGCTATTTGGGGATTATGCTTTCCTTTCAAAAACTTTTCTCTTAAAAGACATGTTTTTGAAAATACTTCTTCCAAAAATGTTTTTAGAAAAATAGTTTTCTAAAAATTTTATCTGTTCCGGTAACCTTCAGCTCTGATACCACGTGTAACACCCCACACCCGCTAAGGTCACTCACTAAGGGAATGCCTTAACTTCGGTGGAGCATTTAAGTGAATATAGAACAGAAAAATTACAACAAGACAGATATAATTAATACTTGAAAATCTAAAACATCATTTCATTGCAGCAGAAGGTAAACATGTTTAGTTACAACACCTTAAAAGAGTCAAGTACTAAATATCCATCCTGATAAAAACATAAGTACATAATCCCACTACATAAACAATAGCAATAATAGAAAAGATAAGCTGGGCTTTACATCACGGTCCAAACTCCAAAAGATAGATAAAGAAATCTGATCAAAGCCCACTAGTGCTAGGCCCAACCTGAGGACCTGAGGGGGAAAAAAGATAAAAACAACGGGGTCAGACATAAGTCTGAGTGAGCCCTATAACTTTAACAACACAATCATTAAAGTAATTAGGGTATGATATAAACTTGGTACAGTGATGACTGGGGATAAATGACTACACTAAGTAGCCAACTAGACATAGGATGAACTAAGATAACGGTAAAGACGCATCTACCCACCCAAGGGAAATTACTAACTGCACCACACAAGTCATTCCTACTTAAAGGTTGATCCCACCCAAGGACTTAGAAAATTTACCCAGTAGTTTCGTGTACCCCTAGCTGACTACATAGGTGTCGTCTGCCCCTATCTCCAATAGGTGTACCCACTACTCCCCAAGCGATCGGCTCCCTACCGTAGATACCCGTGCTGGCCCCACAGTAGGGTGTATCACTCCCCAAAGTGGCAACCCGATACAATCAACGGTGCACGGCTTATACCTACACGATGCAACAACGTCTTACCTACCAGCCCGGGTCCACACACGCATATGAAACCCGTTGGACTTGTGTTGCCACCGCTAACCCGTTTTGGCCTCTTATAATCAAGCCCAGTACGCGTGTCCCGTCCTCGACATGGGTCGAGCCCAATAAGATACATATGGGTTACTTGTTGAAATGGCCCCCCACAAGCTACCCACCTAAGCTTGTCCCTTTTTCTACTGCATCCCACTTAACCCTTTAATCATGTTTAATTACATGTTTCCACTTGGTTAAGTATTCTAATCGTATTTTCTATTGCCACCCAAGGCAACCCACTAGATTTCCACATGCCACCCAAGGCACTTACTTGTTTTCCACATGCCACCCAAGGCACCCACTTAACCCCTCATGCCCCACTACATGCTTATCTAGTTAAGTGTTTCTTAATTGATTAAGAACGTAACCGTTGTAAAGACCTCTCACATTAGACTATCTTTTATGGCAGCTGGATTTGTCGGTTGGGTCCGGGCAGCCTTACGCCATAATCGAGTCTAACCTCGTGTCTTTACACTTGTCACGTATTTAGTTTGTGCCTAAGACCTCTCACATTGGGCCAATCATTTGTAGCCGCTGGATTTGCCGGTCGGTTCCGGGCAGTCTTATGCTACAAAAGGGTCCAACCTCGTGTCTTAGTCGATTAATTACACCTAATTAATCACCCCCATAATTTGTATTAATTATCCCTAATTAATTACAAATTTAACGATGTACATAATTGACTCAATTATGTCCATCCACTTTACGGTATGCATAATCATACCAACTTCACACCATTTCATTAACATGAATATTAACCCCATCGTTCCCCACGTAATTCGCTAACATGACATAAAAGGGAAGATTCATCACAAATACAATGGGTTCAACTTGCATAACATTAGCATCAACATGGGTTTTAAAGGTGTCAACATGCATATAGAATCAAACCCAACTAGCATAAATAATCAACCCAAACTTGCATGAATCACATATGTCATAAAGAGGGTAACTTGCATAAGCTACTTATGTCATATGAAGGGGTAAACTTGCATATGTATGTATGACATACAAAGGGGTTAACTTGCATATGTATGCATCTCATACAAATGTGTAAACTTGCACATGTTACTTGCATATAATCAAACACCAAACTTGCATAACATGTCATATATGGACTTGCATATAATCAAACACCAAACTTGCATAACATATCATATATGAACTTGCATATAATCATACACTAAACTTGCATAATCATGGTGTCATAATGGATCAATGTTTATCATAGTGATTTGCATAACTAGCATCATGAACACATAGCCTAAAACTTGCATGACTTGCATAACATCATGATCACATAGCATATGACTTGCATAACTTGCATAACATCATGATCACATAGCATATGACTTGCATAACTTGCATAACATCATGATCACAAAGCATATGACTTGCATAACTTGCATAACATCATGAACACATAGCATATAACTTGCATAACTTGCATAACATCATGAACACATAGCATATAACTTGCATAACTTGCATAACATCATCAACACATAGCATATGATAACATAACTTGCATTGATCCACATTCATAGCCATAACCTCATTATATCCTATCATAATCATTTCAACAATTGGTCATTAAGGCTATAGAAACTCACAACTTGTTGATTAGCACTCCTAAGAAGAAGATTAAGTTGCTAGAGTTGATTAGAAGTTGATTTCAGAAGCTATCTCCCTCTTTAATTTGATGGAGGCTCCTTCAAGTTGCATTTTAACGGCATGACGACGTTGTATCTATTTTTAGTATGAATTAGGGTAGTCTTAGGGTGTATTTATAGATTAGTTAGGTTTTTAGGCCATTAGATTAACCCTAAATCAGATTAGAGCCGTCAGATTTCGTCACTAGCCACCAGCACAGCCCAAAAGCCAAAATGGTGCACCCAGGTCACACAGACCGACATGGGGGGTCGACCCCTAGGGAGGGGGTCGACACCCATGTCGACCCTAGGGTCGACTCCCTCTGCCTGGCGGGAATTTTCCCGCCTCTTCTGAAATGTGAAATTTTTGTATTCAAATCTGTTTTGAATTTTCTGAAAACTTCTTCGGCCCTTAACTGGGTCATACGGACTCCGATTTTCGAAAACTCGGACTCTATTTCGCGTATTTTTCCGAGACGAACGCAATGGCATATCCCGTTTCCCCTGATTTAGATTTTAAAATTTAATTCTGCCCTGTTTTATAGTATAGCAAGTTATTCAACATACGGGGTGTTACAGGCAGCTAGTAGTTTTGGTTTTGCAGATTTATATTCACAGGAACCTGATGTACAGCTGGAACAATATCCGGAAAGCTTTGTATCCGTATATCTTCTTCAGTTGTATTTTGTATTATTTTCCGCTGCTATGTAATTTATTGTAATCTCTGATATTTTGTAATGTATAATATTCATTTATACACTGTATATTCTTGTATTCTGATGGAATTGTTGTAATTAACAATGAAATGTTCTTCCGTCTACGTTCTTTCATGTGTTGTCCTCGAAGTATCCGCTCTTTCTTTCACCGGGAAGTTACGGGCTTTTACAGTTGGTATCAGAGCTTTGGTTTACAAAGCTCAGAGAACAAGACACGTTAGAACCAAACAAAAGAATTATCAGAGATTGGATTTGTAATATCCAACGGGAATGACTTGTTAGTGATGGGATCAATAGTATCCTAGAACGAGTGTGAAGAGTATATTTTTGAAATGAAAACGAATTTTTGTTTTGAAAATTTAAATCAATTATACGTATTTGATTATTTATTTATATTGATTCGGACAATCCAGTGTATAAAGATTTTGCGTATACGTCTGATCCGCGTGTATTTGAAGTTTTAATATACTGGATAGATATAGAATCACACTCTAGTCGCCCGAAGATGGTTCTGATGATCGCTATAGCGATCGCATCATCAGTATTCAGGTTCGAGTTTCGAAAGTGGGATTTCTATATATTTCCAATTGACTGGTGTGAGAACCAAAATTATATAGGGCCTATTGTTGTGATTTGGCACCAAAAATGTGATTTTTGACTATATATCAAAGTTATGAATTTGAAACGTTAATTCACTAATTGATTGCTGATTGTGTTGTTTGATTAATTAAATGTAGAACTTATAGCCAAATTGTATCAAATAGTGAGTTATATTGAAAATTAGTCGCATTTGCATGCATACACATGTACTTATATTGAACAGGTCATAGCAAGGAGGCTAGAGCAGAAGAATAAAATTGTTTGCCCGACAAATAGGTACATGTTTACCATAATTTACTGTTTTGTTTGGGTGATGATGATTTTGTGAGCCGATTGGCTAGCCGCTTGGATTTTTCTTTTTCTTTTGGATTGAAGAAGGCCATGAGAGACTATATGAAATATCCTGAAGTCCCCGGTGTAGGGGAGGTTATGGCGAAATTTTTCGAAAATTTAGGGTGTTAACCAAATTTTTGAAAAATTTGAAAAGTTCTTAGAAACTGAAAGTTGAAAACTTAAGCCGTAAGGAAAATAATGAAAGTTGAGTTGATTTGTAAAACAACTTACGGCTTCGTTCCTTTTCGGGGATGAAAAGTTTTAAGTGGAGGAGATTGTAATAACCCGGAAATCTGTGCCAGTTTAAAATTTTTATTTTGGCAATTTTAACGAATTTTGAATATTTAGAATGAATTATTTTAAATAATATCGACGAGAAATTTATTTTGAATAGAATTAGAACGTATATATTTATATACATCGTCGTTAGAATATAAATATTTTATTTTAATTATAAAAGGAATTGAAAATGGCGTGGTAGTTCGATAATTCGATTTCAAATTTCAAATGAATGTACAGGATTCAAAATAAACCGGATTTTGGTGAAACCAAAAATATTAGAATGTATTTGAGAATATCTTTCCAACAAATCCGAAAAATCAAGATTTCATAGTGGGAATCAAAAGTTATGTCCAAATGAATTTTCAGAATAGTCGCTATGGAATTTCGGCCCTTAAAAATAGCCATTTTGCAAACGACCTCGGAATTCGACGAAACCTCTTTCGTTGGATCCGTGATGTCAAGTTATTGCTAGATTCCAAATTTCATAATTTTTTGAATCAATATGTGAGTGTGGCAAAGGAAAACGCGTTTGACCAGTTTCAGTTGATTTTAATCGACTGGAAAATGGCTATTTTTCAAACGGTCTCAGAAGTCGATGAAACTAGTTTTGTTAGGACCATATCATCAATACGAAGTTAGAAAATACTTTTTTGGAATTTTCCGAGTTAGTATGTGGCCCCGGTAAATTGAAATGCGTGTTCAAATTCAATATATAGAGTTATATGTTGATTTTGACGAAAACTGATCGTAACGATCGAATTGGCCTATGATATATATCGCATTGTGTTCGGAATGGGGGTATTACGCTAGGGACGACAGTCGGTGGGTTTGATTCTGAGTTCGCATGAAAAGTCAAGTTTTTATTTTTGAAATTATTAAATATAATATATATTTTATTACATAAGCACCCCCTCCCTTCTATTTCTCTCTCCCGTCATTTTCTTTAAAAACATAATAAATAAATAATAATAAAAAACGCACCGCTGTCACCCGCCTCCTCCACCATCCTCTCGCCTCCGACGTGGCCATCTCCGGGTCCCCCACCACCGCGTCTCCCTCCTCGAAAAGCGTCGGTCCCCAAAACCCTATCCCCTTTAACCGCGATCCTCCCCCTCTGAATTGCCACCGCCGCCTGGCCTAGGGTGCCGCCGCGCCACCAGTGGCCCCCCTCAGCCACCACCGCCCCTCCATCTCCTCCTCTTCCTCCAATTCGATTCAAATCCCCCCCAATACCTTAAAACCATCGCTCAGCCCCAAAGAGTCGCTCCGACCACCTGAGGCGCCACCGCCTGCTCCACAGCCCCGCCTCCACCTACTGTCACACCCTACGCCGACCTCTCCTCCATCTTGTCAGCCCAAATGTGAGTTTTATATTGATTTACATTTATTTTCAGTTTTTATATATACTATATCGCGTTTAAAAATCGGATCTTTACTTATATAAAGTTGCGATTTTTGTACGAATAGATCTGAAATAAAAAGACGGTATTTTTAATATAGGAAAGACGATATTTATAATATAAAAAGGTTAAAAATATAATTTTTATATTATAGAAAGGTTAAAAATATAATTTTTATATTATAGAAAGGTTAAAAATATAATTTTTATATAGGTATGATGATAAAAATTTGATCTTTATATATGTAGCAAAATAAAAATCTGATTTTTATTACATATATGTTGAAGTGGAAAAGTGATTTTTATAGCAAAGTAAAAATTCGATTTTTATATATTGAATAGCAAAGTAAAAATTCAATTTTTATATATTGAATAGCTAAGTAAAAATTCAATTTTTTTTATATAGAGAGGAGCGTTATAAAAATATAATCTTTATTATAAGAACATCGATGTAAAAATAGAATTTTTATCTATATAGTAGCGATGTAAAAATAGAATTTTTATCCATATGGAGTGATTATAAAAATATGATTTTTATATACATAGCAACAATATAAAAATGTGATTTTTATATATGTAGTGGCTACGGGCAACGAAAGTGACAAAAGGCGAGAACGGCAAAGACTTCTACTTAAGAAGAGTCGAGGCGTTTGGATTAGCTAGTCGGTGAGAACTTCTCACTTTTAATTAATTTTCTAGTTAAAATATATACTAGGATGCAGACGGTGTTTAGTAGCACCCGACACCCGTCGTCCACAGACGGCTTGTATGCTTGGTTGTTTGATTTTGATGTGTAGTTGATTGTGTGATGTGATGTGAAATGAAATAAAATATTTATATAGTTAAAAATATTTTATGGTTGAATATAGAATTTTTAACGTGTATATAAAATAAATATTTATAAACAAACGACTTGTTTATATACACATTTGACTGATATTGATTGGGACGATAAATTTTACACATCGCCCAACTGCACAAATAAAATATGTGTTTGATTGTTTGAAAACCCCACACGGGTATTGGGATGATATATGACATACACCAATCTCAATAATTAGTTGTATGTCGATCAATTGATTGACAGACTGTTATAAGCGTTAAATATTTATATTTGATGCTTATACAGTGTAGAATGCACTTTGGATGATGGTTGATTATTTGTCATTGTCGATGTATATAGGCGTTGTGTGTAAATCCATAGAAGTAAAATCTATGGTAATTGATTGGGCCTCATTCCAGTTTTGAATAGAAATATTTGAAAAGAAATATTTGAAATAGAATATTTGAAAATAGAAATATATGAAGCCGTGTTGATTAGATTGACACCATTTTGATGTGAACGATATTTACATCGATTTTATTCATTTTATAATGAATATCAAAAGTGATTTCAAAATCTGATATTTTGAAAAGAAATGAATTCAAATTGAAATTGAATAGAAATGAATTCGAATTGAAATTGAATAGAAATGAATTCGAATTGAAATTGAATGGAAATGAATTCGAATTGAAATTGAATAGAAATGAATTCGAATTGAAATTGAATAGAAATGAATTCGAATTGAAATTGAATAGAAATGAATTCTAATTGAAATTGAATGGAATTGAAGACGAACTGAAATTGAATTAAAAATCGATTTGAATTGAAATCAATTTGAAATGAATTTAAATCGAATTTATAAGGAAAAATTCAATTTTGATTTGAATTTGAAAGGAAGTTGAAATCGTTTTGAAAACAAATTTAAAACGATTTATATAATACGTTTTAAAAGGAAATCGACGAAGTATATATTATATATATAAAATAATGGCCTGAATAGAACGCGGCGCGCTGCGGTAGTTCGTGAATTTCGACCATTGACTTCGAATTGACGTTGCGGGAGATCCGACCGTCGGATTCTCCTAAAACCAGAACCGTTGGGTTCGTATCGAAAAGAGCTTTCTAAAGAATA
The DNA here is from genome assembly GCA_030737875.1 of Allium sativum. Lineage (NCBI taxonomy): Eukaryota > Viridiplantae > Streptophyta > Magnoliopsida > Asparagales > Amaryllidaceae > Allium > Allium sativum. Next base: position 203,112,207 of record CM060924.1, read on the forward strand.
TTAGAAATTTGAAATCTAAAGGTTGGATTTGGAACTATTTCCAAATCAAATTTGGAAAAGGTCGCTGTAAGTGCAGTTCGATGGCCGTTGATGGAAAGCGACTGTACGGGCCTTGATAAAATTATTAAAAATAATAATAATTTGTGTAAAATCATAAGAAATGATTTGTGAAGAGTTGGGATGAAAAACTCCGTATTTGAAAATAGATTTTTATCGAAGTGAACTAGTTTTGAACTAGTAATTTATTTTTAAAATAAATAAATTGAATTTGAAATGGTTTTGAAAATAACCAGAATTTCCAATAATTGCATTGGAATGGATTTGAATCGAAATTGTCTTCGGAATATTTCGATGTTGGATTTCGTGATTATACAGATATTGTTATGGAAATTTGAAAGATATTTATATATCATTATTTCTAATACGATATTTGTTGGTCGTAGAATTGAATATAAGCCGATATATTTTCTATTCAGAGCCTTGTATTTAATATCAAATGTGATTTGGGTTTGTTGTGAATGACGTCTTCATTAACACTGTTCTTAAGCCCAGTTGAGAAAAAGATTAAATCTTTTTATTTAGATTTAATGAAGTGTGCCAATTAAATAATATTCAATTGGAATTGAATTGGTATTGATTTTTGGGTTTATCGTGAACAGTGTTTTAAATAACACTTGTTCTTTAACTCAATAATTAATGGAATGTGATTTTGGGTTTATCATGAACCGTGTTTTAAATGACACTGATTCTTTAACCCAGTTAAGGATTAAAACTAAGTGGAGTTTTAATGAATCTTTAATTAGATTGAAAAGATCGAGAATGGAGTATCACCAGTTTTGCTCCGGGCGATAGTTAAATCTTTAATTAGATTTGAACGTGAAATGGTAATTGAACTTACCGATAACACCGTGGTGTTAGATATGAAGTATTACCAGTTTTACTTCATGGGATGAATAGGTTGGGGTTGGGAAATTAAAACAAATGATTACTTCGGTAAGGTTCGTTAATCCCGACTAGTTTGAAGTGATATTCAAAGGAAGATTAAAGAATAAATTTAAAAGAATTTATCTTTGATAAAATTAATGGGAACCTTTCCCAAAGTATAAGAATATTTGAAAAAAGGAATATTCTGAATTGGATTGAGGCGTATGTTGTGTTTGTGTCACACGTGTTTATTATATACGCGAGTTGTTCAGAAAGACCGGGTTTATCCCATTCTGAATAACTGATTCGACGTGGTGTCGAAGATGAAGACGGTGGTTGAAGACCAGAGGTCTTCACGTCGTTTGGGTGATTACTGATGATCTTGATTGGGCCGTACACCCAAGAGGAGGGAATCAGTTAGTGGTCGTCCAGAGTCCAGACGTACTTGGAGATCGATGGATATGCGGGGTACTAGGTGCCTCCGGTTTCGTTCAGACCTAGAAAGAATTTGTAAATGGACTGTGTGTCTGACATTGGATTTTAGTCTGTGTGATTGATTTCTATTAAATATATATCTGTTTGGCGGCGGAGAATTTGTTCTCTTGCTTAACGCCCTTCTCTGAGACGTACGAGCTCAGGAGTTATATATCGATGGATATAAATCGCATGGAGTGAATTGCCTGTGTGGCATGCCTAAGTGGCAATTGATCAAGGCTTCTGTTGAAAAGTAGAGTCTTGTGGTTGATGATCAAAGCACGGCTTGTGTGGCATAGCTTTGTGTAGCGTTGATTCGCGAGCCTCACACCCCGGTTGTGAACCAGAAACGGGAGAAGGATCCAGGGAGGGCATGCGTCTCTTTCTAGCTAGAAGTGGCGTCAGTGGTTTTACACGCCCTGACGAGTTTGACTTATGTGGTTGTTGCTGTTGCGAGGCACCTCGGATATATCGGTCGTTATCGAACCGATGGAGTCATTCGTTGGCTCATTTACGCCCTATAGGGCGGGGAGACGTAGTGTTCAGGCATTTTAATCCACATCGGTGGACCGACCCTGTGGCTCCGAAGGCTTGACAGAGTACTTGCCTGAGGCTAGGGCTAGAGAGTCTCGAATTCGGTAGAGGACTATCTTTTGCCTCGGTTCACAGATGGAAATCTAACTTCCAATACGTGACTGTGCAGTTTTGATTGTAGAGCCTAGTATGACGGCATGATATATGGTACCCATGCCGTCTATGATTGATATTTATGATTGAAATTGTTTTGACACTATACACTTATAATCGTATCAAATGATTTGTTTTTAACGTATCAAGTATGCTTTAGCTATTATAAGGTAAAACCCTATCCTCCGGCTTGTGTTGCATTGTGTGATGGGACCTGGGTCTTATAATAGCTTCATTGTTCTTTATTTAGCTTTGCGCTGTTGTTTTATGCACTGGTGTTCTTGGGAGGAAACTCGTTCCGTGTTATACGGCGTGGTCCCTTGATTTACCTAACTTTAAAATAAAGATAAATAACTGTTTTAGTTCTCACACCAGTCACATGACTGACCTGGAGTTTATTGTTTTAACCTAAACTCTGGGTGCCCTTATTTTGACACGGGCAGCTAGTAGTTTTGGTTTTGCAAATTTATATTCACAGGAACCTGATGTACAGCTGAAACGATATCCGGAAAGCTTTGTATCCGTATATCTTCTTCAGTTGTATTTTGTATTATTTTCCGCTGCTATGTAATTTATTATAATCTCTGATATTTTGTAATGTATAATATTCATTTATACTCTGTATATTCTTGTATTCTGATGGAATTATTGTAATTAACAATGAAATGTTCTTCTGTCTGCGTTCTTTCGTGTGTTGTCCTCGAAGTATCCGCTCTTTCCTTCACCGGGAAGTTACGGGCTTTTACATCGACCCTATGGTCGACCTGTCGACCCCCAGGTCGACCTGTCGACCCCCAGGTCGACCTGGTGCCTGGGCGGGAATTTTCCCGCCCAGCCCAGTTTGGGTCTGATTTTTGAATTTTGAACCGTTTGAATTTTAATTTGAATTCTGAAACTTCCAGAGGTCATAACTCTTTCATACGGAGTCCGATTCACGCAAACTCGGACTCTATCTCAGGTAGAATTCCGAGACGTGCGCAATGGCGTAACCCGTTTCCCTTAATTCTTTCATTTAGAATCAATTATACTTTAATTTGTTAATATACAGTTAATAGAAAATTCGGGGTGTAACAATACCACCAGGAATCAATACATATATATCATCATTTTTGGTATTTAATTTGAATTTATTTTGATTTTCAAAATGGGCGAGTTGGTTCTGTTTTCCTGGGAACCGACGGCTCAGAAAGAAATTACATACGGGTATCATATTTTTATGTGTGGCTGTAAAAGATGGGTGGGTGGCCTTCATTTTGACCAAGTATAGATTAGGATTTTTTTTTTAATATTTCATATCGGTCTTTGCCTTCTAAAAATCTGTGTGATCACACATGATACCCAAAAATCACGAAACTGGACATGCAACTAGAGTTCGACATTACGGTCCCAACGAAACAGGTTTCGTCGAATTCCGACTTCGTTTGCTCACACAGCGTATTTTTAACCATCAAATTACTAACTGTTTTTCACTCTAAAAATCCGTACGGCCACACAGTGACTCTAAAAATCACCAAACTTGGAATCTAGCAATAATTTGATGTTGTGGATCCAACAAAATTAATTTCGTCAAATTCCGACTTCGTTAGCAAAAGTGGCTATTTTTAAAGCCCTAAATAACCTACTTAAATATATAAATATATTTAAATATAATTAAATTAAATATAAATAAATTAAATATAAATAAATTAATATTATCGTATATATTCACAGTGGAATACCATACAGCTCTAGAATAATTATATATGGATTTACAGCTCGATATTTCATCATCAGAGTTATATCGATATTCGATTTATATTCAATTCCTTTTAATTAAATTGAATAAACTGTTACGGTTTTATGGCGCTGTTTTTCTGAGAATTTGATTTGAACATAAATCAAAATCTACACGACGAAATCTCGATTTTTCTCTTCCACTAGAAAAATATACTTCACCAGCTCCTAACGTTTCTTGTTTCACAGAAATCCGATTTAAAACGGACCCTGTATATCCAGTTGAAGTTCAAATCGCCAAATAGCGAACTGCGGCGCCGTTTCGAGCTCGATTTTAATTATAATATAATTATATGTTCTAACTTCATTTATATAATATATCCGTGAATATAATTCAACTATAAACTGAATTATATATTTTAAATAATCCAATTCACACCATATTGTGAATTTCACCATTTTCGATTATTTCTGAATTATACATATATTATTCTATTATTTATATTAATTAAATATAAATATTACTTAATTCTGGTTATCGATATCGCCACTCGACATTTAATAATTAAATTAATTATTCAACAGTTAAAAATGCGGGTCATTACATTAATAATGAATGAAGTGAGCATATTCATTCTATCACTGGTCTGAATTGTAGTAATTCCGCACTTTCTTATCTTGGTCTTCCTATGGCTACATCTAGAATTACTACAACTCAGTGCCTACCATTATATGAAAAAATCACTAAGAGGATGACATGTTGGTCGAACTGTTTTCTTAGTCAAGCCGGTAGATTAACGCTTATTAAATAGGTCACTATAACTATGCAAATTTATTGCTCGTACGTACCACCTCCCGAGTAAACTTCACAATATGATTAGATCTGCGTTTTTGAGATTCTTATGGAAAGCAACATTCATGCTAAATACGTTGCTCCTATTTCCTTCTCTACGCTGGAGAAGCCGATAAAAAATGGTGGCTTGGGTATCGTTAACACAAAACTTTGGAATTGTACCGCCATTGGTAAGCACATTAATGATTTTCTTAATAAAAAAACAATTTATGGGTTACTTGGTCCGTGAAACATGTAGTGAAAATTCAAAATTTTTGGACTATGAAATAGCGCCAACATTATAGTTTGACATGGAAAAACATCATCAGATTCAAATCTAAACTGCTTCCTTATTTCAAGTATAACATGGATGTGTTTGATAGTACTTCCTTTTGTGAAGACCCATGGATCGATCACGGATACATTATTGAACTCCATCTTGTAATTATTGTTCATTCTGTCTTCAATTAGCGGTAACATTAATATGTTGTTTTTACTTCGTTCTCTCTTCTTTTGTTATTTTTTTAACTTTGTTATCTATGTAATCGTCTCAGTATATCAATGAAAGTTGTAGGGGTCCACTTAACCCCATTGGCTCTACTAAAAAAACAACTGTAATGGTTCCTGTGATCGCAATTGCACTGCCTCATAGTAGTTTAGCATTGTGGCCAAAAAAATTGAGTAGCATATTTTTCATCAAAACATAGTTATCATTGGGTAAAAATAAAAATTATAAGCAAAATAAAGCATTAAGGCTAACAAAAACATAAGCAAGAGCAGTCGATACTGAAGTACATCTGACTAGGTCTAAAGCTTATAATCTGATTATAGGCATTAAGGCCAACCCTAAACTCATGTAGCTTGGGTTGTCAATTATGCAACTTAATTAAAAATAAAATAAGTGACATTCATGCATTTTGAACTTTTTACGCACACTTGGGAAGAAAGAAAAGGAAAAACACTTCACATAACAATTAGAGCATACTCAGAAGTAGGGTGACTTTTCGTCAGTGGCAACAATAACAAAAAGCATGGCCATGCTCCACTCTTCTGGCGGCGAGTGGAACTTTACCACCTTTGTTTTTATTTAATTTACGAGTGCTAAATGGCAAATAGAAAGCCGTATGGTCATCAAATGGTTTTATGTTTGTCATTTATCTTATATATATATATATATATATATATATATATATATATATATATAGTGTGTGTGCTTGTAAAAATACCCGAGACCATTTCTCCTCAACTCGCACAGGTAAAAACAATGGCAATTCGTTTGTAACCCTAATTTCACAAATTCTTTAAACTAAGTTAATTAAATTAAAATTCAACCAAATATCACCCTTTCCAATCTTATCTCCTCATCAACATATCCACCATATGCAATTAAAACATATCAATCTTTATGCAAAATTTTGTAGGTTTGAAAATTTTAATTTTAATTTTTGAAGATGGAAGATCCAAATTTTGGGATATAGCTCTGCATTAGTAATTCGTAGAAGAATAACATCAAGGAGTAATCGACGAGCTTCTTTGGTGGCGATGATGGCGTAATTGGGGTTGATGTAGACGAGATTATTTCATGGAATTTTCTGTTTAGGTCGATTATGAGACTACAAGGAGTCCATTATATTTTCAATGAAGGGAATGAGCTTACGGTAATCTATTTTTATTGTTATACTTGTTGTTAGAGCTATTTTTTTTAATATTCGACCAATTAACATAAAATTGGTATTATAAATAGAATCGTGATGGAATGAGATGTCATGGAGCTTTAATAATAGTGTTGAAATGGTGAAAACAACTTAGTGATCCTCAAGTTATAGACTCTTATTTGGTAGATTCATGGATATTGAGTAGAAAAAACCTGATAATAGATGTATTCATGTCATAGTCAAGCGATGGTGGCCAACCACATGCATTTTAATTTCCTAATACTAAGATTGGTTTTATACCATTAGATTTTATTTTGTTGACATCCACACCCATTGTAATGAACACAGGAGCATACCATATAATGAGAATTGGAGTGTGTTCGACAATGTCAGAGAATCTTACTATTTCTTATAGAGAAAGATATTAAGATCGATAATATTGTCATATCTCATCTTGCGAAATATTTTGCAAGGACTACATTGTTGCCAACTTAATTAATATTGATTGTGTTGCTCATATATTTGTGTTATAAATGGTGGGGAACTTTATTTTTTACGACAACTAATGATATTAATAGTCTTGGATACTTGAAGGCCGCAAACGATTGGAGTTTGCTCAGCAATATGATTGGGATTCAGCTATTTTGGGACACTTATATCATAGTTTCAATTTAGCCTTCTTAAAGGGTGACCATTAACTGTATTTATCTAGTTGTTGCAGGTATTTTAACTCATTGTGCAATTGAATTATTATATCATTATTGTTTGATTATTCAATTGTGTAATGTTTAATTCTTGGAATTTACAATATTGGTTCTTCGAATATATGATCATTTGTGGCTATATCATAAAATAATATGTGAAGCAAACTGCTTACCCTACATTGAAAGCGTGAAAGAAAAACAATAGAGTCAGAACCCATGATACATTAGGTTATCTCTTCTCTATTACCCATTATCATATAGATCATAGGTAGCCGGGTCACATAAACTAGAATCCATGGAACAACTCAATCAACTGCTTATGTTGAAGTTGTATATGCACGTAACTTGGCAATGAAACACTTGTTCTCCCAGGAGATTTTTATGAGTTGTTTCTAGGAGAAAGGTGTTTACGGCAGTTTTATATGCTACTATGGTTATCCCCTTAGATCCTCCTCTACAAATGACATAAAGAATGACCCATGATTCGTATTTAGAAATGCAACAAGAGTTGAACCAAGATGATTTCCAACAATATAAACATCAAGGGCAAGACATAAACTATGACACATATTGGATGTCAATTTCTAAAGATGTTGGTCCTTTACTTGGTGTTGTAGTTCGTATTGGTAATCTAGACTATTTTGGGCCCTCTGCTTTAAAATCTAGTATTCAAGCCCTTGTCGTCCTGTCTTCAAAAGTCAACTATGCTTCATAGTTTTATCCACCTCCTCAACAAGCAGATTGGGCAAATGATCCTGTATGATAGATGCAGTGAACATGGAGAGAACCACCACCCATTCCACATTCGCCTGACTTACCCTCGATTCTGTCTCACTACTCATGAAAGTGGGAGCAATCTCCACTTGAAAACTCGAACTCGCGTTGTAGCAGTGTCGCTGCCAGCATGAGTTCGAAGTGGGATTTCCCCCACTTTTTTTTAGAGTGTGGATCCTTGAACGGCAAATTGATTATCGTTTACGGGTGAAATGAAAAGTAGATTGTCATTTAAGGCAAAAAGGATTTCGGAATCCTATTTTAACTTCTTTTTATTATAAATTTGTGTTTCTTTTACAAACCCTCTTCAAGTCCTTCTATTTTGATATGTTTATACTAAGTTTACTCCAACTGTTGATTCTGAAGGAATAAGCATGGGTTGTGAACAAAACACGTTCTATTTTAAAGAAAATTGGTTGTACATGTTACCAAAACTGTTGTGTGAAGTTAAATTTGTCAAGTAGTTGACTTTGTTTTAGAGTAAAAAACCTCATTGGATTCACTTATGGAGCTTCGAATTGTGATAGCAAACTTGTAAAGTTTGCAAGACTATCATCAAACAAGTAAGCGATATTATATATAGTTCAGTCCATACATTCATGAGTAGTGAGACGGTACTGGAGTTAAGTCAGGAAAATGCAGAATGGGCAGCGGTTCTCTCCTTGTCCACTACATCTGCCATCCAATATCATCTGCCCAATCTGCTTATTGAGAGGGTGGATAAAACTGTGAGGCATAGTTGACTTCTAAAGACAGGACGACTAGGGTTTGAATACCCGACTTCAAAGCAGAAGACCCAAAATAGTCCATATTATCAATGCGAACTGCAGCATCAAGTAAAGAACCGACATGTTTAGAAGTTAACCTCCAATATGTGTCAAGGTCTATGTTTTGCCCTTGATGAATATATTGTTGGAAATCATCTTAGTATATCTCTTGTTGCATTTCCGCATACGAACCATGGATCATTCTTCGTGTCATTTGCAAAGGAGGATCTAAAGGGATAGCCACTATACCTGACAACTGCTGTAAGCACCTCTCACCTAGAAACAACTCATTAAACTCTCTTAGGGGAACAAGCAGTGGCAAGCGTCTCATAGACAAGTTACATGCATTAACAACTTCAATATAAGCAGCTGCAACTGAGTTGTTCCATGGATTCCAGTTTATGTGACCCGCCTGCTGATGATCTATATGATAACGGATACTAGAAAAAAGATAATCTAACATATCATGAGTTCTGAATCTATTGCCTTTCTCCCACACTTTCAATTTAGGATAAGCAGTCTGCTTCATAGATTCTTTTATGATATAACCACAAACAGTCATATATTCGAAGAAACAATACTGCAAATTACAAGATCTAAACATTACACAATTGAATAATCAAGCAATGAAGATATAATAATTCAATTGCACAATGAGTTAATATACTTTCCACAACTTGATAAGTCCAGTTAGATGGCTCCGCTTTAACATAGCTAAATCCAAACTCTAATATAAATATCCCGAAATAGATGAACCCTAGTCATATTGCTATGCAAGCTACAAATCATTTACGGCCTCCAAGCATCTAAGACTGATCATATCATTAGTTGTCGTAAGAAATAAAGTTCCAACTATATATAGCACAAATATACAAACAACATGATCAAGATTATTTAAATTGACAACAATGTAGTCCTTAGCAAAATATTTTGCAATATGAGAAAAGACAACATTATCGATCTTAACATCTTTCTCTGCAATAAGTGATAGGAGTTGGCTGGCATTGTCGAACACACTCTAGTTCTCATTATATAGTATACTCCGTGCGTTTGTTCCAACGTGTATGGATGTCAACACAGTAAAATACAATGGTGTAAAACTGATCTCAGCATTGTCGGCCACCATTGCTCGACTATGACATGAATACATCTATTTCCAGAGTTTTTCAACTTAATATCCATGAATCTGCAAAATATTTTCAATACCGGGTCTCTAACTTGAGGATGAGCACTAAGTTTTTTCCACCATTTCAACACTGTTGTGAAAGCTCCATGACATCTTATTCTATCACGATTCTATTTATAATACCGATTTTATGTTAATTAATCAAATACTAAAAAGAATAGCTTCAAGTATAACAATAAAAATCGATTACCGTAGCCTCTTTCCCTTCATGATAATATGACAGACTCCTTTTAGTCTCGCAAATTCGATGAAACCATCTCGCCTACACCAACCCAATTGCGCCACCATCGCCACCAAAGTTCAGTCAATTTATGCTCGATGTTTTTCTTCTACGAATTACTGATACAAAGCAAGATCTTTCAACATTTGGATCTTCCATCTTCAAAAAATTAAACTTCAAAATTTCAAACCCTATAAATTTTTGCACAAAGATTGGTAAGTTTTGATTGCAAATGGTGGATATATGGATGAAAAGATAGGATTGAAAAGGGTGATATTTGATTGAATTTGAATTTAATTAACTAGTTTGAAGAATTTGGCAAACTAGTGTTACAAACGAAGCACCATTTTTTTTTTATAATGAAGCGAGTTAGGGAGAAATGGTGTTGGGTGTTTTTACAGGCACACCATATATTAAAAAATGTTAAACGACAAACAAAAAATTGTTTTAAGGGTTAAATTGTTTTTTATTTGTCGTTTATCCCTCGTAAATTAAATAAATAAAAGGTGGCAAAGCCCCACTCACTGTTGGAAGAGTGGGGCTTGGCCATACGAAAATTCACCTTCTGTTGAGTATGCTCTAAGAAAAACTAACAAAACAAAATGGAACTCATTGTGCTTTTATTTCATTCTACCAGGTAATTTCAAACCTTTATTTCATTTACAGCAATGAGACACAAGTTCCAACAAAAGCTGCGTGGAGAAGAGAAACTTGGATGACAAATATACTCCAATATGTAGAAAGATCCCAAATCTTTAGCACTGGTCAATCTTTTAACATTTAGTTTGACACTTTATTAGCATTTAAACCAACAGATATTTCTGCTAAAATTAACTACCCAAAAGCAACATAATGCTAAAATAGCACCTTACATTTATTTATCAAACAATTCAAGTAACAGAGAGGAACTAATGCCAAGGTATTGTAAACTTTACCCCGATTCTTATTGAGGTAAAACTGGAGATGCATTTTCAATAGTTCTCCAAACTAGAAAATATGATCAACAATAGGTGAGATATTTTGCAATCAGTGGACGTTGCAGCAGGGTGCAAAATATGACCATGCACCCGAACACATTTCCTTTCTGACTACTGATGATGATATGTCCTTACCAGATGAAATGAACATCGAAAATAAGCCTTTAACTTGTAATATAGCTAGAATTAAACAAGCTCGCAAGAACAGGTCCAATGAAGAGACTATCGAATATCAGGCTTTTGCAGACGCAGGAGTAATTGATAATCCGGCTTGGAATGCATTGACGGCTAAATTAAAGGACGAGAGGAAGAAGAAGAAAGTGAAGAAATTCAAGAAGTTGGAGATGTTGTCTTGCTCTGGCCAAGGTGCGTCTTCTAGATGGTAGTAAGGAGAGCATAGTCAGGAAAAAGTCATATGTCATTATGGTCTTGTAGTGGTCTTTTGGTTATGGTCTTATATTAGGCATATATGTTGTCTGTTGATTTTATATCTTTCGTTGGTACAGAGTCTCCGTACAAGTGAGTTTTATGGAGTGGGTGGTCTGTCACTTATTGTGAGTTGTACTACTGAGGATGTAAACCTTTATATATATATATATATATATATATATATATATATATATATATATATATATATATATATATATATATATATATATATAAAGTACCAAGTTTCTAAAAAAGTCTATAATGTTTGCATGGATCTAGAGCTAAAGCTTGGAGTCTTAGATTTGATGCGGGCCACCAGATTTGAAGTGGAAGCCTAGAGTTGAGCGGGTCAGATCTAGAGATGTTCACAGTGGAGCATTTGAGAGGTTCATGCAAGTTGCGACTGCAAGTTTGGGTGAAAGATATATATTTTGCAGTGGGTGAAGGCGGTGGAAATTGTAGCATCGGTCATCGGATCTGAAGGTTTTGCGGTGGAGACATTTTTTTATTTGGGCGGAAATGATTTTTGCTTTGAAGGAAGATGTATATATTTGAACGGAAAAAATAGTAAGAAAAATGGCATTGGAATCTGGATAGGCATTGAAAAGGGGAATTAGTATAAAGGGCTGCATATCTTTAATAATTAGTTTTCAGGCGCACATCATATAAAGATAACAAGAAAATGATTATAATGACAAAATTTAAGGCTTTTTAAATCATAAGGACAACCCATTAAAATTTTAATTACAAGAACAAAAGTAAATAAAATTTTAACCATAAGGACAATACAGTGATTATTTTATAAAATTCTGTATAGCGTGCGGTTTCCATCTTCTCCCTCCACTGTCTCTCTCGCGAATATCTCGATTTCACCATTGATCTCGATTGCGACATTTTTATACGTGCATAATTCGATCTCTAACATCCCTCTTCAAACATCCGTATTAATCGCCAAATTCAAATTGCAAATTCGATCTCGTTTACATTGATTGTGAAATCGATGTCGAGATTACATCGATTGATTTTTTTCCTGTTAAAATCGTTTTGATTTAATGTTTATTTTTGCGATTAGGTTTTTTTTATTTCTCAAGGTGATTCATGGCTTCTATTGGCTCTACAATTTTATTGTTCGATTTTTCAGTAGTTGGGTATCAATTTTGTATTTTTCTAGATATCACTTTTGTTTAATTAACTTTATTTTATATTTGTTTGTTATATTTTTGATGTTGTATTTGTTGTGTAGTTATATTGTTGCATTAACTCTGTATTACAATCGAACTTGTTTTGGTTTAATCAATCAAATTATGATGTAAATATTATGTGTTAATTTTTTTAAACATTACAGTAGTTTTTAGGTATCAATTATATATTTTTTACACTACAACAAAAACACCATATTACAACTTTAATTTTACAACGGTGGTAAAAGCACCGTTGTAATAAATGTTTTTTACAACTCTTTTTCCAGAAAAGTTGTAATAAACTTATTTTTAACAACTGTATTATTTTGACAGTTGTAATAAAAGCCTATCACAACTTTATTTTTTGACTATTGTAATATTTGACTATATTTTAATATAATTAACAACTAATAATTAATATTTAATACATTTATATTGATTATTTATAATTAATAACTAATAATTACTATTAATGATCAATTAGGAAGTAATAATCAATCCGTAATATTTAATACTTAGAAATTAAGAAGAATAATTAAAAAATATAGTTAATATTACATAATTACTATTAAATAGTTAATAATTAATGCTAATCATGAATAATCAATGATTGCTATTAATAATTAAGAAGTAGAGATTAATAATGAAGAAGAAGAGATTAATAACTAAGATTATATTTAATAATTAATTTATAATAACGAACGATTAATAAGAAATCTTTAATAATTAAAAAGTAATACTTATTATTAGTATTTAATATTTAATAGTTATGGGTAATAATTATATTTAACATCCAATATTTCAAAAAAAGTTTAATTTTTTCTAGACAAAACTTATAAAATATTGAAATTTTCACAAATTAATTAAAAAAAAATCAATGAACTAGAATTTTTATAAAATATCCAAAATTTCAAAAAACTAGTTAGTTTTTTTCTTTTTTTCTTATGATAGTTGAACCTTAAAATAGAAATGAATATTTAGATGACTTAACTAACGTGATCTATTGAGTGTTGAAATTAGTTAGTTGATTACTATGAGAAATAATATTATGTATAGTGTTGAAAACAATTGAAATATAAGATGTAATCACATTATTAAGTACCAATCAGATAAACATGAAAAAATCAATCGTTTGGAGAAGTGGCAGCAGCTTGAAAATTTTGGCGGCCAACCCTTATGTTCCGTTCCTTTTATTCTCGTCCCTCTCCTTTGCTTTATTTCTCAGCCCATTGTTTTGCCTTCCCCCAAATCAAAATCCCCAAAATCCTCAATCCCTAGTTCAGCTCCAATGCGTATGGCCTCCGCTTCATGCCACCGCTAGTCCTTCCACTGAGACCTTCTCCCTCCACCGCAAAATCCGCTCCTGAACTCGTGCTACTTCTATTTCCACTGCAAGCTTCATTCGCCGTTCATTGATTCTGTCGCTTCCTATTACCACCGTATCCATCTCCGTTGACCCAGCCTCCAACTCATGGTTCTGCGTCTCTGAGACCCTGCTCCGTGTCCTACTTAACGTCGCTTAAGCTTTACACCCTTCGCTCCTCTCACCCGATGCATCCAATGCCTCTTCCTCTGCTTCCAAGAACTCTGGCCACCGAAAGGAATGAACATGCAACCCAGGAAAGTGCCCATCAGTCTCTGCCTGTAGCTCCACCGCGATCCCTTGCTGGTCCTTCTGCCATCCATCGTCTCCAAGCCAACAACCATTTCCAGTATTGTGTCATCTTCAAACAGCCTCTAGCGTCGTTCCAGCATGCCAAGCGAGTCGCTCATGTCATCCCCAATTCGTTGACCAACAGTAAGTAAACCTTACGATTAAACATATTTTAAGTTTGCACCTTTGGATTTACACAAAAGTCAATTAGTTTTGGGTTCTTTCTGATGCATTTGGTCAGTTTTCGTTGGTCCACTTGTCGTATTGTTATGGGGTTTCTTTTGAAGTGCAGTAGTGGTTTGGGATTGTTACTGGTATTACTCTTGTCATTGAACAAATAATGTGAATGAATTTGTAGGATGCTAGAATGTCATGTTTGCATGTGTTGATTCCCATATACACGCACACGCCATGCCACAAGTTCGACTACTGCTCATTTCCAAAGTTAATATTTTACTTAGTTAAAGATCATATTACATAAATAAGGTGTCAAATTTGAGACTTGGACCCAACAAAAATTTCATATGTTAAGCATTGAATGTTCAATTCATGTTTAACAGAACTAGGAAAAATTTAGAATTTAATTACATAAAATTTTAAGGTAAATTTGCATACACATGCTTCACACTTTTCCCATCTATACACATGTTGTACGTTCATATATGCTTGTTTGTGTGATGTGCATAAATTCTGGATTTGGGGTACTGCATGTACCTGTAGTACATATGTTAATCCTATAAATACTTGCCTTGATCTTAGGAAAAATTACCCTGCATATTTCAAAATCTTTGTCCTTATGCCATGCTAAACAAGAATTTTTTCTTTCTTTGAAACTGTATCAAATATGCTATCATCTTGGTCACTTTGATATTTGGGTTTGTGTTAAACTACAGTGGCACTCATCCTTGGTAAAGTTTTTATTTTCATGCCATCTAGATGCATGCAACACTATATATATATATATAATATGTATATGTATATATATATATATCATTTCTTTTGGCACCATTTGAGTTACTTGTCACTTGACCTATGTGAGCTGCCGTTAAATTTCATGCAATTGTCGCCACTATGCACGTTTTGATTTTGTAGTTGGCATGAGTGTTTTGCTGCAATACTTGCATGTTGTTTAGTTTGATTTATACATGTATGGTGGCATCTTAACTGGAGGTAAATGAACGATCTGCATCTTGTCTAATAGTTTATTAGTAATATCAATAACATAATTTATGAGTTCCCTAAGTTTAATTTATCGAGTTTGCTATTTTTATATTTCTATGGGTGACAAAGAAAGCTCCAACATCGCCATACAGTCTCGTGTAATTATTTCCTATTTTCTTTTTGCAGTTGATGAGAATGAGATATACAAAATACTTACCGTGGCGATCCCTAAGATGATGAATTGGATAGAATATTTTAAGATACCCAAGGTATTATAGCTAAATTTATTCTGCTGTGCAATTTCCTGTGAAAGCATGTATATGTGTGGTGTAAAAGTTGCCGTTAAATTTCCTATTTCCAGACGCAATGTCTTGTGGAGTAAAAGTTGCTGGTAATGGTGGGAAGATTATCATGAACCCCGAAGATAGTTATGTTTTTAAAGAAGGTGATGAGCTCCATGTGATTGCAGGGGATGATGATACTTATTCTCCTGGTCCTTTAATTGAGGTAATTTATCCCATTATATTATAGTCCATGATTGTTGGCCATTGCGATCGGGTGCATTTATTTGCTTGTGTTACTGCTGCTTTTCGGAATACACGACTTTACTACCAAAATGTTGTAACTAGTTGGACAATGTATGTCGTGTACTCTACTCAAATAATGTTGTGCATGCAAATGGTGCTTATTAAGTAATAACATAGTCATGAGCTATGTATATAATGGTTTAGAAAGAAAAATGAAACTAATCCTAAACAACAGCGCTACATAACAATCTCATATCATAACCAATTGTATCATCATTTCTTTTAAATAATTCATTTAGTTACATCCAAATTCTCACTCACTATTTCATGCCTTAGGTATAGAGAGGTTTTTTATCAAATGTATTCAGACCTCCTAAGTACCTAGAAAAGATATTATTTTTGCAGTTGGCGGCGAGATATAGATATGGATTGAAAGGATGTTGAGTTGGTGGCATGGACACCAAGATATGGATTGAAAGGAATAATTGATGCATCTGTTCGTGTCATGATGACCTCGAATAATGGAGCTTCATGTGAGAAAATCAAGCCTTTAGAGTTTAAAACGGGTAAAGAAACAAGTGGTCAAGTAGCAACTTTCCTTTTACCAAAATTTGCTGCCAATCTTTTATTTGTTTTGGTCATGTTTATTGCCTCAGATATTTCAGTCCAAGTTCACAATTTGTTGAGTATATTTCATTTATGTATCATTAATGCCATGATATTTTCCTTGCAAAAAACTACTCTCAAACTTTCCGTGTAAAAAATGTATATTTTTGTTGCCTCCTTATCTGTTTTGGCATTGTTTTTAACAATGACTGAAAACGGTCTCATAGGGTTAGCAAAAATGAAGTGAATGTATCTAGCATATTTAGTGTATTGTTTATTTCAGATGCAAAAGACGTTTATTTGTTTTAAAACGCAACTGTCAATCACAACCGTGATAAACAGTTGTAGTAAATATTATTACAACGGTGGATAACTGTTGTAATAAAGTTTATTACAACGGTGGAAAAAAGTTGTAAAATATACATATTACAACGGTGTTGCAACAGTGCAAAAAAGTTGTAAAAGATTTTTGTAACACCCCACACCCGCTACGGTCACTCTCTAAGGGAATGCCATAACATCGGCGGAGTATTTTGAGTGAATATAGAACAGAGAAATTACAGCAAGACAGATATAGGTAATACTTGAAAATTTAAAACAACATTTCATTGCAGCGGAAAGAAAAACATGTCTGGTTACATCACAAAACCATAATAAGAGTCAAGTACAAATATCCATTCTGCTAAAAATACATAATCCCAATACATGAACTGATAGCCATAAAAGAAAAGGGTAAGCTGAGCTCTACATCTAGGGTCCAAGCTCCAAGAGAGTAATAAAAGCAGCCTGATCAAAGCCCACTCGTGCTGGGCCCACTCTGAGAACCTAAGGGTTGGGAAAAAGATAAAAACAACGGGGTCAGACATAAGTCTGAGCGAGTCCTATAACTTTAACAATACAATCATTAAAGTAACCAGAGAAGACATAAGCTTGATATACGGTAATGTCTGGGGATGAATGGCTACACTAAGCAGCTTGGTGGACTTAGGATAAACTAAGATAACCGTAAAAGACGCATCTACCCACCCAAGGATAATTACCACACTGCACCACACCAGTCATTCCTACTTAAAGGTTGATCCCTCCCGAGGACTTAGAAAATTTTCCCAGTAGTTTCGTGTACCCCTAGCTGACTACATAGGTGCCGTCTGCCCCTATCTCCACTAGGTGTACCCACTACTCCCAAGTGATCAGCTCCCTACCGTAGATACCCGTGCTGGCCACACAGTGGGGTGTATCACTCCCCAAAGTGGCAACCCGATACAATCAACGGTGCACGGCTTATACCTACACGATGCAACAACGTCTTACCTACCAGCCCGGGTCCACACACGCATATGAAATCCGTTGGACTTGCGTTGCCACCGCTAACCCGTTTTGGCCTCTTATAGTCAAGCCCAGTACGCGTGTCCCGTCCTCGACATGGGTCGAGCCCAATAAGATACATATGGGTTACTGGTTGAAATGGGCCCCCACAAGCTACCTACCTAAGCTTGTCCCTTTTTCTAGTGCATCCCACTTAACCCTTTAATCATGTTTAATTACATGTTTCCACTTGGTTAAGTATTCTAATCGTATTTTCTATTGCCACCCAAGGCAACCACTAGATTTCCACATGCCACCCAAGGCACCCACTTAACCCCTCATGTCCCTCTACATGCTAATATGGTTAAGTGTTTCTTAATTAATTAATTAAGATCATGACCTCATAAAGACCTCTCACATTAGACCATCTTTTATGACTGCTGGATATGCCGGTTGGTTCCGGGCAGACTTCCGTCATCAAAAGGGTCTAACCTCGTGTCTTTACTTTAATCATGTATTTAATTTATGACTAAGACCTCTCACATTGGGCCAATCATTTGTAGCTGCTGGATTTGCCGGTTGGTTCCGGGCAGACTTCCGCTACAAAAGGGTCCAACCTCGTGTCTTAGTTGATTAATTACACCTAATTAATCATCCCCATAATTTGTATTAATTATCCCTAATTAATTACACATCTTTAAGAATATGGGTAGACCTAACTCAATAGGTAAATTCCCAATTCCATAGTATGGGTAGACCTAACTTAATAGGTAAATTCCCAACTCCATAATATGGGTAGACCTAACTTAATAGGTAAATTCCCAATTATGTCCATTCATTTTATGTTATACACATTTTTATTAACATGCATATTAACCCCATCGTTTCCCACGTAATTCGTTTTCATAACATGTCATATAAATGGGAAGATTTACCATAAATGTAATGGGTTCAATCTTAGCCCAACGTTGGCTCTTACATGGGTTTAAAAGGTGTCAACTTGCATCATGATATTAAACCCAACTAACATCATTAAATAACCCAACTTGCATGAATACACATATGTCATATAAAGGTAACTTGCATAAGTGTTCATAGGTTACACAAAGGGTGAACTTGCATATGTGACTTGCATCATAAATAGGGTAAACATGCATATGTATGCATAGCATACAAAGGTGTCATCTTGCATATGTATGTATCTTATTTAAAAAGGGTAAACTTGCATGTCATAATGTATGCATAAAACCAACCACTTAGCATGCATGAAATCAAGTACTTAGCATGCATAAAACCAAACACTTAGCATGCATAAAATCAAATACTTAGCATGCATAAACCCAAACACTTAGCATGCATAAAATCAAATACTTAGCATGCATAAAATCAAATACTTAGCATGCATAAAGTCAAATACTTAGCATGCATAAAACCCAATACTTAGCATGTATAAAACCCACCACTTAACTTGCATAAACCCACATACTTAACTTGCATAAACATAGAGTTAACATTAAACATAGATTAGCAAACTAACATCATATCATATGACTTAAAACCCACTAATCCGCATACAAAACCGCATGATCTCATCATATCTCATCTACTTAATTTAGCAATTGGTTATTAAAGTGATAGAAACTCACCAAAACTAAGATTAGCAAACTTATGAAGTAGAACTAGTTGCTATATTTGAAGATGGTGATGATTAGAG
Source organism: Allium sativum (assembly GCA_030737875.1). Taxonomy (NCBI): domain Eukaryota; kingdom Viridiplantae; phylum Streptophyta; class Magnoliopsida; order Asparagales; family Amaryllidaceae; genus Allium; species Allium sativum. The sequence goes on from CM060924.1 coordinate 203,131,697, forward strand.
GTTGATTAGCTTGCAACTTTCTTCATGAATTAGTGGAGGCTCCTCCTAAGTTTGATTTTGGCGGCATGATGGTATCAATTCTATTTTTAGTATGGATTAGGCTTGCATTAGGGTGTGTTTTAGACCATAGGATTAGCCCTAGGTTAGATTAGGTCCGTCAGATTTAAGAAGTCTCTAGAGAATAGCCCAAAACACAGCCAAACCCTAAAATGGTGCACCAGGTTTAAATGGTCGAGCACCCCCTATCGACACCCAAGTCGACAGGGCTGTCGACCTGGTCCTACCCAGTCGACTGCTCAGTCGACAGGGCTGTCGACTCGGGTAGCTAGGCGGGAGTTTTTCCCTCCAGCGCCCAATGGCCCCAATTTTGAATTTTCTGCAAACTTCATTGGGCCATACGGACTCCGATTTACAAAATTTCGGACTCTATTTTGCGTATTTTTCCGAGACGAACGCAATGACGCAGCCCGTTTCCCCCAATCCTCACACATGAGATTATTTATTCTGCAATTAGTGAATATTAGTATTAACTGAAATTCGGGGTGTTACATTCTCCCCTCCTTAAAGGATTTCGCCCCTGAAATCTCTAAGATAAGGAGAATGCATATCCTACCATCCAAGCAACCATCTACTCAATCCATCAAACACGGGCATCCATTGTCCTTAAAACAATTTCTACTGATGTATGAGCATATGCAAAAAGTGTGTGTACATGTTCCCTATCTAATGTATGAACATATGCAAACCATGATAGTGCCATGCATCCAATATGTATGCGAGAGAACCCTATTGACACATACAATATCTACATGAGTGCACAATCATTCACCAAAATGCATCATCCAGATGATAACTCAACCATTATACATCCATAAATATGGCTATCTACACAATTATATGCAATATGCAATATGAAGTGACTGAGCCGATCTAGTGCCTAGAGTGTGTGTATATGCATCCACGAGCAACCACTAGCAAACACTTGCATCCACTTGCATCCATCAACCATAACATGTCGCAAACACATGTTTCAACCATAGGTTTTACCCTATCTAAAGGTCAAAAGTACTAACGAGAGGACATACTAAAGATAAGATAAGTACTAGACAACGATAGAGGAGAAATTAAAAGACATACCCTCAAAAAGAAATGGGTACAATGAACGCATCTTCGCTTCCGTCTCCCAAGTTGTGTTGCTCTCATCTTCTCCCCATTGCACTTTGACTAGTTGAACCTCTCTGTTTCTCAACTTCCTAGTCTCTGACCCAAGGATGCGAGTAGGAGCTCGCCGAATCGTTGCATCACGCTCTACTTCCACTTCTCTAAGCAAGCTCGGCTCTACCACCTCTGCAGTCTCATGTAGGCACTTCCTCAAATGTGACACATGGAATACATCATGTACCCCACTAAGTCTGTCGGGCAACTCCACTCTATATGCCATTCGTCCAATCCTTTCCTTAATAGGAAACGGCGCTACGAACCTTGGTGCTAACTTCCCAACAGATCCAAAGCGAACCACATTTCGTAACGGAGACACTTTGACAAAGACCATGTCCCCAACTTCAAACTCAAGGTCCGTCCTCCTCTTGTCCGCATAAGATTTTTGCCTATCCTGCGCTGCTTTCATCCTTCTTCGAATCAAGTCAATCTTCTCAGAAGTCTCCCTAACCATATCAGGCCCAAGCAAAATCTTATCCGTAGATTCCCACCAACATGTAGGTGATCGACAAGGCCTTCCATAAAGGGCTTCGAAAGGAGTCATACCAATACTGGACTGAAAGCTGTTATTATATGCGAACTCCACCAATGGAAGATGCTCTTCCCATGTACCTCCAAAATCTAAGATACAAAGCCTCAAAAGGTCTTCTAGGACACGATTCACCCTCTCAATCTGGCCGTCCGTCTGAGGATGATATGCGGTGCTCAGACATAATTGAGTCCCCACTGCTTCTTGCAAACTTTTCCAGAACTCGCTAGTGAAGATAGGATCTCGATCACTCACTATGCTAGAGGGTACCCCATGCAATCGAACTATCTCTCGAAGATATACTGAAGCTAGCCATGGAGCAGTCCTCTTGCTCTTCACAGGTATGAAATGGGCGCTTTTAGTAAGTCTGTCTATCACAACCCAAATTCCCGTATTACCCTTTCTCGATCTGGGTAACCCATCAATAAAATCCATCGAGACGCTATCCCACTTCCATTGCGGAACTTCCAATGGGTGAAGCAACCCACCTGGTTTCTTTTGCTCCGCTTTCACCTGTTGGCACACCAAGCATCGAGCGACATACTCGGCCACATCTTTCTTCATGCCAGCCCAGAAGAAAACCCTCTTCATGTCTTGGTACATCTTGTCCCCACCAGGATGAATGGTCATCCTAGAACGGTGTGCATCATCAAGAATAGCCTTCCTCAAACCCTCGTCTTGCGGTACACAAAGTCTACCGTCTCTACGCAAGCACCCCCTATCGTCTAGGGTGTACCTACTCAAATGGCTGGACGACTCCCCCCTTATGAGCCTCTCTACCAACTCAACCAACCGTGGGTCGTCCCGCTGTGCCTCGCCAATCCGCCCCAAAAGAGTAGGTCTGACCTCCAAGGATGCTAGCAAATCGGGTATATAGTCAACGGAAGGTCTGAAATCAAACATCGAGATAAACTCCAAGCTTCGTCGTTCCACGAACAATGGACTCAAGGACAACCTTTTTCTACTCAAGGCGTCCGCCACCACGTTACCCTTGCCAGGGGTATACGCTATCTCGAAATCGTAGGATGCTAAGAACTCCATCCACCTTTGCTGTCTCAAATTCAAATCCTTCTGAGAAAACAAGTACTTCAATGATTTGTGGTCAGTGAACAATTCGAATCTCTCACCAAGAAGATAATGGCGCCAAATCTTAAGCGCAAAAACAATAGCGGCCAACTCTAAATCATGGGTAGGGTAATTTTTCTCATGTGCCCTCAACTGCCTCCCACCATAGGCTATTACCCTTCCCTCTTGCATTAAGACTGCGCCCAGTCCTGTCCCACAAGCATCGGTATAGACAACAAATGGCTTACTCCCATCTGGCAACACTAAAACTGGAGCAGTGGTTAAAGCTCTCTTTAACCGTCGGAACACATCATCACAATCTACGTCCCATGTGAAAACAAGATTCTTCTTCGTCAAACGGGTTAATGGGGCTGATATCTTCGCGAAGTCCTTGATAAACTTCCTATAGTAGCCAGCCAACCCCAAGAAACTTCTCACCTCGGTAGCATTCTTCGGAACCTTCCAATCTTGAATTGACACTACCTCTATCCCTTCTTTGGAGACCACGTGCCCCAAGAACCGCACTTCCTTCCTCCAGAAGTGACATTTAGAGAATTTAGCCTTAAGGCTATGTGCTCGAAGAGTCTCCAACACCTCCCCAAGATGTAGGGCATGCTCTTCTTCACTCTTAGAAAATACTAAGATATCATCCACAAAGACCACCACGAATTTATTAAGGAACTCCCTGAACACCCTACTCATCAAATCAACAAAGTATGCAGGGGCGTTTGTCAACCCAAATGGCATCACCAGCCACTCATAGAAACCATCCGGAGTCCTAAAGGCAGTCTTGTCTATGCTATCCTCAGCCACCCTCAACTGATGAAACCCCGTGGCTAAGTCCAACTGAGAAAATACCGAAGCGCCAACCAACTGATCGAAAAGATCATCAATCCTCGGCAATGGGTGTCTATTCTTCTTTGTGAGCTTATTGAGCTCTCTATAGTCTACACAAAGTCTGAGGGACCCATCCGCCTTCGTAGCAAAAACTACTGGAGCACCCCACTCCGATATACTTCGTCTTATGAACCCCTTCTCAAGCAACTCCCCTACTTGCTTATTGAGTTCCCTCCTCTCACGAGGAGCCATGTGGCGCACTGGTAAAGATACAGGTTTAGCATTATCCACCAGATATATTCGGAAGTCAATCTCCCACTTCGGAGGTAAGCCCTTCACCTCCTCAAACACATCCGAGTATTCCCGGACCACTCTAACAGATTGCAAACTCTCGATCGAAGCGTCAAGCGATTCAAGATAACTTAGCATAACAGAATCCATGGGATTACAAGAGATCTCGAGAGTGTTACCCAAGCGGGTCATGAGCCTAACAACTCTCCTTTCGCAATCAAGAACGGCACCATTACTGGATAACCTGTCCATGCCCAAAATCAACCCATAGCCCGTGAAGCCCAACACAAAAGCATCACATCTAAACTCAATGCTAAGTATAGAAATCTTCAAACCCAAACATATCATGGACCAATAAGTGGAGCCCCCAATTGGGTTTGAAACAACCAAGGGATCATCTACTAGACTGGTGTCTAAGTGCAGTGACTCAACTAATGATGATGAGATAAGCGAATGCGATGCGCCAGAATCAAACAATGTACGGACAGGATGATCAAATAGAAAAACCAGACTTTCCACGGAAATAGTTCTACCTCTTTCTCGAATCGGTGGAGCTGCGAGAGCCTGAACTTGCCCCCTTGCCTGAGCTGGTGCCACAAGAGCTTGCACCTGTCCTCCTGAGGTAGACCCCGTCCTTTGCCCTTTCTTAGGACAGTCTTTCACTAGATGTCCTGCTTCGCCACAGTGGAAGCAGCTAGTCTTCTTCTTCTTGCGACAATCCTTGCTTAGGTGGCCAGGTGTCCCACAATTGAAACACTTCTTCTTGCTCTTGCCACCGTTGCCTTTCCCACCTTTGTTTTGCTGTTGTTGTTGAGGTCTCTTTTGATCTCCCTTCTTCTCGGGTGCCTTATTAGCATTGGGACCCTTCTCTTCTTCATGCATAAGTGCCATGTCAACTAGCTTCTCGAAGGTGGCCCCCATAGGGATATGAGTCATAACCAACCCATGCATCGGTTCATTCAAGCCTTTCACGAACCTCAAAGCCTTCTTCTCCGGTGTATTCACCATGTCTAGGCCAAACCTTGCCAATTGATTAAACTTGTTGACATACTCCTTCACTGAGAGATTTCCTTGCTTTAGAGTCAAGAATCTTTCCATATACAAGTTTTCTTCCGCCCTTGAGAGAAACTTTGCCACAAATCTTTGCTTAAAATCCGCCCAAGAGTCAACGGGGCGTTCTCCATTAGTGACCTCCCACCAGAATGAGGCCTCTCCCTTCATTAACCAAGCAGCTAACTTGACTTTCTTTCCTTCTTCCATCTCAAAGATATCTATCAACTCTTCTACCTCCTTAAGCCAATCTCTAGCCTCCACAAAAGTTTCAGATCCTTGAAAAGGTTTGCCTCCCATAGCTTTAAATTCCTTGCAAGTCTTAGCAAAAGTATCCGTGCGAGGAGGAGGGAGAGGAGGAAGATCGGGTGCTACTGTTGGTGGAGGAACATTTGCTGGACCCGCAGCGGTGGCCCTAGCCTCCATCAATCTCCTATACCATACTGGTATCGTCACACCCTTCGGAAAGTTAAGATCCTCAGCCATGCTGAAACGAAAAAGGAAAGATTCAAAATGGAGAATTCGAAAGATAAAGACATGGCTATTGGGGATTATGCTTTTCTTTCAAAAGCTTTTCTCTTTAAAGACATGTTTTTGAAAATATCTCTTCCAAAATGTTTTTAGAAAAATAGTTTTCTAAAAATTTTATCTGTTCCGGTAACCTTTGCTCTGATACCACGTGTAACACCCCACACCCGCTACGGTCACTCTCTAAGGGAATGCCATAACATCGGCGGAGTATTTTGAGTGAATATAGAACAGAGAAATTACAGCAAGACAGATATAGGTAATACTTGAAAATTTAAAACAACATTTCATTGCAGCGGAAAGAAAAACATGTCTGGTTACATCACAAAACCATAATAAGAGTCAAGTACAAATATCCATTCTGCTAAAAATACATAATCCCAATACATGAACTGATAGCCATAAAAGAAAAGGGTAAGCTGAGCTCTACATCTAGGGCCCAAGCTCCAAGAGAGTAATAAAAGCAGCCTGATCAAAGCCCACTCGTGCTGGGCCCACTCTGAGAACCTGAGGGTTGGGAAAAAGATAAAAACAACGGGGTCAGACATAAGTCTGAGCGAGTCCTATAACTTTAACAATACAATCATTAAAGTAACCAGAGAAGACATAAGCTTGATATACGGTAATGTCTGGGGATGAATGGCTACACTAAGCAGCTTGGTGGACTTAGGATAAACTAAGATAACCGTAAAAGACGCATCTACCCACCCAAGGATAATTACCACACTGCACCACACCAGTCATTCCTACTTAAAGGTTGATCCCTCCCGAGGACTTAGAAAATTTTCCCAGTAGTTTCGTGTACCCCTAGCTGACTACATAGGTGCCGTCTGCCCCTATCTCCACTAGGTGTACCCACTACTCCCAAGTGATCGGCTCCCTACCGTAGATACCCGTGCTGGCCCCACAGTGGGGTGTATCACTCCCCAAAGTGGCAACCCGATACAATCAACGGTGCACGGCTTATACCTACACGATGCAACATCGTCTTACCTACCAGCCCGGGTCCACACACGCATATGAAACCCGTTGGACTTGCGTTGCCACCGCTAACCCGATTTGGCCTCTTATAGTCAAGCCCAATACGCGTGTCCCGTTCTCGACATGGGTCGAGCCCAATAAGATACATATGGGTTACTGGTTGAAATGGGCCCCCACAAGCTACCCACCTAAGCTTGTCCCTTATTCTAGTGCATCCCACTTAACCCTTTAATCATGTTTAATTACATGTTTCCACTTGGTTAAGTATTCTAATCGTATTTTCTATTGCCACCCAAGGCAACCACTAGATTTCCACATGCCACCCAAGGCACCCACTTAACCCCTCATGTCCCTCTACATGCTAATATGGTTAAGTGTTTCTTAATTAATTAATTAAGATCATGACCTCATAAAGACCTCTCACATTAGACCATCTTTTATGACTGCTGGATATGCCGGTTGGTTCCGGGTAGACTTCCGTCACCAAAAGGGTCTAACCTCGTGTCTTTACTTTAATCATGTATTTAATTTATGACTAAGACCTCTCACATTGGGCCAATCATTTGTAGCTGCTGGATTTGCCGGTTGGTTCCGGGCAGACTTCCGCTACAAAAGGGTCCAACCTCGTGTCTTAGTTGATTAATTACACCTAATTAATCATCCCCATAATTTGTATTAATTATCCCTAATTAATTACACATCTTTAAGAATATGGGTAGACCTAACTCAATAGGTAAATTCCCAATTCCATAGTATGGGTAGACCTAACTTAATAGGTAAATTCCCAACTCCATAATATGGGTAGACCTAACTTAATAGGTAAATTCCCAATTATGTCCATTCATTTTATGTTATACACATTTTTATTAACATGCATATTAACCCCATCGTTTCCCACGTAATTCGTTTTCATAACATGTCATATAAATGGGAAGATTTACCATAAATGTAATGGGTTCAATCTTAGCCCAACGTTGGCTCTTACATGGGTTTAAAAGGTGTCAACTTGCATCATGATATTAAACCCAACTAACATCATTAAATAACCCAACTTGCATGAATACACATATGTCATATAAATGTAACTTGCATAAGTGTTCATAGGTTACACAAAGGGTGAACTTGCATATGTGACTTGCATCATAAATAGGGTAAACATGCATATGTATGCATAGCATACTAAGGTGTCATCTTGCATATGTATGTATCTTATTTAAAAAGGGTAAACTTGCATGTCATAATGTATGCATAAAACCAACCACTTAGCATGCATGAAATCAAGTACTTAGCATGCATAAAACCAAACACTTAGCATGCATAAAATCAAATACTTAGCATGCATAAAATCAAATACTTAGCATGCATAAAGTCAAATACTTAGCATGCATAAAACCCAATACTTAGCATGCATAAAACCCACCACTTAACTTGCATAAACCCACATACTTAACTTGCATAAACATAGGGTTAACATTAAACATAGATTAGCAAACTAACATCATATCATATGACTTAAAACCCACTAATCCGCATACAAAACCGCATGATCTCATCATATCTCATCTACTTAATTTAGCAATTGGTTATTAAAGTGATAGAAACTCACCAAAACCAAGATTAGCAAACTTATGAAGTAGAACTAGTTGCTATATTTGAAGATGGTGATGATTAGAGGTTGATTAGCTTGCAACTTTCTTCATGAATTAGTGGAGGCTCCTCCTAAGTTTGATTTTGGCGGCATGATGGTATCAATTCTATTTTTAGTATGGATTAGGCTTGCATTAGGGTGTATTTATAGGATTAGGGTGTGTTTTAGACCATAGGATTAGCCCTAGGTTAGATTAGGTCCGTCAGATTTAAGAAGTCTCTAGAGAATAGCCCAAAACACAGCCAAACCCTAAAATGGTGCACCAGGTTTAAATGGTCGAGCACCCCCTGTCGACACCCAAGTCGACAGGGCTGTCGACCTGGTCCTACCCAGTCGACTGCCCAGTCGACAGGGCTGTCGACTCGGGTAGCTAGGCGGGAGTTTTTCCCTCCAGCGCCCAATGGCCCCAATTTTGAATTTTCTGCAAACTTCATTGGGCCATAACTGGGCCATACGGACTCCGATTTACAAAATTTCGGACTCTATTTTGCGTATTTTTCCGAGACGAACGCAATGACGCAGCCCGTTTCCCCCAATTCTCACATCTGAGATTATTTATTCTGCAATTAGTGAATATTAGTGTTAACTGAAATTCGGGGTGTTACAATTTTAGTCTATTACAACTTCTTAATACACGACGGTTAGCCCACCGTTGTAAAATGTATATTACAACGTTTTTCCACCGTTGTAATAGGGTCATTTTGTTGTAAATTAGGTGTCAATTTTGTTGTATTAACTGTGTTATGTTTTTTTTCATTTGTTTTTGTTGCTGTGTTAATTTTGTAGTTTTACTGTTGCATTAACTTTGTAACTCAATCGAACTTATTTCATTTTAATCAACCACTTGTGTCATATGATACCTACAATGATACAGAATTATACCCAGTCATTGAAGTAAGTAAATAAAAACAAAACTGATACCTATAGTAGTGCAAAACTGATATACATAAATTGAGAACAATAATAAAACTAAAACTGATATCTACAGAGGCATGAAACTGATATCTAAAAACTTTAAGTAAATAAATAAAATAAAAAACTGATACCTACAGAAGTGCAAAACTGATACCCATAAACTAAAAACAATAGTAAAAATAAAATTGATACATACAGAGGCATAAAACTGATATCTAAAAACTGTAAATAAGAAAACAATATTAGGCTAGGGATTTTTGCAATTCGTCCGGTTTTTGTGGTATGATTGCATAAAATGACACGGATTTTAAATCTATTGGTAGTAAAGATGATTTCATGATTTTTGATTTTGCGATTTCGTGATTTCGCGAATTTTGTCCTTTTGAATAAATTATTGGACGGCTGTCCTTATGCTTAATTTTTTAATATAAATTGTCCTTGTAAATTAATTTCCCTTGAAATAAGGTAATTTTTATTCTAATCCACAATATTAGTAAGTTAATCCACCCTATTTTATAAGATCGTTGACTTTTACTAAAATTTAGATTTTAATTAGTGTATCCACAAAAAACGTACTTATTTTCTCTTCTTCTCAGTCTTCTTCTCTGTGTTTTCCGTCATCTTCTTATTTCTGGAATCCTAGCATCTAAATCCAAGCTTAAGCAGAGTAATTTAACGTAATAACAGTAAGTAGTTTGTTTAATTTTTTTTTTGAAGTTGATTAATTGTACACAAAATTGTATTTTTTTTAATATCACCATTATCACATATAGTTGTAGTTGGCTATTTTCTGAAATCTTGAAAAAAATGTACATTAGTAGAATATCGTTTTATTCAAATATTGTAATAGGAGTATGGGCTGTTTGGATAACATTCACTATCTAGACCCCCTAAGTAGTTATACACTCAAACAATTATAATATACAATTTTCTCTTTTTTTTAGTATTATTTAGTTACTTGCTATTTGTTTAATATGTAAATCTTGAATTTGATTTTAGTTTTTATTTACTGTTGTTTCCCGGTGCAATTGGTGATGTATCTTCAAAATATTAAGCTATTTGAAAACATTTGATGCGAACTCCTCTGCTGGAATCTTGATCGTAGTTTTTATTTTCATAATCATCTACTACCATATCATGTCTGATCATGTTCAAAGATAATTAGTGATCTAATTGTATATAATTCATTGTTTCTTTGCTGAATTCAAGTGCTATCAACTCTATTTTTAACACATATTTATTTGTTACTACTTTATCAAATGGGAGGGACAACTCAGCACAAACAATTGTGAAATAACGCAGAATTATGAAAGAATAAGCACAAAATCGATCGTTAGTTATATAATAGGGTAAAATCTTTAAGTTAATCCAATCGTGGATTAACTTACAAAATAGTTGTGGATTAACTTATTAAAGTAAAATTGTGGATTAACTTATTAAAACCATGGATTGGAATAAAAATTACCTTGAAATAATTAGTTTGAAGGACAAGAGCCAAAATTTTAGGTTGAATGACACTTTTTAGTATAAAATAGAAAATGATGACGCGTCCCTAATTCCTTGATTTACATTAAAAAGTGTCCTTATGGCTAAATTTTTGACCTCATGTCCTTGTGCCCAAATTTTTCGCTAATTTTATCTTTGTGCTTAAAAACCCTATTTGCAACCAATCAGTAAAAATTTATATGACATCATTTGAAAAATAAGGGTTTTGTCTTTTCTCTTCGTCTCAATTTTCATTTTGTCAACTCCAGATTCGTATCAACTTAGTTCCATTTAAAATTGCATCTAGTTAGATCAATTCCACTAGGAATCGCATCAATCTATTAGGATTCTTCTAAATTTAAAATTCGAGGTACTGTTAATTATGACAAGTCATTTTATATCTAGTTTTTTTTTGTATTTTTAGTTCTTATCATAGTCATTTCTTTACATTCTATTTTTATAAAAAAATTCAAATTTGGAGTATAGATAAAATTTTATATTTGCATGTAGATTTAAAACATATATTTAAGTTATTCAAAACTTATTTAGTTAATGTTCGACTCGTTGATTTTTAGACTGTATACCCTGCTAGTTCGTGATGGTCTGACTTTTGATTGCTAGTATAGGTTTATGATTCAGGCATCAAATGCCTGATATCTAGATTTTTTAGGTGTCTTTTCTTAAATTGGTGTTGAGATGGACCAGTTAATCGCTATGATATTCATTCGGGTCAATGTTGTTATTTTTGGTTTTGATAGCAATATGTTTGTCCTTTTGCCTAAACTGTATATTGTCATGTTTTGTCAATTAATCTTATGGTAAGGGCATTTGTGCAACATAGGATTATTGTGTGGTAGTCTCTTTTTTTATGATTTTTGTATTTTGCTGGTCACTGGGCTGGTCATGCTTCTATGCAACACTGCATGTTGAATTTGTATTATGCACAAGCATCATGTTGTGCGTGTTATAGTTTTTGCTTTGTAATTTCTGATTTAGCTAGGTGAAATGGTGTTATTCCCCTATTTCAATGAGCTTTATCTGACTTTATCTTTACCAATTTTCATCCTCATCATTGCTCCAGGAAAATTTTCTTAAGCAATCGATGTGAGCTTTTTGCTACATGTTGTGCTTTATGAGCATCATGTTGATTTTTTGTTATGATCTTCCTACTTCTGTTTCTTTGCTGGGTAATTTTCTTCTAAAATGGAACTATCGAAAAATATGTATGGTTATTACAATATTTGGCCTCTTGAGTCTGAGGTTTTTTTTATTTGGAATTTATTAACTTTCTTTTTGTTATGGAATTCATGTAATTTCGTTCTACATAAAAATATTTGCAATTTGTGATGTAACCCCTATTTCTTTGAAATAATACAATCTGTGAGCACATGTTATGTATTTTGAGTATTTTCTGTTATTTCTAATGTTCATTTCAATTCAGTTTCATTGCTCGTTTATGTTAAATTTTCTAACACTATTTTTCCACTTGCTAATTTCAAGCTTGTAATAACCCAAATTTTAATATACAATGGTTAATTAACAAATGAATAAATTAAATAATAAGTTGTAAAATTATCAAAATTTAACAACAAGGATTACGAAGTGGGTCCATTACGATTTTCTAGTTCAAATGCATATATGATTTGCATAAAACAGATTTAAAAGGAACGAGTTATGACGATTCGATGTTTGAAATTCAAATTAGAAAAATTAAATGAAAAAGAAAAATAATAATATTATAATGACCGTTGCATTGGTTGACCTAGCAACCTCCAGGTTGACCCATAGGTCTACCCATATGTCGACCCATGAGTTGTGTGGGTCGACCCATGCGTGCCTGGCACGTATACTTGCCATGCAAGAAAATGAACAAACAAACGAGATTTTATCCGACTATTAGCAGTAACCGTGTTGGCTTCTGATTGGCTGACGCGACTATTCCGGATTGATCCAAGGATATGTTCAGTTCAGATTTAAAACCTAAATCTAATGGTTGAGGATATTTTGCTCCACCTATAAATAAACCCCTAATCCTCTTTTATTCTCCATAATACATCTCTTCCCCGCCTAGGCTAGTCTTCTTTTTGAGAGATAATGCTAACACAGAAATTAAATTTTGGTGGATTGAGATTAAATAAGAATATTTTCCATTTTATTTTTCATTTGGGTGTTCAGCCGGGGCCGTGAAGGAAGCTTTTCCAGTGAGTTTTATGATTATAAGATTTTTGATTAAGTTTAGGTAAATAGGAATAATAGTAATAGTAGCCGTAGTTTTTTATTATTCTTTTACGTATGATTTATTTATAGTTTCTTTTTATTTCCGTTTTACTTTAATTTCTTTCTGTAAAAGTTTCTGTAATTTTTCTATCTTTTCTTACAGTTTTCGTTTAATTATTGTAAGTAATGTTCTCAATCCTCTTCCCTTCTTCGTCAGATTTTTTATACTCTATTGCAACTATGCCCAAATATGCCTAAAAGGCATATGTATACAACTGAATTAGGCATAAATTTATATGCCTAACTACCTACGATTGATTATTATCCTTTTGTTCCCCGCATGTTTGGAAAATCTGATTAAACTGGAATAATGGAGACAGAATTGTATAATTGGGGCTAACTTGACATATGTTATGGAACTATAATAAAATGGGACATTGGATCGAAGATAGATAAACTTAAGAAAGTTTGTAAAATGGCTATGGTATAGGTTACAACAAAAAAATGGACTATAACATATATTTGGATTAATATGATAAATTGAGAAATCATAATAAACAAACATGGTTTATTTGCAAATACACATAAAAATTGTAAAAGAATAATTAGGCTTAATATGAAATATTGACTTGAATTGATGTTAAGTTACAAGCCTAAAATTTTATTGTTATTCTATGTGGCCTTGTGACTAGGCAATTATATGGTTATATGGTAGCCTTTTGGATAGGCAATTCTATGGTGGATTGTGATTAGACAATTCTTTGGTGGCCTTGTGATTAGGATTTTTTTTCTATGGTGGCCTTGTGATTAGGCTACTTTATTCGATGATGGCCTTGTGAGTTGGCAATTCTATGGTAGTCTAGCGATTAGACAGTTCTATGGTGGCCTCATGATTAGGAAATTCTATGGTTATGGTTTCGATGGTAAATGAATGAACAATTGGGCTTAACAAAAATTTAAATAAAAAATGACATTAAATTATAAGCCTATATTCTGTGGTTACTCTATAACAATGATTTCTATGGGGGTCCAAATCAAGGGGGATTTGGGCCAAGTATTATTTGTTTGTTGGGGATGCATACCAAACAACATACCTTATCAAATATGGTCTCATACTCTGAGGCAAGGGCATGCACCATGATGTGGTAGGTAGCAAGTTGGTCCAAATAGAGGTAGGTACGGGTGAGTACCAACAGTTCAATGTGCATGCATTGACCTAACTAGGGTAAATTAGTCACTTTGACATCTATGAATAATGTTGTGTCTTTTGTTAATGGATCGGGATTTATAAGCCCAAGGAATATAGTAGGCATAGGTTATCACCCTATGGTTTAATAATAGTCAATCGTTGGGTGGTATTAGGGAAATTTTTCCTAATTGTATTATGTTCTGAAATTTGTAAAAGTGCAAACAGTCAAAAGTCAAAGTTCAATATAATGAGAAAAGTTAAGCCTAACTGTAATCTTGTGTCATCCTATATATTCACTTTAGGTGTACACAAACACTTACCCTATCTGACACTAGAATTACTGTTTTACATGTTTCCACTACAAGAAATTATGCTTTTAGTTGCATTATATAGTAGTGTTTGAACATTAAATGCAACTGTTTCGTTGACCTCACTGAAAAAGTTGCGTTTTAGCCTTGGAAAGTTACTAAATGGGAACTATTTTTCTGTTCTCGCTTACCACGCCTCCTAATTTTCATTCCTCTCGCTGGTTTATCACTCTCAAAACCGAACCAAAATTTTTATGTCCCTCCAAACCAAGCATACCTGTCCTACTGACAACCGCTAAAGCATGACTCTCCATCGAACTTAATTTTGCCGATCTGCCTCCATCTTTCTACTTTTTAGTCTTATTTTTGTTCCTTGGCCTTTCACTCCGCAATTTCTTCATTCTTAGCTTCAAACTTTAGATTTAACCACCTCTTTTTTAATTTTAATTTACCATTTCCTCGTTCGTGGATTTTACCCTTCACCGATTTCTTTTGATTTCACCCTTCTTACTCTGGATCCACCATGAGTGTTTTCAACCTTCTGTGTTTCAGTCGATCCACCCTATTCCGTTGTCCAATTTCACCTACTTTTGAGTTTCCCTTCGATCTCCACTTTCCACCTCATTTTCGCCCTATTCCCCGTTTTCTTGGGGCGCCTCATTAACTTTCTAGTCATCCTGTCAGTTATCCTGCCGTTAATAGTGAACTTTGATATATTTCAGATCTAGTTTTCTCTACTTGTTTTTGAGGTCACCTGGGTCATCTTGTGAGCTACTGATAGGCGATAGCTACATATGGAGGAAGTAGGGTGTTATTGTCTTGTGGTGCGTTATTCAATTTCATTAGTGGTTCAGGCTCATGTTTTTGTTTAATAGAGGATTTTGTGGGTACGTTATTGCAGGTGGTTTTTTTTGGTGACCAGAAGTCAGCGACTTGGGTTGTGGTATGAGCAGCAGTCATGTTTCCTTCTAATCTGCCTCTAACACCTGTGTATCGATTAACAATGTTCACTCCCTCCATTTTCAAAATCCAGGAGGTCCGAATATTTGTGGTGATCCATTTCTTGGTTATATGATGTCATTTTCATTATGGGATGAATTTTGGTTGATGTTCTTTAGTCGTAGATGTGCTCTCTTTGTTGATTATTGCTTTTTTGTTTCATATGCATGTGTTTAGAGTCTGTAGTTTCAATGATCGTCAATGAGTTTTCATTTTTTTTAAAGGACTGGGCTTAATTCGAATAAAAAACTAAGCTCTGCTTTGTTGTAAAATTAAGCTCTTCTTGGTTGTAAAACTAAGCTCTGCTTGGTTCGAAAATTGAGTATCATTCGGTTAGAAAACTGAGCTAGACTTTGCCATAGTTAGAATACTAAGTTTGCTCAGTTCTACAAATTGAGCAAAAGCACAGTCAAAACTGGGCTTAAGCTCTCATTTTTGAAACTGAGCTTTTAGCTTAGTTCTACAAACAGAGCTTAAGTTCAAATTTTTAACCTTAGTTCTACAAACTGAGCTTTAAAGCATAATGCTAATTTTTATTTAGTCTAAGCCTTTAAACTTAGATTTAAAACAGAGCTAAGCTCATATATGAAAAATGAGCTTAAGCTCAGTTTAAAACCAAGCTTAGGATCTTTAACTGAGTTCGAGCTCGGTTTTTGTCGCTGAGCTATGTTCGGTTTTATAATTGAATGTAACTAAGCTTTAGTTATGAAAAGATTTGTTTAGATTTGTCAGGTTTTAGATCCAATTAAACTTCCATTAAGAATGGACTAAGATATAGAAGGCTAATTGGCTTTATATATTCAAATATTTTATCCAAAAACAACACAACAATGTATAGAAAATAACAGAAATTAATTACGCATTATATTTAATTTGTAACAATCTGGTCGTAGACTTATTTCATTGTATTTATTTTCATGTTTTCTCATAGGTTGAGTTGTGATAACTAAGTACTTCGCTCAGTTCATTAATACTGAGCTTGCTGCTCAATCGATAATTAATCGGTGACACTGAAATGTTGACAGCTAAACAAATTATAAGTTTTGAATATATATAGTTTTGACTTTCATTATATTAGTTTTAATTTTTAAGTTTGCATTATCAAGTGTATCATGATCAAAACTGAAATGTTAACAACTAAACAAATTAAAAGTTTTCTGTAACGATCCAAAAAATTTAACCAATTTAAAATCGGGATTTTGAATATAAAATGGATTTAATTTTATTTAAATATGAATTTGATATAAGTTACAAAAATAATTTTTAATTTTTCCAAATGTAATAGTAAAATTTTGACAAGATTTATCATCTTTTGTCACAAAAGTTTTTCTAATTTATAAAACAATTTTAAAGGTTATCTTTTCTAGTTAAATAAATATATTGTAAACATAGAAAATTAAGATAGAATAACTAATTTAGAATGTCAAATAAGTTGATAACATCGTTCGAGTTTGATAACGTTAATCATCGGTTGCTTAAACGATTAAACGATGACCTAGAATAAGTATTTTGTAACATACATAAGTATAACAAATTTGAAACACTTTAAAAGTGTGACAAAAGTGTCACTAAGTGGTAGGTAAGAAACCATGTCCCTTAGTCCATGGTTTTGCTTCTGCATCCATGGTTTTGTGCATGTATATTTACACTGTCACCCTCCTTTTCTCCTTATAAAAGGTACTTAAATCCCTCCCTTCTTCATTCACTTCTCCTTTGTCATTTTCTTCCTTCTTCTTAAGCTTCCTCCTCTCTCTTTAATGTCTTCCATGGCCTAATTTCCTCCCCCCTCTCTTCCTTTCACTTTCCTTCCTCCCATCTTCTCCCATTTTCTCCTCTTTTTCCTTCTTCTCCTTTCCCCTCCTCTCGACCCTACCTACCACCCCCATGGCCGACCACCTCCCTACCTCCTCCACCAACCCACAACCCGACCTCCTCCACCCACCTCGGCCAAGCACCCTAATACAACTACCTCCATGCACCACCACTTCATTCTTCTCATCCTCCACCTCAACCCATGACCAGCAACTTCCAGAGGCTATAAATTCCTATAAATTGTTCAAAATCATAAAATTTCTTTTTTTCCAAATCGTGTATTTGTTCAGTGGCTACAACTTTCATGTTGAGCACTTTTTTTAATTCTTAGCCTAGATATTCCAAAAATTCAGATCTTTGAAGGCCATATTTTATGGCTGAATTTTATTAAATCCGAAAACACCTCCACTATTTCGACCATATCTCAATCAAAAATGATTAGAATTGGGAAATTCTTAAAATAAATTTCTACAACTTTGTAGTTGGACACTTTTCCAAATTCAGAGAGTAGCTAGTCCGAAAACCCAAGGGAAGTTGGTCTATTTTCAGAGTCAGAAAAACCATACCGCGAGACACGGCTATGCTGTCCGTCAGTTTGGTCATGATCATAAACTAAAGCTAGGAGGAGTGGATATATCGATGAGAACTCTTTACACATATTTATTTATATATTTAATTGTGGAAGTAATATATATGTGTGATTGTATATATATATATATATATATGTGTGTGTGTGTGTGTGTGTGTGCGCGTGTGTGTGTGTGACTTTGGATGAATGGGTGCATAGCTAATAACCCTTATACACTGATAAGCATCAATTATCTTGACACTTGCACGTAGTTAATGACATCTTTTAATGATATTGTGATGATTGTGATGGATGTTTATATGATTGTAAGTATTGGTTATATATCATTGCACATCTATCACACCCAATTATGGAATTATTTAGATGATTGGTTGGGTCTCTTTCTCAACTGAAAATATAAACGGTTTTATATCAATTTAATATCGAGAATTAGGAATAAAAGTAAAGTTTTACATTTGATATCTGAAATAATTTGGAAATGAAATTAAAATATACATGAACAACTTTTGTAAAGGTGGAAATGATTTTGGAAAAGGTTTTGACGACAATTGGCTAGTTCAATTTTTGAAAACAATTTTGAATAGTGAGTTTGAAATTGAAGTTGAGTTAGGTATGTAAACGATGGTTTAAATTCAAACTAATTATTCCATTACTCTTATATGATATTTCTGCAAATTTTGAGGTTCATCGGATTAATTTTTGAAAAATATTATTCTTTTATTAGTATTACAATATTCAGTTTTGAGATTAAAGTAAATTTAAAGTTAAATTTTGAAAAATATTGTTTCAAACAAGTTTATATATGTTTATAAAGATTTATTATCATATTGGAAGCGAATCAGACAAGTTTTTGTTATAAGTCATAATATGGTCTGAATAGGACTAGTCACGCTGCGGCATTTAGCGAATTTCGACCAAAAGCTTTATACAGTAATAACTGGTGCAATTTAAATCGGATTGACGAGAAGTGAAGAAATTTTCTTTCTAATGATAATAGTTTTCAAATGGAAAAGGAATTTAAGGATTTTGATGTATATATTTCAAGTTAGGTTTAAAACTATTTTCAAATACAATCGCAGTTTTGCAATTCGATGACCGTAATTGGAATGCAAATAAACGACCTTATAAAAATTATTAAAATTTTTAAAAATTTATGATAAATCATAATTAATTGTTTGAAAGTGATTTGGGCTGGAAATATCAAATTTTGGATAATTTAAAAGCTATTTTGGTTAAAACTAGCTGCTTAGTAACATTTTGTAACGCTTTTGTAACACTTTAGAAACACTTTTGCAACGCTGTTCTGAAAAAATTATGTTTTGAAGTTTCAAACCTACAAATTATTATCCACACCCTGATTAATCATTTTTAAATGATTTATGAAGTACTTTTGTGAGTTTAAAATAATTAAACATATTGATTTTTAATTTAATTAATTTATGCCAAAAGGTTTTCCAATTACGTATTAATTCGATTTGGTTGGAAATGATTTGCACACATTTGATATTAATTATGTAGATAACACTCATACTATTTTAGGAATTTAAAAAGTAGGATTACCATTATTTCGCTTATAGTGTCAGTTGAATACGAGAATTAACATGGAATATAGGCTTACATAATTTCTACCCGGGTCTGATATTTAATATCAAATGGTTTTGATAAATCTTTTGAGTTAGATAAAGGTTTTCAAATTTAAATGATGGGTTAGGATAGAATTAATCTTCAGATATTTGGTATGGAATTCTGTAATTAAGACATATACTATCTGAGGGATTTGAAAGATATTTATAACGTTATTCCGCGTATAATATTCGCTGATTATGAGAATTGATATCGAATATAAGTTGATTATTTTTATTTAAATCTTATATTCAATATCAGCTGGTTTTGGATTTGTTGTGAATGGTACCTTAAATAACTTTAACCTGCAAAGATTAAATCATGATTTGGAATTTAATGAGGATTAAGATTTTGTAACGGCTATTTGAAATGGTACTTATTAATATTGATCCGGACGTACTTGGAGATTTTTTCGAATTTGTAAGGGACTCTCTCCTTTCCCGATGAGGAATAAGGTGCCTTCGGTTTCGTTCAGATTTGGATGTATGTCGGATGGAGTATTTTTAATGTATCGATTGGTTTTTACTAAACATGTTTCTAAATGGTGTAAAAGAATTTATTCTCTTAGCTTAACACCCTTCTTTGAAACGTACGAGCTCAAAGATTATATGATTAGTAATTATTAATTATTTGTTATGAAATGACAGTGTGGCATGCTAAGTGATGAGTTATTGATGGTCAAAGCATGGCTTAGTGAAGCGTAGCTTTATGTAATGAGACTTCGACAAGCCTCACACCCCGGAAAATTGCCAAAATAAGAAAATGCAGTGAGGATATGGATGTCATCTCCTTCTAGATTAAAAGGTGCCATGGTATGGATCCCAGGTATTAATTATGTGGCAACTTCTACTTATGTGGATGTTAATGTTGTGGGCGCCTGGTTAAAGGTTGGTAACAACCAGGGGATTGCATTATCAGGCGTGCTCTAAGTTATCCAGTAAAGGGATAACCCGACCTCGCATTAGCAGAGAACTGGTTTGGTTCTGGGACATCCCTCTAGAGGTGTACCCATTGGTAAGGAAGTTCCTTAGCCTGGTCATTTGTTGGAAATCCATTCTCCACTATGTGCCTATACGATTTCAGTCGTATACTATACGTCATTATAGTATGTGGTACTTATGTTTGCTAGGATTGATACATTTACTTATTAAAGGATTTTTCACACTATGCACTACAAATAATATCAGATAATTTTCTGCGTATAAAGCATTTTTGGTTACTATAAGGAGAAACCTCGCCCAAGTCAATGTTTGCATTGTGTGTGTGCCACGAGACCTTATGATGGATTCATTTTCCAAATAGCATTATGAATTTCTTGCACCGGTATTCATGAGGGAAAACCCGTTCCGTGTTATATGGCGTGGTCTTATGATTTGCCTCACTTTAAAATGAACTTAAATACAACTGTTTTAGTTCTCATACCAGTCCCATGACTGGCCTGGAGTTTATTGTTTCTTCACCTAAACTTTGGGTGTCCATTATTTTTCACACTTGTAGCTAGTAGTTTGTTTTGCAGATTTAGTCTTGGAGTCTAATAGAGCAGGATAGGATTGGAGCTAGAGCTATATCTTGGATCATTATTCTTCCGCTGAGAGTTTTCATATTTCTTTCCGCTGTGTTTATGTTGTACTCTGATGATCATTGTAACTCCAGTGTGAACTTATTGTTATGATATTGGGAAGTTCTTTTATTCCGATTCCACTGTGTAAGTACCCATAACAATATGTTTTTATGAACGATTTGAGTCTATTTAATTACCGGGTTGAACCGGACAAAAATGTGAGATGTTACAAATTGGTACCAGAGCTTTGGTTTATACAAAGCTTTGGGGTACGACTAATTTGAACGGTAGGAAATGGATCGTCAGAGATAGGATTAGTAATACCCTAGAATGGTTAACTCATTAGACATGGGGTTAGCAACATACTAGAATGAATTTTGGGAGTACTACATACGAGAGAGCATATTTTTATATAAAAATATTTTTGGTTTTGAAATATAATATGTCATGGCTATTTAGAATTAGCTTTGAAATATAAATATGGAAATCAAAACTGTTATAATATAAGTATTTGTGATCTCCCCCAAAAAAACTAGTTAAGGTAGTTGGAATTTGAATATGAACATTCTTGATCAAACTATGAAATCCTAAATGTTCATATGGAGTTGTAAGAATAAATAATCCAAGAATGGAAATGTAGAATAGTTTGAATAACTCGAAGGAATATTTAGAACTTGGTTTATTTGTAAGGTATTTGGGAAAAAGGTTAAGAGAAAATCATGTTTTGAACTTAAGAAATTTGGGAAGAACTTTAATTAAGACATTTAAGTTAGAATAAAGAATCAGAATTATCAATAATTTGGATAGTTGATTAGTTCTATAAGAGATAAAAGCAACTTGAATACTTTGTGAGTTTAATTTCACAATTTGACTATAAGGTATTTGATGATATAAGGATAAGCGAGATCTTAAAATTTTGGTAAGAATTGTAAGAACTATATAGGGTAAACTGGTTATTAGGGATAAGCCAGTAAATTTAGGTAGGGAGTATCCTTGACTTTTCAAACAAAATTTCCTTCTATTTAGAAAACGTTTGAAGGATAGAATGGTTACAACAAAAGGTTGATTAATCCAAGGATTAATCGAAAAGTTAAGAACTAAATTTAAGTAATATTTGTAAGGCCATTGGATATAATGACTGTGGGAATTCATTTGAATGTAAACCTCCTTAAATATTTGACTAAGAATCAGAATTTTTGACAATTTTGGACAGTCGATAATTTTTGAAAACCTGTTAGAAAAGGAAATGAAACATTTAATACTTACAAATACTTAAGTTTCATGGTTTGATTGAAAAGTATTTGGCAAACGAAAATAATTAGGAACAAGAAATTACCTAAACTAAAATATTTGGGGAAGCCGAGTCATCTGACTTTCCTATGTAAAGGTTAATAGTAATTTTGAAATGAAAGGAAATAAGTTTTCATAAACATTTGAATTCGGAAAAATTAGCAAGCTAAGATTAAGACCTAAGGAAACGATTTCTAAAAATTTCCTTATTAATTATAGAGGTGGTAATCATTGAGTGATAAGCAGTATTTGGCCCGGTTTGTTACTAGAAGCAGTTTGGAATTCTGATAACCCAGAAAAGGATATTTGCTAAGATATGACATTTTGGCTGACTGTAGTATGTTTGCTCCGTCGTTGTCATATATGTGTTAGAGTTTTCTACTCGGCATTTCCATTGAAAGACGGAATTTATTTTCTATAAAAACAGATTTTATTCAAACTTTGGTATAAAAAATATTTAAATCTTGAGTTTGAAAGTTCATAAGTTAATAAAGCAGAGGAAATCTTTTCTAACAACGTTTCCTTTTCGAGGATGAAAACTTTTAAGGTGGGTGATTGTAACGATCTAGAATTTATAACCAATTTAAAACTGGGATTTTGAATTTAAAACTAGAATTTTTAAATAAAAAATGGATTTAATTTGATTTAATATAAATACAATTTTAAGAAAGAAAAATAATATTTAATTTTATCAAATGTAACAGTATAATTTTGATAAGATTTATCGGCTTTTGTCACAAAAAAAATTCCAAGTACGTATTTATAAAACTATTTATAGGTGATCTTTTCTTTCTAGATAAATATATTTCAAACATGGATATAATGATAAAATAAATAATTTGGAATGTTAAATAAGTTGATAACATAGTTCGGATTTGATAACGTTAATCGTCGATTGCTAAAACGGTTAAACGATGACCTAGAATAAGTATTTTGTAACATATATAAGCATAACAAATTTGAAACACTTTAAAAGTATGACATTAGTGTCAATAAGTTGAGGTAAGAAACCATGTCCCTTAGTCCATGGTTTTGCTTTTCCACCCATGGTTTTTCATCCTCCTTTTCCCCTTATAAAAGGCACCTAAACCCCTCCTTTTTCGTTCACTTCTCCCTTCCCATTTTCCTCCTTCTTAAGCTTCCTCATTTTCTCTTTAGTGGCTTTCATGGCCTAATTTCCTCCTCCCTCTCTTTCTATCCGTTTCCTTCCTCCCTTCTCCCTCCTTCTCCTCCTCATTTCTCCCTTTCTCCTCCCCTTCCTCTCGACTCCACCTATCCCTTCCACGGCCAACCACCTCCCCCCTCCTCCTCTACCAAACCACAGTCCCAGCTTCTTCACCCACCTCAGCCAAGCACCTCCACACCGCCACCTCTGTGCACCACCACTCCATTCTTCCGGCGTTCAACCTCAGCCCACGACCAGTAATTTCCATAGGCTATAACTTCCTCTAAACAGATCCAAATCATTAAATTCAGATTTTCAAATTGTGTATTGTTTCAGTGGCTACAACTTTCATGTTGATCACCTTCTATAATTCTGAGCCTAGCTGTTCCAAAAATCCAGATCTTTAAAGGATGTATTTTCTTTCTAAATTTTATTGAATTTGAAAACACCTCCACTATTTCGACTATATCTCACTCCAAAATGATCAGAATTCGGAAATCCTTTTTTCTAAACTGAAGATAAAAGAAATTTTTACAACTTCGTGGTTGTACACTTTTCCAAATTCAGAGAGTAGCTAGTCCAAAAGCCCGAGGGAAGTTGGTTTATTTTCAGAGTAAAAAAATCATAGCGCAATACGCGGTTACGCTGTTCGTGTGTTCGGTATTGGTCCTACACTAAATTTGAGCAAAGTGGATGTATCAGTGAGAACTCATTACACTTATTTATTTATATATTTAATTATGGATATTAAATATATACGTGTGACGTTGGATGAATGGATGCATAGTTAAAGCCACTTATACACTGATAAACATTGATTACTATGACGCTTGAACGTAGTCAATGACATTTGTTAAAGATATTGTAATGATTTTGATGGATGTTTATATGATTGTAAATACTGGTTGTATATTGTTGCACACCTATCACACCTAATTATGGAATTGTTTAGGTGATTAGCTAGGTCTCCTCCTCAACTGAAAATATAAACGGTTTCAAATTAATTTAATATTGAGAATAGTTAATAAAAGTAAAGGTACAAACGATTTCAGAAAAGGTTTTGACGATAGTTAGCTAGTTCAAATTTTGAAATCAATTTTAAATAGCGGATTTGAAATTGAAGATGATTTAGGCATGTAAACGATGGTTTTAATTCAAACTAATTATTCCATTAGCCCTATATGACATTTCTGCAAATTTTGAGGTTTATCAGATTATTTTTTGAAAAATAATATTATTTTATTATTATAATATTATAATATTCAATTTTGAAATTAAATTGAAATTGAAGTCAAACTTTGAAAAATATTATTTCAAAAAAGGTTATATAGGTTTATAAAGATTGATAACCATATTGGAAGCAAATCAGGCAAGTTTTTGTTATAAGTCATAATATGGTCTGAATAGGACTAGTAGCGTTGCGGTAGTTCGCAAATTTCGACCAAAAACTTTATACTATTATAACTAGTGTAACTCAAATTGGATGGACGTAAAGCGAAGAAAGTTTGCTTTCTAATAACAATAGTTTTCAAATGGAAAAATAATTTTAGGATTTCGATGTATATATTTCAAGTTATGTTTAAAAGTATTTTCAAATAGAATCATAGTTTTGTAGTTCAATGACCATAATTGGAATTCGAATAAAACGACTTTATAAAAATTATTAAAAATATGGAAAAATAATGATAAATCATAATTAATTGTTTGAAAGTGATTTAGGTTGAAAATATTAATTTTTGGATAAATTTAAAAGCTATTTTGGTTAAACTAGCTATTTAGTAACACTTTTGTAATGCGTTTGTAACACTTTAGAAACACTTTTGCAACGCTTTTCTGAAAATAGAATGTTTTGAAGTTTTAATCCTACAAATTATTATCGACACCTTAATTAATCATTTTTAAATGATTTATGAAGTGCTTTTGGGAGTTTAAAATAATTAAATATATTGATTTTTAATTTAGTTAATTAATGTCAAAAGGTTTTCCAATTATGAGTTAATTGGATATGGTTGGAAATGTTTTGCAAATATTTGATAGTAATTATGTAGATAACACTCATACTATTGAGAAATTTAAATGGTAGGCTTACCATTATTCTGCTTATAGTGTCAGTTGAATACGAGAATTAATATGGAATACAGGCTGATACAATTTCTACCAAGGTATATTTAATATCAAATTGTATTGATAAATCTTTTGAGTTAGATAAAGTTTTTCAAATTTAAATGGTAGGTCTGAATAGAAATAATCTTCTTATATTTGGTATGGAATTCCGTAGTTAAGACGTATACTATCTGAGGGATTTGAGAGATATTTATATCATTATTCTGCTTCTAGTATTCACCGATTATGAGAATTGGTATCGAATATTAGTTGATGATTTTTGTTTAAATCTTATATTCAGTATCAATATATTTTGGGTTTTTTGTGAATGGTGTCTTAAATAACTTTAACCCGCTAACGTTTAAATCGTAATTTGGAATCTAACGAGGATTAAGATTTTGTAAAGGCTATTTGAAACGATACTTAATGATTTTGATTGGGAGATGGATTTTAAGAGGAAAGTAAAGGGATAAAGAGTTAATGAATCTGGGTAAAAAGTTAATGAATGATTATTAAGATTTTTTTTTGAAGCTAAATTATCTTTGATTTAAAAAGATATCTTCGAAAGAGGAAGTTATGCAATGAATTTTTGGAATAAGGATTTTTTGGGTATGATTAGTTTTGACCTAAAGGTTTAAAGGAAATGGATTTTTGGATTAACAAGTTTTTCAAATGAGGATTTTGTTAAAAGGATAAGAAATCTAAAAGATTCGATTTACTGAAATCTAAAGTGAAAGGAGACTTTCCTAAAACCATGTCCATGTCCATGTTGTTTTTCAAATAACACTCATTATTCGAAAAGACCGGGATTGGATTTCTATCCGAAAACCATTTTGAATAATGATACAACGAAATGGAGCAAATGAAGATTTTGGAAGATGGTGATTGAAGACCGGGAATCTTCACATCGTAGGACTGCTTGTCGATGTCTTAGATGGGTGGCCACCCATTATGAGATTATATTATAACAGTGGTCTGGAGATACTTGGAGATCTTCCAGATTTGGTAGGGACTCTCTCCTTTTCTAGATGTATAATAAGGTGTCTTCAGTTTCGTTCAAA
This sequence comes from Allium sativum, assembly GCA_030737875.1. Classification (NCBI taxonomy): domain Eukaryota; kingdom Viridiplantae; phylum Streptophyta; class Magnoliopsida; order Asparagales; family Amaryllidaceae; genus Allium; species Allium sativum. The sequence goes on from CM060924.1 coordinate 203,158,161, forward strand.
CCCATAACGGACTTGTATGAAGTATGTCTGATAGTGTATTTTGTAATGTACCGACTGGTATTTACTAAACATACTTCTGATTAGTGGTGGAGAATTTATTCTCTTAGCTAACACCCTTCTAAGAGATGTACGAGCTCAAAGGTTATATGGTTAGTAATTATTAATTATATGTTATGAAATGACAGTGTGACATACTCAGTGATGAGCTATTGATGATCAAAGCATGACTTAGTGAAGCGTAGCTTTGTGTAACGAGAATTCAACAAGCCTCAAACCCCCGGAAAATGGCCAAAACAGGAAAATGCAATGAGGATATGGGGTGTCATCTCCTTTTAGATAAAAAGTGTACCAATGTATGGATCCCATGTATTACTTATGTGAAAACTTCTACTTATGTTGATGGTGATGTTGCGGGCGCCCAGTTAAAGGTTGGTAATGACCGGGAGATGGCATTCTAAGGCATACTCTAAGTTACCCAATTAAGGGATAACCCGACCTCGCATTAGCAGAAAGCCAGTTTGGTTCTCGGGACATCCCTCTAGAGGTGTATCCATCGGTAAGGATGTTCCTTAACCTGGTCATTTGTTGGAAATCCATTCTCAACTACGAGGCTGTACGATTTCAATTGTATATTATAAATCATCATAGTATATAGTACCTATGTTGGCTAGCATTGATACATTTACTTATGAAAGAATTTTTCACGGTATGCACTAATAATAATATCAAAGGATTTTCTGTGTATAAAGCATTTTTGGTTACTATAAGGAGAAACCTCAACCAATTCTACGTTTGCATTGTGTGTCTGCCGCGAGACCTTATGGTGGCTTCATTTTCCAAAAAGAATTCCGAATTTCTTGCACTGGTATTCATAAGGAAAAACCCTTTATGTGTTTTATGGCGTGGTTTTATGATTTACCTCACATTATTACCTAAATACAACTGTTTTAGTTCTCACACTAGTTTCATGACTGACCTGGAGTTTATTGTTCCTTCACCTAAATTCTGGGTGTTCATTATTTCCACATGCGCAGCTAGTAGTTTGGTTTGCAGATTTAGTCTTGAAGTCTTTTAGAGCATGATCTAGGATTGGAGCTAGAGCTATATCTTGGATCATTATTATTTTTCTAAGAGTTTCCATATTTCTTTCCGCTATGATTTTGTTGTACTATGATGATCATTGTAACTCTAATGTAAAATTATTGTTAATATAATGAAAAGTTCTTTTATTTATTTTCTAATTTGTAAGCACCCCTAACAATCTGTCTTTATGAATGGTTTGAGTCGATTTAATTACCAGGTTCAACCGGGCAAAAAGGCGGGTCGTTACATTTTCTTCATGCTATTATATAGTTGCTTACAAATTAGTATAAAGAGTGACAATAATACTGAGTTTAATTGTATATCATGCAGTAATAACCATCTTGATAGAGGAATTACATGATCTAGAGGAGTGCATGTATAATAAGGGACACATAAGGTCGTAAGAGTGCTCTAGTATCAATAGGTAAACTGATATTAGCTTACGTCAAACAAGGCCTCTGGCTTGCTTTCCTATTTTATATTCTTCTGTTTGATGTTTCTTTTCAGAACCTTCCCCAATAAATTGTACTAGATGTTGTATAAGTTCTGAACTATTACTTCCTGAATTAATAAAACTTGGTTATTGATGAGAAATTGCACCAGGGTTGCCAGTATCTATCTGTATAACAAAAAATTAAAGACAAAATTGGCTGAGAAAGTCCCTTTGAACCTAAACAGGTTTATGCATGCGTATAGAGAGTGTGCATGTTTTTACTGTGTTTTTTCATGCCTTTTTGGGGAATAAATGATCAAGATCCATTTATTTGACGCATAGCTGGCTACCAGGTCTCATTATTGTTTTATCTAGTCTATGCTTCTTTATTAGTTTTGTTGAAGCTGTGATATGGCTATCTAAGAATAGTGGATTGTATAAGCTGCTCTCATTTGTCATTTAACTCATGCAAGGTATCTAATTTTTAATTTAGTTGCTGGCACTTCACCAACCTAACTTTCTGGCACCTTAACTACATCCTAGGGATATTCTAGCATCTTCTTTTTCGTATGACATGGAAAAAAATCTGCTCTCGTTGTTTCTGGAAGCGTGGATTGGGAATAAAAAAAAAAGGTGCAGCTTAGATTTTGGACTTAATGTCGTGGCTTGCAATGCCAAAAAAGTGGTAATTTTACTTTCTTTTCTCTGTATTCTTAGCAGACTTTTTATCAGTGGAACATTATATACATATGAAAAAGGGTATTGCTAAGTGTCTATAACCTTCACTGTAAATAGTTGTGGACAGTGAAGTTTTTAAGATGAAATAGTGAAATAAAAAATATCCAGTATTAAAAATGGAGTAAGAATAGTAGAAGACACAAGGAATCAAACAACAACGAAAAATAGAACTATAGACATGTAGCAGCAAAGAAAAATACACAAAGACATGCTAGATAATTGAGAAGCAATACTGGAAAACTACTAACGTGAAAACTAACTCATCAAAATTCAAAACTAACAACCAACACTGCTAGGTAATACATGCAAACCTATTCGGCAAAACTAACAATCAAAGAAACTGCAAGCTAAAAATTAATATAATAGAGTCATTTAAAGTTCCTATCATACAAGCTATTAACAAGAAACACTGTTATATTCTTTAAGCAAGATACAAATCCATTTGACTCTTGAATTCCCTTCAGAAACTTTCCATCCCAACTTCCTTGTTTTCTTTCTTGATTCATATCCAAGGAAAAATGACATTTAAATCATTTTAAAAATGATTTGCCTACAAATTAAATCTAATAAAAAATTACTATGAAAGATATTGTTTTCTTATTGAGCAAAATAGGTTTTGATGAATGCTAAGGTGCAAGCATATGTTAAGGTGAATCCTAATTATGAAATTAGTAATTATGTAATTTGTTGCGTATATTTGACAATTTTAAATTTTCAATTATACAAACCTTTATAAAAATACCATGTCCTTTTACTAATCTATTGCATCGTATTTCACGACGATGATGTTGTAGACAATAAAGAAGTGGTTTCTGCATATGATTTTAGAAGTTGTTTAGAAAGCCGTGGCCATTTGATGTTTCAAAATATTCAAAACCTACATGAAACTTATTAAATATAATTATTACTGAAAAACTCAGGAAGTGTAATTTCTCAAATTAGTCCATGTATATATAAAACCTACTAAATAGGAAAGAAGAAACCTTTTTTTTGAATTTTTTTAGGAGGGAAACCGACCGAAGTCGTAAAACCCTCCCTAGTGCACCTAGCCCAGTCCGCGAGCACCATATAAGTGGCTGATCTTAGCGTATGCACATGGAAAGAAGAAACCTTACTAGCTAAGTGTTTATGATTTCCAATCAAAGGTGTAATATCTCAAAAATCATTACTGCCCCACCTTAATTAATAGCTAGACAATATTGATAATATCTCAAAGATGTATGCATAGCATAGGTGTGACGACCCGCCCCGCACCAGCCGACATTTCTAATGAAAGTGCGATGTGCCAATGCCTGACTAACACGGGACGGTCGCCAAAAGAAAGGAAAAGAAAGGAATTTGAACTAGCAAGGAACCTGTAGTATACCTCACAACGCATGGAACAAAAATAATAATAACATAACTTTGACACAAAGCAGGTGAGACAATGCATAAGCTAAAAATTAAACCATCATAGCAACGGAAAATGCAAAATACAGCTTATGTTCCACATCATCATTATTAGAACTTTTAAAACTGTCTCCAAAGCAAAGATAAGAAAGGTACACTACTAATGCCCAAAGTAGTGACCAACAGCGACACAGGGAGATTATATATATATATATATATATATATATCATATCTAGAAGCCTCCTGCTATACCACATAACCTGTTTCTGGTTTGCCGTATAAGAGCAACCAGAGTAATAAGAAGAGACATAAAACTCTGGGCCAGACAAAAGTCTGGTATGAGCGATAAGCAGCAAAATAGAACAATAACAGGTATACTAAACCATATCTGAACCTGGACTAGCAACCAAAGAGTTAGCACAACAAGATGTACTATACTCTAAGGTGACACAAACATATGTATAAAGATACGGGGGTGGAGGTGTGCATGTCATAGTGATATCAAACAATCAAGCATAGCAAACATCCTCACATCTCTCACTCAGTGCGTAAAGCATACGATATCCACCGCTTTGATCACCCAAATCCTTGCTATGATCATTCTGTCCCATGGAGTCATGATGGCTCCACTGCACTGATCCATAGCCACTGGTCCTTGCTATGTCCACTCTACCCCATGAAGTCATGACGACTCCATTGCACTGGCTCATAGCCATGCTATGATCACTCTGCCCCATGGAGTAACAACTACCCCACTGCACTGATCCGTAGCCTAACATCCGTCTTGGTGGTGAATCAAAGTTATGGATGTCGATAACCCCTTTGCACACATCCCGCAGAGAAGTCCAACTCATGAAGTTAACTCGTTGGTTCCCATCTGGATCCTGAGTCACAACTTCTCATTTGGACTACCTTTGCATCTCGGGTTTTGGTCTTCATCCGGATCAGTTCGGATAACAGCCCCATTTGACTCGGTTCAGTCCTCCTGAAGTAGCCTAGTTCGTGATCATCCACATCGGTTTGATTCGTGGTACCCCGTCATATAGGTTCGGGTCGTGACCTTCTCTTAAGATCGACTCAGGGTCCTCTCCTCGGGTCGGGGCGTGCTTGACAACTCCTCATGTTCGTGGCCATCAGGTGGTTCGGGTAAGTTCCTTCATTTAGGCGGGTCGGTTCGTGATGATCCCATTGGTTCGGGTCGGGCTTTCCCACCTAGATCAGTTCGTGCACTCCTTCTTCTGGAAAGCGGGTCGGAGTCATGGGGTGCTCCACGAGCGGGTGGGTTCCGGGAACCCGATCCGATCTGATTCCCTGCATATTTCCTGCACTTTGTCCAGCGAGCTGTTTATGCCATTCGACGGCGTTTTCGATCAATCTAAATTTTCTAATCAATCACAAAACATACAATGCATTTATAGCAACATATAACATCAACCACAAACAACAAAATGATAATTAACTATGTTAAAATGAATCAAACATACCCCAAAACCCATATTTTCCCTTAATCCCCCTTAACCATGTTTAAACATACAATTAGCAAAATTTATCCAAATTAGCCCAAATTTCTATCAGAGCCCTAAAATAATATTTTAGAAGTTTACAAATTTTTCTAGATTTTTCTGAGTTATAATTTCGCTAATTATCACTAATCAACCCTAATTGGCCGTAATTACTGAAAAACAATGCATATCACTCACCTTGGCCACAAATAAAACTTAGATTTGAAACTATATCTGATTTGGGTCGAATCTCTATGCAACACAGCAGCTCCAACTCTGATTTGGTGTTGATTTGCCTTGATTTGATGTAGATCTTCTTAATTAGTGATTAGAAGGTGATTTGGGATGATTTTAGAAGGTGGAGGCCATGGCTAGGGTTAGAGAAATTTTTTAGGCGGCTGAGAAAATGAAAATAGATCGTTTCCTAGATGATTTCAGCCTCCCCATAACCCTAATCCCGAAATGGGTTATGGGCCTAGCTGCTACGTACCCTAATTAGGCCCGGTTAAGCTGTTTTTCACCTTCTAAACCTTAATTCAGCTATATCTCCCAAACAGTAGGTCCATTTGACAAGTTTGACCACTCTACGGAAAGGTAAACCATCATCTGGATCTAATGGAAGTGGTTTCAGGTCAAAACTCCTTACAAATCAAAAGTTATAGGCAAAACAAGATTCGCCAGGGGAAAATGGTCAATTAAAAATCGGCAAAAATCATGAACATGGAAAATGACCCCAATAGTCGTTCCCCAAAGTTACACGACTATACGACCTCATAGGAAAAAGAAATAAATATTCTACGATCCTTCGATACGTAGAATGCGGGTCGTTACACTCTCCCCCCCAAGAAATTTCGCCTCCGAAATTCCTCAACCAAAAACATACAAAGATGTTCTGCATGCCTATCATTCATTCACAAACAATCAACCACACAAAACAAGTACATCAAGTCTGTAACACCCCGCATTTTTAGTGTTAATTAAAAATACGCATATATGTATATATTATATGCATAGATATATTTAAAATAATAATAATACATAAGTGCATTGAAATGAAGGGAAATGAATTGCATGCAACATATATATATATTAAAAAGAAGTTAGTGCAAGTAAAAACAAAGTATGCAATACAATTGCTCATGAAATAATGTTAAAAAGGAAAAGGAAGTACATGCATGTAATTATGATAGAGAAAACAATTAATAAAGAGAAACATTAATGTAATTAATGTAAATGGTAAAAACGTGAATTAATAAAATTGCATGCAATAATAAATGAGAAGGGGCATATGTGTATACATGTTATTTGAAATTCAAAATTTTGTAGAGAGATAATACATGCGATAAAAATAAGGAATGGGTAAATTAACAATATGAATTAATGAAATAAGGGAAAGAGAAAATGTGAATTTATTGCAGTAAATAAATGGATGATGCATGAACCAAAATAAAAACAAATTAATGTCATGCAAATAAAAGAAAAAGAATATAGAATGCAAACATGTCAAATATGCAATTAAAGCATGCATAGGAAAAAAAGAGGGGAACCAAGAAATTTAATGTGTTAAAAAGAAGCAACATATCAAGTGCATGAAACGGGAAAGCATTGACACATTTAAATAAGAATATTTGAAATATATGGAACAAAAAAATAATGTCACATGGGAAAATTCAATGCATAAGAAGAAGTTGGAAAATAAACATAAATTGATTTAATTAAAGAAAGCTAACGTCAAAAGAATTAATACAACTCATGTTGTATATAAAATAATGACACATGGAAGGATGCACTGATGGAAAAAAAGAAACGTACTTTGCATATATTAAGGAGCGTTTAAGATTTTCCTTGCCCAAAAAGAAAAGAAACCGCATGTAGGAAGAGGAAAAGATTTATATATGAATAAAGAATGATGCGTTAAATAAATTTAGTTGTATGAAAGAAGATGTACGTGACAATTAAGGATATTCATGCGGGATAAAAAGATAAACAATAAAATTGCTGTAATAAATAAATGCGTTAAAGAGGGAAATGTAATTGAAGCAATTAAAGAAAGACATGAAATGGTTTGAAGAAAAAAAGAAACTAAACGTTAAAAATAGAAAACAATGCAGCTAAATAAGTGCGCTTGGACCCAACTTGTTTCTGGGTGCATGCGTGCGTTTATGGTGCAGCATACCTAGGTTGGTCTAGCCAACTCTAGAACATTCTTTTCTTTAGCGAGGTGTAAGGTTTAGATGGATTCTATTTTAATCCTAAGGCTCTAGTTGCTCTAACCTACCTATAAATAAACCCTTATACCCAACCCTAAAACTCACAACTTGGCGGTTACGCTGAAGGTTTGCCATGGCTTCTCCTTCTTCTTCACCCTCTCCCTCTCTTTTCAAATATCTTCTTAAAATAAAAAGATAAATCTGTAATTCCTCTCAAAATAAAAGAAAAGTTGCATATAACTACGCTACACGAAAAAGAAGCGAAAGACCATGGATGCAAAAATCAGAATTGGGAAAGCATACACTGTGACTGGATTTAAAATACATTTTTCTTGCATAATAATGGATCTATCGTTTTCCATTCGCCATTTACACACCTAATAAAAGTATTAACCCGATAAAGTGAGTCTACGTTATTTTCACTTACAATTTGATTCAAAGTAATTGGGAAAAAGGTTGTAAATTGGATTTATTCTTATTGTTCCATAACATTTCATGTTTCATATGACTATTGTTCATATTTATTATGTCTCTTTTATGTCAATTTTTGATGGTTTGATTCTCCCTATCTCTATTCATTTTTATTTTTGGAACTAGGCTATGTCAAATTATACGAACAAACGACATGGAAATGTATGGGAAAAATATGGGGAAAATATTGAATTGGGCATAACTGGATATTGAAATATATGTAATTGGGCATAATTGAATATGGATAATGTGAAATTTGGCATAAGTTAATATGTAATTATGGAATTGGTGAAATTGGTTATAACATGAGAATAGGCATAAAAGTCAATTATAATTATGCAATAAGAATGAGGGTTGATATGAATTATTAATAACTTTAAAGAACAATTAATTTGTGTATAATTAAATATATCTTATATACATGAAAAGTTGGGCATAACATATAATAAGGATTATTGGCATAACTATGTACGAGATCATGCAATCATGGTAGAATTTATGTATTCAAATCAAATTGGAACCATAAACATGAAATTGGGTTTAGAAGCGTGAACATGAATTATTGGATTGGGATAACTAGGCATATAAAACCTAGATTAAAATTGTATAGGTCAGTTAAAAGATGAACATGCCTAACCCGAGGTTTGATTGAGTTGTGGTGTAAGTGTTACACCCCTAAGTCCCACATCGTGGAAGTCTGTGTGAAATAGGTACTTATATAGTAGAGTCCTTCTCGTACTAACGCCGAGGCCTTTTGAGGAACAAAACCCCACACCTATACAGTGGCTAAGTTGGGGACAATATCTTGTGCAAACGGAGGTGCGGGCTGTTACAATGGTATTAGAGCCAACACCCCGCCGGAATTGTGGCTCCTGTGTGGACCACAACGCCTGGGTGAGGTGTTTGTGAGCCAACGGGGGTGTTGGGCTCTGTAGGAGGGGAGAATGTAACACCTCTAAGTCCCACATCGTGGAAGTCTGTGTGAAATAGGTACTTATATAGTGGAGTCCATATCTTACTAACGTCAAGGCCTTTTGAGGAACAAAACCTCACACCTATACGGTGGCTAAGTTGGGGACAATATCTTGCGCGAACGGAGGTGCGGGCTGTTACAGTAATTCTTCCCGGAACCGCCCGGCACATCCAGTAACCGGAACACCAGGTCTAATGTGAGAGGTTAGCGCATTAAGCCCAAAACCCGAGGTTAGAACGAGTTTGCGGTAGAAGTCTTCCCGGAACCACCCGACATATCCAGCAACCGCAAGCAACATGTCTAATGTGAGAGGTTGAGTGCATTAATAAAAAGATTAATGCTGTGAAACAAACATTAAGTATGCTAAGGTTAAGTAAACTGAGGCGTATAGACAAATTTAACCAATATAACAACATTGGAGAAAAAAAGAATAATGGGGAATGATAGCAACTTGTTATAAACAAACAACTAAACTTGTCCTAGGGACAGGAAAAATGAGAACGGACTAGATTAATGGAACAACTTATAAGTCAAACATAAACGGTAAAGCGACAATGTGTAGTCTGTTGATAAAAATGTCATAAGTATGTGAACCAGCTAGAAAACCTTAGCTAAGAAAACTAAGTAAATAATGATGAATTATGGCGACATCAACAAATGGGAATAATTGAACACGAAGATATGAGGAAAGACTTATGAACGAAATGGGTTAACATGTTGAAAACTCATTAATGTGTTAAGATATAAAGAAAGATTAATATGTAGAAGAAACTTTGTAATTGGAAACAAAAAGAAGTCAACATAGGATAACCAAGTTATAAAGAAACCCGATGAGGCACAACAAGTGCATAATTGAATAATTAGACATAGTTCTAATAATAAGTAAGAATGAGGCGCTTGGACCAGTCCATACGTTAGAATATGAATAACCATTAGTGATAGATCATCGGGATGTCGAAAGACACAAAGGAGAGCGCGTGTCTATCTAGATATCCTAGTAGGCTCCAACGGACTAGGTTAAGAAGCACGCAGCTTCCGGGAACGTGGAGGTACTTTTGGTATTCCTCTGTGAGTTGCAGATGATACGCCTGTGCTCACAGAGGTTAGGTCTGCATGGGTGAACCAATGAGTATGCCTTGATTGCAATAATAAGGGGCAATCAAAAGACTAAGATGGACCAGCGTGATTCGACGATGCCAGTTAGTGCTCTGTGATAGCAACTCATCGTCTACCTGCCATCTTCAGTCAGTACGTAAAGCAGAAAGGCGGAGAACTCCAAAAGACCATATACTTTGCTATCTAGTTATGGGTGAGGTTGGCCAATAGGTTTGAAGGGCATAGGGGGTCGGGGTTAAGTTATCGTTCTTGATATTCTTGAGTGCCTTTCATTAGTTGAGGGAGAGGTCTAGTGGGACCATAGCCACTGTAAAAGCAGACCTTAGCATCTGCAATCGGCAGATATCTAAAAGCTCCTGACCGAGTTCCGTGTTTCTTGATTATTCGTGCCACGGGACTCGGGCGCACATATAGAGAACATGTGCAATAGACATCGAGAACGATTGGCGATAACTACGTTGGAAAGTCTAGGTACACTCATGTCGCTATGGATGGTGTATCATAAGACTAGAGGGCACGATGATAGAACCTAATTCAATCGAGTAGTTCAAAGATAGCAGTCAATACGCTTACGTAGTACATCGATAGTGGTTCTATGCGGATGTAGCGTTGTTATATATATAGAGATATGTACGTTACTATGGCATAGGATGAGGGACTATGCATATTAATGTGGTGCTACGGAGGAGACTGTGCGAGTGGGGTACTACAGGGTGTACCTCAGTTTGGGGGTAGCTACATATACATTATATTAGGTTAATCAACTAGAGAGTAGATGGGTGCGACGTGTGTGGGTAACCCTTGAGTGTTAATAACACAGATAACCTAATAAGTGAGAAAATGTAATTGAACGGTATATGTAGGATTATCCAAGAAGTGTAGTTTAAATTCATTCACACAGAACTTATGTTCTGACCCCGCCTCACAACATTCGCAGGTTAGGTTCATGACAAAGGCTGTATAGCTTTGGATACTGGTTTAGCAGTATTATTATTAAGGTAAAGCTATATTTTAATTACATTATATTTCATTCCTTCCACTGTGATATGTTTTCCGAACTCTGACATGTTTCATTTCTCTATCTTTTCTGCAGGATACCAGAGCAAACAAACTCGGGTTTCGATGGATTGGGATTTTTGAAAAAAATTCGGTCCGTCGGAATCCGGGTTGTTACATCTGATATCAGAGATTAGGTTTAGGATTCCTTATTTAGATAATGAGTGAGCTTATTTGTATTTTAAAATATAAATATATTATATATATATATAAACCTACATCCATAGAGGAGCCCACTAAATAGAAAAAGGAAAATGGATTAGGAATATATATCGTTGAGAGAATTGACCTTGGGGGGGTATCTAGGAAAGCCTGAGTAAGTTGGAAGCCCACTATGAGTCTAACCCTTGTTAACTTTTAAGAACTTGAAATTGTAGTAGTTTTGGCAAAGGAATTTATGATGTTTTCAAGTTTTAATCTTAAAAATATTTTTGATGTTTAAAAAAAAGAGAGGCCAAACCATGTTTTAAAATTAAGGGAGCAGGTAAAGGTTAGTGCCTAGAAAGAACAGAGAAATTTGAGGCTATAAAGTAAATAGCGAAGGTTATCTTGGAATAGTAGAAAAATCCCGTAGAATGCATAGGCATTGTAAAGACTAGAGCTGTTGCTCGAAAAAGAAAAAGTATAGGCTAGTAAAGCACAGCAAGGAATAGTAGTGATTACTAGATAGTGAAGGGCAAGTGAGCGTTGAGAGTTTGTGGTTGGACTTTTCATTAGTGAAATAGTCATTGATTCTTGGCCCTTAGTAGTAGCTGTGTAGGATGGAAAGGCTCATTTAAAAAGAATAAACTTAAATCATTGGATTAAGTAAAATAAGTTAAGAGAGAAAAATAGCCCAACTAAAAAGAAAACAATAAATTCAGAGAAGCAACAAAACATGACGGGGAAAGAAAAAGAAAATGAAGTTTTCTTATGTAGTTGTGCTTGGATAGGAAAATAGGAAACTTTGTATAGAGTAGTAACGTGAAATCCAAGTGCAATTAGAAAAGGAACATAAAAGAAAAACAGAAGATGTAAAATTTTCCTTTTATACCTTTTTGTGACATAAAAAATCGAATTTAGAAAATCAGAGTTTTCCTCTAATTTGAAATTTAAAGATGGTTGGTAGGATTTTGGATGCAACAATTGGATGAACTCTGCTCTTATTCTGTAAGAGTGTGGGAAATTTGGATGAAAAGTGTTTTGATTTTCAAAAATATTGCATTCATATAGAACTGTAAGTATATTTAGGATGTGAGCACATTGTTTTGAAAGAGTTTTTAAAAGTTTGCATACATATAGGTGGTACCAAATTAGGCATACATGCACTACTACGATGTATTTCACTTTGCACATGTGCACAATGTTTGCAAAAATTGGATGCACACATAATGGATGTATAATATGCGAGGGATCATTTGATTTTACCCTTACCAAATTTCGGGGACGAAATATCATAAGGGTGGGAGAATGTAACACCCCGCATTTTTAGTGATAATTAAAAATATGCATATATGTATATATTATATGCATAGATATATTTTTTAAAAAAATAAGTGCATTGAAATGAAGGAAAATGAATTGCATGCAATATATATATAAATTAAAAAGAAGTTAGTGCAAGAAAAAAAAGTATGCAATACAATTGCGCATGTAATAATGTTAAAAAGGAAAAGGAAGTATATGCATGTAATTATGATAGAGAAAACAATTAATAAAGAGAAACATTAATGTAATTAATGCAAATGGTAAAAACGTGAATTAATAAAATTGCATGCAACAATAAATGAGAAGGGGCATATGTATATACATGTTATTTGAAGTTCAAAAGTTTGTAGAGAGATAATACATGCGATAAAAATAAGGAATGGGTAAATTAACAATATGAATTAATGCAATAAGGGAAAGAGAAAATGTGAATTTATTACAGTAAATAAATGGATGATGCATGAACCTAAATAAAAACGAATTAATGTCATGCAAATAAAAGAAAAAGAATATAGAATGCAAACATGTCAAATATGCAATTAAAGTATGCATATAAAAAAAGAGGTGAACCAAGAAATTTAATGCGTTAAAAAAAGTAACATATCAAGTGCATGAAACGGGAAAGCATTGACACATTTAAATAAGAATATTAGAAATATATGCAACAAAGAAATAATGTCACATGGGAAAATTTAATGCATAGGAAGAAGTTGGAAAATAAATATAAATTGATTTAATTAAAGCAAGATAATGTCAAAAGAATTAATACAATTCATATTGTATATAAAATAATGACACATAGAAGGATGCATTAATGAAAAAAAGAAACATACTTTACATAAATCAAGGAGCGTTTAAGATTTTCCTTGCCCAAAAAGAAAATAAACCGCATGTAGGAAGAGGAAAGATTTATATATGAATAAAGAATGATGCATTAAATAAATTTAGTTGTATGAAAGAAGATGTATGTGACAATTAAGGATATTAATGCAGGATAAAAAGATAAACAATAAAGTTGCTGCAATAAATAAATGTGTTAAAGAGGGAAATGTAATTGAAACAATTAAAGAAAGACATGAAATGGTTTGAAAAAAATGAAACTAAACGTCAAAAATAGAAAACAATGCAGCTAAATAAGTGCGCTTGGACCCAACTTGTTTCTGGGTGCATGCGTGCGTTTATGGTGCAGCATACCTAGGTTGGTCTAGCTTACTCTGGATCATTTTTTCCTTTAGCGAGGTTTAAGGTTTAGATGGATTCTATTTTAATCCTAAGGCTCTAGTTGCTCTAACATACCTATAAATAAACCCTTATACCCAACCCTAAAACTCACAACTTGGCGGTTACGCTGAAGGTTTGCCATGGCTTCTCCTTCTTCTTCTTCTTCTTCTTCTCTCTCTCCCCCTCTTTTCAAATCTCTTCTTAAAATAAAAAGATAAATCTATAATTCCTCTCAAAATAAAATAAAAGATGCTTAGAACTACGCTGCACGAAAAAGAAGAGAAAGACCATGGATGCAAAAATAAGAATTGGGAAAGCATACAATATGAGTGGATTTAAAATACATTTTTCTTACATAATAATGGATCTATCATTTGCCATTCCCCATTTACACACCTAATAAATGTATTAACCCGATAAAGTGAGTCTACGTTATTTTCACTTACAATTTGATTCAAAGTAATTGGGAAAAAGGTTGTAAATTGGATCTATTCTTATTGTTCCATAACAGTTCATGTTTCATATGACTATTGTTCATATTCCTTATGTCTCTTTTATGTCAATTTTTGATGATTTGAATCTCCCTATCTCTATTCCTTTTTATTTTTGGAACTAGGCAAATTTCTAGCCTATGTCGAATTATATGAACAAACGACGTGGAAACGTGAGGGAGAAATATGGGAAAAATATTGAATACTGAATTGGGCATAATTGGATGTTGAAATATATGTAATTGGGCATAATTGAATATGGATAATGTGAAATTTGGCATAAGTTAATATGTAATTATGGAATTGGTGAAATTGGTTATAACATGAGAATAAGCATAAAAGTGAATTATGATTATGCAACAAGAATGAGGTTTGACATGAATTATTAATAACTTTAAAGAACAATTAATTTGGGTATAATTATGTATATCTTATATACATGAAAAGTTGGGCATAACATATAATAAGGATTATTTGCATAACTATGTACGAGACCATGTAATCATGGTAGAATTTATGTATCCAAATCAAATTGGAACCATAAACATGAAATTGGGTTTAGAAGCATGAATATGAATTATTGGATTAGGATAAATAGGCATATATAACCTAGATTGAAATCGTATAGGTCAGTTGAAAGATGAACATGCCTAACCCGAGGTTAGATTGAGTTGCGGTGTAAGTTTGCCCGGAACCGCCCGGCACATCCAGCAATCGCAACAACAGGTCTAATGTGAAAGATTAGCGCATTAAGCCCAAAACCCGAGGTTAGAACGAGTTTGCGGTAGAAGTCTGGCCGGAACCGCCCGACATATGCAGCAACCGCAAGTAACATATCTAATGTGAGAGGTTGAGTGCATTAATAAAAAGATTAATGCTATGAAACAAACATGTTAAGTGTGCTAAGGTTAAGTAAACTGAGGCGTATAGACAAATTTAACCAATATAACAACATTGTAGGAAAGAAGAAATAATGGGGAATGATAGCAACTTGTTATAAACAAACATCTAAACTTGTCCTAGGGACAGTCAAAATGAGAACGGACTAGAAAAATGGGACCACTTATAAGTTAAACATAAACGGTAAAGTGACAATGTGTAGTCTGTTGATAAAAATGTCATAAGTATGTGAACCAGCTAGAAAACCTTAGCTAAGAAAACTAAGTAAATAATGATGAACTGTGGCGACATCAACAAATGGGAATAATTAAACACGAATATATGAGGAAAGACTTATGAATGAAATGGGTTAACATGTTGAAAACTCATTAATGAGTTAAGACATAAAGAAAGATTAATATGTAGAGGAAACTTGGTAATTGGAAGCAAAAAGAAGTCAACATAGGATAACCAAGTTATAAAGAAACCTGATGAAGCACAACAAGCGCATAATTGAATAATTAAACATAGTTCTAATAATAAGTAAGAATGAGGCGCTTGGACCAGTCCATACGTTAGAAGATGAATAACCATTAGGGGTAGATCATCGGGATGTCGAAAGACACAAAGGGGAGCGCGTATCTATCTAGATATCCTAGTAGGCTCCAACGGACTGGGTTAAGAAGCACGCGGCTTCCAGGAACGTGGAGGGTTCTCTTGGTATTCCTCTGTGAGTTACAGATGGTACGCCTGTGCTCACAGAGGTTAAGTCTGCATGGGTGAACCAATGAGTATGCCTTGATTGCAATAATAAGGGGCAATCAAAAGACTAAGATGGACTAGCGTGATTCGGCGATACCAGTTAGTGCCCTGTGATAGCAACTCGTCGTCTACCTACCATCTTCTGTCAGTACGTAAAGAGGAAAGGCGGAGAACTTCAAAAGACCATATACTTTGCTATCCAGTTATGGGTGAGGTTGGCCAATAGGTTTGAAGGGCAAAGGGGGACAGGATTAAGTTCTCATTCTTGATATTCTTGGGTGCCTTTCATTAGTTGAGGGAAGGGTCTAGTGGGACCATAGCCACTACAAAAGTAGACCTTTGCATCTGCAATCGGCGGATGTCTGAAAGCTCCCGACCGAGTTCCATGTTTCTTGATTAACCATGCCATCGGACTCGGACGCACATATAGAGAACATGTGCAATAGACATCGAGAACGATTGACGATACGTACGTGGGAAAGTCTAGGTACACTCATGTCGCTCTGGGTGGTGTATTATAAGACTAGAGGGCATTATTCGATGATAGAACCTAATTCAATCGAATAGTTCGAAGACAGCAGTCAGTACGCTTACGTAGTACAGTGATAGTGCTTCTATACGGATGTAGCATAGGATGATATAGAGATATGTATGTTACTATGGCATAGGATGAGGGACTACGCATACTAGTGTGGTGCTACGGAGGAGACTGTGCGAGTGGGGTACCACGGGGTGTACCTCAGATTGGGGGTAGTTACATATACATTATATTAGGTTAATATACTATAGAGTAGATGAGTGCGACGTGTGTGTGTAACCTTTGAGTGCTAATAACACAGATAACCTAATAAGTGAGAAAATGTAATTGAACGATATATGTAGGATTATCCAATAAATGTAGTTTAAATTCATTCACACAGAACTTATGTTCTAACCCCTGCCTCACAACATTCGCAGGTTAGGTTCATAACAGAGACTATATAGCTTTGGATACTGGTTTAGCAGTATTATTATAAGGTAAAGCTATGTTTTAATTACATTATATTTTATTCCTTCCGCTGTAAGATGTTTTCCGAACTCTAACATGTTTCATGTCTCTATCTTTTCTACAGGATACCAGAGCAAACCAACTCGGGTTTTGATTGATTGGGATTTTTGAAAAAAAATTGGTCCGTCGGAATCTGGGTTGTTACAAAGTCTATTTTAGCATGCAGAATAACTAAATCGCAATTTAAAATCTTACCAGGTTTAGAGTTCTGGATACGTCTTCCTAATGCTCTCCTCTGTCTCCCAAGTACAGTCATTCTCATCCTCGCCCCACTGAACCTTGACTAGATTCACCGCTTTCCTTCGAAGTTTCTTCGTATCTTTATTGATAGTACGAATCGGCTTGCGGTTCCCAACCTCCTCGGGTTCTACTTCGATATCATCCAACTGATCAGGTGAAATAGCCGCATCGGGGCCGTGCACGAATTTCCTTAACTGGGAAACATGAAATACGTTATGAACTCCTACCATCTTGTCCGGCAACTCTACTTTATATGCCAAATTCCCAACTTGTTCGAGAACTGGGAATGGACCAACAAATCTTGGTGTTAACTTTCCTCTCCTACCAAATCGTATCACGCTCTTTAACGGAGAAATCTTGGCAAACACCAAGTTGCCAATGGAGAATTTTAAATCTCTTCTCCTCTTATCGGCATAACTCTTCTGCCTATCTTGGGCAGCCTTCATCCGTTGTCGGATAACTTTAATCCTATCTGAGGTTTCTCTTATCACATCTGGCCCAAGCACAAATTTCTCACCGATTTCTAACCAACATGACGGTGAGTTGCACGATCTTTCGTACAAAGCTTCAAATGGAGCCATACCAATACTGGACTGATAACTATTATTATATGCGAACTCCACTAGATGCAAATGGTCGACCAATGATTCACCAAAATCTAATATGCAAGCTCTCAAGAGATCTTCTAATACTCAATTCACCCTCTCTGTCTGACCGTTGGTTTGAGGATGGTGCGCGGTATTGAGATGTAATTCTGATCCTAACGCCTCTTGTAAGCTCTTCCAAAATCCACTAGTAAACAACGGGTCTTGGTCACTCACAATGCCTTTGGGTTTTCCATGAAATCTCACTACCCACTTCATATACAGTTCTACTAGTTTAGCTGCTATTCTATTTGACTTGACGGGTATAAACCTTGCACTCTTGGTCAATCGGCCCACAATCACCCAAATGCTATCATGGCCTGATCTAGTCCTTGGTAACCCATCAATGAAATCCATTGAGACTTGTTCCCATTTCCATTCGGGGATTTCTAATGGTTGCAACAAACCACTAGGCTTCTTTTTCTCAGCTTTAACTGGCTGGCAGTTCATGCACTTGGATATAAACCTCCGAACATCTCTTTTCATCCCTTCCCAGTAGTAGGTCTACTTCATGTCTCGATACATTTTGTTACCACCGGGGTGTATAGTCAGTTTTGAGTGATGACATTATCTAAGCACTTCATCTCTCAATCCATTGACTTTGGGTACAACTAATCTCCCATTCTTTCTAAGCCATCCATCTCGATCAAGCCCATACTTTTTCATCTCCTCGTCGATTCCCATCTCTATCTTAGAGATGATTTCCAATAGGTTAGGGTCATCCCTCTGACTGGAACCAATCCGCTAAATCAAAGTGGGTCTGATCGTCAAACTTGCTAACATTTCTAGATCCAATTCGCACTTTGGTCTGAAATCGTACCCTGTGATATACTCTAGTTTCTTCAATTCAAGAAACATAGCCCCAAAACTGGCATGTCTCCTATTCAATGCATCAGCTACTGCATTTCCCTTTCCAGGTGTATATGCGATATCGAAATCATAGGAAGCTAAGAATTCTAACCATCTTTACTGTCGAAGATTTAGATCCTTCTAAGAGAAGAGATACTTTAACGATTTATGATCGGTAAACAACTCGAATCTTTCTCCCAAGAGATAATGTCTCCACATCTTCAACGCGAACACGATCGCTTCTAATTCCAAATCGTGGGTAGGGTATCTTTTCTCATGCGGTTTCAATTGCCGACTAGCGTAAGCTTTAACCCTACCTCCTTGCATCTATACAGCACCTAGCCCAGTACCACATGCATCCGTGTATACTATCATCTCTTCATTCCCTTTAGGAATGACTAGCACTAGTACACACGTTAACTTTTCCTTTAGGCTCTTAAATGCATTTTCACACCTTTCGCCCCAAACGAAAGCTTGATTTTTCTTGGTCAACTGAGTTAACAGTGCCACTATCTTGGAGAAGTCTTGGATAAATTTACGATAATATCCAGCTAATCCCAAGAAACTTCTTACGTCTGTTGCATTCTTGGGCGTAGACCAATCTTGTAACGTAGCCACCTTCGTATGGACCACGGCAATACCATTCTCCGAAACAACATGGCCCAAGAATCTCAATTCCCTCCTTCAGAAGTGACACATTGAAAACTTTACTTTCAATTGGTATTTTCTCAACACCTCCATCACTATCCTCAAATGTTCCATGTGTTCTTCCTCTGTCTTCGAGTAAACCAAGATATCATCCACGAACACAAGAACAAACTTATTCAACTGATCTCTGAACACCCTATTCATAAGGTCCACAAAATATGTTGCTGCATTGGTCAACCCGAATGGCATGACCAACCACTCATAAAATCCAGACGGCATCCGAAAGGCCGTTTTAGATATACTCTCAGCTTTCGCCCTAAGATGATGAAAACCTGTCACGAGATTCAATTGGGAGAACACTCTCGCGCCACTCAACTGATCAAACAAATCATCTATCCGCGGTAGAGGATACTTATTCTTCCTCGTCACCTTATTCAACTCGCGGTAGTCCACACACAATTGAAGGGAACCGTCTGCCTTGGTAGCAAACACAACTGGTGCTCCCCACTCAGAAACACTTCTTCTGATAAATCACTTCTTCAAAAGATCGCTCACTTGCACCCCGAGCTCTCTCTGCTCCCTTGGTGCCATACGACGAAGTGGAATCACTAAAGGTCTGACATCTTTCACTAAATCAATATGAAACTCAATCTCTTGGTGTGGTGGAAGTCCGGTCACTTCCTCGAAAACGTCCGGATACTGGCCAGCCACGGGCACATCTGACAACTCATCATGCGGGATGTTGAGGGAATTTAGAAAACTAGCCATTACGCCATCACTAGGTAGACCACCAAACACTACCCTCTGCTCAACGTCCTCTCTAATTGTCACGAAAAAGCCCTCATAGTCTAGCACCACCCCGTACCTTTGGAGCCAATCGACTCCTAAAATAATGCCAAACCCAGTAAAGCCCAAAACAAAGCAATCACAAACAAACATACATCATGACTCGATAAGACCACATTACGACAAATCATACTAAGGCTAGTCGAAGCACTAATCGGGTTCGTCACCGCTAAAGGTCTATCGACTATCTCGGGTTCCAATCCCAACCTATCAACCAGGTCACTAAATAAGAAGGAACGGGAAGCTCCGGTATCAAACAATACTTGAACAAAAACATCACAAACAGAAAGTATACCTTGAATGATGACATTCTTTCCTTTCTCAGCCGCAGTTGGGGCATTCGACGAAGAAGGAACAACATTAAGGGCATATGCTTTCACAATCTGCTTCTCTTCAGGGGGTTGCGGATATTTATCCTTGTGATGTCCCACTTGGCCACGGTTGAAGCACTTTCTGTCCGCAGGCTTTGCCTGACATTCTTTAGCATAATGGCCCTTCTTGCCATAGCTAAAGCACTCAACATCTTTCTTACCCTTCTTCTGACCATCCTTAGCTTGGTTCTGCTTCATCTTATTCTGAGATTTATTCTTGCCTCCACCACTTGCTTGCGGCTTTGGCCCCTCTGTAGATGCAACAACAACTTCAGTCTTGGGCTTAGGATAAAGGCTCTCTGACCTCAATTCTTTCCCAACAATCGATTCAAAAGTCTCATCAATATGGTTTATAAGACTTTCTCCCAAATACTGATCTAAACCAGTTATGAACTTCTCGTTCTTCTTCTAAGGAGTGTCAATAAGGGATAATCCGTACTTTGATAAAGTATCGAACTCAGCAATATACTCCGAGACTGCCCTACCATTCTTCTTAAGCTCTAGAAATTTCCTAAACAATTCTGATTTCTGAGCATCTGGGATAAGCTTATCACTGAATCGGGCCTTAAACTGATTCCAAGTAACTTGATCCTCAGGGGTAGCTGCCTTAATAGCATTCCACCATTTCATAGCCCGTCTGTGCAGCTGACGGGATGCTAGCTTCCTCTTCATCATGTTTTCAATTCCCAGATCCTTGAAGATATGCTCACAACTATCAAGCGAATCCTGAACATCTGTAGCCGACTCTGTTCCGTGGAACGACTTCCCACTAAGACTAGTGTAATCCTTGCAAAGTTTGGCGAAATCGGCCCTAGGCGCTTGCGCCGCTACACCACCACCATTTGTAGCACTAGGAACTGCCCTCTGAACATCCCTAAGCATCTCTCTCATGAAGTCAGTGAACATCATCCCTATATCAGGAACATTCCCATTATTATCTCCTCTACCAGTGCCCCTAGTATATCGGCTCATCGTTCAATCTGTAAGGAGAAAATGATTAATCATCTCTTTAGTGGTGTCAGTGCAGTGCGACTTCATCCTTAAATATACTAATAGTATATATATAGCATTTGAAAACCAAAATATCATAAATACGCGCTCTCATATACATATACTATCTCTCCCTGGTGCCTTTCCCTAGGTTAACTATGCAACCTAGAGCTCTGATACCAAGTGTGACGGCCCGCCCCGCACCGGCCGACATTTCCAATGAAAGTGAGCTGTGCTAATGCCCGACTAGCACAGGACGGTCGCCAAACAAAGGAAAAGAAAGGAATTTGAACTAGCAAGGAACCTGTAGTATATTCACAATGCATGGAACAAAATATAATAATAACAAAACTTTGACATAAAGCAGGTGAGATAATGCATAAGTTGAAAACTAAACGATCATAGCAGTGGAAATTCCAAAATATAACTTATGTTCCACATCATCATTATTGCAACTTTTAAAACTATCTCAAAGCAAAAATAAGAAAGGTACACTACTAATGCCCAAAGTAGTGAGCAGTAGCGACACAGGGAGATTTTATATATATATATATATATATCATACGTAGAAGCCTTCTGTTCGTCTCCGGTACAGCTACTCGTGCATACCACCTAACCTGTCTCTAGTCCTCCCATTTAAGAGCACCCAGAGTAATAAAAAGAGACATAAAACTCTGGGTCAGACAAAAGTCTTGTATGAACGATAAGCAGCAAAATAGAACAATGGCAGGTACAATAAACCATACCTGGACCTGCAACCAAAGAGTTAGCACAACAAGATGTACAATACTCTAAGGTGACACAAGCATATGGTGTAAAGTTACGGGGGTGGGGGTTTGCATGTCATAGTGATATCAAACAATCAAGCATAGAAAACATCCTCACATCTCTCACTCAGTGCGTAAAGCATACAATATCCACCTCTTTGATCACCCAAATCCTTGCTATGATCACTCTGCCCCATGGATTCATGATGGCTCCACTGCACTGATCCATAGCCACTAGTCCTTGCTATGTCCACTCTGCCCCATGAAGTCATGACAGCTCCACTGCACTGGCTCATCGCCATGCTACGATCACTCTGCCCCATGAAGTATCAACCACCCCACTGCACTGATCCGTAGCCTAACATCCATCTTGGTGGCGAATCAAAGTTATGGACGTCGATAACCCCTTCGCACACATCCCGCAGCGAAGTCCAACTCATGAAGTTAACTCATTGGTTCCCATCTGGATCCTGAGTCTCAACTTCTCATTTGGACTACCTTTGCATCTCGGGTCTTGGTCTTCATCCGGATCGGCTCAGATAACAGCCCCATTTGACTTGGTTCAGTCCTCCTGAAGTAGCCTGCTTCATGATCATCCACATCGTTTCGGTTCGTGGTACCCTATCATATGGGTTCGGGTCGTGAACTTCTCTTCGGATCGAGTCATGGTCTTCTCCTCGGGTCGGGGCGTGCTTGGCAACTCCTCATGTCCGTGGCCATCAGGCGGTTCGGGTCAGTTCCTTCACTCAGGCGGGTCGGTTCGTGATGATCCCATTGGTTCGGGTCGGGCTTTCCCACCAAGATCAGTTCGTGCACTCCTTCTTCTAGTGAGCGGGTCGGAGTCATGGGGTGCTCCACGAGCGGGTGGGTTCGGGGAACCCGATCCGATTCCCTGCATATTTCCTGCACTTTGTCCAGCGAGCTGTTTACGCCATTCGACATCATTTTTGACCAATCTAACTTTTCTATTCAATAAAAAAACATACCATACAGTCATAACAACATATAACATCAACCACAAACACCAAAATGATAATTAACTATGTCAAAATGAATCAAACATGCGCAAAAACCCATATTTTTCCTTAATCCCCTTAACCATGTTTAAGCATACAATTAGCAAGACTTATTCAAATTAGCACAAATTTCTATCAGAGTCCTAAAATAATATTTTAGAATTTTACAAATTTTTCCAGATTTTTCAGAGTTATAATTTCACTAATTATCACTAATCAACCCTAATTAGCCGTAATTAGTGAAAAACAATGCATATCACCCACCTTGGCCATAAATAAAACTTAGATCTGAAACAATCTATGATTTGGGTCGAATCTCTATGCAAAAAAGCAGCTCCAATTCTGATTTGGTGTTGATTTGCCTTGATTTGATGTAGATCTTCTTAATTAGTGATTAGAAGGTGATTTTGGATGATTTTAGAAGGTGGAGGCCATGGCTAGGGTTAGAGAAATGTTTTAGGCGGCTGAGAAAATGAAAATAAATCGTTTTCTAGTTGATTTCAGCCTCCCTATAACCCTAATGCTGAAATGGGTTATGGGCCTAGCTGCTAATCACCCTAATTAGGCCCGGTTAAGCTGTTTTTCACTTCTAAATCTTAATTCAGCCATATCTCCCAAACGGTAAGTCCGTTTGACAAGTGTGACCACTACAGAAAGGTAAACCATCATCCAGATCTAATGGAAGTGGTTTCACGTCAAATCTCCTTACCAATCAAAAGTTATAGGCGAAACAAAATTCACTAGGGGCAAAATGGTCAATTGAAAATCGGCAAAAATCGTGAACATGGGAAATGACCCCAATAGTCGTACCCCAAAGTTACATGACTATACGACCTCATAGAAAACGAAATAAATATTCTACGATCCTTCGATACATAGAATGCGGGTCGTTACAATAGGTACGTTGTACACACGCATCATACATGTAACGACCATTCTGTTTTAGCTCAACAAACTTCTTAAACAGAACTGACTTTTGGGTGGTAGAGATAAATTTCGTCTCAACCTTCACTCAAAACTTATCCCAAGTGATCTCATCTTCTGTGGTCTCTATAATGATAGAGTTCCACCATTCCATAGCTCCGCCCTGTAGTTGTCTCGATGCAAGCTTCCTCTTAGTCGCATCCTTAATACCAAAGCCTCCAAATATTTGTGTACAAGTTTCAAGCCACCTTTGAATCTCTATAATCGGCTTTGTCCCCTTAAACGGTTTTCCCATTAAGAGCAGCGATCGTGTTTGCTCTGATACCAAATGTAACGACCGTCCATAGCCACCTGGCATGTCTTTCAGCGCATTATCCCACTTGTTCAGTGCAGGAGTTATGGGCAGTCGTTAGATTACGTATGAATTACCAAAAAATCATTAGCATCTTCCATTTAGCCTTTATCAATCATTTTTTTCATATACATCATCACATTTTACAAGGTATGTTTTCATGCATGAACTGACTTTCTCAAATAACAAGTAGATAATTTTGATCTTGTATATATACGTATCAAATTTTTGTCTTTTTTCTGCTGTACATTTTAAGTTTTGTTTGATAAATGAAACGTGTACCCATTTCCAATAAACATACCCTTAACACAGTGGTGATATTTTTAGCATCGAGTTAATTTAAGATCACCCTGATTAGCGTTGGATGTTCTCCATATTCCTTAACAAGGTGGTATTGTTTTTAGATTTAAGGGCAAGTGAATTTCCTAGTGGGCCTCAAGTTCTTTATGATTAGGCATATCAATTTACTTTGGTTAAATAGTGTTCTTAACCATAGGCTAAAAATGTTAAGAAGAGAGATACTATTATTAATACAAAATTTGAACATTCAATCCCTTTTCAAGCTATTCAAATTGTTCTTCCAACTTATTTAATTTACTACCCTCTAATTTCCAACATCTACTTTACCATGTTTGCTGACTTTATTAACTGCAATCAGTTTCATAACATTTACTAACTTTATCAACCTTTATTTCCAAATTTTCACTAAAACATTCAAATCCTATCACTATAAAAAACAACTTTAAAACCCCCGTCCGTGTGTGTCTCAACGTCATAGAAAACTTTTATTTTCTTCATTGATATTTTCGCAAAGAATGCATGAAGATTCATCCTTTCTCCATGGTAAAAAATTAACGCGTTAAATGTGCTCTCTTATCAAAGCCACACATTTTATTAAAGCAATAATCAATTTGGCAAATTTAATGGAATCATCGAATTTCTCTATAACCAGTTTTTCATTTTTTTTGATGATTAACAACTTTATAGTTCTATATTATGTAAAATAACTCATCTTTATAGGTGTAACAGCAGCAAAATTTTGACTATACAAAGCTACAACACGTGAATTTGCACTACAAAATGAAGTTGATCATTTTATAGTTATTTTGGAAAAACAGATTCACACAGCCTTTGTTCTAAAAATCCTGACTGCAAGGGTAAGGTGAGTACTATTATTTGGATCTACGGAAAATTCTTCCATCTATAGTTTCTTAAAATTTTATTAATAAATGAATTCTATGCCTCATGTGAATTACAAATCTAAACTAATACACTAAATCAAAACCATAAAACCTATTTAAAAATTCAAAATGAAAAAAACAAATCATATTTCAGATAATGCAAAACAAACTCCATCGAAGTTGTCTGTTATAAACTAGTGATTTTATCACTTGCAACTGGATTAGATTAGAAAATAAATGAGTGTAAAAATAGTACCTTTTAGCTTATTTTTCGATGGAAATAACAACTCGTTGTTAAAATTTGTAACTTCAACCTGAAAAAATCCATTTGTTAACAAATCTTGATAAGAATAAAGAAAAAACATACAATTTAAGGAACTGAAATTGAATTGTAATGTACCAAATAGAGTGCATTGATAGTAAAATTATGTAACCAAATCAAATGGCTTAGCATTCCTTAGTTGTGCGAAGAAGAGCAAATGAGATTTAGGGTTTTCTTTTGTATTTTTGTCTGAAGTCGATTTGGTTTGAAGTCGATGAAATAAAACTGGTTTTGGGAGTATACTTACAATGAAGACGAAGATTTTGGGCCTAGAGAAGAGGACCAACTAAATATTATTTTGGAAGAAAAGGATTTCCAAGAAAATTACGGAAGATTCCTGACCTTTTCCATTATTTATAGGAAGGATTCCTTCTGTATTTATTTACTGGGAAGAAAGCGGAAATTGGAAATTAAGGAAATAGTCAGAAGGAAACGGACGAAAATACGAAAAAATGGAGACATATCCACCTATAGTTTGAATGCTACATGATAATTCTTGGCAAATTCTTATTGTTGATTATCAACCTTATCTATAGGTAATTAGCTTTTCTGGAGTGAAGACCATCAACAACAATGGACATGACTTTAATTGTTATGTATTATGATGCTTGTTAGTATTTATTGTGTAAACTTATTTCTAAATGCTTGTGGTTTGTGAATTTGGTGGTTTTGTTAAATAATTATTATCTAAATGGTTGTGGAAAATTCTTAAGTGATTAATGTGTTCTCGGTTATTCAAGTAAAATGATTATATAATTAATTGACTGTTGATCTAAATCAGACTATTATACAATTGTTGTTGATTTTAATATGATTAATTTATAGCTCGTTGCTGGAAATAATATAAGATATTAACAATATATAGTAGCATTTAATATATGCTACAAAATAATCAATACGTTTTAGTGGCGTTTAAGAAATGCTACAGAAACAAAACACACCACTTGAATTTTTAGTAGCATAAAATAAATGCAATGAAAAGTTTTTAGTTGCACAAAGTAACGGTACAAAAAAGAAAAAAATGGCCCACCTAAAAACTTTCAGTAGTATTGGAAAACGCAATTATACAGGAAATTTGGTAGCGTTTATCAATACTCAACCAAAAAACAACACTTTTAGTTGTGGGACTTATAGTAGTGTTCTTTAAAACGCTACCAAAATGACTTGGTACTGTTTTTCAAATGCTACTAAAGGTGTTTTCTGATGTAATGTTCCTTTGATTATCGATCATGCTAGTAATCATAACAACTCACCAAACTTTATGTTTGACCCATTTTTCTTCCTTCTTTCCTTTTTCTTTCCCTTGCTCGCAGAGAGGAAATGCATATTTCGGATTGTTCAATAGATTCTTTCTTAGAGGATTTTCTTTGCAGTAGACGTATTGCTATTTTTTATTTCATCTCTTTTCCACTGTTTGGTTGTATCTATGACTATTTGATGGATATTATTTTTGTAATTTGATATTCTGTGACTGAGACTTTCTTTCTAAAAGACATGGTTTTTGGTTTCTCAAATAAAATTTAATGTTGTCTTTTAAATTGTCTTTTTGCTTTCGTTATGTTTTAATTATTTATGTTTTACATCTCTTTTGAATCTTAGTCTCTATGATGTTCTCTATGTCTTTATACCTAATGCTTCTTATTCTTTAATGGGACCCAACTTTGGGTAATATTAAAGGGTGTCGGGTATTTCACTTGGTATCAAGTCTAAGGTTGCAAGATCACTAAAATTTTGTATTAAAATAAAACTTTTTGAAAGAAAAGATATTTTTAAAACCAAAATTATTTTTAAAATAATAAAAAAGTAGCCCCTCAAATTCAGTACAACCTTTCTTTGACTCTCATGATTCTAAAATCTCCATCTTCTCTCTCTTTCTCTCTCTCTCTCTCTCTTGCGCAGCATGTCAGAAGCCTCTAATCTTCTGGAGGGTGTCCTTATCCCTGGTTGGTTTCGTAGATACTTAAAGGCTACGACAGCAGCCGAAGGACAAGAACATACGCAGGCTCTGGCATCCGCTGTGGTGGTTCCTTCTAATCCACCAGTAGCTATTGGCTTTTCTAAGCTTTGTAAGAATTCCCCAAATTTGGGTGAAAATACTCTTTCGGACATATAGACTTTTGTGGAGACTCACACTTGTCTTAGAAATATGAAGTGGGTTTTTGAGGTATTATAGCTTGAGGATCGATATAGAGCTTGGTAGGCTACTTGGCAGCTTAAGGGAGAGGCATCATTTTGGTGGGAAATTGTTGAGGCCGAAGAAAGGATTATAAATTGGGCTGGATTCGAGTATGATTCGAGAGGAAATTTCTGTCGCAAGCAGAAGAGGGCATGCATTAGAGTGGTTTCTTAATCCAAAGCAAGGGGACCTTTCTGTCAAAGGGTACATCATTTAGTTTAATAAGTTATCAAAGTTTGAGATGTACTTGGTCAACACAACTAGCAAGAAAGCTCTTACATTTGTGAGAGGTTTGAATCAACATTTTTAAGGTTTGGCAATGACTCATATTTTGATGGGGGAAACTTTCAAGGCTTTGGTAGAGATGGATTTGATGCATAAGGATAAAAAGGAAGAGGTGAAGGATGTTTAGAGTGGAGCTTCCAAGTTTTCTGGTTCTAAGAAGAAATGGTAGGAAAACAAGAAAGACAAGAAGAACAAGCTAGTAGTTCTCAGAAAGGGAAGAATAAGAAAGCATTATGTGTCATGGTTGCGGGATTACAAGACATTTCATCAAGGATTGCAGAAGATGATGATGAGAGAAAAGTCCTTTAACTGTGGGCATCCCGAGCATCTTAGCAGGGTGTGTCCTTAAAAGACTGGATAAGGGACTGGTACATCGGCAACACAGATTCATTGTTGGATGTAGCTCTAAGTAGCAGTGGTCCGGATAAAGGTAGGAAAGTGACTACAAAAGGTTTGATTTTTATTTCCAACTTTCCTATACGTTCACTTTTTGATTCGGGAGCTTCCCATTCATTTATTTATAATAGTTGACTGTTTACACTAAGATATCTCACTTGTTACCGATCTCATAGTAGTTTCAAACTCCATATGTGGTTCAGCACACTTATCTATGGTTTACAAGGGTTTGAAATTTTCTATTTTATGCGTTGAGTTTGATTATGAAGCTTATGTGTTGGGATTCCCTATATATGGTATGATCTTACGGAAGGACGGGTTAACCATGTACGGGGATGTCCTTGACCAGGAGAAGAGGGTTGTTTGATTAATGACTTGTAGTGGTCGGACCCTCAAGATTTCTTGTGACCTATAGGGGTCAGTCATGGTGAGTTTTCTTTATTCCCTAGACTCTTCTATCGACGGTATTGATTATGTTCCCATTATGCATGAGTATCCGGATGTATTTGAGGAGGCGACAGGACTGCCAACTAAGCGAGAGATTGATTTTCGGATTTATCTCAATGAGATTGCGAAGCCTGTAGCGTTGCTTGTTCGTCATATGGCTCCAAAGTAATGGAGAGAACTTGGAAAATAAGTGGGTGAGCTTTTGGAAAAGGGATTCATTGGAGTATCTCTGAGTGGGGAGCATCGGTCGTCTTTTATACCAAGGAAGACGGATCCCTTCGACTTTGTGTGGATTATAGAGAGTTGAATAAGCTCATCGAGAAAAATCGTTACCACTCCCTCGGATTGATGATCTATTTAACCAGTTGGTAAGTGCGTCTGTATTTTCTCACTTGGATTTGGCAACTGGTTTTCATTATCTGTGTATGGCATATGATAGCATATATAAGAAAACATTTTGGACTCTGGATGGTTTCCTTGAGCACTAAAATAGAAATAGTCATTAATAATGCCATATAACTGCTATTAAACAATAATACAACAGTTCGAAAAGTGCTGTATATCGACATATTATAAAAAACACTGGAATATTTATAACACCAAAATTCCCTCTATAAAAGAGCATAATTTTGTAATATATATGCCGTTATGTTACGCAGAGACAATAGGTCATTGTTACTACTATAAAACATCTAAATTCCAATGAAAATAACAAAATCTTTATAATAAATATAGCCGCTATAAGATGTTTATTCAACAGCGGCTATATCACGTTATATATCAACATGTTATAGTATAGTTATAATGCTTTTCAGGAGCTATATCGATATATTATATTTTATTAATAATGATCAAAATGAATCTTTATAGCAAATTATAAAGTAATGTATGAACGAAAAAGTATAATAATTAGCAAATGTAGCGCATATTCATTATAACAAAGTAAAGCATTAATTAACAAAAAATAAGTTTAATTCATGAGTTATCAAATTTAATATGCTTTCTTAAATACATAAGAAAAAAAATCATTATGAATTGGTCTTCTTTTTAGCAGTTATTTTGTTTTGTGAACTACACATCTCAACACTCAATTTCTCTATTTCCCTTGATCACCCAGCTCTTCCTCTAATAAGCACTTTCTTCCAATTTGCCTTCCACCTGAAATCAACCAACCTTTCACAATCGCAAGCATCGTCACCTTCTAATCCTCAACCTGTCATCATCCAAAGTTGAAACGACCCAAAATTCCCCGTTAAGGAAAGTACGGATTGAATTGATAACAACACTCATCTATACACAAAACAGAGGAACATTTCATTGCTTATTACATCAGAGTACAACAATATCACAGAGTATAAATAAATATTACAAATTTAATAAATACAATATCAGATATTTAAATTACATTTTAAATAGGAGTGGAAAAATAATACAAAATACAACTGAAAGAAATACACGGCTAAAGAGCTTTCCGGATATCGCTTCAGCTATAAACAGGATTCTGTGAATATAATATCTGCAAACTAAAACTACTAGCTGCCCGTATGGAAAATATAGGCACCCAAAGTTTAGGTTAAAACAATAAACTCCAGGTCAGTCATGGGACTGATGTGAGAACTAAACACTTATTAACTTGATTTTAACGTTAGGTAAATCACGGGACCACGCCGTATAACACGAAATGGATTTACTCCACATGAACCTTAGGTTAATATAAAACCACGCAATGCTTTTGGAAAAAATGAAGCTATTATAAGACTCAGGTCCCATCACACAATGAACGCAGTCGGAGGATAGAGTTTTCCCTTATAATAGCCAAAAATGCTTCATACACGAAATTTCATCTTTTATTATTACTATAAGTGAAGAAATCAACTTTGAATATAAATGTATTAATCATAGGTGGCGTAGGTACCATTATATTACGTCGTAGTATATATATATATATTTACAACTAAAACCGAATATCGCATATTGGAGATTGGGTTTCCATCTATGAACCAAGGCAAGGGATTATCCCCACCGATTCGAGACTCTCCAGCCCGAGTCTCAAGATACAGCCGCAGCTGCACCTGCGGTTATCAACAGGGCCGGTCGTCCATTGATGATTGGAAATACCGTAAACTATATGTTAGCCTGCCCTATGGGGCATAAAATAATTTGGTCAGTAATGTCGACCAGAACATCTATCGATATATATATATATATATCCAAGGCGCCTCTCTATCCATCAAGTAATAAGCGCATCCACATGAGTAAACAGTCTGGGCTCCATACCATGACATTACTCCTAGCTAGAAACCAACATATGTCCATTTCCCTGCAGTCCTCATCCAGTTTTTGGTTTATACCGGGGTGTGAAGCTCGCGAAGTAACGCTATACACAAAGCTATGATTAATAGGTTGTGCTTTGATCATCAACCACAAGGCTCTGCTTTTCAACAAAAGGCTTGATCATTTGCATCTTAGCATGGCACATTGTCAGTCCATACCATACCATTGATTTCTGCCAATATATAACCTCTAAGCTCGTACGTCTCAGAGAAGGGTGTTAAGCATGAGAATAAATTCTCCGCCACCAAACAGATATATATTTAGCAGAGATCAACGAATACAGTATAACGGAATACAACGTCAGACATACCATCCATTTACAAGTCCGTTCTGGGTCTGAACGAAACCGTAGGCACCTTATTCCTCGTCCCGTATGTCCAATACAGGAGAGAGGTCCTCGCATATCCGTCGATCTCCAAATACGTTTGGACGATCACCATTTATTACCATATCTTGGGTGTACGACCTAGTCAAGACATCAGTAATCACCCAAATGATGTGAAGAACTCCAGTATGTTGAGTCTCGCTATAATAGTATTTTGACAATGACAACTATACGAACCCATTAATATATATATTATCGACTAACTCAGTATTGCAGGAAGACAACATGACCGACGATCAGATTCAAGAACACAAGATTGAATGATATAATATGTTGTAAGAATTTGGTAGTTCTAGAATTTTATGTTAAAGTCTTCCTTGATGATAACACACACACACGATTTAAATATATAATTCTTTGATTATAAAATGGGCAAGATATAGGCTGAGAAAACAAAAACAGACGTCTGGTCTGTTGATTTTAGACGTCTGTTTGCTGAAACAAATTGTTTTTGAAATACAATATTCAGACGTCTGTTTTAATATTTTAGACGTCTGATTTTGAAAGGTTGCGACTTTTACAAAGAGATACAGCCATTTAAATTATAACTCTTGATCAAAACTTTCCATGATCAGTTGCATGCTTTTATATATTATAAACAGAGAGTTGATCAACTGATCCAATTACCGAATTTTCAATCTAATTCTCTCTATCTTACTCTAAGCTCTCTAAGTTTTTAAAGCAATCTATTTTTATAATTGAGACCTTTTAACTTCCATATTCCTTCACGCACTTCACGATTATCAACAAGGAAAGGCTATAGGAAGGGTGTACTTAATATTAGATAATCCATGTTATCAAGAACACAAAAGAGTCAACCAATTATTCTGTATTAGTGAAGACCTCTTCAGTGGTTGAGGCAAGAAATCCCATTCAGCAGTTCGGGTGATTGTGTACCTATTCGTCCGGGTGAAGTGAGGGTTTTAGTGTTAGTGAAATACCAGAAGTGAGTCTGGGACTGGACGTAGGACAATGGTTCGAACCAGTATAAATCGACTGTGTGATTTACTGCTTATTATTCTACTATATACTCTACATCCTACTCTTCATACTATATGATCCTATACAGCTGCATAGCCTCTTTCAATTGGTATCAGAGCAAGGATATCCTATAACCGTAACACTGTTATTTGATATTTTGGTACAATGGAGAATAACCCAAATACTGGCCCAACTACTTTTGCCGAAGGAAAATCTACTGAAAGACCTCCACTATTCAATGGACTACATTACAATTACTGGGCTACAAGAATGAGAATTTATATGCAAGCAAGTGGTTTTAGTGCATGGCATGCTACTCAAAAAGAGTTCACAACACCTACAACTGAATATTCAACTTGGACAGTAACTCAAAAAGATGAAGCAAATGCAAATGCAAATGCAAAAACTATGAACATGCTATATTGGGCTCTTGATAGAAATGAATTTAATCGAGTAAGCATTTATACATCAGCATATCAGATATGGGAGACACTTAAAACTATTCATGAAGGAACAAACAAAGTCAAACAAACAAAAATTTCATTGCTTAAGAATCAATTCCAAAATTTTAAAATGAAGAAAAATGAAACCATCAATGAAATGTACTCAAGATTTCAAGACATTTTACATGCATTGATAGGATTAGGAGAAAAATATAGTGACATTGATATTGTGTCAAAAGTACTAAATTATTTAACCAAAGATTAGGGGAGAAAAGTATTGGACATTGAGGAAGCGAATGATTTGTCAACTATGAAACCTGAAGAACTCATAGGAAATCTTATGTCTTATGAAGTTAATCTTTAAGCAAAAAGAGAATTAGCTCAAGAGAAAAAGAATGTGGCATTTCATGTGGATAAAGAAGAATCTGAATCAAAGGACGAAGATTTAGCCTTTATTGCCAAGAATTTGAAGAAATTTCTAAAATATAGAAAAGGAAATTTTAAAAAGAGTAGCTCAAACAAACCTTTCTCTTCAAAATTGGAATGTTTTAATTGTCATAAGAATGGTCACATGGTAAAAGATTGTCCAGAGATGAAAGAAAATCAGAAGAACTTCAACAACAAGAATAAGAAAGATAAATTCAAAAAGAAGGCATTTACATATTACATGGGACAGCTCAGATTTAGAATCATCAGAAAGTGATAGTGATAATGAAAGTGACAATGAGCAGGCAAATGTGTGCTTCATAGCTCAAGAATCTGATATAAGTGACTTATCTTATGAAGATTTAATAGAAGTTAATTCTGAATTTTTAAACATCATAAAAACATTAAAGAAAAAGCTTAAGGAAACTCGTGAAAATCAGAACAAAGCTGAATTTGAAAGAGATATGTTGAAAGATGAAAAGATATTCTAGAAGAAGAACTTGAAAAAGTTCAAGAAAATCTTACAAATTCAGATAGCCAGATTTCTCTTTTAAGTCAAGAAATTGAAACTCAAAAGTCAAAAGATGATGAAATTAGTTCTAAAAATCATATGTTGAAAACTAAAGTAAAAGAACTAGAGGTAGAAAATAGAAGTATTCAAGCTAAGTTCGAAAGCATCTCTAAAATTGTATCAAATTTTAACTAGGGTAGAGAAAACTTATCAAAGATCATAGAAAGTTCTCGACCATCTTCAAATAAAAATGGCTTAGGATTTAGAAAAGAATCAAAAATTCCTCTAAAGAGAAATAATAAAAAAAATCAAAAAGGGGAACTGATTCAAAAGTTAAAAACATTCCTAAATCTATAAAAAATATCAAAATATGGATTCCATAAACTAATAATAGTTTGATCAGAAGCAAATATATTTATTCATTTTTGGAATCTGTACATAATAATATCAATTATTTGTATAAAAGGATATTAAACCCACTTGGGTTTGGCTTCCTAAGACCTAACTCTTAGGACCCTATCAAAAAGTGGGTACCAATATGCTTATTAATATTTTTTGCAGGTCCCACTCAAAAAGAGAAAATGGATCTTGGACAGTGGTTGCTCAAAACACATGACTGGAGACAAAGATATGCTAACCAAAATTTCATACTTTGACGGTGGCTCCGTTACCTTCGGAGACAACTCAAAAGGTTTTATCATCGGTAAAGGAGATGTGTGCAAATACGGTATTACACATTTACCTCTTATTACTAATGTTTCTTTAGTTAAAAATTTAAAACATAATTTACAAAGTATTAGTCAATTATGTGACAAAGGTTTTAGGATAACTTTTTCTGAAAATAAATGTAGTATTTTTGATAAAGAACAAAACCTTATTTTTAAAGGAAATTGAGATAGAAATATTTATGTTTTAAATATAAAAGTTAATAATAATAAGGACATGTGTTTGATTGCCAATTACAACGATTCTTGGTTATGGCATAAGCGTTTATGTCACATAAATGTTAAAACTATTAAAAAACTTTCGAAACATGAATTAGTAAAAGGTTTACCAAAAATAAATTTTAAAGTAAATAATCTTTGTGAAGATTGTCAAAAAGGAAAATTAACCAAGTCTACTTTTAAATCAAAAAGAGTTATTTCAACTTTAAAACCATTAGAACTATTACATATGGACTTGTTTGGACCTACTAAAGTTCAATCAATTAATCATAATCGTTATGTTTTTGTAATAATTGATGATTTATCAAGATATACATGGACTATATTTATGAAAAATAAAAGTGATACTTTTGAACACTTTAGAAATTTTATTAAATGAATACAAAATTCTAAAAATTTAAAAGTCAAAAATATTCGAAGTGATCATGGTGGAGAGTTTGAAAATGAATCTTTTGAATTTTTTTGTAAAAAGAAAGGAATAAATCATATTTTTTCTTGTCCTAGAACTCCACAACAAAATGGAGTTGTAGAAAGAAGGAATATAACTTTACAAGAATGTGCTATAACTTTACTTAATGGAAGTTCTCTATCTAAGCAATTTTGGGCAGAAGCTGTAGCAATTGCTTGTTATGTATTGAATCGTATTTCTATTCGACATTTAACAAAAAATACTCCTTATGAACTTTTTAATGAAAAGAAACCAAATATATCATATTTTAAAGTTTTTGGCTCTAAATGTTTTATCCTTAACACTAAAGATCAACTTGGAAAATTCGATGCAAAAGTTGATCACGGAATTTTTGTTGGGTACTCAGAACGCAGTAAAGCTTATCGTGTTTTTAACAAACGTACTAATATCATAGAAGAATCTATATATGTATCTTTTGATGAAAATTTTAATAAACACATAAATAATAATGATGATGATGAAATTATCGAAAATACAGAAAATGATCACATAGAACATATTTGATCACCTCCCAGAATATTAAGAGATCATCCTACAGAAAATATTATCGGTGAAATTGACACACACGTTCGAACTAGAAGTCAATTATATCAAATGGGTCATGTAGCATTCCTATCAACCATTGAACCCAAAAATCCGAAAGAAGCTTCTACTGATGATTACAGGATTATTGATATGCAAGAAGAACTAAACCAATTCGAACGTAATGATGTGTGGGAACTTGTACCTAGACCAAACAACCAATCTGTTATCGGTACAAAATGGGTATATAAGAACAAGGCAGATGAACTCGGAAATATTACACGAAATAAAGCCAGATTAGTTGCTTAAGGATACAATCAGGAAGAAGGTATCGATTATGAAGAAACTTTCGCACCTGTAGCAAGACTAGAAGCCATACGTATTTTATTAGCATACCCAAGTTTTCATAATTTTAAACTTTATCAAATGGACGTTAAAAGCGCCTTTTTAAATGGCTTTATTAAAGAAAATGTTTACGTCGAACAACCACCTTTATTTGTACATGAGAAATATCCAGATCATGTCCACAAACTTAAGAAAGCTTTATATGGACTAAAACAAGCACCCCGTGCTTGGTATGACTGACTTAAAAGCTATTTAACAAATTCAGGATTTTGAATAGGAAAAGCAGATCAGACATTATTTATTAAAAATTCAAATAAAGATATCCTAATTGTTCAAATTTATGTAGATGACATAATTTTCGGGTCAACTAATGATAACTTATGTAAAGAAATTTCTTCTATAATGACAAATGAATTTGAAATGTCACATATGGGTGAACTATCATATTTTCTAGGTTTACAAATTAAACAAATTTCAAATGGTATCTTTATTATTCAAGAAAATTATTGTAATAATTTAATCAAACGTTTTGGGTAAGACAACACTTCAGATAAACCAACTCCAATGAGCACTACAGTTCATCTTGATAAAGATGAAAAAGGAAAAAGTATTAATAAAAAATTGTATAGAAGTATGATCGGTTCGCTACTTTATCTAACAGCTAGTCGACCAGACATAATGATGAGCGTATGATTGTGTGCACGATTTCAATCAAATCCAAAAGAATCTCATTTAAGAGCAGTAAAACGTATTCTACGATATC
The DNA here is from genome assembly GCA_030737875.1 of Allium sativum. Taxonomy (NCBI): domain Eukaryota; kingdom Viridiplantae; phylum Streptophyta; class Magnoliopsida; order Asparagales; family Amaryllidaceae; genus Allium; species Allium sativum. The sequence goes on from CM060924.1 coordinate 203,195,577, forward strand.
TACATAATACTAAAGACTTTGGTCTTTTTTATCCGAAAGGATGTCCATTCGAATTAGTCTTGTACAGTGATGCTGACTTTGGTGGATTCCGAACGGATAGAAAAAGTACAAGTGGTACATTCCATTTCATTGGAAAATCGCTTGTATCCTGGTTTAGTAAATAAACATAATTGTGTATCACTTTCTACATGTGAAGTAGAATACATATCTGCTGCTTTAGCATGTGCTCAAGTTATTTACATGCAACAAACAATTAGAGATTTTGGAATAAATTTAGTAAAATCAATAATATATTGCGACAACACTAGTGCTATAAATTTATCAAAGAATCCAATAAATCACTCTAGGACAAAACATATAGATATACGACACCATTTCTTACGTGACAATATTGAAAAAGATATTATTAACTTAGAATATGTTTCAACCGAAAATCAAGTTGCAAATATTTTTACTAAACCGTTAATAGAAAACTCTTTTATCAAATTGCGACGAGAATTAGGAATTATTTCTGTAAAAGATATATAACTTAACATAATCGTTTCTTTAAAAATCAAAATACGTTTTTACTTTTAACTAAATACCTATTATTAGTTATTTCCTACAAACACTCACAACACTCAAACTCTTTTATGGCTAACAGACTTCTGAAAACTTAAACCACAAATACATCATTTGTTATATATATATAAACCTATGACTTTCTACAAAGTTAAAAACAAATATCAATATTAAAACAATCTCAGCTAGAAAAACTATGTCCTCAAGTAACTCCAACTTCTCAATTAGTATTACCTTTACATCGGATTACTCTTTCGATTCTCCACAACTTCCAACGCGAACACCTCGAAATGCACCTCAATATCGCTGGGGTAATTATCACACCAGATTTACGCCAGAATCAAAGAAAGCTAAACGAGCCTTATTCTCATCCCTGGATATGAAAAGTAAAATTGATGATCTTCACCACTACCAGATAGAACAAATAGCACTACAAAAGGAGTTGTATTTCGAATAGAAAGTGACATCGACTCGCTTGAGTCTTCTCAAAAATATGATACATAAGTTTTGTGGTTCAAAGGAAAAAGTTGTTGTTTCACCTTTACCATCTCCGCCAAATCCTATCGATCCATCTTCTTCTTACCAAACTAATAATGACCCAGTGAATCCAACAATGAAGTATTACACTTTCTCACCTCCACGACCATCATATGATCCAAATTCTTGGGATAGAAATTACCAGGCTAACGAAGGAAGGCATTCAACAACACCAAAGAAGACTCCATCTTCAAAAAATTGAATGTGTTATTATTTTAACATGTTATTTACCTTTTATCTACAAGCAATAAAAAAATCTTTTCCAAAACAGACGTCTGAATAAAATAAAAAAAGACGTCTGAATAGTCCTATAAAACAATTTTTTCATTCAAAACAGACGTCTGTCTCAAATAATCCAGACATCTGAAACATTCATCAAATACACTAGATTCTTTCGGGTTGAAAACATTCAAAAAACAGACGTGTGTCTAAGAATTTTAGATGTCTGTTTTTCAAACTCAGAATTATTTCAACTTCAGAATCAGACGTCTGATCCCAAAATTCCAGACGTTTGAAATACATAATTTTTGAACTAATTCATTTTGGGTTCCCATCCTCACAAAAACAGACGTCTGTTTAATTTTCCTCAGACGTCTAAATCGGAACTGACGTGTTTCTTAAATAGACATGTGACTCCTCCCAATCATCACAACCCTTCATTATTTCATCTTCCACTTTTTAACTCTTTATATTTTACTTCCTCTATAAAACCCTAGCCCCCAAATAAAAATTTTACCACAAAATTTTACCTCTCTTCAACATCAAACTCATGGAAAATAGAGGGAAACGTACTCGAGAAGATGACTCTGTTCCACCTTCCGAAGAAATGATTCAAAGATGGCTTTGGGATGATACTGCAAAAGCTAGGTATAAGGAAATGAAGGATTCAAAATTCTTAGAAGGTGCATTCGTGAAATTTGATGCTTTTTCGAGTTATCGTCTACTACACTATGCTAGATACTTTCACTTTGAATCGCTTGTTGATTATAACAAAAACAGTGTCAAAATCTACCCTCTTCTAATCAAGTTGTTTTTAGCAAATCTAAACCTTGATCATACCAAGCCTCATGTTAAAAAGGATACGATTTAGTCATGGATATGTGGAAAGCGTGTGCTTATAACAATTCAACGCTTAGGCCAAATTCTTGAATGTGCATGGCAAGGATTGGATATAGACTCAATAGAAGTAAATATGGAGACAAGAGATCAGACTTCACATCAATTTCTGTCCGATGATCTAATTAACATGCAAGACATTACCTCCATTCATCTCCGACCACAAGCTTGTCTACTTAATCGTATTCTCGTACGTACCATCCAACCTAGGACAGGTAGTTATGAAAAAGTATACAAACGGGATTTTCAAGCTCTCTATGCTTTATATTCCAACAAACAAATCAATTGGGCCAAAATTATCATGGACGAATGGACTGACATAACATTTAAGCGCAAGTACAAGACTCTACACTATGGTGCTTTCATTACTCGCATTTTGGCCGCTTGTGAAATTAACATACCAAACAACATACCTTCCTTATCCATCAAAGAAATTGGTCCCAAAACGTTGAAGCTCATGAACATTGATCCGAAAGCACGATCTTTAGAATACATGACTTTTGAGGATTGGGCTCAATACGTTGCTACTCAATCAGAAACTCTAGTTACTGAGCCTTCTCATCGTCATCGTCTTAGGGAAGAAGAAAATGAAGACATTCAAATCATTTCTCCCGATACTTCCTCTAAACAAGCTTTGGTTACGCTTTCCCGCAATCAATCAAAACTTCATAACGACCTAAAGCGTTTTGAAAAGCAAACAAACAAATAGTTTAACTCGATCAAAGGTTTCTTGAATAAAATTTGGGAAAAGGTTTCATGCACTGGCACTTCTTCGGGCCAAGCTCAAGCTCCAGTTCCATTCCAATGGTCTTCAAGCTCCGAAGAGGTTCCCGATTCCGAAGAAGGCTCTCCCAAAGATGGTGGAAAAACTGTTATTGCATCTACTTCAGAAGAATGGTAAGCGTGGTTCACGGTATGCTAGCATAAGTATTTTTCTTAAGACAACTTAATCTCTTTCCATGGTTTGTAATATTTTTTGGTACTTTTTTTTATTTCGCACAAAAACTTTATTACGTGCTGCTCTATGGTATGTTCAATGGTATGCTTATCTATGTTTGCTTGTATGTTTCTATTACATCTATGCTTAAATTTCTCAATACATATTTCTTTTTGTCAAATGACAAAGGGGGAGAAATAAGTGACGTTATATGCATATTGACAGGGGGAGCATATATAGTTATCATTAGTCAAAAAGGGGGAGAATGTTGAGTCTCGCTATAATAGTATTTTGACAATGACAACTATACGAACCCATTAATATATATATTATCGACTAACTTAGTATTGCAGGAAGACAACATGACTGATGATCAGATTCGAGAACACAAGATTGAATGATATAATATGTTGTAAGAATTTGGTAGTTCTAGAATTTTATGTTAAGGTCTTCCTTGATGATAACACACACGATTTAAATATATAATTCTTTGATTATAAAATGGGCAAGATATAGGCTGATAAAACAAAACAGACGTCTGGTCTGTTAATTTCAGACGTTTGTTTGCTGAAACAAATTGTTTTTGAAATACAATATTCAGATTTCTGTTTTAATATTTCAGACATCTGATTTTGAAAGGTTGCAACTTTTACAAAGAGATACAGCCATTTAAATCATAACTCTTGATCAAAACTTTTCATGATCAGTTGCATCCTTTTATATATTATAAATAGAGAGTTAATCAACTGATCCAATAACCGAATTTTCAATCTAATTCTCTCTATCTTACTCTAAGCTCTCTAAGTTTTTAAAGCAATCTATTTTTATACTTGAGACCTTTTAACTTCCATATTCCTTCACGCACTTCACGATTATCAACAAGGAAAGGCTATAGGAAGGGTGTACTTAATATTAGACAATCTGTGTTATCAAAAACACAAAAGAGTCAACAATTATTCTGTATTAGTGAAGACCTCTTCAGTGGTTGAGGCAAGAAATCCCATTTAGCAGTTTGGTTGATTGTGTACCTATTCCTTCGGGTGAAGTGAGGGTTTTAGTGTTAGCGAAATACCAGAAGTGGGTCTGGGACTGGACGTAGGACAGTGGTCCGAACAAGTATAAATCGACTGTGTGATTTACTGCTTATTATTCTACTATATACTCTACATCCTACTCTTCATACTATACGATCCTATACAGCTGCATAGCCTCTTTCACGGTCTTCAACCACCATCTTCATCTTCGACACATAGTCGTCGTATAAATTATTAAGAATGAGTTAAACCCGGTCTTTTCGAATAATTCGCGTATTTTATAAATAAGTGCGGTAAAACACATCATACGCCTCATTCCAATTCAGAATATTCTTTAAGTAAAATATTCATATTATTAGGGAAAGGTTCCCATTAATTTTATCACAGATAAATCCTTTTAACTTTATTCTTTAATCTTCTTTTGAATATCATTTTCAAAAGATTTATTTAACTAGTCGGGATTAGTAAACCTTACCGAAGTAATCATTTATTATCAATCCCAAACTCAACCTATCCGCCCATGAAGCAAAACTGGCAGTACTCCATATCTAACACCCACGGTGTTATCGATAAATTTAATTACCATTTCACGTTCAAATCTAATTAAAGATTTAACTATCGCCTGGAGTAAAACTGGGGGTACTCCATTCTCGATCATTTCAAGAATTTGATAAATCTAATTATCTCGTTTCCATTTCAATCTAATTTAGTAAAATTCCAATTTGGTTTTAATATCAAAAATCATTACTTTATGATTATTCAAATTTAAGAAATTAATCTTATCTTTTAATTGGGTTAAAGAACAGATGTTATTTAAAAACGTTGTTCACGATAAACCAAAATCATCTTCCATCAAAATGGAATCTTCACAGAAATCAGATCAATATATAATCGATATAAATTTCTATATCAAACTAATAATATAAATGGAATAACGGAAAAGCCTTTTAAATTCCATATATAGTAATGGTCTTCATTTACAGAAGCTTATCTCGATTATTACCAAATCGAATTCCATTCAATTCCAAATTAACCTATTAAATTGGAAAACTTTACTTTGAAAAATTTACCTTTGACTCTTATTAAAACATTTATAAATTCAAATTATCTTTTTCACTGTTAATTGGGTTAAAGAACAAATGTCATTTAAAACACAGTTCACAATAAACCCAATTAACATTTGATTTTATTGCAATCACTAAATATAATTGAAAACTTAATTAAAAGATTTATAAATTCCAAAATTATATTCTATTTAATTCCAATTAAATATTAATTGGAAAACTTCATTAAATATTATTTAAAAGATCTATTCTTTTCTAATCAGGGTTTAAGAACAATGTTATTAAAGACACCGTTCACAACAACCCAAAATCCAATTTACTCTCTTCAATTCCAATTAAATATTAATTAATTGTATTTTTATACTAGTTAATAACTAGTCCATTTTTGATAAAAATATATTTTTGTCTTTATAAAATTGGAATTTCCATCCAAATTCTTTCCAAATCATTTATTATTTTTTACATAATTTTTCCATATTTTTAATCAATTTTATACCGCCCTTACAGTCGGTTTCCAATATCGGTCACCGAACTGCATCCATAACGACCTTTTTCAAATTTGATTTGGACATAATTCCAAATCCAACCGTTAGTTTTAAAACTTCTATATTCACTGGAAATCTCTTTTCGATACGAACCCAACGGTTCCTGTTTTAGGAGAATCTGACGGTCGGATCTCCCGTTACGCTGATTTGAAGTTAATGGTAATTCGCGAATGGTCGCTGCGCGGCGCGTTCTATTCAGGCCATTTAAATATATATAATATATATTGTGTATATATTGTCGATTTCCATTTAAATTGTATTTATAAAATATTTATAGTTTCATTTCAGTACGATTCCAACTTCATTTTCAATTTTAAATTAAAATGGAATATTCTATATTTTTATCATATTAAAATGATAATATTTCAAAATATTATATTTTGAAATCACTTCCTTCCGATATTCATTATAAATGAATAAAATCGATCGATAAACCCGTTTGGGTTAAAATGGCATTCCTATACTTAACCCGGCTTCATATTTTTTATATTTTTATGTCCATCTAAAGACGGACATCGAAATCATGATTTTATTCTACACTGAATATTATTTTAAAATATTCTTTATTTTAAAAGATTATATATTTAAAATATTCTTTACATTTAAAATATTCTTTACATTAAAATGTTACGCTACATATAAATGTCCTTTTACATTATAAATGTCCTTTTACATTATACATGTCCTTTTACATTATAAATGTCCCTTTTACATTATAAATGTCCCTTTTACATATAAATGTTTCTTTTACATACAAATGTTTCTTTTATATTATTTACTCTAAAAATGTACTTTTACATAAAAATGTTCTTTTATATTATTTACACTAAAAATGTACTTTATCCTTAAATGTATTTTATTCTAAAATGATATTTTATCTAAAATGATATTTTATTCTAAAATGATATTTTATTTTAAAATGATATCGTATCCTAAAATGATATTTTTTTTAATTTATTTAACATCATTTATAAAACATTATTCATTATAAAACATTATTTATTTTTGAATCGGAATGTGACTCAAGCAATTACCATATAATTTTAGTTATATGGATTTCATACAATGCTTGTATTCAATAATAATGATAAATAATCATTAAACAGTCCATTCACATCCAAAGTAAAATTTACAACTGTGTGAGCATTAAAATAAATAAATAATGCTCATCACAGACTGTCAATCTATCGATTGACATACAAATAAATATTGGGACTAGTGTATGTCAAATATCATCCGAATACCCGTGTGGGGTTTTCAAACAACAACAATTTATTTAAACAAATTATTGGTTAATAAATTTAACCAATTTTCACTGTTCAAATTATAAATGAATATTTATAATTTAAATTTCACTATCCTATTAATATTAACATCATTTTTAATATGTTAAACATTTCACATCACTAATAGCACACAATATAGTCAATTTTAAATCGTCCATGGTCTGTGGATGAGGGAAAGTGATCTAACAGGCATTGTATACAGTTTCTAATGATTAAACTAATAAAAATCTAAATTGGCAATTCTATATATTTTCCAATTATGAAAATAAATAAAAACTGTGCAGAATTTTTAGTGAGGAGTTCTCACCTTCGGTTTCCACTCCGTCATTCTTTAACTGTACGGTTTGGATTTTTTTTGCTTCCAGACAGTTCCATCGCAATATGTTTCACGCGGTATATATATATATATATTAAAAATCATATTTTTAACACAATGCTATATACATGGTAAAAATCATATTTTTTTATTTACGTTATGTTTATATAAAAATCGTATTTTTATATTGTTATTTCTGTTTTAAAAACAACGTTAATCTTATTATAAAAACAATGCAAATTTTATTTCACCAAACAATGCAATTTCTATTTTAAAAACAATTTTTTCTTTCTTTCTTTTTATTAAAAAACAATATTCTTTTTATATTACAAGACAATATTCTTTTTATTTTCAAAACAGTGATCTATTTATTTACAAAACAATGTTCTATTTATTTTCAAAACAATGTAAATTTTATATAAAAAACCATGCTCTATTTTATTTACAAAATCAATGCTATGTTTTACTTTTAAAAACAATGTTAGTTTTACTTTTAAAAAACAATGTTATGTTTTACTTCTAAAAACAATGTTAGTTTTACTTCTAACAACAATGTTATGTTTTACTTTTAAAAACATTACTATTTTATTTTGAAACAATGCTTTATTTTTATCTTTAAAAACATTAATATTGTATTTATTTCTTTTTTTTAAAAAAAGTTAATTTTATTTACAAAACAATTGTTATTTTTATTTACAAATCACTTGTTATTTTTATTTACAAATCATATGCTAATGTTTGAATGCAAGTCATATGCTAGTTTTTAGAACAATGCGAATTATATTTTTATAAAATTGATATTATTCATTTATATTAATAAACAATGTATATTTATGTTTTAAATTTCAGATTTTAAAATAATGTATATACATAATTTTCAAATTTAAAAAAAAAACTTAAACCTTATTATTCCTTTAAACATTGTTCTTTTCTTTTACAAAACATTGTAATTTTTATTTACAAAACAAGTTATGTTCATTACCATGTTTTTCATATAAAATCTGAAATTTTAAAGTAACTTTATTTATATACAAATTTGAAATTTAAAAAAAAATGCTTAAGTATAAGAAAACTAAACCTTCAATCACGTTCATCCAAGTGTAGTTGTTTCTTTCCCCTTCGATACCTTGTAGTCGTTCACGAACCCATCCTCCAAGTGATCAACCCATCGCCGCCACTCCTTCAGTTCATCGGAGGACAATCCTCCACCGGCCAACGAAGCGCCGGAGCGCCCTCCACCCGCGCCAGCAGCCACGTGCCACTCGGTGGCCCCTTGCTCTAGAAAAACCGCCCCGACTGCGTCCCCTTTGAGCCTCGATTCCTGACTATCCGCCACGCTAAACCTCATCACAGCCGTTGAAGACCTAGATCACGTTGCCCTCTTTGAATTTGCCTCAAGAAGTTTTGAAATCCATCAAGTGGATTTGGGAAAATCAATGGAAGAAATTTGGAGCGTCAGGGCCATTGATAGAGTATACGGCGGTTGCAGTATTTTAGAAAAATGGTTTAGTATTTGAATCGTATTTATACATAGTATATTCTACATTATTTAATTCAAAAATAGCTTGTTAAACCATCGAACTCCAAACGAGACCCACCAAGAGTTTCCCCTAGCTAAATACCCCTATTCTGGACCCAATAGAACATGTCTCATAACCCAATTCAGATGTTACAATCAGTTTTTATCAAAATTAAAATATAAAATAATATATATTTAATTTAAACGTACATTTTAAATTACCGGGGCTATATACTGACTCTAAAAATTCTCGAAAAATAAATCTAGCTATGTTTTGACGATACGGTCGTAACAAAACTAATTTCATCGGATTTGGAGACTGTTTGAAAAATGGCCATTTTCTGGTCGATCCAAATTGACTGAAACTGACAAAACACGTTTTCTTTTGCCACGTTCACATATTAATTCCAAAAATTATGAAAATTGGAATCTAGCAATAATTTGACATTCTGGATCCAAAAAAATGGTTTCGTCGAAAATGGAGGTAGTTTGTAAAATGGCTATTTTTAAGGGCCAAATATTATATTAAGATATATATAAATTATACAGCGACTTTTCTGAATTTTAAACTGGACATAACTTACAATTTATAAAGTGAAATTTTAGTTTCTTACATCCGTTAGAAAGATATCCTTAAACAGATTCTAATATTTTTGGTTTCGTCCAATTCTAATTTAAAATGAATTCTGTATATTCATTTGAAATTAGAAATCGAATTTTCAAACTGCCGCGCCATTTCAGGCTTATTTTATAATTAAAATAAATTTATTCGTTCTAACTTCGATTTAAATAAATTTTTCGTCGTTATTATTTAAAATAAATTATTTTAAATTCTTAAAATTTATTAAAATTTCTAAACTAAAATTTTAAATTGGTTCAGAAATTCCGGGTTGTTACAAAAGTCCACCTATTTCTATTTTGGAACATATAGTATGTTTTGGAACAGTTTTGTTACTAGCTAATCATTCAGTCAATTATACAAAAATAATAAGATCAGGTAGCTAAGTTATTTATTTTTGGAAACATTAACCTGTGGATAAAAGACATTAACACGAATTCCTTCAAGAGCTAAAGGAGAAAGCGACCTTGTAAACAAAACCACACGACCTGCAATTATTCAAAGGTGTGAGATTATTTTATTCCATAAATCGAAATCATCAAATTAAAGGAAAAGTTACAAGTATAAGTAAAATCGCACGAAGAAATATTAACTGAACTGGACAAAGTAAGACCGAGTGATGAAATGAATGAATAATAGTACCTTTTCTTGCCAAATATATTGACTTAGGAACAACTGGATAAAGACCTGCTGCGGAACCAAGGTTTACTATGATACCAGGTTTTTTGGCCTTGCGCATGGTCTGCATCTGCTTGAAATATGGTTAAGATTCATATATCTCTGAATTTTGATCTAAATATCAACAATCTTCTCTTTGTAGCCTTAATTTACTCTAATAGAATGTCGGAAACCGATATGACATTTTGGATCTGTATGTATAAGTGGTGAAATAATATTCAAATAAGGATATTTAGAATGACATTAAAATGAAGGAAAAAACTACAGTGCTGAGTTGGTAGTCAAAATTTGTTCATGAAGTTAATGAAATTGATATTTAAATCAACTTATTATAGCCGCATCATCATGTTAAGTCAAGGTAAATTTTATACTCAACATTAAAGAATTATTCCTTATGAAAACTTTAAGGAAAAGAGGAAAAAGAAAAAGAAATCAAGAATGGTATGAACAGATCCTAAACTAAGATGCATAGGCTATATCGTATAGAAGTAAATAAAAAGAAGCAACACAAACAGAATATTTTGAAGTTTTAAAATTTTGTCATAAAATATACCAGTTCAACATCTTAATTTCTTTCCACAACTCTAGTGTAGTCAATACCAACAACAAGATTTATATTGATAATATGCTTCCATGTTACACTTTCATCAGTTTCATCTTCATCAAAAGTTTTGAGTGTCCCACCAATTTATGCGTTGTTTATACAAACATCGAGACCTCCATTTTAAGTCCTTTATGCATATAATTGAAACTTCATATTGTGACACCTGCTACTGGGAGAAATTGAAGAAATATCTGTTAAATTTGGTGATACAAAATCACAAATTGATTGGAACAAATTTGCAAAAAATGGAAAGTAAATATTTTTATAATGGGAATGCATTGATTGCATTTGATGAGGTGGTAGAGAAATAAATTAAGGGATTAATTTCTTCTATCTATGCTAAAGAAACAGATTGATTTACTTCCTATGTTTGCACATTTGTTGTTATGGTAATTTTCCTCCATTATATTATTACCATATGTTGGTAATTTAATTGATGACTCACATAGATTTGCACTGGCTATATATTGAGGGGTAGACTTTAGTGTAAACCCATCCTGGCCTGGAGCCAGTGATCCCCAATGGTGTCTCTTCTTGTTAAACCTGATTGAGGTTTGGATATGTAAACTCTTATTTTGTAATCTCTTGTAATTCTCTCATGTGGAATAAAATCTCTCTCTGTTGGACTGGACGTACACTATCTTGAGGATAGTGGAACTAGTATAAATATTGTGTCTCTTTGTTTCTCTGCTATAGTTATTTACTATTTTTTTGATGTAATAGAATAATTGCTATCAAATTAGATTGGTGTTCAATTGGAAAATCTAGATCCTCCTTATTGTGCTTCCGCATATGCTCAATTTTCATAACAGATTGGTATCAAAGTGAGGCTATTTGTTTTTAAATTGTGCATCAATTATTTCTACAAAGGTTGGTAGATTCAGTGGTGATTATGCTATTACTATTTTGGAGAAAAGCAGACTTTGGTGGAGGAGATTATGTCGAGAGTGAAGAGCATTCCAATCTGGGAACTTTGATGTGATATGGAGTTTATTGTGAAGAAGCCCTCTGATATGGATGAGGGAAGATGGAAGAAGAAGGCGGGTGTTGGTTGAAGAACCTAGTCCGCAGCAAGGTGGAGAGGTTAATATGGTCACTGCCTATGGTCCTAAGGTGGAGGATTATGGTATCGACAAGGGTCTAGATGTTGATGATGCTCGAGGGATCCCGGAGATGAAGAGATCATGTCAAACGGAAGACGGATGTCGAGTTTTGAAATCCACAAAGACGATGGAGATCTTGTGTTATTGCAAGCATTTTTTAGACCGTTGGTTGATGCGGTGCAGCTCAGGTGGTAGATGCATCTTTTGCAGGCGGTGGGTTGTGTTTATAATTGAGGTGTGGTCGTAGTCCTTTCAAATCGACTGGGTGTATCTCGTTGCCCTGAAATCGAGGTTGGTTTTAATTGAGAGAATAATTTTTTGGTCTTAGTGGTGTTGAGATTACTTTGGAATCTTCCTTTTTTTTATTTTGGATATTTGCAACATTTTGTTGGCAGGCGGGGACGTAGTCTGAGCTCATTAACAATTGTGTGATGGGGGGTGGCTTTGCTGGAACCCATTTGGTAAATATTCATTTTTTGGTGTATCTCCTTGTGAGATTTTGATTGAAGGTGGAGTTCTGTTGAAGAGTTTTATGGTGAGAAGAGAATTTGACTCAAGGTGGGGTGTTGGAGATATGTGATTTTGCATCAAGGTGGTGTGTTAAACTTCGTGATACAAAATCACAAATTGATTGGAACAAATTTGTAAAGAATGGAAAGTAAAAAATTTTATAATGGGAATGCATTGATTGCATTTGATGAGGTGGTAGAGAAATAAATGAAGGGATTAATTTCTTCCATCTATGCTAAAGAAACAGATTGATTTACTCCCTATGTTTGCACATTTGTTGTTATGGTAATTTGCCTCCATTATATTATTACCATATGTTGGTAATTTAATTGATGACTCACATAGATTTGCACTGGCTATATATCGAGGGGTAGACTTTAGTGTAAACCCATCCTGGCCTGGAGCCAGTGATCCCCAATGGTGTCTCTTCTTGTTAAACCTGATTGAGGTTTGAATATGTAAACTCTTATTTTGTAATCTCTTGTAATTCTATCATGTGGAATAAAATCTCTCTCTATTGGACTGGACGTACACTGTCTCGAGGATAGTGGAACTAGCATAAATATTGTGTTTCTTTATTTCTCTGCTATAGTTATTTACTATTTTGTTGATGTAATAGAATAATTGCTATCAGATTAGATTGATGTTCAATTGGCAAATCTAGATCCTCCTTATTGCGCTACCGAATTCGTGCAATTCTCGCACAACAATATCACATAATAAAAATTAAATAATTTTGAGTAGAATAAAAATGTAAAACATGAAATATTGAATGGAATATTGCTTTTTCTATCAGACTGCGCAACACAACTTGAGAATAAGTTTTTGTAAGTAGTGGTTAACTATTTATTCATATTAAAACACATACCGAGTAAATGCAAGAAAAACACATTTGTAAATTTTAGATATTTTTGCAGTAATTATATTTAAACCAAAATTTTGCAATACCATAGCTTGATAGTACATAGATGCCGAGTTTACTTTCATTTCTATATCATTCATGTATTTCACAAGTTAATCTATGTATCTGTTTATAATACACTAGTAAATGCATAATGTTCGTGCATGTTAATCATCTTATTGGTATTAAGATTACATAAACGTATATTATACATGTACGTAGAAACTCAGAAAGGTTGTAATATAAACTCAATTTACACCAAAGTATAAAATATGCAAGTGAAATAGTAGAAACATAATTGCACTAGTCTACATAATTTTAAAAATGGTTTAAAGTATAGATATACATTTCTTCACATAATTTTTTTAGTCCATCTTAAGAGAAAACAATCAATAATTAATTTTTTTGATTAGAAATATTATTTACTATAATGCAAAAATATATGAATAAATAAGATATTATTATTGCAAATGTTTTTTGAAATGTTGAACTAAAAAGGGTAACTTTGTAGTTTTTAATAAAATATCTTGTGAAATTAATTTCTTTTTTACTAGTAAATATATGATGATAATGGCTATTGTATATCTTTTTGGAAGGAACTTTCGGAAATTAGCCTGAAGAAGGAAATTTTGATATATATATATATATTTATATATATATTAGATGCATAAATATTTAGATCTATATTGAGATAGAAATGAACAATAAACAACATGCTTAATCGTATTTCAGAAGCAAACCGAATAATAGAGCAACTAAGCAAATCATAATTACATAGGCCATGTTTAGGCCCAAATGACTCATATTTTGTTTTTGTACAAACTGGTATATAACCCAAGGCAATGTAACAATTCAGACTATCAATAATATAATTCCTTTCATTACTTCATATCTCTTGTATCAATCTAGGTGTGCACAAATTCATAATATTTCGAAATCATTCATGGTATCTGAGTCATAGCTCAACAACACTTTGTTCATATATTGAAGATAGGAAATTAGAATTATCATCTGATAATCAGATTGTCCATTAGAGACAATCTCATCATTGGGTTGTCTGAGAATTTGCTTAAGAAAAAAGTAACCTAAACAAACCCAGGACTCCCGCATTATGAAGCATTTCTTACACCTGATAATTCTTAATCTTCAAGTTCATTTGTTCCAAAGTACTTTCATCATGGTTGAGGGTAACAGTAGCTCATGAACATCAAATAACTCTTCAAATTCTCAATAACAAAAGGTCATAGCCATAGAAAGATAGCCGTCGATCATTAAACCAATTACTGTCAATCCAAAAGAGGATAATTATCTTTTATGGAAACTCCGGATTAAAATTACTACCATGGATATAACCATGATGGGTTTGTTCTTGGTACCTTCCATGTTCCATCTAGGTTTATCACTTATTAGTGATAAACAATGATGAATGCCTAAAGCACCAAAGACAAGATGGCATGGTTATAAACTAGCATAAAAACATAGGATATATTGAATGGTTAATAAAATAGAACATAGGGTTGTGGTGGTCAATGACTCGAATGCACGGAGCTTGAATATTATGTTACTTAAATTTGGTTGCGCCTACCACTTATGTAGATTGCACTTACAAGTTTAAACCATACTGAATATTATGGATTATTTAAATCATACTAGATTATTTAAGCAAACATTTACATGAACATGAATTTACATTTTAAGACCAGCATGGTTAATGTATGACTCAAACATGCAAACTAAACAAGTATATTAAATTACCTCTGTAAACTCCGGAGTTTCAAAGGATGATAATGAAGCCATTAGCGTTACCAGTGGTCTCTACACGAGCATTGGCCAACCTTAAATATATGAAACCTTTCTACATCCCTAACAATTATTTCTCTCACTGTATTCTTTGATATAAACTTAGTTTTTGTACGGAAATCTCTGCAAACTCACAAATTTTTCTTTATTTGAATCGTCTCCCGTCACTCGTGTTTAAAAGTTCAAATGCAATAGCAAGTTTCTCACTATGACTTTCTAACAGCTGCACTTGCACATCATCTTAAACATATGGATAGATTCAGTATCAAGCACATACCTAATTTCTCTAGTATCCTCAATCAATTTCTTTGATCTTGCATATATTTTCTTTGATTGAGGATGGTCTGTTGTTCCTGGGTAAAAAGCATGTTGCTTGTTTTTCAGCTCTATAAAACTACAACCAACCTTCTTCTGCAAATCTTTTTTCTCCATTTCTTTTCTTACTCTCGCGGAATTTTCCTATATAGATGCATTAACATAAATATTTTCTAACAACATGTGATATCTTCCTTCTTCTGTATCTAGCTTAAATTTTTTATCACTGCTAATTCCCCTAATCGCACATATTTCTAAATTTTACATGCACCTAGAATAGCACCAAAAATGCTAATTCCAGGTCCTATAGGCATGCTCTCCACGAAACACCAAGCGTCATCAAGCTTTCCAGCACAACCTATAAATCTACCATAGTCCCATAATGATCCATTACATGCTCTATCATGTGTTCCTTCTTCATGCATTGAATATAGGTTATAAACTAGCTATATGGGGTTGATTGAAAACGTAGGACATTGATTGAGAGCATAAGGCATGACTATAAACTAGATATATAGGGTTGATTGAAAACAATAAACATTGATGGATAACATAGGGCATGCTCTTGAACTAGCTATATGGGGTTAATTGCAAACATAGGACATTGACTGAGAATATACAACATGGTTACGAACTAACTATACATGGTTGACCGAGAACACGGGACATGGTAATGAACAAGCTTTCAGGACACATACAAATTGTTAATGTATTTAATGATGCTCATTTTACATCTTCATATTAATCCTTAACACAATAGGCAATAAGTAAATACCATAAAAAGCATTTCATATGGAATTAAAGTAATATCTCCATTTGAAAGATTCACTAATATCAACAATCCCATGCATAGCCAAAAAATAAAGTGTCAACTATAGTATATAAATCAAAACAACCTGCTAAAAACGACTGCAAGTAAACATTACCTCTCTATACATCTACAGATAAAGTTTCAAAGGTTCGACATACTCTTCAAATCCTAAAGTTGTCATTGCCCAAAACAATTCATCACCATTAATTGTCTTCCTTTTCTCTCTTTGGCATTTACCACTTGCCTTATCATCAAAATCATGAACAAGATTTATGATAATTCTAACCCCAAAATAGACAGAAAATGAATTTATCAAACATAAATCTACAATTTCCAAACAAAAATTTAGCATAACAATACAAAGTCTAATATATCAAATTTTACTTACCCAGTATCAGGATTGAAACTCTTGTTCAAACAAATTTAAAAAAATTACATAATATGTATTCACGTGATAGTGAAAGCTGATAAACTCAAAAACACACTCTTGGATAGTTTCTTTAACATCCTTAGCGATTTTTCCATTAGCAGGCAGTGCTTTCTTCATAATCCGGTTGATGTTCGCGATCGGAAGGAATCGATCATGTTCACAAACATTTTGAGTTCCATCCTCATGTTCACCATCGCTTTCATGGCTACCTCCGCTAGGACTTGTAGGAAGGTTCGACATTGAAATCCTAGATCCATTATGTAAATTGATGCAAGAACCATACAGAAAATTGAATAAATAGAAATAAAAAACCAATGATTTACATACCTTAGTTATAGTAAATCTAAGACGAATGAGATGAAAACAAAACCGTGGAAAGGGTACCTCCACCATCGCATAGGATATTAGGATTCCAAAACGCAGAGGAACACTGTGACTTCTAAGGTTGGATGTAGAGATTACGGAGACGAGCGAAGTTTGCTTTACTTCCAAAGAGTTGTTGGGTAAAGTTTCCTTTTTAGAGGGAGACAAAATGGTTTTGGTGATGGAAAATAGAAGAATAATTATGTTTTATAAGTGAGATGAAATTGTTTTGAAGGGAGGTAGAGGAGGAAATTGTGGTTTTGATGGGAGACAAATTTTTCTGTAGAGCATAGTCTTACACATGATTGTGAAAATAATTTGACTTGAGAGGTAAACAATTAAGTCTGAATAATAATACTTTAGAGTAAAACGTTATTAAATGGTGTTATAAATGAAACATTTTGTTGTAGTGAGAGGTTGGTTATGCCTTTTGGGCTGACCAATGCACCAGCTTATTTGATGGACTAAATGAGTAGAGTATTCAGGGATGTTCTAAATAAGTTTTTGGTTGTCTTTGTGGATGATATTCTAGTATTCTGAAGAAGCGAGGATGAGCACACCTTACTTTTGGGAGAGGTTCTTCATACTCTACGAGCATACTAGCTCAAGGCAAAATTCTCTAAGTGTCATTTTTGGTGAAGAGAGGTACGTTTCTTAGGGCACCTTTTTTTTCTAAGAATGGATTAGCTATGAATCCCGCCAAGCTAGCGGAGATGCAATATTAGAAGACCTCGAAGAATGCAACATAGGTGAGGAGCTTTTTTGGTTTAACGGGTTACTACAGGAAGTCCATCAAGGACTTTGCATGGCTTTCGGCACCTCTTACCTGAGTTACTAAGAAGAATCTGGCTTTTTCTTGGAATAGTGATTATGAGGACTCTTTTCTAAGATTGAAGAAGGATCTTACTAGTGCATCGATATTGGTATTTCCTGATGGCTCTAAGACATTTATTGTATATACCTTTGCGTGTGGAACTTTCTTCGGCATCGTGTTGATGAAGGAGGCTAGGGTTGTGTGTTATGGTAGCAGACATTTGAGGATTCATGAGAGAAATTACCTTACCCATGATTTGGAGTTAGCTTCTACAGCATTCGCTCTTAAATCTTGGATACATTACTACAAGGTGAGAGATTCGAGCTCTTTGCAGATCATAAATCTCTTAAGTATTTGTTCTCGTAGAGGGACTTCAATCTGAGGAAACAGTGGTGGATGGAGCTCTTAGCATCATACGTCTTTGAGATTGCTTATAATAGGCAACGGGAATGTAGTAGTGGATGTTTTGAGTAGGCAAAGGTCGTCGTTGAGTCCTCTGTTTGTAGATTAGAAGACTTAGAGTTCATACCTACATTCAATTTCAGACCACTACGGATTATACTCCAGGATTATTGGCATCTTTGGAGGTGCAACCAACTTTGTTAGAGCAGATTGGGTCGAGGTAGCGTGAGGATCCCGAGCTAGTTGATACCTTGGACAAGCTTCGTAAAGGAGAGACTTTTAGATACCTTCTTAGACATACTATAGATTGTAGAGGTTGGTGGAAATGCGATGGTAGATTTTGTGTTCTTCGCACGGATGATTTGACAAGAGTAGTATTGCCTGAGGCACATCACTCTTGGATGACCATCCATCCGGGTGGTTATAAGATGGGTCGTCTACTAGAATGGCATGAAGAAGGATGTCGCCAAGTTTGTAGCGAGATGTATGATATGCCAAAGAGTAAAGGTGGGGAAAATGAAGCCTGGTAGATTTCTCCAACCTTTGGATATGCTACTTTGGAAATGGGAGAGTGTACCTATGGATTTCATTATATGTTGCCTAGGTTGAGGAAAGGCAACAATAGTATTTGTGTTATTGTAGACTGATTGACAAAGGGCGCTCATTTCATCCTAGTTAAAAGAATGAGGACAACTACGTGGTTAGCTCTGAGTAAGTATGAGAGGTAGTCTGGCTCCATGGTATTCTCACGAGTATCGTGAGTGATAGAGACCTGATTTTCACTAGTGAGTTTTGGAGGAGTCTATAGGAGGCTTTAGGGATACAACTCAAATAGAGCACATCTTATCACCCTGACACAAATGGGCAGACTGAGAGGGTGAACACGATTTTAGAGGATCTACTAAGGCTGTACATTTTGGATTTCGAGGGGATTTAGGAGGAGCATTTACCACTAGTGGAGTTTGCATATAATAATAGTTTGTAGACTATCATTAGCATGGCACTCTTTGAGGCTTTATATGAAAAAGCTTGCAAATCTCCCTCATGTGGGTATGATTAGACAAATAGACTACTTCTGGGGAGAATATGATTAGAAAGACTTCCAATAAGATTAAGTTGATAAGGAGAAGGATGAAGGAGACAAAGGACTGAAAGAAATCTTATGTAGATAAGAGAAGCTAATCCAGATTTTGGTATTGGAAACTAGGTTTTCATCAAGGTATCGCGGCTATCAGCTCTGTGGAATGTAGTGAGATTTGTCTCCGCAGGTAGTCATCATCGAGTTTAGTTAGGCCATTTATGATAATAGAGAGAGTGAGGCAGATGGCATATACGGTTCATCTACCTAAGAGGCTTTTCGGTGATCATGATGTATTTCATGTTTCGCATTTGCGAAGATGCATACATGACTCAACAGTGGTAGTGGAGCCTAGCATGTTAGAAGATGTGGCGGTTGAACATGAGGCATCCTTTCGACAAGCACCTACACAGATCCTAGACTATGAGATGAAGAAGCTAAGGAATAAGGAGGTGAATTTTGTAAAGTTTCAGTGAGGAGATGATCCCAGCGAAATCACTTGAGAACTGGAGGAAAAGATGCACATTTCTTATCCATATTTTTTTGACGGTATGCTTTGATCTATTCCATCATTAGTTTTTGAATAGGTTCTACCTTTCCATTGCTTTAAATCAATAATCTTAGTAGAAGCTATGGATGGTAAGATATGGTTGAAACATGTTATTTGGATATGTTATGTTCGATGGCGGCAAATCGATGTGAGTATTTGCAAGTGGATGCATATACACACACTAGGCATGGTTAGGGATCGACCAATAAGACACTTACATATATATATATATATATATATATATATATGGATATGTGCTCATTTTATCTATTTCTATGCTTGTAATACACGGACGTCATCATATGCTTTTGCATATGAGTGATGGCTGAAGCATGCATATAGAACTATATGTTACCGTTTTTGCATACATTAGATGCATTACACGAACGTTATTGCATAAAAAGGAGGTCAATTGAATTAGTAGACCGCCTAATCTTTTGCATTGGTTAGGATCAGGTACACTACAGTATTGCATAAGTACATAAATCGCATTTGAAAAATTAAGGGCAATGATTACTAATGGATGATGTTTGAGTAGATGGTTGTAGATACTTGTGTGTTAAGCCTTATCTTGTTATTCTGCCTTAGAGATTTCGGTGATGAAATCCTTTATGGAGGAGAGAATGCAACAACCCAAACTTTAATATATAATGGTTAATTTGGAAATGAAAAAAATTAGATAATATGTTGTAAAATTGTTGAAATTGAACAATGGGGATTGTGCCATTAGGTCCGTTACGATTTTTTGATTCAGATCCATATATAGTTTGCGTAAAACATACTTAAAACGAAGGAGTTATGGCAATTCGAAGATTGAAACTAAAACAAGGAAAATAAAAATACAAATAAAAATAATAATACTATAATGAAAATTGCATTGGACGACCCATCAACCATCAAGTCGACCCACGGATCGACCCAGATTGTGTGTGGGTCGACTCATGGGTTGTGTGTGTAACAACCCGGAAAATCTGAACCAGTTTGAAAATTTAATTTGGCTATTTTAGTGAATTTAAAATATTTAAAATAAATATTTTAAATAATAACGACGAAAAGTGAGTTTGAATCGACGTTTGAAAATAAATATAATTAATTCTAATTATAAACAAGGCCTGAAATGGCATGGTAGTTTCAAAAATTGAATTCAAACTTTGACTGACTGTACCGGGTGCAAAATAAAACGGATTTTAGTGAAACCAAAAATATTTAAATCTGTTAGTAAATATCTTTCAAATGAATCTAAAACATCGAAGTTTCATAGTGGGAAGCAAAAGTTATGGCTAAATGAATTTTCAGAAAGGTCGCTATAGAGTTTATATAGCCCGTGAAAATGGTCATTTTGCAAACGACCTCAGAATTCGACGAAACCACTTTTGTTGGATCCGGGATGTTAAATTATTGCTGGGTTTCAAATTTCATAATTTTTGAAGTTAGCATGTGAGCGTGGAAAAGGAAAATGTGTTTGGTCGATTTCTATTAAATTGGATCGACCAGAAAAAGGGCCATTTTTCAAACGGTCTCAGAATTCAACGAAACTAGTTTTGTTGGGACCGTATCGTCAAAACATAGCTAGATTTATTTTTCGAGAATTTTTAGAATCAGTGTGTGGCCCCGGCAAATTGAAATGTACGTTCAAATTAAATACTGAATGTTTTATATTTTAATTTGAAGAGAAACTGACTCAAACAGTCGAATGGGCCTACGAAACATATCCCATTGTGTTCGGAATGGGGGTATTTGGCTAGGGACGATAGTCATTGGGTTTGGATTGGAGTTTGTATGTGACAAGAGGTATTTTCGAATTTTAAAAAATATACAAATAAAAAAAAATGATTGGCTAGTCAAACCCTCTCTCTCCCAGATCCTCCATACGACGCACGGCGGAAATCGCCCTTTCCCTTCTCTCCTCGATTCCTCCAAATCCACGCATCTATAGCCTTCCCTCCAGTTGAAGAAATTGTAGATCTCCTCTCCACCTTCAAATCCATATATAGTTTGTATTTTTTCGTTCAGAATTGGGGGAGAAATCATGTTCGAAAGTTTCGAACTTCTACCTCCAGTCGACGTCAGCCCCGACCATCGAGTGGGTCCCCTCCACCGCGCGCAGGAGCGCCACTCCTCCCCCTTGACACTGCATAGCCCGATCCTCTTCAAGCTTCACGAATTTCGAGTAAAATCGAAACCTAGTTTCGAACCTTTCAGCTGAGGTACGACCTATTTTAAATTAAAATATTCTATAGCACTTTAAAGCGCTACGGTTTTAGATTTCACTATAAAAATCATATCTTTTTCGTTTTTTGACGAAATTCAGTGAAACAAGAGACGCCGGGACCGTGTGGACGTCTTCTACATTCTAGAAGAGACCGCATATTTTTCTGAGCCTTCTGCTATTTTTGATGGAGTGGAACCCAATGTGAGATTTCTAAATTATAAACGATATGGAAAATGACAATGTATAAATTATATATTTGAAGTATTTGTTATATAAGCGTTGTACACCTCATGTATAAGCGTTGTATAAGTTATATGTTCGATGTATAAGTTATATATATGTTGTAAAAATTATATATGTGTTGAAATAGAAGTGAAATATACTTATATATATATATATATATATATATATATATATATATACACGCCCCTCGTCCACAAACCATGGACGATATTTATTGGTTGTGGTGGGTGTGAAATTTGGCTTGTAGCGAATGGTTGATTAGAATTGTTTGTGGTTGAAATTTATTGATTGTGGTTGAAAAATACCCGTTTGTGGTTGAGAATTATTTGGTTGAAACCACATAGGATTAGTTTGTGGAAAAGAAAATAAACATGCGCCTGCGTGGGAACTAGATGCATGAAATCCCCATTGTCAAAAGCTGCGAGGCTTTAACGTTGAGCGAGGAGCCGTATTAGAGACGGCCCCGATTTTAACTACCCTGCCGTTATGCTGCCGAAATTTTGAATAATATTCATGTGTTAGAATTATTTTCATGTATTGAAACTATATTCGTGTGTTGAATAGAAAATCATGTGTTGAATAGAAATTCATGTGTTGAACGACATTCATGTTTTGAAATAAATTGTTTTATAATAAAAATCATATTTTCATCATTTATATGAACTATATAAAATAGTCGTGTTTTGAAATAAATTGTTTTATAATAAAAATCACATTTTACGTTATATATAAACTATATAAAATAGTCGTGTTTTGAAATAAATTGTTTTATAATAAAAATCACATTTTTACCTTATATATAAACTATATAAAATAGTCATGTTTTGAAGTAAATGGTTTTAAATAAAAATCACATTTTTACCTTATATATAAACTATATAAAATAGTCGTGTTTTGAAATAAATCGTTTTACAATAAAAATCACATTTTTATTATATACATGAATTGTTAAAAATAGTGAAGTGTTGAAATAAATGTCGGTTGGATAAAAATATCATTTTTATAAAATATATGAAGTGAATATGGTTTTGAAATCGAAGAATCGATTATATTTATATTTATATATATAAATAAATTAAAATAAAATGAATAACGAAGCTGCAGTTCGTGTTTTGAAACTGTGATTTCAAACGATTAGTGCGGGAGATCCGACCATTGGATTTTCCCGAAACCGCAACCGTTGGGTTCGCCTTGGAAATATCTTTCCAACGACACCCACTTTGTGAAGATCCAACGGTTGGATTGTCTGGAATGTTTAATTCAAATCTGAAGAAAAACAGTTCCAGAATCGATTATGTATATATATATAATTAAATTAAATCGAATAACGATGCTGTAGTTCGTATTTTGAAATCGAAACTTCAAACGATTGTACCGGGAGATCTGACCGTCGGATTTTCCCAAAACTGAAACCGTTGGATTCATTTTGAAAATATCTTTCTAATGATATAAATTTTGTGAAGATCTAACAATTAGATTTTCAGATATGTGTAAATCAAATCTGAAGAAAAACAGCGCCACGGCCGCGTTATGGCCTGAAGCGTCATTTGAATAAATTAGCTATTTTTAAATAAATAAAAATAGCGATAAATCGTTATAAAATATCATAAACGATATGGAATGGAAATAAACCAAATTTACCCGGTTTATTAGATATTTGATGGTTGAATGTATTTGACATGAATATTATACTAAAGAATTTATCTTTGATAAAAATAATGGGAACCTTTCCCGAAGAATTTGAAATTTAGAAACTAACTAAAGGTTAGCTAAGTCGAATGGTTCCCTGGGTTTTGATCTGATGTTGGTTTCGGCCTTCGAGGTTAATACTTAGGAAATCATTCTCTTACTGATTTACGGTTAGTGACTGATGAATTGGAATGTGGCGTATGTTGTGTTTGTGTAGCACTTATTTATTATATACGCGAGTTGCTCAGAAAGACCGGTTTTATCCCATTCTGAATAACTGAATCAACGATAAGAAGTCGACAATGAAGACGGTGGTTGAAGACCGTAGATCTTCACCTCGGTTGGATGGTAACTGATGTATTAATTGGGAGGCATCCTGAAATATAGATAATAAGTGGTGATCGTCCAGACGTGCGTAGAGATCGATGGATATGCGAGGTATTTGGTGCCTCCGGTTTCGTTCAGACCCAGAACGGACTTGAAGATGGACTGTGTGTCTGACATTGGAATTCATTCTGTGTGATTGATAGACGTCGGTTACATGGCGTGAATTGCCTGTGTGGCATGCTAAGATGCAGTGATCAAGGCTTCTGTTGGAAAGCA
The DNA here is from genome assembly GCA_030737875.1 of Allium sativum. Taxonomy (NCBI): domain Eukaryota; kingdom Viridiplantae; phylum Streptophyta; class Magnoliopsida; order Asparagales; family Amaryllidaceae; genus Allium; species Allium sativum. The sequence continues at coordinate 203,220,217 of CM060924.1, forward strand.
AAGTCTTGTGGTTGATGATGAAAGAACGGACTGTGTAGCATAGCTTTGTGTATAACGTTAATTCGCGAGCCTCACACCCCGATATGAACCAGAAACAGGAGAGGACATCAGGGAGGTCATGCGTTTCCTTCTAGCTAGAGGTGATGTCAGTGCTTAAACTGGCTGACATTCATATTACATTCACCTGTGTGGTTGTTGCTGTTGCGAGGCGCCTCAAATATATCGGTCGATCCGGGACCGATGGAGTCATTCATTGGCTCATTTACGCCCCAAAGGGCGGGGAAACGCAGTGTTCAGGCATAATAATCCACATCGGTGGACCGACCTTGACGATCCAAGGGTTGATGCGTTCTGATCCTGAGACATGGGCTAGATTGTCTCGAATTCGGTAAGGACTATCTTTTTCCTTGATTCATGACGGAAATCCAATTTCCAAATACGACACCGTGCGGCTTTGATTGTGTATATATATGGCGACATGATATATGGTACCCATGCTGTCTATGATTGATAGTTATGATTGAAATTGTTTTTGAAACATACAAACACTGGTAATAATATCAAATTCTTTTGTTTTATTCGTATCAAGCATATTTTGGCCATTATAAGGTAAAACTCTATCCTCCGGTTTGCGTTGCATTGTGTGATGGGAACCGAGTTTTATAATGGCTTCATTTTTATAAAAAGCATTGCGATGTTTAAAAGATTTACTTGTTGTAAAGCACTGGCAATCCAATGGAGTAAACCCGTTCCGTGAAAGTGGCGTGGTCCTGTGATTAACCATATTATGAAATGTGTTAAGTAGATTTCTCATACCAGTCCCATGACTGACTCGTAGTTCGTTTCACTTGCAAACTCGGGTGCCCCTTTTTCTACATGGGCATCCTTGTATCCAGGTTTTAGCAGGCTCTTTCTGGATAGCTAGAGCTGAAGACGGATTATATCATTTATCTCTTTTTATGCTGTTCAGCTCCTGTTGTACATATTATGTTTTGTTTTCCGCTGTAGACATTTATGTATAGCTGAACTGTATTTGTACTAAGTATGATCCTGTATACTGTGTAGCTCTGATGATTATGTTTATCCAATGTATTATTTGTTCATTATCTGGTGTATTTGTTTATTTCTGTTCTGCTGTTATCTGTTTATGTGTTATATTCCAAAGATTACACTTAATGCCGTCGTAAGGGGTTTTGGGGTCGTCACATTGTGTTATCAGAGCTTTGGTTAAGCTTAGTGCTGGAATATAACATATTAACGAACTCGTCAGAAATAGAACCAGTAGTGTTCTAGGACGAATAACTCATTACAGATAAAATCAGGAATATCCTAATATGAGTATAGCAGAATGAAATAACACCTCGATAGACACATTTACATTCAAGTATATGTTTCTATGTTTTAAAATATCTTTTCTGTTGACCTGACACTTGATCTGCTATTTGCAGAAGTACTAGAAAGTGAGTGTCAGAAACAGAAGGATTGCAAAACCAGATATTGAGGCTCTATTAATTAAGTATCGAAATATGGGTGGAATACCATTCTCGGGTGAAGAATCTATTTTGAAAACACAAGCTTGGATTTGTTCTGCCAAGAAAATCTTTGAAGGTTTAAAGCTGAGAGATGACTAGAAAAGATTACTGGCATCTTGGGCACTCAAAGAAGAAGCTTTGTTCTGGTGGGATTTGATTATTAAGGATAATCCAGAAGGTAATATTACCAGGGATAGATTTAAAGTGATTTTCCTAGAAATATTTACTCCTCCTGAAGCAACTGAGCGGTTATGTGATGAATTCTGTTATCTAATACAAGGAGATATGACCATTCCAGAATATCATAAGAAATTCAACGAACTTTCTCATTTTGCCCCTCATCTGATTCAAGATCCAAAAAGGAAGAATATGAGGTTCATTCATGGCCTGCAAAGAAAATACCAGAATAGTGTAATGAGGAATGTGAAGCTTCCTTTTTCAGAAATGATATACATGGCTTACCAGTATGAGGATCTCGACAAGAAAGGTATGTTACGCTACGAAAAGGAAGTCAGTTCTAGTAATAAAGGGGAGTATGAAACTGATAGTCCTGAGGTCAGTAAGAAGCCCAGAGTCAATCGGAAAAGGGCCAGATCTGAGGAAGAACCGGTAACGAATGCCATATGCAATAACTGCCATAAGCAAGGGCATTTGCAGGGGAATTGCAAATCCTCAAAGAAACGAATAAAGAGTAGATCTAAATCCAAGAAGAATTTTCAAGAGAAAAGAGATTGCAGTAAATGCCATCAGACTGGTCATCTTGCAAAGGATTGCTGGCTCTTAAAGAAGCCTGGAATGGTACAAGTGAATGAAGTGGTAGAAACTTCAGCACCCTCAGCTAGTCAGGGAAGGTTTGATGTTTTGGAAGCCACGCTTACCGTCAAAAACATTCCAGTTAAAGTACTGTTTGATACAGGCGCATCATGAAGCTTTATTGCAAATAATGCAGTTGAGAAGTTGGATTTGAAATTGAGAAAGCTCAAAGAACCCATCACTGTCCATAATCCGGTTGGGGGTTCTCTCGATCTTAGCTGGATTTGTGCGGTGCCGGTCTCTTTTTCCTGTTATAAGTTCCCTACCATCTCTATCATCATGAATTTTACTGAATTCGATCTTATTTTGGGATTGGATTGGTTAACCAAATATGAGGCAAAGGTTAGATGCGCCGACAGAGTTGTTACGGCAAAGATTAAATCAGGGAATTATATAACCATACCCTTCGAAGGTCCGAATTCTGATAGAAAAGACTTTTGGTCATCTCTGGATGTTTCTCCTGCTCAAATAGAAAATATCTCTGTAGTCACGGAGAATATTCCGGACCTCATAAAAGATATTCCTGTCGTCAAGAATTATGCAGATGAGTTCAAAGAAGTTGTTAGCTTACCTCTGCAGAGAGAAATTGATTTCAAGATCGCTTTAATTCCGAACGCAAGGCCGGTAGTGCACGCTATTCGGAGAATGACTCTAAAGGAGAAAGAAGAACTAGACAATCAAACTCAACAGCTTGTATGGAAGGGTCTGATCAGGCCTAGTTTCTCTGATTGGGGAGCAGCAGTGGTGTTTGTCCCAAAGTCAGACGGTACTCTTCGACTATGTGTAGATTATCGTGACTTAAATAAGCAGACAATAAAGAATAAATATCCATTGCCGCGAATTGATGATTTGTTGGATCGATTGAATGGTGCACAAGTATTTTCAAGGATGGACCTAGCTACAGGTTTCCATCAGCTTCGTATTGCTGAAGAGTGTGTTCCTTTGACAGCATTCAGAGGTCCAGACTTATTCTACGAGTGGTTAGTAATGTCGTTCGGCTTATGTAACGCTCCAGCTTACTTCGTCGATTTGATGAATCAAGTGTTCAGAGGAGTCTTGAATAAGTTTGTTCTGGTTTTTATTGATGATATTCTAATCTTCTCTACGTCAAAGGCCGAACATGAAAAAACATTTGGAGCAAGTTCTAGAAATTCTGAGAAGGAATGTATTGAAAGCTAAACTTTCCAAATGTATATTCTGGCAAGATGAAGTAAAGTTTCTTGGCCACGTCGTATTGAAAGAGGGAATTGCTGTGGATCCAGGTAAAGTCACCGCTATTCAAAATTGAAAACAGTCTAGTACTCCCACAGAAGTCCGAAGTTTTCTTGGATTGGCTAGTTATTACCGGAAGTTCGTTAAAGATTTTTTGAAGATATCTAGTCACTTAACAAAGCTTACCAAGAAGCACACAAAATTCAAGTGGACTCCAAAATGTGAGGAGGCTTTTCAGAAGCTAAAAGTCAGATTAACAACGGCTCCAGTGTTAACAATAATCGATGACAATCAAGACTTGAAAGTCTGGACAGATGCCTCTAGAGAAGGCCTTGGTGCAGTTTTAATGCAAAGAGGTCAAGTGATTGCTTATGCTAGCCGTCAGCTGAAACCGCATGAGAAATATTACGTTACTCATGATCTTGAGTTGTTGGCCATTGTATTTGCTTTGAAAATCTGGAGACACTATCTTTTGGGTGAGAAATTCGAACTATTTACAGATCCTCAGTCGCTAAAGTATTTGTTCACCCAGAATGACTTGAATCTGAGGCAGCAGCGTTGGCTAGAGTTCCTTGCAGCATACGATTTTGATATTTTGTACACTCCAGGGAAAGCCAATGTTGTGGCCGATGCGCTAAGTAGAAAGAATGTGATGATTGCCAGTTTTATTATTACGACTTCCTTGATTGACAAAATATCTGCTCTTCAGAAGGACGATCGCTTCATTCAGAGGATCAAAGAAAGGATACAAAAAGGCGAACCCTTGAGTTTCCAGATTGATAACCAAGGGATTCTAAGGCTAAAGGGTCGAATTTGTGTTCCTAACATTGCTGAACCCCGGAAGGAAGTGCTGGATGAATGCCACAAGTCAAAACTGAGTATCTATCCAGGAGTGAGCAAAATGTATAATGATATTAAGCGTACATTCTGGTGGAGGTCGATGAAAAGAGACATTTCTTTATATGTTAGCAGGTGCTCTACTTGCCAACTAGTCAAAAGCGACCAACAGAAACTTGCCGGATTCTTGCAACCGCTGGACATTCCAGGTTGGAAGTGGGAACATATTTCCATGGACTTCATAGATGGTTTGCCTAGAACCAGGAAAGGAAATGATAGTATTTGGGTGATCGTAGATCGCTTCACGAAGACCGCCCATTTCATACTTGTCAGATCAAATAGAACCGCTCAGAGTCTGGCGTAGATATATTTCAAGGAAATTGTTAGGCTACATGGAGTACCGATCAGTATAGTGAGTGATAGAGATCCAATATTTACTAGCAAATTCTGGAAGGCATTTCAAGTAGAACTGGGGACAAAGCTGAATCTAAGCACCGCCTATCATCCTCAGACAGATGGTCAGACTGAGAGGGTGAATCGTATTTTAGAAGATTTATTGCGGGCTTGTGTTCTTGATTTTGGTGGATCATGGGAAGACCATTTACATTTGGCTGAGTTCTCATACAACAACAGCTACCAAGCGAGCCTGACAATGTCACTATTCGAAGCATTGTGTGGTAGAATGTGCTGATCTCCTGCTTGTTGGGTTGAACTGGTAATAGACTTGTATTGGGACCAGATATGATTCACGAAGCTGCGGATAAAGTCGATTTCATTAAGAAACGATTACTCGCCGCTCAAAGCCGACAGAAGAGCTATGCAGACTCGAGAAGAGGGATTTAGCATTTGTTGTTGGTGACTATGTGTATATAAGTGTTTCTCCGATGAGAGGAGTGATTCGATTTGGCAAAACTGGGAAGTTGGCGCCCGGATTTATTGGTTCATTCCCTATCCTAGAACGGATTGGAACCCTTGCTTATAGAGTTAAATTGCCTGATTGGTTGCCTGGAGTGCATGATGTATTTCACTTATCTCAACTTCTAAAGCATGTTCATGATCCAGACTTGATCGTGGAAGAAGCAACACAGTGGGATATAGATATTACTCCAGAATTGGCTGTGAGAAGAGAACCGCTAAAGATAGTTGGCAAAGAAACCAAAGAGCTAAGGAACAAGAAGGTCCACTTAGTCAAAGTGCAATGGAGTGGAGATCTGCGAGATTGTACATGGGAAACTGAGGAAAGCATTTAGAAATCCTATCCTAAGTGCAGGGTGGATATCTCTGATTGACTCTGGTGCGAGGTACATTAACCATATTTTGAAATGTCCACCATGTTCTCTACTTTATCGTTGTTTTCTTTTCATGGATGTAAACTTTTAATCATATAGTCCGAATGGTTTTATAAGCATATGTGAATTAATTAGCATGTTTTTGAAAGATAAAAATAAATTGATTGCTGGCTGTGTTGTTTGATTTTTGGTTGTTTAATTAGAATTTTGAACCATTTAGCCAAATTGAACAAATATTGCATTGAATTGAAAATAGATAGAAATATATACATGTGCATTATATATGTGTGAACAGGTTATGGATAAACGGCTAAGCAAAGGAATAAAATTGTTAGCTCGACAAATAGGTACACGTTTATTGTATTTCTTGGGATTTGATGATTTTATGAGCCGATTGGCTAGTCGCATGGCTTTTTCCTTTTCTTCTGGACCGGTGAGGGCCATGGGAGGCTATTTGAAATATCCTGAAGTCCCCCGTACAAAGGAGGTTATGGCGAAAATTTTCGAAAATTTAGGGTGTTAGCCAAATTTTTGAAGAATTTGAAAATTCTCAAGAACTGAAAAGTTGGAGGATGGAAGCCAGATAGAAAGTAGAGTTGGTTAATTAATCCACTTCCGACTTTGTTCCTTTTCAGGGATGAAAAGTTTTAAGTGGGGGAGATTGTAACAATCCGGAAAATCTGAACCAGTTTGAAAATTTTAATTTGGCTATTTTAGTGAATTTAAAATATTTAAAATAAATATTTTAACTAATAATGACGAAAAGTGAGTTTGAATCGACGTTTGAAAATAAATATAATTAATTCTAATTATAAACAAGGCCTGAAATGGCGCGGTAGTTTCAAAAATTGAATTCAAACTTTGATTAATTGTACCGGGTGCAAAATAAAACGGATTTTAGTGAAACCAAAAATATTTAAATCTGTTAGTGAATATCTTTCTAACGAATCTGAAAAATCGAAGTTTTATAGCAGGAAGCAAAAGTTATGGCTAAATGAATTTTCAGAAAGGTCGCTATAGAGTTTATATAGCCCGTGAAAATGGTAATTTTGCAAACGACCTCAGAATTTGACGAAACCACTTTTGTTGGATCCGGGATGTTAAATTATTGTTGGGTTTCAAATTTCATAATTTTTGAAGTTAGTATGTGAGCGTGGCAAAGGAAAATGTGTTTGGTCGATTTCTATTAAATTGGATCGACCAGAAAAAGGACCATTTTTCAAACGGTCTCAGAATTCAACGAAACTAGTTTTATTGGGACCGTATTGTCAAAACATAGCTAGATTTATTTTTCGGGAATTTTTAGAATCAGTGTGTGGCCCCGACAAATTAAAATGTACGTTTAAATTAAATATTGAATGTTTAATATTTTAATTTGAAGAGAAACTGACTCAAACAGTCGAATGGGCCTACGAAACCTATCCCATTGTGTTCGAAATAGGGGAATTTGGCTAGGGATGACAGTCGTTGGGTTTGGATTGGAGTTTGTATGAGACAAGGGGTAATTTCGAATTTTTAAAAATATATTAATAAAAATAAATATGATTGGCCAGTCAAACCCTCTCTCTCCCCGATCCTCTATACGACGCACGGCGGAAATCGCCTCTTCCCTTCTCTCCTCGATTCCTCTAAATCCACGCATCTATAGCCTTCCCTCCAGTTGAAGAAATTGTAGATCTCCTCTCTACCTTCAAATCCATATATAGTTTGTATTTTTTCGTTCAGAATTGGGGGAGAAATCAAGTTCGAAAGTTTCGAACTTCTACCTCCCGCGGACGTCAGCCTCGACCACCGAGTGGGTCCCCTCCACCGCACGCAGGAGCGCCACTCCTCCCCCTTCGACACTGCATAGCCCGATCCTCTTCAAGCTTCACGAATTTCGAGTAAAATCGAAACCTAGTTTCGAACCTTTCAGTTGAGGTACGGCCTATTTTAAATTAAACTATTCTATAGCACTTTAAAGCGCTACGGTTTTAGATTTCACGGTAAAAATCATTTTTTTTCGTTTTTTGACAAAATTCAGTGAAACAAGAGACGCCGGGACCGTGTGGACGTCTTCTACATTCTAGAAGAGACCGCATATTTTTCTGAGCCTTCTGCTATTTTTGGTGTAGTGGAACCCAATGTGAGATTTCTGAATTATAAACGATACGGAAAATGACGATGTATAAATTATATATTCGAAGTATGAGTTATATAAGCGTTGTACACCTCATGTATAAGCGTTGTATAAGTTATATGTTCGATGTATAAGTAATATATGCATTGTAAAAATTATATATGTGTTGAAATAGAAGTGAAATATACTTATAAATATATATATATATACGCCCCTCGTCCACAAACCATGGACGATATTTATTGGTTGTGATTGGTGTGAAAATTGGTTGATAGCGAATGGTTGATTAGAATTGTTTGTGGTTGAAATTGATTGATTATGGTTGAAAAATACCCGTTTGTGGTTGAGAATTATTTGGTTGAAACCACATAGGATTAGTTTGTGGAAAAGAAAATAAACATGCCGCCTGCGTGGGAACTAGATGCATGAAATCCCCGTTGTCAAAAGCTACGAGGCTTTAAGGTAGAGCGAGGAGCCGTACTAGGGACGACCCCGGTTTTATCTACCCTACCGTTATGCTGCCGAAATTTTGAATAATATTTATGTGTTAGAATTATTTTCATGTGTTGAAACTGTATTTGTGTGTTGAATAGAAATTCATGTGTTGAACGACATTCATGTTTTGAAATAAATTGTTTTATAATAAAAATCATATTTTCATCATTTATATGAACTATATAAAATAGTCGTATTTTGAAATAAATTGTTTTATAATAAAAATCACATTTTTACCTTATATATAAATGTTAGCCCACTTTGTGAACTGGGCAACACAAAGTCGAGATGTGAAACGTTGAAAAACTTGGAAAGCATCATAGCGGATCGGATCGGAGAGATGTAGCGGATCGGTTTGGAGAGATTTTGGCTGTTCGGATCGGAGAGCTGCTAATGTTTGAATCAAAGAGGCACTGCTGTTCGGTTCGGGGAGCTACCTACTGTCAATCGGATCGGAGAGCTGCTAATATTTGAATCAAAGAGGCACTGCTGTTCGGTTCGGGGAGCTACCTACTGTCAATCGGATCAGAGGGCTACATACTATCGGGTCGGAACGGAGCAGAGCAAAGTGGATAAGGACTTAGTTTTAGGTTAATCCGGGTCGGATCGGTTAACCCGATCCGAACCCCCTCTGCAGGCTCCTCCGATCCGAACCCATATTCCATACCACTTTCCCCCATGCTCGCCTGGTTATTCGGAGCGGTTATGACCAGTTCCTGCCCACTACGTCCATTGCTCTGATGTGTTGTTAACACTGAAATCCATCCGAACCCGAGGATGATGGGATGGAAGACACGTGGCTCTGATCCGGATCGGGTTCTGAGCAAATTTTCACCTATAAATACCCTGTCTGGAGACAAAAAAAGGATCTTCTTTTTGGCACTTTGAGAGTTCAACCACTTTCATAAACCGAATTCCAGCATTCCCGGATAATCCAAATCGTCTTTCAACATTTGTTTTGAGACAATTGAGTGAATGTATGTGAGTTGTGAGTGAAATTGAGTGAATATCTCATTGTAATTGCAACTATATCATCGAGAATAGTGATTGACAAGTGAATGTAGGCTTTTCTTCGCCGAACCACTATAAATTCTGTGTCTCCATTTTACTTTTGATCTTATTTCATTCTGCTTTTAGTCAATTTGGGTGTTAGAACCACTTTTTGGTCTAACATTTTGGTGCTTTCACTGAGAATCATCTGAATTCTCTGTTTTTCGGGATTATCGTTCTACTTTTTGGACCGTTGAGTTCAAAGAAGTTAATCCTCAAGTTTCGACGCTCTTGAATATTTTTTGAATTGATTGTTGAAGAACTATGGCCAAAGGAAAAGGCAAGGAAGTTCAAACTAGTCGAGGAAATGGAGTTGGTGAAGATCAGCAAAATGCGGTCGTGACAAGGTCTCGTGGACAGAGCTCAGCAGTGGAACGAATTGATGTAGGAAATTCGAACCGCACTCAGGGGGAGAGCTCCGATCCGATCCGGGTAGGAGAATCTGAAGCAGTGCTCTCCCCCAACCTGAACTGACCCGAGCAGCTCGCCCTACACCGACTCGACCTGGCTTTCCAGCTCCGACCCGAACAGGCCTCCCATCTACGAACCGAACCGACACTTGGTGATGTTGGAACTTCTACTCGAGCCCCCACAAATGCTCCGACTCCAGCCACCAGGGTTTATGATCAGGTCAATCCATTTGCCCCTATTACTCAAGGAGATTTCTCGCGCCTACTTGACATGCTTGAGAGTACTAGGGAGGCTATGAAAATCCACGAGCGCACCAATCTCATGATGCAAGAAAACATGAGACTCATGAGAAGGGAAATTAGCGAACTCCGTAGACAGAGAACCCCATCCCCGGTTCGCCACACACCAATGGATTAGTCTTCTTCTTCCAAGGAAGAACGGCCCCGTGAAAGAAGGCCGCTCGAACGACCTCAGAATTTGGAGCAACTGACGTTCGGATCTTTGGGGTCCCGCGAGGATATTGCACGAGCACTAGGAACCAATGATCCAAGCTTGAGAGACCCTAACCATACTAATCCCACTCAGGGGCTGATGCTCAAGCCCCCTCCTCCCGAGATCGACCGGGGGCGTAGGGAACGAAGCAGAGCAGAAGCAGCTCAAAGAAGAAGGGCATCTCCTGAACAAGAGCCCAGAAGGAACCCGGATACCAGGGCCATGGAGCCTGAACGGCCCCTAACTAATGCTGACGTACAGGCAATGGTACGCCAGATTATGTCCGAAAGCCGGAACTATACCAATGAAGATTATAGCATTGAGCGAAGCCATACTCCTTTCACTGACGACATCCTCAATTTTCAGTTTCCCCGACGTTTTAACCTGCCGCAGATGGACAAGTACAATGGGAGAACCGATCCGGGACAGCATTTGATGCGATACTCGTGGCTCATGAATGCTGCTGCTGCTCCTGACGCAGTGAAGTGTAAAGCATTCCTGATATATTTAGAAGATGTGGCGCTGCTATGGTTTACACGACTTCCCCCTCGTTCGATATCGAATTATAGGGAATTGAGCAAACGTTTTATGAATCAGTTCTGACTCCATACCCGAAAGTCTAAAAGTGTTATTGAATTATCAAGAATTAAGCAGGCGCCAGGAGAGTCTTTGAGGTCATATCTCGACCGTTTCAACTTAGCTGTGACTGAAGTTAGTGACCCGCATGAGCCCACCATCTTGATGGCTTTGATGGAAGGAGTCGATCCTGACTCCGAGTTTGGAGATTACCTTTCTGGGAAGACACCCTCCACGAGAGAGTTATTCTATGAAAAGGCCGATATTCACTTAAGACGAGAGGAGGCCAGGGCAAACCGAAAGAGAAAGTCTGGGGCGGCTTCAAAAGAAAATGTTCAGAGTAATGTCGCCGTGAAGCAGTCTGGAGAAAGTTCCGGAAAAGTTGAAGTGAATGTGGGAAACAAGAGTGGAAACGACAATTCTGGAAACGGGGGCAACAACAATAACCGTAATGCGAATGGTAACAGAAGAAATAGAAATAGGGGAAGTGATCCTAACAAAAGACCCCGATTCCAGACTTATGAGAATTATACACCGTTGAACGACACTCTGGAGAACATTTACTTGGATACATACAATGTTTTGCAATATAAAAGACCGCCACCTCGCGACTCAATGGAGAAAGAAATGGCAACTGGGAAGTTTTGTTTGTTTCATGGAACTCATGGGCATTCAACCAATGAATGTCGACATTTGAGAGACATGATTGAGAAGCTGCTGCGCGAAGGGAAACTGGATGAATATAAGGTTGCCCCGAGGGACAGGGGGCAAGGAGAGCAGGCTCCAAAACAGATTCAATCTGCTCCCAAGCCTACAGCGCAGCAGAAAGGCAAGGGAATTGTTATCAACTCCATAGTGGGTGGACCCCACCCAGCAATCCGCAGTTTTAGAGCGATGGATCAATATGTAAATGCTGCCAAGCACATAGATGTGGATGAATGTGCTGATTTGGAAGATATCGCCCCCATAAAACAACAGAAGACAATGTTTGACGACGTGGTATTCCGTAGCAGAGATAATACCGGGATCCAGTCACCCACCGATGATCCGTTGGTCATTACTACCACCATTGGGCCAGCCTTGGTTCATAAGGTGTTAGTAGACAACGGAAGCTCTGTTAATATTTTATTTAAAATTTCATTCGATCAGATGAAGCTTGAATCTGAAGATTTGAAGCCATGCGAAGGTTGGATCCGAGGCTTCAACGGGGCGTCAACAGCTCCAATGGGGTACATAGAATTGCCCGTAACCTTGGGGCAAGGAGAACGCCGAAGAGTACGGATGCTTCAGTTCGTAGTGCTGGACGTAGATTCGCCTTATAATGCATTTTTGGGAAGGCCTGCCCTTGCTGAGTTCAGGGCTTGCATCGCCCCTTGATGTTTGTTGCTTAAATTCCCAACTGAAGCCGGAACTGGAGTAATGAGAGGGGATCAAGTCTCTGGACGGGCCTGCTATGTTGCCAAATTAAAGATGTTGATGAAAGGACTTAACATCGAGAGTAAAGATGCCTCGCCTCCTCCAAAGGAAGGCTCGGCGTAGCAATTAGAGGGATCGGCCCCGAAGGAGTTGCCCAAAGGAACGCCTGAAGACCTGGATCCCAGAAAAGACGAGGAACCAGAGACTAGAAATGCAACTCCTAATGAAGCGACAGTGGACATTCCCATTGATGAAGCTGATCCAACAAGAGTTTTGAAGATTGGATCCCAGTTGGATCCACGTCGGGCCAAAGAACTAGCTGACTTCCTGAAGGAAAACTTGGACGTGTTTGCCTGGACCCACGCTGACATGTGTGGGATATCGCCATCCATCATAAGTCACTCACTAAATGTAAACCCGAAACACCCGCCTGTAAAGCAAAAGAGACGTATGCTGGGCCCAGAGAGGTCGGCTGCTCTGAAAGAAGAAGTGGAGAAGCTGAAACAGAACGGATTTATTAGAGATTCGACATATCCCGACTGGATATCGAATCCCGTCTTAGTAAAGAAGCCGAATGGAAAGTGGCGGACTTGCATTGATTTTTCAGATTTGAACAAAGCTTGCTCGAAAGATAGTTTCCCACTTCCCAGGATTGACCAGCTTGTAGATTCAACAGCGGGACACAAACTTCTTTCTTTCATGGACGCATATTCCGGGTACAACCAAATTCCTATGCACGTGCCAGATCAAGAACACACGAGCTTCATTACAAACTTGGGGTTGTACTGCTACGTGGTCATGCCGTTCGGATTGAAAAACACTGGAGCCACTTATCAACGCCTGGTGAACAGGATGTTTTATAATCAATTAGGGAAGACTATGGAAGTTTATGTGGATGATATGCTTATCAAATCGAAACAGTCCTCCAGCCATACGCAAGACTTGGCAGAAATGTTTGGTATCCTGCGAAAGTATCGGATGAAGTTAAATCCTTTGAAATGTTCATTTGGAGTGGCATCGGGAAAATTTCTAGGCTTCATTGTGAGCTCCCGAGGAATTGAAATCAATCCCAGCCAAATAGCAGCGATTAAAAACATTGAAAAGCCGAGGAGAATTAAAGACGTCCAAAGTCTTGCAGGGAAAGTAGCTGCGTTGAGTAGGTTTATCTCCAAAGCCATGGACAAATGCGTCCCGTTTTTTGATTTGATTAAAAGGGTAAAGAAGAACTTCGAGTGGACTCCGGACTGTGTTGAGGCCTTTCGAAATTTATTGGAATTGCTAGAAAAACCACCGATTTTGTCAAAACCAGTGGATCACGAAGAGTTATTTGTTTACTTGGCAGTTTCGGCTCACGCTGTTAGCACAGCCTTGGTTCGAGAAGAAGACAAAGTGCAAAGGCCAGTATATTATGTAAGCAAGAAATTGGCAGCGACAGAACGCAACTACCCAAAGATTGAGAAGCTCGCTTACAGCCTCCTAATCGCCTCCCGAAAACTTCGTCACTATTTCCAAGCACATCCAATAACCATATACACTGACCAGCCTCTGAGGCAGGTGTTGCAAAGACCCGAAGCATCGGGACGGTTGATCAAATGGAATATTGAATTAAGTCAGTTTGATTTAAATTTTCAGCCACGAAGGTCGATCAGGGGGCAAGCTCTGGCAGACTTTATAGCAGAGTTCACCATCCCAGAGGAGGAAGTAATCGATGACAGAGTGGTCAAGTCCGAAGATGAGTTAAAGATAGATCCATGGAAGCTATACACAGATGGAGCCAAGAACGACCGAAGGTCCGGAGCTGGAATCGTCTTAGTTACTCCTGAAGGACGGTCGTTATATTACGCTCTACGATTAGAATTTTCGACGACTAACAATGACTCTGAATACGAAGCCCTGATTGCCGGGCTGAAGCTTGCTAAAGACCTCGAAATAAAAATGTTGGACATATTCTGCGACTCCAAAATTGTTGTTTGCCAAGTGCGAAAGGAATTTGTGGCTCGGGGACCTCGACTCATCGCCTACCTCGGGAAAGTGGAAAAGCTGTTGAGCAACCTGGAGCGGTATAGTATAACGCACATCCCAAGAGCCGAAAACCAGAAGGCAGACAGGCTGGCAAAGCTAGCTAGTTCCGACAATCCAGAAGAAACTGAAATAATTCCAATTGAAACGTTGGAATCGCCAAGCTTTGAGTCGATGGAAATTGAGTTCGCTTTCGAAGCGGAACCGGAGAAGGAGTCGTGGATGACCCTAATTAAGAACTTCCTTAAGAATGGGACACTCCCATCAAAGAAGAGTGAGAGAAGGGCTATAGTTCGCAAGGCTACCAGATATGTCCTACAAGATGATACTCTTTATAGGCAAGGATTTTCTATGCCCCTGTTACGATGTATAGCACACGACGACATCAAACGTGTACTAAGAGAAGTACACGAAGGTGAGTGTGGAGATCATATAGGAGGTCAGACTTTAGCGAAAAAGATATTGCGGTATGGATACTTCTGGCCCACAATTAATAAAGATGCAGCTGATTATTCACGACGCTGCGATAAGTGCCAGAGATTCGCCAAAATCCCCAGAGCACCGTCGACTCAACTCAAATCGATGGTGAGTCCTTGGCCTTTTGCCACATGGGGAATTGATATCATCGGAGTTCTACCAATTGCTAAAGGAGGGGCGAAATATGCAATAGTTGCTGTGGACTATTTTACGAAGTGGGTGGAAGCTGAGCCCCTAACCAAGATTACGGCAAGGAAGGTGATAAGTTTTGTGGTTAGAAATATTATATGCCGATTCGGGATCCCAAAAACCATTATAACTGATAACGGAACCCAGTTCGATGGTGCTGAATTCAGAAATTTCTGCCAGAAATATTAGATCGACAAACGGTATACTGCGGTTGCTTATCCGCAGTCGAACGGGCAAGTAGAAGCAATAAACAAAGTTATAAAATCCATCCTCAAGAAACGGTTAGAGCGCGCAAAGGCAAAATGGGTTGACGAATTGCCCTTAGCTTTGTGGGCATATCAAACAACATTTAAGACAGCTACTGGTCATACCCCATTCTCTCTCTCTTTTGGTTCAGAAGCAGTAACTCCAGTAGAGCTTGAAGTTCCTTCCCACCGGGTGACGTATTATGACCCGATGACGAATCGGGCGCTCTTACTCGAGTCTCTTGATGAAATCGAAGAAAAAAGGGACGAAGCAGATTTGCGCGCGGCAAGACATCGACGTCAGATGGCACGCTATTACGACAAAAAAGTTCGCCTTAGGACTTTTGAACCAAGAGATTTAGTGCTAAAGAGAATCTTTCCATCCCTTCCTCACCTCGGTCCAAAATGGGAAGGACCCTTTGTCATCCAACGGAAACTTGAAACATGAACCTTCAAGTTAACGACCGTAGATGGCGAAGAGGTACCTAGAGCATGGAATGCCCAGCACTTGATGCGATATTTGGATTAGAAGTGTTATACGCTCTGCTATTTTTCTTATGAACTCTGTAAAAAAGGCACGACTTGCCTTAGGAAAGTCTGATGATATGAATAAAGAACTATAAAGTGGATGTAGGCTACGACTTAGCCGAACCACTATAAAAATATCGTGTGTCATTTACTTTCATGCATTATATATATACCTTCATCTACTATTCTGTTGCGATTATGGAATATAAGATGATTTAAAACCTGAAAGGTTGAAAACAGTTTATACGCAAGAAAAAGCACAACGACTATTTGTGCGATAAGACATAAAAGAATGGGAAAACGACATTCTTAACTCTAACTCTCGAGAATTGATAGAGAGTATAAAAGGACGGGAAGACGATGTCCTCTGAGGCGTGAAGGTGCACCCAGACAAGAGACCGCCTCAGCAAGAACTCTAACCTGAGTATAAGACAGGAGAGTATAAAAAAAAATTCCAGAAAAAACGACAGGCATTGACGACACAGAAAATGCAATCCCGTCAGAAAATCGGGGACATTCAGACTACTTGATTAAGTCTTGAATAGTTTTTTTTTTTGAGATCGACTGGGGACATATATGTATACACATATTTCCCCCTACCATAACTTCATTACACAACTATAGTAAGACATGCATTCTTACATAAGTGTAAAACTAATGGCTAACAGACATTGCAGAAAATGAATTATTTTTTATTTACAAATGAATGAATTTGTACAGGAAAACAGTCAAAAAGAAGGTGCAAGGGCCACCCTCATAGCAACAATTATTGGTCAACCAAATGCTAAAATAACGCAAGACAGCCCACTACTTAGACTTTGAAGGAGGCTTGGACTTCTTGGCGGCTTTCTCCGCATTCTTCGCCTCTTTTTCGGCCTCTGTCAAGATGCGCTTTGATTTTTTCTTTCCTGAAGCTGAGATGCTGGAATCGGTTGACTTCTTCCCGGAGGGCGGAGCGCTAGAATCAAGAGAAGACTTTTTAGGGTCTAAGTCTTCAGCTTTTAACTGCAAGCGTTTATCTTGGTCAGCTTTCATTGTAGCCAAAGTAACATCATCTGCACTTTTCGACTCCCCGACTATTGCCACCTCTGGATCTTCCTCATGTCCTCCGTCGCCGCGATCATCCTTTAAGGCGACTATCATTTCTTCATCACGAGGAGTGTCAGCCTTAGACGGTCCGCTTCCTTCTCCCAAATCTATAGGAGCAGCCTTGTCCTTTCCCCCTTTTGCCTTCTCCGTAGGCTCCGCCCCAGAGGCGGTTCCCTGAGTCACATCTGTTTTTTCGGATGGCTCAATACCTACAGAGTGAGAAGCAACAGTTATCAACTCAGGAGAAAATAATGGGTTTTTCATCGATTGCTCAATCACGTGGCGAAAGGTAGAGATAGCCCTGACGAATTGAGGTGAAAATGTAGAGATACCTTCCTAAGACTTCTCGGCAGGGGTAACTGCTGTCTCCGATGCCGTTTCGGGAATAGGGGATAGCAGAGTTGTTCGAGTGATCCCCGGGTTTTCAGGATCATACCCCTCTACTTCAGAAGTTACGTGGGCAGTAGAAGAGGAACCAGTCTCGGGAATGTTCTTTTGCTTAGTCCTCCGCCTCTCTTCTTCCATAGCATCAGCAATGAGGCGGCGCCCTTCAGCTAGGCGTTCTGGCTCATCATCCCTTAAATATTTCTCCATCAGCTTGTCCTCATCAATGGAATCAACCTTGAGCTCCTCTTTCTCCCACTCAACGATCTGACTCCATACTTGGACTAGAGTAGATGGATAATCCTCAATCCAAGAAATGTTCCGGCGACGGATGATATGTGCAAAGAATTCAATCATTAATTCGCCGAAACCCTAAATCTCTGCCTCCGCCTCTGACAATTGTTTGCGGGCCTCCTCAGCGGATTTGATAGCACATTCGACAATATCCTCCGCCAGGGCAGCTCTGTTCTCCGCCTCCATTAGCTTAGAAGCTATGTCAACATTTTTCTTTTCTAGCTCAGCATTCCTCCTTGCTAACTCGGCATTTTTCCGTTCAAGGTCAGCGTAAGCAAGGCGCGTTTTAGCGGCATCTGACTTAGCATCTTCAGCTTGCTTTTTTAACTCAGAACGTTCTTGAGTGTGAGATTCAAGCAAATCATGGTAACGTTTTTGCATATCTTCAAATTGTTGTTTGAAGCTAGTAGCGTCCCTTTGAGCAACAGCAAGCTGGGCCTGTGTGTCCTCTAAATCTTTTCCTAGATTCTTTAAGGCCTTTGCATCGTCTTCCGCGGTTTTTTGCATCGAATCAGCATTCGTGATTAGAGTACGGATGATTCTGGAAAGGTTGCGTGAATATTTGAACATTTCAGAATACTGTTTTCGACCGCATCTATCTTTGCTTTGGCCTCATCTGCCCACCTGGAAGAAATAGGCTCGAGGGCAGGTAAAAAAGTCAAGTTCTTGAAGTAATGTTCGGGAAATTGCTCCTCCAAATACGCCCGCTTGATTGCAGTTTCAGCATCTAGTGGTGGAGGGGCGGGGATCGTCAACTCAGTATCCCTGTGCGTGGAGGATTCAATAGTCTCTTTATCTGTTCTAGGCCATTTAGCAGAGACCTTGCGTTTACTCCGCGACTCAGTATCTTTTGGCGGACTTCTCTCCCTGCTGCGCTTTTCTTAGGAAGAGGTGGAGTCTTTCGGTTGCGGCCTGTCCTCTTCCCGACGACCTTGGTAACCTTTATATCTTTCTAGGTCCGTCCGAACAGGAGAGCGAGAACTCGAGGTTCGAGAGCGACAGGGTTCATAAGGCCTTCTCTCCTCCCTACTGCGATCGTCGCGGCGATCATACTTAGTATCATAAGGTGGATTAGACATGCTGCGGCGAAGTTTCCTGATATCATAGTAAGATCGGGACATCATGCCTGCACAATAAGACAAATGAAATTCAGGATCTATATTTTCACAAAGAGAAAGATGCAATGAGTGGTAATGTTTTTGTGTAAAGTGTGTCCTAAGTGGTTATTTTCCCCCCGACAAACCCGAGTCCGAAGCTAGACTAGTACGGGCGGGCTCTTTGGCCTTAGCAGGAGTGGTCTCTTCAGAAGAGGTGAAAACTAAAGGATCCTTCCTAAAATCCTCCGAAGTGTATATAGTTTCAGGTAAAGGGAGATCCCCCAAACCCTGAAATAACGGGTCACCAGTACTAGGGACATCTCCCTCGGAAGCATCAATTGGCAACTCTTTGGAAGACGTTGACCTTTCTGGAGAAATGGCATCCTCAGGAACAGAGTACCCTTCGCGATGCTTTTCGGCCAAGTTAGCCAATTCATCATCTTGAGTAGAAGATGGAGATGGTGAAATTTGAAGAGGCACTGTAGGAGCTCCCGAACCTTCCACTGTCTCTGGGACTACATCCACTGGAGGAATATATACATATGGAGCCGTCCCATGACCAATACTACGAGTAACGGATAGCAACCCATGAAAATGAAGATATTCGTCCTTAAGGACTTCATCAATAGTCAAGAACTTCTGTTCGCCTTTAAGGAGCTGGTGCATTCGGTCAAAGAATACTTGGTCTGATATTTGTTTTGGGTTATCGACTACACACAAAAAGAAAAACGAATTAAGGTGATGACTTGAATGTATAGAGTCGAGATTTAGAAAACCAGTGCTTTACTTGATTTCGTCCACCTCCTAGCATACCCTGGTTGTCGCTTCACATAAAACCATTCCAGCCAGGAATCTCCAGCTTTACTACTGAATGGCGCTGAAATTATCTTCCTCTTAGGGACAGACTCAAAATAGCAGAAAGAAGGAGTCTCTCGAGTCCAATGCTTGAAGTCGTAAAAGAAATGAACGTCGTCGAAAGTGAGCTCTATGCCTAAGATCTCGCGGTATGCTACATATAAGGTGTATAAGTAAGCATAAGAATTAGGATGCAGCTGCATGGGGGCAATCCGCATTTTTCTTAGAAAATCGACGATGAAAGGAGAAAATGGAGGGATAGCACCGACCATGCACATCAACCGAGTAATTGCCATATACCCTTCTGGAGGGTTGTGGGGACGGTCAGTTCTCGAAGGCACCAGGGTGTCCCTTTTAAATATCCCGTATTTTAAACAAATTCGGATAAGTCTGTCGTTGTCGATTGTTGATTCAACAGAATCTTGGGGTGATTCCAATATGACAGCCGATTCAAACTCATCAGGAGCCCGGTCGTCACCAATCCCTCCTTCCTCTTCAAAACCTAGAGAAACTTCACCCTCTGAAGACACATTATCACTTTCGCGATTTCCAACCTCATAGTCTGAACCCTCATCATTCCATTCTGGATCCGAAGGAGAAGATATGTCCTCGAGAGTAACTTTGTTGGATGTCTCCGGGGCCTCTTTCTTCTCAGCTAGTCTAGAAGAGCGTCTGGGTCTCATGGTCATAAAACTATTGAACAAGAAATAGCACAAGTTAGAGTAAATTAGCCCGTATCCCCCCGTGCATGTGTGCAAACTAAAGTGTAAGCAGTGTATGCGGAAAGTGTCAAGTAAATGTTTAAAAGTGCGATGCAAAATTTTGGCAAAGTATAAAGATTGAAGTAGTTCTTGATGTCCAGTTACGTTCGCAAGGCACTATCCTAACTGTCCATTAAGTTGAAGATTATGTCAAGAGTTGATTGGGCCAGTTAAACGAGTTTTTATGCCTTAAGATGGACTGCCCTTCGGTTTGGTTCGGGCGCATTCATTGGGGTCGGATCAGGGGTGTAGCCTCGCCTTGGGCTCGGATAAACATGGAAGCTTAGGAATTAAAATCGGATCGGCTCGAAAGTAGATTCCCTTAACGGTTCGGGTCGGATCACGTAGTCATCCTTTATCTTACAGTCCGACCCGATCCGGTTAGGTGAGCTTCATTCCCCCCTTCTTTAAGTACTTGCTCCGACCTGATCCGATCTTCTGGACTTCTTTTCTTTTTCCCTTTCTCTACTTGCCCCGACCCGATCCGACTTCCTGAACTTCTTTTCTTTTTCCCTTTCTCCACCTTCCATATTCCACCACCCAAACCGACTCCCTGCGATCTTCTTCTTCTTCCTCTTCTTTAGTCTTAGACCCAAAATCATTTCCAACACCCCAGTCATGACCGAACCAATTACAGCTTCCCCTTCCAACGTCTCGAAGTAGCAACAAAGCCACCAACAATAACGAAGGAAGAGGATGCTGTAGCGTGGAAACCACATCCAGATCGGTCGAATTGACCATAGACTTCAATTAAAATCGGTTATCAAGAAGTCGATCAGGGATTTAAACCTACCGAGGTGTATAAGTTGGAGATTCACGCGAGAATTGTAAAAAGTTTTACTCTTTTGAACTCTGGAGCTTCAGAACAGAACTCGCAAAGCCCAGTAGTATAGCCTGGCCCACTAGTCCAAAGAGAAATAGAAGAAGAAGGGGATCCGTTCGGGTCGGAGTCCGAACCGAACAGGATGACATATCTCAGCTTGGCATATGAATAAATTTAAAATTTAAAGAAGAGGATGAAAGCACGAGGAAATTCAAAGGAAAGATTACCTAGCAGGTGATACGCAGTGATAATCAAAGCATGCTCCGTTTCCAACAGGAGCATCCTTTGAGGGGGAAAAATGTTAGCCCACTTTGTGAACTGGGCAACACAAATTCGAGATGTGAAACATTGAAAAACTTGGAAAGCATCATAGCGGATCGGATCGGAGAGATTTTGGCTGTTCGGATCGGAGAGCTGCTAATGTTTGAATCAAAGAGGCACTGATGTTCGGTTCGGGGAGCTACCTACTGTCAATCGGATCGGAGAGCTGCTAATATTTGAATCAAAGAGAAACTGTTGTTCGGTTCGGGGAGCTACCTACTGTCAATCGGATCGGAGGGCTACATACTATCGGGTCGGAACGGAGCAGAGCAAAGTGGATAAGGACTTAGTTTTAGGTTAATCCGGGTCGGATCGGTTAACCCGATCCAAACCCCCTCTGCAGGCTCCTTCGATCCGAACCCATATTCCATACCACTTTCCCCTATGCTCGCCTGGTTATTCGGAGCGGTTATGACCAGTTCCTGCCCACAACGTCCATTGCTCTGATGCGTTGTCAACACTGAAATCCATCCGAACCCGAGGATGATGGGATGGAAGACACGTGGCTCCGATCCGGATCGGGTTCTGAGCAAATTTTCACCTATAAATACCCTGTTTGGAGACAAAAAAAGGATCTTCTTTTTGGCACTTTGAGAGTTCAACCACTTTCATAAACCGAATTCCAGCATTCCCGGATAATCCAAATCGACTTTCAACATTTGTTTTGAGACAATTGAGTGAATGTATGTGAGTTGTGAGTGAAATTGAGTGAATATCTCATTGTAATTGCAACTATATCATCAAGAATAGTGATTGACAAGTGGACGTAGGCTTTTCTTCGCCGAACCACTATAAATTCTGTGTCTCCATTTTACTTTTGATCTTATTTCATTCTGCTTTTTGTCAATTTGGGTGTTAGAACCACTTTTTGGTCTAATAATAAACTATATAAAATAGTCGTGTTTTGAAATAAATTGTTTTATAATAAAAATCATATTTTTACCTTATATATAAACTATATAAAATAGTCGTGATTTGAAATAAATGGTTTTATAATAAAAATCACATTTTTACCTTATATATAAACTATATAAAATAGTCATGTTTTGAAATAAATTGTTTTACAATAAAAATCACATTTTTATTATACACATGAATTGTTAAAAATAGTGAAGTGTTGAAATAAATGTCGGTTGGATAAAAATATCATTTTTACCAAATATATGAAGTGAATATGGTTTTGAAATCGAAGAATCGATTATATATATATATATATATAAATTAAAATAAAACAAATAAAAAAGCTGCAGTTCGTGCTTTGAAACTGTGATTTCAAATGATTAGTGCGGGAGATCCGACCATCGGATTTTCCCGAAACCGCAACCATTGGGTTCGCCTTGGAAATATCTTTCCAACGACACCCACTTTGTGAAGATCCAACGGTTGGATTGTCTGGAATGTTTAATTCAAATCTGAAGAAAAACAGCGCCAGAATCGATTATATTTATATATATATATACATATATAATTAAATTAAATCGAATAATGACGCTGCAGTTCGTATTTTGAAATCGAAACTTCAAACGATTGTACCGGGAGATCCGACCGTCGGATTTTCCAAAAACTGAAACCGTTGGACTCGTTTTGAAAAGATCTTTCTAATGATATACATTTTGTGAAGATCCAACAGTTAGATTTTCAGATATGTGTAAATCAAATCTGAAGAAAAACAGCGCCACGGCCGCGTTATGGCCTGAAGCATCATTTGAATAAATTAGCTATTTTTAAATAAATAAAAATAGCGATAAATCATTATAAAATATCATAAACGATATGGAATGGAAATAAACCGATTTACCCAGTTTATTAGATATTTGATGGTTGAATGTATTTGACATGAAAATTATACTAAAGAATTTATCTTTGATAAAAATAATGGGAACCTTTCCCGAAGGATGTGAAATTTAGAAACAAACTGAAGTTTAGCTAAGTAAAATGGTTCCCTGGGTTTTGATCTGATGTTGGTTTCGGCCTTCGGGGTTAATACTTGGGAAATCATTCTCTTACTGATTTACGGTTAGTGACTGATGAATTGGAATGTGGCGTATGTTGTGTTTGTGTAGCACTTATTTATTATATACGTGAGTTGCTCAGAAAGACCGGGTTTATCCCATTCTGAATAACTGAATCGACGATAAGAAGTCGACGATGAAGGCGGTGGTTGAAGACCGTAGATCTTCACCTCGGTTGGATGGTAACTGATGTATTAATTGGGAGGCTTCCTAAAATATAGATAATAAGTGGTGATCGTCCAGACGTGCGTAGAGATCGATGGATATGCGAGGTATTTGGTGCCTCCGGTTTCGTTCAGACCCAGAACGGACTTGAAGATGGACTGTGTGTCTGACATTGGAATTCATTCTGTGTGATTGATAGACGTCGGTTACATGGCATGAATTGCCTGTGTGGCATGCTAAGATGCAGTGATCAAGGCTTCTGTTGGAAAGCAAAGTCTTGTGGTTGATGATGAAAGAACGGACTGTGTAGCATAGCTTTGTGTATAACGTTAATTCGCGAGCCTCACACCCCGATATGAACCAGAAACAGGAGAGGACATCAGGGAGGTCATGCGTTTCCTTCTAGCTAGAGGTGATGTCAGTGCTTAAACTGGCTGACACTTATATTACATTCACCTGTGTGGTTGTTGCTGTTGCGAGGCGCCTCAAATATATCGGTCGATCCGGGACCGATGGAGTCATTCATTGGCTCATTTACGCCCCAAAGGGCGGGGAAACGCAGTGTTCAGGCATAATAATCCACATCGGTGGACCGTCCCTGGCGATCTAAGGGTTGATGCGTTCTGATCCTGAGACATGGGCTAGATTGTCTCGAATTCGGTAAGGACTATCTTTTACCTTGGTTCATGACGGAAATCCAATTTCCAAATACGACACCGTGCAGTTTGGATTGTATATATATATGGCGACATGATATATGGTACCCTTGCCGTCTATGATTGATAGTTATGATTGAAATTATTTTTGAAACATACAAACACTAGTAATAATATCAAATTCTTTTGTTTTATTAGTATCAAGCATATTTTGGCCATTATAAGGTAAAACTCTATCCTCCGGTTTGCGTTGCATTGTGTGATGGGAACTGAGTCTTATAATGGCTTCATTTTTATAAAAAGCATTGCGATGTCTAAAAGATTTACTTATTGTAAAGCACTGGCAATCCAATGGAGTAAACCCGTTCCGCGAAAGTGGCGTGGTCCTGTGATTATCCATATTATGAAATGCGTTAAGTAGATTTCTCATACCAGTCCCATGACTGACTCGTAGTTTGTTTCACTTGCAAACTCGGGTGCCCCTTTTTCTACACGGGCAGCCTTGTATCCAGATTTAGCCGGCTCTTTCTGGATAGCTGGAGCTGAAGATGGATTCTATCATTTATCTCTTTTTATGCTGCTCAGCTCTTGTTGTGCATATTATGTTTTGTTTTCCGCTGTAGACATTTATGTATAGCAGAACTGTATTTGTACTAAGTATGATCCTGTATACTGTGTAGCTCTGATGATTATGTTTATCCAATGTATTATTTGTTCATTTTCTGGTGTATTTATTTATTTCTGTTCTGCTGTTCTCTGTTTATGTGTTATATTCCAAAGATTACACTTAACGCCGTCGTACGGGGTATTGGGGTCGTCACAGTGTGGGTAGCACTATGCGTTCCTGGCACATATACTTTTTAGGAACGAAAATGAATGGATGAACAAGATTTTTTCCGACTTTTAGAAATTGAAGTGTTGGCTTCTAATTGGTTGGCGTGGCTATTCCAGATTGATCCAAGGTTATAGTCAGTTCAAATCTAAAAGCTAAATCTTATGCCTGAGGATCTTTTGCTCCACTTATAAATTAACCCCAACCCTCCTTCATTTATCCATAACACATCTCTTCCCTGCCTAGGTTAGTCTCCTTTTTGAGAGACAAGGCCCACCTAAAAAATAAATTTTAGGGGATTTATATTAAATGAAAATATTTTTATTTTATTTTTCTTCTGGGGGTTCTGGTGGGGCCATGAAGGAAGCTTTTCAAGTGAGTTTACGATTTTCAGATTTCTGATTAAGTTTAGGTAAATAAGAATAAAATTGTAACACCCCGCATTATATTAAGTATTAAATGAGTAATAAATAAAGATTATGCATATATATATATATATGTGTGTGTGTGTGTATATATATATATGCATGAATATAAATGCGAGAATTAAAAAGGTGCAAGTCAAAGAAAGGAATAAATGCATTAAAAAGTTTAAAAGCAGAAATAAATCCATGCTTGCGTTAAAAAGAGGAACGAATAAATGCAATTAAAATGGAAATGAAAATAATTAATTAATTGCATAAATTGCATTAAAAGAAAAGAATAAGAAGCTATGTTATCAAATGAGTTAAATAATCAGCCAAGTTATATTTGGAAAAGATTAACATTTAAATCAGGAGACAATATGCATATATACATGTAACAATGAAATTCAAACTTAAATTATGGTGTATAAGAGGATCAAAATAAATTAGAAGGAAAACAAATAGCAATTAGTTACACTTCTAAGCAAAAAACATTAATCACTAATCACCATGCCAAAAAACACGCGCTTGGACCCAGATGGGTCGACCCACTTTGTGTCTAGGTCGACCCACGTACAGGGTAGGTCGACTTATGGCTCGACCCAAGCAGGGTCCAGGTTTGTTTTGTGATGTGGATACTCTGATGTGTGTGGTTTAGACTATTATAAATTAAATCCAGTTGACCAGACTCTTATAGTACGCCTATAAATAGACTAGCAGGACATAGCTTTATTCTCATTTTTTCTGAGTTGTTGCCTAGGCTCTCCATTCTCTTTCCTCTCCAAACCTTTTCAGAAAATAAAATATTAGTTCTTAGTTATTTTGATTCAAGGTTCGAAGATAAGTGATAAAGATTAACAATATAAATGTCTAGAATTCTGATCAATGCGAGGTAAGTTCTGGAATCTGATCTGTTTATGTTTCTTCCATTCTTTCCCTCTTCTTTTAGTATCGGATTTGTGAATCAGCGGTTGTTTTAACATTAGATTTCGTTAGGAAGACCACGAAATAGCAAATCTGGATCACATTCAAGAATTGGAAAGGTGTCAGGTGAGTGGATTTGAATTATACCTTTTGATAATGGT
This sequence comes from Allium sativum, assembly GCA_030737875.1. Taxonomy (NCBI): domain Eukaryota; kingdom Viridiplantae; phylum Streptophyta; class Magnoliopsida; order Asparagales; family Amaryllidaceae; genus Allium; species Allium sativum. The sequence goes on from CM060924.1 coordinate 203,246,695, forward strand.
ATATCTGTAGTTTGCATTCCCCATTATATATACAAATTAGAACATGATGAACAGTTGGTAATTGTAGTAATTGAGATTAAATCTGCATAGAATATATTGGAAATATACTATTGTAAATGTCTATTTTGTTAATCTGCTATTTGGTTTAAAATTTTCTATAATGCTAAATTTGGGGGATTTACAATAAAGGTGAAATTGTTACTGAAAATGAGGTTTAATGATATATTGTAAATCAAATTACAATGAAATTGGGAATAATAGAAAAAGAATAGATATGCCTGATTTATATGTAAAATTTGCAGTAGTTGGGAAATTGTAGATAACCGCATTGAGACACGAGGTTAATAACTTGCGGTTGAAGCCTACCCGGAACCAACCGACAAATCCAGCATCCACAGGTGGTCAAATTAATGTGAGAGGTCTGGTGCCTAAACATATATAAAAATATATGTATATAACAGACAATAGGTAAATAAATTTAATATGCTTGATGCAGTTAAAAAAAAGGTTTCAGTAGTTGTGAATATCATGTGAAAATGAAATGAAATTTCTAACTCAGAAAAATAAGATTGGAAGGGATGTAGTGGGCTGACTTAGTTGGATTATGAGGAAAAGTGATATATTTCCCTAAGTAACCTATTTCTTAGAACGTAGTTGCAAGAAAGCAATAATGAAAAATTAAAGAAATAGCCTGCAACTACGGATCTAGATAGACGTACGTTATGAAAATAAATCACTTTATCTTTCTGCAAATCAAACAAATAAGGTGCAAGAAACGTTTTCCTTAAAGGAGTAAGGAACATGTGTGACAGTGCATAAGGAAAGAAAGATTACAATAGTATAAGAATTGGAATGAATAGGGAATGATAATAACCTATTATGATTAAGTATGAATGAAAGAATGGAAGATAACAGGTAGGCTTGTCTTAGGGACAAGCGGAAATTATAATATAGGTTATAATAAATGGAAAGAAACTTATTGATAAACCTTAGTTAAAAGAACTAAGTAAATTACAATAAGAGGTTGTGTTAAACCAGGTCATGGTTAATGAAAAAGAATGAAGTAGGCTTATTATTAGTAGACTTATAAAAGAGAAATATGAAGTCTAATAAAAGAAATTAATAATAAGCGGAAGCCCGCTCAGGCGACACAAGACTGAATGAAGTAAGAAGACTTATGGAATGAAATAAGTTATACCTAATTATAAATTAAGTAATATATCAACTGGAAACATGCTGATTGTGATAAGATTTACTTAATGACACATTAAGTAGAAAATTTTATTGTAACCAGTAAACCTGAGAACCTGTAACTTGAAATTGGACGATGAATAACATGGTAATAATGTAAGAAGATTGTAGATTGCAGATCTTGAATTACAATCTAGAGAATAACATGTTATGTGCTTATTAATGAACCTAAATGGGTTAAGTTACATAACTGAATTAATAAGAAAGAGGGGTCCATTCCTTAGAGATATAAGGGGCCCGGAGAAAACATGGTAACTTGAATAAGAAGTTAATATTGGGAATAACCAAGTTAATTAGCCAATGATATAGAACAAGCGCGTAATTAAACGTTTAGACGTAAGTTCTAATAACACGTTACCGTGGTGCACTTGGACTAGTCCGCAAGTCTGAAGGTAAGAACTAAACTGGGTAGATCATTGTGGTGTCTAAAGGCATAAGGGGAGCACATCCATCTAATTATTCTACTCACTGTTCTACTAATATCTTGCTTTCTAGCTCCGTGGACTAGAAGGAAATACGCAGCTTCCGAGTGACATGGTAGGGTACTCTGTGGTGGTCCTCTGTGCGGTGACAGCGCTTAGGTTGTGTTCGTAGAAGTTAGTTCTGCACGAAACCACCCAGTGGGTATACCTTGACTGCAACGGTAGTTTAGCAGTCAAAAGACTGTTGGATGGCGTTGGGTGATTCGATGATTTTGCCTACATACAGGCTGGGTCACGACTAACACAGGATAGTAATCGTCGGATAACTGTCATCGATAGTCAGTGTGATGCAGAAAGACTAGAGCTAAACCAAGAAACCATCGATCTTTCACTATCGAGACTTTGGTTGCGAGACACACCAATTTGGATGTAGATTATTTGCTGGGGGCACGTCACTTATCTCTTCGTGTACTCTTTCATTAGTTGAGGGAGGGGTCGGGTGGGACCATAACCATTATAGAAATGCAAACCATAGTTTATATATCTGTACTTTATGCCTCTTTAGCAAACCTATACAGATGTGGAAAAGGCTCCCGACCGAGTTCCATGCATTCAGGTGAAGCTCTATTATGGAACTCAGGGTACATTAGACAGTACGTACCTGTAAAAATCTGGATACATGCACGCCGCACCGGGTAGTGTATCGTAGACTCTAGGGCATTAATCCATGTCGGGACTAGATTCAATCAAGGAGATTGGATATGCGATCCATAGGCTAACGCAGCATAGGGATGGTGGTTCTGTGCATAATGTGGCGTAGATTTATGAAGATCCGTACATCACTCTGGCGTTGGATGAGAGTTGTAGACGCTTCCATGGCGTGACGGTGAAGACCATGCGAGAAGGGTACCATGGGAAGTACCTCGATATTGAGGGTAGCTACATATACCATACTAGGTTAATCTACTGGGAGGTAGATGGGTACAACATGTGTGTAAAGCCTTGAGTGCTATTAACCCAAAATAATCTAATAAATAAGAAAATATAACTGAATGGTATATGTAGCGTTATTTCAAAATGTGTAATTTAAGTCAGTCACCAGAACTTGTGTTCTGACCACCTCCTCATAACTTACCCGTAAGTTAGGCTTTTGGTAGAAATACGATAGCTTAGGATACTAGCTTGGTAGTTATTACTATGGTAATGCTATATTTGATTGTATTATATTTTATTCCATTCCATTATGAGATGTTTTATGAGCTCTGATATATTTTATATCTCTTTCTTTTCTACAGGATACCAAACAAGCCAACTCGGGTTTTGGCAGATTGGAATTTTTGAGAAAAAAAATCAATCTGTCGTAATTCGGGTTGTTACAACTGGTATCACGGCCTAGGTTTAGGATTCCTGTATATATAGTAAGTGAACGTATTTTCATTTTTAATATATAAAAATATTATATATACACATAGATCCATAAGAGGAACCACTAAATACGAAGAACGGTTTATGGAAAGAATTGGGATACAAGTTTTGTACACTAAAGGAATGATTATAGAGAGTTGAGACCCTTAGGTGGTTTGGGTAAATATTGTACAATATGCTTTGTATTAGAGAAAGACGTATCTCATATGTCAGTATCTGAGATGTTAGTATTTCAGATTAGTGGGTTTGGCAGTAAGGCCTTATTAATTGGAAAAGAGGAAAATGGATTAGGAATATATATATATATATATATATATTCGAGAGAATTAACTTTCTGGGAATATCTTGGAGAGTCTAGGTAAGTTGGAAACTATGACGACCGCACATAACCCTGCAATAAACAAGAGGAATAATGCGCTGAAAGGTGTGCCAAGCAGCTATGGACAATCATCAGAGTAGGTAAACAACATCAGAACCTGTCGTTGAACTCACAGCGCAAGGATAAAATATAATAGAGCATATACAACAGGTAATAGTAATAAAGCATCATATAACAAACTTTTGAAACTTTCTCAACATCCTGAAAGGTTACCAACTGGTACCAAAGTTTGTACATAAGGCCTCACTACAACCCTCATAAAGCACTCAAATAGCGGAAACACTATATAGTAATAAAACTGGTACGCCAGCCTCCTACTCGCCTCCGCACAGCAGCATCGTCCTCACTAATCACATGTAACATGCTACTTAGTCTTTCCATCCACAACCGGATGAACAGCCTAAGGTAATAAGAGGAGACATAAAACCTTGAGTCAGACAACAGTTTTAGTGAGCGATAAAACAACTAACAAACTTCAACAATAAAGTATATGAGAATGAATCGATAAACATACTAATCTACCCATAACACGAGAGAAGAACTCAACCCTATCTTTCCCACATCGGACAGTGACAACCTTTACGATAAATAATTCAACCATTTATCCATGGAAACCAGAACACCCATTCAATCATGGTAAAGCACTCATAACATCCAGATTATATGTATCTCATGTAAACCATCCTGATCGAATTTAACGTCCCTCAAACACAAGACCCAAAGGCGTTAACCAATGTCAAATAGGCACCCAAGAAATATCTTCTTCGACTTTGGACAACCTAGATGAGACGGTACAAACACAACAACCAATCATCCATGATTGACTCTGGCTATCACTGCCAATCCTGCTTCGAAACCATCGTTAATCGTACGACGACCAAACTTGCCATATGTCAAGGGATAATGGTAACCCTAGTTCTAGCATAAACTCCATATGTCCAACCTTGACAACTAGGCCTTTCTACAAGAGCCAAGGTACTCGACCTACAACCGGTCTTTTAGACGTCTCTAGTGTACTTCTGCTTCGAGCCTGCTAGAACTTACGACAACGATAATCTCTCGGCCTTCGCATCTCTAGTCATCCAACTCGACGACTTTTCATAGCTCAAGCAACCTTCTCAAGCAACCATTATTCACCAACTCACGACCTTTGAGTTGTCATCTCATTCGCTATTCTACACCGATCAACGAACCCCTTTTGACACTTCAAACCTTCCTACTTGAATTTACTTCGAAGTCACTCCATCACCAAGCCAATTACTTTACTGCGCTGCGGGTAAAATTCGGAAGGAGGGGGGTTGCCCCCGAAAAATATTTTTTTTCAAGATCTTTTCTTCAAATCTGAGTCATAACCGAAAATATAAATTTTTAGGAAAAAACCCTTTGATCGACCCCTAGCCATGTTCGACCGACCCCTCATCTTGGTGTACGACCGACCCTTCATCTAGATACGCGACCGAGATACCCAGCTCGATCGACGAGAACCAACCCCACATGTTGGACCGACAGACCCTATCCAAAAACCTGACCGACCCAGTTATGAAGGCTCAACTGACACATCAATATGAGACCGACCCCTCTCTTTGAACCTGGCTTGACTCGCTCCGGCCGACTAATATCAAACCAGACCAACCAGGACCAGGCTGCTCGACCTGACCCTGCCTCTCTCCTGTACGACCGACCCACTCCAGACTGACCCTGAAGTGTTCGACCGACCCACCTTCCACACCGACCCAACCCATTACTTCTCTACCAAGTAAAATCTTCCCATAGTTCGACCGACCCGCCATGTTCGACCCAAAACCTGCATCCTCCAATGCAATTCCAATTTTGACCAAAACTTCGCCAAAACAATTCGTTTGATGAAACCAACTCATCCAATCATCCAATATGATCACAAAAGTGATATGAAGTCAAGAATAACATCAATATAGCAATTCCATAATTAATCATGTAAAATTCACCAAAATCACCGTAAGTGTACATATGAACAAAATCATGGATTTAACTTGCACCTTCAAATGAAATATCATAGGAATTACTTATCTAAGCTTGCTAAATCAGATCATATGGCAATTCATATGAAAATGGACTTACCAATGCATAGATCTATGGAAAAACTCTTGAATTTGATGAAAAACATGATCAAACATTCATATACTTCATTGCATTCATGTGAGAGATGTAAATCCCTCACCGATTCTACGAAGCAAGCAAAAATCAAAGGAAACTGAATCTAGACAGCAAGCACTTCACACCAAACACCTTGATCCGATGAATCCTTGTCTCAATTGATGTAGATCTAGCCTTCAATGGTGTAGATCTATGATTTCCCTCCTTGGATTATGATTTTTAATGGTGGAAAGGTGCTAGAGGAAGGAAGAGCACAAGGCATCAGAACGAGAGAATGGAAAACTAAAACCATTTCCCATATCCCTTACCCCCTATTTATACCCTTCCAATAGCCAACCAATGTGTCTTCCCAAATCAGCCCATTGTTGCTCTCCAAACCCAAATAGCCAACTGAAAAACCTTAAAACAACGATTCCGCCCAAACTGCTAAGCCAAATCTTTAATGTAGCCACTCTACGAAAAGGAAATCATCAATTCCTTTCCTATGGCATATGTATCACCCTCTGATTCGACCTAAGTCAAAAGTTATGCCATGTACAAGACTGACAGGGGCAAAATAGTCACAAACAAAATTGGTAAAAAATTATGGGCATGTCTCATCCCCATAAGCAACATATCAAAAGATGAGAATGATCCAACCCTCAGGGAATGGACTAAAAATATTTTATGAACCTCCAATACGTAAAATGCGGGTTGTTACAGAAACCCACTTTGAGTCTAACTCCATTGTTAACTTTTAAGAACTTGAAATTTTAAAAGCTTTTGGGTGGTAGTTTACGGTGTTTTCAAGTTTTGACCTTAAAAGTTTAAAATTTTAGACTATATCTCTGGGCTCATTTGATTTTGCAGTACTATCACTCCTCCATAGAGAGGAGACAGACTAGCATCCCGTTTGGACACCTTTAAATGACAGTTTTTATACATGCTGGGCTCCCCTTAGTGAGCAAGAGTCACATTATACATCCCCACCATCTTATAGATCTAGCAATGCTGAGTAGGATGCACATTGAGTTTCAGGATTTACTATGAGCGAACCCACAGCCGATGGAGCATGAGGGTGGTGATGGGGATGGTAGAGAGAATGGAGGAGGAGAGTTTCCAGATGAGTATGTTGCAGAGATAGGTCATCAGAACGAGGGAGGACAGTAGGGCCAGGGAGAGTAGCAGTTTCCCCCAATAGAGGTACCATATGGGCCTATTGTCGGATATAAGCCCATTGCAGGGGTTGAGCCTCAGATTGCACCAGCAGAGGAGCTACAACAGTATCAGTATTTTTATCGTCCAGAGGATTACCAGTATGCAGGTGCAGAGCAGCCCTGGGGTGGTGTCGATTCTTCCCTGTCTTCTTAGTGGATCACATGGTCATCCAGGGGGCCTTGGGATATGAGACCTGAGATTAGGACCATCTCGAATAGACAGGTTCAACTAGCTAGAGAGCATCAGGACATCTTGCTTAGACAACAAGAGATGGCACGAGCCTAGATTAAGGCTGCCCAGACACAACATCAGAGCTTGCAAGAGATATACGCCGCTCAACAGCGGTTTGACAAGATATAGGCAGAGATGCAGAGATGAAGCTAGAGGTTAGAGAGGGTACTAGGCGACAGGAGGAATGTCTAGGTAGGGAGGAGTATACCCTAGTTGGGTTAGATTATTTTGGGTCGGGGACCAAACCTCTATTCCAGTGATGGATAGTTATGGCATTGTTTGTCAGACCACATGTCTCAGGACCTGATTATCTTAGTCTGACTTATTGTAGTAGAACTTATATTTTTAGATTTGAATTTGTTGTAGTAGTGTGTTGTTATGTTAAAAACTCTGCTTGTTAGAAAGAAAATTTCTGCTATAATCTATAAATTGTAATTTAATGAAAAATTAAAGATGAGCAACACAAGATAATAATGGTAAAAATATGTCTCCTCAAAAGCATTGTGAGGAGAAAAGATTTGGAAAATTTTGAATTTTCCAAAATTGTAAATTCGAAAGTTGGACGGTGGGATTTTGGATGCAAAATTTTAGTGAACTATGCCTTTGCTTTGCAAGAGTATAGGAAAAATTGGTTGAATTTTTTTTTCACAAGATATGACATTCATATAGAAATTGCCAATATATTTAGGATGTGTGCATCATATCTTTAAGATTATTTTGAAGAAAGAAAATTTGCATTAGGAGATACCGTTTAGGCATCCATTGCACTCATATTTTTTGCATATGTAACACTTTGCACAAGTGCACAGATGGTTGAAAAGTTGGATAAACACCAACTGGTTGCTATATACGAGGAATAACATTATTTTATCCTTAGCAAATTTCGAGGTGAAACTTCCTAAGGAGGGGAGACTGTAACACCCCGTATTTTTATGTTAATAATAAAAAGGAAAATATAAAAGATTATATTTTCATAATTTGACCCCAAAACATTTACAAATGTGTTCGTGATGATTTTCTGATTCGTTTTGGTATATGGCATGACTAAAACGGAGAATATATACAAAAGACAACAATAAATTAAATAATTGGAAAGCTGTGTGTATATATATACACGCACATATATAAGTGAAATTCAAACTTAGTGATGATGTATAAGAGGTATAAAATAAATCAAAGAAAGTAAAACTGGCAAGTAATCAAACATTTAATTAAAAATGTTAAGTACAAAAAAACATCAAACAAGCATGCCTTTTTATGGACCTAGATGGGTCGACCACACTGTGCATGGATTGACCCACCGGCAGAGGGGTCGACCCAGGGGTTGATCCAAGCGTGGTCCAGATGTGTTTTGTGACGTGTAAACTATTACGTGTGCGGTCTGGATTTTGATGAATCAAATTCGATGGTTTAGACTATCCCGTACACCTATTAATATACAAGTAGGGCCAAGCCTAAATCTCATATTTTCTAAGATGTTGCCTAGGATTTGTCGTTCTCTTTTCTCCTCAAACCTTTTCAAAAAATTAGAATATTAGTTTTAGGTAGTTCTGATTCAAGATTTGAAGATAAAAGAGATAAATCTACAAATAGGTGTTCAGAATTCTGATCAGCGTAAGGTAAGTCCTTGAATCTGGTTGATATAGGTTTCTTTCTCTTTTTGTCTTCTTTTAGTGTCAGATTTTTGAATCCATGGTTGTTTTTTATAATGAATTTAGTTAGGAATGCCACAGAACAACAAATCTGGATCTAATTCATGGATTGAAAGGTTGTTAGGTGAGTGGATCTAAATTATACCATTTTAAATAATGGTACATCTATCATTTGTATTCCTCATTATACTTAATCTGCTGAAAAATTGATAACTATGGAAATTGGTTATTAAATCTATTTAGAATACGTTGAAATGCAAATGATAAGACAAGCACATGATTAAAAGTTTAGACATAGGATCGAATAACATATCAGTCTAATGCGCTTGGACTAGTTCGCACATCTAATGGTAAAGAACCTAACGGGGTAGATCATCGAGGTGTTTGGAGACATGAAAGGAGTACGTCCGTCTATTTCTTCTATTGATATATTGCTTGCTGGCTCTGCGGGACTGGAAGGAAGCACATGGTTTTCGAGAGACTTGGTAGGGTACTCTGTGGTGGTTCTCTGCACGGTGTTAGCGCTCAGGCTGTACTCTCAGAGGTTAGGTTTGCGTGAAACCACCTAGTGTCTATACCTTGACTGCAACGGTAGTTTGGCAGTCAAAAGGCTGTTGGGTAGCGTTGGGTGATTCGATGATTTTGCCTACTGACAGGCTGGGTCATGACCAACACATGATAGTAATCGTCAGATACCTAACATCGGCAGTCAGTGTGACGCGGAGAGACTAGAGCTAAACCTATAGACCATTGAACTTTCACTATCGAGACTTTGGTTGCGGGACATGCCAATTTGGATGTAGATTATTTCCAGGGGAACATCACTTAGCTCTTGATGTACTCTTTCACTGGTTGAGTGAAGGGTCGAGGTGGGACCATAGCCTCCATAGAAATGTAGACCATAATTTAGATACTTGTACTTTATTCCTCTTTAGCAGACCTATACAAATATGGAAAGGCTCCCGACCGACTTTCGTGCATTCAGATGCAGCCCTATTACGGAACTCGGGGTAAACAGATAGTACATACATGTGAGGATCTGGATACATGCATGCTGCACCGGGTGGTGTATTGTAAATGTTAGAGCATTACTCCGTGTTGAGGATAGATCTAGCCGAGGAGATTGAATATTGCAGTACGTACGATTACATAGCACGACGATGGTAGTTCTGTATGAAACGTGATGTAGTTTTTTGGAGATACGTACGCCGCTCCGGCATAGGATGAGAGCTGCATACGCTTCCGTGACGTGACCGTGCGAGGAGAGTACCATGGGAAGTTACTTGATATTGGGGGTAGCTCCATATATATACTATATTAGGTTAATCTACTAAAAGATAGATGGGTACGACGTGTGCGAAGAGCCTTAAGTGCTATTAACCCAAAATAACCTAGTAAAAAATAAAATGTAATTGAACGATATATGTAGGGTTATTTCAGATTGTGTAATTTAGTCCAGTCACCAGAACTTGTGTTCTGACCCCGTCCTAATAACACACTCGCAGGTTAGGTTTATGGCAGGGATAAAATAGCTTTAGATATTGGTTAGGAAGTTTTATTACTTTGGTAAGGCTATATTTGATTATATTATATTTTATTCCATTCTGTCATGAGATATTTTCTGAGCTCCGATATGTTTTATATCTCTGTCTTTTCTGTAGGGTACCGGACAAGCCAACTCGAGTCTCGATAGTTTGGGATTTTTGAAAAAAATTGGTTTATCAGAATTTGGGTTGTTACATCTGGTATCAGATCTATCACTCCTCTATTACAGAATTTGATAAAGTTACATAACTGAATTAATAAGCGAGAGGGGTCCATTCGTTAGAGATATAAGGGGCCCAGAGAAAACTTGGTAACTTGAATAAGAAGTTAATATTGGGAATAACCAAGTTACTTGAAAATCTGATGAGATAAAACAAGCGCGTAATTAAATGTTTGGATATAGGTTCTAATAGCATGTTAGCGTGGTGCACTTGGACCAGTCCGCACATCTGAAGGTGAAGAACCCAAAGGGATAGACAATCGTGGTGTCTAGAGGCACAAGGGGAGCACGTCCATCTAATTATTCTGCTTGCTGTTTCGCGGATATCCTACTTGTTGGATCCGTGGACTGGAAGGAAGCACACATATTCCGAGGGACGTGGTAGGGTACTCCATGGTGGTTCTCTGTATGGTGGCAGCGCTCAGGCTGTATTCGTAGAAGTTGGGTCTTCATGAAACCACCCTATGGGTGATTCAACGATTTTGCCTACAGATAGGCTGGGCCACGACCAACACATGATAATAATCATCGGATATCTATCACTGGCAGCCTGTCTGATGCAGAAAGACTTGAGCTAAACCAAGAGATCATCGATCTTTCACTATTGAGACTTTGTTTGCGGGACACGCTAGTTTAGATGTAGATTGTATTATAGGGGTACGTCACTTAGCTCTTGATGTAGTCTTTCATTAGTAGATGGAGGGGTCGGGTGGGACCATAGCCAACGTAGAAATGCAAATCATAGTTTATATATCTGTACTTTAGGCCTCTTTAGCAGACCGGTAAAGATATGGAAAAGGCTCCTAATCGAGTTTTGTGCATGCAGATGTAGCCCTATTACGGAACTCAAGGTACAGTAGACATTATGTACGAGTGAGAATCCGGATACATGTACGTCGCAGTGGGTGGTGCATCTAGACGCTTGGTCATTGCTCCGCGTCGATACTAGATTGGATAGGCAGTCCGTAAGGTGACGCAACATAGGGATGGAGCTTCTGTGCATAACATGGCGTAGTTTTATGAAGATTCGTATGTCGCTCTGGCTTTAGGATGAGAGTTGCAGACGCTTCTGTGGCATGACGGTGAAGACCATGCGAGGAAGGTACCATGGGAGGTACCTCAATATTCGGGGTAGCTACATGTACTATATTTGTAACGACCCGGATTTTCGGCGACTTTGGTTATCGACATAAGCTCGATGTCGATAACCAAAACATCGAAAAGTCCTGGTAATTAATGAAAGAAATTAGAGGGTGAGGATAGATAAGATAGAAACTTAGAATAGAAGAAGAAAAGAAGAACTTACATCATCAGAGTAACACGAATCTCACAGCGGAACGAATAACATATAGCATAACTTTTAAGTAAAACAGTTATATATATCTATATACAGCAACACTTATCAGAGTACAACACTTACAACAAAGCGGAAATAAACTATAGCTATATGATCCAGAAGCCTCCTGCTCCAGCTCTTCAAGTATATCTGTAAATTCCTGACTACTTGACTGCCCGTACAAAATTAGGCACCCAAGAGTTTAGGGAAAACAAAACAAATAAACTCCGGGTCATTCATGGGACTGGTATGAGTAAAACAGTTTAAATAGGTATATGAACAAGTAAACGATATCTCATAAGACCACGCCGCAGAACGGAACGGGTTTTCCCCTTATGAGAATCCAAAATATCTTTATATCAAAAACCTTTTGATATTATAATAATGTCTATGTACAAATAGATATTAACTAGCAGAAACGCTTTCATATCACGTTCTACATATATAGTATACAACCAAAATCGCAAGCACGTATTGGATAATGGATTTCCAACTATGACAAGGTATGGAACCACCTTCCGATCAGTGTACTCTAGGAATGATACACCGGAGTTCAACAAGAACATCTTGTAACTCAGCCACACATGACCGACCATTCATTTTGCTTGAGTGTATCGAATGTATATCACCAACGGTTGGGATCAGCAACCGTTCCCGTATATATATGGGACAACATTGATAGATTTAAGAAACAAATGAATATTCTCTAGATAGGTGATTATACACCCTACTTTGGTGCGACCGACTTAGCCATGCTGCCTGCTCGATTTCTGTCATTTACCGGATGATGAGGCTAGAAGCTACGCTTTATCATTACATCAGATTCACTTCGAATGCCACATTGTCAGATCCATCGAAAATCACTAATTGACATCTACAACAGTACATTATGTGTTAGCTAAAGAAGTTTCCTTCTCCGCTTCCACTCTTGGTACGGTTGAAGAAATCAATGTACGTGACCTTTTTGGAAATACTCTGTCAGACATTCATTCATACAAGTCATCCTCATTCACTTAGAATGTCACATCGTCATACCCGCCAAATCACAAATTGACTTATCCAAAAATAACACGGGTATACAACTAAAAGAAACGAATTCCTCCGCCACCAAACGTGAATACGTTTGGACATATCAACTTATGCGATCCATTGGATATACTCTGTCAGACCTTCGTCCATACAAGTTGTCCTGGGACTGGACAACCCGAAGGCACTATTCAGTATATCCATCTTAGTCACTGTTATCTAAGACTTAAACAACAGCCCTTGCATTTTACTCCGTCTTCTATTTTCTTTGGCATATATGATTCGCAACGCTTATGCCAATACAGAGTGGTTCTTCGGATAATAATCCAACCGGTCTCTCCATATTAACAACGTTAAAATGGTCAAAACTTCGATAGTCGGTGAGTTAACTATCAAAGAAAAACAAGTGTATTATATATCGATAACTCTCAGACCTTAACTGAACAACGTTATAACTTCGAAATGGTCAAAGTTTATCTTTTAATCTTTAACAACTTCTTTACGCCTTTCTCGAATTCAATTTTACTAATCCACTTCTATATTTAAAACATTGGTTATAACGATAACGTTATAATCCCTACTTTCGAATTATCTAACTTTAATTATAACTTCTATTCTTATTAGTGAATAATTAACCTAACACTTATTTATTTATAAATAGATAAATCTCTATTTAAACACTGGAAAGTATATGTACTTTCCCGAATTCGATATATTCGAATTTGCCGATTAACTCTCTTCGAGAAATCTCTATTTGATTAACTCTTCTGCGAATAACCTATATTCGATTAAATCCTTCTCGAATAAACGATATTCGATAATCTCTCTTCGAATAACTAATATTCGATAACTCTTCCTTTTCAAATATCTCATATTTGAAAATCTCACTTCGATTAAACTATAATCGATAACTCTGTTCGATGAAACTAACATCGATAACTCCTTTCGATGAAACTAACATCGATAACTCCTTTCGATGAAACTAACATCGATAACTCCTTTCGATGAAACTAACATCGATTAATTTAACTTGACGAACTTAACTCGACTAACTCGACTATCTTAACTTACTTGGTTCGACCGATTCGATTCGATTAACTAGGCTCGACTAACTTGGTTTAATTAACTCAACTTGATTAACTCCTATCGAATAACTAATATTCGATTTAACTCCATTCGTTTGACTCTAGATCGCAGCGATCACAATGGTTACGCCTGACTCCCTCAAGAAACATCCGACCGCCTTAGGCTATTTACAGCCCTGCGAATTACGCTAGCATTCGTACGAGATGGCAACTTACCCTGAATACTATGTTTGACTAACTCTGTCTCAAATAACTATATTTGATTAACTCTAGTTCGTTTTAACTCTAATCGATTAACTCTAACTGGTTAACTCTAACTGGTTATCCCTACCTGGTTAACTCTACCTGATTAACTCTAACTGGTAAACTCGACTTACTTAACCCAACTTGTAAACTCGACTTACTTAACCCAACTGGTAAACTCGACTTACTTAACCCAACTGGTTAACTCGACTTACTTAACCCAACTGGTTAACTCGACTTACTTAACCCAACTGGTTAACTCTACTGAACTGGTTTAACTCTACTGAACTGGTTAACTCTACTGAACTGGTTTTACTCTACTAAACTGGTTAACTCAACTGAACTGGTTTAACTCTACTGAACTGGTTAACTCTACTGAACTGGTTTAACTCTACTGAACTGGTTAACTCTACTGAACTGGTTTAACTCTACTAAACTGGTTTAACTCTACTGAACTGGTTTAACTCTACTGAACTGGTTAACTCTACTGAACTGGTTTAACTCTACTGAACTGGTTAACTCTACTGAACTGGTTAACTCTACTGAACTGGTTTAACTCTACTGAACTGGTTAACTCTTCTCGAATACTATATTCGACTAACTCTTTTCGAATACCATATTCGACTAACCCTTTTCGAATACCATATTCGACTAACTCTTTTCGAATACCATATTCGACTAACTCTTTTCGAATACCATATTCGACTAACTCTTTTCGAATACCATATTCGACTAACTTTATTCGCTTTATAAAGATTTCCTTTTAACAACGTTTTATTCATTTGAAAAGATTTATTTTTAAATGACGGTTCTACACTGTAAAAATGATTTCCTTTTTATAACGTTTCCCTTTTCAATTCTATTTGTAAATGGTTTACAAATATTTCCTTTTCAAATTTATTCTTGAAATATTCTAACTCCTTAAATTCTCTGAAAAATTCGCCATAACCTCCTTTGTAACGGGAGCATCGGGAAAATCCCCAAACCCGCCACACAGGCCTTTCCATTCAAAAAGAAAATGGTTTGAAATTATTTCCTTTTTAAATATCTCCTCTTTATAAATATTTGAATTTATAAACATTTCTGATTTATAAATATTCCACTTTATAAGTATCTCTTATTTATAAATATCCCATTTTATAAATATTCTATTTTCAATATCACTTTGAAATTATTCCTTACCAACATTCCGGTATGTTATGGTATTCAATCAGATCAAATCATGATGTTCAATATCGTCCAAGCACATATAATCGACCACGGATTCTATATCACAATATATGGATCAAAACAGTATTATAAACATTGAGGAACCCAGTTGGGTCCCTCCAACCTGTTTCCCTGCATCCACAGATGTTACACAGTAAAATCAACATCACTTTCAGTTCAGTACTGATTATTCTGATAACAGCATCAATATATAAATATTTGAAGGTTTATATATATATATATATATATATTTTCCACTAACTGACTAGCAGTTCAATCCATCAACCAACACACAACAATCAACAGATGATTAACAGTTCTAAGAATACATTATAAAAATAAAACTGTTCAGAGTTGGTGAGTTTTACTCACCTTGGCAGTTCATCGTTAAAGAACGATAAACTATTATTTGATTTGAATCAAACAATTAAATTCCCCGTAAATTCAAACGAGCTTCAATCCAATCCCAGTTGGTTCCATGTTGTAGTCGTCGTCCATACGGTCCCAATGGATCTGACCGTTCGAAATTCTGATATGGTATGTACAAGTTATAGCGTTAACAAGTTTATTTACTCTTTTTAAAATAAAATAACATAACACAATTTCAATTTGGCTATACCATCATTTCTCACCGGCCCATTACCACATTGTCACTACCAGGCCCGCTCCCTTCTAATCCTTCTTCCTCCCAACGAGATGCCTGCTCCTCAATCAACCACCGAACCCCATTCCAATCCATTCGATCCTCCACAAATATTTAAACCAAAAATACCTAAATCTCCCTCATCGAAAATACCATCCACCCATACAACCAAGATCGAACTCGGTGTCTTCTTCACCCGAGCGTCGAACTGCAGTCAAGACCATCGATCCACACCAATGTTCACCGCATACCCCAAATTTCTGCGTATGGGTGCGGTTTTCAACAATGAATCCAGAAAACAACATCCACTCGAACCATTACTTCCTTATTTCGATTCAAACTTGAACCCTAGTACAAGCGGCTCTATTTCGGTCTGTAGAAACTGGCGTCGCAACTCCTGATTTGAACACCAAGTTGAAGTTCTTTTGTTGCTGATCCCATATATACATATGGTTTGATTTGTAGAAATTGTTTTGATTTACTTTGATTTTCCCTTTGGGATTTTTCACTGTATGAATTTGTTTTTTTGGTGGCTGCGCATTTTGACTAGGAAGCAAAGTGTATTAGGTTTAGAGAATTTTTGAGTGTTATTTATAGGTAGTGATAATCTCTAGATATTTTCGTAGAAGGAATATTCCTGGTATATTCTCCATTGTTAATTCGTTTTTGACTTCTAAAAATTCGTGTGGTCACACACGATACCCAAAAATCACGAAACTGGACATGCAGGTACAGTTTGACATTACGGTCCCAACGAAACTGGTTTCGTCGAATTCCGACTTCGTATGCTCACACAGCGTATTTTTAACCGTCGAAATACTGATTGTTTTACACTCTAAAATCCCGTACGACCACACAGTGACTCTAAAAATCACGAAACTGGAAATCTAACAACTATTTAATGTTGCGGATCCAACAAAATTAGTTTCGTCGAATTCCGACTTCGTTTGCAAAAGTGGCTTATTTTTATAGCTCTGAACGACCCATTTAAATATATAAATATATTTAAATATAATTAAATTTAATATTTTAAAAATAAATATTATCGTCTATATTCACATTGGAATACCATACAGCTCTACTGGGATTTATAACTTGATATTTCAAATCTGGGTCAACCCGATATTCGATTTATATTGAAATTCCTTTGTTAAAATATAAATAATTCCTTTATGAATTATAAAGGAATTCCATGGCGACTTTTCTAAAATTTGATTTGGACGTATCTCAAAATCTGCACAATGGAATCCCGATATTTCTCTTCCACTAGAAAGATATACTCCACCAGCTCCACACGTTTCTTGTTTCGCAGAAATCCGATTTAAAACGAATCCTGTATATTCAGTTGAAGTTCAAATCGCCCAATAGCGAACTACAGCGCCATTTCAAGCTCGATTTTAATTATAATATAATTATACGTTCAAACTGTCGTCGATTGAATATATTCGTCAATATAATTCAACTCTAAGCTGAATTAAATCCAAGGGACGACCCCGTTCACAGAATATTGTGATTCCCAATATTTTTGATTATTTCTAAACTAAATATATTATTTAATTCATTATTTTAATTAAATATTCCCAGTTATTTAATTCCACGACCATTTAATTCACTATATCACTATATATATAATTAAATAAATTAATTATAATACCTCTACCAATGAGGGTCATTACATTCTTCCCCACTTAAAATAATTTCGTCCTCGAAATTGCTAAGTTAGAGGACGACCCTATCTATTGGAACTCCTAAGATTTGTTTACCCCTTATTCCTGATTTCAACTGAACCAATTAATATCGACTAAAATATTTATTCATTCCGACTAACTAAAATTTTCAAAAATTTTGAAAATTTTCTAACACTTTAAACTTTCGAAAATTTCGCCAGCACCTCCTTTGTACTGGTCAATAGCTCAAACTCCAACTCGCCTCTCTGGGCCTTCTCCAACCCAAAAGAAAATCAAACAGCCAAGCGGCTTGCCAATTCGGCTCATAAATTCCAAATTCATATAAAATATAATCTTGTACCTTTTTTGGGCATATCATTATATCCCTACCATCTGTTATCATCTCGGCATATACAAATGCCATCCCAATCAACTCCAACCAAGTTATTCTTAACACACCCATTCGCTTATTCAAGCCGAATTCCATTTTCAATCTCAAGTTTCATTCTTGATTTCCAAATTCTAAGTCCAGCTAAATTTCAAATTCTTGACTTATCCATTCAATTCTATTTAACTTAGTTCAAGTTAAATTTCAATTTATTTTTACCATCTCATTTTATTTAACTTCATAAGTTAAATTTAAATTCCAGAACTTAAATTCCTGGATAAATTTCAAATCAATTTGAAATTATACTGCCAATTCAAAACCTTTGAATTTTCTAAACAACTTGTTTTCTCAAAACAATTCTAATCAAAATCTTTGGTAGTAATCCACCACTTAGAACTCGAAAATCACACCGATGATACTGCGCAGTCATCATCGAAATTATTTTCCAACGACCCAAGTGATTTCAATACTATATCATTTTCAATACCATTACCAAATACTTCCATTTTGAAAACATTTCAAAATCTCCCAGGAACTTAAAATTTCCTTATTTTAATTCCAAATCTGATTTACATTCATATTTAATTCATCTTATTTCATATACTTTACTTATATGATTCTGATTGGTTATATATAACCATTTCACTTTATAATATCATTCGATTATAATTACAACCAATATATCTAATATATGATAATATATTACATATCCATACTGTGTCGGTCCATCGTATTCAAGTATTTATTTACTCCTACCGATACAGTGGATCAAAATGATCGACCAGAACTCATAAACAACTCAGCCAATGAATCTCCACAATATAAAACCATTTTTATATCAAATACAAATACGCACTCGTATATATACACTCAAACTCAAACTAGGGTATTACTAACCCTATCTCTACCGAGTCACGCCACAGAGCCAAGTAATTCTTAACTTAAGCTCTGATACCAACTGTAACGAACCGGATTTTCGGCGACTTTGGTTATCGACATAAGCTCGATGTCGATAACCAAAACATCGAAAAGTCCTGGTAATTAATGAAAGAAATTAGAGGGTGAGGATAGATAAGATAGAAACTTAGAATAGAAGAAGAAAAGAAGAACTTACATCATCAGAGTAACACGAATCTCACAGCGGAACGAATAACATATAATATAACTTTTAAGTAAAACAGTTATATATATACAGTAACACTTATCAGAGTACAACACTTACAACACAGCGAAAATAAACTATAGCTATATGATCCAGAAGCCTCCTGCTCCAGCTCTTCAAGTATATCTGTAAATTCCTGACTACTTGACTGCCCGTACAAAATTAGGCACCCAAGAGTTTAGGGAAAACAAAACAAATAAACTCCGGGTCAGTCATGGGACTGGTATGAGTAAAACAGTTTAAACAGGTATATGAACAAGTAAACGATATCTCATAAGACCACGCCGCAGAACGGAACGGGTTTTTCCCTTATGAGAATCCAATTTCTTTATATCAAAAACCTTTTGATATTATAATAATGTCTATGTACAAATAGATATCAACTAGCAGAAACGCTTTCATCTCACGTTCTACATATATAGTATACAATCAAAATCGCAAGCACATATTGGATAATGGATTTCCAACTATGACAAGGTATGGAACCACCTTACGATCAGTGTACTCTAGGAACGATACACCGGAGTTCAACAAGAACATCTTGTAACTCAGCCACACATGACCGACCACTCATTTCGCTTGAGTGTATCGAATGTATATCACCAACGGTTGGGATCAGCAACCGTTCCCGTATATATATGGGACAACATTGACAAATTTAAGAAACAAATGAATATTCTCTAGATAGGTGATTATACACCCTACTTCGGTGCGACCGACTTAGCCATGTTGCCTGCCCGATTTTTGTAACACCCCACCTCCGCTAGGGTCACTCACAAAGGGAATGCACTAGGTTTGGTGAAGCATTATCGAGGTAAACATGCACAGAAATATTACAAGACAGAACATATATAAAACATCGGAAGTAAAACAAATTTCATTACCTTATAAAATAAGGTCTAAAGCCTTTTACATCAGAATACATCAAAACCTGTCTTGCAATAGTAAAGAAGCATAAAATCATTTCATAAATTATTCCCCAAGTAAAACAGTAAAGTAGCCATAGCCAAGAAAAGTCCAAGCCATGCGTGATGATCTTCAGGCAGAAGAAGTCCGAACTAGATAACAGTGTTTCCTCCCTGAAACCTGGGGGGAAACGGAAGACAAAGAGGCGAAACAAAATGGGGTCAGTCATAAAGACTGGTAAGTCCTAACGACTTCCAGTATAAAAACAGGTAAAGGTAACATGACATGCATAAACTGAAAGTAAACATAAGGATGACGACAAGATAGATAAACTAAACCAGGGTAACAGGCTGAATTACTGTAGCAAGGTAAACTAAGATATCATGATAAACTACAGTGTCATGATAAATCAAGGTATCACATCGTCAGGTTTCTATCAAGTATACTATCCCAAGGTATCTATCCTGTATAACATCCCACGGTATCTATCATGTATATTTCTCATGGTTTTAACATGTATATTTGCTCTGCACCTCTCGTACTAGTATCCCAACCCGCGTCATGTGTTAACTATGAATGTCCCTTGCCCAATGTCATGTAATGGTCCATGTCAACCTAATATATAGCATATGTAGGTTTTCCCAACTCGTATGTTTCTTTCCATGTATAAGTTCAGTCCCTTGCCGTAGGCCGTACGGGCTTTCCTATGTAAATCTATACCACTTCAACGTAGTACCATTTTATCCTTGAAGTTGTTTTGGACTGCTACCCTTGATCAAGTTATGTTTTCTTGCCATGAACTATCGCGTGTTCACTTAGGATTTATGCCACCTAGGACCACTAGGGATTATGCTACCTAATGAACGTTTCCGTGTCTCGGTTTGGGTTTTGGTCACCTAGGACCACTAGGGATTATGCCACCCGTCAACCGCGCCCTTTTATCCCACGTATGTATCGTGAACCGTTTTCCATGTCTAGACGCACATGTATCCCAATGTGCCATCCGAGTTCCGTGCCAGGGCAAATCAAGAAATACGGAACTTGGTCGGGAGCTTTAAGTCGTCTGCTGATGCAGATATCAAGGTCTGTTTTTGTATCTGTGGCTATGGTCCCACGTGACCCCTCCCTCAACTACTGAAAGGCAATCCAAGAAAAATCATGTATGAGAACTACATCCCGGCCCCACTATAGCCCCACTTTCCTATGGGCCAACCTCACCCATGACTTGATAGCAAGAACATGGTCTGTTGGGAGTTCTCTGCCTTTCCGTTCGTACACGATTGACTAAAGATGGTAGGTAGTCGGCGACGTGCTATCCAGGGCAAAATCAAGTATCGTCGACTCCACACTAGTCCATCCCAGTCTTTAGGTCGCTCGCGTAGCAACCAAGGCATACTCTTGGCTCTTCTACCGCAGACCTTAACCTCTGTGAGGCCAGGTTTCATGGACCATCTGCCACCTCACAGAGGGATACCAAGAGTACCCTCACGTCCCCCGAAGCTACCGCTTCGTCACCCAGCTCGCTGGAGCTTTTTATCCAAGTCAGATAAGTTGCTCCTCTTCGTATACTAAGTGATGACCTACCGTATCGGGTTACTCATCTATTTATGAACTAGTCCCATGTCCTTGGCTAAGAATTATTACTTAGTTATTCTGAACTAAGGTTTACCACTTAGCTTCTTTTCCCGTTATCCTTGTTAATCCCGGCTTTCCACCTAGTCCCCTGAACTTGGGTTTTGTCTAATGGGTTAAGTATTGTCGTTTAAGTTCATGACTTAACCTGCCTACGAATCATGTCAAGATTTGGCTAAGTATACAAGTCCAAGACCTAGCCCTACGAGTTGGTTAAGTGTACTAGGAAGCTCATGACTTAACCCTATCAAGTCAAATTGGTTAAGTATTTATTTGTCTTTACGCTATCAGATTATCATGTTAGATTGATTAAGCATAGATTATCTTAATCCCATCAGATTATCGAGTCGGATTGGTTAAGTATAGGTTAACTTAACCCCATCCACTAATCGTATTACAATGGCTAAGCCTAATTTAAAAGGTCTTGTGACTTAACCCTACTAGGTCCACATATTAGATTGGTTAAGTGTAGGTTACTTAACCTCATCAAATCATCATGTATAATTAGTTAAGTATAAGTTACTTAACCCCATTAAATTATCATGTTAAGTTGGTTAAGTATTGGTTACTTAACCTCATTGAATTACCAAGTTTAGATTGGTTAAGTGTTTAACTTAACCCCATCGAATTACCATGTTTAGATTAGTTAAGTATAGGTTACTTAACCCCATCTAATTACCGTGTTTAGATTAGTTAAGTCTAAATTACTTAGCCCCATCTAATTACGAAGTCGGATTAGTTAAGTGTGAATTACTTAACCCCATCTAATTACCAAGTCGGATTAGTTAAGTGTAAATTACTTAACCCCATTTAATTACCAAGTCGGATTAGTTAAGCGTAAATTACTTAACCCCATCCCCTAATTGTCTTGTATGGTTAAGTGTCATTAAGAAATCAAGCCCGGTCCCACTTAACCTACCCATTCGTGTCATATCGGTTAAGTGTCATTAGTCAAATTTACTTAACCTTATCATGTGGCATTAATTTAATTAATGCACTCTCAACCTCTCACATTAGACCTTGTTTTGGTTACTAGTTAAGCCGGCCGGGTCTGGGTAGTTTTACACCACAACCTAGTCTAACCTCGGGTCTTAAGCGCGACATGACCAACTTCTCACATTGGATCCTATTGTTTGTAGCCACTAGTTAAGCCGGGCGGGTCCGGGTAGATTTATGCTATAAACTCAACCCAACCTCGAGTTGGCCACTTACATGTTTGGCCTAGTGTCTTATTACACTTACAACCCACCCATGTCTAGTTCAAGTTCCATGTTTTCCCACATGTCATGACCATATTTAAGTGTATCATGAATGTCATGCTCTCATGTAAACCCCATGTCAAGTTTTTCATGTCATACCCACGTTCTTCCTAAACTACCCAAATGTATTTCCAACCCAAGTGGAAGCGAGTCACATAGTAGTGTATTATGCCAACATATTGGCCACAAACATGCATAGTATCATAAGGAAATTTGGCCATAAACATGCATAGTATCATAAGGAAATTTGGCCACAAGCATGCATAGTTTCATAAGGGGATTTGGCCACAAACATGCATAAGCCCCAAAGTCAAGTCTTTGCCCATGTTTCACAAGTCAAGTGGTTCCCAAAGGTTCATGCTAACATTTCATAGATAAAGATTCAAACTTGCAAGATATACTAGGTTAAACATAACATGAATGGCATGATTAAGTCGCTACCACTTAGCCCAAGGTCATAGATCATAGAAAAGGGGCAAATTTAGGTTCACATAAGCTAGCATACTTATGTTTCATCGCATTTTATCCCATGTCACATTAGGACCACCGTTAAAATCTACAAGTAGCTAGAACTTACATAGCGAGGCTTAGGGAATGAGCATGATCCGTCTTGACGAAGAAAGGTGGCTCCTTTGTCGAAGAATCGCCATGGAATTTGCGTAGCAACGTTGATCGAGCCTCGATTTGGTGTAGCAAGCTTGCACCTTTCGATTCGGATCCGATTTGCATGCATAGTCTCTTGGAGTTGGAGATGGAGGCCATGATCACTTGGCATTTGGGCAGCACTTCGTGGCATGAGTGATTTGTGAGGGTTTAGGGTAGGCTTAGGGGTCTTTTTATAGAGATTAGGAGTAGTTTAGGCCGTAGGATAAACCCTAGGATAGATCTGAACCCTCAAAAATCGTCACAAGCCTCCAAAACCGAGCCAACATGACAAGCAGGTGCACCAGGTCGCTGTTCGACCAGGGGGGTCGACCCAGGGGTCGACACCCATGTCGACCCCCTAGAGGGGGGTCGACCCCGGGGTCGACACCCATGTCGACCCCCTGGAGGGGGGTCGACCCAGGGGTCGACACCCTGTGTGTCTGGCGGGAATTTTCCCGCCTTCTCTTTCTGGGCTGAATTTCAAATCTGTTTTCGGATTTGAATTTTCGTGAATCTTCGTTGGGCCTTAACTGGGTCATACGGACTCCGATTTATGAAATTTCGGACTCTATTTCGCTTATTTTTCCGAGACAAACGCAATGGCGCAACCCTTTTATTCTGATTCAGATTTTATAATTTAATTCAGCCTTGATTCTTGTCTTAACACGTTGTTAAAATTCGGGTTGTTACATTCTCCCCTCCTTTAAGGATTTCGTCCCCGAAATCTCCAAGTTAGGAAGAACGTATCCTACCATCCATCACCCATCTACTCAAAACATCATCCACAAGTAATCATTGTTCTTAAAAGATTTCTAATGCTGTATGAACATATGCAGAAAGTGTGTGTATATGTTCCTTAGCTAATGCTAATGATTAGGCCTGAATGATCTTCTAATGCAAATTATGTTTAGTGCCATGAATCCAACATGTATGCAAATAGTCCTAGTCATATAAACACTATATGTGTGCACAACCATTCATTCATATGCAACATCCACAGGATAACACATTCAATTTCATCCATAAACAGGTATAAATACTCGTGCATATGCAACATGAAACGTGACCGCGTCAATCTAGTATCTAATGTGTATTCGCGCATCTACGAGCAACCACTTGCAACCATTTGCAACCATATCAATCATAACATGTTTCAAATAAATGTTTACATCCATAGGATTCTACCTAAGGTTCTCACGATAGGATCGAGGACAGAAACAGGACCGAGAGGTTATTCACCAAAAGATAACATGCGAGCAAGCTCTACAGGAAAAACCAGGGATCAAGGATACACTCTTTAAAAAGAGGTACGATGCGCGTGTCTAGCCTTACGTCTTCTAAGTCGCGTTTCCTTGAGTTTAATTCCTCGGTGCCTTGACCGCCTTTGACTTCATGATTTCGTAGCTCCTTGATTCCTATTTCCAAGTTATGAGTTGGGACTCATTTCACTATCGCCTCTCGTTCCACTTTCACTTATTCTTTCCCTAGTATACTTGGCTCAACCATATCTGCGTACTTATGCAAGCTCTCCAAAATTCACTAGTGAATTCTGGATCTCGTTTACCGATGCCAATCCATGTTACCACGTGCACTTACTAGGGTGGTTCCTATAACCCATGCTCAAGTGGAATGAACCATCCGTCTTATTGGCGGACGTTACTCGATTGGATCAGAGATTTCCGATAAATGCATCAAGAGATTCTAGGTAACTAACCATGACAGAACCCAAAAGGTGACACGAGACTTCGAAGGTATTACCAAAGCAAGCCAAGAGTCTGACTACCCTCTTTTCAAAACCGAGAATGGTATCCCTTACTGGATAACCACTTTACCCCTAGAATCCATCCATAGCTCAACAATAGAAGCATTGCTTCTAATCTCAACACTTGGCATAGACGTTCTCAAATCCAACAAGTCATGAACAAATGGACCGACTATCCAACTAGATTTTGGGACTAAAGTGGGATCTTCTACCATACTAGTACTAAGGTGCAGAGACTTAACTATCGAGGCAGACTTAAATGATGCGATGATCAAAACAAAGTCTAGACGGGACGATAGAAAAGAAAGGCTAAGCCTTTAACAGAAACGGTACCATTCCTCTTAGGTACGCTAGAAATGAGAGCATACAATTTCCCTCTCGCTGATCTTGTCCTTATCTTCCTTTGTGGATCAAGCCATACCAGCAAGTTGCTTATTCTTAAGCTCGTGTCCTTTATCCTTGCTCTTATTATCCCTTCTTATAACTTCGGTAACAGGTCTCTCGAGAACTTCCTCCATCGCACGGGAAAACACTTACGTAGCCAGACAAGGATTAGTCGCAGTTAAAACTACTGTGACTACAGATGGAGGAAAGAAAGGAAAAGAGGTTCAATCAAGGAAACAAAGGATGGTGCTAATGGCTTTTTTGGAATAGCCTTTAAAAACAAAATTTTCTTGAAAAATGCTTCTTTGTAAACAGTTTTTCAAATAGTTTTCAGAAGGTTTTAAAAACTTTTGCCCAGTCTGGTAACCTTCTGCTCTGATACCAAATGTAACACCCCACCTCCGCTAGGGTCACTCACAAAGGGAATGCACTAGGTTTGGTGAAGCGTTATCGAGGTAAACATGCATAGAAATATTACAAGACAGAACATATATAAAACAGCGGAAGTAAAACAAATTTCATTACCTTATAAAATAAGGTCTAAAGCCTTTTACATCAGAATACATCAAAACCTGTCTTGCAATAGTAAAGAAGCATAAAACCATTTTATAAATTATTCCCCAAGTAAAACAGTAAAGTAGCCATAGCCAAGAAAAGTCCAAGCCATGCGTGATGATCTTCAGGCAGAAGAAGTCCGAACTAGATAACAGTGTTTCCTCCCTGAAACCTGGGGGGAAACGGAAGACAAAGAGGCGAAACAAAACGGGGTCAGTCATAAAGAATGGTAAGTCCTAACTACTTCCCGTATAAAAACAGGTAAAGGTAACATGACATGCATAAACTGAAAGTAAACATAAGGATGATGACAAGATAGATAAACTAAACCAGGGTAACAGGCTGAATTACTGTAGCAAGGTAAACTAAGATATCATGATAAACTACGGTGTCATGATAAATCAAGGTATCACATCGTCAGGTTTCTATCAAGTATACTGTCCCAAGGTATCTATCATGTATAACATCCCACGGTATCTATCATGTATATTTCTCATGGTTCTAACTTGTATATTTGCTCTGCACCTCTCGTACTAGTATCCCAACCCGCGTCATGTGTTAACTATGAATGTCCCTTGCCCAATGTCATGTAATGGTCCATGTCAACCTAATATATAGCATATGTAGGTTTTCCCAACTCGTATGTTTCTTTCCATGTATAAGTTCAGTCCCTTGCCGTAGGCCGTACGGGCTTTCCTATGTAAATCTATACCACTTCAACGTAGTACCATTTTATCCTTGAAGTTGTTTTGGACTGCTACCCTTGATCAAGTTATGTTTTCTTGCCATGAACTATCACGTGTTCACTTAGGATTTATGCCACCTAGGACCACTAGGGATTATGCTACCTAATGAACGTTTCCGTGTCTCGGTTTGGGTTTTGGCCACCTAGGACCACTAGGGATTATGCCACCCGTCAATCGCGCCCTTTTATCCCACGTATGTATCGTGAATCGTTTTCCATGTCTAGACGCACATGTATCCCAATGTGCCATCCGAGTTCCGTGCCAGGGCAAATCAAGAAATACGGAACTCGGTCAGGAGCTTTAAGTCGTCCGCTGATGCAGATATCAAGGTCTGTTTTTGTATCTGTGGCTATGGTCCCACGTGACCCCTCCCTCAACTACTGAAAGGCAATCCAAGAAAAATCATGTATGAGAACTACATCCCGGCCCCACTATAGCCCCACTTTCCTATGGGCCAACCTCACCCATGACTTGATAGCAAGAACATGGTCTGTTGGGAGTTCTCTGCCTTTCCGTTCGTACACGATTGACTAAAGATGGTAGGTAGTCGGCGACGTGCTATCCAGGGCAAAATCAAGTATCGTCGACTCCACGCTAGTCCATCCCAGTCTTTAGGTCGCTCGCATAGCAACCAAGGCATACTCTTGGCTCTTCTACCGCAGACCTTAACCTCTGTGAGGCCAGGTTTCACGGACCATCTGCCACCTCACAGAGGGATACCAAGAGTACCCTCACGTCCCCCGAAGCTACCGCTTCGTCACCCAGCTCGCTGGAGCTTTTTATCCAAGTCAGATAAGTTGCTCCTCTTCGTATACTAAGTGATGACCTACCGTATCGGGTTACTCATCTATTTATGAACTAGCCCCATGTCCTTGGCTAAGAATTATTACTTAGTTATTCTGAACTAAGGTTTACCACTTAGCTTCTTTTCCCGTTATCCTTGTTAATCCCGGCTTTCCACCTAGTCCCCTGAACTAGGGTTTTGTCCTTGGGTTAAGTATTGTCGTTTAAGTTCATGACTTAACCTGCCTACGAATCATGTCAAGATTTGGCTAAGTATACAAGTCCAAGACCTAGCCTTACGAGTTGGTTAAGTGTACTAAGAAGCTCATGACTTAACCCTATCAAGTCAAATTGGTTAAGTATTTATTTGTCTTAACCCTATCAGATTATCATGTTAGATTGGTTAAGCATAGATTATCTTAATCCCATCAGATTATCGAGTCGGATTGGTTAAGTATAGGTTAACTTAACCCCATCCACTAATCGTATTACAATGGCTAAGCCTAATTTAAAAGGTCTTGTGACTTAACCCTACCACGTCCACATATTAGATTGGTTAAGTGTAGGTTACTTAACCTCATCAAATCATCATGTATAATTGGTTAAGTATAAGTTACTTAACCCCATTAAATTATCATGTTAAGTTGGTTAAGTATTGGTTACTTAACCTCATTGAATTACCAAGTTTAGATTGGTTAAGTGTTTAACTTAACCCCATCGAATTACCGTGTTTAGATTAGTTAAGTATAGGTTACTTAACCCCATCTAATTACCGTGTTTAGATTAGTTAAGTCTAAATTACTTAGCCCCATCTAATTACCAAGTCGGATTAGTTAAGTGTGAATTACTTAACCCCATCTAATTACCAAGTCGGATTAGTTAAGTGTAAATTACTTAACCCCATTTAATTACCAAGTCGGATTAGTTAAGCGTAAATTACTTAACCCCATCCCCTAATTGTCTTGTATGGTTAAGTGTCATTAAGAAATCAAGCCCGGTCCCACTTAACCTACCCATTCGTGTCATATCGGTTAAGTGTCATTAGTCAAATTTACTTAACCTTATCATGTGGCATTAGTTTAATTAATGCACTCTCAACCTCTCACATTAGACCTTGTTGTGGTTACTAGTTAAGCCGGGCGGGTCCGGGTAGTTTTACACCACAACCTAGTCTAACCTCGGGTCTTAAGCGCGACATGACCAACTTCTCACATTGGATCCTATTGTTTGTAGCCACTAGTTAAGCCGGGCGGGTCCGGGTAGATTTATGCTACAAACTCAACCCAACCTCGAGTTGGCCACTTTCATGTTTGGCCTAGTGTCTTATTACACTTACAACCCACCCATGTCTAGTTCAAGTTCCATGTTTTCCCACATGTCATGACCATATTTAAGTGTATCATGAATGTCATGCTCTCATGTAAACCCCATGTCAAGTTTTTCATGTCATACCCACGTTCTTCCTAAACTACCCAAACGTATTTCCAACCCAAGTGGAAGCGAGTCACATAGTAGGGTATTATGCCAACATATTGGCCACAAACATGCATAGTATCATAAGGAAATTTGGCCATAAACATGCATAGTATCATAAGGAAATTTGGCCACAAGCATGCATAGTTTCATAAGGGGATTTGGCCACAAACATGCATAAGCCCCAAAGTCAAGTCTTTGCCCATGTTTCACAAGTCAAGTGGTTCCCAAAGGTTCATGCTAACATTTCATAGATAAAGATTCAAACTTGCAAGATATACTAGGTTAAACATAACATGAATGGCATGATTAAGTCGCTACCACTTAGCCCAAGGTCATAGATCATAGAAAAGGGGAAAATTTAGGTTCACATAAGCTAGCATACTTATGTTTCATCGCATTTTATCCCATGTCACATTAGGACCACCGTTAAAATCTACAAGTAGCTAGAACTTACATAGCGAGGCTTAGGGAATGAGCATGATCCGTCTTGACGAAGAAAGGTGGCTCCTTTGTCGAAGAATCGCCATGGAATTTGCGTAGCAACGTTGATCGAGCCTCGATTTGGTGTAGCAAGCTTGCACCTTTCGATTCGGATCCGATTTGCATGCATAGTCTCTTGGAGTTGGAGATGGAGGCCATGATCACTTGGCATTTGGGCAGCACTTCGTGGAATGAGTGATTTGTGAGGGTTTAGGGTAGGCTTAGGGGTCTTTTTATAGAGATTAGGAGTAGTTTAGGCCGTAGGATAAACCCTAGGATAGATCTGAACCCTCAAAAATCGTCACAAGCCTCCAAAACCGAGCCAACATGACAAGTAGGTGCACCAGGTCGCTGGTTCGACCTGGGGGGGGGGGGGGGGGGTTGACCCCCTGGAGGGAGGGTCGACCCCGGGGTCGACACCCATGTCGACCCCCTGGAGGGGGGTCGACCCAGGGGTCGACACCCTGTGTGTCTGGCGGGAATTTTCCCGCCTTCTCTTTCTGGGCTGAATTTCAAATCTGTTTTCGGATTTGAATTTTCGTGAAACTTCGTTGGGCCTTAACTGGGTCATACGGACTCCGATTTACGAAATTTCGGACTCTATTTCGGGTATTTTTCCGAGACGAACAAAATGGCGCAACCCTTTTATGCTGATTCAGATTTTATAATTTAATTCTGCCTTGATTCTTGTCTTAACACGTTGTTAAAATTCGGGTTGTTACAATTTCTGTCATTTACCGGATGATGAGGCTAGAAGCTACGCTTTATCATTACATCAGATTCACTTCGAATGCCACATTGTCAGATCCATCGAAAATTACTAATTGACGTCTACAACAGTACATTACGTGTTAGCTAAAGAAGTTTCCTTCTCCGC
Source organism: Allium sativum (assembly GCA_030737875.1). Classification (NCBI taxonomy): domain Eukaryota; kingdom Viridiplantae; phylum Streptophyta; class Magnoliopsida; order Asparagales; family Amaryllidaceae; genus Allium; species Allium sativum. Next base: position 203,277,414 of record CM060924.1, read on the forward strand.
TTCCACTCTTGGTACGGTTGAAGAAATCAATGTACGTGACCTTTTTGGAAATACTCTGTCAGACATTCATTCATACAAGTCATCCTCATTCACTTAGAATGTCACATCGTCATACCCGCCAAATCACACATTGACTTATCCAAAAATAACACGGGTATACAGCTAAAAGAAACGAATTCCTCCGCCACCAAACGTGAATACGTTTGAACAGATCAACTTACGCGATCCATTGGATATACTGTGTCAGACCTTCGTCCATACAAGTTGTCCTGGGACTGGACAAACCGAAGGCACTATTCAGTATATCCATCTTAGTCACTGTTATCTAAGACTTATACAACAGCCCTTGCATTTTACTCCGTCTTCTATTTTCTTCGGCATATATGATTCGCAACGCTTATGCCAATACAGAGTGGTTCTTCGGATAATAATCCAACCGGTCTCTCCATATTAACAACGTTAAAATGGTCAAAACTTCGATAGTCGGTGAGTTAACTATCAAAGAAAAACAAGTGTGCAAACAACGATATTATTTCCAAATGGAAATTATATCGAACAAAAATCATTTAACATAAATCTCTTTAGTTCATTTATTTACTTATCTCCTGTTTCCCTACATTCTAAATTCTTATTTTTCTTTTATCAGAAAACATTTCTGATTCTCGTTTGGAAAACATTTCCAAAACTCCTTTACGATCAAACCTTACCATTTCTTAGTCAAGAAGGAAGTCACTCAAGTTGGGGTATAATTACCTCTCAGACCTTAACTGAACAACGTTATAACTTCGAAATGGTCAAAGTTTATCTTTTAATCTTTAACAACTTCTTTACGCCTTTCTCGGATTCAATTTTACTAATCCACTTCTATATTTAAAACATTGGTTATAACGATAACGTTATAATCCCTACTTTCGAATTGTCTAACTTTAATTATAACTTCTATTCTTATTAGTGAATAATTAACCTAACACTTATTTATTTATAAATAAATAAATCTATATTTAAACACTGGAAAGTATAAGTACTTTCCCGAATTCGATATAATCGAATTTGCCGATTAACTCTCTTCGAGAAATCTCTATTTGATTAACTCTTCTTCGAATAACCTATATTCGATTAACTCCTTCCCGAATAAACGATATTCGATAATCTCTCTTCGAATAACTAATATTCGATAACTCTTCCTTTTCAAATATCTCATATTTGAAAATCTCACTTCGATTAAACTATTATCGATAACTCCGTTCGATGAAACTAACATCGATAACTCCTTTCGATGAAACTAACATCGATAACTCCTTTTGATGAAACTAACATCGATAACTCCTTTCGATGAAACTAACATCGATAACTCCTTTCGATGAAACTAACATCGATAACTCCTTTCGATGAAACTAACATCGATAACACCTTTGATGAAACTAACATCGATAACTCCTTTCGATGAAACTAACATCGATAACTCCTTTCGATGAAACTAACATCGATAACTCCTTTCGATGAAACTAACATCGATTAATTTAACTCGACGAACTTAACTCGACTAACTCGACTATCTTAACTTACTTGGTTCGACCGATTCGATTCGATTAACTAGGCTCGACTAACTTGGTTTAATTAACTCAACTTGATTAACTCCTATCGAATAACTAATATTCGATTTAACTCCATTCGTTTGACTCTAGATCGCAGCGATCACAATGGTTACGCCTGACTCCCTTAAGAAACATCCGACCGCCTTAGTCTATTTACAGCCCTGCGAATTACGCTAGCAGTCATACGAGATGGCAACTTACCCTGAATACTATGTTTGACTAACTCTGTCTCAAATAACTATATTTGATTAACTCTAGTTCGTTTTAACTCTAATCGATTAACTCTAACTGGTTAACTCTAACTGGTTATCCCTACCTGGTTAACTCTACCTGATTAACTCTAACTGGTAAACTCGACTTACTTAACCCAACTGGTAAACTCGACTTACTTAACCCAACTGGTAAACTCGACTTACTTAACCCAACTGGTTAACTCGACTTACTTAACCCAACTGGTTAACTCGACTTACTTAACCCAACTGGTTAACTCTACTGAACTGGTTAACTCTACTGAACTGGTTTAACTCTACTGAACTGGTTAACTCTACTGGACTGGTTTAACTCTACTGAACTGGTTAACTCTACTGAACTGGTTTAACTCTACTGAACTGGTTAACTCTACTAAACTGGTTTAACTCTACTTAACTGGTTAACTCTACTGAACTGGTTTAACTCTACTGAATTGGTTAACTCTACTGAACTGGTTTAACTCTACTGAACTAGAACTGGTTTAACTCTACTGAACTGGTTAACTCTACTGAACTGGTTTAACTCTACTGAACTGGTTAACTCTACTGATTTACTCTTCTCGAATCCTATATTCGACTAACTCTTTTCGAATACCATATTCGACTAACCCTTTTCGAATACCATATTCGACTAACTCTTTTCGAATACCATATTCGACTAACTCTTTTCGAATACCATATTTGACTAACTCTTTTCGAATACCATATTCGACTAACTCTTTTCGAATACCATATTCGACTAACTCTTTTCGAATACCATATTCGACTAACTTTGTTCGCTTTATAAAGATTTCCTTTTAACAACGTTTTATTCATTTGAAAAGATATATTTTTAAATAACGGTTCTACACTTTAAAAATGATTTCCTTTTTATAACGTTTCCCTTTTCAATTCTATTTGTAAATGGTTTACAAATATTTTGTAAAGACCCGTAACTTCCCCGTAAAGGAAAGCGTCGGATAGTTCGAGAACAAACCACAACAGAACGCATACAAAAGAACATTTCATTGTATATAACAACAATGCATCAGATTACAAGAATATACAGAGTATAAAAGAATATTACACAGAAATATCAGAGATTTAAATTACATTTAAATACATAGCAGCGGAAAATAATACAATACACAACTAGAAGAGATATACGGATACAAAGCTTTCCGGATATCGTTCCAGCTGTAAACCAGGATCCTGTGAATATAAATCTGCAAAACCAAAACTACTAGCTGCCCGTGTCAAAATAGGGGCACCCAGAGTTTAGGTTAAAACAATAAACTCCAGGTCAGTCATGTGACTGGTGTGAGAACTAAAACAGTTAATCTTTATTTTAAATCATTAGGTAAATCAAGGGACCACGCCGTATAACACGGAACGGGTTTCCTCCCAAGAATACCAGTGCATAAACAAACAGCGCCATGCTAAATAAAGAAAAATGAAGCTGTTATAAGACCCAGGTCCTATCACACAATGCAAACGCAAGCCGGGGGATAGGGTTTTCCCTTATAACAGCCAAAGAATGCTTGATACGTTTAAAACAAATCATTTGATACTATAATAGGTGCATAGTGTATAAAACAACTTCAAATCATAAGTATCAATCATAGGCGACATGAGCGTCCCATGCCACTATGTCGCCATATATAGGTTTACAAATAAAACCGCAAATGGCACGTATTTGGAAATTGGATTTCCGTCTATGAACCGAGGCTAGGGGCAAGATCCTCAACCGATTCGTGACTCTCTAGCCCGAGCCACAGGCAAGTACTCAGTCAAGCCTTGGAGCGACAGGGCCGGTCCACCGATGTGGATTAAAATGCCTGAACACTACGTTTCCCCACCCTATGGGGTGTAAGTCTGGTCCGTCAGCCGACCAGAAGCATCGGCCGAAACCGATATAACCGAGGCGCCTCGCAACAGCAACAACCACATAAGTCAAACTCGTCAGGGCGTAAAAAAAACCACTGACGCCACTTCTAGCTAGAAAGAAACGCAAGTCCTCCCTGAGGTCCGTCTCCCGTTTTTGGTTCATACCGGGTGTGAAACACGCGAGGTAAACGTTACACAAAGCTACGCCACAAAGGCCGTGCTTTGATCATCACCACAAGACTTTGCTTTTCAACAGAAGCCTTGATCATTTGCATCTTAGCATGCCACACAGGCAAACCATCCTATGCAACCGATATCAGTCACACAGAATGAAATCCGATGTCAGACACACAGTCCATTTACAAGTCCGTCCTGGGTCTGAACGAAACCGGAGGCACCTAGTACCCCGCATATCCATCGATCTCCAAGTACGTCTGGACGATCACTAACTGTTTCCATCTTCTTGGGTGTACAGCCCAATCAAGATCATCAGTTATCACCCAAACGACGTGAAGACCTCCGGTCTTCGACCATCGTCTTCATCTTCGACTTATCGTCGTATCAGTTATTCAGAATGGGATAAACCCGGTCTTTCCGAATAACTCGCGTATATTTAAATAAGTGTTACACAAACACAACATACGCCTCATTCCAATTCATTAGTCACTAACCGTAAATTAATCAAGAGAATAATTCCCCAAATATTAACCCCGAAGGCCGAAACCAACATCAGATCAATATCCAGAAAACCATTCTACTTAGCTAACCGACAGGTAGTTTTCTAAATTTCACGTTCAAATCTAATTAAAGATTTAACTATCGCCTGGAGCAAAACTGGTGATACTCCATTCTCGATCTTTTCAATCTAATTAAAGATTCATTAAAACTCCACTTAGTTTTAATCTGTGACTGGGTTAAAGAATCAGTGTCATTTAAAACACGGTTCACGATAAACCCAAAGTCACATCCCATTAATTATCGGGTTAAAGAACAAGTGTTATTTAAAACACTGTTCACGATAAACCCAAAAATCAATATCCATTCAATTCCAATTAAATATTATTTAATTGGTACACTTCATTAAATCTAAATCAAAAGATTTAATCTTTTCTCAGCTGGGTTCAAGAACGGTGTTAGTGAAGACACCATTCACGACAAACCCAAATCACATTCATTAATTATCGGGTTAAAGAACAAGTGTTATTTAAAACACTGTTCACGATAAACCCAAAAATCAATATCAATTCAATTCCAATTAAATATCATTTAATTGGTACACTTCATTAAATCTAAATAAAAAGATTTAATCTTTTCTCAACTGGGTTCAAGAACAGTGTTAGTGAAGACACCATTCACGACAAACCCAAATCCCATTTGATATTCAATATAAGGCTCTGAATAGAAAATATATCGGCTTATATTCAATATCAAATTCTACGATTAACAAATGTCGTATTGGAAATAACGATATAAATATATATCTTTCAAATTTCCATAACAACACCTGTAATATCACGAATTCCAACATCGAAATATTCCGAAGACAATTTCGATTCAAATCCACTCCAATGCAATCATTGGAATTTTGGTTACCTTTAAAACCCTTTCAAATTCAATTTATTTATTTAAAAATAAATAGAATTATAATTCTAGTTCAAAACTAGTTCATTTCGATAAAAATCTATTTTTATCTTTTCAAATATGGAATTTTTCATCCCAAACTTTCACAAATCATTTCTTATGATTTTACACAAATTATTACTATTTTTAATAATTTTATCAAGGCCCGTACGGTCGATTTCCATTAACGGCCATCGAACTGCACTTACAGCGACCTTTTTCGAATTTGATTTGGACGTATCTCCAAATCCAACCGTTAGATTTCAAATTTCTAACATTCATTAGAAAGCTCTTTTCGATACGAACCCAACGGTTCCGGTTTTAGGAGAATCCGACGGTCGGATCTCCCGCAATGTCCGTTTGAAATAAATGGTCGAAATTCACGAACTGCCGCGGCGCGGCGCGTTCTATTCAGGCCATTATATTATATATATAATATATATAATATATATTTCGTCGATTTCTATTTAAAACGAATTATATAAATAGTTTTAAATTCGTTTCAAAAGCAATTTCAATTTCCATTTCAATTCAAATCAAAATTGAATTCTTCTTTATAAATTCGTTTTAAAATCCATTTCTATTCAATTCAAATTTCAATTCAATTTGAATTCATTTCAATTCACTTTCAATTCAATTCGAATTCGTTTTCAATTCAATTCATTTCGAAATCGTTTTCAATTCAATTCATTTCGAAATCGTTTTCAATTCAATTCATTTCGAAATCGTTTTCAATTCAATTCATTTCGAAATCGTTTTCAATTCAATTCATTTCGAAATCGTTTTCAATTCAATTCATTTCGAAATCGTTTTCAATTCAATTCATTTCGAAATCGTTTTCAATTCAATTCATTTCGAAATCGTTTTCAATTCAATTCATTTCGAAATCGTTTTCAATTCAATTCATTTCGAAATCGTTTTCAATTCATTTCATTTCAAAATATTCGATTTCGAAATCACTTTTCAATATTCATTTTAAAATGAATAAAATCGATATAAATATCGTTCACGTCAAAATGGCGTCAATCTAATCAACACGGCTTCATATACTCCTTTATTTTCAAATATTCTATTTCAAATATTTCTTTTTCAAATATTTCTTTTCAAATATTTCTTTTTCAAAACTGGAATGAGGCCCAATCAATTACCATATAAAATTAATTATATGGATTCTCTACAACACATGTATATATCAACAACGATGAATAATCAACCATCAACCAAAGTGCACTACACTGTATAAGCATCAAATATAGACATTCAACGCTTATAGCAGCTTGTCAATCAATCGATCGACATATTTAATCAATCAGGATGAGTGAACTTCAAATTTCATCCTAACACCCGTGTGGGGTTTCAAACCATCAAACACATATTTTATTTGTGCAGTTAGGCGATGTGTAAAATTTATCGACCCAATCAACGTCATTCAAATAGGTGTACATAAACAAACCGTCTGGTTTGTAAATGAATATCTATTTATTCACATTCACGTTAAAAATTATATTTTTAACGATAACACATTTTATTTTAACATATGAATTTCTATTCAGTTCATTCGTTAAATAAAATGCTATTTTTATTTTTCTAACTTATTTTAGAAAATTTCGGCGGCATAACGGCACGATACTAGAAACGGGACAAGGCCTAGCCTTATCCCCGGTCTAGTGAAGGCCCACGCCATTCACACATCAATCAAATTCACTTTCGTTATGCAAACCACAAAATTTGGAGTAAGGGTCTAACCTAGCCTTACTCCTTCGCCTTATAACGGCGCACGTCTAATCCTAACCAATTTATCGCTTCGATTTTTTTACATCACAAACCACATTCAAACCAATATCGCAATCAATCACCAAACAATCAAACAAACAAGTCCATGGTCTGTGGACGATTGTGTCGGGTGCTACTAAGCACCGTCTGCATCCTAGTATATATATATAACTAGAAATAAAATTGAAAGGTGAGAAATTCTCACATATAGCTATCCTAGCTCCACGGCTCTCCATTTGCAGAAGTCTTCATCGCTATCGCATCTTCGGCATCTTTATTGCCCGTAGCCACTACATATGTAAAAATCGAATTTTTACTTCGCTATTCAATATATAAAAATCGAATTTTTAGTTCAAAGTTCAATATATAAAAATCGAATTTTTAGTTCAAAGTTCAATATATAAAAATCGAATTTTTATTTCAAAGTTCAATATATAAAAATCGAATTTTTATTTCAAAGTTCAATATATAAAAATCGAATTTTTAGTTCAAAGTTCAATATATAAAAATCGAATTTTTATTTCAAAGTTCAATATATAAAAATCGAATTTTTTAGTTCAAAGTTCAATATATAAAAATCGAATTTTTATTTCAAAGTTCAATATATAAAAATCGAATTTTTAGTTCAAAGTTCAATATATAAAAATCGAATTTTTATTTCAAAGTTCAATATATAAAAATCGAATTTTTAGTTCAAAGTTCAATATATAAAAATCGAATTTTTAGTTCAAAGTTCAATATATAAAAATCGAATTTTTAGTTCAAAGTTCAATATATAAAAATCGAATTTTTAGTTCAAAGTTCAATATATAAAAATCGAATTTTTATTTCAAAGTTCAATATATAAAAATCGAATTTTTATTTCACCCAAAATAATATCTTTCTATGATAAGCATCATATTTTTTTTATAAGATGAAATCATACATTTCAAATCAAAGAAAACATATTTTTCTTATCACGGAAAACGTATTTCTCGAATCAAGGAAGATGGATTCTTCGAATCAAAGAAAATGGATTCTTTCATTCGCTATGATTTATAAAAACATATTTTTATCTCGAAGTTCTACATTTAAAAATCATATTTTCATTTTAAAAATTCAATCTTTTCCCATTTTAAAAATTCAATCTTTTTCATTTTCAAAATTCAATCTTTTAAAACCTTTCTTAAAAATCAGTTTTATTTTCTTTTTTAAAAAAAATAAAAACAGTTTTAAAATGATAAATAAAAAAAAATCAAAACAGTTTTAAAATGCTAATTAAAAAAAAAAAATCAAAACAGTTTTAAAATGCTAATTAAAAAAAAAAATCAAAACAGTTTTAAAATGCTAATTAAAAAAAAAAAATCAAAACAGTTTTAAAATGATAATTAAAAAAAAAATCAAAACAGTTTTAAAATGATAAATTAAATTCAGAAGAACTTACCGGGGGGGGACTCGTGGCAGAGGCGTCGGAGGTGGGGGGGTTCAGGAGAGGCGCGCGAGGGGGGGGGTCGCTGACGTCAGGAGGGGGCTGCGGGTTGGGGGTTGGCGTCGCAGGCGAAGGGAAGAGGGGGGGGGTCTCCGATGAGGCGCGGCGGCCCCTGGGGAGGGCGGCGGCTCCTCCCCGCCTTCGTCGCCTCCTTCCGCTTCGCTCCTCTTTCTTTTTTTTTTTTTTTTTTTTTTTTTTTTTTTACTTCGAACGATCTGTGGAAATGAAGATTGGGGGGGGCCAAGCAGATGAAGGGGAGAGGGAATATTATATTATTTTTTTTTTTTTTTTTATTTCATTTTATTTTATATTAATTCATTTTAAAAGTAAAAATCATCACGAACAGCAAATCAAACTCAACGAATGTCGCTCCTAGCTAATTACCCCCGTCCCGGACACAATGGAATATGTTTCGTAGGCCATTTTGACTGTTACAGTCAGTTATTCCTCAAATTAAAGTATAAAACATTTAATTTTCAAATTTGAACGTACATTTCAAATTACCGGGGTCACATACTAACTAGAAAAATTCCAGAAAAATATTTTCTAGCTTCGTATTGACGATACGGTCCTAACAAAACTAGTTTCGTCGAATTCTGAGACCGTTAGAAAAATGGCCAATTTCCAGTCGATTAAAATCAACTGAAACTGGTCAAACGCGTTTTCCTTTGCCACGCTCACATATTGATTCGAAAAATTATGAAATTTGAAACCTAGCAATAACTTAACATCACGGACCCAACAAAACTGGTTTCGTCGAAATCCGAGGTCGTTTGCAAAATTGCTATTTTTAAGGGCCTTATATATATAAAAATATATATAAATTCCACAGCGACTATTTCTAATTTTCGACTGGACATATCTTATCATTTCTAAGATGAAATCTCAGTTTGTTAACTTCGTTACAAAGATATAGTTATACAGATTCAAATATTTCTTGTTTCGTTCAATTCTGACTTATATTGAATTCTGTATATTCATTTGAAATTAGAAATCGAATTTTCGAACTACCGCGCTATTTTCAATTCCTTTTATAATTATATATAATTATAATATATTCTAACGACGACGTATATAATATATACGATCGAATTATATTCAAAATAAATTTTCGTCGATATTATTTAAAATAATTCATTTTAAATAATCAAAATTCGCTAAAATTGCCAAAATAAAAATTTTAAACTGGCCCAGATTTTCCGGGTTGTTACAATCTCCCCCACTTAAAACTTTTCGTCCCCGAAAAGGAACAAAGTCGAAAGTGGTTTGATTATTCAGCTCTACGCTCGGTCTGGCTTTCGTTCTCCAACTTTTCAGTTTCTGAGAATTTTCAAAACTTCAAAAATTTGGCTAACACCCTAAATTTTCGAAAAATTTCGCCATAACCTCCCCTGCACCGGGAGCATCGGGGAATTTCAAATAGCTTCCCCGGTCCTTCAGATCTCAAAAAGAAAAAGAAAAAGCCAAGCGGCTAGCCAATAGGCTCACAAAATCATCATCACCCAAACAAAACAGGAAATTATGTAGTAAACATGTACCTATTTGTCGGGCAAACAAATTTTATTCTCTGGCTCTAGCCTCCTTGCTATGACCTGTTCAATGTGAGTATATGTATATGCAAGCAGATGCGACCAAATTTCAATATAATTCAATATTTGATTCAATTAGGCTAAATGGCTAAAAATTAGCAAACAACTAAACAAACAACACAAACATCAATCAATTAGTGAATTAGAGTTTCAAATTCATAATTTTGATACATATATAGAAAATCACGTTTTTGATGCCAATTCACAACAATGTATTCTAACTATATATAAGTTTTGGTTCTCACACCAGCCTAATGGAAATATATAGAAAATCACACCTTCCTTACTCGAACATGAATACTAATGACGACTAGTCAATCATCAGAATCATCTTCGGGCCACTAGAGTATGATTCTATATCTATCCAGTATATAAAACTTCGAATACACGCGGATCAGACGTATACGCAAAATCTATATATACTGGACTGTCCAACTCAATATAAATAGATAATCAAATACGAATAATTGATTTAAATTTTCAAAACAAAAATTGTTTTCATTTTAAAAATATACTCTTCACACTCGTTCTAGGATACTACTGATCCCATCTCTAACGAGTCATTCCCATTGGATTTTACTAACCCAATATCGGATGAATTCTTTCGTATGGTTCTAATGTGCCTTGTTCTCTGAGCTTTGTAAACCAAAGCTCTGATACCAAATGTAAAGACCCGTAACTTCCCCGTAAAGGAAAGCGTCGGATAGTTCGAGAACAAACCACAACAGAACGCATACAAAAGAACATTTCATTGTATATAACAACAATGCATCAGATTACAAGAATATACAGAGTATAAAAGAATATTACACAGAAATATCAGAGATTTAAATTACATTTAAATACATAGCAGCGGAAAATAATACAATACACAACTAGAAGAGATATACGGATACAAAGCTTTCCGGATATCGTTCCAGCTGTAAACCAGGATCCTGTGAATATAAATCTGTAAAACCAAAACTACTAGCTGCCCGTGTCAAAATAGGGGCACCCAGAGTTTAGGTTAAAACAATAAACTCCAGGTCAGTCATGTGACTGGTGTGAGAACTAAAACAGTTAATCTTTATTTTAAATCATTAGGTAAATCAAGGGACCACGCCGTATAACACGGAACGGGTTTCCTCCCAAGAATACCAGTGCATAAACAAACAGCGCCATGCTAAATAAAGAAAAATGAAGCTGTTATAAGACCCAGGTCCTATCACACAATGCAAACGCAAGCCGGGGGATAGGGTTTTCCCTTATAACAGCCAAAGAATGCTTGATACGTTTAAAACAAATCATTTGATACTATAATAGGTGCATAGTGTATAAAACAACTTCAAATCATAAGTATCAATCATAGGCGACATGAGCGTCCCATGCCACTATGTCGCCATATATAGGTTTACAAATAAAACCGCAAATGGCACGTATTTGGAAATTGGATTTCCGTCTATGAACCGAGGCTAGGGGCAAGATCCTCAACCGATTCGTGACTCTCTAGCCCGAGCCACAGGCAAGTACTCAGTCAAGCCTTGGAGCGACAGGGCCGGTCCACCGATGTGGATTAAAATGCCTGAACACTACGTTTCCCCACCCTATGGGGTGTAAGTCTGGTCCGTCAGCCGACCAGAAGCATCGGCCGAAACCGATATAACCGAGGCGCCTCGCAACAGCAACAACCACATAAGTCAAACTCGTCAGGGCGTAAAAAAAACCACTGACGCCACTTCTAGCTAGAAAGAAACGCAAGTCCTCCCTGAGGTCCGTCTCCCGTTTTTGGTTCATACCGGGTGTGAAACACGCGAGGTAAACGTTACACAAAGCTACGCCACAAAGGCCGTGCTTTGATCATCACCACAAGACTTTGCTTTTCAACAGAAGCCTTGATCATTTGCATCTTAGCATGCCACACAGGCAAACCATCCTATGCAACCGATATCAGTCACACAGAATGAAATCCGATGTCAGACACACAGTCCATTTACAAGTCCGTCCTGGGTCTGAACGAAACCGGAGGCACCTAGTACCCCGCATATCCATCGATCTCCAAGTACGTCTGGACGATCACTAACTGTTTCCATCTTCTTGGGTGTACAGCCCAATCAAGATCATCAGTTATCACCCAAACGACGTGAAGACCTCCGGTCTTCGACCATCGTCTTCATCTTCGACTTATCGTCGTATCAGTTATTCAGAATGGGATAAACCCGGTCTTTCCGAATAACTCGCGTATATTTAAATAAGTGTTACACAAACACAACATACGCCTCATTCCAATTCATTAGTCACTAACCGTAAATTAATCAAGAGAATAATTCCCCAAATATTAACCCCGAAGGCCGAAACCAACATCAGATCAATATCCAGAAAACCATTCTACTTAGCTAACCGACAGGTAGTTTTCTAAATTTCACGTTCAAATCTAATTAAAGATTTAACTATCGCCTGGAGCAAAACTGGTGATACTCCATTCTCGATCTTTTCAATCTAATTAAAGATTCATTAAAACTCCACTTAGTTTTAATCTGTGACTGGGTTAAAGAATCAGTGTCATTTAAAACACGGTTCACGATAAACCCAAAGTCACATCCCATTAATTATCGGGTTAAAGAACAAGTGTTATTTAAAACACTGTTCACGATAAACCCAAAAATCAATATCCATTCAATTCCAATTAAATATTATTTAATTGGTACACTTCATTAAATCTAAATCAAAAGATTTAATCTTTTCTCAGCTGGGTTCAAGAACGGTGTTAGTGAAGACACCATTCACGACAAACCCAAATCACATTCATTAATTATCGGGTTAAAGAACAAGTGTTATTTAAAACACTGTTCACGATAAACCCAAAAATCAATATCAATTCAATTCCAATTAAATATCATTTAATTGGTACACTTCATTAAATCTAAATAAAAAGATTTAATCTTTTCTCAACTGGGTTCAAGAACAGTGTTAGTGAAGACACCATTCACGACAAACCCAAATCCCATTTGATATTCAATATAAGGCTCTGAATAGAAAATATATCGGCTTATATTCAATATCAAATTCTACGATTAACAAATGTCGTATTGGAAATAACGATATAAATATATATCTTTCAAATTTCCATAACAACACCTGTAATATCACGAATTCCAACATCGAAATATTCCGAAGACAATTTCGATTCAAATCCACTCCAATGCAATCATTGGAATTTTGGTTACCTTTAAAACCCTTTCAAATTCAATTTATTTATTTAAAAATAAATAGAATTATAATTCTAGTTCAAAACTAGTTCATTTCGATAAAAATCTATTTTTATCTTTTCAAATATGGAATTTTTCATCCCAAACTTTCACAAATCATTTCTTATGATTTTACACAAATTATTACTATTTTTAATAATTTTATCAAGGCCCGTACGGTCGATTTCCATTAACGGCCATCGAACTGCACTTACAGCGACCTTTTTCGAATTTGATTTGGACGTATCTCCAAATCCAACCGTTAGATTTCAAATTTCTAACATTCATTAGAAAGCTCTTTTCGATACGAACCCAACGGTTCCGGTTTTAGGAGAATCCGACGGTCGGATCTCCCGCAATGTCCGTTTGAAATAAATGGTCGAAATTCACGAACTGCCGCGGCGCGGCGCGTTCTATTCAGGCCATTATATTATATATATAATATATATAATATATATTTCGTCGATTTCTATTTAAAACGAATTATATAAATAGTTTTAAATTCGTTTCAAAAGCAATTTCAATTTCCATTTCAATTCAAATCAAAATTGAATTCTTCTTTATAAATTCGTTTTAAAATCCATTTCTATTCAATTCAAATTTCAATTCAATTTGAATTCATTTCAATTCACTTTCAATTCAATTCGAATTCGTTTTCAATTCAATTCATTTCGAAATCGTTTTCAATTCAATTCATTTCGAAATCGTTTTCAATTCAATTCATTTCGAAATCGTTTTCAATTCAATTCATTTCGAAATCGTTTTCAATTCAATTCATTTCGAAATCGTTTTCAATTCAATTCATTTCGAAATCGTTTTCAATTCAATTCATTTCGAAATCGTTTTCAATTCAATTCATTTCGAAATCGTTTTCAATTCAATTCATTTCGAAATCGTTTTCAATTCATTTCATTTCAAAATATTCGATTTCGAAATCACTTTTCAATATTCATTTTAAAATGAATAAAATCGATATAAATATCGTTCACGTCAAAATGGCGTCAATCTAATCAACACGGCTTCATATACTCCTTTATTTTCAAATATTCTATTTCAAATATTTCTTTTTCAAATATTTCTTTTCAAATATTTCTTTTTCAAAACTGGAATGAGGCCCAATCAATTACCATATAAAATTAATTATATGGATTCTCTACAACACATGTATATATCAACAACGATGAATAATCAACCATCAACCAAAGTGCACTACACTGTATAAGCATCAAATATAGACATTCAACGCTTATAGCAGCTTGTCAATCAATCGATCGACATATTTAATCAATCAGGATGAGTGAACTTCAAATTTCATCCTAACACCCGTGTGGGGTTTCAAACCATCAAACACATATTTTATTTGTGCAGTTAGGCGATGTGTAAAATTTATCGACCCAATCAACGTCATTCAAATAGGTGTACATAAACAAACCGTCTGGTTTGTAAATGAATATCTATTTATTCACATTCACGTTAAAAATTATATTTTTAACGATAACACATTTTATTTTAACATATGAATTTCTATTCAGTTCATTCGTTAAATAAAATGCTATTTTTATTTTTCTAACTTATTTTAGAAAATTTCGGCGGCATAACGGCACGATACTAGAAACGGGACAAGGCCTAGCCTTATCCCCGGTCTAGTGAAGGCCCACGCCATTCACACATCAATCAAATTCACTTTCGTTATGCAAACCACAAAATTTGGAGTAAGGGTCTAACCTAGCCTTACTCCTTCGCCTTATAACGGCGCACGTCTAATCCTAACCAATTTATCGCTTCGATTTTTTTACATCACAAACCACATTCAAACCAATATCGCAATCAATCACCAAACAATCAAACAAACAAGTCCATGGTCTGTGGACGATTGTGTCGGGTGCTACTAAGCACCGTCTGCATCCTAGTATATATATATAACTAGAAATAAAATTGAAAGGTGAGAAATTCTCACATATAGCTATCCTAGCTCCACGGCTCTCCATTTGCAGAAGTCTTCATCGCTATCGCATCTTCGGCATCTTTATTGCCCGTAGCCACTACATATGTAAAAATCGAATTTTTACTTCGCTATTCAATATATAAAAATCGAATTTTTAGTTCAAAGTTCAATATATAAAAATCGAATTTTTAGTTCAAAGTTCAATATATAAAAATCGAATTTTTATTTCAAAGTTCAATATATAAAAATCGAATTTTTATTTCAAAGTTCAATATATAAAAATCGAATTTTTAGTTCAAAGTTCAATATATAAAAATCGAATTTTTATTTCAAAGTTCAATATATAAAAATCGAATTTTTTAGTTCAAAGTTCAATATATAAAAATCGAATTTTTATTTCAAAGTTCAATATATAAAAATCGAATTTTTAGTTCAAAGTTCAATATATAAAAATCGAATTTTTATTTCAAAGTTCAATATATAAAAATCGAATTTTTAGTTCAAAGTTCAATATATAAAAATCGAATTTTTAGTTCAAAGTTCAATATATAAAAATCGAATTTTTAGTTCAAAGTTCAATATATAAAAATCGAATTTTTAGTTCAAAGTTCAATATATAAAAATCGAATTTTTATTTCAAAGTTCAATATATAAAAATCGAATTTTTATTTCACCCAAAATAATATCTTTCTATGATAAGCATCATATTTTTTTTATAAGATGAAATCATACATTTCAAATCAAAGAAAACATATTTTTCTTATCACGGAAAACGTATTTCTCGAATCAAGGAAGATGGATTCTTCGAATCAAAGAAAATGGATTCTTTCATTCGCTATGATTTATAAAAACATATTTTTATCTCGAAGTTCTACATTTAAAAATCATATTTTCATTTTAAAAATTCAATCTTTTCCCATTTTAAAAATTCAATCTTTTTCATTTTCAAAATTCAATCTTTTAAAACCTTTCTTAAAAATCAGTTTTATTTTCTTTTTTAAAAAAAAATAAAAACAGTTTTAAAATGATAAATAAAAAAAAATCAAAACAGTTTTAAAATGCTAATTAAAAAAAAAAAATCAAAACAGTTTTAAAATGCTAATTAAAAAAAAAAATCAAAACAGTTTTAAAATGCTAATTAAAAAAAAAAAATCAAAACAGTTTTAAAATGATAATTAAAAAAAAAATCAAAACAGTTTTAAAATGATAAATTAAATTCAGAAGAACTTACCGGGGGGGGACTCGTGGCAGAGGCGTCGGAGGTGGGGGGGTTCAGGAGAGGCGCGCGAGGGGGGGGGTCGCTGACGTCAGGAGGGGGCTGCGGGTTGGGGGTTGGCGTCGCAGGCGAAGGGAAGAGGGGGGGGGGGTCTCCGATGAGGCGCGGCGGCCCCTGGGGAGGGCGGCGGCTCCTCCCCGCCTTCGTCGCCTCCTTCCGCTTCGCTCCTCTTTCTTTTTTTTTTTTTTTTTTTTTTTTTTTTTTACTTCGAACGATCTGTGGAAATGAAGATTGGGGGGGGCCAAGCAGATGAAGGGGAGAGGGAATATTATATTATTTTTTTTTTTTTTTTTATTTCATTTTATTTTATATTAATTCATTTTAAAAGTAAAAATCATCACGAACAGCAAATCAAACTCAACGAATGTCGCTCCTAGCTAATTACCCCCGTCCCGGACACAATGGAATATGTTTCGTAGGCCATTTTGACTGTTACAGTCAGTTATTCCTCAAATTAAAGTATAAAACATTTAATTTTCAAATTTGAACGTACATTTCAAATTACCGGGGTCACATACTAACTAGAAAAATTCCAGAAAAATATTTTCTAGCTTCGTATTGACGATACGGTCCTAACAAAACTAGTTTCGTCGAATTCTGAGACCGTTAGAAAAATGGCCAATTTCCAGTCGATTAAAATCAACTGAAACTGGTCAAACGCGTTTTCCTTTGCCACGCTCACATATTGATTCGAAAAATTATGAAATTTGAAACCTAGCAATAACTTAACATCACGGACCCAACAAAACTGGTTTCGTCGAAATCCGAGGTCGTTTGCAAAATTGCTATTTTTAAGGGCCTTATATATATAAAAATATATATAAATTCCACAGCGACTATTTCTAATTTTCGACTGGACATATCTTATCATTTCTAAGATGAAATCTCAGTTTGTTAACTTCGTTACAAAGATATAGTTATACAGATTCAAATATTTCTTGTTTCGTTCAATTCTGACTTATATTGAATTCTGTATATTCATTTGAAATTAGAAATCGAATTTTCGAACTACCGCGCTATTTTCAATTCCTTTTATAATTATATATAATTATAATATATTCTAACGACGACGTATATAATATATACGATCGAATTATATTCAAAATAAATTTTCGTCGATATTATTTAAAATAATTCATTTTAAATAATCAAAATTCGCTAAAATTGCCAAAATAAAAATTTTAAACTGGCCCAGATTTTCCGGGTTGTTACATATTTCCTTTTCAAATTTATTCATGAAATATTCTAACTCCTTAAATTCTCTGAAAAATTCGCCATAACCTCCTTTGTAACGGGAGCATCGGGAAAATCCCCAAACCCGCCACACAGGCCTTTCCATTCAAAAAGAAAATGGTTTGAAATTATTTCCTTTTTAAATATCTCCTCTTTATAAATATTCAAATTTATAAACATTTCTGATTTATAAATATTCCACTTTATAAGTATCTCTTATTTATAAATATCCCATTTTATAAATATTCTATTTTCAATATCACTTTGAAATTATTCCTTACCAACATTCCGGTATGTTATGGTATTCAATCAGATCAAATCATGATGTTCAATATCGTCCAAGCACATATAATCGAACACGGATTCTATATCACAATATATGAATCAAAACAGTATTATAAATATTGAGGAACCCAGTTGGGTCCCTCCAACCTGTTTCCGTGCATCCACAGATGTTACACAGTAAAATCAACATCACTTTCAGTTCAGTACTGATTATTCTGATAACAGCATCAATATATAAATATTTGAATGTTTATATATATATATATATATATATTCCACTAACTGACTAGCAGTTCAATCCATCAACCAACACACAGCAATCAATAGATGATTAACAATTCTAAGAATACATTATAAAAATATAACTGTTCAGAGTTGGTGAGTTTTACTCACCTTGGCAGTTCATCGTTAAAGAACGATAAACTATTATTTGATTTGAATCAAACAATTAAATTCGCCGTAAATTCAAACGAGCTTCAATCCACTCCCAGTTGGTTCCATGTTGTAGTCGTCGTCCATACGGTCCCAATGGATCTGACCGTTCGAAATTCTGATATGGTATGTACAAGTTATAGCGTTAACAAGTTTATATACTCCTTTTAAAATAAAATAACTTAACACAATTTCAATTTGGCTTTACCATCATTTCTCACCGGCCCATTACCACATTGTCACTACCAGGCCCGCTCCCTTCTAATCCTTCTTCCTCCCAACGAGATGCCTGCTCCTCAATCAACCACCGAACCCCATTCCAATCCATTCGATCCTCCACAAATATTTAAACCAAAAATACCTAAATCTCCCTCATCGAAAATACCATCCACCCATACAACCAAGATCGAACTCGGTGTCTTCTTCACCCGAGCGTCGAACTGCAGTCAAGACCATCGATCCACACCAATGTTCACCGCATACCCCAAATTTCTGCGTATGGGTGCGGTTTTCAACAATGAATCCAGAAAACAACATCCACTCGAACCATTACTTCCTTATTTCGATTCAAACTTGAACCCTAGTACAAGCGGCTCTATTTCGGTCTGTAGAAACTGGCGTCGCAACTCCTGATTTGAACACCAAGTTGAAGTTCTTTTGTTGCTGATCCCATATATACATATGGTTTGATTTGTAGAAATTGTTTTGATTTACTTTGATTTTCCCTTTGGGATTTTTCACTGTATGAATTTGTTTTTGTGGTGGCTGCGCATTTTGACTAGGAAGCAAAGTGTATTAGGTTTAGAGAATTGTTGAGTGTTATTTATAGGTAGTGATAATATCTAGATATTTTCGTAGAAAGAATATTCCTGGTATATTCTCCATTGTTAATTCGTTTTTGACTTCTAAAAATTCGTGTGGTCACACACGATACCCAAAAATCACGAAACTGGACATGCAGGTACAGTTTGACATTACGGTCCCAACGAAACTGGTTTCGTCGAATTCCGACTTCGTATGCTCACACAGCGTATTTTTAACTGTCGAAATACTGATTGTTTTACACTCTAAAAATCCCGTATGACCACACAGTGACTCTAAAAATCACGAAACTGGAAATCTAACAACAATTTGATGTTGCGGATCCAACAAAATTAGTTTCGTCGAATTCCGACTTCGTTTGCAAAAGTGGCTTATTTTTATAGCTCTGAACGACCCATTTAAATATATAAATATATTTAAATATGATTAAATTTAATATTTTAAAAATAAATATTATCGTCTATATTCACAGTGGAATACCATACAGCTCTACTGGGATTTATAACTTGATATTTCAAATCTGGGTCAACCCGATATTCGATTTATATTGAAATTCCTTTGTTAAAATATAAATAATTCCTTTATGAATTATAAAGGAATTCCACGGCGACTTTTCTAAAATTTGATTTGGACGTATCTCAAAATCTGCACAATGGAATCCCGATATTTCTCTTCCACTAGAAAGATATACTCCACCAGCTCCACACGTTCCTTGTTTCGCAGAAATCCGATTTAAAACGAATCCTGTATATTCAATTGAAGTTCAAATCGCCCAATAGCGAACTGCAGCGCCATTTCAAGCTCGATTTTAATTATAATATAATTATACGTTCAAACTGTCGTCGATTGAATATATTCGTCAATATAATTCAACTCTAAGCTAAATTAAATCCAAGGGACGACCCCGTTCACAGAATATTGTGATTCCCAATATTTTTGATTATTTCTAAATTAAATATATTATTTAATTCATTATTTTAATTAAATATTCCCAGTTATTTAATTCCACGACCATTTAATTCACTATATCACTATATATATAATTAAATAAATTAATTATAATACCTCTGCCAATGCGGGTCATTACAATATTAGGTTAATCTACTAGGAGGTAGATATGTACGACGTGTGTGTAAAGCCTTAAGTGATATTAACCCAAAATAACCTAATAAATAAGAAAATATAACTGAACGATATATGTAGGGTTATTTCAAAATGTGTAATTTAAGTCAAGTCACCAGAACTTGTGTTCTGTCCCCCTCCTCATAACATACCCGCAGGTTAGGCTTTTGGTAGATATATGATAGCTTTGGATACTGGCTAGGCAGCATTATTACTTTGTTAAGGCTATATTTGATTATATATTTTATTCCATTTCACTGTGAGATGTTTTCTGAGCTCTAATGTACTTTATATCTCTGTCTTTTCTGCAGGATACCATACAAGCGAACTTGGGTTTCAACAAATTGAAATTTTTGAAAAAAAATCAGTCTGTCGGAATTTGGGTTGCTACATCTGGTAGTAGAGCCTAGGTTCAGGATTCGTGTATAGATAATGAGTGAATGTATTAGTATTTTTAAAATATAAATATTATATATATACACACACACACACATAGATCCATAAGTGGAATCCACTAAATAGGAAGAATAGTTTATGGAAATAAGCGGGATATCAGTTTTGTACACTAAAGGAATAATTATGGTAATTTGAGAGCCTTAGGTGGTTTGGGTGAAAAGTGTACAATATGCTTTGTATTGGAGAAAGTTGTATCCCATAAGATTGTATCTGAGATGTTAGTATTTCAGATTAGTGGGTTTGGCAGTAGGGCCTTATTAATTGGAAAAAGGAAGATGGAAAGGAATATATATGTATATATATATTTGAGAGAATTGAATTTGTGGGACTATCTAGGAGAGTCTAGCTAAGTTGGAAACCCACTTTGAGTCTAACCCCATTGTTAACTTTTAAGAACTTGAAATTTTAAAAAGCTTTTGGGGGGCAGTTTGTGGTGTTTTCAAGTTTTAACCTTAAAAGTTTACAATTTTGAAATATATACTAACTAAATTGTGTAGAAACAATCTTTGAAAGAAAAGAAGTATATTTGATGTTCGAAAAAAATATGTAAGTAACATATTTGAAAAGTACATATTTAGTTTTGAAATAAAAAGGGGTATATTCTGAAAGACGGTAATTTCTTGTGAAATTTTTGTCTAAAACGGATTCTTAAAAAAAAAAAAAAAGGTGCACATTATAGGGAATGTATAGCTTACTAGTTTTCAAGTTATATAGTATGAAGGGATTAAAAACCAAAGCATAGAAAAACAGCATTTTCGTTAAAAACTAAAACTTTCGGCAAAGAAAATTTTAAAGTTATCTATTCTTTTGACAATAATTTTTGCTAATTGTTTTGACATAAAATTCCGTTGGATGGACAAAATAAGTTGTAAGGATTAAGAATAGAGTAGATGTTTGCACCTGGTTGTAATTAACCGAACTAACATTGTGAGCAAGAATAGTTGTGAAACTGATAGAGAAATAGTTGTCCTTATCTACTCCAATTTTCATGATTTGAAAACAAAAAATGTTTTGCATTTTTATGAGATGACATGTTTTCATGGTTTGACAAAATTATTTTTTCATGAGGAAAATAAAGTTTTGACACTTTTAACTTTTGAAAGAAAAATGAAAAGAGGAAGCCAAACCATGTTTTTAAAAATCATGGAGTAGGTAAGGAATAGTACCTAGGGAATATGGAAAATGTTTTGTGGCTATAAAGTGGATAACGATAATTATTTTGGAATGATGATAAGTTCCCGTAGAGTGCGTAAGCATTATAGTGCCTAGGTTGTTGCTTGGAAAAGAATGGTTCAACAATGCAAGGACTAGTGGTGAGTACTAGATAGTAGAGGGCAAGTAAGTTTTTAGATCCCGTGGTTTGGACTTTTCTTTGTTGGAGGGGACATACTCCTAAGATTCTTGGCCCTTAGCTGTAGCTGTCTAGAGTGATTTCTGTTTTAGTTGAAGGATTAGACGGCTTATTTGAAAACTAAACTTAGATCAGTGGATTAAGTTAAATAAGCTAAGAAACGAGTAATGACATAACTAAAAAGAAAACAACAAATCCAGTAAAGCAACGAACGTGACAGTTAAGAAAAATGGGGAAATTATGAGAATAAAAATGATTTTTTTTTCAAGATAAGTTGGAAAAGAAAATCAATAACAAAAGAAATTTTCTTATGTGAACTGTGCCTGGATAGGAAGATAGGGAATCTTTATATAATAGTAGCATAAAATCTAAGTACAGATAGAGAAGGTACATAAAAGAAAAACAGGAGATGTCAAGTTTTCTGTTATCCACCTTTTAGTAACATAAGGAATCAAATTTAGAAAATTAAATTTTTCTGGAATTTAAAAATTAAATTCGGTTGGTAGGGTTTTGGATGCAAAAATTGGATGAACTACGCTCTTCCTCTGTAAGAGGGTGGAAAAATTTGAGTGAAAAAGTATTTTTGATTTCAAAACATTACATTCATGTAGAAATTGCCTGTATTTTTAGGGTGTGCGCATCATGTTTTTATAAGATTTTCAAGAAAAATTTGCATTCATATAGGAGGTACCGCATAGGCATACATTACATTCATGTATTATTATGTTGTATTACACATGATGGTTGTAAATTGTGCGAGGGATCACTTAATTTTACCCTTACAAAATTTTGGAGAAGAAATTTCCTAAGGATGAGAGAATGTAACACGCCGCATTTTATTAAGTATTAAATGAGTAATAAATAAAGATTATGCATATATGTATATATATGCAAGAATATAAATGTGAGAATTAAAAAGGTGCATGTCAAATAAAGGAATAAATGCATTAAAAAGATTAAAAGCAGAAATAAGTCCATGCATGCGTTAAAAAGAGGAATGCATCAATGCAACAAAAATGGGAACAGAAAAAATTAATTAATTGCATAAATTGGTTAAAAGGACAAGAATTAGAAGATATTTTATCAAATGAATTAAATAATCAGCCAAGTTATATTTGGAAGAGAATTAATGATTAAAATTTAAATCAAGAGACAGTGTGCATATGTATACATGTAATAATGAAATTCGAACTTAAATTATGGTGTACAAGAGGAACAAAATAAATCAGAAGGAAAATATATAGCAAGTAATTATACTACTAAGCAAAAATGTTAACCCAGTAATTACCATGCCATAAAATATGACCTTGGACCCAGATGGGTCAACCCACTTTGAGCTATAGTCGACCTTTGGGTCGACTCAAGGGTCGACCCACGTACAGGGCGGGTCGACCTAAGAAGGGTTTAGGTTTGTTCTGTGACTTGGATCCTCTAATGTCTGCAGTTGGATTTTGATAAATTAAATCCGATGGACCAGACTCTTCTTATACGCCTATAAATAGACTAGCAAGGCCTAGCTTTATTCTCATATTTTCCGAGGTGCTGCCTAGGCTCTGCCATTCTATTTCCTCTCCAAACCTTTTCAGAAATAAAATATTAGTTCTTAGGGATTCTGATTTAAGGTCTGAAGATAAGAGATAAAGATCTATAACATAGATGTGTAGAATTTTGATCAACATTAGATAAGTTGTTGAATCTGATCTGTTTAGGTTTCTTTCTTTCCCTCTTTTTTAGTATCAAATTTGTGAATCCATGGTTGTTTTAATATCAGATTTAGTTAGAAAGACCAAGGAATAGCAAATATGGATCAGACTCAAGAATTGGTAAGCTGTCAGGTGAGTAGATTTAAACTATACCGTTTGATAATGGTATATCTATCATTTGCATTCCCCATTATATATACAATTTCAAACATGAAGAACAATTGGTAATTTTGGTAATTGAGATTAATTCTTCATAGATTATGTCGAAAATATACGGTTGTACAAATCTATTCTATTATTATGTTGTTTAGTTTAAAATTTTCTATAATGCTGAATTTGGGGGATTTACAATAAACGTGAATATATTACTGAAAATGAGGTTTAATGATATATTGTAAATCAAATTACAGTGAAATTGGGAATAATAGAAAAAGAATAGATATGCCTGATTTGTATGTAAAATTTACAGTAGTTGGGAAATTGTAGATAACCACATTGAGACACAAGGTTAAGTTCGACTTGTGGTAGAAGCCTGCCGGGAACCAACCGGCAAATCTAGCATCCGCAGGTGGGCAACTTAATGTGAGAGGCCTGGCGGCTAAACATATATAAAAATATATGTATATAATAGATAATAGGTAAATAAATTTCATATGCTTGTTGAAGTTAAAAAGAAAAAAAATCAGTAGTTGTGAATATCATGTGAAACAGAAATTAAATGTTTAACTCAGAAAAATAAGAAAGGAAGGGTTGTAGTGGACTGAGTTAGTTGGATTCTGAGGAAAAGTGATATATTTCCCTAGGTAATCTATTTCTTAGAACGTAGTAACAAGAAAGCCACAATGAAAAATAAAAGAAATAGCTTACAACTACGGATCTAAATAGGCGTACATTATGAAAATAAATCACACTATCTTTCTGTAAATCAAACTAATAAGGTGCATGAAATGTTTTCCTTAAAGGAGTAAGGAACATGTATGGCAATGAATAAGGAAAGAAAGACTACAACAGTATGAGAATTGGAATGAATGGGGAATGATAATAACCTATCACTACTACAAAACAGGTATGTTGCTAAGCGTCATTTGCTTCGATTGTTCTTATAACAGAAGGAAATAGTATCATTTGCTTCTGTTCTGTTAACAACAAAAGCAAATGCAGCGAAGCAAATGGTATTAATTGCTTCAGTTATGCCAATAACAGGAGCAAATAGTAAATTTGCTTCTGTTGTACCAAAAACCGAAGCAAATGCACCAAGGCAAATTATGTTATTTACATCGGTTGCTTAGAAACTGAAGCAAATGCACCAAAGCAAATAATGTATTTGCATCAGTTCCATAAGAATAGAAGCAACTGTACCGAAGCAAATAATGTATTTGCATTAGTTCTATAAGAACCAAAGCAACAGCGAATTATTTTAGCAAAGCAAATACAAATATCAATAATCATAGACAACCTTACATATGCCAATATTTATAATTTATTTTAACGAACGATTGTTAATAAATAATTTATAGTTACAAATTATTAAAAATAATTAATAATTATATTTATATTCAATAGTTTATTGTAGTTAATTACTAATATTTAGAAGATTTTGTTGTTAACATTTATTAATTTCATTTAATAATTAAATAATGAATTAATAATTAATACTAAATAATTAACAAATAATATTTAATATTGAATGTTTAACATTTATCATTAAATTAATTAGTATTATTTAATTAAGAAGTAATATCTAATAATCAATTTTTGATAATTACTATTTAATAATTACTATTAAATAATTATATATTAATAATTATATAATTAAGACAAATTAATATTTAGTAATCAATGTTATACTTTAATACTTATGAAATGATATTTAGTATTTCATAGTTAATTTTATATAATTATTTGTTGGTAACGACATGTCAATAATCATAAACAACCTTAAATAATTATTAACTAATAATGACATATTAATCGTTATTATCAAATTATTTTAATCAAAGCAAATTGCACTTATTAATAATCACCTACATAAGTCATTATTCATAATTTATTATCATGAGCAACCTCACACATGTCAGTTACTCATAATTTATTATAATCAATTATTATCAATAAATAATTTATAACTACAAATTATTCTCAATAATCACTAATTATATTTTATATTTAATAACTTGTTGTAGTTAATTACTAATATTTAATACATTATATTAATTATTATAAATTTCACTTAATTATTAATAAATGAATTAATAATTAGTAATTAATTTCTAATAATGTATGCTTAACATTTAATTATCGAATAGTATTAACATTAAAAAATTAAAATTCTAAAGCAATAAATAATAATTTATATTTAATAATTAATATCTATTGTATACTATGATTATAAAGAAATTAATATTGATTATTTTAACAATTAACAATAACTATTATGACTAAAGATTATTATTAAGTCAAATTGTTCTCTATAACCAGCATTTTTTGTTTACATATAATACTATCATTGTTAGTTATTGTAGCTAATATTTATTAATAATTGAATATCAAAATACAATTAATATTTATTAATAATTAACAAAATTATAGTAAAATATAATTAATGTTAAATAGTTAATGTTTATGATTCAATTATTAATAAGTAATACTTAAATAGCCAAGAGATACATGTTATACACATTCAAAGCCCTCACCGTATTGCAGTTCTATCCACCTCGATATACACGTTACGCAAACATGTCAAGACCCGATCCGATATACACATTCGAAGCCCTCTCTATCTTATAAAACCCTAGCAACCAAAATAATGGTGGCATAACTCGTCGATTTCGCTCACTTCTAATTCCTTACTCTCTCGCGAAAATTCTCTCACTTCTAGCCCTCATCGCGTTGCAGTTCCAATCAACTTCGCTCAGTGCTGAGGGCTATGATTCAAATGATTGTAATCAGATCCATCTTCGCAGTGGAATGTATTAGTGAAAGGATGATTCGGGTATTTTCTTGCTTCCTTTTGCCTTTTCTTTCGTAGTATTATTTGTTTGGATCTGTAGTAACTAATCTTTTTTTAAGTCTGAGGCCATGCTGAGTGGTTTGGTTTCGTAGATTTACTTGTTAATCGTCTAATGATTTGTGTTTTCTTAATCTGAGATTTTTGGTTGAACCTTTGAAAACAATTCCAGTGTTTAATTTGGTTGTTGTAGCCAAGGCACCGAAACTGTCTCCTAATATAATGTCTCTCTGCTATTGTCCTCTACTTCCCGTTTCTCTAATAGCTCTGCTCGTAACTTATATGCTGGCATGTTAATTTTCTCTCAATCAAATATCTTTCTGTTATTATATCATAATATCAGAAAACAAGAATATGGAAAAAGATGAATTTTAGCAATAGTACATAAACTCAAAACTCAATCTATTTTAAATTAATTAGAATGATCAACAATTTTAATTATACGGTTGTTCATCATAACTTAGTTCATTATCTTCGTCCCTTAACAAAAGAAAGATGGATGTTCATAATACAATATAGAAGTAGAAGTGTATTTATTGGGTGATTACAAACTCTGTAAGAGTTGAGTTATAGTAGTAATGTAATGTGTGCAAGTGTAATTGTTTGTTTGGAATGGGCAAAAGTTTTATAGTGTAAATTTAAAATTTGAAGCAACTTTTCCTAGTTTCCTGTAAAAAGAAAGCAGCAACACTTTCTGCTTAGACTCTCATTATATTTTTTGCGTCTTTTGATTTTTTTCCTCGATTGCTTTCCAGCATGAAATTTCTATAAATGAGATACCTAGATATCTAATGACATGTCTACTAAATTAATATATATTTTTCTTCTATAATGGGGTATTTAGGTTATTCTATTTCTACTAAGAGAGAATCAAGGGTCATTTATGTATATAGCTCAAACTTTGTTTTTGAACAATCATGAGTTTTATACTATATTCCAGTGAACTAACTGGAAGATGCGACCAGATATTTTTGTGTATGGGCAGACAACAATATAAATAGTATTAGTAAATGGAATCGTTCCTTTTATTTCAGTCTATTCTTACATCTTCACATACGCATTTGGGATTCAATCAGAAAACCTAACCTTTTCTTTTTCTCTCCAAGTACTTCATGTTTTTTTGTTTAGAAGTATTGCTTTGTGAGCAAAAATTGAAATAGGCATAGCAAAAGATGAAGTAGAAATTCCTTTGTTCTATACGTTGGACATCATTATTCATTATTTTAGTTGTTCTAATTTCCTTTATTTCCTTACAAATTTATGTCGTCTGTACTAGGTCATTGGAAACAATATATCACATATTGTTTGAACTTGAATATTCAAGAAATGTGTGGAATATAATTAAGCTGTATTTCAGTATAGCTCAGTTGCGGTGTTTCAGCTTACCATAGATTATAAGTTCACTATCCAGTCACAATTATTCTAATAAACATGATAAAATATTCTGTATGTATGTCTAACCTCTATAGTTTGCTATTTTTCACATCGTGATGATTTTCCACATGGTAAAGAATTAGTGATGTCAAATCTACACCATTTTTATTCTTCTTATATGGGCTTTGATGGCAGTGTTTTGTGAGTAGTTATTGGAAACCGAGACATAATTTCTTATTTGCTGTTTGAATGGAGCAGTTTAAGGGACATGTTGTATATCTCCCTTTACTTTTTGTTTGTTGTTTGTTCCATGTAGTTTGTACAATGTTTTAACTTTTGTTCATATTCTATTTGAACACTCTTTGTTGCCTCGTTACGTAACTCCATAAGCATGTCTTTATCTACAGATTTTCCATGGAGTCAATCGAATCAAGTGCTGGAAATGAAGCGATGAAATACAATTAGAAGAGGATGTTGAATTGTTCAAGGATATGAAGGCACTTTGTGAAGGTAAAAATTATCTAACAATATCATATCAACCAGAAGTTTTGACATAAAAGTAGTGATATTAAGCTTTTTGATGAGGGATAACTTTGGTGTTCCTTTTAGTATAGGTTGGTAAAACTGTTGATATAGAGCATAGTCGCATTTCAAACTTCTTTTTTCCTCCTGCTATAGGTACACATGAAGTTGTTGTTAGGTGCGCATGATTATACTTCAAGGTTATTTTAGCAGGAAGCATGAACATACCTCGAGGAATTCCCAATGTTTTTTAGTAGTATATTCCCACTACTGTTCAGAATAATGCACAAGTTTTTATTCATCTTAAAAAGTAATTTCGCTTTGCATGTAAATAAGAATAGCCTTAATTTAGAGATGATTTCAAGGAGGTTACATGGAATTCGTTTAGTAACCAAACTTCGGATGAATTCAACAGAAAAGAAGTATCAATTTATATTTTCAATGTCTTGATATATCTACAATTGACAATACATAAACAAGTTGCAATTGAACCTTTTACATTTAGAAATGAATAAAATGCGCTCGTTTTCTATTAAAAAACTTCTTATAAGTCACTTGAATATAAATTTTTATGATCAAGAGCATATTTAGTTAACATACTTGATTTAACCAATTTAGCTTACTAATAGAATTTTGATCTTATGAATTTTCCATGTTATTTCTCTTCTCATTTTTATCATGCTTTCAACTTGTTGCGCTCATTGTTTTGCAAGCATGCCACTTTAAGTGCTCCTACTAAACATCAAACCCAGTGTCTTTGGTTAATTATGTGCGTGTGACTAAGGATAAATAAAATATTGTAAACTGTCACCACATTAAGTGCTCCTGCTAAACATCGCCACATTTTATAAACAACTTCGTCCGTGTGACTAAGGATAAATAAAATTTTATGTGTTGCAGCCCATTAGAGCATATTGGGAAATTCACTGAATATTTGCCGGAATGTTCAAAGATCAATTCAAATTCTAAATTGATTTGAGCGTTTATTAGATCAACGCCGAATGGAAATAGCTGATTTTATCAATGCTCAAGTTAACGAAAAAGAATAGGGAATTCATAATATTTTTGATGAGTTCGCATGTTGATTTAATCAACACTGAATATATCAACGCCCTATATATGAGTACCAAATAAATCAATGCACATGTTAGAACGTTGATTTAATTAGCGTTTTTCTGTTGGGTTGGACTTATGTTTGCTTATATGGTTACAAGATTGATTCACATGTTTAGCAGAATTGAACAAGAATCCAGTTTTGCTTATCTTTGATTATTATAGTGCATGACCTGTTTTCATTTGCACTTGTTAATGTTGTCTGTCTATACTTGATTGAATCTGATTTGCCTTGATGCTCCGGTCCGTTGAAATGTTTGCATATGTTTGGCTTGAACATGATGCCATCTCTATAGTTTTATTTCTTATTGTTGCTTAAGTTATATGAATTTATTGAACCTTTCTTGATCTATGTAACAACCTAGAATTTTGGAACCAATTTAAAATTTTTATTTTAGAAATTTTAACGGAATTTTAATATTTAAAATAATTTATATTAAATAATAATGATTAAAAATTTATTTAAATCGAAGTTAAAACGAATAAATTTATTTTAATTATAAAAGGAGTTAGAAATAGAATAGTAGTTTGAAAATTTGAATTAGAACTTTGACTGATTGTACAGGATTCAAAATAAATCGGATTTTAGTCAAACCAAAAATAATATAATCTGTTTAAAAATATCTTTCCAACAAATCCGAAATATCGATTTTTCATAGTGGGAATCAAAAGTTATAGCCAGTTGAATATTCAAAATAGTCGCTATGGAATTTAATATATTATATAGCCCGTATAAATAGCCATTTTGCAAACGACCTCTGTGTTCGACGAAACCACCCTGGTTAGATTCGGAATACCAAATTATTGCTAGATTCCAATTTTCATAATTTTTGGAATTAATATATGAGCGTGGAAAATTAAAACGTGTTTTTTCAATTTCAGTCAAATTGAATCAACTAGAAAATTACCATTTTTCAAACAGTCTCCAAATTCGACGAAATTAATTTTGTAAGGACCGTATCGTCAAAACATAACTAGAAATTACTTTTTTTGGAATTTTTGGAGTTAGTATGTGGCCCCAGTAAATTTAAATGTACGATCGAATTAAATAAATAAACGATTTAAATTTTAATTTAAAGAAAACAGATTGAAAACTATCATTTGAGCCGATGGGACATAGGACATTGTGTCCGGAATAGGGGTATTTGACTAGGGGCAACATTCGCTGGGCTGGATTTAGAGTTAGTGGGTATTAACGGGTTTTCTTGTGAATTAGTGAATTATTTAATATAATATTATATAAATACCCATATATTGACAAACCCTAATCCCTATAATCTCAGCGCCATCATCTTTTTATTCAACGGCCTGCGAGTTCGAAACGATTTCATACATTTTCACGAAATCCAAGAATTAATTCGAGGAATCTCCAAAACAAAGATAAAGAGCATCGAAAGGTCTATGCATTCAGCGGAGGAGATGGATGTTAGTGGAGTACATCATCACTAGTACAAAACTTGTCTTTTGCATCCCTTTATTTGCATCTGTTATATAAGCAATAGATGCAAATAGTATAATTTGCATATGTTCTTAACCTACATTAGATGCAAATAAGTGAATTTAAATATTACCCCAAGCTTTGCATCAGTTGTTGTCTATGAACAGACACGGTAGGGAGGGAGGAAAATTAAGATATAGCTGTTTGCGTCTGTTGTTATATAAGTGGACGCAAATAGGCAATGAAATTATTTAATTTACGTCTACTGCAATTTTAAGCAGACGCAAAAATAGTTTCTTCATTCAAGTCTATGATGCGATCTTTGTTTATCCTTAAATCCATTTTAACTGCCCTAACATCGTGCCTCACCTAAACCCACCTCACTAACTCGCTATGTTTTTCCCCAATTCCACGTCAATTCTTTTTCCTCGCATCTTTATCTTTCTCACTTCCGTATTACAAAATCACGTAACCTGCAAAATTATCCTCTTCCTCCTTCATTTTCCTATTCCTCCAATAACATCTTTTATTGTGTGATTTCTTTACTTTTCAGAGGTCAACTCCTCAACTTCGCAGGAGCGCAAGTTCTCCACGTTGCTGAAGCGCGACTCCTCCACTTTGCCAAAACGCATCCTTGAAATTGACGATTTTAGGTATTTTTATTTTCTATTTTGTGGAGCATTGGAGATTGATTGATTGATTCACCAAATTTGAAATGGCGGAGGAGTAAGTCATGTGCCAAAACATTGTAATTATTTATCATGTACCTACAAAGCATAATATGTACTAATCTATGACATAAGTCACATAACCTTTTTTTATGCGAAAAATGGTCAATTTGTGTTTACTGTTGCATAAAATAGCTTATTGAGAAACTTAAAGAAGATATAAGGGGTCAATTTGTTGTTACTGTGGCATATAATAGTTTGTCGCATAAATTACGTCTAGTTTGATTTGATTATTGGTTAATGAATTGTGATAACATGTATTATGTTTCTCCATTGCTTGCTGAGGGTTCATGACTTCACAATTTTGATTGACATACTACACTGCTAATTAAAATAATCATCTAACTTAACATAATCCATTAACTGCACATTTATATACAACATATCTTACATTACTAACCAAGTGTTACATAAGTCTACCTGCAATTGTTCTGAGTAGCTTATGTTTAGGCCACTATGGTATTCTCTGGTTGGTCTTCCTAATACTTACAGACATACACAAACACACTATCCTAACAGTGGTCCGCATATTGTGATGATGATACCAGATAAGTTATATTTTTACAACACACCCTTAAATTACAATGGTATGCATATATACGAGCTTCTGTCTAATAATTAATAATTTTGGTGAAAGCTACATGCATCGATGCATCTGTCTATAATCCCCTCTCCTCTTTCTTCTCCATAACAATTTTTTTTAAATTAGCTTTTCTTTTAGTCTCACTTATCTTGTTCTGGGATATAAATCTTGCTTTGGAAAAATTGACTGCATTATTATCTACAAGAACTTGGGATATAAATTTATGTTATTTTTGTAGTTACTTATAAAATCATGGAATGGAAGACGTGATGATTGATAGTTCTGGTCTAAGGCTTAAGGTATTACAGTCAAACATTTGCTATTTGTTTTTGTTTTTCATTTTTTTTCAATCTAATAAACAAGGCTACTATTCTTCCTTATTTATCTTTCTTGAGGAGATACATTTCCTTGATGAAGTTGTTACATGATGATCATCATAGCACATGGCATTTCATAAATGTCATTTTCTTTCATTCTTTCATTTTTTCAATTGAAAATTAAAAAACTAAGAACATTTGATATATCATAGCCATATTTTGAAGTTTTGTGTATGATAACAACTAGATCTTACTTAATTATCCCAGATAAAAGGGAATTAGTCGTCAGTTATAATGATAGAAGAATTGGATGCTTGCTAAGAATCATCCAAGACATTATGCTATAAGATCAATTTTCATTTTTTCTATTAAATGTTAAAATAGTTTCATGCCTTCTCCAGAACAAATTACTACCATTTGTATAAGAGATCAGCAATAAAAATATATGTTTTTACATTTTTTTTATGCATCCTAACAAATATCAACAAATTCATGAATATTAACTGATATAAATCACCTTGTTCTTATCCGCAAACATACTGTCTTTTTAAGGTATTCATTGCACTATGAAACCAAAGTCAGTGTTTGATAGCAAAGAGTTCCGACGTTAGTTTTGGATGGACATAACATTTCTAAGGATGAAGTAATGAAACTTGGAACAAAGGCAGACACATTTTACACTGAGAAGCATGCAGGTATGTGAATGGAATCCATTCTAATTATCTATTATGTCAATAACATATGACTTCTGTTCACCAGTAATATCTAGATTTATAAACTAAAAATATTTCTGGCAAAATTGATGAATAAAAGTGAAGAAATGTTCCCCTTAAGATAAGCAAGCTTGCGCTTCAGATCAGCTGAATCAAACATATTTTTTAACAAAGTTAAAAATTAACAATTAAAAAATTACTGCTTCTAATGACAAATCATTGTGCGCTAGTGTTCTCATTACAGATAAAACATGCATTATATTGTTTTAAAGTTATGTAATACATTAGTGAAAAGATCATAACACCATATTTCCTTACAACATTGAAAATCTCAACACTGAAAATCATAACATTGGCATTTGGTACGTTGTTGTTATTGAATTTGACTTCCCTCAGCAATAAACCAGAATGAACTTCCGAGACTCATCAGGTACCATCCTATTTTTATTTAGTAAATATACAGAAGTTGTATTTATGCCGACAAGCTTTTATATTAAAATTATGTAGATATTCCTATTTTAAGATAACTATTTTCCAAGTCATGCCAATATAGTTTTTTCCTCTAAAACTTCTCCACGAACAGTCTACATTCTTATTAAAGCAAAACGGGTTATAATTTTTAATTTTGCACAAGCAATCCACATTCCTGTTATTGTTTTTTATATCAAAATCACTGCTATTTTTTTTTTGTGAATATGAGTGATTGTTCGTGATTCTATTTTCATCGCGGTATATATTTTAAACCAAAAAAAAAACTCTTATTTTGTTATACTCTTTGTAATTTTGAAAAGCAAACAATGTAATGCTTATTCCTATGTTAGAGATTGTTCGCGATACTATTTACACGTTTGTAATGGTTAAAATTGTTGTTATCTTAAAATGAGCCATATTATACTTCTATTTATGTATTCTACTTTCCTGATTTGATTAGCCGTAACTTAGCATATGGGGCAATGTGATAAAGATATATAGTTCTCTCCAAGAAGAAAAACAAAGACATATATATATATATATATATATATATATATATATATATATATATATATATATATTGAAAAGATACTACTAAGGTCACTTCTAGTTTATTATTTCTAGCAGATTCATATTAAGTGATGGTTCTGAACAACTTCGTTATTAACTGAAAAACTGTTAGGATGCTGCAATGATCAGTGCATCAACTGTTGTAGATATTATTGTAATTCAAATACTTATATACCCACTACGTACGTGAAGGATCATTATTCTCTAGATTTTGTTATGTTATGCGGATGGTATGTCTATAATTGCACCATATTTTGTGTGCTTTGCGTGTACTATTTTTCTCCTAAAATTATTAGACCACTTGGTATCATGGAAATTTCCTTTAATTACCTTTGTTTTCAGGCAATTCTGGTGTATACCTCTTTCTGCTATGTCATCATTACGCTATATTAAATAAACGTCAATGATTGTAAAAGGATATCAGTTTTTACCATGTTTGTTATTTTTCTTTAATATATTTTCTGTAAATCGTCACTGATTTCTTTGTCGTTTACTAAATAAGCAGTGGCTTGATCACAGAATCACAGTACTAGCATGGTGGACCACTGAAAATTAACAAGGTACTTTGAGATCATAAATTGCTTTTTAACATGTTTATAGTTATGTTTATTTAGCTCTCAGTGCTTTCAAATCTTTTATTTTAACTATTATGGCCCCTTGATTGTGTCTCATATAGAGCTAGTACTTGTAAGCAACGACAGTATTCAATGTGTTACTCAAGGGTTTACATAGTATAATGTCAAAAACAGTTCCAGTAGGTAAAGATCCATTTGCATTTTTGTTAGAATTGAATTTAAGAAAATCATAATCAAATTTTGAAGGAATAAATTATCAAACAATTGATAGAGAGGCTCATGATGTCTCTTTACAGCTAAAATTCATGTTAACATTGTAAAGGAATTCATGGTAACTGTTGCAACTGAAATTCCTGTTAACTTGGAATAATATTTATTAGTATCTAGCTTGGCCATTTTACTTGGATTGCATTCATGTTACCATGGTAAAGGAAGGAATGATTCTAACTTAGCATGTACTATTAGTGGGTGAAATTTTTCCAAGACCATTTCCATAAAGTAAAAAATTGTAATGAAACTATACTGATACATTTTCACATTTATAAAAATAGGCGATTTAATAATTACTAATTTAAAATGGGAAATGTCAAAATCCATTCAATTTATGATTAAAGGAACCATTGATTAAAAGAAAACCAACTAAAACAAAATATTATTAAAGGTATATCAAAACGTAATTATGGTGTGTTTGTTTTTGTTATATTGTTGGAGGAATAATAGCTGATACACATAGAGAATGTACATGGATATATACTTTAAGATTATTAAACATATACAGTAAGTGTGACCATCTCTAATTAGTATTCATCATCTAATAATATTAATTTGTCCTAAACTTTTGTCTTCTAGAGTAAGTGTTTCCAAGGTTTCTTTCATATTCCTATACAATAGCGCCAAACTTTAGCCTTCGGATTTCAAACCAACCTTCAGGTTCTATTCTGTTTTTGAAAATTAAATGTTGAGTTATGGCACATGCCTCTTTAATGAACCAATTAATTATCGATTAACATTGCATTTAGCTTTTTATATTTAAAACCTGAAGCACGAACCTTTAGGTTTGGTTTTTCTATAGTTGACAGCTTCTGTATAACACTTGCTTTTGTGTTAAACTTTTATATTTAATCTGTTAACACTTTCTTCAATAACACTCATTTTTCTATTTTCTATTGTCATCAAAAATTAAATGCTAAATTTAGGTACTTGCCTTCATTTCTATTGAAATATGAAATATGAACCTATAGATTCTGTTTTCTGAAGCTTATTAAAAATAAATGCTAACTTTTAGCACTTGAAAATTAAATGTTTAATTATGGCACATGCCTCTTTAATGAACCAATTAATTATTAATTAACATTGCATTTAGCTTTCTATATTTAAAACCTGAAGCATGAACCTTTAGGTTTGGTTTTTTCTATGGTTGTTTTGAAACGTGTGCTCTCATACATATTTTTTTTGTTCTTAGTGTGCTTGGACAGGTGGTTTAGTGGAATAAGGTGGAATTACAAGCATGGCTTTGTTAGGCTATTATAAAATTGGCAAAAAGGAAGCTGGTACTTTTTTAGGTGTGGGAGTGGCTTCTGGAACTGACATGCTGTAGGAAGGTGAATGTTCTTTATTTTGCACGTTGTTCTTTATTTTGGCATCCGAAATTCATTTCTATGCTTGGTCCATTCAATTATTATCTATACTATGTAATGCAGAATTGTTGTAACAGAACATAAAAAAGGGTGAAATCTCAAAGTACCCAAACACAATTGTTCTACTACATGTCCTTTCTTATCATCTGCTGAGTAGTAGAGTCAAAAAAAAATAGAACAATGCACAATTATTTCTAGTTACAAATTTAACTTAAACAGAGCACAATAACCACGAACTCGAAGTCCCGTGAACATCCCCTTATATTTGAACTTTTAGGGGTATGGATGCAGGGCTACAACCACGCTCCTCCAGTTCCTCAGAATTTTTATTAGTCTGATGGAAAAGTCCTAACTGTATAGCAATAGTAGATATGAGGATGATTGGTGGAACAAGAAATGAGTTTTGGTCCTATCCTTGGTGTAATAGGAAGCAGAGATATAGTGCACTGTGTATGCATGGTTTGTGTGTGGAATCCGCAAAGGAAAAAAATCAGTTCATTTGCTATTAAAGTCTGATTACTGTGAGTTGCTATGACATAGGAATAAGCAAATGGGCTGGCTTGGTAGATTAATGAGGATAAGGACTACTGTTTAAAAATGTTTCATTTCCACTGAGGACATTGTACAACATATGCTGGCTAGCTAATATATGAGAAAGATGTTGGCATAAAATGGTTGAGTGATTAGAACAACCGATTCTATGCACCTTAATACTGGGCATGGCCTTAATAATACTTTATGCAGCCATAAGAGTCACCTCATACTAATACATTGGTTTTATAGTATGTGCACTGGCTATTTCGATGGTGGTTTAGAATGTTTTGAGAAAGTAACTGGAACTATTGACCTTTATGAACATTAATAACAAATAGGTACAATATATTATTTTGTTTGGATACTTGGGGATAATGTATTTAGGATCTAGTCAAACAAGTTTCCATATGATTAATACATAGACGATTCAGAAACTTTGTATAATTTTAACCACCATCGTATGTTTATATTGGCATGACATATCCTCCCGTATACACTTAATTTCATGCACTTGATATTTTCATTTATAGTGCACTTAATTTCAAAACTCTAAATTACCTAATGCATTGGTATTTTCATTTATTTTGCTCAGTTAACTGATTTATAAGTTTAGGTCCAGTCCAGTCTAGGTTAAAAAAGTTATTACCTTCGTCATTATAGTTGTCTGGTTTTCAAAAGTAAATTACATCTAGAAGACTATAAGTGGGATTTTAGCTCCTGTTAGTAGTTGAGTCTCCAGAACTGTTGTTTGTGTCAGGTCAAGGACGGAACTAGTAGGAGGACAAGTAGGGGTCGTGGCCCCTCCCCCCTAAGTTTCAAAAGTTCATAAAAAAAAAATTACTGACTTTTCTACTTTTGTACATATTTTATATTGCATGTTTCCCTTATGCTTTAGTGTCACTTTGCAGCTGGTTCGTTTTCTTCTTTATGCTCTCGGTTTCAGGTTTTACTAATCTATTTGGTTCTTATTTTCTGAACAAGACAATTACTTTATGTTTTTAATTTTCTATTTCTAGGTTAATGCAATGTTATGAGCTAATTCTGCAATTTTATTCCACTATTTCAGGTTTCACAAAAAAGATCAAATTCAGTTTTTAAGAAAACCGAGATAATTACTTATAACTTTTAATTTTCAAGTCTCAAGTTTGTGCGTAGTGTTATGAGCTACAAAATACGAATTAATAATTTCATATAACCATGAATCACGATCATTTTTGTTTTCAATTTTCCATTCTTTTCTATTTTACAAGAATGTTGAAAAACTTCCAAAAATTTTTGAATATCAGATAATGCAACTAACATGCAAAAAAAAAAAAAATTGGTAATTTATGTTATGTTTTGTGAAATATTCTTTACAAAAGGCCCCCCTTCATCAACATCTTGGCTCCATCCCTGTGTCAGGCTATCTACAATTTTGCGTTTGAATTATATGTGAGTTGTTGCTTTGTACAGCTCTGTCCAGTGTCTTTTATCAATGTGTATTTGTATTTTGGTTGAATTTGTAAAATATTCGGTTATCATCTTTTCTTTCTTTGGACTGAGTACACATGTTTTATTACTGTCATGGAGTGATTTATACGTTGCCGGTGCAAAGTGCAGGAACAAGCATACGTTGGCAGTGTATACGGGTGATCTAATATTAAAACCTTCCAGCAGTTTGTCTTCCACATTGAAAATAGGGGTGATGTATACGTTGTATGTAATTTCTACTGTAATTTCAGGTTTGATGTGAAGATTTCTGCTGCTGCAGCAGAAGAAACGAGACTGCATTCTATCACCATAGAAAACAAGTTTGAATCATTAGTAAGTTTTATTTCTCCTAGCTTCATTTTATATATGTTGTTTATGTAGCATAGTTTGCTTTAAACATGTAAATATATCATGAGCTTTATTCAAACACTGTCCACTTCGAACTTTGTGGATGTTTGGTTTAACGATCAAGCTTCAGAAAATCCCTTCATTAATGTAGGCCAAACTGCGTACATCTTGCTTATCCTGAACACTGCAAAAGGAGACAGTCACTGGATAGGGAAATGTTGGTGATGTTTTTATGTAAGATTGTAACGGAACTTACCTCTATGTCGAGTAGAATTCAGTTTAAATATGGCTAGCTCGAGAAAACATGATGCCTCACTTTTCTGTTGCAGGGTGAATTCATGAATTCTCATATTTATATAATAGCAAACATGGGGATACGTACGTCGTTTTATGAGATAATGAGGGGAGGTATAACAGTACTGGGTCTGTAAGGGTGGCTCCATGGGCCATGTTTGGGCTCAGTGTGCTGGCCTGTTCTAGGCTTGTTAAGCATGGGGATGGTATGGGTGTGCTGTTGAGTCGGTCCCTTTTGTTGCTACAGTTGCTAGTTTGGGGCGTGGGATTCAGACCTTGCAGCATGCTTCTGAAGAGGCGAGGATGACAAGTACTGAAGTGATTCAGGAAAAGCTGCTTGCGCTTGCTAGAGGTGGGAAGAAATAATGATCTTTTTTTATTTATCTTTTTTTTTTATCTTTTTTTTTTTTTTGGGGACATAATTGGATCTTTGAAAGTTGATCATACTAACATGAATGATTGAGGTACATGGGGTAATAGTTTTCTCATTTTTATGTCTTCTTCTGTACATGTCTGTAAATTTGTAATTTGTCTGAACTTTGATGAATGTATGCTTGACTGTTACTATGGTAAAGCTGCTTGATTTTGTATTGAGAAAAAAAACCATTTACGTATGCACATCCTGGCAGAACATCAAATTGCTTTTGCAATATATATTAGCTGTTACTTTTGACAATTTTTTTTTGACACAGTTACCTTCCTTTATATTTTGCTATTCATGATAGTTTATGTTTACATTTTATGACTAATAGACTTATGTTTTTTTGATAGGCGTTGTAGCTTTGAGACATGTAGAATTTTTATCGTTCAACCTTACGGTACGTGTTGAAAAAAAAGAAGGAAATTTGATTTCATTGTTCAGCCTTTTTTCCCGGTACTTAAATTATAATGTGTATGTTTTTTGGCCGTTCACGTGGTTATTTCTTATTTTTACAAGTTAAGAAGGTTTAAGAAGTGGCGCATAAGAAGAGTTATGCATCATCAAACGCTAATTAAAATGTTGCAGTCATTTCCTCGAAGAATTTTTATTTTCAGTCTTTTTTCACTAACCGGAAAACCGAGACACCTGACAAGGTTTAAATTGTATGCGTCATATTGGTTATATCTGTGTAGCGTTGTAACCCTTCGTAATTTAAATTATATTTGATCAAATTATTGCATATAATTTCCAGGTATATTATATTTGATTGTAGTGTACTACTGCAACACTTATATTTGATTGTGTTGTGGATTACTGTTGTTTTGTTTGATTGTATTCAGATTTGTGTTGTGGCAAACCTAAAAGGCTCATTTTTGAAAGAAAAAAACAAATTTACGTCTGTTATTGTGGCAAAAGAGATGCAAATGCACTGAAGAGTAAAACTGCCATAAACAATTTGCATCTAGTGTAGCAATAAAACAGACGCAAATATGTAGAGTATTCGCGTTTGCTTCTGGTTATAACAGACGCAAATGCACTGAGTAGTAAAACTGTCAGAAGCAGTCTACATCTGCCGTAGTAAAGAAATAGACGCAAATACAAATAGTATTCGCGTCTTCTTCAGTCTATAACAGATGCAAATATGGATATTTGCATCGGTTATAAATCATAAGCAAATTCTTTTTATAATTTGCGTCCATTGCATTTGCATCGGCAGTGGAGCAGACGCAAATGGTGCAAAAAGACAGACGCAAATACTCTGTTTTATAGTTGTGCATTCGATTTTAGGCCTTAAAGGCGCTAACTTTGGAAGGGTTTTGGCGGCGGTATAGTGGTGCGAGTTCGCCGCTTTTGATGGACGGGGGACGGCGGTGCCAAGGCCTACGACGTGTTGGGTGGCGATCCTGCTCCGGTGCTTGGATGGTGGTGCGGTGATCGGTCAAAGGGATAGAGCGATGGGTTTTTTGATCTCGATTTCCAGAATTCAAAACGAGGAAGGATTAAGTTAATAATTAACACTACTTATGTTTATTTAATTAATTAGACTAATTTTTGTAAACAATGGATTAAATTCAATATC
The DNA here is from genome assembly GCA_030737875.1 of Allium sativum. Lineage (NCBI taxonomy): Eukaryota > Viridiplantae > Streptophyta > Magnoliopsida > Asparagales > Amaryllidaceae > Allium > Allium sativum. Next base: position 203,319,116 of record CM060924.1, read on the forward strand.
TTTTTCATAGATGATCAGAATCCGACGATTTCGGATCCGTTGGAATTGTAAAATCGAGATGTACGTCATAGGACTGACTAGAAGCAAATTGGAGCTCGTGTAAATTTTGGTAGAGTGTAAAGCTTTCGGTGAGATTTCTTGATTTAAAATTAAAAATAAAAAAAATATGTATATATATAGATTTATGTCGATTGTGATTGTAATATTAAATATATGTGTCGTATATAATGTAGAATGATTGATTGACTGTGCTGGTGATGATTTGTCGAATTATGTTTGTGTAAGATAAAAATATAATCTTTAATTGTTTAAAAAAATGTCACTATTTAGAATAATGTTTTGTTTAAAAAAAATATCATTTTGGTTAGAAAATGCCAACTAGATTAAAATATCATTTTGTTAGAATCATGTTATGTTAATCAAAAATATCATTTTGTTAGATCATGTTATGTTAGATAAAAATATCATTTTATTTAGAAATGTCGTATTAGATAAAAATATCATTCATTTAGATAATGTCATGTTAGATAGAAATATCCTTTTATTGTTCACATATAAATTGTTAGATTTGTAAACAGTAAAAATACTCTTTTTATCGTTTACATGTAATGTTAGAATTGTTAAACATCAAAATATTCTTTTTATTATAACATATGAATTGTTAGAATTATTAAACATTAAACATATTCTTTTATTGTTTACATGTAACATTAGAAATTGTTTGTGCAATAAAAATATTCTTTTTATTATACATGTTGACAATAGTAATTGTTAGACTATAAAAATTCCCTTTTTATTTGTCACATGTTAGAATATTATGAAAAGGAAAATTATGTAAAACATGTTATGTTATTAAAAATAACATTACTTTTAACATGTTAGTTAAAATAAAAAGAAAAACATGTTAATATATGTTTATTATAAAAAAAAGACATTTTCTTATGTTAGATTAAGATTAAAAGAATAACATGTTACCACTTGTTTTGCCATTTAAATGACATTTTAATATGTTAAGTTAGATTAAAAATGTTCATGTATTTGAAATGAAAATATGTTAACGATAAAATTCACATTCGATATAGAAAAGTTTAAAAATAAAAATTCACATTTTTATTGTATATAAGAAATATGAAAAATGATCATTTATTTGAAATAAACCTATTTAACAATAAAAATTTACATTTTTATTGTATACAAGAAAGGATTTAAAATGACCATTTGTTAACATAGGATTTGTTTATTAAAAACATTATCATTCATATGCTAGTAACATAGAAAAATGTTCAATTGAATATGTACGTTTTGTTAGTTAAAACATTATCATTCATATGTTAGTAACATAGAAAAATGTTCATTTGAATATATATGTTTTGTTAGTTAAAACATTATCATTCATATGTTAGAATAAAATTATCATTTATGTTAGAAATAAAAATGCCATTTATGTTAGGAATAAAAATGCCATTTATGTTAGAAATAAAATTATCATTTGTTTGACAAAAAAGTAGTCCTAACACCCAAATTATCATATTTAGAGCATAGGATATGAAGAAATAACTGAAAAATATGAGAAAAAACAAGACAACAGAATTTTTATGGTGGATAAATGGGACAGGAAATGAATCGTCCCCGAGGCGTGATAGTGCACCATGAATAAAGACCGCCTCAACAACACTCTACCCTTGGAATTCGACGAGAGAGTATAAAGGCGTCATGGATTGGCGCCCCAAGAACTCCTACCCTGTTGAAGGATCGAGGAATAGACTGAAAGCTGAGTTTGAACTCCAGAGAGGGTATAAAGGCAAAGATTAAAATGCTAGTCAAGGGCTCCTACCTTACCGGAGTATCCAGGGCAAGACTGAAAGCTGAGCCCGGATCCTCCATGTCCGGACATGGGGGCAAAACAGTTAAGGTCCTAATCAATCCTCAACAAAGCCCTGGCAAGACACTAAGTTAATGGTTGATTGGAGGCATACCTATACTCACATACTACTTTAGTGCACTTTCATTTATAATTGCATTGACAACTTATAATGCTTCATGACTTATTTGCTCATTTGCGTTTCAAATGTTTAAACGTATAACTAATTATAGAATGTTCCCAGGTACAACACAATGCGTAAGAAACAAAATTTTATTTACTAAATGCAGGTTTACAAAAGATAACTACTCAAGAACGCGAGGGCCTCACTCCCAACAATAGCAGCATGCCAATGGAAAACGAACAAAGGGCCGCGTCCAGAAGGATGACGCAGGCCCCTTGAGGACCAAAAAACAGATACAAAGAGAACGTCCATCTTCTGATCCCAACTTACTTCCAGAATGGGAAGCTCTGATAAGGCTGGATATATCCCATGTAATAATTGGACGTGACGCAACCATTTCGTCTCCGACCTTTCCCTTGATGCATAGAGAAAATGGGAGCAATAGAGGTGACTATGATCCAACCATTCATCGCTTGATTTCAATCCTTGGAGCTTGGATGGGAGGCTGGAGATTAGCATGGGCTGAGTACCAACAATTCATTTTGCATCCAACTCTAACTCACGACTTAATGAAGGTTTATGAACTTTAAAAAGATGTGGATTTCATGAAATCTGCTACTCAGTAGGGAGACTAGCTTCGAGCAGCATGATTCGATTACCGGATGATTTTATGCACATTTACTATCCTCGGAGCCCTGCAAAATCCCAGACTACCACCAAAAGAATGACTTCTGAAGATTAACCCACATACTTTTAAGCAACAGGTCACCATCCAGAATTATAGGACGGAAGCCTGATTAATTGCTATTGCATATGCGGAGCTGAAAAACCCAAGGCCAAATTTCACTTAGTTCAAGACTTCATGCTAGGGGCACTAGTGTTAAATCAGAAGGTCATACAACAATCATCAACCTGCGGGAAATGATGGAATCGAAATTCAAGCAGTGACAAGCTTGGCTTGGTCGGATGACAATCACCAGCTCGGGATGAACACGAAACGATTAGCAGGCATACATCATGTGGCTTCAATTCAGAACGTCATGGATGGGAACATGGGCAATGGAACAGCTGCCCGCAACATCCTAGACGAGAATGCAAGAATTATAACAAACTTTGGTTATGCATGACCAGCTTTAGCTCCAACACGAATGGATACTCGAGCGACACTTCACGTTTAGCTCCAAGCAAGAATGCAACAATTTGAAGGACAACAACCCGGTCAAGTTGAACGATTCGAATCGCGACCCAGGGGCATTTTCGACTTGGCAATGAGAAATCAGCAAATACCCCTCATGATCTCGGATTTGAATCTAGAGGGTACCAGCCTTGATCTTGGCAATATGCAGTAGCTCCTTGGTGGCAATATTTTCGCCAGCTTGATTCGACGCCTCTTGAAAGGCAGCAGTTATCAAGATGATGTGGATACCGACAATTGCAACCCCCTTCTATACAGGACATCAGGAATTCCCATTATTCCCACGGGTCTCAGTATTTCTCTGTAACGAGATTTTCTCAGAAGCTTTGATGAATTCAACCCTGAGGTGGACATACTTCTATGACAAGAAGGTGTTAATGTCGAGATGGACGATCTTGATGCTTTTCCGACTAAAGAATGGAGCACCGTCCTATTCCTGAAACGATAAGGACAAAGAAAAATCCCTGGAAAAGAATGATAAGAACGTGCAGTTCCAAAGAGAATTATACGACTTGTTATGCCCATAATCTTGTTTTCCAAGCTCAATTGAACTGAGCATGAGAAAGAGACTCAACAAGACTGTGATGACCATTTCTGACTACGCTGAAGTACGAACGGAGAAGCTCAACAAACCTTATAGCAACTTTCATCTGCTTACATTTTTTACAAGCTTACTCATCTCCGTGATTGATCCGATAAGAGTACTAATGTTCGCTAACACCAGATGAGTAAATTCCCTCCTTCTTACTAATGGGAAGGGATGATATCAAAGCAAATGTGATTCGACCATTCGCATGTACAAATCGAACTCTCGCTAACTCAAGAGAGCACATGACAGCTTAGGTCAACTGGAATTGCTGAACTTGCAACTCAGCTATGGCCCGACTCAATGGAAGAAAGGATAAACGCTTAAAACCGTATGTCTCATTAACTTAGCTCAACCCCACGAATGTTGGGGACATGAGTACTGACTTCACTTGTACTCTGATGGAACTGAGGGCACAGGTGTTGATTCGCAAGCTGACTTTGAATATGACCCAGAGCATATACACACTATCTTCAGAATATGAAAGGATGCGTCTTTCCCGACCAAGCGAGCTAGTTTGCGGATCAAATGTGAGCTTAAAGACTCAAACAACACCGGATGGAAGGTGTGACAAATTTATCTACTGCCTTATGATTGCGACGATCATACAGACACTGGCCCACATGATTTCAATAGCATCCCTCACCTATTAGTATGTGAACAACGGATTACGAAACGATCCAGAATGATTGTGGATTCCTCCAAATATGGTCTGATACGGCCATGGATTTCTGATTTTCTGTTGATATGATCCGAAGCGATCGTGGTATTCCTTTGATTCCTGCTGTTATGACTCAATGCTATCGTGAGGCCATAGAATAATATCCCGATGACGAGATAGTCTAAAGCTAAGTACAAATGACATGCTGATTTCTGATGTTCTTTGTCCCAACAGTCCAGATGTTAGCTCGAAGCCTAAAGATTCTTATATCGCCCAATGATTTGGATGGCTACTTCATGCATTGATTCATATGTAAAAGAAATTCTGACCCAATAATGTTCTTGACTTGCATAGAATAATGACGTTGTTTGGCAACGACCTATGCGTGTAGGATCATGCTCAGGAGCTAACGATCTAGCATGATTTTTGATGAATGAATTTGACCTCTTGATTCGATGAGGATTAAAAAATTACTCGATCATCTCGAATAATCCTTCCATAGATTTGGCCTGACTAGCTCCCAGGGAAGCAACGCAGCAACTGGATAAAGCCTTCTCAAGGATAAATGATGTTCCAGGAAGATTTAGTTCAACGTATTCAAAGCACATTTCATCTGCGATAAGATGTACTTTAGGGGGAAAAATGTTAGCCTGCTTTGTGACCAGGCTACCTAAAGCAAAGGATTTGAGTATGAGCATGCACTGATCATCAATAGCTCGGATGAAGTGGAGGAATATGGAAAGACCTGGATTTTGGCATTTTTGAAGACCAATTCGTGACCACCCCGGGGTTGGTTCATGATCACCCCCTAGGGGCGGTTCGTGACCATGATCCGACCTGACCATCACCATCACCATCACGACCATCACCAGCTCACCACCCCGGCTCATGAACCATAACCACGACCATGACCTGCTACTACACATATAGATCTTGGCCTATTCTTGAGGCTATGACCGCTCCTACTTTCCCGGATCGGGTGCCACATGTCCAACCACGACCCGATCACCATATAGGCTCTCCTACAGCAATAAATACACCTCCAGAGGGCATTTTCATGGGACTTTTTGGCATCTCCTTGTCCACGACTGCCATGGAGAACACTTCTCCATGAATAACCACCATCTTCCTCAATAAACTCAATAAAATTTAATGGATTCGAAGAGAATTATTCATTAAATTCGAATGATTGAGAGGCAATATTCATTGAAAATGTAATCTGTGAATGAAATGAGAAAAAATGAAGTGGACGTAGGCTCGTTAATATCGAACCACTATAAAAATTCTGTTGTCTTGCTTTTTCTCGTATTTCTCAGTTATTTCTTTATATCCTATGCTCTAAATACTGTAATTTGGGTGTTATGACCAATTTTTGGTCTAACATCATTTATGTTAGAAAAAAAATGCCATTTATGTTAGAAGAAAAACAAAACATTATTGTTAGGGAATAAATATGTCATTTATGTTAGAGTATAAAAATGTCATTTATTTAGAATAATGTTTGTGAAATAAAAATGTTACCTTTACCATGTTAGACAAGAATAAAAATAATTACTTGTTAAAGTATATGTTCTATTGAAATTAAATTATAAATATTTATTTATAATTTAACAGTGAAAATTGGTTAAATAGAAAATAATTCAACCTGAATTATAATTGGTCAAATTTATCAACCAATAATTTATTTAAATAAACTGTTGTTGTTTGAAAACCCCACACAGGTATTGGGATGATATTTGATATACACCAGTCCCAATATTTAATTAATTGTCAATCGATGGATTGACAGTCTGTGATGAGCGTTATTTATTTATTTTAATGCTCACACAGTTGTAAATTTAACTATGGATGTGAATGGATTGTTTTATCATTATTGTTGCGATGTATGAAGTCCATATAACAGAAATTATATGGTAATTCATTGAGTCGCATTCCGATTCAGAATATCTTTTATATAAAGAATATTATGAAGTAAAGAATCTTTTAAATAAAGAATATTTTTAAAATAAAGAATATTTTAAAATAATATTCAATGAAGAACAAAATAATGATTGTTATGTCCATCTTTGGATGGACATAAAAATATAAATATGAAGCCGAGTTAAGTAGCAAACGCCATTTTTACCCAAATGGGTTTATCGATCGATTTTATTCGTTTTATAATGAATATCAAAAAGTAGTGATCTCAAAATATAATATTTTGAAAATATTAATATTTTAATATGATAAATATATAGAATATCCATTTTTGATTTAAAATTGAAAATGAAGTTAAAGTCGTTTTAAACGAATTTATAAATATTTTATAATATATGTTTTAAATGGAAATCGACGAAATATATATAATATATATTATGTATTTAATGGCCTGAATAGAACGCGCCGCGCAGCGACTGTTCACGAGTTTCGACCATTAACTTCAAATTTATATAACGGGAGATCCGACCGTCGGATTCTCCTAAAACTGGAGCCATTGGGTTCGTATCGAAAAGAGCTTTCCAATGAATATAAGAGTTTTGAAATATAATGGTCAGATTGGGAATTATGTCCAAATCAAATATGAAAAAGGTCGCTATGGATGCTATTTGGTGGCCGTTATTGGAAACCGGCTGTACGGGCCTAAATAAAATTATTTAAAATATGCCAAAATTATGTAAAATCATAATTAATGATTTGAAAAGATTTTGGATGAAAAATTCCATATTTGAAAATATAAATATATATTTTTATCGAAATGAACTAGTTATTAACTAGAATAAATCATTAAATTAAGATTTAATAAAGCTTTCCAATTAATTAATAAATAAATTGGAAATAAATAAAATAAATTGGATTTTTGGGTTTGTCGTGAATGGTGTCTTCAATAACATTGTTCGTAAACCCCATATGAAAAGAATCGAGATGAGCTTCTGTAATAGAAGATCGTAATTATATATGGAATTTAAAAGGCTTTGTCGTTATTCCATTTATAACTATTAGTCTGATACAGAAATTTATATCGATTATATATTGATTTGATTTATGTGAAAATTCCATATTTAATGGAAGATGATTTTGGGTTTATCGTGAACTGTGTTTTAAAATGACATTGGTTCTTTAACCTAGTCAAAGACAAGATTAATTTCTTAAAGTTGAATAATCATAAAGTAATGATTTTTGATATTAAAACCAAATTGGAGTTTAATAAATATTTAAAAAGAAGATTAAAGAACAAATTTAAAAGAATTTATCTTTGATAAAATTAATAGTAACCTTTCCCTAATAATGTGAATATTCATTTAAAAGAATATCCTGAATTGGAATGTGGCGTATGATGTGTTTCTATAGCACTTAATTATTGATTATAAAATACGCGAGTTATTCGAAAAGACCGGGTTTAACCCATTCTGAATAATTACTACGACGATTAAAAGTCAAAGATGAAGACGATGGTTGAAGATCGGAGATCTTCACATCGTTTGGATGATTACTAATGTCTTGATTGGGAGGCATCCCAAGACAAGGTAATAAGTGGTGATCGTCCAGACGTACTTGGAGATCGACGGATATGCGAGAACCTCTCTCCTGTATTGGACATATGGGACGAGGAATAAGGTGTCTCCGGTTTCGTTCAGACCCAGAACGGACCTGTAAATGGATGGTATGTCTGACGTTGTATTCCTTTATGCTGTATTCGTTGATCTCTGCTAAATACATATCTTCTTGGCAGCGGAGAGTTTATTCTGTTGCTTAACACCCTTCTTTGAGACATACGAGCTTAGAGGTTATGTATTGGAAGAAATCAATGGTATGGTATGGATGGATAATGTGGCATGCTAAGATGCAAATGATCAAGGCTTTTGTTGAAAAGCAGAGCCTTGTGGTTGATGTCAAAGCACAGCTTTATTTAGCATAGCTTTGTGTAGCGATACTTCGCAAGCCTCACACCCCGGTATAAACCAAAAATGGGAGAAAGACTCAGGAAGAACATGCGTTTCTTTCTAGCTAGGAGCGATGCCTGGGTTTTACAAGCCCAAATATTTTTACTTATGTGGATGATGGATTGCGAGGTGCCTCGGTATTTGAGTCCCTAGTGGCTCTATTTTACGCCCTATAGGGCGGGGAGATGTGTTGTTTAGGAATTTATGTATAATCCACCAACGTAAGTTGGGGACCGACCCTGTGGCTCCTAAGGGAATACGTGAGTCTCAGTCCTGAGACATGGGCTAGATTGTCTCGAATTCGGTAAGGACTATCTCTTGCCTTGGTTCATGATGGAAATCCAACGTCCAATACGACACCATATGGTTTTGATTGTATAACTAGTATGGTGACATAGTATATGGTAGCTATGCCGTCTATGATTGATACATTATGATTGAAATGGTTTTGAAACTTATATACACTAATAATAATATCAATTCCATTTTATCGTACCAAGCATTTTTTACCATTATAAGGTAAAACTCTATCCTCCGGGGTGCGTTGCAATATGTAATGGGACTTGAGTCTTATAATGGTTTCATTTTTTTAAAAAGCATTGCGTTTTTTAACGATTTACTTTATTTCTTGCACTGGCAATCCATTGGATTAAACCCGTTCCGCGTTAGCGGCGTGGTCCTGTGATTGGCCTTATTATTATTAGTTAAGTTAGGAAAGATTTCTCATACCAGTCTCACGACTGACTCGTAGTTTATTTCACTTTGCAAACTCCGGTGCCCTCTTTTCCACACGGACAATCGAGTAGCTTATTTTGTAGATATATTAAGCATGATTCTGGATCGACGCTTAAAGCTGTTTCCAAAGCATGATAGTCTTATGCTATGTTAGTTTAATCGTTTCCGCTGCATTTTATTATAATTATTGTAATTTAATCTTCCGCTGTATTTTATTCGATGTACTCTGATATATTCTGTACTCTGATGTAACATTATTATGATGTTTATAAAAGTCTTCTATTATTTGTTCTGATGTGTTGTATGTCCAAAGTTAATGTATTCGGGTTTTTGAACGGTCTTGGTCGATTTAACGATCGGTTAGGTCCGAGCAAAATCTGTATCGTTACAGGTGGTATCAGAGCTTTGGTTAATCCAAATCTTTGGGGTACAACTCGTTAGAACTAAACAAAGACTCACCAGAGGTAGGATTAGTAATATCCTATAAAAGAATACTCATTAGGATAGTATCAGTAGCATCCTAGAACGAGAAAACTCGTTAGAGATGGGGTTAGTAATGCCCTAGAATGAGTTGAGAGTGACAAGTTTATAATTAACATATTTGTGATTATATATATAATCTGATCTTAGAAAATATGATTTTTGAATATATAATATACATATTTGAAAAATTAATTAACTAATCGATTGATGATTGTATTGTGTGATTATTAGTTCAACTAATAAAATTATTAAACCAATAAAACAAATAAAAAAATGAAAATTGAGTTGATGAGTTAAACAACTTTCAGCTCCGTTCCTTTTCGAGGACGAAAAGATTTTAAGTGGGAGAGATAGGAACAACCCAAAATTTTGGAACCAATTTAAAAATTTTATTTTATAAATTTTAATGGAATTTTAATGTTTATAATAATTTATTTTAAATAATAACCATTAAAAATTTATTTAAATCGAAGTTAGAACGAATAAATTTATTTTATATACAAAAGGAGTTAGAAATAACACAGTAGTTTGAAAAGTTGAATTAGAACTTTGACTGAATGTACATGATTCAAAATAAATCAGTTTTGAGTGAAACCAAAAATATTAGAATCTATTTAAAAATATATTTCCAACGAATCCGAAAAATCAAAAGTTATGGCCAGTTGAATATTTAGAATAGTCGCTATGGAATTTAATATAATATATAGCCCGTATAAGTAGCCATTATCCAAACGACCTCCATGTTCAACGAAACCACCCTAGTTGGATCCGAAATATCAAATTATTGATAGATTCCAATTTTCATAATGTTTGGAATTAATATGTGAGCGTGGCAAATTAAAACGTTTTTTGTCAATTTCAATCAAATTGGATCGACCAGAAAATGGCCATTTTTCAAACGATCTCCAAATTCGACGATATTAATTTTGTTAGGACAGAAAACATAACCAGAAATAATTTTTTTGGAATTTTTTGAGTTAGTATGTGGCCCTTGTACATTTAAATGTACGATCGAATTAAATAAATAAATGATTTAAATTTTAATTTAAAGAAAACAGATTGAAAACGATCGTTTGGGCTGACGGGACCTAGTCCATTGTGTCCGGAATAGGGGTATTTGGCTAGTGGCAACATTCACTGGGCTGGATTTAGAGTTAGTGGATATTAATGGGTTTTATTGTGAATTAATTAATATAATATTATATAAATACCAATATATTGACAAACCCTAATCCCAATTATTCTCAGTGCCGTCATCTTCTTATTCAACGGCCTGGGAGTTCGAAATTATTTAATCCATTTTCACGAAATCCAAGAATTAATTCGAGGAATCTCCAAAGCAAAGATAAGAGCATCGAAAGGTCCATGCATTCAACGGAGGAGATGGGTGTGAGTGGAGTACATCATTCGATTTTAGGCCTTAAAGGCGCTGACTTTGGAGGGGTTTTGGGCGGTATAGTGGTGCGAGTTCGCAGCTATTGATGGCCGGGGGACGGTGGTGCCAAGGCCTACGACGTGGTAGGTGGCGATCCTACTCCAGTGCTTGGATGGTGGTGCGGTGATCGGTCAAAGGGATGGAGCGATGGGTTCTTTTGATCGTCGGTTTCCAGAATTCAAAAAGAGGAAGGGTTAAGTTAATAATTAACACTAATTATGTTTATTTAATTGGACTAATTTTTGTAAACAATAGATTAAATTCAATATCTTTTTCATAGATGATCAGAATCCGACGATTTCGGATCCGTTGGAACCGCAAAATCGAGATGTACGTCATGGGACCGACTAGAAGCAAATTGGAGCTCATGGAAATTTTGGTAGAGTGTAAAGCTTTCGGTGAGATTTCTCGATTTAAAATAAAAAATAAAAAATATATGTATATATAGAAATATATATATATTTATTTATTTATGTCGATTGTGATTGTAATATTAAATATATGCACAGTATAAAATGTAGATTGATTGATTGACTGTGATGGTGATGATTTGTTGAATTATGTTTGTGCAAGATAAAAATATAATCTTTAATTGTTTTAAAAAATGTCATTATTTAGAATAATGTTTTGTTTAAATAAAAATATCATTTTGGTTAGAAAATGTCAGTTAGATTAAAATATCATTTTGTTAGAATCATGTTATGTTAATCAAAAATATCATTTTCTTAGATCATGTTATGTTAGATAAAAATATCATTTTATTTAGAAATGTCATATTAGATAAAAATATCATTCATTTAGATAATGTCATGTTAGATAGAAATATCCTTTCATTGTTCACATACAAATTGTTAGATTTGTTAATAGTAAAAATACTCTTTTTATCGTTTACATGTAATGTTAGAATTATTAAACATCAGAATATTCTTTTTATTATAACATATGAATTGTTAGAATTGTTAACCATTAAACATATTCTTTTATTGTTTACATGCAACGTTAGAAATTGTTTGTACAATAAAAATATTCTTTTTATTGTACATGTTGATAATAGTAATTGTTAGACTATAAAACCTCCCTTTTTATCTATCACATGTTAGAATATTATAAAAAGGAAAATTATGTAAAATATGTTATGTTATTAAAAATAACTTTACTTTTAACATGTTAGTTAAAATAAAAAGAAAAACATGTTAATATATGTTTTTTATAAAAAAAAACATTTTCTTATGTTAGATTAAGATTAAAAGAATAACATGTTACTACTTGTTTTTCCATTTAAATGACTTTTTAATATCTTAAGTTAGATTAAAAATGTTCATGTATTTGAAATGAAAATATGTTAACGATAAAATTCACATTCTTATCGTATATATAGAAAAGTTTAACAATAAAAATTCACATTTTTATTGTATATAAGAAATATGAAAAATGATCATTTATTTGAAATGAAAATGTTTAACAATAAAAATTTACATTTTTATCGTATACAAGAAAGGATTTAAAATGATCATTTGTTAACATAGGATTTGTTTATTAAAAATTTATCATTCATATGCTAGTAACATAGAAAAATGTTCAATTGAATATGTATGTTTTGTAAGTTAAAACATTATCATTCATATGCCAGTAACATAAAAAAATGTTCATTTGAATATATATGTTTTATTAGTTAAAACATTATCATTCATATATTAGAATAAAAATATCATTTAAGTTAGAAATAAAATTGCCATTTATGTTAGGAATAAAAATGCCATTTATGTTAGAAATAAAAATGCCATTTATATTAGAAATAAAAATGTCATTTATGTTAGAAATAAAAATGCCATTTATGTTAGAAATAAAAATGCCATTTATGTTTGAAATAAAATTATCATTTATGTTAGAAATAAAAATGCCATTTATGTTAGAAGAAGAAAAAACATTATTGTTAGAGAATAAATATGTCATTTATGTTAGAGTATAAAAATGTCATTTATTCAGAATAATGTGTGAGAACCCGTAACTTCCCCGTGAAGTAAAGAGCGGATACTTTGAGAACAACACACAAATGAATGCAGACGGAAGAACATTTCATTGCTATTACAATAATTCCATCAGATACAAGAATATACAGAGTATAAATGAATAAATTACATTCGATAAATATCAGAGATTACAATAAATTACATAGTAGCGGAAAAAAAAAACAAAGCACAACTGAAGGTGATACACGGATACAGAGCTTTCCGAGCATCATTCCAGCTGTAAATCAGGATCCTGTGAATATAAATCTGCAAAACCAAAACTACTAGCTGCCCGTGCGGAAAATGAGGGCACCCAGAGTTTAGGTTAAAACAATAAACTCCAGGTCAGTCATGTGACTGGTGTGAGAACTAAAACAGTTATTTAAACTTTACTTTAAAAGAGAGTAATTCAAGGGACCACGCCGTATAACATGGAACGGGTTTCCTCCCAAGAATACCAGTGCATAGAATAAACAACGCAATGCTTTTTCGAAAAATGAAGCTATTATAAGACCCTGGTCCCATCACACAATGCAACGCAAGCCGGAGGATAGGGTTTTCCCTTATAATAGCCAAACATGCTTGGTACGTTTAAAACAAATCATTTGATAATATTATAAGTGTATAGTGTCAAAACAATTTCAATCATAAATATCAATCCTAGGCGGCATGGGTACCATCTATCATGTTGCCATACTAGGCTCTACAAATAAAACCGAGATACACGTATTGGAAATTGGATTTCCGTCATGAGTCGAGGCGAGGGGCAAGCTCCTCTCCGCTTTCGAGACACTCTAGCAAATGCCTCAGGACTACACACTCTGGGCAATCCTTGGATCTTCAGGGCCGGTCCTCTCTTACGTTTGAGGATTAATTATGCCTGAACACACGTTTCTCGGTCCTTACAGACCTAAAATCGAGGCGCCTCATCCAACAATCACATAGGTGAAAAGTATATAAATGTCAGGGCTGGTAAGTCACTGACACCACCAAAGCTAGAAAGAAACGTCGTGCTCTCCCTGTAGTCCTTATCCCGTTTTTAACTCATACTGAGGTGTAAGGCTCGCGAATTCACGCTATACAAAAAGCTGCCATGTAGGCCGTGCTTTGATCATCAACCACAAGACTTTGCTTTTCAACAGAAGCCTTGATCCATGCAACTCAGCATGCCACATAGGCAATCCATGCCATGCGATTGATATCTATCGATATATAACCTCTAAGCTCGTACGTCTCAGAGAAGGGCGTTAAGCAAGAGAATAAATTCTCCGCCGCCAAACAGATATATATTTAACATAAATCAATCAACACAGAATAAAATCCAATGTCAGACACACAATCCATTTACTAGTTCGTTATGGGTCTGAACGAAACCGGAGGCACTTTCCTTGCATATCCATCCATCTCCAAGTACGTCAGGACGACCACCAACTATTTCCATCCTCTTGGGAGTACAGCCCAATCAGGATCGTCAGTAATTATCCAAACGATGTGAAGACTTCCGGTCTTCGACCACCGTCTTCATCTTCGACATATCGTCGAATCGGTTATTCAGAATGGGTATAAACCCGGCCTTTCCGAACAACCCACGTATATTAAAAACAAATGTTACACAACCACAACATACGCCTCATTCCAATTCATTAGCTACTAACCGTAAATCAACAAGAGAACAATTTCCCAAACATTAACCCCGAAGGCCGAAACCAACATCAGATCAATACCCAGGAAACCATTCTTCTTAGCTAACCTACAGCTAGTTTCTAAATTCCACATTCTTAGGGAAAGGTTCCCATTAATTTTATCCAAGATAAATTCTTTAAAATTTATCCTTTAATCTTCCTTTGGACGTCATTTCAAACCAAATTATGGTTTTCCAAACAAGTCGAGATTAGCGAACCACATCGAAGTAATTATTTATTTTATTTCCCAATCCCAACCTATTCATCCCATGAAGCAAAACTAGTGATACTCCATATTTGACACCACAGTGTTGTCGGTAAAATTAATTACCATTTCACGTTCAAATCTAATTAAAGATTTAACTATCACTTTGGAGCAAAACTGGTGATACTCCATTCTCGCTCACTTTCTAAAGTTGATAATTTAAATTATCAATTTACATTTCAATCTAATTGAAGATTCATTAAAACTCTTTTTAATGGGTTAAAGAACTAATGTCATTTATTTATTATAGGGTTAAAGAACTAGTGTTATTTAGAACACCGTTCACGATAAACCCATAAATCAGTTCTAATTCAATTCCAATCAAATATATTAGAAATTCCGATTATTTAAAACCCCTTTTTAAATCTAATTTATTTATTTAAAAATAATTGGGTTTTAAATTTAGTTCAAAACTAGTTCATTTCGATAAAAATCCATTTTTATCCTTTCGAATATGGAGTTTTACATCCCAATTTTTCCCAAATCATTTCTTATGATTTTACACAAATTATTGATATTTTTAATAATTTTATCAAGGCCCGTACGGTCGATTTCCATCAACGGCCATCGAACTGCACTTACAACAACTTTTTCCAAATTTGATTTGGACGTATCTCCAAATCCAACCGTTAGATTTCAAATTTCTAATATTCGTTAGAAAGCTCTTTTCGATACGAACCCAACGGTTCCGGTTTTAGGAGAATCCGACGGTCGGATCTCCTGTAATGTCCGTTTGAAATAAATGGTCGAAATTCACGAACTGTTGCGGCGCGTTCTATTCAGGCCATTATATTATATATATAATATATATTTCGTCGATTTCTATTTAAAATGAATTTTATAAATAGTTTTGAATTCGTTTCAAAAACAATTTCAACCATTATTTCAAATTCAAATCAAAATTGAATTTTCTATTATAAATCCTTTTTACTTTCATTTCTATTTGATTTCAATTCAAATCGATTTTTATTCGATTCGAATTCATTTCCTTTTCAATTCAATTCGATTCGAATTCGTTTTCTTTTCAATTCAATTCAAATTCGTTTTCTATTCAATTCAAATCAAATTCGTTTTTTATTCAATTCAAATCAAATTCGTTTCCTATTCAAATCAAATCCAATTCCTTTTCTATTCAAATCAAATTCAATTCGCTTTCTATTCAAATCAAATTCAATTCGTTTTCTAATTAATTCAAATCAAATTCGTTTTCTAATCAATTCAAATTCAAATTCGTTATATATTCATTTCAAATCAAATTCGTTTTCTATTCAATTCAAATCAAATTCGTTTTCTATTCAATTCATTTTCTAATCAATTCAAATCAAATTCGTTTTCTATTCAATTCAAATCAAATTCAATTCGTTTTCTAATCAATTCAAATCAAATTCGTTTTCTATTCAATTCAAATTCGTTTTCTATTCAATTCAAATTCAATTCGTTTTCTAATCAATTCAAATCAAATTCGTTTTCTATTCAATTCAAATCAAATTCAATTCGTTTTCTAATCAATTCAAATCAAATTCGTTTTCTATTCAATTCAAATTCAAATTCGTTATATATTCAATTCAAATCAAATTCAATTCGTTTTCTAATCAATTCAAATCAAATTCGTTTTCTATTCAATTCAAATCAAATTCGTTTTCTAATCAATTCAAATTCAAATTCGTTATATATTCAATTCAAATCAAATTCGTTTTCTATTCAATTCAAATCAAATTCGTTATATATTCAATTCAAATCAAATTCGTTTTCTATTCAATTCAAATCAAATTCGTTTTCTAATCAATTCAAATTCAAATTCGTTATATATTCAATTCAAATCAAATTCGTTTTCTATTCAATTCAAATCAAATTCGTTATATATTCAATTCAAATCAAATTCGTTTTCTATTCAATTCAAATCAAATTCGTTTTCTATTCAATTCAAATCAAATTCGTTTTCTATTCAAATCAAATTTAAAAACGAATATAATCGATATAAATATCGTTCACGTCAAAATAACGCATCTCTAATCAACACGGCTTTATATTCAACAAATGGATCTATATTTCTTTCAATACACGACTCTATATCTTTGTCAACACACGACTAATCTCAACGAATGAGTACTGTCCACGTGTGACTATTTTTGTTATTTAATATATTTTATAAAAATTATGGTATCTATTGTTAAAATATTTCGTTCAACACATGACTAATCTCAACGGATGAGTACGGTCAACACATGAACCTTTATTTTATAAAGAAGTAAATTTCATTGTTAAAATATTTCGTTCAACACATGACTAATCTCAACGGATGAGTACGGTCAACACATGAACCTTTATTTTATAATATTCTTTATCTTCTAAATTGGAATGAGGCCCAATCAATTACCATATAAAGTTAATTATATGGATTCCATACAATACATGTATATAATAGCAACGATAAATAATCAACCATCATCCAAAGTGCACTACACTGTATGAGCATTAAATATAGATATCTAACGCTTATAACAGCCTGTCAATCAATCGATCGACATACCACTAATTATTGGTATTAGTGTATGCCGTATTTTATCCCATTACCCGTGTGGGGTTTCAAACAATCAAACATAGATTTTATTTGTGCAGTTGGGCGATGTGTAAAATTTATCGACCCAATCAATATCAGTCAAATCAGTGTATATAAACAAATCGGTCGATTTGTTTATAGATATTTATTTATTCACCTTCACGTTAAAAATTATATTTTTAACAATAAAATATTTTAACTATATAAATATTTTATTTCCTTTCAACACATTAATTTATATTATCGATTTCACATCAACAACACAAACAATTTTTACAACACATCAATCAAACAAACAAGCCATCCATGGTCTGTGGATGACGGGTGTCGGGTGCTACTAAACACCGTCTACATCATTGTATATATATACAACTAGAAAAAGAAATATTGAGTGAGAAGTTCTCACCTATAGCTATCCCAACTCCACAACACTTCATTTATAGAAATCTTCATCGTTCTCGCCTTTTGTCACTTTCGTTGCCCGTAGCCACTACATATATAAAAATCAAATTCTTACTTCGCTACTCAATATATAAAAATCGAATTTTTACTTCGCTATTCAATATATAAAAATCGAATTTTTACTTCGCTATTCAATATATAAAAATCGAATTTTTACTTCGCTATTCAATATATAAAAATCGAACTTTTACTTCGCTATTCAATATATAAAAATCGAATTTTTACTTCGCTATTATATAGATAAAAATTCTATTGCATATCGCTACTATATAGATAAAAATTCTATTTTTACATCGCTATTATATAGATAAAAAATCTATTTTTACATCGATGTTCATATAGTAAAGATTATATTTTTATCACGCTATTCTCTATATAAAGATTTCGCCTTTTCAAAAATAAATATTTTATATTTTTACTCTATAAAAATATAAATAAAAATCCTACCTTTTTAATGTGCAATCTCTACATATAAAAATCGCAATTCTATTTTAAATCTCCTTATATAAAAATTGCCTTTTTATTTTAAAAGATTACATATGAAAATTCTAATCTTCTACTATAATAAAACTTATATTTTTAACTTTTCTATATTATAAAAATTATATTTTTAATTCACTTTCTAAACAAAAATCATATTTTTCATATGCCACTAGTATAAAAATTATATCTTTCCTTATTATAAAAATATGATCTTTCCTACATATAAAAATCTTAACATTATATATATAAAAGATCTGAGTTTTTAACCTATAAAAAAATCTGAGTTTAAACCTATATAAATAAATAAAATAACATATGAAAACAAGGCTTACAGTTCTTGGTTGAAGGAGGGGGTTTTCGTGCGCTTTTGAATAGCGGTGGAGGCGGTGGATGGTCGGACTGAGGGTGTATGGCGTCGAGGTGGCCGGCGTGGTCTGAATTGGGTTCGGATGGGGGGGGTTCGGGTTTCAACAGTGGAGGAGGCCGGAGGATGAACGGAGGGGAGGGGCGAGGGGGGACTCGGAGGCGGTCAGGGGAGGGCGGCATCGTCGGTGGCAGGGTTCACGGTGGCGTGGGGGTCTCGATCCGAAAAGGGGCTCAGCTAGGGTTTTTGAGAGAGGGGCGGAGGGAGAAGCGACGTCGGAGAAGAAGAAGGGGAGGAGGTGCGAGACGAGGGCGACGGTAGATGAAGCAGGCGGGCGGTGCGAAGGAGATTCGATCTGAGCAGATCGGTTCCTTTTTTTTTCGATTATGAATCGGGGGGGGGGGGGGGGGCTGGAGGGGTTAAAGAGAGGAAGGGGAAATTTTATATTATAATTAATTTATTTAATTCAGAAAAGTTGAATTTGTATATACGACCTATAAACGAGGCCCACCGCCTGTCGTCCATAGCGTATTACCCTCATTCCGAACACATTGGGATATGTGTCGTAAGCTGATTCGATCGTTACAATCAGTTTCCGTTAAAATATACATATAACTCTATATATTGAGTTTGAACGCGTATTTCATTTTACTGGGGTCACATACTAACTCTAAAAATTCTCGAAAAATATTTTCTATCTTCGTATTGATGATACAGTCCTAACAAAACTAGTTTCGTCGAATTCCGAGACCATTGGAAAAATAGCCATTTTCCAGTCGATTAAAATCAACTAAAACTGGTCAAACGCGTTTTCCTTTGCCACACTGACATATTGATTCGAAAAATTATGAAATTTGGAATCTAGTAATAACCTGACATCACGGACCCAACAAAAGTGGTTTCGTCGAAATCCGAGGTAGTTTGCAAAATGTCTATTTTTAAGGGCCTGAATTCCATAGCGACTATTCAGAATCTTCAACTGGACATATCTTTTGGTTCCCGCTATGAAATTTCGATTCTTCGGATTCGTTGGAAAGGTATTATCAAATATATAATTATTTATATTCTAACGACGGCGTATATAATATATACGTCGAATTCTATTCAAAATAAATTTTCCCGTCGATATTATTTAAAATAATCTATTTTAAATATTCAAAATTCGCTAAAATTGCCAAAATAAAATTTTTTAAACTGGCCCAGATTTTCGGGTTATTACATAATGTTTGTGAAATAAAAATGTTACCTTTACCATGTTAGACAAGAATAAAAACAATTGCTTGTTAAAGTATATGTTCTGTTGAAATTAAAATATAAATATTTATTTATAATTTAACAGTGAAAATTGGTTAAATATAAAATAATTTAAACTGAATTATAATTGGTCAAATTTATTAACCAATAATTTATTTAAATAAACTGTTGTTTGAAAACCCCACACGGGTATTGGGATGATATTTGACATACACTAGTCCCAATATTTAATTAATTGTCAATCCATGGATTGACAGTCTGTGATGAGCGTTATTTATTTATTTTAGTGCTCACACAATTGTAAATTTCACTATGGATGTGAATGGATTGTTTAATGATTATTTATCATTATTGTTGCGATGTATGAAATCCTTATAACAGAAATTATATGGTAATTCATTGAGTCGCATTTCGATTCAGAATATCTTTTATATAAAGAATATTTTAAAGTAAATAATCTTTAAAATAAAGAATATTCTTAAAATAACAAATATTTTAAAATAATATTCAATGAAGAATAAAATAATGATTTTTATGTCTATCTTTGGATGGACACAAAAATATAAATATGAAGCCGAGTTAAGTAGCAAACGCCATTTTTACCCAAACGGGTTTATCGAACGATTTTATTCGTTTTATAATGAATATCAAAAAGTAGTGATTTCAAAATATAATATTTTGAAAATATTAATATTTTAATATGATAAATATATAGAATATCCAATTTTGATTTAAAATTGAAAATGAAGTTAAAGTCGTTTAAACGAATTTATAAATATTTTATAATATACGTTTTAAATGGAAATCGACGAAATATATATATATATATATATATATATATATATATATATATAATATTATACATATTTAATGGCCTGAATAGAACGAGCCGCGTAGCGACCGTTCGCGAATTTCGACCATTAACTTCAAATTGATGTAATGGGAGATCCGACCGTCAGATTCCCCTAAAACCAGAACCGTTGGGTTCGTAGCGAAAAGAGCTTTCCAATGAATATAAGAGATCTAACGGTTAGATTTGGAATTACGTCCAAATCAAATTTGAAAAAGGTTGCTATGGATGTAGTTCGTTGTCCGTTATTGGAAACCGACTGTACATGCCTAACTAAAATTATTAAAAATATGCTAAAATTATGTAAAATCATAATTAATGATTTGAAAAGATTTTGTATGAAAATTCCATATTTGAAAAGATAAAAATATATTTTTATCGAAATGAACTAGTTATTAACCAGAACAAATCATTAAATTAAGATTTAATGAAGCTTTCCAATTAATTAATTAATAAATTGGAATTAAATAAAATAAATTTGATTTTTGGGTTTGTCGTGAAAGGTATCTTCAATAACATTGTTCTTAAACCCCGTATGAAAAGAATAAATCTTTTATTTAAGATTATTATAGTTTCCAATTATATTTAGTAACTGGAATAAAATGAAATCTGAATTGGGTTTATCGTGAACTGTGTTTTAAACGACATTTTTTCTTTAACCCAATTAACTTTGAAAATAGAATTTGGAATTTATAAATCGTTTTATTAAGATGAAACAAAAATTTTCCAAAATGAAATTGTAATGACCCGCATTTTCCAGAGGTATTATAATTAATTTATTTAATTATATAAATAGTGATTTAGATATTTAAATAGTGGTTAATTAAATTATAGTGGTTATTTAATTAAATTAAATAATTAAATAATATATTTAATTCAGAAATAATCAAAATATTGGAAATAATAATATTCTATGAACTGGGTCATCCCCAGAATTTAATTCAGCTTAGAGTTGAATTTTATTGACGAATATATTCAATCGACGTCAGTTTGAATGTATAATTATAATATAATTAAAATAGAGCTTGAAATGGCGTGGCTGTTCGCTATTTGGCGATTTGAACTTCAACTAAATATACAGGATTCGTTTTAAGCCGGATTTCTGTGAAACAAGAAACGTGTGGAGCTGGTGGAGTATATCTTTCTAGTGGAAGAGGAAAATCGGGATTTCGTCGGGTAGATTTTGATTTTACGTCCAAATCAAATTTCAGAAAAGTCGCTGTGGAATTCCTTTATAATTTGCGACGCTTTATATACGTTATAAATGGATTTTCAGTATAAACTGAATATCGAGATAATCTGGAATCTGAAATATCAAGCTGTAAATTCTGATATGATATTCTGGAGCTGTACGATATCATATGTGAATATATACGATAATATTTATTTATAAATATTTAATTTAATTTATTTAAATATATTTATATATTTAAATGGGTTATTTAGAGCGTTAAAAATAGCCACTTTTGCAAACGAAGTCGAAATTCGACGAAACCAGTTTTGTTGGATCCGCAACATCAAATATTTGTTAGATTTCCAGTTTCGTGATTTTTAGAGTCACTGTGGAGTCGTACGAATTTTTAGAGTGGAAAACAGTCGATATTTCGACGGTTAAAAATACGCTGTGTGAGCAAACGGAGTCGGAATTTGACGAAACCAGTTTCGTTGGGACCGTAATGTCGAACTGTAGCTGCATGTCCAGCTTGGTGATTTTTGAATATCATGTGTGATCACATAGATTTTTAGAAGGCGAAAACGAATATAATAATAATAAAAGTAAAATATCTAGATATTTTATCCCTCTTATAAATACCCCTACCCTCTCTTAAAACCTAATTTCCATTTCCTCATTTGTCAAAACTGAGCCGTCGGTGGTTTATTCCATCCTCAAGCAAAAACCACAAGTTTTAAAATCATAGAAATTAAAATCAAATGCTATAAATCCTTGTATACATATATTCTTGATCACCAAGTGGTTCTCTTCCTTTTCCACTCGGTTTTGTGATGTTCGATCAACAACCTGGCATTTGAGATTTGCAACAGCGTGCCTAGGGTTCGGCCTTGAGCACTGTATAGTGGGTGAGGATGGATTTCGAGTTCATATTTGAACTCGCGATGGAGAGGAGAACTGGTTGTGGGATTTTGGTGAAGTACGGTTGTAGTCTGGTAACTCCGATCTACTGTAGCATGGGTAGAGGCTGTCGACGCATTTTAGAAGAGGGCGTCGAAGTTGAAGCTTTGAGTATGGGACGAAGGAGAATGTCGAGAGGAAGAAGGTGGTGTGGTTAGTTTTGGGTTTCATTAAAGGAGTGAATGTGCGGTGGAGTTTCAAGAGTTGGAAATGGCCATGTTTTGGCTACAGGGAGGTCATGAAAATTGTTCGGTGAAGAAGAAAGATGGTGCGGGCCTGGTAATTAAGTTTGGTGATGGGCCTTGTTAATAGTAAGCCCAATAAATTCTATTAAGTGTTAGTTTAAAATTTAAATAGCGTTCAAACTTGTTAATTGAATAATTTATTCATATGAAATCAGAATTACGAACCGTCGGTCACGTTGGGACCGTATGGACAAGAGCTTCACAACGAAGCTGACTGGAAGTGGATTGGAGCTCGTTCGAATTTATGGAGAAATAAATTGTTTGATTCAAATCAAATAACAGTTTATCGTTCTTTAACGATGAACTGCCAAAGTGAGTAAAACTCACCAACTCTGAATAGTTATATTTTTATAATGTATTTTTAGAACTGTTAATCATCTGTTGATTGTTGTGTGTTGGTTGATTGATTGAACTGCTAGTCAGTTAGTGAGAATTATATATATATGTAATTATATATATATAGACCGTTAAATAATTATATATTGATTCTGCTATCAGAATAATTTATATTGAACTGAAAGTGATGATAATCATATTGTGTAACATCTGTGGATGCAGGGAGACAGGTTGGAGGAATCCGACTGGATTCCTCAACAGTTATTTTATTGTTTTTCATATATTGTTATATGATGTGATATAAAATCTGTGGGCGATTATATGTGCTTGGACGATATTGAACATCGTGATTTGATATGATTGAATACCATAACATACCGAAATGTTGATAAGGGATTTTCAAAGTGATATTGAAAATAGAATATTTATAAATTGGAATATTTATAAATAAGAGATATTTATAAAGTGGAATATTTATAAATAATAAATGATTATAAATTGGAATATTTATAAATAGGAGATATTCAAAAAGGAAATAATTACAAACCATTTTCTTTTTGAATGGAAATGCCTGTGTGGCGAGTTTGGGGATTTTCCCGACGCTCCCGTTACAAAGGAGGTTATGGCGAATTTTTCAGAGAATTTAAGGAGTTAGAATATTTCAAGAATAAATTTGAAAAGGAAATATTTGTAAACCATTTACAAATAGAATTGAAAAGGAAACGTTATAAAAAGGAAATCATTTTCAAAGTGTAGAACCGTTATTTAAAAGTAAATCTTTCCAAATGAATAAAACGTTGTTAAAATGGAAATCTTTATAAAGTGAATAAAGTAAATCGAATATGATATTCGAAAGGAGTTAAATCGAATATGGTATTCGAAGGGAGTAAATCGAATATGGTATTCGAAAGTTAGTAAAACGAATATGCTATTCGAAAGGGGTTAGTCGAGTCGAGTTAGTTGAATAGAGTTAACCAGTTCAGTAGAGTTAACCAGTTCAATAGAGTTAACCAATGAGTTAAGTAAGTCAAGTTAACCAGTGAGTTGAGTAAGGCAAGTTAATCAGTTGGAGTTAATCGATTCGAGTTAAGATTTTCGAGTTGATAATCGAGTTAAGTTATCGAATATCCCTTATTCGAAATAGAAGTTATCAAATATAGTTATTTGAGATAGAGTTAGTCAAACAGAGTTATTCAGGATAAGTTGCCATCTCGTACGACTGCTAGCGTAATTCGCAGGACTGTAAATAGCCTACGGCGGTCGGATGTTTCCTGAGGGAGTCAGGCGTAACCATTGTGATCGCTGCGATCTAGAGACAAGTGAATGGAGTTAAATCGAATATTAGTTATTCGATAGGAGTTAAGTTCTTGAGTTAGATTATCGAGATAAGTTAATAGAGTTAAGTTCTTGAGTTAGATTATCGAGATAAGTGAGTCGAGTTAAGTTCGTCGAGTTAAATTAATCGATGTTAGTTTCATCGAAAGGAGTATCGATGTTAGTTTCATCGAAAGGAGTTAATCGATGTTAGTTTCATCGAAAGGAGTTAATCGATGTTAATTTCATTGAAAGGAGTATCGATGTTAATTTCATCGAAAGGAGTATCGATGTTAGTTTCTTCGAAGGGAGTTATCAATTAGTTAAATCGAAAGGAGTTATCGATTATTAGTTAATCGAAGTGAGTTATAGAATATTAGTTAAATCGAAGGAGTTATCGAATATAGTTTATTCGATGGAGTTAATCGATTAGATTTAAATCAAATGAGTTGATCGAATATAGTTCATTCGAATAGAGAAAAGGAGTTAATCGAATATAGTTTATTCGAATAGAGTAAATGAGTTAATCGAATATAGTTTATTCGAGTAGAGTTAGAGGAGTTATCGAATATAGTTTATTCGACAGGAGTTAAGTGAATAGTTAGATTAATCAAAGTGAATTAGTTAAGTTAAACTAAGTGAATGGGTTAAGTTAACCAAAGTGAATTTGTCGAGTTAATCAAAGTGATTAGTTCAGTTAATCGAGTTGAATTTGTCAGTCGAGTTAATAAATTGAGTTAGTCAAACCAAGTAAAACCAATTAGAGTTAATCAATCAGAGTTAATCAAATAGAGTTAAGTAAAATTAGAACTGACTAGAGATTAGTAAATTGAATGGTTTTCTAAAGGCCTATCTGATGTTGGTTTCGGCCTTCGGGATTTATACTTAGGGGAGTGTTCTCATACTAGTTTACAGTCAGGGACTGATAGTTGGGGAAGAGTAGTGATTTGTAAATAAGCAGATGGAAACGTTTTCCAGTGTTAATAACATATATTTTCTAAACATAGAAAATAAGGCAATGTGAATATATATATATAGATATATGTTGATGATTTACCGATATAATTTCCATCTGGAAATAATATCGTTGTTTGCACACTTGTTTTTCTTTGATGGTTAAATCACAGACTATCGAAGTTTTGACCATTTTAACGTTGTTAATATGGAGAGACCGGTTGGATTAGTATCCGAAGAACCACTCTGTATTGGCATAAGCGTTGCGAATCATAGATGCCAAAGATAATTGAAGACGGAGTAAAATGCAAGGGCTGTTGTATAAGTCTTAGATAACAGTGACTAAGATGGATATACTGAATAGTGCCTTCGGTTTGTCCAGTCCCAGGACAACTTGTATGGACGAAGGTCTGACAGAGTATATCCAATAGATCGCGTAAGTTGATCTGTTCAAACGTATTCACGTTTGGTGGTGGAGGAATTCGTTTCTCTAAGCTGTATACCCGTGTTATTTTTGGATAAGTCAATTTGTGATTTGGCGGGTATGACTATGTGACATTCTAAGTGAATGAGAATGACTTGTGTTGATGAATGTCTGACAGAGTATTTCCAGAGAGGTCACGTACATTGATTTCTTCAACCGTACCAAGAGTGGAAGCGGAGAAGGAAACTTCTTTTAGCTGACACGTAATGTATGGTTGTAGACGTCAATTAGTGATTTTCGATGGATCTGACAATGTGATATTCGAAGTGAATCTGATGTGATGATAAAACGTAGCTTCTAGCCTCATCAACCGATAAATGACAGAATTCGGGCAGGCAGCATGGCTAAGTCGGTCGCACCGAAGTAGGGTGTATAATCACATATCTAGAGAATATTCATTTGCTTCTTTAATCTATCAACGTTGTCCCATATATATATATATATATATATATATATATATATATATATATATATATATATATATATATAAACGGGAACGGTTGCTGATCCCAATCGTTGGTGATGTACATTCGATACACTCAAGCGAAATGAGTGGTCGGTCATGTGTGGCTGAGTTGCAAGACGTTCTTGTTGAACTCCAGTGTATCGTTCCTAGAGTACACTGATCGGATGGTGGTTCCATACCTTGTCATAGTTGGAAATCCATTATCCAATATGTGCTTGCGATTTTGATTGTATATTATATATGTAGAACGTGAGATTAAAGCGTTTCTGCTTGTTGATATCTATTTGTACATAGACATTATTATAATATCAAAAGGTTTTTGATATAAAGATATTTTGGATTCTCATAAGGGAAAAACCCGTTCCGTTCTACGGCGTGGTCTTATGAGATATCGTTTACTTGTTCATATACCTGTTTAAACTGTTTTACTCACACCAGTCCCATGACTGACCCGGAGTTTACTTTGTTGTTTTCCCTAAACTCTTGGGTGCCTAAATTTGTACGGGAAGTCAAGTAGTCAGGATTTACAGATATACTTGGAGAGCTTGGAGCAGGAGGCTTCAGGAACATAGAGCTATAGTTTATTTCCGCTGTGTTGTAAGTGTTGTACTCTGATAAGTTCTATTATATACATAACTGTTATATTTCAAAGTTATGTTATCTATTATATGTTATTCGTTCCGCTGTGAGGTTCGTGTTACTTTGATGTTGTGTTCTTCTCCTTCTTCTTCTTCTTCTATTCAAAGTTTCTATCTTATCTATTCTCACCCTCTAATTTCTTTCATTAATTACCCGGATTTTTCGATGTTTTGGTTATCGACATCGTGCTTATGTCGATAACCAAAGTCACTCAAAATCCACGTTACAGTTGGTATCAGAGCTTAAGTTAAGAATTACCTTGGCTCTGTGGCGTGACTCAGTAAAGATAGGGTTAGTAATATCCTAGATTGAGTTGAGTGTATATATATGAGTGCGTATATGTATTTGATATAAAAATGATTTTATATTGTGGAGATTCATTGGCTGAGTTGTTTATGAGTTCTGGTCGATCAGTTTGATCCACTGTATCGGTAGGAGTAAATAAATACTTGAATACGATGGACCGACACAGTATGGATATGTAATATATTATCATATATTAGATATATTGGTTGTAATTATAATCGAATGAGATTATAAAGCGAAATGGTTATACATAACCAATCAGAATCATATAAGCAAAGTATATGAAATAAGATGAATTAAATATGAATTTAAATCAGATTTGGAATTAAAATAAGGAAATTTTAAGTTCTTGGGAGATTTTGAGATGTTTTCAAAATGGATGTATTTAGTAAGGGTTTTGAAATGATATAGTATTGAAATCACTTGGGTCGCTGGAAAATAATTCTGATGATGACTGCGCAGTATCATCGGTGTGATTTTTGAGTTCTAAGTAGTGGATTACTACCAGAGATTTTGATTTGAATTGTTTTGAGAAAACAGGTTGTTTAGAAATTCAAAGGTTTTGAATTGGTATTATGATTTCAAATTTGATTTGAAATAAAACCGGGAATTTAAGTTCTAGAAATTAAAATTTAACTTGTGAAGTTAATTCGAATGGGATGGTAAAAGTAAATAATAAACCAGAATTTAACTTGAGATGATAGGTTAAGAAAAACTGAAGTGATTAGAGAATAATCTGGATTTGAAATGATAAGTTGAGAGTTTGGAATTTGAAACTCGAATTTGAAATTAAATTAGGCTTGAATAAGCGAATAGTTGTGTTAAGAATAACTTGGTTGGAGTTGATTGGGGTGGCATTTGTATATGCCGAGTTGATAACAGATGGTAGGGATATAATGATATGCCCAACCAAAAGGTACAAGTTTATATTTATATGAGTTTGGAATTTATGAGCCGAATTGGCAAGCCATTTGGCGTTTTGATTTTCTTTTGGGTTGAAGAAGGCCCAGAGAGGCGAGTTGGAGTTTGAGCTATTGACCAGTACAAAGGAGGTGCTGGCAAAATTTTTTGAAAGTTTAAAGTGTTAGAAAATTTTAGTTAGTCGGAATGAATAAATATTTTAGTCGATATTAATTGGTTCAGTTAAAATCAGAAATAAGGGGTAAACAAATCTTGGGAATTCCAATAGGTAGGGTCGTCCTCTAACTTAGCAATTTCGAGGACGAAATTATTTTAAGTGGGGAAGAATGTAATGACCCGCATTTTCCAGAGGTATTATAATTAATTTATTTAATTATATAAATAGTGATTTAGAGATTTAAATAGTGGTTAATTAAATTATAGTGGTTATTTAATTAAATTAAATAATTAAATAATATATTTAATTCAGAAATAATCAAAATATTGGAAATAACAATATTCTGTGAACTGGGTCATCCCCAGAATTTAATTCAGCTTAGAGTTGAATTTTATTGACGAATATATTCAATCGACGTCAGTTTGAACGTATAATTATAATATAATTAAAATAGAGCTTGAAATGGTGCGGCACTTCGCTATTTGGCGATTTGAACTTCAACTGAATATACAGGATTCGTTTTAAGCCGGATTTCTGTGTAACAAGAAACGTGTGGAGCTGGTGGAGTATATCTTTCTAGTGGAAGAGGAAAATCGGGATTTCGTCGGGTAGATTTTGATTTACGTCCAAATCAAATTTCAGAAAAGTCACTGTGGAATTCCTTTATAATTTGCGACGCTTTATATACGTTATAAATGGATTTTCAGTATAAACTGAATATCGAGATAATCTGGAATCTGAAATATCAAGCTGTAAATTCTGATATGATATTCTAGAGTTGTACGATATCATATGTGAATATATACGATAATATTTATTTATAAATATTTAATTTAATTTATTTAAATATATTTATATATTTAAATGGGCTATTTAGAGCGTTAAAAATAGCCACTTTTGCAAACGAAGTCGGAATTCGACGAAACCAATTTTGTTGGATCCGCAACATCAAATAGTTGTTAGATTTCCAGTTTCATGATTTTTAGAGTCACTATGGGGTCGTACGGATTTTTAGAGTGGAAAACAGTCGATATTTCGACGGTTAAAAATACGCTGTGTGAGCAAACGGAGTCGGAATTTGACGAAACCAGTTTCGTTGGGACCGTAATGTCGAACTTTAGCTGCATGTCCAGTTTGGTGATTTTTGAATATCGTGTGTGATCACACGGATTTTTAGAAGGCGAAAACGAATATAATAATAATAAAAGTAAAATATCTAGATATTTTATCCCTCTTATAAATACCCCTACCCTCTCTTAAAACCTAATTTCCATTTCCTCATTTGTCAAAACTGAGCCGTCAGTGGTTTATTCCATCCTCAAGCAAAAACCGCAAGTTTTAAAATCATAGAAATTAAAATCAAATGCTATAAATCCTTGTATACATATATTCTTGATCACCAAGTGGTTCTCTTCCTTTTCCACTCGGTTTTGTGATGTTCGATCAACAACCCGGCGTTTGAGATTTGCAACAGCGTGCCTAGGGTTCGGCCTTGAGCACTGTATAGTGGGTGAGGATGGATTTCGAGTTCATATTTGAACTCGCGATGGAGAGGAGAACTGGTTGTGGGATTTTGGTGAAGTACGGTTGTAGTCTGGTAACTCCGATCTACTGTAGCATGGGTAGAGGCTGTCGACGCATTTTAGAAGAGGGCGTCGAAGTTGAAGCTTTGAGTATGGGACGAAGGAGAATGTCGAGAGGAAGAAGGTGGTGTGGTTAGTTTTGGGTTTCATTAAAGGAGTGAATGTGCGGTGGAGTTTCAAGAGTTGGAAATGGCCATGTTTTGGCTACAGGGAGGTCATGAAAATTGTTCGGTGAAGAAGAAAGATGGTGCGGGCCTGGTAATTAAGTTTGGTGATGGGCCTTGTTAATAGTAAGCCCAATAAATTCTATTAAGTGTTAGTTTAAAATTTAAATAGCGTTCAAACTTGTTAATTGAATAATTTATTCATATGAAATCAGAATTACGAACCGTCGGTCACGTTGGGACCGTATGGACAAGAGCTTCACAACGAAGCTGACTGAAAGTGGATTGGAGCTCGTTCAAATTAATGGAGAAATAAATTGTTTGATTCAAATCAAATAACAATTTATCGTTCTTTAACGATGAACTGCCAAAGTGAGTAAAACTCACCAACTCTGAACAGTTATATTTTTATAATGTATTTTTAGAACTGTTAATCATCTGTTGATTGTTGTGTGTTGGTTGATTGATTGAACTGCTAGTCAGTTAGTGAAAATTATATATATAAATATATATGTAATTACATATATATATAAACCGTTAAATAATTATATATTGATTCTGCTATCAGAATAATTTATATTGAACTGAAAGTGATGATAATCATATTGTGTAACATCTGTGGATGCAGGGAGACAGGTTGGAGGAATCCGACTGGATTCCTCAACAGTTATTTTATTGTTTTTCATATATTGTTATATGATGTGATATAAAATCTATGGGCGATTATATGTTCTTGGACGATATTGAACATCGTGATTTGATATGATTGAATACCATAACATACAGAAATGTTGATAAGGGATTTTCAAAGTGATATTGAAAATAGAATATTTATAAATTGGAATATTTATAAATAAGAGATATTTATAAAGTGGAATATTTATAAATAAGAAATGTTTATAAATTGGAATATTTATAAATAGGAGATATTTAAAAAGGAAATGATTACAAACCATTTTCTTTTTGAATGGAAAGGCCTATGTGGCGGGTTTGGGGATTTTCCCGATGCTCCCGTTACAAAGGAGGTTATGGCGAATTTTTCAGAGAATTTAAGGAGTTAGAATATTTCAAGAATAAATTTGAAAAGGAAATATTTGTAAACCATTTACAAATAGAATTGAAAAGGAAACGTTATAAAAAGGAAGTCATTTTCAAAGTGTAGAACCGTTATTTAAAAGTAAATCTTTCCAAATGAATAAAACGTTGTTAAAAAGGAAATCTTTATAAAGTGAATAAAGTAAATCGAATATGGTATTCGAAAGGAGTTAAATCGAATATGGTATTCGAAGGGAGTAAATCGAATATGGTATTCGAAAGTTAGTAAAACGAATATGCTATTCGAAAGGGGTTAGTCGAGTCGAGTTAGTTGAATAGAGTTAACCAGTTCAGTAGAGTTAACCAGTTCAATAGAGTTAACAAGTGAGTTAAGTAAGTCAAGTTAACCAGTGAGTTAAGTAAGGCAAGTTAATCAGTTGGAGTTAATCGATTCGAGTTCAGATTTTCGAGTTGATAATCGAGTTAAGTTATCGAATATCCCTTATTCGAAGTAGAAGTTATCAAATATAGTTATTTGAGATAGAGTTAGTCAAACAGAGTTATTCAGGATAAGTTGCCATCTCGTACGATTGCTAGCGTAATTCGCAGGGCTGTAAATAGCCTACGGCGGTCGGATGTTTCCAGAGGGAGTCAGGCGTAACCATTGTGATCGCTGCGATCTAGAGTCAAGCGAATGGAGTTAAATCGAATATTAGTTATTCGATAGGAGATAAGTTCTTGAGTTAGATTATCGAGATAAGTTAATAGAGTTAAGTTCTTGAGTTAGATTATTGAGATAAGTGAGTCGAGTTAAGTTCATCGAGTTAAATTAATCGATGTTAGTTTCATCGAAAGGAGTATCGATGTTAGTTTCATCGAAAGGAGTTAATCGATGATAGTTTCATCGAAAGGAGTTAATCGATGTTAGTTTCATCGAAAGGAGTTAATCGATGTTAATTTCATCGAAAGGAGTATCGATGTTAATTTCATCGAAAGGAGTATCGATGTTAGTTTCATCGAAGGGAGTTATCGATTAGTTAAATCGAAAGGAGTTATCGATTATTAGTTAATCGAAGTGAGTTATAGAATATTAGTTAAATCGAAGGAGTTATCGAATATAGTTTATTCGATGGAGTTAATCGGTTAGAGTTAAATCAAATGAGTTGATCGAATATAGTTTATTCTAATAGAGAAAAGGAGTTAATCGAATATAGTTTATTCGAATAGAGTAAATGAGTTAATCGAATATAGTTTATTCGAGTAGAGTTAGAGGAGTTATCGAATATAGTTTATTCGACAGGAGTTAAGTGAATAGTTAGATTAATCAAAGTGAATTAGTTAAGTTAAACTAAGTGAATTAGTTAAGTGAATTGGTTAAGTTAACCAAAGTGAATTTGTCGAGTTAATCAAAGTGATTAGTTCAGTTAATCGAGTTGAATTTGTCAGTCGAGTTAATAAATTGAGTTAGTCAAACCAAGTAAAACCAGTTAGAGTTAATCAATCAGAGTTAATCAAATAGAGTTAAGTAAAATATCTATTTTGATATAAAATTAACGGTATGCTTTCCCTAATAATGTGAATATTCATTTAAAAGAATATCCTGAATTGGAATATGGCATATTATGTGTTTCTATAGCACTTAATTATTGATTATAAAATACGTGAGTTATTCGGAAAGACCGGGTTTAACCCATTCTTAACAATTACTACGACGATTAAAAGTCGAAGATGAAGACGGTGGTTGAAGACCGGAGATCTTCACATAGTTTGGATGATTACTGATGTCTTGATTGGGAGGCATCCCAAGACAAGGTAATAAGTGGTGATCGTCTAGACGTACTTGGAGATCGACGGATATGCGAGAACCTCTCTCCTGTATTGGACATATGGGACGAGGAATAAGGTGTCTCCGGTTTCGTTCAGATCCAGAACGGACTTGTAAATGGATGGTATGTCTGATGTTGTATTGCTTTATGCTGTATTCATTGATCTCTGCTAAATATATATATATATATCTGCTTGGCGGAGGATAATTTATTCTCTTGCTTAACACCCTTCTCTGAGACATACGAGCTTAGAGGTTATGTATTGGTAGAAATCAATGGTATGGTATGGATTGAAAATATGGCATGCTAAGATGCAAATGATCAAGGCTTTTGTTGAAAAGCAGAGCCTTGTGGTTGATGATCAAAGCACAGCTTTATTTAGAATAGCTTTGTGTAGCGAAACTTCGCGAGCCTCATACCCCGGTATGAACCAGAAATGGGAGAAGGATCCAGGGAGAACATGCGTTTCTTTCTAGCTAGGAGTGGTGTCTAGGTTTTACAAGCCCAGATATTTTTATTTATGTGGATGATGGATTGCGAGGCGCCTCGGTATTTGAGTCCCTAGAGGCTCTATTTTACGCTCCATAGGGCGGGGAGACGTATTGTTCAGGAATTTATGTATAATCCACCAACGTAAGTTGGGGACCGGCGCTGTGGCTCCTAAGGGCTCAACTAAGTCTGAGTTCTGAGACATTTGCTAGATTGTCTCCATTTCGGTAAGGACTTTCTCTTGCCTTGGTTCATGATGGAAATCCAACTTCCAATACGACACCATATGGTTTTGACTTTATAACTAGTATGGCGACATAGTATATGGTAGTTATGTCGTTTAACGTTGATACATTATGATTGAAATGTTTTTGAAATATATATACACTAATAATAATATCTAATCCGTTTTATCGTATCAAGCATTTTTGACTTATAAGGTAAACTCTATCCTCCGGTTTGCGTTGCATTGTGTGATGGGACTTGAGTCTCATAATGGTTTCATTTTTTTAAAAAGCATTGCATTGTTTAACGATTTACTTTATTTCTTGCACTGGCAATCCAATGGAGTAAACCCGTTCCGCATTAGCGGCGTGGTCCTGTGATTAGCCTTATTATTATTTGTTAAGTTAGGAAAGATTTCTCATACCAGTCCCACGACTGACTCGTAGTTTGTTTCACTTTGCAAACACGGATGCCCTCTTTTCCATACGGGCAGTCGAGTAGCTTATTTTGCAAATATATTAAGCAGGATTCTGGATCGAAGCTTAAAGCTGTGTCCAGAGCACGATAGTCTTCCACTATGTTAGTTTAATCGTTTCCGCTGCATTGTATTACAATTACTGTAATTTAATATTCCGTTGTATTTTATTTGACGTACTCTGATATATTATGTACTCTGATGTAACATTATTATCATGTTTATAAAAGTCTTCTGTTATTTGTTATGATGTGTTGTATGCCCAAAGTTAGCGTATTCAGGTTGTTAAACGGTCTTGGTCGACTTAACGATCGATTAGGTATGAGCAAAATCCTTACCGTTACAATCTACTTGAACCATTAGATAATATTGGTAAAGTTAATTGCCTATTAATAAAAGTATTTCTCAAAATATTTTAAATCTTGAACTAATAAAACCAGAAGCTTCACTCAAAAATATTTAGAGCTAGATGACTGTTAGTGACTGTAGGGAAATATTTTCTGTATGTAATTTATGTAATATTTTCACATTTATATTGCAGCTTATATACAAACCACGCTTGACCTGGATGTGCATACCGATCTAATATATAAATATTTAGAACTTGGAGCTAGTACCTCTTGTTAAGCATAGTTTCTGCATTTAGAACTTGCAGCCATGAACAACTGCAACTATCGTATATAATTTACAAGTGTAAATGTTTTAATATAAGTGAATGTAATAGCTACAGGTTTTGTAGCAGACCACTGTTCCAGAACTTCCAAGGCAAGCGACAAAAGGATGGATTAAAAAAGGCTTTTAAATACATTTTGTGTAAGTGTCTCAGAATTTCAAAGTATGCAGTGTATTGTGTTACCTGTTTCATGTACGTATCGTTTGAATCTGCTGTGTATCATTTTATTTATTTACATATAGTCATTCACAATGTGAAACAACCAAAAGTTCTTTCTATATGCATGTTTTTTCTTCTATCTAAAGTGCCAAATTTAATGTTAGAATTTGTATTTTTACTATCAACTGAATTTTGGGAAAATAAAATAGAATTCCATCTTCCGTACCAACTTTTCCGACATAGTGTTTATCTTTATTAATATTATTTATAATCACACGGTACAATGTTATTTTTAATAATATTGAGGTAGTTTGTCTTGATTCTTGTGTTCTGAACCGATAATTTAATATTGTTTGTCTTTTCAGAGAAATTCTATAGCACAATGGAACTCGGGCACTACGGTGGAAGCTTGGTTTGTTTTTGGAAGTTTACCTTTTAATTACATGAAGAACTTTTTTGGAACTCAATAATATCTGTACATAATAGCACAATGGAATTCCGGCACTATGGTGGAAGCTTGGTTTTTTTTTTGGAAGTTCTTGCTGCATATTTACAAGAGTAAATGTGTGATATAATAATAATTCATTTTTTTAATTTGTTTTATGTTGCAGATGCGTTTGGTTTTGGAACATGCACCAAGCTTGAGTATGCGAGTTGTCGATGTGTATGAGAGTGCTCCTTATTTGTATAGAGTAATCAAGTATATTATGATTGTTCTTAAATTCTAAGTATCTCAAATATGTTATCTTGGAACAAAATATAGTTGCAGCATGATTTTCATTTAAAAATTTAGTCAAATTTGGTTTTAATTGCATTTGTATTCATCTTACGTTTATATACACTGCAT
This sequence comes from Allium sativum, assembly GCA_030737875.1. Lineage (NCBI taxonomy): Eukaryota > Viridiplantae > Streptophyta > Magnoliopsida > Asparagales > Amaryllidaceae > Allium > Allium sativum. The sequence continues at coordinate 203,355,474 of CM060924.1, forward strand.
TAAGCTCATAATTGTTTTATTTGCATTTGTGGAATATACGATGCTCTTGACTTTCACATGCTTATACCCTGAATTTATTTTTCTATTTTCAGCAAATAAAAATGCGATGTGTGTTATGTATTGGTTGAATTTGATATTGCAGTTAGTCTTATTTCACTTTGTTATACTATTTAGTTTTATTTCATTGTGTAACATTGACATTTAGTTAGAATTCAATATTACATGTAGATATAGTATTGATATTTAGTTTTATATTGATGTTGCAATCAGTTTTAGTGATACTGTTGTGCTTTTTATTCAGACTTAAAATGCAATTTGATGCTGCTTCAGGTTTTAATTAAAACCTGAAGAAGTAATTTTTTTTTTGGTTCAGCCCCCTTTTTTGCTTCGGTTGTTGGAGCAACTGAAGCAAAATATTGGCCATTTGCTTCCAACGTAGAATGGAAGCAACATGTGTAGACCTGTTGTGTCTTCTTCATTTGCTTCGGTTATTGAACTGAAGCAACAGGAGGTAAACAACCGAAGCAAAAAAAAATACTATTTGCTTCGGTTGTTTGTCCGAAGCAACAAATTTTGGTATGTTGCGTCGTCTGCGGTTGCTTCTGTTCCAGAACAGAAGCAATAGGGAGTAAATAACCGAAGCAACTAACCTGTTTTGTAGTAGTGTATTATGATTAAGTATGAATTAAAGAATGGAAGATAATAGGTAGGCTTGTCCTAGGGACAAGTGGAACTTATGATGTAGGTTATAATAATTGGAAAGAAACTTATCGATAAACCTTAGTTAAAAGAACTAAGAAATAAAGTAAATAACAACAAGAGTTTGTACTAAACCAAGTCAATGTTAATGAAAAAGAATGAAGTAGGCTTATTGTTAGTAGACTTATAAAAGAGAATTATGAAGTCTAATTAAAGAAATCAATAATAAGCTTAAGCCCGCTTAGGCGACATCTGAATGAAGTAAGAAGACTTATGGAATGAAATAAGTTGTACTTAATTATAAATTAAGTAATATGTTAACTGGAAACCTACTGATTGTGATCATATTTACCTAATGACACATTAAGTAGAGCATGTTATTATAACCGGTAAACCTGAGAACCAGAAATTGAGTGATGAATAACATGGTAATAATGTAAGGAGATTGTAGATTACAGATCTTGAATTACAATCTAGAGAATAACATGTTATGGGCTTATTAATGAACTTAAATGGGATAAGTTACATACTAAATTAATAAGCGAGTGGGGTCCATTCCTTAGAGATATAAGGGTCCTGAGAAAACTTGGTAACTTGAATAAGAAGTTAATATTGGAAATAACCAAGTTAATTAGAAATCTGATGAGATAGAACAAGCGCGTAATTATACGTTCAGACATAGGTTTTAATAGCACGTTAGAGTGGTGCGCTTGGACCAATATGCATGTCTGAAGGTGAAGAATCCAACGGAGTAGATCATCGTAGTGTCTAAAGGCACGAGGGGAGAACATCCATCTAGTTATTCCGTTTGCTATTCTATTGATACCCAGCTTGTTGGCTCCATGGACTGGAAGGAAGCACGCAGCTTCTGAGGGATGTGCTAGGGTACTCCGTGGCAGTCCTCCGTGTGGTGGCAACGCTTAGGCTGTACTCGCAAAGGTTGGGTCTGCATGAAACCACCCAGTGGGTATACCTTGACTTCAATGGTAGTTTGGCAGTATAAAGGTTGTTGGATGATTCGATGAATTTGCCTACAGACTGGCTGGGTCATGACCAACACAGAATAGAAATCGTCAGATACATGTCATCGACAGTCAGTGTGATGCGAAAAGACTTGAGCTAAACCAAGAGTCCATCGATCTTTCACTATTGAGACTTTGGTTGATGGACATGCCAATTTGGATGTAGATTGTTTGCTAGGGGCACATCAATTAGCTCTTGATGTAGTTTTTCATTAGTTCCGGAGGGATCGGGTGGGACCATACCCTTTTACGGAAATCGAGATACAGTAGACAGTACGTACATGTGAGAATTCGGATACTTGTATGCCGCCCCCAGGTGGTGTAACGTAGACACTAGGGAATTACTCCGTGTTGGGGCTAGATTCGATCAAGGAGATTGGATATGGTATTCCGTACGCAGACGCTTACGTGGCATGACAGTGGAGACCATGCGAGGAGGGTACCATGGGAAGTACCTCGATATTGGGGGTAGCTACATATACTATATTATGTTAATCTACTGGGAGGTAGATGCGTACGACGTGTGCGTAAAGCCTTGAGTGCTATTAACCCAAAATAACCTAATAAATAAGGAAATATAACTGAATGGTATATGTAAGGTTATTTCAGAATGTGTGATTGAAGTCCAGTCACCAGAACTTGTGTACTGATCCCCTCCTCATAACATACCCGCAGGTTAGGCTATTGACAGAGATATGATAGCTTTGGATACTGGCTAGGCAGTATTATTTCTTTGGTATGACTATATTTATTTGTACTATATTTTATTTCATTCCGATGTGAGATGTTTTCTGAGCTCGGATAAGTCTTTTCTGCAGGATACCAGGGAAGCCAAGTTGGGTTTTGGTAGATTGGAATTTAAAAAAAATCCGATCTGTTGGAATTCGGGTTGTTACAAATAGTAGTTGTAGCCGTAGTTCTGTTTACAATTATTTTACTTATAGTTTATTTATTGTTTCTGTTTATTCCTGATTTTTTGCAATTTCTTTCTGTAATTTTTCTGTCTTTTCTTACAGTTTTTGTTTGATTAATATTCAAATTACTATAAGTTATGTTATTAGTCCTCTTTCCCCTTCTTCGTCTAATATTTTATAGTTTATTGTAGTTTTGCCCAAATATGCCTAAAAGGCTCGGGTATATGACTGATTTAGGCATATAATCATTTGCTGATTGCATATGACTGTTCATTATCTTTTTTCTATGCACGTTTGGCAAATATGAATAAATTGGAATAATGGAAACAAGACTGGATAATTTGGGGTTGTTATCTGGCATTTTAGTTCGGTTCCCAAAAGCACCACAAGCCCGCTCAACTCAACCCATCGTGTGGCACCAAAGCTCGAAGTTTTGTTAAAGCATCTAAGATTAAAGCCCGGGAGGAATAGAGCGAGAAATATCCTCACAACCCCTCCCCCCATCCCCACCCGAAATGTAAATTTCGCATCACATCACCCTGTATGGGCTTACCTCGCATCACCCACATCGCACCATTGCTTCTTTCTACGTCGCATCGTCTCACACTGCAAGTATCACATCAAGGATATCGCGCCGCCACTCACGCTCCATCGTATAATACCTCACCACCGCATCCTCTGGGTATCGCATCCTATGGTTCCAATGATATCGCATCATCTAGGATGTGATGTTATCTCTTCATCCAAGATGAGATGTCATCGCATCCCTCAAATGTGGTGCCACCGCATCCCTCGGATATGATGCACTCGCTGCCGTGAAGGCGACACAACGCATCCCACATGAGCGATGCGATTTTTTGCGTACAAGCAAGGTCGGATGCGATTTCTAAATGCCTGCGCTTTCGGGATGCGATTTTCTACTGTGTGGTCCCTAAATCTCACCTGCTCCTACATAGCCCACTACCTAAAAATACCACCTTACTCATTCTTCACAAGGGTTGGATTTTTACTGATTTGACATCTCTTGGAGCTCCTAGAACTCATTAATGGCAGCCTAATTCTTGAGGAAGAAGAAGCATAAATCATTTTTTCCCAAGACTTAACATATTACAGCTATGACTCCAAAATATATGGAAGCACTTGTAAACGAATGCCTAGAGGACATTCAATGCTTGTAACTCATATTTGCAATTAAAATATCAACAAACTCCTTCAAAGTGGACATAAACCCCTTACGAACCAAACCACTATAAATCACCGTGTTATTTGCTACTTTCTGCACTTAATTTTTCTATGCGAAAAGCTATTCTCTAGTAATGGAGAATCTTTGCGTGTTACAACATTTTTTGACATCAACATTCTGGTGCTTTCACTAAGAAGGTTAAACTCATCACTTTTCATGCACTTCCATCTCGACTCCGACGTGCTACTCAGGTTTCTTCCTAACCTACTGCTCGAGTCCGCTTACGATTGTTAAGCGATGAAAGAATCCCTTATTCGAAACCTCTGCAGCAACCGACGGTGCTACTTCTCAGTAACTATAATCGATGGGAAACCCCGACCGAAATGGACATCATTCCTCTATGGACCTCGATGCTCCGCTAACTCAAAAGTAACTCTATGTGCTAAATAAAAAGTTGAAAAATAGATCTTGAGCTCAGTGATGCATTGAAGAATAACATCGACCTCATGCATCAGTTTCAGGAAAGTCGATGCCTCATCGCTCAATTCCAACTTGCTCAGAACAATGCTCGACTATAGCATAACGCCTAGGAAAGCTCTTCTTCCATTACCCGAGGCCGGAGTCAAAGGAGAAAGTTCAATCTCAACAATGTTGTCTCCTGCACTATTGCTAATGGCAATGGCAACAACAACTGAAATGATAATGGAACTACTGTAACTTTCAGCGAGGGAACGTGTCAATGCGACCGTTCCTGGTTGGTTATTAATAATGAACCAAATCCGTGTAACCGGTTCCCTCCTCGACATAACCCAATGGTTGTTGAACTAAACTTGGGGCTTACGCTTCCAGCAACTCAACAAGCCCAAGTCCGACCTAATCACTGCATCAACCCGCTCAACCTCATCAACTGTACCAGAATCATGCCGAAAATGCTGATGACATGGATGAGGATGAGCCCGATATCCATCCCCGAAGACGTCGACGACCCAGGACCTCTGAGTCGAACAACAACTGCTGGATTTCACCCTTGTATCTTCACCCAGCATATCTTCCCGACATGGTCCTAAAGTTCATGGAAAATATGCGAGGGAACATCAATGGAGTGTGGGAAACCCATTTGAGATGTAACACCATCACCAGGGCTGTGCACGAAGCCGAGTGGCCTCGACCCTCTAAATGCCATAGCTATGGCTCTACGGAGGAACCACTAACCCCTGCACTTTCCTAAACCACTACGAGTGGCACATGGATTCCAACCGAGCCGCTGACATAGTCAAAAGTAAATGTTTACAGTCTTCTTAGTGGTCATGGCTTTGTTGTGGTTCACCCATCTCCCGACAGATTCTTTATCCACCTTTGACCAATTAGCTATAGAAATGGTCAAACAGTTCAGGATGCATGTTTCTATGCTAAAGAATACTCTTACTGTCTCCAACCTATACCAGAACTCAACAGAAAACGTCAAAAGCCACCTCGAGCATTTCAACACTGTCGTCACTGAGATTGATGACCTAGAACCTCGTATAGTCCTTGTCCAGCTTGCTAAAGGTGTCCTTCCTAGATTTGAGTTTTGGAGCATGGATAGGCAAAAGGCAAACGAAAAATCTAGAAGCCTTCTACGAAAAAGCTGGACAATTTTTGAATCAAGAGGAAGCTCATCGCAACAGGGCTACTCAAGGCATCCACCCCAACAACCCACACATGGGCACTGTCGAAGATAGTGTCAAAGGAAAACAAGTCGAAGAATCTTCCGATAAGAAAACTGGCGGTCGCAAAAACCAGGTTCTTGGAGATTCCAAGAAGCACGACCGCTACCAGAATTACAGGAACTACATTCTGCTCAAACGAGAGTTGGAGACTAACTACTTGGAGACCTATAACACTGTTCAGGACAAAAATTCCAATGCTAGGGAATCTACCGACCGCGAGAAAAACTCCGGCAAATATTGTAGATTCCATGACATGTTTGGGCACAACACTAACGACTATTTCCACCTTAAGGATTCGATTGAAAAGCTCATCTGGAGAAACATCTGGAACAGTACGTTCAGAACCCTTCTCCTCTCAAAGCAGCCACGGGCCCTTCAACGTGTTCTCTTCCTCCTCATAATACGACCCCAGGGCCGTCCAATCAAAGACCACGTGGCATCGTTATCAACACTATCTGCAGCAGACTTCACCCCTCTCATAGAAGCTTTGGCAAGATGGAGGAGTATGCCAACTCCATTAAGCATGCCATCCACGAAGCATGCTCTTCCTCAGACGAATTTGTCCCAGCCAAGCTCCAAAAGACGATGCGAGAAGATATCGTCTTCCACGAGAAAGGGAGTCTATAGGAATTAAAATCCCAACTATGGAACCTCTCTTTATCTCTGCTCAGATTTACCTAGCTTTTATAAGAAGGATTCTCGTCGACTCTTGAAGCTCGGTCAGCGTCGTCTTCAAAGCGGCCTACGATAAAATGATACTAGGGGCCAAAGACTAGAAGTCTTTCCATGCCATGATTCACGGCTTCAACGGCTCTTCCAATCAACCCATTGGCATGGTTGACCTTTCAATATAACTAAGAGAAGGGGATCAGAGCCAGTCTGTATCGTCACCTTTGTGGTCATCTACGTCATCTCTCCATACAATGTCTTCTTTGGACGTACCTTCCTTGTAGAATTCGAGTTTGAATGTCTTCATGGTCCGTTCTGGTGAAATTCCCGATAGAGAATAGGATCGGCACAATCAAGGGAGACCAAGCAACTATGAGAGCCTGCTATCTCATAGAATGGAAGAATGCGTGTAACCAGGCAAAAGGCAAGGCAGTGCCTCCATCTTTCTGCCCCTAAGACCATCTCCGCATAGCGACCAAAGGTGTCTGACTCCTGGCTCTGGCGCCACTGCCGTCTTTTCGACGATTTTGATCCGAGGGGGGACGAAGAGCTCGATTTTGAAAGGGATACCCCCAATAGATCCAACGGTGGATGTTCTGATCAGCCCTGATAAAGATCTTGAAAGTTGGATCACAACTCCACCCCCCCCCCCAATAAAGGAAGAGCTTGTGGATTTCCTAAGGGCCAACCTCAATATATTTGCTTGGGCCCACTCTGACGTGTGTGGCATCGATCCATGAATTGCTTATCACATGCTCAGGATCGATCCAAAGCATCTTTCAGTCAAACAAAAGCTATGAATCTTGGGAACTAAGAGATCAAATGCACTCAAATAGGAAGTGGATAGGCTACTCGACAATTGCTCCATCTGCAACTCCCTCTACCCCAGCCGAATGGGTCTCCAACCCAGTCTTGGACAAGAAAGCAAACAACAAATGGATAACGTATGTCGACTACTACACTTGAACAAAGCCTGTCCAAAGGATAACTTTCCACTTTTAAAGATCGACCAGCTTGTTGACTCAATTACTGGCTACCAGCTTCTCTTTTATGGATGCGTACTCAGGATACAATCAAATTCCAATGTACCTTCCAGATTAGGACCATACTTCTTTCATAACTGACCTAAGGATCGAGTATTACGTTATCAGGCCCTTCGGCCTCAAGAATGTTGGAGCCACCTATCAGCGACTGGTCAATCGCATGTTCAAGGATAGATTCATGGAGGTTTGCGTAGACAATATGCTTGTGAAAACGAGGGTATCGAACGATAACGTAAACAACCTCAATGAAATGTTCGGCATCCTCCGTAGATATGGCATGAAGCTCAATCCCTTGAAATGCTCTTTTGGTGTTGCATCAAGAAAATTCTTGGGTTTCATTGTCAAATCGAGGGGAATCAAAGACAATCCAGAAAAGATTCAGGTTATCCAGGACATCCAAGCTCCCTGAAGCATCAAAGATGTTCAAAGCTTAAATGGTAAAGTGGCCACTCTAAGTTGATTCATCTATAAAGCAACTAACGGATGCATTCCCTTTTTAGACTTGCTTAGAAAGGGGAAGCGTAAATTTACATGGACACCGGAATGCGTTGACGCATTTCATGACCTCCTGAGTCACTTAGAGCGACCATCCATCTTGTCCAAACCCATGGATCATGAAGACTTATATCTCTACTTGACTGTTTTTTTGGAGAAAATCATCTCGGCGCTTGTGCGCATTGAGGATCATGTCTAATGGTATGTCTACTACATTAGTAAGAGATTGACATGAGCATAAAAGAATTACCCGAAGCTCGAAAAGCTATCCTACTTCCTGTTAATCTCTTCCCGGAAGCTACAACCATATTTTCATTCCTATCCAATCAAGGTCTATACCGACCAGCCGCTATGACAGGTCCTGCAATGACCTGAGGCGTCTGGCGACTCTTGAAGTGGAATATAGAACTGAGCCAATTCAAGATCACTTTCATTCCTTGTCGAGCCATCCTCGGATAAGCCCTCGCAGATTTCATAGCGGATTTCTCAATTCCAGAAGACCCTCCTCCTGAGGATGTCGAAACTCCAGCCATACAATGGAAACTATTCATGGATGGATCATCTAACAGTCAGTGTTCTAGAGCTGAAGTTGTACTTGTTACTCTTCAGGATCACTCGATCTGTTATGCTCTGAAGCTCGACTTCCTTGCCACCAACAACGACGCTGAATACAATGCCTTGATAGTTGGGCTCAGAATCGCAATCGAACTTAACATCAGGGTCCTCCAGATCTATTCTAAGTCACAATTCATCGTACGCCAGGTGCAGGGCGAATACCAAGCCAGGGGGGATGACTCACTCCTTATCTTGCTCGAGCTCGTGAATTTCTTACTAGCTTTGACCACTACATCATCTCGTACATCCCTCGAAGACAAATTGAGAAATTTGATTCACTAGCCAAACTGGAAAGCTCTGCGGATGCGCAACTCTTAGGGATAGACCCAGTCGAAGTGCTTAACTCTTTGAGATGCAGACCGATTCAGTAGAAACGACAAAGCCTGAGCCCGAACCCGAGTCCTAGATGACCCCGATCATGAACTACTTACAACATGGAATCCTCCCTGAGCGCTATAAGAAAAGACGAGCACTACTCGCGAATCATCTCGCTACAACATACAAAATGAAGTGCTCAACCGAAGGGGGTTGTCTATTCCATTACTTCGTTATGTACCCTAAAAAGATGCTAAACATGTGCTATTGGACATACACGAAGGCGAGTGCAGTGACCACACTGGGGGTAAATTCTGGCAAAGAAGATTCTGAGATATGGTTACTTCTGACCTACATTCGATCGAGTTACCGCGAACTATGATCACAAGTGTGACATATGCCAAAGATTTTTCAAGATTCCAAGAGCCTTGCATACCGAGCTAACATATATGGTCGGTCATTGGACATTCTCCATGTGGGGAATAGATATCATCGGGACTCATCCAATAGTTAGAGGTAGTACATGCTATGATATCGTCTTGGTTGATTACTTCACCAAATGGGCCGAAGCTGAGGCCATCACTACAATCACGACTAAGAAGTGATAAAATTCAACGTCCGCAACATCATTGCTCGATATGGAGTCCCTTAAGCTATCATCTCCAACAATGGGTCCCAACTCGAGAGCGTTGAGTTCAAGACCTTTTGCCAATAACACAACATCGAAAAGAGATTTTCGGCAGTGGCTCACCCTCAAGCCAGTGGGAAAGTCAAGGCTGCCAATAAAGCGATCATATCCATCATCAAGAAGCATCTAGAAAAAGTTGGTGTCTTATGGGTAGATAGCTCCCTCTGGCCCTATGGGCCTATCGGACCACCCATAAGTCAGCGATCGACCATACTCCTTTTGCTCTCGTCTAGGGATCTGAAGCCGTCATTCCCATTGAGCTTAAACTCCAATATCATCGAGTCACTTACTATGGTCTGAAGACAAAGCAAGATCTCCTCTTGAAATCGCTTGACTTACTCGAAGAGAAGAACTGAAGATGAACTCAGATCCGCCGCTTGGCGTCAATAACTCGCCCAATACTTCAACTCCGGATTTTGTCGAAAGAACTTCAGCATCAGCGACCTTGTCCTAAAACGAATCTTTCCTAACCGACTGGATTCAGTCCTTCCTGGGAAGGTCCGTACATCAGACAATGGAAGCTTAGAGATGTAACCTTCAAGATAACGACCATTGAATGTGTCGAACTCCCAAGGGAATGTAATAGTGAACATCTTCGTCGTTACTTCACACATCTTAGTGTTGAGATTTCTTGCTTTCCAACAATACTTTGTTTTCTTTAAATTCAAGGCATTGTAAAGTAAAGGCCATAGCTGTCAATGCAATCAGTAAAGATAGCTTCGGATGTCTATGTTCTTGATGTGTTTACTTTCAACATAGTATGTTTGAATAACTATTACAAACAACTTGCACGCACGACCACACAACACTGGATCGACACCTTGAAGCAGGGGACCGGTCCTTAGACTCGAATCTCGAATCAACGATGAGGCCGAGTATATATTACTCCAGCGTGAGCCTCGAACCAATGACGAGATCGAGTATAAACAGCTCGGGACGTTCATTCACTTGAATGTCCTACCTCATTCCTAAGTCTTTGGACTTGAGGGAAGTTCATTAACCGGATGAACATGACATTGACCGCTCGTTTGGTTCCATCCGACCGAAAGGGTCTGGATTCAGGCAAAAATTGGCGAATCAATGACACCCTCGAAGCCTAACCTGAACGAAATGACGGGAGAGTCTAGATGATAAATCAATGACGTGCATGCTTTCTCACAAATCAGGACCAACGACCTCAAGGAGGTCCCGAGAAAGGAGGCCTTAAAACCAAACTTCATGCGACTCGAAATTCCTAACCAAGGGAACTCCCAAGAGGCTCACAACCTTTGCACGACTCGGAATTCCAGACCAAGGGAACATCCGAGAGTGAAGTCCATGATTACAGTCTTCGCACTCTTACAATCCTCACACGACTCGGAATTACCGACCAAGGGAACTTCCTAGAGCGAAGCCCGTGCTTACAATCTTCGTACGACTTAGAATTATCGACCAAGGGAAATCCCAAGAGTAAAGTTCGCGCCCATAATCTTCGCATGACTCGGAGCTCCCAACCAAGGGAGATCCTGAGAGTGAAGTCCGTGCTTATAACCTTCACATGACTTGGAATCCTAAGAGCGAAGCCATTGACAACGATTTCTTAAGTGTAACAATAAGTATTTTTGAGCAAGTACGGAAATAGAAAGCATAGACGAACATTTGAACACTTAACACAAGTATGTGTACTTAAGTGTAACTAATACTTTGATTCACAACCAAGAGAAAACTACATAAGTCTACCTATCTTTTTTTGTAATGATGTGATGTACATGAAAACCACATCAAGCCTCCTAAAGTGAGGGTCTTACTCACGTATACTATCGACTTACATCATCAAAAAGACAACTATATGCTCGCCTCGACCGTCTCAACCACCTGTCCCTCTAGTCCATCTCCTCCTATCATAAACCTAGAAAGCGTCAGATCAACCTCAGAGAATGTGAACACTACACCGCCTCGTCCGCCCGGCTATTCCCCAAAACCTTCCACTCTTGTTCTAGGTTGTTCGAGATGGGTTGGTCTAATCCTATTATCATCTCTACTCCGGAGGGACCTACACAACCAAGAGAAAGGCTTATCAGTCTACTTTATCTTAGTGTAGCCATACTCCTAAGAACTTGTGAGAATACGGCTTTACTTACTACTACCTGAGGAGAAGTTTCGGCAGACATCACACTTGCACCTGCTGCTTAAGCGAAACTCTCCCGTCCTAACCCCGTTTGATCAGGATTGTATTTGGCTACAATGGGGGCTCAGACTTACGAAGTAGTTACGGATACAAATTGCACAACTTTTTATTGCGAAGAACTACCATCACTGAACTCGTGGGCCACTACCAAATTACCATTGGCTACCATCTTTCCCTTTGCAGCAATTAGTTCTACTTCCATTGCCTTCTGGGAATCATCTCTTAGCAATTGTCTTTTCTCTTGCAGCACCAAGCACTCCTTCTCATCCAAGTGAGAGAACATAAATTGGATTTCATCAATAACATCTGCCTCCTATATATCAGCCTCAAACTCTAATAGCCGGTCCCACACTTGAGCTAGTGTCTGAGGATAGTCGTCAACCCATAAGAGTCTACGATACTTGAGCACCTTAACATACATATTCCAGACATAGGGCTCTATATCCAATTCTTCTTGGGCCTCGGCATCCCCAACTGCATTTTTAAGCTCCTCAACTTCCTTCTGTTGCTCTTCCCTTATTACATCCATCTGGGTCAGCACATCTTTAATGGTATCCTCGGCCTTCTAATTATCCTTTTTTGCCTCCTCTAGTTGCCTCTTTAGCTCCGCATTTTCATTCATGAGCCTCTAGGTCTCTTCATTTTCAGCCTTCAGCATTTTTTCTCCTTCAGCAATGCATCACTATATGTTTAGGGTTGGTAGGCTCTCTCGTTATCTTTAAACACGCAGGTATTCTCCTCCACCAGCTAAGAATTTTCCTTTTTGAGCTTCGCATTTTCTGTCGTCACCAATGCCATAGTACCTTTGAACGTCGCATCACCATGCTTTGCCTCTCTCTAAAGCCTCTCGTACTTCTCCATCATCTCGCCTGTTCCAAAAACAAAGAGATAGCACTTAAGCATGTTATTCAAATACGTAGGAAGATTTGAAACTCGAATGCTTGTCTTACATAATGCTTCGCCCCGCTCCCGGACACTCAGCTAGTCACCTTTTACATATTTCATCAGATTCGCAATCTCCATGTTCTTGTTTTAGATCATCTTCAAGAGATGCCCTGCATACGTGTTGAATTGCTTGCATTGGTGATAGGAAGCATATATTTTTTTCGTACCATCTTAGTGTCTTTGCAAGGGATTCGGCTGATGTTCGGCACCCACTTTAACTCATCAAAGTAATGCTTGGGAAATAGTATTTTCAAGAGGGTCATCCTCTCCCTGGGAGAGCGCTGAGAAGCTTCTGACCCTTCCTTTAATGTGACTATTTTTGAAGTCCTACGATCTATGGGTAAGTGAGTAGGCACCGTTGGCGGAGAGGGAGGAGGAAGAGTCGATGCTTGCGGTCTCATGTCTTTAATCTACACCCGATGTTCGAGAAAGTGGTGGTGGGGATTCTGACTGGCTCGAATGTCGATAATCATCATCATGGCTGCAAGAGCGAGAAGACTAGGGCAAATTAGTTCCCTTCTTAAAACTGCTTATGAACAAGCTCTTTTGCGGCCAATGGCCTCCCGGCCTGTGACCTCATGCCTGCCACCGCGGCATTCATGAACCATTTCACCTGCATAAAACAGATTCAAGATTAGACCCAAGAACCCTACACAAACAAATGCTATGTTTATGCAGTGTTTAAGAGTGTGTGCTCTATGTGCACTCTCCATAGTCCAGATTGACGCTCGCTTAGAGGGGATATTTCACCAACAGTTAAAGTTAAACTTCTAGAGCTTGTGCCGTTGGGACAAGTCAGAGGGACATTGATAGGAAGATTGTCCAAATCCTTAAATTGATCCACTCTCTCCAGCAATCTGGTGGTCTCAGAGGTGGTAACTGGGGAAACCAGCATGGCCGACACTCTCGTCCTCGTCTCAATAGTTGTAAACGGGACAAGGGTAAGTGGTAGACCCTCTTCCTCGGTCACTATCTCCTCATCACCAGCGCCGCCTGCACTGGTCCCTTCCTAAGTCTTCGTGGTTTTGCATCGTTTAGTCACAGCAAGAGGCGTTTTCTTTTTGCGACTTGGAGAACTCCCTTCTCCTTCGATTTAGCTTTCCCCTTTCCAGCGACTACTAATCGGAGTATTGTACGTCCAACACGAAGTAAGCCCGTCTCGAAAAGAGCCTCCTCATTCAAGATATTCTTTGTATCCTAAGCTGTGATGGGGAGAACTCTCAAATGCTCGATACGCCTTTGGTACACAGTACCTTTCGATGGTGGAGGAATCCCTGTTACAAAAATTCAATGTTAACTTGAAGCCTATGCCTCAACTCGCTTCAAACTCAAAGTAAACAAAGATACTCACTTGCTTTCAGCCAGCCTCTCGCAAATCCCAAGGGACAACGGATGACAAACCATTCATACATAAACATATTGAGCCGTCTCCATGGCCCTTCAATGAATTAGGTATTGTGCATCACCTCCAGGTAATATAGAGAAGGCGTGTTGCTAATCCTTCTCTTAATCTGAAACAGTGACCGCATGTCCTCTCCGATAGGCTCCAAGTGCAGGTACTCTCTGAAAAAATGGCTGCTGCCGAGAAGGAAGACATACCTATTTGGGTGAAGCTACATTGGGGCTAGGCGAAAGAAGCGTAACATATCTCGGATGAAGTCGTAAGATGGGGGCAAACACCTTGGAATGCACATATGCCTGTTCTAGGCAACGTACCCTTCTAGAGGGGCGTGATCCCTATCTTCATTGCGGGGAGTGCGAATGCCAACCCAAGGTTTACTGAACCATGTGCAAATGCGCCTCAACGCACCCTCATCCAAGCTCAAAGGCCTTGAATCTGGTGGATTGTCAACTATGATGACATCTGCCATCATATTCAATGTCCATGTGTTCTTCCTCCTCATCTTCCTTCTCAGCTGTAGTAGCCCCTTTCAGTACCAATAGTTCAGTTAGGTGCTCGATCGTCCTTTGTGAATCTTTTGGTTGCAAACCGCAGTTGGGCGCTTTTGGAGAGCCTATAGCTTGGGAAGGGGTGGACTCTAAAGAAGTCTTAAGCTTGATATTCCTAAAACTAGTACTTCTAGTTGATCCGGTCTGGGACGGCGAGTGTTGTGAAGCTTCACTTTCAATGTTTTTTGTTTCTTGGACCTTGCCTCCATTGCTATTTATACTTTTAATATATTTGCATTAGACATCGCATTGAAAACCCATACCCCTCGTGTCGATGTAAACTAACATGAACGTGCACTGAAGTGCGATGATGATATGATTATAATAAATGGATTCAGGGCATGACGACGATCACTATTCCGTTAAAATATAACAATCATCATCGTCAACCGATATCATCGGACTTGCGTCAAGTCATTGCCACGTCGTGATTGGAATTGGTAGACAAAGCTAATGTCCGATAGTCCGGTTGTTGTTCATAGCCTGAGTTATATGCTCTAAAGCCTATGTGAAAAGTCTAAGCCCAGTCTAATCAAAAAATGCTACAAAAACAACACTAGTCTAGGAGCTAGGGAACTGGGGAGTTGAACTTTTGTTGAGAAACGATCGGATGCATTCGAACCAGGAAGAACAAAAATCGCCTAAGCCCTAAGGATGCGAAAAATCGCATCCTCGAGGACTAAGGAACTTCACATCCCTCTTTGGCTTGCAAATATCGCATTCCTCCACTTTTGTTTGAAAATCTCTATCCTTTCGTCCCATACTTCTCGGTTCGGGGAACTTCGCATCAAACAGATGCGAAATATCACATCACCCGGGTGATGCGAGGTCGCATCACCCTGATGCGAAATCTCGAATCCCATGAGATGCGAGATATCACACTACCCGAGCGATGCGAGATCGCATCACTCAGATGTGAAATATCGCATCCCCTATGATGCGGGACCTCTCATCGCTTGAATGCGAGATATCGCATCGCTGGGATGCAAGAATTCACATCACTCTCACGATGCGAGATTTCACATCAATGCAAAGCATCACATCACTTTGATGCGAATAAGCATGCCATTGCGATGTGAAGAGCCATTCAGTTTCTCCTCTTCTTCTCCACTCCAGCGCGTTCCCATTTCTTCCTCCCCAACTAATTTCCTCCATTGTCATTAAAATCGGAATTGAGTTCCTGCGAGCTTCAGATCTCAAACTCAACAACTTGATCGAATTTGATTCGGTCAAAAATTCTCATGTCCAAATCGATACTCTAAGGTTTCGAAACCCACATATTAATTTGAATTCAAGATCGCAAAGTTCTCGGATGTAGAAAAATAAAAAGGGTATGACAGATTCAGATGCGAAATTAAAGGGCGAAAAAGTGAGAGGGAGGAGAGGTGCGGGTTTTTATAGGGGAAGTGGGGAACGTGATTCGGCCCACCCGAACTTAGCACATCCCAATGGATGCGATGCGATACTTCGCATCCTACAGGGATACGAAATCTCGCATCCCCAGGATGTGAAATCTCGCATCCCTTGGATGCAAATCTTTACACCTTTATTCCGAGACATGAGATATTTAAAAAATGGAGGTAAAAAAATGATAATATATATATGAGAAACATTATGAATATATATTCCTCGAGTTCATATATTTATATGTGTGCATATGAATATGTACGTTTTTGAAAATGGTAAACGAACGAAAATGAAATTTCCATACTCCGAGAAGTTTTCGAGTCACAATTTCAGCTACGACTACGCACTCGAGTTTTCGACGTCACGACAATCGACACTAATCCGGTTTGCCAACTAGTAGTACACTCGTAGGTCTAAATGACTCGAGAACGTACGACAAGCGATCAAATCCACGAATCAATGTCATTTCTTGGAATTCAACTCGCATAATCGTAAACCCACGACACATTTACCACTTGTACTTTATTTCGAAACCTTGATTGCATCGCACAAAACCACGTGAAAGCATGTAAGCATATACACGACACTATGTCAACAACGACCTGCTTATGTTACGACACAAACAAAAGTCGGCGACTAATGTTTAAATTCACGAGAACTTAGGAATTAGATGATAAGAAGAGCTACCGATGAATTAGAATTCTCGACACCCTCAATGGAACGATCACGACCAAGTAATTCAATAGTTCAGAGTTCTTTCCACATTCCAGAGACAACCTTTTCAGCTTAAAGCACATCATGTTGAGGCATGGTGTACATTGGGGGTTAAGTGTTAATAGGAATTTTAGTCCGGTTCCAAAAACACCACAGGCCCGCTCAACTCACTACGCCATAGATAGCCTACTGCAACGAAAATCCAAGGTGTTGCCAGCTAAAATGTTGCCATAGCTATGTTGATTTTTGTCTATTGCAATGCACGCTTCAATGTGTTAGCATAGATATCAACCAGGTGTTGCAATAGACATGTGAATAAAATTATCAATCTGCATCAACACGATCCAATGGTCCACATTACTGATCCGCGTCATTTTGATTTTCCTTCATTGCCTCAGCTTCTTTACCCCAAATTTTCATTTTCCCGCTGGAACATAATTTACGTTGTTTTCACTTGAGAAAAAATACAGTCGGCTTCCACTTTAATGGTCGATCGAAAAATAGGGTTTTGCCTTCTTTAACAAATTGCGACTTCAGCTTCTTCAATTCGAGATGATCCTCTGATTGCTTCGAATTACAACTGCTCCTCTCGTCATTGATTTCTTGAATTCTACTGGTGCTCCTATAATCTTCGATCCTAGTCTTGTAGAGTTGAAATCGATCTCTAAAATTAGTACATGATTTTACCCCTTTTTACTTTTGATTATTGTTTTGTTGTTAGATTTCAATTCCACCTTTTCCTATGATGAATTCATGTGAATTTATAGGGTTTCGAATCCCTAAATAATCTCTGATTTCAACATTAGATTTGGTTGTGATTTGTAGCTCTGATTTTGTCGAGTTTGAAACATTAGGTTTGGTTGTGATTTGTAGCTTCACATAGATTAGTTCCAAAAAACCATTTATTTTTCCATGTTAGGAATAAATTAATTTCTTGAAAAATCAAATTAATTCATATTTATATGTTAATGTATGATTTTTGCCTTTTATCTTCCTCGAAATACCATCCAAATTTGTAGTTTAAGGTTCGGTGCAGAGGTTGTTCGGAGAATTCTGAATTTGAGAAAGATGATAATGTCATTAAAAATGGAAGTGAACATGAAAGGAATGAAGGACATTCAGCTAATTTTAAGAAGATAAAGCAATTCTTCTTTCATAGACTTCACAAAGACCTCATCGGTAGAGTTATAGGTGCTTTAACATTTTGATTTCTGCTCATGAATTTTATATATGGCTTCATAGAGACTTCATCGGTAGAGTTATAGCAGCTACACTATGGTGATGGGTATAGCTACTAATGATCGAAGAGGATAATGGCAGTAGCAGTCAAAAGGTTAATGGTATGTGATTGTGTGGGTTGGTTTAGGAGTTTATGATCACCAGTAACCAAAAATCCCAAAAATTGTAATCTGTTAATGTGTATATATTCCATACATGCATATATATACCATGTTTAGCACATTATATATATTTTTTGCTGGTTCAATACCTGCTACTTGAGTTATTGTCGTTACTGCAAATCCATGCTTTCCATTTGGTATTCATGCTTACTTGAATATATACATGCAGTCAAGGGGGTTGTGCTAGTGGTGGTGGTTGGTCGACTAATGCTGTTTTGAGGTGGTGATGAAGGAGGATAAGTGCAGGCAAGGGGACACAAGGTGTTTCTGGTCGGAGAGGATGTAAATGCATTATAGAAGTGGAAGTTTTGAAGTTTAATGTTTGTTGTTGTTGTTCAAGTCTTTGGGTGATGATGGACTTGGTGTGCAGTGTTTCAAAAGGTCAATCGCCACCAGGACTGTGGGGCACCGGACCCCCAATGGCGCGATGCCCAGAACCGCTTCTTAGCTCGCCTTCGGCTTGGCACTTGGCTATCCTTCGACTCGGCATATATTTGTCAGTGTTAGTGTTTGTATAAATTGAAACTTCATATGTAATGAGTGAACTAAGTGATGTAGTGAGGAATATCTATATATGTGAATAATTAGTGTTGTAGTAAATCATTGAGTTGAAAGATATTAGAGTCAGAAATTTGTATTCTTTCAATTGTATAAATAAAATATTTTATTTAATAAAACACTGTTTGAATTCAAATTCTGTGCATTAGTATTCTATTAAATAAATATTTAATCCTATTAGAGTGTTGACATTGGATGGTAAAAGTGTTTCCATTGGGTGGTAAAAGTGTTGCCATATATAATGTGGGGCCCACATTTAAGTAAAATTAGTATCTGTGGCAACAACATGAAAATGTCGCCATTGGGTCGCAAAGGTGTTGGCTTTAACTCTATGGCAACACGTCAAAATAAAACACCAAGAAAGTGTTTCCACAGATCATTTTTTTTCCTATAGCAACATTTTTTGGTACTTCCTGCATCACTTCTCTGGTGTTGCAGTGTGCGATCTATGGAGTAGTGACTTAACCCACCGTGTGGTACTAAAGCTTGAAGTGTTGCCAAAGCATCGAAGATTCAAGCCTGGAAGGAATCGAGCGAGCAATAGCCTCACAACCTCCCAAAATGCAGATATCGCATCACATCAACCCGTACGGACTTACCTCGCATCACCTACATCGCACCATTGCCTTGCTCCACCTCGCATCGTCGACACTACAAATATTGCATCACTCATGTTCCATCGCATCATACCTGACCACTGCATCCTTTGGGTATCGCATCCGTCAAGATGTGATACCATCACATCGTCCAGGATGCGATGTTATCACACCGTCCAAGATGTGATGTCATCGCTTCCTTCGGATGCGGTGCTACCGCATCCATCGGATACGATGCCATCGCATCCCACGGATACGATATAACCGCATCCCTCGGATGCGATGCGCTCGCTAACTTGAAGGCGGTGCAACGCATCCCTTATGAGGGATGCGATTTTTTGCCTACAAGTAAGGTAGGATGCGATTTCTAGGTGTCCGCGCTTTTAGGATGCAATTTTCTATTTTGTGGTTCCAAATCTTACCTACTCCCACCTAACCCACTACCTATAAATACTTCATTGCTCATTCTTCATGAGGGTTGGATTTTTTATGATTTGACATCTCTTGGAGCTTTTAGAACTCATTAATGGCAGTCTAGGTCTTGCAGAAGAAGGAGAAGAAGCATAAATCAGTTTTTTCCAAGACTTAGCATATGACAACTATGAATCCAATATACATGGAAACACTGGTAAACGAATACCTAGATGATATTCAATCTTATAACTCATATTTGTGAATAAAATATTAGTCAACTCTGTCAAAGTGGACGTAGGCCCCTCGTGGACCGAACCACTATAAATCCCTGTGTTATTTACTGTTTTCTGCACTTAATTTTCCCATGCGAAACACTATTCTCTAGTAACAGAGAATATTTGGGTGTTTCTACATTTTTTCGCGTGAACAGGGGATAATTTGACATATGTTATGAAACTGTAACTAAAGGGGACAATGGACCAAAAATAGATAGACTTGAGAAAATTTGTAAAATGTCTATGGCATAGGTTATGATAGAAAAATGGACTATAACATATATTTGCATAAATATGATAAATTGGGGAATCATAATAAACAAAAATGATTTATTTGTAAATATCAATAAGACATAAAAATCATAAAAGAATAATTAGGGTTAATGTGAAATATTGTCTTAAGTTGATATTAAGTTACAAGCCTAAAATTTTATGGTTATTCAATGGTGGCCTTGTGACTAGGAAATTCTATGGTTAGATGCTAGTCTTGTGATTAGGCGATTCAATGGTAGTCTTATGATTAGAAAATTTTATGGTGGCCTTGTGATTAGGCAATTTTGTTTTATAGAGGCCTTGTAATTAGGCAATCTTATTTTATGGTGGCCTTGTGATTAGGAAATTCTATGGTGGTCTTATGATTAGACAATTCAATGGTGGCCTTATGATTAGGCAATTCTATGGCTATGGTTTCTACAGTAAATGAATGAATAGTTGTTCTTAATAAAAATTTAACTTAAAAATGACATTAGATTATAAGCCTAAATTCTATGGTAAACCGAAGTAGAATGGCTCTATGGTTTCTATGGGGGGTCCAAATCAAGAGTGATTTGGGCCAAGTATTATTTGTTTGTTAGGAATCCATACTAGAGAACATGCCTTTTTTTATCAGGTATGGTCTCACACTAGAGACAAGATCACGCACCATGTTGTGCTATGTTTTAAGTTGGTCCAAACAGAGGTAGGTACGAGTGCATCCGACGGCTCAATGTGCGTGATTTGACCCGACTAGGGAAAATAAGACACTGTGACATTTGTGATTAATGCTATGTCTTTTGCTGATAGGTTAGCCTGATAAGCCCAAGACCCATAGTAGGCATAGGTTATCACTATATAGTTTAATAAAAGTTGATCGATGGGTACTATTATGGAAAATTTTCCTAGTTATATTACATGCGGAAATTTGTAGAATTGCAAAAGTCAAAGCTCTATGGAATGAGAAAAGTTAATCCTATTTGTAAGCTTATGTCATCCTATATGTTCATTTTAGGTGTACACAGACACTTACCCTATCATACACTAGAACTATTGTTTTATCTTTTTCTTTTGCTTATCCATCGTGCTAGTAATCATAAAAGCACACCAAACTTTATGTCTGACCCATTTTCCTTCCTTCTTTCCGTTTTCTTATTCCTAGGCTCGTAGGAAGTAAGTTCATAGTTCAAATTGTTCAGTGGTTTCTTTCTTGGAGGATTTTCTTTGAAGCAGATGTAATTGCTCTTTGTTATTTCATCTCTTTTCCACGGTTTGGTTGTATCTATGACTATTTGAGGGATATTATTTATGTAATCCAATATTGTATGACTGATATTTTCTTTCCACAAGACATGGTATTTGGTTTCTCAAATAAAATTTAATGTTATTATTTTAAAGTGTCTTTTTCTTTCATTGTGTTTTAATTATTTAAGTCTTTTGAATCTCAGTCTCTATGACGTTCTCAATCTTTATGCTTTATATTCTTCAGTGGTACCCTAATTTGGGTAACGCTAAAGGGTGTGGGGTTTTCAAAGCTTGCGCCATTTGAAATATTCAAGTCGTTATTAACATTATCGATGGTAAAACAACCCAAGTGAATACTCAAATGAAATGCACAAGTAACTTAAAGGATGTTTGGGATTCCATTCATTAAGGGTCCGTTAAACTATATATAATACAACACAATACGCTATTATAAAAGTGTTTATTCAGTAAAGGTAAGTATTAAAATAGCGTTAGCATGATTACATTTTTACCCTTACGCAGTTTATAATACTATAGTCTAAACAAATACCGTAAAATCCACCGTTGGCTATCAGAGGGGCCCCTATAGGTATGGTATAAATAAAAATCATATGGGGCTTGATCAGGATAATATGATAAGGCACGAGAGGCAATACCCAGGGTAGGATTTTACCAGCTGCATTCCCGGGCCGATGGTAACACACAATCGCAACTACCACCCACCTCTTCCAAAATCAAAGTGCCCCAATCAAATCATAATAGAATAGATGGAATTGAAGAAGTGTGTGTGATAAGAGGTGCTACCTCTATTGATCTGGTATAGCTCATGTTTTATTTATTTTAATTATGACTCGAAGGTAAAGACTATACATCATCGTTCTCTTACTTCATTCCACTAGCGTTCGTCAAACTAACCTATTTCATTTTGGATTCTCCACCACGTGCATAGTTTTTAAAGTGGTATTAATATTGACGAGAGTATGTTAATACAAACTCTGGTCCCTTTAACAACAAAACGCTTATTTCAAACCGTGGTCATTTATATTTGAAATCATATTTAAAATGTCATAAATAATATAATAGCAATATATATTTATATCCAACTAATTATGTTCAAATATTTCAATATCATAGATTATATTAAATCAATTCACTATTTGATTAATTTCAAAATTCAGATTTCATATTTACTAAACAATTTGTTTTCAAAATTACGTTTTATTTCACGTTCTTATATCTCAATTGTCAGTATTTAAATAATCTTTATATTAACATTTTGGATTTAATAGCTTGGACCAGAAACCACTTCTATTTAAAATTGTTAAGATAATATACAATAGTTGTAAATAAAAAATTAGATTTATAACAATCAATTTTCCCTTCCTCTTAAATAATGTCCTCTACCGATTCTTCATAGTCGATTCTTTGCCAACTCCCCTAATTAGTCTACAATTTCTCTCGATGACTATGAAAAACAAAATTGCGCCAGGCGTCTCCTCCTCTTCAGTCATGCATTCAGGGCGCCTTTCTGTGTGCCTTCTCGTAAGCCTAGACCTGTAGTTCAATGGGTAGCAAACGTGCTTAAATCGAAATCCAATGCAAGCCTTCCAGATGAGTAGATCGACAAAGATGCGACAAATTTGGAGAGACTAGATCTACTTAGTATGAGTATGAAGTCACCCACTGCGCAGACGAATATTTCGAAACCTGACTTAACTAATCATTTCCGGTTTATTTTAGAAGACATTGCCAATTCGAAGCCGGTTGCTACTACTATCGACACTCACCTCCCTCAGGCATATCTCCTCTTCGTGCTGCTTTTGATATTGATACACATTGGAATCAAACTATTGTGACATTGGGTGATAAAGTTAACTTAGATATGGAAGCTATAAATGATAAGATTGTGAGTGGTTTTGTGGTATCCGAAGTAGATGAAAGCGCTATAACCACCAGGCTATCTACTGATCCTAATGGTGCTAGTGTTGGAAATGGTTGTGAGGCAACTGCTGTATGCCCTCTTAGTGACTGCCAAATTGATGGAAAGGGGCAAAATATGGCTGACAATGTTATGTCCACTTCAAATGCAATAAAAAATAACATTTCCATATCCCAAACTGATTTCTTTCCAGTTATAGGCGCAATGCAATGTGATGAATATGATAAAGAGGAAAATAAACCTCGTAAGTAGACTTCGCCATTTGAAAAGACTCCGCGCAATATAGGACATGTAATACAGTATATTTTGAGCATACAATATATGAAGGAATTAGTCATCTTCATTAAGAGGTGATACATGCAGGGGATAAATTCTGAACAGACTACCTAGTTGGTTTTTTCCTTAATAGTCCTTCCTCGATTTGGTAGTCAAGGAGCACTGTTGTAACGGCCCAGATTCTCAACCGCTAAGTTGAACATTTAAAAATGGGTTTTAAACGTTGATTTAGAATATGTATATATAACTTGAATTCAATTATTTTGAATATTATATTAATATAAATAATAGTTTAATTCTGAAATAGTCAAAATATGTTAGATTTGCAATTCTATATGAATTGGTAGGATAAAATAATTTAATTCAGTTTATAGTTGAATTATATTAATGATCTCATTTATTAAACGACGTTTGAACATATAGTTTACAATTTAATTATAAAACAAGCTGCAACGTCGCGGTAATTCATAATATTACGTTTTGAACTTTAAATGGATGTACACGATCTAATATAAGTCAGAATTCTTTGAAACAAGAATCATCCGAATCTATTGGATTATAATATGAAAAGTCGATGTATATGACTTAAACATGATACTTATATGGATATAGCGGAAATGGTAAACTGGCTAATAGTTACGTAGGTAAAAAGCTATTCTAGTAATATATCAAAAATAAATGCAATAAGAAATGACACTAGGAATTTTATACAGATTCCGACTTCCCGCCGTACGTCATTCCAGAAGCACTTCTTCGGAATTCACTATCACGTCTTCTCTTTACCCGGAGGAATAGGGGAGTACACTCGAGCCCTAACAAGGATGCCTCTTGCCTGAGCAACTACATAGGACTTTAACAATTACAAGTGTTTTGACTTCTGCTTTGTGTTCGTTGATTAACATGGATAGTCAATGGTTTAAGTACACCCTTCCTATAATCTTATCCTCGAGTATATGATTTGAATACAATGATTTATGGAAGATTGTTAGTTGTCGAATCAAGTATGTGAAATATTATCAAGGATTCAACAAGCAACTTGAATTTAAGATAGCTTTTGTTTGCAATGAATATAGGAGTGAAAATCAAAAGTAGATAGAATAGAATAATAATTGGATGATTGTAAATCATGTTTGAAGTGTTTATATAATGGTAGAAAGGTAGCAGTTCATCATGAAGAGTTTTAACTAAAAGAAGCTTTCATTTCCTTTCAGAAATGAAGAGATTTCTCTTCATGAATGAATACAACCTTTCAGAAAATATTTGTTGTTTCGAATCAGTTGACTGACTAAAAATTCATTATTCGACTAGTTGAAAAGTATGAAATCATATATATTTAAAAATATTCAGAACTAACCATTACTGAGACAAATTTGTGTGACCAGTCGAATGGTTGATTTTGAACCAATCGACCGGTTCAGGCAGTTTTTGCCCAGTCAGACTATTTCAGGTCATTTTAATATATATATATATATATATATATATATATATATATATATATGTATATATATATGCATGCTTTGTGTCGTAAATTCACGTTATAATTGAGGATAGATTTTAACATAATTCTAACACTACTCAATGTGTGTGTGTGTGTATAAACCTTACCTCTATGACATGATTCCAAATGCAACTTCTTTTGTTGGCATTAATCAAAATCTTGTTTTCAACATTCTCCCCCTTTTTGATTGATGACAACATATCTGATTTTTTCACCTGAATATTTGAGGTCCCCCTGAATTTCTGCCACATTTTGTTAGTTCGATAAAATTATAATCTTACCATTTTAATTCCTGCAACAAAATGTTAACACATATATTCTCAATAAATAAATTCGTTAAAAGCATATAATATATATAATCATAGGATAGAAATATTTCTCCCCCTTTGTCATTGATTAAAAAGTAATTAAACATAATAAGCACAGAGTAGTCGAATGACATTTTAGAGATTCTTTAAAGATATAATTCCTAGATTTCATCGAAGCCTTATGAAAGATTTCTCTAAAAGGGGTTTAGTAAAGATATCAGCAATTTGATTTTCTGAATTTCCAAACTCTAAATTAATAGTTTGTTTTTCAATATTGTCTCTCAAGAAATGATGTATGATATCAATGTGTTTAGTTCTAGAATGGTTAACCGGGTTCTTAGATAAATTTATTATGCTTATATTGACGCAATAAATTATGGAATTAGACAAATTTACATTGAAATCTTTTAGTGTTTGCTGCATATATATTACTTGAGCACGTGCTAGTGCAGCAGATATGTATTCAACTTCGCATGTTGACAGTGAGACACAATTTTGTTTCTTGCTGAACCTAAATATAAATGATTTAATGATAAAGTAACATGTTCCACTTGTACTCTTACGATTCGTCCGTGATCCTCCAAAGTCAGCATCGCTATATGAAACTAATTTGAAGGAACAATCTTTCGAATAGAAGAGTCCAAAATCTTTAGTACTACTAAGATAGCGTAATATACGTTTAACTGCTCTCAAATCTGATTTTTTTGGATTAGCTTGAAAAAGAGCACATAAGCAAACACTCATCATAATATCCGGTATACTAGCGGTTAAATACAAAAGTGAACCTATCATACTTCGATAAAGCTTTTGATCGACACTTTTACCATTTTCATCTTTATCTAAGTGTGTCATCGTGTAATGGCCTGGGTATTCACAATGATCATTGACACAGATGTTAATTAATCGTAAGTACGTATTTTCAAATACGATTTAAAAACTAGACTTTGAAATTCAAAAACATGGTAACCTGTGAATAATAGCATTTATAGATGCATATATTACAGCGTTTATTAAAAACCAGTTTTTACACATTTCATGTATGATAGCACATATTTGTTAGCGTTTGTTTAAAATGATTTTATACATATATGAGTGATAACACTTTTACGTAGCATGTTATAAAAGTGCCATTTTATTTCACTTGTTTTGTTCTTTTTTTTTCAAAATATTTAAGAATTGAGTTTTTGCAAATTTTAGATTGAAAACTTAAAATACTTGAATTAAAACATGCCAAAGACCATTTTCTTGTCAAAAGCAAATATGAAAACAAGTTCAAGTTGCATACACATCAACACCTAAAAGCATGAAAATGACATGTCCATTTACAAGCATGTGTTCAAGAACAAGACGCAAAGATAACACCTACCTTAGAAAAAGCTAGAGAAAGGATCTAAAGAGGTATTTGGTCACATGGCAAATCTTTTTTTTTATCTTGTATTTTTAGTTTTTAAATCATTCTCTTTTCTCCCAAAATTTCTGAAATTTGTCACTCTTTTTTGTATTTTCAAAAAAAACTTGTTTGTTTTGTCAAAAGACATGTGCATATAGATTTATACAATCTTGCATAGATACTACCATCTTGCCTACACTAGATAACCACTAAACACATAGATTTTCAAGACATTTCTATGTCAAAATCATCATGCCAAGATCATTTTTGATGCAAGGAATTTTCATATTTTTGCCTAACCTTGCAAGGCAAGGAAATATATTTTATGTTTCTTGTAAAATCAATTTGACTTGTGAGATTTTGTTTTAGAAAACCCCATGAAAACTGAACATATATGATGCTATATTAATACTATAATTTGTGTCAACCAATGCATGATATAGTGAAGATCATATATGGTACATAAGTTATTATTTTAAGTGATTATTCATGAGAACCAATAGGAAGAAAAGAGGTGGTTGCCAAGGGGATTTTGGGGGGTGAGTTTGGGCTGAGGTAAGCTATGTGAACCTAGAATTTGGTACTTAGATTTTGAGAGAGAAATGTATTGTTTATGTTGTCAATCTTTTGTCACTTTTCAAAATCTAAAAAAAAAAAAAACTGATTTTTGGCAACATATTTTATTCATGTATACCACTATAAAAGGACCACCAGTATACACATTTTACACACAACACAAGTCCTTCTAACTTGATCAGTAAAGAAGAGCAAAGCCTAAGGGTCTCAAGCTTTCTAAGGTGAGTAAACTTTGTTTTAGAAGAATTTCCTTTACTGCCTTTTCTGTTATAACTAAAAATGTGATCTCGCTTGGTGTTGATAGTGTTTGAATGGTATGATTGTTTACATCTCAGTTGTTTGCCAAATCTAGGGATTTATAGTTGGCACTTAAGCCTTAAGGACCAAGTGTGTTAAGATTTTCATTTTCCTGTATGATTACTAGGCTTTGCCAGTTTTGTTTCAAAATTTTACACAACCAAACTGGTACTCTACTAGCTAATGAAACCTAGAATATACTTCATGCTAGTTCTAACAGCCTTACATGTCCTCCTGATTGTCGAGAAGTAGGATCAAGCCATGTAAAACGAACATTGCACTTGAAATAGGAAACAACACCAACTGTCAGTACCTCTCTGTTTCATCGAATTTTCAAAACTCATATAAAACCGAATTGAATATATAAATGGAATCAGCATTGGAAACGATGATTTTTTTAGACGAAGAATCATGATTTTTAGTTCTTTAAATTAAGAGAAATGCTGAGATGATCAAAATTTGAACTATGGTCATATTCCGGTCATCCAGGCCGAGGGGAGGCATGTGGTTGGGGGTGAAGCATCATCGAGGATCGGAGATTCGAGGAAAAATGCAAAATAATTTTTCTAATGATTGAATTGAATAAATGAAGGGGATTTAAGTTTTTGGGTTGAAAATTTAATGTCGTTTTAAATCTGGAACTGCTCCGACGTGGTTGAACTTGGGGGCGTCGCACCAGGTGGGATCGAAGGAGGAGGGAGTCGACGTTGTGGTGGTGGAGTACGGTGATGACTGGACGAGGGGTTGGTGGTGTGAGGTGCTTTCTTGCATCGAGGTCTGCTGTTGAAGATGGGTGGCACCATCAGTTTTTCGCCCCAGGTGTTTGTTAGGGTTCTCAAGGGTGGGGTCGGTCTTGGGTGGTGAAGCGACGTCTGGAGGGATGGTCGGGAGGAGGTGATGGTGAGTGAACAGCTCGTGCACGTGCACGACCATGGTGGAAAGGAGAAGAAGAAGATGGTGATCGGGCAAGGGTGGCACACGAGTTTTTGAGTGATCGGGCAAGTAAACCATGGGGTTGTGAAACTGGTACTTTGGAGAAGGATCGGCCAAACGGTACTTTGAAAAATCATGGTGGCTGAGGTGATTTGGCAAGGGGCGCACTCGTGTTTTCAATGTGGTGTTTTATCCAATGTGGTACTTTACTATTTTCAACTTTTAAACAAAGATTTTAAATATATTTTTAATTTAAATTAGTTTTTGAGTTAAATAAGGATTGAAATAAAAAGAGAAAAATAAATATTTAAATAAAAATAGAATTTTATTTAAAATTAGAAAATCCAGAGAGAAGAAGTGAATAAGGATACAATCACAGTTTTTGTCAAGATTTGAAAATTAATTACTAAAACTAAAATTTTAAATTTAATTAAAATAAGAATTAGAAATGGTTTTCTAATGAAAGGTTCAAACTGTAAAGTAAACAAAAAGAAAGTCGATCAAATACGAAAGATTAGACGTTGTTTTGACAGAAGTCGAGAAGTCAACACAGAAGCTGTAATTTGATTAAATTATAAATTTAGTTTATAATTTAAATTAGAATTTATCATCTGATGAAATATTTAAATTTAACGAGGTAAACCGTATGTAACGCATACGCCAGATTTATCGGTTTTAAACCGTACTCTCTGATACAAGTAACTAGTCGTGGACAGTTATGTATGTTATAAAATGAGAATTTTAAATCATATTTTTAAACTGGTTAGATTGATAAAAAGAGGAACTTTATTTGGTATAAGAAGAAGAAGTAGATCGATATAAGATATAAAAAGGAAAATTGACAAAATCAATGTAAAGGGTAAAAGTTGAAAAATAAATTATAAATTTCAATTATTTATGAATTACTGGGATAATAAATGATTATGAGAAATAAATTTATGAAGAATAATGTAAGTATTTAGTGACGACCAAAATGGGGAGAAAGACCGTGTGCGGAGCACACACTGAAACTGTCCATTTGCAGGACATGATCAAATATACCAGATATTGGCCAGATGATCATATATTGTGCAGTTTGACTGTAATTAGATTTTTATCATGTTAAATTAATAATTTAAAGAGAAAAATGATCGTTAATCATTTCATAGAGACCGGAATAAACATTCCACTTTGATTTGATTATACGCAGCGCGTCAAAGATTTTTAAATTGAAGACGGTGATATACAAGGGCTATTTTTAAATAGTACCTTCGGTTTGTCCAATCCCAGGACAACTTGTATGGACGAATGTCTGACAGAGTATTTCCAAGGAATCATGTACGTTGTTTTCTTCAAACGTACCAGTTGCTGGCACAGAAGGGAAACTTCTTTAGCCTAACAACCAGAGTATTTTTGTGGAATTCAATTAGTGATATCCGAGGGATTTGACTATGTGGCATTCAGAGAAAATAAACAGTGATGATAAAAAGGGTAAGTCTAGCCTCAAGCCTCACACCCGGGAAATGACAAATATCGGGCAAGTGGCATGGCTATGTGGGTCGCTCTCATTAGGGTGTAGCATCACCTATCTAGAGAAATTCCTTTTGTTTCTTAATCTATCGATTCTGCCCATTCAGGAATGGTTGCCGTACACAACCATTGGTGATATACATTCGATGCACTCAAGAGAAATGAGTGGTCGGTCATGTGTGGGCCGGGTTACAAGATGTTCTTGTGGAACCCAGTGTATTCGCCTCTAGAGATACATCATCGGAAGGTGGTCCCATACCTTGTCATAGTTGGAAATCCAATTTCCATAAGCGCCAAGCGGTTTTATTTGTATACTATATAGGAGAATGTGAGATGCAAGCATTATTCTTGATTCTGATTTATTTGTGAAAACTTTTAGATACTATAATAATATCTGATTTCAAGTATACAAAGTGTTTTATTCTCATAAGGTAAAAACCCATTTCGTACTTACAGCGTGGTCTTATGAGATATTTTTATTTGTTTTAAATCGTTTATTCATACCAGTTCCTTGACTGACCCGGAGTTTATTTTTCTATGTTTTCCCTTAAACTCTTGGGTATTCATAACACTTGTTATGAATAGACAAGTGAATCAGGATTGGATAACACTGGTGAAGCTGGATGGAGAATTTTTGTGTGCTGGTCTACCTGTCCTATCTACTGTATAATTAAGTCTGCAAGTTTGGGTCATCAATGATATGTGTAACTACAGATGTTCTATGAATGGCTTGTAACACTAGATTATGTATGCTCTGATGTAATATATTCCGTTATGTAATGTTATAAAGTATTATCTTTTGTAAAAATTCCGCTGTGAGATTCTGATGTTTATGTGATTCTATCTATTCTTATTCTTATTAATGGCACGACTTCCGATGTGTTCGAAAGTTGGGTTGTTACAGTTGGTATCAGAGCTTAGGTTACTGATTACCTAGGCTTTGGGTGAGTGTGAGAGAGCATATTTTTATATAAAATTTAAAATAAATTTAAAAACAACTTGGATGATATAACTAAGTTAGTTATATCCGATCAAGCCGGGATTGACGACCTGTTACACTCAAGTGATTAAGATGAGTAACCGAGGATGAAGAGGTCGAGCTAGAGGGTCTTCCACTACTACTGGTCGTAATACTGGATCCCGGGATCAAGGAGAAACTGTGGAGGAAGTTGTCCCGGTTCAGCAGGATAAAAGCTTTGCAACTATTTGTAAGGAGTATACGACTCTGGGAGGAAAAGTTTTCAAAGGGACGGAATCTTTCATTGAAGTCCAAGCATGGTTGAGGTCCTGTGAAAGGATTTTCAAGGGACTGAATTTGAATGATGAGTAGAAACGGCTCTTAGCTTCATGGCAACTTCAAGAAGCTGCTACTATTTGGTGGGATGCTCAAACCACCAATGTTCCTGAGGAAGATTTCACTTGGGAAAAATTCAAAGAAGCTTTCGAGGCACAATTTCTACCTGTTGCAGGAAAAACGAGAATGTATCGGGATTTCATCGACCTCAAGCAAGGGAACATGAAAGTATCTGAATATGAGAATAAGTTCAACTCACTTTCTTGTTTCGGGCCAGAACTGATTAATACCCCACTCAAGAAGAATGATATGTTCATAGCAAGATTGAAGGATAGTCTGCAAGTTCAAATGATTGGACATCTTAAGATTCCATTCGTCGATCTGGTGGATATGGCAGTTCGTTGTGAGGCACTGGAGGGTAAGAAGCCAGTTGCTAAAGCAGCACAGACGGGACGACCTAGCGGTGAGAATCCAAACAAAAGGAAATTCAACCCGAACTGGAACAACAACAAGGGAGTACTTAAGATGGGAGAAAAGGCCAAAGAACGATTCAAAGACACCAAATGCCACAACTATTTGCAGAAAGGACATATTGCCAAGTTCTGCACCAAACCAGTAGTGGAAAACCCACAGCAAACTCAGCAACCGGAGAAACCTCAACAGAAACCAAAGGGAACAAGTGATGTTATTCACCAAAAGTTTGCATGCTATAACTGTCATCAACCTGGACACTTAGTTAAAGACTGCCCACTTATGAAAAGGGCACAACAACCAAAGGTCTATGCTTTAATAGATAAGCCATCGACTTCTGAGAAGGTGGAAGGAGCTTCAGAAGGTACCTTACTCTTTTTAGATAAAAGGAGTCAATTTACTAGGGTCAGCCTCAAGATAAATTAAATATGTTTGGGTTAAATTTGAATAATATCCAATCATATTGATACCGGAAATCGAGTTAGAATTTTAAACTAAATTTAAAATTTGGATTTCCTGAAATTAAGGCTGGACTTAAATTGGATACGAACTAAGGGAAAGTGAATTGGTCGATTTGTGAAATCAAATCATATTCGTGAGTCCGAAATGGAGATCGTTAAGTACATAAATGAAAATTTTGGGTAATACTTAACGGAGTTAAGTAAATTGACTTACGAGTTAAGAAGGGAATTTTGACAGACATTTTTGGTTTTGAATAGGATATTTCTGATGTGTGTTTATATATATAAGTCGATAACTCTAATCTACTGCTTACAAAATTCGAGGACGAAATTTTAATAAGGGGGGTAGAATGTAATGACCTGGGTATTCACAATGATAACTGACACAGATGTTAATTAATCGTAAGTACGTATTTTCAAATAAGATTTAAAAACTAGACTCTGAAATTCAAAAACATGGTAACCTGTGAATAATAGCATTTATAGATGCATATATTACAACGTTTACTAAAAATTAGTTTTTACACATTTCATGTATGATAGCACATATTTGTTAGCGTTTGTTTAAAATGATTTTATACATATATGAGTGATAACACTTTTACGTAGCATGTTATAAAAGTGCCATTTTATTTCACTTGTTTTGTTCTTTTTTTCAAAATATTTAAGAATTGAGTTTTTGCAAGTTTTAGATTGAAAACTTAAAATACTTGAATTAAAACATGCCAAAGACCATTTTCTTGTCAAAAGAAAATATGAAAACAAGTTCAAGTTGCATACACATCAACACCCAAAAGCATGAAAATGACATGTCCATTTGCAAGCACGTGTTCAAGAACAAGATGCAAAGATAACACCTACCTTAGAAAAAGCTAGAGAAAGGATCTAAAGAGGTATTTGGTCACATGGCAAATCTTTTTTTTATCTTGTATTTTCAGTTTTTAAATCATTCTCTTTTCTCTCAAAATTTCTGAAATTTGTCACTCTCTTTTGTATTTTCAAAAAAAAACTTATTTGTTTTGTCAAAAGACATGTGCATATAGATTTATACAGTCTTGCATAGATACTACCATCTTGCCTACACTAGATAACCACTAAACACATAGATTTTCAAGACATTTCTATGTCAAAATCATCATTCCAAGATCATTTTTGATGCAAGGAATTTTCAGATTTTTGCCTAACCTTGCAAGGCAAGGAAATATATTTTATGTTTCTCGTAAAATCAATTTGACATGTGAGATTTTGTTAGAAAACCCCATGAAAACTGAACCTATATGATGCTATATTGATACTATAATTTGTGTCAACCAATACATGATATAGTGAAGATCATATATTGTACATAAGTTATTATTCGAAGTGATGATTCATGAGAACCAATAGGAAGAAGAGAGGTGGTTGCCTAGGAGATTTTAGGGGGTGAGTTTGGGCTGAGGTAAGCCATGTGAACCTAGGATTTGGTACTTAGATTTTGAGAGAGAAATGTGTTGTTTATGTTGTCAATCTTTTGTCACTTTTCAAAATCTAAAAAAAAAAAAACTGATTTTTGGCAACATATTTTATTCATGTATACAACTATAAAAGGACCACCAGTACACACATTTTACACACAACACAAGTCCTTCTAACTTGATCAGTAAAGAAGAGCAAAGCCTAAGGGCCTCAAGCTTTCTATGGTGAGTAAACTTTGTTTTAGAAGAATTTCCTTTACTGCCTTTTCTGTTGTAACTAAAAATGTGATCTTGCTTGGTGTTGATAGTGTTTGAATGCTATGATTATTTACATCTTAGTTGTTTGCCAAATCTAGGGATTTATAGTTGGCACTTAAGCCTTAAGGACCAAGTGTGTTAAGATTTTCATTTTCCTGTATGATTACCAGGCTTTGCCAGTTTTGTTTCAAAATTTTACACAACCAAACCAGTACTCTACTGGCTAATGAAACCTAGAATATACTTCATGTTAGTTAGACCAGCCTTACATGTCCTCCTGGTTGTCGAGAAGTAGGATCAAACCATGTAAAATGAACATTGCACTTGAAATAGGAAACAACACCAATTGTCAGTACCTCTCTGTTTCGTCGAATTTTCAAAACTCATATAAAACCGAATTGAATATATAAATGGAATCAGCATTGGAAACGATGATTTTTAGAAGAAGAATCATGATTTTTAGTTCTTTAAATTAAGAGAAATGCTGAGATGATCAAAATTTGAACTATGGTCATATTCCGGTCATCCAGGCCGAGGGGAGGCATGTGGTTGGGGGTGAAGCATCATCGAGGATCGAAGATTCGAGGAAAAATGCAAAATAATTTTTCTAATGATTGAATTGAATAAATGAAGGGGATTTAAGTTTTTGGGTTGAAAATTTAATGTCGTTTTAAATCTGGAACTGCTCCGACGTGGGCGAACTTGGGGGCGTCGCACCAAGTGGAATCGAAGGAGGAGGGAGTCAACGTTGTGTTGGTGGAGTACGGTGATGACTGGACGAGGGGGGTGGCGGTGCGAGGTGCTTTCTTGCATCGAGGTCTGCTGTTGAAGATGGGTGGCACCATCAGTTTTTCGCCCCAGGTGTTTGTTAGGGTTCTCAGGGGTGGGGTCGGTCTCGGGTGGTGAAGCGACATCTGGAGGGATGGTCGGGAGGAGGTGATGTTGAGTGAACATCTCGTGCACGTGCATGGCCATGGTGGAAAGGAGAAGAAGAAGACGGTGATCGGGCAAGGGTGGCACACGAGTTTTTGAGTGATTGGGCAAGTAAACCATGGGGTTGTGAAACTGGTACTTTGGAGAAGGATCGGCCAAATGGTACTTTGAAAAATCGTGGTGGCTGAGGTCATTTGGCAAGGGGCGCACTCGTGTTTTCAATGTGGTGTTTTATCCAATGTGGTACTTTACTATTTTCAACTTTTAAACAAAGATTTTAAATATATTTTTAATTTAAATTAGTTTTTATATTAAATAAGGATTGAAATAAAAAGAGAAAAATAAATATTTAAATAAAAATAGAATTTTATTTAAAATTAGAAAATCCAGAAAGAAGAAGTGAATCAGGATACAATCGCATTTTTTGTCCAGATTTGAAAATTAAATACTAAAACTAAAATTTTAAATTTAATTAAAATAAGAATTACAAATGGTTTTCTAATGAAAGGTTCAAATTGTAAAGTAAACAAAAAGAAAGTCTATCAAATACGAAAGATTAGACGTTGTTTTGACAGAAGTCGAGAAGTCAGCACAGAAGCTGTAATTTGATTAAATTATAAATTTAGTTTATAATTTAAATTAGAATTTATCATCTGATGAAATATTTAAATTTAACGAGGTAAACCGTATGTAACGCATACGCCAGATTTATCGGTTTTAAACCGTACTCTCTGATACAAGTAACTAGTCATGGACAGTTCTGTATGTTATAAAATGAGAATTTTAAATCATATTTTTAAACGGGTTAGACTGATAAAAAGAGGAACTTTATTTGGTATAAGAAGAAGAAGTAGATCGATATAAGATATAAAAATGAAAATTGACAAAATCAATGTAAAGTGTAAAAGTTGAAAAATAAATTATAAATTTCATTTATTTATGAATAACTGGGATAATAAAGGATTATTAGAAATAAATTTATGAAGAATAATGTAAGTATTTAGCGACGACCGAAATGGGGAGAAAGACAGTGTGCGGAGCACACACTGAAACTGTCCATTTGCAGGACATGATCAAATATAACAGATATTGGCCAGATGATCATATACTGTGTAGTTTGACTGTAATTAGATTTTTATCATGTTAAATTAATAATTTAAAGAGAAAAATGATCGTTAATCATTTCAAAGAGACCGGAATAAACATTCCACTTTGATTTGATTATACGCAGCGCGTCAAAGATTTTTAAATTGAAGACGGTGATATACAAGGGCTATTTTTAAATAGTACCTTTGGTTTGTCCAATCCCAGGACAACTTGTATGGACGAATGTCTGACAGAGTATTTCCAAGGAATCACGTACGTTGTTTTCTTCAAACGTACCGGTTGCTGGCACAGAAGGGAAACTTCTTTAGCCTGACAACCAGAGTATTTTTGTGGAATTCAATTAGTGATTTCCGAGGGATTTGACTATATGGCATTCAGAGAAAATAAACAGTGATGATAAAAAGGGTAAGTCTAGCCTCAATCCTCACACCCAGGAAATGACAAAAATCGGGCAGGCAGCATGGCTATGTGGGTCGCTCCCATTAGGGTGTAGCATCACTTATCTAGAGAAATTCCTTTTGTTTCTTGATATATCGATTCCGCCCATTCGGGAATGGTTGTCGTACACAACCATTGGTGATATACATTCGATACACTCAAGAGAAATGAGTGGTCGGTCATGTGTGGGCCGGGTTGCAAGACGTTCTAGTGGAACCCAGTGTATTCGCCTCTAGAGATACATCATCGGAAGGTGGTCCCATACCTTGTCATAGTTAGAAATCCAATTTCCATAAGCGCCAAGCGGTTTTATTTGTATACTATATAGGAGAATGTGAGATGCAAACATTCTTCTAGATTTTGATTTATTTGTGAAAACTTTTAGATACTATAATAATATCTGATTTCAAGTATACAAAATGTTTTATTCTCATAAGGTAAAAACCCGTTCCGTACTTACGGCGTGGTCTTATAGGATATTTTTATTTGTTTTAAATCGTTTACTCATACCAGTCCCCTGACTGACCCGGAGTTTATTTTTCTGTGTTTTCCCTTAAACTCTTGGGTATTCATAACACTTGTTATGAATAGACAAGTGAATCAGGATTAGATAACACTGGTGAAGCTGGATGGAGATTTTCTGTGTGCTGGTCTACCTGTCCTATCTACTGTACAATTAAGTCTGCAAGTTTGGGTCATCAATGATATGTATAATTACAGATGTTCTATGAATGGCTTGTAACACTAGATTCTGTATGCTCTGATGTAATATATTCTGTTGTGTAATGTTATAAAGTATTATCTTTTGTAAAAATTCCGCTGTGATATTCTGATGTTCATGTGATTCTATCTATTCTTATTCTTATTAATGGCACGACTTCCAATGTGTTCGAAAGTTGGGTCGTTACACATCGTGCTCATTAGTGTAGTTTTACGTGAAGTGTTTTCCATTCCAAAACATTTTATCAGATTAGTACAATATTTTTCTTGATTGATTAAAATGCCATCAGACAATTGTTTAATCTGTAAACCGGGAAAATAAGATAGTTCTCCCATATGCGACATTTCAAATTCGTTGGTCATTATTTTAGAAAATTCTTGACATAATTGATCATTCGTTGATCCATATATTTGCACCATTAGAATATCTTTATTATCTTTCTTGATAAATAGTGTTTGATCAACCTTTCCAATTTGAAATCTTGAATTTAATAAATAAGTTTTGAGACGTTCATACCAAGCATGAAATGCTTGTTTCAAGCCAAATAATGCCTTTTTCAGTTTGAAAACATAATTAGGAAATTTTTCATGAGCAAATAGAGGAGGTTGTTCAACATATACTCATTCTTTAATATAGCCATTCAAGAACGCACTTTTAACGTACATCTGATATAGTTTAAAGTTGTAATGAAAAGCATAAGCTAATAAAATTCGAATTGCTTCTAGTCGTGTGGCTGGAGCAAAAGTTTCTTCATAATCTATTCCTTCTTCTTGATTGAAACCTTGTGCAACAAGTCTAGCTTTATTTCTAGTGATATTACCTAATTCATCTACTTTATTCTTGTAAACCCATTTTGTTCCAATAACAGTTTGATCACTAGGTAATTTCCAGACTTCATCACGTTCAAACTAGTTTAATTCTTCTTACATGTCAATTATCCAATTTTCATTTGTAGATGCTTCTTTAGGGTTTTTGGGTTCGATACTTGATAAGAAGGCTACATTACTTACTAAATTAAGTTGACTTCTTGTTCTTTCGTTTGAAGTTATTTCTTCAATAATATTTTGAGTTGGATGGTTTCGTAATATTCTTGGTGAAGATCTAACTTCATTAATGGGAACATTTTGATTATTGATATCATCTTGAGTTTCTGTAGTATTATTCTCTATGTTATCATAAACAATGTTTTCGTCTTTTCTATATATATATCAATATCATCATCGTGAGAGGAATTATTTTTCATAATATCTGAACTAAATGAATTTTGAATAATATTTTCGTCAAACTAGACATGAAGTGATTCTCCTATTTTCTGGTTCTCTTATTGAAAATATGATAAGCTTTGCTATGCTCAGAATATCCTAAGAATATTCCTTCATCGATTTTGAATCAAATTTTCCAACCTGATCTTTTGTATTTAAAACGAAACATTTTGAACAAAAAACTTTAAAACAAGATATATTTGGATTTCTACCAGTATAAAGCTTGTATAGAGTGTTTTTAGTAAGATGTCGAATAGAGACACGATTCAAAACATAACAAGCCATAGAAACTGCTTCAGCCCAAAAATGATTTGGTAGTGTGATTCCATGTAACAACATTCTAGCACATTCTTGCAAAGTTCTGTTTTTACATTCTACAACTCCATTTTGTTGTGGAGATCTAGGTTAATAAAAATTATGGAAAATTACTTTCTTTTGACAAAATAAGTCAAATTTCTCATTCTCGAATTCTCCTCCGTGATCACTTCGTATATTATTTATTTTTAACTCAATTAAATTTTGAATTTTTTGACAAAATTTTTAAAGACATTAAAAGTATCGCTTTTATTCTTTAAAATCATAGTCCAACTATATCTTGGAAAGTCATCAACAATTACAAACTCATATCTACTATGATTTATATACTGAACTTGAGTTGATCTGAATAAATACATGTGTAATAATTCAAGTGGTTGTAATGTTGATATAACCTTTTTTGATTTAAAAGAAGATTTGGTTAACTTTCCAAGTTGACAAGCATCGCATAATTTTTTAGTTTTGAATTTTATTTGAGTAAACCTCTCACAAGATCATTTTTAGATATCTTGTTTATTGTTTTAAAATTAATATGACAAAATCGTTTGTGCCATAACCAAGGATCATTGTCCTTGGCTAATAAACACATACTTGGATTATTATTAACTGTCATATTCAAAATGTAAATATTTTTATCTCGATTTCCTTCAAAAATAAGATTTTGATTTGAATCAAATATACTTCATATATTTTAGAGAAAGATATTTTAAAACCTTTATCACATAATTGATTGATACTTAATAAACTGTGTTTTAAGTTCTTGAGCAATAAAACATCTGAAATAAGAGGTGAATGAGATATACCGTAATTGCTCACATGGCCTTTGTCGTTAGTTTATCCTTTGGAACTCCAAACATGACAGTTCCGCCTTTTGAGTAAATGATATTTGTTTGCATTTCCTTGTCTCTTGTCATGTGTTTCGAGCAATCACTGTCTAGTATCCATTTTCCTCTGTTTTTGTTGAGTGGACCTGCAAAAACTAATTTAAAAAATTTCATTGGTACCCACTTCCTCCATTAGATTCCTAAGGGTTAAATCTTAGGAAGCCAAACACAAGAGGGTTCAGGATCCTTTTTGAAAAAATAATTATCATTATAATGAACAAAGTCTAATTTTTTTTAATACATTTATTTCTAATAAGAACATTATTTGTTTTCGGAATCCATATACTTATATTTCCCGAATTGATTTCCTTAGTAGATATATTTAATTTACTACTAGGAATTTCTGGTTTTATATTAGAATTTTTAGAATTGGATTTCCTTTTTGATTGAACTTTTTGAATATATCCGAGTCCTTTTTTACCAAAAATCGGTTGAGAGTTTTCTAATATTTTAGATAAATTGTCTTTACCTCAGTTATAGTTGTTAGCATTTTTAGAAACGCTTTCTAACTTAATTTTTAAACTAGAATTTTATAATTTTAACTTTAGTATTTAAACCATGATTTTCAGAAGCTAATAAATCGGTTTTACTCTTTTGAGACTCGATTTGTATAGAAATTTGAGAATTTGCAACGAAAAGAGATTCTTGTAGTTTTCTAATTTCATCTTCTAAAAATTCTTTTTCACCTTTTAAAAGATCTCTCTCAAATTTTGCTTTCTTTTTATCTTCATTAGCTTGTTTAAACTTTTGCATAAACATTTTCCTAGATTCTATAATTTCAGTATTAATATCTACTAATTCATCAAAAGTAAAATCACTTGCATCATTATCCTTAGCTATGAAGCATGCGTTTGATTGCTTACTGTCTCTGTCACTTTCAGAAGACTAATCCGAGTTATCCCAAGTGACTGAAAAGGCTCGTCGCTTTGATTTTTCCTTTTTGCGATTTTTCTTCAATTCTGTACAATTCTTTTAATAATGTCCGGTCTTGTGACAGTTAAAGCAATCTACCAGTGCAGGGTCAGGATCTTTCGATGACTTCTTTTTCACATTCTTGTTTTGGCCTTTTCTGTATTTTAGAAACTTTCTAAAATTCTTTGCTATAAAAGCAATATCTTCTTCGTTTGAATATGAATCTTCTTTGCTAAAATTTTCTTGTCTTGTACATGTGCTTTCTTTGCCTGCTAGTTTAGTTCATAGGACGTGGGATTACCGATTAACTCTTCAAGTTTCATGGAAGAGAGATCATTAGCTTCTTCGATAGTTAACACTTTTCTTTCCCATTCATCCGTTAAAGAGTTTAAATTTTTTGAAACTATATCAAATTCGGAATACTTTTCTCCTAATCCTAACAAAGAGTGATAAATGTTTTGGAAACGTGAATAAATATCATTTATGGATTCATTTCCATTCATCTTAAATTTTTTAAACTGATTCTTAAGCATAGATATCTTGCTTTGCTTAACCTTATTAGTTCCTTCATGAGTAATTTTGAGTGTTCTCCATATTTCATATGTTGTGTTGCACATACAAATCCAGTTAAACTCGTTTCTATCTAAAGAACGATGTAACATATTCATGGCTTTAGCATTGGCGGTAGCCTCTACTTTTTCATTTGTGGACCATTCAGTGCATAATGTAGTAGGTTGTGTGTACTCTTTTTGTGTAATATTCCATGCATCAAAAATATTTGCTTGCTTGTATATTCTCATTCGTGTAACCCAATAACTATTATTCATTCCATTAAAGAATGGTGGTCTTGCAGTGGATTGGCCTTCAGTATACCCGGTATTATTGCTAGTACTAGTGTTATTATTATCCGTATTGTCCAGATATCAAAAAACGGCTTTACGGTTAAATGATGACCTTGCTCAGATACCAATTGAAAAGTCGATGTATACGACTTAAATATAATACTTATATGGATATATCGGAAATGATAAACTAGCTAATAGTTACGCAGGTAAAAAGCTATGCTATAGTATTATATCAAAAATAAATGCAATAAGAAACGACACCAGGAATTTTATACTAATTCGAACTTTCCACCCTATGTCTAGTCCTGAAGCCCCTCTTCGAAATTCACTATCACATCCTCTCTTAACCCGGAGGGATAGGTCAGTACACCCGAGCCCCAACAAGGATGCCTCTCGCTTGAGCAACTACACAGAATTTCAATAATTACAAGTGTTTTGACTTCTGCTTTGTGTTTTTTGATCAATACGAATAGTCAACGGTTTAAGTACGCCCTTCCTATAATCTTATCCTCGAGCATATGATATGAATACAAAGATTTAAGGAAGATTATTTCTTGTCGAATCAAGATATGTGAATTGTTATCAAGGATTCAACAAGTAACTTGAATTTCAGAGAGCATTTGTTTGCAATGAATATAGGAGTGAAAATCAGAAAATAGACAGAATAGAATAATAATTGGATGATTGAAAATCATGTTTGAAGTGTTTATATAATGATAGAAAGGTAGCAATTCTTCATGAAGAGTTTTAACTAAAAGAAGCTTTCATTTCCTTTCAGAAATGAAGAGATTTCTCTTCATGAATGAAGACAACCTTTCAGAAAATATGTGTTGTTTCGTATCAGTTGACTGATTAGAAATTCATCAGTCGACTGGTTGAAAAGTATGAAATCGTATATATTTAAAAAAAATCAGAAGTAGCCGTTACTAAGACAAAATTGTCTGACCAGTCGGCCGGTTGATTTTGAACAAGTCGACTGGTTCAGGCATTTTTTACCCAGTCAGACTGTTTCAGGTCATTTTTAAAAAAAATATGCTTTGTTTTGTAAATTCGTGTTATACTTGAGGATAAATTTTAACATAATTCTAACACGACTCAATGTATATATATAAAAAAACTTATCTTTATGACAAGATTTCCAATGCAACTTCGTTTGTTGGCATTAATCAAAATCTTGTTTTTAACATTCTCCCCCTTTTTGACTGATGACAACATATCTAATTTTCTTCCACTGAATATTTGGGCTCCCCCTAAATTTACGCAACATTTTGTTAGTTCAATAAAGTTATAATCTTGCCGTCTTAATTCCTACAACAAAATGTTAGCACATATATTCTCAATAAATAAATTCGTTAAGCGCATATAATATATATAATCATAGGATAGAAATATTTCTCCCCCTTTGTTATTGATTAAAAAGTAATTAAATATAATAAGCACAGAGTAATCGAATAACATTTTAAAGATCCTTTAAAGATACAATTACTATCGTCGAGGACTTATGAAAGAGTTCTCTAAAAGGGGTTTAGTAAAGATATCAACATTTTGATTTTCTGAATTTACAAACTCTAAATTAATTGTTTGTTTTTCAATATTGTCTCTCAAGAAATGATGTATGATACTAATGTGTTTAGTTCTGGAATGGTTAACTGGGTTCTTAGATAAATTTATTACGCTTATATTGTCACAATAAATTATGGAATTAGACAAATTTAAGTTGAAATCTTTTAGTGTTTGCTGCATATATATTACGTGAGCACATGCTAGTGCAGCAAATATGTATTCAGCTTCGTACATTGACAGTGAAACACAATTTTGTTTCTTGCAGAACCAAGATATAAGTGATTTACCAATAAAGTGAAATGTTCCACTTGTACTCTTACGATCCGTCCGTGATCCTCCAAAGTCAGCATCACTATATGAAACTAATTTGAAGGAATAGTCTTTGGATAGAAGAGTCCAAAATCTTTAGTACTACTAAGATAGCGTAATGTACATTTAACTGCTCTCAAATGTGATTCTTTTGGATTAGCTTGAAAACGAGCACATAAGCAAACACTCGTCATAATATCCGGTCTACTAGCGGTTAAATACAAAAGTGAACCTATCATACTTCGATAAAGCTTTTGATCAACACTTTTACCATTTTCATCTTTATCTTAGTGTGTCATCGTGCTCATTGGTGTAGGTTTACTTGAAGTGTTTTCCATTCCAAAACGTTTTATCATATTAGTACTATATTTTTCTTGATTGATTAAAATGCCATCAAATAATTGTTTAATCTGTAAATCGAGAAAATAAGATAGCCCCCCAATGTGCGACATTTCAAATTCATTGGTCATTATTTTAGAAACTTCTTGACATAATTGATCATTCGTTGATCCAAAGATAATGTCATCTACATATATTTGCACTATTAGAATATCTTTATTATATTTCATGA
Source organism: Allium sativum (assembly GCA_030737875.1). Classification (NCBI taxonomy): domain Eukaryota; kingdom Viridiplantae; phylum Streptophyta; class Magnoliopsida; order Asparagales; family Amaryllidaceae; genus Allium; species Allium sativum. The sequence goes on from CM060924.1 coordinate 203,399,273, forward strand.
TAAAAAGTGTTTGATCAACCTTTCCAATTTGAAATCCTGAATTTAATAAATAAGTTTTGAGACGTTCATACCAAGCACAAGGTGCTTGTTTCAAGCCATATAATGCCTTTTTCAGTTTGAAAACATGATCAGGAAATTTTTGTGAGCAAATAGAGGAGGTTGTTCAACATATACTCATTCTTTAATATAGCCATTCAAGAAATCACTTTTAACGTCCATCTGATATAGTTTACAGTTGTGATGACGAGCGTAAGCTAATAAAATTCGAATTGCTTCTAGTCGTGTGACTGGAGCAAAAGTTTCTTTGTAATCTATTCCTTCTTCTTTATTCAAACCTTGTCCAACAAGTCTAGCTTTATTTCTAGTGATATTACCTAATTCATCTGCTTTATTCTTGTAAACCCATTTTGTTCCAATAACAGTTTGATCACTTGGTCTTGGAACTAATTCCCAGACTTCATTACGTTCAAACTGGTTTAATTCTTCCTGCATGCCAATTATCAAATTTTCATCTGTAGATGCTTCTTTAGGGTTTTTGGGTTCGATATTTGATAAGAAGGCTACATTACTTACTAAATTAAGATGACTTCTTGTTCTTACGTTTGAAGTTATTTCTCCAATAATATTCTAAGTTGGATGGTCTTGTAATATTCTTGGTGGAGATCTAACTTCACTAATGGGAATATTTTGATTATTGATATCTTCTTGAGTTTCCGTAGTATTATTCTCTATGTTATCATGAACAATGTTTTCATCTTTATATATATATCAATATCATCGTCATGAGAGGAATTATTTTTCATAATATCTGAATTAAATGAATTTTGAATAATATTTTTTTCAAATGAGACAAGTAGTGATTCTTCTATTTTCTGGTTCTCTTATTGAAAATACGATAAGCTTTGCTATGCTCAGAATATCCTAAGAATATTCCTTCATCAGATTTTGAATCAAAATTTTCAAGCTGATCTTTTGTATTTAAAACAAAACATTTTGAACCAAAAACTTTGAAATAAGATATATTTGGTTTTCTACCAGTAAAAAATTGTATAGAGTGTTTTTAGTAAGAGGTCGAATGAAGACACGATTCAAAACATAACAAGCTGCAAAAACTGCTTCAGCCCAAAAATGTTTTGGTAATGAACTTCCACTTAATAACGTTCTAGCACATTCTTGCATAGTTCTGTTTTACGTTCTACAACTCCATTTTGTTGCGGAGTTCTAAGAAAATAAAAATTATGGAAAATTACTTTCCTTTGACAAAATAAGTCAAACTTCACATTCTCAAATTCTCCTCCGTGATCACTTCGTATATTCTTTATTCTTAACTCAGTTAATTTTTGAATTTGTTTGACATAAAATTTAAAGACATCAAAAGTATTGCTTTTATTCTTTAATAAAGGCTTCAAAAGTATCTCTTTTATTCTTTAAAAACATAGTTAAGGTGTATCTTGAAAAGTCATCAACAATTACAAACACATATCTACTATGATTTATAGACTGAACTTGAGTTGGTCCGAATAAATACATGCGTAATAATTCAAGTGTTTGTAACGTTGATATAACCTTTTTATATTTAAAAAAAGATTTGGTTAACTTTCCAAGTTGACAAGCATCAATCGTTTGTGCCATAACCAAAGATCATTGTCTTTGGCCAATAAACACATACTTGGATTATTATTAACTATCATATTCAAAATGTAAATATTTTTATCTCAATTTCCTTCAAAAATAAGATTTTGATTTGAATCAAATATACTACATTTATTTTCATAGAAAGATATTTTAAAACCTTTATCACATAATTGACTGATACTTAATAAATTGTGTTTTAAGTTCTTAACCAATAAAACATCTGAAATAAGAGGTGAATGAGATATACCGTAATTGCTCACATCGCCTTTGCCGATAATATATCCTTCGGAATTATCTCCATACGTGACAGTTCGTCCTTTTGAGTAAATGATATTTGTTAGCATTTCCTTGTCTCCTATCATGTGTTTTGAGCAACCACTATCTAGTATCCATTTTCCTCTGTTTTTGTTGAGCGGGACCTACAAAAAATAATTTAAAAAATTTCATTGATACCCACTTCCTCTGTTAGGGTCCTAAGGGTTAAATCTTAGGAAGCCAAACCCAAGAGGGTTCAGGATCCTTTTTGAAAAAATAATTATCATTATAATGAACAAAATCTATTTTTTTAATATATTTATTTCTGATAAGAACATTATTTATTTACGGAATCCATATACTAATATTTCCCGAATAGCTTTTCTAGTAGATATATTTGATTTACTACTAGAAATTTCCGGTTTTATATTAGAATTTTTAGAATTGGATTTCCTTTTTGATTTAACTTTTTGAATATATCCGGGTCCTTTTTTTACTAAAAACCGGTTGAGAGTTTTTTAATATTTTAGATAAATTCTCTCTACCTTTGTTAAAGTTGTTAACATTTTTAGAGATGCTTTCTACCTTAATTTTTAAACTAGAATTATCTAATTCTATAATTTTAACTATAGTATTTAAACCATGATTTTCAGAAGCTAATAAATTGTTTTTACTCTTTTGAGTCTCGATTTCTTGACTCAATATAGAAATTTAAAATTTGCAACTAAAAGAGATTCTTGTAGTTTTCTAATTTCATCTTCTAAATTTTCTTTTTCATCTTTTAAAAGATCTCTCTCAAATTATGCTTTCTTTTTATCTTCATTAGCTTGTTTAAACTTTTGCTTAAACATTTTCCTAGATTCTAGAATTTCGGTATTAATATCTACTAATTCATCAAAAGTAAAATCACTTACAACATTATCATTGGCCATGAAGCATACGTTTGCTTGCTCACTGTCACTGTCACTTTCAGAAGATGAATCTGAATTATCCTAAGTGATTGAAAAAGCTCGTCTCTTTGATTTTTCCTTATTGCGATTTTTCTTCAATTCTGGGCAATTCTTTTGATAATGTCCAGTCTTGTAACAATTAAAGCATTCTACCAGTGCAGGGTCAGGCTCTTTTGATGAATTCTTTTTCACATTCATGTTTTGGCCTTTTCTATATTTTAGAAACTTTCTAAAATTCTTTGATACAAAAGCAATATCTCCTTCGTCTGAATCTGAATCTTCTTTCTCAGCATGAAAAGCTAATTTTTTCTTGTCTTGTACATGTGCTTTCTTTGCCTGCAAGTTTACTTCATAGGACGTGCGATTACCGATTAACTCTTCAGGTTTCATGGCAGAGAGATCATTAGCTTCTTCGATAGCTAACACTTTTCTTTCCCATTCATCCGTTAAAGAGTTTAAATTTTTTGAAACTATATCAAAATCGGAATACTTTTCTCCTAATCCTAACAAAGAGTAATAAATGTTTTGGAAACGTGAATACATATCATTTATGGATTCATTTCCATTCATCTTAAAATTTTGAAACTGATTCTTAAGCATAGATATCTTGCTTCGCTTAACCTTATTAGTTCCTTCATGAGTAATTTTAAGTGTTCTCCAGATTTCATATGTTGTGTTGCACATACAAATCCGGTTAAACTCGTTTCTATCTAAAGCACGATGTAACATATTCATGGCTTAAGCATTGGCGGGAACCTCTGCTTTTTTATTTGTGGACTATTCAATGTATAGAGTAGTAGGTTGTGTGTACTCTTTTTATGTAATATTCCATGCATCAAAACTATTTGCTTGCGTGTATATCCTCATTTGTGTAACCTTATAACTATTTTTCATGCCATTAAAGAATGGTGGTCTTGCAGTGGATTGGCCTTCAGTATATCCGGTATTATTGCTAGTACTAGTGTTATTATCCATTTGTCTAAATATCAAATAACGGTTTTAGGTTAAATGATGACCTTCCTCTGATACCAATTGAAAAGCCAATGTACATGACTTAAACAAGATACTTATATGGATATTGCGGAAATGATAAAATAACTAATAGTTACGCAGGTAAAAAGCTATGCTATAGTAATATATCAAAAATAAATGCATTAAGAAACGACACCAGGAATTTTATACTGGTTCGGACATCCCGCCCTAAGTCCAGTCCCGAAGCACCTCTTCGGAATTCACTATCACACCCTCTCTTACCCAGGAGGAATAGGTCAGTACACCCGAGCCCCAACAAGGATACCTCTCACTTGAGCACCTACACAAAACTTCAATAATTAAAAGTGTTTTTACTTTTGCTTTGTGTTCTTTGGTCAACACGGATAGTCAATGGTTTATGTACACCCTTCCTATAATCTTATCCTCGAGTATATGATTTGAATACAAAGATTTAAGGAAGATTGTTGCTTATCGAACCAAGATATGTGTACTGTTATCAAGGATTCAACAAGTAACTTGAATTTAAGAGAGCTTTTGTTTGCAATGAATATAAGAGTGAATAACAGAAAATAGATAGAATAGAATATTAATTGAATGATTGTAAATCGTGTTTGAAGTGTTTATATAATGATAGAAAGGTAGCAATTCTTCATGAAGAGTTTTAACCAAAAGAATCTCCAATTTCCTTTCAGAAATGAAGAGATTTCTCTTCATGAATGAAGACAACCTTTCAGAAAGTATGTGTTGTTTCGAATCAGTTGACGGAATAAAAATTCATCAATCGACTGGTTGAAAAGTATGAAATCATATATATTTCAAAATATTCAGAACTAGCCGTTACTGAGACAAAATTGTCTGACCAGTCAACTGCTTGATTTTGAACCAGTCGACTGGTTCAGGCATTTTTTGCCCAGTCAGATTGTTTCAGGTCATTTAAAAAAAATACGCTTTGTTTTGTAAATTCGTGTTATACTTGAGGATAGATTTTAACATAATTCTAACATGACTCAGTGTATATATATAAAAGAAACTTATCTCTATGACAAGATTTCCAATGCAACTTCTTTTGTTGGCATTAATCAAGATCTTGTTTTCAACATTCTCCCCCTTTTTGATTGATGACAACATATCTGATTTTCTTCCCCTGAATATTTGGGCTCCCCCTAAATTTCTGCAACATTTTGTTAGTTCGATAAAATTATAATCTTACCGTCTTAATTCATGCAACAAAATGTTAGCACATATATTCTCAATAAACAAATTCGTTAAGAGCATATAATATATATAATCACAGGATAGAAATATTTCTCTCCCTTTGTCATTGATTAAAAAGTAATTAAACATAATAAGCACAGAGTAATCAAATAACATTTTAGAGATCCTTTAAAGATACAATTCCTAGATCTCATCGAAGCCTTATGAAAGAGTTCTCTAAAAGGGGTTTAGTAAAGATATCAGCAATTTGATTTTCTGAATTTACAAACTCTAAATTAATTTCTTGTTTTTCAATATTCTCTCTCAAGAAATGATGTCTGATATCAATGTGTTTAGTTCTGGAATGGTTAACCAGGTTCTTAGATAAATTTATAACGCTTATGTTGCTGCAATAAATTATGGAATTAGACAAATTTACATTGAAATCTTTTAGTGTTTGCTGCATATATATTACTTGAGCACATGCTAATGCAGCAGATATGTATTCAGCTTCGCATGTTGACAGTGAGACACAATGTTTTTTCTTGCTGAACCAAGATATAAGTGATTTACCAATAAAGTGACATGTTCCACTTGTACTCTTACGATCCGTCTGTGATCCTCCAAAGTCAGCATCACTATATGAAACTAATTCGAAGGAACAGTCTTACAGATAGAAGAGTCCAAAATCTTTAGTAGTATTAAGATAGCGTAATATACATTTAACTGCTCTCAAATGTGATTCTTTTGGATTAGCTTGAAAACGAGCACATAAGCAAAAACTCATCATAATATCTGGTCTACTAGAGGTTAAATGCAAAAGTGAGCCTATCATACTTCGATAAAGCTTTTGATCGACACTTTTACCATTTTCATCTTTATCTAAGTGTGTCGTCATGCTCATTGATGTAGGTTTACTTGAAGTGCTTTCCATTCCAAAACGTTTTTTCTGATTAGTACAATATCTTGATTGATAAAAATGCCATTAGATAACTGTTTAATCTGTAAACCGAGAAAATAAGAAAGTTCTCTTATATGTGACATTTCAAATTCATTGGTCATTATTATAGAAAATTCTTTACATACTTGATCATTCATTGATCCAAAGATAATGTTGTCTACATATATTTGCACTAATAGAATATCTTTATTATCTTTCTTGGTAAAAAAGTGTTTGATCAACCTTTCCAATTTGAAATCCTGAATTTAATAAATAAGTTTTGAGATGTTCATACCAAGCACGAGGTGCTTGTTTCATGCCATATAATGCCTTTTTCAGTTTGAAAACATGATCAGGAAATTTTTCATGAGCAACTAGAGGAGGTTGTTCAACATATACTTGTTCTTTAATATAGCAATTCAAGAAAGCACTTTTAACGTCCATCTGAAACAGTTTAAAGTTGTGATGACAAGCGTACGCTAATAAAATTCGAATTGCTTCTAGTCGTGTGATTGGAGCAAAAGTTTCTGTAATAACCCGGAAATCCGAGCCAATTTAAAATTTTTATTTTGGCAATTTTAGCGAGTTTTGATTATTTAAAATGAAATATTTTAAATAATGATGACGAGAAATTTATTTTGAATAGAATTAGAACGTATATATTTATATACGTCGTCGTTAGAATATTAATATTTATTAATATATATAAGGAATTGAAAATGGCGCGGTAGTTCGATAATTCGATTTCAAATTTCAAATGAATGTACCAGTTGCAAAATAAACCGGATTTTAGTGAAACCAAAAATATTTGAATCTAACTGAGAATATCTTTCCAACGAATCTGAAAAATCAAAACTTCATAGCGGGAATCAAAAGATATGCCCAGTTGAAAATTCAGAATAGTTGTTATGGAATTCTAGCCCTTAAAAATGGAAATTTTGCAAACGACCTCGGTTTTCGACGAAACCACTTTTTTGGACCCGCGATGTCAAGTTATTGTTAAATTCCAAAATTCGTAATTTTTCGAATCAATATGTGAGCGTGGCAAAGGAAAACGCGTTTGACTAGTTTTAGTTGATTTTAATCGATTGGAAAATGGACATTTATCAAACGGTCTCAGAATTTGACGAAATTAGTTTTGTTAGGACCGTATCGTCAATACGAAGCTAGAAAATATTTTTCGGGAATTTTTCTTGTTAGTATGTAGCCCCGGTAAAATGAAATGTGCATTCAAATTCAATATATAGAGTTATATTTTGATTTTGATGAAAACTGATCGAAACAATCGAATCAGCCCACGATACATATCCCATTGTGTTCAGAATGGGGGTAATTAGCTGTGGACGACAGTCGGTGGGTTCGATTTCGAGGTCGAAATAAAAAATTGTTTTTGAAATTAATTAAATAAAATAGTATATATTATATACTCATCCCCTTACCTCCTTTGACCAAATCGAGCAACTCAGAGAAAAAAAAGAAAAAAAGGGTGGGACTTTGATATCGATCCCGGCTCCCACCGCCGCCAGGAGCGACTGCGCCTCCCCCTCCTCGATCCCCTTTCGCCCTCATAACCTCCTCCACGTCGACGAGAAGTGCCCCCCCCCCTCCAGCGATCAACCACCGCGAAGCCCTACCCCCAAAATCGATCCCACCGCCGCTCTTGCATCCCCTCCGACCACGGCTGGACCCCGGCGCCGCTAACCCCACGTCCCCCATCTCCGATTCAGAACAGCGGCAGTCCCCCCTGGCTCTTGGATCTGAAAGAAAATGACGTGAGTTTTTAGTTCAATTTTTTTTTTTGGTTTATGCTATGATTGTATGAAAGTAATACTATGAAACTTATATATAAAAGCTTTGATTTTATATATGAAACTCTTTGATTTTATTCTCTTAAAGTAATGATTTTTATTTGTTCGTTAGTCATAAAAAGAAATCATTTTTAGTTGCATAAGAACATCGTTTTAGTCATAAGAAGATACGATATTTTATCATGTAAAGGAATTATTTTTAGAAATATAAAAATATAATTTCTATATAATCATGAAAGTTAAAGATATAATTTTTATATTATAGAAAGGTTAAAGATATAATTTTTATATTACAGAAAGGTTAAAAATATAATTTTTATATTATAGAAAGGTTAAAAATATAATTTTTATAAGTGTAGTAAGATAAAAAAATCGATCTTTACTATGTAGAAGGAGCAAAGATGTGATTTTTATATGAGTGGCGATATAAAAATATAATCTTTATTATATGAACACCGGTGTAAAAATAGAATTTTTATCTATATAGTAGCGGTGTAAAAATAGAATTTTTATCTATATAGTAGTGGTGTAAAAATAGAATTTTAATCCATACAGTAGCATTATAAAAATGTGATTTTTATATACATAGCAACGATATAAAAATGTGATTTTTATATATGTAGTGGCTACGGGCAATGAAATTGACGAAAAGCGAGCACGACGAAGATTTCTATATAAGAAGAGTCGTGGCGTTTGGTTTAGCTTGGGTAAGAACTCCTCAATTTTATTTTAATTTCTAGTTGAAATATATATTAGGATGCAGACGGTGCTTAGCAGCACCCGACACCCGTCGTCCACAGACCATGGATGACTTGTTTGTTTGATTGTTGTGTAGTGAAATTTGATTGTGTGATGGTGAATGAAATAAAATATTTTATAGATAAAAATATGATCTTTAACGTATATATAAAATAAATATTTATAAACAAATCGGACGATTTGTTTATATACATTGATTTGACTGATATTGATTGGGACGATAAATTTTACACATCGCCCAACCGCACAAATAAAATATGTGTTTGTTGATTTGAAACCCCACATGGGTATTGGGATGATAATTGACGTACACTAATCCTGATTGTTTAGTTGTATGTCAATCGATGGGTTGACAGACTGTGTAAGTGTTAATTATTTATATTTAATGCTTATGCAGTTGTATGGTGCACTCTGGATGATGGTTGCTTATTTATCTTTGCTATTATATACATGTGTTGTATGGAAATCCATATAATAAACGTTATATGGTAATTGATTGGGCCTCATTCCAATATTGAAAATAAATTCATGTTGAATAGAAATAAATTCATGTGTTGAATAGAAATAAATTCATGTGTTGAATAGAATAAATATTCATGTGTTGAATAGAATAAACATTCATGTTTTGAATAAAAGCCGTGTTGATTAGATTGACGTCATTTTAACGTGAACGATATTTATATCGATTTTATTCATTTTTATAATGAATATAGAAAAGGAAGTGATTTCAAAATATAACGTTTTGAAAATATTATCATTTGTATTTCGATGATGTGGAATATTCAATTTTAATTAGAAATTGAATATAAAGTTGAAATCGTTTTGAAAACGAATTTAAAACGATTTATAAAATACATTTTCAAAGGAAATCGACGAAATATAATATATATATATATGTATATATATAATGGCCTGAATAGAACGCGCCGCGCCGTGGCAGTTTGCGAATTTCGACCATTGACTTCGAATGGATATTGCGGGAGATCCGACCGTCGGATTCTCCTAAAACCAGAACCATTGGGTTCGTGTCAAAAAGAGATTTCTAACGAATATTATAGATTTGAAATCTAACGGTTGGATTTGGAATTATGTCCTGTAAGTGCAGTTCGATGGCCATTGGTGGAAATCGACTGTACGGGCCTTGATAAAATTATTAAAAATAGTAGTAAATTTGTGTAAAATCATGAGAAATGATTTGTGAAGAATTGGGATGAAAAACTCCATATTTGAAAAAGATAAAAATAGATTTTTATCGAAATGAACTGTTTTGAACTAGAATAATAATTTATTTATTTTTAAATAAATAAATTGGATTTGAAATGGTTTTAAAACTAACCAGAATTTCCAATAACTGAATTGGAATGGATGTGAATCAAAATTATCTTTGGAATATTTCGATGTTGGATTTCGTGATTATACAGATATCGTTATGGAAATTTGAAAGATATATTTATATCGTTATTTCCAATACGATGTTTGTTGGTCGTAGAATTGGATATTGAATATAAGCCGATATATTTTCTATTCAGAGCCTTGTATATAATATCAAATGTGATTTGGGTTTGTTGTGAATGGTGTCTTCATTAACACTGTTCTTAAACCCAGTTGAGAAAAAGATTAAATCTTTTTATTTAGATTTAATGAAGTGTACCAATTAAATGGTATTTAATTGGAATTAAATTGGAACTTATTTTTGGGTTTATCGTGAACGGTGTTTTAAATAACACTTGTTCTTTAACTCGATAATTAATGAAATGTGATTTTGGGTTTATCGTGAACCGTGTTTTAGATGACATTGGTTCTTTAACCCAGTTAAAGACAGGATATTGATTTCTGTGAAGATTAAAACTAAGTGGGGTTTTAATGAATCTTTAATTAGATTGAAATGGTCGAGAATGGAGTATCACCAATTTTGCTCCAGGCGATAGTTAAATCTTTAATTAGATTTGAACGTAAAATAGTAATTGAATTTACTGATAACACCGTGGTGTTAGATATGAAGTATGACCAGTTTTACTTCATGGGATGAATAGGTTTGGATTGGGAAATAAAACAAATGATTACTTCGGTGTGGTTCGCTAATCCCGACTAGTTTGAATTGATATTCAAAGGAAGATTAACGAATAAATTTAAAGAATTTACCTTTGATAAAATTAATGGGAACCTTTCCCAAAGTATAAGAATATTTGAATAAAAGAATATTCTGAATTGGAATGAGGCGTATGTTGTGTTTGTGTAGCACTTGTTTATTATATACGCGAGTTATTTAGAAAGACTGGGTTTATCGCATTCTGAGTAACTGATTCGACGTGGTGTCGAGGATGAAGACGGTGGTTGAAGACCGGAGGTCTTCACATCGTTAGGGTGATTACTGATGATCTTGATTGGGCCGTACACCCAAGAGGAGGGAATCAGTTAGTGATTGTTCATATGTACTTGGAGATCGATGGATATGCGGGGTACTAGGTGCCTCCGGTTTCGTTCAGACCCAGAACGAACTTTTAAATGGACTGTGTGTCTGACATTGGATTTTATTCTGTGTGATTGATTTCTATTAAATATATATCTGTTTGGCAGCGGAGAATTTATTCTCGACGCCCTTCTCTGAGACGTACGATCTCAGAGGTTATATATTGATGGATATCAAACGCATGGAGTGAATTACCTGTGTGGCATGCCTAAGTGGCAATATGATCAAGGCTTCTGTTGAAAAGAAAAGTCTTGTGGTTGATGATCAAAGCACGACCTGTGTGGCATAGCTTTGTGTAGCGTTGATTCGCGAGCCTCACACCCCGTTTGTGAACCAGAAACGGGAGAGGACATCAGGGTGGGCATGCGTTTCCTTCTAGCTAGAAGTGGCATCAGTGGTTTTACATGCCTTGACGAGTTTGACTTATGTGGTTGTTGCTATTGCGAGGCGCCTCGGATATATGGGTGACTGTGTGGATCCGATGGAGTCATTTGGCTCATTTACGCCCCAAAGGGTGGGGAAACACAGTGTTCAGGCATTTTAATCCACATCGGTGGACCGGCCCTGACGATCCAAGGGTCACTCGAGCTCTGATCCTGAGGCTCGGGCTAGACAGTCTCGAATCGGTGTGGACTATCTTTTGCCTCGGTTCACAGATGGAAATCCAACTTCCAATATGTTACTTTGCGGTTTTATTTGTAGAGCCTAGTATGGCGACATAGTGGCATGGGGCACTCATACCGTCTATGATTGATACTCATGATTGAAATTGTTTGACACTATACACTTATAGTAATAAAAGATGAAATTTAGCGTATCAAGCATTCTTTGGCTATTATAAGGTAAAACCCTATCCTCCGGCTTGTGTTGCATTGTGTGATGGGACCTGGGTCTTATAATAGCTTCATTTTTCTTTACTTAGCATTGCGTTGTTGTTTTATGCACTGGTATTCTTGGGAGGAAACTCGTTCCGTGTTATACGGCGTGGTCCCTCGATTTACCTAACTTTAAGATAAAGATTAATAATTATTTTAGTTCTCACACCAGTCACACGACTGACCTGGAGTTTATTGTTTTAACCTAAACTCTGGGTGCCCTTATTTTGACACGGGCAGCTAGTAGTTTTGGTTTTGCAGATTTATATTCACAGGATCCTGGTTTACAGCTGGAACGATACCTGGAAAGCTCTGTATCCGTGTATTACTTCTAGTTATGTTTTGTATTATTTTCCGCTGCTATGTAATGTATTGTAATCTATGATATTTTATGATGTGTAATATTGATTCATACTCTGTATATTCTTGTAATCTGATGGAATTGTTGTAATATACAATGAAATGTTCTTCTTTTTGCGTTCCGATGTGTGTTGTCCTCAAAGTATCCGCTCTTTCCTTCACGGGGAAGTTACGGGTCTTTATAGTTGGTATCAGAGCTTTGGTTTACAAAGCTCAGAGAACAAGACACATTAGAACCATACGAAAGAATTCATCAGAGATTGGATTAGTAATATACAATGAGAATGACTCGTTAGAGATGGGATCAGTAGTATCCTAGAACGAGTGTGAAGAGTATATTTTTGAATTGAAAACAATTTTTGTTTTGAAAATTTGAATCAATTATTCGTATTTGAATATTTATTTATATTGGTTTGGACTATCAGGTATATAGAGATTTTAATATACGTCTGATCCATGTGTATTGGAAGCCTCCAATATACTGGATAGATATAGAATCACATTCTAGACACCCGGGGATGATTCTGATGATGTGGCCACATCATCAGTATTTATGTTCGAGTTTCGAAAGTGTGATATCTATATATTTCCATTAGACTGGTGTGAGAACCAAAATTAGATAGGGCTTATTATTGTGATTTGGCATCAAAAATCTGATTTTTGGACTATGTATTAAAGTTGTGTGATTGAAAAGCTAATCAACTAATTGATTGTTGGTTGAGTTGTTTGATTATTTTTTGTCTAATTAAATGTTGAACCTTTAGCCAAATTGAACCAAATAGTGAGGGTATTGAAAATTAGTCGCATTTGCATACATATACATGTACTTACATTGAACAGGTCATAGCAAGGAGGCTAGAGCAGAAGAATAAAATTGTTTGCCCGACAAATAGGTACATATTTACTAATTTCTTGGGTTTTGGATGATTTTATGAGCCGATTGGCTAGCCGCTTGGCTGTTTCTTTTTCTTTTGGATTGAAAAAGGCCATGGGAGGCTACATGAAATATCCCGAAGTCCCCAGTGCAGGGGAGGTTATGGCGAAATTTTTCGAAAATTGGGTGTTAGCCAAATTTTTGAAGAATTTGAAAAGTTCTTAGAAACTGAAAAGTTGAAGAACTTAAGCCGTAATGAAAATAATGCAAGTTGAGTTTATTTATTTAACAACTTTCGGCTTCGTTCCTTTTCGGGGATGAAAAGTTTTAAGTGGGGGAGATTGTAATAACCCGGAAATCCGAGCCAATTTAAATTTTTTATTTTGGCAATTTTAGCGAATTTTGATTATTTAAAATGAAATATTTTAAATAATGACGACGAGAAATTTATTTTGAATAGAATTAGAACGTATATATTTATATATGTTGTCTTTAGAATATAAATATTTATTTATATATATAAAAGGAATTGAAAATGGCGCGGTAGTTCGATAATTCGATTTCAAATTTCAAATGAATGTACCGGGTGCAAAATAAACCGGATTTTAGTGAAACCAAAAATATTTGAATCTAATTGAGAATATCTTTCCAACGAATCCGAAAAATCAAAATTTCATAGCGGGAAACAAAAGATATGCCCAGTTGAAAATTCAGAATAGTCGCTATGGAATTCTGGCCCTTAAAAATGAAAATTTTGCAAACGACCTCGGTTTTCGACGAAACCAATTTTGTTGGACCCGCGATGTCAAGTTATTGTTAGATTCCAAAATTCATAATTTTTCGAATCAATATGTGAGCGTGGCAAAGGAAAACGCGTTTGACCAGTTTTAGTTGATTTTAATCGACTGGAAAATGGCCATTTTTCAAATGGTCTCAGAATTTGACGAAATAAGTTTTGTTAGGACCGTATCGTCAATACGAAGCTAGAAAATATTTTTCGGGAATTTTTCTAGTTAGTATGTAGCCCCGGTAAAATGAAATGTGCATTCAAATTCAATATATAGAGTTATATTTTGATTTTGAAGAAAACTGATCGAATCGATCGAATCAGCCCACGATACATATCCCATTGTGTTCAGAATAGGGGTAGTTATCTATGGATGGCTGTCGGTGGGTTCGATTTCGAGGTCGAAATAAAAAATTGCTTTTTGAAATTAATTAAATAAAATAGTATATATTATATACTCACCCCCCTTACCTCCTTTGACCAAATCGAGCAACTCAGAGAAAAAAGGGGGGACTTCGACGATCAATCCCAGCTCCCACCGCCGCCAGGAGCGACCGCGCCTCCCCCTCCTCGATCCCCTTTCGCCCTCACACCCTCCTCCACGTCAACGAGAAGCGTCCCCTCCAGCGATCAACCACCGCGAAGCCCTACCCCCAAAATCGATCCCGCCGCCACACTTGCATCCCTTCCGACCATGGCTGGACACCGGTGCCGCTAACCCCGCCCCCACTTCTCCGATTCAGAACAGCGGCAGTCCCCCCTCCCTGGCTCTTGGATCTGAAAGAAAATGACGTGAGTTTTTAGTTCAATTTTTTTTTAGTTGATGCTATGATTGTATGAAAGTAATACTATGAAATTTATATAAAAAAGCTATGATTTTATATATGAAACTCTTTGATTTCATTCTCTTAAAGTAATGATTTTTATTTGTTCATTAGTTATAAAAAGAAATCATTTTTGGTTGCATAAGAACATCGTTTTAGTCATAAGAAGATACGATATTTTATCGTGTAAAGGAATTATTTTCAGAAATGTAAAAATATAATTTCTATATAATCATGAAGGTTAAAGATATAATTTTTATATTATAGAAAGGTTAAATATATAATTTTTATATTATAGAAAGGTTTAAAATATAATTTTTATATTATAGAAAGGTTAAAAATATAATTTTTATAAGTGTAGTAAGATAAAAATTCGATCTTTATTATGTAGAAGGAGCAAAGATGTGATTTTTATATGAGTGGCGATATAAAAATATAATCTTTATTATATGAACTCCGGTGTAAAAATATAATTTTTTATCTATATAGTAGCGGTGTAAAAATAGAATTTCTATCTATATAGTAGCGGTGTAAAAATAGATTTTTTATTTATATAATAGAGGTGTAAAAATAGAATTTTTATCTGTATAGTAGTGGTGTAAAAATAGAATTTTTATCTATATAGTAGCATTATAAAAATGTGATTTTTATATACATAGCAACAATATAAAAATGTGATTTTTATATAGGTAGTGGCTACGGGCAACGAAATTGACGAAAGGTGAGCACGACGAAGATTTCTACATAAGAAGAGTCGTGACGTTTGGTTTAGCTTGGGTGAGAATTCCACACTTTTATTTTAATTTCTAGTTGAAATATAAACTAGGATGCAGACGGTGTTTAGCAGCACCCGACACCCATCGTCCACAGACCATGGATGACTTGTTTGTTTGATTGTTGTGTAGTGAAATTTGATTGTGTGATGGTGAATGAAATAAAATATTTTACAGTGGAAAATATTTTATAGTTAAAATATGATTTTTAACGTATATATAAAATAAATATTTATAAACAAATCGGACGATTTGTTTATATACACTGATTTGACTGATATTGATTGGGACGATAAATTTTACACATCACCCAACCGCACAAATAAAATATGTGTTTGTTGATTTGAAACCCCACATGGGTATTGGGATGATATTTGACGTACACTAATCCCGATTGTTTATTTGTATGTCAATCGATCGGTTGACAGACAGTGTAAGCGTTAATTATTTATATTTAATGCTTATGCAGTTGTGTGGTGCACTTATGATGATGGTTGATTATTTATCGTTGCTATTATATACATGTGTTGTATGAAAATCCATATAATAAACGTTATATGGTAATTGATTGGGCCTCATTCCAATATTGAAAATAAATTCATGTGTTGAATAGAAATAAATTCATGTGTTGAATAGAAATAAATTCATGTGTTGAATAGAATAAATATTCATTGTTGAATAGAATAAACATTCATGTGTTGAATAAAAGCCGTGTTGATTAGATTGATGCCATTTTGACGTGAACGATATTTATATCGATTTTATTCATTTTTATAATGAATATAGAAAAAGAAGTGATTTCAAAATATAACGTTTCGAAAATATTATCATTTGTATATCGATGATGTGGAATATTCAATTTTGATTAGAAATTGAATATGAAGTTGAAATCGTTTTGAAAACGAATTTAAAACGATTTATAAAATACTCTTTCAAAGGAAATCAACGAAATATATATATATATATATTATATATAATGGCCTGAATAGAACGCGCCGCGCCGCAGTAGTTCGCGAATTTCGACCATTGACTTCGAATGGATATGCGGGAGATCCGACCGTCGGATTCTCCTAAAACTGGAACCGTTGGGTTCCTATCGAAAAGAGGTTTCTAACGAATATTAGATATTTGAAATCTAACGGTTGGATTTGGAATTATGTCCAAATCAAATTTGGAAAAGGTCGCTGTAAGTGCAGTTCGATGGCCATTGGTGGAAATCGACTGTACGGGCCTTGATAAAATTATTAAAAATAGTAATAGTTTGTGTAAAATCATAAGAAATGATTTGTGAAGAATTGGGATGAAAAACTCCATATTTGAAAAGATAAAAATAGATTTTTATCAAAATGAACTAGTTTTGAACTAGAATAATAATTTATTTATTTTTAAATAAATAAATTGGATTTGAAATGGTTTTAAAAGTAACCAGAATTTCCAATAATTGAATTGGAATGGATGTGAATCGAAATTATCTTTGGAATATTTCGATGTTGGATTTCGTGATTATACAGATATCGTTATGGAAATTTGAAAGATATATTTATATAGTTATTTCCAATACGATGTTTGTTGGTCGTAGAATTGGATATTGAATATAACCCGATATATTTTTTATTCAGAGCCTTGTATATAACATCAAATGTGATTTGGGTTTGTTGTGAATGGTGTCTTCATTAACACTGTTCTTAAACCCAGTTGAGAAAAAGATTAAATCTTTTTATTTAGACTTAATGAAGTGTACCAATTAAATGGTATTTAATTGGAATTAAATTGGAATTGATTTTTGGGTTTATCGTGAACGGTGTTTTAAATAACACTTGTTCTTTAACCCGATAATTAATGAAATGTGATTTTGGGATTATCGTGAACCGTGTTTCAGATGGCATTGGTTCTTTAACCCAGTTAAAGACAGGATATTGATTTCTGTAAAGATTAAAACTAAGTGGGGTTTTAATGAATCTTTAATTAGATTGAAATGGTCGAGAATGGAGTATCACCAGTTTTGCTCCAGGCGATAGTTAAATCTTTAATTAGATTTGAACGTGAAATGGTAATTGAATTTACCGATAACACTGTGGTGTTAGATATGAAGTATGACCAGTTTTACTTCATGGGATGAATAGGTTGGGATTGGGAAATAAAATAAATGATTACTTCGGTGTGGTTCGCTAATCCCGACTAGTTTGAATTGATATTCAAAGGAAGATTAAAGAATAAATTTAAAGAATTTATCTTTGAAAACATTAATGGGAACCTTTCCCAAAGTATAAGAATATTTGAATAAAAGAATATTCTGAATTGGAATGAGGCGTATGTTGTGTTTGTGTAGAACTTATTTATTATATATGCGAGTTATTCAGAAAGACCGGGTTTATCTCATTCTGAGTAACTGATTCGACATGGTGTTTAGGATGAAGACGGTGGTTGAAGACCGGAGGTCTTCACGTCGTTTGGGTGATTACTGATGATCTTGATTGGGCCGTACACCCAAGAGGAGGGAACCAAGTTAGTGATTGTCGAGACGTACTTGGAGACCGATGGATATGCGGGGTATTAGGTGCCTCCGGTTTCGTTCAGACCCAGAACGAACTTGTAAATGGACTGTGTGTCTGACATTGGATTTTATTTTGTGTGATTGATTTCTATTAAATATATATTTGTTTGGCGGCAGGGAATTTATTCTCTTGCTTAACGCCCTTCACTGAGACGTACGAGCTCAGAGGTTATATATTGATGGATATCAAACGCATGGAGTGAATTGCCTGTGTGGCATGCCTAAGTGGCAATATGATCAAGGCTTCAGTTGAAAAGCAAAGTCTTGTGGTTGATGATCAAAGCACGGCCTGTGTGGCATAGCTTTGTGTAGCGTTGATTCGCGAGCCTCATACCCCGGTTGTGAACCAGAAACGAGAGAGGACATCAGGGAGGGCATGCGTTTCCTTCTAGCTAGAAGTGGCGTCAGTGGTTTTACACGCCCTGACGAGTTTGACTTATGTGGTTGTTGCTGTTGCGAGGCGCCTCAGATATATCGGTGACTATGTGGAGCCAATGGAGTCATTTGGCTCATTTACGCCCCAAAGGGCGAGGAAACGCAGTGTTCAGGCATTTTAATCCACATCGGTGGACCGACCCTGACGATCCAAGGGTCACTCGAGCTCTGATCCTGAGGCTCGGGCTAGACAGTCTTGAATCGGTGAGGACTATCTTTTGCCTCGGTTCACAGATGGAAATCCAACTTCCAATACGTGACTTTGCGGTTTTATTTGTAGAGCCTAGTATGACGACATAGTGGGATCGGGCACTCATGCCGTCTATGATTGATACTCATGATTGAAATTGTTTTGACACTATACACTTATAGTAATAAAAGATGAAATTTAGCATATCAAGCATTCTTTGGATATTATAATGTAAAACCCTATCCTCCGGCTTGTGTTGCATTGTGTGATGGGACCTGGGTCTTATAATAGCTTCATTTTTCTTTATTTACCTTTGCGCTGTTGTTTTATGCACTGGTATTCTTGGGAGGAAACCCGTTCCGTGTTATACGGCGTGGTCCCTCGATTTACCTAACTTTAAGATAAAGATTAATAACTGTTTTAGTTCTCACACCAGTCACATGACTGACCTGGAGTTTATTTTTTTAACCTAAACTGTGGGTGCCCTTATTTTGACACGGGCAGATAGTAGTTTTGGTTTTGTAGATTTATATTCATAGGATCCTGGTTTACAGCTGGAACGATACCCGGAAAGCTCTGTATCCGTGTATTACTTCTAGTTGTGTTTTGTATTATTTTCCGTTGCTATGTAATGTAATCTCTGATATTTTATGATGTGTAATATTGATTCATACTCTGTATATTCTTGTAATCTGATGGAATTGTTGTAATATACAACGAAATGTTCATCTGTTTGCGTTCCGATGTGTGTTGTCATCAAAGTATCCGCTCTTTCCTTCACGGGGAAGTTACGGTTCTTTATAGTTTCTTCATAATTTATTCCTTCTTCTTGATTGAAACCTTGTGCAACAAGCCTAGCTTTATTTCTAGTGATATTACCCAATTCATCTGTTTTATTCTTATAAACCCATTTTGTTCCAATAACAGTTTGATCACTTGGTCTTGGAACTAATTCCCAGACTTCAACTGGTTTAATTCTTCTTGCGTATCAATTATCCAATTTTCATCTGTAGATGCTTATTAGGGTTTTTGGGTTCAAAATGTGATAAGAAGGCTACATTACTTACTAAATTAAGTTGACTTCTTGTTCTTACGTTTGAAGTTATTTATCTAATAATATTTTGAGTTAGATGGTCTCGTAATATTCTTGGTGGAGATCTAACTTCATTAATAGGAATATTTTGATTATTGATATCATCTTGAGTTTCTGTAGTATTATTCTCTATGTTATCATGAACAATGTTTTCATCTTCTCTATATTTATCTATATCATCGTCATGAGAGGAATTATTTTTCAAAATATCTAAATTAAATGAATTTTGAATAATATTTTCATCAAACGAGACATGAAGTAATTCTTCTATTTTCCGGTTCTCTTATTGAAAATACGATAAGCTTTGCTATGCTCAGAATATCCCAAGAATATTCATTCATCAGATTTTGAATCAAATTTTCCAAGTTGATCTTTTGTATTTTAAACGAAACATTTTTAACCGAAAACTTTGAAATAAGATATATTTGTTTTTCTACTAGTGAAAAATTGTATAGAGTGTTTTTACTAAGAGGTCGAATGGAGACACGATTCAAAACATAACAAGCCGTAGAAACTGCTTTAGCCCAAAAATGTTTTGGTAGTGTATTTCCATTTAGCAATGTTCTAGCACATTCTTGCAAAGTTCTGTTTTTACGTTCTACAACTCCATTTTGTTGTGGAGTTCTAGGAAAATAAAAATTATGGAAAATTACCTTCTTTTATTACAAAATAAATCAAATTTTCCATTCTCAAATTCTCCTCTGTGATCACTTCATATATTATTTATTATTAAATCAGTTAAATTTTGAATTTGTTTGACAAAAAATTTAAAGACATTAAAAGTATCGCTTTTATTCTTTAAAAACATAGTCCAAGTGTATCTTGAAAAGTCATCAACAATTACAAACACATTTCTACTATTATTTATAGACTGGTCTTGAATTGGTCCGAATAAATACATGTGTAGTAATTCAAGTGGCTGTAATGTTGATATAACCTTTTTATATTTAAAAGAAGATTTGGTTGACTTTCCAAGTTGACAATCATCACATAAATTTTTTGTTTTGAATTTTATTTTGGGTAAACCTCTTACAAGATCATTTTTAGATATCTTGTTTTTTGTTATAAAATTAATATGGCAAAATTGTTTGTGCCATAACCAAGGATCATTGTCTTTGTCTAATAAACACATACTTGGATTATTATTATTAACTATCATATTCGAAATGAAAATATTTTTGTTTGATTTCCTTCAAAAATAAGATTTTAATTTGAATCAAATATACTACATTTATTTTCAGAGATAGATATTTTAAAACCTTTATCACATAATTGACTAATACTTAATAAATTGTGTTTTAAGTTCTTAACCAATAAAACATCTGAAATAAGAGGTGAATGGGATATACCGTAATTGCTCACATCGTGAGACGATACGAAATCTCCCTTACGGGAAATCATGGATTGAGTTGAGGACAAGACTAATCAGAACGCAAACAGAAGAACATTTCATTGTTAATTACAATAATTCCATTAGAATACAAGAATATACAGAGTATGAATAAATAATATACATCACAAAATATCAGAGATTACAATACATTACATAGCAGCGGAAAATAATACAAAACACAACTTAAAGTAATACACGGATACAGAGCTTTTCGAGTATCGTTCCAGCTGTAAATCAGGATCCTGTGAATATAAATCTGCAAAACCAAAACTACTAGCTGCCCGTGTCAAAATAAGGGCACCCATAGTTTAGGTTAAAACAATAAACTCCAGGTCAACATGTGACTGGTGTGAGAACTAAAATAGTTATTAATCTTTATTTTAAAGTTAGGTAAATCAAGGGACCACGCCGTATAACACGGAACGGGTTTCCTCCCAAAAATACCAGTGCATAAAACGACAGCGCAATGCTAAATAAAGAACAATGAAGCTATTTTAAGACCCAGCTCCCATCACACAATGCAACGCAAGCTGGAGGTTAGGGTTTTTACCTTATAATAGCCAAAGAATGCTTGATACACTAAATTTCATGTTTTATTATTACTATAAGTGTATATTGTCAAAACAATTTCAATCATAAATATCAATCATAGACGGCATGAGTACCATATATCATGTCGCCATACTAGGCTCTACAATCAAAACCGCACATGTCACGTATTGTAAGTTGGATTTCCATCTGTGAACCGAGGCAAAAGATAGTCCTCACCGATTCGATACAATCTATCCTACCATGTCTCAGGATCAGAGCTCGAGCGACCCTTGGATCGTCAGGGCCGGTCCACCGATGTGGATTAAACTTAAACCTTGGACACTACGTTCCCCTGCCCTTTGGGACGAAAATGAGCCAAATGACTCCATCGGCTCCACACAGTCACCGATATATCCGAGGCGCCTCGCAACAGCAACAACAACATAAGTCAAACACGTCAGGGCGTGTAAAACCATTGACGCCACTTCTAGCTAGAAGGAAACACATGCCCTCCCTGAGGTCCTCTCCCGTTTCTGGTCCACTACCGGGGTGTGAGGCTCGCGAATCAACTCTACACAAAGCTATGCCACACAGGCCGTGCTTTGATCATCAACCACAAGACTTTGCTTTTCAACAGAAGCCTTGAACATTTGCCACTTAGGCATGCCACATAGGCAATTCACTCCATGCGTTTGATATCCATCAATATATAACCTCTGAGCTCGTACATCTTAGAGAAGGGCGTTAAGCAAAAGAATAAATTCTCCGCCGCCAAACAAATATATTTTTAATAGAAATAAATCACATAGAATAAAATCCAATGTCAGACACACAGTCCATTTACAAGTTCGTTCTGGGTCTAAACGAAACCGGAGGCACCTAGTACCCCGTATATCCATCGATCTCCAAGTACGTCTGGACGATCACTAACTGATTCCCTCCTATTGGGTGTACGGCCCAATCAATATCATCAGTAATCACTCAAACGACGTGAAGACCTCCAGTCTTTGACCATCGTCTTCATCCTCGACACCACGTCGAATCAGCTATTTAGAATGGGATAAACCTAGTCTTTCTGAATAACTCGCGTATATAATAAGCAAATGTTACACAAACACAACATATGCCTCATTCCAATTCAGAATATTCTTTTATTCAAATATTCTTATACTTTGGGAAAGGTTCCCATTAATTTTATCAAAGATAGATTCTTTAAATTTATTCTTTAATTTTCTTTTGAATATCAATTCAAACTAGTCGGGATTAGCGAACCACTCTGAAGTAATCATTTATTTTATTTCCCAATCCCAACATATTCATCCCATGAAGTAAAACTGGTGATACTTCATATCTAACACCACGGTGTTATCGGTAAATTTAATTACCATTTCACGTTCAAATCTAATTAAAGATTTAACTATCGCCTGGAGCAAAACTGGTGATACTCCATTCTCGATCATTTCAATCTAATTAAAGATTCATTAAAACTCCACTTAGTTTTAATCTTCACAGAAATCAATATCCTATCTTTAACTGGGTTAAAGAACCAATGGCATTTAAAACACGGCTCACGATAAACCCAATATCACATTCCATTAATTATCGGGTTAAAGAACCAGTGTTATTTAAAACACGGTTCACGATAAACCCAAAAATCAATCCCAATTCAATTTCAATTAAATATTATTTAATTGGCACACTTTGTTAAATCTAAATAAAAAGATTTAATTTTTTTCAACTGGGTTCAAGAATAGTGTTAATGAAGACACCATTCACGACAAACCCAAATCCCATTTGATATTAAATACAAGGCTCTGAATAGAAAATATATCGGCTTATATTCAATATCAAATTCTACGACCAACAAATATCGTATTGGAAATAACGATATAAATATATCTTTCAAATTTCCACAACCATATCTGTATAATCATGAAATCCAACATCGAAATATTCCAAAGACAATTTCGATTCAAATCAATTTCCACTTTATATATTGGAAATCCTGGTTACTTTTAAAACCCTTTTAAATCCACTTTATTTATTTTAAAAATAAATAGAATTATAATTCTCGTTCAAAACTAGTTCATTTCGATAAAAATCTATTTTTATCTTTTCAAATATGGAGTTTTTCATCCCAATTCTTCACAAATCATTTCTTATGATTTTACACAAATTATTGATATTTTTAATAATTTTATCAAGGTCCGTACAGTCGATTTCCATCAACGGCCATCGAACTGCACTTACAGCGACCTTTTCCAAATTTAATTTGGACATAATTCCAAATCCAACCATTAGATTTCAAATCCCTAATATTTGTTAGAAATCCCTTTTCGATACGAACCCAATGGTTCCAGTTTTAGGAGGATTCGACGGTCGGATCTCCCGCAATGTCCATTCGAAGTCAATGGTCGAAATTCGCGAACTGCCGCAGCGCGGCGCGTTCTATTCAGGCCATTATATTATATATATAATATATACTTCATCGATTTCCTTTTAAAACGTATTTTATAAATCGTTTTAAATTCGTTTTCAAAACGATTTCAACTTCATATTCAATTTCGAATCAAAATTGAATATTCCACATCATCGATATACAAATGATAATATTTTCAAAACGTTATATTTTGTAATCACTTTCTTTTCTATATTCATTTTAAAAATGAATAAAATCGATATAAATGTCGTTCAGGTCAAAATGGCGTCAATCTAATCAACACGGCTTTTATTCAACACATGAATTTATTTTCAATTCAACACATGAATATTTATTCTATTTAACACATGAATATTTATTTTCAATTCAACACATGAATTTATTTTCAATTCAACACATGAATTTATTATCAATTCAACACATGAATTTATTTTCTAAATTGGAATGAGGCCCAATCAATTACCATATAACGTTAATTATATGGATTTTCTACAACACATGTATATAATAGCAACGATAAATAATCCACCATCATCCAGAGTGTATCACACCACTGCATAAGCACTAAATATAAATAATTAACGCTTACACAGTCTGTCAACCCATCGATTGACATACAACTAAATAATTGGGATTAGTGTACGTCAAATATCATCCCAATACCCGTGTGGGGTTTCAAATCAATAAACACACATTTTATTTGTGCAGTTGGGCGATGTGTAAAATTTATCGTCCCAATCAATATCAGTCAAATCAGTGTATATAAACAAATCGTCCGATTTGTTTATAAATATTTATTTTATATACACGTTAAAAATTATGTTTTTAACTATAAAATATTTTCCACTATAAAATATTTTATTTCATTCCACATCACACAATCAAATTTCACAACACACCAATTAAACAAAAAAGTCATCCATGGTCTGTGGACGACGGGTGTCGGGTGCTGCTAAGCACCGTCTGCATCCTAGTATATATTTCAACTAGAAAACAAATTAAAAGTGAGGAGTTCTCACCTTGGGGTTTCCACTCCGTCATTCTTTCAACGCAAAGAAGATGAACACTTCGCCGACTACAACCTTAAGCGAACACGATATCCTACATGATTGATTTTTTTATTAATAACCTTCATAAGCTAAAAATTATATTTTTAACTCATTAAAATATTACTTCATATATACAATAGAAATCATATTTTTACATAACTAAAAAAATCGTATCTTTACATTTCTAGATATTGTATCTTTACTTCATTCACATATAGAAAAATCCGTTCTTTTTGCTTTGTTCACATATAAAAAAATCCGATTTTTTTTTTGTTGCTTCATTCCTATATATATAAATCCGTTCTTTTTACTTCATTCACATATATAAAAATCCAATTTTTATACTTCATTCATATATATAAAAATCTGTTCTTTTTGCTTCATTCACATATATAAAAATCTAATTTTTATACTTCATTCATATATATAAAAATCTGTTCTTTTTGCTTCATTCACATATATAAAAATCTGATTTTTATACTTCATTCATATATATAAAAATCATATTTTTAATCTTTACATTATATAAAAATTATATTTTTATTCTCTTCATCATATAAAAATTATATTTTTATTCTTTACATCATATAAAAATCATATTTTTATCGTCACACATATATAAAAATCATATTTTTATATGAATAAAAATCTCGTCTTTATATAATTAAAAATCTTATCTTTTCTAAATCAAAGATCTAATCTTTCAAATATAAAAAAGCAAATCCTTTTCAAATTAAAAATCTAACCTTTTTAAAGCTAAAAATCAAATCTTTATATTATTAAAAATTGTTTCTTTGCTATGATATAAATCGCTTCTTTGATACGATAATTTTTTTACCTTTCATGTATTTTAAAATTTTAACTTTCATGTATTTAAAAAAATTAACTTTATATTATATATAAAAAAAATCTAAACTTTCTCTTTATACTTCATAATAAAAATCTGATTTTTTTCTTTCTAAGCTATAATGTATATAAAAACCCAATTTTTATTTAATAAATCCAAAAAAAAATACAGTGATAAAAAGCAAGGGAAGGGCGCTGCTAGTAGGGAGGAGGAGGGGGTACTTGCGCCGAAGGGTGTGGGCTAGAAGCGGTGGCGGCGGTGGGGCGTTTGGGAGTCAGCGCGGCGTTTTTGGAAGGCTTGGGTGGTCTGAGCGTTAGGATCGAGAGGGAGAAGGGGGAGGAGCGTCGATGGGCGGAGGGAGAGGCCGTTAGTGGCGGCGCCATCGCGCTGGAGGCGGAGGTGATGGGCGGTGCTCGATTTTGATTTTCTTTCTTTCTTTTTTTTATATCTTAAGTCGATAGTTGACCTGAAGGAGGAAGAAGAAAATATAAAAGGGGGGCTTTATTTATATAATTATATATTTAATAATATTTTTTGTTTCAAAAAGCTAGCTTACAATTCGAACTCCAATTCGAACTCACCGATTGTCGCCCATAGCTAATTACCCCCATTCCGAATTCAATGGGATATGTCCTGTATGCCAATTCGCTTGTTACGATCAGTTTCCATTCAAATTAAAATATAGCTCTTTATATTTTTAATTTGAACATACATTTTAATTTACCGGGGTCACATACAAACTCTAAAAATTTCAGAAAAAATATTTCTAGCTTCGTATTGACGATACGGTCCTAACAAAACTAATTTCGTCAAATTCCGAGACCGTTTGAAAAAATAGCCATTTTCTGGTCGACCCAAATTGATTAAAACTGTTAAAACACGTTTAACTTCGCCACGCTCACATATTGATTCAGAAAATTATGAATTTTGAAACCTAGCAATAATTTGACATCCCGGATCCAACAAAAGTGGTTTCGTCGAAAACGAAGGTTGTTTGCAAAATTTCCATTTTTAAGGGCCTTTATATATATTAAAAATATATATAAATTCCACAGCGACTTTTCTAAATTTTAAACTGGACATATCTTTCAATTTCTAAAGTGAAATCTCAGTTTCTTACATCCGTTGGAAAGATATGATTAAACAGATTCAAATATTTCTTGTTTCGTCCAATTCCGACTTAAAACGAATTCTGTATATTCAGTTTAAATTTGAAATCGAATTTTCGAACTGCAGCGCCATTTCAGGCTCATTATATAATTAAAATAAAGTTATTCGTTTTAACTTCATCGAAAATAAATTTTCCGTCGTTATTATTTAAAATAAATCATTTTAAATAATCAAAATTCGCTAAAATTGCCAAAATAAAAATTTTAAATTGGCTCAAAATTTCCGGGTTATTACAATCTCCCCACTTAAAACTTTTTGTCCCCGAAAAGGAACGAAACCGAAAGTTGTTTAACTAATCAACTCAACTTTCATTATTTTTATTACGGCTTAAGTTCTTCAACTTTTCAGTTTCTAAGAACTTTTCAAATTCTTCAAAAATTTGGCTAACACCCTAAATTTTCGAAAAATTTCGCCATAGCCTCCCCTACACCGGGGACTTCGGGATATTTCAAATAGCCTCCCATGGCCCTCATCAATCCAAAAAGAAAAAGAAACAACCAAGCAGCTAGCCAATCGGCTCATAAAATCATCCAAAACCCAATAAATTAGTAAACATGTACCTATTTGTCGGGCAAACAATTTTATTCTTCTGCTCTAGCCTCGTTGCTTTGACTTGTTCAATGTAAGTACATGTATATGAATGCAATTGCGACAAATTTTCAATACACTCACTATTTGATATAATTTGGCTAAAGGTTCAACATTTAATTAATCAAACAACACAATCAGCAATCAATTAGTTGATTATCTTTTCAAATTCATAATTTTGATACATAGTCAAAAACCACATTTTTGGTGCCAAATCACAACAATAAGCCCTATCTAATTTTGGTTCTCACACCAACACAGACACTGATGATGAGGCCTCATCATCAGAATCATCTCTGGGCGACTAGAGTGTGATTCTATATCTACCGAATATATTGAAACTTCGAATACACGTGGATCAGACGTATAGACAAAAAATTTATATATTGGATTGTCAAAATTCAATACACATAAATATTCAAATACGAATTATTGAACTAAATTTTCAAAACAAAATTCGTTTTCAATTTAAAAATATACTCTTCACACTCGTTCTAGGATACTACTGATCTGATCTCTAATGAGTCATTCTCATTGGATATTACTAATCCAATCTCTGATGAATTCTTTCGTATGGTTCTAATGTGCCTTGTTCTTCGAGCTCTGTAAACCAAAGCTCCGATACCACAATGAAACGACCCGAAATCCCCCTTACGGGAAATCACGGATTGAGTTGAGGACAAGACTAATCAGAACGCGAACAAAAGAACATTTCATTGTTAATTACAACAATTCCATCAGAATACAAGAATATACAGAGTATGAATAAATAATATACATCACAAAATATCAGAGATTACAATACATTACATAGCAGCGGAAAATAATACAACACACAACTACAAGTAATACACGGATACAGAGCTTTCCGAGTATCGTTCCAACTGTAAATCAGGATCCTGTGAATATAAATCTGCAAAACCAAAACTACTAGCTGCCCATGTCAAAATAAGGGCACCAAGAGTTTAGGTTAAAACAATAAACTCTAGGTCAGTCATGTGACTGGTGTGAGAACTAAAACAGTTATTAATCTTTATTTTAAAGTTAGGTAAATAAAGGGACCACGCCGTATAACATGGAACAGGCTTCCTCCCAAGAATACCAGTGCATAAAAAAACAGTGCAATGCTAAATAAAGAACAATGAAGCTATTATAAGACCCAAGTCCCATCACACAATGCAACGCAAGCCGGAGGACAGCGTTTATACCTTATAATAGCCAAAGAATGCTTGATACGCTAAATTTCATGTTTTATTATTACTATAAGTGTATAGTGTCAAAACAATTTCAATCATAAATATCAATCATAAACGGCATGGGTACCATATATCATGTCGCCATACTAGGCTCTGAAATCAAAACCGCACATGCCACGTGTTGTAAGTTGGATTTCCATCTGTGAACAGAGGCAAAAGATAGTCCTCATCGATTCGAGACAATCTAGCCTACCATGTCTCAGGATCAGAGCTCGAGTGACCCTTGGATCGTCAGGGTCGGTCCACCGATGTGGATTAAACTTAAACCCTAGACACTGCATTCCCCCGCCCTTTGGGGCGAAAATGAGCCAAATGACTCCATCGGCTCCACACAGTCACCGATATATCCGAGGCGCCTCGCAACAGCAACAACCACATAAGTCAAACTCGTCAAGGCGTGTAAAACCACTGACGCCGCTTCTAGCTAGAAGGAAACGCATGCCCTCCCTGAGGTCCTGTCCCGTTTCTGGTCCACTACCGGGGTGTAAGGCTCGCGAATCAACTCTACACAAAGCTATGCCACACAGGCCGTGCTTTGATCATCAACCACAAGACTTTGCTTTTCAACAGAAGCCTTGATCATTTGCCACTTAGGCATGCCACATAGGCAATTCACTTCATGCGTTTGATATCGATCAATATATAACCTCTGAGCTCGTATGTCTCAGAGAAGGACGTTAAGAAAAAGAACAAATTCTCCGCCGCCAAACAGATATATATTTAATAGAAATAAATCACACAGAATAAAATCCATTGTCAGACACAGTCCATTTACAAGTTCGTTCTAGGTCTGAACGAAACCGGAGGCACCTAGTACCCCGCATATCCATCGATCTCCAAGTACGTCTGGACGATCACTAACTAATTCCCTCCACTTGGGTGTATGGCCCAATCAAGATCATCAGTAATCACCCAAACGACGTGAAGACCTCCGGCCTTCGACCACCGTCTTCATCCTCGACACCGCGTCGAATCAGCTATTCAGAATGGGATAAACCCAGTCTTCCTGAATAACTCGCGTATATAATATACACGTGTTACACAAACACAACATACGCCTCATTCCAATTCAGAATATTATTTTATTCAAATATTCTTATAATTTGGGAAAGGTTCCCATTAATTTTATCAATGATAAATTCTTTAAATTTATTCTTTAATCTTCTTTTGAATATCAATTCAAACTAGTCGGGATTAACGAACCACTCCGAATTAATCATTTATTTTATTTCCCAATCCTAACCTATTCATCCCATGAAGTAAAACTGGTGATACTTCATATTTAGCACCACGGTGTTATCGGTAAATTTAATTATCATTTCACGTTCAAATCTAATTAAAGATTTAACTATCGCCTGGAGCAAAACTGGTGATACTCCATTCTCGATCATTTCAATCTAATTAAAGATTCATTAAAACTCCACTTAGTTTTAATCTTCATAGAAATCAATATCCTGTCTTTAACGGGATTAAAGAACCAATGTCATTTAAAACACGACTCACGGTAAACCCAAAATCACATTCCATTAATTATCGGGTTAAAGAACCAGTGGTATTTAAAACACGGTTCACGATAAACCCAAAAATCAATCCCAATTCAATTTCAATTAAATATTATTTAATTGGCACACTTCATTAAATCTAAACAAAAAGATTTATTCTTTTTCTCAACTGGGTTCAAGAACAGTGTTAATGAAGACACCATTCACGACAAACCCAAATCCCATTTGATATTAAATACAAGGCTCTGAATAGAAAATATATCGTCTTATATTCAATATCAAATTCTACGACCAACAAATATCGTATTGGAAATAACGACATAAACATATCTTTCAAATTTCCACAACCATATCTGTATAATCACGAAATCCAACATCGAAATATTCCAAAGACAATTTCGATTCAAATCCATTTCCACTTTATATATTGGAAATCCTGGTTACTTTTAAATCCACTTTATTTATTTTAAAAATAAATAGAATTATAATTCTAGTTCAAAACTAGTTCATTTCGATAAAAATCTATTTTTATCTTTTCAAATATGGAGTTTGTCATCCCAATTCTTCATAAATCATTTCTTATTATTTTACACAAATTATTGATATTTTTAATAATTTTATCAAGGCCCGTACAGTCGATTTCCATCAACGGCCATCGAACTACACTTACAGCAACCTTTTCCAAATTTGATTTGGACATAATTCCAAATCCAACTATTAGATTTCAAATCTCTAATATTCGTTAGAAAGCTCTTTTCGATACGAACCCAACGGTTATGGTTTTAGGAGAATCCGACGGTCGGATCTCCGGCAACGTCCATTCAAATTCAATGGTCGAAATTCGCGAACTGCCACAGCGCAGCGCGTTCTATTCAGGCCATTATATTATATATAATATATACTTCGTCGATTTTCTTTTAAAACGTATTTTATAAATCGTTTTAAATTCTTTTTCAAAACGATTTCAACTTCATATTCAATTCCGAATCAAAATTGAATATTCCACGTCATCGATATACAAATGATAATATTTTCAAAACGTTATATTTTGAAATCACTTCCTTTTCTATGTTCATTTTAAAAATAAATAAAATCGATATAAATATCGTTCACATCAAAATGGCGCCAATCTAATCAACACGGCTTTTATTCAACACATGAATTTATTTTCTGTTCAACACATGAATTTATTTTCAATTCAACACATGAATATTTATTCTTTTCAACACATGAATATTTATTTTCAATTCAACACATGATTTTATTTTCAATTCAACACATGAATTTATTTTCAATTCAGCACATGAATTTAATTTCTAAATTGGAAAGAGGCCCAATCAATTACCATATAACGTTAATTATATGGATTTTCTACAACACATATAGATAATAGCGACGATAAATAATCCACCATCATCCAGAGTGCACCACACCACTGCATAAGCATTAAATATAAATAATAAACGCTTACAAAGTCTGTCAACCCATCGATTGACACAACTAAATAATCGGGATTAGTGTACGTCAAATATCATCACAATACCCGTGTGGGCTTTCAAATCAACAAACACATATTTTATTTGTGCAGTTGGGCGATGTGTAAAATTTATCATCCCAATCGATATCAGTCAAATCAGTGTATATAAACAAATCATCCGATTTGTTTATAAATATTTATTTTATATACACGTTAAAAATTATATTTTTAACTATAAAATATTTTCCACTATAAAATGTTTTATTTCATTCCACATCACACAATCAAATTTCGCAACACACCAATTAAACAAACAAGTCATCCATGGTCTGTGGACGACGGGTGTCGGGTGCTGCTAAGCATCGTCTGCATCCTGGTATATATTTCAACTAGAAAACAAATTAAAAGTGAGGAGTTCTCACCTTGGGGTTTCCACTCCGCCATTCTTTCAAAGCAAAGAAGATGAACACTTCGCCGACTACAACCTTAAGCGAACACGATATCCTACATGATTGATTTTTTTATTAATAACATTCATAAGCTAAAAATCATATTTTTAACTCATTAAAATATTACTTCATATATACGATAGAAATCGTATTTTTACATAACTAAAAAAATCGTATCTTTACATTTCTAGATATCGTATCTTTACTTCATTCACACATAGAAAATTCCGTTCTTTTTTCTTCATTCACATATAAAAAAAAACCGAATTTTTTTTTGCTTCATTCCTATATATAAAAATCTGTTCTTTTTGCTTCACTCACATATATATAAATCCGATTTTTATACTTCATCCATATATATAAAAATCTGTTCTTTTTGCTTCATTCACATATATAAAAATCCGATTTTTATACTTCATTCATATATATAAAAATTATATTTTTAATCTTTACATTATATAAAAATTATATTTTTATTCTCTTCATCATATAAAAATTATATTTTTATTCTTTACATCATATAAAAATCATATTTTTATCATCACACATATATAAAAATCATATTTTTTTATGAATAAAAATCTCGTCTTTATATAATTAAAAATCTCATCTTTTCTAAATCAAAGATCTAATCTTTCAAATACAAAAAAGCGAATCCTTTTCAAATTAAAAATCTAACCTTTTTAAAGCTAAAAATCAAATCTTTATCTTATTAAAAATCGTTTCTTTGCTATGATATAAATCGCTTCTTTGATATGATTAAAAATTTACCTTTCATGTATTTTAAAATTTTAACTTTCATGTATTTTAAAAATTTAAACTTTATGTTATATATAAAAAAAATCTAAACTTTCTCTTTATACTTTATAATAAAAATTTGATTTTTTTTTTCTTTCTAAGCTATAATGTATATAAAAACCCAATTTTTATTAAATAAATCCAAATAAAAAAACTTACAGTGATAAAAAGAAAGGGAAGGGCCCTGCCAGTAGGGAGGAGGAGGGGGTACTTGCGCCGGAGGGTGTGGGCTAGAAGTGGTGGTGGCGGTGGGGCGTTTTGGGGGTCATCGCGGCGATTTTTGGAAGGGTTGGGGGGTCTGAGCGTTCGGATCGAGAGGGAGAAGGGGGCGGAGCGTCGATGGGTGGAGGGAGAGGCCGTGGGTGGCGGCGCCATCGCGCTGGAGGCGGAGGCAATGAGCGGTGCTCGATTTTGATTTTCTTTCTTTTTTTATATATCTGAAGTCGATAGTTGACCCGAAGGAGGAAGAAGAAAATATAAAAGGGGGCCTTTATTTATATAATTATATATTTAATAATATTTTTGATTTCAAAAAGTTAGCTTACAATTCGAACTCACCGACTATCGCCCATAGCTAATTACCCCTATTCCGAACGCAATGGGATATGTCCCGTATGCCAATTCGCTTGTTAAGATCAGTTTCCGTTCAAATTAAAATATAGCTCTTTATAATTTTAATTTGAACATACATTTTAATTTACCGGGGTCACATACAAACTCTAAAAATTTAAGAAAAATTATTTCTAGCTTCGTATTGACGATACGGTCCTAACAAAACTAATTTCGTCAAATTCCAAGACCGTTTGAAAAATGGCCATTTTCTGGTCGACCCAAATTGACTGAAACTGTTAAAACACGTTTAACTTCGCCATGCTCACATATTGATTCAGAAAATTATGAATTTTGAAACCTAGCAATAATTTGACATCCCGGATCCAACAAAAGTGATTTCGTCGAAAAAGAAGGTCGTTTGCAAAATTTCCATTTTTAAGGGCCTATATATATATATTAAAAATATATATAAATTCCACAGCGACTTTTCCAAATTTTAAACTGGACATATCTTTCAATTTCTAAAGTGAAAACTTAGTTTCTTACATCCGTTGGAGAGATATGATTAAACAGATTCAAATATTTCTTGTTTCGTCCAATTCTGACTTAAAACAAATTCCGTATATTCATTTGAAATTCGAAATCGAATTTTCGAACTGCAGCGCCATTTCAGGCTCGTTATATAATTAAAATAAAGTTATTCGTTTTAACTTCGTCGAAAATAAATTTTCCGTCGTTATTATTTAAAATAAATCATTTTAAATAATCAAAATTCGCTAAAATTGCCAAAATAAAAATTTTAAATTGGCTCAGAATTTCCGGGTTATTACACATCGCCTTTGCTGATAATATATCCTTTGGAATTATCTCCAAACGTGACAGATCCTCCTTTTGAGTAAATGACATTTGTTAGCATTTCCTTATCTCCTATCATGTGTTTTGAGCAACCACTATCTAGTATCCATTTTCCTCTGTTTTTGTTGAGTGGGACCTGCAAAAAATAATTTAAAAAATTTCATTGGTACCGACTTCCTCCGTTAGGGTACTAAGGGTTAAATCTTAGGAAGCCAAACCCAAGAGGGTTCAGGATCCTTTTTGAAAAAATAATTATCATTATAATGAACAAAATCTAATTTTTTTAATATATTTATTTCTGATAAGAACATTATTTGTTTTCGGAATCCATATACTAATATTTCCCAAATAGTTTTTCTTAGTAGATGTATTTGATTTACTACTAGAAATTTCTGATTTTATATTAGAATTTTTAGAATTGAATTTCCTTTTTGATTTAACTTTTTAATATATCCGAGTCCTTTTTTACTAAAAACCGGTTGAGAGTTTTCTAATATTTTAGATAAATTCTCTCTACCTTTGTTAAAGTTGTTAACATTTTTAGAAATGCTTTCTAACTTAATTTTTAAACTAGAATTATCTAATTCTATAATTTTAACTTTAGTATTTAAATCATGATTTTCAGAAGCTAATAAATCGTTTTTACTCTCTTGAGTCTTGATTTCTTGATTCAATATAGAAATTTGAGAATTTGCAAATAAAAGAGAGTCTTGTAGTTTTCTAATTTCATCCTCTAAAATTTCTTTTTCACCTTTTAATAGATCTCTCTCAAGTTCTGCTTTATTTTTATCTTCAGTAGCTTGTT
This sequence comes from Allium sativum, assembly GCA_030737875.1. Taxonomy (NCBI): domain Eukaryota; kingdom Viridiplantae; phylum Streptophyta; class Magnoliopsida; order Asparagales; family Amaryllidaceae; genus Allium; species Allium sativum. The sequence continues at coordinate 203,434,754 of CM060924.1, forward strand.
TAAACTTTTGCTTAAACATTTTCCTAGATTCTATAATTTCAGTATTAATATCTAATAATTCATCAAAAGTAAAATCACTTACATCATTATCCTTAGCCATGAAGTATACGTTTTCTTGCTCGCTGTCACTTTTAGAAGATGAATCCGAGTTATCCCAAGTGACTGAAAAAGCTCGTCTCTTTGATTTTTCTTTTTTGCGATTTTTCTTCAATTCTGGACAATTCTTTTGAAATGTCCGGTCTTGTGACAATTAAAGTTATCTACCAGTACAGGGTGAGGCTCTTTTGATGAATTCTTTTTTACATTCTTGTTTTGGCCTTTTTTGAATTTTAGACACTTTCTAAAATTCTTTGCTACAAAAGCAATATCTTCTTTGTCTGAATCTGAATCTTATTTCTCAGCATGAAAAGCTAAATTTTTCTTGCCTTGTACATGTGCTTTCTTTGCCAGCAAGTTTACTTAATAAGACATGAGATTACCGATTAACTCTTCAGGTTTCATGGCAGAGAGATCATTGGCTTCTTTAATAGGTAGCACTTTTCTTTCCCAACCATCCGTTAAAGAGTTTAAATTTTTTGAAACTATATCAAAATTGGAATGCTTTTCTCCTAATCCTAACAAAGAGTGATAAATGTTTTGGAAACGTGAATACATATCATTTATGGATTCATTTTCATTTATCTTAAAATTTTGAAACTGATTCTTAAGTATATATATATTTCTTTGCTTAACCTTATTACTTCTTTCATAAGTAATTTTGAGTGTTCTCCAGATTTCATATGTTGTGTTGCACATACAAATCCGGTTAAACTCGTTTCTATCTAAAGCACAATGTAACATATTCATGGCTTCAGCATTGGCGGTAGTCTCTGCTTTTTCATTTGTGGACCATTCAGTGTATAAAGTAGTAGGTTGTATGTACGCTTTTTGTGTAATATTCCATGCATCAAAACTATTTGCTTGCATGTATATCCTCATTCGAGTAACCCAGTAACTATTATTCATGCCATTAAAGAAGGGTGGTCTTGCAGTGGAATGACCTTTAGTATATCTGGTATTATTGCTAGTACTAGTGTTATTATCCATATTGTCTAAATATCAGATAACAGTTTTATGGTTAAATGATGACCTTGCTCTGATACCAATTGAAAAGTCGATGTATGCGACTTAAACAGGATCCTTATATGGATATAGCGGAAATGATAAACTAGCTAATAGTTACGCAGGTAAAAAGCTATGTCATAGTAATATACCAAATGTAAACGCAATAAGAAATAACACCGGGAATTTTATACTGGTTCGTACTTCCCGCCTTACGTCCAGTCCTGAAGCTCCTCTTCGAAATTCACTATCACGCCCTCTCTTAACCCGGAGGAATAGGTCATTACACCCGAGCCCCAACAAGGATGCCTCTCGCCTGAGCAACTACACAGGACTTCAACAATTACTAGTGTTTTGACTTCTGGTTTGTGTTCTTTGATCAACACGGATGGTCGACAGTTTAAGTACACCCTTCTTATAATCTTATCCTCGAGTATATGATTTGAATACCAAGATTTAAGGAAGATTGTTGGTTGTCGAATTATGTGAAATGTTATCAAGGTTCCAACAAGTAACTTGAATTTAAGAGAGCTTCTGTTTTCAATGAGTACAGGAGTGAAAAATCAGAAAATTGATATAATAGTATAATAATTGAATGATTGTAAATCGTGTTTGAAGTGTTTATATATTGGTAGAAAGGTAGCAATTGTTCATGAAGAGTTTTAACCAATAGAAGCTTCCATTTCCATTTAGAAATGAAGAGATTTCTCTTCATGAATGAAGACAACCTTTCAGAAAATATGTGTTGTTTCGAATCAGTTGACTGAATAAAATTCATCAGTCGACTGGTTGAAATGTATGAAATCATATATATTTCAAAGTATTTAGAACTAGCCGTTATTGAGACAAAATTGTCTGACCAGTCGACTGGATGATTTTGAACCAATCAACTGGTTCAGACATTTTTTGCCCAGTCAGACTGTTTCAGGTCACTTTAAAAAACATATATATGCTTTGCTTTGTAAATTCGTGTTATACTTGAGGATAGATTTTAACATAATTCTAACACTACTCAATGTGTGTGTGTGTGTGTATATATATATAGCCTTATCTCTATTACATGATTTCCATTGCAACTTCTTTTGTTGACAGCGTGATTGCTGGCCAATGAGGATGATTACAACAATTCTTTCCTTGTTTACTATCCCACATGCCTAACACGTGACCATGCTCTTTACCTTAAGATTTTAACTAAACCTGGAGTTGCAATCAGTTTGGAGGCTTGGGATGATAGCATAAGTGGACCAGAGCCAGCTCTAGAGACCGAATCTTAGGCTAAAATTGAAGGTATACATGAATTCCTAAAACATAATGAAGATGCAGTGGCAGAGATACTAAAGCCCATGGGGAGAGTCTTAGCTTTTGATGATTGTGACTGGTGCCACATGGATCATCGTCAATTTCTAGTCAAAATTCAATTTTTCAAAGGTATTGGTGTAATAAGCTCCTTTGCAGCCTATTTTAATAAAAAAATCCACATTATCAAAGTGAAAAGATGTAGTCACTCGCACCGTGGCATAAGGCTGAGCAAATGTTCTTGGGGAATGATGATGAACAGATTGTACCATGCATGCATGAAAACCATTCGCCAATGGATAATGAAGAAAGGTTTCATGCTATGATCAACAAAGCGGCTATGCTCCCCCCTCTTCCATCTATTTTCCATGAAAATGTGTTCAATGCCCATCTTAACCCTAACCCACCTGATTTTGAATCCCATGAAGTCAATCAACCAGACCCTATTGAATTTGATCAAGCGATAGAGGACAACCCAAGTATGCCTCTAAACCAACCTATTCCCTTTCCATCTAATAGCCTTTATCCGCCATTCAACTTTGTTGTCCTTCCCATCCAATCCATTCCACCAGTTGAAATTCCGCCCCCTCAATCTCCACAACAGCAACAATGGATGGATGATCAGGGTTGGCTGCAATATCTTTCTCCAATCTTCGTTCGCCGAAGTGCCAGGCACAACAACCCTATCACATCTGGTAGCTTTTTAACCCCTATTGTTTTTTCATCATCTAATAAACGTTTAAATAGGAGAATAATGGGTAGTATGGGTGTGAGTTTGTGTGACTCACATTATGATGCCATGCATGCATTAGAACATGAGCGTATCAACAAGAATCAATGAAATTAGTCATGTGGAACGTGGTGGTTTGGGCAACCACTCAAAATGCCATGCACTTAACCTTATTTTATCCCCTCTTAACTTAGACATCTTAATGCTTCAGGAATCAAAATTAGTTGAAACTACCAATTATCACTTCAGACGTATCGGTGGATCCTTCTTAACTGGAAGGATCTACGTTAATGTCATTAAATCAAGGGGGCCTTATAACATTATGGAATGAATATGTTTGGTCCCTGCATCAATCTTTCTTAAACCAATCTGCCTTACATGTTTCCCTTAAACATATTGCTTCGAACACTATCTATATCTTTTCAAATATATATGGTCCTCAAAACACTTAGGAGAGAATAAAACTTTGGGAGCATTGTAAGCATCTTGCAAACTAATTTAATGGACCATGGGTCATTGGTGGAGACTTTAACACCACAAAATTAGTTTTTGAAAGAAACACTAGCAATATATCATCGGATTCTGAAGCTATCAATGCATTCATCTTTGATAGTGGATTAATTGACCCCCCTAATCAGTAACCGTTCATTCACTTGGTCTAGCCATAAATCAGATCCTACTCTTGTCAAGCTTGATCGCTTCCTTTTTCAATTCATCATGGGAAGATCAATTCCCTTTATCAATGGTCCATGGTCTAGCCACCGTTATCTCTGATCATTGTCCCATCTTACTAGATATTGGCTCAATCAATATTATATATAATCGTCCCTTCAAATTTGAACGATTTTGGCTCCTTGAACCATCTTTTTCGGATTTTATCAAAATAGTTAGGGCCCAACCTTTTCAAGCCCAATCCACGGCCCATCTTATTATTTTAAAACTGAGATCATTGAGGAAATTAATTAAACTTTAGCCAAGCATATTTGTGGACCCATTCGATCACGTATTTCTGATATTCAGAATGTAATACTTGGCCTCAATATAATGGTGGAATCTCATCCCTTGAACAACGATGAAAGAATTTTCTTGAATTATCTAGAAAATGAATTAGATAGACTCTTTAAACAAGAGGAAATTGGGTGGAAACAAAGATCAAAAGACAAATGGATTGAGGAAGGGGATCGAAATACATCTTACTTTCATTGACTAGCCAATGGTAGAAAGCGATCATCCATCATCTCTGAAATAATTCATAATGATCAATCGATTACTGACCAGTCCATCATTCTTCAAATCTTTTCAAGCTACTATCGTTCAATTCTTGTCAATTCTCCTCCTCTTTTACCATCTATTGACTGGCATTATCTATACCCTAACCCCTTTCCTCTTTCCATCGATCAACCATTCACTGAAAATGAGATTTGGGCCTCAATTAAAGAAATGGATGATGATAAGGCTCTTGGAGCTGACGGGTTTGGGCCATCCTTTTTTAAACATTTTTCTCCCATCATTAAACCTGATATCGTTGATAGGTGCATGGAATTCTATGAAAACCCTAATCATATATCCAGATTAAACTATGCTAACATTGTTCTCATTCCCAAATTCGTTGGTGCTAACTCTCTTTCAGCCTTCCGCCCTATCGGTTTGCTTAATACTTCCTTCAAAATCATTACCAAAGTGCTTGCAAATTGTCTTCAATCTATCATTTCTTCCCTCGTTGGTCATGAGTTGTCATCTTTCATCCATGCCCGAAACATTCTAGATTGCATTGCAGCAACACAAGAAGTGATATCCTTTTGTCATAACACCTCAAACCCTGGAGTTCTCTTGAAATTGAATTTTTCCAAAGATTTTGATTCTGTCAATTGGGATTTCATTATGCATATGATGAAACATAGAGGCTTCTCAGATAATGGTGCAATTGGATAGAAAACATTTTGAACACAAGTTTCTCATCCATCACAACCAATGGTAGTTCAGGCGGTTTAATCAAATCATCCAGAGGACTTAGACAAGGAGACCCATTATCCTCACTCATATTTGTTCTTATAACTGATGTATTTAATCAAAAGATGAAGAAAGCCATTGCCAATAATCTTCATGATGGTATTCATCTCCCAAATTCTACAATTTCTGAAACACCCTACCTCTGTAAAGGTCGCTCACAAAGGGAATGCCTTAACTTTGGTGGAGCATTTTAGGTAAAAGATGCAGATAAATTACAAGACAGTCAAATAAAGCAGCGGAAAATAAAGTCATTTTATTAACAACTTAATATAGTCAAGCTTTTACAATAGTTATCTCAATCATACTTAAAAGTAATACATAGAACTTCTGGCTTGATTCAAAAACTTCCAAGTATAAAAGAAGCATAAAAAGACAATGATATTCCCCAAATAAAGCGTGAACCAGCCATAGCAGTGGAAGAGAGAATCCAAAACAATACATCGACTATCTTCGAGCTTGGAAGAAAACTGAGCTAAGTGATAACATTTCCTCCCTGTGAACCTGGGGGGGGGGGAGGGGGAAATGAAAGAAAAGAGGCGAAAGAAAACTAAGTCAGACATAAGTCTGGTAAGTCCAGTGACTTTCAGCATATAAGCAAGTAAAAGCATCATGACATGAATAAACTAAATATAAGACAATACCGTGAGAAACAAGGATAACATGATATCATAGGATAGGTATAATGTATGATAAGGCAAAATAAACTGAATGCGCTCCTGCTCTTTCTCTGCTTCGCTACTACCATGTTATTCAGATTTTTATATCTATCTCTACACCACATAACTAGTGTCCCAACTAGTAATCTGTATAAAATGATAACGTGATCCCAATCCCCGTAATTGTGGTAGCCTTTAGGTGAACATCTATCGTGAGGATTCCACCTTAATCAGCCTAATTTCCATGAACATGTTAGATGTACCTTTACTACCCTATCGATCGGCTCCCTACTTGTATTCATTTCTCTTGTGTCTGTGTCAATCGGCCCTCTCTTGCGTGTAGATACCCTGTGCTGGTCCAACCATAAGGTGTATCAATCCTTATGATAACGACCCGACACGATTCAAGATGCACAGTGTATAACTACTGGTACCCAGTGCCTGCTTTTTCCCACTTCGGAGTACGTGCATGTCTGCAAACTGTCGGAACCTACACTGACGTACCCCCTTGCCGCTGCTTTGACCGTTTACAATCAGCCCAGTAATCGTGCCCCACCCTTCCTAGTTCAGGGTACCATGATACATTTATGTGGGTTACTGCAGAAACGAGTCCCTGTTACTAGGGTTTCCTTATTTGTTAAGTTTGTGGGCCTATATTAACTAATATTACCCACCAACCTGATATGTACTTAACCCTCCCACTGATTTAAGCATGTTTATTTAATGATTAAGTTTATGGGCCTATATGTACTAATATTACCCACCTACACGAGATGTACTTAACCCTCCCGCACATTATGTCATATTGGTTAAGTGTTGTCCATTCATGTTAACTTAACCCACCCATTCATCATGTCATGTGGGTTAAGTGTTCCTTATTTACTTAACCCCGTCCGTTCATCAAGTTATATTGGTTAAGTGTTTCCTTGTAACTTAACCCCACGTGTTCGTCTTGTTGTGTTGGTTAAGTGTCATCAGTCAATTCAAGTTAACTTAACCCACCTACTTATCATGTCATGTTACTTTGGTTAAGTGTCGCCTTCTTGTGTTAACTTAACCATATCACAAATCAAGTTATATTGGTTAAGTGTTGCCCTCTTGTTCTAATTAACCTTACCACAAATCAAGTTATACTGGTTAAGTGTTTCCTATTAACTTAACCCTAGTCATCCATCTTGTCATATGGGTTAAGTGTTCTCATTACTTAACCCTAGTCATTCGTGCTATATTGGTTAAGTGTCCTTATTACTTAACCCTAGTCATTCGTGCTATATTGGTTAAGTGTTCTTATTACTTAACCCATGTCATTTCTTAGCACGTCTTGTTCATTAGCATTAATTGATTTATTAATGCACCGACCTCTCACATTGGATATGTGTTGTTGTGATTACTGGATGTGTCGGGCGGTTACGGGCAGTTTTACACCATAACTCAATCTAACCTCGGGTTTTTCTTGGGCATGATGCACTAACCTCTCACATTAGATAGGTGTTATTGTGGTTACTGGATGTGTCGGGCGGTTCCCGGCAATTTTACACCACAACTCAATCTAACCTCGGGTTAGGCATATTCATCTTTCAATGGTTCACATATTTACAGTTTATATGCAAACTATTCACAGTTACCATATATACCCAATTCTAGATTTTCATGCTAATTACCAAATTCACCAAAGCTAGTCATGTTCCAATTCTCAGTTTATGCCCAACAAAGCTAATTGCATGTTATGGCCCCCAAATTCAAGTTTCGAGTTATTAGTCAAATTTGGCTACATCTAATCTTCCCAAGTTTGTACAAATAGTCACGCCCCAATACCCCAATATACATTATCCTTTGGCATCTCAATCAATGGCTATGCCCATTCTAGATTAATATTCCAATTTACAGTTTGCGCCAAATCTAGATTTAATATTTCAATTTACCCCAAGTTTGCAACAAAGACAATTATGCCCCAAATCATAAGTTACAAAATTATGTTCCATCATTGCCAAATAGACTATTCCCCAGTACCCCCGCATTCCAATCGCACGTATAATAAGTTTCGGTCTACATTCGAGGTTAATCTAGATTCATAAAATAAAGGGGACGAAAGAGGAACATAAACGAAAGAAGGCATAAAACTGGCATTAAAATGGCAGATTTGTCAAATATAATATTTTGGACCTAAGAGGATTTCAGATCTGTTAGAGTTGCGGTATAATAAAGATAGATCTGATAAAAATAACATCACGAACCTAAAAGGATTATATATCAGATATCCAACAAAGACAGGCATGATTGAATAATAACTTCCTAGCATGTAAATCTTTGATTCAATAAAAAGATAGGAATTAGCCTAAAAGATTTGTCTTATCATCAAGCATGAACTTAGATCCATTTCATTACGTGCCAAAATCACTATTAGGTGTTTAAATCTGAAAATAACTTGAACTTACATGTTTACAGTTCAATTTACGGCCCAAATCCCAAGTTATATGTCCAATATATTTTATGCCTCAAATCTCAAGTCATATGTCCAATACTTTATGCCTCAAATCTCAAGTCATACGTCCAATACTTTATGTTTTGAATGTGTTATGTCCTCAAATCAGTTACAACTCAATTATGCCCAATTATACACAATTTAATACTTTTCCCAAATTTTAGCGCTGGTCATGTCCAATGTCATAATTTATGCCCAATTTTATTTCCAACGTACGTTCATCTCTTATGAGATCTGGCTTAGGCTCGCAGTAGCCTGGATATGAAACAAAAAGGGAAGAAGGAAAGAAGAGACAAAGAACGGACATAATATTATCAATGAGATAGATCCAAAGGAGAGAGGCAAAATCTCAGATCCATATTTATTACAATGTCAGAATCACAATTAACTTTTATTTCTGAAAGTAACGTGAACTTACAAATTACAGAAAGGTCTTGAATTCTAGGATCTGTATTCTAAAATTGAATAGCTCTCCCTTGAAGTTGACTATTTGTTCTTCTAATTTAGATTTGATTTGATTCTTAGAAATAGTTGTTGAAATCGTTGAATTGGCCTTTGAATCTCTACTAGAATTCTAAACTTGATTTCTACGAAGGACTTGAACAGCATAACCCCGTATTAGATTTATTTTGATATGAATTAGGATAGAGTATAGGAAAAATGAAGTTGTGTGGAGAGAAAGTGAGGTTTGGGGGTGTTTAAATAGCTTAGGAGCAACGAATCTGGTCAGAACGGGCGTCTAAATGCAGAAAAACGAATCTGTCCACGGATCTGAAAAAGGGGGGAGGGGAGATCAACCCCCAGGTCGACCCTAGTGTCGACCTGTATAGGGCAGGTCGACCCCCAGGTCGACCTAGCCTTGGGCGGGAAAATTCCCGCCCAGCCCGCTTTGGTGTTTGAATTTCGAATTTTGAACTTTTAATCTGAGCTGTTTTGATTTTAATTAATTCCTGAAACTTCTGAAGGTCATAACTTCTTCATAAGGAGTCCGATTTATGCAAACTCGGACTCTATCTCAAGCAGAATTCCGAGACGAATGCAATGGCGTAACCCGTTTCCCTTAATTCTTCTCTTAAAAATTAAGTATACTTTGATTTGTTACTTTAACATTTACAGAAAATACGGGGTGTTACATTCTCCCCTCCTTAAAGGATTTCATCCCCGAAATCTTCAAGTTAAGAAGAATGTATCCTAACATCCAACATCCATCTACTCAACCATTAAATCACAGGCATCCATTTTCCTTAAAAGGATTTCTAATGCTTTCATGATTCTATGCATAGTGTGTGTACATGTCCTTATCTAATGCAAAATCAGGCGGTCTACTGATTCAGTTGACCTCCTTAATGCGAATTATGTCAGTGCCATGAGTCCTTCATGCATGCAATTATCCTTAGTCATGTAAATACTATATGTGTGCATATTCATTCATCCATATGCAACATCCATATGATAACACATCAAGTTTCAATCCATATACAAATACATTCATATGCATATGCAATATGAAAGTGACTGAGCCGATCTAGTGCCTAATGTGTGTATCTGCATCCACGAGCAACCACTAGCAACCACTTGCAACCATCAATCATAACATGTTTCAAATACATGTTTACATCCATTAGCTTCTACCTAAGGATCAAAGATATGACCTAGAGGATATACCTAAAAGATGGAAACAAGCATGCATAAAATTCCTAGAAAAAGAGTTCGAGGATATACCCTTAAGAAAAAGGGTACGATGTGTGAGTCTTATCTTCAGTCTCTCACGTCGCATCTTCTTGAGCTTCACTCCACTGTACCTTAACTAATTTAACTTCACGGTTGCAGAGCTTCTTGTCCTCTATTTTCCAAAATTCACTAGTAAGGACCACGATCACTTACTTGTGCTAGAGGGTTTCCACTGTAGTCGAATTATCTTTCCAAGATAAACAAATGTTAACCATGATACCATGTGTATATACTATGATGATTATAGGTCTCTCCTCTACTTAGCTTATCCATCATGTCACAAATTTGAGGGTCGATATCTCTCACGCAAACCATCCTAGTCGAACCTGACATCCCTCAAGTACAAGCCCTAAAGACCTAAACCAATATCAGATAAGCACCCGAGGAATACCTCCTCCGAATTTGGACGATTTATGTGAGATGATACTAGCAAAACAACCCAAACATTTGAGCACTTAACCGACTCTGGCTATCCTCGCCAATCTTGCTCCAAAACTATTGTTGATCACATAACTGGCTTTGCATTGTCAACTAGACATATGCGGAAGTCTGTCTCGAGTTTTAGGGGGAAAACCCCTACCCTAATCACAACACCTTGCGTACTCATGGACTATTCCAACGGATCGAAAATCGTCGATAGATACATAAAGTGATTCTAGGTAGCTAAGACAAACTGATCCCTTAGGATCGCACGAAATCTCGAGGGTATTCCCGAGGTAAGTCGAAAGTCTAACCATCCTCCTTTTACAACTACTAGCTAACCAATCCATGCCTAGAATCAACCCATGGCCCATGAAAGCAAAAACATAAGTATCTCAAATCCTTACAAACTAAAGATAAATGAGCCGAACCACAAATTGGATTTGAGACAAAAATGGGATCTTCTACTATACAAGTACTAAGGTGTAGAGACTCCACTATGGAAGCAGATATAAACGAATGTGAAGCGCTAAAATCAAAAGAATACTAACAGGATGATCAAAAGAAAAACTAGACTTTTTCAACAAAAACTTTACTACCACTCTCAGGTATGCTGGCGGTGAGAGCATGCATTTGCCCTTCTGAAAATCATGTCATTTGTTCCTGCCCTTGCCCTTAATTATACGACCCGTTATACCATAATAAAGATACTTCCTCTTGTTTTAGGTTTTACTATTCTTTCCTCCCCTCCTTTGTGAACCAAGTCTATATCCATGAGTTCTTCATCCTTGGTTTGTGCTGCTTAGCCAAACTCCCTCATTCTTATCTTTGCCATCCTTGTGTAACTTGTTGACAGGTCTCTTGAAAGCTGCCTCCATCGCACAGAAAATCCTACAAAGCTCGAAAGAAAATTAGCCGTAGGTGAAACTACTGCAGCTACAGATGGAAGTTGGGCGCTTATTTTCCCTTTGACTAGTGTCGTAGTCTCATCAAGCCTACGAAACCATGCCGCGATGAGGTTACCTCCCAGAAATCCAGGAGCCTCGGAGACTTAGGAAAGAAGGAAACGAGGATTCAAACAGAGGATCAAAAGATAGTGCATATGGCTTTGGGGTATATGACTTCAAAACAAAACTTTTCTTTAGAAAATGCTTCTTTTAAAACTGTTTTGAAAATAATTTTTCAATTCTTTTATCTGATCTGGTAACCTTCAGCTCTGATACCAAGTGTAACACCCCACCTCTGTTAAGGTCACTCACAAAGGTAATGCCTTAACTTTGGTGGATCATTTTAGGTAAAAGATGCAGATAAATTACAAGACAGACAAATAAAGCAGCGGAAAATAAAGTCATTTTATTAACAACTTAATAAAGTCAAGCTTTTACAACAGTTATCTCAATCATACTTAAAAGTAATACATAGAACTTCTGGCTTGATTCAAAAACTTCCAAGTATAAAAGAAGCATAAAAAACAATGATATTCCCCGAATAAAGCATGAACCAGCCATAGTAGTGGAAGAGAGAATCCAAAACAATACATCGACTATCTTCGAGTTTGGAAGAAAACTGAGCTAAGTGATAACATTTCCTCCCTGTGAACCTAGGGGGGAAACGGAAGAAAAGAGGCGAAAGAAAACTAGGTCAGACATAAGTCTGCTAAGTCCAGTGACTTTCAGCATATAAACAGGTAAAAGCATCATGACATGAATAAACTAAATATAAGACAATACCGTGAGAAACAAGGATAAAATGATATCATAGGATAGGTATAAGGTATGATAAGGCAAAATAAACTAAATGCGCTCCTACTCTTTCTCTGCTTCGCTACTACCTTGTTATTTTGATTTTTATATCTATCTCTGCACCACCTAACTAGTGTCCCAACTAGTAATCTGTATAAAATGATAACGTGATCCCAATCCCCATAATTGTGGTAGCCTTCAGGTGAACATATATCGTGAGGATTCCACCTCAATCAGCCTAATTGCCATGAACATGTTAGATGTACCCTTACTACCCTATCGATCGGCTCCCTACTTATATTCATTTCTCTTGTGTCTATGTCAATCGGCCCTCTCTTGCGTGTAGATACCCTGTGCTGGTCCCACCATAGGGTGTATCAATCCTTATGATAGCGACCCGACACGATTCAAGATGCACAGTGTATAACTACTGGTACCCAGTGCCTGCTTTTTCCCACTCCGGAGTACGTGCACGCCCGTAAACCGTCGGAACCTACACTGACGTAACCCCTGCCGCTGCTTTGATCGTTTACAATCAGCCCAGTAATCGTGCCCCACCCTGCCTAGTTCAGGGTACCGTGATACATCTATGTGGGTTACTTTTGAAACAGGTCCCCGTTACTAGGGTTTCCTTATTGGTTAAGTTTGTGGGCCTATATTTACTAATATTACCCACCAACTCGATATGTACTTAACCCTCCCACTGATTCAAGCATGTTTATTTAACGGTTAAGTTTGTGGGCCTATATGTACTAATATTACCCACCTACAAGAGATGTACTTAACCCTCCCGCACATTATGTCATATTGATTAAGTGTTGTCCATTCTTGTTAACATAACCCACCCATTCATCGTGTCATGCTGGTTAAGTGTTCCTTATTTACTTAACCCCGTCCGTTCATCAAGTTATATTGGTTAAGTGTTTCCTTGTCACTCAATCCCACGTGTTCGTCTTGTTGTGTTGGTTAAGTGTCATCAGTCAATTGAAGTTAACTTAACCCACCTACTTATCATGTCATGTTACTTTGGTTAAGTGTCGCCTTCTTGTGTTAACTTAACCATACCACAAATCAAGTTATATTGGTTAAGTGTTGCCCTCTTGTTCTAACTTAACCTTACCACAAATCAAGTTATACTGGTTAAGTTTGTTGTATATAACGCAGTTGTATACACAACAATATGATTTTTGTTTGATGATAACAACCAAATATATTTAACTATAAAATTTGTTTGTTATTGTACTGTTATGTAACATCACAGACAGGAATATAATATTTATATTTAAATAGAATATGATTGTACAGAATTTCATATATTCACATAGTATTTTATTTAAGTATAATATTATATTTCAACATTCAAATAGTACAAATTATACGACTCCACTATTTGTATACACTAACAAAATATTTGTACTTGTAAATAAACTGAATATGATAGACAAATTTGTTTGAAGATAATGAAATAATATTTTATTTCATTCAAATTTGTTTATTATAAATATCAGTACAACATTCTCATATACGCTACACACAGCTTCCATTCATATTTACACTCATATACAGTTATACACTACTTGTTGTCTTCAACTTCTGTCTTCAAGCTTCAGTCTTCACAGCACTTCACTGTCAGTCCAGTCATCTTCAGCATACCAGTCAAATAATACAGGAACACACACAGTAATCTTGAACAGAAATAATTTCATACTCTAGCAAAAATTATTTTATTTATAAATTTTATTTGCCTCAGTTTTCTGGTGTGTTTCTCATCATTTTTCATGACTTGATCTGATTCATCTGTGTCTAGGTAGACAGTTTGTATATGTACAGGGACAGGAAATTTTCTGATGGCTGCAAATACACACGTGTATAAATACACGTGTGCACTGCCTCGCCAATCAGTGTACACAGCTGTGGAGCAGTCACATGGACCAAGCTCGACACAGCACAAATGTCAAGTACAAACAATCGTGAGTTCAACCAAAAAGAGGCAGACAATGTTTCAGCACACAAATGGTCGAGGCAACATAAAATCATGCGAGTAAAAAAGGTCGTGGCAACTCAACTCAAATGGAAATATAGTGTAGCACAATATGGCATGATCAAGTGGTGTACACAGTCAGCAAGTAGCCGAGCAAGTTAATACATTCAACAACAACAAACTTCATGGTCAAAATGGCAGTCATGCACAAGTTTGAAGTGCAAGTGCATGATCATGGTAGCATAGTTCAAAATCATGGTGATAAATAGATGGTGCATCAATACACAAGATCAAAGCATATACACAATCGTTCATGTGCACAAAGGTGAATGATCAACTACATCGGATCAGTTTTCAAAATGGAACAACCTTAAAAATGAACACAACAGCAAGCTAACGGTGGAGTATCACAACACAACAACTCAACATGGCTATGTTCAAGTGCAAAAGTTTATAAGTCAAAATCAGGAAAGGTTCATCTGCATATACAAGACAAACAGTGAGCATATAGGCTCAAACATGAAGCATGGCATTAGGATGTACAAGCAGTATGAACAGGTGTACATGGTCCAACATAGTAAAGTGTACACGAATATATGGCAAGATGAATACGGCAGCATGCCAAGACAAATAGGGTCGAGAAACAAAATCAAGTGAAGACACTCAACAAATATATTGCAACTACAACAATGGTGAGACAGCATGGTGTATGATGCAACAACTCAGCCAATTTTAGGAGCATGATGGACAATGTAGCATAATATTTTCATGAAGCAAGCATATGGCAGCTACAAAGATTCATAGCAGCAGTATAAAATGTAATGCATTGTGTTCATGTACACAGCATGTACTGTTGAAGTAACTACATGTCATACATACATAATGCAAGTAATTTTGAGCACAACAGTTCGAACATGAAGGGGTGCAAGTAAGGGGATGTAAATCAATATGCAGAATCATTGAGGACAAGGAAGTCATGGTTCAACAGAGTAGTGACTAAGAACAGCAATGATCATACATGAATGGATCAAGTAGGTGAACTTTGTACATGGCGCAAACACTAGTATGGGTACAGAAATGTTTGAGCATGGTCAACATTGAACAAAATGTTCAAGAACAGCAAATACATCAAGACAGATGAGCAAAGGCAACTTTTTTTAACAAATCAGTGCAAACACCTTTGGGCAAGGTGTTAAACAAATTCCAGTAATTTCTGTCAAGTTTTGCCAAGATATAAAAAAAAGGCCTGAAATCCATCAATCATTCTCGGCAATGTTTATCAATCATGAAAGGAGCAAGAAAACAATTTCTTTTTTTGTTTCCAGTTTTAGACAAAGAAATCTTGGCAGGTTCAAAAAGTTAAGAAATCAAAATATATAGCAAGAATTGTTTCCAGAAATATGGATGCACAGATTCAATCATATCAAACCCGTTTTAAAGTCAAAATTGGCAATAATTCATTTCAACATTCTCAAATTCATTCACTATGGGATATGGCTTTAATTCCTGAGATCACGCAAGGAATTTTTTAAGGGAAATATACAACATTTCATCAATTCAAATCAGGGACCAGAAACCATACTGAATTCCTTCCAAATTTCATTCAAAGCCGAGAATTCGAAAAGGGAAAGCCATGCAAAATCGGACAAAATCAGATCGAAGTCATTTTACGTGAAATCAGAGCATGTTATAGGATTATATAATCCTATTTAACACCAATTACATCACTGGCAATTTGGATCGAATACTCACAAAATCAATTCAAGAAATTCAAAGCAAGAAATTTCAGAAAACTAACTTGTTTCGATCAGAAGCCCAAACATAATCAATCGACGAGCAAACCAGTGAATTCGAACTTCAGAGTTTACCCCAAAGAAATTCAATTTGAGGTCGAGATTGATTTGGAGCAGATTTGAGAAAACCCTAGGTTTTTCTTCCCGCCGCCATTTTTAGAGACAAAAGGATCGGGCGTAACAAATAGAAAAGGGCCGGCCTAATTCTTTGAAGAGTGGAAAGGGGATGACCCTTTAATCTTTATCTTCTAGGGTTTTTTTTGTTTTTTTTTTTGTTTTGTATTTTCTATTCTGTTTTTTTAAAACCGTCTCAAACAGTTTCTAGAATTCTGTAAAATCCAGGAGAATCGGTCAGGGTGTTGACTTACAGTTGACAGAGTCTGTAAAATCTGGGTTACTGGTTACGGGGTCGTAAACAGGGGAATCTGATCGAGTGGATATCGGTCAGTCTAGGGTTTTGAGCGTAGGGTTAGAATAGGAGCAGGGTTTGCGAGTGTACATGGTCTTGTATGCAGTATCTGTTCTATCACCTAGTAGAAACCTTAGGAATGCAGCAGTAGGCAGGGTTTTGCCAAAGCTAGGTATATCTGTGTGTGATTTATTTTCTGCATTTCTATTTCTGCTATATTCTGTGATCTGTTTATTATTATATATCCCGTTAGATTTTTAATTCGGTTAAAAACTATGATAAATCCTATTCACCCCCCTAGGGTTAATCTAGATCCAATAATTGGTACCAGAGCAGGTATTCTGTTAACTCTAGAGCAATGGTGATTCCTATTTGTCAGTCGATAGAGATTCAGTCCAATTCATTTCCAACTATTTTCAATGGAACATATTTTTTAAGCTGGAAATCCAAAATGGAGTTTTATTTAAAATCTGTTAATAATAAATGTTGGAATATTGTTATCCATGGATTTGATAGTATAGATATTACTTTCAATGCTCGTGCTATGCAAATTATATTTGATTATCTTAGTACTGAACAGTTTAATCTTATCTGTCATTGTTTATCTGCATAGGAAATCTGGGATACTCTCAATACAAAGTATGGAAAATCTGACAACAGCTCAAAACCCCAGGATGTCAACTCAGATTCAGATCTATGCTTAACAAGTCATGTAGATGAAACTTCAGATGAATCAGATGATGGAGAATCAACAAATGCTGAAACAGAAAATTTCTCATATGAAGATCTGGTTTACATGTGTCTTGATTTAATGAAATCTATTGATAAACTCCAACTGAAAAATAAGCCTATGAAATCTAAGAATTTTGAGTTGACCAGCAAATTTGATGATTTGGAATCACTATTTGAATATGTTAAAAATTCTTCATGCAAAAATTGTTTGAAATTGAAAACCAATCTTGTTCATCTCAATAAAAATATTCAAAAGTTTGAAAATGAAATTCTGATCTTAAATGAGAACAAGACTGAGTTATCAAATTTGAATAACCTTCTGCAAAAGGAATTTGAAAATTTTAAAACAGATATAAATTCCAAATTTGAAATTGCTGAAAAGGAGAACTTGTTGAAATCAAACTTTATTTTAGAAGAACTTGAAAATGAGATTGAAAAATCCAAAAAAATTGAGTCTGAAAAACAAAAATGATTTGAATCCGAAATCATGGAATCTCAAGCCAGAATTAAAATTCTTAATGATGAAAATTTGGTTTTAAAATCTGATTTTGAAAGATGTAAGATCACTTAAAATCATTGTTCGGATTTAATGAAAGAGAATTGTGATCTTAAAACTAAAATTCAACAGCTTGAGTAAACTTTGACTAAATTTTCTAACGGTGAAAAATCTTTGAATATGCTGTTGAAAAATCAATTTTCATCTGGTAATAAAAATGGTCTCGGCTTTGAGAAAAATAACGTTTTTGAAAATCAGAACTCAAATAATTTTAAAAATCCTTTAAACTGCTTTGGAAAGAATCGATATGAAAATTCAAACTCTGATAATCGCAAAGGATTTTTGAATCATAAACGAGATGTGAATTTGTTTTATAATAACCCAATTGAACAATTCTGGATCCCAAAAAGAAATAAAACAAACTTCATTAAATTCAAACAGATTTGGGTTCCAAAGGGTACGAAGATATATTCGTATGGATTATTATACAAACAAGTCTGGATACCCAAATGTGTGAATAAAATTGTGAGTGGTTTTGCAAATTTTGTTCGACCACTTGATCCTATAAATTCATAGGTACCGAAGGATGGATGAGGAACTACTGTGCTGAAAAGAAATTTGAAATCAAGCTGGTTTATACTTTTATATCATTTACAGTTCCTTCAGCCAAAATCTGTTGAGATAGAGATTCTGATTTACATTGGATTCTGGTATGATCTCTAAACTCACCTTTGTAAATATTCTCAGTTTTTATTTTTTTCTTTTCTTTGTTTATTTCTCCTTCTACCTCCTTCTGTTCTTTTGTTTCTGTTTTGCAACTGCTATATCTTTTATTCTGGGCTTTCTTAACTTCAAATTGCAGAATTCAGGATTTTCTGGAAACTTGCTTTATGTGAATAAAACTCTCTTGTTTTTAATCGTTTCCAGATCTTGAATTTAAATCTGTAATTATCTGCAATTGTTTTGAAGTTTATTTTTTATTTTTGAATTCTTAACAGTGCTGAAGCTTTAATATCATATCTTGAACACTGTTATTTTGAATTCTAAATTTTTTGAAGAACTGAATATTTAATGAAATTCCACACGCCTCTGCTGTTTTGGGTTTCTTCTAATTCATTTTAGGAAGGCTTAAAATAACATACTCATTACAACACTCTGCTATTTATCAGTTGTGAAAATTTCATTGATTTTTAGATTGGCTTGGATATTTTTGAATTGTCTTGAATCTCAGTGATACATCTTGAAATTCATTTTGTATTCGTGATCAGTATGGTTGAAATTTGTTTATTTAAAATTGTCTAAAATTCTTGATATTTTGAATATCACACACCACTTAAATTTCAAATTATCAAACTTGTGTGAATAATTCATTATATCTCAAACTTGACATGGTTTCAAGTGATTTCAAATAAATTAATTTTAATTTATTTTTTTGGATCATGAATACCTTTCAGACTTGATGTAAATGATCTGAAATTTCTCTTGTGATTATAAGAGATAATTTTTGAAAATTCTTTGAAAAGATGGTCTTAAATCTCTCTATTATTTCATGGTTATTTGATATAAATATTTGTTTGTTTAAAATCATTTGAAATTATTGGTTTATTGAATCTCACATATATCTTGAATCTGAAATTAATAATCTGGTGTGATTGATTCAATGAATCTTGAGAGTTTCATATTCTCAAATGATTTCAAATAAACAGTATCGTTAATCATTGGATCATGAATCATCTTATGTGACCGTCGTCTCGACTTGTCTGTTTTGAACTAATATCTTATGCTGCTCTGATATTGTTTTGAAAAATATGTTGGAAATTGCTTGTTTATGATCTGTTTGCTGCTCTGATATTGTTCTTCAAATAACTGCTTGTTCTTGTCTGCAGTTCTGATAAATATGCCAAATTTGTTAATTTTGTCTGGTTGGGCCTTATGATTAAAATTTGTTAATAAGGACACCAATTGGTATCAGAAGTGCTGAATCTTTTTTATGTATATATTTTTTTCCTCATGTTTCGTGTAAATCTTTCATTTCCCTCTTGTAATTGTTTTTCA
This sequence comes from Allium sativum, assembly GCA_030737875.1. Taxonomy (NCBI): domain Eukaryota; kingdom Viridiplantae; phylum Streptophyta; class Magnoliopsida; order Asparagales; family Amaryllidaceae; genus Allium; species Allium sativum. The sequence goes on from CM060924.1 coordinate 203,454,388, forward strand.
ATTTTAAAATTATTTATTGATTATTCATTTAGAAATTGAAATCAATATCCAGATTAAATTGTATTTATAATTCATCAAAATTATTAAAAGATTTTGAAATTGTGATGAATTGTGACTGTAGTATATTTCACAACAAGAGGAGATTTTACTTAGATTTTCATGATGGTTGAACATATATTATAATATCTTTGAACTGGCAATTATTTCACGACCATCTTTATTCTCTACCATTATTCTGCCATCCATTTTGTTTTTTATATTAATGTGGAGAGTTTATTAAAAAAAATCTTTTTGAATAAAACAGTGGAAATATTTGTGATGGAAATGGGACTATGTTATTCTTCAGAATTTGTGATAATTGAAAATTTTCAATAGTCCCGGTACAGTCGAGCATAATTCATAATATAATTAATTTAGAAATTTATTTCACAGTTCATTTCTGTACCTACCCCATCTTCTATCATCCATATATTGGTTTTATATACCGAGGAGTTTTTCCTTTTAAAGCTGAAATGATAAATATATATAATAAATATATAAGTGTGTCCCTAGTCTCATTTAAAAATCCAAGCTCTGGTCATGCATGGTTAAGAGACAACTTATAATTTAAGCTGCGACTGGCCTCATTTAAAAATCCAAGGTCTGGTTATGCGTGGTCAGTGTGCTCTTAAATCAAAAGAAAAAGAAAAGAAATAATTTGAATAAATAAAAATTAATTTGAAATTCTCCTTGGTGTATAAAAATCAGCCGATCAATCCATCTTTCTAATCTGTGAAATGTATTGAAATCTTATGAAGTATTATGATTTGTTGATTGATAACTACTGGGATTTGAGATTATACGATTTTGTCACTTAAATTGAATTAATAATTATAGTCCAAATCCATCATTGTTTTTTTTGTGCTCAATTTTATAATAATTCTTTGGAAAATAATTGGAAAATATTCATATCTCTTTTTTAACTCTCTCCATAATATATAAAATTCATCGTAAATCCGTCATTCTCTACAATGTGAAATATGCCACTAGTTCTTAGTTTATTATGATTTTTGTTTGGCTGATTGAGATTTATGATGACCGTTCTTCCTCTTAGAGATGAAATTATATCTTTAGTCATTTTTCATCCGTATTTTAAACTCTGTATCCTTTTGATGATAACAAAAAGGGGAGAATGGATTGAGATTTTAATTTATGGATGAATATTTTATTAATAGTTTTAATTTTGAAAATTCATTATTATTCAGTTCAGTTCACTCATGCACGGTTATAGAGGGAGTTTCTGTTGTAGGGGGAGTAGTCAAATAGGGGAGTTGGAGCAGTCAAATAGGGGGAGTTTCTGTTCTTCACAGTCAAACACATTTACTGTTTTAAAAATCTTCAAATTTGTTTGTCATCATCAAAAGGGGGAGATTGTTGTATATAACGCAGTTGAATACACAACTATATGATTTTTGTTTGATGATAACAACCAAATATATTTAACTATTAAATGTGTTTGTTATTGTACTGTTATGTAACATCACAGATAGGAATATAATATTTATATTTAAATAGAATATGACTGTACATAATTTCATATATTCACACAGTATTTTATTTAAGTATAATATTATATTTCAACATTCAAACAGTGCAAATTATACGATTCCACTATTTGTATACATTCACAAAATATTTGTACTTGTAAATAAATTGAATATGATAGACAAATTTGTTTGAAGACAACGAAATAATATTTTAATTCATTCAAATTTGTTTATTACAAATATCAGTACAACATTCTCATATACACTACACACAGCTTCCATTCAGATTTACACTCATATATAGTTATACACTACTTGTTGTCTTCATCTTCTGTCTTCAAGCTTCAGTCTTCACAGCACTTCACTGTTAGTCCAGTCATCTTCGGCTTACTTGTCAAATAAAACAGGAACACAAATAGTAATCTTGAACATAAATAATTTCATACTCTAGCAAATATTATTTTATTTATAAAATTTTATTTGCCTCAGTTTTCTGGTGTGTTTCTCATCATTTTTCATGACTTGATCTGATTCATCTGTGTCTAGGCAGACAGTTTGTATATGTACAGGGACAGGAAATTTTCTGATGGCTGCAAATACACACGTGTATAAATACACGTGTGCACTGCCTCGCCAATCAGTGTACACAGCTGTGGAGCAGTCACATGGACCAAGCTCGACACAGCACAAATGTCAAGTACAAACAATCGTGAGTTCAACCAAAAAGAGGAAGACAATGTTTCAGCACACAAATGGTCGAGGCAACATAAAATCATGCGAGTAAAAAAGGTTGTGGCAGCTCAACTCAAATGGAAATATAGTGTAGCACAATATGGCATGATCAAGTGGTGTACACAGTCAGCAAGTAGCCGAGCAAGTTAATACATTCAACAGCAACAAACTTCATGGTCAAAATGGCAGTCATGTACAAGTTTGAAGTGCAAGTGCATGATCATGGTAGCATAGTTCAAAATCATTGTGATAAACAGATGGTGCATCAATACACAAGATCAAAGCATATACACAATGGTTCATGTGCACAAAGGTGAATGATCAGCTACATCGGATCAGTTTTTAAAATGGAACAACCTTAAAAATGGACATAACAACAAGCTAATGGTGGAGTATCACAACACAGCAATTCAACATAGCTATGTTCAAGTGCAATAGTTTATAAGTCAAAATCAGGAAAGGTTCATCTGCATATACAAGACAAACAGTGAGCATATAGGCTCAAACATGAAGCATGGCATTAGGATGTACAAGCAGTATGAACAGGTGTACATGGTCCAGCATAGTAAAGTGTACCCGAATATATGGCAACATGAATATGGCGGCATGCCAAGACAAATAGGGTCGGGAAACAAAATCAAGTGAAGACACTCAACAAATATATTGCAATAACAACAATGGTGAGACAGCATGGTGTATGGTGCAACAACCCAGCCAATTTCAGGAGCATGATGGACAATGCAGCATAATATTTTCATGAAGCAAGCATATGTCAGCTACAAAGATTTATAGCAGCAGTATAAAATGTAATGCATTGTGTTCATGTACACAGCATGTACTGTTGAAGTAACTACATGGCATACAAACACAATGAAAGTAATTTTGAGCACAACAGTTCAAACATGAAGGGGTGCAAGTAAGGGGATGTAAAGCAACATGCAGAATCATTAAGGACAAGGCAGTCATGGTTCAACAGAGTAGTGAATAAGAATAGCAATGATCATACATGAATGGATCAAGTAGGTGAAATGTGTACATGGCGCAAACACTAGTATGGGTACAGAAATGTTTGAGCATGGTCAACATTGAACAAAATGTTCAAGAAAAACAAATACATCAAGACAGATGAGCAAAGGCAGCCATTTTTTAACAAATCAGTGCAAACACCTTTGGGCAAGGTGTTAAACAAGTTCCAGTAATTTCTGTCAAGTTTTGGCAAGATATCAAAAAAATAACTTGAAATCCATCAATCATTCTCGGCAATGTTTATCAATCATGAAAGGAGCAAGAAAACAATTTCTTTTTTTGTTTCCAGTTTTAGACAAAGAAATCTCGGCAGGTTCAAAAAGTTCAAAAATCAAAATATATAGCAAGAATTGTTTCCTGAAATATGGATGCACAGATTCAATCATATCAAAGCCGTTTTAAAGTCAAAATTGGCAAGAATTCATTTCAACATTTTCAAATTCAATCACTATGGGATATGGCTTTAATTCCTGAGATCACGCAAGGAATTTTTTAAGGAAAATATACAACATTTCATCAATTCAAATCAGGGACCAGAAACCATATTGAATTCCTTCCAAATTTCATTCAAAGCCGAGAATTCGAAAAGGGAAAGCCACGCAAAATCAGACAAAATCAGATCGAAGTCATTTTACGTGAAATCAGAGCATGTTATAGGATTATATAATCCTATTTAACACCAATTACATCACTGGCAATTTGGATTGAAAACTCACAAAATCAATTCAAGAAATTCAAAGCAAGAAATTTGAGAAAACACACTTGTTTCGATCAGAAGCCCAAACATAATCAATCAACGAGCAAACCAGTGAATTCGAACTTCAGAGTTTACCCCAAAGCAATTCAATTTGAGGTCGAGATTGATTTGTTGCAGATTTGAGAAAACCCTAGGTTTTTCTTCCAACCGCCATTTTTAGAGACAAAAGGATCGGGCTTAACAAATAAAAAAGGGACGGCCTAATTCTTTGAAGAGTGGAAAGGGAATGACCCTTTAATCTTTATCTCCTAGGGTTTTTATTGTTTTTTATGTTTTGTATTTTCTATCCTGTTTTTTAAAAAACACTTCTCAAACAGTTTCTAGAATTCTGTAAAATTTAGAAGAATCAGTCAGGGTGTTGACTGACAGTTGACAGAGTCTGTAAAATCTGGGTTACTGGTTATGGGGTCGTAAACAGGGGAATCTGATCAAGTGGATATCGGTCAGTCTAGGGTTTTCAGCGTAGGGTTAGAATAGGAGCAGGGTTTGCGAGTGTACATGGTCTTATATGCAGGATCTGTTCTATCACCTAATAGAAACCTTAGGAATGCAGCACTAGGCAGGGTTTTGCCGAAGCTGGGTATATCTGTGTGTGATTTATTTTCTGCATTTCTGTTTCTGCTATATTCTGTGATCCATTTATTATTATATATCCCGTTAGATTTTTAATTCTGTTAAAAACGGTGATAAACCCTATTCACCCCCCTCTAGGGTTAATCTAGATCCAACAAAGTGTTTCCTATTAACTTAACCCTAGTCATCCATCTTGTCATATTGGTTAAGTGTTCTCATTACTTAACCCTAGTCATTCATGCTATATTGGTTAAGTGTCCTTATTACTTGACCCTAGTTATTCGTGCTATATTGGTTAAGTGTTCTTATTACTTAACCCTAGTCATTTCTAAGCATGTCTTGTTCATTAGCATTAATTGATTTATTAATGCACCAACCTCTCACATTAGATATGTGTTGTTGCGGTTACTGGATGTGCCGGGCGGTTCCGGGCAGTTTTACACGATAACTCAATCTAACCTCGGGTTTTTCTTGGGCATGATGCACTAACATCTCACATTAGATAGGTGTTGTTGTGGTTACTGGATGTGCCGGGCGGTTCCGGGCAGTTTTACACCACAATTCAATCTAACCTCGGGTTAGGCATATTCATCTTTCACTAGTTCACATATTTACAGTTTATATGCAAATTATTCACAATTACCATATATACCCAATTCTAGATTTTCATGCTAATTACCAAATTCACCAAAACTAGCCATGTTCCAATTCTCAGTTTATGCCCAACAAAGCTAATTGCAAGTTATGGCCCCTAAATTCAAGTTTTGAGTTATTAGTCAAATTAGGCTACATCTAATCTTCCCAAGTTTGTACTAATAGTCACGCCCCAATGCCCCAATATACATTATCCTTTGGCGTCTCAATCAATGGCTATGCCCAATCTAGATTAATATTCCAATTTACAGTTTGCGCCAAATCTAGATTTAATATTTCAATTTACCCCAAGTTCGCAACAAAGACAATTATGCCCCAAATCATAAGTTACAAAATTATGTTCCATCATTACCAAATAGACTATTCCCCAATACCCCCGCATTCCAATCGCACGTATAATAAGTTTCGGTCTAGATTCGAGGTTAATCTAGATTCATAAAATAAAGGGGACGAAAGAGGAACATAAACGAGAGAAGGCATAAAACAAGCATTAAAATGGTAGATCTGTCAAATATAATATTTTGGACCTCAGAGGATTTCAGATCTGTTAGAGTTGGGGTATAATAAAGATAGATCTGATATAAATAACATCATGAACCTAAAAGGATTATATATCCGATATCCAACAAAGATAGGCATGATTGAATAATAACTTCCGAGGCATGTAAATCATTGATTCAATAAAAAGATAGGAATTAGCCTAAAAGATTTGTCTTGTCATCAAGCATGAACTTAGATCCATTTCATTACGTGCCAAAATCACTATTAGGTGTTTAAATCTGAAAATAACTTTAACTTACATGTTTACAGTTCAATTTACGGCCCAAATCCCAAGTTATATGTCCAATATATTTTATGCCTCAAATTTCAAGTCATATGTCCAAGACTTTATGCCTCAAATCTCAAGACATATATCCAATACTTTATGTTTTGAATTTGTTTTGTCCTCAAATCAGTTACAACTCAATTATGCCCAATTATACACAATTTAATACTTCTCCCAAATTTTAGCGCTGGTCATGTCCAAAGTCAAAATTTACGCCCAATTTTATTTTCAACGTACGTTCATATCTTATGAGATCTGGCTCAGGCTCGCAGTAGCCTGGCAATGAAACAAAAAGGGAAGAAGGAAAGAAGAGACAAAGAACGGACATAATATTATCAATGAGATAGATCTAAAGGAGACAGGCAAAATCTCAGATCCAAATTTATTACAATGTCAGAATCACAATTAACTTTTATTTCTGAAAGTAACGTGAACTTACAAATTAAAGAAGGGTCTTGAATTCTAGGATCTATATTCTGAAATTGAATAGCTCTCCCTTGAAGTAGACTATTTTTTCTTCTAATTTAGATTTGATTTGATTCTTAGAAATAGTTGTTGAAATCGTTGAATTGGCCGTTGAATCTCTACTAGAATTATAAACTTGATTTCTACTAAGGACTTGAGCAGCATAACCCCGTCTTAGATTTATTTTGATATGAATTAGGGTAGAGTATAGGCAAAATGAAGTTGTGTGGAGAGAAAGTGAGGTTTGGGGGTGTTTACAAAGCTTAGGAGCAACGAATCTGGTCAGAACGGGCATCTAAATGCAGAATAACGAATCTGTCCACGGATCTGAAAAGGGGGGAGGTCGACCCTAGTGTCGACCTGTATAGGGCAGGTCGAGCCTAGTGTCGACCTGGCCTTGGGCGGGAAAATTCCTGCCCAGCCCGCTTTGTTGTTTGAGTTTCGAATTCTGAACTTTTAATCTAAGCTGTTTTGATTTTAATTAATTCCTGAAACTTCTGAAGGTCATAACTTCTTCATACCGAGTTTGATTTACGCAAACTCGGACTCTATCTCAAGAAGAATTCCGAGATGAACACAATGGCGTAACTCGTTTCCCTTATTTCTTCTCTTAAAAATTAAGTATACTTTGAATTGTTACTTTAACGTTTACAGAAAATACGGGGTGTTACAATATCAATCACCAACTTGCAATTTGCTGATGATACCATCATCTTCTCCTCACTTGATCTCAAACACATTCGCTGCCTCAAAGTCCTACTATATATTTTTGAATTGGTCTCAGGCCTATCCATTAACTTTTCCAAAAATTCAATCATCATGTTGGGAATTCTAATCACTTGGGACATGCTCCTTAACTGCCCCATTGAGCATTTTCCCATTTCTTACCTTGGCATTCCCCTTAGACCCTCAAAATTAATGAAAAATGATTGGTATCCTCTCATTCACAAGATTGAATCAAGACTATCTGCATAGAAAGCCAACTCTTTATCTTATGTTGGTCGAGTTATACTTGTAAAATCGGTGCTTTCTGCAATCCCCACTTATTGGATGTCTTTTCATAAGTTGCCTAAAATGGTAATTAACAAAATTGATTCAATTAGAAATTCTTTCCTATGGAATGGCAGCAACATCAAGAGACTTGTTAACTGGCGAACTGTATTCTTACATAACAATCAGGGAGGTTTAGGCATTGTTAACCTTTCAAACTTCAACATTGCACTTCTCTCAAAATGGATATGGCGACTAATTTCCCCTGGGTCTTTTATCTGGAAATCATGGATTCTTTCTCCTTATTATTCCTTTAATCCCCATTTTGTTTTACATTTCTCCCCTTCTTCTAGACCTTCTCCTTTTTGGTCAGGTGTTATCTCATCTTTACCTAGAATCAAAAATTTGTTTCATGTCAAATTGGGCAATGATTCTTCGTGTCTCTTTTGGTTTGACATTTGGCATGATGAGCTTCCACTATTTGTTCATTTCCCTGCTCTCTTCTCTTCTGCCAATCATTTGTCCAGCTATGTTGCTTCTATCTCATCTTCTGGCCCTTTTTGCCTCACCCCCTCTTCTATCTTTGGCACTCCTATTTTCCTTAACCTTCTCACTATGGTCAATTTGCTTCGCCAGATTCACTTATCTGATTCTCTTGATTATTATTTTTGGGCTTTATCCCCTTCTAAAGGCTTTGTTGTTGCATCTCTATACCACTTCCTCAACTTTGTCGGGAGATCTTTTAACTGTTCAAGAATTTGGAAATGTAAACTGCCCCTAAGAGTTATCTTCTTTCAATGGTGCCTCATTCATGAAAGAATAAACACTAGAGCTAAACTCTATAGGCATAATTTAATTTCAAACCCTAATTGTGCCCTATTTTGCAATCAAGAAGAAACTTTGTATCACTTATCATTTGACTGTGATGTATCGTACCCTATCATTGCTGCAACTAGTGCACATTTACTTGGTCGCATCCCTGCTATTTCATCAGTTTTTAACTACTGGCAATATAATCCGATTGATCCCTCTCTGGATTCTTTTTTATCCATTTATCGTTAGTGCATATAGAAAGAAAGAAATGCTTCAGTATTTGATAAGCCTCGTAAACATTTTGATGGAATATGCAGATTCATTATTCATTTCTATTATAACTGGATAGGTTCGGCAGCTCAGGCACAATTCAGACTGGCGGTGCCTCTTCCAGACAGCCCCACTGACTCTGTTGGATCCAACCATGGAAGCTCCAATCTTGATTTACACTGAATGAATGCACAAGTGCAGCTTGGAAGATTTGGCGGTGAAGTGCAGTTTAGATATCTACATTATAATATGCATATATATGGTGTGTAGGTTTTGTGGGGTTATAATGCCTTGAACATTGCTCTTTCAACTTGATTTGCCACCAGTTGGGCTTGTCAACTGGCTTATCTATTACGTATATATAATATATTAATCGGCTGGGTAGCTCCACGCTACTCATCCGTCTTCCTAAAAAAAACTTCTTTTGTTGGCATTAATCAAAATCTTGTTTTCAACATAATATTCTAGTGAAAGAGAAAAATCTAGATATCATATTGTAGATTTTAAGTTATGCCCAAACCAAATTTTCAAAAGGTCGCTATGGAATTCGTTTATAAACCATAATGATTAATTAATAAAATAAAAGGGTTTTCAATATATTTATTACCAATTTGACTTGGAATTCAACCTGGAATAATTTATTTTGAAACAATATGAAATTCCTCGAATATATCCAATAATAATAATTTATTATTATTATATTAAGGTATTTTAAAATTGATTTATTTTAATTTAATTTGGACCCTTAAAGGACAATTATTTAAATGACCTTGGATTTCAACGAAACAAATTGTATTAAATCCATAATAGCTAATTGCTGCTAGATTTCAAGTTTTGCGCCAATCGGAGTTATTTTGTAACCATAGAAAATTAAGTGTAAATAAATCGATCATTTGAACTCAACCTAGCACCATTTGGGCCAACGTACTCGGATTTCGACAAAACAAATTTTCATTGGGGCCGGAAAATCAAACGATAACATGATGTCCATTTTTCTCTCGAATGGAGTTCGTATGCGATCATACGAATCAATAAACGTTGATCGGAAATGGCGATAGGCACGAAATGAATATCGTTAGCCGCTTTCAATAAAATATCGTTAGTCACATCATGATAAAATAATATTAACCTTACTCTATATATACACCATCCAACTCAGCCCCAAACATTCATCAACTGGTAATTTTGCATTTTAGCCCAAAATCATGTTTTAACTTATATCTCCGAATCAGAGAAGAATTGGAGGAAAATTCCAATTAGGAAGTTGGAGGGTATGTCGAGGGGAACCTTTGGATGAAAGTTGGTTGCCTAAGGTGGTGGTGGCCAGAAATTGCCAAGGAAATGGCAAATTTTAGTTCTCACTTCCTCGTTTGCGTGCAGTGGAAACGTTTTTAGGATGAGTCTTCAACAGGAAAGTTGGAGCAGGGAGGGAGATTGATAAAGTTAGTGTTGGACCGATTGGCTGATACGGTCGGTAGAAAGAGAAAACTGATGATGATCGGAGTAGGCCTGCTATGGTGATGTCGATTGAAGATTTGGGTTTTTCACGGTGATGGAGGAGGTTTCAGCATCGGGTCTGTGAATGAGAAAGGTGCTCTAGTGTGTGCTCATCCAAGCGGTGGCAATCTGATCTGGTGTAGCGATTGATGGCTAGAAACTTTGAGGTCCGATTAATTGCCGTTCATGATAAAAAACATGGGACGTGGGGGCGGTTTTATGGCTGGTTGTTTCCGACAAGGGGATGCCCGGGACTAGGGATGACGGCGCGATTGTCGATATGGTTTTCGATGAATGTAGGCGATGGCAACAAGGGAAGATGGTAGTTGTATTCCTGTTCGAGCCAATATTGCGATTTGGGAAGAAAGGAACGTTATTAGAGGTCGATGGCCATGTGATTAAGTTGGATAATCGGATAATTAAGGTAATGATGGACTGTTAATTCCTAATTAGTTTTAAATTATAATAGATAATATTATTTAAATTAAATAACATATAACTTAACTTAAAACATATATACCTTACTTGTATGTTAACAGAATTCAACAAAACAAGTCACGTTGGGATCATATCAACAAAACCTACGTTGTTGAGCTGGTTTGGTGAAAACTGGATGCAATCATAATTTCGTTTAATTTTAAATGTTCGTTTAAAATTAAATGAAACAACAAGCGTCAATCAAAAATAAAGGTGAGTTACCTCACTCTTTCCTAAATACTAAGATGTGATAAAATTCATATTTATAGTTGATATTATAAATTGGTTGATTGGGTGCCTTGGATGTTATTTGTTTGTTATTAGTCGACATTAATTATTTATACATCATTTTAAAAGCATTGATGAAGTTTATTTTTCATATATTATTATAAAATGTTAAAATGAAGTTGCGATGCAGGGAAGAACAGGTGGGGGGATCCAACCAGATTCCTCAAAATATTGTGCATACTGTTTGCTTGCATGTTATTTATACATGAACAATTTAACCCATTGACGTTAAAACCTGTTTGGATGTTGAATTGAAATTCAACGCTGTCATTGTTTTATTCAATAGATGGTATGATTGAGGAATTGGTGGCAAACGGCCTAAAATCCACTTTTTGTCAAAATGTTGATTTCTCGTTAGGCGAATTGACGAAATTCAGTTATAAAAATTACTTTTACAACTGAAGCATGATTTCCAATTATATTTTATATTCTATATACAAATGAAGTTTTTAGAAATAAATCGATGTTTACAATCGGTTTTATAAAAGTATTATAAAATGATTATATGATAAGGAGTGTATGTTTAAATTAGTTTTATAATTTGATAAAGCATAATTAACCTTCAGGTTAATAATTTAGGGTAATTATTTTTAAGGAAAACGATTAAGTAACATTATTAGATTAATCCTATTAATCTAAGAGGAAGAAGTAATTAAAATTATTTAACGAGTTAAGTGATGGTTAATAGTTAACAAAGTGAACTGTTTGAAAAAAAAATTATATTATTTTGCCTTTAACTGATATTGAAAATAGTTGTTAAATTAAATAAGATTTCTTAAATGGAATTTACCTTTTAATTAACTTTTTTCAATAATTACCAATGTAGTTAGTTATTGTTTAATAATTTTAAATTAAATAATGACGTAAGATGGTCTTATTTCAGTTAACAATCAAGTTAATTATATTTAAAGTAATTACTTCTTAATTGGAATTTAATTAAGAAGTGATCTAGTATGGAATTTGATTCGGTTAATTTTGAAAAGAATTTATGAAAGGATTTTATGAGTAAATCCGAGTTTTCGGAAACGAAGTTATAAAAGGGTCTTGAGCTAATGCGACGGTTTGAATAAATATTTTATAGGGTAAAATGGATTGAGTAAAAAGGAAAAGTTTTCCAGTACGCAAAGAAAGATACTTATCAAGTTTTGGTAAAGCGAGGGGTGAATGGTTTGCTAATGTAAACCCAAAATTAGTTATAATAAGATATTAAGGGCTTTGGGTGAAGAAATTGATTACTGGGTTTTAGTTATAAAACCCAACAAGTTTTAATATGATGTAAAATGGTTTTGGGTAAAATATTTAGTAAATGGATTATAGTAATGTAATATGGGTTTATAAATGGAATTGTATAAAGAAGTTTAAGCGAAAAGTTAGTATCATAGTAAACAATTTGCTTAATCAATAAATTTAGTAAGAATGGTTAAATCGACTGAGGTTTTTAAAAGTAAGGCTATGGTTTAAACAATGTTTAAATAGAAAATAAGATTTGGTTGATGTTATAAGTAATATGGGTTTGATTTACGAACTTCTATCTATCTTAAGACAAGGACGTTGTCGATTAAGGTCTGAGAGGTAAAAAAAATACCCAACTTGAGCGGCTTCACTATTATCGAGGTATGGTATTAGTTTGCAATGGTAAAGGATATTGAAATTGGTTTATTATTTTCATAAGGAGGATATTACAATGTTATTTGCAAGATTTTTAAAACTATTGAATTTTAAAAGTAAATGATGTCTAATTTAATATTGTTTGGTCCAAGCTTGAAGAATGATTATGAATATACCATTTTGTTAAACATATATCATTGTTTTACTCGAAACGGAAATAATATAATTTGAAATATACTTGTTCAATATAATAAGTGAATGGCTATGGTTTTTCCAAAGTGAGAGAAGGGTTATATCGTGTTGGAAATGGGAATAAATAATTGGAATATAATTATATATTCCATAGGGATCAGTATTAAACTGTAATCTTCTAAGTTGAAGTTTAATAAAGCCATTTGGGGTTATATAATAATAAATATGTCGCTTGACATTGTTTTTCCCATATAAGAATTGGTAATTGGATATTTTCCAAAGTAAAGGAGATTTAGTGAATGCAAAGTAATATTTCCAATATAAAGGAAATGGAAAGAGTTCTATAAAAATAATAATGATATTTTCGAAGTAAAAAAATAAAGTGGCAATTGGTAAATACGTTTTAATTATAATTTTATTGTTGTTGTTTTCAACATAACGAAAACAGTGAGATTTGAGGTAAGTATATATAATTGATTTTTAAGAATCATTGAGATGGTTTTAATGAATGATTTTAATTAAAGGGTCTGAGCTGCCAATATACTTGACCGTACTGTTTGAGATTGACAGGTAAAAACCCAACTATCAATAAATGATCCTATTGGACTTTTGACGTGTTGTTTTGAAGAGATCGGGATGGGAACTAGACCCAAAACCACTTCGAACCAGCGTTGCATTCGAAACTAACTTGCAGCAAATAAAGACGAAGCATTGAAGATCGTAAATCTTCATAAAATGGAAGAACTACTTATAATCTCTTGTTAGCTCTAAGAGATACACTATGCTTCTGTCATGGTTGGAATCTACGGATTGCAAGGAATACTCGCTAATGATCCTTTAGGTGATTCCTATATAGGATGCGGTAGGAGGGTGCCATCGGTTCATCATGTTTCCGGATGACTTGTATGGACGAATGTCTGACAGAGTATTTCTAAATGGTCATGTATGTTGATTTTTACAAATGTACCATGTTTGGTGGTGGGAAACACCTTCTCTTAGCTTAACACCCAAAGTATATTTGTCGACGTGAATTAGTGATTTGACGGATCAGACGATGTGGCATTCAAAGATAACGTAATGCTCTCTGAAAGGTAAATCGTGACCACAAGCCTCATCAACCTGGAAATGACGGAAATCGGGCAGGCCGCATGGCTATATGGGTCGTTCCCATTAGGGTGTATTGTCACCATCTAGAGAAAATTCATTTGTTCTTTTGTTTCTTTATCTCTGTGGAATACGATAGCTGCAATCGTAGGATGACAATATATTCGATACACTCAAGTTGAATGAGTGGTCGGTCATGTGTGGTCGGGTTGTAAGATGTTCTTGTTGAACCCTATTGTATTGCTCTCTAGAGGTACACTTTCGAAAAGTGGTCCTATAACTTGTCAGGTTGAGTGCATTTCCGGGTTATATCGGGATTTTCTTGGAGCTTCAGGAGAGGAGCTAGAGTCGAGGCGTAATTCCGTATTTTCTAGTAATAAGTTATTCCATTGTATGAGTTATATTGATTTGATGTTGTACTCGGATACTGTAATCATATTATATATATATGGTATTTTTGAATAAAGTGTTGTTGATATATTATATTTTGTCCATTCCGCTGTGAGACTCTGATCTTCTTATTCTTCTATTCTAATATATTTTTCTTTCTTTCCTCAGCCTCTAATTTCTTTCTCCTAACTATTTCCTTTTCTTTGACATTTGAGTTGGACATGTGCAGTTAAATGTCAGCTTAAATAGTACGAGAAAAGTGGGTCGTTACAACTGTTGTAAAGCATGGCAGTTGCATGTGGTGTACAAGTCTGGATGGATCGATCGATGTTTTTTATGAAATTTCCTCTATCAAAAGAGCACCTTCTTTTCTGTAACAACCGGAAAATCTGGGCCAGTTTAAAATTTTTATTTTGGCAATTTTAGCGAATTTTGATTATTTAAAATGAATTATTCTAAATAATATCGACGAGAAATTTATTTTTAATAGAATTAGAACATATATATTATATACGTCGTCGTTAGAATATAAATAATTAAATATAATTATATAATAGAATTGAAAATGGCGCGGTAGTTCGATAATTCGATTTCAAATTTCAATTGAACATACCGAGTGCAAAATAAATCGGATTTTAACGAAACCAAAAATAATGGAATCTAATTGTGAATATCTTTCCAACGAATCCGAAAAATTGAAATTTCATAGCGGGAATCAAAAGATATGTCCAGTTGAAAATTCTGAATAGTCGCTACGGAATTTAGGCCCTTAAAAATGGAAATTTTGCAAATGACCTCGGATTTCGACGAAACCACTTTTGTTGGATCCGTGATGTAAAGTTATTGCTAGGTTTAAAATTTCATAGTTTTTCGATTCAATATGTGAGCGTGGCAAAGGAAAACGCGTTTGACCAGTTTCAGTTGATTTTAATCGACTGGAAAATGGCCATTTTTTCAACGGTCTCAGAATTCGACGAAACTAGTTTCGTTAGGACCGTATCGTCAATACGAAGCTAGAAAATATTTTTCGGGAATTTTTAGAGTTCGTATGTGGGCCCGGTAGATTGAAATGTGCGTTCAAATTCAATATATATAGTTATAGGTTGATTTTGACGAAAACTGATCGAAACAGTCGAATCAGCTTGCGGAACATATCCCATTGTGTTTGGAATGGGGGTAATTAGCTAGGGGCGACAGTCGTTGGGCTTGATTTGGGATTCAAATTTAAAGTCAACTTATAAGGAGAAAAATAATAATATTTAATTATTAAATATATATATATTAAAGCCTCCTTTCCCTCTTCTCTCTCTACCCAGATCGGAAAAAAAAAGGAGGACGAGCGATTCACGATCGGAGAAGCCGCCGCCAGGCCTCCATCGCGGCCCCCCTAGCGCCGCTGCCGCTGACGATCCCCCATCCCTCTTCTTCTCCCTGGCGCCTCCTTCTTCTTCCTCCCACCCAATCGGTCGAACCCCACAACCCAAACCCTATACGCGAACAAGAACCGTCGCACCCCCTTGTGCCATGGGCCGCCACCCACAACCGCGCCTAGCTCCGCCACCTGGAAGGACCCAGCCACCTCCAGCACTCCTCCGTAGCCCCAGTCCGACAATGAAGGCCGCGCACCACTGATGAACGCAACAAACCATCCCTCCTCCTTCACCTTGTTTAACTGTAAGTTTTTATTATTATTGTTATCTATTTAAAATCTGGTTTTTTTTTATTTATTTATTTTAAATCAAGTTTAGATTTTTTATTTTTATTTTTAAGTAAGAAAAATTAGATTTTTGAAGTAAGAAAAATTAGATTTTTGAAGTAAGAAAAATCAGATTTTTGGAGTGAGAAATATCAGATTTTGAAGTAGGAAAAATCAGATTTTTGATGTAGGAAAAATTAGATTTTTACGGTAGAAAAAGATTAGGTTTTTAATCTAGAAAAGGATTTGATTTTTAATCGAGAAAATATATGATCTTTAAAAAACTGATTTCTATACAAAGTAAAAATTCGATTTTTATATATTGAATAGCAAAGTAAAAATTTGATTTTTATATATTGAATAGCATAGTAAAAATTTGATATTTCTATATTGAATAGCGAAGTAAAAATTCGATTTTTATATATTGAATAGCATAGTAAAAATTCGATTTTTCTATATTGAATAGCGAAGTAAAAATTCGATTTTTCTATATTGAATAGCGAAATAAAAATGTAATTTTTTTACATATGTAGAGAATACGGTCAACGAAAGTGATAGAAGAAGAGAACGACGAAGATTTCTACCTAAGAAGAGTCGTGGCGTTGGATTAGCAATTCGGTGAGAACTTCTCACTCTTCAATTTCTTTTTCTAGTTATATATATACTAGGATGCAGACGGTGCTTAGCAGCACCCAACACCCGTCATCCACAGACCATGGATGGCTTGTTTGTTTAATTGTTTGGTTGTGTAGTTGGTTAGATTATTTGGTTTGAATTGAATTGTTTGGTGAAATGAAATTGATTTGATTGATGTGTGAATGGCGTGGGCCTTCACTAGACCGGGGATAAGGCTAGGCCTTGTCCCGTTTCTAGTATTGTAAAACGGATTTGATTTCAATTGAATATATAACGAATTTGATTTGATTTGAAAAGGAAACGAATTTGATTCGAATTGAATATAGAACGAATTCGAATTGAATTGAAGGCGAATTCGAATTGAATTGAAGGCGAATTCTAATTGAATTCAAATTGAATTGAAATTTGAACTGAATTCAAATGAATTTTAAAACGAAATTATAAGGAAAAATACAATTTTGATTTGAATTGGAAATGGAAGTTAAATTGTTTTTGAAACGAATTCAAAACTATTTATAAAATTCATTTTAAATAGGAATCGACGAAATATTTATTATATATATTATATATATAATATAATGGCCTGAATAGAACGCGTCGCGCCGCGGAAGTTCGTGATTAACGACCATTTATTTCAAATGGACATTACGGGAGATCCGACCGTCGGATTCTCCTAAAACCCGGAACCGTTGGGTTCGTATCGAAAAGAGCTTTCTAATGAATATCAGAAATTCAAAATCTAACAGTTAGATTTGGAGACACGTCGAAATCAAATTTGAAAAAGGTCGCTGTAAGTGCAGTTCGATGACCGTTGATGGAAATCGACTGTACGGGCCTTGATAAAATTATTAAAAGTAGTAATAATTTGTGTAAAATCATAAGAAATGATTTAGAAAGAATTGGGATGAAAAACTCCATATTTGAAAAGATAAAAATAGATTTTTTTTTTTATCGAAATGAACTAGTTTTGAACTAGAATTATAATTCTATTTATTTTTAAAATAAATAAACTGGATTAGAAATGGTTTTGAAAATAACTAGAATTTCCAATAATTGCATTGGAATGGATTTGAATCGAAATTGTCTTCGGAATATTTCAATGTTGGATTTCGTGATTATACAGATGTTGTTATGGAAATTTGGAAGATATTTATATATCGTTATTTCCTATACGATATCTGTTGGTCGTAGAATTTGATATTGAATATAAGCCGGTATATTTTCTATTCAGAGCCTTGTGTTTAATACCAAATGTGATTTGGGTTTGTCGTGAATGGTGTCTTCATTAACACTGTTCTTGAACCCAGTTGAGAAAAGATTAAATCTTTTTATTTAGATTTAATGAAGTGTACCAATTAAATAATATTTAACTGGAATTGAATTGATATTGATTTTAGGTTTATCGTGAACAGTGTCTTAAATAACACTTGTTCCTTAACCCAATAATTAATGTGATGTGATTTTGGGTTTATCGTGAACCGTGTTTTAAATGACACTGATTCTTTAACCCAGTCACAGATTAAAACGAAGTTGAGTTTTAATGAATCTTTAATTAAATTGAAACAATCGAGAATGGAGTATCACCAGTTTTGCTCCAGGCGTTAGTTAAATCTTTAATTAGATTTGAACGTGAAATGGTAATTGAATTTACCGATAACACCGTGGTGTTAGATATGAAGTAACACCCGTTTTACTTCATGGGATGAATAGGTTGGGATTGGGAAATTAAAACCAATGATACTTCGATAAGGTTCGTTAATCTCGACTAGTTGAATCGAAATTCAAAAGGAGATTGGAGAATAAATTCAAGGAATTTATCTTGGATAAAATTAATGGGAACCTTTCCTTAGGAATGTGAAATTTAGAAACTAACTGTCGGTTAGCCAAGCAGAATGGTTTTCTGGATATTGATCTGATGTTGGTTTCGGCCTTCGGGGTTAACATTTGGGAAATTATTCTCTTGATTAATTTACGGTTAGTGACTGATGAATTGGAATGAGGCGTATGTTGTGTTTGTGTAACACTTATTTAAAATATACGCGAGTTATTCGGAAAGACCGGGTTTATCCCATTACGAATAACTGATACGACGATAAGTCGAAGATGAAGACGATGGTCGAAGACCGGAAGTCTTCACGTCGTTTGGGTGATTACCGATGATCTTGATTGGGCTGTACACCCAAGAAGATGGAAACAGTTGGTGATCGTCCAGACGTACTTGGAGATCAATGGATATGCGGGGTACTAGGTGCCTCCGGTTTCGTTCAGACCCAGAACGGACTTGTAAATGGACTGTGTGTCTGACATCGGATTTCATTCTCTGTGACTGATATCGGTTGCATAGAATGGTTTGCCTGTGTGGCATGCTAAGATGCAAATGATCAAGGCTTCTGTTGAAAAGCAAAGTCTTGTGGTTGATGATCAAAGCATAGCCTGTGTAGCACAGCTTTGAGTAACGTGAATTCGCGAGCCTCACACCCCGGTATGAACCAAAAACTGGAGACGGACATCAGGGATACAGACATATGCTGGTTTTTAGTTAGGAGTGGCGTCAGTGCTTGAACTGGATGACGAGTTTGACTCATGTGGTTGTTGGAATTGGAGGCGCCTCGGTTATATCGGTCGTTCTCGAATCGATGGAGTCAGTAGACTCATTTATGCCCCATAGGGCAGACTAGTATATAGTTTAGGCATTTTAATCCACTCCATGTGGACCAGCCCTGGCGATCCAAGGGCCCACCTGAGTCTGGGTCCTGAGGCTCGGGCTAGAGAGTCTCGAATTGGTTGAGGACTATCTTTTGCCATGGTTCATAGATGGAAACCAAATTTCCAAATACGTGACTTTGCGATTTTGATTGTATAACCTATATATGGCGACATAGTGGGATGGGGCGCTTATGCCGTCTATGATTGATACTTATGATTTGAAGTTGTTTTATACACTATGCACTCATAATAGTGTCAAATAATCTGTTTTAAACGTATCAAGCATTCTTTGGCTATTATAAGGTAAAAACCCTATCCTCCGGCTTGCGTTGCATTGTGTGATGGGAACTGGGTCTTATAATAGCTTCATTTTTCCTTATTTAGCATTGCGCTGTTTGTTTTATGCACTAGTGTTCTTGGGAGGAAACCCGTTCCGTGTTATACGGCGTGGTCCCTTGATTTACCTAATTTTGAAATAAAGATTAATAACTGTTTTAGTTCTCACACCAGTCCCATGACTGACCTGGAGTTTATTGTTTTGACCTAAACTCTGGGTGCCCCTATTTTAACACGGGCAGCTAGTAGTTTTGGTTTTGGAGATTTATATTCATTGGATCCTGGTTTACAACTGGAACTATATCCGGAAAGCTTTGTATCCGTATATCTCTTCTAGTTGTGTGTTGTATTATTTTCCGCTGCTATGTATTTAAATGTAATTTAAATCTCTGATATTTCCGTGTAATATTCATTTATACTCTGTATATTCTTGTATTCTGATGCATTGTTGTAATATACAATGAAATGTTCTTCCGTCTGCGTTCTATTTTGTCGTGTTCTCAAAACAATTCGTTCTTTCTCTTCTCTTCGGAGACCGGGGAAGTTCGGGTCGTTTCATCGTGGTATCAGAGCTTTGGTTTACAAAGCTCAGAGAACAAGGCACATTAGAACCATACGAAAGAGTTCATCAGATATTGGATTAGTAATATCCAACGGGATGACTCGTTAGAGATGGGACCAGTAGTATCCTAGAACGAGTGTGAAGAGTATATTTTTCAAATGAAAACAATTCTGTTTTGAAATTTAAATCGTTTTACACGTATTTGAATAATTTATTTATATTGATTTTGGACAATTCAGTATATAAAGAATTTGCATATACGCCTTGCAAACGTATATTCAAAGTTTTAATATATTGGATAGATATAGCATCACACTCTAGTCGCCCGGAGATGATATTGATGATAGCGATCGCATCATCAACATTTATGTTCGAGTTTCGAAGGTGGGATTTCTATATATTTCCATTAGACTGGTGTGAGAACCAAAACTGGATAGTGCTTATTGTTGTGATTTGGCATCAAAAATTTGATTTTTTGACTATGTATCAAAGTTATGAATTTGTAAAGCTAATCAACTAATGGATTGATGTTTGTGTTGTTTGTTTATTTGTTTGACAAATTTGTACCATATCGCCAAATTGTATCAAATATTGAATTGTATTGAAAATTTGTCGCATTTGCTTGCTTATACATGTACTTACATTGAACAGGTCATAGCAAGGAGGCTAGAGCAGAGAATAAAATTTGTTTGCCCGACAAATAGGTACATGTTTATCATAATTTACGGTTTTGTTTGGGTGATGATGATTTTATGAGCCTATTGGCTAGCCGCTTGGCTTTTTCTTTTTGAGATCAGAAGGCCTGTATGGCAATTTCGGGATTTTCCCGTGGCTCCCGGTGCAGGGGAGGTTATGGCGAAATTTTTCGAAAATTTAGGGTGTTAGCCAAAATTTTGAAAATTTGAAAATTCTCAGAAACTGAAAAGTTGGAGAATGGAAGCCAGATCGAACGTAGAGTTGATTAATCAAACCACTTTCGACTTTGTTCCTTTTCGGGGACGAAAAGTTTTAAGTGGGGGAGATTGTAACAACCCGAAAATCTGGGCCAGTTTAAATTTTTTATTTTGGCAATCTTAGCGAATTTTGAATATTTAAAATGAATTATTCTAAATAATATCGACGAGAAATTTATTTTGAATAGAATTAGAACGTATATATTATATGTAACACCCCACACCTGCTATGGTCACTCTCTAAGGGAATGCCATAACATCGGTGGAGTATTTTAAGTGAATATAGAACAGAAAAATTACAACAAGACAGATATAAGTAATACTTGAAAATGTAAAACATCATTTCATTGCAGCGGAAAGTAAAACATGTTTGGTTACATCACAAAAACCATAACAAGAGTCAAGTACAAAATATCCATCCTGATAAATAAAAATACATAATCCCAATACATGAACTGATAGCCATAAAAGAAAAGGATAAGCTGAGCTTTACTCCTACGGTCCAAGCTCCAAAAGAGAATAAAGCAGCCTGATCAAAGCCCACTTGTACTGGGCCCACTCTGAGAACCTGAGGGTTGGGAAAAAGATAAAAACAACGGGGTCAGACATAAGTCTGAGCGAGTCCTATAACTTTAACAATACAATCATTAAAGTAACCAGAGAAGGCATAAGCTTGATATACGGTAATGTTTGGGGATGAATGGCTACACTAAGCAGCTTGGTAGGCTTAGGATAAACTAAGATAACCGTAAAGACGCATCTACCCACCCAAGGATAATTACTACACCACACCAGTCATTCCTACTTAAAGGTTGATCCCTCCCAAGGACTTAGAAAATTTACCCAGTAGTTTCGTGTACCCCTAGCTGACTACATAGGTGCCGTCTGCCCCTATCTCCACTAGGTGTACCCACTAATCCCAAGTGATCGGCTCCCTAACGTAGATATCCGTGCTGGTCCCACAGTGGGGTGTATCATTCCCCAAAGTGGCAACCTGATAACAACACTGATGCACGGTTTATACCTACACGATGCAACAACGTCTTAGCTACCAGCCCGGGCCCACACACGCATATGAAACCCGTTGGACTTGCGTTGCCACCGCTAACCCGTTTTGGCCTCTTATAGACAAACCCAGTACGCGTGTCCCGTCCTCGGCATGGGCCGAGCTCACAAAGATACGTATGGGATACTGGTTGTAATGGGCCCCCACAAGCTACCCACCTAAGCTTGTCTCTCTATCTAGTGTATCCCACTTAACCCATTTAGTTATCATGTCCACTTACATGTTTAAAATTTGGTTAAGTCATCTAATCGTATTTCAATTGCCACACAAGGCACCCACTAGATTTCCTCATGCCCCCCCAAGGCATCCACTTAACCCCTCATGTCCATCTACATGCTAATATGGTTAAGTGTTTCTTAATTAATTAAGACCGTGATCCTTATAAAGACCTCTCACATTAGACTATCTTTTATGACCGCTGGTTAAGCCGGTTGGGTCCGGGCAGCCTTATGTCATAACCGAGTCTAACCTAGTGTCTTTACATTAATCACGTATTTAGTTTGAGCCTAAGACCTCTCACATTGGGCTAACATTTGTAGCAACTGGTTAAGCCGGTTGGGTCCGGGCAGTTTTACACTACAACTGAGTCCAACCTCGTGTCTTAGTCGATTAATTACACCTAATTAATCACCCTCATAATTTATATTAATTATCCCTAATTAATATTCAAGTTTTCAAGAATATGGGTAGACCTAACTAAATAGGTAAATTCCCAATTCCATAGTATGGGTAGACCTAACTCAATAGGTAAATTCCCAATTCCATAATATGGGTAGACCTAACTCAATAGGTAAATTCCCAATTCCATAATATGGGTAGACCTAACTTAATAGGTAAATTCCCAATTATGTTAATCCACTTAATGGTATTTTTACACAATTTTATTAAGTGTATATTAACCCCATCGTTCCCCACGTACTATGCTAACATGACATATTTCATAAGGGAAGATTCATCACAAATATCATGGGTTTCACTTAGCATACTTTAGCGTTAACATGGGTTTAAGGGGTGTCAACTTGCATCATGATATTAAACCCAACTAGCATCATTAAATAACCCAACTTGCATGGATACACATATGTCATATAAAGGTAACTTGCATAAGTGTTCATAGGTTATACAAAGGGTGAACTTACATATGTGACTTGCATCATAAGTAGGGTAAACATGCATATGTATGCATAGCCTACAAAGGTGTCATCTTGCATATGTATGCATCTTATTTAAGAAGGGTAAACTTGCATGTCATAGTGTATGCATAAAACCAAACACTTAGCATGCATAAAATCAAATACTTAGCATGCATAAAACCAAACACTTAGAATGCATAAAATCAAATACTTAGCATGCATAAAATCAAATACTTAGCATGCATAAAATCAAACACTTAGCATGCAGAAAATCAAATGCTTAGCATGCATAAAACCCAATACTTAGCATGCATAAAACCCATCACTTAACTTGCATAAACCCACATACTTAACTTGCATAAACCCATATACTTAACTTGCATAAGCCCACATACTTAACTTGCATAAACATAGGGTTAACATTAAACATAGATTAGCAAACTAACATCATATCATATGACTTAAAACCCATTTATCCACAAGCAAGACCATAGATCTCATCATGCCTCATCTACTTATTTTAGCAATTGGTAATTAAAGTGATAGAAACTCACCAAAACCAAGATTAGCAAACTTATGAAGTAGAACTAGTTGCTATATTTGAAGAAGATGATGATTAGAGGTTGATTAGCTTGCAACTTTCTTCATAAATTAGTGGAGGCTCTTCCTAAGTTTGATTTTGGCGGCATGATGGTATCAATTCTATTTTTAGTATGGATTAGGCTTGCATTAGGGTGTATTTATAGGATTAGGGTGTGTTCTAGACCATAGGATTAGCCCTAGGTTAGATTAGGTCCGTCAGATTTAGGAAGTTTCTAGAGAATAGCCCAAAACACAGCCAAACCCTAAAATGGTGCACCAGGTTTAACTGGCCGAGCACCCCCTGTCGACACCCAAGTCGACAGGGCTGTCGACTTGGTCCCACCCAGTCGACTGCCCAGTCGACAGGGCTGTCGACTCGGGTAGCTAGGCGGGAATTTTTCCCTCCTGCGCCCAATGGCCCCAATTTCGAATTTTAAACCTGAATTTTAAATCTGTTTTGAACTTTGAATTTTCAGCAAACTTCATTGGGCCATAACTGGGCCATACGGACTCCGATTTACAAAATTTCGGACTCTATTTTGCGTATTTTTCCGAGACGAACGAAATGACGTAGCCCATTTCCCCCAATTCTCACATCTGAGATTATTTATTCTGCAATTAGTGAATTTTAGCATTAACTGAAATTCGGGGTGTTACATTATATAGGTCGTCGTTAGAATATAAATAATTAAATATAGTTATATAATAGAATTGAAAATGGCGCGGTAGTTCGATAATTCGATTTCAAATTTCAATTGAACATACCGGGTGCAAAATAAATCGGATTTTAACGAAACCAAAAATAATGGAATCTAATTGTGAATATCTTTCCGACGAATCCGAATAATTGAAATTTCATAGCGGGAATCAAAAGATATGTCCAGTTGAAAATTCTGAATAGTCGCTATGGAATTCAGGCCCTTAAAAATGGAAATTTTGCAAACGACCTCGGATTTCGACGAAACCACTTTTGTTGGATCCATGATGTAAAGTTATTGCTAGGTTTAAAATTTCATAGTTTTTCGAATCAATATGTGAGTGTGGCAAAGGAAAACGCGTTTGACCAGTTTTAGTTGATTTTAATCGACTGGAAAATGGCCATTTTTCCAACGGTCTCAGAATTCGACGAAACTAGTTTCGTTAGGACCGTATCGTCAATACGAATCTAGAAAATATTTTTCGGGAATTTTTAGAGTTCGTATGTGGGCCCGGTAGATTGAAATGTGCGTTCAAATTCAATATATAGAGTTATAGGTTGATTATGACGAAAACTGATCGAAACAGTCAAATCAGCTTACAGAACATATCCCATTGTGTTCGAAATGGGGGTAATAAGCTAGGGGCGACAGTCGTTGGGCTTGATTTGGGATTCAAATTTAAAGTCAACTTCTAAGGAGAAAAATAATAATATTTAATTATTAAATATATATATATATATATTAAAGCCTCCTTTCTCTCTTCTCTCTCTACCCAGATCAGGAAAAAAAAAGGAGGACGAGTGATTCACGATCGGGGAAGCCGCCGCCAGGCCTCCATCGCGGCCCCCCTAGCGCCGCTGCCGCTGACGATCCCCCCTCCCTCTTCTTCTCCCTGGCGCCTCCTTCTTCTTCCTCCCTCCCAATCGGTCGAACCCCACAACCCAAACCCTATACGCGAACAAGAACCGTCGCACCCCCTTGTGCCATGGGCCGCCACCCACAACCGCGCCTAGCTCCGCCACCTGGAAGGACCCAACCACCTCCAGCACTCCTCCGTAGCCCCAGTCCGACAATGAAGGCCGCGCACCACTGATGAACGCAACAAACCATCCCTCCCTCTTCACCTTGTTTAACTGTAAGTTTTTATTATTATTGTTATCTATTTAAAATCTGATTTTTTTATTTATTTATTTTAAATCAAGTTTAGATTTTTTATTTTTATTTTTAAGTAAGAAAAATCAGATTTTGAAGTAGGAAAAATCAGATTTTTGATGTAGGAAAAATTAGATTTTTAAGGTAGAAAAAGATTAGGTTTTTAATCTAGAAAAGGATTTGATTTTTAATCGAGAAAATATATGATCTTTAAAAACTGATTTCTATACAAAGTAAAAATTCGATTTTTATATATTGAATAGCAAAGTAAAAATTCGATTTTTATATATTGAATAGCATAGTAAAAATTTGATATTTCTATATTGAATAGCGAAGTAAAAATTCGATTTTTATATATTAAATAGCATAATAAAAAATTGATTTTTCTATATTGAATAGCGAAGTAAAAATTCGATTTTTCTATATTGAATAGCGAAGTAAAAATGTAAATTTTTTACATATGTAGAGAATATGGTCAACGAAAGTGATGGAAGAAGAGAACGACGAAGATTTCTACCTTAGAAGAGTCGTGGCGTTGGATTAGCAATTCGGTGAGAACTTCTCACTCTTCAATTTCTTTTTCTAGTTATATATATACTAGGATGCAGATGGTGCTTAGCAGCACCCGACACCCGTCATCCACAGACCATGGATGGCTTGTTTGTTTAATTGTTTGGTTGTGTAGTTGGTTAGATTATTTGGTTTGAACTGAATTGAATTGTTTGGTGAAATGAAATTGATTTGATTGATGTGTGAATGGCGTGGGCCTTCACTAGACCGGGGATAAGGCTAGGCCTTGTCCCGTTTCTAGTATTGTGCCGTTATGCCGCCGAAATTTCCTAAAAATAAGTTAGAAAAATAAAGACAACATTTTATTTAATAAATGAACCGAATAGAATATTCATAGGTTGAATAAAATAGTTTGATCGTTAAAAATATAATTTTTAACGTGAATGTGAATAAATAAATATTCATTTACAAACCGGACGGTTTGTTTATGTACACCTATTTGAAGGACATTGATTGGGGCGATAAATTTTACACATCGCCCAACTGCACAAATAAAAATCTGTGTTTGATTGCTTGAAACCTCACACGGGTATTGGGATGATATTTGACGTGCGCTAATCCCGATTGTTTAGTTGTATGTCGATCGATTGATTGACAGGCTGTTATAAGCGTTGAATATTTATATTTGATGCTTATACAGTGTAGAATGCACTTTGGATGATGGTTGATTATTCATCGTTGTTGATATATACATGTGTTGTAGAAAATCCATATAATTAACATTATATGGTAATTGATTGGGCCTCATTCCAGTTTTAAAATAGAAATATTTGAAATAGAATATTTGAAAATAGGAAAATATGAAGCCGTATTGATTAGATTGACGCCATTTTGACGTGAACGATATTTATATCGATTTTATTCATTTTATAATGAATATCTAAAGTGATTTCAAAATCTGATATTTTGAAGAGAATTGAATATAAATAAATTCGAATTGAAATTGAATATAAATAAATTCGAACTGAAATTGAATATAAATAAATTCGAATTGAAATTGAATATAAATAAACTCGAATTGAAATTGAATATAAATAAATTCGAATTGAAATTGAATATAAATAAATTCGAATTGAAATTGAATATAAATAAATTCGAATTGAAATTGAATATAAATAAATTCGAATTGAAATCGAATATAAACGAATTCGAATTGAAATGGAATAGAAATGAATTCGAATTGAAATTGAATTGAAATCGAACTTAAATTGAATTAGAAATCAATTTGAAATGAATTTAAAATGAATATTGAAAAGTGATTTCGAAATCGAATATTTTGAAATGAAATTTGATTTGAATTGAATATACAACGAATTTGATTTGATTTGAAAAGAAAACGAATTTGATTTCAATTGAATATATAACGAATTTGATTTGATTTGAAAAGAAAATGGATTTGATTTCAATTGAATATATAACGAATTTGATTTGATTTGAAAAGAAAACGGATTTGATTTCAATTGAATATATAACGAATTTGATTTGATTTGAAAAGGAAACGAATTTGATTCGAATTGAATATAGAACGAATTCGAATTGAATTGAAGGCGAATTCGAATTGAATTGAAAACGAATTGAAATGAATTCAAATTGAATTGAAATTTGAATTG
This sequence comes from Allium sativum, assembly GCA_030737875.1. Lineage (NCBI taxonomy): Eukaryota > Viridiplantae > Streptophyta > Magnoliopsida > Asparagales > Amaryllidaceae > Allium > Allium sativum. The sequence continues at coordinate 203,482,276 of CM060924.1, forward strand.
AATTCAAACGAATTTTAAAACGAAATTATAAGGAAAAATTCAATTTTGATTTGAATTGGAAATGGAAGTTAAATTGTTTTTGAAACGAATTCAAAACTATTTATAAAATTCATTTTAAATAGGAATCGACGAAATATTTATTATATATATTATATATATAATATAATGGCCTGAATAGAACGCGCCGCGCCGCGGTAGTTCGTGAATTTCGACCATTTATTTCAAACGGACATTACGGGAGATCCGACCGTCGGATTCTCCTAAAACCGGAACCGTTGGGTTCGTATCGAAAAGAGCTTTCTAATGAATATTAGAAATTCAAAATCTAACGGTTGGATTTGGAGATACGTCCAAATCAAATTTGAAAAAGGTCGATGTAAGTGCAGTTCGATGACCGTTGATGGAAATCGACTGTATGGGCCTTGATAAAATTATTAAAAATAGTAATAATTTATGTAAAATCATAAGAAATGATTTAGAAAGAATTGGGATGAAAAACTCCATATTTGAAAAGATAAAAATAGATTTTTTATCGAAATGAACTAGTTTTGAACTAGAATTATAATTCTATTTATTTTTAAAATAAATAAACTGGATTAGAAATGGTTTTGAAAATAACCAGAATTTCCAATAATTTCTTTGGAATGGATTTGAATCGAAATTGTCTTCGGAATATTCTGATGTTGGATTTCGTGATTATACAGATGTTGTTATGGAAATTTGAAAGATATTTATATATCGTTATTTCCAATACGATATCTGTTGGTCGTAGAATTTGATATTGAATATAAGCCGATATATTTTCTATTCAGAGCCTTGTGTTTAATACCAAATGTGATTTGGGTTTGTCGTGAATGGTGTCTTCATTAACACTGTTCTTGAACCCAGTTGAGAAAAGATTAAATCTTTTTATTTAGATTTAATGAAGTGTACCAATTAAATAATATTTAATTGGAATTGAATTGATATTGATTTTAGGTTTATCGTGAACAGTGTCTTAAATAACACTTGTTCTTTAACCCGATAATTAATGTGATGTGATTTTGGGTTTATCGTGAACCGTGTTTTAAATGACACTGATTCTTTAACCCAGTCACAGATTAAAACTAAGTGGAGTTTTAATGAATCTTTAATTAGATTGAAACAATCGAGAATGGAGTATCACCAGTTTTGCTCCAGGCGTTAGTTAAATCTTTAATTAGATTTGAACGTGAAATGGTAATTGAATTTACCGATAACACCATGGTGTTAGATATGAAGTAAGACCCGTTTTACTTCATGGGATGAATAGGTTGGGATTGGGAAATTAAAACCAATGATACTTCGGTAAGGTTCGTTAATCTCGACTAGTTGAATCGAAATTCAAAAGGAGATTAGAGAATAAATTCAAGGAATTTATCTTGGATAAAATTAATGGGAACCTTTCCCTATGAAAGTGAAATTTAGAAACTAACTGTCGGTTAGCCAAGCAGAATGGTTTTCTGGATATGGATCTGATGTTGGTTTCGGCCTTCGGGGTTAACATTTGGGAAATTATTCTCTTGATTAATTTACGGTTAGTGACTGATGAATTGGAGTGAGGCGTATGTTGTGTTTGTGTAACACTTATTTAAAATATACGTGAGTTATTCGGAAAGACCGGGTTTATCCCATTCTGAATAACTGATAGGACGATAAGTCGAAGATGAAGACGATGGTCGAAGACCGGAAGTCTTCACGTCGTTTGGGTGATTACTGATGATCTTGATTGGGCTGTACACCCAAGAAGATGGAAACAGTTGGTGATCGTCCAGACGTACTTGGAGATCGATGGATATGCGGGGTACTAGGTGCCTCCGGTTTCGTTCAGACCCAGAACGGACTTGTAAATGGACTGTGTGTCTGACATCGGATTTCATTCTCTGTGACTGATATCGGTTGCATATAATGGTTTGCCTGTGTGGCATGCTAAGATGCAAATGATCAAGGCTTCTGTTGAAAAGAAAAGTCTTGTGGTTGATGATCAAAGCACAGCCTGTGTGGCACAGCTTTGAGTAACGTGAATTCGCGAGCCTCACACCCCGGTATGAACCAAAAACTGGATACGGACATCAGGGATACGGACATATGCTGGTTTTTAGTTAGGAGTGGCGTCAGTGCTTGAACTGGCTGACGAGTTTGACTCATGTGGTTGTTGGAATTGGAGGCGCCTCGGTTATATCGGTCGTTCTCGAACCGATGGAGTCAGTAGACTCATTTATGCCCCATAGGGCAGACTAGCATATAGTTCAGGCATTTTAATCCACTCCGTGTGGACCGGCCCTGGCGATCCAAGGGCCCACCAGAGTCTGGGTCCTGAGACTCGGGCTAGAGAGTCTCGAATCAGTTGAGGACTATCTTTTGCCTCGGTTCATAGATGGAAACCCAATTTCCAAATACGTGACTTTGCGATTTTGATTGTATAACCTATATATGGTGACATAGTGGGATGGGGCGCTTATGCCGTCTATGATTGATACTTATGATTTGAAGTTGTTTTATACACTATGCACTCATAATAGTATCAAATAATCTGTTTTAAACGTATCAAGCATTCTTTGGCTATTATAAGGTAAAAACCCTATCCTCCGGCTTGCGTTGCATTATGTGATGGGAACTGGGTCTTATAATAGCTTCATTTTTCCTTATTTAGCATTGCGCTGTTTGTTTTATGCACTGGTGTTCTTGGGAGGAAACCCGTTCCGTGTTATACGGCGTGGTCCCTTGATTTACCTAATTTTGAAATAAAGATTAATAACTGTTTTAGTTCTCACACCAGTCCCATGACTGACCTGGAGTTTATTGTTTTGACCTAAACTCTGGGTGCCCCTATTTTGACACGGGCAGCTAGTAGTTTTGGTTTTGCAAATTTATATTCACAGGATCCTGGTTTACAGCTGGAACTATATCCGGAAAGCTTTGTATCCGTATATCTCTTCTAGTTGTGTGTTGTATTATTTTTCGCTGCTATGTATTTAAATGTAATTTAAATCTCTGATATTTCTGTGTAATATTCATTTATACTCTGTATATTCTTGTATTCTGATGCATTGTTGTAATATACAATGAAATGTTCTTCCGTCTGCGTTCTATTTTGTCGTGTTCTCAAAATAATTCGTTCTTTCTCTTCTCTTCGGAGACCGGGGAAGTTCGGGTCGTTTCAGTTTCCTTGGCTCTGAGCCTACAATCACTAAGGAAAGCCCCTTTATAATTACCCTGTGGAGTCCAACTGTTGATCGAGCTAAAGAGAATGTCCTTTCCATCCCAGTATTAAAATATTTCTCTCTTATCCCTTCTTTCTTGCAATCGTTGATAGATTTGATTTGGTTATCAAATTATATTGGAAAGCTTTGGTGTTTTGATTCAAACACAGGATCCAGAGAAAAAATGTTCTATGCTAAAGCACTAATTGAAATAACCCTTGATAAACCACTTCTAGAAATAATTAAAGGTAGAATAGCGGGTGACTATGTAGTTGAGGCGAGAGTGCAGTATGGTTGGACACCTCACATATGCACTAAGTGTCACTCCTTTGGACATTTACATGAGTCATGTACTTGGATACCCACTCCGTCTATCCCATCTCTTGTCCCCCCATCTGAGCGAGTCCCACTTCCCGTCTTCTTGTCGTGAAGTTGGTCCAAAAAGTTATCACCCCTAAGATTGTAATTCAGGACCCTGTTCAGGAAACGACTACCCCATATGATAATGAAAGATTCAAAGATGATGACACACTTAGTATTCAGAACCCATTTCAGGTAGTGACTACACGAGGTGAAGAAGATAATATGGAAGAAGATGATATCTTTTCTATAGAGAATGATGGTATTTACTGGCAATCTGGTGACCATTCTTGGCTTTACTACAATTCTGGAATGAGATATGATCCAGCAAAAAACATGTATTATATTTATGTTACTAATATACAAGACGACAACAAAAGACTGGTTTATAAAGCTATAGGAGAAGGATTTGAGCTCATTGAGGATGGTGAGCTAGGTGAGATGAACAAGTCCCTTATTATAGGATTCTGCATGGAATTGGGAATATCAATTTCTTAGTCCTTACCCTTGTTTTGTTCCTAATCTTTCCACACTCTTTTTAGAGTATGTCAACTTTATAGGATCTAGTGATATATCCAGTTGTTCCTATGACAGGGAATAATTATGAGTCGTATTTAGTAGCAGTAGCGCTATGCTCCTCTCATGTAATGAATGCTTAGTGGTCTGGCACTTCAAACCAGGTTTGGAGTTTTTGTGCCTTTACAAAAATCTTTTTCTTTATGTCCCTTCTAATAAAAGTGGTACAGCCATCATAAAATAGGCATTGCCTTACAAAAATATATATTTATATAAAATAGCTTGACTTAAAAATAAATGACAAATACATAATCAATGGAGACCTTTCTACCTATCTCTTCGAGCCATCAAATCCCTAAATTCCTCCACTTGCTTAAGCCCTGCCCTTGCCAAACCTACCGTCGGTCCATATTCCTCCGACTCCTGAACCTCCACCCCACTCTGCTCCTCTGTCATAAACAATTACAACTACTACTTTACCCTTGGTAAAGTGGTCGTCACTTTTTGCAACAAAGCCACGCAACATCGGGGAGTACTCGCCTCTTGTAATTACACTCAAATACTCTGGAAAAAGCTTAGTTCCAACAGATGATATAATACAAGCAAGTGTCGACGTATGGCAGGATTATTTAACTGGTTTCTTCCTTGACTCACCCTTATCTTATACGACGGTGGTAACTCATCTGAAGAGACATTGGAAACCAAGAGGATCGATCAAGGTAAAATCTAACGGTAATGTTTTCTTCTTTCTTTTGCCGATTTTGAGTATAGAAAGAGAATTTTGAAGGCCGACCCCATTGTGATTAGGAATAAAGTTTTTATAGTTAGAAAATAGGACATGACAATAGGGACTTCGGGAAAGAGGATTAACCATATTCCTATATGGATTAAAATGTCCAATCTCCCTATGGTTGCTTGGTCCAAGATAGGTGTTTGTTGGCTTGCATCTCACGTCAGTTAAATTTTATGAATGGACCAAGCTAGTTAGAGTCTTGAATGGCTAGGGTACGCAAAATTTCTAGTCGATATTACCCCTTCCGTTGATTTGCCAGACAAGTTCTCAGTGCTTCTTGGTGATGGTACTGAACATTTTGTCATTTTCAACTATATCTGGAAACTAAACATATGATAATCATGCAAAAAATTTGGTCATACTAGCATTAATTTCCCAAGTTTTGTTAGGAAGGAAGTGCCAGCAGTTCAAGTAATTATTAAATTTGGTCAAGAAACTGTTAAGGTTAGTGCAATTTCATGTACATAAAATATTGGTGGAGAAGTAAGTCACTCTGTTTCACTTAGGAAACAACCATGCTTGATTCCTTCTCGAAGCAGTCTTAAGGTCAGGGTTCAACCTGTTAGAAACCAAAGTAAATAGGAAAGAGTTGATGGCTACAATGGGAATAAAAAGAATGGTGAGATCTTGTGTTCTAAAGGCAAAATTTCTTTAACTGTTGGTAAAAAATTTGATGTCTTGAGCAGTATTAATGAAGACGTTACTGAATAGGTTGGTGCAGATGTACACGAGGATGGTGAGATACATGAAACATTAAAGGTTAGTACAATTGTGAATGAAAATGTTGATGTCAACACAATAAAACCAGTGGACAATGTTATCAATCCTTTGTCAGATGTGACAAATGATGGAGTTAAAATGGATGTAATACAAAATAAGAGTATTGATGATTGCAACACCCAAATTGCTATGCCATATGATATTAGTACTGACAATGCCAACAGCACAGGAGATGAGGAAGGAGCTCACAAGGAAGATGCAATTCAAGCAATACTTGATGATGTTAAAGGTTTTGAGAACACTTTGAATGCTGGAGGGTTTTACGTGAATGCACCCTTAGTTGTTCAAGCTTTACAAATGAATACTAATGGCAATTTCAAATCTGGTTTTCTAAATAACATAAGCCCACTATGCAAGTTAACTAAGATGAAGGCTGCAGATAATGACACTATTATTGTTACTTCTAATGACTTTGAAGCCTCTACATCAGTTATTACCTCCAATGACAAGCAGCGAGGTAAACCCAAGCAAAACCTCCCATATGCACACATCCTTCCCCCTACAGCAAACAAGCCAACCCCACACACTATTGAAACTTCAATTCTGTCACAATCACCGGTGCCCAAAGACCCATGCACTCCACTCACCAGGAGTAGGCTACATGGTCTTCAATTCAACTCTGGACGATGTATTTTGGCCGTTTTGACCGTGTCAGTCATGGACAATTAAGGAAAGTAAATGTATTTCTCTCATGTATTTTGGTGTAATGTATGAACTTTAGGCTTTTTTTGTGAGTTGTTTACTCAATTATGTATTTTGAAAGACTTGTATAAGCATTGCTCCCTGTGTGGAGCTTCATAGTTGATACATAAATTGTGTATCGCCTAGAACCATTATATCTGTTATTCATTAATAATAAAGTGTTACGGGACACTCTAAAAACTAGTCGACCTTGCCAAAAAAAGGTCAAATACATAGTAGTTAATTCTATAAAAAATAGTATAATTTTTTTTTATAAAATGTATATTAATTAAGTTAAATATAGTTACACTAAAATAGTGATAAAATGATGGTTAACTTTAAATAGTATAGTTTAATGTAAGATAATACAAATTACAAATAATTCAAAATAGTTCAAACCAAACCAGTCATCCGCATTTCCAAAGTTCAACTTGTTTAAATTTAGATTTTCAAATTTTCAATTCAATCAATTCAAAATTTTGATCAACATATTCCTATGTTCAGCTTATTTCAAAATAGTGTTCAAGTTGGATTACTCAATTTTATTCTTAAGATTCACATTACCTTTATATCAGATCTTATAAGGTTCATATCAATAAATGTAAATTTCACTTTAATCAATTATATATTTTAACATTAGTTATATTTAGATTCAAAACATCTACTTAATAAATTATTATCTACCATTTATTAAGTTTCAAAACCATATCAAATTCATAAACATGTTCATTAATTAAGCTTTACTTCTCAAAATTAGTTTATCTTACTTGATGATTTCATTTTAAATATGTCATTTAACAAATCAAGTTATCCTTAATTTCTAACATCTCATTAACACCTTTGTATACTCATATTTTATAATAGTTTATATTTATATGTATTTTAAAATTTAAATAATAATTAAACTATATTAAAAGATTTATTTATTTACTTATGGAATAATTAAAATAATGTAAAATTTAAAACTAAATAATATTATAATTTATATTCTTAAATTTGTATTTTAAAACATATATTAACCTATAAATTAAATTTGCATAACATGTAATCTAAATTTAAATCTTTATTAAATTATCAAAGTATAAGTTTAAATAAAGTTCTAAATTTATATTTCTAAAATACTTTTATCTAATCAGAATATTTTTATAAACTCAGAAAATACTTTTAAAATAGACCAACGGTGTCCGTATATTGTTTTCTGCATAGGCAAAGTGATAAATATATATATAATTTCAGTCTGTTTAATATTCAATATACGAGTACTCATCATTCAACCTACATTCCAATAAATTTAGTTTTAATTCCTAAATTTATACAGTGGTTTGGGTATATATCATTTCAAAGCATAGTGATTTTACAAATCTATAGGGAACTTGTAGTGTGAGAACAAATATATACAACACTATAGATATCACACATGCATCATAATATATCACAACAATCAATGAATACTTGCAAATAATTAGTGTCATATATGTTAAAAGTTTGTGTCACATGTGTACAAATTTATAACAAACAAATCAGTTTTTAGAGAAATCCTGTTACTACCAAAAATCAATAGCGGAATGAGCTGACGGTGAAGGGGTATCGGGTGATCAAAGCCTCGTAGGAGGCCCAATAGAAACTAGGAGCTAGATACCAAGAAGGACGAGAACAAGAAGAAATAATCAAAAAGACGCATCATCCGAAGTTTTCTTTCCTCTCTCCTACTAAGGGGAAAGATCGTAAAGAACTAGGGGTATAACCGACAGGGTCTATCCGCTAGGGTTAATCCGACAAGACCCTTTCGACAGTATTAGCTCAACGGAAGACTTCGTGTGAGGAGCCACCCATTTCCTAAAGCCAAGTAAGCCAGAAGTGATAAACTCGATAAATAAAGCCCAAAGGAATCTTCAATAATGACCAACCCAAATGCTGACACACCCGAAGACGGAAGCATCGAAGGCACTAAACCGTAAGAACGTGAAGGCCATCCAGAGCCAACTTCCGGAGCACCTACTACATGGAGACCAAAAGCCTAACCAAGACCCAAGCGGATATATAGGCTACCCATACTAATTCACTTAGTATTGAAACCCGTGGCAGCTTCGAACCGGCAGTTATCAACATACAACATAAGAGCAAGCCTCTCTAAGTATTCACGATAAGGCCGGAGGCCTGCATCCGAGAGCTCGTAGACGAAAGCCTATATCCAAGGACCATGGTTGACACTCCAAGAATAGTCGAAAGGCAAGTGCTCGAAACTCAGGAAAAGTGCAATCGACCAGGGATTTCCGTAGGCCCAATAGCCTGTGAACGGAAGGAGCACCGAACTACTATAAATAAGACCCCTGAGGTCACATTGGGGGGTGATTCTTTCTTTTGGCCTCCGAAACAATTGTATTCTTAAAATTTACTTAGCAAAGAGATCAATGGGGAAATCCTCCTATGTCATTCATGTACTCTTACTGAAAATTGAATAAAAGGGAATCTATCACAAGAAAGTTTCTCTGTAAGTGTGTATTTCCATTTTCTAATCATTACCACTGCAGTTGCTTGTTTTCCTTTTTAGATTTGAACTGGATTTCCTCTTCAATACACCCTTGATTAGGAAGACACGCTTAGTCCCCTGGGTCGAAACCCATTCAGATCGCTCCTAGCAAACCCCTTTTCCCCAATTCCACGTCCAGGGTAGTAACCCGATTTGACCCGTAAAACAACCCACCAACCATTCCCTCCTTTAGGTCCACTCCAGTCGACCTGTCTCCGATGTTGGCACTAGAAGGAGGGCCTGAACCTCCGACATTGTGGTTAACCTTACCCCATACCTACCTATGATTGTTCCATCCTGGGCTAAGTTATTGAAGAGGCAAACATTATGAGTAAAGGATCTCCACCGATGAATGACAGATTTACCATGCCTGGAGCGAACATCGACAAGCCATGGGCGATCAAAAGATTCAAATTGGAAAACCTTCATATCCAAGGGAAAGAGAAAGATGTAGAGCCTTATGACCCGGATCGATGGAGCATTAACCCCTTCCACATAGGAACGACCTCGATTTTTGCCCTTTACCAACGCTCGACTGAGAGATACAGCTCCTTTCTTCTCGCCAAAGAAGCCATCCTTGCATAAGCCAGGGAAACCATATCCAAATGAAACATAGAGAAAACTCGTATCCCTCTGACTGATGGAAAGTCTGAAGAAGATATACTCCTATATCGGAGGGCAGTAAACTGAAAGTGTAGAGATAGTGAAGGAATAACAAAATTGAGTAAGAAAAAGGCCAAAATGCAGCGGCGGAAGAAGAATTTCGAGTCAAGATTACCAAGGGGTTATACGCTCACTATATCAATCGTGGGTATCTATTTCCTGACTAGACATGAATTAAATTTTCGGTCATCTCCCAAAAAGAAACCCAAGAACGAAGCTAAGAGGGAAAGGTCGTATTACTACTACCATATGGTAAACGGACATGAAACCAACCATTGTAGAGTGCTGGAGGAGATGATCATCAAATTTTTAAACCAAGGAAAATTAAAAAGTTATGTAAGGAAAGCATAGGAGGTCACGTCATCGAGATCCTCTTGAAATAATAAGAAAAGGATTATTTCCCCTATTACAAAGGAGAAAATTTCTACAAACAAAATGACCAAGGAAAGGTCAGACCACAAAAGGATAAAGAGAGGAAAAACCCTTTCCAGCACTAAATTAGTCTGGGCAAGGCATCCCCCAAAGAGGGACGGTGTGTTATTCTTTCTCCATACCCAAATCAGAGGGGGTAGGGTTAAAGCATCGAAAGCATAAGCTGCTGTTTCACACCAGAAATGGTCATGGCGGTGCATCTAAAATTAGCACACCCTGCCTCTACTTGTAGAAGAGTACGCCCTGCCTCTACTAGAAGTAAGCACGTCCTACCTGTGCTCGCAGAAGAGCATGTCCAACCTCTGCTTATGTTCCGCATTACCCGCAGAAGGGAATGCAAACCCCTCTCATCGCCTACGGTGGTCAGGATAGGGCACCCCTCGGAGGGGGTGGCGTATAAGCCTTTATTAGTGCCTACAATGGCCCGTATAGAGCGTCAAAAGAGAAAACCTTAGTTCTATGCCTACGAGGGCCCCGTCTAAGTTTCTAAGCCCTTATCATCGCCTACGATGGTCAAGATAAGGTGCCTCCTGGAGGGAGGTCGGGTAAGTCCTTGAACCCTGCTTGTGGATAAGCTAACCAAGCGCACTGGACGCACAGGCCCAGAGAGTGGCCAACAAAACACATGCATCCTCTTCTTTGACATAAAATTCCTAAGGGGTGGCTCAAGAAGCACGTACAACCTCTGATTCTCAAATCAAATCCAAAAGGGACACTCACTTCATTAATACCGGAGGGGGTTCCGGTCTTTAATGCTACTACCCGAATCTAGGTCGATTCAACACTATACCAATACCGGAAGAGATTCCGGTCTTCTATGTTATCACCCAAATATGGGTGGATCTAGCACTTCATTAATATTGGAGGGGGTTCCAGTCTTCAATGCTACTACCCGAATCTGGGTCGATTCAGCACATTACCAATACCGGAAGAGGTTCTGGTCTTCTATGTTATCACCCGAATATGGGTGGATCCAGCACTTCATTAATACCGGAGGGGGTTCTGGTCTCAATGCTACCACCCGAATCTAGGTCTATTTGGCGTTTCACAGATACCGGAGGGGGTTCCTGTCTATTATTATCGACATCCGAATCCGGGTCGACCCAGCTCTGTACAAATACCGGAGGAGGTCCCGGTCATCTATTGCTAAAGCCTGAATCTAGACAAGACTCAGTGTTTCCCGGTGCCAAAGAAGTTCCCAGTCTACTACTATCTATACCTGAATCCAGATCGATTAGGCTCTGAACCAATGCCGGGGGGCAAGTTTTCCACATATTGATATCTGAAACTGGGTGGAAGGAACCCTTTGTAAGTATTGAAAGAGGGTTCCAACCATCGAGATGATGGACCGAAGACCTACAAGGTAATTATCTCAAATCAAGACAACCGTAGGTATGCCTATGAAGTAAGACCCACAAAATTCGGAATCTAACGAAAAGCTCATTGTCAGAAACGAGGCCAGGTAAAAAAATGAGGTTGTATTTTCTCATACTCAAAGGAAATCTCTTAAGTCATTCACCAAACGAGCGATCCTTACTCATATCTCATACCAGCAGTTATTTACAGATTAAATGTTATCAATGCATAAGTTTATTCGCCAAAAAGAATACATTACCAGTAACCTTATCGTAAGCAAAACTATGCGTCATCTTCACAAAATATCACTGAATATCTGGATCCTCTCCATCCTCGGGTAAAAGGGGGTCGCTGGCATGACGAAGTGCCACGCATAGTAATTTGTTAAGTCTTTGAACTTTCCTACTTGTCTGTGTCTCATTTAAGTGATCGGAAGGTTTGAGATGGAGCTTCAAAGCTCTGTTGTAAGACCTGCACATTGCCCTGAGAGACTTGTTTTCCTTTTCCAAATCAAAACGCTTATACGCAAATTGTGATTTTCTTCTTGCAAATGTATGATTTGGTCGGCATATCTAATGACATGGTCGTGAGAATCCTTGATTAATCTAGTATCATAGATTCCTTTCATCTCGGCTACCACTCTTTAACACCACTCAGAAATAACCGTTTCCTTTAAACCCGGTGGAGGGTTATTCAAGTAATAACATTTCTGAAGAGCGGAGGCCTTACGTGCTGTCACGATGCAAGAGGGTGAAGGTCCCATCATTATAGGGATATTCTCAAAACAATGTTCCCACGTCTCACACTTTTTAGTAGCATTGTTTAAATCGATTTCCAAGTCAATGACGCGTTGACGAAGATTCTTTAGCTCGTCCTCGAATTCGACAAAAGGTTTGGTCTTTGTGTATGTCCTCAACCCCAGAATGGTTCTATCCTTCTCTTCTAACTGTCTTTTCAAAATGTTCATCCTCTCAGTCAAGTGTTTAATGGATAAATCCTGATGTAAGATCCTCCTTTCATAAGACATAGGGAGGACCTCTCTTATCGGTGGTGTTACGCCCCGGGAGGAAGGGATCTCGCATTGATCAACCTGTCCATAGACATACAAGAAAGTGATTACAATTCTATTTTCTCTTTTTTTGGATGTTCGAAGGTTACATCCCCCTCTTTTTCTTATACATCACCACATGGGTTAAACCCAGAGCCTACCAACTATAACATATGGGAAGAAAGGAGAATTATAAATGCATCACTTTTTCATACGCCTATTGTTTACATAGTGCCTCAGCATGTTTAATCCTAAGATTCCTTAACATAGCTTCATGGTCCCCATTCCACAAGTTAAAGAAGAGTTGAGGAAATGCAGTATCAACGCACTCAAGTCCCTCGAGGAGATGCGTTTCCTTGAAAGTATGGATGGGCTTCGTGCGAAACTCTTTTCTCAACCTACAAACAATGATAATGCCTCCTCATAGTAAATTAAACTCTGTCATAATGCAAATAATCACATTAGCCCTCGCTGATAGCAAAGGGGGGCCCCATATAAGTGTTGCGTAGGTTGCAGAATTATATATACACGTGTACTATCTACTCAACATGAAAATGGTTTGAACTTTTGTCACCTAACTCTGCTCAGGCAGGAAAATTGTTTTTCTTTTTGTCTATTATAAGAACAGGAAACTATTTAAAAGTCAAGCATCCAGAAAAAAGGAATATACGTCCAAAGAAAAAGTTATACCCTAAGGGAAGGAACTTCATGATCAACAACTTCCTTCCCTCTCAGAAAGCCAGAAGGACCGCCTTCTCTGGGTGATGACGGTTCAGAATTATGGATAATACGTTTGCCTAGGAAATCCCCATCTATGGGACCGATACCCCCTCTCTCGCTATCACTGCCCAAGGAGGCGGGAGCCACCCCCTCGCTTAAATCATCCAAAAGTCTATCGATATATAAAAGGTCCTCGACTATAGGGCCACTTCTTCGTGATGTCTCAACTCCTTCCTCACTCAACTTAATCATTTTCATAACCCAGTCCAGGGTGAAGTAAGGAATAAAGGAGGTTCGGAGTTCAGAAAGATTCGAAAGGTTGTCAGAAAAAAGATGGAATAGGGCATCTTCATAGCAGACAGACTTAATCCGTGGAAGGTGTACTTGCAAGAAACCAGAAATCCTATTTTGGGCTGCATATATGATCTGGGTGGCAAGAGAAAGTTTTTCATTCTTCTTCTGAAGCTCATCAGCATAGGTAACCACATCCTCTGCCATCTGATGCTCTAAGGCCGATACCCTGTCAGGAGTTACATCCTTACTCCGTCTCTCCTTTTCTAAGGCCAACTCAGCATGTTCTAAGGAAGCCATCAGCCTCTCACACTCTTCGCTCAAAATTGCGTTAGCCTCCCGAAGCCGAGTAATTTCAGTGACAGAAGAAGAAGGAAAGAGCTGAGACATATGCCAGTTCTTAAAAGCTTGGGAAAGTATAAACACTCAGCATATATTTGCGGTAGACGGGAAGACCAGGAGTAAAAAGAAAGGTCATACCTTAAGTTGATGAACAATCAGCCACTGATAAAAATCCGTCATGTTGAAAGAAGTAGGAGGCAACGAAATATAAGAAAATTCGGGTCCTGAAAGAATAAGTTTCACGAGATTAGTGAAATTTGACGGGAGATCAAGGGGTCTCGAAGGACCGACGACTTAGGAAGTAGAAGTAGGCGGCATGGCACTTACACCCTCCCCAGATGCGCTTGAAGAAAATGGTAAGAGGACCCTATTTCTTATCTCCTCACCAAAGACACTTTCGGAAATCACGGAGGTAGAGGTGTCGAACCTCGGTCTCTTAGTTGACGAATCCGCAGGAGATTCAGCTAACCTCTTAAGGGCAGCAGTGGTAGTCCAGTTCAAGGCACAAATAAGAGTTGGGGCTTTCGAAGCCGGAACCCCTAGCCAAACGAAAAGTTAGGTAAAGGTCGAAAGCATGAAGCATTAGTATCAAAAAGAGACCGCAACACAGAAACTGTAGAATCGATAAAGCATACTTGGGGATAAAGGAGGTTAAGGAGCAAACAACTCCGAACCTACCAACAAGTGATTAGTACCGGGAAGACGGATAGGTGGGCGCCCCAGTATCTTCTATCCATGAGGGAGGAGGTTGTAAAGACGCAGCTTATCCTTGGTTAGTAGAGCGGACCGACGCAGCAGCTTTTCGAGCAATCCCAAGATAAGATTATACACGCGAAATTCGCTCTCGGTTAAAGACACTCTCTCAGAAGTAAAATCTAGAAGAAAGGAATTAAGGATACACTAAAAACAGGAAGATATCCACCTACGAAAGGTTAAAGGGGCTTACTACGATCAGCAATTTTAGCAGAAACAACAACAGGACATTTAAAGAAAAAGAATTGGTCTTCCGAAGGCATAACCTGGCTTGCACCATCATTAACAATCTTCCGCAAAGGGGTAGCGTGGAATAAGGGAAAATCATCATCCCTTGAAAAGCGCATTAAATGACGGGAGAGATTCGACGTAAGAGAGACCTGACCCAATTCCAAAGCAAGAACTTCCAAGCATAGGAGTATTGTGTAGGTGCTCAGTGGAAATTGAACTGGCGCGACTCTCAAATCCTGCAGAAGTCGAAGGATAAAGGGTGGAAAAGGAAAGAAGCCCCCATGCAAAACATGGATAGTTGAGTAGGCAAAGTATCCCTCAGGAGGATGCATGATATCATTATGGTTAATAGTAGGAATAGCCTCCACGTTGTCCATTCCAAAGCTGGTAAAAATGGAACTAACGTTATCCTGAGAAGTAACCAGTGATTTCTTCAAGAAAAGAGATTTTCCCCTCCAAGAAAGACCATGAGCATCAACGAGCGACAAACTGGAACTAATCTCATCAGACATGACATTGCCAAGTGATATCATTTCGTGAAACACATAAAGTTTATATCCCATTTATTAGAACATCTGGAAGAGATTACACTTAAGCTATAAAAAATAAAATATATGTTCTCTAATAGAGTTGCGTGACCCTAACCCTATAGTTGATATTTTGGGAAAAGGGTGTGTAAATTAATTGCCATGAATTACCCCTTAGATTGTTAAAATATGGACAATTCATATCTGATATGCAGAATCCTAAGTGAATTCAAACAAACAATTCAATCCCCCAATTAAAAAAGTAAGTAAAGTAGGGCATTTATCAAAGGCTTAAGCAGGGAGCATCCTATGATAAGCTTCAAATCCTCAATGAACGAATAATCTGGCTTAAGAAATTAATGTTGCAGGTAAAAGTGGAGGAGAAGTGGTAATTGTGCAAGGATATTTACCTAAATCCCCACTGCAAAAATGGAGACCAATCAACGTTCCTCTGCTAAGGAAGATCAAAGGACTCTGACATGATGCCTCGGAAAAGACAAAGAGTTTGGCTTGAAAAAGTCGAAAACATCCCTTCACAAAATGGGGGGGGCAAATGTTACTACCAAAAATCAACAGCAGAATTAGCTGACGGTGAAGGGGTATCGGGAGATCAAAGGCTCACAGGAGGCCCAATAGAAAGTGGGAGCTAGATACCAAGAAGGACAAGAACAAGAAGAAATAATCCAAAAAGACGCATCATTCGAAGTTTTTTTTCCTCTCTCCCTCTAAAGGGAAATATCATAAAGAACTAAGGGGTATAACCGACAGGGTCTATTCGCCAGGGTTAATACGAGAAGAACCTTCCGACAGTATCAACTCAACGGAGGACTCCGTGTGAGGAACCACCCATCTCCTAAAGCCAAGTAAGCCAGAAGTGATAAACTCGATAAACAAAGCCCAAGGGAATCTTCTATAATGACCAGCCTGAATGCCGACACACCCGAAGACGGAAGCATCGAAGGCACTAAATCGTAAGAACATGAAGGCCATCCAGAGCCAACTTCCGGAGCACCTACTGCATGGAGACAAAAAGGCCAACCAAGTCCCAAGCGAATATACAGGCTACCCGTACTAATTCACTTAGTATCGAAACCCATAGGGACTTCGAACCTGCAGTTATCAACATACAACATGAGAGCAAGCCTCTCTAAGTATTCATGATAAGGCCGGAGGCCTACATCCGAGAGCTTGTAGACGAAAGCCTATATCCAAGGACCATGGCTGACACTCTATGAATGGCCGAAAGGCAAGCGCCCGAAACTCAGGAAAAGAGCAGCCGGCCTGGGACTTCCGTAGGCCTAATAGCTCGTCAACTTAAGGAGCACCAAACCACTATAAATAAGACCCCAGAGGTCACATTCGGGGGAGTTTCTTTCTTTTGGCCTCTGAAACAATTGTATTCTTAAAATTAACTTGGCAAAGAGATCAATGGGGAAATCCCCCCATGTCATTCATGTACTCTAAGTGAAAATTGAATAAAGGGAATCTATCACAAGAAAGTTGCTCTGTAAGTATGTATTTCCATTTTATGTTCATCACCATTGAGGTTGCTTGTTTTTTTTTTAAGATTTGAACGGGGTTTCCTCTTCAATACACCCTTGATTAGGAAGATACGCTTCGTCCCTGGGTCGAAACCCATTCAGATTGCTCCTGGCAAACCCCTTTTCCCCAATTCCACTTCCAAAGCAGTAAACCGATTTGACCCGTAAAGAAACCCACCAACCATTCCCTCCTTTAGATCCACCCCAGTTGACCTGTCTCTGGTGTTGACGAAAAATATCATTAACAAATCCTAAAATTAAAAATGCCATTTCAAGATGTTTTGATTTACTAAATGGAAGTGGAATCGCGAGTAGGGGTTCTCACCTTGTGTGGAAAATAAACGGAAGATGACATAGACTAATAGGAACAATGATACGGAAGCTGGCACGACACAAGCAAGCATGATCGTATCTAGCGAATCAAACTACTAACTTAAATCAAAATTTCTCTACGATAAATCAACCCAAGCTCTAGGAAAAAAATCAACACTTCTTATTTTATAATATATATATATATATATATTTGCATGAAACATAAAATATATATGTATATCATATGAAATATTTCACATAAAACATTTCTCTAACCAACAACTATAATGATTGAACACTGGACCTCACACATCTCATTCACATGCACTACCCCTTCACCACAACATTTTTTGAATCTAAACAAACAAAAACACAAACATAGCTACTCACAACACCCACACACATATAGGTCAGGCTTACGACTAGGTCGACAGAGGTGGTCGGAGACAAGGGTGTTTTGGTTAGGGAAGATGGATTAAGATTTTTTCCAAAATTTGCAAAAGGTGAACAAATTTTTGATTATTTTAAAAATTATTTTTTGAATAGCTAACCTCAGAATTTGAAAATTTCATAAATTGAAAATTTGTTTCAAATTCTTTTCTCTTCAATTCGATAAAGAAGAAAAAATGTTTTTGATAAAATTTGAGGAAGATACGACCAAAACAACAACATGCAAAATTTTGGCTCATAGAACTAGGTCTAAAAATTTGTTTATCATGATTTCAATATAGAAGATTTTGAAATCTGAAGAATTCTTCAAAATCAAAATTGTAGCTATTTCAATTTATAATTAAAAAATATTTAATTTGGGTGGTCGATTACTGGGAAAGAGGTCTGTGGCCTTTTTTTTAGATTTCCATTTTTGACCTTCTTAAGAATTGAAGTTCATTTGATATGTTATAGCATATATGTATATGTTGAAATAAATAAACAAATAAATATAAATGTATGAATATAATGCGGTTGGGTTTGATTTGGTACTTGTTGAAAAAAAAAATTAGGAATCGTAGTGGTCGAGGTTGTCATGTTGGTTTAAGGATTTAGCTATAGAATTGTGCCTACGTATTTCCAATGTATATAGTCATACACACACATTTGTGGGTGTATATGAATATGAATCAGTTTTATACGTTCATTATTATCAGGTGAATCGAGTTTGTATCCATTCCAATGCCCATTCATCTTGTGTCGCCATCGTCTTTCCATGAAAAGTGAGTTTCTCCTCATAAACGACTAACTGATTATTAAGTGAATTAAAAGTATTGAATGAAATGCTAGGTTGCTATATAAATTTAAAATTATTTTTTATGTGATTTGTGCATATGTGACATGCACACTATCATCTTATATTACCTAATATGGATGTGATCTATGTTGTGTGATGTTTTATGTTTTTCTCACTCTGCAAGTTCCTGTGAATTTAGGAAAAATCATTGTGGGTTAAAATGATATATCCAAATGACTGTACAGATTTAGGATATAAATTCAAATCAATTAGGAATGCGAATTGAAATGATATATGCTTAAGATTCAAATTTTTAAAAATGGATTGAAAGGATACATATCCATATCACTTTACCATGGGATAGAATTTTTTTTGCAGATGTTGTGGTCAATAAAATATATTTTAAAAACTTATAAGTATGTACTGATTACTAGTAAATAATTTTGAAATGTATTCAAATATTGCATAAAGAAATGGTTGAAAGAATTTTCTTGAATTAACACAAATTTACTGAAGTTTAAGTAAAATTCATTTTAATGAAAGGTGTTTAAAAATATTGTTGTAAAAGTTAAATATTTTAAGTTAAGCTTTGATTTGAATAATTTTATTTTTAAATTCGATTTTAAGATAATATAACATAAATTTATATAATAAGCTAATCAGAAGTGTTTTGATTCAAAAAAATTTATCGTATCATATCAAATCTAGAACCTTGGTTTTTCCCTGTGCAAATCTGTAAAATGCAAATTTCGATCGTTCGTTCCAACCTTCGACTCTCCTTTCAAGGTTCATCGATATTGAACCAATCGAACGCACTTCTAAGATTTGCTCCACTTTTGGAAGTCCCTGCGTTGGTGTTCTTCGACTAATTGTTACTCTCGATGGTGAAGATGTTATTGATTGTGAACCTATATTGGGTTAATTCTAGGATTGGTAACATAATTGTTTATCTACCCGCTCCTTGGGAGGTACCAAATAAATGACTACTGGAATCAGGGTTTTGGGCATAAAGATTCCACTGACCCGTAAGAAGTGGTTCACATAAAGAATACTTTGTAAAATGATTACTTTAGAAGTTTAACAAAATTTACTTTGATATAAATATTTATTATAATAAAATTTTATCAATTTAATTTGGAGAAGAATTAAATGTTAAGGTGGAAATTTTGGATTAAATTCAAATGAATGGAAAGAAATTATTTACTTAAGAGAAATTTGACATAAGATTTTAAACAGGAAAAATAACAATTTGAAATTAAATAATTGTGATTTAAGTGATAACTTAAACATCGAAGTTGTTTTGGAATTTAACATGATGAAATGAGCTTGGAATCCAAGTTAAAAACCTACTTGGAAATAATGGTTGAAAATGTAATTCTAAGTTATGTGGTAAAAATTTGAATTTTTACCAAAAAATGAGAAATTTGTTTGAATAAGAATATGAAATCTGAATGGATGAAAGTCGGATTCTGAAATATAGATTTGGATCGAATTGGACCATTTTATATGAACAAAACTATATTTTTAAAAAAATAAGTTCTTCTTATTTCTTGGTTTCTCACAAGTTGCTTATAACTAGTAAATTTAAATTATTTTAGTCATTAAAATTTTATAACTATTTTATAAATATTTATATAAGCAAATATATACAAATATACTATTTTTAAAATTTAACTATTTTAAGCATATTTCATAAATTCAAATAGAATCCAAGTCCAATCCGACCTAATGAATCCAAGTGCTCAAAACTGAAGATTTCAAGTAATAATGATATTTGCCGGAATTAAAAACTAAAACTTAAAATATTTTGATAAAGGGATATTTGAGAATATAAGATTTTAAATCCTAGTTGTACTAATGGTGAATTATTTTGAGTAAAAGAGTTTAAATCGATACTCTAAATAATTTGATTTGCGATGTCAAGCTATGATTTCAAATTTAATAACCATGGTGTGAAAAATGTAAACGTTTGGTTGTTAAAAAGACCAAAGTTGGTATTTTTATACTCTCAGCCAATACTGATGCCACTTTAACAACATGTACGTGGGGGAGAATCTAGAATGAGGTTAGATGGTTTGGAGATGATTACTAGATTTGAAGAAAGAGAACGATGATGGATAACCTTCACCTTTGGGTCATAATTAAATGACTAAAATAAGAGCTATACCATGACTAAGTGAGGTCGCTCCTTCTACTGGACATTCTTCTTTGATACCGTCTCTATTACTTTGTGACTGATTTGGGTGCACACTTTGATCGTAGGAGTTGAAACAACCATTCCACACCTTCGATACTATGGGCAATATAAGGTAACCATTTTGGAAGAAGAGAACTAAAACTACAAAAAACTTGTCGTACATCTCACATCGCATGAAATAAATATAATCGTAAAATACTAATATAAAACTAGCGAGGCAGTTAGAAATTAGTTTAACAAATTCAAAATAGCTAACCATAATGTCATAGAGTTATGCAAAAGAAATGACTCCAATAGAAACTGTCTATAAACATAATGATAAAGATACTACTGGTGTAGCATCCCAAATTTTTATCGATATAATAATTAATTTATTTAATTATTTAAATAATGATTTGGTAATTTAAAATGACCAGAATTAAATAATATTGAATATTTAATTAATATAAATAATGGAATAATATATTTATTTTCGAAATAATCGAAAATAACAGAATTTACAATATTGTGTGAATTGGACAATTTAAAATATATAATTCAGTATAGAATTGAATTATATTAATGAGTTTATTTATAAATGTCAGTTGAACATAGAATTTATATTATACTTATAATCGAGCTCGAAATGGCATGGCAGTATATTGGTGAATTATAATTATAAGTCGAACATATAATTGAATTATAATTATAATTTATATTATAAATGTCAGTTGAACATATAATTGAATTATAATTATAAGTCGGGTTTCTTTGAAACAAGAAACGTTCGGAGCTGGTGAAGTATATTTTTCTAATGGAAGAGAAAAATTGAGATTTCATCGTGCAGATTGCGAGTTGTGTTCAAATCAAATTTTCGAAAAGTCGCTATGGAATTCTTTTAAATTTATAACAATTTATTTATATTATAAATGGATTTTCAATATAAATTCAATACTAATATAATCTGGATTTGAAATGTCGAGTTATAAATCCAGATAGGAATATTTTGGAGCTGTATTATATTCTATGTGAATATATACGATAATATTAATTTATTAATATTTAATATAATTATTTTTAAATATACTAATATTTAAAAGGGTTTATTTAGAGCTTTTAAAATAGCCAGTTTTGCAAACGTACTCCGTTTTCGACAAAACAAATTTTGTTGGATCCAGAATAATAAATTATTGTTATATTTCAATTTTCATGATTTTTGCAGTCAGTACGTGGCCATATGGGATTTTAATATGAAAAATAGTCAATAATCTGGCTTTAAAAATAGGCTTGTGAGCAAATGGACTCGAAATTCGATGGAACCAGTTTCGTTGGGTCCGTAATGTTGAACTATACGTGCATGTCCAATTTTATCGAAATTGGATAATGTACGTGAAAATTTTTAAACAATAAAATATGTAGCGATAGATTAAAAACAAATAAAATAATAAATATAAAATTATTTCTTTTTCCTATATATACCCCTTTAACTTTTCCAAACCCTTAAACATTTTCTCTGGTCAAAAGTTTCTAGCCATCGGCAGGAAGAAATTAAAAACAGTAAATACATGAGTTTGGAAAAATCAAAACAAATTCCTCAAAATTCTATAAATCAAATTAGATATATATTTGGAATCAAGAAAGGGTTCTCTTCGATTTTATACCCGTTTCAAAGGGTGAGATGGCAATCTTGGAGGATCGAAATGCAACAGTGAAGCTAGGGTTAAATCATTCGAAGTTTTGAGGCTTTAATCCGCGAATTTATGGTGATAATTAGGTTTTGGAGGTTGGTTGGAGATTGTATTCAAATTTTTAGGGAAAACCATGATAAAAAGGTTCTATATTTTGTTCGATGGTGCGTGGAAAATACCTGGAATGGAAATCGCATGTGTGTATGCGAGTTGATGAAGTCATATTCAGGTTGGAGGAAACGTTGATGAGAAGTACGTGGTGATGATCAGTAGTTGAATGGAGTGATTTTTCTAGGGATTTCCATGATCATTTTGTTTAGTATTTGACTATAGATTTGCTATTGAAATCTCAAAGTCGCAATTCAACGTACCAGTGTGAGCTGTGTGAAATTTGTATGAGGAAATAGAGATTCGAATGTGGAGCAAACTGGTATATTTTGTTCCATTTATTTTGAAGTGTGGGAAGTGCAGATTTGAATGAAACTTCGACAGTGGCTAGTTTTATACAGGACCACGCGAATTCACCTTTGGGGAAGAAGCTTGAGTCATGGGTCTGGGTTTTTGAAGGGGTATGTGGGCCGACTGGTTTTGGTATAGTCCAAAATGATTTATATTTAAGTTTAATATAAATTAAATAGTGTATAACTTGTATAATTTATAACTTTATCATATTGTATTAGAATTTCAAACGGTCAGATCCGTTGGGATCGTATGGACGAGCGCTACGCAATGGAACTGTTTCGGAGTGAATTGGAGCTCGTTACAATTTATAGCGAATTATATTTCCTGATCTGAATCAACAACAGTTTATAGTTATTTAACGATAAACGTCCAATGTGAGTAAATCTCACTAACTCTGCATAGTTTATATTTTTATAACGTATTTTTAAAATTGTTCAATGAAGGTTGATTGTTGTGTGTTGATTGTCTGGATGGACTGCTAATTAGTTGATTGAAATTATAGATCTAGTGAGATATATATATATAAATCATTAATCATATGTTGATTCCTTTTATCAGAATATTTCATATTGAAATGAAATTGATGTTAATTATATTGTTCAACATCTGTGAATGCAGGGAAACAGGTTGGAGGGATCCAACTAGATTCCTCAATATTTATAATATGGTTTTTCATATATTGTAATATATGATGTAGTATATAATTTGTTATTGATTATGTGTGTTTGGATGATGATTGATCCTTTTGATTTGGTATTTTAATACCATATGTGATACTGGAATGTAGAAAAGGAATTTTCAAAGTGTATATTGGAAATAAAATATTTATAAAATCAAAGGATTTTACAAAAGGAAATATTTATAAAATAAATAGAATTATAAAAGGGTAATATTTGGAAAATAAATATTGGAATATATAAAAAGGTTAATATTTGGAAAACAAATATTGGAATATACAAAAAGGGTAATATTTGGAAAACAAATATTGGAAAATATAATTAAGGAAATATTTGGAAAATAAATAGAATTATGAAAGAAAACGACAAGATATAAAAGAATTAGGAGATATGGATTTAAGGTGGATTTTAAATAGAATTTGTTTTAATAGATAAATTGGGAAGATTAATCTATATATAATGTTTTATAAATTTGGTAAAATATTTATCATTGGATAAATTGAAAATGTAAGTCTGAACTTATATAGAGAAGTAGAAATTGGTTTTAACACTGATATTTTAAATAGAATGTGAACTCAGCATTTATAAAGGGAATTAAATGAGATTTAAGTGTTAGAAATAAAAAGGAGATTTCGTATGAATAATTCTATAAATAGAAGTATAAATAGAATTTTGAAATGAGATATTATTTTAAAATATGAAATCAAACTTAATGGATTGTATAAAAGAAATATTTTCACATTCGGTGTGAATAATGGATTAAAATGAATATTTTATAAATTAAAACATTTATAAGGAAGATTGGTTTTTAAATAGGATCAAATGGGAATTTGAATGAGATAGGAAATAGGGTTAAAATAATATTAGCTATTCAAATAGAGTTAATCGAATATTAGTTAATCGAATAGAGTTAATCAAATAAGAGTTAATCGAATAGAGTTAATCCAATAAGAGTTAATAGAAATTTAGTTAATCAAATAAGAGTTAATTGAATATAAGTTATTCAAAGGGAGTTAATCAAATGTAAGTTATTCGAAGAGAGCTAATCGAATATAAGTTATTTGAAGAGAGTTAATTGAATATAAGTTATTCGAAGGGAGTTAATCGAATATTGGTTATTCGAGGAGAGTTAATCGAATATTGGTTATTCAAAGAGAGTTAATCGAATATAAGTTATCCGAAGATGGTTATCTAATAGAGATTATCCGAGAGAGAATTATACATTGAAATTCGATTTTATCGAATTCGGGAAAGTACTATTCACTTTTCGTTTTTAATCAAGATTTATTTATTTATTAATAAATTAGTTGTTTGTTTGTTTATTTATCAAAATTAATAAATAAAAGTTATATTTAAGTTATTATATTTCGGAAGCATGGGATTATAACATTATTGTTATAATCAAATGATTTCTGTAAAATAAGTGGATTCGTAAATAGAATCTGAGAGTTACGTAAGGAAGTTTGTTAAAGATTTAAAAGGTGAACTTTGCCTATTTCGAGGTTAGAAATGTTGTTCAGTTAAAGTCTGAGAGGTAGTTATACCCCAACTTGATTGACTCCATTTTTAACCAAGGAATGGTTAAGGTTCAATAGTAAAGATTGGTTAAGTGAATTTAGTTAATGAGTGTAATGGTTTGAGTTGGCATAGCGATGTTTTATTTAAACATCTGTTCCAATCCAATGAAGGAGTTTTGGAAATGTTTTCCAAATAAGAATTAGAATTGTTATCTAATATAGGAAATAAGAAATGGGAGTAAATATGGAAATGTTTTTTAATGTAATAACGTATAGTTTCTAAATATAGAACCTGTGTGACTAAACGGGATTTAAGAAATATATGAAAAACGAAAAATAAGGAAATGAATAAATTAATGATAAATCAATTTAAAGGGATAAATGTTGGTTGATGATTGATCGGTAAGATTTCCATTCGGAAATACGACCGTTATATGTACTCATGTTTTCCTTTGATAGTTAAATAACCGATTATCAAAGTTTTTGACCATTTCCGTTGTCAATACGGAGAGACCGGGATCAGATTTATTATCTGAAAACCACTCCGTGTGGGCATTAGCATTGAGAATCAAATATGATGAAGATAATTGAAGATGGAGTTTGTGCAAGGGCTATTCTGGCAAATCCTATGTAGAAATTGCCTAAGATGGGTTTACAGAATAGTGCCTTCGTCCAGTCCCAGGACAATCTGTATGGAAGAATGTCTGACAGAGTATATTTAGTAGATCACGTAAGTTGATCTCTTAAAACGTATTTACATTTGATGGTGAAGCAATTCATTTCTCTTAGTTGTATACCTGTTGTATTTTTGGGGAAATCAATTTGTGATTTGGTGAGTATGACAATGTGACATTCGAAGTAAATAAAAGTGAGATCTATACATTATAGCCTCTATCCTTACACCCACGAAATGGTATAAAATCGGGTAGGTTGCATGGCTAAGTGGTTAGCTGCCAATTAGGGTATATTATCACCTGATCTAGAGAAATTCCATTTACTTCTATAATCTATTTCGATGTTGTCCCTTTCGGGAAACGGTTGCTGATCTCAACCATTGGTGATAATTCATTCGGTAAACTCAAGCGAAATGAGTGACTGGTCATGTTTAGCCTGGGTTACAAGATGTTCTTGTTGAACCCATTGTATTCCTCTCTAGAGATACATAGTCGGAAGGTGGTCCCATACCTTTCCAGTTGGAATTCATTAACCAATAAGTGCCAGCGGTTTTGGATTGTATATTATGTATGTGGAACATGAGATGAAAGTGTTCTGCTAGATGATTATCATATTGTGGTTGATAGACACTATCATAATATCAAGGGAGATTTGATACAAAAGATCATTGTTTCTTGCAAAAGGATTTTTGATGTTAAATAAAATGCTTTGGATTCTCATAAGGGGAAAATTCGTTCTGTGTTATACGGCGTGGTCTTATGAGATATCATTTATTTTCTCAAACTGTTTTAAATGGTTTACTCACACCAGTCCCATAACTGACCCAGAGTTTATTTTGTTTTGTTTTCCCTAAACTCTTGGGTGCCCAATTTTGTACAGGTAGTCAAGTAGTCAGGATTTATAGATACACTAGATGGAGCTTGGAGCAGGAGGCTTCAGTAGCTTTTTATAGCGATTGTTTATTTCCGATGTGTTGTAAGTGTTGTACTTTGATAATGATATGTATATTAAAGTACAGATTTGTATTTCAAAGTTATGTTATATAGTATATTTTATTCGTTCCGCTGTGAGGTTCGTGTTACTCTGATGTTGTATGTTCTTCTTCTTCTTCTATTCTAATTTTCAATCTTATCTATTCTCACCCTCTAACTTCTTTCTATTAACATTCCGGTATTTTCGATGTTTGAATAGTCGACATCGGGTTTATGTCGATTACCAAGATCACAAATTCGCCGGGTCGTTACAATTGGGCCCCACAATAGTGAACAACAAAATGAGATAGAGTAAGTATAATATGTGGATAGCCTCCTTCTCGTCTCCCGATCAGCTACTCATGTTCACTCCTAACTTGCCTCTAGTCTGCCCATGGTGAGAGCACACAAAGTAATAAGAAGCAAAGCATAAAACTCTAGGACAGACAAAGTTTGGTGTGAGTGATAAAATTTGAAGTACACAAAATAAACGAAACACACAATATGGTAAAACAAATCTAAAATGTTCCTACATCAAAAGAGTTAGCACATAATAGTATGTACTACTCTAATAAAATCAGTAATATGGGTGTACTATATGTTTGAGTATTGGTGTGTCCAAACGTCTGCATTAGCACTACCTATATCTGTGTTAATGCCTCCTAAATCTAGCGACATCCCTGTGGTGATAAATGATTTAAACAAGCATAACAAACATCATCCATTCTCACATTCACTCACTCAATGCGTTAAATGTATATTATAACATTTAGTTTTGTGGTAGTTGTACACTATCTGAGTCGAAATAGTCTATGTTAGACCGACAGCCTCCGCTTAATTAAGAATGAGCATAAGTGTTATCCATGAGTCCTATTGGATTAACCAGCTGATATCTAAAGGGCAGCCTTCGAATTGGCTTACAACCTACATTAGGTCGACGACACAATAGACGTTCATTCCTCAGCTCTTCAAGTACCCGCCCAAACCTACATACTAATGATCCATTTTCATACGTATCTCCACTGCAGTGCAATTTTGGAGCTGTCTTCCTACTTCATCTGATGTTCTGTGGTTAGGAACTACCTAGATAACTACATCTTTCAACAACCATGTTCCCTGTTCTCTTAACAACTTTCCCACTTGACATATAGTCTACTACTCTGCTCTAGGAGTTCAACTAATCGTTATTAGATCGTTTGTGATCGTCAATCTGAACCATCTCACGTATGACACTCAAAAATGCTCAATTCTGAAGTTGCTCCAATTTGAAGTCTTCCAAAATGTAGAGCTCAACACCACGATTCTGGTGAAAAAAACCACGTCCAAAACAGAATTCGTATGCAAAAATTACATCAATTTAAAGTTGACTCGAAGATGATACACCACCCGATTTAAGGAACGCTAATCCTGATTTTAGGAAAGACCTGGTCTGGAATTTAAGGAAGGTCAAACCAGAATTTAACAAAGGCCGACCTGGATTTAAAAATACCAAACCGGACTTGATTTCGCCACATCTCCTTCATTTTTGATCCAATTGACTTGAATTTGAAATGTAAGCTCCTCAGGATATATTCTAACTCCTACAAAAGTTTCATCCAATTCTGGACAATTTTGAATTTCTATATTTTATTGAAAAACGAGTCTGATGTAAGGAATCCCAATTCGAACTATGCCAAACCAGATGTCTTTTCTCCATATCTCCTCCATTTTTAGCTGATTAACTTGAAAATTGAAATTCGGGCTCCATTAAATATCCTCTAGCTCCCACAAGAATTTCATTCTATTCTGGGCACTTTGTAACTTTATTCGATATGAACATATTCGACCATAACTCTGTTGTAGGAAATCCTAACGACCTTAAATTTCTCAGACAACCTATAGAGATCTTCTAGCTCGTCTCCTCCAAATTTGGTGTGAATTTGAGCAATTTTGATTTACTTACTTTTTCGCAAAATCCTAGTTCTAGGTCACCATACATAGGGCGTTTTACAGACATTCAAGCCATAATAAATGTAACACCCCGTAATTCTGTAACATTAAGTCTCACAAATTAAAGTATAATTAAATTTTAGAAGTAGAATTAAGGGAAACGGGTTACGCCATTGCGTTCGTCTCGGAATTCTGCTTGAGATAGAGTCCGAGTTTGCGTAAATTGGACTCTGTATGAAAAAGATATCCTTAAATTAAATATTACAGCAAAACATGAAAAAAGAGGAATGAGAAAAGAATAATGTTTAGAATTGTTCTAACTTTTGTAAGCAAAAGACTTAGTAGCTTATTTGGTTGGAACACATGACTTGCATACAAGAGGTACAGAGCTCGATCCCCGCCAGCGCCCTATTTTTGTTTTAGGGGAATGGCTTAAAATAGCCTAGTGTGAACGCAGTTCAAAAAGTGGTTTAGTGTGAAAATGGGTAATTGAGAAGATAGATAAAAAGAAAAAAAACGATGAATATATATAATATATATACGCATATATATATATATATATGACGTGTACGCATCATGTAGCGTACGTTGCGCATTTTTGGTTGTCAAGGATTGTTTTTTTTTTTTTAAATGGCCTTCCCTAATTGGATTTATGACAAATTAAAAGTAAGAAAAGATTCATTCATATATATATAAATATTTATATATGGGTAATTAATGTAAACGGTAAAGGGAAATGTATCTATTAGATACGTATTTACGTTTGAATTGATTGACAATAAATAATGAAAAGAAAAGATGAACATTAGAATATCACTTTTGTTATGTTAACATTAGAATAACATTTCGTTAAGAAATGTATATTTAGATTAAAATGTTTATTCAGATTAAATTGACATTTCAGTTAAGAAATGTTCATTTAGCTAATGTTTTGTTTTAAATAAAAAAATGTCGTTTTGGTTATGATATGTTAGGAAAGAACCAATGTGTCATTTATGAAAAAAATGAACATTTAATATGCTGAGTCAATGCTGAGTCATTTCTGACTCATTGCTGAGTCAATAGGATAATTCTATCTTGACTGAACGGTTGTGGTCATTTCTAGGGTTAATCAAACAGCCTAAATTAATCCTAAAATTCTATATATACAACCTAGCTCTTAACCTAATTCACACAATTAAACTTGGAGCCGTCACGCTGCTATAAGATAGCTTGGAATGGCCGCCGCCTAAAGCTTAAAGACAAACAAAGCTAGAACAAATCTAATTCAAAACTAAGAATCAAAACATCGTTTATCTACCCAAAGGAAAGCATCCCAATTTCAGAACTCAGAATCCAGAACTCAAGTTCATCGATCGTTGTAAGTATAGTGACTCTTTAGATGAGAATATGATTAAGACATGATTTGATGTAAATTGTAATATGGAATTATATCAGTATTGTAAAATATAGATGATGTTGTTTTGGTTTTGTTTATCGTGATAATTTGAATGTTTGTGGTGATTGGATCCATTATCTATTATGCGAATTGTATGTATACTGTTAGATCGATATATGTGCTTATGCAAGTTATAGGTTGCAAGTTAGATTTACTCATATATGTATATGATTCATGTAGGTTCTATGTATATATGTTTATGTTAAACCAATTGTACCTACATGATTAGAATAGATCAATATTCACAAATTCTTATGCAAGTGAAAACTTATAATTGGATCCATGTTAAAAGATCCGTTTATGATTCATATGATTTATAAAAGTTTATTGTTAGATCTATGTTATACGTATGTATTGCAAGTTCATACATGTTCCTATATGTTAACTTAATTATGTTGTAGATTTATGAACCTATGCAAGTTGTTAGGTTGAGATTCATGAACCTATGCAAGTCGTTAATTAAGTTGTTAATTCATGAACCTATGCAAGTTGTTAATTATGTTGTTAATTCATGAACCTGTGCAAGTTGCTAATTATGTACATGTTTATGTTGATTATGTTAAAGTTGCAAGTTCACACCTATGTACATGTTAAAGTTGCAAGTTCACACCTATATGTTTATGTTCATGTTGATTTTTTCAAAAATTGCAAGTTCATAGTTAATGTTGATTTCATGCCAATTTTGTGAACGTTAAATTAGGCTAAGTTATTAGCCTAATACTTTATGTGAAATCATGCGAACGGTAAATTAGGCTAAGTTGTTAGCCTAATATTTAGACGGGGGTAACGTTGGGTAAAAAATTAATTATAGGGAACTTGACATAAATTGGCCAATAATCACATAGGTGATTTATGGTATGAAACGGTATAAATTATTAATTTAAAACATGTTAATACATAGGTGGGCCCAAAACCATGAAATTGGTTAAGGCCATGAATGGTGTAAATTTATACACCGTTAGTTTTGAAATAAAATATGTGACATGAATAATTTACATAATTAAAATGTAAATATAGACAATACGAATATGCTTAACCCGAGGTTGGATTGAGTTGTGATGTAAACCTGCCCGGACCCGCCCGGCTGTCTAGTAATCATAACAATACCTATCCAATGTGGGAGGTTAAGGCATTGAGCCCGATAAAGACCCGAGGTTAGACTGAGTTGTGGCGTAAGACTGCCCGGAACTGACCGGCATACAGGCAGCCACAACAATACCTATCTAATGTGAGTGGTTGGTGCTTTAATAAGACAATTAAAGCTAAGCTAGGATTGGTAGGGTTAAGTAAATTTAATACACTTAGCCAAATTAACATGTTGACTAGATTAAAAGGTGGGGTTAAGTAAAGTTAATACACTTAGCCAATTTAACATGTTAACTAGACTAGAGGTTGGGGTTAAGTAAAATTAATACACTTAGCCAAATTAGTATATTAGTTGGACTAGAGCGTAGGGTTAAGTATACTTAGAACACTTAACCATCATAGTGTGATAAACGAATAGGGTTAAGTTAAAGCATGAAGGGACAATACTTAACCATTAGAACATGTTAATTAAACGGATGTTAGGGTTAAGTTAACTAAGGGAACGCTTAACCGTTATAACATGTTAGTTAAAACAGATGGGCAAGGTTAAGTCAGCGTGAATTACTGATAACACTTAACCAGTTTAACATGACAAATGAATGGGTTAAGTTAACTTGTATCGACTAATGACACTTAACCAATCCAACTTGACGAGAAAGAGAACTAAGTAGTAAACCTTAGTTGAAAGGGCCTAAGTAGTAAACCTTAGTTAAGAAAACGAAGATTCAGGAAACTAAGTGGTATACCTTAGTTAGGAAAACTAAGTAGTAATTCTTAGTATAACACGAGGAGGAGCGAACGTCCATCTAATCTTACAGAAGGCTCCAACGAATTGGGTTACGAAGCCCGAGGCTTCGAGGGGACGTGAGGGTACTCTTGGTATACCTCTGTGAGGCTGCAGATGATCCTCCTGGGATCACAGAGGTTAAGGTCTACGTTAGAAGAACCAAGGGTATGCCTTGGTTGCAATATAAGGCAACCTAATGACTAGGATGGACCAGCGTGATTCGGCGAGACCAGTAGCCCTGTGATAGCAACTCGTCGTCTACCTACCATCTTGAGTCAATCGAGATACGTAAAGTAGTAAGGCGGAGAACTCCAAAAGACCATATACTTGCTATCTAGCTATGGGTGAGGATGGCCATAAGACAGTGGGGCATAGGGAGGCCTGCGTATTGTTCTCAATTTTTCAAGGGTGGCCTTTCATTAGTTGAGGGAGGGGTCAGGTGGGACCACAGCCACTTGAAAAATAGACCTTAGCATCTGCATCGACAGATATCTGAAAGCTCCCGACCGAGTTCTGTGTTTCTAGAATAGCCCTGCCACGGGACTCGGGTCGCACATTTCAGGACATGTGCATCTAGACAGCGATAAACGATTCGAGACACATACGTGGGGAAAGTCTAGGAACATATACCACTCTAGGTAGTGTGTCCTAGACTAGGGGCATCGTTCGACAGGTAGCATAATCCCTAGTTGGACCTAGGTGGCATAAATCCTGAATCCGAGAAGTATTAGATAAGTCGCATAAACCCTAGTTGAATCTAGGAAGAGCTCGATAAGAAAACCCTAGATTAGATCTAGGTAATAAATAATAGATGTACACCTAAAGACAACCGCAATTACAGGGATTGGGATCACGTTATCATCTTTATACAGATTACTAGTTGGGATACTAGTTAGGTGGTGCAGAGATATAGAATGGGGTGTGATAGTATATTCGGTTTAAACTGTCTTGCTTTGGTTTATATTAGTCTGTTATTCTGGTACTGTCCCATTTTCCAGTTTACTCATGTCATGAACTTTATCCTGTTCACATGCTAAAAGCCACTAGACTTACTCAGGCTTTATGTCTGACTCTGTTTTTCTTTCGTCTTCTTTTCTTCCATTCCCCCCCCCCCTCCCCTAGGTAGTCAGGGAGGGAATAGCTCTGCTTTGTACGGACTGTTACTCTTTCCAAGCTTGAAGACTCTTGGATATATCGCTTTAGACTCTCTTTTCCGCTGCTATGGATGGCTTATGCTACATTGGGGAATATAAATGTTATTTTATGCTTCTTTATTTTGTAAGACAGATGATACTCTGGTATTGGAAAGCAACTGTTGTACAAACTATTTTATCAATAAAGTAAACTTTATTTTCCGCTGTTTTAATTTTGTCTGTCTTGTCATTTATCTGCATCTTTTACCTTAAATGCTCCACAGAACTTAGTGCATTCCCTTTGTGAGTGACACTAACGAATGTGGGGTGTTACATGTGGTATCAGAGCTGAAGGTTACCGGATCAGATAAAAGATTTGAAAAATTATTTTCAAAATGGTTTTTTTAAAAAAAGAAGCATTTTCAAAAGAAAAGATTTGGTTTAAAGGCATATTCCCCAAAGCCATACGCACTATCTTCTGATTCTCTGTTTGAATTCTTGTCCCCTTCTTTCTTGAGTCTTCGGGGCTCCTGGCTTTCTGGGTGGTAACCTCATCGCAGCATGGTTCTGTAAGCTTGATAAGACTACGATACCTATCGAAGGGCGAAGCAGTGCCCGACTTCCATCTATAGTCGCGGTAGTTTCACCTGTGGCTAATTTTCTTCCAAGCTTTGTAGGGTTCTTTGTGGGATAGAGGTAGCTTTAGAGAGAACTGTAAACATGTTACACAAGGATGGTAAAGGTGGGAGATGAATAATTGTGGCAGGTGCCCTAGGTAGGAAGAAAGACTGACTTTAAGAGAGGTAAAAAGTACATAGCAACCTTTAGCTTTAGACCCTCAGATTTGTAACATGATGGATAAGCTAAGTAGGGGAGAGATCTCTAATCATCTTAGTATATACACTAGTATCAAGGTTAACATCTGTTTATCTTGGAAATGGAGGTGAAGAAGCTTCGCAATCATGAAGTTAAATTAGATAAGGTACCGTATAGTGAAGCTCAAGAAGGTGCGACATATAAGACTGAAGACTAGACACGAGCATCATACCCTTTTTCTTAAGGGTATATCCTTGATCTCTTTTTCTAGGAATTTTATGCATACTTTCTAGCTTTTAAGGTATATCCTCTAGGACGTATCATCGATCCTTAGGTAGAAGCCAATGGATGTAAACATGTATTTGAAACATGTATTTGAAACATGTTATGATTGATGGTTGCAAGTGGTTGCTCGTGAATGCATATACACACCATAGGCGCTAGAACAACTCAGTCACTTTCATATTGCATTCGCATATATGTATTTGTTTACAGATTGAACTCAATGTGTTATCATATGGACGTTGCATTTGAGTGAATGGTTGTGCACTCATATAGAAATGATATGTATCATTAGGATTGCATACATGATTGGACGCATGGCACTGGCATAATTCGCATTAAGGAGATCGACTGAATCAGTAGACCGCCAGATTTTGCATTAGATAAAGACATATACACACACTATGCATATAAATATGAAAGCATTTAGAGATCTTTTTAAGGACAATGAATGCCTGTGATTGAATGGTTGAGTAGATGGGTGATTGGATGGTAGGACACATTCTTCCTAACTTGAAGATTTCGGGGACGAAATCCTTTTAAGAAGGGGAGAATGTAACACCCGTAATTCTGCAACATTAAGTTTCACAAATTAAAGTATAATTAAATTTTAGAAGAATAATTAAGGGAAACGTGTTACGCCATTGCGTTCGTCTCAAAATTCTGCTTCAGATAGAGTCCGAGTTTGCGTAAATTGGACTCCGTATGAAAAAGAAATCCTTAAATTAAATATTACAGCAAAACATGAAAAAAGAGGAATGAGAAAAGAATAATGTTTAGCATTGTTCTAACTTTTGTAAGCAAAAGACTTAGTAGCTTATTTGGTTGGAACACATGACTTGCATACAAGAGGTACAGAGTTCAATCCCCGCCAGCGCCCTATTTTTGTTTTAGGGGAATGGCTTAAAATAGCCTAGTGTGAACGCAGTTCAAAAAGTGGTTTAGTGTGAAAATGGGTAATTGGGAAGATAGATAAAAAGAAAAAAAATGATGAATATATATATAATATATATATATATACGCATATATATATATATGACGTGTACGCATCATGTAGCGTACGTTGCGCATTTTTGGTTGTCAAGGATTGTTTTTTTTAAATGGCCTTCCCCAATTGGATTTATGACAAATTAAAAGTAAGAAAAGATTTATTCATATATATATATATATTTATATATGGGTAATTAATGTAAACGGTAAAGGGAAAATGTATCTTTTAAATACGTATTTACGTTTGAATTGATTGACAATAAATAATAAAAAGAAAAGATGAACATTAGAATATCACTTTTGTTATGTTAACATTAGAATAACATTTCTTTAAGAAATGTATATTTAGATTAAAATGTTTATTCAGATTAAATTGACATTTCAGTTAAGAAATGTTCATTTAGCTAATGTTTTGTTTTAAATAAAAAAATGTCCTTTTGGTTATGATATGTTAGGAAAGAACTAATGTGTCATTTATGAAAAAAATGAACAATTAATATGTTGAGTCAATGCTGAGTCATTTCTGACTCATTGCTGAGTCAATAGGATAATTCTATCTTGACTGAACGGTTGTGGTCATTTCTAGGGTTAATCAAACAGCCTAAATTAATCCTAAAATTCTATATATACAACCTAGCTCTTAACCTAATTAACACAATTAAACTTGGAGTCGTCACGCTGCTGTAAGATAGCTTGGAATGGCCGCCACCTAAAGCTTAAAGACAAACAAAGCTAGAACAAATCTAATTCAAAACTAAGAATCAAAACAACGTTTATCTACCCAAAGGAAAGCATCCCAATTTCAGAACTCAAAATCCAGAACTCAAGTTCATCGATCGTTGTAAGTATAGTGACTCTTTAGATGAGAATATGATTAAGACATGATTTGATGTAAATTGTAATATGGAATTATATCAGTATTGTAAAATATAGACGATGTTGTTTTGGTTTTGTTTATCGTGATAATTTGAATGTTTGTGGTGATTGGATCCATTATCTATTATGCGAATTGTATGTATACTGTTAGATCGATATATGTGCTTATGCAAGTTATAGGTTGCAAGTTAGATTTACACATATATGTATATGATTCATGTAGGTTCTATGTATATATGTTTATGTTAAACCAATTGTACCTACATGATTTGAATAGATCAATATTCAAAAATTCTTATGCAAGTGAAAACTTATAATTGGATCCATGTTAAAAGATCTGTTTATGATTCATATGATTTATAAAAGTTTATTGTTAGATCTATGTTATACGTATGTATTGCAAGTTCATACATGTTCCTATATGTTAACTTAATTATGTTGTAGATTTATGAACCTATGCAAGTTGTTAGGTTGAGATTCATGAAACAATGCAAGTCGTTAATTAAGTTGTTAATTCATGAACCTATGCAAGTTGTTAATTATGTTGTTAATTCATGAACCTATGCAAGTTGCTAATTATGTACATGTTTATGTTGATTATGTTAAAGTTGCAAGTTCATACCTATGTACATGTTAAAGTTGCAAGTTCACACCTATATGTTTATGTTCATGTTGATTTTGTCAAAAATTGCAAGTTCATAGTTAATGTTGATTTCATGCCAATTTTGTGAACGTTAAATTAGGCTAAGTTATTAGCCTAATACTTTATGTGAAATCATGCGAACGGTAAATTAGGCTAAGTTGTTAGCCTAATATTTAGACGGGGGTAACGTTGGGTAAAAACTTAATTATAGGGAACTTGACATAAATTGGCCAATAATCACATAGGTGATTTGTGGTATGAAACGGTATAAATTATTAATTTAAAACATGTTAATACATAGGTGGGCCCAAAACCATGAAATTGGTTAAGGCCATGAATGGTGTAAATTTATACACCGTTAGTTTTGAAATAAAATATGTGACATGAATAATTTACATAATTAAAATGTAAATTTAGACAATACGAATATGCTTAACCCGAGGTTGGATTGAGTTGTGATGTAAACCTGCCCGGACCCGCCCGGCTGTCCAGTAATCATAACAATACCTATCCAATGTGGGAGGTTAAGGCATTAAGCCCGATAAAGACCCGAGGTTAGACTGAGTTGTGCCGTAAGACTGCCCGGACCGACCGGCATACAGGCAGCCACAACAATACATGTCTAATGTGAGTGGTTGGTGCTTTAATAAGACAATTAAAGCTAAGCTATGATTGGTAGGGTTAAGTAAATTTAATACACTTTGCCAAATTAACATGTTGACTAGATTAAAAGGTGGGGTTAAGTAAAGTTAATACCCTTAGCCAATTTAACATGTTAACTAGACTAGAGGTTGTGGTTAAGTAAAATTAATACACTTAGCCAAATTAGTATGTTAGCTGGACTAGAGCGTAGGGTTAAGTAAACTTAGAACACTTAACCATCATAGTGTGATAAACGAATAGGGTTAAGTTAAAGCATGAAGGGACAATAATTAACCATTAGAACATGTTAATTAAACGGATGTTAAGGTTAAGTTAACTAAGGGAACACTTAACCGTTATAACATGTTAGTTAGAACAGATGGGCAAGGTTAAGTCAACGTGAATTACTGATAACACTTAACCAGTTTAACATGACAAATGAATGGGTTAAGTTAACTTGTATCGACTAATGACACTTAACCAATCCAACTTGACGAGAAAGAGAACTAAGTAGTAAACCTTAGTTGAAAGTGGCTAAGTAGTAAACCTTAGTTAAGAAAACGATGATTCAGGAAACTAAGTGGTAAACCTTAGTTAGGAAAACTAAGTAGTAATTCTTAGTATAACACGAGGAGGAGCGAACGTCCATCTAATCTTAAAGAAGGCTCCAACGAATTGGGTCACGAAGCCCGAGGCTTCGAGGGGACGTGAGGGTACTCTTGGTATCCCTCTGTGAGGCTGCAGATGATCCTCCTGGGCTCACAGAGGTTAAGGTCTGCGTTAGAAGAACCAAGGGTATGCCTTGGTTGCAATATAAGGCAACCTAAAGACTAGCATGGACCAGCATGATTCGGCGAGACCAGTAGCCCTGTGATAGCAACTCGTTGTCTACCTACCATCTTGAGTCAATCGAGATACGTAAAGCGGAAAGGCGGAGAACTCCAAAAGACCATATACTTGCTATCTAGTTATGGGTGAGGATGGCCATAAGACAGTGGGGCATAGGGGGGGCCTGCGTATTGTTCTCAATTTTTCAAGGGTGGCCTTTCATTAGTTGAGGGAGGGGTCAGGTGAGACCATAGCCACTGGAAAAACAGACCTTAGCATCTACATCGGCAGATACTTGAAAGCTCCCGACCAAGTTCTGTGTTTCTAGAATAGCCCTGCCACGGGACTCGGGTCGCACATTTCAGGACATGTGCATCTAGATAGCGATAAACGATTTGAGACACATACGTGGGGAAAG
This sequence comes from Allium sativum, assembly GCA_030737875.1. Taxonomy (NCBI): domain Eukaryota; kingdom Viridiplantae; phylum Streptophyta; class Magnoliopsida; order Asparagales; family Amaryllidaceae; genus Allium; species Allium sativum. Next base: position 203,520,632 of record CM060924.1, read on the forward strand.
TATAGGAACATATACCACTCTAGATAGTGTGTCCTAGACTAAGGGCATCGTTCGATAGGTAGCATAATCCCTAGTTGGACCTAGGTGGCATAAATCCTGAATCCGAGAAGTATTAGATACGTCGCATAAACCGTAGTTGAATCTAGGAAGAGCTCGATAAGAAAACCCTAGATTAGATCTAGGTAATAAATAATAGATGTACACCTAAAGACAACCACAATTACAGGGATTGGGATCATGTTATCATCTTTATACAGATTACTAGTTGGGATACTAGTTAGGTGGTGCAGAGATATAGAATGGGGTGTGATAGTATATTCGGTTTAAACTGTCTTGCTTTGGTTTATATTAGTCTGTTATTCTAGTATTGTCCCTTTTTCCAGTTTACTCCTGTCATGAACTTTATCCTGTTCACATGCTAAAAGCCACTAGACTTACTCGAGCTTTATGTCTGACTCTGTTTTTCTTTCGTCTTCTTTTCTTCCCCCCCCCCCCGGTAGTCAGGGAGGGAATTGCTCTGCTTAGTACGGACTGTTACTCTTTCCAAGCTTGAAGACTCTTGGATATATCGCTTCAGACTCTCTTTTCCGCTGCTATGGCTGGCTTATGCTACATTGGGGAATATAAATGTTATTTTATGCTTCTTTATTTTGTAAAACAGATGATACTCTGGTATTGGAAAGCAATTGTTGTACAAACTATTTTATCAATAAAGTAAACTTTATTTTCCGCTGTTTTAATTTTGGCTGTCTTGTAATATATCTGCATCTTTTACCTTAAATGCTCCGCAGAACTTAGTGCATTACCTTTGTGAGTGACACTAACGGATGTGGGGTGTTACAATAAACCAAACATAAAATCACCCAAAATGACATATAATGACATACAATAACAACCAATTAATCCAACTATTCTGTTTGATCCGGATTTGAAATAAAAACCATAGATTTGCACAGATCTGCAAGTTTTTTCATAGGAAACATTGTCATTTATTCCTAGCCTTTTAAATTCATAATTTTAATCCAAAGTTGTAAATTCCTAACATGTTTAACTTTTTTCAAAATTACTTTAACATTAGGAAATTTAGAATTATGTAAATAAGATTATATCACTCACTTATTTCTATATTCTGAAAGGAACTACATAATCTAAATAATTCTCCCTTCCTAGCAGTCACAAATTTGTTTCTCTATTTTGGATCTATCAACCTCTGTATTTAGATTTAAGTTTTTGTTGAAATATTAGGATTTAGATAAAGAAAAATTTGTTGTAATGGTGGTAGGAGCTCTGGGGAAGAAGGAAGAGAAATGAAATGACAGAAATGAGTTTCAATAACTCTTTCTAGCCCTTTATCTCCGTTGTCTGTAGATCCACACTGGGCCTACCTGAAAATGGGCCGTAATGGCTGGAAATAAATTGTTTGTGTTCTGAAAATCATTCAAGCAGTCATATCTTCCAAACGGTTTATCCATTTTCAACATATTACCACTCTACGGTATGGGAAACCAACATCCTGTTCTAATGAAAGTAGTTTAGAATAAAAAATTTACTCTAGTCTAAGATTATGGGTGAAATAAGATTTCGTAAATGTAAAATGGTCATAGAAAAATCCAAGTAAAATCATAAAAAAGAGAAATGTCTTTAATAGCCATCTCTAAGATTACAGAACGATATGAGCAGGTATGAAAATAATACTCATATTTATGCATTAAAATGCGTAAAACCGTGTATTGTTACATTTTCCTCCCTTAAAAAAAATCCCCCGAAATTGCACAAACGAGTCAACAAGGGTCATCCACGTAATTAACAACTATGAAATAATCAAAAATCAAATGTAACACCCCCACACTTTTCTGCACCCAAATTTTGACAAAAATCAGAACTTGAGCCCATCCAAGCATGGAGCGTGTAGATTTGGTACCTACAATGAATGAGCATGAATATAATCAGAGTACGATAAATATAACTCTTAGCGGAAAAAAATAAAGGATAAACTAGTATTAGTTCAAGTAACTACCTTTTTCAAAGTAAGTCACTTTGCCAATACCGACCATGAGAGAGAACGAGACCCGAAAGCCAAAGTTAATCATTTGTGAGAACGCGACCTTCTCTAGGAAACTTGGTAGCTTGTAATAAGAAAGGGGTCAGAACAACAAGTTCTGGTGACTAAGAAATGTACAACACAGATATATTTTGTTTGGTTCAACATAATCTGTATACCTAACAAGGTAAGTAATTCTAACCCAAACTTGTTGAGGTTTACGCACGACCCTATTACCCTTCTGAAAGTATTATTTCCAAAGTACAGTACCGAGATAGGATGTTTACACATATTTTTGTTGAGCCTTTATACTAGAGCATAATTGGTTATTGAATCGAGAGTGGGCCCCTAATTACGGGGTTTCTATCTATATATCCTCATTCACTATCCTTTACTATTTATCAGCTCTACTATCAATGATAGATAGGGTGGATTCACCCTGATCGCTTAAGACCCTATGCGGACCTGTTGGTCACTTATTAACCCTTGATAATACATTCAACGCTAACATAAACTAGAGGGCACTAGCTACGGGCCCTACTAGTTAAGGCTTTCGTCACTCATGCGTATATCCTTGTTCCTTGCATAAGGTGAGAGATGATATTTTATCGTTCGTTATACCTTCTAGCTGACCTTATCAGTTAACCTCATTAGTCGCTTATTACTTCCCGTAGGATAGCCGTATCTGACCTTTTTAGTTTCTAGGTTTGGGTAGGCCCACACACTTGCCATTTAAGACCCTTAAACTGAAAAACCTATTCCCAGACAGACTCTTCAACCCTAGTCACTTAGCCTTTCAGGATCCAGGAAGTGGACTATACGCGAAGGTTATTCGTTCGTACCTCCATTAGCCTATTATACCTTTCCCTATTTGAGATAAAGTGGGCTACGTTATTGAGTCATTCTCATTTAGTCCCTCTACACGGGAATACCCTACTTACACAATTTCTTTTGTCACGGGTTTTATATGGTTAATGATATTTTATACTATTAACCTACTTAGTCCAATTGTATTTTCTATTTTCATGGGTATAAATAAAGAAGGTTATATTTTCCCTTTTTCTCTTGGACTTCAGTTAATACCTTTCCTAATTTGGACTCAGTATTTGAACCACAATCATAAATTCCCTTATGACTACCATTTCTTTTTATTTCCTTTTTATTGCCCTTTATGACCATAGCGGTCATATTTTCCTATGGCAAATATTTATCAATCCCAAGTTATCTAATTGTTGCACCCCATGTAGGCAATTTCTATTCTTATTCCTTTATTAATTAATTTATATATTTATGTACTAGGCCTCCCACATTAAATTGACAACTTTGGGATACTAGATTTGCCGGTCGGTTCTTGGCAGACTTCTACCGTAAGTTAACATAACCTCGTGTCTTAATACGATTATATTTATTCTTTAGACCCCTCACATTAAACTGACTACCTGTGGTTGCTGGATTTGTTGGTCGGTTCTGACCAGACTTACACGACAAGTTGAGCTTAACCTCGTGTCTAAATGCGGTTATAATTCAAATTTCCTAACTGGGGTTTACAACATTTATTTTAATTGATTTTAGGAATTGTAACCATTTTCCTATCACATTTATTTTTTCCCTAGTCAATATTGGTTACAATGGTTATTTATTGATTTACAGCCTCATTTATGGAAATTAATTATATTGATTACTACAAATGCTCACCACAAGTATTTTAATTCAAAATGGGTTACATTTACACATAATTCCATAATTGAACCTTATCCAAACATTCCATACATTGTATATTTTACCGTTTTACGCAGATTTGGACGAATAATATGCATATATTTATTTTTTACGTTTTTGTGTGATCAACATAGTTATTATTATTTTTATTATTCTTCTTGTTTTTAAATTAATGATTTGGTCTAACCAATTAACCAAACATTTCCCGTATATATTCAAACTTCCAAAAAGGTTTCATGTCTGACAAAGGACTGTTAGCTGTAATCATTGTAAATAATGCCTATTTTGTGGAAATAACATATTTCCAAATCACAAGAAATATATGTTAATATATGTTTTTGAATAGTCGATGCAAATTACACACAAATATAAATATTTATATTTATATGTACCTTTGCACCACTTTTCCCTTTTTAATCCTTTTTATCTTACCTCTTGTGATTTCAAAATAACACCTCTATATTCAAAAGGAGAAAATGACATGTTTTACAATGTTTAAGCCAAAACCCAACAATATTGAATATAAACAGGAATATTTCTTTTATTCTTACAATCAAATAATTGATAAATTTCATCTTTTTACCCAAATTCACATATTTCATATTTCAACACTAAACTAAATATGTGGAATGCTATTACAGCTAACTTGTTTTTAATGGGACTGATTTCCAGATCCACAGTGCTATGTAACATGTAAAACATATTTCATGACATAACTGTAGGAATATGTGGAAAAAATATTTAAGAATCCTACAATTCATGTTATACATAATCACAACTTATCATTTACCCATTTTAACCAAATTTATAATCAGATCCGATGGTTGCCAATAAATTCACAATATTCAAATAAACAGATATGATAGGTATAAAAGCATAGATTGGATTCAAACAAAATAGATAAGTCATTGTAACTGTATTAGTAAATTTCCGACTCACCTTATAGCCTCCGAATTCTAGTTTTCAATCCTTTTGGTCTACAATCCCCAAATTCTTATAGATATACAGTTTTTCTAGAAAAGAGAAAATTCTAGATTTGCAGAAATGTAAGAAAAAAGGGAAGAGGGCGAAGAATTTATCATTGAGCATTCTCTTCCATTAGATCTAATAATCTTCCCAATTGCATATGAATTTGATTTGATATGTATGAACATATTTTTATTTTATAAATTAGGTTAGAAGAGGAAGAAAAATGGCAGAGCTTCGCTGCCTCTATAGATTTGAATGGAAAAGAATGAGGTTCTACCCCTATATTTATAGTGGTGGAAATGGCCTAAAACCGTTAGATTAGTTTTAAGTTATATCCGTCCATTCCTTTAAATAATATAATAAACTAATACCTTAAAACCTAGCCGTTACTAGGCTTTTTGATGCCCAGTATTCGACCGGGGAGGTCGACTGCCAGTCGACCACCTACAGTCAATCGCGTGGGAATCAAACTGCCCAGGTCTGTTTGGTTAATTAAGGTAAGTTATAATTAATATTTCTGCTTTATTATTTTCCTTCCGTTTTCGTATTTCGTTTGTAATTTTTCATACGGACTCCATTCGCGAAACTCCAAACATGAAAGTTGATCAAAATTCCGAGACGAACGCAACAGTTAAAGTTTTGTGGCCAAATTCCATCATTTGCATAAATTCCTATTTTTGAAATTCTAATAACTAATTTATATTGCTGTTAGACCAAAAAGTGGTTCTAACACCCAAATTGACTAAAAGAAGAATGAAATAAGATCAAAAGTAAAATGGAGACACGGAATTTATAGTGGTTCGGCGAAGAAAAGCCTACGTCCACTTGTCAATCACTATTCTCGATGATATAGTTGCAATTACAATGAGATATTCACTCAATTTCACTCACAACTCACATACATTCACTCAATTGTCTCAAAACAAATGTTGAAAGACGATTTGGATTATCCGGGAGTGTTGGAATTCGGTTTATGAAAGTGGTTGAACTCTCAAAGTGCCAAAAAGAAGATCCTCTTAATTGTCTCCAGACAGGGTATTTATAGGTGAAAGTTTGCTCAGAACCCGATCCGGATCGGAGGCACGTGTTTTCCATCCCATCATCCTGGGGTTCGGATGGATTCCAGTGTTGACAACGCATCAGAACAGTGGACGTTGTGGGCAGGAACTGGTCATACCCGCTCCGCATCTTCAGGTGATCGTAGGGGAATGTGACATGAATTACAGGTTCGGTTCGGAGGAGCTTGCAGTGGGGGCTCGGATCGGAGTATCCGATCCAACTCGGGTTAACCCAAAACTAAGTCTTTATCCACTTTGCTCCGCTCTGTTCCGTCCCTGTAGCAGGTAGCCCTCCGCTCCGACTGACAGTAGGTAACCCTCCGATCCGAATAGCAATGTCTCTTTGATCCAAATAGTAGCAGCTCTCCGATCCGATCAGCAACATCTCTCCGATCCGATCCGCAGCATCTCTCCGATCCGATCCGCTATGATGCTTTTTAAGTTCTTTAACATTTCACATCTCGACTTTGTATTGCCCAGTTCACAAAGTGGGCTAAAATTTTGCCCCCTCAAAGGGTGCTCCTGTTGGAAACGGAGCATGCTTTGATTATCACTGCATATCGCCTGCTAGGTAATCTTTCCTTTGACTTTCCTCGTGCTTTCATCCTCTTCTTTAAATTTTAAATTCATTCATATGCCAAGCTGAGATATGACATCCTGTTCGGTTCGGATTCCGACCCGAACGGATCCCCTTCTTCTTCTATTTCGTATTGGATTATTGGGCCACGCTGCGTTACTGGGTTGTCAAACCGATCCGAACGGGGAGACGAATAGTCACCCTGTTTTTCTATATAAACTCAGCCTTCACTTCCTTCCCACTTTCTTTTTACTTTATCGTTTTACCATTTCTGCTTCGGAACTCCAGAATTCAAAAGAGAAAGATTTTTTACAATTCTTGCGCGAATCCTCCATTTATACACTTCGGTAGGTTTGAATCCTTGATCGGTTTCGTGATAACAGGTTTTAATTGAAATTGATGGTCAATTCGACCGATCTGGACGTGGTTTCCACGCCGCAGTCTCCTCTTCCTTCGTTATTGTCGTTGGTGGCTTCTTTGCTACTTCGAGGCGTTGGAAGAGGGAGTTGTGGTCTGAGGCCAAAAAGGAGGAAGAAGAAGAAGATCATAGGGAGTCGGTTCGGGCGGTGGAGTATGGAAAGTGGAGAAAGGGAAAAAGAAGAGAAGTCCAGAATGTCGGATCGGGTCGGGGCAAGTAGAGAAAGGGAAAAGGAAAAGAAGTCCAGAAGGTCGGATCGGGTCGGAGCAAGTAGTTAAAGAAGGGGGAATGGAGCTCACCTAACCGGGTCGGGTCGGACTGTAAGATAAAGGAGGAGAAGCATGACTACGTGATCCGATCCGAACCGTTAGGGGAATCTACCTCCGAGCCGATCCGATTTTGATTTCTGAGTTTCAAAGTTTATCCGAGCCCAAGACGAGGCCACGCCCCCGATCCGATCCCAATGAATGCGCCCGAACCGAACCGAAGGGCAGTCCATCTTAATGCATAAAAACTCGTTTAACTGGCCCAATCAACTCTTGGAATAATCTTCAACTTAATGGACAGTTAGGATAGTGCCTTGCGAACATAACTGGACATCAAGAACTGCCTTGACCCTTATTACTTTGCCAAAATTTTGCGTCGCACTTTCAAATATTAACTTTACACTTTCCGCATACACTGTTTACACTTTAGTTTGCACACTTGCACGGGGGGATACGGGCTAATTTACTCTAACCTATGCTATTGCTTCTTCAATAGTTTTTTGACCATGAGAGTCTCACCTTCAACCAAATTTTGGAAAGATTCTCTTTAGCACCAAATCTCCTGGTTCAAAAGTCCTAAGGCGAACTTTTTTGTCGTAGTAGCGTGCCATCTGACGTCGATGTCTTGCCGCGCACAAATCTGCTTCGTCCCTTTTTTCTTCGATTTCATCAAGAGACTCGAGTAAGAGCGCCTGATTCGTCATCAGGTCATAATACGTCACCCGGTGAGAAGGAACTTCAAGCTCTACTAGAATTACTGCTTCTGAACCGAAAGAGAGAGAGAAAGGGGTATGACCAGTAGCTGTCTTAAATGTCGTTCGATATGCCCATAAAGCTAAGGGCAATTCGTCAACCCATTTTGCCTTTGCGCGCTCTAATCGTTTCTTGAGGATGGATTTTATAACTTTGTTTATTGCTTCTACTTGCCCGTTCGACTGCGGATAAGCAACCGTAGTATACCTTTTGTCGATCTTATATTTTTGGCAGAAATGTCTGAATTCAGCACCATCGAACTGGGTTCCGTTATCAGTTATAATGGTCCTTGGGATCCCGAATCGGCATATAATATTTCTAACCACAAAACTTATCACCTTTCTCGCCGTGATTTTGGTTAGGGGCTCAGCTTCCACCCACTTCGTAAAATAGTCCACAGCGACTATTGCATATTTCGCTCCTCCTTTAGCAATTGGTAGAACTCCGATGATATCAATTCCCCATGTGGCAAAAGGCCAAGGACTCACCATCGATTTGAGTTGGGTTGACGGTGCCTTGGGGATTTTGGCGAATCTCTAGCACTTATCGCAGCGTCGTGAATAATCAGTCGCATCTTTATTAATGGTGGGCCAGAAGTATCCATACCGCAATATCTTTTTCGCTAAAGTCTGACCTCCTGTATGATCTCCACACTCACCTTCGTGTACTTCTCTCAGTACACGTTTGATGTCGTCGTGTGCTATACATCGTAACAGGGGCATAGAAAATCCTTGTCTATAAAGAGTATCATCTTGAAGAATGTATCTGGTAGCCTTGCAAACTATAGCCCGTCTCTCACTCTTCTTTGATGGGAGTATTCCATTCTTAAGGAAGATCTTAATTGGGGTCATCCACGACTCCTTCTCCGATTCCGCTTCGAAAGCAAACTCAATTTCCATCGACTCAAAGCTTGGCGATTCCAACGTTTCAATTGGAATTATTTCAGTTTCTTCCGGGTTGTCGGAACTAGCTAGCTTTGCCAGCTTATCTGCCTTCTGATTTTCGGCTCTTGGGATATGCGTTATATTATACCTCTCCAGGTTGCTCAATAGCTTTTTCACTTTCCCGAGGTAGGCGATAAGTCGAGGTCCCCGAGCCACAAATTTCTCTCGCACTTGGCAAACAACGATCTTGGAGTCACAGAATATGTCCAACGTTTTTATTCTGAGGTCTTTAGCAAGCTTCAGCCCGGCAATCAGGGCTTCATATTCAGAGTCATTGTTAGTCGCTGAAAATTCTAATCGTAGAGCGTAATATAACGACCGTCCTTCAGGAGTAACTAAGACGATTCCAGCTCCGGACCTTCGGTCGTTCTTGGCTCCATCTGTGTATAGCTTCCATGGATCTATCTTTAACTCATCTTCGGACTTGACCACTCTGTCATCGATTACTTCCTCCTCTGGGATGGTGAACTCTGCTATAAAGTCTGCCAGAGCTTGCCCCCTGATCGACCTTCGTGGCTGAAAATTTAAATCAAACTGACTTAATTCAATATTCCATTTGATCAATCGCCTCGATGCTTCGGGTCTCTGCAACAGCTGCCTTAGAGGTTGGTCAGTGTATATGGTTATTGGGTGAGCATGGAAATAGTGACGAAGTTTTCGGGAGGCGATTAGGAGGCTATAAGCGAGCTTCTCAATCTTTGGGTAGTTGCGTTCTGCCGCTGCCAATTTCTTGCTTACATAATATACTGGCCTTTGCACTTTGTCTTCTTCTCGAACCAAGGCTGTGCTAACAGCGTGAGCTGAAACTGCCAAGTAAACAAATAACTCTTCGTGATCCACTGGTTTTGACAAAATCGGTGGTTTTTCTAGTAATTCCAATAAATTTCGAAAGGCCTCAACACAGTCCGGAGTCCACTCGAAGTTCTTCTTTCCCCTTTTAATCAAATCAAAAAACGGGACGCATTTGTCCGTGGCTTTGGAGATAAACCTACTCAACGCAGCTACTTTCCCCGCAAGACTTTGGACGTCTTTAATTCTCCTCGGCTCTTCAATGTTTCTAATCGCTGCTATTTGGCTGGGATTGATTTCAATTCCTCGGGAGCTCACAATGAAGCCTAGAAATTTTCCCGATGCCACTCCAAATGAACATTTCAAAGGATTCAACTTCATCCGATACTTTCGCAGGATACTAAACATTTCTGCCAAGTCTTGCGTATGGCTGGAGTACTGTTTCGATTTGACAAGCATATCATCCACATAAACTTCCATAGTCTTCCCTATTTGATTATAAAACATCCTGTTCACCAGGCGTTGATAAGTGGCTCCAGCGTTTTTTAATCCGAACGGCATGACCACGTAGCAGTATAACCCCAAGTTTGTAATGAAGCTCGTGTGTTCTTGATCTGGCACGTGCATAGGAATTTGGTTGTACCCGGAATATGCGTCCATGAAAGAAAGAAGTTCGTGTCCCGCTGTTGAATCTGCAAGCTGGTCAATCTTGGGAAGTGGGAAACTATCTTTCGGGCAAGCTTTGTTCAAATCTGAAAAATCAATGCAAGTCCGCCACTTTCCATTCGGCTTCTTTACTAAGACGGGATTCGATATCCAGTCAGGATATGTCGAATCTCTAATAAATCCGGTCTGTTTCAGCTTCTCCACTTCTTCTTTCAGAGCAGCCGACCTCTCTGGGCCCAGCATACGTCTCTTTTGCTTTACAGGCGGGTGTTTCGGGTTTACATTTAGTGAGTGACTTATGATGGATGGCGATATCCCACACATGTCAGCGTGGGTCCAGGCAAACACGTCCAAGTTTGCCTTCAGGAAGTCAGCTAGTTCTTTGGCCCGACGTGGATCCAACTGGGATCCAATCTTCAAAACTCTTGTTGGATCAGCTTCATCAATGGGAATGTCCACTGTCGCTTCATTAGGAGTTGCATTTCTAGTCTCTGGTTCCTCGTCTTTTCTGGGATCCAGGTCTTCAGGCGTTCCTTTGGGCAACTCCTTCAGGGCCGATCCCTCTAATTGCTACGCCGAGCCTTCCTTTGGAGGAGGCGAGGCATCTTTACTCTCGATGTTAAGTCCTTTCATCAACATCTTTAATTCGGCAACATAGCAGGCCCGTCCGGAGACTTGATCCCCTCTCATTACTCCAGTTCCGGCTTCAGTTGGGAATTTAAGCAATAAACACCAAGGGGCGATGCAAGCCCTGAACTCAGCAAGGGCAGGCCTTCCCAAAAATGCATTATAAGGCGAATCTACGTCCAACACTACGAACTGAAGCATCCGTACTCTTCGGCGTTCTCCTTGCCCCAAGGTTACGGGCAATTCTATGTACCCCATTGGAGCTGTTGACGCCCCGTTGAAGCCTCGGATCCAACCTTCGCATGGCTTCAAATCTTCAGATTCAAGCTTCATCTGATCGAATGACTTTTTAAATAAAATATTAACAGAGCTTCCGTTGTCTACTAACACCTTATGAACCAAGGCCGGCCCAATGGTGGTAGTAATGACCAACGGATCATCGGTGGGTGACTGGATCCCAGTATTATCTCTACAACGGAATACCACGTCGTCAAACATTGTCTTCTGTTGCTTTATGGGGGCGGTATCTTCCAAATCATCACATTCATCCACATCTACGTGCTTGGCAGCATTTACATATTGATCCATTTCTCTAAAACTGCAGATTGCTGGGTGGGGTCCACCCACTATGGAGTTGATAACAATTCCCCTGCCTTTCTGCTGCGCCGTAGGCTTGGGAGCAGATTGAATCTGTTTTGGAGCCTGTTCTCCTTGCCCCCTGTCTCTCGGGGCAACCTTATATTCATCCAATTTCCCTTCGCGCAGCAGCTTCTCAATCACTTCTCTCAAATGGCGACATTCATTGGTTGAATGCCCATGAGTTCCATGAAACAAACAAAACTTTCCAGTTGCCATTTCTTTCTCCGTTGAGTCGCGAGGTGGCGGTCTTTTATATTGCAAAACATTGTATGTATCCAAGTAAATATTCTCCAGAGTGTCGTTCAACGGTGTATAATTCTCATAAGTCTGGAATCGGGGTCTTTTGTTAGGATCACTTCCCCTATTTCTATTTCTTCTATTACCATTCGTGTTACGGTTATTGTTGTTGCCCCCGTTTCCAGTATTGTCGTTTCCACTCTTGTTTCCCGCATTCACTTCAACTTTTCCGGAACTTTCTCCAGACTGCTTCACGGCGACATTACTCTGAACATTTTCTTTTGAAGCCGCTCCAGACTTTCTCTTTCGGTTTGCCCTGGCCTCCTCTCGTCTTAAGTGAATATCGGCATTTTCATAGAATAACTCTCTCGTGGAGGGTGTCTTCCCAGAAAGGTAATCTCCAAACTCGGAGTCAGGATCGACTCCTTCAATCAAAGCCATCAAGATGGTGGGCTCATGCGGGTCACTAACTTCAGTCACAGCTAAGTTGAAACGGTCGAGATATGACCTCAAAGACTCTTCTGGCGCCTGCTTAATTCTTGATAATTCAATAACACTTTTAGACTTTCGGGTATGGAGTCGGAACTGATTCATAAAACGTTCGCTCAATTCCCTATAATTCGATATCGAACGAGGGGGAAGTCGGGTAAACCATAGTAGCGCCACATCTTCTAAATAGATCGGGAATGCTTTACACTTCACTGCGTCAGGAGCAGCAGCAGCATTCATGAGCCACGAGTATCGCATCAAATGATGTCCCGGATCGGTTCTCCCATTGTACTTGTCCATCTGCGGCAGGTTAAAACGTCGGGGAAACTGAAAATTGAGGATGTCGTCAGTGAAAGGAGTATGGCTTCGCTCAATGCCATAATCTTCATTGGTATAGTTCCGGCTTTCGGACATAATCTGGCGTACCATTGCCTGTACGTCAGCATTAGTTAGGGGCCGTTCAGGCTCCCTGGCCCTGGTATCCGGGTTCCTTCTGGGCTCTTGTTCAGGAGATGCCCTTCTTCTTTGAGCTGCTTCTGCTCTGCTTCGTTCCCTACGCTCCCGGTCGATCTCGGGAGGAGGGGGCTGGAGCATTTGCCTCTGAGTGGGATTAGTATGGTTAGGGTCTCTCAAGCTTGGATCATTGGTTCCTAGTGCTCGTGTAATATCCTCGCGGGACCCCAAAGATCCGAACGTCAGTTGCTCCAAATTCTGAGGTCGTTCGAGCGGCCTTCTTTCACGGGGCCGTTCTTCCTCGGAAGAAGAAGACTGATCCATTGGTGTGTGGCGAACCGGGGATGGGGTTCTCTGTCTACGGAGTTCGCTAATTTCCCTGCTCATGAGTCTCATGTTTTCTTGCATCATGAGATTGGTGCGCTCGTAGATTTTCATAGCCTCCCTAGTACTCTCAAGCATGTCAAGTAGGCGCGAGAAATCTCCTTGAGTGATAGGTGTGGATGGATTGACCTGATCATTGACCCTGGTGGCTGGAGTCGGAGCATTTGTAGGGGCTCGAGTAGAGGTTCCAACATTACCAAGTGACGGGTCGGTTCGGAGATTTGCGAACGGTTCGGGTCGGAGCTGGGAGACTGGTTCGGGTCGGAGCTGGGAAAGCTGTTCGGGTCGGTTCAAGTTGGGGGACTGCACTGCTTCAGACTCTCCTACCCGGATCGGATCAGAGCTCTCCCCTTGAGTGCGGTTCGGATTTCCTACATCAGTTCGTTCCACTGCTGAGCTCTGTCCACGAGACCTTGTCACGACCGCATTTTGCTGATCTTCACCAACTCCGTTTCCTCGACTAGTTTGAACTTCCTTGCCTTTTCCTTTGGCCATAGTTCTTCAACAATCAATTCAACAAATATTCAAGAGCGTCGAAACTTGAGGATTAACTTCTTTGAACTCAACGGTCCAAAAAGTAGAACGATAATCCCGAAAAACAGAGAATTCAGATGGTTCTCAGTGAAAGCACCAAAATGTTAGACCAAAAAGTGGTTCTAACACCCAAATTGACTAAAAGCAGAATGAAATAAGATCAAAAGTAAAATGGAGACACAGAATTTATAGTGGTTCGGCGAAGAAAAGCCTACGTCCACTTGTCAATCACTATTCTCGATGATATAGTTGCAATTACAATGAGATATTCACTCAATTTCACTCACAACTCACATACATTCACTCAATTGTATCAAAACAAATGTTGAAAGACGATTTGGATTATCCGGGAGTGCTGGAATTCGGTTTATGAAAGTGGTTGAACTCTCAAAGTGCCAAAAAGAAGATCCTCTTAATTGTCTCCAGACAGGGTATTTATAGGTGAAAGTTTGCTCAGAACCCGATCCGGATCGGAGCCACGTATCTTCCATCCCTTCCTCATCTCGGTCCAAAGTGGGAAGGACCCTTTGTCATCCAACGGAAACTTGAAACAGGAACCTTCAAGTTAACGACCGTAGATGGCGAAGAGGTACCTAGAGCATGGAATGCCCAGCACTTGATGCGATATTTGGGTTAGAAACGTTGTACTCTTTGCTATTTTTCTTATGAACTCTGTAAAAAAGGCACGACTTGCCTTAGGAAAGTCTGATGATATGAATAAAGAACTATAAAGTGGATGTAGGCTACGACTTAGCCGAACCACTATAAAAATATCGTGTGTCATTTACTTTCATGCATTATATATATACCTTCATCTACTATTCTGTTGCGATTATGGAATATAAGATGATTTAAAACCTGAAAGGTTGAAAACAGTTTATACGCAAGAAAAAGCACAATGACTATTTGTGCGATAAGACATAAAAGAATGGGAAAACGACATTCTTAACTCTAACTCTCGAGAATTGAGAGAGAGTATAAAAGGACGGGAAGACGACGTCCTCTAAGGCGTGAAGGTGCACCCAGACAAGTGACCGCCTCAGTAAGAACTCTAACCTGAGTATAAGACAGGAGAGTATAAAAAAAATTCCAGAAAAAACGATAGGCATTGACGACACAGAAAATGCAATCCCATCAGAAAATCGGGGACATTCAGACTACTTGATTAAGTCTTGAATAGTTTTTTGAGATCGACTGGGGGCATATATGTATACACATATTTCCCTCTACCATAACTTCATTACACAACTATAGTAAGACATGCATTCTTACATAAGTGTAAAACTAATGGCTAACAGACATTGCAGAAAATGAATTATTTTTTATTTACAAATGACTGAATTTGTATAGGAAAACAGTCAAAAAGAAGGTGCAAGGGCCACCCTCATAGCAACAATTATTGGTCAACCAGATGCTAAAATAACGCAAGACAGCCCACTACTTAGACTTCGAAGGAGGCTTGGACTTCTTGGCGGCTTTCTCCGCATCCTTCGCCTCTTTTTCGGCCTCTGTCAAGATGCGCTTTGATTTTTTCTTTCCTGAAGCTGAGATGCTGGAATCGGTTGACTTCTTCCCGGAGGGCGGAGCGCTAGAATCAAGAGAAGACTTTTTAGCGAGTTCCTCTGTAATAGATCTAGTTGAAAGCTTAACAACTAACCTTGATCCCGCATCCACAACTGCGAGAGGGTTGAGGCTTTAAGGGTCTAAGTCTTCAGCTTTTAACTACAAGCGTTTATCTTGGTCAGCTTTCATTGCAGCCAAAGTAACATCATCTGCACTTTTCGACTCCCCGACTATTGCTACTTCTGGATCTTCCTCATGTCCTCCGTCGCCGCAATCATCCTTTAAGGCGGCTATCATTTCGTCATCACGAGGAGTGTCAGCCTTAGATGGTTCGCTTCCTTCTCCCAAATCTATAGGAGCAGCCTTGTCCTTTCCCCCTTTGCCTTCTCCGTAGGCTCCGCCCCAGAGGCGGTTCCCTGGGTCACATCTGTCTTTCCGGATGGCTCAATACCTACAGAGTGAGAAGCAACAGTTATCAACTCAGGAGAAAATAATGGGTTTTTCATCGATTGCTCAATCACGTGGCGAAAGGTAGAGATAGCCCTGACGAATTGAGGTGAAAATGTAGATATACCTTCCGAAGACTTCTCGGCAGGGGTAACTGCTGTCTCCGATGCCGTTTCGAGAATAGGGGATAGCAGAGTTGTTCGAGGGATCCCCGGGTTTTCAGGATCATACCCCTCTACTTCAGAAGTTGCGGGGGCAGTAGAAGAGGAACCAGCCTCGGGAATGTTCTTTTGCTTAGTCCTCCGCCTCTCTTCTTCCATAGCATCAGCAATGAGGCGGCGCCCTTCAGCTAGGCGTTCTGGCTCATCATCCCTTAAATATTTCTCCATCAGCTTGTCCTCATCAATGGAATCAACCTTGAGCTCCTCTTTCTCCCACTCAACGATCTGACTCCATACTTGGACTAGAGTAGATGGATAATCCACAATCCAAGAAATGTTCCGACGACGGATGATATGTGCAAAGAATTCAATCATTAATTCGCCGAAACCCTGAATCTCTGCCTCCGCCTCTGACAATTGTTTGCGGGCCTCCTCAGCGGATTTGATAGCACATTCGACGTTACCCTCCGCCAGGGCAGCTCTGTTCTCCGCCTCCATTAGCTTAGAAGCCAAGTCAGCATTTTTCTTTTCTAGCTCAGCATTCCTCCTTGCTAACTCGGTATTTTTCCGTTCAAGGTCAGCGTAAGCAAGGCGCATTTTAGCGGCATCTGACTTAGCATCTTCATCTTGCTTTTTTAACTCAGAACGCTCTTGAGTGTGAGATTCAAGCAAATCATGGTAATGTTTTTGCATATTTTCAAATTGTTGTTTGAAGCTAGTAGCGTCCCTTTGAGCAACAACAAGCTAGGCCTGTGTGTCCTCCAAATCTTTTCCTAGATTCTTTAAGGCCTTTGCATCGTCTTCCGCGGTTTTTTGCATCGAATCAGCATTCGTGATTAGAGTACGTATGATTCTGGAAAGGTTGCGTGAATATTTGAACATTTCATAATACTGTTTTTCGACTACATCTATCTTTGCTTTGACCTCATATGCCCACCTGGAAGAAATAGGCTCAAGGTCAGGTAAAAAAGTCAAGTTCTCGAAGTAATGTTCGGGAAATTGCTCCTCCAAATACGCCCGCTTGATTGCAGTTTCAGCATCTAGTGGTGGAGGGGCGGGGATCGTCAACTCAGTATCCCTGTGCATGGAGGATTCAATAGTCTCTTTATCTGTTCTAGGCCGTTTAGCAGAGACCTTGCGTTTACTTCGCGACTCAGTATCTTTTGGCGGACTTCTCTCCCTGCTGCGCTTTTCTTGGGAAGAGGTGGAGTCTTTCGGTTGCGGCCTGTCCTCTTCCCAACGACATTGATAACCTTTATATCTCTCTGGGTCCGTCCGAGCAGGAGAGCGAGAACGCGAAGTTCGAGAGCGATAGGGTTCATAAGGCCTTCTCTCCTCCCTACTGTGATCGTCGCGGCGATCATACTCAGTATCATAAGGTGGATTAGACATGCTGCGGCGGAGTTTCCTGATATCATAGTAAGATCGGGACATCGTGCCTGCACAATAAGACAAATGAAATTCAGGATCAATATTTTCACAAAGAGAAAAATGCAGTGAGCTGTAATGTTATTGTGTAAAGTGTGTCCTAAGTGGTGTTTTTCCCCCCAACCAACCCGAGTCCGAAGCTAGACTAGTACGGGCGGGCTCTTTGGCCTTAGCAGGAGTAGTCTCTTCAGAAGAAGTAAAAATTAAAGGATTCTTCCTAAAATCCTCTGAAGTGTAAATGGTTTCAGGTAAGGGGAGGTCCCCCAAACCCTGAAATAGTGGGTCATCAGTACTAGGGACATCTCCCTCAGAAGCATCGATCGGTGACTCTTTGGAAGACGTTGACTTTTCTGGAGAAATGGCATCCTCGGGAACAGTATATCCTTCGTGATGCCTTTCCGCCACGTTAGCCAATTCATCATCTTGGGTAGAAGAAGGAGAGGGTGAAGCTTGAAGAGGCACTGTAGGAGCTCTCGAACTTTCGCCCGTTTCAGGGATTACGTCCACGGGGGGAATATAAACATATGGAGTCGTCCCGTGACCAATGCTACGAGTAACAGATAGCAACCCATGAAAATGAAGATATTCGTCCTTAAGGACTTCATCAATAGTCAAGAACTTCTGATCGCCATTAAGGAGCTGGTGCATTCGGTCAAAGAATGCTTGGTCTGATATTTGTTTTGGGTTATCGACTGCAAACAAAAAGAAAAACGAATTAAGGCGATGACTTGAATGTATAGAGTCGAGATTTAGAAAACCAGTGCTTTACTTGATTTCGTCCACCTCCTAGCACACCCTGGTTGTCGCTTCATATAAAACCATTCCAGCCTGGAATCTCCAGCTTTACTACTGAATGGCGCTGAAATTATCTTCCTCTTAGGGACAGACTCAAAATAGCAGAAAGAAGGAGTCTCTCGAGTCCGATGCTTGAAGTTGTAAAAGAAATGAACATCATCGAAAGTGAGCTATATGCCTAAGATCTCACGGTATGCTACATATAAGGTGTATAAGTAAGCATAAGAATTAGGGTGCAGCTGCATGGGGGCAATCCGCATTTGTCTTAGAAAATCGATGATGAAAGGAGAAAATGAAGGGATAGCACCGACCATGCACATCAACCGAGTAATTGCCATATACCCTTCTAGAGGGTTGTGGGGACGGTCAGTTCTCGAAGGCACCAGGGTGTCCCTTTTTAGTATTCCGTATTTTAAACAAATTCGGATAAGTCTGTCGTTGTCGATTGTTGATTCAACAGAATCTTGAGGTGATTCCAATATGACAGCCGATTCAAACTCATCTGGAGCCCGGTCGTCACCAATCCCTCCTTCCTCTTCAAAACCTAGAGAAACTTCACCCTCCGAAGACACATTGTCACTTTTGCGATTTCCAACCTTGTAGTCGGAACCCTCATCATTCCATTCTGGATCCGAGGGAGAAGATATGTCCTTGAGAGTTCAACCACTTTCATAAACCGAATTCCAGCACTCCCGGATAATCCAAATCGTCTTTCAACATTTGTTTTGAGACAATTGAGTGAATGTATGTGAGTTGTGAGTGAAATTGAGTGAATATCTCATTGTAATTGCAACTATATCATCGAGAATAGTGATTGACAAGTGGACATAGGCTTTTCTTCGCCGAACCACTATAAATTATGTGTCTCCATTTTACTTTTGATCTTATTTCATTCTGCTTTTAGTCAATTTGGGTGTTAGAACCACTTTTTGGTCTAACAATTGCCAAAAATTTTGGGTTGTTACATTCTTCCCTCCTTAAAAGGAATTTCGTCCCAAAATTCTAACGTCTATAACCTTATGCTACACAACCAATTTATGTACATATAATTTGCAACCATGTGTATATTTGCATGGTGTACATAATGCAATTTAACCATAAAATATGCATGTAAGACGATTATAATCGGATCCTTCTATGTTTGCGTTAAATTTTTGAAATATTTTTGGAAACATGATGCTCAACATCCTAAATATACTGGCAATTCTATATGAATGCAAATTTTGAAAAAAATAATTGCATACATAACCCTCACACGACTATGAATAAAAGTGTGAAGCAATTAATTTTGCATCCAAACCCTACCATCCAAAATGTACGCAATCTAATCATTTACTATTTAACTTCTCCTAAACTAGAAAAAGGAAATTAAGGCGCAAAATTTTAACATTTCCTCTGCACCCAAATATTCCATTTCCCCTCCTGTAGTGGAATTTTCAACTCAGTTACCAGAAATACACCAAAAATTTCCAACTACAGCATGTAAAGGAGGCTTAAAAAAAACTCCAAAATGTAAAACAAGTTAAGTAATAGCTCGCGCGCATCATTGACAAGGTATGGAAACAGCGTTTCCAAGGCTAAAATAGCATTTTCCTTGTTACCGTTAACATTTTTATCATAGCATCGGTCTAATTGCACTGCTACAACGCACACACAAAGCATCCAAAATTCTTCCTTACACCATTCAAGCGACCAAAAATCGAATTTTTTCATAAAAATTAATTTCTACTTGAAAACTTGTCATGTTTATTTTGAAAATTTCCCTCCAAAACCGTTTCATTTTGCTATAAAATAAGAAAATAATAGGATTTTTTTTAACATAGAAATCTCATTACTAAAGTCGTGCGAATTTTTCATTACTAGCAACTTCTAACACAACACTACATCAAAGAAAAAGAAAAATGTCGGAAAGGGAAACACACGATACAAGATACGACATGCACAAAGCATGTTCTAACAACCACAACAACGACTAACACTACCCACTATAGGTTGGTCTACCTCCGAGGCTGGACCCGGATCCATTACCACGTCCACGCCTGGAACGTAGTATAGTGGAGATGCAGCCAATCTCTCGCACTTGTCAGCACTGCTCGTCGCGTACCTCTTGGAGCTCGGCCTACATTGCTCGGATGGTAGTGAGCTCTGGGCTCTCATGACCAAGCTGCTGAGCTTGGACGGGTGGTGCGGGTGCAGGAGCATCAGGCAGCTGAATGCCCATCTTCTAGAGAGTGGCGCAGCTATTGGTGGTAGGCGCCTTCCTCACCGGTGTCTACCCAGAAAGTCTCACCTGAAAGTGTCGGAAGACACGGATGAGAAGATGACTATAAGGAAAATGGCTCTGTGGGGTGCCGACGAAGGGTTCATAAAGATGGATCATAAGCACAAGCACCCAATTTACGGCTATACCGCCAAGAATAGCATTGACAGAGTGGCGAACAGAAGGATAGATCTACTCCAAGCTTCCCGTCTTCGGGATGATGTTGTGTTGTATGATGCGCACAACTATACGGGCAATGGGCCGCAAATTGGTAGTGGTCCAGGCTCTGCACTCTCCAACAAAGATATGCTGAAGGACCTAAGGGTCCTCCATCTCAATAGCATCAAGCTCGTCTCCCTTTGCCAAGATACCCAAAATCTGGGCCAAGTTAGCATCAATTAACTCGATATGGGTGCCCATGACCTCAGATTTGATGACGTTGAACTCGTCATTGATGTCAGCATCCATCTGGGCATCAATTAGACGAACACAGCGCGGATATAGGTCGCGCTCATAAGTGTCAAAGCGCAGGATCAGTGCTAGGCCTGTAGCGATGAAAAGATCCTCTAAACCGAATGCGGCAAAGTCGGCGAACTTCACCGGGCAACCAAACTGGAACTCGTAACTAGTCGTGGCTAGGTAGTGCTTAATCTTAGCATCATCGCGGTCTAGCCAAGCGGCTTCCTAGGGCATGAGATCAGGGTATTGTTTGTGAGGTGCCATGGTGGAATCGGTGAAACGGACAAGAGAAACTGCAAATCCGGGGTATAATCGGGTAGAGATTTGCACGAGGAGGATTTTGGTGGTAATTAGTGGAGAAACTGAGTGGGGGTTGCTCGGATTGGAGCTTGGAGAGGAGTAGGGTTTGGTTTTTTTGGACAGGGGTTGCTCGGGTTGGAGCTTGGAGAGGAGTAGGGTTTGGTTTTTTCGATGGAAAGTCGTTTAGGGGAGAAGGGTCAGCTGAACGATGTATATATACATCGTTCAGCTAAATACAGGTCGAGCCGACCACACTCGTGCGTGGGGTAGCAGTCGACCTAGCCCTTAGAGGTAGGTCGACCACCTGCCCCATAGCAGGCGCGGTTTGAACTTCGGCCAAACGGCCCGTTTAAATTATATAAATTAAATTTTAAATTTTCTATCTGCGTAGAAATAACTTCTACTCCTAACCAACTTCTCGTACCGACTTCCACCACTCGTCTAGTCGAGAATTTTAATTTTCCAATGCTTTTTCCCTGCCTCCAAAAAGATTTGCGACCACCAAAACGAACGAACTTAAAACAGGAAATCAACTAGAAATCCGAAATAAAATTCTAAAATGGATTTTCCCCTTACTAGCCGACATAAACTAAGCGATTGAAATTCAAATACCCCAATAATAAAAATAAGGAATCTTTCTTAGCCTTTTCGAAGAAAAATTTAAAACTTTTCAAAAATTGAAGTTATTTATAAAATAACGGTTTCATATAAATCCATTTTATTATTACTATTTATATTTCGTTTTATATTTCAAACTGGGAAAAACCTTTTCATGTCCAAAAATGTTAGAGCTTTAGAATCTTAAGGGTTAATCGTGTAATTTCAATAAATTATCCAATATATAATGGGAAAAAGGATACTAAAAATCACAAGAAAGAGATATTTATTGTTTTCATGTTTAGTGGCATATTCCTTTTCCTTCCTAATTCCATCTTTCCTACCAATCAGACTATATTTATTAAAAATTAAACAATAGCTCTAAAATTTTGAAACACAAGGAGATTAAAATTTAAAACCATACCTTCACAAACTACTTTGTGAAACCGTATGTCAAAACCGTTGAAATCCATTTTTATTTTCAAATAGTTTTAAAACTAAATTTTCTCGAATACAAGGCCAAAAACTCAATTAAATATCTCAACAAAGGTAGATTGGGAATTTTAACGAAGTAACAAATGGATATACCTCGTAATTATACTTCCAAAATGGATACGACATATTAACGTGGACTTTTTCCTCTTTTGGATCGAGTAGAGGTCTTAACTGGAACTACCAACCGAACCGAACCAGGAATTTATGACTATCTCGGTTGTAGCTAGCTTTTTATATTAACATATCTTATTCTAGTTTCCAAATCTCGAATCAACGGAATCCACCATATGTCATCCTCATGCTCTTTACGACGAGATTGCCAACGTACTGCGGGGTAAGACAATTGGCTAGAAACTCGAACTTAACATCTTTAGCTCTTAGTCGCCCAAAGCTCATTTTATATAATTAGGCCGACGACTAATTTCATCATCAAAAGAAAATCAAATCACGTTCTCTCAATTTAATTAATTCCTTTGATCATTTAATCTAAGCTTTGATAACAAATGTAACACCCCGCACTTTTTTGCACCTAAATTTTGATAAAAATCAAAACTTGAACACATCTAAGCATGGAGCATGTAGATCTGGCATCTGCAATTAATGAGCATGAACATAATCAGAGTACGATAAATATAATTCTCAATGGAAACAAAATTGGATAAACTAGTATCAACTCAAGTAACTACCTTTTTCAAAGTAAGTCACCTTACAAATACCGAGAATGAGAGAGAACTAGAACCGAAAGCCAAACTTAATTATCTTTGAGAACCCGACCTTCTCTAGGAAACCTGGGAGGTTGTAATGAGGAGGGAGGTCAGAACAACAAGTTCTGGTGACTAAGAAATGTACAACATAGATTATAACATAGATATATTCTGTTTGGTTCAACCTAAGCTATATGCCTAACAAGGTAAGTAATTCTAACCCAACCTTGTTGTTGTTTACGCACGACACTATTACCCTTCCCAAAGTAGTATTTCCAAAGTATAGTACCAAGATAGGACGTTTACACATATTTTTGTAAAGCTTTATACCAGGACATAACTGCTTATTTAACCGAGTGTGGGCCTCTAATTACGGGGTTTCTATCTATATATCCTCATTCACTATCCTTTATTATTTAACGCCTCACTATCAATGATAGATAGGGTGGATTCTCCCTAATCGCTTAAGACCCTAGGCGGACCTGTTGGTCACTTATTAAACCTTGATAATACATTCAATGCTAACATGAACTAGAGGGCACTAGCTATGGGCCCTACTAGTTAAGGCTTCCATCATTCACGCATATACCCCTTTCCCCGCATAAGGTGGGAGATGGTATTTTATCGTTTGTTATATCTTCTAGTTGACCTTATTAGATAACCTCCTTAGTCGCTTATTACTTCCCGTAGGATAGGTAGCCATATTTGACCTTTTTAGTTTCCAGATTTGGGTAGGCCCACACACACCTGCCATTTAAGACCCCCTAAACTGAAAAACCTATTCCGAGGCGGACTCTTCAACCCTAATCACTTAGCCTTTCAAGACCCAGGAAGTGGATTATACGCAAAGGTTATTAGTTCGTACCCTCATTACCCTATTATACCTTTCTGTATTTGGCATAAAGTGGGCTACGTTATTGAGTCATTCCCGTTTGTTCCCTCTACACGGGAATACTCTAATTACATGATTTCTTTTGTCACGAGTTTTATATGGTTAATGATATTTTACATTATTAACCTACTACGGCCAATTGTATTTTCTATTTTCATTGGTATAAATAAGGAAGGTTATATTTTCCCTTTATCCTACGATTTCACTTAAAACCTTCCCTAATTTGGACTCAGTATTTGAACCAGAGTCAAAAATTCCCTTATGACTCCTATTTCCTTTTGTTTCCTTTTTATTGCCCTTTACGACCATAACGGTCATATTTTCCTAAGGCAACTATTTATCAGTCCCAAGTTATCTAATTGTTATACTCCAGATAGGCAATTTGTATTCTTATTCCTTTATTAATTTATTAATATATTTATGTATAGGCCTCCCGCGTTAAGTTGACAACTTACGGATGCTGGATTTGTCGGTCAGTTCCGGGCAGACTTCTACAACAAGTTAACTTAACCTCGTGCCTTAATACAATTATATTTATGCTTTAGACCCCTCACATTAAGCTGACTACCTATGGTTGTTGGATTTGTCGGTCGGTTCCGGGCAGGCTTACGCCACATGTTGAGCTTAACCTCGTGTATAAATGTAGTTATAATTCAAAATTCCTAATTGGGGTTTACAACATTTATCCTAATTGATTTTAGGTATTGTAACCATTTTCCTATCACATTTATGTTTCCCCAGTCAATATTGGTTACAATGGTTATTTATTTATTTGCAGTCTCATTTATGATAATTAATTATATTGATTGCTACAAGCGGTCACCACAAATATATTAATTCAAAATGGATTACATTTACACATAATTCCGTAATTGAGCCTTATCCAAACATTAAAACATTCCAACGATGTATATTTTACCGTTTTACACTGATTTGGATGGATAATATGCATATATTTACTTTTTATGTTTTCGTGCGGTCAACGTAGTTATTATTATTTATATTATTATTATTCTTTTTAAATTAATGATTCGGTCTAATAAATTAACCAAACATTTCCTTTTTACATTCAAACTTGCCAAAAGGTTTCAAGTCTTACAAAGGACTGTTAGTCGTAATCACTGTAAATAATGCTTATTTTGTGGAATTGACATGTTTTCAAATCACAAGAAATATATTTAAATATATGTTTTGGAATTATCGATGTAAATTACGCACAAATATATGTATTTATATTTATGTTTTAATATTCTTTATTCAAAAAGAGGAAAACGGCATGTTTTACAATGCTTAAGCCAAAACCCAACAATATTGAATATAAACAGGAATATTTCTTTTAATCTTACAATTACATAATTCACAAATTTCATCTTTTTACCCAAATTCACATATTTCATATTTCAACACTGAACCAAAGATCTGGAATGCTATTATAGCTAATTATATTTAATGGGACTGATTTCCAAATCCAAAGTGCTACAACCTATTTCATGACTTAACTGTAGGAATATGTGGGAAAAATATTTAAGAATCCTACAATTCATGTTATACATAATCACAACTTATCAATTACCAATTTTAACCATATTTATAATCAGATCTGATGGTTACCAATAAATTCACAACATTCAAATAAACAGATCTGATAGGCATAAAACATAGATCGAATACGAACGAAATAGATAAATCATTGTAATTGTATTTGTAAATTTCCCATTCACCATATAGCCTCCAAATTCTTTGTTTTGAATCCTTTAGGCATACAATCCCCAAATTCTTATAGATCTACAATTTACCTGGAAAAGCGAAAATTCTAGATTTGTAGAAATGTAAGAAAGGGAAGAGGGTGAAGAATCTATCGTTGAGCATTCTCTTCCATTGAATCTAATAATTGTCCCAATTGGATATGAATTTGATTTGATTTGATATGTATGAACGTATTTTTATTTTATAAATTAGGCTAGAAGAGGAAGAAAAATGGTAGAGCTTCGCTGCCTCTATAGACTTGAATGGAAAAGAATGAGGTTCTACCCCTCTACTTATAGGGGTGCAAATAGCCTAGAACCGTCGGATTGGTTTTAAGTTATATCTGTCCATTCCTTTAATAATATAATAAACCAATACCTCAAAACCTAACCGTCACTGGGCTGTTTGATGCCCAGTAGGTCGACCGGGGAGGTCGATTGCCATTCGACCACCTACAATCAACCACCTGGGCATCAAACTGCCCAGGTCGACTTGGTTAATTAAGGTAAGTTATAATTAATATTTCTGTTTTATTTATTTTCCATCCGTTTTCATATTTCATCTATAGCTTTTTCATATGGACTCCGTTCGCGAAACTCCAAACTTGAAAGTTGATCAGAATTCCGAGACGAACGCAACGGTTAAAGTTTTGTGGCTATATTCCATCATTTGCATAAATTCCTGTTTTTGAAATTCTGATAACTTATTTATATTACCAAAAATTCCGGGTTGTTACGTCAAACATGCATCCATAGCAGCCAAAAAGGAGAGAAAAAAAAACTAATTCTATCCTAGCATGCATGATTCTATACTGGGGCACATTAATGACATCTGTTATGAAAGTAAAAACGATAACAGAAAATCTTACTAAGTAAAGAGCTATGGAAGCAACCTTCTCATGCTCTCCTCAGTCTCCCAAGTGCAGTCATTCTCACTTTCGCTTCAATGAACCTTCACTAACTTTACTACTTTCCTCCTTAACTACTTCATATCCTGTCCAACATTATGAATTGGTGTACAAGGTTTCAAAGCTTCTGGCTCACTTTTGATGTCATCCAGTTGATCTGATGTAATGGTTGTATTAGGGTCATGCACAAATTTTCGCAACTGAGAAACATGGAATAAATTGTGCACTCCTTCCCTTTTCTAAGGTAAGTCTATTCTATAATCAAGGTTTGCAACCCTCTCTCTGATCGGAAAAGGAGACACAAACCTTGGTGCTAACTTCCCTCCGTTGCCGAATGGAATAACACTTATCAAAGGAGAAATCTTGACAAACACTGCATTACCTACAGAGAATTCCAAATCTCTATGCCTCTTGTCGGAACTTCTATATGTCTTGGGCAGCCTTCATCCACCGCCGAATAAGATTGATCTTCTTATAAGTCTCCTTCACCATCTCTGGCTGAAGCATCTGTTTCTTGCTACCTCCAACACACATGAGAGAGCATTACATCATCGTCCGTACAATGCCTCAAATGGTGCAAAACGAATGCTCGGCTGATGCTTGTTATTGTATGTGAATTCCATAACACGCAAATGATCATGCCATGAGTCTTTAAAGTCCATTATACAAGAATGTAGAAGATCTTCGAAGATACGATTCACTCTTTTAGTCTGACCATTAGTCTAAGGGTGATAAGCTGTACTAAGGTGCATCAAAGTCTGTGCTGCCTCTTGTAAGCTTTTCCAAAACTGACTAGTCAATAACGAGTCTTGGTTACTCCTAATACACTTCGGTATACCATGGAATCATACTATCCATTTCATATACCGGCTAGTTTGAATGTCGTCTTACTCGACTTAGTATGTATAAATCTGGCACTTTTGGTCTACCGATCAACTATGACCCAAATGTTGTCGTACCCTACTCGGATTCTCAATAGTCGATTTATGAAGTCTATTAATACATGTTCCACTTACATTCGGTAACTTCTAGTGGTCCCATCAAACCACTAGGTTTCTTCTGCTTTGCCTTAACCAATTGGCAATCCTTGCACTTAGAGATGAGTAATCCAACATCCTTCTTCATCCCTTCCCAATAATATACCTGCTCCATATCTCAGTATATCTTTTTACTGCCGGGATATATAGTCAGAGTGATGACACTCTCGAAGCACTTGATCTCTCAAACCATCCACCTTAGGGACAACCAACCTTCCCTTCTTATTGAGCCAACCACTTTGATCATATCCGTACTGCTTTATATTCTTTGACTCAGTCCCAGACTCGATTTTAGCGATGATCCCAACCAACTTGGGATCACGCTTTGACTATCTCTAATTCTCTCGATCAAAGTAGGTATGGTAGTCAAGTTTTCCAACATCTCTGGCTCCAACTAACATCTTAGTCGAAAATTATAACAAACAATACATTCTAACTGCTTCCACTAAACGAACATGACCCCTAAATTGGAATGTCTTTGGATCAAATCATCGGTGACTACATTACCTTTCCTTATTGTATACGCTATTCCAAAGTCATAGGAACCTAAAAACTCTAACTACCTCTACTGCTGAAAGTTAAGATCCTTTCATGAAAAGAGATATTTTAACGACTTGTGGTCAGTAAACAATTCAAACCTCTCTCCTAGACGACAGTACCTTATATCTGATGCGCAAACACAATCACTGCTAATTCCAAGTCATGTGTAGGGTAGTTCTTCTCTTGCGTTTTAATCTTTCTGCTAGCATAAGCTACCACCATACCTTTCTGCATTAGTACCCCTCCCATTCTGGCAACTAAGCATCTACATATATCATTATCTCCTCATTCCTACATGGAATAACCAACACTAGTGCATTTGTCAACTTTTTCTTCACGCTCACAAATGTATTGTCACATCTAGCATCCCAGGTAAAAGCATGACTCTTCTTAGTTAATTTAGTCAACGGTGTTGCTATCTTAGAGAAATCTTGGATCAACTTCTGATAATATCCTAACAATCCTAAGAAACTCCTCACATCCGTAGCATTCTTGGGTGTAGTTCAATTTAGTACTACCGCGACTTTCGCGGGATCTACCACGATTCCTTTTTTCGAAACAACATGACCCAATAATCTCACCTCTTTCCTCCAGAAGCGACATAAAATTTCCCTTTAATTTGTGTTCCTTCAAACCCACAAGGACAATCCTCAGATGTGTCTTGTGTTCCTTCTCTGACTGAGAATAGACTACGATTTCATCCACGAACCTAAGCACAAATTTGTTTAACTAATATATGAAGACACATTTCATAAGATCCACAAAGTAGGCATGTGCAATGCTTAGACCGAATGGCATAACCAATCACTCATAAAATCTAGATGCTTTTCAAAAATCCATTATTCGCACACTTTCTATGGACACTCTAAGCTGGTGAAATTCAGTAGCAAGAACCAACTGAGAAAATACCCTTGCACCATAAAGCTGATCGAACAAGTCATCTATATGTGGTAGAGGATAATTATTCTTCCTAATTACTTTGTTTAGCTCATGGTAGTTGACACATAAGATAAGGGAACCATCCACCTTTGTTGTGAATACTATTGATGCACCCCCATTCGAATATACTCCTCAAAATGAAATCTTTCTCTAAAAGATTATTCACTTCCACCTCAATCTCTTTGTGCTCTCAAGGTGCCATTCTCCTCAAAGACATCACTATCGGTTTGGTGTCCTTTGTCAATTCAATGTGAAATCCAATTTCTATGTTAGGTGAAGGTCCAGTTACTTCTTCAAATACCTCCGGATACTCCCCATCGATTGGTACTGTCTACGAATCATTGTCTGGAACCTCGAGTGAATGTAGATAAATGGCCATTACCTCCTCAACTAGTAACATCCTACCACTACCCTTCGCTCATCATCCGTCCCTATCTTCGCTGACATCCTTTTGCAATCTACTGCTACTTCTTACTTACTCAACTAGTCCATCCCAAGTATGATACCAAAACCCACAAACCACAAAACAAAGCAATCACAAACAAAAGAGAAACCATGACTCGATAAATCAAGATCAAGAAAAACCATACTAAGATTGGCAGAGCTTCCAATGGGGTTCGTTACTACTAAAGGTATGTTAATGATTTTGAGTTCGAATCTTATTATATCTACTAAGTCCTATATATAAAGGAATGAGAAGCCTCGTTATCAAACAAAACGTTAATTGGGACATTGAAAATGGAAAGAATACCTTTAATGAAAAATCCCTTTTCCTTCGCCGAACGGGCATTCGACAAAACTAGGAACAAAATTAATAGCATATGCTTTCACAAACTTCTTAGTTGCCTCAGGGCAATCCATCTTGAGATGTCTAGTCCTGTGATAGATAACACTTCCTCTCGCCACCAGGATACTGATTCTTATAACGGTCATTTTCTCTGTAGTTAAAGCAAAAGTTATTCCGGGCTTGGTCTTCTTTATCTGTCCTCTCTTACTCTGAGGTAGCTTCGTCTTATGTTTCATTTCTTCTTGCTGTCCTGCCTGACTGCAGTTTTGGGTCTCCCTTAGGAGCAATGTTAGCTACAGTCTTTGATTTGGGATATCTACTCTCATGCCTTAGCACCTTGCTAACTATTAGTGCAAAAGTCTCTTAACCATGATTCAAGAGCTTCTCTCCCAAATGATCATCAAAGCCAAGAACAGACTTCTCATTCTTCTTTGATATGGTGCCGATTAGTGACATCCCGTACTTAGACAAAGTAATAAACTCAACTACATACTCGGAGACAGTCATGTCCCCATGCCTTAACTCTAAAAAAATTCTAACAAAACTAACTTTTGGGCAGTCAGAATAAAATTCTCCACAAAAACAAGTCATGAACTAATCCAAAGTGAGCTCATCCTTTGGTGTAGCAACCTTCACCACATTCCAACAATTCATTGCTCGCCCTTGTAGTTGACGTAATGTCGACTTTCTTTTCACAACATCTTCAAGGTTAAGATCGGTAAAGATTTGTTTGTGAGTGTTGAGCTAATCCTGGACCTCTACCGCCGACTCCGTTCTCAAAAGAGGTTTACCTCCCAAGATGGAAAAGTCCTTAATAATCTTAGCAAGTTAGCTTCGAGTACCTACGGTCGAACACCGTTCCCAGTGGTAGCATTAGGATCAACTGCTTGGGCGTTCTATAGCATATTCCTTATGAAAGTATTGAATATGGTTTGCAAGTCAGGATTAGAAGCTCCCAAACCATTTCTTTCCTCAACCACTGAATTCTGATTCCCTACAACACTCATTGTATGGCAACTCATCTTTTAATTAGGGATAAAGATGATTAGCCTTCTTGTAGGGAATCGTACTTGACTAGTGCTCGTGTAGTGTGACTTATACTATATATTTTATGTAGTTTTGAAAACCAAAATATCATTACAAGTATGTGATCATGTGTGTGTGTATATATACACACACACACTCTTGGTTTGTCCATAGGTTAAACAACGCAACCTAGACTCTGATACCAAATGAAACGAACACCCTGCACTTCCGATACTATGGGTAGTGTAAGGTGAACATTTAGGAAGAAGAGAACTAGAACTACATTGAAGCCGTCGTATATTTTACAACACATGGAATAAATATAATAATAAAACATACTGATATAAAATAAGCAAGATAGTAAATAACTGAAATGAATCCCAGAAATCATAGTAATAGGTTCAAAATAGCAAAGCACAATGTTACAGAGTTATATGAAAGAAATGACTCCAATAAAAACTGTCTCTAAGTAGAATGATAAAGAAACCGCTGATCCCGACAGTAGTGAACAACGAAATGAGATAGAGTACATATAATAATACATGGATAGCCTCCCACTCATCTCCCAATCAAATACTCGTGCTCATTCCTAACCTGCCTCTAGTCTGCTCATGGAAGAGCATCCAGAGTAATAAGAAGCAAAGCATAAAACTCTAGGTTATACAAAGTATTGTGTGAGCGATAAAATTTGAATTACAAAAAAAACCAAAACATACAATATGATAAACCATACATGTCATGTTCCTGCATCCAAAGAGTAAGCATATAGGAGTGTTTGCTACTTTAATGAAATCAGTAATATGGGTATATTATACGTCTGAGCATTGGGGTGTCTAAGCGTCTGCATCAGCACTACCTATATTTTTTTAATGTCTCCACATCTAGTTACATCCCTAGGGTTATAAATTATTTAAAGAAGCATAGAAAGCATCATCCATTCTCACATTCACTCACTCAATGCATTGAATATATACATTTAGTTTTGCGGTAGTTGTACTCTATCTGAGATGAAACAGTCTACGTCAGACTGACAACCTCTGCCTGGTTGAGAATGAGCATATGTGGTATTCATGAATCCTCTTGGAATAACCACTTGTATCCAATGGGAAGTCTTTGGACTGGCTTACAACCTACATCAGGTCAAAGACTTGATAAACGGTCAAGCCTTAGCTCTTCAAGTACCCACCCAAACCTACATGCAAGTTATCCCATTCATATGTATCTCCACAATAGAGCAACTTTGGAACTGTCTTTCTACTTCGTTTGAAGTTCTCTGGTCGGGAATTACCTAGATAACTACATATGTCATCCAATAATGTTCCTTAACCTTCTCTTGACTACTTTCCACCTTGACTCATGGTTTACTGCTCCACTCTAGGAGTTCGACCGGTTGTTATTGTACCATATGAGAAGGTTGATCTGAACCATCCTGCATATGCCACTCCATAATGCTTAAATCTTAAGTTGCACCCATTTGAAGTTACTCTCTCCAAAATTTAAAGATCATCACCATGATTCCAACGTAAAAAACCATGTCCAAGATGGACTTCGTATGCAAAAGTTATGTCCATTTGAAGTTAACTCTAATATTGTACACCGATCCGGGTTTAAGGAAGGCAATATGGATTTTAGGGAAGACATCTGGAATATAAGAAAGGCCGAACCCTGTAACTTAAGCAAGGCCGAACTGAAATTTAAGGAAGGCCGACCTAGATTTAGGGAATATCGAACTGAACTTGCTTTCTCTATATCTCCTATGTTTTTGATTCGATTGACATAAAGTTTAAAATGTAGGCTCCTTGGAACATATTCTTTCTCCCTCAAAAATTTCATCCAATTCTAGGCTCTTTTGTATTTTGTGGAGTTTAAGGAAGGTCGAGCCGGATTTAAGGAATGCTGATATGAATAATGCCAAACTGGATTTCTTTTCTCCATATATCCTTTATTTTTTATCTGATTGACTTGAAACTTTAAATGTGGCCTCCCTTTGATATCCTTTAGCTCTCATAAAAATTTCATTCAATTTTGTGTACTTTTGAAATTTGTCTGATTCAAAGATATTTAACCATAAATCCATTGTACGAACTCAAAACGACCCAAATTTCTAATACAACCTCCGGAGAGCACCCAAATAGTCCCCTCCAAATTTATTATGATTTTGAGAAATTTTGATTTATGGACTTTTTCGCAAAATTGCTATTCGTAGGCGTTTTTCAAACATTCAAGCCACAACAAACTAAACATAAAATCACCCAAAATGATGTAGAATAACATTCAACAATAACCAATTAATCCAACTATTCTATATGGTCTAGATTTGAAATAAAAACCATAGTGCACAGATCTGCAAGTTTTTTCATAGGAAATGTTGCCACCTATTCCTAGCCATTTAAATTCATAGTTTTAATCCAAAGTTGTAAATTCCTAACATGTTTAACTTTTTCAGAATTGCTTTAAGAATAGGGAATTTAGAATCATGTAAATAAGATTAAATCACCCATATATTTGTAGAAATCTCAAATCTGAAAGAAACTATATAATCTGAACAGTTCTTGTAACAACCTGGGTAATTTGCGACCTTAGATACCGGCATACAACCATGTCGATTATCCAAGAAGCGAAAACACTGGATAGTCCATGAAAGAAATTAGACGGTGAGAATAGATAAGATATAAACTTAGAATAGAAGAAGAGGAAGAACACACAACATCAGAGTAAATACAAATCTCACAGCAGAACGAACAATATATATAAGATACATAACTTTGAAACAAAATCTGTACTTGAATATACATATCATTATCAAAGTACAACACTTACAACACAGCGGAAATAAAAAATTGTTATATAATCCTGAAGCCTCCTGCTCCAAACTCTCGGTATATTTGTAAAACAATTTAAAACAGTTTGACCAATTAAACGTTATCTCATAAGACCACACCGTATAATGGAACGGGTTTTTCCCTTATGATAATCCAAAACACTTGGTCCAACATTCAAAAACCTTTTGAAAGGAACGATAATCTTTATATCAAACTCATTTGATATTATAATAATGTCTATCAACCACAATATAATATCATTTAGAAGAACACTTTCATCTCACGTTCCACATACATAATATATAATCAAAAACTGTGGGTGCTTATTGGTTAATGAATTCCAACTGGCAAGGTATGGGACCACCTTCCGACAGTGTATCTCTAGAGAGGAATACACTGGGTTCAACAAGAGAATCTTGTAACCCAGGCTAAACATGATCGGTCACTCATTTCGCTTGAGTGTACCTGTAACACCCCACCTCCGCTAGGGTCACTCTTTCGGGGGCACTAGCTTCTGGGGGGCGTTAGAACTAGGTAAGCATGCATAATGATATATCAAGGCAAAACAAGAGCATAAATACATATGTAAAACAGAGTAAGTGAGAATAAAACAGCGGAATATCTCAAACCATCTCAAAACAAGTCTAGTACATCATAAAGTCAACTGCCAAAATAAACATGTCTAGTACATCATAAACAGAAATACTGAAATACATAGTGCTATCCCCAAAATAAAGATGGTAAACCATAGCGAGCTCAATGTCCAGACATACATGAGCTATCCAGCAAACAAGCAAGCGATTCAAGCTAAGCACCACTATTCCCTCCCTGAGAACCTGGGGGGGAACGGAAGAAAAGAAGCGAAAGAAAACGGGTCAGTCAAAAAGACTGGTAAGCCCTACTACGATCAGTCTATAAACTAATAAAGTTAACATCATGATGGAAACTGAGATGAACATACTGGCAATAGATAAAGGTGTCATCACATAGATAAGATTAAGCTTTGCACCACAGTGTACTAGCAAACTAACATAACAGGTATTGATCCCTCAGCCCAAACTTTGGCCCAATAACATGAGGTGACCTTAATACAAGGCCCAGCCCAACGGTCTAGTCGATCGGCTCCCTATAAACCTAACACGTTAAGTGTTGGTGTCCATACGGCCCACATATGGTTGTAGTCAGACTGTGCTGGGTCCACCTTCGGGTGTATCAAGCCCTCGGGTGTTAACCCCAGACACCTAAGCAATAATGCACAGTCTAAACCTACTGGTACCCGTGCCTCGAGTTTGTCCAACACCGGACTACGTGCACGTCCGTAGCCCGCCTGGACCCGCACCGCTGTACCACTCAGCCGTCGCTTTGGTCGCTTACATCCGTCCAGTAATCGTGCCCCCGCCCTAGCCTAGCCTCTAGGGTTGTGAATGATACCAAACTGGGATTACTGCTGGAACAGACCACGTTACTAGGGTTTTCTAAGAGGGTTAAGTGTGGTTTAACCCCTCACTAATCATGGATTAAATTAGTTAAGTGTAACCAACAGTTCACCACTTAACCCCATTTAATCCCTCGTATCCCCAAAATTGGTTAAGTATTAGTGGGCCATGACTTAACCCTAATCATGAGGCATTAGTTAATTTAATGCACCCAACCTCTCACATTAGACCTTGTTGTGGTTACTAGTTAGGCCGGGCGGGTCCGGGTAGGTTTACACCACAACTTAGTCTAACCTCGGGTTTCACGTGCAACATGACCAACTACTCACATTGGGTCCTGTCGCTTGTAGCCACTAGTTAAGCCGGTCGGTTCCGGGTAGGTTTATGCTACAAACTCAACCCAACCTCGAGTTGGCCACACTTATGTTTTCTAAGTGTCATGTCCACTTTAATTTCAAAACATAATTACAAGTTTAACAAATACTTGGGTAGACCTAACTTAATAGGTAAATTCCCAAGGGGTAGACCTAACTTAATAGGTAAATTCCCAATCTTATATTTTCATGTATTTTAAGTTTTACCCAAACCCCCCAACGTCATTCCATCGCTTACATATTCGTCATAACGCATAAAGGATAGGAAAAGGGAACTTGGCACAACATACATGATGAATCTTACATATCATAATAAACATGCATAACATGTTGGACTTGCATAACTTAGCATAGTGAACTTGCATAAACATGCATAACTTGTCAAACTTGCAAATCATGGCATAGTGAACTTGCATAAACATGCATAACTTGTTAAACTTGCAAATCATGGCATAGTGAACTTGCATAAACATGCATAACTTGTCAAACTTGCAAATCATGGCATAGTGAACTTGCATAAACATGCATAACTTATCAAACATGTGTAATATGGCATAGTGAACTCGCATAAGCATGCATAACTTATTAAACATGCATAAATCCCAACTTTCATCACATATTAACTTTAGAGTTTCTAAAATGAAAGTAAGAGGGCTTACAAATATTATGAAGACACAAATCTACTAATAAAGATTGAGAAGCCCTTTATGCAAGCATAAAAACCCAAAACAAAGCTCCAATAAGAAACACCCTTAACAAAAATCCCAAAAACTCTAGCTTAGCAAATAAAACTTGCAACTTGATGATGTATGCAAGCTAATGATCATTCATACAACTTAGAAATGCTTGTATGAACATCATAATCTTCATAGGAATGTTTTATGAAGAGGGTGGAGGCTAGGGTTTTCAAGTGGAGGCCATTTGAGAAATCAATTTGACATAGTTTGGTTGCTAGAATGAATAATGGGGTTTTAGGGTAGGATTAGGGTCATATTTATAGAAGATTAGAGTGTTTTTAGCCGTACGATTAACCCTAGGTCGAATTAGGTCCATCAGATTTCGGAAGTCTCCAGAACTAAGCCACACAACCAAGCCCAGATCAAAAATGGTGCGCCAGGCTAAACTGCCCGGCCACCCCGTGTCGACAGGGCTGTCGACAGGGCAGTCGACACCCTTAGACCCCTGTCGACATGCCTGTCGACTTGTGGGGTCTTGGCGGGAGTTTTCCCGCCTGACGCCAGTTGTGCCCTAACCCTTGTTTTTAACTTAAAATTTAAATCTGTTTTTAATATGGAAATTTCTGAAAACTTCAATGGGCCTTAACTAGGTCATACGGACTCCGATTTTCGAAAACTCGGACTCTATTTCGCGTATTTTTCCGAGACGAACGCAATGGCATAGCCCGTTTCCCTTGATTCAGATTTTTAAATTAAATTCTGCCTCGATTTACATTATTACAGGTTATTGAAAATACGGGTTGTTACATTCTCCCCTCCTTAAAGGATTTCGTCCCCGAAATCTTCAAGTTAGGAAGGACGTATCCTACCATCCAATCATCCATCTACTCAAAACATCATCCACGAGCAATCATTGTCCTTACAAGATTCTAAATGTTGTATGAACATATGCAAAGGTGTGTGTATATGTACTTATCTAATGCAAAGATCAATGCAAAATATGTTAGTGAAATGTATCCACATGTATGCAATTCCTAACATAATGTATAACATCTATATGTGTGCACATAACATACACCCATATGCAACATCCATGTGATAACACACAATTTTCATCCATGAATAAGCATAAACACTCATGCATATGCAATATGAGGAGTGTGCGAGCCGATCTAGTGCCTAATCGTGTATAATGCATCCACGAGCAACCACTTGCAAACACTTGCAACCACTTGCAACCATCAAGCATAACATGTTTCAAACACATGTTTCATCCAAAGGGTTTCTACCTAAGGTTCTCCTGACAAGATTAACACGATAAACTAGATAAATATGGGTAGCAAAGAGAAAGATATGCTAACAAAAGGAAAGAGATTGAGAGTGTACCCTCAAAAAGGAATGGATAAAGCCCACGCATCTTCTCCTCGGTTTCCCAAGTTGCGTCTTCTTCGGCTTCACCCCATTGAACCTTCACCAACTTGACCTCTCGATTCCTTAGCTTCTTGGTCTCCGTCCCCAAGATACGAATCGGAGCTCTCCTCAAGGTAGCTTCTTTCTCCACTTCCACATCTTCCAAAACACTTGGCTCCACAATCTCTGCTGATTTATGCAAACACTTCCGGAGATGCGAGACATGAAAAACATCGTGTACTCCGGCAAGCTTCTCGGGCAGCTTCACTCTATAAGCCATCTGCCGGATCCTCTCAACAATGGGGAATGGTCCAACAAATCTCGGGGCTAACTTCCCAACGGCTCCAAATCGGACCACATTCCGCAAAGGAGAAACCTTCACGAAAACCATATCCCCTACATTAAACTCCAAATCAGATCTTCGTTTATCAGCATAGGATTTCTGTCGGTCTTAGGCCGCTTTCATCCGTCTCCGAATCAACTCGATTTTCTCGGATGTGTCTCTGATCATATCAGGCCCAAGTATGAGCTTATCTGTAGTCTCCCACCAACAGGTAGGCGACTTGCACGGCCTCCCATTTAGAGCTTCAAATGGTGCCATCCCTATGCTTGCCTGATAACTGTTATTATATGCAAACTCAACAAGTGGAAGATGGTCTTCCCAAGTACCACCAAAGTCCAGAATACAAAGCCTCAACAGATCCTCGAGTATTCTATTCACCCTTTCGGTTTGACCGTCCGTCTGTGGGTGATAAGCAGTACTCAGATTCAACCTCGTGCCCAAGGCCTCCTGCAAGCTATTCCAGAACTGACTTGTAAAGATTGGGTCGCGGTCACTGACAATACTAGAAGGGACTCCATGAAGTCTCACAATCTCACGAAGATATACAGACGCTAGCCAAGATGCTGTCCTCTTGCTCTTCACCGGAATAAAATGAGCACTCTTCGTAAGTCTATCCACAATAACCCAAATGCTCGTATTCCCTTTTCTTGACCTTGGAAGCCCATCAATAAAGTCCATGGAGATACTCTCCCACTTCCATAGCGGGACCTCTAGAGGATGCAATAGCCCACCGGGCTTCTTCGACTCGGCCTTAACTTGCTGGCAAATGATACATCTAGAGACAAACTCCGCCACATCCTTCTTCATCCCAGGCCAAAAGAAAATACGCCTCATATCTTGGTACATCTTATCCCCGCATGGATGTATAGTCAACTTAGAGCGATGCGCTTCCTCCAGAACTTTTCTTACTAAATCTTCTACCATGGGGACACATAACCTTCCATCTCTCCTCAGCCAACCCTTGCCATCAATAGAATATCGAGCGAGATGACTAGACGTCTCTCCTCGAATCAGCTTATCCATAATCTCAACTATCTGAGGGTCTTCCTTCTGCGAAGCCCCAACTTGATCCAGAAGAGTAGGCCTGAGCTCAAGAGATGCTAAAGAACCGGTCATCGACTCCACCGTCAAAGAGAAATCAAAGGTTGCCAAGAACTCTAAATTCTTCATCTCAACAAATAGAGGACTTAGTGTCAACCTTTTTCTGCTCAACGCATCCGCTACAACATTCCCCTTGCCAGGGGTATAGGCTATATCAAAATCGTAGGACGCCAAGAATTCCATCCACCTTTGCTGTCTCAAGTTCAGATCCTTCTGCGAAAAGAGATACTTTAAAGACTTATGATCAGTATATAGCTCAAACCTCTCTCCCAGAAGATAATGACGCCAAGCCTTGAGTGCATATACTATCGCTGCCAGCTCTAGATCATGAGTGGGATAATTCTTCTCATGCACCTTAAGTTGCCTACCACCAAAACATATAACTCTGCCTTCTTGCATCAGAACGGCGCCCAATCCCGTGCCACAAGCATCAGTGTACATGGTAAACACCTTACCACCATCGGGTAAAGCTAGAACTGGTGCTGAGGTAAGGGCTCTCTTGAGTCTCTGAAAAGCAAGCTCACAATCCATATCCCAAGCAAAAACTAAGTTCTTCTTTGTCAACTTAGTAAGAGGAGCGGATATCTTCGCGAAGTCCTTGATGAACTTCCGGTAAAAACCTGCAAGACCTAGAAAACTTCTTACTTCGGTTGCATTCCTTGGAGTCTTCCAATCCTGCACAGCAACTACTTTAGCGGGATCCACCGCCAAGCCTTGCTTAGATACTATATGCCCAAGGAACCGAACTTCCCTTCTCCAAAAGTGACACTTGGAGAACTTGGCCTTTAACTGATGCGCTCTAAGCGTATCCATCACCTCTACAAGATGCCTCGCGTGCTCTTCTTCATCCTTAGAGAAGATCAGAATATCATCCACAAAGACTACGACAAACTTGTTCAAGAACTCTCGAAACACCCTACTCATCAAGTCCACGAAATACGCGGGTGCATTCGTCAAACCGAACGGCATAACAAGCCATTCAAAGAATCCATCCGGAGTTCTGAATGCAGTCTTGTCTATACTATCTTCAGCCACTCTGAGCTGATGAAATCCAGTAGCAAGATCAAGCTGAGAGAAAACAGAAGCACCAACAAGCTGGTCAAAAAGATCATCAATCCTCGGTAATGGGTGTCTGTTCTTCTTAGTCAGCTTATTCAACTCTCTATAGTCCACACAAAGTTGAAGAGAACCATTTGCCTTAGTAGCAAACACCACAGGCGCTCCCCATTCGGATATACTTCGTCTGATGAAGTTCTTCTCAAGCAACTCCTTTACTTGCTTGCTGAGCTCCCGTCTCTCACGCGGAGCCATGTGCCGAACGGGCAAAGAAACAGGCTTAGCATTATCCACCAGATAAATGCGAAAATCAATCTCTCGTTTAGGGGGCAACCCCTTAACTTCTTCAAAAACATCTGGATAATCTCGGACCACCCTTGCAGACTGAAGGGTTTCCTCTGACGAATCGAGAGATTCAAGATAGCACAACAAGACGGGATCCTTTGGATTGCATGAAATCTCTAAGGTGTTGCCAAGGCGAGTCACAAGCCTCACAACCCTATGCTCACAATCAAGAATGGCTCCATGTCTAGACAGCCAATCCATGCCCAAAATCAATCCGTATCCCCTGAAACCAAGAACATACGCACTACACAAGAACTCTACACTGAGTATAGAGATCCTCAGATCCTCACATATCATAGATAGATGAGCAGAACCCCCAATGGGATTCGAAACACAAACGGGATCATCCACTGAGCTAGTACTAAGGTGCAAACTATCAACAAGATCAGATGAAATAAAGCTATGTGATGCACCAGAATCAAACAAGGTACGAACTGGAAGATCGGAAATATAAACAAGGTTCTCAACAGAAACACTACCTCGATCGGGAACTGGAGCGGTATTGAGAGCATGAACTTGCCCTCCTGAAGGCCCAGCACGCTGAGTCTGCCCTTTCTTCTTCGGGCATTCCTTGCTGAAGTGACCCGTCTCACCACAGGAAAAACATCCACCACTAAGCTTCCTTTTCTTCTTCCTACAATCCTTAGCAAAGTGTCCAGGCACACCACAGTAATTGCACTTTCCCTTGCCTTTGTTGTTGTTCCCCTTCTTGCTCTTGTTCTGATTCCCCTGACTGCTTTGACCACCTTGATTGCCTTTACCCTCAGAGTCAGTCTTCTTTGCTTGAGTCTCACTCGACTTGACCTCTTTCTTTCCATCTCCCTGAAGTAGAGCCATATCGAGCAAACTCTCAAAAGTAGCCCCATGCGGAATATGTGACATCGCCAAACCCTGCAGCGGCTCATTCAATCCCCTGGCGAATCGAAGAGCCTTCTTCTCAGGAGTGTTCACCATATCCAAACCAAAACGGGCCAGCTGATTAAACTGGTTCACATACTCCTTGACAGTCATATCACCTTGCTTTAATGCAATGAACTTCTCCATCTGTAAATTCGCCTCAGCAGCAGATAGAAACTTGGCCACAAATCTAGCCCTCAAATCGGCCCAAGTCTCGACGGGCCTCGTCCCATTGGTGACCTCCCACCAATAGGCTGCTTCGTCTTTCAAAAGCCACACTGTCAATAAGATCTTCCTCTCGTCATCAATCCTAAAGATAGCAAACAAGTCTTCAGTGTCTTTCAGCCAATTCCTAGCTTCAACAAAAGATTCCGTGCCTAGGAAATTCTTGCCTCCCATCGCCTTGAAGTCTTTACAAACCTTCGTGAACTCAACCTGAGGATGCTGAGGGGGAGGAGGAGGAAGAGGAGCCTCAGCAACTGGAGGGGGAGGAACAGGAACCACCGGAGGAGGGACATTAGGGGGAGGATTCTCAACTACAGGAGGAGGAGTGGGAGTAGGGTTTGCGGGGCCAGCTACCGCCCTAGCTTCTAGAAGTCTCCTATACCAGAGTGGTACGTTTACTCCATCCGGGATGGCAAGATTCTCAGCCATACTGAAACGAAAGATAAGATAAGATTAGGTCAAGGGAACGAAGGATAACGCTAATGGCTTTTTAGGGAATAGCCTTAAAATACTCGACTTTTCTTTTGGAAAATACTTTATACTTGTTTTGAAAATAGTTTTTCAAAAGTCTTTTAAAAACTTTTTGTTCTTTCTTGTAAACCATATGCTCTGATACCAAATTTGTAACACCCCACCTCCGCTAGGGTCACTCTTTCGGGGGCACTAGCTTCTGGGGGGCGTTAGAACTAGGTAAGCATGCATAATGATATATCAAGGCAAAACAAGAACATAAATACATATGTAAAACAGAGTAAGTGAGAATAAAACAGCGGAATATCTCAAACCATCTCAAAACAAGTCTAGTACATCATAAAGTCAACTGCCAAAATAAACATGTCTAGTACATCATAAACAGAAATACTGAAATACATAGTGCTATCCCCAAAATAAAGATGGTAAACCATAGCGAGCTCAATGTCCAGACATACATGAGCTATCCAGCAAACAAGCAAGCGATCCAAGCTAAGCACCACTATTCCCTCCCTGAGAACCTGGGGGGGGAACGGAAGAAAAGAAGCGAAAGAAAACGGGTCAGTCAAAAAGACTGGTAAGCCCTACTACGATCAGTCTATAAACTAATAAAGTTAACATCATGATGGAAACTGAGATGAACATACTGGCAATAGATAAAGGTGTCATCACATAGATAAGATTAAGCTTTGCACCACAGTGTACTAGCAAACTAACATAACAGGTATTGATCCCTCAGCCCAAACTTTGGCCCAATAACATGAGGTGACCTTAATACAAGGCCCAGCCCAACGGTCTAGTCGATCGGCTCCCTATAAACCTAACACGTTAAGTGTTGGTGTCCATACGGCCCACATATGGTTGTAGTCAGACTGTGCTGGGTCCACCTTCGGGTGTATCAAGCCCTCGGGTGTTAACCCCAGACACCTAAGCAATAATGCACAGTCTAAACCTACTGGTACCCGTGCCTCGAGTTTGTCCAACACCGGACTACGTGCACGTCCGTAGCCCGCCTGGACCCGCACCGCTGTACCACTCAGCCGTCGCTTTGGTCGCTTACATCCGTCCAGTAATCGTGCCCCCGCCCTAGCCTAGCCTCTAGGGTTGTGAATGATACCAAACTGGGATTACTGCTGGAACAGACCACGTTACTAGGGTTTTCTAAGAGGGTTAAGTGTGGTTTAACCCCTCACTAATCATGGATTAAATTAGTTAAGTGTAACCAACAGTTCACCACTTAACCCCATTTAATCCCTCGTATCCCCAAAATTGGTTAAGTATTAGTGGGCCATGACTTAACCCTAATCATGAGGCATTAGTTAATTTAATGCACCCAACCTCTCACATTAGACCTTGTTGTGGTTACTAGTTAGGCCGGGCGGGTCCGGGTAGGTTTACACCACAACTTAGTCTAACCTCGGGTTTCACGTGCAACATGACCAACTACTCACATTGGGTCCTGTCGCTTGTAGCCACTAGTTAAGCCGGTCGGTTCCGGGTAGGTTTATGCTACAAACTCAACCCAACCTCGAGTTGGCCACACTTATGTTTTCTAAGTGTCATGTCCACTTTAATTTCAAAACATAATTACAAGTTTAACAAATACTTGGGTAGACCTAACTTAATAGGTAAATTCCCAAGGGGTAGACCTAACTTAATAGGTAAATTCCCAATCTTATATTTTCATGTATTTTAAGTTTTACCCAAACCCCCCAACGTCATTCCATCGCTTACATATTCGTCATAACGCATAAAGGATAGGAAAAGGGAACTTGGCACAACATACATGATGAATCTTACATATCATAATAAACATGCATAACATGTTGGACTTGCATAACTTAGCATAGTGAACTTGCATAAACATGCATAACTTGTCAAACTTGCAAATCATGGCATAGTGAACTTGCATAAACATGCATAACTTGTTAAACTTGCAAATCATGGCATAGTGAACTTGCATAAACATGCATAACTTGTCAAACTTGCAAATCATGGCATAGTGAACTTGCATAAACATGCATAACTTATCAAACATGTGTAATATGGCATAGTGAACTCGCATAAGCATGCATAACTTATTAAACATGCATAAATCCCAACTTTCATCACATATTAACTTTAGAGTTTCTAAAATGAAAGTAAGAGGGCTTACAAATATTATGAAGACACAAATCTACTAATAAAGATTGAGAAGCCCTTTATGCAAGCATAAAAACCCAAAACAAAGCTCCAATAAGAAACACCCTTAACAAAAATCCCAAAAACTCTAGCTTAGCAAATAAAACTTGCAACTTGATGATGTATGCAAGCTAATGATCATTCATACAACTTAGAAATGCTTGTATGAACATCATAATCTTCATAGGAATGTTTTATGAAGAGGGTGGAGGCTAGGGTTTTCAAGTGGAGGCCATTTGAGAAATCAATTTGACATAGTTTGGTTGCTAGAATGAATAATGGGGTTTTAGGGTAGGATTAGGGTCATATTTATAGAAGATTAGAGTGTTTTTAGCCCTACGATTAACCCTAGGTCGAATTAGGTCCATCAGATTTCGGAAGTCTCCAGAACTAAGCCACACAACCAAGCCCAGATCAAAAATGGTGCGCCAGGCTAAACTGCCCGGCCACCCCGTGTCGACAGGGCTGTCGACAGGGCAGTCGACACCCTTAGACCCCTGTCGACATGCCTGTCGACTTGTGGGGTCTTGGCGGGAGT
This sequence comes from Allium sativum, assembly GCA_030737875.1. Taxonomy (NCBI): domain Eukaryota; kingdom Viridiplantae; phylum Streptophyta; class Magnoliopsida; order Asparagales; family Amaryllidaceae; genus Allium; species Allium sativum. Next base: position 203,565,154 of record CM060924.1, read on the forward strand.
TTTCCCGCCTGACGCCAGTTGTGCCCTAACCCTTGTTTTTAACTTAAAATTTAAATCTGTTTTTAATATGGAAATTTCTGAAAACTTCATTGGGCCTTAACTAGGTCATACGGACTCCGATTTTCGAAAACTCGGACTCTATTTCGCGTATTTTTCCGAGACGAACGCAATGGCATAGCCCGTTTCCCTTGATTCAGATTTTTAAATTAAATTCTGCCTCGATTTACATTATTACAGGTTATTGAAAATACGGGTTGTTACAGTACCGAATGTATTATCACTAACGGTTGGGATCAGCAACCATTTCCTGAAAGGGACAACATCGAAATAGATTATAGAAGTAAATGGAATTTCTCTAGATCAGGTGACAATACACCCTAATTGGAAACTAACCACTTATCCATGCAACCTACCCGATTTTATACCATTTCCTGGATGTGAGGCTAGAGACCATAACGTATAGATCACACCTTTAATTACTTTGAATGTCACATCGTCATACCTGCCAAATCACAAATTGATTTCCCCAAAATACCACGGGTATACAGCTAATAGAAACGAATTCCTCCGCCACCAAACGTAAATACATTTGAAGAGATCAACTTACGCGATCTATTAAATATACTTTGTCAGACATTCTTCCATTTAGGTCGTCCTGGGACTGGACAAACCGAAGGCATTATTCAATAAATCCATCTTAGGCAATTTCTACCTAGGTTCGCCAGAACAGCCCTTGCATAACTCCGTCTTCAATTATCTTCATCATATTTGATTCGCAACGCTAACGCCCATAAAGAGTGGTTTTCATATAATTAATCTAATCCCGGTCCCTCCGTATTGACGATGGAAAAATGGTCAAAAACTTTGATAGTCGGTGACTTAACTATCAAAGAAAACAGGTGCATAAACAACGGTCGTATTTCCAAACAGAAATCTTACCGATCAATCATCAATCAACTTTCTCTCTTTTTAAATTAATTTATCATTAAATTATTTAGTTACCCATTCCCATATCTCCGTAAAATCTTATTTTCTAAATTTAGAAAATATACCTTACTAACATTGGAACGTTTCCATTTCTTATTCACACATCACTATCATTCCATGTCCATCAGTCTCTAACTGTAAACTAGTAAGAAAACAATTCCCTAGATATCAATCCCGAAGGTCGAAACCAACATCACATCGATACCTAGAAAACCATTCAACTTAACTAATCTCCAGTCACTTTCTAATTTCCTTAACTCCATTTAAATCCCTATTCAAATCATTTCTTACGCAACTCCCGGATTCAGTTTACTATTCCATTTCTTTTGTGAAACACATTGGTTATAACTATAGCGTTATAATCCCTACTTCCGAAATATCTAACTTCAAAACATAACTTTTATTTCTCAATTTGAATAAATAAATAAACAACTAATTTATAAATAAATAAATAAACCTTGATTTAAATTCCAAAAAGTAAATAATATTTTCTCAAATTTGATATAATTGAATTCGACGTACAACTCTCCTTCGTGTAATCTATATTCGACTTACTCTCCTTCGAATAACCTATATTTGATTTACTCTCCTTCAAATAACCTATATTCGATTAACTCACTTCGAATAACTTATATTCGATTATCTCTCTTCGAATAACTCATGTTCGATTAACTCACTTTCGAATGGTCTATATTCGATTTAACTCTATTTTGAATAACTATATTCAATATACTCTTTTTCGAATAACTTATATTCGATTAACTCTATTTCAAATAACTATATTCGATATACTCTTTTTCAAATAACTATATTCAATATAACTCTATTTTGATTTCTTAAAATAAATTATTTAATAATATTTAGCCTAGTCGAATTCTAATAACAAATCTTTATGGACTTTATTTAAATCCTATTCATATTTCGAACTTTGAAATAAATTTCATCATTTCCCTTTTAGAACAAATTCTAAATTTACCTTTTCAAACTTATTTCTGGATTTACAATCCAACTTATCCATTGATAATCATTTTTATTTTATTTATAAACATTGTTTGTAAATCACATTACTTGTTTTATTTTTGAACAAGTTATTTATTTCTAGTCATTCGAAATTCCATTTCTATTTGAATTCCTATTTCAAAAATCAGACCTTCTTTGTAAATGTTTTTATTTTCAAAACATTTATTTTAATCTATTATTCATATCAAATATGAATAACATTTCTTTTATAAATCTTCTTTGCAAAATACTTGCCTTAATCCATTATTCATATTTAATATGAATAATATATTCTTTATATAAATTAAACGGTTTGGTTTCATATTTAAAATAATATCTTATTATCAAATTCTACTTATACTTCTATTTATAATAATTCATATAAAATCTTATCTTATTTCCAACACTTAATAATTCCATCTAAAATTCTCGTTACAACTCTACGTTCATATCCCGTTTCAATTATCGATGTTAAAATCGATTCTTACTCCTCTATATAAGTTCTGACTTATATATTCCATTTATCCACTGATAAATAATTAATTTAATTTATAAAATATTATTTATAAACTAATCTGCTCCCTTTACCTACTTTTCTTCTTTACATAAGTTCAAACTTATATATCTTTATTTATCCAATGATAAATATTTTCCTCAATTTATAAAATATTATTTATAATTTATTCTTCTCAATTCATCTGTTAAAACATATTTTTATTTAATATATATTTTAAATAAATCATCTCAATTTACTTTTATAATTCGAAATCTCTTTTTTAATAATTCTACTCATTTTCCAAATATTCCTTTTTTATAAAATCTGTTGATTTTATAAAATAATTTTATTTCGATATACAGTTTGAAATCTTCCTTTTATATAAAATCTTTCAATTTTATATAATATTTTATTTCAATATACTTATTGGAAATTTTTTCATCCCATGGTTTCTTGTGGTATTTAAAATACCAAATAACAGTGATCAATGTCATTCAAACACACATAATCAATAACAGATTATATATCACATCATATATCACAATATATGAAAACAGTGAAATAAATGTTGAGAAATCTAGTTGAATCCCTCCAACCTATTTTCCTGCATCCACAGATGTTAAACAATATAAATAACATCGATTTCATTTCAATATGAAATATTCTGATAAACAGAATCAATATTTGATTAACGATTTATATATATATATATATCGTTATCTATAATTTCAATCACTAAATCAGCAATTCAACCAAACAATCATCACACAACAATCAATCTTCATTTGTCAACACTAGATTATATTTATAAAAATATAAACTATACAGAGTTAGTGAGATTTACTCACATTGGACGGTTTATCGTTAAATAACGATAACTGTCGGTTGATTCGGACAGACAATTTATTTCGCTATAAATTGTAACGAGTTCCTATTGCCTTCTAGTCAGTTCCATGGTGTAGCCGTCATCCTTACGATCCCAACGGATCTAGTTTCGTCAGATTCTGACAACGTACGGTAAAGTTATACATTTTATAAGTTTGTATGTAATTTAAACATTTTTAACTATAATTAATTATAACCTTTTCTTAACCCATCTTAAATCCGCTAATCCCTTCCCTTCCACGATGACACAGTGAACCCATGTATTTGCAAATGGCCATTTCCGCTCTAATTAACTCATCGTATTCCTCCAACTCATCATCGATCACCAAACCGCCTTCACTAATCAACACCACTCATTCTCCTCTTCCTTCCTATATCATTCATACAAAACTCGAAACCCATTCTCAGGTCATCACCAACAGCTCCACATAAAGAATGTGACAGCACCCAAATAGTCATGGCCGATCATTGAAGCTTGCCAACTCCCTCTTCCCATCATTAAAACTCAATCCAAAGCCATCGTCGAACTCTCCATCCCAAACTCTTTCCAACAATACCCACAAACTCACACTCGCATAAATCCCTGAAAATGCATTCAAAAATTCTCAGCTGCTATTCCATAATAATGAGTGACAAAAACATTCACCAAACTCTTTGGAAATTCACCAATACATGTTATTTTCCACCCAAATCTAGAATATAACACCCATTTCGTGAATTAAGACCTTAGTCTCATGATTTGCTCAACCCTAAGGCGCTCTATCCATACGGCATCGAACTGCAGTAGGTTCGAACTTAACAAAACATGCATCGGGTTGAAGAAGACTGCCTCACGAGTGCAAATATATGTATAAAAGGATTTATAGCTTTTGATTTCATTTTCTAATGATTTTGGAAGATCGAAATTTAGCGCAAGGAAGAAATACAGTGGCGGCTCATTTCTCCTTGACCAGAAAACAAAGAGAATTAGGTTTAGGGAAAATTATGGTGAATTTATAGGAAAGTTTTATAATTTTATATTCGATTATAATATTCTATTTTAATCTACCGCTACTTTTATTTGATGTTTAAAATCTGTGTAGTCACATATGATACCCAATTTTGACGAAAATGGACATGCAACTACGGTTCAACATTACGGACCCAACGAAACTTGTTTCGTCGAATTCCGAGTCCGTTTGCTCACACAGCATATTTTTAAAGTCAAATTATCGATTGTTTTTCACATTAAAATTCCATACGGCCACATACTGACTCCAAAAATTACAAAAATTGAAATCTAACAATAATTTAATATTCCGGATCCAACAAAATTAGTCTTCAAAAGCAGAGGTCGTTTGCAAAACTGGCTATTTTTAAAGCTCTAAATAAACCCATTTAAATATTAATATATTTAAAAATAATTAAATTTAATATTAATAAATTAACATTATCGTATATATCCACACGGAATATCATACAGCTCCAAAATATACATATCTGGATTTATAACTCGATATTTCAAATCCAATGTTAAATCGATACCCTATTTATAATAAAAACCCATTTATTATATAAGTAAATCGTTATAAATTATAAAGGAATTCCATAGCGACTTTTCAAAAATTTGATTTGGACACAACTCACAATCTACATGACGAAATATCGATTTTTCTCTTCCATTAGAAAAATATCGTTCAACAGATTCGAACGTTTCTTGTTTCACAGTAATCCGACTTAAAACAGATCTTGTATATTCATTTAAAGTTCGAATCGCCGAATTACGAACTGCCGCGCCATTTCGAGCTCGGTTATAATTATAATATAATTTATACATTCAATTGTCGTTTATATAATATATTCGTTAATATAATTCAACCCTAAACTAAATTATGTATATTTTAAATTATCTAATTCACACGATATTGTCAATTCACTATTTCCAACTATTTCGGAATTAAATATATTATTCTATTATTCATATTAATTAAATATTCAATATTATTTAATTCTGGTCATTTTAAATTACCAAACCATTATTTAAATAATTAAATAAATTATTTATAATACCGTAAAAATACGGGTCGTTATAGGTCTCCCCTCCTAGTTGTCATAGATGCGTTTCTCTAGTCTACATCTATCAACCTCTATATTTAGATTTAATTTTTTATGGAGAATTTAGGTTTTAGATGATGAAAAATTTGTTGTAATGGAGGTAGGAGCTCTGGGGAAGAAGGATAAAGAAATGAAATGATAGAATTAAGTTACAATAACTCATTTCATCCCTTTATCTTCCTAATCCCCAAATCTACACTAGACTTACCTGAAAATGGGCCCAGATGGTTGGAAACGAGTGTTCGTGTTCTGAAAATAATTTGAACAACTATATCTCCAAAACGATTTATCCATTTCTGACATATAATCACTCTACGGAAAGAAGAACCATCATGTCGATCAATGGAAGTGGTTTCGAATAAAAATTCCACTATAGTAATAAGCTACTGACAAAATAAGATTTTTTTTTTTAGGGGTAAAACGTTCGTAAAGAAAATCAGAGAAAAATCCCAAAAATAAGAAATGTCTTTAACAGCTATCTCTCAAGATTTTCGAATGATATGACCTAGTATGAAAATAATATCTCATATCTATGCATTAAAAACGTGTAAAACTATGGTCGTTACAGGAGTGTATTCCGAGGTGGGCAATAGTTGTTGTTATGCGTTACCACCTGTTTGGGAGTGCAACCGATAGAATCCTACCCTGGGTTTTTCTTCACGTGCCTTTTCATATTAATCTTGGTCGGTCCCCCTACAATTTTTATTTGTGTTATTTTCTATGGAGTGCCCTCTGATGCCACTAGTTTATGGTGGGTTTACGGTACTATATAGAATACGATGCCTATAAACGACAAAAGGGTAAAAATATAATCCCGCTTATGCTAATTTAATGTATTTACTTTATTGAATAGACATTATTATAATAGCGTATTATATTATATGTACTAGTTTTATGGATCCTTAAAGGATGGAATCTCAAACATCCTTTAAGTTATTTGCATTTCGTTAAATATTTCACATGAGTTGATTCACTTATATGAGGTTGTTAGCCCTGACTCGAGTGTTTTGTTTTTACATAATGCTCAGGTTGACTAGAGTATTTCAGCTTTGGAGATTTACCTATTAAAACTTGAGTAGTGCTAGAGTTCAATCATCTACCTTGTATATTCATATACTCCCTGTTCTGCCCAATTATTCTTGTAGAGTAAGATTATGTATTCAGTCTTCCGATTTATTTGTATTTATTTTGTATGTATAAATTGAAGAATTTTATATCGTTGTATAATATTTACCTACGCTGTGAGATATTTTATGTTCAACATCAGTGATTCTATAATGATATATAATTTAACACGATGGTCAATAATAATTTGCTACTTTGAAAAGTTTGAGTTGATTTAACTATCGACTCGAAATGGTTGAAAAAGCAAGTCGCTGCAGCGTCCTTTGCAACCCAAGACAAAATTTGAAAAAAAATATGAAAATAAAGTCTTTGGTTTCAAAAGAAAAGTGGTGATGGCTGGGGTTTCAAGTGGGGCCCGCTTCCTGGAGGTGAAGGAAGATATGGGTGTGGTCAGGCCGGTGGTGGAGGTTCTAAGTGGTTGTGGTGGCCAAGGGGAGGAAGTTGTTTGCATTTTTTGATATATGTTTTCACAATTCCCAAATCAATTTAATTTTGTAATTAGAATGTATTAGAAAATAGAGATAGAGATTAGGGATCATTACAACAATTGTAATTTACTTGGGGATTGATTTGTGAAAGGAAGAAATTTTAGATTGGAAAAATTGTTGAAGAGGAAGAAGGAAGAAATGGCCTCGGTTAAAAATTAAAATTTAAAATACAAAGAAGAAAGATCTGTAAACAATCTTTCTTGGAGTCCACTGCAATTGTAACATAATATTTAGTAAAGGGATGATGTGGAACAGATAGCTTTCATATGATTTTAAGTTTCAAATTAAACATATGTAGGAGGGATAACAGTCCAAACGCGGTCCTATTTGGTCAGTTTTCACATGAAAAGTCAAATTTAAAGCAAACGAAAATGGATTTTCATGGAACAAAAAAAGGAGGCCTCTTATAATTTTTAGTGGAACCATCAAAAGAATAAAATTTCAAGTTTCAAAACTTCTAAATTTTCAATTCAAATTCAAATTTTGAAAACTTTCGATCAAATCTGACTTTCCCGTAATTTTTTTAACCTATTTGGTAAATTAAAATACTTTGTAATTCAAACATTTTATTTAATTGTAAATTTTAAGAATTTACTTGAAATCAAATGACACAAATTTAGTCAATTTAACAATTTAATTCTGACTTGACACTTATTTAACTTCATTATTCAAGTGATACTTTTTTGTTTATACACAATATCAAATTCTCTTATCTCATTATAATTCAGAATAAATATGTATTTTAAAAATTAAAATTTTAAATTTCAATTTATCATCGACTTAAATAGGAAGCTAAAATTGCAGCTCATGCTACTGAAGCCGTCGTTGTAGACTTGTTCGATTTAGTCAAACAGAATGGAAAGTGATTCATTGTTATGATGATGAATATAAAGTTATGATAAATGATTCTCATTACTCTTGTACATGCAACATCCCACTATTGTAGAAGATATCGTGTGCTCATGTAATAGCAGCTCGTTCAACACAGGATTTTGGTGCAAATAGGGCACATCACGATTTTGCATCTAAGTGGTACTCCATCAAAAGTTATAAAGCTTTGTATATGCCAAAGTTTCCTCCCATACATGATAAGAGATAATGAGGACCGTATAACGGTCCACATATATTGCCTCCACTTACAAGAAGACAACCCGGACGACCTAAATCTACGAGAATCAAAAATGTTACGGACGAGCATCAAAGCCTAAAACAAAGAGGTGCAACAAATTTGGATCGCTAGGCCATAATAGAAAGCGGTGTACTTCAGTAATCTAAAATGGAGATGTATGTGTGTTGATGAGATTTCAGTGTGTTAAATTTAGTGTTAATGTAATTTCTATGTTTCAAACTTATCTTTCTTGTATCAGACTTTGTATGTCTGTAATGTTTGCTCTACGTTTCTATGTATTAGCTACAAATGGTACTAAAGCTTCTTTTTGTGTACTCTTGATTTATTTGAATTTTTCTAAAGTTTGCAACATGGAGGTAGAATGCAATAGAAAATAAATTGTAGTTGGCATAACCATCAAACTAATGTACTCAAATACATTGACGAATTCCCAAAAAATTTCATAACTAGCGTGGCCAAAACATGTCTATATTTGTAAATAATTTCAAAACAAGGCTAATCTTGTTGTAACTTATGCAAGACATCATACATATGAAATATTTCCTTATTAATAGGCTCATGTGCACTTTTATGGGCCTTTAAGCTTGCTCTTGGACTTCGATTATGTTGATCCTTTGGATCTGCAGTGTTGTCTTTTATAAATAGGAAAATTCACAATCGTAGGCTTGTTTGGAGAAAGTATTACATGATTAGCCATGTTTCAGAAATAATAACAAATATGGGTCTGTTTTGCATGGGAAGGCATATTGGCGCATTTTGGAAACTCGCCTGTGTGCGAGTTTTGTAAACTCGCCTGTGTATTTTTGTCCATTCCCGAACTTTATATGAACCCACTAATTCTTTCATAATTCTGATTCATACTCAACCCATCTTCTTAACTCTGTATATTTTCAAAATGACTTCTCAAACAATGGTGGAGCAAGAGGTTAACCCGTACCCAGTTTGTTGCCACTGGGGATATATGGCTAAAGTTGTTGTATCAGATGATGGCGAAAACATTGGTCATTAAAGTCTTCTTTGTTCCAATTATCCCCACGGATGCAATTTTTCAGAATGGATTGACGAACCGCTTTGTCCAAGGGACATATCATATGCGAAAGAGCTAGAGCAAGAAATTAGACGTCTCAAAAAACTCCTAGAGGACTTGCAATTTAACTGTAACAACTAATGTTTTTATTATCCGTCGTTGTTGTGGGTTTCTGAAGTTCAGTGTGAGTTATTCTGTTATATGTAGTCGTTGTAAGTTGTTGAAGTTTAATTTGAATCATTGTTTGTGTGTTTGTAGGACTTGGAAGATTAATATGAAGTACTGTATGTTTGTGTTTTCTAATAAATTATTTTATTTTTTTGAAGTTTGAATTAAAGCTTGGTATGTTTGCTGGTTCGTACGGTACACATTATGACATAAAGATGAATTGACAACTAGCTGCCATGAATTAAAGCTAGGTCAGTATGTTTTTGTACAGTACGATCTTCCGCAAATCAGGTGATTTGACTAGACACGTATGAAGTTGTCCAATATTTCGAAATAGTTGAGTTGACAAGCATCTGCCAAATCTGACCCAATTTTTGTCCATTGTAACAAAGCAGTTGTAAGGCCAAATGACAATGCTTTATTTCAAAATTTATGACATGATTAAAGCTCTTCCATTTTTGATTCAAGGCTTGTTTGTTTGTGATCAGGACGAGCATAGGACAATTGATTCTACTTTATTTTGAAATCGATGACATGATTAAAGCTCTGCCAATTCTGATTTGATAATGACTGTACTGAGTTGATTAAAGATGATTTGACAGTGACATTGCTTAGATGGTTTCCCTATTTCATAGCTCTTCAGCACATTATTTCTCATACACTTCAATCCTATCTTCAAATAACTTCAAGAAAAATAAACTCACTCAACAATGGCACCTACTTTTATTCCTACACTTTACTACTACGATGGTGAATTGGTCATGGATGAGCACCAAAATGGAAGTTATGTGGGAGGATTCTTCAAACCAGGTAGAGTTCGAAGGATTGCACACTTGATGCTTTGAAAGAAACAGTCTTCAAAGCAACCAAAATTAACCCTCCCGAATATGATATCGAGTTATCGATTAACTGGCCTACTGATTCAGGGACGAGAGTTGTTGCACTTTCAGAAGATGCAGACGTACAAGTAATGTTTTCCACTGTTAAGAAATCGATTGAGTTGTTTGTTGGAAAAACAGTAAAAGAAATCATGGAAGAAATCATCACACCTCCTATAGTGAGTAGCTGTTTAGTTTATTTCACAGAAATGCTGCAAATTCATGATCCTTCACTCATTTTTAGTTCTCCTTTGTACACCAATCCGTATTTTCCACCAAATGTGGACGAGTAGCAACAACAACAACAAGAACAACAAACTGATCAGTCAAAACTATTAGATATGAGCCAAAGGTATGTGTTGCACATCAATTTAGTTTTATAACTAGTCATTGAAATGTAAGATTTAACTGAAATGCATTTATTAACTGATTGACTGTAAAATCCAAAGAAGACTGGGGTGTAGGTCCTTCACAACAGGCCGAATATATTGATAGCATGGCACTTTCCACGACAACTGTTGATGATACATGCTAGACCGAAGTCAACAATGAACCACTAAACTATGACTTTCCAGACACAGCAGATCCCGAAGAAGATGGTGATGAGGTTCAAATGGAAGCACCAATGGACGATGATCTCTGCATGGTACAAATGATGGCCAGATTCGTAGTGGCTAGTCTAGAGTTTTCTGGTGAAAAATTCTCGGCTGCCTGCATACAAAATGGTTTTGCTGTTGGGATGGTATTCCAAAGCAAAGAACAGTTTCTCTGCCAACTGACGGAATGGTCTATTCTGCATGGTGTTTCGTACAATCCAATCAAGTCGAATAGAACAATATACACCGTTGTATGTAATGTTGTTGATACTTGTCCATGGCGAATACACGCTATAGTGTCAAAGAAATCACAAACTGGATGGTGGGAAATCAGAAAGTCGCCTCACGAACATAACTGTGTCAACCCTATGATTAATTCCAACCACAAGCAAGCCACTTTGGTTTCTTGTATCCAAAATCATGGCTTTTATGAAGACCAATTTGAATACCTCAACTGCGAGGGTGCAAGTGCTTGTCGAGAGTAACTCTTCATCAAAATCAGTTACATGAAAGCTTGCCGAACGTTGAATAAAGCGTTGGAAAAAATATATGGGGACTGGGCCAAATCGTATTCGTATTTGCCTCAATATTTTGCGGAAATAAAAAGACATAATCCAGGCTCAGTAGGACATATAGTACACGATGATGTTGGGGTATTTGAGGGTGCTTTTTGGGCATTTGGACCATCCATTGCAGGTTTTGTATACTGTTGTCCAGTGCTCTCTAATGATGGGACACATTTGTACGGTAAGTACAAAGGAATACTGCTAGTTGCTACCGCTGTAGATGCCGACGACTGTCTTTTTCCGTTAGCTTATGGGGTGGTCGAATCTGAATCATATGATAGCTGGTCCTGGTTCTTTTCATGCATGCGTGAGTTCATTTATAGTGTACCAAATTGACACATTACATTTATATCTGACAAAATGAAAGAGATTCCAAGCGCTTTGCAGGATAGATGGCAAGTACCGCACAAACATAGGTTCTGTGCAAGGCATCTGAAAGCAAATTTTCAAGCTGCAGGTCATCGAGACAAGCGAATTGTAGGCTTGTTTTATGCTGCTGCATGTGCTTCAGAAGTGGTTGAATACACTAAACTTAGAGAAGAAATCAAGGCAACTAAGCCGGAGGCGCATGACTGGATTGAAAGGAGCCTAGGGAATTCAAAAGAAAACTGGGTCCTTTGAAGAGATGACGGTGGCCGCTTCCATCTTATGACAACCAACGCATCTGAAAGTTTTAATGGTGTGCTAAAAGGCACTAGATCTTTGCCTATAAAGGCATTGGTTGCAAGAACAATCTTTCGATTAGTTGAGTATTTCTATAAGAGGCGGGAAAAAGGGGAGGGTCTGAATACAAAACTTACTCCTAAATTGGAAGCTAAAATTAAAGCTCGTGCAATAGAAGCATAACGTTGTAGGCATGTTCGATTTGGTCGATATAAATGGCAAGTGATTCACGGTTATGGAGATGAATATGATGTTGTGATCGATGGTTCTCATGTCACCTGTACATGCAACATCCCACTGCTGCAGAAGATACCGTGTGTTCATGTGATGGCGGCTTGTTCAGCATAGGATTTTGGTAGTAATAAAGCACATCACGATTTTGCTTCTGAATGGTATTCCGTCCAAAGTTATAGAGGTATATACGATCCAGAATTTAATCCTATATGCGATAAGAAATGTGGAACCCGTACAACGGTCCACGAATATTGGCTCCGCCTGTAAGAAGACAAGCCGGACGACCAAAATTAACGAGATTCAAAAATGTTATGAACGAGCATCAAACACCTAAAATAAATAGGTGCAGCAAATGTGGATCGCAGGGCCATAACAGAAAGCGGTGTACTTCAGTAGCCTAAAATGGAGACGTATGTTTGTTGATGCGATGTCAGTGTGTTGCATTTCGTGTATCTGTATTTCTTATGTTTCGAACTTATCTGTCCTTAATCAGATTATGTATCTCTCTTATATTTGAATATTAGAATTTGATATTTGTTTTATGTTGTTTGGTTTAGCTATATATACTATTTAGATGTCGTGATAGTTCGTAGTTTAACGTTTTGAACTTCGTTCGTGTATATAGGAATTGTTATACGTCGGAATTCATTGAAACACAAAACGTTCGAATCTATAGAACTATATTTTAGTGATGGAACAGAAAAATAGATATTTCATATTATATATATTGAGTTATGTCCAAATTAAATTTCCAGAAAGTCGCTATGGAATTTAATACCCAAATGAATACAGACGAACTTTGAAAACGCGCATTTGTGCGAATTTTGAAAATTCGCCTTCGTTGATTCAAAACAGGTATATTCCTGTAATTACTTTTAGAACATGGCTTTTTGTGTTATATCTTTTATAAATAGGCCTAAATGTATGAAAAGCCCTTATAAATATTTGTGCTATGTAACTAGAGAGAGATTTGGTCTTCAAAACTCTGGTCTTCTCCACTTTGATACCACATAATCTTTATTGGACTTTCTTCATCCCATGTCTCATGCACAATAGTCATCTAGGAAGATACTATTGAAAAATCTAAACTAAGAACTCGTCAATCCATGTGTACTAGTTGCCACTAGTCGCTTATATTCTCTCTCTAACCCTCTTAAACTCATAAATAAATAAAATACATAGTGAATGCAGGCTAAAAATTGCCGAATCCCTGTACAAATTCTATGTCTTCTTGTTCCTTCTTATTATTATTATTCCGAATTTGGGTCTCATGGATTTCTCACACTCCATAAAAAAAAAGTGACTGGTCTCAATGTTTCATTATTATTTGCTGAATCAATTTTTGGCTTCAACATGACAACAAATTTACACTTTGGCATGCTCTTACATTCAATGAGCTGTTCATTAATAATTTTATTGTCGGTGGCATCGGATTGGTTGCTTGCTAGCTTGAGTTTAAGTTTTGCAATCTGAAGCTACTTCTTGCAAGTTAATTAAAGTTTGTGATATGTAATATTGAAAGAAAAAAAAATTGTGTTGCCATAACAATTAACAAATAGTGGTAAAGTACCATGAAAAAGAAACAGTACACGAACCTAATTAATAAAAGGTTGTTTACAGCTGAAGAAATTAATTGGTAATACAGTTGCCTCTATGAGCAGGCATAACATGACTCCGACATCCCAAGATCCATGAGATATTTTGCAAAAGAGAAACATATACATCTCATATATGCTATCATATATACTAATATCATATTACACTTACAGCAAAAGCACAATATCTACCACACTCTGCACTAGTCCTTGGTTTTGAACGGTATAGCTCTGATCACTATCTGATGGTACACTGCTGCTAACGCGGCGCCTACGAATGGACCAACCCAGAAAATCCACTGCGAAAAATCAAATATGTTGATTAAAAACCAGTAGAGGTAATAGATATAAGCACAATCATTAGTGATTTCATGAGAATGTTCGCTATATAAGATACGAAATATCAAACAAAATACCTGATCATCCCAGGCGTGCTGTCTATTGTATACAATGGCTGCCCCTAGACTCCTAGCTGGGTTAATACCTGTGCCGGTAATCGGGATCGTAGCTAAGTGAACCAGAAAAACTGCAAATCCAATTGGCAGTGGTGCCAATACCTGAAGAATAAACACCATATATCAAATAAATGATGTATAAATCACCACTAGAAATAGCTAAGTTCACCAGAAAAACTGCGTTTGTATGTGTATATGTAGATGTATGTGCACGTACACATGCACATATATGACCCGAACAGTACAATTTATAATTTGCTTACAGGAACATGAGAATCTCGTGCACTCCTCTTGGCATCAGTAGCGGAAAAAACAGTATAAACAAGCACAAAAGTGCCGATAATCTCAGCACCTAGTCCAGTTGCCTTGGTGTAACCTTCGCTCACAACATTAACACCACCTCCTAACATTTCAAATGAAGATTTCTGAAATCCCTTTACCATTCCTGCACCACATATGGCACCCAAACACTGCATCACCATATAGAAGACCGCTCTTGGCACCGATAGCTTACGTGCCAGCAGCAACCCAAATGTCACTGCCGGATTTATGTGTCCTCCTGCACACAAATCCCCAAACCGTATATCATACTTCAATTTTCATGTATGAGTACTACTTAACCAAAACTTTTTTTTCTCTAATAGTGAACTTCGGGGAGAAAATTTATGTGTCTCCACAGTACATAATTCAGGTAGTTAGCTAAAGTTTTTTTTCTTTGAAACCTTTTAATTAGTCATAGTGAGTAGGTCCTAGTTGTATATTTTCATTTTGAGCTCAAAAGTGGGACTATTTTAGCTAATAACACAAATTTTGACCTATACAAGGGTGCTACTGAAATACCTGAAATGCCTGCAGTGCAATAAACAAGAACAAAGATCGTTCCACCAACGGCCCAGGCAATTCCCTGAAGTCCAACACTGTCGCATGAATTCGAAGAATGCTTCACACCCATTATGGTAAGAACTGTTATATACAGAAACAGAAACGATGCGACGAACTCAGCTATTCCAGCTCTATAGAATGACCATGAAACAACCTCGTTTGCTTCATAAAGTGGAGCTGAAGGTGGCTCTACATAGTCTTTGAAACTCTTTGCTGATATGCCGATAGCTTGCCTTTGTGAAAACTTGTTTGCTCCTTCTCTCACACTTTCATCTTTCTCTGCCATTTTTCCTTTTTTCTTCCTTTTAGGTTATCACATATGAGATTAATAGGGCTAATGCAGGCTTTTTATATACACAATGCCAAGTGGGTTGTTGCGGTTTTATAATGTTAATGACCATTTTTTTCCCATACGCATGGAGTAGAGTATACTTTATGTGCTAACACAAAAACAGGTCAGTCAACACCACTTAGGAGAATTGTCGGTTACTTTTAGTTACCTTTTTATGCATGGTATTATTGGCAAATCATGGTAAGTATCACTGTATTAACTATTAAGGGTGCAATTAGCAAGTAAGAGAGTATTGAATAAAGTCAATAGGACTCAATAGTATCCATGTTTGAAATTCTGTACCAAATGGGCCTACAGAGGACATGAAAAGTAAAAGAAAAATTAATCGTGGAATGATCAGTATAACTAATATCTCATGCCATTGAATGTGCCTGTGATTACTCACTGTTGAACATTTCAACATTTTGACTTCACAAGCAAAATACCATGATTTTCTTCATCTTGCTAAATAACAAATTTCAGCATCTATAATTGATAATAGCAGAGAGTCAGAGACTCACCAACAAATATGTACTTGTATTTCATGGATTTATAATCTCAGTTGTTACTGGCCATACAAGTTTGCAGTTCAGGGTTCTGTGCAGCAGGCTGTCATTGTTTTATTTTATTTTCGCTGCAAAGATATATAAACAAACAAACAAACAAATATGGAATTAATGAAGAGAGGTGGTTCAGTAGTTGTGAGCCTGTGACCACCCAGTTGCACGAATTAATATTCATCTACCCTCTGGAACGAACTAAATGTGATGGAGCCATCACAGTTAATCTGAACACATGAACATCACATGCAGTTTCCAAATTTCTAGATATTTATGCACCGAGAACCCTTCAAACATGATACAAGTGCTCAAATTAGAATTCGGTTGTTTTAGACAAGCAAATGTGCTGACATTTCAATGATTAAGCAAGCATTTTCGCAGTATTTAAGCAAATAATTACGCCGTAGATGAACTAGAGTAGAAATTTAGACTTCGTCTGTTAAAATGCAATTGGTGGTTATTGAACTTGTTGAAATTATGCAGCATAAATATGTCAAAGAAGTAATGCCAGAAATCAGGATGAAGAGATGTGGAGAAGCAGATTGAGATCATGGCTAGCTGCCCCCGAAATTCCGATGGCATATGAAAGTGGCTGGGATATTTGGACAAAATGTAATTATATGCTCATGAATAGGATGGTCATGCCAAGAAAATAAACTAGATGCTATATTACTCTTGTACTAGAGTGTAATATTTGCGTTGCACACGAAAATATTATAAAAAATATATTTATTATTTTAATGTTAAAATGAGAAATTTGTTATGTAATATATGATAAATTTTGATGTG
This sequence comes from Allium sativum, assembly GCA_030737875.1. Lineage (NCBI taxonomy): Eukaryota > Viridiplantae > Streptophyta > Magnoliopsida > Asparagales > Amaryllidaceae > Allium > Allium sativum. The sequence continues at coordinate 203,582,101 of CM060924.1, forward strand.
AAATACATAAACTATTAATTAAAATTATTATTATTGTTTGTATGTAATTTATGTTCTATAACTTCCAAAACAATATGTATGTGCGTGTATTCAAGAATTTTTTTAATTGTTTTTTTAATAGAAATATACATGATGAAACTACAGTATGTTAGTAATTTATTCGATCAATTAACAAACATTATTTTATAGAATTTGTTTAAATAAGTCAAATATCAAATTACGAAGTTGGTTTAACTGTATAACATAGCAGGAAGAAGTGAAATGAAATTGGAGTTCTTAGGCACAAGTACAAAATTAGAGAAAATTTAGGCACAAAGACAAGAGACCCGAAATTTGTTGTCGGGTTATTGATGTTCAAAACAAATTATGATATAATATATGATAAATTTTTGATATAAATGAATCACAACTAACTTACAAATTAACTTTGTAATTACTGTTAATATGCAGAGTTCATGTTATGCAATTTATAAATCATTATAGTTGCATGAAAAACTACATATTTATAATATGAATCCGTATAGTAAAATTGGCATATATTTTTAAGAGCTATTAGAAAAATAGACTAAATACTCTCTACGATTATTTAAATAACTAGAATTTAAGATTTTATGAGTAGTTTAAACATATGGATTGAAATATAAAACATTATGAAAGGATTGAGGAAGTTCAACAAATAATTGTCAAAATTTTAAATACTAGTTTTTAAAGCGGAAATTGTTTTCTTCAATATATGATAAATTTATTGAGATAAATGCATAGTATATTAAATTTTATATTATTGTTTACATATATTATTTAAACTACGTTACTTGATTAACTTCGTATTTGGAAGAAAAACTAATTTTGTCATTTCTATTGATTTGAGCATGGTATACATTTTAAAACATTACACATAGCGTTAGTTAGATGAATTAACAACAATTCATTGATTGAATTCAGTTGTTATATTCAAAATCACATAATTAATTTAAACATATTAAATTAGATGTATAATGTTAAGTGATGTTGTGCAATGTTTTGTAAATAACCAAATAAAAATTTAAAATGTAACGTTTGACATTGAATATATTTTTTATTTTTGTCAATATGAATATGGTTAATCTTGATGTGATTTATTAGGAGAATCAATGAATAATAACTTTTTAAAATTATTTAAAGTGTGGTGCTAAGGGCACCTTAGTTTCCTCTTTCTATTACCATAACTAAAAAATTAAAATACATTAAATTCTCTATGCTTCCTAATACCACATTGGTCTTAGAACAAATAAAGTAAACCGAACGAAACAGTGATCAACCACTACCGAAACAATATACGTACGATGATTAACCACCATTCGGAAATACTGTTCACGACAAGAAACTTTGTTCAATCAATTTCAATCATGTCAAATATGACTCGGTGTAATCTTCAACCAAACTGAAATTAGGGTTAATAACATGTTTGATAGATTGAGGTTGAGATGATGATGCATCTGCAATTTTCTTCTCCCTCGACACTAACGACGTCGAATAATTTCATGATGATTGAAGTTAATCTATGGTTTTCAAAAAAGAGAACAGACGAATTGAAGCTGATAGAGAGAGAGAGAGATAAATATAATGGTGCTAGCCCCTATTTTTTAATGTATGATATATAGTGAAAGGGTAATTTTTGTGGTATTTGTGGTAATAAGAAGAGGACAATCTTTTGTGGTATTTTTAATGTGCAGGTAGCGGATTAATTTTTGTGGTATTTTCAATTTTTCTCTTCCGCAAAAAATAGAGACAGCGGGTGTTGGGGAGGGGGGAGGAGGTACTAGGGGCACTCCTATTATGTAGCACCTCATTTACCCATTAATGTAAGTCATCCAATTGTATTTAAATAAGCTAGTGGGTAAAGAGAGAGTTTGTGGAAAAAGGAAGAAACGAAAATATGTGGTGGAAATCAGGAGACCATAAGGTTGCTACACTATTTGGGAGTGCTCTTGATCCTATCTCTCATATATGTATATTCTCAGAGATAATTCCCAAAGAAAACAATTTCTCCTTGGTGTTTAGTGCATTGGACATTACCTTCCACTACAAGAAGTTAACCTTAGCCGAAGATTTCATATTCCAGATACAAGCATGCCATGGAAATAGAGGTTTTTCATCTTGTAAAATATCATAAACATGCCTTATAGAATACTTTTTACCCATCCAATCCAAGTAATAATCTCTGCTAAGACTATAGTTGACCATGATTTCACTCCATTGATTCCTTAAAAGTGCAGAACTATTGTAAGGCAGAATCATTACACCATCATGTGTAAAATCTTCCACAATAGCAACTTCAGAAGTACCACTATTTCTTCTAATATTATAGTCTACAATGTCACTTATGATTAATCTCTACCTGCCCATGGAGAATGCCAAAATGAAAGACCCTTGATTTTACCAGTGTTGCATTGAATGTATGGCAGAAAGGTGCTCCATATACATCATTATGTATTCAATGCTCCATATACATCATTATGTATGAAACCCACATCCAGCTTATGAATTCAACGCTCCATATACATCATTATGTATGAATCCCAATACTTACAAGCTCATTCACTGTATAAAATGAAAGGTGATTCAGTTATTTTGCCTAATAAACAAGATTTGCATTCTTCACATGAGTCGAAATAAAATGATTTCAAAATTCCATCATTATGGAGTTATGCTTTTCTTGTTTATACAGGCTAACTGACAGTGCTAGAGGTGAGCTGGATTTAAATTAGGGCTGGCAATTAGAATCGAGAACCGAAAACCCGACCAGATCCGACCCGAAAAGACCTGAACCCGAAGCGAACCCGATGGGTCTCGGGTCGAGTCTAAGTGATGAAAAATACCATTAAGACCCGATCAAACCCAACGCACATAGACCCGGCCCGAAAGACCTGACCAAAAAACATTGAAATACATGTATTTTTAGTGTTATTATTTAATCGGACCCGAACCGACCCGACCCGACCCGAGTTTCAACCTGACCGGACCCGAATCGAAGCTTAGGTCGAGTCAGGTCCAGATTTTTGAAATGTATAGCTTAGACCCGACAAAACCCGACCCGCCTAGAACTGAGACCCGCCGGGTCGGGTTCGGGTCCATCGGGTCGGGTCTAATTGCCACCCCTAATTTAAATCACTAAATTTAATCCGCTCAGGATTTATGTCAAGCACATTATAGTCAAGGGTTTATAAAGATCATTAACTATTTGTGGAATTCCATAAGATATTTTATTTAAATAAAATGAACACCAATTGTCCTTTTATTGCAAATGAAATTTAAACTTGTCTAAGCAAGATATATATAATAACATATATTTTAAATGGAATTTTCATGGTAATAATATTTAAATTATTTAATTAAGCCAGTATATAAAACAAGAAGCAACTTCCTATGGATAATCCAACAACATTTGCTTCATTTCCAATTGTAAGTCCACTTGTCCTTTTGTCATATTTCTACTTATTTTGCAATTTCTGTAAATTTACATACATTTACGTGTTTCATATCTAGTATCTAATAATAAAGATGTATAAGTAGATTTTAATAACATTCATATCTTATTCGGTTGAAGTCACACTTCAACTTTTATATTAGCTCTTCTATATTTGTAAATAAATTACGTTTAATTTGTTTGAGCAAATCCTTAAATTTCAATGTAGTAAAGAAATTTGATTTAATTCAATTTATCCTTCTTAAGGATTAATTTAAATTATCGGAATTATTTGTTATTTAATATCTATAGTAGATAATAAATAATTACTGATTATGTAATATTTATTTAATATAAACACAAATTTTGGCGATCAAAATTTATATTAACATAAATGTATAATTTAAACTAAAATACGCTCCCACTCAAATTAACATCCATCTACATATATATATATATATATAATGGTGTTCCAAGATCCATATCTAGTCATTCCTTGACCTAGCTTTGGCTAACACTCCAAAACACAATCTTTTAGGTAGACATCTTATGTCAGTTATATCTTGCATATAACTCTCGGATCGCATGATGAATATTTTGTTTAGTATTATTTATTTACTCAAAATATAGAATAATTCATGCTATTGTCTCTAAGGCCATAATCTCATTATGTAGCCTTAGTTAAATCAGACCCAATAATACAGTCGAAGCACCATAATTACTCCTACCGCATATAACCGAAATAAAAGGATACACGATGCTTTGGCATTACCTACATCCAACGAGACTGGCATTGATGGTTGTACTATTGGAAGACTTCACCATGACTTAATATAACAAAATTTGTTGTAAAGGGATTTTACAATTCATAATGGCGAACAATATTAGAGTTATTTACATATACCAAAATATATGTATTTTATATTTGTAATATTAATTTCATGCAATAAGATCATATTTATAAGCACACGTTTTTATAAATTTAATATTATAATTGAATAGTGTTAACTGCTTTTTGAACATATTTCAAAACATTGGTAAATCTTGTAAATATATGTATGTGTGTGTGCGCCTAAATATCAGATACATGCAACAAAATTAACAATGGCATACTATATGCAGGATTACATAATGAACTTAACAATACAGTGCCAAATTTTTTTATTTATTTAAAAATTTAAACGTAAACATGTTAGGTATATTATCTCATAAGTTTATGTAACATGTTACATGTTGTATGTTGTAAATTATCTAGCTGTATATCTAAATAATTAGCATACAGCCCATAACCAGATAAATAAACAATCCATATCTTGGCCCATAAAGACAAATCATATACCAACTTGTTACAATATTTTACCAAACGAATTAAATTACACAGGCAAAGCATGAGCAAATACTAACACATATTTCATATTTAAACAAAAGGGTCAAACCCCTTTGGTATACAGTGAGACATCAAAACAGAACAGATCAATATCCTTGCAACTGCCTGTCTAATTACAGTACAAACTGTCATATACAAATACATGCCATTCATATACACTATATTTTATATAGAGATTCTTTGCCTAGATCGCAAAGAATACGTATATATATATATATATATATTCCTTTTTCATGTATCACTCATTTCTCTGACTCAAGCTTCTTTGTTTCCATCTTTACCGAAACCATTTCAGTAATTTGTCAAGTATGGCTGCTTCCCTGTTGAAACAATTTCAATTAATTTGGTTAGCCACAGTTAAATACATGTATTTAATACTTATGCATTTACTTATATACATCACATGTACATTTAACATCTATATGTTTTAAATTAGTAGTCCATATTTTATCTCAGCACTAAGCATTTTGTGAATTATGTGTATTTGTATAATCCAGTCTACTAATATATATAAATCAACATTTACATATACCGTGATTCATTATGAATATTAAGAATGTATGATAAGAATGAAACATCAGCAAGTCCTACTTCCTATGGCAGGTTCATCCAAAATTAGAATACTGTATTCACATAGATTAATGCTGTATACCATAATGCACGTATCACTTGCAAATCAAATCTGCCATGAATTTCTTAAATTAATGTAGTATGACATGAAAGTGCAACATTATGTCAAATATATAAGTATTGCTAAAAGAACTAAAATCTTTGTAAAGAAATATGTTCTAACATACATATCAAGTCATAGGCATTATATATATATATATATAAATATATATATGTGCACATTGTAACGAAAAGGAATTTCACTCGATCTGAATCAATCGCTAAATCGACCAAGACTGTTCGAAACCCCTGATTGTTTTGAGAACACGACAAATGGGAACGCAAACAGAAGAACATTTCATTGTTAATTACAACAATACCATCAGAATACAAGAATATACATACAACAGAAAATATCAGACATTTAAATTACATTACATAGCAGCGGAAAAATAATACATAACATAACTGAAAGAAATACACGGATATAGAGCTTTCTGAATATCACTTCAGCTATAAACCAGGATCCTATGAATATAAATATGCAAAACCAAAACTACTAGCTGTCCGTGTCAAAAATAGGGGCTCCCAGAGTTTAGGTTAAAACAATAAACTCGAGGTCAGTCATGTGACTGGTGTGAGAACTAAAACAATTACTAAACTTTATTTTAAAGTTAGGTAAATCAAGGGACCACGCCGTATAACACGGAATGGGTTTCCTCCCAAGAATATCAGTGCATAAAACAAACAGCGCAATGCTAAATAAAGAACAATGAAGCTATTATAAGACCCAGGTCCCATCACACAATGCAACGCAAGCCGAAGGATAGGGTTTTTACCTTATAATAGCCAAGAATGTTTGGGACATGAAATTTCATGTTTTATTATTACTATAAGTGTATAGTGTCAAAACAATTTCAAATCATAAGTATCAATCATAGATGGCACAAGTGCCCCATACAACTATGTCGCCATACTAGGCTCTATAATCAAAAACCGCAAAGTCACGTATTGGAAGTTGGGTTTCCATCTATGAACCGAGGCAAGGGATCGTCCTCTACCGAATTTGAGACTGTCTAGCCCAAGTCTCAGGAACAGCTGCAACTGCCCCATGGATCGTCAGGGCCGGTCCAACGATATGGATTAGTATGCCTGAACACTACATTTTCCCGCCCTTTGGGGCGTAAATGAGCCAAATGACTCCATCAGCTCCACACAGTCACCGATATATCCGAGGCGCCTCGCAACAGCAACAACCACATAGGTGAAAATAATATAAATGTCAGGGCTGGTAGGTCACTGACACCACCCTAGCTAGAAGGAAACGCATGCCCTCCCTGATGTCCTCTCCCGTTTCTGGTTCACAACCGAGGTGTGAGGCTCGCGAATCAACGTTACACAAACCTATGCCACACAGGCGGTGCTTTGATCATCAACCACAAGACTTTGCTTTTCAACAAAAGCCTTGATCATTTGCCACTTAGGCATGCCACACAGGCAATTCACTCCATGCGATTGATATCCATCAATATATAACTCCTGAGCTCGTACGTCTCAGAGAAGGGCGTTAAGCAAGAGAATAAATTCTCCGCCGCCAAACAGATATATATTTAATAGAAATCAATCACACAGAATAAAATCCAATGTCAGACACATAGTCCATTTACAAGTTCGTTCTAGGTCTGAACGAAACCGGAGGCACCTTGTACTTCGTATATCCATCGATCTCCAAGTACGTCTGGACGATCACCAACTGATTCCTCCTCTTGGGTGTACAGCCCAATAAAGATCATCAGCAATCACCCAAACGATGTGAAGACCTCCGGTCTTCGACCACCGTCTTCATCCTCGACACCACGTCGAATCAGTTATTCAGAATGGGATAAACCCGGTCTTTCTGAATAACTCGCGTATATAATAAACAAGTGTTATACAAACACAACGTACGCCTCATTCCAATTCAGAATATTCTTTTATTCAAATATTCTTATACTTTGGGAAAGGTTCCCATTAATTTTATCAAAGATAAATTCTTTAAATTTATTCTTTAATCTTCTTTTGAATATCAATTCAAATTAGTCGGGATTAGCGAACCACATCGAAGTAATCCTTTATTTTATTTCTCAATCCCAACCTATTCATCCATGAAGTAAAACTGGTCATACTTCATATCTAACACCACGGTGTTATCGATAAATTTAATTACCATTTCACGTTCAAATCTAATTAAAGATTTAACTATCGCCTGGAGCAAAACTGGTGATACCCCATTCTCGATCACTTCAATCTAATTAAAGATTCATTAAAACTCCACTTAGTTTTAATCTTCCCAAAAATCAATATCCTGTCTTTAACTGGGTTAAAGAACCAATGTCATCTAAAACACGGTTCACGATAAACCCAAAATCACATTCCATTAATTATCGGGTTAAAGAACAAATGTTATTTAAAACACCGTTCACGGTAAACCCAAATCACATTTGATATTAAATACAAGGCTCTTAATAGAAAATATATCGGTTTATATTCAATATCAAATTGTACGACCAACAAATATCGTATTGGAAATAACGATATAAATATATCTTTCAAATTCCCCTAACAATATTTGTATCATCAAGAAATCCAACATCGAAATATTCCAAAGAAAATTTCGATTCAAATTCATTTCCACTTTATATATTGGAAATTCTGGTTATTTTCAAAACCATTTCAAATCCACTTTATTTATTTTAAAAATAAATGGGATTATAATTCAAGTTCAAAACTAGTTCATTTCGATAAAAATCTATCTTTATCCTTTCAAATTTGGAATTTTTCATCTCAATTCTTCACAAATCATTTCTTATGATTTTACACAAATTATTACTATTTTTAATAATTTTATCAAGGCCCGTACAGTTGACTTCCATCAACGGCCATCGAACTGCACTTACAACGACCTTTTCCAAATTTTATTTGGACATAATTCCAAATCCAACCGTTAGATTTCTCATTTCTAATATTCGTTAGAAAGCTCTTTTCGATACGAACCCAACGGTTCCAGTTTTAGGAGAATCCGACGGTCGAATCTCCCGTAATATCCATTCGAAGTCAATGGTTGAAATTCGCGAACTACCGCGGCGCGGCGCGTTCTATTCAGGCCATTCTATATATATAATATATATATTTCGTCGATTTCCTTTTAAAACGTATTTTATAAATCGTTTTAAATTCGTTTTCGAAACGATTTTAACTTCATATTCAATTTCTAATCAAAATTGAATATTCCACATCATCGATATACAATGATAATATTTTCAAAACGTTATATTTTGAAATCACTACTTTTCTATAATCATTATAAAATAATCGATATAAATACCGTTCGCGTGAAAATTGCGCATATCTAATCAACACGGCTTTATATAATTCAATAACTTCGTTATTCAATTTAACAAATGAATATTTTCTTCAACACATGAATATATATTTTTATTCAACACATGAATATATATTTTTATTCAACACATGAATATTTACTTTTCTATTCAACACATGAATTTATATTCTATCCAACACATGAATATTTATTTTTATTCAACACATGAATTTTCTTTCTATTCAACACATGACTTTTCTTTCTATTCAACACATGATAATATATTTTTACTTTATTCCTTATTTTCCAAATTGGAATGAGGCCCAATCAATTACCATATTACGTTAATTATATGGATTCCCTACAACACATTTATATAACAGCAACGATAAATCACCAACCATCATCCAGAGTGCACCATACAACTAAATAAGCATTAAATATAAATAATTAACGCTTACACAGTCTGTCAACCCATCGATTGACATACAACTAAACAATCTGGATTAGTGTACGTCAAATATCATCCCAATACCTGTGTGGGGTTTCAAATCAACAAACACAGATTTTTATTCATGCAGTTGGGCGATGTGTAAAATTTATCATCACAATCAATATCAGTCAAATGGGTGTTCATAAACAAAACGTCCGATTTGTAAATGAATATTTATTTTATTTCAACACATGAATATATATTTTATTTCAACACATGAATATATATTTTTATTTCAACACATGAATTTATATTTTATTTCAACACATGAATTTATATTTTTCACCTCATAATCAACAGTCAAATTTCACAACACAAACAATCACACAAGTCGTCCATGGTCTGCGGACAACGGGTGTCGGGTGTGGCACAACACCGTCTGCATCCTAGTATATATTTCCACTAGAAAATAAATTAAAAGTGAGGAGTTCTCACCTTGGGGATCCACTCCACCATTTTTATTTCTGTATATCAGAACAGTCGGAGTTTGCCAGACTTTCCAACGCAGTCTTCTCAACGTTGTTCATATTAAAAATCACATTTTTATTTCACTATATACATAATAAAAATCAGATTTTCATATTCTCTATTTTCTAAAAATTCTATTTTTAATCTGCTACTCATATAAAAATCGAATTTTTATTTCGTTACAACATATATAAAAATCGCCTTTTTAAATTCTCCACTATATAAAGATCATATTTTTACTACTCTACCTTAATAAAAAATTATGTTTTTATTACTCTACATTAATAAAAAATCATATTTTTATTACTCTACATTAATAAAAATCCAATTTTTTTATTTAAAAGTCACTTCTTTATCTAAGTAAAAATCACTTCTTTATCTAAGTAAAAATCTGATCCTTACATACAATAAAAATCGTATTTTTAATTCTAAAATCCTTTCAAAAACCCAATCTTTTTTCATTTAAATAAAATCAAAACGTTGATTTGTTTTATATATAAAAACAGAAAAGAAAATTTAAATAAACTAAACAAAAACAAAAATGCTATAAATGCTTACTGTGTTCGACGAAGGCAAAGGGGGCTCGGGGTGGCGCTGGGCGAGCCAGAGGGGGGTCAGTACGGCGGGGCTGCTCGCGGTCGGGTGTGGGGCTCGAAGTGCGACTGGGGCTTCAGGTGGATGGCGGCGGTCTTCGAGTATGTAGGAAGTGGACGAGGCGGAGAGGAATCTCAATTTGGAAGGAGGAGCGTGGGGGAGAGGGGGGAATAGCAGCAGGCGGAGGACGGAAGGGGTGAAGCGACGGCGATGGGGTTTTGTTTCTTTTTTTTCTATTTTATTTCGTTTGTCTGAAAATAAACGGGGAAGGGAGAGAGTAAAGGTGGAAAGAGTGTTGACTTTTTATTTACTCTATTATTTTTAATTCTCAAAAAGCAACTTTTTATTTCGACCTATAAACATAACCCACCGACTGTCGTCCCTAGCTAAATGCCCCGTTCCGAACACAATGGGATATGCCACATAGGCCCATTAGATCGTTACGATCAGTTTTCGTTAAATTCAAAATATAAATCTATATATTGAATTTGAACGCGCATTTCAATTTGCCGGGGCCACATACGGACTCTAAATATTCCCGAAAAATATTTTCTAGCTTCGTGTTGACGATACGGTTCTAACAAAACTAATTTCGTCAAATTCCGAGACCATTTGAAAAATGGCCATTTTCCAGTCGATTAAAATCAACTAAACTGGTCAAACGAGTTTTCCTTTGCCATGCTCACATATTGATTCAGAAAATTACGAATTTTGAAACCTAGTAATAACTTGACATCGGGATCCAACAAAACTGGTTTCGTCGAAAACGGAGGTCGTTTGCAAAATTTCCATTTTTAAGGGCCAGAATTCCATAGCGACTATTCTGAATTTTCACCTGGGCATAACTTTTTATCCCCGCTATGAAATTTTGATTTTTTGGATTCGTTGGAAAGATATTTTCAAATAGATTCAAATATTTTTGGTTCACTAAAATCCGGTTTATTTTGAATCCTGTACATTCATTTGAACTTTGAAATCGAATTTTCAAACTACCGCGCCATTTTCAATTCCTTTTATATTTAAAATAAAATATTTATATTCTAACGATGATTCAAATAAATATACTCATATTAATTCTATTCAAAATAAATTTCTCGTTGTTATTGTTTAAAATAATTCATTTTAAATATTCAAAATTCATCAAAATTGCCAAAATAAAAATTTTAAATTGGCTCAGATTTCCGGGTTATTACAATCTCCACCACTTAAAACTTTTCGTCCCTGAAAATGAACGAAGCTGAAAGTTGTTTAACTAATCAACTCAACTTCCATTATTTTCTTTACGGCTTAAGTTCTTCAACTTTTCAATTTCTAAGAACTTTTCAAATTTTTCAAAAATTTGGCTAACACCCTAAATTTTCGAAAAATTTCGCCATAACCTCCCCTGCACCGGGGACTTCGGGATATTTCAAATAGCCTCCCATGGCCCTTATCAATCCAAAAGGAAAAAGAAACAGCCAAGCGGCTAGCCAATCGGCTCACAAAATCATCCAGAACCCAATAAATTAGTAAACATGTACCTATTTGTCGGGTAAACAATTTTATTCTTCTGCTCTAGCCTCCTTGCTATGACCTGTTCGATGTAAGTATATGTATATGCATGCAAATGCGACAAATTTTCAATTCAGTCCAACATTTGATATAATTTGGCTAAAGGTTCAACATTTAATTAATCAAACAACACAACCAGCAATCAATTAGTTGATTATCTTTTCAATCACATAACCTTAATACATATCCAAAAATCAGATTTTTGATGCCAAATCACAACAATAAGCCCTATCTAGTTTTGGTTCTCACACCAGTCTAATGGAAATATATAAATATCACACCTTCGAAACTCGAATACCAATTCTGATGATGTTCGAACTATAATCAGAATCATCTCCGGGCGACTAGAGTGTGATTCTATATCTATCCAGTATATTAAAACTTCAAATACACGCGGATCAGGCGTATACGCAAAATCTTTATATACTTGATTGTCCAAATCAATATAAAATAAATAATCAAATACGTATAATTGATTTAGATTTTCAAAACAAAACTAGTTTTCACTTTTATTTTAAAAACATCACTCTTCACACTTGTTCTAGGATACTACTGATCCCATCTCTAACGAGTCATTCTCATTGGATATTACTAATCCAATTTCTGATGAATTCTTTCATTTGGTTCTAATGTGCCTTGTTCTCCGAGCTCTGTAAACCAAAGATCTGATACCAAATTGTAACGAAAAGGAATTTCGCTCGATCTGAATCAATCGCTAAATCGACCAAGACCGTTCGAAACCCCTGATTGTTTTGAGAACACGACAAATGGGAACGCAAACAGAAGAACATTTCATTGTTAATTACAACAATACCATCAGAATACAAGAATATACAGAGTATGAATAAATATTATACAACAGAAAATAGCAGAGATTTAAATTACATTACATAGCAGCGGAAAAATAATACATAACATAACCGAAAGAAATACACGGATACAGAGCTTTCCGAATATCACTTCAGCTATAAACCAGGATCCTATGAATATAAATCTGCAAAACCAAAACTACTAGCTGCCCGTGTCGAAAATAGGGGCACCCAAAGTTTAGGTTAAAACAATAAACTCCAGGTCAGTCATGTGGGTAGTGTGAGAACTAAAACAGTTATTAATCTTTATTTTAAAGTTAGGTAAATCAAGGAACCACGCCGTATAACACGGAACGGGTTTCCTCCTAAGAATACCAGTGCATAAAACAAACAGCACAATGCTAAATAAAGAACAATGAAGCTATTATAAGACCCAGGTCCCATCACACAATGCAACGCAAGCCGGAGGATAGGGTTTTTACCTTATAATAGCCAAGAATGCTTGGTACGTGAAATTTCATGTTTTATTATTACTGTAAGTGTATAGTGTCAAAACAATTTCAAATCATAAGTATCAATCATAGAAGGCATAAGTGCCCCATACCACTATGTCGCCATACTAGGCTCTGCAATCAAAAACCGCAAAGTCACGTATTGGAAGTTGAGTTTCCATCTATGAACCGAGGCAAGGGATCGTCCTCTACCGAATTCGAGACTGTCTAGCCCGAGTCTCAGGAACAGCCGCAACTGCCCCATGGATCGTTAGGGCCAGTTCACCGATGTGGATTATTATGCCTGAACACTACGTTTCCCCGCCCTTTGGGGCGTAAATGAGCCAAATGACTCCATCAGCTCCACACAATCACCGATATATCCGAGGCGCCTCGCAACAGCAACAACCACACAGGTGAAAATAATATAAATGTCAGGGCTGGTAGGTCACTGACACCACCCTAGCTAGAAGGAAACGCATGCCCTCCCTGATGTCCTCTCCCGTTTCTGGTTCACAACCGGGGTGTGAGGCTCGCGAATCAACGTTACACAAAGCTATGCCACACAGGCGGTGCTTTGATCATTAACCACAAGACTTTGCTTTTCAACAATAGCCTTGATCATTTGCCACTTAGGCATGCCACACAGGCAATTCACTCCATGCGATTGATATCCATCAATATATAACTCCTGAGCTCGCACGTCTCAGAGAAGGGCGTTAAGCAAGAGAATAAATTATCCGCCGCCAAACATATATATATTTAATAGAAATCAATCACACAGAATAAAATCCAATGTCAGACACACAGTCCATTTACAAGTTCGTTCTCGGTCTGAACGAAACCGGAGGCACCTTGTACCTCGCATATCCATCGATCTCCAAGTACGTCTGGACGATCACCAACTGATTCCCTCCTCTTGGGTGTACAGCCCAATCAAGATCATCAGCAATCACCCAAACGATGTGAGGACCTCCGGTCTTCAACCACTGTCTTCATCCTCGACACCACGTTGAATCAGTTATTCAGAATGGGATAAACCCGGTTGTAACACTCCACCTCCATTAAGGTCAGTCACAAAGGGAATGCCTTAACTTCAGTGGAGCGTTTTAGGTAAACAGACACAGAATATCACAAGGCAGATATAAAAATTTTTGCAGAGGAAATAAACAGCTTTATTAAATCACCAAAATACTTTGTTACATAATACCATGAGTCATAAAACAAAACACTTCTGTCTTATATCATCAGAGTACATAGGTATTTAAAAGAAAAACATCATTCCCCATATTAAAGAGCAAGCCATATAAGAGACAGAGACTCGAGCCATACTTCAGAAGTAGCTCCTAGAATATGATATCCAAATCCTGACTAAACCTGGATGTTTCCTCCCTAAGAACCTGGGGGGAGGGAAACGGAAGAAAAAGAGACGAAACAAACTAGGTCAGACATACGTCTGGTGAGTCCAGTAACTTTTAGCCAGTAAATAAATAAAGATAAACATGAAAGACATACAAAGTGGATAAGAGGATTCACGGTACAGATGGCAGGTATGACAGGACAAATAAGGTAAGATGTATGCTTCACTACAAACTACTCTGCACTATTACTAGTCAAATCAAGATGGGATGATCCCTTCCGCTAACCATAATAACGATAATGATGGTGGTAGTTTCGTGTACTCCTAGCCGTTGTCATAGGTGCCGCCTGCTCCTATCTCAACTAGTTGTACCAACTACCCTCCTAATATAAATTGGTAGACTTAGGGCATACGTCCGGGTATACCTAACCACTACCCTAATCGATCGGCTCCCTACTCTGTAGATACCCTGTGATGGTCCCACAACTAGGGGGTATCACTTCCCTAAAGTGGCAACCCAAGGTGTGCACAGTTATACCTACTGGTGTCACGACCGTCTTGTCCCCCTCTGCCCGGCCCATGCACGCACATGTCCCCGGTCAGTTTGCGCCGCCCACACCATCCGTCTCGATTTTGATCTCTTACAATCAATCAGTAAGCGCGCCCCTTCCCCGCCTAGTACGGAGTTCTTTACTTTGATACCCCTCCGGGTTACTGACTAAAATGAGTCCCACACAACATGATACAAGCTCTCCCCTATGTCTTGTATCCCCACTAGGTTTTCTACTGACTATGTATACCCTAAGGTGTCTTTAATTACATAGCCCTCAATCAGTTATGTGTACCTATAGGTGTCTTTAATACATAACCCCTATTCTACCTATCGGTTATGCGTGCCTATAGGTGTCTTTAATACATAACTCTATCTATTACCATTAGTTATGCGTACCCCTAAGGGTGTCTTTAATACATAACTTTACTATTCTGCCTCGGTTATGTATACCATTTGTGTCTTTAATTACATAACCCTTTTTATCCGGTTAAGTTTGTGGGCCTATATATATTAATATTACCCACCTACCCTTCAGTTGTACTTAACCCTCCTGCTGATTTAATCCTATTTATTTAATGGTTAAGTTTGTGGGCCTATATATTAATATTACCCACCTATCCTTCAGTTGTACTTAACCCACCCACTGATTTAATCCTGTTTATTTAATGGTTAAGTTTGTACGCCTATATATACTAATATTACCCCTTACTCATCAGTTTATGATTAGGTTCTTCTTAGTCCACAGATACATTGGTTAAGAGAATAACTCCCTAAGTACCAACCCCGAAGACCGAGATCAACATCAGATCGTTACCCAGAGAATCACTCACTCAACCAAACTTCTGTTTATCATCCATATTTGTCTTTAATCAGCATTAATTATTTATTGAGACACCTAATCGTATTTCACATGCCACCCAAGGCACCCACTTAATTCCACATGCCACCCAAGGCACTCACTTAACCCCCTATGTCCCACTACATGTTTATCTGGTTAAGTGTTTCTTAATTCATTAAGACCGTAACCTTATAAAGACCTCCCACATTAGACTGGCATTTGTGGCAGTTGGATTTGTCGGGCGGGTCCGGGCAGTCTTACACCCAAAAGAGCCTAACCTCGTGTCTTTACAACTGTCACGCATTTAGATTATGCCAAAGACCTCCCACATTAGACTGGCATTTGTGGCAGCTGGATTTGCCGGGCAGGTCCGGGCAATCTTACACCACAAAAGAGCCTAACCTCGTGTCTTAGATGATTAATTACACAAAATTAACAACTCATATAGATTCATGATTTACAACATGTTTAACCACTTGCATAACATAACAACTTGCATAGTTTCATGAATAATAACTTACATGATCTCATAACATTTTGCATAGATTCATGATAACAACTTGCATAGATTCATAATAACGACTTGCATAGATTTATAATAACAACTTGCATAGATTCATGATAACGACTTGCATATATTCATGATAATGACTTGCATAGATTCATGAATTCATCACACAATAACTTACATAATTCATGATCCACAATAACAATAAACTTGTATAATTTCATGATTCACAACAACAATAAACTTGCATAACTACAAACAACATATACCCAAATCATAGTCTACCACGATTCACTTTTATTTATTTAAACCTAAAAGTGACTAGAACTCACCGAAAAAAGGGTCTTGAGTTCTGGGATCTGAATTCTGTAATTGATTAGCATTCCCTTGTTGTAGACAATTTCGTTGTTGAAGTTTTAGGCTTGATTTGAATTGAATTTTTGTCTTTAATTTGCTTCTAGTTGGTGGCGGCTACTCTAGGGTTTGGAGTGACAACATGACGGCCATTGATCTAATTTTGATTTGATTTTAGGGTTTGAGTCTACACATGTTTATATAGAATTTCAATTTAATTATAGCCGTTGGATGACCCTAGAGTTAACCATAACCATTCAGTCCTGATTAGAACTATCCAGAAACCCTAATGACTCATTAACTAGTCAGAAATGACTCAGCACTGACTCACCGTTCAAATCAGAGCCTCAGAAATCTGTGCAGGCTTTTACCTCGGCCTGGGCGCACCTGCCAAGTGCGCCAGTGCAACTTTGCATGGGCGCACTTCCCAAGTGCGCTAGTGCAATTTTGTTCTAGCGCACTTCCCAAGTGCGCCAGTGCATTCTGGCTCGTTTCTGGTTTTTCTGCCTAACTTCGTTCGTCCATATCTTCTTCATACGTTATCCGTTTTACGCAAACTCGGGCTCTATCTCAAGTAGAATTCCGAGACGAACGTAATGGCGTGACCCGTTTCCCTTAATTCCCACATTTGAAATTAAGTATTCTTTAATTCGTTAACATTAATATTACAATTACGGGGTGTTACATTCTCCCCTCCTTAAAGGATTTCGTCCCCGAAATCTTCAAGTCAAGAAGAATGTGCATCCTACCGTACAATCATCCATCTACTAAACCATCAAATACAGGCATCCATTGTCCTTAAAATATTTCTAATGCCGTATGAACGTATGCAAAAAGTGTGTGTATATGTTCCTTATCTAATGCAAAATCAGGCGGTCTACTGATTCAGTTGACCTCCTTAATGCAAACCATGATAGTGCCGTGCGTCCATTATGTATGCGAAAGAATCCTATCGATACATATTATTTCTACATGCGTGCTCAACCATTCATCAAAATGCAGCATCCATATGATAACACAATCATTATACATCCATTAACCTAAATATGCACACACATTTATATGCAATATGAAAGTGATTTGAGCCGATATAGTGCCTAATGTGTGTGTAAATGCATCCACGAGTAACCACTAGCAAGCACTTGCATCTACTTGCAACCATCAAACATAACATGTCCCAAACACATGTTTACATCCATGGATTTCCTATCTAAAGGTCGAAGATCCGGTCAATGGGATACAAACAAATGATATAACAAAAACAAAAGCTCTGTTCCCATTTGACATCGGTTAAGAGAATAATTCCCTAAGTCTCAGCCCCGAAGAACGAAATCAACATCAGACTGACACTCAGAGAATTACCCCCATTAAACAATGTCAAAACTGGAAATCTACTTCATGCTTCGAGTAGAAACCCCTATCCTTCATAAATATTCAGATACTTATAGACTACTGGTACAGATCAGATTACAAAATGGTTCTCAGAAAGCTAAACATAACAGACCCTTGCGGGTCATAAGAAACTTTGGGGGTCTTCCCATAACAAGTTAGAAACTTAATGACCCTCCTCTCAAAATCTAGAACGGCCCTATACATAGAAAGCTGGTCCATTAAGAACCAACCTATAGCCCATAAACTTGAGCACACAAATGTCACATTCAAATTTTTGGCGCCTAACATAGATAATTTCAAACCCTTACAAATCACCAATAAATGAGCCGAACCACAAAAGGGGTTTGAAACAACTACGAGACCAGAAACAAGACTAGTATTAAAGTCCAGAATCTCAATTAAAAAATCAAAATGCCAGAATCCAAAAGAGTCTTAACCTCATAAGGAAATTAAACCTTTTACATAAATTTTTCCTATCTCTATCCTATCCATCTTCCACAAGAGCATTCGCCTGCCCTCCAGAAGTCCCTTGCGATCCCTGCGCCTTCGGGCATTCCTTGGAGAAGTGTCTGAACTCTCCGCACTTAAAGCAATTGAACTTCCTCCTTTTACATTCTTTGACTAGGTGACCTTCTTTCCCACAATAGTGGCATCCTTTCCCTTGTCATCCTTCTCGCCTTTCTTCTGTTGTTGTTGTTGTCCTTTCTTGGGTCCCGCCTTCTCATTTTTCAATGTCCCTTCAACTTTTTCCTCTTTCTTTGCTCCCTTGTCCTCTTCATGCATTAGGGCCATATCCACCAGCTTTTCAAAAGTGGCCCCCATGGGAACGTGGGTCATAGCCAATCCATGTAGCGGCCCATTCAAGCCTTTAACAAATCTCAAAGCCTTCTTCTCAGGTGTGTTCACCAAGTCTAAGCCAAACCTCGCCAAGTGATTGAACTTGTTGACGTACTCTTTTACTGACAGATCCCCCTGCTTCAACGCCAAGAACCTTTCCATGTATAGATTTTCTTCTGCTCGTGAGAGAAATTTCTCCTCAAACCTACGCCTGAAATCCGGCCATGTATCAACTGGACGCTCTCCATTAGTGACCTCCCACCAAAACGAGGCCTCATCCTTCATTAACCAGGCAGCTAACTGGAACTTTCTTCCATCTTCTACTTCAGAAATTCCAAACAATTATTCCACCTCCTTTAGCCAATTTCGAGCTTCAACAAACGTCTCCGACCCGTGAAAAGGTTTCCCGCCCATTGCCCGAAAGTCCTTACATATCTTTGCAGAAGTATCAACAAGAGGAGGGGAGGAGGAGGAATGGGTGCAGTTGGGGAAGGAGGAACATTTGCTGGACCTGCGGCGGTGGCCCTAGCTTCCAAATACCTCCTAAACCATCCTGGTATCGGTACACCCTCTGGAAGGTTAAGATCCTCAGACATGCTAAGAAGAAAAATGGAGAGATTCAAGAAAAAGGACCGAAGGATACTATATATGGCTTTTCGGGGAATTTTTTTCAAAACAGGCTTTCCTTTTTGAAAATACTTTCTTTTAAAACCTTTTTGAAAAATATTTTCAAAACTTTTATCCAATCTGGTAACCTTCAGCTCTGATGCCAAGTGTAACACCCCACCTCCATTAAGGTCACTCACAAAGGGAATGCCTTAGCTTCAGTTGAGCGTTTTAGGTAAACAGACACAGAATATCACAAGACAGATACAAAAAAATTTGCAGTGGAAATAAACAGCTTTATTAAATCACCAAAATACTTTGTTACATAATACCATGAGTCATAAAACAAAACGCTTCTGTCTTATATCATCAGAGTACATAGGTATTTAAAAGAAAAACATCATTCCCTATATTAAAGAGCAAGCCATATAAAAGACAGAGACTCGAGCCATACTTCAAAAGTAGCTCCTAAAAGATGATATCCAAATCCTGACTAAACCTGGATGTTTCCTCCCTAAGAACCTTGGCGGGGGACAGAAGAAAAAGATGCGAAACAAACTAGATCATACATACGTCAGGTGAGTCAAGTAACTTTTAGCCAGTAAATAAATAAAGGTAAACATGACAGGCATACAAAGTGGATAAGAGGATTCACGGTACAGATGGAAGGTATGACAGGACAAATAAGGTAAGATGTATGCTTCACTACAAACTACTCTGCACTATTACTGGTCAAATCAAGATGGGATGATCCCTTCCGCTAACCATAATAACGATAATGATGGTGGTAGTTTCGTGTACTCCTAGCCGCTGTCATAGGTGCCACTTGCTCCTATCTCAACTAGTCGTACCCACTACCCTCCTACTATAAATTGGTAGACTTAGGGCATACGTCCGGGTATACCCTAACCACTGCCCTAATCGATCGGCTCCCTACTCTGTAGATACCCTGTGCGGGTCCCACAACTAGGGGGTATCACTTCCCTAAAGTGGCAACCCAAGGTGTGCACAGTTATACCTACTAGTGTCACGGTCGTCTTGTCCCCCATTGCCCGGCCCATGCACACACATGTCCCCGGTCAGTTTGTGTCGCCCACACCATTCGTCTCGTTTTTTTATCTCTTACAATCAATCAGAAAGCATGCCCCTTCCCCGCCTAGTACGGGGTTCTTTACTTTGATACCCCCTCCGGGTTACAGACTGAAATGGGTCCCACACAACATGATACAAGCTCTCCCCTATGTCTTGTATCCCCGCTAGGTTTTCTACTAACTATGTATACCCTAAGGTGTCTTTAATTACATAGCCCCCAATCAGTTATGCGTACCTATAGGTGTCTTTAATACATAACTCTACCTATATGTGTCTTTAATACATAACTCTATCTATTCCCATTAGTTATGCGTACCCCTAAGGGTGTCTTTAATACATAACTTTACTATTCTGCCCCAGTTATGTATACCAATAGGTGTCTTTAATTACATAACCCTTTTTATCCGGTTAAGTTTGTGGGCCTATATATATTAATATTACCCACCTACCCTTCAGTTGTACTTAACCCTTCCGCTGATTTAATCCTGTTTATTTAATGGTTAAGTTTGTGGGCCTATATATTAATATTACCCACCTACCCTTCAGTTGTACTTAACCCACCCACCGATTTAATCCTGTTTATTTAATGGTTAAGTTTGTGGGCCTATATATACTAATATTACTCACCTACTCATCAGTTCATGATTAGGTTCTTCTTAGTGCACAGATACATTGGTTAAGAGAATAACTCCCTAAGTACCAACCCCGAAGACCGAGATCACCATCAGATCGTTACCCAGTTATCATCCATATTTGTCTTTAATCAGCAGTAATTAATTATTGAGACACCTAATCGTATTTCACATGCCACCCAAGGCACCCACTTAATTCCACATGCCATCCAAGGCACCCACTTAACCCCTCATGTCCCACTACATGTTTATCTGGTTAAGTGTTTCTTAATTCATTAAGACCGTAACCTTATAAAGACCTCCCACATTATACTGGCATTTGTGGCAGCTGGATATGCTGGGCGGGTCCGGGCAGTCTTACACCACAAAAGAGCCTAACCTCGTGTCTTTACAACTGTCACGCATTTAATTTATGCCTAAGACCTCCCACTTTAGACTGGCATTTGTGGCAGCTGGATTTGCCGGGAAGGTCCGGGCAATCTTACACCACAAAAGAGCCTAACCTCGTGTCTTAGATGATTAATTACACAAAATTAATTATTCCCCCAATTTGAATTAAACTTCCTATTCAAATTATCAATCAATTCCAAATTTAACTATGGCCATAATTGACTCAATTATGTCCATCTATTTATGGTATGTAAAATCATACCAATTTCGTCATAAATTTATTTTATGCCATTTAAGGCATTTATGCCAATTCTCAATATTAAATCTTCAGACTTTAATTGCTTAAACATTCCTTTTTTTATTATTTAAGTTAATTAATTAATCCTTTCCTTTTTGTAGGTGTCAATACCTATCTTATTAACAATTTGAATTTCCTATCCATAAATGGTCATATTCAAATTATACCATTTTCACCCAATTTTACCCATGTCATAATAGGTAATTATTTATATGTTTTCCTACTAGAATCATGTGTCCAATTTACATAATCACTATGCAAATTATACCTATTACAGATTCCCCCTTTTCCCCGTTTCTTAACTAGCGTAACCGTTTGCGTTTTTTGGCGTCATCGAGGCTACAAGGTAGCCTCGCCATAACAATAAAATAAAGGGAATGACAAGGTGATCGTTTTCAGTACAATTTTTGGCATAAGCATGACAACTAGGGAAAATGACATGATAACTTCGCATATAATTATGATTCACCACATAATTAACAACTCACATAGATTCATGATTTACAACATGTTTAACCACTTGCATAACATAACAACTTGCATAGTTTCATGAATAATAACTTGCATGATCTCATAACAATTTGCATAGATTCATGATAACAACTTGCATAGATTCATCATAACGACTTGCATAGATTCATAATAACAACTTGCATAGATTAATGATAACGACTTGCATAGATTCATGATAACAACTTGCATAGATTCATGAATTCATCACCCAATAACTTACATAATTTCATGATCCACAATAACAATAAACTTGCATAATTTCATGATCCACAACAACAATAAACTTGCATAACTACAAACAACATATACCCAAATCATAGTCTACCACGATTCACTTTTATTTATTTAAACCTAAAAGTGACTAGAACTCACCGAAAAAGGGGTCTTGAGTTTTAGGATCTAAATTCTGTAATTGATTAGCGTTCCCTTGTTGCAGACAATTTTGTTGTTGTAGTTTTAGGCTTGATTCGAATTGAATTGTTGTCTTTAATTTGCTTCTAGTTGGTGGCGGCTACTCCAGGGTTTGGAGTGACAACATGACGGCCATTGATCTAATTTTGATTTGATTTTAGGGTTTGAGTCTACACATGTTCATATAGGATTTCAATTTAATTATAGCCGTCGGATGACCCTAGAGTTAACCAAAATTATTCGGTCCAGATTAGAACTATCCAAAAACCCTAATGACTCATTAACTAGTCAGAAATGACTCAGCACTGACTCACCGTTCGAATCAGAGCCTCAGAAATCTGTGCAGGCTTTTACCTCGGCCTGGGCGCACCTGCCAAGTGCGCCATTGCAACTTTGAATGGGCGCACTTCCCAAGTGCACCAGTGCAATTTTGTTCTGGCGCACTACCCAAGTGCGCCAGTGCATTCTAGCCCGTTTCTGGTTTTTCTGCCTAACTTCGTTCGTCCATATCTTCTTTATACAGTATCCGTTTTACGCAAACTCGGACTCTATCTCAAGCAGAATTCCGAGACGAACGTAATGGCGCAACCCATTTCCCTTAATTCCCACATTTGAAATTAAGTATTCTTTAATTCGTTAACATTAATATTAAAATTACGGGGTGTTACACCGATCTTTCTGAATAACTCGCGTATATAATAAACAAGTGTTACACAAACACAACATACGCCTCATTCCAATTCAGAATATTCTTTTATTCAAGTATTCTTATACTTTGGGAATGGTTCCCATTAATTTTATCAAGGATAAATTCTTTAAATTTATTCTTTAATCTTCTTTTGAATATCAATTCAAATTAGTCGGGATTAGCGAACCACACCGAAGTAATCCTTTATTTTATTTCCTAATCCCAACCTATTCATCCCATGAAGTAAAACTGGTCATACTTCATATCTAACACCACGGTGTTATTGGTAAATTTAATTACCATTTCACGTTCAAATCTAATTAAAGATTTAACTATCGCCTGGAGCAAAACTGGTGATACCCCATTCTCGATCACTTCAATCTAATTAAAGATTCATTAAAACTCCACTTAGTTTTAATCTTCCCAAAAATCAATATCCTGTCTTTAACTGGGTTAAAGAACCAATGTCATCTAAAACACGGTTCATGATAAATCCAAAATCACATTCCATTAATTATCGGGTTAAAGAACAAATGTTATTTAAAACGCCATTCACAGTAAATCCAAATCACATTTGATATTAAATACAAGGCTCTGAATAGAATATATATCGGCTTATATTCAATATCAAATTCTATGACCAACAAATATCGTATTGGAAATAACGATATAAATATATCTTTCAAATTCCCCTAACAATATCTGTATCATCACGAAATCCAACATGCAAATATTCCAAAGACAATTTCGATTCAAATTCATTTCCACTTTATATATTGGAAATTCTGGTTATTTTTAAAACCATTTCAAATCCACTTTATTTATTTTAAAAAAAAATTGGGATTATAATTCTAGTTCAAAACTAGTTCATTTCGATAAAAATCTATTTTTATCCTTTCAAATTTGGAATTTTTCATCTCAATTCTTCACAAATCATTTCTTATGATTTTACACAAATTATTACTATTTTTAATAATTTTATCAAGGCCCGTACAGTCGATTTCCATCAACGGCCATCGAACTGCACTTACAGCGACCTTTTCCAAATTTGATTTGGATATAATTCCAAATCCAACTGTTAGATTTCTAATGTTTAATATTCGTTAGAAAGCTCTTTTCGATACAAACCTAACCGTTCTGGTTTTAGGAGAGTCCGACTGTCGAATCTCCCGTAATATCCGTTCGAAGTCAATGGTCGAAATTCGCGAACTGCAGCGGCGCGTTCTATTCAGGCCATTCTATATATAATATATATATTATATATTTCATCGATTTCCTTTTAAAACGTATTTTATAAATCGTTTTAAATTCGTTTTCGAAACGATTTCAACTTCATATTCAATTTCTAATCAAAATTGAATATTCCACATCATCGATATACAATGATAATATTTTCAAATCGTTATATTTTGAAATCACTTCTTTTTCTATAATTATTATAAAAACGAATATAATCGATATAAATACCGTTCGCGTCAAAATGGCGCATATCTAATCAACACGGCTTTATATATTTCAATAACTTCATTATTCTATTCAACAAATGAATATTTTCTTCAACACATGAATATATATTTTTGTTCAACACATGAATATATATTTTTATTCAACACATGAATATTTATTTTTCTATTCAACACATGAATTTATATTCTATCCAACACATGAATATTTATTTTTATTCAACACATAATTTTCTTTCTATTCAACACATGAATTTTCTTTCTATTCAACGCATGAATATATATTTTTATTTTATTCCTTATTTTCCAAATTGTAATGAGGCCCTATCAATTACCATATAACGTTAATTATATGGATTCCCTACAACACATGTATATAACAACAACGATAAATCATCAACCATCATCCATAGTGCACCACACAACTGCATAAGCAGTAAATATAAATAATTAACGCTTACAAAGTCTGTCAACCCATCGATTGACCTACAACTAAACAATCGGGATTAGTGTACGTCAAATATCATCCCAATACCCGTGTGGGGTTTCAAATCAACAAACACAGATTTTTATTCATGCAGTTAGGCGATGTGTAAAATTTATCATCACAATCAATATCAATCAAATGGGTGTTCATAAACAAATCGTCCGATTTGTAAATGAATATTTATTTTATTTCAACACATGAATATATATTTTATTTCAACACATGAATATATATTTTTATTTCAACACATGAATTTATATTTTATTTCAACACATGAATTTATATTTTTCACATCACAATCAACAGTCAAATTTCATAACACAAACAATCACACAAGTCGTCCATGGTCTGTAGACAACGGGTGTCGGGTGCTGCTAAGCACCGTCTGCATCCTAGTATATATTTCAACTAGAAAATAAATTAAAAGTGAGGAGTTCTCACCTTGGGGATCCACTCCACCATTTTTATTTCTGTAATCAGAACAGACGGAGTTTGCCAGACTTTCCAACGCAGTCTTCTCAACGCTGTTCATATTAAAAATCACATTTTTATTTCACTATATACATAATAAAAATCAGATTTTTATATTCTCTATTATCTAAAAATTCTATTGTTGATCCGCTGCTCATTTAAAAATCGAATTTTTATTTCGTTACAACATATATAAAAATCACCTTTTTATATTCTCCACTATATAAAAATCATATTTTTACAACTCTACCTTAATAAAAATTATATTTTTATTACTCTACATTAATAAAAATCATATTTTTATAACTCTACACTAATAAAAATCCATTTTTTTAATTTAAAAGTCACTTCTTTATCTAAGTGAAAATCACTTCTTTATCTAAGTAAAAATCTGATCCTTACATACAATAAAAATCGTATTTTTAATTCTAAAATCCGTTCAAAAACCCAATATTTTTTCATTTAAATAAAATCAAAACTTTGATTTGTTTTATATATAAAAACAGAAAAGAAAATTTAAATAAACTAAACAAAAACAAAAATAAAAATGCTATAAAAGATTACTGTGTTCGACGGAGGCAAAGGGGGCTCGGCGTGGCGCTGGGTGGGCCAGAAGGGGGTCAGTACGGCAGGGCTGCTCCCGGTCGGGTGTGGGGCTTGAAGTGTGGCGGCGGCGGTCTTCGACTCTGGTGGAAGTGGGCGAGGCGGAGGGGAATCTCGATTTGGAAGGAGGAGCCCGGGGGGGTAATAGCGGCGGCAGTCGGAGGGGGGGAAGCGACGGCAATGTGTTGACTTTTTATTTACTCTATTGTTTTAAATTCTCAAAAAGAAACTTTTTATTTCGACCTCTAAACGAAACCCACCGACTATTGTCCCTAGCTAAATACCCCCATTCCGAACACAATGGGATATGTCACGTAGGCCCATTCGATCGTTATGATCAGTTTTCGTTAAATTCAAAATATAAATCTATATATTGAATTTTAACACGCATTTCAATTTGCCGGGGCCACATACGGACTCTAAAAATTCCCAAAAAATATTTTCTAGCTTCGTGTTGATGATACGGTTCTAACAAAACTAATTTCGTCAAACTTCGAGACCATTTGAAAAATGGCCATTTTCCAGTCGATTAAAATCAACTGAAACTGGTCAACCGCGTTTTCCTTTGCCACGCTCACATATTGATTCAGAAAATTATGAATTCTGAAACCTAGCAACAACTTGACATCATGGATCCAACAAAAGTGGTTTTGTCGAAAACCAAGGTCGTTTGCAAAATTTCTATTTTTAAGGGCCAGAATTCCATAGCGACTATTCTGAATTTTCACCTGGGCATAACTTTTTATCCCCGCTATGAAATTTTGATTTTTTGGATTCGTTGGAAAGATATTTTCAAATAGATTTAAATATTTTTGGTTTCACTAAAATCCGGTTTATTTTGAATCCTGTACATTCATTTGAACTTTGAAATCAAATTTTCAAACTACCACACCATTTTCAATTCCTTTTATATTTAAAATAAAATATTTATGTTCTAACGACGATTCAAATAAATATATTCATTCTAATTCTATTCAAAATAAATTTCTCATTGTTATTATTTAAAATAATTCATTTTAAATATTCAAAATTCATCAAAATTGCCAAAATAAAAATCTTAAATTGGCTCAGATTTCCGGGTTATTACACACATACATACATATATATATAATATATACATATTAACATGGTAAACAATTACATACTAAAACTGGTATATAAGGTTTGTGATTTGGACTTTACTCCAGATTCTAAACTTCAACTTCAATGCTTTGGTTAGATTTTGCAATGATATAAGTCACGCTTATCTAATATTTATCAAATCATATTTATGTCATAGAATTAATTACACAAACCTAAATAGTCAATTAAAAGTGGGTTTTTGATCCCAAATTTTAAAACTATTTCTGATAGTTTAGCAGTTTCGAATAGAATTCTAGCATACAATTGTATATACGAACTAAGTCAAGTCTCATTTGCTTCAGTTAATATAGAGTATAATTATATATATACACACACACACATGTACATATTATTTCAAATTCCAAATTCAAAATGAAAACCGCTCATTTAAATTAAAACAGAATAAAACTAAATCATGTGTATGGTTCTTAACCATTGGGTCATGCCCAATACTTAAATTCAAGATCGGTTTTTGATTTTAATATACAAATAAAACCATTATGACAATAGTGTACATATAACAAGACATATTTGCTATTTCCTTTATAAACTTCCAATTGCAAATCAAATTTGCAGTGGTATTCATAAGATAAGCAGAAATATCAAAATGCCCATAAACATATCAAAATATGTATAATATTGTATGAACAAATTTTATATCAAGTAACTTGTATGATATATTAATATATATATATATATTTACAGTTATATTATTTATATGCAAGCATCATATACTTTCACAGGAACCATCATTAACCCTAATATCCAAATTAAAGTTGCATATAAATTTCAGGCGATCATTTAAAAGGGGTCATAAATCTTATCAACTCAGATGTACAAAAGGGTAGATAAAATACACAGTTACTATCAATTTTATTATCAAACTGAGTCTAACAGTTAGGTTACATGTAGCAGATCTTCAAACATTTAATAAATCTGAATGTTGGTGAATGACCATCAAAGTAAGATCAAAACAGTTTTAATATTCTTATAACATAGCCCAACAAATATAGTTTAAAGCCAAAATAGAAAATCTGAATGTTGCTACATTTATGTAGCAATATTTGTCTAAAGGGAGTGGGAAACAAAATTACAAATCAAATTTGAACTGTTCACTGTTATTTACATTATGATTTATACATATAGTATGATATCAAACAAAAAATCCTATTTGTTGTAGCTCCTTTATAAATTAGATCTGCAGTATATATATCACTACAAATACAAAAGAAATAAGTATGTATGTATAAGATTGTATCAAATAATAAGATTTGCAAATCAGATTTGTATTAAACAATCATGTGTATATTTAATGATCATGCATACTAATTCATATATGATAGTTTAAAATAGCAAAGTAACCATTTGATACCCAGAAGATTATTTTTAAGTTTGTATATTATATATACAATATAACTTATCTATTTTGGCCAAAATAAGCTTGACATTCTAAAGTACCCAGTCAGGTCTATTATTAACTAATATACATATAATCAAGTTTAGATTATGTACCGATGCTACACTTATTCAAATCATTTACTTTCAATTCTTCGAACTTCTATCTAGAAGTTTCGTATCAGTTACAAAAACAATATGTATAATAGTGTATGAAAACATACAGAGGCAATGATTAATCAATACATATGTATATTATATACATAGATCCATCCAGAAAATTGGCATCTCATAACACTGACAATTGCTCAGAATTTAAGTTATACTTATATTAACTAAGAATATTACACTTGCCAAAGTGTATATATATACACACACTTACTGTTATAGGTATGTCCGAAAAACCAATTTAAAAGCAAATTTAAAAACATGGTGTACTAACATACATATATTTTGAATATACTACTATTAGATCCATGTATGAAATCAAATCTTGTATTTATTTTATTTTAGAAAATCAAAATTAATTTGAAAATCATCTTACTGATTTATCAATCAGTAAAACCATTTTTAATCAGAGAAATATATATTTATGATTAATTCAGGTTATGAAGACTTGTCTATCAAACATTCTGATGTTAAGTTTAATACTGTTTACTCATATAAATAGATTAATACAATGTTTCATGCCAAATCCATATATTCACGGTTTTATTGCCTTAGATCCAGTAAACAGAATAAATATTTGATATTAATTCCTATTTAAATTAAACAATTTTAATTTCAAAATTAAACCAATGTTGTGAATCCAATTTTAATCATTTTAGTCTAACTTCTAAAACTTTCATCCATACAATGACTCAAATATGAACAAAACAACAACAAAATTAGTTCAATCTATAATTTCTCGCAAACCCTGGCTCTAATACCACTATTGGGTTATTTCGATCAAATCGAGATCCAATAAAATAGATTTAACGACTTAAAACAAAGATCTATATGGGGAAAATAAATCAAACATATAAATAAGTTTAGGATTTTATACCTTTAAAGCTGAATCCTTGAACAACCTAATCAATCTCGAGATCAAAAGAACTAGAGCATCGAATCCGAGCAAAAACAAAACGCCTTGCCTCCATGAGTGTCCATACGAACATGTTCTTTGATTGTCATACGAATCGAAGGAGAGATGAAGTTAGCCGTGCTAGCCGCCCTTTCTAATTTCATTTTGGGGTTTTTCTAAAGAATAGAATAAAATAAAAGTGTATCCATGTATTTTATAAAAGAAGTGAATACCCGCTTTTAAAACATACACTTGTACCATAAATAAGGAACAATTGCTTATACCCATTCAAACAAAATATCAACAGTTGATATTTTATTTTACCAAAAACAAAACAGTCTTCCCCTTACAATGTTCTATAGGTTATTACAACGTTGGAATGATTTTAAAACCTATTTAAAATCGTAAACAATGGTTGGCATCTAGCAATACGTCACTGCTACCCAAGTTATAATAAGATCAACGATTCGATACAACCTTTCCTTGACTAGTGTATTAATGTAATATAATCCTTTTAACCAATATGTCCAGGATTAAACCTGAGGTATGGAATGTATCATCCTCTTTATAATTTAATCCTTTTATCTTGATCGATGAGTAGACTATATAAAACAAATC
This sequence comes from Allium sativum, assembly GCA_030737875.1. Taxonomy (NCBI): domain Eukaryota; kingdom Viridiplantae; phylum Streptophyta; class Magnoliopsida; order Asparagales; family Amaryllidaceae; genus Allium; species Allium sativum. The sequence goes on from CM060924.1 coordinate 203,613,003, forward strand.
AATATTTGAGCACGGCCATGCATTTCATAGTCTCACTCAACCAAGAGGCCCATAGATATCACTACAAATATATTGTAGGGTTAAATTCCATCTAGATCATTCATAATTTTCATTCGATTCAAGATGTATCCAATAATCACCATTATCGTCAACTTGGTTAAAAGCAACTTTAGATGATATCAAAATACAAATATCTTCGAATAAAATTATAATGAGTTCAGGCCTAAGGACCATTAAATCACTATCACTATGAGAATAACTTATGATGTTGTTAATAATATTCCATATAGTTTTCTCACATTGGGTCAGCCCAATAAGCTATTCTCCAATACGTATTTATGTCTTGACATTAATATCATGTATATTAATGATCAATGAGATGTGATCATCATTCAATCAACATACCAGTCTCAAAGTTTTATTGTTGCCCTATATAAACAATAAAACTTGACTAGGGACATTTAAGAACTATAATACTTAATATATTATATAATCTCAAGTTTAAGCGTTACTCGAACTATATAATTCCGCATTATTCTAAATACTTCTATTATGTTAATATTTATATTACGCGGTAAATATAACATAACAAAATATTTTTATTCCACATAAAACAATAGGATCAACAATGTTATTAATCACATCAAATAGATTGCCTCTAGGGCATAAACTCCAACATATGTAAGCCATATTTAAAAGATTGTAACATGCACATTTCATAACTGCGCAGCTTGCATGTATTTGCGCATTTCTTGAATGAGCAAATATGTTTTTGGTCTGTTGAAATCACTTGGACCCCTTTCTCCATTGGCACTTCTTCATTTATCTTCAAACTGAAAAATTCATATTCTGAAACATAACTCATTGTATTTCTCCAAATTAGCATTTGATCTTACTCAAATTAATATTGATTTAGCTAGAAATGATAAGCACACCTTCTTCATTCTTTCCTCTGTTTTCTAAGTACAATCATCCAGATCTCCACTACTTTGAATCTTGACTAATCTGACAACCTTTCTCCCTAATTTTTTTCTCATCTTGGTACACGAACTAAACTAGTTGTCTAATGATAGATAAATTTTGTTCTATCTCCATCTCTTCTTGAGTAGCCAATTGTATTATTTTCTCTGGGTTGTGCACATATTTCCATAAATGAGATATGTGGAAGTTATTATGCACACCCGTCAATTTCTCCGGTTACTCCACTCGGTAAGCTAAAGGGTCAGTCCGCTCTAGAATAGGATAAGGGATGATATATTGAAAGCTAACTTTCATGTACAACCAAATCTTACTACTCCCTTTATTGGAGAGATCTTCAAGAATACGTGGTCTCCGACCAAAAGCACCAAATCTTTGCTTCTTTGACCAGCATAACTTTTATGCCTGATTTGTACTTCTTTTATACTTTTCTTACTTCTTCTACTTTCGCAAAGGCTTCCATAATCATTTCTAGGTCAAGTACCAATCAATCACCAGTCTTAATCCAACAAGTGGAGATATGCAAAGGTGACCATATAATGCTTCATACGGTGTCATGCCGATGCTAGTTTGGTAACTATTGTTGTAAGAGAATTCCACTAAGTGAAGATGATTCTCCCATGATCCTCTTAAATCTAAGACATAAGCTCTTAGAAGGTATTTTTAAACTTGGTTCATCCTCTTTGATTGTCTATCCATTTGAGGATGATATGTTGTACAGATATTTAACTTTTTTCCCAAAGTTATCTGCAATGCAGTACAAAACTTTTTGTGAAGATTGGGCTCACTCGTTTACAATACTACTAGGAATACCATAAAATTGCACTATCTCCCTCATATTTCTTCTAAACTTCCAATGGTTCTGATTGACTTTTCTAGAATTAAATATACACTTTTGATTAATTTATCGACTATAACCCAAATTCTTTATTTCCTTTCCTTGATCGAGGTATTCCATTGATATCAGATCCCATTTCCAAGTCGAAAATTCCAGTAATTGATGTAATCCAACAACTTTTGTTGATCACTCTTGACCTACTAACAATTCGTGCAACTGCTAACATGGATGAAGATATCCCACTTCATTATTCTCCACCAAAAGTCTTCTTCACATCCCGATACATCTTGATACCACCAGGATGAATATTCAGCTTGATTGATGGAATACATTTAATACTTCCTGGCATAAGTTATCCACATTTGGAACACAAATCCTTTCTTGTAGTATTAATACCTCCTTACCATGAACCTCAAAACTAGAGTCATATCCAAATCGTATATCTTTGATGATTTTTTTTAAGTTTGCATCTTCCTTCTTCTTATCAGCAATCTTCTCCAAAAGAGTTAAGGTTACTACTAGATACGCATTGATGGCATGCTTTCTGATTAATGTATCAGCTGCAACATTGGCTTTTCCGGTTGTATACAGAATATCCATATCATATTATACGAGAAATCCTTACTAGCATTGTTGCCTCATATTCAAATCCTTCTGATTAAAAAGACATTTCAGAGATTTTTGGTTTATGAATAGCTTGTACTTTTCACCTACTTAAAGAAGGAGATTAATTTACCTAACTTCAACCAAAATTTCATAAGTGAAAACTCTGAGAAATACTTATCTAGTAAATAATGTTGCCACATCATAAGTGCAAACAACACAACAAATAACTCCAAGTCATGTGTTTCATAATTCTTCTCATGCATCTTCACTTATCTACACGCGTAGGCAATGACCTTCCCATGCTGCATGAGAAATGCTCCAACATCTTCTCCGCGAGCATTCGTATATACGATTATCCTACTACTTTCGTCAATGATAGTTAAAACTGAGCCTGTAGTTATTATTTCTTTAAATCTTAAAATGATTCTTCATACTTAGTTTCCATTCAAAATTTGCATCCTTCGTGGTTAATTTGGTTAGGTGATGAGCAATTTTGAAGTCTTGAATGAATCACCGATGATAACTGGCCAACCCTAAGAAGCTGCAAATCATTTTCAAAGTCTTTGGTTTTTTTTTCTAGTCCATGATTGTCGTAATCTTTCCAAGATCAATTAGGATCCCTTCTTATAACATAACATGTTTGAGTAACCTCATCTTCTCCTCCCAAAAATGACATTTTCAGAATTGGCCTTTAACATATTTATTCTTAGTATCTTTAATACAATCTCGAGATGCCTCTCATGTTCTTCCCCCGTTTTGGAGTACTTGAGAATGTCACTTATAATGACTAACACAAATTCGTGGAGGACTTCTCTGAACACTATAAGGTTTTAAAAAAGTAAGTGCATTAGTTAATCAAAAGGGGTTAACTAACCGTTTACAAAAGTCATTGGGTCGTCTAAATGTTGAATAAATAACGCACTCTTCTTCTATCCTTAATTGATAGAATCACGTGGCTAGGTCCATTTTGGAAAAATACCCGAGCATTATGTATTTTATATAACAAGTTGCCTATATAAGGTAGAGGATACTTGTTTTTGATTGTCTCCTTATTTATGTCTAGGTAATCTATACACAATCAAGGAACCATCTGATTTTGCGATGAATACCATAGTCAAACTCCAGCTTGAGTGACTTGGCCTGATTAATCCCTTTTTCAATAATTTCTCGGCTTGTTTTTTTAACTCATTAACCTATTTAGGACACATTCATTGAGAAGAATGGAAAATAGGCCATGCAACGGGAATTAAGCAATATGGTACTCTATTTCCCTATAGGGAGTAGGTACTTAACTTTCTCAAAAGTATTATATAACTTATGTACTATAGTTATCTCTTCTACATGTTTTTAGGATGCATAAACGTATACATGAGGCTTTCTCTCTCTTGTTCAGGTTTATCAAATCTAGGTTTATCAAATCTTACCCTAATAGCTTCTTTGAGTTCACTTCTTAACTTGACTGTTCTTTTGACACAATCAAGGGCGACTTTGTATTTAGAAAGCCAATTCGTTTTGAGTATAGCTTCAAACCCAACAAAATTTAAGATGATTAGGTCATGTGGAATTTTTTTGCTTTTATGAGTTATGGGTACATTTTCACAAACTACGCCGAGGTTAGTTTTACTTTTGATTGGGTTGATGACTCAAATCGAGGTTCCTAATGAAATTTCTGTAAGTTTTAATTTGTTGACTAAATTTGTCGAGATAAAACTAAGGGAATCCCTATTATCAAACTATGCCTTATTGAAATATCATTTATGTAAGTTTTACCTTCCAATACCTCTTTTTTTACATCCGTGAAAGTTGAAGGTTCATCCTTAATTGCAATACCTAGACCTTCTCCCCTTTCTTGATCAATGGGAATCCCTTATTATGTGCCCTGGTTTCTGGAAGTTGTGGAAAACACCCCTATTCCTAAGCATGCGTTAGAATAATGCCCTTTTTGCTGAAAATTGAAGCACATGACATTTTTGCGTGTATTTCCTCCTTCACTGTGGCTCTGCCCTGGCTTATTCCTTGGTTGGTTAAACTTCCGCTTCCACCTGTTGTTTTTATTGGTGTATGGAGTTATCAGATTTTTTCCTATTGATTGTCTTGTAATGGAATCCCATATCAACCAATTCGATAAAAGCTCCTTTCACGTGGGAAATCATATTTCATGAGATTCCTGCCTAACCCCTATGAACCTTATGATCTTCTACAGTGATTTGTTAATCAATTCAGACCCATACCAAGACAGTTTAACAAATTTATTTGAGTATTAGTCCATCAACATCCCTTCATGTTTCATATTCATAAAGCTTTGATATAGTCATCGACATATATTGTCCTCCAAGCCTTCTTTGAATCGATCACATGTCTTACCATCCTTTATCTCATTTTGGATATAAGTTTCCCACCAAATTAAGCCTCCTTGTTATAGCTGCCATGATGCTAGAAATATTTTTTGCCAATCCTCAATCCCAATCCTTTGAAAATCCTTCTGCATGAGCACGACTAAGCCGAGACTACCATAGTTATTTAGTTCCTTCGAATTGCTTGCTTCCTAGGCTGGTGTAGTCCTTGCACAAAGTTGAAAAGTTAATATGAGCTCGCACCAGGGCCATTGTTTCCTTTATAGCAGCGATAGTGTTTTTACCATTGATTGTTTTTATTCCACCTATTCCAAAACCTTTTCTACCATTCATCCTTACTATATGTTCATACAACAAGAAAAAAACCTTAGAATGAAGAGGATTTGTCATTATAGCGTGTGCAACATATAAGTTTAAATTGGGTTTTATATGCTTTCCCAAACTAAACTTATTCTAGGGTATTATTAATCCTATCTCTAGTGAGTTGACCTTATTAAGTCTTAGATGCTCACTTAACTTAAGCTCCGATACCAAAGGGAATGACCTAACTCCTCGACCTTAGAAGTCGATACTAGTACATCCTTAGTATTCAAGTACCATAGATATAATGCTGGAGAGTTTTATAGTTTGGGGTTAAAAGAAAGATACATAGAAAATAGAATGAATAAAATCTCATATCATGTTAAACTTCAATAGTTTACATCAGGAAATATAAGCAAATAGTCTGGTAAATACTTATCCAGCGGGAAAGGTTATATAGCCCATTCATACAAATGCTGGTAAACGTAAATGCAGCGATATGATAGGTAAATATAATGATAGGGTCCAAAAACTTCATGCTCCAATAATCTTTGAAATGCTTCAAGGCTTCATGTTATGACCCACTATACACTACCAATGCTCATTACCAAAATTTTCTTTGTATGAACACCTAGTCGATGTAAAGCGATTGTTAGGAGAAGGAAATGGTAGAAAAGAAGTGAAAAAGGAGATAAAAGAAGAAAATGTAAGAGATGAGAAAGAAAAGAACAAAAAACACAACCACAGAACCTATCGTATATCTTACAATGCATCAGATAATATATAATAATAACAGTCACATATATAAAACATGCGAGACAGTAGTAATTATACAAACCAAATAATCATAGTATGTAGGCTCAAACAGATAATATAAACCAAATAATCATAGTACGTAGACTCAAACAAATATACATAATAGTAATAGAGTTTATACAAGTGAAAAATAAATTCAAACTAATAAACTGTCTCTAAAAGAAATACATAACACCGCCAAGGCTACATAGTGTCATACAACGAGATAAACTATAAGGATACAAGTATAAATATATAAAACACCGCCTCCTACTAATTCACTTGTGTAGCTCCAAGTAATACTTAAATCTGCCACCTGATTAGCTCATCACCATCATCGATGAGCACCCAAGGTAATAAGAGGAAAACAAAACCTAGGGTCAGACAACAATCTAGTGTGAGCGGTAAACATATCTCAAAGTATTGTAGAAGTCGTAATTGTATACGGCACAGAGGGAATGGAGAATCATACATGTCCTGCCCTTCCATCATTAGAGTATCACATAACAATCAATAAAACTATACCATGGTGAACATCAAGTAGAGAACGTGTGATAGATAACTAAGTACTAAATGGCAATAAGTAGGTAAATAGCTATAGCATCCATCTACCATTCTTACATGCACTCAACTAGTGCGTAAAACGTATGATACTCGATACTTTGGTCACCCAATCCATCGAAGCACCAGTAGATCGAAAATGTCAACTGACTCTACTAGACTATCCATTAGCGGATAACCCTTCCCAGTCCAAAATGTCAACAAGATCTGGGGTCCAAGTAGATCAGGTCAAAAAGTTAACAGACTCTGGTCCCATCTTTGTGCCGCTTTCTCAAAGGTGGACCAAAGTATCAAATATAAATAGCCCATTTTGCACACATTCTCCGCCGTAGGATCCATCTCATTGACTTTCCATCAGACTTCCATCTGAATTCGTCACGATTTGGGAACTATCCCCAGTAGTCATCGCATGTCATAGCTCAATACGAATTAATGTTGTTTTTTCTAATATCGGAGAAAATTGTCCATCGTAGCAGTCTTTCCTCCATCATAGAATCACCATCATTGAAGGACGAATCACTGTGTAGAAGCACCACATCCTTGCTTCATGCAGCAGTCATTGATCGAAGAGCCATCATGTCGAAATCAAAACCAAACGGATTATATGTGCTGCTCCTAGGTATCTCATCATCATCGATGTCAGATTGGCTAAAATAATTAATAACAATAGTAATCTATATCCACCACTTCATAGTAATCGATAATGACCACTTAGATCACCTACTTAAATAAAATTGGTTGGATACGCGTCTAGGGAAAACATCCGGCATCCATCGTGAAATCCATCTCGTCACCAAGTCCATCATTCGTCTTCAGATTAGTCACAATGCTCCAGTGTTTTCTTTCTTCAAATTCACCGCCAAACTCCAATGTTGCTTCATCGTCAAATCCAACCATGCACTCTGAATCTCCTTCAAGAATTTATCTCATTTATTTGAGTCTACCATCCTTGTGCGATCAATCCATATACACCTATCTGTGCATTTGATCGATAAACACCCCAAACTCTAGCAAACAAGATTTCCTAATACTATATCATCTATGAATGACATTTTAAGCTAAATCAAGCAAACGATACAAACCTGCAACCAATAGTCATATATATATATATATATCCCTAAACTAACATAGAAACATCCATAATAGCAGTTAATATATTAAATAGAACCAACTTATATCAATCAAAGTGAAACAAATGGCCAAATAGCCAAGGTCTAGAAGTATGGTCAAAATAGCGCACGATAGTGCATAAATAGTAAATAACATGTATTAACATGCAAACAAGAAAAAAATATGACAACCAAGTTAAAACTACTTAAATAAATCTTTAATCAGTTTATCTACTTGGTTCAATCTTAAATAATATGTTTTATAATTAGATACCAGTTTAAAACGTTAAATTTATACTTTACGAAAAAACACAATTCAGTGAGAGGTAATATCATTCTCCTCAAACAAATTAGCCCAAACAAGCTCTAATGCATAGAGCTTGTCCATACAAGTCCAACGCAAGAAACGACATCCAATTCCGACCTCATACGCAAAAGTTATGCAATGTGTATGTTTGACGATTAAAATGAATAATCAACAAACTTAATTAAATAACTAATATCTTAATATTGGCCTTAATCCTTCTTTTCTCTCATAATCAACATTGTAGCATGCAACATGTTAGGAAAATACTCCCATACAGCCATCATTTGCAAATCACAATTTCATCCTAGTTTCTTGATAAACTGAGGATCCATCGGTTGCTATAAACTTCTCATCACCTTCCCTTTGTGTTGATCCCCTCTAGGTGAAGCTCAGTCCAAAAAAAGGGAATCGTAAACCAAACTACAGGTATGTTCGAACCCTCATGATGCATTTTTCTTTGGACCATCGGACTTCACAAAATTCAGTGCAATAGTGCTAAATTCAGAGCAATCCGATGCCACGGCTGAATCCAACAAACTCCTTATATGTTTAAGGCAATATTGAACCCTAACCCACCTACTGAAAAATCGGTCTCGGCCATGTCTTATCGCAAGGAATAATAAGAACATGGGTTTGTGGAGAATTGCTTCACGATTTCAATGATATTTATCTTATGATTTAATATCAGCCATTTTTGATGAGGTAATTTTTATAAGCATAGGAGAAAGAACGACATAATTGGGTAATGGAACAAGGAAATGAAAATGAAGCAAAACAACTAGTAAATGGGTCGATTTCTAAATAATGTGGATAAGGTTTTATTTCATCTAAAGTTATTTTATTCTCTAATAGGCCCGAAAACCCGCAAACTCCAATCGACACGTGTAGCTTATCGTCACCTATGTTAAAAGGCATTATGAGAACAATGGAACTTGTTCTGAGACCAAATTCGATTGTATATGGAACTTAGCCTTTAAAACTCAAATTATATAATTCTTGTCCTTATAAAGATTGGCTTGTGGTTTGTTTACGTATGATCAAACAATACATCCGTTCACTACGGAACTTGATGGCGTGTAATAACTTGTTGTATATAACAGTGTTGTATACACAATTATATAAAATTATATGATTTTTGTTTGATGATAACAACCAAATATATTTTATTATTGAATGTGTTGATTTACTACACAACAAACAGAAATATAGTATTACTATTTAAATAAAAATAACTGTACAGAAATTTGAACAATCACACAGTATTTTATTTAAATGAAAATATTTTATTTCAATATCAAAAAGTGCATCTTTTTACTCCACTATTTGACATACTACATTTCATTCATACAACTACTTTTATATTCACATATACAGACAATTATACATTGACACTGTTATTTTTACTATCTTCCATCTTATGTCTTCACAAGCTCCAGTCAAGTCCTGTCTTCATACCTGTCACAAGAAACACACACACGCAGTAGACTACAACAAAAATAAATTCAAATACAACCAAATAAAAATTTATTTTTAAATTTTATTTGCCTCAGAATTACGGTGTGTTTCTCATCACTTTTCTGGACTTGGTCTGATATGCAGGGACAGAAAAACTCGTCTGGATGGCGGCATATACACACGTGTATACACGTGTGCACTGCCACGCCAATCCAGTGTCGCGACTAAGGAGTAGCCACTTGGACCATCTCGACTCAGCGCAATATACTCATGAACATGAACAAAGTCAAAAGCAAATGGCCGAGGACATAGTCAAAGTAAAATGGTTGACAAGTCAACACACATGAGAGTCATAAGCAAGTCAAACATGAATGAAACATAGTGCAAATGAAAAGGCAGCAATGATATGAATCATAGCACAAGCCAAATGGAGCAAGTCAGGTTTACATTGCATGCTGAACACAAACTCACTCAAGCAACTCAGCAGCATGAAGGTTAACACAACACAGCAAGTCAAAGTCAAGAAACAAGTAAGCATCTCAGGCAGCACACAACTCAGAATACAGTGAAAAAGTGGTCGGGCTAGTGTACAACAACATGGTACAGCACATGCTCGAGCATGATCAAACAAGAGTGGCAATACCCAATCTCAGGTGCAAACAAGGTCAAGGCTACAACAGCAAAAATAGTTAAAAATGCAAAGATGCAAATTTGAATAAGCATGACATAAGGCAGTGCAGTATGATTGATTTTTGAATAAGCCTGCAATCTATCAGTGAAGCCAGTTAAGGAATAATCTTAAATGTTTTGAGAATTCAAAACATTACTCTTCCAGAACAAATTCAAATTGTTTCAGAAATGAACATATAAGTGGAGTTAACAAAGAATGCAGACAAGCTCTCAATAGTTGCATGTATGAATGGACAAATGTGCACAGCGTTATGAAAATGGGTCGAGGCAGTTTGACATATCAAAGCAATAAGTAAAATGCAACAGGGGGCCGAGCACAATTCAAAACAATTACACATGAGTATAGTACAACAGTTTTAACAAGGCATCAGGCCAGTTTTTTTTAAGTTCATGGCAACATACCAAAGTCAAAGCATCAATCCAAGGCCGAGGCAATTCAAGAGTAGTATTAGTACGAGACAGATTTTCTTTAAGGAGAAATCATGTTTGATGGTGTCGAAAGTATTAACTTAAAATTCCAAGCAGAAATCATAAAGACATTATCTTGAGGAAGAGAAATTCGCATTTTTTTAGAAGCCACCAATGTTTTCTTTTGAGATAAAGTTCTATATTTTTTGGCAAAAGATCAAAGCAGTAAATTTGGGAAAGTTTTTAATCAGAAAGAGGAGTCATGAATTCACTCCTTATTTTTCTCAGGATATTTCGAGAAACTCATGAATCAGTTCAAAATCAGTTAGTCAAATATGGCAAGCAAATATTCTCGTTTTTAAAACCGACGAAAATTAGCACAAATCCATCCACGAAGACTCCAGAATCAGAAGAAATCAAGCCCAAAATTCTCGTATATATCATGACAAAATCAAAGCAAAATATCATCTAGAATCGAGCCCAAAATCCACGAGTATATTCAAGACCAAATCAACAAACGAAATCAGAGAATCAGTATTCTAGAGAGTTCGTAATACTCTATAAATAACACACGTCTTCAATATTGGCAAAAAAAAATCAATCAACAAGAAATTCGAAACAAACATCGAGCATAAATAAACGAAATCAAAGGCAAAACCACATATAATTTTCCAGAGCGAACGAAGTTGAATCGAAGAATCCTAAAGCATCAATTTGATCACGCTACCCATTGGAGGAAGATCGATTCTTGAAGAACCCTAAGAGGAAGTCGCCGCCATTATTTAACAATAAGGGAAAAGCTTCAGTACTGAGTAAAAAGAATGGCCGGCCAAGTCAAAACAAGGGGCTAACCCACTTTAGTTATTTCTAGGGTTTTATTTTTGGTTGTTTTAAGTTTTTTTATTTAAATCAAAAGGAGTAAATAAACTACTAATGTTTGTAGTTGGAAAAATCACAGCTTGAGAAGTACGAGTTGTGTCAAGGTCTTGAGCGTATGGTTTAAACAGTCGGGAGCGAAGGTCGCGAGTTACAAGAGTCTGTAGCGTAGAGATTGTTTATAATTCCGAGCAGAAACCTTGAATGCAGCAGTAGGCACAGTTTTGCCGAAGCTGGGTATCCTCTGTGTGTGATTTTCTTTCTGCAATTTTTTTATTTTGTCATTCTGTGATATTTTGATTTTAATTCACTTAATTTGCAATAAACCCTATTCACCCCCCCCCCTCTAGGGTTAATTTAGATCCTACAAGTGGTATCAGAACGGGTATTTTTAACTCTAGAGTCATGAATTTGTCAAACAACGCTTTTTCTGAGGGTCAGTCCATAGCTAGGCTACCAATGTTTAATGGAACCGATTATGCCTATTGGAAAGCTAGGATGAAAATTTACTTAAGTTCTGTCAATTATGATGTATGGGATATTGTTGAGACAGGCTACAAACCTCCTGTTACGATTATTAATGATATTGAAATTCCTAAGCCAAAAGATAAGTGGGATGCTAATGATAAAAATTTATTCTCAACTGATGCCAAAGCAATGAACGCTTTAATTTGTACTCTTGATAAAACTGAGTTTAACCGTATATCTCACTATTCAACTACGCAGGAAATTTGGCATACTTTGGAAGTTACACATGAAGGAACATCTCAAGTCAAGGAATGTCGTCTCGCACTACTCTGCAACGAGTATGAAAATTTCACGATGCGGAAAGACGAAGATATAAAAGAGATGTATGGTCGATTTTCCACACTGATTTATAATGCAAGGGCTCTTGGTAAAGTCTACACTGAAGTAGAATTAATACGCAAGATACTGAGAGTACTGCCAATGAATTTCGAAGCCAAAGTAACTGCCATTCAAGAATCAAAAGATCTAAATAAGTTGAAAATAGAAGAATTGATTGGAAACTTGATTGCTTATGAAATGGAGTTAAAAGCCAAAGAAGGACGCGATGATTCAGAATCAAAGAAAAAGACAATTTCTCTAAGCAACACTGTTGAAAGTAACGATGAAGCTGAGAATCCTATCGAAGAATTGGCCATGGTTCTTAAAAAGTGGTCTAACAAAAAATACAAGTCACGAAAGAAGAGTTCAAAACCCAACAAATCCAAGAATTCAGACAACTCAGACGATGAAGTAATATGCTACAACTGCAATAAACCAGGCCATATCAAACCAAACTGTCCATTACTTCAGAAAGACAGAAAGAAGAAGAAGAAAAAGAAAGCTTTTGCAGCTACATGGGACGATGAAGAAGGAGAAGAAGAAGACTCTGACAGTGATAAAGAGGAAGCCAATTTGTGTCTTATGGCACAGTCAGATTCAGAAAGTAGCGAAGATGATTCCACTGAGGTACCAAATTACTCTTACAAAGATTTAATTTTAATGTGTCATGATCTTACCAAAACCGTTGATTCTCTTGAACTTAAAGTCAAGAAATTAAAATCTGATAGGTTAAAATTGGTCCACAAAAACAATAGGTTAGAAACTGAGCTTGAAAAAGTGACAAACCTTGATTGTGAAAACTGCAAATTTTTAAAACAAGAGCAAACAGAATTTAAGGCAAATTTTGAAAAATTGAAACAAGAACACTTGGCTTTAAAAGAAAGTGATGACACAAAAAGAAAGAACTTCATTAACAGATGCACTTCTCTTGTAAATGAAAATGAAGCACTTAAAACCAAAGTAAAAAATCTTGAAATAACATTGAGTAAGTTTTCAAAAGGGGAAAAGTCATTTAGAATGCTGCTTGGAAATCAATTATATGCTAATAATAGAAAAGGATTAGGATTTGGGAAAACACACATTAATATAAATGATAATGCGAAGGGTGGAAGTGTTTTTCCTAATTGTATAAAATGTGGAAAAATTGGACATAGCTATGAGAAATGTGAAAGTAGAAACAACAATAAAATATTCATACAAATTTGGGTTCCAATAGGGTCGACAAGCAATTGTTATAGATTTGGATTTGGTAAGAACAAACAAATTTGGATCCCAAAAGGATCTGTTGTTCAGAATCAAAAATTTTCAGTTACTAATTTTGTTAGACCTATGAGTCTCTCTAGGTCAATCTCTTTTTCTCGTGTGTAGGTATGTTGGCGGGCTAAAGAATGGTACTTGGATTCAGGTTGTTCCAAACATATGACAGGAGATAAATCAAAGTTCCTTAGCCTTGAAAAATATAAAGGAGGAAGTGTGATAATGGGCGATAACAGAAAATGCAAAATTATCGATAAAGGTAAAGTAGGTAATAGTACTTTCTCCTTAACTGATGTTTTATATGTTGAAAACTTGCATCATAATCTCATTTCCATAAGTCAACTATGTGACAAAGGAATGAGTGTGATATTTGATAATGAATCTTGCAAAATTATTGAAAAATCCACAAACAGTATTGTGTTCACGGGAAAAAGAAAAGGAAATATTTATACGATTTCTTTTGATGATTTGACTCTCTCACGATGTTTAGTAGCTACGGATGAAGAAGTTTTCTTATGGCATAGGAGATTGGGTCACGCTAGTATGAGTCTCTTAGAAAAACTTGAATCAAAAGAATTGGTAAGAGGACTACCACATCAGAAATATAAAAATAATAAAGTGTGTAAATCATGTGCTATGGGAAAATTCAGTCGTTCATCATTTCGTCCCAAAAATGTTGTTAGTACTAATAGGGTACTTGAATTGATTTACATGGATTTATTTGGACCAAATGAAATTTCTAGCTTGAATGGAAAACGGTATTGTTATGTGCTGGTTGATGATTATTCTAGATTTACATGGGTTTATTTTCTAGCCAAAAAATCCGAAACTTTTGATTACTTTTCAAAGTTTGCAAAACTCGTTCGAAATGAAAAAGGTGTTTCAATAAAAACTTTAAGAAGTGATCACGGTGGTGAATTTGAAAATTTGGATTTTGAAAATTTTTGTGAAGAAAATGGTTTTAAACACGAATTTTCTGCTCCTCGAACACCCCAACAAAATGGGGTAGTCGAAAGGAAAAATCGTACATTATAGGAATTGGCTAGATCTATGTTAAGTGAATATAATTTGCCATTGACTTTTTGGGCAGAGGCAGTTAATACATCCTGCCATGTAATGAATAGAGTAATGATAAGACCAATACTCAACAAAACATCCTATGAATTGTGGTTTGACAGAAAGCCTAACATTTCATATTTTAGAGTTTTTGGATGCCCTTGTTATCTTCTTAATACAGGTGATCATCTTGGTAAGTTTGAATCAAAGGCCGACGAGGGAATTTTCATGGGTTACTCTTCAAGAAGCAAGGCTTACCGAATCTTCAACAAACGATCAAAAACTATTGTTGAAACCATAAACGTGAAATTTAATGAATCAGATCTGGATACGGTGGACAAAGAGAAAAACGATGAGGGAATTACATATGAAGGTGAAAAAGAAAATAGCAAAGAGAAGACTGGCAGTGATGATCCAACAAAACAAACATTTGAAGTTGAGAAGTTGAAATTCAAAGCCAACCATCCTCCAGAATTGGTAATAGGAAATCCAACGGTAGGTATACGAACTCGTTCATCATTTAATAAAGATATCTGTACTTTTTGTATTCACAGTTGTTTTATCTCTGAAATCGAACCTAAAAATGTTGAAATTGCACTTAATGATGAAAGTTGGATTTTAGCGATGCAAGAAGAACTTAATCAATTTGAGCGGAATAAAGTTTGGAAATTAGTTCCTAGACCGAATGACTATCCAGTAGTAGGAACTAAATGGGTGTTCAAAAATAAACTTGATGAATCCGGAAATGTAATTAGAAACAAAGCTAGGTTGGTTGCAAAAGGATATAATCAATTTGAAGGCATTGATTTTGATGAGACATTTGCACCAGTAGCTAGGTTAGAAGCCATTAGAATTTTGCTCAGTTTTGCATGTTATAAAGGTTTCAAACTTAAACAAATGGACGTAAAAAAAGCGTTTTTAAATGGAGAATTAAAAGAAGAAGTTTTTGTGGAACAACCCCCTGGTTTTGAAAATCATGAATTTCCAAATCATGTATTTAAACTTGAAAAAGCATTATATGGTCTTAAACAAGCTCCTAGAGCTTGGTACGATTGTTTAAGTGCATATCTTTTAGAAAATGGTTTTAAAAAAGGCAGTGCTAACACTACATTATTTCTATTACATGAAGGTGATAATTTTTTAATAGTCCAAATTTATGTTGATGATATTATATATGGTGCTACTAATGATTGTTTGTGTGAGAAATTTGAAAAAGTCATGCAGGATAAATTCGAAATGAGCTTAGTAGGTGAATTAAAGTACTTCCTTGGATTTCAAATCAAACAAAGCACCAAGGGTATTTTCATATCACAAACAAAATACATTGCTGAATTGCTGAAAAGATTTGGACTAGAAAACGCAAAACCACTCAGAACACCGATGAGTCCTTCAACCAAGCTTGACAAAGACGAGAAAGGAGTTGCAGTTGATCAGAAAAAATACCGTGGAATAATTGGTTCACTTCTTTATCTCACTGCATCTAGGCCTGATATTATGTTTGTTGTTTGTTTATGTGCACGCTTTCAATCTAATCCAAAAGAATCTCACTTAAAAGCCACAAAAAGAATATTAAGATATCTTTTGCACACACACAAATTTGGTTTATGGTACCCCGCATGCAATAATTTTGAATTAATTGGATATTCTGATGCTGATTATACTGGATCCCTTGTTGATAGAAAAAGCACTAGTGGGACTTGTTTTATGCTAGGACACTCGTTAGTCTCATGGTCAAGTCGAAAACAAAATTGTGTTGATTTGTCCACAACCGAGGCTGAATACATTGCTTTAGGAAGTTGTTGTGCACAAATACTATGGATGATGCAAACTCTTTCAGACTTTGGTCTAATTTATAAAAAAGTACCACTAAAATGTGACAGTAAAAGTGCTATAGACTTGTCTAATAATCCTGTTCACCATTCACGCACTAAACACATAGATGTGAGACATCATTTTATTAGAGATCGCATTTCACGAGAAGATATTTGTATTGAGTTTATTTCAACTGACTGTCAACTTGCTGATATCTTTACAAAACCTCTTCCTGAAGATAGATTTTCACGATTACGCTTAGATTTGGGGATTATAGAAATTGATTGATCATTATCCATTTTTTTTTAAATTCTTAAATGGTTATTCGAGAGTTAAAAGATTGATCATTTGAACTATTTTGGAACTCGTTGAAATTATATCAGATCTTGGAATTGTGATGAATATTGACTATAATATTTTTTATCATGAGGAAATATTTTTAAATCTCATGATGATTGGACAGATTTTATAATACTTTTGAATTAGAGCTTATTTTACGACCATCTTCTATATCTACCATACTTTTGTCACTCATCATGGTTTTATTTAATTTGGGGAGTTCTAATTATTCTTGGAATTTAGAAATAAATAAATAAATAAATAAATAATTTATCCTTGGTACCCACTCCCATTTAAAAGTCCTCGCAGTTATGCGTGGGTGAATTACCTTAATCTCTATGTGCTTCCATTCTCACTTAAAAGACCTTTGGGCTGTGCATGGATGGAACTCATCAGAGAGGATAAAGTTAAGTTACTACTAACCCCATTTAAAAGACCTTTGGGCTATGCGTGGTTAGGAAGTGCTTAACACATTTTTTAAGCATATTTAAAATCTTTAAATTTTATATTCAAATATTCAATTTTTATTGAACTCTCCTAATTCTATAAAATTCATAGTAAATCCATTCATTTTGAAAGTGAAATTTGTCTCTGAATCGAAGAATATTATGATTTCTGTTTGATTCAATGAGATTTACGATATACTAACCTCTTGATCTGAATTTATATTTCTAGTTTATATTCATCACTGTTTTAATTTCTGTTATTTTTTTGATGATAACAAAAGGGGGAGAATGGTCAAGATTTTGATGGATGAGTAAGCATTTATAGAATATTTTGAAATTGGGTGTTTGATTAATTTATTTCAAAATTTTCAAATCTATGCATCAATAAGGGAAGCTTAGTTGTAGGGGGAGCATACAAATAGGGGGAGTAATATACTTCACGTTTCAAACACATTCAAAATCTTTTATTTGTTTGTCATCATCAAAAGGGGGAGATTGTTGTATATAACAGTGTTGTATACACAATTATATACAATTATATGATTTTTGTTTGATGATAACAACCAAATATATTTTATTATTGAATGTGTTGATTTACTACACAACAAACAGAAATATAGTATTTCTATTTAAATAAAAATAACTGTATAGAAATTTGAACAATCACACAGTATTTTATTTAAATAAAAATATTTTATTTCAATATCAAAAAGTACATCTTTTTACTCCACTATTTGACATACTACATTTCATTCATACAACTACTTTTATATTCACATATACAGACAATTATACATTGACACTGTTATTTTTACTGTCTTCCATCTTATGTCTTCACAAGCTCCAGTCAAGTCCTGTCTTCATACCTGTCACAAGAAACGCACACATGCAGTAGACTACAACAAAAATAAATTCAAATACAACCAAATAAAAATTTAGTTTTAAATTTTATTTGCCTCAGAATTACGGTGTGTTTCTCATTACTTTTCTAGACTTGGCCTGATATGCAGGGACAGAAAAACTCGTCTGGATGGCGGCATATACACACGTGTATACACGTGTGCACTGCCACGCCAATCCAGTGTCGCGACTGAGGAGTAGCCACTTGGACCATCTCGACTCAGCGCAATATACTCATGAACATGAACAAAGTCAAAAGCAAATGGCCGAGGACATAGTCAAAGTAAAATGGTCGACAAGTCAACACACAAGAGAGTCATAAGCAAGTCAAACATGAATGAAACATAGTGCAAATGAAAAGGCAGCAATGAGATGAATCATAGCACAAGCCAAATGGAGCAAGTCAGGTTTACATTGCATGCTGAACACAAACTCACTCAAGCAACTCAGCAGCATGAAGGTTAACACAACACAGCAAGTCAAAGTCAAGAAACAAGTAAGCATCTCAGGCAGCACACAACTCAGAATACAGTGAAAAAGTGGTTGGGCTAGCATACAACAACATGGTACAGCACATGCTCGAGCATGATCAAACAAGAGTGGCAATACCCAATCTCAGGTGCAAACAAGGTCAAGGCTACAACAGCAAAAATAGTTAAAAATGCAAAGATGCAAATTTGAATAAGCATGACATAAGGCAGTGCAGTATGATTGATTTTTGAATAAGCCTGCAATCTATCAGTGAAGCCAGTTAAGGAATAATCTTAAATGTTTTGAGAATTCAAAACATTACTCTTCCAGAACAAATTCAAATTGTTTCAGAAATGAACATATAAGTGGAGTTAACAAAGAATGCAGACAAGCTCTCAATAGTTGCATGTATGAATGGACAAATGTGCACAGCGTTATGAAAATGGGTCGAGGCAGTTTGACATATCAAAGCAATAAGTAAAATGCAACAGGGGGCCGAGCACAATTCAAAACAATTACACATGAGTATAGTACAACAGTTTTAACAAGGCATCAGGCCATTTTTTTTTAAGTTCATGGCAACATACCAAAGTCAAAGCATCAATCCAAGGCCGAGGCAATTCAAGAGTAGTATTAGTACGAGACAGATTTTCTTTAAGGAGAAATCATGTTTGATGGTGTCGAAAGTATTAACTTAAAATTCCAAGCAGAAATCATAAAGACATTATCTTGAGGAAGAGAAATTCGCATTTTTTTAGAAGCCACCAATGTTTTCTTTTGAGATAAAGTTCTATATTTTTTGGCAAAAGATCAAAGCAGTAAATTTGGGAAAGTTTTTAATCAGAAAGAGGAGTCACGAATTCACTCCTTATTTTTCTCAGGATATTTCGAGAAACTCATGAATCAGTTCAAAATCAGTTAGTCAAATATGGCAAGCAAATATTCTCGTTTTTAAAACCGACGAAATTAGCACAAATCCATCCACGAAGACTCCAGAATCAGAAGAAATCAAGCCCAAAATTCTCGTATATATCATGACAAAATCAAAGCAAAATATCATCTAGAATCGAGCCCAAAATCCACGAGGATATTCAAGACCAAATCAACAAACGAAATCAGAGAATCAGTATTCTAGAGAGTTCGTAATACTCTATAAATAACACACGTCTTCCTCATTGGCAAAAATAATAATAATCAATCAACAAGAAAATCGAAACAAACATCGAGCATAAATAAACGAAATCAAGGGCAAAATCACATACAATTTCCCAGAGCGAACGAAGTTGAATCGAAGAATCCTGAAGCATCAATTTGATCACGCTACCCATTGGAGGAAGATCGATTCTTGAAGAACCCTAGGAGGAAGCCGCCGCCATTATTTAACAATAAGGGAAAAGCTTCAGTACTGAGTAAAATGAATGGCCGGCCAAGTCAAAACAAGGGGCTAACCCACTTTAGTTATTTCTAGGGTTTTATTTTTTGGTTGTTTTAAGTTTTTTTTATTTAAATCAAAAGGAGTAAATAGACTACTAATGTTTGTAGTTGGAAAAATCACAGCTTGAGAAGTACGAGTTGTGTCAAGGTCTTGAGCGTAGGGTTTAAACAGTCGGGAGCGAAGGTCGCGAGTTACAAGAGTCTGTAGTGTAGAGATTGTTTATAATTCCTAGTAGAAACCTTGAATGCAGCAGTAGGCACAGTTTTGCCGAAGCTGGGTATCCTCTATGTGTGATTTTCTTTCTGCAATTTTTTTATTTTGTCATTCTGTGATATTTTGATTTTAATTCACTTAATTTGCAATAAACCCTATTCACCCCCCCTCTAGGGTTAACTTAGATCCTACATAACTCACTTCTATGATTCCAAAAATATAAGTTTTGTCACAATGAGACATTGTGCTTTCAGAACGATAATTTACTCGTATATCGACATCTTTATGACCTACAAATGGTCCGAACTCAAAATATCGAAACCTTTATACTTATTATACATGAAACAAAAATCTAGACTTAATGGAACTGGCCCTAAGTCTTGAGTTGATCATGTATGAAAAAACACCTGTTGGAACCATCAATTGAGTAAGCAACGATCAATATTTAAAAATATATTTAAATATCCAATCGTTGAAATACAGGTCGTTACATTCTTCCCTCTTTTAAGAATTTCATCCTCGAAATCCACAAGGTTTGGTTAACATAACCCAACCCTCTCGAACTAGTGACGATACAAGATAAACCATTATTAGCGCTCTTAACAAGAATCGTAGAAGCGGTCAGAGCGAAGGAAATAGACTCAGAATTCGATGTGGAACCAATATTCCCATTCCTAAGCACAACCACAATCAGACTCGAGATATATGTAGCTAAGCCAAACATTTATCTTGTAAATTTATTTCCAAACTAACAGATAATGGAAAATAAAATTAACAACTCACTAGTAGTAAGAGAATTCAACTTAGCATTGCATATACAATTTCTTCTAAGTTCGGAAAAAATCACATAAAATTTCGACAGCACCTCCGTTGTGTGGGTCGATCTAGAAAAACCACAATTCACCACATAAGGCACATCCCAACAAAAGAAAACAAAAGCCCAAAAGTGGTTATCCATGCATAGGGTATAAAATCACAAAAATGCAGCAAATGGAAAAAAACCATAACTCCACATCTGCTACATATCTTATATTAAGCATGCTTAGCATCTAAATGTAAATAAAAGTGAATTAGCATTCATATGAATTAATTTTTTCTTTTTATACTTGGGTACGTACTCAACCGAAAGGATTAGACACAAAGTAGAAATAACAACAAGGGATATAAGTATTTTAAATAAATAGAATTTACCTAACACAAGCATGTCAAGTCATATATGGAATTTATGTCAAATAAACAAAATGATACAATAATACAATTATCCTACATGGCTAACAATCATATAAATATAAATAGACATGGAAGCATCATCAATCAAACATGCATAAGCAAAACAATAGAAATTATGGAAAATCTGTATTTATCCTAGCATGCATAATACTAATATAATAAATAGGATACATCGAATGTTAAATCCAATCCATACAGTACTTGAGATCTTGATTGCCACTCCAAAAATAAAGAATATTAATATAGCATATATCATCAATGAATTAGGTATGACTCGAGTGCTATCATATTATTCCCTATTTTTATAAAAACCTATTAATGTAAACCATTGATAATTATTCTTGCATCCATTTGAGAATTCGAGTAGTCAGAGAACTATTTTATTCTTCCCATTCAACATTAGCTAGCTGATGTGGATATCGCTCCCAAACTGGTACTTCTCTAACTTGAAACATACAAACAACTACATTTTCCTATATGTATATATAGGAACATAATACTCATAGAAGGACAAAAATTTCAATCATTGCTGCTAGCAAAGGTTGAGATACCTCTACGGGAAAAGAAACCCCGATGATGTAACATCATTAAATGACTCTATCCCTCTCGCTAATAAATAGTACCTCCAACTCACCGAAGCGAATTATATCGCCATCGACTCTAAATCGGGAGTCGACTACTTCTTCTCGTGCGGTTTTGGTTATCGACTAAAACACGACAATCTTTCATTCAAAAACACGTCACCAAACCACCCATAAAACCAAATGAGTACTATCATCTCCTCGTTCTTACTCGGAACGAGAAATCAACACCGTCGTGGGTAAACTTCAACTTCCAAACCATCGAAACTCTCGCAGGACTCATAGCGACATCCTACTTAAGAAATATGACCCAAGAACTCAATTTCCCTTTTCAAAAAGTGAAACTCCAACAAGATAATTAACGGATAATGTTTTCTCAACACTACCAATTTTCTCTTGTGCTCTCTTTCCTTCCATAGGAAGGCAAAAATATAATCGAGTAGTGCAAGTCAACTCATCGAAGTTGTATCTAAAACACGGTCTAAGGAATCAATGAAATAGGTTGACTCATCGGTCAGCCTGAACGACACGACCAACCAATCAAAATCAAACCAGCGCATGAAACGTTATAATCAGAACATACCAACCAACTACCCACAATAGGTAAAATCCTCTCAGGGTTCCATTTGAAAGAATATCCATAACCAAATCATCGAAACTTGACTCAAACATGGTAGCAATTTGGCCACTTCATCGGATGTATCCAAATACTCTCAACCTATGAACTTAGATGATGACTCGCTACTAGAGAACTATCTCAGCCTGTTATCGTCCAATCATAAAAGACCCGCTTACTGCAGAATACAGTCTCAGCCTACTATCGCTAAATCGAAGACGACACACTACTGAAGAGCTTGTCCTAACCCACTATCGTCACCAACAACCTCTCGCTACCACCAATATTCTATACCTTCTCATAAGTGAACTGCTAGACTCAAATATTAAGTCCAGTTAAGTTCAACAATCAATAATAAGAAAACAAATTGGCAAACATGACACGATGAGATTTAATCTTGATGAACTATGTATGTTACCAAGTATTGACTAGTTATGCCATACCAATCTCCTACCTCAAGCCCAAAGTTAATCTCTATGGACGTTGCAGTCATTCAAGGAATTAATTCCAATAACCAAAAAAGCGATGTCACAAACATATATAAAATAACAGATCCCTCAAAAGGCTAATTCATAATCAAGGAAAGCAAACTAGATATCACGGTCCCAATCCCATGCCATACATTGAACCTCAAGATCAGATGTAACGATGAAATCTTGATGCCAAAATAAAACATGTATGAAAACACCATTAGTTGAAATCATGTATTGTTGGCGATGTCATTTTCCCCATTTCATTAAGGAAGCACTTGACGAAACGAAACGACAATCAATACATATTTCTCAATGATCGATCCTGATAGTGCAGATGTAACGATGAAATCTTGATGCCAAAATGAAATATGTATGAAAACACCATTAGTTGAAATCATGTATTGTTGGTGATGTCATTTTCCCCATTTCATTAGGGAAGCACTTGACGGAACGAAACGACAATCAATACATATTTCTCAATGATCGGTCCTGATAGTGCAGGACTAACTTCTATATTGGGCACAGGCTTGAACATCGCGAGCTTCCTCGATCGACTCCTCTAAGACACCTTCACTCGTAGATTGAATCTAATCACCCTCCTAGATTATCATTTAACCAACCACAAACTCCAGACTTCAAAATGACAAAAGAGAGAATAAATCGTACTTTGATAACTCATCAAATTTGGTCACACTCTCCCACGTAAAGATATTGCCTTAATCGGAGAACTACTCATCGCTAAGACATCGATAAAAATTTCTTTGAAGCAAACCATGAACTGGTCTCGAGCGAATTGATTTCAAGAAATCGAAAGCGATAAGACTCCCGGCCAATTCAGGGCCAAACTTGGAGCTTATTAGGAGCAGACTCCTAATTTATTCAACCTCCAATTCCAAGTCATCGAAGAAAACTTTACGAGAACCTAAACAACCTGCACACCACAACAGTCGATTCCGTTCCAAAGAATAGTATGTCATATGAACATGTAAGTATCCACACAATGCAGCATAGTCAACCTACTGCACATGAGTCCCATAACCGAATATATATATATATATTTTAGCATCATAGATAATGGATCGTACCATTATTGAAAACATAAGATGTAAATCTAGGCAATTAATCCTTGATTGTAACCCTAAGGATGGAGCAATTAGTAGTATTTCCCATTCGCTAGATCATCTCAGATAGGCGTAGGGATGATCAGCCGCTAATAAAGAAAACTATTCCTATGGCACTCATGTGCAAAATAACATAGAGTATATATATATGCGTGTGTGTGTGTGTATATATATATATTACTAATATATAGATTTGAAAATCCAAACATCTACAAATATGTATACTCTTGTACATATTAACTCTCGAATTCAGTACTACTTAGGTTAAACAATCCAACCTAAGCTCTGGTACCAAATGTGATGACCCACTAAACACCATCGGTGCTCGTAGCCAAAAGTTTCTCTATTCAAGCACCCGATCGATGTAAAGAAAATGTTAAGAGAATTAAATATTAGAAAAGAAGAGAAAAGGGAGAGAAAAGAAGAAAATAGAAAGAAAAAAAATACAAAACACGATCACAAAATTGGTCGTGTATCTCATAATGCATCAGATGATATTTAATAATAATAATAATAGCCTAGGATATAAAATAGTCAAGACAATAATAACTAAATAAATCGTATAATTAGATATACATAGCAGTAACAGAGTTTATATAAGTGATAAATAAACTCAAATTGATAAACTGTCTCTAAAAGAAATGCATAGCACTATCAAGGCTCCATAAAGTCATAAGGCAGAATAAACAATAAGGAGACAAATATAAACATATAAGATGTTGCCTTCGGCTAATCCACCCGCACAACTTCAAGTAATACATATACTATCACATGGTCTACTCATTAGCATCGTCAATGACCCAAGGTAATAAGAGGAATATAAAACATTGGGTCAGACAATGGTATGGTCTGAGCAATAAACAAATCTCTAAGTACTATAAAAGTCATAATGGTATATGACATGTAGGGTATGGAGAATCATACATGTTCCGCCCCTACATCCACAGCGTTAGCACAAAACAATCAGTACAAACTATAATGTGATAAACATTAGGTAAAAAGGTATGATAGATGTTTAAGTACTAAATGGTGATTAATAAGTAAAGAACCATAACATCCATGGACATCCTCACATTCACTCACTTAGTGTGTAAATCATATGATACTCGATGCTTTGGTCACCAAATACATCGAAGCACCATTAGGTCGAAAACATCATCTGACTCTACCAGATTATCTACCAAAGGATAACCCTACCTAGTCCAAAACGTCAATATGCTCTAGGGTATAGGTAGATCAGGTCGAAAACGTCAACTGACTCCGATCCTATCCTTGTGTCACTTTCAGTGGTGTACTAAAGTCCCAAATACCAATAGTCTATTTGCACACATTCTATGTAATCGATCTCATTAACTGTCCATAAGACTCCCATCCCGAAGTCATTACAGTCTAGGACTATCCTTGACGGTCATCATATGTCGTAGGATACCCTCTCATTTCTCTTTTTCCAATAGTTAGCTCAATACGAATTAACGTCATATTTTCCACATCTCGGAGAAAAGTATCCATCGTAGAAGTCTTGCTTCCATCATAGAATCACCGTCATCAAATGATGAATCATTGTGTAGAAGAACTACATCCTTACTTCATGCCAAGTCAATAATCGAAGAGCCATCATGTCAAAATCACCTTCGAACTGACCACCATGTCCTGCTTCCCGAATCACATCATCATTGATGTCAAATTGGTTAAAATAGCCAATAACAATAGTAATCGATATGGACCACTTCACAATAATCGATAACAACTACCCGGATATTTAACCAAAATTGGTTAAATGCACATCCTGGGAAAACGTCGACCAATCGTCACAAAATATGGCTTGTCGCCAAGTCTATCCTCCGTCTTCAGATCGACCACCAAGCTATAGTGGTGCTCCGTCTTTAGATCCATCTTTAAGCACCAATGTTGCTCCATAATCGAATCCAATCATGCGTTATGAAGCTCCTTTGTAAATTTATCTCATCCGTTCGGGTCTACCATCCTTGTGTCATCAATCCATATATAATGACATGTGCATTTGATCGATAAACACCCTAAAATATAACGAACGAGATTTCCTAATACTGGATCACTATGAACGACATTTTATGCTAAACTAAGAAAATAATACAACGATGCAACCAATAGTCATACGAATCCCTAAACTAACATACACGCATCCATAGCAACAATAAATTAAATAGAACCTATCTATATCAATCAAAGCGAAATAAATTTCCAAATAGCCTAAGCCCAGCAATGTAGTCAAAATAGCAGTAATAACGCGCAAGCAGGAAAAAATGACAATCAGTTTAAGACTACTTAAATCACTTTTTAATCTTTCTATTTATTATCTACTAGATTCAGTTATCCTAAATTTTATGTTTTTTTAATTAGATATCACTTACAGTTCGGTGAGAGATAGTATCACTCACCTCAACCAAATTAACCCAAACATGTTCTAATGCGTAGAGCACGTCCATACAAGCGCGAAGGAAGAAACGACGTCCAATTCTGACCTCATATGCAAAATATACACAATGTATAAATTTCATGATTGAAATGAGTAATTAACAAACTTAGTTACTTAATTAGTCACCCTAATTTTTCTTCCCTCTCATAATCAATATTATAGCATGCATCATGTAAGGAAAATGCCCAAATCCATCTAGCCGTGATTTTCAAATAACAATTTTTACCTCATTTCTCTACGAAACAAAGATCCATCGGTTGCTTTGAATTCCTCGTCGCATGCTCTTTGTAATGATCCTCTCCAGTTAAAGCTTGATCCCGCGATGAGAATCACGACCCAAAAAGCAAAACTACAGGGAATGTTAGAACCTCTATGATGCATTTCACTCCGTACCACTAGACTTCACGAAACTCTGTGCAAAGGTGTTAAATTCGAAGAGGAACCCATGTCACAACCGAATCCAACAAACTCCTTCTATATTCAAGGCAAGATAGAACCCTAACTCGCCCCTGGAAAATTGGTCTCAGTTGTGTCTTATCGTAAGGAATAAAAGGACATGGGTTTATGGAGAGTTGCTTTACGATTTCATTGATATGAATACTTGCGATTTACTGTCAAGTATTTTGGACGAGGTGATTTTTAGAAGCATGGGAGAAGCGGAGACATTACTGTGTAATGGAACAGTGAAATGAAAATAAGGGAGAGCGGCTAGTTAATGGACCAGGTTATTAAGAATGTGGATAGGATTTTGTTCCGTTTAATATTATTTTATTTCTAATAGGCCTAAAAAATTGCAAAATCCAATCGACACATGACCTCTTTCGTCATCTATTAAAAAGGCATTCTGAGAACAATGGAACATGTCTCGAGACCAAATTCAATTATACAAAAAATTATCATTAAAACTCAAATTATATCATTCCATTTTTGTATAGATATTGGCACGCATTTTATTTACGCACGATCATATGGTACATCCAATTGCTACAAAATTTGATGGAGTGTAACAACTCACTATTACAATTTCAATATTTTAATTTTCATCGTAATTTGATACTATGCTTTCGAAATGATAATTTATGCGTATATCGAGATCATTATGACCACCAAATTGTCCAAACTCGAACTATGGTGATCCTTATGCTAATTCTTCACGTAATAGATAATACAGACTCAATGGAACTGGTTCTAAGTCCTGATTTGATTGTTTGAGAAAAAAAATCTCATTTTGAAATCATCAATTGAGTAATCAACGATCAACATTAAATACCCAGTCATTAAAATATGGGTCCTTACACTTCATGCTCTAAAACGTTACTATCCATCAAGTTTTTAGGTTGACCGGAGAAATAGGGGCACTAGAGTTTTAAGGTAAAGAAAATAAACTTCGGACAATTCATGAGACTAATGTGAGAATCTTAAATCCGACATTTTAAAAATAATGGTATCCCATAAGACCGCGATCACACATAAACATGGTACCAGTTTTTACCTTATGGTAACTAAATGTTTACTATGTAAAATTGTCTGATATTATTTTTAATGACATACAAGATAAATCCCATTAAAATAAATTAAAGAAATAACAAAATTATTACCATTATTAAATTCTGCACCCTTAATGGGGAACTACAGACAAATTCACAACTCTTAAGAAGATGAATTTCCATACAATGGCAAAGTAAGGGGGAAACCTTTTGTACAATGCACCTCTAGAGGGATGTACCAAGGCTCTCTTCCCTTCGTATAAGGTAAGACCAACCCAGCTACACATACTAAATGGTGGTGCACCGACCAAATATGACATCACCTAGGTCGTAACTGATCTATTCCGTGATCCCAACATACAACTACAAACACGACATATAAAGAGTAACCTAAAAAGATGATGATCATAGTCTAAATGGGCGCGACCCACATAGCCTTACGATAGGTCCCATTTCTGCCATTATCGAGTGAAGAAGTAAAGGTCAACAATTACCTTATACCAAGCATATCCTTCACTTTAAAAGCCAGTTTCCAAATCCTTTATGCCATGGATTTCCACTAACCTACAACCCTTGAGCTTGTATGTCTCAGAGATGGGTGTATATAGTGTGAAAGAGTTGCTTCCTACACCACCAGACAGATGTTCATTCATGGAGATCAATATGCATGTATAAAAAGTGCAACATCAATCATTCGTCCATACAACTCATCCTGAGTTTGGATAAACCAAAAGCACTACCCTTCATTAGGTTGTGTGATCTAACAAAATGTAGCCCTTGCATTTAAGATCTGAATGCAAAACTGATGTCTAATAATAATGTGGGAAAATTCCTGCAAGGATCAGTGACAACAACTATTCATTCAATCTTCATCTTTCATCAATTATTATTCATTGTTCTTTCGCTCGAAACTTTGATTGATTCTAATTGGTTTTCAACTCAGAATCACT
The DNA here is from genome assembly GCA_030737875.1 of Allium sativum. Taxonomy (NCBI): domain Eukaryota; kingdom Viridiplantae; phylum Streptophyta; class Magnoliopsida; order Asparagales; family Amaryllidaceae; genus Allium; species Allium sativum. The sequence continues at coordinate 203,641,968 of CM060924.1, forward strand.
CAAATCTGATTCTAATCTCTTCGGATTAACCATCATAAAAATACTGCTTAAGTAGTATTGGGTGTTGGGTATTCTTCATTTCTTAATCCATTTCTTCACAAAACATCGTTTAAGGATGTATATCTTTCAAATACTCTTTGGGTATACACATGGAATCATTAAACTTCATTCGTTAAGCCATCTTAAGAAAACTTGAACTTTTATGCTTAACTCATTTTCGACATTTCAGCCTTATCTATCACTCGCCCAGGAAATTCGCAGGTGAGTTAAGGCACTGGTTGCTCCAGAACATCCTCTTGGTTAAAAACCCACATTCGGGTCTCAAAAACAGAAAAATTGGGTATGCTCTCAGCTTATTAGAGCCAAGATTAAAACAATTTCCTACTATAGCTTTTATTTGAATTCAAACATTAAAATTCTTTTAAACAAATATATGACTTTTAAATAATCATTAAAACATGTGTTTAATCATTTAAAAACATTCATAGGAGGTTTAAAGGAGCTTCATTGAGTTTAAACTCAAATTTCATCGTTACTAAAAAAGTGCTGCAAAAATATTGCGAAAAGTGCTATTTTAGTTTAACTCATCAAAATGACTTTTCTATTATTTGACAATTTATATATTCAACTTAAATCACTTTTAAAGCATTTGAAATGATTTATGCGATTTATTCCACATTTTTAAGAGATAGAAAATCTCAATTTCAAACAATTGCATTTTCGGTATTTTGAACTACAAAATAGCAATGTTTTTCATATTTTGTTTTGGTCAAAATCAACCCAACGGAATCATGAATTTTTTGATTTGTTGGAAAGCTATGGTTATAAAGAGTCGTAAAAAAATTACTTCAAGCAATTTGTATTCATATTTTTCGATATAAAATAGATCCACATTTTAAGGAGTGAAATTCATATTCTTTTCAAACTTCATATTTTACAATTAGCTGTGTTTATAATACATTTTTAAACATTTCAAACTATTTTTAAGAGGTTTAACCATTTCATTTAATGAAGAAAAGTGATTTTCTTTATGCTTGTCGACATGTATTTAACGTGACTTGTTAAATACTCCATATAATCGACATATTACCATCCGAACTTGATAAACAATCATCATGACATATAAACCTTATTTAACAGAAGCATAACAATTATAATTACTTCATTAGCATATGGATAGTTAGGGTCGTTTAAAGTTGAGTTTCTTGCCTTTTTTAAATTATATGCTACTGAAACTTCTTATACCTTTTTAAATTATTCTGAAATGTTCCTACTTCTCTTATGCTACCTCGAATAGCGCTAGGATCCTATTTCCTTCCCAGTTGCTCATGGTATAGGATTGGTTTGTAGGTGGAGCTTGGTCTTTAAAATTCGTCAAGTGGCTCTTAAATGTAGGTGAGAGGAGATTTGGAAATAGTTTTGATGCCTTTGGATACTTGAGTGAGTGATGAGTGATTTTCTTCTTATGTTTTGGTTAGAATATAGAATCCATTAAAGTGCATTAAGAGGAGGAAGTACAGAAGAGATATAGTGTAAAGAAGTGAATGGAAGTTGATGGATATTTATATAAAACATTTAGGAATAAAATAAGGGATGAAAAACTGCGCAAAATCCCTTGCCTTTCCACCCCTATTTTTTGTCAAACTATCCCAACCCCTTACTTTCACATCATGTGTAAGAGCATGGTGTTGTAAGTGCGTAAGAGTATAGATTTTAGGTGTATGGTATTATTTCAAAAAAGTATACCATTTTGTTTTTGTTTACTTACTCTTTTTAAACCTTTCTTTAACTTAACCAATTTCCTTTTAACTTTCTGTATATACATGATCATACACACAGATATGTGCACATGTATGTTATAGCTTTGTAGAAAATCCATTCGTTCAAAGCATTGAGGAATCAGAATTTGTTTTTGGTTACATTTACTGTTTTGAGTTAAACAATTTTCTAAGTAAAAAAAACTTGAGAATGATTTTCTCCTTACTAATAAGTAATTAAAAGATGGCTAATTAAGTAATAAAACTCCATTAAATCATTTTTATAATTGTTTCCAAATATTGGTATTTCATTGATTGAGTTAATCAATTTTTTCTTTTATTCTCCTATTGAACATATAATTCTCCAAAACTTCTTGTAGATCATTACCTATATCCTTCCCAATGTTCATTACTTTAAGATTTTGAAATAAATCAGGACTTTTATTGGCTTAAATCCTTTAATAAAGTGATTAAAATTTTAGGTTGTTTTATATGTAGTGAAATAAATAGCATAAGCGGCATTATACTTAGGTGTTGTCAAAATGCGCTTTTGCACAGCTTGAGCCTCGAGAGCATGTCGCGAAGACATGAGACCATGGAAAATGATCTAAAGTTGGCATATTACATGAGCACATTGTCACATTCCATCATTGTTTATTCAAGCAGATGAACATCTTTCACTTCTCATTCGGTTAAGCTACATCCCTCTATAGACAAGAGTTTAGATTCTTTTATTTTTATTTTGGCTAATGCTTCCCATTCGTTGTCTAATGGGACATCCATTGCTCTACTTGAGTTCAATGTTCTCAAAGGTAATAATTCAAATGCAGAAAATTTTGTGCAATAATTCCTTACAACACACAGTTTAAAATTTCAGAAACATTTTTCTATCATATTAAATATTACACCATTATCTTAATAAAAAGTCTAACTTGATATCTGGTCTTTCAAACTTCTTTCGATTCGTGTGTCACTCTGTGGATTTATAATTTTAAGTTGTTTTCTAGTGCATCATATTTTGCAACTTTAAATGCCATAGCACATTCATGTAACAAATTCTGAAGCTCATCCGTACTAAATCAAATTAAAATTCTCTTTAATATGTTAAATAAAATAGCGATGATGAGGTTTGATTACCCAACCTTCTTTTAGGGCACATGACTTTCCTTTCATAGACATTAGATCAATGTTATGTTATGTAACGACGGTCAGAACAATGCCTCCCTCCTTGCAAGCATCCCTTATGTTACGTGCCTACCAGCTCATATTTGTACACAATTCCTTCAATATATTCCGTGATGTGAGACTATTGTATCCAAACCATCATTCCTCCTTAAGAACATATGAGGAAATCCTAACATGTAATACATTGATTACGTACAGAAATGTGTTAAAATTTGTTATGCTAAATCAATGGAAGGATATTTTTCTTATGGAAAGTAAGGATAGATAACATAGGTGCCAACTATACTTAGAGGTAAAGAAAATTTGGGTATGAAGTAATAAATAACTTGGGTGCCAAGTTTACTTGGAGATCAAGTAACTTGGACATGAAGTAATTGGTCTTATAAAAGGGGACTAAAGGGGAGAAGGAAAGGCAGTGGAATGGAATTAAATTAAATTCATTCATTCTATCTCTCCTAATTTCTTCAACGCTTTATCTCTACAAATAAAATTCTAGAGTGAATTGAGTGACCATTGTAATCAATCTCTTGTACTCTTCATTGATGTTAATAAAAGGCTATCTCTCAAGTGGATGTATACTAACAAGTTGTTAGTGGAACTACTATAAATCCCTATGTGATTTAATTTTCGTTATTGCCCAGTTATTTCTCTTGTGTGGTGATTGTGATTGGCTTTTGGATTGGGTTGAGATTGTCTTCGATATTGATGGTTGTTTTTGCACGTTTACCACGATCTCGTCTTCCACTGATTTGGGGATCTTTGATTTGAGCGGTCTTGAATCAAAATTTCTCCACAATATTTGGTATCAGAGCATTGGTGTTGGTAGATAGCTGTAAAAATGCCAAAATCAAATTCAAATAGTTCCTCTACAGTTAGTCCAAGTGGTGTAGCTACTTATATATGTGGGTCGTATGCGGTTGCTGGTTCACAATTGGTTATCGACAAGTGGAATGGCGATAATGATTTCGGAAAGTGACAATGGAAGATGAAAGCGGTTCTTAGGCGGAATCGGGTACATCAGTAGTGTTTGATACACATTTTTGCTAGCGGACATCTCAGATGTGGAGAGAGAAGAAATGAAAGAGTGGTAATTCACTACACTTCAACTTGCCATGGGGGAGAATGTTATTTCCGAAATTAGTGGTGAGACGACTGCTAAAGGTATTTGGAACAAGTTGGAGGAGTTGTATATGAAGAAATCACTCACAAATCGACTGATCTTGTTGCAGGCTTTCTTTACGTATAAGATGAAGGAAGGAACTTCGCTAAAGGTGCACTTAAATGTGTTTGATGACTTGCTAATGAAGACGAAGGCATTAGATTTGAAGATTGAGGAGGAGCAGAAGGCGATGATATTTTTATGTTCATTGCTTGAACGCTATACTGGGTTCTCAAATAGTTTGTTCTATGGCCATGATACATTGACTCTAAATGATGTCAAGACGGGTCTTCTTAGTGAGGAATTACGAGGTCAGACGATGGAGTTGAGTGATGGTAGTAGTGGTGTTGGTAATGGTGAAGGTTTATTTGCGGAGAAATAAAAGATAGAGATAAAGGGAACTAAGTCTAGGAAGCCTGATGGAAGAGGAAAATCGAAGGAAAGAAATGGCAAGTGCTTTACATATAAGAAACCTGGTCACTAAAAGAATGATTGGCCAGACAAGGGGAAGAAGGAAGTAGCATCTTCATCGGTTGCGGTGGAGACAGATGTTGGTGAGGAAGACGTAAATGTTTTGTCGGCTGTAGCATCAGATGTTTCGGGCAGCAAATGGGTGCTTGATTTGGGGGCTTCATACCACATGACGCCTAATAGGAATTTTTTTTTCTTCTTATGTTGAACGGGAAGGAAATTCAATTTTATGGGAAATGGTGCAGTTTGCAAGTCGAAAGGCATTGGATTCGTGCAAATTCAGATGTTTGATGAAGTGGTTCGTACTCTCACTAATGTGCGCCATGTTTTGAGACTACGGAAGTCAATTAACTCTTTGGGCCAGTTGGATTCTTTAGATTGCAATATCACCATTGAGAGTGATATCTTGAGGATTTCTAAGGGTGCGCTTGTGGTTATGAAAGGTGCTAGAACTCATGGTATTTATTTGCTTCAAGGAGTGACAATGGAAGGCAAAATTTGTGTCAGTCTTGATAGTTCTCGTGGCTTAGATGTGACACGGCTGTGGCATTTGAGATTGGGTCATGTCTCGGAGAAGAGTTTATATGTTCTTCGTCGAAGGGAGATGATTGATGGTGAGAGTTTCAGCAAGTTGGAGTTTTGCAAGGAATGTGTCATAGGGAAGCAAACTAGAGTGTTAATCGGTGAAGGAAAACATGATTCAAGAGGGATTCTTGAGTATGTGCATAAAGATGTTTGGGGACCAACATCTATAGCCTCTTTGGGAGGAGCAAGATATTATATTTCTTTTATTGATGATTTTTCTCGAAAGGTTTGGGTGTAACGAAGGCCAAGTCAGAGGCATTGGCAAGTTTCAAAGAATGGAAGGCTTTAATTAAGAATGAGAGTGGAAAGACTTTGAAGGTGCTTAGGTCTGATAATGCGGCGAGTATGTTTCCGGAGAGTTTCTGAATTTTTGCAAGCATCATGATATTCGAGGCATTTTGCTACACCGGGAGATCCGCAATCTAATGGAGTGGCGGGGAGAATGAACCGAACTCTACTAGAGAAAGCTCGATGCTTAAGATTGACATCGGGTTTGTCTAAGGGATTTTGGGCCAAAGCTTTGTCAACCGCAGTGCATATTATTAATCGAATTCCATGCTCAGCCATTGATAACAAAATTACTAAGGAAGTGTGGAAAGGGATGTGCGTTGACTTGAGTTATCTTCAGGTATTTAGCAGTCCAGTTTATGTGCATCATCTGGGGAATGATAAGCTCTCACCTAGAGCTTTCAAAGGGATTTTTCTCGATTATATGGATGGCATCAAAGGATATCGGATTTTGGAATCCGAAAACCAAGAAGGCTATGGTTTCTCGTCATGCTACTTTTGATGAGACGGCTATGTTCAAGGAGAATGAAGGCTCATCGGATATTCCGGATTTGGTTCATGGTGAATCAAAGGAGAAGGAAGTTATTCCCATTTTTAGGCCCAATGAGAGTATAGTTGTTGGAGGTGCTTGCAAGGTGAATGCGGGTGATGTTACATTACATAGTCCACAGGATTCCTCTAGTAGTGTTGGTGATGTGCACGAGCCTAGAGAAGATTCAGTTCAAAGGTGGAGCTAAAGGAAGACCGGGTGATGGTATTGCTACTCGGGTTGGTCGCTGCTCTATAAGGCCACCCGAAAGATATTGTGATTGGAACTATCTTATCTTTTGTGAGAATTTGGACTATGCTCTTTATGTAGTCCAAAATGAGCCGATGGATCTTGATGACGTCATGGATTTGAGTGATAGCTCAAAGTGGATTTGCGTCATGGAGGAAGAGATGCAATCTTTGATAAAGAACCAGACTTGGGAGTTGGTTCCACTTCCTCAAGGAAATCGTGCTATTGGGTGCAAATAGATATATAAGGTGAAGGATGATGGAAGATACAAAGCTAGGCTAGTGGCTAAGGGGTTTGCAAAGAGGAAAGGAAAGGAGTATGATGAGATCTTCGCACCGGTTGTGAGGCATACTTCTATCTAGATATTACTTGCCATAGTTTCTATTCACGACTTGGATTTAGAACAACTAGATGTGAAACCGCCTTCTTGCATGGGGACTTGGATGAAGACATCTACATGGAGCAACCAGAAGGGTTTGTTGTAGAAGGTAAGTCAGAACTAGTTTGCAAGTTGAAGAAATCACTATATGGTTTGAAGCAATCACCTAGGCAATGGTACAAGAGATTGGATCATTTCATGCTTGAAAGTGTCTTCCATCGAAGCATCAAGGATGCTTGTGCTTATTTCAAGAGGTTAGGAAATGATTGTTGGATATATTTACTCTTGTATGTGGATGATATCACTACAACAAAAACACCATATTACAACTTTAATTTTACAACGGTGGTAAAAACACCATTGTAATAAATGTTTTTTACAACTGTTAGTTCCCTAAAATTGTAATAAACGTATTTTAACAACTTTTCATTTTATTAGTTGTAATAGATGCCTATTACAAACTTCATGTTTATAATATCTATATCTAATAACTAATTATATTAATATTTAATAATAACTAATAATTAATAACAAACCTAGGAATCAATAATATTTATTAATTATTATTAAATAATTTATATTTAATAATAGTAATTTATTTTTAATAGTAAAAGTTAAATAATAACTATTATTAATAAGTAATATTTGATTTGGTAGTAACTATTTCTGAAGTTTTAATTAATATAATTTTGGCAACTAATAACAATTTTAGCTACTAAATAACAATAATTAATTTGAAATATTAAATAATTAATTATAAATATAATAATTAAAAGTAATAAAGAAAAATAATTAACAAATAACAATTATTTTTAGTAATTACCGTTAAGTACCAGTTAATAACCAGTAGCATATACATAATAATTAACTTATAATTAACTTTTGATAGTTAATTTACAACTACAACTAAAAAGAAATAAAAAAATAAGTAATAAGTAGTAATAACTATTATTGATATGTAATATTCAATATTTTAATGAAAAACAATTCGTAGAAAAACCATATTATATTTAATATAAATTTTTACTTATTAGTTCTACCTTGTAATATTTAATTATATAAATTTTGGTCAAACTATGTTTATGACATACAAAAACAGGTAGTCATGTTACTAAGAAAAGATAAAAAACCTGGCGGTAATGGTCAGGCGGGGAAAATGAATTTTTGGCTCCAAAGTACTTTGTATCTTCAATTTTACTTTGTTACGTGGGCCATCCAAAGTACATCAGCGTTTGAGATGTGGTAATGGGGACTAGGGATTTTTCAGCCGCCTCCCTACTTCTTTTTCTCTTCTTCAAATCCTACTTCGCTTCCTCCTTAACGCTCTCTTTATCCATTCTCTCCTCTCTATACCTAGCTTTTTCCAGTCCTGCATCTCAAGTCTCTTATGCTTCTTTCTAACCCCTTTGCTTTTCAGATCCGCTACTTCTAGATCCACTCCTCTCACTTCCAACTGTGAGTCACGCGGTATCCCCTTCTGCTTCCCTCTTGTTTTCTCCTTTGTGCATCTAGCATGTCTTCTCGCGACTCCGCCGCTACCACTTTTAAAGCCCTGAATCTATCTTTTTGAATCCACAGTTTTTGCGATCTGTTCCTCTCTAATGTGGTCGGGATCAGCTATGGTATGAGCTTTTTCGACACTCAAGGTGAATTTGAGATCTATGTAAACGTCTTGTGTTTGGGGTTTTTGACTATGTTTGTTGGCATGTTCTTGGTGATTTAGTTTGCCTTTTGGTTGAATTAGTTTGTTCGGTGAAGTTTATGTTGTTGTGTTAAGTTGTTATTTTTGTTTTGTCTGAATAGCATTTTTGCTTGCTTCTTACAGAATATGTTGTGTCTACATGTTATTTCATTTTTAAAACAATCTATTTTGCGTCAAATATAAGAAAGTTGAACAAAATGCTAGTATACTTTTTGCATGCAAGGGTACCATGAGCAATTCATTTACTTTATTAATTTTGTGCAGCAGAATCCATTTTTGCTCTGCTTATGAGTATACAATCAGACAGTAAATCAAATTGTGTTCTCATGTCCAGTGCCACTTCTACTACATCTGATTGCAGGTAAACCTAGTATATGATTAGAAAACCATATGTTATGTCCAAAAATGTTAAGTCCTAGTCAAGTGCTTATCCATATGTTGAGTACTAGTCAAATATTGTTGTCCAAAAATGAGTTAATATGATATTGACATGAGCGCTGAAGAGAAACACAATATAGTACTGGACTCGACACCTTGTTATTGAGCTTGTAATGATATAAAACAAAGTGGAAGCAAGTGATTAAGGTTCAAAATTTTGGTTCATAATTTCATTTCGGTTGATTGTGGCTTCCATACTACAATCAGATCTAAGGATTTAGATCTTTTTATTTGGATCTTAAATTTTGGTTCTTCAACAAATATATGCTAGTGTATCTCTTCGATCTAACAGACACTACACCAAAACAACACCTTACTCTTGTTAATACTGATTTGTTTATTTATTTATTCTGTAATCATGAAATATAGTTTCTCTGTTGATTGAATTCTGTATATTGTCACTAATTTTTGTTTTTCTAATATTATAATAACTTTACATGATTCTTTTTGATGCAGGGCATTCATGCATCTAGTTCTTGTTCACTATCTTGAAGTAAAGGTTGCATATAAGTTTTTTTTTCTTTCTTTTTTCTGCCTTGTTTTCGCTTTAGACCTTCGGTAGATGGACGATTGAGTAAACATATTATTTGTTCCTTACATGTTGACATACTAATACCACTTGCAATCTTAAAACATTCATACAGTATACTGATAGATGGTTTGAAATCCTGTTGGAATGTGATTGTTTACCATGCCGATAATGAGTATAAGAACTAAAGCAATTCTTTGATCATTATCATTTCCTTCATTATGATTTTATAAATTCTATTGGAATGTGATTGCTTATCACTTCCTTCATTATGATTTTAAAAAGGTATAGTGAAGGTTCATATATGTTATGGTTTTTGATAAAAGTTCCTGTCATCTAGTAAACTCGATTAATTGTTATTGCTTTTAAATCAAAATGCTTTATAAAGGATACTTTATAAAGCATTTTACCTAGTGTTTACTTATTTGTTTATATTTCTCACATTACCATCCTACAATTTTCTCATACAGGGTAGCAAGACTAGTCATAACCGTAATAGAAACGATAGTGATGTAGCTCGGAGTCTTGTTTGTTCTAATTCTTTACAAGTCCTAATCAACTACCTTCACACGGCACAGACACTAGAAGTCTGAGTAGTTCTCAGACATCAGAATATGATTATGGTCAACCAGGTAGTTACCTATCTCTTTGTCAACAATTTGTGAATTTTTTAAGTTATAAAGCTTTTTCTGTAGGTCCATTGAATGCAATTACAGCATTGTTACTCTCCAGACATTGTTACTAGTTTTATGGTGATTTCTACAACAAACCATTGGCGACTGATATATGTTCAGCTTGCTACAAGTTTATTTAAGTTTATTGTGTTAATAAAATTATACTAGTTTAATGAAAATGATATATTTGTTTCATAAGTGTACAAAATGTTAGGTTTAAGTGAACGTACTTTACTAATTCTTGTTATATTTGGTTTATGTTTATCTCGCCAAATTTATGCAGGTAAACTCTTTAAGTTATAAGACCCAACATTGTGAGAAAATCTCAAATTCATATAGTTTAATTCAAGAACACCTGCACCATTGCGAGAAAATCTCAAATTAATTGGAAATCAACTCAAGAATGAAGACCATTGCAAGACCAGCAGCTTTGCAAGCAAATCTCAATTTGATTATGTTTGTATTACTCCTGGTGATGTATATTTATGAAAGATGACTTCAAGTCATTTGGATTTTAGAGTCTTATTGTAACGACCCGCATTCTACGCATCGGGGGATCGTAGAATATTTATTTCTTCCCCATATGAAGCCATATGGTCATGTAACTTTGGGAAACATCCAATAGAGTCATTTCCCATGTTCATGATTTTTGTCGATTTTTAAATGACCATTTTGCCCCTAGTTGGTACTGTTTTGGCCATAACTTTTGATTGGGAAGGAATTTTGACCTGAAACCACTTCCATTGGATTCGTTTGATGGTTTACCTTTCCATAGAGTGGTCATAATAGCCAAACGGGCTTACCGTTTGGGAGATATGGCTGAAATAAGGTTTGGAAGGTGAAAAACTGCTTAACCGGGCCAATCGGGTGATTAGTGAGTAGGCCCATAACCCATTTCGGAATTAGGGTTATGGGGAGGCTGAAATGAGATAGAGGATCGTTCAATTTCAGTTTCCTAGCCTCCACTTATCACCAAGGAACCCTAAAAATGGCCTCCAACCTCTAAATCACCTCCAAATCACCTTTTGGTCAAGGATTTGGCTTAGCAACCTCTAATCAAGGAAGATCTATACTAAAGCAACATTGGAGCTGCTGTTTAGCATTGAGATTCACATCAAATCAGAGATTTATTTCAGATCTTAGTTTATTTGTGGCTAAGGTGAGTGATTTGCATAGTTTTGCACTAATTATGGCTAATTAGGGGTGATTAGTGTTAATTAGCGAATTTAAACATGATAAAATTCTGGAAAAATGTTTATAAAATTCAGAATGATGTTTTAGACCTCTGATATGAATTTGGGTTAATTTGGTTAAGTTTTTCTAATCATATCATAAGTTTCACCCAACATGCTTAAGGGAAAATTAGGGGGTTTTGGCTATGTTTGATCCATTTTAACCTACCATATTGTTGTTTTGATGTTTGTGGTTGATTATACATGTTTCTATGACTGTATGGTATGCTTTGTGATTGAATAGAATAGTTGGAATGGTCGAAAACGCTGTCGAGGGGCGTAAACAACTCGCTGGACAAGGTGCAGGAATTCGGATCGGATAGGGGATTAAGGGTCGATCGGATCGCCCTATGGGATCGTGGGACATCACCACGAGTCAAGTCATCTCCTCCGAGCCGAACCATCTGCGCAAGGTCCACGAGCCTCAACCGTGAACTGCTTCGCGTACCCGATCCGCTCGTGCTTCGCACCCCGATCCGACAGAGGGAGGCAGCATCCACGATCCGCTGGTACTCGAACGCTCCGATCCGAATACCCGCCACGAGTCGAAGGCGCCATGAACCGATCTGAAGAGAGCACCCGATCCGAAACGTGGCAAGCTGGAGACCCGACCCGATCCGCCAGGGGTGATGGCGACCCGACCCGATCCAGTGAAGAAGGAGCATTCTGATCCGAACCGACCCAGTATTGACCAAAAACCCGAGATGCAAAGGTAGTCCAATATGGGAAGTTAGAGCTCAGGATCCAGTTGGGAACCAACGAGTTCACTTCATGGTTGGGCTTTGCTGCGGGACGTGTGCTAAGGAGTTGTCGACGTTCATAACTTCGATTCACCACTGAGAAGGAATGATGGGCTACTTATCAGTGCAGTAGGGTCATTATGACCTGAGGGGCAAGGTGATGGTAGCAAGACTACGTTATCAATGCAGTAGAGTCATTATGACTCGAGGGGCAAAGTGATGCGTAGTAAGACTATGAGCCAGTGCAGTGGGGTTCTTGTGACTCCATGGGGGCAGAGTAGACATAGTAAGGATTAGTAAGGCTATGAGCCAGTGCAGTGGGGTTCTTGTGACTCCATGGGGCAAAGTGGACATAGAGAAGGATTTGTGGCTACGTTATTAGTGCAGTGAAGCCATTTATGACTTCATGGGGCAAAGTGATCGTAGCGAGGTATATTAGGTGATCGAAGTGGTGAATATCGTATGCTTTACGCACTGAGTGAGAGATGTGAGGATTGATGCTATGTTTGATTGTTTGCCATCCCTATGACATGCACACCTCCCCCACCTCCGTATCTTTACACTGTTTGATATGGTACCTTAGAGTGTTGTACAATATGTAGTGCTAACTCTTTGGTTGCAGGTCCAGGTTCAGGTATGTTTTAGTCTACCTATTATTGTTCACTTTAGATGCTTATCGCTCACACCAGGCTTTATGTCTGACCCAGAGTTTTATGTCTCCTCTTATTACTCTGGGTGCTCACACGAGCAGATTAGAGACAGGTTAGTTGGTGATGCGCGAGTAGCTGATTCAGAGGCAGGCAGGAGGCTTCCACGTATGATATATATATATACACATTCTCCCTGTGTCGTTGGTGGTCGCTACTTGGGCATTAGTAGTGTACCTCATTTATCTTACTTTTGCTTTGAGACAGTTTGAAAGTTGTAATAAGCTGTATTTTGGATTTCCACTGCTATGATGTTTGGTTCTGATTTTCAGCTTATGCACTGTCTCTCCAGTTTTATGTCATGTATGTTATTATTATATTTTGTTCTATGCGTTGTGAGACATTCTACAGGTTCTTTGTATGTTCATTTCCTTCTTCCCATTCCTCCTGACGACCCATTCCGTGCTAACTGGACATGTGTACAGCGCACTTTTGGAGTAAATGTCGGTTGGTGCGGGGCGGGCCGTCACACTTGGGTAATGGACTTTGTAGTTGCTTTATGTACTTGAGATACTTGTATGATTTATAAAAAAAATAATGAGAGTTTCAAAATTCTAATATATTGTTTTGATTCATGTTTTAAGTTTGTTTGATATCTTCAGTTTTGTAGATAATATATTCTAAAATGAATTCTTTTATTAGCAATATGTATATAATTTATTCATATATTACAAATATAGAATAATACTTTTAATAAAATATATTACAAAAATTATAAGCAGTTGTAACAAAGTTTATTACAAGGGCGGAAAAAAGTTGTAAAATGTACATTTCACAACAGTGTCGCAACTGTACAAAAAAGTTATAAAAGATTTTAGTCTATTACAACTTCTTAATAGACGACGGTTTCCCCACTGTTGTAAAATGTCTTTTACAATTGTTTTCCAGCATTGTAATATGGTCAATTTGTTGCAATGTGCTCATTGCTTCTAAGGACAAAGCAGAAATCAACAAGTTGAAATTGAAATTAAAGGCGGAGTTCGAGATGAAAGACATTCGAGAAGCAAAGAAGATTTTGAGCATGGAGATTGAAAGGGATCGATAGAATTTTGAGTTGAAATTGACTCAAAAGGAATACATTGGAAAAGTGCTTTGCCGGTTTAGCATGGAAGATGTAGAGGCATCAAATACACCTTTACCTTTGCATGTGAAGCTTTCGAGTAAGGGATCACCTATCGTGGAGGAATACAAGGCTTATATGGAAAAAGTGTCATATGCTAGTGCGGTTGGAAGTTTAATGTATGCCATGGTGTGTACAGGACCCGATATTGCAAATGCCATCTGAATGGTTAGTCGGTTCATGGCTGATCCGGGGAAATCGCATTGGGAAGCAGTAAAGCTTATCTTGAGATACTTGAAAGGTACAGCATCTCATGGTCTTGTTTTTTGGGTTAGTAAAGAGAAGAATTACATGTTGGTTGGTTACTGTGATTTGGACCACGCTGATGATAGGGATCGAAAAAATTCAACTTCTGGATATGTCTTCAATCTTGGTGGTACAGCTATAAGTTGGAGATCGAGATTGCAGACCGTAGTTTCTTTATCCACTACGGAGGCGGAGTTGATAGCTGCGGTAGAGGTAGCAAAGGAAGCACTTTATTTGAAGAGACTATTGTGTGACTTGGGCTTTGAACATGGTAGTGTTGATGTTTAATGTGATACCCAAAGTGTTGTTCACTTGACGGAGAATTTGACATTTAGCCCATGGACGAAGCATATTGAGGTAAGGGAGTCATTTCTAGGAGCCATGGACAAAGACAAGCAAGTATGCCTTTGGAAAGTGCACACAAAGGATAACGCGGCGGACATGTTCACTAAGGCATTACCGGTTTGGAAGTTCGAGCATTGCTCGAACTTAATTCACTTGGAGAGATGCTAGGTGCCACGGGGTGGCACAGTTGAGAGAGAAGCTTGGCCTTGGATGAAGAAGAGTATTGAAGTTCTATATTCATGGTATGTTTGTCTTTTGGTGAGACTAGTTTTGGAGTTGGGTGTTTTCAACACTTTATTAGCCGGTGGGGGCTTTGCCTGAACTCGTTGATGGAGTGCAATGGGGGGTGGCTTGGCCGGAACTCATTGGGAAAACATTCAAGCTTGGTGAAGGTAGATATGATGATAGTTGGAGCTATCGGTTACAAGTAATGGTATGGATACCATTAGGTCATGGAGTCGGAGATATGTGATTTTACATCAAGGTGGAGTGTTAAAATTGGTGATGCTAAATCAACGGAAGGATATTTTTTTTATGGAAAGAAAGAATAGATAACATGGGTGCCAAGTATACTTGGAGGTAAAGAAAACTTGTTCATGAAGTAATAAATAACTTGGATGTAAAGTTTACTTGGAGATAAAGTAAATGGACATGAAGTAATTGGTCTTATAAAAGGGGCCTAAAGGGGAGAAGGAAAGGCAATGGGTGGAATTAAATTAAATTCATTCATTCTATCTCTCCTAATTTCTTCACTCTTTATCTCCACAAATAAAATTTCTAGAGTGAATTGAGTGACCATTGTAATCAATCTCTTGTACTCTTCATTGGTGTTAATAAAAGGCTCCCTCTCAAGTGGACGTACACTAACAAGTTGTTAGTGGAACCACTATAAATCCCTATATGATTTATTTTTCTTTATTGCCTAGTTATTTCTTTTGTGTGGTGATTGTGATTGGCTTTTGGATCGGGTTGAGATTGTCTTCGATATTGATTGGTTGTTTTTGTACGTTTACCACGATCTCGTCTTCCGCTGATTTGGGATCTTTGATTTGAGTGATCTTGAATCAAAATTTCTCCACAACAAAATGTAATTTCATATATAATGAATTAACCAACTTCAAGGCTGCCACCACTCTGCTTGCACAATATCAAAGTCTAATAGCAAAAAAGAAATCCTTGATTTGCGTTTACATCGATAGCTATGAGTAACGTATTAAGATACATTCCATACATATGAATGTCATCAATAGTAAGCACAAGACATCAGTATGTGAAACCATTGATTCAAGGTTAGAATTCCCGAAACGAACTATTAAAACCACCATGACTGCGGATAACTTATGAAACATGGACAATATGGTTCAAGTATTGCTTCTTTACACGACTTTAAGATATTTCGGCGCACATGATGATTCTCACTCTCCATTCATTATTGCAATCACATATGGTACTCCATATCAAGCTCGAGAATAACTTATTTTTGCATGAAACATGTTCAACATGATCTTATGAATTACTTTTTGTATTTGTATTTGTTTTCAGGTTTAAGTAGGGATGTATTTGGCTATAATTGAACTATGATATTGGTTTTTGATACTTTAGGTTGATGGTTGCATTTAAACAAGTGTAATAACCATCATATGTTTGTTTTCCAACAATTTTAAGATTTGTTCGCTGATAGGTTTGCATGCATAATCCAAGGACATTTTTCATCCACATCACATTGATTTGTATATTTATGTGCGTGTGATTTCACAACTTGAAATGGAACTGGACTTTTAATCGTCAGTTAGCATAATTGTTTGATGAGTGTCTTTTTACTTCTTAAAAGTAATCCAAACCCAGGTCCTTCTTTACCTCATTCTCAATCAAATACTTCAACTTCTAATTGATATTGATCCATAATAGATTTTGGCATCATTGTTGAAGCACATATATCACTAGCAACGGGATCTTTATATGTGATTTACCCATCATCGGCATTTCAATCATCAAACTGGTCGACTGTCTTCATATATGAATGCTTCATTGTTAACGTCTATGCCATCAACCTAAGTTCTATCTCAAATCAAATCCCCTATACCCAAAATCTCCTATCCCTATATATCCAACCAATCAAACCTCTGAATTCCACTCTTTTGCAATTAAGCCCTCTTTCTTCCTCTGACTTAATTGTAGAAATGTGAAAATACAAGCTTTTGATTGATTGGGTACATGGAAATGGTACAGAGGATTTGCTTCCGTTCTGTCTACGTCAACCTGTTGAAGTATGCGATACTATATATTGGATTGAAGAGGATGAAGATAGCTTCAAGTCGGAGGTGGCCCTTCGCAAATCGGAGTTCGCACGAGAAAGTTATGAGCTGAAAGGTGTTTGGTGTCAACAATCTAGTGCGACAGACGTCTGTCGTAGGGGACGACAGACGTCCGAGTTGTCAGGGTGGATTTTCCCGAGACTTCTGATAGACGTCTGTCATCCCCACGACAGACATCTAAGACAGGGACAGACGTCTGTCAAATTGGGGACAGACATCTGAGCTGAGTGTTGGAGCCCAAATAATTCCCTGGGAGGGACAGACGTTTGTCGCCTCCCACAACAGACGTCTGACGTGTGTTTTGGGCTATTCGGGCTGGAAACTTGACAAATTGATTTGTGAAGACACGGGGGCAATTTGGGTAATTGGCTTATCTCTATACAAGCTATTTTCAGGTGTATTAGTGGGAGAGCTTAGATACTTGATTGGGGATTAAGGGTTTATTCTCAAGGGTGAATTAGGGTTTATAACCTAATTCCGATTCTTCAATTCTATTCTCCTCAAACTCTTTTCTATATTGAAATATAGTGATCACTGGATCAATCTCTTGTATTCCTTTCATCGAATACTCTCTCCAAAGTGGATGTACACTAACATGATGTTAGTGGAACCAATATAAATCCTTGTGTGATTTATTTTTGCTACTTTGTCATTAGTTTCTTTCTTGTGATTGAGATTTGGATTGTTCGTGATTGGTTGATCTTGGTTTTGAGACTAGAGTTATTGTTTTGAGTCTAACAACGATCTAGTCTTCCGCTAGCGCTTTGTGATTTAGATATCGGATTCGAGTGGTCTTGAGTCGGATTAATCACAATGGTTACAATAGTTGGTATCGGAGTTGTTTTGGTGCTTGTTAGGTGTTTGTGAAAATGCCGGAAATGGATAATAGCTCGGTAAGTCCTTCAACTGGAAGTCCGAATAGTGTGGCACCTTATGCGGCATCGGGTTCTCGGTTGGTTATTGACAAGTGGAATGGTGATAATGACTTTGAGAAGTGGCAATGGAAAATGAAAGTGGTTCTTAGGCGGAATCGGGTGCACCAAGTAGTATTTGATACTCACTTATTGCCAAGTGATATCTCAGATGTGGAGAGAGAGGAGATGGAAGAATGGGCTTACACTACTCTTTAACTTGCTATGGGTGGAGATTGTGATCTCCGAAATTAGTGGTGAGACGAACGCTAAAGATATTTGGGACAAGTTGGAAGAACTTTATATGAAGAAGTCGCTCACTAACCGTTTGATCTTGTTACGAACGTTTTTCACCTTCAAGATGAAGGAGAGTAATTCACTTAAGGCACATTTGAATGCCTTTGATGACTTGCTCATGAAGATAAAGGCCATGGATTTGAAGATTGAGGAAGAGCAAAAGGCGATGATATTATTGTGTTCGTTGCCGGACCATTATACGGGTTTCTCAAATAGTTTGATCTATGGTCGGGATATCTTGACTCTAGATGATGTCAAGACGGGTCTTCTTAGTAAGGAGTTGAGAGATCAAATGAAGGAGAAGAGTGAGGGTAGTAGTGGAGCCAGTAGTGGTCACGGGTTGTTTGTGGAGAAAGAAAATAATGTGAAGAAAGGAAACCAGGGGTGTTCTAAATCAAGAAAACCCGGTGGAAGAGGTAAATCGAAAGAGAGAAATGGCAAGTGCTTTATTTGTAAGAAACCGGGTCATTGGAAGAATGAATTTCCAGACAAAGATAAGAAGGAAGTAGCGTCTTCATCTGTAGCGATGGAGAGTGGGGATGGTGAGATAGATGAGAATGTGTTGACGGCAGTGGCATCGGGTGTTTCAGGTAACGAATGGGTTCTCGATTCGGGTGCGTCATATCATATGACGCCAAATAGAGATTGTTTTTCATCCTTTGACGTCAAAGAGGGAAATGCAATTGCTATGGGAAATGGTGCTATTTGCAAGTCGATGGGTAGTGGCTCCGTGCAAATAAGGATGTTTGATGGAGTTGTTCGCACACTCACCAATGTTAGCTACGTTCCGGGACTTAAGAAGTCGCTTATATCTTTGGGGCAATTGGATTCTCTAGGATGCAAGATTACTATCGAGAAGGATTACTTGAGGGTTTCGAAGAGGGCGCTTGTGGTTATGAATGGTGCCAGGACTCATGGTATATATTTGCTTCAAGGTGTGGCCGTAGGAGGTGAGACTTGTGTGGGTATTGATAGTTCTCGTGACCTGGATGCGACAAGGTTGTGGCATTTGAGATTGGGTCATGTCTCAGAGAGGAGTTTGGATATTCTTCGGAAACGGGAGATGATCGAAGATGAGAGTTTCAACAAATTAGAGTTTTGCGAGGAATGTGTCATGGGGAAGCAAACAAGGGTATCATTCGATGAAGGTAAGCATGACTCAAAGGAGGTTCTTGAGTATGTTCATTCGGATGTTTGGGGACCGGCATCGGTTGCTTCTTTCGGAGGAGCAAGGTATTTCTTCCATTGATGATTTGTCTCGGAAGGTATGGGTGTATGTAATGAAGGCCAAGTCGGAGGCATTTGCTAAGTTCAAAGTGTGTAAAGGCTCTTGTTGAGAATGAAAGTGGTAAGACTTTGAAGGTGTTAAGGAGCGACAATGGCGGCGAATATGTTTCTCGGGAATTCTTGGAGTATTATAAGCATCACGGAATCCGGATACATTTTACTACACCTGGAGATCCGCAATGTAATGGAGTAGCGGAGAGAATGAACCAAACTCTACTTGAGAAAGCTCGATGCTTGAGATTGACATCGAGTTTGTCTAAGGGATTTTGGGCCGAAGCTTTGTCAACTGCGGTGCATATTGTGAATCGAATTCCGTGCTCGGCCATTGGTAACAAAATTCCGGAGGAAGTGTGGAAAGGTAAGAGTGTTGACTTGAGATATCTTCGTGTGTTTGATAGCCTGGTTTATAAGCATGATCCGGGGAATGATAAGCTTGGAGCTAAAGCATTCAAAGGGGGTCTTGCTTGGTTTCACGGACTGTAATGACCCGCATTTTTCAGGGATATAATAATTAATTAATTTAATTATATAAAGAGTGGTTTAGAGAATTTAAATGGTCGTTTAATTAAATTATATTGAATATTTAATTAAAATAATAATTAAATAATATACTGAATTCAAAAATAATCAGAATTAGTGGAATTCACAATATTGTGTGAACTGGACAATTCAAAGTATATAATTCAGTTCAGAATTTAATTTGAATAACGAATATATTTAAATAACGGCAGTTTGAACGTATAATTATATTATAATTAAAATCGAGCTCGAAATGGCGCGGTAGTTCACCATTTGGCGATTTGAACTTCAACTGAATGTACAGGATTCGTTTTAAGCTGGATTTCTGTGAAACAAGAAATGTTGGGAGCTGGTGGAGTATACCTTTCTAGTGGAAGAGAAAAATCGGGATTTCATCGTATAAATTTTGATTTATGTCCAAATCAAATTTCAGAAAAGTCGCTGTGGAATTCCTTTATAATTTGCGATGCTTTAATTACGTTATAAATGGGTTTTCGATATAAATTGAGTATCGATTTATTCTGGAATTCTGGATAATCAAGTTATAAATTCTGATAGGATATTCTAGAGCCGTACGACATCGTATGTGGATATATACGATAATAATAATTTATTAATATTTAATTTAATTATATTTAAACATATTTATATATTTAAATGGTCTATTCAGCGCTTTAAAAATAGCCAGTTTTGCATACGACCTCTGTTTTCAACGAAATCAATTTTGTTGGATCCGGAATATCGAAATATTTCTAGGATCCAGTTTCCGTGATTTTTAGAACCCGTATGTGGCCGTATGTGATTTTTGAGTGAGAAACAGACGATAAAGCGACTTTAAAAATATGCAGTGTGAGAAAACGGAGTCGGGATTCGACGAAACCAGTTTCGTTGGGTCCATAATGTCAAACTATAGTGGCATGTCAATTTTCGTGATTTTAGGGCATCGTATGTGGTCGTAGGAATTTTTAGAAGTCAGAGACGAACATGAAATCATTAAAATAAAATATAAAAATATAAAATAAAAATATCCTAAGTTTCTAAGGACCAACACAAGGCCACGCAGAACCCATTTCAGCCACTGCTTACCGTATGAAAACCCTGTTTCCACATCCGCTTTTTTAAACACTATAAATACTGGGAAAATAAAAATCAATGAGAAATGGAAATAAAATTCAATAAACGGTAAAGCACATATATTTAGGATCGTCCAGTGCTTCTCTTCATTCTGATATATATATATATATATATATATATTGTGGTGTTCGATCTCAACTTCCGTTCGCTGGAAGCTAACCCGTGAACTTAGGGTTCACGATTTAGTGAGATTGAAGAATTGATATGGGTTCTTGAGTTGATAATTGTGTTTGAAACATGAGAACGAGTTTGTGGTTGGAGTTACAAGGATTTCGGTGATAAATGTTGTCGATGTCTCTTCTGTACTGGCGGTGAAGGACTGTCGAACGGAATTGGGAGGGTGATATCGAGTGGAGCGTGAAGGCGGTAGGGTGGAAGGGAGTTTGAAGAGAAGGCCAATGGAGTCGTCGGTTTTTGAATCGATGGTGGGATGGAGGAGATAGTGGTGTTGGAAGGCGTGGAAATGCTGAAGGAGGCGGTCCTAGAGCTCACGGCATTGAGGAAGACGGGTTTTAACTAACGAGGAGGGGTGGGTTTTGCAGATAAATGAGATGGAAGCTTTTGGGCTGGGAGTTTAAGAAGTTAAGGCCCATAGTTTTATATAATTCTATGTTATGTTTTAATATAAAATGTATTAACTTTGAAATGGTATAACTTGGTCATACGATGTCAGAACCTCACGAAACAAGATCCGTTGGGATCGTATGGACGGACACTACACCATGGAGCTGGCTGGAAGTGGACTGAAGCTCGTTTGAATTTATGGCGAAATAAACTATTTGATTCAAATCAAACAACAGTTTATCGTTCTTTAATGATGAACTGCCAATGTGAGTAAATCTCACTAACTCTGAACAGTTATAATTTCATGTTGTATTTTTAGAACTATTAAATGTTGGCCGATTGACTGTGTGTTAACTGTTTGATTGAACTGCTAGTCAGTTAGTTGAATTTCTATATTGATTCTGTTTAACATAATATATCATATGGAACTAAAAGTGATGTTGATGTTATTGTGTAACATATGTGGATGCAGGGAAACAGGTTGGAGGAATCCGACTGGATTCCTCAACAGTTATTTTATTGTTTTTCATATATTGTGATATATTACGTGATTTATAATTTGTGGTTGATTATATGTGTTTGGACGATATTGGTCATCGTGATATGATGTGTTAAGTACCATAAAATATCGGAATAGGAAAAGGAGATTTTCAAAGTGATTTTGAAAACAGAATATGTATAAATTGGAATATTTATAAATAAGAAATATTTATAAATTGGAATAAGTATAAAGTGAATTATTTATTTAGGATAAATAAACAAGATGTTATAAAATGGACTATTTACTTAGAAAATAAATAGGAGATAATAAGTGAGATATTTATTTGTTAAATAAATAGGATAAGATAATGGATTTACTTATTTGTTAAATAAATAGAATAAGGAAAGGACATATTTATTTGTTAAATAAATAGGGTTATTAAAGGAAACATTTAGAATAAATAAATAGGATATTAAACGGATTTTTTTTATTTAGGAAATGAATTGATAAAGGGATATTGACTTAGAAATTGAATAAGTCATAAAAGAGATGTTAAGCAAAATAAATGGAATAAAGGATTTTCTATTTAGAAAATAAATAGAAGAGTTAATTGAACCGAGTTAATCGAACAGAGTAAATCAAATAGAGTTAAAAAAAAATAGAAACTGACTAGAGAATAGTAAATTGAATGGTTTTCTAAGTGTCGATCTGATGTTGGTTTCGGCCTTCGGGGTTTATACTTAGAGAATTGTTCTCTTACTAGTTTACAGTTAGGGACTAATAGTTGTGGAATGGTAGTGATGCATGAATAAGCCATGGAAATGTTTTCTAGTGTTAATAACGTATATTTTCTAAACATAGAAAACGGGGATATATATATATATATGTATATATATATATATATGGTTGATGATTTGATCGATAGAATTTCCATCTGGAAATAATATCGTTGTTTGCACATGTGTTTTCATTTGATAGTTAACTCACCAACTATCAAAGTTTTGACCATTTTAACGTTGTTAATATGTAGAGACCAGTTGGATTATTATCCAAAGAACCACTCTGTATTGGCATAAGCATTGCGAATCATATATGCCAAAGAAAATTGAAGACGGAGTAAAGTGCAAGGGCTATTGTATAAATCTTGGATAACAGTGCCTAAGATGGATATACTGAATAGTACCTTCGGTTCATCATGTTCTTGGATGACTTGTATGGATGAATGTCTGATAGAGTATTTCCAGAAAGGTCATGTACATTGATCTCTTCAACCGTACCAAGAGTGGAAGCGGAGAAGGAAACTTCTTTAGCTAACACGTAATGTACTGTTGTAGACGTCAATTAGTGATTTTCGATGGATCTGACAATGTGGCATTCAAAGTGAATCTGATGTGATGATAAAGCGTAACCTCAAGCCTCATCAACCGATAAATGACAAAAATCGGGCAGGCAGCATGGCTATGTAGGTCGCACCTATTAGGGTGTATAATCACCTGATCTAGAGTTTCGTTTACTTCTAAAAATCTATTGTTGATGCTGTCTCATTCGGGAAACGGTTGATGATCCCAACCGTTGGTGATATACATTCGATACACTCAAGCAAAATGAGTGGTCGGTCATGTGTGGCCGGGTTGCAAGATGTTCTTGTTGAACCCAGTGTATTCCTCTCTAGAGGTACACTAGCGAAATGTGGTTCCATACCTTGTCATAGTTGGAAATCCATTACCCAGTACGTGCTTGCGGTTTTGATTGTATACTATATATGTAGAACGTGAGATGAAAGCGTTTCTGCAAGATGATTATTATAGTGTGGTTGATAGACATTATTATAATATCAAAAGGTTTTTGATATAAAGATATTTTTGGATTCTCATAAGGGAAAAACCCGTTCCGTTATACGGCGTGGTCTTATGAGATATCATTTACTTGTTCAAACTGTTTTAAACTGTTTTACTCATACCAGTCCCATGACTGACCCGGAGTTTATTTTGTTTTGTTTTCCCTAAACTCTTGGGTGCCCAATTTTGTATGGGAAGTCAAGTAGTCGGGATTTACAGATACTTGAAGAGATGGAGCAGGAGGCTTCAGGATCATATAGCTATAGTTTATTTCCGCTGTGTTGTAAGTGCTGTACTTGATGATGATATGTATATTCAAGTACAATCTTTTATTTTCAAAGATATGTTATCTATTATATGTTATTCGTTCCGCTGTGAGGTTCGTATTACTCTGATGTTGTGTTCTTCTTCTTCTTCTATTCTAAGTTTCTACCTTATCTTTCCTCACCCTCTAATTTCTTTCATTAACTTTTCGGTATTTTTTGATCTTTGGTTAGTCATCATGGAGTTTATGGCGATAACCAAAGTCGACAAAATCCGGGTCGTTACACGGACGGCGTGACAGGCTATCGAATTTGGAATCCGGAAACGAAGAAGGTTGTTAATTCTCATCATGTCACTTTTGATGAGTCAGCTTTATTCAAGGAGAATGAGAGCTCATCGGATGTTCCGGATTTGGTTGATGGTGAATCAAAGGAGAAAGAAGTCATTCCCACATTCCGTACAAGTGGTAGTAGAGTTGAAGAAGCTCGTGAGGTAGAAGCGGTTGATGAAACATCACATAGTCCACATGGTTCCTCTAGTGATGTTGGTGATGTACATGATACTAGAGAAGTTTCGACTCAAGGTGGAGCCGAAAGGGGTTTAGGTGAAAATATTGCTACTCGGGTTGGTCGACGTGCAATAAGGCCTCCCGAAAGATATGGTGATTGGAACTATCTTAGCTTTTGTGATCATTTGGACTATGCTCTCAATGTAGTCCAAGATGAGCCGACGGACCTTGATGAAGTCATGGAGTCCAGAGAGAGCTCGATGTGGATTTGCGCCATGGAGGAAGAGATGCAATCGCTTATGAAGAACCGGACTTAGGAGTTAGTGCCACTTCCTCAAGGAAACCATGCTATAGGGTGCAAATGGATTTACAAGGTGAAGGATGATGAAAGGTACAAAGCAAGGTTAGTAGCAAAGGGGTTCTCACAAAGGAAACGAGTATGATGAAATTTTTGCACCGGTGGTTCGTCATACATCTATCCGGTTTTACTGGCCATAGTTTCTATCCATGACTTGGAGTTAGAGCAACTTAATGTGAAAACCACCTTCTTGCATGGAGACTTGGATGAAGACATCTACGTGGAGCAACCAGAAGGGTTTGTTGTAGATGGTAAGTCTAAAATGGTTTGCAAGTTGAAGAAATCACTATATGGGTTAAAGCAATCACCTAGACAATGGTACAAGAGATTCAATCATTTCATGCATGAAAGTGGTTCCATCGAAGCATCAAGGATGCTTGTGTATATTTCAAGAGGTTGGGAAATGATTGTTGGGTATATTTACTCTTGTATGTAGATGATATGCTCATTGCTTCCAAGGATCAAAATGAAATCAACAAGTTGAAGATGCTTTTGAAATCGGAATTCAAAATGAAAGATCTTAGAGAAGCAAGAAAAATCTTGGGCATGGAAATTGAAAGGGACCGAAAGCGTTTTGAGTTAAGATTGACTCAAAAGGAATACATAAAGAAAGTGCTTTGCCGGTTTAGCATGGAGGATGCAAAGTCGTTAAATATACCTTTACCTTTGCATATGGAGCTTTCAGATAAGGGATCACCTATCGGGGATAAAGACAAGCTTATATGGCAAAGGTGTCATATGCAAGTGAGGTTGGTAGTTTGATGTACGCAATAGTCTGTGCAAGGCCCGATATTGCAAATGCCGTCGGGGTGGTTAGTCGGTATATGGCTAATCCGGGGAAATCGCACTGGGAAGCCGTGAAGACTATATTGAGATACTTGAAAGGTACAACATCTCATGGACTTGTCTTTGGCTGTAATGATGAGAGGATTTGCATGTTGGTTGGTTACTATGACTCGGACTACGCCGGTGATAGGGATCGGAGGAAACCAACTTCCGGGTATGTCTTCACACTTGGCGGGACAACCATTAGTTGGGGATCGAGATTGCAAACCGTAATTTCTTTATCCAGTATGGAGGCGGAGTTAATTGCCGCTGTGGAAGCGGCCAAGGAGGCACTTACTTGAAGCGACTATTGTGTGACTTGGGTTTCGAACATGAGAGTGTTGATGTTCGATGTGATAGCCAAAGTGATATCCATTTGGCGGAGAATTTGGCGTTTAGCTCACAGACCAAGCATATTGAGGTGAGGGAGTCATTTTTTATAGCCATGGATGAGGGTAAGTTAGTATACCTTCAGAAAGTGCACACAAAGGATAATGTGGCGGATATGTTTACTGAAGCATTGCCGGTTGGGAAGTTCGAGTATTGCTCGAACCTAATTAGCTTGTTGAGTTGCAAGATGCCACAGGGTGGCATGGGGTGGAGAGAGTGATTTTGTTTGTGGTGATGGAAAAGAATAGCGGTGAGAGATTGGAAATCTATCTTCATGGTAAGTACTCGTTACACTTCCGAGTACATTGTCTTTTTTTGGTGAGACGGATTTGGTTTGAATGTTCTCAACACTACATTGGCGGGTGGGGCATTTCCTGAACTCATTGGCGTAGTGCAATGAACGGTGGCAATACCGGAGCTCATTGAGGAAACATTCAAGTTTGCTTGGTCGAAGGTAGAAGGAAATGCTTGGGTGCATTGGAGTTTGGAGTTGAGATGGTTATAGTATCGAGGTGGAGTATTGAAGTATGCGATACTATATGTTGGATTGAAGAGGATGAAGATAGCTTCGAGTCGGAGGTGACGGTTCGCAAATCGGAGTTCACACGATAAAGTTATGAGCTGAAAGGTGTTTGGTGTCAGCAGGCTGGTGCGACAGACATTTGTCGTAAGGGACGACAAACGTCTGAGTTGTCAGGGTGGATTTTCCCAAGACTTCTGACAGACGTCTGTCATCCCCACGACAGACGTCTGACACAGGGACAGACGTCTGTCATATTGGGGATAGACGTCTGAGCTGAGAGCTGGAACCCAAATAATTCCGTGGGAGGGACAAACGTCTGTCACCTCCCACGACAGACGTCTGATGTGTGTTTTGGGCTATTTTGGGCTGGAAACTTGACAAATTGATTTGTAAAGACACGAGGGCAATTTGGGTAATTGGCCTATCTCTATATAAGCTATTTTCAAGTGTATTAGTGGGAGAGCTTGGATACTTGATTGGGGATGAAGGGTTTATTCTCAAGTGTGAATTAGGGTTTATAACCTAATTCCAATTCTTCAGTTCTATTCTCCTCAAACTCTTTTCTATATTGAAATATAGTGATCATTGGATCAATCTCTTGTATTCCTTTCATCGTGGTACTCTCCAAAGTGGATATACACTAACAAGATGTTAGTGGAACCACTATAAATCCTTGTGTGTTTATTTTTGCTACTTTGTCATTAGTTTCTTGCTTGTGATTGAGATTTGGATTGTTCGTGATTGGTTGATCTTGGTTTTGAGACTAGAATTATTGTTTTGGTTGTTTTTTGCAAGTCTAACAACGATCTAGTTTTCCGCTAGCGCTTTGTGATTTAGATATCGGATTCGAGTGGTCTTGAGTCGGATTAATCATAATGGTTACAACACAACCTCACAAGCCGCTTACATACTATCTTACTGCACTTCGCTATCATTTTCGTTACCATCGTAATCATCAATGCCTTCGGAATCACATCCATCGAATGTTTCTTTCTTAGGATTCATTTAGCAACTACAAGTACACAAATTAACTGTGAGACTATATTGTGTGAAGGTAGCTCAAAATGAAAGTGCTATGGTACACTATTACTAACCTTGCCATGATTTGAATTTGATTTGGATATATATAGTTACTATCCGTTTGTTGTACTTCACTAGAGGATGCTCCAACCATTTTGTTATATCTATGTAATAAATTTGTATACTCTCCACTGTGATGAGTGGTCATATACGAAAGATATTCTGACAATTTTTTTTTAATTTTGCGTTTATTACCATCATAGCTCGGTTTACTATCTTCATCAGCCAGTGGTTGTCCGTCGCAATGAAAAATAGTTGAAACCATTTACATTACAGGAAAATATTGTAAATGACAAAATTAACAAAAAAGGATAAAAGATTAAAATTTTAATTAATGTAAAGTATGAAATGATAGTAGGCCCTTGAATTTCTCACTTTACACTAAAAGGTGTTCTTATGGTTAATATTTTAGTTTTTTATACGTATGAATAATTTTTTTTGTTAAGTTTGTCTCTGTGGTGGAGATGGATTGGTTCAGCTGGCATTGAACAATAGGAAAAGGCGGCCAGTCCTCTAAATATAAGATTATAATTAGATTGGTCTCCATTTGACGCCGAAGAATAGGGTATGATGACTAGTTCATCTAGACATATAAGATTAATACTAGGGAATTAGAATTAAAATGAACGAACTCCATGACGTCATAAGAGAGACCATAGACAGAGAATTCAATCAACTGATTATTATACATGTATCAAAAAGCAAAAAGAGCGCGACTCAAATCAAAAGTGGCATGAAAAAGGCATGTACAAGTACAACACGATCATCCAAATATATTCTTGTAAAGCTGACTAATTGCAAAGGGTGTGCCATAAATATACACTAATTGCTGCATGCTTGCTAGTGCGCATATATATAAATATATATATATATATATATGTATATATATATATATATGTATATATATATATATATAAATATATATATATATACATATATATATATATATATATGCAGCTTAAAGTAATGTAAACATTTTGACTTAGACATTGGACAAGGCATGTTCATGCATGCGTAATTAATTCTATGATATCATGCTGGATTAAGATGTTGAATTGCAGCGTTTAGGTGGCATTCCTCCTTCCTTTATATAAAATTATTCGAAGTCTCATTTACAAATTATTGAGAATATCACGACTGTGTGTTTGTGTGTAATTAGGCTATTAGCATCGCCGTTGTCTGAGAATCTTCTTTGTAAATTGGCAAGTCACATTTACCCGGCCCTTGCATTATTATTTGAATTCAATTTGCAGAATAGTAATAATATAATTAACAAAATAAGATGACCAGAAGCAAAAATGATACCAGGGAGAGAGGAATCAAAAGGCAAGTGTACTCGTTCCTCCGATGCAAATACATTAAGCCATAAACCAATTTGCTATTTAAGTGATTATTCGGTTAATGCAGTGTTTGGTGTAAAATGTAAATTTCTCATGTAAATGTAATGATTCGTGGCGGAAAGGTGCAAAGACACCAGAGGAGAAACTTTGAAAGTGAACGTTAATTTTCTCACTTGTATGTTTTATTCTCGAGGAGGATTCCAGAGCACCCCATTTTTATAGCATCACATTTGCTCCTCAATAAGGACCACATATTTATATTTAAATAAGTTAACGAGGGGAGAGAGAGTTAGTAGGGAGAGAGAAGGAGGATTGTGTGGTGGAAATTAAGAGACTAAAGGGTGCTGCACCATTTAGGGTGCTCTTGAACGCTTGGCTTTATTCTCTGTGGATCATTGCAAAAAGGCTAATTTTGTTTCTACACCAACAATATCTAAACATACACCATAAAATAAAATAAACTAACATACACCAACAACTATTTTACATCAAAAACTACTTTACAATCACCATCTTTTTTATAATACTAGCCTTATTTTTTATTTTCGTCTCCCCTCTCCAAAACTTTAAAGTTAATTAATTAAAATAGGAAATTTATAGCACTAATAAAGTTTAAATTCAGTAAAATGGATTTTAATTTTTTGAATGTACGATGACCAATTTATTATGTTAGAAAAAAACGTAATTTCAACAAAAGGGACCCTGCTTTTTGATTAAACGACTCTAAATTTAAAACACTTACTTGTAAAAATTCTCGTAATTCAAATTTTAGGTTTCATGTTTAAAAATACATTTTGTTCTTCCAATTGTTTTACATATATTTGATTAAATATCATTAGTTACAATGTTTTAGTTTGACGGGTTATAATTAAAATAGTAAAAATGCAATAAAGAAGAAGAGTAATTTAGTAATATATATTATTAGCAAAATTATGGTGTACATAAAGTAAATTTCAGTTTATGAATAGAATTTGCCCTGCAAAATCAATTAAGAGATGTATGTTCGACACTTTACACACAGTTACTTCAAATGTAATAAAGAAAAGAAAGAATAATGGGAATGCAACCGTCACATGCCTATTATTCAAACCTATTTACATTTATTTCTTGTATTATAAATAAAGGACTCCTATATACAATTTGTATTATTTACAATATGGTTCATCAATAATAAAACTTTTCCTCCAACTTGTTTCTTCTATTTTATTTTCTAATAAAAGACACTTAATTTGTTTTTCAGCAAGAAGGACGAACGTTTATTAAAAATATGGCAATAAACTAATGCATATTGAAGCTACGCACACGGTTTGAGACGGAGCTAACCTATAATTTCATAGAAGGCAAATTTTCATTAACAGTTAAAAAAAAGGCAAAAAGAGAGAAAAAAAAAAAAAAAGGAAAAAAAGAGGTAGTAGTAGGAAAAGGTCAAATAATAATAATAATAATAATAATAAAAGGTAGTAGACTCACGCTTGCTTACCTTACGTCCACAAATAGTTGAATCTTTTGCATGCACTAACAAATTAAAGATTTGTAAAATTTCGGATAGTGCAATGCACAAAAGAACGCACAACATAAGAAGAAAGAACGAACGCAGTAGGCAACCAAAAACAATGTTTCGCTACGTGACGGGTTTAAAGTTCGGTTGTGGCCCAATTAAAATTTCAGCCAGGGCCAACTTTGTAAATTTGACATTTTGTAGAAGGTTTTTGAGATTTTCAGATAGGTCGTTGGCCTCACCCAGCTAATGCTTATATCTACCTAGGGCTGTTATGATAATGGTAAATTTACTAGTACCATACCAATACCGAGTAATTGATAAAAAAAATTGAACCACTTTCGTTTACCAATGTTATCGGCATGGTAACGGTAAATTTGCCATTGTTAACGGTAAATATAGCGGTAAATAAAAGTCAAAACTAGTGGTAACGGTAAATTTACCAATCATAATAAATTTATTTTTCACTATTAGATCAAACCTTAACTATAGACACTTTTGACGATACGTCGTGGTTTTTAAGAAAATTCTGTAGTATTGTTTATGATGATATTCTTTTTAAGTTTTGTTAGGTTCAAAGTTTGAGATTATAAATGTTATTATCTCATATTATTGTAAATAAGCTGTGATGGATTTAGAAATACTTAGAAATCACTAAAAATGTCGTAAAACTAATATAAATATCATAGAGTAATAGTAAAAAACAAGATAACTATTTTTTTTTTTTTTCAATTTTAGTGCAACAAAATTTGAATGTTTGTTGTACTGGTAAATTTCCAATTACCAGCCAACGGTATACCAGTTTATCGGTATACCAATGAATATTTTACCATTGGTAACGGTAAATTATCGGTAGCTATTTTTGACTTACCAGTAGTATTGGTACGGTAATGGTTCTCATGTATCGGTAGCGCGGTTACTATTACCATAACAACTCTAATCTACCCATGCATACTGCTATGTAAAAGATAATGTAGTTTCACTTTTTAGTCATGTTTACGATTTAAACATTGCACAACTGCAGGGAATTAAGTGAAGAAACGGTTAACCATTATGCACCATCCATATATAATATATTACAATTGTAATAACCTGCATTTTGATCATTTAAATCGACAATAATCCATAGTGGAAAATATAGAGAAGGACAAACTTAACAAAAAAATTGGTGAAAAGTATAGAAGATTTAGAATTTAGTGAGAAGGACAAATGTTAGTGTAAATGGAAAAAAGATAGTGGGTTCCCTGAATTCCACTTTTAGTGTAAATGTGTTCTTCTGCCTAATTTTGAAATTTTCCATACTTTTCACCAATTTTTTTTGCAAAGTTTGTCCTTTAAAAGAAAATCCTCCAATCCACATATGTGAACCCAAACAATCAAAAATACAAATATTTAATTGGGTAAATATAAAAAAAAAAGAAAAAGAAAAAAACAATCACATAATCTCCCAACGAAAGGACAAAATATAATATTCAAATAACAGTTCGCGAAGTTGTTAAATTATACATTTGATTATACATTACAACAATACATCAGAGTAAACTATCATAAAATATACCAATATATACAGCAAGATAATATTAGTAACAACGTCTATCAAGCTTCATCTCCATCTTCAATATAATGTGGTCTTCGCTAATTTAAAAACTCAGGCTGACCCAAGCACCAATGAAAATTAAAAAATACTCAGATCATAACTAAACTATAATCATATCAGTCAAATCAGAACTATGTAACAATATGAGTATCACGGCGTAAGAGATGCTTACAGTAATTCACTTCTCCTATCCAATGTGTTCGTGAATGCAATAAATTAAGACATGTTACGGGAATTTCCATCTCCTCATTAGGATATGTCAAGCCAGATATTATACAATATAATTCAGCTGTTATAATAGTGTCTATTCAGTAAAGTAAAATATCAAAATAGCGAAAGCGGGATTTTATTTTTACCCTTCCACCATTTATAAACATTGTATTCTATACAGTACAACTCATCAAACCGGTGGACTATCAAGGAGCACTCCTTTGGTACATTGCAAAACAAAATCGTTGTGGGCGCGATCAAGATAACATGACAAAGCACCGAGGAATACCCTTTAGCAGGTATCTATTGGATTACGGGACCGAACCGGTGGTAATGCATAGCAGCTACTACCGCCCACCTCGAACAACACTCCAAGGGGGCATTAGGTTTAGAGTTGAGTATGAGGCGTATTTATAGCAAAGGAATTTCAATGATTAAATAAATAAAAAAAGCACTAAATTTTCCATTAATTCAATTCTAAACTTCATAAATTTAATACAAAACCAAAGTAGGGTTTATAATAGTTATATGAATTTATTACACGTTCTATAAATCCCAAATTTCAATTATTCAATGGTTCAATAAACATTTTAATTTTTAAAGTAAACAATTCATTTTAAATCTTATAATTTACTATAAATTCACAATTCCAAAGATGGATAAACAATTCAATTATTACTTTGATACAAGTAAATTTCAAAGATGGACAAACAATTCAATTTCAATATATTAAGTTCATATTCAATTCCTATTTATAACTTCAGTTAACAACGTTAACAAATTTCCTTCAGCTTTTATATTTCAAAATCCAACGTTCAAGTTCAAAGGGAATTGATTTATAAAACATTGCCTATAATATCCTTAAAACAATATTTCAAGACTCGTGGTTAAAACAAATTTTATTTAAGCAATTGGTGTCCGTGTATAATTTTCTATCCTATAGCCAAGTAATACTTTAAATTTAATTTTAATATTTTGGAAAAGGATATATATCATTTCAATCCAAATCAAGGTCATATAGGTATTTATCATTTCAACTTACGTTCTTAATTCATTTTACTGATTAATCCTAGATTTATTTGATGCCCGTAACATCTAGGGTAAATGGTTGGGGTTAATTAGCACAAACAATGGTTACATATAATGAAGGTGAATAATAGATAAATTCACACAATTAAACAACAAGATGTCAAACATATCAAATCCAAGTCATCCACCTTATCAATACATCTAAACATTCCAATATCGTATAAATTTACTAGTTAACAGATGTTGGACTTTAAACTGACAATTAAATGTCGAATTTTAACTTAGTTGTAAAATTAAATCTAATAGTCAAATTAAACTACACTATCGATGCAAATCAATATGATATGCAATTTAAACTACCAAACATCAATCAGTACAATCATATCATAACATGATATTTATTTAACTAATAAACGAATACTTTAGTTAAGCGTGAGTGAGTTTTAATCACTCACCTTTGGTTTCGAACGCGATTGAAATCTAAAATAGACCCAAAATTAAAAGTCTCAGAATCCATTTGAAATAGCTCTATGTTCACCAGAATTTCGATACGAACCTAAATTGGAACAAACCGCTTGCGAATCTGAGTTCATATGAAAAAGTTATTTATATTAATGTGTGGAAATTTTAAATATACACAAACACAAATAAACAATTCCTGCCCAATACTTATTGCCACGTCATCCACTACTATTCATCTTCCCTCTCCATTCTTGAACAACGCCTCCCCACTTCTGTACATGCACCTAAACTTTAACCGTGCACATTATATGTGAATCGATTGGAAAAAAAAATATTGAGACTAGATCAAACTCAATACAATATTTTGAATAATAATTAGAAATAATCTTGTAGTCTGACAGCAAAGCAAACTAATTTGAAATAAAACTAGAGTCGGATAGCAAAGCAAATAAAATAAACCTAGAGTCGTTCCACGTTCTTTAAAAGTCCGAACTACCTTCATCAACGGCATATACTCAAAGAACCAATTCTGCGAAACAAAACAAAAAAATAGTTAATCAATTGATTAATTGAACAGGTATGCTAAATTAAACTGAAAATATAAAAGGATGATATACCTGTAATAACTCGATAAATCTAGTAAGATGACCACATCGAGTCACAGCCACATCCAAACTCTGATATAGATGGCCCAAAATAGCTGAACCCCAATCATACTCCTTAGGTAATTCTAAATTCGTAACTGCTTCCATATACCCGAGACTAATCGTGTCATTTGTCGATGTGAAGAAAAGAGTGTCCATCATATATGACATAAAAATTCTTGCAATATATTCAAGGTTATTCAATTTAGTTGTTATTTACTCCAAAATATTTACTCAAATGGGATATTGCAACGTTACCAATCTTTATTTCATTTTCAACAAGCAATAGTATAAACTGACTACCATTGTTAAATCGGCTCCAACTCTCGGTATACTACGAGTATTCAATCCAACAGGTATTGATGTCAACATAGTAAAATCAAACGATGTAAAACCAATCTCAGCATTCGGAAATAAAAAATATAGGAGTAGTAGGCCACCATCCCTCAGCTATAGCATGTATACATCTATTATTAGAATTCCTCAACTCTACATCCATGAATCTACCAAATCTTCTGACTATCGGATCTCTAATATGCGAATGAACTTTTAATTTTTCGACCTTTTATTCATTGTTGTAAAAAAAACATGACATCTCATATTATCTCGACTCTATTCAAAACACGATTTTAACGTAAGTTAGTATCACAACAATTAATTAAACTTAAACATAACATTAAAAGGTAATGAACAATTTACCATAAGCTCTTTTCCAGTCTCGAAAATGTGATGTATTCCTTGTTAAAGGTTAGCAATAGACCGAAATGGAAATATGTTAGAAATCATTTTTTTCTACGCCAACTCCAGATCCTCCTTCATCACCTCCATTGGTCCTTTTGCTTCTTTTAGACGTTTTCCTTCTTGTGATATTACCGGCGCAGCTAAATTCTTCAACATTGACGTCTTTTATCATATAATCTTAAAAAACCGAAAACCCTAGAATTTGTAAATTAAAGCAAACTTGATTCAACTATGCTAATTTGTGTAGGAGTTGGTCGAGATTGATATGAGGATTAGATAAGAAGTGAAGTCGATTTGATTTTATATCAATTTTTTTTATGTTGAAGAGGGGTGGACAGCCATTGAAGGCTAGAGAGCGACTACGGTTTTGCAATAATGGACTATAGGTCGCAAGCGAGTGGTTTTATTAACAAAAAAAAAACGTATAAATGGTTTAGTGAAAATTGTTCATAACTTAAGCGGTTAAAAGAAAACCATTTAAAGTTATAAACGGTTTTCTTTAACTCGTTTAAACCCGAAAAAAAAAAGAAAAAAAAAAAAAAACTCCAGAAATCCCTGTTCGCTGTTGGATAAATTAGGATTTTCACCATTTTATAATTGCGTCCCCTACCCAAATTCACACCAACTGCTAGAGATGCTCTAAGTAGTTAAAACAGTGATATAATGTATTTGAATCTCGCTACGAGAATTTAATCCATTTATCATGTAGTATGCTGTATACTACTTAGATTTTATATAAATAATCTTTTTTTTTTTTTAAAGAAAACACAAATTTCAGAAGACGAACCAATCATTGGTATTTTTTAAATAGAGTAAAATAAGAAAGATATAGTTTTTTAATGTACCGGGTTGAAACCATTTTTTTGTATCAATTATTTTACATTTTCAACAATATCTTCAAACTTACATACAACACAAAACGGTAAATTCATTTCAAAGTAGATTTTCTTTTAAAAAAAATTATGTACGTGAAAGGCTTTTTTTTTTTTCTTTTTCTTTTCCAATTTATCTAGATGCGTCTTTGCTGTATTAGCACAAATTCATGAGGCCAAAAATGTATAAATGGAACTTTGCATGATATGAAAAGTTACGATACATACGGTAATCCAGACAGTTGACTATGGACTCCCTACCAACATGTTTCTTTGTTGTATCAATTATTTGTTACTCCAGTCTCCTGCTTTAAACTTCATATTTTTTTGAAATCTGTAGTTTTGAAAGGTAATTTTCTTTTCCTCTCTGTATTAACTCATATAAGCAAAGTCATCGAATTCACTTCTCCTTTGTCTGCAAACTATACTCAATATCTTAGCTCATCTGAATTTCTTTCTCAATTTGTCAAAATGGATTACAAAGGCCCGATTCAACAAAAATTGAAGCAATGGTTAATTTGTTTATAACTTCTTTTACATCAATTAAAAGCCTGTTGGGCCTTAGAGTATTTGTAGCTCCCAATTATACAACTCTGTTAAGCCCATTATTGCAATTTTTAATTAGAAACCACAAACAAAAGCAGGCTTTGATAAATTGAAGAAGAAAAAAAGAGGTGATCGAAACCACAGCACCAGCTCGTGAGTACTAACCATTTTTTCAAGATAAGAGAGCCCACAATCCAACGATTTTTGTAAAACGAACTAACAGACGACAGTCCTCAACTCTACTCAAAAGCTTGTTGATCCTCGGAAGATATTATATACGTTTAGTTTCCTGTTATACAACTTTGCTAAGCCCATTATTAGAACTTTCAATCAGAGCCCAAAAGCACCAGCAGGCTTTTAATAAATCGAAATGAAAAAAAAGTGACAGAAACTACAGCCCAAGCTCATGAGTACTGACCAATTTTTCAAGATAAGAGGCCTCTTCAACAATCAATCAATCAATTACCTATAATAGAAAACAATACTTTAAATGCTGATGTGGAAACATCTATTCCTATTTACATCCGACGTGGCATTATTTTACGCCTCTTCAATTTCACATTCCTGTAGGTTCGCAAAACGAGAAAAAACCGAGTTCCGAGAAAAATCGTTCCCCCCAAGACATCAATAACTTCCTCCCCATTTCTCCGGCTTCCCAAATTCAAGTTATGGTTGAGGTTGAACCTATACGACTCCCAATTCCACCCGATTTCAACGTCCTCGAAGCAGACTGTGTACTACACCGTCCACTCCGGCGATTGTAGAAGACTGTTTCTTTACCTCCTTCTCGAACGTTGTCCACCTTTCCTCAAAATTGCAGATTTGTTCGTATAGTTTAAGCCAAAGATTATTTTTTGTCACGGTTCATCCTCCTCATAAGTTGTACAACTCCGACTACGGTGAGTGTTAATTAACGATGTAATGGAATTACAATTGCATTCCAATGCGACAATGCTCCCCTCATTTACCATTTGTCTGTATTTTCCCCATCTGTGATTATTAAATCTATTTCGTCATGTTCCAGTATGCCTTCACTTAATTATAACGTTGAATTAAATCGTTGAACATGGGTGGTTTAGTAGAACTCATTGTTATATCCCTTGGTGTTGATAGTTCAGCCTTCACCCGTGAGAATCATGTACTCTATAAGTACTGCTACACTATTAGTGTTTTCATACATTGCCGACTGTTTATCTATTACTGGGTATGCGATAGTTTTTTCTGCTTACCCAATTTTTTTTATGAGGAAGTAAATTATCAGTATTTAAAGTAAAATATTGTTCCAGTTATCCACGTATCTTATATGTTGGACTCACAGAGAGCAAAGTTTAATTTGAAGTTACTTTGGAAATAAGAATTTCAAAGATCCACTAATTTTATTTCAAGTGTAAATAGGTTATAAAAAACACAATTTGAAGACAATGCAGTAACAACCATAGTCGAATTTGATAAAAAGAATTAGGAAAATCAATACATATTTCAATAAGTGTAACAGCGGGTCATCACTCATCAATGCGTGCCAAGCTCAACTCCGCTGACATGTATTCACGTATGAATTAAACTTGAGATATATTAGGGGCCGGTTTTTAAATTGGAAATTTAGATATGCTAAATGATTACATTAGCAATAAAGTGATGATTACAAAATGGTATGAAAATGTTTCTTTCCAGATAATGAAATAAAAATTGATTACATAAATATTTGATTGTGTACAATGACAACATGTACAAATGACAATCTTTAAATAATCCTAGCATTAATTGTTCAACTAATGCATGCTCTGTATTCTTTTCGTTCAATCTGCAATAGATTATAGTTAATGAAAATCTAAGGTTATTTTTAGAACTAAACATGGATTTCTTGGCTGATATAATAAAAACTTGAAATCACATAAAGACTGGGAGGGAATTACATTTGTTGATTGGTGATTCAATTATATTGTAATCTTTTTTTCAGGTTAATGCTTTAAAAATGTAATATATTATCCTGTTACGGCCGCGTTAACATAGTTGTGATACTGATTAAGTTTCATATGGCCATGGAGTCAATATTTACAATATGTAACATTAGAAAAACATTAATCGCCAATGTTTAATAATTAGCTAAACACGTTGATTAACTAGCTTACTCTTTTCGACATCAACTTATTGCTTATTTAATGCCAATGTGAATAAAATCAGATCCATTGCTTTAATACTGAATTGTACACAGATAGACAATGTATTTCAAAGTACGGATAATCTGTTTACCATTATTTGTAATGGATAACTGACATTAGGTCCTCAATTTCTAGCATGAAAGATCGGGAACTGTGTAAGGCATTTAAATTAGATTTGAAACTTAATAACTAAATATGAAATTAAGAGACTACAACAATTAGATATCAATGGTGGAAGAGAACTGCCGTAGTTGCTTCCTTCTAAAATAAGTTGATTTTTTACCAAGAAACATCTGATGAACACTGGCGGCATTCAAGTGTATAACTACAATTAAGCTCTGTATCCAACTATAATCATCCACATTAAAATTGTTTTTATGTTCAGTAAACATAAACAGATTAATCAATAGAAGCGCAAAATGGAGAAGATGAAAATGCAATAATTCAATTTTGAGTTTCTTGATGATAGTTGACAAAATTTAGCAAAAAAAACATGCACAAAATTTTGATGATATTCAGTATACTCATAACCTTTATGTTTAGAAATAAGCTTGATAACAAAATTTTAATACATTTGGTTTACCTCAAACCTGAAAGATGCTTCGTTCATTTAACGCTAAAGTATCTCTACGCAAAGCCAGAAGGCACATATCTATACTTGCTAAGCTGTAGATAGCTCAATTTTATTCTACATGCTTGGAGTTTTGGACCATATATTTAAGACATTCTCATATCATTACTTCTTTCTATAGAACAAATTTATGAATCGTAACCAAAGTCATTGTGAAATGGCGAAGGTGGCGAATATAGGGATTCAAATAATTAAAGATAGAACTAAGTGATCGAACAGTTTGCTACACTGAGTTTTGCTGCAATTTGTAAGTAGAGATACTAACTTTAAGTAACTAAATAGATTTACAATGTCCATGATGGATCACTTTTTGTTCTGTCTTCCATTCCTAAGTTTGAAACAAATAAGAAGTTACTTGCAATATCTTATTCGATGTAAAAATGTGTTAGTTAAGGGTATGTATTTAACTAAGCATGACAAGTTTAACCGAGTCAGTCTCATGCATTTTCACAAACAAAAAATGTTTTACAATGGGATTTCCATTCCACAATGTATTGTAAACTTCGAGAATTGTAAGAAAACAGAAATAGCTGGCATTAACTACTCCATCTGTCCTAGCTACATCAGAGAGAGCAAGTATGGCCATGGCCACATATGCAAACTAGGAAATAGAAGAATAATCATCCAGATGAAGTTAAAGCATACAGACTCTCTTAATTTCTGACAAAGAGACATTGAATCTCTTTAACTTCGCAAATGTGGTTAAAGTTGGTAATATCTGTAAATACAACTTATACAGAAGAATAAAAAATTGAAGCTGGATTATAACTTGATAGGAGGTTGCAGAGTCTTTAAGAATTAGAATTGATAACCTGTACATGATAAACAAATTCCAAAAGTGTTTCATATAGATTTA
The DNA here is from genome assembly GCA_030737875.1 of Allium sativum. Taxonomy (NCBI): domain Eukaryota; kingdom Viridiplantae; phylum Streptophyta; class Magnoliopsida; order Asparagales; family Amaryllidaceae; genus Allium; species Allium sativum. The sequence continues at coordinate 203,682,182 of CM060924.1, forward strand.
AGGAAAGCGTAAAAGGAGGATCCCGACTTATGAGTTTTTGTTTTACATTATCTGAAAGATTGATTTATCAATTAGTTATTTGCACAAATGTATCCTCTATTTTCTGTTTTAAAATGTTGATTTTGCACATCCTACAAGTACAGACTACTATTGGAACCCGGCCATGAGGAAAATAATATAGAAACAGCCATCATCACATTGTTTACTCTAGATAATAAATTGAGAAGGGAACAAAGCAGAAAAGCTCGGCTATTATCGTTGTACATTATCACGTATGTTTCCTGTACATGGTGATCAGTGCATGTAATCTGTTGATATTTTGGTGAGGAAAAGATTTTCATATGTTTTTTAGTGAAGATCTATCCTTACCCGAAGTACTACCACATGAATGAAAGGAAGAATCATGGGGATGTATGTTCCTTTCTACATTATATAAAGTTTTAAAACCCATTTTCCATTAAAATAATCTTCTTAATGGTGGCAAAAATCGGTTTTTTATGTATGCTTCATTTATTGATCGAGTAGAAATGCAACATTAAAAAATTCAAAGGGCGTTCGGTTTACCATATTTTGATTGAGTAGACAGAAATGCAGCAGTCCAAAAAAAAAAAAAAGTTGAATGTAGCCCACTGACATCTGGTACCATTACGACTATGATACATTATAAAAGACAATGCAAAGAGGCTTGGAGCATCACTCTTAATTTTTTGAACATCATTGCCATTGCTATAATTCCATGTCAAAATCATTGATCTCCAAATATCATAGTGTTATTACGAAAAAAAACATATTATAACGATGACCGTTTAGATATAAACATGATTCCATAAATTTTGTTATACACATCATAGAATTTGGTAAAACCGGTCACCATTGGGTAATTCAATCCCTGTTCAATCCTTATTTCATTGTGGCGGAAAAGTACATATTATATTTTGTATCCAACTATATATATTACATATCATGTAAAGATAGTCTGTTAATATACAGACAGTTGTATGACATCTTATAACCTTCAGTTCTTCCCATGCTCTATGTTATATTGTTTTTTTTTCATATGTTTAATTTTAAAACTGACTTAGATCAGAACACAAAGGGTCAACGACCTAAAACACATCGCTTAGATCAAAACACAAAGGCCCCTTACTGTTGAGGTTCATGTATATTTTTGCTGACTGGTTTAATAATGTATTATACATTCATATATATTCAACGGGCAATACCATTTGAAAATGAATTTTAACACTAAGTTGATATTTGATAATATAATATTGTAGAAACTATATTACAGATACATGCTTTGTTCATTATAATATGTTTGACTGGTAGTAAATTTGCACACGTATGACTGACAACAGGGTTGAACAAAGGGCAGTAATGCTAATTTACTGACTATCAATACTATCATAGAGCATTCTGTACTCTTATTTCAGTAATGCAATTTAATCGACGAAGTCAACTGATATTCATATGCAATATGGATTAAGATTTAAATTTGAGTGTTTTAAACTCACGTCAAATCAATTTCAACCAATAATATGAACAGTATAAATGAAATTTCATTTTTCTACTGGCAGTTTTTTCTCTCCCAATTTTAGCACTAATTTGCATTTGCTGAATAAAGTAATAATAGATTTGCATGCTAACACATTCCAGCTTGTGATGAAAGCGTTGTATATATGTTGGATTGCATATAATTAACATCAGTTCAAAAGCATAATAATGTTTATTTAGGATGTTAAATTGTGCAGGAATGGACAGCCGACTAACGAAAAGATACGCCTGATTGAAAAGAAAGCTACGTCTTATTGATCGTCGTGCTGCAGTAGTTCAACTGGCTGATCAAGGAAAATACAAACATAAAAATTTTGGTTGCACTTCGTCACGTGCTAATCTGAGAATGATTGATGCTCAATGTGGAGATCATCTCCCACCAATGTATAAAAAAACAAGGTTTGTAGGTTTTTTTTTTAAAATTAAAAAAAATCTACTGTTTACGCAAAGATAACACAATTTCCAGTTTTTGTTATTTTTTTAAATGCATTGACAACATATTTGATACTGAAAAACATGCTCCTGTCCACTATTGCCGTACTACGTAATCAAACCTAAATTCTACATTCTTCATTATAGTATAAATAGGTTGACAGATGATAGTACCTAGCACACCAATCAAAATGCACCATTGTTGGTTTATGATCAAATTATTTTTTATTGTCGTAGGAGCAAATGGCAAAAAAACCAAAAATTCTGAGGAGGTGAGAGCAAATCAAGACCAAATTGATTGTCGTGGGAAGTCATTTTTTTTTACCTAACAATGAGAATGACGGGAGAAAAAATTTGACTTGCAATTCATCAGTTTATGATGCACGGTCGCATGCTGCAAAACAGAATTCATTTATCCCAGCGGTCGCTCGAAAAGAAGGTATGTGCAACATTGGTAGATATTACTCTCTACATAAACTGTAATGTCAATTGTTTAAATGTTGTGAACAGTTACACGATGTAATCGAGCGCACCGTGCAGTGGCAGTTCATATGAAAAAAAGAAAGACGAAAAAAAATGGTAATAAGTTGTTTAATTTGTACAATATGTTATAAGTTTATGTTTCTATTTTTTTACGGCTACACTGATATCACATTTACAAACCTTAATTTGCAGCAGTCTCTTCAATTAAAATAATAAATGGAAGTGAGAGGTCTTTTATTCGCAACATGAATGATGAACGCCATGCAATAGCGGCAAAATCCTTCCAGCCACCTGCTGCAGGATCAGAATTTAGCGGTAACCAAAGTATGTAGCATAATGATTGGTTTATTACTACATTATCCATGTTTCTTTTTGCATCTCATTCACAACATCAACACAGAGGGAAGATTAATTGAACCATTAAACTTCGGGCTGCCAACCTGTATTTGTCCAAATTGTGGTGCATTAATGTGGTACGAGAAAAGAAATAGCAAGTCTACAAATCCTGATAATCCAGTGTTCTCTATATGTTGTCAGGCTGGGAAAGTTAGACTTCCTATGTACAAGCGATGTCCACAGTATTTAAATATGTTGCTGCTGTATACAGGAGGTAGCATATGTCGAAAGTTCAGGGATAATATACGGGCATATAATTCAATATTTGCATTCACTTCGTTGGGTGGACACGTTGATAACTTCGTCAATGATGGCCGGGGACCCTATGTTTTTAGATTGAATGGGCAAAATCACCATAAAATTGGTTCTTTGCTTCTAGTGGACGAAGATCCTAAATTCACCCAACCTTATATTTACGACACCGATAATGAGGTGAGGAATAGGAAAGCTGTTGTAAATGGGAAAAAACATCGAAATAAGTTGGATTGCAAAATTGTTGAAAATTGGATACATATGTTTGAAGATTGTAACAAGTTGTCCAAAATTTTCAAAATGGCAAGAGATAGGTTTAAGGGGAATAAGCGTTGTCCTGTGACCATAACATTATTTGGACGTAGAGAGAAAGATGGTAAACAATATAACCTTCCCACCACGTCAAAGATAGCGGCTTGATGGATGTGGAAATAGTCATTCATTTAGGGATGTTGTAGTAGAGGAAAAGAGTGGGTTACTTCGTAGAATTAATGAGAAGCATCCAAGTTTCATGGCAATGCAGTATCCAATGCTATTTCCATATGCAGAAGACGGTTATAGACCTAATATAAGTTATGTAATGTAAGCGAACAACGGTCACTATGTGTGAGTACTATGCATATATAATTCAATTTAGATATGGTGATGGTCAAACATTATTGAAAGGAGGCCGCTTATTTCAACAATTTTTGGTTGATTCTTACACTTATGTGGAAGAGGATAGACTAAGTTGGATTCGAAACAATCAACGTCATATTAGATCTGAAGTTTACTGAGGATTGCAAGATGCAATTACAGCAGGGGACACATGCATGTTATCAATAGGAAAACGTACTGTTCTTCCTTCCTCATTCACAGGCGGTCCTAGGTACATGGTTCAAAATTATCAGGATGTTATGGCAATATGTCGTTGGGCAGGATGTCCAGACTATTTTCTAACGTTTACCTGCAACCCTAAATGGCCGGAAATATACTATTACTTATCAATTATAGAAGGGAAAACGGTAGAAGACAGACCAGATATTGTTGCACGTATTTTCCATATGAAACTGTTGGAACTGCTGCAGGATATAAAAAAGGCTTTTTTGGGCATGTTAAAGCAGGTATTTTATACTTATTATATTAGCATTTCCTTTTATTTGTATAGCATTTCCTGTCGATTAGAATTTCAAATTACATGTTTGCAGTTTTGTACACAATTGAGTTTTAGAAACAGGGTCTGCCACATGCACATTTGCTGATATTTCTCCAACCTGAAGATAAACTACAAGTGGTTGCCAACGTAGATAAGTACGTTAGCGCAGAGATTCCAAATGGTAGGATGGATCCTGTTGCTTATGCATCAGTGACTCAATTTATGATTCATGGCCCTTGTGGTGTTCTAATCCCAGGTTGTCCATGCATGGTTGAAGGTACATGTTCTAACCGCTATCCGCGAATTTATATGGAAGAAACAATGTTCAACAAAAATGGCTTTCTACAATATAGAAGAAGAAACAACGCCTGTATGGTAAAAGCAGGCAACAATATACAATTAGATAATGGTTGGGTGATACCTCATAACGTAGATTTGGTTGTAAAGTATCAAACACACATAAATGTTGAAGTATGTAACAGAGCAGGATCTGTGAAATATTTGTTTAAGTATATTAACAAAGGGCATGACAAAGCAACTATGGTAATTGAGGAGAATATTGTTACAGATCATAATTTTGTAAAGCAAGTTGATGAATTAAAAACTTATTTAGATCGTAGATATCTACCCGCAGCAGAAGCATGTTGGAGAATATTTGAATTTGAAATTCAATATCGCAGTCCTGCGGTAGAGAGACTTCAATTTCATATGCCGGAAGAACACACTATTTATTTTGGAATGAGAAATAGTTTGCATGAGGTGTCGAATCGTCCAAATTTTGAACACACAATTTTTACATAGTGGATGGAGACAAATAAGTTATATCCGGAGGCATGAGAACTTACTTATGTAGATTTTCCTACTAAATGGGTGTGGAATAAAAATTTGAAGAAATGGACTCCTAGGAAAAAAGGAACAATGATAGGTAGATTCTATTATGCTTATCCGACTGGTGAAAGATTTTACCTTCGGTTGTTGTTGAACATTGTGAAAGGTCCATGTACTTACGACGACATTAGAACTGTAAATGGTGTTCGTTTTGAAACATTTAAAAATGCATGTTTAGCACATGGTATTTTGGACGATGATAATGAATGGGATGATGCAATAATAAGAGCGGGACGATGGTCTTCTGCCTCTTCCTTACGAGAAATGTTTCTGACGATGTTAATATTTTGTGAAATTACCGATCCGGTAGGTATATGGGAAAGACATTAGGAATTGTTTTCAGATGACATATCATAGAGAGAAAAACGGTCGATAAAAACTGACAAACTAGAGCTAACAGAGGTGCAGGTGAAAGGTTTAGCATTAGCGGAGGTAGAGAAAATTTTGTGTAGAAATAATCGATCATTAAAAGAATTTTCGTATCTTTGTTTGAATTAAATCTGTCTACTCAAATTTCTATTGATAACAGCTTATTACGAGAAGAGCAGAGCTATGATATTAACGAAATAGATGATCAATTGCAACAAATGATATCACTGTTGAATTTGGAGCAGCGCAAAGTTTATGATGTGATACAACATGCCGTTGAAAGTGGAGAAGGTGGGTTTTATTTTGTATACGGTAGCGGTGGCACAGGGAAAATTTTCTTATGGAAAACCATAATAAATAGTTTAAGATCAAAAGGAAAAATTGTTCTTGCAGTGGCTTCCTCTGGCATAGCATTGTTTCTTCTTCCAGGTGGTAGAACAACTCATTCCAAGTTTAAAATACCAATTACCGCGGAGGATAATTCCATTTGTAACATATCAAAGCAATATTCGTTAGCGGAGCTGTTGCGACAAACAAACTTAATAATTTGGGATGAGGCTACCATGGTGCATAGAAATGCTTTTGGAAGCGTTTGAGAAAACCATGACACATATAATGACAACATCTGATAATTCTGTTAGTAAAATTTTCGGTGGAAAAACTGTTTTGTTAGGCGGAAATTTCCGACAAACATTGCCTGTCATTCCGCAAGGAACAAGGCAAATGATTGTGCAAGCAACAATAAATTATTCTAGCTTGTGGAGTAGGTGCACTGTGTTCGAACTTACAGAAAATATGCGCTTAAAAGTAGTTGGTGTGAATATGGATGGATTTTTTTTTTTTGCACAATTCTGCAAATGGGTACTAGATGTAGGGGAAGGAAATGTTGAGACGGTTTCAGCACGGCCAAACGAAGAACCATCACGGATCCAAATATGTCACGAGTTTCTGATACCACAGGGCAATGATGGTATTAAAAATAATACACAGTGTGTGTATACTGATTTGGAAAAAAGAATGCTGGGAAAAATTATCTTTGTGACTGCTGCACTCTTACTCCTACAAATGAAGCCGTAGAAGTTATTAACTCTTTTGTACTCTCCAACTTACAAGGAAATGTCAAAACTTATTTAAGTGCGGATCCTATAAGTCCGTTAACAGATGGATCCGAAGATCAAAACCTTTTATATCCTACTGAATTTTTAAACAGCTTGAAAGTATCCGGTATGCCCAATCATAAGTTGCAGTTAAAGGTAGGTGAATCGATTATGCTTCTACGAAATCTTAATCAAGATTTAGGCCTTTGCAACCGCACTAGATTGGTTGTTACGCAGTTTGGAAGTCGAGTTATTGAAGCCCAAATTATAACAGGTAATAATACTAGGAGGAAGGTTTTTATTCCACGAATAATATTGACATCTGTTGACACGAAGTGGCCGTTTGTTCTCCGAAGAAGTTAGTTTCCTATCAGAGTTTGTTTTGCAATGACAATTAACAAAAGTCAGGGTCAGACATTACAAAGTGTTGGGGGTATACTTACCACAACCGGTATTTACGCATGGTCAACTATATGTAGCCATCTCTAGGAGGTCATCATACAAAGGTCTAAAATTGTTAATAACCAGTTCAGATGCCGCACAAGAAGGTCGCACACAAAATATTGTTTACAAAAAGGTGTTTAACCCAATGATTGGTATGTATAACAAAGAAAAAATATTTGTTATTAAACCTATGAGCTGAATAACATACAGCTAATATGTATAATGATTTCTTCTGCTACAGGGTAAATTTCTGCATAGTCAGTTTCAGTATAAGCTTATGTGATATCATTGAAATACGTGTTTCATGAGCCGGTAAGTTATTTAAACAAACAACCTGGATTCCCAACCATGTATATCAAGCAGTATGTATCTACAAATATTTGAAAAGAAAAATAGTGTATGATTGTACAATGAGTACACACAAATTTCTTTTTATTTTACATCAAATTTTATAATATCAGTAGACTTATACCAAATTTGCTGTGATAATCAGCAGTCATGACCCCTTGCTCAAATTGATTGTCAACGTAATTGCAGATGTAATATCTTGGATCTGCGATGCGATGTGGATGTACTTCAATAGCACGTTTGTCACCCTTGATTGACTATTTCATCCAACAGGTAATTTTTGGATATTGGAGTTTTAGTTTTTTTTCATCAACATTACTGCAACAAAATTGGGTTTACAGAAATAATGTTTTTGAGATTTCAGAGAGAATTGAAATATTTGCAAAGGAATGAATTGTATTCAGCTTGATCAAATGCTTATAGAGTACATGTATTTATACATGTTGCATAGCGTACAAAGCGGCAACAGGTAAAATGATTTTACATGTAATAAATGGGCTAAGCCCAATACAACCCAATGAGTAAATAAATATCCTTTATCTTATCTTGTATCGAATAGCAGTGGAACTGATTCATTCATAAATCTTATTTGGCCCCTTCAAATCTAGGGTTAGCAGAAACCCTAAATTTGATTTCTCTGACGAATCGATGCCTTCATCCATGTCCTTTTTGAGATTTGCTTTCAGATAAGTTGAGCGATAAGATTCCAGTGTTTGTCTCCTATTCTGTTGAGCGATTGGTCTTCAAATCTGAAGCTGGAGAGTTCTGCTTGTCTCTGATCAAAGGCTACGAGCTTCCAGAGTTTGCGTTTTGCTTCGTTGTTGATTCCAGTGCAGCGCATCGTCTTTCTTTTAGTTCTTCACGAAGTCTGGTGAAATGTTTGGCCGAGAGGGATTTGGTAAGTATTTCAGCTTTCTGATGGAAGGAAGGTATGTAATTAATCTGCAATTTTCCGTCTTTCACTTGTTCTCGAACGAAATAAATGTCAATTTCTGTATGCTTTGTTCGAGCATGCTGAATAGGATTAGCTGACATGTAAATCGAATTCTGATTGTCACACCACATTGTAGCTTTTGATGAATTGCTTAGTTGTAGTTCTTTTAGTATGGATTGTATCCACATAATTTCGGCTGTAGCACATGCAATACTCCTATATTCTGCCTCTGCACTTGACTTTGATATGGTAGATTGCTTTTTAGAGCTCCATGACATTAGATTGTCTTCCATGTAGATGCAGTAGCCAGTGATGGATCTTCTGTCATCTGGATCTGCAGCCCAATCCGAGTCTGTAAATCCAGTGATATTTAGGTCCTTGCTGCCCTTCAATGTTAGCCCATAGTCCAGAGTGCCTTTTAGATATCTCAGGATCCTTTTTACAGCTCTCCAGTGCTCGTCTTTAGGCTCCTGCAGAAATTGAGATACTTTGTTAACACTAAAAGATATGTCAGGTCTTGTTATGGTGGCATATTTTAGTGCCCCCACAACACTCCTGTATTGCTTGATATTGTTTATAGCTTCTCCCCTGTTTTTAGAGTAGTGTTGGCTAGAAATCATAGGGATTGGTTGGGATTTAGCTTCAAGCATGTCTGTTTTGACTAGTAGTTCAGTAATGTACTTTCTTTGATCTAGTAACAGCTCTGAATTTGAAATCCTTCTGGCTTTTATGCCTAAAAAGTAGTTGATGTCTCCCAGATTTTTGATGGAGAACTCTTTATTCAGGTACTTGACAAGTTTTGTTATTTCAATATCACTGCTACCTGTAATAATTAAATCATTAACATAAATTAGTATGTACACAGTGAATGATTAAGTAATTTTAGTGAACAAAGAGGTGTCAGATTTAGTGGGCCTGTGTCCTAGAGTGTTTAGAGTTGACTTGAGTTTATCAAACCATACTTTGGGTGCCTGTTTCAATCCATAGATTGCTTTGTTAAGTTTGCATACAAGTTTTGACTCTTGAACATATCCTTCAGGCTGTTCCATGTATATTTCCTCTTCCAGATTACCATTAAGAAAGGCATTGTTGACATCTAAGTATTGTATATTCCATTGGTTTTTGAGTGCTATAGTGAAAATTAATACGATAGTGGTGGGCTTGACTATAGGTGAGAATGTTTCTCTATAGTCAAATCCATACTCTTGAGTAAAGCCCTTTGCAACCAGTCTGACTTTATGTCTGTTAATGGTGCCATCTGGATTTCTTTTGACTCTGTAAGTCCATTTACAGCCTACTATGTTCTCATTGATTAGTTAAGGGACAAGTGTCCAGGTTTTATTTCTGATTAGAGCACTGAACTCCTTATCCATTGTTGTTTTCCATTCATTGTATTTGCAGGCTTGAGTGAAGTTGTTGGTTTATCTTTACTTTCTATGATCAAGTATGCTTTTGGCTTGAATATGGCACTTTTGGATCTGGTTTTCATTGGATGACCAATATAATGGGAGGAGGATCAGTGTGTTGTTTAGAATGTCTTGCACTATCTTCAGTGGAAGATGAGCCTTCATTAGATCTTTCTGCAGAAGCTGATTGACTTTGAGTTTCTGATCTTTGATTATTATCATGTTCAGGTGTTGGATTGGCGAGGCTGATAGGCTCTTCATTGCTGGGTTGATTATCCTCAATGATATGCATTACTTGATTATCAACAGCCATCTTTTCACTTGCTACTGGAGATAGTTCATAATACACTGGGATATCAGGTATATTTACCTCTTTATTGATGACTTTATTAGTGGTTTTGATATTAGATAGAGCATAAGGAAAAACACTTTCATTGAATATAACATGCCTACTTATATATATTCCGCCATTTTCATCAATGCATGTATATCCCTTTTGTTTGACAGCATAACCCATAAATGTGGATGATTTTGATCTAAAATTGAGCTTGTTAGCATTGTAAGGTCTAAGGTAAGGAAAGCATAGACAACCAAAGGCTTTTAAATCAAGGTAGTTTGAATTAACTTTATACAGTGTTTCAAGTAAATCAAGGTAGTTTGGCTTAACTTTATACAGTGTTTCAAGTGGACTGATATTATTTAATACTCTTGTTGGCATCCTATTAATCAAATATACAGTAGTATTAAATGATTCAGACAAGAATTTCAAAGGTAATGAAGCTTGCGCTAATAAAGTTAAGCCACTATATACTATATATCTGTGCTTTCTTTCAGCTAAACCATTTTGCTCAGATGTGTATGGGCATGTTGATCTATGAATTATTCCTTATTCATCAAAATGCTTACTAAGGGTTTTATACATAGTACCATCATCAGTCTGAAATATTTTCACTCTAGTATTGAACTGATTTTCTATCATATTCAAAAAAATTATTACAACATCATGGGTATCTGATTTAGACTTTAGGAAGTAGATCCATGTATACCTGGAATAAGAATCAATGAAAGAGATATAGTATTTATACCCAAAGTCAGATGTTATAGAGGCTGGACCCCACAAATCAGTAGCTATTAGATCAAAAGGATTAGAGTAAACAGTGGATGGATCTTCAAATGGTAATTTGTGATTTTTACCCATTTGACAATATGTGCAGACATATGGTAAATTTACATCACAGTAAGAAATACTACTACTATTCAGAACGTTCTTAACAACATTGACACTAGGGTGACCCAATTTGTGATGCCAAAGATCAAAAATATTATTGTTGTTACTGTTTTGATTCTCAATTGTAGAGACAAAGCACTGTTTTTCTTTTGCTAGGTGTAATTGATTTCCACGATTGAAAATGTATAGCCCTTGTGTTTCATCACCCTGCAATAAAATTTCATGTGCTAGCAAGTCTTTGACAACACAATAGTTAGGATAGAATTCAAAGTAGACATTGTTGTCTTTTGTGAATTGTGACACACTCATTAGATTTTTCCTAATCTTGGGTACCCTTAATAATTTATGCAAGAACAATTGTTTCTTACCTTTTAATAAAGCATTACCAGTATGAGAAATACTAATGCACTTACCATCACCCATGGTTATTAACTGTTTTTGTATTCTTTATTTCCAAGATTGAGATTATTTAGGTTGTTGGTCATGTGATTAGTAGCACCTGAGTCGGGAAACCAATTATCATCCAATGTAGAATCTGACTTGCTTGCATCAGTTTGATTGCATTGTGCTTGATTTGATGATTCTGATTGAGTTTGTGCCATGTTAGCATTAGGATTATTATCACTGTTACTGTTATTTCCTTGATTTCCAGTATAATTTGAGTTGAATATGGAGTAACATTTGAGTGCAATGTGGCCAACTCTTTCACATATTTGACATTTAGGTTTGTTATTATTTGACCATCTGTCTCTTCCTCTTCCGTTGGGAGGATAGCCTCCTCTCTGATTAGGGTTATTTCTGTAATTTCCTTGCCCCCTGCCTCTATTATTAGCAGCATAATTGAGTGAGTAATCTTAATTTGTGAGTTTCTTGTGAGAGATTCTTGCCTCATGTGAAAGTAACATAGAGTGTACATCATCTAATGGTGGTGTAACCTTTTGTGATGTAATAATGGCCACTACAGTCTCATATTCATCTCTAAGTCCATTTACAAGAGAAAGAACTTGATCTGATTCTTCAACATTGCTTCCTGAAGCTTTCAACATGTCACAAATGTTTTTAACTTTTGCTAGGTACTCACTCATGCTCATATTGTCTTTCTTGCAATTTTGGAGTTGCCTTTTATAGAATAAAGACTTAGCTGCAGACTGTGTATTAAAGATCTTCTTACAAGTAATTCATATTTCATTAGCGGTTTTACATCCTATAACTTGTGGCATTAGGGCAGGACTGATAGATGACAATAACCATGCACTGATTAATCTTTCTTGTCTATAGTATGATGTATAATCATCATTACTTACTATTGTGTTTGATGCGTCAGTTACAAACCTTGGTGGAATTGGTATGGTTTCAAGAATGTATCCTTCTAGACCATTGTCGTAAATGTTTTATAACATTAAGTGAATTATTAAAAATCTTGAATAAGTGTATGAATGGCTCCTATATGGGAATAGTCCCACATCATGGGATTATATGAAAAAAGCAAGTATTTATACTTGTTTCTAAGAAATCATGTTGGGGCCTTGGGCTCCTAATACATGCTTTGTTGTGAGGAGGGAGACCATGCATCATGACCACCACACACGCGCGCGCGACCGACTCGGCTCGGCTCTGCCCGGCCCCGCCCGGTCTTTGCGGTGTAGACACTTATATTTTTTGGACCATAAAACTTAGCCTTTTTCGAACCATTTTTTAATGGAAAAGATTTCTGCAATGGTAAAAACTCTTATCCCTCAATTTTAGCGGCCCACTAATCAGCAACCCTATCCCTAATTCTCGTCCTATATATTGTCATTAGCTTCAGATGAGAATACCTACCGAATCACAATTTCTCTTTTCCTCTCAGCCGCCATTAAAAAATTTCTCTCAGAAATTCTCGAGCAGTATTTTAATTCAGAAAGTGCAAATCTACATTAATTTGTTGTGCAAGCAAATCAGTTATTGTATTAGAGGCTGTTTTATCCTAGAGGCGGCAGCGAAGGAACGAACTGGTTTGCATCTCCGACCAGATCGCCGAGTCGTCTTCAAGAAAGCGACCTAGTCCGCGACTCAGCCATTGTTTCCCAACAATTTGAAGATGATTCGAAACAATGGCTTCCAACTCAACCCTAGATGATTCTGCTCCACCCTCTGCTTTCCAGAACCCTCTCGTGACTGCTGCTCCATTCAGATTTGAAGGCTTGCATTTCAAACATTGGCGTCAGAAGATGGAGTTCTTCCTCACCATCAGAAAGGTTGTGGCTGCGCTAACTACTGACAAACCGCAGCTTCCAGATAAACCTGACAAGGCTGATGCAGCGAAAATGGCATCATGGACTGAACAGTCAAAGCAACTGCAGACTGGACTGAACAGGATTACCTATGCAAGAACTTTATTTTGAACGGACTGAGCGATGATCTCTATGATTACTATAACTCAGATGAAAAGACAGCAAAGGAGATCTGGGAAGCACTGAAGAAGAAATATGATACAGAGGAGGCAGGGGCAAAGAAATATGCTGTGAGCCGCTACCTAAAGTACCAGATGACTGATGATAGATCGGTAGAGATGCAGTCTCATGAGCTGCAGAAAATAGCTCATGAGATCATCTCCGAAGGTATGGTCTTGGACGAACAATTTCAAATTGCTGTTATCATTGACAAATTACCCCCAAACTGGAAAGATTTTAAGAATGTCTTGCGACATAAGACTAAGGAATTTTCCTTAGAGAGCTTGATTACACGCCTCCGTATTGAGGAGGAGGCACGCAAGCAGGACCAGAAAGAAGAGGTGCTGATTGTGAATAACAACAGTACTAAGAAGACCACTCCCGCTGTTCTGAAACCAAATCAGAAATCCTTTAAGAATCAGAACAGGTGCAACAAACATAATGGGAATCCGCAAGGAAACCCAAAAGGATAGCAGAAACCAGACCAAAAGAATGACTCTGGACAGTTGTTTCTATGTTACAACTGTGGAAAACCAGGTCATATGGCACGTAAGTGTCGGAACAGGCCAAGCTCTGCACCGTAGGCTAATCTGACTGAGGAGCCTCTTACGGCTATGATTACTGAGATTCACTTTGTTGGTGGATCAGAGGGTTGGTGGGTAGACACTGGTGCTTCTCGCCATGTCTGCTATGATCGTGGCATGTTCTCGACATACACGGCTGCTGAAAATCAGAAAGTGTTGTTGGGAGATCCTCACACCACTAGAGTTGCGGGGATTGGCAATGTGGAACTCAAGTTCACCTCTGGAAAAACTGTTATTCTGAAAGATGTTATGCACACTCCAGAAATAAGGAAGAATCTGGTCTCTGGCTTCCTCCTTAATAAGGCTGGTTTCACTCAAGTAATTGGGGCTGATTTGTACACCCTAACTTATAAGGGAACTTTTGTGGGAAAGGGTTATGCTTGTGAGGGTATGTTTAAACTGAATGTTGAATCTAATAAAGTGACTACTTCTGCTTACATGTTGTGTGATTTTAATATCTGGCATTCTAGATTATGTCATGTTAATAATCGTATAATCCGTAACATGAGCACCCTAGATATGATACCTAAAATGACAGAATCTGAACTTGATAAATGTGAATTCTGTACACAAGCTAAAATCACAAAGAAACCTCACAAATCTGTTGATAGAGTTTCTGAACCCTTAGACTTGATTCATTCTGACATATGTGAACTAGATGGCACTTTGACTAGGCAGGGACATCGTTATTTTATCACTTTTATTGATGACTGCTCTGATTTCACATATGTATACCTTATGAAAAATTAAAGCGATGCTTTTGATATGTTTAAAACATTCAAAACTGAGATTGAGAATCAAGCAAATAGAAAAATTAATAGACTTCGTAGTGATAGAGGAACATAATACGAATCTAATTCAATTCTGGATTTCTATAAACAACATGGTATAGTACATGAGAGAACTGCACCCTATTCTCCTGAAATGAACGGTAAAGCAGAAAGGAAAAATAGGACCTTTACCGAACTAGTAGTTGCCATATTATTAAATTCTGGTGCAGCAAAACATTGGTGGGGGGATAATTTATTGACTGTATGCTATGTTCTGAATAGAATCCCCAAATCTAAGAATAAAATTTCTCCTTATGAAATTTTAAAGAATCATAAACCCAATGTCTCATACTTTAGAACTTGGGGTTGTTTAGCTTATGTTCGCATTCCAGACCCTAAGAGAATAAAATTGGCAAGTAGAGCATATGAATGTGCATTTATAGGCTATGCTATTAATAGCAAAGCATATAGATTTTATGACCTTAATGCACATAATATAATTGAATCAAATGATGCTGATTTTTATGAAACTAAATTTCCTTTTAAATTAAGGAATAGTGGGGGCACCTCAAATATGCCAATTAGAACAGAACTTAATGAAAATTCTGAAGCTGAACCTAGAAGAAGTAAAAGAGCAAGAACCATAAAAGACTTCGGTTCAGATTTTTGTGCTTTTACTATTGAGGAGGATCCCATAAACGTCCAAGAGGCCTTATCTTCTTTAGATGCTGATTTTTGGCAAGTGGCTATAAATGATGAGATGGATTCTTTAGAATCCAACAAGACTTGGCACTTGGTTGATTTACCCCCTGGTTGTAAATCTATAGGTTGTAAATGGGTACTTAAAAAGAAATTAAAACCTGATGACACTATAGATAAATATAAAGCACGACTAGTAGCTAAAGGTTTTAAACAAAAAGAAAATATAAATTTCTTTGACACTTTTTCACCTATAACTAGAATCACATCCATTCGGGTTTTAATCTCACTTGCTTCCATTCATAATTTACTTATACACCAAATGGATGTTAAAACTGCTTTTTTGAACGGTGAATTGGACGAAGAAATTTATATGGACCAGCCTAAAGGATTTGTAGTACATGGTCAAGAACATAAAGTATGTAAATTAGATAAATCATTATATGGTTTAAAACAAGCACCTAAACAATGGCATGAAAAATTTGATAATTTAATGATTTCAAATGGTTTTAATGTTAATGAAAGTGACAAATGCATTTATTACAAATCTGAGAATGACATTTGCACTATTATATGCCTTTATGTAGATGACCTACTCATTTTTGGGTCAAATATTCATGCCATAAACTCAGTTAAATCCTTATTAAGTGTCAATTTTGATATGAAAGATCTAGGTGAGGCGAGTGTAATCCTTGGTATTAAGATTACTAGGTCAGAAAAGGGAATTTCTTTGGATCAATCTCATTACATTGAGAAGATACTAAAGAAATATAATTACTTTGACTGTAAACCTGCAAGTACACCATATGATCACAGTGTAAATTTATTTAAGAACACTGGTGAAGGTGTAAGACAGTCTGATTATGCGAGCATCATTGGCAGCCTTCGGTATGCCACTGATTGTACTAGACCCGACATTGCCTATGTTGTGGGATTATTGTGCAGGTTTACCAGTAGACCTAGTATAGAGCACTGGCAAGCTATTGAAAGGGTAATGAGATACCTTAAACGAACCATGAACCTTGGATTACATTATGAAAGGTTTCCAGCTATACTTGAAGGATATTCCGATGCAGACTGGAATACCTTATCTGATGATTCTAAAGCGACCAGTGGCTATATATTTAGCATCGCTGGAGGAGCTGTTTCTTGGAAATCCAAGAAACAGACTATTTTGGCTCAGTCTACTATGGAGTCTGAGATGATAGCACTAGCTACAGCTAGTGAAGAGGCAGAGTATTTGAGAAATCTTCTAGCTGAGATTCCCTTATGGGAAAAACCGATACCGGCTGTGTTGATACATTGCGATAGTACCGCGACTATTGCAAAAGTTCAGAACCGTTATTATAACGGTAAGAGACGAAAAATACGTCGTAAGCACAGTACGGTTAGAGAACTACTTTCCACAGGTACCGTTAGAGTGGATTACGTACGTAGTGAGGAAAATTTGGCAGATTCTTTGACGGAAGGACTGTCCAAAGAGAAATTCCATAACTCTTCTAAAAGAATGGGACTATTGCCCTTAGATTGTTGAGTCACGCACAATGGTAACCCGACCTAAATGACTGGAGATCCCAAGAACTAGGTTCAATGGGTAATAACAAGTTGTGTAGTGATATGAGTTGAACATGCTATTTAATAAACCAAGAAGCATGTAAACCTGAAGTGATTAGAGGATGAGTTAATAGAAACTCTTAATGAGATCTATACTCTATGTAGAGTGGAGTACCTACCTTCAGGAGTGCTCTTGATAGACTCACCTTTGTGAATGTGGAAATGTGGTCGTTTCCTATGGAGTTGCGGGCAAAACTTCTAGAGCATTCACTAAACTAGGATAGACGTGCATGGTCATAAATGCACGGGCTTATTTGATTGCACTATAGAAAAGGTTATGTGTGGTTTGATGTCAGGAATAGAGTTCAAGACTACGTGTCACTCTAGTTAAAACTGAATCTTATTCACTATGCAAAGGTTCAAGTCGAAAGACACCTTTGTTTATGCACAATCTTATGATTTTTTAAGAAACTGCTCGAAAATATTTTTAAAAATTCAAGTGGGGGATTGTTGGAAATGTTTTATAACATTAAGTGAATTATTAAAAATCTTGAATAAGTGTATGAATGACTCCTATATGGGAATAGTCCTACATCATGGGATTATATGAAAGAAGCAAGTATTTATACTTGTTTCTAAGAAATCATGTTGGGGCCTTGGGCTCCCAATACATGCATTATTGTGAGGACGGAGACCATGCATCATGACCACCACACACGCACGCGCGACCGACCGACTCGACTCGACCTGACCCGGCCCGGTCCGGTTCGGCTCGGGCTCGGGCTCGGGCTTTGTGGTGTAGACACTTATATTTTTTGGACCATAAAACTTAGCCTTTTTCGAACCGTTTTTTTTATGGAAAAGATTTCTGCAACGGTAAAAACTCTTACCCCTCAATTTTAGCGGCCCACTAATCAGCAACCCTAACCCTAATTCTCGTCCTATATATTGTCATTAGCTTCAGACGTGAATACCTACCGAATCACAATTTCTCTTTTTCTCTCAGCCGCCATTAAAAATTTTCTCTCAGAAATTCTCGAGCAGTATTTTAATTCAGAAAGTGCAAATCTACACTGATTTGTTGTGCAAGCAAATCAGTTATTGTATTAGAGGCTGTTTTATCCTAGAGCGGCGGCGAAGGAACGAACTGGTTTGCACCTCCGACCAGATCGCCGAATCGTCTTCAAGAAAGCGACCTAGTCCGCGACTCAGCCATTGTTTCCCAACAACCATATCCTTGGAGAGAGGTTTCCACCTGTAATTTCCAGAGAAGATAGTTGTTTTGATCAAGAGGAATGGTGATTAACTGACTCTTGAGGCTGATCACATTCTTGGGAGGATGAATTGGATGTGGATTTACGGGTTGAGATGCCCCTGAAGTATTGTTGGATTCAGCATTGCTGTTAGCCATTCCAAAGATTATAATGAGGATAAGTGTTGAACAAGAAGTAATACAAACTGAACTTCTTTGATTTGAATTGAATTGCTCAAGAAGTTGTTTTGTGATCAAGAACTTGAGCACAGAGAGTTTTTTAAATGATGATGACTATTTTTCACACTGAGTTTTCAGTTGAAATTGCTTCTGATTGCTTTCTTGATGCTCTCTTTCTTGATTGTGAATGCTTCCGGGGTAGTATGATTGGTAAAGAATGATTCAGATTTGATTTCCTCTCTCTTGACGATTGAATCACTGATGCAGCCAGATAGATCTGAGCGTGGCACAGTGGTTTGATCAATTCAGGAGTAAAAAATCTCAAATGATAAGATCAATGAATGATCTTTGATGAGTCAGATTCAAATGATGAAATCTAACTGATGAATCTGCCAACAAAATTTCTTTTGTTGTTTTAGACGCAGATTAAAGAAGTGCTCTGATACCAAATTGAGTTTTCAAAAATAATGTTTTTGAGATTTCAGAGAGAATTGAAATATTTGCAAAGGAATGAATTGTATTCAGCTTGATCAAATGCTTAAAGAGTACATGTATTTATACCATGGTTCGAAAACTCGGTTTCGGTTTCAGTCATTTGAAAATTTACTAGTTTCGGACGGTTTCGGCGGTTTCGGTTTTTGTTTCGGTTTCGGTCCAAAAATCAAACAGTTATATTTTTTATGAAAAGATTAAGGATAATTGTTGCAAATCCAAATAGAATACTACTAGTATTACATATGGAAACTATTCTTGAAGCTACAATACTACTAGTTTACAAAAATATAATGAAGTAACATACAATACAATACTACTAGTTTTCTTCAATATCATGTGTTGCATAATATGATGGATAACCATATTGTATTTGTCCTGAACCCATAAATGTCTCCATCATATTGTCAAACGGCGATGGTTCTGCACTTTGTGTTGCATACATAAATTGACTATTTTGATCACTCGAGATGTCACTATACGTTTCATTTGTTCCATAATACGAGTTGCCACTTGTATAGTCAGAAGTAGAATGCCAATAGTTTGGTGGATCATTCGAAATATATGGATTGTAATGTTCATAATTATGTTGATGTCCATGTTCAACATTTAATTACTATCTCTTCGGCTGGGAATGTCACTTGCATCTCTTCTTGAATATGTTTGAGCAAACCTACGTGAATCATCACCATAATTAGAACCAATGCCATAATTACTTGTCAACCCCACACCACTTCCACCAACATTACCTTGATCATCATTTGACGAACCGCTACTATTTTCATTGCTTTGACTCGTTGTTGCTCGTGTAGGTATGCCATCAGCGGCAACTATTGCATCATTCAGCGTGTCGGTTAGCCAAGGATCGTCGTCCAACAAGGGTGGTTCAATTTCAGTAGTCCACTCTGCTAATGGATCTTCTTCATGGAATATGTAATCCAGATCGATCAAATGATTCTCAGTGTCGCGCTGTCGTAAATTTTTTGCTCTTAGTCTCATGTTGTAATGCACATATACCAGTTTTTCTAGATTTTCCATTTTTATTCTGTTTCTTAATTTTGTATGAATCATTGAAAACGTGGTCCAGTTCCTTTCACAGTTTGAAGAAGAAACCGTTTGGCTTAAAATGTGCATTGCCAGATTTGTTAAATTTGGAGCTTCCACCACTCCAATTATTGACCACCATTGAGCAGGAGAACATTGTTTTACAGCTTCATGTGCTTTTTCAGAACCAAACGCACCAATTCTCATTCTGTATCTTTGCACCTGTTGATGTGTAAGTTAAATATTTGATGTCTCAAATGTTAAATGTTATTCACAACTATTATGATGTTAGTTTTACTTGTTTTCCAATTTCAATTTGCATATTAATATCAGGCACCATCCTTTCAAGAACTTTGTTAAATCCATCCATTACTTTGTTGGATTTCCATACTAAATGATAGGATTAAGAAAATAACCTATATGAAAAAAGTGCAAATATTATTGAATTGTAATATATGTGACTATTTGTATGACGATTGATGAAAGTGAACAAATTACCTGCCGCATGAAGAGGTCGATGTAATTGTCTTTCCCATCTTTTATCTATTATATTCCACCATTTTTGATATTGACTTGCACCAACATTTTTTCTAATCGATTCTTTTGATCGATCCATTGCTTCATAAAGATATCCCATATCTGCTTTGTCGTCACTATCTACTAATCGTAGAACTTTCACTAGTGGCTCAAAAAAAAAGCATGACAGAAGCAACATTATTCCAAAAACCATTGTTGTAAATTAGCGTTGAGACAATTATTGCGGTTCTTTTATCTTTGGTATTGAGCCTCGGAAGTCTTGTTGTCCACTGTCGCGAAGCTATCATTCTTCTCAAATCATCTTTATGTTTGTAAATAGATTGTAGTGCGATGAAGTGAGTTGCAAAACGTGTTACTGTCGGTCTAATCAATTCTCTGTTGTTTGTCTCCTTTCTCATAATTGAAAGTAACCAACCATGATTGTATATAAATGTTGTTATTAACTGGCAATTTTTGATAACATTTGTTACCTCTGTTTCTTGTGAAATACCCTCTAAAATCAAATCAATGCAATGAGCTGCACGTGGTGTCCAATATAAATGTTTTCTTTTTTGCATCAGTAACAACCCGACAGCTTTGTAGTTTGCTCCATTATCTGTAATAACCTGCACTATCCTGTTTTCACCAATTTATTCAACAACATCATCCATTAATCGACAAATATATTCTCCATTTTGGAATTCATCTGTAGCATCTACAGATTTGATAAACACCGTTCCATGAGTAGAGTACACAAGAAAGTTTATAATTTTTCGTCGGTTTTGTGTACTCCAACCATCACACATTAGTGTACAACCATATTCATCCCAGAAATTGTGCAACGTTTTAATATAATGTCCAATTTCTTCTATTTCCATTTTAAGATATTTCATAAGCAGTAGGTGGAGCAATTCCACGACCACCTTCGGCAATCGCGTCAACCATTGTTGTATAATATGGACTATTAACAACGTTATGAGGAATATGGTTAAAGAAAAAGAACTTAGAAATAGCTTGACCGATATGTTTTTTGGCATCTTTAATACCTTTCATTGCAGATTTGATAGAAGGTTGAGTTCTTCCATCTCGTTTCTGCATATATGAGTCGATTCTTCCAGCAGCACGAGAGTCAAAATCTTTATCTAGTCTAACAGTTTTACCACGCTGTGTTTGACTTGAACTACCACCCGATCGTCCAGTGGTACGAGATCTGGGTAGAGATCTGTGCATGTCTTCGTCTCTAAGCATATCTCTGCTCTGTCGCATGGCACGTTGCAATTCTTCATCTTCTTCACTCTCATTTTCTGGTACTTGTGGTCTGCTCATCAATTCTTCTTGTAAGTGTTGCTTGTTTAATTTTCCTTTGTTTCGTTCATTTCTCTTTTGAATGATATGCGATCGTATAAGTTGTTTAACTTCTTTAGGGACAGTTAAACAAGCTGCTACGTCACCACCTACTCCTGCCAGATGTTCTTTCAAGCGAGTCACGCCACCGCCATTAATTATTTTATGGCAAAAATTACATTTTGTTTTTCGAATATTGCCATCGATTGCAGTACCATAATTCCTACCAATTTCAGTTTGATTTGCCATTGCGTACCTGAAATTATACATAAATGATACAATATAATCATACAAAAGAATAAGAAACATTGATCGAAGTCGTGAAATTATACATAAACGATACAATATAATCATAAATGATACAATATAATCATACAAAAGAAAAAGAATAAGAAACATAAATGATCCAATGTTCAAGTCCAATGTTCAATATTCTAGTCCATATTCAGATCGGCATATGCATGTCAGTTCAACATGTTCAGGTCAGTTCAACGTGTTCAGGTCAGTTCAACATGTCTAAGTCAGTTCAACGTGTTCAGGTCAGTTCAACGTGTTTAAGTCCATTTGTATATGCAATGTTCATGTCAGTTCAACGTGTTCAAGTCCATTTGTATATGCAATGTTCATGTCAGTTCACTATGAAAGTCTAACGTTCAATTCAGTCCAACAGTATGCATAAAAAAAACACGTTAAAAAAAAACTGTATGCATAAAAATAAACACGTTAAAAAAAATAAACAAACACGTAAAAATAAATAAACAAACACGTTAAAAATAAACAGACCGTATGGTTAAATCAGTCCAACCGTATGCCCAAACAAAACATATTCAGTCCAGTCGTTGCCCAAACAAAACATATTGTCCAACGTATGCATTAAAAAAAAGGGGCTTCCAGTATATTTCTCCATGTTCCCTTTCACGTGAACTTTCCCTTTCCCTTTCCCTTTTCAGTCCAACACGCAAATCACAACTCACGAAAGAGGGTAAATGAAAAAAATTAAAATACGAAGGCAGCAAAAATAATTAGGGAATTAATCACCTCAAATCGATTTTGAAATCGAAGGCGGTTTGGAAGCTCGCGGGTTGCAGCTCGATTTAGATTCCACTGAAGTCGATCTCGGTTTAGAACTCAATTTGAGATTTTTGATTCCACTTAAAGATTGCTGAGGACTGAAGAAAGCGTGGTAATTTATAGCCAACGTTTTTACTGTTTCATCACGAGATGTTACTTTTCCTTTTGCTTTTCAAATTCTGGCTGATTTCGCGGATTTAGGTTTTTTTTTTTTTTTTTTTTTTTACTCACTTGTTTAACCGAAACGAGATTTCTTGATGTTTTTGTCTCGCCCTCTGCCGGAACCGGAACGAGATCAACGGGATCTCGCGGTTCCGGACGAATTTTCAAACCATGATTTATACATGTTGCATAGTGTACAAAGCGGCAACAGGTAAAATGATTTTACATGTAATAAATGGGCTAAGCCCAATACAGCCCAATGAGTAAATAAATATCCTTTATCTTATCTTGTATTGAATAACAGCTGCACCGATTCCTTCGTAAGTCTTATTTAGAAAGATAATATTATTTGATTGTGGCACTCCTTATCTCTCCACTTCTTATTTGTTGTCCGTAGTTTGACTTATGGTTCCAAGACTGGAATTTCAACATTCATTTTACTGTTGACATATATAATTTAGAGAAAAAGTATGTACTTTATCTAATATGAATTTTTCAAAGGCTAAGATTTGAACCACTATGGATTTGAATAAGATGTTTACAGAAGGAAAGTAACCTCATAATGACATATCACAAGATTGCATATGGCTGATCGACTGCAAGTAAGTAATGAACATCTTGAATTAATTTTCTGTGCATTCATCCATCTTGCAACCATTAAACTTATCAGAAGCACAGGAAAAAAAATTAAAATATAGAACAATTATTTTCTGAACTTAACAAACTATTCAATTATTTCCTGATTTTTTTTTTTTTTTTTTTTTGTGACTATGGTTTTCCAAATATAATTGGATATCCTTTGTTTCCATTTCAATCTATGCTAAATCATTTCCCATTTTACTATAAATAATCAGCCACTCACTAAACTGAAAAATGTATTAAAAAATTCTTTGGTTTCTACCATTTATACCTTAATTATGCATATAAAAATTCAAGAAAATAATTAATGGACAATTAAAGCATGAATATTCTACCATTTAAACCTTTAAGGTTGGAAGCATTCAATGTCGTGACAAGTTGAATAAAAAATTGGAGTTAATTATGATGATTCCAATAAGTTGATTGCATTCATAAATTGGATTCATTACATTATTGCCGAATGATCATTAACCAGATGATCCTTATCAATTGCAGCCCATACCTGATACCTTCAAAACATATTCAAACCATATGGGAATTTAATTATTATCAGTATTTGGCATCCGTTATTTATCCTCAATATTTGCCAGCTTTTTTTCCCACTACCTTACATCACTCTAAAGTTACTGTTATGTCTTGCAATTACTTAAAAGTAATAGAATAAATCTGGTAAGTTAACATTGCGTCCCAGAGTTAAAGTTATTTCAAAATTCTATTTCTTGCCATAATTCAAGGATATTTGATTTATCTTCCTTTTTTATAATTTAACTACTATAATTGATCTTATCATTTCTCCATTTAGAAATTTAAACACATTCCCTTTTCATGTATTTTATTCAATTCCACTAGGAAAATTAATTATCTTGATTAGCATACTTCTATTTCATTCTTTGCCGGCGAGATCACTATTGTTTCTTAAATTCCAAATTTGAATGTTTCATATTTTATTTTTAACTATAGTTTCCCACTTCCAATTTTCATTGCCTCTAATATGGAGTCATGGTAAAGTGAGCATATATAATCTACGTTGATTGCTTCTGCTAACTCCCTTGCTGAATGTACAAGTACTGTTTATTTTAACAGTTTGCATTAATGAGCTCAACATATTTTTGATGGGCTTATACATCTAATTGACAGTTTTGTCAAACATTTTTACCTTTGACATAGCAAATCTTTTCTACTTTTAATTTTACACTGTTCTTTTCTTTTAATTTCTCCATTGCTACATTTTTGACATTCAAGTAACATTGGTTACTCTATTTTCCATTGCGGTTCAGGTTTCCTTTTATGATTATAAACTTCAAGCTTTACTCTTTTGAATTCTAGAATTTTTCTAGGAACCAAGATATCGAATGTTCTCCTATATCCAAGCTCAAACCGATTTATATTCCTGTGACTTCCCATCTATTTGATATTTTTTTGCCACAGATTTACAATTGAATGCAACACCATTTGATTTTGGTAAACGGAATTACTTCCTATAATTGTAGTTTGGATATTTAATATGATTTCTTTGATTTGGATTGGTTTTCATGGTTTAACATATTACAATTTTTTCTAACTTACATGTTGTAAAACATTTTTTATGGTCCTAAACTATTTTTTTTTTTTGAAGACTAAGAATACAAACAATTTGCATTGGATGATGGTTTAAAGTTATAATATTTAGAGGCATGAAATTTGACAATATAAAGTTACACCTTTATTTTCGGTACATGTTTTTTTTTTGTTGTTGTTGTTAATATATAGATACTAAGATAAGCTTTCATTTGCTTGAATGAAAGATTTGGTAGTTCAAACAGATTCCTTTTAACTATGGATAATTTGGTGCTTTGCATATTTAACAGTTTAAACGTTGAACATGTAACTTAAATATTTTTGTTAGATTCAGTAAGCAAGCATGACATATCATATTTCAGTAATAATACAATTCAACATTAACCTTGAAGTGATAATCAAATTATGTTAGTTAATCATATTTACTTCCAATGATTTTGATTTAAGAGTAGATTATGGACATCATAATATTACACCGTAACTTCCCAAGTCAATTTCTTTACTTAGCAAATTAGAGAAAAAAGAACAAAAGGAAGGAAGGAAGGAAAAACATAACGGTCAAATAATGGCGACCTGCTCCTGATTCCTTTTCCTCAATCTTTCCTTCTCCTCCTGCATCTCTGCTTCCAATATTGAGCTTCTTCTTTTCTTGTTTCTCTCTCAAGTGATTCCGCCAGATCTGTTCTCAGCATGGTCTCCAGTTATTCGGAAGGGGCTTTTGTGTGTTCTGGAAAATTTATTTCTTTATGCCCAAGTTTCGAGGCAATAGCTAATTCGCTGCTCAAGGTGGCAGACTATCCGGTGTCGGTGATTTTCACTAGCCAATCTTCGATTGAGGTCCAGGTTTTCTCTCTTGCGTCTTTTGTGAGCCTCAATCGCCACCGATTCTTGGATGTGGACGGTTCCTTTCTAGAATTCACTCCGTTGTACCAGTACTCTCTGGTAAGCTCTCTCCCCCCACGTGGGACTTCTCACCTTCCTACGTCTGTTGCGGGTCTTGGAGATGGTGGCCACTCTATCTTCATTAGGGGCAAGCAGGATTTAACCACCCAATTTTCCCCTAGTTTAAGCTTCAAATCAGCGGAGCATGCTCCGATAGTGGCTGACCATGGTTTTTTGGCGGGCTCTCTTGCTTGTGGCGGTGTGTTTGAGCCCGGTTTTGGCAAGCTTATCTCCCCTGAAATGGTGATTGGTAGGGATTTAATCATCCCGTCCAATTTCTATCCATCGGTGGTAAATGAAGTGCCTAGTGCTCGTGCATTTTCAGATCTGCAGGGTCCTTATTTTAGGCGTCAAGGCCGTCATCTTGCTCGTAAAGTGAGGAAGGTGGGTGCGACCTCTCCCTTAATGGTCTCTTCTACTTTTGTACTTCCAGAGAAGAATGCTGTGGCAAGCAAGAGGCATGCTCCAGGCCTTGTTTTGTCCAACGCCTTCTCTGTCTTGGAGCACGAGGCATCTTCAGATTGTGTGGGAGAGGTTCCCCTTCCTCCGAGGCATTTGTTATTGATTGTGGCTACTTTGTTTCTCTGGGTTCGTTGGGCTGCTCCTCCATAAGGCGTAAGAGTAGGCCCTTGACATCTAGTCAGCGTTTGCAGCCTAAGCTTTCCTCGTCTGGCGTGGCAACATTGAGAGCCAGTGATTCAATAGGCTTGGTTGAGGGTGTTGGTGCTGCTCCTATTATTGGAGGCGCAATTTCTTTTGTTGGCTGGGTGGATTTTGTAGGCAATAACAACATCTATCTTGATGCCCATAATCCCAACAAGGTATGTTTGCTTGATTTTTGTGAGTACGTTCGCTATGGTTTGTTCGGGCCTGCATTCCCTCTTCTCCTTCCCTGAAGGAGTTTCTTGGTCAGTTTTTTTCTTCTTTAGCTCAGTTCCTCTTGATATCCCTCTTCTCGTGCGCTCTTATGCGCATTGTTTGTGTGATTGTGTTTTATTGAGCTCTGTCACGTCTTTGTGCAAGCTCCCTGACACGGTTACACTTCTTTCGATTGTGGACGTGCCTTGTCAGGAGTGCCTTTTTGGGGGTTTTACGGTGCTGATTAAGTACCTAGTAGTGTTATCCGTTGGTGGATTCTGCATTTTTTCGCTCCATCTTTTTTTGGTTGATGGTCACCTCTTTTTTGTTGCCTCTTTTTGGTTCCTCGGTTCGCTTTTGTGGGTGTTTTCCTTTCCGCCTTCTTCCCGTGCAGGGTGCCTTTTCGCCTGTTGGTTTTTAGCCTTATTGGGCTTGTTTTTTGGTTGGTTACTTCGGACGGGGGTGCGTCGATGGGCTGTGCTTAGTTTGGATCTCGACGGGCTTGACAATAGTCTGTTTGTGTCCATTACATCAGATGCTCTTACTTGTTCGTCGGCTGGGTCCTTTTCTGCCCGTCCGCGATACATTAGGTTTGGCATGCGTAGTTACCATTTAGTGAGCGCACCCGTTTCTCACTACATGACAGCTACTTGTACCTCTACTGGATCGCTAACGTTGTCGTCCTGGACTTTCCTCGCTTGTCTTTGGAGCCGGGCTTGGTTTGTTAGCTTCAGAACTGTACCTTTTAGCCCGAACAGTCTACCTCATGACAGCTCGGCACCGGTACAGTTCTTTCACCGATCGGTGTTGCCTTGGTCGGGCAACTCCACTTCCTCATCCCCTTCTCTTCCCGGTCTCATCCCTTGTTCTTTAGTGGCGTCCTCTTCCCTGTCTCCCCCCGATTTTCTTATTCTTTGCTTAGTAAGGCAGAAATAGCGATCATTAACGGTTTACTATCTCGGCTTACAAAGAACTCTTGCCCTTCTTCTCCCAGCTTATCCTCGTCTGCTACTGTTGGCTCGTCCGGACCGACTAGTCGTCCATCTAGGCGTCGTAGTAGTCCAGCCTCGTGCACCCCTCGCACCATTCGCACACGCTCTATAGCGGCGTCCGAGCAGATCATTAGATCTACTCGACACACTCTTTATCGTAGTTGAGGCTATTGGTGGGAGTAGTCTCCCCCCATTTTTTTTGGCTTTTTCGCTCTCTTATAGGTTTTTGATGGAGAACGTCCTCTTCTGGAATGTCCGTGGTATTGGCCATGATGAGTCTCTGGCGAGACTCAAGCGCATTGTCAAGAAGCATTCCGTTTGGTTGGTAGCACTTCTGGAACCTATGATGGGACCGGAAGCGATGACCAAGTCTGTGTTTTCCCTTGGCTTTGATGGTGCCAAAGCCAACGTATCCGACAAGATTTGGATCCTATGGTCCAAAGACCTTGTTGTTCAGCCTCTGTTCGACTCAGACCAGCTGCTGTCTGTAGCTTGTTTGTCTCCCTCCTTCTCGTCTTCCTTCTTGTTCTCCGCGGTTTATGCAAAGTGTGACCGGATAGACAGGCAAGCCCTTTGGGCCGATTACCTCTCTCTTTCCGACTTAGGTTTCTCTGTATCGGTGGTGGGTGGCGACTTCAACGTAGTAGCTAGCCAAGCAGAGAAACGAGGAGGAATTGCTGTTAACCGTCTTGCGTTAGCAGATTTCAACGCTTTCATTATCGGTTCGGGTCTTGCGGAAGTGTCCTTTACCGGTTCGGCCTTCACCTGGTGTAACAACCAAGAAGGTCATAACCGGATCCCATCGAGGCTTGACAGAGTCTTCGCTTCTGAAGGTTGGTTCGGTCTGCCCTTCTCTTTCTCCGTCTCTCACCTCCATCGCACTTTCTCCGACCACGCCCCCTTGCTCCTTTCTTTCTCCTCCCTTTCACTATCCCGTCCGTCCTCCTTTAGGTTCCAGAGTATGTGGAGATCTCATCACTCCTTTCACAGCCTTATGGAAGAATCATGGATCTCCCTGTTGAGCGGTTCCCCCTGGTGTCATATTTTCTCGCAAGCTGAAACATATTAAGACTTGTCTTAAAGCGTGGAATCAACTTGTTTTTAAGAACATTTTCGATCGCGTTAGAGCTGTTGAAGAAACCCTTGTTCTAGCGGAAGCGGCTTTTGATGATGCACCCTCTTCTGCCAATAAGGAGGTGTGGGCGATTGCCCAACTAGCCTACTCGTCTGAGCTTCGCGTTGAGCAAGATCATTTACGCCAAAAAGCCAGGATCAAATGGGTTATTGAAGGCGATTCGAACTCTAGTTTTTTCCACTCCTCTATCCGTAAGAAGAATAGACGTCTTTCCATTTCCCAAATTTTCCGCCCAGATTTATCTATGACCTCCTTTCCTGCAGAGGTCAAAGATACTATTCTATCCCACTTCCAATCTTTCCTCAGCTCTCCTTCGGTTTCGATATCTAATCCTTCCCTTCTTGCCTTCATTCATCGGCTGATCCTCCCGTCGGATAGCTCGGACCTTGCCTCTCCTCCTACCTTAGAAGAAATACGTGCTTGCGTATTTTCTCTTAGCAAGGACGGTGCGCCCGGACCTGATGGTTACAACGGGATTTTCTACAGGAGTGTTTGGCCTATCATCCAGCGGGACTTCTGTCTAGCCATTCAGTCCTTCTTTTCCGGTGAAGAACTACCCACAGGGTGGACTTCTACCAACCTGATCCTCATCCCAAAATGTGACAATCCCACGCATTGTTCCGTCTTTAGACCCATTAGTTTATGTAATTTCTCTAACAAGGTTATTTCAAAGATGCTAACCTCCAGGTTAGCTCCGTTTCTTGAGCGTCTTATCTCTTCCTCTCAGGCTGGGTTTGTAAATGGACGTTTAATCACCGACAACGTCCTGTTAGCGCAGGAGCTGATTTCCCAGATCGATAGGAAGGTCCGCGGGTCTAATGTGGTTGTCAAGCTGGATATGGCTAAGGCTTATGATCGCATGTCTTGGTTCTTCATCATCAAGATCCTTCGGGCTTTCGGTTTCCCTGAGCCCCTTATTGATGTTGTTTGGAGGCTTATATCCAACTGTTGGTTCTCCGTTCTCATCAACGGATCGGCCACCGGTTTTTTCAGATCCAGGAGAGGACTTTGTCAGGGAGACCCCCTCTCCCCTACCATGTTCGTCCTTGCCGCTGAGGCCTTTATTCGGGGCTTGCACTCCCTTATGATTGCTGGGCAGATACACAGATTTGGCATCCTTGGGGGATGTCCTCTTATCTCTTCATTATCCTTTGCTGATTACATCATCATTTTCACTAATGGCAGTCGTCAGTCCTTTCAAGGCCTTTTGGGCTTCATTCGGCAGTATGAGAGATGCTCGGGGCAACTCATTAACTCTTTCAAAAGCTGCTTTGTTCCCGCGAAAGATCTAACGGCCGATAGAGTTGCTTGGATCTAGTCTTATACTGCCTTTATGGCAGCCTCACTCCCGCTTCCTTACCTGGGCATTGTTTTATATCGAGGAAGGAAGCTCAACGCCTTTTTTGATCCTATCGCTGACAAAGTTAGGGGGAAGATCCTTAAATGGATTGCTACCCTACTTTCTCAGGCTAGTCGGCTTGTTCTCATTAGGTCTGTCGTAGACTCCATGGGATCTCATATCTTTGCTGCTATGACTCCCACGACGTCCTTTTTTCATTCGTACCGTTCCTTTGTGTCCTCCTTCTTCTGGGGATCCAAGGGTGACACTACTCGTCACCATTGGATTTCCTGGAGCATTATCTGTCGTCCCAAAAGTGAGGGAGGCCTGGGCATCCGTAACCCTCAAGACGTTTGCAAGGCCTTTACTTGCAAGCTTTGGGTAAGGTTTGAAGCGAACAACTCCCTCTGGGCTACGTTCCTTCACGCCAAGTACTGAAGGTTGGCTAGTTCGCATTACTCTGGTATCCCATCCTACGCTAGTGAGACGTGGAAACGGATGCAATCCGTGAAGGCCTTATTAGATGCTCATGGCGGGGGTACCTCATGGGACGGCAATCCATTCTCTCTTTCTGCTGCGTGGAACTCTGTGCGGAATCCGACGCCTGAGCTTCCCCTTTTCTCTTTTATTTGGAATGTCCGAATTCCACCAAAGGTGTCTCTATTTATGTGGAAAACCATGCATAATGGTTTGCCACTGGATGAGAATATTCAAAGAATCGGCATTCCGCTCGTTTCCAGATGCAGGTGCTGCATTGCTGGCAACACCGAAACCTCCTTTCATTTATTGATTTCTGGGGTTTGTGCTAGGTCTGTTTGGAATTATTTCGGCAACCTGCTAGGCTGTCGTTGTAATGCTAACTCTTTGGATGAATTCCTGAAATTCTGGTGGATTGGCATCTCAGGAAAAAGTCTTCGCGCGAGCCTCTTTCGTCTGATACCCTGTTTGATTTGTTGGCACATCTGGTGCGCGCGAAACAAGGCAATCTATGACGAAGAGGCTATGGATCCTCCGACCATCATCCGAAAAATTAGGAACGATGTTTTCGTAGCGTTTCGGGGAAGGCCGTTCAAAGGTGTGGTAGGTTCCCGGTCTAGGTGGTTGGCTGTTAATTTTGACGTTTCAACGCTAACAGTCAATCCCAGACAAGGTGTAGGCTGATTTCTGTTTAGTATGGATAGTGTGCTTGTATGATCCTTTTATTCCTCTTCACCCCTACACCCCCCTCCCCCCCTCCCCCCCGGTACTGACAATGTTTGCTAGTTGTTCAGGCCTTGATGTACATGTTGATGGGCAGGATCTTTTGGTGCTACGTGCGGGTTGATTCTCTACTCTTTGGTCGGTCCGCTAGATCAGCCACCGCTTTGATAGCTATTCGAGGTCTAGGATTTGTTTTGAGCTTTTTTTCAGCTCTCTTCACCTAGGCTTGTGGGATCCTTGACCTCTTCTAGAATCGAAGAGGTCGCATATTTAGGTGCTGGTTTTGTTTTGATGGGAGTATCAGTTCGGTTTCGAGGTTCCAGTGCTGCAAGAACCACTCTTGATCTTAGTAGAGCTGAAGAGTTGTTGATGGGCCTTCATCATCTACTAGTCCGTCCCTCCATGTTTCAGTTGGAGGCCTTGCCCTGCTTGGAGGAGATTTGGTTTGTGGATATGGCGAATGCTCCGTCCTGGCATTGGCTTGGAGTCTTACCTTTTTCGTATGGTCTGTACTTGTTTTTTCTTTTATGTGTGCACGGTTTCGCGTGCCGAAATCCGTTTTTGTGTGCCATTGGAGAAAGACATGTTTCTCCTTTTTGGTATATATAGTTCTCTTTTTGTTAAAAAAAAAAAAAAAAAAATTTCTTTACTTATTGTTTTGATTTTATATCCAACGTGTCCTTAATTAAGTATTCCGCAGTTCCCAGCTCCTACGCGAACCAAATGGACGTGCTTATCGATAAAATCAAACTCATGAGCAATGATAACAACGTAACTTCTCCCATTGCTTCATCTTCTATCCCCAAATCCAAAAGTTACTGTGGTTTCCCATAATCTACCAGTTTGGACAATTGTGTCATAATTGCTCAACCGCTCTTTCGTATTTTGATTATTGTTTTGAAGTAGCCATTCTTCCTCAATCAGTCAATAACCATAAAAAAGGCCCGTCATCTGGTCCAAATCTTCATTATATCTTCTGTTTTCGCCTTCGTATTTTCGTTCTCCTGGATTCAACTGTTTAGACAAAGGTCAATCGAATAATAATGTAGTAAATTTGCAGGTTCTTCCAAGTTCCATGGTTGATGTACGTAGTAGAGTAGTAAGATGTCCTGTTATCTTTAACATTTATGCTATCCATATTGTATCCCTGCCCCTTTACCATCCATTTACTGGTTATTTGTGATATTTTACTTATTTCAGTTACGTATGTAAAATGGAGTAGTAAGCACTGTTTAACGAATCAGTTAACCCAGTGCTTCATATCTGAGCAAAACTAACACCATGACATCTGCAAGAATCGCCTAAATCTTAATGTCTTCGACGACGATGAGGTCACGGAATCCATCTTTACAACACTGAGTTTTTGCCCGCTCTTTTGGTAATTGAATCCATATTCTATTAAATTTCTATGTATAAAATCCATCAAGCGAGCCATCTTCATATGCTTTTGAACTTCTCTGAATTTTACTTCTGACAAATAAGGCAAGATAATATGCTTTCTATAAAGTAACCGACAAAAGTTTCCATTTTCGAATGATGAATTACAGCAGATTACAGAAATTTTATCACATATAATTCATAGACAATATTAATTTATAGTAATACAATGTCTGATAAATGAATGAATGAATTTGTAGGCAAGAAGCTAGGTGAGTTTTTGTAATGCTATTATATTCTGAGTTATGAAACAAGCAAGCATGGAAGCATAATACACTTTAGATTCATTTCTCAATTTAA
This sequence comes from Allium sativum, assembly GCA_030737875.1. Taxonomy (NCBI): domain Eukaryota; kingdom Viridiplantae; phylum Streptophyta; class Magnoliopsida; order Asparagales; family Amaryllidaceae; genus Allium; species Allium sativum. The sequence continues at coordinate 203,715,647 of CM060924.1, forward strand.
ATTGATAAAAAAGCCTTACATGAATCATGTGCTTTTACTATAAAAATATATATAATTCTCAATAACTATATCTCATGCATAACGATCTTCTTTTCTCATATCACATTGCTTTAAATGTTTTTTGTAATTTTGGGCAGTATAACTGTTTTTCTTAGCAAAAAGTAGTAAGATATTGCTAGTTTTGTTTGTAGTTAAATACTTATATCACTTTTTTTTATTATTATTATTAATTTATGCAAGCCATGTTTACCCAAATTAAATAAACAAAAATCCAAATCTGCGCACTCTACAAAATAATTTGACACTTTGCGATACAACTAATATATTGTCCTTGGCTGACCTCCAACGTCGTGATAATTATTACACTTCTCAATTTGTCTATACACTTTGAAAACTTTAAGACCCTGGATGTCATATATAGAAATCAACTGACAAATTAAAATGTTATTTATACCAAATTCTTTTCTGCTGATTCTTAAATTTCATAAATCTGTGAGTATAATGAATAATGTTTTAACTGCATGGTCCTTGACAAAACCAGGCCTCGGACACTACCGAGGTAATGATAATGTATTTTATCCTTCTCATGCTCATTGCTGTTTTACATAAGATATAGCGCAAAATTCATGTTTTTGTGTATCAATATTAATGCTATGACCAAGTGTTTCAAACAATGAACTTATGCATGCTTCTTTTCTCTTTTCAGACTACAATGGTTTTGTTGAAAATATAAGCTAGATAGTTGAACTGTCCATTTATCTTGCTGCTGTCTCTTGACTTTTCAGTTTCTAGAATAATAAATAAGTCCTTGCTTTGTAATCATATAAATGTAATGTATTTTGATGAATGAAAAAAGCCAGCCTTTCAGAGAACAAATTTCTTCTCTAGTTTGAAAACAAAGGTCCTGTTCTTCTTACAGAAACTACAACATCAGACCATCAAATTGGTATCAGAGCAATAATCCGGCTCTACCAATTCTTCAAACACAGTTCCAATTTACATCTCAGAATGGCCACAAACAACAACTTCTTACAACCTCAGCTTCCCCGATTAACTGGCAAACATTACAGCCAGTGGAGTATCATGATGAAGACCTTATTTACATATCAAGATCTCTGGGATATTGTCGAGACTGGTTACACTGAACCTGCTGATCAAACTACACTCAATCAACAACATTTGACAGCTTTAAAGGAAAATCGCAAGAGGGACAAAAGGGCATTGTATTTTATTTATCAATCTGTAGATGAAATAATTTTTGAACGAATTTCGGCAGCAAACTCGTCAAAAGAAGCATGGGATATTCTCAGTACAACCTACAAGGGAGAAGACAAGGTAAAAATGGTAAGGTTACAAGCTTTACGGGGAGAATTTGATTTGCTTCGAATGAAAGAGGGAGAATCTGTTGAAGACTATTTTAATCGAGTCATTGCTGTTTCAAACCAAATGAAAATTAATGGAGAAGATCTTTCGGATCAGAGAATCATAGAAAAAATTCTTCGAAGCATAACAAAAACCTATGAGCATGTCGTGGTTGCAATTGAAGAATCGAAAAATCTAAGTGAACTCTCTCTGGAATCTTTGCTGGGTTCATTACAGTCTCACGAATTACGCATCAAACAATTTGAGACTCCTACAGAACAAGCATTTCAAGCACAAGAATTTCATCGCGGAGGCTTTCGAGGACGAGGACGTAGAGGAAACTTTCATGGCCAAGGTAGAAGCCGTTCAGATTTTTACACCAGAGGAAGGAATCAAGCAGGAAATTATTTATCTCAATCAAATCAAGAAACAAACTCAAACGATCACTATGAAAGAGGAAGAGGCCGTGGACGACATGGAGGCAGAGGAAGAGGTAATTATCAATCCCATGCCCGATGCAATTATTGTCATAAAATTTGTCATTTGGAAAAGGATTGCTACTCCCGACTGAAGAAGGAAAGAGAGGAGTCAAGTTTTTTACATGAAAATTCTGATTCAAAAGATGAAGAATTTGTACTTCTTATGTTAAATGAAAAAGTGGCCTCTTCCGAAAACACATGGTACGTAGACAGCGGGTGCAGCCACCACATGACTGGAAACAAAACTATGCTTATTAATCTTGATGAATCTGTCCAGCGTGAAGTAAGAACAGGGGATGACAAACGACATTTGGTACAAGGATGTGGTGATATCCCAATTCAAACTAAACATGGGATAAATTTTGTTTGTGATGTTTATTATGTTCCAGGTCTGAAACACAACCTTTTAAGCGTTGGACAGCTTTTAAAAAAGGGACATAATGTGATCTTCAAGGATGAGCAATGTGAAATAAGAGATAAGAGTCATACTCTTATTGCACGAATAAAAATGACAGCAAACAAGATGTTTCCTCTGAAGTTGAATGGCACTACTCTTAATTGTTTTTCAAGCATTATCAGCGACAAAGCATGGCTATGGCATCTTCGTTACAATCACTTGAGTTTTAGCACATTGGCAAAGATCTGCCAACAGCATATGGTCAGAGGCATTCCATATATTCAGTGACAAGATCAAGTATGTGAAAGCTGTGTATTTGGGAAACATAATCAAGATCCTTTTCCAAGTGAAATGGCTACGAGGGCGACTCTACCATTAGAATTGGTGCATTCTGATTTATGCGGTTCTATGCGCGTAAATTCTCTTGGAGGTAATAGATTTTTTCTCATGTTCATTGATGATTATAGTAGGAAAATATGGATATATTTTCTTAAACAAAAATCTGAAGTTTTGGTGTCTTTAAAAACTTCAAAGCACTTGTTGAAAAACAAAGTGGTTATCAATTGAAGGCCTTATGTTCAGATCAAGGTGGTGAGTACATGAATGGAGAATTTGAAGCTTTCTTGAAAGAAAATGGTATTAAACATCAACTTACTGTTGGCTACAGTCCTCAACAAAATGGGGTGGCTGAACGAAAGAACCGTATTATTATGGAACTAACGCGCAGCATGTTGAAGACTAAAAAACTACCGCAGTTTTTCTGGGCTGAAGCTGCTGCATCCGCGTGCTATGTTTTAAATCGTGCTGCTACAAAAGGAGTGGAAGGAAAAACCCCAGAAGAGGCTTGGAGTCTCCATAAGTCTTGTGTCTCTCATCTTAGAGTTTTTGGAAGCATATGCTATTCTCATGTACCGAGAGAAAAGCGAGGCAAGCTTGACGACAAATCTGAAAAGTGCATTTTTGTTGGCTATAGTGAGAACTCAAAAGCATATAAGTTATTCAATCCGACCAGTAAAAAGATTATTGTTAGCCGAGATGTAATATTTGATGAGAAAGCGGCATGGGATTGGAAAACTGAAAAAGAAAGTAACACTCATGTATATGACAACACTCTACTGCAACCATTAGAAGAAGAAACACAACCTGGTCATGATGAAGTATTGCCACAAGCATCACCAACATCATCAACGACATCATCAAATTCAGTTTCACCACCTCGCAAGACAAGAAGTTTGGGAGAAATATATGATCAAACAAGGAGAATGCTAGAAGAAGAATTTTCAGATTTTACTTTATTTGTGGATAGTGATCCAATTAACTTTGATGATGCTGAAAAAGAAGAAAAGTAGAGGATGGCCATGAAAGAAGAAATTGACTCAATTGACAAAAATCAAACATGGGAATTGATGGAGCTTCCAGCCGGCAAGAAATGTATTGGTGTTAAATGGATTTATAAAACTAAACGAAATGCTCATGATGAAATTGAAAAACACAAAGCACGCTTGGTTGTGAAAGGTTATAAACAGAAGTATGGTATTGATTACTAAGATGTTTTTGCCCCGGTGGCCCGTCTTGAAACAATCCGATTAGTTCTTGCACTTGCGGCTAAGAATAACTGGAATGTTTTTCAAATGGACGTGAAATCAACATTTCTGAATGGTGTTCTGCAAGAAGAGGTCTACGTTGATCAGCCGCATGGTTTCGTGAAAAAGAAAAGAAAATAAAGTTTATCGACTTAAAAAGGCGCTCTATGGATTGAAGCAGGCACCCCGAGCTTGGTACTGCCACATTGATGATTATTTCAGCAAAAATGGCTTCAAAAAATGTCCGTTTGAACACACTCTTTACATCAAAGAAAGCACAAAAGGTGATGTTTTGATTATCTCCTTATATGTTGATGATATAATCATCATGAGAAGCAATACAAAGGATATTGAAGAGTTCAAGAAAAGTATGATGCTTGAATTCATAATGATTGATTTAGGGCTGCTGCATTTCTTTCTTGGTATGGAGATAAAGCAAATTGATGAAAGCATATTTCTTTCTCAACAAAAGTATGCAAGAAATCTCATGAAAAAATTCAGAATGGAGGATGCTAAACCTGTCAATACACCTGTTGCACTTGGAACAAAGCTGAGTAAGAATGATGATTCAAAGAATATTGATCCGACACTATTTAGGAGCCTCGTCGGAAATTTAATGTATTTAACTGTCACGAGACCTGACATTGCATATGAAGTAAGCCTAATTAGCAGGTTTATGGAGTGTCCAAAAAAATCTCACTGGGATGTAGCAAAAAGGATATTGAGATATATAAGAGGAACTCTCACGAATGGGATTTACTACCAGCGAGCAAATGAAACTCGGATTGTAGGATGTTGCGATAGCGATTGGGCTGGAGATTATGATGACAGCAAGAGCACTTCTGGAAATGTGTTCTTCATTGGATCGACTGCTGTATCATGGATGTCGAAAAAACAATCAGTTGTTGCTCTATCAACAGCTGAAGCGGAGTACATTTCATTAGCTTATGCAGGATGTCAAGATCTCTGGATGGCATGGGTGCTTGAAGAACTTAAACAGCCCTTCAAAGGTAGTCCAATAATTTATTGTGATAACACTTCTGCCATTGCCTTAAGCAAAGACCCTGTTTTTCATGGTTGAAGCAAGCACATACAAATCAAATATCACTTCATTCGGGACCTGGTCAGAAAGAAGGAAATTTCTGTTAATTATTGTAAGACTGAGGAACAAGTTGCGGACATCTTTACGAAGCCCCCTGAGAAGCGATGTGTTCAAAGATTTTAGGATGAAGCTAGGCGTCACAACAATCTAGCTTAAGGGCGACTGTTGGAAATATAAGCTAGATAGTTGAACTGTCCATTTATCTTGCTGCTGTCTCTTGACTTTTCAGTTTCTAGAATAATAAATAAGTCCTTGCTTTGTCATCATATAAATGTAATGTATTTTGATGAATGAAAAAAGCCAGCCTTTCAGAGAACAAGTTTCTTCTCTGGTTTGAAAACAAAGGTCCTGTTCTTCTTACAGAAACTACAACATCAGACCATCAGGTTTTAAAATCTAATGTGCCTGCTCCGGGAAGCAATTCCTCCATCAATGTCTTCTATGCTAGCTTTGACTATTTTGAATATTACATTGTTTTGCCCATATTCACTTGATAAGTTAGCAAGTCATGCTTTTACTCTTTTAAAAATTGATTTCCAATATGTTGCAACGCAGTGCATATGTGTGATATTTTTATTGTCTTAACTAATTTAATATGTAAGAATTTTTTGTAGTAAAGTACCCTTTATACTGTGCATATTTGCGATCTAATGGCAAATTTTAACATTACAGGTATTGCACATGGCGGTGTTTGGTCTAATATTAACCTGGTGCTTCTGCCAAAGAAGACTATCTAAACCAATCTGAGATTCCTAGCTCAGCAAATTGATTTATGCAGACTGATTCAAAAAAGCGTCAAATGGCGACTTAAATGATTTCATTCATTGTTGTTGTAATCGTGTTTATGTTCTCCGTTAGATGTAGTCACATAAAACTGCAAGAATTAAATGTCATGAAGGGTGATACATGTTTTATTTTGTTCAACGGTTACTTTTTTTTTAATGTCCTCCTCTGTAGTCCATACCCTCCTCTTTGGCTATGCGTAAATATAACAGCAATACATCCAGCTTTGGATTGTAGCAACTGATTATAATTGCATGTGAGTCACAAAACTAATATTCAGCATGCATGATTATTTGTAAATGAATCTTGTATGTATTTTCTATCCGCTCTTGTATGCATCTTCAATATCATAAACCATGATTATTTGTTGGAGGGAAGATGATTATTTGTTGAACCAAATACGAATACCTCTTTTTTTTTTGAAGGCATGCATAATATTTATATGTCAATACTTACGTGAGTATGTTTGTCGAAGGCTTCCTTTTCCTTGGTTCTCGATAATGTAAAACGGCTACCATGTACTGTCAATTTGGGGTGTTACGATTACGGCATTCGTCCATTTTACCACCAACCATAATAGTAACTGTTGTTGACGGTTAACATATTGTATAGCTGTTACTGTAACCATCTAACCAATACCTCAACCATTGCTGTAAATTTACATTGTTATTCATAAATAATTAAATTTCTAGCTTTTTTGTTATGAATAAGCTTGTTTATCTATTAAACAAAATAACGTAAATAATTTATACATATCTATTTCTCTAGCTTAAATTATTAAAAAAAAAATCATTTTATACGAAACATTGCAAAAAAATAAGGTGCGGTTGGTGCGTTTTACCTCGATTATCAAAATCCACAACCGTTACCGTAATAGGCGTAACCGTTTAAACGGTTCGTACAGTTTGACTGTTGAACGTTTCAACCGTAACAATCCTACTGTCACTCACGCTTGCACCAGGTTATTACTAGAATGTAATGTTCAACACCCCCCTCCCCCTCTCTTTTTTGTTGTTGCTAAAAGCACCCAAAAAAATGCTTTCTAACACCATTACTAAAAAATACCATAAAATATTAAGTTACACACTTTCTAATACCAACCAATTTAAAGGCTACAAAATTCATAATTTTCAGATATTTCACACGGCGAACAAGCGCCAACCTACACCGTTCTCTACGGTGATCAACCAGCAAATAACAATAGTTCAGTGCTTATTAACTGTGGAAGCACATAAAATTTATTAGATTTATTAATTTTATTCGTGGTATTTGAAAGCACTTATCTGGGTGCTTTTAGCAACACATTTTTTTTCTTCTAAATATAGGACACTAAACACAGCATGGTTGGAGCACAGATGGATTTTAAATAAATAGCCTATGCATTGTATGCTTCTGGCTTTCTCTTCCATTTTTGATGGCTAAATATATACAACCTATAGCTGCTCAGCCTAGTGAGCTCATCCTTTTGAAATCTCTGTTTTATTTAATGGTATTTTTCATTGGAATAATATATATATATATATATATATATATATACACACACACACTACAGCTGCTCCTAAACAAATTGAGTATTAAAGTAAATGCATGAAGACACGTAACATTGAAGTATTTGATATCTCAAATTGCAATTTAACACAAGCATGTATTACTTTCAACAAGCTAAATTGGTATCATAATCAATTCAGGTCTCATTTATACCACCTTATACATGTGCGATGGTCCAACCGATCACCAACCTATACTCAGTTTTGTTCCACAAACAAACAATCTATCTTTTTTTTTTCCTTCTCATTTTCGGATCTAATACACGATTTTTTTCCCATCTGTATGCTATAACAGTGTTGCATTTACTGATAAATCCTGATAACACGGTGTCTTCTATTTTGTAAAGTCTTCTGTCCATGTGCAGTTCACTATTTGATGCCTAAATAAATATGTAAATCAGTGTATGCAATATTTCTACAAGCATTCAAGCCAACATACATACAAATGTCCCCTCCATCTTTGCATAATCAACTTTAAACCGATATATCCTATTAACTACCTCCCCATATATGAGACAATAAGTTCATATAAAAAACAAAACCATCTCCTCCGTTTTCTTGGTCAAACAAGTTACAAAATCAAATTAACAGTTATATCTTATTTCATTTGGAGGCAATAGTTATGTAACTTCATTTGGAGGCAGTAGTTATGCAAGAAGTTATAGTCTCATCCACTCCTATAAATACACTATAATACTTGATGGCCTGCTCCATCATTTCACGTCAAATCCCTCTCTACTCTATTCGTACTTTTTACCTTCCAAGTAATAATTCATGTGTGAAATTTATCAACCACTGTCTGCATTAATGCATGGCACAAATTGGGTTCGCATCAAAGTTTAGGTTGGACACCTATGGTATTCAGTTAAACAAGAAAGCAAGGAAGCGTATTGTCTCAACTTACAGCTTTTGGATGCTCAAGTTGCAATTTCTCTCCAGTGTATGCTAGCATTTCTTTCATTTGCATACGTAATCACTTATACATATATGCTGCATTAACATTGTACACGGAAACCAGAAGCTAGCTTTGGCTCCAAAACCACTGATGCAAAAATATGAGCAAATCTTCACCGAACACCATTTGTATGAAATAGAAACGTACAACGTCATCAATTCGGATATCAACTACTGTGCAGTGGACGAAGACTTAACTGTCTTCATCCGCTCTGATACAGTTGTCAGGAAGATAGAACAACCTGATGCTTCAATTCCACGATACAAGTTCTCTATAGTCAGTGAAGATATACTAGCAAGTAGAGTTGGTAAAACATGTCCCCTGACAGGTATGCAATAGAAATTTCAATATAACGTACATATAGTAAATTATTATCTCCTATTTTAGTTACTCCTTCTCGCTCTGATCCTAGATATATCAGGTATTCTTCGAGGTATGTCAAACATAACTCATCTGACTACTAATAAAGGTTTTCCTACTGTCAAAAGAGATTTGCAGATACTTAGTGGGAGGTATAACCTTACTTTATTGTACATTATGCTACTCTACCGTATCTCTAACCAAAACTTGTGCATCTTTGCTGGGCAGGGGAAGTTGATTGTCGCAACTTTATGGTCAGATAAAGCTAAATTAATTGATGAATCCGTGACCGACATAAAGGACCAACCTGTTACCATTGTGGTTACATCAACTGTCATTAAATTATATCGAGGTATCACGTTTTCCATACGATTACTGCTTACATCCTTGATCTTAACTATGACGTTTTTTTTCTACAGGTGAGTTCTCATTCAACTCGACTAATGCTGCAAAGGTTTACATAATGATGAGTCATAAAGCAAGGAGCTGCTCACACGGTAGAACTTTTCTTTATTATATCCTCACGGTTTCAACTTGGTAAACATATCCTCATCACAGATTAAAAAAAAGCAGGAAACTCACCTCTGGACTGGAGAACAACAATGTACAATGCATTTCTTCTTCTTCATCTATTGCTCCTGCCCGCCAAACCATATCAGAAGTTCTTCATGCCATAAGAAACTCAACCTCTTCCGTATATAACTTATTAAATTCCCTTGCTATTTCATTATTTATTTTCCTCTTCTGAATTTATCATTTAATTACCAGGGTGCAAGATATTCATTTGCAGCAACAATAATGAATGTAAATATCACAGCGGGATGGTTCTATCTTTCATGTACAAACTTTAAGAAAATGCTAAAGGATGTGGATAAACATTTTTTTGGCCAAAATGTTGTAAAACAATAAATTCTCCTACTAATCGTTTTCGATTAGCAATGGACGTTTTCGACAGCACTACTTTAACAACTGTTGTTGCTTTCGACAAAGAGGCTGAAGGGTTGGTTAACCACTCGGTTGACTACATGGTGGGACTCGGTGATGGACAGGTTGATAAAATCTTCGACTCACTTTGCAGTGCACAAGCTGTTATAGAAATAAGAACAACCAATTATGACGTTTCTAATAAAAAAGGAAACTTAACTGCTGCAAAGATTGTGTTGGTGAAACAGTAAAGCTCTGAAGTGACAGTTCAAATAAAACAGGAAGACGTCAGCAGTTACACTTCTTCTACTACTTCCGATCATAAGATATCCGCGCCGAGAAAGGGTAAAAAAATTGCTACCGATGAAGACATTGACAAAGAATCTAAAATGCTAGAGAAAAACAAGTGGGGAAGAAGGAACAAAAAAAGTAACGACATTCTCATCAACGAACCGGATGACCCAGGCAACAATGTTTCAAAAGCTGCTGATTTCAAAATTGGTCGTAAAAGGAGAACTAACGCATGAATTCAGCCTCAATGCCTGCTCAAAATTGCCTTCTTTTACCCTGTTCCCTCCTCCATGTCACTTCTTTTCATTTTATTAATGTACTTTGTATTTATGTACTTTTTTCATCTTTTTGCTGTGAATATGTACTATTTCCTTAGTTTGTAAGCACTGTACGGTTGTATGTTATATAATTCTTCTGTTTGATCTCCTTTTAGCACAATCTGGATTTATGTTAAATATTTTACCTTCTTGGCCATTTGCTGAATTGTTCTTACGTTTACTCATCATAATCATGTTGTGCTCCTTTTTCATAACAGTTATACCAGTTATATAAACAAAACCATTACAAATGTCACTTCTGACCAAAGCATTTGAGTGCAGTTTACCAAAGTATATCCGTGTAACTCATATTGATGGGTGCATGTACAAAAAAAATTTATAAAAACAAATTTGAACGAAACGCTAACATATGCTAGCATTTATGACCACGTTAGTATGCATGTTGCCACTTTCTGTTCGACCGCATTTAGGATCTAGCATATTTTAACTATAGATTCTCTATATGGTTGTCTGCACTTACTACATAATATATACTACCATTGGATATGATATTGCATACTTACAAGACTATATATATATATATATATGATATTTACTTATGTAAATGAATTAAAATTATTTCAAAAAAATTGTTAATGAACTAAAACTGCACAATAATAATAGAAAGAATGTATTAGCAGAGGATTTTAAACCATGTCATTAATCAAATATTTGCTCAATAGGTACATTAACCAAAAATAATGGAATATGACACTGCCTGTACCGGTACCACAAACCCACCTTCAACAACTACGAATGTCACTTCCCGTCTCCGTCTTCATTGCGATGAACACAAAAAACTGCATTAACTTTATTTTAGTAAACTAATGCTTATATCACCATATTGCTATGTTCATCACTCATATTATCCCACATAATATCCATGTGCGCAACACCGACTCCAACCTGTTGCCAACACATATTATCCCATATACACATTTCCATCTAACGTTTTGAACACATTTAAATAAAGCACTCCAATCTCACACTTAACTGTACCACAAACGTTGGACACACACAACTCACACTCTGTTTACATTCCACCACGTTACCAGCATTCCCTTCCACATACATTATATAACTACATATTTCTAGCAATTTCCAAATTTAAAACCGACACCAATTACTTTTTACCCTTTGTTGCAACAAACTAATTTTGTCATAATCATATACCATTTCCTTCTCTACACCACCTACTCTAACCTATGCTTACATGACTAATTCAGTAGCCAACTCTTTTCGTGTCAAACCAAACAATACAACAAACAACAAAGTCCAACTCCATTTCATTTTGCCTTTACACCTACTATTCATTAACTGTCCATGTGCGAAGCAAGGGTTCGCAACTAGTTAAAACATGATACACCAACATAGAACTATAATGCGATCTGTAAGGCTACTGAAAAAGTAGATGGTTTTGACTCACACAATATTTTGCATTCTGAGTTTTTAACATCATTACCAAAAAAAAAGCGTTGATGGAGGATGAAGAAGATTAAAAAAAGATACACGGGGAAAGAATGAAAGGACAGCAAAAGAATAAACTATCACTCTTCTTCAGTTACTGTCCAAAGTATGCAAAATTAACTTCATTTTTTAAAATGGACATTTTTCACGATATATTTGTGTCGTTCGTAATTTTGTATAAACAAAAACCCAAAACGAAATAAGTAAGCCAAACTCCACCTAAACTAATCATTAGGAATTTATATTGATAATATAAAATGTACCGTTGCCGGTAGTTCTACAGTATGAATGTGGTAACGGGTTACAGCCATGTGTGCATCAGTCTGTAGTTACATAAACGATCCACTATTGGACAAGACCACTCAAATGAATTAGGTTGCTTAAGAAAACTACAATAATTATTGTTATTTTAAACAAAGATATTCTTAAGTACATAATATAATATATCATGATAATAAATCATTCAAACATTTTAAACTTCTTCAATATCTACATTTACACAAGACCTTTACCATCATACATCATATCTTCGAATCTAAATTCTTAAGTTCAAAAAATAGAATATGACCTATAACTTTCATAATTGCATCCTTAATATCGGTTTCCTTCACTTGAAGTATTTTGCTAGTCAATTAATATTATCCAACATAGTGTACAAAATGCATAGACTAATCAAAAACTCAAAATCTTATAAATCATTTGGTATAAACTCTTTTTTCCACCACCAATCAAAGTATTTGTAAATTTCGATGGTTGAATTCTTGTTGCCTTAACGCCTCCTATACGGGTATCCTAACGAGTTGGAGGCAATGCTTAAAGAGTATCTTCTAAGGGTTCATTCTTGGCCATGACGGAGTGGGTGAAATAAATAGGTTAACCGAGAGGAGAATTAAAGAGTTAAAGTAGAATGAGTGGATGAAGTGTTTTTGTGATTTTGAGAGGAGAAATGAGCTGCGTATTGAGTGATAATAGCGAGCAGAGTATCGAGCGGTGTGTTGAACGATTAAAATATTTGTATTTGTTGTATAGTAGAAATTTTGTAATACAAAACATAATATGCAGAATATCATTTATGTTAGGTGTGACTCGCATTGGAATTGAGTGGGTGTGTGTATTGAACGGACAAATAGTCCCACATCGCAAGAAATCAAGAAAGATCGTGGTATATATATGGTGTTGGTGGCATGTAACATTGGGGATTTCTTTTGTTACAACAAATATTTGCCAATACCAAATTATATGCTCGATGGGTGGCCGGGGGATGTTCTATCGGGATGTCGACATAAGAGACTTCGACCTTTAACCCTGGATAGACACGGTGAAGCGCGTATGGTACGCAGGAATGTCGAAACTCAACAATTAAATATCATTATCCAACAGAATTACATAGATAAAAAATGCAAATACATTGATAATAAAATATTTGTACATGTCTACAGTGTCATTGCTGCTACAATTAATTAATCCGTTATTGAATCTCTTAGTACAGTCACTTCACTAACTACACTTTCCACTCGTTGAGTATCGCCCTGTCTTATTCATCAAATTTTAATATTCTTCATGATATTCATTCGGTACAATCATGGTTGTCATCAAATAGCATAGAATCTTGATCGTTGTTAGTATTTCCTTATAAAATTATATACTGACATTGCAGCGACAACTTCAACTAGATTTTTAAAGTTGTATGTTGACATACTCTTTAAAATAACAAATTTTTTCTTTCAGATGCCGAAGGTACTTTCAATACTCATACATTGACTTTGGTGGTAGAAATTAAAAACTTCATTGTTTGATTTTGGTTGATTCACTATATCTCGAAAACGAGAAATATAGTACCTTACATTTTGATAAAGCCGTAAATAACTATTAAGAAGAGAACAATCCAAGTCCATAATACTGCTCTTGTGTTGTAAGAGAGAAGTTCGAATTTCTATCTTTTATACCTATGAAAAATTCTGGCTTCGTGTGCGGTCTCTTCCCTTATTATTACCCTCATGGTGTGTTAAGATATACTTTATGATTTCCTCTGTGTAGTTAAGCTGAGAAGCGAAGTGCAGTAAAACAACTAACAGATAGATGAAAATAAAAGCAGTAACACAAGAGATTTGTTTATGAGGAAAACCCAATAAGGGAAAAACCGCGGGACTAAAAGTCCAATTCTTCCACTATAAGATGATAATAGGATTACAAGAACTCACCACAAATATTGGATGGTTTTCTGTTTTTTTTTTCGTATATCTCTCAAACTCTCTCACTCTCATATATATAAGTGTGGAATACAAAGGGTTCTATAACACCCCACCTCCGCCAGGGCCACTCTTGCAAGTACACTGGCTTTGGAGAGGTGTTGGACAAGGTAAACATGCATGAAGATATCACAAGACAGAACATATATGTAAAACAGAGTAAATAAAGCAGCGGATAAAATTACTATTTCAAAACCATAGTCAAGTTACATCAAAGTACTTAGTCATTATTTTCCAACTACAACAAGTCTAGAAACATAAACTGAAAACTGGAAATAACATAAAGTAAACTATCCCCAAAGTAGATGTGATAAAGCCATAGCGAGCTCAAGTCCAAACCGTACATGAGCTATCCAGAAAGCAAGCTAAAGATCCAAGCTAGGTGCTAGTGTTCCCACCCTGAGAACCTGGGGGGGGGGGGGAATGGAAGAAAAGAGGCGAAAACAGGTCAGTCAAAAAGACTGGTAAGTCCTACCTACTATTAGTATAAAAACTAATAAAGTTAACTGGACATGTAAAACAGAGATGAAACATAGGATGATAACTGACATGGTGAAAAGTTAACAAGAGTGGCATCGCATATACAAGGTTAAGTTGCACCAGGTGTACTAGTATTTCAAATCCATGTCAAGTATAAACAAGAAATGATCCCTTGGCCCGAAATTGGCCCAACATCATGAGATGACCTAAGTCCAGGTCCAACTACACAGTCTAGTCGATCGGCTCCCTATAACCCTAGCTCGTCGTGTATCGGTGTCATACGGCTTAATCATGAAATGTAGTTAACTGTGCAAGGTCCATCCTAGGGTGTATCCAGCCCTAGGGTGTAAACCACTGACACAAAAACAAGCACGCACAGTCTAAACCTACTGGTGTCCATGTTCAACTCCGGAACACATGTGCATGACCATGGTCTTCCTGAACTTAACTGGCGCACCCTATCAGCCGTCTCTTTTTGGTCTCTTACAATCAGTCCAGTAATCGTGCCCCACCCTAGCCTAGTCCAGGGTATCCATGATACTCCCTTGTGGGTTACGGCTGAAACGGACCACGCAACTAGGATTTCAAATGGGTTAAGTGTGGTTAACCCCATCCTAACCATGTATTGAGTTGGTTAAGTGTGTCCAATAAATTAATGACTTAACCCTATCAATACATCGTGTTCAACTGGTTAAGTATATTCAAGTAATCCATGACTTAACCCTACCAATCCATCGTGTTTAATTGGTTAAGTATTCAAGTGGTCCATGACTTAACCCTACCATGTGGCATTAATTAACTTAATGCACCCTAACCTCTCACATTAGACCTTGTTGTGGTTACTAGTTAAGCCGGGCGGGTCCGGGTAGCTTTACACCACAACCTAGTCTAACCTCGGGTTTTAAGTGCAATATGACCAACTACTCACATTGGGTTCTATTGTTTGTAGCCACTAGTTAAGCCGGTCGGTTCCGGGTAGATTTATGCTACAAACTCAACCCAACCTCGAGTTGGCCACTTTCATGTTTTCTACATGTCATGTCCACGTTCATGTTTTCAAGCATAAACACATGTCAAACTTTCATGTCATATTTTCAAGTCATGTTTTCATGTTATTTAAGTTTGCCCAACTACCCATAACGTATTCCCATCGCACGTAAATTCGCATGAACGCAAATAGATCAAAGAGGGAACATAACAATATGACAAGGTGGGCATAAGGTGGCAAAGTCTATCACAAGTTAAACATGGTGATATTTGAGGCAAAGGTGTTCAACATACTAGCATTTGGCCTCAACATGTATGATAGCATAAAAGGTGACTTGGCCTCAAACATATCAAATAGAATAAGGGTGCTTTGGCCTCAAGCATGCATAATAGCACAAGGGTGCTTTGGCCTCAAGCATGCATAATATCATAAGGGTGATTTGGCCTCAAGCATGCATAATATCATAAGGGTGATTTGGCCACAAGCATGCATAATAGCATAAGGGTGATTTGGCCACAAACATGCATAATAACATAAGGGTGATTTGGCCACAAACATGTATGATAGCATGATTAGCAAATAGGGTGGTAACATGGTAATAGTTGACATAGGGTGACAATCCTAACTTGTGCATAGCAAATAGGTTCAATATCATCATATGCATGTTAAGGAACATGAGGGGTTAAGGTTTGTTAACATGCATAAGCCATAATCCATTTCATAGCATTTTTCCCAAAGGTCAACATGAACGGTAATAGGTTCATGATAGGTCCACAATCATAGATCAAGAGAGGCATGAATAGGTCTATGCATACAATGATAGGTTAAAGGCAAATATTGCACTTAGGTCCAATTCCAATCTACACATGTATGGCATTTAACTTAGCAAATAGGGTGATAATCTTGTGATTAGCATATAGGTCTATCATGACAAGTTAATATCAAGGCCATGAGGGGTTCTATGTTGCATTTATGCATAATCACCACATAAAGCTCATAGCTTTCCACTCAAATGTCAACATAAATGGTACTAGATTCATGATAGGTAAACATTTGGTCCACAAACATAGAACAAAAGGGTCATGAATGAACCTATGCATGAAATCCAAGGCAAGCATAACACAAAAGCCTCATTTCAACTTGCTACATGCCATATTAAGTTCATAGTTTTAATCTAAGAGTAGAATAGGGCTTACAAAGCTTGGCTATGAGAACTAGAACCAAATAGAACAAGATTGAGATGTTGTAGAAGCCCTAGGAATGATGTAGCAACACAAATAGCCTTGAGAATAGGTAGCTCCTTTGATTTGATGAAGAAAGATGACTCCTTTTTGCCTTAGAAGCTCTCAAGATGAAGATAGAGGCCATGATTATGGAGCATTTTGGCAGCACTTAGTTGTAGGATTGATTTGTGTGGGTTTAGGCTAGGTATTAGGGTGTTTTTATAGGTGTTTAGGTTAGTTTAGGCCATAGGATTAACCCTAGCTTAGATCCTAGCCATCAGAATTCGTCACAAGGCCAGAAACATGACTCAAAAGGACAAGCAGGTGCACCAGGCAAGACTGGCCGACCACCCAGGTCGACAGGGGTGTCGACTAGGCAGTCGACACTACCTAGGGTGTGTCGACTCCCAAGTCGACTCCCCAGTCGACTTGGGGGCAGGGCGGGAAACTTTCCCGCCCAGTTTTTTTTGGCTCCAGATTCAAAATTTGAACTGCTTTTGAACTTGAAATTTTCTGAAAACTTCTATGGGCCATAACTGGGTCATACGGACTCCGATTCTTGAAAACTCAGACTCTATTTCGCGTATTTTTCCGAGACGAACGCAATGGCATAGCCCGTTTCCCTTGATTCAGATTTTATTAATTAATTCTGCCTTGATTAATGTTATAACATGTTATTCAAAATACGGGTTGTTACATTCTTCCCACCTTAAAGGATTTCGTCCCCGAAATCTTCAAGTTAGGAAGAATGTATCCTACCATCCATCATCCATCTACTCAAAACATCATCCACGAGCAGTCATTGTCCTTAAAAGATTCTAAATGTTGTATGATCATATGCGAAAGGTGTGTGTATATGTACTTATCTAATGCTAAAATCAGGCGGTTACTGGTTCAGTAAACCTCCTTAATGCAAAGTATGTTAGTGAAATGCGTCCATATGTATGCAAATTCCTAACATAATTTATAATCTATACATGAGTGCACATAACATTCATCCATATGCAACATCCACGTGATAGCATAACAAGTTTCATCCATGAATAAGTGTAAGCACTCATGCATATGCAATATGAAAGTGTGTGAGCCGATCTTAGTGCCTAATGTGTATCATGCATCCACGAGTATCCACTTGCAAACACTTGCAACCACTTGCCAACATCAAGCATAACATGTTTCAAATACATCTTTCATCCAAAGGGTTTCTACCTAAGGTTCTCATGACAAGGTTAACGAGATAACAAGATAAACACAGATAGTAAAAGAAAGATATGCTGACTAGGAAAAGAGATCGAGAATGTACCCTCAAAAGAAATGGGTGAAGCGCGCGCATCTTCTCCTCGGTTTCCCAAGTTGCGTCCTCTTCGGCTTCACTCCACTGAACCTTTACTAACTTGACTTCTCGATTCCTAAGCTTCTTGATCTCCGTTCCCAAGATACGAATCAGAGCTCGCCTCAGGGTTGCCTCTTTCTCTACCTCCATGTCTTCAAGAATGCTAGGCTCAACTACCTCGGCTGACTCATGTAGGCACTTTCGGAGATGCGAGACATGAAAAACATTGTGCACTCCGGCCAGCTTCTCGGGCAATTCCACTCTATAAGCCATTTGCCCAATCCTCTCGATGATAGGGAGGGTCCTACGAACCTTGGTGCCAGCTTCCCAACTGCTCCAAAACGAACCACATTTCGCAAAGGAGAAACCTTCACAAAAACCATATCTCCAACTTCAAACTCTATGTCTATCCTTCGCTTGTCTGCATAGGATTTCTGTCTGTCTTGGGCCATTTTCATCTGCCTTCGAATCAACTCAACCTTCTCGGATGTGTCTCTTATCATGTCGGGCCCAAGTATAAGCTTATCCGTCGTCTCCCACCAACATGTTGGTGACTTGCACGGCCTCCCATACAAAGCTTCGAATGGTGCCATCCCTATGCTTGCTTGGTAGCTGTTATTATAAGCAAACTCTACGAGAGGAAGGTGGTCTTCCCAAGTGCCACCAAAGTCAAGAATGCATAGCCTCAACAGATCTTCTAGTACCCTATTCACCCTTTCGGTCTGGCCATCCGTCTGTGGGTGATAGGCTGTACTTAGATTCAATCGCGTACCCATTGCTTCTTGCAAACTATTCCAGAACTGGCTAGTGAAGATTGGGTCACGATCGCTAACTATGCTAGAAGGAACTCCATGCAATCGCACTATCTCTCGAAGATAAACAGATGCTAGCCATGATGCGGTCCTCTTGCTCTTCACTGGAATAAAATTGGCACTCTTCGTAAGTCTATCAACTATGACCCATATCCCATAAAGCCCAAATAGTTTGGTCAACTTAATGGACATCTTCACCCCAACTATATATCACAAACAGGCGAGTCATACTCCTTATGGGGTTTGCAACAGAACTAAGATTGAGAATAGGACTGAGAGGATATACTTAAAAGATAGCATGCGAGTAAGCTCCACAGAATAGTAGGGATCAAGGATATACTCTTAGAAAGAGATATAATGCACGTATCTAGTCTTCAATCTTCTAAGCCGCATTTTCTTGAGCTTAATCCCATCGTGCCTTGATCGTTTTAACTTCACAATTTCGTAGCTTCTTAATTCTTATTTCCAAAATATGAGTTAGAACTCATTTCACCGTTGTCTCTCGTTCCACTTCCACTTATTCTTTTCCTAAAAATACTTGGCTATAACTGCGTGCTCATGGTTTTCATGCAAGCTTTCCAAAATTCGTTAGTGAATCCTGAATCTCGTTTTCATACTATACGGTATTCCACGCAGAAAAACTATCTCTTGAAAACAAATGTCAATCCATGTTGCCCAATGCACTTACTAGGGTGATTTCTATAACCCATGCTTAAGCGAAATGGACTATCCGCCTTAGTGGCGAACACTACTCGATTGGATTACCAATTTCCAACAAAGGTGACAAGGGATTCTAGATAACTAACCATGACGGAACCCTAAAGGTCACACGAGATTTCGAGGGTATTACCGAGGCGAGTCATGAGACTCGCAACCCTATGTTCGAAGTCAAGAATGGCTCCATAACTGGACAACCAACCCATGCCCAAAATCAACCCGTATCCCATAAACCCGAGAACATAAGCATCACACATGAATTCTACGCTCAAGATAGAGATTTTCAAATCCATACAAATCACAGATAGATGGGCGGAACCCCCAATTGGATTTGAAACACTAACGAGATTTTTCAACTAGACTAGTACTTAGGTGCAAACTTTCAACAAGATCAGAAATAAAACTATTCGATGCGCCAGAATCAAATAAGGTACGAACAGGAAAATCAGAAATGTAAACAAGGCTTTCTACAGAAATACTACCTCGATCAAGATCTGGAGCGGTGTTGAGAGCATGCACTTGCCCTCCAGAAGGTCCTGCTCGCTGAGTCTGTCTTTGCCTCTGCCCTTGCTTCTTAGGGCAATCCTTGCTATAGTGTCCAGACTCTCCACAATGAAAGCATTCGCCCAACTTCCTTTTCTTCTTCCTACAGTCTTTGGCTATGTGCCCAGTGATCCCACAAAAGTTGCACTTCCTCCTTTCTCTTGACTTGTTGTCCTTACTATTGTTGTTCTTGCCTCCTTTTCCGGAATATACCTTCTCGCCTTGAGACTAATTTGCCTTGACCTCCTTCTTGCCACTCTTATCTTCCTCTTGAAGCAGGGCCATATTAACCAAACTCTCGAAGGTCGCCCCCATGGGTATATGAGACATAGCCAATCCGTGCAATGGCTCATTCAATCCTAGAGCAAAGCGTAGGACCTTCTTCTGAGCTGTGTTAACCAAGTCTAGACCGAATTGAGCAAGTTGATTAAACTTATCCACGTATTCCCTAATGGTCATGTCCCCTTGCTTTAGTGATAGGAACCTCTCAATCTGAAGGTTCTCTTCTGTCGATGATAGAAACCTCAGTCCAAACCTTCTCCTAAAGTCATCCCAAGTCTGAATTGGCCTAGTAGTGGTGGTGACTACCCACCAATATGCAGCTTCCCCTTTCAACAGCCACACCGCTAACAGAACTTTCCTACGGTCGTCTATATCAAAGATAGCAAAGAGGTCTTCAGTTTCCTTTAACCAGTTTCTTGCCTCCACATAAGTCTCTGTCCCAACAAAATTCTTGCCACCCATCGCCTTAAAGTCCTTGCAAAACTTCGCGAAATCTGCTTGCGGATGCTGAGGAGTAGGAGGAGGAACCTTAGCTGCGGGAGGAGGAGGAATGTTCGTGGGGCCAACTTCATTCGCCCTTGCCTCCATGTACCTTCTAAACCAAATAGGTACTGGTACGCCCTCCAGAATGGCAAAATTATCGGCCATACTGAAACGAAGAAAAAGATAGATTGAGAACGAGGAAACAAAGGATAATGCTAATGGCTTTTGGGGAATAGCCTTTTAAAATAAACTAGACTTTTCTTGGAAAAATACTTCTTTATAATCGGTTTTGAAAATAGTTTTTCAAAAGGTAAGTTTTAAAAACCTTTTGCTCAAATCTTGTAAACCTTATGCTCTGATACCAAATATAACACCCCACCTCTGCCAGGGTCACTCTTGCAAGTACACTGGTTTTGGAGGGGTGTTGGACAAGGTAAACATGCATTAAGATATCACAAGACAGAACATATATGTAAAACAGAGTAAATAAAGCAGCGGATAAAATTACTATTTCAAAACCATAGTCAAGTTACATCAAAGTACTTAGTCATTATTTTCCAACTACAACAAGTCTAGAAACATAAACTGAAAACTGGAAATAACATAAAGTAAACTATCCCCAAAGTAGATGTGATAAAGCCATAGCGAGCTCAAGTCCAAACCGTACATGAGCTATCCAGAAAGCAAGCTAAAGATCCAAGCTAGGTGCTAGTGTTCCCACCCTGAGAACCTGGGGGGGGGGGAACGGAAGAAAAGAGGCGAAAGGAAAACAGGTCAGTCAAAAAGACTGGTAAGTCCTACCTACTATTAGTATAAAAACTAATAAAGTTAACTGGACATGTAAAACAGAGATGAAACATAGGATGATAACTGGCATGGTGAAAAGTTAACAAGAGTGGCATCGCATATACAAGGTTAAGTTGCACCAGGTGTACTAGTATTTCAAATCCATGTCAAGTATAAACAAGAAATGATCCCTTGGCCTGAAATTGGCCCAACATCATGAGATGGCCTAAGTCCAGGTCCAACTACACAGTCTAGTCGATCGGCTCCCTATAAGCTAGCTTGTCGTGTATCGGTGTCATACGGCTTAATCATGAAATGTAGTTAACTGTGCAAGGTCCATCCTAGGGTGTATCCAGCCCTAGGGTGTAAACCACTGACACAAAAACAAGCACGCACAGTCTAAACCTACTGGTGTCCATGTTCAACTCCGGAACTCATGTGCACGACCATGGTCCGCCTGAACTTAACTGGCGCACCCTATCAGCCGTCTCTTTTTGGTCTCTTACAATCAGTCCAGTAATCGTGCCCCACCCTAGCCTAGTCCAGGGTATCCATGATACTCCCTTGTGAGTTACGGCTGAAACGGACCACGCAACTAGGATTTCAAATGGGTTAAGTGTGGTTAACCCCATCCTAACCATGTATTGAGTTGGTTAAGTGTGTCCAAGAAATTCATGACTTAACCCTATCAATACATCGTGTTCAACTGGTTAAGTATATTCAAGTAATCCATGACTTAACCCTACCAATCCATCGTGTTTAATTGGTTAAGTATTCAAGTGGTCCATGACTTAACCCTACCATGTGGCATTAATTAACTTAATGCACCCCAACCTCTCACATTAGACCTTGTTGTGGTTACTAGTTAAGCCGGGCGGGTCCGGGTAGCTTTACACCACAACCTAGTCTAACCTCGGGTTTTAAGTGCGATATGACCAACTACTCACATTGGGTCCTATTGTTTGTAGCCACTAGTTAAGCCGGTCGGTTCCGGATAGATTAATGCTACAAACTTAACCCAACCTCGAGTTGGCCACTTTCATGTTTTCTACATGTCATGTTCACGTTCATGTTTTCAAGCATAAACACATGTCAAACTTTCATGTCATATTTTCAAGTCATGTTTTCATGTTATTTAAGTTTGCCCAGCTACCCATAACGTATTCCCATCGCACGTAAATTCGCATCAACGCAAATAGATCAAAGAGGGAACATAACAATATGACAAGGTGGGCATAAGGTGGCAAAGTCTATCACAAGTTAAACATGGTGATATTTGAGGCAAAGGTGTTCAACATACTAGCATATTGCCTCAACATGTATGATAGCATAAAAGGTGACTTGGCCTTAAACATATCAAATAGCATAAGGGTGCTTTGGCCTCAAGCATGCATAATAGCACAAGGGTGCTTTGGCCTCAAGCATGCATAATAGCATAAGGGTGATTTGGCCTCAAGCATGCATAATAGCATAAGGGTGATTTGGCCACAAGCATGCATAATAGCATAAGGGTGATTTGGCCACAAACATGCATAATAGCATAAGGGTGATTTGGCCACAAACATGTATGATAGCATGATTAGCAAATAGGGTGGTAGCATGGTAATAGTTGACATAGGGTGACAATCCTAACTTGTGCATAGCAAATAGGTTCAATATCATCATATGCATGTTAAGGAACATGAGGGGTTAAGGTTTGTTAACATGCATAAGCCATAATCCATTTCATAGCATTTTTCCCAAAGGTCAACATGAACGGTAATAGGTTCATTATAGGTCCACAATCATAGATCAAGAGAGGCATGAATAGGTCTATGCATACAATGATAGGTTCAAGGCAAATATTGCACTTAGGTCCAATTCCAATCTACACATGTATGGCATTTAACTTAGCAAATAGGGTGATAATCTTGTGATTAGCATATAAGTCTATCATGACAAGTTAATATCAAGGCCATGAGGGGCTCTATGTTGCATTTATGCACAATCACCGCATGAAGCTCATAGCTTTCCACCCAAAAGTCAAATAAATGGTACTAGATTCATGATAGGTAAACATTAGGTCCACAAACATAGATCAAAAGGGTCATGAATGAATCAATGCATGAAATCCAAGGCAAGCATAACACAAAAGCCTCATTTCAACTTGCTACATGCCATATTAAGTTCATAGTTTAAATCTAAGAGTAGAATAGGGCTTACAAAGCTTGGCTATGAGAACTAGAACCAAATAGAACAAGATTGAGATGTTGTAGAAGCTCTAGGAATGATGTAGCAACACAAAAAGCCTTGAGAATAGGTAGCTCCTTTGATTTGATGAAGAAAGATGGCTCCTTTTTGCCTTAGAAGCTCTCAAGATGAAGATGGAGGCCATGATTAGGGAGCATTTTGACAGCACTTAGTTGTAGGATTGATTTGTGTGGGTTTAGGCTAGGTATTAGGGTGTTTTTATAGGTGTTTAGGTTAGTTTAGGCCATAGGATTAACCCTAGCTTAGATCCTAGCCATCAGAATTCGTCACAAGGCCAGAAACATGACTCAAAAGGACAAGCAGGTGCACCAGGCAAGACTAGCTGACCACCCAGGTCGACAGGGGTGTCGATTGGGCAGTCGACACCACCTGGGGTGTGTCGACTCCCAAGTCGACTCCCCAGTCGACTTGGGGGCAGGGCGGGAAACTTTCCCACCCAGTTTTTTGGCTCCAGATTCGAAATTTGAACTGTTTTTGAACTTGAAATTATCTGAAAATTCTATGGGCCATAACTGGGTCATACTGACTCCGATTCTCGAAAACTCGGACTCTATTTCGCGTATTTTTCCGAGACGAACGAAATGACACAACCCATTTCCCTTGATTCAGAATTATTAATTAATTCTGCCTTGATTAATGTTATAATATGTTATTCAAAATACGGGTTGTTACAGGTTCTCACAAAGCTTGTTGTGGCTTTCAAACTTCTTCTTGGAAATGATGTTTCCATTTGACTATACATAAATATGTATAGAATTTGATGTGTCTACACACCTTTCAAAATATTTTTTGAAAATTCCAATAAATTAGGAGGGAAACCCAGCAAATCTCCCCCTTCTCGACTTAATCAGGGAACACCTCCATGTTAACACCATCACAACAGTCATCAAATTTCTTAGGGCATGGCCTTCGTCAACATGTTTGACCAATTACCATTAGTATGAACTTTGTTGAGTTGCAACAAATTTGCTTCCAATATATCTCTAATCCAGTGATATCGAACATCAATGTGTTTCGATCGGGAATGATAGGCTGAATTTTTAGCGAGTTGAATTGTACTTTTGATTGTCAGAATAGTGATCATAACTTTCTTGTTTTTAGCCTAATTCTAACAAGAAGTTTTTCAGCCATATCATCTCTTTGCATGATTCTGTAGCTACAATGAATTCAGCTTCAGTTGTAGACAAGGCAACACATTTTTGGAGCTTAGATTTCCAAGATACAACTCCCCCGAAAAAGTAATCAAAAAACCTGATGTCGATTTTCTAGAGTCAACATCTCCTGCCATATTTGCGTCTGTGTATCCTTTCAACACAGGTTTTTCTTTTCCGAAGCACAAACATCTTTTGGTTGTTCCTCGGAGATATCGAAGTATCCATTTAACAACAGCCCAATGTTGCTTTCCAGGATTTGATAAATGCCAACTCACAACTCCAATAGCGTATGCAATGTCCAGTCTTGTACATATCATGGCATGCATTAAACTGCCAATAGCAGAAGAATATGGGACATTCTTCATTTCAGCCCTTTCATTTTCAGTTTTTGGGCTCTGTTCCTTGCTTAATTTAAAGTGGTTGGCTAGTGGTACACTTACAGGCTTGGCCTTGTGCATGTTAAATCTTTCAAGAATTTTCTCTATATATCTTTCTTGCGATAGCCACAATGTCCCTTGGATCTATCACGAGTAACTTTCATTCCAAGAATCTGTCATGCTGTTCCTAAATCTTTCATTGCAAATGATTCATTTAAATCCTTCTTGAGAGCTATAATTTTATTTTTGTCATGTCCAACAATCAACATATCGTCAACGTATAACAAAAGTATGATAAATCACCACTAGCATACTTCTTTATATATACATAGTGATCGCTTAGAGTCTTCTTGAACTCATGTTGAGTCATGAAAGAGTCGAACTTCTTATACCATTGGCGTGGTGCTTGTTCTAAACCGTATCTTGAGACGACACGCTAGATGTTTTTTCCCGCAACTTTGAACCCTTCGGGTTGCTCCATACAGATCTCTTCCTGTAGATCTCCATGTAAAAATGTTGTTTTAACATTGAGTTGTTCAACCTTTAAGTCTAAACAAGCTGCTAAACCCATTACAACTCTAATAGATGACATCTTTACCATGGGAGAGAATATCTCATCAAAATCAATACCTTTCTTTTGATTGCATCCCTTAACAACAATTCGAGCTTTGTATCTGGGTAGACTATTCTTTTCTTCTGTTTTTAACTCATACACCCATTTGCATTTTAAAGCTCGTTTTCCCTCGGGTAGCTCCACCAGATCATATGTATGATTGTCATGCAATGACTGCATAGCTTTCTCCCATTCTTCTTTGTGTTCACTAGTCATGGCTTGTTTGTAACTTTGAGGCTCCCCCTCATTGGCGATTACCGCATACTCATTTCTAGGATATCTAGTAGAGGTACGTCATTCTCTTGTAGAGCGTCATAATAGAGGTTGTGTTGTAGCATTTTTTTCATCTGCCATCTCTTCATTTGACTGAGATTGTTCATGCAATGATGGATCTTCAATTGAAGTAACTTCATGTTGTCTTGGCAACTCATTATGATTAGTCTCCTCCTCTTATCTTTCACTTGCATCTTGCATCTTGCATCACAGAGGATGGTGCAGGATCTGAATATATTATATGCATAGGTCTAGACTTCTCTATTTGCTTAAGATGTGTTATTGTCTGGTCTTCAAAGAAAATAACATCTGGACTTATAATATTCTTTCTTTTAATTGGGTCCAATAACCGATATCCAAACTCAATTTTAGGTGAACCAAGGTAGATACACTGTTTGTTTTTTAAGTCAAGTTTAGCCCACTCGTCTTTAGGAATATGAACGAATTCAAGACAACCAAACACCTTCAAGTGGTCATAAGAGATCTTCTTGCCTGACCAAACTTCATCTGGAATGCCTTTCTTTAGTGGACCTAATGGTGAGAGATTAATTTTGTCAACAACGTTCTTTACAACTTCTCCCCAGAATGATTTAGAGAGTTTAGCATGGGATTTCATACATCGAACTCTTTCTTCGATGGTTCAATTCATTCTCTCAGCAACACCGTTTAGTTGAGGTGTCTTAGGGGGTGTTTTCTCAAGACGGATGCCAAATGTCTTGCTGTAATCTTCAAATGGACCACAATATTCACTGCAATTATCAGCACAAACACACTTCAACTTCTTGTTTATTTGTCGTTCCACCATGGCATGAAACTCCTTAAAAGCCGTAAGTACGTTGTCTTTTGTTTTCAACAAATACACCCAAACCTTTCGTGAATGATCATCAATGAACGTTACAAAATATAATGCTCCTCTAAGAGATTTTTCAGTCATAAAGCAGACATCAATATGTATTGAATCAAGAATATGCTTTCTTCTTGATGGTCTATTTGATCTATAAAAGGAAACTCTATGTTGTTTTCCAGCCAAACAATCAAAACAAGGTTCAAGTGTTTTACCTTTCACTTTAGGGATCAGCTTCTTTTGGGCAAGTATTTGCAATCCCTTTTCGCTTATGTGTCATAATCTCTTATGTCATAGTTCCAATACTGAATTATCACGGACAACATTAGCTTCACTGCGTAAGCAACCATGTGTTAAATACAAAGAGCCTCCTTTTTGCCTCGAGCAATGACCATGTTTCCATTTGTGAGTTTCCATTTTCTAGAACCAAATTGATTAACTAAACCAGTACCATCAAATTTACCTGCAGATATTAGATTGAGGCGCATATCTGGATCATGTCTTACGTCCTTCAATATGAGCTTGCAACTATTATTAGTTATCAACTGAACATCCCCTATGCCAATAATTTTGCTAGTAACTTGATTACCCATTTTAACAGTACCAAAATTACCTTTTTGATAAAAAGAAAATAACCATTCATGTGGAGTAATGTGAAAGGAAGCACCTGAGTCGACACTCCATATATTGTCATCATAAGTCAGATTGAGATAATTGTCATCTCCAATAAAGAATACATCTTATTCATCTTTGACTCCAACTGTTATAGTGTTTTGTTCTTCCTTCTTTCTCGGGTCAACTTGATCTTGCTTCACAGTTCCATTTTTTTGATCTCTTTTGAGATTACGACATTCAGATTTTTTATGCTGGTTTGCCACAATAATAACAAGTGATTCTGGAGAGAGATTTGGAGCGTCCTCTTGACTTATCGCGTCCCTTGTTTTTATTTCTTCCATTGAATTCACTTCTGCCTCGATTCTCTATTGTAAGCCTAGCATTGTGTTGTTCCACGCTCTTTTCTTCTTGCCTCTTCATTTAGAAGGCTATCAACAACCGCATCCATGGTGAGTTTTCCTTCTGGGGCTGAGTTACTTAGAGTAACAACCAAAGTATGCCAACTCTCAGTTAAAGAGCTTAAAAGAAGACAGACTTGTAGTTCATCATCTATCTTCATTTCAATCTTGGTTAACTGGTTTACTAAAACCTTAAAGCTATTCAAGTGCTCAATCATGCCTTGACCATCTTTGTACTCTGATTTAACCAATCGTCTTACTAGATGAGCTTTGTTCTGAGATGACTTCTTTTGAATCATAGACTCTAGTTTCTTCCATAACTGGTAGGCATTAGTATAAGTAGATACATGCTCAAATAAACTTTGATCTATATATTTTCGGATCATGGCAACTGCTTTCCTGTTCAAAAGTTTCCATTCTTTTTCGGACTTTCCTTCTGGTTTATCTGCGTTTGTGATTGGCTCGTACAAGTCCTTGTAGTACAAATGATCTTCCATCATTGGCTTCCAGTAAGAAAAATTCTCTGCAGTGAGCTTAAACATTTCACCGTCATGTGTAAAAGTGATCTCCATTGTAGCTTACACAAGAAGGAAATAAATTGCTGAACCAAGCTCTGATTCTACTGATAAGATATACTTTATGATTTCCTCTGTGTAGTTAAGCTGAGAAGTGAAGTGAAGTGAAGTAAAACAATTAACAGATAGATGAAAATAACAAGCAGCAACACAAGATATTTGTTTATGCGGAAAACCCAATGAGGGAAAAACCGCGGGACTAAAAGTCCAATTCTTCCACTATAAGATGATAGTAGGATTACAAGAACTCACCACAAATATCGGACGGTTTTTTTTGGGTATATCTCTAAAACTCTCTCACACTCACATATATATATATATATATATATATATATATATATATATATATGGAATACAGAAGGTTCTCACAAAGCTTGTTGAGGCTTTCAAACTACTTCTTGGAAATAATGTTTCCATTTAACTATACATAAATATGCATAAAATTTGATATATCTACACATCTTTCAAAATATTTGTTGAGCCTTCCAATAAATTAGGTGGGAAACCCAACATGGTGGATGAATAAAAATTTAATTTCTATCGTTTGTAGCTTCATTAAAATTTCTAAAGATAAGTGCGCCATTACATGAGTACTATTTGTAGCGCTTATGCAAATATAAAGTATGAATAATATTGATTTGAGACTTGTAATCTGTTAAGGTATAGTGCTAAATGGAGGATCAACGAGTTTTATAATATTTTTAGCAAGTAACAATACACTTTCTAAAATAATATGAAAATATGCTGAAATTGTGCTAATTGACCTTTGAGACCTTTTGCTTAATTGTTCGTTTGATAGCAGTGCAGCAATTGTATATAAAAATATGGCAACTGCTTCTTTAATATGAAGATGTGGTGTAGTAACCAAACCGTAATTCTACAACATATCATACAACAAGACAATACAAAGTCTTTTCATATGAAAATTTCTTTGACATCGTTCAACATACTCACTGAGTATTTCTTCTACCCACTCCATGATAGTAAAGGTTGACGTACGTACCTATCGGATCCGAGTCCTTGTATGATTATGCTCTCTTAAAACGATTAGAATCTTGTTTGGAGTCAAAAATTACGTGTTTGTATGTCGATTTTTGTGGGGGTGATGTTAAGTATGTGTGGAGTTTGTCAACCGACCTTTTGGTCCGGTTCCCAAAAGTATACCAGACTCGCTCAACTCGACCCATCGCGTGACACCAAAGCCCGAAGCATCACCAAAACACTAAGAACCCAAGCCCAAGAGAAATCATGCAAGTGAAGGCCTCACAACATCTCAAACGTATAATTCTGCATCCCTCAAAACGGAGACCAAATTTGCGATTTTGCATCCTGTATCGCTCACCACAAATATAGATCGCGTCTCCTCCCCAAAACTCGAATCCTTCGTTCGGCGATAAATCACATCCCTCAAGATGTGATAATTCACATCCCTCAGGACAGCTCTCAATTGTAATACAATAGTCTCATATTGGTGCATAAGTAGTGTCAATATCGTCTCATGCTACCTCATTTATCATAACTAGATGGTAGACGGTTAATTCCCGACTTGCATAAGAGCCCTCCCTACAATCTGTCAGCGCTACACCTATAGTTTTATTATCTTAATGATTGTCATGACCTAATATCCATCAAGTGCAAGACTATGTCCTGCATCGATAACAATCCTGAAAGTGACCCTAACGGTAACAGACCGCCGACCTATGTGACATAGGGGCAATGGCCTTAGCCATGGCCCTCAGCCATATACAGGTATACGTCAACAGGTGAGCCACATATTTAGGGAGCGACCTCGCAGTCGGGCCGCTAAGATGGATATTAGCCAATAGGGTTTACTTTCCAACGCATAATAAGAGTACACACAATAAATAAACACTCTTATGGCTCTTGGTATGGTCACTCTTAGCAAGCATCACCTTAAATATAATGCCTCGTATACTCGACCATGTTAGAGTGGGAACTACTTATAATAAGTAATCAAACAAACATTTGCTCAGAGTCTTGTACCACTTGGTGTTACTTACAGGTGTACTCAATGCTCATAAGTTATACTCATTAACACATAATTATTTTATATAATATATGACCAAAGAATACCAAAGAAATTTTGTGAAATGTCCCATATCGAATGCTAGTACAACCTTATTTATTCTGATTCCTTGCTTTACAGAATTATAAGTTGACCAAAACATTCAGTTCCATTATTAATTAACTCGAAAAGGGGTTTAAAAATATTTTTCTTCCAAAATGTTCAAACAATTTCAAATATGAATTCTCAATAAAAGAAAATCAATTAAAAAAAACTCCAGACCTTCCTAAAAAACCATTTTCTCGAAAATAAATATTTGCAAACCTCTAACTTAATTAATAGGAAATTAATAGATTAAAATACGATCCCAAATCACATAAATTCTTTCCAAAATAATTCATATTTTATAAAGTTCATCTCTAATATTCGAAAATATTATTATTAATAAATGAGTTTTTATAATTTTTGATTTCCTTCAAAAATGAATTTAATTAATTCTAGTTTCCAATAAGGATATTGAATTAAAAATAATCTCTCAAACGCATAAAGCGAAGGGGTTTCGTTCTGGGAATATCGAAGATGAAGTGGCTTTTAGTATTTACTACCCTGTTGCTGTTTGGTGGCACGTGTCAGTTTAAGCCGAGAATTTCTTTTGTTGTTGCCGGTCTTTCATGTGTTGTTATTTTTTTGGATAGGCAGCTTGTTATTGGTTTGTATTGCTAGCCTAACGTACTTTCTTGTACATTTTATTGATTCGTTGTCAATAAAACACCGCATTCTTTTTTCTTGTTTGGCTCTCACGTCGAGTTCTAGTTCAGGTTTTTAACGAGACGGTTTGCTCATTTTTTTTAAAATAAATTTAGTTTGTAGTCCATTATGCTGACTGTACTTAGATAACTGTTCAGTTTCATTCAATTCGACATGCGCTTGTTTTTATTTGATCATTCGTTGTACTATCTCAAATAAATATATTTTTCTACTGTTCTAATCATATATAAAATTTATTTCCACTTTAAAAATATATTATATTCAATTTTAATTTTTTCTTTTCAGTTTCAATAAATTATCTGAAGAATTTATTAAATCAAATTTTATATCCAATAGAGTTAAATTAAGTAGAAATTTATATCGAAGACATTAATTTTCAATATCAAACTCAGACAATTTTATTTTAGTTGAATTTATTTATTCATATGGCTTAGGAAACATGAATGTTACACTTTTAACTCTTGCTGTCGTTTTGTTGAGCGAACCTATGGATGAAAAAAAAAAAAAATCTAGGAAAGAAGCATCATAATCTAAACATCTTACCATTCAAGCAAGTGGTCCCTGAGCATTTTCTCATAAACATTATTCCAGAATAACAAGTTTCTAATGTACTTTCTTAATGAAAATTTTGGTAACTAGGAGAAGAAGATTGATTAAAGTAGCTTTTAACCTTTTAGAAATTAAAGAAGCAACTAAAATTCATTATTACAAACAAGACATGCCAAGTTAGCACCATAAATTTACACTTGAACTCGTCTCACATACACTCACCAAGTTAGCACCGAGGCCAATTCTTCTATCCCCATTCCACCTGACGCCGTGTGTCCAACGGTCTAGATTTTTCTGATTTTCATCTTTTGCATAAATTAATCATTGAAAACTACAAACATCTGTACTTTTCATGTACTTGTCTCTTGTTGGATCTCTCACACTCCTATTGTATTCTATCATGTCAGCACTCCTATTGTATTTTCAGCTGCTTAACACGTCCCTCTCACATTGTAACTTTGATTTCAAACTTATCATCGCTTGCTTGCTTGTATCACTATTGGTTGGTATACTACGTGGTCTTTTTAACTCTAATCTTCTCAGCTAACATTCTCCTCATCTTGCACGCTGATTCAATCTTCTAACACTCTTACTCACCAACTAACGCTAATTTTCTACCACTTGTGCTAACTTTCGATCATCATATATCACTCTAAAATGCTGTCATTCAAATTTTTTATCTGAGTAACATTTGGATATATTTACTATCTGTGTCGGTTTTCTCTAAACTAACAAAGCATCAAGTTTCGGCTGATAGTGAGGTCAGATTCCTAACCTTCGGTCTTCACTAGATTAGCTACTACGTTTGGATTTATAACATGATATTTATCAAATTGTTATCCTAACATCTATGGCAAAATTTGAAAGTCCGATCTCATTTTGGACACAAAATCAAAGGATTTAGGCATATATGTAACTGCCAAAATAAAGATTTTTGGAATTTTGATGACACTATCATGATCACGAGCTCATGACAAAGATAGAATCAGACTCATGACCTATTGCATCTTGCTCATACCCTCTAACCAGCTGAGACAGCCTTGTTTATCACATACGATTTACATACAAAAAGCCAGGATAACATAACTGTTAGAATTGTCTCGCATGTTGTTAAGATGAAATAACGAGTTGGAATTAATAGTCCAACATCATGGAATAAATCGAAGGAGTTGAGTATAAATATGAGTTGGTAACATCGGAGATTTCTTTTGTTATATGAGACTTATGTGCAAGCTTATATGCATGCAAAGAAGAGGGCATTTTGTTCCTACCGTTATTATATAACAGTAATAATATAGCAGGCATAAATAGATATACTCCTAATTGGCTAGCTCTACTTCCTACACATATTTAGAAGCTTTTTTCGGTAATACTTAAAATTTGGCAATGTTAATCTCCAACTACTCAAGTGAGCACCAAATAGTTTAAATGGAAAACAAAAACTTCAGATCAAACAATAAATCTACTGTGGATAATAATATACTGTATTGGTAAATACATATATAGTGAGTCATGCCGCTTAAGAAAATGGATTTTCTCCTCACTAGTATTTTTGAAAATATGTTAATCAAAATCATTCTTTTACAACCACAATGGTTTATACAGACAATAAATAATAATGAATCATGTGCATGCATGTCATCTGAACGATCATGACTAATTTGTCCAAATCAATGGGCTATTTGTCCCCACATTATAGTTTTCTTGGGGTGACTACAAGTTGTGGCTAACTCAGGCCTACGTGATATATCAATTTCTCTGCATCTCATTAAGAGGAAACTAGATGATTTATCGTAAACTTACAACTCCTATGATCACTCTATAATCTTGTGAGCTAACCAATAACATGTTACGGTTTGTGAAATTCATCACATGAATGTTAAAGTGATGGAAGTTACGGGATTTTAGATCTGTTGACCGAGTTTTATGGATTTGTTGAGATATTTTAAGGAAAGATTTATTTTGAATAAATTTTAAAGAGTATTTATTTCTGAGATATTTTAGAACTCAATTAGGTTTAGACCTAGTCTTTCTATTTGCCTATATAAGCATCCCATTAGGGAGATTTACTTGTACTTGAAGGAAAGAAAAAATAAAAAACTTGTTTTTTTGGGATTGAGATAAATTCTCAATTATTTTTAGGCTTTCATTGTAATATTGGTGGATTAATAAAGATTTGGTTGGAGTAATTTGCTTGTTATTATCATCTTCTTCACTCTTTCAAAATCTAATTGTGTAGTGATCCTGCGGAAACCCTAACAATTGGTATCAGAACCTTCTACACAATTTTTTTGGAGAGGGCTTAAATATGGATAAAATAATTATTGAAAAGCATAATGGAAGAAATTGAGGATTATGGAGGGCAAAGATGAAAGATTTCCTTTATCTTAATGATCCTCACCAGCCACTAAAGAATAATGGGGAAAAAACCTAACAATTTATCCGAAGCAAAATGAGAGACTTTGGATAGGAAGGCTGCTGCGTCTATTCGATATTTTTTTGGATAATTCAGTGTTTCATATTGTCGCTAATGAAATATCTGCTTATGCAATATGAAAGAAATTAGAAGGGGTTTATGCAAAGAACTCCGCAACAAATAAGGCTCTTCTTAATTATGAGAAGACTGGTGAATCTAAAACTTAAGAAAGATGGATCAATTGGAGAGCATCTTAATAATTTTCAGGAAATTGTGAATCAATTGGCTGCCGTAAATTTCAAGGTGGATGATGAAACATAAGTCTTAATGATGATGAGTTCATTGCCAGAGAGTTGGAAAACATTTGTGGTTGCGTTGAATTACTCAAACTCCGATGATATTGTTTCAATGGGGTCCGTGGCTAATAGCTTGTTTAATGAAGAGATGTAGAGGATGAACCTTATGGATGGAAAAGATAAGGAGGAAACAGAAATTGAAACCCCAATTGAAAAATCTATTATTGCAAGGAGGGATAGTCAATGAAATATGGAAAGGCAATCGAATAGATCGGACATGAAAAAGAAATATGTTTGTTTTTATTGTGACAAACCCGATCATCAACTGAGATTTTGTCACAAGCTTAAAAGGGATAATGAGAAGATGAAGGCATTGGAAGAAAAGATTGATGAACAAAATAATAACAGTAATGAGGTGAATTTTAGCATGGAGGTTGAAGGAGATGTTTTATGTGTTAATAAAGGCGAAAGCAAAGATTGGATACTTGATTTAAGAGCTTGTTTCCACGTGTGTCATCAAAAGGAAGAATTTATTGATTATGAAAGACAAAGTAGTAAAGTGGAATCTGCTGACGGTCGAGATTTGCATGTTAAAGGTATAAGTTCGGTTCGATTGAAGATGAATGATGGAAAACTGGTGAAGCTAACGGGAGTTAGGTACATCCCAGAAATTAAGAAGAATCTTGCTTCAATTGGACAATTGGAACAAAAAGGTTGCAATTTCTCGACTAGAGGTGGAGTTACAAGAGTTTGGAGGGGTAACAAGAAGCTTCTGCGTGCAAAACGGGAAAATAATAACATATATATATTGCTTGGAAAAACGGTGGAGAATATTATGAGTTCTCAAATTGGATTAGGTGAGGCGAGTTCATTTGAATCAAGAATGGTGCCATCAACGTAAAGCCACAAAGTCTACATGGAGGCCATTGTGGTATTACAAGCAATTTTGAGATCTTTTATGTGGTGTATCTCATTAGGGAAATGCACAGTTTGGGGGTGGTTTTTAGATTTGTTGAGTCTTGGTGTGATTTCATATTAAGGTGGAGTGTTATGGTTTGTGATATTCATCACATGGATATTAAAGTGGAGATATTGGAAGTTACGGGATTTTAGATCTATTGACCGAGTTTTATGAATTTGTTGAGATATTTTAGGGAAGTTTTATTTTGACAAGTTTTAAGGAGTATTTATTTCTGAGATATTTTAGGGCTCAATTAGATTTAGACCTAGTCTTTCTATTTGCCTATATAAGCATCTCATTAGGAAGAAATTTACTTGTACTTAAAGGAAAGGAAAAATAAAAAACTTGTTTTTTTGGGATTGAGATAAATTCTCAATTATTTTTAGGCTTTCAATGTAATATCGGTGGATTAATAAAGGTTTGTTTGGAGTAATTTGCTTGTTATTGTTATCTTCTTCACTCTTTCAAAATCTAATTGTGTAGTGATCTTGCGGAAACCCTAACAATTAGTATTAGAGCCTTCTACACAAATTTATTGGAGATGGCTTGAATATGGATAAAATAATTATTGAAAAGCATAATGGAAGAAATTGAGGATTATGGAGGGCAAAGAGGAAAGATTTCCTTTATCTTAATGATCTTCATTAGCCACTGAAGAATTATGGGGAAAAACCTAGCAATCTATCCGCAGCAAAATGGGAGACTTTGGATAGGAAGACTACTCGTCTATTCGATATATTTTTTGGATAATTCAGTGTTTCATATTGTCGCTAATGAAATATCTGCTTATGCAATATGAAAGGAATTGGAAGGGGTTTATGCAAATAACTCCGCAACAAATAAGGCTCTTCTTAATTGTGAGAAGATTGGTGAATCTAAAGCTTAAGAAAGGTGGATCAATTGGAGAGCATCTTAATGATTTTCAGGAAATTGTGAATCAATTGGCTGCCGTAAGTTTCAAGGTGGATGATGAAACACAAGCCTTAATGATGATGAGTTCATTGCCAGAGAGTTGGGAAACACTTGTGGTTGCATTGAATAACTCAAATTCAGATGGCATTGTTTCAATGGGGTCCGTGGTTAGTAGCTTGCTTAATGAAGAGATGCGAAGGATGAGCCTTATGGAAGGAAAAGATAAGGAGGAAACGGAAACTGAAACTCCAATTGAAAAATCTTTTATTGCAAGGAGAGATAGTCAATGAAATATGGAAACGCAATCGAATAGATCGGACATGAAAAAGAAATATGTTTGTTTTTACTGTGACAAACCCGGTCATCAACTGAGATTTTGTCACAAGCTTAAAAGGGATAAGGAGAAGATGAAGGCATTGGAAGAAAAGATTGATAAACAAAATAATAACGGTGATGAGGTGAATTTTAGCGAGGAGGTTGAAGGAGATGTTGTATGTGTTAATAAAGGCGAAAGAACAGATTGGATACTTGATTCAGGAGCTTGTTTCCACATGTGCCATCAAAAGGAAACATTTATTGATTATGAAGAACGAAGTAGTAAAGTAGAATCCATGGACGGTCGAGATTTGCGTGTTAAAGGCATAGGTTCAGTTCGATTGAAGATGAATGATGGAAAGGTGGTGAAGCTAACGGGAGTTAGGTACATCCCAGAAATTAAGAAGAATCTTGCTTCAATTGGACAGTTGGAACAAAAAGGTTCCAATTTCTCGACTAGAGTTGGAGTTACAAGAGTTTGAAGGGGTAACAAGAGCTTCTGCGCGCAAAGTGGGAAAATAATAACATATATAAATTGCTTGGAAAAACGGTGGAGAATGTTATGAGTTCTCAAATTGGATTAGGAGAGGCGAGTTCAATTGAATCAAGATGGAGCCATCAACGTAAAGCCACGAAGTCTACATTGAGGCCATTGTGGTATTACAAGCAATTTTGAGATCTTTTATGTGGTGTATCTCATTAGGGAAATGCATAGTTTGGGGGTGGTTTTTAGTTTTGTTGAGTGTTGGAGTGATTTCATATCAAGGTGGAGTGTTATGGTTTGTGATATTCATCACATGGATATTAAAGTGGAGATATTGGAAGTTACAGGATTTTAGATCTGTTGACCGAGTTTTATGGATTTGTTGAGATATTTTTGGGAAGTTTTATTTTGACAAGTTTTAAGGCATATTTATTTCTGAGATATTTTAGGGCTCAATTAGGTTTAGACCTAGTCTTTCTATTTGCCTATATAAGCATCTCATTAGGGAGAGATTTACTTGTACTCAAAGGAAAGGAAAAATAAAAAACTTGTTTTTTGGGATTGAGATAAATTCTCTATTATTTTTAGGCTTTCATTGTAATATCGGTGGATTAATAAAGGTTTGTTTGGAGTAATTTGCTTGTTATTGTTATCTTCTTCACTCTTTCAAAATCTAATTGTGTAGTGATCTTGCGGAAAATCCTAACAATTGGTATCAGAGCCTCCTACACAATTTTTTTGGGGAGGGCTTGAATATGGATAAAATAATTATTGAAAAGCATAATGGAAGAAATTGAGGATTATGGAGGGCAAAGATGGAAGATTTCCTTTATCTTAATGATCTTCATTAGCCACTGAAGAATTATAGGGAAAAACCTAGCAATCTATCTGAAGCAAAATGGGAAACTTTGGATAGGAAGACTACTGCGTCTATTCGATATTTTTTGGATAATTCAGTGTTTCATATTGTCACTAATGAAATATCTGCTTATGCAATATGAAAGAAATTGGAAGGGGTTTATGCAAAGAACTCCGCAACAAATAAGGCTCTTCTTAATTATGAGAAGATTGGTGAATCTAAAGCTTAAGGAAGGTGGATCAATTGGAGAGCATCTTAATGATTTTCAGGAAATTGTGAATCAATTGGCTGCCGTAAATTTCAAGGAGGATGATGAAACACAAGCCTTAATGATGATGAGTTCATTGCCAGAGAGTTGGGAAACACTTGTGGTTGCTTTGAATAACTAAAATTCGGATGGCATTGTTTCAATGGGGCCCGTGGTTAGTAGCTTGCTTAATGAAGAGATGCGGAGGATGAGCCTTATGGAAGGAAAAGATAAGGAGGAAACGAAAATTGAAACTCCAATTGAAAATTTTTTTATTGCAAGGAGGGATAGTCAACGAAATGTGGAAAGGCAATCGAATAGATCGGACATGAAAAAGAAATATGTTTGTTTTTACTGTGACAAACCCGGTTATCAATTGAGATTTTGTCACAAGCTTAAAAGGGATAAGGAGAAGATGAAGGCATTGGAAGAAAAGATTGATGATCAAAATAATAACGGTAATGAGGTGAATTTTAACGAGGAGGTTGAAAGAGATGATGTATGTGTTAATAAAGGCGAAAGCAAAGATTGGATACTTGATTCAGGAGCCTGTTTCCACATGTGCCTTCAAAAGGAAACATTTATTGATTATGAAGAACAAAGTAGTAATGTGGAATCCGCCGACGGTCGAGATTTGCATGTTAAAGGCATAGGTTCAGTTCGATTGAAGATGAATGATGGAAAGGTGGTGAAGCTAACGGGAGTTAGGTACATCCCAGAAATTAAGAAGAATCTTGCTTCAATTGGACAGTTGGAACAAAAAGGTTGCAATTTCTCGACTAGAGGTGGAGTTATAGGAGTTTGGAGGGTAATAAGAACTTCTGCGCGCAAAGCGGGAAAATAATAACATATATAAATTTCTTGGAAAAACGGTGGAGAATGTTATGAGTTCTCAAAGTGGATTAGGAGAGACAAGTTCAATTGAATCAAGATGGAGCCATCAACGTAAAGCCACAAAATCTACATGGAGGCCATTGTGGTATTACAAGCAATTTTGAGATCTTTTATGTGGTGTATCTCGTTAGGGAAATGCATAGTTTGGGGGTGGTTTTTAGATTTGTTGAGTGTTGGAGTGATTTCATATCAAGGTGGAGTGTTATGTTTTGTGATATTTATCACATGGCTATTAAAGTGGAGATATTGGAAGTTACAGGATTTTAAATCTTTTGACCGAGTTTTATGGATTTGTTGAGATATTTTAGGGAAGTTTTATTTTGAACAAGTTTTAAGGAGTATTTATTTCTGAGATATTTTAGGGCTCAATTAGGTTTAGACCTAGTCTTTCTATTTGCCTATATAAGCATCTCATTAGGGAGAGATTTACTTGTACTTAAAGGAGAGGAAAAATAAAAAACTTGTTTTTTTGGGATTGAGATAAATTCTCAATTATTTTTAGGCTTAAATTGTAATAATTTGTTGGATTAATAAATGTTTGTTTGGAGTAATTTGCTTGTTATTATTATCTTCTTCACTCTTTCAAAATCTAATTGTGTAGTGATCTTGAGGAAACCCTAACATAGCATTCTCAACTTTGTTTATTCCTTTCTCTGCATAAACCTACTTTTAGTCTTATGCTTGACAAAGCCCTACGCACTAGAATTATGAAATAACTAGGGGATAACAACTGAAGTATAGGGCCTAACCTACTGGTTAACTAATCTATCAGTCATTTCGTCTTATCATAAACTTGTCTAATAGTGATATAGACTATAATCACTCCAGTAAAACGCTGAGCTTATTAACCTTTTCATTTGCTTGAAATTATAAAACTTTTTAATAAATATTTAACCATTGAAATCATACTTAAAGAAATAATCAAAATTGCCTTTTACTTTATACAAAATATTATGTCAAGATTATGCTTTTTCAAAATAGTTTTGATGAACTTCGAAATCCTTCAGAGGCTATATTAGCTAAAAACCACATGCAATTAATCCATATACAATAATACTATATGAATTGATAAAGTGCGGCATTGATATAGTCGCTATGGGATTGTCGCTCCCCTTTATATCAAATCCATGTTAAAGCATATGATTTATAATGCATAAGACCATAAGTCTAAAACCAACTTTTTTCACGCAACACAGACATACATAGATTGAAGAGATAACCAACATAAACTCGATTTTCATAGTGTAAAATTATAAAATTGGGAAATATACGAGTGGTGACATTGATATCCTTTGGCACTATAAGAAACAATGTTAATAGTGACGCCTAAACGCCGACGAAAAAAAAACATCGGAAATCGCAACGCAATCCCGACGCAATAGCGATAGTTAATACCATCCAAATAAACTGAGAAAAAACATCGCAAAAAACGTTGGTATCGTGATGTTTTTCCCGACTGACTATAAGAAACATCGTCAATAGCGACGCCTAAACACCAACGGAAAAAACATCGGAAATCGCAATGCAACTCCGATGCATTAGTGATGGTTAATACCATCCAAATAAATTGAGAAAAAACATCGCGAAAACCGTTGGTATCTTGACGTTTTTCCCGATTGACTACAAGAAACATCGTCAATAGCAACGCCTAAAAGCTGACGAAAAAACATCGGAAATCGCAACGCAACACCGACGCATTAGCGATAGTTGCTACCACCCAACTTAATTGACAAAAAACATGGTGAAAACTGTTGGTATCGTGACATTTTTCTCCACCGATTATTAGTATAGTATAATAAATTTTAAGCATAAACTATTTTGTCTTTCAAAATTTCATCTTGTCGAACATGCAAGCTAATGTATATGCCGACTGTTTTTACGATGTTTTAAATATATCTTCAATGGGTTATACTAGTTAATAATTTTGTTGCAATTTGAATGAAATAATTATTGTAATTCAAAATTTATTGCTCAAATGTATAGATTTTTTTGGAAAATTAAACAATTTATTTTGCAATGTCATATTTGATGCAACTCAAAAATAGTTGAAATGAAATGTGATTTTTTTGTCATGATCTAAATATAATTGTATTCAAAATTATGTTTATTAATTAACTACCGTTTTGAATGAATTTCAAGTTATCAGTTAAAATTATATGTTATTTACTCGGTGATAAAATTATTTACCATTTACCGATAACGAATACTATCAAAATCAAAACTACATAATTAAGATATCAAAATCTAAACTATATAATTAAGACAGACTGTCCATTTCAAAGAGGAACACATTAGCTAATGGTTGGTATTAGAGAGGATACAAACAATTAATGGACTCCATCTATTCGACCGTACCCTGTTGGAGTCGTAGAATAACATCGGTTTTCAGCAATTCTGCCTTTCTTCCATTCTAATTTTTCGATCTTATTCAATTCTCATTCAAGAACGGCTAAGATGATCTTCTGTTCTCATTCTCAACCAAACCCTAGCTGGAATTTTCTGCTATCCAGTAATAATTTGCTAAGAGCGACTGGCGCATAGGCGAACTAGGGCATGGTACTAATTTTTTTGTCATTGATTAATCGATTTGTTTTTTATATGTTATTTGATCTTCATTTATTTCTTTTAGATCTAGGAAAATATCTTTGTAATTTGAGGTATGTTATTAGTTTTTATCTGTAATATTATTGTTTGCTTGATTAGGTTTCTTTATTTATTTGTACTGATTTTCGGATTTTCATTTCAGATCATCGAATTAATTCTCTTCGTACTGATTTCAGGTATGTTAATTTTTATTATTCTTGATTGATTGATTTATTTGGACATCTTTATACTTAACTTCAGCTATAGTTTTTTGGTGTTTATCTTCCGCATTTTTATAAGCCAGTACATAAGAAAACAACTCTATGGACATTTTATAGAAAACATACATATATGGGAATAAATATTTAATTTCTAAATGGTCCTAGACCTGATGTTTTCTTTTTCCAATTTCGAAAACTTTCTGCAATATGATTTCAAGATCCATGAAATTTGATGTTGGAAGTCATTCACCTATGACAGTCTCATATAATCATATTATTTTTGTGATTCCAACTAAGAAATACTGTTTGATTTTCATTTCACGTGTTTTCAAGTTTTTCTACACTAAATGTTTGTTTTATTGCATTCTCTTGCGGCATTTCATCTTTTTTCTTACTGTAGTAGCCGCAAATCCCAATAGTTAACTTGAACGAGCACCATAGGATAAATACGATTACCTGTCTCATCATCTGCCTGAATCGGGTTCCGTTCATATATTCTATCTGGTCTCAATTTATAAAACTTTGTAAAAAGATTAATGCATCCCTTTAAACATTCTCTGCTAGTAACATAACCGCCATTATTATGCACAAAGACACAACCAGGTGTAACAATGGTGCCAATACATTATTTTCCCTTTCTGGTAATAAAATAGAAGGGAAGGATTAGTTCCTCTTTCTTTTAGATTTTCAAGACCTCTTAGATCTGGTTGATGAAGGTGGAGGTGATGGTGCTGGCAATACACAGTTCCACCTTGCATCGCATTGCGATTGCCTGCTTTACTTACAACTTTATGAGCGTCGAGAAATACTGTGAAATCCCTTATCTGCAAAACAACATTCAGAGTTAAGAAGTGATTGTTCCTCTACTCAAAACGGTCATTCACACTCTTTTTACCACTTCTTCAAGATCATGGATCTTCTCGTCTTTCAGCTTAAGAGTGTTTTTCTTGTAAACATTCAATAACTTAGTGTTCAAGGGTTTTTCCAATATTTTGATAAAATATACATAATATATGGACCTTTAGGCAAATTAGTTGACGACATAGTCCGTAATCTTCTCATCATGGAAATATTTTGATAAATATACATGCCTCTACAAG
The DNA here is from genome assembly GCA_030737875.1 of Allium sativum. NCBI lineage: Eukaryota > Viridiplantae > Streptophyta > Magnoliopsida > Asparagales > Amaryllidaceae > Allium > Allium sativum. The sequence goes on from CM060924.1 coordinate 203,758,840, forward strand.
CTTTAAACGATTCATTAATTACAATCAAATGTATGTTTACAAATCTAATTTGTTTTATCTGCTGATTGTCAGGGAGCTTTGTTCTCTACAATGGTTGTGCATTCAAATAATAATAATAATAATATAAACACTAAAATAAAAACAATCCAACCTTAAATTTTTATTGTTTTTTATTTTACTTTTGCATTATATTTATATTTTACTAATTTTAGACCAATAAATAAATTGTAAAATTAATATCTAATGATTTCCTAATTGTAACATAACTACTACTATTGTAAATATTTGTGTAAATGCTAGGTTGAAAAATATTAATATCGTCTCCGACATCTGTTTTCATTTAGTAGAATAACTGCACATCATTCTTATTTATTTATGTGAGAGTCTACATAAACACAAAATTTTAACACAAATTAGAGAACATAAAGTTTACTATTGGATTGCCCCTTGATTTTCACCTTTCATATAAGGACAAATTGATTCAATGACTGAGATTTGTTTCTCTTGATTTATGTCAAATTTTTGTTTAAACAACCGCTTCCTTTTTTTAGTGTACTTAACAAATTGAATGACCTACTACCTTATTTTTGAATAGTGTTTTTTCTATATAAATGATCTTTCAGCTTAACGCTCGAACATGCAATGACTTGGCATGTGAATATATACCGGATTCTAAATGTTCTAAGGATATGGAAATGCATAATGCAACTCCATGACTGCGTTGTTCGAGTCTCATATATATTGCGCTATTGAAAGTAAAGTTTCCTATGTATATGGACCTTTAGGCATATAAACAATTACATAAGCTTTTAATGGATGAGTGTGTGGCCTTGAATGTTTTTCTTTATATGATACTAGATGTATAAATTACATAAATTTATAGTGCATAAAAATCTCTCTATATATACATACATCAAAAATATATATAGTTGATTTCCCAAAAAAATAATTGATTTCATATAGTTTTCATGTGTATTCTTCAAATGAACACCCCCTCATTATTTTAGCCTAAATGGTATCTGTTGATTTACTACCATCCATTACTATGTCTATGTAATGACGAGAGGCATAGATACGTGCAGGAATACAAGTACTGGATATGAAAATTATTATGATGTATGTTGTTCACATTTGGATAAACATTTGGCACATTCTAAAAAATTTCATACATAACAGCTACAGCTTTAATATTTAAGGATACTTGCACCAAAACATTTGATTATATTTAAGATATTTTATTAAAACTAAAAAAAAATAGAGAATGATTGGACTTTTTTGATGATTTGTTTTGGAAGATAGATTAATAGTTCATGGAAGATGAACAATTCATTTTACAAGAAATTTTGTTTGTATTCAATATGGTTAATTATGAGTAATTACGAAAATATTTTTTTATTGATTTGTAAATTTTTTGTAAAATATTAAATCGCTCTAAAAGAATCACAAAATTATCAACATCTCCAAGGCATACATGTAGCCTAATTTTTAGTTGTGTGACCCTCGTGTAGCATCATACGAGTGTATCCATGTCCATATGCCAAGATGTATGCATCTTCTTATCCTTGGCCATTAAGAACTTTGTTGACGCGCTTCTTATCCTTGGCCCCTAACTAGAGACAATTAAAAGAAGTCGTTTCTGGCAATAATGATAGTGTTATACATCAAAGACCAATAACAAGGCAATTTGCTTCTACTTACTGCAGAGTCATTAATATAGTAGTAGTAGTAGTAAACATGGCCAAGTTAGTGGGAATGAGAGGCAAAATCCCATTATTATTGATGAGGATGTGCCGATGGATGAAGCATCAGAAGAGACAGGATTATGAGCTCACTGATGAAATTGTGATGGAAGATATTGTCACTGAAAATGCACAAGATATTAATATAGGCAATGTAGGAAATCCACTGGCAGTTGTGGATTATGGTGATGATATGCTAGCAGTTGTGTTCATCCTGATTCCATATCCAAGCAATTCGACATCAACAACAAAATGGGTTCTATTCTGATTGACTGGCTCGTAGAGGTACACTACAACTTTGAGCTAATGGAGGAAACACTGTACCTTACCATGAACATAATAGATAGATTTTGAGGCAAGCAGTTGTTAGGAAGAAGCTTCAGTTAGTAGGAGTTATTGCCATGCTTCTTGCATGCAAATACGAAGAAGTATCAGTTCCAGTGGTCAACGATTTAGTCACCATATCTGATCATGCATATACGTATGTGGTTTTTTTTAAATGTGTATGCGTGCGTTGGGGGAGGGGGGTATCTTCTTTTTGATAACATGACTAGTTAACCATAAGTTTTTTTTTAACCAAGAGAATGGTTGTTCATGAAAACTGAGAGTTAAATGGGTAGAGTGTTAATTGTATGATGTTAAATTATCCAGGAGGAATGAATATTTTAGAAGAGGGCAATTTGATGATAATGTGTATATAAAAGAGAACTGCAAAATGTATAATGATAAAAAAACACACATGCATATTTATGCATTATATATAGCTATGGTCAGAGATGGGATTTAAATCCACGATATTATTTATTCACTAATTTTTTTGATAAAAACGGAGTTACTACTTTAAAAGTAAAATTTGATTTCATGACATTGTATATCTATTTTTGAAGTTCATAGTTACATCAAATTGTGACACCAACGGTATTGCAATCATTGTTTAAGATCGTCGTACTAATTTTCATAAACTTTTGCAAATACGTGGCAGCTACGCTGTATTGATTTTCGTATTAAATTTGAAGCATGGTTTAATAAATACATGAAAGAAAAAACATTACAGCTTAATTTACTTCCCAATGTCAACTGCTTTCTTTTTTTAATAACAGAGAACATCACCGATTCAACTACTATAATGATAGTTGCTTGCATCTGTGCATTGATATTTGAGTTGACATCTGAGGAACGATATTGGTTTATGATAATGCCATAATGGTTCATGCGCTCAACTTTTAGTTATTAGGCTGTTTAGCCTTTTTATAGTAAAAAAAAGGTAAGGAATTTTAAAAAATAAAATAAGTATGGAAACACTTGTCCATAGAAACAAAAGATAAGCGTTGTGGAGCAAGAACACAAAAAAGTTATTTCAGAATAAAAATATCTGTGTGTTTCTAATTTGTCTATTTGTTGTAGTGATTGAGCATATTCAAGGAAATGCAATGTATAAACAAAAATTGGGATTTTTTTTTAATATGAAACAAGAACAATATAAAATTAGATTTTTTAAGTAAATTACTTATATGAATAATGAATTTCAGAACCTTTACATGGCTACTCTTAATTTCAAAAGCATTTGTGCAATCTTATTCAAACATCTTCAATTAAATCCATTTCTAAAAAAGATGTGCTTAATTTGTCCTTTAGACCGTAACATTTAGGCACAATGCATTTACCGAAAAATTTCTATATAATAACGTGTTCAACCATGAAAAAACAAATTAAATTTAGGAAAAAATCAATTATTAAAATGAAAGTTGATACAAAATCAAAGAAAATTCGAAGCAGCGCTGTAGTGAATCAAAATCATAGAAAATCCGAAGTTGCATCATGCTGAGTTGGTGTCGTTGATGCCATGAATAAAAGGATCACAATGTGCTTAATTTGAACTCGATGTCTTGAATCCTGATATTAGTGAGTTGCAGAATGCTCAATTCTCATACTTTATTTCTTCCTATTCTTCACATAATAAATAAATGATTTTTAAGCTATTTTAGATGGCATTTGTATTTTCCTAGTTTGTACAAATGTGATGAAATCCGACAATTATAGCTGCTAAATAATTATTGTTTTGATATAAAAAGGAAAAGAATGACCGATTGAAAATAAATTGATTTAAGAGGCACAATTTGGTCATAATATGGTAACGTGGTACTATCCATGTAAATTACATTAGCAATTTAATTGATCAACCATAACTGAATATATGATCCTTTCTTGTTGCAGTTTCAATGAACTACTCAAGTGAGCGTAAATGGATGTATAATAGAAAAGGGGAGAAAGGATGGATAAAGAATTTTTTTTGGATGGTTTGGACGTATTCATTAATTTTGCAACTAATAATGGCACCAAAGATGTAATCCGTTTCCCTTGCATTAAGTGTGATAATTGGAAATTGGAAATTGCAAAAGAATGATATTGTAAGAGAGCATTTATTGTCTAAAGGGTTCACACTTGATTACTATATATGGAAATATCACAGAGAAATGGAGAGAACATCTGAAAGAATGAATGTTGGTGAAAATGAAACCACAAATTACTCTGAAGCAACCATCTCAGAAAATAGAATGTTGGAAATGGTTTATGATGTTGCAGGTCCAACGCTACATGATAATCGTGATGAAGAGCATAATGGGGGAGGAAGATCCTAACCCGAAAGCAAAAAAAATTATGAATTGTTGCAAGCTGCAAACTGACCATTGTGGAATGGTTGCGAAACACACACGGAGTTATCAACGACGGCTAGGTTTATAGCAATAAAACTAAATATAATACTACAGAAAATGAATTTGATGCATTTCTCCAAGCGAGCAAAGAAATGTTACCGCCTGATAATGTGTTAGAAGAAAGCTTTTATAAGATGAAAAACAAATTTCTGCACCATATCAAAAGATAGATATATGTAAAAATGGATGCATGTTATATTGAAAAGATGATATAGATCTAGCTAATTGAAAATTTTGTAATTGTTCACGATACATAATGAAGAAAAATAAAGGCAAAGATGTTCCTTACATTCGAATGCATTATCTTCCCATTACACCTAGACTACAAAGGTTGTATGCATCTCTATCAACTGCATGTCATATGAGATGGCATAAAGAAAGAACTCATGAGGAAGGAGTTTTATGTCATCCATCAGATGGTGAAGCTTGGAAGCATTTTGACAATACTTATCCGAACTTTGCAAATGAATCACGTAATATCAGACTTGGCTTATGTACAGATGGGTTTGCACCGTTTAGTCAGTATGGAAGTAAATATTCATCATGGCCTATTATTTTGACACCATATAATTTACCATCTTGGATGTGTATGAAAAACCCGTATATGTTTCTGACTCTTATTGTTCCCGAACCATGAAATCCAAAAAATGGAATTGACGTGTATTTGCAGCCTTTAATCGAAGAGTTGAGGAAATTATGGGATGAGGGAATCGATACCTATGATATATCTAAAAATAATAATTTCAGAATGTATGCTTCTTTATTGTGGACCATAAGTGATTTTGTTGCTTATGGAATGCTTTTTGGTTGGAGTACAAGTGGTCGACTGTCTTACCCATATTGTATGGAACATACACAAGCATTTCGACTACAAAATGGTGGAAAACAATCATGGTTTGATTGTCGTCGTTATTTTTTGCATATTGATGACCGTTATACATATAATAAGAAGAATTTTAAAGCAAACAAGGTTGAAAGAAGATCGTCGCCACCAAATTTATCTAGTGAAGAAATTTATGAAATCATTAAAGATTATCCAAAGATTCATGAAGTTGGTAAAAAAGAAAAAAATTTGGGCAAAGGAAAAAGTCATAATTGGTGCAAGAAAAGCATATTTTGGGAATTGCCGTATTGGAAACATTTGTTGCTTCGACACAATATCGACGTAATGCACAACGGAAAAAAATATGTTTGACAATGTCTTTAACACGGTGTTGAATGTGAGTGGAAAGACAAAAGATGACTTGAAATCAAGACGAGAAATTGCATTGTATTGTAAGCGACCTGAACTTGAACTTGACCCAACTTATGAGAATGTTAAACCTTTAGCCTGTTACGAGTTAGATCATGATGGTTGTAGGAAATTATTGGAATGGATTAGTACTTTAAAATTCCCAGATGGTATTGCTTCAAACATAAGAAGATGTGCTGATTTAAAATCTAGGAAAATGTCAGGAATGAAGAGTCACGATTGCCATGTTTTTATTGAGACACTTTTTCCAATAGCTTTTAAAGAATTATTACCGGCTAAAATTTGGAAAGTCATCACTGAACTTAGCATGTTTTACAAAGATCTGTGTTCGACTTCATTGAAAATAGAACACTTGAAAAAACTTAAAGAAGACATACCAATATTACTTTGCAAGATGGAACAAATATTCCCTCCAGGCTTATTTAATGTTATGGAATATCTTTCCATACATCTACCTAGTGAAGCATTGATGCGAGGACCAGTTTAGTATGGATGGATGCATCCTTTTGAAAGGTAATTAAAAAACTAACGACCCTGATAATTAAATATGTTGTATTATGTATCACATAAAGTACTCATGTATAGGTACTTGGGTCAATTGAAGAAAAAAATAAAACAAAAAGCACATGTGGAGGGGTCAATTTGTAGGGCATACATTGTGGAAGAAGCATCTACATTTTATAACCATTACTTCAAGGAGCGCGTTAAATCAATGCTTAATAGCGTTCCTCATAACGTTGAAGATACCGTGGATGATTCATTTGAGAATCTTATATTCGTGTTTAGTAAACATGGAAGATCCTCTGGTAAATGTAAAGAGTGTTGGTTGAATGATAAAGATCTTCATACGATCATAACTTACTTACTCCTCAATTGTGCCGAAGTAGAACCTTTTATTTTGTAATTTTTTTTTCTAGTTATATATCGAACGACTTAAATAAAAATTTGTATAATTAAATATGTTGTATTATGTACATTGATATGTGACGAAACAGGATTTTTAAAAAAGAACAATCAACTCTTGAGCTTGGCAAAAAATTTGTCGATTGGTTTTTAAATTATGTAACTAAAATTATTGTTATCATTAATTATTGAAAATTTAATATATTACTAGTATATTATATTATTAACATATTGTATAATAATTGATAGGTACGTGCACATAATATCGTCGATATTGGCTTGAAATATCTTGCACATGGGCCACAACTCGAAGTTAGAAAATTTCCAACATACTTTGTCAATGGGTTTAAATTTCATACACAAGAATATGGAGCTCATAAATTGACATTTAATAGTTGTGTTTGTAAAAGGTAGCGATGATCCGAATGCTCATATCGATGATTACTACGGTGTGTTGAAAGAGATTATTGAATTAACATATTCACTTAAGCCAGAACAAAAGGTTGTTTTGTTCAAATGTGATTGGTTTAACAACACGCCAAATGTTGGCATTTGCATGCAAAAAGATTATCCCCTTATTGAAGTAAATCATACTCTCAAATATTTAGAGTAAGATCCGTTTGTTTTGGCAAGACAAGCGATTCAAGTATACTACACACCTTATCCATTCATCCATCCATCCATCAACACAAGTAAGTCGAAATGGTGGGCTGTTTGTAAAACAAAAGTACGATATTCTTTTGATACCAATGTTCTCAATATCCAAGCTTACCAAGCTGATTTTGAAGCAAGTGAACAATTAAATATAGTAGAATACGGTGACGATGTTGGACTTCTTAATGATGAATCAAATGTTGTTGTGGAACTCTTCGAACATGAAGATGATGATGATGATGAAGATACAGAGGTCGAGCATGAACTTGATAAGAATATTGAATTAGAAGATGATACTGAGGAAGATTGGTAGAGTTCAGAAAGTTTTAAATATGTGCCGAAAGCCCATGCCAAATGGGTTTTGAGCATAGTATGCAATTCCTATATGTTTTTAGTTGGAATTACTAGGTCTGAATCATTTTATTCATGTATTCCTACATTTTGTAAGCCATTTTTGGTAAACCAACTGTTGTTTGTTTTTGCGTGATAAATGTTGTTGTGGTAGTATGATATTCATTTTGACATGGTGAACTAACTCTTATATGTTATGCCAATTGTTGTGGTAGTTTGAATCATGTTTTAAGTCTTTTTATTTAGTTTGTTTCCTTGGCTATACTGATTTGCAAGTTTTGTTAACATGTGGATCAGACATGTCAAATTCTATCAAAAACCAAATTATGTGATAATATGTATTCCTATATTTCAGCAAATTATTAATTTTATTTTTTTCTTGAAGTTTGATAATTAATATCCATGAATTGAACCCAAGGCCTATGCATTCACACTCTATGGTTTTACCACTAGATTAGTGCCCTTAGACATATTATGCAAATTAGTACGAAGAATAAATGATAATATATTGAATGAATTAAAGAAACTAGTAATATTAAATAAAAGCCCGTAATCCACAGCTCATCCTGTATACCAAACACCCTGATATCCAAAAACTATTATACAGCACATATTATAAATAGGGAAAATTATTTACATTTTTTATTTCAGTTACGTGTGCGATCGGTCATAATGACTCTCGTTTTATCAAAAAGTTGTGCATCTTCCCTTGAACTAATTAAACTTGTATGTAGTAAAATCAAATTTCAAATAAATGCGATTTTAAATCATTAATGCAGATGTTTGAATTGCAGTGGTAACAAGTTCCTTTCAATAAACAAAATTCATGAAGCGATCAAAAGGCATTGTTGATTGTCAAAGATGATGGAACCAAAAATGAAACAGAGATCCAAACCATTAAAACTACTTACATGGTTACCTTTTTTCTGCATACATTGTAAAATTAGTAATCTGGTTCCAGAAGTGTTCGATCAAGCAAACAGTTTGAAATGTGATTAATTATTTAAGAATGTTATGGAGTGTGATAATATTAATTCCTAGTCTCCTTCTCTAACCTCATTAAATTTGCTTCTATCATTGCAGAGGTTTACCAAGCTAGATATTATCTAGAACCCTCCAGGAATTGAAAATTTAACAAGACTGCAGTCAGTGTAAGTTCCTTTATTTCAGTCATATGCTCTTTGAATGGTTTTATAATATCATTTTTGCAATATTCAGACTTGAAATAAGGTTCGGGCATGAATGTAATGCATTATATATAGAAGTTAATAATACAAACATTTGTGCTTCGTTGTTGATGGACCATATTTTGATCAACAACCTACAAATTAACGTGGAACAAATTTAACATGAATAGAGATGAATATCAGGTTATAAAATAGCTCAACAATAAAATAACCTATTAAAATTCATTTTCTTAGGTATATTTTTGAATTTGTCGTAAATAATATGCATGGGATTTGCTAAATTACGTAAAGTTAAATTCTCAAACTTTTGTAATAATGTAATAATTTGTGCAAGTTAGGTTCTCAAATTTCACTACTTATGTTCCCCATGAAACTAAAACAAAGAAAGATGATTCATTAAGTGAATCATCTGTTTCAGGATTATTATCTAGTAGTACATGTAATTTTGCATATGATTTATCTTTAAGATTTATAGTAAGTGGTAATGTCCAAAAGAGCATGGATCCACTATAAGTCATTTGGTAAGATAAGTGGATGTCTGATAACTTTCGATTTAAGAGATGAGAATATCGTTTATCCAATGAAATGCTTTGGATTCATAAGATGCATTTGAATAAAAAAATGAATACCATTATTTCTTCAACATTTTGTTTTGTAAGCCAAAATGAAATGTTAATCCAATGACATATTTATTGGCAATCTTGATTAATACATAAAACATATATAATTTTATTTTCAATGATATGATGTCTCCCCTTGACTTAGAATATCTACAAGACCTTTTTGTTTATCCATTGTTCTGTTTGTAGTAAAGTATCAGTATCATTAACAATTACATTTCAGATGCATCTTGGACTCTCATCTCCATATCCAATCATGTTTTTCATTATACATGAAATGTTATAAAATCACGACTGCTAGAAATTTGAGTTTTTACAGTACTTGCCTGGATCCCTGATGGACATATGTTGATTATGAAGTGCAGTCGCTAGATTAGCTTCAAACATGAAGTTGTTTCAATTCTAAGTCCTTTAAAACTGTTGAGGCTTCTACCTCCGTCCATTTTTGGTCACAGTTTAGTCTATGTAATTTTGTGATCCTTCCTACCTCCAAAAAGTAGCACATAGACTATCTAGTTTCAAAAATGCAGCAACAGGCATATGATCCATAAGTAACCATTTCAACCCTATAGGCATTATCACAACTTGAATTAACTTTGCTCTATTTGCCATGAAGAGTAGTTAACTATACCAATTATCAAATATATCCATTTCTCTAAAATGAACATGTGCATTTTGAATAATATAGATAATCACTGAATCAAGGAACCCTTAAATATTTTACTAGCAAAGATGATTCTTGTACTTGCAAAATTTCCAGTAATTCATTTTTATTTTATTAGCAGCTACTGAAGTATAATTTGGTTTTTATTTGAGTTATGCTCAAACCTGCATTTCTTCCGAATCTCTGGGTTATGCTATTATTGCATTGTACACCTTTGTCTACCATAGCAAATAACGTAACATCATCAACATATAACAAGTGAGATATACATGGTTGAACTGACTAATTATTTTTCTTTAGGTTGATCAGAATATGTCAGCTCATTGTCAAGGAAGAGGTGGCGATATTTGCAGTATGGATACTACAGAAGATGGTTGTGGTCGTAGTCGAGGAGCTCAATCCAATTGCATTGTTCGAACAATTAAATCACACCGTCACAGCCTAAGAGTGATATACGTCCTACCAGAGATGCATCATCGACCCATGCTGAGCCTGAGACAACTGCTATGCCAGGTCATGGTCGAGAAGCTCAGACCAATCATGGTATTCGTGCTACAACTCGACCGCATTACCACCGTGTGAGAGCGACACTCTGTACAACTAGTGATATATTATCCTCTAACGATGAGCCAGATGATATAGAAATTGCTGCATCAGGAGGACCATCAACTCAAACATCTAATGTAGACCGCTTTGGCACACCCACCATGTCTATATATCACCAAAATAAAATGTGAGTAGTTTAGCATATTCAGTCTTTATTTTAATAATATTAAACTCTTACGTGATCAAATATGTGTGGTTTATACAAGGAAATGGGAGTTTAGTAACTCATATTTACCCTCAAGTACTATTAGATGTTGCTTCGAACGACGTATGACAGACTTCTGGCCTAGGTAAGCGATATTTCTCCTGACACAATGGATATATTATTCTCATATTTTAAGGTAATTAACCATAACCTATATTTTTGAAACAAAGTTACATGATTTCAGACTAATTTTTAGTAATTATGTATTATTCTTAGATTTTGACCTATATTAACCTGTATATTATTCTCAGTATTTCAGTTTTTTTTTTTCTTTTTTCCAACACGTATTGCATTGTTATATGTTACTGAGAATAAGCAACAGTAGGAAAGCAAATATAGTGACAGAGAAGCCAAGGACGCACAGGTTTAAAAATGTTCACAAAGACAACAGCAAATATACGAACCCCTAAAGAGACGATGAACCTTGCCATATCGTAATACCTTGACAAATCCTTGGATAGATAGTATATTCCAGTTTCCCTTACTTGATAAGAAAAACAAATAAAGCATGCATTGAAGATAAAGATCCTGGATATAAATCACAGCACCAGAAGTTCACTCCACTTGGACACTAAGCCCACGTCTTCCCATCCTTCCACACTCACGAGCATAGCCTCCTCTCCCTCTTCCACCATGATAGTTTCCTACATCTCTACCCAGTCCACTGCCTCGGCAGTAGTTGAAAATCCACCATTTTCATAGTTCCCGCCATCTCTATCGCGACCACCCCTACCGCCTCTACCGTAGTTTGAATACCCACCATTCTCTTGGTATCCTTTATTGTTATCATAGCCTTGATTGTATGGTTGATTGTTCCTATAACCTTTACTGTATCCCTGATTGTGCCCATAACCATGATTGTATCCTTGATTGCTATATCCCTGATTGTTCTTAAAACCCTTGTGAATATCCTTAGCTATTTCCATAGCCTTGATACCCTCTACTTATCATACCCTTGACTGTTCCCATGGTTGTCATATCTACCCTTGCCTCCATAGCCCCTTCCTCTTCCTCGACTTCTACCTCAGCCACACATATATGATTCTCCATAATCCAAAATTTGTGTTCGCCTAGGGGGCTGCTGTTGGGGCGGAAGTTGCCTGTACAATTTCTTCGGCTATTCAAAAAAAATGGTGCTTGGTACCTAGGAATTTTTTTGTTCGGATCATTGAATGAAAGTGTGACTGAGATCATTGAGACACGACGAGTTGTCTCTAAAGTTACAAGACCATCTTCAATAGGTTCCCATACATCAGTAATGCTGGTAGAACTGAGAGAGATATCTTGATATAAACCAGGAATCCTTCTCTTCAAAATCTCAGCAATTTCCACAGTCTTGTTGATTTCTTGTCCCATCGCCTACAAGATGATGTGGTTTAAGTTTCTTTCCTCAAGCAGGCTAGTGGCATAGCTGAGATAGTTGCGGATGAGACCTTGAGTAGTGATTCTTGTCTCCTTTTTGCTGACCACGGATTCCAATTTGGGACGCTCCACTCTCTGGTTACGATCCATGACTACTAGGAAATCTGACCATATTAAAACTGAGATTTTAGGGGATTTTATGAGGCGTTCAGCCGACTAGAAGAGGTAAAACCCTAGAAAATAGGATGAGTGAGGGGGAAATGTAACAACCCGAATTTTAATAACATGTTAAAACCATAAATCAAGGCAGAATTAAATTTTAAAATAAGAATCAGGGGAAACGGGATGCGCCATTGCGTTCGTCTCGAAATTATGCTTGGAAACGAGTTCGAGTTTTCGAGAACCGGAGTCCGTATGAGGGAGATATGACCCTCCGAAGTTTCAAGAATTTTCAGAATAAAAAACAACTCGAAAATCGAATTCAAAATTCGAATTCAAACTCCAGCGCAGACTAGGCGGGAATTTTCCCGCCGAGGATCAGGCCGACCTGGGGGTCGAGACTATGGTCGACCTCCCAGGGACCAGGTCGACCCTATGGTCGACCTGGGGGTCGACCTGGTGCTGAAGCCCAGTTTTGAGCCTGGGTTCATTTTGATGTATCTGGTCTCGTTTTCTGTCTAGATTCGTCTGCCTAGTCCTATATAAACAGCCTCCTAGCCTCATTCTCTTTGCACCATTCTTCTCTAACCTTATGCTGCACAAATCCTTGATGGAGATGGCTTCCTCCTTCCTCTAAATTAAATTAAGATAAATTAAAATAAAACATGAAGACCATTTCTTGAGGACTACGGCTAGGAATTGCATATTGGGGATTTGCTTCTACAATCAAATCAAGATTCAACGATTCAACTATTCGACGACTAGTTTATAGATTCAACTTCTGCATCTCAATTTCTTAGACCACGATCTGTAGGTCCAAGTTACTTTTAGATAAAAACTATAAACTTAATATGGACATGTTATAAATTGGAATTGGATCTATGTATGATAATTGATTCATACCTATTCTTGTTCTTCTTGGATATTGACTTTTGGGAATATTGCTATGAGATTAATTAGGGCCTATTCATGTTATAAATTGGAATTGGATCTATGTATGATAACTGATTCATATCTATTCTTGTTCATCTTGGATCTTGACTTTTGGGAATATTGCTATAAGATTAATTTGGGCCTGTTCATGTTATAAATTGGAATTGGATCTATGTATGATAATTGATTCATATCTATTCTTGTTCATCTTGGATCTTGACTTTTGGGAATATTGCTATGAGATTAATTTGGGCCTATTCATGTTGTAAATCGAATCCTTTCATGTCCATAATATTATCATGCCTGTGATGTTGAATCAGTTATTATTCACAAGTTTGGGACTATCACCTTATGTCAACTTTTATCATGACTATCACCTTGTCATACTAGATTTGAAACCCTAATGTTTTGAGGCTATTATTCAATATGCCAGTGATGTTGTAACCAGTTATCTCAAGTTAGATCGTGCTATACTTGTAATCCCTTTTATCACTTTATGCTCGTCCTTTTTGCCTATCATAGTTTTTGATGTTATTCCCTTTATTTCGGGATTTGGATTTGCTTGTAATATAGACCGATTCACGTTTACATACGATGGGAATACGATTTGGGTAGATTAGGCAAAACATGAATTGGTTATGAACATGAATCATGAACTTGATAATAGGCATAAATTGAAACATGAACATTGTTATAACTTGAATCTGGATATGGACATGAAACTTGACTTGAAACTTGCCACGAACTTGATATGAAATTTGAACATGGACATGACACTAGAATGAACTTGAAAATGGCCAACTCGAGGTTGGGTTGAGTTTGCAGTGTAATTCTTCCCGGAACCGCCCGGCAAATCCAATTATTGCAAACAATAGGATCCAACGTGGGTAGTTGGTCATATCGTGCTTGAAACCCGAGGTCAGACTGAGTTGTGGTGTAAATCTGCCCAGAACCGCCCGATATATCTAGTGACCACAACAACAGGTCTGATGTGAGAGGTTGGGGTGCATTAATGAATTAATGCCACATGATAGGGTTAAGTTATGAACAAGAAAGACAACACTTAACCAACTTGATACATGATTCACAGGGCTAAGTCATGAACTTAAACGACAACACTTAGTCAAATTTGACATGACATGTAAGCGGGTTAAGTCAGGAACTTGAATGACAACACTTAACCAACTTGACATGCTAGACTAATAAGGGTTAAGTCATGAATTTAAATGACAACACTTAACCTATTGGACGAAAACCCTAGTTACGCGGTCCATTTCAGCAGTAACCCACTAGATGTATCATGGTACCCTGGGACTAGGCAGGGTGGGGCACGATTACTGGGCTGATTGTAAGCGACCAGAACGACGGCTGAGTTGGTGCGCCAGTGTAGGTTTAGGCGGACTATGGTCGTGCATGTAGTCCGGAGTTGAAAAAGCAGGCATTGGGCATCAGTAGGATTACCTGTGCATGCTTGATTCGTGTCGGTGGTTGGCACCCTAGGGTTTGATACACCCTTCGGTGGACCTAGCACAGGTGACTACATTCGTGATAGGGTCGTATGACACAGACATGCAACGAGCTAGAACTTGTAGAGAGCCGATCGATTAGTGGATCATTCCGTTGGACCTATTAATGGGTCATTTCATGATATTGGGCCAAGGGATCATTTCATGGTTAATATAAGACATGGGTTTGGGATACTAGTACAATTGGTGCAGCGGACCTTGAACATGTGATGCTGTACTTGATTTATTATGTTATCTTAGTCTATCTTGCCCATCTTGACAACATCCTTATGTTTACTTTCAGTTTATACATGTCATGTTACCTTAACCTGTATTTATGCTGAAAGTCACTAGGACTTACCAGTCTTTATGACTGACCCATTTTCTTTCGTTTTCCCCCCAGGTTCTCAGGGAGGGAACTCTAGCACTTAGCTTGGATTTCGCTTGCTTTCGGTTCAGCTCATGTACAGTTTGATCTTGAGCTATGCTATGGCTGCATTTCTGCTACCTTTGGGGAATTAAGCTACTTTTGTTGTTTTAAGTTTATGCTTCTTTATTTATGCAAAACAGAATTTATTGTAATGGAAAATATTGACTTTGGCTATTTGGTACTTTGAATGTAAAAGGTTTTGACTCTTTTTGAAAGTAATGAAATTTATCTTTTGATCCTTCCGCTGTTTTATCTATATTATGTCTTGTAATATTTCTGTGTTTGTTTACCTCGATAACGCCCCTCCAAAACTAGTGCATTCCCTTTGTGAGTGACCCTAGCGGAGGTGGGGTGTTACAGGAAATGGATGGTACTTAGGTTTTCAGTATTATTTGTTGCAGAATATGTTAGTATGCACACTGATCTTTAGTACTTTTAGATTGGTGAATTTAATCATATATTTGTTTCCAATTCATAAAGTTACGTAATCTACATTCTACATTCTGTTAATTCTTGTTTATGATATATTACTTGGAAAAGGCAAGGGTGGTGGCTCTGCATTTTGAAAAATCCTGGATTTTTTGTGAAAACATGATACAAACCATACAAGTATGTTAAGGTCCGCCTACTGATTTAGTCTTTATGACTTGTACTGCTATCTAGTTTTGGAATCAATAAACTCTCAACTGTATTTGTTAACCATGTAACTCCCCATTCATATTGTTTAAAAGTTTCATTAGCAAAATATAGTGATGTAAGGTACTGGTTAGCCTGAACCATGAATTGAATTGAGGCATTAAGATGCAGGGGTTGCTGGTGTATGTAAGGGTTTTAGCGCCCAAGGAACGTTATAATATATTTTAAACTAAGTCCAAATATTTATTTAAATATGCAGGATCAGTTTATATGGCCAGCAGGAACAGATTTCGTAATGGTTAGGCACACATGGAAGCGTGTGGCAGGACGCTATTATAGAGACTTTGTTTCTACCATGAAAAAAGGCAAGATACCACATTTTCTTAGTGCAATGATTTTAAAGAAGTTCAAGGAATATTGGAAGAAGCCTACGGTGAAGAAATTGTCAGAGATTAACACTAGAAATCAACATAAAAATGCCACATTACACAAAGGTGGATCAAAGTCACATATGCAACATCGACGAGATTTGGTAAGTGTTAAATTACAATTAGATATCTATCGCATTAATTTACATTTAGATATGTTATTTAAAAGTAACTTAGCTTTGCATTGCATTGATTTTATTTTAGTGTGAGGAGTTAGGACGAGAACTAACTTATATGGAGGTGTACTTATGGGTTCACAGGGTCGAGGTAGAGGATGATGATGGAAACGTAACATATGAGTGAGTGGATCAGAGATCTGTGTATTTTTTTGTAAGTACTTATGCAATATATAATGATGAGTTCAGGTTGGGTATTTATATATTCTACATGTGTATGTCAACATGATGATTACGTGAGGACGAAAGATGAATTTGGGGATGTTGAAATGACATTGGAGCAAGAAGACTTCATATTTCATTGACTTAACAAAACCCAAAGTAGACATTACGATTTTGGAAATCAACCGGTAGGTTGAGCAGTCAAAACTTTTCTTCAATGGGATTTAATTAAGGACTTCAAGTTTAATTATAAAATGTGCTAACTACTTGCAAGTAGAAGCATGTGTGCTACCATTTTTGATATGGTGATTTAGCGAGCAGCATCCAAAATCCATCTCACGTACTTGCATCATATTATAATATCCCTTTTGATAGTAGTATGCTACAAAATGCAGAAAAGGAAAATTTAATTTCAGTAATCTGAATAGTTTTCCTTAAAATACCAAAGATGCAAAATTCAATAATATACTTTTCCAGAGTACAGAGTCACAACAAGAGCATGCACTAACAGTGCATTCTTGATCAAAAATATAATACTGATACACTATACTTGCATATGTTAAACTAATTATTTTAAAGGTTGATACCAATATACATATTTTAAGGATGGATGATTGCAACGTTTATGTAAGTTTCAGGAAAATGTAAATATATCTTGAGATAATAAAAAAGAATCTCATACTGGGATTGTTTGTTTAAGGTAGATAAACATGATATTTACAAATTATCTGGCCTTCTCCCTCTTGATGATCATGCTATATATCTTAGGGTTCCTTGTGTTATTCAAAAATTTCTATGGTGCACTATCATCCACTCTTTGAAAAGATTATCTTGAGGTCGAATTATATGCCAAACAAAATTATCTCTCAAGCTAGTAGATTAATTGTCGTCAAAAATGTAGGTTTTGCTATGTGCTCTGATTACTTCATAATTTTCACTGCTCTACTAAACCTTGTCAATATGATAAATGGATCCTTTAACCATTACCTATGGCAGACTTTAACTAAAGAAATTAATTCCTGGGGCTTTTAAGTAGATTCAATCGCCATTGAATCTTGAATGGCATGGCCTTATTAAATTAAAGCACTGGAGTTTGTAGACAACCCCAGTTTGTAGACCAGATGGAACTAACTAACTAACTATATATATATATTGTAAAATGGTTATCTCGCATGATGCTAGTTGGTTGAGGCGGATTATCCTTAAACCGAGTGATAATAATTTATCTATGATTATATGCGGTCATATGGTCTCATTTTTTCATTCTCATTGGAGCAGTTATGGCCCTCATCTTATCCAACATTATTGATCACAGCTTGTGTCAAGAATGGGTATTCTTGTTACAAAAATTGCCAATGACTTCATTCGCTATGGTTAAGTCTGGTTGCCACTTCTCAGTTCTATGTCTGTTAGCGGTTCATCGAATAATATCCAATCCTCATTTTCCCCTGTTCTTTACTTTCATTAAGAATTATAAAGCACATAGGTAATTGAGGTATAGTCCGTCTCAATGCCAAACATATGTATGAATAAATGTCTTAAGTACTAACATGTGTAACAGTAGTAATTGAGGTATAGTCCATCTCAATTAGAAAGAACATTGGAAGTCGATAGCATACTGACTTGTTGAGGAGGCTGTACTAGGACAGATGAACCTGAATTCAGGGAAACAAATTTAGTTTTGGTAACCTGTATTTGTAATGTTTCGGTTGAATTTGTTGAGTAGGGGTTTAGGCTTCCATGCCTTCTTAGTGATCATATTACATTTTCTTGTATTATGTCCAAACGCCATATAGTTTTCACATGGTTTGGGTCTACATGAATATCAGTCTTTTGCCCATCTGAATTTACACCTTGAATATGATATGGATAAGTAAACTTAATGTTAATTTCAGTTAATACTCGAGCATGGTTTAACCGCATTTCACCGTATTTAATTTGTTGTGGCTCTGAACATAAAACATTATTTTATTTCTAGTTTGAATGGGCAATTGTAACCAATACAGCTGCGACGTATATCATTCAATGCAACTGTTACTCTAATTTTTAATTTCCCTTACATACAATGAAGTGGATATTGCGAACTATACTAAAAAGGAACCATACTGAAAGTACCATAATAGTAAAATAAATGTGATGAACCATACTGAAAGTAACATAGAAACTCATTTTAAATATATTTTGTATTAACAGAAGAAAATTGCAGGGAAAAAACGATAATAGAATAAAAGTTAATCATACATTTCACACAATTAGTGGGGAATCTAATAATGCCTACCATGAATTTGTATATCCACACGCTTCTGTTTCGAAACTTTGATACAAAAAGCTTTTGTCGATATTATTTCAAGTAGCTATCTCTTCAGGAACAAACTTGAAACTAATAGACCTGAAATCAAAGACCATATTAAGTTCATGATAAAAAGATATAATTAGTGTAACTGTAAATTAGCCTTCCTGCATTCCTAATTAGTAATGGGTGTCATTAATCATTTATGTGCTTAATTATACAACATGTGCATTCTATTCATCGTATTAATGCACCAACATGATGCTTATCCTAGTTTGCAACTTGTATCAATTAAAAAAACAAATTTTTGCTAGCATGATATCATGTTTAGAATCTGACAATAATTTGCACTGAAACCATTTAATTTCTATGTAGTTTTAAATAGTAAATAAATTATCAACTTATATGTTAAAGTGATCGAATGTAGTTTGGCTTTAAAGAAAAAACATTTGATCAAAATTGTCTATAAGCTTCATGGTCATAAGCAACAACGGGTTGCTTCTCAAATTATTTATGAGAAGTTCTCATACCGCCACGGATCATCACGTATCCCTTATCGCCGATCCGTAAGATCAGTTCTGTACAACTCGAAAAAGAGAAACAAAGATCAATTGGATGTAGACCTTTGAATGGCCGAACACTAAAATTGTCGTGTGTACTATTTTCCTACGTTTCAGTTTAATTGGAATAAGTCAGTTGTAAGTAATTCTGATTAGTTATTGGAGAGTTGTGAAAAAAATCACTAGTTCACCTACTTAATTTTCTTTGGGAGAATTAAAGGACATTGTGTTTTAAGCAATTATCCCTAATTAGTATTATGTTGGTAAATGAAATGTGCCAACTAAATGATTTTGACATATGCATGAAGCTAAATTATGTATTTCCAATCTTGTACATGAGTATGTATGTGTTAGTATATATTTATGTAGATATTTACATACATACACACATGCTTTTAAGTGTGTGTAATACTATGTACATGCACTTGTAGGTATAGCCGTAGGCCGTTCAATGGCACATATTTCAGCCAAAATCTGCCCTATTAATGCGAGTATGGGTTTTTCCTTTTGCTACCCAAGTCGACCCAATCACTATTCGGATTGGGTACGATTTTTACAAAACCCAGACCAACTAAGGTCTGACACGACTATTTATTTTCTACGTAACAGAACACCAGAGTATGTTATTTGTTACCACTCTTACCATTTTGTTTGTTTTCATGCAGTTGTCGCTGCATACTTTGTTGTGAATTTGTACACCACAATCTAATTTATAATGTTAATACCGTTTCTATGCAAATTTTATCAAAGCTGCAATTTAAAAATATGGTTTTAACATATACATTACGAGTTACTGCACGTGTATTTCCCAACGTACTTGAAAGATAAGATTCGGCTATTAATTTGAAATAACCTATGGGTTCGAAATAGGCTTGGGTTTCAATTATTTTAATTGAACTCGGGCTCAGGCTTTATGATACCCTGATCGAACACAACCTACTAACAATTATAGGTGTATATATAACATGCCTGGTGGACACCTGGCATGGAACAATTTCATCTGTGTGTGGACGGGCGCAAATAACTTGTGCGGGCATTCTTTTTTTTTTTTTTTAGGGAGATGCCATTTTTATAGTCTGATCTTTTTTATCATACTTCCACTTCAACTGTTACATTCGGAAAAAAAGACAACATTTTGTATCCCATAAACTTTCTGTGGTTGGATTTTTGCCTTGTGCATGTGTGTGTGTATATATATATCTGTGATTGGATTTTTGCCTTTGATACTGTTTTGAGCATGATGGTTACAGAATCTGTCTGCACTTGTTCCTTTTATACTGATACGAGCATGATCTGTTTTCTGTCACATGACACTAAAACTCATATTATTTGTGAATTTATTCAGGCACTTATATCTTCATCTTCGATTGTGGTGGATAGTGAGGAAGCAATTCTTATGAAGAAAATGTTAGAGAAAAATGAGAATATTGTCAAAGAGCTAAAAGAAGAGATAAAACCTGAACAAGTTCCAGCATGTGAACAACTTAAATCTAGACAGGAGGAGATTGAAAGACTTAGGAGATGAGCGACTATGAGACGAGTTTGAGGAGCAATTGCATATGGAGCAGGTGAAGGTGAATGAAATGCATGAGCTTTTGCAGGCACAAATTCTTTATCAGTCTAAGATGCAATCTGAGATATCTCGTACGATGACTGCTTTTGTCGGTAGGCAGTCTGATTCCAATTAAATCAAAATTGTACATGAATTTGCTTTTGTTTGTTCTAGGCTAGTGGTTGTGCGATAGTTTTTTTACATGTGATCAAATAGAAAATAATAGAGAAGATTGTGTTGAAATGGCAGTTTTTTTAATTACATGTGACCAAATATAGTAAATGATAGAGAAGATTGTGTTGACAGTTCTTTTAATTACATGTGACAGTTCCATCTACTATTCTCGCAACTGCAGTTCTTTCTTTCTATAATAAGGCAAATCGAATCTCTGACTCGATTGCTAGAATATAGAAAAACAATGGATAATTAAATAAGCCTGTAGAGAACTACAAGAAATTTATCCTATGGGTCAAATATCTTGTGTTAAAACTTTAAGATCTTCTGAGAAAATAGTTTTAGAAACCCCATATTTAAGAGTTTTGCTTGAGTCCTGAGCATTTCTCCTCATTTTAGCGATCTTCCGTATTTAAGACATTGGTAGCATACATATGGTTTGCTAAAAGGTTCTTGGCTTTGGTTTATTTGGTTTACATAGTTTAAGGTCATATTACCTTTTTAGAGTTTATTGTTTGAATTAAGTTTAAGGTCACCTTACATAGCTGATCTGCATTCTAAGAGGATATTTCTAGAGAGTATATAAGGTCATATTGTTTGAATTAAGCATAACTTATCCAATCTTGGCTGGAGACTAACTCTTTTATTTCTCTTGGTTTTTTAACTCTTATCTTGGGTTATACCCTTTCAACTTGATACAAATATTGTTGCACGAAAAAACACTTTAGTGTATGTTGTTTTCGGAAGAAGTAAGATATCAAACAATTAATATGGTATATTTTACATGTCAAAAAACATAGTAAAATCTTCGGTAAGAAATAGAAAAAAAACATCGTAAAATCGTCGGTAATTTATGTACTTAAAAAACATAGTAAAATCGTCGGTAAGGAATGGAAGAAAAAACATCGTAAAATCGTCGGTAATTTACATATTTAAAAACATCGTAAAATCATCGGTAATTTACATATTAAAAAACATCATAAAATCATGGTAAGTGATGAAAAAAAACATCATAAAATCGTCGGTAAGCAAAAAAAAAAAACATCGTAAAATCATCGATAATCAAAAACAAAAACATAGTAAAACCATCGGTAAAATCATTGGTAAGCAATGGAAAAAAGATCATAAAATCGTCGGTAATCAAAAAGAAAACATAATAAAACCGTCCGTAAAATCATTAGTAAGCTGTGAAAAAAACATCGTAAAATCGTCGGTAAAATCATTGGTAAGCTATGATAAAAGTAAAATTGTCGGTAAAATCATTAGTAAGCTATGAAAAAACATCGGAAAATCGTCGGTACACTTTGACGTTTCCAAAGATAAATCATCGGAAATTTCGTCGGAAAAATTTAATGATGCTAAATACAGCGATGTTTTTATTTAGTCGATAATTCCGTCAAGGATCGCTATTCCTGACGAAATACCAACGTTTAAGAGCATCGGGAATATACAGTTTTTCTTGTAGTGTGACGTCAATGCCTTAAAACAGTTAAGCTTGATTTTATAACACTGGGCTACTAACATTGAAAATTACGACGACATCTTGGTCTCAATGAAATCAGTATCGAAAATGATAATAACGCTCTCACTGCTTAAGGGAGTTAATATCGAATGTACGTGGATGTAAAATAATTATCGCTATTTATAGTTATAGAAAAATAGCGATATGTTGCATTTTTTATCATTATATATTAGTGCCGACATGATACATCACAATAACAATGAGTTAATATATAAAACTCATGACATAGCGGCCTTTCAAGTTGGTACTGGTATTGAAAACATATGACACCATTTAACATACGGTATTAAATGGTAAAGAGATTGATATCGAAAATCAATAGTATTGCCTCTGCTGAAATCCCTCGAATGTTGCTGGAGGTTTAATTAGGCACAAACCATTTCATACAATGTACATGGTATTGTAAGCTTCCACTATGGATGATACTGAACTTCATAGTGGCGGCATGGATGGGGTTGCGGCATTATGGACATTGACATGAAGATGTTGTAATTATTATTTAAATAATTAGTTTTGCTATTTAAAGCAATATCTTTTTCCCAATCCCAGTTCTTTGTTAAATTTATGTTAGTTAATAAAATACTTTGCACTTTTATTATTAAATTACTATAAAAAGTATTTGAAATAGTTTTCCACATGGCTATTTATAGCAAAGGAGTGACGCACCCGTTCATGAAAGGTTGCAACGGTTTATGGCATTTCAAATTGAAACGTCATGTCTCTTCATTTATGGAATTCATTTCATCATTATAGCTTCTTTCCAGAAATTTGAATCTCTGGAACTCATAGATTCAGAATAACTTTAGGGATCATGATCGACTATTATTACATATCTAGTCACATTAAGGACTTCGTCCTTATTGCCTTCTACGAGATATGTTATGAAGTCAGGACCATAATTCGTAATTTGAGAATTTGCAACGGTTTGTGATGGCATGGCGTCGCAAGATCTGGGGAAGAAGAAGAATAAAAGGAAAAGTATTTGAAATAATTTTTCGCATGGCTATTTATAGCAAAGGAGCGACGCACCCGTTCATGAAAGGTTGCAACGGTTTATGGCGTTTCAAATTGAAACGTCACGTCTCTTCATTTTCAATGTTTCCGAAAAGTTGCAAATTCCCGCTGCTTTTTGAATTCAAACACCCAGAAAAAAGTGTTTCCAAACACCGCTATCTCCTTTAGTTTAATATTGTTCAGATCGGCTGAATTCGGCCTGTTACTGTTTAAAATCTTGGACCAAAAATATTAAAATCTTTGTCCCAAAATATTATTATTGGACCCGAAACCCGTACCTGGCCTGAACCGGTTCGGTTTGGTCGGTCGGACTGACAGACGATGCTCTCATTTGTGGTAGAAATGCATGGTCTCCCTTTCTTTATTATCTTCCACAATGTGGGAGTAATCTTCTTCCGACTTTCTTTCTCTCCTCTTCAAAAAACAAATCCAAGCCCAAGATTGATTTGAATTTTTTTAACAATCTCCACCAATTTTAAAAAATAAAGAAATAAATAAAATGGAAGGCTGAATCACTAGGGTGACTTCCTACACCTAAGTGGGATCAAGCCTATGTAGTTCTAAGATCAAGTTTTGCATCATTGTGGAAACAACACATAAATAGAAGGTATCTTTTGGATTTGAACTATTACTTAGTGTAAACCATTCAAAGTTCTATCGGGATTCTATGGTGAACGAATCTTGAACCAAGTATCCCTTAATGATAAAACCGGAACAATCACACATGTTGCTTTCCTTAGTTAGAGTGTTTTGTATTGCTCAGCACGTTAATGGCCATGTGATTTAATCCTGGTTCATGAGTCTGCTTTAGAAAGCGGTCTTACTTTCCTAGGAAACAACCTGATTCCCATTCTCATATAGGTAAGTCTCTTAAGGTGTTTCTGCGATACACCTTTTAGGGTTTCTAGGCTTATTAAGGATATCTCTCCATCCTTTGTTCTTGCAGAATCCAACACTAAATATTGTGGGATTATTGATTTAGTGTTCCATAATCATACTCTAAACTTGTTAGTACCCATTGAACTTTGTCTATCCTTTTCAAGACACAAGTTGGGTTTCTGTTAAGGATGATCAATCTTCATTCACTGACCTTTGTTCCATTTCTTTTGACTTTATAGAAACCATAGCCTTTGGAATACCTTTTGTAAGTGGGTTAACTAAGTTTTTCTTCGTTTCTATGTAGTCAACATTTATAACTCCACTTTTGAGTAACTGTCTAACCATCTGATGTTTTAGACTCACATATCTAAAATTTCCATTATATGTCTTATTAGAGACATTATATATCATTGCTTGATTATCATAGTTAATCAAGACTACTGGGGAAGACTTCTTCCACAACGGGATTTCCATTAACAAATTTCTAATTCATTCCGCTTTCTTACATGCATCTGCTAATACAATCAGTTCTGACAACATAGTTGAATCAGATATACAGGTCTGCTTCTTAGAAGCTCAAGACACAGCAGCGCCTCCTAATGTAAATATCCTTCCAGTCGTAGACTTAGATTTAGATTCTACATTGTTCCAGATTGAATCACTATATCCTCCTATTATAGCAGGATGTCCTTTATAAGATAAACCATAGTTGATGGTTCCTTTCAAATAAGCTAAAACTCTGGAAATCGCTTTCCAGTGTTCAAAAACTGGGTTACTCGTAAATCTACACAATACACTTATAGCATGTGCGATGTTGGGTCTAGTGCAATGCATAGCATACATAAGACTTCCAATAACACTATAATAATCCAGTGAGAAATGGTACGTCCAATATTCTTTTCTAACTTAATACTTGGATCAAAAAGAGTTGGTGTAGGTTTGTCAATATAACGACCATACTTCTTTAGGAACTTCTCAATGTAATAAGATTGGGTTAGTTAATCTTTCATATCAAATTTAGAAAATAGAAACTTTTTAGTTTCATTTACACACGATATATTGGAACCAAATATTAGCCTGTCATCGATGGATAAACATATTATAACATAACCATTATTATCCGATTTGATATAAATACATTTATCAGCATCGTTAACAATGAATCCATATGACAGTGCAACTTTATCAAACTTCTCGTGCCATTGCATGAGAGCTTGCTTCAGGACATAAAGAGATCTGACTAACTTACAAACTTTCTTTTCTTGGTCTGGGGTTATGAAACTTTGAGATTATTCCATATATATCTCTTCTTCTAAATCTCCATTTAGAAAAGCTTTCTTTACATCCATTTGATGTATAACCAAATTATGAATTGATGCAAGTGCTATTAAAAAACATATGGACGATATGTGAGCAACTGATGCATATGTATCAAAATAATCTGCTCCTTGCCTTTGCTTATATCCCTTAGTAACTAATCTGGCTTTGAACTTATCAATGGATCCATTTGTATTCAACTTCTTCTTAAATATCCATTTACATCCTATAGGTTTAGCACCAGGAGGTAAATCAGTTAAAACCCAAGTTTGGTTCATCATTATGGAATTTATTTCATCATTATAGCTTCTTTCCAGAAATTAGAATCTCTGGAACTCATAGATTCAGAATAACTTTTGGGATCATCATCTACTATCATTACATATCTAGTCACATTAAGGACTTTGCTCCTTTACTTCTCATGTGCTCAGTATTACTATCTAGTACTGACACTTCCTTGTTGTTTTGAGTAGGAGCATATTCATCATCATTGATATCATTAGTCACAGTTGGTTCCAGACTAGATGATCTCAATGGATTCTCAATAGTTTGATTTTCAAAGAATTCTACATCTACAGATTCTATAACTTCTAAGGTGCCAAGAATAAGGAACCTATAAGTTATACTATTAAGAGAATATCCTACGAAAACACACTTAAATGCCTTATTACCTAACTTTGGTTGTTTAGGGTCAGGTTTTCTAAAATATGCTAAGCAACCCCAAACTTTATGTCTAGTAAGGTTTGGTTTTCTATTAAACCATAATTCATAAAGGGAAATATTATTCTTTTTAAGTTGTACGCTATTTAAAATGTAACATGCAGATAACAAAGCGTCACCCCATAGGTTATAAAGTAAATTAGAACTTATGAGCACGGCGTTAACGATTTCTACTAAAGTTCTATTTTCCTTTCAGCAGCACCATTTTGTTTAGTGTATATGGAGTGGTACATTGGTGAATTATACCATTTTGTTTACAAAACAAAGTGAATTCATTTGAAAAATATTCACCATCATGATCTGAATGTAACACTTTAATTTTAATTCCTAATTGTGTTCCAACTTATGCTTTGTAAATTTTAAATTTATCAAAAGCCCCATCTTTTAATTTCATTAGATATACATATGCATATCTGGTATAATCATCAATAAATGTTATA
This sequence comes from Allium sativum, assembly GCA_030737875.1. Taxonomy (NCBI): domain Eukaryota; kingdom Viridiplantae; phylum Streptophyta; class Magnoliopsida; order Asparagales; family Amaryllidaceae; genus Allium; species Allium sativum. Next base: position 203,785,994 of record CM060924.1, read on the forward strand.
TAGTATTGGTTACCACCATAGGTGATATGAATTTTTAAGTCATCCACATCACTATATACCAAATCAAGCAAACCAGTTTTCCTTTCTACTAATTTAAAGGATTTCCAGTGTATTTTTGCTTGAACACATATTTCACATTCAGAGATAGAATCAAAATCACAATTAGAAATCAATCCTAATTTATGCGTATTTCTAAGAGATTTATAATTAACATATCATAATCTACCATGCCATAAATTAACAGAATCAACAATATAAGCAAAAGATTTCTTTACTAGATTCAACTTAATCATGCTATTATATGAATATCCCAATCCAATAAATTTGATATTCTTGGACAACACTAACTTATCAGACTCATACACCATATTGAATCCTCCTTTGTTAAGAAGGTATCAAGAAACCAAATTATTACACATATCATGTACATAAATACATTTACTAATGTAAGAACTTTCCCAGAGATGAACGTAAGTTCAATTGTGCCTTTTCCTAGAACTTTGCTTGCAACTTTGTTTTCGCTTGTAACTTCGCTGGATTCTCCATTATTTTCTTTGTAAGTCTTAAACAGATTACGACCTTTGCAAATATGAATGGTTGCTCCAGTATTGGGCCACCAATCATTATCAATGCCACTAATGGAGTTCGCCTTTTGTACAATAGCCACAAGTTTTTCTTCGACCACATTCGCTTTTTGTTGTTTCTTCCGAAGACGACAGTCTCCGGCATAGTGGCCGGGTTTATTACAATAGTAACAGACACCCTTCTTTTTGTTCTTGGAATTATTATTCTTCTTAAATTGTGTCTCATTCTTAGATTTTAATTTATCATTAATTTCAACATTATTAGCCTTAGATTGAGACTAAGTTTTCGGATTATCACCTAGCATTTACGAGAATCCTCTTCAATACGAAGATGATGCGGTAAACCGTCTAAATTATAATCCATTACTGCATGTTTCAATTTTTGTTTCTTATAATCATTCTAGGAATTCTGGAGTCTTGAAATAATAACTCCAACAACAAAAGATTCAAGGAGATCAATACCGGCATCTTTTAGTTGATTCACCAACAGTAAGATTTCACTCACTTGTCCCATTATGGACTTATTGGCGACTGTTTTGAAATCCATAAAATCACAAATAAGAAAGTTTTTATTACTTTCCTCAGATATGCGATACTTTCTCTCCAATGCAGTCTAGAGGTCCTTTTGCAGTTTTCTGGTCCTATGAGCATTGTAGATTGAAGTAGACAATGCATTCAGAATATGCCCTCTGCATAGAAAATCATTTTCTTTGCGCTTGGTACGTTTTTCCTTTAGAGCGACATCCTCGCCAGCAGTTTCCTCCTGTATAACTTCCAATCCGTCTTCCAAAATGTAAAACAATTTGACGGTGATTAGAAAGAACTTCATTTTCTCCTACTAACGAGTGAAATTTTCACCATCAAATCGCTCCAGTTTAGTCAAATCCCGATTCATCACTTGCAATGCGCTCAAACCTTCCATGATTGAAGATATTGTCTGAAAATTTGTTGGGGAATTTGCGATTTGAGACTATTGGATGATGATGAATGTACTTTGGACTTTAAGGATCTATAGAATAGATTCTTTCAGACAATATTTCAACCCACCAAGTACAAACGGGTTATCGAAATATCCATTTTCAAGATTCAATAAAGCGTTGGAACAGTGTAACCGGATTCATAGTTTGTACGGCTTTAATCCGATCAAGAACACTCTAGAATATGGTTTCTGATGATGAAATTTCAGAGTAGAATGAAGAGGAAGAAGAATCAGATTCTACAATGCCTTAAAAGTGATACAAATTTGAGAATTTGCAAAGGTTTGTATGGCAATGGCGTCGCCAGATCTGGGAAGAAGAATAAAAGGAAAAGTATTTGAAACAGTTTTCCGCATGGCTATTTATAGCAAAGGAGGGGTGCGCCCATTTATGAAAAGTTGCAATGGTTTATGGCATTTCAAATTGAAATGTCATGTCTCTTCATTTGTAGTGTTTCGAAAGAATGCAAATTCTCGCTCCCTTTTGAATTCAAATGCTCAGAAAAAATGTTTCAAAACACTGCTGCCGCCTTAATTTAAATATTCTTCGGGTCTGGGTTCTTAGCATGCTGAATTCGACCCGTTACGGTTTAAAATATGTGTCCAAAAATATTCTTATTGGACCCGAAACCCGTACCCGACCCAGTTCGGTGGGTCGGGCGGATGGACGGTGCGCATGCTAGTGGAGATGCATGGTCTCACTCATCACAACAAAGCAGCCCCAAGGCCCTAACATCCTCTTGAGAATGCCCCTTAAGTAGTGACACACTTTTTTATCTTCGATAATGTGGAACTAATCTTCTTCCCTCTTTCTTTCTCTCCTATTCAAAACACAAGCCCAAAATTGATTTGAAAATTTCTAACACCAACAATCATAATAAGTCGAAAATTGTAGAAATTCAGGATTAGAAACATAATTTTATTATTTTTAATAATTAAAACAAAAAATAATTCACTTTTTCCTTATGAAGTTCATAAAATATTCAGACCTGATTGGAAATTTATGAAATAAAAAGCCTAATTCTAAAATAATGCTTCTAATATCTTATCCAAATTTTAATTCATTTAGGCATCATATAATTGGTTTTCACATTCAAATATATTAATTGGTTTCATAAATATATCTAATAAATCATCAAACAAAAATATAAACATCAACCATTCAAAACATGACATAATACATTCATAAAATTTAAATTTATCTACCAAATCAGAACTAATATGACAAACATGAGATGAGTAATAGTCTTTCACATTTCCTTGATAAAGGAACTGGAGAGTTGATTTCCTCTAGGATTTATCTTGTTTCCTAGCTTTTACTCTTGTTAAACCTCTTAGCAAATGTCGGCCTTGTTTAGTTTAGTTTGTACGAATGTATGTAAGGGAGACTAGAGTGTGAAGGTTTATGTTAGAAATGTAGTTTTTTCTTATTTTCCTAATCGCTAATTTCCTCCTTATTAATGTTCTAATCAATCTTATTAGTTCATTAATTACGGCTCAGCCAATTCAATTATCAAATTTCGATCTCCTTGTCATCATACATTATTTTCTTTAATTTATCTAGTTAAATACCTTAAGTAATGTTAATCGAAATTAGACCTATTACGAACTCTTCTTCTTAAATAATTTCATCCTCCAAATTATGATGTATAAGGTACATAACAACAAAAAAGCATGAATTTAAAACATACCATCGAAACAAATCAGGATATGTATCCATAATCATGTCCTATATTTCCTAAATATAGCCTCTCTCATCGTCACTCCATGGACTTTTACTAATATGACTGTCTAGTTCCTTAGATTCTTCTCATTTCTAGTAATACAAATTGGTTGCCTAACAATAGTCATGTCCGGTTCATTAGCCCAGCGGATATGGTCTTGTGTCGAGGTAACAATGATGTGAGTTCGAAACCTGGAATGACATGCTAAAAGAGTTTACCATGTGCATACGCTAAGATTAGCCACTTATGTGGTATCCGCGGACCGGGCTAGATGCACTAGGGGGTTTTTACGGCTCCGATCAGTTTCTCCCCTGAACAAATTCAAAAAATAGTCATGTCCAGTTCTAATACTAAGCCATTCAATGCAATCGGAGTTATAGTAGTCTTTGGACTTTGAGACGACCCGAACTTCCCCGGTAAGGAAAGCCCGGATTGAATTGAGGACAAGACGAATCAGAACACAGACAGAAGAACATTTCATTGTTTATTACAAAAATTACATCAGAATACAATAATATACAGAGTATGAATAAATATTACACAAAAAATATCAGAGATTACAATACATTACATAACAGCAGAAAAATAATACAATATACAACTGAAAGAGATATACGGATACAGAGCTTTCCGGATATCGTTCCAGCTGTAAATCAGGATCCTGTGAATATAAATCTGCAAAACCAAAACTACTAGCTGCCGGTGTCAAAATAAGGGCACCCAAAGTTTAGGTTAAAACAATAAACTCCAGGTCAGTCATGTGACTGGTGTGAGAACTAAAATAGTTATTTAAAGCTTTACTTTAAATCAGATATATCAAGGGACCACGCCGTATAACACGGAAAGGGTTTCCTCCCAAGAATACCAGTGCATATAACAAAACAACGCAATGCTTTATGGAAAAATGAAGCTATTATAAGACCCAGGTCCCATCACACAATGCAACACAAGCTGGAGGAAAGGGTTTTCCCTTATAATAGCCAAACATGCTTGGTATATTAAAAACAAATCATTTGATACTATTATAAGTGCATAGGGTATAAAACAACTTCAAATATAAATGTATCAATCCTAGACGGCATGGGTACCATATATCATGTCACCATACTAGGATCTACAAATAAAACCGCAAAGTCACGTATTTGGAAATTGGATTTCCGTCTGTGAACCGAGGCAAGGGATCGTCCTCGCCGAATTCGAGACAATCTAGCCCATGTCTCAGGAACAGCCGCAACTGCCCCATGGATCGTCAGGGCCGGTCCACCGATGTGGATTATTATGCCTGAACACTGCGTTTTCCCGCCCTTTGGGCGTAAATAAGCCAAATGACTCCATCGGCTCCACACAGTCACCGATATATCCGAGGCGCCTCACAATCCAATAACCACATAGGTGAAAATAATATAAATGTCAGGGCTGGTAGGTCACTGACACCACCCTAGCTAGAAGGAAACACAAGCCCCCCTGATGTCCTTTCCCATTTCTGGTTCATAACCGGGGTGTGAGGCTCGCGAATCAACGTTACAGAAATCTATACCACACAGGCGGTGTTTTGATCATCAACCACAAGAATCTGCTTTTCAACAAAAGCCTTGATCATTTGCCACTTAGGCATGCCACACAGGCAATTCACTCCATGGGATTGATATCCATCAATATATAACCCCTGAGCTCGTACGTCTCATAGAAGGGCGTTAAGCAAGAGAATAAATTCTCCGCCGCCAAGAAGATATATATTTAACAGAAATCAATCACACAGAATAAAATCCAATGTCAGACACACAGTCCATTTACAAGTTCGTTCTGGGTTTGAACGAAACCGGAGGCACCTTGTACCTCGCATATCCATCGATCTCCAAGTACGTCTGGACGATCACCAACTGATTCCCTACTCTTGGGTGTACAACCCAATCAAGATCATCAGTAATCACCCAAACGATGTGAAGACCTCCAGTCTTCTTCCTCGACACATCGTCGAATCAGTTATTCAGAATGGGATAAACCCGGTCTTTCTGAATAACCCGCGTATATAATAAACAAGTGTTATACAAACACAACATACGCCTCATTCCAATTCAGAATATTCTTTTATTCAAATATTCTTATACTTTGGGAAAGGTTCCCATTAATTTTATCAAAGATAAATTCTTTAAATTTATTTTTTAATCTTCTTTTGAATATCAATTTAAATTAATCGGGATTAGCGAACCACACCGAAGTAATCATGTATTTTAATTTCCCAATCCCAACCTATTCATCCCATGAAGTAAAACTAGTAATACTTCATATCTAACACCACAGTGTTATCGGTAAATTTGATTACCATTTCACGTTCAAATCTAATTAAAGATTTAACTATCGCCTGGAGCAAAACTGGTGATACTCCATTCTCGATCATTTCAATCTAATTAAAGATTCATTAAAACTCCACTTGGTTTTAATCTTCCCAAAAATCACTATCAATGATTATTTAACTTGGGAAATCATATCCAGTATTTAACTAGGTTAAAGAACCAATGTCATTTAAAATACGGTTCACGATAAACCCAAAATCACATTCCATTAGTTATCGGGTTAAACAACAAGTGTTATTTAAAACACCATTCACGATAAACCCAAAAATCAATTCAAATTCAATTCCAATTAAATTCCATTTAATTGGTATATTCATCAAATCTAAATAAAAAGATCTAATCTTTTTCTCAACTGGGTTTAAGAACAGTGTTAATGAAGACACCATTCACGACAAACCCAAATCTCATTTGATATTAAATACAAGGCTTTGAATAGAAAATATATCGGCTTATATTCAATATCAAATTCTACGACCAACAAATATCGTATTGGAAATAACGATATAAATGTATCTTTCAAATATCCATAACCATATCTGTATAATCACGAAATCCAACATTGAAATATTCCAAAGACAATTTCCATTCAAATCCATTTCCACTTTATATATTGGAAATTCTAGTTATTTTAAAAACCATTTCAAATCCTCTTTATTTATTCTAAAAATAAATGGGATTCTAATTCTAGTTCAAAATTAGTTCATTTCGATAAAAATCTATTTTTATCTTTTCAAATTTGGAATTTTTCGTACCAATTCTTCACAAATCATTTCTTATGATTTTACACAAATTATTACTATTTTAAATAATTTTATCAAGGCCTGTACAGTCGATTTCCATCAACGGCCATTGAACTACACTTACAGCGACCTTTTCCAAATTTGATTTGGTCATAATTACAAATCTGACCATTAGATTTCAAATCTCTAACATTCATTAGAAAGCACTTTTCGATACGAACCCAACGGTTCCAGTTTTAGGTGAATCTGACGGTCGGATCTCCAGTAACGTCAATTCGAAGTCCATGGTCGAAATTCGCGAACTGTCGCGGCCCGGCGCGTTCTATTCAGGCCATTATATATATATATATATATTTAATATATATATATTATATTTTTCATCAATTTCCTTTCAAAACGTATTTTATAAATCGTTTTAAATTCGTTTTCAAAATGATTTAAACTTCATATTAAATTTCAAATCAAAATTGAATATTCCATATCATCGATATACAAATAATAATATTTTCAAAACGTTATATTTTGAAATTACTCTCTATTCGATATTCATTATAAAAATGAATAAAATCGAAATAAATATCTTTCACGTCAAAATGACGCATATCTAACCAACACGGCTTTATATATATATTTCAATAACTTCGTTATCCCATTCAACAAATGAATATTTTCTTCAACACATGAATATAGATTTTTATCCAACACATGAATTTATTTTATTCAACACATGAATTTTCTTTCTATTCAACACATGAATTTTTATTCTATTCAACACACGAATATTTATTCTATTAAACACATGAATTTTCTTTCTATTCAACACATGAATTTTTATTCTATTATAATGTTCCTTATTTTCCAAATTGGAATGAGGCCCAATCAATAACCATATAATGTTAATTATATGGATTTTCTACAATACATGTATATAACAACAACGATAAATCATCAACCATCATCCAGAGTGCACCACACAACTGCATAAGCATTAAATATAAATAATTAACGCTTACACAGTTTGTCAACCCATCGATTTACATACAACTAAACAATCCGGATTAGTATACATCAAATATCATCCCAATACCCGTGTGGGGTTTCAAATCAACAAACACAGATTTTTATTCGTGCAGTTGGGCGATGTGTAAAATTTATCGTCCCAATCAATATCCGTCAAATGGGTGTACATAAACAAATCGTCCGATTTGTTTATAAATATTTATTTTATATACACGTTAAATATTATATTTTTAACTATAAAATATTTATTTTCATTCCACATCACACAATAAAATTTCACAACACATCAATCAAACAAACAAGTCATCCATGGTCTGTGGACGACGGGTGTCCGGTGCTGCTAAGCACCGTCTGCATCCTAGTATATATTTCAACTAGAAATATAAAAAAAGTGAGGAGTTCTCACCAAGAGCTAAACCAAACGCCACGACTCTTTATATGTAAGAAATCTTCGCCATGCTCGCCCTTTGTCACTTTCGTTGTCCGTGTTCGCTACATATATAAAAATCACGTTTTTATATTCTCAATTATATAAAAATATATTTTTAAAATGCTACTAAATATGAAGATTATATTTTTAGTTCAACTCCACCTAGATAAAAATCATATTTTTTATCATTTCTTCACACAGATAAAAATCGTATTTTTATTTCATTACATCATATAAAAATTATTATTTTTTTAAAAAATATCACTTTATGTCTGTATCGAAGTATAAACTTTTGAAAAATAAAAATATAATCTTTTCCTTTACAAAGATCCAAGCTTTTTGTTTATAAGAATATATCCTGTTCATACTTTTAAAAATCCGACCTTTCTGTAAATAAAAATCTAATCTTTAATTATAAAAATCCGATATTTATCTCTATAAAAAATCTAATCTTTATCACTACAAAATTCTAATCTTTACCTCTCATTCATATATAGAAAATCCAATCTTTTATTGTGTTGTTTACACAAAATTGTATTCTTTTCTCGCTAATAAGTATATAAAGATCATATTTTTACAACGATGTTATTTGCATAAAAATCATATCTTTGTATTGACAAAAATCATATCTTTGTATTGATAAAAATCATTCCTTTTCATAAACAAAAATCGAATCTTTTTGATAACTCTTCATATATAAAAATCCTACTACATATATATAAGAAAACTGATGTAAAAACAATGCATTTACTAAAAAAAACTGTAAATAAACTACTGTTAATTTATATAAATAGAAATTATTAAAAACTTACAGTATTTTATCGAAGGAGGGGGTGGGGTTTGCTGTGCCTGACAGCAGGAGGAGGAGCTTGGCCCGCAGTGGCGGCGGAGGAGGTTGTAGGGCCCACGGCGGTGAAATAGGGGATGGGGCGCTGGTTTTAGGGGCACGGTGGAATTAGAAAAGGGGAATGAGGGAGAGAGGCGCGCTCGAAGGAAGGGGGAGATCTCGCCGGAGGTGGCGCGCTGGCGGGGGAGGGGGGGGGGGACCGATGGAGGATGGCGGGTGGTTGTTGAGAGGAGCGATAGGGGTTTGTTAGGATTTTTTTCTTCTAAATCGATTTCTGACTGGGGGAGGGAGAAAGGTGAGGGAGTTATAATTATATTATTTTATTATTATTTTTCTATATAAAGTTGACTTTGTATACAAACACCAAACGAGACCCACCGACCATCATCCCTAGCGTAATGCCCCGATTTCGAACACAATGGGATATGTCCTGTAAGCCAATTTGACCGTTTCGATCAGTTTCCATCGAAATTAAATTATAAATTTATATATTCAATTTTAAACGTATATTTCAATTTACTGGGGCCACATACGGACTCTAAAAATTCCACAAAAATAGTTTCTAGCTTAGTATTGACGTTACAGTCCTAACAAACTAATTTCGTTGAATTCTGAGACAGTTTGAAAAATGACCATTTTGTGGTCGATCGAAATTGAGTTAAACTGTTAAAACACGTTTAACTTCGCTACGCTCACATATTGATTCGGAAAATTATGAATTTTGGTACCTAGCAATAATTTGACATCCCGGATCCAAAAAAAGTGGTTTCGTTGAAAACCGAGGTCGTTTGCAAAATGGTTATTTTTAAGGGCCAGAATTCCATAGCGACTATTCTGAAATTTCAACTGGGCATAACTTTTTATCCCCGCTATGAAATTTCAATTTTTCGGATTCATTTGAAAGATATTCTCTATTAGATTCTATTATTTTTGGTTTCACTAAAATCTGATTTATTTTGAATCCTGTACATTCATTTGAAATCTGAAATCGAATTTTCAAATTACCGCGCCATTTTCAGTTCCTTCTATAATTAAAAGTAAATATTTATATTCTAACGACGATTCAAATAAATATATACGTTCTAATTCTATTCAAAATAAATTTCTCGCCGTCATTATTTAAAATAATTCAATTTAAATATTCAAAATTCACTAAAATTACCAAAATAAAAATTTTAAATTGGCTCGGATTTCCAGGTTATTACAATCTCCCCCACTTAAACTTTTCGTCTCCGAAAAGAAACGAAGCTGAAAGTTGTTTTACTAACCAACTCAACTTTCATTATTTTTTTACGGCTTAAGTTCTTCAACTTTTCAATTTCTAAGAACTTTTCAAATTCTTTAAAAATTTGGCTAACACCCTAAATTTTCGAAAAAATTCACCATAACCTCCCCTGCACCGGGAGCTTCGGGATATTTCAAATAGCCTCCCATGGCCCTCACCAATCCATAAAGAAAAAGAAACAGCCAAGCGGCTCATAAAATCATCAAAAACCCAAGAAATACAATAAACAAGTACCTATTTGTCCGGCAAACAATTTTTTTCCTCTTCTCTAGCCTCCTTGCTATGACCTGTTCAATGTAAGTACATGTATATGCATGCAAATGTGACTAATTGTTCAATACAACTGACTACTTGATCAATTTGGCTAAATGGCCCAAATTTTAATTAATCAACCAATAATCAAACAACACAATCAACAATCAATTAGTTGATTAACGCTTCAAATTCATTATTTTGATACATAGTCCAAAAATTAGATTTTTTATGCTAAATCACAACAAATAATCCTATGTAAGTTTTGGTTCTCACACCAGTCTAATGGAAATACATAGATATCTCACTTTCGAACACGGACATAAATCCTGATGATGGATCTCCATCATCAAAATCATCTCCGGGTGACTAGAGTGTGATTCTATATCTATCCAGTATATTAAAACTTCGAATACACGCGGATCAGACGTATATACAAAATCTTTATATACTCGATTGTCCAAATCAATTTAGAATAAATATTCAAATACGTATAATACGATTTAAATTTTCAAAACAAAAACTGTTTTCAATTTAAAAATATACTCTTCACACTCGTTCTAGGATACTACTGATCCTATCTCTAACGAGTCATTCTCATTGGATATTACTAATCCAATTTCTGATGAATTCTTTTGTTCGGTTCTAATGTGTCTTGTTCTCCGAGCTCTGTAACCCAAAGCTCTGATACCAAAATGAGACGACCCGAACTTCCCCAGTAAGAAAAGCCCGGATTGAATTGAGGACAAGACGAATTAGAACACAGACAGAAGAACATTTCATTGTTTATTACAACAATTACATCAGAATACAAGAATATACAGAGTATGAATAAATATTACACAGAAAATATCAGAGATTACAATACATTGCATAGAAACAGAAAAATAATACAATACACAACTGAAAGAGATATACGGATACAGATCTTTTCGGATATCGTTCCAGATGTAAATAAGGATCCTATGAATATAAATCTGCAAAACCAAAACTACTAGCTGCCCGCGTCAAAATATGGGCACCCAGAGTTTAGGTTAAAACAATAAACTCCAGGTCAGTCATGTGACTGGTGTGAGAACTAAAACAGTTATTTAAAGCTTTACTTTAAATTAGATATATCAAGGGACCACGCCGTATAACACGGAACGGGTTTCCTCCCAAGAATACCAGTGCATATAACAAAACAGCGCAATGCTTTTTGGAAAAATGAAGCTATTATAAGACCCAGGTCCCATCACACAATGCAACACAAGCCGGAGGATAGGGTTTTCCCTTATAATAGCCAAACATGCTTGATACGTTAAAAACAAATCATTTAATACTATTATAAGTGCATAGTGTATAAAACAACTTCAAATATAAATGTATCAATCCTAGACGGCATGGGTACCATATATCATGTCGCCATACTAGGCTCTACAATCAAAACCGCAAAGTCACGTATTTGGAAATTGGATTTCCGTCTGTGAACCGAGGCAAGGGATCGTCCTCACCGAATTCGAGACAATCTAGCCCATGTATCAGGAACAACCGCAACTGCCCCATGGATCGTCCGAGCCGGTCCACCGATGTGGATTATTATGCCTGAACACTGCGTTTCCCCGCCCTTTGGGGCGTAAATGAGCCAAATGACTCCATCGGCAACACACAGTCACCGATATATCCGAGGCGCCTCACAATCCAACAACCACATAGGTGAAAATAATATAAATGTCAGGGCTGTTAGGTCACTGACACCACCCTAGCTAGAAGGAAACACATGCCCCCCTGATGTCCTCTCCCATTTCTGGTTCACAACCGGAGTGTGAGGCTCGCGAATCAACGTTACACAATGCTATGCCACATAGGTAGTGCTTTGATCATCAACTACAAGAGTTTGCTTTTCAACAAAAGCCTTGATCATTTGCCACTTAGGCATGCCACACAGGCAATTCACTCCATGCGATTGATATCCATCAATATATAACCCCTGAGCTCGTACGTCTCAGAGAAGGGCGTTAAGCAAGAGAATAAATTCTCCGCCGCCAAACAGATATATATTTAGTAGAAATCAATCACACAGAATAAAATCCAATGTCAGACACACAGTCTATTTACAAGTTCATTCTGGGTCTGAACGAAATCGGAGGCACCTTGTACCTCGCATATCCATCGATCTCCAAGTACGTCTGGACGATCACCAACTGATTCCCTCCTCTTGGGTGTACAGCCCAATCAAAATCATCAATAATCACCCAAACGATATGAAGACCTCTGGTCGTCGACCACCGTCTTCATCCTTGACACATCGTCGAATCAGTTATTCAGAATGGGATAAACCCGGTCTTTCTGAATAACCCGCATATATAATAAACAAGTGTTACACAAACACAACATACGCCTCATTCCAATTCAGAATATTCTTTTATTCAAATATTCTTATACTTTGGGAAAGGTTCCCATTAATTTTATCAACGATGAATTCTTTAAATTTATTCTTTAATCTTCTTTTGAATATCAATTCAAATTAGTCAGGATTAGCGAACCACACCGAAGTAATCATTTATTTTAATTTCCCAATCCCAACCTATTCATCCCATGAAGTAAAATTGGTAATACTTCATATCTAACACCACGGTGTTATTGGTAAATTCAATTACCATTTCACGTTCAAATCTAATTAAAGATTTAACTATTGCCTAGAGCAAAGCTGGTGATACTCCATTCTTCAGCATTCAATCTAATTAAAGATTAATTAAAACTCCACTTGGTTTTAATCTTCCCAAAAATCACTATAAATGATTATTTAACTTGGGAAATCATATCCAGTCTTTAACCGGGTTAAAGAACCAATGTCATTTAAAACACGATTCACGATAAACCCAAAATCACATTCCATTAATTATCGGGTTAAACAAAAAGTGTTATTTAAAACACCATTCACGATAAACCCAAAAATCAATTCAAATTCAATTCCATTTAATTGGTATACTTAATCAAATCTAAATAAAAAGATCTAATCTTTTTCTCAACTGGGTTTAAGAACAGTGTTAATGAAGACACCATTCACTACAAACCCAAATCCCATTTGGTATTAAATACAAGGATCTGAATAGAAAATATATCGGCTTATATTCAATATCAAATTCTACAACCAACAAATATCATATTGGAAATAACGATATAAATATATCTTTCAAATTTCCATAGCCATATCTGTATAATCACGAAATCCAACATCGAAATATTCCAAAGACAATTTCGATTCAAATCCATTTCCACTTTATATATTGGAAATTCTGGTTATTTTCAAATCCACTTTATTTATTTTAAAAATAAATGGGATTATAATTCTAGTTCAAAACTAGTTCATTTCGATAAAAATCTATTTTTATCCTTTCAAATTTGGAATTTTTCGTACCAATTCTTCACAAATCATTTCTTATGATTTTACACAAATTATTACTATTTTAAATAATTTTATCAAGGCCTGTACAGTCGATTTCCATCAACAGCCATCGAACTACACTTACAGCGACCTTTTCCAAATTTGATTTGAACATAATTCCAAATCCGACCATTAGATTTCAAATCTCTAATATTCATTAGAAAGCACTTTTCGATACGAACCCAACGGTTCCGATTTTAGGAGAATCCGACGGTCGGATCTACCGTAATGTCAACTCGAAGTCAATGGTCGAAATTCGCGAACTGCAGCAGTGCGGCGCGTTCTATTCAGGCCGTTATATATATATAATATATATATATATTATATTTTTTGTCGATTTCCTTTCCAAACGTATTTTATAAATCGTTTTAAATTCGTTTGAAAAACGATTTCAACTTCATATTCAATTTCAAATCAAAATTGAATATTCCATATCATCGATATACAAATGATAATATTTTCAAAACGTTATATTTTGAAATTACTTCCTATTTGGTATTCACTATAAAAATTAATAAAATTGATATAAATATCATTCGCGTCAAAATGGCGCATATCTAACCAACACGACTTTATATATATTTCAATAACTTTGTTATCCTATTCAACAAATGAATATTTTCTTCAACACATGAATATATATTTTTATCCAACACATGAATTTATTTTATTCAACACATGAATTTTCTTTCTATTCAACACATGAATTTTTATTCTATTCAACACATGAATTTTTATTCTATTCAACACATGAATTTTCTTTCTATTCAACACATGAATTTTTATTCTATTATAATATTCCTTATTTTCCAAATTGGAATGAGGCCTAATCAATTACCATATAATGTTAATTATATGGATTTTCTACAACACATGTATATAACAACAACGATAAATCATCAACCATCATCCAGAGTGCACCATACAACTGCATAAGCATTAAATATAAATAATTAATGCTTACACAGTCTGTCAACCAATCGATTGACATACAACTAAACAATCGGGATTAGTGTACGTCAAATATCATCCTAATACCCGTGTGGGGTTTCAAATCAACAAACACAGATTTTTATTTGTGCAGTTGGGCGATGTGTAAAATTTATCGTCCCAATCAATATCCGTCAAATGGGTGTACATAAACAAATCGTCCGATTTGTTTATAAATATTTATTTTATATACACATTAAAAACTATATTTTAACTATAAAATATTTATTTTCATTCCACATCACACAATAAAATTTCACAACACATCAATCAAACAAACAAGTCATCTATGGTCTGTGGACGACGGGTGTCGGGTGCTGCTAAGCACCATCTGCATCCTAGTATATATTTCAACTAGAAATAAAAATAAAAGTGAGGAGTTCTGACCAAGAGCTAAACCAAACGCCACGACTTTTTATATGTAAGAAATCTTCGCCATGCTCGCCCTTTGTCCCTTTCGTTGTCCGTGTTCGCTACATATATAAAAATCACATTTTTATATTCTCTATTATATAAAAATCATATTTTTAAAATGCTACTATATATATGAAGATTATATTTTTAGTTCAACTCCGCCTAGATAAAAATCATATTTTATCATTTCTTCACACAGATAAAAATCGTATTTTTATTTCATTACATCATATAATTTTTTTTAGATCACTTCGTGTCTGTATAGAAATATAAATTTTTCAAAAATAAAAATATAATCTTTTCCTTAACAAAGATCCAAGCTTTTTGTTTATAAGAATATATCCTTTTCATACTTTTAAAAATCCGACCTTTTTGTAAATAAAAATCTAATCTTTAATTATAAAAATCCGATCTTTATCTCTATAAAAAATCTAATCTTTATCACTACAAAAATCTAATCTTTACCTCTCATTCATATAAAGAAAATCCAATCATTTATTGTGTTGTTTACATAAAAATTGTATTCTTATCTCGCTAATAAGTATATAAAGATCATATTTTTATAACGATGTTATTTGCATAAAAATCATATCTTTGTATTAACAAAAACCATATCTTTGTATTGATAAAAATCATTCCATTTCACAAACAAAAATCGAATCTTTTTTATAACTCTTCATGTATAAAAATCCCACTACATATATATAAGAAAACTGATGTAAAAACAATGCATTTACTAAAAAAAACTGAAAATAAACTACTGTTAATTTATATAAATAGAAATTATTAAAAACTTACAGTATTTTATCGAAGGAGGGGTGGGGTTTGTTGTGCCTGACAGCCAGAGGAGGAGCTTGGCCCGCAGTGGCGGCGGAGGAGGTGGCAGGGCCCATTGCGGTGAAATAGGGGATGGGGCGCGGTTTTTTGGGGCATGGTGGAATTAGGAAAGGGGAATGAGGGAGAGAGGTGTGCTGGAAGGAAGGGGGAGATCTCGCCGGAGGTGGCGCGCTAGTGGGGGAGGGGGCACGCGATGGAGGACCGCGGTCGGCCGTTGAGAGGAGCGACGGGGTTTGTTAGGTTTTTTTTCTTCTAAATCGATATTTGACTGGGGGAGGGAGAAATGTGAGGGAGTTATGAATAATTATTATATTATTTTATTATTATTTTTCTATATAAAAGTTGACTTTGTATACAAACACCAAATGAGACCCACCGACCGTCATACCTAGCGTAATGCCATCATTCCGAACACAATGGGATATGTCCCGTAAGCTAGTTTGACCGTTTCGATCCGTTTCCATCGAAATTAAATTATAAATCTATATATTCAATTTTAAACGTATATTTCAATTTACTGGGGCCACATACGGACTCTAAAAATTCCAGAAAAATAGTTTCTAGCTTCGTATTGATGAATCGGTCCTAACAAAACTAATTTCGTTGAATTCTGAGATCGTTTGAAAAATGACCATTTTGTGGTCGATCGAAATTGACTGAAACTGTTAAAACACGTTAAACTTCGCCACGCTCACATATTGATTCAAAAAATTATGAATTTTGGAACCTAGAAATAATTTGACATCTCGAATCCAACAAAAGTGGTTTCGTCGAAAACCGAGGTCGTTTGCAAAATGACTATTTTTAAGGGCCAGAATTCCATAGCGACTATTCCGAAATTTCAACTGGGCATAACTTTTTATCCCCGCTATGAAATTTCAATTTTTCGGATTCGTTGGAAAAATATTCTCGATTAGGTTCTAATATTTTTGGTTTCACTAAAATCCGGTTTATTTTGAATCCTGTACATTCATTTGAAATTTGAAATCGAATTTTCAAACTACCGCGCCTTTTTCAATTCCTTTTATAATTAAAAATAAATATTTATATTCTAACGACGATTCAAATAAATATATACGTTCTAATTTTATTCATAATAAATTTCTCGCCGTCAATATTTAAAATAATTCATTTTAAATATTCAAAATTCACTAAAATTGCCAAAATAAAAATTTTAAATTGGCTCGGATTTCCGGGTTATTACAGACTTGAACCCACTTTCTATGGTGAAATATGAAAATGTTGTGGACTTCTACTAGGCTGCTTAGTAATTCTACCATACAAATGAGCACCCAACCCCTTCTACAATAGGCAATGATCTGATAAACTTAGGTGATAATTTGCTTGAATTTCCGAATTGGATTACACATTTCATCGGTGATACTTTGACGAAAACATGATCTTTAATTGAGATCTCCAAGTCTTTATGACTCCTTTCTGTGTAACTCTTCTACCTAAACCGAGATTCCTTCATTCTAACTCAAATTAACTCAATCTTTTCCATGGCTTTTCTTGCAGTATCTATACCAATAATTAATATATCATTCGTCTCTAATCAACAAATGGTGATTTGCACGGTCTTTCTATATAGCTTCAAATGATGTCATTCCTATACTAGTCAAATAACTATTATTATAGGAAATTTCTACAAAATACACATGACCTTCTCATTATTCATCAAACATTTAATACATAAGACCTCAACAAATATTATAATATTTTGTTGACTCTTTCTGTTTGGTTTTTCGTTCGCGGATCATAAGATGTACTCATTCTAAGCTTCGTAAATAAAACCTCTTATGGACTTCTTTAGGGTTTCTCTTGTAAATAAAGTATCTCTAACCTAACTATACTGTAGAGGATGTTATGCAGTCTAACCATAATCCTCATGAATAACTTAGCTAAAACAGGTGTCGTTCTTGCCAATTTAACGAGAATAGAACGAGCAATCATGGTTAATCTAATTACTATGACCGAAAAACTATCATTTTCCCTATTCGGCCTTAACCACCCAACAATAAAATTAATAGATATATAATTTCATTTCCAAAATAGTATGTCAATGGTTAAAGCAATCCACTTAAACTTCTGAATTTTGGCTTTAACTTGTTGATAGTTCATACACCACTTTACCCGTAAGCCTATGTTATGCCTTCCCAAAAGAAACTCCTCTTCATCTCAAGGTAATCTTGGTTCCTCTGGGACAAACGGTAAATTTCGATCCATGGTATTCCCTAAGAACTCGTTTCCTTATATTTTCGTCGTTTAGGGCACACAATCGACCCTTCTTTCTTAATAACCTGCTTTGGTCACCTATAAATACGTACCCTGTCTCAGTTCCAACTTCTAGCCTTTTGATTCGTTCAGCTAATACTAGATCATCTCTTTGCTTAGAAGGGATTCTTTCCATTAGTACTAATCAAACTTGTAGACCTGACAACATTGTGGTTTCTTGACTTGAATTGGCCTTAGTTCTTATATTCACACTACAAGTAGTCAATGCCTCTAAGTGGTTTCATTTTGCTAAGATTGTTAATAGTGTATTTTGCTAAGCACATTTACAACATCATTTATTTTCCTAACATGTACTCGATTCAAAAATCATACGATGCTAAAAATTATGGCGATCTCTATTGTATCATGTTTAAATCATTTTAAGAAAATAAGTAATTTAATGACTTATGATCCTTGAACAACTTGAATCTTTCTCTCAAAAGACAGTGTCTCCACACCTTCAAAGAAAAAATATATCATGTTTACTAACTCTAAATTATGAGTTGGACACCAAACATCATGTAGTCTGACTGTCGAGAAGCATAGGCAATCGCTTTACATTTCTACATTAACAAAACTCATATTCCTACTCAACATGCGTTCTGATACATAACCAAATCTTAATTCCCTTTTGGAACAATTAATAAAGTTACATTGGTTTTTTTATTGTTTCAACTTTTGGAATACCTTCAAACAAGTCAAAATAGAAAAACTCCTATTGGGCACATTTGTTGATCCAAATAACCTTTAAATTCTTGTTGGTTAGCTTGGTCTGCTGTATAAGAGAAATTCTTGATAAATCTCTAATAATACCAGCTAACCCTGAAAACTCTTATTCTCGGTCATTGTCTCGGGTCTCTTCCAACTGTTTGCATTGCTAATCCTAGCCAGATCCATTGAAATCATTTCTTTGAAACTATATGATCAAGAAACTTTACCTATCTTACCCAGAAATGACATTTTGAAAACTTTGCTTTTGTTGATTCTGCCTCAACTTCTCAAGCACTATTCTAAGATGAACTTCATCATCTTATTCATTCTTAGAATATATTAAAGAATCATCTATAAATTCTAACACAAACTCTCCAAGTTCTCTTGAAAGATTTAGTTCATCTAATCTATGAAGAAAGTAGGTGCATTAATCAGCCTAAATAACATGACTAATTACTCATACAATCCATAACTAATAAGATGTCATTACCATAATACTATTCTGGATAGTCTCAAGTGATTGGGCCATGTAGTTAAATCAAATTGAGAAAATATTTTGGCTCCACTCAGTTGTCAAACAAACCATCTATTATTTACAAAGAATTTCTGCTCTTCATCATCTTCTCACTCAACTCAAGATATCTTGCATATTCTTAACAACCCATCCAGTTTTTTATGGACACCATGGTTGCTCTCTAGGAATAACTGCTTGGTCTAATTGAACTCTCTTTTTTCTAAGTCTATTAGTTACATTTTTACCCTTTTATCTCTGTATGTTTCATTATTCTAGGTGGTTTACTAACGAATCCTTCTCTAGGTGTACGATCAATTCTGAACTCATTGGCTCTCTCTAAAGTAGTCTTAGAACTAATTTAAAAACATATGCAGATTTTCTTACTACAAAAATGCAATTTAACACATCCTTATCCTCATCCTCTTTTGCACCTAATTGTTAGAGTTTATTAATCCCCTTATTATCACAAAACCAATTGGCAATGTGATGAGGAACATCTTAGTTTATATCCAGGATCTTAGTTCAGTATTTCCCGATGTGGGACAACTTTGAAGCACCATTCAACACACCCCCTTGCTTCAAAGTTGTTGAGATCGAAGCACTTTCTCTTCGATTTGTGATGCACTTTCTCATCACCTTCAATTGTTGAAGCACTTTCTCTTCAACTCTACTGAAATCCTGAGCTATGATACCATGTTAGAGTTTATTAATCCCCTTGTTATCACAAAACCAATTGGCAATGTGATGAGGAACATCTTAGTTTATATCCAGGATCTTAGTTCAGTATTTCCCGATGTGGGACAACTTTGAAGCACCATTCAACACTAATAAAGTAAAAATATTAAAACTTGAGCTCTTTACCGAATATACTATTTGGTCAATATTATTAGGGTATCTAATTGGAGATATTTTCCTATCCTAGAAAAAATCCCAACACAATATTTACTTAACTAATCCATACCCGGTATAATTAGAAAGCTTACAAAATATAACATAAAAAAAACCACATGAAAAGATATTATCTAACAATTCAAACGCTAATTGATCACATCTCAATCATAAAGTTGTTTAATCTGCTATCAGATTGGTCATCCATAAGGAAGAAATAATATGCGATGATTCTAAATTAAGATGATCTAACTAACGATGAAAGATAACAGAATGTGATGCTTCCGTATAAGGAAGTACACTATATATTACAACCTGCATTCTAAAAGGCATTGATCTTTGCTAACCTGAAAATCAAATTTATCTAAAATACTAATTATTGGTTTGGTTTCCTTTAAGAAGTACAATATATCTGATCATTAATGGTAATAATTCAAATGAAAACAAACAAATATAAAACATCAGTATAATTACTAACCAAAAATCGACATCTTAAATGTCAAGAGCCTCAGCTAAACAACAACTTCAAATCAATACCAATACCTACCTATTTAAATCCCATGGGTTATTGTTAACCCTGTTAAAACACAGCTCTAAGCACCGGGTCGGTCAGTGATAACGGATTGGGTCGGTCAGTTCCTACAGGTCGGGCCGGTGAGAGTTGGTGGACCGGGTCGGACATTACAAAGACCACTTATTCAACGTGCATGGCAATATCATATCATCCATGAAGTACTACAGCTCATGTCATGCAATTTCAAAGTGGTAACATTTAGCATGCATATTACCATGTGTGTCATGAGTCAATTCCTTTGAAGAATATGATGCTCACATGCGACAATAGAACAACTACTTCAATATGTCATACATATTCAATATTAACGTAAGTACGGATACGACAGCAAAATGATAAATGGGTCGGCCATAATGAACAAGCATGGGACATTGTTATATAAACATGCATGAAAATGTTTAACGTGAAGGACATGTTGGACACCTGCATGAGAAATGGCTCACATATATGTTAATCATATGACCCGTGGCAAAACATTATATTCTGAGTATTGGCACTTATGTTTTGGGACGTAACAATGACCATTTACAAGAGGTCTGGAATATGCATGTATACTAAATTTGGCACTTGCGTGCATGGAGTGGTCATATTGTGTACACAAGAAACATGCAACGTGACGGCACATAATAATACAGTGGCATATTATGTAAATATTTGGCTCGGGTCGTTATCATTCTTGCAAGCAGATCGGGTGTATAGCTGAAACTGGGTCGGTACTGTTAGTGTAAAGTGGCTCGGGTCGAAACATTTAAAACACGGTGGCAAGAAAGTAATTAAGTGGAAAGTGGATGCAAAGAAATAAAGCTGGTCGGTCATGTTATAACGCTCCATGTGGAACAACACTTGAAACTAGATCGGGGTACAGTAGAAAAGCCGGTGGCAAATATAGTAAATATATTTGGTTCGGTCCCAGGGCGTATGAAGAAAATGGATCAGTATATAACAAAATGGATCAGTGCTTTTAAATGGATCGGTGACATTTCTGTAAATAATTAGCGTCCGATCCAAATTAGCGCCCGATCCAAGTTAGCGCCCGATCCAAGTTAACACCCGATCCATACTCTGCACCACGTAATTACGAAACTGCCACTACCTTCAAACTTCTTCTATAAATAACCCCTTGCTTCACAATTCAAAGGACCGATTCCACTAATCCGAAGGGCTGCCTAAACCATTCTTACACCACTCTAAAGCTTCTAAAAACTTCATTAATGGCCGCCAAACTTCTCTCCTCCTTCCTCCAACATGAGATGAATCTTATCTTCTTCAAGCACCATTAATTCACGCTCCGATCTACTCCAAGTGATCTCCAATCGCCATAGCTCCTTCTCATTGAACAGATCCAAAATTATTTTCATAACGGAATCAAGGAAAAGTGTATAATTACAAAATCCAATTCGTTCCTCCTCAAATCTAAGTGTGATCTAAAGTGTAAAGAGAGCCAAAAGTGGTGAATTATCACAAAAGTGGTCAAATGTAATTAATGCGATGTCTGATAATAAAATTTGTAATTCTCTCCATATATAATGATGAAGAATGATTGAAAAGTGGATGTAGATTCATACTGAATCGAACCACTATAAAAATCCCGTGTCTCTTACTTGTTTTTCTCCCTTTTTGTTGCGATTGTGGTCCTTTTTAATTTCTAACCATAATTGGTGAAGTGTGATTTCACACCGTTGGTGTTGATTCCAATTTTGAGATCAACATTTATAATGAGGAGTGAGTTAGAACAACAATTTGGTGGGTGCTAAATTATACGTCTTATGCATAACACTAACTTATGTCGTTTGTTCACCATTTCATGTTATATTATATCATATTATTAGTCGCTTCGAATCCATCATTGCGTACGGACTGCACTCATCTACACGATGTAGTTCTATGTCTAAAAGGCATTGATTTTTGCTAACCTGAAAATCGAATTCGCCTAAAATACTAATCATAGGTTTGGTTTCCTTTAAGAAGTACAATATATCTGATCATTAATGGTAATAATTCATATGAAAATAAACAAATATAATACATCAGTATAATTACTAACCAAAAATCGACATCTCAAATGTCAAGAGCCTCAGCTAGACAACAACTTCAAATCAATACCAATACCTAGCCTTTTAAATCCCATGGGTTATAATGAGGAGTGAGTTAGAACTACAATTTGGCGAGTGCTAAATTACTCGTCTTATGCATAACGCTAACTTATGTCGATTGTTCACCATTTCATGTTATATTATATCATATTATCAATCGCTTCGAATCCATCATTGCGTACGAACTGTACTCATCTACACGATGTAGGTCTATGTCTATGTCTATATCTGTAAATACATATCCTAAGTATGTTAATAGACCTAAATACCATCCTCCACTAGTATCCATCGCTTAATAGCTTGTAAAGATTTAATGCCTCACTACATCGTGATCATCATCATATAAATAGAGGAAATCTAACCACGCACACTAACGACCTTCAGTCTATAAGATCCTATTACTCTAGGGATTTTCGCCATGTAGGCTAGCTTTTTGCATACCGTTGTCCACTTTAAATGGATTTCAAGCTCCACAAACGACATACCATCTATATTCTGAGGGAATCTCTTTAAAGGTTTACTAGCCTTGCCCTATCAAAGAAACCAATAAAAAAACTATGGCATTGCATACCCCAACTAAATAAGTTAGGTTTCCACATATGCTTGTCTTTTCCATACCATTGCAACACATTTAAATACCTATGCACGCCAGACATCCCATGCTATGTTGCAAAGTTTGATCTCACTCTTTTTCAATTTAGATTGTTTGCTGCAATCAAGGAAATGTTGTGGAGGAATTTTGATTCAAGACCGCTCAAATCAAAAATCCCCAACGCCGCGGAAAACGAGATCGTGGTAATAGTGCAAAAACAACCAATCGAACAATCTCAATCTTATCCAAGCTAATCACCAAATAATGGAAATAATAGAGCAATAACGAGAAACTAAATCACATAGGGATTTATAGTGGTTCCACCGACGTCTTGTCAGTGTACGTCCACTTTGAGAGAGAAACCTTTATTAATATCAATAGAAGAGTACAAGAGATTGATTACAATGATCAAATTTACTAGAAAATTTTGATTTTGTGGAGAAAAGAATTGAAGAAGATTAGGATTGCCAAAACCCTAATTAGAATAAATCTTGATCTAATCTCTTGATTTTTGTGTTATCTCCTTTTGGATTTGATGTAGCTTATATATACATAGAGAAGTATATGGAAATTCCCAAAATTTCCTCTAGATCCGAAATATTCTCCAGATCCAAAATATTCTCTACAATAGTATCGCATACTTCAACACTCCACCTCGATACTATATCCATCTACATCACAACCTTCAATGCACCCAAGCATTTCCTTCTATCTTCAATCAAGAAAGCTTGAATGTTTCCCCAATGAACTCCGGCATAGCCACCGTCCATTGCATTTCACTAACGAGTTCAGGCATAGCCCCCACCCGTCAATAAAGTGTTGAAACATCCAACTCCTAAACCAGTCCCACCGAAAGACAATGTACTCGGGAGTGAAAACGAGTACTTACCATGAAGATAGAACAACAACCTCTCACCGATACTCTTCTACACCCAAGTTTCTCTCTCAACTGTGCCACCTCGTGGCACCTAGCATCTCTCCAAGCGAATTAAGTTCGAACAATGCTCGAACTTCCCAACCGGCAATGTCTTAGTGAACATGTCTGCCGCGTTATCCTTTGTGTGCACTTTCCAAAGGCATACTTGCTTGTCTTCGTCCATGGCTACTAGAAATAACTCTCTCACTTCAATATGCTTCGTTCGTGAGCTAAACGCCAAATTCTCCGCCAAATGTATAGCACTTTGGCTATCACATCGAACATCAATACTCTCATGTTCGAAACCCAAGTCACACAATAGTCACTTCAATTAGAGTGCCTCCTTTGCCGCTTCCACAGCGGCTATTAACTCCGCCTCCGTAGTGGATAAAGCAACTACGGTCTGCAATCTCGATCTCCAACTAATGGCGTACCACCAAGTGTGAAGACATATCCGGAAGTTGATTTCCTCCGATTCCTATCACCGGCGTAGTCCGAGTCACAATAACCAACTAACTTGCAACTCAATCCATCACTACCACCAAAAACAAGACCATGAGATGCTGTGCCTTTCAAGTATCTCAATATAGCCTTCACGGCATCCCAATGCGAATTCCCCGGATTAGCCATATACCGACTAACCACCCCGACGGCATTTGCAATATCGGGCCTTGTACACACCATGGCATACATTAAGCTACCAACCACACTTGCATATGACACCTTTGCCATATAAGCCTTGTCTTTCTCTCCGATAGGTGATCCCTTATCCGAAAGCTTCATATGTAAAGGTAAAGGTGTATTTAACGCCTTTGCATTCTCCATGTTAAACCGGCAAAGCACCTTCTTAATGTACTGCTTTTGAGTCAATCTCAACTCAAAACGCTTTCGGTCCCTTACAATCTCCATGCCCAAGATCTTCTTTGCTTCTCCAAGGTCTTTCATCTCGAACTCCGCCTTTAATTTCTCTTTCAACTTGTTGATTTCTGCCTTGTCCTTAGAAGCAATGAGCATATCGTCCACATATAAGAGTAAATACACCCAACAATCATTTCCTAACCTCTTGAAGTAAACGCAAGCGTCCTTGATGCTTCGATGGAAGCCACTTTCAAACATAAAATGATCAAATCTCTTGTACCATTGCCTAGGTGATTGCTTCAAACCATATAGTGATTTCTTCAACTTGCAAACTAGTTCTGACTTACCTTCTACAATAAACCCTTCCGGTTGCTCCATGTAGATGTCTTCATCCAAGTCTCCATGCAAGAAGGCGGTTTTCACATCTAGTTGCTCCAACTCCAAGTCGTAAATAGCAACTAATGCAAGTAGTATCCGGATAGAAGTATGCCTCACAACCGGTGCGAAGATCTCATCATACTCCTTTCCTTTCCTCTGTGCAAACCCCTTAGCCACTAGCTTAGCTTTGTATCTTCCATCGTCCTTCACCTTATATATCCATTTGCACCCAATAGCACGGTTTCCTTGAGGAAGTGGAACCAACTCCCAAGTCCTGTTCTTCATCAACGATTGCATCTCTTCCTCCATGGCGCAAATCCACTTCGAGCTATCACTCGAACCCATGACGTCATCAAGGTCCATCGGCTCATTTTGGACTACATGAGGAGCATAGTCCAAATTCTCACAAAAGCTAAGATAGTTCCAATCACCATATCTTTCGGGTGGCCTTATAGCATGCCGACCAACCCGAGTAGCAATACCATCACCCGATCTTCCTTCAGCTCCACCTTGAACTGAATCTTCTCTAGGCTCGTGCACATCACCAACACTACTAGAGGAATCCTGTGGACTATGTGATGTAACATCAACCGCATTCACCTCGCAAGCACCTCCAACAACTCTACTCTCTCTAGGTCTGAAAGTGGGAATAACTTCCTTCTCCTTTGATTCACCATGAACCAAATCCGGAACATCCATGAGCCTTCGTTCTCCTTGAACATAGCCGACTCGTCAAAAGTAACATGACGAGAAACCATAGCCTTCTTCGTTTCCGGATTCCAAATCCGATAGCCTTTGACGCCATCCATATATCCGAGAAAAATCCCTTTGAAAGCTCTAGGCGAGAGCTTATCATTCCCCAGATCATGCACATAAACAGGACTGCAAAATACACGAAGATAACTCAAGTCAATGCTCTTCCCTTTCCACACTTCCTCCGTAATTTTGTTATCAATAGCCGAGCATGGAATTCGATTAATAATATGCACTGCGGTTGACAAAGCTTCGGCCCAAAATCCCTTAGACAAACCCGATGTCAATCTCAAGCATCGAGCTTTCTCTAGTAGAGTTCGGTTCATTCTCTTCGCCACACCATTAGATTGCGGATCTCCCGGTGTAGTAAAATGCCTCCGAATACCATGATGCTTGCAAAAATTCAGAAACTCTCCGGAAACATACTCGTCGCCATTATCGGACCTAAGAACCTTCAAAGATTTTCCACTCTCATTCTCAACAAGAGCCTTCCATTCTTTGAATCTTGCAAATGCCTCCGACATGGCCTTCATTACATACACCCAAACCTTCCGAGAAAAATCATCAATGAAAGAAATATAATATCTTGCTCCTCCCAAAGAAGCTACAGGCGCTGGTCCCCAAACATCCGTGTGCACATACTCAAGAATCCCTCTTGAATCATGTTTTCCTTCACCGAATGATA
Source organism: Allium sativum (assembly GCA_030737875.1). Classification (NCBI taxonomy): domain Eukaryota; kingdom Viridiplantae; phylum Streptophyta; class Magnoliopsida; order Asparagales; family Amaryllidaceae; genus Allium; species Allium sativum. The sequence continues at coordinate 203,813,110 of CM060924.1, forward strand.
CTCTAGTTTGCTTCCCCATGACACATTCCTCGCAAAACTCCAACTTGCTGAAACTCTCACCATCAATCATCTCCCTTCGACGAAGAACATCTAAAATCTTCTCCGAGACATGACCCAATCTCAAATGCCACAGCCGTGTAGCATCTAAGCCACGAGAACTATCAACACTGACACAAGTTTCACCTTGCACGGTCACTCCTTGAAGCAAGTAAATACCATGAGTTCTAGCACCCCTCATAACCACAAGCACACCCTTCGAAACCCTCAAGCTATCACTCTCAATCGTGATCTTGCAACCTAAAGAATCCAACTGTCCCAAAGAGATAAGTGACTTCCGTAGTCCCGGAACATAGCGCACATTAGTGAGAGTACGAACCACTCCGTCAAACATTCGAATTTGCACGGATCCAATGCCCTTCGACTTGCAAACCGCACCATTTCCCATAACAATTGATTTTCCTTCCTGTTCAACATAAGAAGAAAAACAATTCCTATTAGGCGTCATGTGATATGAAGCCCCCGAATCAAGCACCCAATCGCTGCCCGAAACATCTGATGCTACTACTGACAAAACATCTACGTCTCCCTCACCAACATCTCTCTCCACCGCAACTGATGAAGATGCTATTTCCTTCTTCCCCTTCTCTGGACAATCATTCTTCCAGTGAACAGGTTTCTTACATATAAAGCACTTGCCATTTCTTTCCTTTGACTTTCCTCTTCCACTGGGCTTCTTAGACTTAGAACGCCCCCGGTTTCCCTTCTTCTCTGACTTTTCTTTCTCCGCAAATAAACCTTGACCATTACCAGCACCACTACTACCATCACTCGGCTCCTTCATCTGATCTCGCAATTCCTCACTAAGAAGACCCGTCTTGACATCATTTAGAGTCAATGTATCCCGGCCATAGATCAAACTGTTTGAGAACCCAGTATAGCGCTCAGGCAACGAACATAGCAATATCATCGCCTTCTACTCCTCCTCAATCTTCAAATCTACCTCCTTCATCTTCATTAGCAAATCATCAAACACATTTAAGTGCGCCTTTAGCGAAGTTCCTTCCTTCATCTTGTAGGTAAAGAAAGTCCGCAACAAGATCAGTCGATTTGTGAGTGATTTCTTCATATACAACTCCTCCAACTTGTTCCAAATACCTTTAGCAGTCGTCTCACCACTAATTTTGAAAATAACATTCTCTCCCATGGCAAGTTGAAGTGTAGTGAATGCCCACTCTTCCATTTCTTCTCTCTCCACATCTGAGATGTCCTCTGGCAATAAATGTGTATCAAACACTACGCGATGCACCCGATTCCGCCTAAGAACCGCTTTCATCTTCCACTGCCACTTTTCGAAATCATTATCGCCATTCCACTTGTCGATAACCAATTGTGAACCAGTAGCTGCATACGACCCACGTACATAAGGAGCTACACCACTTGGACCAACTGTTGATGAATTATTTGAACCCGATTCCGGCATTTCTACAACTATCTACCAACACCAATGCTCTGATACCAAATGTTGTGGAGGAATTTTGATTCAAGACCGCTCAAATCAAAAATCCCCAACGTCGCGGAAAACGAGATCGTGGTAATAGTGCAAAAACAACCAATCAAACAATCCCAATCTTATCCAAGCTAATCACCAAATAATGGAAATAATAGAGCAATAACGAGAAACTAAATCACACAGGGATTTATAGTGGTTCCACCGACGTCTTGTCAGTGTACGTCCACATTGAGAGAGAAACCTTTATTAATATCAATAGAAGAGTACAAGAGATTGATTACAATGATCAAATTTACTAGAAAAATTTGATTTTGTGAAGAAAAGAATTGAAGAAGATTAGGATTGCCAAAACCCTAATTAGAATAAATCTTGATCTAATCTCTTGATTTTGTGTTATCTCCTTTTGGATTTGATGTAGCTTATATATACATAGAGAAGTATATGGAAATTCCCAAAATTTCCTCTAGATCCGAAATATTCTCCAGATCCAAAATATCCTCCAGATCCAAAATATCCTCCAGATCCAAAATATCCTCCAGATCCAAAATATTCTCTACAATAGTATCGCATACTTCAACAGGAAATACTCCTATTCTAAAACTTCGATGCATACCCAATTCAACATAAGCATTCCTGGCCTTGAAAAAATTATAAAATAAATTATAATTATAATTATAACTCACCTAGGCAATAGGCATAGTCCGGACCTGTAGGTATCCTTTCAGAACACAAGCATGCACTTAACGTGGGTCATGTTGGTAGGATATATCTCTAGCTTTCCAACACAGTATAACGACCATTAGACATTGGTCCACTATAATTATAACAAGCAATTTATAATTATTCACACCCATTATAAATGTATATTTGAGGCTACTATATACATGTTTCAAGCTTATGTATACTTATTCTTCTTTTACTCTCTTTATTTCCTCAACATTTTTCCTATTTGACTTTAAGTCTTCGGTATTACTATGCCTTTTTATCTTTTTTTCATTAATTTCATTAACCACTTCACAAATTTTGACATTAATATTGTTGCTGCAGTATTCTTTAGTTTAGCCTTCGATTTCTATTTTGATTCTCGTTTCTTTTTCTAGCTTTTAATCCAGACTTACTTTACATAAGTTTTCATTTTATTTACTTTATAACTTTATTTTATCTCAGTTCTCCACTTTTGGGGTTTACTACGTTTTAATAAATTCGAATCGGACATCTAATAATTAACTTTACAGTGTAAATTTCCATGATTTATATAAAAGTAGAGATGTAATGTTTGTAACTACAAGAAACTCTTTTTTTATTTATTGAATAGACAATGAAAAATGCAAAAACTAATTTTCTTCTATACATCTCTTTCTTTTATAGATGTCTTTTTGTTACTTTCCATTTCAAACAAAACATTTTTGTTAAATTTGAACTTATTAACATACGGAAATCCATTTACAACAAATTATATATTAATAAATTAAAGTATCACTAAAATGCCAAAAGTCCTATTAACTTTTTTTCTGTCTCATTACCAATGTCAAATAAAATGGAATCTCAATTCATTATCTTTTAGGTAACTAATCTGACATAGAATTAATTATAAAATTACTTCGGAATAACAAAATTAACTCTAATCATTATATTTTTGTAATTATCAATATAAATTTATATGCAAGTCAGTTTTCAACATTTCAAACATATGAACTTGTTTTAACTTATATTTTATTCTCAGATATATGGAAAAGATTTAATCTGATATTGTATAAAAACATGTGATATTCTGTATTTTAAGTATCGAAGAATCATAAAATAATTTTATTTAATTCATTTGAGGTCGTATGACTCTATAATTTTGGGTATTTAATATACTTTTAATTATTCGTCGGTTTTATCTAACGATTTTTCGTATGAAAATATTATTTTGGTTTAGGAGTTGAATTAGATGCTGTAATCTTTTTCATTACTTTGGAATGTGATTTCTCATTCCTTGGAGTGATCATATAGGAAATACAATAAGTGGTTAGGAAGTTATAACAATTTCAAATTTTTAAAATTTTATTTCCAAAATCAGTGTATGATTAGTGGACTTAATTAAAGGGCCTGTTAGTATAATTGATATTGTCTATAAATAGAAGCTAAGATTGAGACATCAAACTTTTCCCTTTTAGTTCTAATCGGCCCCAAATCCTTGGTCTCCTCAATTCTCCATTTGATTTCAACAGATTTCATCCTAATCGTCTCTAATTGAAAATTATGGCTATATATCTAATTAAAAGTTTAATCTCATAAAATTATCATCATTCATATATTATTTGTCCTTGTTTAAATTGTATCTAACCCGGATTTACTTGATTTTGGTAAATTGGTGAGTGATTATAACTCTCACTAGTCAACTTAGATTATATGCTAGAATTAGGTGATTATATGTTAAATTGAAATACTAGACACTAGGTTGATTAGTCCTAGCTAGTAATTCAAACTTAAACACTAATTTAACTTAAATATTCACGTAGTATATGATTTGGCTTGATCTTATATGTAACACCCTGCATTTTATGACAATTAAATATTTAAATAATGCATATGTGTATATGTGCATAAACCTAAATATATATAAGAAGAAATTAGTTGCATGCAGTGTAATTATGTTGCATGCACTGTTTTATAAATATTATGCATTAATAAGAAGAAAAAAAAGATGCATACAAATTGATAAGGGTACATGCAATGGTTTAAATGAAATATTGTAACAAACATGAAAAGGAGGAATAAGAAAAGAACAACGACATCCATTGTTGTAAGTCTTGTTAACAAAAGATTAAGTAGTCCAGTTGGTTAGAGCATGTGGCTTTCATGTGAGAGGTACAGAGGTCGATCCCTGTCGATGCCATATTTTTGTTTTAAGGGAACGATTAAAATAATGCATGCTCTAAAGAAAAAATATGTATAAACACACATATAAGGAAAAATATACATATAAGGAAGTAAAGAAATATATGTATATATACATGTACATTAGAATATATGCGTATATATGTAGAAATATATATATATACAAGAGAAAAGTTCAAAATAAGGTTGCAATCAAAGAAATATGGTAAGAATTAAATAACGGCATAATACCATTTGAATTTTGAAATTGAAATAAAAGTTGTGCATATATACACGCATAAAATAGGCATTGGAAGTTTTATATACATATAAGGAGATTATATGTAAAATAATATTTAAATAAATTCCAGAAATTCATATGTTTAATCAAATAAACTTTTGCGTCAAAACAGCTCGCGGGACCCCTAGGAGGGTCGACCTAGGGGTCGACATACCTATATGGGGTCGACTCAGGGGTTGACCTACCCAGATCTGGGCAGATTCATCAATGAATCTGGGCTGTTTTCTTAACCAAGTTCATTGCTGACTCAGCGCTGCGTATACGATAAGATCCTGATCATTCATAAATAGGCTAGCAGAGCCTAGCCTTAATCTCATATTTTTTGAGATAACATCTATACTCTGACATTCTTCTTCCTCCTAAATCTTTTCAGAAAAATAGAATAATTAGTTTAGGAAAATTCAGATTTAAGATCTAGAGGAAAATAATGAATATTAATAAAGAAGTTGTTCAAAATTCTATTCGAAGTAAGGTAAATTTTTAGATCTGGTCAATTTAAATTTCTCCTCTTTCTTCCCTTTTTCTTTTAGTTAGTGATCCATGGTTGTTTAGGTTTTAAATTCAGTTAGGGGAACCATGGAATGCTAGATCTAGACCAGATTCATGATTTGGAAAGCAATTAGTGAGTGGATTTAAAATATACCTTTTTGATAATAGTATATTTATCATTTAAACATTCCCCATTAATATGCAATGTAAATCTGCTAGAATGATTGATATGTTAAAACATAAAAATGTTGAGATGTTAATATGATTGAAATGATAATAGGTTGAAATCTTAATATGTTGAAATGTAAACCTGTTAAAATATGTGTAACGATTACTGTTATGTGTGTGTGTGTGTATAAATGTTCAAGTTACATGTTAACCTATGACATATTATGTACTTGAACCCTTACTGTAGAAATTGGGATGATTACATGTCAAATTGTTAGATTAGAATAATTACATGATTGATATTTACATGTTATTATTTTAGAATCGAGCTAATTACATGTTAGGAAGAACATGCGACATGATTATTAATTAAAATGGAACTAACATGATATTAAGTGTGACATGTAAAAATAGAATTACATTAAAAATTTGGAAGAATGGAGACACCTAAATTTTATGGAAAATTTACAGTAAATTGAAAACTGTAACCGCACTCAGACACGAGGTTAAATTCAACCTGTGGTAGAAGTCTTTCCGGAACCGATCAACAAATCCAGCATCCACAATTTGTTAATTTAATATGATAGGTCTAATGCGTAAATATACATGTAACGGTGCTAAGGCACGAGGTTAAGTTCAACTTGTGGTAGAAGTTTGCCCAGAACCGCCCGACAAATCCAACATCCATAAGTTGTTAATTTAATGTGAGAGGTCTAGTGCATAAACATATATATATATATATATATATATATAAATATATGTATAAAAGGATAGAAATAAATGACATTAATTGTAATTAATGGAAATGAATGGAATTGAGTGGAAGTTACAACAGTAAAAAGGATTGGAATAAACAAGGAATGATAATAGCCTATTATAATTAATTACATTAATGAGAATGTTATATAATAGGTAGACTTGTCCTAGGGACAAGTGGAGATTATAACTTAGGTTATAATAAACGACAAAGAAAATGAGATAACTTATGTAATGAAATAAGTTGTACTTAATTATAAATTAAGTAATCTGTAAACTTGAGAATCTGAAATTTGCTGACACTACCATAAAAAAGGCTTTTTATAGCATTTGGAAAATCCTTTCATAGCATTTCAGAGAATGCCATGTAACAACATTCTATGTTAGACCTTCAGTTTTAAATAGCAGTTACACAAACACTATGTAAAATTAAGTTTCTATAGCGTTTAACGTGTGTTACACCTTTATTTCTATAGCGTTTTATGTCAACGTACTATAGTGTTTGAATATAATTTCTATAGCGTTTCCATTTCAATTGTACAACATTTTATGTTTCCATAGCTTTTACTTAGTGGTATTCCAGACCCTATAATTAACCAAACACACTGTTTCCAAAGAACACACCAGTCACCTTCGCCTGACTTTTTGTTGGATCTTACCCATTTAGGAGCAGTAGAGTAGAACACTTATCCTTGGCTGCCAAGTTGAAGAACCCACTATGATATAAAAGCATGACCCACACTATTAGCACTTGGATAATTGAAATTACAATCTCTTTATAATTGTTTGGCCGTTTCCACAACTCAAAGTCGAACATTTTGGAAGGTTCTGACAACATACAAATCTCTTTAGACAATGCATAGCATATTGCTTGGGCTTTACGCATATTATTTTCTCTAGTTCATTAAGAGCAAGATGAATCTCCTCAGATTTGTTGACCTCTTAGCTATGTAAATCATGTAATTCCACAAATAACTGATTTTGGCTAGCAGTGCTATTCCCCTTTTCTTTGTTATTTGGGGGATGTTCTGGTCTTGTGGAGCTACGTATCCTTAGACGAACACTTGGTCCTTAGAGATGACTATCTAGCCGATCCTTTTCCCTCTAGAATGCCAAAACCCATTACCAGTGAAATGCCATTCTACTTTTTCTTGGTAAAGTCCTTTATTTTCAAAATCACTCTACATAGCTTATCTATCTACTCTGGAATTTCTATCATTTGAAGACGAAGCATGAGCAACAACAACATGTCTTTTAAACTCCAGGTGAACTCATTAACGGGCTAATCTGAATGGATCATGGTAGAAGCTGAATCGAACAATGATTTGGAAGGTTATGGATTGCTGGCTAATACTTCCTACCTCGATATGCTAAATGATTCTACAAGAAATTGTGCTTATAGACTGGCCATTGAGAAAATTGTTACTCAGCCTTGCCATGTTTTGGATATTGGGGAGAACTGGTTTGCTTTTCATAATGGCAGCGCGGTCGATGAAAGAGATGAGAAGGGGCAAAGAGGGGAAGGTGTCTGCATCTGTGTCATATTTTCCGATGGGAGCCGAAGGTAATTTATTCACTTAGAGCAAGCATGCCAGCTAATATTCCAGTAACAATTAGTGACGACAACACCGTAGTGACCACGATTATTCTCCCATATTTAAGGCCTCTAGTCTGATAAACAAAGCCAGTGCCATACTAGTTGAGATACATATTAGAACAAGAAACATAGAAAATCCTTGCTCTGAAAGTAGAAACCCCTTTTTTGACATTACAGATGCCATCCTGCACATTCGTACAAAACACTATCAGAATTTATCCAACCTGTCAAAGATTAAGTTGACATTCTCTACATAAAAAGCATTGTAGCATGAATGCAATGCATTTAAATTCTTCGTTTACATGCAAACCTTTAGATGTTGGTATGTAGAACATGCATATGTGAAAAATCTAAGTTAAAAAAATGAAAAACATATTCATAGTGAATACACACAAGAATTAGGGTTATGAACATTGGTGGTACAAACAACTTTTAAAGAGAAGCTTCAAAACAAATTGTTAAGAAACGTTTGATTATTACCCAAATTATTTCAGATAAAGGACGAATAAAGCATATATACTTATGCATAAGTAATTCAATTTCCAAAAAATTGCTCAACCTAGTCTTTTTAGAAAATTCTAAATTCACCTCGTAACAAAGTTATACTTGAGCAATTTTGTTTAAATAACACAATATGTTATATTGCATTTGTCATACATATTCCAACTTAATGTTAATGTAACTTGTTCATTTAGGTGTAAATCTTTGGAAGAGGTTACGAGTACTTGATTTGACTTTTATTACTCTATGTAACAATAGGTTGCATTTAATAACATTGAAGATAACCAATGCTCTATTAGAATGTCAGAAAAATGAGGTTTGCATCAAAAGGAATGACAACTAAAGAAGGGCTAACAGAACTAACCCAAATGATATGCCTGATTCCTAGCATATATAATTTCCTCCACAACTTCTAACTGCATCTGAGTAGGGAAAATATCAACATAAGAAACACATTATAAAACCATCTATCAGCATTAATAGCACCAGATAAGCTTATCAATTCCTATTCACGTCTAGAAAAAACCACATTATAGGGGTCAGGCCTAACTAAACAACAATCACATCTATCAGCTTAAGAAACAACCAGAATTATAAACCCATCCTTTAACCTCTAGCAACAATTACATTATTGTGTTCATTTATAAGGTAAAAAGATTGAAAATAATCAAAGAACAAACATTTAACTAACCGAACAAAGCATTATGAGAAGAAACTAGCTTGACTATGAACATTAGCCAAGCATTATACAATAGCTAAAACAGTAGTAGATAGAGTAGAGACAGTCTTTATTAGATTAAGCATCATTAGTAGTGAAAAATATATAAATCTTGTAGTAACTTTCATGGTAGTTCAAGTTCTTGAAGCGCAAATCTAAGGATTATGATCGAACATTGATAATGACAATAGAGGTTAGGGTTTCTTGATTTAAAATTGACAATTTCTAATTTGGGGATTTAAGCGGCTGTTGAGTTTGATAATGACGATAAAGGTTAGGGTTTCTTCATTTAAAATTGACGATTGCAAATCTGGGGATTTTAGCGGTTGTTGATAATTTGGGAATTGATTTTTTTTTTCTAGAGGTGATAATGGAAAGAAGACGTGTTTCTTGAGGGAGGCAAAAAAGTGAATAGGGATCCTTTATTCCCGCACAAAATAATTCGTTCCCGCCCTTTTGTTGAATAGCATTTTGTACACCTGTTGAGTTATCTCATATCATTCGAAATCATAAATTGCATAGCGTTGGAAAAAGCAAATGCGGGAACGCTCTGCATTATTGCTATCATAGTCCAAGTTTGTTGTAGTGTGATAAGGACAACATGTTAAACGCTTGTCTTAGGGACAAGTGAAATTTTAACAAAAGTTATAATAAATGGAAAAGGGAACTTATTAGTAAACCTTAGTTAAGATAACTAAATAAATAAGTAAACAACAACAATTTGTAGTGATAGTATAAGATGAAATTATGATTAAATGAGGAAGGATATGGTAAACTTATAGAATGCAATAAGTTATATTTAATCATAAACAATAAGTGACATGTTAAACAGAACCCATGTGGATTGAGATATACTTAATTACATATTAAGTGGACCATGTTATTTTAACTATGGAATCAAACAATGAATAATATAAAAAGATAGTATATTACAGATCTTGGATTACAATCTAGAGAATAACTTGTTATGGGATTATTAATAAACTTAAATGGATTAAGTATTAACTGAAATTAATAAGCGAGAGGAACTTCGTAACTCGAATAAAAAGCCAATATGGTTGGGAATAACCAAGTTGAATAGAAATCTAAAAGGGAAGAGCAAGCGCGTAATTAAGTATTAGACATAGGGTCTAATAACATGTTAACCTGAGGCGCTTGGACCAATCCGTACGTCTGAAGGTGAATAACCTAACGGGGTAGATCAACGTGGTGTCATGAGACACGAGGGGAGCGCATGACCGTCTGAATATCCTGCTTGTTCTTCCTGTTGTTATGTTGATATTCTGCTGGCCTCGAAGGACTCGAAAGGGAAGCACGCAACTTCCTAGGATGTGGAGAGTACTCCTTGTAGTCCTCTGTGCTACGACAACATCCTCATGTGCTCACAGAGATTAGGTCTGTGCGTTTTTACCAGGTGAGTATGCCTTGATTGCCATGATAGTGGGCAATCGAAAGACTGTAGGGTGGTAAAGGCATCCGAGTAGCCTTGTGATTAGGCTAGGTTACGACCACTCTTGAGTAACTGACAGGTCTAACCTAGGTGATAGCAAGTCATCAGGTACCTACCATCGACAGTCATCTTGATACGTGATGCACGATGCGGAAAGGTGGAGAGCTAAACCAAAAGTCCATAGACCTTTTGCTATCAAGGCTATGGATGAGGAACAAGCCAATTAGGATTTGTTATTTGCTCTTGGGCCTGATCAATAGTTCTTAATCTTATTCGCCTTTCACTAGTTGAGGGAGGGGTCTAGTGGGACCATAACCACTGAAAATACAAACCTTAGCATCTGTATATACATATATCTGAAAAGCTCCCAACTAAGTTCTGTGTTTCTTATATAGCCCTGCCACGGGACTCAGTGCACAGTAGAGGTTCCGTTAGGTTAAGGCATCAAGTACGATTGATGATATGTATGTGGGAAAGTCTAGATACATGCATGTCTACACTTGGTGGTGTATCGTAGACTCGAGGGCATTACTCTGTGATGGAATCTGATTCGATCGAAGGTGGCAGTCCGTGCGCTTACGTAGCATGGAAATGGTAGATATATGCAGAACATATCATTGTTATATAAAGATTCGTGCATCACTCGGGCGTAGGATGAGGGACTGCGTATATTTCCATGGCATTACGGTGGAAACTGTGCAAGTGGGGTACCATGAGGTGTACCTTAATATTGGGGGTAGCTACATATATACTGTATTAGGTTAATCCACTTGGAAGTAGATGGGTACGACGTGCATGTAAGCCTTGAGTGGTGTTAACCCAAGTAGCCTAATGAATAAGAAAATGTAATTGAACAGTATACGTAGGATTATCCAAGATGTGTAGTACAAATCTAGTCACTTGAACTTGTGTTTTAACCCCCTCCTCATAACATACTCGTAGGTTAGATTTGTAGCAAAGATATGATAGCTTTGGATACTGTTTAGGCAATATTATTACTACGGTAAGGCTATATATAGATTATATTATATTTTATTCATTCCGCTGTGAGATGTTTTCTGAGCTCTGATATATTTTATATATTTGTCTTTTCTACAGGATACCAGAGCAACCAACATGAGTTTCAGTAGATTGGAATTTAAAAAAATTCGATTTTTCGGAATTCGAGTTGTTACGTCTGGTATCATAGCCTAGGTTTAGGATTCCTGTATAGATAGTGAGTAAACGTATTTGTATTTTTAAAAATATAAATATTATATATTTATACCTAGATCCATAGAGGAACCCACTAAATAGAAAGAGTATAATATGGTAAGAATTGGGATGTTTGTTTTGTACACTAAAGGACTAAATATGGAAATCTGAGACCCTTAGGAAATTTGGGGGGAAAGTGTACAATGTACTTCGTATGGAAGGAAGGTGAATCCCATATGTTAGTATTTCGGGTTAGTGGGTTTAGCGCTAAAACCTTATAAATTGGAAAAGCTTGAAAAGAAAAAAATGAATTAGGAATATATATATATATGTATATATGTGTATATATATATATATATATATATGTGAGAGAATTGACTTTGTGGGAGTACCTAGGAAAGCCTAGGAAAATTGGAAACCTGCTTGGAGTCTAAACCTATTGTTAATTTTTAAGAACTTGAAATTGTAAAAGCTTTTGGGTGTTTTCAAGTTTTGATCTTATAAGTTACAGTTTTAAATTATGTAGAGAACATATTAGAAAAGTGCATATTGAATTTTGATGTAAATTGGGGTATATTTTGGAAACAGTGATTTCTTGTGAAATTTTTGTCTAAAATAAAATTCTCTCAGTAAAAGGTGCACATTATAAAGCATGTATAGCTTGCTAGTTTTCTTGTTATATTGCATGAAAGGATAAAAAAGAAAAACTTGGAAAATCTTGCATTTTGTTGAAAACCAGAATTTTCAACAAAGAAAGTTTTGAAATCTCTATTCTTTTGAAAAACCATTTTTCATAAATTGTTTCAATGGAGAAAATTTTATTTGGTGGACAAAGTAAGTTGTAGAAATTAAGAATAGAGTAGATGTTTGCACCTTGTAGTAAGTAACTGAACCGACCTTATAGGTAATAACAAGTTATAAACCTGATTGAGAAATATTTGTCCTTATCTTCCCCAGTTTTTGTGATTTGAAAAAAAAATGATTTATATTATTTTTATATAAAATGACATGTTTTATGGTTTGGAAAAAATAAGTTTTAGTGAGGAAAATAAAGTTTTGATACATTTAACTTTTGAAAGAAAAGTGAAATGAAAAGGCCAAACCGTGTTTTAAAAGTGTGGAGTAGGTGAGGATTAGTGCCTAGGGAAGATGGGAATTTTTTTAAGGTTATGAAGTAGATAGCAAGAATTACCTTGGAATAATGGTAAGTTCTCGTAGAATGCATATTAGAAGCCTAAGGAGTTGCTTAAAAATTTCTATTGGTACATAGCTAGGACTAGTGGTAACTACTAGACAGTAGAGGGCAAGTAAGTATTTACATCCTATTATTTGAATTTTTCTGAGGGGACATAGTCCTGAGATTATTGGCCCTTAGTAGTAGCTGTGTAGAGTGGTTGTTTCCTATTTTAGTTGAAGGACTAGAAGGCTTATTTGAAACTAAACTTAGATCATAGGATTAAGTAAAATAAGCTAAGAAAAGGGTAATGTCATAACTAAAAAGGAAACAATAAATTTAGTAAAGAAAAAAACATGACAGTTAAAGGGAAATGCAAAATTCTGAGAAAATATGAATAAGAGTAAATTTTTCCAAGATAAGCTAAAAAAGAAAATCTTAACAAAGAAAATTTTCTTATATAGGTTGTGCTTGGATAGGAAAATAGGGAAACTTTAAAAATAGTTACATAAAATCAAAGTACGGGTAGAAAAAGGTGACTAAAAGAAAAATGGAAGATGTGAAATTTTCCATTTTCCACCTCTTTGTAACATAAGAAATCGAATTCAGAAAATTAGATTTTTCAGAAATTTGAAAAATAAAGTTGCTTGGTAGGGTTTTAGATGCAAAAATTGGATGAATTGCGCTCTTGCTTTGCAAGATGTGGGAATAATTAGATGAAAATGTATTTTGATCTTCAAAGTGTTGCATTCATGTAGAACTGCCAGTATTTAGGATGTGAGCATCATATTTTAAAAGGATTTTTTTTTGAAAAGTTTGCAAGCATATAAGAGGTACCGCTTAGGCATACGTGTATTATCATGTTGTATTACACTTTGCACAAGTGCACAATGTTTGTAAAAATTGGATGCACACATGATGGATGGATATAATGCGAGGGATCATCTAATTTACCCTTATCAAATTTCGGGGATGAAATTTCCTAAGGGTGGGAGAATGTAACACCTCGCATTTTATGACAATTAAATATTTAAATAATGCATACGTGTGTGTGTGTATATATATATATATGCATATACATAAATATATATAAGAATAAATTAGTTGCATGCACTGATTTACAAATATTATGCATTAATAAGAAAAGAAAAATGTAAAAAAAGATGCATGCAAATTGGTAAGGGTACATGCAATGATTTAAATGAAATATTGTAACAAACATGAAAAGGAGGTTAAGAAAAAAAATGACCACCATTGCTCTAAGTCTTATTAACAAAAGATTAAGTAGTCCAGCTGGTTAGAGAATGTGGCTTTCATGTGAGAGGTATAGAGTTCGATCCCCACCGGCGCAATATTTTTTGTTTTAAGGGAATGACCAAAATAATGCATGCTCGAAAGAGAAAATATGCATAAACACATATATAAGAAAAAGTATACATATAAGGAAGTAAAGAAAAATATATGTATATATGTATATGAGAATATATGCGTATATATGTGCAGAAATATATATATATATATGAGAAAAGTTCAAAATAAGGTTGCAATCAAAGAAATATGGTAAGAATTAAATAACGGCATAACACCATTTGAATTTTGAATTTGAAATAAAAGTTGTGTATATATATATATATATATACGCGTAAAATAGGCATTGGAAGCTTTATATACATATAAGGAGATTATATGTAAATATAATATTTAATAAATTTCATAAATTCAAATGTTTAATCAAATAAACTTTTGTGCCAAAACAGCTCGCGGGACTAAGGGTGGCAATTAAACCCGACCCGATGGACCCGGACCCAACCCAACGGGTCTCGATTCTAGACGGGTCGGGTTTGTCGGGTCTAAACTATACATTTCAAAAATCTGGATCGGACCCGACCCAAGCTTCAGTTCGGGTTCGGTCGGTTCGGGTTTGGTTGAATAATAACATAAAAAATACATATATTTCAATGCTTTTTGGTCGGGTCTTTTGGGTCGGGTCTATGCGGGTCGGGTTTGATCGGGTCTTGATTGTATTTTTCATCACCTAAACCCAACCCGAGGCCCATCGGGTTCGGTTCGGGTTCGGGTCAGGTCGGTTCGGGTTTTCAGTTCTTGGTTCTAGTTGCCAATCCTACGCGGACTCCTAGGGGGTCGACCTAGTGGTTGACCCAAGGGTCGACACACCTATAGGGGGCCGACCCAGGGATCGACCCACCTCAGGTCCGGGTAGATTCATCGATGAATGTAGACTGTTTTCTTAACCAAGTTCGATGCTGACTCAGCACTGCGTGTACGAAAAGATCCCAAACACCTATAAATAGGTTAGCAAAGCCTAGCCTAAATCTCATATTTTCTGAGATGACATATGTACTCTGCCATTCTTCTTCCTCCTCAAATCTCTTCAGAAAAATAGAATAATTAGTTTAGGAGAATTCTGATTTAAGAACTGGAGGAAAAGAATGAATATTAATATAGAAGGTGTTCAGAATTTTATTCGAAGTAAGGTAAATTCTTGGATCTGGACTCTTTAAATTTCTCCTCTTTCTTCCCTTTTTCTTTTAGTTAAGAATTGTGACCCATGGTTTTTTTAAGTTCTAAATTCAGTTAGGGGAAACATGGAATGCTATATCTGGACCAGATTCATGATTTGGAAAGCAATTAGGTGAGTGGATTTTAAATATACCTTTTTGATAATGGTATATTTATCATTTAAACATTCCCCATAAGTATGCAATGTAAATCTGCTGGAATGATTGAAATGTTCAAACATAAAAATGTTGAGATGTTAATATGACTGAAATGATAATAGGTTGAGATGTTAATATGTTGAAATGTAAACCTATTTAAATATGTGTAACAATTACTGTTGTATATATAAATATTCTAGTTACATGTTAACATATGACATATTATGTACTTGAACCCTTAACTATAGAAATAAGGATGATTACATGTCAAATTGTTAGATTAGAATAATTACATGACTGATAGTTACATGTAGTTATTTTAGAATGGAGCTTGTTAGGAAGAACATGCGACATGATTATAAGTTAAAATGGAATTAACATGAAATTAAGCGTGACATGTAAAAATAGAGTTACAGTAAAAATTTGGAAGAATGGACACGCCCACATATATGTAAAATTTACAGTAAATAGAAAACTGTAACTGCACTTAGATAGGAGGTTAAATTCAACCTGTGGTAGAAGTCTGTCCGGAACCGACCGACAAATCCAACATCCCCAAGTTGTTAATTTAATGTGAGAAGTCTAGTGCGTAAATATACATATAACGGTGCTAAGACACGAGGTTAAATTCAACTTGTGGTTGAAGTCTTCCCGGAACCGCCCGACAAATCCAACATTCACAAGTTGTTAATTTAATGTGAAAGGTCTAGTGCATAAACATATATATATATATATATGAATATATGTATAAAAGTATAGAAATAAATGGCATTAATTGTATTAATGGAAATGAATGGAAGTTACAACAGTAAAAAGGATTGGAATGAAAGGGGAATGATAATAACCTATTATAATTAATTACATTAATGAGAATGTAATATAATAGGTAGACTTGTTCTAGGGACAAGTGGGGATTATAACATAGGTTATAATAAACGATAAAGAAAATGGGATAACTTATGTAATGAAATAAGTTGTACTTAATTATAAATTAAGTAATCTGTAAACTTGAGATTCTGAAATCTGCTGATAAGGATAACATGTTAAAGGCTTGTCCTAGGGACAAGTGAAAACTTTAACATAAGTTATAATAAATGGAAAAGGGAACTTATTAGTAAAACTTAGTTAAGAGAACTAAGTTAATAAAGTAAACAACAACAAGTTGTAGTGATTGTATAAGATGAAATTATGATTGAATGAGGAAGGATATTGTAACGACCCATATTTTTAGCAGTCAAATATTTAATTTAATTTATTTATTTTAAATATTTTATTTAGAATATTAATGGATTTTAATATTGGATTTGTATTTAAAACGAAGTTTGAACTATATATATATATAATATAAATCGAGCTTGAAAATGGCGCTGCAGTTCGTAATATGAAGTTTTGGACTTCAAATGAATATACACGATCCGATATAAGCCGGATTTCTATGAAACGAGAACGTTAGAATCTAGTTGATGATAATTTTCATATGAAAGAGAAAATTCCAGATTTCATATTGTAAATTGTAAGCTATGGCCAAATTAAATTTTAAAATAGTCGCTGTGGAAATCGTTATTTAAATATAGGCCTTTAAAATAGCCATTTTTCAAATGGTCTCTGTTTTCGACGAAATCAGTTTCATTGGGACCGTAACATTAAATTATTGCACGGTGTTAAATGTCGTGGAAAACCGATGTCTTACGTGGCCACAGTAGCCGTAAATGCCCATTCAATTTCTATAGCGCGTAATTAAATGTATTTAATTTAATAAAGGGATATTCGAGTATAACTTGAGCAGACGATCGAATTAGGCCGCGAAACTAGTTTCACTGAGTTCGTATCGTCGATTAGAGTCAGGATAGGTATATAATTTGTTATTTTGGAGACTAGGTAATTGGGTGTCAAAAATGACATTTGTGGTGCGTGTAAAAATAACCTACCGGGAAAACAGTATCAGAATGCGATGAAACTGGTGCCGTTAGGTTCGTACTGATTAATTATTGTAGGATTTCAAGGTTTCAAGTTGATTAGATTTATTTAGTGATCGTGGGAAATTTAAACGCGTGTTTTCCGCTGGTTTTATAAAAGGATTTTTTTTCAAATGATGTCGAAATTCGATGAAACCTGTCCTATTGAGTCCGGAATATTTTTCTATGCTAGGATTAGCATTTTTATCAAAAAAAGGAGATCGTCTATAGTGGTTTTATTGAGTTACTTCACGATGAAGTTACGTTATATTATAATATAAACAAATCTTTCCCATTCCTTACAAATACACAACCACGTTAACCCTAATACACTCAGTCACCACACTCTTTCGGCTCAACTCGTAATATGCTGCCACGCTTATCAAACGGACGAACAGAAATGTCCCGATCTTCCTCTTTTAAATCTCTCCTAACCCAATCAAATTCTAACCGAAAAACGACTACAAAATGGTTGAGCTTGTTGAGCTCTGGTATATCGACGGCGGTGATGGGTGTTGGTGATGGATATCAATCGGAATCTTATCTGAAAGGGAGACAACTTTGGGGTATATAACTTGCGGAGGGCGCCGAGTGTCCTGGGGTTTCGGGCAGTGGGGGGGGTGAGCTGCGGCGAACTCATTGATGGTGTCAGATCGTAGGATGGTGAGTTGTAGGGTGGTGCGGTAGCAAGGCTTTGAGAGCACCATGAGTTCTAAATGGGTTCGAAGCAGTGAACGGAAGTGAAGGGTTCTTCCCTGATGATGGATAACAAACGTAATTAGTTATCATTAAATAAATTTAGAGTTATTTAGATTAATTTAATTATATTTTAATAGAAATGTGAATTATGGCAGGTAAGGTAAGCTGTGAAAGGGAAGACGGGCTGTTAAATTGGGAACATGAAAGGGAAACGGTTGTAGCAGGAATAAGGAAGACAGTCGGTCTGTTTGTGTTCTAACGTAATTAGTTCATTTTTAATCAAGGGTTAACATCTATTTATAACTTCATACCATAAATAACAGGCTAATTATAATATTAAATCCTTAACAGGTCTAAACGGAAGGAAGTTTGAGAGCACGAGTGAGACGACCCGAACTTCCCCGGTAAGGAAAGCCCGGATTGAATTGAGAACAACACATATCGGGACACAAACAGAAGAACATTTCATTACTTATTACAAAAATTTCATCAGAATACAAGAATATTACAGAGTATGAATAAATATTACACAGAAAATACCAGAGATTACAATAAGTTACATAGCAGCGAAAAACAATACAAAAAACAACTGAAAGTAATACACGGATGTAGAGCTTTCTGAGTATCATTCCAGCTGTAAACCAGGATCCTGTGAATACAAATCTGCAAAACCAAAACTACTAGCTTCCCGTGTCAAAATAAGGGCACCCAGAGTTTAGGTTAAAACAATAAACTCCAGGTCAGTCATGTGACTGGTGTGAGAACTAAAACAATTATTAATCTTTATTTTTAAAGTTAGGTAAATAAAGGGACCATGCCGTATAACACGAAACGGGTTTCCTCCCAAGAATACCAGTACATAAAACAACAGCGCAATGCTAAATAAAGAACAATGAAGCTATTATAAGACCCAGGTCCCATCACACAATGCAATACAAGACGGAGGATAGGGTTTTACCTTATAATAGCCAAAGAATGCTTGATACGCTAAATTTCATCTTTTATTATTACTATAAGTGTATAGTGTCAAAACAATTTCAATCATAAATATCAATCATAGACGACATGGGTACCATATATCATGTCGCCATAATAGGCTCTACAATCAAAACCGCAAAGTCACGTATTGGAAGTTGGATTTCCATCTTTGAACCAAGGCAAGGGATCGTCCTCTACCGAATTTGAGACGCTCTAGCCCGTGTCTCAGGCAAGCCTTGGATCGTTAGGGCCGGTCCACCGATGTGGATTAAAATGCCTGAACACTGCGTTTCCCCACCCTATGGGGTGTCAATGAGTCCAATGACTCCATCGGCTCCACACAGTCACCGATATATCCGAGGCGCCTCGCAACCCAACAACCACATACGTCAAACTCGTCAGGGCGTGTAAAACCACTAATGCCACTTCTAGCTAGAAGGAAACGCATGCCCTTCCTGAAGTCCCCTCCCGTTTCTGGTCCACAACCGGGGTGTAAGGCTCACGAATCAATGCTACACAAAGTTGTGCCACACAGGCTGTGCTTTGATCATCAACCACAAGACTCTGCTTTTCAACAGAAGCCTTGATCATTTGCCACTTAGGCATGCCACACAGGCAATTCACTCCGTGCGATTGATATCCATCAATATATAACCCCTGAGCTCATACGTCTCAGAGAAGGGCGTCAAGCAAGAGAATAAATTCTCCGCCGCCAAACAGATATATATTTAATAGAAATCAATCACACAAAATAAAATCCAATGTCAGACACACAGTCCATTTACAAGTTCGTTCTGGGTCTGAACGAAACTGGAGGCACCTTGTACCTCGCATATCCATCGATCTCTGAGTACGTCTGGACGGTCACCAACTGATTCCCTCCTCTTGGTGGTACAACCCAATCAAGATCATCTGTAATTATCCAAACGATGTGAAGACCTCCGGTCTTCGACCACCGTCTTCATCCTCGACACATCGTCGAATCATTTATTCAGAATGGGATATGCCCAGTCTTTATGAATAACTCACATATATAATAAACAAGTGTTACACAAACACAACATATGTCTCATTCCAATTCAGAATATTCTTTTATTCAAATATTCTTGTACTTCTGGAAAGGTTCCCATTAATTTTATCAAAGATAAATTATTTAAATCTATACTTTAATCTTCTTCTGAGTATCAATTCAAACTAGTCAGGATTAGCGAACAACACTGAAGTAATCATTTATTTTATTTCCCAATCCCAACCTATTCATCCAATAAAGTAAAACTGGTCATACTTCATATCTAACACCACGGTGTTATCGGTAAATTCAATTACCATTTCACGTTCAAATCTAATTAAAGTTTTAACTATCGTCTGGAGTAAAACTAGTGGTACTCCATTCTCAATCATTTCAATCTAATTAAAGATTCAATAAAACTCCACTTGGTTTTAATCTTCCCAAAAATCACTATCAATGATTATTTAACTGTATACTTCATTAAATCTAAATAAAAGATTTAATCTTTTCTCAACTGGGTTTAAGAATAGTGTTAATGAAGACACCATTCACGACAAACCCAAATCACACTTGATATTAAATACAAGGCTCTGAATAGAAAATATATCGGCTTATATTCAATATCAAGTTCTACGACCAACAAATATCGTATTGGAAATAACGATATTAATATATCTTTCAAATTTCCATAACAATATCTGTATAATCACGAAATCCAACATCGAAATATTCCAAGGACAATTTCGATTCAAATCAATTTCCAATATATATATTGGAAATTTTGATTATTTTCAAAACCATTTCAAATCCACTTTATTTATTTTAAAAATAAATGGGATTATAATTCTAGTTCAAAACTAGTTCATTTCGATAAAAATCTATTTTTATCTTTTCAAATATGGAGTTTTTCATCCCAATTCTTCACAAATCATTTCTTATGCTTTTACACAAATTAATACTATTTTTAATAATTTTATCAAGGCCCGTACAGTCGAATTCCATCAATGGCCGTCGAACTGCACTTACAGCGACCTTTTCAAAATTTGATTTGGACATAATTCCAAATCCAACCGTTAGATTTCAAATCTCTAATATTCGTTAGAAAGCTCTTTTCGATACGAACCCAACGGTTCCGGTTTTAGGAGAATCCGACGGTTGGATCTCCCGCAATATCCATTCGAAGTCAATGATCAAAATTCACGACCTGTCGCAGCGCGGCGCGTGCTATTCAGGCCATTATACATATAATATATTATATATATTTCGTCGATTTCCTTTTAAAACAAATTTTATAAATCGTTTTAAATTCGTTTTCAAAATTATTTCAACTTCATATTCAAATTCCAATCAAAATTGAATATTCCATATCAATAAATGATAATATTTTCAAAACGTTATATTCTGAAATCACTTCCTTTTCTATATTCATTATAAAGATGAATAAAACCGATATAAATATCGTTCACGTTAATATGGCGTCAATCTAATCAACACGGCTTTTATTCAACATATGAATGTTTTCTTCTATTCAACACATGAATATTTATTTTATTCAACACATGAATATTTATTCTATTCAACACATGAATTTATATTCTATTCAACACATGAATATTTATTCTATTCAACACATGAATTTATATTCTATCCAACACATGAATATTTTCTTTTTATAATATTCTCTATTTTCCAAATTAGAATGAGGCCCAATCAACTACCATATAAGGTTAATTATATGGATTCCATACAACACATGTATATAATATCAACGATAAATAATCAACCATCATCCAGAGTGCACCACACAACTACATAAGCATTAAATATAACTAATTAACACTTACACAGTCTGTCAATCAAACGATCGACATACCACTAAACAATTGGGATTAGTGTACGTCGAGTATCATCCCAACACCCGTGTAGGGTTTCAAATCAACAAACATAGATTTTTATTTGTGCAGTTGGGCGATGTGTAAAATATATCATCCCAATCAATATCAGTCAAATCAGTGTATATAAACAAATCGTCCGATTTGTTAATTACTATTTATTTTATATACACGTTAAAAATTATATTTTTAACTATAAAATATTTTCCACTACAAAATAGTTTATTTCATTCCACCTCACACAATCAAATTTCACAACACAGCAATCAAACAAACAAGTCATCCATGGTTTGTGGACGACGGGTGTCGGGTGCTGCTAAGCACCGTCTGCATCCTAGTATATATTTCAAACTAGAAATAAATTAAAGGTGAGGAGTTCTCACCTTGGGGTTCCACTCCGCCATTTCATTTCTGAATGGTTCGGATTCGCTAGATATTTTAACTCAAACTTTTCCACGTTGTTCACAATAAAAATCACATTTTTAATAACGCTTTCCAATCATAAAAATCATATTTTTATGTTCTCTGCATATATAAAAATCATATTTTTATTTTACTTCATATATAAAAATCTAATCCTTTTTTCCTATGAACAACATCTAAGCTTTTCTTATATGAAAATCTCAACTTTCTTATATATAAAAAAAAATCTCGACTTTCCTATATTAAAAGTTGAATCTTTTTACATGTATAAAAACTAAACTTCTCATGTTAAATTAACTATAATATATATATATATATATAAATTTCAGGTTTTAAAACAATAATATATATAATTCATTTTTCTGATTTTTATAACTATGTATATTGTAAATAGACAATTCTAATTTAAAAAAAATACCTTCCTTCATTTTCAATCCAGGAAGCTCAAATCCGTGCTCAACACCACCTCACGCTTGCGCAGGCAGCGGGGACGGACTGGGGGGGGGCTCGAGATTGTTGGAGGGGGTGGGATTTCCTCGTTGGTGGTGGCGCCGGTCATGGTTTGTCAGAAGTGGCGGTTTTCCGGTCTAGGGCGTGGGTCGTTGGAGCTTTGGGGTTGTGGAGGTTTAGAAGAAGGAGGAGGGGCAGAGGAGAGGTGGATGGCCGGTCTGAGATCGGCAGTGGCGGCGCAAGGCAGCGCGCGTGGCGGAGGGGTGGTAGATCGACGGGTTTTCTTTTTTTTCTGTTTGTCCCGATCTGATGAAGAAAGAAAAGGGAGAGGCGGGTATGTGTAAAGGTTTATTATATATATATATATTAAATTAATAATTTATTTAATTTAATCCACCCAAAGAGTTGACTTCTCATCTGAATCCCAAATCAAACCCACCAACTGTCGTCCCTAGCTAATTACCCCCATTTCGAACACAATAAACATGTGTCGTAGGCCAATTCGACTGTTAAGATAAGTTTCCGTTGAATTTTCAAGCATAAATCTTTATATATTCAATTTAAACGCACATTTCTATTTACCGGAGCCACATATAGTCTCTAAAAATTCCCGAAAAATTATTTCTAGCTTCGTATTGATGATCCAGTCCTAACAAAACTAATTTCGTCAAATTCCGAGACCGTTTGAAAAATGGCCATTTTTTGGTCGATCGAAATTGAACGAAACTGTTAAAACACGTTTTCTTTTACCACGCTCGCATATTGATTCGAAAAATTATGAATTTTGGAATCTAGCAATAACTCGACATACCGGATCCAACAAAAGTGGTTTTGTCGAAAACAGAGGTCGTTTGCAAAATTTCCATTTTTATGGGCCAGAATTCCATAGCGATTATTCTGAATTTTCAACTTGGCATAACTTTTTATCCCCGCTATGAAATTTCAATTTTTCGGATTATTTGGAAAGATATTTTCAAATAGATTCTAATATTTTTGGTTTCGCCAAATTCCGGTTTATTTTGAATCCTGTACATTCATTTGAAGTTTGAAATCGAATTTTCAGACTGCCGTGCCATTTTCAATTCCTTCTATAATTGAAATAAAATATTTATATTCTAACGACAATTCGAATAAATACATATGTTCTAATTCTATTCAAATCAAATTTCTCATCATTATTATTTAAAATAATTCATTTTAAATACTCAAAATTCACTAAAATTGCCAAAATAAAAAATTTAAATTGGCTCGAATTTCCGAGTTATTGCAATCTCCCCCACTTAAAACTTTTCATCCCCGAAAAGGAACGAAGCTGAAAGTTGTTTCACAAACCAACTCAACTTCCAATATTTTCATTATGGCTTAAGTTCTTCAACTTTTCAGTTTCTAAGAACTTTTCAAATTTTTCAAAAATTTGGCTAACACCCTAAATTTTCGAAAAATTTCGCTATAACCTCCCCTGCATCGGGAGCTTCGGGATATTTCAAATAGCCTCTCATGGCCCTCAACAATCCAAAAAGAAAAAGAAACAGCCAAGCGACTAGCCAATCGGCTCATAAAATCATCCAAACCCAAAGAAATACAATAAATATGTACCTATTTGTCGGGCAAACAATTTTATTCCTCTTCTCTAGACTCCTTGCTATGACCTGTTCAATATAAGTACATGTATATGTATGTAAATGCGACAAATTTTCAATACAACTCATTATTTGATCAATTTGGCTATATGGTTCAAATTTTAATTAATCAAACAATAATCAAACAACACAACCAGCAATCAATTAGTTGATTGTCTTTTCAAATTCATAATTTTGATATATAGTCAAAATTCACATTTTTGATGCTAAATCACAACAATAAGACCTATCTAATTTTGGTTCTCACACCAGTCTAATGGAAATATATAAATATCACACCTTCGAAACTCGAACACATACACTGATGATGAGATCTCAATCATCAGTATCTTCTTCGGGCGACTACAGTGTGATTCTATATCTATTCAGTATATTAAAACTTCGAATACCCGTGGACCAGACGTATATGCAAAATCTGTATATACTGGATTGTCCAAATTCAATATAATTAAATAATCAAATACGAATAATTGGTTTAAATTTTTAAAATAAAAATTGTTTTCATTTTTAAAAATATACTCGTCACACTCGTTCTAGGATACTACTGATCTTATCTCTAACGAGTCATTCCTATTGGACACTACTAATCCAATCTCTGATGAATTCTTCCGTATGGTTCTAATGTGCCTTGTTCTCCGAGCTTTGTAAACCAAAGCTCTGATACCAAAATGAGACGACCCGAACTTCCCCGGTAAGTAAAGCCCGGATTGAATTGAGAACAACACACATCGGGACACAAACAGAAGAACATTTCATTGCTTATTACAACAATTCCATCAGAATACAAGAATATTACAGAGCATGAATAAATATTACACATGAAATACCAGAGATTACAATAAATTACATAGCAGCGGAAAACAATACAAAACACAACTGAAAGTAATACACAGATACAGAGCTTTCTGAGTATCGTTCCAGCTGTAAACCAGGATCCTGTGAATACAAATCTGCAAAACCAAAACTACTAGCTGCCTGTGTCAAAATAAGGGCACCCAGAGTTTAGGTTAAAACAATAAACTCCAGGTCAGTCATGTGACTGGTGTGAGAACTAAAACAGTTATTAATCTTTATTTTAAAGTTAGGTAAATCAAGGGACCATGCCGTATAACACGGGACGGGTTTCCTCCCAAGAATACCAGTGCATAAAACAACAATGCAATGCTAAATAAAGAACAATGAAGCTATTATAAGACCCAGGTCCCATCACACAATGCAACGCAAGACGGAGGATAGGGTTTTACCTTATAATAGCCAAAGAATGCTTGATATGCTAAATTTCATCTTTTATTATTACTATAAGTGTATAGTGTCAAAACAATTTCAATCATAAATATCAATCATATATGGCATAGGTACCATATATCGTGTCGCCATACTAGGCTCTACAACCAAAACTGCAAAGTCATGTATTGGAAGTTGGATTTCCATCTATGAACCAAGGCAAGGGATTGTCCTCTACCGAATTCGAGACGCTCTAGCCCGTGTCTCAGGCAAGCGCGCAGGCAAGCCTTGGATCGTTAGGGCCGGTCCACCGATGTGGATTAAAATGCCTGAATACTGCGTTTCCCCACACTATGGGGTGTCAATGAGTCCAATGACTCCATCGGCTCCACACAGTCACCGATATATCCGAGGCGCCTCGCAATCCAACAACCACATAAGTCAAACTCGTCAAGGCATGTAAAACCACTGACGCTGTGACAACCCCAAACTTCCACGGGTGAAAGCAGGAGAAATCATTTTTGGAATACAACATAAATACAATAAAACAGAACACAGATACAATATAGCAAAGGAGATTCATAGAGTAATAACATTATAGCAGCGGAAAAATATAATGTCATCAATCACAGAAATTCCACAGTCACAGAAAACTAAGATTATTACAACAAGTTTGCAGAAAAGAAATAAGTTTGATGTCTAAAAAGAAAAGAAAAGATGCCAATAGAAACAAAAAGTCTTCAAGCTCCAAGTCATCACCTCTTCTCCCAAGCAGAATCCAAGAGAGAGAAAATAAGCAGCTTCAAAGAAAACTCCAAGCAAAGAATGAACCTGTCTACTTGGCTGCCCGTGTAGAAGAGAGGGCACCCAAGTTTGCAAAAAGGTGAAACAAACTATGGGTCAGTCGTGGGACTGGTGTGAGAATTCTTAAATAACTTATACTAATAAGGCAAATCCAAAGACCACGCCGCTAACGCGGAACGGGTTGTACCAATGGATTGCCGTGCATAACTATAGTGTCAATACAGATAAGTAAAACGTAACAAAACGCAATGTCTTTTGAAAAATGGAACCACCATAAGACTCAGGTCCCATCACACAATGCAACGCACACCAAGAGGATAGAGTTTTACCTTATGGTGGTTAAACATGCTAAATACGCCAAATACGTAACTAATACTATTATTAGTGTATATGGTTTCAAAACAATTCAAATTATAAGTATCAATCCTAGGAAGCATAGGTACCATATATTATGCCTCCAATACTAGTAATACAATCAAATCCGTCGGGGTCGTATTGGAAATTTGGGTTTCCATCATGAGTCCAGGCTAGGGAGGACTCCTTACCGATTCGAGACGCTCTAGTTAACGTCTCAGGATTACCCGCAGTTAACCCTTGGATCCTGCAGGGCCGGTCCTCACATACAGCTTAGAGGATTGGCAATTCCTAAGCACACGTTCCCCGGTCCTATAGGACCTATCCGAGGCGCCTCATTTCATCATCCTTCAAAAGTAAAATGACTACTAACTAGAAAGAAACGTGCTACTTTCCCTGCGTTCCCTTCCCCCTTTTTAGACTCTACCGGTTTGTGAGGCTCGTGAAGTCATGTTCTTCATACCACAAGGTTCTGCTTTTCAACAAGTAACCTTGATCATTGCATCTTAGTATGCCACACCGTCACTCCATACCGTACTATTGATCTTCCGTCACTATATAAACGGGTGTTAAGTAGAGAATAAATTCTCTACCACCAATCGTTTATATATTAACTGAATATCAACAATATAATATTTTGTGGGGTACGATGTCAGACACACTATCCATTTATACCCATGCTCTAGGTCTGAACTAGGGTCAAACCCGTGAAATCAACACGTACGTTTGGGCAATTACCCCGACCCTTGAATTGGGAGCAAACCAATTCAGAGTCTTGATCGTTGTCCATTCGAGGGGAGATTTACGGTCTTCATACGCCGTCTTCATACTTGAATTCTTGAAATCGTACGATCATTTGGAATGGGATTAACCCGGTCTTTCCAAATAATCTCGTATTCATATATTTTGAGAAAAACATATTTCATATCGTTATTTTATTCTATAACGATTAATTCTTGCCTTAATTATTTAAATATAATTAATTTCCTTCTTTAACGACACTTCAGGTCAAGGGCGACCTTGGCGCTGTTTTCAATCAATTTTGTTATTCACTTTCCTCAAAATCTAACCGTTGGATTTTAGCGTAGCATATATCGTTGGAAAGATTTTTCTAAGACGGTCCTAACGGTTTCAGTTTTGGGAAAATCCGACGGTCGGATCTTCCGGTATATTCGTTTAAAAGTTCGATTTCAAAACGCGAACTACTGCGTTCGATTCGTTATATTTTAACTATATATATATAAATATATATAAATAATTCGTTTAACTCATCGTCCTTACTTACATCTGCCTTTTCTTTATCCTTTAACTTCTTTAACTTACATAAAAATGTATTTCATAATTAGGCGGTGAATTTTTCTTTTTATTTTATTTTCATTTTATACTTTATAATTCACATTTAAAAATGTAAATTATAAAACTTCATTCCCATTATTTCTTTTCCCTATTTCATTATGAACAATGAACATTTTTCCATGGTGTAAACTCTCTTTATACATTATAAATAATGTAAATCTTTTCCTCCATTTCATTTCTTTTTATTTAACATTAAAAATAATGTTAATTCTTACATACAGTTTCATTTTTTTTTTTTCAACATTAAAATAAATGTTAATTCTTCCTACGGGGTGAATTCTCTTTTTTTATTTACATTATAAATAATGCTTATTATCTTACAATACAAATTCTCTTTTAATAAACATTATAAATAATGTATATTTACATGACATGCATTTTCTATATTGTTGACATGACAAAATATTATTTTCCATACAATGCATGTCTTATTTTAACATAACAAAAATATTCTTTTACCTACAATGCATTTATTATTTTCTAACGTAACAAAATAATAGTTTCATACAATGCATTTCTATTTCTCTAACATGACAAAATAATATGTTATGCAATGCATTTCTATTTCTAACATGACAAAATATTATATTCATACAATGCACTTCTATATAACGTTCTAACTTGACAAAATATTATTTGCATACAATGCATTTTCTATTTCGACAAAAATAATATGCTATGCATACAATGCAATTTTTTTCTATTTTATAACAAAAATAATATGCAATGCATAAAACGCACTTTTTCTATTTGAACAAAAATAATATGCAATACATACAATGGACTTTTTCTATTTGAACAAAAATAATATGCTATGCATAAAATGCACTTTTTCTATTTTGACAAAAATAATATGCTATGCATACAATGGACAATGCACTTTTTCTATTTTGACAAAAATATAGTTCATTAACATACAATGCTATTTTTAATAATGAACAAAATATAGTTCATTAACATACGATGCTTTCTTATTTTGATAATGAACAAAATATATTCATTACATATAGCGACTAACTCTATTTTTATTAACGAACAAAAAAAAAAAAAATGGTTCGTTTCACATAGCGACAAATTTTATTTTGAATAATGACACAAAATATAATTCTTTAACATAGCGACAAATTCTATTTTGTTAATGACACAAAATATAATTCTTTAACATAGCGACAAATTCTATTTTGTTAATGACACAAAATATAATTCTTTAACATAGCGACAAATTCTATTTTGTTAATGACACAAAATATAATTCTTTAACATAGCGACAAATTCTATTTTGTTAATGACACAAAATATAATTCTTTAACATAGCGACAAATTCTATTTTGTTAATGACACAAAATATAATTCTTTAACATAGCGACAAATTCTATTTTGTTAATGACACAAAATATAATTCTTCAACATAGCGACAAATTCTATTTTGTTAATGACACAAAATATAATTCTTTAACATAGCGACAAATTCTATTTTGTTAATGACACAAAATATAATTCTTTAACATAGCGACAAATTCTATTTTGTTAATGACACAAAATATAATTCTTTAACATATAGTGCTTTCTTATTTTATAAATGAACAAAATATATTCATTACATATAACGACCAATTCTATTGTATAAATACACAAATTTGTTCATTCAACATACGGTGCTTGTATTCTATTATAACACAAATTTGTTCATTCAACATACGGTGCTAATTTTCTTATTTTGATATTGACAAAAGTGTCAATTTACATACGGTGTTCATTTTCTTATTTTGATATTGACAAAAGTGTCAATTTACATACGGTGTTCATTTTCTCATTTTGATATTGACAAAAGTGTCAATTTACATACGGTGTTCATTTTCTTATTTTGATATTGACAAAAGTGTCAATTTACATACGGTGTTCATTTTCTCATTTTGATATTGACAAAAATGTCACTTTTATCCTACGATGAACATTCCCAACATTTTCTATTTTTAATATATAAAAATGTTAATATAACATACAATGAACAATTTTGATATGTTAACATTTAACATATAAACATGTCACACAACATACATGAACGATTTTAATTTATTTAATTTTGACATATCAACATGTCACACACAACATACATGAACGATTTTAATTTATAATTTTTATATTGTAACATCTCAACATACAGTGGGTTTTGACATAGCATACGCATACAGATTAAGTCATAGCAGATTCACATACAGTTTATATCATAGCAGATTCACAAACATATATGATTATGAATGCGAACATCCATAATTAAAATATAATTACTTAAATAAAATAAATAGGATTCTCACCTCAATTAGATTAAAGTTTGTTCCCAATTGCTCTGTATTAAAGTTGTATTCGAAGTCACGGTTCCATCGGATCTGAAATTTTCAGAATCGGTGTTCATATGCATAAGTTATTGATGTTTTAATTCAAACAGACTTTTAACAACTGCTTCTGCCACGCTTAAAAGCGTGACAAAATCTGAAGCATACCTCAATTTCAGAATTTGTTCAAAACTTCAAATCGCGATAACTTTTGATTTACTGAACGGTTTTGAGTGCGGTTTTTTGGAGAATGACCGCCTTGGAGAGATCTAGGTGCGGCCAGAAGGGGGTGGAGCTCGGTCGAACGTGGTGGGGCCCACATGGCTGCGTGCGGCGGATGTTTACGGCGATGGTGGCGGCGCTACAGGGCACGGGGGAGGCGGAGATTGGTACCAAATCGAAGGGCTCGCGAAGAGCTTCGAAACGGTATATGGTATGTTGAATTTCGTTAAGAGACGAGGGAGAAAAGTGAGTTTGAAATTTGATGCTCTATGGGTTTCACGGCGGCTTCAACGAGAGGAAGAAGAAGGAGTATACGTACTGTATACGGGTATATATACTAGTATTTAGGGTTTTATTTTAATTATTTAATTAATTATTTAATTCAAGAAAATACCGTCTTCACATACGACCTCCGATTCGCGCTCAACGACTGTCGAACTTAATGTTTTGATGTCTTCTGAACGCGATGGCGCTATCCCCATGGTCCAATTCTGAAGTTACAGACTGGTTTTCTTTTATTTAAAATAATTCTTTTATTTTAAATTCGAACGTAAATATAATTTTGCCGGGGCCACATACGAAGTCAGAAAAATTCGGAAAAAATATTTTTGGCTTTCTTATATCGATACGATCACAACAAAATTCGTTTCGTTCAATTCTGAGACCGTTTGAATTTTTAATGAATTTTTAAAGTCAAAAATTGTCCGTTTACACTGAAAAATCAATTATAATTATATATTAATTCTAAAAATTACCAAAAAATCATTTTTAGCTTTGTTTTGATGATACGAACCCAACAAAATTTATTTCGTTCGATTCTGAGACTTTTTGAAAAATGGCTATTTTCAAGGCGAATATTTTTAATATTAAAAATACATTTTTAAACAAATATTTTCTGAAACTCGAAACATATAAGTGTTTACTGTTTTTCAATGCAGAAACGTCATTCTGAAACCAATGGAAGTGGTTTCGAGTTCAAATTCCTAAATATGTGAAAAGTAGCATTTTTGTCCTATGCAAATTACCCACCGACCTTTCTAAAAATTGAATTAGCCATAACTTTTGATTTCCGCTATGAAATTTCGATTTTTCGGATTCGTTGGAAAGATATTTTTAAATAGATCCTAATATTTTTGGTTTTACTAAAATCCGTTAAATTTTGCATCCTGTATGGTTAGTCAAAGTTCAAGTTTGACTTTTCAAACTACCGCGCCATTTCTAGCTCTTTTTATATTTAAAATTAATTTATTCATTCTAACTTCGATTTGAACCAAATTTGTGATCCTTATTATTTAAAATAGATTATTTTAAATATCAAAACTCATTTAAAATCACTTAAAATAAATTTTAACTTGGCCCCAAAATTCAGGGTCGTTACAGTCTCCCCCACTTAAAAACTTTTCGTCCCCGAAAAGGAAAAAGAAAAATAGAAGAGGAAGAATAAACACAGAGAATGTTGAAACGTTTTAAACAGAAATAGTACCGCCTATAACATCAGGCCTTCCACCGAAGAAGTTGGTCCTTTCGCTCCTTCGTACACATGTGCCAATTGAGCATCGCCACTTCTCTTAGTCTTCTTCGAACGTATGATCAAGGAAAGAGTCAAAACAACAGAAAAGGTGATTCTAAAAGATCGAAGGATGAATGAAAAGATGACGATAAAGTGACTGGCTATTATGTATCTCATGAACTGTTCGCCATAGAATATAGTGATTCTATGTAAACGAATTATTATAGATATGTTGTACTCCGCTTTGTAAACCAAAGCTCTGATACCAACTGTGACAACCCCAAACTTCCACGGGTGAAAGCAGGAGAAATCATTTTTGGAATACAACATAAATACAATAAAACAGAACACAGATACAATATAGCAAAGGAGATTCATAGAGTAATAACATTATAGCAGCGGAAAAATATAATGTCATCAATCACAGAAATTCCACAGTCACAGAAAACTAAGATTATTACAACAAGTTTGCAGAAAAGAAATAAGTTTGATGTCTAAAAAGAAAAGAAAAGATGCCAATAGAAACAAAAAGTCTTCAAGCTCCAAGTCATCACCTCTTCTCCCAAGCAGAATCCAAGAGAGAGAAAATAAGCAGCTTCAAAGAAAACTCCAAGCAAAGAATGAACCTGTCTACTTGGCTGCCCGTGTAGAAGAGAGGGCACCCAAGTTTGCAAAAAGGTGAAACAAACTATGGGTCAGTCGTGGGACTGGTGTGAGAATTCTTAAATAACTTATACTAATAAGGCAAATCCAAAGACCACGCCGCTAACGCGGAACGGGTTGTACCAATGGATTGCCGTGCATAACTATAGTGTCAATACAGATAAGTAAAACGTAACAAAACGCAATGTCTTTTGAAAAATGGAACCACCATAAGACTCAGGTCCCATCACACAATGCAACGCACACCAAGAGGATAGAGTTTTACCTTATGGTGGTTAAACATGCTAAATACGCCAAATACGTAACTAATACTATTATTAGTGTATATGGTTTCAAAACAATTCAAATTATAAGTATCAATCCTAGGAAGCATAGGTACCATATATTATGCCTCCAATACTAGTAATACAATCAAATCCGTCGGGGTCGTATTGGAAATTTGGGTTTCCATCATGAGTCCAGGCTAGGGAGGACTCCTTACCGATTCGAGACGCTCTAGTTAACGTCTCAGGATTACCCGCAGTTAACCCTTGGATCCTGCAGGGCCGGTCCTCACATACAGCTTAGAGGATTGGCAATTCCTAAGCACACGTTCCCCGGTCCTATAGGACCTATCCGAGGCGCCTCATTTCATCATCCTTCAAAAGTAAAATGACTACTAACTAGAAAGAAACGTGCTACTTTCCCTGCGTTCCCTTCCCCCTTTTTAGACTCTACCGGTTTGTGAGGCTCGTGAAGTCATGTTCTTCATACCACAAGGTTCTGCTTTTCAACAAGTAACCTTGATCATTGCATCTTAGTATGCCACACCGTCACTCCATACCGTACTATTGATCTTCCGTCACTATATAAACGGGTGTTAAGTAGAGAATAAATTCTCTACCACCAATCGTTTATATATTAACTGAATATCAACAATATAATATTTTGTGGGGTACGATGTCAGACACACTATCCATTTATACCCATGCTCTAGGTCTGAACTAGGGTCAAACCCGTGAAATCAACACGTACGTTTGGGCAATTACCCCGACCCTTGAATTGGGAGCAAACCAATTCAGAGTCTTGATCGTTGTCCATTCGAGGGGAGATTTACGGTCTTCATACGCCGTCTTCATACTTGAATTCTTGAAATCGTACGATCATTTGGAATGGGATTAACCCGGTCTTTCCAAATAATCTCGTATTCATATATTTTGAGAAAAACATATTTCATATCGTTATTTTATTCTATAACGATTAATTCTTGCCTTAATTATTTAAATATAATTAATTTCCTTCTTTAACGACGCTTCAGGTCAAGGGCGACCTTGGCGCTGTTTTCAATCAATTTTGTTATTCACTTTCCTCAAAATCTAACCGTTGGATTTTAGCGTAGCATATATCGTTGGAAAGATTTTTCTAAGACGGTCCTAACGGTTTCAGTTTTGGGAAAATCCGACGGTCGGATCTTCCGGTATATTCGTTTAAAAGTTCGATTTCAAAACGCGAACTACTGCGTTCGATTCGTTATATTTTAACTATATATATATAAATATATATAAATAATTCGTTTAACTCATCGTCCTTACTTACATCTGCCTTTTCTTTATCCTTTAACTTCTTTAACTTACATAAAAATGTATTTCATAATTAGGCGGTGAATTTTTCTTTTTATTTTATTTTCATTTTATACTTTATAATTCACATTTAAAAATGTAAATTATAAAACTTCATTCCCATTATTTCTTTTCCCTATTTCATTATGAACAATGAACATTTTTCCATGGTGTAAACTCTCTTTATACATTATAAATAATGTAAATCTTTTCCTCCATTTCATTTCTTTTTATTTAACATTAAAAATAATGTTAATTCTTACATACAGTTTCATTTTTTTTTTCAACATTAAAATAAATGTTAATTCTTCCTACGGGGTGAATTCTCTTTTTTTATTTACATTATAAATAATGCTTATTATCTTACAATACAAATTCTCTTTTAATAAACATTATAAATAATGTATATTTACATGACATGCATTTTCTATATTGTTGACATGACAAAATATTATTTTCCATACAATGCATGTCTTATTTTAACATAACAAAAATATTCTTTTACCTACAATGCATTTATTATTTTCTAACGTAACAAAATAATAGTTTCATACAATGCATTTCTATTTCTCTAACATGACAAAATAATATGTTATGCAATGCATTTCTATTTCTAACATGACAAAATATTATATTCATACAATGCACTTCTATATAACGTTCTAACTTGACAAAATATTATTTGCATACAATGCATTTTCTATTTCGACAAAAATAATATGCTATGCATACAATGCAATTTTTTTCTATTTTATAACAAAAATAATATGCAATGCATAAAACGCACTTTTTCTATTTGAACAAAAATAATATGCAATACATACAATGGACTTTTTCTATTTGAACAAAAATAATATGCTATGCATAAAATGCACTTTTTCTATTTTGACAAAAATAATATGCTATGCATACAATGGACTTTTTCTATTTTGACAAAAATAATATGCTATGCATACAATGCACTTTTTCTATTTTGACAAAAATATAGTTCATTAACATACAATGCTATTTTTAATAATGAACAAAATATAGTTCATTAACATACGATGCTTTCTTATTTTGATAATGAACAAAATATATTCATTACATATAGCGACTAACTCTATTTTTATTAACGAACAAAAAAAAAAAAAAATGGTTCGTTTCACATAGCGACAAATTTTATTTTGAATAATGACACAAAATATAATTCTTTAACATAGCGACAAATTCTATTTTGTTAATGACACAAAATATAATTCTTTAACATAGCGACAAATTCTATTTTGTTAATGACACAAAATATAATTCTTTAACATAGCGACAAATTCTATTTTGTTAATGACACAAAATATAATTCTTTAACATAGCGACAAATTCTATTTTGTTAATGACACAAAATATAATTCTTTAACATAGCGACAAATTCTATTTTGTTAATGACACAAAATATAATTCTTTAACATAGCGACAAATTCTATTTTGTTAATGACACAAAATATAATTCTTTAACATAGCGACAAATTCTATTTTGTTAATGACACAAAATATAATTCTTTAACATAGCGACAAATTCTATTTTGTTAATGACACAAAATATAATTCTTTAACATAGCGACAAATTCTATTTTGTTAATGACACAAAATATAATTCTTTAACATAGCGACAAATTCTATTTTGTTAATGACACAAAATATAATTCTTTAACATAGCGACAAATTCTATTTTGTTAATGACACAAAATATAATTCTTTAACATAGCGACAAATTCTATTTTGTTAATGACACAAAATATAATTCTTTAACATATAGTGCTTTCTTATTTTATAAATGAACAAAATATATTCATTACATATAACGACCAATTCTATTGTATAAATACACAAATTTGTTCATTCAACATACGGTGCTTGTATTCTATTATAACACAAATTTGTTCATTCAACATACGGTGCTAATTTTCTTATTTTGATATTGACAAAAGTGTCAATTTACATACGGTGTTCATTTTCTTATTTTGATATTGACAAAAGTGTCAATTTACATACGGTGTTCATTTTCTCATTTTGATATTGACAAAAGTGTCAATTTACATACGGTGTTCATTTTCTTATTTTGATATTGACAAAAGTGTCAATTTACATACGGTGTTCATTTTCTCATTTTGATATTGACAAAAATGTCACTTTTATCCTACGATGAACATTCCCAACATTTTCTATTTTTAATATATAAAAATGTTAATATAACATACAATGAACAATTTTGATATGTTAACATTTAACATATAAACATGTCACACAACATACATGAACGATTTTAATTTATTTAATTTTGACATATCAACATGTCACACACAACATACATGAACGATTTTAATTTATAATTTTTATATTGTAACATCTCAACATACAGTGGGTTTTGACATAGCATACGCATACAGATTAAGTCATAGCAGATTCACATACAGTTTATATCATAGCAGATTCACAAACATATATGATTATGAATGCGAACATCCATAATTAAAATATAATTACTTAAATAAAATAAATAGGATTCTCACCTCAATTAGATTAAAGTTTGTTCCCAATTGCTCTGTATTAAAGTTGTATTCGAAGTCACGGTTCCATCGGATCTGAAATTTTCAGAATCGGTGTTCATATGCATAAGTTATTGATGTTTTAATTCAAACAGACTTTTAACAACTGCTTCTGCCACGCTTAAAAGCGTGACAAAATCTGAAGCATACCTCAATTTCAGAATTTGTTCAAAACTTCAAATCGCGATAACTTTTGATTTACTGAACGGTTTTGAGTGCGGTTTTTTGGAGAATGACCGCCTTGGAGAGATCTAGGTGCGGCCAGAAGGGGGTGGAGCTCGGTCGAACGTGGTGGGGCCCACATGGCTGCGTGCGGCGGATGTTTACGGCGATGGTGGCGGCGCTACAGGGCACGGGGGAGGCGGAGATTGGTACCAAATCGAAGGGCTCGCGAAGAGCTTCGAAACGGTATATGGTATGTTGAATTTCGTTAAGAGACGAGGGAGAAAAGTGAGTTTGAAATTTGATGCTCTATGGGTTTCACGGCGGCTTCAACGAGAGGAAGAAGAAGGAGTATACGTACCGTATACGGGTATATATACTAGTATTTAGGGTTTTATTTTAATTATTTAATTAATTATTTAATTCAAGAAAATACCGTCTTCACATACGACCTCCGATTCGCGCTCAACGACTGTCGAACTTAATGTTTTGATGTCTTCTGAACGCGATGGCGCTATCCCCATGGTCCAATTCTGAAGTTACAGACTGGTTTTCTTTTATTTAAAATAATTCTTTTATTTTAAATTCGAACGTAAATATAATTTTGCCGGGGCCACATACGAAGTCAGAAAAATTCGGAAAAAATATTTTTGGCTTTCTTATGTCGATACGATCACAACAAAATTCGTTTCGTTCAATTCTGAGACCGTTTGAATTTTTAATGAATTTTTAAAGTCAAAAATTGTCTGTTTACACTGAAAAATCAATTATAATTATATATTAATTCTAAAAATTACCAAAAAATCATTTTTAGCTTTGTTTTGATGATACGAACCCAACAAAATTTATTTCGTTCGATTCTGAGACTTTTTGAAAAATGGCTATTTTCAAGGCGAATATTTTTAATATTAAAAATACATTTTTAAACAAATATTTTCTGAAACTCGAAACATATAAGTGTTTACTGTTTTTCAATGCAGAAACGTCATTCTGAAACCAATGGAAGTGGTTTCGAGTTCAAATTCCTAAATATGTGAAAAGTAGCATTTTTGTCCTATGCAAATTACCCACCGACCTTTCTAAAAATTGAATTAGCCATAACTTTTGATTTCCGCTATGAAATTTCGATTTTTCGGATTCGTTGGAAAGATATTTTTAAATAGATCCTAATATTTTTGGTTTTACTAAAATCCGTTAAATTTTGCATCCTGTATGGTTAGTCAAAGTTCAAGTTTGACTTTTCAAACTACCGCGCCATTTCTAGCTCTTTTTATATTTAAAATTAATTTATTCATTCTAACTTCGATTTGAACCAAATTTGTGATCCTTATTATTTAAAATAGATTATTTTAAATATCAAAACTCATTTAAAATCACTTAAAATAAATTTTAACTTGGCCCCAAAATTCAGGGTCGTTACAGACGCCACTTCTAGCTAGAAGGAAACGCATGCCCTCCCTGAAGTCCACTCCCGTTTCTGGTTCACAACCGGGGTTTGAGGCTCGCGAATCAACGCTACACAAAGCTGTGCCAAACAGGCTGTGCTTTGATCATCAACCACAAGACTCTGCTTTTCAACAGAAGCCTTAATCATTTGCCACTTAGGCATGCCACATAGGCAATTCACTCCATGCGATTGTTATCCATCAATATATAACCCCTGAGCTCGTACGTCTCAGAGAAGGGCGTTAAGCAAGAGAATAAATTCTCCGCCGCCAAACAGATATATATATATAATAGAAATCAATCACACAGAATAAAATCCAATGTCAGACACACAGTCCATTTACAAGTTCGTTCTGGGTCTGAACGAAACCGGAGGCACCTTGTACCTCGCATATCCATCGATCTCCAAGTACGTCTGGATGATCACCAACTGATTCCCTCCTCTTGGGTGTACAGCCTAATCAAGATCATCAGTAATTATCCAAATGATGTGAAGACCTCCGGTCTTCGACCACCGTCTTCATCCTCGACACGTCGTCGAATCAGTTATTCAGAATGGGATATGCCCGGTCTTTCTGAATAACTCGCGTATATAATAAACAAGTGTTACACAAACACAACATAAACCTCATTCCAATTCAGAATATTCTTTTATTCAAATATTCTTATACTTAGGAAAAGGTTCCCATTAATTTTATCAAAGATAAATTATTTAAATCTATACTTTAATCTTCTTTTGAATATCAATTCAAACTAGTCAGGATTAGCGAACAACACCAAAGTAATCATTTATTTTATTTCCCAATCCCAACCTATTCATCCCATGAAGTAAAACTGGCCATACTTCATATCTAACACCACGGTGTTATCGGTAAATTCAATTACCGTTTCACGTTCAAATCTAATTAAAGATTTAACTATTGTCTGGAGTAAAACTGGTGGTACTCCATTCTCGAACATTTCAATCTAATTAAAGATTCATTAAAACTCCACTTGGTTTTAATCTGCCAAAAAATCACTATCAATGATTATTTAACTGTATACTTCATTAAATCTTAATAAAAAGATTTAATCTTTTTCTCAACTGGGTTTAAGAACAGTGTTAATGAAGACACCATTCACGACAAACCCAAATTACATTTGATATTAAATACAAGGCTCTGAATAGAAAATATATCGGTTTATATTCAATATCAAATTCTACGACCAACAAATATCATATTGGAAATAACGATATTAATATATCTTTCAAATTTCCATAACAATATCTGTATAATCACGAAATCCAACATCGAAATATTCCAAAGACAATTTCGATTCAAATCAATTTCCAATATATATATATATATATATTGGAAATTCTGGTTATTTTCAAAACTATTTCAAATCCATTTTATTTATTTTAAAAATATATGGGATTATAATTCTAGTTCAAAACTAGTTCATTTCAATAAAAATCTATTTTTTTCTTTTCAAATATGGAGTTTTTCATCCTAATTCTTCACAAATCATTTCTTATGATTTTACACAAATTATTACTATTTTTTAATAATTTTATCAAGGCCCGTACAATCGAATTCCATCAACGGCCATCGAAGTGCACTTACAACGACCGTTTCCAAATTTGATTTGGACATAATTCCAAATCCAACTGTTAGATTTCAATTCTCTAATATTCGTTAGAAAGCTGTTTTCGAGCTTTAGGAGAATCCGACGGTCGGATCTCCTGCAATATCCATTTGAAGTCAATGGTCGAAATTCGCGACCTGCCGCAGCGCGACGCGTTCTATTCAGGCCATTATATATATATATATTATATACATACACACATATATATATATATTGATTTTCTTTTAAAATGAATTTTATAAATCGTTTTAAATTCGTTTTCAAAACGATTTCAACTTCATATTCAATTTCTAATCCAAATTGAATATTCCATATCATCGATATATAAATGATAATATTTTCAAAACATTATATTCTGAAATCATTTCCTTTTCTATATTCATTATAAAAATGAATAAAATCGATATAAATATCGTTCACGTCAAAATGGCGTCAATCTAATCAACACGGCTTTTATTCAACACATGAATGTTTTCTTCTATTCAACACATGAATATTTATTTTATTCAACACATGAATATTTATTCTATTCAACACATGAATTTATATTCTATTCAACACATGAATATTTATTCTATTCAACACATGAATTTATATTCTATTCAACAAATGAATATTTTCTTTATTTTCCAAGTTAGAATGAGGCCCAATCAATTACCATATAATATTAATTATATGGATTCCATACAACACATGTATATAATAGCAACGATAAATAATCAACCATCATCCAGAGTGCACCACACAACTACATAAGCATTAAATATAACTAATTAACGCTTACACAGTCTGTCAGTCAAATGATCGACATACCACTAAACAATTGGGCTTAGTGTACGTCGAGTATCATCCCAACACCCGTGTGGGGTTTCAAATCAACAAACATAGATTTTTATTTGTGCAGTTGGGCGGTATGTAAAATTTATCATCCCAATCAATATCAGTCAAATCAGTGTATATAAACAAATCGTCCGATTTGTTTATTACTATTTATTTTATATACACGTTAAAAATTATATTTTTAACTATAAAATATTTTATTTCATTCCACCTCACACAATCAAATTTCACAACACAGCAATCAAACAAACAAGTCATCCATGGTTTGTGGACGACGGGTGTCGGTTGCTACTAAGCACCGTCTGCATCCTAGTATATATTTCAAACTAGAAATAAATTAAAGGTGAGGAGTTCTCAACTTGGGGTTCCACTCCACCATTTCATTTCTGAACGGTTCGGATTTGCTTGATATTTTAACTCAAACTTTTCCACGCTGTTCATAATAAAAATCACATTTTTAATAACACTTTCCAATCATAAAAAAAATCATATTTTTATGTTCTCTACATATATAAAAATCATATTTTTATTTTACTTCATACGTAAAAATCTAATCCTTTTTTTCCTGTAAACAACATCTATGTTTTTCTTATATGAAAATCTCAACTTTCTTATATAAAAAAAAAATCTCGACTTTCCTATTTTAAAAGTTGAATCTTTTTACATGTATAAAAACTAAACTTCTCATGTTAAATTAACTATAATGTATATATAAAATTTTCAGGTTTTAAAACAATAATATATATAGTTCATTTTCTGATTTTTAAAACCATGTATATTGTAAATAGATAATTCTAATATAAAAAAATACCTTCCTTCCTTCATTTTCAGTCCAGGAAGCTCAAATCCATGCTCAACACCACCACACGCCTGCGCAGGCAGCGGGGATGGACTGGGGAGGCTCGAGATCGTCGGAGGGGATGGGATTTCCTCGCAGGTGGTGGCGCCAGTCATGGTTTGTCATAAGTGGCGGTTTTTGGGTCTAGGGCGTGGGTCGTTGGAGCTTTGGGGTTGTGGAGGTTTAGATGGAGGAGGAGGGGCTGAGGAGAGGTGCGATGGCCGGTCTGAGATCGGCGGTGGCGGCGCGAGGCAACGCACGTGGCGAAGGGTGGTGGATCGACGGGTTTTTTTTCTGTTTGTCTCGATCTGATGAAGAAAGAAAAGGGAGAGGGCGGTGGGTATGTGTAAAGGTTTATTATATATATTAAATTAATAATTTATTTAATTTAATCCCCCCTAAGAGTTGACTTCTCATCTGAATCCCAAATCGAACCCACCAACTGTCGTCCCTAGCTAATTACCCCCATTCCGAACACAATAGGACATGTGTCGTAGGCCAATTCGACCGTTAAGATAAGTTTCTGTTGAATTTTCAAACATAAATCTTTATATATTCAATTTAAACGCACATTTATATTTTCCAGGGCCACATACAGTCTCTGAAAATTCCCGAAAAACTATTTCTAGATTCATATTGACGATACGGTCCTAACAAAACTAATTTCGTCAAATTCCGAGACCGTTTGAAAAATGGCCATTTTCTGGTCAATCGAAATTGACTGAAACTGTTAAAATACGTTTTCTTTTTCCACGCTCACATATTGATTTGAAAAATTATGAATTTTGGAATCTAGCAATAACTCGACATCCCGGATCCAACAAAAGTGGTTTTCGTCGAAAACAGTGGTCGTTTGCAAAATTTCTATTTTTAAGGGCCAGAATTCCATGGCGACTATTCTGAATTTTCAACTGGGCATAACTTTTTATCCCCGCTATGAAATTTCAATTTTTCGGATTCGTTGGAAGATATTTTCAAATAGATTCTAATATTTTTGGTTTCGCCAAATTCTGGTTTATTTTGAATCCTTTACATTCATTTGAAGTTTGAAATCGAATTTTCGAACTGCAGCGCCATTTTCAATTCCTTTTATAATTGAAATAAAATATTTATATTCTAACGATGATTCGAATAAATATATACGTTCTAATTCTATTCAAATCAAATTTCTCATCGTTATTATTTAAATATTCCAAATTCACTAAAATTGCCAAAATAAAATTTTTAAATTTGCTCGGATTTCCGGGTTATTAAACGAGAAGGAAATTTACATAGTTCAGTCCATTTTATTTATATTAAAACGAGATTAAGTTAATATATGATCAATAGTTAACCATTGTAATTAATCCTATCATATACTAAAATATGAATTATTGTTGTAGGCATCTATCTTAGTGTCGGAACATCAGCGCGAGCAAGCAATGATACAAAGGAACCGACCTGTGTAACTAATAAACAAAAGTAATTAGCTATATTAAGTCATAATTAAAAAAGGGGTTAATTGGTTTATTAAAATCGCATCGCTAAATTTTTGACAACTAATTCATTTGTGATCAGAATGGGATGATTCAAGAGCCGTTGGACCCACATCGCCGAAATCTACATCACATGAAACAAATCTGGACTCGATTGGAATTAACTGGATTTTCAGTGAATTAAACACTTGTTTAATTTAACTGAAACAAACCATTTCAACAATGAACCAAATCAAGGTGAGTTAAAATCACTCAGTTTTACCCATTTATATTTTACATAAATTGGGTTTTTATTTTGTGTGCTCTGCTTGCCTATGGTTGACTGTTCACTAGTCATATATATTTATTTATTGATTTAACTGATGAAATTAAACCGTCGTTTACTTTCAGTGAAATACCAAATCGTTATTCTAACGATTGGTTCCAATAAAGGTAACTTACCTTGTTGGTCACGTTTATAAAATAAACATGTTTAATTGGTTGAATTGTCTGAATTGCTTATGGTTGGATTAAATGGTCGTTATTTATTATTATCAATTAAATGGTTGAATGATCTGATTTGAGGTAACCATTTGTATATAGGGAAGAACAGGTTGGAGGGATCCAACCGGATTCCTCAAATATATGATTTATTTTCATATTATCATATGAACTATCATGTTTGGATAATTGATTGGAAATTCAATCTGTGTTTGGTTTTAACCAATGGGCAGTATTGGTTGAGTAACCGGCAGTAAATGGCCTAAAAGTAAATTGTTTTATTTATATCGATTTACCATCAGGTGAATTGATAGAGTTGAAGTTATAAAATTTATTTTAAAACTGGAAATAGATTCTGAAATATATTATTTTGAATTAAAGTTTATTAAAGGGAAATAAATAAATATTTTATTTATTTAAGACTTTAATTATTATTAATTGATTTTAAAAGTAATTTATGATGTTAATCAGATTTATAAACTCGTGAATTGAAATTAATCTAACCGGTAAGTTGGGTTATTATTTTGTTAAGAAAAATTTAATGGGTTTATTGAAATTAATTATGTTATTAATTAATTTAATGTGGAAACGAGTAGGAATCAGTTAACGAGATAACCGCGTTGAGTAACTAAGTCGAACATTTTATTTGAAATTGATTA
This sequence comes from Allium sativum, assembly GCA_030737875.1. NCBI lineage: Eukaryota > Viridiplantae > Streptophyta > Magnoliopsida > Asparagales > Amaryllidaceae > Allium > Allium sativum. The sequence goes on from CM060924.1 coordinate 203,857,729, forward strand.
TTTAATTGATTTGAATTAATCTAATAAAATAGTTTAGTGAATATTGTTTTAGTTTTAATAAAATCTTTAAAAAGGGAAATTAATATTTATTTTAGTAAATAAAGGAATTAACTGCGGAAGTAGTTAACTATCGAGGTAAATTATTATTTTAATTGATAATAATTTAGGGAAATACTTTTTAGTTGAAATTCATTTAAAAGGTACTCGAAATGGGAAATGAAATCCAATGGAAAGGTGAAAGGAGTTTGTGAACAGATTTTGCTTAAACCTGAGTTCTTATAACAAAGTTATAAAAGGAATTATTAAGCGACTATTATAGCTTAAATTTAATATTACTTAATTAACAGAATTAAGTAACAAGGAAATTTAGATAAAAGGGTTTTATAATAAACCAGTGTTATATAAATGGGGTTTAAAGAGTAAAGCGTTCATTTTACATTAATTTTACTAAATAATGGGATTAAGTGGAAGTGAGAATTGGAGAATAAGATTCCAAAGTGGAAAATGGTGTAGTGAATTTGGAAAGGGATTGGTAAAAGTGAATATGGTAAAAGAAGTGGATCATAGGATTTGATAAACAAATCCGAATTATAAAATGACTTGGTTTAAAGAGGCAGAGTTAAAAGTGATGTTTTATAAAATAGTTACTTAATTATTGAATTAAGAAAGAACGGGCATATTACGAGAAATAGATTTTCAAAACGTAAGGAGGTTGTATGAAACCATATTTTGAATAAAATAACAGAATGGAATTTGTATTGATATTGAACGAAGTATCGGGTTTTGAATTACAACTTGTGTCAATCAAGGTCTGAGAGGTCATTAAAATACCCTAACTTGAACAACTTCAGGATTATCTGAAGATGATATTAGTTGTAATGGTGAAAGAGGTTTGTAGTAATTTATTATTTCATTAGAGAAATAGTAACGCAACACTTTGGTGAAGGTTTGGCAAGTATGTAGATAATGAGATTCTAAAGTAAAAGGGGAAATAAAAGGAGATTGTATGGCGTAAATTTTAATGATATTTCCGAGTAGAAATGAAACGTAAAATTTGAGTTTATTAAACAAGAATAAGTGTTATGTTTTCAAGGAAGGAATAAAAGATACTCCGTAACGTTGTTTTCACGAGTAATAAGTGAACTGATTTCCAATATTAGAAAATAAATGTGAATAGTGATTTGAAAGTGAAAATAGAAAACTGAATATGATATAGGATTTTATTGAGTATGAACTTGTTTAAAGAAAAGTCTTATGATAAAGAAGCGGGAAAACTATATTTATAATACCGAAGTATTTAAGAGTTCTAAATTTACATTTGTTTTTAATTAAAAGGCTAAGTGGTGCTGAATACTGAACCAGTGAACTCATTGGATTGTCATGATTGAAACACTGTTTATTTTGATAGCTAAATCACCGACCATCAAATATGTCCAATACAATTGTTGGTAAGGAAAGACCGGAATCGAATTTATATTCGAAAACCATTCCGACCAACAAATACATGAAGATATCAGAAGATGGTTGAGATGGAGCATTGAAGACCGTGGATCTTCATAAGCGGAAGGATTACTAATAATCTCTGGTTTAGCGGCCAGAGATAAACTGTGGTTCTATCGTGGTTGGAATCTACGGGTTGTAAGGACTTCTCGCTACTGATCCATGGGGTGATTCCTATATTGGATGCAGTAGGAGAGTACCTTCGGTTCATCCTGTTCCTGGATGACTTGTATGGACGAATGTCTAACAGAGTATTTCCTGAAACCACATACGTTGATTTTTAAAAATATGCCGAGTGGTGGCAAAGAAGGGCACTTCTTTTATACCCAGAGTATATTTGTGGACGTCAATTAGTGACTTGACGGATTTGACGATGTGGCATTCAAAGTGAATGGTGACCAGATGTTCCAAAAAGGAAATTTAAGCCCTAAGCCTCACAATCAGGAAATCACAAAAATCGGGCAGGCAGCTTGGCTATGTGGGTCGCTCTCATTAGGGTGTATATCACCTATCTAGAGAAATTCCTTTTTGCTTCTTTAATCTATTTCGATGCTGTCCCTTTTCGAGAAACGGTGGTTTGAGCTCAACCGTTGGTGATATACATTCGATACACTCAAGCGAAATGAGTGGTCGCCTCTAGAGATACACTATCGGAAGGTGGTCCCATACCTTGTCATAGTCGGAATCCAATCTCCAATAAGCGCCCACGGTTTTGTTTGTATACTATATATGTGGAGTGTGAGATGCAAGCGTTCCACTAGATTGATATCTACTTGTATTTAGACACTATTATAATATCAGAAAGGATATTGATTTCAAAAATGTTTTGGGTTATCGAAAGGTAAAAACCATCCATATTTATGTGTGGATTTGGTCTTACGATTATCCATTTCTTTCGAAAAGATTTTTGAACTTTAAAAGCAAATTGGATGATTTCCCTTAATACTGTGCGAGTTTTTTTCTCACTCTGGTTTACCAGACTGACCTGGTCTTTTGTAAATGCTCACGTTAGACCGGGTTGTACAGGTCCAGGCTATCGGATGGTGCGAAGTCCAGAGACAAGCTGGAGGTGTTCAGACGTACGATATTATATAGCTACTATTCCGCTGTGTGTTGTATATGAGGACAGGCTATTATACTGTCAAGACGTGTGATGTACTATGATATTGTAAGTATTTTAAAAGCTCTCAATAAAGTTTTATTTTTGTATTACAGTTTGTTCCGCTGCGATGTGAGACTCTGATCTTGTGTTGTGTTGGTTCTTCTTCTTCTTCTTCTATTCTTATATTTCTTTCTTATCTCACCCTCTAAATTCTTTCTAATAACGTTCCAGTGTTTTCGGTGTTTGGAAGGTCGGCATGAGTTACGGTAAAGGTATTTATGTCGATTTTCAGGGCCGAAAATCCTTGGGTCGTTACAGTGGTATCAGAGCTATTGGTTTAGTAATAACCTCGGCTCTGTGGTGTAGCTCGATAGAGATTGGGTTAGTAATACCCTAGATCGAGATGGAGTGTATATACATAAGAGCGTAATTGTAAATTTCATATACAAATGTTTGTATTGTGTTGGTTAATCGGTTTAAGTGTTGAGAAGCACTGAACTGGCAATGGACACCGTATTATTTTCAAAAGAGGGTAAATGAAATAATTTTACCCAAATTATATTTTTGTATAGAAAAGCAATAATTTTATTATTGAGATATTGGTGTGTTTGATTGATTTGAATGGAATTCAAATTGGATGGAAATTTGAATTAAAACTTAACTTAGTTAAGTGTAATTAAATTAAGAATCATATGGAAATTAGATTAAAATAAAATATTAATATTGAATGTGAATTCAACTGATTTGATTGATTTGGTTGTGTATTGGTTGTTGATGGTTAATTGTTTGTTATTGGATGATAGTTTGTTTGAAATGGAAATAGTCAACAATTTAATCGGTCTAAATGAATTTTAAACTAAAGAATAATTTCTAGTATAATTAAACTAGAATGAAACTGCATAAGAATTGAAATTTATGATTTAACTGTAATTGATAATGAATTGATGCTGCATGTTTGATTTTGGAATTGGTATAGTTATACCAGTTGATTAGTGAAATATTATCTCATAATTTCATATAATTATTACTTATATGTGAACTGAGTTAAGTACAGGTGTCAGATGGCTAGGCAGATTGATATTGGTTAAGTAGATTGCGATAAATTAAATAGCGCTCGCAAAAAGGTACGCTTACGCGAAAATATAAAATTTTGGGTTTTGGTTTTTGTTTTCCGACCGTGTGGGTCGATGGATATATATTATTTGTTCCTGCAATAACGCAGATGTCACTCCATGCAGGGGAGACTCTGCCGAATTTTTCCACGAATTCAATGTGTTAGAAAATTTTCGATATTTTTGAACATATTTATATACTGCATTGAATCGGTTTTCTATTTAAAATAAATTGGATTTGGAAATTAATGGGATTTGTAGCATTCTTCTTACCTTAGCAAGTTCGAGGACGAAATTATTTTAAGGGGGGAAGAATGTAACGACCCATATTTTTAGCAGTCAAATATTTAATTTAATTTATTTATTTTAAATATTTTATTTTGAATATTAATGAATTTTAATATTGGATTCGTATTTAAAACGAATTTTGAACTATATATATAATATAAATCGAGCTTGAAAATGGCGCTGCAGTTCGTAATATGAAGTTTTGAACTTCAAATGAATATATAGGAACCGATATAAGCCGAATTTATATGAAACGAGAAATGTCAAAATTTAGTTTGATGATAATTTTCATATAAAAGAGAAAAATCCAGATTTCGTATTGTAAATTGTAAGTTATGGCCAAATTAAATTTTAAAATAGTCGTTGTGGAAATCGTTATTTAAATATAGGCCTTTAAAATAGCCATTATTCAAATGTTCTCTGTTTTCGATGAAATTAGTTTCATTGGGACCGTAACGTTAAATTATTGCACGGTGTTAAATGGCGTGGCAAACTGATGTCGTATGTGGCCACGGTAGCTGTAAACGCCCGTTCAATTTCTATAGCGCGTAATTAAATATATTTAATTTAATAAAGGGATATTGGAGTATAACTTGAGCAGATGATCGAATTAGGCCGCTAAACCAGTTTCATTGAGTTCGTATCGTCGATTAGAGTCAGGATAGGTATATAGTTTGTTATTTTTGGAGACTGGGTAATTGCGTGTCAAAAATGACATTTGCGGTGCATGTAAAAATATCCTACCGGGAAAACAGTCTCAGAATGCGACGAAACTGTTGCCGTTGGGTTCCTATTGATTAATTATTATAGGATTTCAAGGTTTGAAGTTGATTAGATTTATTTAGTGATCGTGGAAAATTTAAACGCGTGTTTTCCGCTGGTTTTATAAAGGAATTTTTTTCAAACGATGTCGGAATTCGGCGAAACCTGTCTCATTGAGTCCGGAATATTTTTCTATGCTAGGATTAGCATTTTTATCAGAAAAAGGAGATCACTTGTAGTGGTTTTATTGAGTTACTTCACGACGGAGTTTCGTTATATTATAATATAAATAAATCTTTCCCATTTCTTATAAATACATAGCCACGTTAACCCTAATTCACTCGGTCAACACACTCTTTCTGGTCAACTCGTAATACGCCGCCATCCTTATCAAACGGACGAACAAATATGTCCCGATCTTCCTCTTTTAAATCCCTCCTAACCCAATCAAATTCTAACCGAAACACGACTATAAAATGGTTGAGCTTGTTGAGCTCTGGTATATGGACGGCGGTGATGGGTGTTGGTGATGGATATCGATCGGAATCTTGTCCGAAAGGGAGACGACTTCGGGGTATATAACTTGGGGAGGAGGGCGCTGAGTGTCCTGGGGTTTCAGGCAGTGGGGGAGTGAGCTGCGGCGAACTCACTGATGGTGTCAGATTGGAGGATGGTGAGCTGTAGGGTGGTGCGGTGGCAAGGCTTTGAGAGCACCATGAGTTCTGAATGGGTTCGAAGCAGTGAACGGAAGTGAAGGGTTATTCCCTGATGATGGACAACGAACGTAATTAGTTATCACTAAAGAAATTTAGAGTTGTTTAGATTAATTTAATTATATTTTAATAGAAATGTGAATTATGGTAGGTAAGGTAAGCTACAAAAGGGAAGACGGGCTGTTAAATTGGGAACATGAAAGAGAAACGGTTGTAGCAGGAATGAGGAAGACAGCCGGCCTGCTTGTGTTCTAACGTAATTAGTTCATTTTTAATCAAGGGTTAACATTTATTTATAACTTTATACCATAAATAACAAGCTAATTATAATATTAAATCGTTAACAGGTCTAAACGGAAGGAAGTTTGAGAGCACGAGAAGGAAATTTACACAGTTCAGTCCATGTTATTTATATTAAAACGAGATTAAGTTAATATATGATCAATAGTTAACCATTGTAATTAATCCTATCATATACTAAAATATGAATTATTGTTGCAAGTGTCTATCTTAGTGTCGGAATATCAGCGCGAGCAAGCAATGATACAAGGAACCGACCTGTGTAACTAATAAACAAAAGTAATTAGCTATATTAAGTTGTAATTTAAAAAGGGTTAACTGGTTTATTAAAATCGCATCGCTAAGTTTTTGATAAATAATTCATTTGTGATCAGAATGGGATGGTTCAAGAGCCGTCGGACTCACATCGCCGAAATCTACATCATGAAACAATTCTGGACTCGATTGGAATTAACTGGATTTTCAGTGAATTAAACACTAGTTTAATTTAACTAAAACAAACCGTTTCAACAATGAACCAAATCAAGGTGAGTTAAACTCACTCAGTTTTACCCATTTATATTTTATATAAATTGAGTTTTTATTTTGTGTGCTCTGCTTGCCTATGGTTGACTGTTCACTAGTTATATATTTATTTATTTATTTAACTGAAGAAATTAAACCGTCGTTTAATTTCTATGAAATGCCAAATCGTTATTCTAACGATTGGTTCCAGTAAAGGTAACTTACCTTGTTGGTCACGTTTATAAAATAAACGTGTTTAATTAGTTGAATTGTCTGAATTGCTTGTGGTTGGATTAAATGGTCGTTATTTATTATTATCAGTTAAATGGTTAAATGATCTGATTTGAGATAACCATTTGTATACATGGAAGAACAGGTTGGAGGGATCCAACCGGATTCCTTAAATATATTATTTATTTTCATATTATCATATGAACTATCATGTTTGGATAATTGATTTGAGTATTGATCATTGATTGGAAATTCAACTTGTGTTTGGTTTTAACCAGTGAGCAGTATTAGTTGAGTAATCGACAGTAAATGGCCTAAAAGTAAATTGTTTTATTTATATCGATTTACCGTCAGGTAACTGATAGAATTGAAGTTATAAAATTTATTTTATAACCGGAAATAGATTCTGAAATATATTATTTTGAATAAAAGTTTATTAAAGGGAAATAAATAAATAAATATTTTATTTATTTAAGACATTGATTATTATTAATTGATTTTATAAAGTAATTTATGATGTTAACCGGATTTATAAACTCGTGAATAGAAATTAATCTAACCGGTAAGTTAGGTTATTATTTTGTTAAGAAATATTTAATGGGATTATTTAAATTAATTATGTTATTAATTAATTTAAAGTGGAAACGAGTAGGAATCGTTAACGAGATAACCGCGTTGAGTAACTAAGTCGAATGTTTTATTTGAAATTGATTGTTTAATTGATTTGAATTAAGCTAATAAAATAGTTTAGTGAATATTGTTTTAATTTTAATAAATTCTTTAAAAAGGAAAATTAATACTTATTTTAGTAAATATAGGAATTAACTACGGAAGTAGTTAACTATCGAGGTAAATTATTATTTTAATTGATAATAATTTAGGGAAATACTTTTTAGTTGAAATTCATTTAAAAGGTACTCAAAATGGGAAATGAAGTCCAATGGAAAGGTGAAAGGAGTTTGTGGACAGGTTTTGCTTAAACCTGAGTTCTTATAACAAAGTTATAAAAGGAAATTTTAAGCGACTATTATAGCTTAAATTAAATATTACTTAATTAATTGAATTAAGTAAAAAGGAAATTTAGATAAAAGGGTTTTATAATAAACCAGTGTTATCTAAATGGGGTTTAAAGTGTAAAGTGTTAATTTTACATTAACTTTACTAAATAATGGGATTAAATAGAAGTGAGAATTGGAGAATAAGATTCCAAAGTGGAAAATGGTGTAGCGAATTTGGAAAAGTATTGGTAAAAGTGAATATGGTAAAAGAAGTGGATCATAGGATTTGATAAACAAATCCGAATTATAAAATGACTTGATTTAAAGAGGCAGAGTTAAAAGTGATGTTTTATAAAATAGTTACTTAATTATTGAATTAAGAAAGAACGGGCATATTGCAAGAAAGAGATTTTCAAAGCATAAGAAGGTTGTATGAAACCATATTTTGAATAAAATAGCGGAATGGAATTTGTATTGATATTGGAACGAAGTATCGGGTTTTGAACTACAACTTGTGTCAATCTTGAGGTATGAATGTTGTTGATCAAGGTCTGAGAGGTAGTTAAAATACCCCAACTTGAATGACTTTAGGATTATCTGAAGATGATATTAGTTGTAATGGTGAAAGAGGTTTGTAGTAATTTATTATTTCATTAGGGAAATAGTAACGCAACACTTTGGTGAAGGTTTGGCAAGTATGTAGATAATGAGATTCTAAAGTAAAAGGGGAAATAAAAGGAGATTGGATGGCGTAAATTTTAAACATATTTCCGAGTAGAAATGAAATGTAAAAGTTGAGTTTATTAAACAAGAATAAGCGTTATGTTGTCAAGGAAGGAATAAAAGATACTCTGTAGCGTTGTTTTCATGAGTAATAAGTGAATTGATTTCCAATATTAGAAAATAAATGTGAATAGTGATTTGAAAGTGAAAATAGAAAACTGAATATGATATAGGATTTTATTGAGTATGAACTTGTTTAAAGAAAAGTCTTATGATAAATAAAGAAGCGAGAAAACTATATTTATAATATCGAAGTATTTAAGAGTTCTAAATTTACATTTGTTTTTAATTAAAAGGCCAAGTGGTGCTGAATACGGAACCAGTGAACTCATTGGATTGTCATGATTGAAACACTGTTTATTTTGATAGTTGAATCACCAGCTATCAGATCTGCCCAATACGATTGTTGGTAAGGAAAGATCGGAATCGAATTTATGTTTGAAAACCATTCCAACCAACAAATACATGAAGATATCAGAAGACGGTCGAGATGGAGCATTGAAGACTGTGGATCTTCATAAGCGGAAGGATTACTAATAATCTCTGGTTTAGCGGCCAGAGATAAAGTGTAGTTCTGTCGTGGTTGGAATCTACGGGTTGCAAGGACTTCTCGCTACTGATCCATGGGGTGATTCCTATATTGGATGCAGTAGCAGAGTACCTTTGGTTCATCCTATTCCTGAATGACTTGTATGGACGAATGTCTGACAGAGTATTTCCTAAAACCACGTACATTGATTTTTACAAATATACCAAGTGGTGGCAATGAGGGGCACTTCTTTTATACCTAGAGTATATTTGTGGACATCAATTAGTGACTTGACGGATTTGACGATGTGGCATTCAAAGTGAATGGTGACCAGATGTTCCAAAAAGGAAATTTAAGCCCTAAGCCTCACAACCAAGAAATGAAAAAAATCGGGAAGGCAGCATGGCTATGTGGGTCGCTCCCATTAGGGTGTATAATCACCTATCTAGAGAAATTCCTTTTTGCTTCTTTAATCTATTTCGATGCTATCCCTTTTTGGGAAACGGTGGTTTGAGCCCAACCGTTGGTGATATACATTCGATACACTTAAGCGAAATGAGTGGTCGATCATGTGATGGCCAGGTTGCAAGACGTTCTTGTTGAACCCAGTGTGTTCGCCTCTAGAGATACATTATCGGCAAGTGGTCCCATACCTTGTCATAGTCGGAATCCAATCTCCAATAAGTGCCGACGGTTTTGTTTGTATACTATATATGTGGAGCGTGAGATGGAAGAGCTCCACTAGATTGATATCTACTTGTATTTAGACACTATTATAATATCAGAAATGATATTGATTTCAAAAATGTTTTGGGTTATCGTAAGGTAAAAACCGTCCGTATTTATGTGTGGATTTGATTTGGTCTAACGATTATCCATTTCTTTCGAAAAGATTTTTGAACTTTAAAAGCAAGTTGGATGATTTCCCTTAATACTGTGCGAGTTTTTTTCTCACTCTGGTTCACCAGACTGACCCGGTGTTTTGTAAATGCTCGGGTTAGACCGGGTTGTACAGGTCCAGGCTATCGGATGTTGCGAAGTCCAGAGACGAGCTGTAGGTGTTCAGACATATGATATTACATAGCTACTATTCCGCTGTGTGTTGTATATGAGGACAGGTTATTATACTGTCCAGACGTGTGATGTACTCTGATATTGTAAGTATTTTAAAAGCTCTCAATAAAGTTTTATTTTTGTATTACAGTTTGTTCCGCTGCGATGTGAGACTATGATCTTGTGTTGTGTTGGTTCTCCTTCTTCTTCTATTCTTATATTTCTTTCTTTCTTACCTCACCCTCTAAATTTTTTCTAATAACGTTCCAGTGTTTTCGGTGTTTGGAAGGTCGGCATGAGTTACAGTAAAGGTATTTATGTCGATTTTCAGGGCCGAAAATTCTTGGGTCATTACAGATATGGTAAACTTATGGAATGAAATAAGTTATATTTAATCATAAATAGTAAGTGACATTTTAAGCAGAAAACATGCGGATTGAGATATACTTAATTACATATTAAGTATAACATGTTATTGTAAATATGGAATCAGACAATGAATAATATAAAAAGATTGTAGTTTACAGACCTTGGATTATCATCTATAGAATAACATGTTATGGGCTTATTAATAAGCTTAAATAGATTAAGTTATAACTGAAATCAATAGGCGAGAGGAACTTGGTAAATTAAATAAGAAGTCAATATGACTGGGAATAACCAAGATGAATGGAAATCTGAAAGGGAAGAGCAAACGCTTAATTAAATGATTAGAAATAGGGTCTAATAACATGTTAACCTGAGGGCTTGGACCTGTTCGTATGTATGAAGGTGAATAACCCAATGGGGTAGATCATCATGGTGTCATGAGACACGAGGGGAGCGCACGTCCGTCTGATTATCCTGCTTGTTTTGCTTGCTGTTCTGTTGATATTTTGCTAGCTCCGAAGGACTGGAAGGGGAAGCACGCGGCTTACTGAGATGAGGAGGCTACTCGTGGTAGTCCTCTATGCTGTGACAACTTCCTCCTTTGCTCACAGAGGCAAGGTCTGCGCGTTTCTTCCTATTGAGTATGCCTTGATTTCCACGATAGTGGGCAATCAAAAGACTGTAGGGTGGCTTAGGTGATTCGACGATCCGAGTAGCCTTGTCACTAGGCTAGGTTACGACCACTCTTGAGTAACTGACAGGTCTAACCTAGGTGATAGCAAGTCGTCGAGTACCTACCATCGACAGTCAACTTGATACGTGATGCGCGATGCAGAAAGGCGGAGACCTAAACCAAAAGACCATAGACCTTTTGCTATCAAGGCTATGGGTGAGGAACAAGCCAATTAGGATTTGTGTTTGTTGTTTTCTCTTGGGCCAGATCAGTAGTTCTCGGTCTTGTTCGCCCGAACGAGTTCCGTGTTTCTTGTATAACTCTGCCATGGGACTCGGTGCATAGAAGAGGTAATGTGCAGTTAAGGCATCGAGTACGATTGACGATACATACATGGGAAAGTCTAGATACATGCATGTCTGCTCTGGGTGGGGTATCGTAGATTTGAGGGCATTACATTGTGATGGAATCTGATTTGATCGAAGGTGGAAGTCTGTACGCTTATGTAGCATAGCAGTGGAAGATATATGCAGAACATAGCATTGTTATATAAAGATCCGTATGTCACTCCAGCGTAGGATAAAGAACTATCTGTATTTCTGAGGCGTTACAGTGGATATCGTGCGAGTGGGTTACCATAGGGTGTACCTTAATATTGGGGGTAGCTACGTACATATTGTATTAGGTTAATCCACTGGGAAGTAGATGGGTACGACATTTGTGTAAGCCTTGAGTGCTATTAACCTAAGTAACCTAAGTAACCTAATACCTAAGTAACTGAACGATATATGTAGGTTTATCCAAGATGTGTAGTTTAAATCCGTCACCAGAACTTTGTTCTGACGCACTCCTCAAAACATACTCGCAAGTTAGATTTGTAGCAGAGATATGATAGCTTTGGATAATGGTTAGGCAGTATTATTATTACGGTAACACTATATTTAGATTATATTATATTTTATCTGATGTGAGATGTTTTCTAAGCTCTGATATATTTTATATATCTGTCTTTTCTACCGGATACCAGAGCAACCAACACGAGTTTCAATAGATTAGAATTAAAAAAATGGTCTGTTGGATTTCGGATTGTTACATTATATATTAAGTTCATGTAAATCTGTGTTTTTAGGTAGATCTATTCATATATAGTAATTATTTGTTAATTTGCATACTTGAATTGGATGAAATTATATAATTTGAATGGGTTAAATTGTTGCTTTTTTTGAACTAGATGCTATGCTTGAATTGTTCCCTAAAGTTGTATTTGCATAGATCATTAAATCATAGGTTGGAGCATATCAGAAGCTAAGTACGTCAGAATTGCATGAAACTTGAAGGGTAAGCTCAAGAGAAAGGAAGGAGATAACACGAAGATTCACGACCAAACTGGACTTAAGTGATAGAGTCCGTACCTAGTCATTTTATGATTTAGCATTAAATAATGGGAATGACTCGAGTGACCTTGGGACTTTGTTGTGATGATATGCATGACTTCTAAATATTGCCTATAACTTGGAGTTGACATATTAGCTAAGTATGGAAAGTTGACAAGTCATCTTCTATGGTTTAAACTGTGATGCTTGAGAGTGAATACCAACCTGCCATGAGAGATATGGCAGCGTATAAGGTATTAGGGATGGATACACCAGAAGATGTGAAGGACAATAAGAGGTTTTTAGCTAAGTGATGACTCTACTACTAGTCATGGTATGAGTCGACATCGACTCATGGTAGTTTCCCTTATTTATGTGTGATTCACAAGGTGTATCTAGCATTGAAGAGGATTTTAAAGGAGGTGAAGACTCATTCATATCATATAGTACGATGAAGATACAATATGATGAAGTTATTGTTCTTTAGTCCGTGACACATATTTGGAGTAAGGATCAAAGAAGCAACATGGTAAGGAAAAAGGCTATGGATAATAGATTGGATTGAGTATAAGGACTTATGTCTAGAATAAAGTTGGAGAAAATCCTTAATGTTATGGAAGTGGTAAGAAATCACTAATAACTCTGAATGTTCCAGTTATACTCAAAGTAGAGGTATTGTTAAGTTTGGATGCCTACGGACTGATAGCGAGGATCATGCTCCGTGGACTGCTAGATTTGGTATAATGCTTTGCTTTTGGTGGATGGCATGTACTGGATTTCAGATATGATATGAGAGAACTATGAAGACTTGGATATTTTATTATTCCTTGGCATTTGAAGTTGATCAAGCAAGTTAACAACATCTTCTTCTTCCAAATCATCTGCTAATTTGTATGACCATCTAGAGACCTTTTTACTAATTTCTTCCATTCCAATAGACTTTTTTCTAATTTTTAGTATATCATTTGGATCAGTTGTAATTACATTGAACAAAAATTTCAAAGATTTTATTTGACTTTCTGAATCTATTCATTGCACACATTCAAAATCAAAATTTTCAATTGAGGTTAAGGAATTCTCAATAGGATTCGATAAAAATTTATAGTTAAGTTCTATTTCATGGTTGACTATGTTGCTGTAATTTCTATTGTTGTTTTCTTCTTCGTAGGCTTTCAGCTATACTAGAAGGGAAAACAACATCCCTAACTACTACCACTACTAGAATGATCCTTTCTAACAGATCACCCCACTGCAACACTTCTTTGATATCTTGTCCTTCTTCTAATCAAAGTATATTCATCTTTTCCATTTAATACCCAATTATGGATTAGCTATGTCCCTTCTCACTAAAATGGATAAGAAATGCAATATATAAAATTTTCATACTAAATGTAAATAAACTTGGGAAAATAACCATTCCATTCCCTCTTTTTCTTCCCTAACTTAAGTCCACGGATATCTTTATGTGTGTTCCTTGTCTTATTGCCATACGTTGTTATCTTCAATTAATCCTATTCTTTTGATAACACACTCAATCCTTGGTATTTCTTTTATCTATAAGCCTTCTATAAGAATATTCCAAAACGTATAGATACGTACTTTAATAGCCTTTTTATGACTTGTACACATACCAGTATCATGTCCTAGGTTGTTTCCAATGTCCTTACACTCTATAGGGATCTGTTCTTACTATTTTAAAAGTAGTCACTGTTATCTCGTTCACAGTCTTATTCCTTTTGTTTTCTTACCTAGGCATTAATTTATATCTACCCAATACTAAGATTTTTGTTTAGTCTTTCTTATTTTTCAAAAATTAAAACTTTATTTTTTGAAGTATCTAATCCCGTAACTCTTATTTTTAAAAGTGTTACTTAAAAAAAATATTAAATCAAAAAATACTTGGTGCTTTAATTCTTTCCAATACTTATTTTAATATGTTTTTTAACTTGACTAGTTCATTAAAATTAAAATGGGGAGATTTACATGTTTAAAATCCAATCAGATTTTTCTTTTACTAACATTTTTCTAACTCTGATTTCTTAGTTATTTTGGATTTTTAGTCCATTCATACATTTAGTTTTTATTCGAAAAATTTATCTGTCTCCACCAAACCATTCCTTTCAATAATAGGGTTTTAATTTTTTATGAAACTGTGAAAACCCGTAACTTCCCCGTAAAGGAAAGCGGCGGATGGTTCGAGAACAAGCCACAACAGAACGCAGACAGAAGAACATTTCATTGTTATTACAACAATGCATCAGATTACAAGAATATACAGAGTATAAATGAATATTACATAGAAGTATGAGAGATTTAAATTACATTTAAATACATAGCAGCGGAAAATAATACGATACACAACTGAAGGAGATATACGGATACAAAGCTTTCCGGATATCGCTCCAGCTGTAAACCAGGATCCTGTGAATATAAATCTGCAAAACCAAAACTACTAGCTGCCCGTATCGAAAATAAGGGCACCCAGAGTTTAGGTTAAAACAATAAACTCCAGGTCAGTCATGTGACTGGTGTGCTAAAACAGTTATTAATCTTTGTTTTTAAAGTTAGGTAAATCAAGGGACCACGCCGTATAACACGGAACGGGTTTCCTCCCAAGAATACCAGTGCATAAAACAAACAACGCAATGCTAAATAAAGAAAAATGAAGCTGTTATAAGACCCAGGTCCTATCACACAATGCAACGCAAGCCGGGGGATAGGGTTTTCCCTTATAACAGCCAAAGAATGCTTGATACGTTTAAAACAAATCATTTGATACTATTATAAGTGCATAGTGTATAAAACAACTTCAAATCATAAGTATCAATCATAGGCGGCATGAATGCCCCATAACACTATGTCGCCATATATAAGTTTACAATCAAAACCGCAAGACGTCGTATTGGAAGTTGGGTTATCATTTATGGTATGAACCGAGGCTAGGGGCAAGATCCTCACCGATTCGAGATGCTCTAGTCCGCCCCTCAGGATCAGAGCTCGAGTGACCCTTGGATCGTCAGGGCCGGTCCACCGATGTGGATTAAAATGCCTGAACATGCGTTTCCCCACCCTTTGGGGCGTAAGCCTGGCCCGTCAGCCGACCAGAAGCATCGGCCGAAACCGATATCACGAGGCGCCTCGCTTTTCAGCAAGTAATAATAAGCAACATCCACATGAGTCAAACTCGTCAGCCAGTTCAAGCACTGACGCCACTCTTAACTAGAAAGAAACGCATGTCCTCCCTGATGTCCGTCTCCCGTTTTTGGTTCATACCGGGTGTGATACTCGCGAATCAACGTTACACAAAGTTGTGCCACACAGGCTGTGCTTTGATCATCACCACAAGACTTTGCTTTTCAACAGAAGCCTCGATCATTTGCCACTTAGGCATGCCACACAGGCAATTCACTCCATGCGTTTGATATCCATCAATATATAACCCCTGAGCTCGTACGTCTCAGAAAAGGGCGTTAAGCAAGAGAATAAATTCTCCGCCGCCAAACAGATATATATATTTAATAAAGATCAATCACACGGACTAAAATCCAATGTCAGACACACCGTCCATTTACAAGTCCGTTCTGGGTCTGAACGAAACCGGAGGCACCTAGTACCTCGCATATCCATCGATCTCCAAGTACGTCTGGACGATCACCAACTGTTTCCATCTTCTTGGGTGTACAGCCCAATCAAGATCATCAGTAATCACCCAAACGACGTGAAGACTTCCGGTCTTCGACCACCGTCTTCATCTTCGACTTATCGTCGTAACAATTATTCAGAATGGGATAAACCCGGTCTTTCCGAATAACTCGCGTATATTTTAAATAAGTGTTACACAAACACAACATACGCCTCATTCCAATTCATCAGTCACTAACCGTAAATTAATCAAGAGAATAATTTCCCAAATATTAACCCCGAAGGCCGAAACCAACATCAGATCAATATCCAGAAAACCGTTCTGCTTAGCTAACCGACAGTTAGTTTCTAAATTTCACATTCATAGGGAAAGGTTCCCATTAATTTTATCAAAGATAAATTCCTTAAATTTATTCTTTAATCTTCTTTTGAATTTTGATTCAACTAGTCGGGATTAACGAACCTTACCGAAGTAATCATTTGTTTTAATTTCCCAATCCCAACCTATTTATCCCATGAAGTAAAACTGGTAATACTTCATATCTAACACCACAGTGTTATCGGTAAATTCAATTACCATTTCACGTTCAAATCTAATTAAAGATTTAACTATCGCCTGGAGCAAAACTGGTGATACTCCATTCTCGACCATTTCAATCTAATTAAAGATTCATTAAAACTCCACTTAGTTTTAATCGTTAACTGGGTTAAAGAATCTGTGTCATTTAAAACACGGTTCACGATAAACCCAAAGTCACATTCATTAATTATCGGATTAAAGAACAAGTGTTATTTAAAACACTGTTCACGATAAACCCAAAAATCAATATCAATTCAATTTCAATTAAATATTATTTAATTGGTACACTTCATTAAATCTAAATAAAAAGATTTAATCTTTTCTCAACTGGGTTCAAGAACAGTGTTAGTGAAGACACCATTCACGGAAAACCCAAATTACATTTGATATTCAATACAAGGCGTTGAATAGAAAATATATCGGCTTATATTCAATATCAAATTCTACGATTAACAAATGTCGTATTGGAAATAACGATATAAATATATATCTTTCAAATTTCCATAATAACATCTGTATAATCACGAATTCCAACATCGAAATATTCCGAAGACAATTTCGATTCAAATCCATTCCAATGCAATCATTGGAAATTCTGGTTATTTTTAAAACCCTTTTTCAAATTCAATTTATTTACTTAAAAATAAATAGAATTATAATTCTAGTTCAAAACTAGTTTATTTCGATAAAAATCTATTTTTATCTTTTCAAATATGGAGTTTTTCATCCCAATTCTTTCTAAATCATTTCTTATGATTTTACACAAATTATTACTATTTTTAATAATTTTATCAAGGCCCGTACAGTCGATTTCCATCAACGGCCATCGAACTGCACTTACAGCGATCTTTTTCAAATTTGATTTGGACGTAATTCCAAATCCAACCGTTAGATTTCAAATTTCTAATATTCGTTAGAAAGCCCTTTTCGATACGAACCCAACGGTTCCGGTTTTAGGAGAATCCGACGGTCGGATCTCCCGTAATGTCCGTTTGAAATAAATGGTCGAAATTCACGAACTGCCGCGGCGCGGCGCGTTCTATTCAGGCCATTATATTATATATATAATATATATAATATATATATCGTCGGATTCCATTTAAAACGAATTTTATAAATAGTTTTGAATTCGTTTCAAAAACATTTTCAACTTCCATTTCAAATTCAAATCAAAGTTGAATCTTTCCTTATAAATTCGGTTTAAAATTCATTTCTATTCAACTCAAGTTTCAATTCAATTTGAATTCATTTCACTTCGTTTTAAATTCAATTCGAATTTGTTTTTCGATTCAATTCAAAGTGGTTTTCTATTTGGTTCAAATTCGTTATATATATTTCAATTGAAATCAAATTCGTTTTCTATTCAAATCAAATTCGTTATACGTGCAATTTAAATCAAATTCGTTTTCTATTCAAATCAAATTTCAATTCAATTTGATTTCACTTCGTTTTAAATTCAATTCGAATTCGTTTTTCGATTCAATTCAAAGTGGTTTTCTATTTGGTTCAAATTCGTTATATATATTTCAATTGAAATCAAATTCGTTTTCTATTCAAATCAAATTCGTTATATATGCAATTTAAATCAAATTCGTTTTCTATTCAAATCAAATTTCAATTCAATTTGATTTCACTTCAATTCGTTTCAATTCGAATTCGTTTTCAATTCAATTCGAATTGGTTTTATATTCAATTCATTTCGAAATCGTTTTTATATTCTATTCATTTCGAAATCGTTTTTATATTCTATTCATTTCGAAATCGTTTTTATATTCAATTCATTTCAAAATGAATAAAATCGATATAAATATCGTTGACGTCAAAATGGCGTCACTCTAATCAACACGGCTTCATATATTCCTATTTTCAAATATTCTATTTCAAATATTTCTATTTCAAATATAATTCGTTCAACACATGACTAATCTCAACGGATGAGTACTGTCAACACATGAACCTTTATTTTATGTTGATAAAGATGCAAATTTTATTATTAAAATATTTCGTTCAACACATGACTAATCTCAACGGATGAGTACTGTCAACACATGAACCTTTATTTTATATTATTCTTTATTTTTCAAATTGGAATGAGGCCCAATCAATTACCATATAAAGTTAATTATATGGATTCCATACAACACATGTATATAATAGCATTGAAAAATAATCAACCATCAACCAAGGTGCACTACACTGTATAAGCATCAAATATAGATATCTAACGCTTATAACAGCCTGTCAATCAATCGATCGACATATTTAATCAATCTGGACGAGTGAACTTCAAATTTCATCCCAACACCCGTGTGGGGTTTCAAACAATCAAACACAGATTTTATTTGTGCAGTTGGGCGATGTGTAAAATTTATCGACCCAATCAATATCGGTCAAATCAGTGTATATAAACAAATCGGCTGATTTGTTTATAAATATCTATTTATTCACTTTCACGTTAAAAATTATATTTTTAACGATAAAACATTTTACTATTACACATGAATTTCTATTCAGTTCATTTACACAATAAAAATGATATTTTTATTTTTCTAACATATTTTAGAAAATTTTGGCGGCATAACGGCACGATACTAGAAACGGGACAAGGCCTAGCCTTATCCCCGGTCTAGTGAAGGCCCACGCCATTCACATATCAATCAAATTTACCAAACAACCAAATTCAAATCAAATCATCTAACTAATTTATGCAACCAAACAAACAAGTCCATGGTCTGTGGACGATTGTGTCGGGTGCTACTAAGCACCGTCTGCATCCTAGTATATATATATAACTAGAAAATGAAATTGAAAGGTGAGAAATTCTCACAAATAGCCATCCAACTTCACGACACTTCATTTATAGAAATCTTCATCGTTATCGCATCTTCGTCATCTTCGTTGCTGTAGCCACTACATATGTAAAAATCGAATTTTTACTTCGCTATTCAATATATAAAAATCGAATTTTTACTTCGCTATTCAATATAAAAAAATCGAATTTTTACTTCGCTATTCAATATATAAAAATCGAATTTTTACTTTGCTATTCAATATATAAAAATCGAATTTTTACTTCGCTATTCAATATATAAAAATCGAATTTTTACTATGCTATTCAATATATAAAAATCGAATTTTTACTTCGCTATTCAATATATAAAAATCGAATTTTTACTATGCTATTCAATATATAAAAATCGAATTTTTACTTCACTATTCAATATATAAAAATCGAATTTTTACTATGCTATTCAATATATAAAAATCGAATTTTTACTTCGCTATTCAATATACAAAAATCGAATTTTTACTTCGCTATTCAATATAAAAAAATCGAATTTTTACTTCGCTATTCAATATATAAAAATCATATTTTTTCCATCTTCTACATAGTAAAGATTATATTTTTAATACTTTAAAAATATAAAAATCATATTTTTAATTCTGACAGCGCTATATAGAATTAGAAATCACATGTCTATACAATGTTATTTTTTCATGCTATATATATTTTATAAAAATAATTTCATATACAAACTGATTTTATATTTTATAATAAAGTACATTTTTCTATTCAAATCATATGTGCATTTTTCTATTCAAACCACATGTACATTTTTCTATTCAAATCCATATGTACATTCTTCTTATTTCTAAAAACCTTTTATTTATTTTTAAGTTATATAAAAATCCTATTTTTATTTTTAGAGCAATTCCATATTTATTTTAAAACAATGCTAATTATATATATATATATATATATATATATTTTAAAACATTTAATGATATTTACATAGGAAATCAAAAAAAAGAAATAATTGAAATAAATGAAAACAAGAATAATGCTCACTGTTAAAGCCGTCGACTTCGCTAAACCCAACACCTCAGAAAGAAAATCCATCGCCGCCGTTTCCTCAGGGCGTCGTACCCCAATCGCTGGCCACTACGTCGAAGCTGCAGACGTCTCCTTCCTCCTCCTTCAGATCCGGCGAACTCGAAGGCCAAATCTGGCTTGAAATCGTGCCCGACAGCGGTGGTGCGGCATAGGTTGGTGGCGGTTTGGGGTTACACGGGGTAGGGCTTCAACGAGGAGACAGAAGGGAAGCAGGGGGGATCGGGACTGGGCGGCGGCGATCAATCGGATGGGGGCGGCGTCGATGTGTTTAGGGTTTCTTTTTTTTTTGTTGGAATGATTCTGAAAATCGAAGAAAAAAGGGGGGCCAGAGCGGGTTTAAGGGGAAGAGGGAAAGGAAAAAAAAATATTTTTATTTTTATTTTTTTTATTATTTTAAATGCAAAAAGTTGACTTTCACATACGACCTCGAAACGAGGCCTACCGCCTGTCGTCCATAGCGTATTACCCCCATTCCGAACACAATGGGATGTGTATCGTAAGCTGATTCGACCGTTTCGATCAGCTTCCGTTGAAATTTACATTTAAATCGCTATATTTAATTTTAAACGTACATTTCGAATTACCGGGGTCACATACTAACTCTATAAATCCCATAAAAATATTTCCTAGCTTCGTATTGACGATACGGTCATAATAAAACTAGTTTCGTTGAATTCCGAGACCGTTGGGAAAATGGCCATTTTCCAGTCGATTAAAATCAACTGAAACTGGTCAAACGCGTTTTCTTTGCCACGCTCACATATTGATTCGAAAAATTATGAAATTTAGAATCTAGCAATAACTTTACAACACGGATCCAACAAAAGTGGTTTCGTCGAAATCCGAGGTCGTTTGCAAAATTTCCATTTTTAAGGGCCTGAATTCCATAGCGACTATTCAGAATTTTTAACTGGACATATCTTTTGATTCCCGCTATGAAATTTTGATTTTTCGGATTCGTTGGAAAGATATTATCAATTAGATCCTATTATTTTTGGTTTCACTAAAATCCGGATTGTTTTGCACCCGGTACGTTCAATTGAAGTTTGAAATCGAATTATCGAACTACCGCGCCATTTTCAATTCCTTTTATAATTATATAATAAATATTTATATTCTAACGACGACGTATATAAATATATACGTCGAATTATATTCAAAATAAATTTCTCGTCGTTTTTATTTAAAATAATTCCTTTTAAATAATCAAAATTCGCTAAAACTGCCGAAATAAAAATTTTAAACTGGCCCAAATTTTCGGGTTGTTACAGAAACATTCTTCATAACTTCTAAACTATAAAAACTGGACTACATAAAAACAACTATCTTCCTACCATTTCCCTTATACTTCCTTCTCCACCAGGCATCCAGTATTAGAGAGAGTCTCAACTGTTACAAAAGGACTTTTAAAAGATACCTAAATCATACAAAAATGGGACAAATGTATTTTTCTTTGTCCAACTACTCTAAAAAAATTACTAGAATTTTTTTAATATAATTTACTAACAGTACTTGTAATTATTGCGCTTTTGTTACATAAGGATCCTATATTTTAATGCATTAGTACTAATATCCCTAAAGGGTGATTGTTAACGATATAATTTGTCAATCACGTAAAAGGGGATTTTTTTTTGTGAAATTACAAGAAATTTTATTTCATTTCTTTACATTTATCAAACAAAACATATTTGTTTGTAACTTGATCGATTCGTGGAATTTTGTTTTGTTATCCCTTCTCATTCCACGAATTAAACTATGTCAAATCTCGAACGAATTAAAATAAATTAAACCTCTCTTTTGTATTCTATTATTTAGCTACATAGCTTAAAATTATCTAATTACAACTGTTTTTTTACTTTAAGTTTACATCCTTTTACTTAAGCTATAATAATGTAGTCATATAAGGCTCAATTTATCTTCATTTCTAAACCATTCAGCATATTCAAAATCTATATCACTTATACAGAGTCGGCCCTATATCATGGGTTTCCTTAGGTAAGGGTTAAAATTAGTAAGCTGGTATACTAGGAAATGTTGCCCCAAGGGCTAAAAAGTGTTCAGAAAATGACAATACCCAGACTTGAACCCACAACCCTACAATTAGCAATGCAACGCACAACCAACCTCCAAAACTTATTTTCTTATGTTTTATTTATATAAGTCAACTCTTCATCACTGTAACTACCACTCCGGTGGTTGCTCCACCAGGGGGTTGCCGTAGGCAGCCGCCTACTCAGACTACCCCTCCAGCCGGCTCTGCACTTATATTGGTCCACCCATTCAAACCTTTTCATATCTTAAAAAAGTTCATTGCTTAAATAGATTCACGAGCTATATTTCTCCATTACTATATGTAAAATGTGTACCACTTATATTACCACCCATACATACCTTTTCATATCTTAAAATTTTAAATTGCATAGAAAGATTCACGAGCTATACTGCTCCATCATTCCTATTTAGGAGAAAACGTGGACAAGTGTGCTGCTATTCACACCCCCATTTAGACTACTGGCCACCTATACTAAAGGCTACCTCTTTTTTGTGTCTCTCTACTTCTTTACACCACCTAAATTATTCAATTTCTAATTGGCTACCATCTTTGCCTTTATCTTCATCGTTCCAACAAAACAAAAAAAGTCTTCTTCTTGAAATTTTCTCCATCGCTCTACAAACTTGAAGATTTCCCTAAATTATCAACGCAATTTCAAGCGTACAATCAGTTGATTAACACCATCGAATCGCTCTACAACAACATTCAAATTTTTCCCTGTTGTCTTACACCATCGAATCAGCGTGTTCTGCGAATCAAATACCTGAAATCACATCGTTTAACAAAGAAAATTAACATACTTCCAGTTTTACATGAATAATAGTGATTGTAAATTAAGTACAAGCTACATACTTCATTAGTTGTAAAATGATCTGTCAAATCAACTTTTGTGTCTTCAACGGCATTTGATCGATCATCTTGTGGCATATTGCTATCATTCACATAGTTATCAAGTTTATTGTAAATCACATTATCTTCTTACAAAAATCAAATAAAAATAATTAAAATGATTTTTTTTGTAAATTTTGACATATAAATTGTTGTTGTATGAAGAAAACCCTAAAATTCAATAACTTACAATGTCATTCTCTATTACAACGTCATCGAAATTAATGTCCTCCAAACTCGAAGTAGAGAGAAGGATGAAAGAAAGCTCCTATAAAAATTAATATAAAACCCTTAAAAAAAATCTATAATAACATAATAGATTATGCAGCATGATAAAAACTAACCTCTTTTTATTCTTTATCTTCCATCCTCTACTCAGCCAAATTTTTTTTCTTATGGTTTAGGGTTTGATATCTGAGAATTTACGTAGTTTGAGAAGAGAAAAGAAGAGTAGAGACAATACAATGTTATTGACTGAGTGAAAAGAAATAAAGTGGTGGTAGGAAGTAGGTCAAAAATAATACTACCTATTAATTTTTTAAAGGTGACCAGTAGTCTAAATGGGGGTGTGAATAGTAGCACACCGTGTCCAAAGGTACCCTTTGTTGGCAGAAAACATGGACAAATGTTCCCTTTCTTCATCAGAGCTTTGTCTTCAATTGCAACTTGGTAGCCGCCTTCTTTCTTCGTTTTTCATCGTGTTTCTCTCCTATTCATTTTCTGCCCTAACGCTTCACTTTCATTCTTGTCTCCTCACACTCCTTCCGATTCTCCACTCCTTCTTTACCCAAATTTCGCACCATGGATTGTAGCTCCGTCTCTCACCCCAAGATCTAAAACCCTAACATTAACTTGCAACTCTCTCCTCATCTACTATTGCTTCACTCGCTTTTCTCTACTCCTTGCTTGGATCTTCTCAACCTTACCCTAGTCTATGTCTATTTCGACATTATTCCTCTCACTCGCCTGTATTCCTTGCTTCCTATCTGTGCTTTCTCATATAACGCGCCTTCTCCACTTTATATTCCAATCGCTACTGTTCTCCCAGTTTTATCCTACCATAATGCAGGATTCGGCTGTGGATCGACTTTTTTTTGATGTGATGGTTGGGTATCCTAGTGATTTGCTCTATGGTTTGTGTATTGTGGTATTAGTTGGTCTGTTACCTACTTTCTACCATGTGTGTGTATCAGATCTGGACAGTGAGTGTATTGCCTTGAGTGAAGGTTTTTAGCTGTGTATGTTTTTGTATCTTAGGCAAGTCGTATTTGGTTGGGTAGTTAAATTACTATTTTTCTTGAGTCTTGTGGTTTGTTAGAACTTTTTGTAAATACACAACTGTATTACAAACAAACAGCAACAACAATCAGTGTTACTCAATTGTGCTACAATTGTCACGTCAAACTGTGTTTACAATAATCATAGAAAGCGTAACCGATTGTAAAGCAAATTGAAGATATACAGAAAGTATTCTATTTCAGTAATGTCCGAGTCCAGAAATATTCCATTTCCTTGAAATAATATTGTCGTCGTATGCACTGATCGACGTAGTTGCACTTTGTTTTCCAGGATAAAACGGACCAACTTCGTAGCGTAGTGCCAGCAAACGTAGCTCTGGCGAAATGAAGTTGATTACAGTAACTAGATCAGATGATTAATTTGAAGAAGAAAAAGCAATTCAAGCAGAAAAAGTGAATTCTATCTTGTTTCGGCCAATGTATTTATAGCCAGGAGGAGGTGCCTATTCGTATGCATGATTAACTGACAGAATTGGAAAGGTTGCGATCCTTTAACCACCTTGTTACTAATGTGCGTACGCTAAGAATTCAAATGGTTGTACTCATTCAGCTAAGAGACATGCTTTCGAATTCTCGACTGAAAAGACACACCTTTAAAATTCTGAGAAAAAAATCTCTTTTTAGCACACTAGCCCAATTAGCAACTGTCAACCATATTCTATTAGTAGACCCCAAGATCCCCAAGGCCCAAGGCTCAATATTTGACATTTTAATGTATTATTATGTCATGGCTAAGCCCCCACATCCCTATATAATCCCTCTTTCTTTTATTTTATATAAGCCTATTGGCTTCTAATATATTCCGATAGATTGTGTTAATATTTTGATGATGTGAGACTTATATGTTGCTATCTCTTCTCTTCTGCCCAAAATCCTCTTTCTTTTGCTCATTCATTTCCAACATTCCCTCACATGAATGAGCAGTCGATCTTAGCTTCACAAACCATTTATCGCATCGGTTAAAGTAGCACATGGGCCTTAACTTTCCTAGTGATTACCTATTTGAATTACATGTGAATCAGTAGACATAGACTGTCCTTGAACTATAAGCTTTTTGTGTAATTCCAAAGTAGATAACACAAAATGTTTCTTATAACCCTTCGTTCTCTGTATGCATCGTTTTTGCCTTGAACACCTGCCTGGTCTCGTAAGTGCTTAGAGAATTTGGCCTCATAATTCTCTTTGAAGTAGCGCCTTCGCACTTACGTAGGTGATTATGTAAAGGGTATTCACTAATTCCTCAAATACAGACATCATTAAAAGTACATATACTTATCCTCATTCAACATATAATGCACTGACTTATCATAGGTTTGTGTATAACACTACCATCAAATTTCTCTTAAACTTCGTTGTCCCTTTGAACCTAAATCTTGGGATCTTCGGTCAGCTAGGTGGGGTTTCCATTTTATAAAAACCTTTAGTCTATAGGCCTTAGCCTCATTCCCATCGATAAGGTTTGAACTTTCTCTCTTGGCAAGCCTTTTGTAAGTAGATCTGCTAAGTTATCTTTAGATCGAATGTAATATATTGTGACAACCACGTTAGAGAGAAGTTGTCTTATCGTTTTATGTCTACGACGAATATGCCTAGATTTACCATTGTATAATGCACTATTAGCTCTTCCAATAGTTGATTGACTATCACAATGTATACATATTGGAGGCGTAGCTTTGATCCAATTAGGAATGTCTTCCAAGAAGCTTTGAATCCATTTTGCTTCTTCTGCAGTCTTATCTAGTGCAACAAACTATGATTCCATCGTAGATCTAGCGATAAAAGTCCATTTGGATGATTTCCATGAAATTACTCCATTTCCTAATGTGAACACGTATCCACTTGTAGACTTTGTATCATTTGAACTAGTGATCTAAATTGCATCACTGTATCCTTCCACTATTGAAAGATAGTTTGTATAGTATAGACCATAACTCTGTGTATACTTTAGATATCCTAGAACTCTGATTATTGCTTTCCAATGATGCTTACCAAGATTGCTGATAAATCTACATAGTTTGCTTACAACATATGCGATATTAGGCCTAGTACAGTTCATAACATACATGATACTTCCGAGTATACGAGAGTATTCCGATCGGTATAAACCATCACCAGTGTTCTCTACCCAATTTTGGTTCATATCTACTGGTGATTTTGCAATAGTTACATTATATTGCTTGAAATTTTCAAGTATTTTGGTGATGTAATGCGATTGCGATAATGCATATCCCTGTGGTGTTCTCAGAATATTTACATCTAATATCACATCAGCTAGTCCTAGGTATTTCATATCGAATCTAGAGGATAACATATCCTTTGTAGATGTTATTATGGTCTTGTTATTGCATAGGATCAACATGTTATCAACATAGAGACAAACAATGACATATCCAATATGTGTGTGTGTGTGTGTTTTATGTGCACACATTTATCTAATTCATTTATTGTGAATCCATTTGATAACATAGTATTATCAAACTTCTCATGCAATTGTTTAGAGCTTGCTTAAGGCTATAAAGTGATTTTACTAGTTTGCAAACTTTATTCTCATTTTTTGAGCTTAGATATCCTTCAGGTTGTTTTATATAGATTTCCTCCTCTAGTTAACCATTCAAGAATGCAGTTTTAACATCCATTTGATATATTTCTAAGTCATGTATGGATGCAATTGCAGTGAGCATTCTAATTGATGTTATCCTCATTATAGGTGAATATGTATCGAAATAGTCCAGGTCTTCCTTTTGTCTAAATCCTTGGACTACCAGACGAGCTTTGCACATGTCTATTGAACCATCAGGTTTTAATTTCTTTTTGAATATCCATTTGTTGCCTAAGGTCTTACATCCTTGAGGTAAATCAACTAATTCCCATGTATGATTGGACATAATGGATTCAATCTCATTATTAACTGTCTCTTTCCAATAAGGTGCAATCGTTGGAAGACATAGCTTGTTTGTATGTCAATGAATCTTCTTCTAACATAAATGTATAGAAGTCTGGTCCAAAGGTTTTTAAAGTCCTTGACCTTTTACTTTTACTTGGTTCCTCCACTTGCTGCTCGACACTACTTTGTTGAGTGTTATTTTGTTCAAGATCCTCAAGAGAATACGGAACTTCATCTTCCCTTGGTCTCTTAGGCGTATTATTTTCAGTACCATGTTTCAGGGGAAATATATGTTCGAAAAATCTAGCATTTCTCGACTCAATGATAGTATTTTCATGAATATCATCAATTTCAGATTTATGTACCAAAAGTCGATATGCGACACTGTTTTATGCATATCCAATGAATAAACAATCAATTGTTTTTGGTCCAACTTTGACCTTCTTTGGTTTTGGTACCTCTACTTTTGCAAGACACCCCCACACTTTTAGTTATTTGTAGGATGGTGGTCTGTTTTTCCAAAGTTCATGAGGAGATTTAGATGTTTCTTTCGAGGTATTTTATTTAAAATATGATTTGCCGAAATAGCTTCTCCCCAAACGTTATCTGGCAAGCCAGAGCTAATTAGTAAGGCATTCATCATTTCTTTAAGAGTTCTATTTTTCCGTTGGACTATACCGTTGGATTGAGGTGAATACGGGGCTATAGTTTGATGTATAATTCCATGCTCAACACAGAATTCCTCAAATGGAGACTCGTATTCTCCTCCTCTATCGCTTCTTAAAGATTTTATTTTCTTGTTAAGTTATTCTCGACTTCCTCCTTATAATTTTTAAACATTTCGAATGCTTCATCCTTACTTCTAAGGAGATACATTTGACAGTATCCGGTACAATCATCAATGAACATAATAAAGTACCTTTTTCCACCTCTAGTTTGACACATTTTCAAATCGCATACATCAATATGTATTAAGTCTAAAGGTTCTCTTTCTCGTTCAACATGATGAAACGAGGTTCTTGTCAATTTTGCTTCTGCACAAAGTTGACATATATAGTTGGAATCTATATTGTATTTTGGTACAATTCTGGATTAATCAAATTTCGCAATGTATCAAAGTTTACATGCCCTAATCTAGAATGCCATATGTTAGAAGATTCAACAATATAAACAGAACATTCACTTTTATTCATATGAGTGCGTAGTACAATAGTGGTTACATTTGGTTTAAATAAAGCATCACACACATATCCTCTTCCAACATACACTCCATTCTTGGAAAGAACAAATTTATCAACTTCAAAGGTCAATTTGAAGCCATGCTTGCTCAGCAACGATCCTTAAATCAGGTTCTTGGGAATTTCTGGAACACGGAGGACATCATTAAAAGTCAGTTTCTTTCCAAAAGTTAGTTTCAACAAAACTTTTCCTTTGGCTTCAACCTTTGAAGTAGAAGAATTGCCCATTAAAAGTTGTTCATCATTAGCTGCAGTTTCATAGATTGTAAACATCCACTTGTTAGCACATATTTGTCGAGTGGCTCCAGTGTCTACAAACCATTCCTTTGAGTTACTAACAATGTTACATTCTGATATTACTGCACATAAATTAAGATCAGAAATGCCTTTCGAAACATCAACCGTATTTGCTTCTAACTTCTTCTTTTTAGGTGCGCGACATTCGGCTGCTTTATACCCTTTCTTTCCACAATTGTGGCAAGAACACAAAAATTTCTTTGACTTCTTAGGAGCATTCTCCTTTTTTCTTTTGTTAATCTTGTCTGACTCAACTACATTTGCTTTGGTAGCAATATTTTGAGAAATCTTTTTCTCAGAATTTCTGTTATCTTCCTTAATGCGTAGCCGAACTGTGAGCTCTTTCATTATCATTTCCTTAAGCTTGTGCTTAAGGTAAATTTTGAAGTCCTTCTAAGAAGGAGACAATTTCTCAATAGTTGCGGCAACTTGAAAAGTCTCGCTAAGAGTCATCTTTTCATCTTCTAGTTAACGGATGATAAGTCGCAGTTCTTGAGCTTGACTTATCACCGTCTTTGAGTCAAACATTTTGAAGTCAAGAAATTTTCCAGCAATGAATTTCTTCATGCCAGCATCTTCAGTTTGTACTTCTTTTCTAGAGCCAACCAGAGTTGTTTGGACATTGCAAAAGTACAATAGACATTGTAGAGGCTATCATCCAGACCATTCAGAATATAGTTTTTACACGTGAAATTTAAGTTTTGCCAGATATTAAGAGCCTCTGCTTTAGTAGCATCAGGTTCGAGTTCGGTACTATTGGATCTAGAATAACCCTGGAGGGGGGGGTGAATAGGGTTTTCACAATTATTCGCCGAGTTTAAAATCTAATGGGATATATAATGATAAACAAATCACAGAATATAGCAGAAACAGAAATGCAGAAAGTAAATGACACAAGATATAACCAGCTTCGGCAAAATCATGCCTACTGCTGCATTCCTAAGGTTTCTACTAGGTGATAGAACAGATCCCACTTACAAGACCATGTAAGCTTGCACTCCCGGATCCTGTACTAACCCTACGCTCAAAACCCTAGACTGACCGATATCCCCTCGACTATATTTTCCTGGATTACAAACCCGTAATCCGTAACCCTAGATTTTACAGACTCTAGTAAATAGCCAGTTAAACAACTAACTGGTTTCTCCTAGATTTTTACAGAATTCTAGATACTGTTTAGGACGATTTACAAGAGAAAAATAAAAACAATAACAAAAAGAATAAACCTAAAGCAAAACCCTAATATTAAAAGTCTAGAATTAAAAATAGGGTCATCCCCTTTTAATCTTGGTCGGCCTATCTCTTTAGCTTTGTCCCTTAAAAAATGTCGACTTCAATTTCCTTCTGAAAATGAAATGGCGGCTAGGGTTTCTCTTATCTGATGCTCCAAATCCAATCGTAAAGGCTAAGGTAGATGTTGTGACTTCTATGATTTCTTCGATGCTCTGTATTGGTTGCTCAATTGATTTGGAGCAGATCTAATCCCTAAAAATGGTGAGTTTTCCTGATTTTGTTTGTGCTTCAATTTGTTGCGTATGGATTCGATTTTCTTGATGAAAGTCAGTGATGAGTAGGTGTGAATTAATAGGGTAATTCGAACCCTAAACTACTCTGATTTCATTTAGATGATTCGGTCTGATTGGCGTTGCTTTCCCCTTTTACTTCCTTGGCATGAATTGATATTTTTGTGATTTCCCTTTTTGAAAATACTTTGAGTAAATATCGTGAAATGTGGTTGAAACCTTCGAATGAAACTGGAAATAATTTTCCCTTTTTGATTGAGTCTAAATCTAGAAAATTTCTTGCCAAATTTAATTCTTTTAAATTGTTGCCTTGCCACTTTGAAAAATGATTGCCGATTCCTGGATTGATTTCTTTTGTTGCCTTCATTTGGAAAAGATTGATTATCTTTCCTTATATGATCTTGATGAATAGTCTTAAAACAAATTAAACACTGCCTGAATTCCATTTTGTTATTTTCTGCCTATTAAAACTCTTGCCATAAAAAATTGTTGTCCAAAACTAGAAACCTAATTTTTGGAAATAAATCAGAATTGTTTGATGCCAAGGTTTCACACATGCCTAATAAACTGTTTTGAATTTTTGCCAATCTGGTTTCTGAAAATCTACATGATTAGTTCTGCTTCATGAATACATTTGAAAAACTTACTTGTCTGTGTTCACTACCCTTTTTCATTAGATTGCTGCTATGCTGTAACTCCTCCCTGCACATGCTTTAATTTCATGTAAACAAAACAGAACATTTGCATGCTCAATAGTTTGCCAAAATTGGCTCGTCCAAAACCAGTTGATATTGTCATGTATATGTAGTCGACCTTGTTTGTGCAATCACATTGTATATACTTGTTTATTGATCTTGTATGTGATCTGCCATGAAATTTTTCTTGACACATTTCGTCCTGCTTGTACCCATAGCTCATGCACCTTGTTTTTGTGTACATATGTGATTAGCAAAATAACCACTGGCTCGACTGTTTCATTTGAATCACCACTGTTCCGTTGGGCTGATTAATCATGTATAGTATGCACTATTCGTAAATACTATTTCAATCATGTTACATGATAACTTGAGCATTACATTTGTATGTCCACTCTGTATTGAACCTGATTAGCTGTATCACCATGTGTATATGTCGTCGAGTGCTTGTATGTGCTTGAGTACATGCAGCCATGCTTTTTTTTACTGTTAATCAAAAGCATTGGTTCCCCATTTCTGGAATGGAAAATTTGAACTATACGATGCTCCATTAATCATTCATGCTGATCATGTACACACCACCACACTTTACCTGTCTTTTGTCATGCTGAATTGCTCATTCATATATGCTGACTGTGTACATATTTGCACAATGAACACTCATGTATAAACTGCCACCTTGTACATGTTGAACCCTACCCATTTTCATTGATTTGACTTTTGTATTATTGCACTCGTTCGAGCTGTTTCTATGTACACTTTCATGTCCATGGCTTGTGATGAGCTGTTTGCATTTCAAAACTTTGCCACTTGAAACATTGCACCATGCACTTGATTGTTTGCACTTGTTCACATTAGATTGTGTTAGCTTGGCCCGACCAGTTTTTGTTGCTTGACCACTTTGGCATGTTGAAACTGTCTTGCCATTTGTTCCATTTCACTGCTGTGCTGACCATGTTGACCTGTATGTATACATATATGTATATATACACGTATGTGTATATATATATATATGTGTGTGTGTGTATATATATAAGTGTCTATTTGAATATATATATATATATATATATATATATATATATATATATATATATATATATATATATATCAGCAGACCGCTACACTGTGTTGTGGTTGTTCAGAATCAACTGGTTCTGATCAACAAACTGGTGTAGTGTGTTGAGGCTGATCAGTGGGTACTAGGAATATATACATATCAGATCAAGTCATGAAAAATGATGAGAAACACATCAGAAAACTTAAGTAAATTAAAATTTCAAAAATAAAATTCAAATCTACATGTATTTAGTTTTTTATTTCCATTGCAGTGTACGGTGTGTGCATTTCTGTGTATGACAGGTGTAGATGACTGGACTGAGCTGTGAGCTGCGAAGACAGAAGACTGAAGATACAGTGTTGGTGAATGTATAAAAGTCTGTATGAATGTGTCAATAAAAAAGTCTGTATATTGAAATGTAAACTGAGTGAATGTACGAGTGTTGTAGTGATTATGTAGTAAAGGAGCTGTGTATATGAAAAAAATTGTACTATGTAAATGTAATAAACAAGTTTGATTGAAATAAAAAAAAAAATTGTTGTTAAACAAACTTATCTATTTTATTCAGTTTATTTACAAGTATAATATTCATTAAATGTTTAAATAGTGTAGTCATATAATTAGTACTGTTTGAATGTTGAAATATAATATTTTATTTAAATAAAATACTGCGTGAATGTATGAAATTCTGTACAGTCATATTCTTTTTAAATATAAATATTATATTCCTGTCTGTGATGTTATATAATAGTACAATAACAAACACATTTATGTTAATATATATTTGGTTGTTATCATCAAACAGAAATCATATAAATGTGTATACAACACCGTTATATACAACAGTCTACTCCTTTTGATGATGAAAAACAATATGAAGATTTTGAATATAAAAAATGTGTTTGAGAGTGAAGAACTGAACTCCCCCTATTTGAAAGCTCTCCCTACAACAGAAACTCCCCCTATAACTATGCATGAGTGAAGAAACATGAAAATTGAATGAATTTTCAAAATTAAGAATATTATAGAATATTCACTCAGAAATCAAAATCTCAATCCATTCTCCCCCTTTTGTTATCATCAAAAGGATTTAGAATTTAAAATATAGATGAAAAATGACTAAAAATATAATTTCAGCTTAAGAGGAAGAACCGTCATCATAAATCTCAATCAGCCAAACAAAAATCATAATAAACTGAGAACTAGTGGCATATTTCACATTGCAGAGAATGACAGATTTACGATGAAATATATATAATGGGGAGAGTTTCAAAAATATGATTTCCAATTATTTTCAAAAGAATTTTATAAAATTGAGCAAAAAAAATAGTGATGGATTTGGACTATAGTTAATAATTCAATTTAAGTGACAAAATCGAATAATCTCATATCCCAATAGTTATCAATCGACAAATCATAATATTTCATAAGATTTCAACACATTTCATGGATTAGAAAGATGGATTGATAGGCTGGTTTTTATACACCAAGGAGAATATCAGATAAATTTCAAATTATAGCACAATATTTCCTTTTTCTTTTTATTTTATTTAAGAGCACACTGACCACACATAACCAGAGCTTGGATTTTTAAATGAGGTCAGTCGCAGCTTAAATTATAAGTTGTCTCATAACCATGCATAACCAGAGCTTGGATTTTTAAATGAGGTTAGAGACATACTTATGTATTAATTATATATTTATCGTTTTCGGCTTCAAAAGAAAAACTCCTCGATATATAAAACCAATATGAATGATAGAAATGTGGTATATACAGAAATGGACTATGAAACAAATTTCTAAATTAATTATATTACGAAATATGCTCGACTGTATCGGGATCACTGAGAATTTTCAATTATCACTAATTCTGAATAATAACATAGTCCAATTTCTATCACAAACACTTCCACTGTTTATTCAAGAAGATTTTTTTAAAAAAAATATTAAACTCTCCACATTAATATAAAAAACATGATAAATGGTAGAATAATGGTAGATAAGGAAGATGATTGTGAAATAATTTCCAATTCAAAGATATTATAATAAATGTTCAACCATCACGAAAATCTAATAAAAATCTCCTCTTGTTGTGAAATATACTGTAGTCACAATTCATCGCAATTTCAAAAACAGGTAATAATTTTGATGAATTATAAATACAGTTCAATTTGGATATTGATTTCAATTTCTGAATGAATAAAAAATAAATATTTTTAAAATTGAAAAATCAATTACAAAAGGAATATGGATATCTATACAAAACAAGAGGAAAAAAAATTTGTACAAGGCAAAAAAAAAGTATGTGGATCTATACAAGGTGAAGATTAGAATCAAAGTACAGATGGGTGAGGCAAATATTAGGCACTTCTGATACCACTTGGTGTCCCTAGCAATGAGGATTCTAAGGAGACACTGGAGACAAACAAGGATATCACAGACAACACAAGCCAAACGTTAAGCCCAAGCAGACAAATTTAGCACTTTTATCAGGTCAGCAGCTAGCAGTTATTTGAAAAACTATATCAGAGCAGCACAAACTCAGATCAAAGCAGACTTGTTGCAGATATTCCTGATGGTCACCAAGCATATTCCATGATCCAATGAATAAAATTTAGTTTATTTTAAATCATTTGAAGAAGTGTGAAATATTAGGATATAATGAATCAGTCACACACTATTATATTTCAGATTCAAGATATGTGTGAGATTCAATAAATATTCTAACCAATTTTAAACAAACGAATGTTCAAATCAAATAATCATGAAATAGCAGTGAGTTTTAAGAGCTGTATTTCAAAAAAAAATCCAAATTATTTCTGACAAGGTCAAAAAAAAAAAAATTCAGATCATTTACATCCAGTTTGAGAGGTATTCATGATCCAGAAAATTTAGACAATAATTTTTTTGAAATCACTTGAATCAATGTCAAGTTTTGAGATATAATGAATCAGTCACACAAGATTGATAATTTCAAATTTTAGAGGTGTGCAATATTCAGAATATCAAGAATTTCATATGATTTCAAACAAACCAATTTCAATCACATTGATCATGAATAAAGGTGAAATACAAGATGTATCACTAAGATTTAAGACTGATTAAAATTTCCAAGCCAATCTGAAAATCAATGAAATTATCACAATTGATTAATAGTAGTGTGTTGTAATGAGTATATTATTTCAAGCTTTTCTAAAATGAATTAGAAGAAACTCAGAACAGCAGAGGTGTGTGAAATTTCATCAAATTTTCAGATCTTCAGAAATTTAGAATTCAAATTAACATTGTTCAAGATATGACAAAAATACATCAACACTATTATGAATTTAATAAACATAAAATAAACTTCAAAACAATTGCAGATATTTACAAGTTTAAATTCAAGATCTAGAAATGATTAAAATCATCGGGGTTTTTTATAAATGAAGCGAATTTCCAGAAAAATATGAATTCTGCAATTGGAAGTTAACGAAGCCCAAAAGAAGTTGCAATGATATGACAGTGACAAAAAAAAAAAAGATAATGAAAATAAACTGAAGGGGTAGAAGGAGAAATAAATAAGAAAATAAAAAAATTACAAAGGTGAGTTTAGAGATCATACCAGAATCCAATCTAAATCAGAATCTCTAACTCAACTGATTTGGCCATGGAACTGTGAATGGTTCAATGATATGAGGCAGATTGAAATCAGTTTCTCTTTTGCAAAGCAGCTCCCCAGCCTCCTCCGGTACCTAACAATTTAAGGGATCATGTGGTCTAACAAAATTTGTAAAACCACTCACAGTTTTGTTCACAGCTTTAGATACCCGAACTTGTTTATATAACAATCCATTAGAATTTACTTTCATACCTTTAGGAACCCATATCTGTTTGAATTTAACAAAGTTTGTTTTATTTGGGATCCAGGATTGTTTAAATGGGTTATTATAAAACAAATTCACATCACGTTTATGATTCAAAAATCCTTTGAAATTATCAGAGTTCAAATTATCAAGTCGATTCTTTTTAAAGAAGTTTGAAGGATTTTTCAAATCATTTGAATTTTGTTTTTCAAAAACATTAATTTTCCCAAAGCCAAGACCACATTTATTTCCAACAGAAACTTGGTTTTGCAACAGCATATTCATCGATTTTTTCCCCATTAGAAAATTTATCCAAAATTGATTCTAATAGTTGAATTTTGGATTTAAGATCGCTATTTTCTTTTATCAAATTTGAGCAATGATTTATTGCGATCTCCTGTTCAGCATTGAACTGTGTCAAAACCAAATTCTCATTTTCAAGTAATTTAATTTTGGCTTGGGATTCGGAAATTTCAAGTTCAAAATGATTTTGTTTTTCAAATTCAAGTTTTTCAAAATTCTTGAATTTTTCAATTTCAGATTCAAGCTCTTTCAAAATCAAATCCATTTTCAATGAATTTTCCTTTTCAAGAATTTCATGTTAAAAGTTAATCTTATCTAACTCCTTCTACAAAGCGTTATTTTTATGAATTAACTCATCTTCGTGAATTTTCAAAATCAAAATTTTATTTTCAAGCTTTCTAGAATGTTCATCAAGTTGAGCTAAATCGGTTTTCACAATCATTCAATTTTTGTAGTCGAAGTTTTCATGTTTTTATTTCAAATCATTTTTTCTACATCGCAACTAAGAGTTTTCAGATTTCAAAATTTTATTTTTACTTTGGAGACGATTTACAGTTTTAGTAAAATCAATACAACGAGAAACCAGTTCTTCATATGAAGAGTCTCCACCATTTGAATTGTTGTTAATAGCTCCAGTTAAGCACACATATGAATCTAAGTTGGCAACCAAGGGTTTTGAGCATTTGTTGTCATTTCCATACAGCATGTTGAGAATTCTCCAGATATCCTGCGCAGTTGAACAATGAGAGATAAATTTTAATTGATCATTATCAAGATACGAATAAATAATATGCATAACACCAGCATTCAAAACTTTATTCCTCTTATCTGACGTATCTCCCATATTTAAAATAATATTCCAATATTCAGAATTAGCAGATTTTATATAGAATTCGATTTTCGATTTCCAAATTAAAAAATCTGTTCCATTGAAAATAATTGGAATATCACTGGACTGACTGTCGGAAGACTGATAACAAGGATTCACCATTTCTCTAGAGTTAACAGAAATTACATCCTCTGATACCAATTGTTGGATCTAGAATAACCCTAGAGGGGGGTGAATAGGGTTTTTCACAATTATTCGCTGAGTTTAAAATCTGATGGGATATATAATGATAAACAGATCACATAATATAGCAGAAACAGAAATGCAGAAAGTAAATGACACAAGATATACCCAACTTCGGCAAAATCCTGCCTACTGCTGCATTCCTAAAGTTTCTACTAGGTGATAGAACGGATCCCGCTTATAAGACCATTTAAACTCGCACTCCCTGCTCCTGTACTAACCCTACGCTCAAAACCCTAGACTGACCGATATCCCCTCGACCAGATTTCCCCGAATTACAAACCCGTAATCCGTAACCCTAGATTTTACAGTAACTAGTAAACTTCCAGTTAAACACCTAACAAGTTTCTCCTAGATTTTTACAGAATTCTAGAAACTGTTTAGGACGATTTACAAGAGAAAAATAAAAACAATAGCAATAAGAATAAACCCAAAGCAAAACCGTAATATTAAAAGTCTAGAATTAAAATTAGGGTCATCCCTTTTTATTCTTGGTCGGCCTATCTCTTTAGCTTTGTCCCTTAAAAAATGTCGGCTTCTATTTCCATCTGAAAATGAAATAGAGGCTAGGGTTTCACTTATCTGATGCTCCAAATCCAATCGTAAATGCAAAGGTAGATGTTGTGACTTCTATGATTTCTTCGATGCTCTATATTGCTTGCTCAATTGAGTTGGAGCAGAACGAATCCCTAAAAATGGTGAGTTTTCCTGATTTTGTTTATGCTTCAATTTGTTGCGTGTGGATTCGATTTTCTTGATGAAAGCCAGTGATGTATAGGTGTGAATTAATAGGGTAATTCAAACCCTAAACTACTCTGATTTCATTTAGATGACTCGGCCTGATTGGCGTTGCTTTCCCCTTTTACTTCCCTGGCATGAATTGATATTTTTGTGATTTCCCTTTTTGAAAATACTTTGAATAAATGTCGTAAAATGTGGTTGAAACCTTCGAATGAAACTGGAAATAATTTTCCCTCTTTGATTGAGTCTAAATCTGGAAAATTTCTTGCCAAATTTAATTCTTTTAAATTGTTTCCTTGCCACTTTGAAAAATGATTGCCGATTCCTGGAGTGATTTCTTTTGTTGCCTTCATTTGGAAAAGTTTGATTATCTTGCCTTATTAAAACTCTTGCCATAAAAAAATGTTGTCCAAAATTACAAATCTGGTTTTTGAAAATAAATCAGAATTGTTTGATGCCAAGGTTTCACACATGCCTAATAAACTGTTTTGGATTTTTGCCAATCTGGTTTCTGAAAATCTGCATGATTAGTTCTGCTTCATGAATACATTTGAAAAACTTACTTACCTGTGTTCATTGCCCTTTTTCATTAGATTTCTGCTATGCTGTGAACTCCTCCCTGCACATGTTTTGATTTCATGTAAACAAAACAGAACATTTGCATGCTGAATAGTTTGCCAAAATTGGCTCGTCCAAAACCAGTTGATATTGTCACGTATATGTGGTCGAACTTGTTTGTGCAATCACATTGTGTATACTTGTTCATTGAGCTTGTATGTGATCTGCCATGTAATTTTTCTTGACACATTTCGTCCTAATTGTACCCATAGCTCATGCACCTTGTTTTTGTGTACATATGTGACTAGCGTAATAGCCACTGGCTCGACCATTTCATTTGAATCACCACTATTCCGTTGGGCTGATTGATCATGTATAGTATGCACTATTTGTAAATACTGCTTCAATCATGTTGCATGCTAACTTGAGCATTACATTTGTGTGTCCACTCTGTATTGAAACTTATTAGTTGTATCACCATGTGTATATGTTGTCGAGTACTTGTACGTGCCTGAGTACATGCAGCCATGCTTTTTTTTTTACTGTAAATCAAAAGCACTGGTTTCCCATTTCTGGAATGAAAAATTTGAACTATACCATGCTCCATTAATCATTCATGCTGATCATGTACACCACACTTTACCTGTCTTTTGTCATGCTGAATTGCTCATTCATATATGCTGACTGTGTACATATTTGCACAATGAACACTCATGTATAAACTGCCACCTTGTACATGTTGAACCGTACCCATTTGCAATGAGTTGACTTTTGTATTGTTGCACTCGTTCGAGCTGTTTCTATGTACACTTGCATGTCCATGGCTTATGATGAGTTGTTTGCATTTCAAAACTTTGCCATTTGAAACATTGCACCATACACTTGATTGTTTTCACTTGTTTACAATAGATTGTATTTGCTTGGCCCGACCATTTTTTGTTGCTTGACCACTTTGGGATGTTGAAACTGTCTTGCCATATGTTTCATTTCACTGTTGTGCTGACCATGTTGACCTGTACGTATACATATATATATATATACGTATGTGTGTATATATATATGTGTGTGTGTCTATTTGAAAATATATATATATCAGCAGACCGCTACACTGTGTTGTGGACGTTCAGAATCAACTGGTTTTGATCAGCAAACCGGTGTGCTGTGTTGAGGCTGATCAGTGGGTACTAGGAATATATACATATTAGATCGAGTCATGAAAAATGATGAGAAGCACACTAGAAAACTGAGGCAAAATAAAATTTCAAAAATAAAATTCAAATCTACATGTATTCAGTTTTTTTATTTCTATTGCAATGTACTGTGTGTGTGTTTCTGTGTATCACAGGTTTAGATGACTGGACTGAGCTGTGAGTTGTGAAGACTGAAGATACAATGTTGGTGAATGTATAAAAGTATGTATGAATGTGTCAATAAAAAAGTCTGTATATTGAAATGTAAACTGAGTGAATGTATGAGTATTGTAGTGATTCTGTAGTAAAGGAGCTATGTATATGAAAAAAATTGCGTTGTTTATATGTAATAAACAAGTTTGATTGAAGTAAAATATTATTTTATTATTGTCAAATAAACTTATCTATTTTATTCAATTTATTTACACGTACAATATTCAGTGACTGTTTAAATAGTGGAGTCATATAATTTGTACTGTTTGAAAGTTGAAATATAATATTTTATTTAAATAAAATACTGTGTGAATGTATGAAATTCTGTACAGTCGTATTCTTTTTAAATATAAATATTATATTCTTATCTGTTATGTTATATAACAGTACAATAACAAATACATTTATATTAATATATATTTGGTTGTTATCATCAAAAAAAATCATATAATATTGTATACCACACTGTTATATACAACAGGTACCACATGAGCATCTTTAGTAAGAAACTTGGCGAGGCTCAATGTTGTTAAATAAAACAACATTTTCTGTTGCCAACGTTTGGAATTAATTCCGTTGAACTTCTCTGGCCTTTCGCCAAGGGACAAAGCCATTATTGGAAGCAAAGGCATTGGCTGAGCATTTGTTACCGTCTGAATCGGTGCAGAATCACTATTTCTATTTTTCATCATCTGCAACAAATATTGTTTCAAGATTGTTAGAACTTTTGTAAATACACAACTATATTACAAATAGACAGAAACAACAATCAGTGTTACTCAATTGTTCCACAATTGTCACGTCAAATTGTGTTTACAATAATCATAGAAAGCTTAACCAATTGTGCGGTAAATTGAAGATATACAGAAAGTATTCTGTTTCAGTAATGTCTGAGTTCGTAATTATTCTATTTCCTTGAAGCAATATTATCATCGTATGCACTGATCGACGTAGTTGCAATTTGTTTCCCAGGATAAAACGGACCAACTCCGTAGCGTAGTGCCAACAAACGAAGCTCTGACAAACTGAAGTTGATTACAGAAACTGGATCAGAGGTTTATTTTGAAGAAGAAGAAGCAATTTGAGCAAGAAAAGAGATTTCTATCTTGTTTTGGGCAATGTATATATAGGCAGAAGAGGTGCCTATTCGTATGCATCAGTAAACGACCGAATTGAAAGGTTGCGACCCTTTAAACACCCAATTTCAAATAGTTGTACTCGTTCAGCTAACAGACATGCCTTACGAATTCTGGACTGAAAAGACACACCTTTAAAATTCCAAGAAAAAATTCTCGTTATAGCGCACTTTCCCAATCAGCAACTGTCGGCCATATTCGATCAAGAGACCCCAAGAGCCCCAAGGCCAAAGGCCCAATCTTTGGTAATTTAATGTATTATTATGTCATGACCAAGCCCCCACATCCCCATATAATCCCCCTTTCTTTTATTTTATATAAGCTTATTGGCTTCTAATATATTAGGAGAGATTGTGTTAATATTTTGATGATGTGGGACTTATATGTTGCTCTCTTCTTCTTCCCAAAATCCTCTTTCTCTTGCTCATTCATTTCCAACATGGTTTTCATTTCATTTGGTTTTTTATTTGTTGGGAGTTGTGTTGAATGCAGCTACGACATTTCTCTTGTGACAGTGCTCTGTTTCTTTGAGTGGAGAGGCTGCTTCGACAGCTTTGTTACTAGTTTTGGTTGCTGGTGGTTGGTGGTTGCCTATGGATAATTTATGTTATAGTGCTTGACACTACTTGGTTTGTTTGAAACTTGTTTGTATTTTGGACTGCTTCCTACAACCTTTCATGTCAATGTGTTTGTAATGTGTACTGTGTTGCAAAGTGTGTTGTAATAGTTTAGCATGCATGTTGTCGATGTATTACGTGGAAATTAGATCAATCGTTATTATTTATAGCTAGGGCTAGGATAATGTCTGTAGCAGATAGGCGTTCTACCTATCTCCTACGTTATTTTGTACTCATTGTATGTTGTAATGAGAAAAGTGTTTAGGAACACTATGAAAATATGTTGGCCTTGCCAAAAAAAAACTAGTAGAATATTTTTTTTCCAAAATCCAATACTTATTTGTTCACTGGAAGTACATAACTTAAAGTTTTTAAATCACAGAAATAATTTGTTATTATACTGTGCTCAAAGTCAAATTTTGGCTATTATCTTAAGACCAATATTCTTTCCATTTATTGACTTGTCTCTTTCAACGTTGAAAAATCCGACCATTAATAAGGAATGATAATTACCATCCTCGTCTAGAGACTTCTCCATTTTCCACTAAAAAAAAAAGTGTGGACCCTTGTTTCCTTCTTATTTGGACCTGTTATCCATCATCAATCGACAATCAAAACGGGGATCTATAACACGAGGCAATTAAAGCCAGAATAGATATATTCCATATGCAAACTACTTTATCGATGGAATCTTAGGGTTTAGTATATATTATATTCACATTTATAGTCAAAATACACACATATTCACTCATCGTTTCCTAATCTTTCAGGATTTGGGTACTGTTTTTTGGATACCAAACAAAACAACTCGCACTTCATTACAAGAAAAATAATAACTGGTTTTTCTTTCCTATCTTTTCGCCTAATAGTTAAAACAACAAGATACTATACTTGTAACACCCCATATTTCAACACATAGTAATTATATTAAGAAGATAATAAAATGAATATTAATTAATAAAGTTTTCAGAATTAAGTAAAACAGACTTTACCTTTGCGTTCGTTGCGAAATTTTGGTTCCAATAGACTTTAGTTTTCGTAAAGTGGATCAGGCATGAAAAAATTATGATCAAACGAAGTTTAAATAAAAATAAATAAATAGAAAATGGGTAACCCAACACTTAGTTGGGTCGACCCACCTTCATGCAGGGCAGATTCCTGCATCTGAACCTGGACTATTTTATACACTATGTACATGTCCTGACTAAGCCTGAGGTGTATGATTTGATTTAATAACCTAATATCTAATGGTCTAGATTTATTCTAACTAATCAATAAATAAGCTAGCAGCCTCACCACTCTCTTACTCACAAACATTCTTTATCTTCTTCCCCCTTCAAGTTATTTTTAAATAAAAATTAAGAAAATGTCGAGGTGCTGCCGGAGCTTAGATTAAAGGGACAATTCCTTCTTTTCTTCTACAATAACTATTTTAAAGGATTTTCTAGATCTACAACAACTGTTGTGAGTATTACTGTGATTTTCAGATTTCTTCAAGTTAAAGTTAAGTACAATAGTTGTTATAGTAATATAAATAAAAAGAATTTTGATAGTAAATATGTATTGGATCTAAAAAGTATCAGTGTTTATAAGTTTATTCTTATATGTTAATTTAATTACCATCAATTACCTTTTCATTTTCAGTTATTATCTATTTGTTTGTATATCTGAAGCGACCCGTTACTTCCCCGGTCTCCGAAGAGATGAGAAAGAACGAATTACTGTGAGGACAAGACAAATCAGAACGCAGACGGAAGAACATTTCATTGCTATTACAACAATTCCATCAGATACAAGAATATACAGAGTATAATTGAATAAATTACATTCGATAAATATCAGAGATTACAATAAATTACATAGCAGCGGAAAAATATGCAAAACACAACTGAAAGTGATACACGGATACAGAGCTTTCCGAGCATCGTCCCAGCTGTAAATCAGGATCCTGTGAATGTAAATCTGCAAAACCAAAACTACTAGCTGCCCGTGTCGAAAATAAGGGCACCCAGAGTTTAGGTTAAAACAATAAACTCCAGGTCAGTCATGTGACTGGTGTGAGAACTAAAACAGTTATTTAAATTTTATTTTAAAAGAGAGTAATTCAAGGGACCACGCCGTATAACACGGAATGGGTTTCCTCCCAAGAATACCGGTGCATAGAATAAACAGCGCAATGATTTTTCGAAAAATGAAGCTATTATAAGACCCAGGTCCCATCACACAATGCAACACAAGCCGGAGGATAGGGTTTTCCCTTATAATAGCCAAACATGCTTGGTACGTTTAAAACAAATCATTTGATACTATAATAAGTGTATAGTGTCAAAACAATTTCAATCATAAATATCAATCATAGACGGCATAGCATCCCATGCTACTGTGTCGCCATACTAGGCTCTACAAATAAAGCTGAAATACACGTATTGGAAATTGGGTTTCCGTCATGAGTCGAGGCAAGGAGCAAGCTCCTCTCCACTTTCGAGACACTCTAGCAAATGTCTCAGGGCTACGCACTCTGGGCAACCCTTGGATCTTCAGGGTCGGTCCTCTCTTACGTTTGAGGATTGGCAATTCCTGAACACACGTTTCCCGGTCCTTATAGACCTAAAATCGAGGCGCCAGAACCAACAACCACATAGGTGAAAAGTATATAAATGCCAGGGCTGGTAAGTCACTGACACCACCAAAGCTAGAAAGAAACGTCGTGCTC
This sequence comes from Allium sativum, assembly GCA_030737875.1. Lineage (NCBI taxonomy): Eukaryota > Viridiplantae > Streptophyta > Magnoliopsida > Asparagales > Amaryllidaceae > Allium > Allium sativum. The sequence goes on from CM060924.1 coordinate 203,902,454, forward strand.
TCCCTGCAGTCCTTATCCCGTTTTTAACTCATACCGAGGTGTGAGGCTCGCGAATTCACGTTATACACAAAGCTACGCCACAAAGGCCGTGCTTTGATCATCAACCACAAGACTTTGCTTTTCAACAGAAGCCTTGATCATGCAACTCAGCGTGCCACACAGGCAATTCATGCCATGCGATTGATATCTATCGATATATAACCTCTAAGCTCGTACGTCTCAGAGAAGGGCGTTAAGCAAGAGAATAAATTCTCCGCCGCCAAACAGATATATATTTAACAGAAATCAATCAACACAGAATAAAATCCAATGTCATACACACAATCCATTTACAAGTTCGTTCTGGGTCTGAACGAAACCGGAGGCACTTTCCTCGCATATCCATCGATCTCCAAGTACGTCTGGACGACCACCAACTGATTCCCTCATCTTGGGTGTACAGCCCAATCAAGATCATCAGTAATCACCCAAACGATGTGAAGACTTCTGGTCTTCAACCACCGTCTTCATCTTCGACATATCGTCGAATCGGTTATTCAGAATGGGTATAAACCCGGACTTTCCGAACAACCCGCGTATATTAAAAACAAATGTTACATAAACACAACATACGCCTCATTCCAGTTCAGCAGCCACTAACCGCAAATTTCATATTCTTAGGGAAAGGTTCCCATTAATTTTATCCAAGATAAATTCTTTAAAATTTATCCTTTAATCTTCCTTTGGATGTCATTTCAAACCAAATTATGGTTTTCCAAACTAGTCGAGATTAGCGAACCACACCAGAGTAATTATTTATTTTATTTCCCAATCCCAACCTATTCATCCCATGAAGCAAAACTGGTAATACTCCATATCTAATACTATGGTGTTATCGGTAAAATTTATTTACCATTTCACGTTCAAATCTAATTAAAGATTTGACTATCGTTTTGGAGCAAAACTGGTGATACTCCATTCTCGCTTATTTTCCAAATTTGATAATTTAGATTATCAATTCACATTTCAATCTAATTGCAGATTCATTAAAACTCCTTTTACTGGGTTAAAGAACTAATGTCTTTTAAAACATAGTTCACGACAACCCAAATCACATTCTATTTATTACCGAGTTAAAGAACTAGTGTTATTTAAAACACCGTTCACGATAAACCCACAAATCATTTCTATTTAAAACCCGTTTCAAATCCAATTTATTTATCTAAAAATATACGGGTTTAATTTTAGTTCAAAACTAGTTCATTTCGATAAAAATCTATTTTTATCTTTTCAAATATGGAGTTTTTCATCCCAATTTTTCCCAAATCATTTCTTATGATTTTACACAAATTATTACTATTTTTAATAATTTTATCAAGGCCCGTACAGTCGATTTCCATCAACGGCCATCGAACTGCACTTACAGCGACCTTTTCCAAATTTGATTTGGACGTATCTCCAAATCCAAACGTTAGATTTCAAATTTCTAATATTCGTTAGAAATCTCTTTTCGATACGAACCCAACGGTTCCGGTTTTAGGAGAATCCGATAGTCGGATCTCCCGTAATGTCCGTTCGAAGTTAATGGTCGAAATTCGCGAACTGCTGCGGTGCAGCGCGTTCTATTCAGGCCATTATATATATAATATATATATACTATATATATTTCGTCGATTTCTATTTAAAACGAAGTTCTTAAATAGTTTAAAATTCGTTTCAAAAACATTTCAACTTCCATTTCCAATTCAAATCAAAATTGAATTTTTCCTTATAAATTCGTTTTAAAATTCATTTCAATTCAATTCAAATTTCAATTCAATTTGAATTCATTTCAAATCGATTTTTATTCTATTTCAATTCAATTTGAATTCGTTTTATATTCAATTCAATTCGAATTCGTTTTCTATTCAATTCAATTCGAATTCGTTTTCTATTCAATTAGATTCAAATTCGTTTTCTTTTCAATTCAATTCGAATTCATTTTCTATTCAATTCAAATCGAATTCGTTTTCTATTCAATTCAATTCAAATTCGTTTTCTATTCAATTCAATTCAAATTCGTTTTCTATTCAATTTGAATTCGTATTCGTTTTCTATTCAATTCAAATCGAATTTGTTTTCTATTCAATTCAAATCGAATTCAGTTTCTTTTCAATTCAAATCAAATTCGGTTTCTTTTCAATTCAAATCAAATTCGGTTTCTTTTCAGTTCAAATCAAATTCGTTTTCTTTTCAATTCAAATCAAATTCGTTTTCTTTTCGATCCAATTCAAATTCGAATATAATCGATATAAATATCGTTCGCGTCAAAATAGCGCATCTCTAATCAACACGGCTTTATATATTTCAATAATTCCGTTATTCTATTTAATAAATGAATATTTATCCTATTCAATACGTGAATCTATATTTTTGTCAACACACGACTAATCTCAACGAATGAGTACTGTCCACGTGTGACTCTTTTTGTTATTTAATATATTTTATATATGATAAAGATGTAAATCTTATTGTTAAAATATTTTGTTCAACACATGACTAATCTCAACGGATGAGTACGGTCAACACATGAACCTTTATTTTATAATATTCTTTATTTTCTAAATTCGAATGAGGCCCAATCAATTACCATATAAAGTTAATTATATGGATTCCATACAACACATGTATATAATAGCAACGATAAATAATCAACCATTATCCAAAGTGCACTACACTGTATAAGCATCAAATATAGATGTCTAACGCTTATAATAGCCTGTCAATCAATTGATCGACATACAACTAATTATTGGGATTAGTGTATGCCGTATTTTATCCCAATACCCGTATGGGGTTTCAAACAATCAAACGCATATTTTATTTGTGCAGTTGGGCGATGTGTAAAATTTATCGACCCAATCAATATCAGTCAAATCAATGTATATAAACAAATCGGCTGATTTGTTTATAATTAATTATTTATTCACATTCACGTTAAAAATTATATTTTTAACTATAATTAATTTATTTCAACACATGAATCTATATTTCTATTTCAAACCAATTTCACAAACAAATTTTCACAACATATCAATCAAACAAACAAGCCATCCATGGTCTGTGGGTGACGGGTGTCGGGTTCTACTAAACATCGTCTGCACCCTAGTATATATTTATGTATATAACTAGAAAAAGAGATTTTAAAAGGTGAGAAGTTCTCATTGGTAGCTATCCCAACTCCACGACACTTCATTTATAGAAATCTTCGTCGTTCTCGCCTTTTTGTCACTTTCGTTGCCCGTAGCCACTACATATATAAAAATCGAATTTTTACTTTGCTATTCAATATATAAAAATCGAATTTTTTCTTTGCTATTCAATATATAAAAATCGAATTTTTTCTTCGCTATTCAATATATAAAAATCGAATTTTTTCTTCGCTATTCAATATATAAAAATCGAATTTTTTCTTCGCTATTCAATATATAAAAATCCCATTTTTACACTGCTATTATGTAGATAAAAATTCTATTTTTACAACGCTATTATATAGATAAAAATTCTATTTTTACAACGCTATTATATATAAAGATTTCGCATTTTCAAATATAAAGATTTCGCCTTTTCAAATATAAAGATTTCTCCTTTTCAAATATAAAGATTTCGCCTTTTCAAATATAAAGATAAAACCTTTCTATAGAAAAATTATATTTTTCTTCATTATAAAAATCAAATTTTTATCTTGCTATCATATTTATAAAAATCGAATTTTTATTCTAATGGTAACCTTATAAAGATCGCATCTTTACCCAAATGAAGACATCATAAAAATCGTGTTTTTCCTTGATTAAAAATATCATCTTTTATAATTAAAAATATCAACTTTCTTTAATTAAAAATATCAAACATAGTTTTCTATCCTAGATTTTTCAAAACAATGTTTTAATATATATAAAAAAAGAGAAAAAAAAGAAAAAGAATTAAAATAAATGGATAAAAAAAATAACTTACTGTTATCTGCGAATGGGGGGGTGTGGCACCATCGGTCTTGGACGGGAGGAGGGGTCGCTGTAGCTCTGGTACCGTGGCGGGGCTGTGGTGGTCAGGCGGAGGCCGTTGGTGTAGTCGCAGGTGGTGGGGGAGGTACTGGCGTCGGTGGGCTTCGCGATTTGGTTGGGGGGGGGGGGTCTCGAGCGTCGGCTGGAGGGAGAAAGAAGAGAGGGGAGGAGAAGCAGGCGCGGGGAGAAGGGGATGGAGGGCGGTGGCCCTAGGCGGCGGCGAACACCAAGGGGGGGCGCGATGTAGGCGGCGGCGGTTCCTCCCCCCCCCCCCCCCCCCCCCCGTCGCCCGCTCTCTCCCCTTTTTTTTCCTTTCTTTAAATCGATTTCCGACGTGGAGAACGAGATAGGGGGCAGAGGTAATAGGGTGAGAGAGAGGAGAGAGGAAATTAATTTTCAATTAATTTTAAATTCAAAAGGTTGACTTTTACATACGACCTCTAAACGAGGCCCACCGCCTGTCGTCCATAGCGTTTTACTCCTATTCCGAACACAATGGGATATGTATCGTAGGCTGATTCGATCGTTTCGATCAGTTCCCATCAAAATCAACATATAACTCTATATATTGAATTTGAATGCGCATTTCAATTTACCGGGGTCACATACTAACTCTAAAAATTCCCGAAAAATATTTTCTAGCTTCGTATTGACGATACGGTCCTAACAAACCTAGTTTTGTCGAATTCTGAGACCGTTGGAAAAATGGCCAATTTCTAGTCGATTAAAATCAACTGAAACTGGTCAAACGCGTTTTCCTTTGCCACGCTCACATATTGATTCGAAAAATTATGAAAATTAAAACCTACCAATAATTTGATATCACGGATCCAACAAAAGTGGTTTCGTCGAAATCCGAGGTCGTTTGCAAAATTCCCATTTTTAAGGGCCTGAATTCCATAGCGACTATTCAGAATTTTCATTTGGACATATCTTTTGATCCTCGCTATGAAATTTTGATTTTTCGGATTCGTTGGAAAGATATCCACAAATAGATTCCATTATTTTTGGTTTCACTGAAATCCGGATTGTTTTGCACCCGGTACGTTGAATTGAAGTTTGAAATCGAATTATCGAACTACCACGCCATTTTCAATTCTAATTCTAATTATATATAATTATTTATATTCTAACGACGACGTATATAATATATACGTTAAAATTCCATTCAAAATAAATTTCTTGTCGTTTTTATTTGAAATAATTCATTTTAAATAATCAAAATTCACTAAAATTGCCAAAATAAAAATTTTAAACTGGCCCAGATTTCCGGGTTGTTACAGTCTCCCCCACTTAAAACTTTTCGTCCCCGAAAAGGAACGAAGTCGAAAGTTGTTTAACTAATCAACTCAACTTTCAGTATTTTGATTACGGCTTAAGTTCTTCAACTTTTCAGTTTCTAAAAACTTTTCAAATTTTTCAAAAATTTGGCTAACACCCTAAATTTTCGAAAAATTTCGCCATAACCTCCCCTGCACCGGGAGCCACGGGAAAATCCCGAAATTGCCATACAGGCCTTTTGATCTCAAAAAGAAAAAGAAAAGGCCAATAGGCTCATAAAATCATCATCACCCAAACAAAACAGTAAATTATATAGTAAACATGTACCTATTTGTCGGGCAAACAAATTTTATTCTCTGCTCTAGCCTCCTTGCTATGACCTGTTCAATGTAAATACATGTATATCCAAGCAAATGCGACCAATTTTCAATACAATTCAATATTTGATTCAATTAGGCATAATGGTTCAAAATTATCAAACAAATAAACAAACAACACAAACATCAATCAATTAGTGAATTTAACGTTTCAAATTCATAATTTTGATACATATACTGAAAATCTTGTTTTTGATGCCAATTCACAACAATAAACCTATCTATATTAGTTTTGGTTATCACACCAGTCTAATGGAAATATATAGATATCATACCTTCGAAACACGAACACAAATTCTGATGATGATATATCAATCATCAGAATCATCTCCGGGTGTCTACAATGTGATTCTATATCTATCCAGTATATTAAAACTTCAAATATACGTTCATGACGCGCATATGCAAAACCTTTATATACTGGATTGTCCAAATTCAATATAAATAAATTATTCAAATACGTGTAAAACGATTTAAATTTTCAAAACAAAATAGTTTTCATTTGAAAAATATACTCTTCACACTCGTTCTAGGATACTACTGATCCTATCTCTAACGAGTCATTCTAATTGGATATTACTAATCCAATATCTGATGAATTCTTTCGTATGGTTCTAATGTGTCTTGTTCTCGAGCTCTGTAAACCAAAGCTCTGATACCAAATGAAGCGACCCGTTACTTCCCCGGTCTCCGAAGAGATGAGAAAGAACGAATTACTGTGAGGACAAGACAAATCAGAACACAGACGGAAGAACATTTCATTGCTATTACAACAATTACATCAGATACAAGAATATACAGAGTATAATTGAATAAATTACATTCGATAAATATCAGAGATTACAATAAATTACATAGCAGCGGAAAAATATACAAAACACAACTAAAAGTGATACACGGATACAGAGCTTTCCGAGCATCGTCCCAGCTGTAAATCAGGATCCTATGAATGTAAATCTGCAAAACCAAAACTACTAGCTGCCCGTGTCGAAAATAAGGGCACCCAGAGTTTAGGTTAAAACAATAAACTCCAGGTCAGTCATGTGACTGGTGTGAGAACTAAAACAGTTATTTAAATTTTATTTTAAAAGAGAGTAATTCAAGGGACCATGCCGTATAACACGGAATGGGTTTCCTCCCAAGAATACCAGTGCATAGAATAAACAGCGCAATGCTTTTTCGAAAAATGAAGCTATTATAAGGCCCAGGTCCCATCACACAATGCAACGCAAGCCGGAGGATAGGGTTTTCCCTTATAATAGCCAAACATGCTTGGTACATTTAAAACAAATCATTTGATACTATAATAAGTGTATAGTGTCAAAACAATTTCAATCATAAATATCAATCATAGACGGCATAGCATCCCATGCTACTGTGTCGCCATACTAGGCTCTACAAATAAAGCTGAAATACACGTATTGGAAATTGGGTTTCCGTCATGAGTCGAGGCAAGGGGCAAGCTCCTCTCCACTTTCGAGACACTCTAGCAAATGTCTCAGGGCTACGCACTCTGGGCAACCCTTGGATCTTCAGGGCCGGTCCTCTCTTACGTTTGAGGATTGGCAATTCCTGAACACACGTTTCCCGGTCCTTACAGACCTAAAATCGAGGCGCCTCATCCAACAACCACATAGGTGAAAAGTATATAAATGTCAGGGATGGTAAGTCACTGACACCACCAAAGCTAGAAAGAATCGTCGTGCTCTCCCTGCAGTCCTTATCCCGTTTTTAACTCATACCGAGATGTGAGGCTCCCGAATTCACGTTATACACAAAGTTACGCCACAAAGGTCGTGCTTTGATCATCAACCACAAGACTTTGCTTTTCAACAGAAGCCTTGATCCATGCAACTCAGCATGCCACACAGGCAATTCATGCCATGCGATTGATATCTATCGATATATAACCTCTAAGCTCGTACGTCTCAGAGAAGGGCGTTAAGCAAGAGAATAAATTCTCCGCCGCCAAACAGATATATATTTAACAGAAATCAATCAACACAGAATAAAATCCAATGTCAGACACACAATCCATTTACAAGTTCGTTCTAGGTCTGAACGAAACCGGAGGAACTTTCCTCGCATATCCATCGATCTCCAAGTACGTCTGGACGACCACCAACTGATTCCCTCATCTTGGGTGTACAGCCCAATCAAGATCATCAGTAATCACCCAAACGATGTGAAGACTTTCGGTCTTCAACCACCGTCTTCATCTTCGACATATCGTCGAATCGGTTATTCAGAATGGGTATAAACCCGGACTTTCCGAACAACCCGCGTATATTAAAAACAAATGTTACATAAACACAACATACGCCTCATTCCAATTCAGCAGCCACTAACCGCAAATTTCATATTCTTAGGGAAAGGTTCCCATTAATTTTATCCAAGATAAATTCTTTAAAATTTATCCTTTAATCTTCCTTTGGATGTCATTTCAAACCAAATTATGGTTTTCCAAACTAGTCGAGATTAGCGAACCACACCGGAGTAATTATTTATTTTATTTCCCAATCCCAACCTATTCATCCCATGAAGCAAAACTGGTAATACTCCATATCTTATTCCATGGTGTTATCGGTAAAATTTATTTACCATTTCACGTTCAAATCTAATTAAAGATTTGACTATCGTTTTGGAGCAAAACTGGTGATACTCCATTCTCGCTTATTTTCCAAATTTGATAATTTAGATTATCAATTCACATTTCAATCTAATTGCAGATTCATTAAAACTCCTTTTACTGGGTTAAAGAACTAATGTCTTTTAAAACATAGTTCACGACAACCCAAATCACATTCTATTTATTACCGGGTTAAAGAACTAGTGTTATTTAAAACACCATTCACGATAAACCCACAAATCATATCTATTTAAAACCCGTTTCAAATCCAATTTATTTATTTAAAAATAAACGCGTTTAATTTTAGTTCAAAACTAGTTCATTTCGATAAAAATCTATTTTTATCTTTTCAAAAATGGAGTTTTTCATCCCAATTTTTCCTAAATCATTTCTTATGATTTTACACAAATTATTACTATTTTTAATAATTTTATCAAGGCCCGTACAGTCGATTTTCATCAACGGCCATCGAACTGCACTTACAACGAACTTTTCCAAATTTGATTTCGACGTATCTCCAAATCCAACCGTTAGATTTCAAATTTATAATATTCGCTAGAAAGCACTTTTCGATATGAAACCAACGGTTCCAGTTTTAGGAGAATCCGACGGTCGGATCTCCCGTAATGTCCGTTCGAAGTTAATGGTCGAAATTCGCGAACTGCCGCGGCGCGGCGCATTCTATTCAGGCCATTATATATATAATATATACATATTATATATATTTCGTCGATTTCTATTTAAAACGAAGTTTATAAATAGTTTTAAATTCATTTCAAAAACATTTCAACTTCCATTTCCAATTCAAATCAAAATTGAATTTTTCTTTATAAATTCGTTTTAAAATTCATTTCAATTCAATTCAAATTTCAATTCAATTTGAATTCATTTCAAATCGATTTTTATTCTATTTCAATTCGTTTTCAATTCAATTTGAATTCGTTTTATATTCAATTCAATTCGAATTCGTTTTCTATTCAATTCAATTCGAATTCGTTTTCTATTCAATTCAATTCAAATTCGTTTTCTTTTCAATTCAATTCGAATTCGTTTTCTATTCAATTCAAATCGAATTCGTTTTCTATTCAATTCAAATCGAATTCGTTTTCTATTCAATTCAATTCAAATTCGTTTTCTATTCAATTCAATTCAAATTCGTTTTCTATTCAATTCGAATTCGTATTCGTTTTCTATTCAATTCAAATCGAATTCGTTTTCTATTCAATTCAAATCGAATTCGGTTTCTTTTCAATTCAAATCGAATTCGGTTTCTTTTCAATTCAAATCAAATTCAGTTTCTTTTCAATTCAAATCAAATTCGTTTTCTTTTCAATTCAAATCAAATTCGTTTTCTTTTCAATTCAAATCAAATTCGTTTTCTTTTCGATCCAATTCAAATTCGAATATAATCGATATAAATATCGTTCGCGTCAAAATAGCGCATCTCTAATCAACACGGCTTTATATATTTCAATAATTCCGTTATTCTATTCAATAAATGAATATTTATCCTATTCAATACGTGAATCTATATTTTTGTCAACACACGACTAATCTCAACGAATGAGTACTGTCCACGTGTGACTCTTTTTGTTATTTAATATATTTTATATATGATAAAGATGTAAATCTTATTGTTAAAATATTTCGTTCAACACATGACTAATCTCAACGGATGAGTACGGTCAACACATGAACCTTTATTTTATAATATTCTTTATTTTCTAAATTGGAATGAGGCCCAATCAATTACCATATAAAGTTAATTATATGGATTCCATACAACACATGTATATAATAGCAACGATAAATAATCAACCATCATCCAAAGTGCACTACACTGTATAAGCATCAAATATAGATATCTAACACTTATAACAGCCTGTCAATCAATCGATCGACATACAACTAATTATTGGGATTAGTGTATGCCGTATTTTATCCCAATATCCGTGTGGGGTTTCAAACAATCAAACGCATATTTTATTTGTGTTGTTGGGCGATGTGTAAAATTTATCGACCAAATCAATATCAGTCAAATCAGTGTATATAAACAAATCGGCCGATTTGTTTATAATTATTTATTTATTCACATTCACGTTAAAAATTATATTTTTAAATATAATTAATTTATTTCAACACATGAATCTGTATTTCTATTTCACACCAATTTGACAAACAAATTTTCACAACATATCAATCAAACAAACAAGCCATCCATGGTCTGTGGATGACGGGTGTCGGGTGCTACTAAACACCGTCTGCACCCTAGTATATACATATATATAACTAGAAATAGAGATTTTAAAAGGTGAGAAGTTCTCACCGATAGTTATCCAAACTCCACGACACTTCATTTATAGAATTCTTCGTCGTTCTCGCCTTTTTGTCACTTTCGTTCCCCTACATATATAAAAATCGAATTTTTACTTTGCTATTCAATATATAAAAATCGAATTTTTTCTTCGCTATTCAATATATAAAAATCGAATTTTTTCTTCGCTATTCAATATATAAAAATCGAATTTTTTCTTCGCTATTCAATATATAAAAATCCCATTTTGACACTGCTATTATATAGATAAAAATTCTATTTTTACAACGCTATTATATAGATAAAAATTCTATTTTTACAACGCTATTATATATAAAGATTTCGCCTTTTCAAATATAAAGATTTCGCCTTTTCAAATATAAAGAAAAAACCTTTCTATAGAAAAATTATATTTTTCTTCATTATAAAAATCAAATTTTTATCTTGCTATCATATTTATAAAAATCGAATTTTTATTCTAATGGTAACCTTATAAAGATCGCATCTTTTCCCAAATGAAGACATCATAAAAATCGTGTTTTTCCTTGATTAAAATTATCATCTTTTATAATTAAAAATATCAACTTTCTTTAATTAAAAATATCAAACATAGTTTTCTATCCTAGATTTTTCAAAACAATGTTTTAATATATATAAAAAAAGAGAAAAAAAGAAAAAGAATTAAAATAAATGGATAAAGAAAATAACTTACTGTTATCTGCGAATGGGGGGGGGTGTGGCACCGTCGGTCTTGGACGGGAGGAGGGGTCGCTGGAGCTCTGGTGTGGTGGCGGGGCTGTGGTGGTCAGGCGGAGGCCGTTGGTGCAGTCGCAGGTGGTGGGGGAGGTACTGGCGTCGGTGGGCTTCGCGATTTGGTTGGGGGGGTCTCGAGCGTCGGCTGGAGGGAGAAAGAAGAGAGGGGAGGAGAAGCAGGCGCGGGGAGAAGGGGATGGAGGGCGGTGGCCCTAGGCGGCGGCGAACACCGGGGGGCGCGATGGAGGCGGCGGCGTCCCCCCCCCCCCCCCGTCGCCCTCTCTCTCTCCTTTTTTTTCCTTTCTTTAAATCGATTTCTGACGTGGAGAACGAGATAAGGGGGGGCCAGAGGTAATAGGGTGAGAGAGAGGAGAGAGGAAATTAATTTTCAATTAATTTTAAATTCAAAAAGTTGACTTTTACATACGACCTCTAAACGAGGCCCACCGCTTGTCGTCCATAGCGTTTTACCCCTATTCCGAACACGATGGGATATGTATCGTAGGCTGATTCGATCGTTTCGATCAGTTTCCATCAAAATCAACATATAACTCTATATATTGAATTTAAACGCGCATTTCAATTTACCGGGGTCACATACTAACTCTAAAAATTCCTGAAAAATATTTTCTAGCTTCGTATTGATGATACGGTCCTAAAAAAACTAGTTTCGTCGAATTCTGAGACCGTTGGAAAAATGGCCAATTTCCAGTGGATTAAAATCAACTAAAATTGGTCAAACGCGTTTTCCTTTGCCACACTCACATATTGATTCAAAAAATTATGAAATTAAAAACCTACCAATAATTTGACATCACGGATCCAACAAAAATGGTTTCGTCGAAATCCGAGGTCGTTTGCAAAATTCCCATTTTTAAGGGCTGAATTCCATAGCGACTATTCAGAATTTTCATTTGGACATATCTTTTGATCCCCGCTATGAAATTTTGATTTTTTGGATTCGTTGGAAAGATATCCACAAATAGATTCCATTATTTTTGGTTTCACTAAAATCTGGATTGTTTTGCACCCGGTACGTTGAATTGAAGTTTGAAATCAAATTATCGAACTACCGCGCCATTTTCAATTATAATTATAATTATATATAATTATTTATATTCTAACGACGACGTATATAATATATACGTTCAAATTCCATTCAAAATAAATTTCTCGTCGTTTTTATTTAAAATAATTCATTTTAAATAATCAAAATTCGCTAAAATTGCCAAAATAAAATTTTTAAACTGGCCCAGATTTCCGGGTTGTTACAATATCTCTCTTCCTTATCCTCTTTCTGTTGTTTGTTTTATTTACAATATTATTATGCCTTTACCGTTTAAATTGCATAGAATTGGAGAAGTTTGGAATGACATTGGAAAGGGAAATTGGGCATATTAGAATTTGTACTGTAAATTGGGATTATTATAAAGAAAGAATGTGTAAACATGAATACGTTAAACTTGATTTTATACTAAGGAGACATGTCTTTTGTAAACATGTATTTAACATTACTCTGTAGACATATCAATATGATATTGATGTGGTGAACATGAATTAGACATTTATTTGTAGACATATTAATATAGGCATCGATTTGGTAAATACTTATTTGGCATTAATTTATAGATATGTTAATATAGCGTTAGTTAGAAAAAATGTAATTAACATTAATCCGTATATATGTTAATTTGAGAAACATGTTGACATTAAGGAAAATATGTTAAACATAGTAAACGTAATTCATGTTAATTGACATTAAATAGAATATGCTAATTTGAGAAACATGGTGATTTGTCATTCATGTTAATCAGCATCAAGGATAGTATACTAATTTGAGAAACATGGTAATTCATGTTAATTGACATTAAGGAGGATATGTTAATTTGAGAAACATGGTAATTAGACATTCATGTTAATTGACACTAATTAGGGAGAATATGTTAACTGGATAAAACATGTAATTTGTCATTTATGTTTAATTTAATTAAGGAAAATATGTCACCGTTGTTCATTTCGTGGTAATTTGAGAAAAACACGTCAATAAGACATTTATGTTCATTTCATGTTAATTTGGGAAAAACATGTCTTTAGTTTGGGGAAATTGTTAATTAGACATTTATATTAATTTGATGTCGAGATGGAAAAAGACATGTTTTTGTTAATTTAATAGGGTAAACATGGCATTGATATTGGAATTACATGTTAATTGACACTGATTTGTAAACATGATAATTTGGCATCGATATCAGAAAACATGCAATTTGTTATTTGACGTTAAGATTTGAAGCGCGTTCATTCAATGTTAACTTGAAAAATACGTTTATTTGGCATTAGTATGAAAAACATGTTAATTGTACTTAATATGACATTAAGTAATCTTATTTGGAAAACGTGTTAATTAGAATGAGTCATACTTAATATGACATTAAGTAATTGGTATGAGAAAACATCTTAATTGAATAAATGGAATGTATGTGGAAATTGGCATGCAAATGGATAACATGTGAGTTATACTTAATTTAATATTAAGTAAATATATCATGGAAAATGTGAGAATTATATGTAAATTAAGCAAGACTTGTTACAGTAATCAATATACATTTGAGCAAGTGCTTGTATGTCCTGGGGGAAGGGTTGTACATAGAATAACATTTACAAAAAATGTCATTTACAACCATGCTTATTAATGAACTTAAACATGTTTATTAATAAGGTAAGAGGCCCCACGTCTTGCTGTTTATATCCGGTTTGGGACTCTTAAAATCCTAGTTACTTAGGGACCAAGCCTAGGGAGTGGCTTGTGTCAATCTTGCTATTGTCTGGAACCTGCATCAGCTAGTAACCCTGCTGGTATCGTAGAGGGGCTTCACACTAGGTAGGGGCCAGAGCATGCTTTACTAATCCAGATTGTAAGAGGTCCAATATCTTGAAGGTGGGTGCGGGCGTGTTCCGACGGAGTCATAAGCGTGCATGGGTCTGATGGGGGAAACTAAGATGTTGTAACACCGACGAATAGGGTTGTGTCTTATAAGTTGACAGGTTAAGGACTGATATCCCCTACTATCATGGCTGGCACAGGCTATTCATGTATGTAGGGAGCCGATCGATGGGTAGCATTAGGAAAAATCCCTCCTAATTACTTTTTCCTGTCCAAATCTGTAGAGGAAAATAGTCAATCTTCCTGATCTAATTACTATTATTATTGTTATCATCGTTGTCATTTTATAAGAATAGCCAGTCCTTATTATCAGTTCATATCAGTTATTGTTCAGCTTTTGACATGTGCAGATACTTACCTTTTATGACACTATAACCACTATTTATCTGTTTTACTTAACTTAGTAAGTTGAGCTAGTAATCACAGCAGCTCACCAGGCTTTATGTCTGACCCATATCCTTTCCCCTTTCTATTTTCTTTCCCATAGAATTACAGGAAGAAAGTACATAGTTCAGATTTCTTTGTTAGCTTTGTTGTGATGGGTCTCTGCAAATTGGATTACTTCATGTTCTCTTTCCAAGGTTAGGTTGAATCTTTTTTGCTATATTTGAGGGATAATATTGTTTACTCTGATGTTGTTTTTAACCTAAATTTTGAGACATGGTATTTTGTAACTGTTTGTTAAATGAAACAAAGATGGTTTGGTACTTTATAAAACGGAAGTTTCTTTTTTCGTTGTAAATTTATTATTCTATGTCTTGTGAAATCTTAGTCCATGTGATGTTTTATGTCTTTAAACCTACAATGCTCCATACTTTCTTAATGAAATCCTCATATGGGTGACATTAAGGAATGCAGGGTGTTATAACACTCTTAACAAGCTAAGCTAAGGATTTTGTTCATCTCCTATATAATCAAACTCAAGAGGTGGTTTCGGTCCTGTAGGTGCAAAGCAAAGACTACAGTTGAGGGCCTAGTTCGCCACCAGCAAAAGAAAAGAGAGTCAAGGCCGGAAGATACAAGCATAGTGATCAAATAACAAAGGCCAACAATGAAAGCTCGAAATGGGGTCGTACAACACGAGACTCTCACGTACGTCAAATTTCGCTAATCTGAAGGAAAAAGTATTCTAAAATACAGATTCTGGTTAGGTTTCCTACAAAAAGAAAAATATATCATAACACTATAATAATAACTTAATGAGGAAATATACAAATATAATAGACTAATATAATTAGCGACTAAAATAGACATTCCAAATGTAAAGAGCCTTAGCAGACAACAACCCCAAATAAATATTAGTACCTTCTTACCTAAATCTTGTCGGATGCAATGGGGAGGGATCAGAGAAAAATTCTGATAATTGGTAAATTATTCATCTTATACATAAGACAAGCTTATGCTGATTTTTTTTTTCACCATTTTAAGTTATGTTAAATCATATTATTAGTCTTTATGACTCCACAACAACATACAAACAATACCTATCTGCACTATATGGATATATGCCAATATGTGTAAATATATATCCAAAGGCCACTAATAGGCATAGATGTTATCCCCACCAGTATCCATCGCTCAACACCTCGTAAGGATCCACTGCCTTGCTACATTGTAGGTAGTGTATCAGTCGAGGAAACCTTACCGTATATACTGGCGACCTTCAGTCTATATGGTCCAAATACTTTAGCTCGTACTTCTATTCTTGTCATATTCTCATATCATGGACTTTAGGCTCTAGACAC
This sequence comes from Allium sativum, assembly GCA_030737875.1. Classification (NCBI taxonomy): domain Eukaryota; kingdom Viridiplantae; phylum Streptophyta; class Magnoliopsida; order Asparagales; family Amaryllidaceae; genus Allium; species Allium sativum. The sequence goes on from CM060924.1 coordinate 203,918,513, forward strand.
CACTACCTCGTCTATGCTTTCGGGGGAATCTATGTATTGATTAACTAACATTTCCTTATAAAATAAAGCAACAACAAATATGGCCTTGTATTACCCAACTGACCCAATCCTGGTAAGCGGAACAGATCAGTTAGGTATATCCCTGTCCTTCCCATTGACTACAAGGGACTGATGATGAGCTTGATAAATATGTAAATCCTACCCATAGATTTGGTACCTACATATGCCCATCCTTTCCCGTACCCTATTGCAACTTGTTTAGGTACTTATGCACAACAAATTTTCCTTTCCTTGTTGCATAGACCTAATCTCACTCACATCCAATTAGATATTCTAGTGCAATCTACGAAATACCCTTCTGAAACTTTGAAGCATACCTAATTTGGCTATGCATGTTGGCCTAGATATGATTATAATAGACAATATATAACTATAAGAAACAATCTATAATCAAGACAATAGGCATAGTCCATACCTAAGGTATACCTTCAGTATGCAAACATACAGTCACCACACGCCATATATGTTAAATATGCTTTTAACATTCCAACCTAATCTATTAACGTTCTTACATTGGTCTACTATAATTGTAGCAAACTATTTATAATTATTCACACCGTCAAAAACATATTTCAGAGGCAACTTTATGCATGTTTTAGATTTATGTATACTTATTGTTCTTCTATTCTCTTTATTGTCTTAATTTTTTTTATGTTTGATTTGAATTCTTCAGTATTACTATACATTTTCTTTTATTCCATTATTTTCATTAGGCGCTTCACAATTTTGTACATTACCATTATTTCTATTTGATTTATCATTTGCATTTTATTTCTATTTCAATTCTTATTTCTTTTTCTTACACAAAATGTAGGTTTACCTTTCCATTGCTATTGTTTAATTTTAACTTTATTTTATCTCAATTTACCACTTTTGGGGATTACCACATTTAACAAATTGAAACCAAACTTCAAATAATTAAATGTTACACAATAAATTTTCATATCATGTCCAAAAAAATAATTTGTGTAATGTTTGTAATTACTGGAAGCTCTATTTTGATTTTTCAAATAAACAGTGCAAAATACAAGGACTATATTTTTTTAATACATCTCTTTCTTTTACATATATACTTTTGCTCCTTGTCACTTCAAACATCACACTCTTGTTAAATTTAAACTTAATAATATATGAAAATCCACTTACAACAATGTACATTCCAATAAATTAAAATATCATTATAATCCTAAAAGTTCTGTTAGCTTTATTTTCAGACTCACTTATTAATATCAAATAAAATAGAATCTTAATTCATTATGTTTTAGCTATCTAATCTGACTTAGAACAAAGAATTAAAATACTTTTGCAATTACATAATTAAGTCTAATCGTTATGCTTATGTAATTACAAATGCAAACTTACAGACAATATTAAATTTTTGACACCTCAGACATATGAATTAATTGCAATTTAAATTCAATTTTTAGGCTTATGGAATATATTTCCAAGAGAATTATCTAATATTATATAAAAAAATATAATATTCCCACTTATGTTTAATTAGTGTTCCAAGTCTCTAGATCTAATCTTGATCCTAAACATATCATCTAAGTTCACCATTTTTGACTCTATTCGAATCCACAAATAATATATTAAGCAAATTTATTAGAGACTGGATTAGAGAGGGCAGGTTTATATTTATATTTACTTGTTAGAACCAGATCTAAAAGTTTACCATTAAAGTAGAAATCTAATATGAATCTATTTTATATTCTCCATCATCTCGTACTTCTTCTCCAAAGTGTTTCCATGCTGTCTAGATATGATTTTTTTGTATTTAGAAATTTAAGGAAAAATCAAAATTGTAGAGCCTCTATGCTCATTGAAAAAGAATGAGTTGGAAGTTAAGTCTTAGGTCCATATTATTGAGGTTTAAATCAGTGCTTACCGTCGGATGGAACCAGAAAAGATTTGGGCCATATAAAAAAATTATAGCCACGAACAAGTGCAGATCGAACTCCGATACCTTAGGTCAACAACCTGGGCAAGGCTTAGATCAACCCCTATAGTCCTTTATATGAGTAATATTGAAAATGGTAACATGTTGCATCCTGGTCCTTATAAAATCAATGCCGAAAATAATAAAAGCAACATCACAGCCTAATGGAGTTAATATTGAAAGTACTAAGATGTGCATCATTGCCACTGTTTATAGTTGTAGCTGAAATAGATAAATGTGACGTCATTATAACTATACATAATAGTGTCAACATGTGGTATCACAGTAACAAAGAGTTAATAAAAGGAACCTTACAACATGGCTTCCATTAGAGTTGGTAGAAGTATTGAAACTATGTGGCTTTGTTGATGTCGCAATAAATAAGCAGTATCAAATGGTTGAGGGATCAATATTAAAAATTAGTGCTATTGCCTATGTTAAAAGCTTGAATATCGTCATTGAGATTTAACTAGTAAGAAATCATTTCACACCAACGTCAATTGCTATCCTATACTTCCACTATAGATGATATCATATTTTATAGTTGCGAAGTAGATGTGGTTATGACATCATGTACTTTTGGCGATTGTAACAACCAGCCCGAAATGGTCCCAAATTTCGACGTAGAAAAGGCCCATCGAAACTTAGAGCCACTCTAAATGGGTCATTGGTTCCTATAAGGAATTACATTTGCACAGAATAATATGTAGACATTGCATTATGGAAATCTCACACAACAAAATGAGAAAGTATAATACCAAAATATGACGTAGCATTTCATAAAAACCACATAATTTAAACACAGATTGTCAAGGTATAGTTATTCCATAGGTACATCAATAAACTCATCATTAAAAGTTTCCATAAGCAATACAACAATGATAATTAACAATAGCAAAATATCTCCATTTTCAACTTCAGTCTCCATTATTGCTTCGTCCATTGAATTTACCCCACCTACTGACCTGTTGGATATGTTAAGGAGAGGGATCAGAATATAAAGTAACGTGTGACTGAAAATAGTATTTACTTAAAGATCATACCATAAATTGAGGAGGTTATATATATCAAGGTATGTTTATGCAACACACAAACATTCACATGAACATAAAGTATCTAACCAATGAGGTGGATATTCGAGTCAATCGCTTAAGACCTCCATTAGTGCATTTAGGGTAAAGAGCCGACAAGGTGGGCATCCTCGGTCACTTAAAGCCCTTATTAAAGGTGGTTCTTATGATCTCTTATAACCCTGAGGCAGACCCTAGCCCCTTAAGACCCCATCCTAATATACAACGTTCTTAAGTTTATACTCTCACAAGTAATATGCGAAGTAGTATTTCGAACTTTAACACATAATTGATATTATGGTAGAACACCTATCCCGCTTAAGACTTCTCTTAAACAGTTGGTGAGCATTCTACAGCCACATATCATATATAAACCAATCTTGTCCCTAGTTTTTTCTTTACAAGCTTCTAGAAGAAAAGCACATCCCCCATGAACTACCCTACTCCGGTACCACTATGCCGAGCCACTTTTAGAGAAAGAGGACCCATGGACTTACTTCGAATCTAATAAGGGTGGGTCCCATGACTTTGGTACCAATCAAAGAAATAAACCTTTGGAGAGGATCCAATTCCTAACCACTTAAGACACAAACTAGATAAGAAGAGAGTCAGCTACTTAAGAAGAAATGCACATCCCCCATGAACTACCCTACTCCGGTACCGCTATGCCGAACCACTTTTAGAGAAAGAGGACCCATGGACTTACTTTGAATCTAATAAGGGTGGGTCCCATGACTTTGGTACCAATCTAAGAAATAAACCTTCGGAGAGGATCCTATTTCTAACCACTTAAGATCCAAACTAGATAAGAAGAGAGTCAGCTACTTAAGACCTTCCCAAGGCGTAGTAAACCTGCCTATTCTCACATACAATAGCTTTATATATATACATATTAGACCTCTCATATTAAACTGTATACCTGTAGATGTTGGATATGTCGGGCGGTTACGGACAGATTTCTACTACAAGTGATTTAAACTTGTGGCATAGTGCACTAAACTTGAATGGCCCATGAGACCCAGACCTCTCACATCAGTCGGACCCACTTGTGGTTGCTGGATGTGCCGGTCGGTTCCGGGCAGACTTCTACCACAAATGGCAACTAACCCCGTGTCTATGTGTCATTATTTAATATATATATAAGCCATTCTATATGCACGCACAAGCAATCAATATATGGGGACATTTCAAATTCAAACCTTATCCTAATCGCATTTACTACGTCGTTATTACGCTAATTTCGTGAATTACACTATTTAAGTAAAATATATAGTACGTATAAATAACGCTTGTTTTCATATGCGCAAGAGAACATTTTAACGAAGTAAAATTGTCAACTTGGTCTATGTTTAAGGCATACAAGTTAATTTCCACATTTACCGCTACATTCAAGGCATAATGACATAATTGCATAATGACAAATAGCAGTAATGGGAAAAAAACAACATCCAATTAAAACTTGCATCCTCGGCTTATTGGAATAATTCTAGTAATAAACCAAGAATAGGGTATAATCACACACACACATATACATACATACATACATACATATATATATATATATACATAGACCTTTATTTATCTAATTTACCCCTTTCTCATATTGTATAAAAACATATATATTTGATTGGCTTCAAATCTGAATACGTTCAGATTTGTCTTTTTGAATAAAACCCAAACCTATTCAAATAATAAATCCAATCAAATCTAAACCTTTTTTACATTACAACCAAAGATTTAGAAAAAAGGATAAATAAAATAAAATAAAAGTACATCACCTAATTGTTCTCAATCCATTACTAAAACAAAATTAACAAACCCAATATAAATTGACAATTCTTGCAAAATACATAAGAATAAGAGATTTTGGGGTTTTGTAGTTTGATATTGTCGTTATACCAAATCTCCTTAGGCATAAAAATCCATATGGTAATCTACAAATGTAGAATATGCCTAAGAAAATACTAATTCCACTCACAGTGATTAGAAATGTCGTAGATCTAACGTTTTCGCGCCTATTTGATGTGAACTCCAATCCCTAGAGATTTATATACATAAGAATCAAACAATTAAAATCCTTATATATATATCATGTTATTCCAAATCTATAATTTATAATAAAAGATTAGAGAAAGAAGAATAGGTTTGTAGAAGAAGAAGAAAACCAATTTTTAAGTTTCTCTGGAATCAATGGCAGAAGAGTGGAGACACAAATAGGGAGAGTGGCTAGGGTTTAGGTATGGAGTCTAGGGGTCTATTTATATGTGTTTGTGTAAACAAGAACCGTAGGATTATTAAGATTTAATCCTAGCTGTTCATTTATATAAATTGGCCCCAAAAACCAAACCCAACTCAACCTTATTGGGAATTTCAGCGGCCAAGCGGTCGACCTCCCCCTTAGAAGGGTGGTCGACTTCTTAGTCTCTGAATCACCCAATAAACATATATGGGTCTGGAGATACGTTAAATGATTTGGCTTATTTCTTACCTTATAAGGATTACTCTTGTCTCCTTATCCTTATCTTCTTCATTTGAAATTCAAATTCATCATATTATTTTATTTGTTGGTTATATATTATTTACTAAACCATATATATATACACACACACGTTTACCGTCTAAACTTCATTGAACTGTAATTTCGTCGTATAATCGCCATTTTCAACATATTATACAAGAAAATGACTCGGAATTTCGCCTAGCCAAATTCATAATGATGAAAAATATCATTTTTCAGTCTATTTGTATTTTATTATTTAATTGCTTATTATTATTATTTATGTTTTTAGGTATATTTTATGGGGTGTCACATCCCCCCCTTAAAATATATTTCTCCCTGAAATCTGTTGGGTATGTTAAGGAGAGGGGTCAGAACATAAAGCAATGTGTGCCTGAAAATGGTATTTACTTAAAGATCATACCCAAAATTTAGGAGGTCATATATATCAAGGTATGTCTACGCAAAACTCAAAACATTCACATGAACATAAAGTATCTAACCAATAAGGTGGATATTCGATTCAATCGCTTAAGATCTCCATTAGTGCATTTAGGGTAAAGAGCCGACAAGGTGGGCATCCTCGGTCACTTAAGGCCCTTATTAAAGGTGGTTCTTATGATCTCTTATAACTCTGAGGAGGACCCTAGCCCCTTAAGACCCCATCCTAATACGCAACATTCTTAAGTTTATACTCTCACAAGTAATATGAGAAGTAGTATTTCGAACGTTACCACTTAACTGATATTATGGTAGAACACCTACACCACTTAAGACTTCCCTTAAACAGTTGGTGAGCATTCTACAACCATATATCATATATAAACCAATCTTGTCCCTAGTTTTTTTCTTTACAAGCTACTAAAAGAAAAGCACATCCCCCATGAACTACCCTGCTCCGGTACTGCTATGTCGAACCAATTTTAGAGAAAGAGGACCCACGGACTTACTTCGAATCTAATAAGGGTAGGTCCCATGACTTTAGTACCAATCTAAGAAATAAACCTTCGGAGAGGATCCTAATCCTAAGCACTAAAGACCCAAACTAGATAAGAAGAGAGTCGGCCACTTAAGACCTTCCTAAGGCGTAGTAAACCTGCCTATTCTCACACATAATAGTTATACATATATGTACACACACACACACTAGACCTCTCATATTAAACCATATACCTGTAGATGTTGGATATGCCAGGCGGTTCTGGGCCGATTTCTACTACAAGTGATTTAACCTTGTGGCATAATGCACTAAACTTGGATGACCCATGACACCCAGACCTCTCACATCAGTCAGACCCACTTGTGGTTGCTGGATTTGTCGGTCGGTTCCGGACAGACTTCTACCACAAACGGCAGCTAACCCCGTGTCTATATGTCATTATTTAATTTTTATATATAAGTCATTCTATATGCACACACAAGAAATCAATATATGGGGACATCTCAAATTCAAATCTTATCCTTATTGCATTTACTACGTCGTTATTACGCTAATTTTGTTAATTACGCTATCTAAGTAAAATATATAGTACGTATAAATAACGCTAGTTTTCATATGCACAAGAGAACATTTTAACAAAGTAAAATTGTCAACTTGGTCTAAGTTTAAGGCATACAAGTTAATTTCCACATTTAACCGCTACATTCAAGGCATAGTGGCATAACTGCATAATAACATATAGCAGTAATGGGAAAAACACAACATCCAATTAAAATTTGCATCCTCGGCTTATTGGAATAATTATAGTAATGAACCAAGAATAGGGTATAATTTCATATATACATACTCACACACATATACACACACATATATATACATAAACCTTTATTTATCTAATTTACCACTTTCTCATATTGTATAAAAACATTCATATTTGATTGGCTTCAAATCTGAATACGTTCAGATTTGTCTTTTAAAATAAAACCCAAACCTATTCAAATAGTAAATCCAATCAAATATAAACCTTTTTTACATTACAATCAAAGATTTATAAAAAATGATAAATCAAATAAAATAAAAGTACATCACCTAATTGTTCTCAATCCATTACTAAAACAAAATTAACAAACCCAATATAAATTGACAATTATTGCAAAATACAAAAAAACAAGAGATTTTGGGGTTTTGTAGTTTGATATTGTCATTATACCAAATCTCCTTGGGCATAAAAATCCATATAGTAATCTATAAATGTAGAACATGCCTAAGAAAATACTAATTCCACTCGCAGCGATTAGAAATGTCGTATATCTAACTTTTTCATGCCTATTTGATGTGAACTCCAATCCCTAGAGAATTATATACATAAGAATCAAACAATTGCAATCCTTATATATATATAATGTTATTCCAGATCTATAATTTATAATAAAAGATTAGAGCAAGAAGAATAAGTTTGTAGAAGAAGAAAACCTATTTTTAACTTTCTCTGGAATCAATGGCAGAAGAGTGGAGGCACAGATAGAGAAAGTGGCTAGGGTTTAGGTATGGAGTCTAAGGGTCTATTTATATGTGTTTGTGTAAACCAAAACCGTAGGATTATTAAGATTTAATCCTAGTTGTTCATTTATATAAATTTTCCCCAAAAACTTAACCAAACCCAAACTTAGTGGGAATTTCAGCCGCCATGCAGTCGACCTCCCCCTTAGAAGGGCGGTCGACTTCTTGGTCTCTGAATCGCCCAATAAACATATGTGGGTCTGGAGATATTTAAAATATATATATACACACACACACACACACACACATATATATAACGTTAATTGATTTGGCTTATTTCTTACCTTATAAGGATTACTCTTGTCTCCTTATCCTTATCTTCTTCATTTGAAATTCAAATTCATCAGATTATTTTATTTGTTGGATATATATTACTTATTAAACCATATACATACATATATATATATACGTTAACCGTTTGATTTCATTGAACTGTAATTTCATCATACGATCACCATTTTCAACATATTATATATGAAAACAACTCAGAATTTCGCCTAGCCAAATTCATAATGATGCAAAATATCATTTTTCAATCTGTTTATATTTTATTATTAAATTGCTTATTATTATTTATGTTTTTAGGTATATTTTACGGGGTGTTACATCCCCCCTTGAAACATATTTCACCCTGAAACCTGTTTGAAGGGTCGAAAAACACAAGTCGCTCCACATATTTATGTTGTACACCCATCTTATTTTTAATTCATCCAAAAATATCCACGACTCGCAGTGATTATGAACTGCAGAGTTACTAAGGTGAGCTCAACCTAACGTTTGTGTGTAATAAGTGATGCAATATGTATGCAAAACACCTTACCATGCATAGATCTCTATATGAGTACGCTGTGCAATTGTGTTGCATCCATCTCCTACCATCCATTCAAGAAACCACAATGAAACTAAAAATCCTAAATTTTCGAGGGAGGCTACAAATTTTCTAAAATTTTCATGCCTTCCTTTGAATTTTCTCCTTATTGTACCTGAACCAATCTATCTGAAAAATGCGGAGTCTCGAAATCCCATGCTCTAAAATATCTATGATGGCACAAGATTTCCGAGGTTCCGCCTTTGCCCTCGTTTCTTGATCAGGCCCTACCAAAAATTCATTGTACCGTGGAGGTATCTTATCAATCATAAAACTTTTATGGGTTCCTATTCACAATATCATATATCTCCATATCTTAGAAAAACCCAAATATAATATCAACCCATTATCCTCCACAGTCTGCCTAATCAAATTAAACATTTTCTAATGTTTAACCAAAAATTTTGGTTTAAGCAGAAATTTGTCAATGGTTATTCCATCAACACTTTAATAGTTTAGGTGGCATACTTAAAGTTCTTCAAGAGCGCCCACTGATTACCAAAAGATAATTATGCTACTCATATAAATATTGTATCATTCCTATTATCTAAGAAACTAATTCTGCCAATCCTTCCTTTTATTCCCAGAGCTTCGGCTGTCTTCATTTTGTTTTCCAGTCTTCAGGTGAAGTTTGCCTCAAAAAGAATTTCTTAGATCAAATTTCTAGATCTAACAAATTAATGTATATTCTACACTGATGACTAGAAGATTTTCCTGTTAGACCAAAATGTGGTTCTCACACCCAAATTATCCTAACTCGTAGAGAATATAACTAGAAATGAAATGAAATGCAGCAAACACACCAAATTTATAGTGGTTCGGTGTTAAAGAGCCTACGTCCACTTTATATGATTTTGATTATACGTTTGAATGCAAATAGAATCACAATTTCCCCTCGATCTCACTTTTACAATGATAATTTACTCAACATATTCAAGATATTTTTTATTAGAAATGAGGGAAGTATGATAATGGTGGAATCAGAACTCTCAATTGCCAAAAGATTCGTAAAAATGCCAAGTATTAGGCTATTTATAAGTGATTCCAACAGGCGGTTCATGAGGACACGTGGCACCCATCCCGAGGATCTCGGAACTGTTCATGAGTGAGTGGAGAAATGGTCAGAGCTGTCATCATCCATACATGTCACTGGATCCACAATTCTCGGTTCGTGGGTGACCAAGTCCTAACCCATCTTTCGTGAAGGCATGAGCGGTTCGTGACCCTTACATGAGAGTCGAGCGGGTCGTCGTGATTAGGCGAGAGCGGTTCATGAAACTGGATCACGAACGACATGAGGGTAACAAGAGGGACCATGAGCCAAGGACAAATAGGGGAGTCACGACCCGGATTCAATCATCACGAGTCAAGGTGTATTCTCTTGAGCTTGTGCATGCATGTATCCTTGTCCATCCGAATACGGGTGTTTTATTCTTGTGGCTTGACCAAAAAGCTAGCTAACATTCTTCCCCCTCGAAGTACGTTTTATCATTGATGAGATATGCTTTGAAATAATCAATATGTCTGTTCCTGAACCGATAAGCACTGACGGTCGCGTCTATTGGTATCATCACGCCACTTCATGAAATCGAGTTATTTGATCATTTAGACAAGTATAACTACCAGAATGAGTTTCCAATTATCTCTGTCAGGTCTGGTGAATTTCAGATCTTAATTAAGTTGTCCTCTATCTTCTTGGGTAAATTACTCAATTTTTCACTAACCTTTATTCATTTGATTTAGCATTCCATTGGTTGTTATTCACGCGTGTGCATACAACTTTAATCGCTTCAAACTATGGGCCTTCAAATCATCTATATGTGTAGCAAGTGAGCTTCCTTGGTATAAGATCGAACCGTCATCACATGAGCGGTCGTGGGCCGAAGCGTAGGTACTCCATATCGGGCTTTTGGGCCAATCTACACAATCAGAGGGAGGAGAATACACCTGGTCCAAAATCCACCATATAAATTACTTTTTATTCTTCCTCTCCTTCACTTAACTGCCATGGTTTTGCTTTTACGGTTTCTGCTTTGTCTTCCCCAAGATCGAAACCCTAACCTTCACTTTCCCTACTTTTTCCAGATCTGAATAGGTAACTAAGGATCGTAGTGTCTCTTGTTTCAATTTAGGTTATAGGTGAGTGTCAAACCGAATTGAGAGAGTCTCCTTGTTAATTTCTGTTGTGCTTTGTCGATGGTTCTTCTCAGAGCCGCCGCTGTCGAGGGCAATTGTGACAACCCACATCCGTTAATATCACTCACTAAGGGATTGCATTAAGTTTCGTGAAGCATTATAGGTAAACAGACGCATAATAATTACAAGAAAGATATAAATAACATAGCAGCGGAAATTTTAAATTTTTATTTCAAACATAAATCATAATGCCGTGGTCCATAATACCATAAGTCACAAAAACCATTACAATAAAACAACTTCTGTCTTGCATCATCAGAGTACATAAGAATATGAGAAACATAATTTCCCGATTTAAAGAGTTAAGCCATAGTAGAGACAAGAACTTGAGCCATACTTCAGACGTAGCTCCTAGCAAGATGATATCTGAGTCTCGACTAAGACTGAGTGTTTCCTCCCTGAGAACCCGGGGGGAGGGAAGGAAAAAAGAAGGAGAAACAAAAGGGTCAGACATAAAGTATGGCGAGTCTAGTTACTTTTAGCTAGTAAATAAATAAAAGTAACATGATAGGCATATAAAATGGATAAGAGAGATCATTGCATAAATGGAAGCTGTGACAAGGTAAGCAAGATAAAGTGTATGTGCCTCACAAATGATTACTCTGCATTATTACTAGTATAACTAAAATGGAACGATCACTTCCACTCTATGTTGGTAGACCTAGGGCATACATCTGAGTGTACCCTAACCACTACCCTAATCGATCGACTCCCTATCCTGTAGATATCCTATGCTGGCCCCTAGTAAGAGGTATCACTTCCTAAAGTGGCAACCAATAAGGTGTGCACAACCATACCTACTGGTGTCACCGTCATCTTATTCCCTTCTGCCCGGCTCATGCACGCACATGGCCCGGTCGGTTTGCACCGCCCACACCATCCGTCTCGTTTGGATCTTTTATAATCAATCAGTAAGCGCTGCCCCTTCTCTGCCTAGTACAGAGTTCTTTACTTGATACCAACTCCGGTTTACTAACTGAAATGGGTCCCACACAATATGATACAAGCTCTCCCCTTTTTCTTGTATCCCCACTAGGTTTTTCACTGACTATGTATACCTTTAGGTGTCTTTAATTACATAGCCCTATACCAATTATGTTTACCCTAAAGGGTGTCTTTAATTACATAACTTTATTACATTATCCACCGGTTATGTATAACACTAGGTGTCTTTAATTACATAACCTTATTGGGTTAAGTTCGTAGACCTATATGTAAATATTACCCACTACCCACCCAATTTTACTTAACCCCAACTTAAGTTCATAATCATACAATCCTTATGGATTAAATTAGGTTAAGTAGTCCAATTCAATACCATGTCCAATTAAGGTTATAATGGGCTAGACCTCCCACTTAAGGCCTACAACGTGTGGATGCTGGATATGCCGATTGGGTCCGGGCAGTCTTATTATATAGTGGGGCCTGACCTCGTGTCTTTGCGCACTTAGACTTCTCACATTATGTTCAACATTAGTGGCTGCTGGATATGCCGGTCGAGTCCGATCAGACTTCCGCCACTAATGCAACCTACCCTCGTGTCATAAGTGCAATTACAATTCCTAATTGTAATTACTAAATATTCCATTTTTATCCAAAACTACCTATGTCATTATAGGTAATTATTTCTATGTTTCCCCATCTGAATTAAATGTCAAGTTTACATAAATACTACATAAATTATGCCAATTATAAATCTCTTTTCCCCATTTCCTAACTAACATACTCACACGTATTTTGGCAGGATCTAGGCTATAAAGCAATCTAGCCATAACAACGAAAAGGGAATATGGCAAAGGTGATAGTTTCAGCATATCTTGGCATAAACTAGCATGATAACAAAGTGAATTGTTATGTAATTAACATCATCAAGGTGGACATAAAACTGACAACTTGTGGCAATTACTACGATGTCAAAGCAAGCATAATGAGATCTAAATTAACCATTTAGGTGTCTAACTATTTATATCTAGCATAATTAGGGTGTCATGGTAACATGTTTAGATCTAAAGATGGCTTCACATGTCATGTTTACAACATATCTAGATTGATCACAATATGACAAATGAAAAGGGGATTTCATAAGGAATTAGATCTTGCCAATGTTTCAACTGTCCAATTTAAATGATGTACATTCACCACAATACAGTTACAAGTCAAGATCCACATAAAAACATGATAGAATAACCATAATTATATTAGATCTAGGGAAACTAATCTATCATGACATAGTATAAGATTTAATACTAGCACAGAATCATGTTTTACAACATATCCAATTTACAGTCTTTCACAATTCACTTTTATTTATCTAAACCTAAAAGTAATCTAGAAACTCACAGTGTTAGGTTTAGAGAATTGAGAAAGAATGGATCTTGAATTCTGAATTTGATTTGTAAAGTATGTAGTTATAGAAAACGGTTCAGTTTGCACTCCAGTGGCATATAGCCTCCATGGTTTCCAATGAAATCGACTGCCACCTCAGCCCTAGGGGTGTCGACACCTCTGTGGGTGGGTCGACTCCTAGGTCGACACCACTTAAGGGGGGTCGACCCCCTAGACCTGGAATTTTGCCGCTCAGATGAATTTTTCAAATTCGAGCTGTTCTGGATAGAATTCTGACTCATCTCTGACTCATGCATATGTATGTAATTTTTCTGCGCGTATACAAACTTAAAACCCTCATAACTTCCTCATATGGTGTCCGTTTTATGCACCAAGTGTCTATCTTGACCAGAATTTCAAGACGGACGCAATGGTGCAGTCGTTTCCTCCAATTCTGAATATTAAATTAATTATTATTTAATTTGTCCTCCTTTATCGGGGTGTTACATTCTCCCTTAATCAATGGATTTCGTCCCGCAATCTCTAAATTGAGAAGAATGCATATCCTACCATCCATCATTTATCTACTCATCCACCAATCACTGGCATCCATTGTCCTTAAAGATTTATAATGCTTATATGAATATATGCGAAGGTCTGTGTATATGTCCCAACACTAATGCGAAGATCAGGAAGTCTACTTATTCAGTTGACCTCCTTAATGCAATATATGTTAGTGCCATGAATCCAATATGTATGCAAATAAACATATCATATAAGTTCTATATGTGTGCACATTCATCCGTCGAAATGCAGCATCCATATGCTAACTCATCCATTTCCATTTATAAAAGAAAAGAAAAGGCACACACATCCATATGCAGTATGAGAGTGATTGAGCTGATCTTATTGCCTAATGTGTGTATATGCGTCCACAGGTAACCACTAGCAAACACTTGCATCCACATACATCCATCAAACATAACATGTTTCAAACACATATTTACATACATAGGATTCCTATCTAAAGGTCGAAAATACGATGGATAAGATATGTTCTATTGACAGAAACAAGCACTAATAAAACTTAGGAAAAGGAGTTAAGAACATACCCTCGAAAATAAAAGGGTACGAAGCACGAACCTTGTCTTCGGTCTCCCGTGTCGCATCTTCTGGGTTATCTCCCCATTAAACCTTTAGCAACTTGATCTCCTTATTGCGCAGCTTCTTAACTTCTGACCTAATAATACAGGTAGGGACTCGTCCAACTGTCGCCTCCTGTTCCACTTCAACTTCTTCCAGTCGCATATTCTGGGTTATCTCCCCATTGGACCTTTAGCAACTAGATCTCCATATTCCACAGCTTCTTAACTTCTGACCCAAGGATACGGGTAGGGAATCGTCTGACTGTCGTCTCCTGTTCCACTTCAACTTCTTCCAACATACTCATCTCAACAACTTCTGCGGTGTTATGCAGGCACTTCCGCAGATGAGAGACGTGGAAAACGTCATGAACACTGGATAAATTTTCTAGGAGCTTTACTCCGTAGGCCATATGGCCAATCCTCTCGTTTATGGGAAATGGTCCCACAAACCTAGGCGCCAACTTCTCTACTGATCTGAAGCGGACCACATTCCTTAAAGGCGATACTTTGATAACAACCAAGTCTCCTACTTCGAATTCAATGTTAGTCCTTCTCTTGTCTGCATAGGACCTTTGCCTATCTTGAGCTGTCTTCATCTGCCGTCGAATAAGGTCAATCTTTTCAGACGTTTCCCTAACCATATCTGGTCCAAGTAACAATCTTTCTGTAGATTCCCACCAATAAGTTGGCGATCTACAGGGTCGCCCATACAATGCTTCGAAGGGTGTCATGCCGATGCTAGCTTGAAAACTGTTATTATAGGCAAACTCTACTAAAGGAAGATGCTCTTCCCGGTTCCCTCCGAAGTCTAGGATACACAGCCTTAAAAGATCTTCAAGAATCCTGTTCACCCTTTCCATCTGTCCGTCGGTGTGAGGATGATAAGTGGTGCTCAAACACAACTGTGTACCTAATGCTTCTTGTAAGCTCCTCCAAAATTCGCTGGTAAAGATGGGGTCACGATCGCTCACGATGTTGGAAGGTACTCCAAGAAGATGAACTATCTCACGAACATAAATTGCTGCCAACCATGATGCTGTCCTCTTACTCTTAACTGGAATAAAATGAGCGCTCTTAGTGAGTCTATCCACTACCACCTAAATACTGGTGTTACCTTTCTTCGATCTAGGCAACCCATCTATGAAATCCATAGAGATGCTCTCCCATTTCCACCGTGGAACCTCCAACAGATGAAGTAATCCACCGGGCTTCTTTTGCTCGCTTTGACTTGTTAGCAAACTAAACATTGAGAAACAAATTCAGCTACATCTTTCCTCATCCCAACCCAAAAGAAAACCCTCTTCATGTCTCTATACATCTTGTCACCACCTTGATGAATAGTCATCTTAGAATAGTGGGCTTCTTCTAGGATTGCCTTTATCAAGCTTCCAGTTTGAGCAACACAAAGCCTTCCATCTCATCGCAACCACCCCTTTTCATCTATTGCATATCTACTGAGGTGACTAGAAATCTCCCTTCTTCTGAGCTTATCCATGATGTCTAGAATATGTGGGTTACCTTGTTGCGAATCTCCTATCTAATCCATAAAAGTTGGTTGTATATCCATGGATGCAAACAAATCAGGCAAAACCTCGATGGAGGGTCTAAAATCAAAAGCTGATATAAACTCTAAGTTTTCTCTCTCCACAAACAAAGGACTCAGGGCCACCCTCTGCCTACTTAGTGCGTCTGCCACCACATTACCCTTGCTAGGGGTATAAGCAATCTCAAAATCATGTGAAGCTAAGAACTCCATCCACCATTGTTGCATTAAGTTGAGATCCTTCTATAAGAATAGATACTTGAGAGATTTATGATAGGTGCATAACTCGAAATTTTCTCCAAGTAAAAAATGACGCCACGTCTTTAACGCGAATACTAATGGCAGCTAGATGTAGATCATGGGTAGGGTAGTTCTTCTCATGAACTCGCAACTGTCTACCCCCATAACATATTACTTTCCCTTCTTACATCAAAAATGAACTAAGCTTTGTACCACACACATTAGTGTAAACAGTAAACACTTAACTTCCATCAGGCAAGATCAAGACCGGGGCTGTTGTTAGAGCCCTTTTCAGTCATTGGAAAGCAACATCACAGTATATGTCCCATGAAAATGCCAAATTCTTCTTTATCAGCCTGGTGAGAGGGGATGATATCTTCGCGAAGTCCTTAATGAACTTCCAATAATAACCTACCAACCTAAGAAAGCTTCTCACCTCGGTTGCATTTTTAGGAATCTGCCAAACTTGCACTGCAACCACCTTAGCGGGATCTACAGCTATCCCTTCTTTGGAGACTACATGGCCTAAAATCTCACCTCTTTTCTCCAAAAATGGCATTAGGAGAACTTTGCCTTAAGTTGATGGTCACAGAGAGTTTTCAAAACTTCTCTCAAATGTTAGGCATGCTCTTCTTCATTCTTAGAGAAGATCAAAATATCATCAACAAAGACTACCACAAATTTGTTTAGAAACTCCCGAAACACATTACTCATCAAATCAACAAAATAGGCGGGTGCATTTGTCAACCCAAAAGGCATAACTAGCCATTCAAAGAAACCGTTCGGAGTTCTGAAAGCAGTCTTATCTATGCTGTCCTCAGCCACCCTCAACTGATGGTACCCCGTAGCCAAGTATAACTAAGAAAATACCGAAGCACCAACAAGCTGATCAAATAAATCATTAATCCTTGGAAGTGGGTGTTTATTATTCTTGGTGAGCTTATTCAATTCTCTATAGTCAACGCACAAACGAAGTGAACCATCTGCTTTAATTGCGAATACTACTGGAGCACCCCATTCAGATATGCTTCGTCAGATAAAGCCTTTCTCAAGTAGCTCCCCTACTTGCTCAGCTCCCTCTTTTCCCTTGGAGCCACGTGGCGCATTAGTAATGCAACTGGCTTTGCATTGTCCACCAAGTATATGCAGAAGTCAATCTCGCGCCTTGGAGGTAAACCCCGTACCTCATCAAAAACATCGGAATAATCTTGAACCATTGGAACAGATTGCAAATCATCTATGGATGCATCTAGAGACTCTAGGAAGCTAAGCATAACAGACCCTTGGGGATTATAAGAAACTTCGAGGGTCTTCCCATGACAAATCAGGAGTCTAACAACCCTCCTCTCACAATCTAGAATGGCCCCATACATGGTAAGCCAATCCATTCCTAAAATTAACCCGTAGCCCATAAACCCGAGCACATACGCATCGCATTCAAACTCGACACCTAACACAGATATTTTCAAACCCCGACAAATCATCGATAAATGAGTCGAACCACCAATGGGGTTTGAAACAACTACAGGATCTATTAACATACTAGTAATTATGTGCAGAGATTCAACTACAGAACTTGATATAAATGAGTGTGAAGCACCAGAATCAAAAAGTGTTCTAACTGGATGGTTTGAAAGAGAAACTTAATTTTCTATGGAAAATTTTCTACCTCTTTCAGGAACACTAATCGCGAGATTATGCATTTGCCCTCCAGAAGTCCCTGCTCTTTGACCTTGTCCCTGCGATCCCTATTTCATCGGGCACTCTTTGGAGAAGTGTCTGACCTCTCTGCAATTAAAGCAATTGGCCTTCCTTTTCTTACAATCTTTGATCAAGTGTCCTTCCTGTCGACAATTGTGACATTTTCTTTTATCCTTGCCTTTATTATCCTTCCCTCCTTTCTTCTGCTGTTGTTGCTGCCCCTTCTTGGGCCACACCTTCTTATTCTGTAATGTCCCCTCAGCTTTTGTTTCCTTCTTTTCTCCCTTATCCTCCTCATGCATTAGGGCCATATCAAAAATCTTTTCAAAGGTGGCCTCCATTGGAACATGGGACATAGCTAAACCATGTAGAGGCTCATTCAGCCCTTTAGCAAAACCGCAAAACCTTTTTGTGCCCACCAACTCTAACCCAAACCTTGCCAGCTGGTTGAACTTGTTCACATACTCCTTTATTGTCAAATTTCCTTATTTAAGTGCTAAGAACCTCTCCATCTGTATGCTTCTCTCGGCTTGGGAAAGAAATTTCATTTCGAACCTCCGTCTAAAATCTTCCCAAGTTTCCACCGGATGCCCAGCTTGAGTGATTTCCCACCAAAATGAGGCTTCGTCCTTTAACAGCCAAGCAGCTAACTGAATCTTTCTTCGGTCCTCCACTTCAAAGATTACGAATAAGACCTCAGTATCCTTAAGCCAGTTTCGAGCTTCTACAAATGTCTCGTTCCCATGGAATGGCCTTCCTCCTATAGCCCGGAAGTCTTTGCAGATCTTGGCAAAGTTGTCAGCTCTTGGAGGGGGGAGGGGAGGAGGAATGACTGATGTAGCTGGGGGAGGAACGTCTCTTTAGCCTTCGGCCAGCGCCGTGTCCTCCAAATACCTACGGAACCATCCGGGTATTGTGACGCCTTTTCTTTTGAAAATACTTTCTTTTAAAACCTTTTTGAAAATAATTTCCAAAAACTTTTATCTAATCTGGTAAGCTATAGCTCTGATACCAAGTGTGACACCCCACGTCCGTTAATGTCACTCACTAAGGGAATGCATTATGTTCCGTGAAGCGTTATAGGTAAACAGACACAGAATAATCACAAGAAAGATATAAATAAGATAGCAATGGAAATTTTAAATTTTTATTTCAAACATAAATCATGATGTCGTGGTCCATAATACCATAAGTCACAAAAACCATTACAATAAAACAACTTATATCTTGCATCATCAGAGTACATAAGAGTATGAAAAACAAAATTCCCTAATTAAAAGAGTTAAGCCATAGCAGAGACAAAAATTTGAGCCATACTTCAGAAGCAACTCCCAGCAAGATGACATCTGAGTCTTGACTAAGTCTGAATGTTTCGTCCCTGAGAACCTGGGGGGAATGGAAGAAAGAAGGAGAAACAAAAGGGTCAGACATAAAGTCTGGCGAGTCTAGTTACTTTTGTCCAGTAAACAAATAAAAGAAACATGATATACATATAAAGTGGATAAGAGAGATCAGTACACAAATGGTAGTTGTGACACGGTAAGCAAGATAAAGTGTATGTGCCTCACTAATGATTACTCTACACTATTACTAGTATAACTAAAATGGAATGATCCCTTCCACTCTAAGTTGGTAGACCTAGGGCATACGTCCGAGTGTACCCTAACCGCTGCCCTAATCGATCAGCTCCCCACCCTGTAGATATCCTGTGATGGCCCCACGGTAGGAGGTATCACTTCCTAAAGTGGCAACCAATAAGGTGTGCACAACCATGCCTACTGGTGTCACGGTTGTCTTATCCCCTTCTGCCCAGCTCATGCACGCACATAGCCGGTCGATTTGCGCCGCCCACACCACCCGTCTCGTTTGGATCTCTTATAATCAATCAGTAAGCGTGCCCCTTCTCCTCCTAGTACGGAGTTCTTTACTTGATACCAACTTTGGGTTACTAACTGAAATGGGTCCCACACAATATGATACAATCTCTCCCTTTTGTCTTGTATCCCTACTTGGTTTTACATTGACTATGTATATCCTTAGGTGTCTTTAATTACATAGCCCTATACCAGTTATGCTTACACTAAAGGGTGTCTTTAATTACATAACATTATTACATTATCCACCGGTTATGTATACCACTAGGTGTCTTTAATTAGATAACCTTATTGGGTTAAGTTCATGGGCCTACATGTAAATATTACCCATCCCCTCTAATTTACTTAACCTACCCACTACCCATCCAATTTTACTTAACCCTAACTTAAGTTCATAATCATACAATCCTTATGGATTAAATTAGGTTAAGTAGTCTAATTCAATACCATGTCCAATTAAGGTTATAATGTGCTAGACCTTCCACATTAGGCCTACAACGTGTGGATGTTGGATATGTCGGTCGGGTCCGGGCAGTCTTATTCCACAGTTTGGCCTAACCAAGTGTCTTAGCCCGATTCATATTTGCGCACTTAGACCTCTCACATTAGGTTCAACATTAGTGGATGTTGGATATGCCAGTCGGGTCCGAGCAGACTTTCACCACTAATGCAACCTACCCTCGTGTCATAAGTGCAATTACAATTCCTAATTGTAATAACTAAATATTCCATTTTTATCCAAATCTACCTATGTCATTATATGTAATTATTTCTATGTTTCCCCATCTGAATTAAATGTCCAATTTATATAAATATTACATAAATTATGCCAATTATAAATCCCTTCTCCCTGTTTCCAAACTAACGTATTCACACGTATTTTGGCGGCATCTAGGCTATAAAGCAGCTTAGCCATAACAATGAAAATGGAATATGACAAAGGTGATAGTTTCAACATATCTTGGCATAAACTAGCATGATAACAAAGTGAATGGATATGTAATTAACATCATCACAAGGTGGACATAAAACTGATAACTTATGGCAATTACTACAATGTCAAAGCAAGCATGATGAGATCTAAATTAACCATTTAGGTGTCTAACTATTTAGATCTAGCATAATTAGGGTGTCATGGTAACATGTTTAGATCTAAAGATGGCTTCACATGTCAAATTTACAACATATCTAGATTGATCACAATATGACAAGTGAAAAGGGGGTTTCATAAGGAATTAGATCTAGCCAATGTTACAACTATCCAATTTAATATACGTACATTCACCACAATACAGTTACAAGTCAAGATCCACATAAGCACATAATAGAATGACCACAATTATATTAGATCTTGGGAAATTGATCTATCATGACATAGTATAGGATTTAATACTAGCACAGAATCATGTTTTACAACATATCCAATTTACAGTCTTTCACAATTAACTTTTATTTATCCAAACCTAAAAGTAATCTTGAAACTCACATCGTTAGGTTTAGAGATTCGAGAAAGAATGGATCTTGAATTTTGAATTTGATTTGCAATTTATGTAGTTGTAGAAAACGGTTCAGTTCGCATTCCAACAGCATATAGCCTCCATGATTTCCAATGAAGAAAATAAGAGATCTGAGCATGTATTTATAGCTGCAGAGCCCTATGAAACCGACTACCACCTCAGCCCAAGGGGTGTCGACACCCCTGTGGGTGGGTCGACCCCTAGGTCGACACCCCACTAGGGAGTCGACCCCCTAGATTGGGAATTTTGCCGCTTAAACGAATTTTCAAATTCGAACTGTTATGGATAGAATTCTGACTCAGCTCTGACTCATCTCTGACTCATGCGTATGTATGTAATTTTTTTGCGTGTATGCAAACTTAAAACCCTCATAACTTCCTCATACGGTGTCCATTTTATGCAAACCAAGTGTTTATGTTGACCAGAATTTCGAGACAGACGCAATGGTACAGTCTGTTTCCTCTAATTATGAATATTAAATTAATTATTATTTAATTTATCCTCCTTTAGTGTCGGTACAAATTCAGGGTGTTACAGCAATAGTATTTTCCCTCAAACGTTGATTTGAAGCTCGTCCGTGATTTCATGTTCAAATGGAGCAATTGATGAGTAAGGGAATACAGACCTGTGAACGGAGTGAATACCTGGACATGGTTCATGACTTGGGGGGGATGTAATATCCAAGTGAGGAAGAACAAGAGACGGATGCATGCAAGGTCCTCAGTACTTCATGGAGTTAGTGAAAAAAGGACAGGAGTTCGGTTCGTAAAGATGGTGGTATAAGGCTATAGGTCGGGTCATGAAGAGGAGATGGGTACGGATTGGATCGTCAGTTGAAGGATGATGTCGGTTTAGGTCGTGGTGATGGTTCACGAGCTATTCATGCACAAGTCAAGAATTTTGATGCCTTAGCCTTTGAACCACGAACCTCATGCAAGTCTAACTCCTTCACCATCCGGACCAAATTTTAGAAGGGTGAGGGTGAGCCAATGTCTATCCACAAGCCGCGTATGTACCATGAGCTGGCCCGCTTCTACGAGTCGAATTACATAGCCACACGTATTAATTTATCTTCGAGCTAATACTTTAGCTATTCTTGGCCAAATAATTCCAACTAACTGAACATGCCAACACATATTTCTACTAAGAATTAACAATAAATTGTGCAAATCTGTGAACAGTTAAGTTAAAGCCTCCAAGCTGAATAGTCGAGACTAGACAAGGACTTAACTTATGGACATACAATGACCAATTACACTATTATTTGCTTTACTTTGTGTTTTTATTTTCAGTAACGCATACACTGGCACTTGCGTACATGGGGTCACAGAATCTATGCTCTAATTTTTATGCTTGTTTGTCAACACAACAAACATGTCTGACAAGCGTTCAACAAGATTATTAGATAAAAGTACAGCTTCAGAATCTATAAGCTACTACAACCTCGATGTACTCTCATCAAACCCAGACTAGGACAATCCTGGATCAGAATATGAGGCAGACTTAGATGCAGAATCATTATCCACCGAGAGTACGTCGCTCGAGGAAGAAGAAAACGAAGGTGGAGTCAGAGGTAACCGTGCTCCTGATGAATTTGAGAGCACCGTAGCGTTAGACGATCCGAGTGATTCAATAGCTTCCACCATTGATGAGATAAAGTTAAATAAAATCTACTTAAAACATGGAATTCCATGGGATGATGTTAAAACTCTGGAGGAAAAGGATAGGCCCCATTCTGCTCTAGAAGGGTATATGGCCATCAACAAAGTCATTTGTCTGATAGGCGCTATTCCTCTGTTTCCTCCAATCGTCGTTTATCTCCTAAGACGACTGCATATTGCTCCCATATAGCTTCACCCCAATTCCTACGCTGCTTTGCATACCTTGTACATCGCATATGCAGAGATTTTGGACACCGCGCTTGTTTATGAAGATTTGAACTTCTATTTCCACTTTAAACATCGTTCCACGAGGACCCCAAATTTTATTTTCTTCAAGTCTATCCCTACTAAGAAAGCCCTTAGTGGTGGTCATAGTAACCTGGGTGACACTTAGTCTGAAGGGTTTTATATAAAGCATCAGACTGGGTGCGCGAGAAAGTGGCTGAAATCAAGTAAGTTTCAGGTCCTTAGTGTCTGTTTCAACTGCATAAATCAACGCACTAATACTTTGTTTTCTTTGCAGTTCCTAATTCTAAAAAGCAAAAAGGTGAAGTATATGAAGATTGCTTGTCTCGCCTTCTAAAGAGCGACTCCTATTTTTGAAAAATCAAGAAATTCATAACCGACGATAACCTCCATAAATATCATCTTCTTGACATAAGGCGGGGGCTTGTCCAAGGTGGTAAGCCTAACAAATTCGTGCCCCCAACTAAAACTCTTGGGGAATCTAGTAGCATATCCCCGGTCGAGGGACAGAGGGCCATAAAAGTTACAACAACAACAAAGCTTCCCAAAATTCCTTCACCGATGGGTGTTCAAGATGGCGAGGAGATGAATGTGTATACAAGAGGTGAAGCTCAAGTTGACAAACCGAAGGGTGGGTCCATTCCTAAAGGGCAATCATCTCCAAAAACACCACCACCGACTAATCCCTCAACTCATGACTCATTAACAGAATGTAACAACCCGTAAAATGCGAGCCAGTTTGAAATTTTTATTTTGGCAATTTTAGCGAATTTTGATTATTTAAAATGAATTATTTTAAATAATATCGACGAGAAATTTGTTTTGAATATAATTCGAACGTTTATATTATATACGTCGTCGTTAGAATATAAATATTTATATATAATTATAAATAGAATTGAAAATGGCGCGGTAGTTCGATAATTCGATTTCAAACTTCAATTGAATGTACCGGGTGCAAAACAATCCGGATTTTAGTGAAACCAAAAATAATGGAATCTAATTGTGAATATCTTTCCAACGAATCCGAAAAATCAAAAGTTCGTAGCGGGAATCAAAAGATATGTCCAGTTGAAAATTCTGAATAGTCGCTATGGAATTCAGGCCCTTAAAAATGGACATTTTGCAAACGACCTCGGATTTCGACGAAACCAGTTTTGTTGGGTCCGTGATGTAAAGTTATTGCTAGATTCCAAATTTCATAATTTTTCGAATCAATATGTGAGCGTGGCAAAAGAAAACGCGTTTGACCAGTTTCAGTTGATTTTAATCGACTGGAAAATGGCCATTTTTCCAACGGTCTCAGAATTCGACGAAACTAGTTTTGTTAGGACCGTATCGTCAATACGAAGCTAGAAAATATTTTTCTGGAATTTTTAGAGTCAGTATGTGGCCCCGATAATTTGAAATGTACGTTTAAACTGAATATATATTGATTTATCTTTTAAATTTTAATGAAAACTGATTCAAACAGTCGAAGGGGCTTACGAAGCATATCCCATTGTGTTCGGAATGTGGGTATTTAGCTAGGGGCGACAGTCGTTGGGTGTGATTTGGAGTTCGCATGGATTAACTGATATTTTTGAAAAATTTGAATAAAAAAAAAAAATTAATTATAAAATATTCAAACCCGCGTTGACCAGATCACTTCTCTCCAAGCCCGATACCCTCTCCAACGATCGACGGAAAACACTCCCATCTTCTCCCCTCGATTGCATCCAATTTACTCAATTAAATTCAATAATTCTGAGGGAAATTCTATAGAGAATTTTGCCACCTTCAAATCCATACAGGTCTAGTAAACTATCGTTCAGTGTTTTGATCAGAATCTCACCTCAAAGGTGCGTCGTTCGCACCCCTTTATCTCCGTCCAGGCGCGATCGAGTTCAACCGCAGGGGGTGGCGCCAGTAGCTCTCTCGGTGGCGAAGGACGTGGGCTTGTCTGATCTGGTCCAAGCTTCTCGAATGGCGCGCAGTTGGCAACCCTAGTTTTGAAGAGCCAAGAACGACGGGTTCTGAACCAAACCAGTGAGCTTTTCCATTCTTTTTTTTTTCATGTAAATTTAAGCATTGAACTAAAAGGAAAAGGTGATTTTTATTATAAATAACAATCTGATTTTATTTATTAATTTATACTGATTTATTTTCAGTATAAAATATATATAATATGGCTTTAAAAATATAAAATATATATATATCATCTTTAGTTATATAAAAATATAATTTTTAGTTAGAAGAGGATATGAATTTTAGCCATATAAAAAAAAATATGATTTTCATATATTGGATAACGAATTAAAAATGTGATTTTTGAAATGAACAAGAGGTGTTTTCTAAAATAACAAGATGTGATTTTTGAAATGAACAAGAGGTGTTTTCTAAAATAACAAGATGTGATTTTTAAACTAGAAAAGATTCGATTTTTTTAAACTAAATAAAAATATGGTTTTTATATATTGAACTTCGAAATAAAAATATGGTTTTTTATATATTGAACTTCGAAAGAAAAATATGGTTTTTTATATATTGAACTTCGAAAGAAAAATATGGTTTTTATATATTGAACTTCGAAAGAAAAATATGGTTTTTATATATTGAACTTCGAAAGAAAAATATGGTTTTTATATATGGAATAGCGAAGTCAAAATGCAATCTTTATATATGGAATAACATAGTGAAAATTCGATTTTTACATATGTAGAGAATACGGGTGAAAGCGAGTTAGCGAAGATTTCCTGCAATGGAGAGCCGTGGAGCTAGGATAGCTATAAGTGAGAACTTCTCACTCAAATTCTATTTTTCTAGTTATATATATATACTAGGATGCAGACGGTGCTTATTAGAAGCACCCGACACCCGTCCACATACCATGGACTTGTTTGTTTGGTTGTGTAGTTGGTTAGATTATTTGATTGGGATTTGATTGATTGGTTGAATTGGAAATTGATTAGGATTGATGTGTGAATGGCGTGGGCCTTCACTAGTCCGGGGATAAGGCTAGGCCTCGTCCCGTTTCTAGTATCGTGCCGTTATGCCGCCGAAATTTTCTAAAATGTGTTAGAAAATAAAAATATCATTTTATTGTGTAAATGAATTGAATAGAAATTCATAGGTTGAAATAAAATGTTTTGTCGTTAAAAATATAATTTTTAACGTGAATGTGAATAAATGAATAGTTATAAACAAATCGGCCGATTTGTTTGTATATACACTGATTTGACTGATATTGATTGGGTCGATAAATTTTACACATCGCCCAATTGCACAAATAAAATCTGTGTTTGATTGTTTGAAACCCCACACGGGTGTTGGGATGAAATTTGAAGTTCACTCATCCTGATTGATTAAATATGTCGATCGATTGATTGACAGGCTGTTATAAGCGTTGAATATCTATATTTGATGCTTATACAGTGTAGTGCACTTTGGTTGATGGTTGATTATTTTCAATGCTATTATATACATGTGTTGTATGCAAATCCATATAATTAATTTTATATGGTAATTGATTGGGCCTCATTCCAGTTTTGAAAAAGAAATATTTGAAAAAGAAATATTTGAAATAGAATATTTGAAAATAGAAATTTATGAAGCCGTGTTGATTAGATTGACGCCATTTTGACGTGAACGATATTTATATCAATTTTAATCGATTTCGAAATGAATTGAATTGAAAACGATTTCGAAATGAATTGAATTGAAAGTGATTTCGAAATGAATTGAATTGAAAACGAATTCGAAATGAATTGAATTGAAAACGAATTCAAAATGAATTGAATTGAAAGTGATTTCGAAATGAATTGAATTGAAAACGAATTCAAAATGAATTGAATTGAAAACGAATTCAAAATGAATTGAATTGAAAGTGATTTCGAAATGAATTGAATTGAAAACGAATTCAAAGTGAATTGAATTGAAAGTGATTTCGAAATGAATTGAATTGAAAACGATTTCGAAATGAATTGAATTGAAAACGATTTCGAAATGAATTGAATTGAAAACGAATTCGAATTGAATTGAAAGTGAATTGAAATGAATTCAAATTGAATTGAAATTTGAATTGAAAAGAAATGAATTTTGAAACGAATCTATAAGGAAGAATTCAATTTTGTTTTGAATTGAAATGGAAGTTGAAATAGATTTTTGAAACGAATTCAAAACTATTTATATAATTCGTTTTAAATAGAAATCGACGATATATATATTATATATATTATATATATAATATAATGGCCTGAATAGAACGCGCCGCGCCGCGGTAGTTCGTGAATTTCGACCATTTATTTCAAACTGACTAAACGGGAGATCCGATCGTCGGATTCTCCTAAAACCGGAACCGTTGGGTTCGTATCGAAAAGAGCTTTCTAGCGAATGTGATAAATTAGAAATCTAACGGTTGGATTTGGAATTATGTCCAAATCAAATTTGAAAAAGGTCGTTGTAAGTGCAGTTCGATGGCCATTGATGGAAATCGACTGTACGGGCCTTGATAAAATTATTAAAAATAGTAATAATTTGTGTAAAATCATAAGAAATGATTTAGAAAGGATTGGGGTGAAAAACTCCATATTTGAAAAGATAAAAATAGATTTTTATCGAAATGAACTAGTTTGAACTAGAAATATAATTCTATTTATTTTTAAATAAATAAATTGAATTTGAAAAGGGTTTTGAAAATAACCAGAATTTCCAATGATTGCATTGGAGTGGATTTGAATCGAAATTGTCTTCGGAATATTTCGATGTTGGAATTCGTGATTATACAGATGTTGTTATGGGAATTTGAAAGATATACATTTATATCGTTATTTCAATACGACATTTGTTAATCGTAGAATTTGATATTGAATATAAGCCGGGATATTTTCTATTCAGAGCCTTGTATTTAATATCAAATGTGATTTGGGTTTGTCATGAATGGTGTCTTCACTAACACTGTTCTTGAACCCAGTTGAGAAAAGATTAAATCTTTTATTTAGATTTAATGAAGTGTACCAATTAAATAATGTTTAATTGGAATTAAATCGATATTGATTTTTGGGTTTATCGTGGACAGTGTTTTAAATAACACTCGTTCTTTAACCCGATCATTAATGAAATGTGATTTTGGGTTTATCGTGAACCGTGTTTTAAATGACACCGATTCTTTAACCCAGTCACAGATTAAAACTAAGTGGGGTTTTAATGAATCTTTAATTAGATTGAAATAATCGAAATGGAGTATCACCAGTTTTGCTCCAGGCGATAGTTAAATCTTTAATTAGATTTGAACGTGAAATGGTAATTGAATTTACCGATAACACTGTGGTGTTAGATATGAAGTATTACCAGTTTTACTTCATGGGATAAATAGGTTGGGATTGGGAAATTAAAACAAATGATTACTTCGGTAAGGTTCGCTAATTCCGACTAGTTTTGAATTGAAATTCAAAAGAAGAATAAATTCAAGAAATTTATCTTGGATAAAATTAATGGGAACATTTCCCTATGAATGTGAAATTTAGAAACTAACTGTCGGTTGGCCAAGCAGAATGGTTTTCTGGATATTGATCTGATGTTGGTTTCGGCCTTCGGGGTTAATATTTGGGGAATTATTCTCTTGATTAATTTACGGTTAGTGACTAATAAATTGGAATGAGGCGTATGTTGTGTTTGTGTAACACTTATTTAAAATATACGCGAGTTATTCGGAAAGACCGGGTTAATCCCATTCTGAATAACTGATACGACGATAAGTCGAAGATGAAGACGATGGTCGAAGACCGGAGGTTTTCACGTCGTTTGGGTAATTACTGATGATCTTGATTGGGCTGTACACCCAAGAAGATGGAAACAGTTAGTGATCGTCCAGACGTACTTGGAGATCGATGGATATGCGGGGTACTAGGTGCCTCCGGTTTCGTTCAGACCCAGAACGGACTTGTAAATGGACTGTGTGTCTGACATTGGATTTTAGTCTGTGTGATTGATTTCTATTAAATATATATCTGTTTGGCGGCGGAGAATTTATTCTCTTGCTTAACGCCCTTCTCTAAGACGTACGAGCTCAGGGGTTATATATTGATGGATATCAAACGCATGGAGTGAAGTGCCTGTGTGGCATGCCTAAGTGGCAATTGATCGAGGCTTCTGTTGAAAAGCAAAGTCTTGTGGTGATGATCAAAGCACGGCCTTTGTGGCGTAGCTTTGTGTAACGTTTGCTTCGCGAGTTTCACACCCGGTATGAACCAAAAACGGGAGAAGGACCTCAGGGAGGGCATGCGTTTCTTTCTAGTTAGAAGTGGCGTCAGTGGTTTTACACGCCCTGACGAGTTTGACTTATGTGGTTGTTGCTGTTGCGAGGCGCCTCGGTTTGATCGGACGATCCGGGTCCGATGGAGTCATTCGTTGGCTCATTTACGCCCCATAGGGCGGGGGAACGCATGTTCAGGGTTTAAGTTTAATCCACATCGGTGGACCGGCCCTGTCGCTCCAAGGGCCCACCTGAGTCTGGGTCCTGAGGGGCGGGCTAGAGCGTCTCGAATCGGTTGAGGACTATCTTTTGCCTCGGTTCATAGATGGAAATCCAATTTCCAAATACGTGACTTTGCGATTTTGATTGTATAACCTATATATGGCGACATAGTGGTATGGGGCATTCATGCCGCCTATGATTGATACTTATGATTTGAAGTTGTTTTATACACTATACACTTATAATAGTATCAAAATGATTTCTTTTAAACGTATCAAGCATTCTTGGCTATTATAAGGTAAAAACCCTATCCTCCGGCTTGCGATTGCATTGTGTGATGGGAACTGGGTCTTATAATAGCTTCATTGTTCTTTATTTAGCATTGCGCTGTTGTTTTATGCACTGGTATTCTTGGGAGGAAACCCGTTCCGTGTTATACGGCGTGGTCCCTTGATTTACCTAACTTTAAAATAAAGATTTATAACTGTTTTAGTTCTCACACCAGTCACATGACTGACCTGGAGTTTATTGTTTTAACCTAAACTCTGGGTGCCCCTATTTTGACACGGGCAGCTAGTAGTTTTGGTTTTTGCAGATTTATATTCACAGGATCCTGGTTTACAGCTGGAACGATATCCGAAAAGCTTTGTATCCGTATATCTCATTCTAGTTGTGTATTGTATTATTTTCCGCTGCTATGTATTTAAATGTAATTTAAAACTCTGATATTTCTGTGTAATATTTATTCCTTTATACTCTGTATATTCTTGTATTCTGATGCATTGTTGTAATATACAGTGAAATGTTCTTTTATATGCGTTCTGTTTTGTCGTGTTCTCAAACGATAGGGCGTTTCGAACGGCCTGGATCGGTTTAGCGACTGGTTCGGACCGAGCGAAATTCCTTGCCGTTACAGTTGGTATCAGAGCTTTGGTTTACAAAGCAGAGAACAAGACACATTAGAACCGTACGAAAGAATTCATCAGATATTGGATTAGTAATATCCAATGGGAATGACTCGTTAGAGATGGGATCAGTAGTATCCTAGAACGAGTGTGAAGAGTATATTTTTAACGTGAAAACAAATTTTGTTTTGAAAATCTAAATCAATTATTCGTATTTGATTATCTATTTATATTGATATGGACAATCCAGTATATATAGATTTTGCGTATACGTCTGATCCGCGTGTATTAGAAATTTTAATATACTGGATAGATATAGAATCACACTCTAGTCGCCCGGAGATGGTACTGATGATAGCACGTGCATCATCAGTATTTATGTTCGTGTTTCGAAGGTGTGTTTTCTATATATTTCCATTAGACTGGTGTGAGAACCAAAACTAATATAGTTAGAATACATTGTTGTGAATTGGCATCAAAAACATGATTTTTGTATATGTATCAAATTTATGAATTTGAAACTCTAATTCACTAATGGATTGATGTTTGTGTTGTTTGTTTATTTGTTTGCTAATTTTGAACCATTTAGCCTAATTGAACCAAATATTGAACTGTATTGAAAATTGGTTGCATTTGCTTGCATATACATATATATCATTGAGCAGGTCATAGCAAGGAGGCTAGAGCAGAGAATAAAATTTGTTTGCCCGACAAATAGGTACATGTTTACTACATAATTTCCTGTTTTGTTTGGGTGATGATGATTTTATGAGCCTATTGGCTAGCCGCTTGGCTTTTTCTTTTTCTTTTTGAGATCTGAAGGACCGGGGAAGCTATTTGAAATTCCCCGATGCTCCCGGTGCAGGGGAGGTTATGGCGAAATTTTTCAAAAATTTAGGGTGTTAGCCAAATTTTTGAAGTTTTGAAAATTCTCAGAAACTAAAGAGTTGGAGAATGGAAGCCAGATCGAGTGTAGTGTTGATTAATCAAACCGCTTTCGACTTTGTTCCTTTTCGGGGACGAAAAGTTTTAAGTGGGGGAGATTGTAACAACCCGTAAAATGCGAGCCAGTTTGAAATTTTTATTTTGGCAATTTTAGCGAATTTTGATTATTTAAAATGAATTATTTTAAATAATATCGACGAGAAATTTGTTTAGAATATAATTCGAACGTTTATATTATATACGTCGTCGTTAGAATATAAATATTTATATATAATTATAAATAGAATTGAAAATGGCGCGGTAGTTCGATAATTCGATTTCAAACTTCAATTGAATGTACCGGGTGCAAAACAATCCGGATTTTAGTGAAACCAAAAATAATGGAATCTAATTGTGAATATCTTTCCAACGAATCCGAAAAATCAAAAGTTCGTAGCGGGAATCAAAAGATATGTCCAGTTGAAAATTCTGAATAGTCGCTATGGAATTCAGGCCCTTAAAAATGGACATTTTGCAAACGACCTCGGATTTCGACGAAACCAGTTTTGTTGGGTCCGTGATGTAAAGTTATTGCTAGATTCCAAATTTCATAATTTTTCGAATCAATATGTGAGCGTGGCAAAAGAAAACGCGTTTGACCAGTTTCAGTTGATTTTAATCGACTGGAAAATGGCCATTTTTCCAACGTTCTCAGAATTCGACGAAACTAGTTTTGTTAGGACCGTATCGTCAATACGAAGCTAGAAAATATTTTTCTGGAATTTTTAGAGTCAGTATGTGGCCCCGATAATTTGAAATGTACGTTTAAACTGAATATATATTGATTTATCTTTTAAATTTTAATGAAAACTGATTCAAACAGTCGAAGGGGCTTACGAAGCATATCCCATTGTGTTCGGAATGTGGGTATTTAGCTAGGGGCGACAGTCGTTGGGTGTGATTTGGAGTTCGCATGGATTAACTGATATTTTTGAAAAATTTGAATAAAAAAAAAATAATAATAATAATTATAAAATATTCAAACCCGCGTTGACCAGATCACTTCTCTCCAAGCCCGATACCCTCTCCAACGATCGACGGAAAACACTCCCATCTTCTCCCCTCGATTGCATCCAATTTACTCAATTAAATTCAATAATTCTGAGGGCAATTCTATAGAGAATTTTGCCACCTTCAAATCCATACAGGTCTAGTAAACTATCGTTCAGTGTTTTGATCAGAATCTCACCTCAAAGGTGCGCCGTTCGCACCCCTTTATCTCCGTCCAGGCGCGATCGAGTTCAACCGCAGGGGGTGGCGCCAGTAGCTCTCTCGGTGGCGAAGGACGTGGGCTTGTCTGATCTGGTCCAAGCTTCTCGAATGGCGCGCAGTTGGCAACCCTAGTTTTGAAGAGCCAAGAACGACGGGTTCTGAACCAAACCAGTGAGCTTTTCCATTCTTTTTTTTTTCATGTAAATTTAAGCATTGAACTAAAAGGAAAAGGTGATTTTTATTATAAATAACAATCTGATTTTATTTATTAATTTATACTGATTTATTTTCAGTATAAAATATATATAATATGGCTTTAAAAATATAAAATATATATATATCATCTTTAGTTATATAAAAATATAATTTTTAGTTAGAAGAGGATATGAATTTTAGCCATATAAAAAAAAAATATGATTTTCATATATTGGATAACGAATTAAAAATGTGATTTTTGAAATGAACAAGAGGTGTTTTCTAAAATAAAAAGATGTGATTTTTGAAATGAACAAGAGGTGTTTTCTAAAATAACAAGATGTGATTTTTAAACTAGAAAAGATTCGATTTTTTTAAACTAAATAAAAATATGGTTTTTATATATTGAACTTCGAAATAAAAATATGGTTTTTTATATATTGAACTTCGAAAGAAAAATATGGTTTTTTATATATTGAACTTCGAAAGAAAAATATGGTTTTTATATATTGAACTTCGAAAGAAAAATATGGTTTTTATATATTGAACTTCGAAAGAAAAATATGGTTTTTATATATGGAATAGCGAAGTCAAAATGCAATCTTTATATATGGAATAACATAGTGAAAATTCGATTTTTACATATGTAGAGAATACGGGTGAAAGCGAGTTAGCGAAGATTTCCTGCAATGGAGAGCCGTGGAGCTAGGATAGCTATAAGTGAGAACTTCTCACTCAAATTCTATTTTTCTAGTTATATATATATACTAGGATGCAGACGGTGCTTATTAGAAGCACCCGACACCCGTCCACATACCATGGACTTGTTTGTTTGGTTGTGTAGTTGGTTAGATTATTTGATTGGGATTTGATTGATTGGTTGAATTGGAAATTGATTAGGATTGATGTGTGAATGGCGTGGGCCTTCACTAGTCCGGGGATAAGGCTAGGCCTCGTCCCGTTTCTAGTATCGTGCCGTTATGCCGCCGAAATTTTCTAAAATGTGTTAGAAAATAAAAATATCATTTTATTGTGTAAATGAATTGAATAGAAATTCATAGGTTGAAATAAAATGTTTTGTCGTTAAAAATATAATTTTTAACGTGAATGTGAATAAATGAATAGTTATAAACAAATCGGCCGATTTGTTTGTATATACACTGATTTGACTGATATTGATTGGGTCGATAAATTTTACACATCGCCCAATTGCACAAATAAAATCTGTGTTTGATTGTTTGAAACCCCACACGGGTGTTGGGATGAAATTTGAAGTTCACTCATCCTGATTGATTAAATATGTCGATCGATTGATTGACAGGCTGTTATAAGCGTTGAATATCTATATTTGATGCTTATACAGTGTAGTGCACTTTGGTTGATGGTTGATTATTTTCAATGCTATTATATACATGTGTTGTATGCAAATCCATATAATTAATTTTATATGGTAATTGATTGGGCCTCATTCCAGTTTTGAAAAAGAAATATTTGAAAAAGAAATATTTGAAATAGAATATTTGAAAATAGAAATTTATGAAGCCGTGTTGATTAGATTGACGCCATTTTGACGTGAACGATATTTATATCAATTTTAATCGATTTCGAAATGAATTGAATTGAAAACGATTTCGAAATGAATTGAATTGAAAGTGATTTCGAAATGAATTGAATTGAAAACGAATTCAAAATGAATTGAATTGAAAACGAATTCAAAATGAATTGAATTGAAAGTGATTTCGAAATGAATTGAATTGAAAACGAATTCAAAATGAATTGAATTGAAAACGAATTCAAAATGAATTGAATTGAAAGTGATTTCGAAATGAATTGAATTGAAAACGAATTCAAAGTGAATTGAATTGAAAGTGATTTCGAAATGAATTGAATTGAAAACGATTTCGAAATGAATTGAATTGAAAACGATTTCGAAATGAATTGAATTGAAAACGAATTCGAATTGAATTGAAAGTGAATTGAAATGAATTCAAATTGAATTGAAATTTGAATTGAAAAGAAATGAATTTTGAAACGAATCTATAAGGAAGAATTCAATTTTGTTTTGAATTGAAATGGAAGTTGAAATAGATTTTTGAAACGAATTCAAAACTATTTATATAATTCGTTTTAAATAGAAATCGACGATATATATATTATATATATTATATATATAATATAATGGCCTGAATAGAACGCGCCGCGCCGCGGCAGTTCGTGAATTTCGACCATTTATTTCAAACTGACTAAACGGGAGATCCGACCGTCGGATTCTCCTAAAACCGGAACCGTTGGGTTCGTATCGAAAAGAGCTTTCTAGCGAATGTGATAAATTAGAAATCTAACGGTTGGATTTGGAATTATGTCCAAATCAAATTTGAAAAAGGTCGCTGTAAGTGCAGTTCGATGGCCATTGATGGAAATCGACTGTACGGGCCTTGATAAAATTATTAAAAATAGTAATAATTTGTGTAAAATCATAAGAAATGATTTAGAAAGGATTGGGGTGAAAAACTCCATATTTGAAAAGATAAAAATAGATTTTTATCGAAATGAACTAGTTTGAACTAGAAATATAATTCTATTTATTTTTAAATAAATAAATTGAATTTGAAAAGGGTTTTGAAA
This sequence comes from Allium sativum, assembly GCA_030737875.1. Lineage (NCBI taxonomy): Eukaryota > Viridiplantae > Streptophyta > Magnoliopsida > Asparagales > Amaryllidaceae > Allium > Allium sativum. The sequence continues at coordinate 203,954,270 of CM060924.1, forward strand.
ATAACCAGAATTTCCAATGATTGCATTGGAGTGGATTTGAATCGAAATTGTCTTCGGAATATTTCGATGTTGGAATTCGTGATTATACAGATGTTGTTATGGGAATTTGAAAGATATACATTTATATCGTTATTTCAATACGACATTTGTTAATCGTAGAATTTGATATTGAATATAAGCCGGGATATTTTCTATTCAGAGCCTTGTATTTAATATCAAATGTGATTTGGGTTTGTCGTGAATGGTGTCTTCACTAACACTGTTCTTGAACCCAGTTGAGAAAAGATTAAATCTTTTATTTAGATTTAATGAAGTGTACCAATTAAATAATGTTTAATTGGAATTAAATCGATATTGATTTTTGGGTTTATCGTGGACAGTGTTTTAAATAACACTCGTTCTTTAACCCGATCATTAATGAAATGTGATTTTGGGTTTATCGTGAACCGTGTTTTAAATGACACCGATTCTTTAACCCAGTCACAGATTAAAACTAAGTGGGGTTTTAATGAATCTTTAATTAGATTGAAATAATCGAAATGGAGTATCACCAGTTTTGCTCCAGGCGATAGTTAAATCTTTAATTAGATTTGAACGTGAAATGGTAATTGAATTTACCGATAACACTGTGGTGTTAGATATGAAGTATTACCAGTTTTACTTCATGGGATAAATAGGTTGGGATTGGGAAATTAAAACAAATGATTACTTCGGTAAGGTTCGCTAATTCCGACTAGTTTTGAATTGAAATTCAAAAGAAGAATAAATTCAAGAAATTTATCTTGGATAAAATTAATGGGAACATTTCCCTATGAATGTGAAATTTAGAAACTAACTGTCGGTTGGCCAAGCAGAATGGTTTTCTGGATATTGATCTGATGTTGGTTTCGGCCTTCGGGGTTAATATTTGGGGAATTATTCTCTTGATTAATTTACGGTTAGTGACTAATAAATTGGAATGAGGCGTATGTTGTGTTTGTGTAACACTTATTTAAAATATATGCGAGTTATTCGGAAAGACCGGGTTAATCCCATTCTGAATAACTGATACGACGATAAGTCGAAGATGAAGACGATGGTCGAAGACCGGAGGTTTTCACGTCGTTTGGGTAATTACTGATGATCTTGATTGGGCTGTACACCCAAGAAGATGGAAACAGTTAGTGATCGTCCAGACGTACTTGGAGATCGATGGATATGCGGGGTACTAGGTGCCTCCGGTTTCGTTCAGACCCAGAACGGACTTGTAAATGGACTGTGTGTCTGACATTGGATTTTAGTCTGTGTGATTGATTTCTATTAAATATATATCTGTTTGGCGGCGGAGAATTTATTCTCTTGCTTAACGCCCTTCTCTGAGACGTACGAGCTCAGGGGTTATATATTGATGGATATCAAACGCATGGAGTGAAGTGCCTGTGTGGCATGCCTAAGTGGCAATTGATCGAGGCTTCTGTTGAAAAGCAAAGTCTTGTGGTGATGATCAAAGCACGGCCTTTGTGGCGTAGCTTTGTGTAACGTTTGCTTCGCGAGTTTCACACCCGGTATGAACCAAAAACGGGAGAAGGACCTCAGGGAGGGCATGCGTTTCTTTCTAGTTAGAAGTGGCGTCAGTGGTTTTACACGCCTTGACGAGTTTGACTTATGTGGTTGTTGCTGTTGCGAGGCGCCTCGGTTTGATCGGACGATCCGGGTCCGATGGAGTCATTCGTTGGCTCATTTACGCCCCATAGGGCGGGGGAACGCATGTTCAGGGTTTAAGTTTAATCCACATCGGTGGACCGGCCCTGTCGCTCCAAGGGCCCACCTGAGTCTGGGTCCTGAGGGGCGGGCTAGAGCGTCTCGAATCGGTTGAGGACTATCTTTTGCCTCGGTTCATAGATGGAAATCCAATTTCCAAATACGTGACTTTGCGATTTTGATTGTATAACCTATATATGGCGACATAGTGGTATGGGGCATTCATGCCGCCTATGATTGATACTTATGATTTGAAGTTGTTTTATACACTATACACTTATAATAGTATCAAAATGATTTCTTTTAAACGTATCAAGCATTCTTGGCTATTATAAGGTAAAAACCCTATCCTCCGGCTTGCGATTGCATTGTGTGATGGGAACTGGGTCTTATAATAGCTTCATTGTTCTTTATTTAGCATTGCGCTGTTGTTTTATGCACTGGTATTCTTGGGAGGAAACCCGTTCCGTGTTATACGGCGTGGTCCCTTGATTTACCTAACTTTAAAATAAAGATTTATAACTGTTTTAGTTCTCACACCAGTCACATGACTGACCTGGAGTTTATTGTTTTAACCTAAACTCTGGGTGCCCCTATTTTGACACGGGCAGCTAGTAGTTTTGGTTTTTGCAGATTTATATTCACAGGATCCTGGTTTACAGCTGGAACGATATCCGGAAAGCTTTGTATCCGTATATCTCATTCTAGTTGTGTATTGTATTATTTTCCGCTGCTATGTATTTAAATGTAATTTAAAACTCTGATATTTCTGTGTAATATTTATTCCTTTATACTCTGTATATTCTTGTATTCTTATGCATTGTTGTAATATACAGTGAAATGTTCTTTTATATGCGTTCTGTTTTGTCGTGTTCTCAAACGATAGGGCGTTTCGAACGGCCTGGATCGGTTTAGCGACTGGTTCGGACCGAGCGAAATTCCTTTCCGTTACACAGAAGAAAAAATAAATGGAGATCTAGACAAGCTTCCCTTGCCAGATGATATCTACACTTCTAAGGATACTAGAACAAGGTCATTCTTTCCTACATTTGAGGAAGAGCCCACTCCCGTTAAAGACAAAGATATTGTACAGACAAGCCTGGCTTCGGGCCGTGGTCTGTTAGGGTGATCACACAAGACACATACATCATATGCACCGCACGTCATGACATCTATATATCGTATTGACTTGTGGCTCTTACACTTGTTTATTGCTTTTGTAGGAAAAATGACTCATCCCCGCTATTCTCATCGTGATCTTTGTGAATACACGCCCATATTCAACCTCGTTACCGAGCCAGACTGCGGTGACAGTTGTGGGAGAGACAGCAAGAAACACTACGATTCTCACCAACCTCACTCTTCACGCTCTCGTTCTCCTTCAAGGCAAGATCTCGAGAAGCACTACAGTCGTCAAATGCAACAAGCGGGAAGTAAACTTCTTCCCGAAGCTCCAATTTCTCCGAAGGGTGTCCCTCCTCAGGATAAGTACTCCAAGAAGCATTACAAATACAAGGACAAGTATAAAGATCCAAGCAAAGGTTTGGAAAAGGGGAAGAAAGCTCTTGTCCCTTCTGGACAACGCAATATTGACATTACTACTATATAGACGGTGGTCCTTACCTCTGAAAAATAAGGCAAAACTGGAGCGTCTTTGGGAGAATTTCCCCGAAATCTATTTTGGAAAGATGCACTTCGTTCAGATCTTGAACCGGTTCCTAATGATTGGGATACAGAAGTCATAGACCAAGTAGGCCATGTGGCTACACAATACAGAACGATGAAGAAGCATGCCAAGAAGCTCTCCGAGGTCATCCGTCATTTGGAAGTGGATGTAAAGGATGCACGGGAAAAAGATTAATATGATGTTAAGTCCAGAGATGAGGCCGAGAAGAAACTAGAGGATACCCAAGCTCAGCTTTCTTTGACCCGGAGGGATGCTGAAAATTATAAGAAGTAGTTCGAGGAAGCGGAAAGACGTTTTCACACCGAGCTTGACTCCAATGGCAAGGAGCGCATGGCTATGAGGAAAGAGTTAGAGGATCCCAGATCCGCTAATACCGAGCTGAAATTATCCCAATGCCACTTTGCCAAGGAAAAACTGCATGGGAGAAGGAAATGGCAAGTTTGAAGGACAAGCTGGCTCATGTTGAGGAGAGAGCAGCTCTCGCTGAAGGACACGCTAATGAATCTCTCGAGTCCGCCTCTATTGCTACTGCTAAACTTGCCATGGTTAAACTAGAGATAGAAGGGTTTGATGAATTGCTGAAAGACTTTTTCGCTCAGGTCATTCGAACCCGAGACATCTTCTGGATCAAGAATTATCCCACCACTCTAGTTGATGTATAGGACCAGATTGTCGAAGGTGAGAAGCAAAGTTTAAAGGTTGAGATCGTCGATGAGGATCAGCTTATGTGGACTTTCCTTAGAGGTGAAGAACCTGAGAGACTAGCAGAGGGTAGACGTCTAATTGAAGAGTCTATGGAAGAGAAGAGGCTTAAGCTCAAAGGCAAAAACAAGATTGATGAAGGCTCGAGCTCTGCCATGGAACTCAGGACTTTTGGGGTTGAGGAGTACAATCCTGATGACCCGTTAGTCTCTGTAATTTTTGTTCCTTCGTCTGTTAATGTTTCTATTGTAGCTCCAAGCGAGCAATCGGCAGAATGTATCTCCATATTCCCTACACAATTTGTCAAAGTTGTTATAACTTGTCATCGCATTATGGAGCAAACAATGGAGAGGACCGTATTTTCTCCTAATTTAATAACAATTGCTTCTCCTGATGTAGGTGCCAAGCCAGCTGAAGGGGTTCAAAAGGAGCAAATAGAGACAGAGGTGACTGAGAAGGCCATTATACCACCAAGCACAGATGTCCCTAAAGATGCTGAGATAATTGGAGCTATGTAGGACACTGATGGTGACGTTGTAGATAAAGAGGAGGATGTCGCCATCATGGGAGAGGCTAAGGAGGACGATGGTATGAACTTAGCCGAAATAAAGGCTAAGAATGATGAGCTTTTGAAAGCTAAAGTTGAGGAAGAGCCTCTAAGCATACCACCTCTCTCCGTGGCTGCTCCCAAATCTGGACTGATTATAAAATTCTCTAAGTCGATAACTACATAACTAGCATCCCAGTCCTCTGATGCTCCACAATATCCTCCTTCGGGAAAGAAGAAAAGGAAAAAGCATGATACTTATGATGCTAGCAAGGAGGATTCAGAGAAATAGAAGAAGAAGAAGAAGAAGAAGAAGTCGAGGTCATCCTTAAAGCCCAAATAAAGTTTACTTGTTTTTGTATGTTTTAAGTTTCCACTGGCCTTTTGTTGTAGTTGTGAGAGTAGCCCTCTCATGTTGACCAGTTTGTAGCTCTGCACTTTGTAAATGAAAATCATGTTTCTTTTGCATTGTCGTGTACGTGCAAATTTCTCGCACTTAGTCATGTACATAAATATTCAAGTCATAACTAGGTTATAAACATCACTACATCATAAGCCATCGTTACAGGCAAAAAATTCTGTAGCTGTTTTCATCATGATGTGTATATACAGGTATGCCCTCAATCAATCATTAACATGATGTGTGGCCAGGGCTTGTTGAGGATTGATTAGGATCGGCTACGTATTGCCCCTATGTTCAGAAATGACGGGTTCGGGCTCAGCTTTCACTCTTGCCCCCGATACTACAACGGCGTAGGAGCCTTTTTGCTGCATTTAATCAACATGCCTTTATACTCTCATGTTGTATGCCCATGATAGAGTACGAACTCATCTTTTAGTCTGTCCCCCGGTCCTTTAGTGTGGTAGGAGTTCATTTGCAGCGCTCAGTCCCTGGCACCTTTATACTCTCCCGTCGGATGCTAAGGGTAGAGTGGAGTCGAGGCGGTCATTTAATCATGGTGCACCTTTACGCCTCGTGGATAATTCATTTCCTTGTCCTTTATACTCTTTCTTAAGTCACGAGAGTTAGAGTGCTTGGGGTTGTATCATTTACTTTATTGCCCCCTTGATACTCTGTATGCTATTGACCTCTTGCTTTGATAGAAGACTCTTTGAATTACGTGTTTTAGGATTATCGTGTGGCTTGCGATGAACATCACAATCATAATAGCTCATATGAATAAAAACAAAAGAATAATCAAGAAACGGTGCAGCATAGATAGATGACACGATATTTTATAGTGGTTCAGTCAAATCATGATCTACGCCCACTTTATAATCTTTTGCTTATGCAACCAGACTGTTCTAGGCAAGTCGTACCTTTTTACATGGTCCCAAAAAGAAAAGAATAAAAATGACAATTTCATGTCAAGTAAAGCTGCAAATGCTGGGCGTTCTACACTCTGGGGTTTTCATTTCCATTTAAGGTCGCTAGCTTGAAGGATCCATTATTAAGCCTCTGTATGATGGTTTATGGTCCTTCCCATTTCAGACCCAAGAAAACGGGGTCTAGGAAGGCATATTTTAGTACCAGGTCACCAGGTTCAAAAGTTCGAGCCCGAACTTTCTTATTGTAATATCGAGCGACCTATTTTTTATATCTTAAGGCACACAGATCCGCTTCATCCCTTTTTTTCTCAACATGTCCAGAGACTCGAGGAGCAATTCATTATTGGTCATTGGGTCGTAATAGGTAGTCCGTGGGATGGTACTTCTAAGTCCACCAGGATGACCGCTTCTGGTCCAAATGCGAGGGAGACGGGAGTGTGACCCGTCGCTAATTTGTAAGTTGTTCTGTAGGCCCATAATGCCAAGGGTAACTCGTCGACCCACATTGCTCTGGCCCGCTTCAATCGCTTCTTCAGAATGGACTTAATTACCTTGTTTGCTACTTCTACCTGTCCATTCGACCATCTATGCACTACAGCAGTGTACCTTCTCTCGATATGATACTTGTGACCGAAGTCTCGGAACTCGGTACTATCGAATTAGGTCATGTTGTCTGTTATAATGATCTTCAGGATCCCGAACCGACATATGATGTTTTTGATAATGAAGTTTATCACTCGCTTGGTCGTGATTGTGGTCAACGGTTCTGCTTCAACCCATTTCGTCAAGTAATCCATGGCCATGATTGCAAATTTTGCTCCACCTTTTGTGATTGGTAGGCTTCCTATAATGTCAACTCCCTAGACAGCGGATGGCCACGGGCTCATCATTGCCTTCAATTGAATGGGAAGTGCACTGTGGACCTTAGAGAATTTCTAGCACCTGTCGCAATGTCGTGCATATTTAGACGCATCTTTATTTATAGTAGGCCAGAAATATCCATACCGTAATATTTTCTTAGCCAATGTTTGGTCTCCGGTGTGGTCTCCACATTCACCTTCATTTACTTCCTTCAGTACTCGCTTGATGTCGTCATGGGCTATACACCGGAGGAGGGGCACTGAGAATCCTTGACAATAAAGTACTTCGCCTTACATAACATATCTAGAATCCTTACGGATTACAACGCGCCTTTCACACTTATTGGTCAGGATTGTCCCGTTGGTGAGGAAGTTCTTTAAGGGGGTCATCCACGACTCCCTTTCGGGTTCAGTTTCCATTATCGGCTCGATTTCCATCTGATCAACACTCGGAGTCTCAAGGGTTTCAATCGGGACTATTTCCGTATTTTCAGGATTGTCAGAGCTAGTCATCTTGGCCAATTTATCCGCCTTTTGATTCTCTATCCGAGTAATATGGAAGATACTATAATGTTCAAAACTACCTAGTCGCTTTCTTACCTCTCTCAAATAGGATACAAGTCTCAGACCCTTAGCTTAAACTCCTCCCGAACTTGGTTTACCACTATCTTGGAGTCACATAAAATATCCAACCTCCCTATCCCTAACTCCTTTGCAAGCTTCAGCCCGACAATCAGGGCTTCATATTCGAAGTCGTTATTAGTGGCATGAAACTCTAATCTTATAGCATAATATATCGATCGCTTTTCAGGAGTGACCAGAACCATTCCGGCACCGGATCGCCTGTCATTTTTGGCAATTTCAGTGTACAAGTTCCAGGTGTTGGGGTCAAATGGCTGTTCTGCGGGATTGACCTCTTTATTCGCTACATCTTCTTCAGGAGTAGTAAATTCCGCTATAAAGTTTGCCGATACTTTCCCCCTTATCAATTTTCGGGGTTGGAAGTTTAGATCAAATTGACTTAGCTCGATATTCCGTTTGAGTAGCCTTCCGGACGCTTCTGGTCGTTGCAAAACCTGCCGGAGCAGATAGTCAGTGTATATGGTGATGGGATGAGCTTGAAAATAGTGGCGAAGTTTTGGGGACGCGATTACCAGGCTATATGCAAGTTTCTCTATCTTTGGGTAATTACGTTCCGCTGCTGCTAACTTATTACTCGCGTAGTAAACCAGTTTCTGAACTTTATCTTCCTTTCTTACTAAGGCTGAGCTTATTGCATGGGATGATACAGCCAAGTATACGAATAAATCCACGTGATCGACCAGCTTGGATAATATCGAAGGCGTCTCTAAATGAGTAAGAAGGTTCTGAAAAGCTTCAACATAATCAGGAGTGTTTATCCCTTAAGGATCATATGTCCATTTGAAATCACCCATATGTTGGTCTATTAATCCCAGTCGTGCAAAATGCTATCTAATACACTCAAGCAGCCTGTAAGAGGTCAGAGACAACAACGCATGATAAGACAATAGTAAGGCTTGCACATCCTGGAAAGGTCACTCCGCTCATCCTCATATCAGGAAGTTTGAATGAACCAAGCGAGGAGAAGAATTGCTCCATCAGTCAGATGAGATTCCAAAGACACCAGGGATTGCGCACGCACTCTATGCCTACTTACAGATTACAACCCTAGTCGCTCGCTCCTCAATCTGTCATTACTGTTTCAATCGAACGTTTTCCTCCAGTTAAGGTTTTGATCCCCCATCCGCTTACAATCAAACACGACAGCTTCAACCAACCCACTCGCCTGCACGGGATCGCTTACCTAAAGCTGTTCGCGACTTGGGAAGTCGCTCACTCTCGCAGAGTCGTTCGCTCTTGTAAAGTCACTTTTACCGGGCAACTGGGGACGGTTGCTGATAGTTGGCTACAGCCTGGCGGTGGCATTTTAGTAATTAATGGGACAAGCGATTTGGATGAATTCCAGTTCAAACCTCCATAAGGGTTCACCTATAAATAGGTCACACCCTCCACCAAGAAAACAGGACCTCCGGCCACCACGAAGTGCTGCTAAATTCCATCCTTAGCCATTCCTTAAACATTTTTAACCATGATCATCATTATCACCCAAACATCTTTCATTCATTTGGCCGTGGTATCCGTTAAAATCTTATAAATGTAGAAGATTGAAGACATCCTCCTCCTCCGTCACCTATCCATCCTTCTTCATCATAGATCCTGCCATTCCTCCATTGAATCTCGTGAATCTAAGTGAGATTTGTATGTAAAATGAGAATATTTTGAGAGAATAAGAAGATGTATAAAAAACAAGAGTTGGTGTATCTGGTAAATATCATCATGGTAATGCAAATCACCTTTATAGTGGATGTAGGCCTAGCTTAAGGCTGAACCACTCTAAAACCTCGTCTTCATTTTGTTTCCTTTGCATTTTTACTTTCAATTGTTGTTGAGTGCGGCTCCATTTATTTTCTAACCACATTGGTGAAGTACAATCCTTGTACACTTTGATGCTTGAACCTTTTTTGGTGAAAACATTTGGTGCCACTGTGGGGCCCAAATAGCATTTCCTTCCTTCACACCTCCTTCTAATTCCAAACAGCCTACCGTTGAGATCCTAAATCACCTCTTTCCTTAAGGCCATGGCTGGTTCAAAGAAAAATAACAAGTCCATTAAAGTTACCACGAATGCAGAGGATGTTCAAGATGATGAGGCTACACCACAGGCTTTAAATCGAGAAGTTGAAGAATCTTCTAGCCATCCGTGACACGAGATAAGTTAAATATGGCTATGACTGACTTGAATGAGAAAGTGGATGCCACGACAAAAATGATGATGGAAAGGCTTGATGCCCTAATCAGCACTCAAATCAATCCTCTGCTACCAAATTCTATAAACGCTGATAATGAAAAAGAGGATTCTTCTGCATTTGACCCTAGTTAGTCACACTTTTCATTGGAAGACAAGGGGGAAGCCAGTGTTGAAGATTCTAAGATCAAAGTCCAACAACACGAGGTAAAGCATGCAACTCAAAGTGCCACAAGTCCCACCAAAGGGACACTCTCCAAGAGAGGTGCGAAGCATCATAGTTCGAACCATGGTTGCCCTAGCAAAGGCATTTACACCAGTCCCTTAGAACAAACAGATGACGAAAAGCATATTACGGACATGATTCAGCGAATAATGAAAGAAAGAGCGATCCGAGAAGACGATGAGAAAGAATGGGAGTTTTCACGCAGTAAAAACCCATTTACGGAATGGATCCGACAAGCAAAATTTCCTAAGAAATTCATACCCCCGACTATAGCACCTTATGGTGGAACTGGAGATCCAAACATCTTCCTGTTCAAATATGATCAACTCATGAACAGAGCTAGGGCAACCGACGAGATAAAATGTTTGTACTTCCCTGTATGCCTAGAAGGTGTGGCTTCATTGTGGTTCGCTAGACTCCCACCTAAGTGCATTGATCCATTTGCCGACTTAGCAAGGAGATTCCAAGATTAGTTCTGTCTATGAACTACCAAAGCAAGAGACATAATGTTGCTCAGTGAAATGGAGCAAATATTTGGGGAAACCATCAAAGCTTTCCTTACCCGATTCCATGATGTAGCGGCTGAGGTCATAGAACCAGAACCTTGGTACTTATTGGCAGCTCTGAAAGGTGCTATCGATAAGAAATCAGAATTTGGTAAATGGCTCAAAATGAAGAAACCTAAGACTCTGAAGAAGTTCTATAAGAAAGCCGAAGAGTACATGAGCGTGGAAGATGATGCCCCAAATATCCAGAAGGGCACAGAAAGTAATACTACCAAAGAAGGAAAAAGTAACGAGTCCCAAATAGGGCAAAAGTATGACCTTGGGCAAAAGAAAGGAACCTATGAGAAGGACAATAAAGCAAATAAGAAGTCGCGATTTTTTATGCATACAGAGTTGACTCCTTTAAATGAAACCCCAGAGATGATTTATTCCGCTACAAAAGACTTTGGAGTATTCGCTCAGGTAAAACCACAAAGGATCATGGAGCAACAAGCCAACTCCAGGAAATTCTGTTGGTTTCATAATTAGCCAGAGCATAACACAAATGAATGTCGGCATCCGAGAAGCTTAATTGAGGAGCTCATCCAAAGAATCAACTTCAACAATATGTCAAAAATCCTCAGAAAGCTCCAGCCATCTAGGGGCAGAGTAATGCTAACGGTCAACCCGAGCCACATGAGAAAGTCCAAACATCCGTAGATTTATGGTCGGTCATCGACTAGCAACCATCAACTACAATTCAATATCCAAAGACCAAAATGTGCATCCCCCATCGCCTTTATTTTACAATTACTTTGCTTTACTTCTTGGTACGCTCCTACAGATAATCTGTGATTTACCTGTACTGTACTAAGCAAGAGATATATAAGCTGAAAGTTATTTGCTTACATAAATCATATGTTTGCTGGCTCACACTAAAATCAATCTCTTAAATATAGAGCCAAAAAAGAGGTGGGCGACCGCTCATTCGCGGCTGAACCATAACCGAAAACTTCCCAAGCACATCCTGATTGGAGATATTCAGGCAGCAAACGCCAAAAACACCATTCAAACCAAGCAAGATAATCGAGCCAATCATCTTGAAAATCCCAAAAGAAAGAATCATTCCCGATCAGGTGATGGAAACGCACCAAGCCAGAAAGCCGCGCGTCTCGTTGCAAAACAATTTAGAATTCCTAGCCGAAAGGGGGTAACATAACAATTCAGAAATCCTAGCCGAAAGGGGGTAACAAAACAATTCAGAAATCCTAGCCGAAAGGGGGTAACAAAGCAATTCAGAAATCCTAGCTGAAAGGGGGTAACAAAATAATTCAGAAATCCTAGCCGAAAGGGGGTAACAGAAATCCTAGCCGAAAGGGGGTAACAGAAATCCTAGCCGAAAGGGGGTATCCAAATCAGGTCTCTGTTTGAGCTTAATAAACCAAATCAAACAGGACCAAGATTGGGTCGAAAACTTAAAACCCAAGTCCTCCCCTCGGGGCATGTACTCAAAACCAGTCTCCGAAGGGTTTGGGTCATTGGGTTAGTGAGATACGGGGTTGAGTACACATAAAAAAATAATATGCATATATATACAAGTGTGCGTCTAATCGAGTTTCATAAAGGCTTGGGACGCCGGGTCAGTCTGAAAAACGATTAGATGCATTATAGGGTACATGCACTTTCCCAGGGAGGGGACATGCATTCGAACACAAGATTCAAAAGGCTTGAATTACCAAAGTATTAAGAAATATAAACAAGTGCGTAATAAAATAAGACCCCTTAAGGGGGATCAAAAAGTTGAAGCGAGATTCTAAGATTGCAGCGAGCTTTGATATGGGTTTATAACACTACAACAAAAACACCATATTACAACTTTAATTTTACAATGGTGGTAAAAGCACTGTTGTAACAAATATTTTTTATAACTTTTTTCCAGAAAAGTTGTAATAAACTTAGTTCTAACAACTGTGTTATTTTGACAGTTGTAATAAAATCCTATCATAACTTTTATTTTTGGACTGTTGTAATATATGACTATATTTTAATATAATTAATTAACAACTAATAATTAATATTTAATATATTTATGTTGATTATTTATAATTAATAACTAATAATTACTATTAATAATCAATTAGGAATTAATAAAGTAATAGTTATTAAGAAGTAATATTACTATTTAATAATAATAAATAATAGTTAATTTGAAAACATGCAATAACTGTAATTTAATAATTAATTGTTAAATAGTTAATAATTAATTTTTAGTGATAAATAATTAAGATATAATCATTAATATTAATAATTAAGAAGTAATAATTAATATTAGTAATTAATTTTGGTAATTAATAATTAAAACGATTTTATTAGAAAATTTTACAACATTATTTTCAGCATTTCTTTTTTCTACCAATTGTAATAGAGGACAATTAAATATTAGTAATATCTAATACTTAATAATTAATAATATTAATATTAATATTTTAATAATAATTAATAACAGATTTTAACCTTACAAATAAATAATAATTACTATTAAATAATAATTCCTTAATATTTAATAAGTAGTCATTATTTTTTAATAATGATTGTTAAGTATTTAATAATGAGTAATTAGATAATCAATATGCTGAATTTGCTTGACTCTGTGCATTGAATTAAGCCTATGAATATGTCATGCCTCTGGAAATAATCCTAGTCATCGCCATTTAGTTGTTGGTTTTCTCCGACTAACCGTCGAATCTTGACTATCAAGCCTTGACGATGACTGTTGGGCACTGCGCTGCGGCATGGGTTCGGGGGAATCACCCCCGAAAAAAAAATTAAAACTCTTTTCTTCAAATTTAGATCATACTCGATTTTTTTTTAAATATACTTCTTGGCTTTGAAAATCAAAACACTTCGGCTTTCAAAAAAACGCATTTTAGCTCTAAAGGAAAAATCAAAACATTTCCGAAACAAAACTTTTAGGATCCTGTAAACTGAATTTTTCGCTTCCCTCCACAAGCCCGGATGTATGTCCCCAAAATTTTTATCTTCCCTCCGAAAGCCCGCTATTCTAACCAAAATTTTCATGAACCCAATTAAATTTCGAGACCTAACCCTAGCTCTCCAAATCTTCAATGGCCGCCTTAAAAAAAGTATTACGGTCTTCACCGGCCTCTAACGCCACTGCCTTAATTAAACTCAAGACTCATGATACCCAACACCACCACCCCAATTAAACTCACGAGACCCAACTCCACTTCTAACACCACCGCCTCCTTCTCCGACGACGACGGTGAGCCTCCGATATGAATCACTATTTCTAGATTGTTTACAGTTTGAGGTCTAGTTCTACGAAAACATGAAACCCTAATGTAATGCTCGGAGCAGCTTTGTTGCTAAGAAGGCTTGCGAGCTTGTTTTGGAGGTAAGTTTCTACGTTACCCTTTTCAAGGATGACTGAAGTTTCAATACTCGAATTTAAATATGAATATTGCTGGTTGAATTCATGCCTAGCTCGATTGGTGGCGTTAATCATAGGAGTAATGGGATAGTGTAGCTCGGTCAGTCGGTTGGAGCATGGCATCTCAATCTGGTTTCATGCATTGTTGCACTCGACAGAATGGGTACAACAACTTTTTTCGAGATGATATGTGTACCCTTTTGTTTTTTGTTAAACTACAAGTCAGAATGGAGTTGAGATAAATTATTCTGTTCTTCTTGTGTTTTTGAAAAAGTAAGGCCTATTTGATAGTTATTTACATTCGCATATGTGACAGGATTCAGATAGGTTGAAACTGGACTCTGTTATTTTTTTCTTCTATAGAATAGCTTATTAAAGATGGTTTTCCACATTACTCATTCATGTATAGTTGAGTTATTAGATATGATTTGTAGCCGGTGTTATACTGTTACTTCCACATTTGATGTTCACCTCAATCCAGGAGCTGAAGAAAAGTAAACTGTACCAATATTTCGAGTCTCTATTATTCCACACTAAAGCACTAATAGTAGCGACTAACCCTTGTTCAGAAATGGATATCAATTCAAATCCCTTATGTGCCCCACATTTATATTTCAGATCCCAGGATGCTGTTTTACTCAGGGAAAAACACCAACTTTTGCGAGTATTACTTAATCATTCCAGAAATGGTCACTTGGAGGAACTTAGGAGAAATCATACAAAGGGAATTCAGAAAGGAGACATTTATATTGGATAAGTGTTGGACAATTCAAGATATAGTAACCTATAGGTTGCCTTGCAAATTGCGAAGGATCAATGAACTTTCTACTCTAAAGCCTAACCAAGTTCAATAGTAATTCTTGGTTGGTCCTAATTTTTCCTTATCATGTTATTTGAAATTTTGTTAGGTTGCACTTGATGTCTTCACGACCAAGTTCAACTGTATTAGTTTGTCAAATGTTAACGTTAGTCATATTATAAAATAAATCAGGTTAGGGTGAGGAGATCAAGCATTTAATTTCTAAGGTTGATCATGCGGAAAACCATGCAAGTAATTTGACTTTTGAGGTAATGTTCACGTCTTTAAAAAATTGATTAGCTTCCTTGGTTTTTATTTTCTTATAATGTTTTGTTTTATCATCATTTTTGTTGAGAACTACAGAACCCCGAGTCCAGATTGAAGATTTGCGAGATGGAAACGAATAACCTAGACAACGAACCGAAGACTGTAAACGCTAAAGGAGTTCCATTTTTATGTGGTAATTGGGCTTTTGTAATTGGGTTAAAGGCGAGGACAGTTGTAATTTTTTACATTTTTATGTCGTATATGATTTATAATTTGTATTATGGATATAAAGTTGTGATTTTTATCAATGAATGGATCATGATGCCTTTAAACAAACATTTATTTCTTATGTTGTTTATCTATTTATTGTTGCACATATAAATATATATAGATTCTTATGAATATAATTTGTGGATATATTACAAATGTAAAATAAAAGTTGTAATAAAATATATCACAACGGTTATAAATAGTTGTAAAAATTGCAACAATAACAGTGCATAACTGTTGTAATAAAGTTTATTACAACAATGGAAAAAAGTTGTAAAATATACATATTACAACGGTATTGCAACAGTGCAAAAAAGTTGTAAAAGATTTTGGTCTATTACAACTTCTTAATACACGACGGTTAACCCACCATTGTAAAATGTATATTACAACGGTGTTCCACCGTTGTAATAGGGTCATTTTGTTGTAGTGTAACTATGACATTAAAACGAACCCACAATACTAGCGTGACATACCGTGAGATCGTGACTATCGTACGGTGAATAAATTATAATCTGGTATGAATAAACCGTGATGAGAATATAATATGCAACGTATCAGTGGAAAAGATAACAAAGCAAAACACAAATTCATCAAAGATTCGCAAATCAGACACAAGGTCATAAAGTGCGCAACACAAATATAAAGTAGCGGATGAGGACTGGCACTCGCATATACAACCAGTCTGAAGATCATCACCCTTCTTCACCAGCCCCAGTACGTTGCTTGGAGGTTTCATCCCGAATAGCATGATCATAAGTAAAGTGGGCCTCAGAAGCATTTTCATTGATAATGGAAGCATTTGCATAAGAAATCTGGGAGTTTGAAGCTTTGAAATCAGCTGGACGAGAAGTGTAAGGGTAGACAATATTCGAAGCCGCTTTTCCTAGAGACTGGGCTCGTTCACCTGCTACTATTTTCTACCTTTATCTAAAGCATCACAATCTACTGCCTCTAGGAGGGTCTCTTGGAGAGCACGGTCTTCTTTATCCTTGGAATATTTATGTACTTGGTCCCAAACAAGAGCCAATGTTCGGGGGAAATCCTTGTTCAGAAAACTCAAGCTTTCACGATTGATAACACTGAGAATGTAAAATCGAAACATGGTTTCATGAGTTTTAATTTTGGCTTGCTCAAGGTCATTGGTTAGCTTCATTTTTTCCTCTTCCAAAGTTTTGAGGGCTGTATTTTGGGAGGTAATCTTCTCTTCGTGAGCTATCCTCTCCCGCTGAAAAGAAGCTACAGCTTGTTGTTCTAAAGCCAATTGAGATTCAGCAGATTCTTTGCCAAATTGAGCCTCATGAATTTGCCTTTTGATAGCCTCAATCTCCTCCTGAAGTTTCTCATTTTCGGCTTCTAAGTCGCTTGTCCTATTATCTTTTCCCTTCAAAGATGCTATCTTAGATTCCTGAGATTTAATCATGAGGATCAGCTCGGCCTTATCATTCTAAAGAAGCTCAATACGCTCAAGGTGTCTAGTGTTCAACCTCTGGAACTCAAAGCAAAGTTTGTTCCACGATTCAAATCGGTCCCTGCTAGTATCCCCAGCCTCATCTAGTTGTACTTCAAGTTGGTTCTTAGCAGTGTCAAGCTGGGTGGTCATGTAATATTTTATAGCACTCAGCTCTCCAACGACATTCTGATCATCGTATGGGAACAAGTCTAAGTTAAAATCTATTCCCTTTAAATCCCAACCTTCGAGTCGGTCCTTCAGCTTTGTATTACCCGAGGCAATTTCGTAAGGAGGCCTATCGAGAATCATTTGGATCTGACAGGAAGTGGAAACAATAGATTGGGAGGTTGCAGAGGATGTTCCCGGAGGGACCAAAAAACTAGGGCCCAAGAGCTCGATCGATTTATGAGGTTTCCTGGACTCATCCTTATCCTGCTCATCATTGCCCCCCTCTTCCTTAGCATCCTCATCGCCCGTAGCTTCTTTTTCAGATATTTGTAAGTGATCGTGCTTCCTCTTCTTCCGCTGATTTACCAGTGATGATTCAGGAGCATGATCGGTTGAGGAATCTGAAGGTAATCGAGGACGCTTTGAGCAGCGAGAATGATAGGACTGTACGAGTTTCTATGGGTTAACAGGACTAGTTCGTTGAGAAAAGATGTCTGATAAAGTTGATCCTATTCCTGAATCTGAAAAAAGATAAAAAGAAAAATTTAACACAAATACAAAGTACTGGGGCAAGGTGAAAAATGAGGAATTAAAGTAGTCCCTGACATTGCAAAATACTTTCCCGGAAAGAAGGGCTTTGGGAATTCCTGTATTCAAGATTTGGAGGTTTAAATATTTGAACAACAAAATTACCTTGGATAAAGCCTTTAGCCAAATCTGAAACATCAAAATCTTTGTAAGTCACTGAATCACCTTCTTCGAGTTTATCCCGAATGGGAGAACTTTCATCAACATTCAAAGCTTCCTTAAAAGTCGCCCCGATGTCCTCAAGCTCCTCACTCTCTTTCACTAGATCCGAAGCAGTTTTTGAGGAGGTCACGCTTACATATTCCAGGTCGGTTACCTCAAGAGAAAGACCCTCCTTCTCAGTGTAACACCCCACGTCCATTAATGTCACTTACAAAGGGAATGCATTAACTTCTATGGAGAATTTTAAGTGAGTATAGAATAGAAACTTAACAACAAGACAGATATAAACAGTACTTAAGAATTTAAAACTTTATTTATTACAGCGGTAAACACATAAGTTTGATTACATCATCATAAACCAGAGTCAAAGTACATAATATCCATCTTGACTAAATCAAAGTACATAAATTGAAAGACATAACCCCAGTACAGAATAGCCATAAATAAGAGAGGCTAAACTTTACTTCAGCGATCCAAGCAACTTCTAAAAGCAAGAGATACAGCTGTCCAAAATCAAGCTCCACTGGTGCTAGTTCCAACCTGAGCACCTGGGGGGGAGGAAGAAAAGAGATGTCTGGTGAGTGCGATAACTTTAACATTATAATTACCAAAATAACTAGGCTAAGGCATAAGTTGGAAAATAAGGAAATGACTGTGAACAATTGAGTATGGCAGAGTATACAAGGAAACAAGATGAACAACGATATCATTAAAGCGCACCTAAACCACTACAAGATAATTACTATACTGCACCACCACTAGTCACCCTAAGGTTGATCCCGCCTACAGAACTTAATAACGATAATGATAGTTTCGTGCACCCCTAGCTGCCTTCACAGGTGCCGCCTGCCCCTATCTCCACTAGGTGTACCCACTACCCCCAAGCGATCGGCTCCCTAACTCGTAGATACCCGTGCTGGCCCCACAGTGGGGTGTATCACTCCCCAAAGTGGCAACCCGATACCACCAATAATGCACGGCTTATACCTACACGATGCAACAACGTCTTACCTACCAGCCTGGGCCCACACACGCATATGAACCCGTTGGACTTGCGTTGCCACCGCTAACCCGTTTCGGCCTCTTACAATCAAGCCCAGTATGCGTGTCCCGTCCTCGACTTGGGTCGGGCCCACAAAGATACGTATGGGTTACTGGTTGAAACGGGCCCCCATTACTTGACACAAGCTATCCACCTAAGCTTGGTCCCCTCTAGTACATCCCACTTAACCATCTTCTTATTCATGTTCACTTACATGTTTCAATTTTGGTTAAGTGTTTCTAATCGTATTTCAAATGCCACCCAAGCCACCCACTAAATTCCACATGCCACCCAAGGCACCCACTTAACCCCCTCATGTCCCACTACATGTTTATCTGGTTAAGTGTTTCTTAATTCATTAAGACCGTAACCTCATAAGACCTCCCACATTTGACTGACATTTGTGGTAGCTGGATTTGCCGGGCGGGTCCGGGCAGTCTTACACCACAAACAAGCCTAACCTCGTGTCTTTACAATTGTTACGTATTTAATTTATGCCTAAGACCTCCCACATTAGACTGGCATTTGTGGCAACTGGATTTGCCGGGCGGTTCCGGGCATTCTTACACCACAAAAGAGCCTAACCTCGTGTCTTAGACGATTAATTACTCCTAATTAATCATTCCCCAATTTGAATTAATTTCCCTACTCAAATTATCAATCAATTCCAAATTTAACTATGGCCATAATTAACTAAATTATGTCCATCTGTTTATGGTATGCAAAATCGTACCAATTTTCATCACAAATTAGTTTTGTGTCGTTCAAGGCATTTATGCCAATTCTCAATATTAAATCTTTTAATATTATCCCATTGCCCCACGTTGTACGTTAGTTCGTTTAACATAAAATATACGTTAGACTCGAATAGTCCAACTCATGGAATAAAGAGGAAACATCTCAACATACATATAATTAAAGATAGATCTAAACATAAGGGGTGAACTTACATGTGTGAATGATGTCCTACATCTAAAACTTGCATAGGCCAAAGTTACAACTTGCTACATATGTCATAGATCCAAATCTAAAGGTGTAAACTTTCATAGGCAATAACCACAAACTTGCATAACATGATATACATTCCAAACTCATATATTTATATAAACTTGCATATGTGATTTATGCAACATAACAATGGTGTAAACTTACATCTAAACAAGTAAACTAGCATGTAGAATTTAGCATATAACTCACACATGTCATAGCCTAACTTTAGATCAAATTTTCACATAAACTAGACATCATGAAACATGTAAGGTTACATATAATTTTTCCCAACTTGCATATGATTCATGTCTAAATCCAAATCTAAACTTGCATACATACATATGATTTATCATATGAATCAACATAACCAAACTATCATATGAACAACATGATGATTTGATTGTACATAAGCCAGTCATAGAATTACAACATAGATGGTAGCGTCATAACTTTACAACATAGATGATAACATCATAGAATTTACAACATATATGATAACATCACAATTTTACAACATAATTATAACATGCAGTCAATAATTCACATCATATCCATATAATCCACATCATAACTTAATCCAATTAAATTGCTAATTATTTTATTAAAGAAATCGAACTCAAAACTCAAAGAAGGTCTTGAGTTCTGAATTCTAAGTTCTGAAGTTGAATTAGCTTTCCTTTGAAGAAGATTCGTTGTTAGAGTTGAAAAGAATTGAATTTGATTAGCTTTCTTCCTCTCTAATTGGTGGCGGCTATTCTGAGTTGCAAGGTGATGGCATGGAGGCCATGAGTCTAATTTTATTTTGATTTTAGGGTTTGATTCCATAGGTGTTTTTATAGAGTTTAGGATTAGTTTAAGCCGTCCGATCAACCCAGAATTAATCCCAGCCAATCAGAGCAGATCAGAAACCCTAATGAGTCAGCACACAGTCATTAACAGGTCACTAATCAAATCTTCCCGGTGGGGCAAGTCGACCCCAGGTCGACCCCCAGGTCCACCCTTTGGTCGACCTGGTCAGGGTAGGTCGACCCCCAGGTCGACCCTATGGTCGACCTGGCCCTGGCGGGAATTTTCCCGCCTAGCCTGTCTGACTCTGAAAATTGAATTTTCTGAAATCTGTTTTGAATTTTTTGAAACTTCCGATGGCCATAACTTCTTCATACGATGTCCAATTCACGCAAACTCGGACTCTATCTCAACCAGAATTCCGAGACGAACACAATGGCGCAACCTGTTTCCCTTAATTCTCCCATTTTAGATTAGTTATTCTTTAATTCGTTTCTTTAGTGTTTAACAGAAATACGGGGTGTTACATTCTCCCTTCCTTAAAGGATTTCGCCCCTGAAATCTCTAAGTTAAGGAGAATGCATATCCTAACATCCAAACAACCATCTACTCAACCATCAAACACAGGCATCCATTGTCCTTGTAAAATTCCTAATGCTATATGAACATATGCAAGAAGTGTGTGCATATGTTCCTTATCTAATGCAGAATCAGGAGGTCTACTGATTCAGTTGACCTCCTTAATGCAAACCATGATAGTGCCATGCGTCCATTATGTATGCAAAAGAATCCTATCAATACATATCATTTCTATATGTATGCACAACCATTCACCAAAATGTAGCATCCATATGATAGTACAATCATTATACAACCATTAACTTAAACATGCACACACATTTATATGCAATATGAAATATGAAGTGACTGAGCCGATCTAGTGCCTAAAGTGTGTGTGTATAAGCATCCACGAGCAACCACTAGCAACCACTTGCATCCACATGCATCCATCATACACAACATGTCTCAAACACATGTTTCAACCATAGGACTACCCTATCTAAAGATCAAAGATACTAGCGAGAGGACATATTAAAGATAAAACAAGTACAAGCTAAGGGATAAAGGAGAAATTAAAAGACATACCCTCAAAAAGAAAAGGGTACAATGAATGCATCTTCTCTTCCGTCTCCCAAGTAGCGTTGCTCTCATCATCTCCCTAATGCACTTTGACTAGCTTGACCTCTCGATTCCTCAACTTCTTAATCTTCGACCCAAGAATGCATGTAGGATCTCGTCGAATCATCGCATCACGCTCGATCTCCACCTCTCTAAGCAAGCTCGGCTCTACCACTTCTACGGTCTCATGCAAGCACTTCCTCAAATGTGATACATGAAATACATCGTGTACACCACTAAGTCTCTCGGGCAACTCCACTCTATAGGCCATCTGTCCAATCCTCTCCTTAATAGGAAACGGCCTTACGAACCTTGGTGCTAACTTCCCAACGGACCCAAAGCGAACGACATTCCGTAATGGAGACACCTTGACAAAGACCATGTCCCTAATGCTAAACTCAAGATCTGTCCTCCTCTTGTCCGCATAAGATTTCTGCCTATCTTGCGCTGTCTTCATCCTCCTTCGAATCAAATCGATCTTTTCCGAAGTCTCTCTAATCATATCGAGCCCAAGCAAGATCTTATCTATAGTCTCCCACCAACATGTAGGCGAACGACACGGCCGTCCATAAAGAGCCTCGAATGGTGCCATGCCGATGCTAGACTGAAAGCTATTATTATATGCAAACTCCACCAACGGAAGATATTCCTCCCATGTACCTCCGAAGTCTATGACACACAACCTCAATAGGTCCTCTAGAATACGATTCACCCTCTCGGTCTGGCCGTCCGTCTGAGGATGATATGCGGTGCTCAAACATAACTGAGTCCCTACCGCCTCTTGCAAGCTCTTCCAAAATTCGCTAGTAAAGATAGGATCGCGGTCGCTCACTATGCTAGAAGGAACACAGTGCAAAAGAACTATCTCTCGAATGTATATGGAGGCTAACCATGGAGCAGTCCTCGTACTCTTTACGGGAATGAAATGGGCGCTCTTAGTAAGTCTGTCTACCACGACCCAAATCCCTGTATTACCCTTCCTCGATCTCAATAACCCATCAATAAAGTCCATCGAGACACTTTCCCATTTCCATTGTGGAACCTTCAATGGGTGAAGCAACCCACCGAGTTTCTTTTACTCTGCTTTTACTTGTTGCCACACCAAGCATCTAGCGACAAATTCAGCTACATCCCTCTTCATGTCGGCCCAAAAGTAAACTCGTCTCATGTACATCTTGTCCCCACCGGGATGGATGGTCATCTTGAACGATGTGCATCATCAAGAATGGTCTTCCTCAAATTCTCGTCCCGTGGTACACAAAGTCTACCATCCCTACGTAACCAACCCTTATCATCTAGGGTATACCTACGGAGATGGCTGAATGACTCCCCTCTTTTGAGTTTCTCTACTAACTCAACCAACTGTGGGTCATCTCGCTGTGCCTCACCAATCCGTCTCAAAAGCGTAGGTCTGACCTCTAAGGATGCTAGCAAACTGGGTACAAAATCAATGGAAGGTCTAAAGTCGAACGTAGAGATGAACTCCAAGCTTCGCCGCTCAGCAAACAACGGACTCAAGGATAATCTTTTCCTACTTAAGGCGTCTGTCACCACATTACCCTTGCCAGGGGTATATGCTATCTCGAAATCGTAGGATGCTAAGAATTCCATCCACCTTTGCTGCCTTAAGTTCAAGTCCTTCTGAGAGAACAAGTATTTTAGCGATTTGTGGTCAGTGAACAATTCGAATTTCTCGCCAAGAAGATAATGGCGCCAAGACTTAAGCGCGAAAACAATAGCGGCCAACTCTAGGTCATGTGTAGGGTAATTTCTCTCATGCACTCTCAACTGCCTTCCACCATAGGCTATTACCCTTCCCTCTTGCATTAAGACTACGCCTAGTCCTGTCCCACAAGCGTCGGTATAAACGGTAAATGGCTTACTCCCATCCGGCAACACTAAGACTGGGGCTGTGGTCAAAGCTCTCTTTAAACGTTGGAATGCATCATCACAATCCATGTCCCACGTGAAAACTAAGTTCTTCTTCATCAAGCGTGTTAATGGGGCTGATATTTTTGCGAAGTCTTTGATAAACTTCCTATAGTAGCCATCCAACCCTAAGAAAATCCTCACCTCGGTAGCATTTTTAGGGACCTTCCAATGTTGGATGGCCACAACCTTCGCAGGATCCACAACTATCCCTTCTTTGGATACCACATGCCCTAAGAATTGCACTTCCTTCCTCCTAAAGTGACATTTAGAAAATTTAGCTTTAAGGCTATGTGCTCGAAGAGTCTCCAACACTTCCCTAAGATGTAGGGCATGCTCTTCCTCGCTTTTAGAAAAGATCAAGATGTCATCCACAAAGACTACCACGAATTTATTAAGGTACTCCCTAAACACCCTACTCACTAAATCAACAAAGTATGAGGGGGCATTTGTCAAACCGAAGGGCATCACAAGCCACTCGAAGAAACCATCTGGAGTCCTAAAGGCAGTCTTGTCTATGCTATCCTCATCCACTCTCAACTGATGGAAACCTGTGGCTAAGTCCAACTGCGAAAACACTAAGGCGCCAACTAACTGATCGAAGAGATCGTCAATCCTTGGCAATGGGTGGTTATTCTTCTTAGTAAGCTTATTAAGTTCTCTATAGTCCACACAAAGTCTAAGGGACCCATCTGCCTTCGTGGCAAATACTACTGGAGCACCCCACTCTGATATACTACGTCTGATGGACCCCTTCTCAAGCAATTCTTTCACTTGCTTACCGAGTTCTGTTCTCTCTCTTGGAGCTATGTGGTGCACTGGTAATGCAACTGGCTTTGCATTATCTACTAGATATATTCAAAAGTATATCTCACGTTTTGGGGGTAAACCCCAAACCTCATCAAAGACATCAATATATTCATAGACTATACGAACAGAATGTAAATCATCATTGGATGCGTCAAGGGATTCTAGGTAGCTAAGCATTACTGGACCTCTAGGGTCACAAGAAATATCAAGGGTCTTTCCACCAAAAGTCATCAATATAACCACCCTTCTTTCACAATCTAGGATGGCCCCCTATCTAGTTAGCCAATCCATACCTAGAATCAAGTCGTAGCCCATGAAGCCATGAACAAAGGCGTTGCATTCAAACCCAACGCCCAAAATAAACACTCTCAAATCCTGACAAATCATAGAAAGATGAGGCGAAACACCAATAGGATTTGAGACTACTAAGGGATCCGTAACTAGACTAGTATCTAGGTGCAGTGTTTCAACTAATGATGTAGAGATAAACAAATGTGATGTGCCAGAATCGAATAAAGTACGGACATGGTGATCAAACAGAAAAGCTAAACTTTCAACTGAAATCGTTCTACCTTGTTCTTGTAGCGGTGGAACCATGAGAGCCTGAACTTGCCCCATTGCCTGCCCTGGTGCCATAAGAGCCTGCACCTGTCCTCCCGAGGTAGACCCTGCCCTCTGCCATTTCCTTGGGCAGTCCTTAATCAGATGTCCCGCTTTGCCACAGTGGAAATATCCAGTCTTCTTTTTCTTCCTACAATCTTTGCTTAGATGGCCTGGTGTCCCACAGTTAAAACATCTTTTCTTTCCCTTACCATTGTTGCCTTTACCACCTTTCTTGTTCTGTTGTTACTGTTGCGGCTTCTTTTGATCCCCTTTCTTCTCGGGTGCCTTATTAGCATTGGCGCCCTTCTCCTCTTCATGCATAAGCGTCATGTCAACTAGTCTCTCAAAAGTAGCGCCCATGGGGATATGGGTCATAGCTAAATCATGAAGCGCCTCGTTCAAATCCTTAACAAATCTCAGGGCCTTCTTTTCTGGAGTATTCACCAAGTCCAAGCCAAATCTCGCCAACTGGTTGAACTTATTGATGTATTCTTTCACCGATAGATTCCCTTGCTTCAATGCCAAAAATCTTTCCATATATAAATTTTCTTCAGCCCGTGAGAGAAACTTCGCCTCAAACCTTCGCCTAAAATCTGGCCATGTATTAACTGGACGTTCTCCATTAGTGACCTCCCACAAAAATGAGGTCTTATCCTTCATTAGCCAGGCAGCTAACTGGACCTTTCTTCCATCATCCACTTCAAAGATTCCAAACAATTCTTCCACCTCCTTTAGCCAATTACAAGCTTCAACAAATGTCTCCGTCCCGTGAAAAGGTTTTCCACCCATTGCCCTAAAGTCCCTTACATATCTTTGCAAAAGTATCGACACGAGGAGGAGGAGGAGGATTTGCTGGACCTACAGTGGTGGGCCTA
Source organism: Allium sativum (assembly GCA_030737875.1). Lineage (NCBI taxonomy): Eukaryota > Viridiplantae > Streptophyta > Magnoliopsida > Asparagales > Amaryllidaceae > Allium > Allium sativum. Next base: position 203,980,045 of record CM060924.1, read on the forward strand.
GTCTCCAAATACCTCCTAAACAATCATGGTATCGTTATTCCCTCGGGTATCTCGGGAATTCCAGACATGCTGAAACGAAAAAGGAAAGATTCAATACAAAAGAACCGAAGGAAAGATATATGGCTCTTGGGGTTATGCTTTCTAAATAAGCTTTTCTCTTGAAAATACTTTCCTTAAAACATACTTTTGAGGTACTTCTTTATAAAAGTGTTTTTGAAAATCAGTTTTTTCAAAATTCATATCTGTTCTGGTAACCTTCGGCTCTGATACCACGTGTAACACCCCCACGTCCATTAATGTTACTCACAAAGGGAATGCATTAACTTCTATGGAGCATTTTAAGTGAGTATAGAACAGAAACTTAACAACAAGACAGATATAAACAGTACTTAAAAATTTAAAACTTTATTCATTGCAGCGGTAAACACATAAGTTTTATTACATCATAAAAAACCAGAGTCAAAGTACATAATATCCATCTTGACTAAATCAAAGTACATAAATTGAAAGACATAACCCCAGTACAAAATAGCCATAAATAAGGGAGGCTGAACTTTACTTCAGCGATCCAAGCAACTTCTAAAAGCAAGAGATACAGCTGTCCAAAATCAAGCTCCACTGGTGCTAGTTCCAACCTGAGCACCAAAGGGCGAAAGGAAGAAAAGAGGAGGAAACAAAGGGGGTCAGACATAAAGTCTGGCAAGTGCGATACTTTAACAATATAATTACCAAAATAACTAGGCTAAGGCATAAGTTGGAAAATAAGGAAATGACTGTGGACAATTGAGTATGGCAGAGTATACAAGGAAACAAGATGAACAACGATATCGTTAAAGCGCACCTAAACCACTACAAGATAATTACTATATTTCACCACCACTACTATACTGCACCACCACTAGTCACCCTAAGGTTGATCCCGCCTACAGAACTTAATAATGATAATGGTAGTTTCGTGCACCCCTAGCTGCCTTCATAGGTGTTGCCTGCCCATATCTCCACTAGGTGTACCCACTACCCCCAAGCGACCGGCTCCCTAACTCGTAGATACCCATGCTGGCCCCACAGTGGGGTGTATCACTCCCCAAAGTGGCAACCCGATACCACCAATAATGCACGGCTTATACCTACACGATGCAACAACGTCTTAACTACCAGCCCGGGCCCACACACGCATATGAACCGTTGGACTTGCGTTGCCACCGCTAACCCGTTTTGGCCTTTTACAGTCAAGCCCAGTATGTGTGTCCCGTCCTCGACTTAGGTCGAGCCCACAAAGATACGTATGGGTTACTGGTTGAAACAGGCCCCCATTACTTGACACAAGCTATCTACCTAAGCTTGGTCCCCTCTAATACATCCCACTTAACCCTCTTCTTATTCATGTTCACTAACATGTTTCAATTTTGGTTAAGTGTTTCTAATCGTATTTCAAATGCCACCCAAGGCACCCACTAAATTCCACATGCCACCCAAGGCACCCACTTAACCCCCTCATGTCCCACTACATATTTATCTGGTTAAGTGTTTCTTAATTCATTAAGACCGTAACCTCATAAGACCTCCCACATTAGACTGGCATTTGTGGCAGATGGATTTGCCGGGCGGGTCCGGGCAGTCTTACACCACAAATGAGCCTCACCTCGTGTCTTTACAATTGTTACGTATTTAATTTATGCCTAAGACCTCCCATATTATACTGGCATTTGTGGCAGCTGGATTTGCCGGGCGGTTCCTGGCAGTCTTACACCACAAAAGTGCCTAACCTCGTGTCTTAGACGATTAATTGCTCCTAATTAATCATTCCCCAATTTGAATTAATTTCCCTATTCAAATTATCAATCAATTCCAAATTTAACTATGGCCATAATTGACTCAATTATGGCCATCTATTTATGGTATGCAAAATCATACCAATTTTCATCACAAATTAGTTTTATGTCATTTAAGGCATTTATGCCAATTCTCAATATTAAATCTTTTAATATTATCCCATTGCCCCACGTTGTACGTTCGTTCGTTTAACGTAAAATATACGTTAGACTCGAATAGTCTAACTCATGGAATAAAGAGAAAACATCACAACATACATATAATTAAAGATAGATCTAAACATAAGGGGTGAACTTGCATGTGTGAATGATGTCCTACATCTAAAACTTGCATAGGCCAAAGTTACAACTTGCATAAAACTACATATGTCATAGATCCAGATCTAAAGGTGTAAACTTCCATAGGAAATAACCACAAACTTGCATAACATGATTCACATTCCAAACTCATATATTTATATAAACTTGCATATGTGATTTATGCAACATAACAATGGTGCAAACTTACATCTAAACATGTAAACTAGCATGTAGAATTTAGCATATAACTCACACATGTCATAGCCTAACTTTAGATCAAATTTTCACATAAACTAGACATCATGAAACATGTAAGGTTACATATAATTTTTCCCAACTTGCATATGATTCATGTCTAAATCCAAATCTAAACTTGCATACATACATATGATTTATCATATGAATCAACATAACCAAACTATCATATGAACAACATGATGATTTGATTGTACATAAGCCAGTCATAGAATTACAACATAGATGGTAGCGTCATAACTTTACAACATAGATGATAACATCATAACATAACATCATTGAATTTATAACATATATGATAACATCACAATTTTACAACATAATTATAACATGCAGTCAATAATTCACATCATATCCATATAATCCACATCATAACTTAATCCAATTAAATTGCTAATTATTTTATTAAAGAAATCGAACTCACAACTCAAAGAAGGTCTTGAGTTCTGAATTCTAAGTTCTGAAGTTGAATTAGCTTTCCTTTGAAGAAGATTCGTTGTTAGAGTTGAAAAGAATTGAATTTGATTAGCTTTCTTCCTCTCTAATTGGTGGCGGCTATTCTGAGTTGCAAGGTGATGGCATGGAGGCCATGAGTCTAATTTTATTTTGATTTTAGGGTTTGATTCTATAGGTGTTTTTATAGAGTTTAGGATTAGTTTAAGCCATCCGATCAACCCAGAATTAATCCCAGCCAATCAGAGCAGATCAGAAACCCTAATGAGTCAGCACACAGTCATTAACAGGTCACTAATCAAATCTGCCCGGGGGGGCAGGTCGACCCCCAGGTCGACCCCTAGGTTGACCCTATGGTCGATCTGCTCAGGGTAGGTCGACCCCCAGGTCGACCCTATGGTCGACCTGGCCCTGGCGGGAATTTTCCCGCCTAGCCTGTCTCACTCTGAAAATTGAATTTTCTGAAATCTGTTTTGAATTTTCTGAAACTTCCAATGGCCATAACTTCTTCATACGAAGTCCAATTCACGCAAACTTGGACTCTATCTCAACCAGAATTCCAAGACGAACACAATGCGCAACCCATTTCCCTTAATTCTCACATCTAAAATTAGTTATTCTTTAATTTGTTGCTTTAGTGTTTAACATAAATACGGGGTGTTACACTCAGTCTGGTCCGATGAGATCATGAGATCTTTGCCCTTATGACGCTTAGATACTAACTTTCTGGCAGAAATCGGTTTGGGTCTAAGAGTCGCTAACTGCTTTTTGCGGGACTGGGGCACTTCTTCTTCGGGGTCCTCTTGACTGGAGATTTCCCAGCAGCACCCTTTTTATCAGAAGCATCCAATGCGAAGTTGCATAGAGGAGAAAGCAAGTTATAAAGATGCAAGAAATCTTTGGTAATCAAAAACTTTCTATTCCTCTCACCTTCCCCAACAGCCAGTAAATAATTACAAAGATATTGATTAAAGGCGACACTCTGATCAGGAATCGCTGTAGCAAAACCAAGGACTTGAGTAATGAGATAAAAAGAAAGAGGAGGTCCGAGTAGTAAATATACTCACCGCCTTCCATCTATAAGCCACAGAAACTATTAGGGCATCAGACAAAGAAGTATTGGTTAGGAAATCCTCGAACACTGTCCACCAGACCAGTAATATTTCTAGGACCCTGGCTTTCTACAAAAATAACGGAGGGACAATGATTCATCTTTTTAAAAGAATATAAGGAGCATATATCTTCAAATGAAGGAGCACGTTGCTTTTCTCTCATAAAGATGATATAAAGGCTTGTTAAAATCACTAACCATTCGGATGTAACTGGTATGGGGCGATAGCCAAGCTCCAGAGAATCATTTCTAAATAAGGATTAAAAGGAGGAATGGCCCCGATCACCAGCATACCCCGAGTAATAGCAACATACCCAGTTGGAGGAATATCTGCAAACTCTTTCTAACCAGGCAGCTTGGCTTCTTCCTTTTTCGAAATTCCAAATTTATTGCATAATTGTTGATATGAGTTAATAGAAAGCTCTGTCGGATGCCTTTCGCAAGGTATAGTGGAAAGAACCTGGGGCTTTGGGAAACATCGAGTAGCATCTACCCCGGGGGTAGTATCTCGTGTGATTACAGCAGTTTGTCAGAACTTCCAGTTTGGCCAGACATGGTCTGGTTTTCGGGTCTTTGGGGCGATTGATAACGAGTTAGCAATCTTACATAAATATTATGTCATCAAAGAATTAGTGCTATCAGAAGGACAGAAGCTGGGTAAGTGCAAACCAAAATAAAGCCATGTATGATCAATCCTTATAGGACAAATAGAAATAACCCGACCGAATTTAACCCTTTAAGGAATAACACAACTCAGATATTTTACTATTCACACAACATCTGCTTGGCTAATCGCAGTGGGTTTCGATCATTAGCATATGGATAACCAGGTTCCATATCTAAGTTCATACCGTTCTTGACATAAGCACACACAACTACATCATGTTGACTACTTAAGTTCGAGTTAAGGCAGTAGCGAATACTCAGACACGATAAGTCGTCCATAACCAACTTCATAGAGAAGCTGAGCTAGAATGACCCATATCAAATTAAGGATGTGAAACCACAAAACTTAAGCACAAGTATGCATGACAGAGGAAAAGAAAAATTTCCAAATCAAATATAAGATCAAGACAGATATAGATGATGAACGGTTTTTACAAATTCCTCCATTCCGCGATACGAAGACAAAAACCGTTGATAATTCGGGTGGCAATCAAAAAAATTACACAAGCATACAATAAAGAGATATTAAAAAAACATTTCAACAAGAACACTATTGAAAGATTGGAAAAGACAAAAATCGCTTGTATAACCTCGTAAAGACCTAATTGGAATCACAGTGGTCTTCGAGAAATCTATAAGGGACAACTTTTGTTAAAGTTTGGGTCTTTTAGTTTATTAAGTTCGTGTTTCAGATTCAGTTGAAATAAGATTAAGAAGAAAAATCTACTTACAAGCGAACGAACAATCTCAAGTCTGGCAAGTAGACCGCTTAAGTCGATTTTGAGGTTGCAGAGTGTTAGATCCAAAATGGCTATAACACCCAAATTATCTGAATATGCAGATATAAATATCTAAAAATGAAAGAAAACATAGAAAGCACACAAGATTTATAGTGGTTTGGCGTTAACGAGCCTACGTCCACTTTATATATCTTTGATTATATGTAGAATGCAAGTACAATCAATGATTTCTCTCAATCTCATGATTACACTGATAATTCACTCAGTGATTCGTAATAATACTGATCAGAAATAATGGAGAAGCAACAAATGTGATAACAACACTCAGAATTGCCAAAAAGATCTTGAAAAATGCCAAGCGTAGGGCTATTTATAGGTGGTATCTGTAGGCAGTTCGTGGTCACATGTGGAAAAAATCCCAAGGATCTCGGACTGGTTCGTGGCTTGATGAAGAAATGGTCAATATGATGGTTATGTACAGGTGTCACCGAATCCTGGGTTCATGGTTCGTGAGTGATCAAGTCTCAGCCATTGATCTCTGGTCGTCAGGTTCGGCTCGTGCTTCTGTCTTATGAATGGGTCGTGACGCTATATCACGAGCGGAGTGCGAAGCTTATTCACGAGCCGTAGATGACATGGGGATCACGAACGGGTCGAGACAACTTCACGAGCAGGAATCCGCACTGGGCTTGTGTATGAATCTGGATGGCTTGGTCTAAAAGCTAGCCAACATTTTGCCCCCTCGAAGTATGTTTTATCGGGAATGGAACATGCTTCGAAACTGCTGAATTTTCCTTTTATGAATTGATGTAGATTAACAGTTACATCCCTTTAGAGCGTTGCACTATTTCGAATGGTTGCGCCCTTCGGGGAGTATAAATATCATGCTTGACTTCCAATTATTTCTTTGTTTATTGGTTAGATTTCACCCTCTGAATTCCGGAATATATCGCGATCAACTTGTCAAGTAAGCATCTCCCTTTTTATTTGTTTTTATTATATTTTTAAGGAAATTGATCATGTTGGAAAGTATATCGTTCCAATCCTTCGGTTTAGTGGATCTCCAGAGTCTGGGTCGTTGGAGCAAATTGCGATTCGTATAATGGAGCGTGCATCATGGGACGTTCGTGGAGCAGGCCTTCACGCGAGCCGTAACGGGCTTATCTGAGAATTCATGGCCCATCTGAGTTGGTCGACCCGAATTAAACAAAACTGAGAAGATCAATAGCCTCTGAATTGGCTATATAAACCGAACCCTTTCTCTCTCCTTACCCTTCTTTCTCACTTTCTTTTTTTTAATCGCCGCCATTCTTCCTACCTCCCAACTCCAGAACCCTGGTTTGAATATTCTCCCAAATCCATCATACCCTAAGACCGCTCATTTGACAAGGTAAATAGGTTTTCCCCCTCTTTTTTGTTAAGTCGTGCGACATCTCCTTCGTTCTTTTGAGGAACGGTCGAGAGGGACGTGGACCAGTGTGAGGATTAATTCATGAAAGCGGAAGATGGATTGAAGGTTTCTTTGTGCAGATGACCTCACGAGTAGAAGGAATTGGTTGGAAGGTGGATGGGTTTCAGAAAACTTCGATTCGTGAATGGGGTGATGAATTGGCTTGTAATGATAACGAAGTGGAGGAGATAAAATAGTGGCTCAGGTCGTGGCGATGAGCAGTGGTTCATAGGGATGGAAAGGCCAGAGACGGAGGTAAAGTGTTAATCTGGACAGCGGATCGGGCCATGGAAATGGGGGAGCATTGGGTCGTGAAAATCGGAAGTGGAACGGATCGTGGGGGGTCTCTCACGAGCCATTCGGGTAAAGCAAAATAGGTAGCTGGACTGTCCCCCGATCCAATGCCTGTCTCATGAGCCGAAGTTCTTCCACAAGCGTGACTTATTGACGATCCGTTTTACACGAGCCAGTCTCTGTCCCACGATCCGACATCTATGCCACAAGTTGACCTCGAGAATTCTACAAGCCAGCTTCACTAACGACCCGATACACATGTTGACTAAAAAAAGTAATGCAATTCTAGCGTATCAATGGACAATTAGGTTAGAGCCTTCGAGATGAGCTGACATGGCTGGATTGAACAATAGCATATCCAGGGCCGGCCCTGGCCTAGTGCGAGCCGTGCGACCGCACAGGGCCCATTAGGTCAGGGGGCCCAAAAAAAAACTGTATTAACTTTACTAGAGTTGTTTTTTCTTGTCAGAATGTGTGTACTTGATAGTAATTTATCTATGCAAAAGTAGATATGATTGTATGCTTTGTTGACATCAATCAATATATTAAAATGGAGATGTGGCTTGTGTGGACCTCTAATTGACAGATTGAAAATGTGGGTACAAATTTTATGAATTTGCTGAAACACGCAATTTTTCTCAATGGAGATGCACAGTATAAAAAACACATTTTCACTTAAGTTCAATTTCATATAAAAAAAATTAAGGATCCAAAATTTTGGGTCCGCACTAGGCCCATAAATACTCAGGACCGGCCCTGAGCATATCTTACCGACATACAACAACCATTATTACGTTTATTTAATTTACCTTGTATCTCTATTTTTCCAGTATTATGCACATCTGTACACATCAACACTTTCACCTGCACAGGGTTCATGGGTAACTGCATCCTAATCTTTCATGTTTACTCGCCAACACAGCCATGTCAGATAGACGCTCCTCAAGAATATCCGAAATGAGAGAAGATCCAGAGTCTTCAAAATATCACATTCCTGACGTGCTCTCGTCAGGATCAGACTGGAGTAATTTTGGCTCCGAGTATGAAACAGATACAGAATCGAATCCTTCTGAGAGCACATCGCTCGAAGAAGAGGGAGAAGAAGATGATCGGGCTCCTGACGAGATCCCAGGTGTTAGGGAAGTAGAGAAAGAGAAGCTCGTCGATTCTCTTGCTTCCAAATTTGATGATATAAGGCTTAAGAAAATATGCTTAAGACATGGGATTTCTTGGGACGATGTGAAAACTCCAGAAGATGGAGATATGCCTTATTCTGTCCCAGAAGGGTACATGACTGTCAGCTAGCTCATGAGCTAGGTAGGCGCTCTTCCTCCATTTCCTCCAATTGTCGTTGATCTCCTAAGATGGCTACACATTGCCCCCATGCAACTCCATCCTAACGCTTACGCGGCTTTGTATACCCTATACGTTGCGCATGCAGAGTATCTACGGACTGAGCTCACTTTCAAGGATTTGAAATTCTATTATCATTTCAAACATCATTCCGCAGGGACTCCGAATTTCACTTTCTTTGAGTCAATTGCTGGCAAGAAGGTTTTATCGGACAGTCATAGCAACATAGGGGATGCCAAATCTGATTGGTTTTTCATAATGCGTCAAGCCGGATGTGCGAGGAAGTGGCTACAATCAAGTATGCTTTAAATTTTTCAGTGCACAATCTGATTGCATAATTAAAGTGTTAATGTGTTTCTTTGTTCTGTGCAGATCGCAACATTGCTAAAACAGAAGGTTCGATATATGAAGATCGATTGTCCCGCCTCCTTAAAAGTAAATCAGATTTCTTAAGAATCAAGAAGTGTATCACCGACGAGAATCTTTACAAACACCGTCTTTTGGATATGGGATTCGGGCTTGGCTTGGGTGGCAGGCCTTACAAGTATATCCCCCTACTCTTGGGGAGTCTAGTAGCATGCCCCCAGCGAGGGGACAAGGAACAACAGGAGCGGAGAGCCCTAAAAGTCCTTCTCCAATGATCGACCAGGATGATGAGGATCTAAATATATACAAAGGAGACGAGGCTCGGGTTAATAAACCGGAGGGTAATCCTTCTTCTAAAGGACAGTCTCCCCTGAAGACTCCGCCACCAATGGAACCTACATTAACAGAGGAGCAGATACTCGAGGGTTTAGAAAAGATCCCCTTGCCAGATGATCTTTGTGCCCTTGGAGATTTCAGAGAGGAACCCTTCTTCCCTACATCCGAGGGAGAAACATCTCCTACCAAAGATAAAGAAATCGCGCAGACGAGCCAAACTTCGGGTCTTGTTTTGTCGGGGGGATTAACAGGCACACAAACCACATGCACCACTTGGCACAACACTTTTACACCAATCATATTCACAATCCTGACTCCCATTTGTTATTTTCTGCAGGAAACATGCATCGTTATTACTCTTAATCTTTCCACGCTCTTCGCGAATACCCCTAGGCTTTCTTCCATGTCTGAGCACGATCGCAACGATAACTACAGGAGGGATATTCAAAGATGCCACGATTCCTATCAACCTCATTCCCCGCGCTCTCGCTCTCCTTCTAAGCAGGATCCCGGGAAGTCCCACAGTCGCTAAGTGCCACATATTAGGGGTAAAGAGATTCCTAAGGCTCCAACTCCTCCAAATGGCCTACCTCCTCAGGACAAAACTTCTAAGAAGCATCACGGACCTAAAGATAAGCATAAGGGGCCGGGCAAAGGCAAAGAAAATGAGAAGGCAGATCTGGTTCTTCTGGTCAACGTCACTTTGAATCCACTACTACGCAGGAGGTGACTTTGGCCCCTGATAACTAGGCTAAACTGAAGCACTTGCAGAAACAATTTCCCAAGATCTATTTTGAGAGAATGGCCTTCGTCCCAGACTTAGAACTGATTCCCGAGGACTGGGATGTCAAAGTTATGGGACACATCGCCTATGTAGCTAAGCAATATAAAATAATGTAGAAACATGCCAAGAATCTTTCTGATGTTATCCGTACTCTAGACACAGAGGCAGCCAAAGACAGAGTAAAAATTGATAATGATACTAGGGCTAGGAATAAAGCAGTAAAGGATCTTGAGGATACACAGGCTCTCTCCTTGCTTTAGCTCAACAGGATGTTGACAATTTTAGGACTAAGCTAGAGAATGCCAATAAACACTTTAATCATAAACTTAATTCCAACAGCCAAGATCGTATGGCTTTAAATATGGAGATTGAGGATCTTAAAACTACTAACACTGAACTGAAAGTTGCGCAAGATTGCTTTGCTACGAAAAAGGCTGCTTGGGAAAAGGAGAGGGAGAGCTTAAATAACAAACTTGCCCATGCCGAGGATCGGGCAGCTCTTGCTGAGAGTAACGCCAACACAGCTCTTGAGTCGGCCTCCACTGCCACTGCTAATCTTGTTGCAGCCGAGAAGGAGATAGAAGGATTTGAGGAGCTGCTTATGGACTTCTTTGGTTAGGTTATTCGAACCCGAGACATCTCTTGGATCCAGGATTATAACACCACTTTAGTTAATGTCTGGGATATGATTGTCGAGGGAGAAAAGCACCGATTGAAGGTTGAGGAGATTGACGAAGGCCAACTTATGGAGACTTTCCTCAAGGGCCGAGAGGCTGAGGCTTTAGCAGAGGGTAGGCGTATGATCCAAGAGGCCATGGAGAAAGAGAAATCTGATCTCAAGGGCAAAGCCAAAATCGATGAGGGTTCCAGCTTGGCACCGGAGCCCAAAACTTATGAAGTTGAGGAATACAGTCCAGATGATCCCTTGATCTCCGAAGCCCCAATTCCTCCTGTCGTTGGGGCTTACACTGCAACGTCGGCCGTAGAATCAGTGGAAGGTATCTCCGAATTTTATCCACAATTTGTCAAAGCTATTATCACTTTCGTTGTATTGCAGAGCAATCAATTGAGGAGGCCACATTTTCTCCCAAACTAATAATTGTTGCTTCTCATAATATAGGGTTCAAGTCCATTGAGAAGATTGCAGAAAAGCGGGCTAAGGTCGAGAAGGTCAGCGTGCCCCCAGTTACCGAGATCATTCCCGAAGATCCAAAGCAAACCGAGGTTGAGACAACTAAGGAGGCTACTGGGTATCAAGCACGGATGCTCCAAAAGATGCTGAAATTATTGGAGCCCTTGACGATACCGATGACGGTCACGAGGACAAAGAGGAGGATGAAGACATCATAGGGGAGACCAAAGGTGATGACAATGAGACTCTGGCTGAAATCAAGGCAAAAAGGGATAAGCAGTTGGCTCTGAAAATAGAGGAACAACAGCCTCTAGATGTACAACCGATATCCGCAGCTGCTCCCGGCTCTGGGATGACCATAAAGCTTTCCGGTAAATCAATAACCACACAGCTTGCAGTCTGGTCTGCCAACCTTCCAATAGACCCTCCTTCTGACAAGAAGAAGAGGAAACAGGATAAAAATGATGTCGGTAAGGAGGAGACGGAGAAGAAAAAGAAGGAGAAGAGGCCGAGGTCGTCCCCAAAGACCAAGTAGTGCTAGTTTAATTATGTCTTTCTTTTTAGTATTTCCACTGGCCTTATGATGTAGCTGCGAGTATGACCCTCGCCTTTTGCTTAATTTTATTTTGTAAATCCAAATTTAGTAAATGAAAACCTGTTTCTTTTGTTGCGTACCTGCGAGTTTAACATTCTAAGTCACAGATATTAAATATAATCGTAACTAAATTAAAGTCATATGTGATCAACATTAAAAATTCCCGTACTACATAAATGTGTAATGTTGTATGAGTATGCCTCCAATCAATCATTAATATAATGCTTGGATAGTGCTTATTGAGGATTGATTAGAGCCACACATGGGTTGCCCCCCATGTTTGGAGATGAGGGGGTCGGGCTTAGCTTTCATTCTTGTTCCCAATCCTGCAGTGGGATAAGAGTTCTTATGTGGCATTTAGTTAAAACGCCCTTATAATCTCCTGTCGTATACCTAGAGTAGATTTCGAACTCAACTTTTGATTTTTCTCCATTCCTTCAGCGGGGTAAGAATTCTTTGGTGGTGCTAAGTCTCTAGCGCCTTTATACTCTCGCGTCGGATGTCAAGGGTAGAGTGTTATCGAGACGGTTTTTTAATCATGGTGCACCCTCACGTCTCGCGGACAATTCTTTGTCCTTTGTACTCCTTCTCAGATCATGAGAACCGAAGCATTGATGGTAGTGTTATTTACTTCACTGCACAGTCGGACTTAAATCATGTGATCTCTTGTTTTAATAGAGGGCATTTTTGAAGCACGTGATTCAAGATCATCGCAGGATTTCATAAAATTTCATAAAATTTCATAATGGTGATAGCTCACATAAACAAAATATAGCAAAATAACTAAGCAAGGCGGTAAAAGTAAATGACACATGATATTTTTATAGTGGTTCGATCGAATCATGACCTATGTCCACTTTATAGTCACTTGTTTAAATAACCAGATTGTTCTTGGCAAGTCGTGCATTTTTACATGGTCCTAAAAACAAAAGAATAAATTGACAATTTTATGTCAAGTAATGCTGCAGATGCTGGGCATTCCACACTCTAGGGATTTCACCTCCATCCACGGTCGCTAGCTTGAAGGTTCCATTATCAAGCCTCCGGAGGATGGCGTACGGTCCTTCCCACTTTGGGCGCAGATGTACTGGGGGTGGAAAAACACGTTTCATGACTAAGTCTCTGGGCTCAAAGGTTCGGACTCGAACCTTTTTGTTATAATATCGGACGACTTGTTGCTTATGCCTTAAGGCACGGAGGTCGGCTTCATCCCTCTTTATTCAACCACGTCCAGGGATTCAAGGAGCAGCTTGTTATTGGTCATCGGGTCATAATAAGTGGTTTTGTGAGAGGGTACTTCTAATTCAAGTGAGATGACTGCTTCTACTCTGAAAGCGAGGGAGAAAGGTGTGTGGCCCATCCCTGACTTGTAGGTTGTCCTGTAGGCCCATAGAACCAAGGGTAGCTCATCGACCCACATGGCTTTGGCCCGCTTCAGTCTTTTCTTCAAAATGGATTTAATTACTTTATTTGCCGCTTCGACCTGTCTGTTTGATTGCGGATGTGCCACAGAGGTGTACCTTTTCTCGATGTGGTACTTCTGGCAAAAATCTCTGAATTCTACGCTATCAAATTGGGTTCTGTTATTTGTTATGACGACTTTCAGAATCCTAAATCGACATATGATGTTTCTGACGATGAAGTTAATTACTCGCTTGGTCGTGATCGTAGTCAATGGTTCTGCTTTGACCCGTTTTGTGAAGTAATCTACGGCCACAATGGCGAATTTTTCTCCACCCTTTGCTGTGGGGAGACTTCCAATAATGTCGATCCCCCACACAGCGAAAGGCCACGGGCTCATCATCGTCTTCAACTGACTAGGGGGTGCCCTAGGGATCTTGGAAAATCTTTGGCATGCATCACATCGCCATGCATATTTAGTTGCGTCTTTGTTTATGGTAGGCCATAAATAGCCATACTGCAATATTTTGTTTGTCCCCCAGTATGGTCACCGCATTCACCTTTGTGCGCTTCTTTTAGTACACGCTAGATATCGTCATGGGCTATGCTCCGGAGGAGAAGCATTTAAAATCTCTGCCTATATAGGATTTCGCCCTGCATGATATATCTAGAGGCTTTTCGGATAACAGCACGCCTCTCGCTCTTCTTGGTCGGAAGCGTTCCATTCATTAGAAAGTTCTTCAAGGGTGTCATCCATGACTCCCTTTCTGGTTCAATTTCCAATACGGGATCAAATTTCCATCTGATCGACACTTGGAAAGTGTAATACTTCAATCGGAACTAGTTGGTGTCTTCAGGACTGTTATAACTAGCCATCTTTGCCAACTTGTCTGCCTTTTGATTTTCTGCTCCAGGAATACGAGATATGTTGTAGTGATCAAGGTTATCGAGCAACTTTCTTACTTCTTTTAAATATGATATCAGCCTCAGACCATTAGCTTGAAATTCCTCATTGACCTGGTTCACAACTAACTTGGAATCGCAAAAGATATCTAGCTTCGTTATTTCCAATTCCTTTGCAAGTTTCAGCCTGGTAATGAGGGCTTCGTACTCAGAATCATTATTCGTGGCATGAAACTCCAATCTGAGGGCGTAGTATATTGATCGATCTTAGGGAGTTACGAGCACAACTCCAGTGCCAGATCGTATGTCATTCTTGTCGCCGTCAGTATATAATTTCCAAGCATTGGGGTCAAGAAGTTGTTTCAGAGAATTAGCTTCTTCACTCACTACATCATCCTCCGGGATAGTGAACTCTGCTATAAAGTCTGCCATTACTTGCCCTCTTATCGATCGTCCGGGCTGGAAATTCAAATCAAACTGACTTAATTCAATGTTTCATTTGAGTAGTCATCCTGATGCTTCTGGCCTTTGCAAAACTTGTCTAAGCGGGTGGTCAGTGTACACGGTAATGGGATGAGCCTGAAAATAGTGGCGAAGCTTCCTGGAAGCGATCAGCAAACTATACGCGAGCTTTTCTATTTTGGGTTGTTCCACTCGGCTTCCACCAACTTTTTACTCACATAGTACATTGGCCTTTGAACCTTATCTTCTTCCCTCACCAAGGCTGAGCTTATCGCATGGGACGATACTGCCAAGTACACAAACAAGTCTTCGTGGTTGATCGGTTTGGACAGTATCGGGAGTTTCTCAAGAAGATGCAGAAGGTTCTGGAATGCTTCTACGCAATCAGGAGTCCATTCAAAATTGTGCTTTCCTCGCTTTATCAACTCGAAGAACGGAATACACTTGTCCATAGCTTTGGAGATGAATCTGCTTAACGCAGCTAATTTTCCCGCATGGCTTTGCACATCTTTGATTTTTCTGGGTTTCTGAATATTTCTGATTGTCGCGATTTGGTCGGGGTTGATTTCAATTCCACGTGAACTGATGATGAATCCTAAGAACTTTCTAGAGGCAACTCCAAATGAACACTTCATAGGGTTAAGTTTCATCCCGTATCTTCGGAGGATATCAAACATTTTTGATAAATCGGCAGTGTGGTTGGACGATTGTCTGGACTTCACTAACATGTCGTCGACGTATACCTCCATTGTCTTCCTGATTTGGTTGTAGAACATTCTGTTCACCAATCGCTGGTAGGTAGCGTCGACGTTCTTCAAACCGAATGGCATCACTACATAGCAATATAATCCTAAGTCCGTGATAAAGCTAGTATGCTCTTGATCTGGAACATGCATAGGAATTTGGTTATATACCGAGTAGGCATCCATGAAGGAGAGGAGTTCGTGACCTGCCGTTGAATCCACCAACTGATTGATTCTCGGTAGTGGAAAACTGTCCTTTGGGCAGGCTTTGTTCAAGTCTGAGAAGTCAATACAAGTGCGCCACTTTTTGTTAGCTTTCTTTACCAAGACCAGATTTGAAATCCACTCTGGATAGGTTGAGCCTCTGTTGAACCCATTACCTCTTAGCTTCTCTACTTCTTACTTCAGGGCAGCAGACCTTCCAGGGCCAAGCATTCGCCTTTTCTATTTGACAAGTGGATGCTTCGGATTGATACTTAATGAATGGCTCATAATCGAGGGAGATATCTCACACATGTCAGCGTGGGCCCAGGAAAACACATCTAAATTATTCTTTTAAGAAATCCGTTAATTATCTTGCTCGAAGAAGGTCAAGTAGGATCCAATCTTTAAGACCTTCTCTAGGTCACTATCGTCGATTGGTACATCCACAGTCGTTTCATTGGGAGTCGCCATTCTGCCCCCAGGTTCTTCATCCTCTCTGGGATCTATGTCCTCGGGCAGTTCTCTAGGCGACTCTCCTAGAGTTATTTTCTTTAGTTTCTATGTCGTTTCCTCTCTTGCAGGGGAGGAAGCGCCCTTTGTTTCTATATCTCTTCCTTTACGCAACAACTTGAGTTCTGCTATGTAGCATGCTCGTGCAACGACTTGATCTCCTCTGATTATTCCTACACTGACATCTGTCGGGAATTTCAACAACAAACACCAGGGTGCGATGCAAGCCCTGAACTCTGCTGGGGCCGGTCGACCCAAAAAGGCATTGTATGGTGACTCAATATCCAAAACCACAAAAGGGAGAATTCTCACTCTCCGACGTTCTCGTTCCCCAAGGGTGACCGATAGTTCTACGTATCCCATTGGGGAAGTTGAGGCTCCGTTGAAGCCGCGTACCCATCCCTCGCAAGGTTTCAAGTCCTTTGGTTCAAGTTTCGTCTGATAAAATGCTTTCTTGAACAGAATGTTAACCGAACTTCCGTTATCTATTGAGACTTTGTGGACTTTAGCTGGACCTATGGTGACAGTAATCACCAATGTGTCTTCTGTAGGTGAATGGACTCCATTACTCTCTCTATCGTGGAATATGACGTCGTCAGACATAGTCTTTTGTTGTTTAATCTGGGCAGTATCCTCAGGATTACTGCATTCTCCTACTTCGAGATGTTGTTTGGTCGCGTTGACATACTGATCCATTGCCAGGAAGCTGTGTCCTGCCAAATGAAGCCTCCGACTATGTTGTTGATTACAATATTCTTCCCTTTCTGTTGAGGGGTAGGTCTAGCAATGGGTTGGTTTTGGTTCGGGGCCTGTCCAGCTTGCCCCCGATCTCTTGGAGCCACCTTATACTTGTCTAGTTTTCCTTCTCGGAGTAGCTTTTCAACCACATCTCTCAAATGGCGACATTCGTTGGTGCAGTGACCATGAACATGGTGAAAGAGGCAGAACTTACCAGTTTCGTGTTCTTTCTCCGTCAAATCCCTCGGGGGGGCCTCTTGTATTGGAGAACATTATAAATATCCATAAAGATGTTCTCTAGCGTACATTTAACGGTGTGAAATTCTCAAATGGCCTGGATCGAGGCCTTCTCTGGGAATCATTCCCCTGGTTCTTCTTTTGACTGTTATTTCCCGACTGGCGGCCATTTTTATTTCCGACATTCACCTCGACTTTCCCTGAGCTGTCTCCTGTCTGCTTAATTGCAACGTTGCTCTGTGTATCTTCTTTGTCTGTAGCCTTCCTCTTCCGGTTGGCATATATTTCTTCCTGACGCAGGCGAACATTAGATTTTTCCATAGAATATCTCTCTAGTTTATGGCGACTTGCCAGCTAGGTACCTTCCGAATTCAGTATCTTTGTCCACCCCATCGATTAAGGCCATCAAGACGGTCTGTTCGTGAGGATCTCTGGCCTTTGTGACAGCTAAGTTGAAAGGATCTAGGTACGACCTCAGAGTCTCGTCAGGACATTGTTTAATAAGGGATAACTCCATGACATCTTTAGACCTCTAAGCATGAAGCCGAAATTGGTTCATGAATTTTTCAATTAGTTCCCTGAAACTGGATATCGATCGTGCTGGAAAGCAGTTAAACCACAGTAATGCCACATCTTCCAGGAATATCGGGAACACTTTACACTTTACGGCGTCGGAGGCTACAACGGCATTCATGGACCATGAGTACCTCATTAGGTGTTGAACTGGGTCTGTCCTGCCGGCATAACAATTCATAGTTGGCATACTGAAACGCCTCGGGAATGTAACTTCCAATATATCATCGGTGAAGGGCATACGACTGCATTCTATACCCCAATCTTCATTTCTCTGCCCACGGATATCCACCATGATTTGCCTAATCATTGCTTCAACATCAGCATGAGTCACTGTAAATTCAGGATCATCACTTCTTGCCCTGCGAGGGCCTCCGTTGTTCCTTTGACGGGCTGCCACGAAGTCTGGAGCCTGAGCAGAGCTTCCTTGTCCCCTGTTGCCACGGTCAATCACGCGGCTAGGGGGTTGCGGTGGTCGATTCTCAACAGGATCATTAACGACCTGTGCTCTAGGAAGCGCTGCAGAATTATTTAGATTACGATCGACGGGTCCTAGGTGAAGTGCTGCCTCTTCTCGGGAGGAAAGCGATCCAAATCGAAGCTGTTCTATATTTTCAACCCTTTCCAATGGTCACCATGGGGGTCTTGGAGATTCCCCAGACGAAGATGAGTATTCTGGAGTCAAAGGACGGGCTGACAGAGGTGTCCTCTGCCTTTGGAGATCATCAATGCGCTTGTCCAATGTAGTTAGGTTCCGTCGTAATAGGGAGCTCTCTTGTCTTTGGGCTGCCAACTCGTCATTCGTTCTCCCCAACATATCAAGGATGCAGGAAAGATCTCCTTCAGTAGCTGGTGCAGAAGGATTAAATTGATCATCAACATTACCTCTTATACGTAAAGAACTCAAGCCTGGTCGAGAAGAAGCACCAGCATGAGCAGAACGACCCATAATCTCCTTTTCAGGTCGAGTTGTGGTCTGGTTGTCATTTCGGGTCGTGGTCCCCCTCTGTTGATGGCTCGTGGTTCCTTCCTAACGTCGGTTCGTGGTACCCCCTTGGAGTCGGTTCGTGGTGATGTGAGCGGGGCGGCTCGTGGCGTTGTCCTGAGACTGAGTCGTGACGCCATCTGTTGTTTAGGTCATGATGCCATCGCCGGGTCGGATCGCCCCCTCCTCTTCATGATCCAGAGACTCCAATTCGACCTGCTCTTGAATGCTTTCTTCATTACCTTCGTTTGTAGCTTCGTTGGCTTGCAAAGCTCGAGCATCCTTAGACTTCTTTCCAGCCAAAATTCCTTGAGTTTGCTAAATTCTTCAAAAATCAAAACTGTGGAGATTCGGACTATTTTATTTGGACTTGAATATCCAAACAGTAGAGTAATAATCTGATATGCTGAGACTTCAGTTCTCAGTGAAAGCACTAAAATGTTAGATCCAAAAATGGCTCTAACACCTGCAGAGATAAATATCTAGAAATGAAAGAAAACACAGAAAGCACACAAGATTTATTGTGGTTCGGCGTTAACAAGCCAAAGTCCACTTATATATCTTTGATTATATGTAGAATGCAAGTACAATCAATGATTTCTCTCAATCTCACGATTACAATGATAATTCACTCAGTAATTTCGTAATAATACTAATCAGAAATAATAGAGAAGTAACAAATGTGATAACAACACTCAAATTTGCTAAAAAGATCTTGAAAAATGCCAAGCGTAGGGCTATTTATAGGTGGTATGTACAGGCGGTTCGTGGCCATACGTGGCACAAATCCTGAGGATCTCGGACTGGTTCATGGCTTGATGAAGAAATGGTCAATGTAATGCTTATGGACTGGTGTCATCGGATCCTGGGTTCACGGTTCGTGAGTGACCAAGTCTCAGCCATTTATCTCTAGTCGTTAGGGTCGGCTCGTGCTTCTGTCCTACGAACAGGTCGTGACGCTATATCACGAGCAGAGTGTGAAGCTTATTCACGAGCCGGAGACGACATGAGGATCACGAACGGGTCGAGACAACTTCACAAGAAAAATCTGTACTGGGCTTGTGTATGAATCTGGATGGCTTGGTCTAAAAGCTAGCCAACACAGAGTTTTTGTGGAGGTACCACGAACGGCTGTAAGTCGAAATGTTGAAAAGGCCAAAGTAATCGGAAGCTTCAACAATGAGCAAGTACTTAAGACAATGTCGCCTTTAAAGGTTTCTTTGGAAGAAAGGAAATAAGAAACGGTAAGGTAGGGAGGCAGTATATAAGGAAAAAGGAAGGTTAAAAGAACCAACGGACTAAAGAAACACGTCAATTCGCTCGTTTATACATGACATGCGAACGAGCAGTCTTAAATTCAGCCAAGTGGGTCAGTACATGCATGACCGTAAACATAATCAAGCATACATGTGCATATGAACCTTGCGAAAGCACGATTGCCGCACAGGAAATCGGACTCAATCCATCAAATGATATTACATTTCATTATTTCGAAGCATGTAATCCTTGCAGGCTGAAAATTATAAACTTTGAGGGGTAAATTTTTATCCCTTAAGGATCATATGTCCATTTGAAATCACCAATATGTTGGCCTATTAATCCTAGTCGTGCAAAATGCTATCTAATACACTCAAACAGTCTGTAAGAGGTCAGAAATGACCACGCATGACACGACAATAGTAAGGCTCGCACATCTTGGAAGGGTCGCTCCGCTCATCCCTGTATCAGGAACTTTGATTGAACAGAGCAAGGAGAAGAATTGCCCCATCAGTCAGATGAGAGTCCAAAGACACCAGTGATCGCGCATGCACTCTATGTCCACTTACAGATTACAGCCCTAGTCGCTCGCTCCTCAATCTGTCATTACTGTTTCAATCGGACGTTTTCCTCCAATTAAGGTGTTGGTCGCCCATCCGCCTACAATCAAACACGACAGCTTCAACCAACCCAATCGCTTGCATGGGATCGCTTACCTAAAGTTGTTCAAGACTTTGGAAGTCGCTCACTCTCGCAGAGTCGTTCGCTCCTGTAAAGTCACTTTTACTGGACAGTTGGGGACGGTTGCTGACAGCTGGCTACAGTCGAGCGGTGACATTTTAGTAATTAATGGGACAAGCGATTCAGAGGAACTCCAATTCAAACCTCCATAAGGGCTCACCTATAATTAGGTCACACCTTCCACCAAGAAAACAGGATCTCCGGCCACCAGACGTGCTGCTAAATTCCATCCTTAGTCATTCCTTAAACGTTTTTAACCATGATCATCATTATCACCCTAAGATCTTCCATCCATTTGACCATGGCGTCCGTTAAAATCCTATAAGTGCATAAGGTTGAAGACATCCTCCTCCTTCGTCGCCTATCAATCCTTCTTCATCATAGATCCTGCCATTCCTCCATTGAATCTCATGAATTTGAGCAAATATATTGAGAGAATAAGAAGATGTATAAAAACGAGAGTTGATGTATCTTGTAAATATCATCATGGTAATGCAATCACCTTCATAGTGGATATAGGCCTAGCTCAAGGCTGAACCACTCTAAAACCTCATCTTCATTTTGTTTCCTTTGCATTTTTAGTTTCAATTGTTGTTGAGCGCAGCTCCATTTATTTTCTAACTACATTGGTGAAGTATAATCCTTGTACGCTTTGGTGTTTGAACCATTTTTGGTGAAAACAAGGAGTCTACTAGGAGTTAAGTTTACCTAACTTTATTTAATCGAAAAACGGGATGCATTTATCGGTGGCTTTAGATATGAATCTACTCAACAAAACGACTTTTCCAGTGAAGCTCTGCGCATCTTTGATCTGTCTCGGTTCTTGAATGGTCCTGATTGTCGCAATTTGGTCTGGATTGATTTCGATTCCACGCGGACTAACAATAAAACCAAGGAATTTCCCGGAAGCGACTCCAAATGAACACTTCAGGGGATTGAGTTTCATTCCGTACCGTCGAAGAATATCGAACATTTCGGCTAAGTCAGTAGTATGGTTGGATGATCGCTTGGATTTCACAAGCATATCATTGACATATACTTCCATCATTTTCCCGATCTCATTGTAGAACATCTTATTCACCAATCGTTGGTATGTTGCCCAACATTCTTCAGGCCCAAGGGCATCACCACATAGCAATATAGTCCCAAATATGTGATGAAGCTAGTATGCTCTTGGTCCGGAATATGCACGGTAATTTGGTTATATACTGAGTATGCATCCATGAAGGAGAGAAGTTTGTGACCCGCCGTTGAATCCACCAGTTGGTCAATTCTAGGGAGTGGAAAACTGTCCTTCGGGCAGGCTTTAATCAAATCCGAGAAATCAATGCATGTGTGCCATTTTCCGTTGGCGTTCTTGACCAGGACGGGATTCGTAATCCATTGTAGGTAAGTTGAATCTCAATTGAACCCATTGTTTCTTAACTTCTCAACTTCCTATTTAAAAGCAGCTGACCTCTCCGAGCTAAGCATTCGCCTTTTCTACTTAACGGGTGGATGCTTTGGGTTGATGCTCAATGAGTGGCTCATGATTGAGGGGGACATTCCACACATGTCTGCGTAGGTCCAGAAAAACACGTCCAGGTTTGCCTTTAAGAATTCGGTCGGTGCCTTTGCTCGGAGAGGGTTTATCTGGGATCCGATCTTTGAAACCTTCTCTGGGTCATCATTGTCGATCGGGATAACAGTCATTTCATTAGGTGTCTCCATTCTTCCCCCAGGCTCCTCATCCTCTCTTAGATCTATATCCTCAGGCAATTCTCTGGGCGACTCCTTCGGGGTTGTCCCTTTAATTGCTATGTTGAATCCTCCTTTGCGGAAGAGGAGGCACCCTTAGTTTCTACGCCCTTTCATTTGCTTAGCAACTTTAACTCTACCATATAGCAGGCTCATCCAATCACTTGGTCACCCTTGATTACTCCTACTCCCGCTTCGGTCAGGAATTTCAACAATAAGCACCAGGGCGTGATACAGGCCCTGAATTCTACAAGGTCCAGTCGTCCCAAGAAGGCGTTATAGGGTGAGTCAATATTCAAAACTACGAATGGGAGAATTCTCACCCTCTGACGGTCTACCTCTCCTAGAGTTACTGACAATTCTACAAATCTCATTGTAGTTGTTGAGGCTCCACTAAAGCCGCATATCCATCCATCGCAAGGCTTCAAATCCTTTGCTTCGAGCTTCATCTGATTGAATGAATGTTAACTGAACTCCCATTGTCTTCTAATACCTTGTGGACTAGAGCAGGACCAATGGTGGTAGTGACCACTAAGGGGTCTTCGGTAGGGGATTGAACTCCAGTACTATCTCTATCACGAAATATGACATCATCAAACATTGATTTCTGCTGTTTTACCGGGGCGATATCTTCAGGATTGCCGCACTCCCCCACCTCAGGGAGTTTGGCTACATTAACATATTGATCCATTGCCCTACAGCTATGTCTAGCTGGAGGGGGCCCTCCAACTATATTATTAATGACAATGCCTTTAGCTTTCTGCTGCGCAGTAGCCTTTTTAGGTAGTTTCCCTTTATATCGCTCTGGACTACCTTGCCCCCGGTTTCTCTGGGCTACCTTATATTCATCTAACTTTCCTTCCCTAAGAAGTTTTTCTACTAAGTCCCTCAAGTGATGGCATTCATTTGTCGAATGCCCATAGGTCTCATGGAAAAGACAGAATTTCCCTGTCTCATGCTCCTTTACCATTGAATCTCTTGGTGGAGGCTTCTTGTATTGGAGAACATTATAGGTGTCCAGGTAGATATTTTCCAACTTGTCATTTAGAGGCGTGAGGTTCTCAAAGGCTCTGAACCGAGCTCTCTTCTATCAGTCATTCCCACGATTCTTTCTCCTGTTGCCATTTCCAGCTTGGGGACCGTTGCCCTGGTTCTTATTGCCAACATTGGCCTCTACCTTTCCAGAGCTATCGCCAGACTGTTCAATGGCCACATCACTCTGTATATCTTCTTTATCAGCGGCTTTCCTTTTTCGATTAGCATAGATCTCTTCTTGACATAGGCGGATATTCGCTTTTTCATAAAATATCTCCCTAGTCGGTGGTAGTTTTCCAGCTAAGTATTTACCGAACTCAGTATCTTTGTCTACTCCGTCAATTAATGCCATTATGAAGGATTGCTTGTGAGGGTCTCTTACCTCCGTGACTGCCAAATTAAAGCGATCCAAGTACGACCCCAGAGTTTTACCTGGGCATTGCTTAATGAGTGATAGTTCAACGATGTTTTTGGACTTCTGAGCATGAAGTTGGAATAGGTTTATAAACTTTTCACTTGATTCTTTGAAATTGGCAATTGATCGTGGTGGTAGCCGAGTGAACCACATTAATACCCGCGTAGCGATTCAAAGTCAGTAGATTAAATCGTCTTGGGAATCAGACGTCTAGTATGTCATCAGTGAAGGGTGTATGACTACGGTCGCACCCCAATCTTCATTTATTTGTCCTCAGATGTCATCTATGTTTAGTCTCACTATCACTTCAATGTCAGCATTAGCCAAAGTGGACTCAGGGTCTACACTTCTTGCTCTATGGAAATCTCCAATATCTCTTTGGTTCATCGCTGCCCAGTCCATGACTTGAGCAGAGCTTCCTTGCCCCTATAGCCACATCCAGTCACGCGGCAAAGGGGTTGTAGAGGTTGATTCTTGGTAGGATCGACAATGTTCTGATCCCTAGGTAACACTCGGGACCCTTCAATCGGAAACAGAGCGGGATCATTTAGATTATGATTATTTGGTCCCAGATTGAGTGTTGTTTCTTCTCGAGAAGGGAGAGACCCAAATTGAAGTTGTTCCACGTTTTAGACCTTTCTAATGGCCGTTATTGGGTTCTCGGAGGCTCCTCTGATGAGGATGAATAATTCGGAGTAAAGCGATGTGTTTGTGAAGGTCTCCTCTGCCTTTAGAGCTCATCTATTTGCTTACTCATTGCAGTCATATTTTCCAGCATCAAGGAACTCTCATGTCTTTAAGCTTCCAAAGCATCATTCGTCCTTTCCAACATGTCGAGAACACGAGAAAAGTCTCTCTCTGTTACTGGAGAAGAGGCAGGTAGCTGGTCATTAACATTCGCAGTTGGATGTGGAGCACTTGAGCTAGGTCGAGCAGAAGCATCAGAATAGGTGGAGTGGGTCATAATCTCATTTCCGAGTCGAGTTTTGGTTTCATGCTGAGGGTGGTTCATGACCCCCTCTTGTAGGTGGCTCGTGGTCCCTCCTTGGGGGCGGCTCGTGATCCCCTCCTAGGACTGGGTCGTGACCACCTCCTAGGGTCGGATCGCCCCCGAGAGCCGTGAGCCGAGGAGACCACCTCGGCCTGTTTCTGAGTATTCTCTTCGTTAGCTTCATTTGCTCTAGAGGCTCATGAATCCTTGGATTTCTTTACGGCCATAATGTCTTGACTTTACCGAAATCTTCAAAAACAAAATAATGGAAATGCATACTATTTTCTTCGGACTTGAAAATCCAAATAGTAGAGTAATAACCCGATAGGCTGAGAATTCGACTCTCGGTGAAAGCACCAAAATGTTAGACCACAATATGGTTTTAACACCCAAATTATCGTGAATTGCAGAGAATTATAACTAGAAATGAAATGAAATGTAGCAAACATACCAAATTTATAGTGGTTCGGCGTTAAAGAGTACGTCCACTTTATTTGATTTTGATTATACGTTTGAATGCAAGTACAATTACGATTTCCTCTCGATCTCACTTTTACAATGATACTTCATTCAACAAATTCGAGATATTTCTAATTAGAAATGAGGGAAATATGATAATGGTGGAATCAGAACTCTCAATTGCCAAAAGATCTTGAAAAATGCCAAGTATTAGGCTATTTATAGGCGATTCCAGCAGGCGGTTCGTAAGGACACGTGGCACCCATCCCGAGGATCTCGGAGGTGAGTGAGTAGAGAAGTGGTCAGAGTAGTCGTTATCTACATGTGTCACTGGATCCACAATTCTCGGGTTTGTGGGTGACCAAGTCCTAACACTTCTTTCTTGAAGGCATGAGTGGTTCGTGACCCTTACACGAGAGTTGAGCGGGTCGTGGTGATGAGGCGAGAGCGGTTCGTGAAGCTGGATCACGAGCAGCATGAGGGTAATAGAAGGGACCATGAGCCGGGTCAAATAGGGAAGTCACGACCCAGATTCAATCATCACGAGTCAGGGTGTATTCTCTTGAGCTTGTGCGTGCAAGTATCCTCATCCATCTGAATATGGGTATTTTATTCTTGGTGGCTTGGCCAAAAAGCTAGCCAACATTCTACCCCCTCAATGTACATTTCATCATTGATGCGAAATAATCAATATGTATGTTCCTGAACCAATGAGCATTGACTGTCGCGTCTGTTGGTATCGTCATGCCACTTCATGAAATCGAGTTATTTGATCATTTATACGAGTATAAATACCCGAATGAGTTTCCAATTATCTCTATCAGGTCCGGTGAATTTCAGTTCTTAATTAAATTGCCCTTCATCTCCCCAGGTAAATTCCTTAATTTTTCACTAACCTTTATTCATTTGATTTAGCATTCCACTGGTTGTTATTCACGCATGTGCATACAACTTTAATCGCTTCAAACTATGGGCCTTCGAATCATCTATGTGTGTAGCTAGCAAACTTCCTTGGTATAAGACCGAACCGTCATCACATAAGCGGACATGGGCCGAAGCGCAGGTGTTCCACATCGGGCCTTTGGGCCAATCTACATAGTCAGGGGAACAACTAACGTTCACAGCCTAATTATCATCTTGGAAGTTTTTTATTACAATTAATTGGTCTAAATTGTACTGAGGTTTTACACTTTTAATCCTAATCCTTAAGATGCTAAATTCATACTTTAAATCTTCCACTTTTCCTCTTTTATAAATGTGGTCCATTCAAATATGTATATATGCCATAAGATTGCTCTCTGAGTAATTATTTAATTCCCTCAAGATACTTCAAGCTTGGAATGTATCCATTTTCTCCAAACCAATTTGTCTTTTGAATCAGTCCCCAAAATTTTCTTTTAATCTTATTAATTACAAATTTGTTGCTCGTTAAATTTCATATTAATAGCTATGTATTGTATTTTCTGAAATTACGAATCACGTTGCTTATATTATACCTGTATCTTTATACTCATATATATTTCTATCCGTTAGATACAGTTATTAGTGTATTAATTCCTGACTAACTATCACGGGTAATTTAGTTTACAACTAAATCTTATTTTTAGGAATCAACAAAATTCTCCAACTTTTCAAATATAATCCTTTTTGGGATTGACATTTTAATTCTCAAATTTAGTTGCATAAGTTATCCAATCCTAATCCTGATTTGCCATACTTACTACTGTTAAATCTATTTTTTTGTAATAGCATAAGTCTCAGCAGTGACATTAAGTAAGTTCATTTGTATGCTACTGTCATTTGTATGCACATATATATACTCCTTTGTGACAAAAATTTATTAAGGTTTCCAAAAATTTGCATTAAATGCCTTTTTTAATGCTGAAGCATTAAAAGTTTGAATTTCCACTTTAAAATTATAATTCTATTATTTCCTATGGATCAATGTCTAATAAATGTCTCTTTGTAGATGTTTGTAATGTTCTGAAAATAATGTATGCACAACCTCAGGTTTTTAAAAGTAGAACAGCTTTCCACGTTCTATTGCTTACCGAATAAAATATTAATGCATGCCTAGTTTTAATAAGGCATTTTTTTCAAGGATTTCAAAAATGTTGAAATAAGAATTTTATTGTCATTTTCAATTCTTATCTTTATTGTTATTGCATGCCTGCCATAAATATCTTAAAGGAATGATAAACATTTGAGGTCTTGCATGAAAGCAAAAGCTAAAAAAAAAGTAAAACCTTAATTGAATGTCAAAAATTTAATTAGGAGACATTAAGTATCCTAAAAATGTCTAATCAACATTCATTATCATATTTTCAAAACACCTTTGAAACATTACCCAATAGCCTCTTTACTTTTAGTAAAATGTTCCAAATAAATATTTCAACTTTAAATGTTTCCCAAACATTTACTACTTGCCCAAATTCCTTCATTTAAGCATAAAATATCTTCCCTTATTCCAACACTCAATTTTTATTCATATACAGAACGTTAGTCTTTAATGACTTTCAAAATGACAAGTGTTTTGAAAGGAATATTCATTTCTATTTGCAAATGAGACTTGGGTCTTTTAGCATTGCATTAATTAGCAATTAATTCTTCCATTCATATCTATATTTTCAGTTTATTCTTTTACTTTCAAATATAATTTGAAACATTATACTGCATTCATTTTAGTTCTTAAAACTCTCATATATATATATATATATATATATGTGTGTGTGTGTGTGTATGGCAAGCGTTATGTTGCACCCAAAAAATGGAGCACCCCAAATGCTCCCTGATTTCCACTACCCATTTATATCAAAGAATGTGAGTGGGAAGTGAGAGAGTGAGTGGAAGGAGAGAGAAGGGGAAATACTTGGTGGAGATTGAGGGGCCTTTGGGGTGTTGCACTATTTAGGGTGCTCTCGAACCTGCCTCTATATATATATGTTACTGTATACTAAAGCAAAAGCCATTAAGCCTATGTGGCATTATCACATCCACTCATTCCTTCATTTTCCTGCCCAAACCTCTCAGCCATTTTTTTAATCGGCTTCTACGCAGTTCTTCGCATTTTTTTAATTTTCAGTTTGGCTTCTCCCTCACGATTCTTCTTCTGCTCACTCCATTTCCCTGTCGATTCTTCTTCGTATTTTTTATTTCCAGTTTTGCTTCTCCTCACAATTCTTCTTCTGCTCGATTATCGCAAGTCCAGTACCCTGATTAATATTTAGAGAAATTAATAGCCCTTTTCCCCCTTTAAACCAACATCATCACATCAAGGTAATCTTCTTGCATCTTTTCTGTACTCTCCGATTTGTTCTTCTTCAAACTTTAACTTCGTCTCTCCTCACCTTTTACTGTTTTTTCCTTTTTAGATCTGCAACGATGAAGGTTGAAGGTTGACAAAGGCAAAAACCCCATATTTGAAATTTTACTTTCAACTTTATTATTAATTTATTTGTCCATAAATTTTGAATTGCTTTACTTTTTTCCTGTAGATCGATGAAGATATGACAAAGTAAAACCATCGAGTCTTCAAGGACTTGAAACGGGTAATTTGTTCGAGAAATTAATACGTGGATTTTTCTTCTGTCTGTTTTAGATTTTTCTTCTGTATGGAGAAATCAAGGTATTTTATAATTTTATTTCTATTTACTTTGTCATATATTTGAATTGTAATACAAAATCATTTTATAATAGGTTTTGTGTGTTCTATTTGTTTCAGTTGATGCATAATAATTAGTCTTTCATGTTGGATAAAGAAAAAAAAAAGTAGAGTTGCAAATAGGCTACTAGGAATTTGATTTCAATGCATAGGTATTAACATCAAAACCCTTGCTTGTGCTTGATATATGTTAGGATGTAGTTTTTATCTATTACCCTTTCAGTTTTTCTATGGAATATATTATATTATATACATATATCAGTTTGTTAACTTTATGTTTTTAGGAAAAAATCCCAAATTTGTGGTTGAAGATGCTGGCCTAAGAAGATAAATCGGTCACCAGTGTATGTTATTCACCCATTTGGACTTATGAATTTATCTGTTCATAAACCTAGAAAGAAAATGATTAATTGAGTTGTAATGGACTTGAATTTGATTTATCTGTTACATCAGAGTTTGATATTTGCGTTTGTGTGCATAAAGCAGTTATAATCAAGTGCCTTAACCAAAGAATTAACAGATATACTTTTGGCGTTGAAGTTCTTGCTTCTAATAATTGAGGAAAAAAGCAGGTACTATATTATACTTCTAGCATTGAAGTTCTTGCTTCTATTAATTGATATGTGCTTCAATTGGCCCAAAACTTGAATTTATCCAATCCTATAGATTGCACTTTTATCTTATGTTCTCTTAAGTGATTTTTCTTTTATCTTATGTTCTCTTAAGTGATTTTTACTTATTCGGTAAGTATTATTATATGACTGGCATCTCAAGTGCTTTTAGCCTTCTTTCGGCAAATATATTTGCCTAATGGTTTACTTCAAAAGGATTGCTCCTCTATGCATGCATAATGGTTATTTTTTTTAAAAAATTCATAACCATTTCTTTGTTTTATAGGAGAAAATCTTAAATTATGTAAACAATAACAATAGGTCTCCTTGTTAATATAATAGTATAAATAACATTATGCATATTTATATGTCATTTTTATTACTATTTATGATTTTTAATTTTTTTGAATATATTTGTATGAAACAGTTTGGCATATATGTTAACATTTGATAATTGATAAATGTTTTAATTTTCACTTTGAAGGATGAGAGCCGCTAAACAAGGAACTATTTGATCCTACGTGTACAATGGAAATTCAAACTATTTGTCGATTTATTAATGCAATCAATCAGAAGGTTTGAATTTTACATTGTGGATGAGTGTAGTACTTTGGTAATTTGTTGAGTTTAAGTTTATAATCACTACATAATCTAATTTCAGGGGGTTTCCTCGGCCTATGATGACATGTATAGAATGTCCAGCAATCAGGTTTGCTGTTATCGTTTCAAATTATGTATTTCTTCAATTTTTTTTAGCATACGACATGTCATTTTAGAACTTTGTGATTAAGTTAATTGAATTTTGATTGCTTTACAATTTTTCATTCATTTTTCATATTTATGTACGTATGTATCCCATTACTTATAAATTAAAATGCCTTCGTATTTTATGAATCATTTTTATATCATACCTATAATATACCAAAACATGGTGGTTTATGTAAACTGTATTTTCTATTGGTTGTCAAATTCAGTTTTTCATTGCGTTGATGGGTTATGTTATTTAATTAAACCGATTTTATTCTCCTTTGATTCATGAAATTAGTTTGTGTTTGTTAACTTTTGCGATTATAAAGTCAACCCAGTAAACCTTTTTCTATCAAGTAAGAATCATAATAGAAATATAGATGTAACTACAACAAAAAATTGCCATAGATAAATCATCTTTTGGATAAAATAGGTTTATTGAAGTTATATAGCAGGAATATAACATAAATATAGAAAGATTATTAAAAGGAAGGTGCATTAATCATGCATCAGGTATAATTGGCTTATTCTTATAATTACCCAAGGATTCTTCATACGTACTTTTCGTGTTGTTTATTATCTACCAGCTAGGATATTGAACTTTTGATTTGCAAAAATAAACTGTTTGCCATAAGTTAATTTTTGAGTGGATATAACCTAATTAGTTGTCGTGAATACAAAACACATATACAGATATACTGCATAACTTAGAGAACTTGGAGTAAGTTTCATTTGCCGAAGGTGTAAACCACATTAAATTCATTAACATAGCAGTCTGAAAATTTTAAATCGTAAATCTCCTAATGGAAGTATTCCCTTTTTCAAATGTATGTTTACTAAAGTTTAATTTCCTTATTTTACATGCTTGACAGTTTGCAGTTCCTATTTGAGTAATTAAAATAAAATCATTTGTTAATGTATACTATATTAACCAGTCAGCATTTAACTATGCAGTCAGCATTTGCAATTCCTATTTGAATATATAGCTAATATGTGACAAATGATACTTTTATGTTAGTTCAATTTGAGATGTGAAAAAAAACATTTTTGATGAAATCAATTTTAATTTAGAAAGATGTCCATTATTCATTATATCTTGCACCTAGGCTTTGGTACGCCTTTGTATGTCCATGCACCATACATCAACTACTCAAGCTCATGCCATATGAATTATGGTTGTTTGATTAATTTAATTTCATTTTTTTACTGTTGTTTCTATGGTATGTTTGTCTCCCAAACTTTATTAATTGGGTTTGAAATGCAGACATTACTAAAGAAATTCAGTAAAGAGCCACCAAAAGTTAGAACACGGGTAACTGTTCATCCAATAGAGTATGATTTGTGCTTGAATCTATCTAAAATATTTTACTGTTCAGATTTGCATTGTTGTTGCTGCTTTAGCTGTGCGCATATGAACTGAAAACTGGGATAATGGTGGTGTAATTAAGTGGATTAGCTGTGAGATGAAATCTCATCCTGAGTACGTCCCAACTTTCTTGCTTCTTACCGTATTACCTGAGGTAGATGTCAAAATTTGGTTAAACATATACATCTTTAGTTTTTTTTGAAATGTAGATTAACAAGAGTAGATTTTGGTGAGATCTACCAGCACACTTCAATTACATGACTCTAATTACCAGCCTAAGTAA
This sequence comes from Allium sativum, assembly GCA_030737875.1. Classification (NCBI taxonomy): domain Eukaryota; kingdom Viridiplantae; phylum Streptophyta; class Magnoliopsida; order Asparagales; family Amaryllidaceae; genus Allium; species Allium sativum. The sequence goes on from CM060924.1 coordinate 204,011,771, forward strand.
AGAAACTATGTGAATTTGGTGTGTAATTTTACTAATGCAGCTACTATTTTCAGGTATAGCAGAAATACAGTTATCTGAGTTGGACTCCGGAAAGCGCAACAGGAAAGATAACAAAATTATCCTGCATATCAAAGCTTGCAAATGAGGTGCTTTTTCCTCCAGAAATAGATTATGACAGAGAAGCTTACACATTTGACAATATGCATGAGTCGTTATTCATGTTCCCTACGGTTACTATTGTCAAAATAAATTTTAATAATCACTATCTTAAATATAAGACAGTAATTTCAGCTTTCATGTTGATAATGCAATGGTCATCCAATGATGATAAGACACATATGATTTAGATATAGTTTTAGTTCAGTTTTCACTGGAGAACACTCTCATTCATTTTTCACTAGTGAACATTCTTACTAGGGGCTTCAAACTATTATTTTTCTTTAAAATTCCATGGATTCCCTTATAAAGTAATGAAGTTGACATTTCAATAACCAACAACTCAATATTCCTTTTTTTCCAAACTTGGTTTTTCCTTCTTTTGTAAAGGTATCCAAAAATGCTAAACTTACAAAACTAATATATGAAAAATATTACAAAATTAAGAAAGTTTACTTATGGATATGTTAAGATATTCATTATTTGATGTATTCTTATGCATTACATTTTCTGTCTAATATTTTTCTCAAGGCATACGCATTTATGTTTAATGAGAATACCTCCTTCTGAAGCATCTGCAACTGACAAAGGTTAGCGGCAGCAACGACTTATTTCAACGCTGCAATTGACCCCAAGAAAAGTGCATAGACAACTTGGACCTCAATTGTTGGCAATCGACTCAAGATATCGAAGACCGAACTTCGATGGATATTGGGGTACGATTCTTTTTAGACTATCTAAGTTCCTTCATCTTTACTAATCATTCTCTTAGGAGGACAAAGTTTTGGTCCAACCGTGAACTTCCCAAAATGCCCTTAGTACGAGCTTTTAAATATAAAAGGGCTTTGTTATTGACACTCCAAATATTGTTAAGGGGGAGTCAATTTTTTTTTTCTTTCAAAAATTGTTAAAGGGAGTACCAATGAGGTAAGTAGTCCCTTAACAAATAAAGGTAATTTTACCATATTACCCATTTAGCCCCTTAACAAATAAATGTAATTTTACCTTAACAAATATTGCAAGGGTCGTAGTATTTTTTTTCGATTCATATATATCTATTTTTTAAACCCTAAAGGATAAGTGTTTTCGAAGGAATAGGATCGAACAAATAAACCTTAACAAAAAATTATTGTTTAACCTAATATCCTCAAGTAAATTAGGCATTTAATTTCACTTAAATTAGGATCTAATAAACCTTTTCATCAAATTCAAATTGCCTCTTTAAGATCGCTCAAAAAGAGGATCTCTAAATAGGCTTTCATTGCAAATTTTAATCGCTTCTCATTTTAGTTGCTATTTATTTTAGTTTATGCATTTCATTGGTTCTAATGCTACTAATTTCCATGCATAATTTACTACATCCATTCAGGTTTTTTTATGCAATTAAAATTTTACATTCCAAAACCAGTTTTCTTAAAACCTTTATTATATGTATACACAATACTGTTATATGTATAAACATATTTGTGTTTAAAATTAGAACTAAGATCATTTATATTTGGCACATAGATCTACTAATTCAATTTATTTTCCATATATAGAAATTTATATTAACGTGGATATATGACAATTTCTTATATGGTTAGAAAGCAAATTTGGCATTATATCAATGACATTTTTTTACAATATATAGAAATTTATATTGACGTGGATATATGGCAATTTCTTATATGGTTAGAAAGAAAATTTGGCACTATATCAATGACAATATTTTTTTTTACAATATTTAGGTGCTAAGTTTAGGACATTTTCTTTGGTTTAGTCGTATTTTAGTTTATGCATTTTCATTGGTTCTAATGCTACGAATTTCCATGCATAATTTACTACATCCATTCAGGTTTTTATTATGCAATTAATTTTTTACATTCCATAACTATTTTCATTAAACCTTTATTATATATATATACACACACATGATATTACTATATATATATAAACATATTTGTGTTTGAAATTAGATATAAGGTCGTTTATGTTTTGCATATAGATATACTAATTCAATTTAGTTTTCATATATAGAAATCCCTATTGATGTGGATATATGGCATTTTCTTATATGGTTGGAAAGCAAATTTGGCACTATATCAATGATAGTTGTTTTTTTCTATATTATGCAGCTTGGAGTTATTATTCAATTCAATTTCAAATATAGATGGTACAAATAATTGGAATAAATCCCTAAAATTTCGCTGAGCCCAAAAAAATAGCATCGTCTTGCCATGTTTTATTCATAGCTAAAAAATAGCATCTTCTGCATTTGATTGGTTCTGAAATACTCTCAGCCTCTACCCGCAAATGCAACATTTCTAGAACAAACCATACAACCCTTTAAATATCGTTCAAAATCTCCATTCATATTCACATTTCTCTCCTCATTTTCTCCGCTCTTTGTTCATCACCATTGTTCTCTCTTCATTCACCCTTCCCTTCATACTTTTAGGAAACACTTAAAAGGGAACAATCGCTATAAAAGCAATTTGTATTTTTTTAAAAGAAATTGATGTGAAAATCACCTGTAGAGCATCTTTAACGTCGGTCTTGACGGAACTGAAGAGTCTGATAGAACCGTCATCACTTGGGACATTGGGATTTGTGCGATGCTTTTCAACATCCTTTTTTTACTTATTTGTGGCAGATCACTCAAAGCCCCACGTTGGTCATTTATTTTTATTTCTTATTGTTTAGTAGTTAAACTCTAGTAATATTTCAAAGTTTCAGGCTCCTCAGTTTCAATTTTCTTGGTGGTTTGCAGTTTGCAGGTTTCGATGGTGCTTAGGGCTTGTAAATAGGAGTACGAAGCAGAACGATATGAAGGAGGGGTCAGATTGCTTATTCTGCTTGCTAGAAATCTTCGTGTAAGATTTCTCATAAATGGAGCCATTGTTCCTCCCATTAACATGCAGAATACAGCCACCTGAAATAAATATGCCATTTTTTCTTCAAAAAGAATTTTTGTACAAATACGCACACAAACGCATATGTGTAACTCCGTCTTCAACATTTTATGTAGATATACTTTCGAATTTGTTTATGTTGTTAAATCTTTCTGCGTTTTTTAGTTTCACATAATATTTATAAGATACACAATATTTTAGGAATAACCACGCGCGAAACGTGTACCACGATCACACGCGAAGCGCGTGCTATTACGCTCGTTATTATTAATCCTTAGATATTCGGTCACTAATTGTCGGGTTTGAGCTGAGTTTTTTGGTCATTTTCTTGCTGTTTTTAAAGGTGAGATTTGATTGAAGACTTGGTGCATTTTGCCAATTGGTCCCTAACAGGAATTTTTTCCTGTCAACTGAAACCTTTTGCAAATGCTAGGAGCCATGGGTTTTAGTTGATTATATTGATACATTTGTGTACGAATGAACCTTATTGATTGAAAGCCTGAAAAAGTCTACAATATTTGTGTATCACCGCTATTGAAAGCCTGAAAAAAAGAATTGCTGCATTTAGTCTGCATTCATAACCTCATTGGAATTGCAAGGTGAACGAGATATATAACCGATGACATTACTTGTACCCAAAGATATTAATGGACGAAGATGAAAGATTATTTAATGTAGTTTTTATACATTCCCATTGGTGCTTGACTGTAAACTGATAATGTCTTCTTTTGCTTCTTGATAGGACCAATATGGGCGCTACATGTTTTCATGTTCTACTTTATTTGATGCACCTTCGGACCAGAGCTTTCAAATATATTTGCATATAGCTTGAGTTCATGAAAATGTGTGAAATAATGATTCCATGTTGCTTTTGCCCAATGATGGCTCCCATTTTTAGAGTTAATTTTCCAGATAAAATTTGAGTCTTTCATGAAGCTTCAACTTTCACCAAGACTTTCCTAAAGTAAAGAGGTTGTAATGATTCTGCAGGTGAAACATACGAAAGGCGTTTATACATGACGTAGAGACTATTCATATGCTAGCATGGCTGTGCTTATGGAACTCTAGTGCCCGTTCTGTGACCTGCAGATTTGTGAACTATGCTTCCTGTCCTTATGTTAATTTTCATGTTCATATGAAAGATGATGATTGAGTTGTATTTTCTTATTTGCATCAAGACGGTCTAGCTTTGCTTGGTGTCTTATTTTCCCTGTAGAACATCAGTAACTGAATGAAAAGTTGCATTTTTTTTAAAATTATTTTTGTTGAGGTCCGAATAGCTAAGTTTGTTGCTATCTAACTATTGTACAACATTTTTTCCCCTAGAAACTAGGAAGTTCCCACAACATGACGTTCGTAATTTATATCTTTTCTATTAATTGATGATTATCCTTTTCAGGTTACATACGAGCATTCAGCGTGCTGCATATTTTAGATATAACCACCTGCATTTATAGGGTGGAACTTAATTGTTGTATTGTTTTTTAATATTTAATGCACTAAGGCGTGTCTCTGTTGTATTGTTGCACGTGTTGCTGCATTTATTATGTATTGTTTCATAGTATTGCTTTTTGGCACGGTATTGCTTAGATGTTCGGTTGAAGGCAGCCGTGCAACTACGCGGGACCGATCTAGTGTGTGTGTGTGTATGTGTGTGTGTTTATATATATATACATATATATTGAAAGTCCTTAATGAAAATAATTATTTATTGATTTTTATTTGCATAATGAGAGGACTTTCAAAAATTAAAATTAATGGCCATAAATAAATTCCAAATTACTATTAACTTCTATGGAACCATCTTTCGTTCTTTATATTAACCCTTAGTACTCTTATCTTCTCGAATGCTTCGATGATTTTATCATTTCAACTCTACCCAATTTTTAGTAAATAAAATTACAGTCTTCTCTCTTCTAATTGAGTATGTCAATGACGTTTATTTTTCCAACCTCATATGTCTTGTCTTCTTTCTCTTCCTTTTCTTTTTAAATGCCAATTTACTATAATTATTTAGAAAATAATATTTTTAAATCTAAACTTTAAAAGCTTTTTACATCAAGACCATGAAAATTTCAAATTAACCATTTGAATTGTTTAGTGCTTGTTGCTTTAATTTCTTTTCCATTGAAGCCCTTATTTGTAAACATTTACGATTAACCTTTTCATTTTTGGTCTTTGCTAAAACTCATATTTATTATTTGTATATCTGAAGAAATAAAGAACATTTATAACACCAATTTATATTTTTTTCAATTGGTAATTTTAGTCCATATACAAGAAGTTAACAGTTCTTCAAAAAATTTCATCCTTCAAATAGTTTTTGTAGTATGTTAAAAATCCATCTTGATGGGGGTTTCTAAATATTCTTGGTCTTTTATTTAAATCTTCTGATATGGTATTCTATGGAAGTATATTTTCTAAAATTTCTATATCTGTAGGCTTTACACATTACGCCATAAGTAGGCATATTCGACACTAATGTGTGTGCATTGCAAGAAAAGTGTGTCAAAAGTTATGCTTTCTTTGATCTTCTACAACAATATTCATATGTTGTTGCATTAGACGTAAATGCACTGTTGCAATGGAAATTCTAATTTTGTGACATGTAACACTAGTTAAAAGCATAGCTTTACATATATACAATCCATCTCAATGATCCACGTTATTAGAATAAACAAATTAACAACCATAGATCATGATTAATCCAACGGTTCAAACCAATCCCTGCTTCAGTTATGTGAAATTTTGGCGCAACGTTTCCCCCTTTCAGGAAATACTTCCCCCCAAAACAAATTTTATCCCTTTCTACTCTTCTCTCTCTCTCAATAAAATCCCTCGGCAAAATCACCGCAAACTATCTCCACAAAATCTCTCCATAAACACCTCCAAAACACCTATGATTGCTTCTGTAACTCCGACTACAAACTATATACCTCTGATTGCTCCTGTTTTCCAAACTTTGTACAATTTTGGTTTTATCATTCAAAGTCAATTACAGGCAGTTAGGGATTCATCATCTGGGTTTTATTTAGGTGATTTCATCTCTAACTTATTTTGGCTTACATTCAAAGTCTCTGTGTGATTTGGGTGTACAATTGCCTTAAATTAGGGTTTTTCTGCACATTTTTATTTGAATGTTTATACATTTAGGGTTTTTTGTTTGAATATTTTGAGTTTTTTATACTTGAAGTATTGTATTTATATGGTTTCATGTGTTGAAATTGTGCAAGTTTTGTATTTTTTTGTTTGCCAACCCATTGATGTTCAACACTGACTTAATATGTTTAAATGTCAATTTGCAAAAAGTGGAAAAAAAATTAGAGGACTAAAGAAAAAAGAAATCCAATTTAAATGTTTAAATGTCTAATTCTTTTTGTAGTAAAACAATGCCTATTTCTCTTCCTACTTCATACGACTATGAAGATACCCTGGGTATGGGTGATCTAGGACTATCAAATCCATCATCACCAAAAACTCCTATTGATTTTTACATAGAGATGCAAGAAAAGCATTATGAAGATTTACGTGAGTATGAACTAGAGCAAGAAGAACTACGAAGACAAAACCAAGAATAACAACGACATGAAGAAAGGCTACATCAACGACAAAGTTGTGCTACCTTATGTCATCAAATCCATCTCACGACTGTGTAGTTCGCTCGGGTTAGCCCACTTATCGATCAACTTTAGAGGAGAGTCTAATGGACAGTCTTAAGATGGATTCTACTACATAGAACATGTGCAAAGGAGTAATCAATATTCACGATTGTGGTACACCATTGAGAGAGGAGCAATATGGACGAATCAGAGCCAGCGCAGTGTGGATGATTGTCCTGGACCCCAGAGCCAGGGCAATGTGGACTGGTTAGGGTTATGGCTGTAGACCATTGCAGTAGGTCATAGCGATAGTTGGGCGAAGACCGGGGTAGTTGGACCCTCCATGGCCCAAATGGATTTTGTGACCAAAACATTGAGTATCATATACATTACGATGAGTGAATGTGAGGATGGTTGATGGATGCTATGGTTGTTTAAGTATTTATCACCATTTTGAAATTAAACATCTCTCACACCCTATTCATATGATGTTGATCATAGTGTAGCATATATCAACTCTATGTGCTTACTCTGTGGATGTAGGGGAAGGATTGATGTGATTCTCTATACCGTTTGTGCCATATATACGACTATGACTTTTATTGCACTTTGAGATTTGTTTATCACTCACACCAGACTTCTATCTGACCCAAGGTTTTATTTCCCTCTTATTACCTTGGGTGCTCATCGACGATGCTAATGAGAAGACGAGGTGACAAGTACAAGTATTATTTGGAGTTGTGCAGGTGGATTCATAAGAGGTGATGTTTTACATACTTAAACTTGTATGAACTTTGTTTATTCCACTGTATAGCACTGTGGAGCCCTGATAGATTTATGTATTCTTTTAGAGACAGTTTACCAATTGAGTTTATTTATCTCTTGTATAAACTTTGTTATGTTTCTTATAACTGTACAAGCCTGTATACTCTGATTATCTGGTTTATATAGTTATCACTGTCTCTCCTGTTTTATATATGGAATTGTTATTATTATATGTTATATGATGCGATGTGAGATATACGACATTTTTTTGATTAGGTTTTATACTCTTTTCTTTCTCTTCTCTTTTATTTCCTTCTTTTATTTCTACTTTCTATTCTTTTCTACTATTTTTTTTTGTGACGACCGCTTTACATCGATTAGATGCTTGTATAATATGAATTTTAGTTCAACGTATCGGTGGTGTATGACGGATCTTCACATTTGGTATGAAAGTTTTGGTTGTGATGTTTAACCTAAGCAGTACAAATTTCAAGAGTTAAAATATACGAGAGAGTACGTATTTGTATATATTTTAGTTTTCAAATCTATACTAGTGTGAACCCGTGCTTCGCATACGGGTTTGGCAATATTATTAGTTCATATATTTATTCTAAATCATTGATATAGATACTGGAAAAAGAAACAATAAGAAATTTACTATACAATAAAATCTTCAAAAACTATTATTATGAAGAGTAGAAATATTTTTTTTTTAAAAAAAACTTATGTTATGTTGCATCATCAGATGATGTCCTTGGAACGAAGGATCAAAGCAGTCATGATCTGATTAAGTTACATATTGCGCACAAATTGCTCACGTCTTTTAAACCACTTAATAGTTTAGAGATAATACACATTCTAAAGTCTGCCACAAATTTGGCACAGTAAAATTGTAGGCAAACTATGATATGTTGGATTATGCATATATTTTTTGGATGAATTACGACAAAGCATAAAAGGATTAAAAGGGTTAATTATGTCAAGACATGTATAAAATATATAAAGCATAAAAATATTAGTAGAATGAAGTAACAAAGACATTTTTTGTTTACACTATGCAATGAATTCTAAATTGTGATTCATGAATGTGTGTCCAAAATGTGTGATACATAATAATTTGTTACATAGTTTAACAATTTGGTTCTATCTGTAAAAGTAACTTGGTTTTAGCTTATACAATATCAATTATAAACTTTTAAGATCCATCAAAAACAACAGGCAACTATGAAAGGTCTTATAGCCTCCTCGTGTGAATAAAAGTACAATTAGGATATCTTAGACTTCGTTCCATAAATACAAATTTTATCAACTTATTTGCAGAATTGAGATTTTGTTTTTTGGTGTAGGATGGGAAAGCTAGAAGATTTAATTTTTTTGTATTATTCCTGAAAATATGATAAGATGTGAATGTTATGGAAAAGTTTAGGTTTTGATGAATTGAATAATATTTAGGTAGCCTAGAAAATGAATCAAATTTAATAAATAGTTGTAAATGTAAGGAATATGGAAAGTTTTAAGGAAACAAACAGAAAGATGTTGCCTAAGATCAATGTATTCTATGATCGATTTAGCAATGAAATTACAGGATTTGTTACAAAACCAAACTGAGAGAAAATAAGAAGTCAGGTAATAAGGGAGAGGAATACTTTTAATCACATATTCAATTTCACATAAAATTGCATAGATCGAATAAAGAGATAGCAATCAAGGAGAAGAAGAAAACACGACATATTATTGTTAATAAGCAAAAACTAAAATTAAATATTTCATATTCCATTGTTGGTTTAAATAAGTTTATTCTAAATAGTTGTAGATCTATTTTTAAGCTTTACATTTGTGTTAAAGTTTTGAACACAAAAAAGTCAGTTCTACTTTGAATATTCAACCTACACAAAAGTCTAATCCTATAACAGATATGTATGTTTTTTTCATATATGCATCAAACTTTGGGTTTAATGAGCCAGCTAATGCTTCCTGCATTATAAATGAATTCGTAATGCAAAATTATTTATATGGTTTGGAATTCTCAAAGCATTGGAATCAAAAATCACACAAAATTACATACGCAACCCATCAATGATCTGCCGCTAAAGACTAAAATCAAAAGGATTATTCTATACCATCTACCGATTGTGACCTATAAGAGAAGCAATAGTTTCACAATAACGTAATGTATGATTACTATGTTATAAAACGCCAAAAATTTGGCTATATACAATAACAACAACAAAGCCATATATCCCAAACAAGTTGGGGTTGGCTAGATATGGAACCCAAAATTAAAATAAAATAAAATAAATAATAGTAATGTATATATAAGGGTTTAAAATAACCAAACAGATAAAACCGATGGCGATAAAGGTTTTTTAAAATAATAATAATTATATAAAGTAAAAAAGGTTCAATAAAAGTGAAATAAAGTATAAAATAATAATAATAATAAGTAGAAAGGTTGAATAAAAGTGAAATAAAGTCTGAAATATTAATAAAAAAAACCTAAGGTTCTACTACATGGATTGCCAACTTCCATGCACTCCTATCCACTACCAGATCTTCAGATATACTCCAATTTCTTAAATCTCTCTTTATTATCTCCTCCTATGTCATTTTTGGTTGACCTCAACTCCCAGTTTTTCCCAAATATCCTCATTTCTGATCTCGTCTGTTATGCCCACAGCTCCAGCGCAGCATCCGCATCTCTGCTACACTTATATTCTGGACATGTTGCCTCTTAGTAGGCCAACATTCTGCACCATATAACATTGCAGGCCTAATTGCTGCCTATAGAACTTTCCTTTAAGCTTCTAAGGAATCTTCCAATCACAGAGAATGCCAGATGCTAGTCGCCATTTCACCCATCCTGCTTGTGACGACCCCAAACCTCGGTTCCACGGTGGCAAGGGTAATCTTTGGAATATAACACATAAACAAATAACAGCAGAACAGAAATATATCATTACACTAGATAATGTACAACAAAATACACTGGATAAACATAAACATCAGAGTTACACAGTATACAGGATCACACATAGTACAAAATACAGTTTCAGCTTTATATAAAATGTCTACAGCAGAATCAAACATAATATACATATAACAGGAGCTGAACAGCATAAGAAGAAGTGATAGAATCCATCTTCAGCTCCATATCTATCTAGATAGATCCTGCTAAAACCGGAATACAAGGCTTCCCGTGTAGAAAATAGGGCACCCGAGTTTGCAAGTGAAACAAACTACGAGTCAGTCGTGGGATTGGTATGAGAAATCTACTTAACACTACAACATAAATGTCTTTTAATAGCACGTGAAAAATGCTATAATATCTTTACATAGCATTAATTACGACGCTATATAACGACATGTTATAATAGCCCTCCCACTTCTCATAGCACTTTATAAACCGCTATTGTATCACATATTTTATAACATACATACACCACTATAAAAACTTTTCATAGCGTTCTACCCATGCCAATTAGTAAAATTTAAACTTCCTTTTATAGCATAATTTTTTTTCGCACAACACGTATTGAAGGCTATAAAAAGTTTACATGGTGGTTTATTATTTTACATAGCTCTTTCTCCGTACTATCTATTATTTCTTATAGCGTATTTATGATTCTCTATCATTTTCTATAGCAGTTTTTTTCCATTATTAATATGTTTAGTATAATATATAGCACGTGATTTTTGCTATGTCATCCATTTTATAGTGCACTACAAATCGTCTCATATTTGAATTCTACACATTACTTGAATTACAACGGTAAATCTTTAAAATAAAATAAAAATACTACATCTATAAAGGTTAAAAAAAATCTAATAGAAAATCATATTTGATTATAAAAGACAATAAGTATGGTCTTACATAATTGACATTCTTACATAGTTGATATTCTTACAAAACTGAGTAAATAAGTTCAGACATAGTTTTAAAAATGAAAAAGTAGACATGAAAAACCATAACTCCTTAGTCTTCCACCCACCAGCTTAAGTGCATTGCATATTTCGAAACCTACAATTTGCAATAGTAAAAGTTAGAGATGAGAAAGGCAAAATGCAAGCTGAAGTATTTGGAAACCTGATCACATTTTGGCTATGAATACGCTAAGTTCAGGCGAATAAGGGAATAATTTTTATTACTGGCCAACTAGTTTTAATGTAAAGTAGCAAACAACAGACTTAAAATATATGCGACAAATACTGGATATATTATAGTAAGTCCCTCTTCTTTGTATGTAAATTCATTACTGCACAAGAATACAAAATAAGTAAATGATTCTGCATGAATACATTCGTAATAACTATGACTAGGTAAAGTAAATAACCTAAAACTATATGCGATGCATATAAATCTGGACTCTAAGTTTCTTAGTTTATAACTGTGGAGTTATCTTCAATATTTAAGAATTATTTCAGGAAAAAAGACTAATTAGCTGAACTGTTATAGTAAGTAATTTATTTATTGTTAACAAAAGGCATATGTAAAGTGTATTGTAATAATGAAAAAAAAATAGCCATTACTTCTACAAGATGATACAACATTATCAATGCACTTATAAAAATGAAAGTGGATTAGCCAACTTCTATAACTAAAATTTATTTTGTCATATGAATACATGATTTGACTTGCCTTTTAAAGTTATTTCTATCTCAAATTGTTGCTTGCCTACACATTATACAAAATATTTTTTCAATAATACTATCCAATTAAAAAAGATTAAACTAAACACATACAAAATCGTTATTTGTAGTGGAACCCAAGAGGTGGAGGGTAGACAAATCTAAATTTTTATGTATTTAGCGCAAAGAGATGTGGTGGTGTAATCTTTTATAGTATTACAAAATCGTAACCAAAAGAAAACATGAAGGCTGTAAGGACTCACATTTAGTCATGTCAATTCACCTCGTATTATTTTGTATATAGTCTAACTGCATCAAGGTGAGCTAGAATGATAATTGGCTAACCCAAGTATATATGGCCCAACATTGGGACTCCCCATGCTATATTTCCTTCCTTCGAAAGTGAGCAACCACCAACAGCATGAATGCCTCTAGAATCTAGAATAATTATATTGACTAAATGACCATGGCCGAATGATTGGGTTCCAAAGCTTCCCTTTGTCCTTATAAATAATGAAACATTCATGCATAAGGTTTGGAAAAGTTTCAGACTGTGAAAGATATATCAAAAAAGCCTTTGGACTTATACAACCTTTATTTAGTCTTACAATTATACTTATAAAAATGTGAATCTTAAGGATGTGACTTGTCAATTTTTTTTCCAACGTTACAGGATGACACTGAAATAGTTATAACAGTAGTATAGCATTTAACCTTTGTAATCAAAGGTCACACCAGTCAGAAATTTAAGACATGATAATAGGACTGCTGAAAATTTAAACCTGAGTAATACATTTAAATGTCAACATTCTAACTTAGTAAGCAATTAAATGGAGTAGGGCCAAAAAAATAGATGACTGGTTATTTTATTGAACATAAATTTTCAGGACATACAACAAATTATAGTCAGCAATTTACCTAAATTTGAGCAATGAGAGCACACCACGATCAACTTACGTGGCGGAAACATCGAGGTGATCTGGTTGTTAATTACAGATCAGAATATGCAGCGAAGGAAAAGGGTAAATAAATCTGCAACCACAACAAACTTTGGCGAAGATTTTTTTTCTTCAAATAACAGCAATCTTGCATAACAACAGAAGGAAGAAGGGCACATCCACTTACCTAAATTATAGGCTAGGGGTCCATATTTGAAACATTTGCATTACAAAACATTTAATATTGGGGAATAAAATTTGGTTGAGGAATAGGTAGGGAGGCAGTCATCTTAATGAAGAGCGGAAAAAAATAAATAAGAAGCTGCTATTTTGAATCCCGAAAGTTGCATCTGCCACATAGGCAAGAATGGATTCCTATTTTACTATTTAATTAATAAACGTGTAAGTTGTGTATAAACAACGACATTAACATGAATTTATATCAAGTAAGCTGAAGCTCATGTTTCCAAGGAGTAAGAGGTAGACAATAATAATCCAGGGTTGAACATATATGAAGTGTCAAGTTTGGAAAGAAAAAAAACGATAAAGATAAATGAAGCAAATATGCAGGCAGAAGAATGATATAGATACCAACCGTTGCGATAAGTGATATGATGAAAGAAACAACTGAACCGAGAAAAAAAATAGTTGCAAGTGTGTATGACAAAAGAAGGATGATACCTGCAAATAAATATGAGTAGATGCTTCATGAGTGTTGGAATTTCTTGCATTTTATCTTAAAGAGAGTTCATATTCTAAACTCTTAACATCTCAAATGCCGCATTAAAAGTAGTTTTAAAACAACGAAGTCCAAAATTGAAATCAAATCTTGCAAAATAAGGGCTTGCATAAAACATATAATAATTTCTAGAAGTAAACTAAAGCATGAGCTACCAAATATAACAAAGTTTTTCTAAGTATTTTTATACAGCAATTTTGATAGAGGAAGAAAAATCATTCAGGCTCGTTTGTTCCAAATTTGTTGACTACCGTTCAAAGGCCTCAAAATTTGAAGGTGTGGAAATTTGTTCGCATTAACTACATAATTCAAAATGAGATCCATGATAATACATGGAAAGTGAAAATATAGGTAAAAATTTGTGTAGTCATCTTTCACCTGAGTACGCATGCTCTATGTCTAAACATAAAAAGTTTGCATTACAAGCTAAAAAATAGTGAATTAAAGAAAATAAATGCAATAATACACCATGTTTTATGTTTGTTTTGCTTTTAGCAGTGGAACTTCAGTCTATATAGCATTATATACAGGTTGGTTTAATTACAAAATTTAAACCATTTTTTCAGAAGTAAAGATATCATGTAATAGAATCAAAGACACATAACATCCTTTGAAATAATTCACTTTTGTAGATTAAAATTAGGGGGCATTGTGTGTAACATGCGTAGTCAAGGTGCAGTCATAAACTTAGTAAACTGCTCAAAAAAAGTTACATCCATGATGACTCAAATTAGTTGTAAATGTGATGACCCCAAACCCCGTACTGACGGTGGCAAGGGTAATCTTTGGAATATAACACATAAACAGATAATAGCAGAACAGAAATAAATAAATACACCAGATAATGTACAATAGAATACACTGGATAAACGTAATCATCAGAGTTACAGTATATACAGGATCATACTTAGTACAAATACAGTTCAGCTATACATAAATGTCTACAGCGGAAAACAAACATAATGTACAATAGGAGCTGAACAGCATAAAAAGAGATAAATAATAGAATCCATCTTCAGCTTCAGCTATCCAGAAAGAACCAGCTAAACCTGAATACAAGGCTGCCCGTGTAGAAAAAGGGGCACCCGAGTTTGAAAGTGAAACAAACTACGAGTCAGTCATGGGACTGGTATGAGAAATCTACTCGACACATTTAAAATATGGCTAAACACAAGACCACGCCACTTTCGTGGAACAAGTTTACTCCATGGGATTGCCAGTGCTTTAAAACAAATCATTCTTTTAAACATCGCAATGCTTTTTATAAAAATGAAGCCATTATAAGACTCAGTTCCCATCACACAATGCAACGCAAACCGGAGGATAGAGTTTTTTCCTTATAACGGTCAAAATATGCTTGATACGAATAAAACAAAAGCATTTGATATTACTACTAGTGTTTATATGTTTCAAAAACAATTTCAAATGATAACTATCAATCATAGGCGACATGAGCATCCCATGCCACTATGTCGCCAAATATAGGTATACAATCAAAACCGCACAGTCACGTATTTGGAAATTGGATTTCCGTCATGAACCAAGGCAAAAGATAGTCCTTACCGAATTCGAGACAATCTAGCCTACCATGTCTCAGGAACAGCCACAACTGCCGCTTGGATCGTCAGGGCCGGTCCACCGATGTGCATTATTATACCTGAACACTACGTTTCCCCGCCCTATGGGGCGTAAATGAGCCAACGAATGACTACATCGGTCCCGGATCGACCGATAAAACCGAGGCGCCTCGCTATCCATCATCCACATAAGTAAAATGTCAGGCCGTGTAAAAACACCGACACAACTCCTAGCTAGAAAGAAACGCAGGCCCTCCCTGATGTCCTCTCCTGTTTCTAGTTCATACCGGGGTGTGAGGCTCGCGAATTCACGTTATACACAAAGCTACGCCACACAGGTGGTGCTTTGATCATCAATCACAAGACTTTGCTTTTCAACAGAAGCCCTGATCACTGCATCTTAGTATGCCACACAGGCAATTCACACCATGCAACTGATGGCTATCAATCACATAGAATAAATTCCAATGTCGGACACACAATCCATTTACAAGTCCGTTCTGGGTCGGAACGAAACCGGAGGCACTATATACCTCACATGTGCATAGATTTCCACGTACGTCTGGACGATCACCACTCATTATCCATATTTCGGGATGCCTCCCAATCAGGACATCAGTTACCATCCAAACGAGGTGAAGATCGGTCTTCGACCACCGTCTTCATCTTCGATTTCTTATCATCGATTCAGTTATACAGAATGGGATAAACCCGGTCTTTCTCAGCAACTCGCGTATATAATGAACACGTGCTACACAAACACTACATATGCATCATTTCAATTCATTAGTCACTAACCGTAAATCAGTAAGAGAACGATTTCCCAAATATTAACCCCGAAGGCCGAAACCAACATCAGATCAACACCCAGGAAACCATTCGACTTAGCCAACCTTCAGTTAGTTTCTAAACTTCACATCCATATTGTTTATAATATTTTATAATGATTTATCACTATTTTTATTTATTTTAAAATAGCCAATTTATTCAAAACGACGCATCGGGCCATAATGCGGCCGTGACGCTATTTTTCTTCAGATTTGATTTACACATATCCGAAAATATAACCGTTGGATCTTCACAAAATTTATATCATTAAAAATATCTTTTCAAAACGAATCCAACGGTTCCAGTTTCGGGAAAATCCGACGGTCGGATCTCCCGGTACAATCGTTTGAAGTTTCGATTTCAAAATACAAACTGCAGCGTCGTTATTTGATTTAATATAATTATATTTATATATATTAAATATAATCGATTCTGGCGCTGTTTTTCTTCAGATTTGAATTAAACATTCCAGACAATCCAACCGTTGGATCTTTACAAAGTTGGTATCATTGGAAAGATATTTCCAAAGCGAACCCAACGGTTTCAGTTTTGGGAAAATCCGATGGTCGGATCTCCCGCACTAATCGTTTGAAATTACGGTTTCAAAATACGAACTGCAGCTTCGTTATTCGATATATTTCAATTCTATTTGTATATATATATATATATATATATATATATATATATATATCGATTCTTCGCTTTCAAAACTATATGATATTCATACCTTTGATAAAAATGATATTTTTATCTAACTGTCTTCTATTTCAACACTTCACTATTTTTTTAACAATTCATGTATATAATAAAAATGTGATTTTTATTGTAAAACAATTTATTTCAAAACACGATTATTTTATATAGTTCATATAGGTAATAAAAATATGATTTTTATTATAAAACAATTTATTTCAAAACGAGATTATTTTATATAGTTCATATAGGTAATAAAAATAGGATTTTTATTATAAAACAATTTCTTTCAAAATATGAATACCATTCAACACATGAATTTCAATTCAACGAATGAATTTCGATTCAACACATGAAGGTTTTCTATAGTTTATATATATAGTTAAAAAGGTGATTTTTATATTTTTAAAACACGAATACCATTCAACACATGAATTCTATTCAACGAATGAATTTCAATTCAACACATGAAGGTTTTCTATAGTTTATACATATAGATAAAAAGGTGATTTTTATTTTTTTAAAACATGAATACCATTCAACACATGAATTCTATTCAACGAATGAATTTCAATTCAACACATGAAGGTTTTCTATAGTTTATACATATAGATAAAAAGGTGATTTTTATATTTTTAAAACACGAATACCGTTCAACACATGAATTCTATTCAACGAATGAATTTCAATTCAACACATGAAGGTTTTCTATTCATCAGACGAATATAGTTTTAACACAGGAAAATAATTTTAACACATGAATATTATTCAAATTTTCGGCAGCACAACGGCAGGGTAGTTAAAACTGGGACCGTCCCTAGTACGGCTCCTCGCTCTACCTTAAAGCCTCGCAGCTTTTGACAATGGGGAATCATGCATCTAGTTCGCACGCAGGCAGCATGTATTTTTTTTTTCATTTCCACAAACTAATCCTATGTGGTTTCAACCAAATATTTCTCAACCACAAACGGGTATTTTTCAACCACAATCAATCAATTTCAACCACAAACAATTTCAATCAACCATTCGCTATCAATCAATTTTCACACCAATCACAACCAATAAATATCGTCCATGGTTTGTGGACGAGGGGCGTATATATATATATATATATATATATAGCATTTCACTTCTATTTCAACACATATATAATTTTTACAACGCATATATAACTTATACATCGAACGTACAACTTATACAACGCTTATACATGAGGTGTACAACGCATATATAACCCATACATCGACTATATAATTTATACATCGTCGTTTTCCATCGTTTATAAATTAGAAATCTCATATTGGGTTCCACTCCACCAAAAATAGCAGAAGGCTCAAAAAATATGCGGTCTCTTCTAGAATGTAGAAGACGTCCACACGGTCACGATGTTTCCTGTTTCATCGAATTTCATCAACACATGAGAAAGATATGATTTTTCAAAGTTTGCAACGGTTTAAAGGTGTTAAAACAGTTTTAAATAAAATAAACTGTACCTTTCTAAACCTGTTCGAATCTAGGTTTTCAATTTTCAACCGATCCGTGCAGCGTTGGGACGATCAGGCTTCGCAGCGTCGAAGGGGAAGGAGCCACGCACGTGCGCAGGGGGTGGGGTCACGTGCGATGGCCTGAATCAGCCGGGGCGGAGCTCGAAATTCGACGACTTTCTCGAGGTGATTCGGCCAAAATACTTGATGAGGAATAACGAGGTGGGTACGGATTGGAAGAGGAGGAGGAGGTCTTTAAAACGTGGGTGGTGGCGCTCGATTCTGTTGAGAGACGGAGGGGAAAAAGAGGAGAGAAGAAATGAACGAGAGCCGCCGTTCACTGGGAGGGTTTCGGGAAGAAGGTCGAGGAAAGAGAAGTAACGTGATTGGCTAGATTTTTTTTATGTATTTTTAAAATATTGAAAATACCCTCTTCCGCCCACGAACACCAATCCTGTAACACCCTGTATTTCTGTTAACACGAAAGTTGCTAATACAAAAAAATAAATGTGTAAAGGGGAGATGTATCTAATGTGCATACAAAAATAAATGTGTAAAGGGGAGATGTATCTAATGTGCATACAAAAATAATAATAAATGTGTAAAGGGGAGATGTATCTAATGCGTACGTATTTATATGGATTGACAAATAATAGTAAATGTACATTAAGAAAGAAATGGTGAACATAATTGGCTTCTCTTTACAACCGACGGCTCTGCTTAACCCTAGCTTCATAGACGGCTCAAATTAACTTGCAACTCTATAAAAACACCCTAGGTCTCAAACTAAAAATTCACAAAAAAAAAAAAAGAATTGGAGCCACCATGCTGTCTGCTGAGAACTAAGAGGGAGCCTCCACTTGAAAGAGACGAACAACATAGCGAATACAAACTAAAAGATTAAAAAGCAACAACAAATTAGAATCAAAGCAACGTCTTCCCAAAGGAAAGCTTTGCAAATTCAGAATTTCAGAACTAAGAAAACAAGACCGTCTACGATTGTAAGTTTAGCTACATTTTTAGAATGTGAATTAATATGAATATCATGTGTTGCGATGAAATGATAATAGTACGATACTCGTTATGTTATTAATATACGTTTGTGATTTGATTCTATTATCATGTTGAATTGAGAATTATTAAGTATGATGTTTATTATGTTTTATAATATTAATCTATGCCAGTGACTTGATTCTATTATCATGTTAAATTTGGGATTATTGGATTAGATTATTTGTATAAGCATGGACTTAGATTGTAACATCTTATGAGAATTGTGTAGTTTATTATGCAAGTTTATGTATTGAAGTTAAGCGACCAATTGTCAAATCTATATGTTCATGTTTATGCAAAACTTATGCCATGTTCACACTTATCATATGTTGGGATTAATTTGCAAGTATGTTTAAATCTATGTTACTAATTAACACATGTGTATGTTGATTAGCATATGTTGCTAACTCACATATACGTATGTTGATTTGCCTATGTTGCAAATTAACATATGCATATGGATTAGTTCATATTGCTAATTCTCATGTATGTTGTTAATATGGCTTATGTTAAAAAACACATATATGTTGAGTTAGCCTATAAGTGCAAGTTCATACCTATGACATTATAATGTTTATGTTAGTCTTTTTGCAAGTTTGTACCTATGACATTATAATGTTCATGTTAGTTATTTTGCAAGTACACCCTATTATTTTCATATTGATTATGCCATCAATACCAAAGTTATACCCTTGTCATGTTTATGCTAATTTATGCCAATTTGCGTATATTAAATTAGGCTAAGTTTTTAGCCTAATACTTTACACCAAAAATCATGCGAACGTAAATTAGGCTGATATGGTTAGCCTAATATTGGACGGGGTAACGTTGGGTTAAAATGAAAATTTTAGGAAAACTTGCCATAAATTGGTCATTAATCACATAAGTGATTTATGGAATAAAAAGGCTTTAATTACCTTAATTAATGAGATTAATTGGAAATGAATGTGACAGTAATTTGAATTTGAATAATTTACATAATTAAAATGTAAATTAGGAAATACGAACGCGCTTAACCCGAGGTTGGATTGAGTTGTGACGTAAACCTACCCGGACCCGCCCGGCTGTCCAGTTGTCACAACAATAGCTATCCAATGTGAGAGGTTAAGGCATAGGGCCCAATAAAGACCCGAGGTTAAACTGAGTTGTGGCGTAAGACTGCCCGGACCCAACCGGCATACAGGCAGCCACACAATATCTGTCTAATCTAAGAGGTTGGTGCTCTAATAAGACAATTAGGGCTGAGTTAGGACTGATAGGGTTAAGTCAATTTAATAAATACTTAACCAAATTCAACATGTTAAATAATTTGGATGGGTGGGGGTTAGGTTCATTCAGACACTTAACCACTTAACATGTTTGACTAGAAAACCTAGTAACGGGGACCCGTTTCAGCAGTAATCCAATTAGGTATCATGGTACCCTGAACTAGGCAGGGTGGGGCACGATTACTGGGCTGATTGTAAGTGGTCAAAAGCGACGGCGGTTGGTGCACAGTGTGGTTCTAACAGAGTGCGGGCGTGCACACACTCTGGAGCAGACAAGTCAGGGTACTGGAGCATCAGTAGTATACCCTATGCATGCTAGAATTGTGTCGGGGCCGCCACCATGGGACTTGATACACCCCATGGTGGGACCAGCATAGGTATATACCATATAGGGCCGTAGGACACATGTGAATATACGAGTAGGAGCCGAACTTTTAAAGAAAGAGAAAGGGATCACTTCACCCCAATCACGGGGTGCCTGTTGGTATAAGAATTAGTAGGTGCAGAGATAGAGATTTAAAATAGGGTGCGAAGGGATGTTCGTTTTAGGACACCTTATCTAGTTCTAGGATAGTCTATTATCCTGATATCGTCCTGTTCTCACTTTATGCAAGTCACGATCTTTTTATTATTAACATTCTAGGAATATAGCTAGACTTACCAGACTTATGTCTGACCTATTTTCCTTTTGTCTTCTTTTCTTCCGTTCCCCCCCCCCCCCCGCCCCCCAGGTCCATAGGGAGGAAACACCGCAGCTTAGTCTGTTTTTCATCCAGCTTGAAGAGAGAGAATGTATTGCTTGGATTTCTTTCATTTGGACCATGGCTTTGGATATCATTTATGGGGATTATGCAGCTTTATTTATGTTTCATGCTTCTTTAACTTTTAAAATCAAGACAGTATTATGGTTGTAATAATTGGAAGTTTGTTTTGAGACAATGTTGGAAATGTTATGTATAAACACGTATTTATGATAATAAAAGTCTGTTGGTTTTTCTGCTGCTTATTTATATGTGTTTATATCTGTCTTGTGTTTTATCTGTGTCTTTTACTTATAAAACTCCACCAAAATTAAGGCATTCCCTTTGTGAGTGACCTTAACGGAGGTGGGGTGTTTCACTTGGTATCAGAGCATAGGTTTACCAGACCAGATAAAAAGTTTTTGAAACTATATTCAAATTAAAATTTAAAGAAGCATTTTTCAAGAAAAAGAATTGTTTTATAGTTTTAGAAAGGCATAATCCCCCAAATCCATGTGAATTATCTATCCTACATTTTGAATCTTTCCTTTTTCGTTTCAGCATGTCGGGAGAATTTAACCTTCCAGAAGGTGTGACTGTACCTGGTTGGTTTAGAAGGTACTTGGAAGCTAGGGCCAATGAGGCGGGCCCAACGAATCTTCCTCCCCCAGCTGCAGCAATTCCTCCTCCTCCTCCCCCAGTTGCTGAAATCCCCCCTCCTCCTCCTCCTCCGAGAGGAAATGCTTTTGCCAAGACTTGTAGAGATTTTAAAGCTATGGGTGGGAAAGACTTTCATGGAACCGAGTCCTTCGTAGCAGCCAGGAACTGGCTGAAAGAGAACGAAGATCTTTTCGTTATCTTCGAGGTAGAAGACAAGAAGAAGGTAAGACTGGCAGTGTGGTTGCTCAAAGGAGAGGCTTCCTACTGGTGGGAAGTCACCAATGCAGAAAGACCAGTAGAAACGTGGGAAGATTTCAGATTTAGATTTGAGCTGAAGTTCCTTTCAGAAGCTGAGAGAAGTCTTCAAATGGAGAGGTTCCTATCCCTTAAGCAAGGAAGTATGACCGTCAAAGAGTACGTCAACCAGTTTGATCAGCTGGCTAGGTTCGGACTGGACCTAGTCAACACCCAACACAAGAAGGCTCTCTGCTTTGTCAAGGGACTGAATGAGCCGCTTCATAACCTAGCCATGACCCATATACCTATGGGAGCTACATATGAAAGGCTGGTACAGATGGCGTTACTACATGAGGAGGATAAAGGCAAGAAGGAGACAAAGGCGGAAGGGTCTCAGGGAAAGAAAGAAGCTTTACAGCCTAAGAAAACAGACTTTAAGAAGGGCGGGAAAAACAACAAAGCTCGCGAAACAAGAAAGTGTAATTTCTGTGGTGTGGTTGGACATGTGGTGAAAGACTGCAGGAAGAAGAAGGCAAAGATGAATGGTGGTTGCTTTCATTGTGGAGAAACAGGACACATAGCTAAGGACTGCCCTAAGAGGCGAGGGCAGGCGCAGAAAGCTGCATCCACTTCGGGTGGACAAGTTCATGCACTGGAGGCACCACCTCTGCAACAGCGAGGTAGAAATACTTCTGTAGAAAGTGCAGTTTATCTTTATGATCACCAAGTTCGCACTTTATTTGAATCTGGTGCATCACACTACTTTATTTCATCTGCTTTAGTAGAATCTCTGCACCTAGAAACTAGTATGGTAGAGGATCCCTTGGTTGTCTCCAATCCAATTGGAGTCCCAGCTTATTTGTCAATGATCTGTATGAATTCGAAAATCTCTATTCTAAGTGTAGAATTTAGATGTAGTACCTTTGTTTTGGAGTTCTTGGGGTATGGATTGATTTTGGGCATGGACTGGCTATCCAGTAATGGTGCCATCCTTGATTGTGAGAAAAGAGTGGTTAGGCTTTTAACCCAACTCGGTAACACTCTGGAAATTACTTGTAATCCCTCGAATGTGTTTATGCTTAGTTATCTTGAATCGCTTTACGCTTCTGTTGAGAATTTGCAGTCAGTTAAGGTGGTCCGAGAATATTCGGATGTCTTTGATGAGGTGAAGGGCTTACCTCCGAAACGGGAAATAGACTTCCGCATCTATCTTGTTGACAATGCGAAGCCCGTTGCTTTGCCTGTTAGGCACATGGCTCCTAGGGAAAGGAAAGAGCTCAGTAAGCAGATTAAAGAGCTTTTAGAAAAGTGGTTCATTAGGCGGAGCATTTCAGAATGGGGCGCTCCAGTGGTGTTCGCTACAAAGGCGGATGGTTCACTCCGTCTATGTGTTGACTATAGGGAGCTAAACAAGCTGACTAAAAAGAATAGGCACCCTCTCCCCAGAATTGACGATTTGTTTGACCAGCTTGTAGGAGCGTCGGTTTTCTCCCAACTTGATTTGGCGACCGGATTTCATCAGCTAAGGGTAGCTGATGATAGCATCGATAAGACAGCTTTCAGAACCCCAGACGGATTCTTTGAGTGGCTTGTCATGCCTTTTGGCTTGACAAATGCACCCGCTTACTTCGTGGACCTAATGAGTAGGGTGTTTAGAGATTTCCTCAATAAATTCGTGGTGGTCTTCGTAGACGATATTTTGATCTTCTCAAAAAAATGAGGAAGAGCATGCTCAGCACCTAAAGGCAATCATGGAGACTCTTAGAACACATCAGTTAAAAGCTAAATTCTCCAAGTGCCACTTTTGGAGAGAAGAAGTGAGATTTCTTGGGCATATAGTGTCCAAAGAGGGGTTAGCTGTAGACCCCGCAAAAGTAGTAGCGGTGCAAGATTGGAAGGCACCAAGGAATGCAACCGAGGTCCGAAGCTTCCTCAGGCTTGCAGGCTTTTATCGGAAGTTCATCGGAGATTTTGCAAAAATCTCAGCTCCTCTTACAAGGCTAACAAAGAAGAATCTAGTTTTCTCTTGGGATTTGGATTGCGAGTTTGCTTTCCAACGCTTAAAAAGGGCTCTTACAACAGCCCCAGTTCTGACCTTGCCGGATGGAAGCAAAATGTTTACAGTATACACGGATGCATGCGGGACAGGACTAGGCGCTATCCTAATGCAAGAAGGAAGGGTAGTAGCTTATGGCGGAAGACAGTTGAAAGTTCATGAAAGGAACTACCCAACCCACGACCTTGAGTTGGCCGCCATCGTCTTTGCGCTTAAGTCTTGGCGCCACTATCTCCTAGGTGAGAAATTTTAACTGTATACTGACCATAAATCTTTGAAGTATCTCTTCTCGCAGAAGGACCTTAACTTAAGGCAACAAAGGTGGATGGAGTTTCTTGCCTCGTATGATTTCGAGATTTCCTACACTCCTGGCAAGGGCAACGTAGTCGCAGATGCCTTGAGTAGAAAGAAGCTAACGTCGAGCCCGCTATTTGTTGAAAGGCGAAGCCTAGAGTTTATAGCCAGTTTTGACTTTAGGCCCTCCTCTAATTTTGTACCCGGTCTGTTAGCATCGCTAGAAGTGCGGCCCACTCTCTTAGACTCAATAGGGACCGCACAACGAGAAGACCCTCAGCTTGTAGAAGTGGTTGATAAGCTCGTCAGGGGTGAGACTTCTAGTCACCTCGATAGATACACCATCGACGACAAAGGGTGGTTAAGACGGGATGGAAGACTATGCGTCCCACAGGCAAAGGAGTTGGTGAAGAAAGTTCTTGAGTTGCACATCATTCCAAGATGACAATACATCCAGGCAGGGACAAAATGTACAAGGACTTAAAGAGAGTTTTCTTTTGGAGTGGCATGAAGAAGGACGTGGCAGATTTTGTTTCTAAGTGCATGATTTGCCAACAAGTCAAGGCGGAGCAGAAGAAGCCTGGCGGTCTGCTCCATCCTCTAGAGGTCCCACAGTGGAAGTGGGATAGCATTTCAATGGACTTCATTGGTGGGCTGCCTAGGTCTAGAAGAGGCAACACTAGCATTTGGGTAATAGTGGATAGGCTTACTAAAAGCGCCCACTTTTTACCTGTCAAGAGTAGAAGGACTGCCTCATCTCTAGCATCTCTTTATCTTAAGGAGATAGTTCGACTCCATGGAATACCTTCCAGCATTATTAGCGACAGAGATCCTATCTTCACAAGCGATTTTTGACGGAGTCTGCAAGAAGCTGTAGGCATACAGTTATGTTTGAGCACGGCCTATCACCCCCAAACCGATGGTCAGACGGAAAGGGTGAACAGGATTTTGGAAGACCTTTTGAGACTTTGCGTCCTTGACTTTGGAGGGACTTGGGAGGACCATCTTCTTTTGGTGGAATTTGCCTACAACGACAGCTACCAAGCCACCATCGGAATGGCGCCCTTCGAAGCTTTATATGGAAGACCGTGCCGATCGCCCACTTGTTGGTGGGAGTCTACTGACAAGCTTATACTTGGACCAGATATGATCCGAGAGACTTCAGAGAAAGTAGACTTAATACGGAGAAGAATGAAGACAGCCCAAGACAGACAAAAATCCTACGCAGACAAGAGAAGGACCGACCTTGAATTTGAGGTTGGGGACAGGGTTTTCCTTAAGGTATCTCCTTTAAGGAACGTCGTTCGCTTTGGATGCACAGGGAAGCTAGCACTAAGATTTGTAGGGCCGTTTCCTATCATCGAGAAGATTGGGAAGATGTCCTACAGGTTAGAGTTACCCGAGAGACTGGCCGGAGTTCACAACGTCTTTCATGTTTCTCACCTCCGGAAGTATCTACATGAGTCAGCGGAAGTGGTAGAGCCAAACATTCTAGAAGAAGCTGAAGTAGAACGCGAAGCAACTGTGAGGAAAGTTCCAACTCGCATCTTAGGAACTGAAGTGAAAAAGCTACGCAACCGCGAAGTCAAACTCGTCAAAGTTCAGTGGAGCGACGCCGAGGAAGACGCGACTTGGGAAACTGAGGATAGAATACGCGCAGCCTACCCTTTTCTTTTTTAGGGTACATTTTTTATCTCTCTTTTTCCTTAAAGTCATGTTAGTATCTATCTTTTTAGGTATATCGTCCCGACCTTACCCTTTTATCCTTAGGTGGAAACCCCTTTGGATGTAAACATGTAATTGAAACATGTTATGGATGATGGTTGCAAGTGGTTGCAAATGTTTGCTAGTGGTTGCTCGTGGATGCATATAAACACAATCTAGGGTTTTAGATCGGCTCAGTCACTTCATATTGCATATGCATATATGTGTTTATGTTTGTATATGGTTGAAGCATAATATGTTGTCATATGGATGTCGCATTTGTTTGAATGATTGCGCACTCATGTAGAATTATGAATAGGAAAAAGGTTTGCATACATAATGGATTCATGACACTTACATAATTTGCATTAAGGAGGTCAACTGAATCAGTAGACCGCCTGATTTTTGCATTAGATAAGGACATGTACACACACGATGCATATGATCATGAAGCATTAGAAGTCTTTTAAGGACAATGGACGCTCGTGTTTGATGATTGAGTAGATGGACATTTGGATGGTAGGATATATGTTCTCCTAGACTTGGAGATTTCGGGGACGAAATCCTTTAAGGAGGGGAGAATGTAACACCCCGTATTTCTGTTAACACTAAAGTTGCTAATACAAAAAAATAAATGTGTAAAGGGGAGATGTATCTAATGTGCATACAAAAATAAATGTGTAAAGGGGAGATGTATCTAATGTGCATACAAAAATAATAATAAATGTGTAAAGGGGAGATGTATCTAATGCGTACGTATTTATATGGATTGACAAATTATAGTAAATGTACATTAAGAAAGAAATGGTGAACATAATTGGCTTCTCTTTACAACGGACGGCTCTGGTTAACCCTAGCTTAATCGACGGCTCAAATTACTTGCAACTCTATAAAAAGACCCTAGGTCTCAAACTAAAAATTCACAAAAAAAAAGAATTGGAGCCACCATGTTGTCTGCTTAGAACTAGAGGGAGCCTCCACTTGAAAGAGACGAACAACATAGCGAATACAAACTAAAAGATTAAAAAGCAACAACAAATTAGAATCAAAGCAACGTCTTCCCAAAGGAAAGCTTAGCAAATTCAGAATTTCAGAACTCAGAAAACAAGACCGTCTACGATTGTAAGTTTAGCTAAATTTTTAGAATGTGAATTAATATGAATATCATGTGTTGCGATGAAATGATAATAGTACGATACTCGTTATGTTATTAATATACGTTTGTGATTTGATTCTATTATCATGTTGAATTGAGAATTATTAAGTATGATGTTTATTATGTTTTATAATACTAATCTATGCCAGTGGCTTGATTCTATTATCATGTTAAATTTGGGATTATTGGATTAGATTATTTGTATAAGCATGGACTTGGATTGTAACATCTTATGAGAATTGTGTAGTTTATTATGCAAGTTTATGTAGTGAAGTTATGCGACCAATTGTCAAATCTATATGTTCATGTTTATGCAAAACTTATGTCATTTTCACACTTATCATATGTTGGGATTAATTTGCAAGTATGTTTAAATCTATGTTACTAATTAACACATGTGTATGTTGATTAGCCTATATTGCTAACTCACATATACGTATGTTTATTTGCCTATGTTGCAAATTAACATATGTATATGGATTAGTTCATATTGCTAATTCTCATGTATGTTGTTAATATGGCCTATGTTAAAAAACACATATATGTTGAGTTAGCCTATAAGTGCAAGTTCATACCTATGACATTATAATGTTTATGTTAGTATT
The DNA here is from genome assembly GCA_030737875.1 of Allium sativum. Taxonomy (NCBI): domain Eukaryota; kingdom Viridiplantae; phylum Streptophyta; class Magnoliopsida; order Asparagales; family Amaryllidaceae; genus Allium; species Allium sativum. The sequence continues at coordinate 204,039,843 of CM060924.1, forward strand.
TTTGCAAGTTTGTACCTATGACATTATAATGTTCATGTTAGTTATTTTGCAAGTACACCCTATTATGTTCATATTGATTATGCCATCAATACCAAAGTTATACCCTTGTCATGTTTATGCTAATTTATGCCAATTTGCGTATATTAAATTAGGCTAAGTTTTTAGCCTAATACTTTACACCAAAAATCATGCGAACGTAAATTAGGCTGATATGGTTAGCCTAATATTGGACGGGGTAACGCTGGGTTAAAATGAAATTTTAGGAAAACTTGCCATAAATTGGTCATTAATCACATAAGTGATTTGTGGCATAAAAAGGCATTAATTACCTTAATTAATGAGATTAATTGGAAATTAATGTGACAGTAATTTGAATTTGAATAATTTACATAATTAAAATGTAAATTAGAAAATACGAACGCGCTTAACCCGAGGTTGGATTGAGTTGTGACGTAAACCTGCCCGGACCCGCCCGGCTGTCCAGTTGTCACAACAATAGCTATCCAATGTGAGAGGTTAAGGCATGGGGCCCAATAAAGACCCGAGGTTAAATTGAGTTGTGGCGTAAGACTGCCCGGACCCAACCGGCATACAGGAAGCCACAATAATATCTGTCTAATCTAAGAGGTTGGTGCTCTAATAAAACAATTAGGGCTGAGTTAGGACTGATAGGGTTAAGTCAGTTTAATAAATACTTAACCAAATTCAACATGTTAAATAATTTGGATGGGTGGGGGTTAGGTTCATTCAGACACTTAACCACTTAACATGTTTGACTAGAAAACCTAGTAACGGGGACCGGTTTCAGCAGTAACCCAATTAGGTATCATGGTACCCTGAACTAGGCAGGGTGGGTCACGATTACCGGGCTGATTGTAAGCGGTCAAAAGCGACGGTGGTTGGTGCACAGTGTGGGTTCTAACAGAGTGCGGGCGTGCACACACTCTGGAGCAGACGAGTCAGGGCACTGGAGCATCAGTAGTATACACTATGCATGCTAGAATTGTGTCGGGGCCGCCACCATGGGACTTGATACACCCCATGGTGGGACCAGCATAGGTATCTACCATATAAGGTCGTAGGACACATGTGAATATATGAGTAGGAGCCGATATTTTAAAGAAAGAGAAAGGGATCACTTCACCCCAATCACGGGGTGCCTGTTGGTATAAGAATTAGTAGGTGCAGAGATAGAGATTTAAAATAGGGTGCGAAGGGATGTTCGTTTTAGGACACCTTATCTAGTTCTAGGATAGTCTATTATCCTGATATCGTCCTGTTCTCACTTTATGCAAGTCATGATCTTTTTATTATTAACATTCTAGGAATATAGCTAGACTTACCAGACTTATGTCTGACCCATTTTCCTTTCGTCTTCTTTTCTTCTGTCCCCCCCCCCCCCCCCCCAGGTCCACAGGGAGGAAACACCGCTGCTTAGTCAGTTTTTCATCCAGCTTGAAGAGAGAGAATGTATTGCTTTGATTTCTTTCATTTGGACCATGGCTTTGGATATCATTTATGGGGATTATGCAGCTTTATTTATGTTTCATGCTTCTTTAACTTTTAAAATCAAGACAGTATTATGGTTGTAATAATTGGAAGTTTGTTTTGAGACAATGTTGGAAATGTTCTGTATAAACATGTATTTATGATAATAAAAGTCTGTTGGTTTTTCCGCTGCTTATTTATATGTGTTTATATCTGTCTTGTGTTTTATCTGTGTCTTTTACTTATAAACCTCCACCAAAATTAAGGCATTCCCTTTGTGAGTGATCTTAACGGAGGTGGGGTGTTTCAAATCCAAACCCAATGATTGTCGTCCGTAGCGTTTTACCCCCATTCCGAACACAATGGGATATGTTTCGTAGGCCCATTCGATTGTTTCAGTCAGTTTTCCTTCAAATTAAAATATAAAACATTCAATATTCGATTTGAACGTACATTTCAATTTGGCAGGGCCACAAACTGATTCGAAAAAATTCCAGAAAAATAAATATGGCTATGTTTTGACGATACGGTTCCAACAAAACTAGTTTCGTCGAATTCTGAGACCGTTTGTAAAATGGCCCATTTCTGGTCGATCCAATTTAACTGTAATTGACCAAAACACATTTTCCTTTGCCACGCTCACATACTAGCTTCAAAAATTATGAAATTTGATACCTAGAAATATCTTCACATCCCAGATCCAACAAAAGTAGTTTCGTCGAATTCCGAGGTCGTTTGCAAAATGGCCAATTTCACGGGATATATAAATTCCATAGCGACCTTTCTGAAAATTCATTTGGCCATAACTTTTGCTTCCCGCTATGAAACTTCGATTTTTCAGATTCGTTAGAAAGGTGTTAACTAACAGATTTAAATATTTTTAGTTCCACCCAAATCTGTTCTGTTTTGCACCCGGTACGGTCAGCCAAAGTTTGAATTCAAATTTTGAAACTACCGCGCCATTTCAGGCCTTGTTTATAATTAGAATTAATTATATTCCTTTTCAATTGTTGATTCAAACTCAGTTTTCATCTTTATTATTTAAAATATTTATTTTAAATATTTAAAATCCCCTATTCTAGCCAATTTAAAAAATTTAAATTGGTTCAGATTTTCCGGGTCGTTACAATCTCCCCCACTTAAAACTTTTCGTCCCCGAAAAGGAACAAAGTCGAAAGTGGTTTGATTAATCAACTCTACGTTCAATTTGGCTTCCATTCTCCAACTTTTCAGTTTCTGAGAATTTTCAAATTCTTCAAAAATTTGGCTAACACCCGGAATTTTCGAAAAATTTCGCCATAACCTCCTTTGTACGGGGATAGGTTTGGAAATTTATTGGGTCGTATTAGGTACCCAATAAATCCTATAAAGCATGCCCATATTTATAGTGATATATTCTGGTGTTTACAGGGGAGCGTGTATAGATAATAACTCCAGAGAATAAATTCTCGTCACCCTGTCAAAGCCTGAGGGAGTGTGTATTTTTAATTGCTCCAGAGGATAAATCCTCGTTACCTCGTCCCGTGTGGGAAATAAATAATCCATGTGCCGTATCTAATAACTAGAGAGACGTGATTATTGTCAACTCCAGACCCGTGTGGGGTTTTTATTAATCTGGCAATTTTATCGTTACAATTTAAATAGTCCATATCCGTCATCAGTTCAACCTGTAAAATAAAGTCATCGCCATACAAGCCTTTCGCTCGTATGGTAAATTTGCCACCTCGTCACACAAGCTCCAAATGCTTATGTGGTATATGATGAAGTATGCCTATCTTCAGAAGTATGCCATGCAGTGTAGTTCAAAATTAATTGTTACTATCCTATGGCGATGTTTATTATTTCACACAGAACAACCAGCACTCCGCATACAATGGCATTCACATGAGTTGATATAATAATATTTCGCATCCAACTCATTAAGGTTTACCTATTTGTCGGGCACGCAAATAATTTCTTTACTCAACAACTATCCAATTACCTGTTCAAACATATATAATGCACAAGTATATATTTCTATCTATTTTTAAATCAGTTCAATGTGTGATTTAAATGAATAAATTCTACCATTATTCTCTTATTAATTAAATTAACTATCGTTTCTATAATTTAATTAATCCAATTCTACTATCACACAACACAAACCACAATCAAATTGTTTTTAACTTTTCAAAAATATACTAATCAATTTCTATACTCTTTTTAAAATCATTCAGACTATAGAATTAAAAGTGCACATCCATGGAAAGAAAAAAACAACAGAGTAGAGAACTAATTGGTAATGCAAAGTATGGTAAATGTACCTTGCACCGGAGTCAATCAGAGATATCTATTCGACACTTAGGATAGGCTTTCTAAATGCTCTCCTCAGTTTCCCAAGTACAATCTCATGGATCTCCACTCCATTGCACTTTGACTAAGTGAACCTTCTTGTTCCTCAGCTCTTTGGTTTATTTGCTGATAATCATTAGCGGCTCTCTTCTCACAGCTAATTCTGGAGTAATTTCAATATCTTGCTGAGCTGCTTCTTCCACGATCAAGTCTGGATCATGAACGTGCTTTCGAAGTTGAGATATGTGAAATACATCATGCACTCCAGGCAACCAATCAGACAATTTAACCCTATAAGCGAGAGTTCCGATCCGTTCCAGAATAGGAAACGGGCCAATGAATTTGGGCGCCCACTTCCCAGTTTTACCGAACCGGATAACTCCTCTCATCGGCGATACTTTCAAATATACATAGTCACCAACGGCAAATGATATATCTCTTCTTCTCCTATCGGAATAGCTCTTTTGTCGGCTTTGAGCGGCGAGTAATCGTTTCTTAACGAAATCTACTTTGTCGGCAGCTTCTCGGATCATATCAGGTCCCAATACAAGCCTATTTCCAGGTTCAACCCAACAAGCAGGGGATCGGCACGGTCAACCATATAATGCTTCGAATGGCGACATTGTCAGGCTCGCCTGGTAGCTGTTATTATATGAGAATTCAACCAAATGCATATGGTCTTCCCATGATCCGCCGAAATCTAGAACACAAGCCCGCAATAGATCTTCCAGTATACGATTCACCCTCTCAGTCTGTCCATCTGTCTGAGGATGATAAGCGGTGCTTAGATTCAGCTTTGTTCCCAGTTCTACTTGAAACGCCTCCCAGAATTTACTAGTAAATATTGGGTCTCTATCACTGACTATACCGAGCGGCACTCCATGTAGTCTAACAATTTCCTTGAAGTATATCTGTGCCAGACTCTGAGCAGTTCTGTTTGATCTGACAGGTATGAAATGGGCGGTCTTCGTGAAGCGATCTACGATCACCCAAATACTGTCATTCCCTTTTCTGGTTCTGGGCAGACCATCAATGAAGTCCATGGAAATATGTTCCCACTTCCAGCCTGGAACGTCCAGCGGTTGCAACAGTCCAACCAGTTTCTGTTGGTCGCTTTTGACTAGCTGGCAAGTAGGGCATCGACTAACATATATCGAGATGTCTCTTTTTAACGACTTCCACCGGAATGTTCGCTTGATATCGTTATACATTTTACTCACACCCGGATGGATATTGAGCTTAGATTTGTGGCATTCATCAAGCACATCCCTTCTGAGTTCAGGAATTTCTGGAACACAAATTCGTCCTTGTAACCTCAGAATCCCTTCGCTGTCGAGCTGGAAATCCGAAGCATTGCCTTCACGAATTCGCTGACTCATTCCTTTAATAAATTGGTCGTCTTTTTGGAGAGCCGATATCTTGTCAATCAAAGAAGTCACAATGATAAAACTGGCGATCATTTCATTCTTTCAGCTTAACGCATCGGCCACGACATTAGCTTTCCTTGGAGTGTATAGATTCTCAAAATCATATGCTGCAAGGAACTCTAGCCAACGTTGCTGCCTCAGATTCAGGTCTTTCTGGGTGAACAGATACTTTAACGACTGATGGTCTGTATACAGTTCGAATTTCTCACCCAGAAGATAGTGTCTCCATATTTTCAAAGAGAATACGATAGCCAACAACTCAAGATCATGAGTTACATAGTTTTTCTCGTGCGGCTTCAGTTAACGGCTAGCATAAGCAATCACTTGGCCTCTTTGCATTAACACTGCGCCAAGGCCTTCTCTAGAGGCATATGTCCAAGCTTTTAAATCCTGATTACCTACGATAATGGTTAACACTGGAGCAGTCGTTAATCTTAACTTTAACTCTTCAAAAGCCTCCTCACATTCTGGAGTCCACTTGAATTTCGAGTGCTTCTTTGTAAGCTTCGTCAAGTGACCAGATATCTTCAAAAAGTTTTTAACGAACTTCCGGTAATAACTAGCCAATCCAAGAAAACTGCGAACCTCTGTAGGAGTACTAGGCTGTTTCCAATTTTGAATAGCCGTGATTTTACTTGGATCCACAGCAATTCCTTCTTTATATACGACATGGCCTATAAATTTCACTTCATCTTGCCGGAATATACAGTTGGATAGTTTGGCTTTTAATACATTCCTTCTGAGGGTTTCCAGAACCTGTTCCAAATGCTTTTCATGTTCGGCCTTTGATTTAGAGAAGATTAGAATATCGTCAATAAAAACCAGAACAAATTTATTTAAAACCCCTTTGAACACTCTATTCATCAGATCGACGAAGTAAGCTGGAGCATTACATAAGCCGAACGACATTACTAACCACTCGTAGAATAAGTCTGGACCTCTGAATGCTGTCATTGGAACACACTCTTCGGCAATTTGAAGCTGATGGAAGCCTGTAGCTAGGTCCATCCTTGAAAATACTTGTGCTCCATTCAGACGATCCAATAAATCATCGATTCGCGGCAATGGATATTTGTTCTTTATCGTCTGCTTGTTCAAATCGTGATAATCCACACATAGTTGCAGAGTACCATCTGATTTTGGGACAAACACCATTGCTGCTCCCGAATCAGAGAAACTAGGCCTGATCAGACCCTTCCATACTAGCTATCGTGTTTGATTGTCAAGTTCTTCTTTCTCTTTCAAGGACATTCTTCGAATAGCGTGAACTACCAGCCTTGCATTCAGAATCAAAGCGATCTTGAAATCAATTTCCCTCTGCGTAGGTAAACGAACAACTTCTTCAAACACATCCGCATACTTCTTGACGACATGAATATCTTTTACGAGGTCGGGAATATTCTCTGTGAGTTCAGGGACATTTTCTATTTGAGCCGGAGAAACATCAAGAGCTGACCAGAAATCTTTTCTATTAGCATTCTGACCTTCACAGGGAATGGTTATATAATTCCCTGATTTAATCTTAGCCCTAACAACTCTCTCAACGCATCTAACCTCTGCCTCATATTTGGTTAGCCAATCCAATCCCAGAATAAGATCAAATTCAGTAAAATTCGTGACGATAGAGATAGTAGGGAATTTATAGCAGGAAAAAGAGACAGGTACTGCACAAACCCAACTGAGATCGATGGAACCCCCAACCGGATTTTGGACAGTCATTGGTTCTTTGAGCTTCTTCAAATTCAAATCCAACTTCTTAACTGCATTCTTGGCTATGAAGCTTCGTGACGCGCCTGTATCAAACAACACTTTAACTGGAATGTTTTTGACATTGAGCGTGCCTTCTAAAACATCAGCCCTTTCCTGAGCAGACGAAGATGCAGACACTTCTGCCACTTCATTTACCCGAGCCTCTTTGGTCTTTTTCAAAAGCCAGCAATCTTGCTTTACATGACCAAACTGTTGGCAGAGATTGCATTCCCTACTTTCCTGAAGCTTTTCACCGGATTTAAATCCATCATTCTTTCGTCTGTTCGAAGATCTACAGTTTCTCATCGAATGCCCTTGCTGATCACACTTTAGACATATGACTGTCTTTACCTTTTTCTGATTGATCTTTGGCCTCTTTATGACTTCAGCCTTCGTACTGGCCTCGGGCTGCACACTTGTCTCTGGGCTATCAGCTTCAAATTTTCTTTTGCTGCTAGAACTGATTTCTTCTTCGTCTCGCAACATACCTTTCCTATCGAGATCCTCATACTGGTAGGCCATGTATATCATTTCAGAAAAAGGAAGCTTCACATTCCTCATTACACTGTTCTGATATTTTCTTTGAAGCCCGTTGATAAATCTCAAATTCTTCCTCTTCGGATTTTTAATTAGATGAGGGGCAAAGTGAGAAAGTTCATTGAATTTCTTATGATATTCTGGAACGGTCATATCTCCTTGTATCAGATAAGAAAATTCATCACGTAGTCGCTCAATTGCTTCAGGAGGAGTAAATATTTCCAGGAAAATCACTTTGAATCTATCCCAGGTGATATCACCTTCTGGATTATCCTTGATAACCGAATCCCACCAGAACAAAGCTTCGTCTTGGAGTGCCCAGGACGCCAATAATCTTTTCTAGTCATCTCTCAGCTTTAATCCTTCAAAGATTTTCTCAGCCGAACGAATCCAGGCTTGTGTTTTCATAATTGATTCTTCACCTGAGAAGGGTTTTACACCCAGATTTCTATATTTCATAAATAGAGCTTCTATATCCGGGTCAGGATTACTTCTTCTGTTTCTGGCACTCATTTTCTAGTACTTCTGCAAATAGCAGATCAAGTGTCAGGTCACAGAAAAGATATTTCAAAATATAGAGACAAATACTTGAACGTAAATGTGTCTATCTAGGTGTTATTTCATTCTTCTACTCATACTAGGATATTAATGATCCTATCTGTATTGAGTTACCTATCCTAGAACACTACTGGTTCTATTTCTGACGAGTTCGTTAATATGTTATATTCCAGCACTAAGCTTAACCAAAGCTCTGATACCACGTTGTGACGACCCCAAACCCTGTACTGACGGTGGTAAGGGTAATCTTTGGAATATAACAAATAAACAGATAATAGCAGAACAGAAATAAATAAATACACTAGATAATGTACAATAGAATACACTGGATATACGTAATCATCAGAGTTACACAGTATACAGGATCATACTTAGTACAAATACAGTTCAGCTATACATAAATGTCTACAGCGGAAAACAAACATAATGTACAATAGGAGCTGAACAGCATAAAAAGAGATAAATAATAGAATCCATCTTCAGCTCCAGCTATCCAGAAAGAACCAGCTAAACCTGAATACAAGGCTGCCCGTGTAGAAAAAGGGGCACCCGAGTTTGAAAGTGAAACAAACTACGAGTCAGTCATGGGACTGGTATGAGAAATCTACTCCACATATTTAAAATATGGCTAATCACAGGACCACGCCACTTTCGTGGAACGGGTTTACTCCATGGGATTGCCAGTGCTTTAAAACAAATCATTCTTTTAAACATCGCAATGCTTTTTATAAAAATGAAGCCATTATAAGACTCAGTTCCCATCACACAATGCAACGCATACCGGAGGATAGAGTTTTTTTCCTCATAACGGTCAAAATATGCTTGATACGAATAAAACAAAAGCATTTGATATTACTACTAGTGTTTATATGTTTCAAAAACAATTTCAAATCATAACTATCAATCATAGGTGACATGAGCGTCCCATGCCACTATGTCGCCAAATATAGGTATACAATCAAAACCGCACAGTCACGTATTTGGAAATTGGATTTCCGTCATGAACCAAGGCAAAAGATAGTCCTTACTGAATTCGAGACAATCTAGCCTACCATGTCTCAGGAACAGCCGCAACTGCCCCTTGGATCGTCAGGGTCGGTCCACCGATGTGGATTATTATACCTGAACACTACGTTTCCCCACCCTATGGGGCGTAAATGAGCCAACGAATGACTCCATCGGTCCCGGATCGACCGATAAAACCGAGGCGCCTCGCTATCCATCATCCACATAAGTAAAATGTCAGGCCGTGTAAAAACACCGATACAACTCCTAGCTAGAAAGAAACGCAGGCCCTCCCTGATGTCCTCTCCCGTTTCTGGTTCATACCGGGGTGTGAGGCTCGCGAATTCACGTTATACACAAAGCTACGCCATACAGGCGGTGCTTTGATCATCAATCACAAGACTTTACTTTTCAACAGAAGCCCTGATCACTGCATCTTAATATGCCACACAGGCAATTCACACCATGCAACTGATGGCTATCAATCACATAGAATAAATTCCAATGTCGGACACACAATCCATTTACAAGTCCGTTCTGGGTCGGAACGAAACCGGAGGCACTATATACCTCGCATATCCATCGATTTCCATGTACGTCTGGACGATCACCACTCATTATCCATATTTTAGGATGCCTCCCAATCAGGACATCAGTTACCATCCAAACGAGGTGAAGATCGGTCTTCGACCACCGTCTTCATCTTCGATTTCTTATCGTCGATTCAGTTATTCAGAATGGGATAAACCCGGTCTTTCTGAGCAACTCACATTTATAATGAACACCTGCTACACAAACACTACACACGCATCATTTCAATTCATTAGTCACTAACCGTAAATCAGTAAGAGAACGATTTCCCAAATATTAACCCCGAAGGCCGAAACCAACATCAGATCACCACCCAGGAAACCATTCGACTTAGCCAACCTTCAGTTAGTTTCTAAATTTCACATCCATATCGTTTATAATATTTTATAACGATTTATCGCTATTTTTATTTATTTTAAAATAGCCAATTTATTCAAAACGACGCTTTGGGCCATAACGCGGCCGTGGCGCTGTTTTTCTTCAGATTTGATTTACACATATATGAAAATCTAACCGTTGGATCTTCACAAAATATACATCATTAGAAAGATCTTTTCAAAACGAATCCAACGGTTCCAGTTTCGGGAAAATCCGATGGTCGGATCTCCCGATACAATCGTTTGAAGTTTCGATTTCAAAATACGAACTGCAGCGTCGTTATTCGATTTAATATAATTATATATACATATATAATTGATTCTGGCGCTGTTTTTCTTCAGATTTGAATTAAACATTCCAGACAATCCAACCGTTGGATCTTTACAAAGTTGGTGTCGTTGGAAAGATATTTCCAAAGCGAACCCAACGGTTTCGGTTTCGGGAAAATCCGATGGTCGGATCTCCCGCACTAATCGTTTGAAATCATGGTTTCAAAATACGAACTGCAGCTTCGTTATTCGATATATTTCAATTCTATTTATATATATATATATCGATTCTTCGCTTTCAAAACTATATGATATTCATACCTTTGATAAAAATGATATTTTTATCTAACTGTCTTCTATTTCAACACTTCACTATTTTTTTAACAATTCATGTATATAATAAAAATGTGATTTTTATTGTAAAACAATTTATTTCAAAACATGATTATTTTATATAGTTCATATAGGTAATAAAAATATGATTTTTATTATAAAACAATTTATTACAAAATGAGATTATTTTATATAGTTCATATAGGTAATAAAAATAGGATTTTTATTATAAAACAATTTCTTTCAAAATATGAATACCATTCAACACATGAATTTCAATTCAACGAATGAATTTCGATTCAACACATGAAGATTTTCTATAGTTTTTATATATAGTTAAAAAGGTGATTTTTATATTTTTAAAACACGAATACCATTCAACACATGAATTCTATTCAACGAATGAATTTCAATTCAACACATGAAGGTTTTCTATAGTTTATACATATAGATAAAAAGGTGATTTTTATTTTTTTAAAACATGAATACCATTCAACACATGAATTCTATTCAACGAATGAATTTCAATTCAACACATGAAGGTTTTCTATAGTTTATACATATAGATAAAAAGATGATTTTTATATTTTGAAAACACGAATACCTTTCGACACATGAATTCTATTCAACGAATGAATTTCAATTCAACACATGAAGGTTTTCTATTCATCAGACGAATATAGTTTCAACACAGGAAAATAATTCTAACACATGAATATTATTCAATATTTCGGCAGCATAACGGCAGGGTAGTTAAAACCCGGACCGTCCCTAGTACGGCTCCTCGCTCTACCTTAAAGCCTCGCAGCTTTTGACAATGGGGAATCATGCATCTAGTTCGCACGCAGGCGGCATGTATATTTTTTTCATTTCCACAAACTAATCCTATGTGGTTTCAACCAAATATTTCTCAACCACAAACGGGTATTTTTCAACCACAATAAATCAATTTCAACCACAAACAACTTCAATCAACCATTCGCTATCAATCAATTTTCACACCAATCACAACCAATAAATATCGTCCATGGTTTGTGGACGAGGGGATATATATATATATAGCATGTCACTTCTATTTCAACACATGTATAATTTTTACAACGCATATATAACTTATACATTGAACGTACAACTTATACAACGCTTATACATGAGATGTACAACGCATATATAACCCATACATTGACTATATAATTTATACATCGTCGTTTTCCATCATTTATAAATTAGAAATCTCACATTGGGTTCCACTCCACCAAAAATAGCAGAAGGCTCAGAAAAATATGCGGTCTCTTCTAGAATGTAGAAGACGTCCATACGGTCACGATGTTTCCTGTTTCATCGAATTTCATCAACTCATGAGAAAGATACGATTTTTCAAAGTTTGCAATGGTTTAAAGGTGTTGAAACAGTTTTAAATAAAATAAACTGTACCTTTCTAAACCTGTTCAAATCTAGGTTTTTCAATTTTCAACCGATCTGTGCAGCGTTGGGACGATCAGGCTTCGCAGTGTCGAAGGGTAAGGAGCCACGCACGTGCGCAGGGGGTGGGGTCACGTACGATGGCCTGAATCAGCCGGGGCGGAGCTCGAAATTCGACAACTTTCTCGAGGTGATTCGACCTAAATACTTGACGAGGAAGAACGAGGTGGGTACGGATTGGAAGAGGAGGAGGAGGGCTTTAAAACGTGGGTGGTGGCGCTCGATTCTGTTGAGAGACGGAGGAGAAAACGAGGAGAGAAGAAATGAACGAGAGCCACCGTTCACTGGGAGGGTTTCGGGAAGAAGGTCGAGGAAAGAGAAGTAATGTGATTGGGTAGAATTTTTTTTTTATATATTTTTAAAATCTCGAAAATACCCTCTTCCGCACACGAACACCAATCCAAACCCAATGACTGTCGTCCCTAGCGTTTTACCCCCATTCCGAACACAATGGGATATGTTTCGTAGGCCCATTCGACTGTTTCAGTCGTTTTTCCTTCAAATTAAAATATAAAACATTCAATATTCAATTTGAACGTACATTTCAATTTGCCAGGGCCACGAACTGATTCGAAAAAATTCCAGAAAAATAAATCTGGCTATGTTTTGACGATACGGTCCCAACAAAACTAGTTTCGTCGAATTCTGAGACCGTTTGTAAAATGGCCCATTTCTGGTCAATCCAATTTAACTGTAATTGACCAAAACACATTTTCCTTTGCCACGCTCACATACTAGCTTCAAAAATTATGAAATTTGAAACCTAGCAATAACTTCACATCCCGGATCCAACAAAAGAGGTTTCGTCGAATTCCGAGGTTGTTTGCAAAATGGTCAATTTCACGGGCTATATAAATTCCATAGCGACCTTTATGAAAATTCATTTGGCCATAACTTTTGCTTCCCGCTATGAAACTTCGATTTTCAGATTCGTTAGAAAGGTATTCACTAACAGATTTAAATATTTTTGGTTTCACACAAATCCGTTTTGTTTTGCACCCGGTACAGTCAGTCAAAGTTTGAATTCTAATTTTGAAACTACCGCGCCATTTCAGGCCTTGTTTATAATTAGAATTAATTATATTCCTTTTCAATTGTCGATTCAAACTCAGTTTTCATCTTTATTATTTAAAATATTTATTTTAAATATTTAAAATCCCCTATTTTAGCCAATTTAAAAATTTTAAATTGGTTCAGATTTTCCGGGTCGTTACAGTAAATCACTAAAATGATTAGGGAAAAAATATTCATAACAAATGAATAGGCATACATGATGAAAATTTTGTAAAAGAAGGTGCCAAACGAGTTATTAACCAACCAAGTAGATAGAGCATAACACCGTTTATGGTACATTCTCCACCCTCTCCTCCCCAACCATAAAAGAATCATTGTATACATATAAAACCCAGATAGTGTAAATAGGGCACTGGTAGGTAAGGATAAAAAATAAAGAGATCCAACTGACACTATTTTCCTTCTCACAAATTATAAAACACGAAGGAAAATATAGCAGCTATTACCATATTGTTACTTTAATCTTGATGCGTAGACAATAAAAGAGAGGAGCATGTCAGTAAAAGGTAATGTTTATACCATATTGAGTGGGTGTAAACATTCTGCATTCAGCAAATGGTATGAATTATCTTTCAAACCATTCATGGGATTTACAAATGAAAGAAAACTGAATAGTTCATCTACAAGCTCAAAAGGTGGAAGATCGGTCGATTTCCATACTTAAATCGACCAATATCGATTATACACTGGCAACACCAGAAACGAAGATTAATAGGATTTTATTATAATTAGAAGAAGAAATCAATGGAGTTAATGATCAATTGAGGAACACTTTGCCTGGTCACGACATGATTTAGAAATAGTAGAACTATAGGAAAAGCATGTAACAAAAGGCACCATAGAGGGGTAAGTAAGTCAGTTGAATGAAATCGGAAATTTGTGCATGCCTAACTACAGGAAAGCTGATTGTGTTTGAATAGTAGATGAGAGGAAGATAAAATTCATCGTAGCCATACCCAATCCCAATATATAATGGTGAGGAAATTGTGCAGTCAAGAAAACAAACTATGCAATCTAGTACATATTGGTATGGTAATGGAAGAAAAATCAGTGCATTAACTGTAGAAATAAAGGGGAAAAACTTGCGTACGATCACCAAATTGCCTAGTTTCTGATGAACATTGATTGAAAAAAAGATTGCAGATTTATGATAGGGAGAAAGTAGAAATCTAGGGAACCTTCTTTAATTGTAGAAAAGGGGTTGAACATGTGCTTCTTAGCAAGAAAGAAATATGAAGGTTTGAAGGAGTGAGCGGTTACAAATGATGGGATGAAAAACCAAACAGGAAAAATTAGAAATAGTGCTATAGAGAACATGATGTCGAAGTCATATGCAACATAAAAGGAAGAGTCAGTAGCAAAGAAGTATTTTGAAACAATAGACATTCAGATTTCACTTCAATCTCATGCTTCATACAAAGTTTAAAACCTTAAATAACTAGACATATGCACATGCACATATATTACTTATTAATATCGCCAAATGAATCATCCATATGCACAAGGAGGGAAATTACATAAAGTTGAAAGATACTAGATTCAGAACAGAACCCCACAAATAAAGTTTTGAAATATAACAACGGTTGGTCGTAGCATGATGACTTGATGGCAATTCAAATTCGGGATAGACAGAAAATCACCTAGGAGGCCAATACGCCTACCCAAAAATAAAATAATTGGTTATGATTGTTGAAACTCATCAATCTAGATGAAGATATGTTTCAACTGTCGGCCATTTTCTACGCCCTGGTGATTGGAAGAGGAAGAACCTGACACACTGAGGCATGTGCATGTACATCAGCATTCAAGAGAATAATTGAAGAAGATGCATGCGCATGCAGTACCTGACACACAGAGGAAAAACTGTTTCTATTCCATCCTGTGTTGTATGAACGTTTCTTCCCATCAAACCTTCATATTGCAAAAAGAAACTAGCAATCATTAGACATTTTCATTTAAGGGCCTTATGAATAAAATATGTCAAACTGAGACATGAATTTATGATAAACTGTAAGGAATGGCTGGTTGTGTTGTGCTAATGATCATGTATGTTTAATATTTTATAGTATATATTATATCTATGATTAATAATATTTATTTATGGGAAAGTCTATAGAGACACAAAATTTTAACACAAATGGTGACACAATTGATTTGCACCATTGGATCACCCCATGAATTACATTTCTTCATATAAAGACAAAAAGATCCAACGGTTGAAGCTCTGTGTCTCTCTCTTTGTGTCTAATTTTGTGTTCAAATAGCCGCCCCCTTTATTTATATGTACTTTGTATTAAATTGTATATACAGTTTACATACACTACATGAAATACATACCCCATAAACGTGTTAAATAAAAATGAACAACTACACTTGCAACACATAAATACACACATAACATGTTCGTTACTTCAAATCTAAGCATACATGGAGTAAGTTGAAGTATATATAAATTTGAAAATTTAGTGATCATAAACTAAAACACACAGCAACCTTTCATACTAGGAAAATGTTATAGAACCATTTAATAAGCAACAAATATGCAATGTATTTTGACGCATGTCTGGTTGTTGTATGAACCATTCAATTATAGAACAAAGCCTATTCAATCCATAACCTTGTTTTATGAAGGGCATATATAATATGTTAATGATGGAGTATGAATTTCATATACAGTTACATGACTATCTAGTTTAATAAGCCTGATATATCTGAATAATGCGACGTTACAATAATTAAGGAATCCCTTCCAGTTACTAGTCAAACTTACTATCTTTTATGAACCATAGATGATCACATGCTTACAATTTAGCCAATTGAAATACAATAAATTCAATATCAAAATCATTTGGAAATGACCTGCTATAGAAGAAGTGAAAATAGTCTACTTAGTCGAACACCACATTGCCTGCAACTTTGCAGCAGTGCCTTACAACAAGTGAATTCCATAGGAATTTTTGTAATTTCATTCTTTTATGTGATGATGGGTTGAAAACAGGTGTTGATAGTGTTTGGTGATGTTTTTTTGCATGATGGTGTAGATGAGACTAAACACTTCCAATTGTTTTTCACTCGTTCTTCAACTACTCTACGATTTGCTCATTTTCTGTTTTGCTTATCACTAAATAATAAACAATGACATGAGTTATTTGATGGATCCTTGGGAAATTAACATATATATATATATATATATATATATATATATTGAAATCAAGCCATAAAATTATAGAATAATTTCACACCTAACGGTCATTTTAATGGCTGCTCTTCGCTAATTTCCTCTCGTTATCTGATTTCTTCCTTCCCCAATTGTTCTCAGTTGCTCTTCTTGATTGCTGCATCTCTATTAACTACTTCAGGCTTCGAGTCTCCTCTGCCCTTTTGTTCCTTGTGCCCAATTGTTCGATTTGGGTCTTTGGGCATGGCCTCGGCTGGTAATTTTGAGTTCTCCGGTTCGTTTTTAAGCCATCGACCTGCTTGTCAGGATATCGAGTTTGAGCTTTTAAAGGTTTGCTTGGGCCCTTTTTCTGTGGTGGAGGATGGTGGCTTTTTGGTTAGGGTTAGAGTGTCGTCGCTGGAGTCCTTTTTGGCTTTACATCGCCATCGCTTCGTTTTGGTTGCTAACTCATTCATGGAGTTAGTTCCGCGGTATACTGGAGGCTTAGCGACCCCACTTTTAATTCCCAGGCGAGGGTCTTGCCTCCCCACCCTGCCTCTAACTGGTTACAAGGCTTCACCTCCTGTTACTACGTCGGACATTGGGGACTTCATCACTCCTTTCGCTCCGAGATTGTATTTTACTGCTTTTGGCGGTACTGCTGTTATGGACCCTGTTCCAGAGTTATTTGTGGGCTCTGTATGTTGTGGTTTGTCCTCTCAGGTTGACTTAAGTGTTGGTTGTTTAGACGTATCTGTCGGCGAGAAGGAATTGATGACCCCTCACCGATATGCCTCTGAACGACCGATGCCTCTATCTGAGAATGTTTCCCGTCATCTTCTGAAAGAACAATTTCAAGAGGGTTTAGGTGGTGGATGTTTAGACGTGACGGACGACGAGTGGGAAGTGATGACCCCTCACCAACTGTCACCTAGACGCTTGATGCCTCTCTCTGTGAATGTGTCTCGTCTCTTGTTGAAGGAGCAAGTTCGAACTGGTGCAGATTATGGTTGTTTAAACGTTGCGGTCGGCGAGCGGGAAGTGATTACCCCCCACTGATTATCGTCTCGTTGTTTGAATCCACCTTGTGAGCTTGTGACTAGGCACGTTATGATGACCCGTGATGATCAGCCTTTTGTGTCTTCTTCTAGATGTCGTCGCTTTCCGAAGCGGTCGAAGAGGTTATCAAAGTCTGGGCCTCTGCTTTCCTATCCGTGCGTTTCGCCTTCCGAAGCAGGCGCCTATGTATCGAGCCCGTTATCTACTGGTAATTTGTTTGAAATTTTGGCAGATGTTCTTCGTTCATGTTCCTCGGGAATGCTTGTTCCCCCGTCAGAGGGCTCAGGGTCTTAGAAAGCTTTTTCGACTTCAAGGGATGGGTCTTTTCATGCCAACGTCAAAGTGGATAACCTGGGTGTGTCGGCTGTTAAAAAGGGCTGCTCTGAGTCGGGTTACAGTAAGAAGCTCTTGAAGCAGGTGGGGGCTTTCACTGTTCGGCAACATGCTGTTGTCCGCTCGGAGGTCGAGGATGCAAATGGGGTCGCTACTGCAGTTCTGGTGTCCGTGGAACCATCCTTTCTAAGTCTTGGCAATACTGTGCAAGGATTGGAGGTTGATGTTAGCTTTAGCTCGGTGGATAGGCAATGCTCTGCTGTGGAGCTGATGCACGTCAGTGAGAGTTTTCTGCATGTTCCGAGGCAGGTATCTTTTGACTGCATTTTGTTTATAAGACATGACTTCCTTGTTGTTCACTATTTTTTGAATGCCTGCATGAACTTTAACGTGCCAATGACCAATCATGCTCTCCAATCTTTATCTCTATGCTTCTTAACCTGTTTGGTTGAGCCGGTTGAGTCTGTTGTACTCTGTTGCGAGGGCAACATGCTTATGCCTTTAGACTTAGTTTCTTTTGCTCCAGTTTTTTTGTGGGTTGCGGGTGGAGCTTTCGTTCCATCTGCTTGTCGCGGATTTGCCATTGAGAACTGTAGCGGTTCTTATCTTTTATGGTTTCGTGGATGTATTTGTGTAGGCCATTTGATCTTCTATCTTTTTGTCTGCTTTTCTTTTGGCTTATCAGTAGAGGTGTCTGTTTGCGTTGGGCTACTAGTTCTTTTGAGCCCAAGCGAATCCTTCTTTTTCTCGGTTGGGACTCTGTTTTTCTTCCTTTTTCTTTTGGGTTTTCAGAGATTTGGTTGGTGGTTGCATAGTGTATTGGCAGATTCGGTTTGGTGGTCTCCCTGTAGCAGGCATACACTGGGTCCTTATTTGTACCACTTTACACGTTGCCAGGAAGACTGCCGAACGAATTGGTCTTCACAGTATGTCCCTAATCCGATGATGGGCTCAGGATCTTTACCTTCCTCGCGGGGTTGTCAATCTATTGACAACCTGGCCTTGTTATCATACGCACAGGATTTCGTGTTGCGTCTCTTGTCCTCTCTTCCTTTTAGAACTAGTTTTCCTTTTGCTTCTCTGTTTTCCCCTATGCCCGTTGTTGCGACTCATGCTTTAGCCTTTTCCCCTTCTCTTAGTAAGACCGAGGTAGCGATCTTTAATGATCGTTTATCTCGGATTACTAAGAAGTCGTATCCTTCTCCTTCCGTTTTCGTCCCTTACTCGTTAGCGTCGCCCTCTAGGCTGTCTATCCCCCTTTTTTCGTATCCTTTGCTTAGTACGGCTGAAATAGCGACCATTAACGGTCGACTATCTCGTCTTACTAAAAATTCTTTTTCGTCTCGTTCCAGCTTTTCCTCGTCTGCTGTTGTCGGCTCGTCCGATGTCTCTTCGCCCGGTACGACTAGCCGTCCCTCTAAGCGTCGTAGGCGTCCGACCCCGTGCACCCCTCGCACCATTCGCACACGCTCTATAGTGGCGTCCGAGAAGATCGTTAGATCTACTCGACACACTCTTTATCATAGTTGAGGCCGGGGGTGGGTATTGGCTCCCCCCTTTTTTATTTTATTTTCCTTTTTCTTTTCGGTTATTGATGGCGAACTTCCTCTTCTGGAATGTTCGTGGTATTGGCAATGATGAGTCTCTGGCGAGACTCAAGCGGATTGTCAAGAAGCATTCTGTTTGTTTGGTAGCACTTCTGGAACCCATGATGGGTCCGGAAGCGATGACCAAGGCTATGTTATCGCTCGGCTTTGGTGGTGCCAAATCCAACGTGTCCGACAAGATTTGGATTCTATGGTCCAAAGACCTTGTTGTTCGGCCACTGTTCGACTCGGACCAGCTTCTTTCGGTTGCTTGTTCATCTTCCTCCTTTTCCTCTTCTTTATTGTTCTCGGCGGTTTATGCTAAGTGCGACAGATTAGACAGGCAAGCCCTTTGGGCCGATTACCTATCTCTTTCCGACTTAGGTTTCTCTGTATTGGTGGTGGGTGGCGATTTCAATGTGGTAGCTAGCCAGGCAGAGAAAAGAGGAGGCATTACTGTTAACCGCCAGGCGATAGCGGATTTCAACGCTTTCATTATCTGCTCAGGTCTTGCGGAAGTATCCTTTACCGGCTCCGCATTCACCTGGTGCAACAACCAGGAAGGTCCTAACCAGATCCTCTCGAGGCTTGACAGGGTCTTCGCTTCGGAAGGCTGGTTCAGTCTGCTCTTCTCGTACTCTGTCTCTCACCTTCATCGTACCTTCTCCGACCACGCCCCTATGCTTCTTTCCTGCTCCTCCCTTTCCATTTCCGGTCCGTCCTCCTTTAGATTCTAGAGTATGTGGAGATCTCATCACTCCTTTCACAGTCTTGTGGAAGAATTTTGGATATCCCCTTGAGCGGTTCACCCTGCAGTGTGTTTTCTCGCAAGCTAAAGCGTCTTAAGACTTGTCTTAAGACGTGGAATCAGCTTGTGTTCAAGAACATCTTTGATCGCGTCAGAGCTGCTGAAGAAACCCTTGTTCTTGCGGAAGCGGCTTTTGACGATGCTCCCTCTTCCGCCAATAAGGAGGAGTGGGCGGTAGCCCAACTAGCCTACTCATCTGAGCTTCGAATTGAGCAAGACCATTTGCGCCAAAAAGCCAGGGTCAAATGGATTGTCGAAGGCGATTCGAATTCTAGTTTTTTCCACTCCTCTATTCATAAGAAGAATAGGCGTCTCACCATTTCTGAGATTCTCCGCCCGGACTTAACTTTGACCTCTTCTCCTGTAGAGGTAAAAGATACTGTTCTTTCCCATTTCCAGTCTTTCCTCAGCACTACTTCCGTTTCTGTGACTGATTCTTCCCTTCTTGCCTTCATTCCTCGGCTGATCCTCCCGTCAGATAGCTCGGACCTTGCCGCTCCTCCAACCTCGGAAGAAATACGAGCTTACGTATTTGCTCTTAGCAAGGACAGTGCGCCGGGGCCTGATGGTTACAACGGGACTTTCTTCAGATGTGTTTAGCCTATCATCCAGCATGACTTCTGCCTTGCCATTCAGTCCTTCTTTTCTGGTGAAGAACTCCCCACGGGGTGGACTTCTACCAACCTGATCCTCATCCCCAAATGTGATCACCCTACATCTTGCTCGGACTTTCGGCCTATTAGTTTATGTAATTTCTCAAACAAAGTTATTTCGAAGGTTCTAACCACTAGGTTAGCTCCGTTCCTCGAGCGTCTTATCTCTTCCTCCCAGGCTGGGTTTGTAAAAGGACGTTTAATCACCGACAACGTCCTTTTAGCGCAGGAGCTGATTTCCCAGCTCGATAGGAAGGTCCGCGGGTCTAATGTGGTTGTAAAGCTGGATATGGCTAAGGCTTACGATCGCATGTCTTGGTTCTTCATCATCAAGATCCTTCGGGCATTTGGTTTTCCGGAGCACCTTATTGATGTTGTTTGGAGGCTAATATCCAACTGCTGGTTCTCCGTTCTCATCAACGGATCGGCCACCGGTTTTTTCAAGTCTGGGAGAGGACTTCGTCAGGGAGACCCCCTCTCCCCTACTCTGTTCGTCCTTGCCGCTGAGGCTTTTATTCGGGGCTTGCACTCCCTTATGATTGCTGGGCAGATTCACAGATTCGGCATCCCTAGGGGATGCCCTCTTATCTCTTCTCTTTCCTTTGCCGATGACATCATCATTTTCACTAATGGTAGTCGTTAGTCTTTTCAAGGTCTTTTGGGCCTCATTCGGCAGTATGAGAGATGCTCGGGGCAACTCATTAACTCTTCCAAAAGCTGCTTTATTCCCGTGAAAGATCTTACGGCTACTAGAGCTGCTTGGATCGAGTCTTGTTCTAGCTTTCAGGCGGCCTCGCTTCCGCTTCCTTACCTGGGCATTGTTTTATATCGAGGAAGGAAGCTCAACGCCATCTTCGATCCTATCACTGACAAAGTTAGGGGCAAAATTCTTAAATGGAATGCTACCCTACTTTCTCAGGCTGGTAGGCTTGTTCTCATTAAGTCTGTCCTGGACTCCATGGGAACTCATATCTTTGCTGCTATGACTCCCACGGCTTCTTTTTTCCGTTCGTACCGCTCCCTAGCATCCTCTTTCTTCTGGGGATCCAAGGATAACGTTTCTCGTCATCATTGGATCTCCTGGAGCGTCATCTATTGTCCCAAAAACGAGGGAGGTCTGGGCCTCCGTAACCCTCAAGACGTCTGTACGGCCTTTGCTTGCAAGCTTTGGGTAAGGTTTGATGCGAACAACTCACTTTGAGCTACGTTCCTTCACGCCAAGTACCGAAGGTTGACAAGTACGCGTTACTCTGGTATCCCGTCCTATGCTAGTGAGACGTGGAAACGGATGCAATCCGTGAAGGGCTTATCGGATGCTCATGGCGGGGGTTCTTCTTGGGACGGTAATCCCTTCACGCTTTCTGCTGCATGGAATTCTGTGCAGAATCAGACGCCTGATCTTCCTCTTTTCTCCTTTATTTGGAATGTACGTATTCCACCTAAGGTGTCTCTATTTATGTGGAAAACCATGCATAATGGTTTGCCACTAGATGAGAATATTCAGAGAATCGGTATCCCACTCGTTTCCAGGTGCAGGTGCTGCAGAACTGGCAGCACCGAAACCTCCTTTCACTTGTTGATCTCTGGGGATTGTGCTAGGTCTGTTTGGAATTACTTCGGGAATCTGCTAGGTTGTCGTTGTAATGCATACTCGATTGAAGACTTCCTGAAATTCTGGTGGACTGGCATCTCAGGTAAAAGTCTTCGCGCGAGCCTCTTTCGTTTGATTCCTTGTTTGATTTGCTGGCACATCTGGTGCGCGAGGAACAAGGCAATCTTTGACGAAGAGGCTATGGACCCCCCGACCATCATCCGGAAAATTAGGAATGATATTTTCCTAGCGTTTCGGGGTAGGCCGTACAAGGGTGTGATAGGACCGTGGTCTAGGATGTTGGCTGTTAACTTTGATGTTTCAACGCTAACTGCCACCCCTAGACTAGGTATAGGCTAATTTCTGATTTGTGTGGGTAGTGTGCTTTTGTGATCTTTATCTTCCCTTTCACTACCCCCCAGTACTAACATTATTTGCTAGTTGTTCAGGTCTTGTTATACAGGTGGCTGGGCAGGATCTGTTAGGTGCTTCGAGCGGGTTGATTCTCTACTACTGGGTCCGGCCGCTGGATCAACTGGGCCTTTGGTAGCTCTTCGAGATCATCGATTTGTGCTAAGCGTCTCTATCAGCTTTTTCCATCTATATTTTGGGATCATTGTCAGCTCCTAGGATCTGAGTGGAGCCGTCTTTGCCGGCCATCCCCCTGGACTTCATTTTCTCTTTTTGTGATTTCTGTATTTTGTTTTTCATGTTCGTGTGTGTGCACGGTTTCAGCTGATAGCAGGAACCGTTTTTGTGAGCCGTTGGAGAATGGCTAGATTCTCCCTTTTGTTATGCTATATATATTTCTTAAAATATATATATATATATATATATGAAAATAAAAAAGATAAGAGAAATCTCAGGATGAAACATCAAACTTTTTAGTGCTTCAGCAACAACATTTGTTACAGGAGATCAGAATCAGAACGCGTTATAATATCAACTTGTGCGATGGCTGAACAAATCAAGAAAGTACTATTGGATGTATGTAATTGATGAATCTATTTCTTAATTAAATTAAATAAATTTTTGTACAAAGCGATAAACATACTTCATATAAGTCACTTCCATTTTTTTGCTTAGTGTATAAACTAACTTTTTAAAACTATCAAGAGAATATTAAATGCAAAAGAAATTAGCACTTAACTGAGATAAAAAATTCAGTATGCAAAAAAGATTACAAATATAATACTCCATGTTTTTATTAGATAGATTTTAACGGGTGTTCAATATGTCAGGTTAAAAATGAACGAACATAAGATTCAATAACAACAAAAAATAAAATTATAATCAATAACAACATGAAGTTTGGTCAAGATGTCAGGTTAAAAAATAAACAAATACTACGTGGGTTTTATGATGTCCATAACTTCATCACACCCACAATACATCAAAATAACTGCAAAATGATGTTTAACTGGATGACAATAGTAAATTATGCACAAACAATAAAGTGGGATGCCAGGAGCAAACAATGATTTAAATAAATAAGACAGAACTTGCATTCAAATTTCATGTAAATATAATGAGGTGGTTTTAACCTTTAACAAATAGAAAAACTATGTAGTTTAATTAAAATTTCTCTCGAGCAATCCAATTGCTCGCCATCCTCTTTTGTATATTATCAATTCATAGGTATACTTGGCATTTAAATAAAATTTCACTTACAAATTAATAGGATAATCCACTTGTAGGACTAAGAGCTAGGTATTTAGTCAATATGTACTTTCCTTTTCTCAGTTATAACACAATGAAGGTGATTTATCAAAATTTAATGCATAATATGAATCATTTTATTTCCCATGTTCTACAAACCAATTCAAAACCTTTCATACTGAAAATAAAAAGATAAACTAATTTACTAATAAACTAACACATTTTTATACTAACATGAAATAAAGAGACAATTTTATGCAATTGCTACTTCCTACGTGAAAAAATTAATAATCCCTCTAAAGTGTCCCCTATTTCACATTGTTAAACTTATGGTAATCATGGACTCAACTCCTCTTTAGAAAACTAGAGTCCAACAATCAATGTAATCAAACAAAGGTTAATGTAATCTAATCCAATAATTAGATACAACTGGACAGACATCATTGTAAAATTCTAGGCATTATAACTTACATGCATAGTGAATTGCAGTATGTCTAATAAGGTTTCGTTCATATGTTTAATAAGGTTTCTCTCTTATGTTCGAAAACAATCTTTTAGTTTCAACCCAAATTAAATTAGTGATATTCAAAATAAAAGTGAAGAAGTTTAAGATTTTTTTACAAATCTGATGATGACATCTTCGAATAAAGCTGGATATACTAACTGCTATCACCATGGATCGATTGTTAGGGATTCAGTTAAAAAAGAAAAGAAAAATAGCGAGCGAAGCCGAATCATAAAAGGAAGAAAGTAATAGAAATATTACCAATTTCGAAAAAGTCCACTATTGATTTGGAAGAATCTGAGTGAATCAGGGAGAAGCTCTAGATTTACAATTGAGTGAATCAGAGATATCGACCTGGATGTTGGATTGAATCGGAGATGACCAACTTTCTAGAGAGAGTTTATGGAGTGAATCGGAAATTTTAGGCATTGGGAGATAAATTTGGTACATACGGAAGTGAGGGAGGGATTCCTTTTCTTTTACTTCTGCGGTCTCATTTTTATTTTGTCCCGCCACGTTGTTTTCGCCCCCGCCTTTTAGATGAATAACGTTAACATAGCAGAATACAACTATTTACAGCTTAATTTATTTGTTTTTATTTTTTTGCTTCTTTTACAGCACAATTTATGCATTATTTTTTATTCTTCAATTATTTTATTATAGCACTTTAATGCAAGGCTGTGATACAGTGCTATGTATACCATATTTTCATGTAGTGTAACTTATTTTATAAAAACGCCAATCATATGACCACGCCGCTAACGCGGAACGGGTTTACTCCATTTGATTGCCAGTGTTTAAAACAAGTAAATCATTTAAACATCGCAATGCTTTTTACAAAAATTAAGCCATTATAAGACTCAGGTCCCATCACACAATGCAACGCAAGCCGGAGGATAGAGTTTTACCTTATAATGGCCAAAATATGCTTGATACCTATAAAACAAAGCATTTGATATTATTACTAGTGTTTATATGTTTCAAAAACAATTTCAATCATAAATATCAATCATAGATGGCATAAGCGCCTCATACCACTATGTCGCCATATATAGGTCTACAATCAAAACCGCACGATGTCGTATTTGAAAATTGGATTTCTGTCATGAACCAAGGCAACGGATCGTCCTTACCGCTTCGAGATAATCTAGCCCATGTCTCAGGCAAGCGCGCAGACAAGCCTTGGATCGTCCGGTCCACACGGAGTGGGTTAAAATGCCTGAACATGCATTTTCCCGCCCTATGGGGCGTAAACTGGTCATATCCCGACCAAGCCATCGGCTCCGTAAAGACTGAAATAACCGAGGCACCTCGCTATCCATCATCCACATAAGTAAAACGTCAGGGCTTGCAAAACGCTGACACCACTCCTAGCTAGAAGGAAACGCATGTCCTCCCTGAAGTCCTCTCCCGTTTCCGGTTAATACCGGGGTGTGAGGCCCGCGAATCAACGCTACACACAAAGCTATGCCATTTAAAGCCATGCTTTGATCATCAACCACAAGGCTCTGCTTTTCAACAGAAGCCTTGATCACTGCATCTCAGCATGCCACATAGGCAATTCACGACATGTAATTGATGTTTATCAATCACACATAATGAAATTCAATGTCAGACACATAGTCCATTTATAAGTTCGTTCTGGGCCTGAACGAAACCGAAGGCACCTTATTCCTCGTCCCATATGTCCAATACAGGAGAGAGGTCCTCGCACATCTGAACGATCAATAAGTACATCCGGACAACCACCACTGTAACCCTTTCAGGGCAGCAACTCCCATCAAAGGCATCAGCAGCCATCGATTCGATGTGAAGATCATCGATTACTGTCTTCATATCTTCGACTTCTAATCATCGATCAATTGTTTGAAATGAGAAATAACTCGGCCTTATCAAATAATTCAAGTATATTTAGAATTCAAATCAATTCATTTCCTAGTTAAATTATTTGACATCCGTAATTCAGTTCATTAATGTAATTTTCATGTCAAACACATTCAACCATCAAATATTCAATAAACCAAGTAAATTCGGTTTATTTCCATTCCATATCGTTTATAATATTTTATAACGATTTATCGCTATTTTAATTTATCTAAAAATAGCCCATTTATTCAAACGACGCTTCAGGCCATAACGCGGCCATGACGCTGTTTTTCTTCAGATTTGATTTACACATATCTGAAAATCTAGTCGTTGTATCTTTACAAGTTTTATATCATTGGAAAGATCTTTTAAAACGGACCTAACAGCTCCATTTTTGGGAAAATCTGACGGTCGGATCTCCCGGTACAATCGTTTAAAGTTACAATTTCAAAATACGAACTACAGCGTCGTTATTCGTTTTATTTTAATTATATATATATATATATATATATATAATCTATTCTAGCGCTGTTTTTATTCATATTTGAATTAAACATTTCACACAATCTAACCGTTGTTTGGTATCGTTGGAAAGATATTTTCAAAGCGAACCCAACGGTTTCGGTTTCGGGAAAATCCGACGGTCGGATCTCCCATAATAAGCATTTAAATTACGATTTCAAAATACGACCTGCAGCGTCGTTATTCATTTTATTTTAATTATATATATATATATAATTTGTTCTTCAATTTCCAAACCATTTTCATTTCATATATGTGTTAAAAATAATATTTTTACCCAACAAATATTTATTTCAATACATGACTATTTTAACACTTCATATCTATAATAAAAATATGTTTTTTATTTTCAAAACAATTTATTTTAAACATGAATGTTTTTAGCGATTCATATATATAATAAAAATATGATTTTTTTTGTTAAAACAATTTATTTCAAAACATGAATATTTTACATACTTCATATACATGATAAAAATGTGATTTTTATCGTTCAAACAATTCATTCGTCATATGAATATTTTTCCAACACATGAATATTAATCAAACACATGAATATTTCAGAAAATTTAGGCAGCATAACTGCAGGGGGTTTAAAACCGGCACCGTCCCGATTACGGCTCCTCGCACTACCTTACGCCTCGCGGCGTTCCCAAAGGGGCTTATCCTAATGATCTAATCATTTCAATCATTTTCATTTCCCAATGAATTTTTCCACAAACAATTCCATTTTTGTTTTCAACCATAATCAACCATTCGCATTTATCAACCAAATTTCACGTCAACCAAAATCCAAATAATCACAACCAATATATATCGTCCATAGTCTGTGGACGAGGGAAGTATATATATATATACATACATATATATATATACACGTATATAAATATATTTCAATTTCATTTCATCTCCATTCAACGCATTTATGATTTTTACAACGTATATATAACTTATATATCGCGCATATAATTTATACAACGCTTATACATGAGGTGTACAATGGTTATATAACTTATGCATCGATTATATACTTTATACATCATCATTCCATTCAAATTTTAACTAAGCAATCTCTCATTGGGTTCCACTCCTTCAAAAATTGTAGGAAGCTCCAAAAATTCTCTGGTCTCTTCTAAAATGTAGAAGATGTCCTCATGAGTCCAATGTCTCTTGTTTCACTAGATTTCGACAACATAGCAAAAGGATATGATTTTTATTGTAAAATCATAATTCGTAGCGCTTAAAAGTGCTACAAACAGTTAAATTTATTTCAGCCGTACCTTTCAATTTTCGTTCCAAACTAGGTTTGGATTTTTCGCGCAAACCGGCGCACTAGGGTAGGATCGGCGATTGGCATGTGAAAGGGGGAGGAGCAGCGCTCCTGCGCGTGGTGGAGGGACCCATTTCGATGCAACAAGAGAGGAGATCCGGCGCCCTAAATGGCGCGACTTCGTGGCCTCTGTTCTCGACGATGACGCAACCTAATGAGGAGTGGTAGGTATAGATTTGGAGAGGAGATTCAGATCTTCAAAAACCCCCAAAGGGCCACTTCATTTCATTGAATGATTGAGGAGAAAAAGAGGAGTGAAGATCTGAAGAACAGCTGCCGTTTATCACAAGAATGATGAGGAGTTTTTCACGATTTTCAGAAAACAAAATAATAAAAGAATATTCATGAATGGCTGATATTTATATTAATTCCAAAAATAGCGTTTTCATATCCGGACTCCAAATCAAGCCCAACAACTATCGCTTCTAGCTAAATACCCCAATTCCGGACACAATGGAATATGTTTTGTAGGCTCATTCGACTATTTCAGTCAGTTATTCTTCAAATTAAAATATAAAACATTCAAATATGGATTTGAACGTACATTTTAATTTCCGGGGCACATACTGATTCTAAAAATTCCAAAAAAAATAAATCTGGCTATGTTTGAATGATATGGTCCCAGCAAAACTGATTTCGTCGATCTTGGAGACTATTTGAAAAATGGCCATTTTCTGGTCGATCTAAATTGACTGAAATTAACCAAACATGTTTTGCTTTACCAGGCTCACAAATTAACTCCAAAAATTATGGAATTTGGAATCTAGCAATAATTTGTCATTCCGGATCCAACAAAAGTGGTTTCGTCGAAAACGGAGGTCATTTGCAAAATGTCTATTTTTTACGGGCTATATTTATTCCATAGCGACCATTCTGAAAATTCATTTGGCCATAACTTTTGATTCCCACTATGAAATTTCGATTTTTCAGATTCGTTAGAAAGATATTCTTAAACAAATTTAAATGTTTTTGGTTTCACTAAAATCTGTTTTATTTTGCATTCTGTACAGTCAGTCAAAGTTTGAATTCTTTCAAACTACTGCGCCATTTCAGCCCTTGTTTTATAATTAAAATAAATATATTCACTATAACTTCGATCCAAAAGAATTTTTAGTCATTATTATTTAAAACAAATTATTTTAAATCTTCAAAATTCATTAAAATAGCCAAATTAAAAATTTTAAATTAGTCCTGATTTTTCGGGTTGTTACAATCTCCCCCACTTAAAATTTTTTCGTACGTCCCCGAAAAGGAACGAAGCTGAAAGTTGTTTAACTAACCAAATCAACTTTCATTTTGGCTTCCATTCTTTAACTTTTCAATTTCTAAGAATTTCCTAATTCTTCGAAAATTTGTCTAACACCCTAAATTTTCGAAAAATTTCGCCATAACCTCTTTTGTATGGTGAGGGGTTTGGAAATTTACTAGGCCATATATCCTAAAAGGCATACACACATATTTATAGTGATATATTCCGGGGTCCACAGGGGAGTGTGTATAGATCATAACTCCACATAATAAATTCTCGTCACCCTATAAATGGTTTCTGTGCCTTAATGACTAGAGAGACGTGTTTATTGTCATCTCCAGACCCGTATGGGGTTTTTATTAATCTGGAAATTTACTGTTATATTTTATATAGTCCATATCAGTCTTCGGTTCAACCTATAATATAGTCATCGCCATACAAGCCTCTCGCTCGTATGGTAAATCTTCAACCTCGTCACACAAGCTCCAAATGCTTATGTGGTATATGATAGAGTATTTATCTTCAAGAAGTATGCCATGTAGTGTAGTTCAAAATTAATTGTTACTATCCTATGGCGACGTTTATTATTTCACACAGAACAACCAGCACTCCGCATTCAATGGCCTTCATAGGAGTTGATATAATAAATAAAATTGCGCATCCAACTCATTAAGGTTTACCTATTTGTCGAGCACGCAAATAAATTCTTTACTCAACAGCAAATCCATTTACATGTTCAAACATATATAATGTACATGCATGTATTTATATCAACTTTCAAATCAGTTCAATATTTGATTCAATTTGTATAAATTTACCCTTCATTCTCCTATTGATTAGATTAATTATCATTCCAATATTTTGATTAGTCAAATTCATAACCACACAACACAAACAACAATCACTTTGTTGATTAATTTTTCAAAAATTTAATAATTAATTTATATACTCTTATAAAATCATATTTGCTAAGATCAAATTATATAATTAAAAATTTTACATCTTTAATAGAGCTTCAATATCTGGTTCTGACCTACCTATTCTACTTCTGCCACTCATTTTCTACGATGTCTGCAAATAGCAGACAAAGTGTCAGGCCAACAGAAAAGGTATTTTAAAGCATGGAGACAAATACTTGAATGTAAATGTGTATATTGGGGTGTATTTCATTCTGTTACACCCATTCTAGGATATGACTGATCCTATCTGAAATGAGATATTCGTCCTAGAACACTACTGGTTCTATTTCTGACGAGTTCGTTAATATCCCAGAGCTAAGCTTAACCAAAGCTCTGATACCACCTGTGACGACCCCAAACCCCCGTTCCACAGTGGCAAGGGTAATCTTTGGAATATAACGCATAAACAAATAACAGCAGAACAGAAATATATCATTACACCAGATAATGTACAGCAGAATACACTTGATAAACATAATCATCAGAGTTACACAGTATACAAGATCACACTTAGTACAAAATACAGTTCAACTTTATATAAAATGTATACAGCAGAATCAAACATAATATACATAACAGGAGCTGAACAGCATAACGGAGTGGATTAAAATACCTGAACACTGCGTTTCCACTCCCTATGGGGCGTAAACTGGTCATATCCCAACCAAACCATCGGCTCCGCAGAGACCGAAATAACTGAGGCGCCTCGCTATCCATCATCCACATAAGTAAAACGTCAGGGCTTGCAAAATGCTAACACCATTCCTAGCTAGAAGGAAACGCATGTCCTCCTTGAAGTCCTCTCCCGTTTCTGGTTCATACCGGGTTGTGAGGCCCGCGAATCAACGCTATACACAATGGTATGCCATTTAAAGCCATGCTTTGATCATCAACCACAAGGCTCTGCTTTTCAACAAAAGCCTTGATCACTGCATCTCAGCATGCCACACAGGCAATTCACGCCATGCAACTAACGTCTATCAATCACATAGAATGAAATCCAATGTCAAACACACGGTCCATTTACAAGTTCGTTCTGGGCCTGAACGAAACCGGAGGCACCTTATTCCTCGTCCCATATGTCCAATACAGGAGAGAAGTCCTCGCACATCCGAACGATCAACAAGTGCGTCCGGATAACCACCACTGTAACCCTTTCAGGGCAGCAACTCCCATCAAAGGCATCAGTAGCCATCCATTCGATGTGAAGATCATCGATCTTGCGCCATCTTCATATCTTCGACTTCTAATCGTCGATCAATTATTCGAAATGAGAATTAACTAGGCCTTTCCAAATAATTCACGTATATTTAGAATTCAAATCAATTCATTTCCTGGTCA
Source organism: Allium sativum (assembly GCA_030737875.1). Lineage (NCBI taxonomy): Eukaryota > Viridiplantae > Streptophyta > Magnoliopsida > Asparagales > Amaryllidaceae > Allium > Allium sativum. Next base: position 204,071,683 of record CM060924.1, read on the forward strand.
AATTATTTGACATCCATAATTCAGTTCATTAATGTAATTTTCATGTCAAACACATTTAACCATCAAATATCCAATAAACCGAGTAAATTCGGTTTATTTCCATTCCATATCATTTATAATATTTTATAACGATTTATCGCTATTTTTATTTACTTAAAAATATCCCATTTATTCAAATGACGCATCAAGCCATAACGCGACCATGGCGCTGTTTTTCTTTAGATTTGATTTACACATATCTGAAAATCTAACCGTTGTATCTTTACAAATTTTATATCATTGGAAAGATCTTTTCAAAACGGATCCAACGGTTCCAATTTTGGGAAAATCCGACAGTCGGATCTCCCGGTACAATCGTTTAAAGTTACGATTTCACAATACGAACTACAGCGTCGTTATTCGTTTTGTTTTAATTATATATATACATATATAAAATCCATTCTGGCGCTGTTTTTATTCAAATTTGAATTAAACATTTCGCATAATCTAACCATTGGATCTTTACAAATTTGGTATCGTTGGAAAGATATTTTCAAAGCTAACCCAACGGTTTCGGTTTCGAGAAAAAATCCGACGGTCGGATCTCCCATAATAATCGTTTAAAATTACGATTTCAAAATACGAACTGCAGCTCGTTATTCGTTTTATTTTAATTATATTTATATATATAATCTGTTCTTCAATTTCCAAACCATTTTCATTTTATATATGTGTTAAAAATAATATTTCTACCCAACAAATATTTATTTCAACACATGACTATTTAAACACTTCATATTTATAATAAAAATATGGTTTTTATTGTTAAAACAACTTATTTCAAACATGAATGTTTTTAGAGATTCATATATATAATAAAAATGTGATTTTTATAGTTAAAACAATTTATTTCAAACATGATTATTTTACATACTTCATATACATGATAAAAATTGTGATTTTTATCGTTCAAACAATTCATTCGTCATATGAATATTTTTCTAACGCATGAATATATTTCAACACATGAATATTAATCAAACACGTGAATATTTCAGAAAAATTCGGCAGCATAATGGCAGGGGGTTTAAACCGGCATTGTCCCGAGTACGGCTCTTCGCACTACCTTACGTCTCGCGGCGTTCCCTAAGGGGCTTATCCTAATGATCTAATCATTTCAATCATTTTCATTTCCCAATGAATTTTTCCACAAACAATTCCAATTTTGTTTTCAACCATAATCAACCATTCACATTTATCAACCAAATTTCACGTCAACCAAAGTCCAAACAATCACAACCATTATATATCGTCCATGGTCTGTGGACAAGGGGAATATATATATACATATATAAATATATTTCAATTTCATTTCAATTTCATTTCATCTCCATTCAACGCATTTATGATTTTTACAATGTATATATAACTTATACATCGCACATATAATTTATACAATGCTTATCGCGAGAGTGACTAGGGGTTTTTCACGATTTTCAGAAAACAAAATAATAAAAGAAAATTCATGATTGGCCGATATTATATTAATTCCAAAAATATTGGTTTCATATCCGGACTCCAAATCAAACCCAACAACTGTCGCCCCACTAGTACAAAACTGCTTATTTGCGACGCCTTATTTGCGACGGTTTAGCTAAAAACAGTAGCACATATGCTTATGTGCGACTGTTTTAGTTACAAACCGTAGCAGGTTGTCAGGCAAATAATATAGAAGACAAATTTGCGACAGCTATTTTAAAAATAGTAGCAAATGTTTACAATTTGCGACGGTTATATATAAATCCGTGGCACATAAAATGGGGCCGGAATTGGTGAATTTTATTTTGTGACCCTTAAATATAAAACAGTCGCACATATATAACATTTACAATTTGCGACTTTGTTGATTTCTCTTATTCCTGCTGCTTCTTCAGAAACTTCTGTCATCTGATGCGGGACAAACTTCCTTCTTCTTCGTCGAATTAATCCATATGTCATTTCTTCCGCATATCCTTTCTGCCTCAATCTTCCGCATAAGTTCCACACCCAAATCAACTCAGCACCTTAATCCACTGACCTGCTATCGTCTTCCTAATCACCGTTCAATCTTCGATAATCCTGTAACCCGCAAACACCAATCGCGCAAACTTCAATTGAATTGCTGCTTCTCAGTTTAGGGGTAAAATTAGGGTTTTTTAATTTGATTTTTATTGCGGGTTCCTTTTACACTGAAATTGAAATCTAGAAGCATTTTCTTGAGCAACGGGATCCTGTTCTTCTCGCATCACAAAAAAATTGTAAGTTGTTATTCTTTGATGTTTTGTTCCTTTTTGCTGCTATTGGTTGGTATTAATGTAAAATATGTTAGATTTGGAAAAGGGGGTTACAGATTTTCGAATATCATTATTTAAGGTGCATTATACATGTCAAATACTGTATTTGGATTAAACAATATATGTTCATCTTTGCCATTTTTTATTTTACATTGGCTTGTTGGTATGTAGTCAGTGTAAGTAAAGTGGAGGCATTATTTGAACAATTTAAGAGCATTAACAGCTCTCTCATAGATGATGGACTCATAAACAAGGTCACATTCTAGATTATTTTATCATGCAAATCCTTAATTATTTTTTTCCTTTCCTTTTTCTACAAAACATGCGATGATATCCTAGTACTTTTTTTGTTGAATTTTATTTTATGCAGGAAGAAATTTTGCTTGCGTTATTAAAAAACTGGAAAAAGTAAAGTCCTTTTGCCAATAGTGTATGATATTAGTATTCTAATTCTGTATATAACTTTCAGTATTAGTTGGACATGGTAAGAATTGATGATTGGTTGTACCAAATATTCCTTCATCAATATGTGTACCATGTTCACCTCAGTTTCACCCATGTGCTTTTTCTTTTAAATTACTTCTTTAGAAGAACTCTTTAAGTTTGCGATTCTTAAGAGCCACATAAGCGTTACTTCATTAAGATTTTTATGTCTTTATTGGATTATCTGAGTTTATTTATCATTATCTCCATTAAAGAAAAATGTTTAAAGTTATACCATTTTGAAATCCTTTTGTTATATTTTATATTTGGGTTGATATCTCTATTGTCAAGTGTGCATATTATCATACATTGTTGAGAACTTTTTAAAATTCCAAAGGACCTTAACCATATGTTTGCATTATTCAGATACTTGACTTGTTTGATGTGAGGCAAAGATGAGCTAGGTTTTGGAGATTTTGTCAGAACACTGAATGTGTTTCACCCAAATGTCTCATGGGAAGATAAAGTTGATTGTAAGTCGGTATTTTGCATTTGATACCAAATAGCAGTAAAACACATTAATTTGCTGTTTCGTTCAAGCTATATGATCTCCATGGATCTGGCTTCATTGAAAGGAATGATGTAAGTTATACCGCACATATTTATAAAATGATAAAAAAATCTATCATTTTCCATATAGATTAAAAAAAATTAGTTACATGCTCTGTTCAATCCATTTCCAATATATTCTAAATGATAGCTTCATCTGTTTATCTGGATATTTTTAGGTTAAATGGATGTTGGTTGCACTTTCTTGTCTCTGAAGCAGAAATGAGGTTTTAGGATGATACAATTGAGACTATTCTAGACAAGGTAAGTATCACTGTCTTGATATGTATCGATGATGTGTTTATTTTTAAGTGGTTTCATTATTTTTCTGATTTTATTCATTTCTATAAAATCATCATTAACAGACATTTGAAGAAGCTGATGTCAACCATGATGGCAAGATAGACAAATCAGAGTAGCAAAACTATGTGTCTAGAAATCCATCATTGATGAAGATAATGATCTTTCAGTATCTCAGGTAAATAGTGTATTTCCTACTTATTATTATATGAAAGTAACTTTAAGGCATGAAACTATTAGCACGTCTCCAGGGGGACACACTAGGAACTGGCACCTTTTAAAATAGACAAGAATCACTCAAGAATTTTAATAGTTTATGTCTTCTTTCTGCGGGCTTCTAATCCTAGCATACAAAGCTATTTAGCATTATTTTTTATTAATCAATCTTCCTGGATGATCCTATAGTACTAATTTATGCATGGACATAACTACTAGATTCTTAAGTATTATATTCCACCTAAAAGTAGAGGACATGATTTGATTTTGGTGACAAGCACCATTGTTATCTTACTATTTCCAGTGGAAAATGTTTGTGATTCAATCTAAGAATCCATTTCTTTTATGGAAAAACAGCGATTATAACGGTAGCGTTATAATCGCTGTTTCCAAATATTATATTCCACCTAAAAGTAGAGGACATGATTTAATTTTGGTGACAAGCACCATTGTTATCTTACTATTTCCAGTGGAAAATGTTAGTGTACTGTCTAAAATATGTCATGTATGATGGCACTAAAAGTTCTTATTGGAGTTTCAAACAATAAAAAAATGATGGTAGGATTGGCAATTGGAGTTTCAATCATAAATTATTTAATGATAACAAAATATTTGAATATTAAAATGGTTACGATAACAAATTATCTGGCGCTGACAGCAAAAAAATGGAAAAACAGTTACATGACTGCTGAATTTTTTAAAGTTGCATTAATCTATTCAACTTAGATGTTGAAGGGGTTACACATGAAGTAGCCTGCGCCATAATTTTAATTTATGCTGCTTACATAAGCCATTAGTACCTCACCTTCGTCTTACATGACCGATTAGTACATGGATTCCATTGCACCTTCCATTCGTGTCGAGAACAAGGTTTTATCTAATAAATATTCTGGTAGCACCCATAGATCATCCGACCAACTGGAAGTGCATATGTTTATCAGTAGCAAGTTTGAATACAAGTGGTTAATAAACTTACGTACAAAACCGGAAACACCTAAGTTTAGTATCTAAGCTGAAATTGAATTATATTCTTCGTTTCATAACAGCACTGAAGTGTACAGAAATCAAAGACAACTAGAGGACACACAGTAAATGAATAAGTCAATGCTTACTTCAGATGATTTTTGTGTTTGACGCTTTTTCTCTGAGCTGACCATCTCTTTTTCATTTGTATAAATAACATTTGGTGCTTTTTTGTGGAAACAAATGAACTTGACATGGTTGTGGACATGTGTAGCGGAGTTGAGTACTCGAATGAAACCAATTTATTTATGAAAATGCAGTTTATGTGTGAAAAAACAGTTGAGCATGTTGTATGTGCCTCCTTTGCCATCATTGGTTGTTGCTGACGAGTTGGTTGGTCAACCTGACATGATACGTCGGAAAACTCTTCTTCTTCAGTATATGCTATATAACTACTTCGTTAGGCCAACCTAAAAATCGTATGACTTGACATATCATTTAAGCCGTTATTTAGAGCAATTATGCTATTCTCTGTATTTAGCTCAGTATTTGCTATTAATGTTCTGTCGCAAATCTGGTTAGGTCCTTTTGCCTGATGGCCAGTTTGCATGTAATTTCATGGGCAAGTCTTCATGTCCATTTTGCTTGACTTTGTCCTGCTAACTGCAGATACAATATACGGGTTTCCATTTACCCGTGCTTGAGTCTGTACTATTCATAAACTGATTTACCAATTTCTCCTTCTCCAGTAGTTTTATTTACTATCATATATGGTTACTAAATATGCTTTTGTTATATTCGACATATAACTCTATTTTCATTTTCCAATATTGCTAAAGAATGGGGTATTATAAAAATCGATAACGGATTAAAACTAACATAAGAAAATGTATACTGCAGGTCATTTATGCTGGTCATCTACAAATCAGGGTGGATATGCCAGCTTGCAAGTACATTGGAAAGGAGAAAACTAGAAAAAAAGGTATGTAGTTCATGTCTTAAAGCAAATGGTTTTTCTCTCTTGATTTATTAAAAAAATTATGCTGTATAATTTCTATTTCGGAAAAAATCATGAAATACCGTAGAGAAAAACTATAGACTATGGATTTTAAAATGTGTGTACGACTAACTATTGGCCTTATATTATAAACATGATTTTATAAGATTTTAGTTCTGCCAGGAACATACCAAAATGTGGAAGAGAGAAATTATGGGACTGTATTGGAATGTTTACCATTTCAAATAACAATGTTTATCATTTTTGAAAGTGGAGACATAGAGTGGGCAATACAAATGTCACTGTTGGTACCAAATTTGTATCTTTTATACCACTTGCACAACTCTTACTCTGACAACTTCCTTAAGTGGTTACGAAAAGAAAGATAGTAGTACAACAGGTAATATTACAGCAAACTTGGTTTTCAATGCAGGGGTAGATAAATCAACTGAACCTACTAAGAATGCAAAGAATTGTGGCGGAACTGTTTAGCTTTCTGGTCCTTGCTGTGAAGCTGACTACATCTTCTTCCTGTTTTCAACACTGCTGTTTGGGCGGAAGGTATATGTTTAACCTGCAATATATCAACAAATTTCAATTATTATTTTTTTGGCCTGCCTACCATGCATTGACTGTACTTTTTGTATATAATTCATGTTTTATAAACCACTCATTACTTACTGTTAGTACGAGCATTACAACCGTTGCACCTTCTCGCAATAACTCCAACTCAATATTTTTTGTAGTGCCTTTTAATTTTATTTTATTTTTAATTAGCTTTCAATTTTGAGTATTCAAAAAAGGTTTCAAACTGTTGGTACTCATTGCCCTATTTTAATTTTGCTCATTTGCGTTTACTGCTTTGTCAACGAACTGAAATAAATTAAGCATGATTTGTATGCTTAGCTATGCTATTGTAAACTGAACTATATTCATTGTTTGCGGATGTGCAAAAGCTGGTTGAAAACATAGATGTATTATTATGCCAACACATGTAATATATTATCAATTTACAAATTGTTGTAAGGCAACCTAATTTCTGTTCGTCCTGGATGTCAGTGCCTGATACCGGCCATACCAATATATGCAACAAAATAATCGTAATCTGCACTGTTTCTTCTTCCTCTAATCCATGTGCTTGTACTATTCATATGCAGATTTTTTTACAGGCCAATGACTATGCTACATAACTAAAGCATGCTCCTGCTTTTGAACCATACTGCCAGTATTCTTTTGCAGTTGATTCTACTGTAATCAACCTCGAAATCTTCAGTTCTTACAAGCTGCCAATAAGAACACTCACCGTTTTATAGGTTTAGATGCACTCAAGTTCTAATATGCTACTTGGTCTTCTTATTCCCTTTACTTATCTACCACAATGTAAGATATAAACTATACTATACATATGCTGCATACTTTTCTAAATTCTTAAACTAGCATATTTGATAGCCGAATTATTCTAAGCTGAATTATAGTATTTAAGACTCTTTGGCCTTATAGATGCAGTGAAATATGAGATTCAGTAATCATTTTGATAATATATGTACACTTAATTATAGAATTATTATGGTAAATATAGAATTATTATGGTCGAATGCATTGATTTTGCAACTATTCCTTTTTTACATTTTGAATAGTTAACGTATTCCTATAGTTGCTATGTTTTTTTTTGCAGATTAAGAGAAGCATTATGGTGCTAGCATTTTTTTCCATAAGAATGTACTAATGTTTTATAGTTATATTGTATAAATTTCATTTATGTAGTGAAAACAGAGCATCTATGTTTAATAAAAAAATTATACCTTGAAATTATGTGTTGGATTGCGCTTGAAATTCATATCCATGAACATTAGTTTAGCATATTTAACTATATACTATTTTAAAACTTTATTTTGAAGCTTGAATTACACATTTTATGTCTATAATGTAGATGGACATAGAATCCTTTGAAGATGGAAGTTGGAAATGTGAACAACAAGCACTTAGTATTATCTCTCAAGGTAGTTAAGAAGCAACAGAATAAAAGGAAAGTAAAGAAAAGTTGCATTTTATTAATTTTGATACATAGTAGCTAGATCTATACCGGTTAAATGTGTGCTTGATCCATGTGAGGATGAAAATAACGAACTTGAAGATGAGATGAGCACGGGAGCTGGTTCAAGACAAGAGGACGAGTCTTCTTCTGACAGTGAGGTAAAGTTACTCTGTTATATTTTACACTTAATAATGGATATGAAATTGGGATCTATTTTTTAATACTGCTATGAATTAGAATTATAGATTTAAGATATGGTCTATCAAATACAAATCCAATGTACTAAGCTAGTTGAATAAGAGCTTACTCCAATATACTTCAGCTCTAATCGGTTACTTGTTTTTATTTGATGCAAGTAATATCTTCTAAATCTTACTCGAACAAAATAATTATTTTAGCAACAACAACACGAGTACAAGCTTATTGATATATGAGGGGATTATTTGTTGTAGATGAGATTTATAGCTTTTTGTCAAGGAAAAATTACTTGGTTTTGTACTCAGAGTACTTAGATTTTACTTTTATACATCTAAAAACTATACAAGTTATTGCTCGCCTGGTGAAAGAGCATTAAAGTAGCACGCATGACAATATATTTTACCATGTTTCAAGTTCACCCCTCACTTGCAGATCAATTTGTTGTTTCTCCTATTGGTGACTAAACATTCTTGATTATTTGATTGTACCCAACATATGAGGAAAAGATCCATGGCATTCTGATTTCGTAACATCATTCTAACACAGTAAATATTCCATGTAATACATTTTCAGATGTTGCAACAATAAAAAAAGGTCCTCGTGATACTTGATATGGTTTTTGATGAAAAATAGGGCTCATCCGGATAATTCCAGAATGCTGAAAAGTGATAGCTTAAATCGACGGCTAAAATAGGTATTTCATTAGGTGATAACGTTGATGGATTTTAGAATATTTAGAGTAAATGCTTAATGGATTATGTATCTTTAAATTTTTCATCATTTGAATTGCATATTTCAAAAGTGGTATGCTACGAAAGAGGGGTGCTATGGATCATTACTCTTAACGCATAATTATTGTGATATCAAATATATTCTATGAGCAGGTGAAAAGGGTACGGATGTGGATAATGAAATGGATTCTGATGGTTAGTGGTCTTACAAATGTTTTGATAACATGCACAAATATACCTCTATTGACGTTTGGTTTACAAAGATGATAGGGTTGTTAATAATTTTACTCTTATAAAATGCTTTTTTGGGGCTAAACCACCTATATCTGAAAGTGTTGAACATTAGATTCTTTCAATTATATACAAGATGTAATCCACTAAAGTACTATGCATTGTATGGTCCAGAAAATCAAGACTTCTTTAGTTTCAGTTTGTTGCATTCTCTTTGCATTAGTATTCATTCATCTCTAATTATTTGTTTCAATTTTGTTAAATTGGCTTTAATGTAATAAATGAAATCATAGTTATTACACTGCTTTCACTGCAGTATTCTTGTTACTTGCTTTTTGGCACAAATCATTTAGTTAATGTTGCAGCTGACACTCAAGATGCACAACATGATGAAGTACAAACAGCGCGGGTAAAAGAATAAGGTCAAGCATTCATTCTTCGCACATGTACCATGAAGCCAAGCATTCATTTGCAAAACATGGGGTCAAAATTAGTAACGTTGAAATTCATCTTACTCATTGGCCCAAGTTGGCACAAAAGGACAAAGCTGTGTCTGGTCTTACTCATGGTATTGAAGGGCTGTCTAAAAAGAATAAGGTCACTTACGTAAAAGGCGCACTTGAAGGTGGTAATACAGCAATCCAAGGAAAGAATGTCATTATTGCTACGGGGTCCGATGTCAAATCACTTCATGGAGTTACAATTGATGAAAAAAAGATTCTCTCATCAACAGGTAAATATAAAAAATTGTGTACACTCAAATGAATATATTTTGTTCATTTAGGCATCACGATGCCACCCAAGTTATGATTATGTATTTCTTATGCTTTTGTGACAACTTAGTCTAGTATGCCTTATTAAGAGATTTCTGTAGACCGTCTTCGTGTTTATTAAAGTGTTAGATTTCTTTCCTTAAAAAAAGAATAATACTAATAATATACAGGTTACTGATGTTAAACGAGAGGTTGAAATGCCAAGAGGCTATGACTGACAAGGCAACAGATGAAGACTATATGTACATGAAGGTGCACTTATTGGACCTAATTTATTAGCATTTCTGTGATTTTACAAGAAGTTCTTATTGTCAAATATCTCATTGTTGTTTTAGACATTATAACATGCACTTCCAATGAGCTATGTGACAATAACAAAACTTCAAAATAAACTTGACGGTGAAGTTAGTCAGGGTATTGTTAGGAAATTGATTGATAAGATGGTGCATGATGGATACCTCAAAAATGCTGGCAATAAGAGACTGGGTAAATCACCACATCCAAAACTATCTTTTACATAGAAGTATAGAACATCCCCTATGGTTATTATGTAATACCGTAATTGTCATTCACTGGAGTATAGCATGCAAATGCAATTACCAATAATGGCATTCATTCATCGTTATACCTTTCCAGTAAATGTTATTTCTGGTCATATTAATTTTTCAGTTTCCTAAATTTATTTATAGAACAGGTTGAGATCACAAGGATCAGTAAACTGAGCCATCAGCTCAGGTAAACAGAGCTCCAAGTGGCTCAGCTAAACCGAGCCTATGGCTCAGTAAACTGAAACAATACAGTAAAAATACCTGAGAAATTAGGTTCAATGAGTTTAACTGAAATAATACATTTAATAATGCAGTTAATAAAGCCTTTTTTCTTGTTTATTGAATCCTTTATGCCACACCCTATTGCAGTCTTATCATGCTAGGTCATTGTGTTTATGCAGCTTTATGATGATGAAGTGGCGTGCAACAACTATGATCTCTTGGAAGCGGCAACATTTCTGGACTTGGATACGACATCTAATAATTTTGGATTGTTGTTGATTGTTCACCGGTTGCTACGGAGATTACTAGGAATACGTGGACTTGTGTTGTCTTGTAAATGTTAGACAATGCAATCTAAGGTATTATGAAGTTAATGATAAATCATATAACATGTGAATTTGTGTTAATTATGGTGAATTTGACCATTGATATTATTTGTATTTATGTTAAATGTTGATTGTTGGAAATATGTTTGATGTCCATTCATTTATAGTTTGTGCTGAGTTATGCGGGATACTAAATCCATATGGGTGTAAATCTGGTGATATGAGCAATTTTTGTTGGGTGCAGGGTTGTGTAAATTTGCGACGGTTAATATTAAAAAGCGTAGCATAATAAACCAAATCATAGATCACTTGCGACGGTTTTTAATAAAAAAATAGTCGCATAGCAAGGCTTTTTTGCGATGGTTGTTATTAAACCGTAGCATATCAGGAAAATTCAAAACCAAAATAATGTACATTTGTGACGGTTTTTTTTATCAAAACTAGTCGCTAAATTAGAATTTTTGCGATGGTTTTTAAAAGTCCGTAGCATAACAGAAAAATTCTAAACGAAAACAATAATCATTTGTGACAGTTTTTAGTTAAAACCGGTCGCAAAAAAGCATCCTTTTGCGATGATTTTTAAGTAAAACCAGTCGCAAAAAGCACATTTTTGCGATGCTTTTAAAACCGTCGCAACAGGTTTTTGCTATTTGCGACGTCTGCATTTGCTACGGTTGTTAAACCGTCGCAAATCATGTTAAATAGCCGTTGCAAATGACCTGTTTTGTAGTAGGGCCCCTAGCTAAATACCCTCATTCCGGACACAATGGAATATGTTTCGTAGGGCCGTTCGACTGTTTCAGTCAGTTATTCTTCAAATTAAAATATAAAACATTCAAATATGGATTTGAACGTACATTTTAATTTGTCAGGGTCACATACCGATTCTAAAAATTCCAGAAAAATAAATCCGGCTATGTTTGGACGATACGGTCCCAACAAAACTGATTTCATCGAATTTGGAGACCGCTTGAAAAATGGCCATTTTCTTCTCGATCCAAATTGACTGAAATTAAGTAAACACGTTTTCCTTTGCCATGCTCACATATTAACTCCAAAAATTATGAAATTTGGAATCTAGCAATAATTTGACATTTCGGATCCAACAAAAGTGGTTTAGTCGAAAACGGAGGTCGTTTGCAAAATGTTTATTTTTTTATGGGCTATATTTATTCCACAACGACCATTTTGAAAATTCATTTGGCCATAACTTTTGATTCCCGCTATGAAATTTCGATTTTTCAAATTCGTTAGAAAGATATTCTTAGACAGATTTCAATATTTTTAGTTTCAGTAAAATCCGTTTTATTTTGTATCTTGTACAGTCAGTCAAAATTCGAATTCAAATTTTCAAACTGCCGTGCCATTTCAGGCCTTGTTTTATGATTAAAATAAATATATTCACTATAACTTCGATCCAAAAGAATTTAGTCGTTATTATTTAAAATAAATTATTTAAATCTTCAAAATTCATTAAAATAACCAAATTAAATTTTTTAAATTGGTTCTGATTTTCCGGGTTGTTACATTGCTTGAATTCAAAAACTAACATCCTTATCAATCTCCCCATCAAACTGCAACATAGATCCTAAGTATCGAAACGATTCCTTCTTGGGTACTACTCTATCGGCCAAGGTGACCTCTCTGTCATCTGACCTGACACTGCTAAACTCACACTTTATATACTCTGTCTCAATTCTGCTAAGCCTGAAACCCTTTGATTTCAAGGTCTCCCTCCACAACTCCAGTTGTCTATTAACCCCTATTCTACTTTCATCAATCAACACAACACCATCGGCAAAGAGCATATACCAAGGAATCTCCCTTTGTATATCTTTTTGATTTCATATATCACTAATGCAAAAATATAAGGACTCAAAGCGAAACCTTGACGTAACCCTATGTCAATCGGAAAATCTGTGGACTCACCATCGCACGCCCTGACACTAGTCATAACCCCATCGTACATATCCTTGATAAGGGTAATATACTTTGATGGCACTCTCTTCCTTTCCAGCACCCACCACATAACCCACCTCGGCACCCTATCGTATGCTTTCTCCAAGTCGATAAAAACCATGTGGAGATCTTTCTTTTGCTCCCTGTATCTCTCCATAAGTTACCTGACCAAGAAAATTGCCTCAGAGGTTGACCTTGCAGGCATAAAACCAAATTAATTCGTAGAGATACTTGTCAACCTCCTCAAGCACTGCTCGCAAACCCTCTCCCAAAGCTTCATTGTATGGCTCATAAGCTTAATTCCTCTATAGTTTGTGCAACTTTGAATATCTCCTTTATTCTTAAAGATTGGAACTAAAATGCTTCTCCTCCACTCACCTGGCAATTTGTTTGATTTGAAAATATTATTAAACAACTTAGTTAGCCATGTTATCCCTGCATCTCCAAAACATTTCCAAACCTCAATAAGAATGTCATCAGGCCCTACCGACTTGCCAGATTTCATCCATTTCAACCCCCCTTAACCTCAGCTTCTCGAAATGTCCGCACAAAATGTCTGTTGGTGCCGTCGGCAAAGTCTTTCAACTCGATCCAAGTGTCATCACTTTCTTCGTCGAAAAGCTTATCAAAGTATTCTCTCCACCTATTCTTTATCTCATCGTCCTTCACCAAAAGTCTATCATTCTCTTCCTTAATGCATTTAACCTAATTGAAGTCCGTTATCCTCCTTTGTACTTAACCTTTGATACAAATCTTCGTACGCTCGTCCCCTTGCTTCACTCACTGCTCTCTTTGCAGTCTTCTTTGCCACTTTGTACCTTTGCATGTTCTCTTCGCTCCTATGATGGTGCATGCATTTGTAGCATTCCTTCTTCTCTTTGATAGCCTTTTGCACCTCGTCATTCCACCACAACAAATCCTTGGGTTCTCGCTTGCTTCCTCTTGTTATCCCAAATACCTCGGTAGCGACTCTACGAATGCAAGTTACCATCGCATTCCACATGACATTTGCTTCTCCTTCTATATTCCAAGTCCCTTCTCCCATCACTCTATCTTTAAACACCCATGAAGCATCTCCTTTGAGTTTCCATCATTTCGTCCTGCTAATCTTCGCTCTCTTATCCTTCACCACCTGAAGACGAAACACGCATACCAAGATCTGGTGTTGAGAGACAACACATTCTCCAGGTATGACCTTGCAATCTACTCAATCTTGTTTACTGTCTCTTCTAGTTAGGACAAAGTCAATCTGGCTAGTCTGTTGGCCACTACTGAAAGTGATCAGATGTGATTGCCTCTTTCTAAAGAAGGTATTAGCAATCATGAGATCAAAAGAAAGAGCGAAATTCAAAATATCTTCACCCTCTTGGTTCCTACCGCCAAATCCAAAACCACCATGCACTCGCTCAAAACCCTCGCTAGATGAGCCAACATGGCCATTGATGTCTCCACCTATAAAAAGTTTCTCGTTACTATCCACATTTCTAACCACGACATCCAAGCCTTCCCAGAATTTCCTCTTGGCTTCTTTACTTAGACCTACTGTGGGCCATACGCACTAATGACATTTATAACCACCTCACCAACTAGTAGCTTAACTAGGATGATTCTATCCCCTCGTCTTCTGACATTGACCACTTTGTTCTGAAGGTTCTTGTCAATCAATATGCTTACCCCGTTCATGTTACGACTTCTCCCATGTACCACAATTTGAAGCCAGCGTTCTCCACCTCTTCGCCTTTTGACCCACCCATTTAGTCTTTTGAACGCATGAGATGTTTACCTATCTCCTAGTCATAGTATCCACTATCTCTCTTAACTTTCCTGTTAAGGACCCTATATTCCAACTACCTAACCGAACCCTAGTATCGTCGACTAGCTTCCTTACCCCTCGCATCCACCAAGAAAAATGCGAGGACCCTTGCTCACTTATCACCACACCGGGGCATCAGTGTAGCGCGCTACTAAGAGAATGGCGGCCCAGCCCTTGCATATTTAACACCATATCCGAGCCTCGATACAGCGCGTCGCTAAGAGGGTTACGCCCTAACGAAATATCATAAGGTTCCATATCCATAAGAGAGGCTAAGTTTTTACGTTGGCTCCCTCCTTTAAAAGGTTCTCCCTAGTCCCTAACCTTAGCAACAATAATAGAAGTTAGACTTAAGTATTATAACAATTAATTGAGGTAAAAGTGACGGAATATTGAAATTTTTTATATCTAAATATTGATAACTATTGAAAACTTACATATCTAGGTGACAGAGCACAAGTTTGCTAACCATTGCTAATTATAAATTGGTACAAAGACAGATTATAGTATAAACTATGCATCAAACTTAAATATGTAAATTATTCCAGCTCTTTTCGCTATATGAGTGATTAAGAGTCGTAACTCTATAGGTTGATAGTTTTACTCAAAATTTTATTGAGTGGTCTTGGACAGTTTTAGGATTATTATTTTGTTGAGCATGTTATGCTATTATAAGAGATGCAGGGCTGGTAGTGTGGGCATATAATCAAAATGAAACCGCACGCAATCGTACACACATGCACATACGCACACACCTACATAAACACGCACATATGTATGTGTATATGTATATACACACTCATAGGTGCTACCTACATCCTTATGTTCCTCCATACATGATAGAATTTAAGAGAAAAAAATCATCTTGCTCGAATATATGTACTTATTCCTATTTCCCCCAGCATATACGACCCCAAAATATGTACTTGTTGCCTGAAATATGTATATCCTTATGAGCTTCACTCGAAATACCTTAACAAACTAACCAGATGAATAGAGAAGGGGAACTCATCAGGTCTTTTATCATGCCAACACCTTAGGTACAGGTTATTGGATTTGGCAATCTGTAGAAACCGAACTTCGGGGTTTTCTTGTACTCCACCTGGGTGTTGGCATTCAATTAGCCTTCTTCCCATTGGCAATGACGGGATCAGTCCTAACCCTAGAATAAACTATTTTATTTTTTTTATATTATTTGAAACAATACTTCAAAACATTGCATCATTAAAAATGAACATAGGAATAAACCAACAAAGTTGTACAATACTAGCAAAGATAGTTGTTAAACCTTAGGCTACTTCATATTTCAATACAATGGTTGACCTCTACAAAAGAAATGAAAATGTCGGTGTTTTCCCATATTCATAAAGGCAAATCGGTGTCAACATAGTGAATAATTTTAAAAGTCAATTAGTTGGTGATATACCTAAAAGTTTAAAGTTTCTTCTCATGACGCTTAAAATAATCATTGATTTTTCCATTATCAGCTAAATGTTATCTAATAAGGGCTCAAAAAAAAAAACACAGTACTACTAGAAACCCAAAATAAATTGATACTCCAAATAATCAATAGATGTAGCAGAAAAATCAACTATACATATACCTTTGTTTGAATATGCCACCTTGTTTCCTTTTAAAAGATCCCATGTATCTTGTCTGATACGAAAATAGCAGCACAATAACAACATGTCAGATTGTCGCTGATATGAATTAAAATGAACGAATTAGCATTGAGAAAAAAATAATATAAATATTACATTTTTAAATTCAAAAATCTATAAAAAGGAATATATTTCGCTCCATGTAATTGGAATAAATAGTTTCTCTAAATTCTTAATTATACTTAAAATTGCTAATCGTATGCACCTACTGTTGACGACAAAAAATGTCGTAAACACCTAAGATTCCAATTTCTAGGAATTATTATTTTGGTCATGAAAATAAGTGCGGAAAGCGGTAAACAACACGAGAGATTTGTAGTGGTTCGGCCTCGAGAGAGGCCTACGTCCACTTTGAAGAGTTTTGGAACATTATTTATCACCAAGGATTACAAAGTTGAGGCTATCTCATGATATCTGATTGCATTCACTTTCATAAACATTATATACTAAGTATTCGGGAAAAAGACAATTTAGTCCTTCTTTTTCCTCAAAGAGGAGATGCCATTAAAGAGGCTCTTCCAGCTCTCTAGAGGTCCCAAGTGATAAATTCCAACCCCTTTGAAGTGTGAGGTCATGGGGTATTTATAGGAGAGATGTTAGGTAAGAGTAGGTAGAAATAGGGGACTACACCCAGAATTTCGCACCCCGAACCACACACATGACCAAATTTCGAACCGTCTGGGGTGCGGATTTCACGCCCCGTTGGGTATGAATTTCGCACCCCTCAGGGGTACGGAATTCATACCTGAAGGGTTCGAACTTCGTACCCCGCTGGGCACGAAATTCGTACCCCTCGGGGATGCGAAATTCATACCCAGAGGGTTCGAATTTCACAACCCACAGGGTACGAATTTGGCACCCTGCTAGGTACGAATTTTAATGCAAATGGCCTGAGTCGAGTGTGTCTTGTGTACTTTTGGGAACCATATCAAAAAACCGGTTAACACCTATTGTCAAAATTAAGGATAATTACATCAATATGAAGATGAACTATCTTTATTTATACAAACTTAAGGATGCAGCTTTACGTGAAGGCTTAGTTTGGTGGACTATTCAAATCTCTTGAAACTACACAGATTTTCATAATTTGATTTCAATCCAAGTAATCAACTATAATTTTGGTTTCCATATTTTTTTTCACTTGATGGATCCTCCATTTCTTTCCATATTACAAGAGCAATTAATTAATTAGTCGATATCTTCTTTGCTTTAGACAATTGAGTCCATTAATTATTATTGTTTATATTCTTACTTGATTCCACACAGATATATATATATATATATATATATACACAAACATATACAAAAACATACATATATAAACCACATGCATAAATTGCACATTAAAACATGCTATGTTTACAAAACTCAACTTAAGGACATTTTTTATAAATTGACTCTATTTACGAATCTAGAAGTCTACTTCAAAAGTCAAAACCTTTTAAACCGTCATTGAACATGATTCAATATATCGCTAAATGGAAATTATGTTATTAGAAATTCTACATAAAACGAATAGAATTAGATGATACGGATTTATGACCGTATTAAGCATGTTATACAACATAAATTTTTGCTATTGCATCTTATGTTAAGTTGCTACAAATATAATACTCGCTTTAATGAATGTTCTCGACAATTTTGAAGGTAATTTTGAATTCTCCTTCATGACTGATCCTATATATGGTATCCAGTATACATTCACCAAGATGATAAACAATGATGGCTATTTTGTTGTGCCCAAAGATTGAAAATTCAAATTTATGGTTTTCCTATTAATCTTAATTTCCCTTTTTTTATCGTATTCATTTAATGGCATCAATTAGCTTTCTATTTTCGAATATTAATTCAACATCTCAACCAAGGCATTCGAATTTGACAAGTTACCTTTTTGAGAATTCAATGTCTAGTTTTGTTATAAAAAAGCTAGGTTTCTACTTCTTTCGAAATCGTTTTTTTATTAAATTAATGCTAATGATCCATACAATTCTATTGTTTAATGGTAACGAATGCTTTTGGGAATCCTCTTTTCTCCACTTCTTCTGGGGAAAAATATTGTCCTTTGTGCTCATTCAACCATGTTTTCTTTAGCTACCTATAAACATACATATATAACTTTATTGAGTGATGGAGAAAGTATAGTATTTTGTTTCTTGTCATATGGTCCATAACTGCAAAAAAATCAAATTTCTTCCTCTTAAATCTTATAATATGATTTAACTTTTTCGCAATAATTGCATAGGAAATGCACTACTTAACTATTACCAATTAGAACACTAAAATTGCATTTGCATTTTACGAAATAAAAACCTTCAAATTTTATAATAAGTAGTTCATGTGTAAGAAAGATTTATATATCTTATTGCAAAGTAGCATAATTCATTAAGCGTTTTTTTCTCAGTTAAATTGTTAAATCCACTTCCTTGACGATTTCAAATGGATAGAAAATATGTACAACAAGCAAAAAGTGAATCCAAACAAAATATCCAAATTAAAATCAGTGAAAAACGACTGTGGGTAGTAAGAAAAAAAGGTAAGTCCTAAAATTTTCATTTCCATGCTGTAGTAGCTAAACAGCCAACCAAACAAATAAACAACAATGAGACCCAATCGGGAAAAAATGAATAAAGTAAAGAAAGCATCCAAAATAAGCTAGTCAAATTCCTCCTACCTAGTAGGAACATATGAATCTCAATCGATTATCTTATTTTACCAATAGTCACCTAAATTAGACGATATAGTAATCTAGAGCTTTTGATCACAGCATAATGAGATTTCTTATGAGGAGACGTTTTCAATCCAGATGATATTTGTATGTATTTGATACCCAAAGGATATTTGTATATCTGCAATTATCAGAACTGATTTACAGATATTTCCATTGTACATAGTGGCATCTATATGTTACTTACATTAGTTTGCCTATAATAACTTTAAACTGAAACTAATGCTATTTAGAAGAAATGTAGAAAACAACTAAATCTACGAAATAAACATCGACTGCTCAAATAAAGGATTCCTCTTTTTTTTTTCTTTTAAAAATCAACTATATAAAGAGAACTTTCCAATTGAAACAAATGTCGATAAAAGAATTCTAAAGTTATAAAGCTAACGTTCTTATAAAAATTTAATATGCCATAAGATTGAAAAAAATTGCAAGAAGACAATAGAGGTGTGTCAACAGGGTTGGCAAACATATAACTTTAAATTACGATCCCGATAAAAAAAGAAGCATAAAGAAAAATTGGCGAAGTTAAATGGAACACCATAATGAAGTTTAATTACGGCAAACAATTAAAACGTTTGTTAAGTGGTGTATCATGTAGCTGCAAAACTATGCTGGTTTAAGCTAGCAACTAAAAGTATACATAGAATGGTAAGTGGATTGATTACCATCCTAGCTATTTCATATTAAGTTAATACCCTATACCTGACTTGAAGATACTGAATTTGGCAAAAATAATTTAAAAAACAGTCGGCAGTAATTATTTATTGTTATATTATTTGCTATTTGACTGGTCAATGTTTCCACAATTTAAAAAATCATACAAAGACAATTCTCCAATATTAAAATCCGGGGGCGTCTATTTTGACACAATTTGGTGACACAAATGGCGACACAAAAGATCTGCACCATTGGATCTTTTTGTCTTTACATGGGAAGGTGGAATTCAGGGGGCAATCCAATGGTGAGAATTCATTGTGTCACCAACTGTGTCACCAAATTGTGTCAAAATAGATTTCCCTTAAAATCCACTTAAAAAGGATTAATGTAGGTTCAAAATGCTTATCTAGAAAACTGCCTTTTATGTTGCAATCAGCGAAAAAGGAGAATTTTATTTTAAAGTTTAACTCGCCTTTATCAACGTAACTTTTGATAGACAGAAATCAAAATCACAATAAAAATTGAATGGTTTTTTCCATATTACATCAGCTGAACATATGGTATCTAATATATACCATTCTTTCAATTTATATTTTGTAAGGGATCCAGTAAAATATTTCATGCACAATACTATCAAATACCATACACACAGAGATAGATAACACGAATGAAGTGTAGCATACTGCTACCATTAAGACTAATATTAATCTACCGCTACTTATCGATTATTACAATTAAGGTAAATGTTCATCTATTGTTGTTTACCGTGTGTATTTTCCATATAGTACTGAAAGTAGTTATAGAAAATATATATTTATAATGTAAAGTCTATTCGAAATCAAAATCAAACATTGAAATTAATGTAATTTATATAATCTACCAGATCTTCATTTATGGCTTGAAAGTCAAATACAATAAGTTCCATTGGTCTAAATATGTTTAGCAAGTATCATGTTACATAAATTTGTTTGTTGAAGTTTTATATTATGCCCTTAAAAAGACGAATGTCCAAATGAAGTTTCTTTTTTATACTGCAACATTTGAAGCACTTTTATCCCTCGTTGATATCATCGGTTTTTAGTTTTTCTACGTTTATACCCTTGGCTACAGGAAGTAGGCACATAGAAAATGTCTCCCCCCCCCCCTTTCAATCTTTTAAAGACCAATAAGTACCCAAATTTATCAACTGAAGCTTTTATGAGGTCTGAATTTTAGTGAAGCGAGCATCACTGTAAAGTTTAAATTAACATAAAACATGTATTTGTTGATGTTGGTTCTACTTTGCATGCAAAATTTCGAAAGTTTGCAATATTCTATAGCATACATCAGCTAGTTGATTTGATATTTCCAACATATATGGACTGAACTATGTTGCAACCTGATCATTATCATCCTTTTTTGTTTATCTAACTTTGTAGACTCATCTTGATAAAGCTTAATTAATAGATTTGGAACTGCAAATCAACTACGTTTTTTGTTGATTTCTCTCAAAAACTAAAAAAAACTTACTATACTATGTTAAATTAATAAATGGTTTTGCAACTGAATAAATTAAAGGAATTTCAACTACAATCACTGTTATTTTAGTATCCTTATTATCTGAAAATGATGAACATTGTAATCAGTTAAAAAGGAGTGATTTGAAAATTATAAATGCAACATGTGCTCACAATCCTAGTTAATGCTACTCGTAATATGGCTACGAATAATATACAAAGAAGATTGGTAATCATCAAAAGCTAGACCACTTTTACCATTAAGTGCGAGCCTTGCAGTTCTGCATAACCAATCAAAGTGTGTCACATCTTTTTGGCATTGTTAGACAATCATCAACCTATTAATTACATTACTTCACACTAGAAAAAGAATTTTAGAGAGACATAAATTTCAAAAAGTAAAATGTGCCTTCTACATTGGTCTGCTGATATTTCCAAAGGCTGATTAATTATTGGTATTCGTAGTTTTCATTGCATAGTCCCACTTGATTATAATGGATTTCAACTATTAGTTGTTCGATAAAATAAGATTGAGTCATAAAAATATTTGCTCAACCAAAAATGTTGCACTATGGAAAAATTCATCAGTTTAGAAGTGTAAAATTTTAGATGATGAAGACTTGACACTCACAAAATTTTTCTGCAGTAAGCAAAAAAGACATAATCTTTATTTACTATGGTTATCAGCTAATAGTGGAAAATTACTCATTATTAATGTAATGTGCAAAATGATGTGTACTCTTAACTCAATACGTTCTAAATGAAAAAACAACTTAACAAAAATAAACATTAACTTAGAACCAAAAAGTTTTTATAATTTTTGAGGAGTAGTCAGGAAACCAGAAAAGGTACAATGAATGATATTGCTAGTTATTTGGTAGGTAAAATAGTATGTTCTTAGTTGGTTTTTAGTTGATGGAATCAAAACTTAGAAGGATGAACTCAAAAGTAGATGACATAAAATTTATTAGGTTAAAAATGATGTAGATAGTCATGGTTAGGCTTTTCTTACTATGACAAATTAGTCGCAAGAAATCAATCACCTAACAGAAATACGATAGTAATAACCAAATTATATGTAGTAATCACATAAAATGGTGGCCACCAAATGAATTTCGCACCTAATCAAATTTTACTATACCAATATTGAAAAGCAGAGACTGACCCACTAAAGATGCACTTGATGATTTGCATCACAAATAACCATGTATATCAGGATATGAAGTTATAATACTTGTGAATTTACATGGACTAAAATAATATCACATGTTTATGTAATTGATAATGAAACATGAAATTCAAAAGAAGGATCAGTATGCAATAAATTTTAAAACCAAATCCTTAATCTAAAATGAACAGAACAAAGAAATGAAATAGCAAAAAAAAAAAAAAAAAAAAAAAAAAAAAAAAAAAAAGTTGTCATATCCTTCCAACATAGTAGAAATACACACATTGTCTTAAAGAAGTACACATCATTATAAATGTTAATGTACTATATGCTATAAATTTTGGTTTCACAAAATGAGAAATATCAAAAATCAATGTTTTACACTATAAAAACTATGTTACAGTTTACTACCATGTCAAGAAAGAAAAATTTACAAATTTCATTAGTCGCTATTCCTTTAAATGGAATAATACCAAGCAAACTGAAATAAAAAATAATAATGAAAGATAAATGTCTTGTCTAATCATTTTTCTTTGTAGAAAATGCTTGTATGATCTATCTATTGTCACATTATACCTATAGGATCATACCCAATATTGGAACTATTAATACGTTTAAATTAACATGGAAAACTCCAAGATGTTTAAGGATTGAATATCGCAACCATGTTTACAACTTTCTGTTGCATTGCCAGCTTGCCATCAAAAATTTAAAATATTTAAAAGAATCAAACCATTGCATATTCAACCGGAAGATACTAAAACTCAAAACTATAAATTATAGTGCTAAGGAAATAAGTAATAACCTTCAACTCAATATGAGCTTTACTCTAATTTTCAACTAAGTTTTTCCACTGCAACCACATGCTGCAGCAATCTTTGAGTCTCATGCTCCGTATCAACCTAATTTTTTTTTGGAAGAAAAATCAATTCTTTTAATCATATTCAGATGACTCTATTCATCACTGAACTCTATTAGAATACGAATTTTACGCATAATTGAAAAAAAATATTGATTCGTACCATTAAAAAAGCTACCTCAACAAATCTTTGTTCTTCTAATTTTCTAACTGGATGAACGGTCAGTCATTCACCTTCAGTTACAAATACTTGATTTAATTTGTGTGTAACAATAAACATGAGAGGAACTACTAGCATCCTTGACTAATTCCTTTGAAAAAACCCCACATCGGCAGAGGCGATAACCTGCTGGGTGTTAGCGGGAATAAAGCTACCACCGGTGAAGGGATGATGAAGATAGATCTAAACACTATTGTGCGTCATTGCTGTGAAGGTAGGTTGCTCTATTTTGAAGAATCAACAACCACGTCGGCTAATCTCGAGATTAGGGTTTGGTTGGAAAGGTAAGAGAACGAAGCGAATCTATACTATACTATTAAAGCTGAGTTGCTTTTAGATGGTTCTCATGCCCCCTCCAATTTTTACTAGGGGTGAGCAATATTCGGTTCAAACCGGATTAACCGACCAAATCAGTTCATTTCGGTCGGTTCGGTTCGATTTCAAAACTAAACCGGTTTGAATTTGGTTCGTAAAATATATTTTTTTGGTTATTGGTTTAACCGAATTAACGGAACTTGTAATTTTTTATCTAATTTCATGGTATTGTAGTACCTTAAATAATTATTTTAGCTACATAATACAATGACATTTGTTGCAAATATATCAAATCTTATCATAAACATAAAATTTACTATATAAACTTTCTCCAAACATCAATTTATGGTTTACTTTAAGTGAATGCATCATTAAAATTATAATATATCATTCAAGTTCGGTTAAATCGGTTACCGATCGAATTAACCGAAATTAATTTGGTTCGGCTCGGTTCCGTTTAAAAAAAAATTCGGTTTTAATTCGATTTGAGTTTTTTACGTCCAAACTAACCGAACCGACCAAACGCTCAACAACATCCAAACTAACCAAACCGAACCAACCAAAATTCGGTTTGAGTGACTGTGAACTCGAGACGTGTATTGTGTACTCGACCGTCTCCTCTCCTCTTATAATCGCGTACCATTTTTCTTTCTTTCCACGTCTGTTCTCTTCCACCTAATCCCTCACCGCCTTTCAACTGTCCACCATCGTTTTGCCTCTCGCCTTCTTCCTCCCTGACGTCCTGTTTGCAGTGGTTTTCATACGTCTCTCTTCTATATCACCCTCCACTCATTCTCTCGTGCCCCAATGGCTTTCCATGCTAAACCCTAAATTAAACTGGGCCTATTCGGTTCCGCCTTCAACAAGCTGATGAGCAAGCATGCGTACGCCCTACAGTTTCCTCCTTTTCCTTTCATTTACCCCTCCGCCCAATCTATTTGTCTCGGTCCTTCTACGGAGATGATTCGACCGCGTTTGAGCCAGGTACCCCACGATGATTTCTACCTGATAAAAACGACTGGAGCTTCCAATATACACTGTACCAGATCGTTTACAAACATTGTCTTCTCCTGTGCCTCTCCTCTGCGCAATTACATAGATCTGCCAGTCGTCGTGGTAAAGTAATGTCCTGTGTCACTTTGTTAAATAGTTTGTTCGCTTCTTTTTCTAATTGTTTTACTTTCAACCAGGGAATATCCAGATGATTTACCCATTTTACGAAAGTTACGATTTTCTTCCCACTCAGCGGTTGTTTTCTGGTAATATATAACGGGGATTGTTAAAGGGACTCCACTTTTGGTTAAGGGGGGACATTTTTAAGGGGACTCCACCTTACAAAAAAATTGTTAAGGGAGGGTTTGTTTTTATTTTATTTTAAAATAAGCATGGACTAGACTGCCCCTCGTACCATTAATTAATTAGACATACCATGATTAACTATATTTTAGTTTGTTAATTACTTCTCATAATTCCAGGCTTAGTTTTGGGTATGTTTGGTATTGACTTTCTTTGAATACTTGCGTAAAATCATCTACGCTATTTATATCATTACCAAATATAAGTTGCATGCAACTATAATTATCGTTCTTTTTTTTTCAAGACATGTAACTATCGTTTTTTATTTTCTCTATTATTTATTTATTTATATATATGAGTGATAAAAGCATGATTTAAACTGGATTACTGAGAGGCTAATTCTATTTATATACCAAAAATTGCTACATATATACCAAAAATTATAATAAACTACTATACACCGTGTATTACTTTACGTACACCATTTCTTTTACTAAATTATTCATGTTCTCATCTTCTTTTTCTTTCCTCTTTCGAACTTAAAACAAAATTACCCAAAATTAGAAATTATTTGCATCAAATTGAGTAAATTTAACAAAATGAAACTTATTTCTTTTACTAATATTGTAACTTCTATAAAAAATTTGAAAAAAAAAATCAGTTTCAACAAAATTACTATGATTCTACAAAATAAATCAACACTTCTAAATTAGACATTATTTCTGAATGTTTTTTAATAGAAACTTTAGACTTCGTGAATAAATAATTCATTAACATATCTAGTTTGTATCATGTTTCCATATTTTTAAGAACAATTTGACTTTTTATATCCAGAAGTTTTAAAAATCAATTATGAGAAAAGGGTAATTTAGTAATAAAATTTTATAGAAAAAATAATGGTGTATGTTGAGGGATGTTCGGTGTATAAATAGAATTTGCCTTATTGAGATTATATGAACTTTGTTTGAATCGGGGAGAGTTGAAGGAGGAGGATCTTCGTTTAATTGTTATTTCTTTTTATTTTCCTTTTAAGTTGAATTATAGAAGGTCAGTGTATATTGTTTCTAAATTTATTTTGCAATTTGCAGAGTTAATTATTCATGTATCTTATTAGACCAAGAAATATTAATAAGTGATGGTCTGACTCATGCTTAAGTGTTTGAATTCATGCAAGTGTGGTCTGACTTATGCTTAAGTGTTTAAATTTATATAGTTATTTACAGGTGTGCATTAGTTTTTCTCTGTTATAGGGATAGTACTGGAAATTTTAATTATATGGTTAAGGGGGGCTAACTTATTTTGTCCTCCCTTTAACAATTCATCAAAAATTAAAAAATTGTCCCCCCTTTAACAAAAAATGGAGTCCCTTTAACAATCCCCTATATAATTTGCCAATTGTTTCCATGTCAATTTTCAATCTACTGTTTCATTGGACTACTTATTTCACCACCATGAATTTCTGAATTTATGGTTTGCCTTGATTGGGATAACATTACTACTAGAGTTATTCATCATTTTTATGTGTGGGTCTAATTTCTAACTCTATCTTCATTCCAGTGGATGTAAAATAAGATTTAAATAGAATAAAAAAAATTATGTTCGAGTAATTATATTTCCCAGTAAGTTATATTTTATTTTATTTCTACTATATTTGCATGCTGTTCTAATTTATATTCCTGCCATTTTCATTTTGGAATATGGATTACAGATTAGGTGTAAATACCTAATTCTTTTGATATTGTATTCAATAAATAACTAGATTTAAATGTTCATGTCGCTATTTATTTATTCGTGTACATTTATATATGCCGCGTAATCTAATTTCACAAGCAACATAACTAACTGTGTTTAAGTAATCTGTCCATTAATTTTTTTCATACAAACAGGATGCTTGTCAACATGACTTATTTGGTTTTTAGCATTTTCTTATAATCTGGGAAAACTAATTGCAGGCTTTTCGATCCTCACTGTTTCTTTTGTATTTTTTTTTTTTTAATTTTTTTTGATTTTTTGATTTTAATACTGTAGATGACTTTTTTAATATTGTAAAAAGAAATAAGGGTTTGACATCCCCATTTACAGTGAATCATTTCGTTTTTACCTTTTTTTTCATTTAGTTTATGGTTCAATAATATCACAGTTCCTATGTTTTATGTAGTTCTGTATTCTAATTATTGTTTCTATCATTCTTCATCAATTTTTTCCCTTTTGATCGTGTAACAATTACTTTCATCTCTCTCTCTCTTATGATTTATTATATAAATACATATATTGGTTTTCAAATGTTTGATTTCAACTTTAAAATATTAGTCAAGTAAACACGGTAGATATTGCATTTTATTTCAAAGATGATTTGCTCATGTTCTAAAGAAAGATGCATCATTCTAGCGCTTGATCAGTAACTCAGCTGTTAATTGGTTAAATTCAACCGTTGAAAAATAATCATGTCTTCGTAGTTTTTTAACCAAATTTCGTTCATATTGCTTTACCTATTTTGTTTTTTCTGAGTAATTGTACATCTTTCTAAGTATACTTAATTACTCTGCTTCGTTCATTTAACTTAGGTATGGTTAAATAAATGAAGAAGTACGTCTTTCGAAGCAAAAACCGAGAGTTATGCGCATAAGAGGCAGACTAGCTGTTGTTTTGTCTTCTCTTTGCATCTATTAGGTCTGCAAGCTCTTAAACACCTAAGCTTGGGTCATCTGTTTTGCTTTTATAGAATATTGGAAATGATATCTAAACGTGGCAGGTACAATACATTCAACTATAGCAGGCACATATAATTTTTATGAAATTATATGTATATTATTTTCTGAATTCTTTGATGGATTCATTTCTAACAACTGATTCTGATGTGAGTTTTGAACCTTGTGGGCTTATTTCTGTCAACTGATTCTCAAGCTATTGAAGCAATGAATTCAAAGGTTAGAAATTAATGCATTTCAACTTCAAAATCATAAAATTTAATTTAAATATAGTTGGCCTTTTGTTTTTATTTTGGCATTAAAGTATTCATTGCTAGGATGATTACAAACTTAATAGTTGAAAAAGGCATTGTTTGTAAATTATTATTTAGAACGTCATATGCATGTTTTGGAAAGATTGGGAAAAAGAAAGAATGTAAAATTTTCCATTGTTTATATATTATTATTTTAAATGTCATATGCATGTTTTGGATAGATGGAAAAAAGAAAGTAAATAAATTTTTTCCTGTCTGATGAAGTTACAAAAATGTATCTTTTTTTTATTTGATTACATTTCAAAGTTACTGGTTTACAGCAAATTGTATGACTTTCATTATCATAAACTGACCTTATGATTGTGCAAAACAGGATAGATAAGTGACATCATAGAAAACATATCCCCTTATAGACTATCAAATTAAAAGAAAAAGAAACTTAATATGCATGCTTAATGACAACAGTTGACGTCCAAAACATAACATTTGGTAATAGAATGGCATTTTTGAATAAGCAAGAGAGAAAGAAGAAGAAATATTAGTGGAACAGATAATTGTTACATTATGAGATGGGTGCTTGGCATAAACGGTGGAAATAGGTAAATACTGAGTTATCTTCTTACCGATTTCCAATGTAAGTTCAAAATGTTGTAGGTAAAAAAAACAAAAGGAGTAAATTATTACTTTAATTAAACTTTGGAAGGGTCGCCTGATAAAAGACCTATGTTTTGGTTTTGTTTCGTAATATGGAGAATTCCTTTCATTTTTGTTTCTTTTATTATAAGTAAGGTGAATTGCACCAGGTTGACTCAAGTGATTAATCCTTAATAGTTCAAATTTTCCTATTGAAAGTTGAAGATTAATTAATTTTTCTATTTTTTCTATAAAAATAATAATCTTGAATCATACACCAATAAATAAAGTGAATGAAGCGATTAAGTTAACACTTATTAAAGCAATACTCATAAAAATCTACACTAAACTGCAAATACCCAGTACGATTGTCATATGTCAGAAGATCCCTCCAATTCCTTAGTGAGATTTACTGTTGTTTTGTCATGTGGATTCCAAAATTCAAGCACCACACACACATTTTAATATTAGTATCCTTTTTTTCTTCTGCCTAATCTAATTTCAGTTTTATATAACGATTGCCAAATTGAGTCTGGTCAGTTTGCTGATTTTTGCCCATCGTCAACGATTGCCATATTCAAACTTTTGGCAAGTTTTTTCCTATGTAAGGAAAGGTCTCTGCGTTTAGATAATCTCCCTTACTATTTTTTTCCTATTCATCTTTCTCTCTGCAATCTCTCTAACCATATATTTATCTCATTTCTAAATTGAAACCATTGCTTGGTATTTAAGCATGGAACATATAGTTTATGCAAATTTTAGATTTTGCTACCTATCTTAATTTGAAAAGAAAATGAAGGTTCCATAGTTAAATTTTTATAAAACAAATATCTTTCTAAGGAGAAGCAACCTAAATGCTTCAGAATGGTTTATTTTACATTAGATTGGTTAGTTCTTCAAATTGAATCAGGCGTTTTTCGGTTTTTTTAGACATTGCAACTGTTTGCTGGAAGGCCGAACTGATTACTACGAGTTTACATCATTGTACAAGCGTGATGTTGTTGTTGCATTGCGTCTAAAATATGTTTTTTAGATTATGCATTCAGTTGTTTATATGAAATATTTGTTCATACAAAGTTTTCCCTATTTATTTCTTCTATTTTTAAGTCCACACTTCAATGATTCATGCGACAGTGCAAGCAAATAATGTAAATGGCCATCGAGGCATGCATACCTTGTGATATAAAACCTTAATGTTTAGATGAATTCAACATTTTCATGCTTTGACTCGAAAACTAAGTTGATATGTGGTTGTGTATAAACTTAAATATTTCATGTTCGAGATAATGTGGACTTACACCTTTTTGCCTTCAATTATTTGTATGTAGTTTCATGTTAAGTGACTTTTTAACTGTATTTCACTTTAAGATTTTAAAATAGATATTTTTTCGCGCCTTCTCTCATCTTTTTTCCTGGTGCAAAGCATTTGTTTGCTTGCTTTTTATAACACTCGCGTTTTGGTGCATAAGGCTTACTATAAATGTAACTTCCTATTGTTTCGAGGGCAGATCACTTAACGTTAGAATTACATACCCTAATGTGCCCCATCAATAAACACTTAAAAACATAATTAAATATTTTGCAACAAAACTTCTCACATAGAGATCGAATGGGTTCTTATTCAAAAATTTACATGCTTTAGGTGGTTGGTATATGGAGACTGGAAATGTAGAAACTTCCTCCACTTTTTAGATCGAAAACAACAAGCAATATCA
This sequence comes from Allium sativum, assembly GCA_030737875.1. Classification (NCBI taxonomy): domain Eukaryota; kingdom Viridiplantae; phylum Streptophyta; class Magnoliopsida; order Asparagales; family Amaryllidaceae; genus Allium; species Allium sativum. The sequence continues at coordinate 204,102,049 of CM060924.1, forward strand.
TAAGTTGATGGATGGTTATGTCATTTTTAGGAAATTTCTTGACAATCTATGTCTTGAAATTTTACGTAAGTATAAACAAAGCACGTGAAGTATTACAACAAAATACATACACATGTTATACCTTTTTTGCATCATTATGCATTTGGGTTTTCACAAATTCTAGCTACGGGGGTAGGTCCAAGATTAAGGAGGGTATCTCTCTTCTTAGAAATGAAAATAATCAACTTTCAACGAAATGTATAAATTTTGATTGTAGTTTTGAACTTCAAACCTGAAATTTGATTTTTCGAAATGACAAATCATTAAGTTTAATGTCACTGAATTTAATTTTTTAATTTTAAAAATGTTATATTTCAAATTTTATAATTATTGCTTTTAGTATTGTTATAATAAAAAATTGCGTATGAAATTCTTTTTCAGCGGCTTTGAATTTGGGGTTTTGCTAAAACAATTTCCAATTGTTGAACTTAAGATTTGTTCTCAATATTATTCAACTTAAAAAGCTTTACACAAAATAAAAAAAATAAAAAATAAAAAAAATCTGTACTTTATTAACATAGTTCTTTGATATGTAAGTTTATCGACTGTGAATGCATTGAAATCTAACTTTTGGATTACCTTGTTAATAGTTTTGAATTTTTTCCAGTTGTAAAACTTTTTTGTAATTAGGTTTCTACGTTTAACCTTTGAATTTTTAAACTTGAAGCTTCAACTTTTGAACCATGTAGTTTTTGGTCATATAAACAGTCAAACCTTTATAAAACTTGATCATTAACAAATTTTGAGCTTCAGAACTTCTAGACTTCAAACATTGTGAATGCCATAAATTTTGAACTTTAAATCTATATTGGATGTTCCAAAATGTAGAAGTATTTTTTCTAATATTATTGAATTTAAAAGCTTTGCTTTTATTTTATTCTCATGGTAGTTTACATTTTTAATATTTGAAAATACCTTGGTTTAATTTTGAATTCACTGTGCCATAAGCAATGTTCTATATTTCATGCTAACCTAAGGTAGAAATGTAAAAATATAGTTTTCAATTTATCATATATTTTGAAAATTGGTATAAGAAAATAAGGAATTATTTTTCTCAATTTTATCTAACTTGAACGTTTCACATTAAAATTTTCTTTTACCCTTTCTCATTAACCTATCTAATATTAACAGGTTAACCACTACCCTAATATATATTTAAAAGAATAATATTTTACATTAACATTTGAACTTCTTGAGTATATTTCTATCAGATAAATTTTATTAGTTTAGGAATGTTTTGGGTTTGTTGCTCTTGATTTTGTATTGAAAATATTGTACCCAATTCACCATTCATTTACCTATTAGCAACTGAACATGCATATCTACATATACATTCAAACGTCTAGACTTTGAACGAGGTTTTAATATTAATATAGCCAAAATTTGGATTACTACCAAATCATGTTAGAAAACTTGAATGTGCAAGATGCTAGATCAGTATGTATAAATTAATTATATAAATATAATTAATTCTGCAGTATAGTAACGTATGCAGTGCTTGATTTTGCTAAACTACTTGATACTAGAAGGAAAACTATGAATAGCAATCAGTTGTCGTAGTCAGCTGCATTTAACAAAGCGGAATGGCGGAAGACTCATTGAAACAATAGTAAATTGTTATAGGAAAACATGTGAAAATATAGGGGGACGGTAACTTATTATACGTTCTATTTATAGCAAAATAGACTTCAGTGGTAATGGAATATAATTCTGCAAATTGTAGCAAAAACTTAGCAATAGCTGAAAATTTTATCCTTTTTTTTTTTTGGCTTTCGTTGGAGCACAATAATTTGCTAAATATATCTTTCTTGCTGGCCATCCATTATTGCAACAATTTGACTCTTAAATCCGGTTGATAGTCGTTATTTACCTTTTGTTGATGACAAACATTACTGATCGCATAGTGAATTTGTCGGTTTTGAAGATATTTAGTGGTAGATGTAATATTTGACTGTTGATTCCAGTTTAATATTGACTGCTGATTCCAGCTCCATTATCGAACCTTTTCTTAAATAAAATAGTTACATTCGAGTTTTTACTGAACAATCATTAGTATTTTTTTGGGTAGCTCAGTCTGAATTAATCATGCCTTTGTTAGATTGATATATGTTTCATGTTGGCTTAAAATTCATATGGTATTGGATCTGGATTTACCCAAGTGTTTTAGTTCTCATCCTTGGTTATGGGCTCTATGAATTAGAAATGTTTTAATTTTATTAAGATTTTTAGTTTTAACTTAGTATTATCATGATTGGTTACCTTTGTTGCAAGTGACTGGAAAAGCATGCGTTTGGAGACCCGATAATGTTCATTTTTTCGGCGATTGATTCATTCTTATCAACTGAATTTGTTTGGTAATCATGTCCTCAGATTGTACTGAATTGAATAGAAATGTGGAAATTGAAGACTGAATCAAGATTAAGAATGAAAAGGAGGTAAATTCTATTCAAATTCAGTAATTCTATACGAACTCAATACTTGATATTTCATGGGCAATGATCATCGTGTTGCATTTCTTTAAATTTGAACATGTAAATCACTAATTTAGTTCTTCACAATACATTATAATTGAGGAATTCTAGGAAAGTATTAAATTTCAAAGAGAAAAGTAAAGCATAAAATAAATCAAACCGAAACATTATATATGGTTTCAGTTAAGTCAGTTTTTACAGGTTTCAATAAATAGCTACGTCTTCAGTTTTATCCAACTACGGCACAAATGTTTTTGTCAGGTTTCAATTCATTGACCTTGCAGTCAGGAGTATTGTCTGGTTTTCTTATTTGATAATGATGTGATTTGCACAAGTGAGTATAAAGGAATAAAACATGAAAACTGCTAAGAAAGAGTAATGTGGAAGTTGCTGCTTAAGAAATGCCACTCTGATAGCTACTGAAGCAAGGCGTGCTAACCTATGGTTACATCTATGTATGTTGGCTGAAATGAAGGACGAGAACTGCTACTCATGTGGTTGGCTAGATAGGAGAAGTGGAATGCTATCATGTAATGTAGAACCGCTAATGAGCGGACTGAGAATATGTCTCCAATCCAGATTTTTTTTCCCAGCTGCTTTCCACGGTGAAAGATGCCATAGAATATTAATAGATTTTGCTGCATTGCCTATGGTGGAAACAAACAGCCTACTCTTCCGTTATGTCTATGTAAGTTCACTATTCTGTTGTTGTTGTTGTTTTTTTATTTTTTTTTATTTCCAGGAGTATTATATTAGCAGCAGAGAGTTGAATTATTTGAAACATGTCAGCGTTAAGGTATCACACATGATAATATGCCAGCAGGAAAACAACTGTAAGCTATGTAATGATTTAAAGACGATCACTTACAGTTTCAGAGTAAAGCTTATGATGTATAAACTGTGTATTTAGAGTTATATTATGTACATATCATGATTACAGGTGCCTCTTCGGTTCAACCTGTACTCTACCCTTGCATGGCATTGTTTAAAACTAAAAGCCAAACACACAAAGCTGATTTATGTTAATGGTATATATAATGCTTTTACAATTTGTTCAAAGAATAATGCACATGCTGTCGATTTTGGGGTGAGCACAGGAGATGCAACTTATGTGCTCATTTTCTTCTACTTATATTTTAAGCATCTTCATATATTTAAGTAATTCTTCACTGACTCTTTTAATTGATCTTTTTGCATGTTAAATTATTGCGTTGGGGCGTCTTTCTCCATGACTATTATGATTTGTTCATTTAACAAATTTTGTTAGGTAAATTTCAGTAGTTCAGTCGTACATTAGACTAGCCCGTCTCAAGTAAGCTTAAATGAATAATAAATTTGCAATTCGCTTATATATTCCTATGTTGTACCACATGTTTCGATGATAAATTTTTGGTGTGTTTGCGTGCGAGCCAGATATAACTTTATATCGTAATCTGGACAGCCGTTTTAGAGTGTCTCTTCCATTTTTTTCTAATATGAAAACTAAAATAGGCCACCATGTTATTTTTATCTTCATTTCAAAGCAGGTGTAAGACATCTACAGATTATACTATTTATTCTGCCTATGGCATTTGAGATTGTTACGAGACGGTTTTTTTTTTTTTTAATATAATGTCCATGTATACTGGCAACTAGCAGTATATTGACAGTTAAATATGGTAAAAATGTTATAGAACTTTGAATTGTAATAAGTGCAGTCTTTGTTTGGTTTTTCATTATAGGAAATGAACAAGGCACGATGGAGGTTGAAGTTCAACTTTTAGCCTTTGGTTCTATTTTAAAGATGCAATGATAATTGCAGTTTATTCTTTTGTACTATCTCATATGATGCTGATTCCGTGCTGCATCCATGATTTTATGTATACTTCCATTTTGTTTGAAATGAAGCATTTGATAATTATACTAATAACAGTAGTTGAAAAAAATTGCACTTTAGATGATCAAGGCATTAGTTATACATAAGCGATGATGGATGATATTTAAAGTCGGTGAGCTAAACTTTCTTCTAATGCATGCAAGCATTTTGAAAGCTATAAGGGGCCAGTGGAGAAATATCCAAAATAAAACCTGAAAACACTAATGAAAGTTGAAATGGATATTAAGTTGGGTTTTCATGCAACTAAAAATAATAATTACATTTTGCCGTAGCTAGCAATGGACGATCGAATCATACCCATGTACAAAATTAGAATAATTTTACCAAACCCGTGTGCGAATCACGGGTTCACACTAGTTTATTAATTAGATTTTCTTTGCTAAACATCGTGATTTGCTTTCTGGAAAATATGCATAACTATTGAGTTTAGATCCGGAGAATTAAAGTTGGGACGCTTGAGCAAACATTCCATGTGGCATACCAAGATGCACTCCTTTCAAATATTGAAGGGGGCTTGTGAGCTATCGAAACTAAAATCAGCTTTAATAGTATAGTATAATGAAGTTTAATTACAACAAACAGTTAAAACGTTTGCTAAGTGGTGTATCATGTAGCTGCAAAACTATGGTGGTTTGAGCTAGCAACTAAAAGTATACATAGAATGGTAGGTGAATTGATTACCGTCCTGGCTATTTCATATTAAGTTAATACCCTATATCAGACTTGAAGATACTGAATTTGGCAAAAATAATTTAAAAAACAGTCGGCAGTAATTATTTATTGTTATATCATTTGCTATTTGACTGGTCAATGTTTCCACAATTTGAACAATCGTACAAAAGACAATTCTCCAATATTAAAATCCACTTAAAAAGGATTAATATAGATTCAAAATGCTTATCCTGGAAATTGTCTTTTATGTCGCAAAGAGAGAAAAAGGAGAATTTTATTTTAGAGTTTAACTCGCTTTTATTAACGGAAATTTTGATAGATAGAAATCCAAATCACAATGAAAATTGAATGATTTATTCCATATTGCATCAACTGAACATATGGTATCACCTGAATGAAGTGTAGCATACTACTACCATTGAGACTAATATTAATCTACCGCTACTTATCGATTATTACAATTAAGGTAAATGTTCATCTATTTTTGTTTACAGTATGTATTTTCATATAGTACTAAAGTAGTTATAGAAAATATATATTTCTAATGTACAATCTATTCGAAATCAAAATCAAACATTGAAATTAATGTAATATATATAATCTATCAGATCTTCGTTTAATTATGGCTTGAAAGTTAAATACAATAAGTTCCATTGGTCTAAATATGTTTTGTGAGTATCATGTTACATAAATTTATTTGTTGAAGTTTCAAATTAAGCCCTAAAAAAAAGATGAAGGTCCAAATAAAGTTTCTTTTTTATACTGCAACGTTCGAAGCACTTTTATCCCTCTTTGATATCATCAGTTTTTATTTTTTTCTACGTTAATACCCTTGGCTACAGGAAGTAGGCTCATAGAAAATGTCCCCCCCTCCTCCCCACTCTCTTTCAATCTTTTAAAGACCAATAAGTACCAAAATTTATCAAATAAAGCTTTTATGAGGTCCGAATTTTAGTGAAGCAAGCATCACTGTAAAGTTTAAATTAACATAAAACATCTATTTGTTGACGTTGGTTCTACTTTGCATGCAAAATTCAAAAGTTTGCAATATTCTATAGTATACATCAGTTAGTTGATTTGATATTTCCAACATATATGGACTGAACTATGCTGCAACCTGATCATTAACATCCTTTTTTGTTTATCTAACTTTGTGGACTCATCTTGATAAAGCTTAATTAATAGATTTGGAACTGTAAATCAACTACGTTTTTTTGTTGATTTCCCTCAAAAACTAAAAAAAACTTACTATGCTATGTTTTAATAAATGGTTTTGCAACTGAATAAATTAAAGAAATTTCAACTACAATCACAGTTATTTTAGTATCCTTGTCATCTGAAAATGATGAACATTGTAATAAGTTAAAAAGGAGTGATTTGAATATTATAAATGCAACATGCGCTCACAGTCCTAGTTAATGCTACTCGCAATATGGCTACGAATAAAATACAAAGAAGATTGGTAATCATCAAAAGCTGGACCAATTTTACGGTTAAGTGTGAGCCTTGCAGTTCTGCATAACCAATCAAAGTGTGTCACATCTTTTTGGCATTGTTAGACAGTCATCAACCTATAAATTACATTACTTCACATTAGAAAAAGAATTTTAGAGAGATGTAAATTTTAAACAGTAAAATGTGACTTCTACATTGGTCTGCTAATATTTCCAAAGCCTGATTAATTATTGGTATTTGTAGTTTTGATTGCAAAGTCCCATTTGATTATAATGGATTTCAACCATTAGTTGTTCGATAAAATAAGATTGAGTCATAAAAATATTTGCTTAACCAAAAATGTTACACTATGCAAAAAGCCTGGAAGTGTAAAAATTTAGATGATAAAACTTGGCACTCACGAAATTTTTGTGCAGTAGGCAAAAAAGACATATTCTTTATTTACTATGGTTATCAGCTAATAGTGGAAAATTACTCACTATTAATTTAATGTGCAAAATGATGTGTACTCCTAAATGAAAAAACAACTTAACAAAAATAAACATTAACTTAGAACCAAAAAGTTTTTATAATTTTTGAGGAGTAGTCACGAAATCAGAAAAGGTACAATGAATGACATTGTTAGTTATTTGGTAGGTAAAATAGTATGTTCTTAGTTGGTTTTTAGTTGACGGTATCAAAACTTAGAAGGATGAACTCAAAAGTAGATGACATAAAATTTATCAGGCTAAAAATGATGTAGATCGTCATGGTTAGACTTTTCTTACTATAAAAATTAGTTGCAAGCACCTAATAGAAATACGATAGTAATAACCAAATTATATGTAGTAATCACATAAAACGGTGGCCACCAAATGAATTTCGCACCTAAAGAAATTTTATTGTACCAACATTGAGAAGCAAAGACTGACCCAATAAAGATGCACTTGATGATCTGCATCACAAATAACCATGTATATCAGGATATTTAGTTATAATACTTGTGAATTTGAATGGACTAAAATAATATCACATGTTTATGTAAGTGATAATGAAACGTGAAATTCAAAAAAGGACCAGTATGTAATAAATTTTAAAACCAAATCCTTGATCTAAAATGAGCAAAACAAAGACATGAAAATAGCCAAAAAAATAAAAAAAGTTGTCATATCCTTCCAACATAGTAGAAATAAACACATTGTCCTAAAGAAGTACACATCATTATAAATGTTAATGTACTATATGCTATAAATTTTGGTTTCACAAAATGAGAAATATCAAATCAATGTTTTACACTATAAAAACTATGTTACAGTTTACTACCATGCCAAGAAAGAAAAGTTTACAAATTTCATTAGTCGCTATTCCTTTAAAAGGAATAATACTATGCAAACTGAAATAAAAAATAATAATGAAACGTAAATGTCTTGTCTAATCATTTTTCTTTGTAGAAAATGCTTATATGATCTGTCCATTGTCACATTATGCCTATAGGATCATACCCAATATTGGAACTATAAATACGTTTAAATTAACATGGAAAACTCCAAGATGTTTAAGGATTGAATATCGCAACCATGTTTACAACTTTCTGTTGCATTGGCAGCTTGCCATCAAAAGTTTAAAATATTTAAAAGAATCGAAACATTGCATATTCAACAGGAAGATACTAAAACTCAAAACTATAATTATAGTGCTAAGGAAATAAGTAATAATCTTCAAATCAATATGAGCTTTACTCTAACTTTCAACTAAGCTTTTCCACTGCAACCACATGCTGCAGAAACCTTTGAGTCTCATGCTCTGTATCAACATAATTTTTTTATGGAAGAAAAATCAATTCTTCTAATTATATTCAGATGACTCTGTTCATCACTGAACTCCATTAGAATATGAATTTTACCCATAATTGAAAAAAAAACATTGATTCATACTAATAAAAAGCTACCTCAACAAATATTTGTTTTTCAAATTTTCTAACTAGATGAACAGTCAGTCATTCACCTTCAATTACAAATACATGATTTAATTTGTATGTAACCATAAACATGAGAGTAACTGCTAGCATCCTTAACTAATTCCTTTGAAAAAAAACCACATCGGCAGTGGCGATAACTTGCTGGTGTTAGCGGGAAAAAAGCTACCATCGGAGAAGGGATGACGAAGATAGATCTAAATACTATTGTGTGCGTCATCACTGTGGAGGTAGGTTGCTCTATTTTGAAGAATCAACACACCGGCTAATCTCAAGATTAGGGTTTGGCTGAAAAGGTAAGAGAACGAAGCGAATTTACTAATTAGATTTTCTTTGCCAAACATCGTGATTTGCTTTCTAGAAAATATGCATGTCTATTGAGTTTAGATCAAGAGAATTAAAGTTAGGACTCTTGAGTAAACATTCCACGTGGCATACCAAGATGCATTCCTTTCAAATATTGAAGGGGGCTTGTGAGTTATCGAAACTAAACTCCGCTTTAATAGTATAGTATAGATATTAGTAATATATATAGTATAAGCTATTCTGCGCACGAGTGGCATTGGAATAGTTTCCCTGGTTAGCTATGTGTAACATCCGAGATTTTTAACCGTCCAAATCGACAACGATCCTAAACTGTCGATTTAAACGAATTAAAAATAGGGATAGTTATTGGGATTGAAATAAGAAGAAGAAGAAAGAAGAAAACAAATACAGAATCTTGCAGCGGAAGGGCAAAATATAATAAATAAATAACAATTCATGAAGCTGTAAAAACATACATATTATTATATTTACAACAATTATTAGAGTAAATTAACATACAACATACCAATATATTTTGCAGTGGAATAATAATTTTAATACGTCTGTTGAGCTCCATCTCCATCTTCTTAAAAGTATCTTCAAGCAAGGAAAATCTTCGCTAACTGCAACTTGGTCTGACCCGAGCATATTGCATAAAAAGAAACACATCAAACACTTGGATCAGAACTAAATCATTCTCATATTAGTTAAATCAAATTTCATGTAATAATATGAATGCAATAATTTAAGAGATGTTACGGGAATTTCCATCTCCTAAGGATCCGTCAAACTAATATCATATAATATAATACGCTATTATAATAATGTCTATGGTTAAATATAACATATTAAAATAGCGTAAGCGGGATTACATTTTTACACTTACACTTTATAATACCGTAGTCTATACAGATACCGTAAAATCAACAGTACGTAGTGGCTATCAGAGGGCACTCCATAGGCACAGTACAAATCAAAGTTGTAGGGGGCTCGATCAGGAAAATATGACAAGGCACACGAGGAGTGCCCAGAGTAGGAGTATACTAGTTGCATGCCCGGACTGGTGGTAACGCATAGCCGTAACTACTGCCCACCTCGAACAACACTTCGAAATCACGGATGCGTAGCAAATCAATCAAACTGAGGGTCTATAGTAATAAAAGAAGAAGTGTTGCCGATGGAGGTAGCTAACCCCACTTGGTCACGGTATAGCCCTGTTTTAGTCATTTTAATTATGACCCGAATGTTAAGGATATCCATCATCGTTCTCTTTCTTTGAATCCAGTAATCGCCTCCAAATCCATCCAACACCATTTCTGGAACTCCACCGCGTACACAGTTGTTAAAGTGGTTTTCGGTATTGGCAGAGAGTATGACAATATCCGATCCCGGTCTCTTTAACATCCAATCGTTTACATTTTTCACGCCGGTCAGTTCTTTTACATTTCGAAGAGGTTCATACTTCATATCAAAATATCATATTTTCAAAATCATTCAATATTCAAGATAGAATATTATTCATACTAAAATCTCCATTTAAACCAGTTATTTTTTTAAACAATTCCAACTTTAAAATTTTGAATGTTAAAATAGTTAATAGTATATTTAAAATAGTTTAGATATATAATTGAAATGGTCTGAAAATAAATAGTTTGTAATTAAAATAGAATTTATCAAATTTATTAAAATATATAGTTAAAACATTAAGTAATTTATAATATAAATAGTTACTTTTAAAATGATTTATTTAAAATAATTTATAAAATAAAATAGTAATAAAGTAAAATAGTTTATAAAGAAAGATAATTATTATTAAAATAGTTTATAAAATGATTTGAAATACTGTAGTTGGAATTAGAATCGTTTCTATAACATTTTCAATTAAATTTGAAGTCAAATTTCAACTTCAATTCAACCAACTCAATTTTCAATAATTCCATCGATTAAACTTCCAATTTACATTCATTTCAATTCGATTAAATTAATTCAACTAGTTACATTCCAAATCAGATTTTCATTTTCAATGATTTCAATTTATGGCAAATATCGAGTTCACAATTCATATATAATTCAAATCAATGTTGATTCATAATAAAATTCAAAGGTGGGTGAAACCATTCAATTTCAATAAATTCGATTTACATTTTTCAATTTTTATTTAACTTCAGTTACAATCAATGACGGACCTACCTTTTGCCCAGTGGGGGCTTTCGCCCCCACTCATTTTTTTAAATAATTTATACTTTTATTTAATTTACTTTTTTAGGGGTATTTTCTCTGCTAGTTTGTGTGTTGTCTGCTAGTTCGGTCATTTTTTATGATAAGCTTCATTTCAGATTTGCATTGTTTTAGATTATTTCTCCCTTTTGGTTGGTATGGAGTTTCTGGTTCTTCATTCACATTCTTCCCTTCTTGCTTTCAAGGATTCTTGCTGATATTTGCTCTGGTGCATGCTCTCGGTTCTTTTTCTATGAGCAATTTTTTGCTGATGTGTTCGAAGGGTTTGTGGATCCGTTGTAATTTGATTTTTTTGAAGTTGTACTGCCATTTTTTTTTAGTTTGGGTGTTTTGGAAGTCGTAGTTTTAGGCATGCTGGGCTTAGTTAATTTTTTAGCTTGCTCTGCATGTTTTGGTTTTTATAGTTTTTGGTCTCTATTGATTTGAGTTGGTTTTGTTGTTGTACAATATTTGTTTATGTATGTGTATTTTATGGCCAACTCAAACATTTTGTGCTCTTCTTTCTGTGTAATAAAGTACTCTATTGTTTTCAGGAAAAACAACATCACCATGTATGTTATTGTCATATTATATTGATTCTTTCTCCGAGTTCAAGTTTTTAAGTATAAAGTGACGAATGCATCTCATGTGGTTCCTTATTTCCGTAGTTACAAAGAATCAAGATTAATTGAAAGTTAGATCTATCGTCGATATTTTCAAAAATGAAATTTTATTATTTTATCATGCCTTTCGTATGTATGCGCGCATTTCTACGTGGTACGATCTTCCGCCCCCACTGTATAGACTTTCTGCGTACGTCCCTGGTTACAATACAAATTTATTTCCCTTTTATTTTCAAAATTCAAGGTTCAAGTTCAAAGGAAATAAATTATAAAACATTGCTTATAGTGTCTTTAAAACAATATTTTAAAATTCATGGTTAAAACAAATTTTGTTTAACCGACCGGCGTCCATATATAATTTTCTATCCTATGGCCAAGTGATACTTAAATTTTAATTTTAGTATTTTGAGAAATGGTATATATCATTTCAATCCAAATCAGGGTCATAGGTATTTATCATTTCAACCTACGTTCTTAATTCATTTATTGATTAATCTCGGATTTATTCGATGCCCGTAACATCTGGGGTAATGATTGGGATTAATCAGCAAAAACAAATGGTCGTATATGAATAAATGTGAATAACAGGTAAATTCACACAATTAATATCAATATGTCAAACATATCAAATTCAAGTCATTCATCACATCAATACATACAAACAGTCAAATATCATATAAATTTACCAATTATCAGGTGTCAGGTTTTAAAACAGTAATTAAACGTCAAATTTCAACTTAACTGTAAAATTTAATGTAATAGTCAAATTAAACTACATTATCGATACAAATCAATATAAATATGCAATTTAAACTGTCAAACATCAATCCACACAGTCATATCATGACATATATTATTTTAAGTAATATTAGAATACTTTAGTTAAGCGTGAGTGGGTTAAATCACTCACCTTGGTTCTGAACGCGTTTGAACTCCAAAATAGACCCAAAATTTGATAGTCTCAGAATCAGTACAAACCAGCGCCATCGCGAAGAGCTCGTCGATAAGATTCCAACGCAACAAACCGGGTGTCATTCTGAGTTCGTATGAAGAAGTTATATAAGTTTTAGTGATTGAATTTTAAATAATCAATTAGTTGAAAATGGCAACAAAATGGCATGACAATGCCACGTCACCCTATGCTATACGTTACCTGCTACCAAGCTTACAAACAACGAACCCATTTTCTCCCTAAAACCCGTAACTTTGACCAATCCTCACACCCATGTCTGGCCACCATTTGATGCAAGACCACCACCATCGCGAAGCCATCATCGAGCAGCACCAACGCCTGAAATACCACCGCTTCTGGCTGCTTGTGGGACCCATTCCACCACCGTGAAATCAAGGTTTTGAAACCCTAAATCACTAATTCCGGCCAACTCGATTGATTACAGACCGCAAGGCCGCCACCGTTCAACTCCAGACTCGATCCCCACAATACCCATATCTACGATTTTCCTAAAATCGCTCGAATCAGAAAAGCCCAAATCTCCCCTTTATTCACTTTTTCCCACTTTGACTGTGTCTTCCCATTGATTCGAACGATGTTTCAGAAAACGGACACTTCCCGTCAGTTCGTATCGTCAAGACCTTTCCAAAAACATATAATTCGATATGTTTTGAGACATTTGAATTTTTGACGATGTTTTCAGGTTTGTAATCGCCATTAATAGAGATTAGAGTTTGAATTTCGGGATTAGGGATGAGAAAAAGAATTAGAGATGCTATTAGGTCTGAAAATGATAATTTATAGTGTTCAACGAATGGGTTTAGATGCATATACCCGGTTGGCCCAAAATAGACCGCTTATCGTCAAAACGGTTACATTTTTGCGTATTTATAATTCTGATCGGAAACTCAACAATCTATATATTGAAACTAATGTTTTCGGCGCTTTTGAGTAGATTGGAATAGGTATCGAGGCCTAATTCCATCGTATTCAAAAGTTACCGTTCACAATCAGTTTATTAATATAAAATATTCATTTTCATTAATTGATCATTTAATTTAAATTCAATGGGTTATAAACATTATACAATCAAAATAAAATTCACGTAAACTTATAAATCAAAATTTATTATTGCGACAACAATTATTATTAATTTAAACAATTCAATTACGGTTTTCAACATAGAATTTCAAAAATTAAATTAATAAATATTATTTACAACCATATAATATCAAAATCATATTAAATTAAACAATATAATTTATCGCAAAACTTGGGATGTTAAACTATGGCTCATCTTAGTCACTTAACTGAGACGATTTAGCAAATGAGGAATACTTCTAATTACTCTACCTCTGGAGTTGAGAGTCGAGCAGAATTGAGAACTACCAGTCTTGATTTACTGTTTCTATTTTCAGTAATGGCCCGATCTATTATCTGGAATGTCCTTTATACCTCTAATTAATTATGGCACTCAAGTGTGCGAGTGAACTATGTCGTATTGTGTAGATACTTATGTGTCCATATGATATACCATTTCTTGGAACATAATCGACTATTGTGGTGCGAGAGCTGTTTAAGTTATTGTAAGGGTTTCCTACGATGACTTGGAGTTAGAGTTAAATGAATTAGGAGTTTATTCCTAAGAGACTCGAAGGTTGAGTCTGACTTGGTGGGACTCTTTATTGTTTCAAGATCTCAAAATCGATTCGCTCAAGGCCAGTTCATGATTTTCTTTTAAAGGGTTCGTATCAAATTCTAAGAAGTTGATGAGGATTTCGTTGATTTAGGCGATATTTCATTGTTAGAGAGTGTGACCAGATTCGATGTGTTATCGAAGGAGGGTATCCTCTCTTTTGTCACTCCTTAGTTTGGATTTTGGGGTTAGGTGTAGTAATTGACTCGGAGGGTTATTATTTCATTCTAAGAGAATGTTGGTTGGAGGAGTTGATCGAGTAAGCTCTCAATGTTTGAGCTTGCGCCTAGTATAAAAGTTAGTCCCATTTTGTCGAGGCAAATTGTGCAGACGTATGTATTGATTGTCATTTCTGTTTTCATTGTGTTCTCCCTCGATTAAAGAGAAGCGAATGACTTCATCGCTCGATATATGTTTTCATTAATGTTGTAACACCCCACATCTGTTAAGGTCACTCACAAAGGGAATGCCTTAACTTCAATGGAGTATTATGGGTACTGGAACAGAAATATTACAAGACAGACATATATAAAACAACGGAAAATAAAGTGGAAGTACTTCAAATCATTTATTAAATATAAATGTTTACAAGAAAAGCCCATCAACTTCCAATACCCAATTTCATAGTTAAAATATCTGTCTTGCTCAAAAACAAAGAAGCATAAAAACAAACTGCAGTATTCCTTAATAAAGCAAAGCAAGCCATAGCCAAGAGAAATCCAAGCCATACATGAAAGAGCCTTGGAGCTTGGTAAGATCCAAACTAAGCTGTATTCCCACCCTGTGAACCTAGGGGGGGGGGACGTAAGAAAAAGAGGCGAAACAAAACGGGTCAGTCATAAAGACTGAGTAAGTCCTAGTGACTTTCAGCATAAAAATAGGTAAAGATAACATGGCATGAATAAACTGAAAGCAAACATAAGCATGATAACAAGGTAGGCAAGATAAACTAAGATATCAAGATAAACTATGATAACAAGATAAACTAAGGTAACAAGATAAACTTCGGGCACGATGAAACAAGTATAACATCCCATAATTCCTATCAAGTATCCCACCACATGGTTTCTATCAAGAATAACATCGCAAGGTTTCTAAGCTTTACCATTAAAACGATATCTATTTGCTCTGCACCACCTAACTAGCATCCTCATAAGTGTCTTACATTGAATGATCCGTATTCCTACTAGTGTCCTAACTAGTGTCCTGTGTTATATAATAATTACAACGTGATCCCAATCCCCGCAATTATGGTAGCCTTCAGGTGTACATCGATTATGAGGATTCCACCTCGATCACCCCAATGGCCATGTATATATTCGATGCACCCTTACTACCTTATTGATCGGCTCCCTACTTGACCTAGTTCTCGTTTGTGTCACGCGGCCCCCTACTTGTAGATACCTGTGTTGGTCCCACCATGGGGTGTATCAAGTCCCATGGTGGCAACCCTGACACAATCAAGATGCACAGCTTTATACCTACTGATGCCCAGTGGCTAAATTTTCTGCGCCAAAGTGTGTGCACGCCCGCACTCTGTTAGAACCTGCACTGCTACACCAACCGCCGCAAATTTGACCTCTTATAATCAGCCCAGTAATCGTTCCCCACCCTTCCTAGCTCAGGGTTCCGTTGATACCTAATGTGGGTTACTGCTGAAATGAGTCCCCGTTACTAGGTTTTTCTAATGGTTAATGTGAAAACCCGTAACTTCCCCGTAAAGGAAAGCGTCGGATAGTTCGAGAACAAGCCACAACAGAACGCATACAGAAGAACATTTCAATGTATATTACAACAATGCATCAGATTACAAGAATATACAGAGTATAAATGAATATTACACAGAAATATCAGAGATTTAAATTACATTTAAATACATAGCAGTGGAAAATAATACAATACACAACTAGAAGGAGATATACGGATACAAAGCTTTCCGGATATCGTTCCAGCTGTAAACCAGGATCCTATGAATATAAATCTGCAAAACCAAAACTACTAGCTGCCCGTGTCAAAATAGGGGCACCCAGAGTTTAGGTTAAAATAATAAACTCCAGGTCAGTCATGGGACTGGTGTGAGAACTAAAACAGTTATTAATCTTTGTTTTAAAAGAGAATGATTCAAGGGACCACGCCGTAAAACACGGAACGGGTTTCCTCCCAAGAATACCAGTGCATAAAACAACAGCGCAATGCTAAATAAAGAAAAATGAAGCTGTTATAAGACCCAGGTCCTATCACACAATGCAACGCAAGCCGGGGGATAGGGTTTTCCCTTATAACAGCCAAAGAATGCTTGATACGTTTAAAACAATTCATTTGATACTATTATAAGTGCATAGTGTATAGAACAACTTCAAATCATAAGTATCAATCATAGGCGGCATGAGTACCATATATCATGTCGCCATACTAGTTCTACAATTAAAACCGCAAATGTCACGTATTTGGAAATTGGATTTCCGTCTATGAACCGAGGCAAAAGATAGTCCTCAACCGATTCGAGACAATCTAGCCCATGTCTCAGGATCAGAGCTCGAGTGACCCTTGGAGCGACAGGGCCGGTCCACCGATGTGGATTAAAATGCCTGAACACTACGTTTCCCCGCCCTTTGGGGCGTAAATGAGCCAACTAAATGACTCCATCGGTTCGAGAACGACCGATCAATCCGAGGTGCCTCGCAACAGCAACAACCACATAAGTCAAACTCGTCAGGGCGTGTAAAACCACTGACGCCACTTTTTATCTAGAAGGAAACGCATGCCCTCCCTGAGGTCCGTCTCCCGTTTTTGGTTCATACCGGGTGTGAAACTCGCGAAGTAAACGTTACACAAAGCTATGCCACAAAGGCCGTGCTTTGATCATCACCACAAGACTTTGCTTTTCAACAGAAGCCTCGATCAATTGCCACTTAGGCATGCCACACAGGCAATTCACTCCATGCGTTTGATATCCATCAATATATAACCCCTGAGCTCGTACGTCTCAGAGAAGGGCGTTAAGCAAGAGAATAAATTCTCCGCCGCCAAATAGATATATATTTAATAGAGATCAATCACACGGACTAAAATCCAATGTCAGACACACAGTCCATTTACAAGTCCGTTCTGGGTCTGAACGAAACCGGAGGCACCTAGTACCCCGCATATCCATCGATCTCCAAGTACGTCTGGACGATCACTAACTGTTTCCATCTTCTTGGGTGTACAGCCCAATCAAGATCGTCAGTAATTACCCAAACGACGTGAAGACTTCCGGTCTTCGACCATCGTCTTCATCTTCGACTTATCGTCGTATCAGTTATTCAGAATGGGATAAACCCGGTCTTTCCGAATAACTCGCGTATATTTTAAATAAGTGTTACACAAACACAACATACGCCTCATTCCAATTCATCAGTCACTAACCGTAAATTAATCAAGAGAATAATTCCCCAAATATTAACCCCGAAGGCCGAAACCAACATCAGATCAATATCCAGAAAACCATTCTGCTTGGCTAACCGACAGTTAGTTTCTGAATTTCACATTCATAGGGAAAGGTTCCCATAAATTTTATCAAAGATAAATTCTTGAATTTATTCTTTAATCTACTTTTGAATATCAATTCAACTAGTCGGGATTAGCGAACCTTACCGAAGTAATCATTTGTTTTAATTTCCCAATCCCAACCTATTTATCCCATGAAGTAAAACTGGTAATACTTCATATCTAACACCACAGTGTTATCGGTAAATTCAATTACCATTTCACGTTCAAATCTAATTAAAGATTTAACTATCGCCTGGAGCAAAACTGGTGGTACTCCATTTTCGATCTTTTCAATCTAATTAAAGATTCATTAAAACTCCACTTAGTTTTAATCTTTAATTGGGTTAAAGAATCAGTGTCATTTAAAACACAGTTCACGATAAACCCAAGATCACATTCATTAATTATCGGGTTAAAGAACGAGTGTTATTTAAAACACTGTCCACGATAAACCCAAAAATCAATATCAATTCAATTCCAATTAAATATTATTTAATTGGTACACTTCATTAAATCTAAATAAAAAGATTTAATCTTTTCTCAACTGGGTTCAAGAACAGTGTTAGTGAAGACACCATTCACGACAAACCCAAATCACATTTTGATATTCAATACAAGGCTCTGAATAGAAAATATCCCGGCTTATATTCAATATCCAATTCTGCGGCCAACAAAGATCGTATTGGAAATAACGATATATATATATATCTATATCTTTCAAATTTCCATAACAACATTTGTATAATCACGAAATCCAACATCGAAACATTCCGAAGACAATTTCGATTCAAATCCATTCCAATGCAATCATTGGAAATTCTGGTTATTATCAAAACCATTTCAAATTCAATTTATTTAAAAATAAATAGAATTATAATTCTAGTTCAAAACTAGTTCATTTCGATAAAAATCTATTTTTATCTTTTCAAATATGGAGTTTTTCATCCCAATTCTTCTCAAATCATTTCTTATGATTTTACACAAATTATTACTATTTTTAATAATTTTATCAAGGCCTGTACAGTCGATTTCCATCAATGGCCATCGAACTGCACTTACAGCGACCTTTTTCGAATTTGATTTGGACGTATCTCCAAATCCAACCGTTAGATTTCTAATTTCTAATATTCTTTAGAAAGCTCTTTTCAATACGAACCCAACGGTTCCGGTTTTAGGAGAATCCGACGGTCGGGTCTCCCGTAATGTCCGTTTGAAATAAATGGTCGAAATTCACGAACTGCCGCGGCGCGGCGCGTTCTATTCAGGCCATTATATTATATATATATAATATATATAATATATATTTCGTCGATTTCTATTTAAAACGAATTTTATAAATAGTTTTAAATTCGTTTCAAAAGCAATTTCAACTTCCATTTCAATTCAAATCAAAATTGAATTCTTCTTTATAAATTCGTTTTAAAATTCATTTCTACTCAATTCAAATTTCAATTCAATTTGAATTCATTTCAATTCGCTTTCAATTCCATTTGAATTCGGTTTCAATTCAATTCATTTCGAAATCGTTTTCAATTCAATTCATTTCAAAATCGTTTTCAATTCAATTCATTTCGAAATCGTTTTCAATTCAATTCATTTCGAAATCGTTTTCAATTCAATTCATTTCGAAATCGTTTTCAATTCAATTCATTTCGAAATCGTTTTCAATTCAATTCATTTCGAAATCGTTTTCAATTCAATTCATTTCGAAATCGTTTTCAATTCAATTCATTTCGAAATCGTTTTCAATTCAATTCATTTCGAAATCGTTTTCAATTCAATTCATTTCGAAATTGTTTTCAATTCAATTCATTTCGAAATCGTTTTCAATTCAATTCATTTCGAAATCGTTTTCAATTCAATTCATTTCGAAATCGTTTTCAATTCAATTCATTTCGAAATCGTTTTCAATTCAATTCATTTCGAAATCGTTTTCAATTCAATTCATTTCGAAATCGTTTCCAATTCAATTCATTTCGAAATCGTTTCCAATTCAATTCATTTCGAAATCGTTTCCAATTCAATTCATTTCGAAATCGTTTCCAATTCAATTCATTTCGAAATCGTTTCCAATTCAATTCATTTCGAAATCGTTTTCAATTCAATTCATTTCGAAATCGTTTTCAATTCAATTCATTTCGATATCGTTTTCAATTCAATTCATTTCGAAATCGTTTTCAATTCAATTCATTTCGAAATCGTTTTCAATTCAATTCATTTCGAAATCGTTTTCAATTCAATTCATTTCGAAATCGTTTTCAATTCAATTCATTTCGAAATCGTTTTCAATTCAATTCATTTCGAAATCGTTTTCAATTCAATTCATTTCGAAATCGTTTCCAATTCAATTCATTTCGAAATCGTTTCCAATTCAATTCATTTCGAAATCGTTTCCAATTCAATTCATTTCGAAATCGTTTCCAATTCAATTCATTTCGAAATCGTTTCCAATTCAATTCATTTCGAAATCGTTTCCAATTCAATTCATTTCGAAATCGTTTTCAATTCAATTCATTTCGAAATCGTTTTCAATTCAATTCATTTCGAAATCGATTAAAATCGATATAAATATCGTTCACGTCAAAATGGCGTCAATCTAATCAACACGGCTTCATAAATTTCTATTTTCAAATATTCTATTTCAAATATTTCTATTTCTAAACTGGAATGAGGCCCAATCAATTACCATATAAAATTAATTATATGGATTTTCATACAACACATGTATATAATAGCATTGAAAAATAATCAACCATCAACCAAAGTGCACTACACTGTATAAGCATCAAATAAAGATATCTAACGCTTATAACAGCATGTCAATCAATCGATCGACATATTTAATCAATCAGGATGAGTGAACTTCAAATTTCATCCTAACACCCGTGTGGGGTTTCAAACAATCAAACACATATTTTATTTGTGCTGTTGGGCGATGTGTAAAATTTATCGTCCCAATCAATATCAGTCAAATCAGTGTACATAAACAAACCGTCTGGTTTGTAAATGAATATTTTATTTTATTCACATTCACGTTAAAAACTATATTTTTAACGATAAAATATTTATTCCAACACATGAATTTTCTTTTCAGTTCATTTATTCAATAAATGACATTTCTATTTTTCTAACATATTTTAGAAAATTTCGGCGGCATAACGGCACGATACTAGAAACGGGACGAGGCCTAGCCTTATCCCCGGTCTAGTGAAGGCCCACGCCATTCACACATCAATCAAAACATTCAATTTCACCACACAATTCAATTCATTTCATTATGCAAACCACAAAATTTGGAGTAAGAGTCTAACCTAGCCTTACTCCTTCGCCTTATAATGGCGCACGTCTAATCCTAACCAATTTATCGATTCGATTTTTCACACCACAAACCACATTCAAACCAATATCGCAATCAATCACCAAACAGCCAAACAAACAAGTCCATGGTCTGTGGACGATTGTGTCGGGTGCTACTAAACACCGTCTGCATCCTAGTATATATATATATAACTAGAAAATAAATTGAAGAGTGAGAAATTCTCACTTTTAGCTATCCTAGCTCCACGGCACTTCATTGATAGAAATCTTCATCGCTATCGCATCTTTTTCATCTTCCTTGCCCGCTTTCACTACCTATGTAAAAATCGAATTTTCACTTCGTTATTCAATATATAAAAATCACATTTTTATTTCGATGTTCAATATATAAAAATCATATTTTTATTTCGAAGTTCAATATATAAAAATCATATTTTTATTTCGAAGTTCAATAGATAAAAATCGAATTTTTACTTCGAAGTTCAATAGATAAAAATCGAATTTTTACTTCGAAGTTCATTATATAAAAATTCTATTTTTATTCTCATAAAAATATTTCAATTCCAAGAAAATCTAATCTTTAATTTCAAAGAAAATCTCTTTTCATTCAAAGAAATATCTATTCTTTAAGCGAAGAAAAATCTAATCTTCTCGTGATAGAAATTCAATCTTTTTTCTTTATAAAAATTCAATCTTTTTCTTTATAAAAATTCAATCTTTTTCTTTATAAAAATTCAATCTTTTTCTTTATAAAAATTCAATCTTTTTCTTTATTAAAAATTCAATCTTTTTCTTTATTTTCCTAAAACATTAATTTCAGTTTTTAAAATGAAAATAAGTTTTCAATTTTTAAAAATAAGATAAAATCAGTTTTTAAAATCATAAAAATCAGTTTTTTAAAAATAAGATAAAATCAGTTTTAACATAATAAAAAAAAAACAGTTTTAACATAATAAAAAAACAGTTTTAACATAATAAAAAAACAGTTTTAACATAATAAAAAAAACAGTTTTAACATAATAAAAAAAAACAGTTTTAACATAATAAAAAAAACAGTTTTAACATAATAAAAAAACAGTTTTAACATAATAAAAAAAACAGTTTTTTTTATGTTTTAAATAAAATAAAAATAAAATAAATAAATAAATAAACTTACAGGGGGGCGCTGTCGAGTGGTCGGGGGGGGGGATCTGGTGGCGCGTGGTCCAAGGGGGCGGCGATTGGAGTCAGGGCATCGGGATTGGGGTGCGGTGGCTGGGGGTGTCGCGATTTCTACAGAGGAGCAAGGGGAGAGAGGGAGGTGCGATGGCGAGGTGGGGCGGCCTAGACGGCGGCGCGGTGGGTGGCGCGCGCCCCAGGGGCGGCGGCGACTTCGATTTAGGGTTGGGCGGTTTTCCCCTTTTTTTTTTATTTCTGTTCTGAACGATATAGAAAAGGAGGGGGGGTGTATGTAAAAGTATATATTATTTTATTTATTTTTAATTTTTAAATCCTTGAAGGTTGACTTTTAATTCGAACACCAAACGAGGCCCAACGACCGTCGCCTCTAGCTAATTACCCCTATTCCGAACACAATGGGATATGCCACGTAGGCCAATTCGACTGTTTGAATCAGTTTCCGTTGAATTTACATTGAAATCAGTATATTGAATTTTAAACGTACATTTTAAATTACCGGGGTCGCATACTAACTAGAAAAATTCCAGAAAAATATTTTCTAGCTTCGTATTGACGATACGGTCCTAACAAAACTAGTTTCGTCGAATTCTGAGACCGTATGAAAAATGGCCAATTTCCAGTCGATTAAAATCAACTGAAATGGTCAAAACACGTTTTCCTTTGCCACGCTCACATATTGATTCGAAAAATTATGAAATTTGAAACCTAGCAATAACTTCACATCCCGGACCCAACAAAACTGGTTTCGTCGAAATCCGAGGTCATTTGCAAAATGTTCATTTTTAAGGGCCTGAATTCCATAGCGACTATTCAGAATTTTCAACTGGACATATCTTTTGATCCCCGCTATGAAAATTTGATTATTCGGATTCGTTGAAAAGATATTATCAATTAGATCCTATTATTTTTTGTTTCACTAAAATCCGGATTGTTTTGCACCCGGTACATTCATTTGAAGTTTGAAATCGAATTATCGAACTACCGCGCCATTTTCAATTCCTTTTATAATATAATTATATATAATTATTTATATTCTAACGACGACGCGTATACTATATACGATCGAATTCTATTCAAAATAAATTTTCTCGTCGATATTATTTAAAATAATTCATTTTAAATATTCAAAATTCGCCAAAATTGCCAAAATAAAAATTTCAAACTGGCTCGCATTTTACGGGTTGTTACAATCTCCCCCACTTAAAACTTTTCGTCCCCGAAAAGGAACAAAGTCGAAAGTGGTTTGATTACTCAACTCTACATTCGATCTGGCTTCCATTCTCCAACTTTTCAGTTTCTGAGAATTTTCAAAATTTCAAAAATTTGGCTAACTCCCTAAATTTTCGAAAAATTTCGCCATAACCTCCCCTGCACCGGGAGCATCGGGGAATTTCAAATAGCTTCCCCGGTCCTTCAGATCTCAAAAAGAAAAAGAAAAAGCCAAGCGGCTAGCCAATAGGCTCACAAAATCATCATCACCCAA
Organism: Allium sativum; assembly: GCA_030737875.1. NCBI lineage: Eukaryota > Viridiplantae > Streptophyta > Magnoliopsida > Asparagales > Amaryllidaceae > Allium > Allium sativum. Next base: position 204,125,821 of record CM060924.1, read on the forward strand.
ACAAAACAGGAAATTATGTAGTAAACATGTACCTATTTGTCGGGCAAACAAATTTTATTCTCTGCTCTAGCCTCCTTGCTATGACCTGTTCAAGGATATACATGTATATGCAAGCAAATGCTACTAATTTTCAGTATAATTCAATATGTGATTCAATTAGGCTAAATGGCTAAAAATTAGCAAACAAATAAACAAACAACGCAAACATCAATCAATTAGTGAATTAGAGTCTCAAATTCATAATTTGATATATATACAAAAATCAGATTTTTGATGCCAAATCACAACAATGTGTTCTAACTATATTAATTTTGGTTCTCACACCAGCCTAATGGAAATATATAGAAAATCACACCTTCGAGACACGAACATAAATACTGATGATGTCATGACAATCATCAGTACCATCTTCGGGCGACTAGAGCGTGATGCTATATCTATCCAATATATTAAAATTTCGAATACACGCGAATCAGACGTATACGCAAAATCTATATATACTGGATTGTCCACATCAATATAAATAGATAATCAAATACGAATAATTGATTTAAATTTTCAAAACAAAAGTTTGTTTTCATTTTAAAAATATACTCTTCACACTCGTTCTAGGATACTACTGATCCCATCTCTAACGAGTCATTCTAATTGGATATTGCTAATCCAATATCTGATGAATTCTTTCGTATGGTTCTAATGTGTCTTGTTCTCTAGCTTTGTAAACCAAAGCTCTGATACCAACTGTGAAAACCCGTAACTTCCCCGTAAAGGAAAGCGTCGGATAGTTCGAGAACAAGCCACAACAGAACGCATACAGAAGAACATTTCAATGTATATTACAACAATGCATCAGATTACAAGAATATACAGAGTATAAATGAATATTACACAGAAATATCAGAGATTTAAATTACATTTAAATACATAGCAGTGGAAAATAATACAATACACAACTAGAAGGAGATATACGGATACAAAGCTTTCCGGATATCGTTCCAGCTGTAAACCAGGATCCTGTGAATATAAATCTGCAAAACCAAAACTACTAGCTGCCCGTGTCAAAATAGGGGCACCCAGAGTTTAGGTTAAAATAATAAACTCCAGGTCAGTCATGGGACTGGTGTGAGAACTAAAACAGTTATTAATCTTTGTTTTAAAAGAGAATGATTCAAGGGACCACACCGTAAAACACGGAACGGGTTTCCTCCCAAGAATACCAGTGCATAAAACAACAGCGCAATGCTAAATAAAGAAAAATGAAGCTGTTATAAGACCCAGGTCCTATCACACAATGCAACGCAAGCCGGGGGATAGGGTTTTCCCTTATAACAGCCAAAGAATGCTTGATACGTTTAAAACAATTCATTTGATACTATTATAAGTGCATAGTGTATAAAACAACTTCAAATCATAAGTATCAATCATAGGCGGCATGGGTACCATATATCATGTCGCCATACTAGTTCTACAATTAAAACCGCAAATGTCACGTATTTGGAAATTGGATTTCCGTCTATGAACCGAGGCAAAAGATAGTCCTCAACCGATTCGAGACAATCTAGCCCATGTCTCAGGATCAGAGCTCGAGTGACCCTTGGAGCGACAGGGCCGGTCCACCGATGTGGATTAAAATGCCTGAACACTACGTTTCCCCGCCCTTTGGGGCGTAAATGAGCCAACTAAATGACTCCATCGGTTCGAGAACGACCGATCAATCCGAGGCGCCTCACAACAGCAACAACCACATAAGTCAAACTCGTCAGGGCGTGTAAAACCACTGACGCCACTTTTTATCTAGAAGGAAACGCATGCCCTCCCTGAGGTCCGTCTCCCGTTTTTGGTTCATACCGGGTGTGAAACTCGCGAAGTAAACGTTACACAAAGCTACGCCACAAAGGCCGTGCTTTGATCATCACCACAAGACTTTGCTTTTCAACAGAAGCCTCGATCAATTGCCACTTAGGCATGCCACACAGGCAATTCACTCCATGCGTTTGATATCCATCAATATATAACCCCTGAGCTCGTACGTCTCAGAGAAGGGCGTTAAGCAAGAGAATAAATTCTCCGCCGCCAAACAGATATATATTTAATAGAGATCAATCACACGGACTAAAATCCAATGTCAGACACACAGTCCATTTACAAGTCCGTTCTGGGTCTGAACGAAACCGGAGGCACCTAGTACCCCGCATATCCATCGATCTCCAAGTACGTCTGGACGATCACTAACTGTTTCCATCTTCTTGGGTGTACAGCCCAATCAAGATCATCAGTAATTACCCAAACGACATGAAGACTTCCGGTCTTCGACCATCGTCTTCATCTTCGACTTATCGTCGTATCAGTTATTCAGAATGGGATAAACCCGGTCTTTCCGAATAACTCGCGTATATTTTAAATAAGTGTTACACAAACACAACATACGCCTCATTCCAATTCATCAGTCACTAACCGTAAATTAATCAAGAGAATAATTCCCCAAATATTAACCCCGAAGGCCGAAACCAACATCAGATCAATATCCAGAAAACCATTCTGCTTGGCTAACCGACAGTTAGTTTCTGAATTTCACATTCATAGGGAAAGGTTCCCATAAATTTTATCAAAGATAAATTCTTGAATTTATTCTTTAATCTACTTTTGAATATCAATTCTACTAGTCGGGATTAGCGAACCTTACCGAAGTAATCATTTGTTTTAATTTCCCAATCCCAACCTATTTATCCCATGAAGTAAAACTGGTAATACTTCATATCTAACACCACAGTGTTATCGGTAAATTCAATTACCATTTCACGTTCAAATCTAATTAAAGATTTAACTATCGCCTGGAGCAAAACTGGTGGTACTCCATTTTCGATCTTTTCAATCTAATTAAAGATTCATTAAAACTCCACTTAGTTTTAATCTTTAATTGGGTTAAAGAATCAGTGTCATTTAAAACACAGTTCACGATAAACCCAAGATCACATTCATTAATTATCGGGTTAAAGAACGAGTGTTATTTAAAACACTGTCCACGATAAACCCAAAAATCAATATCAATTCAATTCCAATTAAATATTATTTAATTGGTACACTTCATTAAATCTAAATAAAAAGATTTAATCTTTTCTCAACTGGGTTCAAGAACAGTGTTAGTGAAGACACCATTCACGACAAACCCAAATCACATTTTGATATTCAATACAAGGCTCTGAATAGAAAATATCCCGGCTTATATTCAATATCCAATTCTGCGGCCAACAAAGATCGTATTGGAAATAACGATATATATATCTATATCTTTCAAATTTCCATAACAACATTTGTATAATCACGAAATCCAACATCGAAACATTCCGAAGACAATTTCGATTCAAATCCATTCCAATGCAATCATTGGAAATTCTGGTTATTATCAAAACCATTTCAAATTCAATTTATTTAAAAATAAATAGAATTATAATTCTAGTTCAAAACTAGTTCATTTCGATAAAAATCTATTTTTATCTTTTCAAATATGGAGTTTTTCATCCCAATTCTTCTCAAATCATTTCTTATGATTTTACACAAATTATTACTATTTTTAATAATTTTATCAAGGCCTGTACAGTCGATTTCCATCAATGGCCATCGAACTGCACTTACAGCGACCTTTTTCGAATTTGATTTGGACGTATCTCCAAATCCAACCGTTAGATTTTTAATTTCTAATATTCTTTAGAAATCTCTTTTCGATACGAACCCAACGGTTCCGGTTTTAGGAGAATCCGACGGTCGGATCTCCCGTAATGTCCGTTTGAAATAAATGGTCGAAATTCACGAACTGCCGCGGCGCGGCGCGTTCTATTCAGGCCATTATATTATATATATAATATATATAATATATATTTCGTCGATTTCTATTTAAAACGAATTTTATAAATAGTTTTAAATTCGTTTCAAAAGCAATTTCAACTTCCATTTCAATTCAAATCAAAATTGAATTCTTCTTTATAAATTCGTTTTAAAATTCATTTCTATTCAATTCAAATTTCAATTCAATTTGAATTCATTTCAATTCGCTTTCAATTCCATTTGAATTCGGTTTCAATTCAATTCATTTCGAAATCGTTTTCAATTCAATTCATTTCGAAATCGTTTTCAATTCAATTCATTTCGAAATCGTTTTCAATTCAATTCATTTCGAAATCGTTTTCAATTCAATTCATTTCGAAATCGTTTTCAATTCAATTCATTTCGAAATCGTTTTCAATTCAATTCATTTCGAAATCGTTTTCAATTCAATTCATTTCGAAATCGTTTTCAATTCAATTCATTTCGAAATCGTTTTCAATTCAATTCATTTCGAAATCGTTTTCAATTCAATTCATTTCGAAATCGTTTCCAATTCAATTCATTTCGAAATCGTTTCCAATTCAATTCATTTCGAAATCGTTTCCAATTCAATTCATTTCGAAATCGTTTCCAATTCAATTCATTTCGAAATCGTTTCCAATTCAATTCATTTCGAAATCGTTTCCAATTCAATTCATTTCGAAATCGTTTCCAATTCAATTCATTTCGAAATCGTTTCCAATTCAATTCATTTCGAAATCGTTTCCAATTCAATTCATTTCGAAATCGTTTCCAATTCAATTCATTTCGAAATCGTTTCCAATTCAATTCATTTCGAAATCGTTTTCAATTCAATTCATTTCGAAATCGTTTTCAATTCAATTCATTTCGAAATCGTTTTCAATTCAATTCATTTCGAAATCGTTTCCAATTCAATTCATTTCGAAATCGTTTCCAATTCAATTCATTTCGAAATCGTTTCCAATTCAATTCATTTCGAAATCGTTTCCAATTCAATTCATTTCGAAATCGTTTTCAATTCAATTCATTTCGAAATCGTTTTCAATTCAATTCATTTCGAAATCGTTTTCAATTCAATTCATTTCGAAATCATTTTCAATTCAATTCATTTCGAAATCGATTAAAATCGATATAAATATCGTTCACGTCAAAATGGCGTCAATCTAATCAACACGGCTTCATAAATTTCTATTTTCAAATATTCTATTTCAAATATTTCTATTTCTAAACTGGAATGAGGCCCAATCAATTACCATATAAAATTAATTATATGGATTTTCATACAACACATGTATATAATAGCATTGAAAAATAATCAACCATCAACCAAAGTGCACTACACTGTATAAGCATCAAATAAAGATATCTAACGCTTATAACAGCATGTCAATCAATCGATCGACATATTTAATCAATCAGGATGAGTGAACTTCAAATTTCATCCTAACACCCATGTGGGGTTTCAAACAATCAAACACATATTTTATTTGTGCTGTTGGGCGATGTGTAAAATTTATCGTCCCAATCAATATCAGTCAAATCAGTGTACATAAACAAACCGTCTGGTTTGTAAATGAATATTTTATTTTATTCACATTCACGTTAAAAACTATATTTTTAACGATAAAATATTTATTCCAACACATGAATTTTCTTTTCAGTTCATTTATTCAATAAATGACATTTCTATTTTTCTAACATATTTTAGAAAATTTCGGCGGCATAACGACACGATACTAGAAACGGGACGAGGCCTAGCCTTATCCCCGGTCTAGTGAAGGCCCACGCCATTCACACATCAATCAAAACATTCAATTTCACCACACAATTCAATTCATTTCATTATGCAAACCACAAAATTTGGAGTAAGAGTCTAACCTAGCCTTACTCCTTCGCCTTATAACGGCGCACGTCTAATCCTAACCAATTTATCGATTCGATTTTTCACACCACAAACCACATTCAAACCAATATCGCAATCAATCACCAAACAGCCAAACAAACAAGTCCATGGTCTGTGGACGATTGTGTCGGGTGCTACTAAACACCGTCTGCATCCTAGTATATATATATAACTAGAAAATAAATTGAAGAGTGAGAAATTCTCACTTTTAGCTATCCTAGCTCCACGGTACTTCATTGATAGAAATCTTCATCGCTATCGCATCTTTTTCATCTTCCTTGCCCGCTTTCACTACCTATGTAAAAATCGAATTTTCACTTCGCTATTCAATATATAAAAATCACATTTTTATTTCGATGTTCAATATATAAAAATCATATTTTTATTTCGAAGTTCAATATATAAAAATCATATTTTTATTTCGAAGTTCAATAGATAAAAATCGAATTTTTACTTCGAAGTTCAATAGATAAAAATCGAATTTTTACTTCGAAGTTCATTATATAAAAATTCTATTTTTATTCTCATAAAAATATTTCAATTCCAAGAAAATCTAATCTTTCATTTCAAAGAAAATCTCTTTTCATTCAAAGAAATATCTATTCTTTAAGCGAAGAAAAATCTAATCTTCTCGTGATAGAAATTCAATCTTTTTTCTTTATAAAAATTCAATCTTTTTCTTTATAAAAATTCAATCTTTTTCTTTATAAAAATTCAATCTTTTTCTTTATAAAAATTCAATCTTTTTCTTTATTAAAAATTCAATATTTTTCTTCATTTTCCTAAAACATTAATTTCAGTTTTTAAAATGAAAATAAGTTTTCAGTTTTTAAAAATAAGATAAAATCAGTTTTTAAAATCATAAAAATCAGTTTTTTAAAAATAAGATAAAATCAGTTTTAACATAATAAAAAAAACAGTTTTAACATAATAAAAAAACAGTTTTAACATAATAAAAAAAACAGTTTTAACATAATAAAAAAAACAGTTTTAACATAATAAAAAAAACAGTTTTAACATAATAAAAAAAACAGTTTTAACATAATAAAAAAAACAGTTTTAACATAATAAAAAAACAGTTTTAACATAATAAAAAAAACAGTTTTTTTTTTATGTTTTAAATAAAATAAAAATAAAATAAATAAATAAATAAACTTACAGGGGGGCGCTGTCGAGTGGTCGGGGGGGGGGGGGATCTGGTGGCGCGTGGTCCAAGGGGGCGGCGATTGGAGTCAGGGCATCGGGATTGGGGTGCGGTGGCTGGGGGTGTCGCGATTTCTACAGAGGAGCAAGGGGAGAGAGGGAGGTGCGATGGCGAGGTGGGGCGGCCTAGACGGCGGCGCGGTGGGTGGCGCACGCCCCAGGGGCGGCGGCGACTTCGATTTAGGGTTGGGCGGTTTTCCCCTTTTTTTTTTATTTCTGTTCTGAACGATATAGAAAAGGAGGGGGGGTGTATGTAAAAGTATATATTATTTTATTTATTTTTAATTTTTAAATCCTTGAAGGTTGACTTTTAATTCGAACACCAAACGAGGCCCAACGACCGTCGCCTCTAGCTAATTACCCCTATTCCGAACACAATGGGATATGCCACGTAGGCCAATTCGACTGTTTGAATCAGTTTCCGTTGAATTTACATTGAAATCAGTATATTGAATTTTAAACGTACATTTTAAATTACCGGGGTCGCATACTAGCTAGAAAAATTCCAGAAAAATATTTTCTAGCTTCGTATTGACGATACGGTCCTAACAAAACTAGTTTCGTCGAATTCTGAGACCGTATGAAAAATGGCCAATTTCCAGTCGATTAAAATCAACTGAAATGGTCAAAACACGTTTTCCTTTGCCACGCTCACATATTGATTCGAAAAATTATGAAATTTGAAACCTAGCAATAACTTCACATCCCGGACCCAACAAAACTGGTTTCGTCGAAATCCGAGGTCATTTGCAAAATGTTCATTTTTAAGGGCCTGAATTCCATAGCGACTATTCAGAATTTTCAACTGGACATATCTTTTGATCCCCGCTATGAAAATTTTATTATTCGGATTCGTTGAAAAGATATTATCAATTAGATCCTATTATTTTTGGTTTCACTAAAATCCGGATTGTTTTGCACCCGGTACATTCATTTGAAGTTTGAAATCGAATTATCGAACTACCGCGCCATTTTCAATTCCTTTTATAATATAATTATATATAATTATTTATATTCTAACGACGACGCGTATACTATATACGATCGAATTCTATTCAAAATAAATTTTCTCGTCGATATTATTTAAAATAATTCATTTTAAATATTCAAAATTCGCCAAAATTGCCAAAATAAAAATTTCAAACTGGCTCGCATTTTACGGGTTGTTACAGTTAAGTCTGTGGGCCTATATTCTCTGATATTACCCACCAACCCTGATGTGTACTTAACCCTGCTACTGATTCAAGCATGTGTATTTAATGGTTAAGTGTATGTGTGTCTATATTTACTAATATTACCCACCAACCCTGATGTGTACTTAACCCCGCTACTGATTCAAGCATGTGTATTTAATGGTTAAGTGTATGTGGGCCTATATTTACTAATATTACCCACCAACCCTGATGTGTACTTAACACCGCTACTGATTCAAGCATGTGTATTTAATGGTTAAGTGTATGTGGGCCTATATTTACTAATATTACCCACCAACCCGATATGTACTTAACCCTTCTACTCGTTATGTTACCATGGTTAAGTGTTTACCTTAGTTAACTTAACCTTTCTCGCTTATTATGTTTGATTGGTTAAGTGTGGTTTATTAACTTAACCCCGTTCGTCTATCTGGTTACATTGGTTAAGAATTTTCTTGTTAACTTAACCCCATGTGTTACTTAACCCTAACACGCATCACATCAGATTGGTTAAGTGCATGTTAACTTAACCCCATCCACTAGTCCTATTATAATGGTTAAGTGTTATCAACTTATTCAAGTTAACTTAACCCACCCGCTTGTCCTGTTATGTTGGTTAAGTGTTACTACTTAACCGCAACCACTTGTCTAATTAACCCATTGTATTAGTTAAGTGTTCTCATTAATTTAACCTCACTCTCTAGTCCAGTTTAATCATGTTATAATGGTTAAACATTTGCTTAACCTTACCCACTCCCGTAGTCAACATATTAAATTGGTTAAGTGTCCAGATTAACCTAATCATATTACTTAACCCACCCATTTATATCATATTTGTTAAGTGTTCTTATTTACTTAACCCTACCCACTGGTCTAATTACCATGTTACGTTGGTTAAGTATTACTGTTCGTATTTCCACATGTCACCCACATGTCACCCACTTAACCCCCATGTCCCACCACATGTTTATCTGGTTAAGTATTTCTTAATTCATTAAGGCCGTAACCTTATAAAGACCTCTCACATTAGACTGACATTTATGGCAGCTGGATTTGCCGTGCGGGTCCGGGCAGTCTTACACCATAAAAGAGTCTAACCTCGTGTCTTTACAACTGTTACGCTTTTAATTTGGGCCTAGGACCTCTCACATTGGGCTGACATTTGTGACTACTGGATTCGCCGGGCGGTTCCGGGCAGGTTTACGTCACAAATGAGTCCAACCTCGTGTCGTAAGCATTGATTATCACTTATAATCTTTTACCCCAATTTGAATTTGTTTCCCCTATTCAAATTATCAATTAATTCCTAATTTAACGATGTCCATAATTGACTCAATTATGTCCATCTATTAATGGTATGCAAAATCATACCAATTTTACCACAATTTATCTTAGGTCATTAAAGGCAACTTATCTCAATTTATATTTATCCCTCCTTTAAGGCTATTACATGCCAACTACCCAAAACCTATTTAGGCGTGTTCATATTAGCCCCTTTTCAAGACATAAATTATCATATGTGTTTCAACCACAAATTTCACCTATTTAACATATGCCCAAGTTCTAGATTACATGTCCGTTTTACATATGCCTAATTCATACCAAATTTACATATGTTCAATTCATGCCTGTTTACATGTATGCCAAATTTATATATGCCTAATCTTAGACAATTTTACATATATACCAAGTTTTATGCCTTTTTATACATATATCAAGATTCATAGTTTACATGTTTACAAAGCTATGCCCAATTCACATAGATCAATTTTTAGCCAAATATATGTATCAATATTCTTGCCATATTTTACATAGGTCAAGTTTCATACCAAATACATGTATTCCATGTTTTCATATTATGCCTTCGATTCTACCAAACACATATATCCAACAAGGCAATATCCCAATATTTCCCCCGTATTCAATCGCACGCAAATCGCAGTTTAGGCCTAGGTCCGAAATTGACCAAGGTTCATCAAAAGAAAACAAATAGGGGAAAGGTAGAATTTTGCATAATAAATAGATCAGAGAGAAAAACAACATCATGATAGGCATACAGATTAGAACTTGATGATAACATCATTACGAATCAAGAAAACTGCTGAATAAATCACAAACTTGTCATGAGAATAAAGGTAGACAAGTCTCAAAACTAAAGATTCAAAAAGCAACAGGAATAGATCATACTTAATCCAATTCCACTTTAATTCATGGCCACATTATAATTAAATATTTAAATCGGAAAGCAACTAGAACTTACAGAGAACGGATAATGAATTAGGGAGTGAATTTGTCGTAGAAAGTTGCAGTGTCATTGATCTATCCTCTTGAATTTGTTGTAGAAGCATTGATCTTTGATTTGATTTGGGTTTGAACGCTTAAGCTTTAATTTGGAGATGGCGGCCATGGCTCAAGAGAGATTCCAGCAGCATTTGGGTGTCATATGAATTTGTGTGAGTTAGGCTAGGTTTAGGTGTTATTTTATAGGTGTAGCACTTCATTTCAGCCATCGGATTAACCCTAAAACCCATCCGGACCATCAAAACTCGTCCCAGGCCTCAAAAATGGGTTCTGGACCACACCAGGCCGACCAGGTCGACCTGTACAGGGGGGAGTCGACACTACAGTCGACACAGGTGGGGGGGGGGGGGGGGGGGCAGGTCGACTTGTGTGTCGACACTACAGTCAACACGGGTAGTCTGCCAGAAAGTCTGTTGAAATCTTGTTTTGGCCATATCTTGGTCATACGGACTCCGATTTTCGAAAACTGGACTCTATTTCGCGTATTTTTCCGAGACGAACGCAATGGTGATGTCCATTTTACCTAATTACTGATTCTTGAATTAGTTATCCTTATTTTACTATCTTTTCTGTTACATACGCCATTATCGAACTAATTTTTCTTCTCTTCCATGTACTAATTAATTCTCCTTATGCATCACCATTATTTACCTATCATAAGCATATTTTCATATATTTTATTTCATTTTTAATTATATTAAAAAAAATACGGGGTGTTACAAATGTCGTTTCCATACTCTTTTGTTTGGCGTCCAGATTTCATTATTCCATTTGATTGTGTGATTTTATGTACGGAACAGGTTTGGGGCTCATGAATTGATTTGTCTCTCTGTATTGTGACTTAATATGAAGTGGGCTTAGTTAGATTATATATTCATGCAGCATCCTGTGTTTGGTCGCCAAAACTTACTACTATGGGTCACTGTAGCATCCACAGCGGTTAATGTCGAGCGTCGAGGTGGGGAGTGTTATCGAATAGCTAGTCTATACTTGATAGCATACAAGGTTTGTTAAAACTTAAAATTCATCCAGTCATGGTTGCATGTTTGCTAAATTATTTTTTTGTTGATTGTTGAACTAATAGACTTTATATTTAAATCAGTTGGTTCAATTACTGGGAAGATAAAGAATATCGATGGTAGTGAGAGGTTGCTAGTGATCATAGTGGGCTAAGACAAGTTCACTAGTGAGTCATCTTCGGTTTAGCAATAGCAGGTTGAGACTTGAATCTTCGATTGCGAGTCACTTATGATTGGACAATAATAGGCTGAGATAGTTCTCTAGTAACGACTCATTACCTGGTCATGTATCTTGAGAGTATCTAGACACATTCGATGAGATGACCAGATTGCCACCATGCTTGAGTCAAGTTCCATATCGATCTAGTTATGGATGTTCTTTTGGTTGGGAATTCCAATGGGATTTTACTGATTGTGAGTAGTTGGTTGGTGTATGCCAATTATAACATCTCACACGCTATTTTGATCTTGGTTAATTGGTTGGGCTATTCAGATTAACCAGCGAGTCAGCATATTTCGTAGTCAGTTGGTTGGAGTTCCACTTTTCATTGGGAAAGGTGGAGTGCTTGGGTCGCATGGTCTTGAGTAGGATGTCACTATGAGTGCTACGGGAGTTTGAATGGTTTGAAAGTTCGACATTAATTTTTCATTTCGAGCAGGAATGAAAGGCCGACGGTACTCACTTGATTTTGTAGGTGGTTTAAGTGTGGTTTGTTTCCAAATGGAAGGTTGTCCGTTTTGATCAGTAACCAAAACCGCATAAGGAGTATTCGACTCATGATTTGGAGTTAATGGCGATAGAGTTCGTTTTGGTGAGTTGGAGGCACTATTTATTGTCAAGGTGGTTAGAGTCGTTGATGATGTCACATCATCGAAATTTCTCTCCCCCGAGAGGTATCTTAGCCTTTGCTAGCTACAATGGTTGAAATTCCTAGCCTCCTACGAGTATCAATTTCCTATAGTTACACGTAGGAAATGCAGCATTTATTTATGTTGAGTTGCAGACGTACGAGTTCAAAAAAGATATTCCTTTAGTGAGTGTCGCTTTTGTTCTTTACGGGTTACTATTAGCACCAAAAATAACAATGGCAAACTTTGAATAAAAACAGGAGCGTGAGAACTAGCGGCACCCAGAAGGTAATAACCCGGATTTTCAGAACCAATTTAATTTTTTTATTTTGGCAATTATAATGAATTTTGAATATTTAAAATGATTTATTTTAAATAATTACGACAAGAAATTTATTTTTAATGGAATTAAAACATATAATATTTAAATCGAAGTTAGAGTATAAATATTTATTTTAATTATAAAAGGAATTGAAAATGGCGCAGTAGTTTGAAATTCCGATTTCAAATTTTAGTTGAATGTACATGATTCAAAATAAACCGGATTTTAGTGAAACCAAAAATATTTGAATCTGTTTGAAAATATCTTTCCAACGAATCTGAAAAATCCAAATTTCATAGCGGGAATAAAAAGTTATGCCCATTTGAAAGTTCAGAATAGTCGCTATGGAAATATAGGCCTTAAAAATAGCCATCTTGCAAACGACCTCCATTTTTGACAAAACCACTTTTGTTGAAACCGGAATGTCAATTTATTGCTAGATTCTAATTTTCATAATTTTTGAAATCAATATGTGAGCGGGGCAAAAGAAAACATGTTTTGTCAATTTCAGTCAAATTGGATCGACCAGAAAATGACCATTTTTCAAACGGTCTCCAAATTCGTTCAAATTAGTTTTGTTAGGACCGTATCGCCAAAACATAGCCATATTTATTTTTCTGGAATTTTTGAAGTCAGTATGTGGCCCCAGTAAATTAAAATGTACGTTTGAATTTAAAATATGTTGATTTATATTTTAAATTTGACAAAAACTGATCGTAGCAGTCAAATTGGCTTGCGGGACATATCCTATTGTGTTTGAAATGGGGGTATTTAGCTAGGGGCGACAGTCGTTAGGTTTGATTTGGTGTTTGGAGACACATCGGGTTATTAAAGAATTAAAAATTAATTTATATAAATATTATTTTCTATAAATACCCCTGAAAATTGTGCCAAACCCTAATACCTAATACCTGCCGCCGTCAGCCCCAAATTAAAGGCGAATTTCAACCGATTTTCTTCCTCCAAATTCATGAAATCCACTTAGTAATCCAACCCACTTCTAAAGGCAATATTGTAGAGCTCATCATGCTCTACAATTTCAACGGTAACGATCAACTCTGGAGGGGTATTTCAGACAAAATCGTGGCTCAAAATGCCCGCCGTCGAGCACAGTTTTCAGATCATGGGGACCACCGAGCTCTGCCTCGGTCTAGGCGTTGGAAGCCCCCTCCTAGGCCGATGCTATGGCACTTCCTGATCGTCGGCAAGCCGCTCCAATCGGCGGTGGCGGCCAGTCCTAGAATTGAACGATATGGGTCCTTCAAACGTGAAGGCTACAGGAAGAAAGAAAATAGGAGGTTAACGTTCTATAAAGCATTATTAAAATTATAATTATTTTTATTAATTACAAATTTAAATATCCAATGCATTAAATAATATAACTTTTCCATATAAGGTCCAAATCGCGCAAAACTAGATCCGTTGTGATCGTGGGGACGAGAGCTTCACAACAAAACTGACCGCGTCCAAAATGGAGCTCCTCAGATTTTGGAGCAAATTCAAACTGGACTAGAATGGAAATTCAGATAAAAACTAACGGAGTGGATCCCAATGTGAGAATTTATCACTAAAATTACTTCTTTATAGTTATACATTTTATAGCTGCATATATGAACTGCCCCCCGTCGTACACAGACCGTGGACGACTTGTTTGATTGTATTGTGATGTGAAAATTAATTGTGATATGAAGTGGATTGTATAAAATATTCATGTGTTGAATAAAATATTTGAATAATAAAATATCATTTTTATTGAATGAACGAATTATATAAAATATTCATGTGTTGAATAAAATATTTGAATAATAAAAATATCATTTTTATTGAACGAACGGATTATATAAAATATACATGTGTTGAAATAAATATTTCTCGTTAAAAATATAATTTTTAACATGTATATGAATAAAATAAATATTCATTTACAAATCAGACGATTTGTTTATGTACATACATTTGACTGATATTGATTGGGACGATAAATTTTACACATCGCCCAACTGCACAAATAAAATTTGTGTTTGTTGATTGAAACCCCACACGGGTATTAGGATGATATTGGATATACACTAATACCAATATTTAGTTGTATGTCAATCGATGGGTTGACAGACTGTTGTAAGCGTTAATTATTCATATTTAACGCTTATGCAGTTGTGTGATGCACTCTGGATGATGGTTGACTGTGTTTGATTATTGTTGTATACATGTGTGTATGAAATCCATATAAATAAAATTATATGGTAATTGACTTTGTCTGATTCCAGTTCAGAATTAACGAATATTTTAAAATAATATTCAGTGAATATTGAAATGTGAAGCCTTGTTAGGTAGTTAAACGTCATTTTAACACGAACGGGAATTTGGTCGATTTTATTCATTTTATAATGAATATCAAAAAGTGATTTCAAAATCTGATATTTTGAAAATATTATCATTTTAATATTGAAATAATATGGAATACTCAATTTTGATTTGAATTTGAAAATAAAATTGAAATTGTTTTGAAATGAATTTAAAACGAAATTATAATGGAATATTCAATTTTGATTTAAAATTGAAATGGAATTGGAAATCGTTTTTAAAATGAATTTAAAACGATTTATAAAATTCATTTTAAATGGAAATCGATGAAATATATAATATATATATTATAATGGCCTAAATAGAACGCGCCGCGCAGCGGCAGCTCGCGAATTTCGACCATTAACTTCAAATGGACGTTACGGGAGATCCAATTGTCGGATTTTCCTAAAACCGGAACTGTTGGATTCGTATCGAAAATTGCTTTCCAATGAATATAAGAGATTTGAAATCTTATGGTTAGATTTGGAGATATGTACAAATCAATTTCAGAAAAGATCTCTATGAATGCAGTTCGGTGGCCGTTATTGGAAACCGACTGTACGGGCGATAATAAAATTATTAAAAATATGAAAAAATTTATGTAAAATCATAATAAATGATTTGGAGAGAATGGGATGAAAAATTCTATATTTGAAAAGATAAAAATATATTTTTTATCGAAATGAACTAGTTATCAACCAGAAAAATAATTTATTTATTTTTAGAAATAGATAAATTGGATTTGAAAATGGTTTTAAAATAACCAAAATCACCAATATATGAATTGGAACGGATTTGAATCAAAATTATCTTTGGAATATTTCGATATTGGATTCCGTGATTATGCAGATATTGTGGAGGAATTTGGAAGATATATATATCATTATTCCAATACGATATTTGTTGATTTGAGAATTGGATATTGAATATAAGCCGATGTATTTTCAATTCAGAGCCTTGTATTTAATATCAAATTGGATTTTGGGTTTGTCGTAAACGGTGTCTTCATTGACACTGTTCTTAAACCCAAATGAGAAAAGAATAAATCTTTTGAATAAGATTAAAGGAGTATACCAATTAATTGATATTTAATTGGAATTGAATTGAAATTGATTTTGGGTTTATCGTGAACGGTGTTTTAAATAACACTTGTTCTTGTAACACCCCGAATTTTCTGAGAATATTAAAATTAACAAATTCAAGAACACTTAATTTTTATAAGAAGAATTAAGTGAAATGGGTTGCGCAATTACGTTCATCTCAAAATTTTGGTTAAGATAGACATTTGGTTTGCATAAAACGGATACCTTATGAAGAAGTTATTAAGCCTTGAAGTTTGTATGCATATAAGAAATATATATATATAGATATATATAAAAATTAAATAAATAAATATGCAAAAAGTACAAAACAGTGAATCGGGAGGGGGAATAACCAAACCGGATCATTTTTGAGGTCGACCGAGCCTCGCTTGGTCGACTAAGGGTTGATTCAGGGTGTTTGGCTGTCAACCTATGGGCCAATTCGCTCTAAGGCAGATGTGGCATCTGATTGGTTCTCATGGTTCAGAGTTAATCTAATGGTCTTAAAACACTCTCTATAACTATATAAGGACCCTAAACCTAAAACTAATTCTATTATTCACTCTCATCTAAACCTACCCGCCACTAAAACCTAAATCAAAGTAAATCTAATCTAATTCAACTAAGAGAATTCAACGATCTACATCAAAGGCGAGCAATTCAATTTCAGAATACAGATCCCAGAACTCAAGAATTCCTTTTTGTTTGTAAGTATAGTTATCTTTCAGATGTGAATAAATTTAAGACATGATTTGTAATAAATTGTAAAATAGAATTGTATCAAGTTGTATGTGATGCTGATTCATGTTTATTCATGTCTATTCTATCATATATGCCTGTGAACTATTGTGGTCTATCGAACCTATCATGTTATGTGGAAATTGGTGAGTAAACCTATGATGTTGTATAGGAATTTGGGAATGAAATTATCATATGTAAGTTTGGTGATATTATGATACATACAAGTTTTAGGCTAAGTCATGTCGTTTATGCCTAGTTATTTAGAGCCATTATGCATACATGTTTAGATCCACGACCTTATATGTTTAGATCTACAACTTTATATGTTAGATCCATATGCTTTTATGATAGATCTAATTTACAAGTTCACCACTACATGTCAAGTTTAACTTGTACAGTTTTATGTAAGTTCATATGCTTGTGGTTAATGTTGCATAGATCAAATTTGCAAGTTCATAGTTAAATGTATATTGTTCTATGCCAAATCCATGTGACATATGTATAGTTAGATCCATACTTTGTATGATGTTGGAATGTTTCAAAGTTCCTCTTTTCCCTTTTTGTTTTATAAGTTAGGCTAAAATATCAAGCCTATTAGTCTATGTAATTTTGCAAACGTACAACGGGGGTAACGTTGGGGTAAACATGAAATTACATGTAATTGGTATGTTTGACACATAAGCATGATAAGTGGCATAAAAATGGTATAATCTATATACCTAAAATTTTGAACGCGATTTAGAAGAAAAGTGGGCCATGACAATAACTGATTTATAATTTACATATAAATATGTAGGATAAACATGATAAATTACATGACATAGATTGGTTCATGAAATGGTATATTTAGTATACCATTAATTGTGAGCATAATTAAAAGGATAATTATGGCATAATTAAATTGGGAATAATTTACATATGGAATTTATCATAAATAAGAAATATGTAAATTTAGAAAAGACGAATATGCCTAACCCAAGGTTAGACTGAGTTGTGGTGTAAAACTGCTCGGAACCAACCGGCACATCAAGTGACCACAACAATACCTATCTAATGTGGGTGGTTAGTGCATTGAGCCCAAAAAGGACCCGAGGTTAGACTGAGTTGTGGTGTAAAACTGCCCGGAACCGATTGGCACATCCAGTGACCATTACAATACCTGTCTAATGTGAGTGGTTGGTGCTTTAATAAAGCGAAGTCAAGATTGGTAGGGTTAAGTCAATTAAGGAAACACTTAACCAATTCAACATGTTAACTAAACTGATGGGTGAGGTTAAGTAAATTTAGAACACTTAAACCGTTATAACATGTTAATTAGACAAGTGGGTGAGGTTAAGTAAATTTAGAACACTTAACCGTTATAACATGTTAATTAGACAAGTGGGTGAGGTTAAGTAAATTTAGAATACTTAACCGTTATGACATGTTATTTAGACAAGTAGGCGAGGTTAAGTAAATTTAGAACACTTAACCGTTATAACATGTTAATTAGACAAGTGGGTGAGGTTAAGTAAATTTAGAACCACTTAACCAATATAACTTGATTTATGGAAAGATTCAGTTAAAATAAGAGGGCAACACTTAACTAATATAACTTGATTTGTAGTAGGGTTAAGTTAACACAAGAATGCAACACTTAACCAAAGTAACATGACATGTAGGTGGGTTAAGTTAACTTGAATTGATTGATAACACTTAACCAATACAACAAGATGAATACGTGGGGTTAAGTTAACAAGAAACACTTGACCAATATATCTTGATGAACGAATGGGGTTAAGTTAATAGGAAACACTTAACCGATCCAACTTGATAAGTAAGGAGGGTCAAGCTAATAAGAAATGCTTAACCAACATGACATGATGAATGAGTGGGTTAAGTTAACATGAATGGACAACACTTAACTAATATGGCGTAATGTGCGGGAGGGTTAAGTACATATCGGGTTGGTGGGTAATATTAGTAAATATAGGCCCACTAAACTTAACCATTAAATAAACATGCTTGAATCAGTGGAAGGGTTGAGTACATATCAGGTTGATGGGTAATATTAGTAAACATAGGCCCACAAAACTTAACCATTAAGTAAACATGCTTGAATCAGTAAAAGGTTAAGTACATATTGGGTTGGTGGGTAATATTAGTAAATATAGGCCCACAAAATGTATCTGTTAAATAAACATGCTTGAAAGGATGGGAGGCTTAAATACATCTCGTGTAGGTGGGTAATATTAGTACATATAGGCCCACAAAACTTAACCGTTTATTAAAAATGTTTGAATCGATGGGAGGGTTAAGTACATATCGGGTTGGTGGGTAATACTAGTAAATATAGGCCCACAAATTTAACCAATAGGAAACCCTAGTAATGGGGACCCATTTCAGCAGTAACCCACGTGGATGTATCACGGTACCCTGAACTAGTCAGGGTAGGGCACGATTACTGGGGTGATTATGGGCGGTCAAAGCAGCGGCATGGGGTACGTCAGTGTAGGTTCCGACGGTTTACGGGCGTGCACGTACTCCGGAGTGGGAAAAGTAGGCACCGGGTACCAATAGTTATACACTGTGCATCTTGAATCGTGTCGGGTTGCTATCACAAGGATTGATACACCTTATGGTAGGTCCAGCACAAGGTATCTACACACAAGAGAGGGCCGATTGACACAGATACATGGAACATGAATACAAGTAGGGAGCCGATTAATAGGGTAGTAAGGGTACATCTAACATGTTCATGGCAATTAGGCTGACTGAGGTGGGATCCTCACTATATATGTACACCTGAAGGCTACCACAATTACGGGGGTTGGGATCACGATTATCATTTTATACTGATTACTAGTTGGGACACTAGTTAGGTGGTGCAGAGATAAATATAGAAATCAGATTAACAGAGTAGTAGCGAAGCAGAGAAAAAGTAGAAGCGCATTTAGTTCACCTTGCACTTATCTTGTCTTTAGTTACCTTGTTTTTATGGTATTGTCCTATTTTCGTTTTATTCATGTCATGTTCCTTTGTCTTGTTTGCATGCTGAAAGATCACTGAACTTACAAGACTTATCTCTGACCTAGTTTGTTTTTCGCCTCTTTTCTTCCGTCCCCCCGGTAGTCAGGGAGGGAATAGCTTAGCCTAACTTGGACCTCTTCTCTTTCCAAGCTTGAAGATTAGTTGGTGTATCGCTTTGGACTCTCTCTTCCACTGTATGGCCGGTTCATGCTTTATCGGGGAATATCTTTGTTTTTATGCTTCTTTTATTCTTAGAAGTTTTTAAATCAAGATAGAAGTTCAATGTATTACTTTTAGTATGATTGAGACAACTGTTGTAAAAGCTTGATTGAGCCACATTGTTAATAAAATGACTTTATTTTCCGCTGTTTTATTTGTCTGTCTTGTAATTTATCTGCATCTTTTACCTATAAGGCTCCACTGAAGTTAAGGCATTCCCTTTGTGAGTGGCCTTAACGGAGGTGGGGTGTTTCACTTGGTATCAGAGCTGAAGGTTACCGGATCAGATAAAATATTTAAAAAATTATTTTCAACAGTTTTAAAAGAAGCATTTTCAAAAGAAAAGTTTTGTTTTAAAGGCATATTCCCCAAAGCCATATGCACTATCTTTTGATCCTCTGTTTGAGTCCTTGTTTCCTTCTTTCTTGAGTCTCCGGGGTTCCTGGTTTTCTGGGATGTAACCTCATCGTGGCATGGTTCCGTGGGCTCGACGAGACTACGACACTTGTCAAAGGGCAAATAAGTGCCCAATTTCCATCTATAGCCGTTGTAGTTTCACCTATGGCTAATTTTCTTTCGAGCTTTGTAGGATTTTCTATGCGATGGAGGCAGTTTTCGAGAGAGTTGTCAACGTGTTACATAAGGATAGCAAAGATGAGAATGAGGGAGTTTGGCTAAGGAGCACAACCTAAGGATGAAGAACTCATGGATATAGACTTGGTTCACAAAGGAGGGGAGGAAAGAATAGTAAAACCTAAAACAAGTGGAAGTATCTTTATTTTGGTATAACGGGTCGTATAATTCAGGGCAAGGGCAAGAACAAAAGACTGGATTTTCCGGAAGGCAAGTGCATGCTCTCACCACCAGCATACCTGAGAGAGAGGTAGTAAGGTTTTTGTTGAAAAGTTTATTTTTTCTTCTTGATCATCCTGTTAATACTCTTTTTGATTTTTGCGCTTTGCATTCGTTTATATCTTCTTCCATAGTTGAGTCTCTGCACCCTAGAGCTTGTATAGTAGAGGATCACATTATTGTCTCAAGTCCAATTTGTGGTTCAGCTCATTTATCTTTGGTTTTTAAGAATTTGAGATACTTGTGTTTTTGGTTTTATGGGCTATGGGTTGATTCTAGGCATGGATTAGTTAGCCAATAATTGTGAAAGGAGGATAGTTAGACTTTCGACTTGCCTCGGGAATACCCTCGAAATTTCATGCGATCCTAAGGGATCAGTTTGTCTTAGCTACCTAGAATCACTTTATGTATTTATCGACGATTTTCGATCTGTTAGAGTTGTCCATGAGTACGCAGATGTTTTTTTTATTAAGGTTAGGAGTTTTCCCCCTAAAAACTTAGTATAGGCTTCCGCATATATTCAGTTGACAATACAAAGCCAGTTATGCGATCAACGATAGTTTTGGAGCAAGATTGGCGAGGATGGCCAGAGTCGGTTAAGGGATCAATTGTTTGGTTGTTTTGCTAGTATCACCTCACATAGATCGTCCAAATTCGGAGGAGGTATTCCTTGGGTGCTTGTCTGATATTGGTTTAGGCCTTTGGGGCTTGTACTTGAGGGATGTCGAGTTCGACTAGGATGGTTTGCGTGAGAGATAAATAGTTGTGGCAGGCGCCCTAAGTAGAAAAAAACAACTAACCTTAAGAGAGGTAAAAAGTACATAACAACCTTTAGCTTTAGACCCTCAGATTTGTGACATGATGGATAAGCTAAGTAGAGGAGAGACCTCTAATCATCTTAGTATATACACTTGGTATCATGGTTAACTTCTGTTTATCTTGGGAAGATAGTTCGACAACATTGGATACCCTCTAGTATAGTAAATGATCGAGGTTCTATCTTTACTAGTGGGTTTTGGAAATGGAGGTCAAGAAGCTTCACAATCGTGAAATTAAATTAGTTAAGGTACAGTGGAGTGAATCTCAAAGAAGTTGCGACTTAGAAGACTGAAGACTAGATACGCGCATCATACCCTTTTTAAGGGTATATCCTTGATTCCTCCTTTTTCTGTTATATTTATTTGCTAGTCTTTATCTTTTAAGTATATCCTCTCGGTCCTGTCCTCGATCCTTAGGTAGAAGCCAATGGATGAAAACATGTATTTGAGACATGTTATGATTGATGGTTACAAGTGATTGCAAGTGTTTGCTAGTGGTTGCTCCTGGATGCATATACACACATTAGGCACTAGATCGGCTCAGTCACTTTCATATTGCATATGCATATGAATGTATTTGTATATGGATTGAAACTTGATGTGTTATCATATGGATGTTTCACATGGATGAGTGAATATGCACACATATAGTATTTACATGATTAGGGATATTTGCATACATATTGGACGCATGACACTCTCATGATACGCATTAAGGAGGTCAACTGGATCAGTAGACCGACTGATTTTGCGGTAGATAAGAGATGTATGCACACACTCTGCATATGTTCATATGACATTAGAATACTTTTAAGGAAAATGTATGCTTGTGGATGATGGATGAGTAGATGGATGATTGGATGTTAGGTTGCATTCTTCTTAACTTGAAGTTTTCGGGGACGAAATCCTTTAAGGAGGGGAGAATGTAACACCCCGAATTTTCTGAGAATATTAAAATTAATAAATTCAAGAACACTTAATTTTTATAAGAAGAATTAAATGAAATGGGTTGCGCTATTACGTTCGTCTCAAAATTTTGGTCTAGATAGACATTTGGTTTGCATAAAACGGATACCTTATGAAGAAGTTATTAAGCCTTGAAGTTTGAATGCATATGCGAAAAATACATATAAAGATATATATAAAAATTAAATAAACAAATATGCAAAAAGTTCAAAATAGCGAATCGGGAGGGGGAATAACCGAACCAGCCCATTTTTGAGGTCGACCCGAGCCTCGCTGGGTCGACTAGGGGTTGATTCAGGGTGTTTGGCTGTCAACCCGTGGGCCTATTCGCTCTAGGGCAGATGTGGCATCTGATTGGTTCTCATGGTTCAGGGTTAATCTAATGGTCCTAAAATACTCTCTACAACTATATAAGGACCCTAAACCAAAAACCTAATTCTATTATTCACTCTCATCTAAACCTAGCCGCCACTAAAACCTAAATCAAATTAAATCTAATCTAATTCAACTAAGAGAATTCAACAATCTACATCAAAGGCGAGCAATTCAATTTCAGTATACAGATCCAAGAACTCAAGAATTCCTTTTTGTTTGTAAATGTAGTTATCTTTCGGATGTGAATAAATTAAAGACATGATTTTTAATGAATTGTAAAATAGAATTGTATCAAGTTGTATATGATGCTGATTCATGTTTATTCATGTCTATTCTATCATATATGCCTATGAACTATTGTGGTCTATCGAACCTATCATGTTATGTGGAAATTGGTGAGTAAACCTATGATGTTGTATGAGAATTTGGGAATGAAATTATCATATGTAAGTTTGGTGATATTATGATACATACAAGTTTTAGGCTAAGTCATGCCGTTTATGCCTAATTGTTTAGAGCCATTATGTATACATGTTTAGATCTACGACCTTATATTTTTGGATCTACAACTTTATATGTTAGATCCATATGCCTTTATGATAGATCTAATTTGCAAGTTCATCACTACATGCCAAGTTTAACTTGTATAGTTTTATGTAAATTCATATGCTTGTGGTTCATGTTGCATAGATCAAATTTGCAAGTTCATAGTTAAAAGTATATTGTTCTATTTCAAATCCATTTGACATATGTGTAGTTAGATCCATACTTTTGTATGATGTTGGAATGTTGCAAAGTTACTCTTTTCCCTTTTTGTTTTATAAGTTAGGCTAAAATATCGAGCCTAACATTCTATGTAATTTTGCGAACGTACAACGGGGGTAACGTTGGGGAAAACATGAAATTACATGTAATTGGCATGTTTGACACATAAGCATGATAAGTGGCATGAAAATGGTATAATCTATATACCTAATATTCTGAATGTGATTTAGAAGGAAAGTGGGCCACGACAATAATTGATTTATAATTTACATATAAATATGTAGGATAAATATGAAAATTAAATGGCATAGATTGGTTCATGAAATGGTATATTTAGTATACCATTAATTGTGAGAATAATTAAAAGGATAATTAAGGGATAATTAAATTTGGAATAATTTACATATGGAATTTGTCATAAATAAGAAATATGTAAATTTAGAAAAGACGAATATGCCTAACCCGAGTTTAGACTGAGTTGTGGTGTAAAACTGCCCGGAACCAACCGGCACATCTAGTGACCACAACAATACCTGTCTAATGTGGGTGGTTAGTGCATTGAGCCCAAAAAGGGCCCGAGGATAGACTGAGTTGTGGTGTAAAACCGCCCGGATCCGATCGGCACATCCAGTGACCACAAAAATACCTGTTTAATGTGAGTGGTTGGTGCTTTAATGAAGCTAAGTCAAGATTGGTAGAGTTAAGTCAATTAAGGAAACACTTAACCGATTCAACATGTTAACTAAACTGATGGGTGAGGTTAAGTAAATTTAGAACACTTAACCGTTATAACATGTTAACTAGACAAGTGGGTGAGGTTAAGTAAATTTAGAACACTTAACCGTTATAACATGTTAATTAGACAAGTGGGTGGGGTTAAGTAAATTTAGAACACTTAACTGTTATAAAATGTTAATTAGACAAGTTGGTGAGGTTAAGTAAATTTAGAACACTTAACCGTTATAACATGTTAATTAGACAAGTGGGTGAGGTTAAGTAAATTTAGAAACACTAACCAACATAACTTGATTTATGGAAAGGTTCAGTTAAAATAACACGGCAACACTTAACCAATATAACTTGATTTGTAGTAGGGTTAAGTTAACACAAGAAGGCAACACTTAACCAAAGTAACATGACATATAGGTGGGTTAAGTTAACTTGAATTGATTGATGACACTTAGCCAATACAACAAGATGAATACGTGGGGTTAAGTTAACAAGTAACACTTGACCAATATGTCTTGATGATCGAACGGGGTTAAGTTAATAGGAAACACTTAACCGATCCAACATGATAAGTAAGGAGGGTCAAGTTAATAAGAAATGCTTAACCAACATGACATGATGAATGAGTGGGTTAAGTTAACATGAGTGGACAACACTTAACTAATATGGCATAATGTGCGGGAGGGTAAATTACATATTGGGTTGGTGGGTAATATTAGTAAATATAGGCCCACAAAAAGTAACCATTAAATAAACATGCTTGAATCATTGGAAGGGTTAAGTACATATCGGGTTGGTGGGTAATATTAATAAATATAGGCCAACAAAACTTAACCATTAAATAAACATGCTTGAATCAGTGGAAGGGTTAAGTACATATCGGGTTGGTGGGTAATATTAGTAAATATAGGCCCATAAAACTTTACTATTAAATAAACATGCTTGAATAGATGGGAGGGTTAAGGTGGGTAATATTAGTACATATAGGCCCACAAAACTTAACCGTTTATTAAAAATGCTTGAATCGATGGGAGGGTTAAGTACATATCGGGTTGGTGGGTAATATTGGGTAATATTATTAAATATAAGCCCACAAACTTAACCAATAGGAAACCCTAGTAACGGGGACCTATTTCAGCGGTAACCCACATGGATGTATCACGGTACCCTGAACTAGGCAGGGTGGGGCACGATTACTGGGCTGATTATAAGCGGTCAAAGCAGCGGCAGGGGGTACATCAGTGTAGGTTCCGATGGTTTACGGGCGTGCACGTACTCCGGAGTTGGAGAAAGTAGGCACTGGGTACCAGTAGTTATACACTGTGCATCTTGAATCATGTCGGGTTGCTATCATAAGGATAGATGCACCTTATGGTGGGACCAGCATAGGGTATCTACACGCAAGTGAGGGCCGATTGACACAGACACATGGAACATGAATACA
Organism: Allium sativum; assembly: GCA_030737875.1. Taxonomy (NCBI): domain Eukaryota; kingdom Viridiplantae; phylum Streptophyta; class Magnoliopsida; order Asparagales; family Amaryllidaceae; genus Allium; species Allium sativum. The sequence continues at coordinate 204,151,800 of CM060924.1, forward strand.
AGTAGGGAGCCAATCGATAGGGTAGTAAGGGTACATCTAACATGTTCATGGCAATTAGGCTGATTGAGGTGGGATCCTCACGATAGATGTACACCTGAAGGCTACCACAATTACGGGGGTTGGGATCACGATTATTATTTTATACTGATTACTAGTTGGGACACTAGTTAGGTGGTGCAGAGATAAATATAGAAATCAGATTAACAGAGTAGTAGTGAAGCTGAGAAAAAGTAGAAGCGCATTCAGTTCACCTTGCACTTATTTTATCTTTAGTTACCTTGTTTTTATGGTATTGTCCTATTTTCGGTTTATTCATGTCATGATCCTTTATCTTGTTTGCCTGCTGAAAGATCACTGGACTTACCAGACTTATGTCGGAGCTAGTTTGTTTTTCACCTCTTTTCTTCCGTTCCCCCGCAGGTAGTCAGGGAGGGAATAGCTCAGCCTAACTTGGACCTCTTCTCTTTCCAAGCTTGAAGATTAGTTGGTGTATCGCTTTGGACTCTCTCTCTTCCACTACTAGGGCTGGTTCATGCCTTATCGGGGAATATCATTGTATTTATGCTTCTTTTATTCTTGGAAGTTTTTAAATCAAGACAGAAGTTTAATGTATTACTTTTAGTATGATTGAGACAACTATTGTAAAAGCTTGACTGAACCACATTGTTAATAAAAAGGCTTTATTTTCCACTGTTTTATTTGTCTGTCTTGTAACTTATCTACGTCTTTTACCTATAATGCTCCACCGAAGTTAAGGAATTCCCTCTGTGAGTGACCTTAACGGAGGTGGGGTGTTTCAGTTCTTTAACCCGATTAACAATGGAATGAAATTTTGGGTTTGTCGTGAATGACATCTTTAATAATACTATTCTTAAACCCAATGGAGTTAAAAAAATTAGAAATTGATTGGAGATTAGCTAAGTTGAATGGTTTCTTGGGTATTGATCTGATGTTGGTTTCGACCTTCAGGATTAATACTTAGGGAATTGTTCTCTTGCTAATTTACGGTTGGAGACTGATGGGATGAGGTCTTCAGTAACACTGTTCTTAAACCCAATGTGAAAAGAATAAATCTTTTAATTAAGATTATTAGAATTTCCAGTTATATTTAGTATTTGGAATAAAATGGAATGTGATTTTGGGTTTATCGTGAACCGTGTTTTAAATTACAATTGTTCTTTAACCCAGTTAAAGATAAAATTAATTTCTTAGCTTTGAATAATTATTAATATTTATTTTTGGGAAGATTAAAACTAAACGGAGTTTTAATGAATCTTTGATTAGATTGAAAGGTGAATCTGATAACTAAAATTATCAAATTCAAGAAATGATCGAGAATGGAGTATCACTGGTTTTGCTCCAAGCGATAGTTAAATCTTTAATTAGATTTGAACATGAAATGGTAATTAATTTTACTGATAACACCTTAGTGTTAGATATGAAGTATTACCAGTTTTACTTCATGGGATGAATAGGTTGGGATTGGGAAATTAAACAAATGATTACTTTGGTAAGGATCGCTTATCCCGACTAGTTTGGATAAACCATAATTTGGTTTGAATTGATATCCAAATGAATATTAAATAATAAATTTAAAGACTTTATCTTTGATAAAATTAATGGGAACCTTTCCCAAAGGATATGAATATTTAAATAAAAGAACATTCAGAATTGGAATGCGGCGTATGTTGTGTTTTTATAGCACTTGTTTATTAAATAAGCGAGTTATTTAGAAAGACCGGGTTTATCCCATTCTGAATAACTGAATCGGCGATGAGTCGATGATGAAAACGGTGGTCGAAGACCAGAGGTCTTCAGATCGTTTGGATGATTACTGATGTCTTGATTGGGTTGTACAACCAAGACAAGGTAATAAGTGGTGATCGTCCAGATGTACTTGGAGATCGACCGGATATGCGAGGACCTCTCTCCTGTATTGGAAATATGGGATGAGGAATAAGGTGCCTCCGGTCTCGTTCAGACCCAGAACGAACTTGTAAATAGACTGTGTGTCTGACATTGGATTTCATTCTGTGTGATTGATAGACATCAGTTGCATAGCGTGAATTGCCTGTGTGGCATGCTGAGATGCAAATGATCAAGGCTTCTGTTGAAAAGCAGAGTCTTGTGGTTGATGATAAAAGTACAGTTTTAATATAGCATAACTTTGTGTAGCGTTAATTCGCGAGCCTCGCACCCGGTGTGAACCAGAAACGGGAGAGGACCTCAGGGAGGGCATGCGTTTCCTTCTAGCTAGGAGTGGTGTCTGGGTTTTGCACGCCCAGATGTTTTACTTATGTGGATGATGGATAGCGAGGCGCCTTGGATATATTGGCACTGCGGGGCGATTGATGGTATGGTCTTTATACAGACCAGATTTTCGCCCTATACGGCGGGAAAACATAGTGTTCAGACATTTTAATCCACTCCGTGTGGACTGGCCCTGATGATCCAAGGGCCCACCTGTGTTTGGGTCCTGAGACATGGGATAGATTGTCTCGAAGCGGTAAGGACGATCCCTTGCCTTGGTTCACAGATGGAAAATCAACTTCCAATACGTGACATTCGGTTTTATTTGTAGAGCCTAGTATGGCGACATAGTGGGATGGGGCACTATGCCATCTATGATTGATACATTTATATTTGAAGTTGTTTTCATACACTTTACACTATAATAGTATCAAAATGATTAGTTCTAAACGTACCAAGCATGTTTGGCTATTATAAGGTAAAACTACATCCTCTGGCTTGCTTTGCATTGTGTGATGGGACCCGAGTCTTATAATAGCTTCATTTTTTCAAAAAGCATTGCGCTGTTTTGTTTTATGCACTGGAATTTTTAGGAGGAAACCCGTTCCGTGTTATGCGGCGTGGTCCCTTGATTTACTTTATTTTTAAAGTAAGGATGTAATAGCTGTTTTAGTTCTCACACCGGTCACATGACTGACCTGGAGTTTGTTGTTTTAACCTAAACTCTGGGTGCCCATATTTTCCACACGGGCAGCTAGTAGTTGGGTTTTGCAGATATTATATTCACAGGATCCTGGTTTATAGCTGAAGGGATATTCGGAAAGCTCTGTATCCGTGTATTTTCAGTTGTGTTTTGTATTATTTTCAGCTGCACTGTAAATTGTAAATCTCTGATGTTTATCAAATGTATACTATTTACCCATACTCTATTATATTCTTGTATTCTGATGTAAATTGTTGTAATAGCAATAAAATGTTCTGTCATTTGTGTTCTGATTTGTCGTGTTCTCGACTCAATCTGGGCTTTCCTCTGCGCGGAAGTTCGGGTCGCTTTAAGAAGGAGGAAGTACCGAGTTTTCGGTAATGTTTTTTTGAAACGTGAGATGGAAGAAAAGGGTAATCTCCTTTCAGTCCAGAAATACTTTTTTGATTTTAACTGAAAAGGCATTAACTTCATACTTGTTATAATGTGGGAAAGAATGATAGAAGTAAGCCAAGGGTGAAGCATCAGAAGAAACAAAGAACTACAAACAGACAAATTTGTAACGAACAAAAGCCTAACTCAGTCATATTTCGAAAGGCTCCTTTTCTATAAATGAAGCCACTGGCAAAACAAGCCTATTCCTTAAGGATGTCGGAAAGAAAACACATTCCAAAGTACGGAGTCGAAGAAAGTGAAAAGGAAAAAAGTAGAGGAGAAGCCTACCTAAAAGGTTGAATATCAAACAAAGAACCCCCTAGACCAAACAAGAAGATTGACCATGTTAGATAAAACGCAGATCCGAAGGTAACTACCACTGCAAGTCGAGAGGTTGCGTATGGTAATGCCTCTCGCAACTCATCGGACCATGGCCGAAAGGGTATATCCTGGAAGTATTGATGAAACTGGATAGCCAATGTCAGGGATGTCTTCGTATGACCCTCAGGATATCCTTTGAAAGGGTGATTGGACGTGACCCCTAAAGCCAAAGGGAAGCGACATGCTTATATAAATAGGATCCTAGGAGACCAAGATCAAGAGATTAAATTGATTCCCAAAATTTGTACTCATAAATTTTAGGATAAAACCGTAATTTGTGAATTGATTTGGGGAAAAAAGTTTGTAATATTCCATATATATTCAATAAAGAGGAGACATATGACGATAAAGGTAATTATGAGAAATCTCGTTCAATTAAGTATGTTATTGTTATCATTCGCTAACATTGCAGGTATAACGTGCAAGTTATATTGACGATTAGAATCTTGTTCATACCCTCGCCCATGACCACCATTAGGATCCTTAGACCATAGGGATAATTTCCTTCCATAGTCTACTAACCACAGCGATAATCCAAAAATTGTGTTATGATCCCTTTACTATTGAAATATCAGATCAATATGTTAATACGAGATTATGATCATATTCCTACTGCCCAATTATGTCTTTGAGCAACTAATGAAAACTTGTTTTTCGATATCCATTTTAAGATGATTCAATCCCTCTAAAATTATTCTCAAGGTCATTGAACTTTTAGCAAGCTGATCTAAAGCTGTCGGAATCAAATCCAACACTAAAAGGGTTACACGGCTAACAACCAAAATTTACCGAAAGAACCCAATGGCACCAATCCGATACACCAAGGAAGGCCCAAGCAAATGCTTTACGAAAGGATAAGCCTTTTCACTTAGAAATTAAAGGGAAACTCATGGCTAGTCTTGCTACCTATAAGGAATTTATTTTCGGCATCCTATATAAGCATTTCAATAGGAACACTGAAACGCAAGCGATTCTCTAAAGGTTAGGAGTTACACTGTATAGCTTTGCTTTTAGGGTGTTAATTATATATTTGGATAACGGTTATGATTCCATTATTCAAGGTAAAGTAGTGCAGACTCAATGAGGTGGTAAATTCTGTATTAAAGAGGTGTTTTTTGTTACCGACATCATGAGAAGGGGGTTGGTCACACATTTATTTTATAATGAATGTGATGTCATCTTGCTATAGATGAATGTGATGGATCAATAGTTTTATATTACTATTCGAGATTTCCAAAATAGAAGCAGGAATAGGTATCGATGGTTTCCATCGATAGGTTTCCATAAAAATCAGAATGTCATGATAACGCTCGAGTTACACACAATTCGTTGATGAGAGATGCTAGATTAATATACTTAATTATTGGAATGACAAACAAGTTATCGAGTCATATATGGATTGAATTTACTACTTGATGTATCTTATTAGTTAGATTAGCATCCTTTATGTTAGGATAGGTATGGATGTAATCTATACAATTGTTATTATTTTTCTTATACATGTTTGATTGATGATGTTTGCATGTCTATTTATAATTATATGATTGTTAGGCATGCAAGATAATTGTATTATTATATTGTTTATTTATTCAAAATAAAATCCATACATGACTTGACATGAGTATGTTTGATAAATTTTATTTATTTAAAATTGTTATTCCCTTGCTGTTGCTTCTGCTACATGTGTAATCCTCTTTGTCAAATACATGTCTACTTCCAAATAAGCTAGATTCTATTCGTTTGGATGCTAATTCGCTTTTATTTATATCTAAGTGCTAAGCTTGCTCAAAAAGAGGTATGTAGTAAAGGTATAGTTGTGGTTTTTTCCATTTGGTACATTTTTGGTGATTTTTTCTCCATGTATAGGTAGTCACTTTTGGGTGTTTTTTTGGATGAGCCCTGCATGGCGATTTTGCATTTTTTCGAATCGATCCATACAGGGGAGGTGCTGCCGAAATTTTTAGTGAATTGCCAAATTTGGAAAGAAATTCAATATGTAATGCCATGTTAAATTGTCTTCCAAATTAGCAAGTTGTCACTTTTTCCTTTCAATATCTATTTGTTTGGAAAATAAGTGTATAACTTAGGTGTTGGCTTGGCAATAGTGATCGGTATTTGATAGTGGATGCATGAAGATCGAGAATGTTGACTTTATGCCGAGTTCCGAGTTGATTTCCTTTATTATTATAGCTTTTAATGGTTGTTAATGAGAGCGATAAATTACAATTTCTTTGTGATGTCACTTGTTCATGAGTGTTGGGTTATATTGTTTTGTCCTTGAGGATTCTAGGGATGAAATCCTTTTGAGGGGAAAGAATGTAACAATCCATATTTTAATGATTAGATATTTAAATATTGATTGTTAATTATTCGATTGATGGCTCCAAAAGGTAATTTTTCACAAATGATTGAATCTGGACTTCGAACTAGTTACATTGAGTCCAGATTGTCCGCTACATAAAGTATAAGGATTGCTATATTTCGATCTAGATTCAAAACCTTCCCAGAATACGTGAAAAATTGTCATCGCGAGAAATAGTCCCGGGTCACGATGAAACTTGCACCATCAGAACCGTATTGCTGTGGTGACGCATGCTTTCAAGTTTCATAATGTATGGATGGATCGTTTGATTGTGGAAAGAAAAAACGCATGTTGATTTTCTTTGAGATAGAAATGGGAATTTAATTTGAAGGAATAAAATAATAATAGCCTAAGCTAAAGTTACTTCCTGAACCAGACCTTTGTTCTTAATTTTATTCATTAGTTACTATTATATTGAGGAATGGCCATGACTGTATTTTTCATTTCAAAGATTAAGTTCTCTTAATCAGATTCACTAAAATCTATGAGAATTAGTGTGTTCGAATCATGGAGGAAATCTACACATACTCATACCCTTTTTAAGGGTCTGACCATCATTGTTTTGAGTTGGAAATTAGGGCAATGATATAGGGTTCAACATGGAGGATGTTGGAAGAAATGAGAGTCAAAGGAGGAGCACCACTGTTCTTCTCTTCGCGAGGAAGTTCCCCAGTGAAATTTTATGGTGACTCAGTCAGCATTGATGATGCTACCTGCTACAAGGTTATGAAAAGCCTCCTAAAGTCCCTATTTTCATGAAGAGCTTAATTATGGAGTTTTGGGTATGAGCATATCTAGTTATTGAAGAGGGTCACAGAGGTGTTCTTGGATCTTGATTTCATTGCTCTATGTCATTGAAATATATGTACGTAAGTATAAGGTTCCTCACTATGTATGATATGGACTAGGTATTTTGTGTTTGGAGAAGAAAAGCTTCAAGGGTAAACTTGTTGGAATTGGACGTCGTTTCTTCTTATGGACTCGTATTGATGAGCTCTACGTTAGGAAGCACGTTTGGGTTGATTTGGCTAAGGTGAGTGATATTATTTCTCACTGGACTATATTTGTTCATATAGCATAAATTTGATGTCTAAACTGTTTTCGAATATAAAGCATAAATTTATTTTGAATAGAATTAGAACGTATATATATTTCAACGACATATCCAGCATCTACAAATGATTTATTTTAAATAATAATGACTAGAAATTTATTTTGAATAGAATTAGAACGTATAAATTTATTGAAATCGAAGTTAGAATTTAAATATTTATTTTAATTATAAAAGGAATTGAAAATGGCGCGGTAGTTTGAAAATTCGATTTCAAATTTCAAATGAACGTACAAGATTCAAAATAAATAAAATTTTAATAAAACCAGAAATATTTGAATCTGTTTGAAAATATCTTTCCAACAGTTGTGAAAAATCCAGATTTCATAACGGGAATAAAAAGTTATGCCAAGTTGAAAATTCAAAATAGTCGCTATGGAATTTTATATAATATGTAGCCCTTAAAAATAGCCATTTGGCAAACGACCTCCGTTATCAATGAAACCACTTTTGTTAGGACTGTATCGTTAAAACATAGCTAGATTTATTTTTCGTGAATTTTTGGAGTCAGTATGTGGCCTCAATAAATTATAATGTACATTTAAATTAAATATATATTGATTTATATTTTAATTTAAAGAAAAACTAATCGTAACAGTCGAATTGGCTTATGAAATATATCCCATTATGTCCAGAATGGGTGTATTTAGCTAGGGGCGACAGTCGTTGGGTTTGATTTGGAGATACATCGGGTATTAGAGAATTAAATATTATTTTCTATAAAGGCCCCTAGAAAATTGTGCCAAACCCTAATCCCTAATACCCGCCGCCGTCTGCCCCAATCAAAGGCGAATTTCAATGGATTTTCTTCCTCCAAAATTCATGAAATCTACTCAGTAATTCAACCCACTTCTAAAGGCAATATTGTAGATCTCATAATAGTCTACAATTTCAACGGTAGTGATCAAATCTGGAGAGGTATTTCAGGCGAAATCGTTGCTCAAAATACCCATCGTCATGCGGGTTTTTTGGATCACTGGGGCCACCGAAATTCGCATCACCTCCGGCGGTGAAGGAGGTCACGTAGGCCCCACTTGTGCAAGGTTCTGATCAATGTTCAACTGCCTGTACCTCGCGCAAATAGAAGCCCTAGTTTGGAACAGTGGGGTTCAACGGTTTTGGCAATTCCATGAAGAAGAAGATGCAACAATAACGATTTTATTTGTTTCTAATTAATTTAATTAATCGTTTAATGTAATTACTGTTTAAAAATATGTAACTTTAATATACGTGGTCAAAATCACGTGAAACTGGATCCGTTGTGATCGTAGGGACGAGAGCTTCACAACATGACTAATCGGGCCTAGTTTGGAGCATGTTAGAATTTCGGGCAAAAATATCAAATCCAAACCATTCAGAAAATCAGAAATAAAACTGGAGGAGTGGAAACCAATGTGAGAACTCCTTCTCACTCTATTTATCTTCCAGTAAAATATATACAAGGATGTAGACGGTACTTAGCAGCACCCGACACCATTTATTGTACAGACCATGGATGTTTATTTAAATTGACTGCATTGTGGATGTTGATTGTGAGTTCATATGTTGAATAGAATATTTGAATAATAAAAATATCATTTTTATTGTATGAATGAACTATAAAAAATATTCATGAGTTGAATAAAATATCATATCGTCAAAATATAATTTTTAACGTGTATACAAATGACATAAAATTCGCCTGAAATGAAAATAAATATTCATTTACAAATCGGGCGATTTGTTTATGTAACACGCATTTTTCTGATATTGATTGGGACGATAAATTTTACACATCGCCCAACTGCACAAATAATAACCAGTATTTGTTGTTTGAAAACCCCACACAGGTATTGGGATGATATTTGATATACACTGATCTCAATAATTAGTGGTATGTCAATCGATGGGTTGACAAGCTGTGGCTAGCGTTATTTATTTATTTTTAACGCTTATGCAGTTGTAAATTGCACTCTGGATGATGGTTGATTGTTTATCATTGTTGTTATATACATGTGTTGTATGAAATCCATATAAATAAAATTATATGGTAATTGATTGTGCCTGATTCCAATTCGGAAAGAACGAATATTTTAAATTAACGAACATTATAAAATGACGAATAATGAATATTTTAAATAATTAATATTTTAAAATTATATTCATTAATGGATTAAAATATGATTTTGATGTCCGATTTGGGATGGACATGAAAATATTGAAATGTATGGAGCCGTGTTAATTAGTTATGCGCCATTTTGACGCGAATAATATTTATATCAATTTAATTCATTTTTATAATGAATATCGAAAAGGAAATGATTTCAAAATCTGATATTTTGAAAATATTATCATTTATATATTATAATGATAAGGAAAATTCAATTTTGATTTAAAATTGAAAATGAAGTTGGAATCGTTTTTAAACGAATTTATAAACAATTTATAAAATACATTTTAAATGGAAATCGACTATATATATATATATTTATTTAATGGCCTGAATAGAACGCGCTGCGCTGCGGCAGTTCGCGAATTTCGACCATTGACTTCGAATGGACATTACGGGAGACCCAACCATCGGATTCTCCTAAAACCAGAACCGTTGGGTTCGTATCGAAAAGAGCTTTCCAACGAATACAAGAAATTTGAAATCTAATGGTTGGATTTGGAGTTATGTCCAAATCAAATTTGGAAAAGGTCGCTGTAAGTGCAGTTCGATGACCGTTTATGGAAATCGACCGTACGGGTCTTGATAGAATTATTAAAAGTACTAATAATTTGTGTAAAATCATAATAAATGATTTGGATGAAAAATTCCACGTTTATGAAGATAAAAATATATTTTTATCAAAATGAACTAGTTATGAACTAGAATTATAATCCAATAATTTTTAAATAAAATAAATTGGATTTGAAATGGTTTTAGAGTTAACCAGAATTTCCAATATATGAATTTGATTAGATTTGAATTGAAATTATCTTTGGGATATTTCGATATTGGATTCCGTGAATATATGGATATTGTGGAGGAATTTGGAAGATATATATATTGTTATCCCCAATACGATATTTATTGATTTCAGAATTTGATATTGAATATAAACCGATATATTTTCTATTCAGAGCCTTGTATTTAATATTGAATTGGATTTTGGGTTTGTCGTAAATGGTGTCTTAAATAACACTGTTCTTAAACCCAGTTGAGAATAGAATAAATCTTTTTATTAAGATTTAGTGAAATTTTCCAATTAATTAATATTTAATTGGAATTGAATAAAAGAATTGGATTATGGGTTTGTTGTGATTGGTGTTTTCAGTAACCTTGTTCTTAAACCCCGTGTGAAAAGAATAAACCTTTTAATTAAGATTATTAGAGTTTCTAATTAATTAACATTTAATTAGAATAAAACGAGATGTGAATTCGGTTTATTGTGAACTGTGCTTTAATGACACTTGTTCTTTAACCCGATTTACCATGAAATGTGATTTGGAATTTATAAATCTTTTAATTAAGATTTAATGGAATTTTCCAAAGTAAAGTTTTCCAATTTAACAAAATAAATTGGAATGGAATGGAATTTGATTTGGTAATAATCGACATGAACTTCTGTGGAGGGGGACTATTACTATATATGGAATTCAAGAGGCTCTGCCGTTATTCCATTTATATTATCGGTTGGATATGGAAGTTCATATCGATTATATATATATTGATCTGTTTTCCGTGAAGATTCCATTGTAAATGAAATGTGATTTTGGGTTTATCATGAGCTGTGATTTAAATGACATTAGTTCTTTAACCCGGTTAAAGATAAGACTAATTTCTTAACTTTGAATAATCATTAAGTAATGATTTTTGGAGATTAAAACTAAATTAGAGTTTTAATGAATCTTTAATTAGATTGGAATGTGAATGAGATAATTAAATTTATTGAATTCATGAAATGATCGAGAATGGAGTATCACCAGTTTTGCTCCAAGCAATAGTTAAATCTTTAATTAGATTTGAACGTGAAATGGTAAATAATTTTACCGATAACACCATGGTGTTAGATATGAAGTATTACAATTTTACTTCATGGGATGAATAGGTTGGGATTGGGAAATATAATAAATGTTTACTTCGGTAAGGTTCGCTAATCCGGACTAGTTTGGATAAACCATAATTTGGTAAGAATTGATATCTAAAGGAAGATTAAAGAATAAATTTAAAGAATTTATCTTTGATAAAATTAATGGGAACCTTTCCCAAAGGATATGAATATTTAAATAAAAGAATATTCAGGACTGGAATGAGGCGTACGTTGTGTTTTATAGCACTTGTTTATAATATATGTGAGTTATTCGGAAAAGCCAGGTTTATACCTATTCTGAATAACTGATTCGACGATTAGTCAATGATGAAGACGGTGGTTGAAGACCGGAGGTCTTCACATCGTTTGATGATTACTGATGTCTTGATTGGGATGTACACTGTGATGACCCCAAACTTCTGTTATACAAAAGCAAGGATAATCATTGGAATATAACATAATTACAACAATAGCAGATCTCAGATAACATCATAACACATAAATCATTGCAGCAGAAATAGAAATTTCATCAACATCACAACATCAAAACATCAGAGTGGCACAGTTACAGGATGCAACTTAGTAAATAGAAAGTCTCAGTAAATAGAAATAAGTCTAGAACTCCATCAAGTACATCATAGATAAAGGATGTCTAAATGTCTCAAAATAGAAATAAAAAGATAAAAATGTTCTTCGTCTTCCTTTCATCAGCATACTCCAATCCAGCATATGTCCAAATAACCTGATCTATCACTTGGCTGTCCGTGTGAAAAGAGGGCACCTGAATTTGCAAAGTGAAACAAACTACGAGTCCATCGTGGGACTGGTATGAGAAATCTTTCCTAACTTATCTAACAATGAAATGACTCAAACTTCCCCGTAAAGGAAAACCCGGATTGAATCGAGAACACGATAAATCATAACATAAACAGAAGAACATTTCATTGCTTTTTACAACAATTACATCAGAGTATAAGAACATTACAGAGTATGAATGAATATTACACATTGGAAATAAAATATCAGAGATTTAAATTACAAAGCAGCAAAAAAAAATACATAACACAACTGAAGGAAACACACAGATACAGAGCTTTCCGAATATAGCTTCAGCTGTAAACCAAGATCCTGTGAATATAATATCTGCAAAACCAAAACTATTAGCCGCCCGTGTGGAAAATATAGGCACCCAGAGTTTAGGTTAAAACAATAAACTCCAGGTCAGTCATGGGACTGTATGAGAACTAAAGCAATCATTAATATTTATTTTAAAATAGGAAATCATGGGACTACGCCATATAACATGGAACGGGTTTACTCCACATGAATCTTAGTTTAAGATAAAACAACACAATGCTTTTTGAAAAAACGAAGCTATTATAAGGCTTAGGTACCATCACACAATGCAACGCAAGACGGAGGATAAAGTTTTCCTTTGTAATAGCCAAAATATGCTTGATACGTATAAAGCAAATTTTATATTACTATAAGTGCATAGTGTTAAAAACAACTTCAAATATAAATGTATCAATCATAGACGACATGGGTATCATATATCATGTCGACATACTAGTTCTACAATCAAAACCGCATGATGTCATATTGGAAGTTGGATTTCCATCTATGAACCAAGGCAAGAGATCGTCCTTATCGAATTCGAGACAATCTAGCCCATGTCTCAGGACAATTACCCAGTCAAGCCCTTAGCAGCGCCAGAGCCAGTCCATACATATGTTAGTGGATTAGTTATGCCTGAACAATACGTTTCCCTGCCCTATGGGGAGAAATCTGAGCCACTAGCGACTCAATATCCGAGGCGCCCCATTCCATCATCCACATAAGTAAAATGTCTGGGCTCCATACTATGACACCACTTCTAGCTAGAAAGAAACACATGTTCTCCCTGGGGTCCTTCTCTCGTTTCTGGTTCATACCGGGGTGTGAGGCTCGTGAAGTAACGCTATACAAAAAGTTGTGCTAATTAAAGCTGTGCTTTGATCATCAACCACAAGGCTCTGCTTTTCAACAAAAGCCTTGATCATTTTCATCTTAGCATGCCACATTGTCAGTCCATACCATACCATTGATTTTTGCCAATATATAACCTCTAAGATCGTACGTCTCAGAGAAAGGTGTTAAGCAATAGAATAAATTCTCCACCACCAAACAGATATATATTTAGCAGAGATCAATGAATACAGCATAAAGGAATACAATGTCTGACATACTATCCATTTACAAGTCCGTTCTGGGTCTGAACGAAACCGGAGGCACCTTATTCCTCGTTCCATATGTCCAATACAGGAGAGAGGTCCTCGCATATCCGTCGATCTCGAAGTACGTTTGGACGATCACCACTTATTACCTTGTCTTGGGTGTACGACCCAATCAAGACATCAGTAGTCATCCGAACGATGTGAAGAACTCCAGTCTTCAACCACCGTCTTCATCTTCGACTCTTGGTCGTCGTAGTAATTATTCAGAATGGGTTGAACCCGGTCTTTCCGAATAATTCGCGTATCCTATAATCAAGTGCTATAAAATCACATCATACGCCTCATTCCAATTCAGAAATATTCTTTTAATAAAAGATTCACGTTATTAGGGAAAGTTCCCCATTAATTTTATCAAAGATAAATTCTTTTAAATTTATTTTTTAATCTTCCTGAAATTAACAAGACACATTAAAACACCAAATTGGTTTTAATCTCCAAAAATCATTAGTTAATGACTATTCAAATTTAAGAAATTAATCTTATCTTTATCGGGGTTAAAGAACACATGTCATTAAAAACATAGTTCACGACAAACCTAAAAATCATCTTCCATTAAATATGGAATCTTCACTGAAATAAGATCAATATATAATCGATATAACTTTCTGTATCAGACTAACAATATAAATGGAATAACGACAAGGCCTTTTAAAATCCATATATAGTAACCGTCTTCATTCACAGAAGCTCATATCGATTATTACCAAATCGAATTCCATTCAATTCCAATTTAGTATATTAAATTGGAAAACTTTACTTTGGAAAATTTCCATTTAAATCTTAATAAAAGATTTATAAATTCCAAAATTATATTTTCACTGTTCATCGGGTTAAAGAACGAACGTCTTTAAAAACACAGTTCACAATAAACTCAATTCACATTTTATTTTATTCCAATTACCAAATATAATTGGAAACTCTAATAATCTTAAATAAAATATTTATTCTTTTCATACGGTGTTATTGAAGACACCATTCACGATAAACCCAAAATCCAATTTATTTATTTATTTCCAAATAAATATTAATTAATTGGAAAACTCCATTAAATCTTAATTAAAGATTTATTCTAGTTAATACTTGTTCATTTCGATAAAAATATATTTTTATCTTTTTAAGTATAGAATTTTTTTATCCAAAATCTTTCTAAGCCATTTATTATAATTTACATAATTTTTGCATATTTTTAACAATTTTATTATCGCCCGTACAGTCGGTTTCCAGTAACGGCCACCGAACTACATCCATAGCGACCTTTTTCAAATTTGATTTGGACATAATTCAAAATCTAACCGTTAGATTTCAAATCTCTTATATTCATTTGAAAGCTCTTTTCGATACGAACCCAAAGGTTTCGATTTTAGGAGAATTCGACGGTCGGATCTTCCGTTACGCTAATTTGCAGTTAATGGCCGAAATTCGCGAATGGTCGCTGCGCGGCGCGTTCTATTCTGGCCATTATATATATAATATGTTATATATATTTCGTCGACTTCCATTTAAAACGTATTTATAATTCGTTTATAAATTCATTTTAAAATGATTCCAACTTCATTTTCAATTTTAAATCAAAATTGAATATTCTATATCTTTATCATATTAAAATGATAATAATTTGAAAATATTAAATTTTTCGATATTCATTATAAAATGAATAAAATCGATCGATAAATCCATTCGGGTTAAAATGGCGTTTCTATAACTAACCCGGGTTCATATTTTTATATTTTGTGTCCACCTAAAATTGGACATCAAAATCATAATTTTATTTTCCACTTAATATTATTTTAAAATATACGTTATTCTAAGATATTCTTTATTTTAAAATATTCTTTATTCTAAGATGTTCTTTGTTCTAAAATGTCCTTTATTCTAAAATGTTCTTTTTCCATATTTTTTTACCTTAATTTTTTTTATATTAAAATAATCATTTTCATTCTTCTACATTAAAATGTTCTTTTTCCATTTTTTTACCTTAAAATGTATTTTTACATTAAAATGATCTTTTTCGTTCTTCTACATTAAAATGATCTTTTTCATTCTTCTACATTAAATGTATTCTTTACTTTAAAAAAAATATGTTCGATTACATTAAAACAATTCCTTTACATTAAAATAATTCTGAATCGGAATGCGACTCAATCAATTACCATATAATTTCAGTTATATGGATTTCATACACCACATGTATGTGAAAATAACGATAAATAATCAACAAACAGTCCATTCACATCCAGAGTGAAATTTACAACTGTGTGAGCATTAAAATAAGTAAATAACGCTCATCACAGACTGTCAATCCATCGATTGACATACAAATAAATATTTGGACTAGCATATGTCAAATATCATCTCAATACCCGTGTGGGAATTTCAAACAGCAACAGTTTATTTAAACAAATTAATGGTTAATAAATTTAACCAATTTCCACTGTTCAAATTATAAATGAATATTTATAATTTAAATTTCATTATCCTATTAATACTAACATTATTTTTAATATGTTAAACATTTCACATCACAAACAACATGCAATACAGTCAATTTAAATCGTCCATGGTTTGTGGACGAGATAGGTGATCTAATAGGCACTATAAACAATTTATAATAATTAAACTGATAAAAATATAAACTGGAAATTTTACATATTTTCAGTTATGAAAATAAATAGCTGTGCAGAATTTTTAATGAGGAGTTCTCACCTTTGGTTTCCACTCCGTCAGTCTTAAGCGGACGATGGTTTTTGGATTTGCCCCAGTACGCCGTGTTCTACACCGTGATCCCAACGCAATCTGTTTCACGCTGTATATATATTAAAAATCATATTTTTAATATAATGCTATATATAATTAGAAACCACGTTTTAAAACCTTTCTATATATAATAAAAATCATATTTTTATTTTCAATCTAAATTATAAAAATCATATTTTTATTTACGATGCGATTTCATAAAAATCATATTTTTATAATCAATGCGATTTTTATATTAAAAAATTGCGAACTTTATATTAAAATCAATGCTTATTTCATAATTTAAAAGTAATGCTACTTTCATAGTTTAAAACGATGTCGATTTTATTGTTTAAAAACAATGTAATTTTATTTACAAAAACATAGTGATTTTCATTTACAAAACGATATGATTTTGGTTTTGAAAACGATATGAATTTGGTTTAGAAAACGATATATTTTCATTTAGAAAATGATATGATTTTGGTTTAGAAAACGATATGATTTTGGTTTAGAAAACGATATGATTTTTGTTTATGATTTTTAACCCCAATTGCTTGAATTTGAAAATGAAAGATTAATTAACTTGACTAAGGTAATTACTCCCTTCTTCACCGTCATCCCTCTCTGGACCATGAAGACCATCGTCGCACAAAAAAGAAAGCGCTGCCGCACCCACCGGAGCCCGCCGTAACCAAATCGGAGCACCCGCTCTTGACCG
The DNA here is from genome assembly GCA_030737875.1 of Allium sativum. NCBI lineage: Eukaryota > Viridiplantae > Streptophyta > Magnoliopsida > Asparagales > Amaryllidaceae > Allium > Allium sativum. The sequence goes on from CM060924.1 coordinate 204,168,827, forward strand.
CGACAACCTACACAACCACCAGCAGGAACTGCTGCTAGCTCGACGCCCTACACCAACCGGAAATCGGCCACGAACGAACGCCCTTTGAGGCGAGATTCTGATCGAATTGGTGAACTAAAACAGATCAGAGCCATATTAATTTGAAGACCATGAATTGCTCTTGAATCCTCGCTTTGATTTCTTGGATTAATTCAAAGTGGGTTTGTAGATTTTTAGGGTTGAAAATCGATGAGGAGGGCAATCAATTTTGTTTAGGCGGCGTATTTCAGATTAGGGTTGGGAATGGAATACGGAATACGATGTATAGTTGGGGTATTTATAATAATATATTTAAATAATATTTAATTCTTTTAAATCCAAAATTACTTGTTTATCCATACGTACTCCAAATCCAACCCAACGAATGTCGCCTCTAGCCAAATACCACCATTTTGGACACAATGGGATATGTTTCGTAATCCGATTTGGCTTTTACGATCAGTTTTTAACAAAACTAAAATATAAATCAAAATATGTTAAATTTAAAACGTACATTTTAATTTACCAGGGCCACATACTGACTCCAAAAATTCCAGAAAAATTATTTCTAGTTATGTTTTGATGATGCTGTCCTAACAAAACTAATTTCATCGAATTTGGAGACTGTTTGAAAAATGGTCATTTTCTGGTCGATCTAATTTGACCGAAGTTGGCAAAACACGTTTTCTTTTGCCACGCTCACAAATTGATTCCAAAAATTATGAAAATTGGAATCCTGCAATTATTTAACATTTCAGATCCAACCAGAGTGGTTTCATCAAAAAGGGAGGCCGTTTGCAAAATGACTATTTATATGGGCAATATATTATATTAAATTCCATAGCGACTATTTTGAATTTTAAACTAGGCATAACTTTTGATTCCCGTTATGAAATTTCAAATTTTCAGATTTGTTGGAAAGATATTTTTAAATAGATTTAAATATTTCTGGTTTTACCAAAATCCTATTTATTTTGAATCCTGTACATTCAATTAAAATTTAAAATCGAATTTTCAAACTACCGCGCCATTTCAGGCTCGTTTTATAATTAAAATAAATTTATTCGTTCTAACTTCGATTTAAATAAATTTTTCGTTGTTATTATTTAAAATAAATTATTTTGAATATTAAAATCCATTAAATTAGCTAAAATAAAAATTTTAAATTAGTTCTGATTTTCTGGGTTGTTACAATCTCCCCCACTTAAAATCTTTTCGTCCTCGAAAAGGAACGGAGCTGAAAGTTATTTAATTAAGCAATTGAACTCTCAATTCTAATCAATTTTCAATTCAGTTCAATATTAAATTCAATTTAGCTAAATTTATCATTCTTTCTCATATCGGTTAAATTAATTATCCTTCCAATATTTAAAGTAGTTAAACTAACTACAAACATCACAACCAGTAATCAATTAGGTGATTAACTTTTTCAAATATATATAACTTTTATATACAGTCAAAAATCATATTTTTAGTGCAAATCACAACAATAAATCCTAGATAGGTTTTTGGTTCTCACACCAGTCAATTAGAAATATATAGATATCCCATTTTTGAAACTCGAACACAAACAGTGATGATGCCATGGTCATCATCAAAATCATCTCCGGGTGACTAGAGTGTGATTCTATACCTACCCATATATTAAAACTTCAAATATCCATTAATTACGCGTATATTCAAAATCTTTATATACTCGATTGCCTAAATTAAAATATAATAATATCTCAATACGTATTTTAAGATAAAATTTTCAAAACTAAATTTGTTTTTATTTAAAAAAATAATACTCTTCACACTCGTTCTAGGACACTACTAATCCCATCTCTAACGAGTTATTCTCATTGGAAATTACTAATCCAATCTCTGATGAATTCTTTCGTTCGATTCAAATTTGTCTTGTTCTTGAGCTTTGTAAACCAAAGCTCTGATACCAAATGAAACGACCCAAACTTAAAGGAAATCCCAGATTGAATTGAGAACATGACAAATCAGAACATAAACAGAAGAACATTTCATTTCTTATTACAACAATTACATCAGAGTACAAGAAAATTACAGAGTATGAATGAATATTACACACTGGAAATACAATATTAGAGATTTAAATTACAAATTAGCGAAAAAATAATAATACATAACACAACTAAAGGAAACACACGGATACAAAGCTTTCTGAATATAGCTTCAGCTGTAAACTAGGATCCTGTGAATACAATATCTGCAAAACCAAAACTACTAGCTGCTCATGTGGAAAATATGGGCACCCAGAGTTTAGGTTAAAACAATAAACTCCAGGTCAGTCGTGGGACTGGTGTGAGAAATAAAATAGTTATTAATATTTATTTTAAAATAGGAAATCATGGGACCACGCCGCATAACACGGAACGGGTTTACTCCACATAAATCTTAGTTTAAGATAAAACAACGCAATGCTTTTTGGAAAAATGAAGCCATTATAAGACTCAGGTCCCATCACACAATGCAACGCAAGCCAGAGGATAGAGTTTTCCCTTATAATAGCCAAAATATGCTTGATGCGTATAAAGAAAATCTGATATTACTATAAGTGCATAGTGTTAAAAACAACTTCAAATATAAATGTATCAATCATAGACGACATGGATACCATATATCATGTCAACATACAAGTTCTACAATCAAAACCACATGATGTCGTATTGGAAGTTGGATTTCCATCTATGAACCAAGGCAAGAGATCGTCCTTACCGAATTCGAGACAATCTAGCCTATGTCTCAGGACAAGTACTCGGTCAAGCCCTTAGGAGCGCCAGGGCCGGTCCACACATATGTTAGTGGATTAGTTATGCCTGAACAATATGTTTCCCCGTGCTATGGGGCATAAATCTGAGCCACTAGGGACTCAATATCTGAGGCGCCTCATTCCATCATCTACATAAGTAAAATGTCTGGGCTCCTGTAACGACCCGGAAGATCTGAACCAATTTAAAATTTTTAAATTGGCAAAAATAGTGGATTTTAAATATTTAAAATAAATATTTTAAATAATAATGATGAAAAGTAAGTTTGAATCGAAGTTGAAAATAAATATAATTACTTTGAATTATAAACAAGGCCTGAAATGGCGCGGTAGTTTCAAATTTTGAATTCAAACTTCGACTGACTGTGCCGGGTGGAAAATATAACGGATTTTAGTGAAACCAAAAATATTTAAATCTGTTTATGAATATCTTTCTAACAAATCTGAAAAATCGAAGTTTCATAGCGGGAATCAAAAGTTATGGCCAAATGAATTTTCAGAAAGGTCGCTATATAGAATATATAGCCCTTGAAAATAGACATTTTGCAAACGACCTCGGAATTCGACGAAACCACTTTAGTTGGGTCCGGGATGTCAAACTATTGCTAGGTTTCAAATTTCATAATTTTTGAAGCTAGTATGTGAGCGTGGCAAAAGAAAATGTGTTTGGTCAATTTCTGTTAAATTGGATCGACCAGAAAAGGGCCATTTTTCAAACGATCTCAGAATTCGACGAAACAAGTTTTGTTGGGACCGTAGCGTCAAAACATAGCTAGATTTATTTTTCTGGAATTTTTCGAATCAGTTTGTGGCTCTGGCGAATTGAAATGTACATTCAAATTGAATATTAAATGTTTTATACTTTAATTTGAAAAATAACTAACTGTAACAGTTGAATGGGCCTACGAAACATATCCCATTGTGTTCGGAATGGGGGTATTTGACTAGGGGCGACAGTTGTTGGGTTTGAAAAAGTGTTCGTTTAAGAAAACACTATTTTTGAATTTAATAAAACCATGGACCAATCATTAAATTCCATTCATTATTTTTAAAAATTAAAAATCTCCAAAAAACCCTCGTACGCTCTCCGGATTGACGATCCTCGACTTCCATCCTTTCCGACCCTTTTCCCGTCGCCTCGGCCATCTCCAGCCATCGCTACCACCCTACCTCGACGTGCCTTCCTCCCCTCTTCAAATCCGACCCTACCTCGACCCCCCTCGTCGCCTCTATCGCCTGAATCGTCGACCCAAAGTCGACGACTTCCCAGCGCTGCCACGATCGCCAGAGGCCACCAGATCCGACCGCACCACCATCGACAGGACCGCCTTGCTCCCCTCTTTCACGTCACACCCTCCGATCTGCACCACGGTGCACGAATTTCACGAAATCTCCAAACCCTAGTTCGAACCATCGAGAAAGGTGAGTCCTTTTTGATGTTTGAACTTTGAAAGATCATATCTTTTTCGTGTATTGACGAAATTCGATGAAACATGAAACATCGGGACCGCAAGGAAGCTCTCTACCACAAAGAAGAGACCGCGGATTTTTCTGAGCCATCTACGATTTTTAGCACTCCGAAAACCAATGTGAGATTTCTAATTTATAAACGATTTGGAAAACGACGATGTATAAATTATATAGTCGATGTATGGGTTATATAAGCGTTGTACACCTCATGTATAAGCGTCGTATAAGTTGTACGTTCGATGTATAAGTTATATATGCGCTGTAAAAATTATATGTGTTGAAATAGAAGTGAAATGCTATATATATATATACGCCCCTCGTCCACAAACCATGGACGATATTTATTGGTTGTGATTGGTGTGAAAATTGATTGATAGCGAATGGTTGATTGAAATTGTTTGTGGTTGAAATTGATTGATTGTGGTTGAAAAATACCCGTTTGTGGTTGAGAAATATTTGGTTGAAACCACATAGGATTAGTTTGTGGAAATGAAAAAAATATACATGCCGCCTGCGTGCGAACTAGATGCATGATTCCCCATTGTCAAAAGCTGCGAGGCTTCAAGGTAGAACGAGGAGTCATACTAGGGACGGTCCCGGTTTTAACTACCCTGCCGTTATGCTGCTGAAATTTTGAATAATATTTATGTGTTAGAATTATTTTCATTTGTTGAAACTATATTTATTCGTTGAATAGAAAACCTTCATGTGTTGAATTGAAATTCATTCGTTGAATAGAAATTCATGTGTTGAATGGTATTCGTGTTTTAAAAATATAAAAATCACCTTTTTCTCTATATGTATAAACTATAGAAAACCTTCATGTGCTGAATTGAAATTCATTCGTTGAATAGAAATTCATGTGTTGAATGGTATTCGTGTTTTAAAAATATAAAAATCACATTTTTATCTATATGTATAAAATTCATGTGTTGAATGGTATTCGTGTTTTAAAAATATAAAAATCACCTTTTTCTCTATATGTATAAACTATAGAAAACCTTCATGTGTTGAATTGTAATTCATTCGTTGAATAGAAATTCATATGTTGAATGGTATTCGTGTTTTAAATATAAAAATCACCTTTTTATCTATATGTATAAACTATAGAAAACCTTCATGTGTTGAATTGAAATTCATTCGTTGAATAGAAATTCATATGTTGAATGGTATTCGTGTTTTAAATATAAAAATCACCTTTTTATCTATATGTATAAACTATAGAAAACCTTCATGTGTTGAATTGAAATTCATTCATTGAATAGAAATTCATGTGTAGAATGGTATTCGTGTTTTAAATATAAAAATCACCTTTTTATCTATATATATATAAACTATAGTAAACCTTCATGTGTTGAATCGATATTCATTCGTTGAATTGAAATTCATGTGTTGAATGGTATTCATATTTTGAAAGAAATTGTTTTATAATAAAAATCCTATTTTTAACATCAATATGAACTATATAAAATAATCTAGTTTTGAAATAAATTGTTTTATAATAAAAATCCTATTTCTATCACCTATATTAACTATATAAAATAGTCGAGTTTTGAAATAAATTGCTTTACATTAAAAATCACATTTTTATTATATACATGAATTGGTAAAAATAGTGAAGTGTTGAAATAGAAAACAGTTAGATAAAAATATCATTTTTATCAAATGTATGAAAATCATATAGTTTTGAAATCGAAGAATCGATATATATATATATATATATATATATATATATATATAGAATTGAAATATATCGAATAACGAAGCTGCAGTTCGTATTTTGAAACCGTGATTTCAAACGATTATACCGGGAGATCCGACCATCGGATTTTCCCAAAACCGCAACCGTTGGGTTCGCTTTGGAAATATCTTTCCAACGGCACCAACTTTGTAAAAATCCAATGGTTGGATTGTCTGGAATGCTTAATTCAAATCTGAAGAAAAACAGCGTCAAAATCGATTATATTTATATATATATAATTATATTAAATCGAATAACGACGTTGCAGTTCGTATTTTGAAATCGAAAATTCAAACGATTATACCGGGAGATCTGACCGTCGGATTTTCCCGAAACTCGAACCGTTGGATTCGTTTTGAAAAGATCTTTCTAAAGATGTAAATTTTGTGAAGATCCAACAGTTAGATTTTCAGATATGTGTAAATCAAATCTGAAGAAAAACAGTGCCACGGCCGCGTTATGGCTCGAAGCGTCGTTTTGAATAAATTGGCTATTTTAAAATAAATAAAAATAACGATAAATCGTTATAAAATATTATAAATGATATGGATGTGAAATTTAGAAACTAACTGAAGGTTGGGTAAGTCGAATGGTTTCCTGGATGTTGATCTGATGTTGGTTTCGGCCTTCGGGGTTAATATTTGGGAAATCGTTCTCTTACTGATTGACGGTTAGTGACTAATGAATTGAAATGATGCGTATGTATGTTTGTGTTGCACTTGTTTATTATATACGCGAGTTGCTCAGAAAGACCGGGTTTATCACATTCTGAATAACTGAATCGACGATAAGAAGTCGAAGATGAAGACGGGGGTTGAAGACCGATCTTCACCTCGTTTGGATGGTAACTGATGTCCTGATTGGGAGGCATCCCGAAATATGGATAATGAGTGGTGATCGTCTAGACGTACGTGGAGATCGATAGATATGCGAGGTATTTTGTGCCTCCGGTTTCGTTCAGACCCAGAACGGACTTGCAAATGGACTGTGTGTCTGACATTGGAATTCATTCTGTGCGATTGGTAACCATCAGTTGCATGGTGTGAATTGCTGGTGTGGCATGCTAAGATGCAGTGATCAGGGCTTCTGTTGAAAAGCAAAGTCTTGTGACTGATGATCAAAGCACCGCCTGTGTGGTGTAGCTTTATGTATAACGTGAATTCGCGAGCCTCACACCCCGGTATGAACCAGAAACGGGAAAAGGACCTCAGGGAGGGCAAGCGTTTCCTTCTAGCTAGGAGTTGTGTTAGTGTTTTTACACGATCTGACATTTTACTTATGTGGATGATGGATTGCGAGGCCCCTCGGTTATATCGGTCGATCCGGGACCGATGGAGTCATTCGTTGGCTCATTGACGCCCCATAGGGCGGGGAAAAGCGGTGTTCAGGAATTTTAATCCACATCGGTGGACCGGCCCTGTTGCTCCTAGGGTCACTCGAGCTCTGATCCTGAGACATGGGCTAGAGCGTCTCGAATTCGGTAAGGACTATATTTTGCCTTGGTTCATGACGGAAATCCAATTTCCAAATATGTGACTGTGCAGTTTTGATTGTATACCTATATTTGGCGACATAGTGGCATGGGACGCTCATGTCGTCTATGATTGATAGTTATGATTTGAAATTGTTTTTGAAACATATAAACACTAGTAATAATATCAAATGCTTTTGTTTTATTCGTATCAAGCATATTTTGGCCATTATAAGGTAAAACTCTATCCTCCGGTTTGCGTTGCATTGTGTGATGGGAACTGAGTCTTATAATGGCTTCATTTTGTATAAAAAGCATTGCGATGTTTCAAAGAATGATTTGTTTCAAAGCACTGGCGATCCGATGGAGTAAACCCGTTCCACGAAAGTGGCGTGGTCCTGTGATTTGCCATATTTTAAAGGTGTTAAGTAGATTTCTCATACCAGTCCCATGACTGACTCGTAGTTTGTTTCACTTTCAAACTCGGGTGCCCCTTTTTCTACACGGGCAGCCCTGTATTCAGGTTTTAGCTGGCTTTATCCGAATAGCTGGAGCTGAAGATGGATTCTATCATTTATCTCTTTTTATGTTATTCAGCTCCTATTGTACATATTTGGTTTGTTTCCGCTGTAGACATCTATGTATAGCTGAACTGTATTTGTACTAAGTAAGATCCTGTATACTGTGTAACTCTGATGATTACGTTTATCCAGTATATTCTATTGTGCATTATCTGGTGTATTTATTTAATTCTGTTCTGCTGTTATTTGTTTATGTGTTATATTCCAAGGATTACCCTTGCCGCCGTCCGTACGGGGTTCGGGGTCGTCTCAGCTCCATACCATGATACCACTTCTAGCTAGAAAGAAACGCATGTTACTCCCTGGGGTCCTTTTCCCATTTCTGTTCATACTGAAGTGTGAGGCTCACGAAGTAATGCTATACACAAAGCTATGCTAATTAAAGCTGTGCTTTGATCATCAACCACAAGGCTCTGCTTTTCAACAAAAGCCTTGATCATTTGCATCTTAACATGCCACATTATCATTCTATACTATACCATTGATTTCTGCCAATATATAACCTCTAAGCTCGTACGTCTCAGAGAAGAGTGTTAAGCAAGAGAATAAATTCTCTGCTACCAAACAGATATATATTTAGCATAGGGGTGGCAATTAGACCCGACCCGATGGACCCAGACCCGACCCAGCCGGTCTCGGTTCTAGGCGGGTCGGGTTTTGTCGGGTCTAAACTATACATTTCAAAAATCTGGACCGGATCCGAGCTTCGGTTCGGGTCGGGTTGGGTTGACGCTTGGGTCGGGTCAGGTCGGTTCGGGTCCGATTGAATAATAACACTAAAAATGCATATATTTCAATGTTTTTTGGTTGGGTCTTTCGGGTCAGGTCTATGCGGGTCGGGTTTGATCGGGTCTTGATGGTATTTTTCAAAACCTAGACCCGACCCGAGACCCATCGTGTTCGGTTCGGGTTCGGGTCTTTTCGGGTTGGTTCGGTTCGGGTTTTCGGTTTTCGGTTCTAATTGCCAGCCCTAATTTAGCAGAGATCAACGAGTACAGCATAAAGAAATACAACGTCAGGCATACCATCCACTTACAAGTCCGTTCTGGGTCTGCACGAAATCGGAGGCACCTTATTCCTCATCCCATATGTCCAATACAGGAGAGAGGTCCTCGCATATCCGTCGATCTCCAAATAGGTTTGGACGATCACCACTTATTACCTTGTCTTGGGTATACGGCCCAATCAAGACATCAGTAATCATCCGAACGATGTGAAGAACTCTGGTCTTCAACCACCATCTTCATCTTCAACTCTTGGTCGTCGTAGTAATTATTCAGAATGGGTTGAACCAGGTCTTTCTGAATAATTCGCGTATTTTATAATCAAGTGCTATAAAATCACATCATACGCCTCATTTCGATTCAGAATATTCTTTTAATAAAAGATTCACATTATTACGGAATGGTTCCCATGAATTTTATCAAAGATAAATTCTTTTAAATTTATTCATTAATCTTTCTGAAATTAAGAAGATTCATTAAAACACAAATTTGGTTTTAATCTCCAAAAATCGTTAATTAATGATTATTCAAATTTAAGAAATTAATCTTATCTTTAACGGGGTTAAAGAGCCCATGTCATTAAAAACACAGTTCAAGACAAACCCAAAAATCATCTTCCATTAAATATGGAATCTTCACAGAAATCAGATCATTATATAATCGATATAACTTTCTATATCAGACTAATAATATAAATTAAATAACGGTAAGGCCTTTTAAATTCCATATATAGTAACTGTCTTCATTCACAGAAGCTCATCTCGATTATTACCAAATCGAATTCCATTCAATTCCAATTTAATATATTAAATTGGAAAACTTTACTTTGGAAAATTACCATTTAAATCTTAATAAAAGATTTATAAATTCCAAAATTATATTTTCACTGTTCATCGGGTCAAAGAACGAATGTCTTTAAAAACACAGTTCACAATAAACCCAATTCACATTTCATTTTATTCTAATTACCAAATATAATTGGAAACTATAATAATCTTAATTAAAAGATTTATTCCTTTCATATGGTGTTTAAGAACTGTGTTATTGAAGACACCATTCACGACAAACCAAAAATCCAATTTATTTTATTTAATTCCAAATAAATATTAATTAATTGGAAAACTCCATTAAATCTTAATTAAAGATTTATTCTAGTTAATAACTAGTTCATTTCGATAAAAATATATTTTTATCTTTTCAAATATTGAACTTTTCATCCAAAATCTTTCCAAGCAATTTATTATAATTTTTCCATATTTTTAATAATTTTATTATCGCCCGTACAGTCGGTTTCCAATAGTGGCCACCGAACTGCATCCATAGCGACCTTTTTCAAATTCGATTTCGATATAATTCCAAATATAACCATTAGATTCCAAATCTCTTATATTCATTGGAAAGCTCTTTTCGATACGAACCCAACGGTTCCGTTTTTAGGAGAATCCGACGGTCGGATCTCCCGTTACGCCAATTTGAAGTTAGTGGTCGAAATTCGCGAAAGGTCGCTGCGCGGCGCGTTCTATTCAGGCCATTATATATATAATATATATTATATATATTTCGTCGACTTCCATTTAAAACGTATTTTATAAATCGTTTATAAATTCGTTTTAAAATGATTCCAACTTCAATTTCAATTTTAAATCAAAATTGAATATTTTATATCTTTATCATATTAAAATGATAATATTTTCAAAATATTAATTTTTTTGATATTCATTATAAAATGAATAAAATCGATCGATAAACCGGTTTGGGTTAAAATGGCATTTCTATAACTAACCCGCTTCATATTTTTATATTTTGTGTCCACCTAAAATCGGACATCAAAATCACAATTTTATTTTCCACTGAATATTATTTTAAAATATACATTATTCTAAAATATTCTTTATTCTAAGATGTTCTTTGTTCTAAAATGTCCTTTATTCTAAAAAAAAAAATCCATTTTTTTTACCTTAAAATGTATTTTTACATTAAAATGATCTTTTTCATTCTTCTACATTAAAATGTATTTTTACATTAAAATGTTCTTTTTCCATTTTTTCACCTTAAATTGTATTTTTACATTAAAATGATCTTTTTTCATTCTTCTACATTAAAATGTATTTTTACATTAAAATGATCTTTTTCATTCTTCTACATTAAAATTTATTCTTTACTTTAAAAAAAAATGTTCGATTACATTAAAACAATTCCTTTACATTAAAATAATTCTGAATCGGAATATGACTCAAATAATTATCATATAATTTCAGTTATATGGATTTCATACATCACGTGTATGTGAAAATAACGAGAAATAATCAATAAACAGTCCATTCACATCCACAGCGAAATTTACAACTGTGTGAGCAATAAAATAAGTAAATAACGCTCATCACAGACTGTAAATTCATCGATTGACATACAAATAAACATTGGGACTTGTGTATGTCAAATATCATCCCAATACCCATGTGGGGTTTTCAAACAACAACAGTTTATTTAAACAAATTATTGGTTAATAAATTTAACCAATTTTCACTATTCAAATTATAAATGAACATTTATAATTTAAATTTCATTATCCTATTAATATTAACATTATTTTTAATATGTTAAACATTTCACATCACAAACAACATGCAATACAGTCAATTCAAATTGTCTATGGTTTGTGGACGAGGGAGGTGATCTAATAGGCACTATATACAATTTATAATAATTAAACTGATAAAAAATCTAAATTGGAAATTTTACATATTTTCAGTTACAAAAATAAATAACTATGCAGAATTTTTAATGAGGAGTTCTCAACTTTGGTTTCCACAACGCCAGTCTTAAGCGGACGATGGTTTTTGGATTTGCCCTAGTATGCCGTGTTCTTCACCATGATCCCAACGCAATCTGTTTCACGCAGTATATATATTAAAAATCATATTTTTAATACGACGCTATATATAAATAGAAACCTCATTTTTAAACCTTTCTATATATAATAAAAATCATATTTTTATTTCCAATCTAAATTATAAAAATCATATTTTTATTTACGATGCGATTTCATAAAAATCATATTTTTATAATCAATGCGATTTTTATATTAAAAACAATGCGATCTTTATATTAAAAATATTGCTTATTTCATAATTTAAAAGTAATGCTATTTTCATAGTTTAAAACGATGTCGATTTTATAGTTAAAAACAATGTAAATTTTATTTACAAAAACATAGTGATTTTCATTTACAAAACAATATGATTTTGGTTTAGAAAACGATATGATTTTGGTTTAGAAAACGATATGATTTTGGTTTAGAAAACGATACGATTTTGGTTTAGAAAACGATATGATTTTTGTTTATGATTTTTAACCCCAATTGCTTGAATTTGAAAATGAATGATTAATTAACTTGACTAAGGGAATTACCCCCTTCTTCACTGTCATCCCTCTCTAGCCACGAAGACCATCGTCATGCAAAAAAAGAAAGCGCAACCGCACCCACCAGAGCCCGCCGTAACCAAATCGGAGCACCCCCGCTCGACCGCGACAACCTGCGCCACCACCACTAGGAACAGCCGCCAGCTTGACGCCCTACAGCAACCAAAAATCGACCATGAATGAACGCCCTTTGAGGCGAGATTCTGATCAAATCGGTGAACTAAAACATATCAAAGCCATATCAATTTAAAGACCACGAATTGCTCTTGAATCCTCGCTTTGATTTCTTGGATTAATTCGGAGTGGGTTTGAAGATTTTTGGGGTTGAAAATCGGATGAGGGGGGCCACGGCAACATATTTCAGATTAGGGTTGGGAATGGAATACAGAATACGACGTATAGTTGGGGTATTTATAATAATATATTTAAATAATAGTTAATTTTTTAAATCCAAAATTACTTGTTATCTATACAAACTCCAAATCCAACCCAACGAATGTCGCCCCTAGCCCAGTACCCCTGTTTCGGACACAATGGGATATGTTTCGTAACACAATTCGGCTGTTACGATTATTTTTATCAAAATTAAAATATAAATCAAAATATATTAAATTCAAACGTACATTTTTATTTGCTGGGGCCACTTACTGACTCCAAAAATTCTAGAAAAATTATTTCTAGTTATGTTTTGACGATGCGGTTCTAACAAAACTAATTTCGTCGAATTTGTAAACCGTTTGAAAAATGGTCATTTTCTGGTCGATCCAATTCGACTAAAGTTGACAAAACACGTTTTCTTTTTCCACGCTCACATATTAATTCCAAAAATTATGAAAATTGGAATCCTGCAATAATTTGACATTCCGGATCCAACCAGAGTGGTCTCGTCGAAAATGGAGGTCGTATGCAAAATGGCTATTTATACGGGCTGTATATTATATTAAATTCCATAGCGACTATTCTAAATTTTAAACTGGGCATAACTTTTGATTCCCGTTATGAAATTCATATTTTTCAAATTCGTTGGAAAGATATTTTTAAATAGATTTAAATATTTCTGGTTTTACCAAAATCCGATTTATTTTGAATCATGTACATTCAATTGAAATTTAAAATCGAATTTTCAAACTACCGCGCCATTTTAGACATGGTACCCCATATAGTTGATATTTAAAATTGAAATTGAAATTGAAATTTTTCAGATTTGATGTGAAGATCGCCGGTCTTCAATCACTGTCTTCTATATCTTCAATTTAAATCGTCATATAATTATTTGAAATGAGATTGAACTCGGTCTTTTCAAATAATTCTCGCATATGTATAATTTTAAACCGTTTCATATCGTTAATATTATTTTATAACGATTTATCGCTATTTTTAATTATATAAAAATAGCTAAATTAATTTAACGACACTTCGGGTCAGTAGGCAGCCCTAGCGTTGTTTTTATCGAAATTTGATTTACACTTATCTTGAAATCTAACCGTTGGATTTTAACAAATTTATATCGTTGGAAAGATGTTCCCAAAGTGGTCCTAACGGTTCCAGTTTTGGGAAAATCCGACGGTCGGATCTTTCGATATAATCGTTTAAAGTTACGATTCCGAAACGCAAACTACCGCACGCGATTTGTTTAATTTTCACACACACACACACACACACATATATATATATATATATATATATATATATAAACCATTTGATGATTCCGCTAACGTGTTTAACACGCCAAATAAAAGAATGTTTTATTGGCATATCATATCTATATGTTTCGTAATGTCAAATAAAATGCCTTTATTTACATGACATTTGCTAATGACAAATAAAAGATAAACTTTTATTTTCATTACTTGTATGCAATTTCTATATTTGACTTGAAAGAATAAAAGGAACTATTTTATTTGTGTATATATAATTTCAATGTACAACATAACATATAAAATGTTTATTTTAAATTTGCGTACAAATTATAATGTATGCATTGACCATAAAAATGATATTTTAACTTGCATACAAATTCTGATGTACGCATTTTCAATAAAAATGATATTTTACCTTGCATACAAGTTCTAATGTATGCAATTTCAATAAAAATGATTCTTTGAATTGCATACAAATTCTAATGTATGCGTCTTCAATAAAAATGATATTTCATCTTGCATACAAATTCTAGTGTATGCATTTTTCAATAAAAATGATTCTTTGAATTGCATACAAATTCTAATGTACGCAATTTAAATAAAAATGATATTTTATCTTGCATACAAATTCTAGTGTATGCATTTTTCAATAACAATGATTCTTTGGATTGCATACAAATTCTAATGTATGCAATTTAAAAAAAAATGACATTTTATCTTGCATACAAATTCGAGTGTATGCATTTTTCAATAACAATGATTCTTTGAATTGCATACAAATTCTAATGTATGCATCTTTAATAAAAATGATATTTTATCTTGCATACAAATTCTAGTGTATGCATTTTCCAATAAAAATGATTCTTTAAATTGAATACAAATTCTAATGTACGCAATTTAAATAAAAATGATATTTTCACTTTTGTTGACAATTCTATTTCAATAAAATGATTAAAAAGTAATTCATTCATTTTGTTGACAATTCTATTTCAACAAAATGATTAAAAAGTAATTCCTTCATTTTGTTGGCAATTCTAGTTTAACAAAATGATTAAAAAGTGGTGATTTTATTTTGTTGACAAGTCTAATTTAACAAAATGACTAAAAAGTTATTATTCATTTTTGTTGACAATTCTAGTTCAACAAAATGACTAAAAAGATATTATTCATTTTTGTTGACAGTTCTAGTTCAACAAAATGACTAAAAATGACAATTCCATTTATTTGACATACAAATTATAATGTATGTTATGACAATAAAAATGATTCTTTATTTAACATACAAATTCTAATGTATGTTTTGACGATAAAGACGATTCTTTATTTTAATATCTAATTCCTTTTAATGTAACAGACATACTATGAAAATACAATAGTCATGGTCTAATCTGTTATTTAAAACCAAACGACAAATAAAAAGGTAATTATCTAATCTCTTCAATGGAACATGACAACGCTAAAAATGTCATTTTTATAATTCAATCTTTTTATTGAAAACAATGCTACAATAAAAATGTAATTTTTTTATGTTCAATCTTTTTATTGAAAACTATGAACAATAAAAATATAATCTTTCATGTTACTTCTTTTTATTTAAACAAAGTGAAAATAAAAACATGATCTTAAATAAATAATCTTTTTATTGCAACAAAATTATGATAAAAATATGTTCTTTAATAACCAATCTTTTTATTGCAACTAAAATGACAAAAAAATATGTCTTTTAAATCTACTCTTTTTATTGTAACTAAAATGACCATAAAAATATGTCTTTTAAATCTACTCTTTTTATTTGAAACAAAGTGACGAATAAAATATGTTCTTTTAATTCTAATGTATTCCACGTTCATGGGTTCAAATAAAAATAATATTTTTATTACTGAACAAAATCTAATCCAAACCCATGTTTCATATTTAAATAAAAAAAAGGATATTTTTATTATTAATCAAATCTAAACCAATCCATGTTTCATGTTTCAAAAAAATGAATATTTTTATTATTACTCAAAATCTGACATAACCCTGTTCACGAAAACAAATAAAATAAGATTTTTATTGCTAATCTAAAATTTGACAAAAACCAAGTTCATGTAAACAATAAAATGTAATTTTTATTTTAAACCTAATCTCAATGTTCATGGATTCCATAAAGATGATATTATTATTATAAAAACAAATCTAACAATAAGCTAGAGATTCAAATAAAAGAAAGGATTTTTATTGTAGATCTAGATCTAACAAAACATGAACATCGCAATTCATCACAATCCACAAACAACAAATTCCAATCTCAGTCATCACAGATCTGATTTTATAATCATACATACATGGATTTCAAATAGCGAGAAATAATTAAATTTTAATTAATTATTAAAAATAGAAATCTCATAGTTGGTTTTAATTCTGAATAATTCAGAATTGAATTCTTGTCCAAAATCTGATCTGCTCCGAATCAGTTCTAATCAGTCCAGAAATGTAGATCTCGTACTCACGATCGCAACGCTTCTGAAAAATTTCAATTCCGAATTCATATGCATTAGTTATGAATTTATTAAGGTAAATAACATTTCAAATTAATTAATTAAATAATATAAAATAGAATTACTCCATCTTCTTCTTTCAGGAAAAGAGGCCACGTGTTTACCCAATTCGTTCGATCCTAGGGTTGGAGTTTTTGACCAAACCACCGAGCTTCGCGACAATCAGAGACCACCACGCCGGAGAGGAGAGCGGCGCGCACCGGGGGGACCCACGCCGTCAGGTGCAATCGTGGCCGGGGGAGGGACTTGGCGGCGGTTCAAACCGGACGACTTTGGGGTACTAGAACTCCGCGAATACTTGATGGTAGAGGGAAAATCGGGTATGGATGTGGAGAGGAGGAAGAATACTACATAATTGTCAAGAGGACCGACTGTTTTTGGTGAGTGGACCATGAGTTATTGTGGAAGAACGATGGGATCTTTTCTGGCCATTGAGAATGGAGGCGGCGGCTATTGTAATGTAATTAGGGTTTGGTTTTTCTAGGATATTTATAATTTTATAATATTAAATCCCTAGTTTTGCAGACAAACCCGTTAAGTCTCAGTAACTCCAATTTCAGCCCAATGAGAGTTTTCCTTAGGCAAATACCCCGTCGTGGACACAACGGGCTAGGCTCGGCAGCTTAAACGATCCTTTTCAACCTGTTTTCTTTAAGTTAAAATTTAAATCATTTATTTATTTAATTCGATCGTACATTTAAATTTACCGAGACCACATACGGACTCCAAAAATTCCCAAAAAATAAACCTAGCTATGTTTTGATGATACGCTCCTAACAAAATTAATTTCGTTGAATTTGGAGACCGTTTGAAAAATGGCTTTTTTAACGCTCGATTAAATTCAACAGAAATTATCGAACGCAGTTTAGTTTACCACGCTCACATATTGATTCCCAAAATTATGGAAAATTAAATTTAGCAATAATTTGACATTCCGGATCCGACAAAAATGGTTTCATCGAAAACGGAGTCCGTTTGTATAATGGCCATTTATACAGGCAATAAATTATATTAAATTCCATAGCGACTATTCCGAATATTCAACTAGCCATAACTTTTTATTCCCGCTATGAAATTTCAATTTTTTGGATTCGTTGGAAAGATATTTTTAAACAGATTTAAATATTTTTGGTTTCACTAAAATCCGATTAGTTTAAATTCAAAATTTCAAACTACCGTGCTATTTCTAACTCCTTTTAAAATTAAAATAAATATATTTGTTCTAACTTCGATTTAAATAAATTTTAAATCGTTATTATTTAAAATAAATTATTTTAACTATTCAAAATTCATTGAAATAGCCAAAATAAAAATTAAATTGGTTCTGATTTTCTATGTTGTTACATACACCCAAGACGAGGTAATAAGTAGTGATCGTCCAAATGTACTTGGAGATCGCCGGGATATGCGAGGACCTCTCTCCTGTATTGGATATGTAGGATGAGGAATAAGGTGCCTCTGGTTTCGTTCAGACCCAGGACGAACTTGTAAATGGATGTGTGTCTGACATTGGATTTTATTCTGTGTTGATTGATCTCTATTAAATATATATCTGTTTGGTAGCGGAGAATTTATTCTCTTACTTTGCGCCCTTCTCTGAGATGTACGAGCTCGGAGGTTATATATCGATAGACATCTGTCACATGGCGTGAATTGCCTGTGTGGCATGCTGAGATGCAAATGATCAAGGCTTCTGTTGAAAAGCAGAGTCTTGTGGTTAATGATTAAAGCACCAATTTTATATAGCATAGCTTTGTGTATAACTTTAATTCGCGAGCCTCACACCTCGATGTGAACCAAAAATGGGAAGGACCTCAGGAAGGGCATGCGTTTCCTTCTAGCTAGGAGTGGTGTCATGGTATGGAGCCCAGACATTTTGCTCATGTGGATGATGCATATTACTTGATGGATAGCGAGGCATCTCGGATATATCGGTTACTACGAAGCTGATGGATATTGAGTCATCTGGCTCATTTACGCCCCGTAGGGCGGGGAGACACATGTTTAGGGATTTATAATCCACTTAAAATGTGGACCGGCCCTGACGATCCGGGTGCAGTTGCGGCTAAGACCTGAGGCTCAGGCTAGAGAGCCTCGAATTGGCATAGGATGATCCTTTTGCCTTGGTTCACAAATGGAAATCCAACTTCCAATACGTGACTTTGCAGTTTTAATTGTAGAACTAGTATGGCGACATGATAAATGGTACCCATGTCGTCTATGATTGATACATTTATATTTGAAGTTATTTTTGACACTATACACTTATTATAGTATCAAATGATTTGTTTTAAACGTACTAAGCATGTTTGACTATTATAAGGGAAAAACCTATCCTCCAGCTTGCATTGCATTGTGTGATGAGACCTGGGTCTTATAATAGCTTCATTTTTCCAAAAAGCATTGCGTTATTTGTTATATGCACTGGTATTCTTGAGGTTAAACCCGTTCTGTGTTATATGG
Organism: Allium sativum; assembly: GCA_030737875.1. Classification (NCBI taxonomy): domain Eukaryota; kingdom Viridiplantae; phylum Streptophyta; class Magnoliopsida; order Asparagales; family Amaryllidaceae; genus Allium; species Allium sativum. The sequence continues at coordinate 204,187,960 of CM060924.1, forward strand.
CGTGGTCCCTTGATTTATCTCACTTTAAAATCAAGCTAATAACTATTTTAGTTCTCACACCAGTCACATGACTGACCTGGAGTTTATTGTTTTGACCTAAACTCTGGGTGCCCCTGTTTTCCACACGGGCAGCTAATAGTTTTTGTTTTGCAGATATTATATTCACAGGATCCTGGTTTATAGCTGGAGCTATATTCGGAACACTCTGTATCCGTGTATTTGTTTCAGTTGTGTTATGTACTATTTTCCGCTGCATAATAATTTGTAAATCTCTGATATTTTTCTGATGTATAATATTTATTCATACTCTGCATATTCTTGTACTCTGATGGAAATTGTTGTAATAAGCAATGAAAATGTTCTTCTGTTTGTGTTCTGATTTGTCGTGTTCTCAGACAATCCGTTCTTTCTCTTCTCTTCGGAGACCGGGAAAGCTCGGGTCGTTTCATGGTATCAGAACCTTGGTTTACAGAGCTCGAGAACAAGACACATTAGAACCGAACGAAAGAATTCATCAGAGATCGAATTAATAATATCCAATAAGAATGACTCGTTAGAGATAGGATTAGTAGTATCCTAGAATGAGTTAGAAGAGTGTTGATTATAAAAAAAATTGTTTTGAAAATTTAAAACCATTTTATACGTATATGAATATTTATTTTATATTGAGTTTGGACAATTGAGTATACAAAGATTTTGCATGTATGCCTTGCAAACGTATATTCGAAGTTTCAGTATACTAGATAGATATAGAACCACGCTCTAGTCGCCCAGGAATGATTCTGATGATGGGGCACCATCATCGGTGTTATTTTCGAGCTTTAAAAGTGGGATATCTATATATTTCCAATTGACAAGTGTGAGAACCAAAACTAGATAAGGTCTATTGTTGTGACTTGGCATCAAAAATGGATATATATATATAAATTATGAATTTGAAAAGTTAATCAACAAACTGATTGCTGATTGTGTTGTTTGATTTAATTAAAATTTGAACCAGTAAGCCAAATTGAATCAAATTTTGAACTGTATTGAAAATGGATTGAACTGCAAACATGTACATGCATGTATATTGGACAGGTCATAACAAGGAGGCTAGAGAAGAGGAATAAAATTGTATGCCCGACAAATAGGTACATGTTTACTAATTTATCGGGTGTGGATGATTTTACGAGCCGATTGGCTATCCGCTTGGCTTTTTCTTTTTGGATGATGAGGGCCCTGCGTGGCTAGTTGAGGTTTTAAATGTCTACCCATACAAAGGTGGTTATGGCGAAATTTTTCAAAAATTTAGGGTGTTAGCCAAATTTTTGAAGAATTTAAAAATTCTTAGGAATTGTAAAGTGGAAGAATGAAAGCCAGAATGAAAGTTGAGTTGATTAGAAAAACAACTTTCAGCTCCGTTCCTTTTCGAGTACGAAAAGATTTTAAGCGGGGGAGATTATAACAACCCGGAAAATCGGAACCAATTTAAAAATTTTATTTTTGCAATTTTAATGAATTTTGAATATTTAAAATGATTTATTTTAAATAATGATGACTAGAAATTTATTTTGAATAGAATTAGAATGTATAGATTTATTTAAGTAGAAGTTAGAATTTAAATATTTATTTTAATTATAAAAGGAATTGAAAATAGCGTGGTAGTTTGAAAATTCGATTTCAAATTTAAATGAATGTACATGATTCAAAATAAATCGGATTTCAGTAAAACCAGAAATATTTGAATTTGTTTGAAAATATCTTTCCAACGAATGTGAAAAATCCAAATTTCATAACGGGAATAAAAAGTTATTCCCAGTTGAAGATTTAGAATAGTCGCTATGGAATTTAATATAATATATAGCCCTTACAAATAGCCATTTTGCAAACGACTTCCATTTTCGATGAAACCACTTTTGTTAAGACCGTATCGTTAAAACATAGCTAGTGGGAATTTTTGGAGTTAGTATGTAGCCCCGGTAAATTAAAATGTACATTTAAATTAAATATATATTGATTTATAATTATTTAAAGAAAAATTGATCGTAACAGTCGAATTGGCTTACGAAACATATCCCATTTTGTCCGGAATGAGGGTATTTAGCTAGGGGCGATTGTCGTTGGGTTTGATTTGGAGCTTGGAGACACATCGAGTTATTAGAGAATTAAATATTAATTTATATAAATATTATTTTCTATAAAGACCCTTGGAAAATTGTGCCGAACCCTAATTCCTAATACCCACCGCCATCTGCCCCAATCAAAGGCGAATCTAAACGGATTTTCTTCCTTCAAATTCATGAAATCTACTCAGCAATTCAACCCACTTCTAAAGGCAATAAAGTAGAGCTCATCATGCTCTACAATTTCAATGGTAGTGATCAAATCTGGAGAGGTACTTCAGGCGAAATCGTCGCTCATAATACCCATCGTCGCGCGCATTTTTAGGACCGCCAGGGCCACCAGAATTCGCACCACCTCTGGTAGTGAAGGAGGACACGTAGGCGCCGCTTCTGCAAGGTTCTAATCGATGTTCATCTTCTTGTACCTCGCGCAAATAGGAGCCTTAGTTTGGAACAGTGGGGTTCAACGGTTTTGGCAATTCCAGGAAGAAGAAGATGCAATGGTAAACATTTTATTTGTTGCTAATTAATTTAATTAATCATTTAATGTAATTAGTGTTTAAAAATATGTAGGTTTAACATGCAAGGTCCAAATCACGCGAAACTGGATCCGTTGCGATCGTGGGGACGAGAGCTTCACAACAAGACTAACCGGGCCCAATTTGGAGCATGTTAGAATTTCGGGCAAAAAAATCAAATCCAAACCGTTCAGAAATTCAGAAATAAAACTAGCGGAGTGGAAACCAATCTGAGAACTCCTTCTCACTCTATTTATCTTCCATTAAAATATATACTAGGATGCAGATGGTGCTTAGCAGCACCCGACAACATTTATTGTACAAACCATGGATGTTTGTTTAAATTGACTGTATGGTGGATGTTGATTGTGAATTCATGTGTTGAATAGAATATTTGAATAATAAAAACATCATTTTTATTGTATGGATGAACTATATAAAATATTCATAAGTTGAATAAAATATCATATCGTTAAAATATGATTTTTAACGTGTGTACGAATGACATAAAATTCAACTGAAGTGAAAATAAATATTCATTAACAAACCGGACGATTTGTTTATGTACACCCATTTTTCTGATATTGGTTGGGATGATAAACTGTACAAATAATGACCATTATTTGTTGTTTGAAAACCCCACACGGGTATTGGGATGATATTTGACATACACTGATCCCAATAATTAGTATATGTCAATCGATGGGCTGACAGGCTATGATGTGCGTTGTTTATTTATTTTTAACACTTTTGCAGTTGTAAATTGCACTCTAGATAATGGTTGATTGTTTATCATTATTGTTATATACATGTGTTGTATGAAATCCTTATAAATAAAATTATATGGTAATTGACTGTGCCTGATTCCAATTCGGAAAGAACAGATATTTTAAATTAATGAACATTTTAAAATGAAGAATAATGAATATTTCAAATAACTAATATTTTAAAATAATATTCAGCAATGGATTAAAATATGATTTTGATGTCCGATTTGGGATGGACACGAAAATATTGAAATGTATGGAGCCATGTTAATTAGTTATGCACCATTTTGACGCGAATATATCGATTTTATTCATTTTTATAATGAATATCGAAAAAGAAATGATTTCAAAATCTGATATTTTGAAAATATTATCATTTATATATTATAATGATAAGGAAAATTCAATTTTGATTTAAAATTGAAAATGAAGTTGGAATCGTTTTAAAACGAATTTATAAACGATTTATAAAATATGTTTTAAATGGAAATCGACGAAATATGTAATATATATATATATATATATATTTAATGGCCTGAATAGAACACGCCGTGCAGCGGCAGTTCGTGATTTTCGACCATTGACTTCGAATGGACATTACGGGAGATCCGACCATCTGATTCTCCTAAAAATGAAACCATTGGGTTCGTATCAGACACTACACCAAAACAGGGGATTCCCAACGAGTATAAGTGTCGCTAGTAATTTCCGTGACACTTATATGCGTCACTGTGAGGGGGTTGGTAATATTCGCAATGCTTATAAGCATTGGTAAATATTCATTTACAACGCTTATAAGTATTGGTAAATATTCATTCACAACGCTTATAAGCGTTGGCAAATATTTGTTCCCAACACTTATAAGCATTGGTAACATTACATTTGTAACAGTTATAAGAGTTGGTAACATGTAACACTTATATTTGCATACAGGATAGCGTCAGCGATATTTAATATTTATTCAGCTATGATATTATCTCAACATAACAACATGTAACAAAATCAATAAGAAACAAAAATCCATATTCGTGACGATAACAAAGTATGAACTAAAAAAAATTCAACACGTAAAAATACTAAATTCAATACATACGCAAATTATAACCAAATAATCATCAAGAAAAAGTATCCAATTGCATAGTAACAACAATACATAATTAACAAAATACAAGACATTTTCATATTTGAAGTCTACAAGTACCTAATGTGAAACTCCAGCCATATAACGAACCCTACATCCAAAAATTTGCGTAGTTTATACCACCAAATTTTCTCTTTTTCTCCACTTCTTCTACTGCTTCCTGCGTGCATTTAATTAAATAGCATCATTTAAGTTTCAACTAGTAGTAAATGTTATAAATTCAAAGTCATACCTTTTTAATTTTGACATGCCTTTTGTCTATTGAACTCGACGAAATCTTGCAATTTAAGCTTCTTTTTAAGCCTTTTATTTTCTTCAAGAACCTCCAATGCAAATTCCACACCATGATCACATAATGGTTTGTCAATCCAGTGGATGAATCCACAACCTCTAAGAGTTCCAGTGTTTGCACAAATAAAATATCGACGTCCGACGTTTTTATTCAAATAGCATGTTCTGAATATTGGTTCAATGTTACAATGACATAACAACCTTCGAGATTGTACTTCTGCAACATCGAATGTTTGCAGGAGTGGAAATCTTGTTGGTGTTGTCGGCCTAGTAGGCGGTGCCACATTCTGAACACTTAATAATGCCAAATCACTTTGTAAGCTTAACTCTATTCCTCTCGTAAATGCTAAGCGGAGTGGTGTATGAGATTCAGCTGAACAAACAATTTGAGGAGTATCGCCCGAATCGTCTGAATAGACAGACGAATAATGCCATAAGAAGTAATCACTATAATCGGTCGATGGCCTCGAGTAGGAGGACGTCTGCAGAATATAAATAAACAGCAAAAGTATCAAGATGGAAGTATGTTTAAAGCATACATGTATTAAACTAGTTGTTGTTAACTTAGCTTTAATGCCTCATTAAATAGTTTCTATTGATAACTGCTCTGGATTAAGCACCTGAATAATAAATAAATATGTACATTTCTTCTATGGAAGTGATACTTACTGGAAGTTAAACAAAACATTGTCAAACTTCCCCACGCACTGAAACTGAAGAACAAATAAGGGTTACTCACATGAATAAAATGGGTTATTGTGTATTTCATGATTTTCTGTTCTTTGTTTAAGACAATTTTGGCAGATATTGCAATTCATTGTCAAAATAATTCAATATCTTATATTAATGGTTTACTCTCAATAGTACATTTTGTTTTCACTTACTGTTGGGTTTAGTCGTTTTTGAATATGATTAATAATTTTGTTGTTGATTAGTTATTTTTTTTAAATTAGATAGTTTAATAGACATGATCAAATAGTAATATTGCTTATTAAATCAATAGCTAAATATGATTTATTTGTTAACCTCTTTTGCAGCAAACCAAAAACTGCTCACTCTTCGCTAAACACTAGAAACTGCACATGATATAGTTTCCAAACCTATTTGTGACTTTGCTTGATTTAATTAATTATGCTATGTTCAATTTGATTTGGATTTGACACTAGCTTACAACAGAAGCTCAAATATTTTGGAAAAAAAAATCCATAATTGGGCTAATGACATGCAAAGAGTGAACATAGTTGACTCCCTCATGCATGCATCACCACTGCTGTCTCCATAATTGTCCATGCTACACCTTAATAAGGTATTGTGCTCATTTTTCAATTATGGTCTGGCAGGTGTTTGAAAGTTACAACAAGGATTACCAGGTTTAGGATGATGCTGCACAAACTAATGAGAAGGGTTTCAGTAGCATAATTAGCACAACATCAGTTGTTGTAATTATGAATTGAACTGTCATTATATGCGGAATGACGCCGCAAATTTTGAAATTTACAATCTATGTTCTCAGCTTTGTTCATGATAGAACTGTATGTATGTAGTTACAAAATCCAACTAGGTTAAAAAGAAAACTTAGAAAGAAAATATTAATTGAATAGTCTATATCATTGTATGTTAATAGAAGTGAGTACGTTGATATGTGTTAGATAGAGGACATGTGTTAGATGAGAAGTTATATTGGTAAAACAAGTGAATAAAAGGTTTTCAATTAGAGTTTTGCATACCTTCTGAGGGCATGAATAAAGAAAATTTAGAACTTGCGGCAAGAAGAGCAGGACAGTCTCGCTTTACACGAAGGTCGGAATTAGTCTGGAAAAGAACAAATATGCAGCATAGAAGTTATTTGCTCATTCTTACATATAAGCACTTACTGCACCATGAAAAACTAAGGATGATTGAACATGTAAACATAAGTGAAAGTTATAAATTAAGCGGTTTGTAACTTATATGTATAGTGTGACATGCTTTCACTCATACCATGCTATCACGTGGTTTGTAATGTTTTGTTATTATCCAATCTCATATTGTAATTAATGGATTAAGCAGCGGTTGCTGTTGTGGTATCCATTTAGCATGTAATAGTTATCCAAATAAGTATAATCCCCTTCCCAGTAACCCTTTCTCATACCTTTTTCCTAACGTAAAAACATGTTCTCCTTTCACTAGCTTGCCTCTTTCAAAATACCTATCTGGCATAACAATAAACACACCCATAATTTCTTATCTTCCTATATTTATCCATTTCAGCTTTTACAAAACAACAATTTTGCATTCTAACTATCATGGACAACTACATGCATTGTTTCTTTCAAAAAAAAAATCATTTACATATAGGCTACCATGGCGAACTTATTATAGATATGTCCTGCTCTGATAAACAATATCTAGTGTTGTATCTTCAACAATATAATGGAAAGAAATTTGAATATTACATACTAGAAGCAACAACCCGGCTAAGGATAAAAAACCAGCCACTGCTAGCCTGCATTTACAAGAAATGAATCAGCACAGTGACAAAATGAATCATGCACAACAACTTTATAAAGTCATGCCAATTAATTCTAGAACCATTCCTACGCCTGCAAACTTTGAACCACAAGTTCATCTGAATGCCTTGCCCTATAGTGACATGCACATAGCCCATATGAATCATGCTCAACAACTCCACCTTGTCATGCCTTCCAATTCTGAAATCACTACCATATCAGCAAAACTGAGCTGTAAGGCTCAGTTTTGCTGAGCCTAAGGCTCAGTAAAACTGGGCCGTTCGGCTCAGTAAAACTGAGCAGTTCGGCTCAGTTTTACTGAGCCGAACGACTCAGCAAAACTGAGCCTTATGGCTCAGTTTTGCTGAGCCGTAAGGCTCAGTTTTGCCATCTCTCTATTCCTAAATACAACATTCAGTACCACAAAAATCGTTCTTCAAATCGATAATATATGTTTCTTCGATTTCCATAAACTCTAACAACGGACAATGATTCTCATTACAAGGAACATAACTAAATCGAACAAAATTTATACCTGAATGCGAGCTGAAAGCAAGCGAATGCGAGCATAAATCGAACAAAATCCCCAAAATAGAATGTGAATGCGAGTTGTTCCCTGAACAAACTCAAAAATAAATATATATTAACAATCCATTATTTCACATAGACAATAACACAAATCGAACAAAATTTCGGATGAAATCAATAAAGACCAGAATGAAATTTATACCTGAATGCGAGTGAATGCGAGCACAAATCCAATGATATCACTCCATTTCAACTGCAATCTCCTTCATTCTTTGAAGCAGACAGTCCAGTATATCAATTCATTTTAGCATATCCAAATATTTATACTCAACAAAAATCAATAGAAAACTTGCATCTCTAAATCATTTTCAAACATCCTATATAAAAAAGAATGATTTAGCCAAACTACTTTAGTTAATTTTTCCACTTTCATGCACATTGAAATAACAAAGTTCAACTAATTCCACTAATATAATTAATTTTGACAAATTTCCAACACTCAACATTAGTAGAGAATGATTAAAACCACCATACACTAAGATCAGATTCTTCTCTGCAGAACGAACACTAAATTTTTGAATTGGTCTATTTGAATATAGCTTAGAACAATAATTATAATTGGAAAATGTTGCTTTTGTTCCTTTATAATTGTTATTTGAATGAGGGTATGGTTAATTGCTTTACGAGGCCACAACTACATTACTGTTAGTGATGTGTTCTGTATATAGTGTTTTAGAAACCCAACTTTGAATTCTTTTCTTTTTCAGATGGAAGAAATGTCAAGTGGGAATATAAACAAAGTTGTAGTTTCATCCGTCCAGTGCAGTTATAACCATATTATCTGAATGGTAATTTAATTCAACAAGAAATTTAAATACAAAATTAGCACTTAGGGATTACTACGGTATTGTGTTGGCTAGCAAATCAATTTGTTTTGCTATTCTATATTACTCATTATCAAACAACGATTGATGTAAAGTGAGAAGAAAATCAAACGAAGTACCTAAAAAATCCGAAATCATTCAAATAGTTCAGATTCGAACGATGAAACCAGATACCTGAAATCGAAATTCAAACGATGTTCGCTGAAGCCAAATCGATTCTCCCCCAAAATCCGATTCTTTGATGCTGGAACGAATTTGGAACGGATTCTTGGATCCGTTTTTTTTTTTTTTTTTTTGATATCGATTTCTGATTTAGCGGTCGTTCATTGAGAAAACGTTGGACAGAAGAAATGAAAAAGGGAAATAGGGTTACTTACGTTAGTTTACCTTTTTGCCCTCAGAAACCAGCTCTACCAACACAAATAAGCGTTGGCAATAGAAAAATTATAATTATGTATTTTTGGCAATACTTTTTTAATATAGCAACGCATATTATTGTTATTACCCTACAACACAAATAAGTGTTGGCAATTGTGAAAAAAAAGGGTTACTAAATGGTCATTATGGTGTAGTGGGAAAGAGATTTCCAATGAATACAAGAAATTTGAAATATAATGGTTGGATTTGGAATTATGTCCAAATCAAATTTGGAAAAGGTCGTTGTAAGTGCAGTTCGATGACCGTTTATGGAAATCGACTGTACGGGTCTTGATAAAATTATTAATAATTTGTGTAAAATCATAATAAACGATATGGAAAGAATTTGGATGAAAAATTCCACGTTTGTAAAGATAAACATATATTTTTATCAAAATGAACTAGTTATGAACTATAATTATGATCCAATAATTTTTAAATAAAACAAATTGGATTTGAAATGGTTTTAGAGATAACCAGAATTTCCAATATATGAATTGGAATGGATTTGAGTTGTAATTATCTTCGTAATATTTCGATATTGGATTCCGTGAATATACGGATATTGTGGAGGAATTTGGAAGATATATATATATATATCATTATTCCCAATATGATATTTGTTGATTTCAGAATTTGATATTGAATATAAGCTGATATAATTTCTATTCAGAGCCTTGTATTTATTATTGAATTGGATTTTGGGTTTTCGTGAATGGTGTCTTAAATAACACTGTTCTTAAACCTAGCTGAGAAAAGAGTAAATCTTTTTATTAAGATTTAGTGAAAATTTCCAATTAGTTAATATTTAATTGGAATTTAATAAAAGAATTGGATTTTGGGTTTCTCGTGAATGGTGTTTTCAGTAACCCTGTTCTTAAAACCCGTGTGAAAAGAATAAATCTTTTAATTAGGATTATTAGAGTTTCCAGTTAATTAATATTTAATTGGAATAAAATGAGATGTGAATTGGGTTTATTGTGAACTGTGTTTTTAACGACACCGTTCTTTAACCCGATTTTTCGTGAAATGTGATTTGCAATTTATAAATCATTTAATTAAGATTTAATGGAATTTTCCAAAGTAAAGTTTTCCAATTTAACAAAATAAATTGGAATGGAATGGAATTCGATTTGGTAATAATCGAAGTGAACTTTTATGGACGAAGACTGTTACTATATATGGAATTTAAGAGGCTTTGTCGTTATTCCATTTATATTATCGGTTGGATATTGAAGTTTATATCGATTATATATATATTGATCTGTATTCCGTGAAGATTCCATTGTAAATGGAATGTGATTTTGTATTTATCATGAGCTGTGTTTTAAATGGCATTAGTTCTTTAACCCAGTTAAAGATAAGATTAATTTCTTAACTTTGAATAATCATTAAGTAATGATTTTTGGAGATTAAAACTAAATTAGAGTTTTAATGGTTCTTTAATTAGATTGGAATGTGAATGAGATAATTAAATTTATCGAATTCATGAAATGATTGAGAATGGAGTATCACCAGTTTTTCTCCAAGCGATAGTTAAATCTTTAATTAGATTTGAACGTGAGATGGTAAATAATTTTTTCGATAACACCGTGGTGTTAGATATGAAGTATTACCAATTTTACTTCATGGGATGAATAAGTTGCGATTGGGAAATATAATAAATGTTTACTTCGGTAAGGTTCGCTAATCCCGACTAGTTTGGATAAACCTTAATTTGGTTTGAATTGATATCCAAAGGAAGACTGAAGAATAAATTCAAAGAATTTATCTTTGATAAAATTAATTGGAACCTTTCCCAAAGGATATGAATACTTAAATAAAAGAATATTCAGAATTGGAATGAGGCGTATGTTGTGTTTTATAGCACTTGTTTATAATATACGCGAGTTATTCGGAAAGGTCGTGTTTATACCCATTCTTAATAACTGATTCGATGATATAGTCAACGATGAAGATGGTGGTTTAAGACCGAAGGTTTCACGTCGTTTAGATGATTACTGATGTCTTGATTGGGTTGTACACCCAAGACGAGGTAATAAGTGGTAATCGTCCAGACGTACTTGGAGATCGACCGGATATGCGAGGACCTCTCTCCTGTATTGGATATATGGGACAAGGAATAAGGTGCCTCTAGTTTCGCTCAGACCCAGAACGAACTTGTAATTGGATGTGTTTGACATTGGATTTTATTCCGCGTTGATTGGTCTCTATTAAATATATATCTGTTTGGCGGCGGAGAATTTATTCTTCTGCTTAACGACCTTCTCTGAGATGTACGTGCTTAGAGGTTATATATTGATAGACATAAGTCGCATAGCATGAATTGCCTGTGTGGCATGCTGAGATGCAAATGATTAAGGCTTCTGTTGAAAAGCATAGTCTTGTGGTTGATGATCAAAGTATGACTTTAATATAGCATAGCTTTGTGTATAGCGTTAATTCGCGAGCCTCACACCCCAGTGTGAACCTGAAATGGGAAGGACCTCAGGGAGGGCATGCTTTTCCTTCTAGCTAGGACTGGTGTCGTGGTATAGAGCCCAGACATTTTACTTATGTGGATGTTGCATATTATTTGATGGATAGCGAGGCGCCTCAGATATATCGATCACTACGGAGCCGATGGATATTGAGTCATCTGGCTCATTTACGCCCCATAGGGCGGAGAGATGCATGTTCAGGGATTTTTAATCCACTTAAAACGTGGACCGACCCTGACGATCCGAGTGCAGTTGCGGCTGAGACCTGAGGCTCGGGCTAGAGAGTGTGGAATTGGCACAGGATGATCCCTTTGTCTTGGTTCACAGATGGAAATCCAACTTCCAATACGTGACTTTGCGATTTTAATTGTAGAACTAGTATGGCGACAAGATAGATGGTACCCATGCCACCTATGATTAATACATTTATATTTGATGCTGTTTTTGACATTACACACTTATTATAGTATCAAATGATTTGTTTTAAACGTACCAAGCATGTTTGGCTATTATAAGGGAAAACCCTATCCTACGGCTTGCGTTGCATTATGTGATGGTACTTGGGTCTTATAACAGCTTCATTTTTCCAAAAAGCATTGCGCTGTTTGTTATATGCCCTGGTATTCTTGGGGTTAAACCCATTCCATGTTATATAGCGTGGTCCCTTGATTTATCTAACTTTAAAATCCAGCTAATAACTGTTTTAGTTCTCACACCAGTCACATGACTGACCTGGAGTTTATTATTTTAACCTAAACTCAATGTGTCCCTATTTTCCACATGGGCAGCTAGTAGTTTTGGTTTTGCAGATATTATATTCACAGGATCCTAGTTTACAGATGGAGCTATATTCGGAACGCTCTGTATCCGTGTATTTGTTTCAGTTGTGTTATGTATTATTTTCCGCTGTATAATAACTTGTAAATCTCTGGTATTTTTCTGATGTATAATATTTATTCATACTCTGTATATTCTTGTACTCTGATGGAAATTGTTGTAATAAGCAATGAAATGTTCTTCTGTTTGTGTTCTGATTTGTCGTGTTCTCAGACAATCCGTTCTTTCTCTTCTCTTCGGAGACCGGGGAAGTTCGGGTCGTTATACTATGTGTCACTTATCTATATATATCTAAAGCCATTCTATATACGCACACACAAGCAAACAACTATTTATTTGTTAAGGGGACATTTCACTTTCAAATTTGAATTCTAACCTAATCGCATTTATTACGCAAATACAACGTTAATTACGTTGATTATGTTTATATAAGTAAAATAATAATAATGCCCAATTAACGTAATAATCATATAAATGGGGAAACGCTATAAAGAGGTGGCAATTGTCGATTTTCCCAATTCAGGGCATACAAGTTAGATTTTTTCATATTTTTACCGCTACAACATAGGCATGATGGCATAATGACAATACAACAAATAGCAGTAAATGGACAATATACATACATGACAATTTCAACTTGCATCCTAGGCTTGTTGGAATTATTTCAATATTGGATTAAAATAGAGTATACATAAGCTTCCACTTGTATGTTTATAATCCCTATTTCATCTAATTCACCACTTTGGCGTTAAACACATAAAAATACTTATATTTGACCTGTTTCATTTTTGAATGCGTTTGGATTCAAAATAACCCAAACCAAATCATGAAATAATCAAATCTAAATCTTTTTAGGTTACATTCAATGGTAAATAAAAGTGAATTACATGAAATAGGAAAAATGATGTAATACTCATATTCATTTCAATCCAATACAAAAATTAGAAATCCAGAAAACCCAATAATTCATGACAATTCATATGAAATTACAAGATAGAAGATTTGGGGTTTTCATGTTTACATTATCGAATATCCAAATCTTCCTAGGCATATCTATTCGCATGAGAAACTATTAAAAACATGAATATGCCTTATGTACATCACATTCCACTCATAGACTATAGGCGAAATAGTGAATTTTTTTTGGTTGATCTAGATTTGCAACAATCTTTACGTTCAAGCGAGCTCCAATAATCCTCCTAAAAATATACATATAAGAAACATACATTAGAAACTTATACATATATGTTTATGCTAAATTCCAAAATCCTAAACTTATTTAAATTGGAATAGAGAGAGATTTAGAATAGAGTTAGAGAAGTAGAAGAAACCTTTACCCTATTCTCTTTGTTTTTTCTATGGAATTTAGTAATGGCGGAGCAGCGACACGGGGGCAGAGATAGAGAATGATTACGGTTTCTAGTGTGTGGTATGAGGAGCTGTTTATACTTGCCCGTATGAACATGAACCATTGAATCAATTAAAATTAATCCAAGCCTTTCATTTTTATAAATCCATCAAAGAAAACCCTAACCACATAGCTTTATTGGGTTGTCCAGCCGCCGAGCGGTCGACCGGCGGTCGACCGGCGGTCGACACCCCTTAAGGAGGGTGGGCAGTCGACCCCTAGAATACCAAATAAACGTGCGCGGCTGAGCTGTTTATTTTTATTAATACGTTTCCAATTCTTTTATGTTATTCCATATTTATAAGATATGTTGTCCACCTTATCTTATCTCAAATTTCAAAATTTGAAATTCCCTCTTTATCTTTAATTTATAGTTTGGACTATATATATATATAATATTCATATAAATATATATATACGAGTATATATGCATGCCCAGTTGGGCCTGCATCTTATTAATTTGATATTCGGACTTTGTATGTAATTAGTTTATACTATCTTTTCAAATGAACATTATGTTTTCTTCTTTTCATAACATGTCGGGAATAATCCTTAGGATTAGTTGACCTTATGTTAAATTCTACTTCTTTTGTTTCTCAGTATTTCATTGTTTCTATTAATTTATTTTTACTGCTTCCTTCATTATGCTCTTTGCATAATCAATTAAATTTTCACTTTAACCTCTATGTTTTGCCTCTTTCACCAGGAGTGTGTGAAACTACACTTGAACAATTTACATATGTTTCTTACTTTAATTTTTGTTCAATGAAAATGTGTATCCCATGCTTATTTTTCATTCATCTTAATTACATGCCTAAACAACGTTAATTAGATTTCATTCATTTTTTAACTTCTTCGTTATGCCGAGGCATGACCCCTTCCATAAAATAAACTTTGTTTAGCCTTACATACGTGCGCCCTTGTGCCATCTCTCATTACATCCACATCATATAAAAAAGTTTCTATCAATGATTCCTTATAGAGATAGGCTTTGACATCCAGTTACAGCTACTTTCGAGAAACTTCTCTGTTTATACTAAAAAGCATGGCTTCAAAAGCTATGTATAATGCAAGTAAAAGGAACCCATTCAAAACTGAAATTAAAGATAAAATAACATACATTACACAAAGAAGGAAGTAATATTCCCCACAAATTTTTGTCGCCTAAAGACTTTATTACTCCATCCTCTGCAAAATTACTTTCATAAGATTTTATCAACTTATGTTATCAAGCGTTACATTTCTCTCAATTGTTTACACAGTTGCCTTCACCATACTCACATAAAAAGGATCAAACTGATTAAAGACCAAAAAAGCCAAGCCCGGTTGCTCTTTCCTTCACCATACTTTTATTTTACAGGATGTGTCCCTTATAATCTTCCTGCGAAGAATCACTTTCTTAAGTCTCCTCTAAAACTTTGAAAAACTATGTAGTACATGTCCTGTCAACACAGTTCAACACAGTTCTATATTTTTAATTATGAAAAAGGTTAATAATATGGTATATGGTATGCGTGCACACACCAAGAATTTAGTTATTCTTTCTGGTACGCCAATCACCTCAAATAGTTACCTCCATGGTCAGTAGTTAATTCTTTAACCCTTCTCATACCACTAATCCATTAAAATATCAAATGGCTATTCCTATACTATAATCAAACGTGCACCATTCATACCCGAGCAGTTTTCTTTCTTCTACATCTCTTATTAAATCAGCTTATGTGCACTACCTACGGCTTCATCCATTCAACATTATGCAGCTCTTTGCCCACTTGTAGTTTTCATATGTTGTAGTTCGATTCAACCCCACTGGCTCTAGTCAGTGCCGACCCGAACATAACTGCTGCCCTAGGCAACAAGCAACGTGAATGAAAAATTTGAGAAAATGATGCCCCAAATTGTACAGCGCCATACCATGAAGAGTGGTAACAATAGAGTTTTTTTTACATTTTCAAGAAAACAAGCCCAGCAATGTCGACCAATATATATTTGAATTCTTTTCGCCCCCCAAATTTTCAAGAACTCAGAAATCTAGTGTTCAAATAGAATTTTCCCATATCAATATGTCAGTTAGTTACTATATATCAAATGCACAACATAAATACATTTGGTATTAGAGATAAGCTAAATGGCAATTGAATCCAGAAGGAAATCTGGTTAACATAAGTCAGATTGTTTTACTATAACACACAATCTAGAAAATGCATAGTGCAATTTAAACCATCTAAAGACACATATGCCAGACATTCCAACATGCACAAAAGGATGAGAAAGACAACAAACAAAATATAGCAATGCACGCTAATCAAACCTGCGTATTTCAGGAAGCAATTTATGTTAACATCGCTGAAAAATTATTTGATGAAACAAACGCACTAGAAGATATATATGTAATGCATGCAATGGGACACCGAGAACATCACCTGATAACTACACAACAAAACCACTGTGGTGATAAGGTTAAAAAAACAGCTCCTCCTAAAATACAAACAGGAAGCACAGTTAGACCCAACAGGCAACGTGGGGGGAAGAAATTTAAGTAAAATGATGCCCAAATTTTAGATGGCAACAGCTAGGCATTGAACCTCCCACCTCACAGCAACAAAGTAGGCACCTAACCACCGAGCTGCAAATACAATTCAACTTAGTAGGCAATTGAAATTTTTAAATAGAAAATAAAACATACTCTCAGCAGACCTCCTCCTACCTCTTGCTGCCCCTCCCGGGTGGGTTGCCCTAGGCGGCCACCTAGCTGGCCTACCCCTAGGGCCGGCCCTGGCTCTAGTGTCATACTGCAATGTATTTGTATTTTCATGCTGGCTTTAGAGTTCTTGCTTTAGATACTGCAGTTGCATAGTGTTCTTGCTATTTTAATTTAAAATTCCATTTACTTTCAAATTAATGTCCCATGCATTTTGATATTTCTCTTAGTTTTTTCATGTTACTGAACAGTAGCTCATATTTTGTGCACATTTTGGGAATCTGGAACGCAATAATCTAACCATTAACATCTTAAAATCTTTAACGTCTTTAACAACATAGACACATCCCTATTTTCAAATATTTGACCACCTATTCAAGCATCAAGCTTATCACTACTAAAATGTGTTTTGAGCATACATTCCTTCCTCATAACCTAATCAACTTATTTCCTAAGCCTATTCTAAAACCCATTAGAGAAATAGACAGTGGAGCAACTTTTGCCTGAAATGACTGAACTTAAGCCGAGTTTTATTTTTGGATGAAGTTGAATATTTTTACTACTAATGAATAACATTAACGGCAACAATGTTGTTGAAGTTGGTGTTGGAATATTTCGAAAATTGGGTCACATATGTAAAATAAAATGTGTTGTGCTATTTTGGTGTAAAACCTAATTAAAGTGATCTAATTTTAGACTAGAGTTAAAAGGCTTAAAGCTTAACTTATCATGGGCCTAATGTGTTGATACCGGGGCATTTTTTAATTTGTTGAAGGACCGAATTATAAAATGTCAACTTTATAAATAAGGGGTTATGGTCCCCAAATTATACAAGCCTTAGCAACTCTCCAACCTCTTCTAAGGTGAGCTAATTTCAAATCTAGTGTTTGTGTCAATTTGGAAAACCAAACCAAATTCCTCTTGTCGTTTAGCAACCGGCTATGGATTCAGGAATTGCAATGATTAAATATGAGATTCAGGTACGTTTCCGCAAATTTGTTTATCAGTTCTTTGATTTGTTCTCAATTAAATCAATATGGATTACATGTTTGGATCTAGGATTTCACGATTGGATGTTGATAATGTATATTGAAATCCTAACAGTTGGCAGAGAAGATGTGGACTATGTCCCGCTCGGCAGCCCTGATTCATCAAGTGAGAAGCTTGGAGAACAACAAGAATTGAACTCTATACCGAACTCCCTTATTCATCAAGTGAGAAGCTTGAAGTTTGAAAAGAACACTTCACTTGGATCGGCATCGTCTGTTCCTTCCTTATCATCTCTGCCTCATATTCGAGTAAGAGAAGACGGTCAGCCACTCGAAGATCAGTCTCAATAGCCAATGAATCTGAATCATGCTCTACTACTCAGGCGCCAGCTATCATTCTGACTGTAATTGTGCCTGCTATGTCTCCTACTACTGTCATGCCTTCTGCCTCTACTACTAAGAATCCTAATCATAGTAGGTTTGACTTCCCATAAGATATCGTCAGACATAAAACAGAAAAGAAAAAAAACTGCCATCAATGGAGTGCAATAAAGGAGAAGCTATCAAAGGAAAAGTTATTGCAAAGATCAAAATGCTAAATAAAGATTTTGCTAGTGGCCAAAAGATCACACTAAAAGCTCAGGAACTCATACCTTAGTGCGAAGTGGATTGAAATGAAGGTCAAATGCTTGTAAACCCATGTAGTTATTGAGCTCACTCCCTCAATAGGGTAGGCCTGTAGCATTACTCAACTTAGTTGTGTTGCATGCCTCAACATGTGCAGTCTTCAGTTCACGCAAGCCTGAGGCTTTTTTCTTCCCGCCCTATACGCAAGCCTATAGCATATACCAATCAGCTACCCAAGCAGATTTTAATTTTCATGCATGCATGATCTCTTAAATATTCGTCATGCACAGTGCAACATAAACACTAAAAAAAAAAGCAAATGTACGTACATACTTACAGTTCAAACACATATATGGAATGTTTCAAAATGGTGGTGATGGTGGTGATAGATGCATGGCTTCTGGCAGCCACTGGTTTTGATATTGATGACAAATTAATAATAATAAAATTATATGGACAATGGAAAAAAGATGATGGTGCATGTTGCAAACCGATCGTGGAATTACATTGATGAATAATGGTATTTCCAAAATTTTGAAAAGACACCATGAATATATTATTGAGTGTAAAATCTCTATTATTTATAACTCTTTTTCATGGACATTTATTTAGATGTATATATCTATTAGACATATGTTTAATAAACACATGACATAATCCAGTGTCATGAATTTATTTCTGAATACGAAGTAAAGCATTCCTTCTATTTTCGTTTTTTATATATACTGCTATTTTGATCATTAATTAAAAATAGAGGTCAACGTTATCAACATGAAAGATTATTTGTTGGCTGCATTTATGGTATATGTATCTGGATTTTGGTAATGTGTCCGTTATGATTCCTACTTCAGAAACGATTAACTGGCGCTGGACCTAGGAAATAGTGATTCATCCGCTAACATTTTAGATTAAAAAAATTATGAAATAAGTCAACAAAAACCTAACTGATCCACCGCACCTTAGTTGCATTTGCTCATCATAATAAAAAAAAAAAACTAATGCCACTGCAATCTGTTTATTTCAAAAGATCTGAGTTGAATATCCCTTGCAATCTTTGTTCTGCAGTCTTCGATGCTCCAGCATTTTATGCCTTTGTCTAGCTCAGTAGTTCCGCAGTACAATATGCAGATTACATAGAAAAATATGTTTGCAATTGAAATTCTGTAATAAACCAATTGGAGCCATATGTATGAGTATATACATTTTGTAGCATACACAAATAGTGCATAGTGTCATTTTATTATTTGTTGCCCCAGTATATGCAAGTTTCCAAAGACTGTCCAACTAAAAATCAACTGCTGAACCTACGGCGTTTTAAACCAATTTCAATGCATTAAAATTTTAGATGACCTTATTTAGTACAGAACTTAGATGTAGTTTCTTATACTATTGATCACTCTAATGGAAGTATTGTCGAGATCTATGAGCGTACAATACATTCAAATGAGGTCAAGTGGTCAGAATTTGAGTGTAACGGAAACATTTAATGCAAATCAGTCAACTACATAATTTAGATCCGGCAAATCAACTCATCTGTTAAAGAACCGCTAACCTGGATCCCTGAACCTCCAATTAAGAAATAGTCTACATATTTTTTTTTGAAAATTAGTGTGTGTATATATATACACACACACACGTTTGCTATCCAAATTCATTTGTTCATAACTTCTTCATACACTGACCGTTTTCAGCATATTATATATGAAAATGATGTAGAATTTCGCCATGAATCCAAATAAAAGAATTTCGTAGCCAAATTCCTAAAGCTGCAAAATTTCATTTTCTAGCCATATCGTTTAATTGCTTATAATTAATTATTTAATTATTTATTAATACGTATGAATTTTTACTGGCTGTTACATGTATTTAACCTATTCTAGTTAAATAGGTGATCCGAGTGGCCATTATCGATTACTATGAAATGGTCAATATCGGTTACTGTTGTTATTGACCATTTGGTCGATTTGTCATAAACGATGGTGCGATTTCGAGGAGCATGATATGATTGTTCGTTCAATAATGATTTCGACATAATGACCCTTCGATCAGTGGCTTTGGCTTGGGACGAGGACGTGGAGCTTGTATGCAGTGATTTGTCATTCGACGACGACGATTCCAAGATGAAAAGCAAGGCTGCTATGATATATTGTTTTTCTCTGACATGCAAAAAAGACGACATTAAGTCGTACTGAGATGATGGTCTTATGAGGATAGGATGACAAATGGTTGTTATGACTTGCAAGGTAGTCAATGAGGTCTCACGCTAGTGCAATTTGCTGATGATAGCCCACTTGTCTATCAACTTCAGAGGAAAGTCTAATGGACAATCTTAAGATGGATTATGTTACGGAGAACATGCGCAAACGAGTTTTCGATATTCATGATTTTAATACACCTTTGAGAGAACGACATGTAGATAAGTCATAGATAGGGTAGTGTGGACTGATTGGCTCGGACCTAGAGCCAAGGCAGTGTGGACTGGGTAGGGTTATTAGCTTAGATCAAGGCAGTTGGCCATAGTGATAGTGGAGCGAAGACCAAGTAATTTGGACCCTCTGTGGCTCCAACGGATTTAGTGACCAAAGTATTGAGTATCGTATACTTTACTCATTGAGTGAGTGAAAGTGAGGATGGTTGATGGATGTTATGGTTGTTTAAATGTTGACACCAAAAATTGACACAACACCTAATAGATGAATTTGTAAAGATCTAAATGAAGATAAATAAAATGAAAAGTATAGAAAAGAGCGATCACACATAGATTTGTAGTGGTTCATTGTTAACGAGCCTACGTCCACTTTATAATTCTTCTTATATTAGATAATTTATTACAACAGAATAGTTATAATGGTGATATAATCAGAAAAACTGCTAAAAGTTCTTTCCTCTATGTCAAGAAGGCCTATTTATATATGCCAAAATACTCAAATTGGGTATGACATGTATCCTTAGATCCAAGATTTTAGAAGATCCCAAAGATGAGTTCTTTTCGGCTTGATTTGAATTATCGGCAATATGTGGCATCTAACTTCATCATAGAAGAAGTGTTCGATGGCATTGGAATAGGAGCGAGCCTGATTCATCAGGGGGGTATTTAGCACAATGCTGTAATGAATCTGGCTTAGTCAGTCCAGAAGTCGTGGGTTCCAACCGGTTTGTACATTGAGTCCTTGTGCCTGGCTCAGTGCTTAGATGTCGATCGACTTGTTCATAGATCGGGCGATTTCGCTACTAGCATTAAATAGGCTTTTTTCTCATTCGGGCTAGATTCTTCAATTCCAGTGGACCTTGACGGCCTTGCCAAAATGTCGGTCAACACTTTGTCCCCCAAAGTATGTCGTGTTAATAACAGGGCATGCTTGGAATACTGGACAATTTTTTTCCATGATGTAGATTGGAAATATGCATTTACAATAGCTAGAAATATTCTTTATGAAGTACACGGTCTGAGGGTCGACCAGACATCTTGGGAACCAACCATTTAATTCGATAAACATTAAAGCTCTGTGGTTATACGTCCATTCGGTTAGACCTAGATCAGCAATGAAGTGCCACGTCAACCTCTATATCTGGTCGATAAACATTAAAGCTCTGTGGTTATACGTCCATTCGGTTAGACCCAGATCAGCAATGAAGTGCCACGTCAACCTCTATATCTGGTCAAACAGTCACATCCATAGACGGTGAAGAGTCCCCTCATCTCGTTATAAAAGGATGACCCACCATCTTAAATTACTTGTCACTTTTTATCGCAGCCGATTTCATTGCATTGGAGAACTAGGAAAAACTCCCTTTGCCAAAAAATCGAGATCTTCCTTTCCTATTCTTCCACAGGTACCAATCTTCTTCTTTCTCATTTCTTTAAGCACCGATCTTGTGCATAAACTTTCTCTATTTTCCTTTTTCTGCCTCAATTTGGACCGTATGATCTGTGATTCGAGTAGCCGGCGTTTAACTTGTCATAATAGTGGTTTGATGACACGATGACGGTCATATGGACTGCTGACAACATGGGCGGTGGTACTTCTATACATGGTTTTGAAAATGGAGAAATCTTTGTGAAAAAGTCCCCCGCCTTCTTAAAACTTTTCAAATTTCGAAGTATAAGACACGTGGCCAAAGGAGAGAGGGAATGATGGTATGAGTAGGAGTGGACAAGGATTATGGTCCTTGACATGATTAGGTGGAAGAAAATAAAGGAGGGCATTAAAAAACTGACTCTTGCCCACTCAACATTGTGGAATAAGTGGTTTTCTTCATTATTCTTGAGAATACTATTCAATCTTGAGTCGATAAGGTCAGGAATCGACATCCTTAGGGCTAAAATGCCAAAAGTTGGATATGTTCTTGACGACGGCTTCTAACTCAAGCTGTCGCTTTTGTACACACTTGTGAGTGCACGCGTTGAGGTTTTATGGTTTCCTCGATCTGGCTGAGGCTCTCCCTTTTTTTTGCAACATAACTCACAATGCCAGGACGATGTAATACTCATGCACTTGAGGCCCAAAAGAAAAAGGCCATGGCCACCACCATAGAACCCGGGGGTCCCTCTGCTTCTATCTCCAGGATCGAACCCGAACCTGAACTTAATACTGACATTTACAATCGATCGACTTTCCTTGTGCCATTGATACCGGGGAAACAAGTGGGATGATAGAAATCTCTTCCCGAAGCTAAGATTCTAAGGAGCCCTCCTGATTCCCGGGCCAGTCATCTGACTGAAAACAGTTAGAGAATTTATGTGGGAAGCATAAGCTTCCATGGGTTGATTTCCGTGCTCTAGAGGAATCAGATCGTTCTCATACTCCACCGGATGATTACACGGTACTTCCCGTCCTATGTGCACTGTCGGGGCCATTCCTCCTTTTTCTCCATTCATACTCGACTTCTTAAGGCGAATGAATTTGGCACCCATGCAGCTTCATCCGATTGCATACATTAATCTATTGTCCTTATGTGTTATGTACATAAAGTATATGGATCAGGTCCCCATGCTCTATGACATAGTATTTTTCTTCAACTTTAAGCACTTAAAACAACAATCCCCCTCTTTTCTTTACTTTGAGGCGGTCTATGACTGGAAAATCGTAAAAGGTATTCCCAGTAAAATAGGGGACACCAAGCATCACTGGTTTTAATTCAAACACCAATCGGGATGTCCTTGCTGATGGCTCTAGTGTCGTAAGTCTTTCGATCCCAGTCAAAATAACTACGAACAAGCTTTTCACGTGGGTTTTTACATGTAGGTGACGAGCCAGCAAGGCCTGAAGGAGGAGAATTCCAAACTCGTTATGACACACTAGCAACCATCAAGAAGGATGACCGACACTTACAAGATGCTGGTGACTGACGAAAACCTTCACCATTTCTATCTTTTGGACAAGAAGAGGTTATTAGGGTCTTTAGGAAACAAAGGTCCTTCTTCCACGGCATCAAGTCGAACGTGCCTCCTTCCCGAAAGAAATCGACTAACATGAAGTTTGTGCCCCAGGTTGAGGGGTCAACTATTCTACCCTCGTTTGGAGGGGAAAATAAAACTCATCATCACGTTAGGATGAAGAAACCGACTCCTAAGGGTTATGCCGGGAGTCAGATCTATTGAAAAAGCATAAGGAAACAACAGCAGATGCTTCGGGGAAGGTACAAGGTGGAACAACCGAGGAGGAACCAACCGACCCTCAACTACAAGATATCGGTGCCATGGGGAGTTCTCTTCCTATTTATGGTCCCCAAGGAGAAGGGTTCGTCCCTCCTTTCGGCGGCTTGCAAAGCTTGGAAATGTCAGACTCAATCTTGTCTTCTCAAAACTTGGATCTAGACATGTTTTTTTCCACTAAGACAGGGGAAGATTTAATATCGATCGATCTACAGGACCCATGATACATCCACCAGGCTTTGGGCACAGGTCAATCTAAGAGAATCTTTCTAGAGGGTGCATAATATTTGTACTGCTCATCACAGCATTATCTTTGCTCTTGTGTATACATTATTTTTTTACCATAATGCATACATCGTGGATAAGGAGTATTACCATGCCAACTTTGATTCGCTGTTGGAGGGGATGAACCCATTGTACCCGCTACACCGCAAGTCAGGCGGAAGGATGATCATGGGGATGACGCTCGAGAAGAAAAAAAAAGGAGGAAAAAGGAGGAAAGATAAGAAAAAAAACCGAAGAGAGAAAGAAAGAAAAAGTAGAAGAGAAAGGAAAAGATGGGAGTAAGTCTGAGGGGGAAAGAGGGATATGATGCTCCTAAGCACGGACCATCGTCCCGTCCCCGAGATAAAAACCCCCAAGAGCGGAGACAGAGCTGTCAATGAGCATTGTCAAGTTATCCCAAGTCATTCCGAACTCCCAGTTGACCCCTTTCCTGAGACACTATTGGCTGAAATCCAAGGTTGCGACTCGACTCCTCCTTCGGGTCATCCAGGAGAGGGTCCTCAGATGCCAACCTCCTTGGATCAAGAGAGGCTAACTTCCAATTGAATCCAGGAACTTGATAAGCACTTTCCGGATTATTTCTTTTCTAAAATAGAACATGTTCCAATGTTGTAGCCGTTTCCACCGAGTTTTCATGATCGAGTTAGAATTAATGTTGATTTTGCTCTGACTCAATACGACGAGATGTGTGCATATGTAACGCAAGTATGCGAAGTGATGAGCAAAAAAATAGAGGAAAATAAACGTTTGCAAAGGGAGTTAGCTACTAAAAAGAAGGCTTTTAAATCACTACAAAAGAGGGTAAGGGAATGTGAGTTCGAGGTGATTTCCGCCAAAGAAAAAGGCGAGCGAGCTTTGAAGGTCCTGGAGGATGAATGCAAGATGGCGATCCGAGAGCATTTTTCCCTTAAAGCCGAAAATGAGACTTTAAGGGGTGACAAGAACCGACTAGGTAAAGAGGTGCAAGAATTCAAAGATCGCCTGAGTGCATCTGAGCTCATCGGGAAACTGGTTGAGATTGATGCCACTGAGGTACTCAAAAATGTTGCCAATGCTCATATTCATCACAAAACTGAAATCTAGCTAGTCAAAGCCGAACATGCTATCGAGACGAGGGAAATAAGTAGAAAAATTGGAGCCAATATACTGCCATTTTTTGCACGTGTCCTTCGTTATTGAGACTTTTCTTGGGCTAGAAATTACCAGCGAATTTTCACTGGCACATGGGGGTTTTTATGAAAGAGTAGGTTGAGGCATGATGGGCTAACCCGGAGAATTAGGAAGCTTTGATTTCTTAGTACTTAAATGATGATGAGCAGAGGGTGCTTGCCGAAGGGAAAAAAAGTCGGAGGTGCTAAAAGATGTTGTCCGGCATGAGGCCAAAGGGAAGTCTGTCCCTGAAGCCGATATGAATATGGTGAAAGTCTCCCATTCTTCTTCGAATAATAGGGTAGGCTCGTCCTCTACCCCCCTTCCTTGAAATAGTCCTCCGGCTTGGTCAAGTAATACAGCCCAGATGACCCTCTTCTCTCTCTGCCCAAGGAAATCTCGGCTACTCTGGTTTCCTCGGAAAAGGCTCAGACCATCCAAAGGAGTCTATGGTCGAGGGTATCTTCTTTTCTTCTTATGTTTATCGATCATTTGTCTCCTTGTTCATAACTTTTGCTCATCCTGTTGCAGGTACATCATTGGCGAGGGATGTAATTGGGGTGGAGACCGATGTGTTGGACAATAACCTGACTGCTGTCCCTGGAAATAGTGAGAAGAGGGTCGAGGCTCCAAAGGAGTTCCATGTTGATGATGTTCGATCGGAGGATGATAATGTTGAATTCGTAAAGGTGATCAAAGAAACCGATCGTTAATCTATGGTGGAGATCAAGGCTAGGAATGAGAGAAAGGTTTCTTCCCTCAAAGTCGAATAATCTGACAAACCACTCAACATTCCTCCGATCCGGTATATTCGACCGACTTCACTTTCTTCTGGCAACGCGGCTTCTTTCCCATCTCTGGCAGTCCCGAGCGGAGGAAGAAATGTTACCATTGCATCCAACCGTTCTACGTCCTTTGGTGTCACGCTCAAAAGTCCGAAGCTTGGTATGACTACCGAGGAGATGTAAGAATAGGTTAGGCAGAAAGACCTAGAGGATATCAGGAAAGGTGGAGACAAGCCACCCCAAATGTAGAACCTTCATAGCTGTACGTGTGCAACTGTCCCTTGGATCTTGTATGCGAGTGCGACCCTCGTAATTTTGTCTTTGTCAAACTTCTCATTTTGTGGACAAAGTTGGATGTACCTATAGACAAAGTCTTAGTCTGTGAATGTAACTAAACATGTTAGAATGCTTCTTTGTTTTCAAATACTTGTGTTACTGATGTGTCTAAATATTTGAAAGAATTTTAGGGGAGCATTACTAATGTTCCTAGTCTATTCCAGACTTTGGAATATACTTAAGCAATTTTCCTTAACGGGTCGACCACACATGTCCATGCCCCTAGTGTTGTGAGGGATTGGTAGGTAGTCAATTCATTCTACTGACTCCGAGATCGATCCAACTAGTTCTAGGCCGGTCAATCTCGGTTAGGAACAAAAGTCTTCTATACCCTCCCTCCAGTTGTCGAGGGTTAGATTTATTAGGAAACGAGCAGTTTTTAGTTGGGGTGCACTTTTCTCACTTATCCTTAATTTTATAATCCTTCTCAAGTCAAGAGAATCAAAATTGTTTTTAAACAGTCAGTCATGTCGTTTGCATCAGTGTCATCCTCGATTTTAGTCAACAAAGTGGGATCTGAAGGTTCGTTCATCAGTCTAAGTTTAGGATTAGCTTCCCTGAATTTTTTTCCCATCTTCCCAACGAGCTAGTCTCGTTACATCATGGGTCGGCATATTAGGTTGTCAACATTTGACTTAATGTTGGTCGAATCACAACATTCAGTCATTATAATAACAAGTTAGAGCAGGAAAGGAGCTTTTATTCTTAAAATAGTGCAAGTGAAAAGTCACATCTTACTACAATACTAAAACAAATTAAACAATAAGGAAATTGAAAATTCTTAGAAAGATAAGGTCGAAAGTGCTCCGCATTTCATGCTTTCTAAAAAGGTTCGCAATAAACAGTCGATAGTCTGAAGGTTCCATTATCAAGCTTATGTTGGATGACATAGGGTCCTTCCCACTTAGGGCCCATATGTACAGGAGTCGGGAAACCTATTTCAAGACCATATCACCAACATCGAAGGTCTTATGATGGACTTTCTTGTTGTAATACCGGGTGACTCTCCGTCGGTGAGCTTTGGCACGAAGATTTGCTTCTTCTCTTTTTTCATCAATCATGTCTAATGATTGTAAAGAAAGTCTTTGTCTGATAATGGATCATAATACGTAGTTCTATGAGAAGGAACTTCGAGTTCTATAGGGACGACAACCTCTAATCTGCAAGATAAGGCGAAGGGAGTATGTCCAGTTGTAGTCTTATGGGTGGTCCAATATGCCCAAAGAGCCAAAGGGAGCTCGTTGGCCCATTTGCCTTTAGCTTGTTCCAGCCTTTTCTTTTGGATTGATTTGATAATTTTATCGGCCACTTCGACTTATCCATTAGACTGTGGATGTGCAGCGGCGGTGTATTTCTTCTCGATGCAATATCTTTCATAGACGTCTTTGAATTTCGAGATATCGAACCGAGTCCCATTATCCATGATAATGGTTTGAGGTATCCCATATCAATATGTGATATTTCTAATAATAAAATTAATGACTTGCTTTGTTGTGACCGTGGTCATCTGTTCGGCTTCTGCCCACTTTGTAAAATATTCTACTGCCACGACGGCATACTTTGCACCTCCTTTCGAAATGGAAGGCTCCCAATAATGTCTATCCCCTAAATGGCGAATGGTCAAAGGCTGACCATTTGGGTGACCTCGGTTGGCGGGGCTTGTGGAATCTGTGCAAACCTTTAGCATTTATCATATCGTCTGAAATAATTAGCTACATCCTTGCTGATAGTCGACCAAAAGTACCCATATCACACCACTTTCTTGGCCAGGCTTTTCCCTTCTATGTGCGCACCACATTTTACTTCATGCACTTCTCTCAAGAATCTTTTGATATCATCATTAGCCACAAATCGAAACATGGGCACAAAGAAACCCCTTCTGTATAGTTTGTCTTACTGAATGACGTACCTAGAGGCATGTCGTATGATAGCACGTCTTTCGTTTCTTTTCTCGGGAAGAATGCCATGTAGGAGGAAATACTTAATAAGAGTCATCTAAGACTCTCTTTCAGGCTCGGCTTCTTCTTTGTCGACTTACATCTGGTCGACGCTTAGAATTCCCAGAGTCTCTACAGGAACTAGCTCCGTTTTACTTGAGTTGTCTGAATAAGCGAGTTTTGCCAACCTATCTACCTTTTGATTTTCCTCTCTGAGAATGTGGGATCGCAGATGCCACATCAGTCAAAGTCATGCAATAATTTCTTGACCCGCTTATGATAGGCGGAAAGTCGAGCTCCTTTGGTCTAATATTCTTTCCGAAACCTAAATACAATAAGTTATGAATCATAGAAAATTTCAAGTGATGTTATTCTTAAGTCCCTCATGAGTTTAAGCCTAACAATCAGGGATTCATACTCGGAGTCGTTGTTTGTCGCCAAAAAGTCTAGCTGAATCCTGTGAAACCATTTCATAGAAGTTCATTGATATCTTCTTTTTATTCGAGGACAAAATAGATCGCTCGTCCCTCAGGAGATAACAACACTATGCCAGCACCCGAGCGTCGGTCATTACGAGCTCCATCTGTATATAGTTTCCAAGTGTTTGAGCTTGACTCTGTATCTGGGGATTCGATGCTATCTTCTAAGTTTCATCCTCTGGAGTTGTAAATTCGGCTATGAAATCGGCCAGTGCTAACCCTGGACGGACTTCCGCAGAACAAAAGTCAGGTCGAACTGACTTAACTCAATGTTCCATTTAAGCAATCTTCCGCTTACCTTGGGTCGCTATAGTACTTGCCAAAGAGGTTGGTAAGTGATTATTTTGATATATGGGCCTGGAAGTAATGCCTAAGCTTTCGTGATGCAATCAGCAAGCTATAGGTGAGTTTTCAATCTTCGGATAGTTGCATTCAGCCACTGTCAATTTATTGCTCACATAATAAAGTGGTCGTTGTACCCGATCTTCTTTACGGATTAGGACCGAGCTGATTGCGTGTGCGGATACTGCCAAATACACGAAAAGATTTTCATGGTCGCTTGGCTTGGATAAGATGGGTGGTTCCTCCAAGTGGTCGAGCAAATTTTGGAAGGCTTCGACACAGTCAGGTGTTCAAGCAAAGTTCCGTTTTCCTATTTTGATCAATTTTAAGAAGGGTATGCACTTATCGGTCGCCTTGGATATGAATCGACCCATTGCTGCAACCTTGCCTGTCAAGCTCTGTACATCTTTGATTCTTCTAGGTTCCTGAATTCTTTTAGTGGACAAAATCTGATCGGGATTGGTTACAATCCCTCGAGAGTTGACCATGAAACCCAAAAACTTGCCCGATGCTGCTCCAAAAGAACACTTCAAAGGATTTAATTTCATTCCATATCTTCAGAGAATGTTAGACATCTCTGACAAGTCTTTAACATGGTCGGATGATTGTCTTGATTTTACTAAGATATCATCCGTGAACACCTCCATTTTTTCCCTATCTGATCATGAAACATTCGGTTGACCAAACTTTGATAGGTGGCTCCAGCATTCTTCAAGTCGAACAACATGACAACATAATAGTACAACCCGAGATCCGCTATGAAACTAGTATTCTCTTGGTCTGGGACGTACATGGTAATCTGATTATACCCCAAGTAAGTATTCATAAGCGAAAGGAGTTCATGACCTGCGGTTGAGTTGACCAACTGATCAATCCTGGGCAATGGAAAGTTTTTCTTAAGGCGGGCTTTATTTAATTCGGAGAAGTCAATGCAAGCTCTCCATTTACTGTTAGCCTTTTTCACAAGTACTGGGTCGGCTATCCAGTTGGGATAAGTCAGTCTCGAATAAACCCATTGGCTTGTAGCTTTCCAATTTCTTCCTTCAGGGCCGCAGATCTTTAGGGACTGAGCATTCGCCTCTTCTTCTCTATAGGGGTGTACTTCAGATCAATACCGAGGGAGTGAGTTAGGATGGAGGGTGAAATCCCATACATGTCAGCATGGATCTATGCAAACACGTCAATGTTTGAACGGAGGAATTCGTTCAACTCCCTCGTCCGGGAGAGCTCGAGATTGGGTCTGTTCTTCAAAACCCTCGTCGGGTCATCATCATTGATCGGGATCTCCACAGTGGTTTCATTTGGAGCTGCCTTTTTATATCCTGGTTCTTCATCCTCTCTTGGATCGATATCCACGATTTCACAGGCGGGCGGTCCTGGCCAGGATGTTTTCTGCCGTTACTATGCTTCCTGCCCCTCCACGGGAGGAGAGGTATCTTCCGACTCTTTGCTACTTTTACTTCGTTGCTCTTTCCGTTCCGCCAAGTAGCAGGCTCACCCAGTTATTTTATCTCCTCATACTATCCCGATTCCCCCATCAGTAGGGAATTTCAAAAGAAAACACCAGGGAGTGATACAATCCCTAAACTCAGCTAGGGTCGGTCACCCTAAAAATGCATTATATTGGGAGTTTATGTTCATTATGACAAATGGTAGAATTCTAACTTTCCTGTGATCTCCTTCACAAATTCTACAGATAGCTTGATCTGGCTGACCGGTTTAGTGGATGGTTCGTTCAAGGCACGTATCTGGCTGGTACATGTCTCTAAATCTTTCAATTCCAGTTTCATCTGATCATAGGCCTATTTGAATAATATATTCACCGAGCTTCCATTGTCAACCAGAACCTTTCGTACTATGGTTGATCCCATGATGGTTGTTATTACTAATGGGTCGATGGAAAGTTTTCGAAAATCAGAGTCCGTATGACCAAGTTATGACCATTCGAAGTTTTCAGAAATTTTCAAGTTCAAAAAAGACTCAATTCGAATTCAAAAATTTGAATTTCAAACCTCCAAATGGACTGGGCGGGAAATTTCCCGCCCAGGACCAGGTTGACCTGGGGGTCGACTATGTAGTCGACCTACCCAGGACCAGGTCGACCATAGTGTCGACCTGGGGGTCGACCTGGTGCCCGAACCCATTTCTGAAGTTGGATTCACTCTGATGTATTTGGCCTCATTTCTGTCCACATTCGTTGACCTAACCCTATAAATACAGCCCCTAACACCAGTCTCTCTACACCAAATTTCTTTCTGACCTTATGCTGCTCTGATTCTGGTTGAAAAGTTGAGAGAGGGACTGCTTCTACTACGTTGAGACTGCGTTAAGGGAATTGCTGATTTAGGGACTTCTATTAGGACTTGACTAAGCATATTCAACATCGACTCTCTTTTTCTAATTCTCGAACCACGATCTGTAAGCCCCAGTTATTTTCAGATTTAAACTGTAAATGTATTATGAATATGATGTAAATTGAAATTGGATCTATGTATGATGACTGTTTACATTCATTCTCGTTCATCTAGGATCTTGACTCTTGAATTTTACTATGACATTGATTTGGGGCCTATTCATTTTGTAAATCAAAAGAAACCCCTCTTATTATCATTTTGAATCTGTTATTAGTCACATGTTTATGACTATCACCTTATGATAGTCGTTACCATGACTATACTATCACCTTATGTCAATCGTACCATGACTATACTATCACCTAGTGACAACTGTTATTTTGACTAGTACCTTATCTTGCTAGATTTGTAATCTTTATGTTCGAGGCCAATATTTCATATGCTAGTAATATTTTAATCTTTTATTTCAAGTCATATCATGCTATGCTAGTAATCACTTTTGCCACATTATACCCGTTCCTTTTTATGTTATTCCCTACTAGATTTATTTGTATCGATTCGAACTTACGTGAATACGATTTGGGTAGACTAGGTAAAACATAAATTAGCTTTAAACTTGAACATGAACGTTATTATGACTTGAACCTGAATATGGACATGAACTTGACACGATTTGACATGAAACATGACTTGAAAACTTGACATGAATCCAGACATGAAAACTTGAATGTGGGCATGACAGTTAGATAAACTTAAAAATGGCCAACTCGAGGTTGGGTTGAGTTTGCAGTGTAAATCTGCCCGGAACGGCCCGGAAAATCCAGTGGCTGCAAACAATAGGATCCAATGTGGGTAGTTGGTCATATTGCATGTAAAAACCCGAGGTTAGACTATATTGTGGTGTAAATCTGCCCGGAACCGCCCGGCAAATCCAGTAACCACAACAGTTAGTCTAATGTGAGAGGTTGGCGTGCACTAATGAATTAATGCCACATGATAGGGTTAAGTCATGAACCACTTGAACATACTTAACCAACTTGACACGATGACTTGATAGGGTTAAGTCATGAACTGCTTGAACACACTTAACCAACTTGATACATGATCTGGATAGGGTTAAGTCACGAATTTGAATGACAACACTTAACCCATTAGAAACCCTAGTTACGCGGTCCTTTTCAGCAGTAACCCACTTAGATGTATCACGATACCCTGTGACTAGGCAGGGTGGGGCACGATTACTGGGCTAATTGTAAGCGACCAGAATGACGACTGAGTAGGTGCGCCATTGTAGGTTCAGGCGGGCTATGGTCGTGCATGTAGTCCGGAGTTGAAAAAGCAGGCATTGGGCACCCGTAGATTTACACTGTGCGTGCTTGATTCGTGTCGGTGGTTGGCACCATAGGACTTGATACACCCTATGGTAGACCTAGCACAGGTAACTACATTTTAGGATAGGGCCGTATGACACAGACACATAACGAGCTAGGACTTGTAGGGAGTCGATCGATTAATAGATTGTACTGTAGGACCCCATAATGGGTCACTTCATGACACTGGGCTAAGGGATCATTTCATGGTTAATACTTGACATGGGTTAGAATACTAGTACAGTTGGTGCGGAGAACCTTGAACATGCGATGCCAGACTTGACTTATCTTGTTGTCTTAATTATCCTACTAGTTCTGTTATCATCCTTATGTTTAATTCTAGTTTTCACATATCATGTTATCTTTACTAGTTTTCATACTGAAAGTCACTAGGGCTTACCAGTCTTTACGAGTGACCCTTTTTCTTTCGCCCGTTTTTCTTTTGTTTCTTCCCCCCAGGTTCTCAGGGAGGAAACACTAACTCTTAGCTTGGACTTAGCTTGCTTTCTGACAGCTCATGTACGGTTTGGTCTGGGCTATGCTATGGCTGCTTCTGCTATTTATGGGGAATAATTTACTTTTGTTTTGAGTTTATGCTTCTTTATTATGAACTTGATGTAATGGGATAATTTGTATCTTGGATATATGAGCTTTTGACTCTTTTCTGGGAAATAATAAAAAGTTGGTTTTTAATTTCTACCACTGCTTTATTTATGTTCTACCTTGTGATATCTCTGTGCATGTTTACCTAGATAATACTCCACCAAAACTAGTGCATTCCCTTTGTGAGTGACCCTAGCGGAGGTGGGGTGTTA
The DNA here is from genome assembly GCA_030737875.1 of Allium sativum. Taxonomy (NCBI): domain Eukaryota; kingdom Viridiplantae; phylum Streptophyta; class Magnoliopsida; order Asparagales; family Amaryllidaceae; genus Allium; species Allium sativum. The sequence continues at coordinate 204,221,650 of CM060924.1, forward strand.
CATTTGGTATCAGGGCAGAAGGTTACCAGGCTGAGCAAAAGTTTTAAAAACCTTCCGAAACAGTTTTGAAAACTATTTATAAAGAAGCATTTTTCAAGAAAAGTTTTATATTTAAAAAGGTTATTCCTCCAAGAAGCCATTAGCACTTCCCTTTGTTTCCTAGTTTGAATCTTTTCTTTTCGTTTTTCAGCATGGCCGATCTTAACCTTCCTAAGGGAATACCCGTGCCTGGATGGTTCCGAAGGTACTTAGAAGCCAGGGCCAACGACGCGGGCACGGCAGACATCCCTCCTCCCCCTAGTGGCTGCGGTTCCTCCTCCTCCTGGTACCGCCTTTGCCAAAATATGCAAAGACTTTAAAGCAATGGGCGACAAGAACTTCGTTGGAACTGAAACCTTTGTTGAGGCACAAAACTGGCTAAAGGAGACATAAGACTTGTTCATTATCTTTGATATGGAGGACCATAGGAAAGTTCAGTTGGCAGCATGGTTGCTGAAAGAGGAAGCTGCATTTTGGTGGGAAGTCACCAACGCTACCAGGCCAATTGAGACTTGGGCAGACTTTAGAGAGAGGTTTGGGCTTAAATTCCTATCGTCAGCAGAGGAGAACCTTCAGATGGAGAGGTTCCTAGCACTCAAGCAAGGGGATATGTCTGTGAGGGAGTACGTGAATAAGTTTAATCAGCTTGCTCGGTTCGGTTTGGATTTGGTCAACACAGCCCAGAAAAAGGCTGTACGCTTTGCTTGAGGATTGAACGAGCCACTACACAGCTTGGCCCTAACTCATATACCCATGGGGGCGACCTTTGAAAGCTTGGTGGATATGGCTCTACTCCATGAGGAAGACAAGAATAGCAAGAAGGAGGTTAAGCCTGCTGAAACTCAGAATAAGAAAGCTGACTTCAAGAAGGGGAACAACAAGAATAATAAGAATAACAAAAGCAATAACAAATCACGTGAGACGAGGAAGTGCAACTTCTGTGGTATTACTGGACATCTAGCTAAAGACTGTAGAAGGAAGAAGAGGAAGTTGGGTGAATGCTTTCATTGTGGAGATACTGGACACATCAGCAAGGATTGCCCTAAGAAGCAAGGACAGGGGCAAGGGCAGACCCAGCGAGCAGGACCTTCTGGAGGGCAGTTGCATGCTCTCAACACCACTCCAGCTCTTGACCGAAGTAGTAATATTTCCATAGAAAGTCTTGTTTACATTTCTGACTTTCCTGTTCGAACCTTATTTGACTCTGGCACATCGCATACTTTTATTTCTTCTGATATTGTTGAAAATCTGCACCTAAGTACTAGTCTGGTTGAGGATCCCGTTATAGTTTCAAATCCAAATGGGGGCTCCTCCCATTTATCTATGATGTGTATGGATTTGAGGATATCTATCTTAAGCGTAGAATTCACGTGTAATGCTTATGTTCTCGATTCATGGGATACGGTTTGATCCTAGTTATGGATTGGCTGTCCGATTATGGAGCCATTCTTGATTGTGAACGAAGGGTAGTGAGGCTCATGACTCGCCTTGGTAATACCCTTGAAATTTCTTGTAACCCTAAGGGTCCGGTCATGTTATGTTATCTTGAATCCCTTGACTCGTCCAACGATAATTTGCAATCTGTAAAGTGGTCCGAGAATATCCAGATGTCTTTAATGAAGTGAGGGGATTACCTCCTAAACGCGAGATAGAGTTCCGAATTTATCTTGTTGATAATGCCAAGCCAGTTCCATTGCCCATTAGGCACATGGCCCCACGAGAAAGAAGAGAGCTCAGTAAACAAATCAACGAGTTGCTTGAGAAAAATTTCATAAGACGAAGCATTTCTGAATGGGGTGCTCCGGTGGTATTCGCTACTAAGGCGGATGGATCGCTTCGTCTGTGCGTAGATTATCGTGAGTTAAACAAGCTGACAAAGAAGAATAGGCACCCACTACCAAGAATCGACGATTTGTTTGACCAGCTTGTGGGAGCATCTGTTTTCTCTCAACTCGACCTAGCCACAGGATTCCATCAGCTTAGAGTGGCTGAGGATAGCATTGACAAAACTGCGTTTAGGACTCCAGATGGGTTCTTCGAATGGCTCGTCATGCCGTTTGGGCTAACAAATGCACCCGCAAACTTTGTAGATTTGATGAGTAGGGTTTTTCAGGAGTTCCTTAACAAGTTTGTGGTAGCTTTCGTGGATGATATTTTGATCTTCTCAAAAGATGAAGAAGAGCATGCTAGGCATCTCCAGGAAGTCATGGAGACGCTTAAAGCACACCAGTTAAAGGCTAAGTTCTCCAAATGCCATTTTTGGAGGAAGGAAGTTCGGTTCCTTGGGCATGTAGTTTCTAAGCAAGGAATAGCCGTGGACCCCGCAAAGGTAGTTGTGGTACAGGACTGGAAAATTCCTAAGAATGCAATGGAGGTGAGGAGCTTTCTCGGTTTAGCGGGCTACTACAGGAAGTTCATTAAGGACTTCGCTAAGATTTCAGCCCCTCTTACTAAAATAACAAAGAAGAACCTACCTTTTGCTTGGGACATAGAATGTGACGCTGCTTTTCAGAGACTTAAGAGAGCCCTCACCACAGCTCCAGTTTTAGCATTATCCGATGGAGGTAAGATGTTTACCGTGTACACAGATGCATGCGGCACAGGATTAGGCGCCATCCTAATGCAGTAAGGAAGAGTAATATGCTACGTACGGTGGCAGACAACTTAAAGTTCATGAGAAAAACTATCCCATGCATGACTTGGAATTGGCCGCGATTGTTTTTGCACTTAAAGCTTGGCGCCATTATCTTCTAGGGGAGAGGTTCGAGCTGTATACCGACCACAAATCGCTTAAGTACCTCTTCTCACAGAAAGACTTGAATCCGAGACAACAGCGGTGGATGGAGTTCTTATCATCACATGACTTCGATATAGCTTATAACCCTGGCAAGGGTAATGTGGTGGCGGACGCGCTAAATAGAAAAAGGTTGACTTTGAGCCCCTTGTTTGTTGAAATGAAAAGCCTTGAGTTTATAGCAACCTTTGATTTTACACCTGCTGTTGAGTCATTGACCGCTACGTTAGCATCTCTTGAGCTAAGACCTACACTTCTAGACCAAGTAGGGACTTCACAGAAGAAAGACCCGCAGATAGTCGAAATCATGGACAAGCTGATTAGGGGTGAGACGTCAAGTCACCTCAGTAGATATGCCATAGATGACAAGGGATGGCTAACGCGCGATGGGAGACTATGTGTCCCACAAGTGGGAGACTTAGTAAGGAGAGTTCTCGAAGAGGCGCATCACTCGAAGATGACTATACATCCCGGAGGGGATAAGATGTACAGGGATATGAAATGCATTTTCTTTTGGGCTGGAATGAAAAAGGACGTGGCAGAGTTCGTCTCGAAGTGCATGGTGTGCCAACAAGTAAAGGCCGAGTCGAAGAAGCCTGGTGGACTATTACACCCTTTGGAAGTTCCGCAATGGTATCTCGATGGATTTCGTGGATGGATTGCCTAGGTCAAGGAAGGGAAATACTAGCATATGGGTCATAGTTGATAGACTCACGAAAAGTGCTCACTTCATTCCAGTGAAGAGCAAGAGGACCGCATCAGGGCTAGCGTCTATTTACCTTCGAGAGATAGTACGGTTGCATGGAGGCCCTTCTAGTATAGTTAGTGATCGTGACCCGATTTTCACTAGCCAGTTTTGGAATAGTCTGCAAGAAGCAATGGGAACACGACTGAACTTGAGCATGGCCTATCACCCACAGATAGATGGACAAACCGAAAGGGTAAATAGAGTACTAGAAGATCTCCCGAGGCTATGCATTCTTGACTTTGGTGGTACTTGGGAAGACCATCTTCCTCTCGTGGAGTTTGCATATAACAATAGTTACCAAGCTAGCATCAGAATGACACCGTTCGAAGCCCTGTATGGAAGACCGTGCAAGTCGCCAACTTGTTGGTGGGAGACGACAGACATGCTTATACTTGGCCCTGATATGATAAGGGACACTTCTGAGAAGATTGAGTTGGTACGAAGACGGATGAAAACAGCCCAAGATAGACAGAAATCTTACGCGGACCAGAGAAGGACAGACCTAGAGTTCGAAGTCGGAGATATGGTCTATATAAAAGTTTCTCCGTTACACAATGTAGTTCGTTTTGGAGCAGTTGGAAAGCTAGCACCAAGATTTGTAGGACCATTCCCCATCACTGAGAGGATTGGACGGATGGCCTATAAGGTAGACTCACCCGAGAAGCTGGCTGGGGTGCACAACGTCTTTCACATCTCGCATCTCCGGAAGTGTTTGCATAAGTCAGCCGAAGTGGTTGAGCCAAGCATCCTTGAAGACGTAGAAGTGGAAAAAGAAGCGACATTGAGGCGAGTTCTGATTCGTATCTTAGGAACGTAGATTAAGAAGCTAAGGAATCGAGAAGTCAAGCTAGTTAAAGTGCAGTGGAGTGAAGACCAAGAGGACGCAACTTGGGAAACCGAAGAGAAGATACGCGCGCTTTACCCATTTCTTTTTGAGGGTACATTCTCGATCTCTTTTTCCTATAAACTTGAAAACCTTTTTGTATCATGCTTCTAATATCTATGTTTGTCTTGTTATCTTCTCGATCTTATCTTGAGAACCTTAGATAGAACCATATGGATGTAAACATGTGATTGAAACATGTTATGGTTGATGTTTGCAAATGGTTGCAAGTGGTTGCTAGTGGATGCATGACACACATTAGGCACTAGATCGGCTCAGTCACATTCTCATGTTGCACATGCATGAGTGCTAATACTTGTACATGGATGGAACTTGTTATGCTATCACTTGGATGTTGCATATGGATGAATGTTTGTGCACTCATGTAGAGATTATGAACTATGCTAGGAATTTGCATACATGTTGGATTCATGACACTAACATATTTTGCATTAAGGAGGTTTACTGAATCAGTAACCTCCTGATCTTTTGCATTAGATAAGTACATATACACACACTTTCTGCATATGTTGATACAGCACTAGAAATCTTTTAAGGACAATGGTTGCCCGTGGATGATTCTTTGAGTAGATGGATGATGGATGGTAGGACACATCCTCCCAAACTTAGAGATTTCGGGGACGAAATCCTTTAAGGAGGGGAGAATGTAACAACCCGTGTTTTTATAACGTGTAATAACCATAAATCAAGGCAGAATTAATTTTTAAAATAAGAATCAAGGGAAACGGATTGCGCCATTGCGTTCATCTCGAAATTCTGCTTGGAAACGAGTCCAAGTTTTCGAAAATCGGAGTCCGTATGACCAAGTTATGACCATTCGAAGTTTTCAGAAATTTTCAAGTTCAAAACAGACTCAATTCGAATTCAAAAATTCGAATTTCAAACCTCCAAATGGACTGGGCGGGAAATTTCCCGCCCAGGACCAGGTCGACCTGGGGGTCGACTATGTAGTCGACCTACCCAGGACCAGGTCGACCATAGTGTCGACCTGGGGGTCGACCTGGTGCCCGAACCCATTTCTGAAGCTGGATTCACCCTGATGTATTTGGCCTCATTTCTGTCCACATTCATTGACCTGACCCTATAAATACAGCCCCTAACACCAGTCTCTCTGCACCAAATTTCTTTCTGACCTTATGCTGCTCTGATTCTGGTTGAAAAGTTGAGAGAGGGACTGATTCTACTATGTTGAGACTGCGTTAAGGGAATTGCTGATTTGGGGACTTCTATTAGGACTTGACTAAGCATATTCAACATCGACTCTCTTTTTCTAATTCTCGAACCACGATCTGTAAGCCCCAGTTATTTTCAGATTTAAACTGTAAATGTATTATGAATATGATGTAAATTGAAATTGGACCTATGTATGATGACTGTTTACATTCATTCTCGTTCATCTTGGATCTTGACTCTTGAATATTACTATGACATTGATTTGAGGCCTATTCATGTTGTAAATCAAAAGAAACCCCTCTTATTATCATGTTGAATCTGTTATTAGTCACATGTTTATGACTATCACCTTATGACAGTCGTTACCATGACTATACTATCACCTTATGTCAATCATACCATGACTATACTATCACCTAGTGACAACTGTTATTTTGACTAGTACCTTATCTTGCTAGATTTGTAATCTTTATGTTCGAGGCCAATATTTCATATGCCAATAATATTTTAATCTTTTATTTCAAGTCATATCATGCTATGCTAGTAATCACTTTTGCTACATTATACCCGTTCTTTTTTATGTTATTCGATTTATTTGTATCGATTCGAACTTACGTGCGATGGGAATACGATTTGGGTAGACTAGGTAAAACATAAATTAGCTTTAAACTTGAACATGAACGTTATTATGACTTGAACCTGAATATGGACATGAACTTGACACAATTTGACATGAAACACGACTTGAAAACTTGACATGAATCTAGACCTGAAAACTTGAACGTGGGCGTGACAGTTAGATAAACTTGAAAATGGCCAACTCGAGGTTGGGTTGAGTTTGCAGCGTAAATCTGCCCGGAACCGTCCGGCAAATCCAGTGGCTGCAAACAATAGGATCCAATGTGGGTAGTTGGTCATATTGCACGTAAAAACCCGAGGTTAGACTATGTTGTGGTGTAAATATTCCTGGAACCGCCCGGCAAATCCAGTAACCACAACAGTTAGTCTAATGTGAGAGGTTGACATGCACTAATGAATTAATGCCACATGATAGGGTTAAGTCATGAACCACTTGAACATACTTAACCAACTTGACACAATGACTTGATAGGGTTAAGTCATGAACTGCTTGAACACACTTAACCAACTTGATACACGATCTGGATAGGGTTAAGTCACGAATTTGAATGACAACACTTATCCCATTAGAAACCCTAGTTACGCAGTCCTTTTCAACAGTAACCCATTTAGATGTATCACGATACCCTGGGACTAGGCAGGGTAGGGCACGATTACTGGGCTGATTGTAAGCGACTAGAACGACGGCTGAGTAGGTGCGCCATTGTAGGTTCAGGCGGGCTATGGTCGTGCACGTAGTCCGGAGTTGAAAAAGAAGGCATTGGGCACCCGTAGATTTACATTGTGCGTGCTTGATTCGTGTCGGTGGTTGGCACCATAGGACTTGATACACCCTATGGTGGACTTAGCACAGGTAACTACATTTAAGGATAGGGTCGTATGACACAGACACATAACGAGCTAGGACTTGTAGGGAGACGATCGATTAATAGATCGTACCGTAGGACCCTGTAATGGGTCACTTCATGACACTGGGCTAAGGGATCATTTCATGGGTAATACTTGACATGGGTTAGAATACTAGTACAGTTGGTGCAGCGAACCTTGAACATGCGATGCCAGACTTGACTTATCTTGTTATCTTAATTATCCTACTAGTTCTATTATCATCCTTATGTTTAATTCCAGTTTTCACATATCATGTTACCTTTACTAGTTTTCATACTGAAAGTCACTAGGGCTTACCAGTCTTTATGACTGACCCTTTTTCTTTCGCCCCTTTTTCTTTCGTTTCTTCCCCCCAGGTTCTCAGGGAGGAAACACTAACTCTTAGCTTGGACTTAGCTTGCTTTCTGACAGCTCATGTACGGTTTGGTCTGGGGCTATGCTATGGCTGCTTCTGCTATTTATGAGGAATAATTTACTTTTGTTTTGAGTTTATGCTTCTTTATTATGAACTTGATGTAATGGGATAATTTGTATCTGGGATATATGAGCTTTTGACTCTTTTCTGGGAAATAATAAAAAGTTGGTTTTTAATTTCTACCACTGCTTTATTTATGTTCTGCCTTGTGATATCTCTGTGCATGTTTACCTAGATAATACTCCACCAAAACTAGTGCATTCCCTTTGTGAGTGACCCTAGCGGAGGTGGGGTGTTACAACAGGCAACTTTGCCTAACTTGCCGTCTGAGAAGTCCTTCCTCCTCCCCGTCCATCTCGGTCAATCACAAGAATTCAGGGAGGATGAACAGGGGCTTGATCTTCTAAAGTAGTATTTGTATGACCATGCGGAGAGGCACTTCGGTTTTGTTGGGCTGCGGGATCGATGACTTCTATCTCGGCCAGGTCAGCTTAAGTTTGTCCCCTTGCCCCCAATTGGTATGAACGTCCTTCCAGATGCGATTGTCGAATATTTTCGGCTCTTCCCGACGGACCCCGAGGTTGACGTCATTTTCTGCTCCTCCCGGATGATGATAAGCTCTCCGAGTTTTGGTCCACTCGATGAGGGGGAACTTGGTGATCCTTGAACTCCTGAGCTTGATGATTCCTGAACTCCTCCCATTGTCTCGACATGGAGTTATATCCTGCCGCATTATAGCATTCTTCAGAGCATGAGCTTTTAAGGCATTCATAGTTTCTCGGAGATGATTTAACACGGTTATGAACTCAACACTGGTGGAAAAAGCTGAGGAAAAAGCTGGATCCGTCGCAGAGGGTTGCACTGAAGGGGCCAGTGTCGGTTGATCCGAATTAAGTTTGGGAACAATCAATCCACCAGCTGCATCCGTAGATGTCCCGGCTTGCGATTGCTTCCCAGTATTGCGAGTAGAAGATTTATCAACCATGTCATAGCAATATCTGGAAAGTCATGGGATCTCGTCTCGGACTTAGTGATCCGAAACTAGAGCAAATTCCTTCAAATGCTGAGAATATCAAGTTCTCATTGAAAGTACAAAAGTGTTGACACCAAAAATTGGCACAACACCCAAGAGATGTATTTGTAGAGATCTAAATGAAGATAAATAAAATGAAAAATGTAGAAAAGAGCGATCACACACAGATTTATAGTGGTTCTTTGTTAACGAGCCTATGTCCCCTTTTTAATTCTTCTTATATCGGATAATCTATTACAATCGAATAGTTACAATGGTGATATAATCAGAAAAACGACTAAAAGTTCTTTCTTCTTATGTCAAGGAGGCCTATTTATAGATGCCAAAATACTCAAATTGGGTGTGACATGTGTCCTTTGACCCAGGATTTTAGAAGATCTGAAAGATGAGTTCTTTTCGGCTTGATTTGAATTTGCAGCAATAGGTGGCATCTGATTTCATCATAGAAGAAGTTTTCGATGGAATTTGAATATGAGCAAGCTCGATTCATCAGGGGGGTATTTAGCACAGCGCTGGATTGAATTTGGCTTAGTCAGCCCGGAAGTCGTGGGTTCCAACCGGTTTGTACATTGAGTCCTTTTGCCTGGCTCATGGCTTAGGTGTCAATTGGCTCGTTTATAGATTTGGCGATTCCGCTACTAGGATTACACAAGCTTTTTTGTCATTCAGGCTGAATTCTTCAGTTCCAATGGACTTTAACGGCCTTGCCAAAAGGCTGGTCAACATTAAGTATTTATCACCATTTTGTACTTAGACATCTATCACACCATATTTATATGATGTTGATCATAGTATAACATATATCGACTGTTCTGTGCTAACTCTGTGGATGCATAGGCGGACAAGTATGATTTTCCGTACCCTTCTGTGCCATATATACTATTTTGACTTTTATAGTACTTTGATTTTTTTTATCGCACACACCAAACTTTTGTCTGACCCAATGTTTTATTTACCTCTTATTACCTTGGGTGCTCATCGATGATGTTAATGATAGACTAGGTGATTGGTACGGGTATTATTCGTTGTTGTGTAGATGGCCTCGTTGGAGGCGACATTTTACATACTTATACCTGTATCACCTTTGTTTATTCCGCTTTATAGCACTATGGAGCCTTAATAGTGTTGTGTATTCTTTTAAATAAGCTTTACCAATTAAGTTCATTTATCTCTTGTATAAATTCTATTACTATTCTATATAACTGTATGAGCCCGTATACTCTAATTATCTGGTTTATATAGCAATTACTGTCTCGTGTTATTATATTTGGTATTGTTATTATTATATGTTATCTGATGTGTTGTGAGATATTCGACAGATTCTGTGATTTGGTTTTGTATTATTTTCTCTCTTCTATTTTCTTCTTTTCTTTCTCTTGACGATCGCTTTACATTGATTGGGTGCTTTTATAGTGTGTTTTTTTGTTCTGAGCAACGGTGGTGTATGTCAGTTCATTACAGCTAAGGTCACACCACAAGTGGGGAAACAATGCCTGATACATCCATAGAAGGCGTCATGTACTCAACAAGGAGAAAAAAGGCAAGCAAGGCCAACCACAATTCCGTTGAGTCCATAGAGAAAATAATTTTCCAGTCCCAGGATTCATCAAGCAATAGCAAGTTATTATCTTCTCCAATCTTAGCTTCATCCCTCATCTTTAGATCATCAACAACTGATCAATAGAACAATATACGATTTTCTCCAACTTACCCAATAAAATTACAGAAATAACATTTAGTATCATATCACATCCTCATACTCAAGTGTACCCAGACATTCTCGCTATCACTCCAAATAAAATCAGGCTCATCGATGTCATCCAACCCATCTACGAAAACTGGTGATGGATCTGTTGGATCTAGATTAACCTTAGAGGGGGTGAATAGGGTTTATTAACTTTTTGCCGAATATAAAACAAATCACAACAGAGAATAGTAATCACAACACAGATAAAAGAGGAGTAAATAAGTGTGGAAAGTAAATGACACTATGATTTTACCTAGCTTCGGCAAACCCTTCCTACCACTACATTCCCCAACGTTTTTACTAAGTATTAAATAGACATCCTCATACAAAAACCTATAAACTCGTGAACCCCTCACTAGCCTCCTATATAGTTTTGTACTCTCACAAAACCTGCTGTTGTTCTAATCCTACGCTCAAAACTCTACACTGATTTCTGTCACCTAAACCAAATTTTCCTATAGCTAGTAAACCCTAGTTACAATCCCATAACTAGAAGACCTTAGTTTTACAGAAAACTAGAAAAAATAGATTGTATGATTTTACAAAGCAAATTTAAACAAAACAATATAAAATAAAGTAAACTAAAAACCCTAAGCCTTAAACAAAAAATAGGCCGGCCCTTTTCTTTTATTCCACTTGAAATCTTTGCTCCTAGAAAAAAAAATGTAGGCCGACTTAAAAGGAATCAGAGTTTTTCTGAATTCCCCAAATCTCGATCGATTGTTTGATGATTTGATTCTCCTATGGCTTTGAACTCTTGCGGCTTACTTCATGATAGATTTGGGTTCTGGCGATCGAAAAAAATATGTGAGTTATCTGAATTGATTCTTGGATTTTGCTTTCGAACTGGTGCCTATTTCAACTATTTTCCTGTGATATATATAGGATTATATAACCCTATAAATTCTATGATACCATATAAATTGGCTTGACTTGATTTGCAAGTAATTTTATTGCGATGATTTGTTGCGAAATTGATGATTTTCCCCATTTGGATTGACACGGCCTTGAGACCTCTTTGTTTCCATGATTGAATGCGTGAATTTGGTCATTGAATACTAGAAAGAAAATAGATTGTTTCTTTATGTCCCCTTGCGAATTTCTGGAAATGTTTTGAATGTATTTTGCCCAATATTGTTTCATGAGATTCTAGAAATAAGACTTCTTACCAAAAAACCTTTTCTCGGAATAAAAGATTTGACAGAAAATAAGAGTTTGATATCTTACCCAAGACTGATTGTATGACATTTGTGGGAACCCTTAACTATTACCAAAAAATATTTCCTGCCTATAATCTGCATGTCGATTTCTAGAAGTATAATTTCTTGTACTTGCATTGTTTTGGCATGAGTTATGGAAGGCCTTAAATCCTTGACAAATATTTCTGTCTAGCTAAAAAAAATGATTTGTAATTGGAACAAAAATGCATTCACAATTCTGAAAAATATTTCAAACTAAACTTGTTAAAAAATATTCATTTCTGGAAACTAGAAAATTAATGTTGGAAGTTGGAATAATTCTTTGTTATGTTCGAATTCTCTTATGGAGACTGCTGCATGAAATATGAAAATGCATTTACACTTGTGCATGCATCCAGAACTTGAACGAATACTAACCCTTGACCTGCCATAAAAAACTTCTATTATACTTGCATTTTTTGCTTTAAAACTTATTCCACTTTGAACTGTTGAGTTGAATTAGCAATTGGTACTTATGTATTTGCAAGTGTACACAAGTGTGTTTATACTGCCATGCCTTTCTTGTTTGTTCCATCCATCCGTACAGAATAGTGCATGTGCATTTGCACCTGATTCAGTTACACTGCTTTCACTGGACTTGATCTTGCATCTTGTATTACTTGAGCCTGATAATAAGAATTAATATCATCCTTGCCTTGTATTTGAGATACACCTTGCTTTAGCTTTTAATTGTGCATTAATCACTCTTTTGCATCACTGTACATGTTATGCCTATGTTTTTGTGCTTGAACTTTGTCACTCTTTACTATATTTGCTAAAATCATTTTGCTGAATCATTCGCTTTGTTAATGCACCATGCTCCTGTGCATGTATATGTCCATCCTGCTGCATATATGTACTCTCTGTCTACATGTTTGTTGGCTCGGCCATCTTTAGATGCACTGAACTAGTGTTTGTAGTTCTTTGACTCGTGCACTTCCCTGACCTTTATCATTGTGCTTTATGGCTATGCTATATTTATATAAGCTCGACTTTGTTGTTGCATCTTGACTTGTTTACTTGAGTTGTGTGGATGAGTTTTGACCATGTTGTTTGAGCATACATGAATTTTAGCTGTTTCACTTTGGCTTGACTACGTGTGCATTGTCTTGTTTACTGATGCCATGATGCGTGCTGACTTGACATTGTTGTACACTCGTATATTTTGAGTTTGTTGAACCACTGTTCCCAATATGTAGATACATACATATGTATATATGCACAAATGTGTGTGTATATACGTGTGTGTTTTGTGTCTACATATGAACTGGATTTCTTGGTTCATGTCCATTCACGATGTCTGACTGAATTGTTTTGCATAGAAATATGTGTATATACATACAATTTATGTGTATAGTGCACTGCTATATATGGGAGCAATAAAGGTTTTGTCTACCTTGTGGTATTTAGAGTGTATCACTATGAATATCATATGTTGTCTAGACACATATGGATGTCCATATAAATCAGATCAAGTCATGCAAAATGATGAGAAACACAACAAAATTCTAAGGCAAATAAATTTTTAAAATAAAAATTATATCTGCTAGAATGTAAAATATTTTTGTTTCGGTTTACTATGTGTTTCTTCAGTGACAAGTAAGCAGAAGACTAGTCTGACAGCGAAGACAAGAAGACAAGTGACAATGTCAGTGTATGAATCAATGAATGTATGAGTGACTAAGAGAAATGTAATGAGGCAACAACGTATATGAATGAGTGACTGTATAACTAAGTGTTTAAGTGAGGAACAATATAGCAAATCACTACGCCATAGATCGCCTACGGCAACCCCAGAGTAATGACGCAGTAGGTACCAAAAAGTGTTGCTATAGGCAAAAAAAGATCTGTGGCAACACTTTTTTGGGGTTGCCTTTTGCCGCGTTGCCTTAGAGTCAAATGCAACATCTTTGCGACCCTATGGTAACATCAATATATTTGTTGCCACAGGTACCAGTACAACAAAAAATACCCTTTCACAACTGCCAAAAACAGTTGTAATATGTCTAGTACAGCTGGGAATTGTAATAAAGTCAACCTTTTTTACAACTTTTTCTAGCAGTTGTTAAAATTTGTTTTACAACTACTAAAAGTAATTACACCTCAACTACTATTAATCAAAGATTTCATAATATTATAATAAATATTATTATAACACAGTATTTTATTCAAATAAATATTTTATTTCAACATTTCAAATGGTACAAATTTTTGGACTCCACTATTTTACATTCACTTGTATATTACACAATCATTCATATTTACATACATTCCTCACTATATTGTCACTCGATTCACTCATATGCAGACTCACACATACAACCATAAGCAAGAAAAAATGCATGAAATAGCATATTAAACAAGCTGGAATTATGGATGTCGAGTTGACCATTGTGCTTTACTTACAATTTCCATGTCTTGCATGCAAATTGCATCATTGGTTCAGAGAGCAAGCATTTCTAATCTTACATCTTCTCAGACTGAATAACATTAGGTCTAGCCATCACGAAGAATGGCTCAACTCCCATAAGCATTTTGTAAAGATATGATGAACAATCCATCTCTTGTTGCAATCATTGAACAAAAACGATAACAAGGAGTTTTAATTTAGTAGCTGGTAAAGAAAATTTGCATCTTCGTTCATGAAAGTATATTCATGTTGTTCTTTGTTGTTACATTGAATGCTTCATGAAGATTAAATATTTTTACTGTAAAACAAATGGTTTGGCTGGATATACATACCAAAGGAAGCGGTTAAAGAGGTGGGAATCCCAACGTTGAAGTTTCCACCTGCATTTAGATATATAGGTTATTCACAATCTAAATGACAAACAAAATAGTAACATGGTGAACAAAATAAACTAAAATACTGAAGTTTCTGTAGGATGATTGTTTAGCAAAGCTTTTTCCTTGTCTGTGTGAGTCTGAATACAAATATTCCTTAGTAGTAGTATAGCACAGTGATAAAGAAGATCATCTCAACTCATCTTTATGTTCAGACTGGCCCCATACACCACAAAAACATCTAACATTCCCACAAGTAATATAATGTCCTGTTTTTGTATTTAAACATCTTTAGTTTCTTCCAGAGCTGTAACCATTATGAAAGAAAGAAATCTATGGTGTGTTTGTATGAAAAATAAAACAAACATAAAGTAGGGACATCATTATGAAAGCAAGGACAGTAGTTTCTATAGTTCACATTGATATAAATGGAAGTTATATACCAGCACTTCGAACCATATGCTGCACTTCGAACTGAAATCAAACCAAAAACCGGGAGGAATGTCCAAGTAATTAAGCTGCTTCACTTCGAACCATATGCTGCATAATAATTCTAATGGATAATCAAGTAAAATTGAAGAGATCTATATTCATATTTGATTCATGACAACAGTTCTTCCTAATCTTGGAGTAGTTATGAACCACAATGCATGAAGTAAAGGCCCATGTTCCAAACTACTCCATAATATCAACACTTTATCATGAAAAGGCAGTTACGAAACTTCCAGTTTGAAATATAATTCAGCGTGTAATACTTCTATCAGATTGAATAATTCAAAACATATTACTGATGAAAATTTGCAGAAAATCGATCTAAAAACCCAAACTAACATCTAACCAAAATTATCAAATGCTTACAGTTGGATTAAAAGAACTGATATACCAATAACTCTCCAATTAATCCAAAAAAACTTCCAAACAAAGGATTCGGTATCACCATATAACTCAATCGATTTATGGCACATAAACTCAATCAACAAGCGCATAAATACATCCTAAATTCCAAATTCATAAGAGGGTACACTAAATTTGTAATAAGTAGTAGAATACGCCTAAAAGATTGAATCATAATTGCATAAGTGGTAATAGGTGAACATGAATCATTGTCCGTTAACCAGTTGAGAAAGAAATTGAAGATATTCAAACCGGCTTATCAAATAGCCTCCCATAGATCGTCAGTAAACACAGATCACCATTATCCCAGAAAGATCCGAAACTAAAAATTACTTACCCCCATATTCATTTGTTTAAAACATGAACATAGCCATGTTTGAAATATTGATATCCGGATCAGTTGACCTTGTGCTCTGATTTCTACTGGATAGGAAACCAAATCCTAATAGGTATATTGTCTGGATATGGTCTAAGAAATGAACAAGTTATATGAAGTACCACCTGATGCTGATAAGTGACCAAATGAGTCCTCCTAAGCATCCTAAGTGTTTGAATTCTTGGCAATCTTAATTCCAACCACATATAAAATTATGCGAAGCTTGTACTTCATACAGAGACAATTTCTTACCTCATTTGTAGATATCCAACGTGCTTGCTGAGATTCTACCTCTTATACCATCAAAAAAAGAAGAAAAAAGAATGAAAAGAAAAATGCATCATTTTCTGAATAGGCAAAAAGAAAAAGGCTACTATATGAACCTCCGATTTCAGAATCTGCAATTCACAAAGGCTACTATATCCTTTATACATTTGCACCTGGAATCACAGAAGATAAAGAATAAGAACACTAATAAAAGACAAAGCCTAATTTATTAATGACGACCAAAGCAAAAGCAGATCTGAGAAAGCAACTGACAAGGGTTGAATCTCGCATCAGCAATACAGCCAATCCACGATTGTACGAAGCAGGGACGCGTGAGCTCAGAAGCGTCGAGCTCCAGACAAGTCGACGCTTCAGATTTGGAAAGTAGTCGCGAAGGCTTTGAGGTGAAGTCGACAATCTCGATTACAAACAAAAGGGAAAGCTGGATTTTGGAGGAAAAAAATGAAGAAAAGGAATTGAGTCGAGGGAACTAGGCAAAGAAATGAGCAGAGATGAAGGTTAGAAGAGGCATAATCTATGAATTTGGATTTTAGGTTAGGGTTTGAACGATTTAGAATTGGGAAAGTTGTAGTCGGCCAAAATTTTCTGAAGTGAAAACAAAGAGGATTATTTTTCAGCGGGAAAATGAAAATTTGGGGAAAAGAAGCTGTAGTGTTGAAAAAAATCAGATTGACGCGGATCAGTAATATGGACCGTTGGATTGTGTTGACGTGGATTGATAATTTTATTCACGCGGCTACTGCAACACATATTGATATCTATGCTAACACATCGAAGCGTGCGTTGCAATAGACAAAAAATAGCATAGCAAAGGCAACAATGTAGCTAGCAACACCATGGGTTTTCGTTGCGATGGGCCATCTATGGCGTAGTGAATTAAATTGAAAATTGAATATACTGAATTATAGTGAGTTGTACAAATAGTGGAGATATAAATTTGTACTATTGAGATGTTGAAATAAAATATTAAATTTAAATAAAATACTGTTTGAATATTTAAATTCTTGCATAGTACTATTCTATTTAAATGTAAATATTTATTTTTGTCTGTGATGTAGTATAACAGTACAAATACAAACACATTTATAATAATAAATATATGTTTGTTATCATCAAACAAAAATCGTAGAACTGTTAGATACAACAATCTCCCCCTTTTAATGATGACAAACATAAAATAAGCTTTGGATATAATATTATAACAAATGTGTTCGACAGTGAATTATTGAATTCCCCCTATTTGTGTGCTCCCCTACAATAAAACTCCCCCTAGGTATGTGCATGAGTGAAAAACAATAATTGAAACTTCAATATTAAAATATTCAAAGAATATCCACTCATCGATCAAAATCTTAACCCATTCTCCCCCTTTCGTTATCATCAAAAGGATACAGAAATTAAACAGTGATGAAAAATGACTAAAAATATAATATCAGCTTAAGAGGAAGAACGATCATCATAAATCTCAATTAATCAAACAAAAATAATAATATTCTAAGAACTAGGGGAAAATTTCACATTGTAGAATGATTGATTTACGATTAAATTTATAAAAATGGAGAGAGTTTAAAAACATATGATTGCAGTTATTTTCCAATAAAAACTTAAAAATTGAGCATAAAAAATAGTGATGGATTTGTGCTACAATTATAAATTCAATTTAAGTGACGCAATCAAGTAATCTCAAATCCCAGTAACTATCAATCAACAAATCATAATATATCATAAGATGTTAACACATTTCACAAATTAGACAATGGATTGATAGGTTGGTTTTCACATACCAAGGAGAATTTCATATAAAAAATTATTTATAACAAATTATTCCCTTTTCTTTTTTATTTTATTTAAGAGCACACTGACCACGCATAACCAGATCTTGGATTTTTAACTGGGGTCAGTAGCAGCTTAAATATAAGTAATCTCATAACAATGCATGATCAGAGCTTGGATTTTCAAATGAGGTTAGAGAAACACTTATGAATATTATATTTTTATTATTTTCTGTTCCAAAAGAAAAACTCCTCAATATATAAAACCAATATGGATGATAGAAATGTGGTAGTTACAGAAATAGTTGTGAAATTAATTACTAAGTTAATAATATTATGAAATATGCTCAATTGTACCAGGATTCTTGAAAATTTTCAATATCACAAATTCTGAAAAAAATAATATAATCACAATTCCATCACAAATATTTCCGTTATTTATTTTAAGATGATTTTAAATAATATTAAACTCTGCACATTAATATAAAATCATGATGAATGGCAGAATAATGGTAGATAAAAGAGATGTTCGTGAAATAATCGCCAATTCAAAGATATTGTAACAATTATTTAATTATCATGAAAATTTAAATAAAATTTCTTATTGTTGTGAAATATATTATAGTCACAACTCACCACAAGTTCAATTTGGTTTTTGATTTCAATTTCTCAATAAATAATCAATAAATAATTTTAAAATTGAAAAAATCAATTATAAGAGGGAATCAAAAAGAATTATACAAAACAAGAGGAAATAAAAAATCTATACAAGATGAAAATCAGAATAAAGAACCAATACACATGAGTGAGAGAAATATGATACACTATTGATACCACTTGTTGTCTCCATCAACGAGAATTTTAATATGACACCAGTGACAAACAAGTGTATATCCGACAACAATATCCAATCACAAAGCCTAAGAAATTAAATCTAACAATTTAGTTCCATCAATGAATGCAGCAAGACACATTCAGAATAAGTTTCACAAGAAAGTACTTAGAAAATTTTCAACAAGTCCAAGAGGACAAATCATGATTCAGTTCAGACCATTTTATCAGTGTAGTAGATGATACCAAAACAAGCAGTCATCAAAACATTTTCTATATAATTCCTTTTATCAATCCAACATAACAACCAATTTCAAAGCAGACTTATCAAAAAAGAATTCATAGATATTTCTGATAGTCACAAAAGATGATTAACGAACCAAAATAAAAAAAATATTTGAAATCACTTGAATACCTGTAAATTTTGAGATAAAATGAATCAATCATACAAGATTAATAATTTCAAATCTAAGAAGTGTGTGAGATTCAAAATATCATAAATTTCACATAAACACATTTTTAACAAAGATGATCATGAATAAAGATGAATTTCAGGATGTGTAACACAAAGATTCAAGCCAAATGTTTTTCAAATTAGAAATATTCAAGCCATTCCAAAAATCAATGAAATTATCACAACTGAACAACAGTAGTGTGCTGTAATGAGTTTGAATTTTCAAGTCTTTCCAAAATGTGACGATCCCAAAATCCGAGGGGCGGTATTAAGGATAATCATTAGGAAATAACACATTAATCATCATAGCAGAGTACAGATAATAGCAGAAACAATAAATAAAATAAATTTTACATGGATATGACAGCGGAATCACAACATGTAGGAATATCAGAATAGCATAACGTGGGATATACTTAGTAAAAAGAAAGGGGAGTGATCAGTCATCATCGCCAGAGGCGGAATACATACATGCAGTGACATAATAAGAGTATCAGTCTACATCGCCGAAGGCGGAATACATATACATATAGTGAGAAATACGGAAAGTAAATCAGTCTGCATCGCCAGTGGCGGAATCATAACATAAATACAGGAATGGCGGAAAATATCTAAGTCATCTCTATGAAGTCAGCCTCGCCATGAGCCAAAAGTGCACGCTAAGCAGCTGTGCAGAACCAAAAACCACCTGTCACCTGTGTACTAGGCTGCCCGTGTGAAAATAAGGGCACCCGCGTTTGCAAAGTGAAACAAACAACGAGTCAGTCATGGGGACTGGTATGAGGAATCTATTTAACAGTTAAACAACAGTAATAGCACATCATAGGACCACGCCACTTTCGCGGAACGGGTTTACTCCAGTGATTGCTAGTGCATTTAAAACAGAGTAAATTCTTTTAAAACAATCGCAATGCTTTTAGAAAGAATGAAGCTATTATAAGACTCAGGTCCCATCACACAATGCAACGCAAGCCGGAGGATAGAGTTTTACCTTATAATAGCCAAATATGCTTGATACGTATAAAGCAAAATCATTTGATATTATTACTAGTGCATATATGTTTCAAAAACGAATAGCATCATAAATATCAATCATAGACGGCATAAGTGCCCCATACCACTATGTCGCCATACTAGTTCTACAATCAAGTCCGTTATTTCGTATTGGAAATTGGATTTCCGTCATGAGTCGAGGCAAGGGGCAAGCTCCTCTCCGCTTCGAGACACTCTAGCAAATGCCTCAGGATTACGCACACTGGGTAACCCCTGGATTCGGCTGGGCCGGTCCTCACTTACGTTAGAGGATTAATTATGCCTGAACACACGTTTCCCGGTCCTTACAGACCTATAATCGAGGCGCCTCGCATTCCAACAACCACAAAGGTGAAAAGTAGATATATATGTCAGGGCTGGTAAGTCACTGACACCACCATAGCTAGAAAGAAACGTCGTGCTCTCCCAGCGGTCCGTATCCCGTTTTTAACTCATACCGGGGTGTGAGGTTCGCGAATCTACGAAATACACAAAGCTAGACCACGTAAGCCTTGCTTTGATCATCATCCACAAGACTTTGCTTTTCAACAGAAGCCTTGATCACAGCATCTTGGCATGCCACATAGGCAGTCCACTCCATACGATTGATTTCCATCGATATATAACCTCTAAGCTCGTACGTCTCAGAGAAGGGCGTTAAGCAAGAGAATAAATTCTCCGCCGCCAAACAGATATATATTTAACAGAGATCAATCAGTATAGAACAAAATCCAATGTCAGACACACAGTCCATTTACAAGTCCGTCCTGGGTCTGAACGAAACCGGAGGCGTCAAATTCCTCGTATATCCGTCCAATCAACATATACGTTCAGACGGCTACTACTTCCGTCCCTTTCCGGTAACTACTCCGGTTAGGAACCTCAGTAGCACCCATCCAACCGATACGAAGATCGTCGGTCTTGAATCGTCTTTGCATTTTCCAATTCGAATCGCTCGATGAATTATTTGGAATGAGGGTTAGCTCGGCCTTTTCAAATAATTCACGTCATTAGAATTTAAATCGATTCTTTATATGGTTATATTATTCGACATCCATCTTTCAGTTATTTAGTGTTATTTTCATGTCATACACATACAACCATCAAATATCAAACAATTCAAGCCCAATTGGTTTATTTGCAACCTATGTTGCTTATAATATTTTATAACAATTTTTCGCCATTTTTATTTATTTAAAAATGGCCATAATTAATTAAACGACGTTTCAGGTCGTTTCCTGTCACTGGCGCTGTTTTTCCCTAAATTTGTTTTACACATATCGGAAAATCTAACCGTTGGATCTTCACAAATTTTACATCATTAGGAAGGTCTTTTCAAAACGAATCCAACGATTCCAGTTTTGGGAAAATCCGACGGTCAGATCTTCCACACTAACCATTTGAAGTTACGATTTCAATTTACGAACTGCAGCGTCGTTATTCGATTAAATTTAATTATATTTATATATATATATAAATATAATCGTTTCTGGCGCTGTTTTTCCTTAATTTTGAATTAAACATTCCAGACAATCCAACCGTCGGATTTTCACAAAGTTGGTGCCGTTGGAAAGATTATTCCAAGGCGAAACCGACGGTTGAGGTTTCGGGAGAATCCAATGGTCGGATCTTCCGCAACAGTCATTTGAAATCACGGTTTCAAAATACGAACTGCACGGCCACGTTTCGTTTTAATTCTATTTATATTTATATATTTATATAAATATAGTTCATTCAATGATTTCTATATCGTTTTCACTTCAAATATTTTTCTAACTCCCTAAAATTTTGGAAAAATTTCGCCATAACCTCCCCTGCACCGGGAGCATCGGGAAATCGCAAATAGCGTTCCCGGTCCTTCTAATCTCAAAAAGAAAAAGAAAAAGCCAAGCGGCTAGCCAACAGGCTCAAAATCATCACCCAAACAAATCAGTAAATGTGTACCTATTTGTCGGGCACAAAATTTTATTCCTCTTCTCTAGCCCCTTTGCTATAACCTGTTCAATAAATATGCAGGTACATATATATACAGTTCTTATCATTTATCATCTTCTATTCAACTTCATATTTGATTCCCGTTGGGTTTAAAGACACCATTTATTCTAATGTTACATACATATGTGCAAATCATTTCATTAGCAAATTAATGAATATTTCATCTCATATATGTTTATTTTGAACAAGTGGCTATTTTTAACACTTCACTTTTCAACGATTTATGCATACAATAAAAATGTGATTTTTATTGTACAACAATTCATTTCACAACACTGTTTTTCTATATAGTTCAAGTTGGTGATAAAAATGGGATTTTTATCATAAAACAATTTATTTCAAAATATGAATACCATTCAACACATGAATTTCTAATCAACGAATGAATATCAATTCAACACATGAATGTTTTCTATAGTTTCTATATATAAATAAAAATGTGATTTTTATTATCGAACGGTTTATTTCAAAATATGAATATCATTCAACACATGAATTTCTAAACAACGAATGAATATCAATTCAACACATGAATGTTTTCTTTAGTTTCTATATATAAATAAAAATGTGATTTTTATTATCGAACGGTTTATTTCAAAATATGAATATCATTCAACACATGAATTTCTAAACAACGAATGAATATCAATTCAACACATGAATGTTTTCTATAGTTTCTATATATAGATAAAAATGTGATTTTTATTATCGAACGGTTTATTTCAAAATATGAATATCATTCAACACATGAATTTCTAAACAACGAATGAATATCAATTCAACACATGAATGTTTTCTATTGTTTCTATATATAAATAAAAATGTGATTTTTATTATCGAACGGTTTATTTCAAAATATGAATATCATTCAACACATGAATTTCTAAACAACGAATGAATATCAATTCAACACATGAATGTTTTCTATAGTTTCTATATATAAATAAAAATGTGATTTTTATTATCGAACGGTTTATTTCAAAATATGAATATCATTCAACACATGAATTTCTAAACAACGAATGAATATCAATTCAACACATGAATGTTTTCTTTAGTTTCTATATATAAATAAAAATGTGATTTTTATTATCGAACGGTTTATTTCAAAATATGAATATCATTCAACACATGAATTTCTAAACAACGAATGAATATCAATTCAACACATGAATGTTTTCTATAGTTTCTATATATAGATAAAAATGTGATTTTTATTATCGAACGGTTTATTTCAAAATATGAATATCATTCAACACATGAATTTCTAAACAACGAATGAATATCAATTCAACACATGAATGTTTTCTATTGTTTCTATATATAAATAAAAATGTGATTTTTATTATCGAACGGTTTATTTCAAAATATGAATATCATTCAACACATGAATTTCTAAACAACGAATGAATATCAATTCAACACATGAATGTTTTCTATAGTTTCTATATATAGAAAAAAATGTGATTTTTATTATCGAATGGTTTATTTCAAAATATGAATATCATTCAACACATGAATTTCTAAACAACGAATGAATATCAATTCAACACATGAATGTTTTCTATACAATGAATAAATATAGTTTAAGCATATGAAAATAATTCAAACACAAGAATATTATTCAAAATTTCGGCAGCATAACGGCAGGGTAGTTACACCGGCACTGTCCCTAGTACGGCTCCTCGCTCTACCTTAAAACCTCGCGGTTTTTGACAATGGGAATCATGCATCTAATTCGCACGCAGGCGGCATGTTTATATTTTTTTTCATTTCCACAAACTAATCCTATGTGGTTTCAACCAAATATTTTTCAACCACAAACGGGTATTTTTCAACCGCAATCAACCAATATCAATCACAAACAATCCCAAACAATCATTCGCTATCATCCAATTTTCACAACAATTTCAACCAATAAATATCGTCCATGGTTTGTGGACGAGGGGCGTATATATATATATATATATATATAGATATTTATATATAGCAATTCACTTTCATTTTCAACATATATAATATTTATATAAAAAGAAATTGAAGAGTGAGAAATCCTCACCAATAGCTATCCAATAACACGATTTTTCCTTAATAGAAATCTTTGCCTATTTCGCCTTCTTGTTGCTTTCGTTGCCTGTATTCTCTACATAGGTAAAAATCGAATTTTTACTATGTTATTCCATATATAAAGATTGCATTTTGACTTCGCTATTAAATATAAAGATTATATTTTTATCATTCTCATGATGTAAAAATTATATTTTTATTATTTTAAAAATACCAAAATCCTGTCTTGCTCCTTCTACATAACAAAAATTCTGTCTTTTCTATTTTTAAAAATATGATCTTTATTTTTGCAAGTTCAAATCTTTTCCTATTAAAAGATTAAACCTTTTTCTCTTAAAAGATTAAACCTTTTTCCTATTTTAAAGTTCAAAATAAAATCAGTTTTTAAATTATTATAAAAGAAACAGTTTTTAAATTCTAAAAAAAACAGTTTTTAAATCTTTATAAATTCAGTTTTTAAATCATTTAAAAATCCAGTTTTTGCAACTTTAAAAAAACAGCTTTTACATCCTTTAAAAAAACAGCTTTTATATCATTATTAAATCAGTTTTAAAACTTTATAAAAAAAACAGTTTTTAAATCTTTAACAAAAATCAGTTTTAAAATTCTTTTCAAATCAGAAATTAGTTTTTAAATCTAAAAATAAATCCGTTTTCATTTAAAAAAAAAACAGTTTTTTTTTTTTTACTGTAAAACAAAAATAAAATAATCTTAAATGCTCACCGCTGGATGCGAAAAGGAGGAGGGAAGAAGGAGCGTCGGCGGTGGCTCAGTGGTGTCGCGATGATGTTCGAGGTGGAGGCTTCGATTGCGTCGCGACTGGGAGGGGTGTTCGAGGGGTTTCGAGGTGAAGGCGGCTTCGAGGTGGGGGCGGCGTCGAGGGGTTCGTCGGTGGCAGGCTTCAGGCGGCGGCTCGATTAGGTTTTAGGTTTTTTTCTTTTTTCTTTTTTTCTTTATATCGTTTCTGTATAATGAAACGGGGGGGGGGGGGGCAACGAAGAAGAAAAGGGGGGGGGGGGAAATTAAAATAATATATATTTTTTTATTAATTAATTATTTAATTTTGGTAAAAAGGTTGACTTTTACATATGACCTCGAAACGAGGCCTACCGCCTGTCGTCCATAGCGTTTTACCCCCATTTCGAACACAATGGGATATGTATCGTAAGCTGGTTTGATCGTTACAATCAGTTTCCGTTGAATTTACAATTTAAATCCTTATATTGAATTTTAAACGTACATTTCAAATTATCGGGGTCACATACTAACTAGAAAAATTCCAAAAAAATATTTTCTAGTTTCGTATTGACGATACGGTCCTAACAAAACTAGTTTCGTCAAATTCTGAGACCGTTTGAAAAGTGGCCAATTTCCCGTCGATTAAATTCAACAGAAACTGGTCAAACGCGTTTTCCTTTGCCACGCTCACATATTGATTCGAAAAATTATGAAATTTGAAACCTAGCAATAGTTTGACATCCCGGACCCAACAAAAGTGGTTTCGTCGAATTCCGAGGCCGTTTGCAAAATATCAATTTTCCAGGCCTATATATTCTATATACCGACTCTTCTGAAAATTCATTCGGCCATAACTTTTGATTCCCGTTATGATACTTCGATTTTACAGATTCGTTATAAAGGTATTGACTAACAGATTTAAATATTTTTGGTCTCACCAAAATCCGTTATATTTTCCATCCTGCACAGTCAGACTTAGTTTGTATTTAAAATTTCAAACGGCCATATTATACACAATTCTATATTTTATGGAAATAGGCTATTTTAATCATTCAAATTTCTTGTTAATAACCTAATTTAAAAATTTTAAACTGGTTCACATTTTCCGGGTTATTACAATCTCCCCCACTTAAAACTTTTCGTCCTCGAAAAGGAAATAATAGTTAAGCAGGAAATAAAATGTAAATGCAAAGTATTGTAAAGGTACCTTGCACCGGAGTTAGTCAGAGATGTCCACTCTGCATTTGGGATAGGCTTGTTTAATGCTTTCCTCAGTTTCCCAAGTACAGTCTCTAGGATCACTACTCCACTGCACTTTGACTAAATGGATCTTTTTCCTCCTTAGCTCTCTGGTTTCTTTGCCAACTATCTTTAATGGCTCTCTACTGAGTGCTAATTCTGGAGTTATGTCAATATCCTGTTGTGCTGCTTCTTCCACAACAAGATCTGGATCATGAACATGTTTTCTGAGTTGAGATACGTGGAACACATCATGTACACCAGGCAACCAATCAGGTAATGAAACCCTATATGCAAGAGTTCCAATCCGTTCAAGTATAGGAAAGGGACCAATAAATCTCGGTGCCAACTTCCCAGTCTTGCCAAATCTGATTACTCCTCGCATTGGAGAAACTCTTAAATAAACATAATCGCCAACGGCAAACGATATATCTCTTCTTCTCGCATCAGCATAACTTTTCTGTCGGCTCTGTGCGGTTTTTAATCTCTTCTTAATGAAATCGACTTTATCCGATGCCTCTCGAATCATATCGGGCCCTAACACAAGTCTGTTGCCAGGCTCTACCCAACATGCGGGAGATCTGCACGGTCTACCGTATAGTGCTTCAAATGGGGACATTCCCAAACTTGCTTGATAGCTATTGTTGTAAGAGAATTCTGCTAAATGTAAATGATCTTCCCATGAGCCTCCAAAATCAATAACGCAAGCCCGCAGCAAATCTTCCAAAATTCTATTCACCCGCTCAGTTTGGCCGTCTGTCTGAGGGTGATAAGCGGTGCTTAGATTTAATTTGGTCCCCAATTCTTCTTGGAATGCTTCCCAGAATTTGCTAGTGAACAGGGGATCTCTATCGCTGACTATACTGAGCGGTACTCCATGAAGTTTAACAATTTCTTTGAAGTAAATCTGTGCCAGACTTTGAGCCGTTCTGTTGGATCGGACAGGTATAAAATGGGCAGTCTTCGTGAAGCGATCTACGATTACCCATATACTGTCGTTTCCTTTTCTAGTCTGAGGCAGGCCATCGATAAAATCCATCGAGATTTGTTCCCACTTCCATCCTGGAATTTCTAATGGTTGTAATAACCCAGCCAATTTCTGCTGATCACTCTTAACTAGCTGACAAGTGGGGCATCTGCTAACATATAATGAGATATCTCTTTTCATCGCCTTCCACCAGAAGGTGCGTTTGATATCGTTGTACATTTTGCTCACACCGGGATGGATACTTAATTTAGATTTGTGGCATTCATCAAGCACTTCTCTTTTTAGCTCGGAGATGTCGGGAACACAAATTCTTCCTTTTAATCTCAAAACCCCCTCGCTATCCACTTGGAAGCTGGAGTCTATGCCTTCATTGATCCTTTTTATCATTACCTTTACAAAATTATCCTCCTTTTGAAGGGTCGAGATTCTGTCTATTAATGAAGACGTGATGAAAAAACTGGCGATGATTTCATTCTTTCTGCTGAGCGCATCTGCTACAACATTGGCTTTCCCTGGAGTGTATATAATTTCAAAATCGTATGCTGCAAGGAATTCTAACCAACGCTGTTGTCTCAAGTTTAGATCTTTCTGGGTGAAAAGGTATTTCAAGGATTGATGATCGGTAAATAGCTCGAATTTCTCGCCCAGTAAATAATGCCTCCATATTCTTAAAGCAAACACGATAGCTAATAACTCAAGATCATGAGTAGCATAGTTTCTTTCATGCGGCTTTAGTTGACGACTGGCATATGCAATCACTTGGCCTTTTTGCATTAACACTGCTCCTAGCCCTCTAATAGAAGCATCAGTCCATACTGTCAAGTCTTGGTTACCTTCTATTATTGTCAATACCGGAGCGGTTGTCAACTTCAGTTTCAGCTCCTGGAAAGCTTCTTCACATTCGGGAGTCCATTTGAATTTCTCATGCTTCTTTGTAAGCTTTGTCAGTACTCCTGATATCTTTGAAAAATCCTGAACGAATTTCCGATAGTAACTAGCTAATCCAAGGAAACTTCGAACTTCAGTGGGTGTAGTAGGTTGTTTCCAGTTTTGAATCGCTGTAATTTTGCTTGGGTCTACAGCAATTCCTTCCTTTGATACGACGTGGCCAAGGAATTTAACTTCATTCTGCCAGAAGACACACTTAGAAAATTTAGCTTTCAAGACATTTCTTCTCAGAATTTTCAACACTTGTTCTAAATGTTTTGCATGTTCTTCTTCCGACTTAGAGTAGATTAGAATGTCATCGATGAAGACTAGAACAAATTTATTCAACACACCACGGAACACTCTGTTCATAAGATCAACGAAGTATGCCGGAGCGTTGCACAAACCGAACGGCATTACTAACCATTCGTAGAATAAATCGGGACCCCTGAAGGCTGTCAAAGGAACACAGTCTTCGGCTATACGCAATTGGTGGAAACCTGTAGCTAGGTCCATTCTGGAGAATATGGTTGCTCCATTTAATTGATCCAACAGATCGTCTATTCGGGGCAAAGGATATTTGTTCTTCAGTGTTTGTTTATTGAGATCCCGGTAATCAACGCAAAGTCTCAGAGTACCGTCTGATTTCGGGACAAATACTACTGCGGCTCCCCATGCTGAAAAGCTTGGTCTGATCAGACCTTTCCAAAGTAATTCTCGGGTTTGGCTACTTAGCTCTTCTTTTTCTTTCGGGGCCATTCTTCTTATTGGATGGACTACTGGTCGGGCATTCGGAATTAGATCAATTCTAAATTCAATTTCTCTTTGCGGCGGTAAGTTTTCTACTTCTTCAAACACATCCGCGTAGTTTTTCACGACCGGTATCTTTTCTATCGAAGGGGGAGTAATTTCTAAAGAAGACCAAAATTTGGTTCTATTAATTTCTGAGCCATGGCATGGTATATATATAGGTCCAAGCTTCGTTTCGACTTTAACGATTCTTTCGGCACATCTAACTTCGGCCTTATATTTGGTTAACCATTCCAAACCGAGAATAACATCGAATTCTGATAAATCCATGACAATTAAGTGGATGGGAAACTTGTAACGTGAATAAGAGATAGGCACTCTGCAGTATAAACTGAGACTCACAGAACCTCCTATCGGGTTTTGAACTTTAATCGGTTCCTTTAAAATTCTTTGTTTCAAATTTAATTTATGAACAATTTTACCAGATATGAAGCTACGTGATGCACCAGTATCAAAAAGTACAGAAACAGGAATATTTTTAATAGTAAGGGTACCTCCCAAGACATCGGGTTTACCTGATCCATCGGTGATAGCTGGCGGGGTATTCCCGTCGTAAACATGGGCCACTTGTGCGCTCTTCTTCAAAGGACAATTCTTGCTATAGTGCCCCTTCTTGTGGCAATTGTAGCATTCAACTGAGTCACTGGCCCTTGGCTTCTTTGGGGCTTTGCATACATTAGAAAAATGACCGGGCTTCCCGCAATTGTAGCAGTTTCCTTTCGGGATCTTTGCGGGTTTTTGAGTAGCGGCCGCGGTGATGCTAGATTCGGGTTGGTCAGTTGAAGTCTTGCGCTTATTCCCTGCTTGGCTCTTAGCGCGGTCTTGGCTAGCATGTCTCTCATCCATGTCCTCATAGTTGCAAGCCATCTCTACGAGTTCTGTAAAAGAAAGTTTGATGTTGCTCATAGCTCTATCATGGTATTTGCGCTTCAGCCCAAAAATGAATCTCTTATTCTTCGCTTTGTCGGTCAAAACCAACTCTGGGGCATAGCGCGATAGCTGAGTGAACTTATTCAGATAGTCTTGAATAGAGAGGTCTCCCTGCTGGAGATTAGCAAATTGCTCCCGCATCCTCTCAAGAGCTTGTTCTGGCACAAACTTCTCATTGAATAAAGTCTTGAACTGCTCCCAAGTTCGGATAGTACCAGCTGCATCTCCAGAAGTAATGGCATCCCACCACAGCTCTGCCTCTTCCTGAAGGAGCCAAATGCCAAGTCGGGCTTTGTTGTTAGTTCCCATGCCCATACCTTCGAAGATTTTCTCACAGGTTTTCAGCCAAGCTATAGCTTCGGTCACTGTGCCAGTGCCAGTAAAAGGTTTCCCTCCAAGATTTCTGTATCTCTTTGCCACTTTATCCAACTCAAAGTCTTCTGGTGCTGGTGGCTGAATAATAGGGATTTCTACAGCTACGGGGATATTCCCCCGTCCTCCTGCTGCAACTCCTCGGCCTCCTCGGCCTCCTCTGGCTGCTGCTGCTCGTGTAGCCATCTAAGAGTACTGTATAAGCAAGAAAAGAGTCAAGCTCACAGATTTGATAATTTTCATAAATGATAAAGCAAGGAAATACAAAGAAAGATAATGATGATGTACTGATCAAATTGTTTTGCTAATCTGCTTAGCTCATTCTAGGACATTGCTAATCCTATCTCTAATGAGCTACTCGCATTAGAACACTACTGGTTCTATTCTGACGAGGTGTTTAATGTGTTAGATCCCGGAACTAAGGTTAACCAAAGCTCTGATACCAACTGTGACGATCCCAAAATCCGAGGGGCGGTATTAAGGATAATCATTAGGAAATAACACATTAATCATCATAGCAGAGTACAGATAATAGCAGAAACAATAAATAAAATAAATTTTACATGGATATGACAACGGAATCACAACATGTAGGAATATCAGAATAGCATAACGTGGGATATACTTAGTAAAAAGAAAGGGGAGTGATCAGTCATCATCGCCAGAGGCGGAATACATACATGCAGTGACATAATAAGAGTATCAGTCTACATCGCCGAAGGCGGAATACATATACATATAGTGAGAAATACGGAAAGTAAATCAGTCTGCATCGCCAGTGGCGGAATCATAACATAAATACAGGAATGGCGGAAAATATCTAAGTCATCTCTATGAAGTCAGCCTCGCCATGAGCCAAAAGTGCACGCTAAGCAGCTGTGCAGAACCAAAAACCACCTGTCACCTGTGTACTAGGCTGCCCGTGTGAAAATAAGGGCACCCGCGTTTGCAAAGTGAAACAAACAACGAGTCAGTCATGGGGACTGGTATGAGGAATCTATTTAACAGTTAAACAACAGTAATAGCACATCATAGGACCACGCCACTTTCGCGGAACGGGTTTACTCCAGTGATTGCTAGTGCATTTAAAACAGAGTAAATTCTTTTAAAACAATCGCAATGCTTTTAGAAAGAATGAAGCTATTATAAGACTCAGGTCCCATCACACAATGCAACGCAAGCCGGAGGATAGAGTTTTACCTTATAATAGCCAAATATGCTTGATACGTATAAAGCAAAATCATTTGATATTATTACTAGTGCATATATGTTTCAAAAACGAATAGCATCATAAATATCAATCATAGACGGCATAAGTGCCCCATACCACTATGTCGCCATACTAGTTCTACAATCAAGTCCGTTATTTCGTATTGGAAATTGGATTTCCGTCATGAGTCGAGGCAAGGGGCAAGCTCCTCTCCGCTTCGAGACACTCTAGCAAATGCCTCAGGATTACGCACACTGGGTAACCCCTGGATTCGGCTGGGCCGGTCCTCACTTACGTTAGAGGATTAATTATGCCTGAACACACGTTTCCCGGTCCTTACAGACCTATAATCGAGGCGCCTCGCATTCCAACAACCACAAAGGTGAAAAGTAGATATATATGTCAGGGCTGGTAAGTCACTGACACCACCATAGCTAGAAAGAAACGTCGTGCTCTCCCAGCGGTCCGTATCCCGTTTTTAACTCATACCGGGGTGTGAGGTTCGCGAATCTATGAAATACACAAAGCTAGGCCACGTAAGCCTTGCTTTGATCATCATCCACAAGACTTTGCTTTTCAACAGAAGCCTTGATCACAGCATCTTGGCATGCCACATAGGCAGTCCACTCCATACGATTGATTTCCATCGATATATAACCTCTAAGCTCGTACGTCTCAGAGAAGGGCGTTAAGCAAGAGAATAAATTCTCCACCGCCAAACAGATATATATTTAACAGAGATCAATCAGTATAGAACAAAATCCAATGTCAGACACACAGTCCATTTACAAGTCCGTCCTGGGTCTGAACGAAACCGGAGGCGTCAAATTCCTCGTATATCCGTCCAATCAACATATACGTTCAGACGGCTACTACTTCCGTCCCTTTCCGGTAGCTACTCCGGTTAGGAACCTCAGTAGCACCCATCCAACCGATACGAAGATCGTCGGTCTTGAATCGTCTTTGCATTTTCCAATTCGAATCGCTCGATGAATTATTTGGAATGAGGGTTAGCTCGGCCTTTTCAAATAATTCACGTCATTAGAATTTAAATCGATTCTTTATATGGTTATATTATTCGACATCCATCTTTCAGTTATTTAGTGTTATTTTCATGTCATACACATACAACCATCAAATATCAAACAATTCAAGCCCAATTGGTTTATTTGCAACCTATGTTGCTTATAATATTTTATAACAATTTTTCGCCATTTTTATTTATTTAAAAATGGCCATAATTAATTAAACGACGTTTCAGGTCGTTTCGTGTCACTGGCGCTGTTTTTCCCTAAATTTGTTTTACACATATCGGAAAATCTAACCGTTGGATCTTCACAAATTTTACATCATTAGGAAGGTCTTTTCAAAACGAATCCAACGATTCCAGTTTTGGGAAAATCCGACGGTCGGATCTTCCACACTAACCATTTGAAGTTACGATTTCAATTTACGAACTGCAGCGTCGTTATTCGATTAAATTTAATTATATTTATATATATATATATATAAATATAATCGTTTCTGGCGCTGTTTTTCCTTAATTTTGAATTAAACATTCCAGACAATCCAACCGTTGGATTTTCACAAAGTTGGTGCCGTTGGAAAGATTATTCCAAGGCGAAACCGACGATTGAGGTTTCGGGAGAATCCAATGGTCGGATCTTCCGCAACAGTCATTTGAAATCACGGTTTCAAAATACGAACTGCACGGCCACGTTTCGTTTTAATTCTATTTATATTTATATATTTATATAAATATAGTTCATTCAATGATTTCTATATCGTTTTCACTTCAAATATTTTTCTAACTCCCTAAAATTTTGGAAAAATTTCGCCATAACCTCCCCTGCACCGGGAGCATCGGGAAATCGCAAATAGCGTTCCCGGTCCTTCTAATCTCAAAAAGAAAAAGAAAAAGCCAAGCGGCTAGCCAACAGGCTCAAAATCATCACCCAAACAAATCAGTAAATGTGTACCTATTTGTCGGGCACAAAATTTTATTCCTCTTCTCTAGCCCCTTTGCTATAACCTGTTCAATAAATATGCAGGTACATATATATACAGTTCTTATCATTTATCATCTTCTATTCAACTTCATATTTGATTCCCGTTGGGTTTAAAGACACCATTTATTCTAATGTTACATACATAGGTGCAAATCATTTCATTAGCAAATTAATGAATATTTCATCTCATATATGTTTATTTTGAACAAGTGGCTATTTTTAACACTTCACTTTTCAACGATTTATGCATACAATAAAAATGTGATTTTTATTGTACAACAATTCATTTCACAACACTGTTTTTCTATATAGTTCAAGTTGGTGATAAAAATGGGATTTTTATCATAAAACAATTTATTTCAAAATATGAATACCATTCAACACATGAATTTCTAATCAACGAATGAATATCAATTCAACACATGAATGTTTTCTATAGTTTCTATATATAAATAAAATGTGATTTTTATTATCGAACGGTTTATTTCAAAATATGAATATCATTCAACACATGAATTTCTAAACAACGAATGAATATCAATTCAACACATGAATGTTTTCTTTAGTTTCTATATATAAATAAAAATGTGATTTTTATTATCGAACGGTTTATTTCAAAATATGAATATCATTCAACACATGAATTTCTAAACAACGAATGAATATCAATTCAACACATGAATGTTTTCTATAGTTTCTATATATAGATAAAAATGTGATTTTTATTATCGAACGGTTTATTTCAAAATATGAATATCATTCAACACATGAATTTCTAAACAACGAATGAATATCAATTCAACACATGAATGTTTTCTATTGTTTCTATATATAAATAAAAATGTGATTTTTATTATCGAACGGTTTATTTCAAAATATGAATATCATTCAACACATGAATTTCTAAACAACGAATGAATATCAATTCAACACATGAATGTTTTCTATAGTTTCTATATATAAATAAAAATGTGATTTTTATTATCGAACGGTTTATTTCAAAATATGAATATCATTCAACACATGAATTTCTAAACAACGAATGAATATCAATTCAACACATGAATGTTTTCTTTAGTTTCTATATATAAATAAAAATGTGATTTTTATTATCGAACGGTTTATTTCAAAATATGAATATCATTCAACACATGAATTTCTAAACAACGAATGAATATCAATTCAACACATGAATGTTTTCTATAGTTTCTATATATAGATAAAAATGTGATTTTTATTATCGAACGGTTTATTTCAAAATATGAATATCATTCAACACATGAATTTCTAAACAACGAATGAATATCAATTCAACACATGAATGTTTTCTATTGTTTCTATATATAAATAAAAATGTGATTTTTATTATCGAACGGTTTATTTCAAAATATGAATATCATTCAACACATGAATTTCTAAACAACGAATGAATA
Organism: Allium sativum; assembly: GCA_030737875.1. Lineage (NCBI taxonomy): Eukaryota > Viridiplantae > Streptophyta > Magnoliopsida > Asparagales > Amaryllidaceae > Allium > Allium sativum. The sequence continues at coordinate 204,256,417 of CM060924.1, forward strand.
TCAATTCAACACATGAATGTTTTCTATAGTTTCTATATATAGAAAAAAATGTGATTTTTATTATCGAATGGTTTATTTCAAAATATGAATATCATTCAACACATGAATTTCTAAACAACGAATGAATATCAATTCAACACATGAATGTTTTCTATACAATGAATAAATATAGTTTAAGCATATGAAAATAATTCAAACACAAGAATATTATTCAAAATTTCGGCAGCATAACGGCAGGGTAGTTACACCGGCACCGTCCCTAGTACGGCTCCTCGCTCTACCTTAAAACCTCGCGGTTTTTGACAATGGGAATCATGCATCTAATTCGCACGCAGGCGGCATGTTTATATTTTTTTTCATTTCCACAAACTAATCCTATGTGGTTTCAACCAAATATTTTTCAACCACAAACGGGTATTTTTCAACCGCAATCAACCAATATCAATCACAAACAATCCCAAACAATCATTCGCTATCATCCAATTTTCACAACAATTTCAACCAATAAATATCGTCCATGGTTTGTGGACGAGGGGCGTATATATATATATATAGATATTTATATATAGCAATTCACTTTCATTTTCAACATATATAATATTTATATAAAAAGAAATTGAAGAGTGAGAAATCCTCACCAATAGCTATCCAATAACACGATTTTTCCTTAATAGAAATCTTTGCCTATTTCGCCTTCTTGTTGCTTTCGTTGCCTGTATTCTCTACATAGGTAAAAATCGAATTTTTACTATGTTATTCCATATATAAAGATTGCATTTTGACTTCGCTATTAAATATAAAGATTATATTTTTATCATTCTCATGATGTAAAAATTATATTTTTATTATTTTAAAAATACCAAAATCCTGTCTTGCTCCTTCTACATAACAAAAATTCTGTCTTTTCTATTTTTAAAAATATGATCTTTATTTTTGCAAGTTCAAATCTTTTCCTATTAAAAGATTAAACCTTTTTCTCTTAAAAGATTAAACCTTTTTCCTATTTTAAAGTTCAAAATAAAATCAGTTTTTAAATTATTATAAAAGAAACAGTTTTTAAATTCTAAAAAAAACAGTTTTTAAATCTTTATAAATTCAGTTTTTAAATCATTTAAAAATCCAGTTTTTGCAACTTTAAAAAAAACAGCTTTTACATCCTTTAAAAAAACAGCTTTTATATCATTATTAAATCAGTTTTAAAACTTTATAAAAAAAACAGTTTTTAAATCTTTAACAAAAATCAGTTTTAAAATTCTTTTCAAATCAGAAATTAGTTTTTAAATCTAAAAATAAATCCGTTTTCATTTAAAAAAAAAACAGTTTTTTTTTTACTGTAAAACAAAAATAAAAACAAAAATAAAATAATCTTAAATGCTCACCGCTGGATGCGAAAAGGAGGAGGGAAGAAGGAGCGTCGGCGGTGGCTCGGTGGTGTCGCGATGATGTTCGAGGTGGAGGCTTCGATTGCGTCGCGACTGGGAGGGGTGTTCGAGGGGTTTCGAGGTGAAGGCGGCTTCGAGGTGGGGGCGGCGTCGAGGGGTTCGTCGGTGGCAGGCTTCAGGCGGCGGCTCGATTAGGTTTTAGGTTTTTTTCTTTTTTCTTTTTTTCTTTATATCGTTTCTGTATAATGAAACGGGGGGGGGGGGGGCAACGAAGAAGAAAAGGGGGGGGGGGGGAAATTAAAATAATATATATTTTTTTATTAATTAATTATTTAATTTTGGTAAAAAGGTTGACTTTTACATATGACCTCGAAACGAGGCCTACAGCCTGTCGTCCATAGCGTTTTACCCCCATTCCGAACACAATGGGATATGTATCGTAAGCTGGTTTGATCGTTACAATCAGTTTCCGTTGAATTTACAATTTAAATCCTTATATTGAATTTTAAACGTACATTTCAAATTATCGGGGTCACATACTAACTAGAAAAATTCCAAAAAAATATTTTCTAGTTTCGTATTGACGATACGGTCCTAACAAAACTAGTTTCGTCAAATTCTGAGACCGTTTGAAAAGTGGCCAATTTCCCGTCGATTAAATTCAACAGAAACTGGTCAAACGCGTTTTCCTTTGCCACGCTCACATATTGATTCGAAAAATTATGAAATTTGAAACCTAGCAATAGTTTGACATCCCGGACCCAACAAAAGTGGTTTCGTCGAATTCCGAGGCCATTTGCAAAATATCAATTTTCCAGGCCTATATATTCTATATACCGACTCTTCTGAAAATTCATTCGGCCATAACTTTTGATTCCCGTTATGATACTTCGATTTTTCAGATTCGTTATAAAGGTATTGACTAACAGATTTAAATATTTTTGGTCTCACCAAAATCCGTTATATTTTCCATCCTGCACAGTCAGACTTAGTTTGTATTTAAAATTTCAAACGGCCATATTATACACAATTCTATATTTTATGGAAATAGGCTATTTTAATCATTCAAATTTCTTGTTAATAACCTAATTTAAAAATTTTAAACTGGTTCACATTTTCCGGGTTATTACACAAAATGAATTAGAAGAAATTCAAAAGAACAGAGATATATGAAATTTCAGTTGTTTTTCAGATCTTCAAAAAAGTTAGAATTCAAATTAATAGTGTTCAAGATATAACAAGAATGCTTCAAAACTGTTATGAATTCACAAAAAATATACTTTAAAACAACTGCAGATATTTACAAGTTTTAAATTCAAGATCTGGAAATGATTAAAACATGAAAGTTTTACTCAAATGAAGCGAATTTCGATAAAATGAAGAATTTCACAATTGGAAGTTAAAAAACTCAAATAAAAAATATGGCAGTGTCAATTTCAAAACAAAATAATCAAAAGAAAATAGACAGAAAGGGTAGAAGGAGGAAAAAGCCAGGAAAAACAGAGAATATTAACACTAATGAGTTTAGAAATCAAACCAGATTTTTCAGTAGATGTTATGGATTTTCTAGCTCGAAAAAAACATGGCTAAGGAATGCTGAATGATAAGAAACAATTTGAATTCAACCTCTTTTTCGCAAGGGAGTTCCTCAGCCATCTTCGGTACCTACAGTTTAGGGGATCAGTGGCCTAAAAAAATTTGTAAAACCACTTTGAAATTTGTTTACGACCTTTTTTTACCCAAACCTGTTTGTATAACAATCCATCAGAATTTACCTTTGTACCCTTAGGGACCCAAATCTGTTTGAATTTAATCAAAGTTGTTTTATTTCCTTTTGGGAACTAGGATTTTTTAAATGGATTATTACACGACAAAATCACATTTCGTTCGTGGTTTAAAAATCCTTTGAAATTATCAGAGTTCAAATTATCTAGTCACTTTTCAAGGAAGTTTGAAAGATTTTTAAAATCATTTGAATTCCATTTTATAAAAATCTTATTTTTCCAAAAGCCGAGACCACATTTATTTCCAACAGAAACTTGGTTTTGTAAAAAATATTCAACAATTTTTCCCCATTAGAAAATTTATCCAAAGTTGATTCTAATCGTTGAATTTTGGATTTAAGATCGCTATTTTCTTTTATCAGATTTGAGCGATGATTTATAATGATCTTCTTTTTAGCATTGGACTGTTTCAAAACAAAATTCTCATCTTTTCAAACTCACGTTTTTCAAAATTCTTGAATTTTTCAATTTATTTTTCAATCTCATTCAAGATAGATTCAGAATTCCATAAATTTTGATTTTCAATAATGTTATGTTTGGAATTAAGATCATTCAACTTCTTTTGCAAAACATCATTTTTATATATTAGCCCGTCCTCATTTTGTTTTATAACCATAATTTCCTTTTCAAGTTTCTGAAGATTTTAATTGAGATGCGCTAAATTACTTTCCAAATTGAAACAATTTTTGCAATCGGAGTTTTCATGTCTTAATTCCAACATTTTTTTTAAATCAATTCATGATTCTCAGATTTCATAAGTATGTTTTTCCGTTGAAGTTTATCAACAGATTTAGTTAAATCAATACACATATAAACTAAATCTTCGTATGAGAAATTTTCTGTCTCATTGTCTGTTGAGTCACTATCATCTGATCTATCTGAGTTTTCATCTATACGACCTGATAAGCAAAGATCTAAGTCTGAGTTTATCTTCTGGGGTTTTGAGTTGTTATTAGCGTTTCCATACAATGCATCGACAGTTTTCCAGATATCCTACGCAATTAAACAATGAGAGATAAATTTTAATCGATCATTACTACGATAGGAATAAATAATGTGCATAGCATGAGCATTCAAAATCTTATTCCTCTTATCTAGCATATCTCCAATATTTTTAATAACATTCCAATATTCAAAATTAATGGGTTTTAAATAGAATTCGAATTTTGATTTCAAAATTAAAAAATCTGTCACATTGAAAATAATTAGAATATCACTGGACTAACTCTCGCTATACTAACGACTAGGGAACACCATTTCTAAAGTTTATAAAATACCAAGCTCTGATACCACTTGTTGGATCTAAATTAACCCTAAAGGGGGTGAACAGGGATTATTAACTTTTTGCAGAATATGAAACAAATCACAACATAGAATAATAATCATAGCACAAATAGCAGAGAAGTAAATAAGTGCAGAAAGTAAATGACACAAAGATTTTACCCATCTTCGGCAAACCCTGCCTACTACTGCAGTCCCTAAGGTTTTTAATAGGTATTAAATAGACACCCACATATAAAAACCTATAAACTCGTGAACCCCTCGCTAAACACTTATACAATTTTGTACACTCGCAAAACATGCTGCTATTCTAATCCTATGCTCAAAACCCTGCACTGAATTCTACCTCAAAACCAAATTTTCCCCTAGCTACAAAACCGTAGCTAGTAAACCCTAGTTACAATCCTATAACTAGAAGACCCTGGTTTTACAGAAAACTAGAAAAAAAACCGATTGTATGATTTTACAAAGCAAGTTTAAAATAAAACAATATAAAATAAAGTAAACTAAAATACCTAAGCCTTAAACAAAAAAAAGGCTGGCTCTTTTCTTTTATTCCACTTTAAATCTTTTCTCCTAGAAAAAAATGCTGGCCGACTTAAAAAGGAGTTAGGGTTTTTTTTGAATTCCCCAAATCTCGATCGATAGTTTGATGATTTGATTCTCCTATGGCTTTGAATTCTTGCGGATTGCTTCATGATAGATTTGGGCTCTGGCAATCGAAAAGATATGTGAGTTCTCTAAATTGATTCTTTGATTTGCGTTCGAATTGTTGCCTGTTTCGATCATTTTCCTGTGATGATTTGTGGTGATATATATAGGATTATATAACCCTGTAAATTCTATAATTTCATTTAAAATGGCTTCACTAGATTTGTGCGTGATTGTGTTGCTAGGATTTGTTGAATGGTTCGGCTTTGATTTGTAGCAAGATTGATGATTTGCTTCATTTGGATTGACACGGCTTTGATTCCCCTTCGTTACCTTGATAGAATGTGTGAATTTGATCATTGAATACTGGAAAGAAAATAGATTGTTTTTTTGTGGCCCCTTGCAAATTTCTAGAAATATTTTGAATGTATTCTACCCAATATTATTTCATGAGATTATGGAAATAAACAATTGTGTTTTCTTACCAAAAATCCTTTCCTGGAAATAAAAGATTCGATTGAAAACAAGAGTTTTATATCTTGCCCAAGAATGACTGTATGACATTTGTGGAAACCCTTAACTATTGCCAAAAAATATTTCCTGCCTAAAATTTGTATGTTGATTTCCGGAAGTATATTTCTTGCACTTGCATTGTTCATGCGTGATTTCTGGAAGGCCATAAAACAAATGTTGTAAAAAATGATTTGCAATTTGCCCAAACATGCATTCACAATTCTGAAAAACATTTCGAACTAAATTTGTTAAAAAATATTCATTTCTGGAAACTAGAAAATGAATGCTGGGAAATGGAATAATTCTTTGCTTTGTTCGAATTCTCTTGTGGAGACTGCTGCATGAAATATGAAAATGCATTTACACTTGTGCATGCATCCAAAACTTGAACGAATACTAACCCTTGACCTGCCATAAAAAACTGCTATTATACTTGCATTTTTGCTTTAAAATTTATTCCACTTTGAACTGTTGAGTTGAATTAGCAATTGGTACTTATGTATTTGCAAGTGTACACAAGTGTGTTTATACTGCCATGCCTTTCTTGTTTGTTCCATCCATCTGTACAGAAAAGTGCATGTGCACTTGCACCTGATTCAGTTATACTGCTTTCACTGGACATGATCTTGCATCTTGTATTACTTGAGCCCGATAATAAGAACTAATATCATCCTTGCCTTGTATTTGAGATACACCTTGCTTCAGCTTTTACTTGTGCATTGATCACTCTTTTGCACCATTGTACATGTTATGCCTATGTTTTTGTGCTTGAACTTTGTCACTCTTAACCATATTTGCTGAAATCATTTTGTTGAATCATTCACTTTGTTAATGCATCATACTCCTGTGCATGTGTATGTCCATCCTGCTGCATATATATATATATATATATACACTCCATTTCTACATGTTTGTTGGCTCGACCATCTTTAGATGCACTTAAAGTAGTGTTTGTAGTTCTTTAACTTGTGCACTTCCCTGACCTTTATCATTGTGCTTTATGGCTGTGTTACATTTATATGAGCTCGACTTTGTTGTTGCATCTTGACTTGTTCACTTGAGTTGTGTGGATGAGTTTTGACCATGTTGTTTGAGCATACTTGAATTTGAGCTTTTTCTTTTTAGCTTGACTGAGTGTGCATTGTCTTGTTTGTTGCTTCCATGATGCATGCTGACTTGACATTGTTGTATACTGTATATTTTGTGTTTGCTGAACCATTGTTCCTACTGTGTAGATTCATACATATGTATATATGCACAAATGTGTATATATGTATATGTGTGTGTTTTGTGTCTGCATATGTACTGGATTTCTTGGTTCATGTCTATTCACGATGTTTGACCAAATTATTCTGCACAGAAATATGTGTATATACATACAATGTTTGTATATACATATATAGTGCACTTGCCGTATATGCGAGCAATAGAGGATTTGCCTACCTTGTGGTATTTACAGTGTATCACTGTGAATATCGCAAGGTGTCTAGACATAGATGGATGTCCATGTAAATCAGATCGAGTCATGAAAAATGATGAGAAACACACCAAAATTCTAAGGCAAATAAAGTTTTGAAATAAAAATCATATCTGCTAGAATATAAAATATTTATGTTCCAGTTTACTATGTGTTTCTTCTGTGACAGGTAAGCAGTAGACTAGACTGATAGTGAAGTAGTGAAGACAAGAAGACAAGTGACAGTGTCAGTGTCAGTGTATTAATCAATGAATGTATGAGTGGCTGAGAGAAATGTAGTGAGACAACAGTGTATATGAATGAGTGACTATATAACTTAGTAATGTAGTGAGGAACAATGTAACAAATGAAATTGAAAATTGAATGTACTGAATTACAGTGAGTTGTACAAATAATGAAGTTATAAATTTGTACTATTGAGATGTTGAAATAAAATATTATATTTAAAAAAAATACTGTTTGAATATTTAAATTCTTGTGTAGTAGTATTGTATTTAAATGTAAATATTTATTTATTTCTATGATGTTGTATAACTGTATAATCCCAAACACATTTATAATAATAAATATATGTTAGTTATCATCAAACAAAAATCATAGAATTGTTCGATACAACAGGATCGAGAACAACCACTATGGCTTTGGGGGCCAACGTTTTGATCGAAGGCCTAGGAAGTGGAATCTTTTCACGTGCAGGAACTTTACTCACAACTTTACATATCTCGATTGAATGTCTTTAGGATTTACAGATGGAGAAAATATTTGGTTTCCATTTGTATTTCACATCAACAAAAAAGTCATGGTCATCAATGAAAATCTTAATCTAAGAGGGGAGCTACTTATCCAGAGTTATCTAAATTAATGCTAGTTCGAGCCAAAGGGAGGCTAAAGGATAGAAGGAATATGTGTAAATGAGTCCAATAGGAATACATGATAGTTGCTCTCTAGCCCTGTCTAAGAAGCACTCCAAGTTGAATTATGAATGGTTTACAAACCAATAACGAAAGGAGCAGCTTCTAAAACTCTAATTCTTTTCTCATCAAATGGTAATTTTATATAAAACATACATCTACAAATGTTTCGCGCAATCCACCTCTAATTCTCTAGGCGTTATGACATGCGACTCGCATATCAACATCCAGAGGATTATAATCAAGAAAAAAACCCACAAGTTGATCTTTCCAATAGTTTGAAGCTTCATTAAGTATTTCGAGGGATGGGTTGATCCATAGCAAATATCAGTGATTGAGAATTCGACTAGGATATAGTCTACGACAATATTAGGAAGAGAAGTGAAGAGTGAGGACCATTTGGCGAAGGGAATCACTGGTTGGACATTGAGTGGAGTAGGTGGCATGCACTTTTCAGTGTCACAAGTATCAATAATGTATGGTTTTGTAGGCGAGACAACTAAGTTTCATGATATTAAAAATTGAATTCACTAACAGTATCAAGGCCATTCACATTGCGCAACCCAATTTGATTTACAATGTTCGCAGAAACCTCATTTTTAACAACAGATTGCGCAGGATTACCCTCCATACAAACACTACGGACATCCCTGACATCGGCAGGCTACAGTGTTGAAGAGGCTAACATAGTTGAGATAGTAGACACCAATAAATTTAGATCTTGAAGCCAAAGAACGGACAACTCTAGGAGATAAGAAAGATAATAGTTTAGCAAGGGTGTTGGCAATGTTTGCAACCATAGGGGAAGGAGATCCAACATCGGATCCTGTAACACCCTGAATTTTAATAAACAATAATTAAATAGAAAAAAGGTAATAAATTAATGATTAATTAGAATAAACTTTAGAATTGGACAAACAGGACTAACACCATTGGGTCCTTTGTAATTTTCTCATTAAAATGAACATGTGGTTTGTTGAAATCGAAGTTAAAATGAATAAGTTATGAATTAAAGTGGTTAAGATGAAAATCAGAAAATAAAAATATATAATAATTATATAACAATGCACCTGGGGCGACATTGGATCACACTTGGGTCGACGCTATGTCGACCCAAGCCAGCTTGGGTCAAAGTAAGGTGCAGGGCTGTCGACCCTAGGCGCCTGTAAGCATGATTTGGTGCACACGAAATTTCCAATGAACATTTGTATCGTTCAAACATTATTCTGACTGATGTGGCTTTATTATATTGGTTTATTTAAAACCAAAGACTGATGTGACCCTTTCTGATTGGTCTAGTCACATGGCTAGTCCAGATTTAATCTTAGGTTTGGATGGCTGAGGGCATACAGTAAACCCTATAAATAGACAACAGAGCCTCTCTCGTTTCTTCACATCCATTCTCTCTTCTTCTCCCTCAGGCCTATCCTCAAAATTAGAAAGGGCTAAAAAATTAAAATTTTATGGGGATATAGAAGTTCTATACTTTTAAATATTTATTTTTATAAGTACTTCCGCAGGGGGAGGTTCTACTAGAATAAGAAAAGCCATGGGGGAAGTTAATCAGATATGTGATTTTTTATGTAATTTTTATATTAGTAAAATTGTGTATGAAAAATTAGACAGTTAAATAATTTAAAGTTTGCGAGTTTAATGTTACAGTTATTTACAGTATTTATAAGTTCAGTTTTTCTATAAAGTTACTGTAATTTATTTATTATCGAGGCCTATTTCTTTCCAATTATTTAATGTTTATAAGTGATTCTCCTTCTTCTATCCCCTTCTCTATTGTAGTAATATTTACAATTTTGCTTATCTCCTATTTTATTTATCTTGTTTAACTTTTAGTCTAGGCCTTGCAATTAGCCTAAACCATTTCTGATTTATTATAGCGTTGAGCCTTGGCCTTTATCATTATTTTTGCGTTAAATTGGAAAAATGTCAGAATTGAATAAAAAGAGATTACTGGAAATGTTAGAACTGATTAAACATTATTATCAGTTTGGACTATAAATTAGGGATAAAACTTAATATGTAATTGGAGAACATGCAAACATAAAAATTGGAATAGATTCACTTAGTTGGACACTAAGTAATGGGGGTTTAGGTTTTATAAAAAGATGAAACATTATTAGAAAGTTTGATACTACCTAGGATTATAACATCAGGTTATATTGGGATTATTAATAAACATAAATTATGTTAATTTAAATCGAAGATGAAATTAATAAGCTAAGATAATGGAACCTGTTCCATCAACATGGGGACTGATTGGAGAAAATAAGTGGCTAATTGGAGAAAATAAGATGCCTAATAAAATAATGAAATTGTAGCCTAGGTCCATTCCGGCAGCATGGAGCTGATTGGGGAAACTAAGAGGCCTAATAGAGTAATTAATGGGGATCAAGTCTAGGGGTGACCTGTGTTAATTACATATTTAGTTGGGGATTCACATCAGGCAGTATACCTTTTATCATATATGGAAGTCTCACACAAGGTAGAGGCGAGGGAACACTTGACTATATTAGATGGTAAGGGGTCCAAAAGAGGTGGGTACGAGCGCGTTTCGGCGGGATGATGTGCGTGCATCGTGCCGATAAGGGAAAATAAGCCGATGTAATGCCTATGATTAACGACTATGTCCTTTTAGTTGATGGGTTCGGGATTGATAACCCTGAGTCCCATAGCTGGCATATGTCACCACATTGTCATTTTAGGAGCCGATCAATGGATATAAACTAGGTAAAGCCTAATCATGTTATCTTGGTAAGTTGGAGCAACAAATCTTGGATTTGAATGAGAAGCCAATGTTTATTTTAAGCTTGATTTTGCTTGCTTTCTTTTATACATGTATGTCTTATGTCCTTAGAACTTTTCATTCTCTAACGCTTCCTTGCTTTATGCTCATGTTAGAAATTACTAGAGCTCACCAGATGTGTGTCTGACCTAGTTTGTATTTTGCTTCTCTCTTCCCCCTAGTTTCGCAGGGTGGATGGTCTCAGTAGTGATTCTTGATTATTCTGTTCTATATGAATTCACACTAATTTCAGACTCATGTATCAGTTCACTTCTCGTTTCTGATTGTAGTGTTGACATTTGAGAGTGATGGTTTTACGTATATACTCTGATATTATGGTTTTCCACGAGACATTGTATTTTGTTTAATGTTGATTGTTTTATGCTGATGACTATTGTTATTTTGAAAATGTAATAATTACTATGATTTGACTTGCTTTATAAAATGCTATTTTAAAATTTCCATCGTTTTTAAATTTTTGTCTATTGAATATTAGTCTTCGCATTGTTACTTTATACCAAAGCGCCTCATAAACCATAGGGCATTCTCATATAGGTGACTTAAGAGGTGTGGGGTGTAACATTTGGTATAAGAGCTTAAGGTTACAAGATCAGAGAAGAATTTTTGAAAAGGTGTTTTCAAAAGAAGAATAATTTCTAAGTAAAACTTGTTTTTGAAAAATATCCCCGCAAGTCAACTACAATATTCCCTCGATTCCTTTTGTATCCTTGTCTCTTTTATTTTTCAGCATATCAGGGGCTCCCAATTTTCCTGAGGGTGTTCTTAAAAGGTTTATATCGATCTCATCGTAATAATATTTTAACATATATATATATATATAACATTTATAAGTTTGGATCTAAGAAAAAATTGTAAATCAAAACTGTAACAGATTAGAGATGCAAGAATTCATGAAACCGAACTGAAATTAAAGTTGAATTGAACCTAAGCGTGTCAAATGCCACTTCCTCTAAGGTATCCACGAGAACGCATCCTCCTTCAATCGAATCGAAGAAAGAGAAAGGGGGTAGTACAAGCCGCCATTATTAGGGTTTTAATTTCCTTTTTTGGATCTGATCGCATTTCTTTGGTAGCTACGTTATATAATTTTAAGGTAACAATTACCCCTTGTGATATTAGACGTTTACCATAATTTTAGGAAATAACCCGTCTACCGTTTCAACGCCAAATAAAATGTCAACAGATTGAAAATATATTTATCTAATGAATGGCTTTCACTACGCTATGTTCTAAATGTGTGACCCTGTAGGTTATTACAACGTTGGCAATGATTTTAAACCGTGTTTAAAACAAAAAACAATGATTGGCGTCTAGTAGTACATCATAGATACCCAAGTTACAATAAGATTAATGATTCAATACAACCTTTTCTATGAACAGTGTCTCATGTAATATTATCCTTTTAACCAATATAACTAGGATTAAACTCGAAGCATGGATCGTATCATCCGCTTTATAATTTAATCCTTTTATCTTGATCGATGTGTAATCTATATAAAACAAATGCATGGTTGTGCATTTCATAGTCTCACTCAATCAAGAGGCCCATGGATATCACTACAAATATTATAGGGTTAAATTCCATCTAAATCATTCATAATTTTCATTCGATTTGAGATGTATCCAATAATCACCTTTATCGTCTACTCGGTTAAAAGTAAATTTCGATGATATCAAAACACAAATATCCTCAAACAATATTATAATGATTTTAGGTCCGAGGACCATTACATCACTGTCACCTTGAGAATAACTTATGATATTGTTAATTATATTCCAAATAGTTTTCTCATGGTGGGTCAGCCCAATACGTTATTCTCCAATATGTATTTATGTCTTGACAATAATATCATGTGTATTAATGATCAATGCGATGTGATTGTCAGTCAATCAACTTACCAGTCTCAATGTTTTATTGTTGTCCTATATAAACAATATAACTTGACTAGGGGCATTTAAGAATTATAATACTTAATATATTATATAATCTCATGTCCAAATCACTTACTTGAACTATATAACTCCGTATTATTTATCTAAGGACCTCTATTATGTTAACATTTAAGTTAGTAAATATATTATAATAGAATATTTTACTCTAAATAAAATAATGAGATCAACAGTGTTATACATCAAATGGATTGCCTCTATGGCATAAACTCTATAGTCAATCATTCATGTATCGCATACCCATGAAACTAGTGTGACTATCATACTTCTGTTGCGACAGAGTTTAAGTCAGTGGGTCTGCAACATTACAATCTTTTGTAACTTTGTAGATATGTTTATCTCCTATGTGAACAATTTCGTACAAAATTATATTTCTTAAAAATATTTTTGAATCGATAACGAGATCAAGATTTTAGGCCCGAGCAATAGCCTTATTGTTATCACTATGTAAATCATTCGATCAACAATGAATTAAGGTCAATTATGATCTTCTTAACCCAAACAATTTCTTTCTTAGAATCAATATCTATTTCTTGTTTTTAATAACATTGTTTACAATAATTAATGTGTTATCAATGTATAACATTAGAATTATTGTGTTACTCCCACTCAATTTCTTGTCTATACAAGGTTCAATGGTATTTTGTGGTTCTCGAGACATTTCGAGTTCAATTTCATTCCCATCGGTATCTTAGAGACGAACTCTCTTTTAAAAGGATAACAATTCGAGCAATAAACATTTATTCTCAGAAGATTTATAGAAATAATATTCTCTTACTTGTTTTGGATATTCCACAAAATAATTATCAGATTTGGATCTGATCTTATCATAGGCAAGACGTTTAACAAACGCTTCATATCCCAAACCTTAAAAACAGACACACAATCGGACGTTTCCTAGTTCATATCTTTACGGCGTCTTCAGAATCGTTCTAGTTGGATTACAATTAAATATAAATTGTTTTAAGGGAATAAACCCAAAATTTATTGGAAGATCTATATGACTCATCATTGATCGTACCATATCTTATAAGGTGCAACTTCTCCTTTTAGACACACCATTTCAATATGGTGTTCTAGGTGGAGTGAGTTGTGAAACAATTTCACATTCATTTGGATATTCATTAAATTGTTGGCTTAAATATTCTCTCGATCTGTTCGAAGAGTTTTTATTTTCTATCAAAATTGGTTTTGAACTTCATTTTTGAATTCTTTGAACTTTTCAAAGGGTTATGATTTGTAATTCATAAGATACACATATTTAAATATACTGACATCATCAGTAAATGTAATGAAGTAATAAAACCTACCTCTAGCTTATGTATTCATTGCTCCATATACATCATTATGTATGAGACCCTATACTTACTAGCCTATTCACTATATCAAGTGAAAGGTGATTCAATTATTTTGCTTAATAAACAAGATTTGCATTCTTCATATGATTTGAAACCAAATGATTCCAAAATTCCATCATTATGTAGTTTTGATATACTTTTCTTGTTTATATGGGATAACTGATAATTCCAAAATGTACACTAGATTTAAATCATTAAATTTAATCCACTCAGTATTTGTGTCAAGCACATTTTAGTTAAGGATTTACAAAATCGTGAACTAATTATGCATTTCCATAATATTTTCCTTTAAATAAAGTGAACAACAATTGACTTTTTATTACAAATGAAATTCAAACTTGTCTAAACAAGATACAGAATAACATTTTTTTAAACGGAATTTTATAACAATAATATTTTAATTCTTCAATCAAGCCGGTGTTTTAGGAGAAGAAGCAGCTTGTTATGGATTTTGCAAAAACATTTGTTTCATTTTCAATCGTAAGTCCACTTGTCCTTATGTCAGATTTCTACTCGTTCTGTAGTTCCTGCAAATTCACATACATATATGTGATTAATATTTAGTATCTAATACTAGAGATGTATAAGTAGATTGTTATAACATTTATATCTTACTCAGTTGAAGTCATACTTCAATTTTTCATTTTAGATCTTCTATATTTGTGAAACGATCACATTTTAATTTGTTTGAGGACAATCCTCAAATTTCAATGTTAGCCAAGAAATTTAATTTAATTCAATTTATCCTTCTCAAGGATTAATTTCAGTAATAAATTATCAGAGTTGTTTTCATTTAATATCTACAATAGATAGTAAACAATAAAACAAAGGTAGAAGTTTTGCAATATATTTGCACAAATTTTGATAATCAAAATTACACAGAATATTGCAAAATAATATAAGTGTAATGACCGGGAATTTAGCTCGATCCGAATCAGTCGGTAAACCGATCAAGACCGTTCGAAATGCCTGATTGTTTTTAGAACACGACAAAATAGAACGCAGACGGAAGAACATTTCATTGTTAATTACAATAATTCATCAGAATACAAGAATATACAGAGTATGAATAAATAAAATACATTCGATAAATATCAAAGATTACAATAAATTACATAGCAGTGGAAAATAATACAAAACACAACTAGAAGTAATACACGGATACAGAGCTTTCCGGGTATCGTTCCAGCTGTAAATCAGGATCCTGTGAATATAAATCTGCAAAACCAAAACTATTAGCTGCCCGTGTCAAAATAAGGGCACCCAGAGTTTAGGTTAAAACAATAAACTCCAGGTCAGTCATGTGACTGGTGTGAGAACTAAAATAGTTATTTATCTTTATTTTCAAAGTTAGGTAAATCAAGGGACCACGCCGTATAACACGGAATGGGTTTCCTCCCAAGAACACCAGTGCATAAAATAACAGCGCAATGTTAAATAATGAAAAATGAAGCTCGTATAAGAGCCAGGTCCCATCACACAATGCAACACAAGCCGGAGGATAGAGTTTTTACCTTATAATAGCTAAGAATGCTTGATACGTTTAAAACAAATCATTTGATACTATTATAAGTGCATAGTGTATAAAACAACTTCATATCATAAGTATCAGTCATAGACGGCATAAGCGCCCCATCCCACTATGTCGCCATACTAGGCTCTACAAATAAAACCGCAAAGTCACATATTGGAAGTTGGATTCCCATCTGTGAACCGAGGCAAAAGATAGTCCTCTACCGATTCAAGACGCTCTAGCCCGTGTCTCAGGACCCAGACTCAGGTGGGCCCTTGGACCGACAGGGCCGGTCCACCGATGTGGATTAAAATGCCTGAACACTGCATTTCCCCACCCTTTGGGGTGTCAATGAGTCCAATGACTCCATCGGTCCCGGATCGACCGATATATCTGAGGCGCCTCGCAACAGCAACAACCACATAAGTCAAACTCGCCAGGGCATGTAAAACCACTGACACCACTTCTAACTAGAAAGAAACGCATGTCCTACCTGAGGTCCTCTCCCTTTTTGGTTCACCATCGGGGTGTGAGGCTCGCGAATTCACGTTACACAAAGCTATGCCACATAGGCGGTGCTTTGATCATCAACCACAAGACTTTGCTTTTCAACAGAAGCCTCGATCAATTGCCACTTAGGCATGCCACACAGGCAATTCACTCCATGCGTTTGATATCCATCAATATATAACCTCTGAGCTCGTACGTCTAAGAGAAGGGCGTTAAGCAAGAGAATAAATTCTCCGCCGCCAAACAGATATATATTTAATAGAAATCAATCACACAGAATAAAATCCAATGTCAGACACACAGTCCATTTACATGTTCGTTCTGGGTTTGAACGAAACCGGAAGCACCTTGTACCTCGTATATCCATCGATCTCCAAGTACATCTGGACGATCACTAACTGATTCCCTCCTCTTGGGTGTACGACCCAATCAAGATCATCAGTAATTATCCAAACGACGTGAAGACCTCCGGTCTTCAACAACCATCTTCATCTTCGGCACCACGTCGAATTAGTTATTCAGAATGGGATAAACCTGGTCTTTCTGAATAACTCGCGTATATAATAAACAAGTATTACACAAACACAACATACGCCTCATTCCAATTCAGAACATTCTTTTATTCAAATATTCTTATACTTTGGGAAAGGTTCCTATTAATTTTATCAAAGATAAATTCTTTAAATTTATTCTTTAATCTTCTTTGAATATCAATTCAAACTAGTCGGGATTAGCGAACCACACCTAAGTAATCATTTATTTTATTTCCCAATCCCAACTTATTCATCCCATGAAGTAAAACTGGTCATACTTCATATCTAACACCACAGTGTTATCGGTAAATTCAATTACCATTTCACGTTCAAATCTAATTAAAGATTTAACTATCACCTGGAGCAAAACTGGTGATACTCCATTCTCAACCATTCCAATCTAATTAAAGATTCATTAAAACTCCACTTAGTTTTAATCCTTAACTGGGTTAAAGAATCAGTGTCATTTAAAACACGGTTCACGATAAACCCAAAATCACATTCCATTAATTATCGGGTTAAAGAACAAGTGTTATTTAAAACACTGTTCACGATAAACCCAAAAATCAATACGAATTCAATTCCAATTAAATATTATTTAATTGGTACACTTCATTAAATCTAAATAAAAAGATTTAATCTTTTTCTCAACTGGGCTTAAGAACAGTGTTAATGAAGACACCATTCAAGACAAACCCAAATCACATTTGATATTAAATACAAGGCTCTGAATAGAAAATATATCGACTTATATTCAATATCGAATTCTACGACCAACAAATATCGTATTGGAAATAACGATATAAATATATCTTTCAAATTCCCATAACAATACCTGTATCATCACGAAATCCAACATCGAAATATTCCAAAGACAATTTCGATTCAAATCCATTTCAATTCAATTATTGGAAATTCTGGTTACTTTTAAAACCCTTTCAAATTCAATATATTTATTTAAAAATAAATAGAATTATAATTCTAGTTCAAAACTAATTCATTTCGATAAAAATCTATTTTTATCTTTTCAAATATGGAATTTTTCACCCCAATTCTTCACAAATCATTTCTTATGATTTTACACTAATTATTAATATTTTTAATAATTTTATCAAGGCCCGTACAGTCGATTTCCATCAACGGCCATCGAACTGCACTTACAGCAACCTTTTCCAAATTTGATTTGGACATAATTCCAAATCCATCTGTTAGATTTCTAATTTCTAATATTCGTTAGAAAGCTCTTTTCGATACGAACCCAACGGTTCTAGTTTTAGGAGAATCCGACAGTCGGATCTCTCGCAATATCCATTCGAAGTCAATGGTCGAAACTCACGAACTACCGTAGCGCAGCGCGTTCTATTCGGGCCATTATATAATATATATATATATTATATATTTCATCGATTTCCTTTCAAAACGTATTTTATAAATCGTTTTAAATTCGTTTTCGAAACGATTTCAGCTTCATTTCAAATTCAAATCAAAATTGAATTTTTCCAATATAAATTCGTTTTAAATTCATTTCAACTCGATTTCAATTCAAATCGGTTTCAATTCAAATCAATTTCAGGTCAATTTCAATACGTTTTAAATTCCATTCAAAACGATTTCAATTCTATTTCAATCTAGTTCGAATTTCAATTCTTTTCAATTTAATTCGAATTCCAATTCATTTCAATTTAATTCGAATTTCAATTCTTTTCAATTTAATTCGAATTTCAATTCATTTCAAAATGTCGGATTTTGAAATCACTTTAGATATTCATTATAAAATGAATAAAATCGATATAAATATCGTTCACGTCGAAATGGCGTCAATCTAATCAACATGGCTTTTATTCAACACATGAAATTATTTTCTTATTTCCCAAATTGAAATGAGGCCCAATCAATTACCATATAGTGTTAATTATATGGATTTTTCTACAACACATGTATATCTCAATAATGACAAATAATCAACCATCATCCAAATTGCATTTTACACTGTATAAGCATCAAATATAAATATTCAACGCTTATAACAGTATGTCAATCAATCGATCGACATACAACTAATTATTGGGATTAGTGTATGTCATATATCATCCCAATACCCGTGTAGGGTTTCAAACAATCAAACATAGATTTTATTTGTGCAGTTGGGCGATGTGTAAAATTTATCGTCCCAATCAATATCAGTCAAATGTGTGTATACAAACAAATCATCCGATTTGTTTATATTTATTTCATTTTAAATACACGTTAAAAATTCTATTTTCAACTATAAAATATTTTTAACTATATAAATATTTCATTTCACATCACACCACACAATCAACTACACATCAAAATCAAACAAACAAGCATACAAGCCGTCCATGGTCTGTGGACGACGGGTGTCGGGTGCTACTAAACACCGTCTGCATCCTAGTATATATTTTAACTAGAACATTAAATTAAAGGTGAGAAGTTCTCAGCGACTAGCTAAAGCAACGCCACGACTCTTCTTATGTAGGAAATCTACGCGGTTCGCCTTTTTGTCACTTTCGTTGCCCGCTTTCACTACATATATAAAAATCACATTTTTATATTGTTGCTATGTATATAAAAATCTCATTTTTATAACTACGCTATATGGATAAAAATCACTATACTTATCCCGCTACTATATAGATAAAAATTATATTTTTACATCCCTACTATATAGATAAGAATTATATTTTTACATCCCTACTATATAGATAAAAATTCTATCTTTATCTTGCCACTAATATAATAAAAAAAAAATTTATTACCTTATATGAATAAAAATCATATTTTTATTCTTCCTAGGATATAAAGATCAAATTTTTATTTTATTTTTCTCTCTTTGCTTTCATATGATAAAGATCAAATCTTTAACTCGCTACATACATATAAAAATCAGGAAAACTAAACACATAAAAATCGGGTTTTTATTTCACATACATGCATGTAAAAACCATATTCCTATATGATTAAATAAATAAATAAAAAATCGAGATAAAATACCTACGCATCCTGAACTAAGAGGGAGGAGGGCGTCAGAGAAGGAGATGTTGGAGGCAGCGGCTTCAAGCAGGGGTTGATGCCGCTCAGGCGAGCTTTGGAGGGGGGGCTCGGATTCGTTGAAGACAGGGAGGGGGTGGTAGGCAGTGGGGCGCGCCACCAGGAGGCGCGGCGCGGTTAGGGCAAAGGGGGGTGGGAAGCGATCGATTAAGAAGAGGGGGAGGAGAGAAGAGGAGGTGGAGCGATCGGAAGAGGGCACGGTGGAGGACGAGGGGGAGGCGGCAAGGTGGAGGCGACGCGAGGGGGGGGGGCGGTCTGGAGCGATTTTGGTTTTTCTTTTTCTCTGGTTACTGAACTAACGGGGGGGGGGGGGGGAAGGATATAGAGTTACATATATATATATTTTATTTTTTTCAAAAAGCAACTTTTATTTTCGACCTCTAAACGAGACCCACCGCCTGCCGTCCATAGCTAATTACCTCCATTCCGAACACAATGGGATATGTAACGTAGGATGATTCGATCGTTTCGATCAGTTTTCGATAAAATCCAAATATAACTCTATATATTGAATTTGAACGCACATTTCAATTTATCGGGCCCACATACTAACTAGAAAAAACTCCCGAAAGATGTTTTCTAACTTCGTATTGACGATACGGTCCTAACAAAACTAGTTTCGTCGAATTCTAAGACAGTTTGAAAAATGGCCATTTTCCAGTCGACTAAAATCAACTAAAACTGGTCAAATGCGTTTTACTTCGCCACGCTCACATATTGATTCGAAAAATTATGAAATTTGAAATCTAGCAATAAATTGACATCGCGGATCCAACAAAAGTGGTTTCGTCGGAAACCGAGGTCGTTTGCAAAATTTTCATTTTTAAGGGCCAGAATTCCATAGCGACTATTCTGAATTTTCAACTGGGCATATCTTTTGACTCCCGCTATTAAATTTCAATTTTTCGGATTCATTGGAAAGATATTCACAATTAGATTCAACTATTTTTGGTTTTACTAAAATCCATTTTATTTTGCACCCGGTACGTTCATTTGAAATTTGAAATCGAATTATCGAACTACCGCGCCATTTTCAATTCCTTTTATATATATAAATAAATATTTATATTCTAAGGACGATTCAAATAAATATATACGTTCGAATTATATTCAAAATAAATTTCTCGTCGTTATTATTTAAAATAATTCAATTTAAATGATCAAAATTCGCTAAAATTGCTAAAATAAAATTTTTAAATTGGCCCAGATTTCCGGGTTATTACAACAAGTGTATAATCTAAACTAAAATACGCTCCCACTCAAATTAACATCCCTATATATATATGTATGTATGTATGTATGTATGTATATATGTATGTATATATATATATATATGTACGTATATATATATATATGTATGTATGTATATAAGAGTGGTCCAAGATCCATATCTAATCATGCCTTGACCTAGCTCTGGCTAATCCCCAAAACACAACTTTTAGGGAGACGTCTTTTGTCAATTATGTCATATATATAATTCGTGGATCGCATGATGAACATTTTATTCATAGAATTATTCATTTGCTCAAAATATAGAATAATGCATGCTCTTTTTCTCTAAGGCCATAATCCTATTATGCAGCCTAGTTAAGTCATACCTAATAATACAACCGAGTATCACAATTACTCTGTTGCATATAACCAAAATAAAAGGATGCACAATGCTTTGGCATTACCTACATTCAATGATTCTTGCATTGATGGGTGCATATATTGGAAGACGTCACCATTACTTAATATAACAAAATTTGCTTCAAAGGATTTTTTTATAATTCGTAGTGGCGAACTATATTAATGTCATTTACACATATCAAATATATGTATTTCACATTGATAATTTTAATTACATATATATGCATTAACATACATATGTAACATACGCGAATATATCTATTAAAAGTTATATCAAAAGGAAATATATTATCTTTGTTTTTGAATGACTTAAGAATTTCGGTAATCAAAGTTACCGCCCATTGTTATGTAGGCTAAACTCCAAATATCATAGTCAAAACTTAAAGATAACCGCATATAATAATGGTATTCACATAATTAAAGAAACTAATTTTTCTTCTTACTTATATGAACAACTAAAAGTGGCCCATTCTACAATTTCCCAAACAATACAAACTCAAGCCCTTATTTCCAGAATTTCTATAATGTCAAGCCCACTAATATTATAAGGCCCAATGTGTTATCTAGATAATCAGTTGAATACAAATGTCTACTCAGCCATTGATAATACAGTTCGTATAAATAAAACATCCAAAATTCATATACATCCAGACCAATTTATTGTCTATATAAACGTACATATGTACAAACATTAAAACCAGGGTATGTTACATATATTTTATGCACCTTTGTACATAAATTCAAACAAAACATACATAACCTCTCACTGTCTTATACAGACAAATTTACATCAAATGCAAACAGTGAGAGTGTGTGTGTGTATGTATGACATATAAACAATTTTGGAATCAAAACAAGTCAAACTTGTTTGTCCTTGAATTTGTGTTTGCTGCAATGGCTAGTCTCAACTCTTGAGTATATTGTTGCCACCACCTGCTGAAACAATTTCAACATTATTATATTACTAAGTATTACTTTCACAAGTAATTAAACATTCATATGTTACCTTGTTTATAAACAGTTTTGACTATATAGAAAAAATGCAAATGATAAGTGCATACTTGCTAGTCTCCCATGGATCCATACATCAACAATATATATATATATATATATATTAGTATCACATAAACTGTAAACAAGTCCTACTTGTTTTGCATTTAAAAAACACTTGTAGCATGATATAAGCCTCAGCAATTTATCATATAAATTATATGAATCAAAATTTGATTCAGTGAAGTAAACAATTACTTATCAGATGTTTTCCATATTCATGTATGTATTCAACAACATAGTTTCGTGCTACTAATCTTTCATGGATATATATACATCATACTCTCAGTTTCTTTGTGCATGATTAAAGAAAAAGCATGTATATACTTATCAAGACATTTTTCTAATTTTATGAACAATCTTTTAGACTTAATTAAACATCTAGTAACATGTAGCATGGACAAATATAAGGCAGTCTATAATGCACTTCATGAGGTTGCTACATACAAACAAGTATATATATACTCCTTGGTCCTTTAAGTCTATCTTTATATCAAAAGGTTACATGAATAAGTTAAAGACTTTTATAAAGGTTTATTAACCCATATTTGTACTTATATGTCTAACTGCTAATTAGACATAACATTATCAGGTTATTTACCATGACATATTTACACTATCATGTACATATACACACACATATATATGTATATCAGCAAAAATTAAAATTAATAATAATTTGTATACCAATATTTACATCATATTTTCCAGTTTGTCAATAAGTTTCTAGATGCTCAATATATATATATATATATATATACACATATAACTCAAATATAGAACTCAGTTAAATGTATATGATGTCATGTAAATACTTAAAATTGGATACTTTCTGTTGGGTTTTTGTGTTGATCATATAGCATTCTCATGAAACAAATTTCTAATGCATTATACAACTTATCAAATAAGATAACAACATCATTATACTTGGTAGAACAATAATTCATTACTCATGATTTACAAAGCAGCAGATGCAATTTTCAATCTGATATTTATTCATGCAAGCAAGTATTATATCTTGTAATAATTCATAAAGTTGGAGGAATTATCACTAGTTTTCATGAAACCTTATTTAGTACCCATAATTATTTTATGAAATTAACTAGTTACACTCATTTCCATTACTAAGATAAAGCATAATAAGCAACTTCTTTTAAATTTCTATGGATATATACACACACACTTATATATATTAATATATATATGCAGCTGAAAATGTTCATGTAATACATTGATACTGTAATATAAATAAATTTTATAAATCACCAACAGACTAAATCTGTTGTGGCTTTAAAATCAAGACTGCAATATGGATATACCATTTTATATATCAAATACATACATATATATATACTGTATTTTGATATTTTCATAACTTGGGTGAATTAAATTATGCAAATCATATTTGCACTTATCCATATATCAATATATATATATATATATATATATAATCAAGATCATGTATTAGTTGAATAGTTGAATTGCAAATCATATTTGTAACAATCATACATACAATATATGTAATTGATACCTTATGACAAATTAGGTCATAAATATATGTCAAACATACATCAATTTTTTTGCTTGTTGTTCTTATAAAAATATATATATATATATATATATATATATATTCTGGTACCACTTCTTGCAGCATCATATTAAAAGAACCTGAAATCATTTTAGTATCTTGATATAATCATTTATACTCATAGTATAAAGCTAAAATATAAACAGGAAATCATATTTCATGTGATTTTTGAAATATGACTATCTATTACATATTTATCATTATAGATATATATAATCAATATATTTAAGTCCATATGCATTTACAAAATAGGTCAGTTACATATACATCAATCCACATTTGCTATGTACTTTTATAAAAAAACATCGCATGTGTATTTTACATAGTAAATAAATCATAATGCATATGTTATGATTTGAAGATTTCTATTCATTATCTTTATAATGTTAGTATAAAACCATGGGGACTTATGTATGAATTTCATGACAAAATTCTTTGGGCAAATAGACTAGTGTCACGATCTGAAATCAAAATGAAGTCAAGCTTTTTGATTTTGTGGGAAAAATCAAAAAGTTATGTTTAAAAAATCGTACATAAAATTAATTTCAATATATCAAATATAATTGAAAGCCAAGTCTTTGAGGGTCAATCAGAAAGAAAAAAATGATCGTTGATCAAGCAAAATTATACGAATAACCAATCCAGAATATATATGCACACGTCAATCAAACATTTTGATTACAGATTCAATACTGTTATATGCATGCAAATTTAAACAGAATTGTTTAGATCTGTAAAGTAATAGATCTATACAACAACAGACACTTATATGGTTATCATACCAATCTATATATATACTCTGTTTAACATCCTAGAATCAAGCGATATTTAAACAGAATTAATATCTGATATCAATTCATGTTTAGGTGAAATAATCTTATTCCAGAAATGAATCAGTATCATAATCTAATTAAATTACTTCATTATGGAATTGTAACAGATTCTAACATCAGAATTGTTTAATACTTTCAATTTATTAAGAATTAAGCATTTATACGCCCAGATTGTGATTCAAAATACAATCTTTTCGCAAAACTTGGCTTTGATACCACTGAAAGGTTTATATCGATCTAATCATAACCATATTTTAACACATATATATAACATTTATAAGTTAGGATCTAAGAAAAAATTGTAAATCAAAACTACACCAGATTAGGGATGCAAGAATCCATGAAACCGAACTAAAATTGAAGTTGAATCGAACCTAAGCATGTCACTGCTACCTAAGTTATAATAAGATCAATGATTCAATAAAACCTTTTCTACGACCAGTGTCTCAATGTAATATAATCCTTTTGACCAATATATCCAGGATAAAACTCAAAGAATGGAACATATCATCCTCTTTATAATTTAATCCTTTTATCTTGATAGATAAGTAGACTATATAAAACAAATCAATATTTGAGCATGGCCATGCATTTCATAGTCTCACTCAATCAAGAGGTCCATGGATGTCAATGCAAATATTATAGGGTTAAATTCCATTTAGATCATTCATAATTTTCGTTCAGTTTGAGATGTATCCAATAATCACCTTTATCGTTTACTCGATTAAAAGTAACTTTTGATGATATCCAAACACAAATATCCATGAATAAAATTATAATGATTTTAGGTCTGAGGACCATTAAATCACTGTCACTATGAGAATAACTTATGATACTGTTAATTATACTCCATGTAGTTTTCTAATGGTGGATCGGCCCAATACGCTATTCTCCAATACGTATTTATGTCTTGACATTAATATCATGTACATTAATGATCAATGAGATGTGATCATCAATCAATCAACATACTAGTCTTAATGTTTTATTGTTGTCCTATATGAACAATAAAACTTGACTAGGGACATTTAAGAATTATAATACTCAATTTATTATATAGTCTCTTGTTCAAGTCACTTACTTGAACTATATCTCTGTATTATTATTCTAAGGACTTCTATTAATAGTTATATTACGTAGTAAATATACCATAACAGAATATTTTATTCTGTATGAAATAATAACATCAACAATGTTATACATCAAATGGATTGCCTCTAGGGCAAAAACTCTAACAGTTCACATCCCGACATAGTTCCCTAGGTATTTGAAGCTATGGCACTTACCGAAAGGCTAGGAAATGCCCAGCCTCCAGCTTCAGCCGCAGTAGTTCCGCCGAATCCAACGGCTAATTTTTATGAGCTCTGTAAGGATTTTTCTGATCTGGGTGGCAAGTCATTTCTTGGATTAGAGTGTTTTGTGGATGCTCATAATTGGCTTCGAGAAACAGGTCATGTATTTGGATTACTAAAGCTTGAAATCACGAGGAGGATTCAGTTAGCCGCTTGGCAACTGAAAGGAGAGGTTTCGTATTGGTGGGAAGTGGTTGTAGCAGAGTAGGTCGTGAGGATATGGGATGAGTTCAAAGATAAGTTTGATAAAAAAAAATTATCACAAGCTGAAGAAGGGATGCAACTGGAGAGATTCTTGATCCTAAGACATGGTGATATGTCAGTTAAGAAGCATGTGAATAGCTTCAATGAGTTGGCGAGATTTGGTTTGGATCTAGTTAACACTATGCATAAGAAGGCTTTGAGATTTGCGAAGGGGATGAACTAACCACTCTAAGGACTAACATTGACACATTTTCCTATGGGTGCGACTTTTGAGGCTTTGATGGAGATGGATCTTGTTCATGGAGATGGAAATGAGAGTATTCAAGAGGTTAAGACCGAGGTGGCTATGATAGGTTTTCAAAAGAAAAGGTGGTGGCCTAAGAAAGATGGAAAGAAAAAGGGAGAGAAATCATATAAAGCACATATCAAGAAGGAAGTGAAGTGTCATGGGTGTGGTATGATGGGCCACTTCATCATACATTGCAATAAGACATATAAGAAGAGTTCTTTCTTTCAGCGTGGATAGATGGGACATTATGGCAGACAGTGCCCTCAGAAGCAGGGACATGTGGCAGCTTCGTTAGGAGCATAGGTTCATGCACTTGAGGCAGCTCAGACTAATGGTAGCGGTCAGGATAGAGGTAAGAAGGTCATTGTAGAAGGTTAGATTTCCCTTTTTAACTTCCCTATTACAACCTTGTTCGATTTAGGTGCTACTTATTCTTTTATATCCAGTTCTGTTTTTAATAGTCTGCACCTAGATACTTCTAAAGTTTCTGATCTATTAGTTGTCCCAAACCCATAGGTTGTACGCTCACCTATCTATGATGTGTAGGTTTTTGAGGATCTCTATTCTTGGCATCGAGTTTGAGCGTGATGCGTATGTAGTGGATTTTATGGGTTATGGGCTTATTCTAGGGATTTGATGTGTCATGGTAGGACTTTCGAGATTTCTTGTGACCCATGGGGGTCAGTCATGCTCATTTTCTTGGATCACGTAGTTGCTTCTGTAAACGATCTCAGTTTGGTACCCGTAGTTAAAGATTTTCCGGACATATTTGAGGAGTGAGAGGCTACCTTCGAGGCATGAGATTTATTTTGGATATACTTAGTGGAGAATTCTATGCCTTTTGCTTTGCCAGTACACCACATGGCTCCAAGGGAGATGAAAGATCTTAGTGAGCAAGTGGGTGAGTTATTCGAGAAAGGGTTTATTAGACGAAGTATTTCTTTGTGGGGAGCACCAGTCATCTTCGCGACTAAGGAAGACGGGGCTCTTCGTCTATAGAGAATTGAAAAAGCTCACGAAGAAGAATAAACACCCACTCCCTCAAATAGATGACTTATTTGATCAATTGGCAGACGCTTCAGTTTTCTCGCAGTTAGATTTAGCTATAGGTTTTCATCAGCTTATTCTTAACAAGCTTTTTGGTCCGGTTCCCAAAAGTACGCAAGGCACGCTCAACTTAACATATCGCATGATACTACAGCCCAGAAGTGTGGCCAACAACATCAGGGGTCTAGCACTAGAAGACTCAAGCCAAAGTCGAGTCGTCAAGCGGGTCCGGGCGCAGTACCGGTGGGGGTCCGGGGCGCCACAGTCCCGGCGGCGATCGCCCTAACCGGTTAGGCCGAAACAGCGGGCACCGCCCAATTCATCCGATTTCCACCAACAAGTGTGTTACCCAGAATTACCAGATCGACTCAAAGTCAGGATTCAGCCAGCAACTTCCGTGAACCTCGCCGCCACTCTAAACATTGCTAAACCAAGGCCACGAACCCCAAATAGTCATGAGTCCAAATCTCGAACCCCTAGCCCTCGATTGTACAATCTTCGTACCCCTGGGGTACGAATTTCGAACCCCTTGGAAATTCGAACCCCTCCGGGTTCGAATTTCGTACCCCCAAGGGGTACGAAATTCGTACCCAAGGGAGGGGTATGAAGTCTACTTTTACACGTGCTATGGGGCGGATGCGAAATTCTGGAGAGAGGATGGCTGGGTGAGAAATTCTGGAGAGAGGATGGTCGGGTGCAAAACTCTGTGTGTGGTCCCCTATTTCTACCTACTCCTACCTACTCCCACCTAGCCACTACACTATAAATACACCCTCACTTCCCACTTCAAAGGGGTTGGCCTAAGCTCTCTCTCTCTCAAGCTTTAATGGCTTCCATCTTCTTCCCCAAGGCCTCCTAGGAACCTTCCTTCATCATATAAGGGAGAAGATGAATATGCTTGGACCCATGAGCATACTCATGAAGGTTCAAGCATGCTTTTGGACATCAAGCCACCTTGGGACTTCATGAAGCTCTAAAACTCCATTAATGACCATCGCCATCTTCTCTATGGCCATTGGACATGGCATGGATCTTTAGAAGAAGAAGAAGGTCGCGACTCCACCTCACTCGGCCTCGACTCACTCGGCCTCGACGTCGTCTCACTCGGCCTCGACTCCACCTCGCTCGGACCTCGAGCCTTGACTCCACCTCGGGCGGACCCCGAACCTCGACTCTGCATCCCGAGCCTCGACTTAGCCTCACTCGATCTCGACTCCGCCTCATGCGGACCCTGAGCCTGGACTCTGCCTCCCTCGGACCCTGAGCCTTGACTTTGCCTCCCTTGGACCCTGAGCCTCGACTCCGCCTCGCTCGGACCTCGAGACTCGACCCCGCCTCGCGCGGACCCTGAGCCTCGACTCCGCCTCCTTTGGACTTCGAGCCTCGACTCCACCTCCCTCGGACCCCGAGCCTCGACTTTGCCTCACTCGGCCTTGACTCCGCCTCAATCGGCCTCGACTCCGCCTCACTCGGCTGTGTTACAACATCGGCAACTCCTCGAATACTCTCGCTCAGTGAGGAAGATTGATAACCAGTGCTAAGAGGATATTGTTAACCATTGTATCTTGTTGTAATAGTCTTGTTGTACTTTGTTGTGATGGAATAAAATAAGTACAACTTTCAAAGTGGACGTAGGTCCCGATGAGCCGAACCACTATAAATAACTGTGTCCTTTATTTCCCTGCACACTATTACTGCATTTCTTATAATTCTCTGCTCTAAACAAAAAATTTCAAAATTTTGGGACTCTCTGGTGTTGATGATGATTTTTGGCATCAACGTTTGGCGCACCAGGTAGGGGTGAGTAAAGCGCACCTGCGGTCGACTTTCTATCACTTCCTTCGAGGAATCGAAACCTCGCCTTTCCTTTTAATCAATCACCAAGACTTTGGATGCTACTTAAGTTTTCTTAGACTTACGAACCAAGCCCATCGACAATGGTGAACTAAGGAAAGAACCCCATAGTCGGACCTTCCACTATCGATCCTCATTCATAATTTCACCCTCAACCTCCATCAAACAACACACTTGCTCAAACTCAATGATGTCGGCTTTCTCCCACCAATTCTCAACCATAAGTTTGTTTATGCTACTCGACTTCGATCTTATTCACCGAGATGATTTCTCGAATGTGGCGAGAAAGGGGAAAATCCATCCTTGGTAGACCATCTAATGATAATCAAGTCGCTCCGGTCCATCGGCGATTTGTTTCCGACATCTTAGCCACTGCTGATGTGGCATTACCTCCGGCCCCCGAGGCCTTGGTAGCTCAAGTATAGCTTCTCCGCTTACTCAAAGATCAAAAGAAACTGAGTGATGGCATAAAATCCCAGTCAAGCAAAACAAGGAGTCTGTCCAGCGACACCCTCAACAAGGCATCGCTCGTTTCACGACAAGTAGAAGCTATTCATGGAGAGAAATCGGATTTATTTCTTTGTCGCAGATTCCCATCTCGACTTTGATGCGCCTTAGGTTCATTCTATAACCTGCGGTCGAGTGCGCTCACAATAGCTAAGCAATAAAGAATCAAATGACAGAATGTTGGAGATAAGTTCCTCTAGCGCGTCTTCGAATTTCGGCTACGGTTCTCGTTTACGACTCAATTACTCACTTCTCATGAGGGTGCTTAAGCATCGGAAGCTCGACGCTATAATCAAAGCTCAAGGTGCGAAAGGGAGAGGAAGTCGAGAACTCTCCTCGATCGGACCTCCATCGTACTACGTCACTATGGAAGGCATCGATGGAATGAGTGAGAACCTTGCTACAGCGTTGTATGCTCGACTTGAGCGACAGGAAGAGGCATTCAGTACCTTCCTCGCCTGAATTGAAAACAGAATAAGAAGTACTTCAATGCCGACTGGCTTGGCGTACCCTACTGGGATGAGTACCAATGTTTGTCCACCTACGACTCGGGACTTGGGGGTAACCCTAGAAACTAACTAGCCGGCCAACGCCACTCCTCGGAACGGTGCCAGTTCCACCACACTCGGGGGAATCCCGGATCCCGATGTCGCTCCAATCCATGACACTTTGGTTGGTCAGGTTACGGACCGCAGTCGGAAACGTTGCTCAAGCGCCAACGCGCGCAGCTTCGAATGGTGGTGCTCCCATGGTTTCGGGAGTCAAGGTTACGCCCGACATGGCCCCTCAAGTTGGAATTGGACCATACTTCCTTCTCAATCAACCGATTCTCAACTTGGACTTAAACACTGGGGGCACCTGTGCCGCTTCAAATAAACTGAATCAATTACGTCCTTTCGGAGATTGCTCTAAGATCGCGAATGTCATCTGTCGGTGCATTTGAGACGGTGCTTCTCCTAAAAGCATGGATTGTGTGACCCGCCGCCTGTTTTCCTTAGACTACAGGAACCCACATGACCTGCCTGACTTAAAGCTACCAGTCTGGGATCCTTATGACGGTCGCAAGGACCCAACTTCTCACCTCACGGGATGCATTTGACATATGGAAGTTCTCTCAGCTTTGGAAAATGTCATGTCCAATTACTTTCGGATTACGGTGTGCACCAGCCCGCTCAACCTTGTTAGCCTTACCAAAACAAGACCATCGATGTCGATGACATGGAAAAGGGCAAGCCTGATGTGTACCACAGAAGACGTCTATGGAACAAAACTCCCGAAGTTCGCCAAAACTAATGGTTTCCATTAGAAGATCCCCAGCCAGCATGTCTCTCCGACATAGTCCTAATAATCATAAAAGACATGCGAAGGAACGCCAGCAACTCGCTGGAAACCCACTCGAGACATAATCCCTTCACTACGGTCGTACACAAAGCTGAGTGGCCCCGACGCTTCAACACGCCACATGCGGCGTCTTATGAAAGCGTTGCCGACCTCTAATCTCGGCAATACCAGGATCACCATCGGAAATGGAAGAACGCGTCATCCCGGCCATCCCCGGCTTTGACGCTAGAGCCTCCGCTAGGCGGACTCAAACTACTATGAGTCTGAACTTGTCGTCAACGCTTCTAGCATCCAACTGAGCCCAAGTTCACTTCAGTCGGCTTGCGTAGAATCGTGGAGACTCACAGATTAACTAAGACCTTCCGTTAAGAAGGCGCGTTAGGCTCCAAAGTCCCGGGGTGGATCACGACCTCTATAATGAGGTAGTAACCCAACCTCCGATTATCGCTAACACAATTCGTGGAACCATGAGGGAACCGTAAGGACACACCCACGACTTCTACAAAAATAGTACAAGGCGTAACCCATTAACTTTATTTGTGCTTAATACCGAATGGCGCAAGCACTTCGACATGCTAACACTCACTCCATACTTAAAGAATCCATGATTCTCGAAGCTTCATCATCCGCCACAAATGGCACATGGGTTCATTACACATCGCCAACACCAGAAAGTGCAAGTGCTTCCCCATCCTTATCCAAGACGGCTCTATCTGAGTTCTCTCGACTTCCACCTTGAACTATCTCAACTCTCGACTAACTCGCCAAAAGATTGGTCGTGCAATCCATGATGCACATCATAATGCCCAGAGGCATCCTCTCAACCTCGAACACTTACCAAGGCACCAGTGAAACTCTCAAAGGCTATCTCGCAAGATCCCACACCGCCTTGGCTGAAGTTGAGAAAACTACTACTCGAATCACACTCGTCTAGCTTACAAATGGCATACCACCTGATTCCGAATTTAGAGCATGGACCGATCAAATGCAACCAAAGATTCATGAGATCTTCTGCATGAATGATGATTACTTCCTATGCTGGAATGTACTGCAAAGGAATCGAGCTTCTCACCACAACATACTGCCTCGTGGCGACGCCCAATACCCTATCGACTCTAATTCCATCGCTTTGCGCAATCTTGCTCACTTCGGCAACGTCAAAGGTAGTCGCAACAATAAAAGGAAGCATCTTCAACTTCCGTACTTCCGCAGCTATACTTCTCTCAGTGACACCCCCGAGAAAATCTATCTCACGACCTGCAATTCCCAACCATGCAAAAGCCAAGACCAGAAAGTCTGACGAGCACACCAAGGGACTCTATAGGATATTGCCGGTTCTACAGCATCCGCGGACACAACACGAACATGTTGCGCCACTTACAAGACAACCTCGAGGAACTCATCCGCATGGGATTTCCAAGCTACTCTACGCTCATCAAAGATTCCCACTACATGGAATCTTCGAGCCACTCGACGCGCATCGAGTATTCCCACTATGTGGGGTCTTCGAGCCACTCGATGCTCATAGAAGATTCACAGTGCATGGGTTCTCTGAGCTACTCAACGCTCATAAAAGATTCCAACTAATTGGGACTTTGACTAACAATTAATCTCTCAAGATCGTCCCCCCGGCTCATCAGGACTACAGCTTCTATGGCGCAGTTGACTCTAGATTGTCACCGGAGATTATAGTTTGCAACTCCTCCCTGCCTTTTCCTCCCTCATCGGAAATAACACAGAAACTAAAAGATAACTTTCTCCTACAAAAAAACCACCTCTGCATCTTGCCATAGCCCCCTTTTTCCTCCATACGACACTCCCGACCCCATTCAATCAGCAGGGGCACGCCGGGAAGCACTACCAGAGAAACTTTCGGAAGTAAGCCCAAGAGTTCTAGTCCTCTGTCAGCTCCATGACCATCCTCTACGATACAGCAATCCCCAAGGTTATCATTGGAGATATCGGCCATCGACTTATTAACACCATCAGCTCGCCCATCAAAAAAAGAGAGATGATTGAATAACATAAAGAAGGCATACACATTAATGTTTAAAGGTCAAAAAGTAGGACCTTGAGCGTAACTGCCAACGGAAATGTCCATTGGTAAAGGGTCGCAACTTTTTCAATAGTTGTTACCATTACAATTCAAACAGAATCATCCATTCACGGGTAGATGCCTCATTTTGGCCTATGTATATATGGGCCTGCAAAAAAAAGATGAAATGAAACCGAAAAGCAATGCCCCTTCTCCAAGACACATCTGCTCTTTGCTATATCATAGCTATCCTCCTCCATCTAATGCTCCAGCCACTTGGGGGTACGACTGGAAGCTCAACCGAAGGCCCACTCGAATGCACATCGGCGACTTCATCTTCAAACGGGTTTTTCCTCCACCTGTAGGCCTCGCTCCTCGTTAGGAAGTCCCATACTCATACAACGAAAGCTCAGGGTTGGAACTTTCAAACTCTTAACCATGGACGGAGCCGAACTCCTAAGGGCATAGAACAACGAACATCTTCGCCTTTACTTTACATAACTTAGTGTAAAGTAGATTCACGCCTTCCAATGATGTTTTGCTTTCCAGCAATTCAAGGTGTTATAAAGGCTACTACTACTAGAATGTGGTTAGAAATGATATTCAGTTTCCTATCACCCTTCCATGTTTACTCCGTGCATGAAGTTCATGGCTTGTTTGATTAATCCCAAAAACCAGCTTCCGCACAACAACTCCGGATCGCCGCATCAGCACCCCAAGCACGGGAGCCAATGCCGCCATCCAAGCCTTGAGCCCATATTGAGGACAAAAACTAGTGGCTATGACCGACACCCCGAGCAAGGGAGCCGACAAATGCTACTCGAGTTAACGGCCCGCGACGCGATCGGGTATATATAACCACTAACTCGAATCTCGGCCCAGCACCGAGACAAAGGATAAATCGTTCAGCCTTTAAATCCCAGGACTTGGGGGCATCCCATCAGCCAACCTTACGCGAGGCTAACTACTTGCACGGCTTCAACCGACACTTCGGGTCGGGATTCGAGCGTCTATCGAATCTCGGCTTAGCACCGAGACCGACATTAAACCGTTTTCTCCCTGAAGCTCTAAAGGCTTAGGTGCAGCCCATGGCCACTATCGGACCCTACGGGCTGATGATCTGGGCTTTTCTCCAGCGAATAAACGATGTCATCGCTCACAACAACCCGAATGAACGATGGGAGAGCCCCAACTGGACGGACCGCAAATCGCGACATCCTATGCCTTCGCGATACTTGGTAGCCCAAAACAGCAGGAGACTAGCTTAGTTTCGCAAACTACGGGTTTACGGATCTGAGGGAAACTAACTAGAAGCCAGTGCTCTATCACAACCCTTTGAAATAATCGACCCAGAGCGTGGTCTCCGATTGCATTTTTGTTAAGTGTAATGACAAGTACGCTCATGCAAGTATATGACGCTGGAAAACATGAGAAGAACGTCCAAACACTCGACATACATCACGATCTTCACTAATTCATATTTCGTTTTTACACACACCCCAAACGGACTACATGTCTAACATATCTTCTCTCTGATGACAGGGTGTACATGAATACCACACCATTTCTTTAAGGACCAAAAGCGAAGACTACACTCGCATGCACTATCGGTCTACCTAACCAGAAGTATATATAATTCCTTTAACAATTACTGATGCTACTCATCCTTCTTTTTTTTCTATATACAGGTTCGACACTAGTCAGGTCACTACCAGTGATGGGCACCTTCCTTCCAGAACCACTTCCTTCTCTTCTACTCTTCACAAGATTAACGGATTCATGAGACATCAATGCGCGCCTCCTGCCATTATCCTCGCCGCTTGTAATTATCGTAACCTCGCTGAGGGCAGTACCTGGCAACGACCTAGTGACGATGTAAGAAGCAAGGACCAATGCAGCCTGGGTTTTTCGTCAATCCTTCGTGATGCCCAACTCTTGTCTCTTCTCGGCATCTTTGGCGGTCTTTTGATCAGCTAGCTCCCTGGCCTGAAGTCACATAATTGCATCTGCTTCAAATTTGCTAAAGGTCCCCTCGCCCTCTTTTGGTGGGCATCATCGACGGCTTTCCTTTTTCCTAACCTCCTACTTCTTCGCCACTACAGC
The DNA here is from genome assembly GCA_030737875.1 of Allium sativum. Classification (NCBI taxonomy): domain Eukaryota; kingdom Viridiplantae; phylum Streptophyta; class Magnoliopsida; order Asparagales; family Amaryllidaceae; genus Allium; species Allium sativum. The sequence continues at coordinate 204,292,005 of CM060924.1, forward strand.
GGCAGATTTCTCCTCGGCATACTGGCTAGCATCTGCCTAGGCATCTTGTATGGCAGCCTTATCCTGCCCCTCTTCCCCTCCGGCACCTCAGATTTTGCCACTAGCTGGGCTTCCTGATCTTCCACTATAGCTTGCATTGTTTGCATGCTTACATCAGCTACGCCCGTCGCATGAGCACATCAGCCAACCATAAATTCTCCTCCTCTGCAGAGACTCATATAAATATGGGATCCCGAAGCCAAAGGTTCTCCTACTTCTCCAGATTGTTCCCGCTGTAACTCTAACTGGGGCTCCGATGCTTGAGGAAGCACGGGGACAAAGCTTGGTGTTGCCTTCGGTCCAAGGGAGGCTACCCAGCAAAAGAGGCAACAATTTGACTTTTGAGGGTTCATCGCTTGCATCCTCTTCAGTTAGCAAGTACTCGAGCTTGGGGCAGTCCCCCACTTATACTTGCACCAGCTTACTCATCGCAGGACCTGAGGTGGATCCCTACCAGCTTCTGCGCTGGCATTTCCATCTCCACAACCTTTGGAGCAACTATTCTAAAGAGGGACATCCACCTCACCACGAGGATGATCCAGACCCAAAAGCTCGGGTCTCGGAAAGTTCTAACCTCCCACCAATACTAGGAAGACCGGGCATAGAAGACCGAATTGAAGGACAAAGGGAGAAATACAATAACAGTTCCCTAAGGAATTGGAGAATTTAGACAGGTTCTCAGTACGCGAAATAAAAATTCATATCTCGATGTGAGTTCTCGAGTTCCCATGGCCAGTTCATTGGGTTCCCAAAGTCTCAACACCTTTCTAGCAAACTCATATTAAAACACAGCGCGAAGCTGACCCATACCTCTTGATGTAAAAGCTTCCTACTTACAAGAGCATTGGAATGCGGTGACAGCATCTAGTGTTAATAACTAAGGTGGTGATTACCAGTAACCACCAACACCATTTTCGAGTCGGAAAATGGTTACGACATAATTGGGTTATAGCTAATGACTCTACCGTATGTCCACATCTTATGTGCATATCCAAGCAGTCAGTCCGAATAAGTCTATTTCCAGAATCATTCGACAATCAGTTGAAATCTAGCAGATACCCAAGCTTGAGGCCAGCCCCCTACCAATTATCGCACCGACCTGGCAATCACAGGACCCGTTCGGATCCACTTCAGTCCCTACACTGGCGTCATCTTCATGACATCCCTCAGAGCCACCTCCTAGAAGGTTCCTAATCCTTGCAAAGAAAACAATCCAGAGCCAGAGTCCAAGCCCTAGGGGCTTTTCGGTTCTCCATCAGTGTACGGACTCCATAAAACACACTCTAGAACATGATGGCAACCTTTAGCCTCAACAACTAATGCCATGGCCATCACTAACGGCCAGTGCAATACCTGAGTCAAGATGCAGCTGCATTATGGTTGGATTATTGGTCAGATCCTGAGACTAACTGCTCAACTATGTGTCGACATCCTACGTATGCATTCGAGTCGCCAGTCTAAGCAAGTCCATTCCTTGAGAATTGCAACTCAATAATCATTTTCCACACATCTGATGCCATGCTAAGGTTCAATTTACTAACTCAAGATCAAAACCAGGGCTCGACAGAGTCATTGGAGTGTGAAGTTCTGTTTCGTGCTCCCGTGCACCAGCTTAGTGGCCATCTCCTCAAACAAGCTTCAAACTCATGAAGAGCCAGAAAGATTTAATAAGTGTTTGGGATACGAAGTATAGTCCCATATCCACAAATACTTGTCCTCGAATCCCTACTTTCGCTTCCCAAAATCTACCACTCCACGCTCTTGAGTGACAATCTCGGGAATCCTCTGGCTATCCATATATCTCATCCCTTCTTCGGAAACCTAAGGACAACTCGAACATCCGAAGTCTAGAAGCAATATTTTGCATCGTCCCCGCCTCAAGCTGATTTTCCATCTGGGGAAGAGAAGAAAGGAAGCAACTACGATTAAGGGATCGGCATGCTCACAAGCCTTAAGTGTTCAAGTGTACACACCAAACGGTTGCCTCCCGACCCGAAAACTCTTCGAAAAGCTAAATTGCGCGCTTACAATCCCATGGCATGCAATTCACTTTCATATTACCCTTTCCAATTCAGACAGCATTGCATGAAACCATGTGCCAATTTGTGATTGCATACGCAATTATGACCAGATAACGAACCGTTTGCACTTCAATGCAATCAGGAGTCCACGACTAACACTTAATTTCTTTAATGTACAGAAATTAGATGCCTTGGACAGGTCCCAACCCAAGCGGCAAGATTCAAGTGATTCAAAGCCCTTGACAGTGCCGGAATCCTAACCCCGTACCAATACATTTCGACAAGGCGTCTCAACCACTCCAAAGTGATTCAGCCCCGACGTACAACTCAAGAGAAAGGTCACGACCAATCACAAAGTGTGGTATGGATATCTTTCTATCCATCGCCAGACTTATCTTACTTCAAAGCACGCCACGTTAAAACGAGACATACTTTGAGGGGGAAAATGTTAACTGACTTTTTTGTTCGGTTCCCAAAAGTACGCAAGACACGCTCGACTCAACATATCACATGATACTACAACGCAGAAGTGTTGCCAACAACATCAGGGGTCTAGCACCAGAAGACTCGAGCCAAAGGCGAGCCGTGCTCCAAGACGAAGGCAAGCCATTAAGTGGGTCCAGGCACAACGCTAGTGGGGGTCCAGGGCCCATTAGTTTTGGCGGCGATCGACCTAACTGGTTAGGTCGAAACAGTGGGCACCGCCTGATTCATCTGATATCTGCCAACAAGTGTGTTGCACAGAATTACCAGATTGATTGAAAATATGGATTCAGGCAACAACTTCCGTGAACCTCGCTGCCCCTCCAAACATTACCAAACTAAGGCCACGAACCCCCAAAGAGTCGCGAGTCCAAATCTCGAACCCCTAGGCCACGTTGTGCAATCTTCATACCCCTTGGGGTATGAATTTCGTACCCCTTGGGGTATGAATTTCGTACCCCTCAGGGTTCGAATTTCGAACCCCCAAGGGGCTCGAAATTCGTACCCGAGGGAGGGGTACGAAATCTACTTTTGCATGCGCTAGGGGGCGGGTGCGAAATTCTGGAGAGAGGATGACCGGGTGTGAAATTATGAAGAGAGGATGGTCGGTTGCGAAATTATGGGTGTGGTCCCCTATTTCTACCTACTCCTACCTACTCCCACCTAACCACTACACTATAAATACCCCCTTACTTCCCACTTCAAAGGGGTTGGTCTAAGCTCTCTCTCCCAAGCTTTAATGGCTTCCATCTTCTTCCCCAAGGCCTCCTAAGCACCTCTCTTCATCATACAAGGGAGAAGATGAATATGCTTGGACCCATAAGCATACTCATGAAGGTTCAAACATGCTTTTGGACATCAAGCCATCTTGGGACTTCATAAAGCTCTAAAACACCATTAATGACTACCACTTTCTTCTCCATAGCTATTGTATATGGCATGGATCTCTAGAAGAAGAAGAAGGACTCGACCCACCTCACTCAGCCTCGACTCACTCGGCCTCGATTCTGCCTCACTTGGCGTCGATTTTGCCTTGCTCGGACCTCGAGCCTCGACTCCGTCTCCCGAGCCTCGAATCAGCATTACTCAACCTCGACACCGTCTCGCTCGGACCTCGAGCCTCGACTCCTCCTTGCGCGGACCCCGAGCCTCGACTCCGCCTCCCACGGACCCGAGCCTTGAATCCGCCTCCCTTGGACCCCGAGCCTCGACTTTGCCTCGTCCGGACCTCGAGCCTCGACTCCGCCTCGCGTGGACCCCGAGCCTCGACTCCACCTCCCTTGAACCCCAAGAATTAACTCCACCTCACTCCACCTCGACTCCACCTCACTCGGCTGCGGCTCTGACTCACTCGGCTGCGACTCCGCCTCACTCGGTTGCGCTACAACATCGATAACTCCTTCAGTACTCTCGCTCAGCAAGGAAGATCGATAACATGGACTAAGAGAATATTGTTAACCATTGTAGCATCTTATAATAGTCTTGTTGTACTTTGTTGCGATGGAATAAATCAGTACAGCCTTCAAAGTGGACGTAGGTCCCGACGGGATAAACCACTATAAATAACTATGTCCTTTACTTCCCCTCACACTATTACTGCATTTGTTATAATTCTATGCTCTAGACAAAAAGTTTCAAATTTTTGGGACTCTCTGGTGTTGACGACAATTTTAGGCGTCAAGACTTAGGGTGGCGGATAATAGCATAGATAAGACTTCCTTTAGGACTATAGACGGATTCTTTGAGTGGCTGGTTATGTCTTTTGGGCTAACCAATTCACCTGCTTATTTTGTGGATTTGATGAGCTAGGTGTATAGGGAGTTCCTAAACAAGTTCGTAGTAGTGTTTGTTGATGACATCTTGGTGTTCACGAGGAGTGCAGATGAGAATGCCTTGCACTTGGGAGAGGTCCTCCTTACTCTCTGTGTAGATCAGTTGAAGCTAAGTTTTCTAAGAGCCACTTTTGGCCGAAAGAGGTGAGATTTTTAGGGGTATGTTTTCCCTAGTGATGTTATAGTGGTGGATGCCACTAAGGTTGTCGCAGTTCAGAATTGAAAAGCCCCTAAGAACGCGATAAAGGTGAGGAGCTTTCAAGGTTTAGCAGGTTACTATCGAAAGTTCATTAAAGATTTTTGCATGAATCTCGCCTCCCTTTCCCGCCTTATGGGAAAAATCTAGTATTTTCTTGGGATGTGCTTTACGAGGATGCATTCATGAGATTGAAGAAGGCTGTCACACCAGCTTTGATTTTGACTCTTCCTGATCCGACAAATATGTCCACTATTTATACGGATGCATGCGGCATGGTTTTAGGTGCAGTGCTTATGCAGGAGGGTAGGGTTGTCTGTTAGTAGACAACTAAGGGTATATGAGAAGAATTATCCTACCTATTATTTAGAGCTCGCAACGATATTGTTTGCACTTATGTCTTAGAGACATTGTTTACTGGGTGAGAGATTTGAGCTATACACCAACCATAAGTATGTCAAGTACTTGTTTTCACAAAAGGATCTTAATTTGCGACAGAAGTGCTGTATAAAGTTTCTTTCATCTCATGACTTTGAAATAGCGTATACCCAAGGGAAGGGGAATGTAGTGGCCGATGCATTAAATAAGCAGTGGATGACTTTGAATCGGATGTTCGTAGAGTGGCAGAGTTTGGAGTTTAACTCATCATTTGATTCTGGACCATCTACGGATTATGCACTAGGATTATTGGCATTATTGGAAGTGCGCCCCACTCTCTTAGAGCGCATTGGATCTAGTCAGCACGAGGATCGGTAGTTAGCGGATATCATGAGCCGACTCATTAGAGGAGTGACTTCTAGTCACCTTGCTAGGTTTTTTATTGATGAGATATGGTGGCTACATCGTGATGGGAGATTATGTGTTCGTCGAGTTGATGATTTTTTTAGATCGGTTTTAGAGGAAGCTCATCAATCTCGGATGACTATCCATCCGGGAGGTGATAAGATGTGTAGGGACATGAGGAGGGTCTTTCATTGGATAGGGATGAAGAAGGACGTGGCAGAGTACGTGGCTAGATATATGACTTGTCAGAGAGTGAAGGCTAAGAGAGGAAGCCTGGTGGATTGCTTCTTCCTTTGGATGTGTCAGAGTGGAAGTGGGAGAGCGCCATGATGGACTTTGTGGATGGGTTTCCTAGATCGAGGAAGGGAAATACTAGTATTTGGGTTATAGCCGATAGGTTGACAAAGAGCGCTCACTTTATCCCGGTTATCTTAGGGAGATCATCTGACTTCATAAAGTACCCTCTAGTATTGTTAGTGATAGAGACCTCATCTTCTCCAGCGAGTTATGGAGGAGCCTGCAGGAGACGTAGGGGATGCAGCTACAACTTAGCACTGCCTATTACCCTCAGACAGATGGGCAGACGGGGATGGTTAATAGGGTTCTTGAGGACTTATTACGGCAGCGTATCTTAGAGTTCATAGAGACTTGGGAGGAGTATCTTACATTGGTAGATTTCTCTTATAATAATAGTTATCAGACAAGTATAGGTATGGCTTCTTTTGAGGCATTGTATGGGAGGCCCTATAGATTGACTAATTGCTGGTGGGAGTCTGCGGATAGTCTTCTATTTGGGCCTAAGATGGTTATGGAGACATCAGAAAAGATAGATTTGATTCGAAAGCAGATAATGGTAGTTTAAGAAAGACAAAAGTCATATCCATATCAGGGGAGAACAGACCTAGATTTCAAGATAGGAGACTTGGGCGTTTTTGTTAAGGTGACACCTTTGAGGAGCGTTGTTCGATTCAGCTTGGTGGGGAAGTTTGCACCTAGGTCGTAGGTCCATCCTCCAAAGTAGAGAGATACGTTAGATGGCCCACAGGGTTAAACTACTAGAGAGATTGGCAGGAGTTCATGACGTATTCCTTGTTTTGCACTTGAGAAAGTGCTTACATGATTCCACAGTAGTAGTAGTAGTACAGAGCACCCTAAAGGAGGTCGAGGTAGAGAGGAAGGCATCAATCAGGCGAGTTTCTACACGTATACTAGGATCAGAGGTAAGGAAATTATGGAATAAAGAGATCAATCTTGTTAAGATTCAATGGGGTAAGGACAATGATGACGCGATTTGAGAAGCAGAGGATAGGATTCACACTTCTTTTCCATTTCTCTTTGACAATACGCTCTTAATCGTTTCCTAAGCTTTGAATTTGAACATATTTTCCCTATTGATTGAATAAAAAAATTTAGGTAGAAGCCGGTGGATGGCAGAAAGTGGTTTAAAACATTTTAATAGAACATGTTGTGGTTGAATAGATTCACGTGGATGCAAGTGTTGGATGCAGTGGATGCATATACACACGTTAGGCACTAATTAGACATCGGCAAGCTAAGACACTTACATACTTGCATATGGATGTATGTGCATTTTTAGTTTATTCTAAAACTGATGAAAATGGTTGAATCATCACTTGAATGTTGCATTTTGGTGAATGGTTACGCATGCATATCGAATTATATGTATTATTGGGATTCCTTTGCATACATATTGGCTGCATGGCACAAACATGAACTGCATTAAGGAGGTCAACTGAAATAGTGGACTGCTTATTTTTTGCATTTGTTTAGGAACATATACAGTACACCTTTTGCATACGTTATTGAATAACATTAGAAAATCTAAGGACAGTGGATGCTGGTGGTTGATGGTTGAGTTGATGGGTATAGATAATGGTTGACGGTGTGTATATCATTCTTCTAGCCTTAGATATTTCGGGGATGAAATCCTTAAGGAGCAGAGAATGTAATACCCAAAATTTTAATAAAAAATAATTTAATAGAAAAGGGTAATAAATTAATTATTAACTAGAACAAACTTCAAAATTGGACAACGGGACTAGCACCATTGGGTCCGTTGTAATTTTCTGATTAAAATTGACACTTGGTTTGTTGACATCGGAGTTAAAACGAATAAGTTATGAATTAAAAAAGTTAAGCTGGAAATTAGAAAATATAAACATATAATATTTATTTAACATAGCACCCGGAATGACACTGGGTCGCACTTGGGTCAACATTGTGTCGACCCAAGCCAGTTTGGGTCGACCCAAGGCGCGGGTGTGTCAATCTAGGGTTCCTGTAGGCATGATTTGGTGCACGTGAATTTTAAGTGAACGTTTATATCATTCGGACATTATTTTGGCTAACGTGGCTATATTTTATTGGTTTATTTTAAACCAAAGGCTGATGTGGCGCTTTTTGATTGGTCCAGTGACATTCTGGTCCAGATTTAATCTTAGATTTGTACGGCCGAGGACATCCCGCAAATCCTATAAATAGACTAGCAGAGTCTCTCTCATTTCTTCACATCCATTCTCTATTCTTCTTCCCCATGCCTAACCTCAAAATTAGTAAAGGACAAATAATTAAACTTTTATGGGGATAAAGAAGTTCTACGCTTTAGATATTTATTTTTGTATGTTCTTTTGGAGGCGGAGATTCTGCTAGAATAAGAAAGGCCACTGGGGAACCTCTTTTTGTCAGATTTGTGAGTTTTTATGTAATTTTTAAATTGGTAAAATTGTGTAGCAAAAGTTAGGCACTTAACTAGTTTTAAGTTTGCAAGTTTAATATTTATAGTTATTTACAGTTCTTATATGTTTAGTTTCTCCGTAAAGTTACTGTAATTTATTTACTGTCTATTCCTATTTCTTTACAGATATTTACTGTTTATAATTAATTCTCCTTTTTCTATTCCCTACTCTGTTGTAATTTTATTTATAATTATGCCTATGACCTATTTTATTTGTCTTGTTGATTTTTGAGTCTAGTCCTTGCGAGTATCCTAGACCATTTCCCTTTTATTTTAGCACTGAGCCTAGGCCTTTATCGTTATTTCTGCGTGAAATTGGAATAATGTTGGAATTGAATAAAAAGGGATTATTAGGCGTATTAGAATTGGTTAGACATTATTACCAATATTGGACTATAAATTGGGGATAAAACTTAATATGTAATAGGAGAACATGCGAATATATAGACTGGAATAGATTCACTTAGCTGGACGCTAAGTAATATCGGTTTGGGTTGTATAAAAGGATAAACATTATTAGGAATGTTTAATACAACCTAGGATTATAACATGAGGTTATATTGGACTTATTAGTAAACTTAAATTATGTTAAGTTAAACTGAAGATAAAATTAATAAGCTAAGATAGTGGAATCCATTCCGATAGCACAGGGGTTAATTGGGGAAAATAAGTGGCTCGTAGGTCTGTTTCGGCAGCGTGGGGTCGATTAAGGAAAATAAGAGGCCTAATAAAATAATGAAATTGTAGCTTAGGTCCATTCCAGCAGTGTGGGGCTGATTGGGGAAACTAAGTGGCCTAATAAATGGGGACCAAGTCTAGGGGGTGACTTGTACCAATTACATATTTTGTTGGGGACCCGTATCAGGCAGTATCCCTTTTATCATCTATAAAGGTCTCATACTAGATAGCGGTGAGGGCATGCGTTACTTTACTGGACAGTAAGAGGTCTAAATGAGGTGGGTATGGGGACGTTCCGGTAGGAAGATGAGCGTGCATTGTGCCGATTGGGGGAAATAAGCCGATGTAATTCCTGTGATTAACGGCTATGTCCTTTTAGTTGATAGGTTCGGGATTGATAATCCCGTGTCTCATAGCTAGCATAAGTTATCATAATGTGGTTTCAAGAGATGATCAACAGGTAGAAATTAGGTAATGCCTAATCATTTTATCTTAATAAGTTGGTGCAATAAATCTTGGATTTGATTGAGAAGCCAATCTTTATTTCGTGCATGACATTGCTTACTGTCTTTTACACTTGTATGTCTTATATCCTTAGAAATGTTAATCTATCTAATGTTTCCTTACTTTATGCTCATTCTAGAAATTACTAGAACTCACCAACCGTATGTTTGACCTAGTTTATTTTTTCCTTCTCTCTTCCAACCCCCTCCTCCCTTCCCCCAGGTTCGCAGGGTAGAGGTTCTGAGTTGTGATTCTTGATTATTCTGTTTAGCTTGGCTTCAGACTCATGTATTAGTTCACTTCTCATTTTTTTGATTGTAATGTTGATACTTGAGAGGGATGGTTTTACTTCTATACTCTGATAGTATGGTTTTCCATGAGACAATGTATTTTTTTATGTTGATGGCCGTTGTTATCTTGGAAATGTAATAAGTACTTTGACTTTACTTGCTTTATAAAATGTTGTTTTAAAATTTTCACTGTGTTTTATATTTCTATCTTGTGAATTTTAGTCTCTGCGTTGTTACTTTATACCTAAGCATCTCATAAACATTAGTGCATCCTCATATGGGTGATGTTAAGGGGTGTGGGGTATATAGATCCACTAGCCTTCGAAACGATGCCAAAGATGCACGAGTTCTGGAAATTGCGAACAAATCTGGTGGATAATGGCGATTGAGAATTCAGGGAAGCTAAAAATCTCATTTTAGATTTCCGATTCTTAGTCATGAATGAGATAAAATGAAGATGGAAGGAGGCGAAGTGTATGAGTAGATTAGGAGTGGGAATAAGAGACTCGTAAGAAGGAGAGAAGCCATGGTCAAACTTTGTGTTTAAACTTTGAATGTTATTTATATCTTTTTTCACTAATTAAACAAATATATGTATGATTATAAAGAATAAACAACTAAACCTAAAAACGGAAATTAAATGGGAATTTGGAAAACTTATGGATTAAATCGAAATATCTAAAGTTACAAAAGATCAGAATTGAGATAGCTCTAAACATATTGCATCGACAAACTAGGGCCGAGAATTGCACATATCAGTTGAGGGTTGCTTGGAAAAACTGGGATTGCTTGGAAAAACTGATATAGTCAAGAGATAACACTCAACATAGTTTTTTTTTACTTGGGAGATAAAAATAAATTGTTTATTCAAATAATTTATATTATTATTGATAAAACAATATTTTATTTTCATTTTTTCTAATACATCTCTGTCAAGAAAATTTTGCTTGTGTTTATTATTATATTATTTGTAGTTTAGTTTGATCAAAATATTTCCAATGGTTACTGTAAATGTTATATAAAATATGTAGTGATAAAATGTACAACTACTTCATTATTAATATGTAGTGATGAAACGACCCAAACACGCCCTTACAAGAAAGCCCTTTTCAATACGAACCCAACGGTTCCGGTTTTAGGAGAATCCAACGGTCGGATCTCCCGTAATATCAGTTCAAAGACAATGGTCGAAATTCACGAACAGCCGCGACGCGGTGCGTTCTGTTCAATCCATTATATATATATATATATGTATGTATATGTATATGTATATTTTCGTTCAAAACGTATTTTATAAATTCGTTTTAAAACGATTCCCACTTTCATTTCAATTTTAAATCAAAATTGAATATTCCATATCGTTATTATATAAATGATAATATTTTCAAAATATCTGATTTTGAAATCATTTCCTTTTCAATGTTCATTATAAAAATGAATAAAATCGATATAAATATCATTTGCATCAAAATGCTCTAATCAATAAGGCTTCATATGTTTTAATATTTTCGTGTCCATCCAAAATCGGACATCAAATTCACATTTTAATCCTTTACATAATATTATTTTAAAATATCCGTTATTTTAGAATATTTCCTTATTTTAAAATCTTTGTTCGTTTTTGAATTGGAATTGGACACGATCGATTACCATATAATGTTATTTATATGGATTTCATACACATATGTACACAACAATAGTGACATACAATCAACCAACATCCAGAGTGCGTTACCCAACTGCATAAGCATTAAATATAAATAATTAATGCTTATAACAGTCTGTCAACTAATCGATTGACATACAACTAAACAATTAGGATTAGTGTATGCCAAACATCATTTCAATACCGGTGTGGGGTTTCAACCAACAAACACTGAATATAATTTGTGCAGTTAGGCGATTGTAAAACTTATTGTCCCAATCATTGTTAGTTAAATGAGTGTACATAAACAAATCGTCCGATTTGATTATGAATATTTATTTTCATTTCAGGGGAAATTTATGCCGTTCATATATGCGTTAAAAATTATATTATTAACGATAAAATATTTGTTTTAACTCGTGACTATTTTATATAGTTCATTTATTCAATAAAAATAATATTTTTATTGTTCTAACATTTTATTCAACACATGAATATTTTATATAATTCATTCATACATCAAAAATGACACTCTTAATGAATTCACATTTATTTCAGAAAATTTCGGCATTGTAACGGGGTGATATTAAGACCGGAGTAATGTCTATAATTACCCCTCTTCTGATACTGGCTCGCGCCACACACAATAATCAACTAAACCACAATACAATCATTTCTCAACCCAATCCAATTTACAACAACAATACATTCCATACAACCAAACAATCATGGTTTGTACAATAAAATAGTGTCGGGGGCTTCTAAGCGCCGTCTACAACCTAAAATATTTTAAACTGCGGAATAATTAGAGTGAGAAGGAGTTCTCACTCAGAAGCTAAACCAATTCATCGCGATTCTTCTAATGTAGAAAATTCTTGTCGCCGCGCTCGCTTTTATCGTTCCCCACACTTGAATTTGCCTTTTTGGCTCTAGAATTTGCATAAGGCCTCCAATCTTCACCAAACTTTGTCACTAGCTTAAACGCGTCATTCCAGACAACTTTTATCTAGTGGACTTTCTTCCAAAACTGCACCAATTCGCTGAAAATCGCAAAAAACAGCAGCAGATCTACGATCTTTGGACGCGTTTTCTGGATAGCTCCGCAATCCAAAATAGGACTTCCGTATACCCAAATCGAAGAGAAAACCGTGCTCTACGACTTTGGGACTGTGGAGTTTTGGCCAAAAGTGCACCGTTTGGGAGTTATTGCGGAAAGAAGGTCAGGGGGTTAAATGCAAATACAGGAATTTGATGAAAATGGGTTTTTGGAGATGCAGGGGCCCACGGCCGGAGTGGTGGCGGCCTGAGGAGGAGCGGCGACCTGACTGAGGTGGGGGTGGCGTGGGTGGCAGTGGTAGGGTCCACGGTGGTGGTGGTGGTTGGTGTTCAGGGATTAGGGTTCATGAAATCAAAGAGAAAGCGGAGGAGGAAGAAAAGGAGGAGGAAAGGGAGGAGGAGAGGGGAGAGAGAGGAGGATCAGCGGCGGCTGGTGGTGGTGGTGGCGGCGGAGGAGGGGCGGCAGCCAAGGGGAGGAAGGCGGAGCCCATTTTTTTGTCTTTTGGAGGTAGGAGGAAAAGAGAAATAATGAAGAGAAAAAAGGAAGTAAAGTGATTATATGCTCATTTCTCGCCTATCGTCCGAATACCTCTTATTTTCAATTGCCGCGGATTTCAGACACGACATAGTAGACGTGAAGAAGTGTCCAACGAAACAAGTTTTGTCAAATTCCGAGTTCGTTTTGACCATCCGTTAAAATCGTCAAAGATGCTCAGATATTGTTCGAAAACGCGATTTTGACGCACCTTTTCCTCTTGATTGCCCACACAGTAACTCCAAAAATTATGGCCTTTTGGATTTAATCATCATTAGACGATACGAATCCAAAAAAATGACAGAATCGAATTCTGAGGTCGTATCAATAATGTTCCTTTATAAAATGACTGACTGTTTTTGACCAAATGTTTTTGCTTCGCACGACCACATACTGACTCTGTTCGACGCTCCTTTTGGAATTCAACAATGATTTGTCATTATAAATACAGAAAAATTTATCTTGTCGAATTCTGAGCTCATACACAAAATTTCACTTTTTAAGGGCTATGTATTGCTAACTGAAAACTCCATCCAATTGCCACTATTCTGGATCTCGGAATGTATCGAAGTTTACACTTTTTGAAGTCACAAATGGCATTTTGAACTCAATGGAAGTGGTTTCGAGTCCAAGTTCATTCGTATACAAAATGTGTCTTTTTGGGCTATATATAATATTAGAATATATATAAATTTTTCATAACGACTATTCTGAATTTTAAACTGGACACATCTTTCAATTTATATTTTCAAATTTAAATTTTTCACATTTGTTAGAAAGATATAATTAAATAGATTCTAATGTTTCTTGTTTTACAGAAATCCGATTTATTTTGAGTTCTGTACATTCATTTGAAATTTAAATTCGTACTTTCAAACTACCGCGCCATTTCTAGCTCGTTTTATAATTAAAATAAATTTATTCGTTCTAACTTCGATTTAAATAATTTTTTAGTCATTATTATTTAAAATAAATCATTTTAAATATCCAAAATCCATTATAATAGCTAAAATAAAAAATTTAAATTGGTTCTAAAAATCCGGGTTGTTACATTCTCCCCTACATAAAATCTTTTCGTCCTCGAAAAGGAACGGAGCTGAAAGTTGTTTAACTAACAAACTCAACTTTCATTCTGGCTTTCATTCTTCAACTTTTCAGCTTCTAAGAATTTTCTATTTTCTCAAAAATTTGGCTAATACCCTAAATTTTCAAAAAAAATCGCCTTAACCTTCTTTGTATGGGGAGACCTTTAAAACCGCAACTTGCCTCACAGGGACATCATCAATCCAAAAAAAAGGAAAAGCCAAGCGGCTAGCCAATCGGTTCATAAAATCATCCAAACCCAAGAAATAAAGTAAATATGTACCTATTTGTCGGGCATACAATTTTATTCCTCTTCTTAGTTCCTTGCTATGACCTGTTAACACATATATATGTACATGTATGCAATTTCAATCAAATTTCAATTCAGTTCAATATTTGCTCGATTTGGCTAAATTTGCCTTACATTTCCTTATTGGTTTTATTAGTTCAATATTTTTATTTAGTCACACTAATTATCATACAACACAACCAGCAATCAATTAGTTGAATAGCTTTTCAATCATATGTCTTTATTATATATACTCAAAAATCCAATTTTTAGTGCCAAATCACAACAATAAATTCTAACTATGTTTGGTTCTCACACCAGTCAATTGGAAATATATAGATATCCCACTTTCGAAACTCGAATATAAATACTGATGATGATGCATCATCATCAGAATTATGCCCCGGCAACTAGAGTGTGATTCTATATCTATCCCGTATATTTAAGGCTTTGTATACAAGTTTGCTTGGCGTATATGCAAAATCTTCATATACTTGATTTTCCAAAATCAATTTAAAATAAGATACTCAAATATGTATAATAAGGTTTAAATTGTCAAAATAAAATTAGTTTTTATTTTTCTTTTTTAAAAATAACACTCATTTTAAACTCATTCTAGGATACTACTGATCCCATCTCTAACGAGTTATTCTCATTGGATATTACTAATCCAATCTCTGATGAATTCTTTCGTTCGGTTCTAATGTGTCTTGTTCTCGAGCTCTGTAAACCAATGCTCTGATACCAAAATGAAACAACCTAAACTCGCCCTTACGGGAAAGGCTGGATTGAGTCGAGAACATGATAAATCAGAATATAAACAGAAGAATGTTTCATTGCTATTACAACAGTTTACATCAGAGTACAAGAATATAACAGGGTATGAATATATAATATACATCAAAAAAATATCAGAGATTAAAATACATTATATAGCAGCGGAAAAATTATGCATAACACAACTGAAAGAGATACACGGATACAGAGCGTTCCAAATATAGCTCCAGCTGTAAACCAGAATCCTGTCAAATAGATATCTGCAAAAAAACAAAACTACTAGCTGTCCATGTAGAAAATAGGGGTAACCAGAGTTTAGGTTAAAACAATAGACTCTAGGTCAGTCATGTGACTAGTGTGAGAACTAAAATAGTTATTTAAAACTTTACTCTAAAATAGAGTAAACCAAGGGACCACGCCGTATAACACTGAACGGGTTTCCTCCCAAGAATAGCAGTGCATAAAACAAACAGCGCAATGCTTTTTGAAAAAAATGAAGTATTATAAGACTCAGGTCCCATCACACAATGCAACGTAAGACGGGGGATAGGGTTTTCCCCTATAGTAGCCAAACATGCTTGGTACGTTTAAAACAAATCATTTGATACTATAATAAGTGTATAGTGTCAAAAACAACTTCAAATATAAATGTATCAATCATAGACGGCATGGGTGCCATATATCATTTCGCCATACTAGGCTCTATAATTAAAACCAAAATGTCACGTATTGGAAATTGGATTTCCGCCATGAGTCGAGGCAAGGGATGTACTCCTAACCGCTTCGAGACACTCTAGCAAATGTCTTAGGACTACACACTCTGGGTAACCCTTGGATGCTTCTGGGCCGGTCCCCTCCCCTGGCCCACCACTGGCGACGCCGCACCACCCCCCACCACTCACGACCCTTGCGTCCCTCCTCCTTCTTCCCCTCTGCCTTCACCCTCCCTCCTCTCTCCTAACTTGAGTAAACCCTCCCCAAAACAGCACCTCTAGCCACCGTGGATCCCGCCGTCGACCACCATCGTCACCCCGAGCCTCCTCCGCCACCCAACACCTTCTGTAAGTTTTTAATATTATTTTTATTTATTTATGTTATATAAAATGTGATTTTTATTTTAATAACCTCATTATAAAAATAGAATTTTTAGCGGTATAAAAATATAATCTTTATATATATAATAGCGTTATAAAAATACAATCTTTATATATACAGTAGCATTATAAAAATATAATCTTTATATATGTAGTAGCGTTATAAAAATGTGATTTTTATTATATGAGTAGCAAAATAAAAATATGGTTTTTATTATATGAAAAACAATATAAAAATACAATTTTTATATATATAATAACAACATAAAAATACGATTTTTAATGTATACCTGACATTGTAAATATACAATTTTTAATGTATACATGGCATTGTAAAGATGTGATCTTTTATATATATGTAGCGATATAGAAATGTGATTTATATATATATATAGCTTTGAATAAAAATGTGATTTTTAAATAAATAACACTATATTAAAAATGTGATTTTAATATATATACCGCGTGAAATAAATTGCACTGGTTGGAAACAAATCCAATTCCAAACTGTGGATCCCAAAGGTAAGAACACCTTCTCACTTTAATTATTTTACAGTTGAAAATATACTAGGATGCAGACGGTGCTTAGTAGCATCCGACACTATTTTATTTGTACAAACCATGGTTGTTTGTCTGTTTGGATTGAATTGTGGAAATATTGATTGTGGTTGTGAATGGAATGGATTGAATTTGGTTTGTGTATGGCGCGAGCCAGTATTAGGCGAGGGATAAGGCTAGACCTTGTTCCATTTCTAGTATCGCGCTGTTATGCTGCCAAAATTTTCTAAAAATCTTAGAACAACAAAAATATAATTTTTATTGAATGAATGAACTATGTAAAATATTCATATGTTGAGTAAAATATTTTATCATTAAAAATATAATTTATAATGCATATATGAATGACATAAAGTTTGCCCGAAATGAAAATAAATATTCATTTACATATCGAACGATTTGTTTATGTACACCCATTTGACTAACATTGATTGGGGCGATATATTTTACACATCACCCAACTGCACAAATAATATTCAGTATTTGATGGTTGAAACTCCACATGGGTATTGGGATGAAATTGGACATACACTAATCCCAATTGTTTAGTTGTTCGTCAATCGATTGGTTGACAGACTGTTGTAAGCGTTAATTATTTATATTTAATGCTTATGCAGTGTAGAATGCATTTTTGATGATAGATGATTGTTTATCCTTGTTGTTATATTCATGTGTTGGATGGAATCCATATAAATAATATTATATGGTAATTGATTGGATCTCATTCCAGTTTGGAAAATAACAAATATTTTAAAATAATATTCAGTCAACGATCAAAGTATAATTTTGATGTCCGATTTTGGATGGACACGAATGTACTGAAATAATATGAAGCCGTGTTGATTAGATTTGCGCCATTTTAACGCGAACGATATTTATATCGATTTTATTCATTTTTATAATGAATATCGAAAAGGAAGTGATTTCAAAATCTAATGTTTTGAAAATATTATCATTTATACATTAGTGATATGGAATATTCAACTTTGATTTAAAATTGAATATGAAGTTGAAATCTTTTTTAAAAAGAATTTAAAACAATTTATAAAATACGTTTTAAATGGCAATCGATGAAATATTATATATATATATATATATATTAAATGGCCTTAATAGAAAGCGTTGCGCTGCGACCGTTGCGAATTTCGACCATTGACTTCGAGTTGACATTACGGGAGATCCGACCATCTGATTCCCCTAAAACCGGAAGTGTTGGGTTCGTATAAAAAAGGGTTTTCCAACGAATATAAGAGATTTGAAATCTAATAGTCGGATTTGGAATTATGTCCAAATCAAATTTGGAGAAGGTCGTTGTAAGTGCAGTTCGATGACCGTTTATGGAAATCGACTGAAAGGGCTTTAATAAAATTGTTAAAAATATTAATAATTTTTGTAAAATCATAATAAATGATTTGGAAAGAATTTGAATGAAAAATTCCATGTTTGTAAAGACAGAAACATATTTTTATCAAAATGAACTAGTTATTAACTAGATTTGAAATCCAATAATTTTTAAATAAAATAAATTGGATTTGTGAATGGTTTTAATATAACCAGAATTTCCAATATATGAATTGGAATGGATTTGAATGGAAATCATCTTCGAAATATTTCGATATTAGATTCCGTGATTATATGGATATTGTTATGGGAATTTGGAAGATATATATATATATATATATATCATTATTCCAAAAACGATATTTGTTGGTTTCAGAATTTGATATTGAATATAAGCTGATATAATTTCTATTCAGAGCCTTGTATTTGATATCAAATTGGATTTTGGGTTTGTTGTGAACGGTGTCTTAAATAACACTGTTCTTAAGCCCAGTTGAGAAAAGAATAAATCTTTTAATTAAGATTTAGTGAAGTTTTCCAATTAATTAATATTTAATTGGAATTGAATAAAAGAATTTGATTTTGGGCTTATCATAATGGTGTTTTCAGTAACACTATTCTTGAACCATATGTGAAAAGAATAAATCTTTTAATTAAGATTATTAGAGTTTCCAATTATATTTAATAACTGGAATAAAATGGAATGTGAATTGGGTTTATTGTGAACTGTGTTTTTAATGACATTCGTTCTTTAACCCGATTAACAATGAAATGTGATTAGGAATTTATAAATCATTTTATTAAGATTTAAAGGAAATTTTCCAAAGTAAAGTTTTCCAATTTAATACAATAAATTGGAATGGAATGTAATTCGATTTGATAATAATCGAAGTGAGTTTCTGTGGAGGAAGACTGTTAATATATATGGAATTTAAAAGGCTTTGTTATTATTCCATTTATATTATTAGTCAGATACGGAAATTGATATCGATTATATATTGATCTATTTTCTGTGAAGATTCCATAATTAATGAAATGTGATTTTGGGTTTATTGTGAACAATGTTTTAAATGACATTGGTTATTTAACCCAGTTAAAGACATGATTACATGTCTAACATTGTATTTCGAACTGTATTATTGATCTCTACCAAATATATATTAGTTTGGTGGTGGAGAATTTATTCTCTTTCTTAACACCCTTCTCTAAGACGTACGAGCTTAGAGGTTATATATAGGCAGAAATCAATGGTACAGTGTAGATTGTCAATGCGGCATGTTTGATTTCCCAAAGTTAAATAATCACTAATATTGATTTTTGGGAAGATTAAAACTAAGTGGAGTTTTATTGAATCTTTAATTAAATTGAAATGTGAATTGATAATTTAAATTATTAAATATGGGAAATGATCGAGAATGGAGTATCACCGGTTTTACTCCAAGCAATAGTTAAATCTTTAATTAGATTTGAATGTGTAATGGTAATTAAATTTACTGATTACATCATGGTGTTAGATATGGAGTATTACCAGTTTTGCTCCATGGGATGAATAGGTTGGGATATGGAAATTAAACAAATTATTACTTCGGTAAGGTTCACTAATCCCGACTAGTTGATAAGCCTTAATTTGGTTTAGAATTGATATACAAAGGAAGATTAAAGAATAAATTTAAAAGAATTTATCTTTGATAAAATTAATGGGAACCTTTCCCAAAGTATAAGAATATTTGAATAAAAGAATATTTTGGAACGGAATGAGGAGTATGTTCTGTTTTTATGACACTTATTTATTATATACACTAGTTATTCGGAAAGGCCGGGTTTATACCCATTCTGAATAATTGATTCGACGATAAGTCGACGATGAAGACGGTGGTTGAAGACCGGAGGTCTTAACATCATTTGGATGATTACTGATGTCTTGATTGGGCAGTACACCGAAGACAAGGTAATAAGTGGTGATCGTCCAAACGTACTTGGAGATCGACCGGATTTGCAAGGATCTCTCTCTTAGATTAGACAGATGGACGAAGAATAAGGTGCCTTCGGTTTCGTTCAGACCCAAACGAACTTATAAATGGATGTGTGTCTAACATTGGATTTCATTCTATGTTGATTGATTTCTGTTAAATATATATCTGTTTGGCGGCGGAAATTTATTCTCTTGCTTAACGCCCTTCTCTGAGACGTACGAGTTCAGAGGTTATATACTGATAGACATCAGTTGCATGGCGTGGTTTTCCTGTGTGGCATGCAGAGATGCAGTGATCAAGGCTTCTGTTGAAAAGAAGAATCTTATGGGTGATGATCAAAGCACAACCTTAAAGGGCATAGCTTTGTGTATAGTGTTGATTCGCGAGCCTTACACCTCGATATGAGTCAAAAATGGGATAAGGGACACAGTGAGAACATGACATTTCTTTCTAGCTATGGGTGGTGTCATGGTATGGAGCCCAGACATTTATATTTTTTACCTATGTGGATGATGGATAGCAGGGCGCCTCAGATATATCGGCTACAACGGAGCTGATGGATAGGTCCGATAGGACCGGGAAACGCGTGTTCAGGAATAACCAATCCTCAAACGTAAGAGAGAATCGGCACAGCAGGATCTAAGGGTTGCCCGGAGTGTGTAATCCTGAGACATTTGCTAGAGTGTCTCGAAGCGGTTAGGAATACATCCCTTGCCTCGACTCATGACGGAAATCCAATTTCCAATACATGACATTTCAGTTTTGATTGTAGAGCCTAGTATGGCGACATGATAGATGGTACCCATGTCGTCTATGATTGATACATTTATATTTGAAGTTTTTTTGACACTATACACCTATAATAGTATCAAATGTTTTGTTTTAAACGTACCAAGCATGTTTGGCAATTATAAGGGAAAACCTATCTTCCGTCTTGTGTTGCATTGTGTGATGGGAACTGAGTCTTATAATAGCTTCATTTTTCTAAAAAGTATTGTGCTGTTTGTTTTATGCATTGGTATTCTTGGGAGGAAACCCTTTCCGTGTTATACGGTGTGGTCCCTTGATTTACTTTATTTTAAAGTAAAGATTAAATAACTGTTTTAGTTCTCACACCAGTCACATGACTGACCTAGAGTTTATTGTTTTAACCTAAACTCTGGGTGCCCCTATTTTCCACACGGACAACAAGTAGTTTTGGTTTTTGTAGATATTTCCTTATACAGGATCCTGGATTTACAACCGGAGCTATATCCGGAGCGCTCTATATCCGTGTATTCTTTCAATTGTTTTATGTATTATTTTCCGCTGCATTGTAATTTTAATCTCTGATATTTTTCTGATGTATAATATTTATTCATACTTTGTTATATTCTTGTACTCTGATGTAAATTGTTGTAATAGCAATGAAATGTCCTTCAGTTCGAAATCAATGGTTGAAATTCGTGAACGGTTGCGGCACGGCGCGTTCTATTCAAGCCATTATATGTATGTATGTATGTATGTATGTATGTATGTATGTATGTATATATGTATATATATGTATATATGTGTGTATATGTGTGTATATATGTGTGTGTATATATATATTTCCGTTCAAAACGTATTTTATAAATTCGTTTAAAACAATTCCCACTTTCATTTCAATTTTAAATCAAAATTTAATATTCAATATCATTAATATATAAATGATAATATTTTCAACATATCTGATTTTGAAATCATTTCCTTTTCGATATTTATTATAAAAATGAATAAAATCGATATAAACATCGTTCGCATCAAAATGACGCATATCTAATCAACAAGGCTTCATATATTTCAATATTTTCGTGTCCATCCAAAATCGGACATCAAAATCACATTTTAATCCTTTACAGAATATTATTTTAAAATATTCGTTATTTTAAAATCTTTGTTCCTTTTGAATTGGAATCGGACACAGTCAATTACCATATAATGTTATTTATATGGATTTCATGCACACATGTACACAATAATAATGATATACAATCAACCATCATCCAAAGTGCATTACCCAACTGCATAAGCATCAAATATAAATAATTAATGCTTACAACAGTCTGTTAACCAATTGATTGACATACAACTAAACAATTGAGATTATTATACGCCAAATATCAACCCAATACCCGTGTGGGGTTTCAACCAACAAATACATGATATTATTTATGCAGTTGGGTGATGTGTTAGATTTATCGTCCCAATCAATGTTAGTTAAATGATGTACATAAACAAATCTTCCGATTTGTTTATGAATATTTATTTTCATTTCAGGAGAATTTTATGTCGTTCATATTTACGTTAAAAATTATAATTTTAACGATAAAATATTTATTTTAACAGTTCATTTATTCAATAAAAAAAATATTTTTATTGTTCTAACATTTTATTCAACACATGAATATTTTATATAACTCATTCATACATTAAAAATCACATTTTTAATGAATAACACATTTATTTCAGAAAATTTCGGCATTATAACGGTGCGATATTAAAACCGGAGTAATGTCTAGCATTACCCCTCTCCTGATACTGGCTCGCGCCATACACAATAATCAACTAAACCACAATACAATCATTTCTAACCCAAATCCAATTTACAGTAACAATTCAATCCATACAACCAAACAGTCATGGTTTGTACAATAAAATAGTGTCGGGGGATTCTAACCCCGTCTGCAACCTAAAATATTTTTAACTGTAAAATAATTAGAGTAAGAATTTCTCACCCAGAAGCTAAACCAATTCGCCGTGATTCTTCTAATGTAGAAAATTCTTGTCGTCGCGCTCGCTTTTGTCATTCCCCACACTTGAATTTGCCTCTTTGGCTCTAGAATTTGAATACGGCCTCCAATCTTCACCAATCTTTGTCGCTAGCCTAAATGCGCCATTCCGGACAACCTTTTCCTTGTGGACTTTCCTCCAAACCTGCACCATTCGCCGAAAATCGCGAAAAACAGCAGCAGATCCGCGATCTTTGGACGCGTTTTCCATTCCGAACAGCTCTGCAATCCAAAATAGGATTTCCATGTACACAAATCGAAGAGAAAATCGTGCTCCATGACTTTGGGACAGGGAGTTTTGGCCAAAAGTGCACCATTTGGGAGTTATTGCGGAAAGAAAGTCAGAGGGTTAAATGCAAATACGGGAATTTATTGAAAATGGGTTTTTGTAGATGTAGAGGCCCACGGCCAGAATGGTGGCGGCCTGAGGGGGTGTTGCGACCTGACTGAGGTGGGGGTGGCGGCGGTGGGGTCCATGTGGTGGTGGTGGTTGGTGTTTGGGGCTTAGGGTTCAGGAAATCAAAGAGAAAGAGGAGGAGGAAGAAGAGGAGGAGGAGAGGGAGGACAAAAGGGGAGAGAGGAGGACCGGCGACGGCTAGTGGTGGTGGTGGCAGTGGAGGAGGGGCGAAAGCCAAGGAAAGGAAGGAGAAGCCCATTTTTTTGTTTTTTGGAGGTAGGAGGAGAAGAGAAATAATGAAGAGAAAAAAGGAAGTAAAGTGATTATATGCTCATATCTCGCCTATCGTCCGAAAGCCGCGGATTTCCAATTGCTATGAATTTCGGACATGACATAGTAGACGTGAAGAGTCCAAAGAAATAAGTTTTGTCGAATTCTGAGTTCATTTGACCATCTGTTAAAATTGTCAAAAATGCTCAGATATTGTTAAAAATGCGATTTTGGCGCACCTTTTCTTCTTGCATGCCCACACACCAGCCCCAAAAATATGGTTTTTTGGGTTTAACCATTATTAGACGATACAAATCCTAAAAAAAAGAGGGAATCGAATTCTGAGGTCGTATCGATAATGTTCCTTTGTAAAATGACTGCCTATTTTTGAACAAATGGGTTTGCTTCGCACGGTCACATACTAACTCCGTTCGACGCGCCTTTTGGAATTCAACAATGATTTGTCATTATGAATCCAGAAAAATTTATCTCGTCTGATTCTAAGCTCATACGCAAAATTTCGCTTTTTAAGGGCTATGTATTGCTAACCGAAAACCCCATCCAATTGCCACTATTCCGGATCTTGGTATATATCGAAGTTTATACTTTTCGAAGTCGCAAACGTCATTTTGAACTCAATGGAAGTGATTTCGAGTCCAAATTCATCCGTATGCAAAATGTGACTTTTTGGGCTATATAAAATATTAGAACATATATATATATATATATATATATATATATATATATATATTTCATAGCGACTATTCTGAATTTTAAACTGGACATAACTTTCAATTTATATTGTGAAATATGAATTTTTTACATTCGTTAGAAAGATATAATTAAATAGATTCTAATGTTTCTTGTTTTATTGAAATCCGATTTATTTTGAATTATGTACATTCATTTGAAATTTAAAATCAAATTTTCAAACTACCGCTCCATTTCTAGCTCGTTTTATAATTAATATAAATTTTTTCAGTCTAACTTCGATTTAAATAATTTTTTAGTCGTTATTATTTAAAATAAATCATTTTAAATATCCAAAATCCATTAAAATAGCTAAAATAAAAAATTTAAATTGGTTCTGAAAATCTGGGTTGTTACAAGTGATATGCAATTTTGTCCAATAAGAAGCACTATAAGAGAAGGGATGCATCACTATCGCGCCATGACTGCAGATTTTATGAAGCATTTGCTCTATAAGTAAGTCTGTTAACAGATACTTTCAAATGTAGATAGTTCCATATTCGTATTCGCCTTTAAAAGAGTTTTCGGATATCGGATATCCGCATCCTCGAATACAAAAGAATATCGAATAATCATCCAATCTACTACCATTGAAAAATCAAGAAACACAAATAGAAAATTTTAGTTGATATAAATTGTTCAACCTTATTGACTATATAAATGTTAAAAGTAAACAAATATAAGATAATTAACAATTTTGAGCAATTAATATGCATTTAATATAAATATTCAACTTAATAAATAATAAACAAATTTCTTTTATGGTATTAAAATACATATAATTTAGATCATAATCACCAAAAATATCATACGGATAATTTTCGTATATGGATGTCTTCATATCTACATTCGCATCCTTATTTTCGGATATTAGATACTTATTAGCTTTTCAGATACAAATATGAATGGATTTCGAATTTCTCGGGTATCCATTGACTGCCTTAGCCATGAGTCGTAATTATAATGGTATGAGCACCAGTTGAGAATATGCAATATTAAGGATTCCTTTGTAATTCAATAACAACATATTACAAAGCTTTATACCAACTAAGCTCGAAGTTACTAAGGTCAAAGTTACAGATATAG
This sequence comes from Allium sativum, assembly GCA_030737875.1. NCBI lineage: Eukaryota > Viridiplantae > Streptophyta > Magnoliopsida > Asparagales > Amaryllidaceae > Allium > Allium sativum. The sequence goes on from CM060924.1 coordinate 204,317,250, forward strand.
ATCGCAAATCGACAAAAGAAAGATCAAAGAGAATTAGTTGGAGGTAGAGATGATACCAAATAACTGCTGGTGGTGTCATAGAACCATCAAAGATTGTGTTACTTTTTCATGGAGGATTCTTATCTATCTTTGAAAAATGATATACTTGATGAGATTTTGTTTGGTGATCCATGTATGTTTTCCTTCCCTTATTTATTTACATTTTCTATTAGGATCGTTTGGTGTGGCTAGCATTGAATGATGAATCTCATATTGCAATAAATATGGTGCATAATTTGGTATATATGTCAGATTGATGATACATAACAATGATGACTAGAAGTATGGTGTATGAATGCTTGGTTAATCATTTTTTCTCCTTGTCCATTTTTATCCAATTTTCTAGGGGTGAGCATTCGGTGGTTCGGTTGGTTTTTGAGATAAAAATATTAAATCAAACTATAATAAAAAAAATTGAAATCGAACAGAACTGAACCAAATCAGTTTCGGTTATTTCAACGAGTAATTGATTTAACTGAACTTGAAAGATATGTAATTATTCAAATGATTGGTTCAGTCAAAATAAAGTATAAATTCATATTTGAAGATATTCTATTTATTAAATTTTAGGTTTATAATAAAATTTGACATAACTTTAGTAAAAAAAAACTTTTTTTACTAAACCAGTTATTTAAAATATTACAATATCATAAAATGAGATAACATAATGAAACTTTGGTTAACTCAGTTAAACAGATGACCAAAAGTTTTTATTTTTTAAAGAAAACTGAAGTCGATTTAGCTTCAAACCGAACTGAACAGTCCAAAATGGAGTGGTTTATTCGGTTTTAACCGAATAATGCTCACCTTTACATTTTTCTGGTCTAGCTTTTACATTAATGTCTTATTCAATTGATTTCAATTATTTAGATTTTGTTTTCAAAAAAAAAACAATTATTCATATTTCGTAATATCAATATTTCAAAATTTACAAATATAACGATTTTTTGTTTCAATATCAAATATAAAAATACGCAATCGATTGGTTCTCGCCCTAGCATGATTAAAATTTAAAGAAGGATAAGTTGATTAATGATCACATTTATGCATTTCAATTCTTACGTCCATCCCATATTCCATGAAAGATGATCAGAATGAACACTGTTCCAATGAATTTAACGACAAGTAGTTAGTTAATCCAAAAATATCGAGAATCCTCAGAGATGTTCCGACTTCAAACCTATTTGCCTCTGTAACTTTTCCAACAAAGTCATTTCGAAAATCTTAGAATGTCGGCTTGTGCCTCTTCTCGACCGTATAACTTCCTCCGCTCAAGCTGGTTTCATTAAAGGGAGACCAATAATGTTCTCCTACCTCAAGACTTGATTTCTCAAATTTATAAGAAGGTCCCAGTTCTAACATGCTCATTAAGCTCGATACGGAAAAATCATATGACTGCATGTCCTAGTTTTTCATCATCCGTGCTCTTCGCACGTTCGGGTTTCTCGATATTTTTATTGATCTTGTACGGCGTCTTATTTCTAACTGATGGTTCTCGGTCTTTATTAACGGTGTTCCCAGAGATTTATTTCTCTCGGGTAGAGGCATTCGTTAAGGAGATCATTTATCCCAGTTACTCTTTGTTATTGTGGCCAAGGAGTTGGTTAGAGAGATTCATTCCCTTACGATCACTGGCCACATTCAGCGATTTAGCATTCCTAGTGGGTTTCTAGTCATTTCTTCCATTTCGTTTGCGGATAATATTATGATCTTCACTAATGGTCATTGTCAGTCCATCTGTCGCCTTTTATCCTTCCCCAATCTCTACGAACAGTTATTGGGGCAACTAATCAACACCATAAAGAGCTATTTCATAACCTCCAAATCCACATGCCCTACAAAGGTGTTGGTTGTTTCCAACTTTACCGGTTCTAGGTTACCTAGTCTTCCTCTCACTTATCTAGGCATTGAGCTTTATTGTGGATGTGAGCATAATTCCATTTTCGACCCCTTAAATAATAAAGCTATATGGAAAATCTTTAGGTGGAACTTTGTCCTCCTCTCTCAGGCGAGAAGGATGGTTCGCATCAAATATGTGCCTGATTCCCTTGGGTCTCATGCCTTCGCCGCTACGACATCCACTGAATTTTTCTTCGTTTCAATCGTTTGTTGGCGTCATTCTTCTTTTGTGGTGGTTGAGACGGTTGCAAAACACTATTAGGTTTCCTAGGATATCGTATTCCATCCTAGGCATGAGGGAGGTTTAGGTCTTCGTAAGCCTCAGGACGTCTGCAACGCTTACACATGAAAACCTTGGGAATGTTTCAGGGCTAATGACTCTTTATGGGGCTTCATTCCTTCACGTTAAGTACTGGAGGCTGATGCTGGTAGATTTTTCGAGGACACCGTCTTACTCCATTGATAGGTGGAAACGTATACAATCTAGCAAGGTGTTGTCGGACAACTATGGTTGCGGTTTTGATTGGAATTATAGACCTTTCTCTCTCAAGGTTGCATGGAACTCTACCAGCACACCAATGTAGAGAAACCCTGACTTCCTCTTCATTTGGATCAAGCGCATTCCACCTGAAGTATCCATCATCATGTGGAAGGTCCTCCATGATGCCCTTTCATTGGATGTTAGTCTTATGAGGACTGGTATTCCGCTTGCCTCTCATTCCAAGTGCTGCGAGATCAAAGGGGTGAAAACGTTATCCAAACTTTTTTGGGAAAGCGATTCAGCCATGGCGACGTGGTCTTTCTTTAGGTACATGTTAGGTTTCCAGGTTCCAGCTCTTTATATCCTTCCTTCTCACCAATATTAGTGGGTCGTGGGTCCTGTGCAGTTAAAGCGCTTAGTGGATCGAATGTAGCGGAGGTGCTAAAGGTTGTAGTGAGGATAAAATTAGTGTTGACGGTAAAAAATGTCGTAAACACCAAAGATTCCCAATTACTAGGAATTATAAATATGGTCGCATAGACAAGAACATAAAATCATAAGCAGTAAATAACACAAGAGACTTATAGTGGTTCGGCCTCAGTGAGGTCCAACGTCCACTTTGAAGAGTTGCTGGAAATTTGTTGATCACTTGGAAGATTACAAGGTTGAGACTATCTCATGATATCTCGTTACATTCACTTTTCATGATATATGATGTCGTAATCATCATATATTGAATAAATAAGGAAAAAGACAATTTTGTCCTTCTTCTTCCTCAAAGAGGAGATGCCATTAATGAAGCGCTATGGAGGTTTCCAAGCTCAAGAATCCAACCCTTTTGAAATGTGAGGCAATGGGGTATTTATAGGAAGTGGTTAGGTAGGGGTTAGGTAGGAGTAAGTAGAAATATGGACCATCTACAGGAAATTCATGCCTCCAGCTGTCCATCACTGAAAATTCGCACCTGGACAGAGGTGCGAAATTTCGCATCTGCTGGGTATGAAATTTCGCACCTGCTGGGTGCGAAATTTCGCAACTGCAGGTGCGAGATTTCGTACCTGGCATGGTGGGAAGTATGTTTTTGGTGAGGGATGTGGTCGAGGCTCGTTGGCGCGATCCCCCTTCGGTCCTCCTTCTGCACTTCCTAAGCTTCGTTCTTGGCCCTGTCTTCACGCGATGAGTTGAGTCGAGCGTGTCTTGAGTACTTTTAGTAACTAGACCAAAAGGCCGGTTAACATTTGCCCCGCCAAAGTACGTCTTGCCTTGAAATGATGTGCTTTGGAATGAAAGTTGATATGGTAGTTGGGTTGCGGATTTATCCTGCAAGTTATAGGAAAAAACATGTTAGTTAGCGGGCTCGCTCGTTGGGGGAAAAGTGAGCGAGTCACGTTTGGTTTGGTGTCACACGCGCATTGCTAGGTATTCGCATGGCGTCATCATCGCGTTTTTCAGGCGATTTGACACTTGCGGGGAATAGGCGTACGTAAGCATGATGGTCGAATTTTATTTTGAGAGGTACGAATTTCTGAACCACTGGGGTTCGAAATTTCGAACCGTATAGGTTTGAAATTTCAAACCGGGGTGGCTTGAGCTTCGAACCGCAAGGCTCGGAATTTCGAGCCCTGTGGGTTCGAAATTTCGAGCCTCGGAATGCGAAGGGACTTTTTCTATTTTTATTATAAATAGACCCCTCCCCCTTCATTTCTCTTCCTTCTATTTTACGTCATCAGTTGCCACTATTCTGAAAGCTTCGTTACTCGACCCTTTCGAGAAAAAATTCTAGGTAATGGACTTGGTCGAAAGAGGGATGGAAGAAGGGAGGTCGAAGTACGGTGATCAGAGGAGGCTCAAGATCTCGAGCCTGGCAGGGAAGGTTCGGAAATTCAAACCTAATGGGACTCGATTTCTCGAACCCTGTAGGGATTGAAATTTATAGCCTTGGGCTCGAATTTCCGAACCCCGTAGGGTTCGAAATTTCAAGCCTTGGGCTCGAAGTTCTGATACCCTAAGCTCGAGATTTTTTGAGCATTAGGGTTAGAGACTTCGAACCCAAGGCCTCGAAACTCCGAACTCTGAGAGCCCGAAAGTTCGAACCAGAGGGGCTCGAATTTCCGAACACCCGTGATTGGAGCTTTCGAGCCATCTAGGTTCAAATTCTCGATCCCGGGATGGTTCGAGTTTTCGAGCCACCTAGGCTCGAATCTTCGGACCTAACTGGTTCAAAATTTCCAGCTCGAGGGCGGGCTTAATAGTGTTGCCTTGGCTGGATGTCGGTATTTGCCGCTTCGAACTTCGATTTCCGGGCTGCCTATCCTTGGACTTATATACTTCCTGTTTGATTGCATGAATGTACCAAGGCGCGTATATAACTGTACGGACAGGGACTCGAATCTTTCACATAGGATGGAGCATATGTTCGGACAGTAACCGAACTGCTAGGGTCTTCTAAAGCTTCTATGTACATTCCGCTTTTTGGCATGACACCACACGCATTCGTTAATTTTCACTAACGCGAAGGGTACAGGTCATTTCACTGTGATGTCTAATACTAGTAAATTAAATTATAGCTAGCCATGCAAACAAGATCAAGGACTGAGAAACTTCTGGAAGCTGAGGCTTCTTCGCCATCGTCTCACACATCTGACTCTACTGATAACGACAGCTCAGGTGGCATCGAGCTTGAGACTACTGAAGAATCGGTTCCCTCCTAATCGGGCAGCTCACCCGAGGTGTCTGAGCACAGGGAGCACATTGAGAGGATACATTCTCCCGTCATACATGAGGAAATGGAAAACGTGGACATCATTGGCGGCAGCGAACCACCTGCCCCAGTAGCTCCGGACCTGCTGCCTGACGTAGTTATTTTAGCCAATCCACCGGACTTTGTACCATCGTGCTTGGACGCCATGACAGTTAGAAAGTTGGTATTGTGGTTTAGCATCCCGGAGGGAGATGCTCATGCACCTAGAACGAGTGGAAGGGCCTACACATCGCCGGAGGGTTTCATTGCTTGGAATCGACATACTTGTTTTGCGGGGTGCGTGCCCCCGGCCAATGACTTCATTCGGGAAATGTTATTCTACTTCCGGCTCGCACCTTCACAGCAACACCCAAATGCTTATTCCTCACTTCTAGATACTTGCGTTCTTTATCGAGAATTTCTGCACCTGAACCCTACCGGAGAGGACATTAGATATCTCTTTCATTTTAGGCGATCAACTATTGGATCACCCTCCCAATGGTTCTTGGAAGCATCTCCCGCTACTAAATTTTTGGTTGGAAAGTGGCCCAGGCCGTCTATGATTAAGCATGACTAGTTCTTCGTTCGCTGCCCTCCCGGGTTTTCGAGGAGGTAGATGCAAGGAAGTGAGTACCTTCGATCTCTTCTTATAGCATTATCGGGCTCCATGTCTCATTTTTTTTCCGATTGTGGCAGGAAATCTTGAGGCGCCTACTGGTGATGAGTATCTTCAACGTATCGATGCCATCCGAGCCATCCTTGAAGACTCCCGCAGGGCAGACACTGTGGTAGATTAGGACCTCCTTCGGTGTGTTGGATTGCTTCCGGCTAACAGGGCCATAATCAGGCCTGCCGTGGCGAGTGGTGCATTGAAATGGACAACGACGGAAGGCCCTACTATTTCTGGTTTGAAGAGGAAAATAGCTTCTACCGGGCCTGGACCAAAGAAGGTCGTTAAATTCCAAGAAGATGTTAGCGGTAGGAAAGCTGGTAGCGTGGAGACGACTGCTCGGGATGAGGGGCTAGTTGACGCTTCTATCCCACCCCCGGTGGGAGGGACGGGAGAAGAAGCGTTGACCCGCCCTCATTCTCCTGTGACTTCTCTAGGTGCTACCGCTTCCCTCGAAAAAGCGGAACAATTTACTAGTCTGGGTACTGTCCCTATGGACTTGTCTCTGTGGCCGAGCGCAGCTAGCATGGAGGATCTAGCTCGTGCCGCGGAGAGGCTACCTCCCTTGATTTGGGAACAATCTGGTTTGTTGAGAGAACACTTAGGGCATACACTTATACACACCACACTGCATTGAAGAGTGCCTGTGCATATTGCCTGACTGATTTCGCTTTGTTTCTTTGACAGGTGACATGGCCAAAGGTAGTGGAAGACGAGGTCGCGGAGACCACCATCGCCTCGAAAGTCCCTTCCTCAACTCCTTCAGGAGGGGAGCTAGTTTATATGGCAATGTTCTCCTGCCACGGGGTCGCGGCAGCGGGAGTCATTACTAGGATAGGCCTCAGTCTTTCACTACTCCTCCCCCTCCCCCTCTGATCCGGGTGCCCAGAGGAGATTCACGGCTTGATCTAGGAGAGTCGAGTCATATGTTGTCAACAACTCAACCCATTACTGCTCCGTTGGCTCCTGTTCAGACTTCAAAGGGGAGAGAGCCACCGCTTGCCCATCCGTGGTCGGGTAGGGCGACTATGGTAGAAATGCAAGATTTGACAGCGCCCCAAGTCGAAGAGCTTTCCCCGGAGGAGAAGATGGCGTTCTTGAAGCATCACTTCCCTCGGCTTTACTTTAATGAGCTACCATCTCTTCCTGACCTTCGCCCAGCTCCTAATAGGGCACCTGGAGAGATATGGATGCATGTGGAGGCCGCATATCACCAGGTCAATGAGCTTACCACTTACTCTCAGCACCTATCGGACCTGATTAGGCAGAAGAACCTGCACCTCCTGAACCATCAATTAACCATTGACGCTGAGAGGACACCTGTTGCTAATTTGAATACGGAAATCGGTAGGTCTTCCTCGTTCTCCTCATTTCCTGTTTATTAGAAGTCTTTTGTTCTTGTATCTTTAAACAATGGCTTACTGGTCTCGTGGTCTTTCAGCGGAGCTGAAGCAGGGGTACGAGACGCTCAAAAAGGAGGTTGGTGACTCTCGCTCTGTGTTCACAGAGACTATATCCAACTTAACCACTCAGAACATGACCTTGAAGAAGGAAAAGACTGAGGTGGACCAGACTTACATTGAATTGGAGAGAGAAAACGCCAGGGTCTTCCAACTTCAAGAGGATACCAAAGCTTTACAAGCGGAGAATAACTGCCTAAAGTGGGAGCTGAAGGCGACGGAGAAGGCAAAGGAGGATGCGGAAGACAAGAATTGGGATGTGCTAGGCACCGTAGAAGGATCGAAAGCCGAGTTCCATAGAGAGGTGGAACAATTAAGGGACGAGCTTGCATATGTAGAGTACCGGGCACAGTCGTCTGTGGAGGAAGATATAAAGGACATGCTTGTTAAGGTCCTAAAATTCTGTGGAATTTCTTGGATGGATGACTACTCCTGTGAGATTGCTCGAACCTAGGATAGGTTGGTTTCGTACGAGGCCTTCTTGTGCCAGGTGGATGTTGGGACATTGGACGAGCAACAACTTATGTCTGATCTCTTGACTGCGGAGGAGCACTAGAAGTTGGAGGAGGGTAGGAAGTTGTTGCTTGAAGATGTGGAGAGAGAGAGGTTGGAGAGTCTTGCTGCTGAGAAAGGAAAATTCGCCATGACTGAGAATGTTGTGGTAGTTGGGACTTCTGCGAAGGGAAGCTCTCACCGGCCCCCAGTTCCTGGATCGGTCACCGTGAGTGACTAGACAGTCTTGACACAGGTTCTGACTGTGCATGAACCTAAGCATCCAAAGCGGAGAGATACTTGATTTACCTTGCTCGTTGCGCCGGGTTCCCCTCTTGGTCTTCCTATGTCGTCCTTGACCGGAGGTAAATTCCCTTTACAATTGCATCCCAGAGGATGATGTGGTTACCAAATTTGCAGACCTAAAGATTGTGTTTTCATTGTGCAGTCCCCTCTGGATTAACCAGGACACTGGATCCTACCCCGGTGATTCCCCAAGTGACTGAGTCTGGGCTAGGACTTGAAGGGATACAGTTTGGAGAGAGCGGGGGTTAGCTTGACACCTTCTCGGGGATAAGGATAACTCCTAGCCTCTATAAAGGCCTTATTGACGAAGGAGAGGAGGTAGATGGGCAAAGTTCGACTGCCCATGGTCCGGTGGAGGAAAAGCTGAGGCAGGAGGAAGATGCCACGAAGGAGGTCGTAATAAAGATTAGGGAGGATACTGCAGAGAGTGCTGCTCTGACTGTTGCCCAGGAGCCGACTGATGAGGAAGCGGAGAGGAAGAGGGCGGCGGATGAAACTCAGAAGAAGCGGGAGGATTAAGAGGCTCAACCATTGATACTCGGGAGAAAACCAGGGCTGGTGATCCAGAGCACAAGTCCAAAATACTCATTAAGAGACAAGCTGCTAAGGAAGCCAGGGAGAAAGCTAGGCGGGAAGGGAAGGTGACTCCGGAGGTGAGCACTGCAGTGATAGGTTTAGCTGCCCGAGATGCCTCCAGGCCTTTGCCGCCTATTTCCCCTGCTGATGTCACCTAAATTTCCAGCGGCGATGGGGCAGACGGGAGGCGTCCTCCAGCCTCTTACAGGTCGACCACTTCCCAAAGGAGCCGAAGTGGAAAAGGCGGGTCTGGCTAGAGAAAGCCTAGCTCCAAGGATCAACCGTCGAGTGCCGAATCGGCAAAGAAAAAGCATAAAGACAAGAAGAAGAAGCACGGTTAACGTTAGTTGCTTAAGTGTAGGTTTAGTGCTTATTTTGGTAGTGTAGGCTGGTAGCGAGTTCGGCCCTTGCTTTTGGTTTTTCAAGACACAGTGTCGTTCTCATGTACACCCTATCATTAGAAAGAAAGATATTAGTTATGTAGTTGGTTGTAATGTGTGTGTGCGTTGTATTGAAATATGAATTAGTAAAGATCACACTTTCTGTTAAATATTCGGATGTTCTTCCCATGTTTTCGGGCGTCCCGTACTTGCATAGGCCTACTTATCGTTACATGTAACAAAAAAGCGATTGCATATTCCGCGCCCTGGGACGATCATTACATGTGGGTGCGATAGTGCGCAGGCATCTAGTAGGTTTCCCTCAGCTCAGTAAACCCGTAATTTGTGAAGCCAGGCTCGAGCGCTTGCTGTTTTCTCTTGGGTTGCCTAGGGTTAATCCCAAGAGTAGCGAAGGCGCATGACATCGCGTTGTGCGGTCCGTCCGGCGTAGGCTCTCCCGTCGTTCATCGGGTTGAGGCGAGCCTGTAGGCATCATCGTTCGCCAGGAAAGAGAAGCTCGGATCATCAGCCCGTAGGGTCCGATCGTGGCCAGGGGCTACCCTTTAGCCTTGAGAGCTTCGGGGAAGAGACGATTTAAGGTCGGTCTCGGTGCTATGCCAAGATTCGACCATCACCCGTAGCTCGGGGGGAGTTTGTATAGCCCCGTCTGGCTGTTGGGTGGTTGAACGATTTATCCTCGGCACTGGGTCGAGGTTCGAGTTCAAGGTTATTTATACTCGGTCGCGCCGCCGGCTGGCGACTCGAGTAGCATTGCCGGCTCCCATGCTCTAGGTGCCGATCGTTGCCAATTTGATTTGGCCACGAGGTTGGCTCGTGGCTCGGCCAGTGGTGTCGGCGCTCACGCTAAGGGTCGGTTCGGCGGTCGGCTGTTTACAAAAGCTAGATGCCAGAATTAATCAAACAAGACACGGGAGGAGTAAACACAGAGTAAAGAGATAGAAAGCTGAACATCATTTCCACTAATAACTTTTGGCATTAGTGGCCTTTACAATGCCTTGAATTGCTACAAAACATCACTGGAAAGCATAAACAACCATGTACTAAGTTAAGTGAAGTAGCGGCGAAGATGTTCACTGTTCCAAGCCCTTGGTAGTTCAGCTCCGTCCATGGTCGCCAGCTTGAAAGTTCCATCACTGAGCCTTCGTAGGATAGAGTACGGGCCCTCCCAATAGGGAATGATGCCCGTTGGCGGAGGAAATACCCATTTTAGGACGAGGTCGCCAATGTTGAGGTCCTTGTGGCGGACTCGAGAATTGAAGTACCGTGCGACTCGTTGTCGTTGGACAGCGGCTCAGAGGTCGGCTTCGTTCCTCTTTTCTTCAAGCAGGTCGAGTGACCCCATTAGTAAATCTTGGTTTGTCTTTGGATCAAAATAGGTGACTCGATGAGACTGAAGCTCGAGCTCGATGGGGATGACGGCTTCGGACCCGTAGGCAAGGGCGAAGGGAGTGTGCCTGGTCACTGTCTTGTGGGTTGTCCGGTAGGCCCATAGGGCTAAAGGAAGTTCATCTTCCCACATGCCCCCGGCCTTCTCGAGGCGCCCCCGGCCTTCTTGAGGCGCTTCTCGATGATGGACTTGATAACTTTGTTAACTTCCTCAACTTGTCCATTAGCCTGGGGGTGTGCTACGGTCGAAAATCTTTTTTCGATGTCGTACCACTGACAGAAGGATTTGAACTCTGCGCTCTCGAATTGAGTGTCGTTGTCTGAAATGATGGCTTGTGGGACCCCATATCGAGTGATGATGTTGCGTACAATGAAGTTGATTATTTTCTTGGTAGTGATTATGGCGAGGGCCTCGGCCTCTGCCCGTTTGGTAAAATAATTGACAAGGAAGATAACGTATCGTGGCCCGCCCCTGGCCATGGGAAGAGTCCCAATGATGTCGATTCCCTACATGGCGAATGGCCATGGGCTGGTCATTTACGTCGGTTTCGTGGGCGGGGCTCTCGGGATCTTTGAGAAGCGTTGGCATTTATTGCACTTTCGAGCATACTAGATGGCGTCCTGGTCGAGTGTGGGCCAGTAGTAGCCATGTCAGAGTATCTCCCTAGCCAGGGTTTGCCCCCAGGTGTGGTTACTGCATTCTCCTTCATGTACGCTGACTATAACCTTGATGGCGTCCTTATGGGCCACACATCTAAGTAAGGGGATATAGAAGCCTCTTCAATAGAGTACCCCATCCATAAGGAGATAATGGGTTGACCGACGGGTGAGCGCTCTCCTTTCTTTGCGGCTCTCTGGGAGGATCCCCTATTGTAGGTAGTTCTTGATTGGTGTCATCCAAGATTACGGCTCGGGTTCGGCGCTCATGGCCGTACTGGTTTGTGTTCGCTTGGTACTGGGGGTGTTAAGCACCTCGACGGGGGCGAACCCCACTAGCTGTGGATCCTTGGAACTTGCTAATCTGGCCAGTGAGTCGGCCCTTTCATTTTTCTCTCGCGGAATGTGAGTGACAATGAAGTGGTCAAAGTGGGTGAGTAGTTGTTGTACTTGAGCTAGGTATAGAACAAGTCTTTCCCCCTTAGTTTGGAATTCTCCCTTCATCTGGCGCACGATGAGCTGTGAATCGGAGAAAATCTGAGTAATCTTTAGATTGAGTTCAATCGCGATCCTTAGCCCGACTATCAACGCCTCATACTCTGCATCATTGCTGGTAGTAGGTAAATTTAGCTTTAGCGCGTAGTGTATCGGGTGCCCTCGGGAGTGATGAGTAGATGTCGGCCCCCGAACACTTGTTGCTGGAGGACCCGTCAACAAACAAGTTCCTCCTACTGTTGGGGGCCTCAGCATTCTCTGGTGAAGTTTCCTCGGGGGCCGTGAACTCTACTATGAAGTCGGCGAGGGTTTGTCCGAGGATGGCTCGACGGGGGATGAATGTTATCTCGAACTGATTTAATTCCATGCTCCACTTTAGCAGTCGACTGGATGCCTCGGGTCATTGTATAACTGGACGCAATGGCTGGTCGGTGAAGACCTTTATTGGATGAGCTTGGAAGTATGGTCGAAGTTTCAGGGAGGAGATTAGTAAGCAGAATGCCAATTTCTCGAGTTTCGGGTAGTTCTTTTCTACCCCCATCAATCTCTTGCTTATGTAGTAGACAGGTCGTTGAATGTGATCTTCAATCCGTATTAATGTCGAGCTGATTGCCTGCGTAGAAACAACCAAGTAAATATATAATTCCTCATGATCTAAAGGCTTTGACAAGATGCGTGGTCGCTCAAAGTGATCCAGGAGTTCCTTGAATGTGGAAGCACACTCAGGGGTCCACTTGAAATTGCATTTCGCTTTTCGAAGTAAATTGAAGAAAGGAATGCACTTGTCGGTGGCCTTTGAGATGAATCGACTTAAAGCGATGACCTTTCCATTTAAACTTTGAACATCCTTGATATTTTCAGGGATTTGGATATCCCGAATGGCTTGGATTTTCTCAGGATTAGTTTCTATGCCCCGGGCATTGACGATGATACCCAAAAACTTTCCTAAAGCGATGCCAAAGGAACATTTGACAGGGTTGAGTTTCATGTCATGTCGACGGAGGACATCGAACATTTCGAAGAGGTCATGGATGTGGTTGCTAGACACTTTTGATTTAACTAGCATGTCGTCTACGTACACCTCCATGGATTTCCCGATTTGATTTTTGAAGAGTTGATTAACCATACATTGATACGTGGCGCCAGTATTCTTGAGGCCGAAAGGCATGAACGCGATAGCAATAAAGTCTGAGGTCGGTTATGAAGGAGGTATGGTCCTGATCGCGGAGATTCATCGGGATCTGGTTGTAACCGGAGTAGGCGTCCATGAAAGATAGCAATTGGTATCCAGCGGTTAATTGACTAGCTGATCGATCTTTGCGAGCGGGAAGCTGTCCCTTGGACATGCTTTGTTTAAATCAGAAAAGTCAATAAATGTTCGCTATTTTCCATTTGTCTTTTTGACTAGGACCGGATTGGAGACCCATTCGGTGTAATCAGCTTCATGAATGAAGTTGTTGTTTAGCAGGCGATCTACCTCTTCTTCGAGTGCATTGGATCTCTTGGGTCCCAGGAAGCGGCGCTTTTGTTTGACCGGAGGCATCGTAGGATCTATGCCTAGGGACTGGCAGGCGATTGTCGGGTCTATGCCTTTCATGTCAGAATGAGTCCATGCGAATACGTGTAGATTAGCCTTTAGGAAATCCACAAGATCATCTTTGACTGCTGGGTGAAGGTGTGATCATATCTTTAATACTCGCGATGGATCATCGAGACTGACGGGTACATCTACTGTGGACTCAATAGGAGTAGGTCTCTCGTGCTTGGGCTTTTCGTCTTTCCTTGGATCGAGGTCATCAAAAAGACATAAATGGTGTCTAAGCCATGGCCCAGACGCCGCTGATTGCTATGCGGAGGCGGTCTTGGCGCAAAAGGCTACGGGCGCTGCTTTGCCCTTGTCCTTATTGTGTGCGTTCTTCCATTCTATGGCATAACATTCTCTAGCATTGACTTGGTCGCCTCTGACCATTTCGATCCTGTTTTCCGTTGGAAACTTCATCAGGAGGGACCATGGTGATAGGAAGACGCGAAATTCTATGAGGAACGGACGTCTAAGGAAAACGTTATACAGCGAGATGATTTCGATAACCACGGAGGTAAGGATTCGGACTTGGCTTCGATCCCCCGTACCGAGTTCGACGGGTAGGTCAATGACTCCTACCGGATAGCTAGATGCTCCATTGAAACCGTGGATCGTGGAATGGAACGGTTTGAGATCTCTTTTCTGTAATTTCATCTGGTCATAGGCGGCTTTGAAAATGATGTTGATCGAGCTTCCTGAATCAACCAATATTTTTCGAACAGTTGCAGCGCCAATTTGGGCAGTGATGACCAAACGATCGATGGTCGGGATTTCAATTCCCGTGGACTCCCTTCCATTGAAGATAATGTCGTCCCGCATGGTTTTCCGGAGCTTGGCCGGGATAGACTCATCGGGACCAGAGCAGGACTCGTAGGTTGCATGCTTAATGGAGCCCACATATTCCTCCATCTTTCGGAAGCCATCATGCGTTGGGCCAGGCCCACCTCATATAGTGTTGATCATGATTCCTCGTCTCGAGTTAGACGGTCCTGGGGCTGCCTTGGCAGCCGTCTGAGGAGTTGGCGTTGGAGGGTTTGGATTGGTTTCGGGGGGAAGTGCTCTTGGATGTATTGTTCAAGTCGCTTTTCTCGGATAAGCTTTTCAATTGCATCCCTTAGTTGGCGACATTCATTCGCATTGTGCCCATACATATCATGATATTGGCAGTACCTCCCCGAGTTCTTCTCGACGTCGGTTGATTCTCTGACGCGAGGCTTCTTGTACGACAAGGTGTTACATATAGGTAGATAGTTTCTGGATCTTCGTTCAGCAGAGTGTATGTCTCATAGGCTTGGTAAGGGTCGGCCTTCCTCGGCTCTGTCTGAACCTGATTATTGCTTCGGCCACCTTGCCCCCCAGTGTTTGGTCTCTGTCTGGGTGGTCCTGCCCCCATGTTCGGAATAGAGGCTCCTCCCGCTTCTCGCCCCCAAGGACGGTTATTAGCGGTGTCCGCTCGAGGGATATTGGGGCGACTGGTCTTGGAGACGCGGTTCCATCTTGCTTCTTCTTGGCATAAGAACTGCCCCGCTTTCTCATAGAAAGCATCGAGGCTCTTTAGTTGTTTTCGGTCGATCCACGCCCAAAATTCAGAAGTTGGAAGGACGCCTTTAGCTAGCTGGAAGATTACAGTGCATGGATCTGGATCCTCGACCTCGGCGAGGGCGATGTTGAACCTGGAAATGTAGCTTTTGAGTGACTCTGAGGGCCCTTGGTATAGGTTGGAAAGGGTGAGGGCATTCTTCGGAGTTGGGATATGCATCCTGAGATGCTTAACTAACTGTGTCGCCAATTAGCCGAATTTGTTAATGGAGTTAAGCGGAAGGAGAGAGAACCATAATAGGGCGGTCCCCGATAGGAAGACTGGAAAGCATTTGCACTTAACTAGATCGTCGCCTCTGCTCAAGTCCACTTGCCATTCATAACGGTTCAAGAAAGCACAAGGGTCAGTGGTGCCGTCATAGAGCGGCATCTGCAGCATGCTGAAGCGTCGCGGCCATTCAGCTTCATTGACTCTTCGAGTGAAAGGATTATGTCTAATGTGTGCTTCCCATGAGTCATGCACATTCCCTCGCATCTCCCTCATCCTTCGGACCATGTCAGGAAGATAGTTCGGATGGGGGTCCGCCATCGGGACCCATGGGTTTTGGCGTGGTTCTGGAGTTTTGGCGCAAGGACGTTTTTAGGGTGGATGTCTGGATCGTCTTCTTCAATGTCCTCGACATCCATAACGGGATCCTGGTGTGCGCGATGATGGGGAGCAGGGTCACGCGAATCCGGTTTCGGAAAGGCACGGGCCGTCAAAACAATAGGTTCATTGTCTCGACGAGCGGTGGTTGTGTCTTGTCGAGGAGGATGTTGGTTAGTAGGAGCGGGTCCTTCATTGCTGATAATTGAGGATGGTCCCGATATTGGGCACCTTGGCTATAGGTAACCGTGGTCCGGTCGCCGTGGCCATGGCCATTGTTGAGGGCGTTTGTAACACCCCGTACTTTCTATTAACGTTATAATAATGAATCCTATAATACCTAATTTAAAATGTGAGAATTAAGGTAAACGGGTTACACCATTGTGTTCGTCTCAAAATTCTGGTTGAGATAGAGTCCGAGTTTGCATGAATTGGACTTCGTATAAAGAAGTTATGGCTGCCGGAAGTTTCCAAAGATTTCAAATAAATTCAAAACAGTTCAAAAACGAGTTCAAAATTCAAACAGAAGCCAGAATCGGGCTGGGCAAGAAAATTCCCACCCAGGCAGGTCGACCAGGGGGTCGACCCTAGTGTCGACCTGGGGGTCGACCTTAGGGTCAACCTGGCCCCCAGGCAGATCTAAAATTTGAACGATTTTTGACTCCCTGCTGAGTCACTAGGGTTTCTGGATGGGCCTGATCAGGTCTGAGTGGCTGTGATTAACCCTAGGTTCATCTTACGGCTATAATCAAACTGAAATTCTATATAAACAACTCAATGCCTAACCTAAAAACACACAGAAAAATAAACCTAGAACTGAAATGTCGTCAATGGAGGATTTGGAGTAGCCGTCACCCTTTTCAATTCAAAAGACGAGTCAAAAAGCTACATCTGAAATCAAACTACAACTAGTTTAATTCAACGATCTTCATCAAAGGCGCGCATCTCCAATTTAAGAATTCAGATTTCAGAACGCAAGAATTTCTTTTAGTTTGTAAGTTAGTTGTTACGCAGATTTAAACATTCCTTTCGATTGAATCATGACATGTTGTAATTGGAATATAGTACGATGCTTATGTATGAGATTTGATTCTCGTTTATCTTAAAATATCGTTGAAATAAATCTTGTTTATATGTTTGTGGCGATGAACATGTTGTATATTTCATGTCTATATGCTTATGGCGATGAACATGTTGTATATCTCATGTCTATATGTTTGGATGATGCACAACATTATATGTTATTACGATTGAGTAAAGAACTTATTAGGTCAACAAAATGATGAAACATGTCATGTTGTAATTTGATGGTTATTTGCAAGTTTAAGATCTAAATCACATGTTTACATGTTAGATTTACATTTATGGTATTTAGAACTATGTCAAGTTGAATCTATTTATGTTGTAAAAGTGGAATTGTAGCGCTCTTATGTTGTTAACATCATACTAAATTATGATAAGAAATTGATTATGATAGCTTTCCTATATTTTGACGTACATAAGATCATATGCCAAGTTGTGAGTTGAAACTGTGATTCTATGTTAAACTTTTATGCTAGACCTTTGTCAAGTTTACATGACTATTAGATCCAACTTAGTCACAAGTTCACCTTTACCCAATTGATTAAAGTTAATGATATACATCTTGGCCAAGTTACATATGATAAGTTTAATGTATGCTATTTTATGTTTATGTCATGTACTTTGTTTAGTACCCCTTTTTGTTATGGGTCTGGGCTAATTTGTTAGCCCAGCATTTTATGTGATTTACGCATACATTCCACGGGGGTAGCAATGGGAAATATAAAGATCATGGCATAGATTTGTTCATTAAATGGTATATTTGATATACCATTTATGTTGAGCATAATCAAAGGATAATTATACCGTGATTAAATTTAAATTTAATCCACATAAAGAAATTTGACATATATAGTAAAATATGAATTTAGAAAAGATGAATATGCCTAACCGAGGTTACACAGAGTTGCGGTGTAAATCTGACCGGAACTGACCAGCATATCCAGTGACCACAACAAGACCTGTCTAATGTGGGTGGTTAGTGCATCAAGCCCAAAAAGAACCCGAGGTTAGACTAGTTGTGGTGTAAATCTGCCCGGAACCGACCGGCATATCCAGTGACCACAACAAGACCTGTCTAATGTGAGTGGTTGGTGCTTTGATAAATTAAAGCTAAATCAGGACTGGTAGGGTTAAGTAAATTAGGAAAACACTTAACCGATTCAACATGTTAACTAAAACGAATGGGCTGGGTTAGGTAAACTTGGACCCTTGACCAAATAAACATGTTAATTAGAAAACCCTAGTAACGGGGACCCATTTCAGCAGTAACCCACATAGATGCATCATGGTATCCTAAGCTAGGCAGGGTGGGGCACGATTACTGGGCTGAACTATAAGCGGTCAAAACGTCGGCGGTTGGTGGGCTAGTGTAGGTTCCGGCGGAGTATGGGCGTGCACATACTCCGGAGTGGAAAAATCAGGCACTGGGCATCAATAGTGTACACTGTGCATCTTGAATCGTGTCGGGTTGCCACCAGAGGGATTGATACACCCCATGGTGGGACCAGCACAGGTGACTACAATCAAGCGGGGCCGAAGGACACAGGACTTGAATAAATGCGAGTAGGAGCCAATCACTAAGGGGATCGTTTGTTGTAAACACGTGGGCTGGTTGAACCAATGGTAAAGTAGGTGCAGAGACTATAGTAATGGGTGCGATCACACGTCCCTCTTATCTTATATTCGGGTATTGTCCTATGTTCTGTTATCACTGTCATGATCCCTTTCCTCGTTTAAATACTAGTAACCACTGAACTTACCAGACTTATCGTCTGACCCATTTTCTTTCGTCTTCTTTTCTTCTGTTCCCCCCTCCCCCGGTCCACAGGGAGGAAATACTCTAGCTTAATCAGACTCTTTACAAGCTTCAAGAAAGTAGATGTATGACTTGGACTCTCTCGCATTGGCTATGCCTTTTGGATATGATCCTTGGGGATTTATGCATTTTTACTTTTTGGTTTATGCTTCTTTATTGAATAATCAAGAAAGAAATTATGGTGTAATGTTTTGAAGTTGTTTTGAGACAATTTGATGTAAAGCTTTTGTATTGGACTATGTATGAACTAAATATTTGAATTCCGCTGCTTAAATTTATCTGTCTTGTAAATTTTTCTGTGCCTTGTAACTATAACCCTCCACCAAAGTTAAGGAATTCCCTTGGTGAGTGACCTTAATGGAGGTGGGGTGTTTCACTTGGTATTAGAGCAAAGGTTTACCAGATTAGATAAGAATTTTTGAAAACTATTTTTCAAAAAGAAATATAAAGAAGTATTTTACCAGAAAAAGTGTTGTTTTAAAATTTAAAAAGGCATAATCCCCAAAGCCATATGTGTTATCTTTCTATCCTTCATTTTGAATCTTTTCATTTCTGTTTCAGCATGTCTGGGAATCTTAACCTTCCAGAGGGTGTGCCAATACCTGGCTGGTTCAGGAGGTACTTAGAGGCTAGGGCCAACGACGCAGGCCCAACAGATATTCCTCCTCCAACTGCAGCAGTTCCTCCTCCTCCTCGTGCAAATGCATTCTCAAAGATCTGTAGAGATTTTAGGGCCATAGGTGGAAATGATTTCAAGGGGACTGAATCATTCATAGAAACGAGGAACTGACTCAAAGAAACTGAGGATTTGTTCGTTATATTCGAGTTGGATGATAGGCAGAAGGTACAGTTGGCAGTATGGTTGCTCAAAGATGAGGCTTCCTATTGGTGGGAAGTCACTAACGCTGAAAGACCTGTTGACACATGGATGGATTTCAGGATAAGGTTTGAGATAAAATTCCTCTCACAAGCTGATCGAAGTTTACAGCTGGAAAGGTTCTTATCTCTTAAGCAAGGAAGTATGACAATCAAGGAGTACGTCAATCAATTCAATCAGCTGGCCCGATTTGGACTGGACTTAGTGAATACTCCCCATAAGAAGGCTCTCCGTTTTGTCAAGGGATTGAACGAGCCACTTCACAGCTTGGCTATGACCCATATACCTATGGGGGCTACTTACGAGAGGTTAGTAGACATGACACTCTTACATGAGGAAGACAAGGGCAAGAATGAGGCAAAAGCAGAAGTGCCTCAAGATAAGAAGGAGGAAGGGTTGCAGAACAAGAAGGCTGATTCAAAGAAAGGAAGGAAGAACAACAAACCCCATGAAAAGAGGAAGTGTAATTTCTGTGGCATTCCCGGGCATCTGGTCAAAGACTGCAGGAAGAAGAAAAGGAAGATGGGTGGCTGTTTCAACTGTGGTGAGACAGGACACATGGCTAGGGCAAGCCCAAAGAAGCAAGGGCAGGGAGCTGGACCTTCATTTGGAGGACAAGTTCACGCTCTCACGGCACCTCTGCAAGAACGAGGTAGAAATATTTCTGTCGAAAGTTTAGTCTATCTTTTTGATCATCCTATACGTACATTATTTGATTCTGGCGCATCGCACTCCTTTATATCTACTGCTTTAGTGGAATCTCTGCACCTAGACACCAGTATAGTAGAGGATCCCTTGGTTGTTTCAAATCCAATTGGGGGCTCAGCTTATTTGTCAATGGTTTGTTTGGAGTTGAAAATATCTATACTAAGCGTTGAGTTCAGATGTAATGCCTTTGTTTTGGGCTTCACGAGCTATGGGTTGATTCTACTTATGGACTGGCTATCCAGTAATGGTGCCATCCTCGATTGTGAAAAGTGAGTGGTTAGACTCATGACTCGCCTTGGTAGCACTCTCGAAATTTCTTGTAACTCCATGAACTCCGTCATGCTTAGTTATCTAGAATAACGTGATGCGTCTGTTGAGAACTTACAGTCTGCAAGAGTAGTCCGTGAATACTCGGATGTGTTTGGAGAGGTAAAGGGCTTACCTCCGAAGAGGGAGATAGACTTCTGCATATACCTTGTTGATAATGCAAAGCCCGTTGCTTTACCCGTTAGGCACATGGCCCCAAGGGAGAGAAAGGAGCTCAGCAAGCAAATCAAAGAGCTGCTAGAAAAGGGGTTCATAAGACGGAGTATTTCTGAATGGGGTGCTACAGTAGTGTTCGCAACCAAAGCTGATGGTTCGCTTCGCCTGTGCGTTGACTATAGGGAGCTAAACAAGATGACCAAGAAAAATAGACACCCACTCCCAAGAATAGATGATTTTTTCGATCAGCTTGTAGGTGCATCGGTTTTCTCCCAGTTAGACTTAGCTACCAGGTTTCATCAGCTAAGAGTGGCTGAAGACAGCATTGATAAGACCGCGTTCAGAACTCCCGATGGTTTCTTCGAGTGGCTTGTCATGCCTTTTGGCTTGACAAACGCACCTGCTTACTTCGTTGATTTAATGAGCAGGGTGTTCCGAGAGTTCCTCAATAAGTTTGTGGTGGTCTTCATAGTCGATATTTTGATCTTCTCAAAGAATGAGGAAGAGCATGCTCAGCATCTAAAGGAAGTCATGGATACTCTCTGTGCACATCAGTTGAAGGCGAAATTCTCTAAATGCCATTTTTGGAGGGAAGAAGTAAGGTTCCTTGGACACGTGGTGTCCAAAGAGGGGGTAGCTGTGGACCCCGCAAAATTGGTTGCTGTGCAAGATTGGAAGGTTCCTCGAAACGCAACCGAAGTCCGAAGCTTTCACGGGCTAGCAGGCTTTTATCGAAAGTTCATCAAAGATTTTGCAAAAATCTCAGCTCCACTAACAAGATTGACAAAGAAGAACCTACCTTTCAATTGGGATTTGGATTGCGATATTGCTTTTCAACGTTTGAAAAGGGCTCTAACAACAGCCCCAGTTCTGACACTGCCTGATGGAGGCAAGATGTTTTATAGTATACACCAATGCATGCGGAACGGGACTAGGTGTTGTTCTGATGCAAGAAGGGAAGGTAGTGGCTTATGGTGGAAGACAATTGAAAGTACATGAGAAAAACTACCCAACCCACGACCTAGAGTTGGCAGCCATCGTTTTTGCGCATAAGTCTTGGCGCCATTATCTCCTTGGTGAGAAATTTGAACTGTATGCTGACCATAAATCATTGAAATACCTATTCTTGTAGAAGGATCTCAATTTGAGGCAGCAAAGATGGATGGAGTTTCTTGCCTCGTACGATTTTGAGATTTCCTACACTCTTGGCAAGGGCAATGAAGTGGCAGACGCCTTGAGTAGAAAGAAACTGACTTTAAGACCTCTCTTTGTGGAAAGTCAAAGCTTGGAGTTCATAGCAAGCTTTAACTTCAGACCCTCCACTGACTTTGTACCTGGCTTGCTAGCAACGTTAGAAGTGCGACCAACTCTATTAGACTCAATCGGAGCCGCGCAAAGAGAAGACCCTCAGCTAGCCGAAGTGATGGACAAATTAATTAAGGGTGAGACTTCCAGTCACCTCAATAGATACTCCTTTGATGCCAAGGGCTAGTTGAGACGAGATCGAAGACTATGTGTCCCACAAGCAAGGGGCTTGGTAAAGGAGGTTCTGGAAGAGGCACACCGTTCCAAGTTGACCATACACCCAGGCGGACACAAAATGTATAAAGACATCAAAAGAGTTTTCTTTTGGAATGGATTGAAGAAATACGTAGCTGAATTTGTTTCTAAGTGTCTAATATGCCAACATGTCAAGGCGGAGCAGAAGAAGCCTGGTGGTCTGCTTCATCCTTTAGAGGTCCCATAGTGGAAAGGGATAGCATCTCGATGGACTTTATAGATGGGTTGCCTAGGTCAAGAAGGGGCAATACTAGCATTTGTGTTATAGTGGACAGGCTCACAAAAAGCGCCCACTTTATACCCGTCAAGAGTAGAAGGACTGCCTCATCTCTAGCATCCATATATCTTAAGGAGATAGTTCGACTCCATGGGATACCCTCCAGCATAGTGAGTGATCGAGACCCTATCTTCATGAGCGAGTTTTGGAAGAGTTTACAAGAGGCTGTAGGCACACAGTTATGCTTAAGCACGGCCTATCACCCTCAAACCGATGGCCAAATGGAAATAGTCAGCAGAGTATTAGAAGACCTCTTGAGGTTATGCATTATTGACTTCGGAGGAACTTGGGAGGATCATCTACCTTTGGTGGAATTCGCTTACAACAATAGCTACCAAGCCACCATAGGCATGGCACCTTTCGAAGCTTTATATGGAAGGCCGTGCAGGTCACCAACTTGCTGGTGGGAGTCCATAGACAAGCTCATACTTGGACCAGACATGATTAGGGAGACTTCAGAGAAAGTTGACTTGATACGAAGAAGAATGAAGACTGACCAAGATAGACAGAAGTCCTACGCAGACAAAAGAAGAACTGACCTTGAATTCGAAGTTGGAGACAAGGTATTCCTTAAAGTATCTCCTTTGAGGAACGTCGTTCTCTTTGGATCCACAGGAAAGCAAGCACCAAGATTTGTAGGAACGTTCCCTATCATCGAGAAAATTGGGGAGATGGCTTATAGGGTACAGCTACCCGAAAAATTTGCCAGGATTCATAATGTCTTTCATGTCTCTCACCTGTGGAAGTGCTTACACGAGTCTGCGGAAGTTGTAGAACCAAGTATGCTAGAAGAAGTTGAAGTTGAACGAAAAGCAACCGTGAGGAGAGTTCCAACCCATATCTTGGGAACAGAGGTCAAAAAGCTACGCAACCGTGAAGTTAAGCTCGTCAAAGTTCAATGGAGCGACACCGAGGAAGACGCGACTTGGGAAACTGAGGACAGAATACGCGCAACCTACCCTTTTCTTTTTGAGGCTACGTCTTTAATCTCCTTTTCCTCGGGTTTTATGTTCATATCTATCTTTTTAGGTATATCTCCTCGATCCTATCCTTTATCCTTAAGTAGGAACTCATTTGGATGTAAACATGTAATAGAAACATGTTATGATTGATGGTTGCAAGTGGTTGCAAGTGGATGCATATACACACACATTAGGTATTAGATCGGCTCAGTCACTTCCATATTGCATATGCATATATGTATTAGCTTATGGATTAAAACTTGATGTGTTATCATATGGACGCTGTATTTGTATGAATGATTGTGCACTCATGTAAGAAATTTTGAGTAGGAAAAATTGCATTCATAGTGGACGCATGGCACCGACATAATTTGCATTTAAGGAGGTCAACTGAATCAGTAGACCGCCTGATTTTGCATTAGATAAGGACATATATACACACAATGCATATGATCACGAAGCTTTAGAAATCTTTTAAGGACAATGGACGCCAGTGTTTGATGGTCGAGCAGACGGGTGATTGGATGGTAGGATATAAGTTCTTCTCGACTTGGAGATTTTGGGGACGAAATCCTAAAAGGAGAGGAGAATGTAACACCCCGTACATTCTATTTACTTTATAATAATGAATCCTATAATACTTAATTTAAAATGTGAGAATTAAGGGAAACGGGTTACGCCATTGTGTTCGTCTCGGAATTCTGGTTGAAATAGAGTCCGAGTTTGCGTGAATTGGACTTCGTATAAAGAAGTTATGGCTGCCGGAAGTTTCTACAGATTTCAAATAAATTCAAAACAGTTCGAAAACGAGTTCAAAATTCAAACAGAAGCCAGAAGCGGGTTAGGCGGGAAAATTCTTGCCCAGGCAGGTCGACCAGGGGGTCGACCCTAGTGTTGACCTCCCCCCTTGAGGTCGACCTGGGGGTCGACTTTAGGGTCGACCTGGGGGTCGACTTTAGGGTCGACCTGGGGGTCGACTTTAGGGTCGACCTGGGGGTCGACCTGCCCCCGGCTAGATCTGAAATTCGAACGATTTTTGACTCCCTGCTGAGTCACTAGGGTTTCTGGATGGGCCTGATCAGGTCTGAGTGGCTGTGATTAACCCTAGGTTCATCTGACGGCTATAATCAAACTGAAATTCTATATAAACAACTCAATGCCTAACCTAAAAACACACAGAAAAATAAACCTAGAACTGAAATGCCATCAATGGAGGATTTGGAGTAGCCGTCGCCCTTTTCAATTCAAAAGACGAGTCAAAAAGCTACATCTGAAATCAAACTACAACTAGTTTAATTCAACGATCTTCATCAAAGGCGCGCATCTCCAATTTCAGAATTCAGATTTCAGAACGCAAGAATTTCTTTTAGTTTGTAAGTTAGTTGTTACGTAGATTTAAACATTCCTTTCGATTGAATCATGACATGTTGTAATTGGAATATAGTACGATGCTTATGTATGAGATTTGATTCTCGTTTATCTTAAAATATCGTTGAAATAAATCTTGTTTATATGTTTGTGGCAATGAACATGTTGTATATTTCATGTCTATATGCTTATGGCGATGAACATGTTGTATATCTCATGTCTATATGTTTGGGTGATGCACAACATTATATGTTATTACGATTGAGTAAAGAACTTATTAGGCCAACAAAATGATGAAACATGTCATGTTGTAATTTGATGGTTATTTGCAAGTTTAAGATATAAATCACATGTTTACATGTTAGATTTACATTTATGGATATTTAGAACTATGTCAAGTTGAATTTATTTATGTTGTAAAAGTGGAATTGTAGCCCTTTTATGTTGTTAACATCATGCTAAATTATGATAAGAAATTGATTATGATAGCTTTCCTATGTTTTGACGTACATAAGATCATATGCCAAGTTGTGGTTTGAAACTGTGATTATATGTTAAACTTTTATGCTAGACCTTTGTCAAGTTTACGTGACCATTAGATCCAATTTAGTCACAAGTTCACCTTTACCCAATTGATTAAAGTTAATGATATACATCTAGGCCAAGTTACATGTGATAAGTTTAATGTATGCTATTTTATGTTTATGTCATGTTCTTTGTTTAGTACCCCTTTTTGTTATGGGTTTGGGCTAATTTTCTAGCCCAACATTTTATGTTATTTACGCATACATTCCACGGGGGTAGCGATGGGAAATATGAAGATCATGGCATAGATTTGTTCATTAAATGGTATATTTGATATACCATTTATGTTGAGCATAATCAAAGGATAATTATGCCGTGATTAAATTTAAATTTAATCCACATAAAGGAATTTGACATATATAGAAAAATATGAATTTAGAAAAGACGAATATGCCTAAACTGAGGTTAGACTGAGTTGTGGTGTAAATCTGCCCGGAACCGACTGGCTTATCCAGTGACCACAACAAGACCTGTCTAATGTGGGTGGTTAGTGCATCAAGCCCAAAAAGAATCCGAGGTTAGACTGAGTTGTGGTGTAAATCTTCCCGGAACCGACCGGCATATCCAGCGACCACAACAAGACCTATCTAATGTGAGTGGTCGGTGCTTTAATAAATTAAAGCTAAGTCAGGACTGGTAGGGTTAAGTAATTTAGGAAAACACTTAACCGATTCAACATGGTAACTAAAACGAATGGGCTGGGTTAGGTAAACTTGGACACTTAACCAAATAAACATGTTGATTAGAAAACCCTAGTAACGGGGACCATTTCAGTAGTAACCCACATAAATGTATCATGATACCCTGAGCTAGGCAGGCTGGGGCACGATTACTGGGCTTAACTATAACTGGTCAAAACGTCAGCGGTTGGTGGGCCAGTGTAGGTCCCGGCGGAGTATGGGCGTTTACGTACTCCGGAGTGTAAAAATTAGGCATTGGGTATCAGTAGTGTACACTGTGCATCTTGAATCGTGTCAGGTTGCCACCAGAAGGACTGATACACCCAATGGTGGGACCAGCACGGGTGACTACAATCAAGCGGGGCCGAAGGACACAGGACTTGAGTACATGCGAGTAGGAGCCAATCACTAAGGGGATCGTTTGTTGTAAACACGTAGGCTGGTTGAACCAATGATTAAGTAGGTGCAGAGACTATAGTAATGGGTGCAATCACACGTCCCTCTTATCTTATATTAGGGTATTGTCCTATGTTCGATTATCACTGTCATTATCCCTTTCCTTGTTTAAATACTTGTAACCACTGAACTTACCAGACTTATCGTCCGACCCGTTTTCTTTCGTCTTCTTTTCTTCCGTTTCCTCCCCCTCAGGTCCACAGGGAGGAAATACTCCAGCTTAATCAGACTCTTTACAAGCTTCAAGAAAGTAGATGTATGACTTGGACTCTCTCGGATTGGCTATGGCTTTTGGATATGATCGTTGGGGATTTATGCATTTTTACTTTTTGGTTTATGCTTCTTTATTGAATAATCAAGACAGAAATTATGGTGTAATGTTTTGAAGTTGTTTTCAGACAATTTGATGTAATGCTTTTGTATTGAACTACGTATGAAATAAATATTTGAATTCTGCTACTTAAATTTATCTATCTTGTAAATTTTTCTGTGCCTTGTAACTATAACCCTCCACCAAAGCTAAGGCATTCCCTTGGTTTATATCTGAGTTTTCTCAGTGAAAGCAACAAATGTTGACAGCGAAAAATGTCTTAAACACCAAAGATTCCCAATTACTAGGAATTATAAATATGGTCACGTAGGTAAGAATATAAAATAAAACATAAGCAATAAATAACACAAGAGATTTATAGTGGTTCGGCCTAAGTGAGGGCCTACGTCCACTTTGAAGAGTTGTTGGAATTTTATTGATCACTTAGAAGATTCCAAGGTTGAGACTATCTCATGATATCTCGTTACATTCACTTTTCATGATATATGATGTCATAATCATCATATATTGAATAAATAAGGAAAAAGACAGTTTTGGCCTTCTTCTTCCTCAAAGAGGAGATGCCATTAATGAAGCTCTATGGAGGTTTCCAAGCCCAAGAATCCAAACCTTTTGAAGTGTGAGGCCATGGGGTATTTATAGGAAGTGGTTAGGTAGGAATAGGTAGAAATGGGGACCATCTACAGGAAATTCGCGCCTCTAGCTGTCAGCCACTGAAAATGCGTACCTAGACAGAGGTGCGAAATTTCGCATCTGCTAGATGCGAAATTTCGCATTTGCTGGGTGCGAAATTACGCACCTGCTAGGTGCGAGATTACGCACCTGCGAAGTGCGAGATTTTGCACCTGCCTGGTGCGAAATTTCGCATCTGTAAGGTGCGAGATTTCAGACCTGGTAGGTGCGGAATTTCGCACCTACCAGGTATGAAATTCCGCACCCGGCATGGTGCGATGTATGTTTTTGGTGAGGGATGTGGTCGAGGCTCGTTGGCGCGATATCTCTTCGGTCTTCCTCCTGCGCTTCCTAAGCTTCGCCCTTGGCTCTGTCTTCACGCGATGAGTTGAGTCGAGCATGCCTTGAGTACTTTTGGTAACTGAACCAAAAGGCCGGTTAACAATTAGGAAATAGCGCGACATAGCGGACGAGTCTAAAATAGCATATGAAACATGTATTTAATGCTTTTACAGATATATAAATGATAAATAAATTGAAAATAAACATTCAACTTAATTGTAGTTAGTATATTTTTAATTTTAAATAAAAATCATAAGCAAATAAATGTAATGTTTTATTTAGCTTGATTAAATTTAACAATATATTATAGTATTTTATATTTTGAAAAATGTAAGATTAAAAGTTATATTAAAAATTTTATTATAATTTTTTTAATATATAAATGTTATTTCTAAATTCATTTCTTTTATTGAATATATAGTGGAATATAGCTGAAATAATGAGATATATCGAGAATATAGGAATATTGTGGGAAGTAAAGCAGAAAAGCTATTTCATTTGCTATTTCGAAATAGCGAAGCGGTAGAAATCCGCTACACGATACAGCTGGAATATGGCATGGTAATGGCGGAGCATTAACTGCACAACATGGGTCAAAGGAAATATATTTTCTCTATTCTTTTTGACTTAATCCTTGTATTATATGTTGGCACATATGGTGTTCTAGGAACAAAGCAGTTTGTGATGGCACCTTTATGCTTTTTATTTTCGTTATTAGTAAGGTTTCTTATGATATTTGTTTCTTTTTGAGGTAAACCTTTGCAAGTGCCCTAGTCTATGCGTCTTTTCTTCTTGATCGTGGCTTAGCTATTTCCTTGGGAGTTATGCCTCGAGAGAGGTAGGGTGAGTTATGATTTTTTTTCTTCAGGTTTGTGTGGTTATTGGACTTTGGGTCGAAGATCTTGGAGTTATGTGATTTTGATAGACTCTAACAAGTTTTTTCTAGATTGGATGTTGGGTGTGAAGCTGTTGTTTACTTGGGCTAGTTCCTCTATTTATGGTGTTGGGAGTAGGATATTCTGTGTGTTGCCTAGTTAGGAGTATTATTCGTCTAGTCCGACTAATTTGGGATGTGATTTTACATGCTTATTATATTCCTCGAACCAGTCTTCCTATGCTTATGAAGTGTTGTTGCTTCGTCCCCAGAGTTTTGATTCTACTAACGTTTTTCTGTGTTTATTACCTGTTCTGGAGTTATCATGGAGAATTTAATGTCTGTATTTTGTTTCTTCGTTTTTGTTTATTACTCGGTTTTGTTTGGTCAATAGGGCTTATGTTCTTCATACACTAGTGCTGTCATTTTGTGATTCACCGAAGAAAAACGTTTTTCTCTCCTTTTCGTGTTTATACATGTGTATATTTTGATTTTTTTTTTACTTTTTTGTGTTTAATTTTTATGATTTTTAGTTTAGTATTTTTAAAATTTGAACTGATGTTTTGATTTTATTTTATAATCTCAAGATTCTACGTCAAGGAATTTTTCGGAAATTTGTGTTTCATGGAAGAGCTTCCCATTTTAGAAGAAACATCTGAAGTTGATAAGATAAGTTTCTATTCAGTGCAAGAATTTATTATTAATTAGGAGGACAAAAAGCTATAATAAAAGAAGTTGATATTACTTCGGTTTGATACTAGCATACACATAGAAACAATGTCAACAGTAGGTCAACTTGTACTATCAACCTTGAAAGCATTGTCAAATATAAAAGCATACATCAACTAGACTGTACTCAATGAGAAGAACATGACTTATATAAGTTGCTTAGTAAAAATAAATTAATTTTGGTTTTCAAAAATTCTAAAAGCAACTTATATAGTCGATCCAAATAAGCCTCAAGTGTTCATTCAGTCTATTCTGTATTTTAGGTTTTAAGTTTTCAATATTATTTACAAAATATGAGAAGCACGGATAGATGGCAGAGGGTTTTAAAGAAAGTTGGATATGGGACAACTAAGGGGTTAAGAGAAAAAACGATGAATTATTCCTTATTTAATCGTTACTTTTCAATACATGGAAAAAAATTGTGTGTTAATTATTTTTCCAGTTAGTTGTTCTTTTAGACATGCATGCGTCATCCATATTTGTCTATGTGCAAAAAACAAAATTAAAAGAAGTAAATGAACCGTAAAAAAGTTCATTTTTTTATTTTGAATTTTGAGTTTTCAACTTCCAATAAAAAACACGAGATGAAGATGTAAACCACTTAATCATTGCAACGATCAATAGAGGTAAAGTTTGATTGATTTCATTGTCTTTTGTTGGAAAATTTTCATAACAATTTGGGGGGGTTTTATAAGAGAGGAGAAAGAAAGAAGGAGGGATAAAATGATTGGTCCCACATTGTGGAAGTGTTGAAAATTTCTCTAGTATATGTATAGACATTGGGGAATTTAGGCTCTGTGCTTCGTTGTAAGTAGAGAAGTCATGCACCACATATGCACGCTCAGCCCTAGCCGTCCATCTAGTTGTGTACGGGTTTCGAGTCCTGATCCAATAAGTAAGTTTTGGGATGAAAATTGAGAACAATAACAGGCCAAATTTCATCCCGTTTCAAACCTAAAAATATATTTGAAAGCGATGGGAAATTGCAATGTTTTGTTGCTGTTGGAAATCAAAATAGTAATGGGCCGAATATCAACTTGATTGGAGTGGTTTAATGGAGATAGTTTTACTCGTCGATGAGAGACGATGAAATTCTTTCTAATCACTGTCAAATTTTCTACATTTTGGAAGATAGATTAAAAGTTATAATAGTGGAAACTGATAAGGATGATGCCGCTTTAAAGGAGAAACATGAAAAGCGCAAAGAGGATGATGGTTTCATGCAGAGGGCACATTCCGAATGCATTTTCTACTCCAGTCTACAATGCTGATAGAACCGTGAAAACTACAAAGGCACAGTGGAATGCATAAGAAGGCTAGTATCGCATATGCAGGGCAAGTAATGGGAAATTTCTTATTTGTAGTTTAATGGATTCCAAAATGGTCACAAACAAGTCCATAATTGGATAAATAAGCGAAATCTTACTATTGGTGTATCTATTAAAAGATGCTAGAATAGATCTCCTAGAATCCTTTTGTCAACTCTATTATAAACCACGTTTCAAGAAGTTACACTTTGGTTTCAATACAATACAATGACTCGTTTGCATTTTATATTGATGGATCGGGTAGAAAAATGTGCCATGGATAGGGCACTTTTATTGTCCATGGATCGGTCATAGTTTGTGCCATGGATCGGGCATCATGGATCAGGCAGAAATCATGTATCGATCAGGCATATATCTTGCCTATGGATCGACACGGCAACACAGTGGATCGGGCAAACATCCATTCCATGGATCGTGGAACTTTCCTTTGCTTGAATGAGGCTATGATCAGTCAACGTTGCACAAGAGGAATGGGGTGATCAGCCAAGGCGTGCAACGATGGATCAACTATATTTTGTGGATCGGGAAAACTCCCCCTTTGATGGATTGGGCAGAAATCATTTGCCATGGCAATGCACTGCGCATGAAGAAAGACATGATCAGGCTATGTGCGGATTGATGGATCATCACAGTTCCATGGATCAGGCCGATCCTTGCGCAAGAATCGGGAAGATATAATGGCGGATCAACCACATGGTGCGCACGTCAAAACTAGTGATCGGGCAAGGCGGCCATCGAGGGATAAGTTCATTTCCATGGATCGGCTATAATTTTGGCTCAGTGGCAATTTCGTAAATACCATGAATCGGGCATCCGATCAATAACCTGTACATGCATATTTTCAACTTTGCCACTCCACTCCAAATATCGCCTATAAATACCCCGCCATTTCACACATTAAAGGGACCAAAAATTTCTACCCCGAAGGGCTTCCATTTTCATTTCTCAACATCGAGCAATCATCTCAAACTCCATTAAAGTTCCATCAAGCTTCGATCAATCATCTCCATCGTCGTGAAATCATCAAAGATCATCAAAGTGCACGATTATCGAAGATTAACTTCAATAATCTTCGCAACTAAAGAGATCAATGTATTTCTACGGTGAATTCAAGAGATTATAGACAAGAAATAGAGAAGAGATAGAAAATGATTGTAAAAATAGAAAAGATGTATAAAGTGAAAATGATCATGTACCTTGTAATGAAGAAGATCGTAATGAAATCATCGGTTAAAGTGGACCTAGGCTGTATCTGAGGCTGAACCACTATAAACGCTCTCTGCCTTTACTTTTCCCGCACTTACTTGCTCTTAAATTTGTTTTGATTATTTGCGAAGTGTTGAAGCACCTCTTGGGGTGTTAGTGCTATTTTTGGCATTAACATTTTAGGCGGCCACATGGGCTCGAACCCACGACCACAAGGTTAAGGGCCTTGGTGGATTTTGTGGATTGTGAAGATTGAAAACCTATCATTCTAGGATAGATCCACATGATATAGAAGTCATGCCCAGTGAAAGAATTCCTACAAAGCTTAAAAGTTTATCTAAAATCATGGAATTATTAAGGAAAGGTGGTAGTAAGTTTGTTATAGGTACAGATAATGCCACTAATGATGCACCAACTCCTTAAACCAATCATCCAGCTAATTCTCAAACTCTGGGAGTTGGTGTGTCTCAAGAAGAGTTGGATATTGTCATTGCTAGCTTAACTTAGCAGATGGAGGATTCAAACAAAGCCATGATCGATAGGCTAGAAGTTGTTTTTGCTGTTCAAGCCAATGCGGCAAATCAGAAAGTTGAAATTAACCTCAAAGAGAATGCTAACTCTTTTATACATCGGTTGTTGATGACTGGAGCAATAAATTATTTTTTGCTTCGGTTGTCCATCCGAAGCTATAACTTTTGCTTTGTTGCGCCTTCTTTAGTTGATTATGATGTTAAACCAAAACAACAACATAAAATAACCAAAGCAGTAAAAGGATATTTGCTTTGGTTGCTTGTCCAAAGCAACAACTTTTTGGTCTGTTGCTTCAGTTGCAAAACTGAAGCAACATGGGGCAAATAACCAAAGCAACTAACCTGTTTTTCAGTAGTACCTATTTTTAAAATAGATTTTCCCCTTTTAACAATCATATTTCCATCCTTTATAATTCCCTTTATAAAGGTTAAGCTTACATTCCATTTTCAAATATCGGTGTTAAAACCTATTATTATTTCTTAATATGAATTCATACTTATATATTCAATTTATCTAATGATAAATATTTTAATTAATTTATAAATATCACTTATAAATTAATCTTCTCAATTTATCTGTTCAAAACAGATTTCTATTAATTATTTACTTTAAATTAATTTTCCCCTAATTCTTTTACAACTGGAAATTCCCTTTTAAAATTCTATAAATTTCCCAAATATTATATTTACTCCGTATACTCATTTATTTACCTCTTCTTACCTTCATTTAGTATTTATACCTAAAAAGATCTTTTAAAACTTCCATATAACTGTTAATAATTTCTATATAGAAGTTCTTATTTAATTTCCCAAATAATTCCTTTTTATAAAATCCATTGATTTTATATAAATATTTTATTTTCAATATAAATTTTGAAAATTCCCTTTTTACATTCTAGTATTTCTTAAGGTATTTAAAATACCAAATAACTAGACCAGTGTCATCATAATCGATCACAGATTATATATCACATCATAAATCACAATATATGAAAAAAACAGTATTATAAATATTGAGGAATCCATTTGGATCCCTCCAACCAGTTTCCCAAGATCACAGATGTTAAAGAATATAAATAACATCAATTTCATTTCAATATGAAATATTTTGATAAACAGAATCAACATTTGATTAACGATATATATTTATATATATTACTAGATCTATAATTCAACCAATCAATTAGCAGTTCATCCAAACAATCAACACACAGCAAGAAACCATCATTTATCAATTATAAAAATCCGTTATAAAATTATAAACAGGCAGAGTTAGTGAGTTTTACTCACATTGGTCGTAAATCGTCAAATAACGGATAACGATAGATTTATCCATTCAGGCGTTTTATTCCACCATAAATTGAGACGAGCTTCAAATCACTCCAAATCAGTTCCAATGTGTAGCCTTTGTCCTTACGATCCCAACGGATCTTGTTTCGTCGGATTCTGATATGATATGATAAAGTTATACTTTTTTTATAAATTCGTATATGCGTTGTAAACAGTTAAATCAAAATTATATAATTATCGGGCCTTACCATTCTATTAGTGTTGGCCCATGACCTAAATATCCTAACCCATTTAAAACAGTACCTCCTTTCCCATTGAAAAAAGCATCTTTCTTGTAAATGAGAAATCCCATGCCGATGGTTCTCCCATTGATTTGCCTCCACCCTTCACTACTTCAACCCAAAATCACCATTTATCAAGAATAATCCCCTGTCTTAAATTCATTGCCTCAACACAACACTCACGCCTTCTCCTTCCACAAACGAAACCAGCAGCCTGCTCAATTAACCAACCATTTCTGCCACCCTGGATCCCTCACAACTCCACTTCTACTTCACAGCTCCAACAGGAAACACTAATGCAAAGCTTCTCAGCCTGTCCTTCTCTTTGCCGTCACTTCTAACATGCCTCCACTAAAGACACACGCACCCACTTAACTACAAACTGCGGTGCTTCTTTCCTTCCTGAAACAAATGCCACGAGCACCTGCTGATGCTGCTAGGCCATTGTATCCTATTGAAGAATTACTAGTCATGGCTGCAAACAAATGGCCAGCAGACTGTGAAGATGCGGAATCTGGCAGTTCCAATGTTCATGTAAAATATGATCCTACTGTTCATGGACCCTATTTTTTTGGAAAAAAAGTGAGGGTTTTACTCCATCAAATCCTTCCTCTACACTCCCAACGAGAAATGATTAAACTACTTTGAATTCGACTCAGACTTTTGAATCACCAATTCATCCTAACACTTCAAATCACAGAAGAAAGAAAGTATTTTTGTTGTGCAGAAAATGAGTGAAGAGAATGGGGAAAACTTTGAAAGAGAAGAGAAAAGACTAGTCTTGTGTTATGGTCATTCGGAATGGTAAAAAGAAGTCTGGGTTCGAAAAAAATAACTCGCGTTCTGGCATATAAATATATATATATATACATATTATATATATATAAATATATATATCACTTGGTGCTAAGTAAAATGAATCCTACCTTACCCAAATAATGCCTTCTTTTACTTCTTTCTTAAGTTTTAGATGGTAGGTTGTTTTATTGTTGTACGCGACACAGCTAAGCTGTTTTTACTTATTTTTAGGTAAGATGCTTTTAGATGAGTAAGGTGCAAAAATTTTTAAATGGGGACAGCAGTAGGAGTGTGTGTGTGTATACTCAAATAAATTATTCATTTTGTTTAAACTATATAATTAAACGTACCTTGATATAGAAAAAATTCCGTTTATGCATGGACTGTCACGGACAAAAATAAAAATACAATTATGACGAGCAATGTACCACGATTTCAAAAGTATAATAAAATAGACAAGTTAATTCATTTTGTAAAATCTCAAATCGCTAATATAGGGTGCAAAACACTCCAAATAAAAAAATTGCTTATTTTCCAAAATAAAAATTACAAATAAATTCTATTAATTAAACTGAAGATATGTCTTGAAAATCTTATCCAAATATGAAACCAATATTTAATTATAATTAAATATATAGTTATAATTTATAAACTATTCCATAACAACTATTTGAAATTTTGATTTGATCATAACACAAAAACTACACGATGAAATCTCGGTTTTCCTCTTTCATTAGAAAAATATAGTTCACCAGATCCGAAAAATTCTTGTTTCACAAAAATCTGACTTAAAACGGATTCTGTATATTCAATTGAAGTTCAAAACTCAATATTATGAACTACCGCGACATTACGGGTTAGATTTATTTTTATGTTATAAATAATACGTTCAAGCATCGTTTATTTAATATATTCGTTATAATAATTCAATTCCAAACTAAGTCAAATATTTTAAATGATCCAAATCACACAATATTGCCAATTCAACTTAATTTCAATTAATTCGGAATTAAATATATTATTTTGCTATTCGTATTAATTAAATATTCAATATTATTTAATTCAATTCATTTTAAATTACCAAACCATTATTTAAATAATTAATTAAATTAATTATTAAACCGTTATACAGGGCGTTACATTCTTCCCCCTTAAAAGAATTTCGTCCCCAAAATTTCTAAGATAGAAAACAAACCCTATTAACTAGGTTAAAAATCATTTGTTTTACTTCTTATCTTCAGTTTAAACTGAACCAACTTATTTCAATTAAAAATTAATTCATTACGAACACTAAAGTTTTCAAAAATTTTGAAAATTTTCTAACACCTTAAACTTTCGGAAAATTTCGCTGGCGTCTCCTTTGTACGGCTCAATCGGTACAACTACAACTCGCCTCTCAAGGCCTTCTCCAATCCAAAAGAAAATCAAACAACCAAGCGGCTTGCCAAATATGCTCATAAATCACCAAACTCAACATAAAATATGAACTTGTACCTTTTTTCGGCATATTAATATATCCTTTCCATCTGTTACCAATTCAGCATATAACAATCTCATTCCAATCAATTTCCAATCATCAGTCCTCAAATCCAATCATTCTATACCCAAAATCAAATCCCATTTTCGGTTCAAATTCTTAACTCACCAACCCAATATACTTAACCAAGTTAAGTTACATTTCCACATTTCATTAACTAATTAATTTCCCTAACCAGTTACCTTTATCTCAAGACTCTAATCTTATTTTCATTTCAAGCGTCGAACCATTACTCACCTGAGCCCAATTATATTTCAAAATCCAATTTTACTTGATTTCATTCTATTCCAATTCAATTTCCACTTAACTGATTTCAATTCAATTCCAGCTCGCTTTCACAAATTTTTATTTAAATTCATTTTTAATTCAAACAATCTCTTCCTGGGAGTTTTGCACAGCTTTTCTTTATCTCAAAAATCAAACTTTCCATTTCAGGATTCAAAATAACTTATTTTTCTCAAAACAATTTGAAATAGTATCTTTGGTAGTAATCCATCACTTAGAACTCGAAAATGAACACTGATGATGCGACCAACATCATCAGAATTATTTTCCAGCATTCTAAGTAAGATTAATGTTATATCATTGTCAAAACTACTTTTAAACTTATCTATTTTGAAATTGTTTCAAAATATCCTTCCAATGTCTGTAAAACAGTTCAAAATCTCCCAGGATTTTACAATTCTCATATATTTAAACCAAAGCAATTTACAAACACTTTTCCAACTTTCAAGAACTTTAATTCCAATTCAGATTTTAACTTCAGATTTAATCCACTTGATTTCATATATTACACTCATTTGAATTCTGATTGGCTATTTACATAACCATTTTACTTATAATCTTACTCGACTATAATAACTAAACACATCCAATACTATAATATTTGCAATATATTATTTTTCTTTATATCAAAATATATTTTGGGTAAATTTATTTTATTTACCCTCTTTTTAGAACATATTGTGTCGGTTCAACGTATTCAAGTGTTTAGAAACTCCTACCGATACAGTGGATCAAACTGATCAACCAGAACTTATAAACAACTCAACCAATAAATCTCCACAATATAAAATCATTTTTTTAAAATCTACAAATATGTTCACTCGTATATATATACACTCAATATAGGGAATTACTAACCCCATCTCTACTGAGTTACGCCACAGAGCCAAGATAATCATTAACCTTCAGCTCTAATACCACTGTAACGAACCGAACTTTTCGACCCAGAAAATCGACATAAAACTCATGTCAATTATTCAGGCATCGAACATTCTAGATCATTGATAGAAATAAGTTAGGGGGTGAGAAATAGAAAGAAAGAAAGTTAAAATAGAAGAAGAAGAGAAAGTTCACAAATACAACATCAGAGTAACACGAATCTCACAGCGAAACAAATAAATATATTATATAATATAACTTTGTAATACAACCGATATCTGTATACAATACCATTAACGGAGTACAACACTTACAACATAGAGGAAATAGCAATAACTATCTAATCATGAAGCCTCCAGCTCCAGCTCTCCAAGTATATTTGTAAAATCCCATCTACTTGACTGCCCATACAAAATTGGGCACCCAAGAGTTTAGGCAAAACAAAACAAAATAAACTCTGGGTCAGTCATGTGACTGGTGTGAGTAAACTTCAATCATTTTTTTAACTTTTAAAATCCTTTTAAAGAAAATAATAATCATACGACCAATCCACACATAAACATGGATGGTTTTTACCTTACGATAACCTAAAATATTTCTTGAAATCAATACTCTTATGATATTATAATAATGTCTAAATCAAATAAATAGCAATCTAGTGGAATGCTTTCATCTCACGTTCCACATATATAATATATAATCAAAAACCACATGCGCTTATTTGGTAATGGATTCCAACTGGCAAGGTATCACCTTTCGACAGTGTATCTCTAGAGAGGAATACACCGGGTTCAACAAGAACAACTTGTAACCCAGGCTAAACATGACCGGTTACTCATTTCTCTTAAGTGTATCGAATGTATTATCACCAACGGTTGGGATCAGCAACCATTTCCCAAAAGGGGCAATATCGAAATAGTTTAAAGAAGTAAATGGAATTTCTCTAGATCAGGTGATAATACACCCTAATTGGGAGCTACCCACTTAGCCATGCGACCTACCAGATTTTTACCATTTCCTGGTTGTGGGGATTGAGGCCAAAACGTGCAGATCACACCCTAATTTACTTTGCATGCCACATCGTCATACCCGCCAAATCACAAATTGATTTCTCCAAAGTTACCATGGGTATACAGTTAAGAGAAACGAATTTCTCCACCACAAAACGTAAATATGTTTGAAGAGATCAACTTACGCGATTTACAATATATGCTCTGTCAGACATTCTTCCATACAGTTTGTCCTGGGACTGGACAAGCCGAAGGCACTATTCTGTAAACCCACCTTAGGCAATTTCTACCTAGGATTTGCCAAGACAGCCCTTTTATAAACTTCGTCTTCAGTTTTCTTTATCATATTTGATTCGCAACACTGATGCCCACACAGAGTGGTTTCAGATAATAAATCTAATCCCGATCTCTCCGTATTGATGACAAAAAAATGGTTAAAACTTTGATGGTCGGTTATTTAACTATCAAATGAAAACATCCATACACACAAGAATCTTATTTCCAAATGGAAATATAACCAATCAATCATCAATCAACATTTTTTTTTCCTTTAAATTAATTTATTCATTTCCCCGTTTCCCATTTCCATATATACATAAATTCTTATTTCCTAAATTTAGGAAATATATGTTACTATTTTCCCACATCTATCCGTCTCTTAAACCAGTAAGAGACAATTCCGTAAATATTAACCTGAAGGCCGAAACCAACATCAGATTAATACCCAGAAAGTTGTTCAACATAGCTAATCTCCAGTCGGTTTTAATTTCTTTAATCCCATTTCTTAATTTTTTAACAAATCATTGCTTATGCAACTCTCAGATTTTGTTTACGAATCCAATTTTTTAATGAAAACATTGGTTATAACGATAACGCTATAATCCCTACTTTTGAAAAATGTAACTTCAGAATATAACTTTTATTCATTAATTTGAATAAATAATAATTAAATACTTTATTAAATAAATAAATCTTGATTTAGAAACCTGAAAGTAAATAATACTTTCCTACATTCAATATAGTTGAATTCCAATGTATTATTGCCTTTCGAATAATCTCTATTCGATAACTCTCTTTCGAATAACTATATTCGATAACTCTTTTTTGAATAAACTCTATCCAATAACTCCCTTTCGAATAAACTATATTCGATAATCTCTCATTCGAATAAACTATATTCGATAATCTCTCATTCAAATAAACTATATTCGATAATCTCTCTTTTGAATAAACTATATTCGATAATCTCTCTTTTGAATAAACTATATTCGATTTACGTTACGAACTCCATCATATTTTACCCTTTTAGGTCAACTCAATTTCTAAATTCATTTTTGAATTTAGTACTTCTTAAGTACCAATTTCCTTTTGTAACTATTTTAATTTTGCAAAACGTTTGCTTTCAAATC
The DNA here is from genome assembly GCA_030737875.1 of Allium sativum. Lineage (NCBI taxonomy): Eukaryota > Viridiplantae > Streptophyta > Magnoliopsida > Asparagales > Amaryllidaceae > Allium > Allium sativum. Next base: position 204,356,975 of record CM060924.1, read on the forward strand.
GTTATTCACTTTAAAAACGTGAATACTATTCCTTTACAGAAAACTGGACTCGTTTTATCAAATCAAAACTTTATTTCATAACTTAAATATTAACACAGGTTTAAACTCTAATTATTGAGTCAATTTATAATTTCATATCACATTCCTTTTTATTTATCAAATCTCGTTTACATGTCCACTTCATAGTTGATTTTATTTATTAAGTCTATAATTCTCTATCGCCTTTATATTCGATTATAAAATATCAGTTTCAAGCTGAATATTAAATATCTTATCAAATCCCAATTTATTAAATATATAATTTAATTAATATAAATTATTTTATAACAATTTGCCTAGTCGAATTCTAATTACGAATCTTTATGGATTTTATTTTAATCCTATTCATATTTTGAACATCGAAATAAATTCCATCATTTCTTCTTCAAAATAAATTCCCAATTTCCCATTTTACATTCACTGCTGAGCTAACAATCCAAATTACCCATTGATAATTATTTCTATTTCATTTATAAACATTGTTTATAAATCACACTTCTTGTTTTTATTATTAAACAATTTATTTATTTCTAGCCATTCGAAATTCCATTTCTATTTTTAAAATATATTTTCCCCTTTTCAAATTCATATTTCCATCATTTATAATTCCCTTTATAAAGGCTAAGTTTACATTCCATTTTCAAATATCAGTGTTAAAATCGATTTTTATTTCTTAATATGAATTCATACTTATATATTCAATTTATCTAATGATAAATATTTTAATTAATTTATAAATATCACTTATAAATTAATCTTCTCAATCTATCTATTCAAAACATATTTCTATTAAATATTTACTTTAACTCAATTTTCCTTAATTCTTTTATAACTGGCAATTACATTTTAAAATTCTACAAATTTCCCAAATATTATATTTACTCCATATACTCATTTATTTGCCTCTTATTACCTTCATTCAGTGTTTATACTAAAACGACCTTTTAAAACTTCGATATAGTTGTTAATAATTTCTATATAGAAGTTCTTATTTAACTTCCCAAATAATTCCTTTTTATAAAATCCATTGATTTTATATAAATATTTTATTTTCAATATACATTTTGAAAATTCCCTTTTTACATTCTAGTATTTCTTTTGGTATTTAAAATACCAAATAACTAGACCAATGTCATCATAATCAATCATAGATTATATATCACATCGTATGTCACAATATATGAAGAAAAAAACAGTATTATAAATATTGAGGAATCTAGTTGGATCCCTCCAACATGTTTCCCTGCATCACAGATGTTAAACAATATAAATAACATCAATTTCATTTCAATATGAAATATTCTAATAAACAGAATCAATATTTGATTAACGATGTATATTTATATATATTACTAGATCTATAATTCAACCAATCAATTAGCAGTTCATCCAAACAATTAACACACAACAATCAACCATCATTTATCAATTCTAAAAATATGTTATAAAAATATAAACTGGCAAAGTTAGTGAGTTATACTCACATTGGTCGTAAATTGTTAAATAACGGATAACGTTCGATTTTTCCATTCGGGCGTTTTATGCCACCATAAATTGAGATGAGCTCCAAATCGCTCCAAATCAGTTCCATTGTGTAGCCCTCGTCTATACGATCCCAACGGACCTTATTTCGTCGGATTCTGATATCATATAATAAAGTTATACGTTTTGTTATAAGTTCGTATATATGTTATAAACAGTTAAATCTAAATTATATAATTACCGGGCCTTACCCTTCTATTCACATTGGCCCATGACCTAAATCTCCTAACCCATTTCAAATAGTACCTACTTCCCCATTAAAAAAATGCGTCTTTCCTGTAAACGAGAAATCCCATGCCGATGACTCTCCCATTGATTTGTCTCCACCCTTCACTACTTCAACCCAAAATCACCATTTATCAAGAATAATTCCCTGTCTTAAATTCATTGCCTCAACACAACACTCACGCCTTCTCCTTCCAAAAAAAACTCGCGGCCTGCTCTATTAACCCACCATTTCTTCCACCTTGGATCCCTCACAACTCCAATTCAACTTCACAACTCCAACTGGAAACACCAACACAAAGCTCCTCAGCCCGTCCTTCTCCTTGTCATCACTATTACCCTGCCTCCACGTAAAGACACACACGCACCCACTTAACTACAAACCACGGTGCTTCTTTACTTCCTGAAACAAATGCCGTAAGCACCTGCTAATGCTGCTAGGCCATTTTATCCCCTTGAAGAATTACTGGTCACGGCTACAAATAAATGGCCAGCCTACTGTGAAGATGTGGAATCTGGCAGTTCCAATGTTTGTGTAAAATATGAACTGCTCATGGACCCTTTTTTTTGGAGAAAAAGTAAGGGGTTTGCTCCATCAAATCCTTCCTCTACACTCCCAACGAGAAATGATAAAACTACTTTGAATGCAACTCAGAGTTTTGAATCACCGATTCATCCGAACACTTCAAATCACTGAAGAAAGAAAGTGTTTTTGCTGTGAAGAAAATGAGTGAAGAGAATAGGGAGAACTTTGAAAGAGAAGAGAAGAGACTAGTTTTGTGTTGTGGTCATTCGAAATGGGAAAAGGAAGTTTGGGTTCAAAAAAAATAACTTGTTTCTAGCATACACACACACACACACACACACATATATATATATATATATATGCACACACACATACATATATATAGGTTACAGATACTTTGGTGCTAAGTAAAGTGAATTCTACCTTACCCAGATAGTGCCTTCTTTTACTTCTTTCTTAAGGTTCCTTTTTCTTCTTTCTTAAGGTTTATATGGTAGGTTGTTTTATTGTTGTACGTGTCACAGTTGAGCTGTTTTTACTTATTTTTTAGTAAGATGCTTTTAGATGAGTAGGGTACAGAGACTTTTAAATGGGGGCAGCAGTAGGAGTACGTGTATATATATATACCCAAATAAATTATTTAGTTTGGTTTAAACTATATAATTAAACGTACCTTGATATAGAAAAAATTCCGTTCATGTATAGACTATCACGGACAAAAATAAAAATACCGTTGTGACTAGCATTGTACCACGATTTCAAAAGTATAATAAAATAGACAAGTTAATTCATTTTGTGAAATCTCAAATCACTGATATAGGGTGCAAAATACTCCAAATAACAAAATGGCTTATTTTTCAAAAAAAAATTACAGAATTTTTTTATAAATTAAACTGAAGATACGTCTTGAAAATCTTATCCAAATACGAAACCAGTATTTAATTATAATTAAATATATCATTATAATTTATAAATGATTCCATAACGACTATTTTAAAATTTGATTTGATCATAACTCAAAAATTACACGACGAAATCTCGATTTTTCTCTTTCATTAAAAAAATATAGCTCAACTGATCCAAATGTTTCTTATTTCACAAAAATCCGACTTTAAACGGAATCTGTATATTTAATTAAAGTTCAAAACTCAATGTTACGAACTACCATGACATTATGGGTTCGATTTAAATTATATTATAAATAATACATTCAAGCTTTGTTTATTTAATATATTCATTATTATAATTCAATTCTAAACTGAATTAAATATTGTAAATGATCCAATTCACACAATATTGCCAATTCAACTTAATTCCGATTAATTCAGAATTAAATATATTATTTTATTATTCATATTAATTAAATATTCAATATTATTTAATTCAATTCAATTTAAATTACCAAACCATTATTTAGATAATTAAATAAATTAATTATTAAACCGTTAAAAATATGGGGCGTTATAGTATGGGTGGACGAACTCCCTCTTGCACTATGGGCATACCGAACGACTCATAAATCAGCAATTAGGCACACTCCTTTTTCATTGGCATTTGGTACTGAAGCGATGATTCTGGTAGAGATAAAGGTTCCTACTCACCGCAGAATTCATTACGACTAAGCACAGAATGATCAGCTGCAGTTAGAGGCACTCGATCAACTACAGGAAAGAAGGAATGAAGCAGAGCTCCAAATCACAGCACGCAAAGGAGAATAGCCAGGCACTTCAACAACAAAGTTCGCTAAAGGACTTTCGAGGCTGGTGACCTCGTGTTGAAAAGGGTGATGACTGCCACAGGCATATTCGGACCAAACTGGGAAGGACTATATGTTATGAATCAAAAGCTTCTTGATGGCACCTTCAAACTCTCAACAGTTGATGGAATCACCATCCCACATTCCTGGAACTCTAACCACCTGCGTCGTTATTTTACATAGATGCTTTGTTCAATTTCCTGTGAAATTAATGATTGTAAATATTTATGCAAGTCTTGTAATTGAACATCATCATGAATGAAAAACATGCCTGCTTATGTCGATAATATTTTTGCCAAATTTTTGTCAAACAGTCCAAAAATTGCTTAAACTCGATTTGATATTGCAGGACATCCAAAGAGCGCTTACCTCCTCAAAATCCAATGATACTAATAAAGCATCCCGACAAAGATAAATCAAGTGTCGAGTGCCACCAACGTCCATCTACACATATGCAAGGATGCGAGTACCAACTTGAAAATTTAAAACAGGGAATCTCTAGGAGTCAAATCACTAGGAGTCCAACAATGAGAAGCGCGACAAGTAGACGGAAGGATACAAATTGCAAGTTCCATCGAAGGGGCACCTCTCCTTGTGAGAGGCACAGGGCACTGGTTCTCCAACCGAGACAGCTTGCTGAGACAAGCGTCCGGTAAAAGGACCGGCGTCCGCCCTGTGGAATAAAGAAATGAAGGAGGCTTCCTAGAAGTTGCAAGTCTCACCAAAGGGGAACCTCACCAAGTGTGAGGCCCTGGTCTCTTAAGCCACGAATCACTTGTTCAGTCAAGCACCCGATGAAAGAATCGGGGTCCGCCCCATGGAACTATGCAAACACTCAAGACCTCTATGGGGGCACCCTCTCTAAGTCTCTGATGCTTTAGTTATTCATTTTAATTGGAGATGAAAGTCTTCACTGCCTAAATTAACCAAGTTGGATTGTAGACGATGTTGGGATTTAACCAAAGACCTCAACGGGAGCACCATTTTGAGTCTTCGATGCTTCGGTTAATCAGTTTAATTGGAGATCAAAGTCTTCACTGCCTCTATTGACCAAGCTGGATTGTAGATGAAGTTGGGCTTTAACCAAAGACCTCTATGGGGCACCCTCTTTGAGTCTCCGACGCTTCGGTTAATCAGTTTAATTGGAGATGAAAGTCTTCACTGCCTGAATTAACCAAGATGGATTGTAGACGAAGTTGGGCTTTAACCAAAGACCTTTACAGGGATACCCTCTCCGAGTCTCCGACGCTTCAGTTAATTAGTTTAATTGGAGATGAAAGTCTTCATTGCCTGAATTAACCAAGCTGGATTGTAGACAAAGGTAGGCTTTAACCAATGATCTTTATGGGGGCACCCTTTCTGAGTCTGTTGACGCTCGGATTTATCAGTTTAATCGATTTACGAAGTCTTCAATGCTTGAATTAACTAGCTGGATAGTGGATGAAGTTGGGCGTTAACCCAAGTTCTCCACGGGTGAACCCAATCTAATTCGTTGACGTCTAAGTTAATCGGATGGTAGTAAACGAAAGTCTTCGACGCTTGAATTAACTATGATAAATAGTAGATGAACGTTGGGTTAGAATATAAGTCCTTCCATGTGGGGCACAGGTACACAAGACTTCTCCAAGAAGAAGTACTGGATCAACCAATAAAGCCAAGTTTCCTAGGCGCAACGATAGGCTCTGAAGCTCTCAATGAACTAGCAGAAGCAAAGAGGTTTTTCCAACAAATTAGAAGCTTCGAGTGCCCTATTCAAAATCAAAGAAACTCGACAATGTTGATAGCATCTAGCATATGCATTTCATGATGACCTATGATATAGGGTCAACATAACCTCATTAAAATGAAACAATTCTCTTAAAGCAAACCACAGCTCATCATGACTTTGCAACAAAGAAATGACTTATATCCTCCAAATAGATGAATATGTGAAAGTATGACAAAGTTAGAGAAAAAGCTAAAGTACAACAAACCAAAAGCATTATTATTACATTAAAGCAAATTTCAGAATCAAGTCTTCACAAACTAAAAAGTGAGGTCGACACTCGCACAAATATTCGATCAAAGAAAACTGCTAATAACAAATCCACCTAAAGTAAAGCAGATAACCAAAGGCTCTAGTCATCATTCTTCCTGCCTTTAGAAGAGCTACCAGAACTTAATGTAATTTTGGGAGGAGAAGGTGTAGCAGTAGGCTAGCCTTCGTCCTTGGTTTCTTCATCATCCTTAGGATCGTTGGTGGTGGAAAGAGCGAGTGTCTTCTTGCAAGAGCTAGGATTCCGTGATTAAGATTTACGGTTTTTCCGTAAGCGGCCCTTACCACCCTTCGCTGGGCTCTCGTCTGCATCCTCAAGATCCTCTATTCCTCCTGGTGAGAAGTCCGGGTCATCCAAGTAAGAATTGCATCAATTTTCTCTACTTGTGACCTGGGTTGAGTAGTGGAAGCGGGGGTAGAGGCAGCAGCCAGAGAAGGATCGCCCGGAGGAGGAGTGCTAGTCAAAGTTGTTGTCACCATCGGGTTGAAGGAGTAAAGATTGTCATAGTTCCCATTACTTCAGCAATAGCAGGAGAAGGCTTTGGCATAATTAGGCCTAATGCAAATGAATGGTAAGTAAGGAGCTCATTATACCTTTGTGGAGTGATAAAGTAATCCAAGTCCCATAAGACTTGATTAACCAATGTTAATTACTGGTAAGACTTGATCAATAGAAACTCATGCCCTCTCTTCCTCTTTTAAATGGGAGTCATCACGTCCTCACTTCTCACGATACCTCGAGCCCTCCCAAAATCAGACTAGTCTACTACTTTTTGATCCACCACCACAACCTATTCCACCATCTCCTGAACCGCCGCCCCTCAACAACGCTACCTCCACGCCACCAGATCCCCAAACTCTAGAGACTGAGAAGCGCCAATGGACAACTCTCTTCGCAAAGAAGCCTAAGAATGTCGGAGTCATTACACACCCGCCTACGCAGCTTCAATACTCTGGCAATGCATTGAAACCCACTGATGAGATCTATGAGGCGAGGAAAGAGGTGTGGAGTGATTATTTGGTAGGCTTCTTCTTGGATTCCCCTTTATCCTTCACAGCAGTCACTACTCGTCTTTGAAGCCTATGGTAGCTGCGAGGAAGTATTAAGATTAAATCAACTGGCACTGTCTTCTTTTTCCTTTTCACTGACCTTGAGGATAGGCAACTAATACTCTTCTCAGATTTGATCTTTACTCGAGGTAAGATTTTCATCTTTAAACCATGGGATTGTAGTGTTAGTAGCAACTATGTTAAGAGTGTGCCGATGTGGATAAAATTATCCAATATTCCATTATATGCTTGGTCCAAAATCGGATTATGTTAGCTATCAATACATATAGGTAGGTCCTTATGCCTTGATGCTGCAATAGAGAATCTTGATCGGTTATCGTTCGCTAAGGCCCTAGTAGATGTCACGTCTAAGAGTTTTTTCCTCGACGAATTTCTAGCTTTCTTACCTGATGGTTCGTTCAAATGTGTCTGTGGAGTATATTTGGAGACAGGATATATGTACAGTATGCAATTGTTTTGGGAAAACAACTGATAGATGCAAAATCAAACCAAGTAATGTTGCAGTTAGCAATGTTGTGGTTAACAAGTCTGGTAACTCTTTTAGCACTAAAACTGGGTATGTATAGAATACTGTGGGAAAACGGACTAATGGTAATGATAACAATAATGTTTCGAAGAGGCCAATTTGGATGAAGGTGGTCAATAAGAAGAAAACGATAGACATAGTGCTTTCTGAAGGTGGTACCAAAACTGTTGTGAACGAAGTGGACTTGCGTGAAAATAACATCTTTGCTGCTTTGTCGAAAGGCATGGATGCAGAAGTGAAAAATGAGGAGTATGATCAGGATTTTGAAGAAGAAGAAATTCGACGTATTGATGATCTTTTAACTAGTGTCTTTACACCAATCAGTGAAGCTTCCGATGTGGTCAGCGAGTACAAGAAAAACAATATGCTGAGTATAGCTAACGTGTACATTGAGCAAGGTAATTGAAGTGTTGATGTTGATGTTCCACGGGTAAATGATGGGCAATCAGTTTGTGTAGTTAAAGCAGCGAAGGCCAATTCTCCGAATGCATAGATCAAACCCGGTTTCTTGAAAAATCCCCAGCTCGTTCCAAAGATGACAATAAGCTCATTGCAACAAGGACCGAATCAGCTACTGGTGTTGGAACCAATGGAGCTAAGGAAAAAATAACTATGAAACCGAGCACATTTGCAAAGATTCCGGCACCACCAGGACATAAGGAACTCCCACCCAGGACGGATAATGTTACTACGCCTCACTTACCCATCTCTGCATCACACCCATGCTACATCACAAGGAGTAAAAAGATTGTGATGGGGTAGGTAGCCTTTTTGATAATGACCAAATAAGGAGGAGCTATTGGCAACGTCTTCTCTTTATCGCTGCATGGATTAAAAATATGTATTGTTATAATGTGTGATTATTTGGTCCTATTATGTATCATGTTCTGATGCATTTCCAAATGTAATTTGTACTTTGCTTGGTCTTTCTACCCTGCATGGTAAAGAAAACAACTAGTTGGTAAGTACTCTGCTTAGCACCTATAATCATTTTGCTTATTTTAATAAGAGAGTGTTACAGATCACTTTAAAAACTGGTCGGCTTTGCCAAAAATGACTTGATCAATGTCAATTTTACCTGAGGCATGAAGGCTTCTGTGCTCCACTTCATATTTTCTAGGGTCACGCTCATTATCATCTTCGTCCAATGCTCCTCAGCAACTCCTTTCTTCTCTCCAAAGGTGACAGCAGGATCAGTGGAAGGCATAGTAGCAGCCTTAGGATTAGAAGCGATAATGTCAATAGAGGTAGTGCTGGTAGTGGTAGCAGTTGTGTCCGGGGAATGCAACTCAGAAGATCCGGCACCAACTGCTAAACCACTATCCCTCATGATCTCCTCTTTCCCCTTGGCTAGGGTAGCACGAGACCTATCATCTAGAAGGGAATTCAAGACTTCCTCTTCAGTATAGCCACAGTCCTCAAGCTATGTAAGCACTTCTTCCCAAACCTCGGCAAATGTGATTGAAAATTTCTCTCCTAAGAAAGATAAGCTACCGCGTCCCGTGACGCTATATGTATAGAATTTGAATAAGAAAGAACCGAATTCAGTCTTGTCTTTGGCATGTGCTTGCTCTGCAGCTGCCTTGTCTGTAAGAGCTTGGTCTCTCTCTTGCTCAAGATTTTCTGCTTTAGCCTTCAACAAAGAAATCTCAAATTCTTGAGCAATATTCTTTCACGAAGACTAACATTGGCTCGCTGATAAGTTCCAATAGTTTCTTGCTCCATGGTTAATTTTTCCTCAACAGTCTTTTGAGTAGAATGAGCATCTATGACATGAGAAGTTAACAAAGTTTCTCTTTATTTAACGGCAGCAAGCTCTTCCCTAAGCCTTTTGTTCTCGTCTTCCAACTCCTTGTTCTTTTGGGTAAGAGATTAAATGCTGGCATTACAAGTTCGAAGGGTCTTGCAGCTTTGTAATTGTCCATCATCAGCATAGCCTGAACATTTTGCTTATTAACCCTTTAGAGCTCATCATCCAGTTTTTCCCACAAGGTCAACTTCTTGATGGCACCCTTCATCTTATCCAGATCATTAAGCATTTCGGTCGGCTTATGTCTTGGTTGAAGTGAAATCCTTTCAAAAACTATTGGTGAATGGAGTTTTGATGACAACATCCTTATTTCTATTATTATTATTAATTGATTATAAAATATATACTAGCATATATATCTAGAATATATATACACATATATATATGCCAGATTTGTGTACATGACTTAAATACTGAAGACTATATAGTTTTAGAGTTTCAAGAGATTCATGATTCAGAAGAGATTCAAGACTCATGAGTTATCAAGTTATCAAAATATCAATAGTTCAGGAGTTCAAAATTATAAGGGTAATAGAGTCTAGATATTATGTAAAACTCTGTAGCACTCAAACTCTGTTTTCAATTTATCTCTTTTCAAAATTGATTTCAAAACTATTTTCATATTGATTTCAAACTTCTCTCAAAATAATTTTTTATATTCCAAGAATTTCAAACTTGTGATTTCAAATATATTTCCTAATTTATAAGTATTCTTGTTTTTTGAGTTTTATTAAATCATTTATATATATATATATATATATATATATTTTTTACTAAGTTTATATTTGATTATAATATTCTTATTTAAACTCTAAGATTTCATTTAACCTTTTTGTTTGTATAGTTTATAAATGTCTCTTTATAAATTCCTATATACATGTTTATAATTATATTATATATAGTTTTATATCATATATACACATATATATAGTTTTTAATCATATGTTAAAATAATATTTTCATATGTTTTAATACTTGAAAAATAATATTTTAACAACTAGTTTTGTTTTAGGAATTTCCAGAATATATATATATATATATATATATTGGTTTAAATACTTTAAAAAATGGTTTAAAAATCAAAAATATAGTGCATATGTCGACATATATATATTGGTATGTTGACATACAACTGTCAGAAATTCAATTTTGAAAGAAAATGTCTTTTCACTATTTGTAACATTTTGAAACGTTGCAACCATTCAAATCTTATAAATAGGGGCTAATTTCGATTTTTTTTATAGTTCTTCTTTTCAATCTTCACCCCTCTTTATACCACCATTAATATTTCATATTTTATTGATCTCTACACTTCTACTTTGCCAATTTCTTCTCAAATTACATCAAACCTTTTTTCTTCTCAATGCCTATCATCTACTGTCTGTTTGAGTGCTAATTAAAGAGTTATAGGGTTGTTGTAGTCATTTGGGAATTGTGTGGGAAAGGGTGTGTTCCTTGTAGTTCTAAAATCAAGGAAAGGGAGTGGTGTTAGAATTGTAGCTGTGAAATCAAGGGTGGTGGAATCAGTGTATGTTAACCTTGTGGCCTTGAAATCATGGGTGGTGGAATCAGTGTTAAATTTGTAGCCGTGAAATCATGGGTGTTGTAACTAGATTCTGATATTAATAAAACTCTATGCAACCTAAGGTTGTGTAGGACTGGATGTAGGAGTAATCCAAACCATTATTAAATCTGGTGTGTTCTTTCCTTTTCTACATTTTATATTTATCTGTTTTTGTGTTTGTGTTTGATTCTGTGCTTGTGATCATCTCTGGTCTGTGTGATTCCTATAGTAGATCATTTAAGTTTAAGATTTTCATAAATTCCTTATAAACATTATTCACCACCCTCTAGTGTTTTTTTTCCTTAAGATCCACATTCCGCGATTCCTAACAATTGGTATCAGAGCCTAGGTTTTAAAAAGTTTATAATCTGATTTTTGGAAATATTAAATGGCAAGTTTTGAAATGGTTTCTAGCACTAGTTTAAATTCATGTATTGCATCAGTATTAGATAGGTATGCATTTTATTATGTTGAAAAATAAATTTATCATAATCTGTCTTTTATTTTATTTTTTAAATTACAATTAGTTATTTTAAAAGTCACTTGATTCTTTGAAAAGTTATGTCGTTTTGCAGGGGAAGAGTTATATCTGGTGACTATTGGCCGAAATAGACCAAGATGATCATTCATCAATCAAGAAAAGAAGATTTTATGAAGGGATATGACTTTTGGGATTATAGTAGTTGAAGTGTCCATTCATTCAAAATTCAAATTCAAAATTTCGGCGCCAACTTGGTTAAACTGCTAAATCATCGATCTCATTGTCAAATTCTGAAAGATGTAAATATATGGTTCATGACAAAGAAAGAATAACAAAATGAAGGGTTGCAAAATGAGATACGCTTCACAATAATTTCATAATTATTATTATATTTTTAGGAATATACATCTATGCACATAGTTAGGTATAGAAATTTCTCTCTCTTATAATTTTGTTCACATGTCGATACACCATAATATACTTATCATTATACCATTATAATTAAAAGTCTTTTCTTATTCTAAATTTAAGTTTCATTACTATTTGATTTGGATTTGAAATTTTGAAAGGACATCTTTTCATTATGCAAATGTATGTTCAAACTCTAATAATCAATTTTTGTTTATCTACTTACGTTTCACATATTTTGTTTCAATATATATATATATATATATAGAAATTATATAAATTAATAAAATTATATACTGTATATAGACATATGGTTGAAATAATTTAATTTTTCAAACATTTGATATTGTTATAAAATATATATATCTTTTATATGAAGTTTAAACATACATATATTTGTCATATAATTTCATAACAATTTTGAGATATATTATCGCAAATACTATTTGTAACTTAATACTAATTTTGATTCCTTAACTTTTATGTTTTATAAACTTATATATTTAACTCAATATATATATATATGATTTTTTATGTCTTAAATATGTAGTTTAAATATAAGAGGTTATAGTTTTATAGTTTACTTTATATCACCAGATTTCACCAAAATAATATTGTTATAATTATAGATTTCTTTTATAGTTTTAACAGATAAATAGTTCTTTAGAAAATTAATATTTTTTTAGTACTAAGCTTTAAATTTAATTTATGTCAAAAGATTGATGTATATCTCATAATAAATTAAGTTTTAAGCCCTTTTAAAATTAGTTCTTATATATACAATTATGATTATATATTTATATCAAAATAGTTTACTTCATATGATAAAATTTTATATTTCCTTTAAATTGATCTTCAACATTTACTATATTAAGTTTAAAGGAAGCACCCTACTAATATTATTTAACTCCACATTTCTCATTGAATTATTTTAAATATTTTATTATTTATTATGAATATTTTTAATTACTATAAAACTTTCAGCTTTACTATCCTTTAAATCTCTTTCATAAGTACCATTAACCTAAGTCCAGAAATTAATATATATATATTACCTTTATTTAATTCAAATAATATATATGTATGCATAATAGTTCGATAGTACTTTGAATATCTTTTACCAAAATATATATCATCACCAAATCATTATGCATATTTTCATTACACTTCTTATTTCATATCATACATCATTGTTATAAATTACAGTGCATCTCAAATTAAAATCATTCACATCACAAGTTGCATTTCTGTAATAACTCGGAAATCTAGGACAATTTAAAATTTTTATTTTGGCAATTTTAGTGAATTTAGATTATTTAAAATGAATTATTTTAAATAATATCGACAAGAAAATTTATTTTGAATAGAAATCGAACGTATATATTATATCGATCGTCGTTAAAATATAAATATTTGTTTTAAATTATAAAAGGAATTGAAAATGGCGCGGTAGTTCGATAATTCGATTTCAAAATTCAAATGAATGTACCGGGTGCAAAATAAACCAGATTTTAGCGAAACCAAAAATAATGGAATCTAATTGAGAGTATCTTTCCAACGAATCCGAAAAATCGAAATTTCATAGCGGAAATCAAAAGATATGTCCAGTTGAAATTTCAGAATAGCCGCTATGGAATTTCGGCCCTTAAAAATGACCATTTTGCAAACGACCTCGGATTTCGACGAAACCACTTTTGTTGGATCTGTGATGTCAATTTATTGCTAGGTTTCAAATTTCGTAATTTTTCGAATCAATATGTGATAGTGGCAAAGGAAAACATGTTTGACCAATTTCAGTTGATTTTAATCGATTGGAAAATGGCCATTTTTCCAACGGTCTCAGAATTTGACGAAACTAGTTTTGTTAGGAGCGTATCGTCAATACGAAGCTAGAAAATATTTTTCGGGAATTTTTCTAGTTAGTATGTGGCCCCGGTAAATTGAATTGTGCGTTCAAATTCAATATATAGAGTTATATTTTGATTTTGACGAAAACTGATCGAAACGATCGAATCAGCTTACGATACATATCCCATTGTGTTCGGAATGGGGGTAATTAGCTGTGGACGACACGCGGTGGGTCTCGTTTCGAGTTCGAATGAAAAAGTTGCTTTCTAAAATAAAATATAAATTATTATATAAAAACGTGGCCCCCTCTTTCTCTTCCATTCAGTCAACGTAGGGGAAAAAAGGCGCTCCTCCCCAAATTGAAGCCGCCCCCCACCTCGCGTGCGCCACCACCTCCTCCCTCAAGCCCTCCTCCGTCGATCGACGCCCCCTGACTCCGCCTCTCTCCTCCCTTGCCCGCGCGTTCCTCGATAGCCCCCCCCCCCTCGATGTTCCACCGCCGCTGCTTCTTCTTCTCCCTCCACCTTCAAACCGCCTGCGCCGCCACCGCCACCTTCCAGCACCCAATCCCGCGGCGATCGAGACCCCAGGCCCTCCTCCAGTCCAAGACCGACGCCAGTACCTCCCCCATAGCATCGCGAGCACTAGCAGCCACCCCCTCCTCCGTGAAGTCCGACTGCGAACGCCACCACACCGCCCTCTCGATAGAAAACAGTGAGCTTCTTCTTTTATTTTATTTATAGTAATTTTATCTTCAGTTTTAATTATAAATAGCATTGTAGAATCGGATCTTTAATGTATATACATAGAATAAAAACATGATTTTTGATTGTTAAAGATAAGATTTTTTGCTTATAAAATGTTATGATTTTCGTTAGAGTAGGATTTATATATTAGAAAAGCTCGGTGTTAGACCAAAAAGTGGTTCAAACACCCGAATTAACTGAAAGCAAATGAAATAAGATAATAACAAAAAGGAACACACAGGATTTATAGTGGTTCGGCGAAGAAATGCCTACGTCCACTTGTCTTTCACTATATTCACTGATTTAGTTGCAAGTACAATGAAATATTCACTCGATTCCTCTCACAACTTACTTATAATTACTTAATTACAGAAAACAAATGATGAAAGAAGATTTGGATTTTTCGGGATTGCTGGAATTCGGATGAAGGTGGTTGAACTCTCAAAAATGCCAGAAAAAAGATCCTTTTCTTTGTCTCCAGACGGGGTATTTATAAGTGTGAATTTGCTCAAAACCCGATCCGGATCGGAGCCACGTGTCGTCCATCCCATTAGCCTCGGGTTCGGATGAATTATTGTGTTGACAACGCATCAGAGTAATGAACGTCATGGACAGGAACTGGTCATAGCCGATCCGGATATCCAGGCGCTTATGCAGGGGGAACGATACGAAAAATGGGTTCGGGTCGGAGGTATATATATACCAGGGGTTCGGATCGGGATATCCGATCCGACCCGGGTTGTTTTGGTGACAATCTTCTCTTCTCTTTATTCTGCTCCGCTCCGACCTATCTCTGTAGCAGTTGGGTGGCTTTCCGATCCATCTTGAAGAAGACTGCCCTCCGATCCGAACACGCGCTCTCTGCCTTCAAAAGCAATAGCTCACCGATCTGAACAGGAGATTTTATCCGCTACGAACCGATACGTTGCTTTGACCCGACCCGAACGATTGCAGCTGTCCGATCTAGGTTGTAGTGTCTTCTCCGATCCGAACCGAAGTCTTCTAATTAAAAATGCTCTTCAATGTCTGGTATTTTGACTTTGTGTTGCCTAGTTCACAAAGTAGGCTAACACTTTGCCCCCTCAAAGGATGGTTTTGTTGGAAATGGAGCATGCTTTGATTGCTGTTGCACGACGCCTTCATCCTTCCCTTTGAATTCTCATGCCAAGCTGTCGTACTGCATCCTGTTCGGTTCGGATTCCGACCCGAACGGATTTCTGGTTCGGGTTCCGACCCGGACGGATCTTCTTCTTCCTATACTCTGCAATGGATTAGTGGGCCAAGCTGCGTCATTGGGCTTTTCGAGCCGGTCCGATCGGGAATACGAATAGTCGGCTTGTTTTTTATATAAATTTACTTCACTTTTCTTCTTTTCTTTTGTTCACTGTTCTTGCCCAACCGAACCGATTCCACGTCGAAACCCTAGTCTTTCCAAAAAAATTCAAAATTCTCGCTTCAATCTTTGAACCAAATACATAGGTAGTCTTGCAATCTCGAATCTCGTTGCCATAATTGTTTTTAATTTACATTCGTAGTTAAGTTGAACGATTCTAGCAAGGTACTTGACTAATTCCATCGCCACGGCTCCCTTCATCCTCCGCCTTCGTCGTTGATGGCATCGACGCCATTTCGAGGCGTTGGTGGAGGTTGTTGAGATTCGTCGCTGAATACTTGAGTGCTTAAGCACTTGATTTTAATTAAGGCTAGGGATATCGAGTTGGGTTCGCTACTTAAGAGGAGGAAGAGGAAGGAAATTGAAGGAGATCGTTTCGGGTGGGGGAACAGTAGGAGAAAAAGGGAAAGAGAGAAATTCACAGAACCGGACCGGGTCGGAGCAATAAGGCAAAGAAATGGGACTTAACTTGTTTGACCGGGTCGGATCGGACCTATGAACAAAATGGAGGTCAAGACTTATGCGCTCGGATCGGCCGGGTTATGAAACAAAAGAGAGAATAGGTGCATGGTTATCCAGGTTAATCCGACCCGCCCCGAAAGTCAATCCCCGAACCGATCCGGATATATCTCTCTGAGTGCGAGCCTTTGCTTTAAGCTGACATGTGACCTTGCCTATCCGATCCGAACCTGATGTATACATCCGAACCGAAAACTACTAAATCGAAAGCACAAACTTTTGTCCAACTATTTAAAACAATGCTAGATATTACTTCCAACTTCATGAACAGTTAGGATAGTGCCTTGCGGACATAAATGAACATTAAGAACTACTCTGACTATCACTTTCTCTTCAAAGTTTCGTCTTACATTGTTGGACCTTTACTTTGCATTTCTCACATTCGCTGCACAAATTTTAGTTCACACACATGCACAGGGGGGTACGGGCTAATTTACTCTAATTCGTGCTATTGCTTCTTCAATAGTTCTATGACAATGAGACCCAGACGCTCTTCCAGACTAGCTGAGAGGAAAGAAGCCCCGGAAACCTCTAACAAAATCACTCTCGAGGATATATCTTCTCCTTCGGATCCAGAATGGGACAGTGAGGGTTCAGATTACGGGGTTGGAAATCGAGAAAGCAACGAGGTGTCTTCAGAGAATGAAGTTTCTCTGGGTTTTGAGGAGGAAGGAGGGATTGGTGACAATCGAGCCCCTGATGAATTTGAATTGGCCGTTATATTGGAATCACCTCCAGACTCTGTTGAGTCAACAATCGACAATGATCGACTGATCCGAATTTGCTTAAAGTACGGGATAATGAAAAGGGACACTTTAGTGCCCTCACGCTCTGACCGTCCCCACAACCCTCCAGAAGGATATATGGCGGTCACTCGATTAATGTGCATGGTCGGCGCTATTCCTCCCTTCTCTCCCTTCATCGTTGACTTTTTAAGACAAATGCGGATTGCACCCATGCAGCTGCATCCCAATTCGTATGCCTATTTGCACACTTTGTACATAGCATATCGTGAAATCTTAGGCATAGAGCTCACGTTCGATGACGTTCATTTCTTCTATAATTTCAAGCATCGGACTCGAGAGACTCCATCTTTCTGCTACTTCGAGTCAGTTCCAAAAAGGAAGATAATCTCAGCACCATTCAGCAGTAAAGCTGGAGATTCCAGACTAGAATGGTTCTACGTGAAGCAACAACCTGGATGCGCCAGGAGGTGGACAAAATCAAGTAAAGCACTGATTTTCCAAATCCGGGCTCTATACACTTGAATCATCACCTTAACTTGTTTTCCTTTTTGTTTACAGTCGACAATCCCAAACAAATATCAGATCAGGTGTTCTTTGACCGGATGCACCAACTTCTTAATGGCGATCAAAAATTCTTGACCATCGATGAAGTCCTCAAGGACGAATATCTTCACTTCCATGAGCTGTTATCCGTCTTCCGTAGCATTGGTCATGGGACTGCCCCCTATGTATACATTCCTCTTGTGGAGGTAGTCCCAGAGACAGGGGAAGGCTCGGGAATTCCTGCAGTACCTCTTCAAACTTCACCTTCTCCATCTTCTACACAAGATGACGAATTGGCTAACCTGGCCGAAGGGCATCGTGAAGGATATACTGCCCCCGAGGAGGCTACTTCTTTGGAGAAATCAACATCCTCTCAAGAGTCGCCGCTTAATGCTTCCGAGGGGAATATCCCTAGTACTGATGAGCAAATATTTCAGGGTTTGGGGGATCTCCCCGTACCTGAGACTATATACACTTCAGAGGATTTCAGGAAGGATCCTTTAGTCTTCACCTCTTCTGAAGAGACCACTCCCGCTAAGGCTAAAGAGCCTGCCCGTACTAGTCTAGCTTCTGACTCGGGTTGGTTTGGGGGGAAACGCACCACTTAGGATACACTTTATATGACGGAAATAGCATTCACTGCACCTCTTTCTTCGTGAATCCATTAATTCTAAATTTCGTTTGTTTTATCGTGCAGGTATGATGTCTCGATCCTACTACGATATCAGGAAGCTTCGCCGCAGCATGTCCAATCCACCTCAGGATATCGAGTATGATCGCGGGGATGATCGTGGCAGGGATGAGAGAAGGCCTTACGATCCCTATCGTTCTCGACCCTCACGCTCTCGCTCACCAGTTCGGCCGGAACAAGAGAAATACAAGGGTTATCAAAGCCGTAGGGAAGAGGACAGACCACAAACTAAAGAATCCACTTCTTCCCATGAAAAGCGTAGTAGAGAGAGAACTCCTCCAAAAGAAACTTGGTCTCGAAGTAAGCACAAGGTCCCTGCTACTAAACGACCTAGGACAGACAAAGAGACTACCGAATCTTCTTCACACAGGGACACCGAATTATCAATTCCCGCTCCTCCCCCACCAGATGCGGAAACTGCAGTAAAGCGGGCATATTTAGAGGAGCAATTTCCCGAGCACTACTTCGAGACTTTGACTTTTTTACCAGCCCTTGAACCTATTTCTTCTAAGTGGGCAGATGAGGCCAAAGCAAAGATTGATGCGGTGGAAAAACAGTATACTGAGATGTTCAAATATTCACGCAATCTTTCTAGAATCATCCGCACTCTAATCACAAATACTGATTCAATGCAAAAGACCGCGGAGGAGGATGCTAAGGCCTTAAAAGCTCTAGGAAAAGATTTAGAAGACACTCAGGCTCAGCTAGCTGTCGCTCAAAGGGACGCTTCTAACTTCAAACAACAATTCGAGGACATGCAAAAGCGTTATCATGACTTGCTTGAATCTCACACTCAGGAGCGCTCTGAATTAAAAAAGCAAGCTGACGAGGCCAAGTCAGAAGCTGCTAAGACACGCCTTGCTTATGCTGAGCTTGAACGGAAAAACGCCGAGTTAGCAAAGAGGAGTGCTGAATTAGAAAAGAAGAATGGCGACTTGGCTTCAAAGCTGTTGGAAGCAGAGAACAGGGCTGCCCTGGCCGAGGGCAATGTGGAGTGTGCTATTAAATCTGCGGAGGAAGCCCGCAAACAACTGTCAGAGGCGGAGGCTGATATTCAGGGTTTCGGCGAATTAATGATTGAATTCTTCGCACATATCATCCGTCGCCGAAACATTTCTTGGATCGAGGATTATCCATCCACTCTAGTTCAAGTATGGAATCAGATCGTCGAGTGGGAAAAAGAGGAACTTAAGGTCGATTCCCTCGATGAAGATAAACTAATGGAGAAATACTTGAGGGATGATGAACCGGAGCGCCTAGCTGAAGGGCGCCGCCTCATTGCTGAGGCCATGGAGGAGGAGAGACGAAAGTCTAAACAGAAGAATGTTCTCGGAGCTGGTTCCTCTTCTTCCGCCCCTGCGACTTCTGAAGTAGAGGGGTATGACCCTGAAAATCCGGGAATTGCCCGAACAACTCTGCTATCCCCTATTCCTGAAACAGCACCAGAGGTAGTAGTCACCCCTGCCGAGAGGTCTTCAGAAGGTATCCCTACCTTTTCTCCTCAATTTGCTAAGGCTATTTCTACCTTTCGCCACGTGATTGAACAATCGATGAAAGACCCATTGTTTTCGCCTGAGTTGATAACTGTTGCTTCTCATTCTGTAGGTGTTGAATCATCCGAAAAGACAGATGTGACTCAGGGAGCCACCGCTGGGGCAAAGCCAGCAGAAAAGGCCAAAAGAGGGGAAGACAAGGCTGCTTCTATAGACTTGGGAGAAGGAAGTGAGCCGACTAAGGCCGCCACTCCCCATGATGAAGAAATTATAGCGGCTTTAAGGGATGATGGCGGTGACGGGGGTCAGGAAGAGGAACCGGAAGTTGCAATAATCGGGGAGTCAAAAAGTGCTGATGACGTTACTTTGGCTGCAATGAAAGCTGATCAAGACAAACGCTTGCAATTAAAAGCCGAAGAACTAGACCCTGAAGCCCTCAAGCCCCTCGCAGTCGTGGATGCGGGATCAAGGTTAGTTGTTAAGCTCTCAACTAGATCTATTACAGAGGAACTCGCTAAAAAATCTTCTCTTGATTCCAGCGCCCCGCCCTCCGGGAAGAAGTCTACTGGCTCCAGCACCGCTTCTTCAGGAAAGAAGAAATCCAAACGAATCTTGACAGAGGCTGAGAAAGAGGCAAAGGATGCGGAGAAAGCCGCCAAGAAGTCCAAGGCTCACTCCAAATCTAAATAGTGGATTGCCTTGCGTCGTTTTAGCATTCAGTGAACCAACAATTGCTGCTATCAGAGCGGCTCTCGCACCTTCTTTTTTAGCTATTCTCCTGTACAGATTTATTCATTTGTAAATAAGTAATAAAAAATCATTTGTTTTCTGCAATGTCTATTTGTTAGTAGTGCTGCACTTATGTAAAAATGCATGTCTTGATATAGTTATAAAATGAAGTCACGGAGCGAGGGAACATGTGTATACATATATGCCCCCAGTTAATTCTAGTAAATTATTAATGCTTAATCAAGCAATTTGAATGCTCCCGATTTTCTGACGGGATAACATTTCCTGTGTCGTCAGAGCTGTCGTTTTCCTGGCATTTCTTTTATACTCTCTAGAATTGGGAAAATTTTCTTTTTCAACGCTCAGTCGGAGACGCTTTTATACTCTCTCTTTCTCTGGAGAGTTTGAGTTCGAACTCAGTAATCTATTCATTCCCGGGTCTTTCAGCGGGGAAAGATTGCTTTCTCAGCGCTCAGTCGGAGACGCCTTTATACTCTCTTTCTCTCTGGAAAGTTAGAGTTAGGAGAAGAATTTCTTTTTCAGCGCTCAGTCGGAGACGCTTTTATACTCTCTCTCTCTCTCTCGGGAGAGTTAGAGTTAAGAATGTCGTTTTCTCATTCTTTTATGTCTTATCGCACAAGTAGTCGCTGTGCCTTTTCTTATATTTAATCTATCTTTAACCTTTTCAGGCTTTGAATCATCCTGTATTCCATAACTACAACAGAATAATTAACAAATGTATGTATGTAATGCATAAAAGTAAATAACACACAATATTTTTATAGTGGTTCGGCTAAGTCGTAGCCTACATCCACTTTATAGTTCTTAATTCATATCGTCAGATTTTCCCAAGGCAAGTCGTGCCTTATTACAGAATTCATAAGAAAAATAACACAAAGTACAGCATTTCTAATCCAAATATCGCATTAAGTGTTGGGCATTCCATGCTCTAGGGACTTCTTCGCCATCTACGGTCGTTAACTTGAAGGTTCCTTTTTCAAGTTTCCGTTGGATGACAAAGGGTCCTTCCCATTTTGGACCGAGGTGAGGAAGGGATGGAAAGACTCTTTTTAGCACCAAATCTCCTGGTTCAAAAGTCCTGAGGCGAACTTTTTTGTCGTAATAGCATGCCATCTGACGTCGATGTCTTGCCGCACGCAAATCCGCTTCATCCCTTTTTTCTTCGACTTCATCAAGAGACTCAAGTAAGAGCGCCCGATTCGTCATTGGGTCATAATATGTCACCCTGTGGGAAGGAACTTCCAGTTCAACTGGAATTACTGCTTCTGAGCCAAAAGAGAGAGAGAGAGAGAAAGGGGTATGACCGGTGGCCGTCTTAAATGTTGTTCGATATGCCCACAAAGCTAGGGGCAATTCGTCAACCCATTTTGCCTTCGCACGCTCTAACCGTTTCCTGAGGATGGATTTTATTACTTTGTTTATTGCCTCTACTTGCCCATTTGACTGCGGATAGGCAACTGCAGTATATCGTTTGTCTATCTTATACTTCTGGCAGAAATTTCTGAATTCCGTACTATCAGATTGGGTTCCGTTGTCAGTTATAATCGTCCTTGGGATCCCGAATCGGCATATAATATTTCTGACCACAAAACTTATCACCTTTCTTGCTGTGATCTTGGTCAAGGGCTCAGCTTCCACCCACTTCGTAAAATAGTCCACGACCACTATTGCATATTTTGCCCCTCCTCTAGCAATCGGAAGAACTCCAATGATATAAATTCCCCATGTGGCAAATGGCCAAGGACTCACCATTGACTTAAGTTGGGTTGATGGTGCTTTGGGGATTTTGGCGAATCTCTGGCACTTATCGCAGCGTCGTGAATAATCAGCTGCATCTTTGTTAATTGTAGGCTAGAAGTATCCGTACCGCAATATCTTCTTTGCTAAAGTTTGACCTCCTGTATGATCTCCACACTCACCTTCGTGTACTTCTTTTAGTACACGCTTGATGTCGTCGTGAGCTATACATCGTAACAGGGGCATAGAAAATCCTTGCCTATAAAGAGTATCATCTTGTATGACATATCTGGTAGCTTTGCGAACTACAGCTCTTTTCTCACTCTTCTTTGATGGGAGTGTCCCATTCTTAAGGAAATTCTTAATTGGAGTCATCCACGACTCCTTCTCTGGTTCCACTTCAAAAGCGAATTCAATTTCCATTGACTCAAAGCTTGGCGATTCCAACGTTTCAATTGGAATTATTTCATTCTCTTCAGGATTGTCAGAACTAGCTAGCTTTGCCAGCCTATCTGCCTTCTGGTTTTCAGCTCTTGGGATATGTGTTATGTTGTACCGCTCCAGGCTACTCAATAGCTCCCTCACTTTCCTGAGGTAAGCGATAAGTCGAGGCCCCCGAGCCACAAATTCCTCTCGTACTTGGCAAACAACGATTTTAGAGTCACAGAATATGTCTAACATTTTTACTCCGAGGTCTTTAGCAAGCTTCAGCCCGGCAATCAGGGCTTCATATTCAGAGTCATTGTTAGTCGCCGAAAATTCTAATCGCAAGGCGTAATATAACGACCGTCCTTCGGGAGTGACTAAGACGATTCCAGCTCCGGACCTTCGGTCGTTCTTGGCTCCATCTGTATATAGTTTCCACGGATCTATCTTTAACTCATCCTCGGACTTAACCACTCTGTCATTGATTACTTCCTCCTCTGGGATGGTGAACTCCGCAATAAAGTCTGCTAGAGCTTGCCCCCTGATCGACTTTCGTGGTTGAAAATTCAAATCAAACTGACTTAGTTCTATGTTCCATTTGATCAACCTTCCCGATGCTTCGGGTCTCTGCAACACCTGCCTCAAGGGCTGGTCGGTGTATATGGTTATTGGATGAGCTTGGAATTAGTGACGAAGTTTTCGGGATGCGATTAGGAGGCTGTAAGCAAGCTTCTCAATCTTTGGATAGTTGCGCTCTGCCGCTGCTAATTTCTTGCTTACATAATACACTGGCCTTTGTACTTTGTCTTCTTCTCGAACCAGGGCTGTGCTAACGGCGTGAGCCGAGACTGCCAAGTAAACAAACAATTCTTCGTGATCTACGGGCTTTGATAAAATCGGCGGTTTCTCTAGCAGTTCCAATAAATTTCGAAAGGCCTCAACACAGTCCGGAGTCCACTCAAAGTTCTTCTTTCCGCTTTTAATTAGATCAAAAAACGGAACACATTTGTCTGTGGCTTTGGAGATGAATCTACTCAGCGCCGCTACTTTCCCTGCAAGACTTTGGACGTCTTTAATTCTCCTCGGCTCTTCGATATTTCTAATCGCTGCTATCTGGCTAGGGTTGATTTCGATTCCTCGGGAGCTCACAATAAAGCCAAGGAACTTTCCCGATGCCACCCCAAATGAGCACTTCAGAGGATTTAATTTCATCCGATACTTTCGCAGGATACCAAACATTTCCGCCAAGTCTTGCGTATGGCTGGAGGACTGTTTCGATTTGACAAGCATATCATCCACATAAACCTCCATAGTCTTTCCTATTTGGTTATAAAATATTCTGTTCACCAAGCGCTGATAAGTAGCTCCGGCATTTTTCAATCCGAATGGCATTACAACATAACAATATAATCCTAGATTCGTAATGAAGCTCGTATGCTCTTGGTCTGGCACGTGCATAGGAATTTGGTTGTACCCAGAATACGCGTCCATGAAAGAGAGAATTTCATGACTGCTGTCGAATCTACAAGCTGGTCAATCCTGGGAAGTGGGAAACTATCTTTTGGGCAAGCTTTGTTCAAATCTGAAAAATCAATACAAGTCCGCCACTTTCCGTTTGGCTTTTTTACCAAGACGGGATTCGATATCCAGTCGGGATATGTCGAATCTCGAATAAATCCATTCTGCTTCAACTTCTCTACTTCCTCTTTGAGAGCAGCCGACCTCTCTGGGCCCAGCATGCGTCTCTTTTGCTTCACATGCGGATACTTCGGGTTTACATTCAATTTGTAACTTATAATGGATGGCGATATCCCACACATGTCAGCGTGGGTCCAGGCAAACACGTCCAAGTTCGCCTTCAAAAAGTTCGTTAGTTCTTTAGCCCGACATGGATCCAATTGAGACCCAATCTTCAAGACTCTTGTCGGATCAGCGTCATCAATGGGAATTTCCACTATCGCTTCATTAGGAGTTGCATTCTTAGTCTCTGGTTCCTCGTCTTTTCTGGGATCCAGGTCTTCAGGCGTTCCTTTTAGCAATTCCTTCGGGGCCGATTTCTCTAATTGCTACGCCGAGCCCCCCTTTGGGGGAGGCGAGGCATCTTCACTCTCGATGTTAAGTCCTTTCATCAACATCTTTAGTTCGGCCACATAACAGGCCCGTCCGGAAACTTGATCCCCTCTCATTACTCCAGTTCCACCTTCGGTTGGGAACTTAAGCAATAAACACCAGGGGGCGATACAAACCCTGAATTCAGCAAGGGCAGGCCTCCCCAAAAATGCATTATAAGGGGAATCTACGTCCAATACTACAAATTGAAGCATCCGCACTCTTCTGCGTTCTCCTTGCCCCAAGGTCACGGGCAATTCTATGTATCCCATGGGAGCGGTTGATGCCCCGTTGAAGCCTTTGATCCATCCTTCACATGGCTTCAAATCCTCAGACTCAAGCTTCATCTGATCAAATGACTTTTTAAACAAAATATTAACGGAACTTCCGTTGTCTACTAATACCTTATGAACCAAGGCCGGCCCAATGGTGGTAGTAATAACCAACGGGTCATTAGTGGGTGATTGGATCCCAGTATTATCTCGGCTGCGGAATACCACGTCGTCAAACATGGTCTTCTGTTATTTTATGGGGGTGATATCTTCCAAATCATCACCTTCGTTCACGTCTAGATGCTTGGCAGCATTTACATATTGATCCATTGATCTAAAACTTCGGATTGCCGGGTGAGGTCCGCCCACTATGGAGTTGATAACAATTCCTTTACCTTTCTGCTGCGCCGTAGGCTTGGGAGCAGGTAGAATCTGTTTTGGAGCCTGGTCTCCCTGCCCCCTGTCCCTCGGGGCAACCTTGTACTCATCCAACTTCCCTTCACGCAACAGCCTCTCAATGACATCTCTCAAATGCCGACATTCATTGGTTGAATGCCCATGAGTTCCATGAAACAAACAAAATTTCCCTGTCGCCATTTCCTTCTCGGTCGAATCACGAGGTGGTGGCCTCTTGTACTGCAAAACATTGTACGTATCCAGGTAAATATTCTCCAGGGTGTTGTTCAATGGTGTATAATTCTCATAGGTCTGGAATCGGGGTCTTTTGTTAGGATCACTTCCCCTATTTCTGTTTCTTCTGTTACCGTTCGGATTACGGTTATTGTTGTTGTTACCCCTGCTTCCAGCATTGTTGTTTCCACCCTTGTTTCCCACATTTACTTCAACCTTGCCAGAACTTTCCCCAGACTGCTTCACGGCGATATTACTCTGCACATTTTCTTTTGAAGCCGTCTCAGACTTTCTCTTTCGGTTTGCCCTGGCTTCCTCTCGCCTTAGATAAATATCGGCTTTTTCGTAGAATATCTCTCTTGTGGAGGGCGTCTTTCCAGAAAGGTAGTCCCCGAACTCGGATTCAGGATCAACTCCTTCCTTCAATGCCATCAGAATAGTGGGCTCATGCGGGTCACTGACCTCAGTCACAGCTTGGTTAAAACGGTCAAGATATGCCCTCAAAGACTCTCCTGGTGCCTGCTTGATTCTCGATAATTCAATAACACTTTTGGACTTTCGGGCATGGAGTCGGAACTGGTTCATGAAACGCTTGCTTAGTTCCTTGTAATTCGAAATCGAACGAGGAGGAAGTCGGGTAAACCAGAACAGCGCCACATCTTCTAAGTAGATTGGGAATGCTTTGCACTTCACTTCATCAGGGGCAGCAGCAGCATTCATGAGCCACGAATATCGCATCAAATGCTGTCCCGGATCAGTCCTTCCGTTGTACTTGTCCATCTGTGGCAAGTTAAAGCGTCGGGGAAATTGGAAATCGAGGATATCGTCGGTGAAAGGAGTATGGCTTCGCTCAATGCCATAATCTTCATTTGCATAGTTCCGGCTCTCGGTCATGATCTGGCGAACCATTGCCTGTACATCAGCATTAGTTAGGGGCCTCTCAGGTTCCCTGGCCCTAGTATCCGAGTTCCTTCTGGGCTCTTGTTCAGGAGATGCCCTTCTTCTTCGAGCTGCTTCTGCTCGATTCCGTTCCCTGCGTTCCCGGTCGATCTCGGGAAGAGGGGACTGGAGTCTTTGACCCTGGTGGGGTCATTGTTTCCTAACGCTCGTGCAATATCCTCACGAGATCCCAAAGATCCAAATGTCAGCTGCTCCACATTCTGAGGTCGTTCGAGCGGCCTTCGTTCATGGGGCCGCTCTTCCTCGGAAGATGAAGATTGATCCACTGGTGTGTGACGAACCGGTGATGGAGTTCACTGTCGACGGAGTTCATTAATCTCCCGACTCATGAGCCTCATATTTTCCTGCATCATGAGATTAGTGCGCTCGTGGACTTTCATAGCCTCCCTTGTGCTCTCAAGCATGTCAAGTAAGCGCGAGAAATCTCCTTGTGTGATGGGCGCAGATGGATTAACCTGATCACTAACCCTGGTGGCTGGAATCGGAGCATTCGCGGGGACTCGAGTGGAGGTTCCAGCTTCACCAAGCGTCGGATCGGATCGGAGATAGGAGGTCGGGTCGGATCGGAGCAGGGGAGCCTGGTCGGATCGGTACGCGGCAAGCTACTCGGGTCGGTTCAGATTGGGGGAATGCACTGCTTCAGAATCTCCTACCCGGATCGGATCGGAGCTCTCCCCCTGTTGGCGGCTCGGATTTCCTGCATTGGTTCTTCCTGCTGCTGAGCTCTGCCCCCGAGACCTTGTTACAACCGCATTTTGCTGATCTTCGCCAGCTCCATTTCCTCGACCAGATTGAACTTCTTTGCCTTTTCCTTTGGCCAGAATTCTTTGACAATCACTTCAACAAATATAAAAGAGCGGAGAAACTTAAGGATTAACTTCTTTGAACTCAACGGTCCAAAAAGTAGAAAGAAATCCCGGAAAATAAAGAATTCAGATGAGGTTTCTCAGTGAAAGCACCAAAATGTTAGACCAAAAAGTGGTTCTAACACCCGAATTAACTGAAAGCAAATGAAATAAGATAATAACAAAAAGGAACACACAGGATTTATAGTGGTTCGGCGAAGAAATGCCTACGTCCACTTGTCTTTCACTATATTCACTGATTTAGTTGCAAGTACAATGAAATATTCACACGATTCCTCTCACAACTCACTAATAATTACTTAATTACAGAAAACAAATGATGAAAGAAGATTTGGATTTTTCGGGATTGCTGGAATTCGGATGAAGGTGGTTGAACTCTCAAAAATGCCAGAAAAAAGATCCTTTTCTTTGTCTCCAGACGGGGTATTTATAAGTGTGAATTTGGTCAAAACCCGATCCGGATCGGAGCCACGTGTCGTCCATCCCATTAGCCTCGGGTTCGGATGAATTATTGTGTTGACAACGCATCAGAGTAATGAACGTCATGGACAGGAACTGGTCATAGCCGATCCGGATATCCAGGCGCTTATGCAGGGGGAACGATACGAAAAATGGGTTCGGGTCGGAGGTATATATATACCAGGGGTTCGGATCGGGATATCCGATCCGACCCGGGTTGTTTTGGTGACAATCTTCTCTTCTCTTTATTCTGCTCCGCTCCGACCTATCTCTGTAGCAGTTGGGTGGCTTTCCGATCCATCTTGAAGAAGACTGCCCTCCGATCCGAACACGCGCTCTCTGCCTTCAAAAGCAATAGCTCACCGATCTGAACAGGAGATTTTATCCGCTCCGAACCGATACGTTGCTTTGACCCGACCCGAACGATTGCAGCTGTCCGATCTAGGCTGTAGTGTCTTCTCCGATCCGAACCGAAGTCTTCTAATTAAAAATGCTCTTCAATGTTTGGTATCTTGACTTTGTGTTGCCTAGTTCACAAAGTAGGCTAACACTCGGGTTTTTGAATTAGGAAAGATCATATCTTTAATTATAAAAAGACCGGATTTTTATCACAAAGAAAGTGATATAAAAATATAATTTTTATATTAGTAGAAGATTAAAAATATGATTTTTATATTTTTTTGAACAATAAAAATATAATTTTTATAGTATAGAAAAGTTAAAAATATAATTTTTATACTAGTGGCATATTAAAAATATGATTTTTATATTAAATAGATAGTAAAAATATAATCTTTATATGTGTAGCGAAGGAAAGAATTGATTTTTATTATATATTTGTTGGGATAAAAATGTGATTTTTATAGCGATGAAATAAAAATTCTATCTTTGTATATGAAGTAGAAATATAAAAATATAATTTTTATATAGAATGAAGCGTTGTAAGAATATATGAAGTAGAAATAAAAATATGATTTTTATTTATTAGAATGAAGTAATAAAAATATAATTTTTATTTGAACAGCGTGAAAAGAGCTGCATTGGCATTTCAACCGATCCAGACGATTCAGCAATTCAAAAGCAAAGCACGGCGGAGTGGAACCCTCTGTGAGAACTTCTCACCTTTTAATTTTGTTTTCTAGTTAAAAATATATACTAGGATGTAGACGGTGTTTAGTAGCACCCGACACCCGTCGTCCACAGACCATGGACGGCTTGTATGCTTGTTTGTTTGATTTTGATGTGTAGTTGATTGTAGGATGTGATGTGAAATAAAATAAAATATTTATATAGTTAAAAATATTTTATTGTTAAAAATAGAATTTTTAACGTGTATATGAAATGAAATAAAATATTTATATAGTTAAAAATATTTTATAGTTAAAAATAGAATTTTTAACGTGTATATGAAATGAAATAAAAATAAACAAATCAGACGATTTGTTTATATACACACATTTGACTAATATTGATTGGGACGATAAATTTTACACATCGCCCAACTGCACAAATAAAATCTGTGTTTGATTGTTTGAAACCCCACACGGGTGTTGGGATGATATTTGACGTACACTAATCCCGATTGTTTAGTTGTATGTCGATCGATTGATTGACAAACTGTTATAAGCGTTGAATATTTGTATTTGATGCTTATACAGTGTAGAATGCACGTTGGATGATGGTTGATTATTCATCGTTGTTATTGTATACATGTGTTGTAGAAAATCCATATAATTAACATTATATGGTAATTGATTGGGTATCATTCCCGTTTTGAAAAAGAAATATTTGAATTGAAATATTTGAAAAAGAAATATTTGAAATAGAATATTTGAAAATAGAAATATATGAAGCCGTGTTGATTAGATTTACGCCATTTTGACGTGAACGATATTTATATCGATTTTATTCATTTTATAATGAACATCGAAAGTGATTTCAAAATCTGATATTTTGAATAGAAATAAATTCGAATTAAATTAAAATGAATTGAAATTCGAATTAAATCGAAATTGAATTGAAATCGATTTGACATGAATTTAAAACGAATTTATATTGGAATATTCAATTTTGATTTGAAATTGAATATGAAGTTGAAACCGTTTTGAAAATGAATTTATAACGATTTATAAAGAACGTTTTGAATTGAAATCGACGAAGTATATATTATATATATTATATATATAATATAATGGCCTGAATAGAACGCGCCACACCGCGGCAGTTCGCGAATTTCGACCATTGACTTCGAATGGATATTGCGGGAGATCCGGCCGTTGGATTCTCCTGAAACCGGAACCGTTGGGTTCATATCGAAAAGAGCTTTCTAACGAATATTAGAAATTTGAAATCTAATGGTTGGATTTGGAATTATGTCCAAATCAAATTTGGAAAAGGTCGCTGTAAGTGCAGTTCGATGGCTGTTGATGGAAATCGACTGTACGAGCCTTGATAAAATTATTAAAAATAGTAATAATTTGTGTAAAATCCTAAGAAATGATTTGGGAAGAACTGGGATGAAAAACTCCATATTTGAAAAGATAAAAATAGATTTTTATCGAAATGAACTAGTTTTGAACTAGAATTATAATTCTATTTATTTTTATTAAATAAATAAATTGAATTTGAAAAGGGTTTTGAAAGTAACCAGAATTGCCAATAATTGAATTGGAATGGATTTGAATCGAAATTGTCTTCGGATTATTTCGATGTTGGATTTCGTGATTATACAGATATTGTTATGGAAATTTGAAAGATATATTTATATCGTTATTTCAAATACGATATTTGTTGGTCGTAGAATTTGATATTGAATATAAGCCGATATATTTTCTATTCAGAGCCTTGTATTTAATATCAAATGTGATTAGGGTTTGTCGTGAATGGTGTCTTCATTGACACTGTTCTTAAGCCCAGTTGAGAAAAAGATTAAATCTTTTTGTTTAGATTTAATGAAGTGTACCAATTAAATAATATTTAATTGGAATTGAATTAGTATTGATTTTTGGGTTTACCATGAATAGTGTTTTAAATAACACTTGTTCTTTAACCCGATAATTAATAGAATGTGATTTTGGGTTGTCGTGAACGGTATCTTCAATAATACTGTTCTTAGACCCAAAAAAAGGGAGTTAAGAAAATTAGAAACTAATTGGAGATTAGTTAAGTTGAATAGTTTCTGGGGTATTGATCTGATATTGGTTTCGGCCTTCGGGGTTAATACTTAGTGAATTGCTCACTTGCTAATTTATGGTTAGGGACTGATTGAATGTGATGTGATTTTGGGTTTATCGTGAACCGTGTTTTAAACAACACTGATTCTTTAACCCAGTCAAAGATTAAAACTAAGTGGAGTTTTAATGAATCTTTAATTAGATTGAAATGATCGAGAATGGAGTATCACCAGTTTTACTCCAAGCGATAGTTAAATCTTTAATTAGATTTAAACGTGAAATGGTAATTAAATTTAGGGATGAATAGGTTGGGATTGGGAAATTAAAACAAACGATTACTTCGGTAAGGTTCGTTAATCCCGACTAGTTTGAATTGATGTTCAAAAGTAGATTAAAGAAAAAAATTAAAGAATTTATCTTTGATAAAATTAATGGGAACCTTTCCCTATGAATGTGAAATTTAGAAACTAACTGTCAGTTAGCTAAGCAGAATGGTTTTCTGGATATTGATCTGATGTTGGTTTCGGCCTTCGGGGTTAATATTTGGGGAATTATTCTCTTGTTAATTTACGGTCAGTGACCGATGAATTGGAATGAGTCGTATGTTGTGTTTGTGTAACACTTCTATATAATATACGTGAGTTATTCGGAAAAACCGGGTTTATCCCATTCTGAATAACTGATACGACAATAAGTCGAAGATGAAGACGGTGGTCGAAGACCGGAGGTTTTCACGTCATTTGGGTGATTACTGACGATCTTGATTGGGATGTACACCCAAGAAGATGGAAACAGTTGGTGATCGTCCAGACGTACTTGGAGATCGATGGATATGCGGGGTACTAGGTGCCTCCGGTTTCGTTCAGACCCAGAACGGACTTGTAAATGGACTGTGTGTCTGACATTGGATTTCATTCTATGTGATCGATATCGGTTGCATGGAGTGGTTTGCCTGTGTGGCATGCTAAGATGCAAATGATTAAGGCTTCTGTTGAAAAGCAAAGTCTTGTGGTTGATGATCAAAGCACGGCCTTTGTGGCGTAGCTTTGTGTAACGTTTACTTCGCGAGTTTCACACCCGGTGGTGGACCAAAAACGGGAGAGGACCTCAGGGAGGACATGCGTTTCTTTCTAGCTAGAAGTGGCGTCAGTGGTTTTACACGCCCTGACGAGGTTGACTTATGTGGTTGTTGCTGTTGCGAGGCGCCTCGGTTTGATCAGACGATCAGGGTCTGATGGAGTCATTCGTTGGCTCATTTACGCCCCATAGCGCGGGGAAACGCAGTGTTCAGGCATTTTAATCCACATCGGTGGACCGGCCCTGACGATCCAAGGGTCGATGCGCTCTGACCCTGAGGCTTGGGATAGACAGTCTCGAAGACGGTGAGGACGATCCCTGGCCTCGGTTCACAGACGGAAATCCAATTTCCAAATACGTGACATTTGCGGTTTTATTTGTATTGACTAGTATGGCGACATAGTGGGATGAGGCGCTTATGCCGTCTATGATTGATACTTATGATTTGAAGTTGTTCTATACACTTATAGTAATAATAAATGATTTGTTTTAAACGTATCAAGCATTCTTGGTTATTATAAGGTAAAAACCCTATCCTCCGGCTTGCGTTGCATTGTGTGATGGGACCTGGGTCTTATAATAGCTTCATTTTTCTTTATTTAGCATTGCGCTGTTGTTTTATGCACTGGTGTTCTTGGAAGGAAACCCGTTCCGTGTTATACGGCGTGGTCCCTTGATTTACCTAACTTTAAAATAAAGATTAATAACTGTTTTAGTTCTCACGCTAGTCCCATGACTGACCTGGAGTTTATTGTTTTGACCTAAACTCTGGGTGCCCTTATTTTGACACAGGCAGCTAGTAGTTTTTGTTTTGCAGATTTATATTCACAGGATCCTGGTTTATAGCTGGAACGATATCCGGAAAGCTTTGTATCCGTATATCTCCTTCTAGTTGTGTTTTGTATTATTTCCACTACGATGTATTTAAATGTAATTTAAATCTCTGATATTTCTGTGTGATATTTATTTATACTCTGTATATTCTTGTATTCTGATGGAATTGTTGTAATTAACAATGAAATGTCCTTCCGTCTGCGTTCTGTTGTGGCTTGTTCTCGAACTATCCGCGCTTTCCTTCATGGGGAAGTTGCGGGTTTTTACAATTTCATTCAATATTTCATCATTGCTTTGCATATGACATATAGTTCATATTGCATTATAACTAACATACTGCACACACTGCATTACATGTTACTTTTTACTCTACACACAACAAGTATACTGTATGGGGAGTTTTTTTAATCAAATTAGAAATAAATAGGATTATAAATTAAATACATAAATAATTTTTTTAACTTGATTGACTTGTTTGGCTTGATTGATTTGTTTGAATTGTTTAAATTGATTAACTTGTCTGATTTGTTTTCCATGAAAAACATGATTGACTTGTTTGACATGGTTGAATTTCATTAGTAGTTGATAGTTATGTTAGAAATATACTTATGCATTTGTGATTAATAGGAGTTTTATAGGTTTTTAGGATAAATAGAAGTTAGAAGAAATGTTTGGTTTTATGTTTAACTTAACGTTTTGTGACAACAAAACTTAAATTGATTGATTGGATTAATTTGCTTTACTTAAATTATATCATAATTTTAAGGATATCTTATAAGAGTTATTTTTAGCCTAGATTAACGTCTTATTATAGTTTTAAGGGAATTATAGTTTATGATAGGTATAGTTTTATACTAGATTAAGAGGGAGTTTCATAGTTTCTAAGGATTAATTGAAGGTTTAGGAAATGTTTTTGAATAGACATGTATTTTTGCTTTGGTTAATTTAATTGTTTAGATTGATTGTTTGAATTGCTTTTTTGGATTGATTTTCTTGTTTGAATTGATTGGTTTGCTTAGTTTATTATCCTTCTATTTAATTTATTAGACTCTAGTGTAGTCATAGATTTAGGAGGAGTTATGGAAATTTATAGATATAAGGAGAATTATTGATTAAGGGAGAGTTATAGATCTAGGAGGAGTAATATACAAAATTAGTTACTAGGATTATTCCGAGATATACTTTTTGTTGATGACAAGGGGGAGAAATTATAAAATAAGGATTATTTAGGCTTAGTCTTAGGGGGAATATGTAGGATTCATGGTGAAAGGGGGAGTAATCAAAGGACTAGATCAAAAAGTATCAACAGGTATGAACAAGAATTAATATTTTATAAATTAAGGTTATCATCATCAAAACGGGGGGGGGGGGGAATTGTTGGAGAACGGAGTTTTTATTACAACAACTTTATTTCTATTATCATTATTATTTGATTATAAAATATATACTAACATCTCTATTTAGAATATATACACATATATATGCAAGATTTGTATACATGACTTAAATACTGAAGACTCTACAGTTTTCGAGTTTCAAGAGATTCGGGATTTAGAAGAGATTCAAGACTCATGAGTTATCAAGTTATCAAGATATCAAGAGTTCAAAAGTTCAAGACTATAAGGGTAATATATTATGCAAAACTCTGAATAGCACTCAAACTCTGTTTTCAAATTATCTCTTTTCAAAACTGATTTTAAAACTATTTTCAAATTGATTTCAAACTTCTCTCAAAATAATTTTTATTCTTCCAAGAATTTCAAACTTATGATTTCAAATATATTTCCTAATTTATAAGTATTCTTATTTTATAGTTTTATTAAATCATTTATATATATATATATATATATTAGTTAGTTTATGTTCGATTATAATTTTCTTATTTAAACTCTAAGTTTTCATATAACCTTTTTTATATAATTTGGAAATATCTCTTTATAAATTCCTATATATTTGTTTATAATTATATTATATATAGTTTTATATCATATACATATATAAGTTCTTAATCATATGTTTAAATAATGTTTTCTAATGTTTTTATACTTGAAAATAATGTTTTAACAACTAGTTTTGTTTCAGGAATTTCCAGAATATATATTGGTTCAAATACTTAAAAAAATGATTTAAAAATAAAAAATATAGTGCATATGTCGACATACATATATGGGTATGTCGACATACATATATGGGTATTTCGACATACAACTGTCAAAAATTCAATTTTTAAAGGAAGTGTCTTTTCACTATTTGTAATGTTTCTGAAACGTTGCAACCATTCAAATCTTATAAATAGGGGATGATTTCGAATTTTTTTATAGTTCTTCTTCTCCATCTTCACCCCTCTACATACCACCATTAATATTCATATTTTATTGACTACTACACTTCTACTTTGCCAATTTCTTCTCAAATTACATCAAACTTCTTCTCTCCTCAATCTCTATCATCTACTCTCTGTTTAAAGTGCTAATTGAAGAGTTATAGGGCTGTTGCAATCATTTTGGAATTGTTTAGGAAAGGGAGTGTTCCTTATAGCCTTGAAATCAAGGAAAGGGAGCGGTGTTAACCTTGTAGCTGTAAAATCAAGGGTGGTGGAATTGGTGTACTATGGTCGTGAAATCAAGGGTGGTGGAATCGGTGTTAACCTTGTCACTGTGAAATCAATGGTGTTGTAATTGGATTCTGAAATTGAAAAAACTATGTAATCCGGCATTGCGTGGGACTTGACATAGGAGTAATTCGAACCAGTATAAAATCCGGTGTGTTCTTTCCTTTTCTGCATTTTATATTTATTTGTTTTTGTGTTTGTGTTTGTGGTCATCTCTGGTGTGTATAATTCATATAGTAGATCATTTAAGATTTTCGTAAATTCCTTATAAACACTATTCACCCCCTTTAGTGTTTATTTTTCCTTAAGATCCGCATTCCACAATTCCTAACAAAAATAATTTAGGAAATTGCTTAGTAAGTGTCTGTGGTGCTGGGTCAAGAGTGTTTTTGGCCTCTAGATAATTTGATGGATATCGACCGGGGTGGGGGTAATAGATGGTGCTACGAGAGGCATAAGGCTGGTAAAAGTTTGAACTGCACTGGTAGGACCTTTATATGTTTTAGACCGCTTATGAGAACTGCCTTCGCTGTGATCCTTGCCCTTATTATCCCTTTCCCTCTTCTTATGACGGTTATCTCTCTCTTGCTTATCCTAGTCATAGCGGCTGTCACAACCTTGCCTGCTCGCTCTTACTCATCTTGACGATCCTGTTCTTCTTTAGCTTTTCTCTCTCTTCTCTTCTCATTGGTATCTCCATAAGCGAGGTTGTACATAAGGCCGAGGGTAGTGATGATAGCGCTTGAATTCTTCGTTGTAAGAGTGGCAACTCATGGTTTGACCTAAAATAGGAAAAAGCAAGGGTTCAGCATTTTATAGAAGGAAGTACTGGGGTAAGGTAGAAAGCATAAGAAGAATATCAGAGTGTGTGTTATGTGTGTTCTAAAACACATCGAATAACAAACCACTCGTAGTTTTTGAATTTAAAGTTGTTGCAGTCTCCAAGATAGGTTTTTGAGATGAAGGAGTTATAACCAATTCAAAAGCCACCTTTGTCACTAATGCAGGGTGTTCGGAAGTAATATTACCACTTGTAGTAAGCTCATCTGTTGTGACATTCATAAAGTCATCCTCGGTAGTGATTGGAAATGTGGGGTCAATATCAACTCCCTCAGCAGCAGTGCGGCCTCTGTTAGCAATTTCTCCTTTTTCAACCTGTTCCTCGGTTGTCATAGGACATTTACCCTTACGGTTCTAAATTATTATTCTTGAATGAAAGGAAATCGAGGCTGGGAAGATGATTCAGCCCTGCCAGCAAGGTCTGAGCATTTCTTTAATGAGGACTCATTGACATGACTTTTCGATGTTGATCTTCTCCAGAAGCTGCAGCACTCAATGTTGTAGGTGTAGAATGAGGAGTTGAAATGCATCTAGAAGGAAAAGATCGTGAAGGGTCAAGCAAGTTATATTTGTGAAGAAATCCTTCCGTGATTAAAAAATTTCTGCTTTTTTCTCCACCTTTGACATCTCTCAAAGTCTCAAGTGTAGATTGATCAGCTGTAGAGTCTTTGTCAGGGGAGGGAATGCAAAACAAATGGAAGATTTAAGAACCAAGACTTAGATGGAAACTGGATGAGGAGCTCTGAGCAAATGTGTTCACCTCCTTCCATCCAAATGCCATAAAGCTTTTTGGGGGCACCGAACGTAAAAGTATCGATTCAGGAATCCCCAAACGTTGTCTGGTAAGTCGAGCAGAAGATTGGAGTTTCGGGAACCTTCGACAAAAACGATTGAAGGATGTTTTTCCTCCTTTTAAAAATGCTTAAAGACCAGATATCCTGAAAAGTCGGCATGCATTGCTTTGTCCTCATGAAAAGCACACAGAGCCCTATCAAGATGGCATAGCTGTTTGGGTGTAGTTGGAATGGGGCAATAGTTAAACGCCGAAGGATCATATCCAAGAATGGGTTGATAGGAGGGACAGCTCCACTTACTAAGATATAACGATTGATATAACAAAGCCAACGGGAAGAAGATTAGCAAAATAATCCTTTCCCGGTAATCTTGCATCGGCTTCCGGGATGCCAAACTGAGTGCATAAATATTTAAACAAACGTAATGAAAGTCACTTCCCTTTTTGTCCAAATCACTTCCCTTTTTCTTTGTGAGTATCAGGAATACAAGCACTGTAAGGTATCTCTCTAAAGGCGATTTGGTAAGAGGATGAGGAAAAGGAAAGTTTTGACTGACATCTGACATAGGAGCTGCAGTCGTCATGATTACAGGAATTTGAGCAGAAGCTCCGGATTGAGTAGACATAGTTATTTCCTCAGACTGTTGGCGAAATTACTATCGAGTTACCATTTCTACACAAGGAATCGTGTTTTTATATAAATCACAGGTGCACATTTCCTAAGTGAGAAGTGTTGTGCACAATTATTTAAGTCATTAAAAAGAAGACAAAGCTTGGAATCTACAGCCAGCATGTGTTGGTTAGTTGATTTCAAGCGTCTCTGCAAATTCGGATTAGAATGTCATATTTATGCAGGAAATGTTTGACAAGTTATAAATAGTCAAACGAAATTATTATGTGTAGATGTGTCATTCAGTTCAAGTCATAAAATTTGTTGTAGTTGAATTTTTAGTGATCAACTATTCTATTGTCGATGACAAAATGTTAGCCCAGAAATGTGCAAGTATTTTTGTTGTTACAAAACAGGTTGTTGCAGTGTAAAAGCATGTTTAGTTGGTCAATTGCAAGTTCAAGTTGTCTTTGATTTCTTCAAAAACTTTTATTGCTTCAAAAAGTCTCAATGGCCAAAGAAGATCCCCGCGGCATGCAGTTTTCAATGGAATGTACATAGTCAATCCACCATGGATCAGGAACGACCGATCCATTATGGATCAGGCATGACTGATCGATCATGGATCAGAGCATAACCGATCCACCATAAACCCGGCATGACCAATCCACCGTGGATTGAACACGACCGATCAGGGGGCTCTAGTGATCAAGTCTAACAATCAACTTGCGAATTTGTCATATCCAAAAGTGAGGCATTCCTACATTAGCGCAGTATCAAAAAGAACAAGTGCCAATTGAAGCATCAATCCACAAAGAGGAATTCATGCAATACTACAATGACATCAAGGAAAAAATGGTGAAATCATCATAAAAACCGACCGATGATCAAAAATCAGCCATCACAAGTTTACCAAATCTGTGTACAACAATCTATCATCAAAGAGTATGCATAAACAGTGGCTTATCAACGAAAATGTAAGTAGCTGAATATAATAAGTACGGCCAACTTCGAATAGCAAGGCTCTGATTCAAGCTTTAAGAGCGGATCATTGATTTGGTACAAGATTATTACATGAAGTTCAGCATCGAATCCACCGCGATATTAAATGGAATCACATAGTCGTTTGAATCACGAATAACCGAAGTCCGATCTAGAGTCGTGAATCAACACCAAAATAACAACCGTTCGAATTCTAGATTCTCATAAATCAGCAGCAAAGAATTTATGTGGTTTATCATTCAGAAAACCCTAAGCTTGTTGAATTTTTTTGAAGCTGAATTCGAATACAATTACTGATCTATCATAGCTGAATCCACAAGCAAATCAGAGTTTTGTCAGATCTGATTTCAAACATAAAACATCAAAATCTATATACATGTTGTTGACGTCAAAAGTTGGTCACTTGTGACAGTCAACCCCTAACCATGTGGAGAGTACACGAATAACAATAACAAAATGTAATATATAAAGAAAACAGGGAGCACACAAGACTTTTTATAGCGGTTCGGAAAAGATGGTGTTACGTCCACTTTATGTGTATTGATTTTCTTTTGATTACAAGTACGACATCTTTTCTATTTGAGAAAAGAAAAAAAAAGTTGGCTATTTTTGGAGTTAGCCATGAGAAGAGCTCAAAACCAAACGTCTTAAGTGGAGAATAGAGACTTCAAAAGTAGATCTAGAGATGGGCTCTTAAAAGAGAGGTCCCTTTCCATTTTGAGCTTGGTGGTACTTATAGGTGAAGAAATGGGCTGAGCGGGCCGCCATGAGGCTCGCCTCTTTTGCAGAGCTCGGACACATGGAGCTCGATCATTGGAAGTCGTTGCGGTGGTGGGACCCGGTCCATTGTTGATTAATAGCATCCTTGAAAATTTTGGCTTACGTGGCACGTGAGATGAGGTTTATAAAAAAAGAGCCTTGTCCGGAAGATGTTGACCGCCTTTAATGCCTTGAGAATCAGGCCCGAGTATTGAATGAATCGGCTGGATATTTCCACATAGATTCAGAGATATTTGGTCAATCCGAACTTTAAGGAAGTACTTAATTCAGTCCGTCTGCGGAAGCGATTGTGTCGGGGCATGAGATGCCGCTTGCTCAAAGGAAATTAACTTGGGCCAAATTTTCCTGGACTTTCTAAAGTAAAGGTTGTTTAATCGGTCAATCGATCGATGCTAAAAAGTGAGCTTCTTGACATTGGGCTTTGATCTGTTGAACTGCGATAGCTTTTGCCAAAAAGTTGGTCAACACTTTTCCCCTCAGAGTACATCTTTCTTGGTAAAGGGGGTATATTCCGAACCTTGTATCGAAGTTCAATGCGTGGGAAGCGATGGTTATGCCGAAGCATATTAAGGCCAGAAGTCTGATGATCCTGATGGTTGTATTAAGACCAAAGAACCGACGATCGAAGTGGATCATATCAAGGTCAGAAAAGCAACAACTATCGAGGACTGTATTAAGGTCGAGAAAGTAATTGTTAACTTTGGTCATGAGATTCAACAACTACAGAGATTGTATGGGCCATTCTCGGTCTAGAGAAGGCTTTGGTCTTGATTGGTCGAGTATTAACCATAATAAGCTTGAAGATATGGGCGAGCAGCAATCACACTTTTCTTAGAAGGGTGGCGAGTATCATCCATACTCGGCTTATAGAGATAGCAAATATTATCCATACTCGGCTTACAGATATGGCGAGTATTTTCCATACTCGGCTTAAAGAGATAGCTAGTATTTTCCATACTTGACTTGTAGAGACAGCGAGTATTTTCCATACTCAGCTTATGGAAAGTGTTAATTATGCTCTACTTATGTAAGATCATTTGTAAAGTTCAACAAGTGGAGTGCACTTAGTTCAGAGAAGGGGCGAGTATATTCTACACTCTTATTAAAGAAATCTAACCATACTCGGCTCAAGAAGTAGGTTTCCTTATGGTGGCAGGCTTCGATCGTGCGTTACGGACGATGGCTTAGCACTGACCATATTCAGGTCGGTGAGCGTCAATCATGCTCGTCTTAAATCATTCAAACATAATCCATGTTTGCAAAAGAAAGTTTATTGTTACTAAAGAACTATTACAAGGAAATAGAAATAAATTCTAAGAGGGCAAATGTTGATTCTAGAGCATCCCTAAGAGCTAAATCCGAGCCCCGTACATGTGTACATCAACATATCTGTCTTATTAAAATAAATAAAAATGCATTGAAAATAAGAAATTTAAATCTTATTAGTTGATGATGATGCCTCGAGAGCTGAGCTCGGAGTCCTTTCCGTTTCTAAGAGCTCGCGGACTGGCCAGAGGTGCTTGGGCAGTAGATTGTGGTGGTGTGGTCGGTGTGTTTTTCTTGACGTACTCGGGAAGTTATCCCCGCCTGACCCTATCCTCGATGAGATCGCGTAAGTGCCTACATTCATTGGTGTTGTGACCGGCTATGTTGTGAAACATGCATTGCTTTCCAGAATCGAGCTCTTTTTGGGTCGGCTCTCTTCGAGGAGGTTTTATGAAAGGTAGGGATCCTTGTATGTCAAGGTAGATGCCAGGTAGGGAAGAATTGAGCTCGGTATACTAATCGTACTTGTTCTCTCTCCGAGGTCGTACGTTGTGTTCATTCTTTTCCAAGGCCTTTCCTCTTCCTTTATTCTGGCCATTGGTGTTGGATGGACCTCCTTGTTTGGTGGCAAGGACCTCGAGGCTCTCCATCTCAATGCTGGCATCTTCTTGTCGGAGGAACCGCTCGGCCTCGGCATAGAAATCTTTGATGTCCTTGGGGGATCTCTGGTCAAAGTGATTGAGAATTCTGATCGATTTTGAACACCTGCTACGGCGGCCATTAGCACCATCGATGCCTCGAGTCGATCGACTGATGCTACAACCGCTTTGAATCTTTTGAGGAAAGATCGAAGTGTTACTCCCGGTCGTTACTTGATGGAGGTCAGGAACATGACACTATTCAGTCGGGAGATGTGAACTCTGAACTGCTCGACGAAGCGGGTGACCAGCATGTTCCAGCTGCTGACCGACTCCATTGTTAGCTGCCGAAACCACATGTTGGTTATATCTACGAGAAATAGTGGGAAGCACTTGGCCATAACAATGGTCAATGAAGAGACTACTTCCATGTGGTGCATGTATCGCATGAGGTGGATGGTCGGGTTGGTCCAACCATTGTAGGGTTTAATGGCTGGAAACTCGAAGTCCGGAGGATTGTAGGAGTTCCTGATTTCCTTGATGAAGGGTCTGCGGTGGTGCTATCTATATCTTGCTGAGATTGTAACGACCTGTATTCTACGCATCATAGGATCGTAGGATATTTATTTCTTTCACATACGAAGTCGTATGGTCATGTAACTTTGGGAGACGACTATTGGGGTCATTTCCCATGTTCATGATTTTTCCCGATTTTTAAATGACCATTTTACCCCTAGTTGGCACTGTTTTGGCCATAACTTTTGACTGGAAAGGAATTTTGACCTGAAACCACTTCCATTGGCTTCGGATGATGGTTTCTCTTTCCGTAGAGTGGTCACATTAGCCAAACGGACTTACCGTTTGGGAGATATGGCTGAAACAAGTTTCAGATGGTGAAAGACAGCTTAATTGGGCTTAACCGGGTAATTAGCAGCTAGGCCCAAGGGGAATTTCGGGTTTAGAGGTATAGGAAGACTGATTAGGGTTAGGTTATCACTTTCATTTCAGTTGTGAGCCGCCACAAACCTCCTTGAGACCTTAGTAATGGCTTCCTACATCTAAAACACCCAAAATCACTCTCTAATTGAAGATTAGGCTTAGCAACACCAAATTAAGGAGAAAAAGCACCAAAGCAAGGTTGGGACTGCTGTTAGACATCGGTATTCGCCCCAAATCAGAGGAGTTTCAGTTCTGAGAATTTCATTTGTGGACAAGGTGAGTGATAGCATCATTTTGACACTAATTACAGTTAATTAAGGGTAATTAGTGAAGATTAGCGAATTTATACGTAAATAAATTCTGGAAAAATTCTTAAAATTCTAAAATAATGTTTTAAGGCTCTGTTAGAAATTTGGGTTAATTTCGATGTGTTTTGCTAATCGTATGTTTAAAACATGGTTAAGAGGGATTATAAGCAAATGTGAGGTTTTAGCCACTTTTGATTCATTTTGATTCATTTAAATTATTGTTTGCTGTTTGTGGTTGCTATTACATGTTGCTATGACTCTATGGTATGTTTCATGATTGATTAGAATAGTTAAATTGCTCGAAAATGTCGTCGAATGGCGTAGAAAGCTCGCTGGAAAGTTGCAGAAGTGTGCAGGTTCCGAACCGGTTCGGATCGGAGAAAGGGGTCGGATCGGACTAGGGAACTGACCAAGGGAATCCGAACTGGATGAGGACTTGTCACTAGAAGAAGTTTGGCAGGAAGGAAGGCCATTGCTTAGAGTTGGAGTTGGACAGAAGATCGGATCGGAGCGATGGAGCAGATTGGATCGGAGTAAGGGAGCAGACCGGATCGGAGGAAGAGAACAGGACGGATCGGAGCAGGCAAACAAGTCAAACAGGAAGAATCGGATCGGATGGACTACCTCCGAACCGAACTCAAGCGGAGACACCCGAACCTAACCGATATCTGAAGGGGGAGGATCACTGAACCGACCCGACCCGGAGGAGGACACCGACCCGACCCGAAGTGGACTACCGACCCGAACCGATGAAGGTGATGACTACCGACCCGAACCGATGAAGATGATGACTACCGAACTGAACCGAATTCTAGGACTGTTAATGCGCGACAACTCTTCTGAAGGCCCACTCCAATTCGACCAAACCCGAGATGCAAAGGAAGTCCAAATGAGAAGTTAGAGCTCAAGATTCAGATGGGAATCAACGAGTTCGCTTCATGGTTGGGCTTTGCTGCGGGACGCGTGTTAAGGAGTTATCGACGTCTATAGCTTTGGACCACTATGGTAGGAGGTGCGAAGGCGGATTCAGGGCCATTATGGCATCGGTAGAACCAAGGGCTACGACCAATGAAGTGGGTCATTGAAATGTTTGGTCATGACTCCAAGTGTTTGGCTTGGTCACAGCAGGGTTTCTACAAGTCGGGATTCGTCGTTACCTCAGTTTGTCTAGTGTTCCAAAGTGGTAGATGTCGTACGCTTTACGCACTGAGTGAGAGATGTGAGGATGGTTGCCATGGATGATTTGTTTGCTATCATTATGACATGCACACCCCACCCCGTATTCTTACACTATCTATTATGGCACCTTAGAGCATTGTACGGTATGTGGTACTAACTCTTTGGTTGCAGGTCCAGGTTCAGGTATGGCTTAGTATACCTGTTATTATTCTGTTTAGATGCTTATCGCTCATACCAGGCTTTATGTCTGACCCAGAGTTTTATGTCTCCTCTTATTACTCTGGGTGCTCACACGAGCAGACTAGAGACAGGTTAGCTGGTGATGCACGGGTAGATGATCCGGAGACGAGCAGGAGGCTTCCACGTAAAATATATAGAGTATTCTCCCTGTGTTGTTGAAGATCACTGCT
Organism: Allium sativum; assembly: GCA_030737875.1. NCBI lineage: Eukaryota > Viridiplantae > Streptophyta > Magnoliopsida > Asparagales > Amaryllidaceae > Allium > Allium sativum. The sequence continues at coordinate 204,401,606 of CM060924.1, forward strand.
TGGGCATTGTTGGAGTATCTTCTACTTCAGCTTTCTTTTTGATTAGAGACAGTAAATTTGGAAAATTGTAATAAGCTGTATTTGGATTTCCGCTGCTTTGATGATTTGTGTTGATTTTAGTTATCAGCTTATGCACTGTCTCGCCTGTTTTGTGTCAAGTATATTATTATTATATTTCATTCCATGCGCTGTGAGACATTCTACAGGTTTCTTGATTAGTTCATTCCCTTCTTTTCTTTCTTATGACGACCGTCTTGTGCTAGTCGGGCATGTGTACAGCGCACTTTTGGAGGAAATGCAGGCTGGTGCGGGGCGGGCCGTCACACTTGGTATCAGAGCTCTAGGTTGCGTAGTTAACCTAGGGAAGTTATTAGGGAGAGATATTATACGTATACGAGAGAGCGTATTTGTGATTACTTTGGTTTTTTAAAAGCTATATATATATACTATTAGTAGTATAAGGATGAAGTCGTACTGCACTAGCACCACTATGGAGTCGTTAATCGTTTCCTTTTTCAGATTGACGATGAGCCGAGACACTAGAGGTGCTGGTAGGGGAGCCAATAATGGGAATGCTGCTGACATGAGGACGATGTTTACTGACCTCATGAGAGAGATGCTTAGAGATGTGCAGAGGGCAGCTCCCAATGGTGGAAATGGTGGTGGTCCAATAGTGCAGGCGCCAAGAGTCGACTTCGCCAAGCTGAATAAGGACTATACTAGCCTTGGTGGGAAGCCGTTCCACGGAACGGAGTCGGCCACGGATGTTCAAGATTGGTTGGATAGTTGCGAACGTATCTTCGAGGATTTGGGTATCGAGGATGCGATGAAGAGGAAGCTAGCGTCTCGTCAGCTGCAAGGGCGGGCAATGAATTGGTGAATGCTATAAAGGCAGCTACTCCCGAAGATCAGATTACTTGGGAGCAGTTTAAGGCTCGCTTTAGTGAGAAGTTCATTCCAGCTGCTCAGAAGTCAATGTTGTTTAAGAAATTCTTGGAGCTCAAGCAGAATGGCAGGGCTGTCTCGGAGTATATTGCTGAATTTGACACTTTGTCAAAATATGGGTTATCTCTTATAGATACTGCCGAGAAAAAGAATGAGAAATTCATAACTGGTTTAGATCAATACTTAGGGGAAAAACTTATTAACCACATCGATGAGACGTTTGAATCGATTGTGGGGAAAGCGTTAAGGTCAGAAAGTCTCTACCCTAAGCCGAAGACTGAAGTTGCATCCACAGAAGAGCCAAAGCCACAAGCTAGTGGTGGAGGCAAAGGTGGTTCTCAGAATAAGAGAAAGCAGAATCAGGCTAAGGATGGCCAAAAGAAAAAGAATAAGCAAGATGTGGAGTGCTTCAGCTGTGGTAAGAAGGGCCATTATGCTAGTAATTGTCGGGCCAAGCCAGCGGATAGGAAGTGCTTCAATTGTGGTCAATTGGGACATCACAAGGACAAGTGTCCGCAGCCCCCTAAGGAAAAGCAAATGGTGAAAGCATATGCTCTTAATGCTATTCCTTCTTCGTCGAATGCCCCAACTGCGGCGGAGAAGGGTAAGAGTGTCGTCATTCAAGGTATGCTTTCTGTTTATGATGTTCCTGTTAGAGTTTTGTTTGATACCGGAGCTTCCAGTTCTTTCATATCTAGTGACCTGGTAGATAGGTTGGGATTGGAGTCCGAGATTGTTGATAGACCTTTAGTAGTGACGAACCCGATTGGTGGTTCGACTAGTCTTAGCATGATTTGTCGTAATGTGGTTCTATCGAGTCATGGATGCATGTTTGTTTGTGATTGCTTTGTTTTGGGCTTTACTGGGTTTGGCATTATTTTGGGAGTAGATTGGCTCCAAAGATACGGGGTGGTGGTAGACTGTGAGGGCTTGTTAGTGACAGCTAGAGCGGATGATGGGCGGAGGATAGTGTTTGGTGGTCTACCCAGTAAGGGGGTATTGGCTAGTTTTCTAAACTCCCTCGACATTCCGCATAGTGAGTTGTCAGGTTTGCCCGTGGTTGGCCAGTATCCGGATGTTTTCGAAGAAGTGACCGGACTTCCACCACACCGAGAGATTGAGTTTCGTATTGATTTGGTAAAAGATGCCAGACCTATAGTGATGCCACTTCGTCGTATGGCACCAAGGGAGCAGCGAGAGCTCGAGGTGCAAGTCAGCGATCTTTTGAAGAAGGGATTTATCAGAAGGAGTGTTTCTGAATGGGGAGCACCAGTCGTGTTTGCTACCAAGGCGGATGGTTCCCTTCGTTTGTGTGTAGACTACCGCGAGTTGAATAAAGTGACGAGGAAGAACAAGTATCCTCTACCGCGGATAGATGATTTGTTTGATCAGTTGAGTGGTGCGAGAGTATTTTCTCAGTTGGATCTCGCGACAGGTTTTCATCAGCTTAGAGTGGAAGCTGAGAGTATAGCTAAAACGGCATTTCGAACGCCGTCTGGGTTTTATGAATGGTTGGTTATGCCATTTGGGCTGACTAATGCCCCGGCATATTTTGTGGACCTTATGAATAGGGTATTCAGAGATCAGCTGAATAAGTCTGTCCTTGTGTTCGTTGATGATATTTTGGTCTATTCAAGGACAGAGGAGGAACACAAGGAACATTTAAGAGTAGCGATGGAGGTGTTGAGAAAACACCAATTGAAAGCAAAGTTTTCTAAGTGTCACTTCTGGAAGAGGGAAGTGAGGTTCTTGGGCCATGTTGTATCAGAGAGTGGTATTGCCGTGGACCCAGCAAAGGTGGCTACGGTACAAGATTGGCCTACGCCCAAGAATGCAACAGATGTAAGAAGTTTCTTGGGATTAGCGGGATATTATCGTAAGTTTATCCAAGGTTTCTCCAAGATAGCAGCACCATTGACCCAGTTGACCAAGAAGAATCAAGCTTTTGTCTGGGATGAGAGGTGCGAGAATGCATTTAAAAGTCTAAAGGACAAGTTGACAAGCGCACCAGTGTTAGTCATTCCTAAGGGGGATGAAGAGATGACGGTATACACGGATGCCTGTGGTACCGGGATGGGTGCTGTATTGATGCAAGGCGGTAGGGTTGTAGCTTATGCAAGTCGGCAATTGAAACCGCACGAGAGAAGATACCCTACCCATGATTTAGAATTGGCAGCGATCGTGTTCGCGTTAAAGATGTGGAGACACTATCTCTTGGGAGAAAGATTTGAGCTGTTTACTGATCATAAGTCGTTAAAGTATCTCTTCTCTCAGAAAGATCTGAATCTCCGTCAGCAGAGATGGTTAGAGTTCTTAGCTTCCTATGATTTTGACATCGCATACACACCGGGAAAGGGCAATGCGGTGGCTGATGCATTGAGTAGAAGACATGCCAGCTTAGGGGCTATGTTCCTTGAATGGAAGCAACTGGAGTTTATCGCGGGGTTTGATTTCAGACCGAAGTGCGAATTGGATCCAGAAATGTTAGCGAGTTTGACGGTCAGACCCACTTTGATTGAGCGGATCGGCTCTAGTCAGAGGGACGATCCTAACCTATTGGAAATCATCTCCAAGTTAGAGATGGGTATTGATGAGGAGGTGAACAAGTATGGGCTTGATCGAGATAGGTGGCTTAGAAAGAATGGAAAGCTTGTTGTACCCAATGTCAATGGATTGAGGGATGAAGTGCTTAGAGAATGTCATCACTCAAAACTGACTATACACCCCGGTGGTAATAAGATGTATCGAGATATGAAGCAGGCCTACTACTGGGAAGGGATGAAAAGAGACGTTGGGAAGTTTATATCCAAATGCATGAATTGCCAGCTAGTTAAAGCCGAGCAAAAGAAGCCTAGTGGGTTGTTGCAAACATTAGAAATTCCCGAATGGAAATGGGAGCAAGTCTCGATGGATTTCATCGATGGGTTACCAAGGACTAGATCGGGATATGACAGCATTTGGGTAATTGTAGATCGACTGACTAAAAGTGCAAGGTTTATACCAGTCAAATCGACTAGAACGGCAGCTAAGTTAGCAGAATTGTATATGAAGTGGGTAGTGAGATTTCATGGAGTACCCAAAAGCATTGTGAGCGACCGAGACCCGTTGTTCACTAGTGGGTTTTGGAGGAGCTTGCAAGAGGCGCTAGGGTCAGAGTTACATCTCAGTACCGCATATCATCCTCAGACCGACGGTCAGACGGAAAGGGTGAATCGTATTTTAGAAGATCTCTTGAGAGCATGTATATTGGATTTTGGAGGATCATGGGATGACCATTTGCATCTAGTAGAGTTTGCATATAATAATAGCTACCAATCCAGTATCGGTATGGCTCCGTTTGAAGCTTTGTACGGAAGGCCGTGTAACTCACCATCATGTTGGATAGAGACTGGCGAGAAGTTTATGCTTGGACCAGATGTGGTGAGGGAAACTTCAGATAAGATCAAGATCATTCAGCAACGAATGAAGGCCGCCCAAGATAGGCAGAAGAGTTATGCTGATAAGAGGCGAAGAGACTTAAAATTCTCCGTTGGTGACTTGGTGTTTGTCAAGATTTCCCCGTTGAAGAGCGTAATACGATTTGGCAGGAGAGGCAAGTTGGCACCAAGATTTGTTGGCCCATTCCCTGTTCTTGAACTAGTCGGGAATTTGGCATATAGGATTGACTTACCAGAGAAGATGGCGGGAGTTCATAACGTGTTTCATGTTTCCCAACTAAGGAAGTTCGTTCACGACTCAGATATGACTATTTCACCTGATCAGTTAGAGGACTTCGAAGTAGAACCCGAGGCGGTTGGGAACCGCAAGCCGGCCCGTATTGTCGAGTACGACATGAGGCAACTTCGAAGGAAGGCGGTGAAGCTAGTCAAGGTACAGTGGAGCGAGGACGAGAGTGATTGTACTTGGGAAACAGAGGAGGACATAAGGAAGAAGTATCCAGAACTCTTTGTCTGGTAAGATTTTGACTTCGATTTAGTTTTTCCGCATGCTAGGATAGGCTTGTTTGCTTGTTTTGCATATTTGATTGTTGTATATGGTTGTTAGGCATGCGGGATCCTTTGTATGTTTTGGGTTAAGGAATTTCGGGGGCGAAATTTCTTAAGGGGGGAAGAGTGTAACGACCCGTATTCTACGCATCATAGGATCGTAGGATATTTATTTCTTTCACATACGAAGTCGTATGGTCATGTAACTTTGGGAGACGACTATTGGGGTCATTTCCCATGTTCATGATTTTTCCCGATTTTTAAATGACCATTTTACCCCTAGTTGGCACTGTTTTGGCCATAACTTTTGACTGGAAAGGAATTTTGACCTGAAACCACTTCCATTGGCTTCGGATGATGGTTTCTCTTTCCGTAGAGTGGTCACATTAGCCAAACGGACTTACCGTTTGGGAGATATGGCTGAAACAAGTTTCAGATGGTGAAAGACAGCTTAATTGGGCTTAACCGGGTAATTAGCAGCTAGGCCCAAGGGGAATTTCGGGTTTAGAGGTATAGGAAGACTGATTAGGGTTAGGTTATCACTTTCATTTCAGTTGTGAGCCGCCACAAACCTCCTTGAGACCTTAGTAATGGCTTCCTACATCTAAAACACCCAAAATCACTCTCTAATTGAAGATTAGGCTTAGCAACACCAAATTAAGGAGAAAAAGCACCAAAGCAAGGTTGGGACTGCTGTTAGACATCAGTATTCGCCCCAAATCAGAGGAGTTTCAGTTCTGAGAATTTCATTTGTGGCCAAGGTGAGTGATAGCATCATTTTGACACTAATTACAGTTAATTAAGGGTAATTAGTGAAGATTAGCGAATTTATACGTAAATAAATTCTGGAAAAATTCTTAAAATTCTAAAATAATGTTTTAAGGCTCTGTTAGAAATTTGGGTTAATTTCGATGTGTTTTGCTAATCGTATGTTTAAAACATGGTTAAGAGGGATTATAAGCAAATGTGAGGTTTTAGCCACTTTTGATTCATTTTGATTCATTTAAATTATTGTTTGCTGTTTGTGGTTGCTATTACATGTTGCTATGACTCTATGGTATGTTTCATGATTGATTAGAATAGTTAAATTGCTCGAAAATGTCGTCGAATGGCGTAGAAAGCTCGCTGGAAAGTTGCAGAAGTGTGCAGGTTCCGAACCGGTTCGGATCGGAGAAAGGGGTCGGATCGGACTAGGGAACTGACCAAGGGAATCCGAACTGGATGAGGACTTGTCACTGGAAGAAGTTTGGCAGGAAGGAAGGCCATTGCTTAGAGTTGGAGTTGGACAGAAGATCGGATCGGAGCGATGGAGCAGATTGGATCGGAGTAAGGGAGCAGACCGGATCGGAGGAAGAGAACAGGACGGATCGGAGCAGGCAAACAAGTCAAACAGGAAGAATCGGATCGGATGGACTACCTCCGAACCGAACTCAAGCGGAGACACCCGAACCTAACCGATATCTGAAGGGGGAGGATCACTGAACCGACCCGACCCGGAGGAGGACACCGACCCGACCCGAAGTGGACTACCGACCCGAACCGATGAAGGTGATGACTACCGACCCGATGAAGATGATGACTACCGAACCGAACCGAATTCTAGGACTGTTAATGCGCGACAACTCTTCTGAAGGCCCACTCCAATTCGACCAAACCCGAGATGCAAAGGAAGTCCAAATGAGAAGTTAGAGCTCAAGATTCAGATGGGAATCAACGAGTTCGCTTCATGGTTGGGCTTTGCTGCGGGACGCGTGTTAAGGAGTTATCGACGTCTATAGCTTTGGACCACTATGGTAGGAGGTGCGAAGGCGGATTCAGGGCCATTATGGCATCGGTAGAACCAAGGGCTACGACCAATGAAGTGGGTCATTGAAATGTTTGGTCATGACTCCAAGTGTTTGGCTTGGTCACAGCAGGGTTTCTACAAGTCGGGATTCGTCGTTACCTCAGTTTGTCTAGTGTTCCAAAGTGGTAGATGTCGTACGCTTTACGCACTGAGTGAGAGATGTGAGGATGGTTGCCATGGATGATTTGTTTGCTATCATTATGACATGCACACCCCACCCCGTATTCTTACACTATCTATTATGGCACCTTAGAGCATTGTACGGTATGTGGTACTAACTCTTTGGTTGCAGGTCCAGGTTCAGGTATGGCTTAGTATACCTGTTATTATTCTGTTTAGATGCTTATCGCTCATACTAGGCTTTATGTCTGACCCAGAGTTTTATGTCTCCTCTTATTACTCTGGGTGCTCACACGAGCAGACTAGAGACAGGTTAGCTGGTGATGCACGGGTAGATGATCCGGAGACGAGCAGGAGGCTTCCACGTAAAATATATAGAGTATTCTCCCTGTGTTGTTGAAGATCACTGCTTGGGCATTGTTGGAGTATCTTCTACTTCAGCTTTCTTTTTGATTAGAGACAGTAAATTTGGAAAATTGTAATAAGCTGTATTTGGATTTCCGCTGCTTTGATGATTTGTGTTGATTTTAGTTATCAGCTTATGCACTGTCTCGCCTGTTTTGTGTCAAGTATATTATTATTATATTTCATTCCATGCGCTGTGAGACATTCTACAGGTTTCTTGATTAGTTCATTCCCTTCTTTTCTTTCTTATGACGACCGTCTTGTGCTAGTCGGGCATGTGTACAGCGCACTTTTGGAGGAAATGCAGGCTGGTGCGGGGCGGGCCGTCACAGAGATGAAGTACTCCGGGTGAAGCATCGGATGATGCTTGCAAGCTGTCTTCCATCTCCGAGGAGTCACTGCGATGAATCCAACTCTACATTTGGGAGAGCTCCAGCACCGGGGTCCAACGAAAGCATGCTCGGAAGTGGTCGTTGGTTGGGCTCGACCTCCGAGAGTTGAGTGAAGGTGAGGGCGAGGGTCTATCGCAGTTGTTGGTTCTGGGCAGACTGGCGCCTCTTGAACTTGATGAGAATTAGTCAGAGCCATGCTTGCGACGGAAGGTCCGAGCTGACCTAGCATAGCATGTGATGTTCGGGGCTCTCTGATGCCCTTGCCCATAGCGATGTTAGAAGGATCTATGGTAGCGTTTTCCTCTACCATGGTGAGAACCGGTATGGTAGAGTGGTCTCCCTGATTCGAAGGGAAGGCTCCACCAACTCTTGGCTGAAGGAGAGGCGGCAGAAGACGAGTCTACTGTAAGATGTTGGGTTGTAATGGGAATGACATTAATCCCGATGGGCCCAGCGGTTGCTCGATTGGTCTGGGGGTCGAGCTGGTCCCCAAAGTGGAGGTAATACAGTCTAACGACCTAGATCTTGATCGCGAGCCTCCTGTGAATCTGCAGCTGCGGCTGCGCTGGTCGCTGAAAGCGATACTCCTGGCTGTGATTGGTCGGGAGATAGAGCCGAACCAGGAGGAAGCAAAGGTGTGATCTGATCTGTGACCTGTAATTGTGCAGACCGAAGATCGGTTACTGCCCTAGCCTCGCTTGGTGGAGGAAATGATATTGAAGCGTTAAATCTTTTTTCCATCCGAGCGAGAAGGTGATCCATCAACTGTTGTTGTTGTTCAAGGAGTATACCCTGAGATGTCATTTGACCTCTGAACTCGACAAGAATTTTGTCCATGTCGTCCCGGGTAATAAATCGGGACATGTCTTCATAAGAGGAGGCTTCCTAACTTGCCCCTACAGCATTTGTCTTGGCTATATCAGCATTCTTAGGATGGGAGGATGTTGTATGTTTCTTCCGCTTGTTCGCCATCGATCGGAACTTGCTGAAGTTCGTAGAGTATGCCGGTGCGTGCCCCCTACCTGGCACGCCAAAGTGTTGACGTCAAAAGTTGGTCACTTGTGACAGTCAACCTCCAATCATGTGGAGAGGACACAAATAACAATCATAAAATGTAATATAGTAAAGAAAACGAGGAAAAACGCAAGACTTTTTATAGTGGTTCGGCAAAGATTGTGCCTACGTCCACTTTATATGTATTAATTTGCTTTTAATTACAAGTACAACACCTTTTCAATTTGAGAAAAGAAGAAGAGTTGGCTATTTTTTGAGTTAGCTGTGAGAAGAGCTCAGAATCAGAAGTCTTAAGTGGAAAATAGAGCCTCCGAAAGTAGGTTTGGAGATGGAGTCTGAAAACGAGAGGTCCCTTTCTATTTTAAGCTGGGAGGTACACATAGGTGAAGAAATAGGCTGAGCGAGCAACCACGTGGCCTGCCTCTTTTGCGGAGCTCGAACATGTGGAGCTCGATCATTGGAAGTTGTTATGGCGGTGGGACCCGGTCCACTGTTGATTAATAGTATCCTCAAAAATTGTGGCTTACGTGGCACTTGAGATGTGGTGCATCAAAAGTAGAGCCTTGTCTGAAAGTGGTTGACTGTCTTTACTGCCATGAGAATTGGGCCGAGTGTTGAATGACTCAGCTGGATATTTCCACATAGATTCGGAGATATTTGGTCAATCCGAACATTAAGGAAGTACTTGATTCGGTCGGTCTAGGAAATTGATTGTGGCGGGAAACGAGATGTCGCTTGCTCGAAGGAAATTAGTTCAAACCAAATCTTTCCTGGACTTTCTGAAGTACAGGTCATTCTATCGGTCAATCGACCGATGCTAAAAAGTGAGCTTCTTGACATTGGGCTTCGATCCGTTGAACTGCGAAATATTTTTCCAATAATTTGGTCAACACATGCAATCATTAAATTCGATCCCAAAAGTGCTCGACTCAACTTTTAAACCCTAAAAACATAAATCCAATTCAACATAAAAATTCGGAACAAATGCCACCTACGACTAAGACAAATGATTGGATTTTGGAAGGATCGAGCCAAGCAACATTGAGACAACATAGATCTAACGAGTTTAGCTTTGAATTGATTCAGATCTGCTGTGGTCTTGGCAGCGATTGGTGGCGTGGAATCTGGACGAATGATGCCAAGATTGAGTGGAGAATGGATCTATTAACGATGGGGAGGAAATTCAAGTCGAGGTCAGATTTCTTCAGAAAATTCTGGTCGCCGTTAAAAGGCTTTTTAGCGGTGAGGAAAGTAGAAGAAATAAAGTGAATAAATGATGAATCCGAAGAGAAGATACATGGCAACCGTGTAAAGAATGTGTGGGACCCACCATGTGGTTTTTCCAATCCATAGTGAAGTAAATTTTCCAATTCATGGTGAAGTACATGTCTTAATCCATATATATATATACATAAAAAAAACACGAACGATCCATCAATACATGTTGAAACACAATGTGTGAAAAATGTTCATTTCGGAGCTCACAATTTTTAACCAAAAAAAAATTGTAAACTCTGAGGGGTAAAGGTTAAATCCGTTATAAAACATGGTTCAAGAAGTTACATTTTGGTTACAATGTGATATGATTACTCAAATTTGCATTTATATTGATGGATCAGGTAGAAAAATGTGCCATGGATTGGGCACATTTATTAGCCATGGATCGATCATAGTTTGTGCCATGAATCGGGCATCCTTTGTTAAGATGGATTGGCAGAAAACATGTATGGATCAGGCATGTATATTTCCTATGGATCGACACGGAAACACAGTGGAGAGGGCAAGCATCCACACCATGGGTCGGGTAGCTTTCATGTGCTTGGATTGGGCTATGATATGATCAGTATATGTTGCACCCGAGGAATGGGGTAATCAGCCAAGACACACAACAACGGATCAACTATATTTCGTGGATCGGGCAAACTCCCCCTTTGATGGATCGAGAAGAAGTTATTTGCCATGGCAATACACTGCGCATGAAGAAAGACGTGATCAAGCCATGGGCGCATCGATGGATCATCACAGTTCCAGGGATCGGGTATATATAATGGCGGATCAGCCACATGTTGCGCACATCAAGACTAGTGATCGGGCAAAGGCATCCATCAAGGGATTAGTTCATTTTCATGGATCAGCTATAATTTTGGCTCAGTGGCAATTTCGTAAATACCATGAATCGAGCATTCGACCCATGACCTATACATGCATATTTTCAGCTTTGCCACTCCACTCCAAATCTCGCCTATAAATACCCCACCGTTTCATATTAAAGGGACAGTAAATTTCTACCTCGATGGGCTGCCATTTTCATTTCTCAACATCGAGCAATCATCTCAAACTCCATTAAAGTTCCATCCAACTTCCATCAATCATCATCATCGTGAAATCATCAAAGATCGTCAAAGTGCATGATTATCAAAGATCTATTATGATAATCTCTGCAATTAAAGAGATCTAAGTATTTCTACGGTGAATTCAAGAGATTATAGAGAAAAAATAGAGAAGAGGTAGAAGATGGTTGTAAAAAGAGGAAAATGTATAAAGTGAAAATGATCATGCACCTTATAATGATGAAGATCATAATGAAATCATCGATTAAAGTGGACGTAGGCCATATCTGAGGCCGAACCACTATATACACTCTCTACCTTTTCTTTTTCCCGCACTTACTTGCTCTTAACTTTGTTTTGATTATTTGTGAAGTGTTAAAACACCTCTTGGGGTGTTAGTTTCATTTATGGCATTAACACTTTTGTTCTTTGAGTTATTATTTATAGACTCTCACATTCTTGGAATGATCATAAGAAAAAAATGAAGCACGCGGGAACAGATTATGATTTTGATGGTTTAAGCATCATCTTCGTATTGAAGAGGATTCTCTAAACATGAACTAGATGATAATCTGCAAAATGAGTCCTATTCTAAGGAAAACAATGTTGAAATTATGGAAAAGATAAAGCCAAAGAATGAGACAAAATTCAAAAAGAAAAATCATTCGAAGAACAACAAAAAGGAAGGTGCTCGTTACTATTGTAATAATCCTAACAAATATACCCAAGACTACCTTCTACATAAGAAACAACAAAAAGTGAAAGTGGTTGAAGATTTGCTTGTGGATGTAGTACAAGAGGCAAACTGTGTTAGTGGAATTGATAATGATTGATGGCTTGATATTGGAGCAACCACTCGCATTTGAAAAGACTGTAATGTACTAAAGACTTACGAAAAGAATAATGGAGAAACAAAGAAAGTTACTGGCACAAAAAAAGTTGCAATAATTTTTTTGGAAAAAGGAACTATAGAGCATACATTCACCCCTAGAAAAACTCTAACATTATTCAATGCATTTTATGTATCCAATATGTTAAAAATTTGGTTTTTGGATAACTTCATAACAAAGGAGGATACTGTAACACCCCACCTCCGCTAGGGTCACTCACAAAGGGAATGCACTAGGTTTGGTGAAGCATTATCGAGGTAAACATGCACAGAAATATTACAAGACAGAACATATATATAAAACAGCGGAAGTAAAACAAATTTCATTATCTTATAAAATAAGGTCTAAAGCCTTTTACATCAGGATACATCAAAACCTGTCTTGCAATAGTAAAGAAGCATAAAACCTTTTCATAAATTATTCCCCAAATAAAACAGTAAGGTAGCCATAGCCAAGAAAAGTCCAAGCCATGCATGATGACCTTCAAGCAGAGGAAGTACGAACTAAATAACAGTGTTTCCTCCCTGAAAACCTGGGGGGGGGGGACGGAAGACAAAGAGGCAAAAGAAAACGGGGTCAGTCATAAAGACTGGTAAGTCCTATCTACTTCCAGCATAAAACAGGTAAAGGTAACATGACATGCATAAACTGAAAGTAAACATAAGGATGACAACAAGATAGATAAGCTAAACCAAGATAACTGGATGAACTACTGTAGCAAGGTAAACCAAGGTATCATGATAAACTACGGTGTCAAGAATCAAGGTATCACATCGTCAGGTTTCTATCAAGTATACTATCACAAGGTATCTATCATGTATAACATCCCACGGTATCTATCATGTATATTTGCTCTGCACCTCTCGTACTAGTGTCCCCACCCGCGTCATGTGTTAACTATGAATGTCCCTTGCCCAATGTCATGTAATGTCCATGTCAACCTGATATATAGCATATGTAGGTTTTCCCAACTCGTATGTTTCTTTCCATGTATAAGTTCAGTCCTTTGCCGTAGGCCGTACGGGCTTCCCCATGTAAACGTTTTATCCTTGAGGTTATTTTGGACTGCTACCCTTGATCTGGTTATGTTTTCTTACCATGAACTATCGCGTGTTCACTTAGGATTTATGTCACCTAGGACCACTAGGGATTATACTACCTAATGAACGTTTCCGTGTCTCGGTTTGGGTTCAGCCACCTAGGGCCACTAGGGATTATGCCACCGTCAACCGCGCCCTTTATCCCGCGTATGTATCGTGAATCGTTTTCCATGTCTAGACGCACATGTTCCTCAATGTGCCATCCGAGTTCCGTGCCAGGGAAAATCAAGAAATACGGAACTCGGTCGGGAGCTTTAAGTCGTCTGCTGATGCAGATATCAAGGTCTGTTTTTGTACCCGTGGCTATGGTCCCACGTGACCCCTCCCTCAACTACTGAAAGGCAATCCAAGAAAAATCATGTATGAGAACTACATCTCGGCACCACTATAGCCCCACTTTCCTATGGGCCAACCTCACCCATGGCTCGATAGCAAGAACATGGTCTGTTGGGAGTTCTCTGCCTTTCCGTTCGCGCACGATTGACTAAAGATGGTAGGTAGTCGACGACGTGCTATCCAGGGCAATAATCAAGCATCGTCGACTCCACGCTAATCCATCCAAGTCTTTAGGTCGCTCGCATAGCAACCAAGGCATACTATGGGCTCTTCTATCGCAGACCTTAACCTCTGTGAGGCCGGGTTTCATGGACCACCTGCCACCTCACAGAGGGATACCAAGAGTACCCTCACGTCTCCCGAAGCTACCGCTTCGTCACCCAGTTCGTTGGAGCCTTTATCTAAGTCAGATAATTTGCTCCCCCTCGTGTTTTAAGCGATGACCTACCGTACCGGGTTACTCATCTATTCATGAACTAGTCCCATGTCCTTGGCTAAGAATTATTACTTAGTTATACTTAACTAAGGTTTACCACTTAGCTTCATTCCCCCGTTACCCTTGATTAACTATGATTTTCTACCTAGTTCCTCTAACTAGGGTTTTGCCTATTGGGTTAAGTGTTGTTATTCAAGTTCATGGCTTAGCCCGCCTATGAATCATGTCAAGATTGGCTAAGTATTCAAGTCCAAGACCTAGCCCTACAAGTTGGTTAAGTATACCAAGAAGCTCATGACTTAACCCTATTCAATCATCAAGTCAATTTGGTTAAGTATTTGTTTATCTTAACCCTATCAGGTTACCGCGTTAGATTGGTTAAGCACAGATTATCTTAACCTCATCAGATTATCGAGTCGGATTGGTTAAGTATAGGTTAACTTAACCCCATCCACTAATCGTATTGTAATGGTTAAGTATATTTAAAAGGTCTTATGACTTAACCCTATCAGGTTCGCATATTAGATTGGTTAAGTATAGGTTACTTAACCTCATCAAAACATCATGTATAATTGTTTAAGTATAAGTTACTTAACCCCATTGAATTATCTTGTTAAGTTGGTTAAGTATTGGCTACTTAACCTCATTGAATTACCAAGTTAAGATTGGTTAAGCGTTTAATTTAACCCCATCGAAGTACCGTGTTTAGCTTAGTTAAGTGTAGGTTACTTTACCCCATCTAATTACCGTGTTTAGATTAGTTAAGTCTAAATTATTTAACCCCATCTAATTACCAAGTCGGATTAGTTAAGCGTGAATTACTTAACCCCATCCCCTAATTGTCTTGTATGGTTAAGCGTCATTAAGAAATCAAGCCCGGTCCCACTTAACCTACCCATTTGTGTCATATTGGTTAAGTGTCATTAGTCAAATTTACTTAACCTTATCATGTGGCATTAATTTAGTTAATGCACTCTCAACCTCTCACATTAGACCTTGTTGTGGTTACTAGTTAAGCCGGGCGGGTCCGGGTAGTTTTACACCACAACCTAGTCTAACCTCGGGTCTTAAGCGCGACATGACCAACTTCTCACATTGGATCTTATTGTTTGTAGCCACTAGTTAAGCCGGGCGGGTCCGGGTAGATTTATGCTACAAACTCAACCCAACCTCGAGTTGGCCACTTTCATGTTTGGTCTAGTGTTATATTACACTTACAACCCATATGTGTCTAGTTTCAAGTCCCATGTTTACCCTACGTGTCATGTCCCCATTTTGGTTCAACTTACATGTCGTGTTCACATGTAACCTCAAGTCAAGTTTTCCGCGTCATTCTCATGTTTGTCTATCCTACCCAAAAACGTTTTTTCACTTGAGTAAAAGCGAGTCAACATAGTAGGTATACTATGGCTACGTGAAGACCCCAAAACATGCACGATGCCACAAAAGGGAGTGGCTCCAAACATGCATGGTATCATAAGGGGGTTTGGCCTTAAAACATGAACGATAGTGTCATATAGGGATTGGCCATAAGCATGCATAACCAAACAAGCATGCATAATGTCATAAAGGATTTGGCCACAAACTTGCATATTATCATAGGAAATTTGGCCACAAACATGCATGTTGTCATAACGGGATTTGACCTTACATAAACATGATATCATAAGGGGGTTGGTTTCATTTACATGCATAAGCCCCCAAAGTCCAATTTATGCAACTATTTAACAAGTCAAAGTGGCTCTAAGTGTTCATGCTATCATACTACAAGTAAAGGTCAAATCTTGCATGGTAAACTAAGTCCAATGCAACATGAATAGCATGGTTTAGTCGCTAAAACATAACCCAAAGTCATATGTTCATGATAAAGGGGAAAAACTAGGTTTACATAGGTTAACATACTCATGCTACATCGCATTTTATCCCATGTCATCATTAAACTACCGTTTACATCTCGAAGTAGCTAGAACTTACATAGCGAGGCTTAGAGGGTGCGCATGAATCGTTTTGACGATGAAAGGTGACTCCTTTGATGAAGAACCGTCATGAAATCGCCGTAGCAACGTTGATCGAGCCTCAATTTGGTGTAGCAAGCTTGCACCTTTTGATTCGGATCCGATTTGCATGCATAGTCTCTTGGAGTTGGAGATGGAGGCCATGATCACTTGGCATTTGGGCAGCACTTCGTGGCATGAGTGATTTGTGAGGGTTTAAGCTAGGTCTAGGGGTCTTTTTATAGAGATTAGTAGTAGTTTAGGACGTAGGATAAACCCTAGGATAGATCTGAACCCTCAAAAATCGTCACAAGCCTCCAAAACCGAGCCAACATGACAAGCAGGTGCACCAGGTCGGGGTTCTCCAGGGGGGGTCGACCCAGGGGTCGACATCCATGTCGACCCCCTGGAGGGGGGTCGACCCCGGGGTCGACACCCATGTCAACCCCCTAGAGGGGGGGTCGACCCAGGGGTCGACACCTGCCGGAATTTTCCCGCCTTCTCTTTCTGGGCTGAATTTCTAATCTGTTTTCAGATTTGAATTTTCGTGAAACTTCGTTGGGCCTTAACTGGGTCATACGGACTCCGATTTACGAAATTTCGGACTCTATTTCGCGTATTTTTCCGAGACGAACGCAATGGCGCAACCCGTTTATCCTGATTCAGATTTTATAATTTAATTCTGCCTTGATTCTTGTCTTAACACGTTGTTTAAAATTCGGGTTGTTACATTCTCCCCTCCTTTAAGGATTTCGTCCCCGAAATCTCCAAATTAGGAAGAACGCATCCTACCATCCATCATCCATCTACTCAAAACATCATCCACAGGCAAACATTGTCCTTAAACGATTTCAAATGCCATATGAACATATGCAAAATGTGTGTGTATATGCTCCTTAGCTAATGCTAATGATCAGGCCTGAATGATCTTTCTAATGCAAAATTTGTTTAGTGCCATGAGTCCAACATGTATGCAAATAGTCCTAGTCATATAAGTACTATATGCGTGCACAAACATTCATTCATATGCAACATCCGCATGATAACCCATTCAATTTCATCCATAACAAGTATAAATACTCGTGCATATGCAACATGAAACGTGGCCGCGTCAATCTAGTATCTAATGTGTATTCGCGCATCCACGAGCAACCACTTGAAACCATTTGCAACAATATCAATCATAACATGTTTCAAATACATGTTTACATCCATAGGATTCTACCTAAGGTTCTCACGATAGGATCGAGGAGATAAACAAGGTAAACTCCCTACGGGGTTTGCGACAGAAACAGGACCGAGAGGATATTCACCAAAAGATAACATGCAAGCAAGCTCTACAGGAAAAACCAAGGATCAAGGATACATTCTTTAAAAAGAGGTACGATGCGCATGTCTAGCCTTACGTCTTCTAAGTCGCGTTTCCTTGAGCTTAATTCCTCGGTGCCTTGACCATCTTTTTAACTCCATGATTTCGTAGCTCCTTGATTCCTATTTCCAAGATATGAGTTAGAACTCATTTCATTGTTGCCTCTTATTCCACTTTCACTTATCCTTTCCTTAGCATACTTGGCTCAAACGTATCCACTTACTCATGCAAGCTCTCCAAAATTCACTAGGGAATTCTGGATCTCGTTTATCGATGTCAATCCATGTTACCAAGCGTACCTACTAGGGTGATTCCTATAACCCATGCTTAAGCGGAATGAACCATCCGCCTTAGCGGCGAATTCTACTCGAACGGATTACCAACAACTGCATCATGAGATTCTAGGTAACTAACCATGACAGAACCCAAAAGGTTACACGAGACTTCGAGGGTATCACCAAGGTGAGTCGAGAGTCTAACTACCCTCTTTCCAAAACCGAGAATGGCACCCCTTATTGGGTGACCACTTTATCCCTAGAATCCATCCGTAGCCGAGACATGTCATTCTCAAATCCAAACAAGTCATGAAGAAATGGACCAACTCTCCAATCAGATTTTTGGGACAAAAACTGGGATCCCCTACCATGCTAGTACTAAGGTGCAGAGACTGAACTATCCAGCAGACTTAAATGATACGATGATCAAGACAAAGTCTGGACGGGATGATAGAAAAGAACGACTAAACCTTTACCAGAAACGGTACCATTTCTCTTAGGTACACTAGAACTGAGAGCATACAATTGCCTTCTCGCTGATCTTGTCCTTATCTTCCTTTGTGGATCAAGCCATACCAACAAGTTGCTTATTCTTAAGCTCGCGTCCTTTATCCTTACTCTTATTATCCTTCCTTGTACCACAGCAACAGGTCTCTCGAGAACCATCTCCATCGTACGGAAAACAACTACATGGCTAGACAAAGATTAGTCACAGTTAGAACTACTGTGACTACAGATGGAGGAAAGAAAGGAAAAGGGATTCAATCAAGGAATCAAAGGATAGTGCTAATGGCTTTTGGGGAATAGCCTTTAAAAACTTTTCTTGAAAAATGCTTCTTTGTAAACGGTTTTTCAAATAGTTTTCAGAAGGTTTTAAAAACTTTTGCCCAGTCTGGTAACCTTCTGCTCTGATACCAAATGTAACACCCCACCTCCGCTAGGGTCACTCACAAAGGGAATGCACTAGGTTTGGTGAAGCATTATCGAGGTAAACATGCACATAAATATTACAAGACAGAACATATATATAAAACAGCGGAAGTAAAACAAATTTCATTACCTTATAAAATAAGGTCTAAAGCCTTTTACATCAGGATACATCAAAACCTGTCTTGCAATAGTAAAGAAGCATAAAACCTTTTCATAAATTATTCCCCAAATAAAACAGTAAGGTAGCCATAGCCAAGAAACGTCCAAGCCATGCATGATGACCTTCAAGCAGAGGAAGTACGAACTAAATAACAGTGTTTCCTCCCTGAAAACCTGGGGGGGAAACGGAAGACAAAGAGGCGAAAGAAAACGGGGTCAGTCATAAAGACTGGTAAGTCCTATCTACTTCCAGCATAAAACAGGTAAAGGTAACATGACATGCATAAACTGAAAGTAAACATAAGGATGACAACAAGATAGATAAGCTAAACCAAGATAACTGGATGAACTACTGTAGCAAGGTAAACCAAGGTATCATGATAAACTACGGTGTCAAGAATCAAGGTATCACATCGTCAGGTTTCTATCAAGTATACTATCACAAGGTATCTATCATGTATAACATCCCACGGTATCTATCATGTATATTTTCTCTGCACCTCTCGTACTAGTGTCCCCACCCGCGTCATGTGTTAACTATGAATGTCCCTTGCCCAATGTCATGTAATGGTCCATGTCAACCTGATATATAGCATATGTAGGTTTTCCCAACTCGTATGTTTCTTTCCATGTATAAGTTCAGTCCTTTGCCGTAGGCCGTACGGGCTTCCCCATGTAAACGTTTTATCCTTGAGGTTATTTTGGACTGCTACCCTTGATCTGGTTATGTTTTCTTACCATGAACTATCGCGTGTTCACTTAGGATTTATGTCACCTAGGACCACTAGGGATTATACTACCTAATGAACGTTTCCGTGTCTCGGTTTGGGTTCAGCCATCTAGGGCCACTAGGGATTATGCCACCCGTCAACCGCGCCCTTTATCCCGCGTATGTATCGTGAATCGTTTTCCATGTCTAGACGCACATGTTCCTCAATGTGCCATCCGAGTTCCGTGCCAGGGCAAATCAAGAAATACGGAACTCGGTCGGGAGCTTTAAGTCGTCTGCTGATGCAGATATCAAGGTCTGTTTTTGTACCCGTGGCTATGGTCCCACGTGACCCCTCCCTCAACTACTGAAAGGCAATCCAAGAAAAATCATGTATGAGAACTACATCCCGGCCCCACTATAGCCCCACTTTCCTATGGGCCAACCTCACCCATGGCTCGATAGCAAGAACATGGTCTGTTGGGAGTTCTCTGCCTTTCCGTTCGCGCACGATTGACTAAAGATGGTAGGTAGTCGACGACGTGCTATCCAGGGCAATAATCAAGCATCGTCGACTCCACGCTAATCCATCCCAGTCTTTAGGTCGCTCGCATAGCAACCAAGGCATACTCTGGGCTCTTCTATCGCAGACCTTAACCTCTGTGAGGCCGGGTTTCATGGACCACCTGCCACCTCACAGAGGGATACCAAGAGTACCCTCACGTCTCCCGAAGCTACCGCTTAGTCACCCAATTCGTTGGAGCCTTTATTTAAGTCAGATAATTTGCTCCCCCTCGTGTTTTAAGCGATGACCTACCGTACCGGTTTACTCATCTATTCCTGAACTAGTCCCATGTCCTTGGCTAAGAATTATTACTTAGTTATACTTAATTAAGGTTTACCACTTAGCTTCATTCCCCCGTTACCCTTGATTAACTATGATTTTCTACCTAGTTCCTCTAACTAGGGTTTTGCCTATTGGGTTAAGTGTTGTTATTCAAGTTCATGGCTTAGCCCGCCTATGAATCATGTCAAGATTGGCTAAGTATTCAAGTCCAAGACCTAGCCCTACAAGTTGGTTAAGTATACCAAGAAGCTCATGACTTAACCCTATTCAATCATCAAGTCAATTTGGTTAAGTATTTGTTTATCTTAACCCTATCAGGTTATCGCGTTAGATTGGTTAAGCACAGATTATCTTAACCTCATCGAATTATCGAGTCAGATTGGTTAAGTATAGGTTAACTTAACCCCATCCACTAATCGTATTATAATGGTTAAGTATATTTAAAAGGTCTTATGACTTAACCCTATCAGGTTCGCATATTAGATTGGTTAAGTATAGGTTACTTAACCTCATCAAAACATCATGTATAATTGGTTAAGTATAAGTTACTTAACCCCATTAAATTATCTTGTTAAGTTGGTTAAGTATTGGCTACTTAACCTCATTGAATTACCAAGTTTAGATTGGTTAAGTGTTTAATTTAACCCCATCGAAGTACCGTGTTTAGCTTAGTTAAGTGTAGGTTACTTTACCCCATCTAATTACCGTGTTTAGATTAGTTAAGTCTAAATTACTTAACCCCATCTAATTACCAAGTCGGATTAGTTAAGCGTGAATTACTTAACCCTATCCCCTAATTGTCTTGTATGGTTAAGTGTCATTAAGAAATCAAGCCCGGTCCCACTTAACCTACCCATTCGTGTCATATCGGTTAAGTGTCATTAGTCAAATTTACTTAACCTTATCATGTGGCATTAATTTAATTAATGCACTCTCAACCTCTCACATTAGACCTTATTGTGGTTACTAGTTAAGCCGGGCGGGTCCGGGTAGTTTTACACCACAACCTAGTCTAACCTTGGGTTTTAAGCGCGACATGACCAACTTCTCACATTGGATCTTATTGTTTGTAGCCACTAGTTAAGCCGGGCGGGTCCAAGTAGATTTATGCTACAAACTCAACCCAACCTCGAGTTGGCCACTTTCATGTTTGGTCTAGTGTTATATTACACTTACAACCCATACGTGTCTAGTTTCAAGTCCCATGTTTACCCTACGTGTCATGTCCCCATTTTGGTTCAACTTACATGTCGTGTTCACATGTAACCTCAAGTCAAGTTTTCCGCGTCATTCTCATGTTTGTCTATCCTACCCCAAAACGTGTTTTCACTTGAGTAAAAGCGAGTCAACATAGTAGGTATACTATGGCTACGTGAAGACCCCAAAACATGCACGATGCCACAAAAGGGAGTGGCTCCAAACATGCATGGTATCATAAGGGGGTTTGGCCTTAAAACATGAACGATAGTGTCATATAGGGATTGGCCATAAGCATGCATAACAAAACAAGCATGCATAATGTCATAAAGGATTTGGCCACAAACTTGCATATTATCATAGGAAATTTGGCCACAAACATGCATGTTGTCATAACGGGATTTGACCTTACATAAACATGATATCATAAGGGGGTTTGTTTCATTTACATGCATAAGCCCCCAAAGTCCAATTTATGCAACTATTTCACAAGTCAAGTGGCTCCAAGTGTTCATGCTATCATACTACAAGTAAAGGTCAAATCTTGCATGGCAAACTAAGTCCAATGCAACATGAATAGCATGGTTTAGTCGCTAAAACATAACCCAAAGTCATATGTTCATGATAAAGGGGCAAACTAGGTTTACATAGGTTAACATACTCATGCTACATCGCATTTTATCCCATGTCATCATTAAACTACCGTTAACATCTCGAAGTAGCTAGAACTTACATAGCGAGGCTTAGAGGGTGCGCATGAATCGTCTTGACGATGAAAGGTGACTCCTTTGATGAAGAACCGTCATGAAATCGCCGTAGCAACGTTGATCGAGCCTCGATTTGGTGTAGCAAGCTTGCACCTTTCGATTCGAATCCGATTTGCATGCATAGTCTCTTGGAGTTGGAGATGGAGGCCATGATCACTTGGCATTTGGGCAGCACTTCGTGGCATGAGTGATTTGTGAGGGTTTAAGCTAGGTCTAGGGGTCTTTTTATAGAGATTAGGAGTAGTTTAGGCCGTAGGATAAACCCTAGGATAGATCTGAACCCTCAAAAATCGTCACAAGCCTCCAAAACTGAGCCAACATGACAAGCAGGTGCACCAGGTCGGGGTTCTCCAGGGGGGGTCGACCCAGGGGTCGACATCCATGTCGACCCCCTGGAGGGGGGTCGACCCCGGGGTCGACACCCATGTCGACCCCCTGGAGGGGGGGTCGACCCAGGGGTCGACACCCTGTGGGTCTGGCGGGAATTTTCCCGCCTTCTCTTTCTGGGCTGAATTTCTAATCTGTTTTCGGATTTGAATTTTCGTGAAACTTCGTTGGGCCTTAACTGGGTCATACGGACTCCGAT
Source organism: Allium sativum (assembly GCA_030737875.1). Taxonomy (NCBI): domain Eukaryota; kingdom Viridiplantae; phylum Streptophyta; class Magnoliopsida; order Asparagales; family Amaryllidaceae; genus Allium; species Allium sativum. Next base: position 204,424,239 of record CM060924.1, read on the forward strand.
TTACGAAATTTCGGACTCTATTTCGCGTATTTTTCTGAGATGAACGCAATGGAGCAACCCATTTATCCTGATTCAGATTTTATAATTTAATTCTGCCTTGATTCTTGTCTTAACACGTTGTTTAAAATTCAGGTTGTTACAGATACAAGGTGGTGTATGAGTCTAATAAGTTAGTATTGTCCAAGAACGACAAACTCATTGGACAAGGATATTCAACTATATGGTTAAGTTGAATTTAATAAAGAAATCTGATGTTAATATTTGTTTTCACCAAAAAATGGCTCAAACACCAAAGGTACCAGAATTGTACTTCACCGATATGGTAAGAAATTAAATGGAGCTATACTTTACAACAATTGACAGTAAAAATGCGAATAAGGAAAAATAAGAGACGAGATTTAGAGTGCTTCAGCATTGTGCCAGGCCTACATCCACTATAACGATTATTTGCATTCTTAAATGGATATTACAAAATACATCATCTCTCTTTTTCCATACATCTCTATATTCACTCAACATACTCTCATTTATACATATCAATCCTCTGATTTTATGAGAAAATGATAGAGTTTGAGGATGAGAAGGAAGGATGAATGATTGAGAAGGAGGATGTCTTAGATTTTCTGAGGTTGTACTAAGTGCCATGGCCGAATTGGTGATGAACCTTTGAATAGAGAAGATGATCCACCTGTTTAAGGGATGATTGAGGATAGCATTTTGTAGTATTTCCTAGTTCTAAAAAGATGGGCCCCTTTATGTTGGTAGCTATGGCTTATTTATAGGTGTGCCTTCTTGGAGAAGTGAGTTGAAGTTCGTGTATGCAGGCGACGGGTCGCTTATCCCATTAATTGCAAATATGCCATTGCCTAACTGTAACCAGCTGTTGACAGCTGTATTCAGTTGTCATATGCAAGCAAAAGAGTGAGCGATTTAAATAAGCGGTCGAACGATCTTGATTCTCTGATGCAGCTTTGTCTGAATATGAGTGAGCGGGCGATCTTCTCAATAGTCTAGAGGCAACCAATCAGGGTTTGTGATTTGAGATGTAAGTGTGTTTATCCTAAGAGTGGGCATCCAACCGACTGATAGATGATGTCTGAACGAAGTATTGGCATTCGATCAATAAAAATATGAGCGATCGGAGTTGCGATCATCGAATATATGCGCGACCCTTGGCCTCTACTCTGTGCAGTTGCTTCCTTCCTTTTGTGAGTCGCTTAAGTGCATTGGACAATCAATATGCACGTGCGACCCTGATGGCGCTCGTTTTGTAGGCTTCTGACCAGATTTGATAGCTCAATGTGCATGTGAATTTTTAAGGGATCAACATTTGCCCCTTGAAGTCCGTAATTTTTTTTAACAAAGAATTACTGGCTTCGACATGACTGGTTGCAACATTGTTTGGTAGATTTATTCTGATTTACCGAAGGGTCATTTCTGCAAAACTCGGGATCACTTCACTGCGGTAGGTTGATGTTGTTCCTTTTTTAGGGTGAGACATTTGAATTATCTTTTCATCATTACCAACGGTCGAATCTTAGGGAAATGATCATGCCAGCTGGATTTTGATGGGACACTTATTTCTACAATCGAGTACCGAGTTGACGTAATGAGAATGTTCTTGACGTATGTCCTTTAATCTTCCCTCTTATTTACTTATGTCTCATTCTATCTCACTTTTATTTTTCTTCAACGAGGTTTCTCAACTAAAAAATTACACGTTTCTTTTTTATCGCCACTTTGCATAGCACAGGTTTGTCGATTCTTACTTATGCTTGTTCTTCCTTTGGAACTTACGATTTATTGAAATTTCAGAGTAAATCCATCTTGCTTTGTTTATGCTTTTTTTGAAGGGTTATTCCTGGCTTCTTTCTTTCCTCTCCTTTTTAAAGAAAAAACTTGTTTGGTTATCCCTTTAAATACTTTGTTTGTGTGACTTTTCACTGGTCCATTTGCGGGATGGTTTCATCCCCAGAACGACGTCGACTGGAAAGATACTTTGATTTGGATGTTCCGATAGATGAGATTCAATCAATTGGTCAACCATCTATGAATTCCCCCTTGCGTCCATCTTATACAGAGCTTCAGACTATCATTAGTAGGCCGGGTTATGTTCCTGGGCCATGCAATCCTCGGCTTGCTAAGCGATTCCGGGGGTGGAGCTTACAGGGAGTACCTTCTAACATGAATATATCCCCATCTGATTCCCAGACCTTCTCTTGTGATATGATTGCCGCGAAAGGTCAGATGTTAGCCCATCTCAAAATTGTTATGCATCATTTTGGAAAGCAAACGAATCTGCTCAAAAATCATTATGTAAAACAGATGAATGGTTGGCATACATTGGCTTGCGATCTCCAAAAGCTCCATAAAGACAATCTTGAGCCTATTTCTATTTTAGAAGATGATAAGGCGAAGTTGATTCGTTCTCTCAGATCCAAAGATAGCACGATTGCTTCTTTTGCTCCAGGAGATGTCGAGTTGGTAGTTTCTAAACGTGCTGATGAACTTCCATCTTATTCTGCTCATGTTAAGAGGAAGGTAGGTAGGGCTAGGAAGGTCGGGGATCTGTAAACTTCTTGTCCTGTCTTTGGTTGCCTCCTTTTGAAATTTTAGACCGGTTGTTTAAGCGGGTGTCGGCCCTCACTAATGACATTATGCTGGTTTGTGACTCGTGTTGACCTTTGACACTTTGTGGGCTTGATGAATGGTTGTTTTGTTGGCTTTATGATGCTCATGTACTTTGTCTGCCACACCATTTCCTTTTACCCTGCTTAGAAACATTTTTTTTTCTTTTAGATTTTACATTATAGTTTCCCTGACGGTCATACGTTAGTATCGTTATTACGTCGCGTTACTTTTAGCATTACTAATACGTTGTCATAATTGGTTTATTATGGGTTTATTGAGCTGAAAGCGATCAACTTTTCATATTTATCTTAATTGGTAAGATCCACGTCACTCTTTAACTTTAGCAATTAAGTTATTTGGGTATTTTAACTTAGATATATGTTTGTATATATGTTATTGTAGATTTAGGATGCATTCAACCCCTCGTCTCACTAACTCGGTGACCTTGGTCCTTCGGAGACGGGTTTTGAATGCGTGCCCCCATGGGAGGACTTGGGTTTCAATGTTGTAATCCAATCTTGGCTTTATTTGACTTGGTTAACAACAAAGAACAAAATTGGATAGCCCCTTTCGGCTAGGATTTCTGCTTTGTGCTGGTCCTTCCAGCATGTTTGATCCCAGAAAGCGGGCACTAATTCATCTTATCGAGTTTTGACTCGGTTCAAAGAATTTGTGTCCTTCACCTAACAAGATGCTCCCCATTTTTTTCTTTTGGACAATGTTGGTTTTTCCAATTTTATGCTTTACCCCGGGAGGCAGACATCAGTTCATCTGATCGAGTTGTTCCTCGAGTCAAAGAACTCATGTCCTGCACCTAAGAAGGTTCCCCTTTTATGGAGTTTAGAAATTTTTAACCATGGGACATTTTGAGTTGCTTTCACCTCTGCATTTCTTCCTTAATTTGGTCCAATCCTTTTGCTGTACGCATGCCAAAAGGTTTGGTGTTTCATGATGAAAGACGGAACTCCTTAGCTTGGCGCCCATTGGTCACTTGTTTGCCTACATAAAAGAAGTCAACTTTTAGCAAGGATTTCGTAAATGTGTGAATCATATATGAAAACGGAATTCCACATCCATTCATTTTATGTACATATTCGAATGCGAAATTTTTTTCAAGTATTTACAGCCCTTTCCATGTATTCGAATAGTGTGTTACAAAAAATAACGACGAATGTGCTCGTTGTTCCATGCTCAAGGAATCTGGATTCCACCTGTGGTGGCCAATTTGAAAGTACCATCTTGGAATTTTTGATTTATAACATAGGTCCCTTCCCAATTGGGTCCAAACACTCCAGTACCGGTCATGATTTTCTTTGGCACAAGGTCTCCAAGTTCAAAAGTACTGTGTCTGACTTTTGAATTGAAATGCCTTGCCACCCTTCTCTGATGTGCAGCTACTCTGAGTTCTGCTTCCTTTCTTCTTTCCTCGAGTTGGTCAAGGGCTTCGAGTTGCAATCTCTTGTTTTCTTTGTGATCAAAGTATATCCTTCTATTGGTGGGGACTTCCAGTTCCACTGGTATCATGGCTTCAGAGCCGTAAGATAAAGAATAGGGAATATGCCCGATCGCAGTTTTATGTGTGGTGCGATATGCTCATAATGCTAGTGGGAGTTCATCTGCCCAACCACCTTTGGACTTCTCTAACCACATCTTAATGGTCGTTTTGATGAATTTGTTTACTGCTTCCACTTTCCCGTTCGCTTGTGGATAGGCGACTGTTGAAAAGCTTTTCTGGATCTTATACTTAGCACAGAAATTTTGGATTTCTTCACTTTCAAATTAGGTGCCATTGTCTGTGATTATTTTTTGTGGTACCTCGAACCTGCATATGATATTTTTCAAGGAAAAATTAGTAACTTTCTTTGAAGTTATGGTGGCCAATGGTTGTGCTTCGGCCCATTTTGTGAAGTAATCAACGGTGACAATTGCATATTTAAAATTGGATTTTGCAGTGGGAAGGGCTCCTATGAGATCGATGCCCCAGACAGCAAATGGCCATAGGCTGACCATATGGGTTATAGCTGTGGATGGAATCCTTGGAATCTTGGCAAATCTTTGGCATCTGTCACACTTTTTAGTATAGGCAATGGAGTCTTTATTGATATCTGGCCAGAAGTAACCATATCGCAAGATTTTCTTAGCCAAAGTTTGTCCACCGGTATGGCCTGCACATTCCCCTTCATGTAATTCCACCATGATGGCCTTTGATTCTTTTTCTGTAACACAACGAAGTAAGGTGTATAAAATCCACGTCTGTATAGCCGACCGTCCTGAACAAGATAAAAAGAGGCTTATCTTTCTTCGCTGCTTGGCTTCTGCCGGGAGTGCCCGGTTATGAGGTATTCTTTGATTGGTGACATCTATGAGTTTGGTTCATCGGTTATGTCCATGACCCAATCCACCTCGGTCTGCCCCGTGCTTGGGCTGGAAAGGACTTCCACCAAAACTAACCCGATAAGTTGTACATCTTCTGTGCTTGCATAATTTTCCAATGAATCAGCTTTGGTGTTTTCTCCTCTGGGAATGTGAGATATGGTGTAGTGCTCGAATGCTTCCAATAGTTCCAAGGCTTTTGAAAGATAATCTGGCAAGTTACCCATTTTGGCTTGGAATTCTCCTAGAACTTGGCATACCACCAGCTAGGAATCACTAAAGCTTTGTACAGTTTTTATCTATAATTCTTTTGCTAGCTTTATTCGTACGATGAGAGCTTCATACTCAGCTTCATTATTTGTCGATGGAAATTCTAGCCTTAGCGCATAGCATAGAGATCTTCCTTCGGGGGTTTCCAAGACTACCCCTGCCCCAGAACAATAATCGTTCGAGGCTCCATCAACAAATAATTTCCACTGGACGTTAGTTTCAATATCATCTTCCTCTTTTGTCTCCCCTCGGTCAGTAAATTCTGCGATAAAATCAGCGAGCGCTTGCCCATTGATCGCTTTTCGAGGATGATATGTAATGTCGTATTGACTAAGCTCAATATTCCATTTTAATAATCTTTTGGAGGTCTCTGATTGGAACAAAACTTGCCACAGAGGTTAATCCATGAGAACTTTATTAGGATGGGCCTGAAAGTAGGGTCGAAGCTTCTTCGATGCAATAAGCAAACAATAAGCGAGTTTTTCAAGCTTTGGATAATTCAATTCTACCCCAGATAGTCTCTTACTGATGTAACAGACTGGTCTTTGTACCTTCAAATCTTCCCTAATCAATGCTGCACTCAGAGCATGGGCGGATACCGCCAGGTATAGAAACAGATCTTCACCATCTCTAGGTTTTGATAACATGGGAGGTGTTGTCATGTGTTGGATCAGTTCTTCAAAGGCTTTCTGACATTCAGAGGTCCACTGTTTCTCTTTCTTCCCTTTCCTAAAAGCATCAAAAAATGGAAGACATCTGTCCAATTGCCTTGGATAATAAGCGATTTAAGGCCGCAATCCTCCCATTCAAACGTTGAAGTTCTTACTTAGTTCCTAGCGGCGCATTTCTCACAAAGCTGATATTTTGGCTGGATTAGCTTCTATGCCCCTAGCGTTGACCATAAATTCTAGGAACTTTCCCGAACCGACCCCAAAACAACACTTTAAGGGATTCGGCTTCATGCCATATTGTCGTAGGATATCGAACATCTGGGCTAGATCTTCTAAATGGTCTTCTGCTCTTTTGGACTTCACCAACATATCATCGACATAGACTTCCATTGTCCTGCCAATTTACTTTTTGAACATAGCATTTGCCAATCGTTGGTAAGTTGCCCCCGCATTTTTTAGGACAAATGGCATCACCTTTTAGCAATATAAGCCAAGATTAGTAATGAAACTTATGTCTTCCTGGTCCGGCCCGTACATCATGATTTGATTGTAGCCGGAATATGCATCTATGAAAGACAATAATTCCTGACCGGCCATAGAATCCACTAGCTGGTCGATACGGGGGAGAGGAAAACTATATATTAGACAAGCTTTATTGAAGTCTGAGTAATCTACACACCATTTGCCATTTTCTTTCTTTACGAGCACAAATTGGAAACCCATTTCATATTGGTGGATTCTCTGATAAAACCATTTTCCATTAACCTGTCGACTTCTTCCTTTAAGGCGCGCGACCTCTCTATCCCTTGGGTTCTCCTTTTCTGCTTAACAGATGGAACACGCAGGTCAATGTTTAGCTTATGGAATGCGATATCTGGAGATATGTTGCACATGTCGGAATGGTTCCACGCAAACACATCCAAATTAGCTCTTAAAAAGACAACCAATCGAGTCTTTAGTTCGGGGCTTAACTGAGATCATATGTTCAACACATGGTTTGGGTCCTTCGGAATTACAACTATAGGAATTGTGACTTCGGCCGATGTCGCTCTTTCGTCCTCTGCATTGGCTTTTCTAGGGTCGATTACTTTTCGCGCTCCACTGTGTTCGCCAGCGCATGGACCCTTCTTTAATTGCTATAAAGGGAGTTTGTGAATGGGGGGGGGAAGCCTCTGCATCCTTTCCTGGGTCTTTTTTTCTTAGCCTGTTTTAACTCTATAATGTAGCAGTCCCTTGCAGCGATCTGGTCGCCTTTAATCACACCAATCCCCTTTTCAGTTGGAAACTTCATGATCAGACACCATGGAGCCAGTGCAACCTTAAAGCCTGAAAGAGTTGGCCTCCCAAGGAAATCATTATAGGATGAGAACTCATCTATCAGGACAAAATTTTGCACCATAAAGACCTTGCGCTTTCCATCTGCCAATTCCACGAGTAAGTCTATTGTACCGATGGGTTGTGTAGGCTGACCTGTGAAACGGTGGATCTTTTTTGGATATGTGCGTACTTCGTCCATAGGAAGATTCATTTTTTGGAATGTGCTTATGAATATCACATTAACAGATGCCCCTGTGTCAACAAGGACTCTTTTAACAACTACAGGGCCAAGACCAATTGTGACCACCATGGCGTCAATAGTTGGTGTAACTAACCCGTCTCCATTTTTGTCTTTGAATACCACGTCATCGGTCAAAGTTTTGGGCATTTTCATTGGAAGCTCGTTGCTCAAGATCATACATCTTTCTTCTCTTGAGGCTTCCTTCAACTCATTAGCATATTTTTCCATATCTGCCCAACTGTTTCCAGCTGGGTGAGGCCCCTTAAATATCATGTTGATTACTGGTCTTGAATCAACTGATATTTAAGCTTCCGCACTGGAGTCTGGTTGGATGACCGTATTATTATGCCCTTGAGCAACCAGAGCGTTTTGAGGAATTTTTACATGTTGTTGGAGTTGATTCTTCCTAATGAGTTCTTCGATTAAACTCTTCAGGTGTCGACATTCGTTGGTGTTGTGTCCTGGTTGGTTGTGAAACCGACAGAATTTGCCGGAATTTGCTTATTGCTCAGTTATCTTCTGTGGCTTCATATGAGGAAAGATACCTGAATCCTTTGTAGCGGAGTAAATTCTTTCTGGAGTTTCATTTAGGAGGGTTAATTTGGATAACCTATACAGTTGCATCTTCTTATAGGCTTTGTTATCCTTCTCGTCTCTCCCCCTCTTTTGCCCTGTGTCGTTCTTCTGCTTAGCTTGGAACTCGTTACTTTTTCCTTCTCTGGCAGCGCTATTCTCTATAGCCTTCTGAACATTTGGGGCTTCGTCTTCTACACACATATACCCTTCATCTTTCTTATAGAACTTCTTTAATGTCTTTGGTTTCTTCATCTTGAGTCACTTCTCAAATTTTGAATTCTTATCGATGGCTCCTTTCAGGGCGGCCAACAAGCACCAAGGTTCTGGCTCTATGACCTTTGCTGCTGCTGCATGGAAGCGTGCAAGGAAAGCTTTGATGGTTTCCCCAGGCATTTTTTCCATCTCGCTATATGAAATCACATCCCTTGCTTTGGTGGTTTGTAATCGGAATTGATCTTGAAACCTTCTTGCCAAATCGGCGAGCTGGTCAATACATTTAGGTGGAAGTCTGGTGAACCATAGCAAGGGCACACCTTCTAAGCACACAGGAAAGTATAAGCATTTTACTTCATCGGTAGCCCTAGCTCCATTCATGTGTTGGTCGTATTTGAATAGAAAGATGTTCGGATCTCCAACTCCGCCATAAGGTGCTATTGTTGGTGGCATGAATTTCTTGGGGAACTTTTCTTGACAGATCTTTTCTATAAACGGATTTTTGCTGGGTGAAAATTCCCATTCTCTCTCTTCATCCTCTCAGGTCGCTTTCTCCATCATTATTCGCTAGATCATGTCTGTGATGTGTCTCTCATCAGTCGCTTGTTCCACAGGATCGACATCGATGTTCTTATCAGTGCGATCACGAATTGAGCTTCGATGCCTTACACCTCTTTAGGGAGGTGTCCTTTTGGTGGGACTTGCGATACTTTGAGTCGCATGATTTTCTTTACGCTACGGGGATCTGGCCTTAGAGCCCTCACCGCCGGCCTCTTCCTTTCCTTCCACTAAAAAGTGGGATCGACTAGGGTCTGAGGCTAATGAGTCCTCTTCTTCATCAACATTATTTGGAGCATTTGGTAGATGAAGATTGGCTTGAGCATTAATCAGGACATCAAATCTTTCCATCATCATCTTCGTCGTAGCGTCCATTTTATCATTCAGATCTGTTACAGCCACATTCAACTCATCTCCGTTACAGATAACCTAGGGGTTCCCCCAGCCCCTTGGTTCAAGGTTTGCAGTGTAGCTCCAATAACATCATTATCCTCACTAGTCTCGGTAGCTTTACTAGACTTGCCGCTCTTCTTAGATCCGTCCATGGCTTCGAGGGAGAGAACGATTTAGGATTTTTATTACTGAGACTAAAAGGAGGTACGAGGCAAGGAGTTTCGAACACGGCACCACGGTGGGTGCCAAATGTTTTCACCAAAAAATGGCTCAAACACCAAAGGTACTAGAATTGTACTTCACTGATACGGTAAGAAAATAGATGGAGCCGTACTTAACAACAATTGACAGTAAAATGCGAACAAGGAAAAAATAAAGACGAGATTTAGAGTGGGTCTTCCTTGTGCCAGGCCTACATCCACTATGACGATTATTTGCATTCTTAAAATGGAGATTACAAAATACATCAACTCTCTTTTTTCATACATCTCTGTATTCACTCAACATACTCTCATTTATACATATCAATCCTGGGATTTTATGAGAAAATGGTAGAGTTTAAGGATGAGAAGGACGGATGAATGATTGAGAAGGAGGATGTCTTTGATCTTCTGATTAAAAGGTTGTACTAAGCGCCATGGCCGAATTGGTGATGAACCTTTGAATGGAGAAGATGATCCACCTGTATAAGGGATGATTGAGGATAGGATTTTGCAATATTTCCTGGTTCTAAAAAGATTGGCCCCCTTTATGTTGGCAGCCATGACCTATTTATAGGTGTGCCTTCTTGGAGAAGTAAGCTGAAGTTCGTATATGCAGGCGACGGGTCGCTTATCCTATTAATTACAAAATGCCATCGCTTGACTATAACCAGTTGTTGACAGCTGTATTCAGTTGTCATATGCGAGCAAAAGAGTGAGCGATTTGAATAAGCGGTCTGATAATCTTGATTCTCTGACGCAGCTATGTCTGAATATGAGTGAGCGGGCGATCTTCTCTATAGTCCGAAGGCGATCAATCAAGGTTTGTGATTTGAGATGTAAGTGTGTTTATCCTAGGAGTAGGCATCCAACCGACTGATAGATGATGTCTGATCGAAGTATTGGCGTTCGATCAATAAAACATATGAGTGATCGGAGTTGCGATCCATGAGCGGTCATCGAATATATGCGCGACCCTTGGCCTCTGCTCTGTGCAGTTGCTTTCTTCCTTTTGTGAGTCGCTTAAACGCCTTGGACAATCAATATTCATGAGCGACCCTGATGGCGCTCGTTCTGTAGGCTTCTGCTCAGATTTGATAGCTCAATGTGCATGTGGAATTTTAAGGGATCAACAATATTGTTTATTCTGTTAGTTAATGGCATGTTATATTAGGACATGTTAATTATAAATCCCTTAAAAATATGCATAAATTAGGATTAATTTCATATTGTGATTTCAGTACTATCTCTAAATGTGAAATATGTATTCACACAAAAATACACTGGAAATTCTTTAAATTTGTAGAAAGAAAACTGGTTTTCTTGATTTAGTATATAGTGATGTGGGTGACTTAAAATGTCATATCACCTATGGTGGTAACTAAACTATTTAACATTTATTGATGATTATACTAGATATGGATATGTATATTTAATGAAAACTAAAGACAAGGCCTTTGATAAATTCAAATTGACAAAGCAGAGGTCGAAACACAACTATGAGTTAAAATTAAAGTGTTACATTCAGGTCGTAGTGGTGAATATTTTTCAAATAAATTTATCTTGTTTTGTAAACAACATGGTATAGTTCACCAATGCACCTCCCCATGTACACCACAACAAAATGGTGTTTCTGAGAGGAAAAATAGAACTTTAGTAGAAATTATTAATGCCATTCCTATAAATTCAATTTTACTTTATAATCTATGAGCTGATGCCATGTTGTCTGCATGTTACGTTTTAAATAGAGTACAACCCAAAAAGAATAATATTTCACCTTATGAATCATAATTTAATAGAAAACCTAACCTTACTAGACTTAAAGTTTGGGGTTGCTTAGTATATGTTAGACAAACCAGACCCTAAATGACCAAAGTTAGGAATTAGGGTATTTAAATGTGTTTTCGTAGCATATCCACTTAATAATATAACTTATAGGTTTATTATTCTTGGCACCTTAGAAGTTATAGAATCCATAGATGTAGAATTATTTGAAAATCAAACCGTTGAGGTTCCATTAAGATTATCTAATCCAAAACCTAATATGACTGATGATATCAATGACGATGACTATGCTTTTGCTAGAAACAACAATGAAGTAATAGTACCAAATAATAGTATTGAACATAAGAGAAGTAAAAGAGTGAGAATAGAGAAGGACTACGCTCCTGACTTCATAACATATCTTATAGAAGGCAATAAGGATGAATTCCTAAATATGAAAAGATAAGTATTAAACGTCTATGACGATCCCAAAACTTATTATGAGGCTTTGAGTTCTAGAGATTCTATTTTTTGAAAGAAGCTATCAATAATGAAATGAATTTCATAATGTTAAACCAAACTTGGATTTTGACTGATTTAGCTCCCGGTTCTATAACTAAAGGATGTAAATGTATATTTAAGAAAAAGTTGGAATACGAATGGATCCATTGATAAGTTTAAAGCCGGACTAGTTGCAAAGGGATATAAGCAAAGACAAGGGCCAGATTATTTCGATACATATGCTCCAGTTGCTTGCATAACTTCTTTATTATGTTTAATAAAACTTCCGTCAATTCATAATTTAATCATACATCAAATGGATGTAAAGAAAGAATTTTTAAATAGAGATTTAGAATAGAGATATATATGGAACAACATGAAGCTTTCAAAACCCCAAGCCAAGAAAATAAACTTTGCAAATTAATAAAATCTCTTTATGGCCTGAAGCAAGCTTCAATGCAATGGCATGAGAAATTTGATAAAATTGCACTGTCATATGAATTCATTGATAATGATGCTAATAAATGTACTTATAGAAAATTGGATAACAACAGTTATGCTGCAATATGTTTATACGTTGATGACATGTTAATATTTAGTTCTAGTATATCTTAGGTGAATGAAACTAAGAAGTTTCTATCTTCTAAATTTGATATGAAAGACTTAGGATATCCTGAAGTAATTCTAGGAATTGTCATTATAAGAAAAAAGTGAGAATTATTACTAACTCAATCTCATTACATTGAGAATTTCCTATGGAAATATGGTCATTGTAATGACAAACCAAAACAAACTCCTTTAGATTATAATATTAAATTAGAAAAAAACACTGGACATACCATTTTTCTACTAGAGTATTTCAGTGTTATTGGAGTCATATGTATGCCATGCATTGCATTAGACCATACATCACACATTTTATAAGCATATTGTTTCGATTTATGAGTAATCCAGGTTTCGAACATTGAAAAGCTATTTTCAGAGTTTTAGCTTATTTGAAAGGAACCATTGCTTATGGTTTGTCTTATAATGGATATCCTGATGTAATAGATGAATATCGTGATGCAACCTGGAACAATATTAAATACAAATCCAAGTAAACAACTGGTTGGATATTTAGCGTTGTTGTGTCTCGGGCTTCCAAGAAGTAGACCTGTATATTTGGCTTGATAATGTTGTTAGAATTGATTGCATTAGTATATGCATGTAAGGAAGCAGAATGGCTTACGAATTTGTTAACTGAAATCCCATTATGGAAGAAGCCATCTCCAACAGTCTTGATCAACTATGATAATCAAGAGACGATATATAATGTCCCTAATAAGACATTTAATGGGAAGTCTAGACATGTGAGTCTAAGACATCAAATAGTAAGACAGTCACTCAAAAGTGGAGTAATAGCAGTTGACTATATAGAAACAAAGAAAAGCTTAGCTAACCCACTCACAAAGAGTCTTTCAAACGTAGTGGTTTCTATAAAGTCAAAAGAAATGGGACTAAGGTCTATGAATGAAGATTGATCCCTTAATAGAAACCCAACTTATGTCTTAAAATGGATAGACAAAGTTCAATGGATACCAATAATTTAACAAAATCATTATGGAACACTAAATCAATAATCTCATAATATTTGGTGTTGGATTCTACAAGAACAAAGGATGGATAATTGTCCTTAATATGTCTAGAATCCTTAAAAGCTGTATAGCAGAAACTCCTTAAGAGACTTACCTATACAAGTACGGAAATTAGGCCGTTTTCATAGGAAAGTAAACCGCTTTCTAAAGTAGACTCATTAATCAGGATTAAAAGCACAAGGTCGTTAACATGTCGAGCAATACATAAAACTTTACCGAATAAATTAACGTGTGTGATTGTTTCAGTTTTATCATTAGGGGTACTTGGTTTAAGATTCGTTCACCATAGAATCTCTATAAACCTTTGAATGGTTTACACTAAGTAAAGGTTCAAATTTAAAATATGCCTATTATTTGTGTGTTGGTTTTCACGATGATTCAAAACTTTATCTTAGAGTTACATTGGCTTGATCCCATCTGGTATATAAGAAGTCACTCTAGCGATTCAGCTGTCCACTTAATTTATTTTCTTATTTGGAAAATGGGAGGAGATTATTGAAATTTTTTTCAAAATAATTTGGTTTTTTAAGAGAGACGAATGAAAGAAGGAAAAAAACGATTAGGCCCGCATTGTTGAAGTATTGAGAATTATACTCGTATATGTATGACTTTCTCATGAGGATGTTGGGGCATTATGCCTCCCAAATATGCACTTTGTTGTGAGGATGAAAGTCATGCAATACACACACGTGCGCGCCGCCATCCGTACGACCAAACCTGACCGGGTATAGGTTTTATGACTGGATCCATTAAGCAATTTTCTGGATTAAATTTGAGAATAGTAACGGGTCAAATTTCAACCCATTAAAGACCTTAAAATATATTTGAAAACGGTGAGAAACTGCAACGTTTTGTTGCTGCTGGTAATAAAAGACACGTTGGTTCGAATTTGAAACAGTTGCGAACCGTTACAAACGGTCGCAACGCTTGGTGAAAAGACACATCTTCCATTGCTATAAATAGCAGTCCCAGAACTATTCTAGATCAGTCCATTTTCTCCTTCGTTCTAAAACTCTGCAGCGCCATTACTAATGTTTAAACAGGGTTGCAAATTCTCAATTTGCAAGGCTTCTGAACTATTGCAGAATATTTTCTTCTTCTTCGTTCTTCATTATGTTCTCTACTTGCATAAGAAATCAAAGTTTAATAGTGTTCTTGGTTGAATCAAAGTCGTACAAACTTTGAATTCGATTACGATGTTCCAAAGCTTCATTGAATCCTGAAGGTCGATAGTTCGATAAGTCGTTTGTACCTAATGGGTTGAACTATTGTCTGAAAGAATCTTTCCATATATCTTTTGAGTCAGAAGTACGAATATCTTCCTCCAACTCTTCTCGACCCACAAAATTCCCCAACATCTTTGCTAGCTCCTAAAACATAAAATAATTTTATTTATAACGTACTTTATATGTTAGTTTTATTTTTCAAAAACACATGACGGACCGTACTTTTGTTTAGGTAAAAAGATTAAACCTCACAAGCCAAATAGGGTCCAATCTTTACGTTGTTTTCAAGTATACTAGTAATTAATGGATAATATCTTATGGAAAATCTATCATTTATCATTTTATATTATTATTGTTTAATTTAAGTGTTATTAGAAAGTCCTACAATACGTATATAGACTTGAAAGCACTTTATATTTCTGCTAGTAACGCGTAAAGCTTTAAAATGATTCTATGTTAACAATTTAAGATGTCAGCCATCGTCCAACTTCCCACTTCTATTCACTACCACTCTCTGTAGGTTGCAGAAAAAAAATGTAGACTTGACAAGAGTAACTTCGCGTGTGAACTTGGGTTGTTAAGGTTGTTATTATGTATATGTTTGAACGAATTAACTTGCTTGTGAAATTCATACATTTTCCTCTTTCTTAATTTCTTTATTAGAATTATGTGTCATTGCTGCCCTGGATACTGTAGCAACTCTTTTGGATAGTGGATAAGATGCAGGTTTTATAGGGAATTTAAATTGATTTATTTAATATTAAAAAAGTTTTCCAAATTTAAATAATTGGATATGGTTGGAGATAAATCTTCAGATGTTTGATATTAATTTTGTAGATGACAACTCTTACTATTCGAGGAATTAGAAGGTAGTTTACCATTATTCCGCTTATAGTATGAGTTTGATACGGAGATTAATATTAATGTTAACTTGATGGTATTTCTATCTAGATCCAATATCAAGGAGTTCGATAAATTTTCGAACTAAGATAAGGATTTCCCGATTTGTTTGAGATAAGTTGGATAGAAATAATCTTCGGATATTTGATATGAAATTTTGTGGTGTAAACGTATACTATTTGATGAATTTAAAAAATATTATTATCATTACTCCTCTTATAGTATTCGTTGATTATAGGAATTGATACTGAATATAAGTAGATACAATTTATGTGTAACTTATGTTCAATATCTATTGATATGGGTTTTGTTGTGAATGATATCTTCATATATCATTTTTAAAACCAGATGAGATTACATTGTGGAAATTCATATCATAATTTAGGGAGTTAATCAAATCTTCGATTTGATGAAATTAAAAGTAAGGAACTGGGAAGAAGTATAATCTTTTAATTAGGATTAAAGAATTGAATTTTGGGAAATCGTTTTAATTGGAAACTATTGTTGAAATAAGGATTAAAGGTTTTCAAAAGAAATTGGATTTGGATAATGTGTCACCAAACGAAAAGTTAGTTGAGGTTTTGATATTATCTTTGATTAAAAGGATGTGTTTTAAAGGAGAAAAAGTAAAATATGGATTTTTGTTAAAGATAATTCGAGAATGGGATTAAAGAAGTTTTGATTAAAGATGGAAGGAGATTTGGTCGAAAGCCATGTGATTTGTAATTGTGTTTTTAAAATTGCGCTTATTATTTGGAAAGACCGGGATCAGATTGATATCTGAAAACCATTTCAAGTAATAATACGACGTTGTGGAGCTATTGAAGAAATTGAAGACCGGGACCCTTCATATCGTAAGGTAGACTTGTTGAATGTCTCAAATAGGTAGCTTCCATTTGCAGATGGATTTTATATCAGTTTAGTGGCAAGAAGCTCGAACATATATGAAGGGATTCCGGATTTTTGTTTCGTTCAAGCCCAGAACTGACATATATGGATTGTGTGTCTAACATTGTAATTGGCTTCGTAGCATTTTCTGTTAAATATATATCTGCTTGGTGACGGAGAGTTTATTTTCTTAGCTTGACACTCTTTTCTAAGACGTATGAGCTTAGAGGTTATATATTGATAGAAATTAGTGATGTGTAGTGAATGGACAACGTGACATACTCAAGTTATATGATGAGCTATGGATGACCAAAGCTTTGCTTATTTAAGCATAGCTCTGTGAATATCGTTACCTTGGCAAGCCTCACACCCCGTTTAATGACCAAAACAGGAAGAAATGCAGTAGGTTTATGGGATGTTGTCTCCTTCTAGATAAAAGGTGTACCATGGTATGAAACTCAGGTATTAACCTATATGGAAAAACATCTACTTTTGTGGTTGTTGTTGACGCGCGCTCGGAAAGGTTAGTAACGACCGGGAGATGGCATACTCAGACATACTCAAAGTTACATAGTTATAGAGGTAACCCGATCTTGTGTTAGCATGAGTTGATCCTCGGACATCCCTTTAGGGGTGTTCAAAATTCAGTTTAGAAGGAAGTTCCTTTGCCTGGTCATTGTTGGAAACTCAATCTTCACTGTGAGCCCGTACGGTTTTAGTTGTATGCCATATGTTGGTATAGTATATGTTACCTATGCTGGCTATTTTAATACATTTACTTCCGAAAGGTTTTCACATTGTGCACTAATAATAATATGAAAGAGGATTTTCGCGTATTGAAGGCATTTTTAATTGCATAAGGATAAACCTCGCCCAAATGTGCGTTTGCATGGTGTGTGTGCCGCAAGACCTTATGTTTGTTTCATTTTTCAAAAATTCATCGCGAATTTCTATGCATTGGTATTCACATGGAGTAAACTCGTTCCGCTTTAGCAGCGTGGTCTGGTGAATTACCTAACTTTAAAATAAACTCTAAAGCAACTGTTTTGAGTTCTCACACCAGTTGCATGACTGACCTGAAGTTTATTGTTCCCACGCCTAAACTCTGGATGCCCATAATTTTTATTCGGGCAGTCTTGTAGTTTGGTTTGCAGATTTAACCTTGGAGTTGGTTGGAGCAGGATTCTAGTTTCAGCTGGAGCATTATATTTTGGAGTATTCATATTCTTCCACTGAGTTTAGTATCTTTTCCGTTGTGTAACTGATGTACTCTGATGTATCCCTTGTAACTCTGATGTAATATTATTGTAATGATAATGGAAAAGTTTTTTCAGTTTTGCGCAAATATGTAAGTACCCCTAACAATCCGTCTTTATGGACGGTTTAGTTGGTTTAATTACTAATGAAAATCGAGCAAAAAAGCGGTTCATTACAGTTTGATAGATTAAGAAATACATTGTATACAATGAATTTACAATCTGCCAAATTCGACAACTCATTATTCATCAAAATTAACATTCATTCTACTATATACATTCTAATATATGGTGATGATCTTCTCATTAAAGGAAATAATATTGAGGAAATAAACTCAATTAAGAAGAACCTGGACAAACAATTCTCAGTAAAGGATCTAGGTTAACTAAACTATTTCCTGGGTATAGAAGTAAAAAACAAGATCATCAACAGAGATTGTGCTATCACAAAGAAAATATATAGCACAACTTCTAGCAAAAATATAGACAAGTAACGCAAAGGAACAACCAACGCCAATGATTAGTAGTCGACACTACTCTAAACACAGAGAACCCATTTATAATGCAAAGCAATATAGAAGTGTAGTTGGTGCTTTAAAGTACGCAACTATCACTAGGCTTGATAGTGTTAACAAAGTTTGTCAATTTATGCAGGCTCTCCTGGATATTCACTTGAAGGTAGTGAAAATGATACTAAGATACTTGAAAGCTACTATAAACTCTCAATCAAAGCAAACAGCGGTTTCAATATCGCTGGCTTCAGTGATGGTGACTGGGCATTTGACCCAAATGAAAGAAACTCTACTACATGATACTGCATATGCATTGGTGATAATATTGTGTCATGATGTTCTAAGAAGCAATCAACAATATCAAGATCCAGTACATAGGTAGAATACAGAAGCATAGAAAATGTAACCGCAGAGATAATGTGGTTAAAAACACTGCTATCTGAATTAAACGTTCCAATAGGCAAATCAATATTATGGCGTGACAACCAGAGTGCCATGTACAAAGACATCGGGTTGATATGTTAATATAGCCGAAGCCAAAAGCCCATTTCTTTTGCCCAAATACAATAGCTTTATAGGCCAATCCGAAGTGGCCCAAAATTAGTCTTTATGTACTACTATAATTACAGACTTTGTACAGTGTATTGTATCAGTTTCAATGATACATCAAAATCATTCCTCTGCCGCAGTTCTGTTCTTCTCTAATTGGAAACAATCAAAAGTATCAAACTCTTTTACCATCTTATGGAAAACCTGTCATTTATCATTTTATATTCTGATTGTTTTAATTTTAAGAGTGTTATTGGAAAGTCCTGACCATACGTATACAGAGTTGAAAGCACTTTATATTTCTGCTTGTAACGTGTAAAACTTTAAAATGATTGTATGTTAATAATTTAATTAGTTGTCAGCCATCGTCCAACTTCCCACTTCTATTCACTAGTCACTACCACTCTCTGCAGGTTGCAGAAAACGAAAATGTAGACTTGAGGAGAGTAACCTCGCGTGTGAACTTGGGTTGTTAAGACAGTTATTACGTATACGTCTGAACGAATTAACTTGCTTGTGAAATTCATACATTTTCCCCTCTTTCTCGATTTCTTTATTAGAATTATGAGTCGTCGCTGCCTTGGGTACTGTAGCAGCTCTGTTGGGTGGTGGATAAGATGCAGGTTTTGGTTTTCTTCTACACAAAAATTCAATATCGGTCCAGGCCTATATTTTTTGCTACACTGCTTCTGAAAGGAACATTAGATTATATATGAATAGTCATATGTGATGTTGTATTTGTTGAATATTGTAACTCACCTTTCGGTGTGTAACCAGTGCGCAGTTACGTTGTTAGGCAGTATATTGGCAAGCAGAAATGCTAAATCGACCGAAAGAACTTATGTTAGATTTTTTAACAAAAAAAAGTTTCGGTCCTTGTATATTAACCATTGAATCTCTCCTTTTGGATTTAAAAATTGTATATCTACTTTTGTTTTTAATTTGTGTTTAAATAACTGCTCTTTTTCCTAAAATACTTTTGTCATATTGGTTGCATCAACCCATGGATTTGATATGGTGCCCTCTGTATCGGCTTATGTTTGCAAACTCAAGATCATGAGCTCGAATCACACAAAGAACAGAGCTTTTATTAGTAGTTGGTATATCTTTATTAATAACTGAAATAAAAACACAAACTTCAGACTCGATCAAAGCTTCATAAATGCTCTTACTTGCAATTAACATAGATCCCGAGTTTGATTTTTTTCAACAGAAGAAAATTAAAACAAATTTACTAGTTGATTGTAAATAAGAAGCTTCAAACTCTGTTCCAACAAACAAAGCTACAATGTATTTAATGTTTACTACTTTATATATATCAAAGCTACATGAAAATTTTAAGCTTTATAAGAAATGTCAATAGCACGTGACATAATATCTGTAAATATTATTGGGAGAAGTACAGAAATACTTCTGGAGTGTTTTGTCTGCAGTCTTTAAGCGTATTTGGTGGGAACATTTTGTGCTGCATGATTATCTGTTCGAGTTTTTTCTGTTATCTGTTTCTTTAGCATTTTCAGCGGAAATCAAACTAACGAACAGAATACTGCATAACCTTTACTGTATATCCACTATGCATGTCATGTCTATATACTATATGTTTTTTGTTGAAATTTCTCTAGAATATTCTTAAATTTTTGCAAGTGAATTACAAGACTGCAGTATCTCGAACTGGTGCAGGCTTGGAGAGCTTTCATTTGGTGGGAATTTGAGACTGGATCCCGTTCGTAGTATGAAAATGTACAGGTTTAGAAGAATGAAGATAAATGGACCACTGTAATTGCACACATGACAGAATGAACTCAACGCTATAACACGGTTGCAAACCTCGTCCACATGTGTCATTTTCAAAGATCTATTCCTTCTAGCTGCTACCTCTTTGTTGTGTTCCTTTGCATGACACTGACACACCACTTCCAATGCTGCGAAAACTTCGCCATCGCCTTAGCTGCCATACCACATAAGTATAGCACGTGGTAACCGTTGATTCGTTTCCTTTACAATCTCTTCTGACCCATGCTTCATGCTCACACGAGTCACAACCCACCTTCTTCACCTTTAGTGTATCACTTTGGTCATCTTCACAGAATTATTTGAGCCTCCAAATCCAATGTGGTTTTGCCTAACAATGTCAATATATTCTTGTCCCCTTTGACATTTATTACTACTGTGTGCTTCTAGTTGCGGTTACTACTGTGTACTGTCAGTGCCTATTACTGTTTGTACATGAATGACGAAAGTCGTGTAACCTTTTCCATATCATAAAGCCATAAAGGTGCATATATTTTGAGACATACGCTCATTGAAGTTGGGCTAACTATGATTCTAAACTAACCTAACCATAAGAATTATGAAGATTTCAGGGAAATGACATCTTGTAAAGTTGACAGAAAGATGGCTTATACAGGCATATCTTTACACTTTTTTTTAAAAGATCATGATGCCTTTGCACATAATAGTTTTGAAGAATTTTGGTAATGTGTCACAGTAGGAGTGGTATGGCAGCTCAAAGTTTTTTTAGTTGATCTATTTCTATTTTCATTTGTTTTGTGTTTGTCGGTGTTGGAAACTTAATTTGAAATTTATCTTTGTTTAATATTAGTTATGAAGTTAAAATGTCGGTTCGCAGTGTGTTGTGTCTTTTATGTTTTAAAAGTCATATGAAAGTTTGTATTTATTTAATAAGTGGTGTCTATTAGTATGTGAAGTGTTATGTATATATATATATATATATATATATATATATATATATATATATATATATATATATATATATATGTGTGTGTGTGTGTGTGGTCATTTTGTATGTAAGCAAGATAGAACAATGTAGTTATTCAATTATTGCCCTATCTTTATCAACTACCTACTGTGGACTATCAATCACTTCTCCCAATGGTGATTAATCAAAATTGCACTATAGTGGCTTAATGGACCGGTTTCTTTCACTTGCATGCTAAGACTGTATGGTCGTCATGTTTACAGAATCCTAGTACATAGCTTACTGTAACATAATATAAAGGAGCACAATTTATTTTGATTTTAGAGACAAAGGCTGGGACTACTTGCATATTGAGAAGATGGTAAGAGATGATGAAGGTCCATGCTGCATTTATGGCCATTGTCTTATTGAAGGTTCATTGTAGATGGAAGAGGTGAGGGCAAGAAATGACAAGCACTAAAATAAGATCCATTTTATAATATCCTCCCTCTGGTCCCCTATGGCCTGTTTGAAGATGACTGAAATACATTATTCTGCATTAATCAAATTCAGGTCCAATCGATGTGTGTCTCATTAAGTTGGAATAAAATTTTGAAAGTGGTTTATGCTAAACTTTTTACCAAAAAACATTTTATAGGCTATAGTAACAAACTGGTTGAGGTCATATAAGAGAAGGATATCTTACTTTCTTATAGTCAACTTCATTTTTAATGAACGTTGATGCTCACCTTTGGAGCCTAGTTAGTCTTTTTTTCTTTAGGCAAATTTCCTTTTCATGTTGTTATCTATCTTTAGAATTGATAGCTCTTCATTAACTTTGGCATCTAAGTCACATTTGCGGGATTTACTTATTGATTGAGAAACTTTTATGGAGATATTCCTTTATCCCTAATTTTATACCCATGGCTATTATTAATTGATCCTTACTAATCATTATAAGCCACATATTACTATGCAATACCTTAATGAGGATATCTTATTAAAATTTTGATACAGCCCTGCTGTCAAAGTGTGCTATAAAAAGTCATATTTTTTTTTATTTTCTATGGTAAATATTTTCATTTGTAATTTTATACACGTGACAAAATTCAACGGGAGCTGCATCAAAGATTTGATAGACGTCTTTGTAAAAAAAAAAAAAAAAAAAAAAAAAGAATCTCATAATATTGCAATGTACTTTTTTTTTTTAAGAATAAAGGGTACTTATATTATAAACAAAAAAGATACAAATATAAGATAGAGCTGAAAACAAAATACAACTACAACCAAAACGAATGTTATACACGATAACAACAACTCCAGCTCTATCGACAAACACAGCAAGTCTAAATTAAAATACACATGAATCCACTTGCTAGTCTAAGTAGAAAACACCAAACAACAAGCGCAAAGCCACAAGCAAAAAACTTCAAGACTTGTAGTAGCACACAAAAACTCAGCATGCATCAACTAATGAATACTCTTCAACTACCAGCAAAAAGACTTAGAACAAAAAATCTAATGTGGCACCAGCACGCGCGCGCGCGCGCGCACACACACACACACACACACAAAAGAGAGAGAGAAGCTTACTTTTTTGAAATTCCTCCCTTTAAGATCTGTCCACTAGAATCATCATCCTTTTTAGACTTCTTCGATTTGGATCTAGGCTGGATTTCGGACACTAACTTCATCCTCTTTGGATTGGTTTCCACTAGAGGTTCTCCACTCATTATTGAACTTATCCTTCTAAATTTGACTTTCTTCAGTTTTGATCCCCTACTACTGAAACTACGCAAAGAACTATCAGAATCATCTATAGAGAAATCATCACTTCTTATATCTTCATTAACTTGAAATGAATTATAAGTTTCTTTATCCATCATCTCAACAACTTCAGTATTATTATCAGGCTTTCCATTAGTAAATCCTTCCCTCAACTACTTTTTATTTTTCCTCAACTTATCAGTAGGAAGTAAAGACTTTGATATCTCTTTAGAATTTCCTTGGCAATCACTGGAGATCGGATCAGAATATTTATTATGATTCTCAACACTATGATAACTTACAGCTTCTTCCATATTCTCTTGCATGCAAATATTATTGTCAGCAAGCACTTTAAATGGGTTTTCTATGTTTATCTTTTCACCATGAGATAAGGAAATAACAACATTATGTATGCATTTATCTTTATTGTTCTTATCTATTTTAATTGCATCATCCCTCCTATTAGAAACATTTCCATTAATAATCTCCTGATTATTAATAACATTGACATCTATATCCATTCCACTTGCTAATTTAGAGTTAAAAACATTTTTAGGAATCCAAACCCTATTTGTCTTACAAGAAGCATTAGAATGACCAAACGCCTTACAATTAGTGCATGCTGAGGGAACCCACTCATATTGGACCTTTTGCCAATTAACTTCTCCATTATAGCATTTAATTGGAATCATATTAGGAAACTTGAAATATAGATTGACCTCAATCAATACTCTAGCAAAAGATATACGACATAAATTTTCCGTCACATTATCCAACCTAATAGGGTGACCCAGAGTTTATGCAATCCTACTAATAGCTTCAGGAGTCCAAAAATATAAATTAAGGTTTGGTAATTTAATCCAAATGGGTATGGTATTGAGGAATTCACGGGTTAATTTCATGCCTGGAGACCATTTTTTCATAAAAACTAATTTCCTGTTATAGTAATATGGTCCGGCAACTAAAATCTTATCACAGTCCACAATTAACTCGCACTTTAGAATAAAAAACCATTTTCTCTAGTAAAAGCTGATAACCACCCTTTATATTCCAATTTTTATTAATATGATCCTTCAGATAGTTGTAATACGATTTGATGGTTTCTTACCAAAAACATGGAAGACAATAGAATCGCTACATTGTTCTCTAGCTGTTTTAACAAGCTCTTCAATAATTTCCTCCATTTTAAGATTTTCTTCAGTTAGCGGTTCATAATAATTCAACTGAATAGCAGCCTGATGAGAATTATTCTCTTTGATAGCATCAGTCCAAGATTTAGAATACAAAACATTAAACTTCATATTACATGCAACAATCTCCGATGATAGATCTGGAAAATCGGCCTTCGATTTCAAGTCAGGGTTTCTAAGATTTCCCTAAATAGATTTAAAGCCAGATCGGCCTGCATGTTGGTGGGAATATTCAAGATCTGGAGGAAAGGCCGATCTGATATCAGAATCAAAGATTAAATTTTTTTTATATTGGATTTGGAGTCGAAATGTGGATCGGTCGCCATTTCTCTTTTTATGTTTATCGACAAAGCAACAATTATAACAACACAAAAATAAAACATAGTTGGTTTCAACAAGTATGTAATCTAATATCATAAATCACAACATATTGATCGTTAGCGCATAGGATAAGTATTCGATATTTATTCGTGTCGTCCACACCATTGTCATTTGACTTATCAGTGGATTCAGATAATGACATGTCCATAGCTGAAATTGAATTCATTTTCGGATATTGGATATGCGCATTCGTGGACACGGATGAATATCTGATAATTATCTTATGTCCTAATGATCAATATGTTGTGATTTATGATATTAAATTACATATTTGTTGAAACCAACTATGAGTGAGTTTTAGTAAGTATCGTGATGGAAAAGATGGTGCACAAATTAGAGCTAGCTCGAAGGAGGAAGATGTGAAGATATGGAGTTCGGATTTCTGAGTTTAGCTCAGACTTCTGGGGGAAAAGAGTAGACGTCTGAGCGTAGAGTTTGGAAAATCTAGAGATTCAGCTCAGACGTGTGGTGCTTCCTGCCAGACTTCTAAGACGGATATTTGTGCATTGACTCTGTGTTCCTCCAAGTATATATTTGTGACATTTTGAAGGGACAATTTGGATATTTGTCTAGATCTTCCACTCTTCTAGATAAACTGCTTTCAAAATTGGGTCAAAGGCATGGGATTAAGGCTCTTAATTAGTTGATCAAGAGATAGCCATCGTTCTTCATGTTTATTTCTCTCCAACAATACTAGTCATCTATATTATTTTTCTCTTTCTCAACTTGGTTAATAATTAATTTATGATTTGTTTATTTTGGGTTTGTTCCAACAAGTCTAAACAAAATTTATTTTTTGGTGAACTAATAGAGAGGGTGGTTGAGTGGAATATCTTGTATTTGCGTGTTAGTTAATATTTCGTCTTGTTTTCTATTAAAGTTATCTCTTTGTGATTTGGATGAAAAAGATCTTGGTGTATGCTTCCGCAAAGCACTGTCCATAACCATTTTGGGCACAACAGTTAGTACCAGAACTAGATCATGCCAAAGCTTAGAATAATTTTGAAGTAAAAAAAGAATCATTTTTTTATGTTTATGATTCCATTTTCGAAGATGGCTATTTTTGATGAAAGAAATTGAGGGGTTTAGAAGCCTAAGATGGAGGATGTTCTATACCTCAGTGATCTTTATGATCTGATTGAGGGAGGTGAGAAGAACACCTCTGATATGGATGACAAAAATGAAACAAAATGGATTAAAAGACTATTGCTTTACCTTAATGATTTAGTTTTTCATCATGTGGCTAGTTGTGAATCCATGAAGGATTTGTGGGATAAATTGGTATCTTTGTATGAGCCAAAGAGTGCTACAACTAAGGCTTTTCTAGTTCAAAAGTTGGTGCATCTAAGACTAGATAAAGAGAAGTCTATTGCAGAGCATTTGAATGAATTTCAAGATCTAGTACGTCAGTTGGCAAATGTAAAAGTCAATTTTGATGATGAATTATAGACTCTTTTATTGATGCTTTCTCTTTAGAAAATTGGGAAACTTTGGTTGTTTCATTGAGTAATTTCGATGCTAATGGAACTACCTCTATAGAAATTGTTCGAAGCAACCTTTTTGAATGAGGAGCTTAGAATAAAAGGGTTATGTTTAAAAACAGTTCAAAGTAAGGTTATAGTGGTAAGAGGCTCAAAGAAAGATACAAATTGGAGGAAGACTGAAGTTAGTGGTAAAGATGTTATCGCTTGTCATTATTGTAATAAGAAAGGTCACAAATGTGGCAAGTGTTACATTTATCAAAGGGATAAGATGATGGTTGCGCACGGTGATAGTAATGATGATGCGCATGCAAGTTTTGCTGAAGTTACCGATAGTTATGCTTCTGGTGATTTCCTCTTTAGTGAAACTAAGCCTTGGAAGATAGATTTAAGAGCCAGTTGTCACATTTGTAGTGATGTGACTTGTTTCTGTTTTATGAGTAGGATATCTACATGATTAGGACGACAAATGGAGTAGAACTACCAGTTTATGGTATTGAATCTATCCGATTTCGTATGCATGACGGTGTGGTTAAGGGAAGTCTCTGAATCTAGACATGTATCCTTTTGTAGCATAATCTTGTTTCTCTCAGTTAGTTGGATCATCATAGTTGCACTTATGAGGCTCAAGGTGGAGTTTTGAGGGTGAAGAAGAATAGTCGTAATGATGAGAGGAGTTTTGGATGAAGGAAACGTTTATAGATTGGTTGGTTCTGTACTTAACTATAGAAGCGAGTGACAATTGAAGGACCTAGTCCACATCATGGTGGAGAGATTACTGTATTCACCACTGATGATTCTGGGATTGAAAATTATATTTCAAACATCGGTTTTCATGTTGATGATGCTCGAGGGATCTATAGTGATTAAGTAATGAGCTTAGGTCAAGTAATAGACATGTGTCGAATTATTTCAGACAGGGGTCTTCATGTTATTGACGCCTGAAGGATCCATGATGATCAGGTAATGAGCTCAGGTCTTGTGATAGGAGGGCGTCGACTTGGAAAATCCACAAAGACAAGATGAAGATTTTGAAGTATTACAAATGTTTCTGAGACTGGTTTTGTGTGGTACACCTTATGTGGGAGATGCAACACTTATAGATGGTGGGTGACGTTGGTAACATAATTTTGATGAAGAATTGGGGTCATTGAAAAACTAGGTTGACATATTTAAGTTGTTGACGTGATTTCATATCAAGGTGGAGAGTTATGATTTATTATATTAAATCGCATATTCATTGAAACTAGCTATTGTGTTAGTTTTAGGAAGTAGCTTCGTGATGGAAGAGGTGGTTCACAAATTGGAGACCGGAAGAGGAAAATGTGATGACATAGAGTAAGGATTTCTAAGTTGTTTCAGCAGAGATGTCTAGTGGATGAGACTCAACGTCTGAGTTTAGAGTCTGGAAAATCCAGGGACTCGGCTTAGACGTCTGTTGCTTCCTACCAGACGTATGAACCGAATATTTCTGTATTGACTGGATGTTTCTCACAAATATATTTGTGATATCTTGAAGAGTTAATTTTGATATTTGCCTAGGTCTTCTACTCTCTTACACAAGTTGCATTCAGAATTGGATCAAAGGCATGAGATTAAGGCTCTTAATTAGTTGATCAAGGGATAACCGTGTTTTTCATGTTTCATCCCCTTCAACAGTATTAGTCACCTAGATATTCTTTCTTTCTCAATTTGGTTATTGATTTATTTATGAGATTTGTTTATTTTTGGGTTTGTTCCAATAAGTGTAAACAAAATTTATTTTCTGGTGAATCAATAAAGAGGGGGTTTGGTTGGATTTTCTTGTGTATGTGTGTTGATTTCTATTCGGTCTTGTTTTTCTATCAAAGTTATCTCGTTGCGATTTAGGTGAAGAAGATACCGGTACACGCTTCTGCAAAGCGCTATCCATATCTGTTTTGGGCACAACACTGTAAAACAAGAAATGTGAATGGATATTTTTACTATTATTATTTCTCGATTTCATTAATTATTAAAATGTTTAAAATATCACAAATATGGTGATAATAAATAGTTCTGAGTAATTAATATGGCATTACATATGTATAATATTAACTTCTAATTGGATAAAATAATAGGTATATTTTTTATTTTAACTACTAAAATACACATAATCTACGCTATAATTTAAAAAAAAACAATAGGCAATTTTCGGATAAGGATGTCTATGTATCCACACTCACATCCGTTTTTTATGAATAGTTGACTTTTATTCGCTTTTCGAATACCAATGATGATAAATTTTAGATTTTTTTAATTTGAATATCCGTCAACTGCTCTAATTTTCATTTTAATTTTGTACATGTGGATAATTTGTTTTTTGCACATTGTTTTCCTCCTTCCTCGCTAAAACATTTAAAGAAATAGCTGATTCCATTGTTTCCATTTTTCTGCCCAAGTTTCTTAACCAAAACTAACCCTTCATTTAACTCTTTCTTTTTCTAATTTATTAGCAGTAAAATCATATATTCCCAGGAAAATTTCACAACCACATCGATCTTTTAAGTAACAAATCATCTTCAATTTCAAATTCTACTAAAAAGTGAAGTTAGATTAAACATGAACAATGCATTTTTCAATTTTGTTTATTTTTAAGTTATATTTATGTCAATGTTTGCTTTCCTTTCCATATTCTTTAAGAAAATGAGATCTTGCTTTAATTGACAATGTTTATCGGAAGCATGGTTATAGACTCCTCAAGTGCAAATGTAGCAAGTTTACGCAGGTTACCACATCCACGTAAGGCAACGTAAATGAGATAAACTAGTGGGATCGTAGAGCGATGAGTGAGATAACATAGTGCACTATTCACAAGATATAATAGCAACCTAGACTTGGTTGCTATTCAATTTTAATTTCTTTGAACTAAACACTAGAAGAAATTATTACATCTATATAAAACTTAGAATTTTAATAATTATTTCTCCAAAATCACCATCTTCTTCTAAAAAATTATCCTTTTCATATATTATATAATCATTAAATTCATTCATAATTATAGGAGAAAAAAAAGGAAAAAAACAAGAGTCGTTCCATATTAAATAAGTACAAGGGAAAATTAGTCAATAATTTAGAAGAAGAACAAGTAATGTGGGAAAGAAGGAAAAAGGTGGTGTACTATCAATAGCCATATGTTAATCATGAAATTTGTACCTTCCTTAAAGAGTTTAAGTAGACTATAAAATACACTTACTTTTACCCTTTCTTGAAACTAACACTTATTTTTTAATGTCTCCATCTTGATACACTATATACTCCACAATCCTTATTCAATCTAATTTGAAAAAAGGAAGGAAATACTAAATCAATTATCACTACATTATAATTATGGCAATAGAATTAATCATATCATACTAATTAAATTTACATTCATCTATATTGTACCATAAACATGTGTTAAACGTGTCACAACTTTCAAATTATCCAAAAAAAGAGGATTCTTGATAATAGAATCATTCGATTCCTTGTTGTTTACATCTCTACTAGAAATTCTGACTTAAAGAAACAACACAAAATATTTAAAATTTTAAAAAATCAAACCATGATCGATTTTAAAATGAAGATGGAATTTATAAGAAAAGATGAACAAAATGTGCAATATAACTAAGATTTATGAGAAAGATTGAAATTCTTTGCTAAAAAGTTGAATGTGCCTAAACAATTTTGATTTTGCGAATTTGATTGAATGAATTATCTACGCTTTATTGATGGGAGAAAAGGAAGATGTAATTAGTTTAGATAGCAAAAAATGATTGTATTTTCAAGTGTAGAGAAAAAAAGTAAATGAAAACATTTTCGGCGGTATTAAGAAATACTTAATTTGGTGTATTTAACATTACTCTTCTTAAAGAGTTTGTAAAAAATCCATATTCCATCTCAACTTATATTTTTTTAAACTCAAAAGTATAAAATAAAAACAGGAAACTACTTGCATACTAAGAGAGTTTCAATGATTATGTAGACGAGTAACGAAAGTGTATATTTGTTAGAGAAACCCAAGTTATAACAAAACCAGTTGGCAATGTGAAGGGTGAACTCTTAATGTTTATACTAGATTTATTTTATAAATTTTCTGGTATGGGACTTGTCTCAACACGCCCTCGCACGTGAGACAATCTCACACATGGATTTTAGAAGTGACGTGGGCAAGTGTGGCTTATGCACATAAATTAAACCTTGCTCTAATACTTTGTTAAAGTTTATTAAACTCGAGTTATCACGAAACCAATTGGCTATGTGAAGGATAAACTCTTAACGTTTATACTGGATTTATTTTATAAATTCCCTGGTGTGGGACTTGTCTCAACAGTATTTGTGTAATATTATAACTATTTAATTACCTTTTCTTTTGCATTGAAGACTCTTAAACTTACAAAATAATGTACACTGGTCTTACAAAATTATTTATCTAATGATTTATGCATTTTCATGACTCCTCATATGCCACAAAAACTTGGTCTTAGTTCTTTAGCTATAACTTATGGAAAATGCTTACACAGTTACATGCATATATTTCAATATAATAAAATGTAGAATGTGGCTGCCAAAGTGGACAACTTCTATCAAATATACAAGCAAAGCAGATTATTGTATTTGAGCTAATAGAATAAGCCCTGTATAATTTTGAAAATGTTCTATAAATATTTAGAATTCTGTATATTGAACTGCAATTTATGATTATCATATCTTCTTCAGTACAACTAATTACTTCGATAATATTTAACAACAATTGTCTTGATTCATTTCAACAGCAAAGCATTCAACCATAAAATATAATATGATATTAGAGCATATACGCTTAACGACAAATCAATATTGAAGAAAATTTTAGTTTTTTGTTGTAGCAAGAAAAGATTAAATCTAAAATACCATCAGTTTAAGCAACATCATTTGATATTTAGATTTACCCACCAGATTAAATCTCATCATTTAGGATTTATTACTAATTCACTTAAGAAAACGAGTACTCTACCAAAGAGCTTTTCAGAAATCCTGGTTGTTTTAAAAAAAATAGTAACTAAAAAGTGAAATTATTTTAGGAAAATCAAAAAGTCAAGTTTAGAAATCAAGAAAGCCTTTAGTAGTGAGAAAAAAATTGTGCCTTGCTATAGATAGAGTATTCAGTATTCAATATGCTGCTAAAGTAATGCACTATAAGAGACAACTTTAAAGCATAAAAAAGACAATGAGCCAAATAGAGACTACTTCGTTAGAATGCGGAATAGGGATCTTAAGATAAGTTATTACTAGATGGGGTGAATGATGTTTTCTTAATTATATGAATCTTTTTAAACTTTTAGCAACATTATACTTTAAAATTCAATTAACAATAAAAAAACAGTCATAGAATCAAGATGCAAATAAACCTAGTAAAAAAAAGGGAAAAAAACATCAGGATTTTTGCACTGCTTCGGAGTTACCCTACATCTTGTCTTGTAAAAATCATGTACGGATCTTCTTTTCAATATAATATCGATATACAATCTCAATTCCAAGGCTACAAGACGCACCTCCATAATTACCGACCTTTGGATAGAGTCGTTTGAATTTCTGGGGCTGTCAATCACACCCAGTTAATTTCATAGCTCAACCACACTTTACTGATTTATATGCTACAATCACACCTTTTTCAAAAGCGTTTTTTTGGTATTGATTGAGTTTATAGACTCTGATCTTTTAGTTTTTTTATTGCAATTTACCCTATAACTCTGAATTGCACTTTGACCGTCAGAGATGATTGAGAGAATGTTAGAGAATCAAAATAAAGATATATGGATTTGATTCTTGTTGAATATTGGCATATTACGATTAAGAATTTCTTTCGAAAATGAGAGAAGATAAATAGAAGAATGTGGTACTAGAATTAGTTCAAAATGACTGATATATATATATATATATATAGTGGAAACAATCATTGCTATTCGCGAAATGTTGCGACGAATAGAAACTTCTTTTGACATTTTGATTTTTCAAAAATTGGCTTGTATTTGGCATATTTCCTATGGGTATATCAACATATCCATTATTATTGACGTCAAAAGTTGGTCTAGTGACGATCAACCACCAACGTGTGTTGGACACACATGAATAATAATCATAGAGATGCAATAAAAAGTAAATGAACAAAGGGGGCACAATATTTTATAGTGGTTTGGCTTATATCGATGCTTACGTCCGCTTATGATCTTTGTTTATACTGTCGATTACAGGTTACAGTGGTTTGTCAAAGGAAGAAAGTAAAGATTACACAAAATCCTTATGTTTTTGAAGTACTCGGTCGGATGTTTCCAGTATACCGAGCGTAGGTTGGAAGTGGAGACATAAAAAAAACTCGATCTGGTAAAGTAAAAAAAATAATAAAAAATTTATAATTATATAATTTATTATATATTTCTATTTTCATTCAATCTACGAACTCAACATGCCTTTTCCATTTTCAGTAGTGGTGTATTTATAGATGAAAATAGTGGGCTGAGCTATATGCCACATGGATTGCTTCTTTTTTGGACCTTAGATACGTGGAGCTCGATCCGGCTGAGTAGTTGCGGTGGGGGGATCTGGTCTACTGTTGATGAATAGTTCTCCTCGGAGATCACTGTCGACGTGGAGCTTGATATTTGGAGTATCAAAAGGAGAGCTGGCCAAAAACTCATTTGAATTAGCAACCTTAGGAGTTGTTCTTCGTTCGGTAGCGCACAACTCTCAAGATACTTCTGGTGAGACCCGAGACTTTAGGCTTGACGTGGTATTATGGGATTGGCTCGATCTACTAATAGATGGCTCGGTCGGTTGATTTGGCAATGGCTCGGCTGACTTGTTTAATGTTGTTATGGCTTGGAGTTGACTTGTCATTGGTCGACGTATGATAACAAACATCCCATAAAGCCTATTATGAGCCGATATTTGGCTGTGGCCCCTTCTATTGGTTGGAACGGCTTTTGCCAAAAAGTTGGTCAACACTTTACCTCCGGGAATACATCTTCTTGAGGAAAGGAGATGTGTTCTGGTTCTTCCAGAAAGCATTTATCTGAAGTCCTTTATGTGAAGCCACGATGAGACAGGCCGGAAAACCGACGATCGATAAGGCCAGAAGTTTGATGACCACTGAGGATCGTATTAAGGCCGGGAAACCGACAACATTTTGGCGACCGTATTAAGCCTGTAAAACTTGTGAATAAGTCGATTATTCTGAATTGATCCTTGATAGCAACAGAAGAACCGGGATTCCACCAATTAAATAATACCTGTCAAGGATGGGAGTACGACCCTTGGATATGCTCAGTTTTCTTTTGGTAAGGTAGTACAGTCTGAGGGAAGATCATAAGCCATGCTCCCTTTTGTAAAATCAGCGAGTATCAGCCATACTTGATTTAATGAATTGGTGAGTATCAACCATACTCGGCTTAAGGAGTTGTCGAGTATTAACCATACTCGTCTTAAGGAGTTTGTGATTATTAAACATACTCGGCCCAAAGAATTGGCAAGTATCAACCATACTCGACTTAAGGAGTGGCGAGTATTAACCATACTCGTATTTTCCTGGTGAGACAGTGTAGTCAGTTGTCCCATGATTTCTAAGGTCGGATTTTGACCAAGTTTAGTGAGTGATTAGAAGGTTTGAGTATAAAATGTGTTCTTGAATTGGTATTTTTTTACTTGCTAGATCCTGATAAGGTTTGGTGAGGTTTGGCGAGTGGTAATCACACTTGACTCAAAGAGCTAGTGAGTTTAAACCATACTCGGCTTATGGAGATGGCTAGTATTAACCATACACAGCTTAACCATACTCGGCTTGTGGAGTTGGTTAGATATGGTGGCGGGCATCGACCGTGATTTAGAAACAGTGGCTAGCATTGACCATATTTGAGTCGGTGAGCGTCATTCATGCTCGGGTTGAATCGTTCAAACATAATCCATGTTTGAAAAAGGAAGTTTATTGTTGCTAAGGAGCTATTACAGGAAAATGAAGATAAATTCCAAGTGGGTGATAGTTGAATCCAGAGCACGCTAGGAGCTAAATCCTAACTCCATGCGTGTGTACTTCAACATAACCACATTATTGAAAATAAAAGTACATTTCTTATATCCTAAGAAATGGGAAAAATATAAATCTACTTAATTAATGATGATGCCGCAATTGCTGAGCTCAGGGTCCTTTCCTTTTCGAGGACCGACCCGAGGAGCTCGGGCTGAAGATTGTGGTGGCATAGCCTGTGTTGGTTTCTTGACGTACTCGGACAGTTCTCCACGCCTAACCCTATCCTCGATGAGGTCGTGTAAATGCCTGCACTCACTGGTTCTGTGACCTGCCATGTTGTGGTATATGCAATGCTTTCCAGAGTTGAGTCTTTTTTAGTCGGCTCCCTTCGAGGAGGTTTTGAGAAGAGTAAAGATCCTCGTATGTCAAGGTAGATGTCAAGCAAGGAGGAGTCGAGCTTGGTATATTGATCATACTCATTCTCTCTCCAGAATCGTACGTTGCGATCATTCTTTTCCAAGACTTTTCCTTTTTTTTTTTGGACATTGTTGTTGGATGGACCTCCGTCCTTGATAGCAAGCACCTCGAGGCTTTCCATATCAATGGTAGCATTTTCTTGTC
The DNA here is from genome assembly GCA_030737875.1 of Allium sativum. Lineage (NCBI taxonomy): Eukaryota > Viridiplantae > Streptophyta > Magnoliopsida > Asparagales > Amaryllidaceae > Allium > Allium sativum. Next base: position 204,459,049 of record CM060924.1, read on the forward strand.
AAAGGAATCTATTGGCCTCGGCATAGAAATATTCTGTGTCCTTGGGAGGGTCTCTAGTTAAAGAACTCCTAAATTCTGATTAGTTCTGAACACCTGCAACGGTAGCCATAAGTACATCGATGGCTCGAGTCGGTCAACTGATGCTACGACCACGTTGAATCTTTCTAAGAAGGGTCATAGGGTTTCACCGGACCGTTACTTGATAGAAGTAAGGAACATGACACTCTTTGGTCGGGCGATGTGAATTCTGAACTGCTCGATGAAGCGGGTGACCAACATGTTCCAACTGTTGATCAATTCAGTTGTTAACTGCCGGAACCACATGCCAACTATGTCAGTGAGGAAAAGAGGGAAGCATTTGGCCATGACATTGGTCGATGCAAAAAAAACTTCCATGTGATGCATGTATCGTATGAGGTGAATGGTCAGGTCAGTCTGGTTGTTGTAGGGCTCCAAGGCCAGAAGCTTGAAGTCAGGGGGATTTCAGGAGTTCTTGATTTTCCATGTGAATGTAATGCGGTGGATGTCATCCACATCCTGCTCAGAAGATGTGCCCTAGGTGAAGCATTTGATGATTCTTGCAAGCTGGCTTCCATCTCCGAGGAGTCATTGCCATGAATCCAGCTCTGCATTGGGGACGTGGGTGAGAATCCCAGTGTTAGGATCCGATGAAAGCATGCTCGGAAGGACAGCGGTAGGTTAGGCTTGAACTCAGAGAGTTGAGAGAAGGTGACGGTGAGGATATATCCAAGCCTCGGGACATGATTCAGGCGCAACTAAAGTTGCTTGGTTATTATTGGATGGAACCATATTTGCTCCTATTAGGAGTAATGGGCTCAGGCGATTAGTAATCATCTGGGGATCGTCGTTGCCCTAGCTAGGAGCTATATTAGAAGGATTTATGATAATGTTTCCCTCCGTCACGTTGTGGGCCGATATGGTAGAGTGGTCTTGGTGACACAAAGGGTTGTTGTCACCGGCTCTTCGTTGAGGGAGAGGCGTCATAAGACGGGTTTGCAGTAAGATGTTGGATCGAATGTAGCAACGTTCCTAGTCCCGGCTGACCCACTGGTTGCACTAGATTTAGAGCTATATGTCTAAGGGGTTGAATCGATCCCCGGTCTGGAGGTAAATCGGTCGACTGGTCCTAAATTTAGCTAGGACCGACTTGTAAATCTGCATCTACCAAAGCTCTACTTGAAGCTGGAAGTGATGCCCCTGGCTGTGGCCGATCGGGAAGTGAAGTTGAACCAAGAGGAAGAAAAGGTGTGGTCTGATTTGGGGCATGGATTTCCGCAAATCGAATATCAGTTGTTGCCCCAGCCTCCACCGGTGTTGGAAATGATACTGGAATGGGTTGGAGTGGAAGAAGCAGGTGAATGAAAATCAGGGATTAGAATTAGAAATTTGGGGGTGAGAGTGAAGAAATCTGAGAGGTTGAGAAAGAGGAATGGAATGAGTAACATAAGTTGATTTCCTATTGGTGATGGAGAATTATAACGGATTAGTGAGGTGTCAACTACAGATGTTGTTTTTAAAAGGTAAATTGACGAATAGATATGCATCTTTTTATAGATGCAGATTGATGACATGGCAAATTAAACTTATAGGTTTATAACTATAGCTACTGTAATACAATTTGATATATATGCTAACACATTGAAAAGTGTGTCGCAATAGACAAAAATCAGCATAGCTGTGACAAAATTTTAGCTGGCAACACCTTGGATTTTCGTTGTAGTAGGCCATATATGGCATAGTGTTTATTGAGTATGCCCCTAAATACTTTACTCATGAGGTCTACAAAGAAAATGAGGGCAATGATTAAACCAAAAGGCATAACCTTGCACTCGAACGGTCAATCTAGTGTCCTAAATGCTATCTTGGGATTGCCCTCTTCTGAAATCTTTAATTGGTGAAATCTTGTAGCCAAATCGGAAAAATAATTGGGCTCTGCCCAAATGGTCAAACATGTCATTAATCGTTGCTAATGGTATTTATTATTTTTAGTCAACTTGTTAAGTTCCCTATAATCCACACATAATATTAAAGATTCATCAAACTTTATGGAAAACACTACTTGTACACCTCATTCAGAGGTACTCCTATGAATAAACATTTCATGGAAAAATTCCGAGATTTATTTATCAATCTCTTTCCTTTTTGAGGCCTATCATAAATGATATTTGTCTATAGGGTCGGAGTCCTACGACATCCTAAAAAACATTGGGAAACTCACATATAATCGATACCAAAGATGGTCCTTCTAAATCGGAGGATATAGAAAACTAGTTGAATTTTATTACCTGTACTACAAGGGATTTCTAAGCTGTGGCCTCTATGGCTTCTCAAACAAACTACCCTCCTATCGCAGTTTAGGACGACCCCATAAAATGATAGCCGGTCCATTTCCAAAATTAGTCCATACCCTTTTTTTGAAGAAAAAAAAAGATATATAAGCTTTATATATGTCATTCCCACTTGTTCTACGGTGGAAAATTTCAAACATGTTCGGAGAAAATAGCTTGAAATCTAAAAAAACGCAATAATACCATGCTAATAATATACTGCAAAAACAAATTTTGTAATTTGTTCTAACCTAACTCATACGAAGATGTTTATATATATTGGCGTTTATAATCAATAAAGAAAGACCGATAGTCTCTATTCACAATAAAAATACAATAGTTCAAGCATGATATGATGATTATAGAATACTCCCCACCGGTAACCTCCAAAAGGTTGATGATCTTCAAACTTATGATCTCCTAATTGTATGCTACTTTGCCATCCAGTAGATAAAAATAAGAAAGGTACAAACAGATGCAACGAGGGAGAGGATAATGTGTCCATCGATTTTCTTCTTTTAATAGACGACAAAATATGATTCACGGTAGGAAGAAAGTGCCAACATTGCTATATTTATTTCCAATTCCACTAAAAGTTGATCTTATGTAACAAGTGCCCCTAGAGTAGCTTGGGCATATGAAATTACACTGTTAATCTACCCATTGTTTCCGCTAAAAGTTGCTTGCTCTTTGATTAAAGCCTGCTCTTGATAATCTACACCATCTTCAATGCCAATTCTTGCACTGTCAAAATCCCCAAAATCTAGGAGCGAAGCATGCTCTTGCTTAGTTTTAAGGCTTGATCGTAGGCGATGAAACTCCTGTGTAAGATCTTGCAAAATCTCTCTATGTTTATTCAAGGTATGCAAAAGTATTACAGTGCCTCCAACCAAAACCCAAGTTTGCACATGAGAGTTAACTTCCTGAAGTTGTTTGAGTAGCATATCTATAGTAGATTCAATATCATTTCCAGAACCATTGCTTCTTGTAGCAATCCCTTTACGATAATTATTCAATTGCTCGTCCAACTGACTTTCAAGCTTTCTTTCCTGCTTTCTTAGGGCATCCCATGATGTGGAATGAAATTCCATGAAATTGATTTTTAATGTTTGATCGAATTAGATTGTCATAATTTTACACGTTCTCTCTCTTCCTCTTGCCACAGAGAGAGAAGATGTGAAGTTAAAAGAAAAAGAGGAAGACCTGATACCCTTCGAATTTAAGTACATACGCATCGCAAAAGAAGTCGACATCACCATGTCTAATACTAGGTCCTTACACACAAACGAAAGTTGCATATCCCTCCAATAATGTTAGACACCTCTATCAAAGAGCTAGCAAGGGATAAGGGAAGTTTCAAAGACCAAGAATCTTCCTAGAAATGAAGGAGCGGGTGGCTCCCGAATCAAATAGGGTACACAACGAAATCCATAAAATAAAAATTATACCTTCCAACGCAGGCTGTTTTTGATCTATAGGAGGATGACTATGAATCGGTGCTGCCTCCATGGCATAGTTTTTCCCACTCTGTACAACCTTCGGCTAAGGGAAGTTCCTTGCCAAGTGCACATCCTCATGACAGTTAAAGCATTTTCCCTTGAATTCTCGCTTTGTTAGGTCCACTCTGCAGTCCTTCGCCTCATGCCCTTTCTTGTGGCATCTAGGGCATGTCTTGGCTTCCTTCTTGTATTTGTCTCCCTTCTTCTTCTTAATCCAGAATTTCTTCTTCTTATTCTTCCTAAAGTTAGAGGTACCTTCTCCATTATCATTCTTAATTTTCTTAACATTCTCAGATGAATATAAGATAGTTGCCTCAACTAAGGCTTTATACATAGCTCCAAATGCCATTTGGTCCAAAAGCATCTCTCTTAACAGATAATTCAAACCTTTAATGAATCTAAGGACTTTATCCATTAGGATATGCACTAACCACCACCAAACTTAGATCACTCTGTAAACTTCACCATATATTCTTTTAGGTCCAACTCCCATTGCTTCAACAGAATAAACTTCTCTAGTTGTACACTCTTCCCATTATCGGTTAAGAACTCAGCCTCAAAACGATTCGTAAACTCTGCCTAAGTAAATACTCTGCATGCATTCTCCTTTAAAATCAAGTTCCACCATTCAAGGGCCTCTCCCTTAAAATGCCAAGCCGCTACCCTACTCTTAAGTTGATCATCCCGTCAGGTATCATCAAAGATCCTTTCACACTCAGAGATCCACGCTTTAGCTTTAACGAAGTTCCCGGTTCTCGAAAATGACTAGCCTCCTAAACTCACAAAATCTTTGCAAAAGCGAGGGTATTTGAGGGCCTCTTCAATGGGGTGAGGTGTTGGTTCCACTGGGGCACGGTTGGAAGTAGGGACATATTCCACTGTCCTAAGGTACCCTTGGAACCATTCTGGCAAGTAAAGAACCCTTGCCGGGTTCCCCTGCTCAGGCTAGTTTTCGGTCGTTTCTACCAAGGGTGGCAATTAGACCCGACCCGATGGACCTAGACCCAACCCGGCGGGTCTCAGTTCTAGGCGGGTCGGGTTTTGTCGGGTCTAAATTATACATTTCAAAAATCTGGACCCGACCTGACCCGAGCTTCGGTTCGGGTCGGGTCGGATTGAAGCTCGGGTCAGGTCGGGTCCAGTCCGATTGAATAATAACACTAAAAATACATATATTTCAATGTTTTTTGGTCGGGTCTTTTGGGTCGGGTCTATGCGGGTTGGGTTTGATCGAGTCTTGATGGTATTTTTCATCACCTAGACCCGACACGAGACCCATTGGGTTCGGTTCGGGTCTTTTCGGGTTGGTTCGGTTCGGGTTTTCGGTTCTCGATTCTAATTGCCAGCCCTAGTTTCTACTATCTGAAATGGGAAAAACCCTTCAGTGGACTTCCTATGATAGTATCAAGGCCCAAAAGAAAGAAAGACAGGATTGCCTAGTATAATCATGTATGTTTTTTGGGGATAGTACATATATATACTTTTGAAAACCTATTCAAATAAAAATACCTCTCTCATACGTATATTTCCCAGTAATCAGGTAACTACGCTTTGATACCAAATGTAACAACCCGCTCGGAATAGACCTAAATTCAGACGTTGAAAAAGCCCACTGGAACTTTGAGCCACTCTAAACGGATCATTGGTTCCTATAAGGAATTACTAAACAAATACATAAAGCAATCTAAATGAAGAATCAAAATCTCACGCAGTAGAAGGGGTAAAATATAATAGCATAAAATGGACGTACCATTATTTTAAAACCACAAATTCTGATACAATAAGTCTCACATAAGATAAAAAGGTACATTATTCATTATCCTCATTACATAAAAACAACGATAATAAAGTTACTACCATAATAACTAAATCTTAGAGAGGCTCCTCCTCCAATCAATTATTCCTTATCCTCAATCAAAAGTCTCACCACAAACCTGTTTAATGTTAAGAGGAGGGGGATCAGAACATAAAGTTCTAGTGGATGAAATACAGATAAAATTAGGAATAACTTTCCTATATTTGGCAGTATAAACTCTTCATGTTATGTCTATGCAACAAACTTACACAAAATTAAACATACGAGGCGGATACTCTAACAGCCACTTAAGGCCTATATGTGAATCTAAGGGCGGACGTATTTACAATCACTTAATACCCCCATAAAATAATTTTAAGGACGGACATTCTTACAGTCACTTGTACACCCATAAGGTAATTTTAAGGGCGGACATTCTTACGATCACTTAATAGTCCATGAAGCGGGCTATTCTTAGTCAGTAAATGGGACTTAATTGTTTATTAAAGGTGGACATCCCTACAGTCACTTAATATCCTATGGCGGACCCTAGCCACTTAAGACCTCGTTTCTAATGTCAACGTCAAAAATAACTACTTTTGTAGGTTGAGAAATAATAACGGTCACTTACAACCAGGTTTGGGTCAGGAACTCAACTTCATTTTAAGAGAACCCTCTCATTGGACCCTCTTATTTCTATCTAGCTGTCCCTACGAGTGAACTCCTTGCCACTTAATGTTTCCCTTTGACGGTAGTTTCTTTAGGCCATATATATAATACATCCCTAGGTCAGCCCTTACTAGCCCCTAGATAAGAAGCCGACATTTCTTGTAGAACTACCCTACTCATGTTATCGTCTAATAAGACCATTTGATACCTTATAGGAGAAAGGTGAACCCAATGACCATTTAAGACCTTTGTAAAAGCGAGTCCCATGACTTGGGTCCTAAACAAAAGATTGAACCTAGTCCTAACTACTTAATACCCAAATCAATGTAGGTCGTCCACTTAATACCTTTTCTCCAAGGCAAGCTTACTTCACACACAAATATAAATATATACACACACACACACACTAGACATCTCAGGTTAAACCAACCCCTTATAGATGCTTGATTTGTGGGGCGGTTCCAAGCAAGATTCCACTACAAGTTGGGCTTAACCTCGTATCATAGTGTACTAATTATAATAACCTATGACACTTAGACCTCTCACATTAACCAGGCTTATTTGTAGATGCTGGATATGTCAGTCGGTTCCAACCAGGCTTCTACTACAAGTAACGATTAACCTTATGTCTATGTGTCATTAATACATTTAAAGCCATTAACACACACAAACCTATATATTCCTATGGAGACATTCGAATTCAAATTCTTAATTTAACCGTATTTATAGCGCACATAATACATATAAATATTACGTTGTTTACGTTATGCATACAATTTTTTTTTGAAAATTGGTAAGCTTTTATTAACTTCTAGAAAAGTACACTATAAGGTTAGCATACTAACCTGAAATAAACTAAAACAGACATACTTAAAACTAAAGAACATAACCGAATAAAAACATAAATCTGTAAAAAGCACTAAAGATAGACCCATGATGAGGTCGACTATTCCAAGCCTATAAGCGCGGTCGAGCCTTGCACTTCAACTCATAAAACAGTGTGCTCCATGTCTTGCACTATAACTCTTGATCTAGATGATTTCCAGTCATGAACATATAACTCATCTCTAAAATGACTCTCTAATTTAAGCTTTGTTCCATCATACCACTTGTCCATGAATTTACCTCCACTTTTTGATTCCATCTTGGTGCATGTGCAGTAATACCCACGTTCTGCAAATAAGAACTGCTCCACGCATTTAGCAACAAATACCATGAGAGGTAGTGGAATCGTTGAACCCTTCATATGTAATACTGTAGCAGTTATAACCATGTTCATAGTTTTTTCATTAATTGCCGATATACTGCTTCTTTCAGTGTGATATTATATAAAACGGGCAAAAGTCTCATCCAACTATCTTTTGCTCCAGGTTTAGTAATTCATTGTGCAATTAGTCCATGATGAAGCTAAGAAATTCCTATGCAACTTGTCTGGATTGTTCTCATATCCTGCTTGTTTTCTCTTGCATTACCATTATAACGAACTCCAAAATCATTGATCAAACATAACAAATGCTTGTGATGTTGGGTACCCAGCTTTGGGAGATCAGCCATATCTTGTAAAAGCTAGACAAAAGTGGTTCCATTGCAATCGCAAAATAATCACCAGCCTAATGAGACAGTCAAAATGTAGAGTTTAAGAAGCAAAGGTTACCCAAATTTATCAAACAACTCTATCAATGTGCTAATCCTATTTCAAATTTATGAATTTCAAATTCACGAATTAGTTCGTTGAAGGTGATATCCAGTATTCGAAACAAGAGGATTAGCAAATTGGTTCCTTGAATGCAAAACTTGACAAGAATGTTGATGCATGGGAGACCTAGTTATCTTCAAAAACAAGCAAAAACAAATTGGTTGGCTGAGCACAAACAGTATTCGAATATATGATGCTCCTGGTTCACATAATGAAACTTAAACCTTAATAGTAAGAGGCCAATATATGCACAATAACTCCACGTTCTCTAATATAACTAAATAACTGCCTCCCAAATCATCTAGTACCCATCAAGAAAAACAGAAAATGTATTCCAGGTAATTGGGGAAAATCTGTACTAGAACCATGAAAATTCTGAAGAGGCTAACTGCAACACTAAACTTATAGCAGAAACAATTCAGATTGCACCTTTGCTTGAACTGGTATACATTGGAACCGTGCCTTCCATTTTAATCAAAAGAAAAAACAATTACTGTAACAACCCTGAATTTTGGGGTAAATTTAAAAATTTATTTTAAGTAATTGTAATGAATTTTTGATATTTAGAATAATTTATTTAAGATAATAATGATTAAAAATTTATTTAAATCGGAGTTAGGATGAATAATTTAATTGTAATTATAAAAGGAGTTAGAAATAGCGCGGTAGTTTGAAAAGTCAAACTTGAACGTTGACTGACCATACAGGATGTAAAATTTAACAGATTTTAGTGAAACCTAAGTAAGCGTATCCGGCGATTTCCCGCAAGGGCGATTTTCGGGTTGTTTCATTTTGGTATCAGAGCTTTGGTTAGCTCAAATCTTAGGGATACAACTCATTAGAACTAAACAAAAGACTCATCAGAGATTGGATTAGTAATATCCAATAAGAATACTCATTAGAGATAGGATCAGCAGTATCCTAGAATGAGAAAACTCATTAGAGATGGGGTTAGTAATGCCCTAGAATGAGTTAAGAGTGCCCAGTTTATAGTTAACGTATTTGTGATTATATATAATCTATTTTAGAAAATATGATTTTTGAGTATATATAAAAGTTATATATTTGAAAGTTAATCAACTAATAAAATTATTGAAATCAATAAAAGAGAGAAAGATGAGTTAATTAATTAAACACTTTAGCTTCGTTCCTTTTCGAGGACGAAAAGTTTTTAAGTGGGGGAGACTGTAACAACCCTGAATTTTGGGGTAAATTTAAAAATTTATTTTAAGTAATTGTAATGAGTTTTTGATATTTAGAATAATTTATTTAAGATAATAATGATTAAAAATTTATTTAAATCGAAGTTAGGATGAATAATTTAATTGTAATTATAAAAGGAGTTAGAAATAGCGCGATAGTTTGAAAAGTCAAACTTGAACTTTGACTGACCACACAGGATGCAAAATTTAACGGATTTTAGTGAAACCAAAGTAAGCGATCCGGTGATTTCCTGCAACGGCGATTTTTGGGTCGTTTCAATTACCGAGCTGGTATACTAGACTTAAATATATAACAGGTCAATGGGGCTACTTCCATTTTAATCAGAAGAAATCCAAATATGGCGTACTATAATCAGCGGTTATCAGATATACACGAAAATAGTAGCATGTTTTAACTAAATCTGAATGGGACCGTGCCTTACTACACTATTTCAGTATCATGAAACAAGGATACAAAAGAAAACCGTCCATTACATATCATCACCACTTAATTATCAATAACATGCATGACAATCCTTTGAAAATAACCCAGAAGACATACTGAAATCATCAATCAAAAATATCACTGGATTCAGCTCATATAAACTATAGGAGGGATAACTTGATCAAATATCACATTCATCAATCATTTGAGTATACCCTAAATAAATAGTAGTAGCCCTTATACCTAACATCTGAAACCAACTAATACTTCAAGTGGCAAACACACAGTTCCATGGCAAAAGTAGTTGCTAAAAACCAAGTCGCTCAAAACCAAATCAGATCCCAAGTGGAAAACCAATCTGATAGATTGCCAAAACTATTACATGAATTAAATGCATATATATAATCTAAATATAGATACCAGATCTAGACAAACTAAAATTTTAATAATTCAAAATCAACAAACAGATCTTACCCACACCCATATGTGGTGACGATCCACTTCAAATGACGAAAGAACGGTTGGAGAATTTGGAACTGGAACTTGTTCAGTTGCGCCAGCAATGCTCGAACCCAAATCCATAGAGGCTTGCCTTTCCATGATTGAAACTAATCCCATCCTAATGAGAATGAGCAGAATGATTGATATTATTGGAGATCAGCAAGTAAGAACCCTAAATCTGGCACGATTATAGATCCGGCTTTTAATTGTGAAAATCAAATGAAAATCTTTTGTTTTATCAACAAAATAATGATATTCGTTGAAGGTTATAAAAAAATCGGATGAAAAGAGGATGAAAATTAAATGATCAGTGAGAACTCACGCATAGCGAAAGAAGGGGAAATTATTCCGCCTGTCGCCATTAAGAGAACCCATTCTTTTTTTGTTATGTGTGTGTGTATATATATATATATGTATGTATGTATGTGTGTGTGTGTGTGATTTAAGCGAACGCAATTAACGTCCTAACCACGTATTAAAATGTCAATACCTAATTCAAATTAAAGGTTTATTTCCCTTATTTCCTTTAATCGTGACATAAATGTACATATTAACATGTAACGATCAAGAAGGGAAAAGAAGCATCAACAACAACAACACAGAACTTACAACCAAGTTTTTGACTTGATTGTATAAATAATAAAAGATAAACAAAGTGCCATATATCTAATATATATAATTCCTATTTATTTAACAGGTTCTCTTTTTTGTATGTTTACATGCAAAACCTTAATACTTGGATATCTTGTAAACAATGTGTTCAAATACTCTATTTAGAAAATAGAGATCTAAATCTATTCAAATTTACACTTTCATCCAAATCTTAACCTTTTGTACAAAATCATACATATGAAATTGCACAAAATAAAATAAGATGAATCCGACAAAATATAAAGAATGATACAACACTAATCAATTATGCTTCTCTTTTATTAATTCAATAATCTCAAAACCACAAACACAAATAGATTGACAATTTCTTCGTAGAAATAATAAGCATATGGAAGATTTAAGGAATTTTGTGTTGTTTTCTTTTCGTAATAACTCAAATCTTCTTAGGAACAATAACCCAATTTTAAACCAAAAATAATAGAAAATAATATCTTAATTGAATTCCACACAAGTTGTTGTAAGAATGAACAATAACAAATTGAGTAGAATAAGTTTTGTATTTATCCTTCGTAAATAATCGTGCTCTAACCTTTCAAATATATATATAATAATCACATATTATAATCTTATATATATATACATTAATTCCATAATAAATTTAAATCTATATTAGAATACAATAGAAGAGATATAATATGTTAGGAAGGTAGAAGAAGAACCTAAACCCTTTTTCTTTTCCAGAATTAGAAATAGTTGAAAGGCATCATGGAGGCGTGGAGAAGAATGGTTGTAGGGTTTTGAGTGAGGGTTTGAGGTCTTATTTATAGTTGACATCATGTATATGGTCCATTAGATTTAATAGATTTAATCTAAGCAGTCCATTTGATGAAATTATAAATAAGTCCTTTTAGAAACACCCTCAGTGGGAACCCTTAAGGAGGGCGGTCGACCGCTCCTATAGGAGGTCGCTCGACATCCCTCCTAGACGGGCGGTCGACCCACCTTCTTGGATTCAGCCCAGGAGACAACGTCTCTTGTACATTACTTTTTATTAATTCCTTGATTTATTCTGATTGATTTGTTATCTTATATTAATAATTCTTGTCCCCATTGTGTATAAATATATACATAGAAGTTTGAATTCAAAAAGAATATTCTTTTAATGGCTATCCAAATTAATATATTCAAAATTTGTATATTTATTGTTTGAAATTCAAACTTTGCACGTTAATATATACGCATAACTTAATTTATTAATATCTTTTACATATGGACTCCATTTTCAGTAAATAAAATATGAAAACGAATCAGAATCTCTTCATGAACAAAACTACAATACTTTCGTTGTCCAGTTCCTAATTAATCATAATTTCATTTTTCAGCCCAATAGCTTATTATTTCTTTTCCTTAATTATTTTAAATTATATTGTTATATGTTTAATATATGTTTATTTTACGGGTTGTTACAATCTCCCCTTCTTTTAATAGATTTCATCCCAAAATATTTTGAAAGGGTAAAGAACACAACTCGCTCTGAACAACCATATCGTACACCCATGTTATTTTAATAAACATCCATAACTCATAGTGATTATGAACTCCAGACTTGATAATAATGAGTTCATCCCTAGCGTGTGTGTGTGTGTGTAATAAGTGATGCAAACATCCTAATATGCATATAATTCTATATGAGTGTACGGTGCATCTGTGTTGCATCCATCTCCTACCGTTCAATCTAGAAACCATAATGCAACTAAAAACGAGAATGTGGGAGAAATTAATTACCTGAGAAAAACTCTGGATGAGTTAGTCTAATCTTCTCCTCAGTTTCCCAGGTTCTTCCCGCAGGGTCATCTCCCTACTAAACTCGGACTAGGCAAATAGAATTGTTGCAGAGTCGTTTGATTTCGTGCTTCACGATCCTTGCGGTGACATGTGGCATCCTGGACTCCAACTCGAAGCTGTCTATGTCCCCAATATCATTAGGCTTGAGTCTGTTAGTTGAATCGAGTCTGCCAATTGCAAAGTGCTAAGTGCCTCTAATACGCCTCAAACGCCCATGCCGCAGATGTTGGTTCAGGCTCGAATATGGGCACAGACGTGAGCGTGGGCACAGACATAGGCGCTGGCGCGAGTGTGTGGTATGGTGCGTTGCACCACCCGCTAATATGACTTATTCTTTTATGTATCTCTTGTCTCATGGAAATTATAATATTGTCCTCATCTTAGTATATAATCATAGAATATTTATTACATACTTAGGGTGTTGGACTGTACAAATTCTAATACATTTAATACATAATATATACATTCATTTCCAATAATATATATATATATATATATTCATTGTAAACATGAGATAAAAAGATGGAATAAATATAGCCCAAAAGATAATGAATTACTTTTAGAAGCTGAAGCTTTATTTAAAGAAAGAGAGACTGCATATGATTTAGATTCTGGGAATATGACACTATATGAAAGTATGTTAGAAGCTAAACAAACTTTATCAGTTCAGAAACATATTTAATTATGGAGTTATAAATAGAAAGCAATGGTATCATGGCTTCAAGATGGAGACACTAATTCAAGTTTTTTCCATTCAAAAATGTCATGCAGAAGGTACACTAATAATCTGAAACCTCTAATTAACACTTATGGAGATCTTCTAAATAAGCCAAAAGAAGTAGCTGAGGAGGCAATTAATTACTTCAATGGTTTATTCAATGACTCTAACTGTTCAGAGTTCCCTTCACTCTAATCTATAGCGATAATCAATGCTCAAGGTGAACAGGTATTACTGCAACCTATTTCTTTAGAAGAAGTGAAATTGCTGTAAATTCAGTTTACGGTGATTGTAGCTTCGGACCATATGGTTTTAATTCAAAGTTTTTTAAACTGCATTGGGAAGTTATAGAATTTAATTTATTAGCTGTAATGCAAGATATTTTTTCTTCTTCAAAACTACCAAAGGGAAGTAATCACACATTTGTTACTTTAATCCCTGAAGTGGAAAGGCCCACAAAAATATCTCACTATCATCCAATATCATGTTGCAATTTGTATTGCAAAAAATTTAGTAAAGTTTTGTGTAACAGAGTAATGGTTTCTACTACATTTAATATCTCCAAATCAATGTGCTTTCATTCCTACTCGACATATTGGTGATAATATTCTTCTAGCACATGAATTATTAAGGGACTTTAAGAAGCCAGGGTGAAAAAATTATGTGTTAAGGTGTATTTGCATAAGGCCTATGATATGATAAATAGGAAATTTATTTTCCACATTAAGATGAAGATGGGATTTCCTATTCATTTTATAAATGTTGTTTATGAGTGCATATCAACAGCGATTTTTTTTATCTTGATTCAAAGAGTTCCAAAAGGATTTATATCAGCGAATAGGGGTATTCACCAAGATAACCCATTATCACCTTATCTCTTTTCTATTGCAATAGAGTATTTCATTTATTGTATGAATGGAGCCTTTCTCCAGAATAAATTTCATCCTCTTAATAAACTTGATCCACTAGTGCCACACTTGTTGTATGCAGATGATTTGATGGTTTTTGGTAAATGCTTACATACTTGTGCAGCCTCTCTGAATAATATTTTTGGAAGGTTAAAACAATTTAAGGGCCTTATTGTAAGTGCTCTTAAATCAAAGATTTATTTAAGCTCATATGCATGTAATACAAGTGACATTTCTTCCATATTAGGCTTTCAAGTTGATCGGTTGCCAGTAAGATATTTGGGTGTACCATCACCATCCAGTTACATTCATTATAATGATTGTCAGTCATTGTTACATAGAATTCAGATGAAAATACAATCATGGGATGCAAAATTTATTATCTTCGCTGGGTGGGCTGAATTGATTCAATCTGTTTTAACTCCAACTATTTTGTATTGGCTCTCTGTATATCAGTTGCCTGAACATGGAATACATAAGCTGCATACAGTATGTTCGGATTTCTTTTGGGGTTGAGCTTCTCATAAAGTCAATTGGGAAAAATTATGCTTACCTAAGTCTGAAGGTGGAATAGGTTTGAAATTATTCTCAGATTTGAAGAAAGCGGCTTGTATAAAGTTAATGTTGAATTTTTTTATCATGTTCATCATTGTGGAGTCAATGGATGAAAACAAAGTATTGTAGTGGTAAACACTTTTGTAGCATGCATATTGATAAAAACTCTTCTAGTACATGGAAAGCTATACTTAGATTGATAGCAATAGGTAATCAGCTGTTCAATAAGGTGGTTACTTCAGGAAATTCAATACTCTTATGGTTTGAGCCGTGGATAAATAGTAAGTGTCTTGTTGACTTGATTAGGCTTTCTATATTTAATTATCTTGGCAGTCATCTATTATAGTTGACGGGAGAATTAATGGGAGTATGCACGCTGCTACTTGAGAGCTTCAACAACAGGTTAATTCCATTGTATTAAATCAAAGTTCTCGTGAATTTTTATGAATGGAGTGAAGGTGGTGAGTTTCCTTTTCATAAAGCATGGAATAGGGTAAGAGAGAAGCAAACAAGAAAACAATGTTTTAAAATAATATGGCATTCGAAGAATGCTAGGAGAATGACTTTCATTACTTATCTAGCAGTGAATGACAGATTTTCTACAAAGGATAGGTTGAGAAGATTTGGCTTGGTTGATGAAAACTGCTATGTATTATGTGAGAATGATGAAGAATCAGTGAATCATTTTTTTTAATGTGAGTATACATGGCTTATATAGTGTGCTATTTCTTTAAAACTTGGGTTTTCAATTGATGTTTTTGGATCATTAGAGTTTGAAGCAGATAAGATTATGAATGTATTCAAAGAAAGAGACCAGACTTTGGATATAACTTGTGCAGCATTTACAACAACAGTTTATCAAACTTGGCATGAGAGAAATTCAAGGTTGTTTAATAGTATAATCGTTCCAAAAGATATTCGGTTAAAAATGATTGAGAAGGAAGTTTACTGCTTGGTGAAAGATAGAGGCAGCAAGACTAAACATTCACAGTAGAAGGTTGATTTGCCGAGAAGGTAGGGAATTGAGCTATTTGATGCAGGCTAAGTGTAATGTTGTTGTTTTTTTTTTCTTCAGATGGCTGTAGTGAGTGGTTGTGAGTTGGTTTTATGATGTTTGTTTTATTGTTAATATATGGAGTTTTTATGTACTCTTTTCCCTTGTGTCGCACCCACTTAGGTTTAGGGGCATACGGTTTTGACGAGACATATAAACAAAGTATATGAATGGTATTAGCAACAAAGAGTACCAATTTTCAATATATATATATATATATTCTAATTATTTCAGGAAAGAGCACGTGGGGTTATTATGTCTTAATGGGATTTTTTTTTTGCTCATATCCATGCCATGAAATAGGCTAACAAGGAGAGCTCAGTCACATACCCGTAGTAGCATGATGATAAACGATCGATGCATATGCATGTACATTATAACTAATTAGTTCTAACTTGTACTAATAAGAATTAAAATAATATTGTGCAAAATTAAAATGTATTTTGCACTACAGAACTTTTCTAGCAAGCACAGACATACACCGACATAGATGTTAGCCGATACACGATGGAATTAGCCAACTGCTAATGGGGAGAGTGCTATTTCTGAGTCCAACATGAGTCCACCTTCTGAAACAGACGCTATAGATTTGGTAATCAAACAGTTATTAATTTTAAAATAAACTAACTTCAAATATTGCACATTTTTTATGCAAGTTATGTAAATTATGTAGCAACTCATTTCATCGACATGCGAGGACCTCCCAGAGGACATATTAGAAAACTCAAGATAAAGCGGAGATTGTAGAGCTACGAGTCCGAATTGCCAAGCTGCAAGAGTACGACAAGGTATGTTGATGTTTATTGGGCCACTGATCTAGATGCGTTTACCTTGGAAAACAATCCTATATTTTGATGTCCAGAAAAGCAGTCTACCATTTTCAGATTCAACGCTAATGCTGAATACAGGAGTGCAGTAAGTGTTAGTGGAAATAACATGGATAAAGTTACTGCTATGTGAACTAAAGATCAATAGTGAATGAAAATCTATACTATGGTGTGACAATTAAAGCACTATTCGCATGTTTGCTAACTTTATTTCACACTTCATAAAGAACATATTGAAATAGATTCATATATATATATATATATATATATATATATATATATAGTTGGATAGAAGGTAATTAAGGGAAATTTACAATCGAATCGTGTACCTACCTTTTATCAAAAGGCAGATGTTCTTATTAAAGCCTTATTTCTCGGAATTTTCTAAGACTCAGAGCAGTCCCAGCAGTGTGGGCAATCGATCGAAATGGGGAAAATATTTAAATTCGCATTACAGCGCGTGGGGAGGAGGGCAGGTTTCAATTGGAAACGATGGCTCTCGCCATTCACAAATAAGAGCGACGAGAAGTAAACGGTTTTGTGATTACCGTATATATGTTAAACGGGTTTCAAAAACCGTTTAACATATAAACGGTTTTTTGAAAACCGTTTAACGTATATACCTTAACCACAAAACCATAACGCTATGAAGCGTTGTAAATTATTAAAGTTTGAAATTTGTGTTATGTATTATTAAAGTCTGAATATTTTTTTAGATTTAAGTTGTTTTGTTTGTAGGTAAGGTTTATAATTTTTTGTTTATTTTTATTAATATTTTAAACTTTTTTTTAATAGGGAAAACCCGGTTTTTGTAATAGTTTGATATATGAGTTGTTTAAATAGTATTACATTTGATTTTTCTATTGTTGTAAATTTGTTTTTCTACAGTTGTAATTTTTTTTTATAGTTGTTTTGTTTTTTTATAGTTGTAAATTTTTTTTTTGTAGTTATACACATATAAACTTGTTTTAAATTTTTTGTTTTCCTTTTGCACTGTTAATATTGTTTGCTCGACATTTGACAACTGATATAATATATAAATACTTAAAACTGATGTTAGCTACGAAATAGGTACTAAAACCGATGATACAAAAGATGTTAACTAGGAAATAGATTTTACCAACTAAAGATACAATATATATTAATTGGAAATATGAATTACAACTTGGGATACAGGAGATATCAACTAGGAAATCACAACTAAAACATAGGATACAATAGTTGACATAAGTAGAAAAACAAGTACGCAAGCACACTAAATGTTATGTTCAATCTCAAGGGATTCTAAAGAGGTTCTAAGTCGCCTAATCTCTTGTTCTAACTCGTTGGCATAAGAAATACCCCTTGGACATAAACGGTCGTCAATCCATTCAAAGTAATTGCATCTGTTCGGCCATAATGAGCATAACTGGATCCTACAACCAATATTTTCTTCGTCCGCCCGTACTACTACCTCCACCGCGTAACCACAGTGGCAACAAATGGGTATGAGTTAACCTCCTGCTCGTTAGGAGCCTGGTTAACTGAAGCCCCTCGTACCTCTTGTTCATATGGAGGCTGAACTACCGAGAATTGATCTATGACTTCCACGGTCAGAGGATGAGGGACAATAGCTGCTCGTACGTGTTCATGCACAGGTTGAACTACTTGATAACCAAAATCTAGAACATGACCAATAGGTTGTTGAAGCGTCAATCGGACCAGCTCTGGCTAGTCACGACTCAGATCCTCATAGTACTGCTCTTGGTATTCGATATTCCAGTCAATATTTGTTCTTGGACTTGACAGCGGACGTTGAGTTAAGTTTTGATCCCAATCAAAATCCAATGACGAGGGCCATGAAGGCATCTTTTTAAATGAATTTTTTTGTATAACTAAAAAGTAGTTCGAGTACAAAATTGTGACAAAAAACCATAGATATATATTAGTGAATTATGTGGAGTGAATAAAACCAACTATGACTTGATCGGTCACTATTACGCCTGACTTCATACTGTAGCGAAACTGCTTTTCTTACCAGCATGCACTGCAACGCCTGACGTTATACCGTAGTGAATCTGCTTTTCCAACTGGCCTGCACTGCTACACCTGACATTATACTATGCGAAGCTGCTTTACGCATTGGCCCGATTTGATTGATCACCGTTTAGGATAAGATTTCCAAAGCTTTTGACCGATTTACTAAATCAAGGACGACCCAAAATTAAAACTAAACCAAAGATAACCGTCACGATTAACCTCTAGACATAACGGAGTTTATGTAGTTTGTTTGAGTCACTTAAATAAAATGAACATATATCAAAGTTCAATATGCCAAATTACATATTATAACATACACACATTGTTCCACACAACACATAACTACGACCCAAATACAACATACATTTGAATACAATCATTGAACTACGCCCCAATACTCCTTACGACCCGTAGTTTCTGGGTAAACTGTAACACCCATGAAGCATTTCATCCTTTACTGCAACATTCATTCTTTCCAAGCGACTAACCTCCACTTGCATCTCAAGTGCGTATTGCACACCCTTCTCTGTCAACGGTGGATGTATCCATGAAAAAAATTACGACTTTGCAATCTTTGGCGATTATGTGCACGAATGTATGCTTTGTAACCGTAAAAACGACAACCTGCATTCGTTTGGCTTTTAGAAACAAGGACATTACATTCAACTCCATAATAGCATAAGACTAAACGACCTGTCAAGCTAGAGCTTGACCTATCCGGGTTCTTTCGTGCAATCACTTCTTTCAACCTAGCATTGAGAGATTTTTGAATTGGTTAGATTGGATGTACGACAACATTTGGTTGTGTGATACTAAAGAGCTCGGACACTGCTTCTTCAGTCTCCGCCTGGGCTTCCAATTTTGTGTTAGGCACAATTTCGCCATCTTCGACTGGTTGCTTATTACGTTCATATTCATCGTACATTTGAACCATGGTTTCGTCATCGAGCTCCTAACTAGCCAATTTTTGGTAGGTGAAAGTTGAAAACTTGAAATGAAATAGATTTTAAGACTAAAACTAATGAAAGGAGGTAGAGTTGTTGGCTCCTCTTTAATAATCCACCTTTAATCATTTCTTTCAAGCAAGAGAACGTGGCTATAGTGTACTTCACAATGACATTACACTGAAGCCACTTTTCTTATTTTGTCTCCAAGTCACTACAGTTTCCAAAGGAGGCCAAAGTGAGGAATCCAAAAGAAATATGAGTAGATTATCCAAGAATAGAGTACCATAACATAACAATAAGATGATATACTAGCTTGTAATATTGAATACCATAACAAGGCAATCCATTTTGGAAACATAAAACAATGCGTAACAATCAATTATGAAATCAAACAAAACAAAACACAAAAAAACAAAACATTACATTAACTAACCATTAGCTAAGCCGTAGTACTAAGCTATTCCGTTCACAATAACATGAAATCAAACAAAACAAAACAAAACAAAACATTACATTAACTAACCATTAGCTAAGCCGTAGTACTAAGCTATTCTGTTTACAATAACATAACTATACATACAATTACAATAGTGAATACGTACACCAAAAAAATTTATATTAGCACCTAAAAGTCATGATACGTGTCTAGATATCAAACTTGAAGGAACTCTCAGACTTCAACCCAAGTCCTCAATTCCTTGAATGTAAATCCCTCTTCCTTTCTTCTTACTTTTTCCTATAAATAGGGATTTCACCTTGCTGACTAATCCATTGCTCTTCTTCTTACCTTTGTCCAAGCTCGCACTTGAACATAAATATACAAGTTAAAAAATACTTTGTTAGTAATTTAATGTACAGAAATATAATTTTCAAGTTTATAAATTGTTAAAGTTTAATTATATGTGAATATAAACAAACTTATACTACTTAACTAAGTTTATACCTAGTAAATGTAATTCAATTTATACTACTTATTCAAATTTATACTTCGGATTTTCTACTTTGCAATTTTAATGTTTATACTTAGCTATTGAAGTTAAACTAATAAGTACCCGACGAGGATGATGATGTGGCTGGACCTTTTGGTTTAACACCATGTTTGTTAGTATGTACACCACTAGCTTCAGTCTCTTCTTCGGTCTCGTCCTCATCACCCTTGTCCTCTTCCGAGTCTTCTTCATTTTCGTCATCCTCTTCTTCTACTACTACTTTTGCTTCCTTTTCTTCTTCTTCTGCTTCCATCCGTACTAGTGTCTTTCTTTTTTTTCCGGACTTCTGATCGACCAGCCCGTTTAGTTCCCATAGCCAACACAGGTTCTCTAATAATCTCCATGTTCTGTGCAAATTTTCATACAAATACCAATCATACAAATATTAAATATGTATTAGAAAAACTGAATTAATAACTTACAAATGAATCTGCAATTGTGTTAATCCTGTTCAAGCCGTCGTCATAATACTTCGACTGGTGCAGAGCTAATTGACGCATACCCATATTCAATTCCCATAAACTATCACCTGTATAGTGGGACAAAACTGGCGGTATATCCATCAAATGTGGAATGGGTAATGGATCTTGTCCTGTCCATTGCATGTCCCATCCAGGATCCTCTGCCCAATCACTTTGTTGTGGTTGTTGGTAAAACCGAGATGCATAATTAACCTCTGAAGATGTAACAATGGGGGTTTCAATACCCGCCTTCAAAGCAGAAGGGCCAAAAAAATTCATGTTACTGATACGCACTGAAGCATCCAGTAATGGACCAATATATCTGCCGACTGACTTCAAATATGTGTTGTAATCAATGTCTGGATCTTTATATATATATATATATATATATATATATATATATATATATATACACACACATACATATACATATATATATAGTTGACAATCATCTTGGTATAAGGCTTGCTGCATCTCCACATAAGTAGAATATGTCATCTTGCGGGTCATGTGCATGGGAGGATCCATAGGAATAGTCGTCCATCCTGTAAGCTGCCGCATACACCTCTCTCCCAAATACATCTCAAAAAAATGACCTGGTGGAACAATCAAAGGCAATCGTTTCATCGACTGGTTGCGCGCATGGACAACCTCTACAAAAGCGAACGCAATTGAATTATGCTACGGATTCCAATTTATATGAGTGTGTGGCGATGATCAATATGATCGTGTGTTGAAGAACAAATGAGCCGAAGTATCATGCATAATGAGTCTATTTCTTTTCCATGCTCTCAATCTCGGATAAGAAGATTGCTTCACCTCTTCTTTGACAGTATATCCACACACGGTCATATATTCAAAGAATCAATACTGCAAATCAAATAGATGCAATAGAGAAAATAATCATTCAAAAACAAATATTTGTCCTTGCTACAACTTAATATACCTGCAGAAGCTCGATGAAACATGTTAGGTGATCTTCCTTAGTTACGGCTACGTCCAAACTCTAATACAGATAACCATAATTGCTGAACCCCAATCAAATTATTGTGCTACATCCAAATTAAATATGGACTCCAAATATCCAAGACTAATAGTGTCATTTGTAGCCGTAAAGAAAAGAGTTCACATCATATAAAAAACAAATATTCAGGCAAGCCGCAAGGTAATCATCATAAAAGTACTTCATAAGATGCGACAAGGCAACGTTCCCAACTCGAATATCTTTCTGAGCAAGAAGTGGGAAGATTAATTGACTTGCATTTTCAAATTGACTCCAATTCTCATTATACGGTATCGTTAGATTATTAATTCCTATGGGTATGGATACCAACATGG
The DNA here is from genome assembly GCA_030737875.1 of Allium sativum. Classification (NCBI taxonomy): domain Eukaryota; kingdom Viridiplantae; phylum Streptophyta; class Magnoliopsida; order Asparagales; family Amaryllidaceae; genus Allium; species Allium sativum. The sequence goes on from CM060924.1 coordinate 204,481,477, forward strand.
TAAAATTTAGCAGTGTAAACCCGATCGCCGTACTAGGAAATAAAAATATATGCGTAGTCGGTCACCATGCTCAACTATAGCATGTATGCATATGTTGTCAGAGTTCTTCAATTCAATTTCCATAAATTTCCCAAATATGTTCACGATCGGATCTCTAATTTGAGGATGAACATTTACTTTCCTCCACCATTTCAACATTGTTGTAAACGCTCCGTGACATCTCATGTTATCACGATTCTATTTATAAAATTAGATCACGTAAATAATCTTTTCATACATAATAAATAATGTTTGAACACTTTGAAACAAAAAATTAATATATCATACGCTCTTTTCCGCTTTTGAAAGTATGTTGAACTCCGCCTTGTAGACTGGTGATCGATTATAATGGAAATGCCAGATCAACCATTGTCTCCTTCCTTACTGCATAGCCACCTTCTTCGCCTTCAATCATTCTTCGATTCTTTCTCGAAGCTTTTCTCCTTCTAATGTCACTCACGGTGCTTGAGTCTTCCATATTTTCCTCTTCCATCTCGAACAAATCCCACTAATACGATAGCCCTAAAAAATTTGTAAATTGGGTATTTATATGTGGAGAATGAAGAAATTAAGTGTGGTAAAGTGGTGAGATAGATAGGAAATTGATTGGTTTGTAATTTAAAATAAAATAAAATAATTACCAGCACCCCTCCATCTACTGCTGGATCGGTGGAGTCGTCAACACTTTTATTCCGATTTTACCACTGAGTTTCCCTTCAGCTGCTGGGAATGCCCCCAGAATATATAGACCTGAGGATCAAGCAAAGCCAGCCTACAGATGAGTCAAATCCAAAATCAAACTCTAACAAATCCAGACAAAGCAACAATTTGAGCAAAGCCATAGCTGAATCTACTATTTCCAAAGTGGAGTAGATTTGTCTGCCATATTCTTTCAGCGAGTATTTCACAACAGTTGCATTGATCCATTACCACAGAAAAGTATTCAACCACAAAATCTAACATATTTCAATGTTCATCCCCACTTTAGTTTACTTTGTCCGCTTCTCAAACATTTTAGTATTTTACTCTGCATTAATTTTAGCCCATTTTCACCGTTTAATTAACAAACACGTTGATACCAATACTGGAAACAGCAGCAGTATAGCAAAATGGTGCCCATACATATTAATTGCATATGGAATCAGTGGTGAAATGCATGAACCTCAGAACACAATGCTTGATCCTGACATCTATTTTTAAAATGTTCCAATACATTGAGTTTCATAATAAAAAAAGAGAGGCAACTGCCAGTCCAGCTGACGTTCGGTTACTGTTACCATTTTGAAACTGCCATTTAAAAATGTTCTCTTGTAACAGAAGACTGCCATTTTTTTATACTTGATTCCTTGACTTAACAATAAATATGCATGCTACTCATTTGTATTAATTTGCAGTTCCCGATTTATTCTGTTTCGGTGTAATAGTATCATGTTAATGACATAATTAACTAACTACCGTTTGATTAAACATCAAGATACAGTAGGTATGATAAGCATATTGTATGACAGATAATCGGAGATTTCTGTCAGCAGTCATCAGTTTACTTGTTAATGCGAGGTATTGCTTACGACTAAAGCAGGATCACACTGTAGATCAATAGCCTTGTTTTTTGATATCATATAATCTATGCATGTTTTCACAATCCTGATTAGGAAGATTGTATGCTTTATATGGTCTACAAATTATACTAGTCTCCACCTTACTGTTTAACCATTAAAATTTGCAGGTAGCAACTGGAGTATCTTTTAGCCATTGACCTATGCATGAATTGGAGAATAAGTTCACAGCAAGAGATGATCTGGTATCCCAGAGAATAGTTACAACTTACAAAGACACAAAGGTTGTAAAATTAGGGAAAGCAAAGTCAAATTTTGAGCTGTACTATGCACCTACACAAGATACCTGATACTTCTTTGGATTTTAGACTGTAAGGTATACTTTTTTTTTTTTTACATGCTAACCATATAGCTTATTATTTCCGAATGAAAAGTTTAAGGCAGTGGGACATTATGCATTCTGAGGACAGATCAAAGCTAAATGAAAACCAAAGCTACAATTTATCAACACATAAAACAATTATGCTTGTAACATGGAAAAGAGTCAACTTTGCTTTGTAGTTAAATGGCACTAGCTTAAGGAAGTAAAGGAAGCTGACAGAGCACTTTAGATGAAGAAAATCAATCATTTAGTAATATTTATTTGCAAATTGTGGCTTAAAGATTGATTTAGTAATTAATATGTAAGTAGGCGCTTACATCGGGTCAAATGAGGAGTGGTACCACTAAGGTACGTACTAATATATAATAGAAAACTGTAGTGATCTAACTAGGGAATTGTAATGAATAAATTCAAAGCATGTATTGGATCCTTGAATGTTGCTAACATTAGAAAGAAAACAGCTTCTTCTTTATAATGTGGACAGTGAAAAGTCAGAAGGATAATGTGAAGCTTAAGATATGGTAGTTTCGTAAAGTCTGCACGATTGAGAAAACCGAAAAAAGTTCAGAGTTTTGGTCTGTGTGAATCAAATGCTGCTCGATGTTTTTGATGGTCACTAGTATTTTTTTTTTTTTCTTTCACACTGCATTATGTTTCATTATGCACACATACATGTGGATGACCCACCATGATCGCAAATCGCGGATCCATACTTAATCTAATTAATGAAACCATGTTTAGTTTGTGCTCCACTTGTTTGTCATTTTATTGTAAACTCTACACACATATCCTCCATATCATTATCACACACACATAAACATAAATATATATACACAACATACATGTACATATGTGTTAGAATAATATTTCTTTTTCAAAATATACTCTAAGATATATGATTTATCTCCATTTAGTTATCATTACGTTCATCTTTTCCTCCACACTCTCAAATTGAATTTTCTTAATATGTACCTAAAGGACACATCACACATGTTGAAGATGAAAATTATTAATAAAGAACAAAAAAAATATTTCAAATACTCAATTTGACATTATACAACTAATGAAATGTTGAATTATAATGGGTCATATTGGTAATTTGATAAGTTTAACATGTAATTTTAGGTCATATATGTTTAGATTTTCCTAGTCGGTTACTTTAGTGCTGTCCATTTTACTATGAAGAAAAGCATCTTTATTAAAGTTGCTTTGGATACTTCGAGTTAGAAATTGTACATACAATATTTTTGTTATGTCGAGTGAAGCCAAATTACGACTTTTGTCACAAAGTTGTAAGTCTGTAAACAGCATAGGTGCTCATATACCTACCATGCTGAATAATAGAAGAAACTCATGGTCTTGTGTTATTATTTTAAGTAGGAGTGTATATTGTTGTCTTATTGATTTCTATGTGCAATAATTAAACGTGGACAGTGGAGTTTACAGATACGTCTGCCAAACAAATTAAATAAAAATAAAAATAAATTGGCAATAATTCATTATTAGTCATCTGTTAATCATTACATCTTCACTAGCTAGCTAACAGTTTTAGGTGTAATCTAGGTAAATCTAGCTTTACAGGAGCGGCCAAAAGAAAACTCAAAGTCAAAAAGAGTTGGTTCATGATTAAAAGCATCTCACTCCACTAATTATACTGAATAGGCTAACTCTAGTCCTTTCTTATTATACTAATTTTACATTATTTATAGTCTAGTGCAAGGTTGAATCTTGTTAAAATGAACTACTGCCACTTTCAAACACTTTAATTAGTCGTTCAGATTGAGTAATTATAGTTTTGAATAAAGGGAGGAAAAAAAGTACAGGTTTTTTCTATGAAAGATTTTGTTAAATGGGGATCAATCCAGCAAGACCATTAATAACAGTAAAGACTTGTTCACTGCAACTGGGATAAGTTTTATAGGTTGCGGTTAATCTTAGGTGAAATCAGATATTAACTAAAAGCTTTAATAATATTATGTTTTCTCCTTTCTTTAACAACTGTAGGCCAAAAAAGTCTACTAGTGTGACATCCCAGCTCTATATTCGCGTTAGCCAAGGACATTACAAGTAATGTTGTCAACTAATCCGAAAAATAAGACTGTTGAGAAGCGATCATTTGTATAATAGCTTTGAACGAGTGTTAAACATACTGGATAACATGGTTTTACTTTTTAGATCTCACGAGGAAATCTGGAAACAAAAGAATAGGTACAAGGGCTACACAAAATAATATGTGTACATGTAAGGGTGTCTATCTTATATACATGAAACCAAAAACTACAAAACTAAAGTAGTTAGCCTAAGAGCGGAGGATGGTCCATGCTAGAGGCATGAAGAATCACCTGAAATACCTCTTTCTGACTCAAGTATTATTTATAAAAAAATAAACAATAAACAGATCAATCTAGCTGCACTTATCACAAAAAAACCGAGGAAGAATAAGAGATATAAACATATAATGATACATAGAAAATAACAAAAATGTTCACATATAAATGTGAAACCCCAAAAATGTCCATATAAATATCTGAATGAAATCTTAGTACTATAAAAGAGTACCTCATTCTAAATAATATAGCTACCCATAAGGAATTATATTACCTATCAAATCAACATAAAATTGATAACACGTTGTCAATACAACACAAAATGATATCACATATCAAACCACCAAATTTCATAAATCATTAATTAGAAATCCAGAATTTCACACACAAAGGGGCGAAGGCCTATCACCAGAAAGGGAGCCCGAAGACCCACCAACACGTGTATCCCAAAATGAGACGAGATCTCTAGGTAGATAACCTATAACAGTCCGAGACCAAAACAGTCAAAAGATCATGAGCCGAAGCTCCACCAAAATGGTCTGAAGACCATGGGTCGCGACCCCATCCAAATTGAACCGAAGTTCCACCAAAACGATCCGAGAACCGTAGAAAGCACAAATCCATAAAATGAACCAAAGTTTCCCAAAGTGATCTGAAGATTCACAAAATGCACATATTCACAAAATGAACCATAGTTCCCCAAAGTGATCCGTAGATCATAAATTGCACATATTCACAAAATGAACTGAAGTTCCCCAATGTGATTCGTAGGTCATAAAATGCACATGTTCACAAAATGAACTGAAATTCCCGAAAGTGATTCGAAGGTCACAAAAAATGTGGAATAAATTCCACAACCCAGAGATGTCACATAAAGCTAGTCTAAATCAAAAAGGATCTCAACTGATTAAAAGTAGTGTAAATTACTACAAGTTAGTAAATATAAGAGTTGAGTTACATGTCCCATAACGACTTTCTCTACTCGAATATTTATGAATAAGTTGTATATTCCACTAAAACACAAAACGATCATTGCTATGGTTTTCAATCGAACGAGTTCAAGAATTTACCAACAAAGCAAATGCAAGGGTTCATAATCCCTGTTTTTACAAAGGCTTTTAATTGGATTGATCATACAAGTGAGGAAAAAGTTTATAAAAACAGTAGTAGATTGGAAACGACTTATAAAACAACTTTTATATGATGAAAATAACATTAGAAATCATTTTAATAAAATGTTTGGTATCTAATAATAATATAAAAAACCTTTTATAGTTTGAAGTGGTAAATCTCGTAAAATATCGATCATAATAACAATCAATCTAAAAATTTACGTTTTAATAATGTAAATCAAATCTCATAAATAACGATAATAAATTCGTTTACAAAGAATAAATCAAAAATTCATAAAATTGAGCTATTGAAATTCATGAATTAGAGCAACTGAGAAAACACAGAAAAAGAGCAAATAAGCCGAAACTCGACCGGAAAGAAGCCTGGATCAAACTAGACTGTTGATTGTGTTCTCCATTAGTCAACAGCAGAAAAAAGGATTCAGATGGTTGAATCTGTTTTCTAGAAACTGCTTTTTGTTTCCTGAACTTTAGCCGGTTGAATAGCCTAATCAGCCGACTGATTTAAGCTATTTAGTCGGCTGAAGTATGATGTACCCTTTTTTTATAAATTCTGCTAAGGGTCATCTGGATGACCATAAATATTCAGCCGGCTGAATAATGGCCTGGGCACTGGTTGCCAAGGCAATAAATATCCAAAACTATTTTGAGTGATCGACGAAGGCTTATAACATTATATAAGTGGAAATGAAACTTCAACAACACATCGAAACCATACAATAACACCAACATGAACGCACACAAATATTACACTAGAATTCATTGAAATGAATTCAAAACTCATAAATTGGTAAGTCACACAAACGAACCAAAACACACAATTCAATCACAACACATTCGTGCCAAGGGCACACTAGCCAAGCATATCGGCTTGAGTCGTAGATGTGAATTCGCAAGAACTCACCTTTGATTGTTAGAAGCAAGGAGAGACTCTAAAACCAAGCAAGATGAACTTCTCTTCAATAAAAGATCTTGAATCTCCAATCCAAGAGCATATCAACAAAAATTCTTAAGAGTTTGGTTGTAAGAAAACACAAGAATTGAAGAGGAGTTGAGTTGGAGAATATAGAGATTGAGCTAACTTGGACCTCTCTTTGAATTAACACTTGATTTCTACACAAATTGGATTCCTAAGATCAACCAAGGTTTAGGGAATTTTAATTTCCCCTTCCCCATTTCTATTTTTATGAAGTGTTAGGAATGAAAGAATAGGAGAGTGGTTAGGTGGGTTATATAGTAGTGGGCTAGGTTTACTAACCCAAGCCCCATTAGAAGTCCCAATTTTCACAAACTCTAAACATATCCATATTTATAGTTTTAAACATTGCAATCGGCATTTTGAACTCAATGGAAGTGGTCTCGAGTTCAAATTCGTCCGTATGCAAAAATGATATTTTAGTCAAACACCCAATGAAAAAAGACCAATTTTCACCCAACCCCAAAGGTATCGATGTTTATACTCAAATTATTGTAAATGACATTTTGACCTCAATGGAAGGGGTTTTGAGTCCAAATTCTTCTGTTAACAAAAGTCACAAATCTCGAAGGGGGGTGAACCGAACTTAAAATTCAATTTTAAATAAATCTCTTAATTATATAATCGTAAATTATGTAGGTTGTTACAACTAGGTTCGTTTTTATTCAAGAAGACCAATAAGTATTTGAAAGATGTGGTTGAATAAGTAAAAAAGGACATTCACAAATAGTATTACAACAGTTTTTCTAACCATTCGTTGTTTGTGCTAAGGCCTCATTCGAAAATTACCTTTTGTTACTTTCAGAAGGGTTGGCAGCGTCTTCCGCTTCCTTTTGATATGTTCCGAATACTTGTAACATCACTTAATGACATAAGAAATATTCGTGCTTCCTCTTTTATAAGTTAGGATTCGATCTACGGCTTCCGTTTGAGGTCCTTGGTAACTAGATTTGATTTTGCAGCTGAGCTTATCGTCTTCGTAAAAGGGCCACTAAGACGGTCACGCCGTACCATCATACATTTTCTCGAAATGCGCTATGCCAATGCCCCACTAGCACGGGACAACCGTCAAAAGGGTTGAAACGATGAATTGCCAAAGAACCTGTAGTATATCTCACAACGCATGGAATAAAATATAATAATAACATAACTTCATATAAAACAGGCGAGACGGTACATAAGTTGAAAACTAAACCATATCCATCAGAGTAGCGGAATCCAAAATACAGCTTCATATCCAATTATTACAAAAACTACTATCTCAAAAAGGAAATAAAAGAGGTACACTACTAATGCCCAAAGCAGTGACCAACAACAACACATGGAGAATATATATAGAGTACGTGGAAGCCTGTTGCTCGTCTCCGGACAGCTACTCGTGCATAACCACCAAACCCGCCTCTAGTCTACTCGTTTAGGAGTACCCAAAATAATAAGAAGAGACATAAAACTCTGGGTTAGACGAAAGTCTGGTGTGAGCGATAGCAAATCTATGTAACTGAATAAAGAAATAACAAGTATAAATAATCATACTTGACCTAGATCTCCAACCAAATAGTTAGCACAACAAGATGTACAATACTCTAAGATAACACTAACATAGAGTGTAAAATGGGAGTGTATGTCATGGTGATAGCAGACATCAAACATAGAAATCATCCTTACATCTCTCGCTCTGTGTGTAAAGCATACGATATCCACCGCTTTGATCACCAAATCCATTGGAGCCATGACGGGTCCACACCACCTTGGACTCCATACAACTATCATTATGACCACACTATCCTGTTCTATAGTCAATAACCCTACCCAGTCCACACCGCCCTGGCTCTGGGGTATAGGCCAACCAGTCCACACCTCCTTGGCTTTGGTTCGTATACATTCCCCCTCACTCAATGGTGAACTAAAGTTATAGATATCGATAACTCCTTTGCACACGTCCCACAGCAAAGCCCAACTCTTGAAGTTAACTCGTTAATTATCATCTGGATCCTGAGCGATAAATCCCCACTTGGACTTCCTTTGCATCTCGGGTTTTGGTCAAATTGGTGTTCGGTTCGGTTCGTCATCTCCTATCCGGTTCGATTCGGGTCTCCTCCTCCTTTCTGGTTCGGTTCAGGTCTCCTCCTCCTATCCGGTTCGGTTTGGGTCTCTTCCTCCTATCCGGTTCGGGTCTCCTCATCCTATTCGGATCGGTTTTCCTCCTCTTATCTGGTTCGGATCGGGGTCCTAACCGAAACCATGCAATTTTTCCAGTGAGCTAATTTCGCCAAATGACGGTGTTTTAAACCATTCTAACTTTCCTATGCAATCATAAAACATACCAAACATCAGTAGTAACATGTAGAATCAACCAAATTCATATATGTGACGTAAATATGATTTTACATATTATTCCATATTTTTATGAGTCATTAATTCGCTAATTATCACTAATCATCCCTAATTAGCCATAATTAGTGAATAAACATGCTAATCACTCACCTTATCCAAAAATAAATGATAGATCTCAAACTTTTACTGATTTTGCTCAGATTCCTAAGTGGTGCAGTAGATCTACCTTGAATTTGGTGTTATCCGGCTTGATTTGATGTAAATTTGATTGATTTGTTATTAGAAGAGATTTTAAAGATGGAAGCAATGATTAGGGTTCGAGAATGTTTGTGGCGGCTAGAAAAATTAAAGGAGATGATTCTCCAAATCCTTTCATCCCTCCATAATCCTAATCCTGAACTGGGTTATGGGCCTAGCTGCTAATCAGTTAATTAAGCTCAATTAGGCTGTTTTTCCATTTTCAAATCTTATTTCGGCCATATCTCCCAAATGATAAGTCGGTTTGATTAACGTGACCACTTTACGGAATGGGAAACCATCATCTGAATTCAATGGAAGTGGTTTTAGTCAAAAACTCCTTACCAATCAAAAGTTATGGACGAAACAAGATTCGCCAGAGGCAAAACAGTCATTTTAAATCCGGAAAAAATCGTGAATGTGGGAAATGACCCCAATAGTCGTTTCCCAAAGTTACATGACCATATGACTTTGTATAAAAATAAAACAAATATTCTACGATCCTCCGATATGTAGAATACGGGTCGTTACACTCTTACCCCCTAAAGAAATTTCGCCCCCGAAATTCCTTAACCAAGAAACACACAATAGTGCCCCGCATGCCTATCAACCACTTACAAATAATCAAACATACATAATATACACAACAAATCTGTCCCAGCATGTGGTTTACTGATAAGGGAATAACTATACGCGATTAAACTCTTACCAGGTAAAGATCTCTGGATACGACTTCCTTATGCTCACCTCGGTTTCCCAAGTACAGTCATTCTCATTATCACCTAACTGGACCTCAACCAGTTTCAACGTCTTCCTTCGAAGTTGTTTCGTATCGTGTCCAACAATACGAAGGCTTCCAACTGCCTCGAATTCTACCTCGACATCATCCAACAGATCTTGTGAAATTATCATATCAGAATCATGCACGAACATCCTTAACTGAGAAACATTAAATACGTTGTGCACTCCTGCCATCTTGTTAGGTAATCCAACTTTATACGCTAAATTCCCAACTCGTTCGAGAACTGGAAATGGACCAACAAACCTTGTTGCTAACTTACCTTTCATACCAAACCGAATCACACTCTTCAACGGAGAGATCTTGACAAATACCAAGTCATCAATGGAGAATTTCAAATCTCTTCGTCTTTTATCAGCATAACTCTTCTGCCTATCTTAGGCAGTCTTCATTCGCCGTTGAATAACCTTGATTTTATCTGAAGTTTCTCTTATTACATCTGGTCCAAGCACGAATTTCTCACCAGTTTCCAACCAACATGATGGTGAGTTGCCCGGTCTTCCGTACAAATCTTCAAATGGAGCCATACCAATACTGGATTGATAACTATTATTATATGCAAACTCAACCAGAAGCATATGGTTATCCCATGACCCTCCAAAATCCAATATACAAGCTCTCAAGAGATCCTCTAATACACAATTCACCCTCTCTGTTTGACCTTCGGTGTGAGGGTGGTACGTGGTACTGAGATGTAATTCTGACCCTAAAGCCTCTTATAAGCTCTTTCAAAACCCACTTGTAAATAACGGATCTGGGTCACTCACAATACCTTTTGGTACTCCATGAAATCTCACTACCCACTTTATATACAGTTCCGCTAACTTGGTTGTGATTCTATTCTACTTAACCGGTATAAACCTTGCACTCTTGGTCATTCGATCCACAATCACCCAAATATTATCATGACCCAATCTAGTCCTCGGTAAACCATCAATGAAATCCATTGAGACTTGTTCCCATTTCCATTCAGAAATTTCCAACGATTGTAACAAACCACTATGCTTCTTTTACTCGTCTTTAACTAACTGGCAGTTCATGCACCTGGATATAAACTTCCAAATGTCTCTCTTCATCCCTTCCCAGTAGTAGGACTGCTTCATGTCTCGATAATTTTGTTACCACTGGGATGTATAGTCAGTTTCGAGTGATGACACTCTCTAAGCACTTCATTTCTCAATCCAATAACATTGGGTACAACTAGTCTCCTATTCTTTCGAAGCCATCCTTCTCGATCAAGTCCATACTTGTTCATCCCCTCACCGTCGATACCCATCTCTACTTTGGAGATGATTTCCAATAGGTTAGGATCATTCCTATGACTGGAACCGATCCGCTAAATCAAAGTCGGTCAGATCGTCAAACTTGCTAATATCTCTGGATCTAATTCACAGTTTGATCTGAAATCATATCCCGCGATATACTTCAGTTGCTTCCATTCAAGAAACATAGCCCCTAAACTTGCACGTCTCCTACTAAATGCATCTGCTACCACATTGCCCTTCCCGGGTGTGTATGCAATATTGAAATCATATGAAGCCAAGAACTCTAACCATCTATGTTGACAAAGATTTAAATCCTTTTGAGAGAAAAGATACTTTAATGACTTATGATCGATAAATAACTCGAATCTTTCTCGCAAGAGATAGTGTCTCCACATCTTTAACGTGAACACGATCACTGCCAATTCCAAGTCATGGGTAGGATATCTTTTCTCATGTGGTTTCAACTGCCGACTAGCATAAGCTACAACCTTATCGCCTTGCATCAGTACAGTACCTAGTCTGGTACTACAGGCATCCGTGTATATCGTCATCTCTTCGTTCCCCTTGGGAATAAATAACACTGGTGCACACGTCAACTTCTCCTTTAGATCTTAAATGCATTCTCACACCTTTTGTCCCAAACAAAAGTTTGATTCTTCTTGGTCAACTGAGTTAACGATGCCGCTATCTTGGAGAAGTCTTGAATAAACTTACGATAATATCCAGCTAATTCCAAGAAACTTCTCACGTCCGTTGCATTCTTTGGCGCAGACCAATCTTGCACCATAGCTACATTTACAGGGTCCACAGCAATACCATTCTCTGAAACAACATGGACCAAGAATCTCACTTCCCTCCTCCAAAAGTGACATTTAGAAAATTTCGCTTTCAATTGGTGTTTCCTCAACACCTCCATCACTGCCCTCAAATGTTCCTTGTGTTCTTCCTCTATCCTCAGGTAAACCAAGATATCATCCACAAACACAAGAACAAACTTATTTAATTGATCCCTAAAAACCCTATTCATAAGATCCACAAAATATGTGGGTGCATTGATCAACCCGAATGGCATGACCAACCACTCATTGAATCCAGACAGTGTCCGAAATGCCATTTTAGGTATACTCTCAGCTGCTACTCGGAGCTGATGAAATCTTGTGTCGAGATCCAATTGGGAAAACACTATTTCTCCATTTAGTTGATCAAACAAATCATCTATTCGTGGAAGAGGATACTTATTCTTCCTAGACACCTTATTCTACTCGCGGTAGTCCACACATAAGTGAAGGGAACCATTGGTCTTGGTAGAAAATACAACTGGTGCTCCCCACTCGGAAACACTTCTTCGGATAAATCCCCTCTTCAAAAGATCGCCTACTTGCACTTTGAGCTCTCGCTACCCCTTGGCACCATCCAACGAAGAGACATCACTATAGGTCTGGCATCCTTCACTAAATAATTCTGAAACTTGATCTCTCGATGTGGTGCAAGTCCGGTCACTCCCTTAAGATGTCCAGATACTCGCCAGCAATAGGCACATCTGATAACTCATCATGCGGGATGTCGATAGAATTTAGAAAACTAGCCATCACCCCATTACTAGGTAGGCAACCCAATATCACCCTCCGCACATCATCTACTCTAATGGTCACCGAAGACCCCTCACAGTCTAGCACCACCCCCATACCGTTGGATCCAATCAACTCCCAAAATAATGCCAAACCCAATAAAGCCCAAAACAAAGCAATCACAAGCAAACATACATTCATGACTCGATAAGACCAAATTTCAAAAAATCATACAAAGGCTAGTCGTGCCACCGATCGTGTTCGTCATAACTAATGGTTTATCGACTATCTTGGGTATCAATTCCAGCCTATCTACCAAGTCACTAGATACGAAGGAATGGGAAGCCTCGGAATCAAACAATACTTGAATGGGAACATCATAAATAGAAAGCATACATTGAATAACGACACCCTTTCCCTTCTCCGTCGTAGTTAGGGCATTCAACGAAGAAGGAACGGCATTGATAACATATGCTTTCACGATCTGCTTCTCCTTAGGGGTTTGTGGACATTTATTCTTGAAATGTCCCACTTGGTCACAGTTGAAGCACTTCTTCTCCTCTGGCTTCACTCGACAATCTATGATATAATGGGCCTTCTTGCCACAACCAAAGCACTCGATATCTCTCTTATCCTTCTTTTTCTGAACGTCCTTGGTTTGATTCTGTTTTCTCTTATTCTGGAACTCCTTCTTGCCTTCACCGCTTGCCAGTGGTTTTGGCTACTCTAAAGATGTAATTAGCAACCTCGGTCTTCACGTTAGGGTAAAGGCTCTCCGATCTTAATGCCTTCCCCACAATAGATTCAAAAGTCTCATCGATATGGTTTATGAGTCTTTCCCCCAAGTACTCATCTAGGCCAGTTATGAACTTCTCGTTCTTCTTCTCGGCCGTATCGATAAGAGATAATCCATATATCGATAAGGTATCAAATTCAGCAATGTATTCCGAGACTGCCCAACCATTCTGCTTAAGCTCTAAAAACATCCTAAACAATTCTGATTTCTGAGCAACTGGAATAAACTTGTCATTTAAGCGAGTCTTAAACTGATTCCAAGTAACTTGATCTTTGGGAGTAGCCGCTTTAATAGCATTCCACCAATTAATTGCTCATCCTTGAAGCTGACGCAATGCTAGTTTTCTCTTCATTTCGTCATCGATCCCCAAATCCTCGAAGATGCGCTCATAACTATCAAGCCTATCCTAAACCTCTGCAGTCGATTCTGTTCCATGGAACGGCTTCCCACCAAGACTGGTATAATCCTTGTTAAGCTTGGAGAAATTGGCTCTAGGTGCCTGCACTACTGCACCACCACCATTAGCGACATTAGGAACTACTCCCCGAGCATCCCTAAGCATTTCTCGCATAAAGGCAGTAAAAATCGTCCTTATATCAGGGACATTCCCATTGTTGGCTCCAGAACCCGCTCCCTCTTCAACTCCCGATGAAGGGTTCCTCACTGTGCTCCTAATATTTCGGCTTATAGTTCAATCTATAAAGAGAAAATGATTAACCATCTCCTCGAGGAGTCTCCTTAGTGGTGCCAGTACAGTGCGGCTTCATCCTTAGATATACTAATAGTATATATATATATAGTTTTTGGAAACCAGAATTTCATAGATACGCTCTCTCATCTACGTATACTATCTCTTCCTGATGTCTTCCCCTAGTTTAAACTATGAAACCTAGCTCTGATACCAAGTGAGACGGCCGCCCCGTACCATCAGACATTTTCTCGAAATGCGTTGTGCCAATGCCTGACTAGCATGGGACGATCGTCAAAAGGGTTGAAATGATGAACTGCCAAAGAACCAGTAGTATATCTTATAGCTAGCGCATGTAATAAAATATAATAATAACTTAACTTGATATAAAAAAGGCGAGACAGTACATAAGTTGAAAACTAAACCATATCCATCAAAGTATCGGAATCCAAAATACAGCTTCATATCCAATTATTACAACTTTAAAATACTATCTCAAAAAGTAAATAAAAGAGGTACACTACTAATGCCCAAAATAGTGACCAGCAACAACACAGGGAGAATCTATATAGAGTACGTCGAAGCCTCTTGCTTGTCTCCGGACAGCTACTCGTGCATAATCACTTAACATGCCTTTAGTCTGCTCATTTAGGAGCACCTAGAGTAATAAGAAGAGACATAAAACTCTGGGTCAGATGAAAGTCTGGTGTGAGCGATAGCAAAACTATGTAACCGAATAAAGCAATAACAAGTAAAAATAATCATACCTGACCCGGACCAACAATCAAAGAGTTAGCACAACAAGATGTACAATACTCTAAGGTAACACTAACATAGAGTGTAAAATGGGAGTGTGTGTCATGGAGATATCAAACATCAAACATAGCAATTATCCTCACATCTCTCACTCAATGCGTAAAGCATACAATATCCATCGCTTTGATCACCAAATCCATTGAGGCCATGATGGGTCCCAGGACTCCATACAACTATTGCTATGACCACACCGCCCCGGTCTATGGTCAATAACCCTACCTAGTCCATAACGCCCTGTCTCTAGGGTACGGGCCAACCAGTCCACACCGTCCTGGCTCTGGTTCGTCTACATGCCCCCTCTCTCGATGGTGAACCAAAGTTATAGATATCAATAACTCCTTTGCTCACGTCCCGCAGCAAAGCCCAACCCTTGCAGTTAACTCGTTTGTTCCCATATGGATCCTGAGCGATAACCCCCCACTTGGACTTCCTTTGCATCTCGAGTTTTGGTCGAATTGTTGTTCGGTTCGTCATCTCCTATCCGGTTCAGTTTGGGTCTCCTCCTACTATCCGATTCGTTTCGGGTCTCCTCCTTCTATCCAGTTCGGTTCGGGTCTCTTCCTACTATCCTGTTCAGTTCGGGTCTCCTCTACCTATCCGGTTCGGATCGGGTCTCCTCCTCCTATCTTGTTCGGATCGGGGTCCTAACCAAAACCTTGCACTTTTTCCAATAAGCTCATTTCGCAAAAGACGGCATTTTCAACCATTCTAACTTTCCTATGCAATCATAAAACATACCAAATAGCAGTAGTAACATGTAGAATCAACCAAATTCATATATGTGACATAAATATGGTTTTACATATTTTTCCATATTTTTATAAGTCATTAATTCGCTAATTATCAGTAATCACCCCTAATTAGCCACAATTAGTGAATAAAAATGTTAATCACTCACCTTAGCCAAAAATAAATGATAGATCTAAAACTTTTACTGATTTGCTTGGATTACTATGTGGTGCAGCAGCTCTACGTCAAATTTGGTGTTAATCCGGCTTGATTTGATGTAAATTTGATTAATTTGTTATTAAAGAGAGATTTAGAAGATGGAAGCCATGATTAGGGTTTGAGAAAGGTTTGTGGGAGATAGAAAAACAACCCCCCCCCCCCCCCATAACCTTAATCCCGAATTGGGTTATGGGCCTAACTGTTAATCACTTAATTAAGCTCAATTATGCTATTTTTCCATCTTCAAATCTTATTTCAAACGACGAATCGGTTTGATTAATGTGACCAATCTATGAAATGAGAAACCATCATCTAAATCCAGTGGAAGTGGTTTCAATTCTAAACTCCTTTCCAATCAAAAGTTATGGACGAAACAATATTTGCCAGGGGCAAAACAGTCATTTTTAAATCCGGCAAAAATCTGAATGTGGGAAATGACCCTAATAGTCATTTTCCAAAGTTACACGACCATATGACTTCATATGAAAATAAAAGAAATATTTTACGATCCTCCGATACGTAGAATACGGGTCGTTACAGCCTCGGTCATTATGTTTAGTCGATAGGATTATAAGATAAGAATTTAAAAGATATATTATATGGGTAGTTTCACTATTGTTTTAAAGTTTAGAAGCATCCACCTCAATACACTTCGGTTCAGTCAGAAGGGAATGATTTTCTTTTGCATGACTTTATAAAAAAGAATGAAGGCTATCACCTCCAAACCATCCGATTGTGTCATAAGGATCCTATTTTAGAATCTATTTTAACTACAAGCTTCCACCCTCTAGTCCTGTTGAATGTATCGAACGGATTTCTTTTGGAACCTCGAAGGACAAAGATAACCAGAGGGGAAATGCTAGTTTCTAAACGATAATATTATGAAGTAAGAAGCCATCTCCTCCATATCCTTTGGTTCAACAGGAGGGGTAGGATGAAATCTTTATCCCATCAATCGACTTATGCATGAATGATTATTTAGACTGGTTCGTGGGCATTTCATTGCACTTGGTTTTATGGGGTTTCACCACATTCGACATTATCAGAGGGAATCGAAAACGGATTAGGTCCAAATGGCTTCAAACCCATTAATTACATATGATGCGTTTGGTAAGAAACCATTGTATCGCTTTAAATGCGATACCTGGCCTGATGAAGGCTCGGGTTTTACATGGGCTTGGTAGGGTATCTTGTTTTGCATTTTGTGTATGTATAAAAACATCGGGGATATATATGAGATAAACGAAAAGGATTGGAGGCACCAATAACGATTCAAAGCACTGGGATAGTTAATCCCTAAAATTGAGGGGATCTTGGTAATCTGAGGGTAAAACCATGCAGCAAGATAAGGGTTATTTGCATCTTATGGTGTGTATGTGTGTGAGGGTTATTCACTTCACCATGAATTGAGTGGTCCATAGTTATCCAGGGGTAAAATTATGTAGGCATGTGATGGTTAATCCATATCTCAGAATTCAGTCCCATTGTGGGCTACTCTAGAAAGCACAATATGGGAATCAGAATGAAAAAAAATCAAGGGGTTACCTTGTATAAATGTTATTATGCGAAACCGTAAAGATAGTTAGTCAAAATTACAGGGATGGGGAATTAACGGTACTTTGGTTGTTGCACTCAATCATAGTTGTTATATTATGTGTTCTAGCCATTGAGAGCGTAGGAGCACAGGATTTACTATAAGCATCGATGCTTGTGGGGGGGGAACCCGTTCCTCTAGTAGCGTTGTCTTTATAGATACCTTACGTATATCATGTAGGAAAGTTATTATTCGCACCAATTTGTTAGTTGATCCGTACTTCCCTTTTAACTCTCCGGTACTCAATTAAGTAAGATGAGGATAAGGTTTTTAGGTTCTGCTTCTTAAATTAAGCTTTCGAAGATGTACCAAAAGCTACAGCTATTTTAGGAGTTTCTTTCAACTGTTTTTCCTTGAATTTGGCTGTATTAGATGGCACTAATGATATGCCCATATATGTTTGACTCTGATCATCCGAACGGTCAACTTCGTATTTTCTCTAAGAAATTTTATTTTAAAATAATTATATTTGATCCAAAATGGGTTTTGCGATGGGAATGTATTGAATACATAAATGCGAAGGAATGTGTTTGAATTTCTTTGAATCATGTGCATTGTGATGATCTGATAAACTAACTAGTTATTTTCTATTGTCAGAAGTCAATATTATAAGTGACTACAATATTTGTAGCGTTTGGCTTTGGGCTATTAAAAATGGGGTGTTACAACTTGATGTTAGAGCACAGGTTTATGAAACTTAAAAATCTTTTTCAAATAGTGTTTTTGAAAACAAAAACCCAAAGATCGGTAAATTCCAAGGTATGGATAGCGATAATATAACTTATTTGTATTTGCATATTACATATATATCCCCTCGGTCTTAGGGTCACCCTTTAGTAACATACAAAAGTTTATCTACAAATACGTAGCAAGATATGGAAAGAAGAAGTGTAAGACTAAATCTTGGTGGCGGAAGCACCACCACAAACAACAAAGCCCCGGGGCAAAAGGACAAGAACTAGTGAGACCTAAGATGATGCAATTCCTCAAGCAAAGATAGGGAATATGTACTAATTATTTATCCAAATAAAGAAAGTCGGAGTTGTAGGAGGAGCCAAACTAATAGCGCAAGTTGAAAACAAGTACGCTTAGCTAAGTTAGGCATTATACCAGTTTGCGGGGAAGCCCTTTTAATGGAACGGAAGTGGCAAGCATACTGGAGACATGAATACTACACTATGAGAGGATTTTCTAGATCTAGGATTGGATAATGATAAAAAAAAAAGATTGTCTTTGAGATAGCTTTAAGGCAATGCTCTATAGTGATGGAACAAAATTGATGTTGGGGTTTCAAAGGAGGAAATTACTTGGGCTAATTTCCACGAAAGACTTAGGGATATGTTTTTTCAAAGGTCGCCCAATACATGTTTCTGTGGAAGTTTGATGAGCTAGTTCAAGGGGATATGACAATGGTAAAATATGCAGCTAGATTCGGCAAGTTGTCTCTCTATGCTTGGGGGACAATTGATACCATTATCCAAAGAAACTAGAAGTTTATTAAGGGGCTGAGACCCGATCTGGCTAGTGCAACAATACCACATCTTAGAGTCCCTAGTGATGTAGTGGTGGAAATGGCTATTCACAATGAAGAGCTCTTGGTGATTGTAATACGCCTTTCGATAATCAATGCTTCCAACAGAAGAAGCAAAAGTTCCCTAAAGGGAAAAAGGCTCAAAAAGAGGGAAAGGTAAAGCAGAACAAGGTGGACATTATGCGCTATAGATGTGACGAAAAGGGCATTATGCTAATGAATGCCAGGCCTCGAAGACTAAGAAAGCTAACGTAAAGTAGGGTGCCAGGAGCTACAACTGCAACCAATTAGGGCACTTCTATAATAAGTGTTCAAAAGCAGTTAGAGAGATGGTGCTTGCTTTGGATCCTTCCACATCCAAATGTACTGCCCTGGACAAAGGAAAGTCCATTTTGGTAGGTATGCTTTGGATTCGTATCATACCGATTAGAGTACTTTTCGATATTGTTGCAACACAATCTTTTATTCCTATGTGTTAAGTATATGAGTTTCATTTAAACCTTCATACCTTATTACTACCTTTAGGGTAGAAAATCCTATTAAAGGATGTGCAAGTATGGGAATGAGATGCGATAACCTAGAATTTCAGTTGTTAGGTTATGATTTTGCATGTGATTTGTATATTTTTGATTTTGAGGTCTTCGGAATCATTTCGGGTATGGATTGGGTAGATCGTTATGGCACAAGGATATTCTATCAAGATAGGATAATATCATTGTGACATCCTGATAGCAATGATTGAGTTGTATATTCATTGGAAGGAACTAGTCATAAGTTGTACGCTTGGCTGGGAGCAATGAATTTGGAAGACAAAGTAAAGTGAGTTCCAATCATTAAGTACTTTGTACATTCTTTTGAACATGTTATAGGTTTGTCACCAAGGAGAGCTACCTAGCTGGGAATTGACCTTATGTCAGGAGCAGAACCAGTAACCAGACCACCAAGCCAAATGACACCTACATAAGCACAAGAACTAAAGGTGAAACTTGTGGATTTGAAGGGAAAGAGTTTCATTCGTCCAAGAAGTTCACCATGAGGTGCAGCTATCGTGTTCGTAAACATGCCTAATGAATGAGAGGGACCATACAGAAAAAAATTGTATTAGTCTTCAAAATGATATTTTGGTGTATTCCCTGGATGAGAGGGACCATGCAACTCACCTTCGGATTGTACTCGACACTTTGAAAGAACACCAGTTGAAGGCTAAGTTTTTAAAGTGACATTTTTAGGGGAAAAGGCGAAGTTCCTTGGCTACGTAGTATCAGCAGAAGGGATATCCGTGGATCTAGCTATTGTTGAGGCTATCAATAATTAGAAGAGGCCAATGAGTGTCATCGGGATAAGGAGTTTTCTCGGATTGGCTGGGTATTGCCGAAAGGTCACCAAGTATTTCTCCGGGTCAACGATGCCTTTTACTAAGCTAACTAGGTAGAATGTTAAGTTTGACTGGTCCGAAAAGTGTGAGGAAGCCTTCTAGGGATTAAGATGGTTGTTAACTAACGCTTCTGTTTTGGTGGTACCAGATGGCAATCAGGACTTGACAATGTACAATGATGCTTATAGAACCAGGCTAGGAGCAGTCCTCATGCAAAAAGGAAAGGTAATAGCCTATGCTTTTAGACTGCTTTGTCCCCGTAGGGTTAGAATCTAACGCACAATCTTAAGCTATCTATTGTTGTCTTCTCTGTGAAGATTTAGAGATATTACTTATTAGGGTAAAGGTTCAAGTTATTCATGGATCATAGTTCCTTGAAGTTTTTATTCTCACAATAGGAGTTGAATATAAGGCATCAGAGGTGGCTTGAGTTTTCAGTAACCTGTGATTTTATAATTGAGTATATGCTAGGAAAAGGGAATAAGGTTGTCAATGCCCTTAGTAGGAAACATCAGGATAGCGTGCTGGCTATGCTGGTTAAATGGAATAACAAGAAGCTATGACCAAGTATGATGTGCAGATTAGATTGACATGTGAAGTGGAAATACAACCATAATGTCATGTTAGGAAAGTTCAACCAATATTGATTGATAAATCAGTTCTAAGTAGAAGGACGTCCCTTATTGGTCGAGAGGATCAGGGGGCTCCAGGCTGAAGTAGTAGTTGAGAACTTGAAGGATTTCATCCTTGACCATAATGGTGGTTGAGGTAGGAGGGAAGGTTGTGTGTTCCCAACATTGGCGCTCTTTGGAAAGAGGTTCTTCGGGAATGCCATCGATCTAAGTTCACGATATATCTTGGGGGTACCAAAATGTGTCAGGACATAAAGAGGAGCTTTTTTGGAAGGCATAAAGAGAGATGTTAGCTTATAGGTATAACAGTGCATGAAATGTCAGTAGGTGAAATCGAGCATCAAAAGCCTAATGGTTTACTTTGGCCGTTGGATGTTCCAGTTTGGACATGGGCATCAAGGTTCATTAGACCCTTTTATACCATGGAAAGGATTGGAAAAATCACATACTGAGTGGTACTGTCAAATATTGTGATAGACGTGTGTTTTATTTTTCACATCTACATAATTATGTGCGTAATCTGGACGCTGTCATTGATATAAGAATATTGGAAAAGTTGGCAGTGGAAGCACATTAAACTTTATGCAACAATAAGTTAGAATTGTGGAAAGAGATGAAAATAAGATGAGCAACAAGAGAGTTAAGCTGGTAAGATTCCAGTAGAGCAATAATGTTAAGGAATGTACCTGGATGACGGAAGATAGGATAAAGGCTACTTTTCTCGATTTCCTTAGTGGAAAGTTCTATATTGCTTTATAAACATACAGGCTAGTGGGTTACACTAGTATAGCTATTATTGTTGCATTCTATAATTTTTTTATCATTGATGGAATTTCGAGGACAAAATTCTTTTGAGGAGGGAAGGATGTAGCATCCGTCATTCTAACGAACATTATTCAGAATATTTAACTGGGAGAATTAGATAAAAATAATTTAATGTGAATGTTGAGCTTATATTTGCACTTATAAACGAATAAGAATTGGCCTTAGGGAATAAATAAATGAATTAAAATATATGCAAGGCTGTGTAAGGGAAAAAATGGAGAATACATGAACCCCATATACATTTTTTCTATATTTTGGCTCTCACTATTCTTATTTTCACAAACCTAAAAATATTCCTAAGAGGCCAGCCATTAAAGCTCTAGGAGAAGATAAAATAAAAAAAAGCTCAAAGAAGATAAAGCCTCTACGATATGCTACGTTAACCGGCTGAAAACTCTCTCGGGAATTTCATCAAACGCCATAAGTGCAGGAAATTATATTACACATATACAAGAACTGGAACCATGCGAACTCAATTTGATCGCTTGTACAACCATCACCATCTTCCCGGTCGCACACAGCAGGTCTGGTCGTTCGTCCTCCAGCAGCATATCAGGTCGGGCAGCATTCTCCAAAGGCTGGTCGAGCAGCACTTCAAGGCCACAAGTCGCTCACTCATATCTCTGGTCGAGTGTTGTGAAGCCATTCAGTTGAGCATCAGCACCCAAATGAGTCGCTCGTTCATCTCCACTCATTTGAGCGATCAAGCAAGGCAAGGTGGCGAGGTCGATCAGCTCTCACCTGAGCTTGGTCGAGTAGCTTGGAATTAAATGTGCAGCACAGTAAGCTAAATAAAGGAGCAATGGCACTTTGGTAATTAAAGAACCCCATTTCCAATTGTAAAGGAAATAATATATAAGAGCAGTAAATGGGTTCGTCCACAAGATGGTGGTCACGTTTACAAAAAGGTACCAATCCCTCCGTCATTCCTGAATGTGGCGCTCGCTCGTCCATTCATACATGGAGGCTCTCTCGACCATTCACGTTATGCAAGAGTCGCATGTTAGGAAGTTTGGGAATATTATGATAGTGAATGAGCTTTTGTACGGACAGTCGCATGTTAGGAAATATGGAAATGTTATAATAGTCAACGAGCTTTTGTACGGACATGCTAATTGTTAGAGACAGGGAGCGCACGTTCATCAGTACATGGAGTCGCTCGCACCTTGATTGGAGGGATCGCACATACCTGGGACTGCATTACAATAGCTAGCACCAGCTGTAAAGCGCTGAATGACAGTTGTACCCGCATGGCTTTACACCCCATATTTACAACATTGTCACTCCATTTGCTCCACACTAAATCCTCCTATAAATACCCCCTTTCACAACCATTAAAGGGACCGATTCTTCCACCCCGAAGGTATGCCAAAATCACTTCTCCACTCTCCTTAAGCATTCTAAACTCTCTTCAAACTCCATTAATGGACGCCAAAGCACACTTTATCTTCCTCCATCATCAAATGGACTAAGGCTCCTCCTTCCTCCATTAGAGATCAACTCAAGTTCTCTCCATCCTTCTCCATCTCCAAGCTGAGATCTGCTATCTTCAAATCGAGATCCATCATCTCTATCTTCTCAAGCTTCATTCGACTTCTCTCCTACCGCCATCAGCCTTCCTCCAAGATTCGATTCACATCTCAACCGCCATGGATTC
Source organism: Allium sativum (assembly GCA_030737875.1). Taxonomy (NCBI): domain Eukaryota; kingdom Viridiplantae; phylum Streptophyta; class Magnoliopsida; order Asparagales; family Amaryllidaceae; genus Allium; species Allium sativum. The sequence goes on from CM060924.1 coordinate 204,504,955, forward strand.
ACCGTTGATCCTCTAATTGCATAAACCGTGGAACATACATTCTCACGTTTATTGCATTCATAAGGGTCCAACCATTTCCGTAGCGGACTAAAGAAAATCAAGTCATTAAAGAGAGGAAAATCATTGTACAAAGAGAGAATGGCCAAAATGAGATGTACGAGATGATGAATTTTGTAAATCTGTCACATGATAATGAAATGGCTTCCAAAGTGGACGTAGATCTACTCTAGATCGAACCACTATAAAAATCCTTGTGCATTTACTTACTTTTTCCCATTTACTTTGCGATTGTGGATCCTTTCAATTTCTAACCATATTGGTGAAGTACGGTTCTCGTACCTTTGGTGTTTGAACCATTTTTGATTCAAACATTTGGCACCCACCGTGGGGCCACGTTTGCATTCCTCTTCAATTCAAGAGTTTTGCATTGAATTTCTAAGCCTACTTCTACCATGGATTCTACAAGTCTAAGATCTAGCCCAGTCGACAAGCTCTCTTCCAAATTCAAATCCATGTCTGAAATAATGGCTAAGTCAAAAAAGACCACAAGTAAAACCATTGGAGCACCCAACGAAGTTGCTAACCACCAAGCTATAACACTAACTAACCGTTTCGAAGTTGGCGAAAACTCAACAAGTGGAGCCGGAGTGACTAGAGCCGAACTAGATGCCATCATCGCTAACTTGAGCCAAAGAATGAAAGCCTCTAACAAAGCCTTAATCGATGCTAATAAAACATTAATGGATGCTAATCAAGATTTAATGGATAAAGTGAGTGCTCTCCTAAATGCTCAAGCTAATCCTGATCCTCCTCCGAATATCCATGTCAACGTTGAAGAGAATGCAAATTCATCAACCTCCGATCATCATCACAATGACAACTTGGAAGGGCTTGTTGATAAAAGCAATGCTAATATCGAAGACCCAAGGTTGAAGGCCAAAAACCATTCCGATCGAAATAACCGACGAGTTGCAAGTCTCGTTACGAGAGCACCTTCCCACAGTGGAAGTAAAGGACCTAGATCCTCTAATCACAATCGCTCGCCGCGACGAACATCTGGAAAAGAGATCGAAATCCGCTCTTCGAAGCAGCACAACTCGAAGGAATATATCACGGATATGGTAAATCAAATCATGAAAGATAACATGGCTCACAAGGACAGTTAAAAGGAATGGGATTTCTCCCTCAGCAAAAATCCATTCACAAAGAGGATCTGCAGAGCACAATTCCCCAAAAAGTTCACTCATCATACTCTACCTCCATACAACGAAACTTTTGATCCGAATCACTTCCTATACAAATACGAGTGGCGTATGAATGCAGCTAGGGCAATGGACAAGATCAAATGCTTGTGCTTCCTTCTCTATCTTAAAGGCATCGTATCGTTATGGTTCATGAGATTGCCACCCAAATCCATCGACCGATTCGATGATTTGACTTTGAAATTCAAAGAGCAGTTCAGGCTGCAAGCTACGAAGGCTAAGGACGTTATTTCTCTTACGTAATTGAATCAAAATACAGGAGAATCTGTCAAAGCTTTCCTGAAAAGATTTAATAATGCTGCATCTGAAGTAGGAAATCCTGAGCCCTGCATGATCTTAATGTCTCTAATCGGAGCCATAGATGAGAAGAGCGAATTCAGTAGATGGATTAAAATGAAGGAAACGAACACGCTTGAGAAATTCTATAAAAAGGCCGAGGGGTACATGAGAGCCAACACTAATCTTGTACCTCTTTAGATTATTGACGCTAACCCGCTTTTTGAAGCTCCCAAAAATGTTGCTACCCAATATAATCAAAAGAGTAATCAGGGGCAGAAGCGCGCCAGTGACGGGAACGACAACAGGGCTACCAAGAAGTCTCGCATTTTCAGTTCATCAGAGCTAACGCCTTTGAATGACAATCCTGATAATGTCTATCTTGCAACAAAGAACTCTGAAGAGTATGTGGAGCCAAATTCGATGAGGATAAGTGACAACTCAGCAAACTAGAGGAAATTCTGCAGATTTCACAACCAGCCTGGTCATAACACTACTGATTGCCGACACCTGAAGAACCTCATCGAGGAGTTAATCAGGAAGAATCGGCTGCAACAGTATGTAAAGAATCCGTAAACTATTAATCCTTCTGCAACTCCTCAAGGGCCAGGGGCATCAAATAATCAGTCTAGTCCAAGCAACAGAGCTCCTGCTCAAATCGATCCACGACCGGTCATCAACTAAGGATCAATGATTGGTGCTCCAATTTCAGTGGCTCAGAATAAGAGATCAACATCGCCACCACTTTACTTCATGCTCTGTTTCTGCTTTACTTCATGCTTTACTTCATGTTTTACTTTCTGTTATATTCAAAACTTCTTTTAAACAGTTTATAATAATCTGCAAATGATGCACTGAACATTAGCTCTACGACTAAGAGCATATCTGTATAAATGAATTTCTTGCTTGCAAAATTGTATGTCAAATCAAAACTTACTTAAAGAATGATTTCATATTGTGGACCATCTGTCGAGCGCTAGTTCTTGTAACATCATGACCCCAACAACGCTAATTCAAGTGCCAAAAGCTATAAACATCAAAATGCACAAATGCAAAATAGAAAAGCACCGCCTTGAAAAGAATATGGGAAAAGTCGAAAAGATCCAAACAACAAACAAGCGCCACGATAAAAAAAATAGGAGAGCTGCAACTTTCGTCAAGGGGCCACTTCTCCAAGCGAGAGATTCAAAGCCTCAGTTCCTGAACCAGAATAGCCTGTCAAGTCAAGCATCCGACAAAGGGACTGATAGCTGCCCCGTGAAACGATATGACAGCAACCCAATCCATTTTCATAGCATCTGATGTATCAAATGTGAAGAATGAAATCCATTTGCATAGCATTTGACATATCATATGTGAAGAATGAAATACATTTGCGTAGCATCGGACATATCAGATGTGAAGAATGAAATCCATTTGCATAACATCTGACATATCAGATGTAAAGAATGAAATCCATTTGCGTAACATCTGACATATCAGATGTGAAGAATGAAATCCATTTGTATAACATCTGACATATCAGATGTGAAGAATGAAATCTATTTGCGTAGCATCTGACATATCAGATGTGAAGAATGATAAATCTATTTGCGTAGCATTTGAGACATCAGATGTGAAATATAAAAATCCAAAGATCTTCTCAAGCGGGGGCACTAAATCCAAAGTCCTCCCCTACCGGGGGTACAATCACTAAATCTCAAGTTTTCCTTGAGCGGGGGCATAAAACCCAAAGTCCTCCCCTAGCGGGGGCACCAAACATAAGACCTTCCCGAGCAGGGGCACAATGAGATAAAAACTTCTCTAAGTAGAAGTCTTATGTCAATCGAATTTATTCAATTCGAAGCAAAATTCGCTATGATTCATTACTTAGCTATTCCACCATCGATGTGCACAGTTGATGGTGAGTATAAGTCCAAAATCATGCATTCGCTTGTTTTAATTACAGAACAGGTGCAAATTCGAAGCACGACTTGTCATAGCAAACAAAAAGCTACAACTGGACCTCAATACAAATGTTAGCAAAGTTCATTTCAAAGCCCGCATTTCTCACAAGCAAAAAATACAAAATTCAAGGGGCAAATTTTAACCAGCTAAAAATTAGCTCGGGCATTTCATCAAACGCCACAAGTGCAGGAAATTATATTACACATACACAAGAACTGGAACCATTCAAACTATATTTGATTGCTCGTACAACCATCACCATCTTCCCGGTTGCGCACAACAGGTCTGGTCGTTTGTCCTCCAGCGGCATATCAGGTCGAGCAGCGTTCTTCAAAGGATGGTCGAGCAGCACTTCTAGGCCACAAGTCACTCACTCATTTCTTTGGTCGAGCGCTGTGAAGCCACTCAGTCGAGCATCAACACCGAAATGAGTCGCTCGTTCATCTCCACTCACTTGAGCGATCGAGCAAGGCAAGGTGGCAAGGTCGAGCAGCTTGAAATTGAATGTATAGCACAGTAAGCCAAATAAAGGCGCAATGGCACATTGGTAATTAAAGAACCCCATTTCCAATAGTAAAGGAAATAATATATAAGAGCAGTAAACGGGTTCGTTCACAAGATGGCGGTCATGTGTAAAAAAAGGTAGCAATCCCTCCATCATTCCCAAAAGTGGCTCTCGCTCGTCCATTCGTACATAGAGGCCCGCTTGTTCATTCATACATGGAAGCTCGCTCGACCATTCACGTTATGCAAGAGTCGCAAGTTAGGAAGTATGGAAATATTATGATAGTGAATGAGCTTTGTACGGACATACTAATTGTTAGTGACAGGGAGCGCTCGTTCATCAGTACATGGAGTTGCACGCACCCTGATTGGAGGGATCTCACATACCTAGGACTGCATTACAACACTTAGCGCCAGCTGTAAGCACTGAATGACAGCTGTACCCGCATGGCTTTGCACCCCATATTTACAACATTGCCACTTCATTTGCTCCACACTAAATCCTCCTATAAATACCCCCTTCCACGACCATTAAAGGGACCGATTCTTCCACCCTTAAGGGATGTCGAAATCACTTCTCCACTCTCCTTAAGCATTCTAAACTCTCTTCAAACTCCATTAATGGCTGCCAAAGCACACTTCATCTTCCTCCATCATCAAATAGACTAAGGCTCCTCCTTCCTCCATTAGAGATCAACTCAAGTTCTCTCCATCCTTCTCCATCTCCAAGCCGAGATCTACCATCTTCAAATTGAGATCCATCATCTCTATCTTCTCAAGCTCCATTCTACTTCTCTCTTACTGCCGTTAGCCTTCCTTCAAGCTTCGATTCACATCTCAACCGCCATGGATTCACCGTTAATCCTCTAAGTGCTCAAACCGCGGAACATACATTCTCATGTTTATCGCATTCATAAGTATCCAACCATTTCCATAGTGGATTAAAGAGAATCAAGTCATTAAAGAGAGGAAAATCATTGCACAAAGAGAGAATAGGCGAAAATGAGATGTATGAGATGATGAATTTGGTAAATCTATCACATGATAATGAAATGGCTTCCAAAGTTGACGTAGATCTATGCTAGATCAAACTACTATAAAAATCCTTGTGCATTTACTTACTGTTTCCCATTTACTTTGCGATTGTGGCTCCTTTTAATTTCTAACCATATTCGTGAAGTACGGTTCTCATACCTTTCGTGTTTGAACCATTTTATGATTCAAACATGTTACAATATATCTCAACAGAACCACACTAATTAAGGTGAATAACGATCCTGACACTTGTTGTTTCAGTTATTAAGGCATACCCAAAATGGTTTAATGATTCACACAATTGCTTTTTTGTTTTTTTGTGTGTTGCTTGAGTATGGCAATGCATAAATTGCTTAATATATATGATTTGCGTGTTATTTAAATGGGTTTGGGGAAAAACCCTAAGATTGAACATCTTTAATCAATTTAAAACTTTCACGTGAGGATTGTAGAGTGTTTTAGGACATGCGTTTTCAATTTTTGATTTTCTATATTTTGTATGAATTTCTTACGAATCTTAGGGATTTTTCCCACGTAATGACCAATCGACATAGATCTTATAAACTGGTTAATCTTAAGTGAATATTAGATATTAGCTAAAAGCATAAATAATATTAAGAAGTATTTTCTCCTTTCTGTAACCATTGCAGGCTAGGAAAGTCTGTTGGGTTTAGTATTTATTTATGAAGACTAATAAGATTCTGGATAATGTGTGGAGTAAGTGAAAAAGGATATCAATAAATAGTATTACAATAGTATTCTCAGCATTCCTGTCAATGCTAAGGCCCCACTCATAAAGTACCTTTTGTTCCTTTCAGAGCGGCTGGTAGCATCTTCCACTTCCTTTTGATAGGTTGCAAATACTAGTAATGTCACTTAATGGTATAAGAAATATTCAGGCTTCATTTTTTATAAGTTAGGCTCTGGCTTACAGCATCTGTTTGAAGTCCTTAATCATTGGCTTTGATTTTCCAATCGAGTCAATTACCTTCCCACAAGGGCTCCAATATATGTGTCTAATCGATAAGATTATAAGATGTGAATAAAAATAATGTATTAAATAGGGCCATGCCTCTATCGTTGTAAAGCTTATAGGCATCTCCCCAATACCCTCTGGCTCGGCCAAAAAGGAATCTTTTCCTTTTGCATGACTTCATAAAAGATAAATAAAGGCTATCGCATCTAGACCATCCAACAATGTCATAAGGATCCTATTTTAGGATGTATTTTAACGGTATGGCTTTCACTATAACGACCTATATTTTAACGATTAAGTGTTTAAATATTGATCGTTAAATAATTGGGTAATGGTTCCTAAAGGTAATGTTTCACAAGTGATTGAATTAGGACTTGATACTGGTTGCACTGAGTCTGAAATGTTCTTTACATGGAGAAAATGTATATGGATCACTATATTTCGAGATTGGGGATATGAGGGTCAAAACCGTCTCGAAGTACGCATGTCGTTCTAGAGCACTGTCTCGGATTGAAATGAAACTTATACTATCCGAACCATATTGCTGAGGTTATATACGCTATCAAATTTCATTACAAATGTTTTCAATTGATGTTGTATTTAACCAATTTTGGTTAAGTACGTGATCAGAGTGTTTGTTATAGATCATTATGGAGGGGTCAATATTGCTTACTATTTCCATTAGCCACTCTGGTCAATTTGATGTGGACAATGATGTGGCTTCTTAGGAATAGGACATGATAGTTTATTCGATAGTGGTTTTGATGTGATGGCTCTTCGATTATTGGATTTGGTATGATGCAAGGGTGTGGTGCTTTGACGTAGTGATTCGATATCCAACGTTGGCGATTCCAGGATGTAAAGTGAAACAATGGATTTGAATATTCCAATATGTAGAGTAGTGACGATGGATCGAGAGAAAGCTACTAAAGTAGGTTGGGGCAGGATGTATGATTCTCCATAACATCCATGCTAACTCTATGGATGTAGGGGCAAGATATGATTCACCGTATCAACCATGCCATATTTACTATTATGACTTTTGCAGTACTTTTGATATTTGTTTATTGCTTACACTAGATTATTTTACGAACCAGAGTATTATGTCCCTCTTATTACCTTGGGTGCTCATTAATGATGCTAATGACTATACCAGGTAACAACATGAATATTACCAGAGCTACGCATGTGGATTAGCAAGAGATGACAACTTTCACACTTATACTTGTATTATCATTGTTTATTCCATTGTGTGACATATGAGCCTTGATTTTGTTATGTATTCTTTTTAGAGACAATTTATCAGTTTGTGTTCATTTATCCCTTGTATAATCTCTATTAATGTTTAGTATAGTTGTATGGGCCTATGTACTCTGATTATATGATTTGTGTAGTTATTATTGTCTCTCTTGTTTTATATCTGTGACCATTCCATAGTATATTATTTGATGCATTATGAGATATAGGACAGGTTCTGTGATTGTGTTTATGTTATGTTCCTTTCTCTTCTCCTCTGTTTTCCCCTTTTCTTTCCTACTTTTCTACTATTTCTTTCTTCTGACAACCATTTTACATCCATTGGATAGTTGTACAACACGTTATTGTGTTATACAAGCACTAATGGTGCATGGAGATACATCCACCATTTAGCCCTCTTGATTTTGTTGAAGGGACTTCTTTCAGAACCTCGAAGGACAAAGATATGCAATTGGGGAAAGGCTAGTTTCCAAAATAAACTTATGAGGTAAGAGGCCATTGCGTCTTTATCCTTCAGTGCAACCGGAGGGGTGAGACGAAAACTTTATGTCAATAATAAATTTATGTGTGAATGCCTATTTAGACTGTTCGCTGGCATTATTTTTCTCACACTTAGGTTCGTAGGGTTTCACCATGATAATATTCGACACTATCTAAGTGATTTGAAAAGGGTTTGGGATAAAGGGGGTTCTAACATATTAATTACATATGATGCTTTCGGTAAGAAACTGATGCATCTCTTTAAATGTGATTTCTAGCCTGACGAAGGCTTGGGTTTTACTTAACTATGGTAGGGAACCTTGTTATGATTATTGTGCGTGTATGAACACACTGAGGATACCAGTGGGATAAATGAAGGATTGGGGGAACCAATAATAATTCGAAACACTGGAATAGTTAATCCTTATAATTGAGGGGTTCTTGGTTATCAGAGGTTTAAAACATATGGAGAGGCAAGAGTTACTAGTGTTGTTTGGTGTTTATGAGGGTTACTCACTTCACCATGAATTGAGTGGCTCATAGTTATCCAAGGGTAAAATTATGGAGGTGTACGATAGATAATCCACATCTCAAGATTCGGTTTCATTGCCTACCAAAAGGGTCACTCTAGGAAGCACAGTATAAGAATTGCAATGAAAGAAATCAAGGGGTTACCTTGCATACGTAGTATATGTGAAACCGTTAAGATGGTTAGTCAGAATAACGGGGATGGGGAATCCATAGTACTTTGGTTGTTGCACTTTATAACGGTTGTTATATTATTATGTTCTAGCCATTGGGATTGCATGAGCATAGGTTTGGTTATAAGCATCCGTTCTTGCGAGAGGAAACTCATTCCGCTATGCAGCGTGGTCTTGCTAGATACCTTATTTGAATTAGGTGGATAAATTATTATTCACACAGTATCTTGACTGACTTGTAGTTTTTTTCTTCCCTTTAACTCTTGGGTATTCAATTGAGTCAGCTGAGGGTAAGGGGTTTTAGGTTCGCCTTCTTCGATTAAGCTTCCAAAGACGTACTAGAGGCTAAAGCTAATTTTGGATTTTCTTTCCACTGTTTTTCCTTGAATTTGGCTAATGGAATGAGTGATATACCAATATATGTTTGACTCTGATCATCGAGGGGCATCTTCATATGTTGGTCTCAAAAATTTTATTTTGTAATAATTATATTTGATCCAAAAGGGGTTTTGCAATGATTATTTAATGAATATTTAAATGTGAAGGGATATGTTTGATTTTTTTTTGAATCCTATCTATCCAGATGATCTGATAAAAGAACAAGCTATATTCTATTGCTAATAGTCAAGAATATTGATAACTGCAACATCTGTAATGCTTTGCTTCGGTCTCTACTTAACAGCAAACAGCATGATATATATGATAACTACAACCCATTTTGTATTCTAAACATGTTAAAATGCATGCAATTTTATAATTTAATATTTATAACAACGAAGATTTTATCATTACAAAATTATAATGGCAAAGTTTTTATCATTATAAACTTATAATGACTAAAACTTGTCGTTATAAAAGCTAATCCATATTCAGCTAACCAACCATAAAACCATCCTAAACCAAATATGGAGAAGTGAAGAAGACACGCCTGATTGTATAGTGATTATTTACGATCCTCTGATACATAAAATTTGGGTCCTTCCTTTCCCTTTTATAATTTCGCCTCCAAAATTCCAAGCAAGCATGAGCAAGCAAAGTATCATTCATACCTACCATCCACGAATAGCCAATCTATCTTGCAATCTATCATCCAATCTAACATCAAACAATGCATGCAATCAAAATCCTACCCTAGCATCTAGAACTCTAGTAGACACAATGGCACGAATAATACACGATATATAGGACATACCACTCAAAGTGTTCTCGATGGATTGTCCTCGTTCTCTCTTTTGTTTCCATGTGTAATCGTCATCGTCCTCGCTCCATTATACCTTGACTAGCTAAACAACCTTTCTTCCAAGTTGTTTTGTGTCATTCCTAATGACATGAAGTGACATACGAGGTCTAGAAACCTCCAGCTCAATCTCTAAGTATTCCACCTAATTTGGAGATACTATCAAACTCGGGTCATGCATGAGCTTTCGTAGATACGACACATGAAAATTATTGTGCATACCAGCCATCTTCTCACATAGTTCTACTCTATAATCAAGCTTCCCAATACTCTCGATAATCGGAAACAATCTAAAAATCTTGGGGATAACTTCTTTTTCCTCCCAAATTAAACAACATTCCCAAGAGGCGAAACCTTCACAAATACCAAATCTCCTACCGAAAATTCTAAATCCTTTCTCCTTTTATTGACATAACTCTATTAGCTATCTTGGGCTACTTTCATCCATTATCGACTGATTTCAATCTTATACGTCATTTCTCTTATTATTTCTGGCCTAGGGACGAACTTTTCTCCAGTCCCTAACAAGTAGGAAGGTGAATTACATGATCTACCGTACAACTCCCCATATGGTGATATGCCAATACTTGACTGATAACTGTTGTAGTAGGCAAATTTAACTAGATGAAGATGATCTTCTCATGATCCTCCAAAATCCAATACACAAGTTTTTAGAAGATCTTTCAATTTGATTGACTCTCTCAGTCTAACCATCAATTGAGGATGATAAGTCGTACTCATATGTAACTATGTTCTCAATTCCTTTTGCAAACTCTTCCAAAATCCACTGGTAAACAGGGAATCTCAATCATTTACTATACTATCAGGTATTCCATGGAATTGAACTACCTATTTAACATACAACTCAGCCAACTTAGATGTCTCACTGATAGATTTGACAGGAATAAACCTTCCACTTTTGGTCAAGTGATCCATAATAACCTATATATCATCATATCCTGCCATAGTCCTTGGCAATTCGTCGATAAAGTACATCGATAATTATTCCAGGTTCCGTGTAAAAACTTCCAATGGCTACGACAATCCACTTGGCTTCTTTTGCTCGGCTTTAACCAACTGACAGTTCATACACTTCGAGATAAATCTTTCGATGTCCCATTTCATACCTTCCCATGAGTAAACTCTCTTCATATCTCAATACATCTTATTACCACCGGGATGAATAGTCAACTTAGAGTGATGACATTCTCTCAGAACCTCATCTCTCAATCACATATGTCAGGAATGACCAGTTTTCCATCCATACGAAGCCAACCATCTCGACCAATCTCGTAACTACTTATTTACTCAGACTCGAATTTCATTTCAAATATCCTAAGAACATCAACAAGCTTAGCATCTCACTTTTGGCTTTCGCCAATCCTTTCGATGTGAGTAGGCCTAATCGTGAAGCTAACATCTTAGGCTCTAACTTATAGTGAGGCTTGAAATCAAATTCAACCAAATACTCAAGGTGCTTCCATTCTCTAAACATATCCCCTAAACTTGCATATCTTCCACTCGATGCATCGATCATTGCGTTTCATTTTCCTAGAGTATAGGCTATACCAAAGTCATATGACGTAAGAAACTCTAACCATTGTTGATATCGAAGATTCAAATACTTTTGGGATAAGAGATACTTCAGCGACTTAGGATCCATAAATAACTCGAATATAAATCCCAAAAAATAATGCATCTAAATCTTAAGAGCAAAAACTATAGCCACTAACTCCAAATCATGAGTTGGGTAATTCCTTTCGTACAGCTTTAGTTTTCGGCTCGCATAAGCCACTACTTTATCCTTCTGCATTAGCACTGCTCCTAGTCCAGTACCACATGCGCTGGCATACAAACCATCTCATCATTTCCATTCGGAATAACTAATAAAGGAACACTCGTCAATCTGTCTTTTAATACCATAAAAGCATACTCGCACTTCGCATCCATGTGAAGACATGATTCTTCTTCATCAATCCTATTAATGTGTGTGGTTGTCTTTGAAAAGTCCTTGATAAATCAACGTTAATATCCAGATAAACAAAGGAAACACCTAAAATCTGTAGCACTCTTAGGCCAATCCTAATCCTGAATCACTGCAACCTTAGCAGGATCCATTCCTGTTCCTTTTCCTAATACGACGTAACTGAGAATCTAACTTCCTCTTTCTAGAAGTGACACTTCGAAAACTTAGCTTCCAAAGATGCTTTTGCAATAAATAAATTCTCAAATTCATCTTTTGTTCCTCCTTAATCCGGGAATAAATCAATTTATTATCCACGAACACAAGCACAAACTTATTCAATGGATCTCTGAAAACTTGATTCATAAGATCCACAAAATATGATGGTATGTTAGTAAATTCAGACGACATCATTAGCTGCTCATAAAATACAGATGGTGTCCCAAAAGTAGTCTTTGGCATACTATTCCAAACCACTCTCAGTTGGTGAAATCTCATTGCCAAATCCATTTAAGAAAACACCTTAGCTTCGTGAAGCTGATCAAACATGTCATTGATCCTTGGCAATGGTTACTTGTTCTTCTTTATCACCTTATTCAGCTCATGATAATTCCATACAATCCTAATGATCCATTAGCCTTGATCGCAAACACAACTGGTGCACCTCACTTGGATATGCTTCTCTGAATGAATCCTTTACTTAAAAGATTGTTTACTTGTACCTTTAGCTCTCGTTGTTCTCTAGTCATCATCTGCCTAAGAGGCATAACAATAGGTCTGGGTCCATCCATTAAATCGATACCAAACTGAATTTCCCTTTGCGGTAGCAGTCCTGCGATCTCGTCAAAAAAAATCTGAAAACTCTTGAATGATCGGCACCAATGACAATCCATCCCATGGAACCGTAAGTGAATATAAAAATCCGACTAGGGCCCCATCCTCTCGTTGACAGCGTACTACCATCGCTCACCCTTCCACATTTCCGACGGTCACCTTGAGTCTTTCACAATCTACTATCACTGCGTACTTGTTGAGCCAGTCCATACCAAAATAATTCCAAACCCGCAAAGTTTAAAACAAAGCAATCACACACAAAAGGGAAATCATGACTCAATAGGATTAAGCCACGACAAAGAATATAAAGACTAGAAGAGCCCCTTACTGGGTTAGTCACAACCAATGGTCTATCAACAATCTCAAATTCTATACCTAACTTGTACACAAGCTCATTACAAGTAAAATAATGTGAAGCTCTAGTATCAAACAAAACTCAAACTGAAACACCTTTGATACAAAGCATACCTTGCACAACAACGTCCTTACCCTTCTCTATTGCAGTCGAAGCACTCAAAGAAGACGACATCGCATCCAATGCATATGCTTTCATAACCTGCTTATCCCTTGGCAGTTCTAGGCAATTCTTCCTCAAGTGTCCGGTCTTAACATAGTTATAATATTTCCTTTCTGCTTTAGGAGTCTTATAGTCCTTAGAATGATGGTTCTTCTCGTGACAATTGATGTAGACAACCTCACTTTTCAACTTCTTTTGTCCATTCTTCCCTTGCTGGTGTCGTTTTCTCTTTCCATTTCAATAAAAATTATTCCCACCGCCTTGATATGGCTTCGACTCCTCCTTACATTCAACAATAACTCCTCCTTTGTATGGGAATAAACTCTCGTGCTCTAAAGCTTTTTCATCCAGTTTCTCATACGGATCCTCAATATGATCCACCAATTGTTTTCTAAGATACTCATCCAATACCATATTAAACTATTCGTTCTTCTAGTATGGAGTCTCAATATAAGAACAAGCATACTTCATAAAAGCTTCAAACTCGATTACATACTAAACCATAGGTTTCCCACCTTGTTTGGCTCAATAAATCTTTTAAAGAGAATTAACTTTTGGAAGATAGAAATAAACTTCTCCTCAAACTTACTCATAAACTGAATCCAAGTAATCTGGTCCTCATGAGTCTCAAAAGTAATATAGTTCCACAAATCCATAGCTTGCCATTGAAGCTGGCTCGACGCGAGCTTTCTCTTCATATCATTATCGATCCCCAAGTATCTAAAGATGCGAACACAAGTATCTGACCAATTCTGCACTTCAATTGTAGACTCTGTCCCGCTAAACGACTTGTCACCCAGTGAAGTACAGTCCTTGCACATCTTGTCGAAAACAACAACCTTAGGTGTCTACACAGGAGCACCACCATCCATTGTTGCCTCTGAAGTTTTCTTGATCACTGCCATAATGGCCTCAAACATAGCAGGAAAATCGGGTGTAGTAGTAGCAGATCCCGATTGACTACCCTCGCCTACCTCTCCAGTATCGAGCTCATCCCTAGCAGCATTCCCTATATCTCGACTACTCATTCTTTATGTAAAATAAGAATGATCAGTCCATATCAGTGAAAGGCTATAATGATGCTCAAGTGCTTACTAAACTACTAAACTATATATATATATATATATCATGTAATATAGTTATCACCTAATATAAAATTACAAGTATGTCTCTCATACACTTTTATGCACTCAAACTTTGGGTAAAATCGATTAACCTATACTCTTATATCAAGTGTGACAACTGCCTCATACCTCCTGCATTAAACTATAGGAAAAGTGCACGACATGATGTGCCAGGCCGTTATGGGACGATCATCAATAAAGTATATAGAAATAGAACATGTCATATTACTCACAGCGCATGGATAATGTATAATAACAAATATAAAACAGAATGTACTTGTAAAGTCATAAAGCAGGAAATCCCATCTCCATAAAAATTTCAGAACTTAACAGGCTTTCCCACGATACCCCTGCTTCAAGTCCACTAGAAACCTTCAACCTATCAATTATTCCTTGGCACTTCCAATCATCTATGTCATCCACTCTAGGTCGAATCCCGCTCGAGTCAATCCATTATCTCGCAGTGTTATCCAACTTTGAGTTGTCTATCACTTTCGCGTATAAACCACTCTCGCCGGTATTCACAATTAAAGAAACAACACCGGTTTGACAATAACTTCCACCCCATAGATGTTGTCGACTATCGTAGATCGCCCTCGTAATCCTAGAGACCGCAACTTCTCACCCTATGACCCTCGGCCCCTACCATCAACCATGATGGACCGATACCGGTCCATTCCCTATGGATCAGTACTGATCCGTACACAACCAATTTTTGGCTCAGTGTTGGACCAAATTCATTCAATGCCTCGAATATATCCTTTTGGTCCGTCCACATCTTGAATAGCCTTTATGAAGCTTAACCTACCAATCCATCGACCAGTATTCAAGCGTTTGCACTTCGACCAGCCTAATCATCACCAAAATTTGTGCATGATCCGCTATTGACTCCAATAAGCCATGCACAAAATTTAATTGCCCTTAGACTATCTGTGGTTGATCGATGTTGGTCCTTAGGATATGGACCGATATTGGTCCATGTACTTAGAGAATTTTCTGATGAAAATTTCTATGCACCATCCCGACACGCCTCAGGGATCCTCCACC
The DNA here is from genome assembly GCA_030737875.1 of Allium sativum. Lineage (NCBI taxonomy): Eukaryota > Viridiplantae > Streptophyta > Magnoliopsida > Asparagales > Amaryllidaceae > Allium > Allium sativum. Next base: position 204,520,115 of record CM060924.1, read on the forward strand.
AAGTTTCATCTACATCTATTCATTTGAACCTTTGATTTGCTCTATTCTTCAGTTCTATGTCCTACAATACACAATCTAGAAAAACAGATCACGCATAACATATATTCAATCAATTGAACAACAATTCAACAAATTTCGAACATGAACAATTATATGAATGCATATAAACATGACTCATATCATAATAATAACAAATCTAGCATAATTTTATATCAACCACATGTAAAATATGACGGATCTAACGAATTACATAATATATGATCAAATTAGGTTATCCTATAGCGTCTAGATCTGAATTAAATATTATGACATGGTTTTAAGTGAAATTAGCATATGAGATGTTTAATTACCCTACATAACACATATAATTCATAGTAAGCATGTGAGAACTATCTATCACTCACCAAAACCTAGATCATAGACGATATAGGTGAAATCAAAGCTGGACAGCAAGGAGATATAAAAAAACACTTGAATTCAATGCAAAATAGTGAGATCAATCTCTCTTGATATTGATCTTGCCTCCCGATACGATATAAAATGATTGATGAATGAGAATTAGGATTTTGGGAAAATTAAGTTAAACCGGAGATTCACAAACGCTCAATAAAATATGTTGAGTGAGGAGAAAAACCCTAATTCTCTCCTCAAACCCCATATTTATATTCTCAAGTCATTAGACTAATGGGCTAGATAATCATCCCATTAGCTACTAATAAACCTGACCAATAGAAACAAAACTTAAAACAGTGATTTCTCCAAAATTGCTAAGCCAAATCTTTAAGTGGCCACTTTATGGAATGGCCAACCACCATCCCAATCCAATGAGACCAATTACAACATCTGATTCATTCCCAAATAAAAGTTATAGCTAAAACAGTGAATCATAGGGGTAAAATGGCCAAAAAACCATTCGGCAAAAATCATAGACATGTTTCTCATCCCCATTAATAACATATTAAATTTTGAGAATGATATGACCGCTAAGGAATTAAATAAAATTATTTTACAATCCTCCGATACGTAAAATTTGGGTCATTACATGATCTAACACAAAATAATTTGGCATAAAATCGTTTTGACACATAACTTCCATTATATCCAATACTAAAACATCGAATATTTACACTTATTCCACTATGAACACTTCAAATAGCGGTCCACGTTGCGATGGCCGGCGATGATTAAAATAAGCTACCAACGATGGTTAAAATAAGCAACTATTGCTAGCCAACGCCCAAAATCCCAAAATAACCCCGCAAAACCGAAGCAGATTTCATTATCTTCTCCCTCCATTATCTTCCACAAAGAAAATAAAACAATGAATCATAAGTCGTCCGCCGCGCAGACACCACTGCGTCGACCACCATTACTGAGCCATCGCCAACCACCTCAACTTGCCTCCACTGCCCCCATAGTTGTTTCCTCCATCCTTTATTCTCTTCCAATTTGAAGTTCTAGGTATAAGTTTTAACCTCTATTTTGTTAAAATTTTATGTTTGTGTATATGTTAATAAGTAATTATTGTTTGATAATCATAGGTTATTACTTGGTTTTGGACTATGGTTAAAACGCTAAGCTTGGAATTTAGTTAATTATCGGTTAGAAATCAAATTTTGTGAATTAGTTGATGATAATATTGTGTATGATATTATTTGAGGATGATAACTAATAATTTCAATTTTTTAATATGTAATAAAAAAAATTGGTTGATGTAAATTCCAGAAATCAGAGTATAATTATTGTTTAGTATGTGTATTAGTGCTTAGTTAATTGGGAATTGTGTTGCAAGTCCAAGAGAGACGGGGGTTTAGGGATTATTAACCTTGTTAACTTTAATTCATCTTTACTAACTAAATGGTTATGGAAATTTAGAAGTTCTAATACAGTGGCTACTTGGAAGAATTTAGTTTTAAAATCTTATTACTCCAGGGAGGAGTTCCTTGGGGGATCGGGTGTTAGTAAGTCTAATAGATTATCTCATTTCTGGAAGGAAGTATTAAACTGTTTTGACTTTTTCAAGTTAGGATGCAAGATGACAGTTCATTCTGGTAATACTACCTTTTTTTGGCATGATGCTTAGATTTCCTGTATTCCTCTTAAAACAGAATTTGCTGAACTTTTTAACGTTTGTGACTTCAAGAATTCATTAATTGCGGATGTCTATAGAAGGAATTTAGATCCCCCATGGGAGTTTACATTTGTCAATATTTTAGATGGAGATTTGCTAAGACAATTGGCCCTATTGAAAGCAAAATTAACCTTATACTATCTGGATGAGTATAGGGATACCATTAGTTGGGGATTGGATAAGAGTTTAGTCTACTCAGTCAATTCAATGTACAAACTTATTAATTTCCCTGGTATGTCATTGCTTCCTTTTAAGTTTATATGGAAATCTAATTCTCCTCCTAAAGCCAAGTTTCTTATGTGGTTGATTATCCATAAGAAGCTTAACACAGTGGCGCTTTTAAAGAAGAAGAATGTTGTGTTTGATGTTAAATGTTGTTTTTGTAGTCATTCAGAGGAAGATGTTGATCATATATTCTTTTCTTGTAATTTTTATATTTTAACTATGGTACTAAGGATTTTTGTTATGTCTAGTGTGAATGTATTTAATAACTGTGAGAAATATTGGAACCACCTTAGACTTACTTATAAATCAAAACAGAGATATGTAATGGATTCGTTAATTATTATTATTAGTTGGTTCATTTGGTTGGAAAGGAATCAGAGATTTTTTCATTTTATTTCAGTGTCCCCTAATAATTTAATCATTAAGATAGTTTATTTCTGTTTGGAATGGATGACCACCCCATATTATAAGTATTTTAGAGACTTGAGTCCTGGAAACTTGTTGCAAAAAGTTAGGTTTAATTTGGAGTTATTTAAGAGTATCAGTAGATATTTTGGAAACAATAGGTTTCGTATTAGTGCATAGAAATTTAATTTTAATTTTGGAAATGTTAGTTTATTTTCTTTTTATCATATATATGTATGGACACGCAATGGTATATATAAATATATTTCTATACATTTATATATACAAAATATATCCTTACATATATATATGATGGTAACTAACGAGGGGTGTTGTAGTTATTATTCAGGTTTTTCAGGTGGAAGGAATATTGAAGAATTGCATGGATTGCTTCAAATTTGGTGTTATTCATAATTTATTTCCTTTCAGCATTTATTTCTTCTTATGTCACGTATATGTATGGATATATAATGGTTTATATATATACGTATATATATATTTAGATATATATGTATATATTTATAATTATATATAGCTATATACATTCATACATATATGTGATGGTTACTAATAGAGGGTGTTCAAGTTATTATTCAGGTTTTTTAGGTGGAAGAGCATATTGGAGAAATATATGGATAGCTATATGGTTTTGATGCTTGGGTTTTTTGGTGGAGCTCTTATTGTGACTGTACTTTGAGAGTTATTGTGGGTTGTACTTCTTATTATTCTTCCTGGGAGGTTTTGTTTATAGTATTGGAGTAGATATACTTCTATATCGGGTGGTGGCTTTGCCGGAATTCGGTATAGGAGTAGATGGGTGGTGGTTTATCCGGAGCTCATCTATCTACTATCCAATACTTTTCTAGAGTTGTGTGGATATTTTGAGTGTTGTTGGTTGTTTTACTCCTAGAGAGTTGTATTGGGACTCTGTATTTTTTTGACTTTATGATATATATGTGTGCTCTCTTCTTCTTAGAAGACCACACATTTTTGTTTTTTTTTCAAAAAATAATAATAAGTAAACGTGAAAATTAGACGCAAAATAATGTTAGTTGTAGTTTACGATAAAAAGTTAACAGTTATATGAATTTTAAAATATACTTTAAAGTCTAGTCAAAAAAAGTAACAATAAAAGATATAACAGTGTTCTCTACCATTTAAATTGATGATGATGGCATCAATATCGAAGAAGAACCAAATGTGGAAGCATTTTTTTAATGATTTATTAGATTTTGCAAAGAGGCTGTTATGGAATGTTATAAAAGTAAAACCAATTTATCGATTACTATTGAATACATCACAATAAAATTAAAATTAAACCTTGTGGAATTTTAATTACGACGGTTGTACAAACTGCAAAAAAGACATACGACACCCAGTAATCTGATGTGTGATAATTATTATAAAAGGAAAATATTAATGTCAGCTTTTGGTCTGTCGTATAAAAGGATAAATATTTCTGTAAAAGGTTCGATGTTGTATTGGAAAGATGATATTAACATTAGAAATTGCAAAATATGTAGTGTGGAAAGACAAAAAGCAAAAAAAGGAAGTTCCATACAAAAAATGCATTATTTACACAACACCTATTGACTACAAAGGTTATATGCATCTTCAGTCACAACATGTCATATGTGATGGCATTGTGTGAGGATACCAGAAGATTGAATTTTGACACATCCATCAATGGAGAAGCATGGAAACATTTTGATAGGACTATCCTACATTTGTCGTAGAGAGCCGCAACGTCAGACTTTTCTTATGTACGTATGAATTTCCACCATTCTTTTGGTTTGGTAGTAAATACTCATTTTGGCTTATTATCATTACTCCTTATAATTTACATCCATGGATACATATGAAAACACCATATATGTTTCTCATTATTGTTGTTTTTGGCCCTAATGATCAGACACTAAACAACGATGTTTATTACAACCATTAATCGAAGAGTTGAAAACACGATGGGCTGAAGATGTTAAAATATATGACATTAAAAAAAAGATTTTTCTTAGGTTCGCTTCTTTGTTATGGACTACCAATGATTTTCCTGCATATGCGATGCTTTCAGGTTGGAGTACGGACGGTTATCTAATTTGTCCCCATTGCACAGAACAAACACAAGCAATTTTCTTACGGTATGAGACGCATTTTTTTTAGTTTGATTGTCATTGGTGTTTCATCGAACCTAATTACACTATTAAAAGTGACAAAAAAAACCTCAAAGCTAACAAAGAAATGAATATGCAAGCACCAAAGATTTGGTCAAGCAAAGAAATATGTGAAATTGTAAAGGAGTATCTCAAAATACATGAAACTATACTACATACTGAAATTTTTGGTAAATTTGAATTTATAATTGGTGCAAAAAAAGTATATATTAGGAGCTAACTTAATGAAAAGATATCCTACTTCGAGATAATATTGACGTGTTGCACAACAAGAAAAAGTGTCTTAATACAAATTTGAATGTTGAGGGGAAGACAAAGGATGCTCTGAATTCAAGACGTGAGATATAACATTTCTGTAAATATCACGAACTTCATACGAATCCCTATGAAAATTACAAAACCTAAAGCATGATATGAACTATAGAACAAGCAAATAAAACTCATGTTCAAATGGGTTAAAGTACTAAATGTCCCAATGGGATTTCTTCTAATCTCCGTAGATGTGTTGACTTTAAAAACAATAAACTGAATAAGATGAAAAGTCATGATTGTCATATAATGATGGAATATTTATTACCAGTGGCGCTCAAAGCTGTGCGATTAAAGAACTCAACGCACTCAATGCAGCGGACTCAATGCAGCGGAAGTGCAAAAAGTTGCAGCGGGGATAAAATGAGAAAGTAGCAGGATATAGCGGATCAGTCTAAAATAGCATATAAAACTCGTACTTAATGCTTTTACAAATATATAAATGATGAATAAATGACAAATTAATATTCAACTTAATTATAATTAGTACATTATTAATTTTAAATAAAAGCATATGCAAATATATGGAATATATGTAAACTTTTATTTAGCTTGATTAGATTTAACTAAGTATTATAGAATTTTCTATTCTAAAAAATATATTAGAAAACTAGAATTTTTTTTAATGTATAAATGTCATTTTAAAATTCATTTCTTTTATAGAAGATATAGATGAAATAATAGATATATCGTGAATAACGGAATATAGCGGGGATTAAAGCAGAAAGACTATTTGGAAATAGCATAGCGGTGGAAATCCGCTACATGATATAGTGTGGATATTGTAGGGTAATAGCGGAGCATTAACTACACAAGTTCAAAGAACGGTTGCCTATAAAAGTTTGGAGTGTTATAATAGAGTTAAGCCTGTTTTATGAACAACTTTGTTCTATAATATTAAAAATCTATTGTCTACATAAAATTAAAGTAGAAATCCCAATGTTTATTTGCAAACGGAGATAATATTTCCTTCGGGTTTCTTTAATTTAACGGAGCATTGACCTAACATGTTTCATCTGAAGCAATCTCTCAAGGACCAATGCAATATGGATGCATATATCATTTTGAGAGGTAATATGAAATATTTGTAAAGTTTATGTTAGTTTAGAATGCAGACTTACGTAAGTATATTTAAATTGAATTAATTTTGTAGTAGTTATTTGAATCATATGAAGAAAAAATTTCGACAAAAAGCACGAGTTGAAGATTCAGTTTGCAGTCTTATCTTCATGAAAAACCTTCATTCTTTTTTTTCATCACTTTAGCAACCATGTAAAAATATCATCTGTAAGTAGTCCTTGTAATAATGATGCAATTGAATAAGATTTTTGTCTAAAAATGTTATATTTTCTTAGACGACATAGTCAACCTGCTGGAAAATGTGTGGAAATATGGTTAGACAATACAGATCACCATGTAGCACAAACATATGTTCTTCTAAGTTGTGTTGAAGCTGTGTTATTTGTTAGGTAATAATAAATTTATTTTTTATTTCAGTTATACTTATATTAGTTGTTAGGCAATAAGATACTCATATACATTTGCAGAATGTATGAATCTCAACATCCATTTGGCAATATCACTAAAGATTTTAATGAATGGTTTTCTAACTACGTTTACAATCGAATAAAATGCATCGATGATGAAGGATTGCAACGTGTTGCATTTGTACCAAAAAGAAATGCCAATACTTATCTAATATTCTTCGTCAATGAATTTAAATTCAACACCAAAGGTCATGGTATTGAAAAATTAACATATAACAGTGGTGTATTTGTCAAAGTTAGTGACGATCCAAATGAGCATGTAAAATAATTTTATGGCGTCTTAACATAGGTTTTAGATTTAACATGTTATGTACAACCTATTAGAATTTTTTTTGTTCAAAAACAACTGGTTCAGTAATGTTCCTGCTTTTGGAATCAACATGCACAAGGATTATAAGCTTATAGAAATAAAGCACATATCACGTTACTATAATTATGATCCTTTTTTATTAGCTAATTAAGCAATACAAGTTTATTTTTCTCTATATCCATCCTTAAAAAGAGATAAAGTAGTTGGTATGTTGTATTTAAAAAAGGCAAGGTTTACGTTTGATAGAATTAATATTCTAGAAGAAGTAGCATAACAAATGGATCTAAAGCAAGATGATGAAATAATAACCGATGATATTGATTTAGGGTCGTTGAATGATGAGTCAAATGTTTTTATAGAAGCATTCGAGAGTAAAGAAGATAACAGTATAGAGTGTGAAACTAAACTGAATTAGAATAAGAGAAGAATGAGAATTTTGATTATTTGTATCATTTATTGTATAAATATTTTATAAATTTTAACTGTGTAATGAGTTGTGTTGTATAATGATATGTTATATGTTTTCTAATAATGAAATGATATTATGTACCGAGTTAATGAATTGATATAACCTATCTAATGTATGTTCTGAGTTTGTGGAATGGATAATGTATGACTTTAGTTTTATGTGATAATGAATATTTTTATGAGTATGTTCTGAGTTTGTCAATCATTATATATGTGTTATCATTACATGAAACGAAATTGTGATAGATACGCCAATTAGGCATAGCTTACTCACTTTCCTTATGAAGATACGAGTGGCACAACATCAGATTTACGTTTGGTCGTAGATCTCGTGCCAAGAAGTGCAGGGTAAGTATCTAATTTATAGATATTTATTATTTAAAATTAATTAAATGCTTACATCATGTTTTGTATAGGGGCTTTGAGATACATCCTACAGATTTTATTTTATCTATTTCTAAGCGGGACTATATCAATAGGATGACACTTTGTTAGGCTTACTGGGATAAGATCCCTACTCATGTCATGAATTTCATCCTCGTCGAGTCATGTCATGAATTTCATCCTCGTCGAAGTGTTAGTAAGTATAAAATTATATTTCATTTGAAAATCAACACAAATTATGTAATACATTTTGTTTTCAATAAGTACGCTACTATTCGAGTTGAGCACCAAAATATAAATGTCTTTATCAACCACTCGATCAAAAGAATGCAATGGAACTATAAAGACACCATATTCAAAGCAAAAGATATGGGAAGGAAGCCAGTATGGATTAGCGATGAGGTATGAGCATAGTTTCTTCAGCTATGGGAGACTTCTAGGGCGATGATAGGTTACGTAAACTCATTTTTAATTTCTATTGTCTCAGTTTTGAAAACCAATTAAGTTAATCATATATTCAAATTTATAGGAGGTTTCAGAGCAGAATCGGGAAGATAGAAATAAACACCCTGCATTGCACGGTGGTGACTTTAAGTCCTTCCGACAACATTGGCGCAAACTGATATGTACCATAAATTACATTTATGAATAGTTGTAACATTGTTTAACCATATTTAATCATATTGGTAACGTTGTTCATTTGTACAACTTCAAATGTCGGCTCCATAACAAGAGCCTGCACTTGTTGAGGTTTTTACCTAAACTCACATCATCGAGCAGACCGATGAGGATGGTATTATCTGTCATACTTGGACATACTGTAAGTCCGAGCGTGATGGTAAGCAATCTAAATTTTTTCTATTTCACAATAAATAAAACTGAAATTGACTAATTAATATGTGAATTCACCATTCAACATTGTTAGAGAGATACAAGATGGAGGTCGCTTTAGTGGCGCAGTCCATAGAATGTGAGCTGACCATAGATGAGTGCAATCAAACCTGGGACATTATCATTGACCCACCTACTTGGAATAAGCAGTATGGCTCCGATGATATGGAGGTAAAATGTTTTATTAACTATATTATAAATTATACTTAATTCTAAATCTTAAAATTAAAACTCTCAATAAAACAAATTACATGTAGCGATGACCCAGGCTACTTATAAGAGATCCCAACAGGAGGAGATTGCCATGCTCCATCAGTAGATGGTCGAGTTTTAGAACTAGCAAAAGAGTGGATCGACAACCATGCTTGGTGAACGGATCGTCGCATATTTAACTGAGCATGAGAGGATGTTTGTGGATCAGGATGGGTCAGAGGATGTGGATGATGATGACGATAACGATGCGAATGAGTAGGTATTAGTCTTTTACCTCATTTTATAAATATAAACATATTTTGTTAGATTTCTTTCTGGTTTATAGAAGTTTTTTGGTAGACATGAGTTGTTGAAGATACTTGGGTTTGTCATGTGAACGTGTTATATTGGTTATCATGGTATATATGTTTAGTTTTTGAGAATTATATGGAGATATGTTGTGGAATTGAGCATATATGCGGTGTGGGGTTATTGGATATGGAAAAATGTTATGGAATAAAGTATACGTGAGTTATTGAATGATTGGATATGAGTATAATGAGTATAGTGCGGCTAAAAGACAACAAGGAAGTTGAGACGGATGACGACAGCTTATAAGTCGCACACGGTGTAGTTGGCGGCGGTTGGTGTTGGATTATGTTTCCAAGCTTGCTACGATTAGCGATGACTAGTGTGGGAATATGTTTTCGGACTTGCTATGGTTAGTGATGGCTAGTAATAGTAACCAAAGAGCCCAAAAGTTGCCATGTGTCTCCCTTAGCCGACACCAACTGTCGCTAATGTGGCTTATTTTCCCAGAGTATTATTTCCTTTCTTTTATTCATCCAGCTTTTTCGATGAGCAAAATAGTTGCTTATTTTCCCAGTTTCAATTTATTTTGATATGATTTAGGAGAATTATGTCGATCATTTCATGAATGGACATATTTTTCAAGTCATTTGTGTATCTTACTACTTTATTAATTATTTAATATGCTATTCTTTATTTCTTTTTTAATAAATCCAACATTTAGTCAGTTTTAATAAATTATAAATATAATAATAAAATTTTAATTTATTATTGTCTACTTTGATCATGGTCTATCATCCTGCTTCCCGCTACAAAAACAATAACAATTATATTTCATAAATTAATTTATTTTGAAGCATTCAAAAAAAATTGGTAGCGCTTGCTCTTTGGTCCATGTATTGTACACAATTGCATGTACATGACGAACAAAAAAAAGTACTATCTATATTTTGTGAACCATTTAAAATAGATTGTTTCACAAGTGTGGCTCCTTTATTGTGTTTGTAACTTGTCCAACACAAGGACAAATCCGACGAATGTTGTATCATATGAATATTTGTTTTTGGACAAAAATAAATACATGTATATAACGATCATCTACAATACTTGTTAGAGGGAGCCAAAAAATCTCTAAGGTTTTAAGGTACATAACATAATACACATTTAAGTTTTAATTTAATTCTGATATGATATATTAATATTTATACAATAATTATTTTATTCATTATACAATATATTACAAAAAAATTACTTTTTGTAAAATCTTCAGGTTTTCAATTTTTATGATTTATGGATATAATTTTAGTTTTCTAAAAATAAATTACAATATGCAATAATTTATCGCACACCACATATTGCGACAAACTAGGTTTTATACATGATCAAACATGAAAACTAATAAACAAGGTCGTAAATAAATTTTTATTCTCAATATATTACAAAATATGTACATCCCAATTTTCCAAAGTCTTTATTCAATAATTTAATTTGGTGATTAAATAGGAATAATGTGATGGATGAGGTTATGTGATTTATGCTTAATGAATTAATTAGAAGGTTGGCCATAAGACAAACAAATCAAGTAAATATGCTTTAAAGGAGGGATGTGAAAGGAGTAAAGTTGGAATTTTCGACCTCCCATGTATATCATATTATCCTACATTGTTTTCATTTTACATCCAGTACTAAAAACCTAAGAAAACTAAAAGAGTAGCTGATCATTGATGCTAGGTGAAGAAGAAAGAAAAAGTTAGGAAACTTAGAGTTTGCAACTTCATCAACGAATCTCATCACCTCTATCCAAACAAGGTAAGTAAAATTCTCTACCCATTGAGGTTTCGACCATTTGGTTATTGCCGAAACATGTGTTATTGTTCCTGATTGGTTTCATGATTTATTTGATGTTACATGAATGTTTTAAAATATACATGAATGGTCTCATGTGTATGATTGAAATGTATGAAAATGAATAGATTCATAGGTCAAAACCATTAGTTAGATGTTTCTGATTGACATGAAAATTTGTAATGAAATTTGTTCTATGATTTTGGAGATGGGTTTTGGATTTCATTATTTTTCATGGTTGTATGAATTTTCTAAGATTGGACTGCTTAGGAAATGCTTGAATATTGATTAAATTTGTTAATACTTCCATATGAACATTTTATACATGTTCGGTACAAAAGTGTTGTAAAGAGACTGTATATGATATTATTTGAATTTATAAACCAACGAAAAATTTGACAAACATGGTGGAGTGGGTATAAAGTAGCATCTTATAAGGAAGTAAGTCAATTTTATCCGTATTTACTGTTAATGACACTGCTTTTCCAAGAGCACCTTCCAACAAGATCAGAACCACCCTTCGGTAACAATAGATGCTTGAAATATCACAAGTATGCTATAAGAAGGATTCAAACATTCTGCTTCTTGCTTTTCGGTATTGGTATTATCCTAATACTAACAAATATTTTTGGTTTTAAAAGGTAGCTTCTCCACGAGGCTTTCTCCTTGGCTCTTTCAGTTAGGCCGAAGGGGTACTATTCCATAAATGGTTTTTTTTTCATAAAGAAAGTTTTGTATACTATATGTTTGTAAAGAATGGAGTCCTTTTCTTCTATACCTTCCCATGGAATCTAAATGGGATTGTTTTCCTTAAATTATATTTTGCGGTTGTTGCCTCCGTTCCTTTGATCCTTTTGACGAAGGGATCCCTTAATGGAAAATATATTTTCCAAACTTGAAGCTTATGCTTCCTAAAACGTTGAAGCCATTGCCTATGATGACATGCCTTTATAAACATGTTTTCTATAAATTATTTCCTTCAACATTGATGGGGCCGGCTAGGAATTTTTTTAAAACCAAATATTTTAAGGCTTCGCCTCTTTGGCTGTCGGGGCCGGTAATTACAACAAGTAGTTCTTTTATACTAATGTTTTCTAAAATTTAATAGAGGTTCTTCCTCTATTGCCTTCCATCATTTGGTGATGATAGGAATTGATTATTGATTATTATGTGAAGCAGGAAGGGTTGCCCCATCTTGATTAGATTTCCATCATTTATATGATGATAGACATTGAGTATTGGTTATTGTTTGTTTTGTCGAAAGGGTTGTCTCTTTTGAAATGAAATGAATATGGGTTCAGCGCCTATAAAGGAGCCAAAGCGGATTGGGAATGATAAAGGTGTCCTAGCCATTAAAGAGTAAATTGAACACTGATTAAACTAGTTGAAATGTGTATATTGTTGGTTATTGACCATTGTTTAAGACATTGCATATGTGGCAAACCTAGGAAAGGTCCAATGGGCAGGAAAAATTGGGAAACACTAATTAAATTAAAATGCGAACATTGGTTCTTAAGCTTGTTGCTTTGCACAGTTCATGGGAATTAGGATTGAGCTTTCAGTTGCATGTTAGCGGGGGTTGCTTGCAATGTGGATGAGGTTAAACTAGAAGGGCCAGCTGCATCACGCAGTTTGGGAGATTTAAGGATTAGCCTTCGGTCCCGTTGTTTATAGGAGGCTATATAGTTAAAGCCCACTAAAGCTCTGCAAAATCCCTACTATATCCCGTATCACTCTTCAACCGCTACGCTATTTCTATTTAGCACTGACGAACAGTAGATCTGCTTCAAGCCTTGTTATTTTTTGTTGCACCGGTTAAATCAACGCTTTATAGCACCCGCTTTAGCAATATTAACATATGAAGCTTGGTTTGACTAGTTCTCTTTTAAAACAAATCAATAAAGTTAGCGTAAAAAAAAGATAATTTTGAAACATAAGTGTGTAATATATGATAGAAATCTATTATAGTCATCAATTCTAATGTATGTAACCATGATAGTCTTCGATTTTATTATTTAAGATTAGTAGATGTAAGTTACTTCTATACAAACGATGTGAAAATGATAATTAATTAATTTCAAAATACTTAGTTTTTTATCTAATGTAACTTTTTGCATCTCCGCTATATCCTCGATATTTCCTTGCGTTAACCCCGTTATAACATTTTGCACCTCTACCGCTACAGAACCGCTAAGAGTTTTAACTGCTTAGGTAGGAGCTTACCTTATGAAGCATGGGAAGGAGATAAGATGGAGGAATTCCATTGCTTCACATAGTTTGGAAATTGCAATGAGGAAGTGGCTCCATTGCTTCGTGCAGTTCGGAAGTCAAATGAATACGATGGGAAGTGGTTTCGTGAATAGTGGGATTTGACCCCACGAAGGTCAGTTGAAATCATAAATGTTTTGTAAAATATGGAAACCATTAAGATAGCCGGTTAGTGTAATAGGAGTTGTGCAGTTAAAACGCTCAGCGGATCCAATGCGACGGAGGCGTAAAAAGTTGTAGCGAGGATAATGCGAGGAAATAACAAGATATAGAGGATGAGTCTAAAATAGCATATATAACTCATATTTAATGTTTTTACAAGTATATAAATGATAAATAAATGGATAATTAACATTCAACTTAATTATAATTAGTACATTCTCCATTTTAAATAAAAGAATAAGAAAATAAATGTAAATAAGTGCAAACTTTTATTTTGTTTAGTTTTAATAGAATAATAGTATTTCATATTTTGAAAATTATATATTAAAAAATTATATTAAAATAATAATTTATAGTGCATAAATGTCATTTTTAAATTCATTTCTTTTATAGAATATATAGCGTAAATATAGAAATATAACTGAAATAATGGGATAAATCGGTAATATCGGAATATAGCAGGGATTAAAGCTGAAAGGCTATTTCAGAGGCTATTAGAAAATAGCGTAGCGGTGAAAATCTGCTACACGATATTAGGGGATATGGCAGGTAATAGCGGGGCATTAACCGCACAGAGCGGGAGGATGGAAAATCTAGTGAAACATAGAAGCTGTTAAGACAGTTAGTCAGTGTAACGGAGGGATGAGGAATCCATTGTATTTAGCATATTATATTGCTATTTGTTATATCATTATGATATGTACTAACTGTTGTAGTTCATGGACAAAGGGTTAGCATTGTTTCGCAGCATAGTTCTAACTAAGAGGGATACTCCTTTTGCTATGCTGTGTGGTCTTGTTAGACATCTATAGTGTCGCATAGCAATTTATTATTCACAGTAGACCTTTTTTACGGACTCGTAATTTTTCTTTCCCCTCAAACTCTCGAGTACTCAAATGAGTAGGATAAGTGTTAAGGTTTTTCAGGAACCCTTTCGTATAAGCTTCCAGAGGCAAGAATCAGGCTTTAGCTAATGGGAGTTCGGTTGTGTTCCATTTTTTTATTCTATGGTAATTTTTTAATGTATGTATCAGCATGTTTTTAAGTGTCACTGTCTATACTTTGATCAATCGAAAGGGCATCATCATATGTCGCTCTCGAAGTATATTTTGTAATATGTTAAATTTTCCCTAAATGGGTATGGCGAAGGGTTGTATGAATGGATGTAGATATCAATGAATTTTTTGTAGAAATTTTCATACTCCGATGTTGAGTGATGTTATGGTTGATTAACATTTGATTTTTCTACCACCACAGTTGAATTTACATCTGCATTGTTTAGCTTTCGGCCTTAGAGATTGGGTTGTTACAATTTGGTATAAGAGCATAGATTTATGTAAATCTAGAAAGCCTTTTCTCTACAAGATTTTTCAACTAAAAATCCAAAGATCGGTGGAAATTGTGACGACTGCCCACAACACCCGTACTAAACAAGAAGAATAGTGCACTAAAAGGTGTGCCGGGCGGCTATGGACGATCATCAAAGTAGGTAGACAACATCGAAACCTGTCGTAGAACTCACAGCGCAAGGATAAAATATAATAGAACATATACAACAGGTAATAGTAATGAAGCATCATATAGAAAAAATTTTGAAACTTTATTAACATCCTGAAAGATTATCCAACTGGTATTAAAGTTTGTACATAAGGCTTCACTACAACCCTCATAGAGCACTCAAAGAGCAGAAACAAAAATACTAGATAGTAATAAAACTGGTACGCCAGCCTCCTGCTCACCTTCGAACAGTAACATCGTCATCACTAATCACTTGTAACCTACCACTTAGTCTTCCCATCCACAACCGGATGAACAACCCAAGGTAATATGAGGAGACATAAAACCTTGAGTCAGACAACAATCATAGTAAGCGATAAAGTAGCTAACAAACTTTAACAATAAAGTATATGGGAATGGGTAGATTTACCAACCACTACCCAACACTAGAGAAGAACTAACATCCGCCTTCCCTACATCATGAAAGTGATAACCTTTACAATCCATAACATATAAGGTAACAACAATTCATTCATGGAAACCAGAACGTCCATTCAATCATGGAAAGCACTCATAACATCCAGATTATATAAGTCTCACACGGACAACCCTAATCGAGTTTAACATTCCCCAAACACTCTCCCCAAAGGCCTAAACCAATATCAGTTAATCACTCAAAGAACATCTCCTTCGACTTTGGATGATTCATGTGAGATGGTACTAACAGAATAACCAATCATCCATGACTGACTTTGGCTATCACCGCAAATCCTGCTTTGAAACTGTCGTTAATCGTATGACGGCCAACCTTGCCACACGTCTAGGGTTAATGGAAACCTTAGTTCTATCATAAACTCCATATGTCTAACCTTGACAACTAGGCCTTTCTCCAAGGCAAGGGCACTCGACCAGCAACCTTCCGATCTGTTGGGTGCCCCCATTGTACCCCTGCTTTGAGCCTGCTAGAACTTACAACAACGACGACTTCTCGGCCTCATCTCCAGTCATCCAACTTGATGATGTTTCATAGCTCAAGTAACCTTCTCGAGCAACCCATTATCAACCAACCCACGACCTTTCAGTTGAATCTACATTCGTTGCATCTCCCCGATTAACGAACTCTCCACCATTTCGAACATCCCCTTCTGGACTCTCGTTGAAGCCATCATCATCATCGAACCAAACAGCATCAATATAAGGTTTAAAATAATCCATAACATTCATACACACAAGCTAAGGAAACTAATCAGAGCACTTAATCCATTCACCACACCGTTTAGAAGTGTTATTGAAACATCCAACTTGACCGATCGCCCCATTCCACCAGACCGACCCGACCCGCCATACTCCGTCCGACTTGTCCAGGTTTACCCCTACTTGATTGACCCGACCCGCCATCAACTGACCGACCCGACCAGGTATACCCCCACGTGACCGACCCAACCAGTCCTTAACCGACCGACCAGACTAGGTATGCCCCCACCTGACCGATCCAACCCGCCCTCAACTGACCGACCAGACTAGGTATGCCCCCACCTGACCGACCCGAGCTGACTTGCTTCCCAAGCCATGACTTGACCGATCCGACCTACTTCTGGCCAACCCGATCCACTTCCTGCACATCTCCAATTCTACTCCGATCTCGACCAAATCTTTTTAAACGACGAATCCAACGAAACCAACTCAACCAAATCATCAAATACAATCATAAACATTTCATGACACTGCTAACAACTTGAATATGAGGATTACCACAAAAAAGATGTAAATATCACCTAAAACCATTAAAATGAACACATGATCAAAATGAGAGATCTAACTTACATAAACATATGAAATGACATGGAATTTATGAGTAAAACTTACTAAATTAGATCATAGGGTGATTCATATGAAAATGGATATATAATGGTGTGGATCTGTGGTAAAACACTATAATTTGATGAGAAACATGCACAAACACTCATATACTTCATTGCATTCATGTGAGAGATGTTAATCACTCACCGATTTGCCGAAACAAGCTAAAATCAATGAAATAGAAATACAGACAGCAATCACCTCGCACCAAACACCTTGGTCCGATGAATCGTTGCCTCGATTGTCGTAGATCTAGCCTCCAGTGGTATAATTCTATGATTTCCCTCCTTGGATTATGATTTTTAATGGTGGAAAGGTATTAGAGGAAGGAGGAGCACAAAGCCCCAATTGGGAGAATGAGAAACTAAACTATTTCCCAAATCCCTCATCCCCTATTTATACACTTCCCCCAACCCACTAATAGGCCTTCCCAATTTAGCCCACTTTGGCTTACCAAACCTGGACAGCCAACTAAAAAACCTTAAAACAGCGATTTCTCCCAAATCACTAGCCAAATTTTTGATGTAACCGCTCTACGGAAAGACAATCATCAATTCCTTTCCAATGGCAGAGTTCTCACCCTCTTATTCGACCTGAGTCAAAAGTTATGCCCTGTACAAGATTGACAGGGGTGAAATGGTCACAAACAAAATCGGTAAAAATTATCGACATGTCTCGCATCCCCATAAGCAACATATTAAAAGATGAGAATTATCCAACCCTCTAGGAATAAAATAAAAATATTTTACGATCTTTCGATACGTAAAATGCGAGCTGTTACAGAAATGCTAAGGGTAAGGATAACGAAACAATGAGATGTATTTGTATTTTATTATATACATATGTATATACCCACAATCTTAGGGTCCCCACTGGGTATCTTACTAAAGTTTTTCTACAAAAAAGAAGTAAAATATGGAGAGAATGAGTGCAAGATTAAATATTGGTGGTGGAAGAAACACAATTGATGGAAATGCATAACTTGATGCAAACGGAGGACAGATCTATAGGGATATTGAGAACCAAGGTGCTGCTACTCCACCAATTAATATAAGGAATATTTTCCAGATGTTAATTCAGATGTTGCATGCTGGAGTTGTTGTTGGTCCCAGAGGAGCTAATCCTAAAACGTAAGTTGGAAATAACTATGCGAAATTGAGTAGGGACTATTCCACCTTAGGAGGAAAACCGATCCTTATAACGGAGGATGATGTCGTTGTTGATACTTGGCTGCTTCATTCTGAAAAAATCTTTGGAGACTTAGGCTTGGTGGATGATCAAAAAAGGAGGATAGTGTCCAGACTTCTACAAGGCAATGCTTTGCATTGGTGGAACAACGTTACTGCCATGACATCGGAAGAAGAAATCATTTGGGAAGACTTTTAGAGGAGGCTTAGGGCAAGGTTTGTGTCAGAAGCTGCCCATTCTATGGTGATGAGAAAGTTCGATGATATGAAGCCAAGTGACATGGCAGTGGTTGAGTATACTGCTAAATTTGGTAAATTGTCTCGTTATTCTCGGAGGATAATTGAAACTGTCGTATTGAGAAATGAAAAGTTTATTAAGGGTCTAAGGTTTGAGATTTGAAAGCAACGATGACTCATTTGTGAGACCGTAGTAATGTTGTTGTTAAGATTACTTTGCATAATGAAGAAATACTTAAGGGGGTTGAGAGACCCAGTGGAAGCCAAAACTTTTAGGGGATAAGAAGGAAATTCTCCAAAGGAAAGAAAGATCAGGAGGGAGGAAAGCAAAGAAGAATAAAGCAGAAATGGTTTGCTCTAAGTTCCACTAGAAGGGTCATTACTCGACCGAGTACAAGGAAACCATTCCCAGGATCACTGTTCGGAGGTAGAATATTTGATGCCGTTGATGTAACCAGTTGGGGAATTATAAGAATAAGTGTCTAAAAGCGGCGAAAGGGAAAGTGCTTGCTATGAAGCCTTTGTATTTTAAACTGAAAGCTGCTAAGAAAGAAAAAATAGTGTTGGAAGGTACGTTTTTATTTCGTAGCATACCAATTAAAGTTTTGTTTAACACTGATTCATCACATTCTTTTTATACCATCATACCTTGTTAATTCCTTTAGAGTGGCTAATCCAATGGAAGGCCGACTCTTGGGATGAGATGTGATAACCTAGAAATTTAATTGCTAGGTTTCACTTTTGTTTCCAGCTTGTTTGATTTTTATTTTGATGATTTTGGCATTATTTTGGAAATGGATTGGTTGAATCGTTGTGATGCTAGAATGTTTTGTCAAAGTAGGGAAGTGTCGTTAAGACATCCTGATAGCGCCGATAGGATTGTGTTCCTGGCGGAAAGGTTGGTTCCGTAGATATCTTCATTGTTATGTATTTTGGAATTTGAGGAAGAGGCAAGTAGTGTTCCTATCGTGGAGAAATTAGGTGATGTCTTTGAAACAATAACAGGCTTGCCACCGAAGAGGGATATTGAGCTCTGTATTAATCTAGTGTCAAGAATAGAGCCAATGAGTTAGCCACCTAGCCGAATGACCCCTACGAAAGGGTTGAAGGCTTAACTTATTGATTTAGAGGGAAGAAGCTTTACTCGTCCAAATAGCTCGCCATAGGTTGTTGCTGTAATATTTGTGAAGAAGTCCGGTGGAAAGTTGAGAATGTGCGTTGACAAGTGGAAGCGCAGTGAGAGGGAGACAAAGAATAAGTATCCTCTACCTTGCATTGATGATCTTTTCGATCAGCTAAGTGGAACAAAAGTGTTTTCTCGGTTGGATTTGGATACCGATTTTCACCATCTGAGGATAGCCAAAGATAGCATCCCATTGACATTGTTTCATACGAGATATGGTTTGTACGAATGAATGGTTATGTCGTTGGGTTGATGAATGTGCCTGATTTCTTTGTGGATTTGATGATCCCAGAATTTTGGGAAAACTTAGACAATTTTATGTTGGTTTTCATTGATGATATATCGGTGCATTCGAATAATGCGGAGGAGCATAGAAATCACCTTCCAATTGTTTTAGATACTTAGCGGGAGCACAAATTGAAGGCCAAGTTTTCTAAGTGTCGTTAAGAGAAAGTAAAGTTTTTTGGTCACGTGATTACGGATGAAGTATTGTTGGTAGATCCTGCAAAGATAGATGTTGTCGTTAGTTGAAAGAGGTCTGAAATTGTTATGGAAGTCCGAAGCTTTATAGGATTGGCTAAATACATCAAAAGTTTATTAAAGAATTCTCCAAAATTGCGACATCACTTACTAAGCTGACTCGAAAGAATGTTATGTCTATATGGTCGGATAAGTGTGAGGAAGCATTCTAGAATTTGAAGCACTTGTTGACCAATACTCCTATGTGAGTGGCATTGGATGGAAACTAGGATTTAGTGGTTTACATTGATGCTTGAAGAGCATGCTTAGGAGATATTATTATGCAGAAGGGAAGAGTTATTTCTTAAGATTCCCGATAGATGAGGCCATACGAAGTGCAATACCCAGTTGATGTTGTTAGCTATTGTAGTTTTTGCCTTGAAATTTCGGAGGTATTACTTGTTGGGTAAAAGGTTCAATTTGTTTACAAACCATAAGTCTTTGAGCTATTTTTTTCCTCAAAAGAAATTGAATATGTGGCAGCAGAGATGGTTGTAGTTTTAGCTACTTATGATTTTAGCTTGAGTATACTCCAGGAAAATGAAATAAGTTTGCCGATTCCCTTAGAAGAAGGTACCAAGGGATGGTGTCGACTATGTTGAATGAATGGAAGGGCTTAGAAGTTCTGGTTGTTTTAATGCAAGGAATAGGTCGGTGTCGTGTTTGGAAGTTTAACCAGTTTTGATTGAGAATATTACTTCTAAATAGGAAGAAGATCCTTCGTTAGCCGAAAGGATCACGATGCTCAGAGTCGCAGCGGAAGGCAATAACCCAGAAGGTTTCACTCTTGACTAAAATGGTCGGTTAAGAAAGAAAGATAGGTTATGTATTTTAGTTGTTGGTGACATGAGGAAAGAAGTGCTTAGGGAGTGTTATCATTCGAAGTTTATGATACATCCTAGTGGTACCAAGATGTACCAAAATATGAAAAGAAGCTTCTATTGGGAAGGCATGAAGAAGGATGTAAGCTTTTGGGTGAAGTAGGTTCGGAACTGCCAGCAAGTGAAAATCGAATATTAGAAGCCTAGTGGTTTGCTTTTGCCATTAGATATTCCAGTTTGGAAGCGGGATTCGATATTCATGGACTTCATTTATGGGTTGCTAAGAACGAGAAAGGGAAGTGAAAGGATACGAGTTTTGGAAGACTTTGCAGATGGCATTGGGAACAAAGCTTTACTAAGGGTATCTTCCATAAAAGATGGACAGATCAAAAGGATAAACATGGTACTGGAGGATCTGGTGAGCGCTTGTCTCTTGTACTTTGGTGGTTCAAGGGATGAGCATTTATGCTTAGTGGAATTACCCTATAACAATAGCTTTTAGGCTAGTATATGAATGACGCCCTTCAAAGATTTATACGGAAGATCGTGTAAATCGTTGTCGTGTTAGTTGGTGACAATGGATGGGTTGGTTCTTGGTCTTGAATTGGTAAGAAAAGCCATAGAAAAGAGTGAGGTCATCCGGAAGTGGATGAATGGAGCTCAGTCCAGGAAGAAGAGTTACGTAGATAGAAGGCATAATGACATGGATTTTTCGATTGGAGATAGAGTGTTCATAAAAATGTCACTGGTGAAGGGTGTGTTTCATTTTGGAAAGTCTTATAAGCTAGCGTCAAGGTTTGTTGGACTTTCCCTATATCGAAAAGGATTTGGAAGCATTCCTATAGAATGGGGCTCTCGGATAATTTTGAGGAGTCCATAATGTATTTAGAGTGTCGCACTTACGAAGTCATATAAATGAACCTGATGCTACCACGGATCTGAAGGCATTGAAAGAGATGGTAGTGGAACCTAACTTGACTTTCTTTAAACAATCGTGAGAGCTGTAGATGAGACGAAAGGAAATCGAAAACTAATACAGTTATGTTGGTAAAAGTCCAGTGGAGTGCTAATGAAAGGGACTTCACTTGGGAAACTGAATATAGAATTAACGAGATCTATCCTGATTTGCTTACGGTACGATCTATATATTTTTTATAGATTTGATACTATTATGATACACTAGTATAAATAAAACTGTTTGCTTGATTGTTGATTTCTATGATTGTTTAGTCCTTGTCAAAATTTCAAGCACGAAATTCCCTAAAGGGGGGAGGATGTAACATCCCTAATTTTCTAAAGACATTATTCAATAATTTAATTAGCTGATTAAATAGGAATAATTTGTTAGACTAGGGTACGAGATTTGTGCTTGACGAATTAATTAGAAGTTGGCCATAAGACAAATAACCAAGTAAATGTACATTAGAAGGAGGGATGGAAAAGTTGGATCTTTCAGCCCCCCATATATATCATATCCTATCACATTGTTTTCATTTTACATTCACTTCTAAAAAAACCTAAGAAAACTAAAGAGTGGATGACTATTGAAGCTCGAAGAAGAAGAAAGTAAAAGGTAGGAAGCTCAAATGTTTGAACTTCATCAACAAATCTCATCACCTCTATCCAAACAAGGTGAATAATATTCTCTATCCTTTAAGGCTTTAGCTATTTGGTTATAGCTGGAACATAGGTTATTGTGCATGGTTGGTTCCATGATTTATTTGGTATTATATGAATGTTTTGAAATATACATGATTGGTTTTGTGTGTATGATTGTAATGTATGAAAATGAATAGGTTCATAGGCTGAAACCTATAGCTAGATATCTTTGGTTGACATAAAATTTTGGTACGATGCTTGTTATATGATTTTGAGATGGGTTTCAAATTTCATGATTTTTCATAATTGTATGAATTTGATATAATTTTCTATGATTGAATTGCTTAGGAAATGCTTGAATATTAACTAAATTATTAAAACTTCCGTATGAATATTTTATAGATGGCCAATACAAAAGTATTATAAAAGGACTATATACTACAGTATTATAAAAGCACCAATGAGAATTTGATAAATATAGCAGAGTGGATAAAAAGTAGCATTTAATAAGGAAATAAGTCAACTTTATCCATATTTACTATTAGTGCTAGTGCCTTTTCGGAAGCACCTTCCAATAAGCTTGGATCCACCCTTCGGTAGCACTGGATTCTTGAAATATCACAAGTATAGTATATGAAGCATTCAAGTCTTTCGCCTCTTACCTTTCGGTCTCAATATTAGTCTAGATACTTTTAAATATTTTTGGTTTCGAAAAGTAGCTAATCTACAAGAGTCTTTCCCCTTAACTCTTTCGCTTAGGTGGAAGGGGTTCTTTTCCATAAACAAAATGTTTTCATAAAGAAGTTATACAAACTATACCATTTTAAAGAATAGAGGCCTTTTCCTCCAAACCTTCAGTGGAATCAGAAGGGCTTGTTTTCCTCAAACTATATTTTGAGGTTGTTGCCTCTATTCTTTTGGTCCTTTTGACGAAGAGATCCCTTAATGGAAACATAAGTTTATTCTTCTGAAAGCCTTAAAGCCATTTCCAATAACAACATGCCTTTATAAACCTGTTTTCTATTAAATACTTCCTTTGGCACAAACGAGGTCGGATAGGAACTTTTCTAAAACTAAATGTTTTGAGGCTTCGCCTCTTTGGCTGTCAACATTGGTAATGACGAAAAGAATACCTTTTTAAAATGTTTTCTGAAATTGAATAGAGTTTCATCCTTTATTTCCAACCATATTTGTGTGATGACAGGCAATGATTATTAATTATTGTGTAAAGCTGGGAGGGTTGTCCATTCTTAGTTAGCCTGTCGTTATTTTCTTGACGACATGAGATAGGTATTAATTGTTGTTGTTTTGCCGGAAGTGTATTCTCTTTGAAATGAAATGAATATGGTTTTAGCATTTATGAGGGAGCCTAAGGGGATTGGTAATGACACATGTGTCGTGCCCATTGAAGTGTAAATTGGACATTGATTGAACCCGTTGAAATGCTTATGTTGTTGGTTGACCATAATTAAGATATTGCATATGTGTCAAACCTGGGAAAGGTCCAATAGGTGTGGAAGATTGGGAAACATCAGTTAAAATAAAATGTGAATACTGGTTCCTAACCCTATTGCTTTGCGCAATTCAGGGGACCTAGGATAGAGCTTTCTATTTCGTATCAGTCGGGGGTTACTCTACGAAGCACATGAGTTTAGACCAAAAGGGCCCATTGCTTCGCGCAGTTTGAGAGATTTAACATTAAGCCTTTGGTCCCCTTGTTAGTAAGGGTTTCCTTACTAATCATAGGAGGAGAATCGGAAGAAGGAAATCCATTGCTTTGCATAGTTTGGGAATTGCAATAAGCAAGTGGCTCTATTTCTTTGTGCAATTTGGAAGTTAAATGAATATGAAAGAAAGTGGTTTCGTGAATAGTGGGATTTGATCCTACGTAGCACGGATGGAATCGCAAATGAATTGTGAAGTGTGTAAACCATTAAGACAGTTAGTCGGTGTAACGGAGTGATGAGAAACCCAGTGAAACATTAAAACCGTCAAGACAGTTAGTCGGTGTAATGGAAGGATGGAGAATCCATTGTGTGTAGCATGTTATTTTGCTACTCGGTATATCGTTGTGATAATTGTACTGACCATTATAGTGCATGGGCACAAGATTAGCATTGTTTCGTAGCATGGTTCTAACGAAAGGGAAGCTAGTTCCTCTATGCAACGTGGTCTTGTTAGACATCTATAGTGTCGGGTAGCAATTTATTATTCACACCAGCCTTTTTGACTACCTTGTAGTTTTTTCTTTTTTCTTAAACTTTGCGGTACTCAAACGAGTAGGATGGGGGTTAAGGTTTTTTCAGAACCCTTTCGTATAAGCTTCGGGAGGCAAGCAGGAGGCTATAGCTAATAAGAGTTCAGCTGTGTTCTATTATTTCATATTCTGTCATATCTTTTGATGTATGTATCAACAAATTTTTGACTTCCAATATCTATACTGATCAATTGAGGAGGCATCGTCATATGTCGCTCTCGAAGTATATTATGTAACAAGTTAAATGTTCTATGAATGAGTATTGAGAAGAATTGTATGAATGAATATTGATATCAATGAATGTTTTTTATAAAATTTCATACTCCCATGTTGACTGAAGTTATGGTTGATTAACATCCGATTTTTCTATCATCGAAAGTTGAAACTATCTATGACTGTAGTATCTGTAGTGTTTAGATTTTGCCGTAGATAATGGGGAATTACGAAAAAAAAGCACAAAGGGAATTATACGCAAATGGAGTAATTAACTCAAACCATTTATAAACATTAAATTATACACGCATTTACAAAATCAATACATATAAACATACACCAAATTAAATCCTAATTTTTAGATTTAAACTGTAACAACTATAATTTGCACGCAATAAGACATAATAAACATCCAGTTGGATAGTATAAACAAGTAAAATCTCTAATTTACCATAATTTACCAAACTGGATATAACTAGGGATAGGGAAGAAAAACATGATTAAAGCACTTCTAGTTGGGTGGCTTGCGGAGAGCGGAAGATAATGAGCTTGTTGAATGTCGGGAGGGTATAGGAGCAACAACGAGTTCGATTGAGTGGTAAAAAGAGTGGAAATTATGATGATTCAGGGTGGAAGAATAAAACAAAGCATCTTCTGAGTCCTGTCTCCAGTATAGTCGCGCTTTTCAACAACTTCCAACTGTAGCTATCTATTTATTTGTAAACATTTTTCCGTTTTAAAATAAATTAAATTATTTGAAATTTTAGTTTATATAAAAATTAGTCTATAATAGATATCAATTAATTAGAAGTAAATATTCATTATTGTAACTATTTTATTTGTCTTTTCAAATTAATTTAAAATTTAAATTTTTGATTAATTATAATTATGTTTACAATATAAATTTATTGAACTTTTACATATCATAAACTTAATCTTTTTAATGATATAATAAAAGTTGAAAAAAATGATTATCTTTGTTTGATTTTGTTGTAAAATTATTTATTAAAAAACAATTAACTACGTAGGCAATAGAAACGCTAGTTTAATCAATCATAAACATTAATAAATTTAAATAATCCAATAAAATATTTTCACAAATCATTAGAGTTTAAATTATTACAGATGATAAAAAATTTAATTTATCAAATTAAAACATTGAATTAAAGGCATAAGTTAAAGTCTATTTGCACACAAATTAGTGACACAAAATTTAATCCGCAAATTGGGGACCATTGGATCTCCTCTTGAATTTCACCTCTCATGTAAAGATAAATAAATCCAATAGTGCACAATTTGTGTACTTAATTTTGTGTCATCAACTTGTGTTCAAATAATCGTTAACACGATGGTGTTGTTGTGGAGATTCGAATTCAAATACCAATCTAAATCCAAATCCACGCACGTTATGGAAGACGTATGATTGATAGATTTGCAAAAACAACCCAATCAAAATATATAAATTACCAAAAAGTAATACAACTAGTCCAAACAATACAATCTCAATCACTAACGATCAACAATGAGCAATAGCAATGAAAATAAATCACACACCGAATTTATAGTGGTTCCACAAACGATTTTTAGTGTACATCCACTTTGCAGAAAGAATTTTATTACCATGATGAAAAGAGTACAACAAATTGATACATTGATTATTAATAATCAATTTACAAATGAGTTTACGGAGAATAGTATTGAATAAATTCAATTAGGTTTAAAACCCTAATCACCTGAGAATAACCCTTGATCATGTTAGCTCTCATTCTTCAAATGTGAAAATAGCTTGTATAGGGGAGACTTGTATCCATGCAAATTAACATTTTAGCCCTCCAAGCCATCAGAAAATCTTCACCTGGAGAACAAGCTAAAAATATCCCGAAACACGAGTCGAACGTCTGGAACAAATTCGAGACATCTAAATCTAGTTTCAGATTATGAGCCTCAGAAATCCAGATGTCTGGATCTAGAACAAGACGTCTAACTTTTAGGTCGTGACATAATTCTTGGTAAGTTCAGATGTTTGGATCCATTCCCACACGTCTGGATTAAGTTGCAACCACTGGAACTCTATCCTTCTGCATCTCCTAGCTTCAGATAGCGATATATTCAGCTTTCGATCTCCAAATCGCATGTTGTCTTCATTGATTCCAGGCTATATTCAACCTCTTCAATCTACCATATAATATAACACTCTGCCTGGACGCTATAACCATCTACAAACTCCAAACTCTAATGCACCAAACATCTTGAACTCTACCTTCAACTGATCAATATGAATACTTTCTCATGAGCTCTAGCAAAATTACCACCCATTTCCCTCCTTCGATGAGCTTTAGCAAAGCCAGTGCCCGCTAACAAAGTGTTGAAAGTATCCAATCCAAAAATAGTCTCACCAAAAAACCAATGTACGATGGAGTGTATACAAGTAATTACTGAGAAGGTAAAATCTTAACCTCTCACTGATACTACTCCTCATCATCAAACTAACCACTGTAACCGTGATACCCCATGGCACCTAGCACCTCAACCAGCGAATTAAGTTTGAGCAATGATTGAACTTTCCAATCGAAATTGTTTTGGTGAACATATCCGCCGTGTTATCCATCATGTGTACCTTCCAAAGGCATATTTGATTATCTTCATCCATGACTCCCAAAAATGACTCCCTTACCTCAGTATGCTCAATGTTGTGCTGAATTCCAAATTCTCAACCAAGAAGTGTAGCACTTTTGTTGTCATATCAAACAACATGCTCAAAATCCAAGTCACACAACAACTACTCCAAATATAGTGCTTTCTTTGCAGCCTCCACCACAACTATCAACTCCTCATCTATAGTTGATAAAGCAACTACGGTTTCCAATCTTGATTACTAGTTAATGGTTGTACCACCAAGTCTGAAGTTATATCCATAAGTTAATTTTCTCCTATTTCTATCACCAGCGTAGTCTTAGTCGCAATGACCAACCAACATGCAACTCGTTCTTTCACTACCACCAAAAACGAGGCCGTGAGAAGATGTACCTATAAGGTATCTCAAAATATCCTTCACATGTTCCTAATTTGATTTTCCTAAATTAACCATTTACCGACTAACCACTTCGGTTGGCATTTGCAACATCGGGCCTTACACATACCATTGCATACATCGAACATCCAACTATACTTGCGTATGTTCCATATAAGTCGTATCTTTATCTAAGATAGGTGATCCCTTACTCAAAAGCTTCACATTCAAAGGTAAAAGGGTATTTAACACCTTTGCATTCTCTATGCTAAATCAACAAAACATTTCCTTAATGTATTCCTTTTGAGTCAATCTCAACTCTAAACGCTTTCGATTCCTCTCTATTTCCATGCACAAGATCATCCTTGCCTCTCCTAAATCTTTCACTTCGAATTTCGATTTCAAAAGCATATTTAACTTGCTGATTTCATTCCTTCCTTTATAAGCAATGAGCATGTTATCCATGTGCAAGTGTAAATGCAACCAACAATTATTTTCCAACCTCTTAAAAAACACAAGCATCCTTGATGCTTCTGTCAAATCCTTTTCAAGCATAAAAGTATCAAATCTCTTGTACCACAGCCTAGGTGATTGCTTTAAACCATATAATGATTTCTTCAACTTGCAGAATAAATTTTACTTACCATCTACTACAACCCTTCTCGTTGCTTCTTGTAGATGTATTTATCCAAGTCACCATGCCAGAAGGTGGTTTTCACATCAAGTTGCTCCAAATCCAAGTCATAAATAACAACTATAGCTTGGATCAAAGTATGGCGTACAACGACTGATGCAAAAATCCCACCATACTCCTTTTTCCTAAATTACGCAAACCTCTTTGCCACTAGTCTAGCTTTATATATTCCATCTCCTTTACCTTGTATATCCATTTGCACCTATAGCACAATTCGCTTTAGGAAGTGGAACCAACTCCCAAATTTGGTCCTTCATCAATGATTACATCTCTTCCTCCATGGGAAATCCATTTCGAGCTATACTTTGAATCCATGAAATCATCAAGGTCCATAGGCACATTTTGGACTATAGGAAGAGCATAGTCCTGTTAGATCTAGATTAACCCTAAAGGGGGGGGGGGGGTGAATAGGGTTTATCATAGTTTTTAACTGAAATAAAAATCTAACGAGATATATAATACTAATCAGATCACAGAATATAGCAGAAACAGAAATGCAGAAAATAAATCACACACAGATATACCCAGCTTCGGCAAAACCCTGCCTACTGCTACATTCCTAAGGTTTCTACTAGGTGATAGAACAGATCCCTCTTACAAACCTTGTAAACTTGCACTCCCTGCTCCTGTACTAACCCTACGCTCAAAACCCTAGACTGACCGATATCCCCTCGATCAGATTTCCCCTGATTATGACCCCGTAACCAGTAACCTAGATTTTACAGACTCTAGCAACTGTCAGTGAACACCCTAACTGTATCTCCCTAGATTTTACAGACTCTAGAAATGATGGTTGGATCACAGATGACAAAAAAAAGAAACAAAACAATACAAAAATAAAATAAACAAAAAAACCCCTAGGAGTCAAATTAAAAGGGGTCATCCCCTTTTATAACTCATGGCTTGGTCTTAGTTCAACTCCATGTAGGCCGACCCCTTTGTAATTCAATTAGCCCGATCTCTTTTCCTCTTTGCTCTGGGAAAAATAAATGGCGATGGGGTGATTAGAAAACTAGGGTTTTCTGATTTCCTCTAGATCGAAATCGATTGCTTGATGGATTGATTGTTGTGGTTCTATGATTGCTTCAACTTGATGATGTTGATCGATTCCTTGCTTCACTGTTTTGGGATTGTGATCGAAAACTCCTGAAATTTGTGAGTGTTACAGAATCGATTTAATTCTGCTCTTTTATTTTGTGGCTTGTGTTTTCGATTTTTTCTTGCCTACCTGTGATGATGTGGTGTAGATTATATAGGGTAAATAGAAACCCTAGTTCTCTAATTTTAGAAAAAATGATTTGGCTAATTATTCGAGTTTTCCCTTTTTGACTGCCCTCGATTTGAATTCGGCTTTAAGTGAGATTGTTGAGATATTCTCTGAATAAATTACTTTATGTGTTGTTTGATATTCTCCGAGAGTTTCCTTATTGATTTCACCCAAAAATATTTTTTGCTGGTTGTAAACTTGATTTTCATGGATTGAAAAACTTGCCAAACATGTAGTGCTAGATTGAATCGAGCCTTAATAAAAAAACTGGAAATTTCTGATACACCTGATTTTTGCACACTGAAATTCTGGAATTTAATTTATGCCGAGATATCACACTTGCCAAATATATGTTTACTGATTTTCTAGAATTCATTCTTCTCGAGAACTTGACAAAAATATAAGAATTGATTTTCTAAAACAAATCATTTCTAGAAACATTTAAATGAGCATGCCAATTCTGGAAATTACATTGTGATTTCTTGAAAACTGAATAACAGTTGCCAAAAATGATATTGGGATTTCCTGGAAATGTTTTTAGAATGTTTTCTTGGCATATAAAAAAAAGTTTCAGAAAATATCAAAGGGTTCAGAAAATGATTTGTTCCTTTGATTTTTCAAAAAGGATTTCTTGCCAAAAACATATTTGTGCCATTTTGTTAATGCACCCAAAAATGTTGTATCTCATGCATGATTTTAAAACTTTCTGTCCAAAATGATTTCCACTTGTTCACATCTTCTATATAAAAGTTGCTACTCCATTTTGTAGTTGTGTTTAATGAAGTTGTTGCCATGATGTATTGTGTCTACTCCATGTCTTGTGTTCTTCTCTGCTTTGTATGGTAGACTTGATCATTACAGACTTGTTGACATACACCAATTGTTGTAGCACCTTTGAGCATTCTCAACCCATATAGTATTGTTGCCAAGTTGATTTGAAAAGTGGCTTCATTTGTGTACTTATTATGACTTGAACCTGATCATGTATGAGTTTTGAACAATTCTGCACATTTCTCAAAATTGTGCACTGCATTGAACTATTTTTCCATTCATCTCCTGTGCTTGACGCTGTTTGCAATTAATTTGCTGTGTGAATCATCTGCCACGTATGTAAAGTTTGAGTCGCACCTATCATTGCTGTGTTGCGCTCTTCTCCCATGCTTGTTGTACACCTCCATGTTCATTTACATGCTTGCTGTGTATACATCTTGTACATACATGCTGTGTTGCTTTTGACTAACACTTGTCCCTTGTATGTTTACGACCTGAAATGCTTGTCATACTTGTATATGCAGTGCTTTGACCTGCCACATCCCTGTTATTGTTACACATGTACATAAAACTGTTTCACCCATGAATGCTGAATTGAATTATGATTCATGTTGCACCATCTTGTGCTTCGTCTTGTATGTTGTTTCACCATTGCACTTATCCATTTATACCTATGTCACTTTGATATATGTTGCATTGTATTCAACATGTATTTGCACACCATGCAACATATATGTACTTGAACCATGATTTGCTTGTGTTGACTTTACATGTGCACTGAGTCGAGAAGGTCCACGTGGCTACTCCTCTGTTGCGCGCTGATTGGCGAGGTAGTGCACACGTGTATATTTATACACATGTGTATATGCAGCCATCAGAAGAGATTTCCTATCCGTGCATTGATATATATAAACTGTCTGCCTAGACACAGATGAATCAGATCAAGTCATGAAAAATGATGAGAAATACACCAGAAAACTGAGGCAAATAAAATTTAAAAGATAAAATAATATTTGCTAGAGTATGAAATTATTTCTGTTCCATATATTGTGTGTGTGTTTCTGTATATGACAGGTACGAAGAAGATGACTGGACTGAGCTGAGAAGACAGAAAAAACTGAAGACAGAAGATGAATACAACAAGCAGTGTATAACAGTTTATGAGTGTAAATCTGAATGTAAGCTGAGTGTGGTGTTTTAGAGAAGAACTGTGTACTTGATATGAACTGATATGTATTGAAATGAAAATTATCAGTGAAGTGTACAAATAGTGGAGTTGTAAACTTTGTACTGTTTATATATTGAAATAAAATATTCTATTTAAATAAAATACTGTGAATATTTTAATTTCTGTACAGTCATATTTTATTTAAATATAAGTATTATATTCATGTCTGTGATGTAAATATATAACAGTGTAATAACAAACACATTTAAAATAATATTTATTTTGTTGTTATCATCAAACAAAAATCATATAATTGTGTATATAACTACGTTATATACAACAATCTCCCCCTTTTGATGATGACAAACAAATAAAAGATTTTGAATATAATAAATGTGTTTGTTCGAGAATAGTGAAACTCCCCTATTTGAATGCTCCCCCTACAACTAAACTCCCTCTATAACTGTGCATGAGTGAACTGAACTGAATAACAATAAATTTTCAAAATTAAAAATATTTATAAAATATTCACTCATAAATCAAAATCTCAATCCATTCTCCCTCTTTTGTTATCATCAGAAGGATACAAAATTTAAAATATAGGTAAATACTGACTAGAAATATAATTTCAGCTAAAGCGGAAGAATTATCATCATAAATCTCAACCAGTCTAACAAAAACCATAATAAACTGAAAACTAGTGGCATATTTCACATTGTAGAGAATGGCAGATTTACAATGAATTTTATATATTATGGGGAGATTATAAAAAAAATATTTACAATTATTTTCCAAAAGAATTTTATAGAATTGAGCACAAAAACAGTGATGGATTTTGACTATAATTATAAATTCAACTTAAGTGACAAAAACCGATAGTCTCAAATCCCAATACTCATCAATCAACAAATCATAATACGTCATAAGATTTCAACACATTTCACAAATGGAAACTGGAATGATAGGCTGGTTTTTAAACACCTAGGAGAATTTCATAGAAATTTTTATTTATTCAAATTATTTTCTTTTCTTTTTCTTTTAATTTAAGAGCACACAGACCACGCATAACCATATCTTAGATTTTAAATGAGATCAGTTGCAACTTAAATATAAGTAATCTCATAACCATGCAATACCACAGCTTGGATCTTTAAATGAGGTTAGAGACACACTTATGAATATTATATTTTTATTATTTTTAGTTTTAAAATGAAAAGCTCCTCGATATATAAAACCAATATATGGATGATAGAAAATGGGGCAGATACAGAAATGGACTGTGAAATAAATTTCTAAATTAATTATATTATGAAATATGATCAACTATACCAGGATCATTGAAAATTTTCAATTGTCACTAATTCTGAAGAAATAATATAGTCCCATTTCTATCACAAATAATTCCACTGTTTATTCAAAAAGAATTTTAAAAAATATTAACTCTTGACATTTATATAAAATCATAATGGATGACAGAATAGTGAAAGATAAAGAAGATGGTCGTGAAATAATTGCCAATTCAAGGATATTATAATATATGTTCAACCATCATGAAAATCTAAATAAAATCTCCTTTTGTTGTAAAATATATTGCAGTCAAGATTCATCACAATTTTTGTTGTATATAACGTAGTTGTATACACAATTACATGATTTTTGTTTGATGATAACAACCAAATAAATATTATTTTAAATGTGTTTGTTATTGTACTATTATATATATTTACATCACAGACATGAATATAATATTTAAATAAAATACGACTGTACAGAAATTAGAATATTCACATTATTTTATTTAAATAGAATATTTTGTTTCAATATATAAACAGTACAAAGTTTACAACTCCACTATTTGTACACTTCACTGATAATTTTCATTTTAATGCATTTCAGTTCATATCAAGTACACAGTTCTTCTCTACAACACCATACTCAACTTACATTCAGATTTACACTCATAAACTGTTATACACTGCTTGTTGTATTCATCTTCTGTCTTCAGTTTTTTTCTGTCTTCTCAGCTCAGTCCAGTCATCATCTTCATACCTGTCATATACAGAAACACACACACAGTATCTGGAACAGAAATAATTTCATACTCTAGCAAATATTATTTTATTTTTAAAATTTTATTTGCCTCAGTTTTCTGGTGTATTCCTCATCATTTTTTATGACTTGATTTGATTCATCTATGTCTAGACAGACAGTTTATATATATCAATGCACGGACAGGAAATCTCTTCTAATGGCTGCATATACACACGTGTGCACTGCCTCACCAGTCAGCGTGCAATAGAGGAGTAGCACGTGGACCTTCTCGACTCAGTGCACATGTAAAGTCAACAAAAGCAAATCATGGTTCAAGTACATATATGTTGCATGGTGCACAAATACATGTTGAATACAATGCAACATATATCAAAGTGACATAGGTATAAATGGATAAGTGCAATGGTGAAACAACATACAAGATGAAGCACAAGATGGTGCAACATGAATCATAGTTCAATTCAACATTCATGGGTGAAACAGTTTCATGTACATGTGTAACAATAACAGGGATGTGGCAGATCAAAGCACTGCATATACAAGTATGACAAGCATTTCAGGTCGTAAACATGCAAGGGACAAGTATTAGTCGAAAGAAACACAGCATGTATGTACAAGATGTATACACAGCAAGCATGTGAATGAACATGGAGGTGTACAACAAGCATGGGAGAAGAGCACAACACAGCAATGATAGGTGCAGCTCAAACATTACATATATGGCAGATGATTCACACAACAAATTAAGTGCAAACAGTGTCGAGCACAGGAGATGAATGGCAAAATATTTTAATGCAGTGCGCAATTTTGAGAAATGTGCAGAATTGTTCTAAACTCATACATGATCAGTTTCGAGTCATAATCAGTACACAAATGAAGCCACTTTTCAAATCAACTTGGCAACAGTACTACATGGGTCAGAATGCTCAAAGGTGCTACAGCAATTGGTGTATGTCAACAAGTGAGTAATGATCAAGTCTACCATACAAAGCAGAGAAGAACACAAGACATGGAATAGACACAGTACATCATGGCAACAACTTCATTAAACACAGCTACAAAATGGAGCAACAACTTTTATATAGAAGATGTGAACAAGTGGAAATCATTTTGGACAGAAAGTTTTAAAATCATGCATGAGATACAAGATTTTTGGGTGCATTAACAAAATGGAACAAATATGTTTTTGGCAAGAAATCCTTTTTGAAAAATCAAAGGAACAAATCATTTTCTGAACCCTTTGATATTTTCTGAAACTTTTTTTT
The DNA here is from genome assembly GCA_030737875.1 of Allium sativum. Taxonomy (NCBI): domain Eukaryota; kingdom Viridiplantae; phylum Streptophyta; class Magnoliopsida; order Asparagales; family Amaryllidaceae; genus Allium; species Allium sativum. The sequence continues at coordinate 204,555,332 of CM060924.1, forward strand.
ATATGCCAAGAAAACAATCTAAAAACATTTCCAGGAAATCCCAATATCATTTTTGGCAAGTGTTATTCGGTTTTCAAGAAATCACAATGTAATTTCCAGAATTGGCATGCTCATTTAAACGTTTCCAGAAATGATTTGTTTCAGAAAATCAATTCTTATATTTTTGGAAAGTTCTCGAGAAGAATGAATTCTAGAAAATCAGTAAACATATATTTGGAAAGTGTGATATCTCAGCATAAATTAATTTCCAGAATTTCAGTGTGCGAAAATCAGGTGTATCAGAAATTTCCTGTTTTTTTTATTAAGGCTCGATTCAATCTAGCACTACATGTTTGGCAAGTTTTTCAATCCATGAAAATCAAGTTTACAACCAGAAAAGAATATTTTTGGGTGAAATCAATAAGGAAACTCTCGGAGAATATCAAGCAACACATAAAGTAATTTATTCAGAGAATATTTCAACAATCTCACTTAAAGCCGAATTCAAATCGAGGGCAGTCAAAAAGGGAAAACTCGAATAATCTGCCAAATCATTTTTTCTGAAATCAGAGAACTAGAGTTTTTATTTACCCTATTTAATCTACACCACATCATCACAGGCAGGCAAGAAAAAATCGAAAACAAAAGCCACAAAATAAAAGAGCAGAATTAAATCAATTTAGTAACACTCACAAATTTCAAGAGTTTTCAATCGCAATCCCAAAACAATGAAGCAAGGAATCGATCGACATTATCAAGTTGAAGCAATCAAAGAACCACGACAATCAATCCATCAAGCAATCGATTTCGATCCAGAGAAAATCAGAAAACCCTAGTTTTCTAATCGCCCCATCGCCATTTATTTTTCCCAGAGCAAAGAGGAAAAGAGATCGGGCTAATTGAATTACAAAGGGGTTGGCCTACATGGAGTTGAACTAAGACCAAGCCATGAATTATAAAAGGGGATGACCCCTTTTAATTTAACTCCTAGGGGTTTCTTTGTTTATTTTATTTTTGTATTGTTTTGTTTCTTTTTGTTTTTGTCATCTGTAATCCAACCATCAGTTCTAGAGTCTGTAAAATCTAGGGAGATACAGTCTGGGTGTTCACTGACAGTTGCTAGAGTCTGTAAAATCTAGGTTACTGGTTACGGGGTTGTAATCAAGGGAAATCTGATCGAGGGGATATCGGTCAGTCTAGGGTTTTGAGCGTAAGGTTAGTACAGGAGCAGGGAGTGCAAGTTTACAGGGTTTGTAAGCGGGATCTGTTCTATCACCTAGTAGAAACCCTAGGAATGCAGCAGTAGGCAGGGTTTTGCCGAAGCTGGGTATATCAGTGTGTGATTTATTTTCTGCATTTCTGTTTCTGCTATATTCTGTGATCTGATTATTATTATATATCTCGTTAGATCTTTAATTCAGTTAAAAACTGTGATAAACCCTATTCACCCCCCTCTAGGGTTAATCTAGATCCAACAAGTGGTATCAGAGCTGGTTTAAGGCAACAACATGATAGGGGGTTCTCGCTGTATGATCATGTGGCGAAGTATTGACTCTTGCCCCTACATGCCCGTGGGTGATTGTCCATGTCGAGAGGCAGGACATGAAACCAGTGTCTGAGGTATCTTTGGTGGCCACCGGGATGCTTAAAATTCCTCGTAAATAGAGACACCATGTGGTATAAGAGCAGGTATTCTGTTTAACTCTAGAGTAATGGTGATCCCTAGGTGTCAGTCCAGTCATATTCCATCTATTTTTAATGGTACAGATTTCTTAGATTGGAAAATAAAGTTGAAAATTTATATAAAATCTGTTCATATTAAATATTGGAATATTATTATTAATGGATCAGATTTGTCAGAAAAAAGGAATATTGTTATCAATACTCATGCTATGGACATTATTTATTCTTGTCTCAGTATTGATCAATTTAAGCTTATCTCTCATTGTTTATTTGCACAGGAAATCTGGAAAACTCTCAATATGATGTATGGACAAAAAGTTGACAACCGCTCAAAACTGCAAAGATCAACCCAGATTCAAATTTATGCTTAACAGGTCTTACAGATGATAACTCAGATGGATCAACTAATGGAGACTCAACAGACAATGAAGTAGAAAATTTCTCTTATAAAGATCTAGTTTATTTTTGTGCTGATCTAACTAAGTCTGTTGATAAACTCCAATCTAAAAAAAAATTTGAAATCTAAGAATTCTGAGTTGACCAACAAAATAGTCGATTTGGAATCACAACTTGAATAATTTAAAAATCCTTCAAATTCAGATTGCAATAATTGTTTGAAATTGGAAACCAATCTTGTTCATCTCAATAAAAATATACAAATGTTTGAAAAGGAAATTCTGATCTTAAAAGAAAATAAGATTAAGTTGTCAAGTTTGAACAATTTTCTACAAAAGGAATTTGAAAATTTTGAGACTGATATATATTCCAAATTTGAAATTGCTGAATAGGAGAATGTGTTGAAATCTGAGTTGATTTTGAAAGAACTTGAAAAAAAGATTGAAAAATCCAAGAAATTTGAGTTTGAAAAACAAAAACGATTTGAATCTGAAATTTCTGAGTCCCAAGTCAAAATTGAATTACTTGAATCTGAAAATTTGGTTTTGAAACAATATGATGCTGAAAGGAAGATCACTAATAACCGCTGTTCAGATTTAATAAAAGAGAATGGTGATCTTAAATTCAAAATTCAACAACTAGAGTCCATTTTGGTTAAATTTTCTGATGGAGAAAAATCTTTAAATATGTTGTTGAAAAACCAAATTTCTACTACAAATAAATGTGGACTCAGATTTGAGAAAAATAATGTTTTTAAAAATCAGAACTCAAATGATTTTAAAAATCCTTTAAACTGCTTTGGAAAGAATCGATATGAAAATTCAAACTCTGATAATAGCAAAGGATTTTGGAATCATAAACGTGATGTGAATTTGTTTTATAGTAATCCAGTTGAACAATTTTGGATCCCAAAAAGAAATAAAACAAACTTCATTAAATTCAAACAGATTTGGGTTCCAAAGGGTACGAAGATAGATTCAAATGGATTATTATACAAACAGGTTTGGGTACCAAAACGTACAAATATAACTGTGAGTGATTTTACTACTTTTGTTAGACCACTCGATCCCTTCATTTGCTAGGTACCAGTGGAGGTTGAGGAACTGCTATGCAAAAAGAAATTTGAAATCAAGCTGAGTTATACTTCTGTATTCTTTACAGTTCCTTGGCCAAGATTTGTTGAGTTAGAGAATCATTTGCTTACATCGATTTCAGGTATAATCTCTAAACTCATCTTTGTAAATATTTTTTATGTTTTCCCTCCTTTTATCTCTTTTGTTTATTTTCCTTGTCTGTTTGATTTGTCACTGTCATATCATTGTAATTTTTCTTGTACTTCCTTTACCTCTAATTGTAGTACTCATGATCTTCTGGAAATTCACTTCATTTGTATAAAACTCTAATGTTTTAATCATTTCCAGATATTGTATCTAAACTTGTAAATATCTGCAATTGTTTGAAGTTTATTTCTGATTTATGAATTCATAACAGTGTTGATGTATTCATGTCATATCTTAAACATTGTTATTTTGGATTCTAAATTTCTGAAGATCTGAATGATTAATGAAATTTCACACACTTATGTTGTTTTGAGTTTCTTCCAATTCATTTTGGAAACGTTTAAAATATTATACTCATTACAGTACACTGCTTCTTATCATTCGTGATAATTTCATTGATTTTCGGATTGGCTTAAATCTCAGTGATACATCTTTAAATTCATTTTGTATTCATGATCAGTATGGTTGAAATTTGTTTATTTGAAATCATTAAATTTTTTGACATTTTGAATATCACACACCACTTAAATTTCCAATAATCAAACTTGTGTGAATAATTCATTGTATCTCACACTTGACATTGTTTCAAGTGATTTCAAATAAATTATTTTTAATTTTTGGATCATGAATACCTTTCAGACTTGATGTAAATGATCTGAAATTTCTCTTATATTTGTCAGAGATAATTTTGAAAATTCTTTGAAGAAATGGTCTTAAATCTCTCTACCATTTCATGGTTATTTGATTTAAATATTTGTTTGTTTAAAATCATTTGACATTATTAATTTATTGAATCACACACATATCTTAAATCTAAAATTTATATTCTGGTGTGAATGATTCACTGAATCTTGAGAGTATCATATTCCTCAAATGATTTCAAGTAAACAGTATTTTTAATCATTGGATCATCTTATGTGACCGTCATCTTGACAAGTATGATTTGAAACTATTTTCTATGCTGCTTTGATACTTTTTTGAAAAATATTTGGTTTGGAATCATCTGTTAGCTGCTCTGATACATGTGCATAATCTGTTATCCTGTCTGCTTGGGCTTCGTACTTAATAATTCTTTTGTCTATGATATTCTTGTTCAGTACCATGTCAAAATTCTCATGATTAGAGACATCAAGTCCAAGTTATTACAAAAGTTAAGATAGTTACAATCACCATATCTTTCAAGTGGTCTTATAGTATGTCGACCAGCCTGAGTAGCAATGTTATCACCCAAACCATTACGGGTCTACTTTGAACCAGATCCTCTTTAGTATCATGCACATCACCAACATTGCTAGAGGAATTGTGTGTACTATGTGTTGTTTAATCAACCGCTTCCTTCGCATGAGCTTTTTCAGCAACTCTTCTGCTACTTGAACGAAATATGGAAATTACTTCCTTCTTCGTTGATACTCCTTGAACAAATCCAGAACAACCGATGAGCTTTCATTCTGCTTGAACAAAGTCAACTTATCAAAATTGACATGATGATAATTCACAACCTTCTTCGTTTTCGTATTCCAAAGCCGATAGCCTTTTTTTTCGTCCTATAACCAGGCAAAATCCCTTTAAAGCTCTAGCTCAAGCTTATCATTTCCTAAATCATTCACATAAACCGGAAAACCAAACAACAAAGATATTTCAAGTCAACACTCTTACTCGTTGATACTTCTTTTGGAATTTTGTTATTAGTAGCCAACCATGAAATTCGATTAACAATATGCATTGCAGTTGATGAAGCTTTAGTCTAAAATCCTTTAGACAAAACTGATGTCAATCCCAAGCTTCAAGCTTTCTCCAATAAAGTTTGGTTCATTCTTTTTGGTACTCCATTAGATGTGCATCTCCTGATGTAATAAAATTGCTCTGAATACCATGATGCTTGTAGTACTCTAAAATTTTTTCAAAAAATACTCTCCTCCAATGTTGGTCCTTAGAACTTTCAAAGATTTTCCACTCTTGCTTTCAACAAGAGCTCTCCACAATTTGAACTTTGTAAATGCCACCGACTTGGTCTTCATTACATACATGCATCCCTTCGAGAAAAATCATCAATGAAAGAAATATAATATCAAGCTCAACTTAAGAAGCAACCAATGCTGGTCCCCAAACATCCGAATGGACATATCCAAAGACTCCTCTTGAATCATATTTTACTTTACTAAATGATTCATTTGTTTGCTTCCCTATAATATACTCCTGGCAAAACTCTAGCTTGTTCAAACTCTCACCCTTGATCATCTTTCTCTTCTACAGAATATTCAAACTCCTCTCCAATACATGACCTAATCCAAAATGCCACAATCTTTTGCATCCAAGCAAAGAGAAGTGTCAACTCTCGCACAAGTTTCCACGTTCTGTGGTCACTCCTTGAAACAAATAAACACAATGAGTTCTACCACCTTTTATAACCACAAGCCCCCTTTAAAAACCCTCAGTCAGTCCTTATCATTAATGATTTTGCATCCTAGAGAATCCAATTGTCCCAAAGATATAAGAGACTTCCTAAGCCTTGAATCATAGTGAACATTTGTGAGCATGCAAGCCACTCCATCAAACTTCTTTATTTGCACGGAGCCAATGCTCATTGGCCTATTAATACCATTTCCCATAATAATTATATTTTCCTCTTTGTCTTCTTCATAAGAAAAAGATTAATGTTTGACGTCGTATGATAAGAGGCTCCTGAAAGTACCCATTCGCTAACCGAAACACACGATGCTATCACGGTCAATACATTCTCATTCATCTCACCAACACCACTCTCCACCATTATGGATGAAGAAGCTACTTCCTTCTTCCTATTTTTGTTTGAACATTCATTCTTCTAATGTTTAGGTTTCTTACAAATATATCACTTGTCATTTTTCTTCCTTCAATTTTCTCTCCAACCGGGCTTCCTTGATTTAGAATGCCCATAGTTTCTCTTCTTCAAATTCTTCTCATTCTCCACAAATAAATTGTAACCACTACTATCCTTCCTCGACTCCTTCATTTTATCTCTCAATTTCTCACTAAGAAAACCCGTTTTGACATCATCAACGGACAATATTCTGACTATAGATCATAGTATTAGAGAACCCCAGATAATGATCCGGTAACGAATACAACAGTATCATTGCTTTTTGTTCTTCATCTATCTTCAAATCTATCGCCTTCGTTTTCAGTAGCAAACCATCAAACACATTTAAGTGTGCCTTTCGCGAATTATCTTCCTTCATCTTGAAGAAAAAACATTCGCAACAAGGTCAAATGAATTGTAAATGGCATCTTCATGCATAATTCCTCCAGCTTGTCCCATATATCTTTAGCCGTTGTCTCATCACTAATTTCGGAGATTACATTCTTCTCCATATCAAGTTAAAGAGTAGTGTAAGTTCACTCTTGTATCTCCTCTCTCTCTACATCTGAGATACCACTTGGCAACAAACAAGTACCAAATACCACCCTTTGCACCTGAACCCTCCTACGAACTGCTTTCATCTTCCAATGTCACTTCTCGAAGTCATAATCTCTATTTCACTTGTCTACAACCAATTGAGATAATGAAGCTGCATACGAACTACATACATATGGCCGGCGCTACACAATTTGGACTAACTGTTAAGAGACTACCCAAGCTATTATACAATTCCGACATTTTCATAAACAGCTACCAACATCAACCGCTCTGATACGAAATGTTGTTATGGAGATACGAATATAAACATCAATATCAGAATTCAAATCCGCAAAAACGACGGAAGATGTATTGTTGATATTGAAAAAAAAAAACCAATCACAATATATCAATCACCAAGAAAGCAAACGACCAATCCAATCAAGACAATCTCAATCACAAACAATCAAGAATAAATAATAGCAACAAAAATAAATCACACACCGAATTTATAGTGGTTTTACTAATGATTGTTAGTGTACACCAACTTTGAAGGGAGAATTTTATTACTACGATGAAAAGAGTACAAGAGATTGATACAGTGATCATGAGTTATCAATTTAGAAATGAGCTTGTGGAGAATGATATTGAGGAAATACAATTAGGTAAAAAACCCTAATCATCACTTGAGAAGAACCCTTGATCAAGTTAGCTTTCATTCTTCAAATGTGAAAATAGTTTGCATAAGGCAGATTTTAAGTCTAGACAAATTACCCTTTTTCCCCTTCAAACCATCAGAAAAACTGCGCTAAGAAAATAGGTTGAAACTAGCTCGAAACGCGATTCAGTCGTCTGGAACAGATTCCAAACATCTGAATCTCGGCTCAGATTCCAGGCCTTAAAAATTCAGACATTGGTTTTTCATTTGGGATATAATTCTCAGAAAACCAGATGTCTGGAACCATTTTCAAATGTTGAGTTGCAGCCATCGCAACTCCATCATTCTGCACGATCAAGTTTTGAATCGCAATTTTTCCAGCTTTCGAACTCCAAATCGTACACCATATTCATTGATTCCAAGCTGTTTTCAACATCTTCAATCTACCATATGGTGTCGCCATGATTTTTTTACAGATGGACCTGTCTACGGCCATTGGAAAGGCCCGTCGCAGTTTGCTTTGTTTCTTCGAGTGCGCAAACACAAAAATCCCGCATCAATGGGTTTAAGATCGCGGGGGAAGAAAAGGGGGGGGGGGGGGGTGTGGAGCTGTAGACCAGGAAACAAAAACAAGAACATAGAACTGTTCGCTGAAATACATGTCTTTGGCGCCATTCTGCCTAATGTGCATATACTGTATTTATCCATATACTTTATTCTTTTTGTGCTTAACTTAACCTGGGCATGTACCATATTTATGCACCCTATTATGGACATACGTATTGGTAACCTCCACAAGGTATAGGTGAGTGAAAAAAAGAATTTGCAATGTCATTAGAAACAGAAGAAAATTTCAAGTATTCCAACTGTGAAAGTGGGTGATCATATGATTTCTTCAAGTGTACAGTAAGGAAAGAAATTCTTTAGGGTTTACTTACTTGGGTTTAAAAAAGAATATACATACTGTTTTTGTTGGAAACAAGAGGTAGAAAAACTGGGTAAGTGTGACTGGGTTAAAAGATCAAGAGATGCACTAGTAACCAGACAGCAGACAAAATCTCATTGGAGTTGGAAAACTTGAGAATTGTGTAAGGAATTTGGTTAACAAAGACATATGAGATAACATCGAATTTTAAAACTATATTTTGATGGAATTTTTTGATGCGTACAAGTTCCATCATTCTTAACATTGATCTCCACCCACCACCAAAATCAACAAAACCGATCCCATCTTCTACATAAAGCAAGTTTTTAATAGTTTTTTTCCCATTGTTTTTGGTGGGATTTGACATATTTAGTGGCATGTCATAATATCAATGTATATATGACTATAACTTTATATGTGATTCCTGCTGATCTTCATTTCTGAATCAAATGTCAGTGTGTGTGCATCTTACCTAATATTGTTGCTTATATTTGTAGTACTATTATGCTTGGAATATTGTTTTTTTGGTACCCTCGTATGAATATTGGGTACTGACTCTGCAGTATAATTACAATATAATGGCCTTTATCCGTAATTTTTTGGTTAGTGCAGAATCAAACCAATAATTATAGAGTTGTATTCACAGAAGCAAATGCATTTAATTAATAACTGTTTATTTATTTTATTGTTCGATTATAGCCAGTTGGATTTGATGTAAACTTTGAAGTTGCTTCAATGATACGTAGAATGGACTGTTACAGGAAACGGTTTATAAAAATGAGAATTTTCCTTTGATTTTGAACCTTTTGTCCATTTGGTGAATTGCTGATGCACAAGATGCCAATTGTGTTGCCTAATCCATTTAGCTAAGAAGAAATTGTATGTCTAATTAAGGAAAAAGAAAGAATAACACCAGCTGGGAATTGAAGAATCTAATAGCCCATAGTTAAACTTTGTAAACGTGAACCAACGCATGCTTTTTGATAAGTGAGGGTGTGATTACTTTTTTGAATAGTGAATACATGGGAAATTTAATTCAAAGCGGATTTCTCCATTATTTTCAATGTAAAACGGATTTATGTTTTACATTAGCAAATTATTTTTGTGTTCTTTTGCGTTGGGACTTATTATCTCTCTCTCTCTCTCTCTCTTTTTTTTTTTTTTTTTTTTTTTTTTTTTTTTTTTTTTTTTTTTTTTTTTTGTAAATTTCAACAGGAGATTATTGACCAAAAAAATTAATGACATATCTACAATTATTCATTTAGTGTCTAGCAAGTATGTGTGTGTGTATATATATATATATATATATATATATATATATATATATATATATATCTGCACTTATTATGAATAAGTGCAGACATATATGCAGTTATTCATATAATGTATAAAAAAGAAAAATAACAGATGTAGAAATCTCTGCATTTATTGCAGATAGATGCAGACATATCTGCAACGATTCGACACTGTATTGCAGACATGTCCGTGCATGGAACAGTTACTGATATATCTATAAAAAAAAATCTGTATAGTTGGTTCTTGTTCTACAATTTTACTGAAAGTGATATTTTTTTTATTCGTATGCAATATTCATCATTTTATTGATATTTTTTCTGAAATAACATGATGTTTGAATAAGTATAGACATTGAATTTGAAAATTTGAAACAATCAAAAAATTTATAGAAAACCATGCAACAATTTCATATTATTGTCATGATATTTGCAATTTTATAAAAATTTGCAAGATTTTTACTGAAACATGGCCCTTTTTTTTTTTTTTTTTTTTTTTGCTTTTAAAGCATTCTTTTGTACTTTTCTTATATGAATATGAACATGATTACCTATTAAATTAAGTTTGGAGGTTTGTTAATTTTTTATGGTTTTTTATTTTTGAAAAACAAAGGCCTAATTTATAAAATTTAGAATAAGAAGCTTTTTATATTTTGAAACTTAACAAGGACCTTAACCAAACTATCACTTTTGAATAAATAAATAAACAGGTTTTACTACCTATAACAATAAAAACAGAATGCCTATAAATCATTTTTTGTCACTTTCCGCAAACATGTATATGATAAAAGTATTAGGATCCCCTATAATTTTTCTCCGCTGCTGAGCATAATTTGTCATTACTATTCTCAGTCGTGGTAGGACTATTCGCGTAACAAAAATGTATGTTCATCGATTTTTAAATACCCAATCCAACTCGGGTTCAGCAACGGTTAATCTTTGTCCTTTGAATATTATGGCTTTGAAAATGAAATAACCTTAAACATGCATAAATACATGGTTTAACTTGAAATCCTAAAACATTATATGTATCGGCTTCTTTGCATCATATGTTCATCAAATTTGAGGAAAAAAATCATTTTGCTCAATATTTTTTCGGATAATCGATTTGGCAAATGTTAACTCGCTTTATTGAAGGTTGTTATGCATTGAACTTAGGTATATGGATAGCTTGGAAATCGAGTACGGAAGATTATACAAAATTATGAACAACTAAATTTGCTTGGATTGCAGTTTGGAATTAGTTGAATTTCGAATCCAAAATTTAGATAAGTATTGGATCGGTATGAATCTGAAGCATAGGAACCGAACCACGAATTTGGTAAAGTATCGGATCCGCACGAATCTAAAGCAAAGAAACCTAATTGGAAATCTGGCTAAGCCTTGGATCTATCTATTCGAGTATAGGATTCCAGGATCTAGAACTTTACCAGTACTATGTCAATAACTACGAATCGAGATCTCCAACTTCAAATTCGATCACTCAAGCATCAAAGTAATGGATTATATGACCCACCCTAGGGTGACATCCTGTAGGAGCAACCTCTAAGGGATTGATACAGATCCCTCAACGATGGGGCGATCCAGGCCCTATCTCTTCGGTCAGGTCGTCTCACCTCGGTGGATCTACCTAGTGCACTTCTGGACCTCCTCTCTTCCTTTATAAATAGATTACCAAGACTTCAGAAAAAAGGAGATATTCTCTTGGCTTATCTACATAGGGATTTTGCCATTATCTAGTCTCAAGTCCTTATTCTTGTACTCGGACAAATAACTATTTTGTAATCTATATAAATGACAGATTACGTTAAGTGAAAGTAGATCGGAGTTTGCTAAACTACTATAAAAATCTTGTCTTTTTACTGCATTACTTATACTTTGTGACTATTATATGGCTATGCTAAAATTATTGTATACCTGAGGTGTTAGACTCAACTGACCAAAACCTAGTCTAGCGTTTTTGAAGCACCACATAGGGGCACACTACTTGAATCACAATAAACATGTACCACTGAAACAATTACTAAGAGAAAGCGAACTAAAGCTCAAACCACTAAGGCTACCTACGAAGGAAGTCAAGAGGAAATCCTTCCTTATACATATAAGAAAGAATGTGGGCCGAGGGGTGAACCAACCCAGGATAGGCTAGTTAGAGACAAAGGGATTGCTTCGACGGTAGGACGAAGTGATAGACAACTTAGCTTCCTCCAATGGACTGGACAAAACAATGAACCATGAAATCAAGATACAAGCACTGGAAATCCATCAGAAATGCAGAGAATCGGATCTCAACAACTGAGACCAGTTCCAAGAGAAGGGAATCAAATCGGTCATGGTTCCCTCCCTAAGGATGGAACCTAATCCCTCCCTGATCAGGGACATAGCGTCGATGCAACCTCGAACTACGCATCTTCTCGATAGAGCTCGGGATTATAGAACTGCAACCAACTTGGAAGGAGTTGGCAGTAGAAATAGACTAAGGACAAAATTTCCATGGGAAGATCATGTCAAACCCGATCCCCTAAGTCTTGGGACACTGTACCAGGTCGAGCAACTGCAGGCGCAACTGGATTGGTAACGGATGTAGACATTCAAACTGGAGTTCAAAATGATAACCGATGATCTTTTTTAAACAATAACGATAATTTTGCTGACATGATCCGTTGAGCGATGAGAGATGGACTAATGGACCAAGATGTTGATCATATGAACGGTGTCATTTCAGTCTAGACATTTGAAATTTAAGGAATCTACCGAGCTTTAAACTCTTGTTGTTAAAAGCTTATAATGGGAGGAAGTGCCCAACCATTCATTTGATGAAATGTACGACGCACATGGAAATGCTAGGGGAATCCGACATATTAATGATCAAATGCTTCGCACTCTTTTTCCGACATAACTGTCACATGTTTTAGGCAATTAGACAATGGTTTATCAAAAGTTAGGTTATGCTACTTGAAAGATTCATGGGTCAATTCCGAGTTCATATAACACGACCCAAAAACATGATGGCTCTTACTATAATCAAGAAAAGGACTAGAGAGACTCTAAGAAAATTTCTCAAGGGATTCAATGTTGTAGTCGCTTCGGCGGATTGACCAAATCCATTCATGGTGCTGATAACGCTTATTTCAGGAGTTCTAGATAAATTTGGATTTAAAATATCCTTGGAAAGTATTCGCTTGACAAATCTAGGTGAATTCTAGTGTGAACCCGACAGGTTTCTAGGAGAGGAAGATGCGAGGGTAGATTGTGAGGCCCACGATGTTAATGATGGATAAACCTTCTACTTGTATAGATGATAAAGGGAAAGAAAGGCCATTGATAGCGTAGACTCGTAAAAAAACATAAGAAGAAGGCGTAGATTCTTTTTATACACCGATCTTAATGCATCTTTGGAAAACATATACCAGAAGAACCAATATTGTGCTCCATACTGGAAACCAGCTAGGAGCTAGCCCTTAGAATAGGAAAGGGCATCCAATAAACTCTGCATTTTCCATGATATTCACGGACGTAACACTAGTGAGTGCAAGTGTTTGAAAGATGAAGTCGAGGAAAATCGGTTAGGAAAGAACAACTATCTTAGTATGTCTTAGGCAAAGTCGCATTGACGAAACCAAGGCAGTCGTACACTGCATAGAATTGTGGTGGTCCCAGCTCCACACGTGGGATCGTAATGAACTGATAACATGGAAATTAGAAAATAATTGACTAAGATTTCTTACCTGCGTATATGATCCAAATTTGGTTCTTAGGTATGCTCTTAGCTGGCAATAAACTTCCTCTTCTTATTTTTAGATTTATTCAACTTGTAATAAAATTTACTAAGTCACTTACACTTGTACGAAAATACGTGAGATCCTCAGGCAAGCTCTGAGATGGCAATGAATTAAGGATTTAGATCTAATGAACTCTTGCATTTATAAGTTCAATAAAATTATTTGGAAAGTGTTGTTCATGCTCGTCAAATATGATATTACCACTGAATTTCTACATCAAAACAACTTAATGGATCATCAAGTGCCGTCGCACTTAACAAGGGTCAAATCATTCTGGCAACTGGATGGTTTGATCAGGTTCTTTAAACACCATAGTTTGTTGGCAAGCATCCTCCAAAAGGATAGCCTATTCAGGATAGCAAGTGTCGACATGTTTGGTCTGACAGCATGATGGTTTGATCTGGATTGTCAAACACCATTGTATCTGGCAAGGGTCAACTCATTTCTTGAACATGACGGCTCGATCAAAATTGTTAGGGATGCATATTGCCTAGCCATGGTAGAACAAGTCCAAATAAGGATTTTTTTTTCTTCGATCATGATCGTCGAGCACCATCGTGATTGATAAGGGCCTGATAAGGCTAGAATCGTTAAGTGTCGCTGCACTTAGGAAGGGTCAGGTTGCTCCCCAACCAAGATGACCTAATTGGGATCGTTAAGTACAATAGTGCTTGGAAAAGCCCGACGAGGCTAGAATCGCCAATTATGGATTGAACTTTGCATGAAAAGACCTAGATCGTCAAGTTCAACTGTGTTAGGCATGAGCCTGACAAGGCTACGATCGCTAACTATTGACTGTGCTTGGCATAGAAAGATATGGGTCATTAAGTACAATAGTACTAAGCAAGATCCCGACGAGACTACGTATCATCAAGTATAACTGATGATTGGGAATAACCCAGTGAGGTTATGGACCATCAAACATGAATTACACTGAACGTACAAAACTCGGATCATCGAGTGCGACAGCACTCAACAAGAGCCGATGAGGATATGATTCATTAGTTGTGGATGACGTTTAACATAACAAGGCAATGATCGTCAAGCATGGAATGTGCTCAACAAGGATCTAAAGAGATCAAAAATTGACCTAATGACGTCACAAATGCCAAGGAACGACCTGTTGAGGTCGTAAGTACCCAGGATCAACTCGGAAAGGACGCGAAATTCAATAATGGCTCGGAAAAGCCACCATCACAAGATCAATAAATCCATCAAACATATAAACGAATCAGCGAGATCACGGAATTCACCGACGACTTGGAATAGCCATGAAACCCAAAAACAATCCAGTAGGGTTGTGAATATCGTAATTATACAAAACATATCTTTCATCAAAAGATATGTTTAAGGATATGTTTTGAGGGTAGCTGTTAACCCACCTTTTTGCAAGGTCATTAAGCATTGGACTTGGATGTTTGGATAGACTGAGAATCAAATAATGATATTATATGAAGCAATAAACAATTGGATTTGCTCGGATTGCGCTTTGGAATTAGATGAATTTTGAACCCAAAATTTAGTTAAGTATCAGATCGATATGAATCCAAAGCATAGGAATTAAACCAGGAATTTGGCTTAAGTGTTCGATTGGTATGAGTTTGGGGCAAAGGAACCAAACTGAAAATTTGAGCATGTCCCGAATCGGTACCTATACGAAATATGAGATTTCAAGATTCATAAACTTCACCAAAACCGTTTCAACAATTTGGAATCAGGAGCTCCAACTTCAGAATTAATCATTTCAGCACCAAAACAATGGATTAAGTGATCCACCATGACCCATTATAGGGTTGCATCCCATAAGGTGCAACCCCTAATTGATTGGTGTCATCCCCCTAGAGGATCGGTGTCAATCCCTTAATGGTAGGGAGATTTAAGGCCAACATCTTGGGTCAGATGGTCTCATTTGGTGGGGGCCCTGTGCACTCCTGAACCAATCCAACTCCTCTCTTCCTCTATAAATAGATTACTTCCTCTATAAATAGATCACTGGTCTTCAAAAAAGAGCATCTTCTCTTGCTTTTCTATGTAGAGACTCTTCCATTATTCAACCTTAACCCTTTATTATTCTTCTCATTCTTGTACTCAAACAAATAACTATGATGTAATATGTCAGTATAGATAATAAATTATGCTAAGTGGACGTAGGTCAAAGTTTGCCGAGCTTTTTACTGCATTTCTTATTCTCTATGACTGTTCTATGATTTGTTCTGATTATTGCATATCTGGGGTGTTAGGCTCAATTAAACAAAACCGTGTCAAATAGCAAATTCCTTTATAACTTTAATCACTAAAATTTGAATTATCTTATCAATGTAGGATGACGTAATACATTAATAGTGTACATTTACAAATTATTGTTGAATTGAACCTCTTTTGTTTGAAAAATGATACAATTTATAGCACTAGTTAAAAGCTACTATAAAATTATTATAATTAATATTCATATTGAAATGTTAGAAAAATTGTTTCCTTAAAGTTCAATATAGATATCAAAAGGTAGCTCCTTTAAAGTTCAATATATTAATTAACATACATTAAATTTTAACACTAATTGAAAAAAAAAATTGGCAAAGCCGACCGGTTTTTAAAGTGGCCGCAAACGCATTTATTATTACCAAAAAGTAAATACATATACACTTGGAAGTTGGTGGTTACCAACCTACTATAATTCGGTTTTTATGGTTGACCGTGCACCGTCATCCTAACTAGGTTAATAGGAGCTAGACAATTTTCTAGACTACTACATATCTCCATGCAGGGAGAATTTACATATAGGCAAGGCTATTAAACATTTATGAAACCATTGCATTCGAAAACAAAATCAACTAGGAAGGACAATACAAATTGTAACAGTAATGTTCACTATTTTGCAATAGTATCAATATAATATTGAGTACACAGACTACAACCTCTAGAGACATGTATATATACTAGGTCTTCGTCCTTAGCAAAGGCAGGTGTTGTATAACAACATCACGTGAATAGACCAAACAATAGTAAGGTCCTGACTTGATCCCCGAGCCTTCCCCATCCATCTTGGAAAAGCAGAACTGGAACTTAACGTCATCGCTAGTTAGAAAACCTAACTGATCACCTCCTAGAGCATGGTAAAGGCATGTAGCATATCATGATGAGACCAGCTACCAAGGGGTACCATCATTAGAGTGCGACAAGTCACCAAAGTTGAGAGCAATTTGAGAGAAGTTTCTTCACCTATGTGCTTCAAAAAATGATAACCAAACACTAACAGACGATGACACACCAAGCAGCTGATAACATACCATTACAGCTCACGTACTCCTAACAAAAATACCGAAAGTACCACGAAAGACAAACTTGTCACCAGATCATAACGAACAACCAACGAAGCCATATCCAAATGACAAAATACATCGACACAATGAATATCAACCAGTGCTAGGTACCATCACCAAACTGCACACCAAAAATGCATAATAACTCAACAAGTTAGAGATCTCACATAATACTCGGTACTTAAGGCAACATGACATACCAGATTCGGCAATGATAGAAACGCGAAACCAAACGAGAGATTGAAGTTACTACGAGGAATGTATATTCCACCCAGATACAACACTATCAAAACCCAAGCAAGTCGAACACCTCCACTATTACCACATTCCAGATGGAGAAAACAAAGCACGTGTCCTAACAAGCCCATAACGTCCCCATTCCTCTTGTTAAAGACAGACTAACACTGGACGTTGAACACCTAGCAATGTAGAGAACCGAGTCACTAGGATACCAAGTGAAGCACATTACTGGAAATCGTACGTTAGGATGTCGCGAAAACAACGAAACAAGGGTAATTAAAACTAGAAGGATGCTAATATGGTGGCGCCACCTCGCTGAGGAAGCTTAGGACGTCAGATCGGTAACAAGAAGGCTAACGTGATAGAGGCGGAGAAAAATTAGGGGAAACAGTAGAGCCAAGAGGATTAGATCTAAAATGATAAACTATTCTCAGATCTGAAAGCATGTAGACGTAAGCAAGGTGGATTTAAGGAGAACAGAAAATAAGATGAATCGTTTAGAATGGTAGAGAAGAAGATGTGGTGGAGAAAGCGAAGAGGAAAAGAGAAAGAAGCATACCCAGATGCCATTAACACTTTCAACACCAAGCAATGTAGAGAATCAAGTTCTCATGGACTAATTTGACCGTACACCAATAAGGTTTGCCTCACAGTTTGATCTTCAAAACTATGATATTCACACACTTTGAGTCCAACACCTGTTAGTACTAATCTTCTATAAGCATGATTGGAGGTTATGTCCGCAGTTATTATAGTCATGTAGAGTGACATGAAACATTAACCATCACTTGTTAGTCATAAACTTTACTACGGATTAAATTGGCGAATAAAAAATAACATGAATACAACCTTTGTAATTTGTTATGGTTATGCTCTCACTGAAGCGAACGTAACATTTAAACACAATAATTAAGCGAGAAAGTTGGTCGAAAAGGGTATATGTCTGACGATGCTAGAAGCAAATTTGAGAAGAGTATTCAAATTTTGGTTTGTAATTTGATTGATTTATAGTTAATTAAATACTTATTTCATTGTATAATATATATTTAGTAATTGCAAATAATAAAGAATTTTTTGCTCGATTTCGTTAAAATAAACCAATAAATTCTCCATTTCAAAATTCAAAAAAAGGCTACTAAAAACTATTGTTGACTTACATTTAACAACTTCAGTTTTTGAACATCATAAATCATATTATATCTTCATCAGTCGATTTTTCCACCATATCCATCTTTGTATATTAACTGTGAAAAAAGTAACATAAAAATTCCATTGGTGAAGATTTATAATGCGAGATGGTAAAGCACAACAATGCTGCACAACATTATCAAAACAATTTATGTGAAATATATATCTTCCAATGTCATACATGTCTGAACAGTCTTGCTTGGCATGTTATTTCATCTAAATAGCGGAGTAACTGGAAGGTCATGGGCGAGCAATCGAAGTAATGATCTATATCAGGAGGAGCCAAAGGCATAAAAAATGTGGACATGGTAAAATGTATCAGATATTTATAAGTCTACTTTCTTACGCATCCTCCAAAAAGCTTATCCAACTCTTAAAATTTGAAGAGAAACTTTTTATCTCTTGAATCTTCATGCACTGTTATTCTACAACTCCCACTGATCATTCATGTAATAGTTATTCAGAACACAAATACCTCTTCCTAGTTGTAGTAGTCTATTTTTTAACGTTGTCTCATTTATTCTTTATTTATGTGTGAGACCAGTCAATGTTTATGATGTAATTATATATGTTTGTCAACGATACATAAAATGAACTAATTAATACTTTCAGGTAAAAAGTCCATGCACAAGTTTTAAAATTTCATCTTTTTTAGACATTCGTAAATCAATAGGGAAGCATAAACTTAAGATTCGTGTACCATGTTGAAAACTGAAATATAAATATAAATATTTATATGTATATTTGAAAAAATATATAATTTTCAAAAAAAGTGAATTAATTTTCAATATATATATATATATATATATATATATATATATATATATTGAAAATTGGTTCACTTGATTAACTACAAAAAAAGACTTTACAAGAGAAAGGTTAGCATACTAACCATTACATAAACAAAAGCGAAAAGAATATAATCTAAAAATACAAGTAATTATAAACTTAAACTAACATATATCGGACCATGATGAGGCCACCTCTACAAAGCCTCCTCTTAAGCTCAACAACCAATCATATCTCATGAAAGATACAATTCGATACATCATTTTACTCCAATATAAAATGCAAAAGAACCTCTTCTATCACATTAGAAAATCTCTTTACAATTCACCTCATTTCATCTAGAACCAACTATCAAGAATCATCTTCAACTGATCAAGCTTCGGTCTTCTTCAGAAAGCCATAAATGGGTACACATGGTTTCTTGAAAAGTAGAAATTTGGATGAACAGGATTAACTGTTGTTTACGAGGTTCCAACACCTGACAGCATGAAGAAGAAATACATAGAATACACTCACCATCGCCATTATTAAAACTGGCATCTCCTACAAAATCCATGAACTTGTTTCTGAAACCAAAACAGTTCGTAATCACCAGAAGCTACTTACGACAAGTGAAACCAATAATAACCTCTTCATTCATGCTTAAGAACTGGTATTCTTATTAAAACTTCACTATACAAGCCAAACCACCAGTTCCAAATTCAGGATACCCATTTAAACCATTATGTGTTGAAGGTCATACAAAAATTGGGGTGAATAAACATGAAGAGGCCATCTGCTACAACCGATAACATCATATCGAATATGAAACT
This sequence comes from Allium sativum, assembly GCA_030737875.1. Taxonomy (NCBI): domain Eukaryota; kingdom Viridiplantae; phylum Streptophyta; class Magnoliopsida; order Asparagales; family Amaryllidaceae; genus Allium; species Allium sativum. The sequence goes on from CM060924.1 coordinate 204,575,052, forward strand.
GAATAAAATTTATGTAATGGAATAATCATAACCCCTATTAACCAATACATTTTAATCCAAAAATGGCATACTCAATAGGTTCATATCGTAGTAAACCGCAAAGTGTTGAATCCATATTCACTTTCTCACCTTCGAACTCAAATAACACTATCATCAACAGAAACTCCAGACTAAAGTCATTGAAACCCTAACATCCTAAAAATCATACGCAAGATAGAAACAGAACCATAAACATAACAGATGCACGAAAATGGTGAAGAATCGGTAGATCGGTTATGAGGAATCGGAAGTGATTCAACACTTTCGCCGGCAATGCCAGATCCCAACTCCCATAAAGTCTTGATCTCCAGATTTCAAAAATATTCGCATAGGATCTGAAGGATTTACTGTTAAGCATGATGCATAGATTAGGGCACAAGGTCTGGAATTGGGCCATCCGCTTTTGTTGAGTAAGAACCAGATCCAGCTTTACATTATAGGATTAAAATGGAAAAAATGACTTATCAACGAAATAAATTCGTTGAAGCTTGCGGATAAAAAATGATTGTAAGGAAATGAGAAAAGCGAATGGCTTATCAACGAAGATAATTCATTGAAGGTTGCGATTAAATTTTCAGAGAGAAATCTATCTGAAATAACTGATGGAATAAAGTTTTGGGAAGTTCACGCATAGCGAAATCAGGCAACGAATCGCATGTCGCCATTAACAAACTTCCTAAGCCCATAATAGTAACTAAAAATGGTATATATATATATATATATATATATGTATGTATGTATGTATGTATATATGTATGTATGTATGTATGTATGTGTGTGTGTGTGTGTGTGTGTGTGTGTGTGTGTGTGTATATATATATATATATATATATATATATATATATAATGAGGCAGGTTCAATGACACCCGTAATAGTGCAGCATCCCATTTGTCCTTTTATTTCCTCCACTCATTTCCCTTTCTCTCCCATTCCACCCACTCTCTCACTTCCCACTCACTTAAATTGATATAAATGAGAGGTGAAAATCAGGGGACATTTAGGATGCTCCATTTTTGGGGTGTAACCGAACGCTTGCCATATATGATATAGCAAAAATCATAGAAAATTATATGTTTATAGCTAAAGCCACACCCAAAAACGTACAAAATTAAGTAAATGAAAAGGGAAACTAAATTGAGGTGTACAAAAAGGAAAAAGTTTGGATTTGATGGCTTGAAGGTGAAATGAGGGTTAAATAAATAGGTAGGCAAATTTTATTTGAACTTGACAAACTATCGAGTTGTCTCCTATTTTGATTAAAAAAACCAATGATAAAAATATCTTTTTCTTTTTTTCAATTTAAATTAATGTTTTTTTTTTCAAATTTCTTGTCTACTAGCACTGCGTGTGGTTCCTTCAGGGTACTACTGCACATGGTATTGTGTAGTCCTCTCAAGTCACCACGCAGTGCCACTACATGGTGACTTCAGAGTGTCACGCAGTGATACTGCGTGATTTCCTAAAGGCATCACACAATATCACTATTAGTGAGTAAATTTTGAAATTTTGTTATAAAGACGAGGACAACTCAATAAAATAATGATTTATTGATTTTTTGGAAAATTTTGTGAAAACTGATCATTGGAGAAACCACAACAAAGCATGTACGTGTTTGACACCAATGTAGCTCAAACGATCCAAATAGACGCTTGAAACATTGGAACTTAAATCCCAACGTTATTGTAACATTTTCTCTCCATTTATATATGTCTTTAATCAAACCGACCGTTATGAAGGTTTGCTTATTGTCACTTGACCAAAATCAATTTTTTCGAAGTCCAAAAAACATGGAACATGTCAATAGCATGTCTCATTAAATATCTCCAATCTAATTTACTTGAATTTCTCTACTTTTGTCTTCTTAGATCTTTCAAATTTTAAATATTCTTTATCGCGTACTTTTTTATGTTTAACTAAAAAAAAAAAAAAAAAATTTAATTATGCATTGTAACGGTCGGTTTTCCACCAGTATGCGTTTATACCAGTAAAATGGAAAAGCCGTTGTTGGACATCCGTGATATCAGCATGATACAATGACTTGTCATTTGCAAAATTAGCAAAATTATGTTTAGCACCAAACGGACTAAATCCAAATCATCCAAGGACAAATATATAATATAAACCAATAGAATCATAAAACTTAATTACCATGATAAAAAGAACAGGTACATGGCAAGATTCCGCATTTTATACAAAAATAAAGCTACAGGCAAAATGGGTCCCTAACCGAAAAAAGTCGACTAAAGAGTGATAGCTTGGAAACATGGTTTCTTTCTCCCTCGTTATCTTAAAACTATATATTTCGCTAATTCGAGCTTATAAAAGAGCACCATTTTTCTCCCTTTAAGTTATATCTTTACCTCGCTAATTATCCCTCTTCTAGAGACGCTTAAAGATTAAAAGCTCCATCTTTCTCAGTCTTCTTATTGATTGATCATTCTCGATTTCAGAGGTAGCATTAAAGTTCATTGCAATTTACGGCTATAGCAGAGATATGCATATCTTCATATAGCTGCAATAATAATTCATACAGCAGGTAGTTGCTGCAGCTGAAATTAAAATTGTGTAATAAGTGCTGAAGCGGCGCTTGCAATTTGTGTAACAGTCGGCTTGCTGTAGTGAAATAAAGAATAGGAAGTTTCTTATAAGTGCTACCTTCTTTCACTTCTCTTACCTTCATCCTTTCTCCATTTTATCCAGGATTATTTCTTTAACTTCGCATTTTGCAATAGAAAAAGGTAGTAATGAAATATGCTTGTTATATGATATAAATGTGCATTGAAGAAGGGGGGTTAAGTTTGGATTTTGTACAACTGTTAATTTGATTTATGTGGGAAGTTTTCTAAAGCTTTGACTGAAAAGTACTAGTTTTGGAAGAAATACTTATGTTTAATACTTAACCTCCTGAATTTGTGGGCTATTGGGACTTCTCAATTGTCCTCTTCTTGATTTCTCTACTCTAACCACTATAATTTTCTCTTTATATATTTTCAGGATCTTTGCTTCTTCCACTTCTTATTTTAGTTTACCAAACAAGCTAGAAAGAAAGAAATATGGCTCCAAGGCAAGCAGGGGAAACCATTGCAACAGCATCGAACCACAACGACACAACCTCCACTGATCAAGAACTCATAATAGGAAGCAAGGAGGTAAATGTAAATGGGGAAGAAGATGAACTCTACCCCACTTCCTTTAGCATGAAGAGTTTCCTCTGGCATGGCGGTTCTGTTTACGATGCTTGGTTCAGTTGTGCCTCCAATCAAGTATGCACACACACATCTTAATAATATGAATTAAACCCAGTTGGCCACACTCTCTAATTTGCATACAATGTTGCAGGTTGCTCAAGTGTTGTTGACGCTGCCATACTCGTTCTCGCAGCTTGGTATGATATCTGGAATCGTCTTTCAATTGTTCTATGGAATATTGGGAAGCTGGACTGCGTACCTGATAAGTGTACTCTACGTTGAGTATAGAAGCAGAAAAGAGAAGGAAAATGTAAACTTTAAAAATCATGTTATTCAATGGTTTGAGGTTCTTGATGGATTGCTTGGACCGTACTGGAAAGCAATTGGCCTAGCCTTCAACTGTACTTTCCTCCTCTTCGGATCCGTTATCCAGTTGATCGGTTGTGCCAGGTACATATCTGATTTGCTTCACTTGCCCACTGAACACTGGTCATGCTAGTTGATTACTTTTGATTGAATTTGTTATCATGGTTATTATTATTCTATGAGCAGCAACATATACTACATAAACGATCACCTCGACAAGAGGACATGGACGTATATATTTGGAGCTTGCTGTGCAACGACCGTGTTCATTCCTTCATTCCACAACTACAGGATATGGTCATTTCTCGGGCTTGGTATGACCACATACACTGCCTGGTACATGACCATTGCTGCTGTAGTTCAAGGCCAGGTTTGTTGAATATTTTCCTTCCAAATTCCTACATTTTGGTATAGTTAGTTATTGCTTGTTCTGTGTAATCAAGAAGCTTTGTTGATAGGTTGAAGGGGTTACTCATTCGGGCCCTAAAAAGCTGGTGCTGTACTTCACTGGTGCCACAAATATACTTTATACTTTTGGCGGCCACGCAGTCACTGTGTAAGCATTATACTATTTTCTTGCTCTGTTAAACTATATTTTCCTTAATGGAAAAAGCATCACAAGAAAATTTTGAGTTATTGAGTTATAATTGATGCGTATGTATGAGTGATTGCAATAAATAGTTTGATAGTTACTGTCCAACTACCCTGTTGAACTAGTGAGATGCAAATGGTCATAAGTCATAACTACCTTATCCTTATTTAGGTGTGGATATTTTTTAGTAAGCTGGCTTCCTATGCACCTTTGTTGCTATGTACTGATGCAGTGCCAGCCCAACCATACTAAAAATCCCCCCAAAAAAAAGGATGAAGAAAATAATACTATTAGGTTTAGGACTTGAACTTTGGTTGTTAAGTGTGTAAATTAGAAGTTAAATCATTGTACTACAATTTATTTCTTTATCTGTTACTTGATACATTACTAGATCAATATTTTTAAACCATCGGGTATAGTTTGTTGTAATTTTTACTAGCTGGGCATTGCCCTATGCAAAGATCTTGCTTGCCTGGTGAGTTTTGGCCAAGCCTGTGTAACTTATGGCTAGTAAAAAGTTTTTTTTTTTGAATCCACACTTATCATTGAAACTGACATTTACTGTATTAGTTAAGTGGGAAACTTGTTTGAAGTAGGAAACCAAAAGAAAGAAATCTCTTGTATCGTTTTTTCTTTCATGATTGATTGACTTGTCATGACTATTGGACAACTTGTTTGTTCATCTGATTCAAAATCCAAATGCAAGGTACAGACATTCAAAAGCTACTTAAATTTAAGGCATGAGCAATATCACGTTTGTTTCTAGACCTTCAATCTGTTGTACGTGCTATTATGCCAATCCAGGCTTATAAGTACATTAGTATCAAAGCACACATGAACCCATGTGAGCATACATATCATACTAGCCAATTAATTGTTCCATTTTTTTTATTTTTATTTTTTAAAGTCATGCACATGAGAAATGATCATTAGTTCATCAACAATACTTTAGGAATCTTCCATTCAATATTAAAGTAAAACAAAGATAAAGCCTAACGATAGTCCAACAACTACTTACCCCATTGTAAATTCAACAGGGAAATAATGCATGCTATGTGGAAGCCACAAAAATTCAAATATATCTACCTACTGGCCACTTTATATGTATTCACACTTACCCTGCCCTCAGCAATAGCAATGTACTGGGCATTCGGTGACGAACTACTTAATCATTCAAACGCCTTCTCCCTTCTTCCCAAAGATGGCTTCCGTGACGCGGCAGTTATACTGATGCTTATCCACCAATTCATCACTTTTGGTTTTGCATGCACTCCTCTATACTTTGTTTGGGAGAAAGTGATCGGAATGCACGATACCAAGAGCATTTGCCTACGTGCCCTCGCTCGTCTTCCTGTTGTTATTCCCATTTGGTTTCTAGCTATCATATTCCCATTTTTTGGCCCTATCAATTCGGCTGTGGGTGCTTTGCTTGTTAGTTTTACAGTCTACATCATTCCTGCCTTGGCACATATGCTTACTTATCGCTCAGCTTCTGCTCGACAGGTATCTATCCATTTTGCATGATGTTCAGACATATAAATGATCTAAATCATATCATTACTGTTATATTAACAATAATTTTTGTTAGCATTCCATTACTATTCACTTGATTACCATATTTCAGCGTACACCAGTACAATCTGTACATCAAAGATGAATTTAACATTTTTAGTGGTAAAACATCAACAGTATTATATTTAGTTATTTTTTCAAAAATAACGGTGATTGTAATTTAAGGACTTATTTATGTCTTTTATTTTTCTTGCCTTTTCTTTACATGGTTACATTTTGTCATGAAATTCAATTCACATAATGCCAATTGCAAAAATTTTGATTGTTGTCTTTTAATAACATGTCCAATGGAACAATATTACATTTCAAGTATTAAACAAAGCGTCAATTTACCATTAACAGTGTACCAACAAATATATGAGATCTTTGATTACCTTAATGCTATCAATATAAGCTAGCAACAGCTTCTGCACTAATGAGATATCTAAACATGCTATCACCGATACATAATTGCAGAATGCAGCGGAGAAGCCACCATTCTTTCTGCCAAGCTGGACAGCAGTGTACGCACTGAACATATTCATAGTGGGATGGGTCTTGGTTGTCGGGTTCGGGTTCGGTGGGTGGGCTAGTGTCACCAACTTCGTGAGACAGATCGATACTTTTGGTCTGTTTGCAAAGTGCTATCAATGTAAGCCACCTGCCGCTTCTCCACCAATGCCTGCACAGCACCATCACTAGACATAAAAAGAAGAAAGGCATTGCTACAGAATCGACTGAAAAGTCCCACCTCTACTGTGATATATTGGAAAAGAAAGGAAGTATTTTCAAGATGCTTTGGTTTTATGTGTTTGGTATATGTTTTAGTTGTAGCATTGATATTTAGTGGTTATTGGTGTCTTCTTGTTACTAATTTTTATAGAAAGAGTTTAAGCCCTGGACAGTAATGTATCTTCTGGTGTTTTGTGAGTTGAAAGATTATAGAAAACATCTTTTAATCCTTTTACTTCTCAGCTTAAAATTACACTTACAGTTTATATGTAAAGGAATCCATCTTAATACATTTCATAGAGCCTTTAAGCCTTCTCATGTCCAGGTCCAATGGACCTCACCTCATATTGGAGCACTACGCGTTTTCTGATAACGAAGAAAGTTTTGATAGTAAAGTTTCAACTTGTTGATATATTATATGGTATAGGCGGCGATGATCATAATTACAAGCATAAACATGTTTACATATGTAGTTGGTAGGGGTCGCCTTTGAAGATACTCAAAGATGGATAGTTATGGAGTAATGGGGTGGGGAGTGGGGACATGAATCATGTGCAGGTTACATGGTGCCGCCATGGGTTCCATCCAAGACTTTCACTTTTTTTTTTGGTTATGATTTATCAATTTTGATTTGGTATGATATAAATCATATCTTTTATTTCTACCCATGATGTGGATAAGTTTTGATTATGTGTGATATATTCTTTGCTCGGTGATGAATACTGTGTTTGTAGATGTTGATAGATATTTTTGAGGAGATCTTCAAATTATTTGATGCTGACTAGTTAATAGTTGCATAATTTTCACATGTGCCTGGTTGAAGTATATATTATTTAGATCATAGTATACTTGGAACGGCTACAGTTTGCTTTTTCATATAAGGAAAAAAGCTGATGATTCAATATTTCAACCAGGACTCTATGGGTCCTCAACCAACTTTGATTTAATTGGTTGGTAGTTTAAACTATAATTTCAATTAAAAAAAAAAGACATTTGATGGATCCAAAAAGGGGAAGAAAAAAAAAATTAAGTGAAGAGAGCATAATCATTTTTGTCGTGGAAATTAACATTAAGACAGGTTGATTTTCATTTAGTGGTAGCTTGTGAGGAGAACTTGTAAAAACATTTATAAACTCTGCGTAAATATTCTATAATTTCAATTCAAAGTTTTGAATGAAATCGAACATGTGAGCATAGAATTTTTACAGGATATATTTTTGAAATATTTATATGATCATATTGTTCTTTATCCAATAATCACTGAAAAACGACTATTATATTGTGTTTTATCGTGTATAAGTTTGTTAACCCGCTTTGTGATCGGATTATACAAAGCTTAAATATCAACAAACGAATACATCCAAAAAACAAGGAGTGCAGGAGAAGACCTTCCAGGTCGGTTCGGGAGTATCTAACCGAACCCCTTCATATATACAAACAGATCAGTGAACCAGCTTCAGATTCCCCACTCTGGTTCGATTCGGCCTACCAACGTCGATCCGACCCGAAATTCATGCATCGATCCGAACCGCACAACATCCCTCCGATCCGAACCGAGGGCCAGCACCACATTAATTACATTCCATGTTCTCCTGAAGACCCGAAGCGGGTATACTCCATTATCCCACGATTTAATGTGTTGTCACCATCCTGAAGCGAGCTGATCCGAATATCACGAGATGGAGCCCACGTGGCACCCGAACCGGATGGGTTTGCAGCTTATAAATACCCCAAAACATCTCATTTAAAGGATCTTTTGGCAAATTAATTACTCTAATTTCCAAACCAGCAAATTTCTTTGCTTTATTCAGATTATACCTAAACTTTTGAAGTATAATTCTACAAATTAAAGAGAGATTATCAGTTGTATAAGTGAGATTGAGAGGAAATAATCATTGTATTTGTATTTGAATCATCAATCAAAGAAGTATAAAGTGGATGTAGGCTCTTTAATGCCGAAACATTATAAATCTGGTGTTCCTGTTGCTTTTCTTTCTATTCTATTTGGAATTATCATTTATTTGGGTGTTAAAACCACTTTTTGGTCTAATATTTTGGTGCTTTCACTGAGAACGTTGAATTCTCCGCATTTTGGACTATCATTCTACTATTTGGATTCTCAAATCCGAAGAAGCTAGTCTACTTTTTCAATATCTTCGAAGCTTTCCTTGGTGAACTCTCGAAAGAATCGGATTTCATGACTAAAGGAAAAGGAAAAGAGTCGCTAGTTGCTCGTGAAAATGAAGCGAATGAAGACCAGCAAGTATGGTTGTAACCAGGTCGCGGGGGCAGGGTTCAGGTCCGAACCGACCCGGAGGAGGTTCACCGATCCAACCCGAACGAGGTGATCCGAACCGAACCAACCACAATGACCCGAACCGCACAGATGGTACCAACCCTAACCGGACCAATGATATGAGTGCATCTGGGCATACCCCCTCCCCCCTTACCCCCCACGATCCGAACCAGAAGTGCAGCTGTGACTCGATCCGAACCGAATGTAGCAGAGGCTGGTACTTCTACTCGAGCTCCTGCATATGCTCCAACGCCAGCCACAACAACTAGTAATCAGCCTGCTCCCTCTACACCGTCATACGCATGGATTTCTCGTGCTTACTTGATATGCTAGACAGCACCAGGGATGTTTTAGAGGCCCATAAACGCGATAGCGTTTTTATGCGAGAAAACATGAAAGCTATGAGCAGGGAAATAAGTGAACTTCGTAGACAAAAAGCATCCTCTCCAACCCATCGCCTTGCCGTGGATCATTCATCCTCTTAAGACGAAGAACGTCCATGTCAGAGGAGGCCATATGAAAGGGCCGAGAACCTTGACCAGTTAACAATTGGATCATTGGGATCCCGCGAGGACGCAGCCCGTGTTTTGGGACTGAATGACCCAAGTTTGAGAGAACAAATGATGCTACCGATGTGAGGATCTCACGTCCTTCCCAAAGATCCAGACATCACTAATCCTACTCAAGGGCAGCTTCTCCAACCCACTCGTCCTATGAATGACCAAGATCGTAGAGGGCAGGGGAGTTCAGTTGCAGCTCAGAACCAAAGAAGGTCACCCGATGTATGGACCAGAAATGCTAAAAGAAATAGGAGTGTGGATCCCGAACCTACTCTGACCAACGCTGAGGTAGAAGCGATGGTGCGTCAGACCATGGCCGATAGTCGACGTTACACTAATGAGGACTGTGGAATTGAGCGTAGTCACACCCCATCCACCGATGACATCCTGGACTTCCAATTTCCCCAATGATTCAATCTATCACAAATGGATCAACATGCGGGAAGAACCGATCCAGGACAACATTTGATGAGGTATGCGTGATATATGAGTGCCGCAGCAGCACCTAACACGGTGAAATGCAAAGCCTTCCCGATATATCTAGAAGACATTGCGTTGATGTGGTTCACTCGACTTCCTCTCCGACCAGTATCAAGCTTTAAAGAACTAAGCGAACATTTTGCGAACCAGTTTCGACTCCATGCCCGGAAATCTAAAAGCGTCATTGAACTTTCCAGAATCAAATAAGCTTTAGGTGAATCTTCGAAGTCATATTTAGACCGCTTTAATCTAGCAGTTAGCAAAGTAAGCGACGCACATGAGCCAACCATTCTGATGGCATTAATTGATGGGGTCGATGCAGACATGGAGTTCGGGGGATATCTGGCTCGAAAACCGCCATTAACAAGAGAATTGTTCTATGAAAAGGCCAATATTCGCCTACGGCAGGAGGAAATATACGCCAATCAAAAGAAAAAAATCTGATGGAGTGTCCAGGGAAGACATCCAAAGTAATGTCGTTGTGAAACAGTTCGGCGATAATTCAGGAAAGGTCGAGGTAAACGTCGGCAACAAAAATAAGGGAAATAACAATCAGAATAGAAACAGCGGAAAAAGGAATAGGAATCGATGGAACAACTCTGAAAAAGGCCTCGATTTCAGACTTTCGAAAATTACACGTCGTTGAATGATACTCTAGAGAACATCTATCTGGATATTTATAATGTCTTACAATATAAGAGACCTCCGCCCAGGGACTCCACTGAAAAGGAGCTTGCAACTGGAAACTTTTGTTTGTTTCATGGGACTCACGGTCACTCTACTAACGAGTGTCGTCATCTAAGAGACGTTGTTGAAAAACTGCTTCGGGAAGGAAAGTTATATGAGTACAAGGTCGCTCCAAGAGACGGGGGTAAGGAGGACAAGCCTCGAATCAAAATCAACCTGCATCTAAGTCCACAGCTCAACAGAAGGGGAAGAATATTATCATCAATACCATAGTTGGGTGACCGCATCCAGTCGGGTCCAGTAACATAACAATGGAACAGTATGATAACGCAGCCGAACATCCCGAAATAGGGGAATGTAGTAACCTTGAAGAAACCGCACCGGTAAAACAGCAAAAGACAATGACTGATGACGTTGTCTTTCGAGACAAAGAAAGTGTTGGAGTCAAAGCACTGAGCATCGATTCATTGGTAATAACTAACGTCATTGGACCTGCATTAGTCAAGAAAGTTCTGGTTGATAATTGATAATGGGAGCTCTGTTAACATTATGTTTAAAAAAGCTTTCGATCAAATGAAATTGGAAATGAAGGATTTAAAGCTGTGTGAAGGATAGATTCGTGGCTTTAACAGAGCTTCAACGTCTCCGATTGGAGTGATAGATTTACCCATAGAATTAGGTGAAGGAGAGCGCAGAAGAGTAAGGATTCTCCAATTTGTCATCATGGACATAGATTCGCCTTACAATGCTTTCCTGGAACGGTCAACTCTTTCAGAATTTTGGACTTGCGTCGCTCCTTGGTGCCTGTTAATGAAATTCCCAACTGATGCTGGAGTGGGAACGATCTGAAGCGATCTAGTTACCAGAAGAGTCTGCTATATGGCGGAGTTGAAGATGTTTCGTAGCGGAAAGAATTCAGAACCTAAGAACACCTCCTCTCCTGCTAAGGGGAACTCAACATAGCAACTAAAGACAATACCGCCTAAGGAGTCGCTTGATGAAATACCTGAAGGTGTCTATCTTAGAAAGGACGAGGAGCCAGGAACTAGGAAGGCGACGCCTAACGAGGCAAACTATTAATCCTAATCGATAACGACGACCAGACAAAGGTCTTGAAGATTGGATCCCATTTGGATTCTTTCCGTACGAAAGTATTGATTGACTTTTTGAAGGCAAAACTTGATGTGTTTGCTTGGACCCATGCGGACATGTATGGAATTTCTCCCTCGGTCATGAGCCATTCGCTAAGCTTGAACCCAAAGAATCCTCCAGTAAAATAGAAAAGACGCATGTTGGTCCCGGAGAGGTCAGTGGCCCTGAAGGAAGAAGTAGAGAAGTTAAGGAATAATGGGTTCATCAGAGTCAGCATATCCCGACTGGGTATCAAATCCCATCCTGGTTAAGAAATCAAATGGGAAGTGGCGAACATGTATCACTTTTCCGATCTCAACAAAGCATGCCCAAAGGATAGTTTCCCACTCCCCAGGATTGACCAACTAGTTGATTCTACAGTAAGACATGAACTCCTCTCTTTCATTGACGCATATTCAGGGTACAACCAGATCCTCGTGCATGTACCGGATCAAGAACACACAAGTTTTATTACAAACTTAGAGTTGTACTATTATGTGGTGATGCCATTTGGACTAAAGAATGCTGGAGCCACATATTAGTGTTTGCTGAACCGAATGTTTTATAATCAGATCAAGAAAACAATGGAGGTTTATGTAGTCGACATGTTTATGAAGTCCATGAAATCTTCCGATCACACAAAAGACTTGGCGGAAATGTTTGACATTCTACGACGGTATGGGATGAAGTTAAACCCTTTGAAATATTCATTCGGCGTTGCGTCGGGAAAGTTCCTCGGATTCATAGTTAGCTCTCGAGGGATCGAGATTAATCATGATCAGATTGTAGCAATCAGGAACATAAAGGAGCCATGAAAGATCAGAGATGTTTAGAGTTTGGCCGGAAAAGTTACGGCATTAAGCAGGTTCATTTCCAAAGCCACAGACAAGTGTGTTCCCTTTTTTGACGTTATTAAACGAGGGAAACGAAACTTCGAGTGGACCCCTGACTAGGCAGAGGCTTTTCAGAACTTGTTGAGTCTATTAGAGAAACCCCCAATTTGTCTAAACCAGTAGACCATGAGTATCTGCTCATATATTTAGCATTATCATCTCATGCCATCCACCTCAGCTCTGGTACGCAAGGAAATTAGAGTTCAGAGGCCAGTGTGTTACGTAAGCAAGAAATTAGCGGTAGTTGAGCGTATTTACCCCAGGATATAAAAACTTGCTTATAGCCTCCTGGTTGCATCCCAAAAACTTCGTAATTATTTTTAAGCTCACCCGATCATAGTATGCACTGATCAACCACTCCGAAAAGTATTACAACGACCTGAAGCATCTGGACGATTGCTTAAGTGGAACAAAGAGTTAAGCCAGTTCGATTTAAAATTCCAGCCCAGGAATTCGATAAGGGGGCAAGCTTTAGCCGATTTCACCGCTGAATTCACAATCCCCGAGGAGGATGTATTAGATGATAAGGTTAACCCCTCGGAGCAAAATTTAGAACTTAACCCTTGGAAACTATATACGGACGGGGCTAAGAATGATCGAAGATCCGACGCCGGAGTCGTTTTAACGACTCCTGAGGGACGATCTATCTGCTATGCTTTGTGGTTGGAATTTTCTGCTACCAATAATGTTTCCGAATACGAGGTCCTGATTGTCGGGCTGAAACTCGCTAAGGAATTGGGAGTGACCACGCTAGACATTTTTTGTTATTCCAAAATAGTTGTTTGCCAAGTTCGAAATGAATTCTAAACTAGGGGACCGCGACTCGTCACTTACCTTGAAGAGGAGTTACTAGACAGTCTGGAGCATTATAGCATAACTCATATCCCATGGATAGAAAATCAGAAAGCAGACGAGCTAGCTAAATTAGCAAGCTTTGACAATCCGGGAGAGACCGAGATGGTACTGATAGAAGTACTGAAGTCACCAAGCTTTGATCAGATGGAAGTTGACCCAGTACTGGAAGCTGAACCGGAAGAACTTCCTGCATAACGAAACACTCCGTAAAGCCGCGAGGTATGTCTTACAAGACGGATTCCATTACCGTCAGGGATTTTCGATGCCTTTATTTCGGTGTATAGCACATGATGACATCAAAGGTGTACTAAAAGATGTACATGATGGTGAATGTGGAGACCACACAGGGGGCCAAACACTGGCAAAGAAAGTATTATGGTATGGCTATTTCTGACCTACCATAAATAAAGACGCAGCAGATTATTCACGATGCTTCGATAAGTGCCAGAAAAAAATTCCTAGGGCACCTCCGAGTCAACTTAAATCATGGTGAGCCCATGGCCATTTACTATGTGGGGGATAGACATCATTGGAACCCTGCCAGTCGCCAAAGGAGGAGCCAAATACGCAATCGTGGCCGTCGATTATTTCCCAAAATTGGCAGAAGCCGAACCCTTAATTACGATCACGACAAAGTGGGTGATAAAATTTGTGGTCAGGAATATCATCCGTCGATTTGGAATACCAAAAACCATCATAATTGACAATGGAACCCAATTTGATAACACAGAATTCAGAAATGTCTGCTAGAAGTATAAGATTAACAAAAGATATACCGCAGTAGCTCACCCGTAATCAAATGGACAAGTTGAGGCAATAAACAAAACTATTACGTCCATCCTTAAGAATTATGGGCTTATCGAACGACTTACAAGACGACAAAGGGTCATATCCCTTTTTCACTTTCTTTTGGATCAGAAGCGGCCATTCCGGTGGAGTTGAAAGTCCCCTCTCACAGGGTGACGTATTACGATTCGATGACAAACAAAGCACTTCTCCTTGAATCCTTAGATATGGTTGAAGAAAAGAGAGACGAAGCGGACTTGCATGCCTCAAGACACAGGCGTCAAGTGGCCTGTTACTATGACAATAAGGTTCGTCCTTGGACCTTTGAACCAGGAGACTTAGTACTGATGCGTGTCTTTCCACCCCCAGTTAATCTGGGTCTAAAGCGGGAAGGACCATATACCATCCAGCGGAAACTTGATACAGGAGCTTTCAAGTTAACGACTGTGGATGGCAAAGAAATTCCTAGAGCTTGGAATGACCAATACTTGCAGAACTACTTGACTTAGATCTGTATTGTTTTCTTTTGTTTTATGAACCAAGTAAAAAGGCACGACTTGCCTAGAACAGTCCGGTTGACATAAACAAAAGATTATAAAGTGGACATAGGCCACGACTTGGCCGAACCACTATAAAAATATTATGTGTGATTTACTTTTTCTGCATAAATCTCTTTATATATTCGGTGATTACTATAATCTGAATACGAGACACTAAACCTGAAGTTATGAACCCAACCGGTGAGACTCTACCTTAAGTAATCATGTGTGGAAAGAAACTAGAGCGAACAATATGACCATTTGCGTAACAGAATGAAAAGGACCAGAAGACGACGTCCCAAACTCTAACTCTCATGATTCGAGAGAGAGAGTAGAAAGGACAGAAAGATGATGTCCCTAAGGCGTGAAGGTGCATCACGATAAAAGACCGCCTCGAATTCACTTTAACTTGTCTATACGATAGGAGAGTTTAAAGGTACTACGAACAATTGCCAATGAAATAGAATATTTGACTCACCGAAGAGCTAAGGGCAGTCTAATATCGAACCTAATCAATCTCAAACAAGCCCTGGCCAGGCACTTTACTCAAGATTGAATGGGGGCATATACACCACATTCCCTATTATCAATCACATATTTAAGCAATGATTTATGCATTATATATTTTGTTGTTTATGCATCTGCAGGGAAGCTCAATCATGAAATGGATTGTTATTTACTACTTATGTTTTTAACACTTTGACAATTACTGAACTCAACTAAAATAAATGACAAACTTGCAAGTATTTGACATAGTGGGAAACAAACTATTTAATTTACGTGAATGCAGGTTTATACAAGAAGATTAAACAAGGATATGCGAGGGCCGCGCTCGCTACAACAACAGCGGACCAATGGAAAATCAAAACAAAAGACGAAACCAATTTTCAAGATTTTTTGGCAAGCTCTTCGGTGATTGACCCGGTTGAAAGCTTGACAACTAACTTTGACCCAGGAGGGACTACCGCGAGGGGTTTAAGATTTTCGGGATCTTCCTTCTCAACCTTGGCTTTTAAAAGCATATCTTGCTTTGCCTTCATATCAGCCAAAGTCAGGTCATCGGCTTCCCTCGAGCCTCCAGTCATAACAACATCATCATCCTCCTCATGTCCATCATTGCCGCCATCATCTTTCAAGGCGTCTATTATATCCCCATATTTGGGAGTCTCAGTGCTGAATGAAAGGAAAACTTTGTCAGTGACCTCACCCTTTTTGCCCTCAATCTTCCTTGCAGATTCAGAGTCAGTAGCCTCATCCTTTTTCTCCTGCGTCTTCTCAGCAAACTTTGTTTCAGTAACTTCATCTGGTTTCTCATTGGTTTTCTCAGTTGTCTTCGCACCTACAGGGTGAGAAGTAACATTTATTAGCTCAAGAGATAAAGGATGTTCCTCAATTGATATCCGACGATATGACGGAAGGTTGAGACAGCCCTAACAAACTGAGGTGAAAAGGTGGAGATACCTTTAGATGATTTCTCAACATGAGTAGCAGGAGTCTCTAGTATCGTTTCGGCAATAGGAGATAAGAAGGATGCTTTGGGAATTCCCGGATTCTCTGGGTCATATCCCTCTGCCTCAGTAACCTCGGGGGCAGTAGAAGAAATACCAACATCGATAGTTTCTTTCCCTTTGGCCTGATGCTTCTCCTCTTCCATAGCAGCAACAATGAGTTTGCATCCCTTGGCCAAGCGTGCTGGCTCTTCACCTCTTAGAATTTTTTCCATAAGTTTACTTTCATCAATGGAGTCCACCTTGAGCTCTTTCATCTCCCATTCAACAATTTGATCCCACACGTAAACCAAAGTTGTTGGGTAGTCTTTGATCCAAGCGATGTCCCGATGATGGATCACGCAGATGAACTTGGCTGGGCGTCCGTTCACCGTCTTTATTCTTCCGTCTTGGTTGTTTGCACCGGAATTCGCTGAACTCATTAGAAAGATGGATGGTAAGTTAATATTTAATAAATCCAGTTGGTAAGTTAATATTTAATAAATCCAGTTCATTAGATGATGAAATCATGATCAAACCTAGGGAATGATTTGTAAGCAAATCAAATCAATAGGATCCATGAGGTGACAAGGTGATGGCATAAATCCGGCTAGTCTGAAGGAGAAGGTAATGAGGCGTTAGAAACTTCCACGGAGGAAATGATTGCACAATTTCGTCGAAATCAGGAAGAACTGAACTGTCATGGCGAGGAGAACGGAAAAAGGTTATCTCATGTTCCCGCAAGTCCAAGGCTTTTTGGGTATCAGACATTAGAAGACCAAAAATTGTATCATAAGCTCGCTGTAACCATCCAATTCTTTTTAGTAGCAGAAAGCTGCGCATAGGTATCCTCGGCGGATTTAATAGCAATACTTGCATTTCCTCCAGTTAGGACTGCACTCGACTCGACTTCCATCAGCTTGGCCTCCAACTCAGCATTTCTCTTCGCCAACTCAGCCTTCTCTTGCTCAAGACTAGTACAAGCTAATTTTTCCTTAGCACACTCGGACTTGGCATCCTTGGCTTGTTTTTTCAAATCTAAGCATTCCTGGCTGTGAGATTCCAATACAGTGTGATAACACTTTTGTAGCTCCTCGTGTTGTTTTTTGTATTTATCAGCATTCCGCAGAGCAAAAGCAAGCTAAGCCTGTGCATCCTCCACTTCTTTCTCTATATTTTTCGAAATGCTTTCATCGTAATCGACCATTTCCTTCATGTGATCTATATCAGTAATCAAGTCCCAAATGATCTTGGAGAGATTAGCGAATGCTTATACATCTCCTCATACTGCTTATCTACTAAACTATTTTAACATTAGCATCATCCGCCCATTTCGAAGGCATCAGCTCGAAAGCAGAAACAAATTGCATGTGGTCGAAATAGTGATCTGGAAATTGTTTCCTTAAATATGCCAAATTCGCCTTATTCTTGGAATCGAGTGACACAGGCTTGGCTAAAGATAATTCAACATTACGACGCTTGGCAGGAATAATTGATGTTGTGTCTTTGTCTGGCCTTTTCTCAGAAACTTTATGTTTGTCTTATGAATCACCATGCTTCAACGGTGGTTTCTCTTGAGGATTTTTTTCTTTAGGAGAAGTAAGAACTTATGGGATGCGGTTTGTCTCCTTCATGACGATCTTGATGGCTCTATTGCCTGTCAAGATCCAATCGATGGGGAGAATGGGAGAGCGAAGAGTAAGGACGACTGGAATCATAGTGTCTCCTGTCATCTCTGGCATGACTTTGATGCCGATCATATTCGGTATCGGAATCAAACCTAGGCATACTGGAACGGACTTTCCTGACATCATAGCGTGGGTGTGTCATTTGACTTGCAAAACGATACAAGTACGTATTAGAATCAAAAGTTGGTATGGAACACAAGTGCTGTGACGTGCAGTGCAAGTGTAGTGCATGTATCCTAGGTGATTCCCCCAACGGTCCGGAGCCTGGAGTTAGGCCTGTATGCGCGGTTTCCTTGGCTTTCACGGGAGTAAAGTCTTCTTCTAAGGTAAGAGTGAGAGCATCTATTCTAAAATCTTCAGAAGTATAGATAGTGTCGGGTGGGAGAAGTTTCCCCAAACCTTGGTATATAGAAACCTATAGAGGAATCATCTCCTTGGTGTGTGATTGACGGTAGATCTCCTAGGGAAATCATTTTTTCAGTGGTAGCTACATCCTCAGGAGTGATGTAATTTTCTCTATCCTTAGCAGCTATGTTTGCTAGTGTATCGTCTTAAGTCGAAGTGGGAGAAGGACTCTTTTGAGGCATAGTTGGATCTTTCGAGCTTCCTCCCGTCTCGAGTAAAGCTTCAAGCGGCCCTTCAGCTAGGGGTATATATACATAGGGACCTTCTTCGTGGCCTATGCTGCAAGTGATAGCAAGTAAGAGATGGCGGTGAAGATACTCATCAACTAGACATTCTCTGATAAGTCAGGAATTTTTGATCTCCATTGAGAAGCCGAGTCAGACGATTTAAATACACTGGATGTACCTCTTGTTTTGGATTAAGGACTGCAAGCAAAATTAAATGACAGACCAGTTCATTCATGGGAGTGATCAAAGTTAGAAATTGAAGTCTGAAATTTTACTTGATCTAATCCATCATCTAGCACATCCCGGCTATTGCTTGATATATAACCATTCAAATCTCGGATCGCCAACTTTGCTGCTGAATGGTGCACTAATGATTTTCCTCTTTGGCACCGATTCAAAATATACCAAAGACAGGGTATCTTCGGTTCGGTGTTTGAAATTGTAAAAGAAGCGTACATCCTCGAAGGTGAGTTCTGTCCTAAGAATTTCCCTGTAAGCAATGTATAAGGTGTACAGATAAGCGTAGGAGTTGGGTTGGAGCTGCATTGGAGAGATCTGCATTTGTCTCAGAAAATCGACGACGAATGGAGAAAATGGAGGTATCGCTCCAACAAGACACTTTAACCTATTGATCGCCATATACCCTTCGGGTGGATTATGAGGTCGATCTTTCTTAGTAGGCAGCTCAGTGTCTCTTCGGAGAATTCGATGCTTTAGACATATTCGCGCAAGTTTGGCATCATCAATGATTGATTCGATAGAATCGCCGGGCGGTTCTAAGACAAAGGCACTCTCAAATTCGTTAGGAGCGCGATTATCTCCTACTCCTCCATCCTCTTCTTCATCTAAAGAGACATCATCCCTGGATGATGCTGCACTTTCACGTATTTCTGCTTCATAGTTAGAGCACACACTATCCTAATTCGGATCTGAAGTAGAAGGTATATCTTCAATAATAGGATTGTCAGACAATCCTGTTGTGTCTTTCCATTCCACTAGCCTAGCTGAGTGTCTTCGGGCCATGGTAGTTGTACTATCCACAAGCTAACAGAAACTAGAGTATAGTTGCCCGTGTCCCCCGTGTGTGTGTGTGCACTAAATTGTGCAAATGTGCACAATACTAAAATCAGAGAATACAAGATTAACAGGAAGTAAAGCAATATGGAAAGTGGTCGTTTGTTCATTAAGTTCAGACAATTCAGTTAGGAGGCTCTAGCTTAACTGTCCAAAAGTGTGCAAGTTATAGTTCATGAAATCGAGCTAGATTAAGCACACTTATATTTCATTTTAAGTGTTATCAGATCGGCTCAGGTTGGATCTTCGTATTCTGAACGGGTCAGTTCGGAAATCTTTATGCAAGTAGTAGTCAGAAGAAGGAATGTATGAGGAAGACTTCGGATCGGTTCAGATCCTAAGGTGAAGGGAATTCGGTTCGGATCGGAATTCATTAAAACAATTTCATTTGAACCAAGCCATATCGAACTGTACCGGTCCAACCTCCCATAACTCAGTTTCTCCACTTAAGTGTTTATGTTCATCCCATTTTAACTCCTCCAATCCGAACCGAGGTCATCTACTCTATCCTAACTGCTTCGACTTCCATCACACTGCCCCAAACCGATCACACTCCAGAGTACACCTCCTTCTTCTTCTTTCCCACTGATCCAAAAGCAACAAACCCTAGACTCTCACATGCTCATCTTCGATGAGGCATTTTCGAAGTGACGCTCTTGGCTCCAGTTTAGATCCCCTCCACAACCGCCTTGAGGTGGCGAAAAGGTCGTCATCGATGATGGCGATGGAGCGAAGGACATGGCATCGGATTTGGCATTACTTCAAGCAAAATCACTAAAATCGACTCTGAATTCGAATTTAAATTGGTTGAAATTGGATAATACAAGAATTATGCTTCGATTTCAGGAATTAAGAGATTACTTGATGCTATGGAGATTAGGGTTTATATGGAATTAGGGAAATGAAAGCGAAGAAAATAAGGGAAGAGAGGGAGGGTTTCACGAATTTATATAAAATATAGGAGACCATTCGCATTCTAGTGGGCCCCACTTCCAAAGCCGACTCGAATAGAAAAGCAATGCCCAAGCCCTTTCTCTTTCTTGGCCCAGTGATGGACTAGTGGATCGAATGCAAAAACTAGGTCAAACCAATTCGGGCCGAGGTGTGATTACCAACGCAATGATTACAACAATACGTAAAGAGTGAGCGAATGAAATTAAAAAGAAATGGATATGGACTACACGTATGTATATCAAAGGAATACCTGGAGGAATTGCCCAAAGCTTTAATCAAAGTACTGGAATTAGTAAAAGAAATAATGGTGGTACCTATGCTCGTAGAGTATTTATAAGTTCCAAAAGGTGCAACTCCATGAGAAGTCACGACTCTATGAACGAATAGAGGCAACTATTCGATGGCACTGATTGAGAAGCGAACATATCAAGTATTTCAAAGCACGAGACATTTTCAATGAACGCATACTTCGAGGAGGCAAAATGTTAACCCGCTTTCTGATCGGATTATACAAAGCTTAGATATCAACAAACGAATATATCCAAAAAACAAGGAATGCAGGAGAAGACCTTCCGGGTCGGTTCAGGAGTCTCCAAATGAACCCCTTCACATATATAAACAGATCAGTGAACCAGCTTCAAATTCCCCACTCCAGTTCGATTCGGCCTACCAACGCCGATCTGACCTGAAATTCATGCATTGATCCAAACCGCACAACGTCCCTCCGATCCGAACCGAGGGCCACACCACATTAATTACACTCCACGTTCTTCTGAAGACTCGGAGCGGTTATACTCCACTATCCCACGATTTTAATGTGCTGTCACCATCCTGAAGCGAGCTGATTTGAATATCACGATATGGGGCCCACGTGGCACCCGAACCAGATGGGTTTACAGCGTATAAATACCCCAAAACATCTCATTTGAAGGAACTTTTGGCAAATTAATTACTCTAACTTCCAAACCAGTGAATTTCTTTGCTTTATTCAGATTATACCCAAACTTTTGGAGTATAATTCTACAAATTAAAGAGTGATTATCAGTAGTATAAGTGAGTTTAAGAGGAAATAATCATTGTATTAGTATTTGAATCATTAATCAAAGAAGTATAAAGTGGACGTTGGCTCTTTAACGTCTAACCACTATAAATCTGGTGTTCTCGTTGCTTTTCTTCCTATATTATTTGGAATTATCATTTGTTTGGGTGTTAGAACCACTTTTTGGTCTAACAAAGCCAATGAAATTTTGCTTTGCTTTATTTTATCCTAAAATTGTATGAGCTTTTAATGTATTTTCTAGCTTGTTATAAGTTTTTTTTTTGATTCAAAACAAAATGCCTAGTTTATTATTTAAATACAACACCATGATCTACATCAAAACTACTCTTGATACATTAAATCAAAATTATATTTTGATAATGGTACTAATTAACTATATAGATACACACATTTTGAGGTATGTGCATAAAAATTTTATTAAACAACAAGTTGGTTTCTAAAGTGGAAGACTCACTAAGTGGTACACCCTAAATATTTTGACTTCTAAAAAAAAGAATTGTCTTAATAAAAAAGAAATATTCCAAGTCAAGTGGAGGCTTCAAGCATAGGAAAGACAACTTTGAATTAAAGGAAGAATTATTCCGAGCATCTAAAGAAAGTTTCGAACTCGAGCATAGAGCTTAGAACCTTGAATGTGAATCTTTGAACCACTGGTCTCAAGACAAAGAAAAATGCTCCAAAAGAATGTCTAGCAATAGAGCCATGTATCTCTCTTTAAAGGGAGAGGAACATCGAGTGCATCAAGAAAAAGGAAGTTCACATCAAAAATAGTGTTTGAAATAACTTTCTCATTAGTCAAAGCAGCGCTTCAATAAGAAAGATTTTGCGGTTCTAGGGCTTCGTGATGCCCTAAATTACATCACAGTGAGCTTTGATTGCTTCGAGCCACTTGGATAAATGAAGATCAGATTCTCAATCGTTCTAAACTTGAAGTAGTCCCACTACAAAGACAAAGGTGGAGTTAACTCCAAAAATGAAATTAAACCTGAATGATTGTGAAATCACTAACCTTAAAGACAATTCACATAATCAACAACAAAGAATCCATAGAAATAGCAAGTAAAATGTAGAAAAATTAGAAGAGATACAAGAATTTTGTAGTGGTTCGGCTATCTCTGGCCTACGTTCACTTTAATCAATCTTTTATTAGTTCTTCTAGTTAAATCTCTCTAGATCTTAACTGGTTCTATATTACAATTGATTAGAATTTTTCGATGGAGATAAGAAGTGAAGAATAATTGATCATTCAGTAAAAAATTGTGTTTACATTCCAGATCTGATATAGCAAAGTCTTAGCGTGTCAACAACATCCCCCACTTCTAGTTGAAGGTAACATGGTATTTATAAGAGTTTGAAGACAATTTGTTTTAGGATATTGCATCAGTGGGCTCAACTGGGGGTAAAATGTCATGCTAGAGAAATCACTCTAATCTGGGTAAGTTTGATGGATCAGTACCTATCTGTAGCCTATAGGTTGGTACCTATCTATAAACTTAACGTATTTTCATCCCTTATCTTTTATTTTGGCCTTCATATGTCCTCATAACGTTCTCTTCTATGTT
Source organism: Allium sativum (assembly GCA_030737875.1). Classification (NCBI taxonomy): domain Eukaryota; kingdom Viridiplantae; phylum Streptophyta; class Magnoliopsida; order Asparagales; family Amaryllidaceae; genus Allium; species Allium sativum. The sequence continues at coordinate 204,598,205 of CM060924.1, forward strand.
TCATAGGACTTGAACTTTGTTTGCACATACTTGGCAGTGGAGCCATGTTAAACTATCTTCAAAATGTACAGTCTATCAACCATTTTAAGTTTGGGACATCGAATTGCTGCCAAATTGGATGGGTAGACTAATTTTGTGATAATAATCAAGATGTATGACTCAAAATATAGGTTGTTGTAACAAACCAAAATTTTGAAACTTATATATTTAAATAATTTTAATATTAAAGCAAATGAATTTGAAATTTAACGACTTGAATTAATTTATATGAGACTTTGAATATTTGAATGAACTTGAAATTTAATATGAAATTAAATTGATTTGAAGTTTAATTGTAATTCTACTTGAATTAGAACGATAATAAGAAATAATTATCGATAAATTTGAGTATTGGAAATCGACTTATTATTACTCGATTTTGTTAAGATGTGAAAATAGCCATTTTACAAATGATTTGGGAATAGAACGACACTAATTTTATTGGATCTGGAATGGTTAATTATTGCAAGATTTCAAATTTCGTATTGATTAGACTTGCTGTACAATCGTGCACGATAATAATGCGTATCGATGAGCGATATAAAATTTAATATTATTGCTAATACCTTAAGTAATGATTTTGATGACAACAACCATATAAACATTACTACTACCATATCTTCGAGTTGGGCAGTTACGTTAAATATATTGTAACAACCCAAAATTTTAATAAAGCAATTTAAATGAAAGATTAATAAAACAAATAATCAGAAAAATAATGGAAATTGAGAAACGAGGGGTTGCCTCGGGTTCATCACGAAATTCTAGTCAAGATAGACATTTGGTTTGTAGAAATCGGACTTAAAACAGAGAAATTACGAATAAAAGACTGAAACCAGAAATTAAATTAAGTAAATAATATACATATAATAACAAAAATTCGAACGTTGGAATTGGGACCCAATCCTAGGTTGGGATGACCCCTGGGTCGACCCACCCATAGGATGGGTGGACCCAGGGCGCGACATAGCATGTTGTTGCCAGATAATATTTCGACCTAACCTGGATGGATTCTTGGTGCTGTTACTGGAGTCTTTTTTGATCTGATTGACTAAAACAAAAACCTAAATTCCTAGGATCCCTAACTCTATTATAAATATAGTCCCATCTAAACCTAAATCCTCACAACTCCATACCACTTTTCTTGTGCCTCCACCACACAAATACTTCTTCCTTAAATATTTAATGGAGTTTTGAGATTTAGGTTTTTGCATACATAAATTTGGAAGAAAATTTAAACATAGACCTGGAGGATTCATACAAGGGCCTAATGAATTGCACAAATCTGTGAGTATTTTCTATGATTACAAGATCAATATAATTTGGGGATCACTTGGACAGTATAACAGTTGTAAATTTATTCAGTAATTTATAGATTTCATTATTTATTTTCTATAAATGATTTTTGTATATTTGATTACTATTTTTATCCCTTCTTCAGTTTATTCCAATTATTTATCTGTTAGTGTAAATCATTCAGTTTGCTTTCACCCTTTTTTTGTGGATTATTTATGTACAGTTCAGATTTTACCTTGATTTATCTGTAGATCTGTTTTATTTATTTGAACCTAGGCCACACGAGAGCCTAGGCCTTTGCCCTTTTAACTTGCGTTGAGCTTAGGCCTTTCAATGAGCCTAAACATTATTCCTTTTTTGTTTCTGCGCATGTCGGAAAAATTATCAATTTGATTATAAAGTGCATACTAAGGAATAAAAATATGAATTTGGCTATAAAGGATTAATTGGGAGCATGTTGAATTAATATAATAATGGGTAATTGAGCTGTATTTTGGTAAAATCATTAATAAACTAAATAATTGGAAATTTGAATAGATGCTAAGTAGCGGGGATTTAGGGTTATATAATGAAATATAAACAAGATAATGTTTAAATGCAACCTGTAACATAACAAGAAGTTATGTGGAATAAGTTTGCTTATTAATAAACTTAAAGTGGATGTTAAGTTTAATATAAACAAATTAATAAGCATGGATAGAGGTCTTTTTTAGCAACATAAGCCGATTAGGGAAAATAAGTGGCCTATTAAGAAAGCGTATAGTGGGTGTCCATTTTGGCAGCGATGACTGATTGGGGAAAATAAGTGGGTTATAGTTATGGTCTGTTCCGGCAGTAGGGGTAGGTTGATTATGGAAAATAAGTGGCCAATTAAAAATATTAGTTTATTTTGGCCTTGATGTTTATTGACATTTCTATGGGGGTCTAAGGTAGTTAGGTACTCAACAATAATTCTATGGTGGTCTTGGCAATAATAAATTAAATTGGAGACTAAGTCTAGAGGTGACTTGAGCCATATTGCATTTTGGTTAGGGACCCGTATTAGATAGTATTCCTGTTACCACACTATATAGAGGTCTCACGAGTAGGCAAGGGCACACTTTACTGTACTGGGTAGTAAGAGGTCCAAATGAGGTAGGTATTGGTGGGGCGATGAGTGTGCATCGCGCCGATTGGAGAAAATAAGACGCTGTAACCTCTGTAATTAATATTATGTCCTTTAGAGCTGATGGGCCAATCCTGATAAACCCAAGGCCATAGACAGCATAGGTTATCACAACCATGGTTTAGGAGTCGATCGACGGGTAGAATTATGTTACATTCTAATTATGAGTTGAAATAAATGGTGCTGAAATCGAATGATACGAATTTGATGACAATTGACTTCTTTCTATTGCCTTGTTTACTGTTATTATGCCTTAAACTATTATCCTGTCAAGATTCCTTATTTTATCTCTCATGCTAGCAACTATAGAACTCACTAGGCTTCATATGTCTGACTAGTTTTCTTTTCTTTCTCTCTTCCTTTCCCCTTAAGTTCTCAGTGTAGAGGATCTCTGAATTGATCGGGTTTTGGTTCAGCTTAGCTTATTAGAGATTTCTTTTTGAATCACTTTCTACCAGTTTATGTACTGTTTCACGTTTGACTTGCTTTGTATTTGATGTTGAGAGGGATTTTTTTTAGTACTCTAATTATGTTCTTTTCACGAGAAAGCTGTGGGTTTATGATGGAGTACATTTTATGATGTAATAACTCTTACGTTCAACTTTAAATAAAGTTTCCGGTATGTTTTCGTGTGCCGCCTTGTGAATTTTAGTCTTGTAATGCTATTTTTTTCGCAAAGCCAACTGGTTTTAAGGTGATCGCAAACACCTTTTATTATGACTAATAATAATAAACCTCGTAGTACAGGTGATTGTTAGTAGAAAATCACCTAGATACAATTTTAGTGGTGAACTGTCAACCATAATACATCATTAATAAAATAATGTTTCCACACAGAAAACATATTAGATTACATGAACCGTTACATCTTACCAAACTGGCGTTGTTAATATGACACAAAATACATATCATTATATTTGACTTAAGTTCTTAGCAAAACTTTGTTGTCCATTTTAGTTCTTTGAACCATTGTCATGTTGATTCCTGAGCATACCCTTCTTCATGCTATGCGTGATGGGGGTTTCAGGCCCAACTTTCTCACCAGAAGAAGTAGTAGCATATGATGATTCAGTGATAATATCAGGTGATCTAGCTTTGTGCCCCAGAGGTAGAGCAATATTTTCTTACATGGATGATGCACTTTCAGGAGAAATCCTTCTTGATGTTGTTGATATGAAACTTTGCATTGAGATGGAAACAGGTGCATATTGCTTGCTTTCTACAATTGTAGTGTTTTCATTACTGCTTCATACTTGATTTTATCCAATTCCTTAGAGCTAGTTAAAGATTTGAAATCATTAATGTACTTCACTATCATAACTCGTCTACCAGTATGAAGATCACTACTATAAAAAATAGTTGAAATTCTATCAATGATAGTCTGCAGTTCTCCAAATTGATTGGCTTCACCAATACGTTGGGGATTTTGTGAAAGTCCAACACCATTACCCACACTGCATCAGTATTCTTTGTCTTGTCCTTCATAGCTTGGATGTTGTCTACATTACATGCATTAGAATAAGTGTGCAGATTGATGGTCTTCAAGTTACCAGCTTTAGGCACATCACTGTTCTTGCCTGCTAACTCTAAGTGTAAATGCTCACTGGCTTGACTACTTACTTCACTGACATCACTGTGCTTTCCAGCTAGAGGCATAACACTAGCTTCATTCAGCACAATAACATGTGATTGATCTCCTATATCTGTCTCTTCACTTCTAACATTGATAGCTTCATTTCCTCCACTATTACTTTCACAATTTGTTACATTACCCATTCTTTTCATTTCAGTTACATTAACATGATCAACAGTAGCTGGAACTTGAGAAAAGGTGTTGGCAAGCAATGCAACAAGCCTGTCAATTTCACCTTCCACGTATTCAGTTTCACCATATATTATGTTTTCATTATTAATGTCATCTGTAATGCTATTTTATACCTATATGCTTCATATTCCATAGCGAAATCCTCATACGGGTGACTTTAAGACGTGTGTGGCATTACATTTGGTATAAGAGCCTAAGGTTACAAGATCAGGGAAAAGTTATTGTTTTAAAAGAACAAGTCTTTTAAAAAAAGTGTTTTTGAATAGAAGGTTTGTTTTAAAAAATATCCCCTCAAGTTAATTTCAATATTCTCTTGATTCCTTTCCTGAACCCTTCGCTCTTCTCTTTTCGTAGCTTGTCTGGGGTTCCCATGAGGGTATCCCCATTGTGACTTGGTTCCGTAGGTACGCGGAAGCTACGACACTAGCCGAAGGGCAAGAGAATGCCCAAGCTCCCGCTCCAACCATGGTGGTTCCTTCTAATCCTCCACATGCAACTGATTTCTCTAAGCTTTGCAAATATTTCATGGCTCTAGTGGCAAGGCCTTCCTTGATTTAGATACTTTTGTTGGGGCATGCATTTGGCTCAGGGATATGGAGCAAATATTTGTACTTTTAGAGCATGAGAATATGAGGAGAGTTCGGTCGACTGCATGGCAATTGAAGGGTGAGGCTTTGTATTAGTGGATTATGGCTGAGGCAAAATATGGTATTGAAACTTGGAATGAGTTTAACAAGAGGTTTGAAAGGAAGTTTCTATCTCAGAAGGAAGAGGGCATTCAATTGGAGAATCCTTTTGAACTGAGACATGGTGATCTTTCTGTGAAGGAATATGTAAATCAATTCAATGAGCTTGCTAGGCTGGGGATGGGTTTGTTGAATATGGCTCATAAGAAGGTTGTGAGATATGTTAAGGGTCTGACTCAACCCCTATAACGACCTTCTTTGATTCATATCCCGATGGGTGGTACGTTCGAGAATCTTGTTGGGATGATGTTTATGCATTAGGAAGGGAGAGGTGATTCCAAGGAAAGTAAAGCTGAGATGGTGAAAGGCGGTTTTGGAATTAAGAAATGGCGGCCTTAGAAGCTTTATAAGAAGAAGGGTGATAAGCCAAAGAAAGCTCAGATAAAGAAAGAAATTAAATGACATGGGTTCGGCATGATGGGCCATTTTGTGAGGGACTGCAAGAAGATTGCCAAGAAATTAAGGGAAATATTTTAATTGCGGGCAGTAGGGTCATTATAGTAAGCAATGTCATAAGAAGCAAGGACAAGGGGCTAGCTCATCTGGAGCGCAGATGCATACATTGGAGGCATCTCGGGTCAGCGGTAATCAGGATAGAGGTAAGAAGTCGCAGTTGAAGGTTTGATCTCTCTTTGTGACTTTCCATTTAGGGCCTTATTTTATTCTAGCGCTCCACATTCCTTCATTTCTACTTTGTTAGTTGATTGTCTGCACCTTAGTATATCTCTTATTTCCGATCCAGAAGTAGTTTTAAACTCAATAAAAGGTTCGGCTCATTTTTTATGATGTGTTAGAGTTTGAGACTTTCTATATTAGCGTCGAGTTCTATTGTGGCACCTATGTACTGGGGTTTTCGAGGCACCGTATTATTCTAGGGATGGATTGAATGGCTATGTATGGTGCCACTCTTTACTACGAGAGGAAGGTAGTGAGATTGATGACTTGTCACTGTAGGACCCTCGAGATATCTTGCGACCTACTAGGGTCATTCATGTTGAGCCTCTTAAAGTCCCTAGATATTTCTATTGATGATCTTAGTTTGGTACCCGTAATGAGAGATTTTTTGGATATATTTGAGGAGGTGAAAAGGCTACCTCCGAGACGAGAGATCAACTTATGGATTTATTTGACAGAGAAAGCTAAGTTTATTGCAATTCCAGTGCACCATATGGCTTCGAGGGAAAGGATGGAACTAAGTAAGCAGGTGGGTAAGCTATTAGAGAAAGGCTTTATTAAACGGAGCATATCTAAGTGGGGAGCACCGGTCGCTTTCTCTACTAAGGAAGACGGCTCTCTCTATCTATGTGTGGATTATAGTGAATTGTACAAGCTCACAAAGAAGAATCGATGCCCATTTCCTTAAATAGACGTTTTATTTGATTAGTTGGTGGGCGCATCTATTTTCTCCCAGTTGGATTTGTGACCGGGTTTCATCGGCTTCGAGTTGTAGATGATAGCATGGATAAGACTGCTTTTAGGACACCAGATGGATTTTTTGAGTGGTTGATTATGCCATTTGGGCTAACAATGCGTCGAAATACTTTATTGATTTGATTAGACGAGTGTTTAGGGAGTTCCTAAATAAGTTTGTGGTAGTACTTATGGATGACATTTTGGTGTTCTCGAGAGATAAGGATGAGCACGCCTTGCACTTGGGAGAAGTCCTCCGTACTCTTTGTGCACATCAGTTAAAGGCAAAATTCTTGAAGTGCCATTTTTGGCGCAAGGAGGTTAGATTCTTAGGGCATGTAATTCCGAGTGAGGGTATAGCGGTGGATCCTACTAAGGTTGTTGTTGTGCAAGACTGGAAGGCCCCCAAGAATGCGACTGAGGTGAAGAGTTTTCTAGTTTTGGCGGGGTATCATCAAAAATTCATTAAGGATTTTGCATGGATTACAACTCTACTTACCCGTCTTCCTAAGAAGAACTTCGTATTCTCATGGGAAGTGGATCTAAATGTCCGCGGTTTATACAGATGCTTACGGTATAGGATTGAGCGCGGTCCTAATGCAGGAGGGTAGGGTTTTTTTCTATGGGAGAAGACAACTAAGGGTGCATGAGATAAATTACCCTACCCATGATTTGGAGCTGGCAGCTATTGCCTTTGCACTCAAGACTTGGAGGCATTACTTGTTGGGTGACAGGTTTGAGTTGTATACCGACCATAAGTCTCTTAAGTACTTATGTTTGCAAAAGGACCTTAACTTGAGACAGCAGCGCTGGATGGAGTTTCTAAAAATCTGACGACTTTGAGATTCCATATACCATAGGGGGAGAAATGTAGTAACGGATGCTATGAGTATGAAGAGGATGACATTAAGCCGGTTATTCGTAGAGTGGTAGAGTTTGGAGTTTATCTAAGCTTTTGATTTTATACCATCCATGGATTATGCACCAGGATTGTTAGCATCGTTTGAGGTGCAACCTAGTCTATTGGAATGTACTAGATCCAATCAGCATGATGATTAGTAGCTAGCGGATGTTTCAAACCGAATAGTAGAGGCGATACCTCTAAGCACCTTTCTAGATGCTCAGTTGATGAGAAAGGATGGCCATGCCATGATGGTAAGCTATATGTGACACGCACAGGAGATGTGATGAGTGCGATATTGTCTAAGACCCATCACTCTCGGATGACCATCCATCCGGGAAGAGATAAGATGTATAAGGATTTGAAGAGGGTCTTCTATTGGATGGGGATGAAAAAGGATGTGGCTTATTATGCAGCAAGATGCATGATGTGCCAGAGAGTTAAGGATAAGCAAAGGAAGCCTGGTTAGCCTGGCCGAGGAAAGGCAATACCAACATTTGGGTTATCATGGATAGATTAATTAAGAGCGCTTATTTCATCCCAGTTAGGAGTAAGAGAACCGCAGTTTGGTTAGCTTTGATATATTTGAGGGGGATTGTTCGACTTCACAGAGTTCCCATGAGCATTGTTAGTGATAGAGACCCCATCTTTACCCGCGAGTTTTGGAGGAGCTTGTAGGAGGCATTGGGGACACAGCTTAGACTAAGCATTGAATATCACCCAAAGACTGATGGGCAGACTGAGAGGGTTAATAGGATTTTTGTGGATTTATTGCGGCTGCGCATTTTGGACTACAGAGAGACCTGGGGGGAGCATCTTCCCTTATTAGATTTTGCTTATACCAACAGTTCTCGAATGATCATTGGCATGACGCCTTACGAAGCTTTGTACGCATGACCCTGCAGATAACCTTCTTGTTGGTGGGAGACCACAAATAGACTTCTTCTTAAACCAAAGATGATAAGGGAAACCTCAAGTAAGACTGATTTGATTCGAAAAACGATGAAGGAAGCTCAAGATGGACAATATCCATATGCAAATAAGAGGAGGAAAGATCTTAAGTTCAGTATATGGGACATGGTTTTCATTAAGGTATCACCCCTAAGGAATGTGGTGCGGTTTAACTCAGTTTGGAAGTTAGCACCTAGATTTGTGGGGCCATTTCCTATAGTGGAGAGGGCATATTATATGGCCTATAGGATTTAGCTATTGGAGAGGCTGTCAGGCGTGCATGACGTATTTCTCGCATTTGAGGTAGTGCTTGCATGATTCTGCAGTAGTGGTGGAGCTGAGTACTATAGAGGAGGTTGAGGTTGAGAGAAAGGCATCTGTTCAACGAGTACCTACATGTATATTCAGGTCTGAGGTAAAGAAGTTGAGGAATAAGGAAATTAAGCTCATCAAGGTTCAATGTGAAGAGGATAACGATGAGACAATATGATAACCAAAGGAGAGGATTCACGCATCTTTTCCATTTCTTCTTGATAGTACGCTCTCAGTCCCTTCTTAATTTTGAATTGGAACCTTATCCATTTTCTATCATTTGAATTAGCGTGTCTTCAGGAAAGCCTAGTGTTGGTCGGATGTGGTTTAAACATGTTACTAAGACATGTTATGTTTGATGGATTCACATGGATGCAAGTGTTTGCAAGTGAATGCATATACACACTAGTCACTAATTAGTGATCGACAACTAGGACACTAACATTATTGCATATGGACATGTGTGCAGTTTTAATTTACTTTTATTTTATAGGTGAAGAATGGACGATTACCATATGGATGTTGCATTATGATGGTGGTTGTAGCATGCATATAGAATTTTAAGTATCATTAGGATTTTCTTGCATACATTTTGGATGCATGGCACTAACATAAATTGCATTAAAGAAGGTCGACTGAATCAGTGGACTACCTAATTTCCTGCATTAATTAGGGATATATACACCACACTATTGCATAAGTTAATGAAAAACATTAGAAATCCTAATGACAATGGATGTCTATGATTTATGGATGAGTAGAGGATGCAGATGACACTGTGATAATATTTATGACATTTTGAAATTTCGGGGGCAAAATCCTTCAAGGAGGGGAGAATGTAACAACCCAAAATTTTAATAAAGACATTTAAATGAAAGGTTAATAAAATACATATTAACAAGAAAATAATGAGAATTGAGCAACGAGGGTTGCGCCATTGTGTCTGTCATAAAATTCTGGTCAAGATTTACATTTGGTTTGTTGAAATCGGATTTAAAATGAAGAAGTTACGAATAAAGGACCGAAACCAGAATTTAATTATAAAATAAAAAATATAATAATAATAATAATAATCCAAATGTTTGAATTAGGATGACCCAGTCCCAGGTTAGGTCGGCCCAGAATGCAGTCTGGCACGTTGTTGCCAAGCATGATTTCGACTGAACCTAGACGGATTTTTGGTGTTGTTTTTGGAGTCTTCTTTTGATTTGATGGACCAAAATAAAAACCTATTATCTAATGGTCCTTGGCTTCCTAATTCTATTATAAATATAGACCCATCTAACCCTAAACCCTCACAACTCCATACCTCCTTTCCTTGTTCCCCCACCACACAAACTTCTTCCATAAATATTCTAATGGAGTAATGAGATTTAGGTTTTTTCATACATAAATTAAGGAGAATGTTTATACATAGACCTAGAGGATTCCTACCAGGGCCTATTGGATTGCATGAATCAGTGAGTATTTTCTATGATTACAAGACCGGTATAACTTGGGGATTATCTCGACGGTATATTAGTTGTAAATTTCTTCAGTAATGTACATATCTCAATATTTATTTTCTATAAATGATTTATGTATATATGATTACTGCTTCTATCCCTTCTTCAGTTTATTTCAGTTATTTATCTATTACTATAAATCTTTCAGTTTACTTCTATCCCATTTTCTTATTGGATTATTTTATGTGCAGTTAAGATTTTTATTTATTTTATTTATTTGAGCCTAGGCCATGCGAGAGCCTATGCCTTTATCCTCTTAATTCATGTTGAGTTTAGGCCTTTCAAAGAGCCTAAACCTAATTCCCTTTTTGTTACTATGCATGTTGGAAAATTATGAATTTGATTATAAAGTGCATATTGGGAAAAAATATATGAATTTGGGTATAAAGGAATAATTGGGGGCACGATGAATTAAAACAATAATGGGTAATTAAACTATAACTTTGGTGAAATCATTGATAAACTAAATAATTAGAAATTTTCCTAGATGAAATCTAAATGCATCACTGCCATCTCTTTTCTGGATGAAAAGAGGAATGCATTTGTTGGTAACTAAGTTTGTTTATTATGGAAAAACAAAGGTTTACTTTGAACTATCATATTTTTACTTACAGAAGTGGTAGACTACCATAATAGATTTGAGTTAATTAATGAAGTCGAAAGGAAAAAAACATTCAACAATAATTGCGAAAACATCATAGAACTACAAGTCGTGTGCATAGCATGGGTTCACACTTGTATAAATAAAAATCAATAATCTAACCCGCAGAAGGAATTTCGTCTGAGAATTGTAGTGACAATTTCCTTAGAACTTTATTCAAAGTCTCTCAAGATAAATAAATGTGAACTGCACGAGATTGTGGTGTGTGTGATATTATGTGTGATATGTAAGACTGGTGGTTAAGTATTCAGAAACAAAGAGGAAGGAGAGTATTGTTTTTAATGTCAAGTGATCATGTTTCCTTCTCTTTCTATATGCAGTTCATCAACAGTTACATCCCTTGGGATGTGTCACATATCTTTGTTTCTATCTATTGCATCCATTTAAACGGTTGTGACAGGCATTTCCATTGGAAAATTTGATTCGGTTCGAAACTGGACAAACATGCGGTGGTGCGCACGCGTGTGTTAGCTCATGGGAGTATGACCTCCCCATGTACAAAATTACTGATTCTACGGACCAATATAGCTTCAAGGGTTTTACTATATAACCATGAAAATTTGTAAATCTTTTTGCAATGTGAATCAACATCTCATTCATCAATGCAATGGTCTAATAGAGATAACATGTAATGCATGAACATCAAGCTATACAAATGTCTTAGAACTCAGTTTTATGAATGAGAAGCGATAACATAGTAGAACCATGGACATCAACCAATATGAGCACATTAGCATTGTTACATACTCTCCATAAATGCTGGCGACTCAACGACATCTTAAGCAACCAATCAAAATATATTGAGCAAGATGGAGATTTGAAGAATGATAAAATACCTTTAGTTTTGGAATTGTTAGCTAAACTATAGGCTTTCCACCCCCGTTATAATAAAAGAATAATTCGTGTCACTTTTACCTTCAAATAAATAATTAAAATTTTCTCTATTGCGTATCTACTTGTGTTACATTTAACTACTTTACGAAAAAATTGTTGAAGCTGATTTTTTTCTTGAGGGAAAGATGTAATCAATCGACCATAAACTCTACCGACAACACTGAAAGCCAACATGGTAAAAAATTGACAATACGCAATGCAAACATGAGAACAAAAAAAAAGAAAAAACTAATTAACCGATGACTGGTGTCGAAAAAACATATAAATAACGATAGAAGTTAACATGAAAAATTTATATTAAACATTGTATTTAAATGTAGAAAAACTTAGAAAATAACCAAAGCAGTAAAATAAAAAAAGTAAGAAGAAGAGAATAAAGTAAGTAAAAAGGAAAAGGGCAATTTTGGAATAAATGGGGAGGGCAAAGAAAATTTCGGGTGAGAAATTTATTTTGAAATGATAGGGGTGGGAAGAGCAATTAGAGGAGTGCAAATAGATGGAGCCTTTAGATTATATTTGATCATATTTGTGAAGATTTGGGAAGAGTGAAGCATCGTGGTGAAGCAATTGCAAAAAGGAATTGAAGTTGGTTATAAACATGTGTTAGCAGAGTTGGTGGATTTGAATTCTGTTTTCCGATGTGGATATTATGTTTCCTTCACAAAAAGGATGACAATGGGGTCCAAACTCGGTTGATGCACCCTTGTTTTGGCTCATTCTATTGGGTCTTCGGGGCTAGTAGTCCTACGAATCGTTTTGACGGGTCTGGGTCTAGAGTCGGGTCTGAAGCATGGCTAACCCGCCCCAACCAGACCCGCCCTAGTGAAACATCATTAAGATGCTTTATAACTATAATGATTAATTGTCAGTCTTTTTGTGTATATGTAGTTATTGCATGAATATTATTTTCTTTCAATAAATTAGCTATAATTTTTTCACAATATTCAGTTGGATCAATGATAATTGTAAAATAACAAATGCATACACTCTAAATTGTTATTGTATAGTTCGCTTTGTTATATTCCCTTATCATTGCAAATACATTATTAGTTGTATTTAATTAATCATTTAGTGATAAAAAATATTAAAAAATAAAATTGTCAGGTCTTCGGACTGGTCGGCTCTACCCTGACCCGTATAGATTTTGGATATGGGATCAAATTCCAGATCCGCATCGAGTTTACGGGGTATGAAAAATCTGTCGCATTGTCATCCCTAGTTCAGATATCTTTGTCAAGAATGAATCCTTACCATCTTTTGTTTTATTTATTAAGTCCAAGGTTTATTATTATATAGATTATTTTCCAATAGAAAATACGTCCAAAGGACATTAAGAAAGCATGAATCCGGATATGTCATGCCTTTCCATAGGTAATTATCCCATGCAGGACTTTGTTGGCTATTTTATCTACTCATATTGGATCGACCTAGCAAAACCCAGCATTAAAATGCAGTAAATGTAGCTTATTTGAAGAGTCGTACAAAATGGAGGTTCAACAAAAATAAAGAATTATTGAATTCTTGTATTATTTGTTGTAAGGAGAATTCGTGGAGAAAAAGTAGAAATTGTATTGATAATGAAAATTTAATATGCAATACAAACTACTAGTACTGATTTATATAGGTTCAATTGGGCTTCGAGCAACAAATTTAGCCCATGTGACTTAATAACCTGAAAGCATATGATGGATTGAAATAAAGGGTTCTGCAACCACATTATTATTCAGTATCTCTAATACTGCCCTCCAAACACGTGTGCTTTTGACAGTGGTTTTGTGAGTACATCTGCTTTCTGGTAAGTCGAGGTATGTAATAAACTCTTTGCTTTCCCTGCAGCACTCTTTCTTTGATGAAGTGTAAATCCAGTTCTATGTGCTTAGATTTCGAATGCATAACTGGGTTTTTTGATAAGACAATTGCACTTGTATTATCGCACCACACAGTTGTTTTCTTGCTCAATTCGACTCTGAGTTCACTTAGAAGTGACTCTATCTACATGACTTCTGCAGTGGCACTTGCAACACTTCTAAATTTTGCTTTTGTACCAGATCTAGATACGGTACACTGTTTCTTTCCACACCATGATATTGGATTACTTCCTAGGAAAATACAGTATCCTGTAGTTGACTTTCTGTCATCTTGATCTGGACCACAATCTGCATTTGCATAAGCATTTAAATTTAGAGATTTATTGATTCTTAATACGAGTCCCTGGTTGATAGTGCCTTTTAAGTATATGAGAATTCGTGTAACTGCTCTCCAGTGTTCATCTATGGTTTTTTAGCATATATTGGCTCACTTTCTTGACACTGTATGCGATATATGGTCATGTGATTGTTACATATTGTAGGCTCCTACAATGCTTTTTTTTAGCTTTTAATGTTGGATAGACTCCCCTTTGTGTTTAGATAGATGTGGGTTGATGATCATTGGAGTTGGCAGAAACTTTTTGCTTCATACATTTTGGCTTTGGGCAGAATCTCAGAAATGTATTTCTTCTGATTGATCTGCATCTCTGAAGTTGTTCTTTTAACTTCAATGCCAAGGAAGTAGTTTAGGTTGCCAAGGTCTTTAATTGAGAACTCATGGTCTAGAGTTTTTGCTATGTTCTGAATTTATGCTTCATTATTGCTTGTAATGATAAAATCATCAACATAAATAAGGATGTATGTTATAGTGTTTAAAAAAAAAAGATAAAGTTATCTGATTTTGTATGATTGTATCCATGTTTGACAAGTGTTGACTTGGGCTTGTCAAACCAAACACTTGGAGCTTGTTTTAGCCCATAAATTGCCTTGTTTAATTTGCAGACAAGCTTTTCTTTTCCTTTCTGAATGAACCCTTCTGGTTGAGCCATATACACCTCTTCCTGCAATACACCATTCAAAAAACATTATTTATATCAAGTTGTTTTATGACCCAATTTTTATATAAGGCAATGGTCAATATTATTCCAAGAGAGTTCCAGAACTAGTGAGAATGTTTTTGAAAAGTAAAATCCACATTGTTGTGAGTACCCTTTTGCTACTAATCTTGCCTTATATTTTGATATTAAGCCATCATCATTTTTCTTAAGTCTAAATGTCCACTTGCAACCAATCAGATTTTTATGACATGGTAAGTGTCCATGTTATTTATGATTAGTGCATTGTACTCCTCTTGCATAGAAGTTTTCCACATGTTACAGTGACTGGCTTCTTCATATGAAGTTGGTTCTTCTGTGGATATGTTGGTATTGTATGCCTTTGGTTTGAATATGCCACACTTTTCTCTTGTCAGCATTGGGTGCTGATTTGTATCTCTATTTGTTGCCTCATGATTATTACTGGGATTGCTAGAATCACATGTTTCTGATGCTTGAGTTTCGGTTGTATCACTCACATTCTGTTGAGTGTGTGCACAATCATCAGTGTTAGCAGGTGAGTCTAGTTGCTCCTGATCTGGTCTATTTGTGGGCAAAGTGTGTTGAGAGCTATCATCCCTGTTTGGTTTATTTGGTAGCACCGGAATCTCTACCTCTTAACCATCAGGTATAACACTTCTATACTGTTTTGGATTTACCACCTTGTTTCTGGTTTTGATGTTTACTGACTTGTATGGAACACGCTTTCATTATACACGACATGTCTAGACACATATATTCTGCCCTTACTTTCTATACACTTGTAACCTTTCTGATTACAGCAATACCCCAGGAATGTACATGATGTAGATCCAAATTCTAGTTTATTTGTATTGTATGGTCTAAGATAGGGAAACATTGACACCCAAATACTTTTAAGTGTTGATAGTCTGGTTTAATATTGAATAGAACTTTCTGTGGACATTCATAATTAAGCACTTTAGTGGGTAAGAGGTTAATTAGATGAACAACAATAATGAAGGCCTCTGACAAAAATTTTAAAGGCATTGAGGCTTCAGCTAGCAATGTTAACCCGGTTTCCACTATTTCCCTATCTTCTTTCAATTTTACCATTCTGTTCTGAAGTATACGGGCATGTTACTCTGTGTGTTATTCCCTTTCTTTGAATTTTTTTTTGAGTGGTAGGAACTCTATCCCATCATTAGTTTGAAAGGTTCTAACCTTATAACCAATCATATTTTCAACTTTGGCTACAAATTGTAACACTGTGTTGTATGTTTCTGACTTAGATTTTAATAGATAGATCCATACAAATCTAGAATATGCATCAATAAATGATTTGTAGTACTTTTAACCATAATCAGAATGAACTATTGTAGGTCCCCACAAATTACTAGCAATTAATTCAAGTGGTTATGTGTATTGTGTGTTACAATTTGGAAATGCAATCTTGTGACTTTTTTCCCATATGGAAAAATGTGCAGATGTAAGAGGTAGGAGAATAATCTATTCTGATAGTACTATTGCACAAGGCTTGCTTAATAACTTTTACATTCGCATGTCCTAATTTTCTATGCCATAGATCAAATGTTTTACAACTTTCAGTTTCACTTTCAATGCTCAACACACAGGGATTTTCCCTAGAATTGTGATTTGCAGAATTATCATCATGAAACTTATATAACCATTTATTCTCTTTACCCTGCAATATAGTTTCATGTGTTAGTATGTCTTTTACAACACACATACTTGGATAAAATTCGAAATATACATTATTGTCTTTTGCGAATTGGGAAACACTCATCAAGTTTTTCTTGATTGATGGAACTCTTAAAAAAATTCTTAGAAATAGTTTCTTGGTTCCATTAATCGTTGCATTTCCTCTGTATGTTATGTGCACTATTTTTCCATTACCAACTAGGAGATTTTACGTACCTTTATATTCTCTATTCCCCAAATTTAAGTTGCCAAGGTTATTTGTTACATGGTTAGAGGCTCTAGAGTCTGGGTACCAACAGTCATCGCTAATGTCATTCGTTGTTGCAGTCTCACTGTTTGACCTTCTGCTTGACTTTGTATGCTATATTTTTGAGAATTGACTAGATTAATATTGGAGTTGCTGTTCTGTTGAGATGTATTGTAGTTGGTGTTGAATCTAAAGTAATACTATTTGCACAGTGACCAATCTTCTTACAAATTTGACATTTCAATTTATTATTATTGTTGTTGTTAACTTTTCCACCTCTACCCCTTCCTCTATCGCTTTGACCCCCTCTTGGATTGTTGAATTGCCCTTTGGGATTGTTGCTGTTCTGGGTTTGCTGCTTTGCCTTATTGATGTAATTAACACTGAGGTTAGAATTGACAATTTTTTTATGTTCAATTCTGCCTTCATGTACCAATAAGGTAGAGTAACCTATTGCTGAGATGGTGCAGGTTCCATGGATGATATGATAGCCATGACTGATTCATATTCAACATTAAATCTACTTATAATTGATAGCACTTGTTCAGATTCAGTTACCTTATGGCCTGCTGAGGCCAGTTGATCACAGAGCTCTTGATCACTAAAAGATACCCATTCATGGTGTTTTCTTCTTTCTTGATACTCTGTGATTGCCTTCTATAATGCATTATTCTTGTTGAAGACTAAGAAGTAAAATTTCTTCCAATAGTAGTCCATATTTCTTGTGCTGTTTTACAACTAGTTAGTTGAGGCAATATTGTTGTTTGATTGATGACATTATCCATGCACACACTAATCTGTCTTGCCATTGATGCATAGTATAATCTTGATTGGGCACAAGATTATTTTCATTATCTCTTACGAATTGTGGTGAGATTTTCTCCATACCAAGTATGTAGTCGTCGAGTCCATAAACTCTGATAGCGGTCTCTAACTGAAGTTTCCATAGTAAGTAGTTTGAGTCATCTGATTGGATGGAGATCAATTGGCTTTGAGGCTTGATGATTGTCTTTTTCAAACCTTGAGTCAGATCTAATCTATTTTGCGACACCATTGGTGATGGTGCTGATGAGACCTCTGTTGTCTGATCAACCATTGATGAAAAATGCGAAAGTGATGGTTTCAGAAATTAAGAACTAGGTTAAATGAGAAACTAACGGACAAGAAAGAAATTCTGAGGCAAGTCAAAACTATGATGATGAAGAATTACACCAGGAGCAAAGGTTCTAGATATGGCACAGTAAGTAGACCCAATAAATTGATGGTTTGCACAACCGGTGAGTGTAAGATTGTGTCTAACCCAAGCTTCACTTTGGATGGCACTTTTCAGATGATGTGAGATCCTCACTGATGATCTGCTGCAACCAGTGAGGTTTATATGGGATAAAACTGACCTCTTGCACTTCACAATGGACAACAAAAATAAGATGATATTAACCTTGTTCGTTAGAACAAGATTTCGGCAGTACCCCAAATGATGAAGATTACACCGATGGGGATTAACAACTGCAATCAAGATTCTACTCTGATACGAAAATAAAGAATATTGAATTCTTCTATTATTTGTTATAAGGATAATTCGTGGATAACAAAGCAGAAATTGTATTGATAATAAAAACTTAATATATAATACAGACTACTGGTACTGATTTATATATGTACAATTGGGCTTTAAGCAATAGACTTGGCTCATGTGACTTAATAACCTAAAAGCATATGATGATTTGAAATGAAGGGTTACACAGCCACATTATTATTCAGTATCTCTAATAAAAAATGTAACTTAATCGTGATGCAAATGTTTCAGTAGCCTTGAACTGGAGCCTATGAAACGCAAAAGGCCTGAAAGAAAATTAGATGTAGTAGAAAACAAATATTATAGTTATAAGGCCCTTATGCATCAAACCACAGATCAACTATTTAGTCTGGGTTGCTCGCCATAGTTTACTCACATGTCATACCAAAATAACTGAAGACATATTTTGACATAAATTCGGACATTAACATACATTTCTCTAAGTTCAATGAATCTGAAGCTTTGGACAGTATGTTTCAGAGGTTTGTTTTTCTACATTTGTTATATGCATATATATATACACACATACATACAAACATACACACACACACACACACACACACACACATATATATATATATATAAGCATTCGATGGCACCCCAAATGCCCCTTGATTTCCACCACGAGTCCCCCGCTCTCTCCTTCCACTCACTCTCTCTCTTTCCACTAAGGGGGAACTTGTGGTGGAAATCGGGGGCATTTGGGGTGCTGCACTGTTTGGGGGTGTCATTGAACGCACCTCGTATGCATGTGTGTGTGTGTGTCTCTCTCTCTCTCTCTATATATATATATATATATATGTGTGTGTGTGTGTGTGTGTGTGTGTGTGTGTGTGTGTGTGTGTTTGTGTTTGCGAACAAATTAAACAATTGAAACCAACTATGTAATTCGCTCGGCTTTCCTAAACAACAAGGGTTGTTGTAGAGGATGGTCGAACTCTAGGAC
This sequence comes from Allium sativum, assembly GCA_030737875.1. NCBI lineage: Eukaryota > Viridiplantae > Streptophyta > Magnoliopsida > Asparagales > Amaryllidaceae > Allium > Allium sativum. The sequence continues at coordinate 204,617,261 of CM060924.1, forward strand.
CAAAAATATTTTACTAATAAATCCAATAAAGTTATTTCATAATTTTGATTGGTTGCAAATTAACAGAAAATAAACAAAAAACGAGTTTTTAATAATAAAAGAAAGCAATGACATATATTAAATTAACATGAATTAACAACCAAACATATTGATACAGATCTAATTCATGTGTCTGTCACAAACATGAATCAATGGTAATTAGGTTTCTAGAAATAAATATGTGAATAGCGAAAAGTATAGCCTATGCAGGCGCAAGCTCTTAAACAACCATAGGCTATCAGGACAGATTCACTAATTTATTTCTAAAACCCTAAATATTAGATCTAAATCTGATAAATGTTAGATCGAACTCGAATATACCCTGTGAAGGAGCACAACTCTTAAATGACATAGAATACGAAGGTTCAGATCTAACCCTTAGTTCAGATCTAGATCTATATACGTGAAGTTCTAATCTCTTTGGCTATGTGATTCATATTGAATCTAATCTAAGCGTCATCACCCCCTAATTAAAGGAGATTAGCTTGACATAGCTAGAAGAGAAACAGAAAATAAACAACATAAATAAAATAAAATAAAAAGTAAAGAGAAAAGAAGAAGAATGATTTTATTCTAAGAGAAGGATTACAGAATAAAACCCAATATAGTTCTAAATGAACAAGATACACGTGTATTTATAGTTGATATGACAAAGACTAATTGGCTAATTACACAAAGTGGGATTAAAGAATTAGCCCAAATAACACATAAGCTAGTGTAAATGTTGCGGTAGAGTGAGTGGCCTTGCAAATGAGTTAATGTGAACATAGCATGAGTAAGAGGCCTTGCAAATTAGCCAATGTGAACGCAACATGAGTAATCATTGAGCCAAATCTTCCTAATTGAACTCTATTTGCAACCGTTCTTCAATCTTTACACCCTTCAAGCTTTAGTAATTTCAAACTTCACTTTTTTTAAGCAAATTCTTCATGATTTATCCATAAAACGCTCTAAACCATGCTTTTTATAAACAATATGAAAATACAGCTATAAATACACAATATCAATTATTTTAAAGGGAAAATAAGATAAATAACCGGATAAAATATACACATTTACGTGTATATCAAATACCCCCACACTTATATTTTTATTCGTGCTCCAATAAACTAAACTAAGATATGTCACACTTTCGTAGGAAACACGATTGCATTTAGCGTATGCAACAAGCCGTTAAACCCCTAAGTGTCCCTAGTAGGATGAGTGTTGTCTCGTGAGGGTTTTCAGTAGATACTACCCATAAAATCCAAAACACCTTATGTATGCGGATTAATCGAATAATATATTTAAGGTCTTTCACATTCCAAGGACTTTACCTAACTTCAATAATAACGATTTAGTCCCAAGTTGTCCACCCATTGTTGGTGCAAAAATGAATAATTTTTTTCAAGTTGAATCGTAATTCGTTGATAATACTGTAATTGTCTTGAAGGTTAAGAGTGTGGTGTCAACCAAAGTTCTACACGTCGACAATGTGCACCAAATCATTTATTTTTATTTTTTTTGAATTATTTGCACCATTGTAACTGTAATGTATTGGATGTGAGTTAAGCATAGACGAAGGAGAATTTTGTAAGTTCTAAAAATATTATGGATAAGCGGGCAAGTGTATTAGTTGAACTTCAAGCTACAAAAGATAAAGTAATACTAAGGCACATATGAACATTTTTGTTTTCTTTCATCTCCTCAACTACAATCCTTGCGTCTAAGTACGGTACGATGGATGTGAATGGAATGGAAATGCTTTATAGTCAAGAATGATGAATGAAAATTTTATTCTGCGAGATTTTCTCTTCATTACATTTTTTTCTTTTTTTTTTCTTTGTGCATGATGAATGATGAGTGGAGATGGAATGGAATGATACCATATATTCTTTCATTTGATTCCTCCTCTACTAAGCGAACCATAACCAACACTTCATGAAAGGAAAGTTTTGTGCCTTAGTTACTTCACTTCTATAATCCTAATTCAACAAACAAGTCTAGACTGATGTTATAAAAAGCTAAAATGAAAGATAAGCAAAGTTTCGTAAGATAGATAACCCATATAAATAAGATGTTGTATATGGTTATCCTACCTTAAAACAAGTACGGAGTGGGTAGTGTAATATTGGTATAAGAAGTGATGTTTTTTAACCTTTGAAAATAAATAAGTACAAGGTTCTTAAGTATACCAATATAAGAAAAGCCTGTCGAAACATAGATGTAATTCGACTAAAACTTGGGTTTGAATAATGTGGGGTATCGAAGAAGAACGCTACAATGAGTCATTTCTCCTTAATTGGGCCAAGTGGATTTTAGAACTTACGATTTTGAAAATTTGAGTGAGAAAAAAAAATTATGCATGAAAACGAACTCAGAAAATCCAACAAATGTAGGTGAATTTTTTTTTATTTTTTTTTTTGATGATTTATTTCTTGATTATTTTTACTTGCACATTCTAACATGTTTAACAAGGGTTGACACACTTACTCCAGAACACGAGTAACATCAGCACAGTCTCAAGCTAGCATCTTAAAAAGACACATTACGACCCGATGAATAAATAATGTTCATTCCTATCACCCAACAATTCAACTTATCAAACAAGAACCAAGGTGTTATTTATGAATTTAAGTTAATCTTTGTTCAATGAATGACCTAGTTCATAAAATTTGATTGCTGATGTTATGCAAATTCCCCTCCACAATTGAGTGTGACCGTGTCCCCACAGTCGTTAATCAGACATATAGTAGTGAAAGTGAATGAAAATAAGAGGGTAAGCGTGGCTTACCGGATGCGCGTGCATAAATTACGCAGCCATCGAGTAGATGAACCGGTCCACAATGGACTAATGAATCAGCCTCATTAAGATTATGAGACACAGCAGAAGCAAAGAAAACCAAATAATAAAGAATTTTATATCACATTTTAGATTTGGGAAAAACAAATTTTGTTTTTTCGAAAGTTTGAGTTGCTAATTTTAAAATTTTGAGCTTATAATTGATCATAAAATCAAATTGAATTTCTATAGCAATTAAAGAGAGGTCATCGAGCCGGGGTTCAGTAAAAGTTTCAAAAACAAAGTTTGATTTGTTGAGGTGATGTATAAATTGAGAGATTTGTGTATCACTCTCACCCCCACACTTGTTTTGAGAAATATTGTTTGGTTATGCTTTGATATTTGAAATGTTGTTGACTAAAGGTTCATTCAAAAACCTAAAGTTAAAACTAAACAAATGGATTTTCAATAAATTTCGAAATCGTGTTTTCTCAATAACAGTGTTAGTCCAGAAAGAGTTCATATACTGTAGAAATTTATCATTGAAAAACAAGTGATCACAGTGAGGTTCGGTTGAAACGATCAAGTCGCAAGGAGTTTCAACTATTTCAGAGAAAATGTCATTGTGTTTAAGATCACAATCAATAGTCTCGTTGTTTTCAACCTCAAGAATATTAAAGTTTTCAAATATTTCATTTTCAATTTCAGACCCAACAACATTATCGTCAACCAGTTCAAGAAGTTTTCGCTCATCAAAGTTGTCCTCACCTAAACAGTTGTTACCAAATTCGTCATTTCTTTCAAGTTGACAATCTAAAGTTGCAAAATTTTCAGAATTTGAGAGAGGAAGATCAAATTGAAGATCGACGTCTTCTTTTTCAAGAGAATATAACTTCAAATCAATTATAGAGATTTCAACAACTTCATTAAATTTTCATCAATTTCAGAAGTTGTTAGTTGAAAATTTTCGATTTCAGTAAGAGTTGAATTTTCAACAGAAGCATTAGTTTGAGTTTGAATTTCAATTTCACATAAATCAGAGTTTTGCACCAGAGATTTTTCAAACTTTTCATTTTCATTAACAGTCATATCGTCAAAATCATCAATAATCGTTATGTACTATTGTGACGAAGTTAATGGCTGACTATTTGTTTCAAAAGAAGCATTAGAAGAAAGTTGTTTCTCACTAGATTGGGATTTGTAGTTGTTGTACAAGTTCGTAACTTCAGTTTGAAGAAGAGAAATGTGATAAACTATCCTAGTGCAACTTTGTTTGCTGTCTGTTATTCTTTGAGCTAGTTCTTCGATGTAAGTCAAGCCAAATTTCATTAAATCCTCAAATTCATCAACATCATTAATTCCCTCAAGTAATAACTTCTCTAGATGTTGCCAAAGTTCAATAGTGTATTGAGCCAATTGTTCAATGTTACGCATGTTTTCGATATATTTATTTTCAGAATCTTGTTTTCATCTAAAATTTGCGACCATTCCTTGATGTCCTATCGACAATTTCAAATGTCATGCATTGATTGATCAATTTCACTCAGGCTCTCCTCTATCAAATTGGTAGACATACCAGACTGCAAAATGTTGTTTTTTAGATTCGTCATTTCTATGTGTTCCTCACTGGTTGACCTTAAAAATTCATCAACCTCATCTCTCAGAAGTCGTTTATTATTTAATTTCCGCCACCAACATCGCCAAAAATTTAGCTTGTTCGCAACACATTTTTCATATTCGATAACCATCGTATTATGAAAATCATTTTGGTGTTCAAAAAATTCGTTGAAACCTGTGTTCAAATTGTTTTGAAATTCAACACTTTGCTTATCCATTTGCGCTAATAGTCGACTCACCTTAGATAAATGCTCCTTAATCGTAGAATAGCAGTTTTCATATTGGGGAGCAACCGTTTGATGAGATTGGTGGAAATTATTCGAAAAGTTTTCAGCTTGAATGTCATTCTGATTTGAATGTACCGAAAATCATTGAAATTTTGAAAAGAATTGCAATTTTGGTTACACATGGGGCAAACGCGCGTGTACTAGAAGAAGAGAGTTTTTCGTCGAAAAATCAGTTGCAAAACTTGTGGCTCAAAAGTAGCTTTTCAAAAATATGTTAAAATTGACAACTTCAGATTATATGAATACAAGTCTGGGCCAGGTTCGGACGAGATTATCAGTGTGTCACGAATCACCATAGAAACACGACCGAAGGTTTAAGAACCTGTTTGAGTTCTAGACTCTACCGTTCCTTAGACACCTCAGAGAGTATCAATCCTAATTTTCAATTTAACGAACATTTTGTCCTATGAGCTTTGGAAAATTCTCGATTCGATTTTAAAATCAAACTTTTCAATTAATCCCATGTTCGTTTTAAAATTTCCAATCTCACATCAATAGGAAAAATAATCAATCACAGAATTGTCACATAATAATAAATTGCAGAAATAAAATTTTTACAAACAAACTGCGGCACTTGCAGAAAATTTTTACAAGCAATTTCTGTATATTTTGCTTTGCAGCAGAGCGCCTGTAGAGTTTATAAAATTCTCACCTACATCGGCAGTCCGTCCAGTGCAACTGAGTAGCGTTAGCGCGTTCACACCTCACTTGGTGTGCAACCGCTCCAACTAAATCTGTTTGCAACTCGGTTGATTTCTGAATTCAATATGTCCTTCACTTTGCCTTTGATTTGTTCTTTCTTTCGTTTTTCAATGAAAAAATAAATCAAAATGAAACTAAAAAACAAAAATGAGTGAAGAATAAAATAAAAACAAAAGGCAAAAGTTTTTTTTTTTTAAAGAGTTTAACTAAGACAAATTCATTTAAATACGAAAGCTAAAACTAAAAGCAAAATGCACACCTTTGAACAAAAACAAACAAACAAAACCAAATAATTAAACACTTTTTTCAGGATGGAAAGGGAAAGAAAAAAAACAAGAGTAAACTTAAAATAAAACTTAATAGAAGCAAAACCAAGCAGGCTAACCAAATCTAATTATATTAAAAACACGATCAAGCCCGCTAATAAAATCTCACCGGTCCAGAATTAAGCCAAAGCCCCCAGGCAAACTACTGCACTCAACTAGGTGACCCACTGAGCCCAAATACGAAACCGAAACTTTAAAAGTAAAGTATAATTCCAGAAGAAACTCCCGTTCCCAATTCAATTGCAAAATTGGAAAGAACAAAAATAAAAATGGAAGACAGAAATTCAAATCCGTAAAAAGATTGTTGCTTTCGAAGTCAAGTATGGAAGACAAATAAAAGGGGGTCGTTCGTGAAATCGGGGGTTTTGTGGGAACGAATTGCAGGTTTGGAGTTCAGATTGGAGGAAGTTTCGGGTTATGGAGGGAGGAATTGGGGATTCAGGCTTGGAAATTGTGTTTGGGTTTTGATTGGAGGCGGATTGCTGAAGCGATTTCAGGTGATTAAGGGGAGTTCAGAAGTTGATCAATTTGGCGATTTGGCTGCGGTTGACTTGGGGGCGAGGGTGTGTTTGTGGTGGCAAATTCAAGTGTTCACTGGTTTCCAGTAGTAGTGAAGGAGGGGGTCGATAAAGCTTGAGCAGTTTCGCAGTGTGTGATTGTGTGGATTTATGGTTCTTGTGGTAGTGAATTGAGTATGATGATGGATGTCGAAAGTGTGGTATTGTGTGAGGGAAGGGGAAGATGTTGGTGGTAGATTCGTTTGTGGTAGATTTGCTTTTGGATGGTGTCGTTTTGTTTGTGAAGTATTGCATGGATTTGTAGTTAGGATTTGTGGCAGTGTGGTGTTTATGAGGATGAACTGTCGGGATTGGTAATGGAGTAGTGCATAGAAAGCTTAAGGGTGGATGGAAGAAGAGTGAAAAGTATGGTTTGTGGCTGAAATAGGACTATTTTTGAGGCAGTAATGGAATATGTTATGGGAGAGTTTGTTAAGAAGGATGGGCATGGAGACGTGGTAAGAGTGAACGTTTGGAGGATGCAGATGATTTCAGGGGAGAGCTAATGAAGTGCTTCGGGTTTAATGGTGTATGAATCGAGGGGATTCAGTGAACTCAGCAGAGATGATGATCGTTGGGCTCGGGCATTGAAGATTATTTTAGATCTGGCACTGGTGAGTGGATTGTGCATGGCCTTTGCTGTTGTCGGGTTGGTTTTGAAAACTTGGCAGTGGGGTGACGATGGTTAGAACTGCTATTTGTGAAAGATGTAGAACGGGTTTCGGATTTGGATTGAAGTCGTATGGTGAGGGTGAAAGAAGTGAAACGTGAAGCTTGAGCAGGCACTGTATTGTGGAGTTCGTAGAAAGGTTTTCTAAGTGATGGAAAGGTTTTGCGGTAGATAAATACGAAGAATGAGAGAAAAGTTGGAAGGAGATTTTTTTTTTTTATTTCAGAAATTTGTAAAATATGAAAAGGGAAAGAATTGTATTGAAAAATAGAAACACAATAAAGGAAGGAATTGAAAAAAAAGGCAAGATTGATTTCCTTTTCTTTAATTGTAAAAGAAGAAATACGAGTAATTGAAAAGAAATGAATGAAAGGAGGAAAAGAAATTGTACTAAAAATAGGAAAGAAATAGAAGAAATTGGCAAGAAATTGAACAGAATTGTGACAAGAAATATTTTTCTCTTCTTTTGGGATTGTAGTACCAATAAATAATACCAAATCACCAAACAAGAAAAAAAGATTTTAAAAAAAACAACAAAAGCAAGAAATAAAATAAAAATATTTTTGTGTTTTTTTATGGAAAAAAATAAGAAAATAAAAATATAACTCGAAAGATCTACTAATAAAAATTATTTTGGCCTCCGGCAACGGCGCCAAAATATGTTTGGAACAAATTAAACAATTGAAACCAACTATTTAATTCGTTCGACTTTCCTAATCAACAAGGGTTGTTGTAGAGGGTGTCGAACTCCGAAACCAAAAATATTTTACTAATAAATCCAATCAAGTTATTCCATAATTTTGATTGGTTGCAAATTAACAGAAAATAAACAAAAAACGAGTTTTTAATAATAAAAGAAAGCAATTAGGGAGCAATGACATAGATTAAATTAACATGAATTAATAACCAAACAGATTGATGTAGATCTAATTCATGTGTCTGTCACAAACATGAATCAATGGTAATTAGGTTTCTAGAAACAAATATGTGAATAGCGATAAGTATAACTTATGCAGGAGCAAACTCTTAAACAATCATAGGCTATCAGGACAGATTCACTAATTTATTTCTAAAACCCTAAATATTAGATCTAAATTTGATAAATGTTAGATCGAACTTGAAATACCCTGTGAAGGAGCATAACTCTTAAACGACACAGAATATGAAGGTTCGGATGTAACCCTTGGTTCAGATCTAGATCTATATACGTAAAGCTCTAATCTCTTTGGCTATGTGATACATATTGAATCTAATCTAAGTGTCATCACCCACTAATTAAAGGAGATTAGCTTGACATAGCTAGAAGAGAAACAGAAAATAAACAGCATAAATAAAATACAATAAAAAGTAAAGAAAAAAGAAGAATGATTTTAGTCTAAGAGAAGGATTATAGAATAAAACCCAATGTAATTTTAAATGAACAAGATACAAGTGTATTTATAGCTGATATAACAAAGACTAATTGGCTAATTACACAATTTGAGACTAAAGAATTAACCCAAATAACACATAAGCCAGTGTAAACGCAGCTGTAGAGTGAGTGGCCTTCCAAATGAGTTAATGTGAACGCAGCATGAGTAGGAGGCCTTGCAAATGAGCCAATGTGAACGCAACATGAGTAATCATTGAACCAAATCTTCCTAACTGAACTCTATTTGCAATCGTTCTTCAAGCTTTACACTCTTCAAGCTTTTGTAATTTCAAACTTCACTCTTTTTAAGCAAATTCATCATGCATTATCCATCAAATGCTCAAAACCATGCTTTTTATAAACAATCTGAAAATACAGCTATAAATACACAATATCAATTATTTTAAAGGAAAAATAAGATAAATAAACGGATAAAATATACACATTTACGTGTATATCAATGTGTGTGTATGTATGCATATATATCACCTGTCCATGGCTGAAAATAACATATATGAAAACTAAAGAAAAACCAATTGTAGAAATGCTAATTTTGTATGATGAAATATGTATGATACTTATGAAAATGGTATCGACACCAGATTAATTTTGTACCTAGAAGATATGCGTAAACATCTTCGTGTTCTTTTCAGCACATTATCTTTATGAACAACCCACTTTGTTTGGATCGAACATCAACTATAGGTTGGTTAAAATTAAATAATTACATGTTGAATTTAATGGTTGCACATCTAGACTTAATTTGGGTAAGTACTGCTAGAACTTAACGACAACTTCATTTTTTTATCCAAAATATGAATCCACGTATGACATATTTGAAAAAGAAAATACATATTTTTATAATTCCTAAGCGTCTTCAAGAATGATTAGACAAAATAGTTAATTAGTCTTTGAAGATGAGTGAAGCCTTGATTATTCTATTGCAAACCATGTTAAGATATTAACCAAGAGTTATTACAATGAGAACTGTGTACAAATATACAATCTCACATGTGGTGGAGAACATGAACGTCGTATTAGATTGAACCACTTAGCATCATAAAACCAACCAATTTGTAATGCAAAGAGTAGTTTGCATTGGTTTCCCTATATGAGATTAGTCCATACACTTCCTTGGTCTGTTTAATCTCTATTATCTATGCTATAATCATTGCCGGATCAAGCGTGTGGGTTGCTCTTGACGAAGAAATGATTTAAAAGGGAAAAAAGCAGTAAAAAGCAAGAAAGCATCCGTCGTGTGGGTTGTAGGAGAAGAAGCGATTAAAAAGAGAGAAGAAGGAAAAAGAACCGAAGAGGAAAAAATTTGTAAACGCTCAAATAGGGTGGTACCCCATTTGAAACATATCAACCTTAGTTTGAGCATGGGAATATAAGCATGGAATGACGCTCCGAATGAGAACGTTCCATTTTATTTTTGGAGCAACGATTGAATAACGGGGTTTCAGACTGAGTTTACATTTTAAACAGTGTTTTGAACCCCATTTGAAACATAAATCGGGTTCCCATACAATATTTTTCTTCATATACGCTAAACTGAAACCTGTTTATTGGGTATTTAAAGAAAGAACCAAATCATCACAAACTGCTGAAAGAGTGGTGATTCGTTGCATTTTTCTTGCATTTCTCCTCATGAATAAAGGAGGAGTACTTGGAGTTGCTCTATCGGGAAAAACAACAGTAGGAAGAGAAGTAATAAGTAGGGGAGAAGGTGAAAAAATAGTAACCTGCTAGGATTGAACACGAGACCTCAGGGTTCACATATAAGAGCATAACCTATTGCACTAACAATGCCTTACAACAACAAAAAATCGTCAGCTCTATGTCATTATGACTTTAATATTTATCTCTACTAAGCTATCCCTGTCGAGTGTGTTGCCTTGCACGTCTGCTTGCTATGTTTAGACCTGAAGCCAACCAGGCAATAACAAGTTGTAAAATTTTAGAAATCTCACATACCAGTGACGAAACTGGGATTTTAGTTCATGGTGGGAGAAACTGCAAAATATTTGTATAAAAACAACTGCATTTTGATTCAGCTTCGAAATTGCAAAACATTGCAAAATTGTATAAAACAGGCAAACTGGCAATATTCACATAGAACAAAGTGTCAAGCCATAATTTTGTTCTTAGGCAATGTTTTTCAAACCGACAAGGATCAAATAAGTATGCCAAACAAACAAAATGCTTTGAATTGTTTTTGATAATATTTGTTGTCACATAAATTGGAAAAATTCACATAGCAAAGTTTCAGCTACAAACAAAATTCACACAGGTAAAGCTGTAGGTTGGTTGATTTCACACGGGAAAAAATCACACAAACAAAAATCCACACAAACAAAATTCAGGCAAAATTCCAACTACAAACAAAATTCAGCGCGTGCTACAAACAAGATGATTTCATATTCAATTTTGAATAGCAAGGAAAAATATATGAAAAAGTACCTTAAAGCCTCTACAAATTAGCAACTAAGAACTGATTGAAAGAGGAAGCAAGATGGTGAAAGGCGGTCAAGGACCTGAGGAGTGGTGGGGCTCAGACGAAAAAGGCGCAATCTTGATTTTTGTTTCTCGACAGAATTTATGGAAGGACTTTTTACCCATTTAGGCCTGTTTAGAAATAGTATTACACGTATAGCCATGTTTCAGAAGTAACTACGCATATAGGCCTGTTTGGGTTTCGAAGGCGAGTTTTGAAAACTCGCCTTCATTAAAATACAAAGGTGAGTTTTGAGAACGCGCCTTCGACAGAACCCACCCAACCAAACTTACACACACACACCATATTCAAACTACCATACACAGGACACCACATTCAAACTAACCCACACACAACAGGTGATGTAGTGCTATGTTGACTAAACTTAACATTTAAATGTAGTGCTATGTTGACTAAACTATACATTCAAATGTATTATATGAAAATTCTGCATAAACTATACACTCAAATGTAGGGAATTTCATAAACCAAATAACGACAAATATTTACTAGAAAGCTGATTACAATAGACCATAACACAAAAATAAGTACTAAAACTCAGGAGGAAACAGTTGCTAACACGAGACTAGATACTATAGCTTAGGATACAGCAAATGCTAATTAGGAAAATAGTACGATAACCAAACTACATCTGACGTTCATGCTCTTGGGATGTGAAGCTGCTTAATCATCACGGTTAAGCCGCAACTGTTCAATAACGTTACGGAGATGTCTAATCTCCTGTTCGAGTTCGTTTGCATATGTTATTCCCCTTGGCCCTATCGGTTCGTCTATCCATTCCGTGTAATTGCACCCATTGGGATATGATGGACATTGCTGAATGCGTTGACCAATATCGTTGCCATCTGCTCGAACCACAACTACAACTGGATAACCGCAGTAGCAACAAATTTGATAAGAGTCACCTTCCTGTTCATCAGGAATTGGAACATGTGGTACTTGATAAGAACCAACTTCTTGTCGTGGTACAACGACGGACTGTTCATGCGTGTGTTGAACGTTTGGTACTTGGGCTTGATGTGGAGGTTGGACGGGCCGTTGTTCGGACGGTGGTCCAAGCCGAGAGTTCAGTTCGTTTAGAAACTCAAGTTCATCTGCAAGCATCTGAAGTTCCCTCTGTTCGTACGCCTCTTCCTCAGAGTCTGGAGATGATGGCCAAGAAGGCATAGTTGTGGTAAAGCACAGGGTAGTTGGAAACAAAGTTGTGGGAGTGAGGGTTTAGCTGGATTCAGAGAGGCCGCTATATATACCGGAAAACAGGGTCGTTCCCAACTATATATAATTTATATATTTCTCTACATAAAGGAGTTAAAAAACAGGGTCATCCCAATTTACATGAGCAACATGGCAAGCCAACAGTGTACCAGGCGAGAATATGCTTTACGTACTCCTTTAACCCTCCACTTTCTTTCCTGATACGACTAGGCAGTGGAGGGTTAAAGGAGAGAATCTGCTTTACGTACTCCTTTAACCCTCCACTTTCTCTCCTGAGCAACATGGCAGGCCAACAGTGTACAAGGAGAGAATCTGCTTTACGTACTCCTTTAACGCAGCACTGACTAGTCGTATCAGGAGAGAATCTGCTTTCCATACTCCTTTAACCCAACACGACACTGCTTCGTCTGACGTGTTACTGTAGGGAATCTGCTTTGCAGAGATGTAATGTTGCTATTTCGTAGATGTTTCAAACCAGCCTTTCTTCCTCTCTCCCTTATTAAAGACCAACCAACCTCTCTCTTCCTCTCTTCATCACTCATTCGTTTTTTATAGAGTAGTTCACTGTCAAAATGGCTAACTGGGCATACGACGACGATACCATGGTTCAAATGTACGATGAGTACGAACGGGGTAAACAACCTGCAGAAGATGTTGAATTTGTGCCCGAAACGCAAATGGGAGTCCAAATAGATGCAACAGAGGTCGAGTCTGAACTTTTTAGTTCAACACAACCAAACGTTGCAGTCCAGCGCATCGGACCGGTTCAAAAATCCCTCAATGCTCAGTTGAGGGAAGTTCTTACCCGGTAGAACCCCGATAGGTCAAGCTCCAACATGACGGGTCGTTCAGTCCTTTGCTATTGAAGAGTCGAATGTAATGTGCTTGTTTCTAAAAGTTAAACTAATGCAGATCGTCGCTTTTATGGTTGCAAAGCGTACATTCATGCACAGAATCGCCAAGAGTTGCAGAGTTGCATTTTTTTTTATGGTACGATCCACCTTTAACTGAGAGAGGTGTCCAGTATGCACTTGAGATGCAAGCTGAGGTTAATCGCTTGGAAAGAATGTATGTGGCAATCAAGAATGAAATGCTTCATGGGTGCTACGGTTCATTCCGAAGCTATGGCTCGTAGTTACGTTGTACCGGGTCGTGGTTCTGTTGTATCGTTGGGTCGTGGTTCTGTTGTATCGTTGGGTCTAAGTTATGTTGTATCGTTGGGTCTAAGTTATGTTGTTTTGTTGGGTCTACGTTATTTTGGTTCTTGTTTATGTTGTATTGGGTCGTACTAACATAATTCATAATATTATATAATATAATTATATGTCAAACCCTGTACCTAATGCCCAAGCAGTTGTTACCATTTGAGTTATTAAAGATATATGCTTATAAGTTGTTATTTATGTGTGGTAATACATTACAGATGTGACGTATTAAAACTTTTAATGGTTTTTTTTTGTATTCTGTTAACTATTTGGAAGTGTTAGAAGTTAAAAATATGTACTTGGCAACATTTGAACCTAGATCTCTCACCAAGAAGGCACACACATCTACCAATCAAACCAAGCTTGCAACTTTTATACAGGCGAGTTTTGAAAACTCGCACAAAGGCGCGTTTTTAAAACTCGCCTGTATGCTCACCTGGACCAAACAGGTCTACTTTTGTAATAATTTTTGAAAGATGGCTAATCATGTAATAAACTTTCAAAACAAGCCTAAGATAGTAAAAATTCCTTTCTGGAATGCATTAGGGTTTTTGCATTTTTCTTTTGAGCGATGTCTTATTTTCAGTTTTTCCCCATTTTTAGTTGAGCATCATTATTAGAATATTGGGTGGATTTTGGGTAGGGCAATTGCCCATCCGGCCCACAACATTGGTGTCGTCACTGTCACATACTATCAAATAATAATGGTTAAATATATTTTTAGTTATTTCAACTTTATTTTTAATTTGTTTAGGAGGAAAACAAACCGGAGTCGTAAAACCCTCACTAGTGCACATAGCCTAGTCCACGAGCACCACATAAGTGGCTGATCTTAGCGTATGCATATGGTAAGCTCTTACAATTTTTCATCTAAATGCAAATATACCATTCTGCATTAGGAACATACATTATCATGATATTATTTAATGAAGCACTACAATATTAATTATGATTTAAAATGTGAAAATGTTAGTAAGCCTTGGGAAAGATCGCTTAGGATTTTAATGGGGCAAAAAAAGTTGGCCTTGGAAAAGATTGATTAGGATTTTAATAGGGATTACTATTTTCCTTTGATATTGTAAGAATTTGTGAAGAAAAATATTTTATCGATATTTGTGTTTACCACAAAGATTTTATCGATGTTTCTATTTACTAAAGAGATGTACTGATTCTCAACTTTTAAAAAATGTACTTTATAGTACAAGTTCATCTGGTATATATATATATATATATATATTACAAAGTTTTACTAATTTAGACACTATGGGGTCCATTAGAACGGAACCCAGAGTCGTCGGACTTGCTTTCTATTACTGATAATGATATATTGTTGCTCATCTCTCATATTTTATGATTATGGGTTGACATGAGAGAGATCAATAATGATTATTGCATTGACATATTATATTGTACACCATCTATTAATTGATGAGATTCTTGTTGCATACTAGTGACATATTGTTTCTTAATGGCCATTGGACGTATTTTCTATTGGAAAACAATCCATATAATAAAAAAAAGCTTGGACTAAACCAAAAAAACAAAGGACGATAAGGATTCATTTTTAACAAAGTTATAAAATGGCTACATGGTATCCACATGGCCAAACAATTTCAAATTTACTATGATAGGCCACTTCTATAACCAACTAGTGTGTAACACGTGCGTTGCAGCCGAAAATAAATGTCTTGTAGGCTTTCAGCCACATTTGCCATGAGATCTCTCCAGAAGGGTGTATTATTCTGAAATCCTACATGGACAATAATTAGCTTTGACTCATCATTCATCCATCTTTCCTTTATTGCTTCAGCATTAAACCTCTTCAGGTACTCTTCTAGAAATTCTCCTGGTTATTGCTTGATGTTCGCTACCATCGTGTAGTGCATAGTAGGATCTTTGCTAAGGCAGAATTGGGCAGAAAACTCGTAAGAGAACCGCCCCTATGAGAATACGGTCTTATCTCGATATTGTCGATACCATTTTGCAATTGCACCCTGCAAAGTCACGGGGAAAACCGACAGCGAGCAGCTCCAGAGGCATTTCACAAATCCATCTAGTTGCCGAAGGCCATTAGATGATCATCTAGATCTATAGTTACTTAGCATTTAATCGTTAGGATTTTGACCTCCAAGGGGATAGTGGCGAGCATGATCTCATCCATGAATTGAGCAACCCTTTCATTTTCGTTCGCCTTTGCATCATAAGTTCTTTTTCACTTTGCGTTGAGTGAATCTTTCAGCGCTTTCGCTATCAAATCCTTGATGTACGCACCTTCATCAGAGTAATTTCTTTGGTGGGGCTTATACCCTTCGGTGACAGAGCTTTCAGACTACTTCACCTTGCTTTGTAATTTTCCTTGATAATCAGCCTTTGCATTCATATTCCTCAACGGTTCATTCTTCTGGTCCTCGGAGTGAGTAGCCTTAAACTTTTTCTTCTTAGATTCATCTTCCTGGACTATGTTCTTTGCATTACTCTTACTTTTACCCAACTTTTGAACAAGCATATCGTCTATTAATGTTTTCATCCCAGCAATCTGACTCTAACAATTAATTTTTTTTGTATTTGTCCCTTGAGATTTTGCTTTAGGGAGCTCTCCTCATAGAGCGTTTGCTTGGTTGAAAGAAGGAACAACATCCTCCTCGACTCGCGAGCCGTGAATTTCATTTTCATCAACTGTATCCAGCTTCTTTGATTTATTTTTCATGATTTCCCTACGTTCAACCATACACAAAGTGTAACAACCCGGAAAATCAGAACCAATTTAAAATTTTTATTTTGGCAATTTTAATGAATTTTGAATATTTAAAATGATTTATTTCAAATAATTACGACGAGAAATTTATTTTGAATAGAATTAGAACGTATATATTTATTTAAGTCGAAATTAGAATATAAATATTAACTTTAATTATAAAAGGAATTGAAAATGGCGCGGTAGTTTGAAAATTCGATTTCAAATTTCAAATTTCAAATTTCAAATTTCAAATTTCAAATGAATGTACATGATTCAAAATAAACCGGATTTTAGCGAAATCAAAAATATTAGAATCTATATGAAAATATCTTTCCAACAAATCTGAATAATCAAAATTTCACAGCGAGAATAAAAAGTTATGTCCAATTGAAATTTCAGAATAGTCGCTATGGAAAATATAGCCCTTAAAAATAGCGATTTTGCAAAAGACCTCCGTTTTCGACGAAACCACTTTTGTTGGATCCGAGATGCCAAATTATTGCTAGATTCCAAAATTCATATTTTTTAGAATCAGTATGTGAGCCTGGCAAAGCTAAACGTATTTTGTCAGTTTCAGTCAATTTGGATCGACCAGAAAATAGTTATTTTTCATACGATCTTCAAATTTGGTGAAATTAGTTTTGTTAGGACAATACGAAGCTAAAAATAATTTTTCGGGAATTTTTAAAATCAGTATGTGGCCCCAGTAAATTGAAACGTACATTTAAAATTGAATATATATATTTATATTTTAATTCCAATAAAAAATGATCCAAACAGTCGAATTGGGTTACGAAACATATCCCATTGTGTTCGAAAGGGGGGTATTTAGCTAGGGGTGACGGTCGTTGGATGTCAATTGGAGTTCGGACAAAAATTCACCTTTTTGAATTAAAATAATAATAAAATAAAATAATATATATATATTATTCCTTCTTCCCTCTCTCTCTATTCATAACCAGATTGAAAAGAAAAAAAAGATAAACCGCCACCCCCCGTTGACTCACGAACCTGTCACCCCCCGCCCATCGATCGACGCTCCACCGCTCCTCCGCGACGAGCACCGTCGCGCGCCTGACCACGAAGACCCCCTCCCTCCATGCTCCTCCACCTCGCCCCTCTCTCCTTTCCCTGTTGTGTGAAGCCCTACCCCCCCCCCCAAACGAACGGAAACCCTAGCCGTCGCGTCGCTCCGCAGCCACCACCGCATCCCCCTTTCCTCCGCGCCATCTCCACCCTCCCCCCTTCCCCCCCCCCCCCCCCCCAAGAAGAAAAACAATAAGCTTTTCTTTTTTATTTAACCAATTTATTTATTTTCTATATAGTTAGATTTTAAAATCAGTTTTGTATAATTAGCGATTAAAAAGATTTGACTTTTAATGTATAAAAAGATTTGATATTTAATGTATAAAAGATTTGATTTTTAATGTATAAAAAGATTTGATTTTTAATGTATAGAAAGATTTGATTTCTAAAGTATAAAAATATAATTTTTGTCGCAAAAATGAAATATTTTTAATTAGATAAAGATAGGAATTTTATCGTGTGTATGAGATAATATTTTGAACAGGATAAAAATAGAATTTTTATATATGTTGTGAAATAAAAATCTGATTTTTATTATATATATGGTGATATAAAAATGTGATCTTCATATATATGGTAGCATTGTTAAAAATATGAATTTTATATAGGTAGCATTGAAATAAAAATGTGATTTTTAATATAAAAATTGTGTGAAACAGATGGTGATGGAACCGACGGGAATCAAATCCAAATTCAAACGGTTCAGAAATTCAGAAATGAAATAGAGGAGTGGATCCCCAAGGTGAGAACTCCTCACTATAATTTTCTTATACAGTTATTTATTTATAACAACATATATGAACTGTTCCCCTTCGTCCACAGACCATGGACGACTTGTTTGATTGTTTGGTTTGGTTGATTAGATTATTTGGTTGAATTTGATTGTTTGTGTGAAATGAATTGATTAGAATTGTTATGTGTGTATGGTGCGAGCCAATATCAGAAGAGGGGTAATGCTAGACATTACCCGATTTTGATATCGCGCCATTATGCCGCTAAAATTTTCTAAAATATGTCAGAACAATAGAAGTATTATTTTTATTGTGTAAATGAATTGAATACTTATTTTATCGTTAAAAATATAATTTTTAACATGTATATGAATAAAATAAATATTCATTTACAAATCAGACGATTTGTTTATGTACACCTGTTCGACTGATATTGATTGGGACGATAAATTTTACACATCGCCCAACTGCACAAATAAAATTCATTATTTGTTGATTGAAACCCCACACGGGGGGATGATATTC
Source organism: Allium sativum (assembly GCA_030737875.1). Lineage (NCBI taxonomy): Eukaryota > Viridiplantae > Streptophyta > Magnoliopsida > Asparagales > Amaryllidaceae > Allium > Allium sativum. The sequence goes on from CM060924.1 coordinate 204,635,648, forward strand.
GACATATACTAATCCCAATAGTTAGTTGTATGTCAATCGATTGGTTGACAGACTGTTATAAGCGTTAAATATTTATATTTGATGCTTGTACAGTGTAGAATGCACTCTGGATATTGGTTGACTGTATTTGATTGTTGTTGTGTACGTGTGTTGTATGAAATCCATATAAATCAAATTATATGGTAATTGACTATGTATGATTCCAGTTCAGAAAGAATGAATATTTTAAAATAACAAATATTTTAAAATAATGAATATTTTAAAATAATATTCAGGAAAGAATCAAAATATGATTTTGATGTCCGATTTGGGATGGACACGAATATATATATATATATATATATATATATACAAAGCCGTTTTGATTAGATTAACGTCATTTTGACATGAACGATATATATCGATTTAATTCATTTTTATAATGAATATTGAAAAGGAAGTGATTTCAAAATCTAATGTTTTGAAAATACTATCATTTATATATCGATGATATAGAATATTCAATTTGATTTGGAATTGAATATGAAGTTGAAATCGCTTTGAAAACGAATTTAAAACGATTTATAAAATTCATTTTAGATGGAAATCGACGAAATATATATATAATATATATATATACAATGGCCTGAATAGAACGCGCCGTAGCAGTTCGTGAATTTCGACCATTGACTTCGAATGGACATTACGGGAGATCCGACCGTCGGATTCTCCAAAAACCAGAACCGTTGGGTTCATATCGAAAAGAGCTTTCTAACGAATATTAAAGATTTGAAATCTAGCGGTTGGATTTGGAATTATGTCCAAATCAAATTTGGATAAGGTCGCTATAAGTGCAGTTCGATGGCCGTTTATGGAAATCGACTGTACGTGCCTTGATAAAATTATTAAAAATAGCAATAAATTGTGTAAAATCATAATAAATGATTTGGAAAGAATTAGGATGAAAAATTCTAGATTTGAACAGATAAAAATAGTTTTTTATCGAAATGAACTAGTTATTAACTAATTATAATTCAATTATTTTTAAATAAATAAATTGGATTTGAAATGATTTTAAAAATAACCAGGATTCCCAATATATAAATTGGAATAAATTTGAATCGAAATTATCTTCAGAATATTTCGATATTGGATTCCGTGATTATACGGACATTGTGGAGGAATTTGGAAGATATATATATATCGTTATTCCAATGCGATATTTGTTGGTTTCAGAATCTGATATTGAATATAAGCCGATGTATTTTCTATTCATAGCCTTGTATTTAATACCAAATTGGATTTTGGGTTTGTCATGAACTGTGTTTTAAATGACACCGTTATTAAACCCAGTATGAGAAGAATAAATCTTTTAATTAAGATTATTGGTGTTTCCAGTTAATTAACATTTAATTGGAATAAAATGGAATGTGAATTGTGTTTATCATGAACTGTGTTTTAACGACATTCGTTCTTTAACCCAAGTTACAGTGAAATGTGATTTGGAATTTATAAATCTTTTGTTAAGATTTAGAGGCTATGTTCCAAAGTAAAGTTTTCCAATTTAATAAAATAAATTGGAATGGAATGGAATTCGATTTGGTAATAATCGAAGTGGACTTCTGTGGAGGAAGACTGTTACTATATATGGAATTTAAAAGGCTTTGCCGTTATTCCATTTATATTATCGGTTGGATATGGAAGTTCATATCAATCATGTATATTGATCTGTTTTCCGTGAAGATTCCATTGTTATTGGAATATAATTCTGGATTTATCGTGGGCTGTGTTTTAAACGACATTAGTTCTTTAACCCAGTTAAAGATGAGATTAATTTCTTAACTTTGAATAATCATTAAATAATGATTTTTGGAAATTAAAACTGAATTAGAGTTTTAATGAATCTTTAAATAGATTGAAAGGTGAATATGATAATTAAAATTATCAAATTCGAGGAATGATCGAGAATGGAGAATGACCTGTTTTACTCCAGGCTATAGTTAAATATTTAATTAGATTTGAACATGAAATGGTAATTGAATTTACCGATAACACTGTGGTGTTAGATATGAAGTATTACCAGTTTTGCTTCATGGGATGAATAGGTTGGGATTGGGAAATTAAACAAATGATTACTTCGGTAAGGTGCGCTAATCCCGACTAGTTTGGATAAACCATAATTTGGTTTGAATTGATATCCAAAGGAAGATTAAAGAATAAATTTAAAGAATTTACCTTTGATAAAATTAATGGGAACCTTTCCCAAAGGATAAGAATATTTGAATGAAAGAATATTATGAATTGGAATGAGGCGTATGTTGCGTTTTTATAGCACTTGTTTATTATATACGCGAGTTATTCAGAAAGACCGAGTTTATCCCATTCTGAATAACTGATTCGACGATATGTCGAGGATGAAGACTATGGTTGAAGACCGGAGACCTTCACATCGTTTGGATGATTATTGATGTCTTGATTGGGTTGTACACCCAAGACAAGGTAATAAGTGGTGATCATCCAGACGTACTTGGAGATCGACCGGATATGCGAGGACCTCTCTCCTGTATTGGACATTCGGGATGAGGAATAAGGTGCCTCCGGTTTCATTCAAACCCAGAACGAACTTGTAAATGGATGTGTGTCTGACATCGGATTTTATTCTGTGTGATTGATAGACATTGGTTGTATAGCGTGAATTGCCTGTGTGGCATGCTGAGATGCAAATGATCAAGGCTTCTATTGAAAAGCAGAGTCTTGTGGTTGATGATCAAAGCACGACTTTAATATAGCATAGCTTTGTGTAGCATTAATTCGCGAGCTTCACACCCGGTATAAACCAAAAACGGGAGAGGACATCAGGGAGAGCATACGTTTACTACTAGCTAGGAGTGGTGTCAGCGTTTTGCAAGCCTTGACGTTTTACTTATGTGGATGATGGATAACGAGGCACCTCGGTTATATCGGTTGTTCCGGGGCCGATGGTTTGGTTGGGATATGACCAGTTTACGCCCCATAGGACGAGGAAACGCATAGTTCAGGCATTTTTATCCACTCCGTGTGGACCGGTCCTGATGATCTAAAGGTCACTCGAGCTCTGACCTGAAATATGGGCTAGATTGTCTCGAAGCGGTAAGGACGATCCCTTGCCTTGGTTCACAGATGGAAATCCAACTTCCAATACGACATTTTGCGGTTTTGGTTGTAGAGCCTAGTATGGCGACATGGTGGGATGGGGCACTCATGCCATCTATGATTGATACATTCATTTATAATAATGAAAGATGAAATTTCATGTACCAAGCATTTTTGGCTATTATAAAGTAAAAAATATATCCTCCGGCTTGCGTTGCATTGTGTGATGGGACCTGAGTCTTATAATAGCTTCATTGTTCTTTATTTAGCATTGCGCTGTTAGTTTTATGCACTGGTATTCTTGGGGGGTAAACCTGTTCCGTGTTATACGGTGTGGTCCCTTGATTTACCGAATTTAAAATAAAGATTAACAACTGGTTTAGTTCTCACATCAGTCACATGATTGATCTGAAGTTTATTGTTTTAACCTAAACTCTGAGTACCCCTATTTTCTACATGGGCAGCTAATAGTTTTGGTTTTGCAGATTTATATTCACAGGATCCTGGTTTACAGCTGAAATGATATTCGGAAAGCTCTATATCCGTATATTCCTTTTAGTTGTGTTTTGTATTATTTTCCGCTGCATTGTAATTTGTGAATCTCTGATATTTTTCTGATGTATAATATTTATTCATACTCTTTATACTCTTGTACTCTGATGTAAATTGTTGTAATACGCAATAAAATATTCTTCTGTTTGTGTTCTAATTCGTCTTGTCCTCAAAGCAATCCGTTCTTTCCTTCACGGGGAAGTTCAGGTCATTATAGGTGGTATCAGAGCTTTGGTTTACAGAGCTCGGAGAACAAGACACGTCAGAACCAAACAAAAAAATTCATCAGAGATTGGATTAGTAATATCCAATAAGAATGACACATTAGAGATAGGATCAGTAGTATCCTAGAACGAGTGTGAAGAGTGTTAATTTTCAAAATAAAAAGGAAAAAACAAATTTTATTTTGAAGATTTAAATTATATTATTCGTATTTGATTTTTATATTGATTTGGACTATCAGATATATAGAGATTTTAATATACGTCTGATCCACATGTATTTGAAGCCTCCAAAATATTGGATAGATATGCAGTCACACTCTATTCGCCTGGGGATAATTCTGGTGATGCGACCGCATCATCAGTATTTTTGTTTGAGTTTCGAAAGTGGAACATCTATATATTTCCAATTGACTGGTGTGAGAATCCAAAACTAGATAGGGTTATTGTTGTAAATTGGCATCAAAAACATGATTTTCTGTATATATGTCAAAATTATGAATTTGAAACGTTAATTCACTAATTGATTGATGGTTGTGTTGTATGATTATTTGTTATTTAATAAAACCATTATGTGAAAGAACGATACATATAACCAAATTGTATCAAATATTGAACTGAGTTGGAAATTGATTGCAATTGCATACATGTACATGCATATATATTGAACAGGTCATAGCAAGGAGGCTAGAGAAGAGGAATAAAATTGTATGCCCAACAAATAGGTACATGTTTACTATATTTCTAGGGTTTGGATGATTTCATGAGCCGATTGGCTAGTCGCTTGGCTTTTTCTTTTTCTTTTTCAGATGAGAGGGCCTGTGTAGCGGTTTGGGGATTTTCCCGGTGCTCCCGTACAAAGGAGGTTATGGAGAAATTTTTGAAAATTTAGGGTGTTAGCCAAATTTTCGAAAAAATTAAAACTTCTTAGAAACTGAAAAGTTGAAGAATGAACGTCGGAATGAAAGTTGAGTTGGTTTGTAAAACAACTTTCACCTCCATTCCTTTTCGAGGACGAAAAGATTTTAAATCGGGGAGATTGTAACAACCCGGAAAATCAGAACCACTTTAAAATTTTCATTTTGGCAAATTTAATGAATTTTGAATATTTAAAATGATTTATTTTAAATAATTACGACGAGAAATTTATTTAGAATAGAATTAGAATGTATTTAAATCAAAATTAGAATATAAATATTTATTTTATTTATAAAAGGAATTGAAAATGGCGCGGTAGTTTTTAAATTCGATTTCAAATTTCAAAAGAATGTACATGATTCAAAATAAACCTGATTTTAGCGAGATAAAAAATATTAGAAAATATCTTTCCAATGAATCTAAAAAATCAAAATTTCATAGCGGAAATAAAAAGTTATGCCCAATTGAAAATTCAGAATAGTCGCTATAGAAAATATAGCCCTTAAAAAAGCAATTTTGCAAACGACCTCTATTTTCGACGAAACCACTTTTGTTGGATCCAGGATGTCAAATTATTGATAGATTCCATAATTCATAATTTTTAGAATAAGTATGTGAGCGTGGCGAAGCTAAACGTGTTTTGTCAGTTTTAGTCAATTTGGATCGACCAAAAAATAGCCATTTTTCAAACGGTCTTCAAATTTAACAAAATTAGTTTTGTAAGGATCGTATCGTCAATACGAAGCTAAAAGTATTTTTTTGGGAATTTTTAGAATCAGTATGTGGCCCCAGTAAATTGAAATGTACGTTTAAAATTGAATATATAGATTTATATTTTAATTCCAATCAAAAATGATCCAAACAGCCGAATTGGATTACGAAACATATCCCATTGTGTTCGAAAGGGGGGTATTTAGCTAGGGGCGACGGTCGTTGGATGTCAACTGGAGTTCGGACAAAAATTCACCTTTTTGAATTAAAATAATAATAAAATAATAAAATATATATATATTATTCCCTCTTCCCTCTCTCTCTCTATTCATTAGCAGATTGAAAAAAAAAACGCTCCCCCTCGGTTTACTCACGAACCTGTCGCCCCCCGCCCATCGATCGACGCTCCAACGCTCCTCCGCGACGAGCACCGCCGCGCGCCTAACTGCGAAGAACCCCTCCCTCCGTGCTCCTCCACCTCGCCAATCTCTCCTTTCCTTGTTGCGTGAAGCCCTACCCCCCGAAAACGAACGGAAACCCTAGCCGCCGCATCGCTCCGCAACCACCACCGCATCCCCTTTATTCCGCGTCATCTCCACCCTCCCCTCCCCCTTTGAAGAAGAAAAACAGTAAGCTTTTATTTAACCAATTTATTTATTTTCTATTTAGTTAGATATTAAAATTTTGTATAATTAGCGATTAAAAAGATTTGATTTTTAATGTATAAAAAGATTTGATTTTTAATGTATAGAAAGATTTGATTTTTAATGTATAAAAAAATATTTTTTGTCGCAAAAATGAAATATTTATAATTAGATAACGATAGGAATTTTATCGTATGTATGAAATAATATTTTGAATAGGATAAAAATAGAATTTTTATATATGTAGAGAAATAAAAATCTGATTTTATTATATGTATGGCGATATAAAAATGTGATCTTTATATATATAGTAGCGTTGTTAAAAACATGATTTTTATATAGGTTGCATTGAAATAAAAATGTGATTTTTAATATAAAAATTGTGTGAAATAGATGGTGATGGAGCCAATGGGAATCAAATCCAAATTCAAATGATTTAGAAATTCAGAAATGAAATGGCGGAGTGGATCCCCAAGGTGAGAACTCCTCACTATAATTTTCTTATACAGTTATTTATTTATAACTGCGTATATGAACTGTTCCCCGTCGTCCACTGACCATGGACGACTTGTTTGATTGTTTGGTTTGGTTGATTAGATTATTTGGTTGAATTTGGTTGTTTGGGTGAAATGAATTGATTAGAATTGTTATGTGTGTATGGCACGAGCGAATATCAGGAGAGGGGTAATGCTAGACATTACCCGATTTTGATATCGCGTCGTTATGCCGCTAAAATTTTCTAAAATATGTTAGAACAATAAAAGTATTATTTTTATTTAGTAAATGAATTGAATAAATATTTTATCGTTAAAAATATAATTTTTAACGTGTATATGAATAAAATAAATATTCATTTACAATTCAAACGATTTATTTATGTACACCCATTTGACTGATATTGATTAGGACGATAAATTTTACACATCGCCCAACTGCACAAATAAAATTCATTATTTGTTGATTGAAACCCCACACGGGTATTGGGATGATATTGGACATACACAAATCCCAATAGTTAGTTGTATGTCAATCGATTGGTTGACAGATTGTTATAAACGTTAAATATTTACATTTGATGCTTATACAGTTTAGAATGCACTCTAGATGATGGTTGACTATGTTTGATTGTTGTTGTGTACGTGTGTTGTATGAAATCCATATAAATCAAATTATATGGTAATTGACTGTGTCTGATTCCAGTTCAGAAAGAATGAATATTTTAAAATAACGAATATTTTAAAATAATGAATATTTTAAAATAATATTTAGGAAAGAATCAAAATATGATTTTGATGTCTGATTTGGGATGGACACAAATGTGTGTGTGTGTGTGTGTATATATATAAAGTCGTGTTGGTTAGATTAACCCATTTTGACATGAATGATATATATATATAAATATCGATTTTATTCATTTTTATCATGAATATCGAAAAGGAAGTGACTTCAAATCTAATGTTTTGAAAATACTATCATTTATATATCGATGATATAGAATATTCAATTTTGATTTGGAATTGAATATAAAGTTGAAATCATTTTGAAAATGAATTTTAACCGATTTATAAAATACGTTTTAAATGGAAATCGATGAAATATATATAATATATATTATATATATACAATGGCCTGAATAGAACCCGTCGCGCCGCGACAGTTCGCGAATTTCGACCATTGACTTCGAATGGACAATACAGGAGATCCGACCATCGGATTCTCCTAAAACCGGGACTGTTGGATTTGTATCGAAAAGAGCTTATATTAGAGATTTGAAATCTAGCGTTGGATTTGGAATTATGTCCAAATCAAATTTGGAAAAGATCGCTATAAGTGCAGTTCAATGCCATTTATGGAAATCGACTGTACGGGCCTTGATAAAATTATTAAAAATACCAATAATTTGTGTAAAATCATAATAAATGATTTGGAAAGAATTGGAATGAAAAATTCCATATTTGAAAAGATAAAAATAGTTTTTTATCTAAATGAACTAGTTATTAACTAGAATTATAATCCAATTATTTTTAAATAAATAAATTGGATTTGAAATGGTTTTAAAAATTACCAGGATTCCCAATATATAAATTGGAATGGATTTGAATCGAAATTATCTTCGGAATATTTCGATATTGGATTCCGTGATTATACATACATTGTGGAGGAATTTGGAAGATATATATATCGTTATTCCAATACGATTTTTGTTGGTTTCAGAATTTGATATTGAATATAAGCCGATATATTTTATGTTCAGAGCCTTGTATCTAATACCAAATTGGATTTTGGGTTTGTCGTGAACTGTGTTTTAAATGACACCGTTCTTAAACCCATTATGGGAAGAATAACTTTTTTAATTAAGATTATTAGAGTTTACAGTTAATTAACATTTAATTGGAATAAAATGGAATGTGAATTGGGTTTATCGTGAACTGTGTTTTAACGGCATTCGTTCTTTAACCCAAGTTATAGCGAAATGTGATTTGGAATTTATAAATCTTTTGTTAAGATTTAAAGGAGATTTTCCAAAGCAAAGTTTTCCAATTTAATAAAATAAATTGGAATGTAATGGAATTCAATTTGGTAATAATCGAAGTGGACTTCTGTGGAGGAAGACTGTTACTATATATGGAATTTAAAAGGCTTTGCCGTTATTCCATTTATATTATCGGTTGGATATGGAAGTTCATATCAATTATGTATATTGATCTGTTTCCTGTGAAGATTCCATTATTAATGGAATGTGATTTTAGGTTTACCGTAGGCTGTGTTTTAAATGACATTAGTTCTTTAAACCAGTTAAAGATGAGATTAATTTCTTAACTTTGAATAATCATTAAATAATGATTTTTGGAAATTAAAACTGAATTAGAGTTTTAATGAATCTTTAAATAGATTGAAAGGTGAATTTGATAATTAAAATTATCAAATTCGAGGAATGATCGAGAATGGAGAACCACCAGTTTTACTCCAGGCGATAGTTAAATCTTTAATTAGATTTGAACATGAAATGGTAATTGAATTTACCGATAACACTGTGGTGTTAGATATGAAGTATTACCAGTTTTGCTTCATGGGATGAATAGGTTGGGATTGGGAAGTTAAACAAATGATTACTTGTGTAAGGTGCGTTAATTTCGACTAGTTTGGATAAACCATAATTTGGTTTGAATTGATATCCAAAGGAAGATTAAAGAATAAATTTAAAGAATTTATCTTTAATAAAATTAATGGGAACCTTTCCCAAAGGATAATAATATTTGAATGAAAGAATATTCTGAATTGGAATGTGATGTATGTTGTGTTTTTATAGCACTTATTTATTATATATGCGAGTTATTCAGAAAGACCAGGTTTATCCCATTCTGAATAACTGATTCGACGATATGTCGAGGATAAAGACGGTGGTTGAAGACCGGAGGCCTTCACATCGTTTGGGTGATTACTGATGTCTTCATTGGGCTGTACACCCAAGACAAGGTAATAAGTGGTGATCGTCCAGACTTACTTGGAGATCAACCGGATATGCGAGGACCTCTCTCATGTATTGGATATACGGGACGAGGAATAAGGTGCCTCCGGTTTCGTTCAAACCCAGAACAAAGTTGTAAATGGATGTGTGTCTAACATCGGATTTCATTCTGTGTGATTAATATACATCGGTTGCATAACGTGAATAGTATGTGGCTTGCTGAGATGCAAATGATCAAGGCTTTTGTCTAAAAGCATAGTCTTGTGGTTGATGATCAAAGCACGACTTTAATATAACATAGCTTTGTGTAGCGTTAATTCGTGAGCCTCACACCTTGGTGTGAACCAGAAACGGGAGAGGACATCAGGGAGGGCATGCGTTTCCTTCTAGTTAGGAGTGGTGTCAGTGTTTTGCAAGCCCTGACGTTTTACTCATGTGGATGATGGATAACGAGGTGCCTCGATTATATCGGTCGTTCCAGGGTCGATGGTTTGGTCGGGATATGACCAATTTACGCCCTATAGGGCGGGAAAACGCATTGTTTAGGCATTTTAATCCACTCCGTGTGAACCGGACCTGAAGATCTAAAGGTCACTCGAGCTCTGACCTGAGACATTGGCTAGATTGTCTCGAAGCGGTAAGAATGATCCCTTGCCTTGGTTCACAGATGGGAATCCAACTTCCAATACGACATTTTGCGGTTTTGGTTATAGAGCCTAGTATGGCGACATAGTGGGATGGGGCACTCATGCCGTCTATGATTGATACATTTATATCTGAAGTTGATTTCTTCACTTATAGTAATAATAAAAGATGAAATTTCATGTACCAAGCATTTTAGGCTATTGTAAGGTAAAAACTCTATCCTCCAGCTTGCGTTGCATTGTGTGATGGTACCTGAGTCTTATAATAGCTTCTTTGTTCTTTATTTAGCATTGCGCTGTTGGTTTTATGCACTGGTATTCTTAGGGGTAAACCCTTTCCATGTTACGGCGTGGTCCCTTGATTTAGCGAACTTTAAAATAAAGATTAATAACTGTTTTAGTTCTCACACCACTCACATGACTGACCTGAAGTTTATTGTTTTAACCTAAACACTGGGTGCCCCTATTTTCCACATGGGCAGCTATTAGTTTTGGTTTGCAGATTTATATTCACAGGATCCTGGTTTACAGCTGGAATGATATTCAGAAAGCTCTGTATCCGTATATTCCTTTCAGTTTTGTTTTGTATTATTTTCCACTGCATTGTAATTTGTAAATCTCTGATATTTTTGTAATGTATAATATTTATTCATACTCTATATATTCTTGTACTCTGATGTAAATTGTTGTAATAAGCAATGAAATGTTCTTTGTTTGTGTTCTAATTTGTCTTGTCCTCAAAGAAATCCGTTCTTTCCTTCACGGGGAAGTTCGAGTCGTTATACAAAGTAAATGTCAATTCATATTGACTACGAAATTGGAGGTTTAAGCCCTCCTTCTAGCGCAAAAATTGTTAGCCATAAAAATGGTTAACATCCAAAATTGGCTTCGGGCAAGTAAGCTGCAACCAAGAAAATTGGGTAACACCTTGAAACTTGTTCCCTCTATAGGATTGAGATTCATGTATCATTCCTTTATAGGATTCCGACTCATGTTCTTTTGATTTCAACCTACGTTATAATGTTTGCCACTCTAGTAGTGATTGACATCGATTTGAGAAAAATGTGATCTACCAAGGAAGACCCCATAAAAAAGGGATTACACTCTTTATAAGATTCCTTATCTAGCTATTTCTATTGTAAACAATAATTACCTTGCCTTTTCAAGAGAAATCACTATCGCCTTTGGTGTAATTTCTCTTTTTGGATTTTACATGGTAGATTCAGGTAAATAAAAATAAGAAAGCATAAGATAAATCATCTATGACTAGTTGTTAAAAAGGTTAACAACCATGGTAATCATGCTTCATTCTTCTTAAAATTAAAAATCAATAGCCAAACTCCTTGAATCCACTTTATTGTCGATCGAAATAGCGAGGTTACAAGGGATAAGTAAAGTACCCAAATTCGATCTTGAAATTAGGGTTTCACTTGCCACTCTACATTACCAAAAAATTTCAAGAAGCAAAAAGGCCATGATCTCTGCCATATGGGGTCATATTCATAGAAGTAGATTGGTTTCCCTCCGTCTTTAATTGTTTTGGCCAATCATCTCTTCGGTGGATCTTTCTAAAGTCACACGAAGGCTTTCTCGGCATCGGCCTCCCATCCTTATTTGTTTTTTTTTGGGAAATAGCCTCTTCAATTTCAGTGTGAATGGTTCCGAGTGGCATAAGCATATGCAGACTCTTGGCTTATTATAGTTTCTCCCTTTGAATTGATGCTTTCTTTGGATTGGTGGAGTCCATAGGCTCTTTCTCTTTGATATTTGTCCTTTTCGGCCGACCTTTCCTCTGCTTTTTGCCTTGCGAATAGAGGTTCACGTAGCTGTTCCGGGATCCTCAACGAAGGGACCTCTTAGCTGGTTACGGAAGAGACGACCATACAACAACTTTTGGCTTTTTCGAGCTTACCTTGTTTAAAGGTTTAGTCCCCAGATTCATAGCCCTTTCGGCTTACACCAGTCGCGACTCACTTCCTTAAGCTTTGGAGATATGTATTGGAAGCCTTGCTTTATCTCCTTCGGAAAGACATTATTGATGGATGAACCAAGCTTTTCTTTAGCCAAGATCGGGAGTGTGCTCGTGTACTTCGCGATGCCATGGAAGGTTTCTCTTTCCTTTTCCTCATTTTCAATCGGAGACCCTTTCCTTATGTTATGTTCCTCTTTCACTTACGGTCGAATGATTTTTTGGTTAACAGTACACATTTTAATTGGAAATATTACAGAAAAATATATAAATAAAAAATAATAATCTGACTTACAGAAGGAAATTTCATTTGAGAATTGCCGTGACAATTTCCTTAAGACTTTATTTAAAGTCTCTCAAGATACAATAGACTTGAATTGCTCAAGATTGTAGCGTGTGATATTCTGTGTGACATGTAGGACTGGTTGAATATTGTTAGAAATGAAGAGGAAGAAGAGAATTATTTTAAATGGAAAGTGATCATAATTCGTTCTCCTTTTATAGGCGTTTTGCAACAACAACATCTATTGGGAATAGTCACCACTCTTCATTTCTTATTCGTTGCATCCATTTAAACAGTTGCGATAAGCATTTCCACTAGAAAATTCAATTCTATTCAAATTGATGTGATTGTTACAGCTAATAGTCAATTATCCATCCTTATTCAATCTGCACCAAGCGAAGTTCGGTTCGAGACAGGACGGATAGACGATGGTGCATGCACGTGTTAGCTCCTGGGCATATAGGACTCCCCTCGCATGAAATTTCCTGGTCCTAAGGACCAATATAAATTTGAGGGCTTTGCTATATAACCATGAAAATTTGCATATATTTTGAAATGTGAGACAATATCTCATTTATTAATGCAAGGGTCTAACAGAGATAACATGTCGTGCATCAATATCAAGCTGTACAAACGCGTTTAGAACTCGGTTTTATGAATGAGAAGTGATCATGTAGTAGAACCATGGACATCAACCAATATGAATACATTAGCATTGGATCATACTTTCCTAAAATAGAGCTATTAATGGATATCCAAAACATCTGAAATTCGTCTGCATCTGTATCCAAAAAGTGGATAAGTACCCGATATCCGAAAAAACGGATGTTGATACGGATACATGGATATCCGCATTCGAAAATTATCCATCCGTTTTTTTTAATATTATGTTTAAATTTCATTATTTTAGTACAATGAATGGATTTATTTATTAATTTATTTAGTCGGGGTTTATATTACATGCGCTAAATGCATATTACCATTTTAAATCTTTTTATTTTCAACACTTTTGTTATCAATGAATTTGAAAAACATTTATGTTAATCTAAAATTTGTCATTTATATTTCTTGATTTATCGATCGTTCGCTAATAGGATAATTATCCGATATCCGTCTACATCCGTGGACACTGATATATGGAGATGATTTCGAACGTGGATACAAATATTTCACTATCCATATCCTAAGGTATCCGTTGACAGCCTTATCCATAGATATCAACGACTCAACTACGTTTTAAGCAACCAGTCAAAATATATTGATTTGAGCAAGATGGAGATTTGAAGAATGGCAAAACACCTTCAGTTTTGGAATTGTTAGCCAAACAATAGTAGAGAATATGTATAATATTGAAGGAATCTAGCATAGTGTATTCCGGTTGAATTGAGTATGCTTGAACACCCGAAATGGCTAAGGTGTTATGGGAGAATTAGGGAGAAAATGACAGAATCTAATCCCGGATTTTAAGGAAAATACTATGGGGCCTATTGTTTCCTCTCACGTACATGTATTACTTCCGAAACGCTTTTAGATAATATAGAAATTCTGGGTTGTATTGAATCGTTTCTGTGAAGATTAGGGATGAGTGAAGCATGTGGGTGAAGTAACCGCAAAAAGGAACTGAAGTTGGTTACAAACGTGTTAAAAGTATGGTGTTATGGTTATGGTAACCGTCCGTATTACCATAAACCATTAGCTTAACTGATAAAGATTGATGGTTGTAAATATTAATAACTACCATCGCAACCGGTCATCTATGATGGTTAGCTATTGTTTTTCAAATTTTAAAGCATTTTATACACATAATTCTAATTATATGTATTATTTATGATAAACTCATATTATCGTAATTGGTTTTTTTTGCAAATGTATTTATATGTTTATATAATGATCATGCATGCATATATTATTTGTTCATGAAGGCACATACTATTAATATACAAGTGATTCTTTTGACTTGAATTATCAATTTTATATTTGAACGTTAAATATCATATGATACAATCATCTATAGTTGCTATGGTTAAAAGTGATAATCTAGTTTTTCAACCGCTACAGTAACCGTTACTATTATAGATGGTAACCGCATATATGGTTGGTGCGGTTAAGTGGTTGATTATTCAACCGTAACGGTTAGAAGGGTTAGTGGATTTGAATGTCCATGTGGATACGATGTAGCCTTCAATGTCATTGTCAAGAATGAATCCTTACCATCTTTTTTTTTATTTGTTAAGTCCAAGCTTTATTATTATATAGACTATTTTCCAATATAAATTACGTCCAAGGCACATTAAGAAGGCATGGACACTTCAAAGCGGGGGCATACCATGCCTTTCCACTGGTAATTATAGACTCTTTGCTGAGAGCAATTGCTTTATGCCAAAACCAGGTGTTCCCATATGCCCGTGTAATTATGCCCATTGATTCACACCAAATCTTACTATTTTGAGTGGATTTTGGGACCTAGTTGTTTAATTATTGGTAAGATGAGTGGCTAGGATTTACATGGCACATAGGGCACATCTAGTGCAGGAACAGAGCAATTCATCCACTCTTTGTTGTGCTGTTTTTCCTACTCATGTTGGGTCGACCTAGCAAAGCCCCCTATTAAAATATTGCAACAAATGCGGCTTATTTAAAGAGTCATACAAAATGGAGGTTCAACAAATGTAATTTTCCAGTGGTGCAAATGTTTCAGTAGCCTTGGAATTGACTGCAGGCTGCAGCCCATGAAATACAGAAGGCCTGAAAGAAAATTAGATGTAGTAGAAAAATAAATAATATAGTCATAAGGTCCTTAGGCATCAAACCACATATCAACTATTCATGCTGTATTGTTCGTCGTGGTTTATTCACATGCTATAACAACATAGCTGAAAACATATTTCGAGTCTTTGACATAAATTCAGACAATAACATACGTTTCTCTAAGATGAATGAACCTGAAGCTTTGGATGGTGGTATGTTTCAGGGTTTTTTTGGTTTATTTCTCCACTGCTTTATCGTCCTTTTTTTCTACATTCGTTTTATATATTTAGGTATCACCTGTCTATGACTGAAATTAACATATAAAAACTAAACAAAAACCATATGTACTATGTTTCAAATGTTTATTTTACGTATATATGTTTAAGAGGTTTGTTTTAATTAGAATAGGACTGTCAATTAGAACCGAGAACCCAAACCTAATCGACTCGAAATGATCTCAATCAGAACCGAACCCGATGGGTCTCGGGTCGGGTCTAGATGATGAAAATACATTTAATACCCGATCAACCCCGATCCGAATTGACCCGACTCGAAAGAATCGACCAAAAAACATTGAAACACATGTACTTTTGGTGTTATAATCCAACTGAACCTGAACCGATCCGACCCGACTCGAACCGAAGCTCGGGTCAGGTCTAATTTTTTTAAATGTATAGTTTAGATCCAACAAAACTGGACCCGTCTAGAACCGAGACCCGACAGATCGGGTGTAATTGCCATCCCTAAATTAGGAACTAGATATGAAAGACCTGTTGAAATTTTTGATTCAAATATTTTATGAAGAGGATGTAAACAGTTAAATGATTGATTGGATTGATTAGTTAATTGACTAATTGGTTGATTGATTGATTAATTGATTGATTGATTTATTGGTTAATTGATTGATTTGATCATAGAAGGAAAAAAATGAATGGATATATTTTGGAGATATCTTGAAGGGGCAACTTGGATATTTGCATAGGCTTTCTATTCTCCTATATATATGCAGCCTTCTTGGTTGGATTGCGAACATCGGAAGAAGAAACCATGTGAGAATATCTAGTGAGGTTGTGTGCCACCATGGGCTTGCGCCCTGGAGAGGAAGATGTAGGAATTTGGGCTGAGGGTAGCTATTCCTATTTGCTGCTGAAAGACGCAGTTGGTGCCTCCAGATTGTCCAAGAGTTTATTGTCGTTCTTCAACACTCTTCTGCTCCAACAGTATTTGTAGTCATCTAAATATTCTTTGCCTATCTCAATAAGGCTATTGATTCGTTGTATTTTGTTTACTTATGGTTGTAATCCATTGAGTGTAAACAAAATTTGTTTTTGGTGAATCAATAAAGAGGGTGGTTGGGTGGAATATCGTGTACTCCTATTTCCGATATTTTATGGTTTTATTTATTTTTTCAATCGCATTCATCTTCAAGTGATTGGGTGATAAAGATCCTACTTTTCTTGGCGTTTTGTCAAACTTCCGCTGTGCACAAAACCCCAACAGTTTGATATCAGAGCAATTTTTGCACAACAGTTTGGTATCATAGCTAAGTTCATCACATAGCTTGGAGTGATTTTGGATTGAAGATTGTAGATGTCAGAGATGACGTTGCTTTTGTGGATGACTATTTTTATGGTAGATATTGAGGGGATTTGGAAGCCTATAATGGTGGATGTTTCATGCCTCAATGGTCTAATTGATGGAGATGTGAAGAAACCCTCTGATATGGATGGGAAGATGGAAGAAGACGAAGAAGAAGGCGGGTGACGGTTAAAGAACCTAGTCCACAGCGAGGTGGGGAGGTTAACATGGTCACTGCTTAGAGTCCTAAGGTGGAGGATCATGGTATCGACAAGGGTCTAGATGTTGATGATGCTCGAGGGATCCCGGAGATGAAGAGATCATGTCAAATGGAAAACGGATGTCAAGTTTTGAAATCCACAAAGATGATGGAGATCTTGTGGTATTGCAAGAACTTTTTGGATCGTTGGTTTTTGCATGGTGTAGCTCAGATGGTAGATGCATCTTTTGCAGACGGTGGGTTGTGTTTGCAATTAAGGTGTGGTCGTAGTCCTTTCAGATCGACTGGGTTATATCTCATTGCCATGAAATCAAGGTTGGTTTTAATTGAGAGTAGGTGTTGTTGAAAGAGCTAGGTTGACTTGTTTGTGGATTGTTGGAGATATGTTATATTTGAATCAAGGTGGGGTGTTGAATTTTTTGATTCAAATATTTTATGAAGAGGATGTAATCAATTAAATGATTGATTGATTAGATTGATTAATTGACTAATTGGTTGGTTGATTGATTGATTGATTGATTGGTTAATTGATTGATTGATTAATTGGTTAAATGATTAATTTGATCATAGAAGGAAAGAAATGAATGGTTATATTTTGGAGATATCTTGAAGGGGGCAACTTGGATATTTGCCTAGGCTTTCTATTCTCCTATATATATGCAGCCTTCTTGGTTAGATTGCGAACATCAGAAGAAGAAACCATGTGAGAATATCTAGTGAGGTTGTGTGCCTCCATGGGCTTGCGCCCTAGAGAGGAAGATGTAGGAATTTGGGCTGAGGGTAGCTATTCCTATTTGCTGCTGAAAGACGCAGTTGGTGCCTCCAGATTGTCCAAGGGTTTGTCGTCGTTCTTCATCGCTCTTCTACTCCAACAATATTTGTAGTCATCTAGATATTCTTTGCCTATCTCAATAAGGTTACTGGTTCATTGTATTTTTTTTTATTTTTGGTTGTAATTCATTGAGTGTAAACAAAATTTGTTTTTTGGTTAATCAATAAAGAGGGCGGTTGGGTGGAATATCGTGTGCTTATATTTTTGATATTTTTGTGGTGCTGTTTATTTTTTCAATTGCATTCATCTTCAAGTGATTGAGTGATAAATATCCTATTTTTCTTGGTGTTTTTTCAAACTTCCGCTGCGCACAAAACCCCAACAGTTTGATATTAGAGCAATTTTTGCACAACAAGACCGATTGTAGTTTTGTGAATGATATGGTTTCTTGAAACATGATTTTATGTCTTAGTTTGTAGCGATACTTTGCAACTGCTTGTTCTTGAAACTTGATTTTATGTCTTCGTCTCATTGTTCTCGACCAATTATACCATTTTTTGCCACTACTTGCACTAAAAGATTATTATGTTTGTATAAGAAGGATAATTGTTCTTATCCATTTTGTTATAAAAATTACTTTCAAGTTGACAATGTAGAATATGATTTTTGGTCTTTAAACAACTAGTATCATGATAGCTCATAATGATTTATTTTCTAGTTGCTTCATAAATATACACATGTAGGATCTAGAACTATACAGTAATCAATACTTAGGGAAATGATTAAATGGGTATTAAATATCAATGAATACATTTTCAGTTTTGATTTACTTCTAACTAGAATATCAAAATTATTTTTGTTGTGTCGTACAAACATAGTGAAACGGTAGGGAAAAAGCAATAACAGATACCATTAATAATTTTCCAGTACCATCCGTTCACATGTTATTTCCTTTAAATTTACAGTTGATGCAACTGATTAAGGTGGGATTGATATAGTAGATGCTTTGGAATGGAAATGGATTTTGATTAAATGGTGAAAATGTATCCCATGAAGCTACCAGACATCCCAAAGAGAAACCACTAGGGTATTAGTAATGAATATGGTATAGTAGCTTTTATTGATATGTGTCTAAATGGCATATTCTATTGATTTAGTTTATATAATGTTTCCTATGTAAATGATTTGATTTTTTGTTAAATGTTTCATTTGCTCACAATTTACGCTTGCTATATGATTAAACGTGTGTACTTGATACAAATAAATTATTTTTAGAAATTATATATTATATTCGGAAGTTGACAAGATAATTTATATTTGATTTTGAACCAATAATTTATAATCGAATATGAAATTAAAATTAAGTTATGAACTTGATAGATAGTTAATAAGAAGTTGACTTATAAATGAGATTTATAAATGAAGTGGAATATGATGTGAGTGTATAAAGTGACTCGATAGACTGGATTAGAACCTGTAATAGTGTTTGCAAATGAATACAAATTGATTTGATATAACTAGTCCAAATTTCTCTAAAGGAATAATATTCATGTTTTAAAGTGGATAATGGTTTATAAGCAAACGTTTTGCAGATTGGAATGGTTATAAAGGAAATTGGTAAGGGTTTGGAAGTGATAAATTCAAAGGTGAATATAAAATGAAAGTGGAAATTTTAGTTGACCTGAAACGGTAAATTTATTCCAAAGTTCGGAACGTAAATCGAATAGAGATTAATCGAAAAAGAGTTATACATTGAAATTCGACTATGTCCAATTCAGGAAAGTGCTATATACTTTCTGTTTTAATAAAGATTATTTATTTATTTATTATTTATTCAAAGAAATGAAATAAAAGCTATATTTTAAATTTATATCTCGGAGCATGGATTATAACACTATTGTTATAATCGATGATTTCCGTAAAAGAAGTGATTTCTAAAATTGAATTCAAGAGTTGCGTGAGCGATGTTTTGTTGGTATTCGAAGTTATGAACTTTGTCTATTTCGAAGTTAAGAATGTTGTTCAATTAAGTCTGGGAGTTAATTTTATCTCAACTTGATTGACTTCATTTTTGAATAAGGAACGATTAAGTTCGGTAGCAAGAATTGATTAAAGATATGGTTAGTTAATAAGTGATTAATGGGTTGAGTTGTCGTAACAAAGTTTTATACAACATTCGTTTAAATCCATGTAAATGGATTTTGGAGATGTTTTTCCAGATATAATCAAAGATGTTTTCTAAGCATAGAAAATGAAATGATTTGGTTGATGAGAATAAGAAATTGTGAATATATGGAACTATTTTCTGATATTAACACCGTATATTTTCTAAATATAAAAAATAAGAAATTGTGAATACATGGTAATGTATTCCAACTGTGATAAGAGATATTTTCTGCAATATAGAAAGTAAATATATGATAGATGGAAATGTTTTCCAAGAAACGTGAGAGACCAAACATATTTTGAAGAATATATGGGTAATGATATTGAAAGGAAGTTGGGTAATGTTAAATTAATAATAAATTAATTTAAAAGGCTCAGTGTTGTTTGATGCTTGATTAGTAGAATTTCCATTTGGAAAAAGGATCGTTGGTTGTATGGACGTTTCCTTTGATAGTTAAATAACAAGCTATCAAAGTTTTGGCCCATTTTATATTTCCGTTGTCAATACAAAGAAACCAAGATTAAGTTATTATCTGAAAACCACTCTGTATGGGAATAAGCATTATGAATCAAATTATGCTAAAGATAATTGAAGACAAAGTAAAATGCAAGGGTTGTTCTATTAATCCTTGGCAGAAGTTACCTAAGATGGATTGATGGGATAATCGGTTTGTCCAGTCCCAAGACAACGTATGTGGACGGATGTCTGATAGCGTATTTCCAGATGATCACGTACATTGATTTCTTCAAACATACCATAGTTAGTGGTGAAGGAAACTTCTCTTAGCTTAATGCCCAATGTACCTTGGGAACGTCAATTAGTGTTTTAACGGATCTGATGTTGTGACATTCAAAGTGAATGATGTTGTGGTGTTATAGAGGTAAGACGTTGCCTTAGGCCTCATCAACCAGAAAGATGACAAAAATCGGGCTAGCAGCATGACCGTATGGGTTGCACCCATTAGGGTGTACTGTCACCTGATCTAGAGAAAATTCATTTGTTTCTTATTCTATTATTGATGTATGCTTTCGGTAATGATTATTGATCACAATTGTTGGTGATAATACATTTGGTATACTCAAGAGAAATGAGTAGCGGTTATATGCGGGCGAATTTCAAGACATTCTTGTTAAACCAGTGTATTCTTCTCTAGAGATACACTACCAGAAGGTGGCTCCATACCTTGTCATAGTTGGAAATACATTACCCAATAAGCGCCTACGGGTTTTGATTGTATACTATGTATGTGGAGCGTGAGATGCAAGCGTTCTGCTAGAATGCTATTGATTTGATTAGACGCTATTATAATATATTAATATAAGAATAGTATTGATACAAAGAATATTTTGATTTATTGTAAGTAAAAACCAATTGTGGATTGATCTTACGATTATCCTTTCTTTTAAAAGGATTTTTAAAAGTTAAACCAAGTGGTTGGAGTTTACTCACACCAGTCCCATGACTAACCCAGAGTTTATTTTGTTTTATTTTACCCTAAACTCTTGGGTGCCTAAATTTTTACGGGCAGTCAAGTAGTTGGGATTTTATAGATACGCTTGGAGAAGCTTAGAGTGGGAGGCTTCAGCATTAAAACTAATATTTATTTCCACTGTGATGTGTTGTGTTGTACTCTGATGATGGTATTATATATAGTATAACGACCCGAACTTCCCCGTGAAGGAAAGCGCGGATTGCTTTGAGGACAACACAAATCAGAACAAAAACAGAAGAACATTTCATTGTTCATTACAACAATTCCATCAGAATACAATAATATACAGAGTATGAATAAATATTACACATTTGATAAATATCAGAGATTTAAACTACATTTAAATACATAGCAGCGGAAAAATAATACAACACACAACTGAAAGGAGATATACGGATACAAAGCTTTTCGAATATCATTCCAGCTGTAAACCAGGATCCTGTGAATATAAATCTGCAAAACCAAAACTACTAGCTGCCCATGTCGAAAATAAGGGCACCCAGAGTTTAGGTTAAAACAATAAACTCCAGGTCAGTCATGTGATTGGTGTGATAACTAAAAACAGTTATTAATCTTTATTTTAAAGTTAGGTAAATCAAGGTACCACGCCGTATAACACGGAACGAGTTTCCTCCCAAGAATACCAGTGCATAAAACAAACAGCGCAATGCTAAATAAAGAAAAATGAAGCTATTATAAGACCCAGGTCCCATCACACAATGCAACGCAAGCCGGAGGATAGGGTTTTACCTTATAATAGCCAAATAATGCTTGATACGTATAAAACAGATTATTTTGATATTACTATAAGTGTATAGTGTCAAAACAATTTCAATCATAAGTATCAATCATAGATGGCACAGCTACCATCTACTATGTCACCATAATAGTTCTATAATTAAAACCGCAAAGGTCGTATTGGAAATTAGATTTCCGCCATGAGTTGAGGCAAGGGGCAAGCTCCTCTCTGTTCGAGACACCCTCTCAGGACCACACATAGCGATCCTGGATCTTCAGGGCCGGTCCTCTCCTACTTTTGAGGATTAATTATTCATGAACACACGTTTTCCGCTCCTATCAGACCTATATCCGAGGCGCCTCGCATTCCAACAACCACACAGGTAAAAGGTATATAAATGTCAGGGCGGGTAGGTCACTGACATCACCCATAGCTAGAAAGAAACATCGTGCTCTCCCTGCAGTTACTATCCCATTTTTGAATCATACCGAGGTGTGAGGCTCGCGAATTAACGCCATACACAAAGCTATGCCACACAGGCCGTGCTTTGATCATCAACCACAAGACTTTGCTTTTCAACAAAAGCCTTGATCATTTACCACTTAGGCATGCCACACAGGCAATTCATGCCATGCGATTGATATCCATCAATATATAACCTTTGAGCTCGTACGTCTCAGAGAAGGGCGTTAAGAAAGAGAATAAATTCTCCGCCGCCAAATAGATATATATTTAATAGAAATCAATCACACAGAACAAAATCCAATGTCAGACACACAGTCCATTTATAAGTTCATTCTGGGTCTGAACGAAACCGGAGGAACCTTATTCCTCGCATATCCATCGATCTCCAAGTACGTCTGGACGATCACCAACTAATTCTCTCCTCTAGGGTGTACAGCCTAATCAAGATCATCAATAATCATCCAAACGATGTGAAGACCTCCGGTCTTCAACCACCGTCTTCATCTTCGACTTATCGTCGAATCGGTTATTTAGAATGGGTATAAACCCGGCCTTTCCGAATAACCCGTGTATATAATAAACAAGTGTTACACAAACACAGCATATGCCTCATTCAAATTCAGAATATTCTTTTATTCAAATTTTCACATTCTTAGGGAAAGGTTCCCATTAATTTTATCAAAGATAAATTCTTCTAAATTTATTCTTTAATCTTCCTTTGGATATCATTTCAAACCGTGTTAAGGTTTTCCCAACTAGTCGGGATTAGCGAACCACACCGAAGTAATTATTTATTTTATTTCTCAATCCCAACTTATTCATCCCATGGAGCAAAACTGGTAATACTCCATATCTAACACCACGGTGTTATCGATAAATATTAATTACCATTTCACGTTCAAATCTAATTAAAGATTTAACTATCGCTTTGGAGCAAAACTTGTGATACTCCATTCTCGATCACTTTAATCTAATTAAAGATTCATTAAAATTCCACTTAGTTTTAATCTTCCCAAAAATCAATATCCTGTCTTTAACTGGGTTAAAGAACCAATGTCATCTAAAACACGGTTCGCGATAAACCAAAAATCACTTCCTATTGTTAATCGGGTTAAAGAACAGGTGTTATTCAAAACACTGCTCACGATAAACCCAAAAACCAATTTGAATTCAATTCCAATTAAATACTAATTAACTGGGCAATTTCACTAAATCTTAATTAAAATATTTATTCTTTTTCTAAACTGGGTTCAAGAACAGTGTTATTTAAGACACCATTCATGACGAACCCAAAATCCCATTTGATATTAAATACAAGGCTCTGAATAGAAAATATATCGGCTTATATTCAATATCAAATTTTGAAACCAACAAATATCGTATTGGAAATAACGATATAAATATATCTTTCAAAATTCCACAACCATATCTTTATAATCATGAAATCCAACATCGAAATATTCTGAAAATAATTTCGATTCAAATCCATTCCAATTCACGTATTGGAAATTCTGATTATTTCAAAATCACTTCAAATCTAGTTCAAAACTAGTTCATTTTGATAAAAATGTTTTTTTTATCCCTTTTAAATATGTGATTTTCACCACAATTCTTTCCAATTCATATATTATGATTTTACACAAATTATTAATATTTTTAATAATTTTATCAAGGCATGTACAGTCGGTTTTCAATAGCGGCCACCGAACTGCACTTACAGCGACCTTTTTCAAGTTTGACTTGGACATAATTCCAAATCCAACAGTTAGATTTTAAATTTCTAATATTCATTGGAAAGCTCTTTTCAATACGAACCCAACGGTTCCAGTTTCAGGAGAATCCGACGGTAGGATCTCCCACAACGTCAATTCGAAGTCAATGGTCGAAATTCGCGAACTGCCGCGGCACGGCGCATTCTATTCGGGCCATTAATATATATAATATATGTATTATATATATATTTCGTCGATTTCAATTCAAAACGTATTTTATAAATCGTTTAAAACTTCGTTTTCAAAACAATTTCAACTTCATATTCAATTTCAAATCAAAATTGAATATTTCATATCATTAATATATAAATGATAATATTCTCAAAACGTTATATTTTGAAATCACTTCCTTTTCTGTATTCATTATAAAAATGAATATAATCGATATAAATATCGTTCGCGTCAAAATGGTGCAAATCTAATCAACACTGCTTTATATATTTCAATAACTTCGTTATTCTATTCAACAAATGAATATTTTCTTCAACACATGAATATATATATTTTTCAACACATGAATATATATTTTATTCAACACAAGAATATTCTCAACAACTGAATATATATTTTCATTCATCATATGAATATTTATTATATTCAACACCTGAATTTATATTTTATAATATTCTTTATTTTCCCAATTGGAATGAGGCACAATCAATTACCATATAATGTTAATTATATGGATTCCATACAACACATGTATGTAATAGCAACGATAAATAATCAACCATCATCCAAAGTGCACCACACAACTGCATAAGCGTTAAATATAAATAATTAACGCTTATACGGTCTGTCAATCAAATGATCGACATGCCACTAAACAATTAGGATTAGTGTACGTCGAATATCATCTCAACACCCGTGTGGGGTTTCAAATCAATAAACACATATTTTTATTTGTGCAAATGGGCGCGTGTAAAATTTGTCATCCCAATCAATATCCTTCAAATAGGTGTACATAAACAAATCATCTAATTTGTAAATGAATATTTATTTATTCACATTCACGTTAAAAATTATATTTTTAACTATAAATAATTTATTTCAACACATGAATATATATCTTTCAACACATGAATATATATCTTTCAACACATGAATATATATTTTTCAACACATGAATATATATTTTCATTCATCACATGAATATTTATTCTTTCATTCCACATCACAATCAATTTTCACAACACAACAAAATCAAACAAGTCGTCCATGGTCTGCGGACGACGGGTGTCGGGTGCTGCTAAGCACCGTCTGCATCCTAGTATATATTTTAACTAGAAAATTAAAATAAAAGTGAGGAGTTCTCACCGAGAGCTAAACCAAATGCCACTACTCTTCATATGTAGAACATCTTCGTCGTGCTTCCAACGAGATCTGTTACACGCGGTTTTACGTTAAAAATCACATTTTTATACCGCTACTATATAGATAAAAATTCTATTTTTATACCGCTACTATATAGATAAAAATATTTTTTTATACCACTACTATATAGAAAAAAATTCTATTTTTATACCGCTACTATATAGATAAAAATTCCAATTTTTATTTTGCTACAACATATATAAAAATCGTATTTTTATATTCTCTATCTTATAAAAATCATATTTTTATAATCTCTACTATATAAAAATCATATTTTAATAATCTCTACTATATAAAAATCATGTTTTTATAATCTCTACTATATAAAAATATGTATATAAAAATCATATTTTTATTCAAAGAATTTTCATGTAAAGATCAAATTTTTAATTACATAAATAATTAAAACAAAAATAAAAGCTCACCAGCCAAATAGGAGGTGGTAAATGGCGATGCCGGAGTCGTGGGTGGCCGGACAGTTGATGACAGGGCCCACATTAGCCGGAGCATCGGTTTCAAAGGGGGTTTGGGCTGTTTTGGGATGGATTGGGGTTTAAAGGGAGGGAGAAGGTCGGGGAAATGGCGTCGAGGCTGGGGAAGAAGCGATGCATGCGGAGGGGGTTCGATTCAGGTAGCGTCGGCGGCTATGGGGTGGCTGGCGTCGGGTTTGGAGGAAGAAAAGAAGGGGGAGAGAGGAAGGACAAAGCGAGGGAAGGAGGATAAGGGGAGGGGGTTGCAATCATCAGCGACGCCGCCGTTGGAGGCGGCGGCGGCTTCCTCCCCTCCCCCCTCGTTTCCCCTTTCTTTTCTTTTTCTCGATTGAAAAGTAAACCGGGGGGGGGGGGGGGGAGGGGGGCTGAGAGAGAGTGTTTTTTATTATTTAATTTCAAAAATTACCCTTTTATTTTGAACTCGAAATCCAACCCACTAACTGTCGTCTATAGCTAATTACCCCCATTCCGAACATAATGGGATATGTATCGTAAGCTGATTCGACTGTTTCGATCAGTTTCCGTCAAAATCAAAATATAAATCTATATATTGAATTTGAACGCACATTTCAATTTACCGGGGCCACATACGGACTCTAAAAATTCCTGAAAAATATTTTCTAGCTTCGTATTGACGATTCGGTCCTAACAAAATTAATTTCGCCAAATTCCGAGACCGTTTGAAAAATGGTCATTTTCCAATCGATTAAAATCAACTGAAACTGGTCAAACGCGTTTTCCTTTGCCACGCTCACATATTCATTCAGAAAATTACGAATTTTGAAACTTAGCTATAACTTGACATCATGGATCCAAAAAAGTAGTTTCGTCGAAAACCGAGGCCGTTTGCAAAATTTCTATTTTTAAGGGCCAGAATTCCATATCGACTATTCTAAAATTTCAACTGGGCATATCTTTTGATTCCCGCTATGAAATTTCAATTTTTCGGATTCGTTGGAAAGATATTCTCAATTTGATTCTAATATTTTTGATTTCGCTAAAATCCGGTTTATTTTGAATCATGTACATTCATTTGAACTTTGAAATCGAAATTTCGAACTACCGCGCCACTTTCAATTCCTTTTATAATTAAAATAAAATATTTATATTCTAATGACGATCTATATAAATATATACATTCTATTTCTATTCAAAATAAATTTCTCTCCATTATTATTTAAAATAATTCATTTTAAATATTCAAAATTCAATAAAGTTGCCAAAATAAAAAATTTAAATTGGCTCAGAATTTCCGGGTTGTTACATATAGCTACAAATGTGTATTTCAAAAGTTATGTTATATAATATATGTTATTCGTTTCACCGTGAGATTTGTGTATTCTCTGATTTTGTGATATTGTAATCTTCTTTTCTTCTATTCTAACTTTTCTTTCTATTTCCCACCCTTTAACTTATTTCTATTAATGATCTGGTAAATTTCTGGTGCTTTTTTGGTCGACATAATGTTTGTGTCGATGATTATGATCGAGAATTGGTAGAGCTGTTACAGTGGGGTCAGCGCTTAAGATTAAGTGATAACCTTAACTCCGTGGTCTATCTCAATAGAGATGGGGTTAGAAATACCCTAGATTGAGTTTGAGTGTATGTATATGAGAGAGAAAATATGCAGACTGTATAAAAATGGTTTTATATTGTGGAGATTTATTGGTTAAGTGGGTTATGAAATCTGGTCGATGGTGGGGCATCACAATGTCCATAGGGGTTTCGAAACACTAAAATACGATGAACCGACACAGTATATTTTGTGTCTTGACATAAATTCAAACGGTGATGTACATTTCTCTAAGATGAATGAACCTAATCTTTGGATGGTATGTTTCAGAGGTTTGTTTATCTATTTCTCCACTGCTTTATCATCCAATAAAGAAAAAAAAAATTATCCGTGTTATTATAAAAGTTGCTTTCAAGCTGACAACGTAGAATATGATTTTTGGTCTTTAAACAATTAGTATCATGGTAGCTCATAATGTTTAATTTTCTAGTTGCTTCATAAATATACATACGTAAGTTCTAGTATTACACATTAATCAATACTTAGGGAAATAACTAAATGCATACAATTTCAGTTTTGATTCGCTTCTAACTAGAATCTCTAAATTATTTTTGTTATGTCATACAAACATGGTGAGACGGTAGAGAAAAAGCAATAACAGAAACCATTAATAATTTTCCAGTACCATCCATTCACATGTTATTTCCTTTAAATTTACATTTGATGCAACTGATTAAGGTGGGATCGATAGAGTAGATGCTTTAGACTGGAGTTGGATTCTGATTCAACCGTGAAAATATATCCCATGAAGCTACCAGACATCCCAAAGAGAAAGCACAAGGATAATAGTAATGAATATGATTTATAGTAGCTTGTATAGATATGTGTTTAAATGGCATATTCTCTTGATTTACCTTTATATAATGTTGCCTATGTAAATGATTTGATTTTTTGTTAGATGTTTTATTTGCTCACAATTTACACTTGCTATATGATTAAACGTGTGTACTTGATGTAAATAATTTATTTTCAGAAATTATATATCATATCCAGAAGTTGACAAGATAATTTATATTTGGTTTTGAACCAATAATTTATAATCGAATATGAAGTCGAAATTAAGTTATGAACTTGATAGATAATTAACAAGAAGTTGACTTGTAAATGAGATTTATAAATGAAGTGGAATATGATGTGAGTGTGTAAAGTTACTCCATAGAAATGATTTGAACCTGTAATAGTGTTTACAAATGAAATCAAATTGATTTGATATAACGAGTCCAAATTTCTCCATAGGAACAATATTCACAATTTAAAGTGGATAATGGTTTAAAAGCAAACATTTTGCAGATTGGAATGGTTATAAAGGAACTTGGTAATGGTTAGGAAGTGATAAATTTAAAAGTGAATATAGAATGAAAGTGGAAATTTAGTCAACCTGAAATGGTAAATTTATTCCAAAGTTCGGAACGTAAATCGAATAGAGATTAATCGAAAAAGAGTTACATTGAAATTTGACTATGTCGAATTCAGAAAAGTACTATTTACTTCCTATTTTAATAAAATTAATTGATTATTCATTTAAATATTTATTTATTATTTATGCAAAGAAATGAAATAAAAGCTATATTTTAAAGTTATATCTCGGAGCATGGATTATAACACTATTGTTATAATCGATGATTTACGTAAAAGAAGTGGTTTCTTAAATTGAATCTGAGAGTTGTGTGAGCGTTTTTTTTATATTTGAAGTTATGATCTTTGTCTATTTCAAAGTTAATGATGTTGTTCAATTAAGGTATGAGAGGTAATTTTACCTCAACTTGATTGACTTCATTTTTGACTAAGGAACGGTTAATGTTCGGTAGCAAGGATTGGTTAGAGATACGATTAGTTAATGAGTGATTAATGGATTGAGTTGTCGTAATGATGTTTTATACAACATTCGTTTAAATCGATGTAAATGGATTTTAGAAATGTTTTTCCAAATATAGTCAAAGACGTTTTCTAAGCATAGAAAATGAAATGAGTTGGTTGATGAGAATAAGAAATTGTGAATATATGGAAATATTTTCTGATGTTAATATCATTTATTTTCTAAATATAGAAGTAAGAACTTGTGAATATATAGAAACGTTTTCCAATTATGATAAGAGATATTTTTTGCAATATATAAAATAAACAGTTATGATAGATGGAAATGTTTTCCAAGAATCGTGAGAGACCAAACAAATTTTAAAGAATTTCTGGGTAATGATATTGAAAGGAAGTTGGGTAATGATAAATTAATAATAAATTCATTTAAAAGGCTTAGTGATGCTTGATGCTTGATCAATAGAATTTCCATTTGGAAATAGGATTGTTGATTATATGGATTTTTCCTTTGATAGTTAAATAATCGGCTATCAAAGTTTTGGCTCATTTTATATTTTTGTTGTCAATACGTAGAAACCAGGACTAAGTTTACTATCTGAAAACCACACCGTATGGGCATAAGCGTTGCAAATCATATTATGCTGAAGATAATTGAAGACAGAGTAAAGTTCAAGGCCTGTCTATTGGCAGAAGTTGCCTAAGATGGATTGATGGGATAATGCGTTTGGTTTGTCCAGTCTCATGACAATGTATACGGATAGATGTCTGATAGAGTATTTCCTGATGGTCACATACATTGATTTCTTCTAACGTACCATAGTTGGTGGCGGAGAAGGAAACTTTTCTTAGCTTAACACCCAATATACTTTTAGGAATATCAATTAGTGATTTGACGGATCTGACGATGTGGCATTCAAAGTGAATGATATTGTGGTGTTATAAAGTTAAGACGTAGCCTTAGGCCACATCAACTGGTAAGATGACAAAATTGGGCAGACAACATGGCTATGTGGGTCGCACCCATTAGGGTCTATTATCACCTAATTTATAGAAAATTCGTTCGTTTCTTATTATATCATTATTGTATGCTTTCGGTAACGATTGCTGGTCACAATCGTTGGTGATAATACATTTGGTGTGCTCAAGCGAAATGAGTGGTCGATAATATGCAGTCGGGTTTCAAGGTGTTCTTGTTGAACCTAGTGTACTCCTCTCTAGAGATGCATTATCGGAGGGTGGCTTCATACATTGTCATAGTTGGAAACACATTACCTAATAAGTGCCCGTGGGTTTTGATTGTATACTATGTATGTGGAGCGTGAGAAGCAAGCGTTCCGCTAAATTGCTATTGATTTGATTAGACACTATTATAATATATTAATATCAGAATGGTGTTGATACAAAAAACACATTAGGTTACCATAAGGTAAAAACCATATGTACATATGCGTGGATTGGTCTTACGATTATTCTTTCTTTTAAAAAGGATTTTTAAAAGTTAATTCAAGTGGTTGGAGTTTACTTACACCAGTCCCACAACTAACCCAAGTTTTATTTTGTTTTGTTTTACCCTAAAATCATATGTGCCTAAATTTGTACAAGCTGTTAAGTAGTCGAGATTTTACAGATGCACTTGGAGGAGCTTAAAGCAGGAGGCCTCAGCATTAGATAACTACGGTTTATTTCCACTGTGATGTATTGTGTTGTACCCTGATGATGGTATGTATATATAGTTACAAATGTGTATTTCTAAAAATATGTTACATAATATATTTTATTCGTTCTGCTGTGAGATTTGTGTCTACTCTGATTTTGTGATATTGTAATCTTCTATTATAACTTTTATTTCTATTCCTCACCCTCTAACTTCTTTCTATTAATGATCCAGTAAATTCCGGTGCTTTTTTAATCGACATAGTGTTTGTGTCGATGATTAGGATCGGGAATTAGTCGAGCTATTACAATGGTATCAGAGCTTAAGATTGAGTGATAACCTTAGCTCTATGGTTTGACTTAATAGAGATGAGGTTAGTAATACCCTAGATTGAGTTTGAATGTATGTATACGAGAGAACATCTCTGTAGACTATATAAAAATGATTTTATATTATGGAGATTTATTGGTTAAGTGGATTATGAATTCTGGTCGACGGTGGGGCACCACAATGTCGATAGGGGTTTCTAAACACTCAAATATGATGAACCGACACTGTATGTTTTGAAAGAGGGTACATGAAATAATTTTACCCAAAGTATATTATGATATAAAAGAATCATTGATATTGGAATTATTATAGTATATTGGATGTGTTGGTTGTTATTATAATCGAATAAGATTATAATTGAGATGGTTACAAATAACTAATCAGAATTTGTATAAGTGTAATATATAAAATCAGATGGAGTAAATTTGAATTTAAAACATAATTTGGAATTAAAATTCCCGGAAACATGAAAAATGTTGAAAATGGATTTGAGTTAAATATATGAAATTTTTAAGATCCTGAGAGATTTGGAAATGTTTTCCAAGTGTTGTGGAGGAAATTTTGAAGTAACTTCCAAATGGAAGTGTTTAAAAATGTGTTTTCAAAGTGATATAGTATTGAACCCATTTCAGTCGCTGGAAAATAATACCGATGATGGATCGCGACATTGTCAAAGTTCATTTTTGAGTTTCTAAGTGATGGATTACTACCAAAGATATTGTTTTGAGAAAACAAGTTGTTTTGAATCCTAAAAGGGAAGGTTTTCTTTTAAAAAGGCTAAGTTATTTAAATCCTTTCAGGAGGAGATTGTTTTAATTAAAAACAAGTTAAAATGAAAGGATTTTAAGTGAATTAAAATTTGGATCTTTCGCTATTAGCTAATATGAACTCATGTGAGTTAAAACGGATGGATTTAAAAAACCATATTTTACATTATTGAGATAAGATAACTGATTAGAGGAGTTAATTAGTAAATAGAAATTATGGATAGAACTTAACTTGGTTAAGTGAGTTGGACTGATGAATTGAGATTTGAGATTAAATATGTTGAATTCAAAAGGTTGGATTGATTTGAAATCAATGAAAATTCAAAATACATGTATAAGCATATGTTAGACAGGTATAGAATGAAGTGAATAAATTGAATACTCGACAAAGGTACATATTTAATTCAGTATGAAATTATGAGCCTATTGGTAAGCGCTTGGCATTTTGGTTTTCTTTTTGAATAGAAAGGGCTTAGGGAGGTGAATTGTAGTTGTACTGATTGAGCCATGCAAAGGAGAGACTAATGAAATTTTTCAAAAATTTAAAGAGTAAGAAATTTTCTAAGAAAATTTTGATAATTAGAAATCGACTTGTCGATTGTATAAGGGATAATTAGAAAATCATATGTAGTTAACAAAATTTAAAGTGAAATATTGAAGTTGTTAAATAGATTTAAAATAGATTTGAATAGATATGGAAATATGCAAGAGAGCATATGGATTTAAGATGAGAATGTGATGATGGATTATCCAAAAATGGCGGATAGGTCAATTGTGATGAATCATGGAAATTTGAGTTCGGGCATGAAGATTAAAGGTTCTGTGTAAGAACTGAGTTGTGGAAATATAAAGTGTAAGATTTCAACCAAGTGGGTTGAGAGAAATTGGAAGAGTTATAGCATCTTTACTACTTAGCAATTTCAGGGACAAAATACTTTTAAGGGAGAAGGAATGTAACAAACCAATTTTTTGTTGTCGAATAATTAATTTATTTAATTATTTTAAAAGTTGATTTGGAAATTTAAATGACTTGAATCAGTAATTATGAATATTTAATTAATATAAATAATGGAATAATACATTCGAAATAGTCGAAAATTAGTTGAATTTGAAATATTGTGTGAATTGGATAATTTAAGAGATTTGTTATAAGAAATTTAGATTCGAGTTATTATAAGAAATTTGTTTATTAGACGAAGTTTGAATGTAAAAATTTATTTTAAAATAAACGACCTTACAACGTCGCGGTAGTTCCTGGTTTTACGTTTTGAACTTTAAATTAATGTGCATGATCCAATATAAGTTGGATTTCTTTGAAATAAGAAACGTTCGAATCTATCGAACTATAATTTTCTAATGTAAGAAAAAATGGAGATTTCATATTGTAGATTTTTTTTATGTCCAATTATAATTTTCAGAAAGTCGCTATGGAATCATTTATAAACCATAATGATTTATTTATTAAAATAAAAGGATTTTAAATCGATTAAATATTGTTTAACTTAAAAATGGGAATATCGAGTTTAATATCCAATTAGATTATTTTAAAGCTATATTTATTCTGTAAGAGTATAAATGATAATAATATTTTATTTTTAATAGATTTATTTATTTTGGAATTGATTTATATTATATTGACTTAATATGCAATTTAAAATGAGCAATTTTTAAACGACCTCGAATTTCAAAGAAACCAATTTGATGAAATCTGAAATAGTTAATTATTGTAAAATTTTCAGTTTCATATCAATTGGATTTATTTTGTGGTCATGTGCAATTTAAACGCATATTGATTCACGTTGTGAAATTAAAAAGGAAGTTGTATAAACGTTGCCGAAATTCCATGAAACCGATTTCATTGTGTCCGGAATATTAAATTATTGTAGGATTACAATTTTCATCGCTAACAAAGCTCTTTTGTGGTCATTTAAGCGTGTTACTTCGTGAATAAGTTTCGTGTGAATATATTAATAAAATAATCGAATAAATTAATATTATTTATATCCTATATGTATTCCTAAACTTAGCCTAACCATCCTCATTTCTTTTCCTTCCCTTCTAAGCTTCAGCTGCACCATATCTTAACTTCTTCATCGAAACATGAATTTTAAATTCGAGACAAATTCATACAGAAATATATAAATTACAAAACATATATATTTAGATTTCGAGAGGGCAGCTCTTCAAGCTCATATAGGTTTTATTAGGTTCGGTGTTGTGTAATCCACTGGAATGTGAACAACGTGGCGTAGGGTTCATTTTTTTAAGGCTTTGGGGCATTAATTTGAGAAATGGATGTTATTTTTGAGTTGAGAAGGTATAATAGCCCCAGTGTGCAGAGTACTAGAGGATTCAGTGCATATTAGTGTCGCACTCTTTCCTGGCTGTTGTGTGCAAGGCTCCAGTTCACATGCTACGGGGATCGTGCAAGTTGATAGTTGACGTGGCAGCAGGGTGGAGCTCGGGAAGGTGAGTCCCGTGGTGGTTTCAATTTTAAAATTGTGGATGGTGGAGGGAGTAAATGGGATGTGATGATCATGCTGATCGTTTTTTGGCTTCAGTTAGGAGTTGTGTTTCATCCTAGGTAGAGGATTTATGAGTTAATTATGTAATTAAGGTTATAATTAAATAGTTATTAGAGGGTAATGATGTTTAAATCGTATATGACTTGTAAATCTAATAACATGTGCATACGTTATCAAAATGGAGTGTCGTCTATCGGGTTGGATTCGTATGGACGCAGGCTACGTAACGAAACTGGTTTGGAGCAATTTGGATCTTGTTGGAAATTATGGAAATATAAAACGCCTAATTGAATTATTGGCGATTAATCGTTATTCAATGATTAATAACCAAAGTGAGTAAAATCACTAACTCTGTCCGGTTTATACTTTTTGTGAAAATAAGCTCACGTCCTTAAAAACTTTGGAAATGTAAACGACATCCTCCCTTTGTTTGAAATTCAAAGCGGGTCCCTGTTTTTGCCACTTACTTGTTTTCCAAAAAAAATGCGCTGGTATATAAAAAAAATCTTCAAAAAATCGTAAATATTCTTATCTAAAAAAAAGTTGCAAAAATGTATGCAACTATTAGCAATATATGCATATATTCCTCTGGTGTTTTATATTGAAAATCTAGACGAATGTATGTATACACGTATGCATATATTGGTAATAGTTGCATACATGTATGCATATAAAGTTGAACTAAGCTGCATGTGTTACGAATAGTTGCA
The DNA here is from genome assembly GCA_030737875.1 of Allium sativum. Classification (NCBI taxonomy): domain Eukaryota; kingdom Viridiplantae; phylum Streptophyta; class Magnoliopsida; order Asparagales; family Amaryllidaceae; genus Allium; species Allium sativum. The sequence continues at coordinate 204,671,362 of CM060924.1, forward strand.
GAAATGTATGCATATATTCCGTATAGGTGCATATATGTATGCAACAAAGATAACAAGATGAAGGCTTACGAAAATGTGCATACATGTAAGCATTTATGACTATATACGCACAAATGTATGCATAAAAGGCATATGCTTGAAAAAATAGGCCAGAATTGAATATATGCATAAAATGATGCATATATTGCAATTTAACTGCATACATGTATGCATAAATAGTGCAGTTTGATGCATAACTAAAATATATGCATAAATATATGTGACTATTTAAAAATAAGTGCATCTTTTGATGCATAATACTGTTGTTTCGCTGTTTTTCTTTGTTTTTTGGTTTTTGGTCGGTTTTTGATGATTTTAACGCATTATTTTGATGATGATTAATTGTTGTATTTAATTAAGAATTTATGTGATTTATTTTAATTTTTTACATGATTTTTCGAAAAATAAGGACCTAATTTATATGCAATGTTTGACTGGATGTGAGCCAAATTTTGAAACTTAACATGAACCTGAGACAAACTGACCCTTATATGTTTATAAACGCATTTTAGAGTTGATAAATATTGATTGAATGTTGTGCGAAGATTGTTTGCATGAACTGATATATTATTATCAATTGTTGTTATTATACATATACTAGTTATATTTAAGCTTGGTATAATAGCGAAAGTACATTTTCGCGGATGAGACCCTATGCGCCCCATATAATAGCGAATGACCTTCTATACCGCAGTATTCCGTCTTGAAGCGGAATTGGTATTATTTATGTTGCCTAACATCTATGGATGTAGGAAAAATAGGTTGAAGGGATCCAATTGGATTCCACAAAATTATTATTGTTTGTTTTCATATATACTATGATATAATAGATGTTCAATGAAGGGTTTTTTGTGTTTGGATGTTTGAATAGCACTGGCCCTAAATATTGATATTTAAAATATCATAAGAAAGGATTTTGAGATTTTATAGGAAATCTATTTTTCCAAAATAGAAATAAAATTTCGAATGGACTACGAAGTAATGATTTGTTTTTAATAATAATAGCAATTTGTTTAAATTATAAACGATGTTTATAAATGAAGTAAAATAATTATCATTAGATAATTTAGGAATGTAAATTCAAAAGTGAATTAAAAGAAATCGGAAATTGTTTTAAAAGGAAACGATGAAATTTATTCCAATGTTTGGAAAGTGAATGGAATTGAAATAAATCCATAAGGATTTAAAATTGGAATTCGACTACATCGAATTTTATAAAATAATTTATTTTCAGAAATTATACATTATATTTGGAACTTGACAAGATAATTTATATTTGGTTCTGAACCAATAATTTATAATCGAATATGAAGTCGATATTAAGTTATGAAGTTTATAGATGTTACTACCAAAATGATCATGGCACAAGACGATAGGTGAAGGGATGTAAAATGAATGTAAATAAAGAATAAGGAACTCAAGAGCAAATCAGGACGATGCCTTCATTGGGGAAAAGGGACCCGAAGCCTAACAGGTATCGGCAAAGGTTCATCCGACGGGATCTACCCGCTAAGAAATCAACCTATGGATACCAGCACATTAAAGGAGGAAGAGTATCAAGTCAGAGCATAAAGATAGTTTGGAACCAACACCCGAAGAATGGCTCCATGGATATAGAAAGGGATTACTTTTGTAAGTAACACGAGTATCACCGGAAGCTACCCTCCAGAGAGCCAAACTAGAAGGCTAAACGGAGACTCAAGCAAGGATACGGGCTGTTCGTACTTATCCACTTAGTACCTGAACCATTAATGGTTCTAAATCGGCAGATATCGGCGTACGACACGAGGGAGGGCCCTCCGAGTAACCACGATAAAGTTGAAAGCCTACATCCGAAAGCCCACAACGAAGGACCAACACAGAGAGCATCCGCCAAGAAATCCGAAATGCTTATGCGATCCGTCTCAGCAACAAGCCCCCTTCCACCTAGGAGAAATTCCAATTCACTCGGAGCCATCACTTCAAAAACTGTAACCAATACCTCGAGGAGGTCCGGTGGGCCGATGCCCGAAACATAGAAAAAAAGAGGCGGACAGGAATCGTTCAGGACCAACAACCTACCGATGGATAAACCTGGATTCTCTACAAATAGGACCCCAGATACTCCGCAAAGGGAGACGAACTTTTCATGTCTCAACTTAGCTCCTTCTTTCTTAAGGAGAGCAAATCATCAATTCTTGTAATCTATATGCAATTTATAAATGGAGAATTCCGCGACTCATATGTCTTGCAATTCGATAATCTTTTAGTATTATAATGATGAAATAAGGAGTTAACACTAACCTTTCTGATGAGCAGATCAATTAAGGTGCTCTAGTGGCGAAGAAAGGGGACTTGATAGAAATATGAACCCCCTTCTCCTCACCTCGCGGAGCCACCATGACTGACCCATACCCTCATGCTGAGCCAAACGCTTCTCAAACATGGAAGTGACGAAATCGTATACGAATCCCTAGCTCGACCTACGTCGTAATTCTGACTCCTCCCTCAGGAGGATCTAGTACAAAGGAGTCATCGAAGTTAGCGAATATTGCGATGCTTTCATCCATGAACTCAAGGGAGGCGTTAGCCTGTTTTCTTCTTATTGAAATACACTGTGCAGTTGTCAGGGCCCAGAAACCAACCCATCCCAGATCCAGGATCAATCCCTGAGAATTCTGGGTCATGGCCTCAACAAATTTCGTGAATACACACATTACACTTTGTAATTTGGGTGTTGACGAAAAATATCTTTAACATTTTGGCACTAGAATGAGGGCCTGAACCTCCGATCCTGTGGTTAATTTGTTTAAACTAAATGGCTGAATTCATCGTTCCATGGTAGGAAACAATGAAGACGAAAAAATTTAAGGAACAAGGCATAGAACCGGACCCCAATGTCACACTTGAAGGAAATAATGGCCCATCACTCAACCCAAATAATAACGAGAAAGAGGCTGCACCTAACCCACAGCTGCTTCCAGACTCAAACGCCATGGAGGATAATGTAGCGAAAATCTCGGTCTCGGAAAAGCAACCCCAAGAAATGCGGGCTCAAGTCGACGCTGTATAGGCGCAGAAGTCCTCGAGGCTCACTAGATCTAGTCGGAGAGAGACAAATGAATCTCCAAAGAGGAAGGCCCCCATTCAACAGTCAAAAGCGAAAGGGAGACCTAAAGCAACCTCTTCCAAGAAAAAGAAGTTTCATCTGACAGGAGTATATCATCAAGGAAATCAATGCGATCAGGAACAATCCGAGAGCTCCACCTCCAAAGGCTATGACCCCAAGAGAGAAAATTATGACAACACGGAGGCATACAACAGAGATTTCACTCAGAATACCGTCAAAGACTTGTTGGGAAGAAAATGGAAGAGAACCCAGGATGACAAGGTTAATGACAACGAGAGGGTAGCCCCGTTCATTGATGAGATTATGAACACAGTGATACCGTCAAGAGTCAAAGTCCCAACCACGAAATATCTAGGAACGACTGACCCAGATGACCATTTGATGGCTTTCGATAGCCAGATGAATCCTTACAACACTTTCGGAGCTTCCAGATACCACCTCATCCCAGTGATCTTCCAGGGTGCAGCGGCGAAATTATCGCCAGTACAGGGAAAACACCATTTACTCATGGAAACAATTCTCCTACGAATTCTTCACCCAGTTCTGCATCTGCAAAGGTCCAACCATAGATTATATAGTAATCGCTAACATCAAACAGAGACAGAGGGAATCTCTCGGGGACTATCTCAAAAGGTTCAACATCGAGGCCTTAAAAGCCAAAGATATGAATGACCACGAGAAGATGATCGCCGTACATTCAGGGTTGATAGAAAACACCCCCTTCTGGAAGGATTATATATCCACAGCCGCAAGGACTTGCAAGATTATCATTTTCAAGCTGACAAGTTTATCCGCATGGAAGAACTATACTTCACGAAGAGGAAGTTCGAGCCTCGAGGAGAAGGATGAAGGCTGAACTTCGGACGAAAGCGCCCAAAAGGGAATCAGAGGAGACCGAGAAGGGACGACTCTAACACCAACTCGGTTGCCTTGAACAAGCCGATTTCGTATGTGTATGCTGTCACAAAAGAAAGGGTAAACAAATTCCTGGTCTCGTTCAAAGCCAAAAATTGCCCCAAACAACATGTCAGCGGTAATTACTGTGAGTTCCATAAAACCAACGGGCACAAGACGGACGAATGCAAGGTCTTAGGCGTAATTATCCAAAACTAATCTGAATGGGGCACCTGAAGGAGTTTGTTTCAAATAGAGAAGCACCAGCTCAACGTGCAAGAGGATAGCAGAAGGTTTCAGCAAAAACGATAGGAGTCACTACGGGGGAAAACAACCTTGATTTGTGGCCTCCGGTGAACCGAATCAATGTGATTCATGGGGGACCTCACCCTGCCGGAATATGTCCGAAAGTCAGAAACCAATATGTGAAAGAAGGTTTGGAGGGAATCTTCTCCATCCAGCAAGAACCGTCAATGAAAAGCACGTGTTATGCCCTCAAAATTCATAACCTCGTGGTCTCTCCGGAAGAAATGAAGAAAGGGGTCCGTCACCCGCATAACGACCCCCTCATGATATCAGTGCAAATAGGGCTTTCGGTCATTTCTAAATATTGGTGGATACCGGAAACACTGTCAACGTCATCTTCAAGCACGCCTTCGATCATATAGGAATTTTCGAAAAGAAGCTGGAGCCTAGCAACGAACTGATTTTCGGGTTCAACAACAAAGGGTCAACTCCGGTAAGTCAAATCAACCTCTTGGTTCAAGTAGTGCTGTCCCCTCTTTACAGGACTTTCGAAACTCTCTTCGTCGTGATTGATCAGCCGTCCTATTACAATGCCTTCTTCGGACGACCGGCTTTAGAGGAGATGGTTGTCTTCATTTATTCCAAATATATCATGTTAATATTTCTGACCAAATAGGGATGGGGTACCATCCGAGGAGAACAATTTAGCTCTCGAGAGTTATACTTTGCCACGGTCGAAAATTACAAAAGGGAGTATTCTTCGTATTTTGATTCTTCTACTGTTTTTATGCCTTCAGATAAGGGATTCTTACACCCCTCATTTGAAGCCAGGATATAAATAAATAAGACTGACAAATGCACTAATGGTAGGTATACTTCTCTGAAAAGGAAGAGGTCCAATGAGGTGAACTCGACTAAAGAAGGAGAAATTATCACATATTTAGACTCTAGAGGAGACATCGAGAGGATCAAACCAATAGAGGGAATATAAGAATTAAACGTTGACCCGAAGGATGAGTCGAAGGTCGTCAACATAGGGAAGAGGTTAACGGAACCTCTCCGAAGCGATTTATTCGCTACCTACAGCTCAACAAAGACGTTTTCGCCTTGACCCATTCAGACATGGCGGGTATCGATCCTTCAATCATGAGCCACACCTTAAACATTGACCTTTGATAGTCCCAATCTGGCAGAAGAAGAGACAATATAATAGGGACCGGATTGAGGCCTTGAAGGAGGAAGTCAAAAGGTTGGAATCTAATGGGTTTATCCGAGAGGTCCATTACCCAAAGTGGTTAGCCAATCCCATGCTAGTGAAGAAGTCCAAAGGGAAGTAGAGGACGTGTGTCGATTACACGGATTTAAACAAAGCTTGTCTGAAAGATTGTTACCCTCTTTCGCGGATCGATTAGTTGGTTGATGCCACGAGTGGACACAAAATACTATCCCTTATGTACGCCTATTCGGGGTACAACTAAATACCAATGCATAAACTCAACGAGGAACACACAAGTTTTATTACTGACTGGGGAACATTCTATTATAAAATAACGCCTTTCGGTCTGAGGAACGCAGGGGAAACGTACCAAAGGCTGGTGAATAGGATGTTCTGAGAGCAGATAGGGCACAATATGGAAGTATATGTCGACGATATGCTAGCAAAGTCCACCGAAATAGAGAATCATCTAAAGGACCTGGGAGAAATGTTTGGTTTCTTGAGAAGTTACCAGATGAAGTTGAACCCTCAAAAGTGTACCTTCGGAGTTCAATCTGGGAAGTTTCTGGGATATGTGGTGAGCGAGCGAGGAATCGAGGCTAGCCCTAACCAAATACAGGCCATTAAGGACATCGAGGAACCTAAAACCAGCAAGGAGGTCATGAGCCTAAACAGGAAGGTAGTTGCACTTAGCAGGTTCATTTCTAAAGCCATCGATAAGTGTGTCCATTTCTTCAATGTAATAAAGAAGAAGAATTTTGAGTGGAACAAAGAGTGTAGGAAGGCATTCCAAGAATTGAAAGTTTATATGGGAACACCTCTGGTTTTGTCCAGTCCCGAGAAGGGAGAAACTTTATACTTATACATGGTTGTCTCTGAACATGCAGTAAGCTCCGTATTGATAAGAGAGTATGAGGGGACCCAACACCCTATCCATTATGTTAGCTGGAGGCTAAAGGACACGAAAACTCGATACCCCGTCATAGAGAAATTGGCGTATTGCTTAATCCTTACTGCACGAAAGCTCAGAGGTTATTTCCAGGCACACCCTATTAAAGTCTTAACTAGCTTCCCGCTCAAACAAGTGTTCAGAAAATCAGAAACCCCAGGGAGGCTAATCAAATGAGGTATTGAGCTCAGCCAATATGAAATTGAGTTCCATCCTCGTGCTGCAATCAAAGGGCAAGCTCTAGCAAATTTCGTGAACGAGTGTACAAATTTCATTTCAAAATAGTCGGTCAAAGAAATTGGCTCAAAGGCCAAATGGCAGCTCTTTGTAGATGGAGCTTCCAACGAGTAGGGGACGGGGGCAGGTTATGTTATAATCAGCCCTGACGAACACCGCTTGCACAAGCCATGAAATTAGGGTTCCCGGCAACCGACAATGTGGCTGAATATGAATCCATGATAGCTGGACTAAATCTGGCATTATAGTTGAAGATATCGAGGATAGAAATTTTCAGCGACTCGCAACTAATGGTAAACCAAATAAAAAATACATATCAAACCAAAGAGAAGCGGCTCATCTTATACATGAAGAAGGTAATAAAGATGCTTTCCCTGTTTGAGGACTTCTCAGTTCGTCAAATACCCCACGGGGAGAATACCCATGCAGATTCGCTAGCCAAATTAGCCAGCTCCCGATGAGCCCCCGAAACCTAGATAATGCCGGTGGGATATCAGGAGATGCCTAGCAACGAACAGAAAGAATCGGAAATAGGACAAGAGTTGTTGGTTTTAACTCGATCCCAAGCCTTTAGAAAGGGAAACGGAGAATACGAAGAAGGAAACTCCAAGAGGGAATCCCCCATTACAGAAACACATCTCCAACAGGAAGTTACATGGATGACTCCCATAGTGGACTACCTCTTGATAGGGACACTACCCCTTAGTAAGCAAGATGCGAGAAAGATAAAACACCAAGCTCCCACATTCGTGATCATAGATAGTATACTTTACAAAAAGGGACACTCACTTCCTTATTTAAGGTGTGTAAGTTTCGAAGACGGGCTCATCCTATTAAAAGAAACTCACGAAGGATGGTACGTGGACCATTCCAATGGGGTTAAACTGGCCAAAAGGGTAATGCGACAGGGTTATTATTGGCCACGGATGGTTAGTCAAGTGGTCGAATACATTACGAGGCGTGACAAATGTCAGAAATACTCTAAGGTACCATGCCTTCCTTTAGCAATCTAACCACTATATCGAGCCCCTGGCCTTTCGACATATGGGGGATGGATTTGATCAAGCCCTTGCAACTTGCCAAGGGAGGAGCTAAATATGCTATAGTAACTATCGACTACTGCACCAAGTGGGTGGAGGCGGAACCCCTTTCGATTATCACATCCAAGAAAGTGTTAAAATTCGTGATAAAGGATATCGTTACCCGCTTCGGGATCCCCCATAAAATCATATCGGATAACGGAACATAATTCGAGAGCGAGGAATTCACCTGATTATGCGAGAAAAATGGAATCATCAAAAGTTTCTCCTCAGTGGCCCATCCGAAAGATAACGGAGCTGTGGAAGCCGCAAATAAGACCATTAAGACGATCCTTAATAAACACCTAAATCAGGCTAAAGGAAATTGGGCGGATGAGTTGCCTCTAGTGCTATGGGCGTACATGACTTCCACCAAAACGGCTACGGGACATTACCCCTTTTCCCTGACATATGGTTGCGAGGCTATGCTTTCGGTTGAGGTCGAGGTTCCGTCACACCGAAGGATAGCATATGCATTTGACCCCAACCAGGAGTTAAGAAAAGAATCATTAGACTTGTTACATGAACTAAGGGATGAGGTTGCAATCAGAACCGCCGAGTACCAAAGAAGGATCACAAAATGTTACAATTTGAAGGTCAAAGCTAGAACCTTAGCTAAGGGTGAATTAGTACTACGAAGAGTAATGGCTAACACCAAAGATCCGATCGAGGGTCCTCTCGGCCCAAATTGGGAAGGACCCCTAATTGTCCATTAAGAAGTCATACCTGGCACATACCGGCTATGTAGGCCCAACAACGATCTTGTTCCAAGGACATGGAACTTGGAACATTTGAGGCCATATTTTCCAACCATAAATAATAGAGGACAAGATCTTTTCGCTAAGAAATCGTCATACAGCTAGGGGAATGGAAACCCTCCCGGAAGCTCGTATGAAACCCAAAAAGGGCCGAGCTGAAGAAAAAGAAGAGGATTAATTCCCTCGTCATCACCAAACTGGGCGGGGCGAGGCATCCCCCTAAGGGGGAGTCTTTCTCCTTGTCCAAACCAGAGGGGGTAGGGTTAAAGCGTCAAAAGTGTAAGTCGCCATTTCACACCAGAGATGGTCGTGGAGGTGAATCTAAAAATTAGCACGCCTTGCCTCTGCACGCAGAAGAGTATGCCCTGTCTCTTCTTGAACTAAACACGTCCAACCTCTGCTCACAGAATAGCACATCCTGCCTTTGCTTATGTTCCGCGTCACCCGCATCTGCGTGGATTCGGCTCTTCAGTAATACCGGGAAGGTTTCCGGCCTTCAACCTTGAAGTTCTCAAACCTGGGCGAATTCAGCTCTTTAACCTTGATTCATCTAAGACTGGATAGTGTTCGGCTCCACATCATTGTCGGAAAAGGTTTTCAATCTTCCATCAAAGCCTGAATCTAGGTTACTTCGCTCCGCCACAAGGCGTCGGAAGCAGATCTCTTTGGCAGGACCTGTGGCATAACTTAGCACGGGAGAATAATTGGCAAGAAAATAGGCGAAGGCCAGGTGAAAGAAGCTTGACTTGGAAAGTCGAAGACACCCCTTCACTAAAGGGAGGGGGCAAATGTAACTACCAAAATGATCTTGGCACAAGATGGCAGGTAAAGGGACGTCAAATGAATGTAAAGAAAGAATAAGGAACTCAAGAGTAAATCAGGCCGATACCTTCGCTGGGGAAAAGGGACCCGAAGCCTGCTAGGTATCAGCAAAGGTTCATCCAACAGGATCTACCCGCCAAGAAATCAACCGATGGATACCAGCACATTAAAGGAGGAAGAGTACCGTTCAGAGCATAAAGATGGTTTGGACCCAACCATCGAAGAATGACTCCATGGATATAGAAAGGGATTACTTTCGTAAGTAACACGAGTATCACCGGAAGCAACCCTCCAGAGAGCCAAACCAAAAGGCTAAACCAAGACTCAAGAAAGGATACAGGCTGCTCGTACTTATCCACTTAGTACTTGAACCATCAACGGTTCTAATTCGGCAGACATTTGCGTACGACGCGAGGGTGGGCCCCTCCGAGTTCCCACGATAAAGCCAAAAGCCTACATCTGAAAGCCCAAAACGAAGGACCAACACTGAGAGCTTCCACCAAGAAATCTGAAATGCTTCCGCAATCCATCTCGGCAACAAGTCCCCTTTCACCTAGGAGAGATCCCAATTCACCCTGAGCCATCACTTCAAAAACTGTAACCAATACCTCGAGGAGGTCCGATGGGCCGATACCCGAAACCCAGAAAAAAGCGGCCGACAAGAATTGTTCAGGACCAACACTGATGAAAAAACTCCGGATTCTCTATAAATAGGACCCAGATACTCCATAAAGGGGGACGAACTTTTCATTTCTCAATTTAGCTCCTTCTTTCTCAAGGAGAGCAAATCATCAATTCTTGTAATCTATCTGCAATATATAAATGGATAATTCCGCATCTCATATGTCTTACAATTCGATAATCTTGTAGTATCATAATGATGAAACAGGGAGTTAACACTAACCTTTCTGATGAGGAGGTCAATCAAGGTGCTCCAGTGGCGGAGAAATGGGACTTGATAGAAATATGAACCCCCCTTCTCCTCACCTCGCGGAGCCACCATGACTAACCCATACACTCATGCTGAGACAAATGCTTCTCAAACATCGAAGTGACGAAATCGTATATGAATCCCTATCTCGACCTCCGTCGTAATTCATACTCCTCCCTCAGGAGGATCTAGTACAAAGGAGTCATTGAAGTTAGCGAATATTCCGATGCTTTCATCCATGAACTCAAGTGAGGCGTTAGCTTGTTTTCTTCTTATTGAAATACACCGTGCAGTTGTCATGGCCCAGAAATCTACCCATCCCAGATCCAGGATCAATCCCAGGTAATTCTAGGTAATGACCTCAACAAATTTCGTGAATGCACACATTACACTTTGTAATTTGGGTGTTGACGAAAAATATCGTTAACAATAGAAAATAATAAGAAGTTGACTTGTAAATGATATTTATTAATGAAGTGGAATACGATGTGAGTGTATAAAGTGACTTGATAGATAGGATTTGAACCTGTAATAGTTTTTTGAAATGAAATAAAACTGATTTGATATAACGAGTCTAGATTTCTCTAAAGGAATAATATTCACATTTCAAAGTGGATAATGGTTTAAAAGTAAACATTTTGCAAATTAGGATGGTTAAAAAGGAAATTGGTAAGGGTTTGGAAGTGATAAATTCACCATGAAAGTGGAAATTTAGTTAACCTGAAACGATAAATTTATTCTGAAGTTTGGAACGTAAATCGAGTAGAGATTAATCGAAAAGAGTTATATATTGAAACTCGACTAGGTCGAATTCAGAAAAGTACTATTTACTCTCTATTTTAATAAATATTAATTGGTTATTCATTTATTTATTTAATTATTATATATTTAAAGAAATGAAATAAAAGCCATACTTTAAAGTTTATATCTCGAAGAATGGATTATAACGCTATCGTTATAATCGATGATTTCCATAAAAGAAGTGGAATCTTAAGTTGAATTAGAGAGTTGCGTGAGCGATGTTTTGTTGGTATTTGAAGTTATGAACTTTGTATATTTCTAAGATATTCAATTAAGTTTTGAGATGTAATTTTATCCCAACCTGATTGACTTCATTTTTGACTAAGGAACGATTAAGGTTCGGTAGCAAGGATTGGTTAGAGATACGGTTAGTTAGTGAGTGATTAATGAGTTGAGTTGTCATAACGATGTTTATACAACGTTCGTTCGAATCCACATAAGTGGATTTTGGGAACATTTTTCCAAATATAATCAGAGATGTTTCTATGCAAAGAAAACGAAATGAGTTGGTTGAGGAGAATAAGAAATTGTGAATATATGGAAATGTTTTCCGATGTTAATAAGGTATATTTTCTAAATGTAGAAAAGTGAATAAATGGAAATGTTTTCCAACTGTGATACAAGATATTTTCTAGAATATAGAAAATAAATAGTTATGAAGATGGAAATGTTTTCCAAGAATCGTGAGAGACTAAATGGATTTTGTAGAATATATGGGTAATGATATTGAAAGGAAGTTGGGTAATGATAAATTAACAATAAATTAATTTAAAGGGCTCGGTGTTGCTTGATGCTTGATTAGTAGAATTTCCATTTGGAAATATGATCGTTTATTGTATGAATGCTTCCTTTGATAGTTAAATAACCGGTTATCAAAGTTTTGGCCAATATTATATTTCCTTGTCAATACGGAGAGACCGGGACCAGGTTTATTATCTGAAAACCAGTTTGTATGGGCATAAGTGTTGTGAATCAAATTATGCAGAAGATAACTGAAGAGAGAGTAAAGTGCAAGGGCTGCTCTGTTAATCCTTAGTAGAATTTTCTAATATGGATTGATGGGATGGTGCCTTCGGTTTGTCCAGTCTCAGGACAAGGTATATGACGGATGTCTGATAGAGTATTTTCAAACAGTCACGTATATTGATTTCTTCAAGCGTAACAAAGTTGGTGGTGGAGAAGGAAACTTCTCTTATCTTAACACCCAATGTATTTTTTGGGATGTCAATTAGTGATTTGATGGATCTGACAATGTCGCATTCAAAGTGAATGATGTTGTGGTGTTATAAAGGTAAGACGTAGCCTCAGGTCTCATCAACCAGAAAGATGACAAAAATCGGGTAGGCAACATGGCTATGTGAGTCACACCTATTAGGGTGTATTATCACTTGATCTATAGAAAATTCATTTGCTTCCTATTCTATCACTGATGTATGCTTTTGATAACCATTGCTGATCACAATTGTTGGTGATAATACATTCGGTGCACTCTAGCGAAATAAGGGGTCGGTCATGTGTGGTCGAGTTGCAAGTTGTTCTTGTTGAATCCACTGTATTCCTCTCTAGAGATACACTATTGGAAAGTGGTTCCATACCTTGTCACAGTTAGAAATCCATTACCTAATAAGCTCCCGTGGGCTTTGATTGTATACTACGTGGAGCGTGATATGCAAGCGTTCCGCTAGATTGCTATCGATTTGATTAGACAGCATTATAGTATAAGAATGGTGTTGATACAAAGAATATTTTGTTTTATCGTAAGGTAAAAACTGTCTGTATTTATGTGTGTATCGGTCTTATGATTATCTTTTTAAAAGGATTTTTAGAAATTAGACCGAGTGGTGGGAGTTTACTCATACAAGTCTCGTGATTGACCTAGGGCTTATTTTGTTTTGTTTTATCCTAAACTCTTGGGTCTCCAAATTTGTACGGGCAATCAAGTAGTCGGGATTTTACAGATATAGTTGGAGGAGCTTCGAGCATGAGGCTCCAACATTAGATAGCTATTATTTACTTCCACTATGATGCATTGTGTTAAACTTTAATGATGGTATGTATATATAATTAAAAATATGTATTTCAAAAGTTATGTTATATAATATATTTTATTTGTTCTGATGTGAGATTTGTGTCTACTCTGGTTTTGTGATATTATAATATTCTTTTCTTCTATTCTAACTCACTACAAGAGACACAGTGATTTCCAGCAGCTAGGGGCCGTTAGTATATACATCAACGGTTTCCAATGATTTCCTATGCCTTCAATGGAAATTTTCCAATGACTTCCAACTTTATAACTCAGTCACGTGAATTTCTAGTTGGACCAATAAGTCGTTGGAAACCATTGACGGCCGATGAAATATTGGATCCGTAAGCCATTGGTAATCAGTTGATCCAATGGGAAATCTAGGTAATTTTATTTTACTAATTTTAGATTACTTACTTCTAGCCACCTCCACAATCTTATATTCATCAAAGCAGTTCCATTTCGAGCATATATGTCATAGTCACATTTATAGCCAAACATAATATTATACCCAAATCAAAGACAAAACATCCAAAACACATAACATAAACCAATATTTACGAAATACATCAACCCAACGTCATCATATAAAAATAAACCATCATCCAACAACACGTCCAAACCATCATCACCAACACAGCATCAACACATATAATCATAATGTATCAAGAAAAATCCTCACCCACTCTCAAAGCATATATGTATGTATGTATGCATGTATGTATGTATGTATATATGTATGTATGTATGTATGTGTGTGTGTGTGTACCAACAAAACAAACTATGCTCAGCTCAACCTCCCTTGGAACAACCAGATGATGAATGAAGTGTACCGTACTGGGCAATGAACTCTACCAAATGCTGGTTAAGCTGCTCCATCTGCTCTTTGCGGCAGCAACCACTCTCATTAAGCTTTGCGATCTAGGCTCGTAGATGTGCGATCTCCTGCTTATTCTGAGCCCTCTGGTACGACTGTTGAGATGTCCTAACCTATAAATAATTTTAAATTTTCTGTACAATTCAAGTAAATTTCAGCTTCTATTATAAATTTTGGTTTCTATTACACCTTGGTTCCCAAAATCATAGCGTCTATTCCGGGCAAGGTTTTAAATCTCGGATATCGGTCGCATTTCGTCTCGGGGATTTTATAGACTCGGTCTCGTATCGGGGGAGATCTCGGACGAGATGAGTCTAACTCGGGAGTTCATCTCGGATTTTTATCTTGGGTCTTAAAGTTCATATCAGACCAATCTCGGGGTACATGATATGTTAAAAATGATATTTTAACAAAATGATTTTTATGAATGCTATCAAAAACATAGTAGCTTAAACTTAAAATGCAAAATAACTTTATTATTCTTTATTTTGTGAAAGATTATTCATACTCTAAATCGTAATATTCTTAAAACAGGAATATTGTTAGACAGGAAACATTAAAAGGATCCAAAACATTAAAAAATTCAGCACAAATAGACCATAAAATACATAATTTCATAAGTAACATGTATGTAAAAAGACGAATATGAAAATCATAAGCATTGTAAAACATATACGAACATACAATACAGTCATTTAACATGCAAAATGTAAAATAACAAAAGACTGATATGGCTAGATTTGAGTTTTTTAATTATAGTTCTAATTCAGGCACAAATTTAAATTTTAACCAAAAAAACTAAGATCTTGGACGATATTCCAGTATTTCGTCTCGGTCGATATATCGTTCGATATTGCAATATCTCGGGTGATATATTTGAAAGGAGATTTAGAGTGACATTTGCTGTTTCATTTCGGAAGGAACCCAAAACGAGATCTCGGAGGAAATCTCGGGCGATATTTGTGAGATTTGAAATAATGATTCCGGGTTGGTGGATCAATGACCGCCTCAAAAATAAAATCCTCTTCCTCGGAAGTCAACTCGTTCTTTCCGATCTCCTCAAGTATCTGTGCCCTTTATTGCTGAAATTTATCATGTTAAACAAAATAGAATTGAATTTAGATAACACTATTTTAATTAAATTATAACTTTAAGTTAACTATGTTATACTTACATATGCATCATATGCTTGGCATCGTGGTCCCAAGAGTAGGACACTAAGCCTGTGTCGTCGATCTAACTCACTGCATATGCATGTGCAAAAACATCCCAATATGACACTGGAACATCCGGTGTCTCTCGTAAAATATGCATATATGTAAATTAGAAATTAAAGTTAACTCAACTAACTTTTAACAACTTATAACTTAAAATCTTTAACTGTGTAATTAATAAATATATTAGATCCTCGCGATGTTGCTAGAACAACTTGGAACCACCATGCTATGTAACGGGGTTCTTGCTCCTATTTGTCGAATTTCTCATAGACTAGGCCTATAAATTCAAATTAAAAAAACATGTTTTATTTTAATTCATATACTAATTAAGTAGAATAATTTAAATTTAATATGTAGTAAATTTACCTAAAATTGCTCATTATTCCACCAGGTATGACAATCATCCCACACCTTAGCGCTCATCCAACTCGGTTTTTTCCAACTGATTTTATGCCATTTAATGTTTCTTTGTAATTTTTAGCAATTTTTTTTGTTCCAGTGGCACTAGATGAGGGAAATATCTGTCTCTTAGAGATCCACTGAACCCTACTTTTTTTTAAAAATAGCATAAACATGAACTGATCAAATAGGAGCATGACTACTTAATGTAATAAATGATATATCACACGTACCAAAAAATCCTGTTAAATAGTCTCCTTAACATTGACTGGTACCAACGTCTACTTAAGCCAACATTACGTCATGTGACTCATGCAAGCCTGTTTTGATATCCCCAAGACTATATTGGAGGGCTCTAACTCAAAACCACTGTGTTAAACGATAAAACATTTAATATTTCATGATTACTGTGTGTGTGTATGTGTATATATATATATATTTATTTATAATATATTGTACCTATGTAGTTAAAGCCCCGCAAAATCCCCGCTATAGCCCATAGCGCCCTTCAACTGCTACGTTATTTCTATTTAGCGCTTGTGAACAATAGTTCCGCTTCAAGCCCCGCTATTTTTCGCTGCACCCACTAAATCAACGCTTTTTAGCACCCGCTTTAGCAATATTGATATATGAAGCTTGATTTGATTAGTTCTCTTTTGAAAAAAAAATCACAAACTTAGTGTACAAAGATAATTTTAACACATAAGTTCTTATATATGGCAGAAATCTATTATAGTAATCGATTCTAATGTGTGTAACCATGATATTCTTTGATTTTATTATATAAGTTTAATATATATTACTTTATTCTGCACAAATGATGTGAGAATGATAATTAATTAATTTCAAAATTAGTTATTTTGACATCTAATGTACCTTTTTGCACTTTCGTTATAGCCTCGTTATTTCCACGCTTTATCCCAGTTACACTTTTTTACAACTTCACCGTTATAGAACCGCTAAGCGCTTTAACTGCACAATATTGTACATAAATGAAATTTATACTTGAAACTTATACTTACCCTCTACTGGCTTTTGGCTTAAGCCACACCGCAGGACGTGACAACTCATGTGATAGACCACTACCATCGCCACCTACTGGAGGATGAGAAGCAGAAGGAGATCCAGAAGTTGTATGTCTATGTGACTTCATACCTGTTATGGACAAATATTATAACATAACATAAAAGGACAATGTAAAACAAATAATATGACATAACATAAGATGACTGTGCGATACTTACAATATTAGCATAACATATCATTTTAATGAAAATAGCTGTAACACCCCGTAATTTTAACAACATTAAACTGGATAAATTAAATAATAATTAATTTAATAATCAGAATTAAGGGAAACGAACTATGCCATTGCGTCCGTCTCGAAATTCTGGTTAAGATAGACATTTGGTTTGCGTGAAATGGACACCGTATGAAGAAGTGATGAAGGTTTGAAATTTGTATATGCGCAAGATAATTATATGTATATATAACAGTTCAAACCTATCCAGAAAACCAAATTTCAGTTCAAATTTCGAAAATCCCGTAGGCGGTAAATTTCCCGCCCCAGGGGTATCGACCCCTTAGTAGGGGTGTCGACCCCATGGTAGGGTGTCGACCCTATCAGGGGGGTCTACCCCCTAAGGATGAGGTGGCAGTCGATTTCTTGGGGGTTAACAGCTATAAATAAAGGTCCATTTCTCTTTTTTCTTCACTAAAAATCAATGGAAGCAAAATGTTGTCGGTGCCTGAACTAAATCCTTTTCTTTAACAACAATCAACTAGAGTTAATCAGCTAGAGATTCAAGTATAAATTTGAGATTCAACACCAACAATTCCTCTTCTATCTTCTAAAATTCAAACACTTTGAGTTTAGTTACTTTTAGATTTAAATGATTAAAAGTAAAATGTGATATGACTGTGATTTGGATCTGTTATAAATTATGAATCTATGATATTCTTGGATCTTAAACTTTATCATGCCAGATCTACCTTTATAGATCTACTTCACTTGTGTTTAATTTATCATGTCACATTTGTGGATCTTGATTTATCTATGTCTGTGTTTACTTTGGATTTGTCATTATTTGGATAGTTAAATCCTTGTTTTGATCTAATTCTCTATCTAGATCATCTTGTACCTATCATGTTGTGGTTAACTTAGATCTATCATTAATTGGACATATGAATCCTTGTTTGGATCTACTCATGCCTACTATAACATCCTCAGTATGTTAGATCTAGTTTTATTATCACATGTTCACTAGATCTATTTTTATATGTCCACCTCATCACTATGCCAATTACATGTTTATGTCACTTTTGTTAGTATTATCATCTTCCCGTCACCTTTCCCTTTTCATTGTTTATGGCCAAGCTACTTTCTAGCCTAGGCATGCCGCTAAATATATGCGACTGCATTAGTTAGGGAACAGGTGAAAACATTGAAATTAGCATAACTTGAATAATGTTTATGAACATGAATTTGGGCATATAATCCATTATGAATATAATCGAGTAAATGGGCACGAACACCTATAAATACATAGGTATAATTACTTGGTTAATAATTTAAATGTCTAGGATTATAGTAATTAAAAACTGTAACTGCACTTGTGACGCGAGGTTTGATTGCATTTGTGGTGGAAGTCTACCCGGACCCGACCGGCATATCCAACAACCGCAAATGTTGAATCTAATGTAAGGGGTCAAAGTGCACAAATACGAGATGGGCTAAGACACGAGGTTAGGCCCAACTTGTGGAAGAAGTCTGCTTGGAACCGACCGGTATATCCAGCATCGACAAGCTGTAGGCCTAATGTGGGAGGTCTATCCTATTATAAACCATAAATGGACATGGTAAGGAACTGAAATACTTAACCTAGTTGAATCCCTAAGGATTGGGTGAACATTAACATGAATAGGTGTTAAGTAATCTTGGTTGAACAATGAGAGGGTTAAGTTAAGTATATCTGAGATGGGTGGGTAATATTTAAATATAGGCCCACAAAACTTAACCAATTGGGGGTTATGTATTAAAGACACCTACAGGTAAGCATAACTTGTAGAAAGGTTGGGGTTGCATAATTAAAGACACCTTTTAGTGTAAATATAATCTGTGGAAAACCTAGTGGGGGATACAAGACAAAGGGGAGAGCTTGCATCATATTGTGTGGGACACGTTTCAGTCAGTAACCCGGAGTCGGTATCAAACAAAGTACTCCGAACTAAGTCGGAGAAAGGGCATGCTTACTGAACGAATTGTAAGAGATCCAAATGTGGAGGACGGTGTGGGCGGCGCAAACCGACCATGTCATGTGCATGCATGGGCCGGGCAGAGGGGGATAAGACGACCGTGACACCTGTAGATTTGGAGTTGTGCATATCAGCGAAGGTTTGCCACTGTAGGACGTGATACATCCTACGGTGGGGCATGCACAGAGTATCTACGCGGATTAGGGAGCCGATCGATTAGGGTAGTAGTTAGGGTACATTTGGATGTATGCCTAAGTCTACCACCTTATAGTGTAAGGGATCATCTCATTCTGGTTATACTAGTTATAGTGCAGAGTAATCATTAGGGAAGCATATACACTCTATCATGTTTATCTTGTCATACTTACCTTTCGTGATGTTACCTTTCTAATCCACTTTATATGCCTGTCATGTTACTTTTATTTATTTACTTGCTAAAAGTAACTGGACTCGCCGGACTTTATGTCTGACCCTTTTTGTTTCCTCTTCTTACTTCCATTTTCCCCTCCCCCCCCCCTCAGGTTCTCAGGGTGGGAACACTCAGGATTAACCGTGGTTCTGCTTTATCTTGCTAAGAGATATTCTTGAAGTATTGCTCAAGATCTTATCTCTGCTGCGGTTTTGTCTTCTTTTGAGGAATTATGCTTTTTTATGTACTCTGATGGAACAAGACAGAAAGTTTTATATTTTTGTAATGGCTTTTATGTAGTTTCAGACTTGTGATATTTTGGACCATGATGTTATGATTTACGTTTGAAATAAAAAATTGAATTCCTCTGTTGCTTTTATATCTATCTTGTAATGTTTCTGTTTCTGTTTACCTATAATGCTTCACGAACATTAATGCATTCTCTTAATGAGTGACATTAACGGACGTGGGGTGTCACAATAGCGTAACATAAAAAAATATAAAGTTTCCTTTCTAAAATGAGGATTAATGATTAGTCCCCATCATTTGGGATTCTGGCTGTATTTCCTTCTCTATATTTGGTTCATCTGTAGTCTCAAATGCTTTAATTAATGCATATGATTCATCGTTTAGAGGTCAAAAATCTGTTTGATCATCGGTTATTAGTATTCCTTTATTTTCATTGACATCTGATTGACAAACTAGTTCGTTGTGAATATTCGTCCATTAAATGTAAACCTTGCCTTTGTTTTAAAAACAGCCGACCAGACTATTTTGTCTCTTCTTAGAGATGGAAAGGGAGCGTAATATACTTGAAGAGCTTGTTTGGAAAGTACAAAAGGATTGTACGTATAATAACGCGAAGTATGTTTTATTTCTATAAGATTATATTTTAGGTGCATGTTGATTTCAGAACTTGAAATGTAGTTGAACCACCTGCATTAAAACAAAAATACTTCTTTTGCGGGTCATGTGAAATATGTCAATTGCAATATCTGGGTTAGTACGCCATAAATATCGTTTATATGGTCATTAGGGTCATCACTACCTTGAAAAAATACACTAGTATTGTTAGTTAATTTTTCAACGCTGTATTATTGGTATTAAATTTATGTCCATTGACAAAGAATATCAGATATGTCTTGACTTTCCTTTTTGGTCCCATGGCTAAATGTTTCAATCCTTCATCTACAACACAATTTTTAATATCAAAAACATAATTAGTAAACCAAGTACTGAATTCTTTGCTGATAATGCCGTTTGGATATTGTGATTCGTAAATGCTGTAATTATAGGACAAATGTTTCAAAGATACACATGCATAGATGATATAAATGTATTATTGCGAATATAATTTGATTACCTAACGAACGGTGCAACTTTAGTGCAGTTGAGAAGAATATATGTATGTGTTGCATAATAATCTCTATCATCCATACATTTACCAGAAGGCCGGCCATGTTTTTTATAAATAGATAAAGTCGCTTTACAATCATCTTAATCAATGCCTTCATCATTAGACGTAGTACTTTAAATGATATGTTCACATGGTCAGTAAAATAATAAGAGAAAAAAACGAAGTTTCTTCTTCGTTGTATGATTTCCAATTGAACCTTCAACTCGAGCTTTCTGTCTCACATTTTTCTTTAGATGGTTCAAATACCTATTTAGAATTATTTTAAATTAATTTTTTATACATTTAACTAACCAATATTTAATTAAGTAATACTAATATACCTTTCAAATGGATACATTCATCCATGTTGCACAAGCCCTCGAAGGCGTGATTTTAATGGAAGATGGACAGGTAAATGCTCCATAAAATAGAGAAATTGCAGAGCAATAAAGCGATTTCTTCCTCTAGTTTACGTAGACAATCAATTTTTAATGTAGTAGAACAAAACTCTTTAAAAATAGACTAAATTCTGTTACAACAATCCAAACATTTACGGGCAATAGTTCTTTGAAAGCGACGGACAACAAATTTTCCATCATTACATGACAGACGTGGCTTTTCATCCCGCTAAGTTTATTGTTTATAGCCGACAATTCTAAGAAGATTAGAAGATATACCATCCATGAATCTTAATCGTTCCATCCATTTTAGAAGTATTTTAACTTGTTTATTATCTAGTTCATAGCACACTAATGGCTTTTGTGTCATTTGTGTTTATATAAAGCTCAGGACGATTACATATTACTTCGATATCACATCTTGATTTCAAATCATCTTGCGTCTTACCTTTGACATTCCAAATTGTATTAAACACATTGTCAAACATGTTTTTTAATTATGCATCACGTAAATATTATGACGAATCAGGAGATTTTTTTTAAAAAAGGCAACTCCCAAATATGCTTTTTTTGCACTAATTATGAATCGATGATTTCCCTTGAATTTCACTTTGTTCTCCGGTTTTATGTATATTTGGATAATCCTTTACAAGTTCATAAATATTTTCACTTGACCAAACTGTAGGAGGTCTCAAAGTTTCATGTCTATTAGCTGTAAAAAAAATCTTATCTCTTCTAAAAAGATGATTAATATGAACAAAAAAATCGATGACAGTCAAATCGTGAAATTTTCTTTCCATAAGGTAAAGAAAATACTCTTGTTTCTTCCATGCAGTTAGGACAAGCTAGACCACCAATCGTACTCCAACCTAAAAGCATTACAAACGTAGAAAAATCGCCGATTATCCACAATAAAGAAGCATACATACGAAAGTTTCTTTTTTGCGAAATATCATATGTTTCTACTCCTTTGCACCATAAAATTTTTAATTCTTCAATCAAAGGTTGTAAATAAACATTGATTCCTTGTGTCTGATCATCAGGTTCAAGGACGACAATTGTAAGAAACATTTAAGGAGTTTTTATACACATCAACGGAGGTAAATTATAAGGTGTCGCAATTATAGGTTAGGAAGAATATTTAGCACCAAATTGAAAAAATGGTGAAAATATATCCGTACATAAACCAAGTCTAACATTACGACTCTCGGATGCAAAATCGGGATACTTCTAGTCAAATTACTTCCATGCTTCCCCATTAGCTGAGTGTGTTAATGTATCTTCTTCCTGTGTTCTCACACTGTGTCATCTCATATGTTGCGCGGTTACAAAAGATGCATATAACCTTTAAAGTCTAATAGTAATTGGTAAATAATGCATACGTTTATATAGGATTTCTTTTCACTTTTTCTTTCTTAGTTTGATTCTTTCCTGATTGCATATTTTACAATTCTTAAGGTTGATATCTTCCTTCCAAAATTGTATGCAACCATTTAGACATGTATTTTTTTCATACCGTAAACCGAAAGTCGACATCATTTTTTTACTTTATGATGATTTTCGCACATTAAATTATTAGAAGGCATATGCCACTTCGCAGCTTGTATAACAGTTGTAAATCTAGCTTATGTAAGATTGTATTTAGATTTCATCGCAACATATTCAATAGTTACTGAAAATTGGGTTCCGCTTTTACAACTTTTCTAAAGGGGTTACTTTGCGGCATCTAATCACATTTTTTTTTTTGGCTTCTATATTTGGTTCTTTTTCAACATTAACATCGTCATTAGTAAATCATAGGACAGGAAACATTAAACATGTAGCATCTTCAGCCATATGTTCTATGAGGTTCGTCGTAGCAATTGCATTATTCACTACCTCCTCAACTTGTATAGAAATAGATGCTAAATGTTCTCCATGAATATCCCAAGCTGTAACGACCCAGATTTTTGAACAGTTTAGTTTAAATATTTAGTATGGTTTTAAATATTGAATTCATAATATAAATGAATTTTATATTAAATTTATCAATTTAATAATCGATATACGATTTAATATCGGTTGGGTTAAATAGCGGTTGTGTCAATCGTTGTGTTGAATAGCGGTTCAGGACTTTAAAGTAAGGGGACCGTGAGATATTTAGTCATTTAATTTAAAACTAATTCAAAAACAAATTTTTATTCGTCTGACCTATTCCTACTCCGCAGACCTAATGGTTTTCTCGAGCAAAATGTTTTGTCTCCCAACTTCATTACTGAAGCAAACATGATACAATGGCCTTCGTACCTGTTGTCTGCCTTCGCGTCTATATAAATCGAACCCATGTTCTTTGTTTTCACCATTTCTGAAATTCCAGGAAAACCGAATTCAATTTCTTTCCTCAGTTCTCTGTCAAAATCAAACTCCACCGAAAAAGAAAAAAAAAATGAATCGAAATCAACTTTGAATCCGATGGGGGCTTCGACGGTAACTTGCGAGGCTCCTGTAGCCGTTGCCAGGTGAAGTGCGATCAAGTCCAAGGGTTGGGATCATCGCGATTTGGGAAGTTCGATTCAAAGGGTTCTGAGCAATCACGATTCAGAAACCTCACTTCCTGGAGCTCGATAATCGCGAGTGCTGCCTAGGGTTCATCGCGATGGATGGAGTGGGTTAAATCGACGGAGCAGGCATTCAAGGTGGCAAGGCGCATCATTTTAGGGTAGTTGTGAGTGCTTCGGCACCCTCTGGCACATCGCGATGGCAGTAGGCCATTTCTGGGCAGAAGTCAACGAGAGGAGGAATTGGAGTGCGAGTTCTATAGCCTGACTCTCAACAGTATTCGAACTGTGCTTTGGGTGGTCAGTGACGTTTTTTTTGGGAAGTTCGGCCATCTGTTTGAGGCGCAACAGTTCTTTCAGAGGTGATCGAAAGGTAGAAGGTTGTAGTGAATGAAATTGAGTGATGTAGCAAGTGGCAGTGGTAAAATTATCTATAAGGTGCTTGTTGATTTGCCGAAGTGGGGTGAGTGCAATTCGAGGCTGATTTCAGTGGGTTTGGTCAGTGATCTGCTAAGTCCCTTCATAGTTGGTCGACGCTTAAGGTATACAATGTCTCAAAGTTTAAATTCATAGAATGATTTATTAATGTTAAATTAAATTTAGAAATTAAATGTTAATTAATAAATTAAATCGTATAATCATAGGTGATGGGATGATGGATTCATTCGAGATAGACGACTCGTGTAGATTTGTAAACGAGACAATTTGGAATTTAGATGGATATTCGGCAAAATAAAAACCACGGTGAGTAAATCTCACTCACCTTTTATTTATAATTATTTTTACTCCATAAAAATAATTGTTGTTGTTTGTTTGGATTTTTCTGCTTGTTTTATATATATTAGTTATTTAGGCTATATATATATATATATATATATATTGGGTTGATTGATTGGTTGGATTCCCGCAGTCTCATTAGCGGATGCCCGCAGTTTCATAGCGGATGATTACCCTATACGCCCCACGCTATGATTAGTGGATGACCTTCTATACCGCGATATTCTGCCACGAAGCAGAATGGGTATTATTTATGTGCTAACATCTGTGGATGCAGGGAAACAGGTTGGAGGAATCCAACAGGATTCCTCAAAAATATATTATCTGTTTCTTTGCTTGATTGCATATATACTCATATATGACGTGCTATAAATCAAATGATTCAAATTTGAATGGTTTGATTGTTTTAAATATCACTGGGCCAAGTGTTAATTTATTTAAAATATCGTGGAAGGATATTTGAGATTTAAAAAGGAAAAATTCTGTTTTTTAAATAGAATTTGAATTTTAAATGGAAATAAAATATAAACTTGTTTTTGGAAAATAAAACAAGTAGTTTCTTTTTAAACGGAGTTTATAAATAGTTCTTTTATAACGAAGTTATAAGTGAAGTGAAAAGAATTATCATTTGATAATTCAGAAATAGAAATACAAGCGTGAAATTGGGATTTGAAATGAAATTTCAAAATAGGATGTGAAATGAAATTTTTAAATATATAACTCAAATGAAATTTGAGTATAACATTTGGATAGTAGGATTAGAAAAGGAGTTTAAATATTTGAAGTTTAAAAGGAGATTGAATATTAGAAATTCAAATAGAAGTTCAAATAGAATTTGAATAGACGAAATTAGAATGGAAAAATAGAATTTGAATTCAAGGAATTAAAATAAAATTTGAATTCAAAGGAATTCGAATAAAGAAAATTCAAATAGAGATTTGAATATGAAAATTCAAATGGAGTTTGAACATGGAATTGAATATAGAAATTCAAGTAGAAATTTGAATGTAGAATTTCAAAAATAGAATTTGAAATAAACTTTGAAAATAGGATTTTCAAAGTAGAATTTGAAATAGAATTTCAAATTAGGATTTCAAAATAGGAAATCCAAATGGTTTTGAAATGGGATTTGAATTCAGGGGAATTCAAATGGGTTTGAGTGAAGAAATTCAAATGGGTTTTAAATAATGGGTTTTAAATAAAGAGAAATTCAAATGGGTTTTAAAAAAATGGGTTTGAATATTAGAATTCAAATGGTGTTAAAAATGAGTTTGAATATTAGAATTCAAATGGGGCTGGAAATGAATTTGAATATTAGAATTCAAATGGAAATGGAAAATGAAATTTGAATATAAGAGATTCAAATTGAATTCAAATAGGATTTGATCTATGGGATTTGAATATGAAATTCAAATGGGTTTTAAACTATGGAATTTTGAATATAGAATTTAAAAAGGAGTTTGAATATTTGAATTTCAATAGAATTCAATTATAGAAATTGGAATATAGAAGTTCAAATGGAATTTAAATATAGAATTTGAATAAGAGAATTCAAATGAATTCAAACATAGAATTTGAATATAGGGAATTCAAATAGAAATTCAAGTATTGAATTTGAATATCAATAGAAAAGGAATTGGAATTTGAATATAGAATTCAAATAAAAGTGAGATTGGAATTTGAATCAAGAAATTCAAATAGAGTTAAAATGGAGTGAATTCATTTTAAAGAAGTTAAAGGTTTATATATAAATTAAAACGAACTCGCCGCAGCGCTGCAGTTCGTAAAATAGCGATTCGAACTTCAATCGAGTATACAGAACTCAATTGAAGTCGGAATTCTTTGAAACAAGAAACGTCAGGACCGATTTGATAATAGCTTTCTAATAAAGGAGAAAAATCTGAATTTCGTCGTATAGATTTTGAGTTATGTCAAAATCAAATTTTCAGAAAAACAGCGCCAGAACTATTTAAAAACCATAACGGTTTATTTCATTTTATAAAAGGATTTTAAACCAATAAAAATCCGAATTTCTATTTAGAAAATCTCAGATTTGAGTTATAAAATATATGCGAACTTAAGTGAAGTGAAAGAAATGGTTTTTAAATCAATAATCATATTTTGATTATTGAATAGAGTTGACTAAGACAAAGAGAAATTAGTTAATCGAATTTTGAAGATGAACTTTGAAAGGTGAAGGGAATGTGTAAATATATATTTAATCGAATATAGAACGTGAATTGAAAATGAAATTCAATTAGTATAATCAAGTTGAAATATATTTGGATAGGCTATATTCAAATATCAAAGTGATATAGGCAAAAGAGTTAATTTGCAAACTGACAAATGAATTAGTTAAAACGATTGAATCGAGCAAACTGTGAATAAGTAAATTAACTTGTGATTTCATATTCAAACCAAATATGAAACTAGAAATGGAAAAAAAAGGTGGATTTGATTTGTATAAGCAAGTGGAATCAAATTTGAGCATGTTATGTTCAACAAAGAAGTGAAATAGGCAAAATGACTAATTAAAGGATAAATGGGCGGAAATGAATTCAAACGATTGGATAGTGTTGAATTGAATTGAAAACAGGTGAACATGTGTAAGAAGGTTTGATATGGAGTATATGAAGATTTAAATTTATGCGCTCGACAAAAAGGTACATGTTTAAATTCATATATGGGTTTTATGCGCCGTATCGGCAAGCCGCTTGGCTTTTTCTTTTTCTTTTTGAAATGAGAAGATACCGGGAAGCTATTTGAAATTTCCCGATGCTCCCGATACAGGGGAGGTTATGGCGAATTTTTCCGGGAATTTAAGGAGTTAGAATATTTTTAAGAAATTTGACAATTAGAAATCTATATATCGATATATATAGAATTCGATAAGGAAACGAAATCAAAAATAGCGTAAAGGGCCAATATGGTTGTTGAAATATTTGGATAACAAATATTGATAGAGAAAATAGAGAGGTGGTTTAATTAATGAAATATTAATTAAAGAGCCCAGTGATTTGTTTGATATGTTTGGATGAACACTTGTTTTTATTCGATAGTTAAATCACAGACTATCGAAGTTTTTGACCATCGTTGTCAATATGGAGAGACCGGTTGGATTTTTATCCGAAGAACCACTCCGTATCGGCATAAGCGTTGCGAACCAAGTATGCTGGATATATTGAAGACGGAGTAAAGTGCAAGGGCTTTTTCTATTATTAGAAATTGTGCCTTCGGTTTCGTTCAGTCCCAGAACGAACGTAAATGGACGAATGTCTGACAGAGTATTTCCAATGATCAAATGGGTTAGTCGGTATAAATATATATGGTTGCAACGGATTTATCCCTTAGCATAATATCCAGAATATTTGTGCAAACTCAACTAGTGATTAACGGATCTGACAATGTGGCATTCAAAGTGATTGTGCTATCAATGAATGGTAAGTATTCGTAGCCTCAGGCCTCAACAACCGGGAAAGAACAAAAATCGGGCAGGCAGCATGGCTATGTGGGTCGCACCCATTAGGGTGTATAATCACCTATCTAGAGAAATTCCTTTTGTTTCTTAATCTATCGATTCTGCCCATTCGGGAAACGGTGGTTTGAGTCCAACCGTTGGTGGTATACATTCGATACACTCAAGCGAAATGAGTGGTCGGTCATGTGTGGGCCGGGTTGCAAGATGTTCTTGTTGAACCCAGGTGTATTCGCCTCTAGAGATACATCATCGGAAGGTGGTCCCATACCTTGTCATAGTTGGAATCCAATCTCCAATAAGCGCCATGCGGGTTTTGATTTTATACTATATATGTGGAGCGTGAGATGCAAGCGTTCTGCTATTTGATTATTTATTTGATGTAGACATTATTATAATATCATTGGATTTGATATCAAAGTGTTTTGGGTTATAGTAAGGTAAAAACCGTCCATGTTTATGTGTGGGCTGGTCTTACTATTATCTTTTCTTTCGTAAGAATTTTGAAAGTTAAACCAATGATTGGAGTTTACTCACACCAGTCCCATGACTGACCCAGAGTTTATTTTGTTTTGTTTTCCCTAAACTCTTGGGTGCCCAAATTTGTACGGGCAGTCAAGTAGTCGGGATTTCACAGATTCAATTTGAGGAGCTGGAAGCAGGAGGCTTCACCGGTTAGCTATAGGCTATCATATATTCCGCTGTGGACTTTGTTTGTATCTGGAAACGGGTGTTTATAACTGTTCCAGAAATGATTGTTGTGCTCTGATAATGGTATGTATATACATTAACCGATTTGTATTTCAAAAAGTTATGTTATATAATATATTTTATCCGTTCCGCTGTGAGTTGTGATCTTCGTTTTCTTCTATTCTAATATTTCTATCTTTCTAATTCTCACCCTCTAACTTCTTTCTAATAATGGTTCGTATTTCTGTGTTATTTGGGTTGGACGTGTAGTGTTATTAGTCAACTCAGATAGCACGGATTTGCGGGTCGTTTCACAAGCCAAATAGTTCGGCACAAAATCGTACCAAAATAAATGAACTCTAACCATTTGCGGTATCAAATGCTTTAATATTTTGCATCTGATACATGGACAACGGATTTTGTCTTCGTTTCTGTTGTTACTTTATTAAAGCGAATTCAACAAGCACGCCAACACCATTAATAAATTGTTCACTTATTATGCCTCCAGCTTCTCTTCGTTTGTACATCCAGCTTTGATCAGTAAAATAATTGTCCATTTTTCCTAAGTAGATAACTAAAAATTATGATAACGTTTGCATTGACATTTTAATAAAATAATTTTATTGTTGAAAGTTATGTTAATTGATCATTTTCATTTTGCTGATGGGTCATCCTACCTCCCGTTACAAATACAATAACATAATTAAATCGTGTAAATCTTTTCAATTTAAATGATTGAACAAAATTTCGGCAGCACTTCATTTTAGTTCCTTAAAAATATGCAACTGCTTGTACACAGGGAACATAAAGGAAGCCCTTTTGAAATTTTGATAACCATTTAAAATGAAATGCTTTACGATATTTAATTTCATTATAATATTCGTAACTTGTCCAAAACAAGGACAAATCCAACAAACATTCTATATGATGAATATAGATGTTCATTTTACTAACAAAACGAACATTCACATAACGATCATATACAATACTTATCAGACAGAGCCGAAAAATACTCTAAGGCTTTATGAATATAATATATTATGATTGGTGCTCTTATTTATCAATCATCTACGTAAAGAGCAAATTTTAAACCAAATAAGCCTTGAATGACCCGCCGTTTGTAGCTCGGTGGTTCAGGAGTTGGGAGATGGGATCTAAGTACTGGGTGTAGGCAAATTCGAATCCCACTGTGAACCACTTTGGAGGCTAGGATGTTAAGCATCCGTATGCGATGACTAAACAAAAGTGGGATAGACACACAGCGTTGGGTTTACTTAAGTGAGTATCAATGTATATTGTGATCTTAAGGTTTCCCATGATCTCAAAAAAAAAACTTGAACGACTTAATTTCGATTTCTAATTGTTCATATACTCACATATACGTATATTTTCAACATTCAATCGAACTAACCATACATAATAAAATTAATTATCATTTTCAATAAATTTTTATAAAACATAAACTTAGTTATTTTCATTTCTGCTAAATGTCCCTTAACAAGTCTAAAATCTACTACATATTAATTCAACATATATATGCACATAATTCTGTTGTGTGATACAAACAACATAACTTGCAATACATAGATTAATAACAAGAATTAGGCCTCAATTAGCAAACTAATTAGGCCTCAATTAGCAAACTAATTATCCCTAGATTAGCAACACAATACACAGATTAATAACATGATTAATTCAACCTATATATGCACATATTAACAACACTGTACATACAAACATGTAATCTAACAAACTAGTTATCCCTAAATCAGCAAATCTAGGGTATTAAAAAATGATAAGGGTTTATACCTTGAATATTGGAGGAGAATTGGAGCCCAGAGAGGAGGAGAGAGCGGCTTTCAGATGTTGGAGAGTGTAGTGGCAGCAAAGGAGGTGGTGGTGGCGAATTTTTGATTTGAGGAGGAGAATTTAGGGGGAAAACGAAATGGAAAAGAAGGAAGCAAGTCGGCCAATTTCTGCTCGATTAATCAACGACCGCCAACGACATTAAAACCAATGGTTTCCGACGTGTTTTTATAATGTAAAGAAAAATCCAGAAATAAACTTCCATTGGAAGCCATTTCCAATAGTCGTTGGCGGCCGTTGCTCCCTTCTATTGTTATGTACTATATGTCTTGTAGTGACTATTCTTTCTTTCTATTTCTTACTCTCTAACTTCTATCTATTAATGATCTGGTAAATTTATGGTGCTTTGTTAGTCGATATAGTGTTTGTATTGATGATTGTTAGACCCAAAAGTGGTTCTAACACCCAAATTGATTAAAAGCAAATAAGATGAGATAAAAATAAAAAATGAACACACAGGATTTATAGTGGTTCGGCGAAGAAATGCCTACGTCCACTTATCTTTCACTATATTCAATGATTCAGTTGCAAATACAATGTAATTTTCACTTGATTTCACTCACAACTCACTTATATTCACTCAATAAGCTAAAACAAGTAATAAAAGAAGATTTGGATTCTCCGGGAGTAATGGAGTTCGGATTATGGAGGTGGTTGAATTCTCAAAGTGCCTC
The DNA here is from genome assembly GCA_030737875.1 of Allium sativum. Lineage (NCBI taxonomy): Eukaryota > Viridiplantae > Streptophyta > Magnoliopsida > Asparagales > Amaryllidaceae > Allium > Allium sativum. The sequence continues at coordinate 204,702,439 of CM060924.1, forward strand.
AAAAAGATCCTTTTCTTTGTCTCCAGACGGGGTATTTATAGGTGTGAATTTGCTCAAAACCCGATCCGGATCGGAGCCACGCGTCGTCCATCCCATTAGCCTCGGATTCGGATGAATTATTGTGTTGACAACGCATCAAAGTAACGAACGTTATGGGTAGGAACTGGTCACAGACGGTCCGGATATCCAGGCGCTTTTGCAGGAGAATAATATGGAACATGAGCTCGGGTCGGAGATGCGCAGATAAGGGGTTCGGATCGGGATACCCGATCCGAACCGGATTGGCTTGGATGCAACGCCCTCTTCTTCTCTAATCTGCTCCGCTCCGATCCATTTCCGTGGCAAACAGGTGGCTTTCCGATCCAATTGAGATTATGTTGCCCTCCGATCCGATTAGATATACCTTACCAATTTCCTCAGCAGCAGTTCACCGATCCGAACAGAAGATTCTATCCGACCCGAACCGATATGTTGCTCTGACCCGACCCGAACAATCGCTGCTGTCCAATCTAGGTTGTAGTGTCTTCTCCAATCCGAACCGAAGTCTTCTAATTAAAAATGCTCTTCAATGTCTGATTTCTTGACTTTGTGTTGCCTAGTTCACAAAGTAGGCTAACACATTGCCCCCTCAAAGGATGCTTCTATTGGAAATGGAGCATGCTTTGATTGCCATTGCGCCACGCCTTCATCCTTCCTTTTGAACATGCATACCAAGTTGTCGCACTTCATCCCGTTTGGTTCGGATTCCGACCCGAACGGATTTCTGGCTTGGGTTCCGACCCGAACAGGTCTCCTTCCTCCTGTACTCTGCGATGAACCAGTGGGCCAAGCCGTGTTACTGGGCTTTTCGAGCCGGTCCGATCGGGAATACGAATAGTCAGCTTGTTTTTTATATAAATTCACTTCATCTCTCTTCTTTTCTTTCATTCACTGTTTTTGCTCATCCGAACCGATCCCACATCGAAGCCATAGCCTTTCCAAGAAACTTCAAAATTTTCGCTTCCATCTTCGACTCAAATACATAGGTAGTTTTGTAATCATGAATCTTGTTGCCATAATCGCTTTTAATTTACATCCGCGGTTAGTTTGAACGATTTTAGCACAGTAAATGAATAATTCCATCACCATGGCTTCTTCCATCCTCCGCCTTCGTCGCCAATGGCATCGACGCCATTTCGAGGCGTTGGAGGAAGGTATTGAAACTCGTTATTGAAAACTTGAGTACTTAATCTCTCGACTTTAATTAAGGCTTGGGATTTCGAGTTGGGTTCGCTACTAAAGAAGAGGAAGAGGAAGGAAACTGAAGAAGATTGGTTCGGGTAGGGGAACAGTAGGAGAAAAAGAAAAAAAGAAAGAAATTCACAGAGCCGGATCGGGTCGGAGCAATAGGGCCAAGAAATAAGTCTTAACTTGTTTGACCGGGTCGGGTTGGATCTATGAATACAACGAAGGTCAAGACTTATGCGCTCGGATCGGACCCGGTTGTGAAACAAAAGAGAGAATAGGGGTCTGGTTATCCAAGTTAATCCGGCCCGCTCCGGGTGTCAATCTCCGACCCGCTCCGGGTGTCAATCTCCCTAAGCATGAGCCTTTGCTTATCCGATCCGAACCTGGTGTCTGCATCCGAACCGAACACTACTCAATCTAAAACACAAACTTTCGTCCAACTATTTAAAAGATATTACTTCCAACTTCATGAACAGTTAGGATAGTGCCTTGCGGACATAAATGAACATTAAGAACTACTCTGACTATCACTTTCTCTTCAAAGTTTCGTCTTACATTGCTGCACTTTTACTTTGCATTTCTCACATTCGCTGCACACATTTTAGTTCACACACATACACAGGGGGTACGGGCTAATTTACTCTAATACGTGCTATTGCTTCTTCAATAGTTTTATGACAATGAGGCCCAGATGCTCTTCCCGACTAGCTGAGAGAAAAGAAGCCCTGGAAACTTCTAACAAAATCACTCTTGAGGATATATCTTCTTCTTCGGATCCAGAATGGGACAGTGAGGGTCCAGACTACGGGGTTGGAAATCGAGAAAGCAACGAGGCGTCTTCAGAGAACGAGGTTTCTTTGGGTTTTGAGGAGGAAGGAGGGATCGGTGACGATCGAGCCCCTGACGAATTTGAATCAGCCATTATATTGGAATCACCTCCAGACTCCGTTGAATCGACAATTGACAACGATCGACTTGTCCGAATTTGCTTAAAGTATGGAATAATGAAAAGGGACACTCTAGTGCCTTCACGCTCCGACCGTCCCCACAACCCTCCAGAAGGATATATGACGGTCACTCGATTGATGTGCATGGTCGGTGCCATTCCTCCATTCTCTCCCTTCATTGTTGACTTTTTAAGACAAATGCGGATTGCCCCCATGCAATTGCACCCCAATTCATATGCCTATCTGCACACCTTGTACATAGCATATCGTGAAATCTTAGGCATAGAGCTCACGTTCGATGACGTTCACTTCTTCTATAATTTCAAGCATCAGACTCGAGAAACTCCATCCTTCTGCTACTTTGAATCAGTCCCAAAAAGGAAGATAATCTCTGCATCATTTAGTAGTAAAGCTGGAGATTCCAGACTAGAATGGTTCTACGTGAAGCGACAGCCTGGATGCGCCAGGAGGTGGACAAAATCAAGTAAAGCACTGATTTTCTAAATCCGGGCTCTATACATTTGAATCATCACCTTGACTTGTTTTCCTTTTTGTTTGCAGTTGACAATCCCAAACAGATATTAGACCAGGTGTTCTTCGACCGGATGCACCGACTCCTCAATGGCGATCAAAAATTCTTGACTATCGACGAACCCCTTAAGGACGAATACCTTCACTTTCATGGGTTGTTGTCTGTTTTTCGTAGCATTGGTCATGGGACGGTTCCATACGCATACATTCCTCCAGTGGAGGTAGTCCCAGAGATAGGAGAAGGCTCGGGAATTCCTACAGCGCCTCTTCACACTTCACCTTCTCCATCTTCTACACAAGATGATGAATTGGCTAATCTGGCCGAAAGGCATCGTGAAGGATATATTGCCCCTGAGGAAACTACTTCTCTAGAAAAGTCAAAATCCTCCCAAGAGTCACCACTTCACGCTTCCGAGGGGGATGCCCCTAGTACCGATGAGCAAATATTTCAGGGTTTGGGGGATCTCCCCTTACCTGAGACTATATACACTTCAGAGGATTTCAGGAAGGATCCTTTGGTCTTCACTTCTTCTGAAGAGACCACTCCCGCTAAGGCCAAAGAGCCTGCCCGTACTAGTCTAGCTTCAGACTCGGGTTGGTTGGGGGGGGGAACACACCACTTAGGATACACTTTATATAACGGCATTAGCCTTCATTGTACCTCTTTCCTTGTGAATCCATTAATTCTAAATTTCGTTCGTCTTATTGTGCAGGCACGATGTCTCGATCCTACTATGATATCAGGAAGCTTCGTCGCAGCATGTCCAATCCTCCTCAGGATGTCGAGTATGATCGTCGTGATGATCGTGGCAGGGATGAGAGGAGGTCTTATGATCCCTATCGTTCTCGACCCTCACGTTCTCGCTCACCCGTTAGGCCGGAACAAGAGAAATACAAAGGTTATCAAAGCCGTAGGGAAGAGGACAGACCACAATCCAAAGACTCCTCCTCTTCCCATGAAAAACGCAGTAGAGAAAAAAGTCCTCCAAAAGAAACCGGGTCTCGAAGTAAGCAAAAGGTCCCTGCTACTAAACGACCTAGGACAGACAAAGAAACTACCGAATCCTCCTCACAAAGGGACACCGAATTGACAATCCTCGCTCCTCCCCCGCCAGATGCGGGAACTGCAATAAAGCGAGCATATTTGAAGGAGCAATTTCCCGAACACTACTTCGAAACTCTGACTTTTTTACCTGCCCTTGAACCTATTTCGTCTAATTGGGCAGATGAGGCCAAAGCAAAGATTGATGCGGTGCAAAAACAATATACTGAGATGTTCAAATATTCACGCAATCTTTCTAGAATCATCCGCACTTTAATCAAAAATACTGATTCAATGCAAAAGACCGCGGAGGAGGATGCTAAGGCCTTAAAAGCTCTAGGAAAAGATTTGGAAGACACTCAAGCTCAGCTAGCGGTCGCTCAAAGGGACGCTTCTAATTTCAAACAACAATTCGAGGACATGCAAAAGCGTTACCATGATTTGCTTGAATCTCACACTCAGGAGCGTTCTGAATTAAAAAAGCAAGCAAGAGAGGCCAAATCAGATGCTGCTAAGACACGCCTTGCTTATGCTGAGCTTGAACGGAAAAACGCCGAGTTAGCAAAGAGGAGTGCTGAATTAGAAAAGAAGAATGCTGACTTGGCTTCAAAGTTGTTGGAGGCAGAGAACAGGGCTGCCCTGGCCGAGGGCAATATGGAGTGTGCTATTAAATCTGCGGAGGAAGCCCGCAAGCAACTATCAAAGACGGAGGCTGATATTCAGGGTTTCGGCGAGCTAATGATTGAATTCTTCGCACATATTATTCGTCGCCGAAACATTTCTTGGATCGAGGACTATCCATCCACTCTAGTTCAAGTATGGAATCAAATCGTCGAGTGGGAAAAAGAGGAACTTAAGGTCGATTCCCTCGATGAAGATAAACTGATGGAGAAATACTTGAGAGATGATGAACCGGAGCGCCTAGCTGAAGGGCGCCGCCTTATTGCTGAGGCCATGGAAGAAGAGAGACGGAAGTCTAAACAAAAAACCATTCTCGAAGCTGGTTCCTCTTCTTCTGCCCCTGCAACTCCCGAAGTAGAAGGGTATGATCCCGAAAATCCGGGAATTCCCCGAACAACTCTGCTATCCCCTATTCCTGAAGCAACACCAGAGGCAGTAGCCACCCCCGCAGAAAAGCCTTCGGAAGGTATCCCTACCTTTTCTCCTCAATTCGCCAAGGCTATTTCTACTTTTCGCCACGTGATCGAACAATCGATGAAAGACCCATTGTTTTCGCCTGAGTTGATAACTGTTGCTTCTCATTCTGTAGGTGTTGAATCATCCGTAAAGACAGATGTGACTCAGGGAGTCACCGCTGGGACAAAGCCTGCAGACAAGGCCAAAAAAGGGGAAGACAAGGCTGCTTCTATAAACTTGGAAGAAGGAAGTGAGCCGACTAAGGTCGCCACTCCTCATGACGAAGAAATGATAGCAGCTTTAAAGGACGATGGCGGAGACGGAGGGCATGAAGAGGAACCAGAAGTTGCAATAGTCGGGGAGTCAAAAAATGCTGATGATGTTACCTTGGCTGCGATGAAAGCCGATCAAGACAAACGCTTGCAATTAAAAGCTGAAGAGATAGACCCCGAAGTCCTCAAACCCCTCGCAGTCGTGGATGCGGGATCAAGGTTAGTTGTTAAGCTCTCAACTAGATCTATTACAGAGGAACTCGCTAAAAAATCTTCTCTTGATTCCAGCGCCCCGCCCTCCGGGAAGAAGTCTACCGGCTCCAGCACCGCATCTTCAGGAAAAAAGAAGACAAAACGAATCTTGACGGAGGCTGAGAAAGAAGCAAAGGACGCGGAAAAAGCCGCCAAGAAATCCAAGGCTCATTCAAAATCTAAATAGTGAATTGCCTTGTATCGTTTTAGCATTTAATGAACCAATAATTGCCGCTACAAGAGTAGTTCCTGCACTTTCTTTTTTGGCTATTTTCCTGTACAAATTCATTCATTTGTAAATAAAAATAACTCATTTTTTGCAATGTTTATTTGTCAGTAGTTCTGCACTTATGTTGAAATGCATGTCTATAGTTATGAAATGAAGTTGTGGAGGGGGAAATATGCGTGTACATAAGTGTCCCCGGTCAATTTCCATAAGTTATTTAATGCTTAATAAAGCAATCTGAATGCTCCCGATTCTCCGACGGGATAGCACTTCCTGTGTCGTCGATACCTGTCGTTTTTTCTGGCATTTCTTTTATACTCTCTCTCTTTCTCTTGAGAGTTAGAGTTCGAGCTCAGTCATCTATTTATCCCCCGGTCTTTCAACGGAGAAAGATTTCTTTCTCAGCGCTCAGTCGGAGACGCCTTTATACTCTCTTTCTCTCTGGAAAGTTAGAGTTAGGAGGAGAATTTCTTTTTCAGCGCTCAGTCGGAGACGCTTTTATACTCTCTCTCTCTCTGGAGAGTTAGAGTTAGGAAGAGAATTTCTTTTTCAGCGCTCAGTCGGAGACGCTTTTATACTCTCTCTCTTTCTATGGAGAGTTAGAGTTAAGAATGTCGTTTTCTCATTCTTTTATGTCTTATCGCACAAATAATCGTTGTGCTTCTTTTTATGTCTAAACTGTTTTCAACCTTTTTAGGCTCTGAGTCATCCTGTATTTTATAATCACAACAGAATAACTGATGAATGTAAATGCATAAAAGTAAATAACACACAATATTTTTATAGTGGTTCGGCTAAGTCGTAGCCTACATCCACTTTATAGTTCTTCATTCATATCTTCAGATTTTCCCGAGGCAAGTCGTTCCTTATTACAAAGTTCATAAGAAAAATAACACAAAGTACAGCATCTCTAATTCAAATATCGCATTAAGTGTTGGGCATTCCATGCTCTGGGGACTTCTTCGCCATCTACGGTCGTTAACTTGAAGGTTCCTTTTTCAAGTTTCCGTTGAATGACAAAGGGTCCTTCCCATTTTGGACCAAGGTGAGGAAGGGATGGAAAGACTCTCTTTAGCACCAAATCTCCTGGTTCAAAAGTCCTGAGGCGAACTTTTTTGTCGTAATAGCGTGCCATCTGACGTCGATGTCTTGCTGCACGCAAATCTGCTTCGTCCCTTTTCTCTTCGACTTCATCAAGAGACTCAAGTAAAAGTGCCCGATTTGTCATCGGGTCATAATATGTTACCCTGTGGGAAGGAACTTCTAATTCAACTGGAATTACAGCTTCTGAGCCAAAGGAGAGAGAGAAAGGGGTATGACCGGTGGCCGTTTCAAATGTTGTTCGATATGCCCACAAAGCTAGGGGCAATTCATCAACCCACCTTGCCTTTGCACGCTCTAATCGCTTCTTGAGGATGGATTTTATTACTTTGTTTATTGCCTCTACTTGCCCATTCGATTGCGGATAGGCAACTGCAGTATATCGTTTGTCTATCTTATACTTCTGGCAGAAATTTCTGAATTCAGTACTATCAAATTGGGTCCCGTTGTCAGTTATAATCGTCCTTGGGATCCCGAACCGGCATATAATATTTCTAACCACAAAACTTATCACCTTTCTTGTTGTGATCTTGGTCAAGGGCTCAGCTTCCACCCACTTCGTAAAATAGTCCACGGCTACTATTGCATACTTTGCTCCTCCTTTAGCAATTGGTAGAACTCCAATGATATCAATTCCCCATGTGGCAAATGGCCAAGGACTCACCATTGATTTAAGTTGAGTCGACGGTGCCCTGGGGATTTTAGCGAATCTCTGGCACTTATCGCAGCGTCGTGAATAATCGGCTGCATCTTTATTGATCGTAGGCCAGAAGTATCCGTACCGCAATATCTTCTTTGCTAAAGTTTGACCTCCTGTATGATCTCCACACTCACCTTCGTGTACTTCTCTTAGTACACGCTTGATGTCGTCGTGTGCTATACATCGTAACAGGGGCATAGAAAATCCTTGCCTATAGAGAGTATCATTTTGTATGACATATCTGGTAGCTTTGCGAACTACAGCTCTTTTCTCACTCTTCTTCGATGGGAGTGTCCCATTCTTAAGGAAATTCTTAATTGGAGTCATCCATGACTCCTTCTCTGGTTCCGCTTCAAAAGCGAATTCAATTTCCATTGACTCAAAGCTTGGCGACTCCAACGTTTCAATTGGAATTATTTCAGTCTCTTCTGGATTGTCGAAACTAGCCAGCTTTGCCAGTCTATCCGCTTTCTGGTTTTCAACTCTGGGAATATGTGTTATGTTGTACCGCTCTAAGCTATTCAATAGCTCTTTCACTTTCTTACGGTAGGCGATAAGTCGAGGTCCTCGAGCCACAAATTCCTCTCGCACTTGGCAAACAACAATTTTAGAGTCACAGAATATGTCTAACATTTTTACTCCAAGGTCTTTAGCAAGCTTCAGCCCGGCAATCAGGGCTTCATATTCAGAGTCATTGTTAGTCGCCGAAAATTCTAATCGCAAGGCGTAGTATATCGACCGTCCTTCGGGAGTAACTAAGACAATTCCAGCTTCGGACCTTCGGTCGTTCTTAGCTCCATCTGTATATAGTTTCCACGGATTCATTTTTAGCTCATCCTCGGACTTAACCACTCTGTCATTGATTACTTCCTCCTCTGGAATGGTGAATTCCGCAATAAAGTCTGCTAGAGCTTGCCCCCTGATTGACTTTCGTGGTTGAAAATTCAAATCAAACTAACTTAGTTCTATGTTCCATTTGATCAACCTTCCCGATGCTTCGGGCCTCTGTAACACCTGCCTTAAGGGCTGGTCGGTGTATATGGTTATTGGATGGGCTTGGAAATAGTGACGAAGTTTTCGGGATGCGATCAGGAGGCTGTAAGCAAGCTTCTCAATTTTTGGGTAGTTGCGCTCTGCCGCTGCTAATTTCTTGCTTACATAATACACCGGCCTTTGTACTTTGTCTTCTTCTCGAACCAGGGCTGTGCTGACAGCGTGAGCCGAGACTGCCAAGTAAACAAACAATTCTTCGTGATCTACGGGCTTTGATAAAATCGGCGGTTTCTTTAGCAGTTCCAACAGATTTCGAAAGGCCTCAACACAATCCGGAGTCCACTCGAAGTTCTTCTTTCCCCTTTTAATCAAATCAAAAAACGGAACACATTTATCTGTGGCTTTGGAGATGAATCTACTCAGCGCCGCTACTTTCCCTGCAAGACTTTGGACGTCTTTAATTCTCCTCGGTTCTTCGATATTTCTAATCGCTGTTATCTGGCTAGGGTTGATTTCAATTCCTCGGGAACTCACAATGAAGCCAAGGAACTTTCCCGATGCCACTCCAAATGAGCATTTCAGAGGATTCAATTTCATCCGGTACTTTCGCAGGATACCAAACATTTCCGCTAAGTCTTGCGTATGGCTGGAGGACTGCTTTGATTTGACAAGCATATCATCCACATAAACTTCCATAGTTTTTCCTATTTGATCATAAAACATTTCGTTTACCAAGCGCTGATAAGTAGCTCCAGCGTTTTTCAATCCGAATGGCATTACAACATAACAATATAACCCCAAATTCGTAATGAAGCTCGTATGTTCTTGGTCTGGTACGTGCATAGGAATTTGGTTGTATCCAGAATATGCGTCCATGAAAGAGAGAAGTTCGTGACCTGCTGTCGAGTCTACAAGCTGGTCAATCCGGGGAAGTGGGAAACTATCTTTCGGGCAAGCTTTATTTAAATCTGAAAAGTCAATGCAAGTCCGCCACTTTCCGTTTGGCTTCTTTACTAAGACGGGATTCGATATCCAGTCGGGATATGTCGAATCTCGAATAAATCCATTCTGCTTCAACTTCTCTACTTCCTCTTTGAGAGCAGCCGACCTCTCTGGGCCCAGCATGCGTCTCTTTTGCTTCACAGGCGGATGCTTCGGATTTACATTCAATTTGTGACTTATAATGGATGGTGATATCCCACACATGTAAGCATGGGTCCAGGCGAACATGTCTAAGTTTGCCTTCAAGAAGTCCGTTAGTTCTTTAGCTCGACGTGGATCCAATTGAGAACCAATCTTCAAAACTTTTGTCGGATCAGCTTTATCAATGGGAATTTCCACTGTCGCTTCATTAGGAGTTGCATTCCTAGCCTCTGGTTCCTCGTCTTTTCTGGGATCCAGGTCTTCAGGTGTTCCTTCGGGCAACTCCTTTGGGGTCAATCTCTTTAATTGCTATGCCGAGCCCCCCTTTGAGGGAGACGAGGCATCTTTACTTTCAACGTTAAGTCCTTTCATCAACATCTTTAACTCGGCCACATAGCAGGCCCGTCCAGAAACTTGATCCCCTCTCATTACTCCAGTTCCGGCTTCGGTTGGGAACTTAAGTAACAAACACCAAGGGGCGATACAAACTCTGAATTCAGCAAGGGCAGGCCTCCCCAAAAATGCATTATAAGGCGAATCTACATCCAATACTACGAACTGGAGCATCCGCACTCTTCTACGTTCTCCTTGCCCCAGGGTCACGGGCAACTCTATGTATCCCATGGGAGCTGTCGACGCCCCGTTGAAGCCTCTGATCCATCCTTCACACGGCTTCAAATCTTCAGATTCAAGCTTCATTTGATCGAATGACTTTTTGAATAAAATATTGACAGAACTTCCGTTGTCTACTAATACCTTATGGACCAAGGTCGGCCCAATCGTGGTCGTAATAACCAACGGATCATCGGTGGGTGATTGGATCCCAGTATTGTCTCGGCTGCGGAATACCACGTCGTCAAACATGGTCTTCTGTTGTTTTATGGGGGTGATATCTTCCAAATCATCACCCTCATTCACATCTAGGTGCTTGGCAGCGTTTACATATTGATCCATTGACCTGAAACTTTGGATTGCCGGGTGAGGTCCGCCTACTATGGAGTTGATAACAATTCCTTTACCTTTCTGCTGCGCTGTAGGCTTGGGAGCAGGTAGAATCTGTTTTGGAGCCTGCTCTCCTTGCCCCCTGTCCCTTGGGGCAACCTTGTACTCATCCAACTTCCCTTCACGCAGCAGCTTCTCAATCACATCCCTCAAATGCCGACATTCATTGGTTGAATGCCCATGAGTTCCATGAAACAAACAAAATTTCCCTGTCGCCATTTCTTTCTCGGTCGAATCACGAGGTGGCGGTCTTTTGTACTGTAACACATTGTACGTATCCAGGTAAATATTTTCCAGGGTGTCGTTCAATGGTGTATAATTCTCGTAGTTCTGGAATCGGGGTCTTTTGTTAGGATCACTTCCCCTATTTCTGTTTCTTCTGTTACCGTTTGGATTACGGTTATTGTTGTTGTTACCCCCGCTTCCAGCATTGCAGTTTCCACCCTTGTTTCCTACATTTACTTCAACCTTGCCAGAACTTTCCCCAGACTGCTTCACGGCGATATTACTCTGCACATTCTCCTTTGAAGCCGTCTCAGACTTTCTCTTTCGGTTTGCCCTGGCCTCCTCTCGTCTTAGATAAATATCGGCTTTTTCGTAGAATATCTCCCTTGTGGAAGGTGTTTTCCCAGAAAGGTAATCTACAAACTCAGATTCAGGATCGACTCCTTCCTTCAATGCCATCAGGATAGTGGGCTCATGCGGGTCACTGACCTCAGTCACAGCTTGGTTAAAACGGTCAAGATATGCCCTCAAAGACTCTCCTGGTGCCTGCTTGATTCTCGATAATTCAATAACACTTTTGGACTTTCGGGCATGGAGTCGGAACTGGTTCATGAAACGCTCGCTTAGTTCCTTGTAATTTGAAATCGAACGAGGAGGAAGTCGGGTAAACCAGAACAGTGCCACATCTTCTAAGTAGATTGGGAACGCTTTGCACTTCACTTCATCAGGGACAGTAGCAGCATTCATGAGCCACGAATACCGCATCAAATGCTGTCCCGGATCAGTCCTTCCGTTGTACTTGTCCATCTGTGGCAAGTTAAAGCGTCGGGGAAATTGGAAGTCGAGGATATCGTCGGTGAAGGGAGTATGGCTTCGCTCAATGCCATAATCTTCATTTGTATAATTCCGGCTCTCGGACATGATCTGGCGAACCATTGCCTGTACATCAGCATTAGTTAGGGGCCGCTCAGGTTCCCTGGCCCTAGTATCCGAGTTCCTTCTGGGCTCTTGTTCAGGAGATGCCCTTCTTCTTCGAGCTGCCTCTGCTCGATTCGGTTCCCTGCGCTCCCGGTCGATCTCGGGAGGAGGGGACTGGAGTCTTTGCCCCCGAGTGGGGTCATTGTTTCCTAATGCTCATGCAATATCCTCAAGAGATCCCAAAGATCCAAATGTCAGCTGCTCCACGTTCTGAGGTCGTTCGAGTGGCCTTCGTTCACGGGGCCGCTCTTCCTCGGAAGATGAAGATTGATCCACTGGTGTGTGACGAACCGGTGATGGAGTTCTCTGTCGACGGAGTTCACTAATCTCCCGACTCATGAGCCTCATATTTTCCTGCATCATGAGATTAGTGCGCTCGTGAACTTTCATAGCCTCCCTTGTGCTCTCAAGCATATCAAGCAAGCGCGAGAAATCTCCTTGAGTGATGGGCGCAGGTGGATTGACCTGATCACCAACCCTGGTGGCTGGAATCGGAGCATTCGTAGAGACTCGAGTAGAGGTTCCAGCTTCACCAAGCATCGGATCGGAGGTAGGAGGTCGGGTCGGTTCGGAGCTGGGGAGCCTGGTCGGATCGGTACGTGGCAAGCAGCTCGGGTCGGTTCAGATTGGGGGAATGCACTGCTTCGGAATCTCCTACCCGGATCGGATCGGAGCTCTCCCCCTGCTGGCGGCTCGGATTTCCTGCATTGGTTCTTCCTGCTGCTGAACTCTGCCCCCGAGACCTTGTTACAACAGCATTTTGCTGATCTTCGCCAGCTCCATTTCCTCGAACAGACTGAACTTCCTTGCCTTTTCCTTTGGCCATGAGTCTTTGACAATCACTTCAACAAATATAAAAGAGCAAAAAAACTTAAGGATTAACTTCTTTGAACTCAACGGTCCAAAAAGTAGAAAGAAATCCCGGAAAATGAAGAATTCAGATGAGGTTTCTCAGTGAAAGCACCAAAATGTTAGACCCAAAAGTGGTTCTAACACCCAAATTGATTAAAAGCAAATAAGATGAGATAAAAATAAAAAATGAACACACAGGATTTATAGTGGTTCGGCGAAGAAATGCCTACGTCCACTTATCTTTCACTATATTCAATGATTCAGTTGCAAATACAATGTAATTTTCACTTGATTTCACTCACAACTCATTTATATTCACTCAATAAGCTAAAACAAGTAATAAAAGAAGATTTGGATTCTCCGGGAGTAATGGAGTTCGGATTATGGAGGTGGTTGAATTCTCAAAGTGCCTCAAAAAGATCCTTTTCTTTGTCTCCAGACGGGGTATTTATAGGTGTGAATTTGCTCAAAACCCGATCCGGATCGGAGCCACGCGTCGTCCATCCCATTAGCCTCGGATTCGGATGAATTATTGTGTTGACAACGCATCAAAGTAACGAACGTTATGGGTAGGAACTGGTCACAGACGGTCCGGATATCCAGGCGCTTTTGCAGGAGAATAATATGGAACATGAGCTCAGGTCGGAGATGAGCAGATAAGGGGTTCGGATCGGGATACCCGATCCGAACCGGATTGGCTTGGATGCAACGCCCTCTTCTTCTCTAATCTGCTCCGCTCCGATCCATTTCCGTGGCAAACAGGTGGCTTTCCGATCCAATTGAGATTATGTTGCCCTCCGATCCGATTAGATATACCTTACCAATTTCCTCAGCAGCAGTTCACCGATCCGAACAGAAGATTCTATCCGACCCGAACCGATATGTTGCTCTGACCCGACCCGAACAATCGCTGCTGTCCAATCTAGGTTGTAGTGTCTTCTCCAATCCGAACCGAAGTCTTCTAATTAAAAATGCTCTTCAATGTCTGATTTCTTGACTTTGTGTTGCCTAGTTCACAAAGTAGGCTAACAATGATCATGATCGAGAATTGGTCAGCTCGTTACAATGTGCCTGAAATGAGCTATATAGATTTGAGTTTACCATCGTCGTGTCATTTCAACGTATTTCCAGAACCTAAACGAATATATAGATGATGAAAATAAGAAGCAAACTATGAACATAGAGACATATAAGACCATTAAAAGTTTGCTCTTTATCTCAAACAAGTTACACATATGCATATGTTAGGAGATAACATGCCATGCATGAACATCAAGCTACAAACGTGTTAGAACTCGGTTTTATGAATGAAAAGTGATAACATAGTAGAACCATGGACATCAACCAATATGAACACATTAGCATTGAAACATACTGTTCGACGTTTTCCTATGAACTAGAAAAGCGCGAACTTTAAAATAAATACTGCAAGCGCATAGATCGTGTAGTATGCAGGTCGAATCACAGGAAGGTAAATTAAATTATTTATAAAATTTCTTGAGCAAGTTAGACAAATCTTTGAGGTTGGTTTTGAAAGCAAACGAGATTGAAACTGCAATTAAACTATTATTGAATTGAATCATATCTGAGTCTAATCAAATCTGTATTCAATCCAATTGACCTAAGGAAGCAGTAAAAAGAACAGAAATTGAAATTGCAAAAATTGAAATAACAAACAGGAAATAAAATTAGGATTACCGCTGAATCTAATCAGACGGTTAATAACTAATGGAATATAAATGAAAAAGACAAATAGTGTTCTACCAAATCTAATTGTGTAGGCAACACTAATTGCTAAGAAAATAAAAAAAATGCAGAAAAGAGAAGAAGAAGACTTTATTAATTCTAGGATGATGTTTACAACGAGAATACAAGGGTATTTATAGGATAGATAACCTAACCCTAACCCTAATACAATGACAGATGGGCCTTAGGGCAATCACAAGAGAGTTTACAATGAGAATTACAAATGGGCCTTAGTGAAATCTAATAAATTTGGGCCTTTCCTCTTTTCCTCTTGCTTGCTTGACAATTCTTCATTGATTTGTGATATGCATAGCCCTTCTTCCAATTATTTTCTTGTCTAAAGAGCAATTGGATGTGAGATCTTTGTCAGCAAGTCTTCAATTGTAATTATACAGCAATTTGTTCTCTATTTTTATATTTTCTGACTGCATGTGGCTGAATCGGCATATCTCTAAAAGTGAAAAAATAATACCCAAGTAGTATTTATTTATATACAAAAGATAATAAATAAGAGCATAAAATAAACACATTTCTATGTTAATCAAATATGCCCACACTTATATTTTACTCGTCCTCGAGTAAAAAAATATGAAAATCTAAACTAGATAGGTCACACTTTCGTAGGAAACACGATTGCATTGAGCATATGCAACAAGCCGTTAAACCTCCAGGTGTCCCTAGTAGGACGATTGGTGTCTCATGAGGGTTTTCAGCGGATACTACCCACAAAATCCAAATGCAGTATGATATGGTTCTGATGCAACTACATGAATGCAATGGACATATGCAAATAATAACGAAAAATGAAAACACGACTTGTTTCAGGAAAGTGGTACAACAATTTAAGTTAACAAATTTTAATCAGTTGATTTTATTTTAGATACCTCGACTTGTCACAAATTTTCAATATAATTCAAGTTTTCAATGTTAAACCCTAGTTTGGCCAGTTGATTCGGTTGATAACATAGTGTAGCCATGAAATAGATTCTTAGTTTGCTTGACACAGTTTGTAAAGTGGTATTCTAATTTCCTTGTGTATGGCTAGTCAAATCAATAAGGTCAAGAAGTGTTTGGGCATCATCGCTTATTCTCTCTCTCTATAAAAATTGAAATTTACAATTAATTACATACACCTAACTAAAAATACCAAGGTATACCACCCATACACTGCCTTGCGGACTGACGGAGAGTTGGGACAGAGCTTGGCGGATTGTGCAGACCGACGCTGACTTTGTCAACAACATGTCGGTAATCCTTATGTGTCCAATCTCATAAAATGAGACCAAGATATTCCGACGATGACTTTGTCAACAACATGTCAGATAGAGCCTGGCGGGTTTGCACACCAATGCTAGATATATAAGCAATGTTGGATACCCTTGAATTGCTATTATTATTATATTGAAAATATAATAATAAGAGAGAGTTATGTGAATTCAGCTTAACACAACTTAGTTTTAAAGATTCGAAAAGCCAATATAAGTATTTTAAGTCCTCCACTTATTTAAACAAAGACTACAATATAGAATAGATTTCATGGCCATCACTTAAGAATCTCCCTATATACCGGTTACACTATTATCCCTCAAAATTCAACTTTTCATCATATTTCTTATTTGATCTTAGTTGAGAGAGAAAAATACTATCAACTGATTAACAATCGTTAACTTATTATGTTGTGTCAAACTAGAATGTATCGTATTTTCAAGAAATTTTTTTATGGTATGTTACTACGATCTAAAATGCATGATGGCCCTACTTAAATGATGAAGATGAGCAGAAGAAAAGTAAATAAAAATAAAAAGGATGCAATGCAGACTCCCCCCACACTAGATTTAAACAGTGTCCACACTGTGAACGTTTCCTAAATTTGAAAGATAAAACCCAAAGATGTATAAGATGCAAAATTATTTGCCGAATGAAATGCAGTCTAACTATATGTAAGAATGGATCATATGTACGATGATATATGTGCTTGTGATGCATGCAATGCAAAGAATGCCACCAACTTTTCCCCCTACACTTGGTTCTAGCCCGAGGAATCCCATTCCCCACTATGTCTAGGCATGTTTTCTAATAAGCAAAGGTTTTTGAAAACCATCTCATCTTTATACCTAGATTTGTAGTCCAATAGATAAATGTCCAGGGTCATCCTAACATGAAGTTTTTCAAGCAAGACAGCATTCCAAAAATAATTCATGTGTTCCACAAATTTATCAGTGTACTTGTTCAAAAATTTGTGATCGTATATAAACTCAGTTGCAATCATGAAATTTAAGTTCTGAGTGTTGTTCAAGACTATGTGATCACATTTCTCAATTTCATTCATTGACAATGTATTTTTGACACTGACAACTTCAAATTCGTTGGAAGTTTCCTCATTTGGCAACTCATCCTCATACAATCCAAAAAAATTCATGTTCACTAAAATCCTTCTCCAAATTTGAATTGAAAAATTCAACATTTTTATTCTGTTCAATTTCTAGAATTTCAAGTTTCTCACAGCCTGAAAGAGGAAGATCAAAATATGAGCTTAAATCTTTTTCCTGAAAAGAGTTGAAGTCTAAATCATTTACTGAATTGTGAACAACTTCATTTAGATCGTCATTCTCAATTTCCAAAGTTCTTATTTGAAAATTTTCACTATCAGTAAAGAATGGATTATTTTCTGAATCATCGCATGTTTGAATTTGATTTTGTTGCTCGAGTTGTTCTTTAAAAGATGTCATTAAAGAAAGAAGTTCATCAAGTTGTCTATCTTTTTCATCAAGCTGTCTATCTTGCTTTTCTACCCTCTCTCTAAGAATGTTAAGATGATATTCTTTAGAATCGTTGATTTGAGAGCTCTCGTTTTGGATTTCTTGATTCTCAAAATTATAGTCCACGTCAGTTTCATGATCAATATTATTTCCAATGAGATGGTTTTTTGAATTTTCAGAAAAATGACAATGATATTGGAAATCGTTTTGATTACAAAAATTAACCAAAATTGTTGGAATTCGAGGAAAAATTGCAAATTCGGTTATTTTCAAGATGTTGATATGGACTATAATTTTGAAAATTTTGGTTTTCAACCCCATAATGATGTGGATCAAAGCCATATTGAGATTCAAAGCTATTTTCATGTGGATGTGACCTGTAATCGAAATTATTGAAATTTGAGTTGAAATCGCAATTTCGATCATATCCATGGTTTTGAAAATGTTGGTTATTTTGAAAAATTTGAAAATTGTCGACATTGGGCTCACGAAATTTCGGAAAATCTTGTCTCATGAGTTGTAATTCATACGCGTACTCTTCCAGGGAATGCCTTCTCATGTTATTATCCCTAAATTCACTCAAGGATTTTTTTGAATCAGACATTTGAATGAAATCAAGGCAAGACAAGATTATTCTCACTTCAAAATTCTATAAAAGAATGATTTGTGCTCTATTAATTAACTGACTCAATTAGAAGAGGGAAGAGGTTCTTATGGTCGTTCACGTATAGTAAAATACTAAGGGATACGACCAATGTTTTATGGGTAATATGTAATCTCTTTTGCTAATAGTTCAATAAATTGAACTACTATATATCCGCGATCTAGTTATACGAGACAGTCAACTTCACAAAGCACCACCGTTCAATTATATTATTTTACAACGTCTATTTTTTTATTGTTAAAAACAATGAGAGTGAAGATTTCAATTATGAAAATATCAGTCAAGCACAAAAATCAAACAATAACAACTGCAGAAATATAAATATTGTACAAGCAAGCCGCTTCCCCTGCAGAAGATTTTTACAAGCAAAATCTATATAATTTTAAGCAACTGGAGCATCTGTAGAGTTAAGAGAATTTTACAATGGGGTATGGCTGTCCTTCCAAAGAAATTGAATATCGCCTCACCTTTGAATTCCCCAGTTGATTTCTTGAATTCTTTTCTTCACGCTTGATTTATGATTTTGAGTGGCTTTTTTTTAAGAAAACTAAATAAAGGAGCTGAAATAAAAAAAACTAAAGGAAAAAAAACTAAATTCAACGAAAACTAAAAACTAGGCTAGGAAAAATAAAAAAACAACAGAACTAAACTCAACAAGAACCCAAAAAACTAGGCTCAACAAAGCCAAACCAGACATAAACTCAAGCCAATAAAATGTGGTTTCTCACAAGACAAACTAGGACCACATACAAATGCGCTTTCCAAAACACACCCCAACCTATTTTTGTAAAATAAATCAAATCAAACTAGCCCTATTGCCTCTTATATCTCTATTCTTCCCAAAATAGATCACGCACCCCTTTTTATGCCCAGTGAAATTTTTTTTGAACTAAACAGAAAGCTTGAACTCGAATTTCAAAAATAAAAATAAGAAAGGGCTCAAGTTCGAGAGCTAATTGTGATTGCTTGGCTTCAGCAGAGGATTAGGTTTGGAATCGCGAATAGGAGTGGCAAGAGATCGTTCGACTTGGCTGTTCGAATCGGTTTTTAAAATGGCAAATCGGGTTTGGGGTTTTTGAAAGGCATTTGTGTGGTGACTGTACTGTGTTTGATTCGGAGGTAAGGATTTTCAGAATTGGGTTTACGTGATTTTTGATTTCGGATTTGAGTTCGATAGTACGGGTGGATTACAGTGCAAATCGAGGAGGTCAGTAGGTAGATCCCAGATGGATTTCGGGTTTAATGATTGGAAAGTTGATGGGCGCTAGTCAGATGATGTATGAAGGAGAGCGGACTTGACTGTGGGTGCGAAGGGTATTTTGTTCGTCGAGTCTGATTTTTGGTGATTCCCGGTATGTTGATGGGTATGGGGTTGTGTGATGATGTTCGGCGATGTGCAGGTAGGGTGCTTGGACAGGGGAGAACGTGAATAGCTTGTGGTCGATGATTGTGTGGTTAGAGATTTTGCAGTGGAAGATGAGGTGATCGGTTGCGTGATGGATGAGGGTAGGATAGGAGCAGTAATTGGAACGTGTTGTTTGTAGTGGTTGTTGAATGGTGAGTTTTAGTCGTATGAAGAAGGTCTTGGTAAGAATTTCGAACTGTGGTAAGGACAGAGATGGGAATTAGCGACTTGTGAAGATGGAAGGATGAAAGTGTCGGCTTTGATAGTGCTGTTGTGGTGTTGATGGAGATGAGTGGTTTTGGTGTGGTATTATGTGGTGGAGGTTGAGATGAAGTATTGATCTTGATACAATGCTTTAATGGTTTTGGGAGTGATCGATACTGGCTTGTGAATGTGGATTTATGTGGTTGATGGACTGTGTTGTTCGGTGTCCACGGTGGTGCAGAGCTTGAGGATGGTGATAGGAAAGAATGAAGTCGGTTTGTGATCTGAAGGATGATTTCGGCAGAGAAGATGGATTGTCGGCGTGATGTTGCAAGGCTTTGAATTGGATGGTGGAAGAAAAGATTGTGAATTTGTAGAGGTGCAAGCGGGCGGAATGATAAAGGAAAGAACTATGACAAAAGAAGAAAGCCATGATTTTTTTTAATTATGTAAAAGAAGAAATGAGTAGAATTGGAAAGAAACAAATATAAAAAAAGTATGGTAAGAGAGATTGCAAACAAAAGGAAAGAGAGATCGTAGGAATTGGAAAGGAAAAGAAATGAATGAAAAAAAGGGAGCAAAATCAAGGAAATTAGGCAAGGTTTTTTTATTTTATTTTCTCTCTCTCTGTTAGGCTTGTAAAACAAGAAAGAAATTAGTACAAAGGAGAGGAATGATTGAAGAAAAAAAAATCAAAGAGTGAAAGAAAAATAAAATGGCAAGGACAGAATATCAATGAAAGTGGCAAGTTATTTATTTATTTTCTCTTGCTTAGAAGATTAAGGTACCATTGAATAATACCAAATCTATTCAATCAAGATTTTTTATATACATATACAAGAAAAAAAGGAAAAAAATATAAATAAATAAAATAAAAACTAACACGAATTGAAAATTAAATAAATAATAAAATTTAATTATTGTCTCCCCGGCAACGGCGCCAAAAACTTGTTCGACGTTTTCCTATGAACTAGAAAAGCGCGAATTTTAAAATAAATACTGCAAGCGCGCAGATCGTGTAGTATGCAGGTCGAATCACATGGAGGTAAATTAAATTAAATTATTTATAAAATTTCTTGGGCGAGTTAGACAAATCTTCGAGGTTGGTTTTGAAAGAAAACGAAATTGAAACTGCAATTAAACTATTATTGAATTGAATCAGATCTGAATCTAATCAAATCTGTATTCAATCCAATTGACCTAAGGAAGCAGTAAACAGAACAGAAATTGAAATTGCGGAAATTAAAATAACAAACATGAAATAAAATTAGGATTACCACTGAATCTAATCAGACGGTTAATCACTAATGAATAATAAATGAAAAAGACAAATAGTGTTCTACCAAATCTAATTGTGTAGACAACACTAATTGCTAAGAAAATAAAAAAATGCAGAAAAGAGAAGAAGAAGACTTTATTAATTCTAGGATGATGTTTACAACGAGAATACAAGGGTATTTATAGGATAGATAACCTAACCCTAATCCTAATACAATGACAAATGGGCCTTAGGGCAATCACAAGAGAGTTTACAACGAGAATTACAAATGGGCCTTAGTGAAATCTAATAAATTTGGGTCTTTCCTCTTTTCCTCTTGCTTTCTTGACAATTCTTCATTGATTTGTGATATGCATAGCCCTTCTTCCAATTATTTTCTTGTCTAAAGAGCAACTGTATGTGAGATCTTCGTCAGCAAGTCTTTAATTGTAAATATACAGCAATTTGTTCTCAATTTTCATATTTTCTGACTGCATGTGGCTAAATCGGCATATCTGTAAAAGTGACAAAATAATACCCAAGTAGTATTTATTTATATACAAAAGATAAGAAATAAGAGCATAAAATAAACACATTTCTATGTTAATCACATACTCTCCATAAATACCAGTGACTCAGCAACGTCTTAAGAAACCAGTCAAAATATATAGATTTGAGCAATATGGAGATTTGAAGAACGGTAAAAGTACCTTCAGTTTCGGAATTGTTAGCCAAAAAAGAGTAGAGATCATGTATAAGATTGAAGGAATATAGCATGGTTTGTTCTGGTTGAATCGAGTATGCTTGAATAAATTGAAATCACAGCAATTGCACAAACGGATATTGAGACGAGATAAAGATAGAAATTGTAAAGCAATGTATTTGATTATTGAATTTTTAAAATGACAGAATGAATTTGCTTGTACATAGGAGCCATATGTATGTGTGTGTATATATATATATATATGTATATGATGTAACATTCAACAGTTTGTGATAAACAAATAAAATAGAAATGGGCTTGGCCCAGCCCATATATTACACTGTGTAATATAAAAGAGAGTTTAATCTATTGTGAGTCGACACTTCATATCATTCGCTAATGCGCCCTCTCGAAACTAGGGTTTCCTGAAACCCTAGTTTAGAAATCCAGAGATAAATCATCCAAATTTGTTGTTGAAAATACTTTCGATGACATTATTTGATGACATCGTTGCTGGATCTGAGAGAGTTCTCACTTGCGGATCCCAAATTTGAGAGCTTTATTGCAGTTTTGGAGGTGCTCTCTTTAGGTTTCTCATTTCTTTGAGCTCCGTCTTCCTTTTGGTTGTTGATCACTTTTCTAGAGGGTTTGGAAACTTTAGATTTGTATGCTTCATCCTCAGTAACGTTCAGATCTATTCTGAACTTGGTAAAATTCTTAACTGAAATTGCATTTATCATACTTAGGGTAAAATTCAAAGAATACTTCATTATCTTGAGCAAATTGTGATACATTAATTAAATTCTTTTTTATCTTTGGCACTCTTAATAAGTTATGCAAGAATAATTGTTTTTTCCTTTTAAACAAGCAATGCCTATATGTGTAATATCAATACACTTACCTTTGCCCATTGAAATTGAATGTTTACCTCTGTACTCCTTTCCACCAAGATTTAAATTATCAAGATTGTTAGTTAAATGATGTGTTGTTCCTGAATCAGGGTACCAACTGTCATCCTGTATAGTTTCTAGTTTAGCTACATCACTCTGATTGTTGTTTCTGTTGGTGTTTTCATTGTTGTTTCCATCTGATTGAGCTTGTGCCATGTTGACATTAGGGTTTCCACTATCTCTTTGACCCTGATTTGATGTGTAGTTCGAATTGAATCTGAAGTAGCAATTCATTGTTGTGTGGAAAATTTTCTCACAAATATGGCATTTTAGTCTATTGTTGTTGTTCCATCTTCTACTTCCTCTGGCTCTTCTAGCACCACCACCTCTCTGGTATGATTGATCATTTCTTATGTTGCATTGATTTTTGCCTTTTTAACTTGTACCTATATTTGTTGTGAATTCAGTTTCTTGAAATATTTTTGCATTGATTCTTGCTTCATGAGATAGTAACATACTGTTGACTTCATCTATTGGTGGTAATGCCTTTTGCGAAGTAATTATTGCCTTCATTATTTAAGTCGTTAACTAAGTAAAGAACTTGATCAGAATTTGATATTTGTTGCCTGTTGCATTCAGTAAATCACACAGTTTCTTTACTTCGAAAATGTATTCCCTCATAGATAGATCATTCATCTTGCTACTTTGTAGTTGATTATGGTAATGTAGCATCTTTCTTGGTGATTGACTATTGAATTCATTCTCAGTCCATATTTCATTGGATGAATTACATCCAATCACTTATGGCAATAAGTCTGCACTTAATGAAGATAATAGCCAAGAACTTATAAGTCTATCTTTCCTATGATACTTTATATAACTTTCATTAGGCACTGTTCTATTACTTTAATCAGTAACGCATTTTGCTGAAACATCAACATTTCCTAGGATGTACCCTTCAAGGCCATATCCTTGTATAGCTGTCTCCACTTGTAATTTCCGAAGAAGATAATTGTCTTCTTCTAGATGAATTGTTATCGGTTGACTATGTGAACCAATAACAATTTTAATCAATTGTTATGCAGGCGTATTTGGATTAATTAGATCTGAATTAGATGATACTAAGAATGATTGATCACCCATTGCAGTATCAATGATGATTGTAGTATAAAATCAAGATACAACGATAAAAAAGATGTTGAGACTGATCGGAATTCAAGGAATTTCACCTGAATAGGTAAGTAGCAGCCGAATTTAACTTCAATGATGAATCTTTTCTCTAATAAATTGTACTATGAGAATAATTTTGGTGTGGCTCTACTTGTTTATGTGATTTCTTTGCACTACGCCATAGATGGCCTACCGCAACGAAAATCCATGATGTTGCTAGCTACAATGTTGTCATGGCTATGCTCTTTTTTGTCTATTAAAACGCACGCTTCAATGTGTTAGCATAGATATCATCAAGATGTTGCAGTACTTATGAATATATTCAAATTAATAAAATTTGACACCTCAGCAATCCACACCATCATTTAAAACAAAATCTCAACCATCGATCTACGTCATCAATCCATACCAAGGCTATTTCCATTTTTCACTTTTATTTTGGTTACCCGCTTCTTTTTCATTTCGTTATCATCTTAGAAATTTCAAAATTATTTAGATCCCTAATTCACATTTATTCCATTTTCGATCACCAGATCCAGTTAGAAATCCCCAAACCATTCAATAAATTAAACTCCAATTTCTCATCCACTAATATATCATTACTCGCTAAATTTTCCCTTGCTAGATCTGGAATAACCGATGATTTCCCTCGGTCAAATTAGGATAAATCACAAAAGAAAAGGAGGTTCTGGCGAAATAGTGTTTATCTGGCTACCATCTACTGCTTAAAATCTGTTTTCTCACAACCGATCCGTCCAACGATCAGTTTGTAACCGTCGTTATTTCGTTCGATTTTGAGTAGGGTAATATTTCTGCTGGTTTCAACCTATACGGTTTGGATGAGTAATTTGCTTAATAGGCTATTGCATTTATAAATACTAAATTTTGGGTTTGCTTCAGACACCAAAATCGGTTTCCTTGTCAAGTTAGGATCCGATTGATGATGTTTAGTTTACTGGTTTTGGTTACCACAATTCACAGTTGGTTTTGGTTACCACAATTTTCAGTTGGTTTTGGTCAACTGGTATTGATTGATGATGCACATATTGTTGACTCGGTGTAGTTTCTTTAGATGATATAATTGATACCACGGGTTCGTAATCATCATCTTACCCATTAAGTATGAACAATACTTGTTTAGTATTTGACACTTTGTTTCCACTTGATGTCAAATGAACACATAAAGTCTTGATATTCATTATGTATTCTCTTGTGGGTAGGCTTTATTTCCTCATGTTCTGCAATTGCCTTTTGTAATGCATAACTTTTGTTGTGCACTGTATTGAATTGTGGCTTGATAATTGCTTTGTTTAAATTTTTTTTTTTGCTATTGCAAATCTCTGACCGGTGGATTCAATGGTTCTTGTGGTATTTGAGGGTGAATCGTTTAACCCTTCGCCCATTGATGATAGTCATAATGGGAAGAAATGAACAGAAAATACATAAGTATCAACAAAATTAGACTGTACAGTTGATGAAAGATGGCTGGATGATGAAATATACACAGGTAGTGGCTTCTTGGTGAGGCACAGTAAAAGATAGATCAAGAATGAATAAGAACACTGTTGATTTTGAAATAGAAACAGGTATGTCTGCACTAAAATAACAAATGTGAAGATAATCTTAATTCTCTAAAGATCACAAGACGCAGCCTTGATTTCGGTGCTTTGAGAAATCAATGGCAAGACGATCTTCGCTATTAGGAGGCTTTGAATGGCCCTAATACCGTGACAATAAAATGATTGTAATGTTTTGTTTGATTTGTATTTGTTCACAAGAGAGAATGATTGAACTGAACGGATGTTGATACAAGAGTTTTTAAACTGATTTCATAGTATTTCATTTTGTACACAGCACCAGATATATACAATGCAGAGTAACATTTATTTCTATAGAAATGGGCTGAACCAAGCTTTCGGGCGTAATCTACATGTGATGAATTGAGAAATATACTGCTGACCGATTCAACGTTGCATTATTCTCATTTTACCATTGGCTATGAATTGAAACCATCACCTGCATAATGCTACCAATGTAAAAACACATTTTCTATGCCTGGTAAGAAGTCAAGTAGGTGTAAAAAAGAATTCGAAATTTGTACATATTTGTATATCAATAAAGTCAAGTTGGGTAAGATCCATTCTAATGATCATTTTGTCATCAAAGGTCACTCTTCCTGGTTCTATAGCATGATCCATTCTAATTGCTGGATCTGCTATCTTAATTATACATCAAATCCAGTGTATGGCTCAGACAAGGAGTTTGTGTGGAGTTGTGCTACACCTGAATTTCCAATGGCTCAGGTTTTATTTTAGTTTGTATTTCAGTCTAATTGATTAAGTTACACATTGTGTGTGTGTATGTGTATATATTATGATGTTATTCAGAGAAATGAATTACAAATGTTCAAGCTTCTGCGTCCAGCTCTATGCATTGGTGGATTTTTGCAGGTCGAACTGCTTGGTCGGGTTCAAATTCGTCCATCTGATAACTATATCGCATATGGTGAGTTGTTTTCTTGCCTGAGCATTTTGATGAGGTATGAACTTTCCAATTGCCTGAGCATGAATCAGCATTTTAAACTTGTATCAAATAGTTTGTTAATTCTCTAAATGGAAGGATGATGAGGCATGAATCAACATTTTGACTTTCTGATAACTTATAGGTGAGCTTGCGAAATTTGTAAGAGTAATATGGTTGTATTATTGTGGATGAAACAGTGATGGACTCGACGATTGAAACAATCGAAAACAGATGTAGTTCTCACAACTGGAGACAATTAAGTTTAGTAATATGGTGGTCTCGACAATTAGGTAAGTGCTAATTTTTTTGTTGTTGGTCATTTTATAGTTTATACTAGCTAAGCATTAGTTTCCTAGATGAAAGCTTTGCACTGTCATAAGATAAAACAATATATGTTCCAACCCTTTGGTGCATGAAAGTATTGACACACAATTAAAGATTTAGATTGTTATTTTTATTGCAACTTGCCTTTTGTTTTAGTTCGTCTAGTTAATAGGTAACCCTATGTTAATATTTGATATTTGTGTGCATGTTTATGTCGGTATGGTTATATTTTATTGTACTAAGAAAACAGTTCCAGAATATTGGCTTGTTACCTGTGAGGTAATTGAAATTTGAAATTGTTTTAGGAATTTAATGGAGATGAAGTGGGCTTATCAATTAATTGTGTGCGTTTTATGAGCCTAAACTGTATATGTTTCCATAATTGACAGGTATGCAGATGGCTGCACAGATAGATATGGAAGCAGTTAAAGACTGTGTGTGTCATGAAACTATGTAGAAAACTTTTCATTTAATAAGTCAATACAACAATCCGGATGTTTTATTGCGCTTAAAAACTGCTATAGAATCTTTTAACAGTGTTTTTAACTACGCTGTATAACAACATGCCATTATAGATCATAAATATACCATAATAGTAGAGAAACGCTGTAAAAAGCAAGTTTTAACCGCGTTATTCTGATGCTATTAACACGTTTTATAGCCTTTTTGTTTATGAGTTAAACCCACTTCTCTCAGCGTTTTATGGCTTGCTATGAGCGATTTTTCATTACCAAGGTACCATTATTTTTGCTTTTGCGAAACGCTATTACAACTTTACACAGCATTTTTAAAACCCTACAGAAAAATTCTGTCTTTTCAAATGGTAGGATTTCTGCATTTCCCCATACACGAGTTCCATTCAATATACAATCCTAATTAATATACAGCACAACTAAATATCAACACACATCTCATAATCAACATTTATATTAATCACTCATCTCATAATCAACATGCAACGTTACATAACAAAACATTCTTACATCAAAACATAGATAATAGGTCCATAATATTTCATAAACAATACTAAACTAGCAGCAGCTTGTGACTAATAGTGGTAATACATGCAACCATACAAACTGAATTCCAGTTCTAACAATTCAAATCCATAACTTGTTGTGGCATGTTACTACCTTTTTGCATAAAAGATAACTAGCCACATGTAAAATAAGAATTCTCTATTTACTTCAAATCATTGCAAATAACACAATAAATGATGAACTGTGCTTCATATAAGACAATTCATAAACATTGCACAATGGCAATTTCAAGACATGAAACATAATTTCCAAAACAATCTAAAACCCCGATTTTTACTTGCATCATTCAACAATACTTCATTTGGTACAAGATGGCTACATTGTAAATGACAAGTATCATTGCATTTTACAAAAATTGATGCGTACAATCTATTATGTTCTACATCGTTTCATAATTCCAAGAATCCATATGAACGGTCATATTTCTTGGTGCTAGAGTTCATATACAAAGTTCAAATTTATGAACGAAAAGGTTTAGGGTTTCTGTTGAACTTGATATTCTTGTTCTGTTGAAGACATGGAGTTAAAGTTCTACATGTAAAGACTTTAAATGACACATTTTCAGGAGTTTATAAAATGTAAAGTTTATTTGGTATTAGAACGAATGGTTGCATTTTTATGTAGAAAAATAAAGCAATCTGTAAAACCGAAATACATGCTTTTCATTTGTATGCAGAGAGTTAGTAACAGAAGTAAAGAATTTTACTTTTTTCCCATCTAAAGAAACAATCTACCTATCCCTAAAGGCAATAACTAAACACCACAAAATTACCTAAAGGCAATAAGAAAATTTTGTGCAGTATAAACTTATTTTAAGCATTATCATATCTTGTTTAAATTAGAAAACTACTAACTATTTTAGTTTATTAACTTTTTTTCATCCAGCAAAAGCATAAGCAAGGAATTGGGTGCAAATGATCTTGGAGAACCAAACTGAGCTTTGTTCATGCATCTTGATGGCTAAGAACAATTTTGGTTCAAGAACGAAGGCACGAGTTTATCATATATTATATAATTCATGCACGCATGCACGAATGCACGCATATATTTAATTAATATTTCATAACTTTTGTTAAACTTGTGAAGGAGAAGCATTTTAGTTCCAATCTTCAAGAATAAAAGAGATATTCAAAGTTGCACAAACTATAGAGGAATTAAGCTTATGAGTCATACAATGAAGCTTTGGAAGAGAGTTTGCGAGCAGCGTTTGAGGAGGTTGACAAGTGTCTCTAGGAATCAATTTGGTTTTATGCCGGGAAGGTCAACCACTGAGGCGATTTTCTTGGTTAGGCAACTTATGGAGAGATACAGGGAGCAAAAGAAAGATCTCCACATAGTTTTTATTTACCTGGAGAAAGCTTATGACAGAGTACCGAGGAGGGTTATGTGGTGGGCGCTAGAAAGGAAGAGAGTGCCGTCAAAGTATATTACCCTTATTAAGGATATGTACGAGGGGGTTGTGACTAGTGTTAGGGCATGCGATGGTGAGACCAGAGACTTTCCAATTAACATAGGGTTACATCAAGGTTCGGCTTATATTTTTGCATTAGTGATGGATGAAATCACAAAAGATATACAAAGGGAGATTCCCTGGTGTATGCACTTTGCCGATGATGTTGTGTTGATTGATGAAAGTAGAATAGGGGTTAATCGACAACTGGAGTTATGGAGGGGGACCTTGGAATCAAAGGGTTTCAGGCTTAGCAGAACTAAAACAGAGTATATGAAGTGTGAGTTTAGCAGTGTCAGGTCAGATGACAGAGATATTACCCTGGCCGGTAGAGTAGTACCCAAGAAGGAATCGTTTCGATACTTAAGATCTATGTTGCAGTTTGATGGAGAGATTGATAAGGATGTTAGTTTTAGAAGTCAAGCAGGATATGTGAAATGGCGACTAGCATCTGACATTCTTTGTGATCGGAAGATTCCTCAGAAGCTTAAAGGAAAGTTCTATAGGACAGCAATCAGACCTGCAATGTTATATGGTGCAGAATGTTGGCCTACTAAGAGGCAACACGTCCCGAAGATAAGTATAGCAGAGATGCGAATGCTGCATTGGAGTTGTGGGCATACCAGACGAGATCGGATTAGAAATGAGGATATTCGGGAAAAACTTGGAGTTGCAACTATTGAAGAGAAGTTAGTCCAATACCGCTTGAGATGGTTTGGACATATCCAACGTAGACCATACGATGCACCAGTACGCACTGGAATTCTTGGTCGCGCCGAAGGCCCAAAGAGAGGTTGAGGTCGACCTAAAATGACATGGGAGGAGATAATAAAGAGAGATTTAAGTAACTGGAGTTTATCGGAAGAGCTGGTAGTTGATAGAAGTGCATGGAAATTGGCAATCCATGTACCAGAACCATAGCTTTTTTTTTATACTTTATTTCACGTTTACTAAACCTTTTTACTTTTATTTACTATTTTAGATTTTATTTCACTTTTATTGAACATTTTTACTTATTATTATTATTTAAAAAAAACCTTTATCGGACGACTTTTTATTTGATTGGTTATTTTAAACCCTTTATATATATATATTATTATCATCATTATTAATTTTATTTTATTTTAATTTTGGGTTCCATATCTAGCCAACCCCAACTTGTTTGGGATATATGGCTTTGTTGTTGTTGTTGTTAAACTTGGTTGTTTTTTATAAATTTATTCAATTTTTATGAAATGTTGATAATATTTTGAAATTCATTTGATTTTTATAAAACTTTAACTCATTAAATTTTTATAAAACATAATCAATTTTTATTAAAAGAAAATAAGTTTTACAATTTTTTTAATTTTTATAAGATAATTTAGGTTTTATTAAAGTTGGCTAACAATTTAATTGTTACAAAATTTTATTATTTTAAAACTTAGTTATTCCTTTATTAAAATTCACTTAGCATAGATAAAAAACTGTAAAACATAATTAATATATAAATGTGTTTAATTTTTATAAAAGTTGCTTAACGTAGATATTTTTTGTAAAAACTAGTCAATTTTTGCAAACTTGATAAATTTTTATATAAAACTTATAACTAATGCCAATTTTTATAAATTTAGTTAATTTTATTCAACTTAGTTGACTTGCTCAAACTTTTTAAAATTAGTTTATTTTTATACATTTATTATGTTATTACAAAATTTTGTTAATGTTTAGAATTTCGTTTACTTTTTTATAAAACTTTAATCTAGTTGAATTTATAAAAAAGAAGTAAATTTTTATAAGTTATTATATTTTATAAATCTTAGTTAATTTCTAGATAATTGTTTAATCTTAGTGAACTTGGCAAAATAGTTATAAAACTTAATAATTTTTTCATCAACTCAGTAATTTCTTTATAAAACTTTCTAAGCTTACTTAAAAGTTTGTAAATTCTATTAATTTTTATAAGAGCTTTTATATTTTTTAAGAATTGTTAAAAAAAAAAAAAAAACAAACAAACAAACTTGCTTTAATGGTTAGTGTTTTCCCATTTGTGTGTTTATTGTTTTCCTATGAATCCCAACTCAGTACATATTTACTTGATCAAACCAAGATCGGATTCGTATCGCATATAATACAATATACTCATGGTAACATACAAATTTAAAGGCATAAAATCAAACCTTTAGCTAGCATCTTCCATCTAGCAAAGGAATATTTTGTGTGCCTATACGAATTAAAGGGAATAATTAAGATGCAAATCTATAAAAGAGTTAAATGCAAGCATTATCTACATGAAGCAGAGAAGAGAAGCAACCTTGGCATATGGGATTGAAGCAATGAATCATTTTGATTTACAAACATAAACAAGTACTGTTGAAATGAACTTAATTGGTTGGTTCTCAGTGTTAACCAAATATCATACATAATTAGTAATCAACAACCAATTATCTAACATTTTGAGTGATTAGTCACTTTAATCTAATATGCCAATTTGAAAAGATGCCAAACATATTTAACAGAGTTAACAAAATCAATATCGAGTTGTCGCCTTTGAAACCAATGCATCTTCTGTACATTTCATGCGTTCGTGATCAAAAAGTATACAACATTACTAGCTTCACAGCAAACATATAGTCCAGAAAATAACTGCAAACGAATTTACAAAGAGGCTAAAGGTGATTCCCTCTCAGTTGTGTAAAAGGCATTTTCTCTAAAGTGTTGCTAAGTTGTTTCCTCAAGAGAAAATATGTTAAGCTAGCTTAAAGAAGAAGAAAAAGAAAAACTGTGTTGTTAAATAGACTGTGCTGTTAAGTGAAAGTAGCCACAGTAGATAAACAAAAAAAAATCGACTGTGCTGTTAAAAACTACCGAAATCTTAATCAAATTACTTCTAATCAGGTTTGTTGCCATAAAGCAGTTATGTTAAAGCAAAACCAAACTGACAGTAATTCAATGAAAATTACAAATGAAATATATGTTTATCTTTTCATAACAATTTCACCTTCATGTAGCATCTTTTCTATTACTGCACTCTCTATGAGTTCCCCTGCATTTTGTTATTGCATACACATGACATCCGGGTTTATATAGTTATAGATACATAAGATACACTGAAGTTGGTGCCAGTTTATCAATTTGTGACGTATTCACTTCCTTTCGAGACTTGATATGCAAGATGCCACTTCTTGCTTTCCTACTGCTTCTAATCCTCTGACTGTTGTTGTCAGCACATCTTTAAAAGACACAATAGTGACCCTCTGTACCTCTCATCAAAGAATCTTCAATGTTGGTTCCGCATGCATATTAATTATTACCGAAAGGAATATATGCCGAGTTATAATCAAAATGAATATACTACCATGGTTCGAAGTTCCGCCCGAAGTGCTGGAACTCCGTCCATCCCGTACCGGTTCCGGCACTGACCGGACCGGAATTCATTGAAATTTCATTCCGTTTACTAAAATTTGATAAGTACATAATTAAACAATTTGCACTTACTCGGCTACAACGGCAACGAAAATAAATGGAAACTGGAGCATCAGAACGAGAGAGACAGCCACAAACAATAATTTTGAAGAATCCGCTCGATTTTAGGGCTGGTTTAAAAGATTGAGGTTAGTAGAAGAGAGATCGAGCAAACCTTATCAAACCGACCGTTAGGGAGTCAAACCGACCATTACAGAGGTTTCTCTATTGTAATAGGATCAAAATCAATTTGTCCATCCCAATAAATTTCGGCACAAATATCTCGTGTTCTCGCTGCTTGTTTCTCTCTCCCAAACCATTCTCACGATTTTCGGATTCCAAATTCCTGTTGTTTTCTTCTCAATTCGAATTTTCGGATCTGACTTTCCAGATTTAAATCACTCACTGCTTATACAAACTGTATATAATTGAATATCAACGATTTGGATAAGCACATGACCTTGGACTTTGGAGCAACATATTTTTTATTACTGAACAAGCAGGTAACTATAACAAATTTTTTATTACTGAACAAGCAGGTATATATGCTTTTTTTATAACGATAAATTTCACACACTTGGCTAAAAAAATTTGGCCCCCCTCTTCTCGAATTCCCGGCTCCGTCCCTGCTAATCGCCCCAAATTACTTCATCAGAAACATGTGAATCCTATCTGGTCGCCTAATTCATCCTTAAGGTATTTTGGTTATGTAATTGTTTTTTATTTGTTCCAACTACATGTTGACTTTGATTTTATAGTTTGTTATTTTATTATTTGCTGCTCCAATTTCGATTTTTCACTTGTGTACAGATGTAAAATCAAACTGCGAATTTGTGTAATTAATAATTAGTTGATTTCTCAATGCATGATTTTGTAACACTTTGGTGAATTGTATGCATCGCTGATGAACCTGACACTTTAGCCATACTATGTAACACTTTGGTGATTCTAATTTTGGTTTAATTGACTGAATGCGCTGAGAAAAGCAAGGTCAGTTTAGAGGATATTAATTGTGTTGAAAGCGCTTAAAGGAAATAGACTGTGAAGTTGATACTGAAAATGACAATGAATTTGAATTTTATTGTTATAGTGAGCCTATAAAGTTCTTTTATATTGTTGTCTCGCATCTGTAAGTGGCTCTACAGTTCCTCATATTCATTTTTGTGACTCTCCTCCTAAAACAAAGATTAATAATTGTAATTTTTGTAACACAATTAGAAGAAGCCCTTGACTTAGAACTTAAGACAATACCTATTCTTTTGTAATTCTATGTATGACGGAGGTGGTGTCTGCTGTGGGAAGTAGTAATGTGAGAATCATAAGTAGGAGCGGTTGTGACTGGTGTCTGTTATTTATGGTGATTGTTGGTATTGTTAGAAATTTTGGTCACTGCATATGTTAAAAGTGCATTGGAAATGGTTATACTGATGACTGCATGAAATGATTTGGTGATAGCATGGGGATAATGTTGTAACTTGTGGGTCATTTGTTAAATAAAGTGATTACCTTTATCGGAACTCCCAGTGCACTTCTAGTTATACAAGTTAGATGTTACTACACGGATGTAAATTTGTAATGTTTACTGGTGTATAATTATAAACAAAATGCCCAGTAATGCTTCAAAATCAACAATCGAAACTTAAATTGAATATCTGATATTACTGAAACGAGTACTTTGGCACTTGCAATGCGGCGCACATGAGAAATTTATATTTAAAAAATGATATTTGCAATGTTATTTTGATTTTACAAAATGACTTTATCTTTGTCTGTATTATATACAGCTCATGGTATCATTCTTCCTACTGAGTTTCTCGTCATCCTCTGCGCAATGATATCTATCGATCAACAAATATTTAGTTGTAGATTGCATGATATGGTTCAGTTGACTTTTTATTTCATTCTTAGAAATAGTTTGGTTATGATTATGGAACACTGTGTGTTCTATCAAAGATAGTGTTTTTAGTAGATAGCCTTATTCTAACTTGGAGTCAGTAGAGTTGAGAATTTAGATAGCACAAGGCAACAGTATTAGCACCATAATATTTACCGAATAATATGATGAACATCACGTTTGGGCCCATGTATCACTTGCATGTAAATAAAGAATACACGAGTAAGTTATGATAAGCATAAGGATCATTGTTCATGATTTGCCAGTCTTAATTTAATATTGCCGAAAATGAACAACTATGACACATAATGAGTTTTGTAGTAAATTTTGCTATTTTTTTAAACCAACACATGAGTTTATCTTTCCACTTTTAAATTTGCAAGCTCAAGTTACCAGACAGCTAATATAACCCCTTATTAAATTCAATAAAAGAAGCCTGGAATTTCAAAGTAATGAGAACAATACAAAAATATAAGCTCGTGAAATAAGCCAATCTTAGACAGTAAAAGCTAACTTTATGCAAGCTCATGAACTCTGTTCTCTTCAGTTTAAGGCTTTTGTACACATATGAATTTGATGGGAGGCATAGTATTTAACCTTGTAATGTGATTCATTGAATGGTCCTTACAAGTAGGTTTGTTATCACACTAACATGAGAATAAATATTTACGGGCAAATGTTCTGTTTAATCTCACCATAAAGCAACAAAACTTAAAATCTAAAATTAAGCTTTGAATCAATAGCAAATCGCTGAGAAATATATGTTTATAATAATAATGATGATGTTGATGATAATCCATTGCCTTTTCAGTACGTTTTTAATCAATAGCACTACTTCTAATCTCAAAGCTAACAAAATTTTCTGATCTTTTCAAATCATATTAACTTATTAAGGGTAAGGACCAATCCAAGGTAAGGGATAATGGTTCATTTTTGAAATGGAATTATTGTATTAGTATATTTTAGTGTAATTTTCATGTTTCGAATTTTGATGTGTGTATCCTTCTTGTTGGAGAGTTTTCATCCTTTTTAATTAAAACTGAGAAACAAACTAATAAAAATTGCTGCATTCATTACATATTGTGGGTATGTTAAACCAGTGTTGTTAGAATTTCCTGTCTACTTTTCTTCACAGGATATTTGATTTGTCCAAAAAGAAAAAAGAAAAATCTATACATGCACAACGTGATCAACAAGTAAGTCAAAATATTCTACAACGGTTTCTTATCTTATTCTTTCATTAGTTAATTATTTTAATGCTGTATTCTTTTTTGTATGTATTGCTGACATTAGTAATTTCACTTGTGATTCCTTGCAGGTTGTGAAAATGAACCATGCTAATAAATTATGAAGAAGATGCAGTACATTTTTGAGCTTATAATATGTTTTATTTACATGCCTTGAGATTTATGCGTTGTAATTCAAAAATGATTAGGTGCTGTAATGTTCTTTTACTTTAGTTTTAAAAAATATTTGGTGTAATTTTCAAGTCATTTGATGTAGTTCTAATGGTTTTTGGTGTTGTAGCATATTCTGTTCTTAAGAAATATTTCATAATTGGTATAGTTGTGTGGTAATTGGTAACGTTTTGATCTGGTTTCTCTTGGATCAAAAATATAGTATTTTGCTGAGAATTTCAGTTTAAGATTTAAGCCTGTTCTGAAAATCAGAGAAAATGAATAGATTTTTACATAATTAAAAAAAGGAAAAACCCATTTGCTGTTGGAGAACTAAGGGATTCTTGTTTTTTTTACTCTCTTCGTTGTTCCTCGTTAAAATGATCTAAGTGTTGGAGATGCTCTTGTTAATGTATTGAGAAAAAATTAATTAGAAATCATTCATTGTTAAGTTTATTTTTTACTTTTTTTGCTGTTCTATCTGATTAAAATTATGTACGGTGTTCCATGTACTATGATTACTACAAGCTTTCGGGTGTGTTTGGTTAAAAATGAGTTTTGGGTTTTTAGTTTTCAAAATTAATTACAAAACTTTAAAGGTGTAGAAGGAGGTATGGTAGAATGAAAGCAAGATGGAGGGGACCGCGGAGGGGATGTAGCAATCATGAAATGAAGATTTGGTCTCCATATTTCTCTCATTTCTCAAAACATGAAAAATGGATAAAAGTTGTTTTTTATTTTGTGTGTTAACTTTGTTTTGTAAAATTGTTGTTTTCCATGATTTACATGCGTTGTGCACATTTTTGTATGGACGAAAACCCAAAACTTAAAATGGTAAACCAAACACTACCTAAATAAGGGCATTAATGATGTAAATGGTGTTTTAGATGTTCTTATCAAATCGACCATTATGAAGCTTTGTTCAATATTACTTGATCAAAATTAATATTTATGAAGCCAAAAAAATACTTTTTCTTTCTCGGAGTTGTTTTCTTTAATATTTTTAACAATCTAAAAGTTCTCTAAAACATCCATTAATTTTAAATGTACTCCATATTTCTAAAGAGGAGGGTTCTGTTACACCTCTTATATTGCACGTGAACTCTCCCCCTTACTCTCCATCGTCCATTTTCCCATATTTTTAAAATATCATTTAATAGATATAGATAGATTATTTAGAAAACGCGACAAATTTTAAAAATATAACAAATTGTTGAATCAATCATGGTTTTGTCGATAAATTTAAAATTACAATTTTTTTAAATTATATTATCTAGCGGTCGGTTTTTCCACCGTTATGCGGTTATACTAGTTTTATCACAAATACAGAAAGAGAGATGTAGGAATGAAAAAGGAACAATGCAACAACACCCGAATCTTTTTTGTCGAAAATTGCAAAATAGAGATAAAACGATGGTTTCACCTCCTACTTTTCAGGCGCAATTCATGGGGGGCCTACACATCTCGCATTCGCACAATTTGAAAAAATAAGTTTCAGATAAAGTAGCATTGTTGATGAAAAAAGGCAGGAGGATGAAATATAGAAAAGTATATCGGTATGAAGATGACGATTTGAGAGAAACACTGATTTCAGAGTTAGGATAATAATAATTTGTATTTGGATTGGGGTACTCGGCTCACTTTTGTTCTGAGACATGCTTAAATGAGTAAATTTCAGGGATTGTTCAGTAATTTAACATGTTAAAGTTAAACTCAAAAAATAATGACTGTCCATTTACAACAAATTTGTTATGTATAGTAGTAGCTCCAGTAATTTGTACATAAGTCTATCTGCCGTCCTTGTATGAAAAACATCTAGAAAATAGCGGAACCGGAATTATAACGGAAATTCCGGGATTGCCGAAATAGAACCGAAATTTTAAAGAACTGCAATGGACGGAACGGAATCCATAATTTTGAACCTTGTATACTACATATATAATGCGTGTGTTTTGCTATACATTATATACATATGTACACGTATATATAAAATCAGCTGCAGGAACTTTACTTGTCATGCAGTCATTGGTCAAAGTTAAATGGGATATTATGATATTAGACGAAGTTTAAGGAGTCAAAAATTCCGGATCGGACCTGTACTTGATCGAGTTAAATAGGATTGTTCATTTTTCATTAAGCCAAAAACTAATTACTTTTATTCCCCAATGCATTAGGGAAAAGTAAGTTCAAATATACATGAACGCTGATAAAGAATATGGATTCTGAAAATACTCTAGAACCATTTACAGCAACTTACGCATTCAAGACTAGCCATGATTAACCATGGTAAACAAATCTGTTAACCAATGCTTTTGTTAATTGGATCCTAAAACTTGCTTACAAAGAGTTTATAGTGCAAACATTCAATATAATATGAGTCAGCAACACAAATTTAGGCCAAAATAAAACAATATGCATATATGATTAATGCATTTCATTTATTGCAAGAAATAAATTTCTATTTGAAGGATACAGTAGCTATTTGTAACTGGCAATTCATTAGAAGGAAAGGAGAGAATTTGCAATAAACTTGAAATAACTTCTCATATTTCGATGACTCATCACTTATCAAGTCATTTTGCTTCTCCTTAGCAAAAGATTTTCCACTTCAATTGAAAAAAAAAAAAACCTAAAGTGCAAGTCACTTTGTTTTAACAAAACTTATATTTGTATATATTTCTGGATCAGGCCTATTTGCATTATTTTTCTCTGAAATTCTTGTTAAATTAGAAGAAAAAAAATCCACAGTATAGATTAGATATAATATTAATATTAAAAATTACAGTGTTAAAAACTATATTAGAAATTGTGAGCTTGAGCCTAAGATGCATGAATATTTGTTTGCAGGAAAATTCAAAGACTAACTATGAACATAAAGCTCACTAATTCCATTGCATGCTTGCATGGTTCTAGTGAGCTTTGATTTTTCATGTTACGCTACTACCCAGATTTCGTCCAATAAAAGGAAATAATTGAAAAAATTAAGGAACAAATCGACTAAATTGAAATGGTGTATCATCACAGTTCATAAAATCTATAATTGAAAAACATATAGATTGAAAGAATCTGAACATACCTAGCATGCAAAACAGCATAATTCAGGCAAGTTGCTGCATAAAATGAATCAAGCGTCAAAATATATATTTAACAATATTCTAATTTCCAACTTGAAAATTACCAAACAAAAACAGAAATAATTTTACCTGATTGATTCCAAAAGCAACTTTTGGAAATAATTTAAGCTCATTGGAAGAATATGGATATGGTGAAATTTCCATCCAAACTGAAAGTAAGCGGCAGATTTTAGGCATCATAGATAACTATAATGGGTGAAAGACATGAGAACATGCGGTAAACTAATACTGACAAACAACAAATGCGGATAAACATATAATAGCAAAATATTAATAAATTAAAACCTGCTTATAAGACCTATTCTAATCTACTTTCTAATTTAAAACCTACTTATAAAGGATTTAAAACCTGGTTGTAAAACCTGCGTATAAAATTTATAATTTTTAGGCCTCATAGATTTCCAACTTCTTATCCACCTTCTTTTATTTTTGAATTTAAGAATTTAAAACCTATTCTTATTATGTCATCCACATGCAAAAATTCATGTATTCAATCTATACAGCAATCTAATAAATGCATTCAATCTATACAGCAATCTAATAAATGTACTTGCAAATATATATAGTCCATTTTAATAGAATATTAATAGCAGAAAACGTATCATATGAAGCTTGTTTATACAAGAATGTACTTTATTCTCGCATTTAAGAATAAAAAAAAAAAAAAAAAAAAAACGGCTCGTATGAAGAAAAAAAATATCTTAGCACCAATATAATAATGTACTTTTTTGCATTTAATAGTCATAAACATGTTCATATCTATGTTATATTAAGTGCTAAGCGAGGCGATGGAAGCCTCGCTTCGCTTAATGGCGCTTAAGCGACGAAGCGCTAAATCCATTCGGAGTCCAGCTATGCCTAATGACTCTTAAATAACACATAATTAGTGCTTAAGCAACGCTTAAACAATGCTTAATTATTATATAAGTAATTCATCACATAGTACTATACATAAATGCTGATGTTTAGGCGATGCGCTACTAAGCGCTGGAAAAAGCATGCTTAAGCGCTAGTCGCTTAATGCTTTCCACTTTTTAAAAATTAAGCGATGTATTTGCCAAAATCGCTTAAGCGTGCTTTTCATAACATAGGTTCATATCAAGCGTGCTTCTTTTATAAAGATAGTGCATCATTTTATTTTATTTTGGCAAAGCATTAGTGTATCATTTTATCATTAGACACATAAACAAAAGTCATGAATTCAAATTTTGCTCCAATCAAATAATGTGCTTCTAAATTTGTAATCCACTTTTAACATATCATGAATGACAGAAAAGAAAAAACTTATGTTTTTTCATATAAGAACTGTGTGTTTTTTAAGAGTTTGCACTTTGCACTGAACAACTTAAGCAAGCTAAATGGAAATGGAAATCAACAAGTCATATACGAAACCCAATGTTTTCAAGTTATATATGAAACTCAATTCTTTCTTTTTACTGAGATGAAAAGAAAAATTATATGTCAAATAAAACATGCCCCTAACCTTTACCAACCCATTATAGAATAGAAAGAAGCCCATTGCAAGAGGAGTCTCATAACTAATGTAGCAACAATTATTTATATGTACACAACTATGTGAGAATTAAATAAATCGTCAACATTACGGTAATATGCATGTTTATACATCTCTTATTTACATATATTGCTGTGTAACATGATCTTCGGTTACCAGATGTGACAAGTCAATTTTATATGCATATATCTCAGCAGTAGCAGGGGTAGTACAAAAATACAATATAAAACACCATCAGGGAGTTGTATCCTCGTGCAACAAAAATTATTCCTTCATCATATGCCAGTGACAGGGATCACAAATACTTATGCAAGCCTTAGTTTCCTTTATTTATTTGTTACTTTCATTGTATCATAATCTTCTGAAATTTTTTTCCAAGAAAAAAACTTAAGTATTTTTTGAAGACAAAAGAAATATACCTGCAACTTATTTGAGTGATTTGTAATTGATTATCCCTATAACTTCAGCACCATTTTTTGTATGTGAGACTTCATGATCGTCATGCTTTGAATGCACACTATAAAGTATTAAATTCTTCAAATAACTAAAATTTATAAGTTACTACAGAAATACATCTGTTGATGCTGTTTATTGCATCACATTATTGTAGTTAAACCAACTATTATATCACCTGCCATTGATTATTTTCATTTTGTTAAAAATCAAAATTAATTTTGTTACAAGAACCCACCACCTACCTAATTTCTATTCATAGTAAGGATATTTCCATTGTCTTTTAGAGCCGAAACCAATTATTAAATTACCTACATCTAAAAAGAAGAAATTGTCAAGGGTTTGTCACATGTTATCAATATCTAAAAAGAAAATTTGTTTTTCACTTCTTGGAGCTATGCAACAAAACTTGGGCTTACGATCGCTTCCACTGACGAGCCTATAACGAGGTTGGCAGCGACGACAAAAAAGAGACGTGATGGAGATGACCGCAAACATGAACGAGTCAGTAAAGGGGAAGGCTGTGACTGGGCCAATCGACTACAGCAGGAACTAGGGCTGTTGGCGAAGATAATTCACTTTGGAGGATATTTGCAGCCAAATTTGGACCAAGAATTGAAATTTGGGGAAGTTTTTGTTTGGAAGTTCCTAGAAACGGAGGGAAATGAAATAAATTTAGCGCCTACCTAATTTCTCGCAGCGTGGACAACGTCAAAATGTTAAATAAATTTACCGACAAATAGGACGAGCTGCTCAAAAATGCCGTACCACCCTGCTAAGAAAATTTACTTTTCATGTAGTGAGTGTATGGCATATGTAATGAATTCAGCT
Organism: Allium sativum; assembly: GCA_030737875.1. Classification (NCBI taxonomy): domain Eukaryota; kingdom Viridiplantae; phylum Streptophyta; class Magnoliopsida; order Asparagales; family Amaryllidaceae; genus Allium; species Allium sativum. Next base: position 204,743,869 of record CM060924.1, read on the forward strand.
AATTAACAAAATATGTAAACTTGACTTGTTTTTTTAATGTGAGTAATTATGTTTATTGTTAGTGAAACAGCGGTTATAGTTATAATATCATGAAATCTTTGATTAATAGCAGTTGATGTATAATTACTTTTAACAATTGTAAAACAAATTTTAACAACTACTAGAAACGTTTGTAAAAAAAGTGACTTTATTACAATTGACAACTGTAACAGACATATTACAACTGTTTTTTGCAGTTGTGAAAGTATTTTTTGTTGTAGTGGTACCTGTGGCAACACAAGTACTGATGTTACCATAGGGTCGCAAAGGTGTTGCCTTTGACTCTAAGGCAATACAACAAAAGACAACTCCAAGAAAGTGTTGTCACGGATCTTTTTTTGCGTATAGCAACACTTTTTGGCGTTTCATGCATCACTTCTTCGATGTTGCGGTATGCAATCTATGGTGTAGTATTAGTTTCTTAAACCATCTCCTGGTGACTTTTGCGTTGCTTGAAGAAAATGCTTCACACCAATTTGATGTAGCCCAATCTTGATGATTTCTTGATTGTTGACACGACGCTGATTCGGTGATGCAGTGTTTTCTTCCTCAGATGATGAGATTTCTCTGATGAATGTTTATCACTGAATACAATTGCAACGGAGAGATTTCTCAGATGATACTGTCGTTAGGCTGATTTGCGCTCTGATACCAAATTGAAATTATAACAATTACACAAATGGATATTGAGACGAGATGAAGACAGAAATTGTAAGGCAATGTATTTGATTATTGAATTTGTAAAATAACAGAATGTACGTGTGTTTCTCTATATATAGGGTGTAAAGTTCAACAGTTTGCGGTAAACAAATAAATTAGAAATGGGCTTGGCCCAGCCCATGTATTACACTATGTAATGTAAAAGAGAGTTTAATCTGTTGTGAGCCGACACTTCTTATCATTCTCTAAAAGAATACCCAAAATGGTTAACGTGTTATTGGTGAACAAGAGAGAAGATGATGGAACCCAGCTCCAGAATTTAAGGCAAAATACAAAGGTCCTATTATTTCCTCTCACGTTCGTATTACTTCAGAAACGCTTTCAGATAATATAGCAAATTTTCTACTCGTATTGGATCGCCCTAGCAAAGCCCAGCATTAATGCAACAAATGTAGCATTCGAAGAGTAGTACAGAATGGAGGTTCAACAAACGTAACTTGCTCGTGATGCAAATGTTTCAGTTAGGGTTGCACACAATCCATATCCAATCTGATCCAACCCACCAACCCGACCCAATCCACATAAACCCAATCTAATCCATACTAATTCGGATCGGATATGAGTTACAATTTGTAATATATACTATATACGTGTCGGTTTTGATATTTTGTTCAACCCAACCTTATTTTAATCCGATCCAACCCTATATTTAAGAACTAATTTAATATCACCCTATTTAGAATTAGAATAGTATAATCTTAGAATATTTCTTTTACGTATTCTATAGTAAATATACAAAAAAACATATTTTATGTCAATCCAAACTAGATAATGTGTTCTACAATGAAATTTTAATAAAATATGTCTTATAATGAACCTATTATTTTTAATGCATTATGCAAGCTAAAATCTGAAAAATATGTTGAATATTTTACTATAATTTTAAAAAAATGCCTTATATTTTAATTTTTTATTATATTCGAGCAACCCAACTCAACCCTACTAAACCCGACTCAACTCATACTTCAACCCAACCCATATCCAACCTCATATGAGGTCGGGTACGGGTTGAACTACCTTAAACACATACCTATGCGGGTCGGATGAAGTATTTGGTCTAACCCGACCCAACTCATACTTTGTGCAGCCCTAGTTTCAGTAGCCTTGGACTGGACTGCAACCCATGAAATATAGAAGGCCTGAAAAAGAAAATTAGATATAGTATAAAATAAATAATACAGTTATAAGGCCCTTATGCATCAAACCACAAAACAACCATTCAGTATAGATTGTTCTTCGTAGTTTATTCACACGCCATGACAAAATAACTGAAAACATATTTCGACATAAATTTGGACATTAACGTAAGTTTCTCTAAGGGTGTGTTGGCAGCCTTAATTCGGCACGCTCCCGTTTTTGGTCGCGTCTGACGCGTCGGATGGCCCAACGTGGTCCACCACACTCGCATAAACAATTTGTATCGCTGGAAATTGTAGTGTAGGCGTCGGACACGTCTGACGCAAAGCGATTAATTTATCTAATCCTACTTAGTAATGAAAGCGTTTGTAGTTTTGTTGGTAAATGCACATGCTTCCTTGGAGAGTGATCATGCATCAAATCCAACCTTCATCACATTTTGTAGTGTTTTGTTTTCCTATATACTGTTTGTTAACGTAATGGCTACGCTAGACTATTTGTTATTGTGCTAAATGTCATTTTTCAATTTTTTTATTGTAGACTGTTAATACTTAATGATGTTACAATGTATTTTCATCAATTATATTGTTGTTTGAAAAGGTTTCAACACATTCACTAATTAGATTTAACGATCCAATTAAAAATCAATATTTAATTAATTCAAAACAAATAAATTAACAAATAAATAACCCTCTCAAATATCACGCTCAAATACCCCGTTCGTAGCAAAAAACACATTTCTCGTTCACAACTGTGCCACGCTCAAATACCCTGCTCAAATGTCACATTCAAATGTCCTGTTACCGTTCGTGAAGAATGCACGCTAAGATAAATGAATCTGAAGCTTTTGACAATAAGTTTCAGAGGTTTGTTTATTTATCTCTTTCTCCACTGCTTTATCTTTTTTTTTTTTTTTACATTCATTATATATATAAGAATCACCTATCCATGACTGAAAATAAGAAATAAAAATTAAAGAAAAAACATTTGTAGAGATGCTAATTTTGTAAGATTTTTTTTCGATTCGGCCATCTTTTCAAAACTTATAACACATTTAGCCTAGTTTCAGAACTTATTACGACCGTAGTCTGGTTTATGCCACATCAGCCAAAACCGTTATTTAGTACTAGCGGCATTTGGAATGATGCAAACTAGTGTTATTTGGGATGATGCAGAGGATTTTTTTTGTTACAAACTTGTTATTTTTTGTTGAACCCACGGAGCGTTATTTTAGATGACGCTACCAAGCGTCATCTTGAATGAAGCTCTTATTGTGGTTTAGTTAATTTTGTAGAACTCATATATACAAGCATTATTTAAGATGACGCAAGTGAGTGTCATCCTAAATAACGCACATATGAGGTTATAAGTTTTTTGTAGATATCACGTCTGAGCGTCATTTGAAATGCCACTTTTACGCATCATCCCAAATGACGCTCAGACGTGATATACAGAGAGCTTTTTCTCTCCTTCTCCTCACTTTTCAACTTTCTAAAAATTGAAAAAAAGAAACCCAAAACCTTAAATCAACTTCAGAAATCAGATCTTTCAGTAATTTAGCTCAGATCATCAGCAATTTCAGATTTGCGTCAACCGTATTCTATTCTTCGTCGTTTGATTCATTACAATGTTTGAATTTCAAAACCCTAAAGCAAAGTTTTTTTGGAACTTCACCTTTGGGCAACATATTTGTTTTTGTTGTTGTAAATTAGAATGGCTCCTAATTTTATTGCGATTATATGCTATTTCGATGGTGAGTTGGTGATTGATGATCGAAAGTGTGGGAAATACGAAGGTGGTTCTTTCAAACCGGTAAAAGTTGTCAAAGGTTGTAACTTGATGCAGTTAAAAGCCTCGATATACAAGTCAACAAAGATTAATACAGAGCAATTTGATATTGAGTTAGTTTGCAACTGGCCAACTGATTCTGGTTTGAAGCCAATTAAAAATGTAGACGATGATGATGTTGAGTTAATGTTTTCTGCCGCTTGTAAGACTATAGAGTTATTTGTTGTGAAAACAACAAAGTAGTGGTAGGACCACCTACTGCTTCAAGACCCGTCAAGCGGCACCGTTTCTTCAAACTCCTCCAATGTCATCACCAAATAGTATTCCTCCTTCTAACGTATCAGAGTATGGACAACATCAAATGTTCTATGTGTGCCCCCCGCATATGAGTTATACATAGAATCCACATTTTAGCTTTCCATATCCTATGCAGGAAAGTATTAAATGCTTGACGTAGAGGTAAACCCAACTTGGAAGGTTATCAAAACATGTTATATTTTGATTCTCCCAATTGTTGTTAATTGCCGCCATGTAATGTGTAGTTATGGTCCTTTCTACCAGCATACACAAAATAATGTTGGACCATCTACACAAGTACCAGAACCGTTGTAGCCAACGTCATCTGAGTTATATCATATGAGTCAGAAGTAAGTATTCTTTGAAATGAATTGTTATTTGAGTCGTGCATAAGTGTGTGATGAAGGTGTAATATTTTCATGACACAGCTTTCCGCCGGATTTCATGGAAGAGCAATCGCCCTGCGAAAAGAATGCATGCGATGACGCCAGTCAAGTAGATGGAAATGCAGACATACAAACGAATCTTGGACCGGCCTTGGGCAGCATGACGGTTGCTTCGGTACCCGATATCAATCATGCATGGTTTGACAGCATGCAAGTAAATAATGATTCATTGAACTTTGACTTCGGAGGTGAAGAGATGGATGATGATGATGATGAAGATGGGAGTAATGAAGAACCTGAAATGGAGATTCCGGTTGATGAGGACATGTGTACTGCGCAAATGTTAGCTAGATCCGTTGTCGCTAACTTGCAAAGCAGGGGAGAATTATTCTCGTCCTCTTGCGTTCAAAGTAGTTTTAAACCCGGTCTTGTTTTTGAGAGCAAAGCTAAATTTTTGCAACAACTAAGTGAGTGGTCTATTTTACATGCTGTTTCTTTTAAGCCCATTAGGTCCAATAAAGAAATGTATACTGCCATTTGCAATGTCGACGATAAATGCCAGTGGAGAATTCATGCAATTGATTCCAAAAAATCGCAGTCTGGATTGTGGATTGTTAAAAAGTATAGAGGGGAGCACACTTGCGTTAATCCAATGGTATATTCAAGCAATCGGCAAGCGACATCAACATTCTTTGTTTCGAAGATTATGCCTTTTGTGAAGTCTGATTTAAACATAACAGCTAGAACAGTTTAAGTGCTGGTGGAAGAACAATTTTTTATTAAGATTGGTTATATAAAAGTTTGGAGATCATTGACGAGGCAATTGTTATGGTTTATGGGGATTGGGCGGAGTCATATTCATTGTTACGGTCATATTTTGATGAAATTAAAAGATCAAATCCCAGTAGTGTAAGTCATATAGTAATAGATGATGTTGGTGTATTAGAAAGTACATTTTGGGCCTTTGGCCCTTCCATTGAAGGATTTCTACATTGTCGCCCAATTATTTGTATCGATGGCACTCATTTGTATGGCAAATATAAAGGTACACTACTCGTAGCTACTGCAACTGATGTGAATGATCATGGAGTATGATAGCTCTAGCACACCGTTCTATCAGTTCCTGCGTGGCATCCTCTGGAATGTCATGCTGAAACTGCATTCCGTACCAGCTAGTAATAATTTGCTCATTTTCCATCCACTGATCCGCAGGAGGAGTAATACCTAAAAGCCGCTGCCACATCTCCATGTAGTCTCCTGGTTTTGGATTCCTCAACGGCGCACCATCAATCAGCAAGCCTAAAAGGACCGCCACATCATCCAAAGTGATGGCCATCAATCCAACTCTAAGATGGAATGTGGAAGTCTCATGTCTCCATCTATCGACTAATGCAGTGATGAGATAACGATCGAGTTAAACGTACTCTAAATTGTGTACTAGTAGGAATCCCACATGATCAAGCAAAGCCAATACTCCCGGATGTGTTAAGGTCACCAACCCAATGGAAACCGTGTGATCTATAATCTTAGCGGGACTTTTTCCTTGAAGAAAAAATTAACATTGCAGGGTTATAAATACATACAAAAAAAAGATAGGCCAATAAACGAACACCGTAAAAACATACTGACATCAAAGCATTATTGTTCGACCTATGCATTTCTTGCAAGTACAGAACACTGCCTTTTACAGGTCCCGGTTCCATCTCTGGAATCTCTACACAAATCATATTCCAAACTACATAAGTGCTACACAACATATCGAACACAACCACATACATGCTAAAAACTATAAGATTCCAACTACACTGGCACCACTAACCCAAATACAAGCTATATTACAAGTTCACCAATCATGGAGAAACCCTAAATTTATGAAAAAATCAACAAAAATTGGTTTTTTTTTAACCTTCTGAAGCTTGTTGTGTTGATGAGCTTGCCATGGTTTTGATTTTCGATCAAAAAAACGTGAATTTTGGTGTTATGGAGACTAATTAGAGTTAGGAGCGAAGTGGGCTCGGTTTTGAAGAAAAGGAAGATTAGAAAAAGTGAAGAGAAAGATAGCTATGGCTCTCTGTATATCACGTCTGAGCGTCATTTGAGATGACGCGTAACAGCGGCATTTCAAATGACGCTCAGACGTGGTATCTAAAAAAAACTTATAACGTGCGTTATTTAAGATGACGCTCACTTGCGTTATCCTAAATAACGCTCATATATTATTCCTACAAAATTAATTATACCACCATCGAAGCGTCATTCAAGATGACGCCTGGTAGCGTCATCTTAAATAACGCTCCGTGGAGTTCAACAAAAAACAACAAGTTTGTAAGAAAAAATTTCCTTCACGTCACCCCAAATAATGCTAGTTTGCGTCATTCCGAATGCCGCTGGTACTAAATAACGGTTTTGGATGATGTGACATAAAATAGGCTACAGCTGTAATAAGTTTTGAAACTAGGCTAAATGTGTTATAAGTTTTGAAAAGGTGGCCGAATCGAAAAAAATCCAATTTTGTATGATGAAATATATATATATATATATATATATATATATATATATATGACCCCTAAGAAAATGGGATCGACATCAGATTAATTTTGTACTTAGAAGATAAGTGTAAGCATCATCATGTTCTTTTTACCAGGTAGAAAGTTTACTTCTATGGATCTTGATGAAAAACAAATTAAAACTCATGGTGTACGTAAATTATTGGTAATTCCAATCGCGGTGACTACATAAACATTGGTGCTCCTAATTGTTTCGAGATATGTTGATCACTCATGTCGGTGAAGAGGATCTCCATTTTGTTGAACCTTTAATCATCTGTTTATGTCCAATAATTTTCATTGCATTGTCTGATCATCCATCTTTGTTGATTATGTTCTTATGGGGCATTTAGCCACCGACTTTTATAGTTGTGAAAATATACATAATTTTTCAAGTCAGTTACAAATCATTTCTTTAATAGTGACTTCTGTGGCTTGAGAAATGATTACGGATTCAAAAACAAAAGGATGAATTGTTAAAATATTTGATTAAGGGTAAGATAACTCCCTATATATAAATAGTCTCACGTCTTGAGACTATATAAAACAAAGTATTTATATTTGTTTCTTAAAAGACATGTTGGGGCCTTGGGGCTCCCAACATATGCTTTGTTGTGAGGCGAGAGACATGCATGATGACCGCAACACATGCTCGACCTATTGACTCGACCCGACCCGGTTCGGGCTCGGGCTTTGGGCTTCGTTGTGTAGACACTTATGTTTTGGACTAAAAAACATTGCATTTTCCGAACCGTTTTTTTTAGTGAACCAATTTTTATTTGACACGGTAAATTTTGATTCACTTTTTCTGCCGACTCTTTCTCACTATCCAGCAAACTGTTTGGCAGTTTACTTTTCTGTTTGTAATAATTCATTTTTAGGCGAGAATAAAAACACTGAACAACGTTTCTCTTTTTACCTCCGCTAGTTTTATTCTTCACATAAAAATTACAAGCAGTTGTTCTTTTGTTTGAAAGTGCAAATCTGCGCAGATTTGTTGTGCAAGCAAATCAGTTATTATTCTTCGAGATTGTTTTATCCTAGACACGTCGGTGATTGAAAGCGACTAGTTTGGACCTCTGACCAGATCGTCGAATCATCTTCAAGAGAGCGATGAAGTACGTAACTCAGCCATTGTTTCTCACCACTTGGCGATCCATCTTTTCCTCTTGACGTTGTTATACATCACAACAAGGTTTGTTTGTAGGCTCATTTTTTGCTTTAATTCTTTGTACAGTTTAAAACACATCATCATGTGTTTTTCTTCCTCTCTTGTGTACCAATGGAGGCCATAAATGGAGTAAAAGCAGCATGTACAATTAAGTAGAGATGTTCAAAGGCACTTTTTGTAGATAAATATAGTTTCTGAAAAACCCATGCTATTAGCAGTTACTTGTATGTAAGCAAGTTACACATATAATTTATTTTTCCTTTTTAGCACGTTATTTTTCTGAACAACCCACTTTGTTTGGATCGAACATTAATAAGGTTGGTTACAAATTATCACATGTTGAATTTAATGGCCGTACATCAAGATATAATTTGAAATACCACTAAAACTTAACAACAACTTTATTTTTTTATCCCAAATATGAATCCACCTATGACATGTTCGAAAAAGAAAATACATACTTTTCTTTTATTCCTCGAGTATCTTCAGGAACAATTACACAAAATAGTTAATTTGTCTTTGAAGACGAATGAAGCCTTGATTATTCTAGTCCAAACCATTAAGAGATTACCAGTCGTTATGATTTATGAATAAAAGGAATTGTAATTTTCTTTTATTGAACTGAAAGTAAATTGTACAAAATGAAAGTGAATTGTACAAAACAAAAAAATAGAATGCGAGTATGTACAAAGCTCCAATATATATATATATATATATATATATATATATATATATATATATACAAGTAACATGGAGGCCCGACCCAATGTAATTTTGGGCCCTGGGTAAATCAAGTTACAAAGAATAAATTTGCTGGTCGTGGTGCCCAAGACAAATATCTTGCAAAATGAAAATCTAGCACTACCAATAATTGAACTCTGGTCTGTTCGTTGGAAATGGTTAATACCTTCCACTCGGCCAAATTATTATTGGTTTTGATGTATACTGGTTATATTTATCAATCATAGTATATCAGTATTGCAACCATTTTGGGCCCTTCAACTAGGTTGGGCCCTGGGCCGTCGCCCAGCTAGCCCAGGCCCAGGGCCGGCCTTGGTAACATGGGCTGATGTAATAAACGAAATAATGGAAGTTGGCCTGGCCCATATGTTGGGACATGTTATAGTAGAGAAGCGGTGAACACAACACTACTTTATTAGTCCCCCCTCATTTCGAGCTAGGGTTTCTCAGATCCTTTTTTCCTCCGCCACCTCCTGTAACACAGACTTGCTCTTAATCGAAGAACTTTTTTTTAGGAAAGGGCCTTTGTCAGAACACCGGCCTTTGGGAAGTAAGCTGGGACATGGTTAACGACCAATTTGTAGGCCATGGTTTACTCACGTATGAAGTACAAACCTACTTAGATGTGCTTCATGCGTGCATGTTGAAACCCTAGTTCACGAATTAATGAGTTAATTCACATGATTTCGACTGTTGTGCTAACAACTGACTGATACTCTGCTTCAGTACTGGAACGCGAGATTGTTTGCTGCTTTTTAAAGCATCGGGAAATTGGATTTGGACCAATAAAGACGTAGTATTCTATAATTGATTGGCGGTCATCCGGATCTGATGCCCAGTCAGCATCGCTATAAGCCTGAGTGTGAATTTCTTTGCTTGATTTTAGTGCTATTCCATAATCTATAGATCCCTTCAAGTAGCGTAAAATTCTTTTAACTACACACCAATGTTCATTGAAAGGTTTTGCATAAATTGGCATACCTTATTAACACTGTAGTGCAGTTTTGGTACATACTGTAGAGCACCCACTATAGATATGTAGAACCTGACATCACTGATAGGTTCTCCTTTATTCTTAGATAACCTTAGACTACTTGTCATTGGAGTCGGTAAAGCTTTATCTTTGTCCATCTTAGCACGAATGAACAATTCTGAAATATACTTCTTTTGTGATAGCTGAATTTCAGACTTGAATTTTTGTATTCCGTATCAAGAAAATCAGTTATTAATATTTTCATATCATTTTAGTTGGTAGCCGTTGGTAATGACAATAAGTTGTAATATGGTAAAAATGTTATATATGTACATATATATGAGGAGCGTTCCAGAGCACCCCTGTTTGCAGCACCCCTTTAGCATTCATACCCTACCGTGAGATACATTAATCCGAATCCAACAAGATTTTGTAGATGTTCAATCCACATATATTATAATCTGTCCAAAATTTGGGCTCGTTCCGACATTTGTAACGTTTTTAAAATATTTGCTCAATTATTCACCATTCATACATATATTTGAACGTTGAATTTAAACATAAAATATATTATTATACGAGATAAATGATAATATATGTGTTGATTAAACATCTATAAAATCTTGCTAAATTTGGATTAGTGTAGCTTACGGTATGTTAGGAATGCTAAAAGGATGTTGTTGACGTGGGAAATTGGTTATTTGCGCATGTCAACTCCTAAGTGTAAACTTAATAGTAAACTTGCAATCTAAATATCCAGAGTACGAGAAATGTAAGGGAACACACAGCTTTTATAATGGTTTGGCACTAACGCCAATGTCCACTTCATAGTAATTATTCATCATATATTGTTGATTACAATGTGTGTACAAGTTCGGATGATTTGTGTAAACAAAGTTATACAGTAGATCAACAAATGTCTTGTTAATTCATTACTTTGACCAAAATGCCGTTCGTCTTCTTCGTTGAGTCAAAGTGTGTAACGATGTCCAAGGAAGTCCAAATTTGTCCAAAAGCAAGCCAAAAGTTCAATTGAATGTCCAAAAGTTGTAAGAAAACGTTTATGTAACGTTTAGATGTCCATGGAGATGTCTAAAGTCATGAAGACGATGATGACAACCATTAATGGTGCTTGAAAACTCCAATCACGTATACCAAAGTATAAGAAAAGTCCAAAAATGCAATCTCTTTAGAATGCCAAGAAAAAGATTATTTATATGTGATGTTTGGAGACACCAGCCCAAATTTCGTATCTCGAAGGGATATGAAATTCGCATCCCGAAAAGATAGTCAAAAAACTATGCTACTTCAGAAAATTTCGCATCCTGGGTTGTAAGGTTGAAAATCAGTGATCTACATGTGTCGATCACTAGGCATTAGGTGATCAGCTCGTCTTTGGCATGTTCCAGAATTCGCAATGGCAAGCTCAAGGAATTTCAAATCCCATCGTGTGATGCAAATTCGCATCCCTGCCACGGCCGTGTTCTCTCGTCGTGATCCCCCTGGTGATCCGGCGTTTCGCATCCCACTTTTAAGCTGGGGACCTCACATCGCATCCCCATTACATACCACTAGATACGATGCGATGAACAAGAGGAAGCAGATCTGCGTGATGCGATCAAGAAGAGGAAGCGGATCTGCGTGATACGATCCAGAGAATTTCACGATGCCAAAGATGTGCTAGGTAATTCGCATCCTGCCTTGCCAAATGCCAAATGAAAAACCCCGATGCAAGCACGTAAATGAGTGATCAAACTGATGTGATCAACCATTTTTTTGAGTTATCGAAGCTAAGAGTGTAACGTATCATCTGAGGAAAATGTGGGGATACGATTTTGTATTCCTAGGAGATGCAAAATATGTATTTTGCATCTTACGAGGGATGCGAAATGCAGATTTTTGCATCCCAAGAGATAAGAAATCTCCGGGATGCCCACGAATCTTTGCCAAGTTTGAACCGTGCCGACGCTGGTGCGAAGCAAATGTTTTGCTTGATCATGCTGTGTTGATCACTGGTTTTTGGAGTGCCAAATCTCAAGTTTGCCAAGTTGCCAGATTGAGTTACGCAGTAATTTTTAAGTGATTGGCGTGGTGTTCGCAAGGATTTTTGAGTGATCGATATGCAACTGAATCAATGCTAATTCCGAGAATGAAATATATTTTAATTCGATTTTGAGTGCGTCGCGACGTCGACTGAATCACTTTGAGATTTTCAAAGACGTTCACAAGATTCGAGTGCGTTGTTAAGTATGAGCTTGACGTGTGACTGCTTTGACAAAAAAACATGTCAATACTTTGTCCCCTAAAACATGTCTTTTTGGATTGAAGTAAGATTTTTTTTTGGGAGTAGCTCGAAAATTTGTAAACCTATGAGCTGAGATTTAGGAGAATTTAAATGATCGCTAATATCGCAAAAGAATATAAATCCGATGATCACTGAGATCGTAATATAAGTGGGAACCGACGACCACTGAGATGGTAATAAAATAGAAGTCCGACGATCATTGAGATTGTATTAGAATAGAAATCTGACGATCATTGAGATCGTAATGAATAGAACTTTGACGGTCACTGAACAGAAATCCGATGATCACTGAGATCATTTTAGAATTGAATTTCGACGATCGCTGAGATCGTATTAGAATAGAAAACCAACGACTAACGGGATCGTCATAGCATGGAAATCCACGATCGCTGAGATTGTATTTTGCCAAATTGTTGAATCCGGAATGCCTGGGATCTAAAAAATAAGAAGCCATGAGCTTCTTCGGTCTTGTTGGAGCAAGTATCACTACAACAATATAAGGCTTTCATAGCGTTTAAAAAACGATATCATAGGCTAACATAGCGTTTCAGAGAACGCCATGTAACGACATGCTATCTTAGACCATCTACTTTGAATAGCAGAAAAAAACGCTATGAAAAACGACTTTTATATAGCGTTTTATGTGCTATCAAACAAAAACGCTATAAAATATACTAACTGGTACTAATTTCTTATAGCGTTCGTGTGTATGTATCTATAGCGTTTTATTTGTATTTTGTAGCATTTGTTCTTATAATTATTAGCGTTCTCATGTGTTTCGACAGCGTTTATTTTGTTAAATTAAAGCATTTCCTATGTCTCTTTCTATAACGTTTATATTCAATAACGTTTCTAAAACGCTATTGCTAATTTTATTAATTTATGGATTTTTCGTCATTTCAGCTTTTTACATGTATACACATTTAAACATTTCTTAACTAATATAAATATAACAAATTTTCACTGATAAATATATAAATTACGGCATAATATTCATTCATATCATTTAAACAACTTAGTATTTCATACACACCATTTTACATACTTTTCCAAGTCCACATGCAATATGTCATCCAATTTTACATTAATTACAAGTTGCAAAACAAATAAACGATAGAATTAGTCTTGATTTGCTTCAGATATTTTCTGCTTAACATGAACAATAGTGGTCCTGTTGATATAAAAAACAATCAATGTTAGTAATTGTTATATCACATATAGATAAAGTACAAGAAGCCAAAAGAAAAAAAAGAAAATTGCAACTAAAACAAAAATAAAAATGCACATATGTAAGGGATTACTGTTATTATGCATTCGAACATGCAGTAACTTTCTAAATAAAAATTAACCTATTAGTTTTAGCTTATTTCATACCGAGTACGTTTGCATACATCATAACAAATCAAAAGAGGGAAAAATTTACTTCTCTGATTTGATTGCATCCTAACATTATAAAAATGCATCGAACTCAAAAGTTCCGTTATTCAACCTAATCAAGGTTTAAAGTTTTCCTGATAGTTTCACAAGACAATTCATCATTAAATTTACAATGTTCATGAATCCTAATAAAACTCTAATAAAAAGAATGGTTCGACATTACAGGTTCATACAAAAATTAGTTTTGCCTAAGATGTTCTTCTAATGTGATGGATAACTTATCTGTTAATTTTCACAATATTTTTTTAGTAAAACGACAATATATTTATGCATAAGTGCAAAACATATAATATCCTCGTCTGCAAGTTGTAATTTGTCAAACCGACTAGCATTTAAAACCGTGGAAAACAGATTCAAAGTAGTCCCGATTTCTGTCCAAACCAGATTCAAACCCGGTCCAAAACCCACCATATCAGTCTACACACACATTTACCTTGGACCTTCCAGATGTGGATTTAGGTTCAGCCTGATTATTATTACAGTCATGTATGGTTTCATCACTATCCACCATTGTTTGGATCTAAATATGATTGTTAATATGCTTGTGCATTTCAGTTTGCACTATTTTGTCTATTTGTGGGCTTCATTTGCTCAAATTTTTTCATGAATATGGTTTCATCATTATATAATCTATTTTGTAAACTATATATTTGAGTACATTCAAAATGTAAAACCTGAATAACAAATACGGTGTTAGCTTTCAATACGTCAGTTGAGTATTTAGGCTTTTTCCATGATAACCAACCAGGTCAGATCAAATTTTTGGGTACTCAACAGTGCACGAAAATCTTGTGTGTATGGTTTTGACTGAGGACCGTATTACCAGATTAAACCCACAATTAATAATCACTAAAATAGAAATAAAAATCAGCAATCAAATTCGAACCTCGGTCTCCAAACAAGTACATGCATACTCCAAACAAGCTTCTAAAGCAACAAATTGGAAAGGCAGTTCCTTCATTTTATCCGAATTGAGCCCATGGTATTTCTGTTCTCCTTCAATCCCACTCTCGGCATTAATTTCCTTCTAAAAAGTAAATACACATTAAAAAATAGTGAAATCTGCATTATTTAAAAAAAAAGTTGGACAAATTAGTAAGAGGATAAATTGACAAAGTAATACCACATCATGATGATGAGAACTAAGGCAGCAATGATTCCCAACACTATCAGTTTTATCTTCATGTTCTGGAACCACATCTTCCTCCTCATTTGTGTTCCCGTTCTCCTGAAATCTTGTGCCTGCATATTACATTATTATTACTATACTATTATTATTAATGACTACTGTAGTATTTAGTATTCAAATTGAAAATGCACGGTAAACCTGAGAACGAAGATTCTCAGTTTTGTCAACAAGAAGCTCGGTTTGAAAATCACCCTTTCATGAAACGCAATTGGTAATTGTCTACCCGCAGATTCCACTGCGACTACACAGTATGTGAATCCATCTTCAACTAGGTAATTGAAAGTGTGGCCATCGCACTAGTAAGTGAATTTGTTATTCGTAGCTGGAAGTTTCCGTAAACATTGAGATGCGATGCTGGTGAAGTTCCCGGTGAACTCAGTTTACTCCGCAAGTAAAAAAGTCCCCCAAGCGACGAAGCTATAGATCAGTGTTTGCTGTGGCATGGTTATCAAGTCCAACATATTCAAAAAAAAAAAATTAATGGATCTTGATCTGTGATTTGATATGTTTGAAAGAGAAAGTGAGGAAATGTTTTTGTTCTTTGTTCCCTGTTTTTATCTTTCGGTCAATATAGAAGGAATTTTGTTGAATGTATAGTGTCTTATAATATCTGCGATTGGGTCAAAGTTATACTACGATAAGATATTTTTGTGAGCCAAACTTTTTCCATCTTCCCAAACTTTTGTGTTCCAGCATAAAGTAAAACCTGTGAATGAGAACCTATTGTGTTTTCTCAGTAATGTAAAGCGCTTTATTAAAGGAGCAAAGAAGGGGTTATATTACACTCCTATTTGGTGCAAAGAACGGTTCCTGGAAGATTCTTACCACACAGGACAAAATGCCATTAGACGGAACAAGCTTGTCACAAGATCTTGAATTCGATTCTTTTTTGTGAAAAAATCACATCTAAGCCCAACAGCAATCCTCGTATATTGAATAAATAACATAAAAAACACTTGGTCCTAAAGTAAAAAATTGTATCTTTGTTACAATATAGTATACCTAATTAGTTCATCAAAAATATAAATTCATTGTTGTAAACAATTATGTGTGTTGCACTTCCATCAATATTTGACCATCAGCTATAAAACACACTTCTATTAGTATTTGACCATCAGCTATAAAACATAGATATTTCGTGTTTAACTCAAAAAATCATTGAGGTGCAGCATCAGGCGTGCATTTCAAGAGGTGCAGCTTCTCTCTTCCCAAACAAATAATTATTTGATAACTTACATATGTTAAAACATAAGCTGGTGAGATATTTGTCGAATATGAGATATTTGTTTGGCGGCCTGAAATCTGCAGTATGTGTAAGGTCTTTGGGCATTTGTTGGACAAATGCCCTTACAGTAAACACACTGAAGCTCAAGGAGGAAATGGAAATGATAAAAGGAATGAAATGCAACAAAGTCAACAAAAAGTAGTGGAGAACAAACAGGTTGTAGGGGGATTTGCTGGGCAATCGAAGTGGCAGCCTAGAGGTCTTCCGGCGAGAAGTAATGTCAAAGATGGTTTTACTCCATTAGGACAAAAATGGAAAAGGGTTGATAATAGAACAGGTAACGGTGCAGCTCTACATAGTACATACTACCAACAGGTACTCTGTTTTGAATGAATCGTCTGCCAAGGACAATTACGCTATCAACTCACACATTCTGGAAGAGGATGAAATAAACGAAGACATGGAAATTAACGTCATGAATTGTAATGATGATGCGGGAACGAATAATACTGTGGGAGATATCAGTAGCGAAATGGGAAATGGAAATGGCATTGAGCAAGAGCAAGGAGCCTCTGTAGAATTGCATGCAACTATGAAGTCCAATATTTGTAATACTGATACAAATAATGAAACAGTAAGGGTTCAATATGAGGGGACAGTGAACAAGGATGCAATGCAAACTATTCAAGATGATGTAATTGCTTTTCAACAATCACTGAGCAAGGAAGAATCTGCTTTTCAAGTCCCCTTAGCGGGAAATGACATACAGCCGTCCAACGAGTATGGATTCAAGACAGGATTTTTGCATGGATATTCTCCGATAGGTAAGAATCTGAATGAAGCTTTGGTGAATACAACTTCGACAGTACAAAATGAAGAAGTTATGTTGAATGTTCAGAAAACTGCTGCGGCTACTTATGTGCATGACAATCCAAGTGTTCTTGATAGTTTCCTCTATGATAATTTTGACTTATCGTCAGGCACTGGAAATGGGAAAACTCAGCAGTCGAAGACAAAAGAGAAAAAGCCGATAAATATAGACAAAACTGTTCTTGAAACTATCGAGAGCCTGGGTGTTGAGATTGACAGTGGTGATCTCGACCCATTCATTTGCGATGAAAAGCGAAAACTCATGGAATTAATGTCAAAAAATTACGCTGCCATACAAAAAAGAAACGCTGAGAATACTGCTAGAAAGAAGCAAGTTACCAATCCATATGCAAACATCCCGTCGCCACCAGGATATAAACCGAGACCTCCGGACATTATTCCACCTAAGTCTTCAGCTTTGTCTACCGCTGGCGTGGGTACCAGTGCTGGGAAATCACCCCTGACCCGCAGCAAGACCAGATCTGGGGTTCATACCCATTTTGACAATGGATAAAAGCTGTTTTGCCCTTGCGTGCTTCTTTTGGCACGATGAATTTAAAAATGTAATATGTAATGTCTCACTACTGTACCAATGGAGATATGTTTATCCCCTGCGCGGGATTATGCTTTTTGTTGTTGATATACGCATGGTATATCACCAATTTGAAATGTAACCTTTTCCTTCTTTTTTTTAATAAAGTGTTACGGACCACTTAAAAAACTGGTTAGCCGTGCAAAAAAAAAAAAAAACATAAGCTGGTGACATGTCACCATATAACTCTTCAAAATGTCACTCCAAAATTCAAATGTCGAATTAGCTCGACTGAGCGCGAGTAGAGAAATAATTTCCAAATTTCTTGATATTCCTACATTTCTTTAGTATTAGGCAAGACTAAAAACTACGGTTTCATTGTCAAACACAAAAACCATATGTAGTCAAAATCAACAACAAAAGCCATTAATTGTTATATTTACGCAAAACACCAACTATACTTTGATCATAGACTTTAAATTGCCATATATAATCCATAATATTCATATCATGTAAAACTGTGTAATAGCTTTACTGAGGGGCTGGGTTTACAGACCCTGAAATCTGATCCCATTTATCAGAGATAAATATATCACATTTATCATATGATGCCATTTATCAGAGATTAATATTCATATCACAGTTTTCAGATGATAGTCTTTTTAGTAAAATACTTTTTTTTTTAATTATTAAATATATGAGAATGACATACGTACTATTAATGATTTCAGATTATGTAAACCAAATCAAACGTATAAAACCTATTGTGAACCTATTGTATTTTGTAAAGAAGTAACTATTAAATAGTCTTTTATTAGAGTTTTGTTTCATTATTTTTGTGTGTACGTATCATCAATTCATTTCCTTCATTGTTCGTAAGTGTGGACCATGTTTCTGATAATGCATACAAAACATGGCAGAAAAACATATTAAATGCTAATTTAGTAATTATCGAATGATTCCTTCTCTGTAAATATCGAATGATTCCTTCTCTGTAAATGCCATAATAATCCATAATATTCATATCATGTAAAACTGTGTAATAGCTTTACTGAGGGGCTGGGTTTACAGACTTTGAAATCTGATCCCATTTATTAGAGATAAATCTATCACATTTATCATATGATGCCATTTATCAGAGAAATATTCATATCACAGTTTTCAGATGATAGTCTTTTTAGTAAAATACTTTTTTTTTATAATTAAATATATGAGAATGACATACATACTATTAATGATTTCAGATTATGTAAACCAAATCAAACATATAAAACCTATTGTGAACCTATTGTATTTTGTAAAGAAGTAACTATTAAATAGTCTTTTATTAGAGTTTTGTTCCATTATTTTTGTGTGTGTGCGTATCATTAATTCATTTCTTTCATTGTTCGTAAGCATGGACCATGTTTCTGATAATGCATACAAAACATGGCAGAAAATCATATTAAATGCTAATTTAGTAATTATCGAATGATTCCTTCTCTGTAAATATATTTCAAATTTTATTTATTATACATAATCATGGTACTACACACGCACATAGATAAGGAAGACATAGATAAGTGATGAGGATACATACCAAATTGGATATCCGAGTTGAACATTGAATCTTATGATAATAATTGTTGTCATCTTCTTTGTTTTTGTCATCAACATTATCATGATCATAATCATATAAGTAATCAACATCTTGATCTTATCAAAAGCATGGTGGAGGAGCTGGCAAACATCTTTTATTTAGAAAAATTGACTGCATAGAAACAAAAAGAACTAAACAACACAAAAATGAAACAAAAAGAACCAACCCACGTTCCCTATGTTACAAACAAAAACAAAAAAGAAGAAGGTGGTACAAAGGTTGATATTGAGTCACATGATTTAAAAAAGAAAGAAATTTTACTTACTGGAAAATCAAACGCATGTAGAACAGACATCGATAAAATAAGTTTTACAATCCTGATTATCACAATACATTTTTTAACAAATTATCTTGGAAATAAAAATTATAACAAAAAAGTTTAATGATGGATTTTTAGTTAGAAGTTACGAGGTAAACACATTCTCTTGGTTCATATTTCGTAATTCAACTTAAAATCGTTAGAATGGTCAGGAAATGGTAACTTAAAATCATTAAAATGGTCATGATATTGTAACTTATTTCAAATATATCCTAAGTCAAAAGATTATTGCTTTCACCAAATATGAATGTTCTGAAATGACTAAATGCCCAAACGAATTAAGTACAATTATCAATGAATCAATAAATTAATCAAGACGGTCATCTAGTACCTTATCCACACCATTTTCAATTACTTCAATTAGTTAGTATACAATATATATTGTAAAATTAGTGGAATGTATTAATCTTTTTATAGAAGCAATATATACTACATGATTCTCTTTTGGTTCACCATATCCCATAAAAGTTATATCCTTAGTAAATTGTTTTGCATCATGCTTAAATACTATCAGCATTATATATATTTTAAGCTAACAACATAGATGATTATGAAATAAGATTTCATAGATACTCCAAATTTAGAGATTGCTCAACATAGAGAATGTGGATAGTTTCTGAAGATATACAAGTTGATACTAAAATTACATATAAATATTTGTGAACCAATTTTTCATGAAATGGAAAAGTATTGCTACATTTTTTTAGTTTCACTGGTTAATAATTTTTGTTCTTCAAGCTAAAATTATCAATGTCAACTCCTTATTACTCCAACGAACTCCTTATTTCTGGACATCTTTATTTTCCTAACCATTTTTCCCACACCGTGTCCTGCATTACAGATTTTTGCAGATTCAATATCTGATTGCAAACCATATAACCTATCCATGTTTTCCCCTTGCAGAATAATAGCACTAGCATCATCTTTTATCCAAAGGGCATGTAGATTAATCTTTTCTGTAAAAAAAATTTTAATGTTTTTTTGTCGCCAACTTGTGATACATCAGCAATACATTTATACAATAAAAACACAAATAAAAAGTGAATTTAAATAGGATTATTTTCTCGTTGCTCATGGTAAAGTGTTGGCTGAACAAATTTTAATCTATTCAACAAACCTGAGAACCAGGCAATCCTGTTTAAACAAGAACTTGTTCAGTCGATGGTCCAATCAAATTTCCTGTTAATCAGAATATCTTAGTATACACTTAAAGATCCCCGTATGCTCTTTTAAGATGCCTTTGATTGTGTATAGTTATTACATACATATAACATTGTAAGCAACTTGTAATGTAGCAAGACTTCTCTTTTCTTGGCCGGCGATTTGCAACTTCTAAAGGATAGTGACCCAACAACAACGTCATTTTTGTTTGTTCATTTATGTCAAAGTCAGGCACGAGCTAGAATCGCTCTTCACATGTTTTTCCTTATCCCAATTTTCAACTAAATAAAATATATAAATTTTATCGAGTAAAATTTAAAATACTAATAACTAAACAAAAATTGTTTATCATTTTGCAAAACCATAGATAAAATTTAAAGAAGCAGCCATAAACCAACAAATAAAGTTACAGTTAAATATAAATATTTCCATAAACATTAAATACTTAAATTTTACAAATTTAATTAAATAAAAATAACAGAGTTAAAAGTGCAGTGCTCTGAATTCTATTTTTATTCCGTAAATGGCAGCGTCGTGTTCGGGTTCAAGACTGCTAATAACTGGAAGAAGTAAAAGAAGATAGTGAAAGCCAAGATGATGATCTCAATGGAAAAAAGCATGGACTTCCTTCAGATTTTTCTCTTGCTAATATATGGTTTACTAGCCATGAGAAAAGCCGCGAGAACTCTCCAATCTCCTTGCCAAAAGCCAAAAAGGCTCGAAGGTTAAGTAATGTGAAATCAAGCGCAATGATAAATCATCCAACTTTGTCAACTTCTTCGACTGAAAGCAAGGGCATAATTGGCTTGCATGAAGGTCTGAAACAACTCCCAGAAGGCTGGGGGAGATGTTTGGCCAGTTAGCACTTGCATTGGGAAGATACAAAAGAAGAATGAAGTCCAAGACAGATAAAAAAGATTAAAAATAATGTCAGCTGCAGCAGACAATATTAAGCGGCAACTGCAGTATTTTCGGTCTCAGATGTTATATGACATGGGAGAATTCACGACTACTAGCAAGGGCAAGAGAAAGCACTTAGAATCATAACTTCAAAAGGAGCAAGAGAATCTCAAACTCCATGAAAAGCTCGGAGAAGAGGTCAATCAGCATCTACCAAACTGTAAAACCATGCTAGATGAGATTGAAGCTCACAACAAAGAATTAAAAGTTTCAAGTGATCATCAGAAAGTATCAAATAGGAAGTTAATACAACAGAGTTGAGGAAGCAATAGCGGCTCAGCCGAACAATGCTGAGGCGAGCATAGCTGCAGTTTATATTGATGCACAGAAAAAGATGAACAGCATAAAATGCATGCTAAAAGCTTACGGTATTGGTACACCAGTAGAGAATAGATGTATTGTGTATGAGAAGGAAGGTAAAAATCATGGTTTAATATTCGTTAATGGTGTTTACTAATTGAACAGGTTTTCTGATTGTTAAGGGTAGTAAATGTTAGCCGATAGCCTTAGGCAATGCATATACCTATGAAGTTGATTGTTGAATGTACACAGTTAAACAGACGAAGTTTGTTTTCTTTAGCGATTCTTTGTTTATTAAAGAAGACAAGATTGGGATCCTTAAAAAAATGAGAGTTAAAAGTACAATGAAAATGTTAAAACATTTTATCATTTTCATAAAATTTAACAAAATCAGACATAAACCTACATATAAATTCTAAAAATAAGTAGGAAAAATATAAACGTACAGTACCAATATAAATAAAATCATAGACTTTGAATAATATAAAAACTACCAACTGTTAACAATTTATCAAATAATATAAAATAACATGTTAAGTAGCTAACATAATTTCATTGCCCTTTAACAACCAATTCTTATGCAACTACACACAAATTATACATAATTAAGCACTAACATCAGGCAGAAGTTTCTTCATTGACCCTAAAAATTGTCAGATAACGACGGGCCGGAAGATGATATATTATTGACCTATTTATCTATAAACTAGAATTGGCATTGATAAGGATGTTATTAGGATACAATATTTTACAGAAATACTTACAAGTTATAACTTGTATGAATAATAACACACGTTTATGAAAATATTTGAAACTAAGCAAAACTAAATAATTCAAACAATGCATTCCCACCCAGTTTTCATTAAAAAAAGAACCAAATTTTCAGAAGAGCATTGTACAACAACTAAGTTAACGGTACCTATTCGAATAAGGAGTATCGATGGATTTTCCATACAACATTTCATACTTTATAGCTGGATAGCTTAGGATTTCTAGATAAACATTAAAAGGACAGTGAACTAGCATTTTAAAAAGACAGTAAACCAACATATAAAAGAAGAGGATTATTTTAACAATCAATTGTTTCAGATTTGTTAACCATACCAGAAACTAATAAATTTATAAAAATTCAATTAGAAAACAGTCTATACTCCATGGACTGTTGAACATAAACTGACATAATTTAGGAATTAAGGCAAGTAGACAAATAAAAATTGTAATTACCGCAATTGAGAACAGTCGGCGAAAGTTGAATGACATCAGGTGAGGCAACGATGACGATTTTGATGGCTGAGACGAAACTGAGTTGAGCGCCCACGATAAAACGATTGAATTGGCAGTTCCTGTGGATAGCCATTTGCAGGAGATAATATTTTTTGGGCTCGACGTTAGCATAATACTGGGACCGATGACAGTTAGGGTTTCGGTGAGCGGCTGCGTGAATGTCGATAACATGAGCAATTGGATTGATCGACGCTAGAGAAGGATTAGGATTGATGTTGGCACAGGATTGAATCTGACAATGACTAGGGTTTGGCAAGTGGCTGCGTGAATGTTGATGACGCGAGCGGTTAAATTGGCTTCACAAAAGTGACGAGGTGAAAAAAGTGGAAGGGGGAAGAATCAAGAAAGCAAAAGTTTCTAATAGTGCGAATATGGTTTCCCGCACAAAATATTTGATTCCCTCCTTTTATTTGCTGAATAGCATTGGAAAACACGGATCTGTCTGTACATAGCGTTCAATAAGTTAGCATGGATCGTGCTGGAACACGGCAAGGCAGAAACGCTGTACGTGAATGCTGTTAGAGGTTGATTTTCTTGTAGTGTATGTACCTATAGGTAGGATTTTTGAACTTGGCGAATCAAGTTATGTGACATTATGTGCATGGCGGGCCAAGATTCCCATGCCGGGGGTGAAGGTAAGGAAATCCCGTACTTGGCAGACCAAGTCATGAAGTTCTTATGCTAGTTGAATCCCTTTGGAGAATCAAAATGCCCGGTGGCTTACGTTTTGGAAAGTCAATGGACCGGAGTCCAAAGTTGTGAACCAAAGTTCAAAGTTTATGTTTGACTGATCAAGTGGGTACCAGAGTTCTAATTTTATTCTTGGCCGGCGAAGTGTGGAGCCAGAGCTCAAATTTTATATTCGACCGATCGAGTCTGGAGATGGAGCTCGAATTTTATACTCGACCGATCGAGGTTGGAGCCGGATCCCTTTTTCTATACTTGGTGGACCAAGTGTCGAGCTGGATCCCTTTTTTATACTTGATGGATCAAGTGTGGAGCCAGAGTCCTAAAGTAGTTTTTACTAATACCACAAAAGTACAACAGTCGATAGTCCAACCCAGAGCACGACTGGAGGCCACAAGTCGATTCCATGTGTGTTTGGGTTGGCGTTGCCACTTTGATTACAAGTAAAGGAAGTTAAAAAGGAGAGAAGTCACCAACAACAAGAACAATCATAAGTAACAGAACGAAATCCAGTAAAGCCAAAAGGATCCGTAGGGCTAGATCGGTTGATTATAATGTCGTGGGGGCATTCAAACCTTCCGTTATCCTGGGATATCATAGAAGGTTGAAAGTGTGGTGCCCCCATTGTAGGATTCTTGATGTATTGTGGTAGCTCGTTGTGCCTAATGGGTGCCTCGATAAAATCACGGAACTTCCTGTAATGGTCGGTGTCATACTGCGCAGTTAAAGCGCTTAACGTTTTATAGCGGTAGAGGTGCAAAAGGTTGTAGCGAGGATAAAGCAGGGAAGTAGCGGGGATATAGCGATGGTGTAAAAATGTTAATTAACTGTAAAATTATATGATCAAAATAAGTTTATTATCATTCTCGCATCATTTATGTAGAAAAAATGAATGTTAGTTAATATTATATAACGAAATCAAAGAATAACATGGCTATGCATACTAGATTCGTGGGGTTACTATAGATTTCTATCTTATGTAAGGCACTTATTACTTAAAATTAGTTCTTTACATTAACTTTTTTGATATATTTTAAAAGATAACAAGTCAAATCATCATTTATATATTAATATTGCTAAAGTGAGTGCTAAATAGCATTGCTTTGGCGGGTGCAGCGGAAAATAGCGGGACTTAAAGCCGAACTACTATTCATCAGCTCTAAACTAAAATAGCGTAGCGGATGAAGAGTGTTACGAGCTATAGCGATGATTTTGCGGGGCTTTAGTGGGGCTTTAACTACATAGGTGTCATAACCTGGCAGGTCATGGAATAAATAGTATTTGTCAGAGCTAGCTTATTTCGGAGTCGGGTCCTACTTGTGAGGCGTCTGGAAAGGTGCAGTTTTGTGGGTGTCGAGGTAAATCCTTTCCAAGCCATGAGTGGGTTTGGTATATGCTGGGAACTTTGGTTCGAAGTGAGGCCGTGTGTTCCTATTATCCCAAGATTTACCCTTTCCGTTTTTGAGCGCAGACAGTCCCCCACCCCCTGTGGAGTTGAATTGAAGCACAGATTTCTCATCACGGGAGTCTTCCTCGCTCGGAAATTTTTCTGCCTCAAAGCAGAATTTGGTGAGATCCCTTGGCGGGTCCCGTCGTAGCGAGATCTTGAAGTCAGTTTTGTCAAGAATGCCCGAGATGGTGGCCATCAGAACCATGGACGGATCCAACCTATCGACAGAGGCTACCGCTGCATTGAATCTTTTAAGAAACTTACGCAGAGTTTCGCATGTCTTCTACTTAACTGCTGTCAAAGTCATGACATTACTTGGTTGGGTTATATGAATCTGTATTGCTCGATGAGTTTCCCAACCAAGACGTTCCAACTATTAGTAGACATTAAGAATTATAGGGAATTTATATGATAAATATACAGTTGCCAAAATGAATAATTAAAATCCACTCACATTACGTTATTAATAAAATTCCAAATCTTAATTTAGAATTTTCTTCCATAGCTTAAGCTATCCAATCCATCCTTATTGCGCCTTAAATATTTTATTAATCACCCAAAACATGTTCCATTCGTTTGGATCTAATTTTATCTTGATTTAAAAATAAGGTTAATTTTAAAAGTGACCATGCCTATACTTTTTAATTTAAATAAGAAAATCCCAGTAACCTACTATTTAATTTCAGATCTGGAAATAAAACCGAAAGTAAAAGAGAAAAGAGAATCTAATTCACAATTTTGAATGATACATTAAAATATGTAAAACTAGCCCCAAATTAATGGATTTGGTTAATTGTGAATTATTCTTAATAGGAATCCAGATCTGAAGAAGAAATAGTGGATAAAAATAAAACTACACTGATATAAATCAAAAGTAAAAGAAAAAACTTCACATATTGTATCTGTATTCAAAATATATTCACTTGCCTTAGTTTCTAAGCTCTTATCTTAAAATAACCAATTCTGTAGATCCACCATTATTTTTGTTTATTTTGGCCGCTTGAGGTATAGGGAATTAGGTTAATCTAAGGCTTTATTTATGGCGTTTGTCGAGTATTCCTAACCCTTAGATTGAAAACAAATACAACTTATTTGCTCTCTCTCTCTCTCATTTGTTCTTAATATGTGCCACATTCCTTTCTGCTTTTAACAGGTTATTTAACATCGTAATTGATTATTGTAGCAATGTATGTTATCTAAATTCAATATATAAATCACACACACACACACACTTAACGTTGGCTGTAATGTTCCTTTTGTTTCCAATTATTGCTATATAAATTATTTCTTCCAATTATAAGGTACATCCAACTTTGGTGTTATGCCGACATTTATTTCTTACTCATTTTGATTGATTGCACGTTACTTTTGAATTTTATATTCATATATATATATATATATGTATGTATGTATGTATACATGCACATACACATATATAACATATACATGTATTTATACACTCACATATATATATATACTTTTTCTTATATGTATATTTATATATATTTTTCTTTCAAAACATGTATTTCTTTAGCCGTCCCTCTAAAATTAAAAATATAATGTTTGCGGAACTCAAACTCCTAACCTTCGCTTTAGGAAGTGCATGCCTTACTAACTCACCTAATTTAGCTTTTGTTCACATGATTAAAAACAGTGGTAGCTATTGTTTTTATTTGTGTTCCTCTCATATCTTCTTTTTCACGTTTGTTCTAAAACTTCATTTAAAGATTTCTTCTTTGTTTTAAATCCATTATCTACAAACCATAGGTCTAAATTGATCAGAATATCGTCACAAACAAATGACGTTAGTTTCGTGATCAAACCCTGAAAATTTTACAAATTTTTATTTTATTATTTAATCAAAAATGCGGGGTGTTACACACTTGGTGATTCATCTTTTTTTCATGACAATGTTATACGGTATAAGGTTTGTTTATAGTCCCATTTTTTTCTTTAATTATTTGTATATTTTAAAACACAATATCACGTGTTTTACTTCCTCTCTTGTGTACCAATGGAGGATGAATGGAATTAAAATAGCATGCACACTTATAAGTAGAGACGTTCAAAGACACTTTCTATAGATATATATAATCTCTGAAGAACTCATGGTGTTAGCAGTTACTTGTATATAAGCAAGTTACATATAGACTTAGGTACCATTCTTTTTTAAACAATGGCAGTTAACGTCGGCGTCCGATGCGTCAAGCGTGGACCCCACATAACTACCATATTCGGGGTGAACCAGTGTAAGGTAAGGGTTTGCATACGATGCATCCGATGCGAGTCATAAGTGTCTGCTTACGATCTCTCGTCTTATGCAGGATTTGAGAATAAGCGTAAATGACAAAAGCCTTAAATTAGTAGGATTTAGTAGCTAGTGTCCTCTAATTTATATTGGCATATAATAAACCACCTAAGGTATTAAGTGATCAATGGATCCACCTTGGGCCTTAAGTGATTGAAGGGATATATCCAAGTGAGTCCATAAGTGCTATATAGAATAACTCACCTCCTTTTTAGGGTATTGAGTAGTTCGAGAGTTTGCCTCTTAGTTTTGGTAGTTGTTCGAGTGGTGGTCTAAAGGCTTTATACTTATATGTTAAAGTTCTATCTCAGTATTACAGTAATGTTATCTTTGGGAAGTACTACCTTAGGTACAGTAGTTAATCGTCATGCTTTAATATTTACAAGATTAGGTTCGAATTACTAGCCTTTTAGGCATATGATTTTGAGTGAAACAAAATAGGATACATTTGTGTATTATGGATAGTGTTATTTATTTTCTACTCACCAGGGCTTGTTGTCTAGGCCCCATCCTCATACAACTCTCAGGTTTATCTAGGGGAAGACAGGTTTTTTCAAGTACTCAAGTTTGATCTTTTGTTCTTGTTCTCTCATGTTTGTTATTTATGTGGTGATTCTCTTTTAAGGTAGTTGCCTATGTTAATACTTGTTATCCTATCTTGTTTCCGTTGTGAGTTAGTATTATTGTACTCTGATTATGCCCATGCTCATTATTTGTAGGTACCCGATTTATACACTTTATGCTTAGATGAGTTTGAGTTTCATTTTTTTCGAAATTCGAACTCAAAAACTATGTGTTATTACATTTGATATCAGAGCTTAGGTTTAGTGGATCAAAGGAATTAATAAATTAGGATTAGTGAGAGGATGTATTCGAATTTCTTTTCTATTTTCTTTGGTCTTCCCTCTTTACTCTAAATTATTTTTGCAATGAGACAGTAAGATGGGTTTATAGTGACTAGGAATTAGTAGTACTTTGAGTTTGAGTTTCTTGCCAACCCCAACTGAACCTATGGTGCGTTTGGTGATTTGTCTTGAAGATCATGAGGACGACAAAGGGTGATCCCATCGATTTGTGCTTGATGAATGGACGAAAAGCTAGCTACAATAGAAACAGTAGCGACTTCCGACTTTTGGTTTCATGGCAGTTCCAATCGATGATCTTTTCTTGATTCTGGAATTTAGCTGAAAATTCATGTTAACATGTCGTATCATTCCGAAAACAAAATTAGGAGGCGTGTCCATTTGATACTTCATTTTGAAATCCGGATATTCTTTTGTTAGAATTATTTCTTTGAATTATTGGTCTTATTGGGGAGAAATCTTATTTTTAACATGTTCTGAAAAGAAAAAGGAGTTACGAAAGCTTTAAATTATAATTTTAGAGAAATTGTTTAATAAATAAAGGTTTGAGAAAGAAAATTAATTTTATGATTTTAAAAACTATCCATGTTTTAGATTGTTTTGGTTTTGTGTAATTTAAATAAATAAACATTTTTGGTAAAAAGAAGAATTTGAAAATAACAAGAAATATGCCAAAAAAAATAGTAATACCCGGTTCTAAAGATTTTTAATATTCCCCTTTTTGCTATTTTGGATGGTTTATGGAAATTATTACAAACAACCTTTAAGTGATTTAAAAATCTCGATGATTCGGAATAGGGAGGGATTGTTCCAATTAGTAACATGAAATGGAATAAAAATTCACTAAAATAGTAAAATAGTCTTAGTGCGATCTCCTTGGTTTATAAACAAAATTGAATCTCGAAAAAGTTTTCATAATATTTCTCTCGAATGGACTAAGGAAATTTTTGGTTTAGCTTGGAGTATTTATATCTCAGATCTTTGGTTAACCTGCCAGCTAGACAAGGGAGATAATTTTGTAGAAATATAATCTAAATACAAAATATTAGCTAAAATATTTTCAGATATTCCATTTCTTAATTGTTCGATTTGTTCAACAAGGTAAGGGTAAAATCCATTTAAATTTTATTATGGATTTCTGCCTGAATTATTTCGAGAATTCGTTTGTTGTGTGGTCGCAACCTTTTGTTGATGTTAACGGTCAAAAGTGGACGCCAACACTCGAGATTTCCACGATAGTGAAAATAAATGCCCTGAATGGAAACTATGTGAGTTACGATGTAAATATGCAGGGGAAACCGCTAGAGAACAGTCACACGGTGTTTATAGTAGTTCAGCTTGTCATAGCCAACGTCCACTTTAGAAGTTTAGTACTTAATTAATCTACTTTTACGATATACAATATGGAATCGGCTTATCTCTAAATGTACAAGAGCTATGATAGTTCCAAGTGCTAAAGCGAGTGATCCCCTGCGCTACGCTTGGAGGAGGAGATGGTAGGATTTACATTGTGATCCAAATGCTTGAAAGAGAAAGAGGGAGCTTTCTAGAGTCCATGAAACCAAGTCTAGTCAAGAGGGGATCGAGAGGCTAGAAAGTTCTCATGAAGATACCACGGTCATGGTGGCAAGGAGGTCCAATGATGGGTTTTATCCCTTCTTCCCGAAATGCTAAGGCATTGCAAAGTGGTCCAAATGTGCAAGAAGATGGTTCTAATGACCCGCAAATCTGTACCATTTGAGCTGACTGACTATAACTCACGTCCAATCCAAATTGCAAGAAAATACGAATCATTAATAGAAATAAGTTAGAGGATGAGAAATAGGAAGAAAGAAAATTAGAATAGAAGGAAATAGATTGAAGATAGAACTGAACAACAATACAGAATCTCACAATCGCAGCGGAAAAAAATATAATATATATCATAATTTTTGAAATACAAAACTGTATCCTTACTTACATACATCATCAGAGTACATCACATACATAATGCAGTGGAATAAACTCTAAATAACTAATTTTAAAGCCTCCTGCTCCACGCTCCTCCAGAAAAATATGTAAAATCCTGAACTATTGGACTGCCTGTACAAATTTGGGTACCCAAGAGTTTAGGGAAAACATAAAAAAATAAACTCTGGGTCAGTCATGGGACTGGTGTGAGTAAACGATTTTAAAACAACTTGATTAATAAGGGATATCTCATAAGACCACGCTATGAAAATGGAACGGGTTTTTCCCTTATGAGAATACAGAACAATTGGTTAAACTTTTCAAAAAAAAAACGTTTTGAAAGAAAAGATAATCGTAGGACCAATCCACACATAAACATGGATACTTTTTACCTTACGATAATCCAAAACATTTTGAAACCAATATCTTATTCTGATATTATAATAGTCTCTAAATACATATAAATACCAATCTAGCGGAACGCTTGCATCTCACGCTTCATATATACAGTATACAATCAAAACCGCAGACGCTGATTGGAGATTGGATTCCGACCATGACAACGTTTGGAACTACCTGTCGATAGTGTATCTCTAGAGGGGAATACACTGGGTTCAACAAGAACGTCTTGCAACCCGGCCCACACATGACCGGCCACTCATTTCGCTTGAGTGTAGCGAATGTATATCACCAACGGTTGGGATCAGCAACCGTTCCCGAAAGGGACAACATCGAAATAGATTAAAGAAGGAAACGAAATTTCTCTAGATAGGTGATTATACACCCTAATGGGAGCAACCCACATTTCTATGTTCCCTGCCCGATTTTTGTCATTTCCCAGTTGTGAGGCTTAAGGCTGAGCAAACCTTCAGATATGACATGTCTTCATTTACTTTGAATGCCACATCGTCAAACCCGCCAAATCACAAATTGATTTCCCCAAAAATACCACGGGTATAAATCTAAGAGAAACGAATTCCTTCGCCACCAAATGTAAATACATTTGAAGAGATCAACTTACGCAATTTGTTAGGCATACTCTGTCAGACACTTGTCCATACAAATTGTCCCGGGACTGGACAAACCGAAGGCACTATCCTATAAATCCGTCTTAGGCAATTTCTATCTAGGATCGACAGAATAGCCCTTGCATAACTCTGTCTTCCATGATCTTCAATAATTTCTAAGTCGTAATGTATATATCGAATTGAAGTGGAATTAGATTCCGGTCTCTTCGAAAACGATAACGAAAAGGTCCGTATTTGATAAATGGTGATTTAACTATCAAATATAAATTAAAATAAACATATTTATTTCCGTTGGATCTGCTAAGCCTTATTTAGAAAAAAACTTTAAATATTAAATATTCAAATATTAACTTTGTATGTATTTATTTGAATACATAAGTATGAATACATAAGTATTAACTAACTTAGAAAACTTTATTATCAAACTTAAGTGATAATCTCGTTCTCAAATATCTGTTTCCATAGCTAAAAATGATATTCAACTGTAACACCATTTTGAGCACAAACTAATACGGTCTATCAGATAATTGTGAAATCGCTCAAGTTGGGGTATTTAATTACCTCTCAGACCATGAGTCGAAATCATTCTCACCATCAAGTATCGTAGAAGTTCGATATCCAAAATATTCGACAAAACCTTAAATTGGTAAATCCATTTGATTTCAAAACCTTAAACTCTTTTCAAACAACGTCGTTTGGTTTGAAAACATTTATTAAGTTAACTTAACTTAAATATCGAAATCTAGGAATTTATTCCAAATGATCGACTAAATTTCCTATCCTTTGATAATCAAATTCTCTGTACAAACTTACTTAATTAAAAGATTATTTAAGTTAAAACACATCGTCTCGGAAAATTTACCCAGAGTTAAATTACTATTTAATTACACCATTATCTTACCAAAACCAGTTAATTAAAAACCTATTTAGTTTCTCACAATTCATTTAAGAAACCGAATAGTTTAATATAATTAATCTTTCCTTTTTAAATAAATTAATAATATAAATAAATTTAAAATAATCCATTTAATTGTTTCTTAAAAACAATTTAAATCCAATTATCAAACTCAAGTATATTTATGAGTTACTTTACAAAAATTATAACTTAGTAGTTCCAACGGCATATAATAGTTCTAATAACAGACGACATTTAAGTCGTTAACCCAATTTGCAAAAACCATCATATAAATACAATACAATATTATTAAAATAATAATATCTCAACATCATATCTAAACTGATAAAATGTGTCAAACTGATAAAATAGCAGAACAATGTTTATTTCTGCTGATAAGGTGTCCAAACAATTCAGTCAATCAACTATACATTGGAACGGTGTTTATTTCCACTAACACATGTCCAACACATATAATTTTGATTAACACAATTAAGAATAGCTAAATTAATAATCAATTAATTACATAACCCATTCGGTATCTACTGCATTACAGATCATTATCGGTTAATAGTTTACGTGTTATCTTGATTTAGCGACTACATTTACATTCAATAAAATTTGAAATGATACTTAGTATCTCAGTTACTCTTAATAAGTTAATTCATTGAATTGTTTTAAAACTCGAACGTCGAGTTATATACCATTTGATCGACTGAACTACACACATATGGGTCGAATGTTGTAAAAGGATATTCTGGCCTATACCTTAATGCATATAATTTAAATGAATAAATATTTTATTTTGAGTTTAACTTAAAAACATTTTCCTTTTAAGTATAATGGATCAAGCCCAATTAAAACAACCCATACCTTTAATATAAACATATATTTGCAATTATACATGTATTTAGATTATTAGATTATTATAATTAAAATTTAACTTACTTTGCCTTTTAAATTTTTTATTCATGTTAATCCTGGGCTTAGCCCAAGCCCAACACCCTAAAACCCACGCAAGACATGCTAGCACCAAGCTCCTCCACCCATTTTGGTATTTCACTACTCCAACAACATGCCATCCCAACGCCTTGTCTTTATGCCCAGATAATTTTCTTTTCTGGTTGCTTTTCTTTGCCAAATCTTATACTAGTCCATATGTACATTGATCACACAAATTAGTTCATCAGTTGGTTGCACAAACAGGCTTCAGCCAAGCAATTTCTATGCAGTTGGGTGCTGCTTCATCTTCTTCTTCCAAATGTGCACGGTTGTGCGCTAATTCACGTCTACCACTGACCTACCCCACTGTGACCTATCACCAACTCACCCGCATGCCGTATCATCCCCTAGGGTCATCACCGACCCATCATCCAAACCCTTAGTCTTCCCCTTCTCGAAAACACTTCTCCACCATTGCTAAAAAAAATCCAGTTCCAGGCAATTCTCAAAAAAACTCGTTGGCCATCCTTAATTTCGACCGTTGGATGGCCTTCACTTATCATCCCTTCGAAGATCACGTCCTTACATATTCCCCCTCCAGAAAAGCCCGCACTCGATCGGCTCTAGAACTCTTATGATCCGGTCAAACACTTCTCCTTAAAAACACTTCAACTACCCTAAAAATACCTCGTCCAACCTCCTCAGTTCATTGAAGCTGACCATACTCCGTCCATGGGTCGATCCATCGCCCTAGAAGCTGTAGTCGAAGCAGTTTGCAATCCCATTGATCCAGATTCACGAATAAAATATTTATTTCCGAAATAAACTTTAAATTCTAGCACATAATCTCGTGAACTAAAAATCGTGAAATCTAGTTTAAAAATCATGGTTTTCTAATGTGATCATACTTGTATGCTTGATCCTTCAATTTATGTCGATCGAAATTTCTGATTATCAATTTCTTTTGTTGTGTATACCTTATATCTGTAAACATACATATCTATACGAGGTTCGACTATTTTTAATATCAAGTTTATACATATATGAACACATTTCATTTGATAGTTTAGGCTCGAACATCATAGAAATTTAGTTCTTGAATTTTTATGCCAAGTAACGGCCTTAGAAAATAATCAGAGCCAATATTTTCTCACTACTACATGCTTCCTCTTATTGCTTCCACATTTTTTATTCAACCAATTATGTATCTGAGAATAAATCAAGTACAATCACCCTATTTAGAAGTGTATGTCCACGTAGATGTTTAAACAATAATCAGTACATAAATGGGGAAGTTTACTCACTACCTTTGCTTACTGTCTTTATGTGTTTTTTCTTATTCACATATTTACATTTTGGGCCATTTATTTTTACATACACGGTTTCTAGACTAACATGAAAGCACATCAACCTATATATATATATATTTGCATAATAATCAATGAACAAGGGAAAAAGGGATTTACTCACAATCGTTCACTGGTTTCATTTATTTTCTCGATAGAAATTTTGTTTTGCAGGGCATTCAGATTTTCAAGTGTTTCAGTATTGAAATAAAACCATGATGTATCATGTACACAACTAACATACATACATAAATAACATGATTTTTTTTACTAATAATCCAATAAATGTTTAAATAGAGTTTTAATAAGTCGGTTTACTCACCAAAAAACTGCTTACTGGTCGTGGATATTTGTTCACTGTCCTCCTAGTTGCTCACTGGTTTGAGCATTTCTAATCTAGGCTTACACTTATTTACTAGTTTCTAATATTTCTAGGTTCACTTAAATGGTACTCTGCCATGTTTTCTCTCAAGTCTTCAATTTGTTTTAAGGCAAAAGTGTGAATGAATTTTGTGAAGTATGTGCATGTATATATAGGCTAGAACAATTAATAAATAGTTCCTAGTTCATAGCTCTAATATGGATTACCTAGGGTATACTAGGTTGTCTCAATATTTGATTGAAAATGAATTGTATAGGTGCTCTGTGTATTCATTTTTTTCAATCATTTACATGGCAGATGGGAATGGTCCTAGCTGTGCATGTTTTTCTTTGAGAAAGAATAAATCCTAGTGTAGACAGCTGGTCCTATATGGATTGGAAAAAGCATGCTCGAGGGTAACATCATCTACCAGGCTACAAGCAGGCTATGCTTTGATGTACATGAGAACGTGTATGAATTAGTTTGAAAAGCCATGCTTTGCTCCGAAGTAATCTCAAACTATAAATTTCTATGTTGTCCTAGGGTATATAGTGCTTCCTATGAGTTGAAATGCCAGGCCTTACGTTGTAGTTAGCTGTTACTATGTTTTAAGAGGTGTTTGGCTGGGTTGTTGGCTTTATGTTTTTGTTTCAAGGTATATACAACAAGGTGTTATCTAATAGATACACATACATGTGCACATTTCTGTACAACATGTGCAATAGAAATTTTGGAAAGCTTTTCATTTTTTTTATAGTCGAATCTCATTTGTTTGTTCAAATTTTTAATGCAATTTCATATATTCTCTCATTAATGTGTTGTGACATATCAAAATAAAATGATAAATCTTCATAAATGTTTTGATTTCTTTAGGATATGAGAGTTACAGCTATGAACATGTCCTTGATTTCTTTTCAAGGAAGTAATTTAGATTGTCTATATAATATTCTCATTCGTTACACAAATAAACCCAAAATTTAAATAAGAACAGGTTTTTATATTACAAACAAAATGTTAAAACAATATCACTTGTATATATTTACATATACAAGTAAAAATATACACATATAAATTAATAAAAATTATTGTTCTAGCCATAATATCCTCATCCAATATTATCTATATTTATGTTTTAACAAGAATGAAAACAAACATAAAACAAAACATCACTTACTTGTCTTATATTTATATACACATTGGTTAAATATTTTAAACCGTTAAAATATGTATTTTGGATTTTCCTCAATATTTAATATTCACAATTTATTATTCTAAATTAATTTACTAAAATAAATCCAAAATAAATCGTATTAAAACTCCGTCAAAAACCGGGGCGTTACAATCTACCCACCTTAAAAGAATTTCATCCCCGAAATTAAAAAGTAACAAGGAGATTATAGTTATATATATATATATACTTATATACCTATAGGGTCATCCCATAACAATCACAATAAACAAAACATCCAAAATACATAGTTTATCTACTAAACATTTTGCCGCATACAATTTAAACACGTTCCTTAGTCCCTGACCGTAAATCGGTAAGAAAATAATCTTCTAAGCATCAACCCCGATGACCGAAATCAACATCGGATCAATACTCAGAAAATCATTTAACTCAACCAATCTCCAGTTAGGTTCCAATTTCTTAAGTCCAGTAAAATTTCAAATTCCAGGATCCAAATTTCCGGTTTTTATTCCAACTAAGTTTGAAATCACATATCTTAATTCCATTTTAACTTCAAAACTCTTGAATTTTCCCATACATTTTGTTTTCCTCAACATTTTTTATATCTTATTATTATCAAATTCAATTCGATTTAATATATGACCACTATAATCTAATTTAATTATAATAACAACAATTGACACATTCATATATAATAATTTTAGAAAATTATTCTCTTTATAACAAAATATAATTTTGGGCAAAATTATTTCATCTACTTATCTTTTAAAACAATACTATGTCAAATTACTCTGTCCAAGAGTTTAGAAACACCTATCGATATAGTTATTCCTTTCTGTATCAACCAGAATTCATAAACCACTTAACAAATCAATCAACACAATACAAAACAGTTTTTATATCAATTAACAAATATGCGCTCATATATATACACTCAAACTCAATCTAGGGTATTACTAACCCCATCTCTATTGAGTTAAGCTACAAAGCCAAGGTTACTACTCAACCTTATGCTTGGATACCAAGTGTAACGACCCAGAAATCTGTACCATTTGAGCTGACTAACTACAACTCACATCCAACCCCAATTGCACGAAAATACAAATCATTAATAGAAAGAAGTTAGAGGATGAGAAATAGGAAGAAAGAAAATTAGAATAGAAGGAAATAGATTGAAGATAGAACTGAACAACAATACAGAATCTCACAATCGCAGCAGAACAAAATATAATATATACCATAATTTTTGAAATGCAAAATTGTATCCTTACTTAGATACATCATCAGAGTACATCACATACATAATGCAACGGAGTAAATTCTAAATAACTAATACTGAAGCCCCATGCTCCAAGCTCCTCCATAAAAATATGTAAAATCTTGAACTATTGGGCTACCCGTACAAATTTGGGCACCCAAGAGTTCAGGCAAAACATAGAAAAATAAACTCTGCGCTAGTCATGGAACTGGTGTGAGTAAACGATTTTAAAACAACTCGATCAACAAAGGATATCTCATAAGACCACGCCGTGAAAATAAAACAGGTCTTTCCCTTATGAGAGTACAGAACAATTGGTTTAACTTTTCAAAAAAAAACATTTTGAAAGAAAAGACAATCGTAAGACCAATCCACACATAAACATGGATAGTTTTTACCTTACGATAACCCAAAACATTTTGAAGTCAATAGCTTATTCTGATATTATAATAGTGTCTGAATACAAATAAATAGCAATCTAGCGGAACGTTTGCATCTCACGCTCCATATATATAGTATACAATCAAAACAGCGGGCACTTATTGGAGATTGGATTCTAACCATGACAAGGTATGGAACCACCTGCCGATAGTGTTTCTCTAGAGGGGAATACACTGGGTTCAACAAGAACATCTTGCAACCTGGCCCACACATGACCGACCACTCATTTCGCTTGAGTGTAGCGAATGTATATCACCAATGGTTGGGATCAACAACCGTTTTCGAAAGAGACAACATCGAAATAGATTAAAGAAGGAAACGAAATTTCTCTAGATAGGTGATTATACACCCTAATGAAAGCGACCCACAGAGCCATGATGCCTGCTCGATTTTTGTCATTTCCCGGTTGTTAGGCTTGAGGCTGAGCTTACCTTTAGATATAACATGTCTTCATTTACTTTGAATGGCACATCGTCGAACCCATCAAATCACAAATTGATTTCCCCAAAATTACCATGGGTCGCCACCAAACATAAATACATTTGAAGAGATCAACTTACACAATTTATTAGGCATACTCTGTTAGACACTCATCCATATAAGTTTTCCTGGGATTGGACAAACCGAAGGCACTATCCTGTAATCCATTTTAGGCAGGATCGACAGAATAGCCCTTCCATAACTCCATCTTCCATGATCTTTAATAATTTCTGAACCGTATCATATATATCGAATCGAAGTGGAATTAGATTTTGATCCATTTGAAAACGATAACGAAAAGGTCCATATTTGATAATTGGTGATTTAACTATCAAATATAAAGTAAAATAAACGGATTTATTTCCGTTGGGTCTGCTAAGCCTTATTTTAAAAAAACTTAAAATATTAAATATTCAAATATTAACTTTATATGTATTTATTTAAATACATAAGTATTAACTAACTTAAAAAAAAATTATTATCAAACTTATGTGATAATCTACTTCTCAAATATCTGTTTCCATAGCTGAAAACGATATTCAACTCTAACACCATTCTGAACACAAACTAATACGGTCTATCAGATAATTGTGAAATCATTCAAGTTGGGGTATTTAATTACCTCTCAGACCTTGAGTCGAAATCATTCTCACCATCAAGTATCATAGAAGTTCGATATCCAAAATATTCGACAAAACCTTAAATTGGTAAATCCATTTGATTTCCAAACCTTAAACTCTTTTCAAACAACGTCATTTGCTTTGAAATTTTTTATTAAGTTAACTTAACTTAAATATCAAAATCCGGGAATTTATTCCAAATGATCAATTAAATTCTTATCCTTTTATAATCAAATTCTCATTACAAACTTACTTAATTAAAAGATTATTTAAGTTAAAACACATCATCTCAGAAAATTTATCCAGAGCTAAATTACTATTTAATTACACCATTATCTTACCAAAACCTATTAATTAAAAACCTATTTAATTTCTCTATTCATTTAAGAAAATGAATAGTTTAATATTATTAATCTTTCCTTTTTAAATAAATTAATAATATAAATAAATTTAAAATAATCCATTTAATTGTTTCTTAAAAACAATATAATCCAATTATCAAACTCGAGTATATTTATGAGTTACTTTACATAAATTATAACTTAGTAATTCCAAAGGCATATAACAGTTCTAATAACATACGACATTTAAGCCATTAACCTAATTTGCACAAACCATCATATAAATATAATTCAATATTATTAGCTGATAATAATAATTTCTCAACATCATATATTAACTGATAAAATGTGTTGAACTGATAAAATAGCAGAACAGTTTTTATTTCTATTAACAAGGTGTCCAAACAATTCAGTCAATCAACTATACAGTGGAACAGTGTTTATTTTCACAAACGTATGTCCAACACACATAATTATGAGTAACACAATTAAACATAGCTAAATTAATAGTCAATTAATTACACAACCCATTCAGTATCTACTGCATTACAGATCATTATCTATTAATAGTTTACGTGTTATCTTGATTTAGCGACTACATTTACATTCGATAAAATTTGAAATGATACTTAGTATCTCAATTGCACTTAATGACTTAATAAATTAATTCATTGAATTGTTTTAAAACTCGAATGTCGAGTTATATACCATTTGATCAACTAAACTACACACATACAAGTCGAATGTTTTGAAAGGATATTGTAGCGTATACCTTAATGTATATAACTTGAATGTATAAATAATTTATTTTTGGTTTAACTTAAAAACATTTTCCTTTTAAGTATAATGGGCCGAGCCAAATTAAAACAACCCATACCTTTAATATAAACATATATTTGCAACTATACATGTATTTAGATTATTAGATTATTATAATTAAAATTTAACTTACTTTGCCTTTTAAATTTTTTATTCATATTAATCCTGGGCTTAGCCCAAGCCCAACACCCTAAAACCCACACAAGACAGGCTGGCATCAAACTCCTCCACCCATTTTGGTATTTCACTGCTCCAACAACATGCCATCCCAACGCATTATCTTTATGCCCACATAATTTTCTTTTCTGGTTGCTTTTCTTTGCCAAATCATCCACTAGTCCATATATACATTGATCACACAAATTAATTCATCAGTTGGTTGCACAAACAGGCTTCAGCCTAGCAATTTCTATGCAGTTGGCCACTACTTCATCTTCTTCTTCTAGATGTGCACGGTTGTGCACTAATGCACGTGTACCACTGACCTACCCCACTGTGACCTATCACCACCTCACCCGCATGTCGTATCGTCACCCAAGGTCATCACCGACCATCATCCAAATCCTTAGTCCTCTCCTTCTCGAAACCACTTCTCCACCATTGCTAACGAATTTTCCAGTTCCAGGCAATTCTAAAAAAAACTCGATGGCCATCCTTATTTTCGATCGTTGGATGGCTTTCACCCATCACCGCTTCGAAGATCACGTCCTTACGCATTCCCCCTCCAGAGAAGTCTGCACTCGATCTGCTCTAAAACTCGTATGATCCGATCAAACACTCATCCTTAAAAACACTTCAACTACCCTAAAAATACCTCGTCTAGCCTCCTCAGTTCATTGACGTCGACATGCTCCGTCCATGGGTCGATCCATCTCCCTAGAAGTTGTGGTCGAAACAGTTTGCAATACCATTGATCCAGATTCACGAATTAAATATTTATTTCCAAAATATACTTTAAATTCTAGCACATAAACTCATGAACTAAAAATTGTGAAATTTAGTTTAAAAATCAGGATTTTCTAGTGTGATCATACTTGTATGCTTGATCCTTCAATTTATGTCGATCGAAATTTCTGATTTTAATTTCTTTTGCTGTGTATCCCTTATATCTGTAAACATACATATCTATATGAGGTATAACTATTTTTAAAATCAAGTTTATACATATATGAACACATTTCATGTTGATAGTTTAGGCTCGAACATCTTAGAAATTTAGTTCTTGAATTTTTATGCCAAGTAATGATCTTAGAAAATAAACAGGGCCTATATTTTCTCACTGTTACATGCTTCCCCCTGTTGTTTCCACATTTTTCATTCATCCAATTATGTATTTGAGAATAAATCAAGAAAAATCACCCTATTTAGAAGTGTATATCCATGTAGATGCTTGAACAATAATTAGTATATAAGTCGGGAAGTTTACTCACTACCTTTGCTTACTGTCTTTATGTGTTTTTTCTTGTTTACAGATTTACATTTTCTGCCATTTATTTTTACATACACAGTTTCTAGCCTAACATGAAAGCACATCAACATATATATTTGCATAATAATCAATGAATAAGGGAAAAAGGGATTTTACTCACAATCGTTCGCTGGTTTCATTTATTTTCTTGATAGAAAATTTGTTTTGCAGGGCATTTAGATTTTCAAGTGTTTCGGTATTGAAATCTAACCATGATGTATCATGTACACAACTAACATACATACATAAACAATCTGATTTTTTTTTACAATAATTCAAGAAATGTTTAAACAGAGTTTTAATAAGTGGGTTTACTCACCAAAAAACTGCTCACTGCTCGTGGATATTTATTCATTGTCCTCCTAGTTACTCACTGGTTTGAGCATTTCTAATCCAGTCATACACTCGTTTACTGGTTTCTAATATTTCCATGTCCACTTAAATGATGCTCTGCCATGTTTGCTCTCAAGTATTCAGTTTGATTTGAGACAAAGGTGTGAATTAATTTTGTGAAGTGTGTGCATGTATATATAGGCAAGAACAATTAATAAAATAGTTCCTAGTTCATTGCTTTAATATCGATGTCCTAGGGTATACTAAGTTGTCTCAATATTTGATTGAAAATGCATTGTATGGGTGCTCTGTGTATTCATTTTTTTCAGTCATTTGCACAGTGATGGGAATGTTCCTAGCTGTGCATGTTTCGCTTTGAGAAAGAAGAAATCCTAGTGTAGATAGCTGGTCCTATATGGATTGGAAAAAGTATGCCCAAGGGTAACATCATCTACCAGGCTACATGCAGATTATGCTTTTATGTACATGAGCACATGTATGAATTGGTTTGAAAAGCCATGCTTTGCTCCTAAGTAAGCTCAGACCATAAATTTCTATGTTGTCCTAGGGTATAGTCTGCTTCCAATGACTTGAAATGCCAGGCCTTACATTGTAGTTAGTTGTTACTATGTTTTAAGAGGCGTTAGGCTAGGTTATTGGCTGTATGATTTTGTTTCAAAGGTATATACAACAAGGTGTTATCTAATAGATACACATACATGTGCACATTTCTGTGCAGCATGTGCAATAGAAATTTTAGAAAGCTTTTCGCTTCTTTTTTCTACAGTCAAATTTCATTTAATTGTTCAAATTTTTAATGCAATTTAATATATTCTCTCATTAATGTGTTGTGACATATCAAAGTAGAATGTTAAATCTTCATAAATATTTTGATTTCTTTAGGATATGTGAGTTACAACTATGAACATGTCCTTGATTTCTTTTCAAGGAAGTAATTTAGATTATCTATACAACATTCTCATTTGTTACATAAATAAACCCAAAATTTAAATAAGAACAAGTTTTTAAATTACAAACAAAATGTTAAAACAATATCGCTTGTATATATTTACATATACAAGTAAAAATATACACATAAAAATATAATACAAATTATTATTCTAGCTATAATATCCTCATCCAATATTATCTGCATTTATGTTTTAGCAAGAATGAAAACAAACTTAAAACAAAACATCACTTGCTTGTCTTATATTTATATACACATTGGTTAAAATATTTTAAACCGTTAAAATATTTTAAACTGTTAAAATATGTATTTGGGATTTTCCTCAATATTTAATATTCACAGTTTATTATTCTAAATTAATTTACTAAAATAAATCGTATTAAAACTCAGTTAAAAACCGGGATGTTACAATGGTTCTTCTTTTTCCTAGAGTGATGGAAGGTGATTGGGAGGTTGTAGGAAGGTTATCTTCTTCCTAGGATGCCATGAGAACAAACAGCCAACCCCCATCACGCTGCAGGAAAATGGGTATTTATAGGAGAGGATAGGCAGGTGAGGTAGGCGTAATAGGCTAGAAAGTGGAACCCACAACCATGATTCGTATCTCGGGTTCGGTACCGATCCCAGTACTTGTCTTTCTCCAGCTACTTTTTTATCTTGTTATCTTCATATCTCGTTGCTTATAAACCTCGTATCCTACCTACTTCATGATTTCGTATCCCTAGTGCGTGCTGCAATTTTGTACCCAGAAGTCTATATGTGGGATATGAAATTTCTTAGGGTGAATGGGATACAAAAACAAAACGGAGGCACGAGACACAAATTAAGGTAGAAGGAGGGGATACGAAAAAGTGAACAGAGATGAGGATACGAAACATAGTGATGCGGAGTACCGATCCTGGAATTCGTCTCTAAGGGATATGAAATTGGTGTTAATTGAATTACGAGGAGCTACGAGGTCGGGATACGAGTTGATGGTGATGCTCAAAGCCTATCCCAAAGTGTTTGCTGAAGTTCGAGCTGCTTGGTCAAGCTGGGATGACTAATCTTAACGACTTCATTTGGGCTCGAGTCCTGAATGTTTCGGAAATGCTTCTAGATGTTAATCCATGCGATGGGCCGAGTCATGTGAGCTTGAATTGCTTTAGGGAAACAGACCAAGAGGTTGGTTAACACTTGCCTCCTGAAGGATGTAACAACCCGTATTTTCAATAACCTGTAATAACATAAATTGAAGCAGAATTAAATTATAAAATGGGAATCAAGGGAAACGGGCTATGCCATCGCGTTCGTCTCGGAAAAATACGCGAAATAGAGTCCGAGTTTTCGAAAATCGGAGTCCGTATGACCCAGTTAAGGCCCATTGAAGTCCTCAGAAAAATCCTAAGTAAAAACAGATTCAAATTTAAAGAATTGGGCCAGCTGGGCCAAGGCGGGAAAACTCCCGCCAGGGGCCCCATGTCGACAGGCCTGTCGACAGGGTCCCCAGGGAGTCGACTGCCCTGTCGACAGCCCTGTCGACAGGGGCTAGCCAGGCAGATTAGCCTGGCGCACCTCTTTGGTTTGGGCTTGGTTGTGTGGTCTGGTTCTAGAGAGTTCCTAAATCTGACGGGCCAAAATTCACCTAGGGTTAATCCTATGGTCTAAATCACTCTAATCTTCTATAAATAAGCTCCTAATCCTACCCTTAAGCCCCATAAATCATTCTAGCAACAAAACTATGCCAAAATCTAAACTCTCATGGCCTCCACCTAAAAACCCTAGCCTCCAATCTCTTCATCAATAATTCCTAAGTAATTTTCCATGCATACAAGCATATTTGGGCTTGTATGATCCTCCTTAGCTTGCATTAAAGGCTTGTTTTTCAATTGGCATCATAAAGGAGGAGTCTTGATCAAGTTTGCTTGCATTTGGGGGCTTTAATTAGTTGCATAAGGGGTTTCTTGCATTGGTTATACTCATTTGAGTCCGCATAAACATTGTAAGCCCTCTTACCTTCACTTTACAAACTCTAAAGTTAAGATGTGGTGAAAGTTGAGATTTATGTGAGTTTAGTTGATTATGCATGCTTATGCAAACTCACTATACCATGT
This sequence comes from Allium sativum, assembly GCA_030737875.1. Lineage (NCBI taxonomy): Eukaryota > Viridiplantae > Streptophyta > Magnoliopsida > Asparagales > Amaryllidaceae > Allium > Allium sativum. Next base: position 204,788,733 of record CM060924.1, read on the forward strand.
TTTATATGTTTCATAAGTTATGCATGCATATGCGAGTTTATTATGCCATGTTCTACATGTTTAATGGATTATGCATGTTTATGCAAGAGTACTAAGCCATGATTTGCAAGTTAATTGAGTTATGCATGTATACTAAGCCATGATTTGCAAGTTTAATAAGTTATGCATGTTTATGCAAGTTTGTTAAGCCATGATTTGTATGTTTATTGAGTTATGCATGTTTATGCAAGTTTAAAATGACAAGTTGTGCATGTTTTGACAAGTTGTGCATGTTTTGACAAGTTGTGCATGTTTATGCAAGTTTAAAATGACAAGTTGTGCATGTTTTGACAAGTTGTGCATGTTTTGACAAGTTGTGCATGTTTATGCAAGTTTAAAATGACAAGTTGTGCATGTTTTGACAAGTTGTGCATGTTTATGCAAGTTTAAAATGACAAGTTGTGCATGTTTGACAAGTTATGCATGATTAAGGTAATATGCAAGTTCACTATGCTAAGTTATGCAAGTTTAACATGTTATGCATGTTTATGGTAATATGCAAGATCACTATGCTAAGTTATGCAAGTCTAACATGTTATGCATGATTGTTGTGCAAGTTTATCATGTATGTTGTGCCAAGTTCCCTCTTCCTATCCTTTATGCGTTACCACGAATATGTAAGCGATAGAATGACGTTGGGGGTTTTGGGGTAAACTTAAAATACATGAAGATATAAGACTGGGAATTTACCTATTAAGTTAGGTCTACCCCTTGGGAATTTACCTATTAAGTTAGGTCTACCCAAGTATTTGTTTGACTTGTAATTATGTTTTGAAATAAAGTGGACATGACACTTAGAAAACATAAGTGTGGCCAACTCGAGGTTGGGTTGAGTTTGTAGCGTAATTCTACCCGGAACCGACCGGCTTAACTAGTGGCTACAAACAATAGGACCCAATGTGAGAAGTTGGTCATGTGGTGCCAAGACCCGAGGTTAGACCAAGTTGTGGTGTAAAGCTACCCGGACCCGACCGGCCTAACTAGTAACCACAACAAGGTCTAATGTGAGAGGTTAAGGTGCATTAAGTTAATTAATGCCTCATGATTAGGGTTAAGTCAGGGTCCACTAATACTTAACCAATTTGGGGATTCGAGGGATTAGAACGTGGTTAAGTTGTGAACCGTTGGTAACACTTAACTAGTTTAATCCATTTGGGAGTTCAAGGGATTAGAATGGGGTTAAGCCACACTTAACCAGTTTAATCCAGGATTAGTGAAGGGTTAAATCACACTTAACCCTCTTGGGAAACCCTAACAACGTGGTCTGTTCTAACAGTAATCCCAGTTTGGTATCATTCACAACCCTAGAAGCTAGGCTAGGGCGGGGCACGATTACTGGCGGATGTAAGCGACCAAAGGGCGATGGCCGAGTGGTACAGCGGTGCGGGTCCGGCGGGCTACGGACGTGCACGTAGTCCGATGTTGGACAAACTCGAGGCACGGGTACCAGTAGTTTAGAGCTGTGCATTATTGCTTAAGTGTCTGGGGTTGACATCCGAGGGCTTGATACACCCAAAGGGGGACCCAGCACAGTCTAACTACAACCATACGTGGGCCATATGGACACCAACACTTGACGTGTTAGGTTTATAGGGAGCCGATCGACTAGACCGTTGGGTTGGACCTTATACTAAGGTCACTTCAGGTATTGGGCCAAAGTTTGGGCTAAGGGATCAAGATCTGTTTTGTGGGTTCGCTAGTACACCGTGGTGCAAAACTTAACCTTGTTTATGCGATGACACCTCTATCTGTCTTGTAGTTACTTTATCATGCCAGTATGTTGTTATCTATGATCATCTCAGTTTCCATCATGATGTTAGCTTTATTAGTTTATAGACTGATCGTAGCAGGGCTTACTCAGTCTTTTTGACTGACCCGTTTTGTTTCGCCTCTTTTCTTCCGTTTCCCCCCCCCCAGGTTCTCAGGGAGGGAATACAGGAGCCTAGCTTGGATCTTAGCTGCTTTCTTGGATAGCTCATGTATGCTTTGGACTTGAGCCGCTATGGTTTATCACTCTTATTTGGGGATAGTGCTTATGTATTTTCAGTTTATCAGAGGATGTATTTATCTAGACTTGTAATTTTGGGAAATTGACATTTTGATGTACCAGACTTGTGTTTTGAAATGATCTATAAATCTTCCGCTGTTTTATTTACTCACTCTGTTTATTTACATATATATATATATGTCATGTCCTGCCTTGCTATATCATTATGCATGTTTACCAATAATGCCCCTCCAAAGCTAGTGCATTCCTTTGCGAGTGACCCTAGTGGAGGTGGGGTGTTACAAAGGATGTCTTGTGATAACACAACGTGCTTTGAGATGAGCCAGGTGATCCTGAAAGCTGAAAAGTCTCCAAGTCGTGTCAAGCGATTCTTCGTGAACTTTCCGTCGAGGCTTGTCGACGGCAATACAAAATTCCAACATTGTTGATTTCTAATTACTCGGAGTGGGATTTTGTCTAGCTGCTTAAGTGAAAGACCATTTCTTGTTGACTTAAGAAGTTAAACGTTAGCTGTCGACTCCCGCTCAGCACGCACTCACACGTTTGCACGTGATTTCGTGTTATATGATCAAAGTACAAAATAAACGACATGATGTTTGGATGGCATGTCATGGGCGTGCAAACATGCAAGTTAGCTTTCGAAAAGTTTTCTGGTTGGAACTTGATCGTTTGACATGTACTCTTGGACTGTCTAAATTTACGAGCACACGATTGATTAATGATTCGATTTGATTTGGTTGATCAAGATTTCAAAAGCATGCATGCTTGATTGTAGCATAGCTCGGGCGCATGATTGCGTAAGTTTGTAATCGAAACACCACCGAATTAGGACTTGATCGTATGGTGTGTTATTGTGGAACCATTTAAATTCTTAATTACACGATTGTTTAATGATTCAATTCGATTTCGACAGTCAAAGTTCGAAAACTCGTTCACGCGATCTGCGTCATTACTTGAGTTTAGGAGTAAGTCATCAATCTCGGAGTAGCCAGTTTTCCCTCCTTTCATCTTCTCTCCCTGGTTGTAGTTATTTTTAATGACGGGATTGGTACTGGTCTGGGGATTCGTCCCGGTCCTGTTACTTAAATTTTTCGAGCAATTCGAAACATCTCCCCTGCCACACCTTCACCTAACATTTCGTACTCCGAGACTTATATTTTCATAAAAACCAAAAAATTTGAGACCCCTTGGATTGCCATAGGCTACCAAGTGTTGACCGATTTCGACCATCCCACGCGCCCCCTTTATTTTAGACATTAGCAGACTGGTTTCCCCTTTGGATTTGCACATTTATTATGCGCGTTGGTGGACTAAGGAGGTGATGTAGGGTAAATGGTCGGAGCGGTGAGTAGGTCAGTGGTGGCAATGAGGGACTTTGAGTTCTCGGAGTTTGGGCTTAGCGACATGGAGTTCGAAGTCCTAATTGTGGGAATGGCAGAAAGAAGATGGAGGGATATGGAAAGCGACGATTAGTGGAAATACGAAAATGTCTTCGTATCCCCAAGTATCGCTCCATTCCCTCGGGTTTTGGGGATACAAAATTGTAATTTCATATCCCGTAGACTCGTGGAAAACCCAGATTTTCCATGTATGGGTACGAAGGAGGATGGTGGAGGGAACGAGAAGTGGGACCAGTAGGCCAGTGGGATCGAATGATCGAGAGGTCAAATTTCTGGGGATACGAAATAATGATTTCGTATTCGGTGACTTTGAAAAGTTTTCGTATTCTAGAAGTTGATATGACATCCAAGTTGAAGCATTCAGAATGGAAAATTCCTTGAGTATATGGGGATACGAAATAGAACTTCGTATCCCGGGGACTTAAGAAACTTTCGGCTTTGAACCTTCATTCTCAAATTCGAGCCGTCACGCGGCGTCGCACTGTCGGGTTGAGTTTTAAGATGGAAGTTGCATTACATAACGCGTTGACGTTTGAATGATTGTTTGAAATGACGATTCAAACATGCACAAAGTATTAGAGCATAAATTTGGACTATGGACGCATGACTGAGCCATCGCTTCTAAGATTTGATCCTCAACTTAATCACGTCGTAATTGTGATTCGACCTGACTTCGACGACTTCGGTTTGTGGCGACGATGGTTTAAGTTCATAGAGCTGGAAATCGTTGCTGCATTTCGAAGGTTTTAAGTATAACTGCATCAGCATATGCATCACTTGCATGTTTCACACTTGTATATACCAACAAAGTTTTCTAATATTTTTTCTCGTACAACAATTGCAGTCATTATAGCAGCTTTTTCCTGTAGTTGTTGAAAATTATGTAGCTATTTGTATTATTTGGAAATTTATCATGATTTTTGCAGTTAATCAATTGCATGCTTAACTTCGTGTATAATATCCTTAAAATGTTGGTTTACAAGTACGATAAACCCTAAATTCGTCGAAAACTCTTACGAAGAACACTAATATGCATCAATTAACAATGGTGGAAGATAAATCGACTCTATTAGAAACTGCAATAGTTACCTTTGATTCTCCCATTTTGTATGGATTGATGTTGAAAGTGTCAATTTTCAGTTTTGATACGGCAGAAGAAGGGTAGATACGGAATATAAGTTACCGCGTTATAAAATAATGACCTTATTTTTCTATCTTTTAGTAGAAGTAGATTTTGTGTATTTTGATATATAATAATAGGAATGGCAATGGGGTGGCTTGGGGCAGGTTTCTTGTGCCGACCCGGACTTTTTAAACGTCGCCCCAGACCAGCCCCGTAAACCCGGTGCGAGTCTAAAATTTCGCCCCGTACCTGTACGGGTCATGGTAGACCCGACCCGCCCCACAACCTGGTGATATTGTGTTCTAATATAAAAAAAATTATATACTTATATTTTTTTATCACTAAATGACAATTATATACATATTATAATGTATTCACAATGATAAGATAATATAAAAAAATGAGTTGTAAGATAATAGTTCAAAATATATGCGTTTGTTATCATATGATTATCATTGATGAAACTTAATACTATGAAAAATTTATAGTTTCTTAATTGAAAGAATATAATATTAAAGTTATAACCATGTGTACCAAAAAAGATTAGCAAGTAATCATTATAGTTATAAAGTGTTTTAATGATGTTTCATTCATGCGGGTCGGGTTGGGGCGAGCAAGCCGTGCCCCGGCCTCGACCCTAGACCCGGGCCTACAAAAACGGGTTGTGGGTCTACCCGTCCCGAAAACCCTATGGAGTGGGTCTAAATAGGTCAAAACAGGGGCGGATCAAGCGGGTTTGGATCCTAGACCCGCCGCCCCCCTTGTCATCCCTATAATAAGAAGGATGTTAGTCAGTAGATTTCTTTATATAATAAAGCTTTGCTAATTTGGGCCGATATGAAGCAGCATTAAAATAGAACCCTTAAGCTAGCTTTCTATTATTAATAATGATATACTGCTGTGTGGCTCTCATATTTCATTTAATAGATATCTATCGGACTGGTGTAGAAGTGTTCTATAAAAACTAAAAAGCTTTAATCTAGCATTGAAAATCAAATTTAACAAGAAAATATATCTTATTTGTATATTTTGAGTGGTGTGATGCACCCACGATGATTAGGCATACAAGTATTAGTTGAATTAATTGAAACCGACTCTGACATCAGTATTAGCAATTTTTAATAGTTGGATTCTTGAAAGATCACTTAATCGTAGAGATGGAAATTTAATCCGCGGAGATGGATACTGGTGGAGACACGCCACTAATCGGACGGAGATCCGCTGACTTAGCGGTTAATAGTACGGTGATGGACGATGATTTCAGCATCCAAAACGGATATGGGGCGGGTACGGAGGTGATACCATTTCCCCCATATCCGACTCAGTACATATATATATATATATATATATATATATATATATATATATATATTGCAAGGCGTATATAATATACAAGCGTCACGGCACGCGCTTCGCGCCTGATCGTGACAAGCGCTTCGCGCGTTGGTCGTGGCACGCGCTTCGCGCGTAATAATGGCACGCGCTTCGCGCGTGAATTGTTATTCCTCAAATATTGTGTAGTTTATATATGTGAGGAGATGTAAAATGCATATTTGATTATGTTAACATGGTGAATATATTACTTTGTTTTAATATTTTATTTGTATAAATATATATCCGAATACATACTAAGTACGATTAGGTAGAGAGATTTAGAATTGTGTAGGCGTATTAGAAAGCATATGGATCTAAGCATTTTGAATGTGTAAATATACTGCAGGCTCACCTTTGAATGAGTAAACTTAGGTATGCGAGCAGTAAATTTAAATGACTAAATATAGCAAAATTTAAATGAGTAAAAGTAGCATAAATACGAAGTTAAGAAAATTTGGGTTATTAATTATAACTAATTTGGCAGGCAAAGAATGGAAATGAGGGCAACAAAAATTTTCCTTTTCACATCCATCATGATTTGATTTTTTTCTATAAAAAAAGAGTATTTAATATGCCAAAAATGATTAAAAAAACAAAATCAATTCAATTTTGGGAATGTATTATGGCAGTTAAATTCAATCTTGGGGCAGAAGATTAATTGCACTAGTGCCTAGAAATTATTTGCAGTTGCAAACTACACATTTTGTACAATCAGGTAGACCTATCACACCAAAATTGCATGTCAGTTTCAAGTAATACTCATCTGACAAAGCAATATAGTCCAATGCATATTTAATGAGTGCAAAGCATTATTGCCATTATAGTACATATATATCCCTACTTAATGAGCGCAAATACATGAAGCGGAAGTATTACAGTCAGGGCAAAGCATTGCAATCAGTATAGTACATATTTAAGCAAAATTAATCTCATTTTCCCATCTGTTTTGAAGGGTAAAAAAACATGAAACGTGGAACACAAAAAAGAAGAAGAAACAGAGAAAGGTTCCAGGTTGTAGATTCCTGTACAAAAGATTGTTGTTTTATGGCAGTGAGATGAAGGCATATATAAAGGCATTTAAAAATATTTGGAAACAAATATATAAAGTTAGGTTTATCTGAAATTAGAAGTTTTCATGGAGTATGGAAGGCTAAAAGGAAGAAATGTGTTGTTCCTAGCGGTTGAGAAAGAAAAAGAAGACCATGTAAATTTATGGGTGAAATACTATGCAATTACAGGAGATATCTCATTATTTAAGGAGGAGAAATATTAGCCGCTTACTTAAATTGAAAAGATATTGAAAGACGAAAAGAAATTGGACGACAATTTGGAAAATAAATTAGAAAGAGGAAAGAAATAAAAGAGTGCAATTGCAGGAGATATCTCATAATTCAAGAGGAAAAATACCATCCGCATATTTAAATGATGAAGTTTTTAGGGGAAAAAAATGAAAATGTCAGCATTTATGCAGTTTTTTTTTTTTTTTTTTTTTTTTTTTTTTTTTTTGAATTCAGTCAGACTCGATATTCTAGGAGAAATATTAGCAACTTACTTAAATTAATTTTTCAAAGAATAAAACGAAAATATCAGCCGTATACTCTAAATGTACGTAGATTCTATATTTTTTTTAATTCAATCAATACTTTTCTATATTGTTAAAGGGTATTTTCATCAGTTCAGGTGTACACCAAAAAAGTGTGATGCCAAACCTATTCCAATTATTAGTAAAGATATATAGTTTCTTTTTATATTTATAATGTGTATATACATACAAAGAAAAAAAAAAATTGATATATTGAGTATTGATTCTATTGACCACTCATCTTCCTTTATTACGTTCGATTAAAAAATATAACTAATATTATTGATGTGCTGGGTATTGCTTTGCTGAATACTATTTATTATGATGTATAATTAATATTTGTTTAATTTAAATTACTTTTTTTGTTTTATTTTTTTTTTGTTTTTTTTTTCTTCATCTTGTCTTAATGGGTACTTAGTGGAATTCTCATAACCAATGGATATCCTCCTACCCGAATCCGATGGATATTAAACGAGGATGGAGACCATAAATGGGTAGCGGGTATGGAGGCAAAGGAAGCGTTCCCCACATGTTACCATAAAACCACCTGCCTAACGTGAACAGTAAGTTAATGGTACTTATGCACGATCTTGTTTGCATATTTCCCGACGTGACATAAATATTTTCATCAATTATAGTCTCAGTGATGAATTCAACAGTTGCCTGGTTTATTCAAATTACAATTGCTAGAATGCCATCGGTAAACATGTAACTAAGAAGATTTAAAATCTCTTTTTGCAGATCTTAACTTACACAAAAAACTGAACAGTTATGGGTTATAGCTGGCTTATCTAACGGCTTTACATGCTGCCCTAACATACCAAACAGTTTTTTTTTTTTTTTTTTTTTTTTTCTATGGATATTCAATTTGCATTCCGGGCTGAAGTTAAGGTAGCATTTCACTAGCATGCAAAAATGGTTAATGATGTTATAACTCATGTCATTTGCATGGAAGAATGAAAAATAAAATAAAAATCTATGCCTACTTCCTCGGTTTCATGACCTTTAATGTTTGCCTTGGTATCTACACCACACATAATTATAAAAACAAAGGAACTAGGAGTATTAATGTTCAAATTAATTACCCTGCTCTTCTTTCTAATCTCGAATTTTAAAAACAAATAGCCTTGACTAAATTAAAGGCAAAAGGTGCTTCTCCCAAAAGATGATTTAGTTTAATATACAGGCAGGCGTGAGGCAACAAAGCCTGGTCTTTTAAGTTTTACTGGCTCTCTTTACTTTGTTTTGCCTCGTTAACTGTAATCCGAAATACAATACATACACGGTTTTTATCTACTGTGAGTATTAGCTTTGAATATTTATCTACATTTACATATCCCATCTGAACGTTGTATGGTTTGCTTATAATAACATGAATATTTTTATTGTAAAGTATAAATTCAAATCTTACCTTGATTTCTCACTTTGAATATTCCTCAAATCTATGATATGTAAAAAGTTGTTTTTCTTCTTCTTATCTAATTTAGCTTTGTCCCCTGCATTGAAAATAGAAATAAGACGCACTAAAACTTCACAATCACACGGAATTCAATATCATTTTGTATTCCGATACAATTCAAAGATTTCAGTCTCTTTCTTCTAATTCTGCTTCTATTCTCTTTAATTCTCCATTATTTCAAAGTTTGTTCAGACTGAAAGCTAACCAACTAGCTTATCCTGTTGTATACTTGTATCATGCTTAAGGTATATGGTAGTATAAATTAAGTGCAAACGCTAATTTGTATCTATAAGCAAAAGCTTTCATGTATTTTTGGGAAATATGTAAAGTTTGGAATCTATTTCAACTAAGCAAATTAATGGTTCTAACTTGACAGCTGTACATAAAGGAAATTGCTACATCGACCGGTGTAGAATCCGGTGAATTAACGCGGTAGTGATCTCGTGCGTTTAAATGATAAACCACTTTCCTTATATCCACCATCCACGTGGACTGCATATATTTTTCTTCTCATGTTCAACTGCCACGTGCATTTCGTACCTTTCCACCGCTTCATTTCCGATTGGTCTAGCATGTTCCGTACATAAAATGTTTGATGGTTGCATACCTGTTGAAGTGTAAAAATGTGTAGCGAGAAGATAACAAGAAAACTGCATGGATGTACCTCTAAAAAAAAAAAAAGTTTAATTAGATGTACAATTGAATATTTAAAATTAATTAATTGAATTCACACTTCATTTATAGAGAAGAAACTTCAATTATATTTATATAACACAATAAAAAAGAATCATAGTCATGAACATTAGATTTCTATTTTATATTGGATGCTTATGTCACAAAAGCAGTTTTTTAGGCTAACCATTTTTGATTTCATTTAATAGAGAATCGTGAGTGTAATAACTTAAAAAATGTTGCAGGAATGTCCATCTCTTAAGGATCCATCAAACAAAATACTATATAATATAGTACACTATTATAATAGAGCATGTGATTAAATATACTACAGAAAATAGCGTAGACAAGATTACATCCTTACTCTTACCTCGTAATCTATATAGATACCATAAAGTCACCGTAAACTAGTGGCTATCATATGACATTCCATAGGTATGGTACAAATAAAGTTGTGGGAGGCTCGATCAGGATAATACGACAAGGCACATGAGGTCAACTCCTAGGGTAGAAATTTACCAGTTGCACATCCAGACTAATGGTAACAGTTACCACCCACCTCAAAACAACACTCTCAAATCAAGGATGCACATCAAATCAATCAAACCGAGGAACTATAGTAATAAAGAAAAAAAATGTTGCTGATGGGGGTAGCTAATCCCACTTGGTCACGGTATAACTCTTGTTTTAGTCATTTTAATTATGACCCGAAGATCAAGGATATTCATCATCCTTTCCTTACTCATTCTAGTAGCATTCACTAAACCAACCTACTTCATTTTAGTTTCTCCACCACGTGCACAATTGTTAAAGTTGTTTTTGGTATTGGCAGGGAGTATGACAATATCCGATCTCAGACGCTTTAATAACCAAACGCTTACATTTTTCACACCAGTGGTTCTTTACATTTTAAAATGGTTTACACTTCATATCAAAATATCAGATTTTGTTAAAAACCATTTCATATTCAAAATATGATATACTTTCATATTAAAATCTTTATTTAAATCAAACTTAGAACACTGAAATAATTCCAATTTTTAAAATAATTTGAAATAGTTAAAATAGTATAATTTATTTATATATTTAAATACTTTAAATATATTTGAAACGGTTTGAAAACAAATAGTTAGCATCCAATAGGTTTATATATAAAATAGTTTGAATTAAAAGTTTGATTTATCAAAATAGTTTATTTCTTAAGTAATTTATTAAAGTAGTTAATATATATAAGTTAAAATAAATAGTTTATAAAGTAAAATAATTATTAGAAAATAGTTTATATATTAGGTTAAAGCACTATAGTTTGATTAAGAATTATTTCTTCTAATTTTATATATACTTGAAGTCATATTCCAATTTCGAATCGATTTGACTCATTTTCAATCTTTTAGTTCGAATCAACTTCCATTTTAAATTCAATTCAATTCAAATAGTTAAATTTCCAATTAGAATTCTCATTTTGAATGATTTCAATGTATAACGAATATCAAGTTCACAATTCAGATACCACTTTAGATCAATGTTAATTTAAGGTAAATTTCAAAGATAGATAAAACAAATCAATTTCAATATATTCAACTAATTACATTTTTAACTTCAGTTTACAACATTAAACAATTTCCTTTAGCATTTATTTTTCAAAATCCAAAGTTCCAATTCATAGGAAATCAATTATAAAACATCATTTGAATTGTCTTTAAAACAATATATCAAGATTCAAGGTTAAAGCAAATTTTGTTTAACTAACGTGTGCTCGCATATAGTTTTCTATCCTATGGTTAAGTGATACTTAAAATTTAATTTTAGTATTTCAGGAATGTGAAGGATCTAGATTAACCCTAGAGGGGGGGTGAATAGGGTTTATTAGAGTTCTGAAGTGTTATTAAAATAAATCACAGCACAGATAATCAGCAAGGAAATAAATGCAGTAAATAAATAACACATAGATATACCCAGCTTCAGCAGACTCTGACTATTGCTGCATTCACTAAGGTTTCTACTAGGCGTTAATAACAGATCTCGCTTACAGACCCTGTAAACTCGCACTCCCTGCTCTCATACTGACCCTACGCTCAAAACCCAAGACTGACCTACTCCCCTAGACCAGATTTCCCCTGATTACAACCTTGTAACCAGTAACCCTAGTTTTTACAGACTCTAGTAAACTGCCAGTTAGCGCCCTAATTGGTTTCCTAGATTTTACAGACCTAGAAACTATTTGGATGATTTCAATTCAAATTACAAAAACAATTCAAAATAAAAACAAATTGAAAACCGTAGGAGTTAAAATGAGGGTTATCCCCTTTTAAATCAAAGATGGTCGTCCCTTTTCAATATTGATGCACTCATACTTGTCTTCCCCCGATCACTTGCTTTCTCTCGTGGAAATAGAAAATGGCAGCTGGAAAATTGAAAAGCTAGGGTTTTCCACGACGGCTCCAAATCAAATCGACGCTTGATTGATGAAGTGTAATTCTCTGATGCTCGAGTTTGATTCTCCTTCGTCATTCGATTGAGTCTCTCTGTCTGGCGATCGAAACCCTAAAATATTTGTGAGTTATTCGATCTTCTCTTGAATTCTTTGAATTGAACTTGTTGGATTTCGATGATATCTTTGCCAGTGATGTAATTGGTGTAGTTATAGGGTTAATTCGAACCCAAGAAATGTGGTTTCCTCTTTTGACTTTCTCGATTTAAAAATGATTCCTTTGCTTTGAAATGTTACGTGATTGGTGAAATGAATCTGGATGTTATTCTGGATTGATACAAAAACTGCCAAGAATGTTATGAATCAATTCTAAAAAATGTTAAATGAATTTATTCTAAAAAATGATTTCTGGAATTGTGAAATGATTAAACCTTGCCAAAAATAGTTCTTGAGAATAAACTGGGTAATTTCTTGCCTGGCTTAATATCTGGAATGTTTTTAAAAAACGCTTGCTCGAAATGTTGTTCCTTGCCAAATATGATTTATGCCCAATCACCTTCCATATTACTCACTGATTCCATGCATGATTTCTCAAATAAAAATTGTGATTAATTCCATGGCTTTTATGAATTGAGTCTTCAGATATTGATTATCATTTTTGAAAAGCCTTGCTAAATATAAAAACTGAAACTGATTTTCTTGGGTTACACTATGTTCAGCTACTTATGCATGTATCTATCTGTTGCAGCATTGTTTCCATTCCTTTTTTTTTGTTGTGTGTACTTGAGTCTATGTACCCCGTTAAATCTTTTGCATGTAGACTCATGAACACTTGGACTTATAAAAGTAATCTGAAAACCATTTATCTGAGTTCATTGTCTTCATGCTTTCACTTTGAGCTTTGACTAGTGTATATCTGGACTAAAATGTTTTCTTCCAAATATGTCGAAAAGAATATTTGCCAACATTGTTCAGAACTGGAAATAAATCTTTCTCAAAAGAAATGATTATTGGAAAAGATAAAAAGGATCTTCCTTGTATTCTTGTATGCTTTGAGTACGTCTGGCATGTGTTTGAACTATTTCACCATTGTTTGTGTACTTGATACTTGTTTCAACAATGTGTAGTTTCACCCATCACGATACAAATTTAAAACTGTTCTGATTATATTTCCACTTTTGCATGATTTCTTGCACCACAATTCTCATTGAAAAACTATAGGCCATGCTTGTCCATGTCTTGTGTTGTTTATTCATGTTCATGTTGTTCCCCATTGTGTTGTTAAAGCATATATATTGACATTTTGAAACATGAATTTGCCGTGTACTTGTAAAAACTGCTCCATGATCACTTTGTTGTTTAACCCATGTATACATGTATATGTATACTGTATACTGTACATTTGAGCTTGCATGTAGACTTGCTTTGTACACTACCCATACTACTCCACTTTGCCAATGTACACTGAACATATACCATGCTAGCTCAACCATTTTCTTGCTTGTATTCATTTGCTCCATTACCATGCAGTCATGTCTATTCATGGTTGCTCGACCATTTTACTACACACCTTAATCTTTGCTGAGCCATTTCTGAAAGTCACTTGCACATATATTTCTTTACTTGAACCCAAGTACACAAGTGCACCTTATTTGTAAACTGCTATGTTGTGATGTCCATCCTTGTGCATGACCATGATTATGCTGCTTGGCCATTTTTCTGTTTTTGCTGTTTTGGCTTTGCATGAGTATTCGTTATTTCTTTGCTCGACACTTGGCTTTGTTGACTATGTTGCACTGAGTTGAGATGGTCCATGTGGCTACTCCTCAGTTGCACACTGGATTGGCGAGGCAGTGCACACATGAGTATATATGCACGTGTGTACATGCATCCATCCAGAATAGATTTTCTTGTCCCTGCACTATAATATGTGTATATACATACACATGCGTGTGTAAACATATATCGTGCGCGTGCTACATTCACATATCAGATCAAGTCATGAAAAATGGTGAGAAACACACTGAAATTCTGAGATAATTAAAATTTTAGAAATAAAATTTATATTTGCTAGAATTTAGAATATTATTTCTGTTCCATATACTGTATGTGTGTTTCTATGTATGACAAGTATGGATGACTGGATTGACAGTGCAGCGAAGACAGAAGACTGAAGGCTGAGTGTAGAGTCAGTGAAAAAAATGAATGTATCTGTATGCAAAAGAGTTGTGAATGAATGTATGTACAAAATTGTATAACTGTGTGATAGAGTGTTGTAGTGAGGAACTATGTACGAAATGAATATCAGTGGTGCATACAAATAGTGGAGTTTATATTTTTGTACTGTTTAAATAATTGAAATAAAATATTCTATTTAAATAAAATACTGCTGAATATTTGAATTATAGTCATATTCTATTTAAACAGAAATATTATATTCCTATCTGAGATGTGATATAACAGTACAGTAACAAACACATGTAAAATAAAATATACTTGTTTGTTATCATCAAACAAAAATCATATAGTTGTGTATACTGTATACAACTATGTTATATACAACAATCTCTCCCTTTTGATGATGACAAACAAATAATTTTTTTTGAATATGTTAAATGTGTTTGACAATGAATTGTGGAACTCCCCCTATTTGAATGCTTCCCCTAAACAAAACTCCCCCTAGCTCTGATACCATATGTGCACGAGTGAATAGAATAAATTGAATGATTTTTCAATGATAAAAATATTTATAAATACTCACTCATAAACCAAAATCTCAACTCATTCTCCCCCTTTTGTTATCATCAAAAGGATACAAAATTTAAAATATAGATGAATACTAACTAGAAATATAATTTCAGCTTAAGAGGAAGAACGGTCATCATAAATCTCAATCAGTCAAACAAAAATAATAATATTCTGAAATAGGTGGCATATTTCACATTGTAGAGAAGGACGGATTTACGATGAATTTTATATAAAATGGAGAGAATTACAAAAA
Organism: Allium sativum; assembly: GCA_030737875.1. Lineage (NCBI taxonomy): Eukaryota > Viridiplantae > Streptophyta > Magnoliopsida > Asparagales > Amaryllidaceae > Allium > Allium sativum. The sequence continues at coordinate 204,803,822 of CM060924.1, forward strand.
ATATGAATTTCAATTATTTCCAAAGGAATTTTGAACATGAAGTACAAAAACAGTGATGGATTTGGACTATAATTAATAATTCAATTTAAGTGACAAAATAAATACTGTCAAATCCCAATAGCTATCAATTAACGAATCATAATACATCATAAAATATTAACACACTTCACAGATTAGAAAGATGGATTGATAGGCTGCTTTTTATGCACCAAGGATAATTTCAAATTGATTTCTATTTATAGCACATTGTTTTCTTTTTCATTTTATTTTATTTAAGAGCACACTGACCACGCATAACCAGAGCTTGGATTTTTTAATGAGGTCAGTCGCAGCTTAAATTATAAGTTATCTCTTAACCATGCATGACCAGAGCTAGGATTTTTAAATGAGGTTAGAGACACACTTATATATTAATTATATATTTATCGTTTTCAGCTCCAAAATAAAAACTCCTCAGTATATAAAACCAATATGAATGACAGAAATGTGGTAGGTAAGAAATGAACTATGAAATAAATTTCTAAATTAATTACATTATGAAATATGGTCGATTGTACCGGGATCATTGAAAATTTTCAATTACCACTAATTCTGAATAATAACATAGTCCAATTTCTATCACAAATATTTTCATTGTTTATTCAAGATGATTATTTTAAAAAAATATTAAACTCTCCACTTTAATATAAAAAACATGATGAATGGCAAAATAATGGTAGATAAAAGAAGATAGTCATGAAATAATTGTCAATTCAAAGATATTATAATAACTGTTCAACCATCATGAAAATCTAAATAAAGTCTCCTCTTATTGTGAAATATACTGCAGTCACAATTCATCACAATTTCAAAATATGATAATAATTTTGATGAATTATAAATACAGTTCAATTTGGATATTGATTTCATTTTCTGAATGAATAATCAATAAATAATTTTAAAATTGAAAGTCAATTACAAGAGGGATTTGAAAGATCTATACAAGACAAGAGGGATAAAAAAATATATACAAAAAATATTCAGGACTTCTGATACCAATTGGTGTCTAAATTAATGAGGATTGTAACAAGGCACATGAGACAAAATAAGAGTATCACAGATGAAAGAATTTTAAGTCAAAAGCCTAAGCAGACAATAATAAATCAGGCATAATAATTTCATCTATCAGAGCAGCAGTCACAAACAGGCAGTTATTTGAAGACATTTTTCAAAGACAGTATCAGAGCAGCACAAAAACTAATATCACAGTAGACTTGTCAGAGGATGTTTCTGAAGGTCACTAAAAAATATATTCCATGATCCAAGATTATATAATTCAGTTTATTTTAAATCATTTGAAAAAATGTGAAAATATCAGGATTTAATGAATCAACCACACCATATTATATATTTCAGATCTAAGAAATGTGTGTGATTCAATAAACCAATAATTTCAAATGATTTTAAACAAACATAAATTCAAATCAAATAATCATGAAATAACAGTGAGCTTTAAGACCAGATTTTCGAAGAATTTTTCACAAGTATCTCTGACAAGTACAAGAGTAATTTCATATCATATACATCAGGCTTGAGAGATATTCATGATCTAGAAAATTAAAAATAATTTATTTGAAATCACTTGAATCAATGTCAAGTTTGAGATATAATGAATTATTCACACAAGATTGATAATTTCAAATTTAAGTGGTGTGTGATATTCAAAATATCTAGAATTTCAGATGATTTCAAACAAAACTAATTTCAACCATAATAATCATGAATGAAGATGAATTTCAAGATGTATCACTGATTCAAGACAATTTAAAATATTCAAGCCAATCTGTAAATTTCTGAAATTGTCACAACTGATAAATAATAAAGTGCTGTAATGAGTATAAATTTTCAAGACTTCCCAAAAAGAATTAGAAGAGACTCAAAACAGTAAAGTTGTATGAAATTCCACATAACTTTCAGATCTTCAAAAATTTAGAATTCGAATCAATAGTGTTCAAGATATGACAAGAATCAACACTGTTATGAATTCAGAGAATTAGAAAACAAACTTCGAATCAATTGCAGATATTTAAAAAAATAATTCAAGATCTGGAAATGATTAAAAACAACAGAGTTTTATACAAAGAAGCAAATTTGCAGAAAAATATGAATTCTGCAATTGGAAGTTAAGGAAGCCCAAGAAGTTATAAAGATATGACAGTGAAAAAAACAAAAACACAAAAAGAAGGGGTAGAAGAAGAAATAAACAAAGAATATAAAAATAAGGAATATTTACAAACATGAGTTCAGAGATTATACCTGAAATCGATGTAAACCAGAATCTCTGACTCAACAGATGTGGCTAAGGAACTGTGAATGATTCAGTAATTTGAAGCAGTGTGAATCCAATTTTTTTTCTTTAGTAATGCAATTCCTCAGCCTCCCTCGGTACCTAACAATTTGAATGATCGAGTGGTCTGACAAAGTGTGTAAAACCACTCTTAGTTATATTTGTACGTTCTGGTACCCAAACTTGTTTGTATAAGAAACCATCAGAATTTACAAAAATGCCTTTAAGGACCTAAATCTATTTGAATTTAGACGAATTCATTTTATTTCTTTTTGGGGTCCAAGAATGATTAAATGGCTTATTATAAAACAAATTCTTATTCCGTTTATGATTCAAAAAATCTTTTGAATTGCCAGAATGTAAAATTTCAAAACAATCTTATCCAAAACAATTTGAAGAGCTTTCAAAATCGTTTGAATTCATTCTATCAAAACGATTGATATTCCTAAAGCCAAATCCACTTTTATTTCTCGATGAAATTTGATTTTTCAACAACATATTTAAAGATTTTTTCACCGTTTGAAAATTTAGCCAATGTTGTTTCAAGTTATTGAATTTTAGATTTAAGATCACAGTTTTCTTTCATTAAATCTGAACAATGGTTTCCAGTGATCTTACTCTTTTCAAAATCAGTTTTCAAAACCAAATTTTCATCATTAAGAGATTTAATTTTGGTTTGGGACTCAGGAATCTCATATTCAAAACGTTTTTGTTTTTCAAACTCAAATTTCTTGGATTTTTCAACCTCGTTTTCAAGTTATTTCAAAATCAAATCAGATTTCAACAAATTTTCCTTTTCAGCAATTTCAAATTTGGAATTTATATCAGTCTTAAAATTTTCAAATCCCTTTTGTAGAAAATTGTTCAAACTTGGTAACTCAATCTTGTTTTCTTTTAAGATCAGAATTTCCTTTTCAAACTTTTGAATGTGTTTATTGAGATGAACAAGATTGGTTTCCAATTTCAAACAATTTTTGCAATCAGAATTTGAAGAATTTTTAAAATATTCAAGCTGTGATTCCAAATCATCAATTTTGTTGGTCAACTCAGAATTCTTAGATTTCAAAGTTTTGTTTTTAGATTTGAGTTTATCAACAGATTTAGTTAAATCAACACACATATAAACCAAATCTTCGTATGAGAAATTTTCTGCTTCAGCATCTGTTGATTCTCCATCGTTTGATCTATTTGTTTCACCTTTTAAGCAAAGATCTGAATCGTAGTTGACATTCTGGGGTTTGAGCGGCTGCTGTCAATTTGTCCATACTTCATATTGAGAGTATTCTAGATTTCCTGAGACGTCAAAGAATGAGAGATAAGTTTAAATTGATCAATACTGAGACAAGAATAAAAAATGTCCATAGCACGAGTATTGATAACAATATTCCTTTTATCTGACAAATATACTCCATTAATAATATTCCAATATTTAATTTGAACAGATTTTATATAAATTTTTGGAATATTACTGGACTGACTCTCGTTAGGCTGACAACTAGGATGACCCATGACTCTAGAGTTAAAGAAAATACCTGCTCTGTTACCAATTGAAGCATCTAGATTAACCCTAGAGAGGGGTGAATAGGGTTTATTAGAGTTTTGAAGTGTTATTAAAATAAATCACAGCACAGATAACCAGCAGGGAAATAAATGCAGTAAATAAATAACACACAGATATACCTAGCTTCGGCAGACTCTGCCTACTGCTACATTCACTAAGATTTCTACTAGGTGTTAATAATAGATCCCGCTTACAGACCCTGTAAACTCGCACTCCCTGCTCCTGTACTAACCCTACGCTCAAAACCCCAGACTGACCTAATCCCCTAGATCAGATTTCCCCTGATTACAACCCTGTAACCAATAACCCTAGTTTTTACAGACTTTAGTAAACTGCCAGTTAACACCTTAACTGGTTTCTAGATTTTACAGACCTAGAAACTGTTTGGATGATTTCAATTCAAATTACAAAAACAATTCAAAATAAAAACAAATTGAAAAACCCTAGAAGTTAAAATGAGGGTTATCCCCTTTTAAATCATAGATAGCCGGTCCTTTTCAATATTGATGCACTCATACTTGTCTTCCCCCGATCACTTTCTTTCTCTCGTGGAAATAGAAAATGGCGGCTGGAAAATTGAAAAGCTAGGGTTTTCCACAATGGCTCCAAATCAAAACGACGCTTGATTGATGAAGTGTAATTCTCTGATGCTTGAGTTTGATGCTCCTTCGTCGTTCGATTGAGTCTCTCTGTTTGGCGAACGAAACCCTAAAACATTTGTGAGTTATTCGATTTTCTCTTGAATTCCTTGAATTGAACTTGTTGGATTTCGATGATATCTTTGCCAATGATGTAATTGGTGTAGTTATAGGGTTAATTCGAACCCAAGAAATCTCTGATTTCGTAGAGATGATTTGGATGATTTAATTGCGGTTTCCTTTTTTGACTTTCTCGATTTAAAAATGATTCCTTTGCTTTGAAATGTTACGTGATTGGTGAAACAAATCTGGATGTTATTCTGGATTGATATAAAAACTGCCAAGAATGTTACAAATCAATTCTGAAAAATGTTAAATGAATTTATTCCAAAAAATTATTTCTGGAATTGTGAAACGATTAAACCTTGCTAAAAACTGTTCCTGAGAATAAACTGCATAATATCTTGCCTTGCTTGATATCTTGAATGTTTTTAAAAAACACTTGCTCGAAATGTTGTTCCTTGCCAAATATGATTTATGCCTAATCACCATTCTGTATTACTCACTGATTCCATGCATGATTTCTCAAGTACAAATTGTGATTAATTCCACGACTTTTATGAATTGAGTCTTGAGATATTGATTATCATTTTTGAAAAGCCTTGCCAAATATAAAAACTGAAACTGATTTTCTTGTGTTACACAATGTCGAGCTGCTTATGCATGTATCTATCTGTTGCACCATTGTTTCCATTCCTTTTTTTGTTGTTGTTGTGTGTACTTGAGTCTACGTACCCCTTTAAATCTTTTTCATGTAGACTCATCAACACTTGGACTTGCAAAAGTAATCTGAAAACCATTTACCTGAGTTCATTGTCTTCATGCTTTCACTTTGAGCTTTGACTAGTGTATTTCTAGAATAAAATGTTTTCTTCCAAATATGTCGAAAAGAATATTTGCCAACATTGTTCAAAACTGGAAATAAATTTTTCTCAAAAGAAACGATTATTGAAAAAGATAAAAAGAACCTTCCCTGTATTCTTGTATGCTTTGAGTACGTCTGGCATGTGTTTGAACTATTTCACCATTGTTTGTGTACTTGATACTTGTTTCAACAATGTGTAGTTGCACCCATCACGATACAAATTTAAAACTGTTCTGATTATATATCCACTTTTCCATGATTTCTTGCACCACAATTCTCATTGAAAAACTGTAGGCCATGCTTGTCCATGTCTTATGCTGTTCATTCATGTTCATGTTGTTCCTCATTGTGTTGTTAAAGCATATATATTAACATTTTGAAACATGAATTTGCTGTGTACTTTTAAAAACTGCTCCATGATCACTCTGCTATTTCACTCATGTATACATGTGTATGTATACTATACATTTGAGCTTGCATGTAGACTTGCCAATGTACATTGAACATATAACATGCTAGCTCGACCATTTTCTTGCTTGTATTCAATTGCCGCATCACCATACAGTCATGTCTATTCATGGTTGCTCGACCATTTTGCTGCACACCTTAATCTTTGCTGAGCCATTTCTGAAAGTCACTTGCACTTATATTTCTTTACTTGAACCCAAGTACACAAGTGCACCTTATTTGTAAACTGCTATGTTGTGATGTCCATCCTTATGCATAACCATGACTATGCTGCTCGGCCATTTTTCTGTTTTTGCTATTTTGGCTTTGCATGAGTATCCATTATTGCTTTGCTCGACATTTGGCTTTGTTGACTATGTTGCACTGAGTTGAGATGGTCCATGTGGCTACTCCTCAGTTGCACACTGGATTGGCGAGGCAGTGCACCCGTGAGTATATATGCACGTGTGTACATGCAGCCATCCAGAATAGATTTTCATGTCCCTGCACTATAATATGTGTATATACATACACATGTGTGCACACATATATCGTGCGCGTGCTACATTCACATATCAGATCAAGTCATGAAAAATGATGAGAAACACACCGAAAATCTGAGGCAAATAAAATTTTAAAAATAAAATTTATATTCGCTAGAATTTAGAATATTATTTCTGTTCCATATACTGTGTGTATGTTTCTATATATGACAGGTATGAATGATTGGATTGACAGTGCAGTGAAGATAGAAGACTGAAGGCCGAGTGTAGAGTCAGTGAAAAAATGAATGTGTCTGTATGTAAAAGAGTTGTGAATGAATGTATGTACAAAATTGTATAATTGTGTGATAGAGTGTTATAGTGAGGAACTATGTACGAAATGAATATCAGTGGTGTGTACAAATAGTGGAGTTTATATTTTTGTACTGTTTAAATATTGAAATAAAGTATTCTATTTAAATAAAATACTGCTGAATATTTGAATTCGTGTATAGCCGTATTCTATTTAAACATAAATATTATATTTCTGTCTGAGATGTGATATAATAGTACAGTAACAAACACATGTAAAATAAAATATACTTGTTTGTTATCATCAAACAAAAATCATATAGTTGTGTATACTGTATACAACTACGTTATATACAACAGAATGGATATATATCATTTCAATCCAAACCAGCGGTCATAGGTAATTATCATTTTGAACCTACATGTTCTTAATTCATTTTAATGATTAATCCCTAGTTTATTTGATACGCATAATATCTAAGGTTAATGGTTAGGATTAACGAATACAACAACCATCATTCATAAATTAGGTGAATAACAATCATTCATAAATAAGGTGAATAACAGGATAAATCAAACAATTAAACATTTTTGACATAGGAAAATGGTTATTCGAGCACAAGTATATATTTTGAAGAAAAACAATAATCCACATCCAAATCCAAATCCAAATCAAAAGTAAGAGAATGTAAAGGGAAAACACACCTTTTATAGTGGTTCGACACTAACGTCTATGTCACTTTATAGTAATCATTCATCATATAATAGTCGATTACAAATAGTATACAAATTAGGACAATTTCTATGTACAAATTCGTAAAATAGAACAATAAAATGTTTGTTATCCTAAACTTTGACTAAAATGTCTTTTATCTTCTCCATTGAGCCTAAGTGTGAAAGTAGTGTCCAAAAAGTAGCTACGATGTCCAAGAATTTCCAAAGATATCCAAAAAAGTCTGAAAGTAGTGTAAAAGTCCAAGTAAATATCCAAATGTTGTTAGTAAATGTTCATGCAATGTTTAAAAGTCCAAAAAAAGTCCAAAATCCATGAAGATGGTGAAGGCAGCCATTAATGGTGCTTGAGAGCTCCGAAAAGTGATAAAAATCCAACAAAAAGCCAACCCTTTTATAGAATAAGGTAGGGGTATTTATAGTAGTGGATTAGGTGGGAGCAAGTGAGATTTGGGACCCATAGCAGGAAATTTCACATCCTAGGGAAGAGGGATACAAAATTTCGCATCCCAGAGGTTCACCAAAAATCGCATCCCAAAAAGGCCTACCAGACACGATGCACTCAACCAAAAACCAATGATCTACTCGTATAAATCCATCCGTGCCAAAGTCCTTGCCATTTTCATGCATCATAGTACCGTGATACGGAGTCAAAGAAAACTCGGATCGGCCCGAGTGTGTGCCAAGGATTTCACGCTGTAAATTTCGCATCCCTTATTTGTCAAACTTCGCATTCCGCCCCTACCAAGATTTTTTATCCCGAAATCTCATGTTGCACCCAGGGGATTCGACCAAAAAGTGTGTTAACACTTTGCCCCACAAAACATGTCATGCTTGATCGAAGGAAGATGTGTTTTGCGAGAAGACCAAAAATCAAGAAACCTGTAACAGCCTCCCTCCGTTAAGGACACTCACAAAGGGAATGCCTTAACTTTGGTGGAGCATTTTAGTAAACAGAACAGAAAATTTCAAGACAGATAAACAATACTTGAGAAATTATAACTTTATTACAGCGGAAAACAGATATCAGTATGGTTACATCTTTACCAAAAACTCAAGTACATAAATATCAGTCTTGTTCAGAAAGTCATCAGAGTACAAAACTTTAAAATCATAATCCCCACAGAAGATGCGATAAGAGGTTAAGCCATACTTTACGCACTTCAAGTACTTCAAGCAGAAGAAATCTGGATCAAGCTAATGTATTCCCTCCTTGGAAAACCTGGGGGGGGGGACGGAAGAAAAAGGGGCGAAAACAAGCAAGTTTAGACATAAAGTCTGGCAAGTCTAGTGACTTTCAGCATATGAACAGATAATAATAATTATGGCATGAAAATAAGCTAGATAAGAGATAACAGTAACAGGAGCAACATATGTACTTAGGTTAAACGGAAGAAACAGAATAATATTACTTTTCATTTCTCTGCACTTATACTAGTATAACAGGATTATGTGTCACTCTAATGTCTAAGCTGAAACAGAAACGGGAACAGAATAATTTCCACAGAAGAGAATGGTAGTAATGGGCCTTTACCACCCCAACAGAAACAGACAGAAATAGAATGCTAATAATGGGCCTTTCGACCCGAACAGAAACAGACAGAAACAGAATGCTAATAATGGGCATTTACCACCCGAACAGAAATCGACAGAAACAGAATGCTAATAATGGGCCTTTACCACCCGAACAGAAGGTACAGAAACAGAAATAGATTAATCCCTACGGAAACAGAATGTAGAACTAGGTGTACACAAGTAAATGGGCCTTTATCACCCAAACAGACGGTACCTCGCAGAAACAGACAGGTGTTGCCACCCAACAGAAACAGACGGTACCAACAGAAACAGACAGAACTAAGTGTACCCTAAAACCCTACCCCAAGCGATCGGCTCCCTAATACATAAATACCCTGTGTCGGCCCACAGTAGGGTGTATCACTCCCTAAAGTGACAACCAATTGGCACAGACCTATTTACAGATGTCACGACATCTTACATCCTCAGAGGCAGACCGGGATCCATGCACGCACATGACCCGGTTGGAACGCACCATCAACACGCCTCGCCATTATCAGAATGAACCGCTTATAATTAGTTCAGTAAGCATGCCCGGACCCTACCTACTGTTGGGTCAAAGTTTTGATACCAGTTTCTGACTAATATGGGTCCCAAACAACAGAAGACACAAGTAATTTCCCTCCTAACCTTGTGTCCCCAGACTAACAGATTTCAGATTAACTTGTTTACAAGTTCAGACATACAGAGTTCATATCAACTAGTTCACAGATCAGACAAGTTTTCAGACTAACGGATCAGATATACGGATTTAACCGATTTACAGATTTGTCTAACTATGTAATTGGGCCTAAAGATTCACGAAACGGGTTTGTTAAATTCATTAGTCCAATTGGTTTAACCCTATCCACCCAACACGTTTTAGACATCATATTTATCCCAGATTTGCATTAATTAAATATTAATGCACAAACCTCTCACATTAGGTCGGTAGCTTGTGGCCGCTGGATATGCCGGGCGGTTCCGGGCAGGCTTCTGCCACTAGCCAGACCTAACCTCGTGTCTAAGCATATTTTAGTTATGCCTACGACCTCTCACATTAGACTGGCAGTTTGCGGTCGCTGGTTAAGCCGGTTGGTTCCGGGCAGGCTTCTACCGCAAATATAGCCTAACCTCGTGTCATAGCCAATTCATTCCAATATAGATTTTTCAGATATCAGACTAATTCTGTTTATTTAATAGATTAAACTTCTTCATAGGATATAACAGATTAATCAAATTTCCATGTTCTACTAAATCTTAGGTCGAGCCTACTGATTTCCATACCTAGATTACCATTATCTAGTTTCAACAGATCAGACAATTCAACAAGTAGCAGATCTAGCATTTTAAGCGATTCAACAGATTTAGCAGATAACATATTTAGCAGTTTAGGCAATTCAATAGTTTTAGCAGATAACGGATTAGGCGATTTAATAGATTTAGCAGATAACAAATTTAGCAGATTATATATATCTAAAACTCTATTTACATATCTTGCCGAATCATAAATTTAGCCTAAACTTAATGCCTAAATCAAGGTCATAACTCATAATACAATATATGCCCCAAATTTTAGCCTTAATATTCTCATTTACAGTTCATGTCAAAACTAGATTTAATATTCTAGTTCACCATTTATGTCCAAGACTAATACACATGTAAATCATTCTCTATTATAGCCAACTCAGATTATGCCAACATATTTGCTATGCCAGATTTACTTAATTGAGCTACGCCCAATCCCCGTATAACATGTTTCCACAAGTTCTCTAAATACTCATGAAATGGCCCTATAGGCTCGATGTACATAACAGTGAATGGGAATAAACTAGCAAAGTTACATACTAAATATGAGATCTAACATCATTAAGGGAATAGGCATAAGAAACTAACTACAATAGTTATAGGCAACTAACCACAATAGTCATGGGCGACTAATCACAATAGTTTCTTATTCAATGTCATAGGCAATAGTCTCATTGTCATGAATCATAGTCATAGGCAATAGTCTCATAGTCAATGAATCATAGTCATAGGCAATAGTCTCATAGTCAATGAATCATAGTCATAGGCAACAATTTCATGTCCAATTATACATTATTATTTGTCCTAAAATTTGGCATTCATGCATTAATCTCTTATGAGATGTGGCGTAGGCTCGTGGTAGCCTGGCTATAGAACAGAAAGAAGAAAGAGATACAGAATAAAATATATCAGAACAGAACGTACACAACCTCAAATTTAGATTTACAATCATGTCACAATTATAGTTACAGTTTATAGCGGAAAATAACTGTACTTGCCTTTCGTGGTTTTAAGAAAGGATAATAAACTGTTGTTGATGCAGAAATGCTGAATTTTTCCTCTTTAATTGTTGTTGTAGCTCTAAACTTTGATTTGAGATTTGATTTTTCTTTTAATTCTATTCAAGTTGGAAGAAGATGCATCAATCCAAGTTTTGATTCCAGCAGAGTTGCGACGCCATTTTTATTTTTAATTAGAACAGAGGCAGAGTATAGATAGAATGAAATTGTGTAGAGAAAATGAGGCTTGGGGGCTGTTTATATAGGATTAGGCGGACGAATCTTGACAGAAAACGAGACCAGACATATCAGAATGAACCAGGTTCAAAAACTGGGTTTCGGGAGCAGGTCGACCCCTTGGTCGACTCCCAAGTCGACCTGGTCATGGGAAGGTCGACACCCCAGTCGACTCCCTAGTCGACCTGGTTGGGGGTGTCGACTCCCCAGTCGACCTGGGTATATGGGCGGGAATTTTCCCGCCGGCCTCCTCTGGGTTTGAATTTCGAATTTCTGGCTTTATTTTCGAGCTGTTTTATTTTATTTAAATTCCTGAAACTTCTGAGGGTCATGACTTGGTCATACGAACTCCGATTTTCAAAAACTCGGACTTGTTTTCAAGCAGAATTTCGAGACGAACGCAATGGCGCAACATGTTTCCCTTGATTCTTATTTTAAAATTTAATTCTGCCTTGATTTGTTATTCTTATACGTTCACAGAAAATACGGGGTGTTACATTCTCCCCTTCTTAAAGGATTTCGTCCCCGAAATCTTCAAGTTAAGAAGAATGTGTCCTACCATCCAGTCGTCCATCTACTCAACCATCATCCACAAGCATCCATTGTCCTTAGAAAACTTCTAATGTCGTATGAACACATGCAAAAGTGTGTGTATATGTTCCTTATCTAATGCAAAGATCAGGCGGTCCACTGATTCAGTTGGCCCCCTTAATGCGAATTATGTCAGTGCCATGAGTCCAACATGTATGCAATTTTCCTATTTGATCCATATCATTCTTATATGAGTGACAACCATTCATTCATATGCAACACCCATGTGATGAGTCAATCATTTTTCATCCACAAAAATTGAAAATGCTCACACATCCATATACAGTATGAGAGTGTTTTCGAGCCGATCTAGTGCCTAGTGTGTGTATATGCATCCACGAGCAACCACTTGCATCCACTTGCAACCATCAAACATAACATGTCTCAAACACATGTTTACACCCATTGGTTTCTACCTAGAGTTCGAAGATTCGATCGATAGGATACAGTCGAATGATGGAAGCGAGTAAAGATAAAACAAAAACCTGGTTCCCATTAGACATTGGTTGAGAGGATAATTCCCCTAAGTATCAACCCCGAACACCGAAACCAATATCAGATTGACACCCAGAGGATTACCCTCTTAGACAATGTCAAAACTGGAAATCTTAACCTTATCAGAAATATCCAGATGCTTACAGACTACTAGTACAGATCAGATTATCGAATGATTCTTAGAAAACTAAGCATGGGAAAATCCCACCGTATCCCTCAAAAACCCAGAATGTATGCATTACAATCGACTTGACGCCTAACACAGATACCCTCAAACCCCAACCTACCACCAACAGATGAGTCGTAACCCCTATAGGGTTTGAGACTATAACCAGATCAGAAACAAGACTAGTATTAAAGTGCAGAGACTCGACTACAGAATCAGAATGCCATAATCGGAAAGAGTTCTAACTCAGTAATCAGATAAGGAAACTAAACTCTCTACGCAAATTTTCCTACTTCTATCCTATCCACCAACTATGAGAGCATTTGTTGCCTTCCCGAAGTAGGTCATGTCCTTTGTCCTTGCCCCCGTTTCTTCGGGAAGTCCCTAGTGAAATGTCTCATCTCACCACAGTTGAAGTGAGTGTCCTTCCTCTTTCCGGCAATCCTTGTTCAGATGAGTCGAGCTTCCACAAGTAAAGCACTTTTTCTCCTTCTTATCTTCAGATTTTCCATCCTTCTTTTGTGTTTCCTTTTTGCCTCCTTTGTGAACCAAGTCCATATCCATGAGTTTTTCATCCTTGGGTTTTGCTCCTTAGCCAAACTCCCTCATTTTCATCTTTACTATCTGTGTGTAACACGTTGACAAGTCCCTCGAAATCGGTCTTCATTGCACGGAAAATCCTACAAAGCTCGAAAGAAAATTAACCGTAGGTGAGACTACTGCGGCTATAGATAGAAGTCGGGCGCTTATTTGACCTTTGACCGGTGTCGTAGTCTTATCAAGCCTACAGAATCATTCCGCGATGAGGTTACCTCCTAGAAAGCCGGGAGCCCCGGAGAAAGAAGGAAACAAAGATTCAAACAGAGGATCGAAAGATAGATATATGGCTTTTGGGGATTATGTTTTTCAAAAATAAGCTTTATTTTGAAAATACTTCCTTTTTAAAACCTTTTCGAAAATAGTTTTCAAAAACTTTACCCAATCTGGTAACCTTCGGCTCTAATACCAAGTGTAACACCCCACCTCCATTAAGGACACTCACAAAGGGAATGCCTTAACTTTGGTGGGGCATTTTAGTAAACAGAACAGAAAATTTCAAGACAGATAAACAATACTTGAGAAAGTATAACTTTATTACAGCGGAAAACAGAAATCTGTATGGTTACATCTTTACCAAAAACTCAAGTACATAAATATCAGTCTTGTTCAGAAAGTCATCAGAGTACAAAACTTTAAAATCATAATCCTCACAGAAGATGCCATAAGAGGTTAAGCCATACTTTATGCACTTCAAGTACTTCAAGCAGAAGAAATCCAGATCAAGCTAAAGTATTCCCTCCTTGGAAAACTGGGGGAGGGGGGGGGGAACGGAAGAAAAAAGGGCAAAAACAAGCAAGGTCAGACATGAAGTCTGGCAAGTCCAGTGACTTTCAGCATATGAACAGATAATAATAATTATGACATGAAAATAAGCTGGATAAGAGATAACAGTAACAGGAGCAGCAGATATACTTAGGTTAAACAGAAGAAACAGAATAATATTACTTTTCATTTCTCTGCACTAATACTAGTATAACAGGATTAGGTGCCACTCTAATGTCTAAACTGAAACAGAAACAGGAACAGAATAATTTCCACAGAAGAGAATGCTAGTAATGGGCCTTTACCACCCTAACAGAAACAGACAGAAACAGAATGCTAATAATGGGCCTTTACCACCGGAACAGAAACGGACAGAAACAGAATGCTAATAATGGGCCTTTACCACCCGAACAGAAGCAGACAGAAACAGAATGCTAATAATGGGCCTTTACCACCTGAACAGAAACAGACAGAAACAGAATGCCAATAATAGGCCTTTACCACCCGAATAGAAGGTACAGAAACAGAAACAGATTAATCCCTACGGAAATAGAATGTAGAATTAGGTGTACACTAGTAAATGGGCCTTTACCACCCGAACAGACGGTACCACGCAGAAACAGACAGGTGTTGCCACCCAACAGAAATTGACGGTACCAACAGAAACAGACAAAATTAAGTGTACCCTAAAACACTACCCCAAGCGATCGACTCCCTAATACATAAATACCCTGTGTCGACCCCACAGTAGGGTGTATCACTCCCTAAAGTGACAACCAATTGGCACAGACCTATTTACAGATGTCACGACGTCTTACATCCTCATAGGCAGACCGGGATCCATGCATGCACATGTCCCAGTTGGAACGCACCATCAACACCCCTCGCCATTATCAGAATGAACCGCTTATAATTAGTTCAGTAAGCGTGCCCAGACCCTACCTACTGTTGGGTCAAAGTTTTGATACCAGAATGGGTTACTAAATAATATGGGTCACAAACAACAGATGACACAAGTAATTTCCCTCCTAACCTTGTGTCCCCAGACTAACAGATTTCAGATTAACTTGTTTACAAGTTCAGACATACAGAGTTCATATCAACTAGTTCACAGATCAGACAAGTTTTCAGACAAACGGATCAGATATACGGATTTAACAGATTTACAGATTTGTCTAACTTTGTAATTTGGCCTACATATTCATGAAACGGGTTTGTTAAATTCATTAGTCCAATTGGTTTAACAATATCCACCCAACACGTTTTAGACATCATATTTATCCCAGATTTGCATTAATTAAATATTAATGCACAGACCTCTAACATTAGCTCGGTAGCTTGTGGCCGCTGGATATGTCGGGCGGTTCCGGGCAGGCTTCTGCCACAAGCCAGACCTAACCTCGTGACTAAGCATATTTTAGTTATGCCTACGACTTCTCACATTAGACTGGCAGTTTGCGGTCGCTGCTTAAGCCGGTTGGTTTCGGGCAGGCTTCTACCGCAAACATAGCCTAACCTCGTGTGATAGCCAGTTCATTCCAATATAGACTTTTCAGGTATCAGACTAATTCTTTTTTTTAACAGATTAAACTTCTTCATAGGATATAACAAATTAATCAAATTTCCATGTTCTACTAAATCTTAGGTCGAGCCTACGGATTTCCATACCCAGATTACCATTATCTAGTTTCAACAGATTAGACAATTCAACAAGTAGCAGATCTAGCAGTTTAAGCGATTCAACAGATTTAGCAGATAACAGATTTAGCAGTTTAGGTAATTCAACAGTTTTAGCAGATAACAGATTAGGAAATTTAATAGATTTAGCAGATTATATATATCTAAAACTCTATTTACATATCTTGCCTAATCATAAATTTAGCCTAAACTTACATGCCTAAATCAAGGTCATAACTCATAATACAATATATGCCCCAAATTTTAGCCTTAATATTCCCATTTACAGTTCATGTCAAAACTAGATTTAATATTCTAGTTCACCATTTATGTCCAAGACTAATACACATGTAAATCATTCTCTATTATAGCCAACTCAGATTATGCCAACATATTTGCTATGCCAGATTTACTTAATTAAGCTACGCCCAATCCCCGTATAACATGTTTCCACAAGTTCTCTAAATACTCATGAAATGGCCCTATAGGCTCGATGTACATAACAGTGAATGGGAATAAACTAGCAAAGTTACATACTAAATATGAGATCTAACATCATTAAGGGAATAGGCATAAGAAACTAACTACAATAGTTATAGGCAACTAACCACAATAGTCATGGGCGACTAATCACAATAGTTTCTTATTCAATGTCATAGGCAATAGTCTCATAGTCAATGAATCATAGTCATAGGCAATAGTCTCATAGTCAATGAATCATAGTCATAGGCAACAGTTTCATGTCCAATTGTACATTATTATTTGTCCTAAAATTCGGCGTTCGTGCGTTAATCTCTTATGAGATGTGGCGTAGGCTCGTGGTAGCCTGGCTATAGGACAGAAAGAAGAAAGAGATACAGAATAAAATATATCAGAACAGAACGTACACAACCTCAAATTTAGATTTACAATCATGTCATAATTATAGTTACAGTTTATAGCGGAAAATAACTGTACTTGCCTTTCGTGGTTTTAAGAAAGGATAATAAACTGTTGTTGATGCAGAAATGCTGAATTATTCCTCTTTAATAGTTGTTGTAGCTCTAAACTTTGATTCGAGATTTGATTTAGCTTTTAATTCTATTCAGGTTGGAAGAAGATGCATCAGTCCAAGTTTTGATTCCAACAGAGTAGCGAAGCCATTTTTATTTTTAATTAGAACAGAGGTAGAGTATAAACAGAATGAAATTATGTAGAGAAAATGAGGCTAGGGGGCTGTTTATATAGGATTAGGCGGACGAATCTAGACAGAAAACGAGACCGGATACATCAGAATGAACTAGGTTCAAAAACTGGGTTTCGGGAGCAGGTCGACCCCCAGGTCGACTCCTCAGTCGACCTGGTCATGGGGAGGTCGACACCCCAGTCGACCTGGTTGAGGGGGGTCGACTCCCCAGTCGACCTGGGTATATGGGCGGGAATTTTCCCACCAGCCTTCTCTGTGTTTGAATTTCGAATTTCTGGCTTTATTTCCGAGCTGTTTTATTTTATTTAAATTCCTGAAACTTCTGTGGGTCATAACTTGATCATACGAACTCCGATTTTCGAAAACTCGGACTCGTTTTCAAGCAGAATTTCGAGACGAACGCAATGGCCCAACCCGTTTCCCTTGATTATTATTTTAAAATTTAATTCTACCTTGATTTGTTATTCTTATACGTTCACAGAAAATACGAGGTCTTACAAAACCAAATCCAGGAGAAGTCCGAAGCGAACTTCTAGAACCAAAGAGCCATGACCGCACCAGATCGTATTTACTAGAAAACCAAAGCCGTCCAGAAATCCGCGATCGCACTGGATGCGGACGACCGCTTCAAGTCATTTAGAGATAACTAGATCAACTAGAATCCCTGAATAACCGAAATAGCCTGAATATCTGAAGGACTGCAGGAGTTCAATTACCTGAATAACTAGAAAATCCATAACCAGGAAATCGGGAAAACCCGAAATCCGTACATATAGAGTAACCAATAACCATATGCCAAACAACCATGTGAGTCAAAGGCGGCCTTGTCGGAGCAAGATGACTAGGGAAAATCAAAAAGGTCCAAGACGGTCTTGTGAAGCAAGACGACCAGGGAAAAACTAGAAAGTTCTAAGACAGCCTGGTAAGATGATCATGGAAAGCAATATTGGTCCAAAATGGCCTTACAGGGGTAAGATGACCAAGGACAAGCTAGAGAGGTCCAAGACAGCCTCATCGGGGTTAGATGACCAAGGAAAAGCTAGAGAGGTCTAAGCCGGCTTTATCGAAGTAAGACAACCAAGGACAAGCCATGGACCGGAGTCCTTAGACTTTGTAATCCAGTTTTAGATTTCCTTACTCCACAGCCGGCGTCCTAATAAAAGAAGTAATTTTTATTAAATTTATAAAACCATGGAGTTTTAAGTGAAAACAAAAGGAAAATTTAACGGTTTATCATTCGTAAAGATCATGCCTAGGAACTCGCATGTTTCCGTACACGGGTATGCGGACTTAGCCATTTCTAAATTCAATTCATTTATGAAGGACACTGAACGGTTCGTTGTCTGCCAAGAGCGTGCCTAGGGATGCTTGTTCCTATACATGGGTAAGCGTGCTAAGCTTTTCGAGTTCCAAAACCAAAGTTATCTTGGGATGGCCTTGCTGGAGCAAGATGACCAAGAGTAGCCAGAAAAGTTCGAGCCGGCCTTACTAGGTAAGACAACCAAGAATAAGCCAAAGAGTCCAAGACCACCTTACTGGAGTAAGACAACCAAGGAAAGCCAGGATAATTCAAAGAGGCTTTACCAAAGGAAGACATATAGAAGTGCAAGAACCAATCCATTTTTTAATAATTAGGGGGTGATGATGTATTGTCGAGCAACAAGCATGCCTATAGATTATAACAGCTATCATACATAGGTAGGTCAACTCAATTGTCTACAATCAAGAAATCCATAAGTTAAATCCAGAGGTCCGAAGCCTACAAAGCCAAATCAATATAGGCCAGATAGAAAAAGAACCAGGACAGCCAAATCAAAACCTTAAGAAACCAAGAAATCCAAAAGCCGGGAAACCAGAAGTGAGAAGGTAATGAGTGGGAAGTCCATTATCCAAGAGCCATAAATTCATAAGTCAAGGAACCAAAGAAAGCCACAATCCAAAGCCAAATCACTGGAGGCTTAGAAAACTAACATCCAAGAAATCGAGGATGACCAAAACCAAGAATCCAAACAACCAATGCCAAAATCCAGAAGACCAAGAAACCGAAATATCCATAAATCCAAAAGACCAAGAAACCAAAGTATCCACAAAGCCAAAAGACCAGAGACCACAAGCCGTAGGATACTGACGTCCAGTAGGCCTACATCTGAGATATCTGAGCCAGAAAAGGGTTTAGTTGATAACAATACCGCCAAAACGAGTGCTAGTCTTGGGCCTATCATAATTAGCATGAGGGGGCAGTGATTGTCCAGGAACCACTGCCCGAGTCTGAACAAACTGTGCTAGCTCTCCATGTCTGACACACTACTTAATCATTTCCCTAAGATGTTATCAATCGTTTGTATTATGACCATCGAGATCCTGAAACAAGTAACGCTGACTAGTATCCTTTTCACTTTGAGTTGACTCCCTTGCGTGAGGCTTCTTGAAAGGACCCGTGAGATGAACCTCCAAGTAAATATCTTAAGGGTTGTGAGTAAGTTCCGAGTATGTTGAGAACTTAGGTTGCCTCCACGTTGTTGATCGATCATTCCTTGAAGGAGGTTTCTAGCCTTGGAATCCTTAGCTTTATCAGAGTCGGACGGTTTTCCATCCTAAACCACATTAGCTCCGAGGACCTTTTTTATCATTCCTCGCATCCTCTTCCCGAAGAAATCTTTCAACTTCAAAATAGAGCACACCGAGATCCCTCAGTGAACCCCGATGCAATGAAGCCTTAAAGGCAGACTTATCCAGAATTCCAGAGACTGCATCCATTAAAACCATAGAAGGATCGGGTATGTCGACCGAAGCCATCGCGACATTAAACCATTTCAGTAACTTACGCAGAGTCTCGCCGAACCTCTTCTCAATGCCTATTAGGGTCATGATGCTTTTCGGACGAGCGATATGAACTCTAAACTATTCCACAAAGCTGCTAACCAAGGTATTCCAAGAAGTGACAGAATCCGTCTCCAACTGCCGGAACCATCTCGCCACAATGCCTGTCAAGTAAAGTGGAAAAACACTTTGCCATGAAATTTTCTAATGCAGAGAGAATTTCCATATGCCAAATGTACCGCATCAAGTGGGCAGTTGGATCCTTCCGACCATCATAGGCTTCCAACACCGATAGATTGAAATCCGATGGATTTCAATAATTACTGATATAAAAAACGGACTGTGAGCAACACAATCCAAGTCCAAAGAGGAGGCACCTCCTCGAGTGAATTGGTGAATAACATCCACGATGTGAGATCCATTACCAAAAGAAAGCGATTGATTCAAATTATACAAAGCGACATTGTTGCCACCAGTGTTTAAGTCCAGGTTAGCAATAGGTTAATTAGAAAGAAGAATATCCAGTTGAATTCTGACCTGAGGAGTCGCATCGAGCACAATCCTTACTCCCGGAACCGTGGGAGCACTACCATCCAAATCTGTGTGCATTGGCGCATGAACCACAATACCAAGAGAGGAACCCGCAACTTGACCAACCAAAACGTCACAGGCTAGAGCGATGTCAGGATTATGGGGTACCCCTGTGTGTAGTGGGAATGACACCGAGCTGAGGATCTGTGCCAGCCTGTTGATTACTTTGTGGGGCTCCCCCCAAGTCCCGAGTCGTAGCTTGTGCAACACTGGTCCTTGTTTCAATAATATCTGTCTGGTATGTTAGCCTTCCAATGCTTCCAATCCTGACCTCAATCCGAGCAAGAAACGTAGTAAACGCTTCTTTCTGTCGCTTGAGTCAAGCGTTCAAATCTGTAGTCAAATTCTTAATCATCCCATCGACATCGTCATAAGTTGACGTAATTCGGGGGAACTCCAGTCGAAGAAAGTTCTTGAATTCCTTCACCCCAGTACCTTAAGCTTCAGTAATAGCATCGAGCTTCTTACACTTAACCATGATGAAAAACGAGTAGCAAAGTCGAAAACAAAAACTGAAACCAAAGTCGCAAACCAAAACCAAATCCGTGAATCCAGTCCAAAGAAAAAGTGAAAGTTGTGCGGCCCCTTCCTAGCACGCCAACGTGTTGACTTGGAGAAATGGCCATTCGCTCGCGCCAACTCTTGAGTGTATGTTTTGTAGAAAAATAATAATCCAAATCCAAAGTACGAGAATGTGGCAGGATATAGCTTTTAATAGTGGTTTGGCACTAATGCCTACGTCCACTTTATAGTAATCATTCATCATACAATAGTCGATTACAAATGTTGTACAAAACTCAGACAATTTGTGTGTACAAAGTCGACAAATAGAACAACAAAATGTTTGTTAGTCCTAAACTTTGACTAAAATGCTCTTTTTCTTCTCCGTTGAGCCAACGTGTGAAAGTAATGTCCAAAAAGTAGCTTCAGTATCCAAGAAATTCCAAAGATATCCAAAAATGTCTGAAAGTAAGGTAAAAGTCCAAGTAATTATCCAAATGTTGTAGGAACACAATTGTGCAACATTTAGAAGTCCAAAAGAATTCTGAATCCAGGAAGATGACAAAGGCAACCATTAATGATGCTTGAGAGCTCTAAGAAGAGTTAAAAATTCAAAAAAAAAAAAACAACCCCTTCGAAGAATGAGATAGAGGGTATTTATAGTAGTGGATTAGGTGTGAGTAGGTGACATAGGAGGACCATAGCAGGAAATTTTGCATCATAGGGAACCAAAATACAAAAATTCGCATCTCGGAGGTTCACAAAAAATCACATCCCAAAAACGTGTGCCAGACACGGTGCGCTCGACCAAAAACCATGATCCGCTCATGTGAATCCATCTATAACAAAATCCTTGGCATTTTCTTGCATCCCAGAACCATGATACGGAGTTGAAGAAAACTCATATCAACCCGAGTGCGTGCCAGAGATTTCGCGTTGCAAACTTCACATCCCTTATTTGTCAAATTTCACAATTCACCCCTACCAAGATTTCTTATCACGAAATCTCATGTTGCACCAAGGGAATTCGAGCCGTGGTTGATACGAGACATGGTATTTCGCATCTCAGGCGTGATGCGAAATCTGGGATGCGAAATACAATGTTGCCAAGATAAACTCCTGAGCTGATTTTTCACTTGATATGATGCACAAATGTGGTTTCCCATGTTTTCACCATGCCGATCACTCCATTTTTCGTGCAAGGCCAGATGAACAACCATTTTACCAAATGTGATCAGTCAAGAACAAACATGTGATTTTTGATAATTTTCACATGTCGATCACCTGTTTTTGAACGTACCAAACCATAAATTTGTCAAGTGCCATATTTTGATGTCGTATGTCGCACAAGCCATTTTCATGACCGTGCCATGCTGATCAGCTGTTTTTTAGTGCACGACACTGCTTTTTAACAAAATCCATATATTTTTCCATGATTAGTTTCATCATGTGTTCGAAACGACTTACTTAGACATTTCGAGCTGATCGGACCGAGTTGATCATGTATTTTTACCTTGCTAGTTTTTCCAAGTCCAGTAACGACAGTTTTGCAAATTGATGTTATTTCCAACCTTTTTCGCGTACGCCACAACTTCGACCAAATCGCTTTATGCGTTCGGATGATGTTTTCGAGACTTAAGCGCATCGCTAATCAGAATCTTGATGTGCGATAGCTTTGCCCAAAAGCGTGTCAACAAACATCGATATATCAAACAAATCAAATCCAAGGCATTCATCAAAATGAATTCATCCAAACTATTCAATATCTCATCAATTTACTAGTTATCAAGCATTAGGTTTAACTAGCAATTAAACTTCAATTTAACCTAACTGTACAATTTAAATTAAATTATACTGTTGATGCAAATCAACATAAATATGCATTTTTACTACCAAGCAGCAATACATTCAACCATTTTATAACATGATTTTAATTTAACTAACAATAAAATATTTTAATCAAGCGTGAGTGGCTTTAATCAGTTGCCTTTGATTTCAATCCCATTTGAAATTTAAATATAAACCCAAAATTTTGGCAATCTTAGAATTTTTCCAAAACAACTTCATGTTGTCTGGAATTTGAATACGAACCGAACAAACCATGCACCAATTTGAGTTCGTATGAGAAAGTTCTACGCATTAACGCGATTGTAAACTAAATAAATTATAAAACAAAAGGTATCCAACACTCATTATCACGTTGAATAACCCATCATCTCTGTGACCTTTAAACGATCCTTCCTCCCACATCCGACCGTCATTCGACCTAATACTACTGCCATTCTGAAGCCAATGACCTGTGGCTCCACCTCACCTAACTGCTCCGCCACTGGTGACCCCACGTGACCGACACCTAGAGGGAAAAAACATGAATTTTGGTATTTATTTTGAAAATTTTGGCAAATCCCGACAATAATAGATCAAATCAAACCCACTGGTGGATTCGTAAGCTCGAGCACTGCAACTTTTCTTTAGGTTATATCGCCAAAAGATCGATGAATCAAAAAGCCCAATTAAACCCTAATTCCACATTTTTCCATCTTTGACTGCGATTTCCGATTGAACCGGGCACTATTTCGAAAAACTGACACTTGCCCTCAGTTTGTGTCGTTGATACGTATCCAACAATATATAATTTGGTAATGTTTGAAAACTAGAAATTTTAATGTTGTTTTCAGATCTGTAATCGCCAATAAAATGAGTTTAGGGATAGGTTTCGGGATTAGGGTTGAGGAATGAATTAGAGGCTACTGATACGGTTTGTGGCAGTTATTTATATCAATATCTATGTTTGTTTGGATATATAAGTCCATTTGACTCCAATGACTTCAGAAGTTCATAAAAAATCACATGTTCAATTCTGAATGAAACTATAACATTTTGTATATCAAAAGTGAGGTTTTAAATATTTCTATATGCAATGGGACAAGTCTTAAGCCCTAATTCTATTGTATTTATAAGTTAGCTCCAAAAATTAGACTATTTTAATTTTAAATTCTACAAATCAATTTCTATGCTTTTCGGGATCGCACGATCAAATGACAATTCCAGCCGCTACCAAATTTGAAATCTTACAATGATTTAATAATGTAAACCCGATGAAACTGATTTCGTTAAAATCCAAGATCGTTTGCAAAATTGCTATGTTAATGGTTAATTAATATATATATATTATATTCAGCTTTTGCTCAGTTACTATAAACTCAATTAGAAGTTTATATATTTTACTTAAACTAAAACAAAAAATTTAAAATAACTTTATAATTAAATTTTCATTTACACATTCCTATTTTGATTATTTACCAACTTTATTAGAATTTCAATTATAAGTTTATTAACTCAATGTCATTCACATACTTCAATATTAAATTTTGAATGTCAACATTTATTAGTACAAATCAAATCATAGTTTCATTTAAAATCAATGCAAGTTATTATTGTTATAATTAGTTGAAATTCATTACTTAATCAATTTAATTAAGTTTACATCAAAAAATTACATAATTAAATCATAAAAGTTTTATTTCTAACCATGATAATATCCAAAATAATAATAAATTTAGAAATATAAGTAGTAGAAAAGTATGGGTTATTTTAATAGTTCAAATTTATGTTGACGACATAATCTTTGGTTTAACTAAGGAAAACTTATGTATTGAATTTTCCAATATTATGAAAAATGAATTTGAAATATCTTATATGGGTGAATTAAATTTCTTTTTAGTACTTAAAATTAACAATTAGTAAATGAAAATTTTATTTAACAAGAAAAATATTGTAACGTTTAATTAAAACGTTTTGACATGATAAAACTTCAAGTAAACCTACCCCAACGAGCAGGATAAAGACAAAAATGGTAAAGACCCTAATGGAAACATATATCATAGTATGATAGGCTTGTTTTTATATCTAACAGCTAGTTAACCCGATACTCTAATGAGTGTTTGCTTATGTGCACGATTTCAAGAAAAACCAAAAGAATCTCATCAACATGCGGTTAAAAGAATTTTAAGATATTTATCTAACACTAAATACTGTGGCTTATTTTATCCAAAAGAACATCTTTTGAACTTATGTCATATAGCGAAGCAAACTTTGGAGGGTCTCGAATGATCGTAGAAGCACGAGTAACACTTGTCACTCTATCAGACATTCATTCCTTTCTTGGTTTGGTAAAAAGCAAAATTGTGTATCTTTAACGACTTGTGAAGTCAAATATTTCTCAGTCGCTTTAGCTTGTGCACAAGTCATATATATGCAACAAATTCTAAGGGATTTCGGAAAAATAGTCAAAAAAAATCTCCAATTTATTATGATAACACAAATGCTATAAATCTGTCTTAATATCTCATAAATCAATCTCAAACTAAACATATGGACATAAGACATCATTTCCTTAGAGATAATGTAAAAAAAGGAACTATATCACTTGAATTCGTTAATACCAAAAACCAAACTGCGGATATATTTACCAAACCTTTAAGTGAACAAACTTTTGTAAAACTTAGATAAGACTTAGAAATTTGCTCATATAATGACTTAGTAAATTAGTATAGACAAATCCACTCATTTGCTTTGTTTTACTTAGTTTTATAACTCCTAAAGTAACTTGGTTTATAACAAACAAGGCTATTTTTACTTTCGTATTTATCTCGTAACGTATTTTTTTTTACTTCCTAGTTTTAATATTAATCTCTATAAAAAAATAAGAATGTAAGGTTCTAAATATAGGTTTATCACTTATATAAATAAGTTATCTATCTTGAAAACAAAATACGACTTCCCATTAATACAACTAAAATGTCATCTCAAGAGATATTGTCAAATGACTCTAGCTTACCAACATCAAATACAACTATTCAATCACCTACTCTACCACCAAGTCTTGTTCCACTACCAACAAAATCTTGTTGGGGTCTCTCTTTGTTTTTTTTGGAGTAAGGCAAGCCAGTTTTTATAGTGGGTCGTTCCACTCTTCAGTAGAAGTGTAAGAATAGAAAAGGTTGTTTTGCATAGGCACAAAACTACCAAACCTGGTTTGAAGTGCCAGAACACTGCACAATAAACCAGGAGTGAAGTGGTAACCTTCAGCTTCTTGTTGGGGTCTCTCTTTGTTTTTTTTTTTGGAGTAAGGCAAGCCAGTTTTTATAGTGGGTCGTGCCACTCTTTAGTAGAAGTGTAAGAATAGAAAAGGTTGTTTTGCATAGGCACGGAACTACCAAACCTGGTTTGAAGTGCCAGAACACTGCACAATAAACCAGGAGTGAAGTGGTAACCTTCAGCTAATATAGTATGAAAAAACAATCATACAAAATGACACAAACAGGAGTTAGATAGAGTGTCTAAACTACTAAATAGCTAATAAACTAGCCCTCCTCAATAGAGGCGGATCTATTGGCATCATTGCCAGGTCCAATGACACAGATGTAAGGCGAGAAAGCTAAAGCTAGCTTTGACACATAGCATGATTTGGAACACGAAAAGCGAAATTCCTATCCTAAGAAGTTGCATAGAACTCGGATTTATTTCTATCACCAATTTTTCTAATTATGATAAGCTCCACCTTATCTTTCAATGATCTCATAAATAAAGCATCTCAGGTAAGCAACATCATCGGTGATAAACTTAAAGAAAGTATCATTAATAAGAGAATATCTCATTTCCGAAGGTCTATGAACCCATACGTGGTCCACGACACACTATAAGATATCATCAGAAGCTGAACCCAATTATTCCTCAAAATTGAAACCAAAATCCACCTCAAGATCAGAGAAGGCGGAGGTGGAGGAATATCCTTTAGGAGACAATCTTTGGGGATCCACTTCAATTCAGAACGAGAAAACGAAGATCTATCAACAAGAGGCATAGGGAAAAAATACGTCCCACCAGTGCTAACCGGACAGAACTCCAAAGTATGACTAAATGACTGACAAGATATGGATATATCAGGCTTCCAAACATAATGAGCGACCACTTCTGCAACAATACACTCGGAATTCTAACTTTAGTCTTATTCGTAAGAAGCCTAGCCGAAGAAATCTCAACTGGGCCTTGGCATTCATAAGCTTCTTCCTAGAAACCGTGGTGTTGTCAAAACACTTCAATTTTCTTATGTTATTGGCACGCCAATTCAAACCAATTAAAGATTGCAATATAGAAGGAATATATGAGAAATAGACCCAAACTTTAATCGATAACACTTGGTCTCTAGCTTGATTAACTAACAGACTCCACATAGTCACAATGAATGGCTTGTCTGAAATAAAGATCGAATCCAAACTCAGGACACAAAGCCGTTTATTCGGCCTAGAGAACTTGAAGAAGTATATAGACGTATCCATGTGTACTTGGTGACTACCTTTAATTTGCCAAGTATAACCACATTTCTCTTTAATAATCTAATACAAGGGGTTAAAGTCCAAGAAAAAACCCATCAAGTAATCCTTTAAAAATTCCACTCTTGCTGCATATACCTTAGGTGAAGGGTCCGTGATACCCTCAGATTTAACCACTGCAAAATTAGTTGGCTCATAATAGCCAACGTTATGGGGTTTGTTCTAAAATATTGAAGCGTAAGAAGGTGATACAATGGAACTTTGGGCATTAACAATAACAAGAATATGAGGTTTATCACAAGAAGGTTTTAAACAACCATTGGAAATAGGACCATTATCAACCAAATCGACTTTAACCCCAACAACATCACCATTATGTCCCGGAACAGCATTAACCCCAACATCAATGTCACCATTATCAATGTTAATGATATTTTTTGTTAACAACGGAGATAGGTCTAAGGAAATGGGCTTAAGGTAGAAATGGGGTTCTTCAACTTCCACAAACTTGAGTCAATTCACCGTTTCCTAGATATTAAGGTCTTAATCCCTAAGATTAGTTACTCTTCCATCAAGGGGTGAGTATCATGCTTCTGCGACTCAAGTACCAACAGTAACCTTGGGATAAGGGTTCCATAAGAACAACACAAGCTGGGAAACTAAACATCTTGTGGAAGGGTTACTTAGCAGACCTAGGGTCAACGGTAAGGCTTGCGCATAACTTTTGTTGAGATGAAAGCATAAGGTAGGTATGCATTTGTCGAAAGGGTTGGATTTATAAATGTCGAACAATATAGCATAATAATATACCATATAGTAAGAAAAATAATAAAGAACACAACAATTTATAGTGGTTCGGTTCCAATAGATGACGCTTTTGCTTGCCGGATCCACTTCTAGAACCATAGGCAAGGGTATCTCCTCTTTTGCCCTGCTTCACTCTAGTGTATCTGGTTTTGATTATAAAGATATGCTTCTGGAAGATCTTTCGGTGGTGTTGAAACTATTTCTTGATGTTTATTTACCAATACTAGGAAAATTGGTATCAATAGCCTCTTGCTTCCTTGTGCTAGGTCTTAGACCATGTGCCTTTCGACAACTTCTTATAGCGGCTCCCGGTATTATGTGGAATGCTATCAGGATTGTTTCTCTGTACCTCGTTAAGTGTCGGTGTTGCCCTTTTGGAGTCTTCCTTATTACCTTTAATCTTTCTCTATCGGTGTTGGACCGATATCCTTGTGCCAAAGTGTTGATGCTCATTCAACTTGGATCCTCTTTGCTGCCGGTATTGGCTTTCGGCCTGCCACTTTCAACAATACCTTGGCTTTGTTCTTTCCTTCATGATCCTGGTTTCCCTGTCCGATCCCTTTGTTCTTTCGGCTTTGAAATCTCTGCTTCTTTATATTTGGTCAGTGCAAATTTGGGTGTCAACAGTTAGCCCTCTAGTATAGAGAAGCTTTTGTTCTTTAGGACAAAGTCGTGTGGCTCTTACACAACTTGTCTATCACTTAAGACTCATTATAAAAATATTTGGTATTAGTTTCATACAACTAAGAGTAATGATGCAAGAGGACACATAAACTTTCCTTAATCAAATAGGGCCTGAACATGAATTCTAACTTATAAACGTTTTGTGGACTTAGTGTGCAAATTCAAACATGTATTCATGTTGGATCTTATGATTTAACGCTTAGCATTATTCTATCAGTTTTGGATGAGCATTTTATTATTGTTACTCAGACATTCAATTATCAAGAATTCATTCTTGAAAGTATGATATAACAAATCTAAAATTTACATTTAGATATTTGCAATCAGAGGTACATCATTGACGAACATAATGTGTTAACAAAAGTAATATGAGTTGCATAGTGTGTGGTATTTCACTTGTAATGTCCCAAATATAACCTTTTGGGTAGGATTCATAGTAGTGAATGTCAAAGGTAGACATGTCATGAGTATAGGAAACTTCCCTGTTATGAGGCGTTTCGAGATCACGACTACTATTGAAAGACCTCAAATGGGACGCCCCAAAAGGGTTAGCCTAGGTGCTAACTGAAACATCTTTACTTCATAAAAAATATAGTATGTTCGAACTTCACATAACAAAAGGTAATTAAATATTCTTTTTCGAAATGGAAATAGGGGATTCTTAACTAAACTTGGTTTCAAAACAATGAAGATCTAAAGGTTTATTTTCTGAGAATATGACAAGATTAGAATACCAATTAGAAATGGCAAAGAAATGGTTCTAGGATTAAAACTTGAACTTATGTAACAGAAATTTGAAAACCATAATAGAAATCCCAAGAGTATATTTGGTTAGGATAGAAAAACTCAAAGTCCTTACATGAAAGTAGCAGGTATCAAAGACGCATACTTGGAAAAATAGAAATTAGAAATCACATAGGAACTCTGAGACTTACACTCAGGCCAGTAGAATCAGAAATCATATAGAAACCCCAAGACTCACACTCGGGTAAGCAGAAAGCCTAAAATTGTATAGAAACCCCGAGACTCAAGCCAAAAAATCTTATAGAAACTCCGAACTCACATTAGTAAGCAGAAAGCCAAAAATCATATAGAAACTCTGGGACTCACATCGAGTAAGCAGAAGATCAAAAATCATAAAGAAACTTCGAGATTCACACTCAGATATGCAAAAAGCCAAAAATCATATAGATACCCTGAGACTCACACTTGGGTAAGTAGAAAGCTAGAAATCATATAGAAACCCCGATACTAACACTCGGGTAAGCATAAAGCCAAACATTACATCAAAAAATCACATCCTAATTGAGGGATATAGAGAAACATCATGGTTAAACAAATCACATTGATGAAAGCACAAGAGAATCATCAAATATTATTAAAAGTCATCCAATAGGAGCATTAAACACCACCAAAGGTTATTCATGCAAACAATGATAAATAACTCAAACATCATTGAAAGTGATCAAGCAATTAAGAATTATTGCCGGGTTTCTCAGAAGCCCAAAAGAGAAAACACGTAGGCGAAAGAATCTTGCATATTCCGAGAAGTAACTTTCTCAGATGCGTATGTAGAGGAATGCTTTCAAGGTAAATTAACCCTATCCTGCATTGATTAATCGTTTAGTGGATTTTCGTTCAGCTTTCTAGCCATTGGGTATCTAACGTTTAGTCTTGATCCTAACCCATAGGATATGCAGATGAATGATGACACCGGTCCCTTTATATGGGAAGATATAGGCAGTATTAGTCCCACTTAGGTGTACTATAATTTGCAGGGGGTGTTATCCTCACTTAGGAGGCAACTCCACAAGGTGGAAATGTAAGTTTGTTTGTTAGCCCGGCTTAGGAGGCAACTACACTAGGTGGATATGTAACATTGTTTATTAGCCCTACTTAGGAGACAACTCCACTAGGTGGAGATGCAACTTTGTGGCTTCTCTTCGTAGAATCTTTATTTGCTGCTCCTCTTCTAGAGGCTTTACTTGACGATCCTCTTATGGGAGGTTGTATTTGTTATTGCTTCTCTCTCTGGAAGCATTGTTTGTATAGCTTCTCCCTCTGGAAGCTTTGTTGATGTAGCTTCTCCCCATGGAAGCTTTTTTTGTGTAGCTTCTCCTTCTGGAAGCTTTGTTTGTTGTGCCTTTTCTTCTAAAGGCTCTATTGGTTCATCCTTCCCTCTGAAGGCTTTACTGATTTCATTATCAAGGGTAGGTTCCACACCTTCCATAGAAACATTTAAGTATGTCAATATAGCATGTTTGACAAAGTTCATGAAATTCTGAAATAGTGGAGATAAGATTTAGAAGAATCTTATTTAAGCCGAGCTATGACTAGTACTTATTCATTCCTTTGTTGTGTGAAGGGCCATCAATTTCTAATACGACCTGAAACACGACTCGTAACCTACACGGAAAAAACCCGAGCCATTTATAAATGGGTCAATTTCGAGTCAACCCACTCTGACCCGTTTAATAAATGGGTGGATTTAGGGTTGACCTGTGAACCCGTTTTTGACCTGCCATGGCTTGTTTAGTATAAAATATATTAGTTCAAAATTCAGTAGTTGCACAAATATATCAATAGTTGTGATAATTTAATGGTGGACATTGAGCAATTTGAATGCCATTGTTGCTATAATCAAAATTTGCATTTTTATATACAACCAATGATTTGTTTGTTTTCAATCCATGTAAGCAGTAGGAATGTTCCATTTGATGTGAAGTGTTGTATTATTTGCAAGTTGCTAGATTGTATTGATGAGTGTATCATGTATGTTGCCTTTTAAGTATTGTATTTTTCTATTTTAGCATGCTTTTATTTTGCATGGTGTAGGTGTTAAAATGTTTCTGCAAATAAACATGTCAAAACGGGTTAAACGGGTCAACCCGACCCGATCCGACTAGGTAAACGGGTTATGCGGAAACGGGTTGGCATAATTTGACCTGTTTATTAAACGGGTTGACTCGACCCATTTATAAATTGACCCGAACCCGACTTGACCTGATCCAAAGCCGACCCGACACGACCCACTGAGAGCCCCAGTTGCATGTTTATCGGGACAGCTTTCACTGAAGCTTGTCATTGATTGATAACTTTGTCATGCATCTGTTCATGCATTATGTTCCTTAAGTGCTTCCTTTTGGGCCTTTGTTCCTTTTGGCAAGGGAAATCAAAGGTAGTGGTTGGGTGTGCTTTAGGTGCTCCCCCCAAGCTCTTGTTTTATGCATAAGATTGAATAGGTTTTGGTTTTTACCTGTAAAGGCACTCGAACTTGTCTTGATGTTTGTTTGATTACAAGCAATATATAAAGTGAAATGACTAATGAAAGTAAGTATTTGAGATAGGCAACTGATTGTTAAGTTCTCATTCCCATGTTGCGTTGTCTCTGACAAGCTACCCACTGGTCTTACTTCGAATTTCTCAGATGAGCTTTATTTTCTTTGTGGCATGGTTTCTTTTTATCAAACTCCAACAATGTTTGGTTTTGTGTCCTTCTGTCTATGTGATAAGGGCAATAGTCTTTCCTTTTGTTCGATTTTGTAGAACCATATGCAAGGGATTGGAACCAAGGCCCTTCTTCCTTCTGTTCTTGCAAGCTTTTCCTTATGTTAAGTATTTCTTCCATGAGAATGAATTTATTTGCTCTGGAATACAAATCATTCAAGCTTTCGCATTCATTTAAATTGAGCTCCTTCCAAAAGGAGGATGGCACAAGCAACCCTGATTGCATAGCTTTTAGCTTCTCCCTATTTGTGGCTGCTTTCACTTTGAGAGACCTATCGTGAAACCTATTTAGATATCAGTAAAGTGACTCCACTGGTCTTTATTTGATTCTAGCTAAATCATAAATGCTATTTGTCGATTCCTTTTGCATATGGAACTGTGTGCTACATGTGGTAGACAATTGCTTCCAAGTTGTGATGACCAGGCCATGATAATGCTTGCACCATTTAAGAGCTATACCATGAAGAGTTATATGGAAGACCTTGCATCGAAGGGATTCAGATGCAATATACGTATCCATGTAATTCTCGAACATGGCAAGGTAGTCTTCAGGGTCTGTAGTCTCATCATATGCGAGTTTGTTCTCTTTTATTTCAGAAGGGACCTTCACCACCATTATTTCTCTGGAGAAGGGGATTCCTTGCAACTTCCTGTCTTCTATCAATGTTAGGCTTCCATCTTCTTCTGAGCTGACAAACTCGTTTGATGCTTGGTTGTTTCTCCATCAAACTGGATTGCTCTATAAATTTGATGAAGACTCGATTTGGTTATAAAGCTCTAGCGGTGTCACTATTTTTTATTTTGCTTCATAAGGTTCCACTTTAAGGGACCTCCGGACTAAGTCT
The DNA here is from genome assembly GCA_030737875.1 of Allium sativum. NCBI lineage: Eukaryota > Viridiplantae > Streptophyta > Magnoliopsida > Asparagales > Amaryllidaceae > Allium > Allium sativum. Next base: position 204,836,909 of record CM060924.1, read on the forward strand.
TCTTCAATGAATTCTCTAGTTTCATCAATCTACATAGCCAAGTGTAGAATTTCCAATTCATTGCTTGCTCTTTTCATTAAGGTTGAATGTTGTCCAGTTTTTAGTTTTGCTTAGTTGATGTTTTTCTCTAGGATGGATGACATGTAGGATCCTTCTTTATCACTCCTTCCGGATTAAATCATCGGAAGGTTCACAATAAGGATGGAGGTTCAAGGTTATTCTATGCTTCAAATAGCTTAGATCAATGATGTTCGAAGTAGTAACTCGGTATTCGGATGCTCCTTATTGAGACTCTTTATCTATAATCTTTCTTCTCCAAAGCTTAGTCCAACCTTGGGTGGAACCATGGAACAACACAGTTAGAAATGTGGTAAATTATCCGAAAGGTTAGAGGTAGGAATGGGGATGGATGTTCAAGCCCTCCTTCTAGCGCCAAAATGTTAACAATATTTTTCGCTAACATCGTAGATAGGTCTGAGGAAATGGACGAAATGGGGTAGTTCAACTTCCACAAGGTTAGTTCACCATTCCGAGATATCAACGTCTTAATCCTGAAGATTAGTTACTCTTCCCTTAAGGGGTGAGTATCATGCTTCTTAGACTCAAGTACCAACAATTACCTTGTGATAAGAGTTTCCTAAGCACAACACAAGTTAGGAAACTAAAAAGCTTGTGGAAGGGTTACTTAGGAGACCTAGGGTCAAGGGTAAGGATTCCGTATAAAGCTTTTGTTGAGGGGAAAACATAAGGTAGGTACGCATTTGTCGAAGGGTTGAATTGAGAAATGTCGAACAACATAACACAACAATATACCATATAGTAAGCAAAATAGTAAAGAACACAACAACTTATAGTGGTTCGATTTTGATTGAAACTACATCTACTTTAAGAGCTTTGATAATTTTATTCGTAAAGGAGGTTACATAAGACATCCCCAAATTGATTTACAAATTAGGGTTAGCTTTCATAGAAATGAGAGCAAGATTGTGGACTGAGAAAAATCTCCCCCTCCCCCCAAAGTGAGACCCAAGGGTCTTATTTATAGACAAATCAGGCCCCCTTCTATTGTGAACCTCGCAAAAGCCTCTTTCGGATGCTGAAATAAGGTTTCAGTCACTCTTATAACTTTCGGCTTCAGTAGAAAGGTCTCGGTCGCCTTTCTTCTTATCGAATGTCTTTGTTGATGCCTTTTTGTCTTTGAAATATCAATTTTGGGCTTTTTGGAGTGGTTCTGCTGACATGCCTCTCGAAGCTTCACTGATAAGCTTTTGGTCTTGGTTGCAAATCCTCAGTATGTTGCACATATGCTTCCGGTAAGCCTTCCGATGATATGCATTCAGCTCTGGGACCATTGGATTTGGACTGCTTCTGTGCTTGGCTTTTGTTGAATCATAAAGATTTTAGTGTCGTCAAAGGGTATTGGTAAAGAGTGTCAGTTCTAACCGCTTTATCTCCCTCTATGTTCGTCAATTGTTCTGACAGATGATGCTTTCGCTTGTTGGTTCCAATTCTAGAACCATGGGTAGGGTTATCTCCTCTTTTGCCTTGTTTCACTCTAGAATATCTGGTTTTGATTATAAATATATGCTTCTGGAACATATTTCAGTGATGTTGAAACTGCTTTTTGATGTTTGTTATCAATACCAGGCAAGTTGGTATCAATAGCCTCTTGCTTCCTTCTGCTAGGTCTCGGACCATATGCCTTTCGGCAATTTCTTACAACCGGCTCTCGGTACTATGGGGAATGCTTCCGGGATGGTTTCTCTGTATCTCGTTAAGTGTCAGTGTTGTCCTTTCGGAGTCTTCCTCATTACTTTCAATCTTCTACTATCGATGTTGGACCAATATCCTTGTACCCAAGTGATTATGCTCGTTCAACTTTGGTCCTCTTTGTTGTCGGTATTGGCTACCGGCCTGCCACTTTTGGTAATACCTTGGCTTTGTTATTTAGCCTATGCAAATTTTGGTGTTAACAATCAACCAAAATATAATAAGACTGAGAATTACATAACACACCATCTGTGATGACCACCCCGTACCTCCCACAAAAACCAAGGTTGAAGTGCGCTGTATTACATGTCAGGCCGATGCCGGACGATTATCCAAGAAAAAACACATGCGGAAACCAATAGAATATCTCACAACGCAAGGATAAAATATAATAGAACGTATACAACAGGCAATAGTAGTGAAGCACTATTGATCAGAATCTTAAACTTTCATATCATCGTGAGAATATCCATACATCACTGGGTTACATCATAAGAGTCTGTACAAAAAGCCTCACTACAAGTACTGTGACGACCGCCCATAAATCATGCCCTCAACAAGGGAAATAATGCGTTGAAAGACATGCCAGGCAGTTGTGGACGATCATCAGGGTAGGATAACACAAGAAGAACATGTTGTATAACTCACCGCGCAAGGATAAGATATAATAAAACATATACAACATGCAATAGTAGTGAAGCAGAATTGTGCAGAATCTTAAACTTTTCATATCACCATGAAAATATCCATACAACCTTGGATTACACTATAAGAGTCTATACAATGAGCCTCACTACAAGCATTCAAAGAATACATCCAACAGCGGAAAAACAACAATTACTTGATAATAGAAAATAAAATGTCAGCCTCCTGCTCGTCATCGCTCAGCAGCATCGTCCTCATCAAGATCCATCACATGTCACCTACTGCTTAGTCTGCCCATCCACAACCGGATGAACAACCCAAGGTAATAAGAGGAAGACATAAAACCTTGAGTCGGACAAAAGTCTTAGTGAGCGATAAAACAACTATCTAACATAATTAATAAAGTATAAGAGAATAGGAAGATTAATCAACTAATATACCAACATCAACAGGGATGAACTCACACCCGTCTTCCCCACATCCGGCAGTGACAGCCTTTATAACACCCAAGTACAAAGAACAGTACATTCGTGGCAATCAGTTATAAAGCGTAGACCATTCTAATCGATATTGCCATCTCCCAAATACAAGCCCTTAAGGCCTAACCAACATAAGACAAGCACCCAAGAGATATCTCCTACGACGTCGAATAATCTACATGAGACGATACAAGCAAACAATCATTCATCCATGACTCTGGCTACCACCGCTAATCCTGCTTCGAAACCATTGTTAATCGTATGACCGACCAAACACTTTATTGTCCGTCAAGGCTAATGGCAAACCCCCGTTCTGGCAAAACTCCATATGCCATACAACAAAACTTATCTAGGCCCATCGAGCTGCCCAGGGTACTCGAACAGCCACTTCTAGTCTTTTGGGTTTCCCCATTATACTCCTGCTTTGAGTCCGTTAGAATCTACGACAATGATAATTCATCTGCCTTCAATATCTCTAGCCATCCAACCTGATGACTGTTCATAAGCTCAAGCCACTTTTCGAGCAACCATAATTTACAAACTCACCACCTTGAGTCGTCTTCACATTCGTTGCATTATGACGATTAACAAACACACCTCACCACTTCAAGCATTCCCACTGGAATTTACTTCGAAGCCACATCCATTCCCTAACCGAAGTAACACCAAATTATGGTCCATCATAGTCGGGTCGGTCTCTTTAACCCATCCTCAGGTCATTCCAATCACCCAATGACCCTACCATCCCGGGTCGTTAACAACCTGACCTCCACCTCGGCGACCTAATTCCAACCAATGTCCCAAAGGATCCATGACCAAACTCAGTGAAGCTCTAACGTCCCGACCTGGTGAAGCTTCAATGACCCAAGCTAGTGAAGCTCTAGCGACCTAACCAACCTCCAAGGCATAACGACCTACCTTGCATCCATATACTAATGACGAGAAGCCAACAATCCACTTAGAATGGCCTGCCTTATATGCACTTGCGCAACCCGACCTATGGAAGCCACAACCTGACTTCACGTTGAACTTGTACCACTCTAGCTGACCCGATGCTAACCAAATCCCCAACGACCTGAAGCCAACGACCCGACATAACTTCGGATGACCTGACTTCATTTCTTGAGCAACAAGCCATGCGACCTGACCGAAAATGAGCCGACTCCAGATCTGACCAATCTATCTCCTATTTTGACCAAATCATCACCAAATGACAACATCGATGTGAACAACTCATCCAATTCAGCTATCAACAATATTTAATGACAATTATTCATCAACAACCATATATAATTCAACAAATCATGATAAATCAATGAGTAAACTAAAACAATGGACCTAAACTTGGTATACATATGAAGTATCATAAGAATTACCGGCTTAAGTTGCTAGATTAGATAATGCAGTGATTCGAATGAAAATATACTTAACATGATATAGATCTAGGTGAAACAACTTAGAATGATGGAAATAAGATCAAACAATCCATATACTTGATTGAATCCGTGTGAGAGATGCTTATCACTCACCAATTCTTCGAATTAACTTGAAATCACTAAAGTCCCAACCGGACAGCGAAGAACACTTTCCAATTCGATACGTAAAATGCGGGTTGTTACATTATCCCACCTTAGGTATTTTACTCCCGAAATCCCAAGCAAACACAAGCAACCACAACAACTCTACATGCCTATCATCCACAAGCAGCCAATTTACCATCCAAATTACCACAAGCAGCCAATTTACCATCCAAATTAACATCTATCAAGTCATGCATCTATAATCTTAGCTAGCATGTAGAATTCTAACGAATAATACAAGTTACAATGATGTAAGGTGATACGACATTAATGGGTCATACCGATGATGAGTTCTGGATGGGTCGTCTTCATACTCTCTTCCGTTTCCCACATACAATCGTCATCATCCTCTCTCCATTGCACCTTGACTAGCTTAATCGTCTTCTTCCTAAGATGTTTCGTGTCATTATCCACAATGCGAAACGGCTTGTGAGGTCTCGTTGCAACGGTCTCGACTTCTAGATCTTTGTACTTCTCCGGAGATACCATCACATTTGAATCGTGCACGCACTTCCATAGAAACGACACATGGAAGACATTATGCACACTCGACAGCTTCTCGGGTAACTCCAACATATACGCGAGCTTTCCAATCCGCTCGACTATCAGAAACGGCCCAACAAACCTAGGGCTAACTTTTTTTTACTTCCAAATCGAACAACATGCTTTAACGGCGAAATCTTCACGAATATCATGTCACCCATGTCGAACTCCAAATCTTTTCGAAATTTATCGGCATAACTCTTTTGATGGACTTCGGCTGGTCTTCATTTGTTGACGAACGATCTCGATACAATTTTAGGTCCCTCTAATCATCTCTATCACAATTATCAACTTATCTCCCATTTCCAACCAACATGTCGGAGAATTACATGGTCTACTATAAAATGCCTCGCATGGTGTGCCATCCCAATGCTCGACTATAGCTGTTGTTATGCACAAACTCAATTAGATGTAGATGGTCTTCCCATGATCCTCCAAAGTCCAATACACAAGCCCTCAGGAGATCTTCCAAAACTCGATTAACCCTCTCAGTCTGACCATCGGTTTGGGGATGATAAGACGTACTCAAACACAACTCGGTTCCTAAAGCTTCCTGCAAACTCTTCCAAAATCCATGTGAATAATGGATCTTGATCACTCACTATGCTCTTCGGGATACCATGGAATTGAACTATCTATTTTATATAAATCTCAACCAACTTTGACGTTGTCCTAGTCGATTTGATAGGAATAAATCTAGCGCTTTTGATCAACTAATCCACTTTGACCCAAATTCCTTCGTCTCCTCCCCTGGTCCTAGGTAGTCCATCGATAAAATCCATCGATGTCTGCTCCCACTTCCATGTGGGGATTTTCAATGGCTAAAGCAACCAACTTGGCTTCATCTGTTCAGCTTTCACCAACTGATAGTTCATACATTTGAAATTAAATCTTCCAACATCTCTCTTCATACTGTCCTAGTAGTAAGATCGCTTCATGTCCTGATACATCATATTACCACCAGGATGAATCGTCAACTTTGATTGATGACATTCCCTCAGAACCTCATCACTCAACCCATCGATATCAAGAACAATCAATCGCGCTTATTTCTGAAGCCAACCCTCTTGATTGTCCTCGAATTCCTTATCCTCTGGTTCCAACTTTTGGATAATCTCGACAAGCTTTCCTCACGCTTTTGGCTCTTGCCAATCCTTTCGATGTGAGTAGGTCTTATTGATAAGCTTTCCAACATTTCAGGTTCTAAATCACACTAAGGCCTGAAATAAAATCCTGCTAAGTACTCGAGGTGCTTCCATTCCGAAAACACTGCTCCCATACTTGCTTGTCTATGACTCAACGCATCTACAACTGTGTTACCTTTACCAGGAGTATAGGGTATACCAAAATCATAATATGCCAGAAACTCTAACACAGTTTCTGTCGAAGGTTCAAATCCCTTTGGTAGAAAAGATATTTCAACGACTTATGATCTGTAAACAACTCAAATCGAACACCCAACACATAATATCTCCATATCTTCAAAGAAAATACGATCATTGTCAACTCCAAATCATGAGTTGGATAATTCCTTTTGTGCGGCTTCAGTTGACGACTCGCGTAGGCCACAACTCTACCCATCTACATCAATTCTACACTAAGTCCAGTATTCATGCATTGGTGTATAACGCCATCTCTTCATTTCCACTCGGAATAGTCAAAACAGGAGCACTCGTCAGTCTCCTTTTCAGGATTCTGAAAGCTTGCTCACACTTTGCATCCCATGTGAGCACTCGGTTCTTCTTCGCCAATCCTGTTAATGGTGTAGCTATCTTGAAGAAACCCATGATGAAGCAACGACAATACCATGCCAACCAACTAAACTCCGTACATCCATCGCATTCATAGGCCTATCCCAGTCCTGGATTGCTACCACCTTAGCGAGGTCAACCGCTATTCCATTTCAAGAAACAACATGGCCTAAGAACTTCATTTCACTTTGTGACACTTTGAAAATTTAGCTCTCAGCTGATTCTTTCGCAAGATTTCTAACACAACTCGCAAGTGCGTCTTACGCTCTTCCTCATTCCAAGAGTAAACCAGAATATCATCCACGAACACAAGCACGAACTTATTCAACTGATCTTCGAAAATCGGTTTGATAAGATCCGTGAAATACGCTAGCGCGTTAGTCAACCTAAATGGCATCACCAACCATTCGAAGAAACTGGATGGTTCCCTAAAACCAGTCTTCAACACACTGTCCCTCGGCACCCTCGACTGGTGGAATCTCGTTGCCAAATATGTAACAGCCCAGAATTTTAACAATAAATAGTTATTTAATTAGAAGCTCAAAAATAATAATTTCTGCAAATGATGGAATTTTGCCATGAAACTTTAACCGTTGGGTTCATCTCGTAATTCTAGTCAAGTTTCATGTTTGGAGTTTCGCGAACGAAGTCTGTATGAAAAAGTTACGGACGAAATACGAAAAACGGATGGAAATAAATAAACAGAATAATATATACATACATATATATGTATGTATGTTTCCCTCTTTAAACCATCCCTCACTTGGAAAAACTGCTCAAGGGCGGTCGACACCCCTGTATAGAGCGGCCGACCGCTCCGAGACTGTACAGCCCAGTAACGGCTAGGTTTTGAGGGGTAATTCTATTATATTTTATAAAATGAATGGACGATGATAATTAAAATAGATCTAACGAATTCAAGTGGAGGTCCAAGGGGACTGCGTTAACCTGTACAAGGTTGTCGTGCAGACTGGGTTGCCACATACTCCCCCGGATGGACGGTCTGCCGTTGTCTTAGGCTGGTCGTTCATTATAAATATATATATATGTGTGTGTGTGTGTGTGTGTGTTTGTGTGTGTATGTATGTATGTGTGTGTGTGTATATATATTCATTCACTCATCTTTTATTATTTTAATGCCTCACTATTAATAATAGGTCGGGTGGATTCTCCCTGATCACTTGAGACCCTAGGCGGACATGTTGGTCACTTAATATTCATCGATGATTTATTCAAGGTAACATAAACTAGATGGCACTAGCTACGGGGCATACTAGTTAAGGCTTCCGTCATTAACGCACGTACCCTTGCTCCGCGTAAGGTGAGAGATGGTATCTTATCGCTCGCTATACCATCTACCTGACCTCATTGGATAATCTCCTTAGTCGCTTATTACTTCCCATAGGATAGGTAGCCATATCTGACATTTTTATGTTTTCAAGTTCGGTTAGGCCCTACACACACGCCATTTAAGACCCCAAAACTGAAAGACCTACTCCCAAGTGGACTCCTCGACCCAAGCCACTTAAGACCTAAGGAAGCAAAATATATGCGAAGAATATTAAGTTTGTACCCAGTTAGTCTTTAATACCTCTTCTTATGAGAATGAAGTGGGCTGCGTTACTGAGTCATTCCCGTTTAGTTTCACTTAACGGAAATACTATACACACACGATTCACTATCGTCACGGGTTTTTATGGTTAATAATGTTTCACATCATTAACCTACTAGGTCCAATCTAATTTTTAATTATAAGATCTACATTAACTAGTATAAATAAGGAAAGTTATATCCTCCTTACCCTAGGATATTTATTTCATTATTTCCCTAATTGAACTTAGTATTTAAAAAACTATCAATACTCATTTATCCCCTTTTTATTTCATCATCTGTTCATATGTTTATTGCCCTTTTTAACCACAATGATCATATTTTCCTAAGGCAAAATTAATCTTTAATTTGCTTTTATTGCCATTGATTACAATTAATGTCATTTATGAACCTAACTGCCATAGTTTTCCTAAGACATTAATTTACAATGGATATCCTTATCTTATCAATCCCAGAGTATCGGCTTGCTGTACCCCAACAGACATTATTATTCTTATTTATTTAATTATTTATTGCATGTTATATATATACATATATTTTTGCACCAGACCTCTTACATTAAGTTGACTACTTGTGAATGCTGGATTTGCCGGTCGGTTCCGGGAAGATTTCTACTACAAGTTGAACTTAACCTTATGTCCTAGTACAGTTATACTTACGCTCTAGACGCCTCACATTAAGCTGATCACTTGTGAATGCTGGATTTGTCGGTCGGTTCCGAGTAGAATTCTACCACAAGTTGAGCCTTACCTCGTGTTTAAATGCATTTTATCATTTTACATTAAATTCCCTGATTGTGGTTTGCAACATTTATCCTAATCAATTTAAGAATTCTAACCATTTTACTTAATTTCCATATTAATTTTACTTTCCCCAAATCAACATTTGCTTACAATGGTTATTAATTAATTTATAGTCTTATTTATAGAAATCAATCATATTAATTGCTACAATGTTCACAAAAAATATATTAATTTAATATGGATTTCATTTATATGTTCGATACCATAAATGAATACCGTTCAAACATTCAAGCATTCTTTATTTCATCATTTTACGTAGATTCGGACGGATGATATATATACACACAAACACACACATTTGCGCAATTAACGTAGTTATCTTTTTTTATTATTAATTTAATATTTTGGTTTAATCAATAACCAGACATTTCTTTTTATATTCAATTTTGCCATAAGGTTCCAAATCTTACAAAAAGACCGTTAGTTGTAGTTATTGTAAATTATGTCTGATCGTTGGAATTGGCATATTTTCAAATCACAAGAAATGTATGTTAATGTATATTTTAGAATAGTTGATGCAAATTACGCGCACATATGTATATTTATATTTATACGTACATTTGCACAACTTTTTCCTTTTTAAATTTTTTGTCATGTCTCTTGTGAATTCAAAATAATGTCTTTTTGTTCAAAAAGAGAAAAACGACATATTTGCAACAACTAAACTAAAATCTCAACAACATTGGACATAAATAGGCATGTGTCTTTAAAATTAAAATCATATAATTCATCGTTGTACCTTTTCAACCAAAATAACACAATTTATCATTTAACACTGAAACTAAAGATTTGTAATAAAATTACATCTATACAATGCTTATGGGACTGATTTCCAAATCTACAGTGTTTTGCAACAACCACAATATAATTTTACCACATAATTATAGGAAATATGTATATGCCAATTTAAGAATCCTACAATTAATATTATTCTTAACCATAATTCACAATTTTCAAGTTTTGACAATATTTACTAGTAGATCTGATAAGTGTCAATTCAAATACAACAATATCATGAACAGAACTGACGAAAATAGGCATATATTTTGAGATCTAATTCAAACAATGTAAATAGGCTATTATAACTCTGTATGTAATTTTCCCACTCACTTGAAAGCATCCAAATCTGAAGTTTTAATAGTCTTTTAGGCCTACAATTCTCAAATTCTTATAAATCTACAATTTATCTGAAAAGGGGATACTTTCAGGTCTGTAGATATGTAAGAAAATAGAAAAAGAGTGGAGAATCTGAAGTAGAACCTGTAATATCACGACTTTTTTAACCATTTTAGAATCATTTTAATAAGGAATTAAAATGAGATTTCTATTTAAAAATCAAACAAAAAGGGATTTTTGAAATAAATATATATATAAATATATGTATAAGCATATGTATAATATTATAATATATACATACTTGATTAAATCTTGGGATTTGAGAATATAAAACAAGTAAAAACATTTAAATAGAAATCTTAGGAAAAATATACAAACAAGAAAATACTTCATAGTATCATTTTAATCAAAGCAAGGAGTTAGAGATAATAAGCCTTAGAACATATAGGAGCATTGTTTACTTAAAAATAGAAAAGGACTTTGGGATAAAACAACACTATATGTATGTCTATAACATGGAAACAAGTCGGCTACAATATAACAATAGCATATAAAAACATTTGTTTTTGATCATAAACAAATATCTTGAAACAAAAAACAAAAAGGAAACTACCTAGTAAGACAAAAACATTAAATGAACACTACTTCAAATAGTAATCTAGGATTGTGAAACCATTTCCCAAAATCCTCTAATACAAGTAGCATGTGCATTTCCTTAGACAAGAAGGAAAATATCAGCAAGAAGAAAACAAAGTAGAGCATTTGTTAAATACAATAAAATCCAAGAAGAGATCATAGCATTTAATGAAGCATACCCAAAACCTTCTAGAGGATATTACCTAGGATTCATTCATTGGCTAGACACCTTAGTAAGACAAGTTTCCATGCATGTGCCATAGGAAATATAGGAGAGAAGGGTTAAGGCTAGAGGGATTTTTACTGTGCAAACATGTGCAGGAAAATGTTTTAAAATTCTTGAACTTGCCTATAAATACACTTCAAACTCTCATACTTTCTCCTCACAAACAAAAACTGATTTCATCTCTAATTTCTGAAGTCTTCTTTCTGGAATCTTGGATAGCAATTTGGTGAGTGAAACAACTTTGAAATTCTGTGTTTAAATATTTTCTATAAACAGTTTTTACATAATTCAAACTATCAAGTTTTGATACAACCATTGTCTGTTACTGTCATGATGTTAGATCACCCTGATTTCACCTCTATAGACTGATCTCTCATGTAGTATACATCATAGAATGTTTGTGTAGAATGATTTGATGATTGCACACTTTTTTAAAAACCTGTAGATGTGTTCTGGAAAATACAGAACATGTGAAATTGATTTCGGGAAATAAATAAGGCCTGATGCCTCATCTTTGATGTGATAAAAGTGTATGAACTTAGTACAAAAACTTATCATACAGTCGAAAATCAGATCAAAAGAAGCCATGTTTTAAAGCATATGTGATAAGCAGAGAAACACAGTAATACTCTGTTTAAACCAAGAATCAAAGTGGATTTTCAAACATGATAAAAACTCGTTTTGATTATATGAATAGAATCGCAGGTTGAATTGATGATTTTTAAAACGAAAATCATGATTTTTAAGCTAGTGGATCACGAGCATTTTGGACATGAACGGAAAATGGATTTAGGTGAATTTCCGGTGATCGGAGAAGTTGAACTCCAAGGCGGAAGGAGGGGAGGGGCGTGAGTGTTCAAGGATCACCAGAAAAATATAGGATTAATTTTCCATTGCATAAATTTGGAGAACGAATCACATATAGGGTTTTTCAACAGTTTTGGGTTTACGGATTTTTTTTGGTGTCGTGCGGGGTCCACGTGGGGTCGAGTTGGACGGAACTTGGAGGGGAGGAGCTGAAGGGGTCGGGGAGTTGGTCAGAGGAGCCGCAGGTGCCCTAATGGAAGGAGGAAGGATAACGAGGTGGTTTCCTTGATGGAGCTAGTTCGACATTCATGAGGCAAAACAGTGAAATACACTATTGAAGGCCAAGGGTCAGAACGGAGGGAGGCAGTACGACTTGGAGGTGGTGATCGACTCGTCTGGCCATTTGCGGCTGGACGATGTGGATTCCCAAACGTGTGCACGTGCACGAGGAGGAGGGTGTATAGAAAAATGAAGAAGGAGGAGAAGTACCACTTGGTACTTTAGAAAATCATGAGTACCGGGGGGTTTTGATGCTCTGGTACTTCGGCAAATACCAAGTACCATGTGGCACTTCATAAATCTCATGAACGGCAAGGGTTTTCGAAGCAAAATCATAGTGTTTTCTACCTGGCACTTTAGCCAATTCGTTGTCAAAACAAGTTATGAACGAAGTTTTAATTAAAATTTATATTAATTAAAATAAGAAATAAATTTATTAAATAAAAAGAGAATTTTTATTTGACAAAGGCAAGTGGAAAATAGGAGCAGAAGACCAAACCGACGAGTTCGACTGAGAAGTTCGCTCAGCTTGAAAAACAAATAATACGTGAATAAATAAGTTTAAATTAATTATTTAAATTATTTATAAATTAAATAATCATCAAAGAAGAAATAAAAAGGAAAGGAAGGAGGTTGAAACATCGCCGAGCACAAATAGTAAAAGAGAAGAATATACAGTGTGCGAAGCATGGGCATTTCCAAATGATGAACAAAACACTGTTAAACCATATACACCTCAACTGATTATTTTTAAAGAATAATTTTACTATTCTGAAGATACGCAAACACTGTTTGTAAAAAGATTTTCGTACATCGTTCAAAGAGTCCGGAATTAACAATTCCACTTCGATTCGAAGTATACGACGCATATCAGAATGTTGAAGTCAACGAGATGCAAGCGTTATTTCAAAATAGTATTTTTGTTCTGTTCGATCCCAGAACAAACCCGAATGGACGAGTGTCTGACAACGTATGTCAGTTAGAATTTTACACATCGAATTTACGTAAGTATATTTCGTTGGTAGCGGAGGAATTCGTTTCTCTTAGCTTTATTACCCGTAATATATTTGGGTAATCGGATGAGTATTTCTGACGGATAGGACAGTGTGGCATTCAATGTAAAGAAATAAATCTGTCAGAAGAACAACGTGACCTCAAAACTTCACGACCCGTAAAAACAAATGTTGGGCTAGGCAGCATGGCTGGTTGGTTCATACCCAAGCAGGGTATATTATCACCATCTAGAGGACTTCCTTATTTAACTTCTTAAATCTATTTCGTTGCTGTAGCATTCGGAAACGGTAAATCGAGCTCAACCGTAGGAGAGATAATATATTCGTCACACTCAAGCTAAATGAGTGGACGATCATGTGTGGCCGGGTTACAAGACGTTCTTGTTGAACCCCAGTGTATCCTCTCTAGAGTACACTGATCGGTGGGTGCTCCCATACCCTGTCTGTTGGAATCCAAACTCCAATACGCGCTCTGCGACTTTTAAGATGTTGTACTACATACGTGAACGTGAGATGAAAGCGTTTTACTAGATTTTATTTATCTGATACGAACTATCATAATATCGAATGTTTTGATATAAATTACCTGGTCATTTCCCATATGTTAGTTATGGTTTGACCTAATGCTTCTAAAGTAAAAACATGGATCAACATGAGAACCTTGACACTTATTTCCCTGTTTACAATTTTAACTATGTTTCCTCACACCAGTCCCCTGACTGACCCAGAGTTAATTTTTATGTTTCCTAAACTCTTGGGTACTCATAATGTTTATTATGAGTAGACAAGTAGATTCAGGTAAGGCAAGTGGAACATGATGCAGAACAAGTTCAAGACCCTAGTAGCATATATGTTTTAGTTACCCAGTTTGAGTATCTATGGTATTGTAATATGGTACTGTATAATTATGATGTTGAACCATGATGATGATGTATTATGTACTCTGATGTATCAGACCTTGTGATGTAATATATAAGTATTTGTGAAATTCCGCTGTGAGATTCTGATAACTTCTTACTCTTCTATTCTATAAGTTCTATCTTTTCTATCTCATCTTCTAAATTCTTTCAATAATGATACGGTTTTCAAGGCATGGAAAATCGCGCCGTTACAGTTGGTATCAGAGCTTAGGATTTCTGAACACATAGGCTGTGAGTTAGTGCTGAGAGAGCGTATTTTTATAAAAACCATTAGTATCGGACGACCCTAGTTATTTATTTAGGTTATCCCTAAGACTGTTTTCTCAACGAATATTAACTCTCAAACCATATACTCAGGAAATTGACAATGAGGTCTCAAGCAAGGCGAGCCGAGGAGCAAGTAGGGAAACTACGACTAACGGGCACACTGTTAATCAGACCTAAGTGGATACGGCTGAAGTAGTCCAAGCTCAAATACAGCCGAACTTCGCTATGATTTGCAAGAACTACACTACTCTAGGAGGAAGAACTTTTAAGGGAACGGAATCTCTGGTTGTGGATTAGATCATGTGAAAAGATTTTTAAGGGATTAAAGTTGGATGACGAGTATAAACGTCTCCTAGCATCATGGAATCTGGAGGGAGCTGCAGCTATCTGGTGGGATGCCCAGACTGCAAATGCTCCAGAAGAGGATTTTAGTTGGGCAATGTTCAAAGAAGCTTTTGAAGCTCAGTATCTGCCAGCAACTGGGAAAAGCAGGATGTACCGAGACTTCATCGACCTGAAACAAGAAAGCATGACTGTCACTGAGTACGAGAACAAGTTCAATGCACTATCAAGCTTTGGACCAGAGTTGGTAAATACCTCACTGAAGAAAAACGAAATGTTCATAGCAGGATTAAAGGATAGTCTTCAAGGCCATATGATGGGGCATCTAAAAGATCCATTTGTTGAACTCGTGGATTTAGCTCTCAGGTATGAAGCCATGGATGCTAAAAACCCAACTGCAGCAAAGGCTCAGACTGGAGAAGCGAGTGGAGGGAATACCCAGAAAAGGAAGTTTAACCCTGACTGGAAGGATAACAAGAACCAAGGAAAGACAGGTCAACAGAAAACTGAGGATCGTTTCAAGAACGTTCTGTGTCACAACTTCAAGCAGAAGGGTCACATTGCAAGGTTCTGCAAACAAAAGGGTAACAAGAAACCTCAGCAACAGCAGCAAAGGAAGCCTCAGCAACAGTCACAGCAGCAGCAACAGGTTCAGAGAAATGAGATGGTACTGAAAAACCTTTGTTTCAACTGTCACCAGCCAGGTCACGTGGTGAAAGACTGTCCACTGATGAAAAGGGCACCTCAGGCAAAAGTGTATGCCATCAAGAATGAACCATCTGGCTCTCAGAATGTGAAAGGGAAGGGAGTGTCGGAAGGTACTTTACAATTTAAAGGAATTTACCTTTGAGTTTTATTTGACACCGGCGCTTCACACAGTTTTATTTCTTCTGAAACTGTAGACCAATTTAACCTTAAACCGATTGTTTCCCCAAACCCAATTTGTGTATCAAATCCTATTGGGGGTAAAACTGAGTTAAAAATGTGTTGTGAGGATATAGCACTATTATATCTCTCACATTCCTTCCGATTCGATTTCTATGTCCTAGATTTCAGAAGTTTCAATTTTATTCTTGGATTGGACTGGCTGAGCGAGTTCCAAGTCAAGATAAAGTGTGATAAAGAAACCATAAACTTGATAACGAGCCTAGACCGTAAAGCTAGGATACCTTGTGGAAAACCCGGTATTCATACCTGTAGTTTCCTATACGCCCTAGAAGCACCAAAAGACAGCCTTGAAACACTGGACGTAGTTAGAGAATTCAAGGATATATTCGAAGAAGTCGGAAGTTTACCTCCTCATCGGGAGATAGAATTCCGAATCGGTTTAATTCCAGGAGCAAGACCAATAGTTCAACCAAAAAGACGTATGGCTCCAAAGGAAGTATCGGAACTAGAGAAACAGGCTCGGGATTTACTGAATAAAGGCTTAATCCGACCAAGTTTTTCTAGTTGGGGCTCGGCAGTAGTTTTTGTAGTAAAGTCTGACGGGTCGTTGCGACTGTGTGTTGACTATAGAGAATTAAACAAAGCAACCATCAAGAACAAATACCCTTTACCCCGAATCGACTATCTTTTCGATCAATTGCATGGAGCAACAGTATTCTCCTAAATGGACCTAGCAACAGGATTTCACCAATTAAGAATCGCTGAAGACAGCATTTAGAGGCCCGGACTTCTTTTATGAGTGGTTGGTTATGCCATTTGGTCTAACCAACGCACCAGCATTTTTTGTGGATTTAATGAACAGAGTCTTTAGAAATTTTTTGAACAAGTTCGTTCTAGTTTTCATTGACGATACTCTGATTTATTCAAAAACTGAAGAGGAGCATCGCTATCACCTTAGAGTGGTCCTAGAAACACTGAGGAAAAATGTTTTGAAGGCCAAATTTTCAAAATGCCATTTTTGGAAGTTTGAAGTGAGATTTTTGGGGCATATTGTAAACGGAGATGGAATATCGGTAGACCCTGTTAAAGTTGAATCAGTACAACAGTGGAGGCAACCTCGTACACCAACCGACGTTCGAAGTTTCCTAGGATTGGTGGGATATTACGAAAGATTTATTCAAGATTATTCTAAGATATCGTCCCATCTGACGAAATTGACGAAGAAAAACCAGAAGTTTGTTTGGACCCCGAAGTGTGAAGAATCTTTTCAAGAGTTAAAAGATCGGTTAACCAAAGCACCAGTGTTAGCAGTTCCCGATGGAACAAGCAAATTTGAAGTTTATACCGACGCTTGTGGAACTGGATTAGGAGCCGTGTTGATGCAGAACCGTCGTTTAATTGCATATGCAAGTAGGCAATTAAAGATACACGAGAAGAATTATGCAACTCACAATCTAGAGTTGTTGGCCGTTGTTTTTGCGTTAAAGATATGAAGGCATTATCTTCTGGGTGGAAAATTCGAACTTTTTACCGATCATAAACCATTGAGGTACTTATTTTCTCAGAAGGATTTAAATTTGAGGCAACAACGATGGTTGGAATTTCTTGCATCGTATGATTTGGATATCATTTATACACCCGGCAAAGCAAATGTAGTAGCAGACGCTTTGAGTAGAAATGCGATTCTATCCCTATTGGAAGTCACACCGACTCTCCAAGAAAGGATTATGGGCAATCAGAGAAGAGATGCCAAACTGGAGAAGATCATTCAAGGAGTCACGGATGGAAAGGAGTCTGATTTCGAGTTGGATAACCGAGGAGTGTTAAGAATTAACAACAGATTATGCGTTCCAGATGTGGATGGATTGAGGCAAGGAGTTTTGAAAGAATGCCATGCATCGAGGTTGAGCATTCACCCGGGAATTCATAAAATGAATAACGATATGAAAAGAGTATTTTGGTGGCCAGGAATGATGAAGGATATTACAACTTTTGTTAATGAATGTTTGTGTTGTCAGCAAGTCAAGGGAGATTATCAAAAGACTGCTGGACTGTTACGATCATTAGAAATACCCAACCGGAAGCGGGAAATGATATCGATGGATTGCTACGGACAAGAAGAGGATTTGAAGGAATTTGGGTAATTGTCGATCGGTAGACAAAAAGTGCGCATTTTATTCCCGTAAAACCAACACGTACTGCCGCGTCTTTAGCCGAAGTTTTCATGAGAGAAACTGTACGGTTACATGGAGTTCCAGCAAGCATTGTAAGCGATCGAAATCCCATCTTTACAAGTAACTTTTGGGGAGCATTGCAAAGAACTTTGGGAACAAGATTGAATCTCAGTACAGCTTACCACCCTCAAACGGACGGTCAGACTGAGAGAGTAAACCGGATATTGGAGGATTTGTTAAGAGCATGTATTCTAGATTTTGGAGGATCATGGGAGGATCATCTACACCTAGTGAAATTTTCTTATAACAATAGTTACCAGGCAAGTATACAGATGGCACCCTACGAAGCACTGTATGGAAGACCTTGTAAAGCACCAGCATGTTGGATTGAATCCGGAGACAAATTAGTACTTGCAACGGACATGATCCGAGAAGCAACAGAAAAGGTGGAGTTGGTAAAGTTAAGGATGAAAGAAGCCCAGGATCGACAGAAAAGCTATGCTGATCAAAGACAAAGAGATCTTGTATTTGAGATAGGAGATCTGGTATTTGTGAAGATTTCACTGTTGAGAGGAGTGGTGAGATTTGGAAAAGCCGGAAAGTTAACTCCGCGATATGTTGGACCTTTCCGAGTTCTGGAGAGAATTAGTTTTCTAGCTTATAGAGTGGAGTTGCCAGAACATATGGCAGG
Source organism: Allium sativum (assembly GCA_030737875.1). Lineage (NCBI taxonomy): Eukaryota > Viridiplantae > Streptophyta > Magnoliopsida > Asparagales > Amaryllidaceae > Allium > Allium sativum. Next base: position 204,855,450 of record CM060924.1, read on the forward strand.
GATTCACAATGTATTCCATGTGTCTCATTTAAGGAAATGTTTACACGATCCGTCTTTAATTCTAGAACCATCTGTTCAGCAAGAAATAGAGATTGAGCCAAATTTGACGGTAATTCGACGACCATTTCGTATTATCGATAGAGAAGAAAAGCAACTTCGCAACAAAACGGTAAGTCTGCTAAAGATTCAGTGGAGTGAAAATCCGAAAGATTGCACGTGGGAGACCGAGAAATATATCAGGAAACTATACTTGGATTTTTCTACAAATTAGGTATGTTTTGCTATTTGGTTGTTTGGATGAAATGAAACCTTGGATTTCTTCATTTCTGAGAGCATTGATGACACCGCTAATGAAGACCACAGCTAGGAAAAGACTCACCCCACACCAGACCGAGAGATTGCTAGCCAAGAGAGCAAGGGTAGGAGATTCTGAAGACATTAGAGAGAGGACACCGGGTGAAGATGAGCGTATCCACTGGACATCGGAGGAGTCAAATGTCGGTAGAGAAGAATCCGTGGAGCAAGAAGCAGACAGCCAGGATCCCTCAGAGGAAGATGACATACTGATGATCGAGACAGGTTTCGGAGATAGGGATGGTGATGACGAAGAAGAATACGAAGGGGAGGAGGAGTTTGTTCCTGAGACACCGATCGCTGACATGGGAGGACAACCAGAGGAGTTTGTCGACCCAGTTTTAGCGATATGGATGAGATTGGAGCAGGCACTTTTTGAGTATCATGCAGTGGGAGATGGGTAGAGATCTTTGGAGATTATGGTTACCCCACGATTCAAGTGTACATGATTCCACCAATGGAAGTTATAGAGATATCTGACGATGAGGAAGAGGAACCAGCTAACCAGGGGATCATGGAGGTTGCAGAGCCATCAGATGATGAGGATGAAGTGGTAGAAGTTGTAAACATCACAGATGATGAGTGGATTGTGATTGATAGTGACTCAGAGGAGTAGAAAGTAGTGATGTGTTTGGACTATCAATATATTATGTAGCCTACAACTTGAAGTAGTCAAGTATAGCCAAGTTATGTGGTATGATATGTATGTCTGGTACGCATATGAAACTGATGTATAATTATAGTGTACTGAGTAGTAGTGATATGAAGTATCGTCTTTTGGGGAAAATTCTTTCTATCTGTCTTATTTTTAATTTCGGGGACGAAATTCTTATAAGGGGGTGGACTGTAATGTCCCGACTTTTTCAACCATTTTAGAATCATTTTAATAAGGAATTAAAATGAGATTTCTATTTAAAATCAAACAAAAAGGGATTTTTGAAATACATATATATATATATATATATATATATATGTATAAGCATATGTATAATATTATAATATATACATACTTGATTAAATCTTGGGATTTGAGAATATAAAACAAGTAAAGGAATTTAAATAGAAATCTTAGGAAAAATATACAAACAAGAAAATACTTCATAGTATCATTTTAATCAAAGCAAGGAGTAAGAGATAATAAGCCTTAGAACATATAGGAGCATTGTTTACTTAAAAATAGAAAAGGACTTTGGGATAAATAAAACACTATATGTATGTCTATAACATGGAAACAAGTCGGCTACAACTTAACAATAGCATGTAAAAACATTTGTTTTTGATCACAAACAAATATCTTGAAACAAAAAACAAAAAGGAAACTACCTAGTAAGACAAAAACATTAAATGAACACTACTTCAAATAGTAATCTGGGATTGTGAAACCAATTCCTAAAATCCTCTAATACAAGTAGCATGTGCATTTCCTTAGACAAGAAGGAAAATATCAGCAAGAAGAAAACAAAGTAGAGCATTTGTTAAATACAATAAAATCCAAGAAGAGATCGTTGCATTTAATGAAGTGTACCCAAAACCTTCCAGAAGATATTACCTAGGATTCATTCATTGGATAGACACCTTAGTAAGACAAGTTTTCATGCATGTGCTGTAGGAAATATAGGAGAGAAGGGTTAAGGCTAGAGGGATTTTTACTGTGCAAACATGTGCAGGAAAATGTTTTAAAGTTCTTGAACTTGCCTATAAATACACTTCAAACTCTCATACTTTCTCCTCACAAACAGAAACTGATTTCATCTCTAATTTCTGAAGTCTTCTTTCTGGAATCTTGGATAGCAATTTGGTGAGTGAAACACCTTTGAAATTCTGTGTTTAAATATTTCCTGTAAATAGTTTTTACATAATTCAAACTGTCAAGTTTTGATACAGCCATTGTCTGTTACTGTCATGATGTTAGATCACCCTGATTTCACCTCTACAGACTGATCTCTCATGTAGTATACATCATAGAATGTTTTATGTAGAATGATTTGATGATTGCACACTTTTGTAAAAACCTATAGATGTGTTCTGGAAAATACAGAACATGTGAAATTGATTTCGGGAAATAAATAAGGCCTGATGCCTCATCTTTGATGTGATAAAAGTGTATGAACTTAGTACAAAAACTTATCATACAGTCGCAAATCAGATCAAAAGAAACCATGTTTTAAAGTATATGTGATAAGCAGAGAAACACAGTAATACTCTCTGTAAACCAAGAATCAAAGTGGATTTCCAAACATGATAAAAACTCGTTTTGATTATATGAATAGAATCGCAGGTTGAATTGATGATTTTTAAAACGAAAATCATGATTTTTAAGCTAGTGAATCACGAGCATTTTGGACATGAACGGAAAATGGATTTAGGTGAATTTCAGGCGATCGGAGAAGTTGAACTCCAAGGAGAAAGGATGGGAGGGGCGTGAGTGTTCAAGGATCACCAGAAAAATATTGGATTAATTTTCCATTGCATAAATTTGGAGAACGAATCACATATAGGGTTTTTCCACAGTTTTGGGTTTACAGATTTTTTTTGGTGTCGTGCGGGGTCCACGTGGGGTCGAGTTGGACAGAACTTGGAGGGGAGGAGCTAACGGGGTCGAGGAGTTGGTCGGAGGAGCCGCAGGTGCTCTGATGGATGGAGGAAGGAGAACGAGGTGGTTTCCTCGATGGAGCTAGCTCGACATTCACGAGTCAAAATAGTGAAATACACTGTTGAAGGCCCAGGGTCAGAACGGAGGGAGGCAGAACGACTTGGAGGTGGTGATCGACTCATCTGGCCAGTCGCGGTCGGACGATGTGGATTCCTGAACGTGTGCACGTGCACGAGGAGGAGGGTGCACAGCAAAATGAAGAAGAAGGAGAAGTACCACCTGGTACTCTAGAAAATCATGAGTACCGGGGGCGTTTTGATGATCTGGTACTTTGGCAAATACCAAGTACCATGTGGCACTTCAGAAATCTCATGAACGGCAAGGGTTTTCGAAGCAAAATCATAGTGTTTTCAACCTGGCACTTTGACAACTGGCACTTTAGCCAATTCGTTTTCAAAACAAGTTATGAACGAAGTTTTAATTAAAATTTATTTTAATTAAAATAAGAAAATAAATAAATAAATTTATTAAATAAAAAGAGAATTTTTATTTGACAAAGGGAAGTGGAAAATAGGAGCAGAAGACCAAACCGACGAGTTCGACTGAGGAGTTCGCTCAGCTTGAAAAATAAATAATACGTGAATAAATAATTTTAAATTAATTATTTAAATTATTTATAAATTAAATAATCATCAAAGAAGAAATAAAAAGGAAAGGATGGAGGTTGAAACATCGCCGAGCACAAATAATAAAAGAAAAGAATATACAGTGTGCGAAGCACGGGCATTTCCAAATGATGAACAAAACACTGTTAAAACCATATACACCTCAACTGATTATTTTTAAAGAATAATTTAACTATTCTGAGGTAAACCAGATAAGCAAACACTGTTTGTAAAAAGATTTTCGTACATCATTCAAAGATCCCGGAATAAACAATTCCACTTCGATTCGAAGTATACGACGCATATTAGAATGCTGAAGTCAACGAGATGCAAGCGTTATTTCAAAATAGTATTTTTGGTCTATTCGATCCCAGAACAAACCTGAATGGACGAGTGTCTGACAACGTATGTCAGTTTGAATTTTACACATCGAATTTACGTAAGTATATTACGTTGGTAGTGGAGGAATTCGTTTCTCTTAGCTTTATTACCCATAATATATTTGGGTAATCGGATGAGTATTTCTGATGGATAGGGCGATGTGGCATTCAAAGAATGTAAAGAAATAAATCTGTCAGAAGAACAACATGACCTCAAAACTTCACAACCCGTAAAAACAAAAGTTGGGCTAGGCAGCATGGCTAGTTGGGTCATACCCAAGCAGGGTATATTATCACCATCTAGAGGACTTCCTTATTTAACTTCTTAAATCTATTTTGCTGCTGTAGCATTCAGAAATGATAAATCGAGCTCAACCGTAGGAGTGATAATATATTCGTCACACTCAAGCTAAATGAGTGGACGGTCATGTATGGCCGGGTTACAAGTCGTTCTTGTTGAACCCCCAGTGTATCCTCTCTAGAGTACACTGATCGGTGGGTGCTCCCGTACCCTGTCTGTTGGAATCCAAACTCCAATACGCGCTCTGCGACTTTTAAGATGTTATACTACATACGTGAACGTGAGATGAAAGCGTTTCACTAGATTTTATTTATCTGATACAAACTATCATAATATCAAATGTTTTGATATAAATTACCAGGTCATTTCCCATATGTTAGTTATGGTTTGACCTATTGCTTCTAAAGTAAAAACATGGATCAACATGAGAACCTTGACACTTATTTCCCTGTTTACAATTTTAACTATGTTTCCTCACACCAGTCCCCTGACTGACCCAGAGTTTATTTTTGTGTTTCCTAAACTCTTGGGTACTCATAATCTTTATTATGAGTAGACAAGTAGATTCAGGTAAGGCAAGTGGAACATGATGCAGAACAAGTTCATAATATTTTTGTGTTTCCCTCCAGTCAGAATGTCCAATGAAGGCGGGTTAAAGAGGGAAAGGAATTTATTAATTATTCTGTTTATTTATTTTCTTCCGTTTTTCGTATTTCGATCGTAACTTTTTCATACGGATACCATTCGCGAAATTCCAAACATGAAAATTGACCAGAATTCCGAGACGAACGCACGGTTAAAGTTTTGTGGTCAAATTCCATTATTTGCAGAAATTCCTATTTTTAAGGTTCTAATTAAATAACTAATCTATTGTCAAAATTCTATGTTGTTACAAAAGGTGTCCTGGGTTTAAGATGGTCGATACCATTATGCAATAATCAACCTTAGAACAGAGATAAAATAATATATACTGTGTTGAGAAGAAACATGCTAATGCTTCACAAAAACTAGGTTGTCAACATTTCATAACACTCAATGACTTAGATGATACTTCCACATCGAACCAGCCAAGAAAAGACCTTGGTTGCGTTGGCTATCAAGTCGCAAGCTTACAACATGGTCCCTTTACCTAAAAAAGTACTCCTGAAATATTGCTGGCTATAATAAACTAGTTGTTAGCTACAACTTCAGTCCAATAACAGAGAATATAATATTCCTACGTCATAACACTTATGTCACACATGCTCAACCAGTTGAATTAATATAGAAGGCAGACATATAATAAATAGAGTCCTCCCATTTTTTGTCCTATCAAGTGCATAAATGCCATGAGCTTTGCATATATGAAATATATAAAAATATGTGAATACTCTTGCATTCATTTGTTCTATGGAAAGTATACGAAAAGAAATTGAAGAAGTTACCTCCTTTGATATATGTTGCATTCAGTGAAAACAAACGTATGCTTTCTATTGTTGTGGGTAAAAAGGAACAACAACTCTCATATATAAAAAAGGAGGGCGGATTGAAATGAATGGTGCAGTATAAAGAAGGGCAGCGCTGTAAATCAGTAATCAACAGCTCAAAAAACTCAAAATATCTGCTTTTTATCGTTTAGCTAATTTGACTGATTTACGCTGAATGATTCTCCCATCCAAATGCTTTAAACTGTGGAATACGTTTAGCCTTTTCAGTTCAGCACAAGAAAAGTGCTTTTTGAATAAAAATAAAATAAAAAAACAGTCAGAGCCTAAATATATTGAAAATCCTCCAAGAATATCACCAGGTACTATCATTTGAATAGAAGTGTAGATATCTTTCTAGCAATGGCGAAAGATCTGAAATCTGTTTTGCAATTATAGAAGACCAAATATTCATCTAATAGTAAAAGAGGAGTAGAGTACTAGAAAACCATCTAGCAACAATTTATGGAAGACTAGAAATCCATATAGCGATAATGTGAATAGAAGACCAAGGAATCATCTGTACTACTGGAAAATGCATGAAACAACAACGAAAATTTCCACCACTGTTGTGCCATTAGAAAAGCGAGACGTCGAAATGGCGTCGACATGTCCTCAAATAGTACAAAGATGTTGGAACAAATTGAAAAATAGTGACGCCATTGTCAATAATCATCTAACAACACCGACGCCATTCCTCGCCTCTTTATTTACGTTTCGTAAATTCGCCCGCCTTAACTTTCATTACTGCCAAAGCATTTTAATGCCCCCACGAAAATAAATATATTCCTCTACTTCACTCTGCTATGTTCCCATATCGAAAGTAGACACTAGACAACTAATAAAGCCCCGTTCGCAGTCTTTCCATGCCCCGTTTCCGTTTGGTTCGCATCCGACGCATCGAATGTCCAAGCATGGTCAACCATGCTCGTAGGAATGTTTGTCAATCGGTGGAACTCAAGCATTCAAGTCTATTCAAGTTATTTAGCTTTATTTCAGTTGTGTATATAGTTTGCATTCTCATATATATATATATATATATACACAAAGCTATTCATAATTTTTTTCGCAATGTGAAACTAATATTACAATCTTGTCATTTACATGACATAGATAATTTAAAATTAAACACGTAAATTAATTCAACATAATTAATTTACTAATTAAATACATCGCTCAAATAGCCTCAAATACCACGCCCAAATAGCATGTTCGTAGCAAAAAAACATTCTCGTTCGCTACAGTGTCACCCTCAAATACTCCGCCCAAATGATAGTAAACTGTGATTTTGGGTCTATCGGGAACTGTGCTTTAAATGACATTAGTTCTTTAACCCAGTAAAGACAGGATTACATGTCTAACATTGTATTTTGAACTGTATTCGTTGATCTCTGCTAAATATATATCTGTTTGGTGGAGGAGAATTTATTCTCTTACTTAACATCCTTCTTTAAGACGTACGAGCTTAGAGGTTATATATCGGCAGAAATCAATGGTACAGTGTATATTGTCAATGCGGCATGTTTACTTTCCCAAAGTTAAATAATCATTAATATCGATTTTTGGGAAGATTAAAACTAAGTGTGTAATGTCGCGCAAATCCGTACTATAAGAGTTGACTACATAAATCACACATCCAACTCAAATATCACGAAAATACGAATTATTTTTTTTAGAAGAAGAAGGTAGAAGAAGAACAGAAATAACAACACAGAATCTCACATCGCAGCGGAACAAAATATAATATATCATAACTTTTGAAATAAAAAATTCTAACTATATAACATACAATTATCAGATTACAACACTTACAACACAGCGGAAAACAATAACTACATATTGCTGAAGCCTCCTGCTCCAAGCTCCTTTAGATAAATCTGTAAAATCCTGAACTACTTGACTGCCCGTACAAATTTGGGCACCCAAGAGTTTAGGTAAAACAAAACAAAACAAACTCCGGGTCAGTCATGGGACTGATATGAGTAAACAATTTAAAGCTCATTCGTTGGAGACATAATCACGTCAAAACAATCAAATATTGGTAGTCAGTCGTATAACCGTGTTTTGGTGTATCTATAACTTGTTGAATTGTATTTAGTTATCTCCATTTTTAAAAAAAAACTGAGACATAACTTATACAACTTTAGGCCTTATATTTTGGCTTTACCATTTTCAAAGAAAAAGTAATATTCATCCACATTGTGGTCGCTTACACAAAACAATTCTAGTTACATGGACATATTATTGTAGCGTATATCTGAGACACAAAAAGCAAGATAAATATATTGATCGGAGGACAATTCTCTTTTGATAGTCATATTCAAAAGGAATAACATAGAGGTTTGCATATGCATGCATACACAAACTTACACATATACCCAAATACGGTAAAGCAAGAACAAATGGAAATTAAGTGGAAAGTTTGCATCACTACAACAGAAAACACTTTTCGCAACAGGCAACATCTGCTGCAGTAGACCAATTGCAACAAGCCCACGCCTGTTGTTATAACCGCAGTTGTAAAAAGTTCACAACATTTTTCGCATGTTGCAATAAGATGTTGCAGTACATTTTTTTGCAATAGGCTTTTGTTGTTGCAATTGATCCTTTTGCAACAGCATATGCCCGTTGCAATGGATTTATAATTCAATAAAATAATAAAATTAAAGCTTATAGATACTACATATTAAATGTATTCATTTTAGTAATAGTGTATGTCACACGATGAAATAAACAAATAATTTTTTTATTGTAACAAAGTTTTAATAGTACAAACAATTGCAAAATTTTTTTTTACAATTTTCGTACACCGGTCATGTATAATAATTTATTCTCTCACAGCACATTTTTTTCAAATAGAGTTTTTCTAATCATATTTCTACTTTATCATACATATACTATAACAAGAGAATAAATATCATCAGTTCCCTAGAACAAATCTGCAGTTCAAGCTCCAAGTTAGCTGTCGATCATGAACATGCACATTCCTACCCAGAAGTATGTTTGTCATTCCAGCAAACTATACATCAAATAAAAACCTAGAAGTGGCAACACATTCTATGCTTCCTTGTAACCCATTGATGTGCAATACTGCAAATCCAACATAATCCATGGTCATGAACACAAATAGCTAACAATGAAACTTTGCTAGAGTAACGAGATGTAAGTGTAAAAAAATTACAAACTAAGGTAGATTGACACAGAGAAGAGATGGACCCACGGTTTTTGGCCTATGTCTGCGGTTGTTACTTTGCCCTGCACCATGAAATTCTACTGGAAAACTGTACGACGTCCTTGGCACATCCCTATTCCAAAAAAAAAGGAAGAAGGAAGAAGAAGAAGAGTCGACCCATGTAGTCTCCATCTTCCCCATTTCTTTATAATCGGTAACCGTTTTAACTAAAGTATTGGATGCTCTAATTAAATGTCCTTGTTTCTAATTGTAGGAGGTAGACAAATTAGAACATATTTTACAGTCATTCTTGGAGTACACTTGTTCAAGTATGATAACTGTGAGATGCGAAAACATGTGTGTTCTCGGTTATAATTGGGATACTCCTCGTGAAATCATCATAAAAATCCAACAGAACCAGTGCAGTACTAAATCTATCTAAACTTCAAACTTCATGCATCTAAACACTGGCTTAAATCCAATAGAACCAAATAATGTTCTTCTAAACATGATCCCAAAAGTGAATCCCGGAAAACTACAGGCCCGAAGCAGTCGTCCTCCCTCCAGTCAGAATGTCCAATAAAGGCGGGTTAAAGAGGGAAAGGAATTTATTAATTATTCTGTTTATTTATTTTCTTCTGTTTTTCGTATTTCGACCGTAACTTTTTCATACGGATACCATTCGCGAAATTCCAAACATGAAAATTGACCAGAATTCCGAGACGAACGCATCGGTTAAAGTTTTGTGGTCAAATTCCATTATTTGCAGAAATTCCTATTTTTAATGTTCTAATTAAATAACTAATCTATTGTCAAAATTCTATGTTGTGACAAAAGGTGTCTCGGGTTTAAGATGGTCGATACCATTATGCAATAATCACCCTTAGACCTGAGATAAAATAATATATACTGTGTTGAGAAGAAACATGATAATGCCTCACAAAAACTGGGTTGTCAACATTTTATAACACTCAATGACTTAAATGATACTTCCACATCGAACCAGCCAAGAAAAGACCTTGGTTGCGTTGGTTATCAAGTCGCAAGCTTACAACATGCTCCCTTCCTTGGTTATGTTTCATTTGACCCGCTATTAAAGGGTTAAGTCGCATATTGAGGGATCAATAGGGGAGGTTCCATGGTTTTACCCAAAGCCTTTCCTCTTTCAATACGCATGTGATTAACCTTTCCATGAGAAAGGTTAACGTTAACTCTCTGTTTAACCATGATAAACACAATACGATTATAGAATCAAGAAATATTTAAATCTCGGACTTCTCCATTTTATTTATTTCAAATATATTACAAATTAGATTGTAGGAATCCCCAATTCGATTGAAGAATTAGAGTTTGCTCTTGAAGAAAAGAGCACAAGATTGAAGAATGAGAATTCGCCCCAAAATTGTGACCCCTATTAATAGACAAATCGGGATCCATTTTGACATTGGATCAGTAAAGGCCTCTTTCAGGTGTAGCAGCTTTGTGTCAGCCACTTTTCTCCGTTCGATTCTGATTGCCTGGTTCTCGGCTGTTGTTGAGAGATATGACAAAGCCTTTAGTGTGTCGGCCTTATCTTTTGGAGAGATGGTTTAGGTCCTTGGATCTCCTCTTTGAAGTAGTTTTTACCTTCCGTATCGGTACCAAGCCTGATGGTATTGATAGCATCGGGTATAGCCTTCGACCTTCGGGGATAAGCAATTGAGAAGAGCTTTCGGCTTTCAGTCATAAGCTTCCGGTCTCTTCTTTTGGTCTTAATGATGTTTGCTTTCGTGTTCCAATCTATCATGTTCCGGAAGTTGTTACCCCTTCTGGTATCAACACTAAGCAAGTTAGCGTGAATGACTCTTTTTCTTAGGAACTTCAGCTTGTTCTCGGTGAATTTTGGAGTGGTTTTGGTCTTCCAACGGAATGCTCTCGATATATTTCCTTTCTCTTGCATCGGCATTAAGCAAATTAATGTTGATAACCCTTTCATCTCTCTTAATCTGGCTTGGCACTTTCCCTCCCACCTTTAGTTTTGGATTGTGAACCTTTGATTCTTCTTTCTTATTTGCTTTCGGTTATTAGTGAAGCTCTTTCGGATAACGAATCGGTTTTCAAATGTTTGACTTCATCTTTTCAATAGTATCAACCCTTTTGGTGGCCGATAACGCTTAGCTCAGTTCTGGGCTATGACTTTGACCCTCCACTCAGATATGCTTCCACCTTTCGGATATGCTTTCACGCAATAACCCTTTGCCTTGGCTTTCTCCCTGTGTTTAAAATTGGTAGTAACATATACAAACACACATTGAAACCCAACAAAGAAGTAAAACACAACAATTATTTGTACTTAATGTGGTTTCATTTTAAAAATACCATTGACAACCATCCTTTGTGCAATTTGATAAAAATAAGCCCAAATTACCTAAAAAGGTACTCCCGAAATATTGCTGGCTATAATAAACTAGTTGTTAGCTACAACTTCAGTCCAATAACAATGAATATAATATTCCTACGTCATAACACTTATGTCACACATGCTCAACTAGTTGAATTAATATAGAAGGCAGACATATAATAAATAGAGTCCTCTCATCTTTAGTCCTATCAAGTGCATAAATGTCATGAGCTTTGCATATATGAAATATATAAAAATATGTGAATACTCTTGCATTCATCTGTTCTATGGAAAGTATACGAAAAGAAATTGAAGAAGTTACCTCCTTTGATATATGTTGCATTCAGTGAAAACAAACGTATGCTTTCTATTGTTGTGGGTAAAAAGGAACAACAACTCTCATATATAAAAAAGGAGGGCGGATTGAAATGAATGGTGCAGTATAAAGAAGGGCAGCGCTGTAAATCAGTAATCAACAGCTCAAAAAACTCAAAATATCTGCTTTTTATCGTTTAGCTAATTTGACTGATTTACGATGAATGATTCTCCCATCCAAATGCTTTAAACTGTGGAATACGTTTAGCCTTATCAGTTCAGCACTAGAAAAGCGCTTTTTGAATAAAAATAAAATTAAAAAAAACAGTCAGAGCCTAAATATATTGAAAATCCTCCAAGAATATCACCAGGTACTATCATTTGAATAGAAGTGTAGATATCTGTCTAGCAATGGCGAAAGATCTGAAATATGTTTTGTAATTATAGAAGACCAAATATTCATCTAGTAGTAAAATAGGAGTAGAGTACTAGAAAACCATCTAGCAACAATTTATGGAAGACTAGAAATCCATATAGCGATAATGTGAATAGAAGACCAAGGAATCATCTGTACTACTGGAAAATGCATGAAACAACAACGAAAATTTCCACCACTGTTGTGCCATTAGAAAAGCGAGACATCGAAATGGCGTCGACATGTCCTCAAATAGTACAAAGATGTTGGAACAACATTGAAAAATAGTGACGCCATTGTCAATAATCATCTAACAACACCGACGCCATTCCTCGCCTCTTCATTTACGTTTCGTAAATTTGCCCGCCTTAACTTTCATTACTGCCAAAGCATTTTAACGCCCCCACAAAAATAAATATATTCCTCAACTTCGCTTTTCTATGTCTCCATATCGAAAGTAGACACTAGACAACTAATAAAGCCCCGTTCACAGTCTTTCCATGCCCCGTTTCCGTTTGGTTCGCATCTGACGCATTGAATGTCCGAGCATGGTCAACCATGCTCGTAGGAACGTTTGTCGATCGGTAGATATCGAGCATTCAAGTCTATTCAAGTTATTTAGTTTTATTTCAGTTGCGTATATAGTTTGCATTCTCATATATATACAAAGCTATTCATAATTTTTTTGGCAATGTGAAACTAATATTACAATGTTGTCATTTACATAACATAGATAATTTGAAATTAAACGCATAAATTAATTCAACATAATTAATTTACTAATTAAATACATCGCTCAAATAGCCTCAAATACCACGCCCAAATAGCTTGTTCACAGCAAAAAAAAAACATTCTCGTTCGTTATAGTGTCATCTTCAAATACTCCGCCCAAATGCCCTATTACCGTTGCCTAAAAACTCACCGTAAACTTCCAAACCACTTTATGAATCGGTTATCAGCTACCTTGTGCATTTATTTCTGACAACTATCATAATGCCAAAACAAAAGAAATACAAGGAACCCCAGATCATTTAGTGCATCCGGTTTCGTCTTCATTATCCAGTAGGAAAATCAAGATATCCTCTAGTGCTTCTCTTCATCAGGTAATCCAAATCCCAAATACCAGCTAGTTCCTGCCTCTAGCTATGGTAGAAAAACAGTGGCATCACGAAGGAAGAGAAAATATGTGGCTGCAGTAAGGTTAAATCAAGTCTTGTAAATTACATGTGTATGGATTGAACAGATGAACAACCAAATGCCATAAATGTATGAATTTAACATATATTTCTTGTTAGCAACGGATAGGGTTGTACACAACCCGTATCCAACCCGACCAAACCCACCAATCCGACCCAACCCACATAAACCCAACCCAGTCCATCCTAGTTCGGGTCGCATATGGGTTACAATTTGTAATCCATACTACATATGGGTTGAGTTTGATATTTTGCTCAACTCAACCTTATTTTATCCCAAACCAACCCTATATTAAAAAACTAATTTAATATCAGCTCACTTAAAATTAGAATACTAAAATCCTAGAATAATGTTTATCTATCTATAGTACTTCATGTCAATCCAAACTAAATAGAATTTGAAAATATATTTTAAAGAGTAATTTGATGTACTTCTAAATGGAATACTTGTTGTACTATGTACTAAATTGATTTCATATAATGTGTTCTACAATGAAATTTTAATAAAATATATCTTATAATGAATCGGTTATTTTAAATGCAGCATGCTAGCAAAAATCTGATATATAATGCTGAATATTTTAATATTATTTTATAAAAAAACTCTCTCATATTCTCATTTTTTATTATATTCAAGCAATCCAACCCAACCCTACTAAACCCGACCCAACTCATACTTCAACCTAACTCATATCTAATCTCATATAAGGTCGTATACAGGTTGAACTACCTTAAACCCATACCTATGCGGATCGTATGTAGTATTTGGTCCAACCCGACCCAACCCAACTCATACTTTGCGCAGCCCTAGTAACCGAGGATTAATACACGCCTCGGTTTACATACATGTTTAACAATTTTATGATTTTGACCAACTGATGGACCTGATAACCTAGACTTTATTCTGGTATCCAAGACTTTATTTATACCGAAAATGTTGTTTTTCTCATCCTTTATTATTATTATTTGCAATGCGAAAATATGCTGTACACTTCAACTAAATATGTTTAAGGTAGTACTGATCATCAATAAAAAAGCAAGAGTTAATGTTTAAGTGATAATCTGGATATACAAGGGTGTTGCTATGAACACTTCAAAAATGGTTAAGAGGGGAACACAGTTGAAATTCGGTGAAATTTTACCTTATATATTCATGGAATCTGATTGGGCTGTAATCGAGTTGCATCCTTAAATTCGATAAAGGGGTGTCAAAAATGAGAAAAAACGAACAATGGTGGATGTGTATCGGATTTTGATTTCGATCGTGACCCCCTTAATCATTTTCGGAGTGTCAATAACAATGCCCATGTATAAGATCTAAAATATGTTTAAGAAAATTTAAATTAGGAATGCACCAACTCATGTATTAGTGAGTTGACTTGAACTGATTTGTAATATGGTTTTCTTATCAGACCATTACATTTTGACTTTGGAAACTGTTTGTTTGGGTAAGCCACAAGAGATTGGTATGTGCATATATATGTTTACGTATAGGGTAGTTAATAACGGATGATTGCTAACACTACTACAAGAGAGTCACACTACAAGAAATGCTCAAATTAGTTACGGACCATAGCGACGGCTAAAAAAAGCGGCCCTCGCTAGTCGTCGCCCAAAATGAATATAATCGCGAGGCTACAGGAAGAAATAACATTCATGAGCTCCCCTCCAAATCAAAACCCACGATCAAAACCCTCCCAGACCCCGTCACCCCCGCCGCCATCGCCAGCCGACACCCGCCGCCACCGATCTGAGGCCTCCACCTGTCTCCTTCCCCCTCCGGCCTTCTCAAGCCCTCTCCATTCTTCCAAACTAATTTCTCTCTCTAAGATATGAATTCTAACCTAATTTCATGAGTTAATTGTTTAATAATGATATAAATGTATGTGTTAGTTGATTATACAATGGTTGTTGAATTAATGCAGTTGATTTAGTAATGATTTGGAACCCTAAATTGTTGATTTAGTTGTTTATCGGTGTGATGTTTGATTTTGTGTTAATGTATGTGTTAATGAACCGTTATTTTGTGCGTATGCAATTATTGGATATGAGATTGGTGTACATGTTGTTGGATATAGCTAGTTAAAAGCGATGGTTGTGAAATTGTTGGGTTGTAGACGAGGCTTGAAAATGAATTGTGTTGTGGAAATTATTAGAATGGAATGACTATGTATGGTGCAAGTAGGATTGTGGTTGATGGTTGATTTTGGTTGAAGCCAAATAGGATTAGTTTGTGGAAAAAAAATCGTCTGCGTACGAAATAGATTATTAAAATCCCTCTTGTCAAAAGCTGCGAGGCTTTAAGGTAGCGCGAGGAGCCGTACATCGGGACGATGCCGGTTTTAATTACCCTGCCGTTATGCTGTCGAAATTTTCAGAAATTTTCATGTGTTTGAATTATTTTCATATGTTCAAGTATATTCATGTGTGATAATTTATTCATGATAGAAATAAATTGCTTAGATAATAAAAATCACATTTTTATTATGTATGAACTACTAAAAATATTCATGTGTTGAATAAATTCTTTGAACAATGAAAATCAAATTTTTATTATATGTATGAACCACTAAAAATGTTCATGTGTTGAATAAATTCTTTGAACAAAAAAAATCACATTTTTATTGTATGTATGAACCATTAAAAACATTCATGCGTTGAATAAATTCTTTAAACAATATATGTATGTGTTATTGAAATCACTGACATATATTTTTGAATCAGGAAAAATGTCCAATTATTACATTGACCGTAGTTGGATGTATGAAGTTAGAATCAGAATGAAAGACTCAGTGAAAGAAGATTTCTATAATGGTGTAAATGAATTTGTTAGATTTGCAATATCTAATAATCGAAATTATGAGGGGCTTCATTGTCCGTGTAGTAAGTGTAAACTGATGAGGTTTCATAAACCAGACATCGTTAAAGTACATTTGTACAAATCAGGTTTTGTGCCAAATTATTATTTATGGAATCGTCATGGAGAACTTGTTGCACCTACAGTAAATCCTGTAGCGTCTGAGGTCGAATTAGTTATGACAAATCTAATGGAGGATATGGTGGAAGATGCAGCACGGTCAATGTTCCCTACCGGTCAGGTTGACGACGATGACGTCAATATTGAAGAAGAACCAAACACGGAAGCCAGAAAAATATATGATTTATTGGCTTCAGCTAAGCAGCCATTGTGGAATGGTTGTGAAAGCGGAACTGAATTATCGGTAACCGTTGAGTACATCACCATGAAATCAAAATTTAACCTTACAGAAGCTACATTTACAGCGGTTGTACAAGCTGCGAAAAGACATATGCCACCCGATAATCTGATGTGCGACAGTCATTACAAAGTGAAAACACTAATGTCGGCTTTGGTTTGCCATACCAAAAAATAGATACTTGTGTTAAAGGTTGCATGTTGTATTGGAAAGATGATATTAATCTTAGAAACTATAAGAGATGTGGTGGGAAAAGGTATAAACCTAGAAAAAAGAAAGGTAAGGAAGTTCCATATACAAAAATGCATTATTTACCAATCATCCCTAGACTACAACGGTTATATGCATCATCAGTCACTGCATGTCATATGCGATGGCATAGTGTGCGAACACAAGAAGATGGAACTTTGACACATCCAACGGATAGAGAAGCATGGAAACATTTTGATAGGACGTATCCAACATTTGCCGCAGAGAGCCGTAATGTCAGACTTGGTTTATGTACAGATGGGTTTTCACCATTTTCTCAGTTTGGCAGCAAATATTCATCTTGGCCTATTATCGTTACTCCTTATAATTTACCACTGTGGATGTGTATGAAAACTCCATATATGTTTCTCACTGTTGTCGTTCCTGGTCCTAATGGTCCAAAACAAGGCATCGATGTTTATCTACAACCATTAATCGAAGAGTTGAAAAAACTATGGGATGATGGAGTTGAAACCTATGACATTTAAAAAAAAAAGAATTTTCGTATGTTCGATTGTTTGTTATGGACGATTAGTGATTTCCCTGCATATGGGATGCTTTCAGGTTGGAGTACCTCCGTTCGTCTATCTTGTCCTTTATGCATGGAAGAATCACAAGCATTTTTCTTACGGTATGGAAGGAAGCATTCGTGGTTTGATTGTCACCGTTGTTTTCTGCATACCAATCATACTTTTAGAAGAGATAAAAAAACTTTAAAGCTAACAGCGGAATGACTTTGCAGGCACCCAAAATTTGGACAAATGAAGAAATATACGATATTGTAAAGGATTATCCGAAGATCCATGAGACTAGAGAGCAGACAGAAATTCCGGGTAAATCTGACATTCATAATTGGTGTAAACAAAGCATATTCTGGGAGCTACCTTATTGGAAAGATCTCAAACTTTGACATAATATCGACGTTATGCACAATGAAAAAAATGTATTTGATAACGTGTTTAATACTGTTTTGAATTCCAAAGGAAAAACAAAGGACGATTTATATTCGAGATGTAACATAGAAGAATATTGTATACGTCTAGAACTTCGTATGAAGCCTAATGACAATAAAAAAACCCAAAGCGTGCTATGAACTAGACAACAAACAAATAAAACTTGTACTGAAATGGGTTGAGAGACTGAAATGCCCGGATGGGATTTCTTCTAATCTTCGTAGACGTGTTGACTATAAAAACAATAAACTGAGTGGGATGAAAAGTCATGATTTTCATATCATGATGGAATACTTATTACTAGTGGTGTTCAAAGAATTATTGCCTGTAAAGGTGTGGGGTGTTTTAACAGAGTTAAGCTTATTCTATAAACAGCTTTGAAGGAATTGCTATTCTAGATGATGCAGCGTATCAAACGGATGCAAATCAAAACGATGAAATAATAATTGCTAATGATGTTAATTTAGAGTCTTTAAACGATGAATCAAATGAATTAATAGAAGCTTTTGAGAGTACAGAGGACAACGATATAGAGTATGAGACCGAGACTGAATCAGAAAATGAAGAAGAATAATATTATTTGTATCGCTATGTTGTGAACTTATATGATGTGCTATGTTGTGAACTTATATGATGTGCTATTTTGTGAACTTAAGTGATGTACTATTTTGTGAACTAATATATGATGTGCTACGGTTATTTATTAGCTGGTTCTTCTTCTTTTATGTAAATGAGTCTTGTAGTTGCATTTGATAATATATGTTGTATGAGTTTATTTGATAATGGATGTGCATAATGATGTATGAGTTATTATTATACGAAATAATCTGTTTGTGACAGATATGCCTCCTAGACGCCGACCTACCCATAGTTCAGAGGCAGGTGCGAGCGGTACAGCTCCGGATACACGTCCGGTCGTAGAGTTCGTGCCCAAGTCTGCAGGGTAAGTTTTTAATTTCGTAAATGCTTAGTATTCAAAAGTTATTAAATGCTAATATCGTACTTTTTGCAGGGGGTTTGATATTATTCCAGGAAAGCTTGTTTTACGTGTGTCTAGACAAGCATATGTCGCTAGGTGGATAGAGGCGTGGCCTCACTGGGACGATATTCCTATGCAGATTAGGAATGTCAACCTCGCGGAGGTTCTTATAAGTATAAATATATTTCTCATTTGCAAAATTATATAAAATATGTAATACAATTTGTTTGTTAATTTATAGTGTTCTGTACTTGTCCGAGATGAAGATATGGATGTTTTCCTCACCGCATGGAACCGGAAGATGAGGAAAAATTACTCAGGCAATGTATACAAGGCAAAAAAAGCAAAAAAGAGGCCTTAGTGGATAGGCGAGGAGGTCTATGACGATTTCCAGAAATTGTGGGCCACAGAAGCTGTGAGGGTAAATTACTTAAGATTGTTTTAAAATTTTATTTTGTATATCCATCAATTCATCATATAATTAAATATACAGGAGATTTCAGAGCGAAATAGAGCAAACAGGATCAAAAATCCTGCTTTGCATCGGGATAGGTCTAAGTCCTTCTCCCAGCATCGTCGTAAATTGGTACGAACGATAAATCACATTTACATATATTTCTAAACTTTTTATATCGTATTGATTAATTCCAAATATATATTTTATCATTTCAGATGTCGATGCTCCAGCGGGAGCCTACATTTGCTGAGGTATTTACACATACTCATGCCGTCGAGCGGACAGATGAGGAGGGTAACACCTCATATACCTCGTCGAACCCTAAGTTTTGCGAAACGATGGTTAGCATTTGTAATAATTTGTATTTCACATTGTTATTTTGAATTGACTATTTAATGTATTCCATAATTGTCCGCTATCGCAGGACAAATACAGGGCGGCCTTAGATGCTCGAGCGACGCAGTTTGGTCAAGAGTCGGACGTGGAGGAGTGCAATCGCATCTGGAACAAAATCATCGACCCGCCTACCAGGGGTAGACGCTACGGCTTTGGAAACATAGAGGTAAAGCATTTTATTAAAGCATTTAAACATACCCAAGTGCTATTACTTAATATCACTTAGGTACTCAATCCACGTAAACAAATATTAATTACTGGCATGAATAATTACTACAAATTGGTTCCAATAATTGGTGTGCATTTTATATCGATAACTCTATTACAACAATTATATAAAGCATGTAAAGTGTATAAAAAAACTTTTGATAATGGTTTCTAACTTTTTTAATATAATTACACATAGCGGGCACTTAGGCCTCTTATATGAGGCGTCAGGATGAGGAGGAGATCAACATGCTTCGACAACAGGTTGCAGCCTTAGAAGATTTTCAGAAGAACAGGCTCGAGACCGTGCTGGATGCGTGGATTGCTGCATATCTTCAGGAGCAAGGTGTGATGCTGCCGAGTGAGCCTGTGGAGGAGGACGATAAGGACGAGGAGGACGGTGAGAATGATGATGATGAGTAGGTAGGTACTTGTTTTTTTTTATTTTGGACTTGTTTTGTAAATAAAAACTAGTTGTTGGAAATTGTTTGTTTGGACTTACACATGAGCAGTTTTATTTGTTTATTATGATTGTAGTAACAATTTTGGAATTAATTTGCTACTAGGGAGATTCAAAATTCATAGCAGGTCAAGTAATTCATAACTCTAGTAATGTTTTAGTCATCTTAAAGAACCTACAGCAACGTCAATGAGTGTCGATGGTTGACAATTTCAAAACTGAGACCACTTCACGAATTCAAGAAGTTCTTAGAATTTAACCTCCAAGAATCCATTAAAGATATCCTGCTTAATTCTACGCATGTCTTAATACACTACTGTATGCTTATACATTTGTATACATAGGTTTTGGTTAAGTTATATATTCTTGGTTAGAAGAATGAATTTTTCGGAGAGACCATTCAATGGAGCAAAGCAATCATGAGGAAGCAGCAAAGCTCAAATAGTTTGTGTAGATTTTTAAGAAAAAGGGAGGAGAGGCCGAGGCCATTTTACGGAGAAGGTTTGGGCCTTCAGAGCTAAATGGATTATGGTTAGTACTACGGTAACCAAGCTAGAGGAGGATTTGAAAATTAGGGACGAAGAGCTAGCGAGATAGAATAACACAAAGGAGGATGTAAGATAAAGGGCTATGGAAGTTCTCTTAAAAGCATATATTGAAAGTTAAGTCGTTTATTTGTAAGATTGTGTATGTGTATATGGATATGATTTTAGTTTAGATGTGCATGTTTGCGATATTACTTAAGTTATATCGGATAATAGTATGAATCTTATGTTTTATTTCAATGTTTCATCGATTATATCATTGTTTTTATTTTTATTGTTTTTACGGTTGTCAGTGATATCATTTTATTTAGTTAAGATTATGCTTTATAGCATGTTTGGTTTTGTCAAAATGAATGCATATGGTATTGAGTTTTAGCGTAAGAAACATAACGGAGATGTTAATAAACTGCTTCGGAAATTACGTTAGAATGAAGTCGGAAAACTGACGTCGAGAAATTATAGAAATAGTGGCGTTAGAATGACATTAGACAATTGTTAACCGATGGCGCCGAAAAAGCATTAGAAATACCTTACTGATGGCATCATCGTAAAACATATGATGTGTGCGTCGAAAAGTTGGAGTTTTATTTTCCATGCTAGTATTACCAATGTCAAAAATGATGTCGAATCGACATCAGAAACCGATTTTCCGATGCCATATTAACCTTATTTTGGCATTGAAAAATCATTTTACTCTTGTTGGCAATTATAGATGACCAAAAATCATCTGGCAATAATAGAAGAATCTTTATTTGACATTGAATTCCCAACTATAAGAGACTGCCTTCACTTCTCTTGTGAGAAAAATCACTCACAATTGATTACTCTTCCTCTAGAAGATTGTGTTAATCCATTCTTATGAATAAAATTTGACTCAATTGAATTTATTTATTTATTATTATTATTTTTGGCTACTATAATAGGTAATGATCTGGATTAGCAAGTGGTTATCGCAATAAGTAATGACATTGATTAGCCTTTGTTTACCACAGTAGGTAATGATTTTGGTTTGTATTTGACTACCATAATAGGTAATCTTTTGAGTGAATCTTTAATTAGCACAATAGGTAACAGATTATGCTTCAATTGATTTCTTTATCGCCATCTTAGTTGATGATCACAGATTCACAACTGGGATCAAACATCTATCACCATATTAATTGTTGATTTTGGTCTTTTTTCTGGTGCGTTTAGTTAGTTATCTTGAGCATAACCAAATACTTACCTAACCTTCCTATATGAGGCATTTCAAATAGGCCTTATATATGTTGGAATAAAAGCTATTTCTGTGCTTTTCCTACACTGTCTAAGGAAGGATTGAGGACTTACTTTATCATCCTCCCAGAAGGCGCTTTGACAAGGTCATATAAGCTGGATCAGAGTCTTGTATTATTTTGTCCAGTCGATTTTAGCCGAGACCAAAGGGTTACGCTAGCATCCCTCTAGGAGGTGTCTTTAGGCAAAGAAGGTGGGATTAAGGACTTGTTCTCCGATCGTGCCACATATGTGACGACCCGAAATCCTTACATTTTTTTATCGATAATACACATGTACGACCCAAACTGTACGTATCTTCGAATTTCCAAGTGACGAACCAAATTTTCGACCCTTGAAAATCGATACCTAATATGTCTTCGGTATTCATATGCTAGAGATCCAAGTGTCGCAAATTCGATAAGTCAGGGTAGAACAGAAAATAGAACAGAATAAAATCCTTTCCGAATTGAATATCATATATTATTTAACATAATATTTACATAGTGGGAAACATTTACGTAATCAGGATCAAGAATAACCTGGATATTTATAAATGTTTATCCTTACAACAAATGATAACAATGATACAACTTTAGTAAACCAATGCTTCAATTTCAATTCCGAACTCTATTACAAAAGTGCTCCAATATAATAGCTCCAAGTACTTCTACTGAAAACCTGACTACTAGGTTGTCCATGCGAAAATTAAGGGCACCTAGAGTTTAGGCAAAAAACAAAAACTCCAGGTCAAAAATAGGTGTTTGTGTAGAAAAATTCGTATATTTCTTTTGGAAAATGAAGTAATCATAAGGTCTCGCGGCACACACACAATGAATCGTACACATTGGGCGAGGTTTCTCCTTATAATAACAAATAATGCTTTGATACGCGAAAACCGTTTGACATGCAATGAATCGCTCACATTAGGCGAGGTTTCTCCATGTGATAACAAAAAATTCTTTAATACGCGAAAATCATTTGATATTATTATTAGTTCATAGTGTGGAAAACATTTCCAAATAAATGTATCAATCTTAGCCATCAAAGGTACCAATATATTATGCTGAGGCCCTCCCATTTCCCAGCACATTATAGAACTAAAATTATAAGAGTTTGTATTGGAGAATGGATTTCTAAGTCTATTTAAAAGTCAAAATGGAAATAAAAGATTACTAAGTATCTTTCCACTTAAATCTTTTATTAACTTAGCAAAACTCTGAAATCTTTTGTTATATTGTGAATTTATTCCATACATTCATTCCTTCATCTTTTAACAAAGATTTATTAAACTTAACAAAGATTCATTCTTAGCCTAAATAATCTTTCAATATATTCATTAATCTTAATCAAAAAATTTATTACATCTTTAAGCATTTTAAATCATACCATTTAAACAATGATTAATTAAATCTTAATGAAGATTTCCTCTTAACTCAAGGAAAACTCAATATCCTCACATTAAATCTTAATTGAAATACTTTTAGTGTCTAAATAAATACTTCCCATTCGGAAACATAACTTTAAATAGGCCTTAATGGGTGAAGCTTATGTTATTTAAAACATCATTCATAATAAACTCAATCCAATTAATATTGAGTATAAGCATTGTACAGAAATTATGTCAACTTATATTCAATATCAATTCTGATATTCAACAAATGCTATAGGTGAAAAACGGTATGATCACCTTTTAAATTCCTCGAATAGTATGAGTTTCATCTCTGAAATTTAATACCAGGCATATGAAGATTATTTCCATCCAAAACCAATTAATTCAGAATTGGAAATCTTTAATCTTATTATAGTTATATCTTCAAAACATTATTCCATAGTATCCACGCATCGCTTTCGACTTGTTCCAACCCACGTCAAGATAAATAAACGTTGGCCATGTAAGTTCAGCACATCAGTTGCTGCATCCCTTACCTTAGTTATGCACCCCGTTTATCGTTCCAAATCTCAGAAATGGGGCACAAGTACTAAAGATTTCTGCATGCTCAATTTTATTGAGTCATCTGCTTCTTAATTTGGTCATGTATTCCAAATTTTCATTAAAACACTTCATTTATCATTTGGAAATGTTTACCGAAGGTTTGGATAGAAATCGTAAGTTTAAATCATTTAATTTTGATGTTGTTGAAAAAGCGTTGCTAAGCAGCTCAAATCAACTTTTTTGATTTAAATAACTTATTTACAATTCAAAACTTCATATTTTTAATACAAATAACTTATGAGACATTTAATATAATTTATTATAATTTATTTATATTTCTAATAATCTAAAAATAGACATTTCTAAAGATTTTCAAATTCGATCATCGAACTGCATTACCATGATTTTTATTCAAAATTGATTTAAACATAATTCAAAACCTATACATCGAGATCTGAAACTTACCTTTTCATTTGAAAAATAACATCATTTAAAACCAAATGTTTTCCGTTTCAGGAAAATCCGATTAAAATTGCATTCCATATGCTTATTTGAAGTTGATGGTCGAAATTCACAAACTAACGCAATGCGACTAGCTCTTTTCTAACTGAATGTTAACTTTAACTTAAAATTAATCCGTTTTGTTTCCGGTATGTTTATAATTCATCTAAAAAACCAATAGCTTCATTTTAAAACAACATTTCCACATTCCACTTTTAAAAATAAATATTCATTTTAAATGAATATTATTTTATTAATATTGTATTAATATTTTAAATTCAAACTTTCCAAATCTCAAATTAGATATAATATAAACTTCTTGGAACATTCGATTTGAGTTTAAAACAATGTTTATATTGCAACCTCAAATTTGATTTCAGAATCAATATTCCAAATCAGTTTTACTTTAAAACTGAATATGCCATTTGATATCAAATATTTGTTCAAATAAATTTCAATCTTTACAAAAAAAATTTCATAATCACTTTAATTTCATTCCAATCTACTTTCAAATACAAAATTCCAATTTTCGTTTTAACACCATATTTTTACTTAAATGAATAAAATATTCACTTATATTATCCAATTGGGAGGAGACTTAACCAATATCCATTTAATTCTATATATGTGGGTGTAATGTGCTATATTATCACTAATAACAACCATGATAACATCCACAAGAACCATTCATCCATCACACGGTATTTATAATATAAGTGTTTACGGTAATTAACGCTTGTATGCACATGTTTAATGATAATTGTAATAACATATATAACAACCATAAAATAATAAAAACAACCACAAAGAAACCATTATAATCAGATTATGATTATAATAAATATCCGAACATAGTTAAAGAAGTTCTCACCTTCATTGCCACAACGTCAATCTTTACGGTAGGACATGTATTCGAACTAATGTCCATCTACCCTCTTTGCTCTAGCTTTTCTCGATTTTCTTTTCTATCTTCTAGAATAATATTTATACTTCCTCTTTTTTTATTAAATGGGGAAGGGGTGGTAAAGGCCAAATTGGTGGAGGAGAGTGGTGTAGGAAGGTCGGGTGGTGAGTGGTTGTGGGGTTAATGAGGCGAAGAAAGAGGGTGGTGGAGCTAGGGGAGGAAGGGAGGAGGTGGCCACGGTCAAGGGGTAGAGTTCGAGATGGTGGAGGAGGGTGAAGGATGAGGAATGGCCAAGGGAGAGGAAGCAAGGGGAATACCCAGAAATTGAGGAGGGAAAGGAGAGAGGGAAGAGGAGAGAAAGCAGTAGGAAGGAAGGAAGGAAGAGAAGAGTGTGTTTTGAGAATGAATGAAAAGGGAAGGGGAGGGTGTGTTTATGTAAGAAGGATGGAGAGGCTTTTAGGTCATTTTGGTATTGGACACATGTTCCTTTACTTAGATTGAGGCCATGCATTGTGACACATTATTTGGGGGCTACTCACTTAACAAATGGTAGCATTTGTATTTGTAACACCCCACACCCGCTAGGGTCACTCACAAAGGGAATGCCATAGCATCGGTGGAGTATTTTAGTGAATATAGAACAGAAAAATTACAACAAGACAGATATAAGTAGTACTTGAAATTTTAAAACATCATCTCATAACAGCGGAAATAAACATGTCTGGTTACATCATAAGACCACAATAAAAGTCAAGTACAATATCCATCAAAATAAAGAAGTACATAATCCCACTCTCAATACAATAGCCAGAACGAAAGAAAAGATAACTGGATAACTGGAGCTTTACATCTACTCAAGCTCCTCAAGACTGGAACAGCAATCCGATCAAGCTCTACTACTGCTAGGATCCACCGTAGGACCTGAGGGTTGGGAAAAAGATAGAAACAACGGGGTCAGACATAAGTCTGAGTGAGTCCTATAACTTTAACAATACAATCATTAAAGTAACCAGAGAAGACATAAACTTGACCTACGGTAATATCTGGGGATGAATGGCTACACTAAGCAGCTTGGTAGACTTAGAATAAACTAAGATAACCGTCAGGACGCATCTACCCACCCAAGGATAATTACTAACTGCACCACACCAGTCATTCCTACTTAAAGGTTGATCCCTTCCAAGGACTTAGAAAATTTCCCCAGTAGTTT
This sequence comes from Allium sativum, assembly GCA_030737875.1. Lineage (NCBI taxonomy): Eukaryota > Viridiplantae > Streptophyta > Magnoliopsida > Asparagales > Amaryllidaceae > Allium > Allium sativum. The sequence goes on from CM060924.1 coordinate 204,881,950, forward strand.
CATGTACCCCTAGCCCACTACATAGGTGCCGTCTGCCCCTATCTCCACTAGGTGTACCCAGTAATTCTTACCCAGTAGTTTCGTGTACCCCTACATAGGTGCCGTCTGCCCCTATCTTTATTAGGTGTACCCACTACTCCCCAAGCGATCGGCTCCCTACCGTAGATACCCGTGCTGGTCCCACAGTGGGGTGTATCACTCCCCTAAAGTGGCTACCCAATACTAACGGTGCACGGCTTTATATCTACACGATGCAACAACGGCTTATCTACCAGCCCGGGCCCACACACGCATATGAAGCCCGTTGGACTTGCGTTGCCACCGCTAACCCGTTTTGGCCTCTTATAATCAAGCCCAATATGCGTGTCCCGTCACTCGACATGGGTCGAGCCCACAAAGATACGTTTGGGATATTGGTTGAAATGGGCCCCCACAAGCTACCCACTTAAGCTTGTTAAATATCTAGTGTATCCCACTTAACCCTTTAATCATGTTTAATTACATGTTTCCACTTGGTTAAGTATTCTAATCGTATTTTCTATTGCCACCCAAGGCAACCCACTAGATTCCACATGCCACCCAAGGCAATCACAAAATCTCCTCATGCCACCCAAGGCACCCACTTAACCCCTCATGTCCCACTACATGCTACTATGGTTAAGTGTTTCTTAATTAATTAAGACCGTGATCTCCCATAAAGACCTCCCACATTAGACTGGCTGTTATGACCGCCTGGTTAAGCCGGTAGAATCCGGGTAGTCTTACGTCATAACAGAGTCTAACCTCGTGTCTTTACCTTAATCACGTATTTAATTTATGGCTAAGACCTCTCACATTGGGCTGACATTTGTAGCAACTGGTTAAGCCGGTCGGGTCCGGGCAGTTTTACACTACAAATGAGTCCAACCTCGTGTCTTAGTCGATTAATTACACCTAATTAATCACCCCCATATTAATTATCCCTAATTAATATCAAGTTTTCCATAACATGGGTAGACCTAACTCAATAGGTAAATTCCCATGGGGTAGACCTAACTCAATAGGTAAATTCCCACTTATGGTAATTTATTTTTATGGTATGCTTAATCATACCCAATCATTCATTTATTAACATATTTACCACCCCATCGTTCTCCACGTAAATCGTTCTCATTTCATGACATAACAAAGGGGAAGATCATTACAAATATCATGGGTTTAACATACAACTTTGTCATGGGTTAAGAGGATGTCAACTTGCATATATGAGCATATATTAACCCAACTACATATAAACCCAAACTTGCATATTATCATACACATGATTTGCATAACATGTTGCATATGAGTTTGCATATTAACATACACCTATCTTGCATAACATGTTGAACTTGCATATAGGCATTCTCATACTTGCATAACATGTTAAACATGCATTTAAGCATACACAAAACTTGCATAAGTATTCACATACTTGCATAAGCATCCACATACTTGCATAAGCATTTACATACTTGCATAAACATGCATAACTTGCATATCATGTCATTTGAGCATATACATATCTTGCATAAACATTCATATACTCGTATAAGCATGCATAACTTGCATATCACATAAATCTTGCATTTAAACATATACATGACTTGCATAAGTATCCATATACTTGCATAAGCATGCATAACTTGCATATCACATTAAACTTGCATTTAAACATATACTTAACTTGCATAACTCACTTTGTTAAACATGCATAATTCCACCCATTAAATATGCATAAATCCACTTGTTAAACTTGCATATATCAACTTGTTAAACATGCATAAATCAACTTATTAAGCATGCATAAACCAACTTATCATATATGCATAATTATAGAACAACATAGAGTAACATATCATTATACATGATTCAAACTCACTAATCCGCATTTAAGACCATAAGTCTCATTACACCCAATCTACTTACTTTAACAATGGATGTTAAAGTGATAGAAACTCACCAAACTCAAGATTAGCAACCTTATGAAGTAGAATTAGTTGCTAACTATGAAGATAATGATGATTTGAGAATGATTTGAGAGGGATTAGCTTGCAACTTCTTTCATGAACTAGTGGAGGCCATGCTCAAATTTCAATTTGCCATAGTTTAGTTACAAGACTTAATTATGAATGAATTAGGGTAGGGTTGGGGTCTTATTTATTGGATTAGGTGAGTGTTTTAGGCCCTTAGATTAACCCTAGATTAGATTAGGACCCTTAGATTTAGGAAATCTCTAGAACCAGCCCTCCTAGCCAGCCTGAAACCCAACCTGGTGCAACCTGGTGCACCCAGGTTCACAGAACGGTGCCACCCTGTCGACAGGCAAGTCGACAGGCATGTCGACACCCCTGTCGATAGGCCTGTCGACAGCCCTGTCGACATGGGTTGGGCGGGAAGCTTCCCGCCTGACCCCTCCTGGCCCATTCCAAATCTGAATTTAAATTTAAATTTAAATTCCTAAATCTGTTTTTAGCTCTAATTTTTCTGAAAACTTCATCGGGCCATAACTGGGCCATACGGACTCCGATTTTCGAAAACTCGGACTCTATTTCGCGTATTTTTCCGAGACGAACGCAATAACGCAGCCCGTTACCCCCAATTCCCACATATGAGATTATTTATCCTGTAATTAGTGAATTTTAGTATTAACTAAAATTCGGGGTGTTACATTCTCCCCTCCTTAAAGGATTTCGTCCCCGAAATCTCTAAGCTAAGGAGAATGCATATCCTACCATCCAAACAACCATCTACTCAAATCATCAACCACGGGCATCCATTGTCCTTAGAACAATTTCTAATGATGTATGAGCATATGCAAAGAGTGTGTGTATATGTTCCCTATCTAATGTATGAACATATGCAAACCATGATAGTGCCATGTATCCATTATGTATGCGAGAAAACCCTATCGACACATACAATATCTACATGAGTGCACAATCATTCACCAAAATGCATCATCCATGGGATAACACAACCATTATACATCCATAAATATATCTTCCTACACACAATTTTATGCAATATGCAATATGAAGTGACTGAGCCGATCTAGTGCCTAGGGTGTGTGTATATGCATCCACGAGCAACCACTAGCAAACACTTGCATCCACTTGCATCCATCAACCATAACATGTCTCAAACACATGTTTCAACCATAGGTTTGCCCTATCTAAAGGTCAAAGGTACTAACGAGAGGACATACTAAAGATAAGATAAGTACTAGACAAACGATAAAGGAGAAAGTAAAGACATACCCTCAAAAAGAAATTGGTACAATGAACGCATCTTCGCTTCCGTTTCCCAAGTTGCGTTGCTCTCATCTTCTCCCCATTGCACTTTGACTAGCTGAACCTCTCGATTCCTCAATTTCTTAGTCTCTGACCCAAGGATGCGAGTAGGAGCTCGTCGAATCGTCGCATCACGCTCAACCTCTACATCTCTAAGGAAGCTCGGCTCTACCACCTCTGCCATCTCATGTAAGCACTTCCTCAGATGTGATACATGGAATACATCATGAACACCACTAAGTCTGTCGGGCAACTCCACCCTATATGCCATCCGCCCAATTCTTTCCTTAATAGGAAACGGCCCAACAAACCTTGGTGTTAACTTCCCAACGGATCCGAAGCGAACAACATTTCTCAACGGAGATACCTTGACAAAAACCATATCCCCAACCTCAAACTCAAGATCCGTCCTTCTCTTGTCCGCATAAGATTTTTGCCTATCCTGTGCTGCTTTCATCCTTCTTCGAATCAAGTCAATCTTCTCAGAAGTCTCCCTAATCATATCAGGCCCAAGCAAGATCTTATCCGTAGATTCCCACCAACATGTAGGTGATCGACAAGGCCTTCCATAGAGGGCTTCGAAAGGAGCCATACCAATACTGGACTGAAAGCTGTTATTATATGCGAACTCCACCAGTGGAAGATGCTCTTCCCATGTACCTCCAAAATCTAAGATACAAAGCCTCAAAAGGTCTTCTAGAACACGATTCACCCTCTCAGTCTGGCCGTCTGTCTGAGGATGATATGCGGTGCTCAGACACAATTGAGTCCCCACTGCTTCTTGCAAACTTCTCCAGAACTCGCTAGTGAAGATAGGATCTCGATCACTAACTATGCTAGAGGGTACCCCATGTAATCGAACTATCTCTCGAAGATATACTGAAGCTAGCCATGGAGCAGTCCTCTTGCTCTTCACAGGTATGAAATGGGCGCTCTTAGTAAGTCTATCTACCACCACCCAAATTCCTGTATTACCCTTCCTCGACCTGGGTAACCCGTCAATAAAATCCATCGAGACGCTATCCCACTTCCATTGCGGAACCTCCAATGGGTGAAGCAACCCTCCTGGTTTCCTTTGCTCCGCCTTCACTTGCTGACATACCAAGCATCGAGCTACATATTCGGCCACATCTTTCTTCATACCGGCCCAGAAGAAAACCCTCTTCATATCTTGGTACATCTTATCCCCACCGGGATGAATGGTCATCCTAGAATGGTGTGCATCATCAAGAATAGCCTTCCTCAACCTTTCATCTAGCGGTACACAAAGTCTACCGTCCCTATGCAAGCACCCCCTATCGTCTAGGGTGTACCTACTCAAATGGCTGGACGACTCCCCCCTTATGAGCTTCTCTATCAACTCAACCAACTGTGGGTCGTCCCTCTGTGCTTCTTCAATCCGCCCCAAAAGAGTAGGTCTAACTTCCAAAGAAGCTAGCAAACCGGGTACATAGTCAATGGAAGGTCTGAAATCAAACATCGAGATAAACTCCAAGTTTCGTCGTTCCACGAACAATGGACTCAAGGACAACCTCTTCCTACTCAAGGCGTCCGCCACCACGTAACCCTTGCCAGGGGTATACGCTATCTCGAAATCATAAGATGCTAAGAACTCCATCCACCTTTGCTGTCTTAAGTTTAAATCCTTCTGAGAGAACAAATACTTCAATGATTTATGGTCAGTGAACAACTCGAATCTCTCACCAAGAAGATAATGGCGCCAAATCTTAAGCGCAAAAACAATAGCGGCTAGCTCTAGATCATGGGTAGGGTAATTTTTCTCATGTGCCCTCAACTGCCTTCCACCGTAGGCTATTACCCTTCCCTCTTGCATTAAGACTGCGCCAAGTCCTGTCCCACAGGCATCGGTATAGACAACAAATGGCTTGCTCCCATCTGGCAACACTAAAACTGGAGCGGTGGTTAAAGCTCTCTTTAACCGTCGGAACGCATCATCACAATCTACGTCCCATGTGAAAACAAGATTCTTCTTTGTTAAGCGGGTTAATGGGGCTGATATCTTCGCGAAGTCTTTGATAAACTTCCTATAATAGCCCGCCAACCCCAAGAAACTTCTTACTTCGGTAGCATTCTTCGGAACCTTCCAATCCTGAATTGATACTACCTTCGCGGGATCCACAACTATCCCTTCCTTGGAGACCACGTGCCCCAAGAACCGTACTTCCTTCCTCCAGAAGTGACATTTAGAGAATTTAGCCTTAAGGCTATGTGCTCGAAGAGTCTTCAACACTTCCCCAAGATGTAGGGCATGCTCTTCTTCACTCTTAGAAAATACTAAGATATCGTCCACAAAGACCACCACAAATTTATTAAGGAACTCCCTGAACACCCTACTCATCAAATCAACAAAGTATGCAGGGGCGTTCGTCAACCCAAATGGCATCACCAGCCACTCATAGAAACCATCCGGAGTCCTAAAGGCAGTCTTGTCTATGCTATCCTCAGCCACCATCAACTGATGAAACCCCGTGGCCAAGTCCAACTGAGAAAATACTGAAGCGCCAACCAACTGATCGAAAAGATCATCTATTCTCGGCAATGGGTGTCTATTCTTCTTTGTGAGCTTGTTGAGTTCTCTATAGTCTACACAAAGTCTGAGAGACCCATCCACCTTCGTAGCAAATACTACTGGAGCACCCCACTCCGATATGCTCCGTCTTATGAACCCCTTCTCAAGCAACTCACCTACTTGCTTATGGAGTTCCCTCCTCTCACGAGGAGCCATGTGGCGCACTGGTAAAGATACCGGTTTAGCATTATCCACCAAATATATTCGGAAGTCAATCTCCCGCTTCGGAGGTAAGCCCTTCACCTCCTCGAACACATCCGGATATTCCCGGACCACTCTAACAGATTGCAAACTCTCGACCGAAGCGTCAAGCGATTCAAGATAACTTAGCATAACAGAGTCCCTGGGGTTACAAGAAATCTCGAGAGTGTTACCCAAGCGGGTCATGAGCCTAACAACTCTCCTTTCGCAATCAAGAACGGCACCATTACTGGATAACCAGTCCATGCCCAAAATCAACCCATAGCCCGTGAAGCCCAATACAAAAGCATCACATCTAAACTCAATGCTAAGTATAGAAATCTTCAAACCCAAACATATCATGGACAAATAAGTGGAGCCCCCAATTGGGTTTGAAACAACCAAGGGATCATCTACCAGACTGGTGTCTAGGTGCAGTGACTCAACTAATGATGATGAAATAAACGAATGCGATGCGCCTGAATCAAACAATGTACGGACAGGATGGTCAAATAGAAAAACCAGACTTTCAACGGAAATAGTTCTACCTCTCTCCTGAATCGGTGGAACCGCTAGAGCCTGTACTTGCCCCCTAGCCTGACTCGGTGCCATAAGAGCTTGCACCTGTCCTCCTGAGGTAGATCCCGTCCTTTGCCCTTTCTTAGGGCAATCCTTCACTAAGTGCCCTGCTTCGCCACAGTGGAAGCAACCGGTCTTCTTCTTCTTGCGACAATCCTTGCTTAGGTGGCCAGGTGTCCCACAATTGAAACACTTCTTCTTCTTGCTCTTGCCACCATTGCCTTTCCCACCTTTGCTTTGCTGTTGTTGAGGTCTCTTTTGATCTCCCTTCTTCTCGGGTGCCTTATTAGCATTAGGACCCTTCTCTTCCTCATACATGAGTGCCATGTCAACTAGCTTCTCAAAGGTGGCCCCCATAGGGATGTGAGTCATAGCCAACCCATGCATCGGTTCATTCAAGCCTTTCACGAACCTCAAAGCCTTCTTCTCCGGTGTATTCACCATGTCTAGGCCAAACCTTGCCAATTGATTAAACTTGTTAACATATTCCTTCACCGAAAGATTTCCTTGCTTTAAAGTCAAGAATCTTTCCATATACAAGTTTTCCTCCGCCCTTGAGAGAAACTTTGCCACAAATCTTTGCCTAAAATCCGCCCAAGAATCAACGGGGCGTTCTCCATTAGTGACCTCCCACCAGAATGAGGCCTCTCCCTTCATTAACCAAGCAGCCAACTTGACTTTCTTCCCTTCTTCCATCTCAAAGATATCTATCAACTCTTCTACCTCCTTAAGCCAATCTCTAGGCTCCACAAAGGTTTCAGATCCTTGAAAAGGTTTCCCTCCCATAGCTTTAAATTCCTTGCAAGTCTTAGCAAAAGTATCCGTACGAGGCGGAGGGGGAGGAGGAAGATCGGGTGCTACGGTTGGTGGAGGAATATTTGCTGGACCCGCAGTGGTGGCCCTAGCCTCCATCAATCTCCTATACCATACTGGTACCGTCACACCCTCCGGAAAGTTAAGATCCTCAGCCATGCTGAAACGAAAAAGGAAAGATTCAAAACGGAGAATTCGAAGAATATAGATATGGCTATTGGGGATTATGCTTTTCTTTCAAAAACTTTTCTCTTAAAAGACATGTTTTTGAAAATATTTCTTCCAAAAATATTTTAGAAAAATAGTTTTCTAAAAATTTTATCTGTTCCGGTAACCTTTGCTCTGATACCACGTGTAACACCCCACACCCGCTAAGGTCACTCACAAAGGGAATGCCATAGCATCGGTGGAGTATTTTAGTGAATATAGAACAGAAAAATTACAACAAGACAGATATAAGTAGTACTTGAAATTTTAAAACATCATCTCATAACAGCGGAAATAAACATGTCTGGTTACATCATAAGACCACAATAAAAGTCAAGTACAATATCCATCAAAATAAAGAAGTACATAATCCCACTCTCAATACAATAGCCAGAACGAAAGAAAAGATAACTGGATAACTGGAGCTTTACATCTACTCAAGCTCCTCAAGACTGGAACAGCAATCCGATCAAGCTCAACTACTGCTAGGATCCACCGTAGGACCTGAGGGTTGGGAAAAAGATAGAAACAACGGGGTCAGACATAAGTCTGAGTGAGTCCTATAACTTTAACAATACAATCATTAAAGTAACCAGAGAAGACATAAACTTGACCTACGGTAATATCTGGGGATGAATGGCTACACTAAGCAGCTTGGTAGACTTAGAATAAACTAAGATAACCGTCAGGACGCATCTACCCACCCAAGGATAATTACTAACTGCACCACACCAGTCATTCCTACTTAAAGGTTGATCCCTTCCAAGGACTTAGAAAATTTCCCCAGTAGTTTCATGTACCCCTAGCCCACTACATAGGTGCCGTCTGCCCCTATCTCCACTAGGTGTACCCAGTAATTCTTACCCAGTAGTTTCGTGTACCCCTACATAGGTGCCGTCTGCCCCTATCTTTATTAGGTGTACCCACTACTCCCCAAGCGATCGGCTCCCTACCGTAGATACCCGTGCTGGTCCCACAGTGGGGTGTATCACTCCCCTAAAGTGGCTACCCAATACTAACGGTGCACGGCTTTATATCTACACGATGCAACAACGGCTTATCTACCAGCCCGGGCCCACACACGCATATGAAGCCCGTTGGACTTGCGTTGCCACCGCTAACCCGTTTTGGCCTCTTATAATCAAGCCCAATATGCGTGTCCCGTCACTCGACATGGGTCGAGCCCACAAAGATACGTTTGGGATATTGGTTGAAATGGGCCCCCACAAGCTACCCACTTAAGCTTGTCAAATATCTAGTGTATCCCACTTAACCCTTTAATCATGTTTAATTACATGTTTCCACTTGGCTAAGTATTCTAATCGTATTTTCTATTGCCACCCAAGGCAACCCACTAGATTCCACATGCCACCCAAGGCAATCACAAAATCTCCTCATGCCACCCAAGGCACCCACTTAACCCCTCATGTCCCACTACATGCTACTATGGTTAAGTGTTTCTTAATTAATTAAGACCGTGATCTCCCATAAAGACCTCCCACATTAGACTGGCTGTTATGACCGCCTGGTTAAGCCGGTAGAATCCGGGCAGTCTTACGTCATAACAGAGTCTAACCTCGTGTCTTTACCTTAATCACGTATTTAATTTATGGCTAAGACCTCTCACATTGGGCTGACATTTGTAGCAACTGGTTAAGCCGGTCGGGTCCGGGCAGTTTTACACTACAAATGAGTCCAACCTCGTGTCTTAGTCGATTAATTACACCTAATTAATCACCCCCATATTAATTATCCCTAATTAATATCAAGTTTTCCATAACATGGGTAGACCTAACTCAATAGGTAAATTCCCATGGGGTAGACCTAACTCAATAGGTAAATTCCCACTTATGGTAATTTATTTTTATGGTATGCTTAATCATACCCAATCATTCATTTATTAACATATTTACCACCCCATCGTTCCCCACGTAAATCGTTCTCATTTCATGACATAACAAAGGGGAAGATCATTACAAATATCATGGGTTTAACATACAACTTTGTCATGGGTTAAGAGGATGTCAACTTGCATATATGAGCATATATTAACCCAACTACATATAAACCCAAACTTGCATATTATCATACACATGATTTGCATAACATGTTGCATATGAGTTTGCATATTAACATACACCTATCTTGCATAACATGTTGAACTTGCATATAGGCATTCTCATACTTGCATAACATGTTAAACATGCATTTAAGCATACACATAACTTGCATAAGTATTCACATACTTGCATAAGCATCCACATACTTGCATAAGCATTTACATACTTGCATAAACATGCATAACTTGCATATCATGTCATTTGAGCATATACATATCTTGCATAAACATTCATATACTCGTATAAGCATGCATAACTTGCATATCACATAAATCTTGCATTTAAACATATACATGACTTGCATAAGTATCCATATACTTGCATAAGCATGCATAACTTGCATATCACATTAAACTTGCATTTAAACATATACTTAACTTGCATAACTCACTTTGTTAAACATGCATAATTCCACCCATTAAATATGCATAAATCCACTTGTTAAACTTGCATATATCAACTTGTTAAACATGCATAAATCAACTTATTAAGCATGCATAAACCAACTTATCATATATGCATAATTATAGAACAACATAGAGTAACATATCATTATACATGATTCAAACTCACTAATCCGCATTTAAGACCATAAGTCTCATTACACCCAATCTACTTACTTTAACAATGGATGTTAAAGTGATAGAAACTCACCAAACTCAAGATTAGCAACCTTATGAAGTAGAATTAGTTGCTAACTATGAAGATAATGATGATTTGAGAATGATTTGAGAGGGATTAGCTTGCAACTTCTTTCATGAACTAGTGGAGGCCATGCTCAAATTTCAATTTGCCATAGTTTGGTTACAAGACTTAATTATGAATGAATTAGGGTAGGGTTGGGGTCTTATTTATAGGATTAGGTGAGTGTTTTAGGCCCTTAGATTAACCCTAGATTAGATTAGGACCCTTAGATTTAGGAAATCTCTAGAACCAGCCCTCCTAGCCAGCCTGAAACCCAACCTGGTGCAACCTGGTGCACCCAGGTTCACAGAACGGTGCCACCCTGTCGACAGGCAAGTCGACAGGCATGTCGACACCCCTGTCGACAGGCCTGTCGACAGCCCTGTCGACATGGGTTGGGCGGGAAGCTTCCCGCCTGACCCCTCCTGGCCCATTCCAAATCTGAATTTAAATTTAAATTTAAATTCCTAAATCTGTTTTTAGCTCTAATTTTTCTGAAAACTTCATCGGGCCATAACTGGGCCATACGGACTCCGATTTTTGAAAACTCGGACTCTATTTCGCGTATTTTTCCGAGACGAACGCAATAACGCAGCCCGTTACCCCCAATTCCCACATCTGAGATTATTTATCCTGTAATTAGTGAATTTTAGTATTAACTAAAATTCGGGGTGTTACAGTATTGGAAATGTTAAGGTAGGTATAACAACATAAATGACGTGTTGCGGAATGGCTTAATTAATATGCATTTTAATAAACTATTTTGACGAAAGCTGATATATTTTTATCTGCATAATTACAGTCATGTTTTATTATTTTAAACGAGCTATATTATTATTTATACCAAATTCAATTTAAAATCATATTTAAATCATCTAAAATCATAATAATTATTTGAATTTTGAATTTTTCAAATTTCTTAAAGTCTAGGTTGTTACATTCTTCCCCCTTTAAAAAATTCCATCTTCGAAATTGAAATGGAAATGAAGGGTAGAACATGTATAAGCCAACAACTTAAGGTCATATCAAAGTAAGTACCCACACCAGAGTACAAAAATGGTATAAGCTGTAGTCATCGTTTACCAACCTAAGCACGTACTATGTACTTGAGGTGGTTTATATACAGCAACAAAAAATATCCTAACCAGAAATACCCTTGTGCTAATCAAGAAATTAAGATAACTACACATCCAAAAAAAATGTGATCCCCTATCTAAAACATGTACAAATTCAGACTATAATCTAAACTACTCATTTGACTCATCTACTAAAGGGCCGGATAAATCTAACTCCTTTGGGTTCTCATTAGCAAAATCCTCATCTTCAATCTCCATGGGCTCCTCCTCATCATTATCAATGATCTCACCCATATTTTCATCAAACTCAGGAGCTAAATCCCACTCGGGAGCCTCTTCATTTGGAATAGGCTCCTCAAGTCTTCTATCGGATCAACAAAATCATCTACTCCATCCTCATCTATGGGCTCTGCAAAATCGCTTAATGGTTTAAGAAAATCATCCATCCTGTCTTCCTCCATAGGATTGGGGGTCATAGGTATAGGAGTATCCATCTCCCAAATAATATGCTCATCTGCCTCCTCATCTATGCTCTCGTCATCTGCTAAATCGTCATTTCGTTCTAAATCCTCATCTGAGGGCATGTGATCAACTGCCTCTCCAGAGGAAGCCTCTGCCTCATCCGGCTCAACGTCGTTCTCGATCAAAGGGTCGGTGATCGACCTATCTGAGTTACCAGATTCCTCATCACTACTGGTAATCAAGATAAATACTATCTCACTCCTAATTGTTTGCCCTTCTATAATTAACAAGGGATTTAGAGTTAGAAATTTTATTCATTTATCCTTATAGAACTTGCTACCCTTCCAAATCTAAAAGCTATAAACTTATTTCTTTTCAAATTCAAAAGATCATTAATATTAAACCTTCATATATTTTAATTTTTTTTTCAAATATGGAAAATTTATACTATCTTTTAGCTTATTCAAGTGTCTTAGTTAAGACAGACTTATTCCTTTTAATTGCTGTAACAACCCAGAATCCGATAGACCGATTTTTTTTCCTTAAAAATCCCATTCTATCGAAACTCGAGTTGACTTGTCTGGTATCCTACACAAAAGACGGAGATATAAAATTATCAAAGCCTAGAAAATATAAAAGCGGAATGGAATGAATTATAATATAATCAAATATAGCCTTACCAAAGTAATAATATTGTCTAGCCAGTATCCAAAGCTTTCATATCTCTACCTAAAGCCTAACCTACGGGTATGTTATGAGGAGAGGGTCTGAACACAACTTTTGGCGACTAGACTTAAATTACACATTTTAAAATAACCCTACATATACCATTCAGTTAATTTTCTTGTTTATTAGATTATTTTGTCTTAATAGCAATCAAGACTTTTCACACACGTCGTACCCATCTACCTCCTAGTAGATTACCTAATATAGTATATATGTAGCTACCTCCAATATCAAGGTACTTCCCACGGTACCCTCATCGCACGTTCACCACCGTCATGCCATGAAAGCGTATGCAACTCTCATCCTACGCCGGAGCAATGTACGAATCTCCACAAAACAATGCCACGTTCTGCAACTCTCATCCTACGCCGGAGCAATGTACAGATCTCCATAAAACAATGCCACGTTCTGCAACTCTCATCCTATGCCAGAGCGACGTACGAATTTCCGTAAAACTACGCCACGTTTCACACAGAACTACCATCGCCATGCTATGTAAGCATACAGACTGCCATATCTGAAAATCCTCGGTCAAGCTCGATCTTAACACTGAGTGATGACTTAGTATCTACGATACACCGCCTGGTGCGACATGCATGTATTCAGATTCTCACATGTACGTACTATCTACTGTACCCCGAGTTTCGTAATAGGGCTGCATCTAAATGCACGGTACTTGGTCGAGAGATTTTCCATATCTGTATGGGGCTGCTAAAGAGGTCTAAAGTAAGATATCTAAACTATGGTTTTCATTACTATGGTGGTTATGGTCCCACCTCGAACCCTCCCTCAACTAGTGAAAGACTGCATCAAGAGTTAAGTGACGTGCCTCTAGCAAATAATCTACATCCAAATTGGCGTGTCCCGCAACCAAAGTCTCGACAGTGAAAGATTGATGGTCTATAGGTTTAGCTCCAGTATTTCCACATCACACGGACTGCGGACGACAAGTGCCTGACAATTACTAACCTTTATTCGGTCTTGACCAGCCTATTGTAGGAAAATCGTCGAATCACCCTAATACCATATCGCTACAGCCTTTTGACTATTAAACTACCATTGTAGTTAAGGTATACTCATCAGGTGGTAATACGTAGACCCAACATCTGCGAGTACAGCCTTAGAATGCACCGCAATAGAGGACCACCACGAAATACCCTACCACGTCCCTCAGAAGCCACGTGCTACCTTCTAATCCTGCAGAGCCAGCAAGAAGAATATCTAGTAGAAGAATCAGATGGACGTACTCCTCTCGTGTCTCCATACACCTCGATGATCTAACCCGTTGGGTTCTTCACCTTCGTAAGTGCAGACTGGTCCAATCGCATCACACTAATGTGTTATTAGACCCTATGTCTAATCTTTTAATCATGCACTTGTCTTGTCTTATCAGATTGCCAATTAACTTGATTATCCACATTTTATCTTTTCTTTCAAATTACCAGGTTTTCTCTGAGCCCCTTATATCTCTAAGGAACGGATCTCTCTTGCTTATTAACTCAGTGATATAACTTAACCCTTTTAAGTTCATTAATAATCCCATAACATGTTATTCCCTATATTGTAATTAACGAAAGTAATCTACTATCTTTTTACATTATTACCATGTCATTCATTGTCCAATTTCAGGTTACAATAACATGTTCCACTTAATGCATAATTAAGTATATCTTATCCTCATTCACATATTTTTTTATTAACATGTTACATTAATATGTATATAATTAAATACAACTTATTTCATTCCATAAGTCAACCTCATTCTTTCTTATTTAATCATAATCTCATGTTACAATGTCATTACAACTTGTTGTTTACTTATTAACTTAGTTCTCTTAACTAAGGTTTATTAATAAGTTTCCTTTCTGTTTATTATAACCCATGTTACAATTTTTACTTGTCCCTAGGATAGACCGGCTTATTATATTCCATTCTCATTCATATAATCAGTTATAATAGGTTATATTCCCCGTTCATCACATTTTTTTTGTTTCTTTAATGTTAACCAAACTTTTACTGTTGTAACTATTATCTCTTTATTGTCTTGTAAATTTTCACACATATAATATATTTCCATTGCATACACATATTTTTATATATGTTTAGGCACCAGACCCCTCACATTAAGTTGACCACTTGTGGATGTTGGATTTGTCTGGCGATTCCAGACAGGACTCTACCACAAGTTGAACTTAACCTCGTGTCTTAGTGCAGTTATCTACAATTTCAATTACTGTAAATTTTACAAGCAAATTAGGCTTCTTTATTATTCCAATTTTTTTCTATAATTATATTTACACTCTCCTAACATAATAATACTCTTAAGAAAATATTCACGTTTAGTGTAAATTTTATAATTACAGTGTTTTAATTCCAATTCAGGCATATGATTAATGGAAACATGCTTTATACAACAGAAATGTTCTTAACATGATCTACGCATAATTAATCTCACAATTATTCCCAATTTCACTACAATTTGATTCACAATATCCAATTTGTTATTAACATTATTTTCTACAATATATTCCCTTTTATTTGTAAATCTCATATATTCAGTATTACAAAAAAATTTAACAGGTTCATAGAACAGATCTATACAACAATAATATCCTTAACGTAATTGAAAAATGAATTATACCGCAATTATCATAATTCACATTTATTTAACATCTTAAGAATGATGGGGATGGGGAATGTAAACGGTAAATATACCATTATTTAAAAAGGCATAATTTAAATCCACTCACCTAACAATTTTCCAATACATATCAAGATTTGTTGTTCCGTGGCATCCCTTACTGAATTTATTATTAGAACAACCACGGATCTACAAAAATGATGCTAAAAGACGAGGGAAAAAGGAAGAGAAAGCTATATAGATCAGATTCAAGAACTATCCTCACATTGATCATAATTTTGAACTCCTATTTGTAGATTTACATTCTTTTATCTTTACATCTTGAATCAGAATTTCCTAAAACTAATATTCCAATTTTCTAAAAAGATTTGGAGGAAGAAGAGAATGGAAGAGCCTAGGCAGCAACTCAGAAAATATGAGTTTAGAGTTAGGCCCTACTTATTTATTTATAGGTGTCCAAGAAAGTCTGGACCATCGGATTTAATCTACTAAAATCTGAACCATACACATCAGAATTCCACGTCACAGGAAAATGGATCTGGGCTCGCCCGAGTCGACCACTGGGTCAGCCACCCTTGAGTGGGTCTACCCACGGGTCGACCCAGCCTATCGTGGGTCGACCCACTCGGGTCCAGGCGTGTTTTCTGGGATAATATTTCTGATTTAACGTTTCTTATTAACAACGTTTAATTACATGTTTTGTATGACTCTCCTGATTTATTTTATTCTTATTATAAATCATGGTTAAGTCTGAATTCAACTCTACGCGTGTATATACGCGTGTAATCTTTCGATTTCTTTCCCGTTAATCAATGCAATTAATGACACTTTCTTTTATTCTTTATAATGCACTCTAATTTCAATGGAAGTTAATTTCTTTGTTCATTTTCCATTTATTATGCATTAATTATATTCTACTCTTAACTTGCACATTTTATCTCAACATTTAAATTTGTGTGAGTATATATATATATGCGCACCTATTATTTTGTTTTCAAAATTCAAACGGCATTATGCCATCATTTATCTCTTATCCATATGTATATATTTTTGCACACACATATGCATATATTTACATATGCACGTATACATATATTTTTATACTAACCTTTATGTATAATTTTCATTATATGTGCACTTATACATATTTTCTTCTTAGAATTTGTATTATTTTAGTCGTTTCTCTAAAATAAAAATATGGCACCAGCGGGACTCGAACTTGCGCCATCCATTTGGAAAAGATACGTCTTTACCTACTGAGCTATATAGGCTTTTGTTAATAAGACTAAAAACAATGGTGGTCATTGTTCTTTTCTTATACCTTCTTTTCATGTATGTTGCAATATGTCATTTAATGATATTTTTTCATCTTAAATCCGTTTCCTGCAAGCCATAGGTCTAAATTGATCAGAAAATTGCCACGGACGCAATGACACTAATTCCCTGACCAAATTCTGAACGCTTTTCAAATTTTTATTTTATTATTTAATTAAAAATGCAGGGTGTTAAATTCTCCCATCTTTAGGAATTTTCGTCCCTAAAATTTGTTAAGGTACAATTAAGTAATTCCTCGCATAATTCACAACCATCATATGTACACCCAATTTTGCAAACATTTGTGCAGTGTGGAAGATGAAATGCAACATAATAATACATGAATGCCTAAGAAGTACCTCCTATATAAATGCGAATTTTTCTTGAAATCCTTTTGAAAACATGATGCACACATCCTAAATATACTGGCAGTTTCTCTATGAATGCAATATTTTGAAATTCAAAATACTTTTTCATACAATTTTTCCTACACTCTTTTGGAGAAAAAAATGCAGTTCATCCTATTTTTGCATCCAAACCCTACCAAACAACTTTAAATTTGTGAGTTCGATTTCTTATGTTATAAAAAGGTGGAAAACGGAAAATTTTATATCTTTCGTCTTTCTTTTATGTACCTTTTTCTAACTGTACTTAGATTTTTAAGCAACTATTATATAAAGATTTTCTATCTTCCTACCCAAGCACAACTTACATAAGAGAATTTTCTTTATTATAAATTTTCCTTTCCATCTTACTTTGGAAAAAAATCAACTATCATGTTTGTTGCTTTACTGAATTTGTTGTTTTATTTTTAGTTATGCTAGTACTTTTTTCTTGGCTTATTTGACTTAATCCATTGATCTAAGTTTAATTTTTAAATAAACCTTCTAATCATTCAACTAAAGCAGGAAAACAAGCACTCTACACAGCTACCACCAAGAGCTAAGAATCCTAGGACCATGTCCCATCTGATAAAGAAAAGTCCAAACCAAAGGATCCGAACACTTACTTACCCTTTACCATCTAGTAGTCACTACTAGTCCTTGTTGTGTACTAACAGTATTTTCCAAGCAACAACCTAGGCTCTATAATGCTTACGCATTCTATGGGAACTTACCATTATTCCAAAATAGTCCATGTTATTCACTTCATAGCCTCAAAATATTTCCCGTCTTCCCTAGGAACTAATCCTTACCTGCTCCCTGATTTAAAAAACATGATTTGGCCTTATCATTTATTTCCTTTCAAAACTAAAAGTTTTAAAGTTTACTTTTTCTTCATTAAAACTTATTTTTGTCAAACCATAAAAATTTGTCATCCTACAAAAAAGCAAACTGTTTTTTTTTTCAAATCACAAAAACTAGAGTATACGATGACAACTATTTTTCTATCAGTTTCACAATCATTCATGTTTATAGTGTCAGTTCAATAACTTACATCTAGACGCAAACATCTACTCTATTCTTAATTCTTACAACTTATTTTGTCCACCCAACAAAATTTTATGTCAAAACAATTATAAAAAATTATTGTCAAAAGAATAGAGGCTTTCAAAATTTTCTTTACCGAAATTTTTATTTTTAAACAAAATGCAATCATTTCTATGCTTTGTTATTTAACTATTTCATGCATTATAGTTTAAAACCAGTGAGCTATACATGCTCTATAATGTGCACATTTTCTGAAGGAATTCATTTTAGACAAAAATTCCATAAGAAATCATCACTTCCAAAATATACCCCATTTTATTTTATTTTTCTTCAAAACTCAATATGTACTTTTCAAATATGTTCCTTGCATGATTTTTTTCAAACTTCAAAAATACCTCCTTTTGTTTCAATTTTTTTCTACGCAATTTAGCTAGTACATATTTTAAAATTGTAACTATTAACATCAAAACTTAAAAAACACCATAGACTATCACCCAGAAGATTTTAAATTTTCAAGTTCTCAAAAGTTAACAATGGGGCTAGACTCAAAGTGGGTTTCAACCTTACATAGACCTATCGATATATTACCACAAACTCATTTTTCTCACAGATATATATTCCTAATACATTTTTTTTCAAATTTATAAGGCTCTACTGCAAAACAAACTAATCTGAAACACTATCATTTCAGGTACCAACTATGGGATCCATCCTTTTTCCTTTATAAAACACATTGTACACTTTCCACCCAAACTGCCTAAGGGCCTCTTATTTTCAGATTTCCATAACCATTCCTTTAGTGTGCATAACGTATATCCCAACTCTTTGCATAAATTGTTCTTTCTATTTAGTGGGTTCCTTTATGGATCTATGTGTGTGTGTATAACATTTATATTTTCAAAAATACAAATACGTTCACTCACTATCTATACAGGAGTCCTTAACCTAGGCTCTGACGCCAAATGTAATAACTCGGATTCTGACAGACCGGTTTTTTTTAAATCCCAATCTATCGAAACTCGAGTTGGCTTATCTGCTATCCTATACAAAAGACAGAGATATAAAATATATCAAAGCTCAAAAAATATTTCATAGCGGAATGGAATGAAATATAATATAATCAAATATAGCCTTACCAAAGCAATAATATTGTCTAGCCAGTATCCAAAGCTATCATATCTCTGCCAAAAGCCTAACCTGCGGGTATGTCATGAGGGGGGAGTCAGAATGACTGGACTTAAATTACACATTTTAAAATAACCCCGCATATACCGTTCAGTTATATTTTCTTGTTTATTAGGTTATTTTGGGTTAATAGCACTCAAGACTTTTCACACATGTTGTACACATATACCTTCCAGTAAATTAACCTAATATAGTATATATGTAGAAACCCCCATTATCAAGGTACTTCCCATGGTACCCTCATCGCACGTTCTCCACCGTCACGCCACAAAATTGTATGCAACTCTCGTCCCATGCTGAAGCGACGTACGGATATCCATAAAACTACGCCACGTTATGTAACTCTCATCCCACGCCGGAGCGACATATGGATTTCCGTAAACTACTCCATATTTCACACAAAACTACCATCGCCATGCTAATAAGCGTACAGACTTCCATATCCGAAACACCTAGGCCAAGATCGATCTTAACATGGAATTATGCCCTAGCGTCTACAATACACCACCCGGTGTGGCATGCTTATATTTGGATCCTCACATGTACGTACTGTTTATTGTACACCGAGTTTCGTAATAGGGCTGCATCTGAATGCACGGAACTTGGTCGGGTGCTTTTCCATATCTGTATAGGTCTTCTAAAGAGGCCTAAAGTGCATATATCTAAACTATGGTCAACGGTTCTACAGTGGCTATGGTCCTACCTCAGCCCCTCCCTTAACTATTGTAAGGCTACGTCAAGAGCTAAGTGACGTGCCCCTAACAAATAATCTACATCCAAATTAGTGTGTCCCGCAACCAAAGTCATCGATGGTCTGTAGGTTTAGCTTTAGTCTTCCTACGTCACACTGACTGCTGATGACAGGTACCCGATAATTACTATCTTTTATTTGGTCCTAACCAGTCTATCTGTAGGAAAATCGTTCAATCACCCCAATTCCATATTGCCATGGCCTTTAGACTGCCAAACTACCGTTGTAGTTAAGGTATACTCACTGGGTGGTAACGCGCAAACCTAACCTCTACGAGTACAGCCTGAGCTTGTACTTCAACGGAGGACCGCCACGAAGTAACCTACCATGTCCCTCGGAAGTCATGTGCTTCCTTCTAGTCTCGCAGAGCCAACAAGCAGAATATCAAGCATAAGAATCGGATGGATGTGCTCCCCTCGTGTCTCCAAACACGTCGACAATCTACCATGTTGGGTTCTTCACCTTCGTATGTGCAGATTGGTCCAAGTGCATCATGCTAACGTGTTATTAGACCCTATGTCTAATCTTTTAATCGTGCGCTTTTTTTATTTTCTTGGATTGCCAATTAACTTGTTTATCCATATTTTATCTTTTCTTTCAAGTTACCAGGTTTTCTCTGAGCCCTTTATATCTTAAAGGAGTGGACCCCTCTCGCTTATTAACTTTGTGGTATAACTTAACCCATTTAAGTTCATTAATAATCTCATAACACGTTATTCTATAGAATGTAATTAACGAAAGTAATCTACAATCTTTTTACATTATTACCATGTCATTCATTGTTCGATTTTAGGTTTTCAGGTTACAATAACACGTTCTACTTAATGCATAATTAAGTATATCTTATCCCCATTCACACGTTTTCTATTAACATGTTAAATTAATATATATATATATAATTAAATATAACTTATTTCATTCCAAAAGTCTGCCTTATTCTTTCTTATTTAATTATAACCTCATCTTACACTGTTAATACAACTTGTTGTTGTTTACTTATTAACTTAGTTCTCTTAACTAAGGTTTATTAATAAGTTTCCTTTCCATTTATTATAACCTATGTTATAATTTCCACTTCTCCCTAGGATAAGCCTACCTATTATATTCCATTCTCTTTCATATAATCAGTTATAGTAGATTATATTCCTCGTTCATCACATTTTAGAAATGTGCCCTTCTTTCCATTTTCTGCTAGCCCAGTATATTAATTCGGGCATAATGTTGTTCCCAATTGTTTTTCCTTTTCTTTTTTTCCGAGTACAGAAAGAGAAAGATAGCGGGGCGGTTCTTTGGCGGAACTGGAATTGACCAAATTGGAATATGAAGACAGTCCGAATATATTCGATTGAAGAAAATCCTAACTTGTGGATGGCACCTTCTTACAAAATTTACCCAGAACTAAATAAAAAGAAAATTCCCTTTTTCCTGGTGTGAACTACGCCCCATTCCGAGAATAGATGAATGCTACTCGACTTTGGTTCTTTCACCGAGTGTTGGATCCTTCTACTTGCATTGGTTCTTTAATGTTAACCAAACTCTTAATGTTGTAACTTTTATCTCTTTACTGTCTTGTAAATTTTCACACATATCATATATTTCCATTGCATATGTATATTTTTTATATATGTTTAGGCATCAGACCCCTCACATTAAGTTGACCACTTGTGGATGCTGGATTTTCTAGGTGGTTTTGGGTAACTTCTACCACAAGTTGAACTTAACCTCGTGTTTCAGTGCAGTTATCTACAATTTCAATTATTGTAATTTTTACAAGCAAATTAGGCTTCTTCTTTATTCCTAAATTTTTCTTTAATTCTATTTATACTCTCTTGACATAATAATGCTCTTAAGAAAGTATTCATGTTTAGTGTAAATTCCATAATTACAGTGTTTAAAGTAATTCCCAATTCTTGCAGATGATTAGTGGAAACAGGCTTTATACAACAGAAATGTTCTCAACATGTTCTACGCAGAATTAATCTCACAATTATTCCCAATTTCACTGTAATTTGATTCACAATATCCAATTTTTCATTAACACTATTTTCTGCAACATATTCCATTTTTTTGTAAATCCCACAAATTCGGTATTACCACAATTTTTAATAGGTTCATAGAATAGATCTATACAACAGTAATATTCTTAACATAACTAAAAAATGAGTTATACCGTAATGATCAAAATTCACATTTATTTAACATGTTAAGAATGACGGGTTATTTAAATGGTAAATATACCATTATTTAAAAAGTTATAATTGAAATCCACTCACCTAACAACTTTCAAATCCATGAATCAGATCCAGATTTGTTGTTCCGTGGCATTCCTAACTGAATCTATTATTAAAACAACATGGATTCACAAATATGATGCTAATAGAAGAGGGAAAACGAAAAGAAACCTACATAAATCAAATTCAAGAATTTACCTCACGTTGATCAGAATTGTAAACACCTATTTGTAGATTTACATTCTTTTATCTTCAAACCTTGAATCAGAATTTCCTAAAACTAATATTCCAATTTTCTGAAAAGATTTGGAGGAAGAAGAGAATGCCAGAGCCTAGGTAGCATCTCAGAAAATATGAGTTTAGAGCTAGGCCCTACTTGTTTATTTATAGGTGTACAAGAAAGTCTGGACCATTGAATTTAATCTATTAAAATTTGAACCATACACATCAAAATTACACATCAAAGAAAAACGGATCTGAGCTCTCCCGGGTCGACCCCTGGGTCGACCCAGCCTATCGTGGGTCGACCCATTCGGGTTCAGGTGCATTTTCTGGGACGTTATTTCCGATTTCAACGTTTCTCATTAACAATGTTTAATTACCTATTTTGTATGCCTCTCCTAATTTATTTATTTTTTATTATTATAAATCATGGTTAAGTTTGAATTTCAATTCCACGTGTATATATACGCATGCAATCTTTCAATTCCTTGCCCGTTAACAATGCAATTAATAATGCTTTGTTTTATTCCTTATAATGCACTCTAATTTCAAAGGAAGTTAATTTCTTTGTTCATTTTCCATTTATTATGGATTAATTATATTTTTCTATTAACTTGCACATTTGAATTTGTTTGTATATATTTACGTGCAACTTTTATTTTGTTTTCAAAATTCAAATGACGTTATGCCATCATTTATTTCTTTTATGTTTTCATTGATTGAAGGATTATTTTGGGTCTCTCTTTCATATGTATATATTTTTCCGTACACATACGCATATATTTACATGTGCATGTATACATATATTTTTATGCTCACCTTTATGTATAATTTTCCTTATATATGCGTTTATACATATTTTCTTTTTATAATTTGTATTATTTTAGTCGCTCCTCGAAAATGAAAATATGACACCAGCGGGACTCGAACTTGCACCACTCAATTGGGAGAGACGTGTCTTTACCAATTGAGCTACATAGGCTTTTGTTAACAAGACTAAAACTAATGATGGTCATTGTTCATTTCTTATACCCTCTTTTAATGTGTTGCAATATTTCATTTAAAGATATTTTTTTCATCTTAAATCTGTTTCCTGCAAACCATAGGTCTAAACTGATCAGAAAATTGCCACAGATGCAATGATGCTAATTCCATAACTAAATTATAAATTCTTTTCAAATTATTACTTTATTATTTAATTAAAATTTTGGGGTGTTACAATTCCGTTATTTGCTAAATAACTTTTGGTCAAATCGTGAAACTTAATTCACAAGGTATTTGTAGTCAAGTATTCCATCTTAAGTAAATCCTAGAATTTATTGACTGACAAAAATCATTGAGAATTCTAATCTTCTGTCCAATATTTATAAGAATTATCAATGGTGTCACAAATATCAAGTTCCTAACCTTTGGCTTATTCTTATTTTGGGTTATTAAATTCAACTTTTGTTTAACTATTCCGGGATTCCTTTCCATATGTAGTTGGTTTTTCTAGTCTACTTACTTTGCCTTTTGAGTTATTTCTTAATGGCTGGTAAATCTTATATGATTGTAATAATTCTTATAATCTTATCAAAATTCCAATATATTTATTATTTTTATATTATCAAATACCTTATAGTTATATTGAAATTAAATTTACAAGGTATTCTCACTTGGATTATTTGTCCCAATTAGTAGGTGAGAATTGGTTATTAAAACATATGAAATATCTTCAATCAAATTATGAAATTCTAATCACAAAAGTCTATATTTAGGTTTTAATAAATATTGATTGATTAATTAATCATTCGAGTTATAATACATATATATCCAACAATATATATCTTCCAAAACACATTCTTTTATATTCAAAATATAATTTTCAAAATGAAAAATTATTTTTATAGAATATTACAAATACACTCTCTCTTGTATAAATACCCTTGTATTCTTCTAGGGTATTATTAACCCCATCTATAATAAGTTACTCATCCTTGGATATGACTTATCCTATCTTCGATGAGTTGCTTCCTTACTAGAGCCAAGTTTCTCGCTCAACCTTCGGCTCTGATAACATGCTTGGGTATTCGCTAACCAAAGCTCCGATACCATAATGTAGCGACCCAAAAATATATACATTTTGGATTGACATGATCCACACCTGTCCGATCCAAACTGTACATATCTTTGAATTGTCCAGTGACGACCAAATTTCTGACCCTTGAAAATCAATACTAATACGTCCTCGGTATTCGTGTACTGGAGATCCAAATGTCACAAACTCGACAAGTTAGGGTAGAATAGAAAATAGAACAAAAAAGAATCCTTTCTAATTGGTATAACATATATTATTGAACATAATATTTACACAGCAGAAAACATTTACATAATCAGGGTAATGAATAACCTGGATAGTTACAAATGTCTATCTTTACAACAAATGAAAACAATGATACAGCTTTAATGAACCTAATGCTTCAATTTCAATTTCGAACTCTATTCCAAAAGTGCTCCAGTATAATAACTCCAAGCACTTCTACTAGAAACCTAACTACTAGGCTACCTGCGTGAAAATTAAGGGCACACAGAGTTTAGGCAAGGAATAATAAACTTCACGTCAGTCATGGGACTGGTGTAAGAACTTAAAAATAAGTGTTTGTACAGAAAATTTCATATATGCTTTTTGGAAAATGAGGCTTTGTGGAAAACGAGTCTTAATGGGTGAAGCTGGTGTTATTTGGGACATCATCCATAACAAACACAATTCAGTTAATATTCAGTATAAGCATTATATAGAAATTATATCAACTTATATTCAATATCAATTCTCATATTCAACAAATACTATAAGCAAAGTAACAGTATAATCACCTTTTAAATTCATCGAATAGTATGAGTTTCATATGTGTAATTCAATACTAGGTATATGAAGATTATTTCCATCAAAAACCAATTAATTTATAATTAGAAATCTTTAATCTTATTATTTTTTAGTCTTCAAAACATTATTCCACACTACCCGGGCTTCTCTTTTGAGTAGTTCCAACCCCTCGCCAAAATGAATAAACGTTGGCCATGTAAGTTCAGCACATTGGTAGTTGCATCTCTTACCTTAGTTATGCACCCTGTTTATCATTCCAAATCTCAGAAGTGAGACACAAGTACTAAAGACTTCCGTATAATCAATTTAGTTGAGTCTATCTTCTTTTAAACTTGATCAAGTATTTCAAACTTCCAATTTTTCGTTAAACACTTCATTTATCATTTGGAAACGTTTACTAAAGATTTAAAAAAAACCTTTAGTTTAAAACATTTAATTGATGTTGTTGACAAAGCATTGCTTAACAGCTTAAATCGGCTTTATTGATTTAAATAACTTTTTACTATTCAAAACTTCATATTTTAAATCCAAATCACTTTAATATTTTAAATCATACTTTAAAAATAGCCTTTTCTTGTGATTTTCAAATTCGGTCATCAAACTGCACTACTGTGATTATAATTCAAAATTGATTTAAATATAATTCAAAATATGTACATCGAAACCTAAAACTTTCTTTTTCGTTTGAAAAATAACATAATTTAAAAATAAAGCTTTTCATTTTAGGAAAATCCGACTTAAATTGCATTTCGTATGCTTATTTGAAGTTAAGGGTTGAAATTCACGAACTATCGCAGCGCGACTAGTTCTATTCTAATCGCATTTCAACTTTAACTTGAAAGTAATGTGTTTTGCTTCAAATATATATATAATTCATTTAAAATACCGATAACTTTATTTTAAAACTATATTTGCATATTTTCACTTTTAAAAATAAAAATTCATTTTAAAAGAATGTTATTTTATTAATATTATGTTAATATTTTCCAAGATTTAACTTTTTGAAATTCAAACTTTCCAAATCCCAAATTAAATATACTATAAACTTCTTGTACATTCAATTTAAGTTTAAAACAATGTTTATATAACAACATCAAATTTGATTTTCAAAACCGACTTTACTTTGAAATTGAACATGCCATTTGATATCAAATCTTTGTTCAAATAAATTTCCACCTTCACAAATCCACCTTAACAAAAGTTTTTCATAATCACTTTAATTTCATTTTATCTAGTTTCAGATGCAAAATTCTAACTTCCATTTTTTAAGCCTTATTTTACTTAAACGAGTATAATATTCACTTATATTATCCAAATTGAACGAGACTTAACTACTACCTATATAATTCCATATATGTGGGTAAAGTGTGTTATATTATCACTAATAATAACCATGATAACATCCACAACAACCATTCATTCATCAGACAGTAACTATAATATAAACATTTACAGTAATTAACGCTTATACGTACATGTTTAATGATAATTGTAATAACATCAATTATAACCATCAAACAATCAGAGCAACCATTATAATCATATTATCATTATAATAAATATTCAAACATAGTTAAAGAATTTCTCACGTTAATTGTTACTCTATTAGTCTTTATGGTAGGGCACGTATTCGAACCAACGTTTCCGTCTATCGTCTCCGCTCTAGCTTTTCCCGCTTTTTTCTACCTTTTAATATATAATATAATATATATATATATACTTTTCTCTTTTTTATTAAATGGAGGAGAGGTGGTCGTGGGCTAGGAGTAGAAGCCGAGGTGGTGGAGTAGAGTTGGGAAAGGAGGCGGGTGGTGGTTGGCCATTGGGTTGGTGATGTTGCTCAAGAGCGTGGTGGAGCTGGGGGAGGAAGGGAGGAGGTGGCCGTAGCTAAAGGTAGGGGCCAAGGTTGTAACACCCTGGATTTTAGAATAATTGAATTAATTAAATTAAAGAATAATTGTTTGGTATTGTTCTAAGGTTTGTAAGCAAAAGACTTAGTAGCTCATTTGGTTGGAACATGTGACTTGCATACAAGAGGTACAGAGTTCGATCCCCGCCAACGCCATACTTTTGTTTTAGGGGAATGGCTAAAAAGCGGCTTAGTGTGAATGCGGTTCAAAAAGTAGTTTAGTGTAAAAATGGTTAATTAGGATGATAGAAGTATATATATATATATATATAATAAAATAAAATTCAACCTAAAATTTAAGAAAAAATTCAAAATAGCGGAAGCGGGAAGGCAAAACACCAAACCGACCTATTTTATGGGTCGACCCAGCGGAGGTTTGGAATTGGTCCTATCGGCCTTGAATGGTCTACGATGAAATTTTATGTTTTAGGGCTTAGGTGGCGATTTCTGGTTGGTCTGTTGACATCATTTCTTGGTTTCTAAGGCCTAGATGGATCCTAGAGTGATCCACGGCTTAAATTAATTCAAAGCTCTATAAAAAGACCAATAGACTCAAACCCTAAATTAGAATTAAAACTAAAACTATGGCCGTCATGCTGTCGTCTTGAACCCTAGAGTAGCCGCCACCAATTAGAAGAAGATTAAAGCAACTCAATTCAATCCAACAGCAAATTGAACTACAAAAAAGGGACGCTAATAAATTCCAGAACTTTGTTGAATGGTGAGTTTGATCACATTAAAAAAATAATTGCTAAATTAATTATGATGTGATATACGTTGGATTATAAGTTGTGGTTGTGAATCTAATTCATATGTTTGATCATGTATGTTAACTTGATTCATATTATATTATGTTATGCAAGTTTTATATATGATGTTATGCAAGTTTCATGTATGATGTTATGCAAGATTAATAAGATTATGCAAGTTAATATGATTATGCAAGTTTCATATATGATGTTATGCAAGTTAATATGATTATGCAAGTTTCATATATGATGTTATGCAAGTTAATATGATTATGCAAGTTGTACATATGATGTTATGCAAGTTAATAGGATCACGCAAGTTGTATGCGAGTTATATGATGTTATGTAAGTTTGGATCTAAAATATATGCTAGTAGTCCATGATGTTAACTTATGTCAATGAATCCTTTTCTATAATCCAATCACCTAGGTTTATAACATCAGTTTTTATGCGAATATGAATGCGGAACATATGCTAGTTCGTATAAGTATTATGTTCATATGCAAGTTTAAGTGATAATTGAATTCACATATATACAAGTTCACACCTTTAAAGTATAGATCCATATTCAAGTTGACATTTTTATGTTGAAACTATGACATGCATAGTTATGCAAGTTTACACCTTTATGTGGATCCATAGTTTACTCAGGTTAACACCTTTTATTGGATCCATAGTTATGCAAGATGACACCTTTATGTTTAGGTTGACGACATACATAGTTTATGTAAGTTTGTGATAATTACCTAGGCTAGTTGGGTGTAAAACTATGTTAATACATGCAAGTTCACACCTTTTAGATCTATGATTTTTGGATCCTTGATAATACAAAGACTATGCAAGTATGTTGTAATTCTTAATTGCAAGTTAGATGCAAATTAGATCTATTATTGTGTGCATGTGACTTTGTGATGTTTATTCCCTTTTTTTTAAGTATTAGACTATTTGCTAGTCTAATATGTATATGTCATGTTAAGCGAACGAATGGCGGGGGTACGATGGGGATAATAGTAGATACACACATATTGTGAATTTGGCATGTAATGGCCTAAAAAGGCATGTAATTAATTTTAAGGAATAAAATTAATTAGTGATGAAATTGGTATAATTTATATACCATAAATAGATGAGCATAATTTAGGTGATAAATTATGGACATAAATAAATATGGAAATTTGAATAGGGAAAGTAATTCAAATTTGGGGAAAATTAATTATGTATAATTAATTGCCTAAGACACGAGCTAGGACTCATTTGTGGTGTAAGACTGCCCGGACCCGCCCGACAAATCCAGCAGCCACAAATGGTAGCCCAATGTGAGAGGTCAAAGGCCCAAACTAAATGCGTAGCAATTGTATGGACACAAGGTCAGGCTCGTTTGTGGTGTAAGACTGCCCGGACCCGCCCGGCAAATCCAGCAGCCACAAATGTCAGTCTAATGTGAGAGGTCCTACAGGGGTTACGGTAGTAATAAATTAAGAAACACTTAACCAAAGTAAAAGCATGTTGTGGGACATGGGAGTTAAGTGGGTGCCTAGGGTGGCATGAGGAAATACGATTAGTAGCACTTAACCAAGGTAAAACATGTAAGTGGGACATAGGGGTTAAGTGGGTGCCTTGTGTGTCATGTGGAATTACTAATAGAAACCCTTAACCAAATTTAAAACATATAAGTGGACATGAAGGGGGTTAAGTGGGATGTACTAGAGGGGACCAAGCCTAGGTGGAAAGCTTGTGTCAAAAGCATGAGGGGGGGCTTTTCAGTCCAGTAGCCCAATAAGTATCTTTGTGAGCTCGACCCAAGTCGAGGACGGGACACGCCTACTGGGTCTGATTGTTAGAGGCCAAAACTGGTTAGCGGTGGCAACGCAAGTCCAACGGGGTCACGTGCGTGCGTGGATCCGGGCTGGTAGGTAAGACATTGTTGCATCATGTAGGTATAAGCCGTGCATCTCCGGTAGTAGTAGGTTGCCACTTTGGGGAGTGATACACCCCACTATGGGACCAGCACGGGTATCTACGAGTTAGGGAGCCGATCGAATGGGGCAGGGCAGTGGGTACACCTAGTGGAGATAGGAGCAGACGACACCTATGTAGTCAGCTGGGGGTATATGAAGCTACCAATATTATTAATAATTATTAATGGGGTACACCTAGTGGAGATTGGAGCAGGCGGCACCTATGACGTCAGTTAGGAGTTCATGTAATTACCATTATTACTTATTTAAGGGGTACATCTATTGGGGATAGGTACACGCTGGGTACCTATGATAGCAACTAGAGATATACAGTCAAACATGGAGGATAGTGGGTACATCTAGTAGTACACGAAGCTATCATCGTTCTATTTAGCCAAGAGGGATCAAATTTTTAGAGTGACTAGTAGGGGTGCAGTTATTATTAGTACAGTACAGTACGGTACAGTACCGTAGAGTATAGTAATTATCCCGCCATTAACGTTTTCTCTGTTTCTCTTGATTACCTTGCCATACCCATGTGGTTCACACAGACATTACCTTATTCTCTAGCTTATATCTTATCATACTGCTTTGATAATTATGTTGTTAGAGTTTGACCCCCTTTGTTTCCACCTCTTTTCTTCCTTCCCCCCCTCCCGGTTCTAAAGGTGGGACTAGTACTAGTGGAGCTTGATTGGGATCTCTTTGGGAGCACTTGGATTTGGATTGCTGAAGTAAAGTTCAGCCTATCATTTTCTTTATGGCAATTTGTAGTAGTGGGATTATGTACTTTGTTTTATCAAGATGGATATTATGTACTTGACTTTGGTTTATGGTTTTTGATGATGTAACCAAACATATTTACCTTCTGCTGCAATAAATAAAGTTTTAAATTTTCAAGTACTGCTTAAAATTTGCCTTGTTGTGATTTTCTGTTCTGTATTCACTTAATATGCTCCATGGAAGTTAATGCATTCCCTTTGCGAGTGACATTAATGGACGTGGGGTGTTACACGTGGTATCAGAGCTGAAGGTTACCAGAACAGATAAGATATTTTGAAAAACTATTTTTCAAAAGCATTTTTATAAAGAATACTTTCAAAAAATATGTTTGTAGAACAGTATTTTTGAAAGAAAGGTTTATTTTAAGAACATAATCCCCAAGAGCCATATATCCTTCCTTCGATTCTCCGTTTTGAATCTCTTCCTCTTTCTCTTTTTGAGTTCCCCCCTCCCCTTTGCGTATAGATGCTTTTTATAAGATAAATGAGGACTTCCATACGAAGGACGGAAAACCACTTCAAGGGACTTAGACGTTTGTCAGGCTAGAAGTTAGTCCAAGGAAGTGGAGGGCTTTTTGGTACCTTTAAGACAGATGTTAGGAGGAAGGTTCAAATAGCTGTTTGCTTAACAAAGGACGAAACCTCATCTTGGTGGGAGGTCACGAATGGAGAATGTGAAGAAGAAAGCTAGTTGTTTTGGAGAAATAGGACACCTTAGGATTGTCCAAAGAGGCAAGGACAAAGTACAGGATCTTCTGGAGGGTAGTTGTATTCCCTCACGGCTGGTATACCTGATAGGGGTAGGACCATCTAGGTTGAAATTTGGTTTTCTTTATCATCATGTTTGAACTTTGTTTGATTCTGGTGCTTCATACTCGTTAGTATCTGCTTCGTTAGTTAAAACATTGCACCTAAATACTAGTCTAGTTAAGGATCCCATCCGATTCTCAAATCCTGTTGGTGGTTCGGCTCATCCTTCAATGGTTTGTCGGGATTTGAGAGTGTCTATCTTGGGCGTTGGATTTGAATGCAACGCCTTCGTCCCTGGTTTCACGGTCTATAGTTTAATTCTAGGGGTGGATTGGCTAGCCAGGCGGGGTGCCATCCTAGATTGTGAAAGGAGGGTAGTTAGACTATTGATTCGTTATGGATAGACCCTCATATTTCTTTTGACCCTAGGGGTTTAGTGATGCTTAGCTGCCTAGAATCTTCTGATGCATCCAACGATGATTGGGAGTCTGTTTGTGTGGTCCGTGAGTATGGAGACGTCTTTGATAAAGTGCGGGGTTTACCCAGAGGCGCGAAATAAGTTTTGCTTAATAGATTAAGCAAAGCCAGTTATGTGATCAGCGGTGGTTTTGGAGCAAGACTGGCGAGGATAGCCAGAGTCGGTCAAGTGCTCAATTGGTTGGCCGTCTTACTAGTATAATCTCACGTAGGTCATCTGAATTCGAAGGAGGTATCCCTTGGGTGTTTGTATGATATTGGTTTAGGCCTTTGGGGCTTGCACTTGGGGGATGTCGTGTTCGACTAGGATGGCATGTGTGAGAGATGGATAGTTGTGACGATTTTGCATGGGATAATATCCTGGTTTTCTCTAGAAGCAGAGAAAAGCATGCCCTACATCTTAGGGAAAGCTTAAGGGCCCTACAAGCGCATCAGCTTAAAGCTAAGTTCTCCAAAATACCATTTTTGGAGGAAAGAAGTGAGGATTTTAGGGCATGTGATCTCTAGGGAAGGGTGATATGTTATGGTGGAAGACAGTCGAAAGTCCATGAGAAGAATTACCCTACCCATGACTCAGAATTTTCTGCCATAGTTTTTGCGCTCAAGTCTTGGCGTCATTATTTGCTTGGTGAGAAGTTTGAGTTGCTTGCAGACCATAAGTCGCTAAAGTACTTGTTCTCTCATAAATATTTAAACCTGAGGCAACAAAGGTGGATGGAGTTCTTGGCGTCCTACGATTTCGAAATAGCATATACCCCTGACAAGGGTAACGTGGTGGCAGATGCCTTAAGTAGAAAAAGGTTGTCCTTGAGTCCGTTGTTTGTTGAGCGGCGAAGCTTAGAGTTCATCTCTAAGTTTGACTTTAAACCTTCCGTTGAATTTGTACCTGGTTTGCTAGCATCCTTGGAGGTCAGACCTACGCTTTTGGGACGGATTGGTGAGGCACAGCGAGATGACCCACAGTTGATTGAGTTAGTAGAGAAGCTCAAAGGAGGGGAGTCATCAAGCCATCTCCGTAGGTATACCCTAGATGATAAGGGTTGGTTACGTAGGGACGGTAGGCTTTGTGTACCAAAAGACGAGGACCTAAGGAAGACCATTTTTGATGATGCACATCGTTCGAAGATGACCATACATCCCGGCGGGGACAAGATGTACATGGACATGAGACGAGTTTACTGTTGGGCCGGCATGAAGAAGGATGTGGCAGAGTTTGTCGCTAGATGCTTGGGGTGCCAACAAGTAAAAATAGAGCAAAAGAATCCCGGTGGATTACTACACCCATTGGAGGTCCCACAATGGAAGTGGAAAAGCGTCTCGATGGATTTTGTTGACGGATTACCGAGATCGAGGAAGGGTAACACGGGGATTTGGGTCGTGATAGACATACTTACTAAGAGCGCCCATTTCATTCCCGTGAAGAGTAAGAGGACTGCTCCATGGTTAGCCTCCGTATACATTCGAGGAATAGTTCGTTTGCACGGTGTTCCTTCTAGCATAGTGAGCGACCACGATCCTATCTTTACTAGCGAATTTTCGAAGAGCTTGCAAGAGGCGGTAGGGACTCAGTTGTGTTTGAGCACCGCATATCATCTGCAGACGGATAGCCAGACCGAGAGGGTGAATCGTATTCTAGAGGACCTATTGAGGTTGTGTGTCTTAGATTTCGGAGGTACATGGGAGGAACATCTTCCGTTGGTGGAGTTCGCATATAATAACAACTTTCAGTCTAGCATTGGCATGGCACCGTTCGAGGCTCTTTATGGACGGCCATGTCGTTCGCCTACATGTTAGTGGGAGTCTACAGATAAGATCTTACTTGGGCCCGATATGATTAGAGAGACTTAAGAAAAGAACGATTTGATTTGAAGGAGGATGAAGACAACGCAAGATAGGAAGAAATTTTATGCGGACAAGAGGAGGATAGATCTTGAGTTTGATATTGGGGACATGGTCTTTGTCAAGGTGTCTCCATTACGGAACGTCGTTCGCTTTGGGTCCGTTGGGAAGTTAGCACCAATGTTCGTAGGGCCGTTTCCTATTAAGGAGAGGATTGGGCAGATGGCGTATAGAGTGGAGTTGCCCGAGAGACTTAGTGGCGTACACGATGTGTTCCATGTGTCACATTTGAGGAAGTGCTTGCACGAGACCGCGGAAGTGGTAGAGCCGAACTTGCTTAGAGAGGTGGAGATAAAGCGTGATGCGATGATTTGAAGAGCTCCCACGTGCATTCTTGGGTCAGAGATTAAAAAGTTGAGGAATCGAGAGGTCAGGTTAGTCAAAGTGCAATGGGGAGATGATGAGAAAGACGCTACTTGGGAGACGGAAGAGAAGATGCGTTCATTGTACCCTTTTCTTTTCGAGGGTATGTCTTTTAATTTCTCCTTTATCGCTTAGCTTGTACTTATTCTATCTTTAGTATGTCCTCTCGATAGTATCTTTGACCTTTAGATAGGGTAGTCCTATGGTTGAAACATGTGTTTGAGACATGTTATGTATGATGGATGCACGTGGATGCAAGTGTTTGCTAGTGGTTGCTCGTGGATGCATATACACACAATTTAGGCACTAGATCGACTTAGTCACTTCATATTGCATATTGCATATAAATGTGTGTGCATATTTAAGCTAATGGATGTATAATGGTTGTGTTATCATATGGATGTTGCATTTTGGTGAATGGTTGTGCACACATGTAGTAATAATATGTATCGATAGGGTTCTTTCGCATACAAAATGGATGCATGGCACTATCATGGTTTGCATTATGGAGGTCAACTGAATCAGTAGATCGCCTGATTTTGCATTAGATAAGGAACATATACACGCACTTTTTGCATATGTTCATACAGCATTAGAAATTCTATAAGGACAATGAATGCCTGTGTTTAATGGTTGAGTAGATGGTTGTTTAGATGTTAGGATATGCATTCTCCTTAACTTGGAGATTTCGGGGGCGAAATCCTTTAAGGAGAGGAGAATGTAACACCCCAGATTTTTAAATAACTGAATTAACTAAATTAAAGAATAAATGTTTAGTATTGTTCTAAGGCTTGTAAGCAAAAGACTTAGTAGCTCATTTGGTTGGAACATGTGACTTGCGTACAAGAGGTACAGAGTTCGATCCCCGCCAACGCCATATTTTTGTTTAGGGGAATGGCTAAAAAGCGTCTTAGTGTGAACGCAGTTCAAAAAGTAGTTTAGTGTGAAAATGGTTAATTAGGAAGATAGAAATATATATATATATATATATATATAATAAAATTCAACCTAAAATTTAAGAAAAAATTTCAAAACAGCAGAAGCGGGAAGGACAAACACCAAACCGACCTATTTTATGAGTCGACCCCAGGGTCGACTCAGGAGGTTTGGAATTGGTCCCGTCGGCCCTAAATGGTCTATGACGAAATTTTATGTTTTAGAGCTTAGGTGGCGATTTCTGGTTGGTCTGTTGACATCATTTCTTGGTTTCTATGGCCTAGATGGATCCTAGAGTGATCCGACGGCTTAAATTAATTCAAAGCTCTATGAAAAGACCTATAGACTCAAACCCTAAATCAGAATTAAAACTAAAACTATGGCCGTCATGTTGTCGTCTTGAACCCTAGAGTAGCCGCCACCAATTAGAAGAAGATTAAAGCAACTCAATTCAATCCAACAGCAAATTCAACTACAACAAAGGGACGCTAATAAATTCCAGAACTTTGTTGAATGGTGAGTTTGATCACATTAAAAAAATAATTGCTAAATTAATTATGATGTGATATACGTTGGATTATAAGTTGTGATTGTGAATCTAATTCATATGTTTGATCATGTATGTTAACTTGATTCATATTATATGATGTTATGCAAGTTTTATATATGATGTTATGCAAGTTTCATGTATGATGTTATGCAAGATTAATAAGATTATGCAAGTTAATATGATTATGCAAGTTTCATATATGATGTTATGCAAGTTAATATGATTATGCAAGTTTCATATATGATGTTATGCAAGTTAATATGATTATGCAAGTTTCATATATGATGTTATGCAAGTTAATATGATTATGCAAGTTGTACATATGATGTTATGCAAGTTAATAGGATCACGCAAGTTGTATGCGAGTTATATGATGTTATGTAAGTTTGGATCTAAAATATATGCTAGTAGTCCATGATGTTAACTTATGTCAATGAATCCTTTTTTATAATCCAATCACCTAGGTTTATAACATCAGTTTTTATGCGAATATGGATGTGGAACATATGCTAGTTCGTATAAGTATTATGTTCATATGCAAGTTTAAGTGATAATTGAATTCACATATATACAAGTTCACACCTTTAAAGTATAGATCCATATTCAAGTTGACATTTTTATGTTGAAACTATGACATGCATAGTTATGCAAGTTTACACCTTTATGTGGATCCATAGTTTACTCAGGTTAACACCTTTTATTGGATCCATAGTTATGCAAGATGACACCTTTATGTTTAGGTTGATGACATACATAGTTTATGTAAGTTTGTGATAATTACCTAGGCTAGTTGGGTGTAAAACTATGTTAATACATGCAAGTCCACACATTTTAGATCTATGATTTTTGGATCCTTGATAATACAAAGACTATGCAAGTATGTTGTAATTCTTAATTGCAAGTTAGATGCAAATTAGATCTATTATTGTGTGTATGTGACTTTGTGATGTTTATTCCCTTTTTTTAAGTATTAGACTATTTGCTAGTCTAATATGTATATGTCATGTTAAGCGAACGAATGGCGGGGGTACGATGGGGATAATAGTGGATACACACATATTGTGAATTTGGCATGTAATGGCCTAAAAAGGCATGTAATTAATTTTAAGGAATAAAATTAATTAGTAATGAAATTGGTATAATTTATATACCATAAATAGATGAGCATAATTTAGGTGATAAATTATAGACATAAATAAATATGGAAATTTGAATAGGGAAAGTAATTCAAATTTGGGGAAAATAAATTATGTATAATTAATTGCCTAAGACACGAGCTTGGACTCATTTGTGGTGTAAGACTGCCCGGACCCGCCCTGCAAATCCAGCAGCCACAAATGGTAGCCCAATGTGAGAGGTCAAAGGCCCAAACTAAATGCGTAACAATTGTATGGACACGAGGTTAGGCTCGTTTGTGGTGTAAGACTGCCCGGACCCGCCCGGCAAATCCAGCAGTCACAAATGCCAGTCTAATGTGAGAGGTCCTACAGGGGTTACGGTAGTAATAAATTAAGAAAAACTTAACCAAAGTAAAACATGTGGTGGTACATGGGGTTAAGTGGGTACCTTGGGTGGCATGAGGAAATACGATTAGTAGCACTTAACCAAGGTAAAACATGTAAGTGGGACATAGGGGTTAAGTGGGTGCCTTGGGTGGCATGTGGAATTACTAATAGAAACCCTTAACCAAATTTAAAACACGTAAGTGGACATGAAGGGGGTTAAGTGGGATGTACTTGAGGGGACCAAGCCTAGGTGGAAAGCTTGTGTCAAGCATGGGGGCCCTTTTCAGTCCAGTAGCCCATTAAGTATCTTTGTGAGCTCGACCCAAGTCGAGGACGGGACACGCCTACTGGGTCTGATTGTTAGAGGCCAAAAAGAGTTAGCGGTGGCAACGCAAGTCCAACAGGGTCACGTGCGTGCGTGGTTCCGGGCTGGTAGGTAAGACGTTGCATCGTGTAGGTATAAGCCGTGCATCTCTGGTAGTATTGGGTTGCCAGTTTGGGGAGTGTACACCCCGCTGTGGGACTAGCACGGGTATCTACGAGTTAGGGAGCCGATCGAATGGGGCAGGGCAGTGGGTACACCTAGTGGAGATAGGAGCAGACGGCACATATGTAGTCAGCTAGGGGTACACGAAGCTACCACTATTATTAATAATTATTAAGGGGGTACACCTAGTGGAGATAGGAGCAGGCGACACCTATGACATCAGCTAGGAGTACATGGTATTACCATTATTACTTATTGAAGGGGTACATCTAGTGGGGATAGGTACACGTTGGGTACCTATGATAGCAACTAGAGATATACAGTCAAACATGGAGGATAGTGGGTACGTCTAGTAGTACACGAAGCTATCATCGTTCTATTTAGCCAAGAGGGGTTAAATTTCTAGAGTGACTAGTAGGGGTGCAGTTAGTATTAGTACAGTACAATACAGTACAGTACGGTAGAGTATAGTAATTATCCTATATTGATTAGGAAGTGCCATTAACGTTATCTCTGTTTCTCTTGATTACCTTGCCATACCCATGTGGTTCACACAGTCATTACCTTATTCTCCAGCTTATATCTTTTCATATTGCTTTAATAATTATGTTGTTAGAGTTATCGGACTCGCCAGACTTTATGTCTGACCCCCTTTGTTTCCACCTCTTTTCTTCCTTCCCCCCTAGGTTCTAAGGGTGGGACTAGTACTAGTGGAGCTTGATTGGGATCTCTTTGGGAACACTTGGATTTGGATTGCTGAAGTAAAGTTCAGCCTATCATTTTCTTTATGTCTATTTGTAGTAGTGGGATTAAGTACTTTGTTTTATCAAGATGGAAATTATGTACTTGACTTTGGTTTATGGTTTTTGATGATGTAACCAAACATATTTACCTTCTACTGCAATACATAAAGTTTTTAATTTTCAAGTACTGCTTAATATCTGTCTTGTTGTGATTTTCTGTTCTATATTCACTTAAAATGCTCCATGGAAGTTAATGCATTCCCTTTGCGAGTGACATTAATGGACATGGGGTGTTACAGAGGTGGTGGAGGAGGGTAAAGGAAAAGGAATGACCAAGGGAAGGGATGAGGAAGGAGGAGGAATAGCCGGAAATTAAAGAGGAAAATGAGAGAGGGAAGAGGATAGAATGGAGAAGGAAGGACGAGAAGAGTGTTTTTTGAAAATGAATGAAAAGGGAAGGGGATGGTGTGTTTATATAGGAAAGAGAGAGGGGCTTTTAGGCCATTTTGGCATGGGACACATGTACATTTCCTAAGCCTAGCCATGCATGATGACACATCATTTAGTGACTAATCACTTAAAATATGGTAGAATTCATATTAGAAATACTATGGTAGCTATAACAACATAAATAAAGTGACGTGGAACGGTTTTATTAATACACATTTGAATGACTTATTATGACCAAAGCATATATATTTTTATCAATATATTTACAGTCACATTTTATTGTTTTAAACAAACTATATTATTAGTTAAACCAAATTCAATTTAAAATCATATTTAAAGTATCCAAAATCATGTCTAATTATTTGAAAATTTCCAATTTCTTAAAAATATGGATTGTTAAAACATAGGTGGGACCGAAGGCTTGTTCAATGCTTTGACAAGACCATCTATGATGGAATCAATGTTTTACTCCATCCTCCCTCTAGGAGGTGCTTTGATCAGGCCTTCATTGTGGGGTTATGGGTTTTTTCCCCTTTAATTTGCTGAATCCATTCTAGCAAGGACCCAACTTTATTATTTATCAACTTAACCCTTAGTTTCAAATTCTTTAAGATTTCCTCTTTTTATGAAGTATTCAGCTATCCCATTTATGGCTCAACATTGATTATTGATGTCTTTTGTTGATGATACTAGCAATAAGCGCCTCTAAGATTTCTTTCAATCCTAGATCACTTCTTTTTCGAATGCTAATAATCTAGCTTTCCTGTTGTTGAATGATAAATAGTCTCATAGGAAGCATTGAGCGTGTAAATCTTCAAAGATTGAGAATTCCTATGGAATTATGCTTTTGTTTCAATTTTTTTGGCATTGAATTAAAATGTCGGTATTATCCATGAACTTCCTCTTTCGGGATCTACTTGGTATTGGTAACAATCAATTATAATTTTGCATTTCTCGAAAAACTTGTTGAAATCTCTTATCATTTAATTTTTAAAAATAGTTCCATTAGATTGAGGTGGTACGGTCATCCTCATTTTCAAGAACAAGTCTTTTTTATTTGTGTTCTTTATCTCTAAAGAAAAATTGATGTTAGTCCTATGTGGAATAGGTTCATGCTCCATCAACCAAGATCATAAGAAGTCATTGCTTCTTTTCCTTTATGACTTGCAGTGCCAAAAGCCTCAGCATTTGCTCCTCATAAACTTAAGTGTCGGAGGTATATTGAGATAAATGTTTATCATTCAAAAGATTATTGTTCTCAAATAGTCTTCCAGAAGTCTAATAGGCTATGCAAGACTTTAAAAATTCGTTGTACTTTCTAATATGCATGGCAAGGGAATGTCAATGTAGGATATACTAGGCAATGAAGGTGCAAACCTTCCTTTTAGTGCTAAAAATATTTAAAAAATATATTAATTTAACCCAAATATATGTAAGAGAGACAAGTACAAGCTTTAGAAGCCTAATGTCCACTTGAAAGAAGTAAGTCTGTTTGATAGAAGACCTGTGGTCAAATCGGAGTTATGGTACACTGGATATATAAGCAAGCCCAAGTCATAAGGGATTTATGTGAGTCATAAGTCTTCTTTTATTCACTTGGTGTTTGTCATATACAATCAATTATATATGTCCTTAGGCTCAAAACTCCAAAATCAATTAAGGTTTAAAACTTTGAAAAAGTAAGAAAAAAAGTAAGAATTACCCTTTTAATAATGCATTGAGGTCCATAATTTTATAGGTTGGGGTTGATAGCCTGACTACCACATGGTCTTTCGAAATGCCTGAATTTGGCAACACTACTTGCCTTGATGACCTTGGTTTATGACACCTCTAGTAGGATGGTGATATACAACCTCTTCTATGTAGTATTTCTCTCTTTATAGTTGATTTTTGATAACTTCTAGTATTTTGTCGATATGGATACCTTCCTTCATGATGTGCAATATTCTTGTTGTATGGACGGTATAAAATATCATTGACTATCTTTAGCACCATTGTCGCGCTATTGACTTACAACATTCAATCAAACATTAACATCACATAATATCCTCCTTCTTGGTAATGACATACGACATCTCCGCTGAATATTTGATTTATGGTACCCTTGTTATTCTACTACTTGTTGATATCCTCATCACCCAGAT
Organism: Allium sativum; assembly: GCA_030737875.1. NCBI lineage: Eukaryota > Viridiplantae > Streptophyta > Magnoliopsida > Asparagales > Amaryllidaceae > Allium > Allium sativum. The sequence goes on from CM060924.1 coordinate 204,923,037, forward strand.
GAAGTACAACATCAATGATATGCATCATTGATGAGATACAACATTAATGAATTGGGGCATTGATGAAGTGCATACGTTTTTCCTTCTTGCTTTCACATTGGACATCCTAGTCTTTGGCATTTTGTGTTAACTCTTTCCACATTCATGTTCATGGTAATGTGCATTCTCTCTTGTTTGCTTTTTTGCATCTTCTTTGACATCCATGTGTTGTTTTTTAATAAAACTAAAAATGCATCCCAAAATGAATTAATTAACGTAAAAGATGTGTCTCATCATCCATCTTGCAATTAATGGTTGTTTATCCATGATATTTTGTAAAATATTTATACGTTCCTTAATTTATGCATCCACGGGACATGTGATATAAACTTCGGTCTCAAAAGCACCAAATCTCTTTACAAACCAAATATACCCAATTAAATTAATATATTTTTTTTAGATTCAAACGATATTTAACTTTTGTACACCATTATTATAAAAAAAATATCAATTTAATTTTTTAGTAAATAATAAATCAGACTATTGTTTAGCTTAAATGACCAGATATTACTAGTTTGTATTAAGTGTATTTTGACCCATCTCTATTTTCTTTCTAATAGGAAAAGTAATATATATATATATATTAAAAATTAGTGCGCTTTATTAATTGTTGAAATAAACGTTACAAAGCTAGGTTGATATACTAACCTGCATTAAACCAAAATAAACATATGAAATAAAGGAAAAAAAATGAAAATACAATACTAGTTAACTACGAAATAAAACAAAGATAATCCCAAGAGAAGGTATTCTTCCAAAGCTAGCATTTAACGCTTGAAGCTTAGGACTTCAAATATCACACTTTGCCACATTACACTATAATGACTACACGTTTTTCATGTTCGCAACATTTCAGTTATCTTCAAGACTGGCTACCACTTGAAATTCACTTTCTCTGCTCTGGCATCAAATAGTTGCATACGATTTGTTCTATATTCTAACTAAATACGCTAGACTTTCATAAATTGGCAATTACCCAATAGAAAGTAAAATCATTCCACTATGTATAATTTCTAAACCTTTCTTCTCAAATCCATAAATGGATACGCATGAAAATGGAAAACAAATGTAGAAATAGGAAGAAAAGTAGAATTGATTCTTCTATAGACTTGTGTGTACATCTTTGTAACTGATTTGAAACACTATAAGGTATGTAATTGGCTAATTCTATTTGAAGTCGCATAATTGGAGAGTTCCCCCTTGCAAAAAACCGACGCATACCCCACGTGCTACTGAGTTTCCCTTAACTTATTCCTGTTTTACCCTTATTAATTTTTTCACCAACTCGCGTATTAATTTTCGTCGAATCACTTTACAACTTTACCACTTCGTAGTACCATTAAAAAAACATTGCAAAACCCTGGATTCTCATAGTAGCAAATCATGTTTGATCGATCATATGAGTATCTCGGAAACAAAACGCGCCACGGTAGTAAGTTGATCGAACCCCTAATTTTTTTTTTGAATCGTGACGCAGGAGGCAAGATTTGGGTTACTAATGCAGAGCGAAAACATGAATTTTACATGAACCACGTTAGGATAGTACGTGGTTGCTTTTATGGCCACGGAAGCACAATGCATGGTTGCTTTTATGACCATGCGTAGCTTGTGCGTGGTTCAAACCATACCATGCACTGCCTACGCGTGGTAGCAGAAGAGAAAAAAAATATTTTTAACTTTTTTTTATTTTGTTATTTCAGTACATGAGTAGTATGTAAGTATGAGTTTAAAAAGATCTTAAATGAGTTAGTATGTTAGTACTCATTCGAGCTAGTTAATGTGTTGGTTAAGTGGTTGATAATTTACCCTCGTGTTTTTGTGGAATTGTGTAGATGAATCAGACATGTTTGACTACTTTGGAATGACATAGAAGAGAGATTAGAAAAGCAAAGAGAAGATGAAGGAGCATTGGCTGAAGAAGAACAAGTTAAACAATAACTACGCCATGAACATGTGGGTAAGGGAGATGGTGTTGGCAGCAGTTAAGATCCTGCTAAGGATGTTGTCGATGAACGAGATTAATACAACGATGGTGAGGGAGGTAATGGTGATGATGAGGGTGGTAGTGGCGATGGTGGGGGGAATAATGAGTCCAGCGATGAGGAAACAGAGACAGGTCAACATGAAAGCGAAGTTGATGCACCCACAGAGGAGGAGGAGCAAGAAGAAGAAACATACAAGGGGGTCCATAGTATACTAGTGTTATCATAGGCTATAATATTCATGTAGTCTAGCTTTTATGGATGGGACGGGTACGATAAACTAACTAGTTGACAGTTTCAATTTTTTTTCTTCACTTAGTAATAAACAAAGTATAATATGTTTGTCTGTTTACTAGGAACGTTCGCCACTTACAACTGTTAATCATGTTAATAAGATTGCTGAGTGGTAAATTCCACACAATACCATAATTTTTCAAAATATAATTGAATCATCTGGTCTTTTCCTGATCGTTCAGTGTTGTTTTAGAAATATGAACAAACATCTTATATCCACTTTTGTAGAGCGCTAGTATCCGGAAACCAATACTTTTCGCATGCCATTTGGTGAGATCCCTATAAACCTTGATGACGTAGCTTATTTACCACACATTCCAGTAGAAGTAAGGCTCTACAGAGTAATAAATATGATATAATTGAAGCGGTTAAAGTTGTTTCAAAGTACTTACGAATTACCATTGAAGAAGCTAGAATGGAGATAAACAACCGAGTGGGGTATAAATTGAGTTTGTCTATGTTATCAGTAGATTTAAACAAGTTAATGATGAGTGGGTCGTACGAGCTATTAGACATGCTTCTCGTGCTTACCTTCTATTTTTTGGTAATACATTATTTGCCGATAAAAGCAAGTCTGATGTACCTATGTGTCTATTGGAAACATTAAAAGATATGAATGAAGTTAATACATGCTTGCAGGGTTCATCGGCACTTGCATTTATGTATAGACAACTTGGTTTAGCTCACTGTTTAGGAGTTAAGCAAACTGCAGGATACTATTCTTACTTGAGACATGGATATTTGAGCACTCTTCATGTTTTCATCCTTCTACAAAGATTTATTTTGAGAACCTACCACGAGCTGCTAGATGGGATCCAACTTTCGATAGTCATGTAACAGTTAAAGATATCTGAATATTTATAGATAATATTTAGATTAATCATGTAACATTTTAATTTTGCACAAATATTCTTACTTATGACAATTTGTATCTTATTAATTATTTTTATTGTAAATTTCAGTTAGGTGATCTTTGACCCATATGTATCGCACATGACTGTCATCCTTTTTATGATATTGCTTGGTATATGTGGTGCATTTTATCTCTTAATATTGTTGAGTCGTACCACCCTAATAAGTTTAGAGACATTTTGGACGAGTACAAAATATTCTTGGACCGCCAATTCCTCCTGTTAGTACCACTGCTTATCGAGGCAATACATCAACTACATACGGTCGTGTTTATTATCAGTTTTTGGAAAGTATATGGATACGGTGGTATAATCATGTTCTTGTAGCAGATCATTGATCCATTCTACTAAACAATCATTTTTGAGTTTCACTGATGATTATATGGAGTGGTTACGATTTCATAGTGCAATTAGGGTGCAAAACCCGAAATGTTTACTCGATAACATCCTACTTGGAGCATCGAGTTTTCAACCCACTTATGAGCAATTGTACACAATAAGAATTAAATCCAACAAACCTAACTATGTACAAACTATTTTCATATTTTTTTAGACATTAACTGATGTTCATGGATTGTTGGAAGATACAAACGAAGCTGGAAATGAAATGGCTAGAGTTGCTAGTGGTCGCTATATCTATAGGCTCAACTAAGTCATGAAATTATTGTGTATATGTTGTTGGGAATTATGTTTATGTTTATGTTGGGAATTGTCGTGTAATGTTGGAATGGCTATGTTTTTGTTGGGTATTATTATGTTTATTGCTATGTTTATTGTGTTGGAACGACTATGTTTAATGTTAGAATAATTGTGTTGGAATGGACGTGTTTATGTTTTTGTACTGGTTTGCTTGCATAAAGGACACCCATGAAGTGTTAAGACGTGCTCCATGGATGAACCATGCAGAAACAAAACGTGGTTACTTCATAAACCATGTACGCTCTCTCCGACCTGGTGAATGATCACGATTTGCTCTGATGTGGTTGTCAGGACTCTCAACCAGTAACCTCCCCCACGCATAGCTACAATGTGGGTTTTACTAGATCCACACACAAGTGGTGTGTGGTTATACATGTATGCATGCTGCATCTTTCTGACTTGGGAGCATAACAACATATTCCCTCCACAAGGGTAAGTAATAAACAAAAAAAAATACCATGTTGTCCAACCATGTAGTTGTTAGTGAAATGAAATAGAAAGAAGTTAAATATAGATTCAATCCAAATACTCAACTTATAAGTGAATCTAAAACTCATTCCATAACTTATTTCATACACATAATTCACAAATTCATAAAACTCATGTCATAAGTGAATTCATACACATAAGTCATAAATTCAGTTCGTACATATAATTCGCATAAATTCAGTTCATACACATTGGATATAAATTTAATCATAAAACTCAACTCATAACTGAATTCATAATGCACAATCCAACATATAAGTGAATTCATAAACTCAACTCAATTCATAATGCACAAACTCAATTCGTAAGTGAATTCATAATTCATATGAACCCAACTCCGTTTATATACTTTCATAATCAACGTAGCAAATTACTAGCTAATTTCTTTCAAAATGAATTCATAAACTCAACTCATAATTAATGTATAAATTTAATTCATAATTAAACATTAGTTCCATTTTTCAAAGTAAGTTCTTTCATCCCACGTTTGCCTTCGATCATCATATATATACTCCTAGGTGCTTACATCCGACTGCCGAGTTGTGAACCATTTCACATAAATTATCGGTACATGGTGTTTCACATCTAGCATAACCTACAGGTTGAAAAACAAGTAAACACAACATAATCATTAAGTTACAGAAAAAAATGAGCACTTTATTGTATAAAATGATTATCTTTGACAAAAGTTATTGCTATTTCGGCACGTTGAATTGAAGGTGAGACTCTACCTTTAATCAATGGTACAGTCAGGATTAGCCATTCACTTGTGCTAAATATGACAATGTTATACTTTGTCGCGACAACGTAACCCATGTCTGGCATTGTCATCCACTTATCTCAAGGAGTAAATTTATCTCCTTCATGTTGTAGCTGCATTAGTAAATCATTACATCTACCTCTTCTATGAAAACTTGCACATATAGTTGTTGATTTTCATATAATTCTTCGTATAAATCTTGATGAACTTAGGGCCAACTGGACTCACACATTCCAAGTAATGTGACGATGCAATGAAAACCACAATTATCGTCTGCGTGCATCAACGATATCAGTTACATAAGGTTTGATCTCCTTTTTAGTTTGGCTGATTTAAAATCTCATATCACAACTACAGTTTTCCAACAACATTAAAAATAGAATTAATACAGTAATGATGGAATATAATATTGTCATCTTCAAATAAAATACCTGTATGGATTTTTGAATTTGAAGTTTTTCCGTCTTTACATTATTGATGCGAAGTTAACTAGAAGGATTATGCGATGGAAGACTTTCTACTAGCTCGAACGTGGATGGCATTCCTTTTTTGGCAAAGTCATCCGATTTTATAGTGGTTGCAGCCACTTTTCACTACAACAAATAATTAATACAAGGAAGTACAGAAGTTAGTGTAACAATTTCAAAAATCCCAATCTACCGAAATTCAGGTTGTTACAGTTATACTGATAGTCTAACTACTAAAACTGGTTTGAAGTGCTAGAACACACGTTCCTTTTGTTGATGTATAACCCCTTTTTTACCTACCTTTCCTTTAGTTTTTACCTTACTCTTCGAAGAATCAAGAATAGAAGTTTGAGGATTCATTACTCCCATCATTTTTTTAATTCAAAGTTGATGTGGTGTATACATTTTTTTTAATCATTCAATAATACTTCTATTTTTTCACTACTGCAACATTTCTCTTTTTACTTCGTTCAACTAGGTGTAACCTTGTCCAATGATTATCAATCAACTCAAATGGTATAGATGCACTTGGACCAATATGGGATGGCTAATACATGTGCACATGGAAGTCCATATGTCTTTCAAATAACACAACCATAAAGAAATTCATCATCTCCAACGGATTCATTTGAAGTAATTCCGAATGATATAAGTCAAGCGCAATGGCACTTATCACGCCTCATAATTTTTTTTAAGTTCGGTTGTGTAGTGCAAGACTACACAACAGATTAAAATTAATATAATAAGCAAATTAAGTCGGTCAACAGGCAAGGATGGGCCCAAAAATCGGCATAAAACAAATAAAACGAAGCAATCAGGGTTGATCGAAACAAGAGCCAAAATACAGGATGCAACATATGGGACGAAGAGCAAGAGAAGATGATGGGTCTAGTTACCATTTCTCGAGGTAGATTCTCCTAGAGAAGGCTAAGGAGATATCGGAGCTTCCCATGGATTCATCAGAATTGTTGCTCCCCTCCTTAAGCGAAGCTGGAAGGGCTGCTAGCCGTGCGAACCTGTGCAGAGAGAGAAAGGTGAGTGATTTTGGGACACATAGTGCTCTGTGAGTATGCCTTGTTATTGAAGCATCTATTATTTATTTCTAGCCGCGCGGCCCAATAGTAGGCGGGGTGAAGATGTCTAGATCTGGGTTAGGTTTGGATTGCTGCCAATAGTCAAAGGGGTAGAAGCGGGTGGAAATGCTGCCAAGAATGTGAGCGGCAGTAGAGGTCCAGATATAGAAGCTATAATCAGAGACAAGGAATAGGTGGTTAATGGATTCATCGGCGTTATAACAAAGGGTGCATCTTGGGTCAACCTGAATATTCTTGCGTGTGAGTCTGTGGTTCTCTCTTGAGCCAGGCAAGACAGGAAGAACCGGAAGCGAAGAGAGGCATGGATTTTCCAGAGTCTAAGGGAAGAGAAGATCTTCCCAAGAGGGTGAGATAACAGTAGTAGGATTTTCCTGAAAAAACAGAGTTAGGAAGGAGACTCCTGGTTATTTGATCAGAGTCTAAGTTTAGGCTATGGACTGAAGAATGCGGATAACCTCCAATAGATCAGAGATCAAGTTGCTAAAGAAGTGGGAGTGTGGAGTGAGGCAAAGGGGACCACTTCTAATAGCTTCATGAACGAAAATAAAGGCATTCGACGAGGCTATGAAAAGTACAGGGTAAAAGTGGGTGAGGGGACAATTAAAGAACTAGGAGTGGTTCCAGAAAGAGTATGAATGGCCATTGCCAAGTTGAATGAGAAACAGTTGTCTGGTATTGGGGATGGCCTAGAGGACACAACGCCAGAAAGGCGAGGGTGGCACATGGGGTGTGGAGTGCAGTACATGGGAGGGGTTATTGTTGTATAACGTGGATAGGATGTAGGATTTCCAAATGAAGTCACCAGGACAAAGGCATAGCTAGAGCCAATTAGTAAGCAGGGCAAGGTTCATATTTCGTAAATCATGGATACCTCGTCTGCCAACAGAAACATATTTGCAAATTGTGCTCCATTTGACTAGAGATTTAGTGGACCCACCATGCTAGGGAGACGAAGTAATAAGGGGTCAATCAGGGCAATGACCCAAGAAGAGGCAGAGTTGACCGAGAACCCATAAAGAAGCATGGCAGAGAGAACAGATCTAATAAGTGTCAAGCAACTAACGACTGTGAGGGACAAAGCTTTCCAACAAGCAAGTCGGGATTCAATTTTGGAAGTGAGTAGGAGCTAGTCGCTTTGAAGCAGTCTGATTGGACGAATCGGGACTCCAAGGTAGGAGATGGGGAAGTTTGCGAGGCTACAGTTGAGGGAATTAGCAATCGTCGATCGCAAAGATTCTGCTCCTCCAAGCATAATAACTGAGCTTTTGGATAAATTGATGGAGAGGAAAGAGATGAGTTCGAAGGTGTAGAGAAAGACTTTCAAGCTGTGAATGCTATTGGATGCAGAGTGGTAAAAAGGATGATATCGTCAGCGAACTGAATTTTGGCAATGGCGGGGAAATCATGGTTAGGTTGGATGCCACTCAGCAGGTTATTCTTAGAGTCGAGTCTGATCATGTGGTTAAGAACATCAAATACCAAGACAAATAGGAGGTGTGATATGGGGTCGCCTTAATAGAGACCACATATGGATTTGATAAGGCCACCATCAATGCCACTGGAGGAAACGGTGGAGTGACTAGAGTTAAGGATGCAAACAATCTAGTTACACCAGCAGGGTGGAAAACCCCTATGACTCAGAATCTAGAGCAGAAAATTCCATTTAACCATATCATAAGCCTTGCGGAATTCAATCTTGAGAAGCACCCCATGGTAGAGGTATAATGGCAAAAGGAGATAATCTCTTGGGTGGCAGTGACACAGTCGAGAATGCTCCGACCACGAATAAAGGAAGGTTGCTCCGGGCTGACGAGATGAGGGATGTGGGATTGCAGACGATTGGCTATAACTTTAGTGATGAGCTTGAAAGTGCAGTTTAATGGCTAATGGGACGGAAATTACCGAGATCGGAAGCACCTTCATGATTGAGTAGAAGAATGATCTTGGTGTAGTTTAAGTGGGCAATGCACAAAGGGTTGGAGTGGAATTGTGGAAGAGGTTCAGGATATCATGCTTGAGAAGATCCTAATAGTGTTTGACGGATAAAAGCCCAAACCCATTTGGACAAGGGGCTTTTTTTTACGTCCACGGCCCTTAGAGTAACCAAAATTCCATCCTCGATGATGGGAGCATCAATGGGAATGAGGATTTGGTTGGGGTAGAGGAGGTTCCAGTTGGTTGGAGGTGGAGGGAGAGATGGTTAGCCGAGGAGGTTTCTAAAGTGAGCGGTGAAGAGGGAATTAGTGGTATGTTTACTCTTAGATTTTTGAAATATCGAATGTGAAAATTATGTTTTATTATAATTAAATTTTGTACAAAAGAAGCACTTAATTCAGTAAATAATAGCTCCAACAATGAATGCATTTTACTCTAACTTTGCTTGAAGTTGCATTGACAAGTAGCTAAGTGTTTTTTCAATTTTGAATGAGAAGGATCAGCCTTGTATATAATGAATACCATATTATTCATAAAGAAAATAAACCATTTATTACTATACTGGATGATATTAAAACTGAAATAAATTACCTAATCGATGTGTAGTTCTCGAAATGCATGTACTTATCGGTCCATAATTAAATAAATCTATCCTTATATGGATCTAACCACTACTCCCATATGTATTTCATTAGCAAATTGTATTTTCGTATCTTCCATGCAACCAATGCAAATTTTCATTGTACATCCTCCTATTTTGGAGCACATGAGCTCATTCCAATCAGCTGAGAAGGAATTCTTATCGTTAACATCCATTTCATTCATATTCTTCTTTTTTCCCATAAAAGTAAGAATGTTGTTTTTATATGCCATTTGCATAACATATGAATGGAATTTGGAAAAACTAACATAATGACATTAATGAATGCCAATTTTTGATCGCTTATGAATGCGTTAGGCATTTCCGGCTCACCTTCAAGCATAACGGATTCCAACCGTTCCAATGCCTATATGTAATTTTCCTCCTCTTCCGCTACTAAATAAGCAATGACAATAAAGAAAGTGTGATTTGTAGATGTAAAGTCAAATATATCTAGTAATGGCATCTTATATCTATTTGTCTTGTATGTACATTCCAATATTATAATTCGAGGAAATATCCTTAAAAATTCCAGACTCATCGGATGTGCCAAAAAAATGTCATTGATTATATCACTGCCATCTACAGTTTTTCGATGCCATTCAAAGTAACCAAAGCCTTTTGATTTAATAAGAAAATAATGAATTTGTGAAATACCACCTCATTCAATTGAATTTTGTGCGTTAATGACATTATAGATCGTTTTGATGGTTGAATAATTGGAAGGGTCATTTCTTTTAAGTATATGCAATATTCTTTGGTCTTCACCATATTTCTGTGTATTTCAATCACTAATTTTATCTCATCTTTGGTTAACCTACCCGCATACAAGTATCCCCCACTACGCTTCAACTCTAAGTGGTTATGCACACAATTAACTACAACCAAACTCCATTCATCTAAATGTTCAAGTTTCACACCTTTAAGTCTAAACGGACAATTACACTTTTTGGTACCCGTGAATCTATAATTTATTGGATATTTAATTTTCCTCCTCTTATATACACCACTACACTCACATGCAAACATAATTCGAGGATGTTTAGCAAACGCAGTGGTGTTAGATTTTATAATGGCTAGCACAAAACCAGGATTTTTGCTTTTTCTACGAGCTCATACTATCAATTTATCACGTGACTTATATATCTACATAAACACGGGCCGTTATTACAACATTGATCCAACATTTAAAATTATAAAAAACTCACATCATATGTTGTAAAGTTGTTCGTGTAGTTCAGTACAAACTCATTTTAATTTTCATCTACATTTGATTGTCCCTACAGGAGTGAGCAACATCAATAATTAAAAATTACCCACGCATTTGCAATGCACGGCTGATTAGATAACCACACATTGTTCCTGCATAGTTCACCATTTAACCATGCATTTTCCCTGTGTTGTTTAGTATAATGCCACATTCTCTCTCTGCATGGTTGCTTTATGCCACCACACACTTGCACCTCTGCGAAACAGAATTGACTGGAAAAAAATACTTTCAAACGAAAGAAGACATACTGCCTCCTCTTCATAATCAACATTGCTCTCTTCTATCTCCATTGCACAATTTTTTTCATTAATTTTATCACGCAACTGTTTTGAGTTGCGTGATTAAGGTCAGGTTTTATCAGATATGCTCTTGCGTGTTTGATTCTGATGGTGATAAGAGGCTATCAGATATAGTTTTACCAAGGGTAATATTATCTCTAAATTTTGAATTTTGATTGGGGGGAAACTCAACAATTACGCGAGTTCAATTAGAATTAATTTATATAATTTCATATAAACATAGAAGTTTGTCTCTGAACCAAATTTATCACTTGTAAATCAGTTACCAATTTTCATCGATGACCGATGAAGGATTAATTGAGAAGTAAGACTAAGTTCAATATAAACAGCCATCGAAAAATCAAACTTTAAAACTATTTGGCAACCAAACCCAATATTCACCCAAATCTTATCCATTAAAACCAATTTTAAGCTTCTTACCATTTGCAAATCGCCCTTGCTTCGTAGAGTTGACATTTTATGTCTAGGAGAGGAATCTATTATGAGGAATACAGGTTGCTGCTTTTCAACGTGATTGTTGAGTACATTAAACGTCGAAACCATAGATCCTCTGATGGCTTGATCCCTCCTAGTCCGAAGAGAACTTTCAGATCTGGTATATTGTTAGCTTGCGCGAAGGGTGCGAATGAGAAGAAAGAAACATAACTGATTTCAATTTACAACCGTAAGATTAAGACTTTAAATGAGGCTTATCAACAAATGAGTTAAATTGTCATTAAGATTTTTATGAGAAAATAGAGGAATCGATTGATTTCAAAAACAGTAATTTAAGGATTTCATGGATTAGGTAGAAGTGATTTTTCCCAGTAATCTACGAGTTTACTTTGTTTTATGGTCTAACACCAAAGAGGTTTCGTTTTCTATAGGAATCGCCATTTCCTCTCTCCATTTAACAGAGGAGATATATATATATATAGTACTGTTATTTTATTAGATAATAAAAGCGAACAAATTTTCAATATATATATATATATGTATATATATATATACATGCAATAGATTTTAGCTATGGAGTTTCTATTAAATATTACATACATACGAAAACACAATTTATCATATTATGAATTATTTTTATTTAAACTTTCTCGTGTATATGTATATTTGAGGGGGAATTAAGTAAAAGGACAAACTTTTGAAAAAAAACTAAGCTCAAGGGCATCAATTTCTACTTTGTGTTATATTCAATTGTTACACTATAAAAATGCAAGTTATGATTCACATTATATTTAGTTTTACACTGTACATAATGCTAGTTATAATTAACATCATTCTCCAGGGTTGAAAAATAACTTTACCTTCAATCTAATAATTTTTCAATTTTTGTCCTTCTATTTATTTTCTTATGTATTTATCTCTCTCACTCTCTCTACTCAACTTAGTATATATGTATCTTCCAAGTAGGGATCCTGATGTTTTACCATTTTGATCCATTACATGTTTCCTAGCATTAACAAATCAATATTCATATTTCTTGAAATATACTAAATTGTTGCACTTTTATATAAAATGTCAAAATAATTAATCATTAAAATGTGTAAATTGAGTTGTAAAATATTTTTATTTTGATTCTAATATGAAATGTATTTTTAGGGCTCTAAATACTTTAAATATTTTAAAATTTTGAGGACTAAAATATCATATTCCTAAAAATAATTAAACCAATCGTTAGAGCAGTTGGTAGTTTTGCAAAATAAAAGAAATGTGAGAAAAAAAAGCAAGAAGCGATGCCTTTAATATGTCTTCTTAAATCTCTCTAATGTTATTTACCCAAAAAATGAAGCGATGTCTTTAATATGTTTCCTTAAATCTCTCTAACGTTAATTGCATTATTCTCTTCACAGTTGTATTTTTTAATCTCTTCAACAATTTCTCCAAAGCTTATGTAGTTCAATGTTTGTTGACGTGTGGAATTGTCGTGAATTCAGCACACGCCAACTATCGAGTGTATGTGTATTAGCAACACAATAACCCAAATGCAAAGTAATATAATGCGAGAGAACACAAATTTCATAGTGGTTCAGCACTAACACCTACGTCCACTTTATGATAATCATTCGTCGTATATTTGCCGATTACAAAATTCATATAAGTTCGGACAATTTTAGTGTAAAAAGTTGTATGATAGAACAATAAATGGTTTGCAAAACTTTGTCCGAATAGTCCTTTATCTTCTTCGTTGAGTGAAAAGCGTGTTGACTTGGTCAACGACGTCCGAGAATAAAAATATGTCCAAAAGTAGTGTAAATGTCCAAAAGTTGAAGGAAAACGTTTATGCAACGTTTTAGTGGTCCATACAATGTCCAACGGCCATAGGGAAGAAGATGGAAACCATTAATGGTGCTTGAAAGCTTCAAGAGGTCTAAAATGCCAAGAGAATCCAATCGCTTTGAGTGCCAAGCTTAGGGGTATTTATAGGTGAGTGGATTAGATAGAAGTAGGTGAAATTTGGGGACTACACACCAAAATTTCACATTCTAGTAGAAGAAACACCTCGAAAATTCACATACCTCCATATATAGTGGAAAAATTCATATCCCTCTGGATGATACAAAATTTTGTATCCCTCTGAGGGATACAAAGGGGGATGCGGTCGCCTTGGGGGAGTCAAAATGAAATGAGGTAGAGCACAGAGGGGTTCAAAATTCTGGAGCGAGGTGAGGTGAAGGATGTGAAGTGTGAGGGAATCGAAGTCTTGGAGGAGAGGGAGTGGACCGTATCCCCTAAGGGATACGAAATCGCATCCCCATAGTTGTGCGAACTTCGTATCCCCCCGAAGGATACGAAATCGCATCCTTAGAGGGATGCGAATTTCATATCCCCTGAGGGATACATATATCCAAGGATGTGCCAATTGGTTCATGAGCCCGCTATGTTGAATTGCGCGAGCAGTCTAGAGTGATCGACGCGTGTTCACGAAAACGAACGTAGCTTTCAAACCGTAAAGTCCTTTGGGCCAAACAAAATCAATACCTGAAGCTGACTCAAGAAGCTACAAGAGTTACGGTGCATAACGCCATAATCCATGTTTTGCGGGCCCAAAAGAGGTCATCTAAAGGTGCTTCGGGCCATTTTTATATTTAAGTCGTGACTTCGACCAAATTGCTTTGTGTTTTCTGACGATGTTATTGACATGTGATAGCTTCGACCAAAAAGCATGTCAACACTTACCCCCCTCCAAAACATGTTTTGCTTGATAGGAGGAAGATGTATTTTGCGAGAAGACCAAAAATCCAGAAAACCAAAGCTAAGAGAAGTCCGAAGTGAACTCTTGTATTAGGAAATCGTAGGGCCACGATCATGCCGGATCGTATTATGTATGAACTTGGAAACCAAAAAGTTCAAAATTCAATGGATGCTGACGATCGCTGAGATCGTATTAGAATAGAAAACCGACGATCACTGAGATTGTAATAACAGATGTCCCATGGCCGTTGAGACCGTATTTGAATGGACAGTCGACGATCATTGAGATCGTATATAGAATAGACTATCGAGTTTGAGATGCTTGAGATCCAGAAGAAAAGAAGCCATGGACTTGGTGAGCCTTGCTAGAGCAAGCATGTACTTACAAAAGAGGACTAAGTCGTGTAATGTTATGTGCATGAAGGGCCAGGTTGTTAAGATTCCGATGATAAGAGGGTTTGCGATAAGGAACTTCCATGCTCAGAGGACAAAGTCGGGTAGTTCTTATGTTTAGCAAAGTTATCTAAAGAATCCTAACATCCGATAGGCTCAATCTTTGGGGAACTCGTGGAATTTGGAGTCTGAAGCTAAGAACCAGAGTTCAAAGTTCATGCTCGACTGATCAGGAAGGGGGCCAAAGTTTGAATTTATTTGTACTAGACGAATCCAGTGCAAAGCTGGAGCTCGGATCTTGTTTATACCTGACTGATTCAATAGTGACCTGGAGCTTGAATCATATTTATACTGGACTGGTCCAGTGTTGAGCCGGAGCTCGAATCATATTTATATCGGACTGGTCCAGTGTTGAGACGAAGCTCGAATCATATTTATACTGCTCTAGTCCAGTGTTGAGACGGAGCTCGAATCATATTTATACTGGACTGGTCCAGTGTTGAGCCGGAGCTCAATTCATATTTATATTGGAGTAATCTAGTATTGAGCCGGAGCTCGAATCATATTTACTGGACTGGTCCAGTGTGGAGCTAGAGCCCCAAAGTAGCATTTTATTAATTCCATATGAGTACAATGGTCATTAGTCCAACCCCGAACACGACTGGTGATCATAAGCTGGTTCCGTGTGTGGGCTGATGTTGCCGCTTTTGATAACATGGAAAAGGAAAAAACAAAAGAGGGTGAGAATTCACCACCAAAAACAAGCATAAGTAACGGACCAGAGTCCAGAAGCCAAGAAGATCCGTTGAGTGGGATCAGTTGATGATAATGACTTGGGGGAGCCCCTCTATCTCGAGATGTTATAGGGAAAGAGTAGGCGGTGCAACTGCTGATGTTGGATTAAGGACATATTGTTGTAGATCATCACGCCTGATGCGGGCTTCAACAAGATCGCAGAACTGCCTGCAGTGGTTGGTGTCGTGACTCGACAGCTCATGGAAGAGGCAGTATCTGTCGGATCTTGCTTACCTCAGGTCGGGTCTCTCCTAGGGGCTTTTGGAAAGGCGTTGTCTCATGTGTGTCAAGATAAATCCTTTCCTAGCTTTGATTGAGCTCGGTATAAGCTGGGAATTTTGGCTTGAAGTGTGGTCGTGAGTTCTAGTTGTTCCGAGATTTATCCTTACCTTTGTTGAGCATAGAGGGACCAGAGCCTTCTATGTAGTTGGCACACTGCACAGGCTTCTCATCATGGGAGTTCTCCTACCTATGAAATTTTTCGGCCTCGAAGTAGAATTCAACGAGGTCCCTTAGCGGACCACATCGCAGTGAGACCTCGAAATTGGTTTTGTCCAGAATGTTGGAGACGGCGGCCATTAGGACCATGGACGGATCCGGCCTATCAACAGAGGCCACCGCCTCATTGAATCATTCGAGAAATTTTCCCAGAGTCTCACCTATTCTCTGCTTGATGGACGTCAAAGTCATGACGTTCCTTGGTTAAGCGATGTGAACTCTGAATTGCTCGACGAATCTCGCAACCAAAGAGTTCTAGCTGCTAATAGATTCTAGTTCCAACTGTCTGAGTTATAGAGCTTCTATGTTGATAAGATAAAGAGGGAAACACTTGGCAATGACGCCATCTAAGGCTGAATGTGCTTCCATGTGACATGTAACACCCCGTATGTTGAAAAACTTGCTATAATATAAAACAGGGCAGAATTAAATTTTAAAATCTGAATCAGGGGAAACGGGCTATGCCATTGCGTTCGCCTCGGAAAAATACGCGAAATAGATTCCGAGTTTTCGAAAATTGGGGTCCGTATGACCCAGTTAAGGCCCGAAGAAGTTTTCAGAAATTTCAAATTTCAAAAACAGATTTCAAATGCAGAAATGGAGCTGGGCGGGAAAATTCCCGCCAGCCGCCCCAAGTCGACTGGGGAGTCGACTTGGGAGTCGATACAGCAAGACCCAAGTCGACTGCCCTGTCGACTTGGGAGTCGACACAGGTGGCCGGGCAGTTTTGCCTGGTGCACCATTTGAGTGAGTTGGTCAGGTTTTGGGCTATGTTTGTTGGCTGGTGACGAGATCTGATGGCTCTAAACTAATCTAGGGTTAATCTAAGGGCCTAAATTACATCCTAAATCTATAAATACACCCTAAGACTACCCTAATCCATACTAAAAATAGATACAATGTCGTCATGCCGTCAAAATGCAACTTAGAAGAAGCCTCCACAAATTAAAGAGGAAGATAGCTTCTGAAATCAACTTCTAATCAACCCTAGCAACTAAATCTTCTTCATAGGAGTGCTAATCAACAAGTTGTGAGTTTCTATGCCTTTAGCAAGCAATTGCTAAACTAATTATGATAGGATATAATGAGGTTATGGTTATGTATGTGGATCAATGCAAGTTATGTTATCATATGCTATGTGTTCATGATGCTAGTTATGCAAGTTTTATGCTATATGTTCATGATGCTAGTTAGGCAAATTTTATGCTATATGTTCACGATGCTAGTTATGCAAATCACTATGATAAACATTGATCCATTATGACACCATGTTATGCAAGTTCATATATGACATGTTATGCAAGTTTGGTGTTTGATTATATGCAAGTTCATATATGACATGTTATGCAAGTTTGGTGTTTGATTATATGCAAGTTCATATATGACATGTTATGCAAGTTTGGTGTATGATTATATGCAAGTTCATATATGACGTGTTATGCAAGTCTGGTGTTTGATTATATGCAAGTAATATGTGCAAGTTTACACCTTTGTATGATATGCATACATATGCAAGTTTACCCCTTTGTATGTCATGCATATATATGCATGTTTACCCCTTTTTATGATATGAGTAACATATGCAAGTTCATCCCTTTTTAGACCTATGACATGTATGCAAGTTTATCCCTTTATGATAGGTCCATGACATGAACATCTATGCAAGTCACCCTCTTTATGACATATGTGACTCATGCAAGTTTGGGTTGATTATTTATGCTAGTTGGGTTTGATGCTATGGTCATATATGCAAGTTGACACCTTTAAAACCCATGTTGATGCTAATGTTATGCTAAGTTGAACCCATTGTATTTGTGATGAATTTTCCCATTTAAGTATGTCATGTTAGCGTATTACGTGGGGAACGATGGGGTTAATATTCATGTTAACAAAATTGTGGTGAAATGGGTATGATGTTGCATACCATGAGTGGATGGACATAATTGAGTCAATTATGTACATCATTAAATTGGAATTAATTAGGGAAAATTAATTCAAAATATGGGGTTGATTAATTAGGTGTAATTAATCGACTAAGACACGAGGTTGGACCCTTTTGTAGCATAAGACTGCCCGGACCCGACCGGCAAATCCAGCGGCTACAAATGATTGGCCCAATGTGAGAGGTCTTAGGCATAAACTAAATACGTGACAAGTGTAAAGACACGAGGTTAGACTCTGTTATGGCGTAAGGCTGCCCGTACCCGACCGGCAAATCCAACTGCCATAAAAGACAGTCTAATGTGAGAGGTCTTTACAAAGGTTACGTTCTTAATCAATTAAGAAACACTTAACCAGATAAGCATGTAGTGGGGCATGAGGGGTTAAGTGGGTGCCTTGGGTGGCATGTGGAAATCAAGTAAGTGCCTTGGGTGGCATGTGGAAATCTAGTGGGTTGCCTTGGGTGACAATAGAAAATACGATTAGAATACTTAACCAAAGTGGAAACATGTAATTAAACATGATTAAAGGGTTAAGTGGGATACACTAGAGGGAGCAAGCTTAGGTGGGTAGCTTGTGGGGGACCATTTCAACCAGTAACCCATATGTATCTTTGTGGGCTCGACCCATGTCGAGGACGGGACACACGTACTGGGCTTGACTATAAGAGGCCAAAACGGGTTAGCGGTGGCAACGCAAGCCCAAGGGGTTTCATATGCGTGTGTGGGCCCGGGCTAGTAGGTAAGACGTTGTTGCATCATGTAGGTATAAGCCGTGCACCGTTGGTTGTATCGGGTTGCCACTTTGAGGAGTGATACACCCCACTGTGGTGCCAACACAGGTATCTACGTTAGGGAGCCGATCGCTTGGAGAGTAGTGGGTACACCTAGTGGAGATAGGGGCAGATGGCACCTATGTGGTCAGCTAGGGTTTCACGAAACTACTAGTTAAATTTTCTAGGTCCTTGGGTGGGATCAACCTTTAAGTTAGGAATGACTGGTGTGGTGCAGTGTAGTAATTACCCTTGGGTGGGTAGATGCGTCTTTACCGATATCTTAGTTCATCCTATGTCTAGTTGGCTGCTTAGTGTAGTCATTTATCCCCAGTCATTACCGTACCAAGTTTATATCATACCCTAATTACTTTAATGATTGTATTGTTAAAGTTATAGGACTCGCTCAGACTTATGTCTGACCCCGTTGTTTTTATCTTTTTCCCAACCCTCAGGTTCTCAGAGTGGGCCTAGCACTAGTGGGCTTTGATCAGATTGCTTTATCTATCTTTTGGAGCTTGGACCGTTGATGTAAAGCTCAGCTCATCTTTTCTATTATGGCTATTAGTTATGTAGTGGGATTATGTACTTATGTTTTATCAAGATGGATATTTAGTACTTGACTCTTGTTTTAGTTGGTTTTGGTATTGTAACCAAACATGTTTATCCTCTGCTGCAATGAAATGATGTTTTAGATTTTCAAGTATTATTTATATCTGTCTGGTTGTAATTTTTCTGTTCTATATTCACTTAAAATACTCCACCGAAGTTAAGGCATTCCCTTAGTGAGTGACCTTAGCAGGTGTGGGGTGTTACACGTGGTATCAGAGCTGAAGGTTACCAGAACAGATAAAACTTTTAGAAAAACTATTTTTCTAAAAACATTTTCGAAGGAGTATTTTCAAAAACATGTCTTTAAGAGAAAAGTTTTTGAAAGGAAAGCATATTCCCCAATAGCCATATCTTTATCTTTCGAATTCTCTGTTTTGAATCTTTCCTTTTTCGTTTCAGCATGGCTGAAGATCTTAACTTTCCGGAGGGTGTAGCGATACCAGTATGGTATAGGAGATTGATGGAGGCTAGGGCCACCGCTGCGGGTCCAGCAAATGTTCCTCCACCACCAGTTGCACCCGATCTTCCTCCCCCTCCTCCTCCTCGCACGGATACTTTTGCTAAGACTAGCAAGGAATTTAAGGCTATGGGAGGGAAACCTTTTCAAGGATCAGAAACTTTTGTGGAAGCTACGGATTGGCTTAAGGAGGTGGAAGAGTTGATAGATATCTTTGAGATGGAAGAAGGAAAGAAAGTCAAGTTAGCTGCTTGGTTAATGAAGGGAGAGGCCTCGTTCTGGTGGGAGGTCACTAATGGAGAGCGCCCTGTTGACTCTTGGGCGGATTTCAGACAAAGGTTTGTGGCAAAATTTCTTTCAAGGGTAGAAGAAAATCTGTATATGGAAAGGTTCTTGACTCTAAGGCAAGGAAACTTATCAGTGAAGGAATATGTCAACAAGTTTAATCAGTTGGCAAGGTTTGGCATAGACATGGGGAATACACCGGAGAAGAAGGATTTGAGGTTCGTTAAAGGCTTGAATGAACCGATGCATGGATTGGCTATGACTCACATCCCTATGGGGGCCACCTTTGAGAAGCTAGTAGATATGGCACTTATGCATGAGGAAGAGAAGGGTCCCAATGCTAATAAGGCACCCGAGAAGAAAGGAGATCAGAAGAGACCTCGACAGCAACAGCAAAACAAGAGTGGGAAAGGCAACGGTGGCAAGGGAAAGAAGAACTGCTTCAATTGTGGGACACCAGGCCACCTAAGCAAAGATTGTCGGAAGAAGATGACGACTGGCTGCTTCCACTGTGGCGAAGCAGGGCATCTAGTGAAAGACTGCCCTAAGAAGGGGCAGAGGACGGGATCTACCTCAGGAGGACTTGTGCAAGCTCTTATGGCACCAGGTCAGGCAAGGGGGCAAGTTCAGGCTCTCGCGGTTCCACCGATTCAGGAAAGAGGTAGAACTATTTCCGTTGAAAGTCTGGTTTTTCTGTTTGATCATCCTGTCCGTACTTTATTTGACTCTGGCGCATCGCATTCGTTTATCTCATCATCATTAGTTGAGTCACTGCACTTAGACACCAGTCTAGTAGATGATCCCTTGGTTGTTTCAAACCTAATTGGGGGCTCCACTTATTTGTCCATGATATGTTTGGGTTTGAAGATTTCTATACTTAGCGTTGAGTTTAGATGTGATGCTTTTGTTCTGGGCTTCACGGGCTATGGGTTAATTTTGGGCATGGACTGGTTATCCAGTAATGGTGCTTTCTTGATTGTGAAAGGAGAGCGGTTAGGCTCATGACCCGCTAGGGGAACACTCTCTAGATCTCTTGTAATCCCATGAATTCTGTTATGCTAAGTTATCTTGAATCGCTTGACGCTTCGGTCGAGAGTTTGCGATCTGTTAGAGTGGTCTGGGAATACTCGGATGTGTTTGAGGAGGTGAAGGGCTTACCTCCGAAGCAGGAGATAGACTTCCGAATATATTTGGTAGACAATGCTAAACCAGTATCTTTGCCAGTGCGCCACATGGCTCCTCGTGAGAGGAGGGAACTCCATAAGCAAGTAGGGGAGTTGCTTGAGAAGGGGTTCATAAGACGAAGTATATCGGAGTAGGGTGCTCCAGTGGTTTTTGCCACGAAGGCGGATGGGTCCCTCAGACTTTGTGTAGACTATAGAGAACTCAACAAGCTTACAAAGAAGAATAGACACCCATTGCCGAGGATTGATGATCTCTTTGATCAGTTGGTTGGCGCCTCAGTGTTTTCGCAGTTGGACTTAGCCACGGGGTTTCATCAGTTGAGAGTGGCTGAGGATAGTATAGAGAAGACTGCCTTTAGGACTCCGGATGGTTTCTATGAGTGGCTTGTGATGCCATTTGGTTTGACGAACGCCCCTGCATACTTTGTTGATTTGATGAGTAGGGTGTTCAGGGAGTACCTTAATAAGTTCGTGGTGGTCTTTGTGGATGACATTTAGTCTTTTCTAAGAGTGAAGAAGAGCATGCCCTACATCTTAGGGAAGTGTTGGAGACTCTTCGAGCGCATAGCCTTAAGGCTAAATTCTCTAAATGTCACTTTTGGAGGAAGGAAGTGCGGTTCTTAGGGCACGTGGTCTCTAAGGAAGGGATAGCTATAGATCCCGCGAAGGTAGTGTCCATCCAAGATTGGAAGGTTCCGAAGAATGCTACCGAGGTGAGGAGTTTCTTGGGGTTGGCTGGCTACTATAGGAAGTTTATCAAGGACTTCGCGAAGATATCAGCCCCATTAACTCGCTTGACGAAGAAGAATCTAGTCTTTACATGGGACGTAGATTGTGATGATGCGTTCCAACGGTTAAAGAGGGTTTAACCATAGCTCCAGTCTTAGTGTTGCCAGATGGGAGTAAGCCATTTGTTGTTTATACCGATGCTTGTGGGACAAGACTAGGCGCAGTCTTAATGCAAGAGGGAAGGGTAATAGCCTATGGGGGAAGGCAGTTGAGAGTGCATGAGAAAAATTACCCTACACATGATCTAGAGTTGGCCGCTATTATTTTTGCGCTCAAGACTTGGCGCCATTATCTTCTTGGCGAGAAGTTCGAATTGTTCACTGACCACAAATCATTGAAGTACTTGTTTTCTCAGAAGGATCTGAACTTAAGACAGCAAAGGTGGATGGAGTTCTTAGCATCCTATTATTTCGAGATAGCGTATACCCCTGGCAAGGGTAACATGGTGGCAGACGCCTTGAGCAGAAAAAGGTTGTCCTTGAGTCCATTGTTCGTGGAACGACGAAGCTTGGAATTTATCTCGATGTTTGATTTCAGACCTTCCGTTGACTTTGTACCCAGTTTTCTAGCATCCTTAGAGGTCAGACCTACTCTTTTGGGATGGATTGGCGAGGCACAGCGGGACGACCCACGGTTGGTTGAGTTGGTAGAGAGGTTCATAAAGGGGGAGTCGTCCAGCCATTTGAGTAGGTACACCCTAGACGATAGGGGGTGCTTGCGTAGAGACGGTAGACTTTGTGTACCGCAAGACGAGGGTTTGAGGAAGGCTATTCTTGATGATGCGCATCGTTCAAAGATGACCATTCATCCCGGTGGGGACAAGATGTACCAAGACATGAAGCGAGTTTTCTTTTGGGCCGGTATGAAGAAAGATGTGGCCGAGTATGTCGCTAGATGTTTGGTGTGCCTACAAGTGAAAGCGGAGCAAAAGAAACCCGGTGGGTTGCTTCACCCATTAGAAGTTCCGCAATGGAAGTGGGATAGCGTCTCGATGGATTTTATCGATGGGTTACCGAGATCGAGGAAGGGTAATACGGGAATTTGGGTTGTGGTAGACAGACTTACTAAGAGCGCCCATTTCATACCCGTGAAGAGTAAGAGGACAACTCCATGGCTAGCTTCAATTTACCTTCGAGAGATAGTTCGGTTACATGGAGTACCTTCGAGCATAGTGAGCGATCGAGATCCTATTTTCACTAGCGAGTTTTGGAAGAGTTTGCAAGACGCAGTAGGGACTCAGTTGTGTTTGAGCACCGCATATCATCCTCAGACGGACGGCCAGACCGAGAGGGTGAATCGTGTTCTAGAAGACCTTTTGAGGCTATGTATCTTAGATTTTGGAGGTACATGGGAAGAGCATCTTCCATTGGTGGAGTTCGCGTATAATAACAGCTTTCAGTCTAGTATTGGCATGGCTCCTTTCGAAGCTCTTTATGGAAGGCCTTGTCGATCACCTACATGTTGGTGGGAGTCTACGGATAAGATCTTGCTTGGGCCTGATATGGTTAGAGAGACTTCAGAAAAGATTGATTTGATTCGAAGAAGGATGAAAGCAGCGCAAGATAGGCAGAAATCTTATGCGGATAAGAGGAGGACGGATCTTGAGTTTGATGTTGGGGACATGGTCTTTGTTAAAGTATCTCCATTACGGAATGTTGTTCGCTTTGGGTCCGTTGGGAAGTTAGCACCAAGGTTTGTAGGACCGCTTCCTATTAAGGAAAGGATTGGACAGATGGCATATAGAGTGGATTTACCCGAGAGACTTAGTGGGGTACATGACGTATTCCATGTGTCACATTTGAGGAAGTGCCTACATGAGACCGCAGAGGTGGTAGAGCCGAGCTTGCTTAGAGAAGTGGAGGTAGAGCGTGATGCGACTATTCGACGAGCTCCTACCCGCATCCTTGGGTCAGAGATTAGGAAGTTGAGAAACAGAGAGGTTCAACTAGTCAAAGTGCAATGGGGAGATGATGAGAGCAACGCTACTTGGGAGACAGAAGCGAAGATGCGTTCACTGTACCCATTCCTTTTTTAGGGTATGTCTTTTAACTTCTCCTTTATCGTTTGTCTAGTACTTATCTTATCTTTAGTATGTCCTCTCGTTAGTACCTTTGACCTTTTGGATAGGGTAAACCTATGGTTGAAACATGTATTTGAGACATGTTATGATTGATGGATGCATGTGGATGCAAGTGTTTGCTAGTGGTTGCTCGTGGATGCATATACACACACTTTAGATACTAGATCGGCTCAGTCACTTCATATTGCTTATTGCATATAACTGTGTGTAGGTAGCTATAGTAATGGATGTATAATGGTTATGTTATCATATGGATGATGCATTTTGGTGTATGGTTGTGCACACATGTAGAGATAGTATGTGTCGATAGGGTTCTTTCGCATACATATTGGATGCATGGCACTATCATGGTTTGCATTAACGAGGTCAACTGAATCAGTAGACCGCCTGATTTTGCATTAGACAGGGAACATATACACACAATTTTTGCATATGTACATACAACATTAGAAGCTTTAAGGACAATGGATGTCAGTGTTTGATGGTTTAGTAGATGGTTGTTTGGTTGGTAGGATACGTTCTTCTTGACTTAGAGATTTCGGGGACGAAATCCTTTAAGTAGGGGAGAATGTAACACCCCGTATGTTGAATAACTTGCTATAATATAAAACAGGGAAGAATTAAATTTAAAAATCTGAATCAGGGGAAACGGGCTATGCCATTGCGTTCGCCTCGGAAAAATACGCGAAATAAAGTCCGAGTTTTCGAAAATCGGGGTCCGTATGACCCAGTTAAGGCCCGAAGAAGTTTTCAGAAAATTCAAATTTCAAAAACAGATTTCAAATGCAGAAATGGAGCAAGGCGGGAAAATTCCCGCCAGCTGCCCCAAGTCGACTGGGGAGTCGACTTGGGAGTCGACACAGCAAGACCCAAGTCGACTTGGGAGTCAACACAGGTGGCCGGGCAGTTTTTCCTGGTGCACCATTTGAGTGAGTTGGTCAGGTTTTGGGCTATGTTTGGTGGCTGGTGACGAGATCTGATTGCTCTAAACTAATCTAGGGTTAATCTAAGGGCCTAAATTACATCCTAAATCTATAAATACACCCTAAGACTACCCTAATCCATACTAAAAATAGATACAACATCATCATGCCGTCAAAATGCAACTTAGAAGGAGCCTCCACAAATTAAAGAGGAAGATAGCTTCTGAAATCAACTTCTAATCAACCCTAGCAACTAAATCTTCTTCATAGGAGTGCTAATCAACAAGTTGTGAGTTTCTATGCCTTTAGCAAGCAATTGCTAAACTAATTATGATAGGATATAATGAGGTTATGGTTATGTATGTGGATCAATGCAAGTTATGTTATCATATGCTATGTGTTCATGATGCTAGTTATGCAAGTTTTATGCTATATGTTCATGATGCTAGTTATGCAAATTTTATGCTATACGTTCATGATGCTAGTTATGCAAATCACTATGATATACATTGATCCATTATGACACCATGTTATGCAAGTTCATATATGACATGTTATGCAAGTTTGGTGTTTGATTATATGCAAGTTCATATATGACATGTTATGCAAGTTTGGTGTTTGATTATATGCAAGTTCATATATGACATGTTATGCAAGTTTGGTGTTTGATTATATGCAAGTTCATATATGACGTGTTATGCAAGTTTGGTGTTTGATTATATGCAAGTAATATGTGCAAGTTTACACCTTTGTATGATATGCATACATATGCAAGTTTACCCCTTTGTATGTCATGCATATATATGCATGTTTACCCCTTTTTATGATATGAGTAACATATGCAAGTTCATCCCTTTTTAGACCTATGACATATATGCAAGTTTATCCCTTTATGATAGGTCTATGACATGAACATCTATGCAAGTTACCCTCTTTATGACATATGTGATTCATGCAAGTTTGAGTTGATTATTTATGCTAGTTGGGTTTGATGCTATGGTCATATATGCAAGTTGACACATTTAAAAACCATGTTGATGCTTATGTTATGCTAAGTTGAACCCATTGTATTTGTGATGAATTTTCCCTTTTAGGTATGTCATGTTAGCGTATTACGTGGGGAACGATGGGGTTAATATTCATGTTAACAAAATTATGGTGAAATGGGTATGATGTTGCATACCATAAGTGGATGGACATAATTGAGTCAATTATGTACATCATTAAATTGGAATTAATTAGGGAAAATTAATTCAAAATATGGGGGTGATTAATTAGATGTAATTAATCGACTAAGACACGAGGTTGGACCCTTTTGTAGCATAAGACTGCCCGAACCCGACCGGCAAATCCAGCGGCTACAAATGATTGGCCCAATGCGAGAGGTCTTAGGCATAAACTAAATACGTGACAAGTGTAAAGACACGAGGTTAGACTCTGTTATGGCGTAAGGCTGCCCGGACCCGACCGGCAAATCCAGCTGCCATAAAAGACAGTCTAATGTGAGAGGTCTTTACAAAGGTTACGTTCTTAATCAATTAAGAAACACTTAACCAAATAAGCAAGTAGTGGGGCATGAGTGGTTAAGTGGGTGCCTTGGGTGACATGTGGAAATCAGGTAAGTGCCTTGGGTGGCATGTGGAAATCTAGTTGGTTGCCTTGGGTGGCAATAGAAAATACGATTAGAATACTTAACCAAAGTGGAAACATGTAATTAAACATGATTAAAGGGTTAAGTGGTATACACTAGAGGGAGCAAGCTTAGGTGGGTAGCTTGTGGGGGCCCATTTCAACCAGTAATCCATATGTATCTTTGTGGGCTCGACCCATGTCGAGGACGGGACACGCGTACTGGGCTTGACTATAAGAGGCCAAAACGGGTTAGCGGTGGCAACGCAATTCCAACGGGTTTCATATGCGTGTGTGTGCCCGGGCTGGTAGGTAAGACGTTGTTGCATCGTGTTGGTATAAGTCGTGCACCGTTGGTTGTATCGGGTTGCCACTTTGGGGAGTGATACACCCCACTGTGAGGCCAGCACGGGTATCTACGTTAGGGAGCCGATCGCTTGGGGAGTAGTGGGTACACCTAGTGGAGATAGGGGCAGACGGCACCTATGTGGTCAGCTAGGGGTACACGAAACTACTAGTTAAATTTTCTAGGTCCTTGGGTGGGATCAACCTTTAAGTTAGGAATGACTGGTGTGGTGCAGTGTAGTAATTACCCTTGGGTGGGTAGATGCGTCTTTACCGATATCTTAGTTCATCCTATGTCTAGTTGGCTGCTTAATGTAGTCATTTATCCCCAGTCATTACCGTACCAAGTTTATATCATACCCTAATTACTTTAATGATTGTATTGTTAAAGTTATAGGACTCGCTCAGACTTATGTCTGACCCCGTTGTTTTTATCTTTTTCCCAACCCTCAGGTTCTCAGAGTGGGCCTAGCACTAGGGGCTTTGATCAGATTGCTTTATCTATCTTTTGGAGCTTGGACCGTTGATGTAAAGCTCAGCTCATCTTTTCTATTATGGCTATTAGTTATGTAGTGGGATTATGTACTTATGTTTTATCAAGATGGATATTTAGTACTTGACTCTTGTTTTAGTTGGTTTTGGTATTGTAACCAAACATGTTTATCCTCTGCTGCAATGAAATGATGTTTTAGATTTTCAAGTATTATTTATATCTGTCTTGTTGTAATTTTTCTGTTCTATATTCACTTAAAATACTCCACCGAAGTTAAGGCATTCCCTTAGTGAGTTACCTTAGCGGGTGTGGGGTGTTACATGACACATATAGCGCATGAGATGAATTACAGTGTCTCTCCTACCGTCAAAAGGTTCTAACACCGGGAGCTTGAAGTCCAGTGGGTTCTGAGAATTTATAATGTTTGGAGTGAAGGGGCTGCGAGTAACGCAGTCCAAGTTGACATGGAGTGCCCCGCCGCAGGCGTAGCGTCGGATGACACCAGTGACTTGGATTTCATTTCCCAAGCTAAGAAATGGGTTCAAATTATGTAAGTTGACACTGATTCCCCTAACATCAAGTCCAATGTTAGCGAAAGGTCGAGCGCTAAGAAGAATATTCGGCTCGATCCTAGCTTGAGATGCCTTGGCAGGCACAAATCCAAGATTAGAATTGCGGGAGTTCCTACGTCCAAAGCTGCGCACAATGGAGCTTGTGCGACATTTCCAATGCCCGATCTTGAAGCTTGATTGGCTACAACCTGAGCTGAGCCTTGAATGGGGTTGAGTGTGTTGCTCCCGAGCCTAGCAGATCTGATAGCTGGTTGTGCATTAGTGTCGACATAGGGTTGCTCTTCGAGGATTGCCCCCAAATCACAAGCGAAGCCTTACGAAACACTATCACTTATTCCGACAAGATTTTCCTGGCCCGAATGCCCCGTAAATCCCTCGAGTTGGGCGAGAAGAGTGGCTATGGTGGCCTCTTGGCGATAGAAATGTTCTTCCTATTGTTCCAAGCGAGCAGGGAGATCCTTAGTTAAATCCTTGACGACTCCGTCGATGTCGTCTCGAGTGACGAAGTTGGATATGTGTTCGTCGAGGAGAGCTCTTGCTCCTCCTCCACACCTGCTACTTCCGAGTGAATTATCTGTTTCTTTTAACCATGCCGGGAAGCGAGTGAAGTTCGTTTCCAGGAGAAAGTTAAGGTTGAATTCCAAAATCCGAAGACCAAAGTCGAGAGCTGAGGTCGAGAATTGAGACTGAAGCTGTGCACCCCCTTCCTGGCGCGCCAAAGAGATTGACGTGGGAATTGTCGTGGATGCAGCACACGCCAACTCTCGTTTATATGTATATTAGCAACATAATAATCCGAATGTAAAGTAATGTAATGCGGGAGAGCACATCTTTTTGTAGCAATTCGGTACTCACACCTATGTCCACTTTATAATAGTCACTCATAGTATATTTGTCGATTACAAAGTTCGTACAAGTTCGGACAATTTCAGTGTACAAAGTTGTATGATAAAACAACAAATGGTTTGCTATTTCTAAACTTTGTCCGAAAAGTCCTTCTTCTTCGTTAAGTGAAAAGCATGTTGACTTGGTCAACAATGTTCGAGAAATCCAAAAATGTCCAAAAGTAGTGTAAATATCCTTGTACATATCCAAAAATTGAAGGAAAATGTTTATGCAACGTTTTATTGGTCCATGCTATGTCCAATGGCCATGCAAAGAAGATGGAAGCCATTAATGATGCTTGAGAGCTTCAAGATGTCCAAAATGCCAAGAGAATCCAACCAGTTTGAGTGCCAAGCTTGGGGGTATTTATAGGTGATTGAGTTAGGAAGGAGTATGTGAGATCTGGGGACCACATACCAGAATTTCGTATCCCAAAAGAAGCTAGACATCGAAAATTCGCATCCCTCCATACGTGATCGAAAAATTCGTATCCCTCCGAGGGATACGAATTTGTGTATCCTGAGAGATACAAAATTCGGTATTATTCTGAGGGATACGAAAGTGGATTCGATCGTCTCGGGGGAGTTGAAATAAAATGAGGTGGAATGCAGAGGGGTTCAAAGTACTGGAGTGAGGCGAGGTAAAGGATACAATGTGAAATGTGAGGGAGTCGAAGTCTTGGAGATGAGGGACGTTGCCCGTATCCTTGAGGGATACGAAATCGCATCCCTAGAGGGGTGCGAATTTCGAATCCCCTAAGGGATACGAAAACCCTGGGATGTGCCATCATGAACCCGCCATGTTGAATTGCTCGAGCAGTCTTGAGCTATAGACGCGTGTTCACGAAAACGGACGTAACTTTCAAACCGTAAAACCGTTTGGGCCAAACGAAACTTGTACTTGAAGCCGACTCAGAGAGCTACCGTAATCCGTATTTTCGAGCCCAAACGAGGTCATTTAAAGATGTTTTAGACTTTTTTATGTTTGCGTCGCGACTTAGACCAAATTGCTTTGTGTTTACTGACGATGTTATTGACGTGTGGCAGCTTCGACCAAAAAACGTATCAACAATGTTTAACTAAAATTTATGAATTTTTTTGTTTGTATTAATAAACAGAATAACAGGTTTAAACAAGTTTAATTTGAAGACATCATACATATATATGTTGCTCAAATATAAGGCCAACGCTAGAAAAGTGTGTTGATTTAAATTTTTTTACTTTCTGCTTTAATAGTCTGGTTTATAAACATATTGGTCAAAGTGGGTACATGGAATTTGAAGGGCATGTATTCTTATATATATGCATTTTACCATGATTAAACTATTGCCTTCTAATCACCATAGGATTGTACTATTATTATTAGCTAATTTAGGTTGCTAGTAGGTACATAGGACAAGCAAGAAATGGAGAGAAAATTGGTAGAGAAATTTTGAAGGAATAAAATGATACTATTTATATACCATCTCCATTTTTATGGACTAATTACCAAACTAACTTATAAATGTCTTATTCTCATATCTAAGTTAGTTGTTATATCAAAATCCTTCATGTTAAATAAAATGAACAAATTAGACAGGTCATTCACATAGCACTGTCACGCCAACAAGAGAAGAGAGACACTAATATCTTAAGAAAGTAGGAAGTGGTCAGAACTAGAAAATATTGTAACAGTTTACCTATCTGGTACTATAAAAAAATGCATATAAATATACAAGGGAATGACTTCAAAGTAACAACAATGACACTATTTTATTCTTCATGTTGTTCTCATGTTGTTCTTTTTCAATTGTTCCAACTCACAAAATTCTATTTTGTTCTGCTACCTTTCCTTTTCATCTATTCATTTGAATTAGAAACAGTCTAAAAGAATAACTTTTATTCTATAATAGAACTGAAGTTACACAAATCACTTGTTTTTGTACCTACTTTCTTTTTCTTAAGCTTATGCTCACTACATCAACTCCATCATATTCTTGCACTAAATGTCACCTTTTCTACCCGGAAAAAGGTGCAAGAGAAATGTCATATATATAACAAACTTTACCCTGTTTAACTAACATGTTGCATGCTTACTTAGCTTTAAACAGTTAAAGTAACATACCATTTTCCTTTTGTACCTCTACATAAAGGAAAAGGCAGTTGAATTCTTTCTATAGAGACCTTTTATTGTAGTTTACTATGTACATAATTAGACATCTCTAATCACACATTTGAATTCCCTATTTCAAATGGTTTATAGAGTATACTAAATTTCAAAATTCAAACTAAAGAAGTCGTGTATCATCACAAGGTATAATTTGGTAAATGGTGTTTTAATAATTCATTTTTAATGACTCACAAACGAGCATTGGTTGATATATGGATGATGCTAAATCAGAATAATGGCATGTAGTGAGTTGTAAATGATGGTGAATTAACTGTTTTATAAAGGGTCATGAATTATCAGTTCTGAAAAACTTACAAGCCAGAAATATCATATGATAACCTGAACCTGGTAGCCTTTTTTGATATCATAACGCAATGTATACCGGCTCATGTTCATAATTTAGCCCTGATGACCAATTTCTATGAAGTGATATGGCAAGAAATCATCATGAGCTATGGACTGTTTGAGACATGCATGCATGCAACAGTACTATTATGTGTGTATACCATATATTTTATTCACAAAAGAAAGCAAAAATGACAAGATTCCGGACTTTAAAACCAAAACCATAATGTTGCCCACTTATCCAATTCAATGCAAATGCTAGACCCAAGGTATCATGATTTCAAATCAACTATTAGTAAATCTTTGCTTTATTTTTCATTACTAGCTTTTCCACTGTTTCATCTAATCTGAATAGGAAAATATCAGTGGTGTTGAATGCATTTAAAACTTATTAAAAGATAGGTGAAACAAATTATAAATATGAATATATTTACCATTAAGAAAACTTTAATTCCTGATGTGATAAAAACAAGAATGCGCCCACAACAAGTTTACAGCGTGAATTACATTGCAACAGGGTTTTCACGAAGTTTACTTGTAAAGGGGTAACTGGTGTAAATTTGAGGTTTACTGATAGGCTCCAAAATTTGAAAATGAATAATACCCTTATGTAATTTGGATATTGGAGAAGGGGTACAATGCAAAATGGAGACAATAAAAGGGAAAGAAATGAACCAAGACATACAATAAAAGAGGCAGCGGGAGACAATGCCAGAGACACCAAATTAAAAAAAATGCAGAGAACCATCGCTTCCGGTTGCAAATAATTTCATATTGCAATTGTTGCTTCTCTCTCCTTTTCATCGTCCTTGTCTTCTAATTTGGACTATTTCTGTTCTACCTCCATCTTTCATCTTCAATTTTTAACTACTAACCTCCAATTCGTTCTCTAATGTCGTGGATGAAATCTTTACAATGTAAATCGAGCGCCACCGATGACGTCATCGCCTTCCCTCCCAAACCTACAGTACCAATTCAGAATACGGGCAGAAAGGCCGGAGGTCTCATCCCGGTATCCTGTTCTAATTCAACGCAGTCAATCCGGGACGTCGTCTTCCTCTTCCCCAAACAGCACCCTCCTCCTCCTCTCCCTAAAAAGTACTCCTCCAAGCCACCCGATTCCCAGAAATACTCAACAAAACCCACCAAATCGAAAACGAAAACCAAACAGAAAGCCAAACCGAAAAACCACAACGTCAGCAGCAACAGCGTAACGTCATCGCCGATACCGGTGGGACCGGCCACGTCGTTCCCGACTCTAACGGAGCTGCCATCGGGCCATTCGTCCAGAAAAGTGGTGGAAATAATATTCGGATCCAGCTGGTCGGACAGAGGCGCGCTGTTCCCGGGCCGCATAGATATGATGTTCCGGGTCCACAACCCGGATCGGACCGTCGCCCGGTTCGAGGAGTACAGATCATCCGTGCGCGCGCGCACGGACGACGTGCGGTGCGCGGTGGACGGGAACGAGATGATGAGGTTCCACTGCGGTGGGAACGGAAACGGAAAGTACGACGCTGGGGTGGAGAAGGCCGACGAGGAGGGGATAAGGACTTTCGCAGGCAGCGGTGGGGCCCACGAGAGTGCGGATGGTTGCGTGGGAGGAAGGAGGTCGATGCTGGTTTGTAGAGTGATAGCAGGCCGGGTGAGAAACGGGTCGGACCCGGAGTCGGATGGCGAGTCGGTTTTGGGGGACAGGAAAGGTGAATTGATTACCTTCGATTCAAGAGCCGTTTTACCTTGTTTTTTAATCATCTACACATTATAGGTTAGAACTTTACATTTAATATTTCAACTGTTTGTTGTGTGTTTACTGTAGAATGTAGAATGGCTAGCGAGTAGCTTGTAAAAGATGCATCTGTTCACCTTGTTGTCAATTTAACACATGAAGAAAAGCAGTTTGTGTTGTATATACATTTCACTAGAATAATATTATGTATGAAGGGAGGTGTATAAATGAAAAGAAGGGGAAATTAATGCATGATTTGTCTGGAGCAACAGTGCCAACGTAGATGGTTAGACGTACATAGGGAGACATGCATATAAATTATAGGCATGGAGACATATGGAACAGCCAGCCAGCCTTTCTTTTTTCTATATAAATTCACTGAGAACATATCGATAATTACATCTGAAGTTATTTTGATTTGGCGCTAGCTAAATGTGTCACTCGTGAATAATATGTGCCTATTTTGTGTTTGAATGTGATTGGTAGTCATTAAACGGCCATGCGTGTTTGAAGGAGAGGGGAAGTGTGTTATACTCAGTTTATGCACTTGCAACTCTCAATCATAAGACAAAGAGTTTGTCAGTTTTGATTTCATGTTTTGTTGGCAGACAGGCACATCAAGAGCAAAGTAGGACAAGCTTGGTGAACTTTTACCGTGGAACATTCCAAGGTTTGTTCTGTTTATACCGAGACCAATTCTTCTGTCCACATTTACACTGTCCTCCCATGTTCCTTCAATCGGATCCCTGATTTTCATTGTTTTGCATTTAAGTCCTCCAACAATTCAGGGGTTTAAGTGCAAAAAGTACAAATTAGGAGGCTTTGATTGAGCGGAACACGGAGGGACACTGAATTTGAGGACATAACAATTCGTTGGCTCTATCAATTTCGGAATGGCTAAAACTCACCCACCTTCGAAGCGAAACCAAGAACATTCTCGAGGAAAACAATTGTAAAAATAAGCTTCAAAGATAGTTAATTTCATGTATAAACATCGCTAAGCCCAAACGATACTTTTTTACAGTAACCTTAGGTTCTTCAACAAGTAACTTTATATTTGAGTGACATTTAAGAAAAATGAAAGCGTTCTCAAAATGTATTAGGAACAAATGAAAAAGGAAAAAATGTGTTATTAAACGAATCTTGGTTTGTTTTTCCTAACATCATATTGTGGTAGTCAAAAACACAAATCAAAATGCTTTTAGCGACAAACAAAAAAAATGATGATTATTTTCAAGAATATGAAAGAAGAAAAGCAAAGGCGAAAACCAATAAAGAATCAATTTCTCTGTTGAAAAATTATATATTCGAGTGTATTATAAGAAATTAACGCAATTTATCACAACAAAATAATGAATTGATTAGACAAAACATATCATATGAGTGGATGATGAGAAATTAATACTAATTTGTGTGTATCACTTACTGCTTTAATTTTAACTTATTTTTATTTCAATTGAGGTGCTGCTTTGATGATTAGATCATAATATAAATCATTACCTTTTTCGTCTAATTTTAAAGCTTTCCTATGAATTAGAAATTTGTAGAAAGACTATGTTATTTAAGCTTTGCAAAATTTACCTAGTAGTTATATAATTGTAGGAAAAAAAATCAATAATTTCTTTTTTGTTTTATGATGTAAATCTAGCATATATGATATTAAAAATAATATTATAAACAAAAAGCAGAAAATATTAACAGTAGAAAAACAACCAACAATTAAGTGATGTAAATAATGTAGATGTATCTATAAATATTATGAGCAAAAGTGGAGGAATCATTAGAGACATATTTGCATGATAATACAAGAAAATATGGGATGATAATCGTATGAATAAAGAAAAATCAATATATTATAAGTAGGAAGTATACGAGATACCATAAAAGCAGTATGTACTCAGTTTTTAGTCAACAGATACTCTTAAGTACATATAATATTAAATATTTATTTGTATTCAAACTCAAAAAAAAAAAAAAAAAAAGAATGGATTTCCTCATGTATTAATATCTAATAAATATCCAATATGCTACATTAAACTATCAGTAAACTTATGATGGATTAAAGCACGTCGCTTCATAAATTAAACGCTACAATAGCTTTAAAATAACATATGAATGGAAATACGGTTATAATGTAATTTATGCTAATGTAACAACCAGTAAAGTTTATGTTAATAAACTATTAATTATGAAAACATCAAAAATGGAACTTGGGCAAACAATAGGATTTGGCTATGAAAATTAAACCATTACTTATTTATGATTTTTTTTAACAATTTCCATCTTCAGAATTTTATGACCAAAGTTGAAATAGAGAAGTTATAGATGTTTAAAGTTTCTGAAACAAAAATAATTTAAAAAAACAAAATATTGAAATGGATATTGTTGAAATCAAAAAATGACCACAACACCAAAGGTGTTCTTAGAACACTTCACCAAAAGGTAGGATTCGAGATTAGAGAGCCATAAACACAAAATAAAGAGCAAAAAGTAGAGAACAAAGAATTTTAGAGTGGTTCGGCTTAAAAGTAACCTACGTCCACTATAGAAGTTATCTGCATTATCATTGAACAATTTACGAAGTACATCGCTTCATATATTTCACTCATCTTATGACATTTCTCTCTTTTTTCTCTCTTTGATCTAGATTTCACTTAAAACTACCAAAGGCATGGTTTGGTCTCTTCAAGTATGGTGGAGATTGATGAATATCTTAAGCACTTGAACACTTGAGTGATTTTCCTTGATTTCATGATGATTTTGTGTTAGATCTAGGCTTGAGAGAGGATTAATGGAAATTAAAGAAGTTTGAATTGAACTTGAGAAATCTCTAATGGAGTTGGGAGAAGACTTGATTAATTTGTTATTGAAGAAAGATAGAGTGAGCTTGAGAAGTCATTAATGAAGCTTGGTGAGAGCTTGGAGTTTGGCGGCACTTCGTGGAAATGAAATCCCCTCCTTCAATGTGTGTGGAAATGAGATATTTATAAGAGGTGTTGGAGTGTAGTGGCATTCCTGTAAATATCAGGTGCATGACATGACTTGTTGCTTTGTAACATACGACATGATTTGTTGCTTTAACTCACACGCATGTCCTTTCCTAGCTGGATACAACTGTCACCAAACTGGCCATGACTTGAGTTCATCTCCACGTGGACTACTCACAATTTGAGTATCTGCGGCATAAATGAGAACGGGTTAAATCTATCCTAGACTATTCATGTATTTCTTGCTTTACATAATGGTTTGAAGAAGCCACGTCCCATAAGCTGTTAGGCAATGTACACGTGGCACCTCAACTTTGGATATCCAGCGGCGTGACGGATAGGATCTGAACGCCTTGCTTTCTTAAGTCAATGAACGCCATGATTTGGAGGAATTAATGACTTGATGCTTGTACAGCTGTCTCCAGCACATTCATCCATAGAAAAGCATGTCAACCTGTCTTGTTGCTCTAACGACATACGACATGGAAGAAAGTGATGACCTGAACTTGCGGCTTGATGCATTCCTCACGAGTTGATGTGAACACGCATACACGATCCGCCAGACTAGTGAGCTTCATAGTATGAGTGATCTAACTTGCCTTGGTCTTCAGATCACCACGTGTCCATTTTGACGTGTATCATTTTCTGCTTACATTATATAATATATGTTTGAATATTTATAACATTAGTGATCCAGGGTTTTCCCTCCTGTTACAACTGGCACGTGAGTTGTATTGTTCATGCATCATGAACGACCTATGTACTCAACACGTCAGCGTGACTGACGACCTACGAGCTAAGAGTGTAACGGCATGCTTATGTGTCCACGGCCTGAAAGTGAGGTACGAGTTAACTTTGCTCTTGAGCCCTATGACTTAAACGGTCTGAGTGGTTTGTATATGTCACGACTTAGTTAAAGGCACGACACGACTGGCAGCATGGATTTCAACAACTTGCGGTATAATGACATCCAATGACTTGCGAAAAAAATGGATTTTGTGACTTGCGGCTTAAACATAACGACATGACACATAGTTTTTAGCACCACTGATTCACACACAAGTTTGCCACATGACTGTTTAAGCTGAAATGATGTTAATACGTTGAAAGCATGTCAGTCTGGCGTGCTATTTATTCTTTCATGTGGCCATTTTTTTTATTGTATCATAGCATGGTGTGTTATTTATGTCATTCTGAACGACACGTCTGTACGCCGCGATGATCGTGTCGATTGCATGTCGTGGCGAACTACTCAACTCCAAGTCGTGTTAACGTCTTAGCTCCAAACCGTGTTAACGACTTGATTGCATGTCGTATTAATGATTTGACAACATGAACGGTTTACTGCTTAGACCGTAACCAATCCATAGTCTTTAATGTCTACTCTTTGAACTGGGTTTTAAGGGGGTTAAGATTTTCCCCTCGGAGTTCATGTTTTTTGCTTTTGAAAAATGTGAGCTTCGAAACTTTGACAGCTATGAATCTTTATTTGTTGGCCAATGAACTCAATGTTTTGGTGGCGTATAAGCACTTGTATTGGATGGATGAGTATGATGTCGTTGATAACGCCAAGCTAGTGTGTGAATGCCCCAGTTTTAATTTGGGCTTGAGTGCATGAAACAAGTGAAATTCGCAATGGATTGGTCCCACTTGATTTTTATTGAAATGGTCGTGGCCAATTCACGCTGAATTACTTGCTTTACGAACTCGACTAGCCTTTGTATTTTAACCGAAGCAATACTTACTTTCTAAAATGAACGACGGTTGTTCCTTTTTTCACTGCCATAATCTGTTTTGTAACAATAGAAACATTGCACTTGTTTGGGCGAATATTTTGTTATTGACTGCTCATATCGACAACAGATTAGTCAGTTAAATTTTTTGGTTACGGAGAATTTTCAATTTGAATTGAATGAAGTGTCTTCATAGGACTGTTTTATTTTACCGTTTATAATTTGTTGAATATTATATGTACAAACACGATATTCTAATTCAAATTCGCGTTAACGTTTAAGATCAACTAATTGACAAAGCTGACTGTGAATTTCAAGCGTCGTTATTTTAACGACTTATATGATGGTATGATATTTCACATTTAGGAAATACGTATCTGTGTTTTATTTTCTGCTTCTTCTTGGAGAAGCTTTGGATATTCGTGCCCCTACCTAAGAGGTCATCATCAATCTTCACCGTGGGAAGAACTTTTACTGCTCAATGTTTGTCCGCTTTATCAATCAGTTCTGAGATCGGAGACTCCATTGGATTCTCCTACTATGGAGAGTTCGTTTATAACTCAATGCTCATCTTCTCCTTCCGACTGAATCAACATTGCGGACTTCAATGAGCTTCGTTGATCTCCGCTATGGAGAGGTTGCTTTCTCTACGAAAAGGATTTTTGGTTGTTGCATTATTTCGCAGAGCGAACTCCCGTGAGGTTTGGGTGAGGTTGCATCGTTTCACATAACGAATTCCTACGCATCATTTCACATAGCGAATACTCGCGCTTCGTTTCGCACAACGAACTCCCATGACCTTTGGGTGAGGTTGCATCGTTTCGCATAACGAACTCCCACACATCGTTTCTCATGGCGAACTCTCGCGCTCTGTTTCGCACAACGAACTCCCGCGACCTTTGGCGTGAGGTTGCATCGTTTCGAGTAACGAACTCCCACGCATTATTTTGCATAGCGAACTCCCGTGCTTTGTTTCACACAACGAACTATCGCGACCTTTGGGTAAGGTTGCATCGTTTCGTGTAACAAACTCCTGCGCATTGCTTCGCATAGCGAACTCCCGCACTTCGTTTCGCACTACGAACTCCCGTGACCTTTGGGCTTTGGGCGAGGTTGCATTGTTTCGCGTAACGAACTCATGTGCATCGTTTCGCATAGCAAACTCCCACGCTCCGTTTCGCACAATGAACTCCCATGACCTTTGGGTGAGGTTGTATTGTTTCGCGTAACGAACTCCTACGCATCGACAGCGAACTCCCGCACTTCGTTTCGCACAACGAACTCCCGCGACCCTTAGGTGAGGTTGCATCGTTTCGCATTACGAACTCCTGCGCATTGTTTCGCATAGCGAACTCCCGCGCTTCGTTTCGCACAACGAACTCCCCTGACCTTTAGGTGAGGTTGCATCGTTTCGTGTAGCGAAATACCACGCATCGCTTCGCATAGCGAACTTTCGCGCTTCGTTTCGCACAACTAACTCCCATAACCTTTGGGGTTGTGGATCCGTGGTTGCTTGCTGCTTTCTTCGCCGTTTGACTCGTTGGGAGTTTTCCATTTTCCCTTAAATTGGTATTATTGGGGTTATCTTACTTATTTGAGCTTTAAAGAAGCAAACGCTTGTTGGATAACCTATAATGGAAAAATTATCTTTAGCAAACTTTGTATTAATGAAAATTTTGCACGTGAGAGATTTATGCAGGCAGGTAAGACTTTATTAGTAAAGCTATCGTTCAGTACAATGCATGTAAAACATTACAGACTTTTTCAAGAAATTCACACATAGCAAGAAGTAAAGTAATGGTGAAGAAGATCGCTTATTCTGAGCCACTGATATTAGAGCACCACCAACGGCTATAAGTTGATGACCGGCCTTGCATTGGTTTGAGCTGAAGCTCCGTTGCTTGGACCATATTGGCCATTTGATGCCCCTTGCCGTTGGAGAGTTGCAGGAAGATTTGCAGCTTGGGGATTCTTCACATATTGTTGTAGACGATTCTTCCTATTCATCTCTTCAATCAATGATTTCAGATGCCTACATTCATTTATATTATGGCCTGGATGATTGTGGAACCGACCGAACTTCCCAAATTTGGTTAGATGGTCACTCATCTTTATTGGTCGAGGCTCCGGGTAGTCTTCTGCATCCTTCGTGGCAAGGTAGATGTTTTCAGGAGTGTTATTTGAGGAGTTACCTTTGAAGAGTCATGAAGGCGAAACTTCTTATTAGCCTTGCTGTCGTTCCCGTCATTGGCTCACTTATACCCCTGAGTTCTCTATTGATTAGCAAGAGCATTAACACTTTTATTATCCTCAATAATGCTGCTTGTGCCAATAGGATGGCGATTGTCGTCCACTCTCATGTACTCTTCCTCTTTCTTATAGAACTTGTCAAGCGTATTTGGTTTCTTCATTTTTATCCATCTCCCAAACTCACTTTTGTTGTCTATAGCGTCAAGTGAAGCCATGAGGATTATGCGAGTCTCTGGATTCCTCACTTCGGACAAGGCAATATTGAATCGACTGAGAAAAGCTTTAACGGATTCCCCTAGATTCTGCTTCATTGCTGAAAGTGTTATAGCTACCTTGGCTTTGGTAGCATACAGGCGAAACTACTCCTTGAACTTTTTGGTCAAGTCAGAGAACTGATCTACAAACTTAGGTCGAAGCTTGGTGAACCATAATGACGCGGCTCCTTCTAAGTAGAGAGGAAAGTATAGGCATCTCATCTCGTTTGTTGCCTTTGTTGCACTCATATGCCACTCTTACTTGAACAGGAAGTAGTTAGGATCAACAAGGCCGTTGTACGGGGGTTGTAACGACCCGGATTTTGTTGACTTTGGTTATCGCCATAAACTAACTGACAACTAACCAAACATCGAAAAATACCAGATGGTTAATGAAAGAAATTAGAGGGTGAGGAAAGATAAGATAGAAACTTAGAATAGAAGAAGAATAAGAACACAACATCAGAGTAACACGAACCTCACGGCGGAACGAATAACATATAATATATATAACATAACTTGAAATATATATCTGTACTTGAATATACATCATTATCAAAGTACAACACTTACAACACAGCGGAAATAAACTATAGCTATATGATTCTGAAGCCTTCTGCTCCAGCTCTTCAAGTATCTGTAAATCCCGACTACTTGACTGCCCGTACAAAATTAGGCACCAAAGAGTTTAGGGAAAACAAAACAAAATAAACTCCGGGTCAGTCATGAGACTGGTATGAGTAAAACAGCTAAAAACAGTTTGAACAAGTAATCGATATCTCATAAGACCACGCCGTATAACGGAACGGGTTTTTCCCTTATGAAAATCCAAAATATCTTTATATCGAAAACCTTTTGATATTATAATAATGTCTATCAACCACAATATAATAATCATCTAGCAGAAACGCTTTCATCTCACGTTCTACATACATAGTATACAATCAAAACCGCAAGCACGTATTGGGTAATGGATTTCCAACTATGACAAGATATGGAACCACCTTTTGCTAGGTACCTCTAGAAAGGAATACATTGGGTTCAACAAGAACATCTTGCAACCCGGCCACACATGACTGACCACTCATTTCGCTTGAGTGTATCGAACGTATATCACCAACGGTTGGGATAAACAACCGTTTCCCGAATGGGACAGCATCAACAATAGATTTTTAGAAGTAAATGAAACTCTGGATCAAGCGATTATACACCCTACTTCGGAGCGACCGACTTAGCCATGCTGCCTGCCCGATTTCTGTCATTTACCGGTTGATGAGGCTTGAGGTTACGTCTTATCATTACATCAGATTCACTTCGAATGCCACATTGTCAGATCCATCGAAAATCACTAATTGGCGTCTACAACAGTACATTACGTGTTAGCTAAAGAAGTTTCCTTCTCCGCTTCCACTCTTGGTATAGTTGAAGAAATCAATGTACGTGACCTTTCTGAAAATACTCTGTCAGACATTCATCCATACAAGTCATCCAGGAACAGGATGAACCGAAGGCACTATTCAGTACATCCATCTTAGGCACTGTTATCTAAGACTTATACAATAGCCCTTGCACTTTACTCCGTCTTCAATTATCTTAGGCTTATATGATTCGCAACGCTTATGCCAATACAGAGTGGTTCTGTGGATAATAATCCAACCGGTCTCTCCATATCAACAACGTTAAAATGGTCAAAACTTCGATAGTCTGTGATTTAACCATCAAAGAAAAACAGGTGTGCAAACAACGATATTATTTCCAGATGGAAATTCTATCAATCAATCATCAACAATATATATCTATATATATATATATATATACTTATTTTCTATGTTTAGAAAATATACGTTATTAACACTGGAAAACATTTCCATTGTTTATTTACATATCACTATCGTTTCACAACTATCAGACTCTAACTATAAACTAACAAGAGAACAACTTCCTAAGTATAAACCCCGAAGGCCGAAACCAACATCAGATCGATACTCA
Organism: Allium sativum; assembly: GCA_030737875.1. Taxonomy (NCBI): domain Eukaryota; kingdom Viridiplantae; phylum Streptophyta; class Magnoliopsida; order Asparagales; family Amaryllidaceae; genus Allium; species Allium sativum. The sequence goes on from CM060924.1 coordinate 204,965,187, forward strand.
AGAAACCATTCAACTTATTAATCTCTAGTCAGTTTCCAATTTCTGTTTAACTCCATTTGATTAACTATGTTCGATTAACTCCTTTTGAATAACCATGTTCAATTCACTCCTTTCGAATAACTATATTCAATTGACTCCTTTCGAATAACTATATTCAATTGACTCCTATTTGATGACTCTATTTGATAACTCTAATCGACTAACTCTTTTCTATCTCGTTAATTATCTTTTATAATCCTATTTATTTTCCCAATAAATATTCCTTTATTCTATTTATTTATCAAATAAATATTCCTTTATTCTATTTATTTACTTTCTACTTAAATATCTTTCTTTATACTTCTATTTACTTCTTAAATAAATATCGTTTTACACTTCTATTTACTTGCTAAGTAAATAATTGTTTTATAAAATTCTTTGATTTTATAATTATTCCCTTTCTAAATATCTCCTATTTATAAATATTCCAATTTATAAATATTTCTTATTTATAAATATCCTAGTTTATAAATATCTTATTTTCAATATCACTTTGAAAATTCCCTTATCAACATTCCGGTATGTTATGGTATTCAACATATCAAATCACGATGATCAATATCGTCCAAATACATATAATTGACAACAGATTATATATCAGATCATATATCACAATATATGAAAAACAGTAAAATAAATGTTGAGGAATTCAGTCGGATTCCTCCAACCTGTTTCCCTGCATCTATATATGAAAAACAGTAAAATAAATGTTGACATATACACTTGATTCATTTATGAACTTTCTATGTGAACTTGTTGCATGGCTTGACCTTGCCATTTCTAAACCTTGAACCTTGTCGTGCTCCAGTATACTGTATATGTCATTACCTTGAGCTTTGACATGCCATATTCCATAATTACCCTGACCACATACTTGAGCCTCCCATGTATATTTGTATAGCTTGTGATCAACTATAGTTTGACCTTATTGTTCCATTGTTTTACTTGCTGAACTATAGTACTGCCATGTATACTCTTGTGTCTGCCCTTATTTTAAATTGAAATTTTTATGTAGATACTTTATTTTTTTTCTCATTGCTTTATGTTAAACAAATAATGCACTTGAACTTTTCTTTGAATTTTTCTGGCTTTATAAAAAAAATCTAATACAAACAGATGTTGCCTTGATTTGTGTTGATATGCACTGAGTTGAGTTGGTCTACAAGGCTGCTCCTCAGTTGCAATACTGGTTTCTTTTCTGTACACTTAAACTGATGTGAGCACTTGATATATATCAGACCGAGTCTAGAAAAATGATGAGAAACAAACCGAAATTCTGAGGCAAATAAAATTTAAAAATAAATTTTTATTTGCTTGTATTTAAATTTTATTTTTGTTCCATTTTACTGCCTGTGTGTGGCAGGTATGAAGAGACTGTACTGGTTTGGAGCATGTGAAGATTCAGTGTATCAGTGTCAATGTCTGTGAATATATAAATGAGTGAACGAGTGAATACGTACTGAGTGATGAGTGATGTAGTGAGGAACAAATGTAATGTATGAGAAAACTGTACTAATATTTGTAATAAACAAATTTGACTGAAATAAAATATTATTTTATTGTGTTCAAATCAATTTGTCTGTATTCAAATTAATTCAGTTAGTACAATTCCATGTAAAATATTATAACTATGAATATACAATAGTGGAGTTATAATGTTGTACTATTTCAGATTTTGAAATAAAATAGTTAATTGAATAAATATATTGTGAACTGTGTATAATAGTATATTATTCAATAAATATTTATTTCTATGAAATGAAACATAAAATAGTACAGTTGCAAACACATTTAAATAATATTATATGTTTGTTATCATCAAACAAAAATCAGACAACACATTGTTATACCCAACAATCTCCCCCTTTTGACGATGACAAACATATACAAGATTTTGAATGTGTTAAATGTGTTTGAACGTGAATATGTATTACTCCCCTTATTTGTTTGCTCCCCCACAACTGAACTCCCCCTATATATGTGGAAAATATGAATAATGAAATTCAATTGACCATTTTCCCTTTAGATATTTAATTTCCAATTTTAAAATATTTTTGAATTAAATACTCATCAGAAAAAATCTTGACCATTCTCCCCTTTTTGTTATCATCAAAAGAATAATAGAAATCGAAATAGTGATGAATATAGACTAAAAGTATAAGTTCAGATTAAGAGAGAGAGAATATATATCGTAAAACCCATTTAATCAAATAAAAATCATAATAATCTTCAAATCAGAAGCAAATTTCACTTTCAGAATGAATGGATTTACGATTTTATAGAATGAGGAGAGCTTTTAAATTTCAAATATAGGATTATGAATTCCATAATTTTCAAATAAATTTCAAATTTAAGCACAAAATAATTTAATATTTAAGCACTTCCCCACCACGCATAACTGCTAGGACTTTTAAATGGGGTTAGTAGTAACTTAAATTTTATCCTCTCTAATGAGTTCCATACGTGCACAGCACAAAGGTCTCTTAAGTGAGAATGGAAGCACAAAGAGATTAAGGTAATTCACTGATGCATAGCCACGAGACTTTTAAATGAAAGTGAATATCAAGGATAAAAAAATCCAATTTTTTTTTATTTGATGATATCATAAAAAATTTCTTTATTTCCAAATATAATTTAAAATCCCCACATTATATGAAACCATGATGAGTGACAGAAATATGGTAGAAATAGAAAATGGTCGTGAAATAAGCTCTAATTCAAAGATATTATAAAATCTGTTCAATCATCATGAGATTTTAAAATAACATCTCCTCTAATTATGAATTATACCATAGTCACAACTCATCACAACTTCATAAATCTATTAATAATTTTGACGAGTTCCAAGACGGTTCAAATTAGTCAATAATCTCAATTTTTGAATAAATAATCAAGAATAATTTTAAAAATTCAGAATATCGATTTCAAGGGGAATTTTTGAAAATATCAATGCAAGTTGAAAAATAGTTTCAAAAATCAATTAGTAGAATGTGAAATTATCTAATATTTCTAATGTTGATTGCTCCTAAACAATTTTAAAACCACTTATATATTTAAGTCAATTTGCCTATGAATTTTAATGAAATCGAGTCACTGATTTTCAAACGCATCGTTCAATCACCAAGACATTTAAACAATCAAATAAATTTCCTTATCAGAGCAGCACAAGATCATTTTCAAAGCAGGAACCACAAGTGAATTTTTCAGAGAATTTTTAAATAAGCCTAAGAAACAATCAACGATCAAATCTGAAGGTAATTATTTGAAATCACTTGAGAGAGAAAAAATCAAATTTTATAATCCAATAAATTCAACAATCAATCACGAATGATTTCAAAATCAATACAATCAAGCCAAGTAAAAAAATGAAATTTTCACAACTAATCAATCATGGCTTTCAAGTAGTCCGCTGTATTGAGTTCAATTTTTCAGTATTTTCCAAAGTGAATAAGAAGAAACTCAAAATAGCAAAAATGTGTTAAATTTCGTTTGCTTACAAGAATAACATAAATTTTGAAATTCCAATTTACAATGTTTAAGATATGCTCAAAAAAATATTTGCGGCCCTGTCAACATAAATCAGCATAAAAATAAAAAGGGAACAAAATAAGAAATAAAATAAAAACACGAGTTTAGAGATCATACCTGACTTACCACAATCGATGTGAACCAATGAATCTCCAACTTAGAAATCTATGGCTAAGGAACTCCAAATACTTCGATATTATGAATCAATTTGAATTTTATCTCTCTTAAGCACAGTTGTTCCTTAGCCTCCCTCGGTATCTAAATATTTATAGGATCGAGTGGTCTAAAAAAGGTTGTTTTACCACTCGTAGCCTCGTTGTAAACTTTTTGGTACCCAAACCCGTTTATATAACAATCCGTTATTATCCACTAATGTACCCATTGGAATCCAAATTCGTTTAAACTTATTCAAATTCATTTTGTTATTTTTTGGAACACAAATTCATTTAATTGAATTGTTTCTAAATGAGTTTTCATATCGTTTATGATTTAAAAACCCTTTTAAATTATTAGAGTTCAAAATTTCAATTTGATCATTTTAAAAACTATTTAAAGGATTTTTAAAATCATTAGAATTTTGTTTTTCAACTGGATCAATTATTCCAAAGCCAAGTCCTTTTTTTATTCTTAACAAAAAATTGGTTTTTTAACAACATATTCAACGATTTCTCTCCTGTAGAAAATCTAGTCAAAGTTGACTCAAGTCGTTGAATTTTAAATTTAAGACCACTATTTTCTTTCATTAAAATTGAACAACGATTTATAGCGATCTTTTTCAGAATCATTTTGTTTCAAAACCATATTTTCATTTTCAATCATCTTAATTTTTGCATTGGACTCAAAATTCTCACTTTCAAATTGTTTACGCTTTTGAAGTTCAAGTTTTTCAAAATCCTTGAATTTTTCAATTTCTTTTTCCAAATCGTGATTTATACTAGTAATTTCAGATTCGTTATTTTTCAAAATCATGTTTTCGTTTTTAAGGGTTTTGAAATTTTCTTTTATTTCAAGCAATTCTTTTTGAAAAGTCGTCTATTTATTGCACCTGAGATTTTTGATTTTCTCGATTTCAATTTCAAGCTCATTCAAAATTGATTCAGTTGTCAATAAACTTTCTTTTTCTAAAATTTCATGTTTGGAATTTTTAACCTTCTTAAACTTATCCAACTCTTTTTGCAAAAAATCGTTTTTTGTTTTTAGTTCAATCTCGTTTATTTTTAAAAACACAATTCCCTTTTCAAGCTTTTGAAACTTTTCATTAAGATGAACTAAATCATTTTCCAAATCTAAACATTTTTTGCAATTCGAGTTTTCTATCTTTTTAACATTTCCAAGTTTCAATTCCAAATCATGATTCTTATTGCTCAACTCAATATTTTCAGATTTTAAATTTTTATTTGTCAGTTTGAGATTCTCAATAGTTTTAGTTAATTTATCGCAAATAAGAATTAACTTTTCAAAAGGAAGTTCACCGTGGTCGTCATCTGTTGAGTATTCATCACTGTCATCATCTGATCCATCTTCTGTAAATCCTGTCAAGCATAATTCTGAAACTGAGTTGGCAATCGGGGGTTTTGAGCTATTGTTGTCTTTTCTTCCATACAACGCGTCGAGAGTTTTCCAGATTTCCTGTACAGTTAAACAATGTGAGATATGGTTATATTGATCATCATTACTATATGAATATAAAATGTGTGTAGCACGAGAATTAATTGTAATGTCATTCTTATCCACCATATCATACCCATCTTCAATAATATCCCAACATCTAACATTAACAGATTTTAAATAAATTTACATTTTTAATTTCCAATTTAAAAAATCTGTTCCATCAAAAATAGTTGGGGTTATACTGGAAAAATTCTGACTAGACTGACAACTAGAAAACTCACCATTAGGGAAATCCATGACTCAAGAGTTATTTAAAATAAAAAATACCTGCTCTGATACCACTTGTAGGATCTAAATTAACCCTAGAGGGGGATGAATAGGGTTTATTGTAGTTTTTGTTGAGTAAGTAAATAATATCAATCACAGATAATAATCAGAGTAAATGCAAAAAAAAAAACACAGCTACACCCAGCTTCAGCAAAACCCTGCCTACCGCTGCATTCCCCAAGGTTTCTACTAGGTATTAGTCAGCAACTGTAACGCTTACAATACCTATAAACTCACGACAATTCCTAGCCTCGTTGTCCTAACCCTATGCTCAAAACTTATTCCTAGTTTCTAGTAGGAGCCACACAAAAAGGCCTCACAATCTCGCTCTAGTTGCCCTAATCTTACGCTCAAAACCCTACACTGGTTTCTATCCCCGAAACCAGATTTCCCCGAGTTACAACCCTATAATTCGTCTCCCTAGTTTTATAGACAAACTAGAAAAGTATAATTCTCGATTACAAATTTAAAAATAAATCCTTTAAAAACAAATTTAAAACCCAAGTTTTAAATAAAAAAAATTCTTGTCCCTTTAATGACTTGGCCGACCCTTTTAATTGTGTCCACCCTTATTTTCTTTTATCCGATCACTTCCTCTTTGCTCTGAAATGGCGGCGGGTCTAGAAAAATTTCTAGGTTTTTTTTTCTAATCTTCCAAATCGATTCGATGCTTGATGAATTGGTTAATCTCTGAAGCTCGAGACCTTTGATGCTCTATTGTCGCTGATGTCCTTTAATTTGCAGTCGCTATCTCTTCTTTAATTGAGTTGAAGGATCCAAGTACTCTCCTTTTTCCGGTATGATTTTAAATTCGAATTGCTCCTTTTTTTGTTCTTGAACTTGGATGATTTACTGCTGATGAGGATGTGGGTATTAAATAGGTTTAGAATACGAACATTTCTCTGATTTCGTATTATAATTTGGACGTGATATATGAGAAAATTTTGGGGCTTGGTTTCATTTGAAATTCTGGAGAATTCTTCAATTTAAATATGCATGAATTTTGGCTTGAATTTTTCTCGGCATTGAATTAGTCTTGGTTATTTTGACTTTAAGTTAATCCGTGATTCCTGGACTTGAATTTTCCGAAACAGTTTGTCCAATACTGGAAATAAACAAAATGATTTATTATTCCTTGTATCATAATGCTTGATTTTGCCAAGTCTGATTTGAACTGATATTGCACTTTGATTTGCCTTGACCTTGGACAGCCTTGATTTCTAGTCAATCAAATTGATGCTATACTTTTCTTTGTTGTGAATGGTTGAGCAGAATTAAAACTTGATAAGAACAGAAACTTTACTTGTTTTGCCAAACTCTTTAATTAATGTTATACTCTGATTTTGAACACATCAACTGATATTACACTTTGGTAATTTTTTTCGTGCTCACCTTCTTTATTGTAGCTTGTATCCTCTATGACATTCGATTATTGTCCAGGCTTGCGATTTTCTGGTACTTTGTATACTCTACTACCTAATCTATGTCACCAAAGTAGTTTGTTGTGTAACTGTCGTTTACTTGCATATTTGCAGAACTTTAATTCATCCAGAAAAAAAAGTTTCCATTCTGTATCACCATACTTTAACTTGTATACAACACTTTTGTGGTCTTTGTATTAGGCATGCTTATTTTAAGGTTGTGGCTTTCTTGCATACTTGAATCACATTACTCGACTAGTTCGTGCCAAAGAAAAAAATATTTCTGCTGCATTGTATTGTTCCTTTGGCTTACTGCATGTATACTCCCATTCTGGTTTGTGCACACTTGCCTTGTGCCATAATGTATAACCTGCCTTGTGCATGTCTCACTATGTAATTTATATGGCTTGACTCCATGTAGCCTTGCTGCTTGTTTGAGTTATGTCCATGCCATGTTTGTTGCATCTCCATGTTGATTTGTTTTGCTTCACCATTCTTGTAAAGATGCCTTACACTAGATTCACTTATGAACTTTCTATGTGAACTTGTTGCATGGCTTTACCTTGCCATTTCTGAACCTTGAACCTTGTCGTGCTCTTGTATAATGTATATGTCATTACCTTGAGCTTTGACATGCCATATGCCATAATTACCCTGACCACATACTTGAGCCTCCCATGTATATTTGTATAGCTTGTGATCAACTATAGTTTGACCTTACTGTTCCATTGTTTTACTTGCTGAACTATAGTACTGCCATGTATACTCTTGTATCTGCCCTTATTTTAAACTGAAACCTTTATGTAGATACTTTGTTGTTTTCTCATTGCTTTATGTTGAACAAATAATGCACTTGAACTTTTCTTTGAATTTTTCTGGCTTTATAAAAAAATCTGATACAAACAGATGCTGCCTTGATTTGTGTTGATATGCACTGAGTTAAGTTGGTCCACAAGGCTGCTCCTCAGTTGCAATACTGGTTTCTTTTTTGTACACTTAAACAGATGTGAGCACTTGATATATATCAGACCAAGTCTAGAAAAATGATGAGAAACACACCAAAATTCTGAGGCAAATAAAATTTAAAAATAAACTTTTATTTGCTTGTATTTTATTTTTATTTTAGTTCCAGTTTACTGCAAGTGTGTGTTTGTGACAGGTATGAAGAGACTAGACTGGTTTGGAGCACGTGAAGCTTCAGTGTATCAGTGTCAATGTCTGCGAATATGTAAATGAGTGAACGAGTGAATATGTACTGAGTGATAAGTGATGTAGTGAGGAACAAATGTACTGTTTGAGAAAATTATACTAATATTTGTAATAAACAAAATGGACTAAAATAAAATATTACTTTATTGTGTTCAAATCAATTTTTCTATATTCAGATTAATTCAGTTAGTACAATTCCATGTAAAATATTATAACTGTGAATATACAATAGTGGAGTTATAATGTTGTACTATTTCAGATTTTGAAATAAAATATTTAATTAAATAAATATACTATGAACTGTGTATAATTGTATATTATTCAATAAATATTTATTTCTATGAAATGAAATTTAAAATAGTACAGTTGCAAACACATTTAAATAATATTATATCATTGTTATCATCAAACAAAAATCATACAACACATTGTTGTGCCCAACAAGAGCCACAAACACAAAATAAAGAGCAAAAAATAGAGAACAAAGAATTTTAGAGTGGTTTGGCTTAAAAGTAGCCTACGTCCACTATAGAAGTTATTTGCATCATTGAAGAATTTACAAAGTACACCGCTTCATATATTTCACTATCTTATGACATTTCTCTCTTTTCTCTCTCTCTTTGATCTAGATCTCACTTAAATCTACCAAAGGCATAGTTTGATCTCTTTAAGTGTGGTGGAGATTGATAAATATCTTCAACACTCAAATACTTGAGTGATATTCCTTGATTCCATGATGATTTTGTGTTAAATCTATGCGTGAGAGAGGATTAATGGAAAGTAAAGAAGCTTGAATTAAACTTGAGAAATCTCTAATGGAGTTTGGAGAAGACTTGATTAATTCGTTGTTGAAGAAAGATGGAGTGATCTTGAGAAGCCATTAATGAAGTTTGGTGAGAGCTTGGAGTTTGGTGGCACTTCATGGAAATGAAATCCCCTCCTTCAATGTGTTTGGAAATGGCGTATTTATAAGAGGTGTTGGAGTGTAGTGGCATTCCTATAAATATGGCTACACGGCAGACTTGTTGCTTTGTAATATACGACAAGATTTGTTGCTTTAACTCACATGCATGTCCTTTCATAGTTGGATACAGCTGTCAACAACCTGGCCATGACTTGAGTTTATCTCCACGTGGACTACTCGCGGTTTGAATATTTACGGCATAAATGAGGACGAGTTAAATTTATCTTGGCTTATTTATGTATTTCTTGCTTTACATAACGATTTGAAGAAGCCACATCCCATGAGTTATTGGGCAATGCACACGTCGCACCTCAACTGTGGATATCCAGCGGCCGGATGGATAGGACTTGAACGCCTTGCTTTCTTAAGTCAATGAACGATATGATTTGGAGGAATTAACAACTCGATGCTTATACTGTTGTCTCCAGCACATTCATCCATAGAAAAGTATGTCGGTCTGCCTTGTTGCTCTAACAACATACGACATGGAAGAAAGAGATGACCTGAACTTGCGGCTTGATGCATTCCTCACGAATTGATGTGAATACGCATACACGATCCGCCAAACTAGTGAGCTTCATAGTATGAATGATCTAACTTGCCTTGGTCTTCAGCTCACCACGTGTCTATTTTGACATGTATCATTTTCTCCTTGCATTATATAATAATATATTCTGAATATTTATTACATTATTGATCCAGGCTTTTCCCTCCTGTTACAACTGGCACGTGAGTTGTATTGCTCATGCATCATGAACGGCCTATGTACTCAACACGTCACCATGACTGACAACCTACGAGCTAAGAGTGTAATGGCATGCTTATGTGTCCACGGCCTGAAAGTGAGGTACGAGCTAACTTTGCTCTTGAGCCCTATGACTTAAACAGAATGAGTTGTTTGTATATGTCACTACTTGGTTAAAGGCACGACATGACTGGCGGCATAGATATATTCAACAACTTGCAGTATGATGACATCCAATGACTTGCGGCAAGAAAGGATTTTGCGACTTACGGCTTAAACATAACGACATGACACATAGTTTTTAACACCACTGATTCACACTACAATTTTGCAACATGACTGTTTAAACTGAGTTGATGTTAATATGTTGAAAGCATGTCGGTCTGGCGTGCCCATTATTCTTTCATGTAGCCATGTTTTTATTGTATCATGACAGCGGTGTGTTATTTATGTCATTCTGAACGGCATGTCTGTATGCCATGATGATCGTGTCGAATGCATGTCGTGGCGAACTACTCAACTCCAAGTCGCGTTAACATCTTAGCTCCAAGCCGTGTTAACGACTTGATTGCATGTCGTATTAACGATTCGACAACAGGAACGGTTTACTGCTTAGACCATAACCAATCCATAGTCCTTTGACGTCTACTCTTTGAACTGGGTTTTAACGGGTAAACATATATAATTTTTATTCGGGACTACATTATGGTTAACTCCCACTATGGACTGGACGATTGCTAGCAATCAACTTCCTATAGGGGTGTGATCGATTGGATAGAAAGCGACGACTAAAATTTCAATCCTGGCCAATGGCTTGAATTTGATTATTTTTATCTGACGAGTGTGTATAAGTACTGGCCCAACCCTCTCGCTTCTAATCTACTCATACATTACAACAAGAATACTCCATTACAACATTTATATTGCATAGTTTATGTATTAAAAGTCATAATAAGATGTTTTTACAATGTTATACACTTTGATGGTTGTAAAATAGTCAATGACAACTTTTTCCATCAAACAATTACAAAATATAAGTTATTACAACTGTTTTCCGAAAAATGTTGTAAACTAATGATTTATGACAACTTTTATACTATAAATATTGTAAAAAACAGTTTTTGACAAGGTTCTTCTAAATCATTGTAAAATATTGTTTTTTGACAACTTATTTTGTAGAATATTGTAACGAACACTTAATTGAAGAATTTAAGAGATAATTTTATTATTTTAGAAATATTGCAATAATGCGATACAATTAGAATGGCTTGTACAAAGTGTATTTATACATAATGGAAGGGCAACCACTATAATAAGCTTGCCTAAAATAACAAAGAATTAAACTGTTGGGCCTTAAGGCCATTGTGTTATCACTGAAGTTCATGATAGTTGAAGCCCATTGCAAATCACTGAATACAAAAGCATTCGATTTCTTTCAGTGTAATCCTATTTGCGTTAATAGCCTCCCTCAGTTCAATATAGGGTTTCTTTCCCCATTTACATTTCCACCTCAATCATTGGTTCTGAGATCTTCTCGTAATCTCGTGAATTTTTTTGCTGAGACGGCTTTAGTGGAAAAAAATTAGCTTTCTCGTTTGAGTTCTCTCTCGAACGAAATGGAGATCAATATCTAAATGTTCCGTTCGAGAGCGTTGCATGGGGTTAAGAGATAATGAAACGGTGCTTCTGTTGTCACACCAAATGACCGGCTTTCTATTTGCGAGAGCTCTATACTCGGCCTCTTTGCTTGATCTTGATGTGGTCAATTGCTTTTTTGTGCACTACGAGACGATGTTAGATCCAGTTGGTCACAAAACATCAAAATGTGGATTACTTGCAAAAATGTTACGATTAGGAAACGACTGTGCATTGTAACATATGATGAGCAACAATATAATGGGGATACTAATTATAGGAACATGCAGAAAGTAGATAAAGATGATGGTAAGCAATTTAAGAGTAGGGTTAAATCTGAAGGGAATTATAGTGAGTGGAAAGAAGTGGTGTCAATTCGCAAAACATTTTCTTTTAAATCGTTATTCACTTTCAAATATTAATATCATTCCTTAATAGGAATCTTGACTCGTTTATCAAATCAGCTTGATTTTTATTTGTAAATATCATTATAGATTCAAATCGAATCACTTTATAAATCCATGTCATATTTATAAATTTTGTTTAAAACTGCTACTAACACTTTTCTGTTTATATCAAACAATTAAAAATTTCTTTTTAAACGTATTTACAAGTTATACATTCCATAACTTCTGAAATTAACTTTATTTGATTTCAAAAATTCCCTTCTCGTTTAATAATTCGAACTTATAATATTAAATTATTTTAAAACATAGAGTTGTATTTTTATAGCTATAATTATTAAAATATTAACTTCTTAACATATTTCATAAAATTTAAATATCCTTTCTGAAATAAATCATTATATTAAAATTCAGCATAGTTAAATTCAGATTATAAATCCTTTGGATTTATCTCAATTTATTTTATATTCCAAACTTTAGAATAAAAGTAATCATTTTCTTTCGAAAACGATTTCCCATTTCCTTTTCTCATTCAAATTTCCATTTGAATTCATATTTCCAACCCATATTTCCTTTAAAGATAATCTAATTTGCAATGTACGTATTTTCTTTAAACCATTATCCACTTCAATCGTGAATAATATTTCTTTTATATAATCAAATCTGTTTGATTTCATACTTGTAAATAATATATCAAATTCAAATTCCAATTATTAACTTCTATTGGTGGAATTATTCTGGTAAAATCTAATTTTTATTCCATCTATTTATAATTTCTTTTATAATTGCTAAGTTCAAACCCAATTTCAAATATCGGTTTCAAAATCTGAAAAAAATTCCTATATAATTTCAAACTTGAATTTATATATCTATTTATCCTATAATAAATATTTTACTAAATTTGTAAACGTCATTTATAAATTAATTCTCTCAATTTATCTATTAAACATCTATTTTATTTAAAATATACTTTTAAACCTTATAGTGACTTTACGTTCGATTAGAAAATATCGATTTCAAATCAAATAATAATTATCTTGTTAAGCTCCGAATAATATAAAATTTATTAAAACAAATTATTTTTATAAAATTCGACATAGTCGAATTCCATTTATAAATCCTTGTGGATTTATTTAAAACTCATTCACATTCCAAACATCATAATAAATTCCATTGTTTCCATTTAAAATGATTTCCAAATTCCCTTTAAATTCATTCTTGAATTTACATTTCCAAATTTTCCAATGATAATTATTTCCCTTTACTTATAAATATCGTTTATAAATTTAACTACTCATTTAATCCATTAAAATGAGTATCTATTTCAAAATCTATTCGAAATTCAATTTCTATTTTGTAAATAAATTTCCTTTTAAATCTCAAATTCCTTTTCTACAGTCGAAAGTATTTTATGGTACTTAAACACCAAAATTCTAGTGCTATTGTTATTCAAACATAACATTATCAATCGAAGATTATATATCACATCATATGTCACAGTAATATAAATGTTGAGGAATCCAGTTGGATCCCTCCAACCTATTTCCCTTCATCCACGGATGTTAATCAACATAAATAACATCATTTACAGTAAATATTAGATATCATGGTAAATGAATTAATATTCAACCAACGATATATATATATATATATAACTATCTTACTCATTTCAACCAATTTGTCAACCATTCATGCAAACAACCACCATACAATACATGCAAACAACCACCATACAACACAAAATCGCTATATATTAATTTAAAACTTGTTTATATAAAATATAGATGAGCCAAACATAACGAGTTTACTCACATAATTTTGCAGTTAACGATTCTACTTTTGTTGCGTTTAAAATCAAATAGGCGTTTAATTTTACCATGAAATTCCAGTAGCTCCATTCTCATCGGAAATAGTTCTACAATGTAGATTCCATCATTACGATCCTAACATGACCTGTTTGGATCAATTATATTCACAAAATAAAAGGTTATCCATGTTTAAGCTTCTACAATTTAAATTAACTAACTAATTCCTTAATTAAATTAATATACTAATTTCCTTGTTAATACATTAATAACGTATTAGACCCATATGTTTTCCCTTTACGGTTGTTCTTCATGTGCAATACCATGCAACAGCTCAACCTCAACATCCTACAGCCGCGCACTCCTCCCTTCACCAGAATTCGATCAGTCGCCATCGCCTAATGCGGCCCACCACCGCCAACCAATGCCTGAAACGCCACTTCATTCGATCTCGCTTGCCGCCCTCTTTCAACCTACAAACGCAAAAACATTCAAGCCAAATTCTGACCGTTAAGGGCCCCATCGACGATCACTGCCTTCCAGTATGAAGTTCTTGTCATGCTTAACATTATTGCAAAAGGAAATTTGTGGATTCGATCGCCGAATGGGAAGAAAATTTGAGGGGAATGGGAAAAGGTTACGGCTGTTCATTCTTTTCAGTGGAGGCACAAAATGATTTACCACAGGAAAATTCTTTTAGGGTTTTTGACCTCATGGGAATACATATATATATGGATTTATATATTATTTTATTAATTCTTGAAACATAGGTCTGAATTAACATGTTGAAACGACTACATACGACCTCTGATTGAGGTGAAAATTGAAATCCTAGCAAAATTAAATATTCAGGACACAATAGAACAAGTTTCGTCAAGTTCCGAGATCGTTTGTAAAAGTTCCATTATAAATTCACAACGTGAATCAATATGCGTTTAAACTGCGCACGATCACAAAATAAATCCAATTTATCCCAATTTGGAAATCGTACAATAATTAATCACTATAGATTTATTAAAATTAGTTTTGTTGAAATCCAAGTTCGTTTGAAAATTAGTTATTCTTAAGTTTCATCTTAAATCAATAAAACGATTAAATAAAAATCTAAGCGTTTACCATTCGTACGATCAAACGGTAAGTTCGATCGACACGAAAATCAAAATCCTAAAATAACTTGCTAATACGGATCCAATGGCATAAGTTTCGTCGCAGTCCGATACTGTTCTCCCGAAATGATATTTTACACATAAACCATGCTATGTTGGACACAAAAATATATGATCTCCAAAAATAACGAACTATATTTATTCTGACTCTAAATGTCAATACGAATTAAATGGAATTGGTTTAGCATTTTAATTCGATCGTTATACCAAGTTACATACAAATTCCTTTCAAATCAAATTAAATTCATTTAATTAATCGCTACACAAATTGGCTACGCGTTTATGGCTATCGTTATCGCTTATGGTATCAGATCTCCATAAAATGTAATTTCATACAATAATTTAATATTACGGATCCAATGAAACTGACTTCATCGAAAATGGAGGTCATTTGCAAAAAAGCTATTTTCAAGGCTTAAATAAATCAATTAAATATAAATAAATTCAAAAACAATTCAAGTTAATAATAAAAAATTATTATTGCCATATATATTCCAATAGAACATCATATAGCTCCAAAATAAACATATTTGGATTTCAAACTCAATATTTCTAGTTAAAACGACATACAATTATTTAAAATCAATTTAAAAATATATAATAAATCATTGTATTTTATAAACGATTCCATAGCGATTTTTGAAAATTTGATTTGCACATAACTCACAATCTATAAGAAGAAATCTCTGTTTTTCACCTTCATTATAAAACTATAGTTCAAAGGATTCGAACGTTTCTTGTTTCAAAGAAACCAGACTTATGTTGGATTATGTATATTCAATTGAAGTTCAAAACATAAAAATACGAACTACCACGACATTATGAGCTCGTTTTAAGTTTAATTATAAATTATAAGCTCAAACTTCATTTATAAATAGGTTTGTTATTATAACTCGAATCTAAACTCCATTAAATTTCTTAAATTATCCCATTCACACAATGTTACAAATTCAAGCTATTCCCACTATTTTGAAAATAAATTTATTATTCCACTATTTATAATTTTTTTGAATAAACGGGTACTTATATTACAATAAAAAGGATACAAATAAAAGATTCAGGTTGGTTACACAAAATAACTACGCACCCAAAACAAATACTATACAAAAACACAAACCAGCTCGAACCATAAGCATACAATAGCCACAAAAAAATATACTAAGAAGTACACCACATAGTACATAGTGACCCATACACAAAGAACAGCATCACAAAATCAAGCCTTCAAAACCCAACAAGGAAGACCACCGAAGAGCTAAAAACAGTTCCACCAAAAGCCTTAAAGCCAAACCTCCAACACAACATCAAAATTGTGCGTCACCTACATAATTCTATAGGCCCAGAATAGAGCTCAATATCAGCACACGTAGAAAAGATACTCCACTGATCAAACAATCTACTAGATTCTAACAGACAAAAAATAAGAGGCAACTGAAACAACACCCAAACCAA
This sequence comes from Allium sativum, assembly GCA_030737875.1. Taxonomy (NCBI): domain Eukaryota; kingdom Viridiplantae; phylum Streptophyta; class Magnoliopsida; order Asparagales; family Amaryllidaceae; genus Allium; species Allium sativum. The sequence continues at coordinate 204,981,493 of CM060924.1, forward strand.
CCATCCAAAGAACAAAAATTGAACCCCAATAGCATATGGATCCAGAACCATGCAAACAACTCATAATCGAACTCCACCTAACAGTCATGCAGATAAAAAGTAATATAAAGGGAATGATCTCATTTTTTATGTACACCATCTTTTATTATTCCTCCAGAATTACTTCCTCCTTCTTTCACCTTTTTAGATTTGGATCGAGTTTGAGTTTGAGAGAAAAGCTTGACCTACTCTGGGTTAGTCTTCACCAAGGGTTCATTGATTACTAGCTTATTTCCTTTTTTGAACTTACTTGATTTAAAATTAGTTCTTCTCTTTTTGAAGCTACAAGTGGAATTATAAGAACCATCAGATTCACTCATTAACATATCTTTACTAGCAGTGTCTTCCGAGTTTTGAAACCCGATACTCTTTCCAATACTAAACTCTTTATCCTTATTTGCATCAACTTCATTATTTTTCCTTGCAATATAATTTTCACTTATTCCTTTATAGTCATCCTTGTCTATCATGTTATCATCCTCTACAACCTTATTAACTATATTGCATTGAACTGCCTTCTTTTCTACTCCATCTCCACTTAAATACATATCTTTCTTTGTTAAACCACCATTATAATTATCACCCAATTTTCTTCAGATGCTGCATGACACTATTTATATTAATTAAATATTTAAAATTATTGAATATAAGTCATTTAAATCTCTAGATCAACCTTTTAAATAATTAAATAATTTAATTATCCAAACACTAAAACTGGGTCATTATAACTCTGATGTTTTTCTTTCCACGAGATAGTTTGTTTTATGACGATGATTCAATGGTATTTTGAATTATAGTCAATGATGTGACTGGATTTGCTCAATTTAATAATGATCATTTTCAAAAGTTTTTTCTATATTTTACATTTCTATCTTGTGAATTTTAGTCTCTGTGTTGTTACTTTATACTTATGCACTTTACATAACTTAACACATCCTCTTATGGGTGATGTTAAAAGATGTGGGGTGTCACACCATCTAAATCATTATCTGTTTCGGCATGCTTCAATTTTTTCTTATAATCATTCCAAGAAAGTTAGAGTTTCGAAATAATAATTCCAACAACAAAAGAATCAAGGAGGTCTATTCCAGCATCTTTAAGTTCACTACAAGGAAAATACCCTATTGCAACTAGTTATTTGCAGCAGGCAACAGATGACCGTTGCAGTAAATAATATTTAGCAACAGAACTGTTATTGCAGTTGCAATAGATGACATTTAGCAACAGGCTTTTTCTTTCTATTGTGAAAAGCATATTTTTAGCAACTGCGCAACCCTTCCTCTTGTAAAAACATACGTTTAGCAATTATGCTTCCATAACAGTTGCAACAAACATATTATCTGCAACTGTGTTCTCAAGCCAGTTGCGATTAAATATTTTTAACAACTGCTTTCGCCACTTGGAATAGCTATTTTTTTAACAATTGGTAAACCCAGTTGCGAAAAACATACTATTAAAAATAAGTATCATCTTTTAATGATTAATTTTTAATAATTAATTATAAATAGTTATTATTAAATAATTATTTACTAGTAATTATATAATAATTAATATTATTATTCAATAATTATTAATTAATAATAAAATTTAAGTATTATAAAGTGATATTATAACTAATAACTAAATAATAATAATAATTAATAATTAGCAAATAATACTAATTAACATTTAGAAATAATAAAGTAAATAAACAATTATTAAATAATAATAAATTAATAATAAAAAACTAATGGTAATAATTAATAATTAATTTGAAATATGAATACGTTTAAATATTAAATAAATAAATAAATTCATAACAAATAAATAAATGATAATTGATTAATATTTATTAAGAAATAACTAATAACTAATAATAATTTATTGTATGAATTAATTTATAATTTGGATAGAGGTATTTTTATGAATTAATTAATAGTTTTTAGTTATCATTAATAATTATTTTTATATTTTTAATATTATATTTTTTTATTAGTGATCAATAAATTGTAGTTAATAATAATTAATTACATTTAATGATTAATTAATAAATAAATAGTGATTATTTAATAATTAGTAATCAATAACTAGCACTTAATGATTAGTGTTTAACATTTAATATTTAATTTATAAATAACATTTAACGATTAAGAATTAGTATTTAGTTGTTAACTTTTAATAATTAATAGTTACAATTAAATACTAAACTATTACTATATGTAATAATAAACTATTACTAATTATAAAACAATAACATCATTTTCAATTATTAATAATTCTCAATTATACCTAATATTTATTAATAATTAAATATTAAAATATAATTATTATTTATTAATAATTGATAACTTATAGTAAAATATAATTAATATTGAATAGTTATGATTAACATTTAATTATTAATAAGTAATATTTAGTAATTCAGAACTAATTTCTATTTCTCGTTGTTTGTGTTTTTTGACCAAGCAAAAAATTACCTTGTTACAATCTTTTTGTCTTGAAAAATACTATGTAGCATGGAAGGTAGGTAAAGTCTGACCTGACCCGCTATACACATTAAAACCTCTCATCGCATTCAAGATGTAGCCGCCTCCATCTCTTTATCATGCGAAACCCTATCTAGCGGTGAAAATAAGAACATAAATCCTCAATTTCTTTCGCTCATGATTTCTTATCCTCGTTGCAGAAGTGCATCAATGTTCTCCTATCTTCCATGTCTAATTCAACACCACTTTATTTATGCTGATTCATCGTGCTTCCAGGCGGTTTCTTCTCAACTTGTGGGGCCTTGCGGGATCTGTTCCGTTACATTACGCAAGTCCGCCTTCCTGAAGGTTCTGATAAAAATAGGTGGGGTGGGTTAGGGATTGGATGTTGGTGATTGTTGAGAGTATCGGGCTTTAAGTTTGGATCTGTGGCCGATGGTAGCGATGTGTGGTAAGGTGAAAGATGGAAGGGATTTGCGATTGTTGCAAGTTTGAACGGAATTTGGGGAATCGAAGTGAGGGCTAGCGTTGACTGTTTAGGTTTAGGTTCAAGGGTGAAGGATGATAGTCGGTTGTGGTACCGGAGGGTTGTAGCAATGGGGTGGCATGCTGCATTTCGGTGCAGGTTTTAGAGGATGTACAAATTCGGTTTTTGAAAGGTAGAAGCTGGTGGTATTGGCAGTGATTGTATGATGATCGTGGATGATGATGATGGTTTTCTTATGGCAGCTTTTTGTTGAAACGGGACGATTATTGGCAGAATGCTTGTTGTTGCATGGAGTAGTCGCCCATTATATAGTTGAAATGGTTTTTTTCTTTTTTTTTTAAGTGTCGGTTATGGTCGCTGTGGGTTTGTTGAGGTGTGTGGAGCCGTTTTTGTCTGTGGATGAAGTGTTGTTTTGGTTTGAAATTGGAGATGGGAAATTAATTGTGGTGGTTTCTAATGTGGTTGGGGAGGTTGATTTATGGTGGTTGGTGATATAGGTAAAGTAAGGTAGGTGATGGTTGTGTTCCATTTTCAGTTTTAAATACTGAATTTATTATTGTTGCCGTCATTTTTCAGTTTAATACCTTCAAAGGATCCCCAACAAAAAGCAGTGAGTAGGAAAGAAAATATAGTTAGGTTGATGCTTATTCAAATGAAGACGTTGTTGGAAGTTAGAAGAAAACAAAGAACAGTTTTGATATATTGGTCGATTTTGACAGAAAAACTAACGAGGTGATACTCTTTACTATACAACTACCATTGACTTCATTATGGTTTTCTCTATGCGTACTCTATAAGTAGTTACTGACAAGTCATACAGGAAGAGTGATGATTTATTGAAATTATACCAAAAATATATACGCTTTGAATACGCATAATGGTTTTATGGTTTTAAGTATTAATGGTTTTATGTTACATCACTAAACCATTTTAAACCAGTGAACTATCTACTAAATATCTAAATAACTAAGTATCTTATTGTATATGAGTGTTTTTTCTCTCCTGACTTTGGCCTTTCAAAATTATGCTTACGGTTATTTGATGACAACATATTAAATATTGCTCAATATTAGATATACAGTAGAATATAAATATTAATGGTTTACATTTAATCTGCATTTCATTTATTTATATAGATTAAAAAGGTCATCAATTATTACTTCAACTTTCTTATGTAACCTACGTTTAATTTCCTAACTCTTCTATTCACCTTTTTGCACTCATGGATGATATACATCCGCCTCTTGATTTACTTGGACAGTGTGGGAGAAACAATCCGAGTTCGTGTTGGCGGACTATAAGATGAACCTAAAAAGCAATGATGTCATTGGATTTAATATGCAGTTGCTAGATAACAAGGTCTGTATCTGATGTATTCCATTAACTTTTTAAATTTGACCAACTTTTTTATTATAACTGTTGTATAAACATATATAATCTACATATTTGTCCCTTTTCTATTTACAATGTGTTATTAAAATAAACTATTTCACGATATCTCTAAGGCGTCTTGCTTTAAATAATTTAAATATTAAATCGTGACCTCATTTGAGATCGCCCCGAGTATTCTACTCTGTTGCCATGACTGTATCAAGGCTGTGGCCATTTTCCATATCACTCTTTTATATGGTTTTTCTCTGCATAGCCCAATCAAAGCATGTTATTGTAAAACTATAAAAAAGATGCACTCTTATTTTCACTATGGATATGCACTCAAATTCTCTTCGCAGTAACCCCTCCCCTTTCTCTGTGGGCATACTGCTATTTGCATACACTGCTATTTAGTATTTGCATATGCATTTTTCCTAACCTCTGCTCCATTTTCCAAATTTTCAGACCTACTCATTAACTAATGGTTGTGTTTTGTCTGCCCACTTTATACCCTGCCACAGGAAGCACTGTTTGAAATCTTCAAAACAGGATAGTATTATGCATGACAGTCTTATTTTGTATTCATTTGTTTTGATTGTTGTGTTATTACACGACAGTGTTACACTATACATACCTTTACGTCCACTTCTTTTTGGCCTAGCCATTTAAAGTGGCCTCTTTTCAACTATCATTTTATTTTATTCCACAACCATTTATGCAACTGTTCATTTACATCATGCAATTTTATGTCTGTTTGAACTTGCTGCCTGCCTACTTGCTGAGCTCCGGACTGTTTATATTCATTATTTACCCATGGATTTTTACATATTCTTCTTGTTGGAATTTTTGTGGGATCCATGAGCATTGCTTTTATTTAGTAATACATTATAAATTCTATTTTGTAAACTATTGCTACCTTTATTTGCTGGACACCATGATTGCTCTTAACATGTAGCACTGATTGTGCATGTTACAATTCAAGGTGCAAACTTACTAACTGTACTACTCATCGATTATGGACTACTTTTTGGACTTAGTAGCAACTTTAATTTGGCATTGAACAATAATATGAACTTCAGTTATGACACAACTAATACTCATAACTGCAATACTGCATTTGATGTTGTGTTGACTAGTGACAATATCATCTTTCCATTTGTTTATTTTTATTATGTTTATTGTCACAAGGATTACAATTATATTTTTCTACTTTACGCATGTCACTTATTTCATGATTTATTTTTAATTCAATATAGAGAACCTGGACTGCTTCTACAGCATGGACTCACTGTCCAGAACTGTGCAAATCGGTGTTTCGACAACAAAGATGGTAATGGATCGATGCAATATTCCCAAAATGAGCTCTTCACATTGGTATGACACATGAGTTCGATCACATTGAAGAGATAACAAGAAACTTGTTGAATGGTCTAACATGTATGGTATCTGTGTTACGACCCGAACTTCCCCGGTGAGGAAAGCCCGGATTGAGTCGGGAACAACACACAGAAGAACGCAGACGGAAGAACATTTCATTGTATATTACAACAATACCATCAGAATACAAGAATATACAGAGTATAAATGAATATTACACAGAAACATCAGAGATTTAAATTACATTTAAATACATAGCAGCGGAAAATAATACAATACACAACTGAAGGAGATATACGGATACAAAGCTTTCCGGATATCATTCCAGCTGTAAACCAGGATCCTGTGAATACAAATCTACAAAACCAAAACTACTAGCTGCCCATGTCGAAAATAAGGGCACCCAGAGTTTAGGTTAAAACAATAAACTCCAGGTCAATCATGGGACTGGTGTGAGAACTAAAAACAGTTATAAATCTTCATTTTAAAGTTAGGTAAATCAAGGGACCACACCGTATAACACGGAACGAGTTTCCCCCCAAGAATACCAGTGCATAAAGCAAACAACGCAATGCTAAATAAAAAAAATGAAGCTATTATAAGACCCAGGTCGTATCACACAATGCAACGCAAGACGGAGGATAGGGTTTTTACCTTATAATAGCCAAGAATGCTTGATACGTTTAAAACAAATCATTTGACACTATTATAAGTGCATAGTGTATAAAACAACTTCAAATCATAAGTATCAATCATAGACGGCATAAGCGCTCCATCCTACTATGTCGCCATACTAGGCTCTACAAATAAAACCGCAAATGTCACGTATTTGGAAATTGGATTTCCATCTGTGAACCGAGGCAAAAGATAGTCCTCAACCGATTCGAGACGCTCTAGCCCGTGTCTCAGGATCAGAACGCATCAACCCTTTGGATCGTCAGGGCCGGTCCACCGATGTGGATTATTATGCCTGAACACTACGTTTCCCCGCCCTTTGGGGTGTCAGTGAGCCAACAAATGACTCTATCGGACCCGGATCGTCCGATCAAACCGAGGCGCCTCGCAACAGCAACAACCACATAAGTCAAACTCGTCAGGGCGTGTAAAACCACTGACGCCACTTTTAGCTAGAAGGAAACGCATGCCCTCCCTGAGGTCCGTCTCCCGTTTTTGGTTCACACCGGGGTGTGAGGCTCGCGAATCAACGTTACACAAAGCTATGCCACAAAGGCCGTGCTTTGATCATCCACCACAAGACTCTGCTTTTCAACAGAAGCCTTGATCATATTGCCACTTAGGCATGCCACACAGGCAATTCACTCCATGCGTTTGATATCCATCGATATATAACCCCTGAGCTCGTACGTCTCAGAGAAGGGCGTTAAGCAAGAGAATAAATTCTCCGCCGCCAAACTGATATATATTTAATAGAAATCAATCACACAGACTAAAATCCAATGTCAGACACACAGTCCATTTACAAGTTCGTTCTGGGTCTGAACGAAACCGGAGGCACCTAGTACCCCGCATATCCGTCGATCTCCAAGTACGTCTGGACGATCACCAACTGTTTCCCTCCTCTTGGGTGTACAGCCCAATCAAGATCATCAGTAATTATCTAAACGACGTGAAGACCTCCGGTCTTCAACCACCGTCTTCACCTTCGACTTATCGTCGTATCAGTTATTCGGAATGGGATAAACCCGGTCTTCCCGAATAACTTGCGTATATGATAAACAAGTGTTACACAAACACAACATACGCTTCATTCCAATTCATCAGTCACTAACCGTAAATTAATCAAGAGAATAATTCGCCAAATATTAACCCCGAAGGCCGAAACCAACATCAGATCAATACCCAGGAAATCACTCTGCTTAGCCAACCTACAGTTAGTTTCTAAATTTCACATTCTTAGGGAAAGGTTCCCATTAATTTTATCAAAGATAAATACTTTAAATTTATTCTTTAATATACTTTTGAATATCAATTCAAACTAGTCGGGATTAGCGAACCTTACCGAAGTAATCATTTATTTTATTTCCCAATCCCAGCCTATTCATCCCATGAAGTAAAACTGGTAATACTTCATATCTAACACCACGGTGTTATCGGTAAATTTAATTAACATTTCACGTTCAAATCTAATTAAAGATTACTATCACCTGGAGCAAAACTGGGGATACTCCATTCTCGATGTTTTCAATTTAATTAAGGATTCACCAAAACTCCACTTAGTTTTAATCTTTAACTGGATTAAAGAATCGGTGTCCTTTAAAACACGGTTCATGATAAACCCCAAAATCACATTTCAGTCAGTCCCTAACCGTAAAATAGCAAGTGAGCAATTCCCTAAGTATTAACCCCGAAGGCCGAAACCAACATCAGATCAATACCTCTGAAACCATTCAACTTAACTGATCTCCAGTTATTTTCTGATTTTCTTAACTCCTTTAGGTCTAAAAATAGTATTATTGAAGATACCATTCACGACAACCCAAAATCACGTTCCATTAATTATCGGGTTAAAGAACAAGTGTTATTTAAAACAATGTTCACGATAAATCCAAAAATCAATACCAATTCAATTCTAATTAAATATTATTTAATTGGTACACTTCATTAAATCTAAATAAAAAGATTTAATCTTTTCTCAACTGGATTCAAGAACAGTGTTAATAAAGACACCATTCACGACAAACCCAAATCACATTTGACATTAAATACAAGGCTCTGAATAGAAAATATACCGGCTTATATTCAATATCAAATCCTACGACCAACAAATATCGTATTGGAAATAACGATATATATATACATATATATCTTTCAAAGTCCCATAACAATATCTGTATCATCACGAAATCCAACATCGAAATATTCCGAAGACAATTTCGATTCAAATCCATTCCAATATAATTATTGGAAATTCTGGTTATTTTCAAAACCATTTCAAATCCAATTTATTTATTTAAAAATAAATAGAATTATAATTCTAGTTAAAACTAGTTCATTTCGATAAAAATCTATTTTATCTTTTCAAATATGGAGTTTTTCATCCCGATTCTTCCCAAATCATTTCTTATGATTTTACACAAATTATTGATATTTTTAATAATTTTATCAAGGCCCGTACAGTCGATTTCCATCAACGGCCATCGAACTGCACTTACAGCGACCTTTTCCAAATTTGATTTGGACATAATTCCAAATCCAACCGTTAGATTTCTAATTTCCAATATTCGTTAGAAAGCTCTTTTCGATACGAACCCAACGATTCCAGTTTTAGGAGAATCCGACGGTCAGATCTCCCGCAATATCCATTCGAAGTCAATGGTCGAAATTCGCGAACTACCGCGGCGCGGCGCGTTCTATTCAGGCCATTATATTAAATATATAATATATATTGTATATACTTCGTCGATTTCCTTTTATAACGTATTTTATAAATCGTTTTAAATTCGTTTTCGAAACGATTTCAACTTCATTTCAAATTCAAATCAAAATTGAATTTTCCAATATAAATTCGTTTTAAATTCATTTCAATTTGATTTCCATTCAAATCGATTTTGAATTCAATTTCAGTTCGTTTTCAATTCAATTTCAATTCGAATTCATTTCTATTCAATTTCAATTCTATTCAATTTCAATTCGAATTCATTTCTATTCTCAAATATTCTGTTTCAAATGTTCCTTTTTCGAATATTTCTACTTTCAAATATTCTATTTCTAAACTGGAATGAGGCCAAATCAATTACCATAGATTTTATTTATATGGATTTTCCGTACAACACATGTATATATCGAATGACAAATAATCAACCATCATCCAAAGTGCATCCTACACTGTATAAGCATCAAATATAAATATTCAACGCTCATAACAGCCTGTCAATCAATCGATCGACATACAGCTAATTATTGGGACTAGTGTATGTCATATATCATCCCAATACCCGTGTGGGGTATTCAAACAATCAAACACAGATTTTATTTGTGCAGTTGGGCGATGTGTAAAATTTATCGTCCCAATCAATATCAGTCAAATGTGTGTATATAAACAAATCGTCCGATTTGTTTATTTTTATTTCATTTCATATACACGTTAAAAATTCTATTTTTAACTATAAAATATTTTTCACTATAAAATATTTTATTTTAACTATATAAATATTTTATTTCATTTCACATCATACCACACAATCAACTACACATCAAAATCAAACAACCAAGCATACAAGCCGTCCATGGTCTGTGGACGACGGGTGTCGGGTGCTACTGAATACCGTCTGCATCCTAGTATATTTTTCAACTAGAAATAAAATTAAAAAGTGAGAAGTTCTCACAGAGGGTTCCACTTCGCCGTGCTTTGCTGTTGAACTGCTGAATCATCTGGATTCCTTTGAAATTCCAATTCAGTCTTTTTTTCATGCTGTTCCAATAAAAATTATATTTTTATTGCTTCATTTCAATAAATAAAAATTATATTAATATTTTACTTCGTATATATATATATATATATATATTTACAACACTTCTTTCTATATAAAAATTATATTTTTATTCTTCACATCATATAAAAATAATATTTTTATTATCTACATTATATAAAAATATCGCCTTTCCTACTTTAAAAATGTCGCTTTTCTTACTTTAAAAATGTCGCCTTTCTTACTTTAAAAATGTCGCCTTTCTTCATTTTCTCCTAACAAAAATCCTACCTTTTATATAGTAAAAATCCGACCTTTTATTTAAAGATGTAAACTTTTTATAAATTAAAAATGTAAACTTTTTAATTTCTAAACCCCAATCCTTTTAATTCTAGGTTATTCATATAAAATCTGAAAATAAAAATCAATGGCCTAACATCTATAAAACTGATTTTTCTTAATCTCTAAAATGGGGTCAGCTAGGGCTTGGGTAGCGGCGGAAGGGTTCAACGAAGGAGAGAGGGATGGAGGGTCTTCGCGTGTCGGGTTGTAGAGGGAAGGGAGGAGAAGGAGAAGGGGAGATCGGAGAAGAAGAGGGAGGCGCGGGGAGCGGAGGCCGACGATGGGAGGAGGGGGCGACGTGGGCGCGACATCGACGAGGGCTCTGACCCTCTCCTTTTTTTTAAAGTGAGGCATTGACTGGTAAAAGGGGAGAGGGAGAGGGTTTTAAAGTAAATTATATATATTTCAATATTTTTAAATAAAAAAAACACTTTTTATTTCGAACACGAAATCGAACACACCGACTGTCATCCCTAGCTAATTACCCCCATTCCGAACACAATGGGATATGTATCATGAGCCAGTTTGATCGTCTCGATCAGTTTCCGTTTAAATTAAAATTCAAATATATATATTCTATTTTAAACGCACATTTTAAATTACCGGGGCCACATACGGGCTTTAAAAATTCCAGAAAAATTATTTCTAACTTCGTATTGACGATACGATCCTAACAAAACTAATTTTGTCAAATTCTGAGACCGTTTGAAAAATGGTCATTTTCCAGTCGATTAAAATCAACTGAAACTGGTCAAACGCGTTTTCCTTTGCCACGCTCACATATTGAATCAAAAAAAATTACGAAATTTGAAACCCAGCAATAACTAGACATCACGGATCCAATAAAAGTGGTTTCGTCGAAATCCGAGGTCGTTTGCAAAATGGCCATTTTTAAGGGCCAGAATTCCATAGCGACTATTCTGAAAATTCATTTGGGCATAACTTTTGATTCTCGCTATGAAATTTTGATTTTTCGAACTCGTTAGAAAGATCTTCTCAAATAGATTCTATTATTTTTGGTTTCACTAAAATCCGGTTTATTTTGCACCCGGTACATTCATTTGAAGTTTGAAATCGAATTATCGAACTACCGCGCCATTTTCAATTCCTTTTATAATTATATATAATTATTTATAATCCAATGTCGAGCTATATAAATATATGCGTTCGAATTCTGTTCAAAATAAATTTCTCGTCGTTATTATTTAAAATAATTCATTTTAAATAATCAAAATTCGCTAAAATTGCCAAAATAAAATTTTTAAACTGGCCCAGATTTTCGGGTTGTTACAATCTGTTATTGAATTTAATCACAATATCCCATTACAAATGATCATCACCAAAGTATAATAAAAAAATGTACATAGAGCCATTCGGTAATTTTATCTAACTGGTGCATATATCATATTTGCTATTGCACAAGAATGGTTTGGATAAGTTCCATTGAGATGTTTTTTTACGTTACATCTTTTTCCAAAATTATGTGCAAATATGATTTAAGAGCATTTGGGTCAAAGTAAGGTTAAGTATAATTATGTTAACCTACTTATAGGAAGATTGTTTTTTTTTCAAAATGACTACTTATATGACAATCCTGATTGCTAGCGTTCTTGTGTGTTAACTTTGATGTTTATAATTCCATGTTTATTGGAGTGTTTAGTACTTGGTCCCAAAAATTAGATACAAAAGCTAATAAACATAGAATCATGGGTCCTTTTAGTTTGATCTCATATCCTGGTAGAAATAATATGTGTCTTAAAATAATTGGGTAACATGTTACATGTGTTGCTTCTTTCCTTCTATGCAGCTAAATACAATAATGTTATATTGTAGAATGAGAACGATGAAGATTGATTGCTTTTAATTTATTTTCTAGTTTCAAGTCATACCATTTTGCAGGCTCTTGCAAAGACTTCAACTATTCCTGATCTCATGTACCTTCGGGAACAATTTGCAATCTTTGGACCCAACGAGAGCTGTTACATTTCCTTGCAAAACTTTAAATCGGTTAATAGCTTTCTGTTTTTTTGGGTTTCTATTCTTTTTTGTTTTCAATATATTTACAAATTTCTGATAATAAATGGAAACACAGGCCTTAATGAAGTACTCGAGAAGCTGTAAAAGAATCCAAAGTTCTTGATTTTGTTAACATGGTAACATCTCTACAGTATCAAGTTTTTCTCTTTCAAATTTGCTTTGGCATCTTAAATGTAGTGACAGTAGAAATGATTATGTTTCGTTGGTTCATGATTTGCAGGTGAGCTCTCTTCAGTATGGCAAGCTAGATTTCGAAGAATTTGTTGCTGCATCTATAAAGCGTGTATTAGTTGGAAGCATTAGCATAGTGGGAGTAGCATGCTCGTAGAGGTTATGAATTATTTGAGAAAGATGGAAATCGACCCATCATGATTGAAGCTCTTTCGTCGGTAAGTACACAAAGTTGTATTTTCCTTTTCTCAAGTTGAAGTATGTGGTTATTGACCAAAAAAGGCTATAGTAGTATGTGCATTTTTAGCTTTATGGTTGTGTTGTGTTGTATTTTGAAATAGTGCGTTTGGATTATGTGTATGGATTACATTTTTTAATATGGTAGAACTTTGAATGTAATTTAACTAACCTTTTGAAATGTCTATTATGATTTAGTGAATCCAATTTTATATTGTCTATGTCTATTGGAAATGTATGTTTACTTTTTTTTTGGGTAATTTTTGTTTCTATTATTACATTATTAAATGCAGATGATGGTGGATTATAGTAGACAAATGGGTTTTCTGAATCTTGCAACAGACATTTTGTGTTGCAAATAATCAAATTGCAACTGTCTTAAATAGTTGTAGTATCTCAGTTTTTAACATGCATTCTATGTTTGCAACTCGCATTTTTATTTGCAAAAGATTCTATTGCAACAAAAAAGACCCATTGCAAAAAAGTCTATAGCAACTTCTTATTGCAACAAGCAAAAACTGTTGTGAAAAGAGACAGACCTATTGCAACTTCGGCTATAGAGATGGGCGCGAGCCTGTTGCAATAGGCCTACAGCAACAGATATTGTCTGTTGCGAAAAGTGTTTTCTGTTGTAGAAGTTAATTCACCAACAGTAAGATTTCGCTTACTTGTTCAACTATAGACTTGTTGGCAAGCATTTTGAAATCCATAAAATTACAAACAAGAAATTTTTATTACTTTCCTCGGATATGCGATATTTGCTTTCTAATGCGGTCTAGAGTGCCTTTGTAGTTTCCAAGGTCCTTTAAGCATTGTAGATTGGAGTAGACAATGCATTCAGATGTTCACTCTACATAGAAAATCGTCCTCTTTGCGATTTGCTCGTTTCACCTTGAGAGTGGCATCATCCTTATTTGAAAATTTATTGGGGATTTTGTGGTTCGAGACGACTATGAGGAAGATATTTCCGTACTTCAGATTTCCTGGATATATGAAATAGATTCTTCCAGACTATAGTTTAACCGACTTTCAGGATTTAGTGAAGCTCTAGAGCAGGGTAATCAAATTCAAAGTTTGTACGACTTCGTTTTGATCAAGAACATTCTAATATTTGATTTCTGATGATGCAAGCAGCGGAAAGAATGAGGAGAAAAATGAAGAACAACTCTGCAACACTTTACAAGTGTTGCAAATTTAAAAAATTTCAACACTTTCGTAGTGTTGGAAATGTCGTTTGCAGAACTTGAGGAAGAAGATGGAATATGAGAAAAAGCGATTTGAAACACTTTCCAGGCGCGACAATTTATAGAGGCGACGGGAAGCGATAGTTCACCAATCATCAAGACCGTTTGAACGGTTATACCCGTTTCGAATTAAATCTGCGCATCTTTTCATTTGCAACGGCAACAAAGCATTGCAAATTTCCTGCCGCTTTCAAATTCAATTTTCGGGTCTATAATGAGCTAAAATTGGACCCATTACTGATCTTAAATTTTGTCCAAAAATATTCTTATTGTATTTGGTCTCAAAACCCGAAACTCGTGCCCGTTTCGGTCCAATGGACGGCGGTGGCTACACGCGTGTGTTATGCATGACTTTTCTCCTTGTAACAAAGCACATTTAGGAGTCCTAAGGTCCCAACACCCTTATGAGAAATCTACTTATATACTAGAATAATTTTGGGCACTTTTACAATGTGAAACTAATACAATTCATCTTTCATCTTTATTTCTTTCTTTCCTCTTCAAAAACAATTCCCAAACCCGAAATATTTCTGAAAATTATTCAACAATGCTTTCTTCAAGAAACTTAATATTGAGAATGCCACTTCTTTTTAGTATGATTAGTCGTTATGCGCATGTATTTTAATGGAGATTATGCATAAAATCAAATATTATATAGTTTGATCTAATATTTCGATTAATAATAACATAATGTTATAACCGCCCTTCACATTTATTGTACTAGAAATGTGTGGTACGAATGGCAATGGACATGTTAAGATAATTAGAGTATGATGTAATAACTTTTGTATTATTATTGAATGAATAATACTGTACAAAGGGGTATGCGATTTATACACAACTCGTAATGGGCTTTAGTGTGCAGAACATATAATACATAGTGAGTCATTCAAAGAAAATGACATAATGCTGCAACAGACTTTATTCTCTAATAAGCCCCCTTAAGCCCTACTTGCAAACTAGGTTTTGAAAACTTCGGAAATGGCAATTGCGACTTGAAAATATCATCAAATTTGAAAAAAATCTTTGAGATTTCGTAAAAGGTTGGTTTTAGATCTTGACATCAATAGAAGATCTGAACTTTTGTAGCTATGTTGTTGCTGATATCCTCTAATATCAGAGATGTTGAGTAGATCTGAGCTTTTGTGGCTTTGATGACTTGGATCTACTCTAGAGCCTGTGAAGTTGAGTAGATCTGAAGTACAAGAGTATATGGATTGCTCTCTCTTGACTGAATGATTATCGACAATTCCAAGTGCATCTTTGAGCTTGTTGGTGACTGATTTTTGACTCGATTCACTGATGTTGGGATTATCTCTATGCTTGATAAAGTACTGCTTTGACAATGGCTTTGTTAGTACAACTACGACTTGGTAAGTGGAAGGTATGTAGTTTATCAGAATTTTTTCTTTCATAGCTAGTTTCCGAACGAAGTAGATGTCCAGTTCCATACATTTTATTCTAGAGTGTAGCACAAGATTTGTTGCAATTGCTATTGTACTTAAATTGGCACATCAGATTGTAGCTTTGCCGCTGATTTTGATTTTTAATTCATTTAATAGTGATTGAATCCATATCATTTCAGTAGTTGCACTTGCTATGCTCCTATATTCTGCTTCAGTACTTGACCTAGATACTATTGATTGTTTCTTTGCACAGAATGAAATATGATTTTTTTTCCTAGGAATATACAGTGATTAGATGTTGATTTTCTATTGATTTTCTATCATCTTTGTCATTAGCCCAATCTGAATCAACATAACTGTTAAATTTAGAACCATGCTAGCCTTCATGCTCAAACATAGGTCGATGGTTCCCTTTAAATACCTAAGGATTCTTTTTACAGCTACCTAGTGATCACTTAATGGTTGGTGCATGTACTGGCTTACTTTATTCACACTATAAGTGATATTTAGTCTTGTAATAGTAACATAATGAAGGGCTCCGACTAAACTGCTTTTCATTTTCAATGGGTTCACCCCTATCTTTTCTGAGTTGTACGCTGCTTACCATAGGCAGTGGTAATGGATTGGCCTTTTCCATTTTTGATCTTGTGAGAATTTGAGAGATATATTTTATTTGATTTAATTGTAGTTCATCATTGGAGTTTCTATTGACTTCAATTCCAAGATAGTATGACAAATTTCCCAAGTCTTTTATAGAGAACTCCTCATTTAGATGTTTAGTAACTCTCTGTATTTCTTCAATATTGTTGCCTATAGTTAAAAGGTCATCAACATATATAAGTATATAGGTAATAGTATTGTTGAAAAACTTGGTAAATTAGGAGTTGTCTGATTTTGTTGGAGTGTAGCCTAGTCTGGACAGAGTTTCTTTAAGCTTATCAAACCAGACTCTTGGAGCTTGTTTGAGATCATATATGGCCTTGCTGAGTTTCCAGACTAGTTTTTCATTTCCTAGTATCTTGAATCCTTCAGACTGCTCTATATATACTTCCTCCTGTAAAACACCATTCAAAAAGGCATTATTGACATCTAACTGTTTGATGGTCCAATTCTTATGTAAGGCAATAGTTAGAATAATTCTTATAGTAGTAGGCTTTACAACAAGTGAGAAGGTTTCTTTACAATCAGTTCCATACTGTTGTGAATATCCTTTAGCTACTAATCTTGTCTAATAATTTGATTTTGAACCATCAGGATTCCTTTTAATTCTAAAAGTCCATTTGCATCCTATGATATTTCTATCTTTAGGATCTAGTACAAGTGTCCAAGTATTATTCTTCATAAGTGCATTAAACTCTTCCTGCATGGCCTTCGCTTATCATTTAGCACACCCTAGTGGTAAGTGGTGGGTTCACTAGAAGATTCTTCAATGTGAACGCCTTGGGCTTGAATATACCACTTTTACCCTTGGTGGTCATTGATGTCTGTTTTCCATAGGCACAATAATGTTTTTTCTAGTATGCTCATGTTCATTTGAAGTGATATTCTCCTGAATATTGTCACTAATATCCTGTTGTGAGTTTTTGCTATAACTTTCAGGGGATTCAAAGGACCTTTGACCTGATCATCATTGATCAAAGTGTGTTAAGGGCCTGAGTCATCAGGAGGCAGTTGATAAAGTTGCTCACTGTTCGTCTTGTTTAACATAATGAATTCATCATGAAGGTCAGATATTACAGGGATTGAAATCCTTGGGTTGTATTTTTCTTTTGTTGTGCTGAACTCTTCCTCACTGAAAGGAAATATTCTTTCTTTGAAAATAACATGTGTAGACATATAGATTTTGCCATTGTTGTCTAGGCATTTATAACCTTTGTGATTTGAGGCATAACCTAGAAATATGAAGGGTGCAGACCTAAAGTCAAGCTTATGCGTGTTATAGGGTCTTAGATAGGGGAAGCATAGACATCCAAAGACTTTCAGTTCGTTGCACTTTGGTTTAGTGTTAGTTAAAATTTCGACTGGACACTTGAAACCAAGTACTTTTGTAGATAGTCTTTTAAAGAGATGCACTGTTGTAACAAAAACATCTGGCCAAAATTTTAGTGGTAAGGATGTTTAAGCTAGCAGTTAATCCAGTTTCAACAGTATGTTTATGCTCCTCTCTATAAGACCATTTTGCTAATCTGTGTGTCGATAGGTTAATCTATGTGTGATACCCTTTTTATTAAAATATTACTTTAAGGGTAGGAACCCCTTACCTCCATCAGATTGTAACACCTTTACCTGACTATTTACCTGATTCTCATCATTTGTAATGAACTTTATCACTGCACTATAAGTCTCAAATTTTGATTTCATAAAGTAAATCCAAACATGTCTTGAATATGCATTAATGAATGATATATAATAGTTATAGTTTTAATCAGTGTTCACTGGGGCAGGACCCCATTGATTCGTTGCAACTAGTTCAAGTGGCTTTTTATAAGATGTTTCAGAGTTTTGAAACATTAATTGGTGATTTTTTCCTAGTTGAGAGTATGAAGAAAAGTAATGTCCAGGAATACGGATTGCAATATTACTATTATTCAGAGCTTGTTCTGCAATTTTCATACTAGGATGGCCAAGTTTACAATACCATATATCAAAAGTCTTATGAATTTCATCCGTTTTCAATTCAGACATGTTACAACTAAAAACTTGTTTAAAGTCGGGAGTATTTCTTGAATCAACATCAAACTTGTATATCCATTTTGTTCATTACCCCATGTTAACGATATTTTTCGTCAACACCGGAGATGGATCAACTGGGGAAGATCTAAAGGAAAAAGTAAATGGTTAGGCTATTTTGAGGTTAGGGCGGATCTCCACCCTAGATATCGAAATATGGAGGAGTGGGATCGTTAAAGACTATCAAGATGGGTCTAAGCACCGAGAAGGAGATATACCTTTCCATTCGAGGACATATTAAGATGGGAATCCATACTTATCTAAAAAACAAATAGTAAACTACAACAACGATGATTAGAAATAATAATATAAACTTACAGAGCAGTTTTTCATAAGAAGATCCCTATTTATTAAACATTCATTGGTGATACATGAATATAATAGGCGAACCTCTCCCGTTTTTCTAAGCACTAAGCTTCTTTTAAGAGTACTAGTATGAACGGAAGTTGACCCCCCTTAAATGTTATCCCTGGGGTCTTATTTACAGTGGTCTTAGACTCCTTCCGTTGTTGGGCTATTAGGCCTGTGGGGGCCTTTGTTGGCCGCTTTTTCCTTGGTTTTGGGCGCTTGTCTTCCGGCCATCTTTGGAGTATCAGTTATGGTCTTCGGGTGGTATTTGAGCCTTTGGTAACTACCGGTTCGAAACCGCTATGGGTTTCGATATTAGGTAAATCAGTACGAGTAGCCTGTAACTCTGCCTGGGTCCTGGTTAGTCTTTTGGTGGAACTTTTGTGGTGGCTTGGATTCCTGGAGGCTGGCTTCTAGTGTTACCTCTGTTATTTGTGAATGCGACCTTTCGGCATTCGCACGGCGGATGCTTCGGAAGCTGGTTCCAGATGAACCTTACATTTTCTTGGTTTAGGACCTTCGATGCCTTCACCTTCAAGTGTACTGGTATTTAGGTAGGTCATTACTGAAGATTCCTTCGGGTTTCGTCTAACGGGTTTAGGGCTTTTGACTTTCTTGGCTTTGGATTAGGATGACTCTTTACTACAGAATCTTCTGTCGAACTGATACTATCGGAGGGATCCTGTCGGACCGACCCGGTGGATAGATCCCGCCGGTTATATCCTGTTGCTTTTATGACCCTTTCCCCTAGGAGGATTTCAATCGTCGTAGCTTTTCAGGTTATTCTCCCTGCTCTTAGCTCCTCCTAGTACTTGGCTATACTTTTTGAAGAGTTTTTGGTGAGCTTTCGGTTATCCGATACCCCTTCACCGCCAGCTCATCCTGCTGTTAGTTTTGGTAGCAACATTTGCGCCCCCCTAGTGAAGGGGTATTTTCGGCTTTCCAAGTCAAACCCTTGGTCTTTTTCGAAGTGTCATGTTAAAGTCTTTTGATCTCCCTCGACCAGTAGCTTTTATTGGTCTTTGCCTGTGCGGCCCAGATTGATCTTGAAACTTGAACATAAACTCTTCTTCTCCCTCGTTCCCGTCTTTCACCTGCAAATTAAATCTTTGAACAAGATTACTGCCCTACTAAAAAAAGGACCCTAGTTTTCTCTCTTTTTAAGACACAAGCTCGATTATTGGTGAGTATTTTTACTTCTTATATGAACCGCAACCCTAATTACGCGTCAAAATTGTCATGAAAGATGGTTAGTACTATGCTGTTTATGAAATAAGTTCAGGTGTCAATTTCACTGTCATTGCTGACATGATTCTAATGTCATTAGGGATGATTTCCCTTTGTTGATTGTGTTGGTCTGTCTAGGTTTCTAGGTTGATTATGTTCGACTTAATCGTGTATTAGTCGAAGTATAAATGATATAACCTTCCTTATATCCCCTATTTGGGTCTGATTTAGGTTTTCGCCTAACTGAACTTCGTGTTAAACGAGGCGTAATGGTACTCAGTAATGTTTGATAATGATATGTGTATTTATGTAAGAGATATGCATACTAATTGCATGGTTATGAAACGATGTTGCCTGGTAGAATCATGTCTCATAAAAGCCCTGCAAAGGAGAAGATCAAGGATTCCAAAATCTCCCGTCCCTAGAAGACATTTGCGCCCAAGCCATCCTTAATTGTATCCCAACAGTCTGTGGATGCCATATTAGATAATTTTGGCATATTGGATACAGATGCTATGATAGCTGCTTCTTTAAATTTTCTCAAGAATCCTCCAAAAGGGTTCTTTGCGTATTCGGCCATTCATATCTGACATGGAGGTTTTCTTCCTTCCCTTCGCTTTCTACACAAACATCTAGTTGACTTGAAAGTTGCCCCTATTCAATTTTGCCTAACACATACACGACCCTTTTTCTGCTTGGAGGCTCTAGCGTTTGCTTCGGGTCAGAACTCTTTAAGTCTCAAACTTATCTGTCACATGATCCGGTTCTCCAAGACCTCAAAATCGCCAATCTGGAGGGATAATCCTGTAAAGAGGATGGTTACCGATGGCATTAGTAAAACTAGGTCGTAGGAGGACCAATATTTCCTTGTTCATTGTCCACCCGGCATACCAGGACAATTTGTTGATGACGGTGGGTTTCTTGCTTTTATAAAGTGAATGTCCTATAGTTGTGGTCTTTTATTTACTTGAACCTTCTATTTATCGCAGAACCCCCCTCCAAAGATGTGATTTCAACTCCGGAGGAAGCTCAAGTGGTTGACGTTGTCTTCAATGCACCGATGTAGCATATGTGCAAGTCATTTTTCTTAATCGTCGATAGACTTCGCGAGTATGGCCTTCTTCCTCCAGGACAAAAGATATTGGGGCAACCCCCCATTCAATTCTCTGGCCAAAAGGGATTATTGTTAGGTTCCGACTCATTTAATGCAGGCTCTCCCATCCATCTAAGTGTTTCAAATAGGATTCATTCGTTATGTTAGTCTTTCTCTTGTTTTCTGGTTGTTGCTTTTTCCAATTCATCCTTTTCTTTGTTTAGGATCTTCGGTCTCCCAGGACACATCTGTTCGTACCGGTTATAGTCGGTCCAGTGTCCAGGCTATGAAGAGGCTTGCTCAACCCGTTGTGGATCCTCCATCGAAGAAACCCAAGTGTGACGAGTCGGTTGGCTTTTCAGGAGATACTGCTGCTACTCTGAAAACATAACAGACTTTTGATCCTTCTACCATCATTGATGAACAAGTGGTCGATATTGATCCTCCCCCAGAAGTCTCCCCAAAGGGTAAATCCACCAACGGCACTGTCCCTTTTGATGCTTTTGACGAAACAAACGGGGGAAGGCATGATCTTTCCACACCGTCTTCCTCCCATCCTGTATTTTATTTCGTACCTCCTCCACTGGCCCCATATTTTAATAAGCTTGTGGAACTGGCTCTTTCTTCCCCCGAAGTTGCGAATATTGCCTCAACTTCTACCACTTTGGACTCGGTGGATTTCCACAGACAACATATCCTTTTGGTATCATACATACATACACCCCTCTCTTCTCCTTTTTTTTTAAATAGTTTTAGCCTTCTTCTCTTCTTTAGATGATGAAAACTTGGTATGTCTCCTGCGGATTAGCTTCCACCTCAGTGGCTGAGGTCAATACTTTAAGGGAGGAGAATAGGGTGTTGTCGGATAAAGTGGATGCTTTGTTGCGGGAGAAGACGGAGGGGGATAACGAACGCGAGGAGTTGGCGACTTCATTACAGGAGGAGAGGAAGGCTAAGGAGGAGTTGATGAAGCAGGTTGTGAACCTTAAGGTGGAGAAAGCAGAACTAGAGGTTGACTATGCTGCGGAGATGAACAAAATGAACACTCAGCTTTCCACCGCAAAGAGAATCATTTGCGAGGACAGTGATAGAATTTCAAATTTTTTGAATGTCTACCTTAACAACAAAGCCACGGAGTACTATGAAGATGCCCATATTCTTTTTTTCTCAGATAACTACGAAAGGCTTTCGGAATTTAACTTTTCTTCAATTGATCCCTGTATTCGAGACAGAGTTCTAGAGAAGATCGAGCAAGTGAGATGGGAGTGTAAGGTTCCTCTAGTGGACAAGATAGATCCTGCATTGTTGTTGTTCATTGATGAATTTCCTGAAAATTATAAGGAAGAAGGGGAGGATGAAAACACAGCAGACGGAGAGACGGAAGGTTATGTGGGCCAGCCAGATGGGTCCAGAAAGGGTGTAGGAAAATCTACTCTCGCATCACAAGAGTTGCCCTCTAAGGACAACGGTTTTTTAGATTCTGGGAAGAAGAGGACTCCTGATCGATCCGATGTTGACGTCGCACAGGTATGGCTTTCGCTTTTGAAGTGCTTTCCTTTCCCTTGAATATCATTAATAATTAGGTTTCCCATATTACAGCAATTCCCTATTTCTCCGAAGACGTGAGTTACAGTTATGTTTTTAGATTCCGCATTTAGAAATTTAGGGAAAAAACTCAAGGGGCTTGGTTCAGCACAAACAATTTTAACAAGGTATCTTGAATGTTATTGTATCAAGCATACATTTTCTTTTGATTTTTTCATGAATTATGTTGATTTTGTGATACTTGATGGTTTATGGTGTTGGTGATATGCTAGTGTGGATGCGGTATCTATTGTGTGTATGAATTGATAAAGGTTTTGTGATTGTTTTCCTTTCCTCGGGATGTATGAAGTAATTAGCCTATACTTGGTATTTGCAATTTTTGTATTATAATATTTCATCTTATATGTGGTTAGGAGGACTCGTTCCAGACCCCCTCTTCACAATTTAGGGAGGAAATTCCGAACGTCGTTGGTTGCAAAGATATTTTTGGTAATATTCCCCTGTTGGGCTACACAAAGATGATTACCTCCAAAAGGTGACAGTCACAAACCTCAAGGAACAAATGTCCTATGTGGACAAGCAACTGAAAGAAAAAGATGAAATTATTTGGTATTTACAACGTAACTTAGCAACAAAATCCCCCGAGAGCTCAGATGCGGTGGTTGGTAGATTATACCAACAAATCGATAAATTGGAGGATAAGCTGAAGAAAGCCAAAGAGGACTACGCTTCTTTGGAATTTGCTTTGCAAAATCCATATTCAAAATGAGAGATTTTTATTGTATGTTTGGGATGTGAAAATTTTCTTTTAAAACGATGACTGTGTCTGTGTAACGATTTATGTCGTGATTTCCAGTGTGGCTGCTAGTGTGTTATGCGATTTATATGATGTATTGCTTTTGTTAGGAACAATATCACTGTATCTCAGGGTGTTGTAATGAGTGGAAATCTACTTGTGCTAAATGTCAGTAAAAGGTTTCTTTATGTAACAATTACCCTTGGGAAAACTCCTAACGAAAGATCGCTTAGAACAAAGGGTTAGTCAGCTATTGAACGTTGTTAGAAGTGTTTGGAATCTTTTTCCCAGTTCTTCCTTGACTGGTGTTACGATATGATGTCGTTTTTAGAGTTATGCAGTGGACTGATATGTTGAAAAGAAAACAAACTAATGAACGTATAGGTTAAAGACACTTCCCTTAGAGGATCATAAGCTCATCCTTGGTAGTGAATTTCTGAGCTCGACCCGAATTTTCTAGAGGGACGAGCAATTCCTTGTTTGGATCAGGAGTTGGAATCTACTTAAGTTTTGGGTGACCGTGATCACATTGGAACCCCACATCCGACCGTGATTTACTCCAGGATCATCCCGGGTTTAGGTACCGAGACGTAAGACCTCGGGCCTGCTTTAGGACTTCGTTGAAAAACCTATTCATCCCAGGTTCAGCTATTAATATGTAGAGGACTGGAACCCCTTCTGACATTTGTGAAGAGTCGAATTGACCCAGATTCGGATATTGGTACGTAGGGGATCGGAGCCCTACCGGTATTTGTGAAGAGCCGAATCGACCCAGATTCGGGGATTAGTATGTAGAGGACCGGAACCCTTTCCGGTATTTATTGTTTTGGCATCTCTTTTGGGTTCGATTGGTGAACCAGAGGCTGCACATGCTTCTTGAGCCACTCCTTGGGCTTTTAATGTCAAAGCAGAGGATGTACGTGCTTTGTTGGCTGCTCTCTAGGCCTGTGCATCCAGTGCGCTTGGCTAGCTTATCCACAAGCATTACCCAAGGACTTACCCAACCTCCCTCCAGGAGGCGCCTTATCCTGACCATCATAGGCAATGATAAGGTCTTAGAAATTTAGATGGGGCCATCGTAGGCACTGAACTAAGGTTTACTCATTTGACGCTCTATACGGACCATCGTAGGTACTAATAGAGGCTTACACACCACCCTCCTCTGAGGGATGCCCTATCCTAACCATCATAGGTGATGATAGGGGTTTGCATTCCCTTCTGCGGGTAACGCAGAACATAAGCAGAGGTAGGACATGCTCTTCTACGAGCAGAGATAGGACGTGCTTAGTTCTAGCAGAGGTAGGGCGTACTCTTCTACGAGCAGAGGCAGGGCATGCTAATTTTAGATGCACCGCCATGACCATTTCTGGTGTGATACGGAGACTTACGCTTTTGATGCTTTAACCCTGCCCCCGCTGATTTGGGCATGGAGAAAGACTAACACATCACCCCCCCTTCGGGGGATGCCTCGTCCTGACCAATTTGGCGATTACGAGGGATTTAATCCGTTTACAGTTTGACCCCTTTTGGGTTTCCTTGTGAATTCCGGGAAGAGGGTTTTCCATACCCTTGAACACGTTTGGTAATATTTTTCCCAATGATTCCTACCGATTTCACCTTGATCTTTTCATAAATTCTCATAACTGGCCTTGGCTGACGAATCTAACGATGGTTTCCTCGAAGGTTCTGCAGTGATTAGTCTCGTGTCCGTTCATCAGGTGGTAATAGCAATAAGGCCCCCCGGTTTTCCTCTCATATTTGGGCTTCTTCTTCGTGAATGGCCAATAGTTGAGTTCATGTTTGGTTAGAAAGTAAACGTTCTCCACTGAAGTAGTGAGGTAGTATTCCTTGGGTATCCTCGGCGTACGCTCTTCTCTTTGCTGCTAGGGCCTAAACCTCCTGCGACTTAGCCTAGCTTTGGTGTCTAGACTTTCGTTCTTTCCTCCCGGAACATATTGGGATTGAGGTGACATCTCTTTAGACCATTTGTTGGCGAAGTGGTTGAAATTGTCCATTATTTCTCGTTTTAGTATCATTCCCTTAACTTGTCCGTAGAGAGCATTCTTTAGGTGAGAGAAAACGCTAACATCCTTCAATGTAGATCCGCTGGGTGGGTAAGGTTTGTCCTATGTAGGAAAAGCTATCGTCCCCAGTATCGTAAGCATGTAGTTACATTTTTCTCTTCCGCTTTATCACTCGCAAGGCCTCTTCTCTTAACCTTTGCTCCTCCATCACCCTAGGGTTGGTGTTTTTTGATTTATCTGCTCGAGATCCTGAGAACTTTTGTCAGGATTTCTTACTCATATCTTTGCTTCTTCAAAGCCAGTCAAATCCAGGATGGAACAACCCAGGTAGATAAGTGTGGCTGTCTACCAAAGGATCGTAGGTTCAAGCCTTCCTTCTAACGCCAAAATGTTAACGATATTTTTCGTCAACAGCAGAGATGGATCAACTGGGGCAGATCTAAAGGAAAAAGTAAGTGGTTCGGCTATTTTGAGGTTAAGTCGGATCTCCACCCTAGATATCGAAATCTAGAGGAGTGGAATCGTTAAAGACAATCAGGATGGGTCTAAGCACTGAGAAGGAGATATACCTTTCCATTCGAGGACATATTAAGACGGGAACCCATACTTATCTGAAAAACGAAAAGTAAACTACAACAGCGATGATTGGAAATAATAATATAAACTTACAGAGCAGTTTTTCATAAGAAGATCCCTCTTTATTAAACTTTCATTGGTGATACATGAATATAATAGGGGAACCGCTCCCCTTTTTCTAAGCACTAAGCTTATTTTAAGAGTACTAGTATGAAGGGAAGTTGACCCCCCTTAAATGTGACCCCTGGGGTCTTATTTATAGTGTTCTTGGACTCTTTCCGCTATTGGGCTTATGAGGGCCTTTGCTGACCGCTTTTTCCTTGGTTTTGGGCGTGTGGATTCCAGCCGTCTTTGGATTATCAGTTATGGTCTTCGGGTGGTATTTGAGCCTTTGGTAACGGCTCCCGAATGTAGGCTAAGCTTTCGGATGTAGGCCTTCAGCTTCATCGTGAATACTTAGAGGAGCCTACCCTCATAATGTATGTTGATAATTGTCGGTTCGAAACCGCAGTGGGTTTTCGGTACTAGGTAAATCAGTACGAGTAGCCTGTATCTCTGCTTAGGTCCTGGCTAGTCTTTTGGCGAAGCTTTCGCGGTGGCTTGGATTCCTGGAGGGTGGCTTCTGGTGCTACCTCTGTTATTTGTGAATGCGACCTTTCGGCATTCGCACGGCGGATGCTCCGGAAGCTGGTTCCAGATGATCCTTACGGTTTCTTGGTTTAGGACCTTCGATGCCTTCACCTTCAGGTGTACCGGTATTTAGACAGGTAATTACTGAAGATTCCTTCGGGCTTCGTCTGACGGGTTTAGGGCTTTTGACTTTCTTGGCTTCGGATTATGATGACTTTTACCACAGAATCTTCTGTCGAACTAATACTATCGGAGGGATCCTGTCGAACCGACCCCGGCGAATAGATCCCGCTGGTTATATCCCGTAGCTTTTATGACCCTTTCCCCTAGGAGGATTTCGGTCGTCGTAGCTTTTCGAGTTATTTCTCCGTGTTGTTAGCTCCTCCTAGTACTTCACCCTACTTTTTGAAGAGTTTTTGGTGAGCTTTCGGTTATCCGATACCCCTTCACCGCCAGCTCATTCTGCTGTTAGTTTTGGTATCAACACCCTGCAAAAGAATTTCCTTAGTTATGAGGTCTCTAACTAGGCAATGATTTGGGTAAAATTCGAATGAGACATTGTTGTCTCTAGCACATTGGGACACACTTATAACGTTCTTTCTTATGTTAGGTACTCTTAAAAGATCGTTGAGATATACTTCCTAGTACCCTTAATACTAGTGTGATAAGTGTATGTGATGTGAGCAGTATTGCGATTACCCATAGAGAGTAATTGTTTACCTATGTACTCCCTATTGCCAAGATTGAGATTGCTTAAGTTGTCAGTCACATGATTTGCGGCCTCTGAATCAGGATATCAAGCTTCATCATGTACATCAAAAATGCTGACAGACCCATTTCCACTTTTTTGAGAGCTTTTGTTGTCACTTTGGTTATTGATCATATTTGTTATTGGATTGTTTCTGTTATTGTTTGCAGCTTAACCAGTATTGAAGTTATTGTCGAATCTGAAATAGCATGTGTTTGTTGTATGTCCAAACTTGTCGCAGATTTGATAATTTTATCTGCTGTTGTTTCCTCCGCAAGATCTTCCTCTGCCAGGTTGTCCACCTCTCTGGTAAGTATTTGTTTGATTCTTTGATGTGTTTCCACGATCTTGATTCTTGAATTTACTGGTAGCCAGATTTACATTATATTTGGTACTGACTTCTTTCTTTTGATGAAGTCTGCCTTTGTGGCTTAATGGCATCGAGTATACACTCTGTAAGGACGGAATTGGCTCGATTGATGTTATGAATGCAACTACAACCTCATAATCGTTATTAGTCCACTTACAATGTAAAGAACTTATTCATTTTCAGCGATTTTTTGGCCACTGCAAGCCAATTGATCGCACATGATCATTGTTAAATTTTCCTTCTTGATATTCTGAAGCTGTCTTTTGTAGTGGAGAATCTTTGTAGAGGATTGAGATGTGAAGATTCTTTCCAAGGTTGACCAAATTTCATGTGATGAATTGCAACCGATCAGCTGTGGCAATAAATTTGTCCCCACTAGTGACATGATCCAAGAACTTATCAAATTATTTTGTCTCTGGTATGTTGTAAATTCAGAATTTAATAACAGTTTTTCTTTAGCATCTCTTATATATTTTACAGAAATTATCTTTGATCCATATAAGTATTCTTCGAAGCCATAAATTTTTACTGGTGTCTTAATTTGCAGTTTCCGAAGCAAAAAATTATTCCGTCTAATTGGATTGAGATAAGTTGACTTTGCGGTTTAATTATTACTTTGATCAACTCTTGCGTGATATCGACTGATGATTGACCTGTCTTTTGCCACATACACTAGTGAGGCTACTGAAACATCTGTTCTAGCCATGATTAAAAGTTGGATGATGGATAGGATAAAAAGGAGTCAAGAATTGCTCCAAGAACTGAGTTGTGAAATCGGATCACGCAAATACAGGGATAGTCCTTATAATTGATGATCGAGGACGACACAACGGTGATGGTAACACATGCAACCGATGCAGTTAATCTCTGATTGACTGTGCAATGACGGCACAGACCAAATGATGACGATTGATCAAGAATCAATCTCCTCTTGCTTTGAATCGGTGAAGAGAGTGACGAGAACCATTGCGGATCGGGTGCTGCTGTTAAGCAAATTAACACTCTGATACCATGTTAAGACGATGTAGGTTATTTGATTTTGCCTTTTTTTTTTTAATAAAAAGTAAAGAACAGATCAATTTGAAAGTTGAACTTGAGGTTAGAGGAGGAACAGTGCCACCAATTTGGTGCTTACGGCGAGTTTGGTGATTGATGATCGTCGATGGTGCTCGGTTTAGGTCTGCAAGTAGAAACAATAATATGATTTTACCTCGTTAAAGTGGTAGAATAATTGATGAAGCAAATGCGATTTAGAGGAAAAAAAAATAAAAAAAATTGAGTTAGAGGAGACCGTATTATTTTAGGGAAACTGAGAAGTTAGGTTCTTCAAAAGCATTTAATGAAACTTTAACAAAGAGCAATCGATGAAAAAGGATTACAAAACAGCGAAACAGAGAAGGAGAGGACAAAGTAGAAGAATGCAGCATGAAATTTGGACTTGAAAAGAAAAAGATTTTCATTGACAGTAAGCAAATCTCTATAAGGATTAATAAACAGTGACATTTCGATTGGTCAATCCACTTGAATATACCTAAGAATTGCACGTCCCCGTTAATTAAATTTTTGGAATTTCTTGTAACCAGAACCAATGATACAATAATGTGAGATTAACAAACAACCTGAAATATGTTTCCAGTTGTTTCATATAAGAATCGAATTTGTTGCACGCCTTGTGTAAATACTTTTACCTTGCTGGTATTTTTTTCCCCCGTGATTAGAAATCATTTCCTTGATTGTTTATTTATTTAGTCTTTGATTGAACCATAAAATCAGGTATAAGCAACACCAAAAAATTGGTACTTCCATAGCAAAGATTTGATATTTTGCTTACCAGTTTCATTCAAGGCTCTCAGTTAGCAGTTAAAGCGCCCTTAAGTCAGCCACATGGCCACATATTCCCTATGCAATTTTCTATTTGTGCTGACAGATATATCAGATTAAGCACTGTCAACCACTACAGATTCTATGAATGCACATTCTTCTGTTAACCGGTATTAAAAATTAAGAATTCATCTACTGCTACGAAATAGCAGTAAAAAATTGAACCAAATAACCAAATTGATCCCACACAGTAGTTTTGCAAGAATTCATAAACTTATACAAATGCTGTTTCTGAAAAATTTCAGCATTCGAAGAAACGAAGGGTAGACAATTTATCTGACAAAAAAAGCTAAACAAAATACACCTCAAAGTTACTAGATATGACTGCATTTTCCAAAGGTAGTAGTTCAACAATAAATATGATGTCACAAATAACTGTAAATGTGTTTCGTAATGCCAAAACATATGTTTATTGCTCGGAGAACAGTTGAAGGCATGTATGTCACAAACACTGTAAAATGTATGACCTTCCTGATGATGCATACTGCATTATAATTGTTTTATCCAGTATATTGGCTCACGCAATCTGCAGTGACATACAAAACGCTGAATGGAAGAACTGTACACTTTGACTTTCAAGTATGGATATGTTAATGTACTTCAGTTTTCAGTGTTCGTAAATTCAATATCAATTTCAATTTGATGCATCATACAGCAGGTCATCATACAGTGGAAAATTAAGATCCAACCTAAATAACAAAATCTCTATCACATCCAGACAGAGGGCCTTGTTCTGTGTGTGTGGGCGCATGTATGCTTGTATCCTTAATATCCTAATAATTATTGTAATACATTTAGCGTTAAAAAAATTTATGCCGAAGTTAACTACCAAAATTGCACGTTCAATATTACTTTGTATTGTTTAGAAGTTGTGCACATGCTCTTGAGTTGTACACAAATCGAAAGGCTTTAATTTTTCATACTTCCATATACTGGTTAAATGATGGTGTGCACATACTTTTGAGATGATGGTATTAATTTGTAAAACTAAAGGTTGACAGAGTTCTTGTCTCAGTTATCTGACCAAGCAA
Source organism: Allium sativum (assembly GCA_030737875.1). NCBI lineage: Eukaryota > Viridiplantae > Streptophyta > Magnoliopsida > Asparagales > Amaryllidaceae > Allium > Allium sativum. The sequence goes on from CM060924.1 coordinate 205,012,098, forward strand.
CCAAAGTGCCAACGAACAGATAGTTAAGGATACATTCAAAATTATAACACAGTTTTATCGTTCATTTTGCCTTTACTTTTTGCTACGAGATGACGTGATTAGAGGGTAGCAAACAATGTTTCCTTGACTTTGACATTCCTCTTTGAACAGATCACGAAAACTAAATTTTATGCGTATTGGATATGTTATTTTGTTTTTCAATTTTATAGAAAATTGTTGAAGTGAACAAACATAACAAATGATTTGTTCGTTTCGAAGTTGCAAATAACAATAAAAATAAAAATAACTTTGAAAATAAAAATGAACTAAACTAAAACCAATCGAGAACATCCGAAGGAAAAAGAAGTAAATTGATTATATTTAATACGTTCGATCGATTGGTTATTCAATGAACTATATTGTCTAGTTCATCGAGCATTGCCAAGGCATCATTATTTTGGTTTTCCATACCATTAAGACCGTCGATGGATATTCAAAAAATCCGAAATATTTATGTGTCCATATCCAAAATTCAAAAGATATTCGGCATCCCCCAAAAAAAAAAAAAAAAAAAAAAAGATCGCAGATGCGGCATGATGACATTTGCATTCAAAAAATTATATGTTCGAATTTTGTTTGGTTAATTTACGTGTATTTATGCAAAATGAAAGATATATACTTATTACTGTATTAAATTAATATATTGTATTAAATGCAAATTTTTGAATCTCGCACATCTCGTCAGAGATAGAAATCCGAGACTAGGTTTGTAAATTTTGTACGAATGTCCGATGTCCATTCGTGTTCGTGACCAAAATATGACCGTTTGAGTCTGTCCGATTTTCATTTAGGACACGAGTTAGGACAACAAAATTTATACGAGAAGAGATCGCGTTCGGTCAATGTTCGTTCGAATTCATCTGAATTGGTCCGAATTCCACGTAATTCAGTATATAGTTAGAAGAAAATCTAGTAAAAAGTATAAAATTTGATATAGATAGCTTTCATCGACCGGGTCTGTTTGTGTCTGTGTCCGAATATTACATGTCCGACAAATTTCATTTAGGACACGAGTTAGGACAACAAAATTTGTACGAGAAAAAATTTCGCTTGGTCCGTGTCCACTCCGATTTTATTTAGGACATAAACTTAACACACCTCCGTCCGGTCCAGTTCGACCGATTTACACCCCTGTCGGAGACTTTACCCGAGATCCGGAATTTGACGGTGTTTCTAGTTTTCCCTCATTTTTGCCAAGATATGAACCCAAAATTAACTCCTTAAAACTATTTGTTATTATCACGTATATTGATTTGCCATACTTTTATAATCATAGAGGCTTAAAAATAAAAAATGTTAAAGCAAATTTTTAAATTTATAATTCTTACTTATCTGCGAAACATATCTGATATTCGCTCGCACTCGCGGATGCTGATATACAGCTTACGACAGTGATCATGAATATGAATATGAAAATGACACTATCTGCAATTGAGAGTGTTCATTCATATACCTAAATATTATTTTTTGCAACTTTATCACCCACACTCAATTACACCAAAACATTCTATAGCACTTGAATTTACTATGGATTATTCAGTTATGTAGATGGAAAGAAATAATCTATTCTATTTGCTAGCTGTTGCTCAATTTCCACACAAATAAAGGAGAAGCTAGCCATCATAACCAAGCCTAGCCCATTTCAAATCAATCGGTATTGATAAACGCAAGCAAACATCAAATAGAAACCGACCCACAGGGCCACAATTCTAAGCCCACCCCAATTCAAGCAGGCAGCAGGCTAACGCTTTTAAGTCCGGCCTCATTCAAGTCAAGCCCTCAGCAAACATGTCAGAGATGCAGCCGCCCGGCTCAACTCAGCAAACATATCACATTCCTAGTTCTCCCCCGTTGACTGAAGCAACCAGACCTATGGCCATGGGTGGCTCACCCTTATTTACTGAACAATCTTAGCCATCTAATGGTCAATTTCAACTACTATAATTGCCTCTTGCCATACAATATCATACGGGTTGAATTCTTTTTTCAGTATTTATTTCAAGTGCAAAATATACAAAAAAGCTTTTGAGTTTAGATACATCTAGAACACAAGTTCTTAACCTTTTACTATTCTCTTGTAACTCCCTGTAATTTTGAAAGATGGATATAATGAAAAAAATTCATACTGGATGTAATTTTAAAACATAAGTGATTACACTTATTTACTTTAATTGCTCTTTACTCCCCCATTTAACTTTCAAGCCTCCCGTTAGCAAACAACATTTGTTAATACGAGTTAATTAGCATAATCTGGAGGTTGGCTAATTTTTTAGTCAACAATAATGTTCAAGAAGAAGGTCGTTTAAGGCTAAACTCTCACCTTTCGAACATCAATGCCTCTCCCATGCATCTTCTTTCCTTTATAAAGATTTGTTATCCTTACTGGAAAGGAACATTTTCACCCATTATATACATTTCCTAATCATTTCTAAGTTCCTTCTCTATCTTGCACAGTCAACCGGGAGAATAGCGGGCTTTCCCTTGCTGCTAGCTAGCAACCTCTAAGGTGGAGTAAGATGCACAGGGGTTCCGCAGTTAAGAAGAAATAATTTTGTTCACCCAAGAGCTGCAAAGCCAGGTTCATTCTGGTTTTATGATTGATTGTGTGGAATGAGGCTAAAAAAGGTTTCATCTGAACTTGAATGAAGAACAAATAAAGTAACTACCTTGCCGACAACCAGAAAGCCATAGTTCAAAAAGCAATTCATTAATTCAACTTGGTCCGGACGAACCAAAAAACTCAAAACGCTTTCGGTTCACGGGAGGTGGGTTAGCCACTAACCTACCTCTTATAGAAAATTTTCAACATAATATGTAGTGAGGTTATAATTTCCTAGAAAATAACTTTTCCCTGTAAACAACAATATGATCTGATGAACATTATAGGTCATGTTAAATCAGTTTAAACTTTTAAAATTGGTTAAATTGGTTAGTTCGGTTTTAAGACATCGAATACTAGAACCAACGGCAAAAATCGAATGAACATTAAAATAAAAAATCAACTCTCCATAACTAAACTAAATCTAGTTACCCGAGCTTACATTGTTCATAAGGTTCATAAGTGTCGCATTTCGCTACGTTTTTCATACCTTCAATAGAACCAAATCAACTGAGCAAAGCAAGATAATACAACGGTCAGATTTTGCAACTTCGTCACTGTATTTGCTTTCTTACTCGTTGCACGCATGACAGTGGCTCATATATTCACCAGGAAAACCTGTCCACCTTGATCTGGATTTGAGTTGACCTCAAAATATAGCATTATATATATATATATATATATATATATATATATTACACACACACACACACACACACACACACACATATATATATATATATATATATATATATATATATATATATTTCAACAGCAACAGATGCCATGTGAGTAAAACTGGCGAATGATGCATCAAAGAGCGTTGCTAGTTGCTATTACAGATATACCTACGAATTTAAACTTCAAACATGACGAAAGGTGGGCACAGTTTTTAATTATGGGATATTACAGAGTACAAATTTAAACTTAAATTTTAAACTTCCTTGTATCACCAGCTGTTGAACTTGAAGCTGGTCGTTTCTTTTAATGTTTCAATCAATATAGCATCACAACATTTGAATTCCACCCTACAATAAAATTGAATACACACACACACATGTGCGTGTCTTCACCAATATTAACAAAGCTCTTAATTTTCATTTGTAAAATCAAAATTCCAAAATCAAACTGAGGCATTCTCCAACAAACCCCGAAGCTTGTTGAACAAAAGGGGGACTTCCCAAGCATGCAAGGTAACTTTAATCTTACACTGTGCAGTTAAAGCACTTATCGGCCCTGTAGCATGGAGGCATAAAATGTTATTGCGCGGATAAAGCGAAGAAATAGCGTAGATAAGACGGATATGGGAAAATGTTCATTAAACACTTTTTTTAAAAATTAATTGGATCTCATTCTCACATCACCGTTATAAAAGAATCTAATATCAGACAATCTTACATAACAAAATCAAATAATATTATGGTTATGCATACTACACTTGACGTCTATAATATATTGTTACCTTATATTCGCCGCTTATGCCTTAAAAATTAGCTCTTTACGATAACCTTTTTGATTTGTTTTAAAAGAGAACTAGTCAAATCAACCTCTATATATTGATGTTGCTAAAGCGGATGTTAAAAAGTCCTGATTTAGCGGATGCAATGGAAAATAGCGGGACTTAAGCGGATCTACAGTTTACCAGCGCTAAATAGAAACAACGTAGCAGTTAAAGGGTGTTATGTGCTATAACAAGGATTTTGCAAGGCTTCAACGGGCCTTTAACTGCATGGGTATTGGAACTGAAGGATCAACCACAGCCTAAAGACCCAATTTATGTTTATCAATAATCTTCAAATCAGAGTAATTGTCCATGGTTATGTTTAAAAAATATATCACGCTGAAAGATTACATGTTGTGCACACCATGATTATTTTTGAAGGAAACCAAGATAACAAAGGCATCTCAATAGCTTCAGGATTGAAAAGTGCTCATTAAATGGGCGTCTGACATTAAACGTACTTTAAATTGGCACTTGAAACCCCATCATACATAACCCCAAGCACCCACCATCCCATCCATTCTTAAATTTCAGTTTCTTCCATTTTTAGTTTTCTGCTTTTACATGAAAATTTAAAGAAACGATGCCGTATCCAACAAAAATCGCTAAAAGAACAGTTCGTAGACATCCACATGAAGGAACTGGTCCCAAAAAAATTGATAATACAATAAAAGTTAGATTAATTTGGTTAAACCGATAACCAAAAAAATAATTTACAAATCGAATTCAAACCAATTTAAGTTCAAAACTGAATCAAACAGATCAAAATAAACCGCTTCGGTCTCACCCTAATTTCTATGGCGGACTTGTTTATAGTGGCTTATGAATTAGGCACTGTGCTTTTCTTTTTGGCATTTTATTCAGTAAATATTAAATAAACTGACTCTCTGTCTTTTGTTATACATTATGTTGACGTGTTATTTTTCATTTACAAATAAAGTAAGCTTAATTTTTTTTAATGTATTTTAGTAAATGTAAATATTATTGTGTGATCAAACTAAATTTTTAACATAAAACATATCGGATATGGTCCCGAGCAGTGTTGTTAGGCGCGCGTGCTAAAGTGTGAAAGCGCACGTTTTCATGCGTTTTTCTCAGGCGGCCGGATTAACTCGCCGGAGAAGGCAAAGCGGGCGGCGCGCCGCCGAAACTCGTGAAATCGTTATCATGATGAGTTTCAATGCACGACAGTTTGAAATTCGTGAAAACCCTAATTTTGTTCAACATTTACTGCTGTCTCGTGCGCTTTAAAAACATGGGGAAACGATTCAGCAATTCGAGTTGAAGCCGATACATCACTTTCATTGGGACTCCTTCCTTCTTCAATTCGAAAATCACTTCCCAAGGATCACATCAATGATGATTCTTCAAATTTCAATGTCCAAATTCAACTATAAATATGCAAGTTCAGTGTTCTTCTTCATCGTTCAATTTCCCTTCCAGAATCCATGTTCTCCTTCCAGAATTCAACTATAAATATGTAAGTTCAGTGTTATTTTGCTGGAATTTTAAGGTTTATGTTATGTTATGGTTAATGAAAATACTACGTTATGGCTATTTTGCTGAAATTTTCATTTTCATTTTGTGGGAGCTTACGATTTGTGTTACGATCCCACGATTTACGATCTTTGTTACCCACAACGCTCTTTGGTAAGAACTCGAGTTTAACAACTTTGGTCCTGAGATGAACTTTAAGCTAAGAGATGTAACCCCAATGCTGGTGTCTGAGATGCACTCATCTTGTTCGAGATCTCCCCCGATACAATACCAAGTCACTAAAATCTCCAAGACAAAACGTGACCAACATCCAAAATTTAAAACCTTGATGTCACGTTGTCGATTCTAAAGTTGATAATTCTCACGTTGTCAAACACAGTCATCTATAATATTTTGAACATTTATTTATCAATTGTTCGAGGAAGAATTAGACATTGAAGTAAAATTTTGTTGTATAATAGGTTCTGTTTTGTGTAATAACAGTTTAAATGCAAAGCTAAAGGTCCACAGAGCAAAGTGAATTTAACACATTATTCTTCTTTGTTTCCATTAAGAAAATTAGATGTGACAAAATATTCTAATTCATCCCCACAAAGCAAATTTGATCCGAAACAAATTTTCCCCTATTTCGATGCGGCACACTATTCCAATTTGTTCCCACAAAGTAAAATTGATCTAAAACAATAATCTTTCCAATTCTCATGAAGAAAAGTTGGCGGAAGATAACATTGTTTGTTGTTCCCTATACACAAAGACATACTACCAAGTAACATACGTTACATAACAATATGATCCGTAATTTGTACTCCCTGATTATCAACACGGATGTTCAGTGAATGAAGTTGTCGCCATAACAACCTATTTTCTCTAGTAAGGTCCGAAAAATAAACGACTTCCCTTCAAGAAAATGGTTCATTAGTCCATTCGCAATAACTACATTCATGGCGTCGATCACATTTGTAGTAACATCTGGTATTCTAATCAGACACCATTACTGATGCACTTTATCGCTGACCTCGTCCCCTTGGTATCGTTGATTTTGTGTATTAGGTTCCATTTTGATTATCTTAATGTCATCATTAACATAATATACGTACCTTATATGATTGTTTCTTGCAAGAATGCCTTTGTTTTTACCCCAATTCAAAGCGATGTAGCACAATATTCATTTCTATAACACAAACAAAGCTATGCAACACAATATTTTTATATTTATCCTAAAGCAAAGCAATGAGAAACGATATTTCGATCTATATCCAAAATCAAATGATACAACACAATATTCCTATTTTTAACGTAAAACAAGCTGTGAGAGAATATTTATCTTTGCCCTGAAGCAACCGATGAAACACAATATTCTTGACTGTTCAAAATAGAAAAAAGCAATCCTATATAAGCATACAATTACTACCTTATTTTGTGCAACTTAAAGTCACCATATGATTTAAAAACCAAACAACTATCTCCACCAGCAATATCTTCAAATATATTAAAAGCTATGATATTACAGGACATCGAGTCTGATGAAAAAACGTATGACCTAGCAGATTTACAAGAAGGGGAACTGTTGAAATTCTGCCTTGAAACATACGATTCTACGTCTGAGAAACGCGGTGGCTCGGGCATGGGTCTGGAATACATCAACTGCAAACTGTTGGCATTCCACAAAACTTTAATGCAAGATTATTTTAATCATGATTCAATTTATGATTCTGAAATGTTCGATCGACGATATAAAGTGAGTATGTATCGTAGGAGTTGGCAATATTGGTTTAAATTTAATTAATCGATCGAACCAGTTAATTTTAATTGATTTGACCCGGTTTTGAAACTAAATTGGTTGTATTTGGTTTGTAAAATAGATTTTTTTTTTTTAGTTACTGGTTTTACTGATCGTTTATTGTATACTCCCATTATATGGTATTATAATACTTTTAAAAAATTACTTAAGTGAATAAAATGCAAAGTTTACTTGTTAAAAATAAGTCAAACTTCATTATGGACATAAAATACTAAGTATAATTTCTTTTAATGTAAGTTTATGTTTTGTTTCATTGAATCAATCATTTAAAACGATATCATATCCTTCTACTTCGGTTGAATCAGTTGCCAATCGAATTAACCAAAATTAATTCAGTTCAGTTTGAAATTATTTTTGTTTTAATTTGGCTTGACTTTTTTTTTTAAACCTCAAAACCAACCGAATCAATCGAACGCTAATCCCTAGTGCATAAAGATTCTAGCAAATATTCAATAAAAAAATAGCTACTCTGTTTACAGAAAAATGAAATAAAAAAGCAGGGTCTAAATGGGCATTAAAAGATGATTGCAGTTTTAAGGATGTCAGTTTTCGGTACATCCATTGATCCCCTTGACTTGCATAAGGTATCGTAGAGAATAATGCATTGGAAAATATAGACAATTTCTGCCAAACCATTGTGGACATCTATGGGACCAAATAATTTTGTCCCCAAAACGGAGCAGATGCAGCGAGATTGCGTGCAATGCATAAAAGGAAGGATTGGTCTAGAATGCAACAAAGTTTTGACTGTATGCATTTAGAGTGGAAAACAGTCTGAAAACATACAACGGTAAGGAAAGAAAACCGGCTATCATTCTGCTTTAAGAAAAACCAACTATGATAATTACTTTGTTTATAAAAAAAGCCAAACAAAAAAGCAGGGTCTAAATGGACATTAACAGATGACTGCAGTTTTAAGGGCAGTTTTAAGGATGCTACTTTACGGTACATCCTTCGATGCCCTTGACAATACACAAGGTCTCATGGAGAATAACACAGTGGAAAATATAGACAAATTCTGCCAAACCATTGTAGACATCTATGGCACCAAATAACTCTGTCTTCCAACAAAGCAGATGCAGCGAGATTGCGTTCAATGCATGAAAGCAAGGATTGGTCTAGAATGCTACAAAGTTTCGATTGTATGCATTGAGAGTGAAAAAAACAATCGGAGAACTTTTCATGGAGCATACAACGGTAAGGAAAGAAAATGGCCTATCATTCTGTAATCAATCACGTCCTATGATTTTTGAATTTGACAAGCATTCTTCGAAATGCCAAGTCTTAATCGTCGTCGAACGATCACATTTGTTCAATGACTTGACGCTTGATAAGTCAACTTATATATCATTTACACTTTAATTAATACACATATCCACGGATACTTTCTAGGAAATAAAATTTATTCTAAACGGAGCACGATTTTAAAGATGTTTTCACACCCATTGACGCCAAAACAACGAAATTTTGCAACAATGCGGGAAGGACAAAGGAAATATGTTGAAAGAGCTTTTAAAATAATCCATTTATACTATGAACACAATCAAAATATCCACAATTATGTTCATTTGTATAATTTTTGGTAACATGTTTCATTGAAGATGGGGTTGTCAACGGATACTTTCGGATACGGATAGTGCAATACCTGTATCTGCATCCGAAATCATTTTCGGATATTGGATATCTGTATCCACGAATACGAACGGATATCAGATAATTATCCTACCCGCTAACAATTGATAAATCAAAAAATATAAATAAAAAAAATTAGTTTAACAAAAATGTTTTTTCAATTCCATTGATCACAGAAGTGCTAAAAATAAACATATGATGAAATTAAACAGATTTGAGTAGCTAATATGCATTTAGCGCATATAATATAAACATTCGACTTAATAAAGCAATAAATAAATCTCATTCATTGTACTAAATTACATATAATTTTGAGCATAATGTTAAAAAAAAAAATCAGACGGATAATTTTCGAATGCGGATACCTACGTATCCGTATCCGCATCCGTTTTTTCCGGATATAGAATATTTAACCGCTTTTCAGATATGGATGCAGACGGATTTCGGATTTTTCGGGTATCCATTGACAACCCTAATTGAAGACGAAGGGATATGGACAATCACGCTTATGAGTACGATGAGGAAAAACAAATACATGATTTGCCCTCCAATGACATGCTACGAACTGAAGGACAGTACAAAATTCATGTGGATCATCAGCTTACTTATTGAATGCAGCTCTTCATGATATACTCTTCGACTCCAAAAGGATACAACGGATCATTTATGGAATTCTCATTGGGAATCAATAAATAATTTTCAAGTCACCAAATTTAGTTATTTGCCTTTGCACTTAAGTTTTGTGTATTACAATGCATAATGATATAATTTTAATGTTTATAATCGTATTTGACTATTTAAAATAAGCTATTCATCTAGATCATGAATTCATTGAACAAAACGATAAAGCAATTAACATTTCAAACATACATAATAGTACACTATATAAAACAATTAAGGTACAATTTGCCCTTGCTCAACTACATGTATCTTGTTCTAGATTTACTCTCAGCAATGCATTGTTTATATTCCAACAAATACTGCAATGAGAGTGGATTTATTCACGTCAGATCTTTTTCTATCACAATGGTCTTTTTGGCGTTAATGTTCCATCTCAAACCACCCCTTTTTGACGTTCAACGTTTTCTCTTGCATGTTTTTCATGCATTAGGGCTATTCTAGAATCAACTTGGGCTTGGACAATGGCTTTCTTCAATGCTCGCTGCCTCATCGGTATAGCATCTTCATCCATTCCGGCTTCTCCTTCATCAACTTTATTTTCCGCACCTAAATTAGCATCCATACCGAAAGAGTTTTCAAGACTGGAATCATAACTTGACGTCGATACCTTATTTTTACCTTCTGATTCGACTGAACATCTCTTATTGAAACTTCATTTTTGATGACCGGCAAGTAAGTCATTACTGTTTACATACTGATAACACTGAGGGTTTTTTTTTATAATCATATTCATTTGGGAATAACTTCAATAATTGATCATTTGTCATTCTCTTCTACAACCAATACCTAAAAATATGATTTAAAGTTAACTGCGAAGTAAATACCTCTAAGAAACGTATCGTCTCAGCTTTGTTTTCCATTCCACTACGATATTCCTTTTTTTCTGTGAATTTAAGACTCATAAATCTGATTTTGTCGACTAATCTTTGCAAACCGACTGATAATTGTCCACAATAAGTACATGTTCTCAATGTGTTTTCTGTTGTATGCATTCGTTACTTTTGCCCAAAAAAATCTCCACTTTGGTCGTCACCCTTCACCGGGTCATTACAAAAGTGACAGTACTATATAGATATCCTTGTCTTCTTCGTTGTTCCAATCAGCAGAGGAGTGGAAGTTTAAAGGAAACGCACTATGAGGAACAACACTTTGGTCAGGTTGTGAATCAAATTCCCATATATTTATATTTAAAACTTCGCTATACCATTGAAACAAATGGGACATGCTTTGTTTTATGTTAATTACGAAATAAATATTTTTAAGAAACGTACCAGCTCAGATTCGCCTTCCATTCCACCAGGATTTTCCTTTTCTATTTGGTAAATCTGAGACATATAAAACTGGATTTGCGAATTAATCCTCCAAGATCGACTGCTAATTGCCAACATTGACTACATGTTCTCAACATATTTTATGGTGTACACATTTGCTCCTTTCACCCAAAATGTTTCTCCATTTTGGCCATTTCCCTTCACTAAGTTACTAGTAAAGTGACAGTATATTATACAAAGATCTTTGTCTTCTTTGTTATTTCATGCAGTAAAGAAGTCAAAGTTTAAAAGAAGAGCATTATGAAGGAGAACACTTTGATCGGGCTGTGAATCAAATCCTAGATTATCTATATTTAAAGTCTCACTTTAAGATTGAAACGGATGAGACATATTTTGTTTGATGTTAATTACGAAGTGATTTTTTTTTACGAAACGTACCAGCTCAGCTTAGCCTTCCATTCCACTAGGATATTCTTTTTTTTTATTCTGTAAAATTAAGACTCATAAAACTGAATCTGTCTATTGGAGTGTTCAAAGAAAATCAAAAGGAAAATCAAATTACCACCTGAATTGGTTATTGGAGATGCTCCAAGAAGTAATTGCACTATTAGGGTTAGGCCTGAATTTTGATTCACTAGGAAAATCAAATTATCACCTGAAAGGAAAATCCAAAACGATTGGGATATCTGCACGTTCACCTGAATTTTCAAGGATAATTGCACTATTGTGGTGCTCTCACTGGTTATTCACCTTGAGGCTTGAAGTGGGGTTACTAAAGATGTTCTAAGAAATAAGAAAAGATAATCACAACCAATCTAGAAATAATATTCGAATTTCAAACCCGGACCACATTATCACTCTATCTAAATTCAATAATGTAGTAACAGGTTACCACGAAAGTACCGGACTACTAAAATTTAAATCACCACTATTTATAAAAAGCGTTACGGCACGTGCTTCGCGCGTTATATTTTTAGAAATTATATACGTTTAACACAATCAAAAGACAATGATTAGCCGAATATTACTTAATATTACATATATTTTTACATTGAAATCATGCATAATTAATTTAAATTTGCAGTATCCTTTTTTTTTTTTTTTTTGTTAATTAATAAAGAACGATGATCCAAATAATATCTATTTGATAGATTTTATTTTTAAGTGATATTAAGATTTGTTAACATGTTAGAAATACAATTTGAATTTGTAAAAATGTTTAATTGTTAGATCATAATCTTAAGTGTGACATAAAGCTTAAGACATTTAAGGTTATTTTTGGAAGTTTGCAGTCGGACCGAAAGTTTGCACTTCCAAAATAACTATTGATAAAGATTTAGATACACTACATGGTGATAACGTTTAATGTTTCAGACATTCAATGCATTTTTCTGCATTTAAATTGGATCACCAAATTATATTTTGGTTAACTTATATTGTACATAGTATGCAATTTATATGATGATTTGTTATAATTCGGTTGAACACCAATATATGTTTATCTGATTTGATTAATTTAGCTTTTTAAGTTAATCAATTAATGGTCGTTAACCGATTAATTTCTTTTGCAAATTCTGTTATTTATCAATCTTCATGACATGTGCATTTTCCACTTGGTGTCACACTTTGTCGGTGTCAACGTAAGCTGTCAAACACAGCACTCTACATATATTATCAAATATTACATCCCTTAAATAGTATCTAATAATTAATTTTTTCATATTAATCCAAACGCTAAAAAAAATTTAGAAGTAGCAACATAAAAATCAAAATCAAAACTAGCATTATTATTTCAACTCAAAAATATAGTCAAATACTTGTACAAATCTTTTTCTTTTGAATGTGTTAAATATATACAATTTTGTAGGAAAACAATTTACGCACCATCATCACGTGAGAAACACGTACAGTAATGCTCTTTTCTGTGCCATCAAAGCGTGCGCTATAGTGCCAAATAGCGCATAGTGCAAGCTCTGCACTATGGAACCTAAAATAGCGCAGAGATTCCCTATAGCGCATAAATAGCTATGCGCGCTATTTTATTGAAGCACAAAATAGCGCATAGCACAGAATAGCTTGCTATTTGATTTTTTTATTTTGAACCCATTGAGATGCAACCATATCTACAATGTTTTCTGATTCTGCATGCATGCTTTTTCCTTCTATGGTTTGCATATTGCTTTAGCTAGTGTTCCATCAAATTTTATCAATGCATTTCACAATTTTTTTAACTGAGAACTTGACATGGTTGGACCGTTGTCCAGATACATCATTCTATATATGTTCTTTGATTTAGGCTATTAGATCCAATATCTAAAAACAATAGAGACTCTTTTGTTTGTTTGAGCATCATCAGAAAAAAGATGCATGCAACATCTAAAAGCAATTCCAATATGTCTAGTATGCTAGACAACAATTTTTTTGCTATTCTTAAAGTATCAAAATATTTCCTTCTCTTCTAAGTGAGATCTCTAAACACAAAATAACTTATAATTAAAGTTTTTGACTTTTTTTTATTTTTACTTCGTTGTCTTTTGTTGTTTATAAGGTGGTGCCTGGCGCAACGGTAAGGTTACCCGGCTGGTAATCTGGAACGCACAGCTTCGAGCCCCGGCCTCTTCACATAATGTGAGGGAAAGGTTGCGCGTGCTAATCGACCACCCCCAGAGCCCGGAAAGCCGTGAATAGTACCAGAACGGGAGACTGACCTGGGAAGTCCTCGCGCTTGAGTACGGGAGCCTTTGGCACTAGGTATCCACCTGTTTTTTGTTGTTTATATTCTTACTTAATTCTTGTCATTAAAAGATATTTTACAGTTTATGCAAAATTTTATTTTTTATGCATTTTGTTTGTATAATTTTGTCATCATTACTCACAAAACAAGAATAAATTTTATCATAATTCACACATATAAGACTAGATTTTAAATTCTATAAGACAAATATATTATGAGCCATCAATTATTTTTAATGCATAATATAAAATTACTAAATTTTCTCTAATATAATTGCGTTTTACATCAACAAATATTTAGTACAAGTATGATAGTTTTTGTGCTTGGAGTATTGAAGGATTTGGATATGGCATGAAATATGCAAAACATAGAATTAAATTTCAATTAGATATAATATACTCGATTAGTTATTAAAAAATGCAAAAAAAAAAAAAAGTGGACCAAATAGCGCGCGCTATAGTGCATAGCACAAACATTGCGCTATTCGCTATTGACTACACTGGCTCTTTTGAATAAATGCGTTCATCGATTGTACCAGAAGACGAATTATATTCCTCTAGATTTGAATTTGCAATTGACTCTTTAGTATAATCTAAAAAAAAATAAAAAAGCATAGAAACGAGAACAAGTAAAAAAAATAATCAAGCTAACATTAGAACCTGTAAATTCGAATTTGGACAGCTATTGGTATCTCAACGGAAAATGGATGTTCCATGCAGACTAACGAATTGATTGGTTATTAAAGAAATAGGGAAGCCAATTAATGTAAATAAGAATAATTCAATCTTCAGTCTAATCACAACTGATAAAAACCAAATTATTTACTTTGTTACCAGTAACCACACAAAGAAACAAAGCATATTTCATTCGAATTAGTAAACAACAGAATTGTCATATCAAACTAATCGACAAATTCATTGAGACAAATTCATTGAGTACAATAGTTTTCACAATTTGCATGATAAACATTATAAAATAAATTGACTAACTAAAAAATAGGAAAATTAATAACGTAAATAAATAAAAACCAATCTTCAATCTAATCATAACTGATTTATCTATAAAATAAATTATTGATATGTAAACAATTGGAAGGAAAATGCCAGATTTCAGGTTTCAGATTAGTAAATAACAAAATTTCGGAATCAAATTAATCAATTACTTATTAACTACAGTAGATTCCATAATTATCATAAAATACTTTGTAAAGTAAATTAATTGTTCAACTAAAAAGTAAGAAAAATAATTAAAGCAAACAAATATCAATCAAATTCTATACTGCGTAATTTACATTAATCAAAATAGTATTCTATACCTTATTTCTAACATCCTACCAAAAAAAGAGTATGAAACAATTTCTCTAGGTGATATATCAGAACATAACTAGAAACAAAAATCAAATGTTCTGTAGATGTGAATATGAAAATACCTTCCAGTTATAGTGGTACGGCCACAACAAAACCGGCTTACCGTGCCCCAAAAATAAATAAATAAATAAAAAGCCTTCCAGTTGCACTGTAGTAGAGTCTACAGTGCTTACTATGATTATGAAAGAGCAAGAAAGAAAATGATCCAGATTTATATTTTGAATATCACTTACTGAGACTCAGAATGATATTTTATTTTTCCTTCTTAATTGTCCGGTGTTTATATGATTATGATACTAATCTTTCAAGTAAATTCTGATGTTATAGTAGCAGTAATAAGGACCTTTTGTTTAGAGTTGAATAAGAAACTATATGCATTTAATAACTGAGCAGTAATAATGACCTTTTGTTTAGAGTTAAATAAGAAAGTATATGCATTTAATTATTGAGGAATAAAAGTGTAAAAAAGTGTTGGGCATGTCAGGGGCAGGGCAGGTTTCTGAAGGGGAAAAAACATTTCAGAAATACAATTATATTAACAAAACTGATTCAATTTTCTTCTTTTACCAAACTCTCGAAATTCTCAGAACTAGCCCTGACTTGTGTAGATTATCTGGGAAAAGGAAGAAGAATAACTGAATAATGAATTCAACAACAAAAAGGCTACTCCATTATATTAAGTATGTTAATTGATATTAATTCGGACTTGCCTGGTTATCTGATTTTTTTTTTTTTTTTTTAATGTCCTATTTGTAATTGAAACAAGATGGTAGATCTAATGGGAGATATAGAAGGGAGAGATAAAGTGAAGATCTAAAGAAGTCGAAACAAAAAGGAAAAACATGAGCCGAATGGGTGCATAGGATGGAGTGTCTGCATGGATAATGATTCTAATCCCTTGAAGTCTATAGGAACTGGCTTGTCAGGATCCATGGGATAAACTGTAGAAACGATTTTCAGCATTTACGTTGGTCTAGGAAAATATAATTTGTGCCATAAATAATCCCAATATGAACAAAGGAGCTCAGCTTCGATCAGTACTGGCAAAGCCTAATTTAAACAGCTCAATGATGTCCTAGATCACCTTCACCTACCTGTTACACTTCCCACCTGTATATCTTTTTAGCCTTTTAGGGATCTAACTTGTGTGTCACGCTATGTAACCAGAAATTTATCCACGTCTCTGTGATAGGAGATTGATTTTTGTACTGGTGTGCCCCTGACGAGGAAGGTGTTTCAAGTTGCACAGTAACATCTAATCATTATTTGATCTTAATACAAACTATAGTGGTTACCTATAATGCAGTTTTCGCTTTTCGCACAAGAGTCTAACTTACATAATGTTTCTTTAAAATTTAAAATCAGATGATTAAACTAATTAAATACTTCCAGAATTTATAGCACTCGGTGTTCGGTCCTCTCGAGCTAATGCAGCACTAAACTGCAATGCATTTCAATTGATATACAAAAAATTACACCTGTAATGCTGGTGGCACCAATGTTGCAAGAAGTGAACTTAAAATTATACAAGTTAAAATTCTGTTAAAGAGAACTTACAAGTTACATTCCCAAGTTCCATTGCCTCTAATACTGCAACAAGAACTGAACTCAAGTCATGTGCTAAGACCATGGAAACGTGGCATATCCCACTCATCCTTTCTCCAAACAAAGAATTGAACTTGGAACTCAACGAGTCAGTATACAGTACATCAACAAACAATTCATCTTTCAATGCCATTCTCATCCTCTTCATCATCGTCATCATAAAGCAATCCAGGATCCGAAAACGCTGCCATCCTTCTCTTAATCCTTCTCAAAACCCCATCAATCGCAATATCAAAAGCATCCCTCTTCTCCCGCAACCCATCAGAACTCCCATGCCTTCTATACATAATCCTTGGAGCCAATTCCAGCACTTTCTCCCTCATCCTCCTAACCCTCGTTCTTGACATCCCTTCCAGAACATCCACAATTCTCACACCATTAAACACCACATCTTCCTTGGGGATAAAAACCGAAAACTCATCATACTGCTTCTTTGGCATATGCCAACCATACTGCATTTTTGCAGATATTTCCTCAAAGAAAACAGGTATACAACCAGCCAAAATTGAATCAAAGGTAGACCTTCTAGTCGGAGTATCCCCAGGTGGCTGCAGGCAGAAATCCGACCTTAACATGGGTTTCATAAATCTAATCGGATCATGGGTACAAACTCCATCGGAACAATCCACCACCTCACACAAATCAGTCCTGTTCTCACACTCTGCCTTTATGCTCCCTCTAACGTTCGGTCCCCCACCACCTCCCCCTCCAACAAACACCATTAAATTGGACCTTCTAGAAGTTCTAGCACGAGCAATCCAAGCATCAAGCCTGCCTAAGGTGGCTGGATGGAAAGATGTAGGGTAGGGGATTGCATGCTCCTGCCATGGCCATGCCCTGGCCTCCACAGTCAAAAGAGTGACGTTCCAAAATTCAGGTATCTGCAGGAAGGAAGTCCCCCAAAGGGGAGGATCGGCAGCTGGATCCTGGGAGAGATCCCAAGCAGGCCTGGCAGAAATGAGGAAGAAGTCGTGGCCGGAATGAGCGTTCCAGATCTTAGCAGTGTGAGGGGAGGATTTGAGGTAGGAGTAGAGATCGAGGCCGTGGAGATTGGAGTTGTTGTAGGAATCAGGGGAGTAAAGGAACGGGAGGGCGGAGAGGGAGGTGTAGAAGGGGAGGAAGATGGCGGAGGCGGAGGCTGGGGAGGACGTGAGGCAGGGATATTCAAGGAGGCGGTTGTGGAAGAGGGGTTCGAGGTAAAGTGGATCGGTACGGAACCAGGAGCGGGAGCGGTTGTGGGTTCGGAGTCCGAGGCCGTAGTTCTGGAGATGAGGGCAGAAGGAGGAGGAGGAGAAGAGAGGGAAGGAGTCGGCGGAGCAGTTGAGGAGGAGGTCGGAGTTGAAGCGGGCAGGGAGCGGGAGGACGTAGATCCAACGGTTGGCGCATTTGTTGTTGTTTTGGTTGATTTGATGTTTCGACTGATGTTTTGATGTGGACGTCGAAGATGATTTTGGTGTGGATCGGGAGTAGATAAATTGAGGGTTGGTTGTCAGGAGGAGAAGGAGGAGGAGGAGGAAGAGGATAGGAGCCATGTCTGGCGACGGAGGTTGTTAAAAAGTGGGAACAGATGACTCAGTTTCGTTATAGCTTTCCCGTTGCTATGGTTGGCCAAATCTAGTGTACCGTTAGAGCATATTAGAGCTAAGCATTTGACTAGTTTGGTTTATCCAATGATAAATTTGTCAAATCAAACTAAAACTAGTAAAAATGAAAACCAAACCAAACCAATCAAAATAAATTTGGTTGGTTCGGTTGGTTATCCGATTAAACCGAACTAAAAATGTTTTACACTTTGTGTTTGAAATATTCAAATTTGAAACAAATTATAAATATATGATTATAGTATTATTTATTTTGATTTTTATGCTTTTTGATATTTATTTTGACACATAGGTGATGATTAATATATACTTAAATAACTAAACTTACCTAAAATATTTATTATAATACCGATAATTTTGAAAATATAGTAAAAATTTGGTTAAACCGATAACCGAACTTAATAATTTTTTGGGCCAATTACATACCGATTTAATTTCAAAACTGAACCAAACCGACCAAAATACATTGGTTTGGTTGATTTATTTGGTTTAACCGAATAATGTTCACCCCTACAACAATGTTTAGGGCCTGAATATAACAATCCTGTTGCAACTAGTGTGTTAGCCGTGTGTTGCAAACGATCATATTATACATAAAAAAATAGTATTAATTATTTAATGTTAAAATGAGAACTTTGTTATGCAATATATAATAAATTTTGATGTGAAATACATAAACTGTTAATTAAAATTATTATTATTGTTCGTGTGCAATTTATGTTCTATAGCTTACACAAACAATATTTATATGTGTGTATTTGAGATTATTATTATTATTATTAAAAATATTTTTGTTAACATAGATATACATGTTGAAATTGATGTATGTTAGTAATTTAATCGAATAATTAACAAACATTATTTAATAGAATTTGTTCAAATAAGTTACATGTACTATTACGAAGTTAGTTTAACTGTATAGCATAGCAAGAAGGTGTTTAAAAAAATATCGTGGAGTTATTGATGTTTAAAAAGGATTTTATTATATAACAGGTGGTAAATTCTTGATATAAATGAATCATAACTAATTTACAAATTACCTTTATCATTACCATTAATGGTAGAATCAGATGAATGTGACGATGACGGAGAAACCTCGGCTTCCAGGATTTTTCTAGCCTTTGATCTTGTTTGCATGGCTAACTATACTTTAACACACTAGTATTCATCGCATTGGAATAACTGTACTCCTCGTGTTGGTTAAAGCTAACAAGTGCGTATGGTGTCATGCAAAATTGAGATGTACAAAGAAAAATAAAACAGTCCAACAGTTTTGTTACAGTTCGAATATATGTTATATCCTATGTGGAAAGGTCATAATGCGTACACTACCACAATACTTAGGCAATGCAGAGGATCAGAAGACCGAAGGCTCGAACCACGATAGGGTTCGAAAGTTCGAACCCTCAGGGGTTCGAAAGATCGAGCCTCCCAGGGTTCGAATGCTCGAACCCTGCAGGGGTTCGAAGGCACGAACTCACCAGGGGTTCGAATGCTCGAACCCCCCAAGGAGTTCGAATGCTCGAACCCCCCAGGGGTTCGAAAGATCGAACGCCCCGAAGTTCGAACGCCCGAACCACAACAGGGTCCGACATCTCGAGACCCCAAGGGTTCAGATGTTCGAACCCCTTAGGGTTCGAAGGCTCGAACCCCAGCAGGGCTCGAGTACTCGAACCTCGGTGAGTTTCGAATGCCGAGCCAGTGCGGTTCGAGCATCCGAACCTCCTCCGAGTTCGAGGCTCCCCTCCGCGCTCGCTTCCCAGCGCCTCCCTCTCCTTCGCGCGCACCTCAAAAAAACTCGAAACCCACCTAATTATCGCGTTCGAGTTTTGAAGTTCTGGGGAATCGAAACTGTTCAATGGCGGTCAAGGCAAGAAAATAAATGGAAGGGAAAATTGAAGGGGGAGCTACTTATAATAAAAAGGAAAAGACGCTTGATATTCCAAAAGAATTCGAGCCTCAAGGCCTCAAAATTTCGAACCTCGAGGCTTCGAAATTTCGAACCTCGAGGCCTCGATATATTGAGCCTCGAGGTGTTGAAATTTCGAACCTCCAGGTCATGAAATCTCATGCCTTGGCAGGTCGAAATTTCGAACACGCAGGGGCAAACGCACTGCGAATACATAGCAACGTGAGCATGGCGCCACACCAGCAACGGCTCGCTCGTAATCATACAGCGAACGAGCCAGCCAACTAGCATGTGTTTTCCTTTAGCTTGCAGGGTAAACCAGCAACTCAATTACTACTTCAACCAACCCAAAGCACATCATGTCGACACAAGACGTACTTTGGGGGACAAATGTTAATCGGCTTTTTGATCTGGTTCCCAAAAGTACACAAAACACGCTTGACTCAACGCATCGTGCAGAACTAAAGCCGAAAGAGACGCTTAAGAGCGAAGGAAATAGGATGAAAAGGGATTGCGCCAACAGAGACCTCGCAGCACCCCCAAACACCAATTCATGCAGCCTTCGCGCGCCTCGTAAAGCGAACTTCGTACCCCCGGGAGGTGCAAATTTCTTCAAAATGCTTACAAATTCCTAAAGAACATAAATAACAAATGGTATTGTAAGTGTTTAAAATGCTTACAATACCCTAAAGATATAAACGATGAAAGTATACAAATTCTGGAAGAATTTAAATAACTTTGATAGTGGTAAATAATGCGAAAAGAAAGAAATGTAGATTACAACATTCTTTTAAGTATTGTTGTGATGAAAATCTTGAAATAATTCATGACGAAAAGATCACTTCCTGCTTTCAAGAATTATTGCAATGAAACTCTTAATATCCATTGAAGTGGTAGTTGCGATATGCAAAACTTATTATAATATATAAGTTCTGAAGAACATAAATAACATTTGTTATCATAAAGAATACAAAGAACATGGACGATAGATTACAAAATTCTTCTAAGTATTGTTGTAATGAAAATCTTGATATACTTCAAGATGAGTAAATTACTTCCTGCTTAGTGTTGTTGTAATGAAAGTTGTCTTATTCATCAAATGTGTATTGCAATATGCAAGCCCGGTTGGAACACAAAATTATAAGCACATGAAGTGTATTCATAAATGAATATTAGTAGCATACAAATCACAAAAAGAAGGCGTTTTAAATAAGAAAACATGCCTGAAGATTGGAAATAAACATGAAGTTTTCAAAGAAAAACTTCATTAAGAAGTATATGTAAGCAATTTGAGTTATTGAAAGAAGAATACAAATTCAGAGAAAAATATTAAATTAGGGGGAGCATCCATAAGTATGTTATAATGCACTCTTTTTTCCTTAACTAAGTTTTTTCCTACTGGGTTTTCTTAGTAAGCTTTTAATGAGACATTGTCATGATCCGAAAGTATCAACCCAAAAGTAACATACAAAAATAAGTTATAATGTACTCTTTTTCCTTATTTAAGATTTTTCCCACTGAGTTTTTCTTATTAAGGTTTTAACGAGGTATTACATTGATCCAGAAGTATCATACTCCTTTTGACTTAGTAAATATGATATTTGATATTGTACTCTTTTTCCTTCACTAAGATTTTCCCATCATGTTTTCTTAGTAAGGTTTTGACGAGGCAACATTTTAATTCAGAAGTATCAAACATCTTTTGATGCAGTATACTATTATTTATAAAGACAAGGCAGTTTGCATGGCTCAGATTCAAGTGAATTATATCACGGGTGATAGGATGGAGCATATTTCTTTAAAATTTCCCTTCATACATGAATGAAAGGATAACAAGAAAAAAGAGAAACAAATTCAGTTTTAGAAAAGCGGGTAGATCTGTTCTTAAAGACAATTTCTAAATCAACGTTGCAGAAGATGATGTACAAAATTGGCATGCGTCGACTACATCAATAGACTAATTGAATAATGAATTATAAATAAAGGGGAGCATATAAAATTATGCTATAATGTACTCTTTTCCTTCACTAATATTTTTTCGCTAGATTTTTGTTAGTAAGGTTTTAATGAGGCATTATCTTGATCCTGAAGTATCAACCCTTACCGTAACATTGTAAACATGTTACCTAAAGATGAAATAAATTGCACTCTTTTCCTTGTTTATAATTTTTCCCATATGTTTTTTTAAAAAGGTTTTTAATGAGGCATTGTTTTGATCCCCAAGCATCAAACTCTTTTAAGGAATATCATTTTAATATGATGTCCATAATGTCAAACGTTCTGTACTCTTTTTCTCGTTCAAGGTTTTTCCCATTGAGTTTTCATGATATAGTTTTAAAGGAAACAAACAATAGTTGTATCGACTGAACGAATATATGCAAGCAGGATAATAATAAGGAGGAGCAATCATCATATATGTTATAAAAGAGGCAACTTCAATTTAGCAAAGCATTCAAGATTTTGAAGATGCATATTCAAGGGGGAGTGTTGTAATATATAAAAGTGAATATGCTTTTGTAATATTTTGTTTAATCCCACACCATGGGGATAAGTTTAACATCTGCTCCAAAGCATATATATAAAGGAGCTAATGTGATAGAAAGTGAGTACACTCGAATCAATAGGAATAAAAGATCTCTCCCCTATCTCTTTTGTTCTCTCTAATGGCTTCTATTTCTGTTTTATTTTATAACAAATCCTTAGTATTCAGCTGAATATTACGGAGTGAACCCAACAGATGGGAAAATTGATGCTGATTTTATCAGTGCCCACTTGTTATCAGTTTGGGCGCTTATTTAATCAGTCACCCAAACTGATTAAACAAATAAAAAAAGCATTTGGAGGTTTTTTTTTGTCTGTTTCGCTGTGCGCCTATTAAATCAACTCTCAGCGAATGGCGCTGATAAAATCAGCGTCCGAGGCCAATTCAGGATTCAGAATTGACCCCGTAACATTTTGTTGAATATTACATATCGTAATATTCGTTGAGGATGATATCTTCTCCAAATTACGAATTCAGACTTTGAATTGGCCTACGTTGGTGATGCTCTTACCACTGTTCTGCCCGGTTGGGGTAAGTTACTGCCCTTTCAGATTTGAGCACCACATGGACTAAAACGATCAGAATCAAAGAAAAATAATAATAAAAATGAAAATTGAACTATGGTTCGATTGATTATCTGATAAAACCATAACAACAATACTTGTATATTTCATATTTAGAATATTCATTATATTTTACTATAGAACGTGACTATTTGACTAAAACTTTTCTCTATTCGGTATTTTGTGCATTTTAATTGTAATTCGAAGTTTCGAACAAATATATGGAAAAACAAATTATATAGATAACTAAACTGATCTAAAAAATATACATTAAAACATTAGTAATTTTAACAATATGATAAAAATTCGCTTACTTTGGTTAAACTAAATTGAACTAATATATTTTACAAACATGTTTGCAAATCAATCTAGTTTTAAAATTAAATCAAACTGATTGAAATAAACTGGTACAGTTGGTTTATTTATTTTCGGCCAAAGTTTACCCATCCTAATAAGAACAACTCTTAGGCCAACAAAAAAAGAGAAAAAATAATAATCAAACATGGCTCAAAGAAAACAAAAAATGAGACAGACCAGCCCAATTAAGAGCACTAGAGTGAAGAGACAAATTCATTTTTTGTGCAACCAGAAAGGAGGTGTTAAAGCTACTATTCGTTTTTCAATTTTTGTAGCTTCGCCTTCATCTTTCCCATCTTTGCCTCACTTGTGTTATAACAATCAATTTCTTGAAGATGCGTTTGTTAAGTTCAACCTAATGGATCCGACTGTTTTCTTGAGAAAAGAGAGTAACACAACATCATGGGTGTTTGCCACCTTATTGTTTTGAATAGCCTATGCCATTCCTTAATAGATTTGTGGTTAGGGTGCTGTAATTTAGGAATTGGGAAGGTGTTTCCATATTATATATGTATAAATGCATTTGAAGTAAAGATGTGTTTTTGTTTCCTGGTCATATCCATACAGAATGCAATCATCAGTATCAGAAATGTCAATGAGTTTGAGATGGTTTAGAGTGTGCAATATTATTAGATAATGTAGTTGGAAGAATGATTTAACACTTTTATCTAAACTGAATATCGGGTTGATTCCCAAATGTATCAGGTCAGCTTACAATATGAGCGGGCTTAACAATATAAACTGGCCCAACAAAGCAAAGGAGCCCAAGAAATAAATCCACTTCATTTCCTTTGTTTGTATCATATGTGTGTATGAGTTTTTGAACCGTAAATAGAAAATTATTATCAAGTTGTATCAGTTCATATTGAATAAAATTCAAATCAAAATTACTACCTCATCAATTCTTGCAATCTGAATATATCCAAACTATTGCAAATACACCTCAAATTCTTTCATGGTATCAAAGCTTATTTGCTTAACAACATGTTTAATCAAGAAACTATTAGAGTTATCCTCGTTAGAGTAAAATCATCAATTGAGTGCATCTATCAATAGGGAATAAATTCTCATCATTTGAGAGAGGACCCAAATAAGCAGCGAAGTGTCCTGTCTAAATTCTAAAATCTGACTGCGTCAACATCTGCTTTATTGAAAAACAAAACTGAATTATTTTGGACAAAGAGCTAAGAAAAATGGCGACCTCATCTTCTCTAAAGTCAGATTCACTGGCAAAGGCAGCATCTTTCTTCGATTCAGATCACCGTACGACATATCTACCAGATCTTAATCCATTTCCACAACATGTAAAGAAAGTATGTTCTCCAATCCAAGGTAATGATTATTCTCCCAATCTGGATTCTAGAGTAGATTTTCTAGGTTTAGTTTCAAAAGATCAGTCTATTGTTAAAAAATCCAAATCTATACATTCGAAAGCTTAGATAAAAGTGGTTATAGAAAATAAATCTCATCAGAACTCCATTCAGCTTAAATATTTCGAACCCCTGATTAAGGATAATTTCAAATTTTTTATTATTAATGAATATCTGATTAACAAAGCAAAAGAGAGATGGTTCAGTTCTATAATTTTTTATGCTTATGGGAGTAAACCTTATTATCAGTTCTTAAAGGAATATATTGATAGAAATTGGAATCTGAATGGAAAGTATCAACTATACACTAGGGAAAATGGGTTATTTATTATCAAGTGTGATAATGGAGAAGATTGTGAAAGTATTTTAGCTTCAAGTCCTTATTATTATAACAAAAGATTAATTTTCATGAAAATATGGCAATCAGGTATGAAATTATCATGAGAATTCCTTTATCCCATACCTATATGGATTCGACTTCTCATTTTAGACTTAGACTTTTGGTTTGTGGAGGTTGTTAATAGAATAATTCCTATATTGAGTCAACTATTAAACTAGATAATTTCATTGAAGATGTAGTTCGTATTTCTTATGCTAGAATTTTAGTTGAAGTAAACGTTAATTTCAAATTTCCCGAGTTTATTCCAATCCAGTGTTTTAATGGTAATATTGTGTGGCAAAGAGTTATATATGAATGGGTTCCTTCTGCTTGTTCTAACTGCAAAATCTTTGGTCACTCTAACGATGTTTGTAAAGCTACTAAAGTATGGGTACCCAAAGATGATTCTAATATAGTAAGTGGGATGGATATTAATGAAACAATGAAAAATCAGAGTATGATTGATAGTAATATCTCTGAGTCTGCAGTGAAAGGTTTAATAGAAAAAGAAGGTGTGTTTAAGTTAGTAAAGGTTAGAGAAGAGAAATATCTTTAAAATGCAGATCAAATTATATCTTAGGAAAATATAGTTAGTATATCTAATACTTATGATGCTTTACTTGTATCTAAATATTGTATGTATGAGGAAAATGTTGTAGCTAAAGATATTCGAGACGTTGGAGGGAAGGCTAATGTTTTTAATGAGGTTAGAAATAGGTATGATATGGATTATCATGGTGGTAGGTCTAGTAGAGTTGAAATTGATAATAGGGTTAAATTAGTGCCACAAAATATTTCTTCAGATTATATGGAAATAAATGATCAAGCAAGGGATAATAATTCTCAAAAATTTGCTCACCGTGATTTAGATAATAATAATCTTCAGGATATTCTTATGGAAGATTCAGATAGCTCTTCAAGAAGTTACAAAAGAAGAAGGAATAGGTTTAAAATTAACAAGTTGAAAGGTGAGAATATGGAGATAAATGGTGAACCTTTGGTTGAATCAAACCTTAAGTGGAATAAATTAATTTCTCAAATTAAAACAAGGTCGAAAATCAAGAAAGCAAAAGAGGATAGTGGAATTCATGGTGGTGTTATAACTGCTGGCATCTCCAAAAAATATCATTCTCAGTTTATCTTGTTGCCAGGGCTTTTGAAGTGTTATTTTGTTGGCCTTCCATGTTCATGCCTTGTTACATTTTTGTTTGATGTTTCTGGACTGGTTCCCCTTTCTTCTTGAATGCCTCTCTGTTTGGTGTTGTTCATGGGTTCTTAGATAGTCTTCTTTTGTTGCTATCTTCTTTGGTTTTCTTCTGTTTTTGGATTTGGTTCTGCTGAATATAACATTATAATTTTTTGGTTGATGATTACGAACATATATTACTCTATAAATGTGTTTGTAATTATACTATTCTATATTGCATCACATATAGAAATAAATATTTATTTTGAATAAAATGTTATTGAACATAATATAATATTCAAGCAGTGTTTTTATTCAAATAAATATTTTATTTCAACATTTGTAATAGTACAAACTTCTGACTCCACTATTGTACAAATTTTCATATACATTCATTACATTTAGTCCTCACTACAACACTTAGGATTCACTTAGTTATATATATACAGTTTCATCTACAGACTCATATACACACACTGACACACTTTGTCTTCAGCTGCTTCAACATCCAACCCATTCACATCTAAACCTGTCACAGAAACACACACAATAAAATGGAACAAGATAGAATTATCTGTAGATAAATATAAATTTATTTTAAATTTTATTTGCCTTAGAATTTTGGTGTGTTTCTCACTAGATTTCTAGACATGGTCTTATATAGACACACACACACACACACACACACATATATATATATATAGTTGAGTCTAGACTATTTGTGATATTCAAAATGATTCACTATAAATATCACAAGGCAGACTGAATACTAGTGTTTGCAGATCAACCTCAACACAGCTATAGTGGTCCGTTAATCAAGACCAGACTCGACTAACATTTGTGGTCTACTGATCTTGACCAGCCACAACACATCGTATAGTGGTCTGCTGATTTATATAAAAATATTTTTGCACTTGTATGCAATTATTTTTTCAGGTGAACATGTATAAAACTTAAGCATGCTCAATGACATATAGTGGACAAGGTAGCAAGGGTAAATGGGGATGCCAAGCACAAGCATATGTGAAGCAGTACAAAAGCTTGCACGCATACATGTGCACGTGTACACGTGTGCACGACCATAGCATCCTGGCACATCACAACAATAGGTGCACAGCATATTACAGCTCCATCATGAGGATTTCAAGACAATGCAGCTAAGTTTATACATGTGCACGACATCAACACAAACTGTTTAATCTCAGGCCAACCTCAATTTCACAAGTGACAAAGCAAATACATGTGCTTCAACATAAAATGTGTGTTAGCACATGCACAACCATGCTAAATTAGTAAAGCCAACACCAGAAATCACAATAGCCAAGACAAGTTCATAAGATGCCACCATAATACAGCAACCACAAAATACAAGACAGGAGCAAAGAAAAGTCAATGCCAAGATGCCAAGTACATACTAATGGATGCATACAACAATGACATGGCATTAAGAAGACACGATACAAATGTATAAGTATAGAATACGGTCAAACATCAGGTTAAGGAGGGCAACTGGACATGGTGAGACGACAAGGTGCATCAAACAAGTACACAACTCATATTCGAGGAACAGTAGAAGTGCAATACAACATCCACAAGCTTGACTCAGTCAACAAGGCAAAAAGAAAATATGAATACCAATGCTACAATGATGCAAGACACACACACAACATTTCAAGGCAGAAGACTCGGTATGGCAGCACAATGAGAGTGCAACAGAACATGATGTTGGTGGCATGAAACAAAAGTTTCAAGTGTACATTTAAATGAAGCATAGGTAAGTGGCAACTGGACATATGCAACATAATTTAGCAAGCCAGATAAGGAGGAAAGCATCTACATATTGGTTAAGCACCATAAACACAATCACGGTGATGCAATTTCAAAATGTCTTGCCAAATATTACAAGTCAATAATACAATGTGCATTGGTATGATCAGCATCAACATGTGTAATAATGTTTCAAGTGTGAAGCAACACAATCAAGCATAGCAATGAAATAGTGATGCTTGGAAATATGTACACAAGCGTACACAAGCAAGCAAAGTTTCAAGAACTCAGGAACATTGCAGCAGGCACAAGAAGTTCTGACACAAACAAGGTGACATAAAACTCTAGTGATCAAGTGTATTTCAGTATACATATGAACAAGTAAAGGTGAACAAACACAGTGGGAGCACTTTAATGTAGCATTGAAACAAATTATCAAGCATAGCTTCAGCAAATCATTTTCATTAGGGCAACAAAGAAATTATGTCATGGTCAAATGGTTACAAAAGGAAAAGCACAATTTTTTTCTTCAAATAAAAATTGCTTGGTTAAAAAATTGGGAAAGATTTTAATTTGCATTCTAGGCAAATGTAAATTTGGCAAGAAAAGATTTGGATAAAACATTTTGATCATGCATGTATTCATAACTACCTTAAATCACTGTAGTGTGAAATTAGCAAATTATCTCTTCAAATGCACAGTGTGCTAAAACATGGCATAATACATCAAAGGAAATCAAGCATGGATTTATCAACGTGTTCAAGTGTTTTGATTTATGGCAAGATTGTATTCACGGTCTCAAATGTTTCCAGAAAATTACAAGTGCAATTTTTTAGGGCCAAGAAAATCAAGCAAAGTATTTCCATAAATTAAACATGTACATACGACAAGCCATAAGTGAAATTGGAGATAATCAAGGGTTTTAAACCTTATAAATAGATCAATAATTCATCGTTGGCAAGTATCAAAACAAACAACCAATCAAGTAATTATTAGAGAACAAGATTCAGAGTACTTGCAACAGTTCAAAGTTTCGATCTTAAAACAACGCTAAATCGCCAACCAGTAGACAAGCATCAGAAGCCATTAAAGAATAATTTTCTAGATTTTAGAGTCGCGATTCGGGGGCTAAGCAAAACCCTAATTTTTATTCATTGACCATTGAAGTTCTAAAGAGGAGGCTGACATTTCTTATAAAAGGGGGGCCAATTTTCTTTTATTTAAACTAGCCTAGGGTTTTGTTTTTGTTTGTTTTTAAGTTGTTTTAATTTCTATAAATGGACCTATATGTTTTCTAGTTTTCTAAACTAGGGAGATTTTAGCTACGAGATTATGTAGTTAAGAAAATCACAACATAGGATTTAAGTCATGTCAAGATTTTGAGCACATGATTAGAGCATTAGCAGGGTATGCGAGTTTACAGGGTTTTGTAAGCGGTAAACTGTTGTAATACCTAGTATGAATCTTGGAAATATAGCAGTAGGCAGGGTTTGCCAAAAGCTTTGTAAATTCTGTGTCGTTTATTTTCAACGTTTATTTATTCTGCTATGATCTATGATGTGATATTTTTTTCTGCAAAACCCCAATAAACCCTATTTACCCCCTTTAGGGTTAATCCAAATCCTACAAGTGGTGTCATAGCCAATATCTAATTAACTCTAGAGTCATGAATTGAACAAACAATCCTTTTTCTGAGGGACAATCCATAGCTAGACCTCCTATGTTCAATGGTAATGATTATGCTTACTGGAAAGCTAGGATAAAGATTTATTTAGTATTTTTGATTACAATGTTTGGGATATTATTGAAACGTGATACAAAACTCCAACTGTGATCATTAATGATGCTGAATTTCCTAAATCAAAGGATAGGTGGGATGTTGGTGATAAGAAATTGTTTTCGACTAATGCAAAAGCAATAAATGCTTTAATTTGTTCCCTTGGCAAAACTGAATATAACAGAATTTCTCAATGTAATACTGCGTAGGAAATCTGGCATACTTTGGAGGTCACTCTATAAGGAATGTCTCAAGTGAAAGAATCTCGACTTGCCCTATTCAGCACTGAATATGAAAACTTCATGATGCAAAAAGATGAGAGTATAAAAGACATGTATGGTCGATTTTTAATGTCGGTTTACAATGCTAAAGCTCTTGGAAAAGCATACATTGAAGTAGAACTTATAAGGAAAATTCTACGAGTTCTACCAATGAATTTTGAGGCTATAGTTACGACAATTCAAGAATCAAAGGATTTGAACAAATTGAGCATGGAAGAGTTGATTGGAAATCTGATGACATGTGAAATGAAGTTGAAGGCAAGAGAAGAAAGCAACAACTCAGATTCCAAGAAGAAGTCAATAGCCTTGACTAACACTGTTGACCGCTATGACGATATGGAAGATCCTTTCTAGAAGCTTGCTATGGATGTCAGACATCTCAAGAAATGGTCCAAATTCAAACCACATAAGAACATTCCAAAAGCCAACAAATTCAAATGCAAGAAGCTCGTTCATATATAACCCAACTGCCCACTGCTTCAAAATGGCAAAGGAAATAAAAAGAAGAAGAAGGCTTTTGCGATGACATGGAATGATGAGGAAGGAGAAGAAGATTTTGACAATAATGAAGAAGAGGCTAATCTATGTTTTATGGCATAGTCAGATTCAAAAAACGTTGGAGAAGACTTTAGTGAAGTATACAATTACAAAGACTTACTTTTGATGTGTCATGATCTTACTAAAACTATTGATGCTCTAGAATTAAAACTGAAGAAATTAAAATTTGATAGATTAAAGTTGGTTCATGATAATACTAGGTTAGAGTCTAAACTTGAAAAGGTTACAAATATCAAAACTTAGACTGCGATAAGTGCAAGCTTTTGAATCTAGAGCTATCAAAACTCAAATCAAACATGGAAGATCTTGAAAAGGAAAATTTGAGTTTGAAAGAGGATGAAGACATTAAAAGGAAGAATTTCATAAATAGATGCACCTCACTTGTGACTAAGAACACAACACTTAAAACCAAAGTCCAAGATCTTGAGATTACTATGAATAAGTTTTCAGTTTGTGAAACATCTATAAGAATGTTGTTAGGAAATCAGTTGTCTGCTAACAATAGAAAAGGAGTAGGTTTTGGAAAGACACATGTGAACGTTAATGTTAAAGGAAGGAGCATCTGTCCTAAGTGTGTGAAATGTGGAAAAGTTGGACATAGCCTTGAAAATTGGAAGAGCATAAAATTTATACGATTTTTGATTCCTAAGGGAACTATAGTGGATGCTAATGGATTATCATACAAACATGTTTGGGTGCCAAAATGTGCAAATGAAGTTAGGAGAGGTAAAATATCATTTGTTAGACCACTTGATTCTATCAACATTTAGGTGCTGGAGATGGCTAAGGGACAACTTCTAAAGGGATAAATTCAAGTTATTCCAAACTTATGTTGAACTAAATTTTCAGAGTTCCTTAGCCATGATTATTGAGTTAGACAATCCACAACATCAATGGTAAGTTAGGTATGATCTCTAAACTCGTGTTATTTTTTTTCAATTTTTGTTCTTTCCTCTGATAATGTTGTTTTGTTTTTGTCATTGCCACAGTAGTCTTGATATTTTTTATCTTGAAATCATTTGTGATTGGTGGAAGTTTGAATCTCATGGATTATAATTTTTGGATTTGATTTGTGAAAACAAATTTCATCAAGTGGTTTCAAATAACTTGTTTTGATTTGAATCATTGCTTGTCACTTATGCTTGTTAAAGATGCTCTAAAAAAATCTCTTTTGAATCTTGTTCTGAAATTGAAAGACTGCTGCTCTGATATAAGGAATTGATTTTTTTTGTGAACTTGATGACTACATGATATGTTGAAAATTCAATGTTTAGTTTCCACTGACTTCTATGGGCATTCAAGAGCTACAAGTATTTCAATTTATGTGTCCTAGAAGTATTGAAAAAAAATCACATTTAATTGTTTTAGAATCCCTCCTGAAATTGATATTTTCAATTTTAAAATCATTTTTTGATTTTATATTCATAAATTGAAAATTATGACCAAATTGAACTATTTTAGAACTCATCAAAATTATTATTAGATTTATGAAATTGTGATGATTTGTGACTATAATATATCTCATAACAAGAGGATATATTATTTAACTTCTCATGATGATTGGATAGATTTTATAATATCTTTGAATTTGTGCTTATTTCACGATCATCTTCTTTTTCTACCATCTTTGTGTCATTTATCATGGTCTTATATAATATGGAGAGTTTATTTTTTTTGGACATCATTAAAGATAATACATTTTTTAAAATTTGTGATGTAAACGTGACTATACTATTATTCAAAATGAGAGAGAGCTGAATTTTTTTTTAAGGATCCTGGTATGGTTGAACATATTTCATAATATGATTAATTTAGAAATTTATTTCACAACCATCTCTATCCCTACCATTTTTCTATCATTCATTTTGTTTTTATATACTGAGGGGATTTTTATATAATAAGTGTTACTCTAAACTCATTTAAAAAACCTAGATATGGTCATGCATGGTTAGAGAATGTTTATAATTTAAGTTGCAACTGACCTCATTTAAAAGTCCTTATGGTTATGCGTGGTTAGTATACTCTTAAAATAAATAAATAAATAAATAAATAAATAAGGAAAAAAATATTGTGTATATATGAGATCCTCCTCGTTATGTAAAAACCGACCTTTCAATCCATTTTTTGAAATGTGAAATGTGTACTATTTTATGATATATTATGACTTTTTGTTTGATTGTTTTTGGGATTTGCGATAATTTGATTTTGTTTTTTCTTATGATTTAAATTTATAATTGTAGTCCAAATCCATTGATATTTTATTTAAATCATATTATGCTTAAATTTTAAATTTTGATTGAAGTTTTTGGAATTCAAATTCTTATATTTAAAGTTTTATAACTCTCTCCATTTTATAAAATGAATCGTAAATCCATCATTCTGAAATGTGAAATTTGCTTCTAGTTTGAAGAATATTATGATTTGATTAAATGGGGTTTATGGTGTACGTTCTCTCTCTTGATTTGAATTTATATTTCCAGTCTATATTCATCATTATTTGGATTTTGGTTATCCTTTTGATGATAACTAAAGCAGGAGAATGGTTAAGATTTTGATTGATGAATGAATAATTTAAGAATATCTTAACATTGGAAATTTAATTTTTTAACTCACACATGTGCATATATATAAGGGGAGTTCAGTTGTAGGGGGAGTATACAAATAAGGGGAGTTCCATACTTCACATTCAAGCACATTTTTCATTTTCAAAATTTTAATTGTATGTTTGTCATCATAAAAAAGGGGAGATTGTTGAATATAATAATAGGATTTTTTGTTTGATGATAAAAAACATATATACTCTATAAATGTGTTTGTAATTGGATTATTCTATATTGCATCATCACATACAGAAATAATTTTTTTTGGAATAAAATGCTATTGCACAAAGTTTAATATTCAAATAGTGTTTTTATTCAAATAAATATTTTATTTCAACATTTGAAATAGTACAAACTTCTGACTCCACTATTGTACAAATTTTCATATACAATCATTACATTCAGTCCTCACTACAACACCTAGGATTCACTCAATTATATATATAACACATACACACACAAATTCATGTACAAACTCATATACACACACTTTGTCTTCAGCTGCTTCAATATCCAGTCCAGTCACATGTATACCTGTCACAGAACACACACAGTAAATGAAAAAAATAGAATTTTCTATTAATAAATTTATTTTAAATATTATTTGTCTCAGAATTTTGGTGTTTTTCTCGTCATATTTCTAGACTTGGTATAATACACACACACACACACATATATATATATATATATATACATACATCACACATTTTTATTTGAGTCTAGACTATTTGTGATATTCATAGTGATTCACTGTAAATATCACAAGGCAGACTGAATACTAGTGTCTGCAGATCAGCTCAACACAGCTATAGTGGTCTGCTGATCAAGACCAGACTCGACTCACATTTGTGGTATGCTGATCTTGACCAGCCACAACACATACTATAGTGGTCTGCTGATTTATATAAAAATATTTTTGCCCTTGTATGCAGTTATTTTTTTAGGTGAATGAGTATAGAACTTAAGCATGCTCAATGGCATATATATGGACAAGGCAGCAAGGGTAAATGGGGATGCCAAGCACAAGCATATGTGAAGCAGTGCACAAGCTTGCACGTACACACGTGCACGCGTACACGTGTGCATGACCGTAGTACCCTGACACATCACAACAATAGGTGCATAACATATTACAACTCCATCATGAGGATTTCAAGACAATGCAGCCAAGTTCATACTTGTGCATGGCATCAACACAAACTGTTTAATCTCAGGATAGCCTCAATTTCACAAGTGACAAAGCAAATACAAGTGCTTCAACATAAAATTTGTGTTAGCACATGCACAGCCATGCTGAACCAGTCAAGCCAACACCAGAAATTACAGTAGCCAAGACAAGTTCGCAAGAGGCCACAACAATACCGTAACCATAAAAAATACAAGATAGGAGCAAGAACAAGTCAATGCCAAGATGCCAAGTACATACTAATGGATGCACACAGCAGTGACATGGCATCAAAAGGACACGGTACAAACGTATAAGTATAGCATGCGATCAAACATCAGGTTAAAGAGTGCAACTAGACATGGTGACACGACAGGGTGCATCAAACAAGAACACAACCCAGATTCAAGGAATAGTAAAAATGCAATACAACATCCATAAGCTCGAATCAGTCAACAAGTAAGAAAAAAAATATAAAATCCAAGGCTACAATGATGCAA
The DNA here is from genome assembly GCA_030737875.1 of Allium sativum. Taxonomy (NCBI): domain Eukaryota; kingdom Viridiplantae; phylum Streptophyta; class Magnoliopsida; order Asparagales; family Amaryllidaceae; genus Allium; species Allium sativum. Next base: position 205,047,380 of record CM060924.1, read on the forward strand.
GACACAAACACAACATTTAAAGGTTGAAGACTGGGTATGACAGCACATTGAGAGGGCAACATAACATGGTGATGGTGGCATGGAAAAGAAGTTTCAAGTGTACATTTACATGAAGCATAGCTAACTGGCAACTGGACATATGCAACATGAATTAGCAAGCCAGATAAAGAGGTAAGCAACTACAAAAATGGTCAAGCACCATCAACACAAGCACGGTGACCCAACTTCAAAATGTCTTTCCAAATATTACGGTCAAGGATACGGTGTACACAATTATGATTAGCATCAGTATGTGTAATAGCTCAAATGTTACAGGT